>OX421896.1:32795584-42795584 GCA_949128065.1 Beris chalybata | reverse complement strand
TGAATTTTCCAAGCTAGTAGAAATACCTCAACAAGAGGGCGATCAATACCAGCAATCTGTGAAAGCATTGCCGCAACTAGCACGATATTGCCCTGTATTTCTCCATCAATTGCTTTACTAGTCTTGGCAATAGTCGTCGGGCAATCAATTGCTTAAAAAGTTGCTCGTGTAAGAGCATCTTAAGGCGCCTAGCCCAACCAAGCCCCATAGATAGTGAAGATTTTAGGTTACTTCGCTTTGTTGGAGTTCACCCAGGTTTGCCTAGGCCTACTCCTGACCATTAAGGATATCTGGACGCAAATGTCTGAAGCGTCCTAACCTAAACCAGGTATGAGAAGATATCAAAGATCAGAATAAAACTACTAAATCGAGTACCTCTACATTAGGAGCTACACACAAAAGCTAGAATTGCTACTTACTTACTTCTGTAAAAACCAAGGCAAGGAACAAAACTGCTTACTGAACAATAACCGACGATCTTTCGGACAATTTAATTTCTTAAAACGTTTGAAGATTAGCCGGTCAAAGCAAACCAAATTTAGGACTTGAATCCATGATACAAATCCAAAAAGAAACCCGACATTAGAACAATTGTTAAACGGTGAAATTGATTACGATCACCGCATGTAATTTGCAATTGGAGAAAACATTCGGCTAGTGTCAGTATCAAAGCGAACCGAACTATGGCTAGGTCACTGGAACGATATCCCTGACTGGTGAAGACGCTACACAGCGTCACCAGTATGACAAGATAGACAATTTATCATGGATCGGCTGTTAGAAACTTCAAATATGTCTTGTCTTTGCTAGCATTAAAATTGTACGTGTCTCTAAATCACGGATAAACAATATAATCTAAAAATAAGCTATAAAAGAAATCTTCTGACAAACCGAATCATTAAAATTCCTATGAAAGTGCTTATGATATAAAGAAGCCAATTGGTGGCATACGCATTAAAGCGCGTTCCATCATACGATAGTGTAGATCAAAGCATTCGGTACATAAAACTAAGACAATTTCTTATAAATCATTGAAAAAAGAACAACCGCAACTGCTCTGCCTCATTAAATTAGTACAGCCTTCTAACTTATAAACTGTTTTGTTTATAACGCTCAGTCTTACGGACGGCGACAAGACTGATATCTAGATATTCGCATAACTTTGCAAGATGCGCTAAATTATTAATAAAAAAAAGAATTCCCAAGAAAATATGCTCTACTGTCGGGACCAACGAGTCCGACTTCAATTAAACCGAATTAACTCCATTATGTGCGCCTCTGTAAGGCCGAACCATGTCCACTTTGGTCATGATCAACACTGCGATCGTTGCAGCACCGAGAAATTACTAACTTCTTGCTGTAAACTCCTCCACACCGTGGTTTACTCCCATTTATGATAGTCGATATGGCAATGGCATTCAAGTGATCACATATCACATTTCAAAGTGAAACATACGTTACAATAAATTGATATAAGATGCCGCCTTAGACGGTAGGTAATTGAATTCTTTTTTCTTTTTAAAATCCACTGCACTTGAAAAAAGGTTGCAGCACCCACACAAAAATGCAGCACGAACTACACTGCAGTTGATGCACTCGCGCGACACACTTTACGAATGCGCGCTGCACGAATTTGACGACATAAAGTCCGGTGCGTAGACCAAATAAGCACACCTACTTTTAAGCGATTTTTATGCGTTTTAAGCCGGACCGGATCAGAAAAAACCCGCGAATTTCAACGGGAAAATACAGTGAACATCGAACGCGCGCACCCAAGACACAAAACCTACTCGACGGTGTCCACGATACAACTAAAGGCCGCTTCTATTGCTGCAGCTTTGCTGCGACTCGACAACGAAACAAACCCCACCGTCCGTGTATCCGATTTTACGTACGAGTTGCTGTAGCTTAAACATGTTTAAAATGTTGCAGTGTGCCCGCTCGCTTTGTATCGCGGGGGGCTCAAGCAAAAGCTCAAACAACGCATGCGAACGCATCGAACCGCATGTGGGGGTGGTAGACGTTAAAAGCTTTCGCTCTGTTTTGGCTTGTCCCGAACCCGAATACAGTAGCCTGCCGAATTATATGGATACTAATTATAATGGTCGCCACGATGACAAAATCAAAACTTTCTCATCGGCAGCGACCGTTAATTTAATAATTGGAAGAAAAAAATTGTCCAATGTGCTTTTGTATACACGGTTGATTGAGCTAATAGAAAAATATGGTCGGTACTTTATACAAATGAAAATGTCTAACTAAACGAGGTCGTCATTCTTAAACGGCTTGAGATTAGCTAATTGCGGTGGGCTCATTAAAAAAAAAATTAAATTTGTATAGTCAATCAAAGCTTGAATTTAGCACGCGTAAAATTTATGGCTAAGCGGTAATTGAAACAGAACGGAACGAGATTTTAACCTAGTCTTAAGACGTATTCCGTTCAATTTACATTTGATGCGTATTGCAAGTAGCGAAAGTAGATTTGTTTCCCCTATAATTACAGGTGCTTAAAATCGCATAAGCAAAAATATTAAACGAATTTAAATTTTAAATAAACAAGGATATAAGAGAGAAAATAAAATATCAATATTCAATTGGACAGCGATCGAATTTTGGGTCTCACTCTGGATCCTTTAATACCGCAAGTTAAATTTAAATTTCCTCCACTGGGAAATAATAAAACTCCAGAATTTCTACCTATATATACGACATCAAGTTTCAGCTTTCTAGAGTAAGCCGCTTGGTCATGCAGAGTTATATGTACATACCCAACTGTGCGTGTACTTTATTACTATTTAGAACGTAGAATGAAGGCCGAAGAGTGTCCAATATTCTTTTATAAATATTCATCAATAGCGCGACAGCGCAAATAGGGCCCTGGCCTCTTAATTCCTTTATACAGCTAAGTTTTTTATAGCTGAATTTGAACTTTGTAGCATAGCCCGTTCTTGAAACATATGGTACATACAGAATTTTTACAAGGTTAGCTTCGAACACTTTGCTCGAATACCCAGTCGATCTAGCTACAATAAAACTTAAAAATTAAAGGAGATACTGGAAGTTTGCTTCAACTTCGGTCATATCTCGAAGGTTTCTTGTGATACAAGCTACCTTAGAATATTTAGGAAGATCACAAGATTTCTTGATGAACATGGCAATCAAAAAGTAGAAGGGCTAGTAACCAATTCATTATTTTAAAACCATTTCGTTATTATTTTTATTTTTTTTTAAATTCCTTATTAAATTTCGTAGTAATAACAATATGGTTTCGCTTATTATAAATTATTTAGTGATCAGAATAAATCTTTGGCATTCATGGAGTTTGTATAAATTGATATTGAAGTGTGAATAGTCAGTCTACTTATGTATTAGAATAAAGTAAACACAAGGAAAGGATTATTTTTATTCTCTATCACTTAAAATAAAGCCCGGATAAGTCCGAACATTTTTTTTTTAGCGTTTGGCCTAAAAAGTTGAAACCGCGAAATTATGAGCAGTCTAAGCACGAAAATAATAATAAAAAAAAACTTTTATTGCTAGTTTTTGACTAGTTGTACCAAATTTGGTACACTTGGGAAGTTGCACTACTACTATGTACTACTACTACTAAAATAATGTGAAATTTCTGAGTGTACCGAATTCAGATGTCCGGGTTAAGAAGTATTTCTTCGAGTTTTCGGATGAATCTAATCAATTCAGAAAATCAGGAAATCAAAAGAAATAAATGAGAAATTAAGAAATGAAAACTAAGAAATAATTAGCAAAAAAAAGAATAAATTTCAAAAAAAATGAATTGCGGTTAATAAGGAAACGAGATAGTACCTACAAATATGTAATATAAAATATGGAAAAATAAATAGAAGAACAATGAAATAATTTAGAAGGGAAGAAAATAAATCAAAAAATGACCAAATACTATAGAAACAAGAATTAAATCGAAAAAGGATGAAAGGTTCTTTTATTTAAGTCAGAATGACACTTGACATTATTTTCATACAATGAGTAAATACAATGCAGTAAAAGAATGTTTCGAATAACCGTATTCGTATTCGTTTAAGCGAATATTCGCCAAATTTTAAGGTCGTTTCACAATACCTTGCTTCGTCTACGTCTAGTAATAACAGTTACTGACGTAGTCAGACGTAGCAAAGCTGTGTCCTAATTTATTTTCGATTCGTGTCTTGACTATTAGTCAATCTAAGCAAACGGAAAAAAAATTAAATTAAAATTTTTCTATGGAATTGAATTAATTTTTGATTTTTGAAGTGTCAAATAAGCATCAGCTGATCCATTTTGGCGGTTTATCCGAGCTTTTTCTAAACTGTTATAATAGCAATTCTATGCTGTGACGTCAACAAAGACGTAGACTTAGACGAAGCAAGGTATTGGGAAACGACCTAAGTATTCGTATTCGAAACCATATTCGAAAAATTCAACCCAAATACTTGAATACTAAAAAAGGTAAAAAATAAATAAAAAAACTGGTTGTTGATGATAAAAAAATGAAATGCATTCTTTGCTTATTATTATTTCTTCTCATATAATTTTTTTCTTAAAAATTCCAACATTTTCTTCGGTGAAATCAAATCACGATATAATCATTTTAAAAAGAAATTAGCAATTTTATTTCTTTCTCGCTTATTCTTCATATTCTTGACAATTTCTTGACATTTTAGACACACTACGGAAACAATGAATGCAAATCTCAACGAAAAATTAAATAAAACTACTAGCAAAAAAAAAACAAAACGTTTCTACTGCGTCTAGGATGACGAAATAAATCAAATGCACATGTTTAATGGGTACAAGTCGCTCGACTGATACAAATTTTATTAATTTATCATGCGTAACCGTGTAACTCCCGATTGCCGAGAGTCACGTATATACTATTCGTATTCGTATTAACGAATACAATGAATAAATATTCGTATTCGTATTTGTAGATTTTAGGTATTCAGAACATCCCTAATACACACCAACAATATGAAGAAAAGAGGAAGAAAGCGAATAATAAAAAAAAAACACAATACAACAATTAATTAAGGGAGTATTTGCCTCTAGCTGAGCAAAAAATATATTTTTTACATTATGGGGGATTTTTTCGCAAGATATTTAATAAGGATTTAAGTAGATACTTTTTTTTTTTTTTTAAATGATATCATGGTGGCGCCGTCATCACTTTCAAAAAAGATGTCCACTTGGCGTAACCTGTACAAGTCGTAAATTTTATCTGAATTCAAAAATTCAAAAATTTTTCAGAAATATATTTCTGTATTTGGAGCTTATAGATATAAAATGAATAAGACCTCAAACAAACAAAAAACGACGGGCATACAAAGTTTTAGTTTCGATTTTTCAGGATTTTTTTATCTTAAAGGTGTTCAAAAAAATAGAAACCATTTTTTGTCCACTATTATGTTGGTATAAGCCCCAATGACTTTAGTTTACTTTAGACTAAAAAAAAAAATTAAGTCGATAGCTTATTGGGTTCAAGCTCTACAACTTACGCCAGTTCGCAAAACGTAGTTTCCAGAAAAACACGTTTAAGGTTTTCCTTTAGTACTTTTTGCCATTAGAAACCAATAAAATAGTTGCCTAAATGATACGATAGCTCACGTATATAGTTGATTTCTAAAAATCCGTTTGGGTACCATATTCTACACATGTTTATCTACAAAAATATTTAAAAAAAAAAATTTCCATTTTTGGACTGAGCTAAAGGCAAATACCCCCTTAAATGAATGAAATATAGAAAAAGGCATTTATAATCAAGGGAGAATATAAATAAAAGAAAAGAGAAAATAAAAAAAAATCAAGAATACAAATTGAGATTTTATACAAAAGATGGAAAAAAAAAAATGTTCTACTCCCCCCTTAACGCTGAGATGCGGTGCATGATACTATGCGACTGACAATCTAAGGAATAACCAGGAGGCTATTTGGAACGGTGTTTTCTAGGTTGTCAGCCGCATAGTACTCTACAACGCATCTCAGCATTAAACTCGTTTTGGACTTCTACCCATAAAATAATAAAGTTGCTTACAGACTATTGGTTAATTTTTTGTTTCAGTTACTTTAGTAGCGTATCTACATATAGGTATTAAGTTTCAACTTTCTATCATAAGCCGTTTCTGAGATATGAAAAATACCCCCGTACCTTGCAATCCATATCAAAAATTTATTTTTCTGGTATGTCTCTACAGCAGCTCTAGTCAGTTTCAAATTTTTAGCTTTCTGTTCTTTACGGCTTTCGAGAAATTAAAATCAGAATTTTTACATTTGCATTCCCTCTCACCCATACCCTAAAAACTTGATAATAGAGGTCTACCGGTCCTAGCTTATGTACAATTTTCCAGATCATATATGAAACAGTTTTTGTGATTTAAAAATGTAATTTATTGAAAATAGAAACGCGGAAGTGAGGGGCACTTCCGCGCTTCACGTCTGCCCTCAAAAATGTTCATTCAGTAGACTCCACTAGTAATGCTAAATACAGAAACCAATTTTCCGGGGATGATTGAGTCAAAAGATATTGTAATTCAAAGTTTATAACCCCCACTACCATACTTCACCACTCCTCTTCACATTTTTAACTCTTTTTAATCTCCTAGTGTCTGTTAAGACAACTACAAAGTTTCAGCCGTCTGTCATCAATCGTTCAGGAGATATGGATTTTAGAATTTTTCAATCTCATCTTTCAAGTGCTTTGGATGCATTGTGTTTTTTTTTGTCAATTTGAGTCTTTCTAGCCACGTCGGTTTTTTGCACATCACACCTTCCCCCCCCCCCACTCCACAGCTGTTGTTGGCTAATTTTCAAAAACAAACTGAAACTTATAAAATGAGTAGCAAGAATGCACATAGATAAAGAAGAAAAGATTTAAAAAAAGGAAGAAAAATAGTGAAAAAAAGAAATAGAAAAAAAAATTGCACATCCAGTAGATTTTAATTTTTTGTACTTATTTCCCTTTTTGTCAGTTTGTTTATTCCTTTTTCCTTATTTTATCGTCCTTCCTTATTTTTCTCTTTTTGTAATATGCTTTTATTAATGTTTTATCTAGCCTCCAATTTTTCCTCTTCCCTTTCTCACCTTTTTATTCTTTTCTCATTCATGGTGCAATCCGATTGGGTCACCGCTCATTTCGCCCTCACTATAATTTCACCTTTACAAACTGAAGGTGCTTTAAAAAAAAAGAATTCATTCAGGATTTTTAGTTGACGATCAATAGCTCTGGTCAAAATAGCCACAAGCTAGTATGATATATTCTTCAGTGTTTTGTTGTTGTTATTTTGGTAGGTTTACACACCTGAAAAGTAAGAATATTACCCAACAGGATTGCAATAATTTTTTCCTAGACTTTTGATTAAAACTAATTACGAAAAAGAAACTACCGAGCATTACGAACTCATCGCCTTGGTTAAGATAATTAAATTCTTTTGATTCTCAGTAGAAGATAACAACGAGTTGGTTGACTCGAAGCTCGTGCACCACATTAACTTTGTGAAAATTCGCACAGATACGACCGTACGAACATTAGCCACATACTCGCACAGGTAGGTTACCTGTAGTCTGGCCTGGCTGCCTATTGTATGACATTTTCTTGACTCTCGGGGAGCTCTACATTTCAGTCCGTTAGCTTAATTACCTTCCGACTACCGGTTTGCGCGTTTCAAGCGCATAAATAACTCATTTGATGGGAATTTTTGATGAAATACCTGCTAGTTGCATTAGACAGGTACGCCAATACGCAAATTAACCTTGTTCTTGTGCAGACATAGTGCCGAGAGTTCGAAACCAATTTACGTGCTATTTGAATAATGTTAAGATTGTGGTGAACGCGCACTAGTCACACGACTTACCTAATTCACTGGAAAGCGTCGTATTTAGCGCGATGTCCATTTGAAATCCGTCCGAATCTTCGGGCTCTTCGGTGACCGTTGGTGGACCATCCCAAAAAGGTTTGATCGGTCGACGAATCCGATCGAGCCGAACACGGGGCAGTTCGGTGAAGAGAATGTCGGTCAACTGTTGGGGGTGAAAAGATCGAAAATTGTATTAAAATGGGAGCGGTGAAAATGCTTTAGGACAGTGAAGAAAATTGGGGATAGGCTGATGTAACCGAGGATTCCTCTGTCCAGTTTTTTCAGAATCTTTCTAGTTAGTGTAGGTGAGGCCGGAGTGAAAAGGCTCTTTATTGATTTTGAAAGCACTACTCACATGGAGAAATAGTACAGAATTTTGTATGATTAAAACTAGAAAAGGAATCCAACTGTTACTGCAACATACGAGTCCCTAAAACCCTATTTTCATTTACAACAAAACACGAAAACAAAATGAAAATTTCGACTTTATTTACCTCTTTGCTTGGAGTTCCAGGAAAAATCTAGTATTTTTTTTTTGGTTAATTATTAGAAGGCAAGGCATGCAAAAAATTGGAATTTTGAATTAGTTGAAGGTGAGAAATTTGTTAGAAAAACGAATTCATTGAATTCCTTGAGATGAAATTTTCATGTGAGTTAAATTTTTAATTGTTTTTCTACTCACAGAGATTTCTTCGCTGCAATAGGCCGTAAATGCCTGTTCGTCCTGCTGCAGGACACAGTACAGTGGACCCCATGGAAGATTTTTGTTCTTAAGTTGCGATAGTCCTTCAACTTCTGAAAATATAGAAAAAGATTTTTGTTAGTAAAATTTTACAATTTTTGGAAATTTTGATATAAATTTAAAAAATAAATAAGTGGTTGGTTAACTGCGCAGGAAATTTTTGGGTATTTGACCTACTCGAAGGAGTGTGTAATAAGTCAGAGATTAAGTAATAAGTCAGACGTTAGGCCACTCTAGAATTTTCGAAATCTCGACTATTTCTCCCTTAGGACTTCAAAAATGCTGTCCCAAAAGATTATGACCAAACAAGTTTTTTAGCGGGGGCAGTGCCGTACGGGGGTGGAAGCTGAAAAACTTGAGAATATGATATCTTACGAACCAATTACATCAGACAAATAAAATTCGGTTTGTGTATAAAAGTTGACAAAAAAATTGGCTAAGAGTAAAATTTTTAAGTGGGCGATGGATCCTGAAAGCAGAGGGATAAGGTTTTTTCTAAAAATCACGTCTCATATCTCGAGAGCAGTTTAAGATACATAGATGCTTAAATTTTTTACCAAAAGTAGGCCTAATAGACACGTAGCAAAGAAACAAATGTTGGGGTTGTGGGTGTAGATAGTGAAGGTGGGGGGGGAGGGTGAAAAGAAGATTCTATTGTGAAATCATGCTGAAACTTGGTATATAGATAGAACTATAGAAGTACCATATTGGAAATGTTTTTTATAGCGGTAGTCCCCCCACGGGGGTGGGGGATGTTTTTCCTATCTATAGAACGGCTTATTATGCTACAAAGTTGAAACTCGTTATGTATATGTAAATCAACTAGAAAAGTAATTTAGATTAAGAAAAATTTCAAATATTCATTGAATTTCGGGATGGGGTCGAAAAACATGATCAGTGAAAATGGAATGCATATACTCGTACTTTCACGATTTCCGTCATATCTATTAGCTCTTCCCAAATATTTATTAAAATTTTATTCTACGGCTTCTTCATATAAATAACTAGAAAGTGTTTTCAGAATTTTTTTTTAATTTCTACCCCTAAGAGGGTGCAAGTGAGTTATATACTTTTCGACGGATTCTGCCATATTCCCCAGGTCTGAGCAGACATCGAATATCTTTTCACTTTCACGTACTTGAGTAATAATCGCCTACAACTTTTGTTTCCCTTTTTTCATCCCCTAAGAGGGTATTAAAGAGTTGAACACGTTTTCACGAATTCCATCATATCCTTTTGAAGTGATAAGTAATTGAATTGGTTTTTACTTTCTCATGATGTCTTCATATTTACCTATTAAGTCCTTTCAGAATTTTAGGATATTCAACCCCCAAGGAGGTTGCATATATATTCAGAGATTCCTACATATTGTTTAGATATGATGATATATCGGATAAATGTTATTACTTCCTAAGGTTTTCAATATAAGTTTTTCATAAGTAATGGGTTTGTGTACATTTTAACAATTCGTCATATCTCTTAAGTCTAATAAAGCAACAGATTCGTTTATACTTCTATGTCCTTTTAGGCCCGTTCCTACGATCGCCAGTAACGTTCAAACTGAAACTTTAACTGACAGATGCTCATACGAAACTTACAGTCAAAGTTCTGGTTAAATTTTAACTGAAGGTCGTAATAACGGCCCTTAGTGTGTATAATGTACCGAAATTCGAATAGGCTAAACGGACTTTTTGACAATTTAATCTGCTAAAAACCTCTATTTTAAGGAGGTCATCCCATGTGACTGGTTTAAACAATCGATTTTTTCTTTTTTTTATTAATAGCATCCAAATATAGTGTACAATATGTGGGCGAAGTGATATTCCGATATTCGAAGCCGTTCAGGCCGTTTTATTCTCTTAAATCCTTTGTTGGTTCGGATAAAATAGTCAGTTTAATCGCGTTTTCTAAAAACGGTATTTTCCAAATCAGTAGACACGATATCTCGAAATCTATCGAACGAATTTCTTTGAAAAAATTTCTAAAATTTATACAAGTTACAGAATAAACTTTAGTACGAGCTAAAGCAGGGATTCAAAATTTTACACGAATTAGTTTCATATCAAAACCAAGAATGAGTTCATTAATTGGCGCCATCCGTCTCCTCCTTCGGATAGCTGTCATACAAAAGGCCTTAAAACACGTGTTCACCAGTATTGAAAGATAACTTTAGAAGATTTTAAATTACGACTTTGAAATTTTGTATATGTACGTTGATTTTATAATAGTCGCAGCTGAAACGGTTTTTTAATATGAAAAATATTCCATAAGTCCTTAACGTAGCTGCCATACAAAAATTCTGTAAAATGTCCAAACTTAATTCATAGAACTCACTAAATAGGCCAGTCAATGAAGACATTAAAAATCGATCATTTAACAATAATTCCGAACTTTTTGAAATTGTGAGATATGATGACTGAGCTTAAACAGTTCAAATGAATTTGTATGCACGTACAGGGTAAAGTATGTCTAATTTCATTCATATCGGCTAAGTACTATTTTATTACGAACATATTAAGCAAGTGTCAAGGTTATAAGTACTTAAATTGTACGATTTGTGATATTCTTTCGGTGGGGTTGGAGTTGTAAGGTTGCGGGTAAAGTATGAGGTTGCAGACTTGATATTAAATGCTATTATTGCTAATTTAACTTTTGGTCGGGGGTAAAAAAAACACGGAATTGCTATTGTTACTAAATTTGCAAGGATGCATGTCGCCTAGGAGGATGGAAGCTTAACACGAATGTCAGCATACTAATTGCAACATTCGCAATCGCTATTAAAAACTGTGCTAATTTTTTTCATGGCCTTTCTTTCAATAAATCCTTTTTTGTACTTTTAATCCTGTTAAAAGTATGTTGCGTGCAAAAAACAGGTGTAAAGTGTAGTAAATTTTAAATCACCCTGTTTTTTAACACCTTAGTTATCACAGCTCTATTTAAAATTTAAGTTTTACTTCCTAGCATAAGCCTGAGATAGAGAAACCAAAACTTTTAGATTAAAGACGATCATCTTTTATTTACTAAAAAAAAGATATGAGCTATGGGTCTTAAACGGAGTTTTCTTACGGCGGACAGACGAACAAAATCCATTTTTACTTAAAACTGTGAAAACAAAATTTTTAAGGAAACAAAAAATACGAAAAAAATCGGGGCGCCCCCGGAAAGGTTTGAGTTGACGCCAGTGAATTAGCTGGCAGTCAAACCAAGCACAGTTTGAGCACTCACTTCAGCACATATTAAAACCAGTGATACAGAGCGTTTCTGTTTCATTTTCTACCATTCCTATTGAATTCCGTTCCAACTTTCGTAGCACTGTAAGCTTCATCCATGACACAAACCGAACAATTTCACTTGCTCACGGTGAGTATCTGCGGTGACTCGGGCGGGACTTCCCCGAGTAAAGTGCATGAGTGAAGCTTTCAGCCGCACAGGTGCTTTGTTGTGATACTCATACCACCTGGCTGGTGCAATCATTTTCGCGCCAAAAACCACACAACCACTAAGAATCTTAGCAGACATCGAGGAGATTTTTCTCAACTTTAAGTCGTTCTGCGCGTCCGCAGTTAATTGCTGGCGGTTTAATTGAATTAGCTCCTTCCGAGTTGCGGCGCGATAACACACACTCGTAATTCAAGGTGAACTGATGAGATGGAAATTACACACATGAGATGCACTCGATCATTGCACTGGCCGGTCGGTGGACTTGTGGAGTATCGAGATGTGCATATAATTGGATTTTTTTGTTGTTGTTATCTCCAACTCTTATCCGTGTGTGTTGCATCACTTATTGGTTCTTGTAAGTTGGTTCTTTTGTGAGCGCGGAAATGATCGTAAGTCCCGTAATGAGACATTAACCGGTGCGTTAACACCTGATAAGGCGGCGTTCAGGTGAATCGCATCGCTTATGGTACAGCGCGCATTTCCGGGCAACCGGTTACAGCACGCAGACTTAAATCAAATTTGGTGGAGCGTCGAAAACAAAGCCCAGATTAAATATTGGACCACCGGCGTTTTTTTTGCTTGTATCAAGCGTTGATCGCGATGGCCGTTTATTTCTTTTCGTGTGAATTTTCACGGGGGCCAGGTGAGAAGACCGCCGAATTTGAACAGATTGATTTGTTTTGTTTTGCTGTTGTTTGGTCAGCGTGTGATTGATTTTGGTCTTCCGGTTTCGCTGTCTGACGTCGACCGAAATTATGATGGCCATGACGATTGAAAATCGGGCAATTTGTCAACGATTTACCGTCGGATTTTGTAATATGGGAGCAGCAGATGTGCGTAATTTAATAATAGCGGTTGTCGGCTACTTGCGAATATTTTGTTTTTATTTTGCGAATATTTTGTTTTTATTTTGGTTTATGGGACTTTACAATTCGCTTAAAAGTATCTTGTTTTATTTGTTGTTAGTTTCTACTAAATTTCAATTTACTGTAAAAGTGTAAACGAAGGTAGCTGCCGCCGCTTGTACCGTGTCGACTAAAAAGATGACGAAATTCGAACCCGGCCAAAGCACGATCAACGATGAACGATGCTGACACACGATGAACGCTGTCTATCGATGCTGACATACGATGAACTCTGACAGTGGACGCAAAAATGAGCTTTAATTTGAATTTGAGCGCGAACATCCCGCCCGCCTTGAAAGGATACTTTCAATTTTTTAATTTTAAATAGCTTCAATTTGCCATACAATTAATTTTGAACAATGAAAATCATGTAAACCTTGAAAATCAAATACAAATTCTTTTTGAAATAATGAAATGCAAATAGTCGTTAAACGAAAGTAAATACAAATGTAGTTTTTGTTTACTTAAATGAATAAAATTAACTTTTTAATAGATGATTACTGATTTTGGCACTCGTTGTTCTCGGGATCCATGGGTAGAGCGCATAGTTTTCGAGTTGCCCTTTTAAAGATGCCTGATGCCGTCTTGATCGTCGCTACTCGTACTATTCCGTCGGCTCCTGGATGCACGTCTACGACTCTGCCAACACTCCATGAACATGGATGAGTGTTTTCGTCTACTAGTAAAACCATACTGCCAACAGCAAGATTCACTTCGCCTTTCCGCCATTTGCATATGGTTTGCAAGTGGTTTAAATACTCGTTACGCCAACGATTCCAAAAATGTTGACGTAGTTTCTGCAAATGTTGCCATCTGGATAGACGACTTTCTGGAACATTTATATAATCTCTTTGGACAGGTTCGCGATAAGAGTCTCCAGTAAGGAAATGTGCAGGAGTGAGGATGGATAAATCGTTTGGATCAGAGGAAATTGGGGTAAGGGGTCGTGAATTTAATACCGCTTCTATTTCTGTGAGTAACGTGTAATATTCTTCGAACGTGTACTTGACATCCTTCACTGCAATACGAAGGTGTCGCTTTGTGGACTTAACAGCTGCCTCCCAGAGGCCACCAAAATGTGGTGACCTTGGGGGTATAAATTTCCATCTTATTTTTTGAGCAGCTAACTTATCTGATATTTCGAGGTCGTGATTTTTGGCGAATTCATGAATGTCTCGTAGCTCCTTCTCCGCTCCAACAAAATTTGTAGCATTATCTGAGTAAATAAACGAACAGGTCCCCCGTCGGGCAATGAATCTCCTTAGCGCGGCCATAAAGGCCTCGGTGGTGAGATCGCTGACTAGCTCTAAATGTATAGCTTTTGTATGGAAGCACGTGAAAACTGCAATATAAGCCTTCGAAATATGAATTCTTCCCTTTCGTTTACTTTCTCGTACCTGTAGAGGTCCAGCGTAGTCAATTCCGCAGGTTTCGAATGGTTTGGTAGCATCTGTAACTCTTAATCTCGGAAGATCAGCCATAATTGTTTCACACTTTCTTGGTTTGTAACGGAAGCATGGTATGCATCGCTTTGTTATCTTTCTTGCTTCTCGCCTGCCTGATAGTGGCCAATATATTTGTCGGATTACATTTAAAAGATGTTCTGGACCGCAATGTTTAAGAGCGTGATGTTCTCTTCTCATTATAATCTCTGTGATGAAATGTCTGGAAGGTAATATGATTTGATGTTTCTGACTTATTGAAATCTCCGCATTTTGGAGTCGTCCTCCTACTCTTATTAGACCATTAGTGTCTAGAAAAGGCTTCAACATGTGCAATTTGCTTTTGGTACTAATCGGCTGGTTTTTCTTTAAAGACTTTATTTCTTCTGAAAACACTTCTCGTTGAACCATACGAATAATTGAATACTCGCTTCTTTGCAATTCTTCGACAGTCAAAGAACCACCCTGATGATTCTCCTTTTTTAGATTGATGAATCGAAGACAATACGCTATTACTCGTTTTAATTTGTCGTATGAAGAAAACTTGTTCAGAACGTCCGGTGCTGCATACATCACAGATAACGTGACAGCAGGTTTTTGTTCTGGAGTCTGAATACTAAAATCTATTGCCTGCTCTGGCCAACTGTTGCGTTCGTGTAACCACGATGGTCCCTTCCACCATAGTTCATTTTCCAAAATTTTCTCAGTCTTAATACCACGAGAAAGGTGATCTGCTGGATTATCCAATGTAGGTACATGAAGCCATGTCATGTCATTTGTAAGGTCCTGAATTTCTGCCACTCTATTGGCCACGTATGTTTTTAAATCGCTTGGATGTTTTTTAATCCAACACAATATGATAGTTGAGTCACTCCAAAGGTATATATCTCCAACCTTGTCTTCTAATGCTCGGCGTACCACAGCAATCAACCGAGAGAGCAGCACTGCGGCGTTCAGTTCGAGACGCGGTATTGTAATGATTTTTAGTGGGGCCACTCTTGATTTTGAACACAGCAAGTTTACGGTGGCCTCACCTGAAACATTGTAGCTTAGAACGTAGACGCAAGCACCATATGCCTTTTCAGATGAATCGCAGAAGCCATGTAGTTCTATTTTTCGAGATTTGTTCTGTGGGTTGACGTTTCTTGGCACGTGTAACTTGTCGATCTGTGGAAGTGACGTGTAATAAGTAGTCCAAGTTGTGTACAGTGACTGAGGTATCGCCTCGTCCCAACCCAACTGTAACTTCCACAAGTTTTGCATAATAACTTTAGCTGTTATAAGTATTGGACCTATCAAACCTAGTGGGTCATATATTTGAGCTATGATTGACAAAATGTTTCTTTTGGTAATCTTTTGATTACTTCTTTCGATCACCCTGTACTGTAGAGAATCATCCCCAGAGTTCCATAATGTACCAAGTGTCTTTACTGCTTCTTGTTTGTCAATTACCAGTAATGGATTTGCTTTGCTTTCCTCTGAAAGATGATGCAGTATATGCGGATCACTTGATCTCCATTTTCGAAGAATGAATTTTCCTTTTGATAATAATTGAGTAAGTTGTTTCTGAAGCAATACGGTTTCGTCTAAGGAATGCGCTCCGGTGAGCACATCGTCCATGTAAAAATCTCGTAGTAAAGCTCGCGCTGCCGTTGGATAGTTTGCATGCTCATCCAAGGCGAGTTGCTTCAAACATCTCATTGCCAAAAATGGTGCACATGACGTGCCATATGTTACGGTGTTCAATGTAAAGGTTTGAACAATTTCACTTGGATTCTTTCTCCACAAAATGCATTGTAAGTTTCTGTCTTCTTTTGCAACCATAATCTGCCTAAACATCATGGCAATGTCGGCTGTGATTACATATTCGTGTATACGGAATCGCATCATGATATCTAATATGTCTTCCTGAAGATTCGGTCCCACTAACAGCTTATCATTGAGAGATGTTCCTTGCGTAGTTCTGGCTGACGCATCAAAAACTACCCTCATCTTGGTGGTGAGGCTGTTTGCACGAATTACTGGTTGATGTGGTAAGTAGTGAGGTTCAGTTTTCTGTATTACCGATTGCGGTACGTATGGTGACATGTGACCTAAGATCTCGTACTCATCTAAGAAATCATTGTAAGCCTTTTTTAATTCTGTATTCTTGCTTAACCTGCGTTCCAGAGAGTATAGTCGTCTTGTTGCTTCATTCTTAGAATCTCCCAAACTTACTTCTGCTTTTTTTGGTAGGCCAACTATAAATCTACCGTCTTGGTCTCTTCGAACTGTAGACACAAATTGTTCTTCACACATTTCTTCTGACTTTGTTAAATGTGATTTAGGAAGTATTTCTTCCGTTCTCCAAAATTTCTCCATCTGATGTTCCAATGTTGAAGTAGTGTGAAGGTGACATGTTGTAGCTGGTTTGTTATGATTCTGATTTACCAATTCTCCTCCTATGATCCAGCCAAGTACTGTTTTTTGAAGTATTGGATGATTTTTGGATACAGTGATTTGTCCCACGCAAAGCAATTTCCAGAAATGGCTCGCTCCGATAAGCAAGTCTATGTTACCAGGTATGTCGTATGTAGGATCCGCTAGTTGAATGTGACTAGGGACCTCAAGTTTGTTTTTAATTTTCACCTGTGGAAGTTTTTCTGTTATAGCTGGTAAAACCAAACATTCCAAATTGGTTTTGAAGCTGTTCGCAATTGACCCGATTTTAACTTCAACTTTGTTACTTACATTTGATTGGATTTTGTTAACTCCACTTATCGGCACTTTAACGGTTTTGCATGCAAGTCCAAGCTTGTGCGCTAATTCCTTTGTTATTAGATTAACTTGCGATCCGGGATCTAGTAGAGCTCGACACTTGTGTGTTTTGCCTTGGCTGTCATATATAGACACCTGTGCTGTTGACAGAATTACCAAACTAGTAATTCCTTGCGTACAATGAGTAACCACTGGCGAGTTGAGCTCATTCTTTGTTTCACTTGTACTCGTGCACTCTGATTTTTCCAACTCGTGATGCAGTAGCGTGTTATGACGTTTCGAACACTTTCTGCACGCTGATGATCTGCAATCTTTACTGCTGTGGCCATTTTTCAAACAATTGAAACACAAATGCAATCGTCGTATCTCTTGATATTTTGATTGAGTTGGCAAACTAATAAAGTCGCTGCATCTGAAGATAAAATGTGAGCCCTTGCAATACTGGCATAACTCTTGTGCGGTTGATACCATTGCTACCTTCTTCTCAATTCTCTTCCCACTGCACCTGAACGTATCTTGCTTGGAAGTGCTTTTCTCGATCATTTCTAGAGTTTGACAACGATTTGTTAGAAATTCGAGTAGTTCATCCATGGTTGGCATACTATCGACTTCTCCAATTCCAATTTTTGACTCCCAATCTTTTCTTGTATTGAAGTCTAACTTGCTGGTCACTATATAGATCATTATGGTATCCCATTGCTCTACCGGTTGGCCCATGGTTTGTAAGGCTCTCATATGCGTTCTGATATGATCCACAAGTTTTCGTAACGAAGCTTGACTTTCCTTGTTCGTGTTCTGGTAATCCACCAATTCTTTCATGTGTGTGTTAACTATAAGCCTTTTATTCTCATATCGAGATTTCAGCAAAGTCCAACCTGCTTTGTAATTTGCCGCTGATGTTTCCAATGCCTGAATTACTTGTTGTGCTTCACCCTTCAATGAGCTGCGCAAATATTGAAATTTCTCTACGAGTGATAAACTATCATTTGTGTCTATCAATGATTGAAACGTGTCTTTAAATGCCATCCATTGACTGTAGCTGCCGTCAAATGTTGGTAAGTTGAGAGTTGGCAACTTGACATTCACTTTTACTGTCGGCGTTTCCGATCCTCCGACGCTTTGACACGAATGCATCGCTTCGGATGGTTCCGGCCGAGCTTGTCTTGTTTCTAACAACTGCTTTGCCTTTGTAATGGTTTCAAAATATGTGTCTTCAAAACCCGATCTATCATCTTCAATTTGTTGTTCATTGCTGTCTACGTACACTCCCGCTTGGTTGATATGAGCGCCTTCCTGTATTTGCAAATCTTCAATGGTGGATTGGATTTCATCGTATTGATGCCACAATTCTTCTGCCTTTGCGAGCCTTTCCTGAAGCTGCGCCATTTTGTCATCTTTGCATGATTCCACAAATGTTTTGAATTTTGTGAGAGAGGTTTTTTTTGTACCCCTTTTAACTATTAGCTCTCGGAGCGCCATTTTGAATTTTTGTATACGATGTGTGTCGCGTTTTCACGGTAAACGAAAAAAACGAAAAGGAAAGAAATTGAAGGAATGGAGACCCACTAACCTGATTTGTAATCCCGTTCGTTTCGGCTGCTGTATGCTATTTTTCAGTGATTTGCACTGATCCAACTCGACGGACCATTAATTATGTCGGCTACTTGCGAATATTTTGTTTTTATTTTGCGAATATTTTGTTTTTATTTTGGTTTATGGGACTTTACAATTCGCTTAAAAGTATCTTGTTTTATTTGTTGTTAGTTTCTACTAAATTTCAATTTACTGTAAAAGTGTAAACGAAGGTAGCTGCCGCCGCTTGTACCGTGTCGACTAAAAAGATGACGAAATTCGAACCCGGCCAAAGCACGATCAACGATGAACGATGCTGACACACGATGAACGCTGTCTATCGATGCTGACATACGATGAACTCTGACAGTGGACGCAAAAATGAGCTTTAATTTGAATTTGAGCGCGAACAGCGGTTAATCGTGTCGCACAAGGCGATTGTCGAGTGGGTGGGTGGTGGTGAAGACAAACGGCAGGCTTTATGGAGGTTTTATTCGGCGATTATGTGCTAATAGGTTGATTTCGATTGTAGGTCACCGTTTTATCGATAGGTCGCATAACCTTCAAATATGAAAACGATACCCGAGATATTTTGGTAACAATCAAGATTGCCGATGTGGCATATTTGGAGACGAACAGAGGATTAATTAGATTACAAAAGTTGCAATTCGGCAAGGTCGTCGAAATAATCAATTTAGACGGATTAACAATACTAAATAAATTGCAAATCAGCACACTGTTGCGAGGGGTTCAGATTTATTGTCATTCAGAGAGTTGGCACTTTCTTTACAGTCGCCTTGAAACGAATTGCTGTGATCCTTTCACTAGACGTAGATCTACACTTTTTGAGTTCTGTTAAGCAACTGATTGCTCACGTTCCTGACAACTGATCCTTAAAGACCTACACTACCGTGTCTTGTGCCATTCCTGATCGCTTACGATAGACAGATGCGTGTTTACCAATCAAGTTATCGTGTGTTCTACTAATCAAATAATTGCTTATGATTCGCACTCTCGTGTACTATCAATAAACTGGTCCTTTACGATCCACACTCGCATATTCTACAGGAAACAAACACGTCAACTAAATTTGGAATGCAATCGCGCAGGCGCGAACGCAGGGGGTGGTTTTGGGAGTTCAAACCACCCCCCCCCCCCGAAATGATGTAGTTACATACGCAAAACTAAATGTAACTTGCACTCAACGAGTAAATTTGTATGAAAACCCCCCCCCCCCCCGAAATAATTATTTGTCTGAAAACCGAATTATTTTTCTGCGTTCGCGCCTGCAATCGAGCGTTCCGTTTTGGATGCATCCAAGCACTCCGGCTGTAAAGTCGATAATGCACGTAAGGACAAGTGTTGCATTTCTTGACACAAGTGCAATAACCGAGTCCTACAACATTTCCACGATGCACCTGTACGCCCGGCCAATTACCCTAAGATCGATGTGACCGAGAATTGTTAACAATCTCACCTTAATGGGTCCCATAGACGCGACACGCATGCGTGTCATTCATCCATGAGTTGAAAGGTCTGAAACTTGAATGTGTGGGTCTGCCATCATGCGGCATGATGGAAATTAAAAAAATTTTATTTTCGTGGGCGGAACCAAACCGTATCGCGACATGCATGAATGACACGCATTCATGTTCGCCTGTGATTCTCTTATAAACCGGCTACAGACTGAATAGTGTGTAGAGGTTTCTCGTGAGTTTCTCGCGTTTCGCAATTCTTGAGTTGTCTCTACTGGAGGCGGTTTTTTGACGACATCAAAGAGTTTTGCTTGACAAGAAAGCGACGAAAAATGTCCGAGATGATTTTTTCTTGACTTTCTCGCGAGTTTTTGGTTTTTGGTTTTGTGTTGACAGGCTGCATTTGCAGTTTAAGTTAAGAAACATATTTGAAATGAGAAGTGTTAAATTAAATATACCAAAACGGAAAACTTGCTAATAGTGTGCACAATTCAAAGAAGTAATAACTCATTGTGGCTGAGTAACAGAAGTCAGTCGACGTAAAATATACATTGGTGACCCAGACGGCCAGACGTTTGAACGAGACTTGCAGCACTTAAAAGGACCGGATTGAAGACCGAAGAAGTCGAAAGTCGATTGCAGAATCAATGGAAGCAGCTTCAAGAATGACCGAACAATTCAAAGAGCTGATATATGTAGACCCAGTCAACATTTGGAATCTTCGAATCAAGCGACTTTTAGTAGCAGCGCTGTTGGAAAGACTTTCTCAATTAGACTAATTTCAACACAGTCTTGAACAGCAATAAAAACTCTACATGATACTACAAAGGAGTGTCTCGCAGGACTGAACGCTGAGATGACAGTCAGTCAGTCGTTCGTTCTAATCTAATCTAATCATCTCGATATTCCACATAAGGACGAGAAAACAAAGTGGCTGTCAATCACTCACTCACGTGTTCGACCAATGAACTGATCACTTACGATCTACACTCGCGTGTTTAGTAAACTGATGGTTTCTGACCCCCTCTTTTATAGGGATTCATTTTAGTGCTACACCACAAGCTAAAATTGTTGGCGAAATCCTTTAGCCCCAGGGCTTATCTACTCCTCGAACTATCTTATCGATTGTTCGTATCAAGATGTTAAGATGTTTCTTGAAAAAACAAATCCATCTTCACCTTGCGTCTGCTTGGGAGTAGAGATGGGCAAAGCAGTTTCTTTTAAATAACTAGTTCCAGTTCACTTCTTTGCTCCGTGATTGTGGTGACAAAAAAAAAATGACATGCGGTGGCGGTGTCACGTGTGTATTGACCAAAAAGGGAGGTGTCACGTGGCGAATGGAACTAAAGTTCACCAAAAGGAGTGAGTTAGTTCAATCACTCACTTCAATGAACTGCTCTTTTGGAACAGTTGGGAGTGTTTTGCTCTGGATTCCTTAAGGTATGACCGATTCGTTTCTAATTTCGTCTCTAAATTATAGTGACTATTCTGGTCTATCCAGTGATCCTCTAACGTCCGTTTTGCCAGAATATTCTCAAGATCCCGGAAAGAGCATAAAGTAGTTTGATTTTCCCGCGAATAGCCTCGAAAGCAACCTTGAAGAGCGACAACATTCTGGACGTCAGCGATTGTGTAGGTTAGGAAAGCTGGTAAGAGTCACTTCGATGGCTTCGATGGGGAACATAAATCGATGGACATCTTAATATCCATTTCCACAGCAACTACAATAAATCACACAGTGGATTCGAGTCCCACATAGCAGCCCATGATTGAATTTCTAATGATCCGTCGATCCGGATTATCCAAAAATTAAACAGAAATATAATCTCGGTCATGATGCTAGCTCACTAATCGGAATGCTCACAGAGCACTGCCTGATCGGTAGACACGCTGAACGACTGGGAGCCGAGGCAACTGATCTCGCTCGTAGCTGCGGTGACCCAGAAGTGGAGGAGTCAATCTTGCACGTTCTATGCGACTATGCGGTATCGGGAACGAGAAGACGGAACCTCAGCACCTATTTCCTCGATGACCTAGGTGATATCGATAAGAGAAAGCCATATAACATAGCAAACTTTATAAAACATAGTAAATGGTTTAGTAGGTTCCCAATGGACGAACAATAACGTCTAAGTGAAGGAGGATGATGACACCCCATATACCATAATAATCAATGGCGATTAACTCAAATCGGGCCTAGGCCTTGAAGTAATGATAGTTACTTCATTGCGAGACCAACGGTACACTAGGAGGTCAGCCACACGCTCGTCCGTGATTATTACCCCGATTTTACCTCAGGTACTCATTTCCAGCTGAGTGAACTGGTAGTCTGGCACCCAATCCCATTTTCGAAAATTACTTGTCGCCAAGCAGATTCGAACCTGGTACCAGGTGCACCGAAGGTAAGTGCTCTACCCACTAAGCCACCCAGACTACTACCCCATACCATACCATACCATATACTCATCCAACAAGATATTAGGTAGAAGCCGCCACACTCACCCACGTGGATGATATCAAAACTTAAGCAAGACGTCCAAGATATGCCAATAGCGGATTACAGTCAGCTTCAAGAGAAGCACTCTGGAACACAAGAATCCCAATCAGAAGCGATAGTTTCCAACTAATTTTCTTACTTGGAAGCAACCAAATCAAGGACTTCTACTTAAATCAAACTTAAGACATCTCACTTCCATAAACCCGACTATTTTCGTAAATACTTTTCAAACTATCCAGAAATCTTTTTCCAATCGTCTCCCAATTTCGTAACTTTATCAATCAGTGTATGCAGAGGCCACTTTTCTTGCCCAATTTCGTTTGCTTTCCCAAAGACGAGCCCGTGATTTAGAAGTTTGCTTTCATGAACTAATAACTTTTGCTCACACGTTATGACCAGAGCGAGTGTTTAGGGTATAAGGCGAACATATAGAAACCCATGGATGTCTATTAATCCAATAGGCTGCATAGTACCGTGTGGTGTAAACTTCTGGCACCGACAAGTGGGAACTACTTCTAGAATTTCAAGCACATACACCGCAAAACTCTCAAGTGCTTTTTTGCCATAGAGGAAGGCTGGCTAAAACTTTCCTATATGTACGTTCTTTTCGTCTATCGCCATGTAATGCATTAGAGGCGAAGACTAGAGGAACTGTGTACACGTAGTTGCACACATCATCGGTATGTTTGTCGAAAACTTTGAATGGTTTTTTTCGCAAGTCAATGAACGGCGCTCTCGACTATGAGGAAAGTGTTCTTGAAAATCGCAAGCTACGGAAGATACGAAAGCAATTTGGTGTTTCGTTTGGTTAGGTGCTATCCATTTTAAACAGCTTCGGCAGACAGATAATCTATTCTGAATAGGTTTTTAATCTAAGAGGCTCGGGATTAGTTGGCATGAAGAGATCAAAAAGCGATTTGGGCTTCTTAATTATAATTCGCACCGAAACGAAGGATCAATCCCGCCCCGATCTAGGACCTATTTATAGCCAAGCTTCTAAGACAATGCACTCGTTGTGAGGTACTCGATATGTTTCGCGAGCCCATCTATTCTAGCCCACCATGTAGCCCAACAACAGCAATACAATAGACTCTGTGTCCCGGCTCTTATTGTTCTTCTTCTGGCTAATCAAATTGAATCGTATCCACTCGACATATAAATGCATGCCACTCTACACTAGAACTAACTAATCGAATGGAGGACGGAATTTTTGTTGTAGTCTTTTTTTTACACATATGTGATGCGCCCAACAAAACTTGTGTAATCGAATGTCGCATATATTTTCTTATCTTTCGTTTATTTTTAGAGATGCACATGGATGGCTTGATTTATTGGATTTAATGTAGATACGATGGATTTACAAGTGATTTGTTTCGATCGAATGGAAAACGGAAATAAATTGTGACAATATCGACCGATTTTTCGATGTAATTTGGCGAAAATTGGATGATGTATTACCGGTGAACACAATCGAAAATAACTTAAATGAATCGTTTTTCAAGAGAATACATAACAGCTTTTGTATTTTTAGATGTATTTTAAATTTTAGTTTGTGTTCACCGGTAATACATTCTTCAAGTGGCCAAATGTCGATCTAATTTGTATCGGTCGTAAAAAACGGTAAATTTTGTTTGTGACGTTTTCAACTACAGTAGAACTTGCAGAAGTGACTACCTTCATATGTGGACGACTTGCCTAAAGTGGCCAATTTTTCATTCCCTTCTCGTTTTGTATTGTGACCAATATTTACGTATCACATACGTGTGGAGAAAATCCTATAATGTGACCAAAAACTTTTACGTCATATACTAATTAAGACACAAATGTTGCAAAATGCAAAATGAGGCTGAAATAAATGAACTTACTATCGAGATTGTGTTCTGGATAAATGCGTAAAAAGATACACCTTTAATATTGGTAATGTTGATTTAAATTACATACATTATACTGTACTAAATTATTTTTATAATCTGACCACTCGTATAAAGTGACCACTTTTGCACAGTTCCTTGGGTGGTCACTATATAGAGGTTCTACTGTATTTTTGATATTACATGAGGTGGAGTGACGGGTCGTGGGTGGAGAAGACGCTCTGGAGGTCTTGATGTCCACTTACTTTTCTGATAGAGCACAGATGAAATCCTTCTCTGTGAATAATAGGGGATTTTCTGGGAACAATTTGGTAGAACCAACTGGCAAGGAAGAACTCCTCGGCGAAGATACGATCAAATGGGTTATAAGCTCTTTTGCTGCATTTAAATCATCCTGTACATACGGCATTAGGCCAATGATGCTGCATAGAGCCTCCGAGGCAATCCTCAGCTGATTGAGTGCGATTTACAGAAGCTACTTATGGGCAGGATGCATTCCACCGGCCTGGCGAGAGGCGCGGGTAGTTTTCACTCCCGAAGACCCAGTCACACGACAACGAAGGTCTTCCAACCTGTCAGTATTTCGTCATTCGTTCTTAAAGTGCTCGAGAGTCTTCCAGAAACGTACATTCGCAGATTATGTGAAAACAGGATTTTGTTTCAGTATACCAACATCCAAGGGAAATCAGTGTGGTTCGTAGTGTTTCGTTTGGAAAGTAAGGAATTCACGTTAGTAGCATTCCTGGACGTTGAGGGGGCTTTCAACAACGTAACAGTGGAAGTGATTAGGGAGGCTTTAAATGGCATAGGCTTAGAGGAGGGCAGGTTGACGACCTTTCTGAAAGCAGGATCGTGAGAGGGTTTAAGGACAGGGTGGCGTGATATCGCCCTAGGTCCTTGTAGTGAATGAGGTTCTAATGGAAATCGAAAAGAAAGGAATCAGGGTTTGTTGCCTACGAGGATGACAAGGTCATACTAGGTCAGGGCAAATTTTTGGGTACTCTTACGGACATCATGAAGTCGGCATTATGCAGGCCGTTATGGGGGTAAACGCTCAAAAACTGAGTTGGTTTTATTCACCAGGAAGCACAAGATTCCGGAGTTCAGGCTACCAAGGCTTGAAGGGGTCGATCTGCATATGATATGAAGTTAAATTGGAAGGGCAATTTTGAAGAGCGCATTAAAAAGGTGCTTTTTGCGCTTTTGGCGGTTGGAAAGAGCAGGGGTGTGAAACCGAAGTTGTAAGCCCAAGCAGAGTGAACTGTGAAAACAACTGGGTAGTGAACGAGGGAGAACTCTCCGTGAATACAGATGGTTTCAAAATGGAAAGCTGCACTGGCGCTGGAGTCTTCTCTGAGCAATTGAGTGCAAGAGAGTCTTTTAAGCAGCCGGGTGCCTGCAGTGTATTCCAAGCGAAGATTCTAACAGTGCTGGTACAACATGTTGAGATGCGGTCGGGATATCTCACTCTACATTGATAGCAAGGCGGCTTTGAATGCATTGGGATCAGGGACTGTCAAATCCCAGCAATACCGGGGAACGTATGAGCCGATGAGGCGAGACTAGGATCGGCGCAGGCGGTATGGTGGAAGAGGGCGTTAGTCCACCATAAAACGGCATCAAAGCTAGTTTCAGGAATTGTACCATGTCGCAGCGAACTCTAGTTGGGAGGCGCTAACCAGCTGTAGGACTCCTAGGGCACTCTGGCCAAGTTTGGACAATAGTGGAAGTTTGCGATTACTCGTCGGAATACTGACAGGGCACTGCTTGCTAGGGGAGCATGCTATGCGTGTAACGATTGTTGGCTCTGACGTGTACAGGTACTGCCTTGACCTACATGCTGAGGAGGACATCCCCCACATTTTGTGTGAATGTCAGGTGGTTGCAAGGAGGCGACTGTTTATTTATACGAGGCTCCGAAAGGATCGATATTGTCTCTATTTTGGTGCCTAGTAAGCGCGATAGCTCAGCGCTTCATCCATTCTTAAAACTGAACTAAAATAATGTGTGATGTATTATTAGTGAACAAAATTGAAAATAACTCAAATCGTACGTTTAAGCAGGGAATACACTATGCAACGGTTGTACCGACGCGTGTTGTTGCGTCCAACGGTTATATCCACGGTACACACGATACAATTTTCTTCCAACAAGATTTCATTGTTATTCCCAGTACAGTTTTAGATACAACACCAAAAACTTACGAATAAAATCGCTACAACAGTTGTATTCAGGATAATACCCAATACAATTTACATATAACCTGTCGCATGCGACCGCCGGTCTTCGGTTCAGAGCATACAACCGTGCGATACGTTATTAGCCCAACCGTTGCTCATAAGGGCATACACGATACAATCGTCGCATACAACGCCAAATTGGGCCAACAGTTGGTACAACCGTTGTATAGTGTATTCCCTGCTTTATTCTTGACTTTGGACAATGCTCATTGATTCTACACTCTTCAAGTGTTAAATACCTATCTGATTTGTTTGGATCGAATACAAAATGCAAACAAATTGGATAGTGTGAATCTAAGTGAAACAAAGCTACGCCAGAAATATGAGAAAATTTCAGCAAATTTTCTATCAGAAATAAAATTGAAGTGGCACATCAGAACTTTGGATTCGAATTTATTCACGTGAGAAACTATGCGATCGCAAGTCTTCGGAAAAATTTTAAGAAAAAGATCATAGCGTCTAAATCAGGCTTATCGGTGTCACCAAAACTAATTGCGAAAAATTTTTCCCTAAACTACGGCTGTGACTAAGAAATTGTTAACACTTTTTTTTTGTGATTAGTAAGTAAATTCGGCATTTAAGTGATGGAGTCTTCATCAAATCCCAGAAGCTGTCGAAGTGTAGGCAAGGTCTGGAAGCACTACCTAGTGGTTACTGGTTATCTGAATTTATTTGCTGTCTAGTGATCAATTGTGTTGACAACATGTCTAGGTATGCTTCTGTCAATTAGTTTTCCGCTCCGACATTGATCTGAAAAACGTAAATTCGGTAGATATTTAAAATACAAAAACAGCTGGAGTGTACGATTTACTCCGAGGAGCTTGCCAATTTGATACCTCTGAGATACGATTTTATTCAACATACTAGCGCCGAGTCTCTTCGCTGATAGAACAAACCCATGTTGGTCTCTTTGTTGAAGGGGTTCCGTGAATTCACCGTGAATGAGCATCAAATTTTCAATGTTTTCCAGCCCTACTGGAGCAGAATCTCTTTTCTGCTACAACCACAATATGCTAGTCTCACAACCCAATAGTTTCCGTTGAAGTCCCGAGAGTTCAACGTTAATGCGCACCAGATTTTCATTAATTCCCGTATATCTGGGTAAAGTTGTCCAAGACTTCGGCATCACCTCGATATTGGCTGGCTTCACAAGATTAATCATGGTGGTAAGCTTGGGGGATCCGTGACATCACCAGCTTAGTGATTGGTAAGACTCTTTCTACCATTCATACGATAGAAGTATCGGCTTACAAAGCACAACGATGGTGAAAGGTATAATTCCAGATACTAGTTCTTTTCGAAGACAAATCAGTCAGAATCCATTAGCACACTTTGTCTACACCATAATTCCGTATTTCCCAGTCTGGCAAACTTGAATAGCTCCAATTGAATTCGTTTGTGCATGGCAAGATGAAAGGCAATCATCCTAACCGAATGGCTAATACTTCGCTCTCATTTCTACACTACAACTCTATTACAATCCTTTCAAAAGACTTGAGCACAACGATAATTGGCGCGACTTACTTTGAAAGAAGAAATCTTTGAACCTATTGGCCTCCAACTTGTGCTCGTACTTTCTTTTAAGGCTCATAAACACGTCGTCATCATATTGGCTCCGGCTGCATAGCCATCAAGACATTTGCCAAAGATACTTATTACTTATTCGAGACGACAGGTCACTTAGCACCGATACGCCAACATCTTACTTTCAGGTTCGACAGATTCAATTGGCACTAAAAAAAAAATTCTGCAAAAAAAAACTCTTCTAGATTCGAAACAATTAGATACATTATTGCATTCTTTGTAATGTACAGGTTGCAGAGAGTTTACTGAAGGTGTCCATCTTCATCACGATGAGGAAAATCCAAATGTACAGAAGAATTGCGGGAAAACTTTCCGCGTCCAATGTAGCAATGCCGGTAGAAAGTTGGTGTCCGGATGTTGTATGTGATCAGATAAGTGAATTTTATTTCGATTAGCTAACGTTGCAGCCGAGAAAATTGTCTTTAGTTGGGACTGGTTTTTAGATCAAGATCTTGCGATCGTTACGACAAGTTATTTTAGGATAGCATAAGTACTACGAAACTTGTCAAGAAATTCAGTAAAATAACTTACCAAGAAATTCAGTAAAATACACAGGAAGCATGTAACCATATTGTACATAGAATTTACTAGGTATTTCACTAGATGACTGACTAGGTTAAGCCTGCTGTTAAAAGCATTTGATAGATTATGGCATGATGTCCTTTGCCACAAACGACAAGAATTTGTTGCTTCCGCCCCGATACCTTCTTGGCTTCGTTTTATTTACGCAGAAAATGGTATAACCTATGAAATGAATCCTGTTATTTAAGGCTCCATAGTCTCGCCTTCAATTGAAGATATCTCTTATTTTAATAGATCTTGCCAATAAAGAGATATACTTCCACCCAGTGACTGGCAATGGCCTCGTATACACCGGTACTAACTTAGTCCGTATTAAGAGTAAAGCCGTATTAAGGAGAGGTGTAAACGTGTGGAATTAAGTTAGTCCAGTTCCGCATGTGGACTAGAACTAGACTAAATTAAACCGAGCACAGTTGAAATGGCATTATTGCAACACCAAGCTTGCATTTTCACAGATGGCGCCCTTCAATTTGTAGCAGATATTTGCACCCAATAGTGTGGGAAATCAATATATTTTTTACGGAAATTTAAGTCTATGTGTAATAGGTATACATCATGTTAATAATCATTGAAACAGCCTTGAAATTTCTGTGCTTTTTCTATAGAGTTTCATCGCTACATTCAATGAAGGGAAACTATGCGCATCCGAGACATTTACCTGCATGACCACTTCACATATGACGTTGAAAGCAAAGTGGATTAACTTAGTACGCTCAAGCGGTATAAACGACAATCGTATTAACTTAATACCGAGAACAGTTTAAACCATATTAACGATTGCTGTATATACGAGGCCAATGATAGCTCCATTTAAGACTTTCGCTTAAGATAGTCTTCTGCAAGCTATGATTATTGAGAAAAGAATCGAAATCAAAATATCAAAACATTAAAACTGTGTTTTTACTCTGAAAAGAGATGAGAATATCTTACCAACTCAATCACAAGACATCAAGTTTGGATATTGATTTGATATCCTTGGAATTGTCGCCTTGAATTCTTTAAACTAGACTGTTTTCTAGTTTCTAGTTTTCTGGGGTAAACATAATAGTTTTCGTCACAGCTCGCCTCCGCTCATCTGTTCTATACTCGCCCTGACTTAATCCAGCTCGTTGCTTCTGCTCAACATGATTCTACTCTGCTGGTACGACTCCGTTCACCTTGACTCGACCCGTCATTCCCTGTCTTTGCCTTCGCGTGTGGCCTCTGCTCTGTTCGTCTTGACTCTGTTCTGCCTGTTCGTCGTGGTTTGACGTAGTTCGTCGCGGTTTGTCATAGCTGATTTTAGCTCGACTCCTGGCACGACTCAGCTCGCCAGGATTAGACCCTGTCACTGATCGTCATTTCGTCTTTGATCTGCCCTGTTGTCTCTGCTGGGCTTGTCTCTGCTCTGCTTGACTCCGCTGGGCTGCTGTGCTCAGCTATGCTGGTCTGCTTGTCTCTGCTCTGCTCGTCTCTGCTCTGCTTGGATCTGTTCTACTTGGCTTATTTTGTTCTATGTTTAATTCTTTGTTCTAGTTCTTTGACAGGTTATTGTGTGCAGAAATTGGTACGAGAATCTCCGTCCTCACAACACTTAGGACCTATAGATACAAGGAGAGTTTTTCTTTTATCTGAACAGGTTACAATCCAAATTAGCCCGGAATACTCTTAATCCTAGCCGTCTTTTGGAGCAGTCTCAAAAAGAAAAACAGTTTTGGGCGAATAGTAAAATAATATTCTTCGTTCGCACTAGTCCCTGGAAAATGCGAACAATTAAGAAATGTACAAGCAGTATCGGCGCAAGTAATGCAAACTATTATAGACGAGGACGTCATCACATGCGCAAAAATATATTCTATATATATATATATATATATTTTTTGCAGAGTTTAGGGCATATATTGACATAATACATTGTAGCGGCTAAAGAGAAACATCAATACATCTGGGTGGTGTATAAAACACCACAAACATAAATAGTTCAATTTTTTTCCCGAAATGTTTAGTCATTTGTGACCCAATGTTTGAAGTACTACCTTTCATATAATGATCTTCTGAATAACCAAACAGAAACACTTTTGCTCATCTGTAACCCAGTGTATAACTGGCTTAAAATCATAAATTTACGAACTATAATTCACACAACTTAATTTCCACAACGACACAGCCTATCAACTAATTTAATCCATTAATAATCGATTCATACATTCACTGCATGTGGTTTTTTTTTTGTAAATCTCAAAGATTTAACCGCATGATTAAAAACGTTTGAATTAAATCCAGTCTTAGTCAAGTCTGGAAGGTAGTCTATCAATCGGCAGTCAGCCATCTAATAGACGCTTATTTGCTAGACTATATAAAGCTAACTTTTCTGTGTCCTATTTGTTTTTCTTCCAATAGCATTAATTTACTGTGGCTAGTTGGCCTGTGGATGTCTAGTATTTCAGTTGCGTCGTCGAACTGTTTGGAATGCGTATTTGACATGCATTAGTAAATTCTAAGCTACACTTCATAGATACTAATTGGCCAGTTGTATGTTGAACGATTTTAATTAAAAACGGTGAATACGTTTATTGGAGTGGATTAGGAGGTTATAAGCCATTTATGTATGTGGTATCTGTTTTTGGTTTTAAGTTGGCAGTAATGGGGTGGTATTTTTACAAATACTTTGGAATTTTTAGTCTAGTCTTTCGTATCATTCTACTGTAGCTACTGATTTAATATCAAGTATTATTCGTTAAATTTATCTTGCTATTTCGTATTATGACGTTTTGAGTTGGAGTCAACACCAATATTATTAATATAATATAATAGTATTATAGAATAAAGGTTTATAAAAAACATTTTAACATGATGTTTTTTTTTGTTCTGTTCAATTATTTTATTTTATACTTTATCAACCTTTTTTTTTATTTTTACTCTTGTTTTTTGCCTATATATTTTTTTTCGTCGTTTTCGTTTATTTATTGTTTTTAAATACTTTTGTTTTTAGTTCTTCTAAAAGAATTAATCTCTTTTTTCTACTTTTCTATTTTATTTATTATTTTTACTTTCATTTCTAATTTTTTTAATTTTTATTTAATTCTGTATGTATTCAAATATATTTTCGCGATTACAATAAATGTGTTTTTTTAAGTAAATCCTTATTTGATCAAATTTTTTTCTTTTCTTTACTTCATTTTATTTACTTTTTTTGTTATTTATTTTTTTCTTTTACCTTCTTTTTCTTTTTTTTTCTTTTACTTTATTTTTTTATTTAGCTTTTTAAATACATAGGCGGGAGGGGGAGAATGGGGTTTTAAAAAAGTGATCATTAAAATTGATATGCATATATTTTCTCGAATTTCGTCATATCTATTGCGTCTTCTAAAATTATAAAATGATTTTCCATGAATTTCTCGCATCAATATGAACAAAGAGTTTTCAGTGTTTATTGGAATTCGACCCCTAAGGTAGTGTAAAAGGATTGAGTACATTTTAACGAATTCGGCCGTATCAATCAGGTCTGATTAGATATTATATAACTTTACACTTTCATGTGCTTGTTTTACAATCGTCCGAAACTAGTTTTAAATTGTTTTTCCTTTTACAACCCCTAATAGGGTTGAAGTCATTTTCACGAATTCCGTCATATCTCTAAGTGAGTGGATACAACATCGAATTGGTTTTCAGCTCCTCGGACTTTCTTTATATTTATCTAAGAACTCATTTTAGGATTTTATGATATTCAACCTGAAACTGGATGCACGAGGTTACACATGTTTTCCAAAATTCCTACATCGTTCTTGACTCTGCCGAGATATCGAATTCCTTATTACTTCCTAAGGCTACATAATCATCGAAAAGTTGATTACAGGATTAATAGATATTCAACTCTTAGGAGACGTTAGGATTTGAACATATTTTTTAGGTTTGATGAGAGAAAAACTTGGTTTTAACTTTCACAGATTTTTTATATAATCGCCTACAAACAAGCCCGTTGCCAGAAAAAAAATTTGGGGGGAGGTGGGTCCGTAAAAAAAAAATATTATCCCTCATAGATTTTTTAAATAGAAAACGAAGATATCTAGGAATCTCTACCATATAAGCGATACAAGCCCTTGCGTGTGTGAGAGGCTTATAAAAGTAAAACATTCGTGAGCAACAACCAACCAGAAAATAAAAACTATGGGTATGTAATAATAATGAAAATGCAAACTATTATATATATATATATGTAAACAAATGTAATAGGAAAGAATCTGCCAATGGTTTGGGCGAAATTTTTCGGATCAATATTCGCGAGCAGTCAAAGTCCGAGTATAATTTTAATTTTTCGTCTAGTTTAATGTTTGTTTTTATTTTTATTTTTCATATTTTTATTTATTTAATTTTTTTAAATTTTATAACGGGATTTTTCTACTCGATCGCTACACCAAAAAGCTGAGATACCGCTAATAGAACCATTTGCCAAAAAAACAGGAAGAAAAATTCATTGCAAAGTGTGCACACTCAGTAAACCCATTGATCCTCTCTTTCATTTCATCATAAAATTATCTACAGTATATGAATTCACATCCTAGTTAATTTAGTTTAGTTATAGCCTAGTTTTAAGTAAGTTTAAGGCACCATTAAGGTTTTTGTTGTTCCAATTTTCCATATGAAAATTAAATACCAAACAAACAGTTTTATTCATTTTTGCACAAAAGAAAAACATTGAATTACTATGGCTGAAAAGATATGCGATATGAGCACCAACTCAACAGAAGCATTGTACATTTTCTTTCACATATATTTATTTGGAACGAAATAAACATCTATCATAAAAATATCTATTTAAATTTTATAACACATTCGCGATTGAATGAATGTGATTTTTAGAATAAGATCATTCATATGAATTGATTTTATATTTTACCATACTTCTATATTTCAAAATATTCTATCTTATTTTCTTTCTATATTTTTTTCTTTATTTATTTTTAATTAATTCATTAATTTATGTAGTGATTTTTATTTACATTGATGAAGTTTTTGTGTTTTTAACTATTTATTAATGTTATTTTATAAATGTTTTTAATTATTATTGTATTTTTTTTATTTATTATTGTATATTTGTCATTATAATATGCATATTTTTTTATTATTTTAATAAAATTGTCGATTATTATTATTAAATAAGTTTTTTTACTTGTCTGATTTTTCTTATTAGTTTTTTAGTTCATGTTTTTACGGTTTTCCGTCTTATTTTAGTTTTCTTTATTGGTATCCTTTTTAATTTTATTTATAATTACTTACTTGATTATTTGTCTTTCTTTTTCTTTTATTTATTTAATGATATATTTGTAATTGAAATAAATGTGTTCTTTTTTTCATGTTTTCATTTATATTTTCCTGTCACCATTTTTTTTTTTTTTTTTTTCTGTGACAAAAAATTCAGTCAAAGTTTTGTCAAAAATCAGACATAAATTTGGCGATTACACTATCCGATTGCATTTTCTGCAAAAATAGTCAAATGTTTGATATTGTAGTATACATACTCCAAATACAGGCTTCAACCTTTTATGGTTACAAAAGTCAATTATTTCATGAACTATTCAAAATATTAAATTACAAGAACCAAATAAGAGAATAATGAACTAATAAAGATTGATAAATCACATCATTTCCGAATTTTACAACAGAAGAAGTGTAACAATTCAATTCCTATTGTAACAAAAGATATGCGCTATGATATTCTTTGAATTTTTCAACCGCACAAGTGTACTTTTTTCTGGTAAATCCCAAATTCTTAGATATAAAAAGTTTCATAGAACTATGACACTGAAGTGGAAGTAGAGTTTTGCTCAATGATAAGTAGCTTATATATTTTTTATCAGTATTTAATGAGATAAAAAAAAACTACGATGCTCGTCCACAAGCTGCGAATTATAATTTTCAATTGAAATTTTTAATATTAAAAATATGCGGACAATTTGTTTCCATTGATAAAATCAAACACTTTCCGGTACACGGTATTTTGGCAAGTAAATTGAAAGTAAAAAAAAATAATTAGAAATTAACTAAATCAAATCAACAAACAATGCGGTTAAAAAACTGTGATAGCATTATCTAAAATATTGACTACTTTTTGGTCACCAGAATTTTATAATCTGAAAACAAGCTACAATTTTCACACTGAGAGACGAAGATGTTTGTCACAATACCACAGAGACATAGAGTCATAGAGATTTACCTTGTGATAAGTAGGTTCACGTCATATTAGCATTTTATATAAAAAAGGACCGAAGACTTCAAGAGTATGCGATTGAATCAATAAATTCCACAAAAACCTTCCTAAATAAAATTACTCATGTGTACGTATATCGTTTTTATGCTTCGATACATTTTATGTATTTAGGTTCAAAAGCTCCGTCTGTTTCACCTGCTGGGATAATTTTCAGAACTCTATTCATAAAAGGTTTGTTTTGGACAATTTTTTTCTTCGAAAAAAAAAACCAGACCCTTTATTGGTCTAGCAAAGTTCTATATTTAATTGGACCCATTCCCGACCAACACAACTTTCTTCGAAGTTGTCCATTAACGCCATCAGAAATAATTTCTTGACCCATTCTCCCATTAATTAGTAGCCGACGACCAATGTCAGTCCAATTCATCTGCAGACCTCTACACTTATCACAATCAAATGATAAATTTGAAAGGAAATCCATTCGACAAACTATAAATTGTCGAAATATGTCATAAATTTTCATTAATAAAAAAAACTGATAGAGCCTCTGGTCATATGGTGTGAAGAAACTCATCGATATCATTAAGCTACTCATCATTACTACCAAATTCGAAGCTCATTATATTCCGTCGAATAATCGGATTTAGAGCCGTTATTAATACTTCATTAGAATGACTCCCGAACCAAACGTACACATACCTACAATAATCGAGGAAAAAAAACTATAGGAATGTTACTTTGAAATAAATTTCATCGGTATTCTATCTGCAGGGAATTGTTAATAACTGCCGCCTATAGAAATTGATAAAAGCTAATGTCCACCCGACAGCTTCATAATAGAGCCAATGCCGCTAAGTAGGAGAAGGTAAGTTGTTGCACGTACCGCGTATGTACCTAAGTACGGTCCGATTTGAATATTTATGAGCCTAGAATAAGAAGCATAAATGATTTTTATTAATAATGTTGTACTTAAATTCAGTGCACGCTTTAAATATTCCCATAATTTTTAACTTAATGCAATTTTTACCGTTGACAATTATTCGGGAATAGAAATATTTATGAAGAACTTCAAAGAAGATCAATTTCTTGTACGGATCCACTTCCCGAACTCGGAACAGTTCATCAAATTGTAATTCATTCGGGACTACGTGAGTGACTATATTCTGGATTCCAGTCCCGATACAGTACTGCAATTTTACGGCAAAATTTGAACTCATGTAATCAATATTGTATATGAGTTCATTATATTAGTCTGATTGAGTTTCTTTTAAGTATTCGATATCAGCACTTATTATGAGTTCTCCGCTTAATTGGAATACCTTTTAGACACTATGTCCACGCAGTGGACCAAACAAGACCTTAAATTAAATATTCAATACGAAATATATTTCATACTGAATATTCCTATGTATTTCCGCCTAAATTAGATTTATTTTATTTTTATTATCCTAATTCGCTTGTCTATGTTTTCTATAATTATTGTAAGAATTTCCAATCTACCAACTATTAATCTCTATCTCTCTCGTGGAGCTATCGGCTGATTTGCATATTCCAATGCTAATAGTTCACTACTCTTTACTTTAACAGGAATTCAATACTGATGCAGTACTGGTACGACGGTAGTGATTAAAAATCCACAAATGTCCTTTGAAACTATAAACAAAACATTCAAGCTATTGTTACTTTGTATCAGAATATGTCAAGAAAAATCGTGTTTGGTCGAAAATATATTTTATTTGATAAAAACTGTGAACCAATTTTTGCAAGGAGCCAAAAAAGATAAATCAAAAGTGCCGACAGTACAATAATAACAATGTGTAGTACAATGTGTAGTACAATGTTGTGAGTTAATTTAGCAAATTGTGTTTATTTCATTAAAGCAGATTTTGATGTGCTATTAACAAACGAAGAAATGGTTAAATCAATGTGAAATGAATCAGACAGGAACTCCAGTAGAACTCTGAAATTCTCGAGTATGCAAATTGAGAAGTGAAAAAAGCAAAATCACATTTAAGAAAAATGAAATTGATTGGCTACAGAACGGGAACTATGATTCTAAAACTATAATTCGCACAGTAACTGGAATTTGTAATTCCGCATTGTTAATCCTCTTTAACGACAAATTCCGGCAATCCAAACTCTCTCCGAACAATTCAAAGATTCGGAATCCATGTTGGATTCGTTTTGTCAGTACTGATTTCCTAGCCTCTAGCTGAGAGCCATCGGAGCTTGCAGTTCCGGTTGAGTTTCAGTTTGCGGTACTACATTTTAGTAGCTGATTATGTTTTAGGGGCTTAGCTTGGTAATACTGGATGAAATAGATGAAGTTAGAAGTTATAGAAAAACTGCATTTTATATCTACTTTCGTTTTAAAAATTGAAATTCTAAACAGAGTTTCAATTTAACCATAAAATACTTTACTCCCGGATCCTGTATTAGATGTACAGGAAGAAACGGCTTTTCCGCATCAAACGGGATAAATGCAAACATCCTTCCTATCAGCTCCAACGTAGCTTATGGAACTTTTTGTTTGTTGCCGGGTCTTAGGTCATCCTGCCTTTGATATTGCGAAATGCTAAGTCCAGGAATTACCAGATTGAAATGACCTCTTTGTCATGATGGTACGTCCATCCTGTACTATGAGTCAGACATTTTTTTTTTGATGAAAGACCGTCGTCCAAAAGACAAGAGGACGATGATGATGACGCTCCATTTTCTCCACATTTCCAATGATGATGATGATGATGATTCAAATCCACCCTCACTATAGACTCGGGAAGCAATCATCTGTTCGACAAGAAACAAAACCTACACACTCCAAAGGAAGGGAGAAAAAATAAAAACACAACGTCTGGCCTGAAATAAAATTCACGAAGAGAGAGTTAATTTTAGCCGGTTGCCATGTGATTTTCTGGAGGATGCAGTTGCCATGGACACGTGATTCTATAGCATGTAGAAAAATTCAACATCCTCCTACTCTCGGATCCACCACTCACCGATGTATGTGCATAAATCACACAATACGCCAACGCAGCTTCGCTCTCCCCTTCGTCCGGGAATCCATTCCGCTTCGGAGGGATGAAAGTATCACAGGGATGATGTTTTCTTCTTTAGAGCAAATTCTTGTTTGTTTCTTCTTAGAAAGTTGCCCCTGTAAACATGATTCTACAGCTCCACTTAAAGATTTCAATTTTTTTGAAAAGGAAAAGGGATACATACCAAGGTTTGGGAATGGAAACTGGATGGTACTGTCACCTCTATTGATTTCACACAAAAAAAGTGTATTTAGTACATCCTGAGCCTCCCTTCGTGACGCGAAACTTTCGACTTTAAGGAGGGTTGACCGCGTGAAATCGATATATCGATTACTGGAAAGGGGTACGAAAATGAATTGGCTATTCTTAGCAGGTGATCCAAAAGGTGAGGAGAAGTTGTTTTATTTGCTCCAAGTTCATGACAAAAGAAATTTTTTTTTCTACAGGATTAATACCTACGCTGGAAACATTCCTGGTTATGGTGTGATATCAACTACTATTTTCATCGACGGCCTAGTTATAATCGACTTCATTTGGGTTAATGAAGTGATAACAAAACACACCTATGGTATGGAAAAGAAAGAAAATCAATGTAAATTGGAGATTGATGAACTTTTCCTTTTCAAAACTTTAAAGGAGTTAAGACCAAATTTTTCTTTTTTACTATATTCACCAGCATCTTTACTAAAATAAATTGAGTTAATTTTCATTGGAAAAAAAAATTTAAGCCAGTATTTGTCTGTCTAAAATACAGAAATACAAGACCACAAAATTTGAATAGCTCATCCAAACATGTCAGACTTTCTGCCTACTTCCTGAAACGCACTGGTGTTACCAGCCATTCAGGTTAACTCCATGCTTCCTTCCTCTTCTTTTCTCAACCTGGCTTAAGACGGCTATGGCTCTTCCCACACCATTTGTGGTAAATATTGAAAAATCGTGAAATTAATTCCATTCAAGTCCGTCGGAACAAACACCTAAGAGATGTGGCGAAATTCGTGAAAACACATGCAAGCCCTCTCTCTAATCGAACCAACGAAATATGGCAAAATTAGTAAAAACGTATCCAACTACTCTAATCAGACCTACGATATGTGGCGCGATTCGTGAAAACGTGCACGTGCTAAACATGAAAAAATTCTGAATCTCTCTTTTAGGTGATTGCATATTGATAACACTGAGGAAACCAATCAATTCGATATCCAATTATATAGTACATAAGAGTTTGTGTAAATATGCCCTTCCCTTTACTTTAGGGATGAGTATCGGAAAATCCTGAAATTGATTTTTAAGTGATTAAATAGAAAGGCCTTTGAAATAAAAACCAATTCGATACCTCAACAGCCAGAGATAAGTCGGAATTCGTGTAAACGAATACAACTCCAAATCGAGCTACAGTTCACCAAAATGACTGAGTGACTTCACTTACTAACTTTAATCAAGTGTTCTTTTGGAGTAGTTCATTCACAAGTGAAAGAACGACTGCGAACTGTAATCTAATATATTAAAATAAGTCAGTTTTTTGATCGATCGCGATGAAAATCTACACCTGTGAACCGTTTCCTACCAAATTTTCGATGGACATTCTCGAAACTACCGGACAAGTCGTGAACATAATTATATATTCCCGAAATTGGTGGTCCGCGAGTTATTTCAACATTTGAGTTTTTTAGTAAGTTGAATCAGATGAACTTGACTTAGAATTAAAAATTTACAACAGGCAGTCGTAGCCGAGCGGGTAAGGCGTCTGACTAGAAATCAGATGATGAAAGGTTCGAATCCTGCCAACCGCGAACATATGTGTTTTTTTTTTTTTTTTTTTGATTTATTTTTTTTGATTTTACTACCGGCTGCGAACACGTGACGTGAGTAACAGGAGCAATGAAACATAATTATATATTCCCGAAATTGGTGGTTCGCGAGTTATTTCAACATTTGAACCTCCAAGTATGGAGGATGGTGGATAAAGAATGGAGGATGGTGGATAAAGAATGGAGGATGGTGGATGGGGGATGGAGAAAAATGAAAAATGAAACATGAAAAATGGGAAATGAAACATGAAAAATGAAAAGTGATAAATTAAAAATGGCATAAATGTCTCCAGTTCCTTGAGCTGAGAAAGTGTACCCGAAACGGGAGTAATGTATCAACGGGAGAAACAGGACCAATGGATAAACGGGAGTAACAGGGGCGATGGAACAACGTGAGCGTAGCCGCGGTACGGGGCTAGTGCAATAATAAAACAGAGCGTATTTTAAGGTCGAAAGTTGACACAATATACAAAAAGTACAAAGTAACGAATTCAATTATCTTTTCAACTTTTTCCATGGTTAAAGGTTTGTATTTTATTATTAAATATATTTAAAAACAAAACTCTTAAAGCATTTTATATTATATTGCTTCTTAAAAGAAATCAAAAAATGAACTTGGAACTTCAAATACAGCAGGTTTAAAAAAAAATAGACCAACCTCTAAATACTCCTTGATATAATCCCTCCTGAAAATGGGTTCTAGGCGTTAATCTGAAGAGGCTGTAGAAGCAAAATTATTTCGATATATTCGAAACCCTAAAAGATATGTCAGAATTTGTGAAAATAGAAGCACTCTTTTCATCGACCATTTTACTTTATTATTTTTTAATAATAAAGTATTGTGATTGACCTGAAATTTTGAAAAAAATTTGCTACCCTGAAATTTTGTATTTTTTTTCCCCAAAAAAGCAAAAAAGAAATGTCCGTCTGTACGCCGTACACAAAATCGTTTGAAGACGCATAGCTTCCAAGCCCGTTGAGATATTAACACGAAATTTTTATGGTGCATAAATTGGGTGAACCCCTACAAGTGGTATCTTTTAGCATGAAAGGGAGGCGTTTTAGACGAAAAATTTTGGTTTTTAGATCTGAAGAATCACTTATGCTACGATACTGAAACTTAGAACTTATTTAGTAGGTACTATATCATTTAAAATGGTTGATAAGAGTTGATGGCTGTGGAAGTTGGGGTGAAAACACTGAGTCTGAAACGCATGAAAGCCGGTATTGAAACATTCTAAAATCGATATCCCCTGAACAATTTTTATTTTTGGCCCAAATTCGTACGTCAATCTAAATTTCAACTTTCTAGCATAAACTGTTTCTACAATATGAAAAACACGCGTCCATCTCCAAAGCTTAATTATGAGTACGGCCTTTTTTGTGCTACGAATCCTAAAACGGGAAAATACAAAATATTAGTGACAATCAAACGGATATATTTTAACTATGGTGTCTAAAGAAGTAAAAGTGCTTTAACGCTGAGCTCATTATGAATCCAGTGCTTATTGCATTAGAGATTTTTCGGTTTTCAAGTGCTTTCTGTCAAATTTTCAACAAGGTAAATAATACAGAAACTCTATTACACGAATTTTTATCTAGTCAAAAATTTAATTATTTAGTGCATACATTATACTAGGGTTAGACATGAAAACATTGCCGCATTCTTAAGCTGAGATGTATAAGTTCAAACAAGGCTGTATTTCGTATCTTTACGAGTCTTTAGAAAATATTTAAAGATAACCTTGAAGATCGGTGTCTAATTAATTGTTTGAATTTAGCCTATTCTTTTGAATATTACATCATCACCTCTGTAGTTTCCTCGTTAGTAGTTTGACATGCAAATCTCATTTATCAAACGACCAAGCAAATTTCTGGCATACAAGAAATGAATGAAGTGGCCAAGGTCCTACACCTGGGAATTATTATAGCTTCGGCATATAAAAGACGTAGTCATTAAGCTACACCTCTCTTACCTCACGCATAGTTAGTTCATTGATAATAGCACAGGCCATAAAGACGATGACAGCCATATAGTGTCTAAAAATGTATGCCTCCAGCTCGATACCAAACAATGACTTCATATCTAAAAGTCTACCACCGCGGGTATTACTTACCCAACTTTCGCCAGAAATTATAAGTATGATATAATGTCGAGATAAAAGCGTAATTACCAGATACTCATACGTTTTTTTTACCTGGTCTAGAACATATTGACGCTACCTATCTAAAAGTGATTAAAGTTCAATTTACAGTGCAACAAGAAAAAGTTAATACGACATTTCGTTTCTTCTCGATTAAGTGCTGCACGATATTAGGAGGAAAGGTATACAATTTGTCCATAAATCAGCACTTATCCGAATTTGATACTTCCGTTCTGCAGAAGGTATCAAAGACGAAAAAAAGGGATTTAAAAGAAGAAATCACCGAAAATAAATTCGGTAGTTGGAGCCATGGGAGGATGTGAGTAATGAAGATGTGACTTGCACGAACCCCGTATTGCGACCGGAAATAAATCTCCCAGACGACAACGACGACGACGACTCTTTTATTTTCGTAATGGGACCTTTCATCGTTTCAGTCGGTGTAGAAGTAGTCATCGTAATCTTAAGATACTCGTTCATAAATCATCGAATTTAGATGCCAGAGAAAGATATGACACTGTAAAGTGAAGTCGAACAAGAACAATGCGGAGATCAAGCGGAAGTGGAACGATTTTTTTAGTGACTTTTGATAGGAAACTAGAAAATATGTAATAAATAGTTGTTTATGTGGACTATTTCAAATGTATCTTTTGTATTGAATGAACAAAGCTACCTGTTGGGAAAAAAATTAAATCAATTGAATGGGACCTTAACACGTTGAATGCCATGGGGGTCACCGGTGACCGGCACAGAAATTTTGACCCTTTAAATAGCATTGTCAAATTTTTTGACAAAAAGTGTGGCACGCAAAGTGTTAAATAATTCTGACCATACTAAAGCCAATAGGTCTGTTCTTTTTGCATAAAATTTCTGCACTTTTTTACACTAACTATTCTTAACAACATTTAACGTCAAATCAATGACACAAACTCAAACTCAAACAGTATGCTTCGACAATTTGGAAGATCTGAGGTTGATAGGGCATGACAATTTGGTCAATTTGTAAGGGACAAAGGAAAGACTATTTCACTCCCGCAAAACATCTTAGTTTTTAGTGATTAGTTTTCACACGATATTTTTCTGACGGATCGCTATGGGCCCTGTTTTGGGTGCTAGTGGGCACTTAGGCGCATCATGGCACCTCTTTCTAAAACTACAACTAAACTAAACTTATTTTCATTGCTCTGTACAAGTTTTATTTTGACAGACAAAATTTGACTGAATTTTTTGTTAAGTTTTCTTAGTCAAATATTTGACACCAAGGCATTACAATATAATACCAGCTGTCGGTAGGAACTAAGTGATATCTAGATGTCTAGATACTCAAAAGTACAGGATATATGCATTGCCAAAATCCATCGTTTTTTATCATTGCAATAGCTTTCGGTTTGTCTTGATGTTTGTTTCAAGTTAGGAGTGAATATTGCTGAACCGATTTTGATAAAATTTGGTACTTACATTTATGAAACTTCAACTAGTGTTTACTTTATATTTTTCTTGATTTGAGTGTGTCATAGAAGCTGAAATTGAGTGTTAAAATACTTTACAGAATCATTGTTTTACACATAAGCGCCGTAGATGGAGTTTTCTTTTTAGTACAGTAGCAGAGGTAATGCACTTTACAAACATAGACAGACTAGCAAAATAAAAATAAAAAAAAATTAAGATAAGAAAAGAAAAGAGAGGAGGAAACAAAAAAAGCCGCCATACATTATTCTCATTGCGTTTCTAAAGCAAGTTTCTAAAATCATTGGTTGATCATACACTAGTTATGATCAAGGGAGGTGTTTTTAGTGGGAAAGTTCCACACTACTATGAGATGCGTCCCTCATAATGTCTTTCGAAATTTTCACCTACTCTTATAAAAAAAATACATTATTTATAATAATTTAAAACAATAAGCATCTGTTGTTATTTCTACAAGTTTTGGATAATCGAACAATTGACAGGGTTCAAGATCCACTTGCACTTTAACTTAATTACTATAAATACTTTGGTCAAATTTCGAGTAGTAAGTACTTACTATCGACAGCGACTCTCGAGAGCGTCAGTATTTTATTATATATGTTTTTTTAAAAGATTTCATTTATATTGAATTGAACTCGATTTTAATAGATAAATAATTTATAATAAAACATTAGCAAGGTGCCGACACAACAGCTTTAGAATAAATAGCTCAGAAATAACACTAACAGTCCCAAAAACGTCTACTGCATTTACTTTTTTTTAATTTCTTAAATATTTATTAAACAGTTTTTTATACGATTTCCGCGAAGATATATCCAAAACTAGGGTTTCTCGAAGAAGTATGAGAGTTATTATCGACGGTATCAGAAAAAGGAAGAAAACAAAAATGTTAAAGAAATAAATAATTTTTGTTGGTTTCTTTCAAACTTTAATCTTTTACGTTTTATTTTTATTTTCTTTTATTGTATTCCTTTTTTTTTGTTATTTATATACGATTAGAGAAAGAAATGAATTACGTGGTTATTAGTAATTTGTTTTTAAATCTGTAAGATATTCTTTTAAGATTTTCTTCTTTCAATTATTTCTTGAAATTTGTTATTTTATTTCAAATTTATTTACTTATTTTTGATTTACAATTTTTTAAGACATTTGATAGTTTGTGTTTTTACTTTTTTGTTTTACGTTTAATTTAATTAAATTAAATAGAGGCAAAAACTGGATAAAATAATGAAATATTTTTTTTTTATTTATCGGGTTACTGCCAAAAAAAAATTTAACAAAGTCATTTGGGCGTCCTGTAGACTATTTACATGTGGATAATTACTACGCTTAAATTTGATTTATGGTGATTTCTTTTCTCAAAAAAAATGTGACCCGTTTCTGCCCTCAATTTTTGTTCTAGCAGTTCCGCTGTTCTATTCTCAATTTTTTTTTTGACCTGCTAGAAAAATGGGTTTGAGTCCGTGGTTAAAATTGACCTGAAAAGTTGCATTTGTTACCCGAAAATTTCGGCGGTGCAACTTCTTTAACCTCAAATGTGCGTAAGAAACGATGAAAATAAGAAAAAAATATCCTACGACACAGCGGCAAACGATTTAAAAGCATAAATTAAACTGTCCAATGGGTCATACGGTAATTAGAAATCATACGGAGTGTAGTGAAAATTTATTTCAATTTTGATAATAGCTTTTTGACCTGAAAGCGTTCTGTTGTAAATTGACCTGTCGGACGGAACTGTCAAAAAAGAGGGCAGAACTGCAATAATTTTGCATATCTACAGGTCACATTTTTTTTGAGAAAAGAAATCACCATTAGTTTATCTAAATGGAGGAGGAGCTATAATAGAGGTGAGTTTGGGAGTGTTTCAGAGCTAAGTAGGACTTCTAAAGTAGGAATGCGGCTTTGTAAGAAAGTTGAAGTTTCTGATCATTCTTCTTCGATACGGCAAAGAGGCAAATGTGACATGATGTGGATCATTCCTCTATATGTGATAGGTTTCGCGAGCGAGGTGTGGCCAATTAGGTATTTGTTTAATTTTGTTATTTTTAATCCTTTTATTTTTAATAAATAAATTAAGCAGTCTGTCGCAGTACTGTTTTTCACAAATGCATTCATTTTTACTTGATTTTTTCATAATTTTGACGGGTCCTCTAAAATATTTTATTATTTATTTAGATTAGATTCTTTATTGTTCTATATTACATTTTTATATTTTGACATATTAGATAAAAGGGTACTCAGACCCTATTATGCTAAGGATATAATAGGTAGTAGTTTGGTTAAATTAATAAAGTGAGGAAAATTGAAAAAAAAAAAACTTCATGCATGTTACTTAAACCAGAACTTGAAACTACACTTAAAATCTAAGATTTAAGACCAACATTAAAATTAAAACTTTACTAAAATAATATAAATTGTACCTTGAATTCATATGCATGTAGCTAAGTATAAACTCTTTAACTTGGCTGTAGAGACGACTGTCTGATCTCCATTATTTTAAGTATGTACAGCATGAACGAAAAAGACACCTTCGAAGTAGAGCGAAATATTCTATGCAGTTCGCTCATTGAGATAAAAGGGCGCGAAATTTGAAAAAAATTAAATATTGTCAAGAAATTACAATTCCGGCACACAACACAACAAAATAAAACTCACACAAAATTTTCCGAGCACAAACTAACTGAATTGACAGCAAACTATTGAAAATTTTGAGTTGTCAAATATTTCGCTTGCATTCCAATAGTACCGGACCCCTCTAAAAAAAAATCACTGAGCCGAGCGCCATCTATTAGTCACTAGGGCAAATGTCCATTCCGTTCATAAACACAGTACTAAAAAAGAACGAAATATTTCGTCGCGAAATATGAACGAAAATTTCATTTTTTTTTATATGGACTTTAACAGTTCATTTCGTTTCGCTCGGAAAACAGTACTAGGCTTTAGATAAGATTTTGTGGAGAATATCGTCAACTGTAGGTAGAGATTCGATATTATGGTATGTAAGTCCCTTGTGAAAAAGTGCTAAGATTTGCCCAGGATTATTTTTAGACATTTGTTTTGTACGATTTATAGTATTTTCTTAAATGTTTTGGCACAACTGACCCAAATGGGAGCTCCGTATAAGAGGATTGGTCGAATCACTAATTTATAAACCAACATTTTGTACTCAGTCGACAAATCTGCCTTTCTGCTGATAACGAGGATAATATTAATTGATTTTTGAATTTATTATTTATTTAGTTATTTTTATTAACTTTTTAATTACAATCCACATTGTTCTCCATTTTGTATTACCTAAATTTTTCTAATTATTTTGTTACAGACTATTTTTTCAATTTCTAAATTAATTGCTCCTTTATTTTAATTTCAAATATTTCTTAAGTTAACTTTACGATTACGGAATGGAACTCAAGAGCGACTTTCTCATATACTCGTGATTGCCTTCGAGAAAGAAGTACCTTCTATCGACAGCTACTCTCGACAGTATCTATCTGAAGTGGACACGTAGTTTCACTTAACCGAATGCAACTATCTACGACTGGCAAATTTAGTTGAGTTTGACATTTCCAAATTTTTTACAAATTTTTAAACAAACAAACCAAAACAATTAATCGAAGATTCATTCATAATTACGATTACGTGAATGAATACAAATATTAAAATCGAACAGTGAGTGCGTTGCCCGATTAATCGAATCTCAGGGTCATTTTTCCAATTTTTCAATAAATTAACACTTATATAATTAAAGCAATAAAACTATTTATAAAAAAAACATGATGCAACATTCCGCCACGAAAACAATAGTATTCGCATTAAGGAGAATCAATTCGATACAAAAACGCTACAATATTTTATCTGTTGAACTTTTCAAAGATATGCATCTAGTTGACCTTCGTATGTCTTCCAAAAAAAAAATCACCTCAGGCCAAGCCCAAGTTTATCAAAAATCTTCAAGTAAAACTCTCACGAAAAACTTGCTATCTACTCTTACCTCCTGGGTATATCAGATCAAAGATGGATAGCATTTCTATAGATAGTTTACGATCGGTTGTCTCTAACAACCAGTTTAGTTACTTTTTGGAAAGCCAATGTTCACAATTCAAATTAGTCTTAAATTAAAGCGACTAAGATTGTCCGGTCAAATCTTACAACTCGGTAAGATAAAAAAAAACCCCGAGCTTAACATTTTCGTATGTCTTCTCTTCGCCATCACACTATTTGCGAATGGGTCGGATGACACACATTTCATAGAAATAAGTTACCGAACCGGTTGTTTAAAAGTGTCTTAAAACAGATTACATAACCTAGAAAACGTGTAAAGCCTATGCTTTAAGTTAACAGGTCCACCAAAGCCGCACGATATAAAAGTCTTTTATAAATGTGCGATAATATCGTACCGTTTTTTTTAAGACTCTGTAATAGAAAAAGAAGATCTTTCTAATGCCGGTTCTAAGATTAGCTTTTTGGGAGGAATAGGTTGGCTGTCGCGTCGGGCGTGAATAACACAATAAAATTCCTCAAAACAGGAACAATAAAACTGAATTATCTTCTGTGAATATTTTTAAAGTGATTTACAACATGCTAGCAATTATAGCGCGCGATCACTGATCATATAGGGTCTTTAAGAATAAGACAGCAGGGCCATTTAGAGAAAACTGATCGTACCACGAGGCGCGATCAGTCCGGCTTCGGAAAATTAAATCGCCATAAAAACGCGTCTAAGCCAACATTGATCTTGCCGCCTTGCACTTTTTAAGGTGCGACATAATTTTCTTACTTTCTTGCAATTATTTCATTAAATTTGAATTACAATTTACGATCGTTACTTTTACCTGTGTGACCGATGTGACTCACAGCCCGCCGTTGGCTTTTCATTTTCGTATTCAGGTCACCAATGTTGATCGTTCGAATTGGTAATCCGAAACGATCGAGTAGTGACTCGAAGTGAAGAATAAATAATTAATAAAAAAAAACCTATACGCAATAAGATTGTTTTCTTTTCGCCTGAAGATCATGTTGTAATGTTTCGGTGATTTTACGAAAAAGAAAAAAGAAATTATACAACACAAATTTAGAAGGTATGTGACAAGAACATAGTTTTACGTTATGTCTTAAGCGGTGTCGACTGATTTAATGTAACAGTCCTGCTATTCGAAAGATGTAGGCAATCACTTGTAATAAATTACGATAGCAAGATCGTTTCGACAAGGCTGACAAGGAAGTGATAGATTAGAACATTGAAATTGTTGATAGAAGATAAAAACATATCGTGATCGCGACGGGCTTCAGTAAATCAATCGTGTGATGCAAAACTGAATCCGAACTTAAACTCTAATTGGGGACAATAAAGGAGTGCGAAGTGGATGCTTTTTTATAAAATGTGACAGAGATAACATGATTTACAGTTGTGACAATAAGGAGGAAGGAATCACAAAATTTTTATGAACTATTGTATGGTAGCTACTCGAAGGAATAGCTTGATTTAATTTTTTTTCTTTTAGCCGTTCAATCAACATAACCACGTATTTTAAGGACTATGCGTGGTTGGCCGTGACAACGCGGATAAGGTCCATGGTGTTACCACAGGATCATCGAATCTGGTCCTACCTTTCAAACCATTTAGAGCAGGTAATGAAGCGTTGGATCTCGCGACCTCCGATGCGGCAAGGTCCTTAAGACTGTTGAAGAAGTATAGACTCCAAGATGAGCTTTCCTTCTGGCGGATAGAGATGGACAGATACATGAAAGAGTGTCTCCTCCTCTTCCCCAACCAGAAAGGCATCTTCTACAGACCTATAAGACAGTGTCCGGTCAGGACATCGACTGTGTTTCTGATATTCGCCCTTTTAATCAAAGTCAGCTTTTTAGACCGTTTTGTATCCAGCCTCGGCCTGATCTGGCAAATCTGTAGTGTGACATGTAATACCGTCTACCCATTTGAGTTGATTTTCTCAACTGAGTCAAATCCCAGTAGTAGTTTCCAGAGAGAGGAACAGCCAGATTACTATGTTCCGGCATAATCTGAAAGGTAGTATCGCACCGAGCGAGTTTGTCCGCCCAATGTCCTGGTATCCAGCATAGAAGACTATTGAACAATGAAACCATCTCCTTAAGAATAACTGACATTCTACGGCGACCTTTGATGTTATCGAGACTGATCCCGAGGATTTTTTCCTATACTTGGCTTTCTGTGAAAATGCTAATATTTACATATAAGATATCACTTTTCACGTCAACCAGGACATGGCCTCCATGACTGCCATGTCCTCCGCCTAATAGACACTACAGTAGTCCGGGAGGCAGAAGAAGCTGCTCATGTTAAACATATCAGATAAAACACCGCCACATACTCCGCCTTCAGTTTGGAGCCGTCCATATTATATGTGGACGGATTCTTCCATTCGTACCGAATCCCTTTCCAATTCTAGACGGGATGGGATCTTTTTTAGGAAATTTTTGTCAAAAACATAACTGGGAGGAGTGTAGTAGTACATTCCTGAAAGCAATGTTTTTGAATTGATTCAAGATTGTTGAGTGACCTGTTTGTATGCCAGTCCACTGGGTAGAGGCTGTAAGTCGAATGGCTGCACTGGCTATATTTGCTTGCCGAAAATGTCTAGGGGTGAAAGATTAAATAGCATGTCTAGTGCTACAGAGGAAGTTGTTCTCAGTGCTCCGCTGATGTAATACGTACCTGTACCTTCAGTAGAGCGGTTAACTTCTTTGTCTAACCCTGCTGCTACACTGACAATTTCTCTGGCAATGGCAATGGCAATGGCAACGGCATTATTGCCATACACAAATTGACAGTGTAGACGCACGCATATAGCATATTGCTCTCAGCATTGCCATGGCAATTTTGAGGACAATATTACCAGAAAACGAATCGTTTGACAGAAGTTAGCTTGTCAACAGGTAGACTTCAGTTCTTTGGTTTGATCGCAAAATGAGTTAATATAAGCGGACTGAAGAAAAAACTATTGAATTAATCAATAGTTTTCGAAGTTATAATTGCTTTGCTTCAGAACTTAACACTTCGAATTCACTCGCTCAAATGAAAATCGTCTGGCAATCAAATGCCAAATCATTGCGATTTGACATTTAACTCAACGGCAATATTGCCATTGTCATTGCCAGATATATTATCAGTGTAGTCTAGTGGACAGGGTAAGGCCCTGTTACTTGCCTGACCCGTAGATGTTAGGTTTCCAGCGAAGTTTCTTGTCCAAAAAAAGACCCAAATATTTTGCACTTTCGGTGAAAACTACACTAGTACCATTCAGAGAACGAGGTCTACGTGAGGAAGAATTTTGTATTTCCTGCTGAAGAGGAATAATAATAATATAATCAATGGTGCAACACCACCACCCAATTTTTTAGAACATTCGAATGGGAGCTAGCGCCAGGAAAACCAGGGTTCTGTCAGTTTTTGTTCTCATACTTATCAAACGCGATAGGTATATTAAAATGTAGTTTCTCAAATTTCAGCTATGGACTGACTATCTCGTAATCGTCCAGTAAGTGTAACTACGGCTCTTAAGGATTTAGATATTGGAGTTAACCGCAGAAGTGTTGGGATCTTGTTAATTTACAAACTCAAGATTATTTTTATCGCTAAACTAAATATTACGTGTAAAGTTTCAACTAAGTAAAGCTTGTATTTATTATTATTATTATTATTATTACCACGCTGTCAAATTGCAGTAATACGCAATGCGAAGTAGGCGAATACAAATAAATCTCACAGTGAGATTTAATCTCACAGTGAGATTTATTTGTATTCGCCTACTTCGCATTGCCTATTACTGCAATTTGACCACTTGGTCAAACAGTGTAATACAAGCTTAACTGAGAGTTTTTATAAGTTATTATCAAATGAAAAAAATGAATGCACAAGTTTTTCAAAGACTTTGATATGGAAGCAAGCTCCAAGAGGATCAGTAGTGTCAATCAAAATTCATGGAATGACCCATGACCCAATAAAATACAACATTTCGAGAGATAATTTAGTAGATTCGATGATTGTATTGAAGGGCGTAGTGATTATTTTTCAAAGGCACACTTTCTCTACTGTCATTCTTGTGAACCTCGTCAAGTTAGTATTTTTCGATAGATAAATTAAACAAATTGGATCAATGTCAATAATGAAAAAAAGGAATCCATTTCTAAAAAAACGTTTCGTGGTAAAATCAATACATGCATGATAAAATGTTTCGAATGCGATAAATCGTATCTGAGAATTGATCTAAATAAAATTAAAATAAGCGTATCGCATGGCATATTTTATTTAGTTCATTCGGCAATTTCTGTCAACGGAATTTTTTTGAAATGATTTACATATTTATAGTTCAAGGTAACTTTCTTTTCCATTAGCATCCGCGACATTAATTGAATTATTTACTCTATATTAGCATCTAGCTTTCACTGCGCGAAAAAAAAAGTTTGTTCTATTTAATAGTTAAAATATTCTATTGGAAAATTGTATTCTTTTACATGGTATGTTTACAAAATGGAACAATAATTAGCTGGAAACAGGAATACCTGCAGTATACGGCGTGCATTGCACTGAACTGCATGCAGCGCTGCATTGATTAGAGCAGGGTCTTAGGTCCCTCAGGAACTGATAGCGTTTGGAGAAGAATCATTCAAATCCATGTAAGTTACGCACATATGATTCCATTATATAACCACTATGGTCAGGTATTGCAACAATGAATTTCTACACGAACATGTCTTACTCAAGATAAGAATTCCATTCCCAAGTAATCAAATGATGTGAGAATGGTTTTGATTACAACTACAAAGTGATCAAGCAATTACATCAACTGTTCAGATTACCTGATTACATCAAATTTCACACTATACATTATGTTATTTTGCATACAATGCAATCGCGAAGTTTATTCATTAGCCAGCAATAACATCGAACTATTCAAGCGTGGAGAGAATAGGCCGGTTCGTTGCGCGCTATACCTTGGATTAAATCCAATCCTCTAATCCATGGGATAGCGTAAAAAAATCAAATCAAATTTGATCTAGTGGATGATGATGAAGAAATGTCGTGATTGGTCTGGCTATAGCCAGGTAGTGTGTATGTTGGGCAAATTTGAAATGAACACGATGCCTGGTCGGTGCAATTACGGAAATTTCGAAATCACCTTCTTTTTCGAACGCTGTCGACTCTCGACAGGGTCTTGTCCGTAGTTAGGAGGGCGAGTGACTCGGCCAGACACTCGACTGCCAAAGTCAATAGCATAATCAATTTTCGACAGGTAACTCTGCACTAAATTTTTATCGTGCACGTTCTGTGTATTTGCCTGGAACGCTAGAAATTATTGATGTCGTGCAACTGGTAAACGATTTTTTTATTTTTTTTATTTTTTTTATTTTTTCAAAAATAATGAAAAGACCCACTTTATACTGCATATCGATCGTGCAGAGTTTTAGTTACACAAGACCTTTCCAACAGCAATTACATCATTTTATTGCGTTGTGATAGACTGCTTTTGCCCTAAAACATAGGTGGGATGGGATTGCGTGACAATTACATCAAATAGCCAAGTCATCCCCCTTGTAATATGACCCTAATGTAGGCAAGTGTACGTACTGAACGGTTCCGAGGTGATACGATAGTAAAAGTGAAATAAAACCATTTTTCAATGTTGGTATGTTCGTAACTATGAGAATTTAGTGTTGAAGGCTGTGCGTGATATAGGAACTCCAGCCTTTCCTTTCTGTCCCCCGACTTCCTAAAGTTTGTTCACCATTTAGAGAAGAATGCCGGAATCACGACTTACAACGCTATTTGATGGGAAAAAATTGTTTAAGTTCGTGACAGTGAACAAAAAATAATTGAATTGAATTTGAAGACGGATTAAGATATGCTTTCTGGGTCAATAGAGATATTGATCTATAATATTCTGATATGCGAAAATATCATAATTTGGTGCTCAAATCGAAATTTACATATTCAAAAATATGGAAAGTTTGATAGGCATGAAAATTAGACAGATTCCTTTTAAGCGTTCAGTGTGTTAAGTAGTGATAATTAAAATCGCAAGAAATAAACATAAATCAAAAAATTAGAAGAATAGCAAAAGATCAAAAAAATAGCAGAAAGCAATTTAAAACAATAAAATAAATTTATAATAAAAGACAAACGAAAAAAATAAAACAAAATAAACCTAACTAACAAAATCAAAACAAAAAATAAATAAACAAAATGAAAAACAATAAACAAAAAACAATAAGTGAAACAAAAAAAATAAATGCAACAAAAAAAAAAAATAAAACAAAACAAAATAAAATAAAAAAAACAAAGGAAAATAAAAAAAAAAAAACAAAGGAAAATAAAATAAAAAAAACAAAGGTAAATATAATAAAAAAAACAAAGGAAAATAAAAAAAAAAACAAAGGAAAATCAAATAAAAACAAAGGAAAATCAAATAAAAACAAAAGACAACAAGAAAGAAGTAAACAGAAAATAAACCGCAAGAAAACAGATAAACAAACAAAATACAGTTACACAATTGGCAGCTGACTGTCGTGTCAAAATTTTTAACTTATTTTGTGTGACTTAACGATTTTTAGTAATAAAAAACCACAAGTAGTAATTTGAAAAAAAAATTTTAAGACGCGATAGTGAATATTGTTGTGAAATGTGGTGACACATTAATTACAGGGATGTCTGGACCAACTGTAGTCACTCAAAAGGATTTTAAAATTATCCAAATGCAGGCCCCTGCGCAGGATTATATAAAGGGGGGAGGGAGTTCATAATAAACTATCAAGATCCCCCCCTGCGCACGGGCCTACCCAAATGTACAGGAACTCTTAAGATTTTGCGAAAAGAAATCTCTACAAATATATTAAAATAAATAAAACCCTTCTACTTCTAGAAAAAAAAATAATAAAGGAATTAACACATATGACCTCTAGAGAAAAACAAGAAGCAAAAGCCAGTAAACAACTTAAAATTGGAAAAATTCTCATTGTTTCGAATTATTAAATTAAAATTTAAGGTTTTTTTTCACAGATTCTGGTAAGCTCTTGAATCTTTTCTTTCTTCAGAAATGTTGTAAGGTTTTTTCTTAATTTTGTTCACTTATACTCGTACATATATCGCTATTTACTTCAGCCGTTTTTTAACTTTCTTTTTCAGAAAATGAATTTTTTATGCTGATTGTTTCTAACTGTATATTTACTAAGGTTAGGTCACGGGGTAAATACATTTTTTTTTACCAACTAAACTCGATATCAGCCCTGTACTGTCGGCACTTTTTATTTTTACAATTCAATGATTTTGTCAGTTATTAGAACAGCGTGGAATGATTAAAAACGCTCCCTCATCGAGTTTGGAAAAAAAATTATCAACAATAACGCTCAATAGTTGATTTGTTCTTAGGCATCATTAAAGCTTGGAAATAGGGTATCCCAGACCAACTAGTTAATGTTTGTTTCAATTTCTATAAATCCTTCCTGCTTTCCTTATTCCGCGAGTTAAAAATCTTTGATCCTTTCTTCAGATGTATTTGGAAGGACTTGAAAGTGGCGAAAACTGGATAAAAAGGCGGATAAGAGAGCTTTATGTAGGGCAATTTGACATTTTTAGTTGGTCGTTATAGAAGGGAAGAGAGCTATGACCAATTAAATGGTGAAAAGTTGAAAATTGTCCCTATCTGTAGATCTACACCATGCTACATTTATTTACAAAATGATAAAGTAGTCTTCAAACGCAATAGAAAATGCTTGAGTACTACACCTGATTGCGCTATAGTCCCCATATGTTAATTGTGAATTTGTATGGCAAGTCCACAGTGCCGCATTGTCTCTGTTCATCAGGTCATAGTTTTGTCATCAAGACTGGCTCAAATTGTTGATTTCTTCAATACTGGTTTCGCAAATTCATAAAAATGTTAACATTTCCAAAGATTTAATTCATCTGCTTTTGTTTTTGTTTCGCTAATGGAAAGGTCATATAAAAGGCAGGAACATTTTCGAAAAAAAAATTTCCTAACTGTGAGAACCTGCTGCTATAAACAAAATAAACATAAACAAGTATAGATAATGACATCAGCAAGGTGTTATTAACATCGCTCGCATGATGATGAGTTGCAAAAGACTTTTTTGTTGTATGCCATTCAAAAGACGAGTTCGAACAGAAAGAAAGAAGTTGTCTTCTTCAATTAAGCACTTAAAAGGTTAACGATGATTTTGATTTAATTCGGTTGGAAGGGAACGGGGGAATTTCTACTGAACGGATTTTGATTATATCGCTTGTACCAGTGTATTTTAAACGGGAAGTTGCAATAAATTCCAAGTACGTGGTTAGGACGTTCATCAGAAGCGTTTTGAGAATGTTTTACTAGCGTTCAGTTTGAAATACAACGGGTTCTAGAAATCAATCACCCGTCTGATAAACTTGAGAGTCCGAAGAAAGCAAACAAAAAAAAAATTGTATAAGAATCTTCATAATCCCACCGAAAATCGATTGGTAGACTAGGGCGTGGTAGGAGGTTGTACATGCAACTGAACCACAGAGTCATACCAATTTAATTTGTGATATCAATTCATGGCAGGTAGGTACACGAAAAAGGCCTAGGTTGGACCAAAAACTTAACAAAAGCTTCAATACTTGCCACTCTAACACAGAGCCCTGGAGGACCTGTAGGAAGTTTATTTATGATATGACGTTAGCCCTGCGTCTTTATTAGCAATTTAACAAGTAATGGCAATGACAACGGCAATATTGTCATACATAAATTGACAGTGTAGATTCATCAAACGTACTTACCTATATGGCAATATTGTTCTCAACATTGCTATGGCAATCATTGCTACAATCAATTTTGAGAGCAGTATTGCCAGAAAACGCATAGTTTGTTATAAAATACAAAAAACAAGAAATGTACAATGAAATAAATAAAAACAAAATTTTAAAAAGATGCGAAAAAATACAAAAAGATTTACAATATGAATAAAATATATTTAGAAAAAAGGAAATTAACACAAACAAAATTATTAACAATATAAGTAGAAAATCAACTTTGACAAGTAGCGACAGAACAAAAAAAGGAATGTGAAAGAATAAATAAAAAAAATCTTAAATAAAATCTTCAAAAAATTAAAACAAAAAAAATAATAGAAAATAAATTAATATATTATCTTTGAAAAAAGAGAAAGAATTAAAACCAACTTCAAAATGAAAAAGTTACAAAAAAGAACAATAATGCGAAAACACTAATAAAAATAAACTTCGAAAAGTAGTGACAAAATTGGAAAATACGTAAAAACTTAAAAGAAAACACGGAAAAAAAAACAATTGAAAATATTATAAAAAATATAAAATAAAAACAAAAAAGTATAAAATAAACAAACAATTTGAAAAATACAAAATACAAAAAAAATAAGTCAAATCCAAGTCTAAAAAAATTCAATTCAAAATAAAATTAATTTAATAGGAAGAAAAATCAAAATGGATTATATATGCAAGATATAAATTTTAAAAGGTCTTAAGAGAAAACATCGGAGTAGAAGAAAGAAGTGTTTAAAAAAAATCGTTTATCGTAGTTTGTAGTCTTGAGCCGGCTACAGACTTATCGCGTTTAGCCTATTTCGTGTATTTCTTGCGAATAGTGTGTAGAGGGTTTTGCGTGAGTTTCTCGCGTTTCGTTATTCGCAATTCGTAAGTTTTCTTTATTGGAGGTGGTTTTTCGGCGACATCAAAGGGTTTTGCTTGACGAGAAAGTGACGAAAAATGTGCGTATAGATTTTTTCGTGACTTTCTCGCGAGTTTCATGTTGTGCGTGGTGTGACAACAGTTTGCATTTGCAGGTTAAGCTCTTAAACATATTTCAAATAAGATGGACGGACAGCGAAATGATAAATTTATTAAACGAAAATGCAAAACTTGCGAATACTGTGGTCGTTTCCCAATACCTTGCTTCGTTTACGTCTATGTTAACGTCACAGCATAGAATCGCTATTATAACACATTAGAAAAAGCTCGGCTAAACTGTCAAAATGGATCAGCTGATGCTTATTTGACACTGATAGTCAAGACACGAACTGAAAATGAGCATTAGACGCAGCTTTGCTACGTCTGACGTCATAACTGTTATAACTAGACGTAGACGAAGCAAGAGTGTTGGGAAACAATCTTTGTACGATGTTTTCTCAAGTTCTCGCGATTTTCATGTGTTTCGTGAAACAAGACGAAAAACTCGCGAAATTTGAAAAACAAGAAAAGGAGGAGAAGCAGTAAAAGTCTGTAGCCAGTTTTAGGATATTGTGTGTAAATTTCATATTGAAATACCAATTATTTTGGTATATTAAACGGAATGGATCCTTCGTGAATTCTGACGGTTCGTTTTCAAACGTGATTATCTTGAAACATACTTTTCAAAGACGGTCCCCAAGATATTCGGAAAACAGCTTCCTTCCAAAATTTGACTCAATATTTTCGGACAGGTTTTCTACTTTGAAACGTATGATTTTTTTCACTTAATTACTTTTTTTTTATCAAGCCTGAAAGGTCGGAATTACGGCTAAAATACTGTTTTATAAATAATAAAGTAAAATTAACATAAAGTTCAAACGGACGCAATTTCGCCAACAAATTTTTTTGTCACAAAAAACTTGCAATGTAAAGGGCATCATCCATTACATTTTTAAAATCTTTTTTGTAATTTTTGATCCAGATCAATATTAGAAACTGCAGCCCGCCCAATCGAGGAACACTTTTTACGCCGGCCATAACACCAGTGCCTTCGGTCAATATACTATACATATTTATAAGAAAATTTGTCAATGTAAGTACCTCAAGATGTACCTATGTATACTGTCGAATGAAACTAGGCTGGATAAAATCAAGCAAATAGTTTTTGAGATAGTAATTCCTAAAATTCATATATTTTTTACGCTGTTTAGAGGTATCAAAGCGGCCTTTGAGCTAGTTACGCTCTGTCTAGGGACAGAGCTGCCACCCAAACCAACGCTTTTTACTCGTATGTTCACTCGCAATATAGATCAAAGATGCTTTGAACCCGAAAATACATCAATAAAATAAAAGATTGCATGCTTCTTCTTCTACAGGGTTCTTATGGCTACGTAGGTATGCAAATTACCATGTACCAGCATTACCGGAATTTTTTTTTCTGTTCACCTTTAAGACCAGCCCAACTCTAAACTTTTAACTCCCATGGTTAATCTTCATGTTGTACTCAATATTTTCGCAAACTTCCAATTTTCTTGCTATACACTGTACCACCGATCTGTAAATCGTTCTTCTCTTAACACCTATCCAAATTAAAAAGCAATCGATCTGAAAACTCTGGCTATGAAACCGTATACTCCAATCTATCAATTAATACGATTTTTACTGCTATCTATCTTGAAAAAAAACCACAAAACCGTAATAATAAATATTATACTGTGGATACGCATCTGATCTTAAATTGATCTTTAATACTTCCTTACTTTTAAAAGATTTTTTTTTTTAAGCCCAATTCAATGACCGCAAGATTTGTACTGATCAAAATCGAAATTAATAATAGTAAGAAAAAAATGTACAGTAAGATATTAATTTTCTCAATAAATAAAGCTCGGATCGCTCCATCAGAACAATTTTCCGTCGTAATCACGAAAAGTGCACTTAAACTTAGTACGCACTTAAGATTAACATCTCAATCTCCCGTGAATACCTTAATTTAGCCAAGGTTCAAACCGCTACTTACTTTAAAATTTCCGAATTGTGTGATAATTGAATTTTCCACACTTTGTATTCGTGTAGATACGCACAGTCTTCAGATTGAGACTGTTATTACTTTTGTTGATTGGCGTAATTGCTTTTCATTCATTTTTTTATTGTTATTAAAGTGGCGATCGTTTATGGTATAGCACACAGGCGCGACGCTACAGTTTAGCAATTATTGTCGCGAAATTCTAGCACGTATTGACTTCTTACCATTTTTATAAAGTAAAGTGTGCCGAGGTCACGGATCCACGGTTCATGATATTGTAGAAAAATTAATCGACTTTATTTATTTAGTTTGTGTTTGTTTTTTTTTTTGGTTTGCCTTAATCATTTTCAATTGATTAATTAAATTTGCCGAGAAGAGAGCAGGTCACAACGCTATTAAGTCCTTTCATATATGGAACCTTTTCATTACGGGCATAGAGGGTTAAAAAAGATTGAAGACGATGGTCTGACCTAGAAACGGGTTTGAACTTCTGCTCCGAAATTTTTTTACAATGCAATTGGATATTGGTGAAAGATAAGGTAGGAGTAATCATGTCAAGGGTTTGATTCGAATCCACCGATCGATGGAACACTACTAAAACACTACACGCTACTAATTCATATTTAATTTTTTGGGTTCTGGAAATCAAAAGAATTTTTTTTAATTAATGATTTCTTCTATTATCCAAAAAAAAAATTCTCGCATTCAATTCTAAAGTAGCTCGTTTGACGTCAAACTTTTATGCTCAAAAACATAAAATAAAGGTGCCATCTCTTGATTAAGAATCGGATAACATAAAAACAAGAAGGAATTTCCAACAGTGTCAACGACCACAATTTAATCCAATCAAACGAAGTGTTTATTTCGGAGAAAATGCTACTACATACTCTGCCATTTATGGTCTAAATTACGAAGCTAATTTATCTTTTCGTTTTTTTACTGCGACTAACTTTACACGCATGTTTACTTACCTTTCCTCTTACCTGCTATCGCAAAGTCAATTTTCTTCTTTAATTCGAAAAAAAGTTCTTTTCGCAAGAAGTCGTCGAAGAACCTAACGACATTCAACAAACAGAAGAGAAAAATAATGACCAGAGTGAAAATTATGATTAGTAGATAAGTCGGTATACCAAGGTGAACAACTGGTTGATTAAGTTTCAGGTGAGCCGCACATAGCTATAACTTAACTATGCGATGACTATCCCATTACTTTCTGACTTTGAAAGTTAATTTAAAATATAAAAAAAAATATTTACTCGTCGATGTTTATACAAATAACACAAGGAACAAGTATCTATAGTCAATCCGATGCGATGCATAATTGCATAATCACAGTTCATTAGTTAGAAACTAATCGACAGTATGGAAATTATCATAGAAGTGAATCATCTGAGCTATTACATCCACAAGGTAATAGAATGAAAGAAAAGTGAAACTAACCCAGGCTGAGAGCATTAATTAGAAGCAGCCAGATTCCAATTCAAGTCAGCTCTATTACAGATGTTGTATTCAGCTCTTGATAGAGCCAAAGCGTTCAAACGAGTCTGGCATACCATACTTTTTCTCAAACTATAATTTAACCTGTTAAACATTTTATTTTCAACTTTAGTAAATGGCGTATTTTTTTATATTGACGCTTGAAGGACTAAATTGGAAGAGCCACAAACGGCAAACTTTTTAAAAGAACAAATTGAAGTTAAAAACGTAAAAAAATCATTAAAAACCGGCTTAAGATCTTATTTTACACCTATGTATCTTTAATCTGAATTCCATCTCTTAAAAAGTATTTTTAAAATTTTTTTTACCTTTGTATTAGTTATTTAGTTCAAAAATAAAAGACTTTCTAATCCATTAAATAATAACAAATTATACGAATTTAAGGGATGTCGAAAATACTAATGCAAGAAACTCACAGGATTCCAAGAATTTGTTCAATATAATTTCACAAACTTGTGGCTCCTTTGACCAATTCAGAATGGTTATATAATTTAATCTTCCACATTACCTGTATTGTGGGCATATTTGCAAGAAAGTTACTTCTCACTGTTGAAGCACTTTCAATATTTTTGAATAATCGGATACAGCAACAAAACGTAATAAACGAAATTACATTATCTGAAGCACAGTGCAGTAATAACGCGTCCGACCTAACCATGTTATTTTTTGTATCGTAAGCTAACATCTACAAGGTATTGATCAATCCGCGTCATTAGTTTAAAGCGACAACAAATCATATCCCGTGTTATTGAAATATATGTAGATCTAGTCCGTCGGTTCAGACTCATTTGGTCCGTCGATCCGGATTCATTTGGTCCTCGATTCAAGGGAGATTTCCATTGTCGTCGCAATTCGGCGTTTGCGTCAGACGTCGAACATTCTTCAGCTTTTTTCTGTGCCGCAAAATTAAATTTTTATGACTTTTTTGTCAGACGCATAAAATGCGACGACAATGGAAATCCCCGTTCAGATACATTTAGTCCGTCGATCCGGTTATCTACACGACTAAATATATCTGAATCTAGGACCAAATGAATCCGGATCGACGGATCAAATGAGTCTGAACAGGCTTCATTTGGTCCTCGATTCAGATACATTTAGTCGTGTAGATAACCGGATCGACATCTACAAGGTATTGATCAATTTGCGTCAATTAGTTTAAACCGACAACAAATCATTCCCCGGGTTATTGATATATAGATCTAGTCCGCCGGTTCAGACTCATTTGGTCCGTCGATCTGGATTCATTTGGTCCTCGATTCAGATACATTTGGTCCGTCGATCCGGTTAGAGGCCATAACATTATTCTTACACATAACTAGACCCGCCATGTTTCAAGTTTCTATAGCCAAAACTATGGTTTGATAAAGATATCATGATATCATGGTGTAAAGATTGTGATATGCCGTAGAGAGCACCAACCACAAGTACCTACATCCTAAAATAGCGACATAGCGGCCAATATGATGGATTTGGATAGAGGCACTATCCAAATACGTCAATTATAATAAAACAGCGTACAAATCCGTTTATAACCGTCACGGAAAATACGAAGTCAATAAAAACCGAGCACTTCTCTCGCTCTGCATGGCTGTGCTTAATAGTCGATTCTTCAATGCTCACTCTACTAAAACCTATCTTAAACATTTTATACATGTCACTCTGTGTTACTTTTTTCATAAATAATGCAAACTGTGTCAAATGACGTCATAGTCAATTTTCATAGGTACGTACCTCTACTGAAAGAAATCACATACAGCGAAGAAGAAAAAAACCCCCAAGATGTCACACACAACATATGTACAGAAGTCCATATGAAAAACATGTAGTGTTGTTAGAAGGAGGGCTTGGAATCAGAACAGCATATATACTAACTGAACGGTATATTCGAGATTTGAACAGGTAGAAAAATACCAAGGGAATACACATCCGTATGTGTATCGTATGTCGTTGTGGTTTAGAAGACACCATATACGATTAAAGCCGCAATAAACTGGAAGAAGCTATCACTCAAGGAACGCATATCCACCTAAGGTTGATATAATAAGTTGAACACGACTGCGTAGCACAGTGGAAGATCTTTCTATAAGCAGATGCGGTAAACGATGCTGTCGATGATTTATTTGACATAGTGTGTGCATTTGGTCTAGCGTTTTGGTTGGATTAGATTCGGTTGACCGACATTTCACATGTTGTAAATTAATCAGTTTTCGAATGTGTAAAATCTTGATTGTAGCTAAGTATACGTTGGACCCTTATCACATCTTAGATATTTTGCAACAAAGTAAGAATCTTTTGACACTTCCTGTTCCAGTACGTACTGTTGCTCAGTGGAACCAAGCCAATAGTGGGCGTTCCCGAGGAGAATCCCATGGAATGCCTGTGTGACCCTCTCTCGAGCATAGGACATCAACAGTGCTCTTGTTGAAGCTGGTGCTTTAAGTACACTCAATTCTATAATATATTACGATTGTGATAGCTTAGATAGTAGACTTGTGTAGTTCGCGAAAGAACTAGTTCAAAAGAGCGTTCCCAAAACTGAAATGAACGAACTAGTTCGCAGTCAGTCGCGCTCCTAGTTCATTTCTGAATATAAACATGATTATGGATTACCGTTTGGAAGTCAGTGCTACAATATACTTCTAAACCTTGGGACGCTTTTTTTCCTCATCACATTCTACCAGATGACCTTTTTTCGGAGAATGACTCCAAACTCCACTGCCTTTCAGATCACTGAACTCCCGCGAACTAGTGAACTAAAAGAACGAACTAGTTCACGATCGGGAATCGGAAATGATCGCTCACTATGGCGAATTAGCATACGTAAGCATAATAGATAGCCAAAACCTAGACCGGCTTTACTGTTTGTTATGAACCAGCTATGGTGGTCATTTTGACCACAGTTTCTCCCCACTGGAATCAGTGTGATCAACGCAGGCGTGAGGACCCACACCGCTGTTCCTCGAAAGAAGAAATTTTGGCAGTATTCTCACTTAATGGAGTAGGCCAATGATATGTATATCAAATTGTTTTTTCTTCACCTTACTTATACAAACTGTAAAGGTGAGAGGGGTTGAACAAAGGAGTTAAGATCTTAGTATCCTCAGAATCTCCAATGCAAAATGATATTCGAAACACGTTTTACTTTCTATAAGCTACGTATACAGGCGCTCAATAAGTAATTTCGTAAAATCTGGTATTCAGCTCGCAAAGCCGTTCAAAGGGGTTCAAAATTTTTTCACGAATTCCGCAATTTTTTTAGATTCAATGGTTTTGACTGCAACAGTAATGGAATTTCATCAGATATCAAATTGGTTTTCTGTCAATAAGCTTCTTATAGAAACGCCTAAAAAGTAATTTCGTAAAATTTCAATATTCAACCCCCAAAGGGTTAAAAGAGGTTCAGTATGCTTCATGAATTTCGCTATATCTCTCAAACCGAATATCAAACTGCCAAGAACTCCGAATGAAGGAGCTGGAGATTACGGATAGTTCTTGGTTCGAAAGTCATGAGGTACTCCTCTAGGAAGTACAGGAAACCGAGCCTATGCAGTCGAGCGTGAAACATTGTTCGTTACATTGCCCATCGAATCCAAGTTTAATACTCCTTCATGGTCATATTTAAAAAAAAAAACAGAATTTTATATTAATAAACAAACCACGAACTTCATTTGTCCGCTAATTAATAACCCAAACAAATACCTACCCGCAACGTAGCGAAAATCTTACGTCGTTCTTAACCTGATATCGAAGAAACCTTCCTGAGAGTCGGAAAGAGACCAGCTTTTTTTTCCACAACATTTTATCTAGGTATCTGATCTGCGCAATGATAAAAATAAATTTAATTTCCATTTTACTTTGGGTTGGTCCTCTACTGTAAGTTATTCGCCTTATGGGTACTTAGCTTCGCTGATGGAACTGAGACTGGGAACTTTTCTGTTGTATTCTTGGGCATGAATTGTAATGTAAGTGGTCTGTTGTAGAGTGCGTGGAGCTCCTTGGCGAGATCTCAAGATTAAGCACAATTCCGCGGATTTCCAGCCAACTGGGAGTGGTAGTCTCAAGATGAAGCGAACAACATCAATATCAATATCATCATAGTCATCATGCGGGGCAGATAAAGGAACAATGGTATGCGATCTTCACGTTAATATGATTAGGCCTTATCGATACCTTGGTCGGGTCCAGCCTAAAGAAATAACGAATTTTGCGAGATGGGCAACAACTGGATAGATCGATTTCTTTATGACGACCCTCGACCTTGCTGCCATCCTACCATCACGATTGACTTGCCATCTCAATAATTCTAATAAATGTATTTTCTGGAATCTTTTGGCAGTTCCATGTTTTCATTATCGAGCGGTAACAAGTTTGAATGGAAGGCATGTTTCAGATGTCGAAACGCGATAAGAATTCGAGAATGATAAGTCGAAAAATTTTGTGGACACTATTTAAAGACGTGACTTGAGATGACGTGATTGAAAAGAAATTTATGCGAATAGTTGGGCAAGGCAAAGAGTAAAATTTTTTGCCATGAAAGTTTTCGTGGAAACATGCCATGGAGTCATCTGAAAACAGTTGGCTTATAAAAAGGAAAATCTGTTGATGACTATCGAAGCAGCGGATACGCAACGTTTCTTTTTTGCTTATGTGGCAGTAGTTTCCATTTGAGGTTTGAGCGGCTCAAATTACTCAAGTGACAGTTCAATTTCTTACGAAAATCAAAACCTTGATGACCTTAAAATGAAATACACCACCTTAACCAGCTAAACCCAGAGTTCGTCACGTCTCATAAAGTAAGTGATTGAAGGGGACAATAGAGTTAAAACACCTTAGGTGAGAAAAATCCTTAAAGTATTTTTTTCAAACTATCTGTGGATGTAAATTTCGATATCCTATTAGACCTAAGAGATATGACGGAATTCGTGAAAATATCTACGCTCTTTTTTCCACCTCGACAGAGGTTCAATATAAAAAAATTTTGTTATATGTAAAAACGTAAAAAACAGCTTGTTTCATGGCGTCAAAATCTGAAAACCGTAATATTGTTTTTTAGGCAATTGTAGTAGAAAAACCCGTGGAAGGAATATGAAGGAATTCGTGAGTAAAAAATTTACGGCCTGGAGTTGAGTTTCAATAAATCGTGAAATCAGATTTTTTGACGATTTAGTTTTAAGGAACTTAAAACCAATTCAAAATTTCATCAGACCTAAGAAATGTGGCAAAAAAGATGATGTGCAAAGTTTACTTTTTGGTTGCTTAAAATCTGGAAAATTTTGGGGGGAGGGGGTGATATTTCTCCGAGTGATTGTCGGGTTTCTTGGAAAAATGAAAATCACACACAAATTTGAATACCAGTGTAAGTGGAAATATTAATAGAAAGGAAACCGACTCTGTGAATATCATCCCTTTTTTACATTTTTTAAAATGTTTTTTTTAGTTTTATATTTACGTTTATTATCTTAATGAAGAATACCGGTAAAATTCTTCATTACGATAATTAACTAAATTAGACTAGATCTCGACCCTTTTCGATGGAATTATTTCTTTTAGAGATTTATTACGTTTGTGATTAACAAAATATTTCAGTATGTTTTATTCTGAGTTTGGTTCGTCAAACTTTTTGAATTGTTCTCTATTGGTTTTAAGATTGCCAAAACCCTACCCTGATAGCATTTTCAGATTTTTTATAAAATTTTTGAATTATATATTAAATTTTGGTGCATAAAAAGTTAAATAAAAAATTTTGATTTTTAGAGTTTAGTTTCCCAAGCTATCTTACACTTTTGAGTTAAACAAAAATTATTTTTAACTACGATCTGTTAGTTTTTTGGATTTGTTTCGTTTACAACTTTATGGAATTCGATAAATTTTGATGCAATTTTGGCTTAAGTCGAGAATTACGTTTGATTGTGTTCCCAGGCTATTTCCATTGACATTGATTAAGCAAAAGCTAATCAAAGTTAAACGAAGCCATTTAGGGTATGACATGTGAAAAACTATCACCAAAAAACACAGTTTTAAGACTCTGTCGGCATTGGTCTTATTAGCACATCAAACTAAACTAAAAGTTCTTGTCCATCAACATTCCTTTTGAATGCAAAGGATGTAAACAAAATGTTTAGCGTTTTACGTCTGCCTTCTTTATAAGTGTGAATCAGGCAAATATGAAATTTATTTCACGCCTTCTTGTTGGAGCCATCGTCAACTTCGTTTTCTTCAGTTCAAAGACAGTCAGTCAGACCACCTACAAATTTCTGTCTTTCATTCAGTCTTAGCATACAAAGCATTAATTAAGATTGTCCACATAACGTCATCATATGAGTATCTACAGTTAAATGACTTCACTTCATGACAACTCATAATTTCAATTGGTTCCCGGCAACATGCAGAACAACTTAGCATTAAACTCGGCTCTTTTTTCACAAAGTATTGCAAAGTTTTAATTAACCCTAAGACGACGTCTGGTAATTTTAAATGCGACCAACATTATGCATAAAAACGATAAAAAAAAATTAAAGTAGAAATTGCATTGCATAGTTTTTTAATGAAAAAAAAAAACAAACAACGTCTTATTACTCCCTGACCTTTTTGACTAATTTGTGTGACATTTTTTTCCCTCTTTTCTTTATTTTCATTAATTTTCTGAAGTAATTTTAGCACATTACAAAAACTCACATGAGTTTAAATTCAAAGCGAATTTTTTTTTATTTCACGTAAAGGAGGTGAATTTTATGGAATCGTGGTTGTTTTTTATGTTAACATTTCCGCCGTATTATATCCACGCTACTTAACTTGATTTCTTAAGACGCGCGTACTACTTACCGTCACAAACGTAGCAATTTGACTTTTCTTTAAGACCTTGAATTAAACAACGAGAACCCCGATGTGAGAAGACGGACTGAATGACTCAAATTGAATAAAACTGAATTCTACTATAAGTAGACTGGTTGAAAAAATTTCTTCGAACTTGTTACATTGCGGCATTATAGTAGACGGTGTTTAAATGCTTCTGCATAAGGTAGCAATTTTCGTCGAGGTCAACCAGGAGGATAGTGTGAGTATTGTTTGTTCTTTGACGATAATTTCAATCCAAGGGAGTCTCGTGGATACAATCGTAATGAAATATGACGTAAAATCATACATGCGAGTTTCGGAACGAGTTTTAATGAAGCTGGAGTATTCATCGTTAATAACAATAGTAGTCCAGAAAGACCGACAAGAACCTAATATCCTACCAGAACAACGTTGTAAGTTTCACACTCGTCATGTATCTTCCGGACACACCATCAAATGCACTCGTAATCCCAAACGCGCACGGCAGACGGACAAAAAATAACAGTGAAAACGGAATGCATTTCTATATTTTCATGAATTTCGTCATATCTTTTAGGTCTTCGAAGACATTGACTTATTCTTAACATAAATGACTAGAAAGTTTTTCAGGATTTTTTGTAATTCGACCGTTAAGGTGGTGTAAAGAGATTGTATAAATTTTAACAAATTTTGATATATTCGTTAGGCCGAATAACTCCATCGTCTAAAACACGTTCTCTCTCTCACTCTGTTGGGTTCCAGGGCACAGTGGTATTTTAGGAAATGAACTCGCGGATGATCTTGCCAAAAAAGGTGCTAACCTTGGTCAAGAAACAGCGGTCAGTACCACCGCCTCTTAACGTCATTTACAACTCCCTAGAAAAAAAGATGGTAAGCCTGTCCGAGGCCAGGTGGCGGGCTTCATCAACCTCCAGAACCACGAAACAAATGTGGAGCACACTCAGTAAAGAAAGAACTAAACTCGTGTTAGCGCTACCAAGGGCGCAATGCGCAACTTTAGTCGGCGTAATTACCGGCCATTGTTTGATAGGGACGCATGCGTATAGATTGGGGCTGATCACAAAAGATATCTGCAGAAACTGCAAACTTCCCGGGGAACGGGAGTCGCTAGAACACCTCCTGTGCAACTGTCCAGCTCTCGCTAGGAGAAGGGTGAAAGCTCTGGGTGCACCAACCTTCGCAAGCCTCAAAGAAGTTTCTCTTAACAGCATGCAGAGGTTGCTCAACTTTGCTAAGGTCACAGGGACCTTCGAATTAAACGAGGAGCTCTCTACACAGATCGAAACTCTAGCGCACCTTACATAAGTACATTGGGTCTCCTGTTTTTGTGTGGTATCACTATGGACCCTCGTGGGTCTGAGTGAGGCCGCCACTGCAACCTACCCTAAAACATGTTCTCAAAATTTATCCTTTGTCAACCCATAAGTGGATAAAAAGAGGTTGAACTCGTTTTCACGAATTTCGCCATTTCTCTTAGGATGATAAGACATCAAATTGGTTTTTACTTATTCGGGTTTTCTTTATATGTATTTATCTTAAAACCTTTTTTTTCAGAATTTTTGAATATTCAATCCCCAAATGTAAGTAAGAGGTTGCATATGTTTTCAAATAATACAACACAATTCAAGAAAATAAATAAAAAATTTTACCTTACAAAAATACAAAAATGAAATTACAAGAATATAATGCAAATATTTTTATTTATTTTATTTTAAATTTAATTTTTGGGAGAAAAAAAAAAAAAAAAAAAAAAAAAAAATAGTCGGGATAATAGTCTACGAGCCAAGTAATTTTCAGTGATTTTTTCGCTTAAATCAACAACTGACTTATATTGCTTATTGCTTAATATAAACTATCAGTATTACAACATGTATTTATTTATTCATTTATTCCCTTACAAAAATTTATAATAACATAATTCATAAATTTCTCCTTCTTACATTGAAATCAATTGCGGTGAAAATAAGCTCATCAATTGTTGAAAAAATAACTTCATCAATTAATATTTGCTCTATGACTTCTAAAAGCCAAGGTGTGGTGGTAAATTAATGACTAACTCTTATAAGCAAAAAGAAAAAGAAATACCTAACAAATGTTCATCGAATCGAATGCTAATTAATCTTTTGTTACCTTCTGAAGATATTCAGCTCAGAAGCTCTCTACAGGGGGCTTTTAATATTATTTTGTTTATGGGATTAATTTCATTAATCTAACTACAGTCGCGACAGTGGCAGATTATTAACTTCCGCACAATAAAATACAAAATTTATTTAGTTTAGAATTTCTACCAGCTTAAGGTCTTGTTTTAATCTTTAAGTACTGATCTTATCTTAAGCAAGCACTGAAAAATCGAAGCCATTTCGGATTAGCGCCGACAGCAACAAAAACGCCAAGTTTAATTTATGATTGTGCAAAATCTGAATTATATCGACAAATATTGGCTTTAAATATTCAACTGCTTAAATATTAGTTCGATATGAGATTTTATTAATATTTTCAAATTATTATGAAAATTTCTGGAGAAAAAAACTACTAACGAACGACGTGTTCACGCTGCGTGCAAATCGTTAAAAAATTCAGCGAAAATTATCATAAAATAGAGATTTTAATAAAAAAAGAGAAAAAACTAATTTAGAAAATATAAAATTTTTTATATTCAACCATTTATATATATATATATTCTTTCTGTTTCACACAGTGCATTTTTTACATTTCTAAGTGGGCTTTTTGTAGTTTTATGGGGTTTTCATATTTTCTAGCTGCTTAACATTGGTAAAAAATAAAAAAATATTAAGACATAAATTATACTAAATAACAAAGGTTGAAACTTCTAGATAAAATTAAAATTTAAATAAAACACGTGGAAGAAATCGCTAACGAAAGCAACAGGTTGAAAAAACGAATGAAATATTCGAAATTTTAAAATGGACAAAAACATTTATTAGAATTGAAAAACTATAAAAAATGACTGATAAAAATTAATATAAATAAATAAAAAACAGCGAGAAAATTACAACATCAGACTCATTATTAAAAATAAATACAAGGAAAACAAATTTATCCGTTGAAAAATTTAATTAAAACTTTAATTAAGACTTTCATTAAAAATTTTATTAATAATATAATTTGAAAATAATTTTAAAAATAAATTTATACAAAATACAATTGTAAAAAATAAATTAGAAATTATTTTCATAGCAGATACAAACTAAGATTTTGTAAAAAAAACTGCAAGAAACGAAAACAATTTAGGAAAAAATTAAAGAAACATTAACAAATTAAAAAGAAATGTCAAAATTTGAGATTGATCAAGAGTAAAAAGTAAAAAAAAGTTATATAATAACAGGTTTGTTGAAAATATAAGGTTTTCCGGTGAATACTGTTGTCAAAAGGACTTGATAAAGGACTCAGTCGAGTCCGAAACGTCACACAAAATAAATTGAACAGTATTCACCGGAAAACCTTATATTTTCAATTCGAAATGTACAATACTATGAAAACATTCATCAAAAATTAGCAGGTTTGTTGTTTGTGCAGTTATCCGGAACAGAACAGGTTAGAAAGTTTATATACAAAATAACATCAATTATAAGCCACCAAAACTCTAATTACGAATTAAAGCATGTAGAAAATGAAAAATAAATTAACGTTGTAGGTAATATTGAACAAAGTTTTAAAACAAGTTTAATTGATTTAAAGGGGGATTAACTATTAAATTAATTAATTATTTAAAAATACATTAAATTAAAAAAAAAGCGATGAAATTTTTTTTAAAAAGTGGAAAATAAATTCAAGATTAAAATAATTATAAGTACCAAAGGGATAATAAACTAAAATCAATAAAATGTTAAAAAAAATAATTCAATTGAAAATGTGGATAATAAAAAAAATTATAAGGTTGAAATTGAAAAAAAAAGAGATTACGTGGAAAAGAAAAACAAATTTGCAATTAAAAAAACAGATCGACCAATAATTTAGAAACAACGAAATGAATCCATGACATTTATTTAAAAAACGGTTAAAGTAAAAAAAAAAACGTAAAATACTAGAAAATATTTTTTTTTAAATCAGTAAAATATTAAAAACATCGAAAAAATTCCAAAGTTGTAAATTGGTCAAATAAATAAAAAAAAACATCAAATTACATTAAACAAATTTATTAAAAACGTTTAAAAAATATTAAAAAATTAAAAATTGTAAAAAGTTAAAAAGTATTAGGTATAAAACAAAAAATCAATGCCCTAACAAAGCGTCTGTGATTGACGTCCCTGCAAGAAATCGCTACCGGAAGTACAAACACGTGCATTAAATTCAACAACCTGAAATCAAAATTGGTTAATTGTATGCGATACATTTAAACTTTGGAGTACCTACATGGCCCTTTTCTAGTCTTACGGATATGTAGTTAAACGATAAGGTACCATTACCCTGTCATTTACCCGTTAAATCGTACAGGCTTCGCCTTGTAATTTACAGTATGTGATTGGGTTAATTTACCGGGTAGCTACCGGGTACCATTAACTAGGACTGACAGATATGGAAATAGAGGTAGCGAATCACACGTACGTACACCGGTACGAAGTATACAGGGTGTAACTAGTACTGAGGTTCGAACGAAAATGGGAGATAGAGGAAGCGATGTTGATGGGACGTATTTCGTAATAAACTATACTTCAACTCTTTTATTTTTCTATTATTTCACTATTATTAATCATACTCCTTCGGCGAATGACGGGTGTCGAACCAGATTTACTTGAAGGGAACGTGCTTGATAACAGTTAGCCCCGCTTCTTTACAATTCAACCTATGAAGAAATTCTGTTCAATTGGATAGTGAAATTCTATGGGCTTTCCGAAAATGTAATAAAATTTGGTGGTTAATCAGGTCCTTCTTGGAGAAAAGAGGACTTTTTTGGTTTTCTTTTTATTTTTTATTATTTTTGTGTCATTTAAATGAATTTTTCTCAAAAAGTATAACACTGATTGACACAATTGAAAGGCAATTAGAGAGAAGAATTTGTGTCCTTTCCAACGAGCCCAGAATTATTACGTCACGCTAAGTACAGCAGAAGTTAGAGATCAAACAGTGATCACAGGTACGATGAAAATCCTTCGTCCTTAAAATCGCGCTATCTCCTTAACGGTGCAAAAACAGGAGTATGTGTAGACCGATTTTCTACTCAGGACAAGTTCCTCTATCTCTCATTTTCGTTTGAACCTCAGTACTAGTTACACCCTGTATAAGTTAATTTTTGTCCCGAGGCCTATACGTTTTAACTGAAAGAATACCGGGTAATGCTACGGCGGACTTATCCGGTAATTTTCTTGCAGGGGTGTTTCTTTATTGTGTTTTAATTTAATTCATTTCTAACTGTATGTATGTATAATTTGCCACACTCAAATATTTACCCCCAAAAACCAAGAATGTTTGTAAATCTAGCCCGATCGAACCTTAAAAATAGTAAGACGCGTCCATGAAAAATTTATTTGAATAAGTTTTCGAGTGCAATAAACGAATTAAATTAAGCCTTTCCCTATTTCGCGCGATCGTTTGAATTTCTCGATCCACCCACCGGCATATCATTAAATTCTTATTGCCAACTTCACACCAAGCCCTCCTCTTTTATGCGTTCAATTAAAAACGAGCTGTGAGTTGAAATTGCCGCCTAATTGAAACAAATGTTTCGCTTCGTTCGCGTCTGCGTCGAAATTCGAAAGGGTAAGACTCAGTGAGTAATCCAACGAGGGGTCCGCCGAAGAGCCCTGAAAAATATGGGCCCGCATCTTTTGCAATCAGTCGACACTAACTAATTGCTGGACCGATCAAGACGACCACTTGCCAAGTGTCGCTAAGTGCACATGTGGGGTACTGCAACTGCAATTGCAAGGAGCTTATACAAATGTCGAATGAGTGATGTGACTTCGGGCAATTTTCTGATATTATTGAGTGACATATGCCACGTATGGTCGTGCAAATTTCATTAGATTCGGCCGGAGCGTGTTGAATCGAACGGCACCGCTTTGGCACTCGCAGATAATTTAGCACGCTTTTGTCCCCATTCGATTAAGGTACTCACCACATACTTTCACCTGTTTAACGATTTAATTTCCACACTTGAGGACTTGAGGTTGCACATGTCGACTTTGAGACTGGGTCGGATTACGAACATGGGGGTGACTTGGTTCTTGGTTCTTTACCATACTCCAGTACGTAATTCAATTTTCCGCAACAACGGCGCTACAGAAAGGTTTTTTGGTGTTGACCTCACAAAACGTTAATACATATTTATTATGTGTAGTAACATAAACTGTTTTTTTCTCCAGTCTTCCTAAAACCTGTTACAAACGACTGGAATTTTTCTTCAAATTTATTTCGATATTTTTTTTCCTCTATGTTGTTATCTTTTTTTGCGGTCGATTAACTTTTCGAAAGATTTGAAATTCATTTCGAGAAAAAGATTCGCAGAAGATCTGGATTTTACGGTTAATCGGGTGTTTAAGAAGTGGGATTGACGGTAGAATGCAGTTTGTTGCGGTATACAAGTTGTTGGCTTGAAATCTTCAAATGGACGAGTTTAAAAGCCTTGAGTAAATAAAAACCAACAAGTTCAACCAAAATCTTATCGATTGCGATCATGCAGCAAACAATCAAAATTAAAATCGGACTCTGATTGAGTTTAAATTATTTACACCCACTATCAGTCCAACATAATCGATAACTGGACTAATCAATTTCTTCGCTTCTTCCAATACACCTGAAGCAGCTGATCGATCGCGCATAATCGATATGATACAATTTTCAATATTACACACGCCCAGTCCGACCGGATGGCGTCCTAATGTTTTTATCGCGTAAATATTTAAACAGACACCCACCCGACGCGTTTTATCAACGTGGTTTCAAGATAAACATCGATTTGATGTTGCACTACACGCCAGGTTTCATCAGGTAAAAACTTCAAAACAGAAAACACCTGACAAAGGAAGCCGATTTTGCAACAGAAGGTCGAACAGGCAACTCAAAATCGGTTGTTTTTTTTTTTGAAAGAGGACTTCCTTTGAATTTTCTATTTGAACCAAGTGTAGTGATCTCACACAGGTAAAATTAGGCATAGAGGGTGATGTGAACTGAAAGCCACAAAAAAAAACCTGTTGACCTTATTTTCGTAGAACCTGTGAATAGGGCAAAACAAAACGTTTTATGAATAGACAGAAAAATATTCAGTCGGCGCGACACGAACGGAATTACCAATGTTCGTCTTTATGTTATCATTTGTTTGATGAATTTCTTTCATGATCGTGAAAAGCCTTTTTTTAGCAAGAAATTTAGAGCCGAGACAACGGTTTTAATGATTACCTGGTAGAGTTGCAGTATATTTGAGACAATATGTTGTAAGAAAGTCAACAAAGTACACGTTTGTTGTGAGGAATTTTTTTGTATTTAATATACCCAAATACAAATTTAAAGAATATCAAATTAGTTTCGGTACAGTACACTATTCAAAAATTAAGTCTTTTCAGTTCTAGCTCAGTACTGAAAAATTAAGTTTTTCAGTACTGATTACTTAAGTACTCGGCTTGTGTAGTTCGTGAACGAACTAGTTCGGAAGATCAGTACCAAAAGTGAAATGAACGAACTAGTTCGCAGTGAATTCCGGTCCTAGTTCGTTTGTAGGAAGTAGTTCGTCATCACATTTGCATACCACGCATCATTCCGCGAAGTTGGAACTGACAAATGGAACTAGTTGAGGGAAGTGAGGACTTCCTTTTTGTAGGTCATCACATTCAGTTTTTTCTTCTTTCGTAAGCGGGGAATTTTTTTCACGTTCACTCCGAAGTTGAAATGAAGTAGCTCCTCCGTGAGTGTTGATTTTTTGTTTTTTAGGTCCTCTCTCCGAACTTGAAAGGAAGTAGTTCCTTCCTCAGTGGGAACCTCCACAAGGGCTGGGGAACTAGTTCGGTCGCGATCACTAAGGTGAACTAGAATGCGCAAGCCTACTATGTACAGAAGCTCTGAAAGAATTCCTCGAAGAAGCGGCGGGAAGCAGAGAGTTTGGGGTCGATTTTTGGTTGAGAAAAAAATTAAGGAGGCCAGGGCCCGTCTTGGGATGTCGCGCCATTGTGATGAATCAGGAGCAAAAACGGTTCTAATCCATCTGATCAGACACGAACCCTAGTGAGAGCTCTGATTGGACATTGTCACATGGGGAAACATCTCAATAGGATTGGTCTCTCTGAGATTAAAATTTGAAGACATCCACTGTGAATGTGAGAGTTTAGCTCACAAAAGACTTCATCACTTCGGTCAGGGTTTCATGGAACCATAGAAATTCTTGACCATTCCTCTCCGCAAAGTACTAAGCTTCATTTTTTTTTTTTTTTTACGGCCGTCGTTATAACTTAGGGGGTCACCCTTTAATGCGGTTGCACAGCTATAACGACATAGGTTGAGGATAAAATGGTGTGGTAGGGGACTTAGGTCGGTGGGACAGGAGGGAAACGTCTAAAGTGTCGGTGGACGTTGTTTTTGAACCACTGAAGGTTATACTTATCAGGGAATAGATCGGCCGGCAATGCGTTCCACATTACTGATGTTCGGGGGATAAAGGACTGCCTAAATTTCACTGTTCTCCACGAATGGAGCTGAACGGTATACTCGTGGGCGCGTGAAGCTTGGCGAGTGTTACGGGGGGCGACTAAGAGTGGGGAAAGCGTAGGGGTTGAAGAGGAATCATAGTCAATCCGAGGGAACGTCGAAATAGGCTCAACTGGCTACAGTGACAGAGGTTAACCATGCCAACCCCTATTTCCAATTTATCTATCTAAGAAATTTATCTATCTAAAATCGGTGCTACCCTGAGAGGAGCGCGATGACCCAATCTTATCGCGAAACCTTTGCGATAAATTGCTCTGGACGGGGGTTTCGTAAAACCAGGGTACACCTAAGCTGCAATATTGTTACCAGCACTGTTCCTGGAAAGAGGTCGCATAGGCAAGTGGGGAGAAAAAAATTGCAGTTTGTCTTCTTGGCCGCAGAAGTTGGGACAATCATAATTCCGCTCCCTACCCGAACCTACAGAAAGTGCAGCAGCAGATATTTTTTTAAGAATTTTTGTTTTATTTTTCAGTTTTTCAATTCAAGTGTATTCGGTCACTGGAAGATGCGACATCCTCAAACTCACCAAATTTCACTCGCCTATCGACCAAAATGATATTAGACACTTGGTCAAAGGTTTCTGTAGTGACAAGAAATTGAAACCCGAAAACCTGGTGCGTCTTAAATAGGGTTGTGTAGCTCGCGAACGTACTAGTTCTGAAGAGCGTATCTAGAAGTGAAATGAACGAACTGGTTCGCAACAGCTCCTAGTTCGTTTGTTTTCATTCATTGGAATCGGAAATGATCGGTCAATCCGGTGAACAAAAATGCGCAAGTCTTGTCAATGCTACAATATATGATACTTGTATACAGTGCAACCCGCTTATAAAGTGCACTTTTATAACGGACTTTCGGCTATAACGTACCTTTTTTAAATCCCCATTCACAAATTTGAAAGGTTATGTTGGTTATGTTTTTTTTGCTCATTATATCGTACCACAATGACGACTACCAGTCGTACCAACTCACTGCCGTTCTCATCACTGAACTCCTGCGAACTTGCGAACTAAAAGAACGAACTAGTTCACGAAGGATCGTTCGACGCAAAACGCTTGTGTTGAAGCAACTGCCAAACCAAGGCAGGTGTTAGAATGACAGAAAGCTTGCACACAACATCTTCAGATGTCACTCCTCTTCTAAGAACTACTCAAGTCTGTAATTTCCTGGCCGAACTTCTTCGACTGTCTTACTCTTACGTAACAACCAAAAACAAAGCAAACATAAAAACTTACCGCAAACATCCAACCATCCTTCCACTCGGCTCGGGAAATTTATTGAAGAAGCTCGTGCCAATGGCCGTCGTCCCATTGTGAACTCTCGTATCCTTTCCGTGACTCCTTGACGCGAAATATCCAAACAATGCGCCCGCCCACCCAGCAGACGACGAAAGAAAACAAACCACTGCACAAAACTTGTTCAAAAGCAAAAATTACTGCCACTTGAAACCGACCCAAGGACTCACCTCACCTTCTTCGCGCCCCTTTACATCACAAGTGACATTTACAACAAACAGAAACAGAGCGCCCCTTGGGCTTACTTCACCACCTCAAGGCCAATGCCTCCGGCACACACAACACTTTCACCCTTTAAAGTGATTTTTTGCAAATGGCATAGTCACGCCGATAGCGAGCGCCTGATTTATTTCACCCCCGCGATTCAGTTGTTATCCTAGCGACGCGGTCGGCGGCATTTCCTTAGAAGTTTCGCTATTCAGGTGACCTTTAAGTGGCAATTTCTTTTGCTTTTCAGACAAAACAAATTACCCCTAATCACGCGCGGGTCAGGATACTGCCGGAATACTGCGCGCGAATTCCTTCCGACCAACTTCAGTCTATTGTTTGACACACTGAAACCCGTTTGTTCACTTTTTTTTTTTTGGTTTCTGCCGGCCGACTTTTTTCTTATCGCGAAAATAAATAAAATGCGAGACTCAGCGCACGACACACGGAACAACGAAAAATCGCTAAAATACACACCGAAATTAAAAGGAATTAGCGAGATAATAAACAAGAAGAATTCGCTGTACTGCGCGCGAAGAAACAAATGAAAAAAATGCCGGCCTAAAAACTACTTGACACGCCGAGACGACAACGGCCCCCCGAGTACAATTTTATTCCGCACCGATGGAATTCGCCAATAATTTCGCGGATTTTCCACCAGTTAATCGAATCGACATACGACACAACACCAACAAAAAGAAAACCCACGTTGTTCAAGGTGAACGCAAAAAGGCGCCAAATCTCCAGCGAAAAAGGACACCGTCGTACCAAATTCACCTGTGCAAGTTATGCACACACCGAAAAAAAACAAAACACGACCGGGTAAAACTATCTCAACGTATGAACGAAACGATGTGAAGCACTCAAACTTTACAAAATGACTGAACGTCTTCGTCTTCTGCACAATTTCATTTTCTTCGTATTTCGCAGCCGATACGCAACCGTTCCCCTTTTCGAATTTCGAAACATCAAGTCGAAGTTGGAATTTCAGTGCAGGCTTGTGTTTCATTTTCATTCGTTCGCTGATGCTTTGGGGTTTCGCTCCGACGCGCCGTACCGGAATCCGGAACTTTGGACAATCAGTGGAAATGGATGTGGGTGGGAAATTCGTTGGATTGGACAAGTGCAAGGGGCAAGGTGTTCTGAAGTGAAATGCGTCCTTAGGCGCATTATTTACAAATTTTATTACATTAGGCCGCGGTTTGCGGTTACGCTTTTTGCACTTTTTGTTCACACAAATAACTGCTAAGGTCGTTCGTTTCCCAATACTTACTTTGCTTCGTTTACGTCTACGTCTATGGCCCGGTATTTCAATGTAAAGTTAACTACTAGTTTCGTAATTAATACCAAAAAGTTAACTTACAGTTAACTGCCAGTTAAGCATATTTCCAAAAACGTTTGGTTTCAAGTTTGTAAATTGTAAGTAAGGGAGTATACTTAACATTTTAAGTAAGTAAGTATACTTAATAGTTTATCGATAATAAATGAATCCAATAAACAGAAACAATTACAGTCAATTTAGAACCTACGTAAATTTTTTTAGGTTATAAACTGACAACTGTCAGTAAAATATAAGCAGAAGTTAACTGATACCTGAAGTATGAGTTAACTTGAAACTCACTTTTACTAATACTTTGTAGGTTATCTGATATTGAAATACGAAAAATTATTTTAACTATCAATTAACCGAAACCACTCGAGTTAACTTTATATTGAAATACCGGACCTTAGTTGACGTCACTGCATAGCATTGCTATTATAACAGTTCAGTAAAAGCTTGGCTAAACCGTCAAAATTGCTGAGCTGATGCTTGTTTGACACTTCATATATCAAAAATTAAATTAAATTCTATAGAAAAATTCGAATTTTTTTACCTTTGTAGTAAAACTAGCTATGCAGCAAACTATTCGAATGCGAAGTAGTTAATGCACAAACCAACAAGGAATCAAGACACTACTTTGCTAGGCCTGACGTCATAAACTGTGCTAACTAGACGTAGACGTAGCCGAAGCAAGGTATTGGGAAACGACCTAATGCTATGTTCAGACTATGCGTTTTAAGCACATTTAAGTAGGCAAAATTAACGTCTCAAAAAAGTAGAGTTCACACTAGACAACTGGTTTTATTTTGACAGCTGACAGCTTGATGTAATTTTTTCTGACATGTAGATATTCAGCTGTGTTTCATCACCATATTTATGGTGTGTAAATTGTTTAAAACAAATGTGTTTGCATAGCAGTAATAAAAAGTGAATTTATTAGCTAATGCAGTCGTTGCACAAGCACAAAATTGAGTTTCTACAGCATTACAAAGTTTCTTCGAAAGTTTACTTCGATTTCCGCGAGAGTCGCAGTGCATGTTTTCGGTTAAACACGTCGTATCTACGTGTTTTCATAAATGCCTTCGGGAAGTGTTTTCAGCGCATTTAACTCTATTTAAACGAGTCAATCTCGTAGTCTGTACATAGCATAAGTATTAATTTTCGTAGGGCATTGTTAAAGTGTAGTGATAAAGTTGTGAACCCAAAAAATCTGTATTTTGACGTTAGATACCTACTGCATTATGAATGGGTAAGTTGGGTGTCACGTTGGTTATCACTAAAAAAAATTGATTTAAGAGTTTTATTGTTGTTGTTGTTGCGGACTAACAAGCGTTGCTACATATGGGAGACGACGGTCACCAATGTACCCTGCGGAGTACTGAATGGGGGTCGTTGGAGAGTACCTTCGTGACCAATGTACCCTAGCATGAACAGATAGGCTGGGTACGTAGGGAGTGACGTTGGCTACCAATGTAGAGGATGAATAAATGGAAGTTACGTTGGGGTGGGGGGTACGTTGGTGACCACTGTGTCCTGTCATGAGCAATTTGGCTGGGTACGTAGGAGGTGACGTTGGTTACCAATGAACCCTACAGAGGAGTGAATGAGGTAACTTTGAGAGGTACGCTAGTGACCATTGTGCCCTGCTATTATCAAATTGGCTGGGTACGTAGGGGTGAAGTTGGTTACCAATGAACCCTACCGAGAACTGAATAGGGGCTACTTTGGGTTTGGGGGTACGTTGGTAACCATTGTGCCCTGCCATGAGAATATTGGCTGGGTACGTAGGCGGTGACGTTGAACACTAATGTGCGCTGCGGAGACCTGAAATACGTTGGCCACGAAGCAGTATGAAACAAATTAGTGAGTCCTTCCCATACGTGCCATATAAAGTTCCTTGCAAAATTCATGCTCTCATCACCAGTGTTCTGTTGGTCTCGTAATGAAGTAACTCCAGCATTACTTCAAGGCCTAGGCCCCATTTTGGCTTCGCCATTGATTACCTGAAGCTATAATGAGATAATGAGGTAGGTTCGCAACTTCATTTCTATCTCAACAACTGTGGTGTGTCGAATTCATGTTGACGAAACCATTCTTCCATTCCGCAATGGTATGTGAATGATTTACCCAATAATTTCGGTGATCGTTAACTGAATCATTTTTTAATCATGTTATAGATTGGTCAATGAACGTACACCACGTAGGTACTGCTAACGATTTTTTTTATTGTATCTCCAGTTCGAATAGAAAAACTTGTGTGGTTTTCTCGAATACAATCGAGATAATATCGAGAAATGTTCGGATAGTCGAATTTTTATTAAATATTTTATTTCTTTGAGAATGTTGCAAGAATTGTCGCTTTGGTTATTCTAGCATCATTAATTGGGGATTTCATTCCTAATAGGCGATTCGGTTACAGTTCGAGCAAGTGATTCCATTTGGATTTCAAAAATGAACATTACTCGATCTTGAATAGCCTCCGTGAAATATGCAGATAATATAAACGCAACAGAGCATTGTTTTCCGTTCGAAAAGAATCTTCGCCTGTATGAACGGATATCGAATCGAATTCGAATCGGAATTTTTGGTGGGAAAATGAGAGAAATTGTTAAATACTGGACTTAATGTTTTTTTTTTTTTTGAAGCTCAAGAGGCAGACCAAATTTAAGATTTTATCATACAGAAAATGATAAATGCGAGTAGAAGCTTAGATAAATTGGTCGAAAAACACAGTACCAAAGAAAGTTATTTGTGGTACTTCTCGAGTTAAAATCATCATCGAGCAATTACAATGTCTCCATTACGTTTATTTGAATTAAAAGCTTGACCAGTTTAGATCTAGTTAATGGACGTTATTCTACTTGTTCATGTCGTGTGTATAAGATTCTGGTCTTGAAAACAGGTCATATTTAGGTCATGTCCAATGCCGGACACTCGGCTAATGGTACTCTGTAATCAGATACTCTATCTCAATATGAATGTAAGAAAAGATGGGCAGTAATTGGAGCAGCAGGCGGAGGAGACACGTACTCAGGTAAATACAATGAACAATGTTGGCGGAAAAATTGTCTTATACTTTGTTGATCGTATCCAAGACACATAAAATGACCAGGCAAATAGAACGCAAACATTATTTTCGATGAAAAGATGAGCTCTAGGAAAAATCATAAGATTTCTTTTCTGTTCGGCTTTATCGTTGTTGTTCAGTTGCAGCTAGATCAGGTTTCAAACGGAAATATGATACTTAGCGGGATGTAATGTAGGTGCAGGCGACAGGTGAGCGAAAAAAAAGGTGTTTCAAGTTGCATCGCATTCTAGATTCGAATGTAGAACAACTTTCGACAGCGGAACTGAGAAGTTATTCGTAACAACTATCTGTTTCCTGATTCGATCATCAGCTATCAGCACTATAGTTGAAAAATCGAGTTCATGTTGCTTAAGATGTTTGTCTTCGGCTCGGATGCCACCATAGACTATTAATTCTAAAGGGCTGCTAATGATAGATTCAGACCGTAATTTTTCTTTTTCTGATATTTTCTTCGTGGAAAAAATGCTTTCCATCTATCAACAAGACCACTGTGCCCACTAGTTCCTAGAAGCTTCGTCCATCATTTCTACGTTTCAATTTTCACGTAACATAGTAAAGACGATTATGCCTTATGGGAGCCATTCACTATCTGGAAAATCTTGTCAAACTATTTCGGATTTTGTGTTATTTTTGTCACTATTAATACGATTCTGGGCCGAGGAGATAGAAGAACACCATTCCGAACGATATGATGGAAAAATATGACCGATATCTCAGATAGAGGAACTACTCCCGCCCCTCAATTCCAAGCCATACGCCATCCATGCAGAATAAAGCGTAGAATTTTCACGACTTTATTTTTGGAATATTTTCATTTTCTCGAAAATTTATAGACCAGTGGTCTGTCCCGACTATTTGGCCGTTCTCTCGTTATTTTCTGAAGAACTTGTAAGAAAATGTGGATGCATTTGGAAAGAAAAGAAGACTATAGAATCACTTGTTGTAGATGGTAACAAAACCCCCAGACTCTAGAGTCCAGAGTAGGGCAGAGTCGTTAATTAAACAGGAAACGCATGTTACAGTCCAAATAAGAAAGCTGTTAATCTGAATTTATTTCAGTTTTATAAGTTTGTAAACGGACAGAAAAGTGTTGCTTCTCGATTATTTAAATAGGCATCAAGTGTGGTGTTGGATTTTTTTCCGGAAGGAAATTGCATTCAATAGCAGTTCTTAGTTCTTATTCAAATAAGAAAACACCCACACCCACGTGATCCAAGTAAAATTTCAAATTGATATGTCGAGCCAATTTTTGATATCGTCCAGTATGTGTACCATTAATGCAATTTGGTTTAAGTTACAAATTTTTTAATATTTGTGCAGAAGTAGCATCACTTCTCTCTCAAGTCTTTTAAATGATGACTCCTGGATCTCTCGTCTGATGATTAAAGATTTGTTACTTGAAACAAATTTCTTCGATAGTAGGTATACAATTATTTCTATGCCCATGAATTTCAATGTGGATTTTCTTGTGTTTTTACAACTAAATGTGACTTATACTACAATAAAATTTTGAATACGTCGGTTTCTCAAACGTTCCAGTTAAATGATTGGATTTCAAAGTTTGAGTTGTTGCCATACGAAAATCCTGTAAAAATGTCTTCACACAAATTATGGAACTTACTATCTCTCACGAAATTGTTCAGCCACAAATTCAGTTGTATTAAAAAATACTAAAAGCCAATTTTCACAGGGGGACCCAGAACCCTTGTGAAAAATGAATATATCAAGTTTGTAAAAAAAAGATAAAAGCCCTTTAAGTAGCCACCTTTTAAGTGGTGGGGTGTGAGTGAAAGGTGGGGCAAGTGTTTTAGAGGAAACATTTTGATTTCCAGATCTCAGCTTACGCTAGGAGGGTGAAACTTGGAATTTTTATAGAGCTTTGATAGTGCACCCAATTGCTGATATGGGTGAAGGAGGAGAAAGCAAGGTCTTCTAACCTCCCTGAAGAATAGTACTCTAGGATTAATCACGCCACATTTACAAGTTGGGCGAGTACTCCAGAGTTAGTCCCATGAGAGACCTCGTTTTAAGTGCCCCTAGAAGTACTCGTATTACTTTATTATTTTAATAATAAAGTAGGTGTTGCAATCGATTTTTAAAGAAAAAAATCTGCCAACAGTCTGGGTGCAACTTTATTTTTCTTCCGGCACAAGTTCGGAACGCGTTCAATTCTGAGATGCGGTGTAGGTTACTATGTGACTAAAAACCTAACAAAAGTTCGGGAAGCGGTTAGAATAACATATGAATTACATAATAGGGTCATATTCCGGGATGCGATCCAGGGGTTGAAAAAGGAAAAAACTTAAAAATAAGTGATTATTTAATGAGCTCGTGGAAGTGAAAATATATTCGTTATCTGATCAGATCTGAGAGATATGGCAGAATTCATGAAAAAGTATACAACCACATTAGGGGTCAAATTTCTAAAAACCTTGAAAACAAGTTCTAGGTATTCATATGAAGGGTCCGTAGAATAAAAACGAATTCAGTATTTGGGAAGACCTTGTAGATTTGGCGAAAATCGTGAAAATGTATGCTTTCTATTTTCACTGATCATTTTTTTTGCCCTCCTTCCGAACGCCAATAGATATTCGAATTTGTTTAACTAAATGAATTTTCCAGCTGATTTACATATATACACCGAGTTTCAACTTTCTAGCATAAGCTGTATAGTTAGGAAAAAAAACCCCACCCCCGTATCATACTACCTCTGAAAAAAATTATATTTTTCCAACACGCCACTACTAAAGCTCTATCTAAATACCAAGTTTCAGCTTTATATCATTATGTATCTTAATATGGTATATAAACATCGGCACTTTTTCCTTTTCACTCTCACCCTCTAAAGTCTAAACCCTCATCCCAAAAATTTGTTTTATCTGCTAGGGTTCTATTGGGCCTACTTAGGTACAACATTTGAGCATCTATCTTACACTGTTCTTGAAATATGAAACATGATTTTTTTGAAAAATTCTTATCCCCTCCACTTCTATGCTCTCCTGCCCCCTTAGAAGATTTTACTTTGAGCAATCTTTATTTGTCAAGCTTTACACTCAAACCGAATTTTATTTTACTCGTGCAATTTGGCTGTGAGATAATGTAATCAAAAGTTTTTCTCCCTACCACCCTTCACCCCCGTACACCACTGCCCCACTCAAAAATTCAGATATTTGTTAAGTTTTTATTGCTTGCCATTAACACTTTAGAAGATATAGATTTTAGAATGAGTCGATCTCGGCTTTTTTGCACCCCTACTCCTACACCCCTTAACCCATATCATCTATTGATGATGTTTTACAAATGGGTCCACTGTCGAAGCTCTATAGAAGTTTCGGTTGCTGAGATCTAGAAACCAAAATTTTTCGTCTAAAACGTTGCCTTTGCTGCTCTCTCTCCCCCTCATACCGCCACCCCTCTAAAAGATACCAATCGAAGAGGTTCACTTAATCTACCAACCATAAAAATTTCATGAAAATACCTCAACGGGTTTGGGAGCTACGCGCTTTCAAACTATTTTGCGTACGGCATACAGCCGGACATTTTTTTCCCCCTTTTTTGGGGTTTACTAGTCCTAAAACGTGAAAATACAGGTCTATCACAATACTTAAAAATTATTATTAAAAAATAATAAAGTAATTATACTACTCTTATTTGTTAGGACTAGTAAAAGAAGAAAATGAAAAATAAAATTGCTATCCGATCGCTTTTTCTACAGAAAACTAATTTCTGGAATTGAGAGATATTTTAATGGAACTATTTTCAAACAGTTAAAATACATATGTAGTTGAAAACAGGGTCAAAATTGTATCTGCTGGGTCCGAATATTTTAAAATGTGGGTTGACTATATGAAACCGTATTCCTTAATTCCACATTATAAAATCCCATATCTAAAGTCTCAGAGATTCGAATACGTTTTTACAAATTCATATTAATAATCAATGGCACAACAGCCCTAGTCGGGCCTAGGCCTTGAAGTAATGCTAGAGTTACTTCATTACGAGAGCAACGGAACACTAGGAGGTGAAGTGGTCAGCCACACGCTCGTCCGTGATTATTACCCTGATTTTAACTCAGGTACTCATATTACAGCTGAGCTGCGCGAATTGGTAGTTCGGCACCCAATCCCACTCTCGAAAATTACTTGTCGCCAAGCAGATTCGAACCTAATACCAGGTGCACCAAAGGCAAGTGCTCTCGTCACTAAGCCACCCAGGCTACTACAAATTCAAATTTCTTAGGTCTAATTAGATGTCGAACTTCCTTTCACTTCCATGATCTTTTTATACAATTTTTTTTAATAACTATTTTGAAGAATTTTTGATTATTATGTATAACCCTTAAAAGGGTTCAAGGTGATCGTATATATTTTTGCCGCATGCCTTAGGTCAGATGAGACATACAATTGGTTTACGCCCTATTGTACAATAATCTAAAAATTGTTTTTATGATTTCCCAATATTCAACCCAGAAGGGTTAAACATGGAGTCGAAAATGTTTGCTCGAATTATAAGTAGGCTCTTAGATTAAATTGGTTCTAACTTCCCGAAAAAATAATAAAGTTGGGTTCATATCTACATGGTAGTCTATTGGTTTAAAATAAGCCCTCCAGTTTCTTAGCCCAATACCCAAGGTATGTATCAAACATGTGGTACATTCTGCCATCCTTTTTGACTTCTTCTAGTGTTGCCAGAAGACCCTTGTGTCGTTTCGTCCAAGGTTTCTCTCAAAGTGCAGAATATTGACCCAAATCATACTCGTATCTCTGAAGAGGGTGTTTGAAAAACCTATGCGAATAACACGAATATCCTTACCAAAGACGAATTCCCCCCCCCCCCCCCCGATACTCATTAGTCCATTAGTAGCGATAAGTTTATCGTTCAAGTGCAATAATGAGAAGTGCAAATATCAACTATTCTCGTAAATGACTTCAAGCAGCAAGTGCGGAATGCAATTTTTTCTCGGAAAAAAAAGACAAAGCAATCGAACCCTTACAACCTCACGTAATATATCCACCCTTAATCCAAATGAAAATGGGATCAAATTCAGACTCACACTATACCGACATACCGTACAGAATCATATGAGTCTCGTTCATTCGAAAGCATTGAAAGGACGAACAAAAAGAGAAGGGAACGTGTCAATGAATTAATTTCGTGGTAGCATCCCTCCGATAGAAGAAGTAAATTGGTTCGTTTCGATGCAAAGGATCGAGGATTCACTCCAGAAAAGGAACAAAAGTGCCATTTCAGAGGCAAATAGCGCTCAATAAATTTCATTCCCTTGACACATTACAAACCCCTACAGAATAGATACTACCCTTCGTTTGAGTTGCATGGAGACCGTATCATAAAGACGTGATACGGGGGTTGTATAATGGCGGAATTTTTTTCTATTTCGCACTATAGTGAGGGAAAGGATCCGAAAAAAAATAATCTTGACTGGTAATTTTCTATTTCAGGCCGGATTAGCAGCAATTATTTCTGCATGAACGAGATAAGGGTCCTAGCGATTCGGGTCGACATTTAATCAAAGCGGACATGTTATCTACACGTACCTTACATACCTGTATACAGCAAAAAGTGTTTTAGTTAACTTTTTGTCTCAATTATAGCGTCCAGCGAGTCGGAGCCAAATTCTGTCGGAGACCAGAAATTATAGTGTGCCATTACAGACAAATGCCGGAAGGAAGCTATACCTACTTAGCCGATTAACGAACGCCTATCTATCCCATATGTGTGTGCTATTAATACCCACTTAGCATGCATATGAAAATGTGATTTTTGGATCGGAAAGGTGAATGCTTCGACAGACTTCTTTACTAGACTTTTCCGTTTGAAAGAATCTTACCTACCGTTCCGGAGTGCCTACTTAGATTTACATAAAAAGTTTAACATAGCACGTAATGTTGTATAGTTATTTTTGTCATCATAATAATTATGGCTATCTATGTCAGAGCTTACGAATAGCTTGATCGATTGATTAGTTGTAAACGGGTATACCAGTCCAGAGGTCATGGCTCCAATTCCCGGATGATTCATCGTGAGTAACTTATGCTCCTCAGTTACTCTAAAAACTACATGAAGTGTTGGTTTTGTACTGTGATTAACCAACAGCCATTAGTAAATACCAATCTGGCCAAGCGTCACTTCCCTTCTTCATTTATAGTTCACAATTTCAAATTCGGATCTTTTTCATATTAAACCCCAAGGCGGTGAAAACGGGTTGAATTTTTTTAAGAACACTCTCTTCCTTTTTAACCTATGACGCCACATCAAATTAACTTATAGGTACATCTGCCGGTTCCAGGGGGTTGAAAATGAATTAATTACGTTTTCACGATTCATTTTTGCATCGAATTTCTCTCTCTCTATAAGCGAATAAAATTATTTTTCAATTTTTCGATTTTCAACCCTTAAGGGGTTGAAAAGAGGTTGAATCTATTAAACGGATTCCGCTACTATATCGAACTTTTGTTTTAACTTCCACTGTGTTTTTATGTAAGCAGCTAAAAACAATTTAGCAGAACGATTAAGAGGAATTCAATAAAATTCCATGAATTCTGCCATATTTTTTAGGTCTGTTGAGATTTTGAATTAATTTACATACCTAATAGCTTTTTTCTTTTTCATATGTTGTTTCAAATATTTTTCAATATTTAACCCACAAGTGGATCACAAGGGGTTGAATTTTTTTTTTGGTAGTTGAAGAACTCAAATGGCTGCAGACCCCTGGTAGTTTGGGTTCCCCTGGGTGTTAGCCCATAGGATTGTTTCAAAAACTACCATGGGTAGGCGCGAACACAAGGGAATGGGTTTTAACCCCCAAAACGATTTAGAGGTATGCAATAAATTTCCACGAATTTTTCCACAGTTTTTAGGACAGTTAAGATCTCGAATTAATTTATATACCGAATAGGTTTTTCCTTTTTCATATGCAGTTCCAAATTTCAATCTCCGCTCAATTTCGAAATTTTTCAATATTCAACCCACAAATGGATTAAAAGGGGTTGAATTTCTTACTGGTAGGAAAAGAACTCAAATGGGTGCTAGCCACAGAGATATTAAAACTGGACAATGTGCCGTTTACGTATGAAGCACTTTGAAGCATTTTGATGCAAAATTGTACGTTTTTGTGTGTAGCGTTTGATGCCAAGTGGCAGTGAAATGCAAATAGTAGCCTAGTATTCAAATGTTTGGCGTTTTTTGTGTTCAAGACCAGAGAATAATATAAATGTGTGTAAAAGCCGGTTTACATGGCGGTTGCAAACGATTTTTACTGAGATTGTGAGGGAGTTAGCTTATCGAGTTTTCAATGGAGTAAAAGCAACCACAGCAAAAATATGTTGGCAAATGTTGGATATATTATTTGTTCGTTTCATTCCTGATCAGTTTGTCATTAGAGATTTTCCGTCTCCCTCACAATCTACGTAAAAATTGTTTGCAGTCAACATGTAAATCGGCCTTAAGATGCCAATAGTAGCACAGTGTTTATTGTCGGTCCTTTGCTAGGAATCGTCCGGCTTCAAAACAGTCGCTGCTGTCATCTCCAGTACGTATATCTCTCCGGTGTTAGCCCATAGGATTGCCTCAAAAACTATACCGTGGGTGTAAACCTTTCTAGTACACCCACAGAATTTGTGGTAAGATTCGTAACGGAAGAATTTTAAGGTACAGTCCGGCTGGTAGTTGTGTGTACAAAGCAAAATTGAGGTTGGCAGTTGCTGCTGACCGCGACGGTCGGCACTAGTCTTAATGGCTCATCCTGCGATACAAAAGCAATAGGAGCGGTATGAGCGTCTGATCGTGAGTGTCATGAGTGGTATGCGATACATCAACCTCTAGATGAACCACAAATTACTAGGCAATCGGGGCGACCAACTTCGAGTCTACTGCCTACAATTATCGAAATGACAAGCGTATGACTCAAAAGAATTATGCAAATGACTAATCCCCAACTATTACACTATGTCTGGAAACGAGTATGAGTAAGATTGTCCCAAATATGAGATTGCCATACCTAACAATTGCGTCTATAATAAAACAGTACTAACTTGCGTATAAAACGTCTTGTGAATACAAAATAACAATAATTGCATAGTCTTCCTTTGTACGAAGAACTGTGTGCGTGGGAAACATGCGTTCGCAGAATTATTTCAACAATTTGACTAAATTGTAAACAATTCAATGGAAAGTAGTGCAACTACTCGTTGAAGCTATGAACTCAGATGGATGTCGTCATTCAGCACTTCTAGTTCATTGTTCTAATGAATTTCTTGATTACATTTCGTGGTACTATCAACGTTTCTTACTGCAATGCTTCTTATGCAAATTTCTTCTATTCGATCGACTACCAACGCAGAGCTTCCTCCAAAAACTGATTTTTCTAATCCAATCCGTTCATTTTTTTTCGCGATCATGTTAGGCAAATTTGGTCCGCAAGATTATAATCTTTAAGATCTACTTTATTCCGGGTATGGTTGGTTGCTGCTATCGTTCAATGGAGCAACGGTCTTACTACAGCAGTACCGAAGCTGGGCTCGGTATAATGTAAGTTGTACTTGCTAAGAAAAACTAGAGTCCAAGCCAAGCCGGTTCCGTAATCTTGAAACGTTAAAATAATTCGATCCGAACGGCAATTGTTGAGAATTGAGATTTATATTATTTGAAACGTTCTATGCGAATAGTTCTTGAGACCGGTGGTGGTGGCCGGAAAGATTTGATGCGTGGCAACTGGCAAGTCAATAAAGTGGAATACCATACCTGATGCAAGTACCACACAACGTACTCTCTTTTAAGGAGTTAATAAGAAAAGAAGTCGAGTCATCCATTAAAAAATTACCTGAATTGATTTGCTTTAAGTCGATTATTCTGCTGGTAATATTTATGGAAGAGAAAATCATTTGGATCTTGGAAGCTTAAGAATTTTGGAAATATAATCAAAACTACACAAGGCATTATTCAGCAGAATTAGTTTTTTTTTTAAAAAAAAAAATTAATTTTTTCCTTTACCCAATTTTCGTCATTAATCAAGCGAGTTTAGATTAGCGATTCGATCGAATCTTGTGTACAGTAAATTCTTTTAGTGTGCTAGGTATTTTTATTTGAACAAAACTGTTTATTGCGATAGTTTAATCAAGATTAGATGGTATTAATGGTACATCCAATAGTTTTCTCTAAATAATAACTGGCTTCAATCTAAATTATATAGGAGACCTGAATTCCATTGTTAAAACACGCAGTCTTATTACTTTTTTTTAAGAATTTAACGCTGCAATTACAGACATCTATAGAAATTTAGAGATCAACCTATGATTTTTTGATTTAATAAAGACCAGTTATTTGCTGAATTAAAAGGCGTAATCTGTGTAAAAGAGTAAGGTCATCGCCTAGGTTAAGCCCGTTTCTGGATTTTTGAACTGCTAAGGTTACGAAAAAGTGTTACATATATTTTTCCCCCATTTCTATTAAAGGCAATGAGATGTCGAATTAATTTTAACTTCTACATGCTTCGTATAGACACGCTTAAAAAAGAATTTCGGAAGTTTTTGATATTAAGCACATAAAGGGGATGAAAAAGGAATAATTATACAGGCCTATTCAGCACCAGAATCACAAGTCACAAAGTACATAGGTGGAAAGTCACAATTAATTCAAAACGTGACTCTCCACTTTGTGACTTGTGATTTGTGACTCTGGCGCTGAATAGGCACGATAGTTTCTCGAATTTCATAAAATCTCTTGGATCCGATGAATTATCAAATTGGTTTTCATTTCAACAGCGTACTTCACTTGTACAAACGTTTAAATTATAATTTCAGAATTTTTCGGCATGCAAACAAGGGTCAAATATTGTTCATGAATAGATCAAATATTTTACAGTGTGAGATAAGAACGGGCTCTTTAAACAAAGAGGTATATCTAGATTTTTCGGTATTCAACTCCGTCAGGAGTGAAAGGGGTTTAAGTTTGCTTCACGAATTCCTCAATATCTTTGAGTTCTGAGAAGATATCGAATTGGTTTTGCTACTAAATTTGTTTTTAAACGTACATACGCCTAAAATCTGATTACAGTATTTTTTGGAAACAGGCGGTTATTATAACTAGTGTCGCGAATGACGAACGCTGTGCGACTGTACCTTTGCGTGAATCTCACGCTTTATGCTCATTTTAATTTTACAGAAATTAAAATAAAAATAAAAGTACTTTTAACAACAAATAATAAAAAATTTAACAAAATTAGTAAAGTGAAATATATAAATATTATTAAAGTAAAAAAAAAAACTAACAAGGAAAAAAATGAATGAAATGTTTAAAACATACTGCAGTCTCAATCGGCTGCAAGCCAATCGTATAATACTCTAGATAAATTCTGAACTCCGATTTATATTGTAGTTGGGGATAAGGTAGAATTACATGTGTGCATGTTATATGTTCTCCCATTTGATTGCTACTCAAACCTAAAAGAAAATATTCAGTGTTTAATTTCATATCTTGAATTGTGTCAGTCAACGGAAAAAAATTTCTATTTTGAAGGACTTTCACATGGAAAGAGCAGGAAGGACTCACTCAATTTCTTACATATTTATTCTTTTCCTTGGAACCATTCAAAAATTGATGTGTGCAAAATTTCAAATTTCAAAAGTTATCGGAAAATATTGTTAAACACGTGTCTTAAAGATTTTTTGTATGGAAGGTATCAGAAGGAGTAAAAGGATTTCTATGACTAGTAAACTCGAATTTCGTTTTCTCTCAAAACTAATTTGTACAAAATTCCGAATTCATAGCAAAACGATTTCTTGAGTTCCGTAAATTAAGTAAAGACATTTTGACAAGATATTTGTATGGCAGCTACACAAAAGACTAATAGGATTTTTTTCATAATCATACATTTAGGTCCAACTAATGGAAAAATAACATGTACAAAATTTCAAAGACGTAGCTTAAACCCTTTTGAAGTTATCGACCTCTATTCTTGAACACGTGTTTTAAGAACATTTTATATAGTAGCTACACGAAGGAGTGGGACGATTTAGCCCGTTGACGAACTTAGCCTTACAAATTCAACCAAACTTCAAGATCCTAGGTTAAGGCGTTCTTGAGTTATCGTGCTAACGGACAGATAGACGGACGGTCGGACGTCCAGCGGGTTTGAGGTTTTTGGCTACAAATAAACAAAAAATAGTATATAACTTTTTTTCGCCCGACGTTTGGTTCTATGCGTTACGAACTTTTGGGCTGGATTAAACTTAAAATACTCTGTATGATTTCATCTACCATAGAGTATAAAAAAAATGAAATCAAATAAATAAATAAAAGCAAAAGATAAAAAAAAGTAAAAAAGATGAATATTACGAGTGAAAATAAATTAAAACTGAATCAAAAGTATTAGAAAAAAAATATGAAAATTAAATTAGATGATGCCTGCAAAAAGGAACGCTTATGCTAGAAAATTAAAACTTTAAAAAAGCATAACACAGTCACGATCGGCTCCAACTAGATAAAATACTGAACTCCGATTTATATTTTAGTTGGAAATATATCATACTACGAAAAAATGAGAAAAATTAGAGAGATTAGAGAAATTAAGACGCTACGATGTGTGGTTCCTGAGAAACGTGTACCGAAAGTAAAAAAGTACTACTTCTCAGGAAAGCCAAGAAAGAAAACATATCTCGCAGTGACTTATTCGACTTTCCCTACTTCAGTGCAAAATTTGAGTCACTTCCCGTTATCCCACAAAGGTGCGGTCTTTTGTGTGACGTGCAGAAATGTGTGTAGAAAAATAATATGAAATAAATTTTTTTTTTTCAAATTTTTTGCAACGAGGCACTTAAGGACTTATGGGATATTTTTCAAATTAATAGTTTCATCTGCGACTATTATAAAATCAACGTATACAAAATTTCAAAGTCTTAACTGAACGCGGTTTAAAGTTATAATTCAATATTGGTGTACACGTGTCTTAACGACTTTTGTATGACAGCTACTGGAAGGAGTCGATGGATGGCGCCAATTAATGAACTAGTTTTGGTCTTGATATAAAAATATTTCCTGTAAAATTTTGAATGCCTGTTTTAACTCATACTGAAGTTATAGTGGATTCTGTAACTTGCATACATTTTCGAAGGTCTTTGCTAGGCTGTGACACGAAGGACTCATTCGATTTGCGTTTATATTCGGTTTGCTTCAAGCATTGTAAACTTCAAGTATGAAAAATTTAACTTAACTTCTAACTTGAAGCATTCGAACAATAATAATAAATTAGTGTTTTAAGGACTCTTGTATGGGAGGTACCCGAAGGAGTGAAAGGATATTGCCCACTAACGAACTTAGCCATACTTTTCAATTCAACTTCCTAGGTCAATGCGTTTTTGAGTTATCGTGCAAACAGACGGACGGGTATTTGGGGTTTTGGGCACCAAATAAACACAAAATAATATATAACTTTTTTTCATCTAATGCTCGGTTCTATGCGTTACAAACTTTTCGGGCTCGATTAAACTTATAATTCTCTATATGATTTCATCTAGAGTATAAATATTAGAATGGGAATATTTTCAAAAAAATGATTTATGGTAGAAAGTTGAAAGTCAAGTGAGGGGAGCTTAAACGAGGTCTCTCATGGGATAATTCTGGAGTACTCGCCCAACTAGTAAATGTGTCGTGATGAATCCTAGAGCACTCTTCGGTGAGGTAGGCAGACCTGGATTTTTCCTCATCCATAACAGCAATTGCAAATGGGTGCACTATCAAAGCTCTATAAAAATTCAAAGTTTCAGCCTCCTAGCGTAAATAAGTGCTCAAATCTAGAAACCAAAATGTTTGCTTAAAAATACTTACCCCATCTTCCCCCCACACTTCAACCAGTCAAAGGGTGGTCACTTTTTACAAACTTGATATTTTAACAACACGGGCTCTTGTGAAAAATCCCTTGAACTTCAAAAACCCCAACCCCTGCGTTCGCACCTGGTTTTACTATAACAAACAATAACAAACACTCTTAACTTAAATCACTTAAAATAATAATTATAATATGATAGTAAGACCCTATTAAAATAATAATAATAATGTTACGATCATTTCAAAAAGATGGCGCTGGGCAAAGTAAGAAGAGAAACGGGCGAAACTGGGCGAACGATAAGTAAAATGGATCAATAGCTCCTGGAGAAAAGAGGATCGGAATATTGGGAAAAAAAACGGCGGACATTGTTATCTGAGCAATTGATATAAACGTATCGAATATTAAAGGCGTTGAAAGCTAAATATAATCTCTTTCATTAATTTTCTCCTCTGCTTAACAATAAATTATACAGACCTGTTGAACAAGAAGGACGATTCGAAACTCAACGCTTTATGCCAAACTTGTTTTCAACTCATTATTTTTTATATTTAAATTATATTTCATTTTAAAATTCACTCCTGAAAATAAATAAATTAAAAAATCAATTGAATTGATTTTCCATTAATAAAACACAGAATTCTTTTTTTTTTACAAAGTGAATGCAGTAAACTGAAAGTAAAATTTCACTTTTTTGCTTTTTATATTTTCTTTCCGGACTTTTTGTCCCCATTTTATAATAATTGTATGATCGATCCGTAACTCGATTATCTTTACATCGAATTCCATCAATAAAATGTGATGCTCTCGATTCGATTACATAATAAATAATGAATTTCGATAAAATAAGAACGGACAATATAGACGTTGTCACTACAGACATTTTCATCAACCATGTCAAGTTCTTAATACATAAATCCTAAAAAAAATCAAAACTGTCGTTTTATAGCTAATAAAAAATTTCTTTTAACTTAAAATTAAGAATTTTTTTCCATGAGAAAATTTATGTGTTTTTTTCGACTAAATAATGAATTTGAAGACAAAAAAGACACTAAAACAAAACTGTTATTGTGATAAAATCATTTTCATATCCCATTTAAAGTTTGTTATTGAATTTCATTACTCTGTTTTTGCATTTTATTTTTGCAGTTTATTCCAAAATTAAATAAAATTTTGTTTACAAAATTCATATTTTAGACCATTTGAAAGTTTACCTTGTTTATTTTGAATGTACATTTAATTAGTAATATTTTAATAGTATTTCCTTCATTTGTTTTAAATTATTATGTAAAGTGTATTTTAAATGAAAGCATTTTATAGGTTTAATTTTCAATATTTATATAATTAATATTTGTTTATTGTTTTATTATTTTTTATACTTTCATTTTAGTATTCTTGATCTTGATCTTTTATGCAATAAAATTATTGATTTCTTAAAATCATTTCATTTTATTTTCATTTCGATAGTGTTATAATATTACATTTATATTTTTCTCATCTTAAGATTTCAGTTTAAAGTAGTGAAATTCTTTAGTTTTGCATAAATTGTTGTATTAATATCTTTAAATGTTTCTTTTTATGTATATAAATAAAATAAAAATTGTACATTATTTCATCAATGAAATGAGTAAAAGTAGAGATATCCTTCTTTTCTATCCTGTGGCGCGAAGAATATTCTTTTTATTGTTTTTACCAGAATATTAATTTGTCGTTTTGATTTTTTTTTTTTTTTTTCAAAATATTTAAGAGTGCCTACGTTCTTAAAGAAAATTGTTTATTTTCAACGTTTCTATGTTAAATTCGAAGCATTAAAAATTGAATCACATTAATAATGGTACTTATTTGTTTCAAATTCTCACTTAGTAACTTTTAAAGATAGAACATACGTCTCGCAAATTAAATACAAATTTTTGTACTGTACCAAAAATTCGTACATCCGGAATTTATTTATTACGCTCTTACTACTTTTATATTATTTAATAACCACTTAATAATGTTTATTAAGTTAAAAAATTATTACAATGTCCTTCATGAATTTATGGACTAAAAAAATTAAAATTTATTTCTTCTGCACAAGTTCTTAACAGTATCTTATAAGATTCTACTTCTTAAGTTTATTTTCTTTAAGTTTTTTATAGTTAGTCCGCTATTCAAACTATTTATCAATATCAAAACGATGAGTGCATGGAGCTAGTGGAGACGACAAGCCACCGGTTTTGAATAAAGCGCTTTGAAGCCAAAAACGCGGTGAAAAGTGAGACAAAACAGGTTCGTTATATCAAATTGTTCTTGTTTTAGCGTGTGAGTGAGTGAGACAAAACAGGAACCTTATGTCAATTTGTTGTTGTTTTGCGTGCAACTGAATGCGACGACGTCCACCTTCAACTCAATCCCTGCTTGCAGGAAACCCCCCCCCCCCTCCATCATACTTTCCTGCGCACGGGCCTGCCTGCTTGTCATCTCCAGTATATATGTAGTATCTCTATGAATGAGTGCCACCACAATATTTTTTTTAAAACTGGAGAGAAATGTATGTGCAACAATTTACTATGAAAGGTTTTCAGAAAATGGAGGGAGCTCAAGGATTTATATTGATTTTTTTGAAAAAAATAGAAATAAGTTTCTTAACTTGCGCTTATTACTCGTTGAAAAACCATATCGAGGTCACCAAATGGGTGAAAATACTCAGGAGTAGATAATGAAGTTGTTGCTGAAATAAGAAGATTTACTCCAAGTTTTGAAGCAGAGCTGAACCCATGATCCATACTGTAGATTTCATCCTGATCCAAAAAATTCCCATCATAATGATATCTGATCCTGGTTGCTGCAGAGAAGATGAAAAGATTATCATACCTTTAACTGTGGCTTTATGGACAGCACCAATTCACAATATACTCGTCTATCCAGGAGTAAGTAGAGTGTATCCTTCTTAGTCTTGAATCGGATGTATTATGGTCATAGCTTTCTATGGCGATAGGATACATCTACCCTTACGCTGCCTCCAACTATAATATTACGGCGAATCTACTGTAGTTTAGTTTTAGTTTTAGGAAGGGGCGCCACATTGAGCTGCAGCGTACACTAGGCACCAAAAGAGGGCCCATAGCGATCCCTTCGGATGGAATCGTGGAACAAGCCAGTTAATCACCCCCAAAACCAGGGCCGTCATTTCAGTCTTTTCCAGGGGGGCAAGATGTTATGAATGTATGTATTTTTATATATAAATCTCCATATGTTATATATAATATATGAAAATACCAAATTCAGGAGGGGCAAATGCCCCCCCCCCCTCAAATGACGTCCCTGCCAAAACATCCCAAATCCCTAATGAACTTGACCAACTTGTCATACCCTATCAATTTAAGATCTTCCCAACTATCGAAGAAGCGCCTCAAGCGCCTTCTTGCAACGGCCTGACACTCGCACAAAATTTGGGTGATATCCTCCTCAGCATATAGGTCAGGAATCTACTGTAAGTACTTAAAAAAAAAATTGACTTTACTGTATAATTTACCCTGTGATTCATAGTACTCTAAATTTTATAGTGTAGTGGCTGTTAAATATTTTGTTCGGAATGGGAACAAATTTGTGAAAATTTTTTACTGCTGAGCGATTGACTAATTTTGTTTCTTCTGCTTTACACATTTAATATATTATATTGTTCGTCGTCATAGGGCAGATAACATGGACATTTGTGATGGAAATCTAGTCAGTTGGGAGCTTTACACTTATACAAAAATAGAAGAGGGGTAAACACAATTGGCCCACTAAGGCTGAAGCAAAACCGGATTTTAAGACCGTCCTTTACCATCTAAGATCTTGATGAGTGGTGACTGGTGAAGCAAATGCGATCCACACTCAAGCCAAGGTCTACAAGCATTCGTGCCGAGGGCTCTATGGTATTAGGTGTATAGATATGATATCGTGAACGATCTCCTAGACGCACTGGGTAATACCCCTTTGTAATCTAGCCTTGCATCCAAACTGAAAGTAATAAGAACAGTTAAAGTGAAAACAATTAAAATCCGCCAAAGTGTCCTCAGAAATTTTCTACCTCAGCTTACATGGAATCGCTGGGAGCACGGATGGTGATACAGATGTAGTGTGTGAAGACACCCTCACAACGCTGGACCATTTTGAAGAGTGGAGTCTCTGTGAAGGAGTGGTAGCTAACATCAAGATTCAGAAGCCAATGTCCACAATATAAAAGTTTTTTAGTAGACCGACTGAAAGCCGAATCGGAGCGACAGTTTCAATACTTATCTGGTATGGTGAGAGTCAAAACACATACTGGCTGCCTCGTTTGCCATTTGCTGATAGTAATACAGAACAGATTTCGAAAAGGTGCAGAGATCTGAGAAGGATGCGACAGTCAAGGACACGGTTTAGGCTCTCAAGACTATACCAGTTTTGATGGACAATATTCAGGTCTCCCCCACAAAAAAAATTTCAAAAAAGCTGGCGAACTACATCCAATATTTATTACACGATCAGAATTTGAACTAACTGGTGACAAGTTTAAACTCCGTCCAGACAAACAGAATCTAAGCCTAAGGACCGAATCATGGCGGGTTCTCCGTATTACCGAACACAATTTGTGGACAGATCTTTGTTTTTTATGTGAACAGCGCTGCAAATGTAGAACGAGAATCACTTAAGTGTAGCAAACTCATGAACTTTTAGATATCCAGTGAGAATCAAAAAGGAAGAAACAGAGAAAAGTAACATTGCGAAAATGCTTAAAAAAAAATATGGAATAAGAGGAATACTGCGAAGTTAATAGATCTCCAGGGAAGAGACACCAGTCCATCTGTAGAAGCAGATATCCAGGACAGAGTAAGGAACACTAAACTTTACAAGATCCTATTCCCATCGATGTAGAACATAGGTACATATAACTGATACAAAACAAAATGTTCACTACAACTACACAACAACACTTCCCCACCCGGACCATCGCAAGGTCCCCTGAATTGGACAGAGTCCAGCGCAGAGATAAGCACCAAACTGCAAACAAAGCTATCAGTGTTGCGTGGGACAGAGCGGTATGTCTCAACCGCAGGTTTCTGTTGTACTTACAGAGCTCTTTGACGTGATGGAAACGAAGCTATGTTCGAAGTCGATAAATGAATCGAACTCGGAGGAAAAAACTGCCGCGAAACGTTTCTTTTATGAGAAATACAGATTGCCTGGTGTAATCGGCTCTGTTGATCGGACACATAGCAAGACCTAGCCATAGCGAACACTTGTTCTTCAAATGCCGTCGCGTAGTACATTCATTTTTAAATTTTTGTTCTCAACTTCCAAGTTCCTCTTTTTTTTTATTTCTAAGAAGTGACTTACGACTGGTCGACAGCGACCGTAAAATTTGACGACCAAAACTTAACGATTCCTCAAAATATCGTATTCAGTAATGCCAAATTTACGATTTATCGTTCGATCGTATTCAGTAATGCCGAATTTAGAATATACGATTGATTTTCATCGTATCGTATTCAGTAATAAGGCCCAGGTCATAGCGCAACACGACCAAACGTCTAAAAGAAGGAAGTCAGTCGGCTGCTTAAACCTCATATCGAATTAACCAGAACCTTCGGTATTGCAGAGGCGTATTCAGAACATCAGAGTTACGCATTTTGTAGATCGGGGTGAAACTTTCATCACAAATGTGAAACTCTAAAGCCTAGCGCATACTTGAGACCAAACAGTCGGAAAACTATTTAACCTCGTCGAGCCGCGCACACTCTTACCTGTCCGACTTAACTGTTTAGTTGTTGTTCATCCGCACATTACTCAACCACCGGCCGAATGTTACACCCAATTGGTACTAGAGAAAACGGTTGGTGAGAGATTTGTAATTTGGTTAGTGTGCGCATCTAGATAAACCACCGTGCGGCCAATGCGAGAGTTTAGTCCCACATCGATCAAAAGGGATTTGGATTGCCTATTAAACTGTTTATCTTGTACGATCGCTTAGTCTCTTTAGTCTATAGCTTCATAGCCATTCCAACTAAACTATCGGGCGATTTTAAATCTCTAGTCTGCGGGTACTCTAAAACAACATAAGAGAAAAAGACGATAAAGATCCATATTTTTGTTCAATTTTCAGGTGAAACAATTGGCCGTATTGTGAATGTCTCGTCACGTCACTTCGTTGCGGATTCAACGTGTCACGTCGATTGAAAAAAAAACCGATTGTGTAATCGCATCGACGCGACTCACTAGCGTTCCATCTGCAGTAAATTTTGAATTTAAGCTCATGTGAATTCCTTCATTTACAATGATTTCATTTTTGCATCGACGTTAATTTTCTTCTAGCGTCACGGACTTGGAATGTCAAAGGAAAATGCTGATCAAATTGACAACTGTCGATGAAAATCAACATTCACAATCGCTTTTTCATTCATCGATGTCGAATTATGCATCGAAGTGACGTGACGTGACATTTAACCGTATTGTAAATGTTACGTCGCGTCGTTTCGATGCCGTTTCAACGTGTCACGTCGATCAAAAAGAACCGTTTGTGTAGCCACATCGACGCGTCTCATTAGCATTTCCATATGTATCTCCTGTAAATTGTGAACTTAAGTTCATGTGAATGCTTTCACATACAATCCTTTCACTTTTCCATCGACGTTATTTTTTTCAGGCGTCACAGCTTAAATCTCATCGATGGAAAATACCATAGATGTATTAGTATAACTGGATCGGCTGTATTGCATAAAATTCCTATATGTGAGACTAATTCGTTTCTGACAGTTGTTCCCATCTTTCAAAAAAATTTTGTACGGGTTATGACAATCATTTCAGACAATTGTTTGCACCACAGCGTCGGACCAAAAAAATTTCCCGGGTACAGTACGTGTTTTCTATTTTGTAGCCCCCCCCCCCCCCCAATACACTTACACTAACGCAAATAGACAACTCACACAACCAGAACCGATTAGGCAAAATTTCGTAACTGCCGATCCAGTTATACTACTACATCCATGGAAAATACCGATCAAAGTGACAACTGTCGATGACAATCGACATACGCCATCGCTTTTTCATGCATCGGCATCGAAGTGACGCGACGTGACATTCGCAATACGGTCAATTCACAATACGGTCAAATGTTTATTGGGCAAGAAAAATGTATCCAAAGTTTAAATCAAAGAGTTTATGCCAACGGAAAATATATTGATTTTTTTAAACCCTTTTCCTCTTCATTGCATGCAGAAACTTTTTTACCTATCCCTGTACGATGAAAAAAACACTACCCTCAATAATTGTGTAGTTTACACGGGAGTTTATCCTTTTTCAGTTCGTATCCAATCAAAAATCACCATCATACAATCACAAAGAATTGACAACAATATTTCCGTTGTTTTCCAATCGTTTTTAATAGCTTTTTGTTTCTTAAGTATCACTTTACTTCCTTCCTAAATACAAAAAGAAATTGGCAATTAAGAATACTACTTTTAATTTTCTGTTTTACTTTTCTCTAATTGAATGTCATGTTTAATTTCGCTACTCGATTTTTTTGGTTATTATTCTCTTCAGCAAAAAAATGGAATACTAAATTACAAAAGAACAACAAAAAAAAAAAATAAATCTCTTTTCACGATACTTTCTACATCTTCACTTATTTCATATATTTATTTATTTGAATTTTGTTGCTGTTTCCTGTTACTAAATAATAACCATTGAATTCGTCGACAACAGTAATGAAAATTGTAAAACTTCCGATTCCGCGACATACAGAAATGATACATCACAATATGAATTAAAAACAAAATAAAAAATAGGATGTTTTTTTTTCGTTATTTAAATAAAATATTTGAGTGAATATGAATTTTATGTTTGCTTGTTTTTTTATAAATAAAATTAAATTTTAAACTAAATAAAAATCGTTGCTATGCAGCAAAAAAAAAAATTATTTTGAAGTAGTAACACTTTTCTTGTTCTCTTTACAATTGAATATAGTTAGCATAAAAGTAAGATTAAAAAATAAAACGAAAAAATATTTAGGAATATCATAAATTTATGAACGAGTCACAAGAACGAATTCAAATAGGTGAGAAAATAATTCGTTTTAAAATTATCATCGAGTTACTGTTTCGTTTCTTATTTGTTTTTAATAATAAATAATAATACAAAAATAATAACAGCGTATAAAAGTTCTTTTCCGGGTAGTTTTGCGGGTTTTTATTTTACGTCCGATACGTTTTTATTTTTATTATAAGCCATTTTTGTCTATACGTGTCTGGACGAATGCCGGATCGCGTTTTTTTTCTTCTGATTACAATTTGAAAACATCATCGTAACGACGGGATATTTTGCACAATTTTTTGCCGTTTACAATGAGTTTTCTGCGTTTATTTAAAATTGTTACATTGGTTACACTTTTTATTTTATAGAAAACAGTTTTCTTTCTTTCAATCAGTCACTTTAAAGCAATGATTTATATTTATTGAGTGAGTAGATTGGTATTTTTCGTTTGTTATTATTTGATTTGATTTTTTTCTGTTTTTTTCACCTTAGATTATTTAGAGAAATAAATGTCTATTGATTTCTATTTCCGTTTTCTTTTATATATATATAACTTTACCATTATTTAATTAAAAAATATTTTCTTTAATTTTCTTTATAGAAAAGTTCATTTTGTATCTGTTTTGAAATTTTAGCGTTCTTCATTCCTGTCCGCCTTCATCTTTCACGTTCATTTCCTGTTGAGTTGAAGCGACTTCAATGTTTTTGTCATTTGTCGATTTAAGGTTTTGATGATCACCGGGATTCGATGAATGTCCGCCTAAAATTCACGATAAGAGAGGAGAGAGAGAAAATTTGTTGGTTTTAGTTTTGATTGTCTCGAAAAAACACAAAGAAAAAAAAAAAAAAAAAATTAAAAAACAATTTAGTATCAAGTTAGGGCCTAATTTCTTACGCAATATAAGAAAAAGTATAGCTCACATTAAAATTGATGAGTGGCCGAGTCCGTCTACCCACACGACCGAAATTACTAAGCACCGTATTAGAAAATGTTTATTCTATTCAAACAAAAACAAATGTGGAAGATAACAGAGAGCAATAAATGTTTCGTTTGCTTACCTATTACGTCCTCACACATCTTTGCAATTATACGGAAAAATAAATGCATACCCAAGAAATATGATCGCGGTAAAAGATCACAGCGCTGAAATTGTCTTCAAGAAAAAAAATGAAATTCTTTTTCGGCTTGTTCGAATGAGTCCTGGAAAGTAACGCTAGGATTGTTTTTAGCCTCGAAAAAATCAAATTTAATTCGATTTGATTATGCGTGCGTGCGGACAACCAAAGCCAATTTTTCTTTATATAGTTTTAGCGTAGCCATTCGAAAAGAGAACTGACCGCGCCTTTCCCAATATTTTTCTTTATAGCTTCCATCGTAAACAAGAAAAACTCACGGTTCAATGTTAAACAAAATCCGTAAATGTTATAATTTATTAAACTAAAATCTTACATAACTGGTTTACTATACTTTTCTTACTTCATGACAAGAGACGATTTTTTTTTTATAATAATATTTGATTATATTTATAAGTTATTTCTATTTTTTTCTTTGTTTATATATATTTAAACTAAAAGTTGAAATTCTTCTTAATTTTTTTTTTCTTTACAAAACACCTACAACAAAATATTAAATTTCAGTATTATCGGACAGAAAATCTCTTCTAAAGTACCGTTATTATTTTTAATACAAAAGAAAATAATAAATTTATTTTCTCTTACTGTTTTCTGTTTTTTTTTCTTAAATAGACACATCCGTTATACAACATTTATATAAATCATGGAGGTATCAATCGATTCATTCGAAAGAACAAAAAATTGAATAAGCTACTTCATTACAAAAAAAAAAGAAGATATCAAGCAGAAACTAGAGAAAAAGAAAAACAAAAATACCCAATGAAACATACTGAAAACAATTCCTCTAGCGCGGACAACATTTTCAGTTCACAAACGAAAATGCCATAAGGAGCGCGCAATTGCTTTGAACATTGAAAACGACGAACAATAATTTTACTGATTCGAACGATAAGAAATCGATCAAAATTTATTTATCGCACATACATCAACACTTTCATATACGAGTTTTGGAAGGGTTGCTGCTGCTGATCGAGCGGCATACATCACAGGGATCGTCGTATCCATAATACGAAATCGAAATCGAGCCATATTTTTCGTAAAAAAAAATATGTATATGTATTAAGTAAAATTAAGAATTTAACGGATCAATTGCAGCTTTATAATATTAAAAAAAAAATAAATATAGGAAATCGGCCCAACCCCCACCAAAAATAGCAGAACAAAAAAACTGCCATTTATATTGCGTAAAAATTTTTCTTGTTTGTTTTTGTTTTAGAGACGGACGACAATGGCATCAAAACTAAAGGCATTTTTCTTGAATACTACATGCAAACTTTTCAAAATATTTTCTGCCTTTAGATCGGTGTCCAGAGTCCAGTATTTTATATATTCATAATTCAGTCAGTAAATTTTTAAAGAGACGCGCCCGAACATTGGGTATTTTATTTAATCTTACCTCTACCACCTCCACTTCCACTATTGCCATAATAATGTTTATTCATTGGTCCACCACCAGGGCCACCCGAATGTGTTTGTCGTATTGGTCGCTGTGATTGAGATTGTTGCGATTGTTGCTGATGTGTTGGATAGTTGGTTGGCCGTTGTATTGGTGCCGGATAACGTTGCGGACCAGGTCCCGGTCGACCACTATTTAAACTATTCGGACCGGAGCCGCGATTTTGATTTTGTGACTGCTGTTGTTGTTGTTGCTGTTGTTGTTGTTGCTGCTGCTGTTGTTGTTGCTGTTGTTGTTGCATCACTTGATCCCACTGGAAATAATTGAAGGAAAAAAAAAAACATTTGGTTATTTTATTGGGAATCGCACGGTTGAATTGAGCTGGAACTTGGAAATAAATGGCAAGGTTAAACTTGTATATAAACTACAATCTCTGACCAAATTATTAGACGCACTTTACAATTTTACCCAGAACTGGATTTAGATCCTTCTAAAGCGCTTTATTTGATGTTAATGTTTGATGGGATGCGTAAAGCGCTCTACCTACATTCGTATTTCGGTTAGCTATTTAATATCACCGAAAACGTCGGAGGCTGTCTCCCCAGGACCCGCTCTTCTATAAAAAAAATTAAACGGGTCTACCTGTCTCAGTCTCCGCGACGGTTTTGAACAAGAAGGATGTATTTTGATTTTTGCCTCAGTATTGCAGGATTTTTGTTATATTTATGAACTGTGTTGGAATTTTGAAGTGTTTCTTATTATTTTCAAAGACATTGAAGTTTTTTCATAAGTTTAATAAAATTTTAAAAAATGGGTAGAGATTTCACGAAAGAGAAAATCCACGAAGTTAAGGCCTTGATCGATGCCAACGTTTTTTTTTCGAATCGAGAAATTTCCCGAAGATTGAATAGCCTTCTGTAAGACGAATTAAAGGAAAAGTTCAAAATAATGAAGATTTGAGTCCTTAAAGAAACAATAACTCTGGCCACAAATCAAAATTTTCACCAAGCAGTGAACGAATATTTATGCGTGGAAAATCGTTTTGCTCCCACAAATTTATTTATTTATTAACAAGAACATTTCAATTAAGGTAAGTCTCTACAACTTGATTGACAAAAACAAAATAATAGACAATTAGTCAGAAAACTTATATATGTATATGTCAACGGAAATACTATTTGAATTTACAAATGTGAACAAGAATTACAATTTGATATTCAGAGGAATACTTTCTAATATACCCGTGCATGCATTCCCAAAAGGAAAAGAAAACTTTACTCTAATTTCGCGCAATGCTCAAAACAAAGTCTGCAGAAACTGGCGTGAGACGTCACACGCCTTAAAGCTGGCGATAGAGAGTTCCACAGCGTGACCACTCTGACGAAGAAAGAGAGATGTCGCAGTCTACTACAATGTTGCGGTACAACAAGTGTCAGCGCTCTCGAGGACTTACCAAAAACAATTTTTTCGAAAAGATATGTCGGACAGGCGGTAACAACTACTCGGTGTAAGAAGGAAAGGTAATGGTATTTCATAAAATTAAGGAAAGAGCACCTAAGGATACACTTCCCAACCGCACTGACACTTTCATACCTTCCCTTACCGCAAACAAATCTTGTGAATGAGTTGAAGATAACAAATGAGATCAAAACTCAATGAAATGAGAGCAATGTAACAGCCAGTGAGAGAACTGTTCGCCGTAAGCTCCTCGATGTCGATATGAAAGGCTGTAGACCCACTCGTAAGCCTAAACTGACTCCTGCGATGATAACAAAACGTTTGCTTTGGTCAAAATAATTAATAAAATTAAATAAATTTATTTATTATTTCAAGTGTGCTTTATGATGAAAGCACTTTCGAAATTCTTGCCAATAAAGCGCAACACGTCAGAAGACGTCTAGTTGGAAGATATCATCCAGACTACGTGAATTCAACAGCACCCTACAAAGGTCATGATTTGGTCAGACATCTCTGCAAAAGGAACTGAACTTCTGTAACAATGAAACAATGCCAACACAAAGATGTCCTCCAGACAAAATTGCCCTCAGTTGAGATTGTGTGTTTCCAAGTGGAGACAATTTTATCTTCATGCGGGATGACTCCCTGCCACACGATAAGGTCTGTCAAAACTTTTCTGAGCGAAGAAAATGTTCCCCTAATGGATTCGTCAGGCATGAAATCCAATCGAGAATGTCTGGGCACTAACCAAAAGAGAGGTAGCGGAGGAGGTCATTAAAACAAAAACAGTATGCCAAGGAATACAGGCTTTATAGGTGTATTACGATTTTTTGATTGAAACAAGTAATTGACCTCATTTAGGTCTTGACCTGGTTTATAATCTAGATAGAATAAATTGCTGCTAAAGGAGGAAATACTAAATATTAATATTTTTTTTTAAAGATACCGAACTGGACTTAGGTTTTTTTTGGAGCTGTTCGTGGGTGTGATATGATCTACCAGAACAGCAATGTTGCCCATAACAAATCAACTACTGTCTGGAATTTCTGATGGTGCTGGTGAATCTTATAAGAATGTAAACAGAACTCATCTGCTCAGTGTTATATACTTTAGTAGTGATCCTATTAAACATTCCGCACTGTTCACTATTTATATTAATATTTTCAAAGCAAATGGCAACTGACAAATTCTTATAAATAATTATGCGTAGACTGGGAATCGAACCCACGACATCGCCGAAGCAATGTTTACAAGACCTAGTACACTACCACTGGACTACACCTGGCCTAAAAGCATACAAAAAATCTGCGAGTTGATTCATTATATTTTTTTAAAAAAATACATGTCATACAAAAGTTTTATATACCTAATAGACTGCAAAATGTCTTTCTACAGAAAGTCTTAATTTTACTCTGTAAAGGTAAAATTTTAATAAATTTCTGGGACTGTAATCTCAAAATGGCAAGCGTATTTCACAAACGAATGGTCTAGACGGCTCCCACCATGACTATTTTCTACACCAATGCCTAAGTCTTTCGCAAATTTGGTAACATTTTATCTATTGTCCATAGTCATAGCCATAGTCAAATTATACAGAACACCGTACATTGCAGGCTTAGTGTATTTTTGTGAAAGTGAAGTATTGCCGATGGCAATAAACTGTTGATTGACATTGTCTTAACTATTTATTCAAGTTTGCAAAATAACTTTTGGTCAGTTTCGCAACGTCGCAGCGACGTCCTGCCTCTAAAAACTTGTATATACAATACAATATAGTTTCTATCGAATAGTTGCGCAACTTTTGGGCGAAAGCTCTATACGCACTACACTTATGAACATCCGCTCATGCAGCAACTAAAAAATCGGTCACAGCCGGTCTTATCGCAGCATTTGGCCGTGTCTTCGTGTGTATTTTACACATGAAACACAAGCATACTTATCCTACTCGGAGATAGGAATACTTTACGTATCCTCAATGGTGTACTGACGTGCCGTTGTCTGATAGGCCGGAAGACTAGGTGTTGCAGACGATACAGATATGTGCCGCAGCAGTAGTGAACCTAATGACAATGTAAGTATTTATCACATGCTTCGCATGCCCTGGGACTCAATTCTAGAGTTCGAATGACCGAGTCGGACGAAACCGAAAGTCGCTATTCTCGAAATCGTTAGTGATTACTCTCGAACAGTATCTCGTATACTACTGAAGCAGCATTGCCTAGTTGCTATTTTTTAAAATCAACCAATCAGCAAACGAATTCAAGGGAAACATTATATTTTAAAAAAAGCCGGAATTTTCAAATTAAAAAAAAGATTTGTGTGTGCGGAGCCAAAACGTATCGCGACATGCATGAATGCCAAGCATCTTCCTTTTTAACTACTTTCGAACCATGAAAATCTCAATAATAGCCCAATATGTAACGTTTAAAAATATCCGTCTATCGCACCTTCAGTTAAACAAACATATAATGGGATAATGACGCACGAGACAACGCCAAATGGACATAGGAGATGGTTTTTCCAACTGAAATTAGTAGCTCGTTTTTTCAGATGAGTTTAAGTATCATGTGATTCCCCGGGCCAAATTTTAGTTATTTAGTTTCCTTCGGACAACAAATTTTACTTTACTTTAATCCTGGGTCTTTTATTGCATAGTCGTTGCGCCTTATATTGTATGTAGTTAATACTTGGAATTCGTCCGTAGAGTATTCCCCAGATCATAACTATGTGTATATATTGACAGACTGATTGGCTAATGGGGCTTAGTCCACTTTTTTCATACTTGTTGAACACAATATTATTCTATTGTTCTATACCAGGTGTGTAAATATGAAACCGGAATTTTCTTGCAAAAAAAAAATACTTATTGGTTGGAAATGAAAAGAAGTATTTTATTCAAAGTATAGCCCTTCGCAAGCTATACATTTTCCCAATCTCTCTGATAATGTGTGGATGCCTAGCCAAAAGAACTGTTGGTCTTTTGATGAAAACCAGTCATCGAGCCATATTCGTAGGAAGTGAAGCGCTGCTCTGCAAGTGCGTGTCCCATCGATGCAAACAAATGGTAATCAGACGGAGCCAAGTCTGGTGAGTAAGAGGCATGGGAAAGAATTTCCCAACTGAACGACTCTATCATTTCCTTGACCAGTCTTGCTGTGTGTGATGGTGCATTGTCATGAAGCAAAATCACTTTGTTTTTTCTCTGCTGGTATTCTGGGTGTTTTCACTCAAAGCTTGATTCAATGCAATCATTTGTTGTCGACAATTCTCCAACGTGAGACGCCGGTGAAATTTCAAGAATACCAGCCGAGCAGTTTCACTCGACAATCTGGGAAATCATAGAAAATCTCGAATGAAACGAATCTCTAGCGAACTCGAGAATTGAGCACCTGATCTGGGAACGTACGCTGGATACTGGCTTCGCCATGAAATTGGGAGAATTCGCAAATTTTGGGCATACGAGTACATCTTCCTCGTACATGTGGGATCACAACGGACCCATTGACGGTCTATGAGTTTGGCGGCTTCAACGGCGGTGAAACAATACAAAACTACTTTGGGTTACTTGGGTGTAGGTCGTGAACCAATTTTGTGGTTGTGTTGTGCCCAGCACAAATTCCATGTTTGGATTTACTCTCGGCAATCACTAATTTAAGCCAGACCAGTCGTTCCGTCCCTGACGCATCAAAATTATTATCATTCATTTAAATTTCTGAATAACAACAACTTACAAGCTCGACCATAAACAAAACGGATTACAATTCTCGGCCGAGGTACTACATTGTGACGACACAGCTGAGGGAATCCCAACGGAACAAACTTAACTGCTGAGTCATAACATGTCGCGTGCCACAGGTACTGGAAATGGTCGAGCTGGTACTTTGTTCGTTTTGTTTTTCTTTCATAGTATATTTTTCTTTGCGCGATCAAATTGCAAATTCTACAAATTTATCGCGGCCCACAAATGAGCGCATTGCACTTTCAGTGGATTGCACCATTTGTGGGTCCCTACAAACTGCCGATTGTCTTGATCGGCAACTTTTCGACTTCGCGTACTTTGTGCTGGGTTGAACGAGTGGCCTATTTACGTTTATTATAGTTAGCATTAATTTAGTATTTAAGTTATTCAATTCTTAATTAAGTGTTCAGTATTTTTTATAACTATGAAGGGGAAGCTCTAACCGAGCAGTAAAGTATTTTTAAACGCAGCAGCCTTTTTCCTTTATTTCATTTTAGGTAAAATTAATCATTCTTGTTTTTCAGGAATTATTCCCAAAAGTAATTTTCGTCTCATATTGAGGATCCTAGTATACCTTTTTCTACGGTTCCACTTGAGGCCTTCTCACGAGAGCCGGAACCAATTTTCAGGTTTTTTAATAGAACAAAATACAGTCTGAGATATCCTGGGGATATCAAGGACTCAACAGTTGTCATAAAGCCTCGTATCCACTGCAGCTCGCAAGCAGATCGCGAGCATTATTTTCGATCAATGTCTACTACATGGTGCACCGAACATAGCATTTGACGCGCAGCACGCGTGCTATTGCATCATCTGTTTTCAGAGCGTATCCATTGTGCACGTTGCTTTTTATAGCGGCCAGCTGTGGCACGCTTAGAATTTTGACGGATACACTTTTTTGTGTGCTCGCGTATCCATCAAGCCTGGCTGCGCGTTATTAGCTTCTTGCCGTTCTATTCACGAGCTCGTAATAAAACGCTCAGTGGGTACAGTTGATATTTACAGCGCGCGAGCAGCAAGCGAGCTGAGCGTGATGCCGGCGCGCTAATGACGAGCTGAATGTTGAATGCAATTTTTGGTGGATACGGCAATCACGTGCTTAACGCTATTACACTGGAAATTACTGTTTTTGAAGCGGACTAAAACCAGCGCGTATTAATAATTTATCGAAGCAATTGTGACCGCAATGCTAAAATTTTTTAAGATTTTTGAAAAGTGACTATTGCAGAAATTGCATTGTGAGAAGGTGACTTTCAATACGTACGATCTTTCATTTATGACTGGCGAAGGTCTGACCACATCTCAAAGTTCCGTAGAAGCTTGGTTGATTAGATAATTGCGATTTTTTTGTTACGAATATTCAAATTTAATCCTTTGCTTATTTCAAAGTTTATATGTCGAAACTCGGGAAAAAAAAATATAGAAAAAAAAGTACTTACACTGGGGGCATAGTTCTTGTGGTGCGGTGGGCTTTGCTGCGGTTGTACCTGTTTAGCTAGATTCAAGCTTACATCAGAGCCAAGAGGACTTTTCAATTGACGTCCCATCTGAAAATGCACGGGAAACTACACGTTATCCAATATAATGACCTATTTCTTAAAAACAATATTTTTCAAATGGCTCACCGAATCTTGCATATGATTTTGATTCTGATTCGATTTCATGTAGGCAGGATTCTGAGGATTCGGACCGCCACGAAATTGATTGATAGCTGTAGCTGTCAGTAGTGGTGAATTGATGAATTGTGAACTAAAGTTGGCGATTTGTTGTTGTGGCGGTGCATTCGATGGTGCCGGCGCGCCATGACCACCAAAAATTCCGGCTGTTGCTTGAAGTCCGTAACTCTGTGTTCCGCCAGCTCCTTGCGGACCGCCAAAAAATGCAGCGCCCTGTCCGCCAGCGGAGTTCGAGTAGTAGCTGTTCGATTGAAGTTGCGGTGGTGCCTGTTGCGGTTGATACAAATTCATGTATTGTTGTCCGTACTGTTGTCCAACAGATGCGGCGGCTGCTGCTGCTGCTACGGCTGCTGCATTACTTTTCGATCCAATGGCCCCGATTTGTTGTGACGATGGCTTAACTGAAGCAGACATAAGTGAGTTAGAACTTGAGGATATTAGGACAGTACTTGGATTGTTCAGCTGTTGAGACTGATTGAAGGGCGTCTGAACGGTTCCTCCCATCCGGAATTGCGATGTTAGGCTGGGATACATGTCCGGACCTGGTGCTGTCGGCATATTCGGCGGTGTTTGCATGTACGCGCTATATGGACCACTGCCTGCCGTTCCGTAATGTCCCGGAAATTGTGAGAATTGCGACCGACCGGGTTCGATTTGGAATGGACCGTAGAGACCTGCTTGCGAGGGCATCGGCGATGAATTGAACAAAACGGCTGGTGGACTCGGTATGGTTGGCATTGCACCATACTGCGATGGCTGATAAAACGGTTGCGGAGCTTGGTGCATTTGCGTCGTTCCTTGTTGCATTGTGGGCGGCGGTGAAAGTCCCAACCCAGTTTGATGCAACTGTTGTTGATTTGGTTTCACTTTACACACGTTCGCTTCGACGGCGTGCTTTAAAGCTAGATTCTGTGCATTGTTTTGATGCTGTTGCTGCTGTTGTTGTTGTTGCTGCTGCTGTTGTTGCTGCTGGCTGACAACATGCTGAGGGCTAGGACTGTAGCCACCAGCGTCAGCATCGTTTTGATTGCCACTAACATTCCCTACTACTACGCCACCATCTTTAGTTCCGAAATGTTGATCAATACTCGGATCAAACGTATTCGTATACGATGGCGGTCCCAATGACGATAGCGTGTGCTGAACGTGCATGCTATCATTATGGGCAGCGTGTAGTGCGGCCCCGGCAGCTGCAAAATGGTGCATGTGTTGATGCTGTGACGGTACGAAATTCGAGGCGAGATGAGACTCGGTATCGGTTGCAGCAACAACTGTGTGTTCGAGTACGGTCGGCATCGGTGGGATAGTTTCCCAGACTTTTTTCACACTCGCGATTTTCATATTTAAGTCGGCGGTAGAGGGCGATATCGTGTTTTGTGATGCAGAGCTCACGGAATGAATTGCAGATGAAGAACGCGGAAGGCCGACTAAGCTGGCTTTCGTGGCTGCTGCCGCTGCGCTTTTCTCGTCGGTTAAATGACCGAATTCGGTATCGAAAGCAAAGCCCAATTTCATGTCCTTGTCGTAATCGGTTTCGGGCTGTTTATTGAACGACATTTGCGATAGAGCAGACGTGATCGCTTCTTGTTGTTGCTGTTGTTGATGAATTTGTTGTTGGGCGATTTGTTGAGCCTGCTGTTGCGTCTGTTGTTGAATGTTGCGATTTTGTTGTTCGCCGATATCTTGACTGGAATTTGACGATTGCTGCGATTTATAAATTTCATCTGGCTTCTTCGATTCAACATTTTGAGTTTGTTGCTGCTGCGGTTGTCCTTGATTTTGAGTCTGTCGATTGACAGAACCCGGTACCGATTTGTAGTTTTTGTTCTCGAAAATGATCGTATTGACGGGAGCTGTAGCGCCATCTAAAACGGATTTCGAAGGATCGATTTTCACACCGGCATTGTTTTTGGAATCGGGAGCAGCTTGCGACTGTTGCTGCTGCGATCCGGATACGTTTTCACTGTCTGGTTTATTTTCTTGGACTTGTGATTGTTGTTGTTGCTGCTGTTGCAGTGGCTTCTCCCACGCACTTGGATTTTGCTGATTATTTGAGCTACTGTCATTTTGGTTGCCATCACGTTTTCCTCGAGTTTCCCATTGTTTCGCAAGACGCGGTGGAAGATTAGTTTTAACGTTTTGACCACGATTGTCACGTCCGCCGTCGCGATTATCACGTCCGCCGTCGCGATTATCACGTCCGCTGTCGCGATTATCACGTCCGACGTCACGATTATCACGGGTATCACTGCTTGGCTTGCTCTTCATTACGGACTGGTCCTTGTGTTGAGATTGTTGTTGTTGCTGTTGACCATTCTGGGAACTGTTATTCCCACCGGATTGCTGCTTGAAACCGATACCTGGTGGTGGCGGTTTCGACATTGGCTTCTGAGAATTCCGATCGTCCTTCTTAATATGTGACGACGTTGAACGACTGGCATTTATGTGAGTAGAACTACTGCTACGCTGCGGAAGTTCACCGCCGCGACCCAGCTCTTTTTCTTTCGTACTTTTATTTCTGCCATCGTTTTCATTTTGCGCTTCTTTCTTGTTGCCGTCATCGTCATCTTTTTTATTCGGTGGCGAGTCGTTTTTCGGTGCTGACGCGTTATTATTATCACGCCTAGACGGCTGAGATTGATACTGCGGACCGCCAAAAGATTTCGGTGGTGATTTCTTATCATCGCGCCGGACCGCTGACTGGGAAATTTGTGCTTTGCCCTTGTTCTTAGATTCGTCAGAGCTATCGTTCGATTTTTTGCTACTTAGGCCAGCGCTCAAAGCCAGTTGATTTTGTTTCGCTTTGTCGTCGGAGTGGTGATCTTGTTTTCGTTCGGCATTGATTTTATCGGTTTTGCTGTCGTCATTTGAGCCTTGGTTTCCAGCACCACTACTACCAAATGTCGGTTTTGAGCTTGATGACGACGGACCGTATGAATCGATTCGTTTCGGTCCGGCACCTGCAATACCTCCACCACGGCGATATGAACTGCTTCCACTGCTGCTGCCACCTCCACGACCACGTCGTGATGGTTCGCCACGCGGTGCAAAACCATCTTTTGGTGGAATTGACTGACCACTATTTCGCGATCCGGTATCTTGTTTGCCGGTGGAATCTTTACGTGGTGCTTTTGAACTTCGATCCATTCGACGTCCGTTATTGTAATCATCGTCTAATTCTTCGGAATTTTCGGACTCGCTCAAATGATCGTTGTAACCCCTTCGGTCACCCATACGCATACCACCTCCACCTCTTCGTCCCCAGCTTCCTCCGCCGCCTCCGCCTCCACTTCCACCGCCACGATACATTCCGTATCCTCGTGATGGCGGTCCTCGCATATCTTGCCGACCTCCACCACCACTATTACTTCCACCTCCTCCTCCTCCACGAGTACTTAGCCGTTTCTGTCCAGTGCTGCTGCCATGATGTTTTAGATCATCGATTTTCTCGTCCGCCGAATCTTTTTTATTAGCTGCTGTAGCCTCTGACTCTTTTCGTTGCGTCGTCTCATCGGTAGTCGTGCATTTTTCTTTAACGTCTAAAATTGGTTCAGTCTTTTTAATATCTTCCGGCTTGTTTATATCTTTCTGTGCCAAATTATCGACCACAGCCGATTTCTTCTTTTGCTCCGTCTCCTCCACTACGCATTCCGACCAGGCAGCTTTCGGGCTTTCCGATCGCCGCAAAATTTGAGTTGGTGTCGATGGTTGTTGGGTTTTTGCAACAATCTCTTCTTTTTTGCTGTGACCACCTTCCGTATCGGATTTACCGTCGTCTTTTTTACTACTGCTCTCCGATAAGGTTTTCGTCTGCGGCGGCCGTTGCAAAATATGCTTCGGTTGCGACGGTTGATACTCTTCGAGTGAGCTATCATGTTTCGAATGATTGTGCTCACTTGAAATACTTTCGCGGCGCGGTTTATTTATCTCGACGTCACTTTCCTCGGCCCACGATCCAACGGCTGCGAATTCACGAGAATCAGATCTTTGCGATTGAAAACTTTCGCTGAGCTTCTGTTCGTCGTTCGACGATACGCTCGTCTTTCGTTGCGACGAATCGGAAATACTTCGGGCTAATTGTGGCGTAATATTACCACCGCGAGGTTGTTGCTCGCCAATTGAATTCCGACTGAGCGATTCGCGGCCGCTGCTGCTAAACCGATCGTCGTCTTCGGAATCACCACGTCGACGTCCCGACGAGCTCATATTAAAATCATTTGTGTTGCGCCGTACCGACATCATTTCGTCTGAAGGATTGCGTCGAAGGGGTTGTTGGTGCTGCTGCTGCTGTTGATGTTTGTAATTTTGGGAGTGCACGTACCGTTGGTCGTACGGCTGGGCAAATGGTACCGACTTCTGGTTTGACTCGGAGGTGCCGGTGCCACTATGATGATAATGATGCTGTTGTTGCTGCTGCTGATGATTGGCAGTGTTTGATCGAGTACTGGAATTGTTGGATGGTCCGCTGTTACTGCTACCGGATACGTTTGACGGTGCAGGTGGACCGGTAGTGCGTTCCTGTTGCTGTTGACGTAAAAATCGTGGTGGTAAATTCGATTGAAAATGAACCGAAAATAAGTTTCCGCCTTTCGCATTCGGTCCACTGCTACCTCCTCGGTTTACAGCAGAGGTTCCACTGCTACCACCACCACCACTGGCGGAAGGTGCACCTCCGCCACTATTACTATAATTATCCTTGTAATTACCATCTCTCTCCCTCTGATTCGAGTCCCGTTCATATTTATCGTAGCGTCCATAGTCACGTCCGTCTTTATCACCGCGATACGATCGATTGCGAGTCGAAAAATCTTCTTCATTCGATAGATTTTTCGTTTCGTCACTCTCGTCATCGTTCTTCTTGGAGCCGAGCTTCATTTCCAATTCTTGTAGTTTTTTCGCAGCGGCTTGTTTACGCTCGTATTCGCGCTTCTCTTCCTCTTCTTTGCGCTGCTTTACACGCTCATAAACGGCCGGTTCGAGACCACGATGACCGTTTTGCTGGACTCGTTGCTGTTGTGGCGGCGGCTGTTGCTGTTCAACATTTCCACGTCCACTTGCCGAACCACTTCGATTATTATCGCTGCCGCTATCTCGATCACGATCGCGACCTCGTTCCCGATCTCTGTTCTCACGTTCCCGGTCCATTGCTTTGTTACTGTTCTCGACAGCAGCTCGATGTTCACGTTCGTTACGTTCATTACGCTCACGCTCTAAATGCTCGCGTTCCAGCCGTTCCTTGTGTTCGCGTTCGCGAGCCCACGCTATGCGATTATCTTCTTCGATTTGCCGTGCGAGATTTTTCTTGTCTCGATGACCGCCGGGTTTCTCGGAACTCGGCGAGTCCGGTGATTCGTCATCGGAGAAAACCAGCTTTTGATTGTAATCGATGTCGTCCTGGCGTGTCCAGCCGTCATCTTTTGCAATCGAGTCCATCCGCTCCAGATCTTCTTCTTTTATAATCGGTCGTTGCAGCAAAACATCTTCCGGTTCAATGTATGGAATCGAATTATCGGAGTTTTGCTCTTGACGCTGATTAAACCGGGGTGCAGATTGCGACTGAGGACGCTTTTGCATAGGTGCCCGATTATTAGAGTATCCGTCCTGCGATTGTGACGAATTGTTGTTCGGTTGTTGCTGATAGGATGCAACATTCGGCGAATTAGCTCGGTAGTCTTTCTGGCTGGACACTTGATTATGTTGTTGCTGTTGGGGAGCTTGTCTTTGCCGATTCTGGCCAGAAGAATAATTTCCGTTTTGCTGATGTTGCTGCTGCTGTTGTTGCTGCTGCTGTTGTTGTTGCTGCTGCTGTTGTTGTTGATGATGATGTCCTGCGACACCGCCTCCACCACCGCCACTTCCGCTGTGCTGCTGCTGAGTGGGTGGTGTTAAAGGTCGTGCTCCGCCAGCTGTCGCTTGATCGGCCGGTATTGGACCACCGCCGCGATTCATAAACGATGGCATCAGAGCACGAAACTGCGGCGGAGCCGAGTTTAGGTGGCCCTGGCCCTGTTGGGCACCATGCGTATCGCCACCTTTTCCACTTCCGCTCTGTTGCTGTATCCAACTGGCAGCATCCGTTTGTGGGCGTAGACTGACTTGTTGCACATCGCTCGAATGATAGTCGCCGCCTTTGTGGTGGTGATGACCGCCATTTCCGCCTCCTCCGTTGCCATCTCTCCCGCCATAATAGTGAGGATCTTTGTGATGCAACTTGTGTGTAGCAGTGTTCGGAGAGGTCCCATCTAACGACGGGAATTCGTGTTGGAACTGTGGACTTTGATACAATGGAGGCAATGAAGATGAGCCTCCATCGTGTCCGGTTGTCACTGACGACCATGTTACTGACGAAGAGCCGCTTCCGCCAAGGTTCGACGACGAAGAATACGATGATAAATGAGTTCCCGAGGAATTCGCAGATAAAGAGGAAGATGTTGCTACAGTAGTTTGTTGCAATGAGGACGATGTGGCTAGTGTTTGTATGTTACTAATGGAATTACTGTTTGCAGTTGAATTATAATTTGTCGATTGTACCGCTGATCCACTATTTGATCCACCTACTTGTTGATTTCCACCTGAAATAGTCCCGACAATTTCGTTAATCGAAAACGAAAAACAAACAGTGTCCTAAATTCTGTCCTACCTTGTTCTTGTGTTACGCTTCCTGGAGTTTGTGTTTCAGCCTTCAAGGATGGAAGATTAGCCGGTGGTCGCCTAGAGGTCGGTACTTTTCCCAAACTTTGCATCCCATGTTTACGGGGTACTTGATTTTTTTGAGTTGAAGGTTCCACAGATTCGCCCTAAATATTTTTATCGATTAAATTCAAAAACTACAACTTGCCTACAACCAAAATACTTACACGACTATTCTTATACAAGCGATTTATGTCCAATGCTGCGAACTTGGGCTTTGCTTGGCGCTCCCCCCTACTTCCCCCCAATGTGCTCATACTGCCAGTGAATCCTCATCAGCGTAAACGCCCCCTTACTGTCGCTCACGACGGTCAACAACAGTTTTTAGTTTGTTCTTTTACTTTTTCAAGTGTTCTTGCACTTTTGAATCCTTGTGTTTTTGTTTTTGTAATCAGTCACTTCTGTTTTTTTCCGGTATTTCCTATGCAATCGATTTTTTTCTATGTGCACTTCAACAGGTTGTGAATTTAGTGGAATTACACAGCGAATACCACGGATGAAGGTCGATTTTTGGGGATTAATAAGAGAGTTTTGAGATATTCTCTTTTATCCCGACGAAGACGATGAAATTGTAGGATTTCACCTCTTCGTCGAATATTGAATATGCGAAAAATTCTTTTAAACGATTTCTCTTAAAACACGAAGGATGTGCTCGGTGTTTGGAGATGAATCTCCCGTAATAGCTTGACGGTTTCTTTTCCTAGTCAGTCTTTCGTTTCTGAAAGTAAAAGGAAAGAAAAATGTTGAGTTTTTTGTAAAATAGCAGAATAAAAACTATGGCCAGCCGTTTAGGATCATAGAGATATATATAATGGAGATGACAAGCAGCGGTTGGGTTGAAGGCGGACGTCGTCGCGTTCAGTTGCAGGCAAAACAACGACAAATTGACATAACGAACTTGTTCTGTTTCTCTCACTCATGTGCACTCATTTTGATTTAACAACCATGTTTTGTCTCAGTTCCCATCGTGTTTTTGACTTCAAAGCGCTTTATACAAAACCGGTGGCTTGTCGTCTCCACTAGCTCTACGTTTAGGATGCAGTTTCCCCAGCAGATAGTAGAACCTAGGACAGAATAACATAGCCTAGCAAAAACCGAAAACAATTCAAACAGGATCACAGAGGAATTGCTGATCTAACAAGAGTGCCCTTTGACCGCGCAAACCCGAACTCATAAAAATAATTTAAAAAGGGTGGCGAACTCTGCCCAATACGAACGCAAAATTAACACAGCGGGTAAGGTCGATTTGCGCTGTCTCGACAAAAACCTTTCTAAAATAACCAATAGTCGAGAGGGTGTGACAAATGTAGAATGCACTTGATTTTCTGGGTGACTCTACTACCTACATACCCTGAGCAACAAACGATTTTTGATCCTCGCTCAGCCCACAATTTCTTCTCAAATTCAAATGTGGCCAACAAAGGACGTTTTTGCCTCATTCTGAAAGGTTCAACGAATCAAGGTGCTTTTGAATGTTTTCACTAAAAATATGTGCTGATAATGCAGACAACATTATCAACGTTCAGTGGTATAAAGGCGTATCATCATTACATTCATCTACCCAGAGGATCGTCAGTGAGGAGGATACGAGTCTCAGGAATCACAGTATCGGGATTATAAAGAATGGGAACGCTGTTGATATCAATGCTTCAAGTACAAATAGTAAACCAACCAATAAAATACAAGCAACAAAAGTTTCTTAAGGTTCGGTAGTCTGTAAGTGGTGACCGTTGTTGGCAATCGATTAGTAAGTTGTGGGTTCAAATCCATTTCGCTCGTGAGTCGTGATCTTAAAGAATTGTTGTTTGTTTGTTTTTCTATGACGCTAGCATATGAATATGCTAGCGCATGTATTTCAGTGCCAGGTCTTTGAAGCCATATGGCACTATTGTACGTATTAGGTATTACGTGGCGGTTATGTTACTACTGTTCCTTTGTTGAAGAGACTTGTGGGTTGACTTGAGGATATGGGTGTTACAGACTGTTCCTGATCTTCCAGTGGGTGAGGAGTTTTAGTAGCCTATCAGGACTGGGGATTGAGAGGAGATCTTCAATTGGAGGAGGACGATACTTGAAGTAAGCCTTGGTGTGGGCGCAATGCAGTAGGATATGTTCCATTGTTAGCGGCTGCTGGCAAGCTACACAACCAGGTTGTGGAGCTTTGCACATGTAGTGACCGTGGGTTAGTTTTGAGTGTCCAATTCTTGCTCGCGTGACTGTCACCGATGTTTCCCTTGGCATATTTGGGTCCTGAATTGGAGCTATCGTGGCTTTCCAATGTCTAGATAGGAACGTGGTTTCTTGTCTCCACTTGAGTTGTCGCTCGTCGTTCAATTTTTTTGTTGCCGCTCTTTTAATAAACGAACCGAGCTGGGGCAGGTATTCTATGACATTGCCGGTGATAGGTCGCTTGGCTTCATAATCCGCCAGTTCATTTCCCACGAGCCCCGCGTGACCTGGAATCCAGAACACTAGGGTGCCAGCGTGGTTTGCTTCAATTTTGTCTCGGATGAGCCTTATGAGTGGTTCAGCCGGGCGAGGATTATTTACTGCTACCGTAGCAGCCCTTGAATCGCTGAAGATAGCTGTTGGTTTGCATGTTATTGCGGCCTTGGTGGTAGCTTTTTGAAGGGCGAAAAGTTCCGCTTCGTAGGCACTGGTACTTGGGTGCAGTTTGAACTGGTCAACTATTGGAGTAGCATCCTGTTCCGGAAACACGACGATAGCTGCTGCTGTATGGGTGGAAGATTTTGAGCCGTCCGTATAAATTTTTTCGTAGCCTGTCAGAGCTTAAAGGTGTTCTCGATGTAGTTGTTGGTACACCGGGATGGGGGTTTTGTCTTTTGCAGGGTAGTAGTAGGGATTGGTGAGATGGATATTGGGTGGAGAGCTATGGCATGTGGGGTTGGGGGATATTAGAGGCGATGGAATGGGAATTTCTAGCCGGTGAATGCGCTGAATTTCATACCGGGAATAGTAGTTGATGCTTTTGCGAAACAATTTTATTAGAAGTAGTAACTACAGTGCAACCCGGTTATTACGTACCTTGAGGGGACCACAAAAGTAGTATTTACATAAGAGTGCTGTAATGTCGCCCTAATCCAGAAGCAGTCAAGTATTAAATGAACAATGGTGCTCAATCGCCGAACTGAAAAAACTATAGACAGGAAACTGAGGCTGGCCGCACACTGAAAGAGCAAAAACAGTATTAGTCAAAAACATTTTTGACTAATCATGAATATGTCGCTGTTTCAATAGCAATTCAATGATCAGAGCACACTGATTAGTTGCGTGCCTCCAAGGTACGAGACTAATCAGTTTTTGACTAAAACTGTTGGCTGGACCCACACTGAAAGAGCAAAACAGTTTTAGTCAATCTTTGAAATTTTTGGGACTAGAACGCTTTAACTGGCCTTAATTCAGAAGCAATAATACAACAAATGACGACGCCTCATTTGAGTGCGACATGCTTCGTAGCTTCATGGCACTGCTCCTTCAGACACACCACATCATGCTTGTAGGCTATCTCTTTTCGTTTCTCTGCCCTCCCGCCCCACGATGATCACCGGAATTTTTTCTTTTTCTTTTTATTTGATCTTAGAATCCAAAAACGGCCACCCTTTGGCCCAATTGCGATGGTACGAATGCACAGAGATTTTCCGCAATGACACATTTAACACAGGACGAAGTCCACAAGAGCGACAGGGTTTTGTTGATCAGTCGCATCGCCCATTAGCGAATTGGATATTGCACGGTGGTTATTGGTTTGACATGGGCCATACATAGTTTTATATCATTTCCACGAGCATGCGGTAATTTAGCGAAAAACTTTAACCCTTATCGAGCCAAAGAAAAAAACAGCTTAATCAGGCCGAAAAGGTACCCGGGAACCTACTATAGCAATCACTCCATTTCCTCTTTTGAAAGACTACGTTTTACATATTATAATGAATAAATTCGATATACAGTGCAACCTGGTTATAACGTACCTTAGGGGACCACAAAAGTAAAACGGTGTATTGCATTTACTTTTCGCTTGGGAATCCAACATTAAAAAATTGTTTTTTTTTTAGGTGGTGCTTAGGGATGAATGCAGACTAGAGTCTGTGACGGAGAGACACCAATACGTTAGAAGGAGGCCATCAGAGAAGTATGACGAAGCTTGCATCGTGAAAACAATAAAATATCCACCAGCCACAATGATATGGTCCTGCATTTCAGGCAAGGGACCTGGACCGATCTTTTTCGTCGAAGGAACCATGAACTGTACCCAGTACTACGACGTGATAGAAACCATTTTAAATTCTTATTTCAACTCCTTGAAGAGTTGTGAAAAAGCAAATATATTTATTCAGGATAGTGCACCGTCATCGTGCCCATATTATCAGAAATCTGTTCTCTACCGCAAATATCCCAATTCTTCCTTGGCCAGGCAATTCTCCCGACCTTAACCCTATGGAGAATGTCTGGAGTCTCCTTAGTGGTCCTAATTCGTTGAACAGGGACTGTATTATAATACAACTAAAGGTAGAGTCGATACGGGATATACTTGCAAACGCAGACAATTACCTGGCCGTTGGCATTGTTTTATAATATGGTGGATATAGCTGCTGTAGCTGCGTACATCGTCTTTCTAGCTTACAATCCCAATCTAAAAGGTAACAAAGAAATGCGGCATTTCATGAAAGATCTTTCCATAAAGCTATGCAAACCATCAATAGAATTTCGAGCAACAAACCCGCATATTATCGGCCAAGCTTCCATAACGAACGCTATAGAGCTTGTTCTTGACAGTAATTTCCTTTATGATTTTTAACTTGGTCACAGCGCAACGGAGGCAACATCAACAGAGCATTTGGAACTGATGCGGTAAACAAACGAATCACAGCGATGGTTCGAAAAATTCCAATCAGGAGATATGACCCTTCAAAGTGAGCCACGTGGTACCCAGGAACTTCGATCGGAAAGGACGAGCTGAATTTATTAGTGGAATCTGACTCACTCCAAACTGTAAGGGACATTGCTAGAAATTGAACGAACACCATTCGACAGTTTTCTGGCACTTGCAACAGCTTGGTAAAATCAAAAAGCTTGATAAGTGGGTTCAGCATGAGATTATTGAGGAAAATATGGCCTCATGTTTCAAGATGTCATTTTTTGGCGAATTTACAATTCGATAAAGAAGATGCCTTCATAAGTGACTTTGTGCATCTTCCTTGGTTCTAGAAAGTCGGACTTTTACGAAACTAACATAAATGCACTTGTATCTCGTTTGGAGAAGAGTATTGCATGCGCTGATTCCTGTTTTGATTAATAAAATTGAGTTTTATAAAAGTTACAGTTGTTTGAAATTGCACTACCAAAAACGACATTTCATCTGCAGGAACCTAATACTAAATATTAAGCATACAAAATATCTTGCTTCATTATATTTTTTTTTAAAATACAAGTTCTACAAAATTTTATCGCAGCTATGAGTTGATATCTCTATGCATCTTGCACACGATTTTCTGAAACGCGTTCCCCGTAGTGTTTTTTTTTAACTCGATTGAAGAGAAAGAAGTCACAGGGAGCCAAATCAGGTGAATTCGGTGGCTGTTGGTTGGTATTTGTTGCTTTTTTCGTTCAAAAATTACAAATAATGATGGCACTTGCGACGGTGCGTTATCATGATGCAAAATCCACGAGTTTTCTGCCCACAATTCTGGTCTCTTTCGGCGAATTGCTTTACGCAAACGTTTCATAACGCCCAAATAATACTCTTTGTTTACTGTCTGGCCTTCTAGCAAAAATTCATGATGCACTACACCGTTGTAATCCATGAAAACCGTGAGCATTGCCTTCTTTTTTGACTGAAAACGACGTGGTTTTTTTTGGTCTTTTTGCCACTGGTAAACGACCGTTTTCCTTAGAGAATCGTTGCCGAAACACTTTTCCAACATTTCCAACGTTCGCACACCATTATCCGATTTTTACGCAAAATCAAATACAAGTTCGTTGTTGCAAATTTAAATCCATTTCTAAAATTGTAAAAAATCGCCAACACACACAGAGATAGATGTACTCTTCCCTACAAGAAAATTACCGGGTAAGTTCGGCGGAGCTCCGCCGTAGCATGGGCCGGTAATCTTTCAGTTAAAAAGTATAGGCCTCGGGACAAAATTAACTTATATACATCGTATCGGTGTACGTACGTGTGATTCGCGACCTCTATCTCCATCTCTTTCACTCCTAGTTAACGGTACCCTGTAGTTACCCGGTAAATTAACCCAATGCCATGCAGTAAACGTCAAGGCGAGGCCAGTACGATTTAACCGGTAAATGACAGGGTAATGGTACCCTATAATTCTTGCGACGCAGAAAAAGAAGTAAAATTTTTGGGAAGTTGGATGGCGCGTGCTACTAATGTTTATTGCATATTTAATAAACACTAGCAGCACGCACCATACCTGCAAGAAAGCGCTACCCGAGTTGCAGGTTGGCCTGATGTGATGATCGCACAATTTAAAAAAAAAAAAAGTAAAGCATCTCATAGCTTTGAAGGTTCAAATGCGAATGGCGCAGGTCGCAGTCGTTTAAGCCGGGTTGACACGTTACGAGTGGAATCGGAACGAGTGAACCCCGAACGTTGATTCTCTTGTTAAAATCCCATTCGAGTAAAGTCGGACAGTGCTCAACTTGTCCGAGTAAATAGGTTTGTTTCTTTTTCCCGGTGTAAGTTACACTTTAGTTTACCTTGCACCTTAATTGCACGTCAAAATACACTCAAAGTGTAGAGTGCAGGTCGCGCAACATCTTTTACACCTTTTCCGTTCTTTTTGCCGGTGTAACGTCACCGGTGGCTGTTCTTTTTACCGGGTGTAGTGCAAAAGTGTACACTTTGCTGCACTCGGTTGGGAGCTGGTGTAAGCCGTTCCCTATATAGGAAAAACACCCCCACTTGTACCACACTACCCTTAGGGGTCGAATTTCAAAAAACCTTGAAAACACTTTCTAGGTATTCATACGAAGAATCCGTAGAATAAAAATGAATTCGATATTTGGAAAGACCTAGTAGATATGACGAAAGACGTGAAAATATATGCATTTTATGTTTATTATATTTACAAATAATTTTTTTTGCCCCCCTTCCTGAACGCCAATGAATATTCAAATTTTTTTTTTATCACAATTACTTTTCTAGTTGATTTACATATACACACCGAGTTTCAACTTTCTAGCATGAACCGTTTAATAGTTAGGAAAAACACCCCCTACCCCCGTAGCATACTACCCCTAAAAAAAATTATATTTTTTCAACATTCCGCTACTATAGCTCTATCTAAATACCAAGTTTAAGGCTTATATCATTACAGGTTCTCAAGATATAAGCATCGGAACTTTTTCCTTTTCACCATCCCCCACCCTCCCCCTCTACACCCTCAACCCCAAAACTTTTTTCCCTACTAGAGTTTAATTAGCGCTACTTTTGGTAAAAATGTTAAGCATCTATCTTACACTGTTCTTGAGATATGAAATGTGTTTGATTTGAAAAATTCTCATCCCCTCCACAGCTATGCTTCACCTCCCACTTAAAAAATTTTACTTTGATCAATCTTTATTTGTCGACCTTTATACACAAACCGAATTTTATTTTTCTAGAGCAATTGGTTCGTAAGATATCGTAATCTAAAGTTTTTCACACCCCACCCCCATACACAACTTCCCCCACCCAAAACTTTTCTTGATTCTGTTCTCCTAGTATAACTACAAATATTTTTTAAGTTTGAATAGTGTGCCATTAACGGTTTAGGAGATATGGATTTTAGAATGTGTCTATCTCGCCTTTTTTGGGTTTCGGACGCATTACATTTCCCTCCACTCCCACACCCCTTGATCAATATTGACAATTTTTCTGCAAATGGGTCTACTATCAGAGCTCTATAGAAATTCCAAGTTTCAGCTTCCTAACATTTGGGCTTACTGAGATCTGGAAACCAAAATTTTCGGTCTAAAACACTTCCCCCTCACACCCCACCCCTAAAAATTTGGTCACTTCAAGGAGCTTACCCCGTCTATTTGTTAAAAAAATTTCAATTTAATATCTCAAATCGTTTGGCAGCTACGAGCCTCCAAACGATCTTGCGTACGGCGGACAGACGGACTGAAAAATTTTATTGCTTTTTTCGCGTCTACTAGTTATGAAACGTGAAAATAAAAATTTTGAGGGTAGATTTTTTTTTTTTTTAAAATCAATCACAATACTTAATTATTAAAATAATAAAGTAAAAGTTCTGAATTTTAGCTGTCATTTTCATACACTAACCCGTTCTTTTTGCGCGACCTGCACTCTACACTTTGAGTGTATTTTGACGTGCAATTAAAGGGAAAGGTTCACTAAAGTGTAACTTACACCGGGCAAAAGAACCAAACCTATTGTTACAGAAAATGCTACCAACATTCAGGCTCATTAGCTAAACACTGATCAAGGATTTATTCGGGCTCTTTTACAACTTTCGCAAAGAAGTCTGCATTCTTTTTGCCTGATCATCTATAGTAACTGCAAAAAGGGCTCACATATTTCGGTAATCTTCCAATACGACAAATTGTTGTGAACGTAGGGCGAAAATTGTTTAAAGTAAAGAGAAGGAGATGGATTCAGAGGGTAGATCCTGCCTGATAGTCTCGATTCTTCGGTCTGCATATCAACAAGGACCCCGACGTCCGACTAGGGCAGTAGTGCAATTGAAAACATGGTCTCACAAGCCTCGATTACAGCAACCGCGTTTCAAGGCCGCAATTGTTGTCATTGCAAACTTTTCGTTCATACAAAACGCCCGTGGCCTGTGATCATCAACAACAAGCGCCAATTTATAAACTAAATTACAAATACGGAAGGTCTGCACTTGGCGCAACTTATACAATGAAATTAATCATTTCGATAGTTGGCCAATAGGAAAAAGTGAGAATTATGCCGCATGAAGCGCGATTTAATTGATCATTTGCATTCGGAAAGAATTAAAAAAAATCCCGACGACAGAAACAGAAAAATTAGTCATCGAAATTTATAGTCGTCGGTCGCCGGGACAGCAGACAGACGACAAACGCTCTTCTTTGCTTTCATTCGATTATTTTCGAATTTCCTTTTAGGCCAATTTCATTGGGACGATGAAAATTAAAAAGACAAAAATTCCAAGAGCCTACCTGAAGGCCATCAAAAGTCCTAGAAAAGAAGCCATTGAGATTCAATTGATGAAGTTTTTTTTTTTATTTGATCCGCAGAATAATGATTTTATCCAGTCGTGGGGGTGACGATGGGGCTGTCGGATTAATTTTCTTTTTTTGCTGTGTAAGAGGATGGTCAGATGATGGGGAGTTGTGCGACGGGGTCCAGCAGCAGACCGGGCTTCGGGCTAGTAACCTCGCCGTACTCCATTTTAGCGTTCCGTTTCGTTCTTCTTTCCCATTGTCTGTACACGGGGTCGCGACACCCATACACAGATTTTGGAACTGTCATTTTTCGGTTTTGCTCTCACGTTTTGAATTAATTAAACGTCGCGATTTTCTTGAATTTTCTTTTTTCATGCAAGTTTTACTGTTTAATTCGCCTACTGATGGACGGAAATATTTTTACCCGAAAATATTTTACACCGCGTTTCACCTGTGACAAATTGCACATACATAGGAAGCAAGCCGAAGCAAAAAAAAACGCATGTGTGCGTTAGAGCTGCCGGAACGATTGAAACAATCGGAGAAAATGAAGGCTGGAACGAAATGGAAACAGTCCGAAATCGGTGCGAACAAAAAAAAAATGCGGTAGTGGCGGCGTCTCACAAATGGCGAATTTCTCACTATCATGACTAAAAAAATGCCGTGATTGACAAGAGGCTGGGTTCAAGCGAGGCCAAACTTTATTAGGTGCTATCCACCGGCCGAACGGAAAGGAATTTCCGAAAAGGACACGTGAAAAATGATCACCCGAAACCCCCGTCCGATTCGAGACTCACCTGAACGAGAAATCCACAAAAACTTTGCTCGGCTGCTGCTGCGACTCGTCGACGTCGTCGCGTTCTTTTCCTCGACACGCTGCTGCCAACTGTAAAACCAATTCGTTTCCAATTAACTTTAGCGATAAACACAATTTTCCTCGCGGGATAAGATTCGATCCGCAAAAAGACTTTCTCCGCAGCAGTACCGGCCACCGAATCGAAAATGCAACGAGAACCGAGGGAAAAATAAAACCGCACGACGGAATTAGTGGCAAGTCTCACAAGAGGGGCGCGGATAGACAAGAGAACCGAACACCACTTTCAAAATATCGAAAGAAAGAAGAAAAAAAAACATTTAAGACAGGGGCGACCGCTTCGCGAGGTGTCAAAACGCGCGGCCCAACACCGACTTGAATTCGGCGGAAAAAATCCCGAGCTTTGTCGCCGCGAGAATTTAAACGGGAAGTTGCAGGAGGCGCAACAATGGAGCGCCGAATATTCTTTGGATTTATTTCGCTGTGTTTTGTCGCACGAGATCCAATGAGGTTTCAATTAATTTTTGCCGACAGAGAACAGCCAAACTTACGACACGGGGGCGAAAAACTTTTTGCGGACGGGACCGATTTTTGTGTATATTTCGCCTGAAATGTCGTCGCTCTGTACCTTGCGGCCGCCGACGTCTTTTTTGTCGTCGGTGGACTGCCTGCTACTGCTTCGCTTTATTCCGTTCTTTTTGCCGTGGGCTCGTGTCTGTTTTAATTCACGTTTAGATTTTTCCGACGACAATTCGAAAACTTTTCTTTCTTTCAAATCCGACGAGATTTTTTTTTTCTTTTTCTTTCGAGGGCCCGACTTTTTTTCCGATTCGCCACGGAATTTATTTTACTTTTTTTTACGGTATTTCGATTAGATTACGTTCGCGTTTCGAATGCACTCGATGCGCGATTTTAAGCTGAACGAAATTGAATCGAACACGGCCGTCTCAATAACTGAAAAACTTCTTTTTTGATATTTTTTCTTCCTCTGTCTTCGCCACGAACAGGATAGAACTTTTTTTTAATGTGTAATTTCAAAATGGCGATTGCCACAGTTTCGCTTCTTTCGATCAATATTGTGACGTCACGGTATTTTTGGGTTTGTGAAATGGGTTTTTTTGTTTCGTCGAGTTCTGCTTGAGGTTGTTGAGCGACATCTGACGTTGGACAGTGGTTTTTTGAAAAAAGAATTTTTGCTGGAATAATTTGCACGTTATTGTAATTGAAATGAATTAAAAGTAGGAAAACTAAGAGAAAAAATTGAGTTTCTATTGAATAAAAATAATGTTGGTAAGAGTTTTTACTTTGCAACAAAGTAGTGGGCACGAAAGCCGGTTCGAAAGAACCGCAAAACTATAGATCAGTTTAGCGAAATTAAATACATGTTCATTCAATCTAATATTATTAAAACAAATTTTAGTTTATAAATTATATTTTATAAACATTTTAATTAATTCAGAAACCTATCGAAAGGGATTCAGCTGTCAGAATTTTATTGGATTCCATTTCAGCCGACCCGGCTGGAGCCGCTGGTATCCGAATGACAGCATGGTCCTGTCATGAATGAAAATAAACAAAAAGTAAACGGTTTGTTTTCAGGTGATTTATTTTAAATGAATTTGTTAAATAAAATTGTGTAAATGGAATAATCCTGAACAAACCATGCAGAAAATTTGATATCGGATGGAAGCAGCTGTGAGAAAGGTGAGTGAAAATTGTGTCAATGATGGTGCCATTATTAATCTGAAGAATATTTTTTTTTAAATGAATTTTATAAAAATATCCTTTACGAGTATTAAGCTGTTGTTTTTTACATAAGTTTGTGGTGGCACACTAAGAACAATGTTGTAAAATCCTTTGCAAATTACGAAAAAATTCTTGTTTGATCTAATGATATGCAGTTGGACTCTAGCGCCATGGTCGATGGTTCGACGGACCAAATCTTCTGCAATTCCTACTTTGCCTCCAATATATAGAGAATTTAGTTAGAATGTAACTGACAATCGTTGGAACCGGTCTAGCTCAGTGACGAGCCCCCCTATACCAGTTACGAGCCAGTCATTTTGCCAGTCTCGAGCCCCCTTATGCAATATTTGTAGTCACTTGTTGGAATTATAATAAACTAGCGTATCGCGGCTACGCTCACGTTGTTCCATCGCCCCTGTTACTCCCGTTTATCCATTGGTCCAGTTTCTCCTGTTGATACATTAATCCCTTTTCGGGTACACTTTCTCAGCTCAAGGAACTGGAGACATTAATGCCATTTTTCATTTTTCACTTTCCATTTTTATTTTTAATTTTTCACTTTTAATTTTTCCTTTTTCATTTTCCATTTTAATTTTTTAATTTTTCACTTTTCTTTTTAATTTTTAATTTTTCTCCATCCCCCATCTACCATCCTCCATGCACGATCCTCCATTCATCCTCCACTCTCTATCCACCATCCTCCATACTTTATCCACTCAAATGTTAAAATAACTCGCGAACCACCAATTTCGGGAATATATAATTATGCTTCATCGCCCCTGTTACTCACGTCACGTGTTTGCAGCCGGTAGTAAAATCGAAACAAATAAATTAAAAAAAAAGTCACACATGTTCGCGGTTGGCAGGAATCGAACCTTTGCTCCTAGGAGGAATCATCTGATTTCTAGTCAGACGCCTTACCCGCTCGGCTACTACTGCCCATTGTAAATTTTTAATTCTAAGTCGGGTTCATCTGATTCAACTAATTAAAAAACTCAAATGTTGAAATAACTCGCGAACCACCGACCAATTTCGGGAATATAGAATTATGTTCTCGACCTGTCAGGTAGTCTCGAGAATGTCCATGCAAAATTTGGGAGGGAACGGGTCACAGGTGTAGATTTTATTCCCGCCCGACCAAAAAACTTTCATTTTTATACCATATATTAGATTTCATTTAAAATTGCAGATATCTTTCTTCTGGATCAAATTTGCCTTGGTTGCTTCAACGACTTATTATAATGCGCGATAGTATGAAAGCAATAGTATGAGAGGTTCAGTCTACGTGGAGAAATACGCTTAACTTTTATAAGCGTTCCAAGAAAATGGATGGTGCTCCTATCAAACTTGAATGCTTCGAAGAACTTAATGAATTTAAAAGCGAAAAAACAGACAAGAACATATTGAAAATAGCAATTAAACAAGAATCTCTTGTGGCTAACGATCAAAAAGAATTTGCTATCAATTCGAAGCTAGAACTTGCGATCGAAAGCATAAAAGAGGAAGTCATAGAGTATGTAGATACAGATGATACAAATTATGATTGGAAATGTTTTGAAAATCAGGTTTCGGGCGCTGTGATCAAAACTGAACAGATTGAAACATATGAAAAACAAGGTAAGGGAGAAATTCTATACGAAAAAACTATTTTATTAATTTCTTTCTCCTGTACAGTAACCGAATGCAGCACACTCCCTCAAAGCAATAGTGCAGAGAAAGAACTCGAAAATGTAATGAATGCTGTCGATGAGTGTTCGACTTCTATCAAGGGACCTACAGTTAATTTCAAACAAAAAAATTACAAATCCGATTTGGAATCGAAAAATGAACAAAGTATGACCGTTAAAAAACGAATCAAATGTACCGAATGCTCTAAAACGTTCAGTCGAAAATACAATCTAACGCGACACATGCTGATTCATCGTGACTACTTTCCATATCATTGTGAAATTTGTTCGCGTAAGTTTCGTATTAAAGCGAGTCTCGATTATCATTTACTCTGTCATACCGGCGAAAAGAGAATTCAGTGCGATATCTGTTCGCAATATTTTATATCGGAATTAACTCTTAAGCGACATATTCAAGTTCGTCATACAAAACTCGGCCAGAAACAAAAATTTCCTTGTTCGGAATGTTCGAAAGTTTTCAATCATAAATGCAGCTTATTAGTTCATATTCGTTGTCACGATGTTGCTACGCGTTTCACATGTGATATTTGTTCGGCGTACTGTCGAAGTAAAAACGGCCTAAACTATCATATGGCTTGTCATCATGGTAAAGAATTTCAATGCGAACATTGTACGAGATCGTTTACGCTTAAATCGTCGCTCCAGCGTCATATGAAAACGCGGCATTCGGAACATGTACCGAAGAGGAAAAGGAAACGAAGAAAGAAGGAGAAAATGTGAATTGAAAAATGTGCTTTATGATTAGGTAATTAGTTTCAAATTGATAGTATAAACGGCTTTTGAAATATAAAAATTTTTATGAATTTCTTTTAAGCAATCCTTTCTCGTTCTCACTATTTCATCCATTACAGATGCGGTCTTCTAAAGATTGGTAGGTTATATTTTCGAGTTTCATTTGAAAAAGGAAGTTTCTCTCGCACATACGAGGGGATCTCTTGTTTTGACCTAATGTTTACCGGCATATCATAACAAGGTCAGCGTTGTTGAAATCCTGGAATATCCCCGTGATATTCCAGTCAGTTTGTATGATTAGATAAATTATTCGTAGTACCTGAAAAGTTGTTCCGCCATTCGTTAGAATGCCTCAGTGGAACGAAAAAGATATAGGCGCCTCGATACGAGACGCAAATTACCTTTGGGATTTTTTGCTGAAAGAAAAATGGTAACTGAGTTACAGTTGTCAGTATACTTACTGGTGGTTTCGTTAAAGTCAAAGACTTATTGAATTGTTTCTTTGTTTCTTAAAAATAATACTTTATTCCGATTCGGACAGCGTTTCGACTTGTTACTATAAAATTGACTGAGAGCTTAATGCTAACATCGGAAATCTTATATACTAAATTATTGCTAAACATACATTATGCCAGTCGTTCAACTTAAGCTAGCGATTTTTTTGCTTACCAATTAATCAGCAATTTTCTGTCGACCCACAAATAGTTCAAAGACCTTGAGTGCACTGCGCCCATTTATGAGTCGCAAACATTGCAGAAAAATTGTCATTGCACATTGCATGCAGAAACAAAACAATGACCCAGCCATTATCGTTACCTTTGGCCAGTAACACATATTCCGCCGTTGTAAAGAAAGAATGAGGGATCCCCTGTAATTCGAATAGCACGGCGTCACAGTATTACGGCCAGGTCGGGTATTGACTTACTCTGATATAGCTGAGTCATTATTATGCTCGCGTAATGGCCATAGGATCTTAGACGACTGGCATGTGTCTTATTTCATAATATTTGGCGCGTGAGAAAAACCAAATAGATGTTTGCTCGATTTCTGATCGGGGCCTGGGCACAACAGCGTTCACCCGTATTGCGAATGTCGCGGTCACGTCACTTCGATGCCGATTCAAACTGTCACGTCGATCGAAAAAAGCGATTGTGTAACTCCATCGACGTGACTCAAGGGCATTACCACATTGATATGTATGTATCAGCTGTAAATTGTGAATTTAAGTTCATGTATGCCTTTGTTTACAACTATGACGTTATTTTTATGCAATATCAAATCCTACATTCAAATTTAAGATGCGGATAATGCTTTTTTCTAAAGTGGAAAAGCTATACATCTTGTTCGGCCCATTTTTGGCTCTCACTTCTGCTTGCATCTCGTAACGGTAATCCCAAAGAATTTTACAGTGCCGAAAATTTGTTGTGTTTGAGGCCTTGGAAGAATTATTTTGACTTAGAAAAGTCAAAATAATTGAAGGATAGGAATGGTTCGGGACAGAATGGGCCAATTCCGCCTACGTCCGAATTGGTGGCTGAAGTAGAACGGAAGCGACACGCTTGCTGGCGGCCGGGACTAGCTACGGCAGTGTGGGGTGGTTCTTGTTCTGACTTCAGACCATAAACCCTAGGCCTAGACAACAAAATTTCGTGTCGGCTTACTCCAGGGTGATTAAAATTGGGACTATCTTCCCAATAGGTCGTGAAAGACCAAGAAGCGGTGGAGTTGCGCGACTTCGCGATTTGTCAGGGCGCTTAGGTGTAAGTAGCGCCCTGCTCTGCCCACCCTACCTCAGCCACGACTGTCCTCTAGAACATTTCGCGTCGTGGCCCCTTATTGAGGTTCGGGGCTAAGGAGCTAGACGCTCGGGTTCACTTAAAAAAATTGGCCTTTAGCCTATCATCATTTTAAACAAAAAAAAGAAAAAACCATCAAGGAAGGAAACAAAGAAAAACATCACCAACACAATATAAGCAAATTTGAATGAAAAGAAAAAAAATTTATATAAAACAAAAAAAAAACGACTTACCCCATTTTCCTTAATGCGGCCGCCTTTTGGTTTGTCTTGCCCCCCCCCCGTTTTTTTGTTTTTTGTTTTTCCCTAGCAGTTCTTGTTCCCTACTAATTCCTTTTAAAATTTCCTAATTCGTTTCTTCAATATTTCCTATTTCTTTACTTCAATATTTCCTATTTCCTTTCTTCAAATTTCCTATTTCCTTTCTTCAAATTTCCTATTTCCTTTCTTCAAATTTCCTATTTCTTTACTTCAATATTTCCTATTTCCTTTCTTCAAATTTCCTATTTCTTTTCTTCAATATTTCCTATTTCCTTTCTTCAAATTTCCTATTTCTTTTCTTCAAATTTCCTATTTCCCTTCTTCAAATTTCCTATTTCTTTTCTTCAAATTTCCTATTTCTTTACTTCAAATTTCCTATTTCTTTACTTCAAATTTCCTATTTCTTTTCTTCAAATTTCATCCTTCTTTTCTTCAAATTTCATCCTTCATTCTTTTCTTGTAAAAATTCGTCGTGCGGCTCGATTAAACGACAATCGATGTAATTCTCAATATGCTTGGTAAAATACCAATTCCACGGGAGGCGGGTAAAATGCGCGTTTAAATTCACTGTTTTTTTATTTTTTTCCTCGCTAGTTTAAACGCTCCGGACGTTCTGGACACCGCGAACTTTCAAAACTAAATCGCAAAGCTCATCCTCCAACTCGACGCGCGCAGCCAGCGCGACTCAACAAAATACGAGATATTCTTCTTCGCGACATTCGGACAAGATTGAATTTTCGTACGGTCGACGTTTCTTGTCACACCCGGGACGATTAACGGGCACGACGCGTGTATTTAACTCAAAACGAAATTTGAGTTAATTGCTCGATTCGCGAAAACATTCACAAAACATTTCCATTCACTTTGAAACTTGTTTTTCATTCGGTTCATTGGAACCCCTTTTCCTATCTTCCAGATCTTTCACATGGCTGTCCAAGTATGAAGATGGCTTCTCGTGTCACATTTAATTGATACGCGAAGTGTTGCAGCTTTTGAACCCGAACCAACAGCGTTTGCAATCCGATGCCTTCAAAATTCTTCGGTGGCTCTGGCCACCCACGTTCTTCGGATTTTACGGCAAAATGACCACTCAATCGTCGCAGGGAAGGTGTTGTAAATTAAAAGAAGAATAAATAAATAAAATAAAATTGTTGGGCGTTTGCAATTAGCAGACGAGCAGAAATTTTCGCCCCCCGAGGTGTTTTTTTCCCGAAGAGTTTTCGCGAGTATTTAGCGCGATTCTGGGTTATTCACGAACTTATTGAGATTGAAAACAATACGTACGTTAAGATTTTACTAAGAGAAAAGCACTAAGGTGAATAATCTTGCCCGAGTTAAGAATTTAAAAAAAAAAATTGGGAACTGCGATCTGTGCTACACTTAGAGTCCGCCATTTGCACGGTCTCCTCCTCTACGTTTTTTTGGTGGCAGGGTTGTCGGCACTTTCTGTGGATCCACACGATACTCGAATGACATTTTTCGAGGATCGAGTGGATCCACAGAAATGTTAACGAGATTGGTGTTACCAGCCAGCGGCGACTCAACAACATAGGCGGCTCGCCGTTGGTTTCCCAGCGCCGAACCGACTAAAGAAAGTCGTCGCTTTTGGTCGGTCTCATGCGCACGACTGAGTGCCGGGCAATCGGTGTACTCCCTCGGATCACTGCCTCAGATCCTTGGAGTGGTAAGTCCCCAGACGTTTGCCTCCTAGATCCTCCAATTCATATCGTGAGTTGCCTAGCACACGACGAATTCTGCACTTGAGGAACTTCTTCGCCAGCTTGGCATTATAATTCTGCGCGGCTGTGGACAAGGAAAAGTTTCTACGGAATACCTCCTGTCCTACACAAAATTGTGTTTTAGCAGCACGCAGATTATAACGCCTGCTGCTGTCCTCATGTGCGACCCTTATTTTCGTCTGCGCCAGTTGTCTCACGATAGGAATTCCCTCTCGAGGTCGAAGCTGTACATTTGACTCTCCCAACGCTCGCAAATGCTTCAGCAGTTCGTAGTCCTTCCCGTGCAACATCATGTGATTCCCAAACAAAACCTGATAAGGAGAAAATCCAGTGGCTTGGTGGAGTGAGCTACGAAGAGCACATCCAATTTTGCTTAGACTCTCATCCCATCGTGTTTGGTCATCAGTGATGAATGCTCGAATTCCGGCCAGGATGGACTGATTGACACGCTCCGAAGCATTCGCTTGCGGTGAGTAGCTCGGGGTGTACAGGTGTTTAACTCCGTATTTGTTCAGCATGGTGTTAAACACATTCGACCTAAATTGAGAGCCGTTATCGGAGAGGATTGTCTCAGGTGTTCCAAACGTATGGAAGACCTGCCCCTCCAAGTAGTTTGTGATCTCTTCAGCAGTGATCCGCCCCAAAGGATGTAGAAGCGGGAACTTGGTGAAGTGATCCAAGACGATCAAGATAGCGATTTTACCCCGTTTGGTACGTGGATATGGTCCAAGTACGTCGATGTACAGATGTTGGAATGGCTGATCAGTCTGGAACGGTTCTCCCATAGGCGCTCGTAGAGGTCTGTTCGGGGACTTTGTCTCTTTGCAAGTGTCGCACGCCAGAACGTAGGTGCGTACTTGTGTAGCCATTCCGGGCCAGTACAAAAATCGCCTGACTCGCTCTAGCGTTTTGGCATAACCACCATGGACCGTGGTGTCTGCCTCGTGCGCCTGAGCGATCGCAGCTGACGTAAGGCTCGATGGAATCCATAATTTCCAGGCCCTGTCTTCGGCAATCGGGTCACCGTTGTGAGGCTCTGTGCGCTTATACACGAAGCCGTCTCTCACGCATACGTCAGGAAGCCGATCGGCGTTCGCATCGACAGTGGACACTAATTCTTTGTATTCTTTGCCAGAGAATTCTGGAGAATCCATGTCCACCATCGGTGCCACGTCGATCAGCGCATTTAATCCCTCTTCGTATACACGAGAGAGAGCGTCGGGTACAACGTTCAGGCTCCCTCTTCGGTGCTCGATTGTGAAGTCGTAACCTTGGAGTTTTAAACTCCATCTTGCCAACCGTCCTTGTAGGTCTTTCTGCGACATGAGCCATTTGAGACTTGCGTGATCCGTAATGATTTTGAACGCAGTCCCTTCTACATAGGCTCGAAATTTTTTCACGCTCAACACAGCTGCATAACACTCGAGTTCGGTTACGCTGTAGTTGCGTTGAGCGGAAGTGAGCTTCTGTGACATATACGCCACTGGAGATTCCGATCCGTCGTCGTTTTCCTGAAAGAGAACGCTACCCACCCCTGATTTACTGGCGTCGCACTGGATTACGAAAGACCTCTTAAAATCAGGATTGATTAATAAGGGGGCTCTCGTCAACAAGTCTTTCACTAATAGGAAGGAAGTTTGTGCCTCTGTAGTCCAAGCAAACTGGTTGGACTTCTTTAGAGTGTCTGAAATCGGTGAAACAGTCGCAGCAAAGTTGGGAACGAATCGTCGATATCAGCCTGCCATACCAAGAAAGCGTCGAACTTGACGTGCGGACTTAGGCGAAGGGTAATCGACGATGGCTGAAACTTTGTTGGGATCAGTTTTCAAGCCTCCTTCTCCAACGATGTAACCGAGGTATTTCACCTCTTTCAGACAAAACTTGCTCTTGTTGACGTTAATGGTCAGGCCAGCCTTTCGCAAACATTCTGCGACTTCTGCCAATAAAACCAGATGTGAATCGAAATCCTCAGAAATTAACAGCAGATCGTCCAAATATACGAATACCTGCTCCTTCAGCTCGGGTAGGATGACTTTGTCCATCAAACGACACATCCTTTGCGGCGCGTTGCATAACCCAAAAGGCATGCGAGTGTAGTGATATAGAGGCCGGCCAGGAATGGTAAACGCTGTATACTCCCTGGATTTGTTCTCGAGAGGAATCTGCCAAAAGGCGTCTTTGAGGTCCAGGCTAGTAATAAAATTGGCTCGCGGCAAACGACTTAAGATACCATCAATGTGTGGTAATGGATAAGCATCCTTCTTCGTCACACTATTGACTTTGCGCGAGTCCAAACATAACCTGACCTTGCCTGGCTTCCTCACGAGAACCACAGGCGAGCTCCATGCACTCTGGCTGGTCTCTATAACGCCAAGTGCTCTCATGCGATCGATCTCGTCATATAAAAGTTTTTGGATCGCAGGAGACACTGGATAATGTCGCTGTTTGATGGGACTTGCATCACCAACGTCTATACTGTGTTGTTCGACGTTGGTCACACCGAGTCCGTATACTTCGTATGATGGAAATTTGGACTTTACCATTTCCAACCTCTTTACATCTGTGGGCGTTAAATGGTGGGCATCCGGAGCTATCAGTTGCGATGCAGTATCGGGAGTATCGACCGCGCTGATAATGCTGGGAGCTAGTTGGAATGATCGCCAGAAATCTACCCCTAGGTACAATTTCTGCGACAGGCTCGGCACTATATATAAGGTAATGGGTTTGGTAATACCACGAAAAGTAATATCGGTGTTTACCGTGCCCAAAACTTTCTGTGCAGCACCATCAGCGGTCTTCACCTCTTGACAGACCGGTCGATAATTCACCTGTGCATCATGGAGACGTTGTAAAGCGTTTGCCCCCAGGCAACTGATGCTCGCCCCACTATCGAGGAGTCCTTCAACGTCCACTCCGTACAAGGATACCATGGCGTACGGACGTATGTCCAACGGATTGGTAATGATGGTAGAGAGGATCGCTTTCTTTTTTTCACGCACCATCCTCCAGAATGTACGAAGGCGCAAGATTGATTTACTGCGACCGGATCCACTCGTTAGTGATGATACCTGATCACCACTTGCGATTGAAGTAGGCGCAAAAATTCGCTCTCGAGCCTCCATATATTCCTTTAGCCGAAGGTGGTATGGCTTGAGAGGATGGTGGGAATGTCGTCTTGGATGTTCTTTTGCGATAAGGGCTTCTTCAGGCCGGGAAACAGCCGGCTCCGTCTTATCGCTTGGTCTCGTTAATAATTTGACGTGCGGAGTGTTGATCGTCGATGAAATGGGTTTGGATGCTTTTACGTTAAAAGGATGGGAATTGGGTTCAGAGAATGTTGTAGGTAGGGTATTAAAATTTGGAAGGGTATTGTTAGGGGTTGAAAATTTGGGTAAAGTTGTTTCATTTGGGCTGTCTAATTGAAATTGGGACGTGGAATTGGAGTGGTGAACAGATTTTCCTACTGCTGTCGGGATGCAGTGTTCGGACGGGAGGGACCCGCTGTCCTTCCGTCCCTTCGGCCGTTTCCCGCCTTGCAATGGACGCAGTTGGGCTTTAGAACGTCAGCCCGACCACATCCATAGCAGAAGATGCCTTTCGCAGGCTCCGCACACTCACGATAGCCGTGACCTTCTTTCCTGCAATTCCAGCAGATCCAGGGGTTCGATAGTCCGGCCAAATCGACGGAAGAAGTCGTATCCTGATGTTCTTCCACGATTGGCTCATGTATCTCGTGGACTCTGGCCTGGTTCCAAGGGGATGGTCTGGTGGCTTTTCGCGTGTCTTCCACCTGCACTACAAGCCGACGTAACTCGTCCATAGTGTGTACAGAGTGGAAGCACAACTGTTGCTGTGTGCTGCCCACCAGATTTCCGCGCACCAGAGCCACGAATTCGGACTCAATCATGGGAGCGTTCAGCAGTGAACGAAGCTCCGTCATGTCTTGTTCGAAGGACATGAAGGGCTCGTGTGGCGCTTGTCGTCTACCAAGCATCTGCTTCCGTAGCTCCCAATCCGTGCTGCGCTCTCCCCAGACCTGCAAGAATGCTACCTTCAGAGTATCCCAAGACGAGTTGTTATTGGACCGACGCCACAACCAATACCACTTGTTGGGCCTACCATCCAGCAGCAGATGGAAGCCCTGCGTCAGCAGATCTAAATTGCCGCGCAAGTCGCTCATCGCGAGAGTCTCGGCCCGAAAAATCAGCTCCTCTGCACGTAGGAGTTGGCTATCCCCGTTAAAACGCAAACGCCAATGCCTCAATGGGCTGTAGGAATTTCTTACACGATGATTAGGGCCGTGGCTAACGCGATCGCTGACCAACGCGGCCGCTCCGGTCCGCTGATCTGCCCTCCCAGCACGCGAGTCTCCCTCTGCTGCCGAATAATGGGCCCCCACCGGTCTCTGAGACGCCTGCTCTTCCCGAAAAACCCGTCTCATCAACTCTATCAGCTGATCTACTCCCAGCTCAGTTCGTACCACTGGCGAACGTGTACGCCCTGGCGCTGGATTCGTCGTAGCTGGGATACCTGTGTCACGGATATCGGACCAGCGTGGTCGTTCGCCTACTACCCTTTCCGGTGATTGTGGGATTGGATGCACAAGCTGGTTCACCCCCTGCTCTTGGCCAATTGAACCGTCAGGGGCGTAAAAGACCCCACCGCCGACCGTTTCCAGCGGAAAATCGAGATTTAACCGCCTTGGTGAAAGTCCGCCGGCCGCTGACTTCGCTCTGCTGCGTGTCACGGCTCCGGTTCTCGCTGTGGCGCCCTCCACGCCCCTAACGGTCCAATAGTCCTGCGGCTCCAGTGCCTGGCGACAATTGGGACACGTTTTGTGGCTCAGCACCCACTCCTCCACACAATGCAGGTGGAAAGTGTGCCCACATTTCGTCCGCGCTTCGTCCTCGCCCCCCACGACATGTTGGCACATCGTGCATATCTCGTCATTTCGCCCCAACCGCGACCTTGGCAGTGGCATGACTAAAGTGAATGACCTGGTGAATGTAGTATTGAGTGAGTCGAATAATGTGATTGAAGGCGATTGACTGAGTGTGCGATCGAATGAAAACCAAAAGATAGAGTTGATTGATAAAACAAACTATTTATCGAACGAATGGTAAATTTCCTGTGTACTTCGCGAATATGACCAACAAACAAATGAATGAATGAGTGAATGTAAGAAAAAAAAATTACGAATCGAATGACTGAATGCGGTACGTCGAAACGAATGAACGAGTGAAATGAATTTTGTGTTTGAATGTTTGTATGAATAGTTATGTGTTATTGAATTAAAAAAAAAATGAACCCTCACGTCGTCGCAACCTTTCCCCTCCCCTCATATGCAGCAAATCGCGAAGCCGATCTTGATCTTCCTCGCCCACTGAGAAAATTCGGAACGCGATAACATTTCAACAAAAAAAAAAATGGGAAAAAAATAGCAATCAAAAAAAAATCAAAATAAAGCGCAAAAAAAAAAAAAAAAAATCCACGTTAAAAATTTATCGTCCAAAGGACTTATAAAAAAATTAAGTATTAAAAAAAAACTCTACGTTATTTCAAAAAAAAAATTCTACGTTAAAAGGGGAACTCTAAAAGGATGGATAAGGATATAAGGTACTTAACAAATTTTCGACGAAATTTCCTATCATCTAACTCACCAATATTTTACAAGTATTTTTCCCAATTGTCTGACGACACGCCCGCCAAGACAGGGCATGCCCAGCACTCAAAAGGGTACTTGCAAAACAAAAGTGGAAAGAATCAGAAAGAATACGTTTATCCAACTTGCATCACATCAATCTCGTATGCAGACAATATTTCCCTTTCCTATGGAACCGAATTGGCGCCTAAAGGTTGCCAAAACGGTTCGTCAATAGGATCGTTCCATATTGCCTCCATACAGGTTCGATGAAATGTTCTGCTGTTGAAAATCTGAAAAGCTTGTACACTTGGACTTTGATTGCCGTTCAGGCGAAAATTCTGTCGCAAAACGACTAAGTTTTTAGTCCTTTTGCTCACCAACTTTTTTGTACGGAATTTTTCTGACTCGCACGTGTTGATGAGCTACGCTTTGTGCACTAAGCGTAGCGGTGGCTGGCCCCACGTTGGGCGCCATTTGTTGTGTTTGAGGCCTTGGAAGAATTATTTTGACTTAGAAAAGTCAAAATAATTGAAGGATAGGAATGGTTCGGGACAGAATGGGCCAATTCCGCCTACGTCCGAATTGGTGGCTGAAGTAGAACGGAAGCGACACGCTTGCTGGCGGCCGGGACTAGCTACGGCAGTGTGGGGTGGTTCTTGTTCTGACTTCAGACCATAAACCCTAGGCCTAGACAACAAAATTTCGTGTCGGCTTACTCCAGGGTGATTAAAATTGGGACTATCTTCCCAATAGGTCGTGAAAGACCAAGAAGCGGTGGAGTTGCGCGACTTCGCGATTTGTCAGGGCGCTTAGGTGTAAGTAGCGCCCTGCTCTGCCCACCCTACCTCAGCCACGACTGTCCTCTAGAACATTTCGCGTCGTGGCCCCTTATTGAGGTTCGGGGCTAAGGAGCTAGACGCTCGGGTTCACTTAAAAAAATTGGCCTTTAGCCTATCATCATTTTAAACAAAAAAAAGAAAAAACCATCAAGGAAGGAAACAAAGAAAAACATCACCAACACAATATAAGCAAATTTGAATGAAAAGAAAAAAAATTTATATAAAACAAAAAAAAAACGACTTACCCCATTTTCCTTAATGCGGCCGCCTTTTGGTTTGTCTTGCCCCCCCCGTTTTTTTGTTTTTTGTTTTTCCCTAGCAGTTCTTGTTCCCTACTAATTCCTTTTAAAATTTCCTAATTCGTTTCTTCAATATTTCCTATTTCTTTACTTCAATATTTCCTATTTCCTTTCTTCAAATTTCCTATTTCCTTTCTTCAAATTTCCTATTTCCTTTCTTCAAATTTCCTATTTCTTTACTTCAATATTTCCTATTTCCTTTCTTCAAATTTCCTATTTCTTTTCTTCAATATTTCCTATTTCCTTTCTTCAAATTTCCTATTTCTTTTCTTCAAATTTCCTATTTCCCTTCTTCAAATTTCCTAGTTCTTTTCTTCAAATTTCCTATTTCTTTACTTCAAATTTCCTATTTCTTTACTTCAAATTTCCTATTTCTTTTCTTCAAATTTCATCCTTCTTTTCTTCAAATTTCATCCTTCATTCTTTTCTTGTAAAAATTCGTCGTGCGGCTCGATTAAACGACAATCGATGTAATTCTCAATATGCTTGGTAAAATACCAATTCCACGGGAGGCGGGTAAAATGCGCGTTTAAATTCACTGTTTTTTTATTTTTTTCCTCGCTAGTTTAAACGCTCCGGACGTTCTGGACACCGCGAACTTTCAAAACTAAATCGCAAAGCTCATCCTCCAACTCGACGCGCGCAGCCAGCGCGACTCAACAAAATACGAGATATTCTTCTTCGCGACATTCGGACAAGATTGAATTTTCGTACGGTCGACGTTTCTTGTCACACCCGGGACGATTAACGGGCACGACGCGTGTATTTAACTCAAAACGAAATTTGAGTTAATTGCTCGATTCGCGAAAACATTCACAAAACATTTCCATTCACTTTGAAACTTGTTTTTCATTCGGTTCATTGGAACCCCTTTTCCTATCTTCCAGATCTTTCACATGGCTGTCCAAGTATGAAGATGGCTTCTCGTGTCACATTTAATTGATACGCGAAGTGTTGCAGCTTTTGAAGAATAAATAAATAAAATAAAATTGTTGGGCGTTTGCAATTAGCAGACGAGCAGAAATTTTCGCCCCCCGAGGTGTTTTTTTCCCGAAGAGTTTTCGCGAGTATTTAGCGCGATTCTGGGTTATTCACGAACTTATTGAGATTGAAAACAATACGTACGTTAAGATTTTACTAAGAGAAAAGCACTAAGGTGAATAATCTTGCCCGAGTTAAGAATTTAAAAAAAAAAATTGGGAACTGCGATCTGTGCTACACTTAGAGTCCGCCATTTGCACGGTCTCCTCCTCTACGTTTTTTTGGTGGCAGGGTTGTCGGCACTTTCTGTGGATCCACACGATACTCGAATGACATTTTTCGAGGATCGAGTGGATCCACAGAAATGTTAACGAGATTGGTGTTACCAGCCAGCGGCGACTCAACAAATTGGAGCCATATTTCTTTAATGAGTGTCGATCTACACCACTTTTAATGACGATTACTTGTTACAAATCCATCAAAATAAGGAAAGAAACATCTTTTTGTCAAATCTATACTTGCATTTTTGCATCAACGTTAATTTTCTTCAGGCGTCACGGACTCGGAATGTCATCGACGAAAAATGACGGTCAAAGTGACAACGGTCGATGACAATCGACATACACAATCGCTTTTTCATGCGTCGATATCAAATCGGCATCGAAGTGACGCGACGTGACATTCGCAATACGGGCAAATCGAATGCATTTTTAAGAATATAAAAAAGTGTCGCGACCAGGAGCGTAGCGTGAATCTTCGTGGCGCTAGCGCTAAATTTGATGATCGTGTTATTGCGCTACCCTTACCAAGCTGCATGCTACGCACCTGCTCGCGACCGAGATACGGGCTCTGTATTCTTAGAACTTACAAAAAGTAGGTTTTAGGTTTGTCCAATGCTAACAAGTAACTTGTATAAGAAACGTGCAACAATAAAAGTGAATCAAAGTTAAATAACCACAAGTGCACAATGCAAAGTTCTTTTTAGGAACTCGCTATTGACTTGTATATTGCCGATGGATCAAATTTTCATGCAAGTGTCGGTGGGCAGCATACAGTCAAGAGCAGGGAAGTAAGTCCAGCCGATTTCCTGACCACCGATCAGATTTTACTACTGGGTTGAATTTTGTCCCGACAATAATATGACTTTCTTATTCGTTTCCTCCCGGCTAACCGGCACCCTTTAGGTTGCTATGTCCATCTCGTTAAATCAGAGTCGGAAGATGCTAGGCACGTCCCACCACACACCATTTCAGTTTTTTATTTTATCCCGTGTTAAGTAGCTTAACACCATAACATCCCAGTGCCTGAAAAATTGTGATCTTACAGTCCAATTAAAAAAAAACTCGAATGAATGTTAATGTACTATTTTTGTAAATATTAATTTATTTCAATTCAATGCCCTGCATTCAATTCAATTTCGTACAATTTTCATTAGACTCATCAATTCGTTTTCTTACTTTGTATATAATTATAAAGAGAACAACCGGGGGTGCAATTTCTTGTTATTAACAATAATTATTTTGAGTAAAAGTCTCGTGTATTGATATATAAAAATTCTACGCAAGCCAAAAGTAGAATTATTGATTTATAAGATTCGTTTTACATAATTTTTTCTTTAGAAAACTTAAACTATGTACCATTAAAGTCTATAGCACTCTGAATAAAATGTCGATTTTCGTTTTACTACTTCGATTGTTTTTCTTTACTGTTCTAATTCCTCCGTAAGGCAACGTTTCTCTTTTCTACCTCCAACGAATCAATTATTATTTTCAATTTATAATAATTTGTGAGCATCGGCTTTCCAACTACAGTTCGATATACATAATATGATTTTTTTTTTATTTTAATTAATAATTAGGTAAATTGGTAAATGGCATCGTAAAATACTTTCGTTTTGTCATTGTTGTTCGATTATGGTAATTATTGTTGGAAAAACGGATTTTTAAGGTTCGGATTGTCCGATTTTGTTGTACATAGAATTTGTCGTTCTAATTGAAAATCATAATTGAGATCCGCTACAGATGAGATTGGTTTAATTGCTGGCATCTGAAAGGTGAATGATTTGTTTTTAAAAACGTTGGGACAATAAACAAAAGAAACTTACCGTGAAAGCTTGACTAAGATTTGGATTCAGTATGAAAGGTATACCGTCGATTTCGGAATAAGCTCCTAACGTTCCGGCTAAGGATGTTGGAGGCTTTGGTGCTGGCCGCTTGGGCGATACGGAAGGATGGTAAGATGATATTTCTTCGTATTCATGGTCTGTGGTTATGGTGTCCTGTATGAAGAAATTTACAATTTGTTAACAGAATGATTGAGATAAACTGTCCAGTCATAGTTAAATGTCATGCCACGAAAGCCAATAGCTACCAAATCAAATAATTACTTAACGACACTCACTTTATACTGTGGTTTCTTATAAATGCTAATATTTGCCAAAGCCGTCTCTAATTCTGTAGGTGCGTCCAATTTAACGCCCGGTACTGGTGGAGGCACGCGCAATGGAATCGGTCCAGTTTTATAACATATCAAAATTCCATTTATATCTCTGCAATGAAAGTTGAGTAAGCTTACAAAAAAAAAAAATAATAAATCTTTTACTCACCCTGCCAATATGAAGCCCTCGGGTGCTTGTTTTAATTTCGAACACAGAATAATGTCCGTAACGGCAAACGAAACTGTTCCACGTTTCGATAGTTTATAACAAATTTGCTTTTTACGCCATGCCTTTTGTTCGCTATCGGCTGTTCGCGATAACAATGAAAATCCTTTTGGTGCAAGATCTCTTTCGGATATTATTCTGTGTGAACAATTTCGGTATAAGTCGAGAATTCGTTTAATGAAAAACGCCAGCGAATGTGATACGTTACCTTAAAGTTTCAAGTACATATTCAGGAAGTCCTTCACTCTTCGATAGGCATAAGTATCGCGAAGTCTGTTTGCCAAACAGAAGACTGTTTTCACGCCATAAATCGGCGTCGGAATCCTGATCATAGGTTCTATTAATTACGGAGAAATTTTTTGGACATCTGAAAAATGAGTTTGGACAATGTTAAAATGTTTACAGTCGCTGGAATATAAAAGAAAGAGTGAGGATGGTTTCAATTTCGACTGGTGTACTTCCGCTCGAATATTTTGCAATTTGTCATCGATTTTTAAATTCAAAAAGTTTTTTTTAAGAATCTCTAATTGTTTGCCATATTTCCTATTTCATTTTTGGTAAATGGTGTTAATGTCGTTATCAGTTTGTGTATCATTCACGACTTCCCGTTTCCCTGATCAAAATATACCTGTTCATCTACTTCCTTGGCGGCTCTGCACTGAAAAAAAGTGAAAAAAACACGAGTAATATTTTGGAAAGATCCAAACAAGACTCACTCAAAAGCTATAAACCTTTTCGTGGTACCATAGTAGGTACTTTTTTCAACTAGTTTTTTATTTTTACAAATTTCCATTTATTTGTTCCAATAGATAAGACAAAACCCACAACATTCTTAAAAGCAGAGCTTGATAAGATCCTTTTTTTCGCATTGTAGAAATCAGGTTATAGTTCTGGGATCTATTGAAATTTACCTTTCGAACGTATCTGCTGTGTATTATCGCAAAACAAGAATATTTCGTTATCCTAGTAAAGTAGTAAACAGTTACAATATCAATTAAGTGCTTGCAACTGTATTAGAGCGACAAGTGAAATTAATACTGGGTAACAACTTGATAATAAGTTTGTTCTTCAGTCAACAAAAAAAATCAAATATTGATATGAAGCGATTTAGTTTTGTTTGATAAAAGGGAATTACTCATCACTTCTCGACAGTTTGGTTCTCGAATGGAATTTTTTTTTTAAGAGAAGTGGAATTAGATCTAGTAAATTTGATATGATGGGCTGAATATATCATGAAAAGGATTTGTTACGAACCTTGTTGGTAAGTTAGTTTGGGTATGAAAGTAAACTCTAAGTTTGTTGATGAACAAAATCCATTAACTTTTTCGTATAGCAAACTGAAAAAAGACAAAATGCATTCTTCTTACCGATAGCCTCAATGCAAATGTTCTTAAAACATATGGAAGTGTTCGCATTGGTGTGGTCCTCACTTCGTACGGATCTCATTTAGTTGCTAATGTGGTCTATTCTTGTTAGTTTCTTTATAAAACGATGCATTGAATATAAATGAATACGCCGAATATAACTTAATCATAATTACTATGCGTACTGAAATATGGAACAATCTGCTAACTGTCTGGGTGCAACTGTTATTATTTTTCGGTACAAGTTCCTGAGAGTGGTAAAATTGGACGTGTGATTTATCATCGATTCGAAACAAGTTCGAAGGGTAAAAAATGCTATCTTGTAAGTCGATTTCGGATAGCAATTTTCATTTGGAAATTCGAAAAACTACACATTTTGATTGAGAAAACGAATATTTGAAGAGTTTTAGTGATTCGAATTCGATTTAATTTATTTTAAATAATTTAAGTGAGTTGTAAAACTGGTCCACATTAGTAATTGTTTAGGTGGGTGTGTCATTTTGTGTTACCTCTTATGTGAAACTGTACTGATGACTCCAGTTCTTCGGACTGAGAAACTGTGCCCTTAAAACGGTGAAAAAAATTCAGCCATAAGAAAATTTATGATTTACGATAAAGTATCTTTATAAAGCAGTTTTTTTTAGGGATACGATATAAGCTTAGGAGGTTAGTCTGTAATACACAGTTGTGTACAGTGCAGTCAGTTTCAGTAGAGTATGTAGGTCTGAAATCGGGACGGACATGGCAGTGTACTCGTTGGTGTTAATAATTGATAGTGCTGTTTGGCTGTGATATGATTTACCAGGACAGCAATGTTGCCTATAACAAGTCAACTACTGCCTGGTAAGCTCCGATGGTATTTGCCAATTTGATAAGAATGTCAACAGAACTCATCTGCTCAGTTAAATCATTTAGTAGTGATCCTACATACTAAACATTCCTCAATGTTTACTATTTATATCAGCATTTTTTGAGCACCTTGTAGTTCATCGAATTTAAAAATGTAGCACTGTAAACAAATTGGTTATATATTGATACACGTAGCCTAGGAACCTCACACCTCAATGTTTTCAGTCAGAACGGCACGCCTCCCAATATACAACTCAAATGCGAAGAAATTTTTGCATCTCACAAATAATATTTTCTTGCATTTTCTCCACAGAACCGAACATGCTGGAAGTATCACGTTTCAACGCAGGCAGCATATAAGCGCCGCTGTATTTTTACACGGGAGTTTTACTACGGTAAAAGCGTGACGACGTTTTACACGAAAGTGTTTGCAAAGCGATTTTGATTGGTCGCAGCGATCGAGTAGTACATAAATTCGGAAAATGCTGCTAGTAGTGCGATTACTGAAAGCGAATTGATAAAATGTTGTTATTTTCATTGATTTTAATCGCATTGTGTTTTACTTGAAAACTCAAAGGCATTTGACATTGGAGTGGTGTCCTTCAAAGGATATTTCCTTTGGTCCAATCTTTAGGCTCCGTAAATTTAGCGTTTAGAGGTTCCTCAGAAGTGCTGTTTGGATTTTTATAAAACCAAAATTGAAATTTGAGAGCACTTCGTCGGATTTTTTCTTCTTTTGATAATACAGAGCTTGGAATTACTGAATTAATTTTCGGATGACTAAATAAAAAATTGTATAAGTGACTGTCGTAGATAAGGATATGATAATATCGCGAACATGAAAGGAAACAATAAAGCAATGCAAGCATGAGTATGGCCAGTACAACCTAGAGCGTTTTATACACCTTGTTCAGTTACTTCTTAAATTTACTGGTAAACGATACAGACACGTGTTCCTTTCATGTAGTAACTTAGTTGGCATTGTGCAATATACATATATGGATAATGCTGGATGGGCACTTTCGTGATTGGGTTCATCTGGATCATCGATGGCTGCGGGCAACCAACCAACTTTCTTTCTTTCATATCGCGATCACCAAGCGAAGTATGCGCAGAATTTGTAGCAGCAGCATTGTAAAAATTTTAGTAGTAGCGTTATTATACAAATTTTTGAAATTTGAGTTATATGTATTTAAAATAAGCTTTAAATATATAATACACATTTTTTCTTCGTCAACTTAGAGATGGGAGTTTTTTTCTTAAAATAATGTCAAGAATTTTCCGCTCTCCAATACACGATGGGAAAATTCAGTTCTACTTTCCCATTCGCATATTGAATCTTAAGCCAATTAAATACAGTCGTGTGAAAAGTCAAGAAGCTTTGTTTGAGATTTTTGAAGGAGAGACACTGAAACGAAAGTTTAATAGAAGTGCACTAAGTCTGAAAATAATGAATTGTTGGTAATGTTTAATATTTAAAAAAACAAATTTTCTAAATATTAAGATGAATGGACCAACTGCTGTTAAGAGTTTAAAAATATCCAAAACATCGCTAGAAAACATGAGTGATGTTCTTATTCGAAAAATATTTGGCTGACACAGCATACAAAATATTTTGAAACTGTTCGATCACGAAAGAAAAAAACTTTTTTATTATGTAATTCCTGATACAGTTGCGGATGCAAAATAAAAATTTATAGTAGAATTTTATTACAACCTTTCAGATCTGGCTATAAGTTCCGTAAATGAAAGATTTGAGCTACTTGAAGACCACATATCATTTGAATTCCTGTATGATAATTGTTTAATGTACGACGAAATTATGTTGTTTTCACAGAAGAAAGGAGTCGAATAGATACAAAAATTAAGCCTCACTCTGTTGATACTGCCTCGATTTAATATCGATTCACAGTTAGGGAATTGCACTTTTAAAGCTCTACAAAACAATAATAAGACTTGTGCTATGCTATAGGACAGCGAAACGTGGACATTGACTCAGGCGTCCGAAAAATTAGTTAACGCCTTTGAAAGAAAAGTCCTCAGAACAATCCTCGGACCTGTGAGGGAAGACTCGATCTGGAGAATACGATACAATAGAGAATGGTATGCCATCTTCGACAACCCAGAAGTATCGAACTTCATAAAATTTAAAAGGCTACAATGGGCTGGTCATGTGGAGCGGATGGATGACGGAAGAATCCCCAAACGCACACTAAAGGGAAAAGTCTATGGACAAAGACCAGTTAGAAAACCACGAAAGCGCTGGGAGGACTCTATTGACGCAGACAGCAAATCATTTCACTTCTAAGATGTAGAAACTGGAGGACGCGGTCACTGAACCGAGAAGGCTGGAGGCGGCACATACAGGAGGCTAAGGTCCGATTTTGACTGTAGCGCCATCGTAAGACTAAGTAAGACTAATAAAGCGAACTGACTGGAACTAGTTCCGATGCTCGTTTATTGAGGACTGACTTGTAAGTATGAGATGACAACATGTTGAAACTTCTAAAAACAGTTTATACATTATTCTTACATGATAAGGAGGGTACAACATGTCACACTGCGAGACAGATCTGGCCAAAGCTGGATCTTAATCGTTCTAAAAGGCTGACTCTGCTCAAAAGGGCGGACATCAGCAAAACAGTCGGTGTCCTAACCGGACACTGTCTTATAGGTCGGCATGCAGAAAGGCTTCTGTAGAACCTGCCAGGACGAGGAGGAGGAGGAGACAGTGCTTCACCTTCTCTGTACTTGTCCAGCTCTGTCCGTCAGAAGGAAAGCTCATCTCGGAGCGTACTTCTTCAACTGTCTTGGTGAACTTCCCACAATGTAGGTCGCGAGAATCCAACGCTTTATTATAAGCTCTAAATGGTTCGACGAGTAGGACCGGAGTCGATGATCCTGTGGTATCACAACGCACCTTTTAGGTCTAAGTGTGTCCGTGTTCTCACGGACAGCCACGTGTACCTACCTACCTACCTAAGCATCTACTTTGTGAGTGTCTTCAACTAGCCAGCTGTAGGTTCAGAGCCATGGGCAGCTACTTCTTCTCCGGACTCGGGGACATGGCTGGATTACGAATTGATGAACTGGCCAAGTTCATTCGCTCCAGTGGCTGGTTCGACTAGCTCCTCCCCTGTAGCAATGCTACGACAACTCCCAATATGGGGTGTCACGGGTGTGGTATCACAATGGACCAACCGAATGGTCTAAGTGAGCCGATCCATGGTTTGGATGGCTGCCACCTAACCTAACCTAACCATCATCGGCACAAGTTATAAATTTGGCTTTAAGTCCTATGAACTGTAGATTGTGTATATACAGAAGATGCAATGTAGGTCCAAGAATTGAACCTTGTGGAACTCCTATATTGACTGTCCTAGTTGAGCTTGGTGTGTCGAGATTTTTGGTAATGTTCTGTCGGTTAACTAAAAAGTTTTTTAATATGTCGTTGACCTTTCTTTAAATCCCAATTTCCTTTAAAACTTCAAGCAATATTTTATGGTTTACAGTGTCGAAGGCTTTTTTTAAATCTACAAATATCGCAGTAACGTAGGAACCTTCATCGAGACCTTCGTTTATAAACTGAATAGCGTCAACCGAGGCTGACGTTGTATTGCTGCCTTCTTGAAACCCGTATTGGTTATTATCAAAACCAGAATATTTTTTTATGAGTTGCAAGAGCCTCCTGTTGATAAATTTTTTCGAAAATTTTGCTTAACGCGCTGATTAAGGCTATTGGTATTGGATAGTTATTTGGATCTTTGGTTGAACCACCTTTATATGTGGGAGAGATCAGTGCTCTTTTCAAGCAGGTTGGAAATGTTTCTTCGTTTAAATGATTATTTATATCTATGCTAGGGGGGTTGATATGATTGACCTTAATATTTTTAGATCATTTGTTAGATTTAAGTTCAGCAATGATGTTTTCCACTTCATTAGCATCCGTTGGAAAAAGAAACATTGCATATGGCATCAGGACAGCAGGTTCTTCGCATTACTTTGAGTCTTAGGTTCTTCTGAGAGAGTTGTACCAATCGTGCTGAAGTGTTCGTTTAAGGTATTTCCAATTAAAGCGGGATCTTTAATTGGCCAATTTGGCGTATCTAATGCACTTTCTTCATTTTTTACGTGCACTGCCGACAATTCCACTAGCTTCCCTGATTCTACCCCAGAATTTCCTAGGATTCCCGTCTGTTTTTGCTAATTGCTCATTATAATATTGTTCCTTAGCTGATTTTACCATTTTGGTTGTTTCGTTCCTAGCCGTTCTGTATTGAATGATGTAATTTTGGTTTGTCGGATCATGCATCAGTTTTCTGTATACTTTCTTTTTCCTTCTCAGTTGTACTAAAATGTCATGAGTTATCCAAGTAGAATTTCTAGTTCTTCTTACCATTGTTGAGGTCGCAGTTGTTTTTTCCGATATTATTGCCTGAATTAGCGACTCGGTTGTGATGTTATACATCTTCCTTACATTCAATTCAATCTCTCTTTTGAAAATATTTCTGTTTATGTATGTTAAATTAGTCTTCATTCATTTAAATTAGTCTCCATTCAAAGTCGGAGTCAAAGCTCCGTAGCATCCCTAGTGTAACAAACAGCGCTGTCGTTTGTACTACGATAGTAGTATTTGTACTACTATTGAACTTTATGTACTACTGTACTACTCCTTTCAATTTTGTACTACTCTTGCGTCTTGCCTTGAAAATTAAATTCTTTTTTCGATTTTATATACTATAAAAGTGAATTCGGAAATTAACGAATTTTATTTGTCATTTTTAACCTACATTCTCAGCGTGACTAATAAAATAAAGCCAATTATAAGACAATAACAGCCAACTTTATTAAAACAAAATACTTGTAGGTACATACATACATATGTATATCAGATGATAATTTAGATGATATTACTTTTAATAATGAACAATTTTTTAAAAACATCACGGCAGTTTATACTGGCGGTAGAGCAGAACTATTAATAAATTCGGGAATCTTCTCTGAAAATAAAATCTTGAAATGAAACAAAATTGCATGAACTATTATTTAACCCTTTGCAAGCAAATATCGAAGACAATAAATTTCAGTTCCCTACAAGGTTTAAGTCCCTCATCCATGGCTGAAACTACAATAAATTAAGTTTTTTTTTAATGAAAACTTAGACGCTGAGTAGCGATTAGTACTTAAGAAATCAATAGTACCAAAATATTTAGATTTTCAAGATTTTTGGGCTAAAATATTTATGTTGAAAGATGCTTTATGTGTTAAAATGTTTCCAAAGCCAACGAAATTCATAAGTTCCTTAATATGTCTTTCGCATAGTAGTGCAACTGCGGAGAGAACCTTTTCTCAGCTTGCGCTTATTAAAGATAAAACACGGAATGCTTACTGGAACAGCTACTGCAAATTGGGTACCAAGCAAAGCGCTTTGAAAAGTACCATAAGTGAATACTGGTACTGATGGCAATCAGTCGTATTTATGTATATCTGATTTGAGATGCTATTGCGATGTCATTAAGAGGTTAGGATGGTTTGAAAATTTCAAAAAATGTTTCTTTTTTTTTTTTTCGTTATTAAATAATACAATATGTCTAGAATATTCTACAAAAATATTAAATCGATCCGAATAAAATTCTAAGAGATATAGCCTTCGGAAGTTCCGCCCATCGGGCCACGTCAGCCTCAACTTAAAACTTTAATCGCGTTTTTTCCGAAACTCTATTTATGAAGTCGGTGGACACCAGGGACGTCATTTCAGTTTTTTCTAGGGAGGGGGCAAGATGTTATGAATGTATATATTTTTATATATAAATATACATATGTTATATGTAATATATGAAAACCCAAAATTCGGGAGGTGGCCAATGCCCTCCCTGCTCCCACACAAATGACGTCCCTGGTGGACACGATTTCTCGAAAAGTTATGAACCGACCTTGTTCAAATTTTGCACACTTCTTCAAAATAACATTATCTAGTGCTTGAACAAAGGATTTTTTTTAATTTTTATTACAACTTATTTTACGAGGCAATACATGGTGAAAATTTTACCAATGAATAGGATTTTTTGTTCAGAGCTCCGGCAAAAATTCAAATTTCAAATTTTTTTTTCCTTCGTTCAAGCACGAGCTGTATGCTTGTGCTGGTTTTTTAATTTTGGATGAACCAGTCATGAGCTATCCTACCACGCCGAGAACACTTTTTTTTTGAGAGGTCAAGGGAAATGAGTTCCCAATGGGTGAATTTTCAAAATTTTTAAACAAATATTTCACAAAATACTTTTGAAATATGTTTCTTCGATGTACTAAATTGTTTAAATAAAATATTTCATTAGATTTATTAAAAAAAATAGTAAAAATACCATTTTTTTGAGCCACTTAACCCCTAAAGTCTAGATAATTGAGGCAAAATTTAACGATATTTTCGCATATTGATAAATCAGATATCAAAAATTTTCTTTCAAATAAAAACAGGACTGATTATTTTTATTATCTCTTGTGAGCGGTATTAGACGATAACTGAAATATCATGTGGATATAATTTGTAAGATTATGACCAATTATGTTTGCTGGGTGGTCGATGTATATATGAATATTAAATTTCAAAATTAACTAAATTAAAGTTGTGAAGGAACGTGGTAGAAACGGTGGGTATTAGCTTCATACCAATTTTCCAAGTATCGATCAATAAAAAAGAGACGAATGTAAAATTTTCTGCAAAAATATTTTTTTAACTTCTTCATTTTGGGGAAAGAAAAAATGATTCAGCATGGCACGATAGATTGAGTAGCAATAAAACTTCTCGAATTTTGATAGAATATTTGAATAATTTCCGAACGCTGAGGCAACGTGAAAATAATCATGATGAAATGGCAAAACTTACTGATGACAACTGGTAGCAGATTTAAATTTTGAAATTTATATATAGCGACCATAAGCTATAAAGATCCTATCGAGCCTACTGGTAGACCATATACATATTATAAATTTTTTATTTAAATTTTTTTATTACAAAAGGAAATGACAGGATTTAACCGCCTTTTGCCAATTTTTGGAGGCACATAAGTTTAAATAAAAATTGTAAAAGGCCATCATTAAAAACTTAACCATGGCTAATAGGCAAAAGCAAATAATATATGTATTAACTTATACATACATGGTTTTATAACAAAGATAATATTTTTAATATGTTCTTGTAATTTCTGCTACATTTAGTTTATTAAATCAGCTTATTTAATATTACACCTAATAACCATGTAGTTGTGAAATTACTTATGAATGAAAAAGAATAGAATTATTTGTATATTAAATTTACGGAAAAATATGTTAATATTTACATGTATTGATTGCTAATAAAAACTCTATTATATATTATTATTATTATTATTATATTATTGTTCTGCTGTTCAAATTTTTGTTTATCGAAAAGATACGATATACTTGTACTGTACAAGTTCATACATATGTGTATCGTTTTAAGGGGTGGTGCCTGTCATACTAAATGCAAACTTCAAATCCCCCTAAATAACTAACTTTGATTTTTTCCGATTCTGAAATTTATAAGTCATGTACTACCGATCTTTGTGAAATACTACTGTCTTTCACTGAAATGCACTACTGATCAGAACAACTAAACGACAGCACTGGTAACAAATGAAATTAGGAAGAATTGCTTGCTAATTGAATATGATTAAATACAGGAAATATTGGTTTTATTGATTTTAATTGAATTGTATATTTTTCAAATCCCGACGAACCCATTGTTTGCAACAGAAGAGAAGGTAAAATCGATCCACAGCTGATTTTATTATTTATCTGTTGCGCATTCTTATCTCAATTTGATAAGCGGCGATTCCGCGTTAAAATGTAGGAAGAAAAATAAACATCAATCGCTGTAAACACAGATAGAAGATTCAAAACAAATTAAAATCGCCAAATTGCAAAGCATCCGATTGCAACAAATCACACCACACCGTCCAACTAGCAATGATCAAATTAAATTTAAAAGAATCCACTTACTTATCGCAATCCTCGACAATCTGCAACGCGGTAATCGGTCGATTGTCCGGCAAAATGCTCAGAATCGAGTTGAAAACGTTTTTTTGCTGCGTCGATGAAACCGAACCGGGCGCCGGTGGCGGAGCTCGTTTCACTCCACTTTTATGCATCTTATCTGATTCGAGGATTACTTTTAATAATGAAACTTATTCAAAACTGATAAAAGACGTCGATTTAAGCAAACAATTTGAGTCATTCGAATCCGAAATAAATCCCGGCGTAACACTTTTTTTACATTTTTATTATCGTAACTGAAAAACCAAAACACGTCAGCTACAAATATTACTCATTACTTTGGCAACTTTGGGGTTTTGATGGAAACAAGTTCATAGAACTTACAATTAATTAGGAAGACACGATTATTGCGGCTGTAAGAAAACAAACAATGAAAGTTTTCAAGTGGTTTCAATTCGATTGGAAGAAATTTTTTCGCGTTAAGATATTTGGCAGTTTCGACCCACCTGATCGATAATAAATCTAGATCTAAGGCAGCACTTTTGTCTAATTCACTATACAGTCGATTATTTGATAAGTTTAATAGAAAATTTGGCAATAGTTACGCGGAGAAATGAAAAGATTTTTGCGGACCGGATGGTCTTTTAGATTCGCTGATAAATGTCAAAAGTTTTCAGACAAAAGTTGAGAAACGTCAAGTGGAATGAGAACGTTCAATGATTGCTGGAAATGTTTTAAATTTTTATAAATTGTTTAAAATGATTGTTTATTAGTTTTAAATCATGTTGGAGAAAATAGCAAAACTTAGGGAACTTTAAAATTATATTTTTAATTCATTTTAAGTCAGAAATTGTAATTTAAACACTTCTCTGACGTTTGGTATGATTTCGAATTGGAAAACATATTGCATTCAGTTTGACTTTTGTTTGTTGTACGAGCAACGAATCCGACCCGGATGAAAAATATTTTAAATTGATTTTCTCTTTGTAATTTAACAAACAACTCAAAATTTAAGCAGAATAATTCCGTTTAATAATGGAAGAAGTAGAGTCTGGAAGTAAGCCGAAATCGCCCGAGAAACCAAGCAACAAAGAACCAAAATCGCCGCAACCAAAAGATTCGGCGTCCGAACCGGAGAAAAAGAAAAAACGCAAAGGAAAAAAACAAGATGGCAAGAAACTAGGCCGGAAAAAGATGAAGCGGGAAGAAGGAGCCCCAAAGCTTCCACTAACAGGTAAATTAACACCCAGGAGATATTGAAAATTTGCTTTTAACCCGATTTCTTGCAGGCTACGTTCGTTACATGAACAAGCGTCGTGACGAACTTCGGATTGAATTTCCCGACAAAACTGCCATCGAACATACGAAAATAATCGCCGAGGAATGGAATGCGTTGTCCGAAGAACTGAAAAAACCATTTCTGCATGCGGCCGAAGTAGATAAAGAACGGTAAAACCGCAAAGGCTAGTTGCCACGAATCTCTCGTTAACCGCCTCTCCTATTTTTACTTGCAGCTATGTCCAGGAAGTTACGGAATTCAACCGTTCGAAGTCAGAGCGAGCAAAAGCCGACGATCACCCAGAGGCGACCACCACCCAACCAGCCGCCACCGTCCCTCGAACATCCAGCAGCAGCAGTAGCACCCTACCGACTGAAAAAACCCCGAGCCAAACAAACGGCACGGCAAACAAAGAACTTCCACCAGCCGCAGTAATCCCGTACCCCGTCGTCATTCCCAAGCAATTTCGTCGCAACGGCGATCACGGCATACCGATTTTCACCGACGAATTTCTCGATCACAACAAATCGGTCGATCTCGAGTTGCGAATGCTGCGCAAATCGAACGTCGACTACGAGCAGCAGAACTCGGTGCTCGAGAAGCACATCGAAAATATGCGTTTCGGCGTCGAGAAAATGAACAGTGACAATGCCGTGCTGGTCGAGAAGAATCGCTTGCTCGAAGCGTATCTGGACCGCTTGAAAGCGAAGCTTGTTCAGTCGTTTGCGGCCCTATCGATTCCGAGCCAGCCGCACGGCGCTACAGACGAAAATTTCGACAAGTACATGGCCGAATTGCATGCGATGGCAACGTCCAATACGCACGGACCAGCCTGCCTGAACAAGGCCAAGGATATTGCACGCAAGTTGGATCTGCAGATTCAGTTGTAGTTCGCGTGACAGCGACGAGGAAATTTTATTTTCTGTATGTAAAAGATGGTAAATAAAGGGAGCATTTCGATGGAAAGAAAAACTTGCGCTTGTTTAAATTTCAATTTTATTTGTTTTCACGCGCCGAACCGGCCACGACTTGGATCTAACTGCTAGAATTTCTCCGCGCAGGGCGAAGGCGTCTACTTCTTCTTGGGCTTCAACGAAAAGTACAAAATAACCAGACCGATTGTACCGTAAGTGGCCTTCGCTACCTGAAAAAAACGCAATTACATAAGAAAGTCGACCACAAGCTGACGGAATTTTCTTACATTGGCACGGCCGCGCATTGTGTTCCCGTTGAAGTACTTTCCAAGTCCGGTTAGTTTCGATTCGTCCACATGATCGCCAGCCATCCTATGGAATTGAGTGAAATTTACGTTTAATTTTCGTGTAAAAAAGGCGACTACCACGGGGCGGAAACTCACTTGAAAAATTTTCTTGAAGTCTGAACAGTAGAAGAAAACGTCGAACAAGACTTGTCAAACGTTGAGGTTATGTTATGTAATGAGAAGAGTTGGGCTGTGTTTTGGTTGAGACTGTACTTGGGGTACAGTTGGGAGCAGTGCTGCCACTTATGTTTTATCTTGAACACAATATGGTGATTTCTTTTCTGCAAAAAATGTGACCCGTTTTAGAGTCACTGTATAAGAACTAACGCAAACATCCACTATCTTGAGTACGGACAATGACCGCTTTTGGTACCTTTTTAGTAGTCTTGAACCCTGCGAACTCCAAAGTTCGCAGGTTTCTTAAATGGCATAGTTTTAGTGTGTATACGTGGAGCAGATGGATTTTGATTAACGTTTCACGGAATCGAGATACATATGTCTCATGAAATGTCAACTAAATACAGCGTTTATCCACTTTAGTGGAGATAAAAATGAAAAATCGGACAACTGCAAAAAAATTTCAAATGTACTGGTTTCAAATGAAACACACATTGTCCGTACTCAAGATAATGGATGTTTGTGTTAGTTCTTATACAGTGACTCTAACCCTTTTCTGCCCTCAATTTTTGTTCTAGCAGTTCCGCTGTTCTATTCTCAAATTTTTTTTGACCTGCTAGAAAAAGGGGTTTGAGTCCGTGGCTAAAATTGACCTGAAAACTCGCATTTCTTGCCCCGAAAATTTCGGCGGTGCAACTCCTTTAACCTCAAATGTGCGTAAGAAACGATGAAAATAAGAAAAAAATATCCTATGACAACAGCGACAAAGATTTAAAAGCATAAATTAAACTGTCCAACGGGTCATACGGTAATTAGAAATCATACGGAGTGTAGTGTAAATATATTTAAATTTTCATAATAGCTTTTTGACCTGAAAGCGTTCTATTGTAAATTGACCTGTCGGACGGAACTGTCAAAAAAGAGGGCAGAACTGCAATAATTTTGCATCTTTACAGGTCACATTTTTTTTTTGAGAAAAGAAATCACCATAATAGCGATTTCTTTTCTGCAAAAAAATGTGACCCGTTTCTGCCCTCAATTTTTTTCTAGCAGTTCCGACTTACAGTCAAAGTTTTGGTTAAATTTTAACTGAAGGTCGTAATAACGGCACTTCGTTGTCGAGAAAACGGGACAAACTTCAGAAAACATGATTTGTCAAGAAACCAATTTGTTTACAATATCAGTACTCGAATTTGGCGAGTGCTTTTTAATTTCAAATTTTATTTTTAGGTACTTCCGGGCGTCTAAATGCGGCGGTTTTAGTCTTGTTTTAACGGCAAATATATAAATTTTAATAATCAGTAAAAAACCAAAAAATTGATTTTTTTTACCCTACAAGCTCCCCTCAAGGTAAACGGAAATCGGATCGAAAATGTGGTCAGTAGAGTATTTTTAGAGCCAATTTCTCAGGTGGTTTCAGGCTTGGATAGAAAATATTGTATTTATCGCTCTCCAGGCTGTAATTTTGAGAGTTTTCCAATCTGTTTCCAGATTCTGAACGTAATCTTGGAAATGAAAAAATTTAAAATTGTTCTTTGCTCTTTCCACAAACGGTATCCTAAATAAGCTCGACAGCTACTTGGAAAATTGAGATAAACTTTAACAATTGGAGAAAAATAGACCCAAAATTCTTCTTTTGAGAATTATTTTATTATCCTTAAAATCTATTTCACACTTTTTTTATAATATTATATCATTAATTAAAAATACAAAACGTTGATCTTACATTTAAATTTTATATTACAAAACTGTGATGTTTGTGTATGTTGGAATGCACAATTCCTTAAACTAAAAACAAGAAGCTGTGACTTTTCATCTAAATTCTTCTGTGGAATTTCGTGAAACAATGTCCCCACTAAGGGCTGCAGTCAATTAATCATAAGTGAGTTAGGAGTCGACGGAGCCTGTAATAGAGTACGTTAATCTAGAGATTGTGGGTTCAAATCCCGTTCATTACTCATATTCTATTACTATTTTACTTGAACAACTTGTCGCACTCCAGGAGCACCGGAAAGGGTCTTATAGGAACTGAAGAAAAAATCAATCATAAAAAACATTTTAAAAAAATAGCAGTAATCCTACAACTACAAGCTAGTACCACATCAACTTTCCTACACAGAAAAAATCAATAATTTATTCGATTTGATCGGATCTTGTCTCGTCAGTTCTCAAATAGAATTCAAAATTTTATCGTCGCTTCACTCGATTCTCTGCTTCTAGCAATACTTCTGTTTAAGATCACGTCGCAGGATCTTTCCCGAGACAGTTTTCGGGATATCGTCCAAGAAAGTCACGCCACCTTCCAGCCTCTTATATACCGCAACCTTTTCGGCAATGTAGTCCTGAATTTCTTTCTCGGTCGCCTCAACCTTTGGCCGAAGTACAACAAATGCTCGCGGAACTTCGCCATGTTGATCGTGCGGTACACCAACAACGGCTGCATCCAAAATCTTCGGATGATCGCGAAGCAATTCTTCGAGTTCGGCCGGCGGAACCTGGAAACCTTTGACCTTAATCAGTTCCTTCATTCGATCGGTTATGAAGAAGTAGCCTTCGTCGTCGTAATAGCCAACATCACCGGTACGAAGCCAATTTCCGTCCAGAAAGATATCTTTTGTTGCTTCAACATTGTTTAAATAGCCGGGCATTACTTGCGGTCCGCGAACGCATAGCTCACCGACCGTATTCGGTCCGAGACCAACTCGATTCTCGCAATCGAAGGCTGCTACTTTTGCTTCCGTGCTAGGGCATACGAATCCTACCGATGCGTATTTCTTCAGTCCTACATGACCCATAATAATAACGGGCGATGTTTCGGTCATTCCGTATCCTTGAACAAAGTGAACGTGGGGGTTTCTGTGCAAAAAAGAATCCATTAGTGACGCAAGGAGATGAATATCAAGACCAAAAGGATACTTACATGCCTAGAAATTTCTCGACGTCCAATGCCCCAATTGGAGCAGCTCCCGACATCACAATCCTTAAGTGTTCCAGGTGCTTCTTTTGAACCTTCGAACTATTCGTCAAGAATAAAACTGAAAAAAAAGAGAAACGTTTTAAAGAATTCTCGTCAAAGATTTCAAAGTCCCGCTTACCAATTGGCGGTACCAAATTCAAAACGCTTCCTTTAAGATCGTACAGCGACTTGATCAAATCGTCCGGTGTGAATTTCGGCATCGTCACTAATTTGCAGCCCAACTTAAGTTTCGACAGCATAACAATTGTAAGTCCATAAATGTGGAAGAACGGTAACAAGCAGGGTATAACATCTTGAACGTTTTCGCTAGTTTCCAGCATCATTGACGGATATGGTGACTTACTTTGAACCATTTCGCAGTTTACCGTGATATTGGAATGGGTTAGAATGACTCCTTTTGGCAAGCCTGTTGTACCGGACGAATATGGTAAGACAACCATGTCGTTCACCGTTATTTCGGTGGGTTTCAATTGGCTGAAATCACAGTTTTTCGAATCGACAATTTCGTAGAAGTCGATAGCACCGTCAGGAACTACTTCTGAATTTTTTGTTCGTATACAGCATATTGGTACGTTCCTCTGGGCAATCTTGCACGCTTCTTTTAACGTTTCGAATCCGGAAACGGTTCCAATTACGAATTTTGCATTACTATTGGCTAGTTGGCGAGCAATTTCATCTGGAGGATTGAGAAAAGAAATAGATTTAGTTGTTTAAATACCAAATCAGCAACAGTAAACAGGGGTATTTTCCTTAAGATGAAGACTTAATCATTTGTTTTAAAAACGTTTGTATGGAGGCTATAATACGTACGACTCACTGGATTTTAGTGGACTAGCTGCAGCAATTAGATAAACTTTAAACACTGAGCTTGTAGTCCAGTATACCCAATCCTCGAATCATTCAGCTCTTAGGCCCGTTCCTGAAACTTTAACTGACAGATTTTCATACAAAACTTCCAGTTAAGGTTCTAGTTTAACTGACGACCATAGGAACGGGCCTTCGTGAGTTTTCATAGACTCTACACTTCTGAACTGAACAATCGAACACTACTACCATCTTCAACCTTCACCTTTGCAGTTTCCACGTTGATATCCTTTAAGTTTAACCTTTCTACTGAGCGTAACACCTGAGATAAAGCAAATCTCAAAGGCTTGCTGACCTTCAACTTCCTTTGAAAAACAAGTGAAAAAACAAAAACAATCTCCAGTAGCATAGACAGCAGACAGAAAGCATCGCCAGTAAATCACTAACAATTCACCTTGGTGAATCATCTTTGTGGACCACAAATCAATCATTTAGTGACTGTTATAGGAAGGATCTCAGTGCACTACATATACAATTCGTCTAAAATGAAAAAGAGTTGAATTTTAATTTGTCTTTACCTACAAGGATTTTTTTAATTTGCTTCTCTTTTTTGAATAACATTTTGCTGCGTTCACCAGATTGTGAGAAAGGGAGATCATTAAGCAAGTTTCCAGCAAAGATGCTAGTAAAGATTCATCGAAGGTGGAAAATAGCATTTCATCGCGAATAGATTCATCATCATCATCATCATCAATGGCGTGACAGCCCAAATCGGGCCAGGGCCTGCAGGATACATTGTCTGAAGTCTTCTCGGTTCAGCGCCTACGTTCGCCAGTTTGTGCATCTAAAAAGCAATTTGCAATCTGCGTCAACTGAGTCCTCGTATCTTTTTCGCGGTTTTCCCACCGGTCGCTTGCCACGAGCTCTACCTTTCAATGTGCGTTTGGGAATTCTTCCGTCATCCATTCGCTCCACATGACCTGCCCATTGCAGCTTACGGAATTTTATAAGAGTCGATGCGGCTGGGTCGTCATAGATGTTATAAAACTCATTGTTGTACCGAATACGCCATTCAGTGCCTTCTCTTACTGGTCCCAAAATTCTTCGAAGAATTCGTCGTTTAAAAGCGTCTATTGATTTTTCAGACGCTTGGGTGAGAGTCGACGTTTCACTTGCATATCGCGAATAGATTAGGTGAAGATAAAGCGACTAATAAAAAAAGCTAAATTTTTTTTTTTGTGCAATAATAGAGAAAAGCGTGTTTATGGCCTCAGGCAAGTGCAAGCAATTTTTTCTTACAAATTTAGTTGTAATGTTTTATTTTATTAAATGTTTTATGATATTAGATGCTTTTATTTTGATCATTTAGTTTTACGTAATGTATCGGTGAAATAATCGTTTTGCTTTTTCATATTTTGTTATCATTTGTTCGTCAAATTCCTCAAATTGTTTGTGCTTAGGTCATATTTCATTGTAGCAAGTAATCTTAATATAAAGAGTGATTCTGTTTTTCATCTATAGATAATATAATTCTTAAAATTATACTCAAAATCGATTCTCTAGCTGAACGTGAGGAACATTAATTTTTTCCATTTCTAAATCATGTTAAAGAACATGATTTAGAAATGGGTCGCTTAACGATCACTAAAGTGAGAACATATCCAACACCTTTTGCCCATTCGCTTACGTAAAGTGTAGGTCAATTGTTTAAAAATCGTGATAAAGGTTCATAAGTGATAACGATTTGGTAAAGAAACCCCTTTTCAAAAATATGTATGTAATTAAATTTTTTGTGCTATTAAAACTAGTCACATCAACCTACATTATTGGTTACCCTACTAAAGAAGGTCTATTCAAAGGTTTTATTGAAATTTGCCGTACGCATAATTACCCAAAGAATAATCGTATAAATTGAAATTGTGCGCAATGTGCTGACATTATGATACGTTAATCTTAAATTTTTAGTCGCAGATGTATGATTTACATAGTATGTACATACCAATCACTTTCGAATATCATTTTTCACTGAAGTGGAGCTACGGGTTTTTCAGGATCTATTATTAGCACATCAAATTGGATTTTTTTGTAGTATATATACATCTACTTTATTATTTTAATAATAAAATATATTACGCCGTACGCAAACTCATTTGAGGAATTATAGTTCTCAAACCCTATGCGCTATGAAATTGATTTTTTTTTATGAATAGACATGGTAGACCCCTTGAAGTTAGAATTTTTTGAGGGGTGAGGATGTGAGGGGGAAGGTGGGGTAAGCGTTTTAGACGAAAAATTTTGGTTTCTAGATCTCAGCAACCGCTTATGGTAGGAAGCTGAAACTTGAAATTTCTATAAAGCTTTGATAGTGGACCCATTTGCAAAAAAAAATTGATGATATGGGTGAAGAGGTGTGAGAGTGGAGGGGAAAATAATGCGTCAGAAACGCAAAAAATCTATATCTCCTAAACCGTTAATGGCAAGAAGTTAAAACTTAACAAATATCTGTAGTTATACTAGGAGAGTAGATTGAAATAAAAATTTTGGGTAGGGGTAGAGGCGTACGGTAGTGGGGGGTGAAAAACTTTAGATTACGATATCTCACAAACCAATGGCACCAGAAAAACAAAATTTGGTTTGAGTATAAAGCTTAATAAAAAAAGATTGTCTAAAGTAAAATTTTTGAAGGGGGTAGGGGAGCATACAAGTGGAGGGGATAAAATTTGTTCAAAAATAACACGTTTCATATCTCAATAACAGTGTAAGATAGATGCTTCAAATTTTTACCAGAAGTAGCGCTCATTGAGCCCTGATAGGGGAAAAAAAATTGTGGATGACGGTGTAGAGGATGAGGGTGGGGAAGGGTGAGAAGGAAAAAGTTCCGATGTTTATATCTTAAGAACCTATTTTGAACGGCTTATGCTAGAAAGTTGAAACTCAATGTGTATATGTAAATCAACTAGAAAAGTAATTACGATAAAAAAAAATTTGAATATTCATTGGCATTCGGAAGGGGGGGACAAAAAAAATTATCAGTAAAAATAAAATGCACATATTTTCACGATTTTCGTCATATTTACTAGGTCTTTCCAAATATTGAATTCATTTTTATTCTACGGATTCTTCATATGAATACCTAGAATGTGTTGTCAAGATTTTTTGAAATTCGACCCCTAAGGGGGTGTTAACCCTTTCAGGCACCGTGTCTACAATTGTAGACATCAAATTATAAGGAAGATATCGCACGAGCTAAGCTGGTTTGTGTATTGCATCCTTAAAATTTCTTTAGTTACATTCTTTTGTTTCCGAAAATGTTCATTTCGTTGTGGTTCGGTGAACAGGGCAGACGTGATACAACAAAATAGTAAAGTTACTCAATAGAAACAAATTTAATTCGTGACCGAAAGGGTTAAGTGGTTGTATACTTTTTCATAAATTCCACCATATCTCTCAGGTCTGATCAGATATCGAATATCTTTTCACTTCCACGGGCTTGTTTAATAATCACTTATTTTTAAGTTTTGTCTTTTTCAACCTCTAGACCGCATCCCGGAATATGACCCAATTATATACTTTATATGTTACACTCTATTCTAACCGCTTCTCAAACTTTTTGTTAGGTTTTCAGTCACACAGTAACATAAACCGCATCCCCGAATTAAACACGTTCCGAACTTCTACCGGAAAAATAATAAAGTTGCGCCCAGACTGTCGGCAGATTTTTTATTTTTATACTGTATATACAATCTTGCCTTAAGTGATTCAAAAGGGGACAAAAAACAAGAAAAGGTGGAAAGAGAAATTAAGTCTTTTTGAAAATTGGTATAAGAAACCTTTAACTGAAAAGAAGAATGAAACTGATTTACAAATTTTAACGGTGATAATCACCTCAGTTCGTAGTTTTCGTGGTTCCGTCGTTTAAATTTTTCTATAAAACCAAAACTTCAGCCCATAATGTTCGAAGTTCAAACAATAATCTCAACTACAATTATCTAAAATTTTAAAAAAACATTTGAGTTCAGTAACCGTAATAAAAAGCGAATATCTCTACGCATGTGCAACATATAGTTGCAAACTTGAAATAAATAAACATATAGATAACAATACAGATAACAAAACCACTGAAAGATTTATTTTTAAAACGATTTAAAAAGTGAAGATAAATTTTTGCTGTCTGTAAACAAATCGGCCCAGTTCAAATTCCACAAATGTTTCATGTACTTTGTAGCAAAGTCTCTCAAATACCGAATTAAGTAGATAAAAATGAAGCAATTTGCGCACGCAAAAATTATCAATTTGCGAACATTGTACTGAGCATCGCGTTCTGATTTAAATTCAATTTTTTTTTCATGAACCGATATCAATTGAAATGTATTGCGACGATTGTAACGCTCCACAATTGAAATAAATTATATCAAACCGCACACAAAAGCCACTTGAATCTTCGTTTCAATTAAAGCGAAAAAGATTTTCGCAAATATTTTCTTTCAATTAAGAATAGCCACTGCATCGAGAAGATGACGATTGAATTCCGTAGAATTTAAGTAAATTATCGGTCGTTGGCTTGTTTTTAATAAATTTATTTTGCATCCATCAATTGGGCTTCAGGAATGGTATTGTTTATAAACAAGCAGGCCCGTGCGCAGGATTGTATGATGGGGGGGGGGGGGGTTTTTTATCAATTTCCCAGCATACTAAATATGATGACCTAAAAAAAAGAAAAAAAAGGGTCCTGACTTCCCTATATAATAGGCCAATGGAGAGGGCCCCCCCCCGTGCGCAAGAAAGCTTTTGTGGAATGGACAATATTATCACAAAATATCTTAAACTGTTTCTGGCAAAATATACCAGTACAGGTTCACTATGTATTTATTGCCAACTTTTTCTAGTTAACACAGGTTGCTGATTTAAGCGGCTCGACGGACCAACAAAACCGATTCTTTTCCATAAAGAGACATAATTACGTTTTCATTCTTAGAAGATGACCAAACGATGCATTCGACCCATTCAGTATTTTAGCAATCCCAGAAATAATAGATATTTTAGAAAGAGTAAAATTGAAATTGTCCCAATTAAATGTGGTTCAACTAGCTATTTAGCAATACAGACTTCTTATGGATTCCCCAGGTTGCAGTTTCGAATGGTTCGACGGATAAAAAAATGAATCTTTTCTTTTCCAAAAAATTGCTGAACTTCATATTAGGCGCAGGCAGTATTTTAATACAACTATTCCAAGAGTAAAGTGCTGCCAGCTAAGAAGTAAATTTAATTTTGTTGTAGACAGCAGTTCAGAGTTGAGTTGTGTAAGTTAAAGCAATTAGCAAATAATTACAATAATTATAGTAGTTAAGAGCTATTGATAATAAAATATGGTACCAATAGTTTAGCAATAATATCGTTACTTACGTCAACAACGCGGACCAATGCACCACCCTATTTAGTTAAGAAACTTAAAGGTGTTCCTACACTTTCCCTAAGCCTGGTCGGTTAGATTTCATACGAAATTTGCACTATGACTGGGTCGTGCGCTCCTTCTTCATCAGAATTAGACACATATCAGGTTCCTCCACTTACCAAGCCGGTTTAACTTCTAAACGAACTGTAGGTACTTCTTGGTCTAAGAATTGTTCGCTTCTTAAGGAGGAAAACACAGAATATTAGCGAGGAAGGCTTCTTCCTGGTCAAAACCTTGGCTGCGTCGAGATCCAAATCAAGATTCTTACTTCGTACCTTCACAGTAGGTAGGAAGACGGTTCCTTACTTAAGGAAAAATATATGTAAGTTCCAAAGCCGGTTTGACGTTTTAATGAAGTTTAGGACTTTGGTTAGGTAGAAATATATACATATGTATCATCTCCTCCTTATGAAGTTAGCAGTCAATGTTTAGTTCGGTGTGCAAACTCCTCTTCTACACAACATTGGCCACAAATGGAAGAACTAATGTTTGTCTTCCATAGGTGCTCAGCCTACAGTGGCCTGTTATAATAGCGCAATAATGTTAGCGAAACCCATTCATTTTGTTCTAAAGGAACTTGGGTTTCCTAGAATCTGGGCCAGTAGGAACATTTTTTTGATCATATACAGATTGTTCCTACGAACATGGTTGCGGTAAGCTTCCTGTACATGTCTGACTCCCACACCAAACTAAGGAGCACAGAAAAATGTTTCACAGCCTGCTTCTTCGGGCAAGACGGCCTCTGCTTTTGGCTATGTCGGACTGTCCTGGAGCCCAGTCTACAGCCAACTTCTTCAGAAGAATATGGTTAACGGAAATATTTAGTAGTAATATGACCAGGTGTATTCCGTTTCGGGATTAAACAGTTCTTAATCCCGCCTGAACTGATCGATTTAAATCTATGCCCTCTCAATTGTAGGTAAATTAGCTCGTTTAGCAGGAGGCGTACACTAACTAATTTTAACTTAAGTAGATTTCAACGGTGGTATAAGCCTCGCTTCATTTTACTATATTTTACTTGCCTGCAGTATACGCTGGGTTAACGGTGGTTACAATTAGTCCAGCTTCGATACTTCCTAAAAGTGCAATCGGATATTCGGGCAGGTTCGGTAGACAAATAGCAAGCACATCTCTTGAATTTAATTGGAATTTCTGTTGAAGTCGTAGCGCTAAAGCTGCACTGTGATCACGTAATTTTGAGTATGAATATTTTCGTCCGGTTACCACACATTCCTGAAAAAAAAATATATAAAGAATAAAGTTGAAAAATGGTATGCTTACTTCGTAGTAGATCGTTAAATAAAATAATTTTTGGGAACTATGCACTAAATCTAATCTGAATAAAATACCCATACAAATCAAACCGTTTTCATATCGTTGTCGTACTTTTGCAGCATTTTTTGCCGTTTCTTTAATTAATATCAATAACTTTCAAATCGGTGGTAGGTATATAGACTTTAAAAACATAGTTTTTTTTCCTGTGGTATGATATTGAAATTTGTTAGGGGTTTTAGAAGGGTTTAAGAGGAGTAAATTTGGGCATCCCAGTGTCATAAACCGTATATATGTACATATGCAAGTAATTTAAATAAAAGTGGTTGATTTGGGTCCCCAAGTGGGCAGCACTCTGTCGAGCTCATAAGGTAAATTCAAAACTTCTGATCTTCAAATTCTCTGAATAGTTTAGGTTAGACAGTTGAAACCTGGTTAATACAGTACATATCTAAGTATAGGAGGAAGTATAGGATCTGTGTGACGGTTTCCAAAAATCGATTTTTTGGTTTTTGCATAAATTACATCCAAATATAGTGTACAATATGTGGGCGGAGTGATATTCCGATATTCGAAGCCGTTCGGAAGTTACAGGCCTCTAACCTCCCTTGTTGCTTCGAACAACATGAAAAGTTTAGTCGCGTTTTTCCCAAAACGGTAGTTTTGAAATCGGTAGACACGATATCTCAAAATCTATCGAACGGATTTCTGTGAAATTTGGTAAACGGTATTCAGTACATATGTATACAGTTTCCAAACTAGGATAATTGTGATTCATCAAGCCGTTTTTTTTTGGCGACCTGAAGAAGTCGTAAAAACACACCAAAATTCACGATAAAAAGTTTAACAAGCTGCCAAAAATTAACTGTTCTATATTTTTTGATAATCCTAGTTCCAAAATTAGTTCAAACTCCACAGATTAAAATGTCGTTGGATTTTTTTATTTGAGATAAGCAGAACGCCCGCAATCGTGTCTACCGAAAACAAGGTTTTTTAAAAATAGTTGGTTAAGTTGGCGTATATTTCAGCAATGACCGACAATTTGGGGCTGAAAAAATTCTAAAGTGGGCTCAACTGTGCATAAATATATGGTAAATTTCACAGTTCCATCATTATTAAGTTCGCCAAAACAAATTCCCAAAAATGGCGTAAAGAAAGAGCTTGCACAGGGGACCCCCTTAAGACAATAAATATGGGTGCGGTGAAACAAGTGTTCTCTTCTCCCATCGATCAGTTTCTAGTGAGAAAAAAAACAAAACAAACGATTTGAAAATTTCACTTTTCTCCTTCTAGGTTGTTGTTAACATTATTGGATCATTCCACATACACCACCGAACATGTCAGAAAGCTCTAAATTCAAGATATGCATAATATATAAGCACGATAAAGATTACCCAGGACATTTTTGGCTACGGTACTACGGTGAAGCGCGACAACGATCAGTTTTTACGCAAAAGTATTTCTAAAGAGATTTGGATTGGTAGCAGCAATGACGTAGTAATTTAGATGTGCATAAAATCGGGCAGCGATGCCAGTAGAGTGATTGAATTCGAATAATAAAACATAATTATTTCTATCGATTTTAAAATAATTTTATTTTACTTGAAATATCGACAAACCCCTAGCTAGCCATCCACCGTACGCAAAAGCGTTTGAAGGCCCGTAGCTCACAAGCCGGTTGAGATATTAATTTCAAAGTAAAAACTTTGGACTACAATATCTTCCGAACTAATTGTACCAGAAAGATAAAATTAGGTTTATTCATAAAGAATTAAAAGTGGAGTCTACGAAGAACGTAAAATTTTTGAGGGGGAGGTGGATCACGAAACTAGGGGATGCAAATTTAAAAAAAAAATAATTCTTATATCTCACGAACTATACCAGATATGATCTTAGAAATTTTACATGGTGCTTGTGAAAGAGGTGATGTGGGAGAGGATGCAAAGAAAATATTTCTGATATTTATTCTCAAAAACCATAGAAGCTGCAAATACGACTGCAAAGGGCCAGCATAGAGGTATCAAGAATTTTTGATAGGGTTAGCAAGGGACAGAGAGGTTTTTTAAATCTCAGAAATGGCTTATGATAGAAAGTTGAAACTTTGTCCGTACAAACATGAAGATATGCTACTTGAGTAGTCTGGGTGGCTTAGTGGGTAGAGCACTTGCCTTCGGTGCACCTGGTACCAAGTTTGAATCTGCTTGGTGACAAGTAATTTTCCAATAGGACTGTGTGCCGGACTACCAGTTCACTCAGCTGTAAATGAGTACCTGTGTTAAGATCGGGGTAATAATCATAGGCCTCACTGACCACTTCACCTTCTAGTATTCTGTTGGTCTAGTAATGAAGTAACTGTAACTCTACACTCAAAGAAAAAATATGATTGTGGCAACCAAATTTTGGGAGGGATTGAGGTTATAGTTGCCACAACTATGTTACAACATGTAACATGTTTAGCTCAAGCAAAATTATGATTGTGGAAACCTTGGTGTGATTCACACAACCTTCTTTAATAATATAATGGTTGGGTCAATCATAAAATTTATGTGACATGGTTGCTTGAATCATAGTTCTAATTTCAGAACCTTGGTGTATGATTCACGTAACCTTCTTTACTAATATAATGGTTGGGTCAATCATAAAATTTATGTGACATGGTTGCTTGAATCATAGTTTTGAATTCAGAACCTTGATGTATGATTCACGCAACCTTCTTTAATAATATAATGGTTGGGTCAATCATAGAATTTATGTTTGCTTGAATCATAGTTCTGGTTTCAGAATCTGGGTGTATGATTCACGCAACTTTCTTTTATAGTATGATGGTTAGGTCAATCGTAAGATGCATGTGACGCTGAAAAAAAATTCACAAAGAAAACACTTTCGATCATAAATAAATGACTTGAACAACAATTAAACACTATCGAACAAAGCACACATGAAATTGGAAGAAGCGAACTTACACCGCGAACGACCCTTTTCGGACTGTGAGAGGTATGGTTGTGGGAATTATTTTATCAAATTACATGGTTCCACTGATTATAGAATATAGTTGTCGTGATTATAATACACAATTACATCATGTAACGAGAATCATTGGTACAACCATATTAAATTTCAGTGGGGATATACGTTTAATGCAACCATATTATGTTTTTACGAATTATATGCTATGGCTCGTACCATCATAGCCATGATCACTGGAAACATGTCAGTTTTACTATAGTTAGAAGAACCTTAATATAGTCAATGCAACCTTTGAATAAACATAGTTTTTCTTTCAGTGTACCATTACTTCAAGGGCTAGGCCCAGTTTGGGATGTTGCACCATTGATTATTATTTCTAGAGTAATTAGAGCAAAACAAAATCAAGATTTTTATTGGCGTAGATAATAGTTTATATTTTTTCTTTTTTTGGGATCATTTTGAAAAATTAAACATATTTCTCATTATTATTTTATCTTGAAAGGTCTAAAGTAATAAATAACGTAGTGATGAAGATAACGAAAGGCATTTATACCAAATTATTATATGAACCCTCACGGGTAATTTCTCCTGACCCTCAACTTCTACGATGGGAATTCTTTTTTTTTTTGGCTGGGGATGGGTGGGCGGATAAAGCGCATTGAAAGTCGCGTATTTAACTTATGGGGATATAGCTCCCATATTTTCATATTTGGGATAAAATGGCGCGAATAATTTTTATTGAACAAGGTAGGGTTCTTCCATCGGAGTATAGTAAGCGCGTCGCTTCCGTTCAAAGTTCCGCCACCAATTGGGACGAAGGTGGAATAGGCCCTCTATTTCCTCATATCTTGAATTAAAAAATTCAATTCTTTCATTCACTCCAAGTCCTCCGTTCATAACAAGTGTATTAACGAAAATAATAGAATTAATAATCGTTCAATCATCCAAAAACTACCTAGACGGCCAATAAATATGATTCCACATTTCAAGCGTTTTCATTACACTTTTCTCTGTGTGTAGGTCAGAAACATCTTCTGCTTCTAATTTACACGCATGTAATTTTTTTTCTTAGACCATGTGTGCTAAAGTCCATGATTATAGGTATGATTCAAACCCACGAGCACAATGTTTTAGTACAGTAGCTCCACAATATTTAATTAAACAAATTATCTGTATCGGCCTTTAAACGCAATCGTACACGTTTGACATTGTATTCATTATGTAAAGCGATTTCGCAACTTAATAACACAATCACCTCATTGTATTCTTAGAATACTATCTTATTTAACATAATGAATAAAAAAAAACATTGGTCTAGAACCGAACAGAATAAAAATAGAATTAGATTTATACTAAAAACAAGTTTTCCTATATTTTTTTTTTAATAATAAAGCATTTTTCCCACCTTAGAAATTTGTATTTCGACGCTTTAATACTAGTAGACCGCAAACAAACCAAAAACAAAAAAATATCCGTTGGTCTGCCGTATACGCCATAGTCAAACGTTTGAAGGCTCATAGATCACCGATCCCAAATTTGCAAATTTTGGGGGCATTAAACGCGTTCCGGACTTCTTCCCAAAATAGTAATAAAGTTGCACCCAGATTATTGCCAGATTTTTTTTCATCATTTTCGCAATCCGACAAAACTTTAAGGTCTCTTAAAATTACATTAAAAAAACATTAACAATTAAATTCTAGCTGTCGTGACAAAAAATGAATTTTTTTTTATAATTTTTATCAAAAAAATGTAAAGCAATCAAAAAATAGTCACTGAAATTCAGTGTAGCGTGCGATGAGGCAAGGACATCTATGTTTTGTACAAATACTTGTAACAGCAATATAAACACTCGAGACACTCTAAAATGTGTGTAGTAAAGTTCAGCACAAATTCACTACGTAACACTCAATTGAACGCAATTGAGCCCAATGAGATATAAAAAGCTGACCAGTTTGAAACCGTCTTGTAATAATAATTTCAGTTTGTAATACAAAAATGCCGGTAGTTAGTCGAAAATGATTAGGTGAAATTAATGTTTAATAATAGCGTAGACAAGTTTTGTAATAACGATTTGTGCAGCAACAATTAAAGAGGCTGAACAGAATGTGTATTCAACTTGGAGTATTGTTAAAAACAATTGGTTTTGGTACTGTTAGTATGCTGTTACGTAATTACTAGGGTCGGAAAGTTGCAGGGCCGGATTCATGTTGTGTTAAATATGTTTTCCTTTTGTAATAGAACTCAGTAGTTTATTATTTGATTTAAGGCACGACCAGTTGCATTGAACACCTGCTAGAGAGTAGCATCATATTCAGCAACTGTGGCGTAGCTAGTCATGTTTTTCGGAGATATAGCTCGGTAACCTTCTTTCTTACACTTACTACTTATTTTCCTTCAAGTCCTTCTGTTCTCTATCCTTCGCACTAACCTCAAAAATTCGTGGCAAACTGACACAGTTTCCACGTGCTATCGCCTATAACATCCAGTTGCAATAATGTTTCGAAATTCAACACAGGTTTAACCCTTGAGTACACGCGCAGCGGCATGTTACGCCAGTACACGCGCGCGGCACTCAGTGCCGCAACTACATTTCTACTATAAATCGACTGATTTCCGGGTCCTGGACCTTCACTTGGTTATTATAATACTGATTACTAAAATTTTAATTAATTAATTAATTACTGAAATTCTTGTTGGATAATTTAATTAACAGTAGTCTGGGTGGCTTAGTGGCTAGAGCACTTGCCTTCGGTGCACCTGGTACCAGGTTCGAATCTGCTTGGTGGCAAGTAATTTTCGAAAATGGTATTGGGTGCCGGACTACCAGTTCACTCAGCTGTAAATGAGTACCTGAGTTAAAATCGGGGTAATAATCACGGACGAGCGTGTAGCTGACCACTTCACCTCCTAGTGTTCCGTTGGTCTCGCAATGAAGTAACTCTAGCATTACTTCAAGGCCTAGGCCCGATTTGGGCTGTTGCGCCATTGATTATTAATTTAATTATCCAACAAGAATTTCAACACTTTTATGGAAAATATGTAAGACCAGTTCAGTTTGACTCCCTGATGTAGACTGATAAGATGTTAGATAAATCTGAAATCTTTTGTGGTGGTTCCTAGACATGTCCTTGAAAGATACTAGAGCGCTCAGTCACTGATTATTAATAACAGATAAGAAAATTCATGTTTAGTAAATTTGCGGCACGAAGTGCCGCTGAGCGTGTACTCAAGGGTTAAGAACCGTGTTTTAAAGCTAGGTCTCCCTAAAATGGTCACTCAGTCCTACCTAGGTACTATCTTCGTCAAAAAGTTAACCAAATTAGTCAACCGAGGAAGGCTGGTATCAAAACAAGACATCGAATTCATATTTGTGGTTAAAAACAACGATTATAAAGGACATTTTAAACTTGTTGAGCGGATTTTTTGAGGCAGAATCGCGGCTTTAAAAACAAGAAATGTATAAAAAACGGATACTCACAGCTGCAATATTGTTCTGCCATTTGTGAAAATCTGACCAAACATATTGATCGAGTGGAACATCCGGTGCAACAACCGGATCAAATGGTGATGTCCTTACGTATCCTTCGGTCGGTGTATAGTACGAATATTTGTCGGTTTCGTTGAGTGCACTTCTTTGTTGTTGGATAATACCGACATATTGTTGCTGGTGAAAATTTTTTCTCGATGCGGTCAAATGTTTCGGAGCAGTTGCTGCACGTAAGACACTCCGCAGATTAAGAAGCTTTCCCGATGACGATGATATCATTATAATAAGTCCTTTGTACTCTCCTTTTTAAATCGTGGAATTGAGAACACAAATCAAATAACTAGATCAAAGTAATAGTGAACTTTTTTATATAATAAGAATTTTCCAATAAAAATAAATCCTCTTTCAGATAAGACTCTATCAATCAACAAATATATTTTTTGTTGTGCAAAGTTCACGTTTGTTATGTGGTAATGTAATTAAAATTTAGCACGATAGAGTTGAGTTTGTTTTTGCTGTAGATAAGACACTCGTTATTTTGTATTCTGAAAGAAAAAACATACAAAAATGAGAATTAGAAGTTTTTAGGTATTAAAGACAATGGAAATTAAAAATATGTATATTATAATTGTTATGTTTTGTATTTGTTTTAACTATATTTCTCATAAAGATAGAATTTAAACCAAATGTTAAGTCGAAATTAAAACATCATAGGTATCTTAATTAACTGGGGAAATGGAAGCTCTTTTTACAAAAATCGGAGATACTACTGATTCAAGCCTAGCAAGACAATGCAATACAAAAAAATGAAATCCCTTACTCTAACAACATTACAAATATTTGTAGACTGTAGTAACTAGAATAGATCCATATAGGAACCAAATTTATTCTCATCCTCCTTTTTTCTTATTAAGGTCGGATTCAGAGGTAGAGTACCAACACGAAAGGATTTTTCAGAATTTCGTAATATTTTTTAGACAAATCGATTTACTATAAAATTAAATTTGCTTTTTCGGGTTCTTTATAAATATAAGCACCTAGAAACAATTTTGCAAATTTTTTGATAGCCAACTCCTAAGGATCGCAGATGTGGCTGGGTAGTCTTCTCTTCGATAACATCGAGTATTTGGCGTCGTTAGGGGTTAAAAAACTGGTCAGGTTCTGCAGGGAATCGGAGTGTTTTTGAGGGAATGGAACAGACCACGAGAGTCTGAAGGGATCGCAATGGGCCTCGCCCGTATTGCACCTAGTGAGCGCGGTGGTTCTAGCAATGCATCCCTTCTTAAGTCTAAAGTACTAAACAGAACATGAACTTCGACTTCGACTTCGATTTGCCTACCTTGCCGCAGTCGCAGGCGAAGTCGGTGTTTTTTTTTTCGGGGTAATAATATTTATTTATTATGTTGTTGGCATAGCCATATAATCCTGTGAATTCTAAAAGACAGGGACTGCGCGGTCGAAGTCCGTGTTTTGTTTGGGCCTTAAGACCTAAACTAAAGACCTAAACAGAGAGAAAATGAATATTGTGTAAGCCTGTGTTTTTCTTTTCAGAAAAAGGTTATGTGTTAGTTTTAAAAAAAAAGAAAATATTAAGATTAGAAGATTAAAAAAATTTTATTTTCTTGTTACAGCGCTACTAGACCTCTAAAAGACAAGAAAAAAGTTTGTTTGTCAGCCGAATACGTCGTCTGCTGTACGCTCTACGTATAGTTCACAAACCCGTGGCGATATTAAGATAAAATACTTTAGAGATTCGATTGGGTCAACCCCTTTATGTAGTATCAACCTATAGAATGAGGAGGGTGCTAATTTGAATGCAATGTTTCATAGGTTCTCAATCGGACAGTACTACTATGTTCAGACTAGAGATTAACGTATTTAAATCGAGTTAAACGCGTTGAAAACACTTCCCGAAGATGTTTACGCAAACACGTAGCTACAACGCGTTTTTCAGAAAACATGTACTGCAACCCTCGCGGAAATCGAAGTAAACTTTAGGAGAAACTATTTAATGCTGCAGAAACTCAATTTTGTTCTTGTTCAACGACTGCATTAGCTAATAAATTCGTTTTCATTATTGCATACAAAACATATTACAGTGCAACCCCGTTATAACGTACCTCGAGGGGACCACAAAAATAGAACTTTATAACCGATAGTACGTTATAAGCAACATAAGAACCTTTCACATTTGTGAATGGGGATTGAAGAAAAGGTACGTTATAACCGAAAGTACAATATAAAAGTGCACTTTATAAGCGGGTTGCACTGTAGTCTCAAATAATTTTGTGATCATAAATTTACTAAAAACACAAAACAAATCTCATCAGCTATCGTATAGCAAAATAAAACGAATTGACTAGTCTGAACACTATTTTCTTAAAATGTTTAATTTACCGACTTCAATGCTTTTAAAACGCATAGTCTGCACAAATGCGTTCCGAACGTCCCAATAAAAATGTTAAACTTGCACCCAAACTAATGAAGAAATTGTTTTTTATTTGATTTAATTTCTAGTATCATAAGTTTTCTACACAAAGTATTTTTAGACACTTTTTTTTATTTATAATTAAATGGTGAGAGAGATATAAACTTAATAACAAACATGGCAATGTTTGCAACCACCTACAAGCATATGTCGATAAGAATCAAAAATAGTTCATCGGTAGTTTGTGCCTCTACAACAATGGTTGGAAACTTAAAGCTAACAATGGCTGTATTGAAATAAATTAATTAGATTGGCTTGAGGGAAAAATGGTTAAGAAAAACCTTCGCAGAACTGAACAAGGAATTAATAGCACAAAATAAAATAGTAAAAATAATTAAACTAATACTAAAATTAAAAATGATATTACATGATAAGTATGAGTAAATATATAGGTTAGATAGAGATAATTAGAGGGTTATCTATAAACTGAAGTTTGTAAATAAAATTTCTACATAAGTTTTCGAAAGTACTCAGTAGTGGGGCAAAGTGAGCCCTGCCAAGGGGCATAGTATAATTTCATCCAAAACTGGAGCAAAGGAATATGGCAATGGATCAATTGAGACAAACAATATGATTTTAATAAATTTAAATGAAATTATGTTTGTTGAGAGCGTGCTTTGCTTTGAGGAGTAGCCCTGAGAGCACCAAAATATTTACATTGCAATGCATTTGCATTTGTTGTATCTTCTAGCCATGTTAAAATTGTTATTTTTAATTATCAAATAAAATGATACTGGTATGGGGTAAAATTCCCCCGGGGCTCACTTTACCCCGAATGAACACTAAATAGTAAGCATCTGCTAAAATTTATATGCTTTTTAAATAATCATCAAATTTTACTTTGCAAGTTTCACAATCCGTACCCCGATCTCAAGGATACTGTTCCAAAATATTCTCAGTCGCTAACAAGTTTTTTTAATCAAACTATTAAACACTGATATTTACATCAAATAAATTCGAAAATTCGAAGAACTGTAATTAAAGTGGATTTCTTTTATAGTGCATTGTGGTCAATGCTTGAAGCTTTATCAAATAATTTTTTTTGCTAAGAGATTGCGCTATTGCAAACTAGAAAATTTTAAGGGGGCCCACTTTACCTTGCTGGCCCACTTTGCCCCACCTTCCCCTAAGACTTTTTTCTCTTTCACGAACTTTTGAAGCCGTCTCGTTTGTTCTATTTGCCTGCACTATCTACACCTTTTACACCTTTTGCACTTTTTCCGTTCTTTTTGCCGGTGTAGCGTCACCGGTGGCTGTTCTTTTTTCCGAGTGTAGTGCAAAAGTGTACACTTTGCTGCACTCGGTCGGGAGCTGGTGCAAGTTCTTCTTCTTTACAATCTGTCAAATTTGAAAACTGTATGCAGATAACATTGACTTTTTGAATTTAAGAAATCGCTGCTTTGACTGAAAACATGCAAGAATGGCAATAAATTTTCATTGATAAAAGTGAAAAAATAAAGCAAATAAAGAAGTTCTGAATTTTAGCTGTCACTTTCATACACTAACCTGTTCTTTTTGCGCGACCTGCACTCTATACTTTGAGTGTATTTTGACGTGCAATTAAGGTGCAAGGTACACTAAAGTGTAACTTACACCGGGCAAAAGAAACAAACCTTTTTCCAGTATTTTGTATTTTGCCAAGGTAAGGTTATAGACTTATAGGCCTATAGCTGGTCGGATCAGAGTTTTCTTTTTCCAAGTTTCAGCAATGGAATGATGGTTGCTAATTTTCATTTAGTGGGGAAATAACAATTATACAAACATCTATTGATAATGGCATTTAGTAGTACTAGGGCTTTTCTAGGTAAGTTTGTAAGTAGGCAGTTTGGGATGCTATCCATGCCCGAAGACTTAGTATTTTTAAGTGTTTTTAGGATGGACCATAATTCAGAAGGCGGTCACAAGTTTTTCGCTTCAGTTTCTGCTAAGATAGAAGAGAAAGAATTAATGGAATCATTCACCATTGTTTCCATGTTAAAGGAAAAGTTTGTGGTTAAATTATGAGATGAATAAAAGAACTTCAGATTTCTCTTTATCTGAGAAAAGATGTTTGTTATTGTAATTAGTAATTACAGTCTCCGAAAAATTGGTAAACATTCTACAGTGCAACCCGCTTATAAAGTGCACTTTTACAACGTACTATATTATAATAAAAAAAAGTACCTTTTTTCAATCCCCATGAACAAATGTGAAAAGTTGTTGTATTTTTGTACGGATATATCGTACTCTTTTAAAACGTACATATTGGTTATAACGTACCGTTTCTCATAGCACTTGAGTTCTTTATATGTATAACGTACAAAATATCTATGTATACTCGTATGTATGTACATATGTATTCTCATCTTCGTACATACGAAAGCTTAAACCCACAGCAAAGTGGCTGCGATAAACAAACGGACTGGCAACAATCACGTGAAGTGTTCTCTCTATGTATTTATTTATAATTTTCGGGGAATCCCATGATCAATTTATTCGTCAGTTTTTTAAGGGTTGAGATGATGCAGGGTTGCGATAAAGTTAGTAAAACGTAAAAATGGAGATGGAAACTCGCAAAGCGCTAACGGTTAAAGATAAGTAAGACATTATTCGAGTAATTTGTGATTCGAGGTGCTTGATGAAAAAAACAGATTTAAAAATTTAGCAAAACCGGGACAAAATTAAGGCTGCGAACAGTAATTCTTTTTGGGAAAAAAAACAAAAGAAAATTCATAGCCCCATACAGCCAGATGTTGACATATGTAAATCTATTAAAGTGGTTTTTACGTGAAAGAAGCCTCCACAACCCGATTTCTGGGGAAATTTTGCGACAGAAAGCCAAACTATTTGCTCGGCTTAATAATGATAAGAAATTCAGGTGCTCGTCGGATTGGATACAAAGAATCAAAATCCGTCATAACATTGGATTTGGACGAATTCATGGAGAAGCAGTAGATGCAAACTTAGTTGCCGCTTTGGATTGGATTCGTGATGAATGGCCTCAGATTAGAAAGGGTTCTTGGAAAAAAAATTTCAAAGATAATTTTTATCCGTATTTTTTTATATTACGACAGCCTGGTCCTTTAAAATAAGCCCTATTTCACTATTCTAGGATAAAAATTACAAAAGATATGAGTTTTTGAAGTGGACTTGGACTCTATTTTTGTGAAAACTTTAATATACTACCTAATGAACATTTTTTTTTTACTAATTCTTCAAGTACAAACATTTTCAAAAGAATGGACGATGGTAAGGTACAAAATTTCGTAATTTTTGGGCGATTTTTGATGGAATGATCCAATATGTAGTTGGTAAATAAATGGAGAATCCTTTTCAATTTTGTTGTGAAATTATGAATTTATGGACCCTATTCTTAAATAAAAAAAAATATTCCTATAAATAAATTGCAAAAAATTTTGTAAATATGTGGGTTATAACGTACTATCGGTTATAACGTTCTACTTGTTGTTGTTCTCACGAGGTACGTTATAACCGGGTTGCGCTGATATTTGTTTTAAAATTTAAAGCAAAGATTATAAATAACTTGGTATTACTTTGTCGAACAATATATCTACGTCAGACCTGGCACTGAAATACATGCGCTAGCATATTCATATGCTAGCGTCATAAAGATAATAATAATAATAATAATAATAATATATCTACGTTGAATTTACCAACAAATATAGACCTGGCATATAAATATCAGTTAAAAGTTTCAACTTTCTAGTATAAGCCATTACAAAGAAATTGAAATTGAGATATCAAATTATTTATTTGTGATTTTACTGGTAATATCTTACAACAGAAGTTTTAATGGTTTTGCAATACACTGCAATTTCAGAGGAAGTTTAGACCATCTTTTCGAAATAGTACACACATGGCGTAATTCAGTGCAGGAGCACCAGCATGGGGTAACGCTTTTGAAGTACATAGGTATGTACAGTTTTTACAAACAAATTTTAAACTTAAAATAGAATTTTTATTTTTTTCCATCGAAAGAAACACGTTTTTCGTTGTTAAATCTACACAAATTTGACAAGCAATCAATTTTCATAAAATACAAGTCAAAGCCAATCTTAATGAACACTCCCTCCCACAACTCTTTATTAATTTCATACCAAATCATAATGTAGTTATCGTTCGCCTGTTATCAGCATACTACAATGGTTCCAAACACACAAACCCACTTCACATCGTGATAATTCAAGTTTGAATTAGGTATACATAGTTGTGACTAGACTATAGACTGTCGTCCGCTTTATGGTTTCCAGCATTTTATCGGTGTACAGGAAAAACAATTATCAAACTGATTAGAGAGTGTAAAGTCATATTACAACAACACAAAAAAACACATCATCTTTGTAAACAGCAATTTGCCTACCTAATAATAAAGCTTTTTTCGAGAAATTCTACAGATTGGTTCAAGGCCAGCATTATTTGTTTGGAACATTTAACATAAAAAAAAAACACAACAGAGATTCACTTCTTCACACACCCATACATTATACTTTGATTTTATAAATAGACACCAATTTTTAATATACCCGCAATTGAAAAGGTGCAAAGTGTAAAATCAAAAGTGCAAAGTCCAATGATCTTCTCGGACATAATTTTGTTGTGAGATGAAAGTGACTTGCTTTAGGCACTGTTGAAGAAAACGAGCTCAACCTGATCTTGACTTGAGGTTGAATTTTGGGTGAAAGCTGGAGTTAAAGTCCAAATCGGACTTTTCTTCATTCGCGCCAGTAGAAGGAGTCACTTAATTTAAGTGGGTGACTATTTGAAGTAAGTCACTAATTACGCCTAGTCACTTCTCGGTGACCAAATTAGGTTTGTAATTTTTTTTAATCGCCCACGCAAACGTCTAATGCCTTAGTCTTATCTTTTATTTTAATTGAAAACTCCGAATGTAAGTAAGCTCCGTAATTAAATCTCACCTCGATTTACAAAATTAAGTTGATTTTTTTTTTTGCTGGGCAATAATTGGAACGATTTTTTCCCGCGGTTAACTAATAAAAGGGCTCAAAGTACACACTGCCGCCCAACCGACACACGTAATCGATATAAGAAAATTATGTTAAGACTTTCTGGCTAGTAAAATCGTTAAAATGCGGCAAATCACTTTTGATAGTCTTCACATGTATGTACACAAAATTGTTACACTACCGATTTAATAATTGACGAGATTGAATAAACCGTGCACGAATCTATTAATCAAGCGCACCGGTTTCCTATTTGAATAGGTGCGAATCGGAAATAAAAAAATTTATTTTAAAACAGCTTTGTACTTTATTTAAATTCCAAAGACGAACGCACAAACAAACAATTGGGTCATACTGGTAGGACGTTCGAACGGAGACTGGCTTGCCAGTTTGGATTGATCTTATGTCTTTGCTGTACAAGTTGCTTGAATCGCTATACTAAAAACTAACTAAACGCTAGCGGAAGATTGGATTCGAACTGGTCGTGGTCACAGTAATTTTTCTGTAATATCACAAACACACAATCGTTTCGCAACGAACGCCCAGCTGAACATAGCGTTCACAAAATAATGGTAAAAATGAATCAGTGACGGACTTCGTAACGTTGTTTACATTTTAATTATTAAAAAAAAATCGTTTTACAATCTTACGAGTACATTATAAAATATAAGAAGATAATATGTGTATCTGAAGTTAAATTCATAATAGTTATCTACAAGGTTCCATATCAGACCGGAGCGAATGATCTCATAAATTTATTTTGAGCCATTTAATCTATAATCCGGTATATTGATATATTTTTGATATTCCGGGGATAAATCCTTGGAAGAATGCGATAAGTCCCATTATACCTATACAAGTATGTATGTCTGTATTTGGAACATTAGCATTTTTACCGATAAATTTACACAATAAGTCCATAGCTTTTGAACTTCAACAGTTTCGACATAATAGCCTTCATAATAGGGATGTTGATGTCGAAAAAAAAATTGATATAACGATATGTATTTAAAAAACATACTGCATGTAGGCGTTCTTGAGTTATCGTGCTAACGGACAGACAGACGGACGGACAGACGGACGGACGGACGGACGGACGGACGGACGGACGGACGGATGGACGGACGGACGGACGGACGGACGGACGGACAGACGGACGGACGTCAAGCGGATTTGAGATCTTAGCCACAAATAAACAAGAAATAATATAGGTACTCGTATAACTTTTTTTCGTCCGAGGCTTGGTTCTATGCGTTAAATATTTTTTGGCTGGATCAAACTTATAATACTCTATATGATTTCATCTAGAGTTTAAAAATATATATATGGGATAGATCTATGTATATCGCAAGAATATATCGATATATCGAATGTGTCTCCCAGGGCCGTCATTTCAGCTTTTTCTAGGGGGGGGGGGGTGGGCAAGATGTTGTAATTGTTTATTTTTTTATATGTAAATATACATTTGTTATACATATAATATATGAAAATACCAAATTCAGGGGGGGGGCAAATGACCTCCTTCCCTGCCTCCCCACAAATGACGTCCCTGGTTTTACCCAAACAAAAATAAATTCTTATCTCCCTTCCCATATCATATTTAACGTTTAGGGGAGCATATCGCAAAGGCTTTTTAGTGTAAATTTCATGAAACGTTGAATATACCACTATGGAAGTGATAATAAAAAAAACATATGAAAAAAGGATGTGGCACAATAGCGAATAGTTAGCTGCACACATTTTTTTACTTTTCTCTGGGGTTTTCAAATCTTCTCGGTTTTTTTTTAAACTTACTACTTGAAAGAGTCAGATTAAAAACTAATAACAACAAGGTTCTGAGCGGATAGATCCCTGTATTATACACAGGACAGTTGTCTGATTGTGTCTCACCATAAACCACGCATCGTGCATCTTTTTGTTTCGACCAAGATAGACTTTTCGTGATCAAAAAATACAATGTCTTTTGTAAACAAGTCCCTCTGGTTTTTCATTTTCGTCATCTCAGATTCTGCATATTGCACTCTCAGAAAGACCAATTCAATGGAGATTCTTCCTCATGTAACAATGTCCAGTCGGTGCTATCATGTCTGATGAGATTAGATTTGAAATAGGGGTTGGAATGGTTAACCTCTGTCACTGAAGCCACAGTTGGGCCTATTGTGACGTTCCCCGGAGTATCTATGATTCCTCTTCAATCCCTGCGCTTTCAATGAAGCTTAGTATTTTGCCAGTATTTTGGTCAGGAATTCCGTTGTGACAGAAGTGGCAGTCTTTTGTGAGCTTAACACTCACATTCACTGAGAATATGCTCTGGTGTTTCGTCGTATTTACTGCAAATTCTAAAAATTTTGGTCTCAGAGAGACTAATCCTGTTGATATGTCTACTTCACAATGTTTGTTAAAAGTTTTGTTCTAATCAAGAAAGCATACACCTTATTGTCATAAAAACTGTGAAAAGTTGCTAGAAAAAAATTCCAATAAGTTATACTAAAGTTGTGAAAAAGTTATACTAAAGTTGTGATTTTTGACTTAAGGGGTCATATACGTTTAGAATTTTGATAAAAAAACAAACGATTTTTCAAAAATAAAACATTATTTCAAGTACATACTTCTAAGAATGTTGTGTGAAAATTTCATACGAATCCGTGAAATATTTCGAGAGTAACAGGTACTAGCGGCTGTATCTTCCGAAACTATTTGTTCTTCTTAAGGGGTTATGCCACTCTAGAGGCTGAAAAAATAGGCCTTTTTTGGAATTTTTTTCAGAAAAATTACAAAATAAATCGATATTGCAAAAATGGATAGTTATAATACATGTTATTGACTATGTATAGTACAATAATTTTTTTTAAGAGATTAGATTTAAAATAGCGGCTGTGTAGCGTTTTTGCGATGACGTCACCGTTTTTTCGGGGTCCACGGACGGACACCTAGCACCTGTAATTTTTAAATTATGATAAACGAATAAGTTTATTTCGGTTATAGATAACAACAGTAACAAGTTTTTTTGATATTTTGATTTTTAGCCAAATGGCGCACTTCTAAAGTGAAAAGTGTGAAATTTGCCTAAAAAATCGTCAGAAAATTGTTAATAACAAATGAACTATGCAATATAAACAAAAAATCTTATGTGTTCTGATGGACAATATAGTTCTAAAGATATATTAAAAATTTCAAATGAATCGGTTGAAAATTGTCTTAGTTATGTTTCCGACCAGCTTGAAAAATGTAGTTTTGAGATAAACGCGTTTGAAGTTTTCAGTATGTACAAAATCATGAGTAATTTTGCAATATGCCTTGTACTAAAATTCGAAAACCGAGTTCTTAGAGACTTTTATCGGTCATAATCTTTTGGGGCAGCATTTTTGAGGTCCTAAAGGACCATTTAAAATAATAAAAAAAAAAATCGATTTCCCCAAAACTCTAGAGTGGCATAACCCCTTAAACTTTAAACATGTTTTTCTCCAATTGACCTTTCACAGTCGATGACCGCGATATCTCAAAAATTATTAAATCGATCTTCTAGAAATTTTGTGTACTTATTTTAAACATATGTATTTCTAGATTGAACAAAGGATTTATATTTTTTAATGAACATTTTTTTTTAATGCACGAATATAGTATGCACGATTTTTTAGGTTAAAAACGTTTTTCTTTCAAAAGCCACCATGTTTTTAAAAATCAATATTTTCCAGAACTATTCGTTCAATCACTAGGCATAGTCATATATTATTAAAAGTTTTTAAGATTTTCCATTTCAGATAAAATGACACCGCAACGTCAAGTTTTAAAAAATCGTTGTTTTAAATTAAATTCACATATATATATTACATTAATTAATAAATATTCTTCCCAAAAAATTCTGAAATGTTCATAAAAGATGTCTTCATTTCGCTTTAAAAAAAATCGTCAAAAAAGCCATTTTTCAATTTTTTCCAAAACATACATGGCCCCTTAATTTTAATTCAATTTATGATATTTTTAAAATTAAGAGAAAATGTGTGTTAAACTTTTTTAAAGGGAACTAAATTTTCTATAAATTAACTAATATCTATTCATTTTTAACGTAGGTATCTATCAAAGTTTAAAACTGCTATAAACATTTTAAGTTTTAGAGTACCTACATTTTATTTAATTTGTTTTTTTTTTTAAACAATAAAAGCAGCAAAATGCTAAATTTCATATCTTCAATACAATTATTAATGCTTAAAAGTTGAAAAGTCTAACATGGATAATGTTATAAAAGAACAAATTTTACAATAAAATTGTGCAAGACCCCACAATGGTGTCTAGGATAGTAAGAGCTAAAATTGTACAAAGAAAATTGCTAAGAATTAAGAAAGGAACAAATTGAAAGTAAAAGTAAAATCAAATGCACTTCCTATGTGCAAATAATTTTCTGGATTTTAAGTTATTACTTTGACCTGTCGTTTTTTTCAACTATATTTTGAGTTTGTAAGATATGTGCACGAGTAATACATACATATGTACATCCCAGTAGCTCAGTAACACTGGAGGCCAAGGTCCGATTTGGACTGTAGCGCCATCGTAAGTAAGTAAGTAGCTCAGTAATGGAAAGGGTGTACTGTTATAAGTTTATTATTGGGAAATATTATTAATGACTTAAAACATATAAATAAAAATAAAATAAATAATTAAATAAAAAAGAGAATGATCTATCACAGTAGGAATGTATTCGTGAGGTTATCTCACAAAAGGCTAACAATCTCCGAAAAATAAAAAAAAATACCAATAGTAACCATAATCCAATAATAATAATAATAATCAATGGCGCAACAGCCCAAATCGGGCCTAGGCCTTGAAGTAATGCTAGACCAACGGAACACTAGGTCAACTACACGCTCGTCCGTGATTATTACCCCAATTTTAACTCAGGCACTCATTTACAGCTGAGTGAACTGGTAGTCCGGCACCCAATCCCATTTTCGAAAATTACTTGTCGCCAAGCAGATTCGAACGTGGTACCAGGTGCACCGAAGGCAAGTGCTCTAGCCACTAAGCCACCCAGACTTCAACCAAAATCCAATAGTAACCAAATTCCATTGCCGTTAAATATTAAAAAAGGTTAGATAAGGTGCTAACCTATGTGCACGAAATTCGGCATAACTTCTGAGGCCTTATTACTTAATACGATACGATCAAAATCAATCGTAAATTCTAAATTTCAGTATACCGAATTTAAGTATTTACGATTGATTTTGATCGTATCGTATTCAGTAATAAGGCCCCTGGAGAGGTTAATGATATGATTTCTGTTCACATAATTTTAATGCAGTATTATAGTAGGTAAGATGATGTTCTCAGATACCGAAAATTTGAAATAGAGTGATCGGAGTCCTGCATCTTAGTCAAGATTTTTTTACTTTTTAGTTGCACTTTCATAAAAAAAAGAATTGCTCAGTTATGAAGCTAATAAAGGTTAAAAAAGGTGAATAACTTTGAAAGTTTTTATGGCATATAAACAAATGTACTCTCGTATGAAAAGTTAAAAAGGTTTTTCATGGATCAAGGTACCCGTTTTCCCATAAAATAACGGTGAAAAACATTTTTTTAGAATATTATAAAAACGGCGAAAAAACGACTATAACCTGCTGCAAAATAAAAATTATGGTACTATTTAAAAAAGATCCAAGTTTTTCTTCATCAAAATAATCAAAACAAAACCACGTGAACGAGTTCACATAAGATGCAAGTGATTTTACTCGAGTTTAAAAATCGGTTCTCTGAAAAAATGTCTGTATATGAAATATTTAATAAAATAAAAATAATTAATATCCTCCTACTTAAAAAAAGTACATAAATTCGAGTTTCCTTAATTCCGATTACTTGACAAAATTTCTATTGAAATTCATTATAAAATTTCACACTATGAAATTTACTGTGAAATTCTTGATGACATTTATCATGAAAGTCTTGATGAAATGTATCGTGAAACTACTTTATAAATTTATCATATCGATATTCTTATGAACTTAAGCATGAATTTACATAAAGACTGCTCAAGGATTGTGAGGAAATTTCTTTTTTTTTCATTAAAACTTTCATCGTTTTTTATTTACGAATTAATAACCTTATCAATTAAGGTTGATTACAAGAGAATATACACTAGACTAGTACCAGATTAGACCTATAATTCTAGCACCGTTCTAATAAATATTTCGATCAACAAAAATAAAAATTGACAGTCCATTCTACTACGTCTCATATCAACTTGGGTGTATTTATATTAAAAACTAAAAATAAAACTGAAAAATTTCTTTCAAGATTGCAAACAAGTTTAATTGTGGGTCCTGCAGCCATCTGTGATTCACAAAATCATCCCGCCTCCAGACAAACCGCAAAATTAGCAAAGTTATGTTCCTCTCATACACATTTTTATATGCAACGTATGTATGTGTTAAAGTTCAATATACTCGAGTGGTTTACGATACGACAAAATCTCTACATATGTGCATATATTATAAGTTTTGTTCATCAACAAGATAGGTCTATGCCATGCAAATAAAAACATCGCAACCAGTAAAACCACACAAAACTCCCAACACTTGAAATATAAACAAGAATTAATGTTTCATAGTGTCGTTTCTATTGCTCGTATCGCTACTGTGCGCGCTTAATTAAAATCAAGTACATATGTACATTATAAAAGTTGTATCGAAAAATTCCCTTGTTAAATTAAATCATCTGTAAAAGCAAATATTTGCTAGCGATACACACGGGCTCTATAAAAAATTCGAATGAGAACATATTGAAAAAGTCGTTGGACCTTGTGAGACGAGCCCCCTTAGATTGATCACTAAATCGCTTTCTAGATAAAACATAGACAAAAACCGAGTTTGCGAACTCGACCTAAAAATATGTTATTCAAATATTTCTTGAATGTAGCAGTCTTGCGCTTACAGTTTTACACTACATACCTATGGTGTTTAGTTTTTTGATCAAGTCCCGCAGAGACTTCTCTTCCACAATGAATATCAATAAAATACACCATAAATGCATTATAAGAAACTTATATGAGACTCTTCATACGTGTTTCTTGTGTTGCGTTGTGCTTCACTCTAAAACGTTTTTCAGACCTCTAACAATCGGAATAAGTCCAAAGTCCATTGGACCTTAACAGTGAAGCGAACTAGTCTTAGGCCTCATTTATGAAGATAATAGAGAGACGTATTTCTTTCGCAGATCTTAAAAAAGATCCATTGATGATGGTATAAAAGGTGGAGTTGCAATGAGAGCGATACGATTAGCGCGCGCTTTGACCCAATTTCATCGTGCGCGTTAAAACGTATTTCACGGATTTTAGCAACTTATTCAGGATATCTCAAGAATTGTCGAGCTATATTCATGTTTTCTATTACGAGTTAAAGCAGGGATTCAAAATCTTGCAGGAATTAGTTTTATATCAATACCAAGACAGCGTTCATTAATTGGTGCCATCCAGGCGCGAACGCAGGGGGTGGTTTTGGGGGTTAGTTTCTACCTTTAATTAAAAGGTTTGCATTTCAATTTGCATCATGTTCGGAACTTTCGCTTCACACATTGTGAATACGTTCCTTAAGGACTCTTGTATGGGAGGTACCCGAAGGAGTGGAAGGATATCGCCCATTAACGAACTTAGCCTTACTTTTTCCATTTTACAGATGGTGACCAAATTTAAACTTCCTAGGATAACGCATTCTTGATCTAAACGGATGGACGGACGGATGGACGGACGGACAGCAAACAGATTTGGCCACAAATAAACACAAAATAATATATAACTTTTTTTCGTCCGAGGCTCGGTTCTATGCGTTACAAACCTTTCGGGCTGGATTAAACTTATAATACTCTATATGATTTCATCTAGATTCTAGAGTATAAAAAGTGAGAGAACATAGTGCCTGTGTATTTTCTTAAGGATGCCGAACTCAGCATATGAGGTTAGCCTATAATACACTGTAGTGTACAGTCAGTCAGTCAGAAATCGGGCCGTGTATGGCAGTGTACTAGAAACTGTTAATAATTTTTTATATTCGGGATTTTGCGATAATAAAAGAATAAAAGGAATAAAAATAAAGTAAATATGAGCACTACTACCAGAATCCTTCAATTGACCGCTAATTTTCAGTAATAATAAAAAATCCTTGTTCATTTTAAACACTCAATCACGTTTAGACGAAAGTAACAGCTGGACATTTATATGAATATTGTAATGCTTTCTTGCAGTTCGAAGTATGAGCAATAAAAAGTTGCTCTGAAAAGTTGCTCTGAAAAGTTGCTCTAAAAAATCTTGAACAGATTTAGTGGCAAATAGAAAGCTCGAAAAAGAACCTTTTTGGTTGCTTTTAGGCACACAAAAGCTGGTGTAGCTACATATAGGAGAAAAAATGAACAGACTTCAGGAAATAGAAAGGTATAGGAACTTAACATGGAACAAGAAATTGTAAATAAGGTAAGTAAGAGTGTACACTGTTTCTTTGGATGAAAGATTAGAAAAAATACCGGTTGTTCTAAGAAAAATAAAAAATGTAGAAAGCAGAAATGAAAAAAAAAATTATTCGATTTCAAAACATATGTAAGACCACACATTTAAAGGGGATTGAGAACAAAATAAAAGAAGAAAGTAGAAAAGGCGCGACTTTCACATACCTAAGTTAAATCGAACTGCATCTGCTCTAAGTTGTACTCCACCATCAGCTCTAAATTGTACTTCACCTTTCACATTACTTCAAGTTAACTTTAGTAGAAAAATGCATACAGCGTTCTCTTTTTCACTTAAAACAAATCTCTAAAATTCTTTTAATTAAAACACCGAACATCTGATTATCACCCAGTAAAAATTAAAAACAAATCATCAAAACACTCTAAAACTATTCGACCAAAAAAAAAACTAAGGGATGGAGGTTGTTTTTCCACCGTCGTGTCTATAGTACAACTTTCTCTACTTTCCCATTGATTCTTTATCGCTTCCATCCCCTCGTTCGCGGGATTACATCCCGAAATTACATACCTGTGTATGAAACGAGCAAAACAGGAACTGGTATTGGAACAAGGAAAAAGGTTTAGGGGTTGAAACACAACAATATTTGACATATATTTTCCAGGAGAATTGAAAACAGAGAGAAAGTCCATTCGAAATCTTGTGTCATGCGCTGTATAACTTTCGCTCAGTTTATGAAAACCGTTGTTCACGTAGAGATGGCAGCAGCATGTTGTGACGTAGATGGAGAAAGGTTATCGTGGTATTTATTGCGTCCGAGTAAATTTTAGGAATTCTTTTTAATTTTGAAAGGTAATTTTTAAATTATACTTTTATTTTATTGTTTTGTTTTCATTTTCTCTCGCTCGGAAATTTGATATTGGGAAAGTTTTGTGTCGTTTAATTTGCGAAAAATTATGCGCATGGTCGATACATAGGAATTTGCGACGGGGGATGTCTTTTATGATATTTAACCCCAGTGGAGCAAAACAGAACGAGCTACAGAAGTAGTCAGTGTTTAAGGGCGCAGCAATAAGAGTCGTTCGCATTGTATAGTAGGAAACGGTTTTTCATAGTATCTATTGTTTTTTTTTAAATTAAAGCAAAGGACTAATTTCGTCCAAAAATTTTGTTATTTAATACAGAAAAGACTAAAATTTTCCCTCGAGATTTTTTTTTTTTTAAAAGAAGAAAAAATTTACCTTTTTCGCAACATTGACGAATTTTGAATTTTATAATATCGCCGCGAAATTCAGTTTAAGTTGATACGGTTTTAGGCCAACAAAAAGTTGTAACCAGTTTCGCGATAAAAAAAATTTCGGTATTGTGAGAGAAAAAAACACGAAAGGAGAATCGGTATCGGGATCGAGAAAGCCAATAAACGAAAAAAAAAGTGTACATAGTGTTGAATAAGAAATTTTTCTTCATCAAACTGGATACTCCGGAATAAGTCATAAATTTTTATGCAGATCACACTCGAGCTGCAGCAAATTACCAAGGATATAAAAACGTAAGAATTGAAAGTTTTCTTCAGTTTTTCGTGGTAAGAAGGTGTACGAGTGAGCAGAAAAAGAAAGAAAAGAAAGGATTGTGAAAGTATTTGCTTGAACGTTCATAGTTTTCAAAAAGGACTACATACGAGCGAATGTCCTATATAGTTAGGATATAGATAGCTACTGTGCTCTGTTACCGTCACTATTTCGAATAAAAAGAGCCCAGGAGTAACGACATTCTCACACATGCGCCTCAAATAAAACACTATCCTCTGCATATACACACAGGCACACACCCATCCTTACACTCCTACACACATTAGCAATTTCGGTTAGAATAATCCTTAAGTCAAGGCTCACGAAAAGACGGATTTCTAGCCGGAGCAAGCTGCCGGGAATAGGATAATATTAGAACTGTATCCTTCGCAAGGACGAAATCCTTACCACGTTTTCGCTCGATGATTTAAGAATTTTGTTTGGTGCTTCGTTTGTTCGCATAACTTTTCCATTGAATTTTTACACTCTTATGTAAAACGAAGTAATTTAGTGGATCCTTTTCAGAACGGCACTCAAAAACAAGTCGTTTACTCCTTACGAGTAGTTTCTAGTCGTTTTGCTGTTTACACGAAAAGTTACCGCAAAAAAATTTTTCATAAAAGAACTTCACGAAGGAAAATCTGTGCGAGAAGTTGAACGTGCAAAATGGAAAAAAATGATACGTTTAAGGAGTAGTTTAGTATTCATGTTTCTGTGTCGAACGTATGTATGTGGAATTAAAGCAGGGGTTTTTTTATAATGAAATTTATATAGAGAAGAATCTACCTTGGAAAATGTATGTTAAAAAGATTTTTTTGTCGGTACGGAAGAGATACGGTCGGGAAATTTATAGGAGCATTAAATTTAGAATGACTCAAAGGATATCTCAGAATTTTCGACTGCTTTTAAATTTATGCATACACTTTATGAAAATATTTATTTTGATTTTCTCACCCATGAATTAAACAAATTTCATAAGTAGGTAGCGTTTGACTGTTTGCCGGAGGGTAGATACGTTTTAACATCATAGACTGGACTCGATTTGATATAGAAATTTTAAATTTGAACAAACTACACTGAAAGAAAAACGATGTTTATTCGAAGGTTGCATTGACTATATTAAAGTTCTTCTGATCATGAATATGATGCTCCTCGTCATACATAGCAAATAATTCGTAAAAACATAGTATGGTTGCATTAAACATATATCCGTACTGAAATTTAATATTGTTGTACGAACCATTCTCGTTACATGATGTAAAAGTGTATTATAATCATGGCAACAATATTCTATGATCAGTGGAACCATGTAATTTTATAAAATAATTCCCACAACCATACCGTGTGTGTGCGATCATGTAAGGTAAGATCTTAGATATGATTTTCACAATCATCCTATAATTCTACGGGTTCTTCAAAAATGGTGTCCGAGTCCTCTTTGAAAATTCATATCTCTAGTAATTTTTATACTTTCATTATATATTTCTAGGAACCATATCACAAGATGTTTATGATTGGTGTAACCATTGTATTATATACGAAGGTTGCGTGAATCACACAGCTAGTCTCCACAACCATAATTTTGGTTGAGACATACACAACATCTTTTCTAAAAACATAACTATTATATGTTTCAAGTAGTCATGTCAAATAATTTCTATGATTAGCGTAATTGTTCCTTTAAATAAGAAGGTTGCGTGAATCACACACCTAGGTCTCCACAACCACAACTTTGTTTGAGACAAACATTGTAAGAACATAACCATAGTTCAAGTAACTAAGTTGCAAAATTTTGCTATAGAACTACACTTATTACAAACGTAGCAAATGTGCTCTGTCAAACGGCCACACGGTCGCGAACCATTTTGAAGTCCGAGCGGTCGAACCGAAACTCTTCTCGTTCCAGCCGTCGTCGAAGGAAGACCTCAGCCGTCATCAACTATATATCGCAGTATTTCTTTATTAAGCAACAACTACTTTTATACTTTATACTTTAGTCCAGTAACACCGAAATCTACAATTCGATTCATACATTATGATGATAATAATCTTCAAGAACAAAAACACCACCTGTCTGAGTTCAAATTCAATATATTAAGTAAGGTTAATTCAGTGTTTGGGGCGAATGGAAATCTACCCCTGTGAACCGTTTCCTACCAAATTTTACATGTGCATTATCTAAACTACCGGACAGGTCGAGATACTTATATTCCCGAAATTTCGCTCGTATATTTAATATATATAAAAAAGGATGTATGTAGGTATGTGCCTATGTTCACTATGAACTCCTAGACCACTCACCCGATTTTTATCAGAAACATGTAGAATAGTCCCGGGATGGTTCCTGAGAAGTTTGGTACCGATCGAATATAAAACAATTATTTTCTTACATTTTTCAAATTTTAGTAACTGGAGTTAAAGTCATCCTAAGCCATAAATGCCCAACCACCTAAATTGGCTATTTATTAATTTCCAATTAGACTTCTCTTGGTAGTATAGAAAGTAGTTTAAGTTTAAAAAAAAAATACTGCAAGTTAAGTTAAAAGTTAAGTTTAAAACTTACTTTATCACTTCTCGCCAATTTTTACCAAATTAATCATTCGAGACTCTTTCTCACGCCACTGTCGATTCAATAAAATGTTGTTCCTCTGTGTCAACTCCCAACATACGCCTCTAATTCTCTTTACGATACAGCATAAAAAAATGCAGACCATATATGGGCGCAAAACTTTCTGTTCAAAACTTTATTATAATATTTGGTCATAGATTAAACTTGAACTATAACATCAATGCCTGAGCTCACAGATGTGCTAAAATTAAATTTTTGCATAAATGGGTTAAAGTCATCTTTAAAGCATTCAGATAGATTGTTACAGTGCACACATGTCGTAAGTGAAAGATTAATAATTAATATTTTGCGAATAACTCGTTTTCACTTAATAAACTCAAATTTTAATACTAGTTTTGTGACTTCAAAGCTTCAATTTTAAATCCTGTAAAATTTTGTTTTACACTTACCACATCTGTGAGCTAAGGCATCGACATACACTCTTCTTTTGTTCATATTCAAGTACAACATAACCACAAACATACATTCAATTAGTACAACCAATGTTACATGTTGTAACTTGTTTATTTTCATGATGTTCATTCGGTGGATATGATTATATATTCCCTGTAGTTCATCTTATTTTGATAGCGTGGATACTACAAGTTTATCAAAACCAAATTAAAATATCAAAAGCCTCAAACAGCAACAGTTTGAATGCAAAAGTTCAAACCACGAAGGAAGGACATCACTTACCACTTACGATGGCGCTACAGTCCAAATCGGACCTTGGCCTCCTGGATGTGCCGCCTCCAGCCTTCTCGGTTCAGTGACCGCGTCCTCCAGTTTCTACATCTTAGAAGAGATTTGCTGTCTGCGTCAATAGAGTCCTCCCAGCGCTTTCGTGGTTTCCCAACTGGTCTTTGTCCATAGACTTTTCCCTTTAGTGTGCGTTTGGGGATTCTTCCGTCATCCATACGCTCCACATGACCAGCCCATTGTAGCTTTTTAAATTTGATGAGGATCGATACTTCTGGATTGTCGAAGATGGCATACAATTCTCTATTGTATCGTATTCTCCAGATCGAGTCTTCCCTCACAGGTCCGAGGATTCTTCTGAGGACTTTTCTTTCAAAGGCGTTAACTAATTTTTCGGACGCCTGAGTCAATGTCCACGTTTCGCTGCCATAGCATAGCACAGGTCTTATTATTGTTTTGTACAGTTTAAGCTTTGTTTTTCTGTGCACATTTTTGTTTTTAATTATTGGAAGTACCGAATAATACGTCTTGTTTGCCATCATTATTCTTCTTTTAATTTCGATGGGTTCGCTTCCATCCTTCGATATGTTTGCCCCGAGATATACAAAGTTGTCTACGTTTTCTAGGTTGAAGTCTCCTATTGTAATATTTTGTCTGATTGGCATGTTTTTCCTAGTTTGTGTCATAACTTTGGTTTTGTTTTCGTTAATACGTAGTCCAACTTCCCTTGCTACCGAATCAAGGTTAACAAATATTTCTTTGGCACTCTCCACGGATCTTTCAAGTATATTTATGTCGTCGGCATATGCTACTAGTTGTGTGGATTTGAAGCATAGTGTTCCGTTGGTGTCAACGGGCAGTTTCCGAACAACATATTCGAGTGTCAAATTGAAAAGCATTGGTGCCAGGCCATCACCTTGTTTAAGCCCGTTGTCAGTTCTAAAGCTGGAAGTCAGATCATTTTCCACCCTGACTTGTGACAGAGAATCGGTCATTGTCATTTTTGTAAGCCGAACTAGTTTCGGTGGAACTCCAAAATCTATCATTATTTTATACAGTACGCGCCTGTCGATGCTGTCGTATGCCTGCTTGAAGTCCACAAATATCTGGTGCACATCAATGTTAAATTCCCAGCACTTTTCAAGCACCTGTCTAACTGAGAATATTTGGTCCGTGGTCGATCGCCCAGCTCTAAATCCGCCCTGGTATTCACCAATTACTTTGTCCGCAAAGGGCTTTATTCTCTTTTCTAGAATTTTCGTCAAGATCTTATAAGACGTACACAACAGGGATATTCCTCGGTAGTTTTCACAGCAGAGTTTGTCACCTTTTTTATAAATTGGGTATATGATACTCCTGCGCCAATCTTCAGGAAGTGTTTCTTGCATCCATATGTCCGAGATCAATCTGTGTAAGGAAGGACATCGGACACTACTAAAATTGTACTTCCGACTTTCTCGTAATCCTTTACGATTTTTTAAGACAGTTGATTGTTTATCCTGATAAGATGTTACTTTAGACCTAATTATTTCGGTCATTTTTGAAGATCTTAAAAACCCCTTTTTACATCGATACAATCTTATTTATCTTTCATTGATGTTGATAGTGATTACGCTTTCACCGAATAATACCGGACTTAATCAAAACAAAATGAAGGACTTAATTTTATTATTCAATCCGCTTTTTTAATTTTAATAAATTTTCCCGTCTTAAGGATCTACTGGTCTTCTGTTGGAAACTCTGATAGCATTTTCAATTTGTAATCCTTTGATGTTCAAATTCCACCACCAGTAATGTTTACTTCGTCCTATTTTCTCTTGTAGTGGATCGATGGTGGTCTTTCGTTGCCACATCTAAGAAGCTGGAATCCTTTAAGGGTTTTGTTTTTTTTCTGGCTCAGATACTCCTGTAATTTAGTGTGGTTGAGAAAAGGAAATGTTTTTACTTTATTTCTTTTTCAGTTTCCACCAGCGTCTTAGCTTGGGTTTTCCCATGCAACACTAACGCCTTTGTTGAAAGTTTTGTTCCCGGAATTAAATTGGTAGTATTGGTAGTAGAGTGGGCGGTTGGTGGGAATGCTATGAAACTGTGCCAAATATCGACTAAATTACTTTTGTGGGATTGTACTTTTCGAGGAATCTATACTAATGAAACGTAACTTCAACTGGAAGAAGACGTAACTAGACTATCATCAAATTCAGTTTTAGGTGAAAAACTTTAACTACAGTTCAAGAGTGTGTCGGACTTGATCGAAAAGAGAGCTGCTTCGTCATTGGGTTATATTGAATTGAACTCGTCAAACGTAGTATCTGCCTATTATTGGTTCTTATCCGAAAATATATTTATATCCACGAGTTATAATCGAGTGCAATAACACACTTCTTATTCCCATTTCAAGACACACACCAAGCTCAAAACCAACTTTCTATAGCAAGGGTGTCTTCATCTTTGGTGAGCACTATTTCAAGCTAACATTTTTCCGCGCGGTTATTTCTTCTAACATCGAAGCAGTTTTATCTAATCTTATAGATTGTGTTATAGATGGTGAAGTCCGGTCTAAAAATCCTGATTCTCTGGAGCCTCGGTTGGCCTATTGTGCCTCTTACCTTATTCTTATTACTTTATAAAAATTTTGGTTGATTTTGGTATTTTCTTGCATGGTTGATTTAATATTTCTTACTTTCACTGAGTTTCAAACGAGTTGTACATTTTGAACGAAACGTTTAAAACTTAAACCACAAACCAAAAATTTTGAACAAAAAGTTTTGCGCCCACTTTTTTATGCTGTATCGTAAAGAGAATTAAAGGCGTATGTTGGGAGTTGACAGAGAGGAACAACATTTTATTAAATCGACAGTGGCGTGAAAAAGAGTCTCGAATTATTACTTTGGTGAAAATTGACGAGAAGTGATAAAGTAAGATTTAAACTTAAATTTTAACATAAAACTTAACTTGTAGTATTTTTTTAAGCTTACACTACTTCCTTTACTAATTACTAAGATAAGTCTAATTGGAAATTAATAAATAGCCAATTTAGGTGGTTTGGTATCTATGACTTTGGATGACTTTAACTCCAGTTACTAAAATTTGAAAAATGTAAAAAAACAATTGTTTTATATTCGATCGGGACCAAACTTCTCAGGAACCATTACGGGACTATTCTACATGTTCCCTGAAAATTTGGTAATAATCGGTTGAGCGGTTTAAGAGTTCATAGTGAACATACATACATCCTTTTTTATACCTATATAACAAATATTCGAGCCAAATTTTGGGAATATAAGTATGTTCTCGACCCGTCCGGTAGTTTCGATAATGTACATGCAAAATTTATTAGGAAACGGTTCACAGGTGTAGATTTCCATTCGCCCCAAACACTGAATTAACCTTACTGATTATATCAAATTTGAACTCAGACTGGTGGTGTTTTTTTTCTTGAAGATTATTATCTTCATTATGTATGAATCGAATCGTAGATTTCGGTGTTATTGGACTAAAGCACTTAGCCAAAAGGCTACCGGGTCCTATTTCTAGATAAACCTTTCGACTTTTGCGATACTTTGGAGTGAAGATTCACCTCCGGGCTATGCTCAGCCTTGTTTGAAAAGGTTCCACTTCTGAAACCTGGTTGTTGACGGGTTAAACATGATTCGGATTTCCATGTTCTGGTATTTTCCAAGATGCATTGGCTGAAAAATCAAATAAATCTGTGGCATATAGTTTGAAATCGTTCGCCAGTTAAAAACAAAAGCATGTAGTGCGATCAATGACTCTATCGCTTTTGAAACCTGTACCTGGTCAATTTATATTTCCTAGTTCTTTTTCCAGTCTGGCAAATTGGTTGACCTCCATCTCGGAAGGGAAGAAAGGAGCTAATCCCTGTCGAAACTACCTCTCCGCCTACTCTCGTTATCCACAAAGAGTTGGTTGCTGACATACAGTCGCTCGTAACGGAAATAGCACACTTACCTTATGAGCCTCTTGAGCAACTCCCTAGTTAGCTACATTTTGTTTAGCTCCAAAGTGGTATAACTCAGTTTAATGTTCTTAGGAGTCTTTAGACTAGAAGTTCTCGTGTGATTAGAAGCAGATGTAGGAAGGATGTCTACCAACTGAGCAAAATACTTAAGTCCTCAGTTGAGCGAAAATAAGGATTGCATGTTGAAACAAAATATTTCGCTTATGCACCTCACAATCTACAACGAGTACTTTGTGCGAGGCATGACCCCATTATCATCTCGCCATACGATGATAAATTGTGATTGCATGAAAACTTTCTGGAAATTGCTTCTAAGGTCCCAAACGAAGAAACCAATTTGCATATACTCGTCCAGTCTGCACTTCATGCTACCCAACTAAAGTTTAATTGCTAAAATTTCGCGTATTCCACTCCTCATCCACACTTTACATCCTTGCTATCTTCGCGCGACGTCGTCATCTCGTTAAGGATTCAGATCCTGTGCCACGTATCCAGAAGAAAATTTCGGAATTGGAGATGAGCGGGAAAATTCGAAAAAAAAACCTAAAATGAAATAGTCGACGAAAAGTTGTGACAACACGTAGATTCGAGATTGGTTCGCACGAAACTCAATTAAAAGTCCCCCGTACGAGTATCATGGGAAGGAAGCGTGCATGTAGTTACCATACTGACGTCCTTTCGATGGGCAAACATTTGTTGCTTTATGTCGAACAAATTTACATATTCCGCAGAAATTTAATGCGTTGAAATTTATTCGAAACCGTTCGTCCTGGTTTATGTTTACTGTGCCACATCGCAACATATACATACGACCGCAACGAGCGTTTATGCGGTGACATACTGTCGCTGCATCTCGACACCATGCCTCCAGTTGTCCCGGAACCCAGGACTATTTTCTAGTGTTTTAATGTACTGAAGTCTTTTGCACCGACAGGGTGACTATGCGGATCGTTTTCAAAGGCCCAGCCCAGGATGTACTTTACGTTATGGTGTGGTGGGGTGTGGTGCATTTATGAGTACGTACGTTGCACGTATAGGCATCAGGATGCAAATGGAGTACCTCGTAATGTAAGTTGCCATCAAAGCCGATTATGAAACAAATCCGGAGTAAATTTCATGCTTTGTATGATATGTTGCTGGTTGTGAAAGCAATGGGTGGAAATGAAAAAGCAATTTGAATAAATTGAAATCTAAGTAAAACATTTAACCTATTTAATTTCCGTCCATTTATTGTCAAACTCACCCTGAAGACAGGGCAATTTATGTAGAATCGATAACCTGTTTGAAGTCTGTTTACGTGCTCTGCTTAATACCAGAAATGATCGAAGATTTTCATTCACTGAATTCAAATCCGTTCACGCATTTCACTTTTGATGATAGGAGTATAGGGTTTTGTTTTTAATAATAGGTGTGTTTTTTGCGCACTCATCCAGATCAGAGCTGGTTAGAAAACTGATATACAAAATAACAACATTACTGTTTTCATGATTTTTTTTATAGCGTTTTTCCATAGATAGTATATATAAGCGAATATGTTGCCTCAGTAATGCCCTAAATACACGGCAGCGTTAATTGCTTATTATCTGCCATTCGGATATTAAATCCCTCTAATTAGTAATTATTTGAATATTATTTTACTAGAAATATATGTAAGTAGTTCAAAAGTCTGTATTAAATTTCGCAACGATATTTGGTTTGTTCTTTTTGCATACACTTTCTACACTTTTCTGCACTAACATTTGACGTCACAGCAATGACACAAACTCAAACTCAAACTCAAGCTCAAACAGTAGGCTTGTTCCCCTCCCCCCACTCACCTTAAGGGCAACATACACTATAATTCTGGCATGTCATTCATTGAATATTTGAAGTAAGGCTTGTTGCACAATATACCGACACGACACGACACGACACGGCACGACACTACACGGACCGACAAAATCAAAGGCATGCATTTGTTATGTCGTGTCGTGTAGTGCCGTCCTGTATAAATGTGCGAACTTCAGAGCAAATGCATGCATTTGACTCTCACCGAGTTTTATCGGTCCGTGCCGTGTCGTGTCGTGTCGGTATAGTGTGCAACAAGCTTAATGCTAGAGTTCATGCCATCATGCTGCCCCATACACGAGAGATTTCCGAGAAAAATTCAAATATTCATACAAGAATGATAGTGTATGTTGGGCTTAAAGGCCCGTGACACCTCGATGAGGTCCCATATAGGGAGTTTTCGTAGCATTGCTACAGGGGAAGAGCTAGTCGAACCAGCCACTGGTGCCCACTCACCTTCTACACTTGTCTGCACTCGCTCGAGAGCTAGTGCAAAAAAGTGTAAAAAAGTGTAGAAAGTGTATACAAAAAGAACAGACCTATTATTTCAAGCTTGACGCAATGCGAGGAACCGAAAAGCTTATGTTTTTTAAATTAATTTTACGAGGGCAGATTGGGTCAACTCATGATGAAATTTTGAGGTATACGGAAGTAAAAAAAGTTTGTAAAAAAGTTTGTTTTTCGAGATTTTCACGAATTTCGTCATATTTTTTATGTCTTTTAAGGTATCGAATAAACTTCTTCTGCGTGCTACTTATATATGTTAGCTCAAAGTTTTTTTGATATTCAAACAGTAATAGATGGTGAAGGGGCTGAATACGTGTTCACGAATAGTCATAAAACCAACGTAAGTTTTCGGTTTGTAAGTTTTCACGAATTCCGACAAATATTGTAGTTCTAAAGAGATATCTATTTTTATTTCACTTCTATGTGATCTTATGTAGTTGTCTAAATATTTTTTTCAAGTTTTTGACATATTCAACTCCAAAGGGGCTGAAAATTTATACGGTTTACTTAGGTCTGACGAGTATTAATATAATCGATTAAAAATCGATTTCAGAATTTTGTGAAATTAAACCACTAACGACCGATTGGGTCAATATTTTACCTTCTACGTTTTTATTAAAACGGAAAAAAGAGAAAAAAAATATATTTATAAAAAATATGCCAGCAATCTAGACTCCACTTTATTTTTCTTGAGTAGAAGTCCTGAATGCGTTTTATGGTTAGATAGAGTGTAGGTTACTATGCGCCGCATCTCAAAGCATAAAACCTTTCCGGACTTCGCCCCACAAAACAATAAAGTTGCACTCAGACTGCTGGCAGATTTTTCTACCTGTATCTATAGACAATCACTGTTTTCAAAATCTCAGATTAAGTCCTAAATATATTTTCAAATTGCTATATAATAGGTTCAACCAAATTTTCATAAGACCTTAAGGATATGGAAGCACCGCATATAGGAAAGTGATTTTACTCATAAATTCATCAAACGGGACTGTCTTGTCTTTACTTTTTACTCCAAATTAAATCGTATAAAATTTTAATTGCTAGGCTGAAGAATTTTTACTCAGTTATGCAATCGGGACTGTCTCCCATCAGACCATCTATAAAATGGACTGCACACAGTGTTTCTCAAATATTTAGTGACCTTCACTCATAGTCACACCTGAATAAATAAATAAAAAATAAATACAGTTTGTCTTCTAAAACAAACCTGGGAAATCGAACGTCTGGTCTGACTTCAATTAACAACAAATAATAATCATTTAAAGTATTTCTAGTGTTCAGAAGAGACAGGCTTAGTTTTGAATATTTTTCAAAATGAACCATATTTGACTTCATATTACAATTTTTTACCTTACAACTAGTCCTTTTAAAAAGGACCCTTCATATATTCATTCAATTGTTATTAGAGCAATATTTTCAAAGACTTTTGAATGGCGACCACACGAAGAACTAATTTGCATTATTACCAAATTACCAAATTTCGAATATGTTCCTGTTTTTTTTTTCTTTGTTTTTCTTTATCCTTTGCCAGGACGGCAATCCTCGATTGGACGTCTCATGTGTTTCTTAGGCAGCTTATGACACGTCTTCCTTGCAGATTATACTATAGCCTTTTTTGAATATATTTTTCTGCACCTACTTTCATCTCTTAATCTCAATACCTATCTGCGATTACAGAGTCCTTTAAAATACGCCGAAAATATTAGTTCACGACCATCTACCCTGTTCTGGAAACAGAACAGCATCATTTAGAGGACTGATACAACAGACGACCTGTTCAGATTTCAATAATGCCCTACACAATGTTATTAAGTCATGATTTTGGCAACAACGCAAAATGCTGTAATCCTTGATGTTCTTAGGAATCACCCTTTCCTTCCATTCGGTAGAATACTTCTCCATTTGCCAAATTGTAATGAAAAATGGGGAAAGAATATCGGCTACAAGTTCTGGGTCATCTTGAGGAATTTCATTTCCTAGTTCTAATGGGCTTCCTTGCGATATCTTGGGGATAGTCTTCAAAGGTTGGCTTTTGGTTAGATTTCTTTGTAAGTAAACCCAAACTTCACTTTCACACCACAGAACCGTCCCGATGACCGCATGCATCCAAATTCGTTTTAGTTGAACTGAAAATATCTGAAAGTAGCAAGGACATTGTCCTATGTTACAGATTGTGCCAAGATACAACTCCCAGTTTCAGTGTGATTCATTAACCATGACCTAGATGGGATTTGGACTATCGACTTCTGAATTAAAAGGCTAGCGGGCTTATTACTAGACCACTGACGCAAGTTTTTAAGACGTATTTTCGAATGTATGCCTACTTTTCCAATTCACCGATTACACCGATGTTGGAATGTTGTAAGTCACATCATTTCTATTCCCAGAAACACAATCATTTAATCTATTCGAAAATCGAATTAAATTTTATCACATATCGCCTGCTCTTCACCACCCCGTATCTCTTTTCTTTCTCATATGGATGTGGTGTATTGAATTGTCATCTAGCATAGGTTCTTTCAAGTTTCTTCTAGGATGACTGGTTCTGTTCTTTTAGAATCATCATTAAAATAATTCTGCCGACGACAACAACGACACCGAATGATCATGAAGACGCCGCCTTCTTCGCCGCCGGTATAGGACTCTCGTCATTTCGTCCTTGAAGATATATCCGGGACATATAACTACAAAAGAAACACACTAAGCCAGTGAAATGTGTCTTTCAGTTTCATGAAAAGAAGGATACTTTACAAAGAAAGATGTGAATGGCTCAGGCAAGGAATTGTTTCAGCACCTTCGGTGTATAGATCCAAGTCGAGTATTTGTATGGAAGAGGTCGCGGCAATTGAATATCCTTTTCAAACACACTAACGTCTTTAACTTGTTCTTTAGGACACGAAAGTTTCCTTTTAAGCTGTATGATGGCTACGCTTTGTTCCCAATTCTCCTTGTATCTGTGTGTTTTCTGGGCGGATTTTATAGCTGCTTTTTTCACCCCGAAAACTTCGCCTTGTTGATGTTCTTTATCCGAAAATTGTTCAATTTTTCGCATGGTATGAGCAAAGCTGCAGGCGTCAGATAGTCTGGCAATTGGAATCTGGCCCGAGATGGAAGAAAAGGAATTTGGTTTTTGGTATTTTTAACTGCAATTTCGTGCTAGTTCTATTTTTAGCAGGGCGGTAGGACAAAGTTTTTGGGGGAATTTTCTGCATTTGTTGAGTCTACAGATGGTAAAAATACTCGACTCTATAGAAGATGCTATTTGAAAGCGAAAATTTATGTAATCTAGACGTTGTATAATTTGAAGTGACGGTAAATGTCCTTGAAACGTATCCTGGGGTAGTTCTAGGTCAAACCACTGCAGGATTGCTATCTACTTCTCGCCTGGATCATGAATATTTGTTTTCAAGGAATGGAGGAAATCTTTTTTAGATTCTAACAACATTCTAGTTTGTTACTCATAAGTGAATCACGTTAACGAATCTTAAGAGAATCAAGAAGCTTCGCAGGTAACCTAAACGGTTCTCCTCGATGAAATAATATTAATATCCTCATCGGAACTATCTCACAGTTCTTAGGTGAATCTGTTCTGTTAATCGTAAATGAAACGTATTTGGTGAACTGTAAGTGAATCGTATTTGATGAACCGTAAGTGAATCATTTAATTGGTTCGTAGATGAGGACAATATTTTCAGCAGTTCCAAATCGTGGCAACTTTTCCAGATCACAACGTTGTTTTAATTTCCCGTTGACCCGTGCGTCGCTGGTTTATTGAGTTGAGTCGAAAATTTGTTCATTCCTTACCTCTTGATTGGAAGTTTACGCAGTTGATGCTTTCAAGAAAGCCATTAGTATGGCAAGGATGTCAACACTTTGGCCAATAAAGGGGTCCATTGAACTATCCTGTTTCATTTAAACTTAAAAGCAAAAAGTTTTTTTTTAATCAAATTATTAAACACTGATACTTACATCAAATAGTGCCAAAATCTTAATATGAAAAAATTCGAGGAACTGTAATTAAAGTGGATTTCTTTTATAGTGCATTGTGGTCAATGCTTGAAGCTTTATCAAATAATTTTTTTGCTAAGAGATTGCATTATTGCAAACTAGAAATTTTAAGGGGGCCCACTTTACCTTGCTGGCCCACTTTGCTCCAACTTCCCCTAGTAACCGTTTCTTTATGCATTTTTTTCTTAAGGTTACAAAGCAAGTCAAGTCTAATATATAATAATACATAGTTATAATAATAGTTTTGTAAGATTCAAATCTTCACAATGGAAATGCTATTTTTTGAAGAGATTATATGCTTACCAGTAGAACGAAGAGAGACACAATTTCTGCGTCTTCTTGCTTGGTACATCTGCGTGTAAAAGCAGTCCCTGATGTAATGTGGGAAGTAATAATCCAAATTTAATCCAATCTAGCAAGAATTTATTGCTTACAGAATTGATTGTGTACTGTCTTTTTGTAGCCTTACAAATTATATTACAGAATCGATTCTGTAAGCAATAAACACTTCCTGGGTTGGATTAAACAGACAGGTTTACCGCTTGGTAAATTATCCTGAAGAAGTTTCTCTACAACCATCTTCAATTTGTTATTTCAGATAACTTTTGAAGTCTTGACCATACTATACTTTAATTGAAAAACTTAAGAGCCAATCTTTACTCTCGTATCCCATATTCCCATATACACAAAATCCGGACGGATGAAGGTTCTCGAGGATGCAACTTTGTTCGAAACTTTAATAGCAGCTTACAGGATTAGCGCGCTATCCTGGTCATCTCTCGTTTCATATTTTCCTTCGTTTCCTTTTTATCCTTCCGCGTTTTACTCTTCGTAATATTCCATTATGCCAGGATGTTCGAAATGTGTATCAAGAATAAAAAAAACAAGGAAATGTATTACGAGCTTGACTGTGTATAAGTCAGTATAGGACTTTTTTTTCTTACTTTTAAATATGAATGGTGAATTATTTCCATAAGGACCAAGCTCATTTTTGTCGGTAAAAAGCCAAAAAGGACAAAAAATATGGTCGAAAATTTTAATCAAAACGAAACAAAAGGAAAGGGATTACGCTTTATGGTGGCCAATGGAAAGTTTTTCGTCCAGGAATCAACACAAATGTAATAATTCCTAATTAAGTCGTTTAAAATTTGGTTAAGTATGTGCTTAGGATTTGAATGGAAATGCCGCGAAGAGTAGAGTAGGGTGCCACGAAATTATAATGTTTTTATAAAAACATGTTGAAAAGGATTATGTACATTTGGAGAAAAATATTTCGTCTCTTTCTGCAAGGCATGTACTTTCACAATTCGTTTTCGGACAGTTAATCCACACAATAGAAACTTTTTGTAATAAAACCACTACATACATATGTCAGCCTTTAATCCAATAGGTCCTGCAGTTACCAAGTTTCTTTTCCTATCTTTTCGTCGTGTCCAAACGAAATTACTGGGTGTTACCCTGGTCGATCTAATTCCGTGGGTGTTATATTGTAGTACACCCATATTTATGGGTGTTTCAAGAAACACCAATGGATGTACACTAGTGATGTGCAATCCAATTACTTTTGAGTACTTCAATTTAGTATTCGTTACTTTATTGAGTACTTCGTGGTGACCAAAAAAAAAAAAGCAGAGAATAAAAATGAAGAGAACCAAATTTGTGGAGAATTAAATTCTCCATTAATTTGGTTCCTACCATTTTTAGCGAGAAATGCAAAATACGGCTAAAAATCGACAAAACAGAAGTCTCCAAAATTTTAAATTTCTTGTTTTGTCTATTGGTACCCGTATTTTGCATTTCTCCCAAAAATGGTAAGACCCAAATTTATGGAAAGTTTATTCCTCCACAAATTTGGTTCTTACCATTTTTAGCGAGAAATGCAAAGTACGGCTACAAATCGACAAAACAGAAGTCTCCAAAATTTTTAATTTTTTGTTTTGTTGATTTGTAGCCGTATTTTGCATTTCTCGCTAAAAATAGTGAAACCAAATTTGTGCTAAAAAAGGTCATCAGCTTAGACGTGGAATTTTTTTTATTGGGGTCAGTATCGAATACTATTAAAAAGTAGTATTCGGCACTCGGTACTCGTCTTAAGTAACGAATACTTAGTACCGAATAATTACTTTTAGCACACCACTAATATACACACATTTATGGGTGTTTCGAATAACTCCCACGCCGTAAGAACACCCATGGAAGTTACGTAGAACGCCCATAGATACAACCGTCACTCCAACTGTTTTGTAGCATCACGGATGTTAGTATCGTGTTGTGTTTAGTAACACATTGGTATGTAAGTCCCAAAGGATATTTGGAACCTGGTGATGAGTTCTCCGGCACCTGATTTCTAAGTGCCAACGGTGGAGACTGGTGGGACGTGACTTCTCATGTTGATGAGCCGTTGGTGAATCTGAAATAATAAAAATGTTTGGGGTTTTCTTACCTACGTTTTGAGTAGCAAGACTTTTGTTTGTTTCGTTTTAACAATACTTTTATTTGTTCGGTTTTATGTCTACGAATATGACTGAAAGAATACGTACTGAGACTACTGCTAATTACGACTAAACTTATACATACATATATTAAAAAAGAGCCGACTGACACGGAATCGAATATTGCATTCCGCTTTGGGAAAATACTCAATCCTATGTCACTCGGCCAATGTTGTCGAGGTCCGGATCTAGGTCTTAGCGTCGACCACACATTGCGTGACGAAATCTAAAACTCCAAACAATTGTATTTTGTTTGTAGCTTCAACCTCGACAACGACAAGGCAATATGAACTGGCGCTTAAATCCGAATCCGCAAGTCAGCAATATTACTTATTACGTACAATAATACTACCGGCATTCCCAGTAGGGCAGTAAACAAACGGAGCTATTAACATTTCGATGTTAGTGCATTTAATGCAGCTCGAGTTTGTTTACTGTTTGTTCGATGTTAATGCATTTAATGCAGCTCGAGTTTGTTTAAATTACGAATCTTACCTACCGGCAATAAAGATATGAGAGCAAACGCAAGCATCCGGATAAGATAGCGGAATAGGGAAGCTGAAAATGTGCTAGGCACAACAATCGCATTTATGAGTGTTCGCGTTGCAGCAATGGGTAGAATATAGTCTTAAGCAGGGAATACACGATACAACGGTCGTACCGACGTGTGTTGTTGCGATATCTGTCCAACGGTTGTATGCACGGCACACACGATGCGACTTGCTTACAATTTTCTTGCAACCAGATTTCATTGTTATTCCCAATACACTATTTGACAACAAAGAAGCACTAAAAGGTTAGGAATGAAATCGCTATAACAGTTGTATTCATGATAATACACTATACAATATGCATACAACCTAACGCATGCGACCGCCGATTTTCGGTTGAGAGCATACAACCGTGCGATATTGGCACAATCGTTGTTTATAAGCGCATACACTATACAATTGTCGCATATAACGACAAATTGGGCGAACAGTTGGTACAACCGTTGTATGGTGTATTCCCTGCTTTACATTTACAATAATTATTAGTTTATTTGTTTTTTTTACCAAAGAAAGTGAGTTTTGTTACCCTACTAGACAAAACTCATCAGTTCACATATGTTATATGTACTATCAAATCGAAAAACGCAAACATCCACATCAAAACCCCCCGGCTTTATTATAAATAATATACCATATAGAAAATACTGTTCTATCGATGAGTCCGTCGATGAGTATATGATGAGTTTTCTTGCAATAATCATCCCCCCTACTTTTGTTCTGGACTATGTAAAATGTCTTTTGTTTCCAACATGAGCCATTTATTTCTCTTAGATTTTACATTTCAGCGCGTTAGTTATACCTAATTGAGTGTCTTCTTTTGAAATACAAAAATATATATATCTATGTATATTCAGTTCGTTGTGTGAAACTCCAACACGGAGTCCCCGACTGTGGACTAACCGCTATCCCTGAGGATATGACAAATTTGGAAAAAAACTGGCTATATAGAACTTACCTCAGCGATCCCACCAGCTGTCAAGGTGTTTCGGTTAGTAGGCAAGAATACACCTTCTGAAGAGTCTATGCCCTCCGATGACGAAACAGCTCCTTCGGACCTAGTCCAACACAATCTTATGATGAACTGGCTTCTCCAGTGAAGTTTCTTTCCAAATTTTTCATATCCTCAGGGATAGCGGTTAGTCCACAGTCGGGGACTCCGTGTTGGAGTTTCACTCCACTGACACCGGAAAGAATAACTAACTCCTAATCAATATGATTTCTGCTTATTTGTTTACTTCGTAAAATAATATTTTTGTATTTTTTTCGAAACACTCATTATTAAAATCATCGAAAACTCATCATGAGCTCATCATGAAAATCATGAAAACACTTTTCACAAACTCATCATTAAAATCATTGAAAAGCTCATCATGAGCTCATCGTGAAAATCATCGAAATACTCATCGAAACACTCATCACCAACTCATCATTAAAATCACTGGAAACTCATTATGAGTTCATCATGAAAATCATTGAGACACTCATCGAAACACTCATTAGGAGGGGAAGGATTTCTTAAAGGTATATAAATGAGTTTAGGCCTCACGCTCGTACAAGGCTCATTAGGTTGGTTGTGATGAGTATCATGATGAGCTCATCGATGAGCTCATTGATGATGTTCTACCAGGGCTTTCTCCCCATGGGTGAATTTATATCCATTATATTTGAGGTACAATCTTGTACGCTGATAGTATACCTACACTGTACAGTCATGATACCCTATAAACCAAAAACACGAAAAATTCATGGGTACTTATGTACAAACTACTACCGTGTCAGCACGCGCGCTTGTGTTCGTGGCGATATTGAGGGTTAAATCGAAAAGTAAACATTTCCCCAACTTTTCCTCAAGTATGTTAAACATGCCAACCTCTTCCACCTTTAGTGAGTGAAAAAGACTAAAGTATGATGCGAATGCTTATACATACATCCGATTATCAAGTGCGTATCTTACCTACTCGACCTGCAAATGCCATTACAAACTTAGACGTTTAACTGTGCAACTGTTCGATTGCACTAGTCGACGAGCAAAGAAATTACATTCGGCACCATGACCCGACGTCGAGGATCGATGCAGTGTCGACCGGCAGGGAATAACTTTCTTATGCGATTTCATCCAACCTTCATTCGATGAGCGGTAGAACATAATTCATATGTAAGTCCATTCTACCGATCCTCGATCGTTCAGGTGGACTTCGTACGTAATTCAGATTCATCCCTCATCGATGACCAGTAGGCTCTACTTCATACTGATTTCAAACTGCCTGTTCACTGAATGCACGTATTGCCATCTCGTTCGTGTTCATTTCAATTTCAAATACAATGCGCGATAGGAGATCTCTCATGACGAAGAGTGCGGATGAGATGGTCGGATGCATTTCAGTATGAGCAAGAGAGAAATTTGAATACCTCGCATGTATTCACAGACAGCAAGTACATAGTTGAACTTGTTCCCAACTGGTAATCTTGTTTCAGCGACCAGTTTCGAAACTGTTCGCTGCCTCTTCATCGCCTCTTCATCGATATTTGGTTTATAGGGTAGTTGAAGAACATCCATATGGGACTGTCCCCAGAAACTATCATAGGGGTACTGTACACCTATCTAGAACACCCGTGTGATTTGTTGGACCATGGTAGTAGAAAACTAATTCCCTTCGTTGTGTACAGAGTCTGATCGGAATACTCAGCCGTAGCAATACATATATGTACTTACATCAAAAAAAAATTCCTTAAAATACTTCCAAATGCTATAAAACGAAACCATCACCATTTTCAACCACAGTTTCACACACCAGAATCCTAAAAAAAAAAACCCCCGACCATTTCCGGCCAATTTCAAACACTTCGTCACACAAAACAGGACTCACGTTTGATGCGAACGAAATGCGCTTGACTCATTCAATATCCAGAGGGATCTACAGGGATAATCTTTTATAGCAATTACGAGCTCCTCTTGAACACTTGAGCAAGGACATTTCATCATGGTGTACCATTTTTTATCCACAACCCTCCTTCCTAACGCTCGTCTCAAACGATTTAAACTGTGACCTTTTTGTTTCACAAAAATGTATCCCAATACCAAAGTGAATGGACGCAATTTTCAAAAGACATGGACTTCCATAGATTTTCGAATTCTGTTCACGAAATGTACTCAAGGCAGTCGTACTGATGAAATAAATACGCGAAAAGTGTTGAATGAAACGCACAAAAAAAGGAAATTTCAGTAGATACACGAAGGTACAAGGACATTTGGGGATGCTAGGGATGTAAAAGAGATTATCGATTGGGCGAGAATGTACAATTTCGCCAAGTCATTTTGAATAATTGGATTTTGGGTGGATTCGCCAGAACTTAACCTACTGTGTCCTAAGTCGAATTGCAAATACATATTTGGTTTTAGTGGTTTAGTTGACTGGAAATTATTGGTGGTTTTACTAGTCTATTTCGGTACATATTCCAGGAAGATATCAAACTGGATTCTTAAAGTAATTTTCTGCCACTTCAAATGTAGTTCTCTTGTGCAAAGGAAGCTTAAATTTTCTAGCGTTAACTGTAAGATCCCGTACAACCAAGCTATATGAATCTTTACAGAGATCTGTAAAGATTCATAAAGTTCACGTGAGATCTATAAAGAAAATAATGTAGGTGGTGTTAAAGAACGATGTCGTTTCCAGACTTTCGTAATCAAGCTGCAGTTAGAAGAATCTTTAACGATACTTGACGGTGCGTTTCAAGAGAGCTTTACCGATACAGCTATAGATCTTTATATAAAACTAGGCGAGTATTTAAAAAAAAGCATTTATTACTATGTTGTTTTTAAGGTTTATTTACTTCTTTGTACACATAACATATTTTTTATATAATAATTAACATTGTAAACATGTTAGAAATTTTTATTTAGGGAAATAAATGTCATCTTTCATTGAGCTCGAACTCCGGTCATCATGATTTGAAGTCCAACGTCTTAGTCTCTACTCCACGTCTGCTTCTGGATAAAGAGTTCTTTATGCTCGTTATCTTTACATTGCCAGATCTTCACGGTCCTTAAAATGTCTTCAACTATCTTTAAAGATCTCTTTTGGTTACATTTCTTTTTCACATAATATCGTCACGAATCTATAAATGTCGTTAACTGGCTTCAGATATCTTCACGATTCTTTTAAAAGCTTTATCTATCTGCCGTGAAGTTTTGACAGATGCTGGAGAAAGTACATTTTTACAGAAATACATATGTAAAAATGTATCATTCTTGTATTATATTTTGATTGCAATACAAGTTTTTCTGAACGCATATCCGTACAACCAGGCGCAACCTTTTAAAAACGTTTCGCCACTTTAAGGTCAAGAATTATGCATTACTGATTCAAATCAGGGGCCCTATGCTGTAACTAACGTCGCGACGTTCGCACCGACGGGCGTCGACGAACGTCGCGTCGTTCAGTTTGGTAATCCGTACGATGTATGTCGTTCGCGCGTGCAATGTGCGTAGTTGAAATGTCCAAAACGACGACGCGTCGGCTTACATCATACCAAAATACTGACAACGTTGCTCGTCGTTCATTGCCAACCTTAACCTTAACTCTAAATAACGACAATTCACGTTTCACGCCTTTCTTGTACATAGGTTCAGTTGCGTACAGTTGAATTTCATTATTATTATTTCTTAATAATATATCTGTGATTACCTGTATGCGATAGCTTTTATTCTCAATACCTACTTGACAGTAAATATATTATTAATAAATAATAGTAATGAAATTCAACTTCCTTTCGAAAGAATCTTTTAAGTTATGTATCGTAACCGACCTTTATGCAACTGTATGAAACTGTACAAGAAAGGCGAGATATGTACGTGAATTGTCGATATTTGGCGTTAAGTGATGATGAATACTGATATGAATCGGTAACGCATAGTTCTTAAACATAAAGTGGCGAGACGTTTCTTTATAAAGGTTTTTCGCAGCATTCGATAAACATCTTTACCGAAAATAGCGCTAGAATACTTTATGTTTCGTTATGATGCTTTGCCCGCCGATACTATTCGATACAGATTCATAAAGCTATGCAACGAAATTTATTTATCAAAATAATGATATCGACGAATTACTAAATCGTTGACTAACTATAACGGTCTGGATTTGTCTATATCGATGGATTAAGCTACTTTGCGCCTGGTTGTACGGGATATCTAACCATTTCTTACATATTTTACATAACTCTTCTGAAAGTCACTGCACCAAGTAACATATTTATTTATTTTTATTTCAAATTTGTTATCGAATAGGACTTATACAAAAGATAATAAAATAAATAAAGTACTGTCAAATAAATGCTTTCTTATTAAAAAATAATAAAGTAAAATGGAACAAAACTCAAAACAAAGTTATTATCTGATATAGTCATATTTTTGTGTTTTGTGTTTAAATTAAATTTGAAATTAGGATCAGGCAGCAAAAAAACTAAAAAACTAAATTAAAACGAAATAAAACTTTACCAAAACAAAAAGGATATTGATTAAAATTAAAACATGAATAGTCAGTCTAGTTATAACAGATTGTGAGTCATGCGTTAGTAGTTCTTGTCCCAAATAAAATTTGCTCTATTTGTTTTACGGTAGCTGACAAAGTCAAGAAGAGATTAACCCTAAACGAAAAACGACGAAATAATTGAAGAAATACTTTGTGTTTCAAAATTCTAGCGATATTTCTATTAATATATTTACATGTTACTAGTTTTTCATGGTCATGCTACCATTGAAGCTATTAAATGTTAAGAGTTTGTTGTTCTTTCCGGTGTCAGTGGAGTGAAGCTCCAATACGAAATCCCCGACTGTTGATTGACCGTAGTACTTGACAAATTTTGGAAAGAACTTTCACTGGAGAGGCCAGTTTATCATAAGATTTTTTGTGTTGGACTAGGTCCGAAGGAGCTGTTTCGTCATCGGAATGCAGAAGACTCTTCAGAGGGTGTATTCTAGCCAACTTCCGAAACACCCTGACAGCTGGTGGAATTGCTGAGGCAAATTCTAATATATTTACACTTTGAATTTCTCTGAATCATGACGTAAAAAATTATAGCAAACGTAGGCTATTAGAAATGGTTCTAAATTAGAACTACATACAATTTAAAAATTCGTAAAAATTCAACAACATTAACAAAATTAGAGCTTAAACAAATTACAATAATAAAAAATTTAAGCCTGAAAAACAGGTTCCAGTGAATTAGACATATTGACATGGAGGTCAACACCGCACCGCTTAGAAAATAAAAAAAATATTTTTTTATACAACTTTTCAAACTTAAAAAAAGGCTCGGTGGTAAAAAGTATGCCAACAGAGTAGAGGTTATGTTTGCAATTGACTGTTATTTTGAGGAGCTTGACAATTCTCACTAAAGAGGGTATTGAAGCTATCCAACATCGCTGAGGAAAGTGTATCTTCCTAATGCTGTTATGACACTGGCTATTAACTGCCCAGTTGGTCGTTTCTGCGAGAATCTCGCAGATATCTCGAAGACTATGGCGGCCTGTCTGCGAGATTCTTCGAGACGTCTTATGGGAAAAATACACGGTATCGAGACAAATGCTCCCCGAATCTCGAAGACATGTCTGCGAATGTCTCGATAGAAAAATGGCATTGGCAATAGCGCCATCTGTTTGATGATAGCGTTTTGTGATAAAAGCTCGTACTCCGTATGAATATTTCGCGGAGATTGCCATCGGCTGGAAATAAGAAAGGGGGTTATGAAATGAAACGTGCAGGCAGGGGCGAAGTTACCTTACTGCAATATAATAAATATAAAAAACTAATGACGTAGTGACACATTTCTAATCACTTCACATCGCACTTGTGTCGTTTTATTGTAACCGCACTTGAACTGTAACTTTTCGCATATTTAATTTTTATCGTGTAAGTCGCGGATGACATTTGCTGCGCTCGGAGTGATGCGGCTGTTTTTCGCCTTGCAAATAGATCGTGGTGGGAGCACATGTTTATATTGCTATTTCTTTCTATCTAGTGATGAAGAAAGCTGAGCAATATGATTCCTAGGCTCAAACCATCGAGATTATGTCTCTTAAGAGACAAGCGACCAACTGGGCATAGTCTTCGAGATATCTGCGAGATTCTCGCAGACGCGACCAACTGGGTAGCTACTCGAACTGTCTCTCTCACACCAAAGTCTAAATTGTAAGTTACATCTTCTATCCCTCAGCATTTGGATTTACTAGCCGCTTTAAAGTCGCAACAATAGCCTGTGTCATATTGCATAAAAGGCAGCACCAGAGTCACATGTTACAAAGTAATTAATTGTGACTTTTCGTATTCTATTATTAGTCTCCACGTTTTTTGCATTTTCCGCGAACTCAGCCAGAAAAAGCGCTAAAAAAATCAAGGTACACATGTCTCCAACTATGTGGAGAAATTATTGTGACCTTTCTTGTGACAGTCACAAAATTTTAGTCATATCAGGTTGTGACCTATTATAGGTCACAATTTCAGAATAGGGCCGTATGTCGAAAAATAATGATTTTTTATTTCAAATTTTTTCTGTTTTCTTGGTTAGTTTGGGTAATTCTGGAACAATCCTCGTTTACGCATACATTTTTCCATATTTATTATCCGTTTGCGTCTATTGTTAAAAAATCGAAAAACAACAAGACGGAAAAACTTTCAACAAGTTTTAATGTTTATTTTTATAAATTCCATGCCTATCACAATAATATTTGCTTAATAACTACAATTTTTCCTTCTTTTTTCAGATTTCGACTCACGTAATCATCAGCATAATCAAATCACCACAAACTACTTAAAAACTCGCGCACTTTCAACTAAATCGGACCTAAACTATATATATATATAACAAAAATCATCAATATCATCTAAATATTTAAATCATAAATAAATGTAATTTAATAAAAAAGAAATTAATACCATTTACGTTAACAATATAAATATTTAATAAAAATCCCTCCTATTAATTAATAAAAATGAAAAAATTAAAAAAACTTAAAATTCCCATTTTAATAGCATTTTAGGAACAAATTTAATAAATTAATTTTTGTTATTCGAATCGTTACTTAATTTATAAATAAAAAAGATAATATATAAATGCAGTGTTAAAGGTATTTATCTACTGAAGTAGAAATAAGATATCTTGTTGTTAATCAACTCGTTTTCATTGTTTCTATTTTGTTTGGTCACCAAAGTTTTTTTTTCATAAAAATTCAATTAAAATAACAAGTAAATTAATTCAGTTTCGTTAATAAAAACAGAAAAAAACATTAATTTTAAAACTTAATAATATCTTGTGATAACACATTAATTTAATAAATTCGACGAAGAATAAAAAACATCAGCAAACATGATTTCCATCATTAGCTGTATTATTATAATTTTTTATCAACTATCAAAATTATTTTTTAAAAACTAATATCGAATCGCGTGAGCGCGATAGAAGGCGAGTGCGAGAAGGAGAGATAGAAAAAAGCGTCTTTAAATTACGTTAAGTAATTTAAATTCAGTAATTAACGATGCCAGGAGGAAGACGAGGACTTGTGGCACCACAAAATACATTTTTGGAAAATATAATACGTCGATCGAATTCCCAACGTAAGTATTGATTGGAGTTAGGAAAAGTGAAAATATTTTTATTATGGATTTTTTCCTTTAAGAAATTATTTTTTTGGAGAATTCGAAATTTTGTCTGTTATTTGTAAAAGATCGATCGGGGTTCGGGGCTTTTCTACATAGTGATGTTGGATTCAACTATTTAGTATATCTCTTTTATATAAGATAAATGATTGCATAGGGTTTACGTTTCCATAGCCTCAACATAATTCGATTTGCGAATTTTATTTATCTATTTCTTTTTAAATGAATAATCCCAATCAAAACAACTTTTAAGTAATTTACGCTATCACACTACTGGTGTAGCTGTAATCATTCTCATTTAGTCCCCCTTAAGGAGTTGACAGTACGTAATATTGGCTTCGTCTAGTTTCGATTTAAGTATTATACATCACAATTACACTTTGAAGTATTTCGAGGTTCCCAATCCTATAGGAAAAGTCGGAAGGTCTGATTTAAATAATACCAAAATCAGACCAGATTTCGTACCATCGATAGGCCTAAAACACAAGGTATAATATATAATGATATAAGTCATACCACACCAAGGTTAGATCTGATTTTGACCTATCGGTAAGTCCGAAATGCAGGTCTGACTATTCACAATATGTATGCGTATGATATGAATCACATCATGATCTAGTAAAAGTCTTAAGGCCTGTTTTGAACACACCAAACTCAGACTTGATATTAGAAGTTATAACATTAAATGTATCCGTATGATATGATTCATACCTTTTTAGGGAAAAGTTGAAAAAAAAACTTTCAATATCGGATTCGATTCCTACTATACATACAACCTTGGGTTTTATTAAGTCAGTAAGTGAGAAATAATACGAGTATTTGAAGTAGGAGTAGTCTGGGTGGCTTACTGGCTAGAGCACTTACCTTCGGTGCACCTGGTACCAGGTTCGAATCTACTTTGCGACAAGTATTTTTCGAGAATGGGATTGGGTGACGGACTACAAGCTCACTCAGCTGTAAATGAGTACCTGAGTTAAAATCGGGGTAATAATCACGGACGAGCGTGTGGCTGACCACTGGTTGGGTGTGCAAGTGGTTGGGTGTGCAAGTGGTTGGGTGTGCAAGTGGTTGGGTGTGCGTATCATGAATAAAATCATGGAACGGTCAGGTACAAATCATAGCTGTGATGGCATTGCAAAACAAGAGCTGATTCAGTTCAGTATTAAAAAATAAATAAGAAACTAGTTATTAATGATAAAAAAATTAAATGTCCGTCCGTCTGTCCGTCTGTCCGTCTGTCCGTCTGTCCGTCTGTCCGTCTGTCCGTCTGTCCGTCTGTCCGTCTGTCCGTCTGTCCGTCTGTCCGTCTGTCCGTCTGTCCGTCTGTCCGTCCGTCCGTCTGTCCGTCTGTCCGTCTGTCCGTCTGTCCGTCTGTCCGTCTGTCCGTCTGTCCGTCTGTCCGTCTGTCCGTCTGTCCGTCTGTCCGTCCGTATGTCTGTCCGTCCGTTTGCACGATAACTCACGAACGCGTTGACCTAGGAAGTTGAAATTTTGTCACAACTTGTAAAATAGAAAAAGTAAAGCTAAGTTCGTTATTGGGCGATATCCTTCCACTCCTTCGGGTACCTCCCATACAAGAGTCCTTGAAACACGTTTTCACAATTATTGATCGAATGCTTCAAGGTAGGAACTTGCAATTTTGCATACTTAAAGTTTACAATGTTTAAAGCGAAAGTTCCGAATATGATACAAATCGAATGAGTCCTTCGTGCAGTCGCCTAGAGAAGTCCTTCAAAAATGTATGCAAGTTATAGAATCCACTATAACTCCAGTACGAGTTAAAGCAGGGATTCAAAATTTTACAGGAATTAGTTTTATATCAAAACCAAGACTGAGTTCATTAGTTTGCGCCATCCATCGACTCCTTCGGGTAGCTGTCATACAAAAGTCTTTAAGACACGTGTTCACCAACATTGAACGATAACTTTAGAACGCTTTGCTTTACGACTTTAAAATATTGCATACGTTGATTTTATAATAGTCGCAGCTGAAACTATTAATATGAAAAATATCAAATAAGTCCTTCATGTAGTCGCCATACGAAAATTCTGTAAAATGTCCTAACTTAATTTATGGAACTCACCATAAATCAAGAAATCGAGTAGCCACTATACATTTGTTTCTACCTGTAAGTAAAAAGTCATGTAATAAATGTATGTGCACTCCTAATTCTTTTGAAATATTTTCAACTAAAATATAAATAGGAGTTCAGTATTTCGTCTAGAGTATCATACGATTGGCTTGAAGCCGATCGTGACTGCGTTATGTTTTTCTTCTTAAAATTGCAACATTTTCTTTGGTGAAATCAAATCACGATATAATTATTTTAAAAAGAAATTAGTATATCTCATAATCAAAATTTAACAAATTTAAATTTAATAAATAGCAATTTAGACACATTATGTAAACATAAAAAACGAAATATTTCTGCTGCGTGGTAGGATGACGAAATGAGTCGAATATATGTACCTACGTGTTTAATGGGTACGCATGACAAAGCTTGCATCCAAACATTGCTCTTAATACAGAGCGAGACGGCGATCAGGTCTTCCGCGAAAGTATTTGCAACGCAATTTGGATTGGTAGTAACCATCAAACAATGATAGAGTTGTAGAAACAATCGGTCAGCGTTGCTGATAGTGCTTTTATATTGAATGTAAATAATAACGAATTCTCTCGAGAGCTTGTCCTCTCGAGAAAAAGGTGAATATGATTGATTGTTCGCTTAAAACTCAGTTGGTTGTACGAGCTTAGAAAATCAGGTGTTAGGAGTTGAGTCCGTATACTCAAAAAATGCGGGTTTAGAACATGACTGTGAGTACGATTCTCGCAGAGGAATCAAACCGACAAGCTCTTGGTGCAGTGGCCATTAAAGTAACTATAAAACAGAGCCATACAACCTACCTACTTTTGTTTATGTTCAAGAATCAATAGTAGGATTGATTCATCATCGATTTGGTTAGACCAAATATTGTATTTTGTTTGTAATTTTTTTTACATCCTGCAAAAGAAACATTTATTGCATTTTTCGTTCCGATTGAAAGGCGTGATTAAAAAATATTTGAAAGTTAGAAAAACACAAACAATGGACAATGTACATACATGTAGTCAATTTGGACCAATGCTTATATGACGGTACTTACGCTTACGCTTTACAAGCAATTTAAACATTTGGTTTATTTAGCCATTTGTTTGCCTTGTGTCCAATTTGAAGGTTTGCTCTAAAAAAGAGTGTTTCATTTCAATTTCGGTAGGCTCGTAAATTGGCCTGGTTTGAATTGTTTCAGTGTGTAATGTTATGGGTGGAAAAATATAGGGGTGAGTAGTATTTATTGCACAAAAATATTTCAATTGCTTGTAAAGCGTCAGCAAAAAGTAAGTAACTTCAGATAAGCAATTCTGTGTTTTTATTGAACCTAAGATAGAATTTTTGAATTTGCACACTGTTTTTTCGAATTGCCAATGGACACAAATGGGGTTAAATTTACTGTCAAGCTGGGTTTCCATATGCGACAATTTTGTGTGACAAAAATTTGTCACGACAAAAATGTGTCACACTCTTACATTTGTGACATTACTAGTAAAAAATGATTAAAATCAAATGTTGAAGTAGATAAATTTTTATTATAGAGAAGAGCAATTTTCAACTTCCTAGATAAATGCGATCTTGAGATGCGTTCGAACAGATTGTATACACCTGGTTTTTGTCTGAGGTTTCATTCTACGCTGTGGCTGGGATGAATTAAACTTATAGCACATCACGTAAGGTACAAAGATGTTGAAATGTTGTTGATGGATTGTCTGGCAGATATTTGAAAATTCATCTAGTTTCCGACAGGGGAAAGCAACTATCAAACCATCACGTAAAAAGCACATTGTAATTAGCAGCGAACTTAGATCACAAGCTCTTCATTTGATTTTTTTTTAACGAATTTTACCAGGAAATTTACAGTGAATTCGACAATCTACCGGTTTTGTATAAAGTGCTTTGAAGCCGAAAACACGATGAGAATTGAGACAAAACATGGTCGTTATATCAAATTGTTGTTGGCTTAGCGTGTGAGTGAGTGAGACAAAACAGGTACGTTATGTCAATTTGTTGTTGTTTTGCGTGTAAGTGAATGCGACGACGTCCGCCTTTAACTTAACCGCTATTTGTCATCTCCAGTATATAGTATATCTCAATGGTTCCATCCAATAATTCATGATTAGGAAAGGTTCTCGAGGTTTTGAAAGATTTGTTGACTGAACGCACCAATTTTTATACTCTAGATGAATTCATATAGAATAGATATTATAAGTTTAACCCTTCCCGAAAAGTTTGTAACACCGTTTGCCGTCCGTCCGTCCGTCCGTTTGCACGATAACTCAAGAACGCGTTGACCTAGGAAGTTGAAAATTTATCACCACCTGTAAAATGGAAAAAGTAAGTTCGTTAATCATTCCACTCCTTGGGGGTAACCACCAATCAAGAGTCCTTAAAACACATATTCACAGTTATTCCTCGAATGCTTCAAGTTAGGAACTTGAAATTTTGCATACTTAAAGTGTACCTACTAGGGATGTTCCGAATATCTAAAAATCTGTATTCGCGAATACAAATACGAATACGAATATTCATTCATTGTATTCGCGAATACGAATACGAATAGTAAGCACTTGAATCTCGGCAGTCGAGAGTTACACGGTTACGCAAGATAAAGTTTGTATGTATAAGTCGAGCGACTTATGCACACGTGCATTTATTTCATTTCTTCATTCTACACGCAGTAGAAACGTTTGGTTTTTTGTGCTTATAGTTTCAGATAATTGCTCGTTTAGATTTACATCATTTGCGTGATTGCAATATTGCATTGATTATTTGGTTGTCTAAAATGTTTAAAACATTGACAAGTGTTATTTGGAAGTATTTTTCTGTAAAAAACAAAGACTTTGCAACGTGCGATAAGTGTAAAAGTGATATCTCAAGAAAAGGATTACCTCTGCATTGAAAAATCATTTGAAATTTATTCATAAAGAACAATTTTTTAGTAATGATGGACTTATCTACGATCCCCTACGAACAAAACTGCAGGGCGAAAAGGCAATAAAATTACTATTAAATTTAATTTACCTTTGTTAAAATTTGATTATGTGTAGATTATTTCTTTTTAAAATGATTATCTCTGACTTTGTTTCATCAAAGAAAATGTATTATGATTAAGAGTTAGTTATTCTTTCCGGTGTCAGTGGAGTGAAACTCCAACACGGAGTCCCCGACTGTGGACTAACCGCCATCCCTGAGGATATGACAAATTTGGAAAGAAACTTCACTGGAGAAGCCAGTTCATCATAAGATTGTGTTGGACTAGGTCCGAAGGAGCTGTTTCGTCATCGGAGGGCATAGACTCTTCAGAAGGTGTATTCTTGCCTACTAACCGAAACACCTTGACAGCTGGTGGGATTGCTGAGGTAAATTCTATATAGCCACATCCCATTCCAAATTTATTACCGAGAAGAATTTAATGGTCAAGAAAGGCGTCCTCTACCTTAGACTAAAGGCGTGTACTTTGAGAAGCTTTACTCTTGATTTCGGCTATTCTCTGGTTGTAACCCTGGATATGGTCAGCGTTTTTATGGCTGTGAAATTTACAAATGGTTGTAACCTTGGATCTGATCTACGAAGAACAAATTTGTCATATCCTCAGGGATGGCGGTTAGTCCACAGTCGGGGACTCCGTGTTGGAGTTTCACTCCACTGACACCGGAAAGAATAACTAACTCTTAATCATAATAGCTTCTTTGGTAGCTTACCACGAAAAATCTAATAACAACAAATATTGGTTAAAAAAATAAGTTGCGGCGGACGGGATTTGTTCTTCGTAGATCAGATCCAAGGTTACAACCATTTGTAAATTTCACAGCCATAAAAACGCTGACCATATCCAGGGTTACAACCAGAGAATAGCCGAAATCAAGAGTAAAGTTTCTCAAAGTACACGCCTTTAGTCTAAGGTAGAGGACGCCTTTCTTGACCATTAAATTCTTCTCGGTAATAAATTTGGAATGGGATGTGGCTATATAGAATTTACCTCAGCAATCCCACCAGCTGTCAAGGTGTTTCGGTTAGTAGGCAAGAATACACCTTCTGAAGAGTCTATGCCCTCCGATGACGAAACAGCTCCTTCGGACCTAGTCCAACACAATCTTATGATGAACTGGCTTCTCCAGTGAAGTTTCTTTCCAAATTTGTCATATCCTCAGGGATGGCGGTTAGTCCACAGTCGGGGACTCCGTGTTGGAGTTTCACTCCACTGACACCGGAAAGAATAACTAACTCTTAATCATAATAGCTTCTTTGGTAGCTTACCACGAAAAATCTAATAACAGAAAATGTATTAATTTAAGAAAAAAAGAAGAAAATAATTCTTTTATTAATTTCATATCAGCAACAATAATAAGCAAAGAATGCATTTAATTTTCTTATCATCAACAACCAGTTGTTTACTTATTTTTTACCTTGTTTAGTATTCGAATAGTATTCGAGTATTCGGGTTGAATTTGTCGAATACGGTTTCGAATACGAATACCTTAAATTTGGCGAATATTCGCTTAAACGGATGCGAATACGGTTATTCGGAACATCCCTAGTACCTACTATGTTTGAAGCGAAAATTCCGAATATGATGCAAGTGGAATGAGTCTAGGCTGCTACAGCCTAGAAAAGTCCTACAAAAATGTGTGCAAGTTACAGAATCCACTATAACTCCAGTACGAGTTAAAGCAGAGATTCAACATTTTACAAGAATTTGTTTTATATTAAAACTAAGACTGAGTTCATTAATTGACTCATTCGGGTAGCTGTCATACAAAAGTCCTTCAAATACGTGTTCACCAGTGTCGAAAGATAACTTAAGAACGTTTTAAGTTGCGGCATTGTAATTTGGTATACGTTGATTTTATAATAGTCGCAGCTGAAACAATTAATTTAAGAAATATCCCATAAGTCCTTAAATTCAAATTCAAATTTAAATTTATTATGTCGTGAACCATATGATTACATGTACATTAGTAGTAATAGTTTGAGATCAGGCTTGTGCCTCTACAACAATGGTTGGAAACTTAAAGCTAACAATGGCTGTATTGAATTAAAATTAGTTAGATTGGCTTGAAGGAAAATGGTTAAGAAAAACCTTCATAAGTCCTTAATGTGATTGCCATAAAAAATTCTGCAAAATGTCCTAACTTAATTTAATGAACTCTTTATAACTCAAGAACTCGAGTAGCCACCTGTAAGTAAAAGGTCATGTAATAATTTTTTGTGCACTCCTCAATATTTTGTCATATAACCTACTAAAATATAAATCGGAGATCAGTATTTCCTCTAGAGTATCACACGATTGGCTTGCAGCCGATCGTGACTGCATTATGTTTTTAAAGAAGATTTGTATGTCAGCAATAATTTCGAGAATGTTTTCCTGCTTTCCTGGTGAAAATAAAAAAAAGCAGTGGAATTTTACATTTAAAGCTTGAATAGTTTATCACTTTTATCATTTTCGTGACTTTGTCATCCCTCCATCCAATCTGAATGTTTTTACTGAAGTTCCGCATAATTCAACATATGTATGTATTAGTTCTTTGGTCCGGGGACTCATTGCTAGCCTATCTTTCAACCATATCAGAAATCTGATGTGAGTTAATGAAATCTTTGGTAGAAATACAGTTGAAAAGTAAAGAAAAATTGAAAGAAATTACAGAAAATCTAGAGCCAAATTATTTCTTCCTTCCCTTAAGCTCCTTTTTTTTCCTAATCTATTATTGATCCAAAAACCACATTATTTCCACGCATAGCTCCACTCTAAGTTAATGCTAATTTTGTGTGAATAATATAATAAAATTATGAGCTCTTGGAAACATACTACCAAACAAACAAAGCCGAAATTAAATCCATAAAGTCTTCACCCTCTTTCATGCGTTATTTTCCATGTCAGCGAACAAACGAACACAAATAAAATAATCGCGACCACAAAGCTCCCTGTACATTAGGTTGTGAGGGGATGGGGTGGAAAAACCACATTCTTTTCGCATTTTTCTGCAAACATAAAGCAAAATAAAAAGCTTACGGTAACACGCAAAATAATAGTTAAGCTCCCGGGTAGAAAACTTGTTACCTTCCCTTGTTTTTTGTATTTTTTTTTTAATTGTTTATTGCTCTGCGGTTTCGTCGAATTAAACACACCCTGAAAATATAGGCAAAGAACCATAGTCCCTTAGTAGGCAGGACATCAACCAAAATCACACAATACATTGTCTTGGGGTAGTCACCCTTCCGGTTGCGCTGTCCTGATAGTCACACAATTAACATGATTAAGGACTTGTCTGCCATTGACTTCAATTGGTTGTACTGTTGTGATTCTCTAATTAGGACATACTCAATCAATACAATGCTTTGTAAGGATCGCAGGTAGTAGGATGCTTAAGGATTCTAGACATTTTGGCTCCGGTTTCAAACTGTAACGTGGTCATTTACACGTTTCATATAACTGGAGCGATTGTGGTGCTCGGAGGATCACAATAGTGAATTTGAATTTCACTTGCGCAAAAACTTTAAATTGTAATTCCATTATGCAAATGAATTTGAAACTGGTCTGCGGAAAAGGTGCCGCTGCATAACACGATTAATGGCAGTTAAGATTAGCAATTACATAGAAGGCTTTACGAATAACACCACCGACAACGCTTTACACCTTTGATTGGCATTTATTGGTATTCTTGTGTAATGTCGATATCTCCTGCGAGAAATAAATCCAATTTTGTGAAATGAATTACGAAAGAGAAAGAAAAGCTTAAATTTAATGAATAATTAATTCGTATGAAATATTGAGCTGGAAAAGGATAGAGCTTATCTGACTGTGAAATTAAGTACAGTCCGTTAATATGAAAATTTTGTGTACTGTCGACGTAGGTCCCGATTCTATAGGTCATTAAGCAATTATCAAAGGGGAACAACATCAGCGTGAAATTACATTAAAATAATGATGTGGCTGTAATTCAGCGGTCAAAACAACACTAACTCAATTGTATGGTTTTTTAAAGGAAAAAAATTGTGCGAAAGACATCACACTACTCTTTTAAATCATCTTAGAACTTAATTTGAATATGTTTCTTGTTTGTCTGAATGTTGGATCCAAGTGGTATGAATAAAAGTTAACGAATTTTGATTAGTCCTTTTTAAATATATTAAACTTAATCCATAGTCTACATTTGGGATGGATTGATGCATTTGGATTCCATGCAAATTGACATTAAGTGTTCAAATACTTTCCACAGCCATTGTTGTACACACAAATGACAATTGTTTATATAAATGGCAGCTCAGCAATCAATAGAATCAGTATATGCACGTGTTCAATCTTTAAATTTGTGTTTAAACTTTATATTTTTCCGATTTGATAAATTTTACTTTATTAACTTTTAGCCATAAAGTACTTAACATTATAAACACCTTAGCCTAGACGGTATGACGATATGCTTAGGTTAATCCGAATATAATTAAATCCGCCATATAAGACAGAAACCTACTTCCACCATCCACCATGTCACATGAAACATGTGTGTCAAATCAACGGATTAGACCAAGCGACCTCGGTCCAGAAAAATAATACAAGTTCAATATGTCCAAATATATTTATAAATGAAATAGGTATACTCCAATAATTAAGCTAGTAAAATTATTTACACGCTTTAAAATTATAATTATCAAAAAAAGATTTGGAAAAATCCGATGTATTTATTTTTTGACTATAGACTTATCTTGTTTCGCCTATTTCGCGTCTTTCTCGTGAATAGAGTGCAGAGGTTTTTCGTGAGTTTCTCGTGTTTCGTTTCGCAATTCGTGAGTTTTCTCTACAGGAGGCGGTTTTTTGACGACATCAAACTGTTTTGCTTAACGAGAAAGTGGCGAAAAATGTGCAAGACGATTTTTTTGAGACTTCCTCGGGAGTTTCTTGATTTACGTGATGTGTTGACAGTTTGCATTTGCAGGTTAAGTTCAGAGACATATTTGAAATGAGTTGAATAGACAGCAAAGTGTTAAATTTAACATGCAAAAACGGGAAACTTGCGAATTGTGTGTACAATATTTTCTCGTGTTGTCGTGAGTTTCATGGTGTTTCGTGAAACAAGACGAAAAACTCACGAAATGGGAAAACCAAGACAAGCAGGCAAAGTCTGTAGTCGACTTGAGAGTTTTCTCAGCAGAAATGCACACAATATCAATGTAGGGGAGAATTAAGTTACTTTATAAGAAGTTAGTATGTAATAAGTATCATTGGGATTTTTCAGTTCAGTAACAAATATATTACATTTCAATAAAAAAGCTTCACCACATATCTGGAATTGTGTCCGACGTCTCTATGGTGAAGTGGCAAGTGTTTCCACCTGAAATGTTAAATATCGGGGTTCAGTTCTTGCCGGCTGTCGAAATAGCAGCAGGCGCGTAGCCAAGACGACAAAAGTAATGAATTAAATTTTGATGAAGGTGATTTTTGAAGTGGGTGGTTGATTTTAAACCGTAAAAGTTTGTATTTGTCAGGAAAATGATTGCCTGGCAATTTGTTCCAGATTATTGTTAGAGCGGATTTATTATATATTTATATATATCGACATTCATTTCAGCCGTTTTAATAACTCTTCAAATGACTAAATTTTGCCTCAGTACCCGTAAAATGTATGTCTCACTACGTTAAGAAAAATACATATTTCGATTTTAAAATCGAGTTGCCGAAATTTGGCACTGTAATTCAACTATGACACTATTTTTCATAATTTTTTAACACTATTTATCACACATAAGCTGGTGAGGATACTCGTCCAGCCAAGACTGCTGGACCGCAACAAACTTTCAAGTGACCGTTGCATTACCGCATTATCTGTGTAGGTAAAGACTATTGAACTTAATCTTCATAGATTAAGTTTTCTTAAATTAATTAAAGTGTTCTTAAATTAAACTTACACAGTAAAACAATTTTACTGCTCTTATAGTAGGTAATTTAGTGCCTAGAACAGTAAAACTATTATTGTAAAATTTAATTAAGCACTCCTATGATTTTTACTATTAATGCGGAAATTCACACGCGGTTTGAAGGACTATAAAAATAGCCTTGATCCACGTACTCTAACCAAACCAAATTTTCAAAACTCATCAGCTCCTCCTCCTTAAATTGATAAACTTCCAACATCACGTCAAATTTTTCCAGATTAAAATTATGCGCGAAAAGGCTTCTCCGTTCAAATCAAACCTGCCCTATGCAACAGAAATATTGAATCTAAACATTAAAAAAAAACCTTTCTGTTCAAATTTCTGCAAAAATAATGGAACTCTGCGTTGATAAAAGCCTTTCTGTTCAAACTTAAACTATACGCATCAAATTCGAAGTATACGCGTTTTTGTATCAAAAACCTTTGATTTGAGCGCTGTTTCTATGCTTCTTATCGCTGAATAAAACTTTTCTGTTCAAATAAAGGTTAAGCACTAAAAATGTTAGATTTCAGTATTAAAGAAAGCTTTTTTGCTCACTGAAGTTACAAAAGAAACAGTTGAAACTCAACGTTGCAAAATACTTTTCTAGAAAAACTTGAGTACCTAATGCTCGTTTCTTCAATAAAAATGTTTATGAATCATATCACTCCAACAAAAATGTTCGATCCAACAGAGGTCGTAAAGCTTTTGATGTGAAGAAAATTCAGTTTAATTTTGATCATGACGAAATTATTTACGTAATGGCATTTCTGGAGATTGCAGTATTGCTGAATATATAGTGTTTGTGTCATATGACCGACATCGGGTTAAAATAAATTAATTTCAAAATTTTATTTAATATATCGATAATACCTATTTATGGTTTGCATAGCATTAAACGAATAAAATATAGTAGAGGCAAATTTGTTTGTTTACCATTTTCAGAGAAAATCGAGAAAATGACTGGGGCTGTTTATAGTTTTGCTATCATGACCTGCTTTCAGCCGATTCTGGAAATGAAAAATGATTTTTGTACCGAGTTAGCGCAGTTGAACTGCATCATCCAAAGGATGATAATTACTCTTGCTCCGACCAAGTCAACCACAATTTTTCATAGCGAACTTTTACTAACTACCTACACATATGTACATACGTATTATTGATTTGACATGGGATTAAGATACAATTAGGGCATGCAACCATCTTTATACGATTACCGAATCCCTAGAAAGATTTTCTTGGTGTAACTTCACGATGGGATAGAAAACTTTTACCAGCTTAATGGAGTCGTATTTCAAACACATCTATTCTTCTATCTAATCGAGAAAGACGTGCGGATTCGATACTTTTCCATTTAATCATGCAATTCCAACGATGATGAACAGTTCCATTAAGATTCTTATCTCCCATCATTTATGGACCCTATAGTGTTTCAGTTTGGAATGTTTGGGTTTGCTGATAGGGACTGTCCGTACTTCGGATTGGACATAATGGTAAGAAAGTTGCCACTAAGTGGGTTAACTTCAGACTACATATGTACGTACATGGTTCTTCCATAAGTTGATTCTAAGCATTCTTTTTTAGGAAAGCTGTCCTGCCATGATGTGTATCTTGAAACGCTCATCTGGTTCAAGATATTTTGTGGCAAACAACTTCAGATTCCAGATCCTGAATATAGTGTAACTCTAGTGTAACCTAGATCCTAAATCATGTTTCGCGATACACACAATAGTAATTTCTTGAACAATATTATTGGAACAAAAAAACTATGTTTGAGATTATAAAAATTTATCCGGCTCCACGGACCACTGACCACTACGCTGCAAAGAAAGCTCGCCTGTTTGGTATTGAAAAGTTGAATTTACAGAAATCGAACTGGGCAAAAACTGAAAAATTGGTGTGTTGCCAACAAGGAAATTCATGGCAATTCTCAATACCAAGATACATCAAGTCGTATCTCATGTACTACGCAATTTCTAAAGAATTACATTTTAATAAACATCTTTCTATCTATCCAGTGACACATTCACAAGAAAGAATACATTAGATTAAGTGATGGAAGATGACAGCATCCCCTAACTCACCCTCCATTATGGTATCCTCCATCCCTGAAAAAAACACGGAAAATTGAGAAGAACGAGTCAATGCGCTTCTGGAAAAAATAGGCTACCAGCTCACCCTCTTCACACATCGATAAGCTCAACAGGTCGTTGAAATCAATCACCCAACAAAGTGAAGAGCACATCCTTCCCATAAGCTGCTCATCGAAGTGAACGAGACACTCAAGGAAAGACTGTGGCTAACCACCATTAGTAGTTGCATATAAGTGCCACAGACATCGCTTCTCTAAGATCTAGATCAAGACTTATAACAGCTTATGGCTGCTAGTGCTACAGATAGGATCCAATTCGGTTTTCTTATTTTCCATTGCTTTTGTCACTGCTCCTTTTTGGTTCATCAAACAAAGATTGTTGCTCAAATCGCCTCCTTGCCATCTTATTGTCATAGTGTGCCTGTTTATTTCCAAGCATCGCAACAGAAAGTGTTGAAACACTTCAAAGGACTTCCGTTTTTTTTCCTGCCATAGCTCCTTCATTGAAATGTCTTTGTAGGCTCTCAAGCTTGTTTCGGTGTATTTTTTTCGGCAAATATTTGAACTTATTGTTTTCGTTAAGTATTTTTGTGTTAAGATTCTATAGACAGTCTCATCTGGAAGAGGATTGTCGCTTTTCTTCGTATATGAGACTTGAGTCTTTTTAATATTTCACACAACATCCTACCGCAGCATCCCCCTATGCAGATGAAAGTACAGGATCCACTCTTAAAGGATATGCGGCTATGTTACTTCTTAAAGGGAAGACACGAGAGTGGAGTTCCGTTCTCTTTTCTTTAAGTTTCGTGTAAGGACTCCTTACTAAGGAGCACTTATGGCGTTTTAGATTGTATCAAGGCGTAAGTAGAGTCTTGTAATTTACTTTGAGTCTTGGCATTATTTTCTGTTTATTGGGGGTAACTTGAAAGTTGGCTTTCACTTCATTTTACAATGTGTATTATATGAGGTGGATATAGTTTAAGATTAAAATTAAAGTAGTTGTTAAAGTCAACAAGGATTTCGTCTTTTGTCGGTTTTCAAGGCATCTTAAGAGCAGAACGGTCGGTATGAAGACAACCGACAGGGGAGAACGCCACTAATTCCAATTTTTGATCAAAGCGAACCTAAGACGCTGCCTGTATGACACGTAAAAAACTGAAAGACAATTCTTAAATTTTTTCAAAACTATTCTTCTCCTTCAAACCAATGTATGAAATGGACACACCGAAGAAGAAAGAGTATTTTAAAGAGTTGATGACAAATTTTGACTATTCTTGACACTTTTCCTTACCTTACACAGTATGTAGAAGTTCTAAACTTACATTGTTTGATTGCTCAGAAATTTGAAGTGTTTTCTGAGTAATGCCATATGAACAAGCGCTTCAAGATTAATGATCGGTTATTCTTTGAAATATTCTTTCTATCAGTACCATGAACAGAAAAGTGATCTATCGAATAAAAAGTTTACTAAATTCATTAATTTTATCTCGACAAGCATGAAATATTCCTGTCCAAATTAAATTTTGGTTGCTGTCTTAGCTAGTTTTTACGACAGACGACTAAGCCATTAGAGACTCTAGCAGACTTTATTGGATAAAAAAGAGAAAAATGAAGTTATATGCAATCATTTGGAAGAAGCTGTTTCAGCTAGCTAGTAGAAATATTTCTGAAGAAAGTGGTAAAATCTCAAAACAGGTGTTTACTGAAAATGTCACAATGATATCGATTTGAAAAACTGAATTTATTATTCTTATTCAAAGAAATTTCAGTGAGTGTTCTCTGGTGCCCTACAAAAATACTATTAAACTTAATCGGGTTAGTTCCCTATATTTTGTAATAATCAATAATTAACAGTGATCTTAATTGAGTGGAAGAATTACCTAAGCCACTTTGAATCTTTTGATGCATAGGCTTGTTAAGTTTGACCACAATAACCATATCTATTGTGTTCCAAACTTATTTATTCACCATAGTATCAGTATTATGTACATTGCTTGACAGTATAAAAAATAGAAGTCATTACCTTTTGAGAGTAATTTTTGAAATAAGTTCTGAGTTTAGAGTCCAATACATCATTTTCAGTAATTCTTGGTTAGGTAAAAATCTTAAATTGAACCTCTTACTCGGGAATTTATTAAAAATAAAAAATAATAAAATTTCATATTGCCCGAAATTTTTCCAAAAATTGAAACTGCATTTTTGTAGCTTTAATACTATCTACTATTTCTGTATTCTTAAATTGATCCAAAAAAGTAAGCACCTCATTTTGCATACGTAGGGTACCATGATTTCACTATCTTTCACCATTCTAATAATTTCAAATTGCGTCGAAAAAGGTTTGTTTAAACTTAATCACATGAAAATGCAACTTCTTGTTCAAAACATACATTTAAAATGTAAAACATAAAATTTGTTAAGCACATTCGTATGGTAGCAATTGAAAGAAATTTATTTGCACGTGCTACCCACTGGCGATAATATTGTGCAAATTTAAATCGTGACATGGGATATCTTTCGGTATCAGACGAGCTCGTAAAGGCCCCAGACCGAACTACTGAAAGCGAGCGCTGCTTCGAGTGCTGTCATTGTTAGTAGTTAAGAAATTCATTTTATTTATTTATAATAAATGTTGCGACTATTTAAGATAATAGGGAATGGATTATTACTGGGTATAAGGAAGAGCGAATGGCCATAACTTGACTTCTAGGATAAAATCCTAACCTCTGGGATAAAAGTCTAGCGCTCACTAGACTACTGGGTTTCAAACTAGAAAAATATCCTTGTCAACAACCACTTGGTTCATGTCTCGGGATTACATAGAAATAACAATTCACTATATTAAAACTCGGAGTAATAAAATAAAATTCTGTGTACGTATGTATTTAGCAAAACCTGAAAATTAGCTTCAACTGTATTTAAATGGATATTTCCCAAATTATAGGGAATTAATACCCCCTTGAAAATAATTTAAATGCATTTTTTTGTTGTAGATAAATGTATCTATGTCTGTCGTTTGTTAAAATCATATTTTATTTTTTTATGTTATATTTCTTTGATAGATGACGCAAACCGGCTCCGCGCGGAAATATGTATGTATTATTAGGAACCCTAGGTGTAGTTAAATGATATTTTTTTAAAAAAAATCTGTTTATTTTAATACCCCAGTCCCACGTAACCTGCTTTACTTTCATCGACCTTCTTAAATTCGTATCCTATTTTTTTTTTTCAAGTTCTATAATTATTATTTCAATAAACTATTTCTATTTGTTATGGCTACAGAAACTTCAGAAAAAATTCGAGTCAACGAAGAGATGAGAGATTTTCCGCCCTTCTTAAGACCAAGAAGAATTCAGCACTTATAGGTGCCGTACTACAGCTGCGGTACATTCGGAAATTGATTCAGAATTTGACACCTAGATTGCGCTGGCATTCAAATTTTTTTGTTAAATAAAACCAATTAATTTTTATTGTTGATAATAATAACATAAAAGAAATAATAAAAAAACCATAAAGGTTGGTTTACATGACGACTGCAAACAAATTTTTATTAAGATTGCAAGAGAGCTAGCTTATCGAATTTTTTCAATGGAGTAGAAAGCAACCACTGCAAAAAATGACTTTCACACAAATATCGTTAATATATTTTGCTGGATATAATATCTGTTCGTTTCGTTCCTGATCAGTTTCTCATTAGAGATTTTCCTTCTCCCTCACAATCTTAGTGAAAATTGTTTTCAGTTACCATGTAAACTGGCCTTAACATAGCCATTTTGAACTTAGACTTAAAGTGACTAAAAGTTTTGTGAAAAAAATTCTTTCTGATTAAATTTCAACCAATCTGTTAAAAACACTTGCAACATAAAGTTTTTTTCCCCATTTGGTGTGGTGTGAAATTCTTTACACTGTAATGCGAAAGAGTTCACTCATATGAAGAGAATATTTTATTTTTTGATTTTAAATATGCTTGTTTCTTCAGTTATCTTTCAAAAATACCAATAAAATTATAAACCATTAATTGAAAAGTCGAATTCCTCATTTTCGTACTCTATTTTATTTTAAGCTATCGAAGAAATGTTAAATAAAGAAAAAGATAGAAAAGCTGATCCAGTTAAATTTGACTAAACACCAAGGGCTTAAGGGGATAGTGACTTGGATACGAAAAAATTATCGATTTTTTTTATAAATTATTATTTTTTTGCATTCAATTCTGCACAAAATAAAACAAACTGTAGATTTTTCTGATCGGAAAAAGTGGTAAAAAAGTTAGTTAAAATTGGGAAAGTACGGTATTTTGGTATTATGTATACATTTTCATATGTATTACTTATTATATTTTAAACACATAATCTGATAAAAAAAAAACAGAAGAAGATTTGAAAACAGAACCAATGCCATCTGTGTGATTTTTAGTAACAATATAATAAATAAGCAAAAATTTAAATTTAGAGAGAAAACCATTGAAAAAAGATAAAAACTAAACGATTTTAGCTAAACAATTTTAGTTTTTTCGCTCCCCTGAAAACATTTTTTTTTCCCACTTTTTTCCATAAATATTCCTTTTTCTCGAAACTGATAACAAATATCAAAATGATTTTTTTTGCTTAAAGATAGAAACATGGTATTTATACTGAATGAAGGAATTTTAAAAGGTTGATTCTAAATATATTTTTTTTAAGTTTAAAAAATATGAAAAAGTCTTAAACTTTCATGGTTTATAAGTCAATTAGTTTTAAATATTTTTTAAATTCCTTCAGTCAGTAACATTAGATTATTTACTATAAGGGCCGTTATTACGACCTTCAGTTAAAATTTAACCAGAACTTTGACTGTAAGTTTCGTATGAGCATCTGTCAGTTTAAGTTTCAGTTAGAATGTTACTGACGATCGTGGGAACGGGCCTAAGTGTAAAAATTTTGGTTAAAATCGGTTGAGCGGTTCCTAAGAAAAAAGTACATGAATTTTTATGAAAACTCGTCAAGTCCCCCTTAGTGTCAGGAAATCCCGGAATTAATTGTTGGTGAGTCGCGCGGTAGTGGGGAAAAGAAAAGGTTGTCGGTGAAGGAGATTAACACATTTTCACGAATCTCGTCAAATATTTTAGGTCTACGCAAATAATGAATTAATTTTCGTTCCGGAGGCTTATTATAAAAGCGCTTACAAATGGTTTCCAGCTTTTAGATTAAACACCGAAGGAAGTTAAAAATGGTTATGCACGTCTTCACGAATTACGGTATATCTCTTAGGTCAAATGAGATATCATATTCGCTTTGACTTATGTGGGGGGTAAAATAATCGAAAATAAAATAATTTCAGCATTTTTCGATATTCAACCTTCAAGCGAGTGTAAGCTGGTCGTTCAAGTCTTCACGAATTCCAACAAATAATTTGGGTCTAACGAGATATCGATTTGACTTCTCTGGCTTTATATACCTCCATACATAACCGCCTAAAATTAATTGCATTGATGGTGCGCTTACACTCACCCTTGAGGCTCGCCTCGAGGCGAGAAGCTACCCCATCAGGCCATTGCAAACCGGTTCTGAATGTAAGACTCTTGAGACTGCACGAGCTATTTCTTTGATTGATTTTTTGGTGGGGATAGAGGCTCGTCGCAAACGTTGAGTGTAAATGCACCATGAGGGTGTTAAACAATTGTATATATTTTTTACGAATACCAACATATCTCTAAAGGCCTGATGAGAAATCAAATTGTTTAATACTGAAACGGACTTTCTATATAATTCACAAAGAATGGATTTCCGATTTTTTGATATTTTTCCCTTTTTTATTTTTTATTTTTTATTTTTATCGTTAACATATTGAGAATACGTGAACAAAAGTATATTTCGATATCGAATGTATTTCACAAGTTACAGACTGATTTGTGAAACGGTCGGCCGATATTCAATACGATTTTATAACGTCAAACTTTAAACGCGTTTCCGGAGCGCGGTACGTTCTACAGCTTCAACGAATGAATAACAGCTTAAAAGAAAGTAAACTAAATTTGGGGTCCCCAACGTCGAGTTTTTTTTTAATCCCACTTTTATTATTTGTGTTTTTAAGCTAAAAGAAAGAGTTGGTTTTTTTTCTAAATAGCTGCAGTCTCAGGGCGTTTTTCAAAATCGGAAATCGTTGGGGCTTCGCAAATTTAATCTAGTTTCATAAACTTTTTGAATTTCTGGTTTCAGATCACTTGGCAAGGCTGTAGAAGGTACCACGTGCATCAACTCACGCCGATCGGGGCCTTACGTCATACGAGCTGTAGCCGCCATTTCGCAATATTTTTTTTTTTTTAAATCGCAATTATTCTTTACTTGTACCTCTATATAACCCATTAATAGTTTTTTCCATATGTATTTATTTTATATCCAAAAAAATCCTTAAATTGAGCCATTTGTCGGGCATTATAACTGATATCTTGGCTTAAGAGGTTATGTCGATATTTCTTCCCCAGAATCCTGCATGCAGCTCATAATTCGATATCTCAAGCCCTTTAGTTTTACTTAATTATTTTTAATAATAAGGTATTTTGTGTTACACGTAAGGCAGTAAGATTGAACTCGGTTGTTCCATGCAGTTCCGAAGTATGTCCAAAATACAATTTCATAGTTTTGGAACCTTTCGAAATTGAGAGCGAATCCCTTTCGCGTTAGGCCATACTACATATGTATCGTACTTAATGAAAATACTTTTGATTTTAATACCCCAAAAGCGGCTAATGATAAACATTTTAAATAAAGGGGTGTTTAATGTAGGGATGGGGATAATGAAGTATGTCTCTCTCTAAATTAAGCGTGAACCGAAAATCTTTCAAGGGCTAATGCAGATAATCGATCGTCAAATATCGCGAAATTAATTATTTTTGTATTACATCCTGGAGTTATCAAACGAGATTTGATTTTTGAATATACAGTTACTCACATAATTATTGGGTCAAGACCAAAAATAATGTTTGGGGCAAAATTATGACTGAAACGAGGAGAAAATAAAAAAAAAAATTAAATTCCATTTGTTATTGTCTTTACTTTATACTAATGAAAATAAGTTTTTCTTCAAAATATATATTACGCAAATATATGAAATAAATAAAAACAAGTCAAATAAATGAAATCTAACATCACTTAGGGGGACTTTCGGACTCCCCACCAAGTTTTATTTGAAGGCTCATAGGATCATACACTCAAAGAAAAAATATGATTGTAGCAACCATATTTTGGGAGAACCTTACTATGATTGAGGTTATAGTTGCCACAACTATGTTAAAACATGTAACATGTTTAGCTTAAACAAAATTATAATTGTGGAAACCTTGGTGTGTGATTCACGCAACCTTCTTTAATAATATAGTAATGGTTGGGTCAATCATACAATTTATGTGACATGGTTGCTTGAATCATAGTTCTGAATTCAGAACCTTGGTGTATGATTCACGTAACCTTCTTTAATAGTATAATGGTTGGGTCAATCATAAAATTTATGTGACTTGGTTGCTTGAATCATAGTTTTGATTTCAGAACCTTGGTGTATGATTCACGCAACCTTCTTTTATAGTATGATGGTTAGGTCAAACATAAGACACATGTGACGCTGAAAAGTAATTCACAAAGAAAACACTTTCGATCATAAAAAAATGACTTCAACAACAATTAAACACTCTCGAACAAAGCACACATGAAATTGGAAAAAGCAAACTTACACCGCGAACGACCCTTTTCGTACTGTGAGAGGTATGGTTGTGGGAATTATTTGATCAAATTATATGGTTCCACTGATCATAGAATATTGTTGTCGTGATTATAATACACAATTACATCATGTAACGAGAATGATTGGTACAACCATATTAAATTTCAGTTGGGATATATATAACCATATTATGTTTTTACGAATTATATGCTATGGCTCGTACTATCATAGCCATGATCACTGGAAACATGTCATTTTAACAATAGTTACAGGAACCTTAATATAATATAGTCAATGCAACCTTGGAATAAACATAGTTTTTCTTTCAGTGTAGTGTATGCGATTTATCGATTCAACTTTTGTGTTACAAATAGCCATATTACCTGACTACTATTTGAATTCTTTACCTTTACAATAAGTTATCAGACGGAAGCACCAACATTTTTTTTTATTAAAATCAGATTTGGCTCATGTCTCCCCAAGAGCAGGGAGATATGATCCACCTTGTCGGGAGATTTGACCATTCGGGAACAATGCGTGAACAAATAAGAAATGTAACAATTCACACAAGTATATTTTAATTTTGTACTATGATACCACAAATTAAAAAAATCCGATTCATTGTTTATTGCAATTTAATTGCTTTTTTCAATGAATTATAAAATAATAAAATAGCAATAAAAAAAAATAATGAAGTTGTGCTTTCATTGTAAAGAAACAATGCAAAATGAAACTAATATTTCAAAATTTTCTTTACTCTTTGAGCTATGATCTTCTTTATCTTTTTTAGTATCTTTTGCTCTTCTGGTTGTTCAAGGACCCCGAGTGGGTCAAATCTCCCGCCCAGCACTTTTCTGGCTTTGATGCAGTTTCCCGAAAAAAAAAATAAACAATAGAATAACAAAACTTTGAATGCCTCACACTGCGATAATCTATGGTGCAATTAAGATCTAGTGTCTGTACAAGTTAATAGTTTAAAGAATGACGATTATATAGGTATAAAGAACAAATTTTATTTTTGCTTCTGGAACAATAATTCATGTTTGCTTCGCTGGCGGCCGAAACAAATTGCCGATTATCATCTTTTTCTGTGACATGCAAATAACCGATGCTCCGTTTCGCCTGAACCTTAATCCCCCATCCTGAAGGGAAAATTGAAGGAGATATTAGATGTGGTTCATCTCTCCCATATGGTCAAGTCTCCCGGGATGTTGGATCAAACAATTTTTTTTTTATTTAAACTGCTAAATTCATATTTGGTGGGATTTCTTTTTTTATATTCGGGATAGCCCTGTATTTATTTCGCATTGATTCTACAAGTTTCCGGTTAGCTGAATCGAAGATTTCAGTCCATTGATCTTATAAAACCGTTTTCAACTCCGGTGTACTGCTAATTCGGTGAATCCTGCTTCTTCCATCAAGCTACTTCCAAAGATGGTCATCTGGGAGCAGTTTGGTGTAAGATGGAATAGTGTTGGTCGATTTTTTACGCTTTCAGACACTTGTAGTGTAGGAATTCTCGAACGATATGTGCCTGCTTGGCGACAAGTAATTTTCAAGAATGGGTTTGGGTGCCAGACTACCAGTTCATTCAGCTGTAAATGAGTACCTGACTTTAAAATCGGGCTAATAATTACGGACGAGCGTGTAGCTGACCACTTCACCTCCTAGTGTTTCGTTGGTCTCGTAATGAAGTAACTCTAGCATTTCTTCAAGGCCTAAGCCCGATTTGGGTTGTTGCGCCATTGATTATTATTATTATGTGCCGTAGGTTTAGAATCTTATCTTGATTGAATTGAAATGTTTCTAGAATTCCCATTTCGAAATATATTAGAAAAAATTTGGTTAAAAATGTCGGTGGCTACCAAAAACGTATTATGAAAGTTATTTATGTCTTCGTACATCAAGAACTATTCAAGAAACGTACAGTAAAGAAGGAAGTAAATGCACCCAGTGTAACCTTTTCTCCTGCAGTTAGAACATATAGAAAACATAAAATTGGGATGGAATAGCGTAAACTCTTGACTTCAACCACCTTTTCCTGACTACTCGAACGAAAGACATTACTTATGGATTTTATCTAACAAAAAATATTTAAGTTCCGTCATTGAATACTCATTTACAACCTACCGTAAACCACAAATTGGTCAGCAAAATCCCACTTCAGACACCGAATTCTTTTAGATGCTGCTTTAATGTATTCCAGACGAAAGTGAGAGAAGAAGACATTAATCAAAAACAGTTTCAATTGAATGTCGATTTCGGTCAGAAGGTCCGATTGTGAAAAGGACGAAAAACTACGTTCGCAAAAAGGTTGATTGGGAAATAAAAACCAGTCTCAATTTTTGTCCGCATTCGCAAAAAATCGCACACACACAGATGAAGTACCCACAATCCGACTGTAAAAATTAGACTATCCTTGATCAGCAAATTTTTACTATACATTATAGTTGAGTATTCTGTGTGTGTGAAGTAGTGGAGGAAAACTTTTAGCATGGACACCCTTGACTGAAAATACCCTTACTTCTTGGTCTTGCGATTATTTTGTTATCGATTTAATTTCTCACATGTTTCTTTCTCAATTCTCCACAATACCCAGTTAGGTTTTTTTCTCGCGAAAACGGCTTCAGTTAATTATCGTTAGTTTTATCTGAAAATTAGCAATGAAATCGTCAAACTATGTGTTAAATTGTGTTAAGTAAGGTCGGTCCAGATTAGTTAATTGAAGGTTAAAAAGTGAGGTTTGTTTCAACTTGACCGCCGTCCTTGATTTTAAGTGGCTTAGAGGCGATTAAACTTTCCAATCCAAGAAATTCACTTCGGTTTTTTTTTGAATTTTTTTTCTCCTTAAACAACTTAACACCCAGTTTAAGGGGGGATGGGGTGTTACGAAATAAGTCCCTATTTACACGCATATCACACTCATTCCCAATTGTGCCACTATTACTTTCGACTCGTGTACGAAAAGTTTAGGTCAGCGCAATGCCGTTAATTTGTGACCTATAGAGGGTTAAGATTTAATTACCGGAAAATGTCGCTCAGGGCTTAATGCCGCAGATTCACGCTAGAACTCCGGCAACTTATCAAGGGATGGTGTGAGCAAATTGTTTCGTAGAAAAGATACGCATTTTCCAAAAGACCCTTTTTGGGTAAATTGATAAGATTCTATCTATCGGTGAGATTGGGTCAAGAGGCGTGTTGATGGGTTGAATGCTTTAGGCTAGAAATGCCTTTCGTCGGGCGTCGAAAACTATTTAAGGTTAACCCTCTCCGTTATTTTTTCACCACATCAACAACATAGCTAACATCAGCGAGAAGTTTTCCCTAGGACATGCAAGGTCAGAAAAGTTGTAATATTGTTGCCCCCGGTCTCTATTCCGTATTGCTTGTGTTTTATTCATCCTATCGTCCCCCCGTACACACCCTGGGCTGCTTAGCACAAGCTAATACTACCCCCAGCCCTGGCCCGGATGAATTGTGCTTTCGTAAGGGTTTATCGATTTGAGGGGATTTCTTGAACGCGGTTTTTGCCTCAAGGTTTATGGATGCGGTATAAAAGGGAACTTTATATTACAATGTGACGAATGGCGATTTTATATAAAAATGTATTTCAGTAGTCAGGTTTGACCGATTTCTGGATGGAGTTTCTACGTCTGGAGGACGAGGATAAATTAGTTAATGGTAATCATATGCGTTGAACCTGACCAAAATTATGTTACGCTTGATAGAAGCGACAGGATCGAGTTGGGGTTTAATGAATCGTCAATTTTGGGCATTGATTTATGACAAGAAACTTCGGGGGAAGGAAATAAAGGTTCTAGATTGGATTTAATAACTGCTAATAGCCCACCCAATAGGTGGTTTTAGCTAGAGTCGCTGGTTTAAGCTTGTAAGAGGTCACACGGATTTGTTAATTTAGAGTCCTGATGAAATGTGGAATTATAAATGAAATTCCACCTTAAATAACCTAGAAAAATAATCGATCATTTAATCAAAGTTCTAAATCATAAAATTTTCTGGATAATGAGTTTGTTCTGAATCCTGAACGACTAGTTCCCGAGTCACTTTAAGTCCGGGAAAACAGTTCACGCAGCGGTCAGACGTACTGAAAGATTAAAAAAAAAACCTTTTATGCTCGATATGTAAGTAAGAGCCCCACGGAGGTTAGGTTAGGTTGAGAAGGACAAACTAAAGCGGCGGTCGCCCCCTACGCCCCCCTCTAAGAGCGATTCCAAATTTTTGAAACATACATAGGTACATACTTGAACCGTTCTCCGATTTTTTTTCTACACTGCAATGTGGACTATAATTAGCATTTACTGTAGTAAAAAGAACCGTGATAAAAATTATACAAGACAACATATTGCGTAGGTTATAGGGTCATTTTCTTAAAAATCGCCAAAAATTACGAAATTTGTAACCTTACCATATCCGATACTTTTGAAAATTTTTGAACTTTAAGAACTAGTGAAAAAAATAATTGAAAATCAATCTTTTGGTTCTATCTCATTTGTATAGATACTCTCGAATCTAGATGAAATCAAATAGAGTATTATAAGTTTAATCCAACCTAAAAGTTTGTAGCGCATAGAAAGAGGCCAAGGTCCGATTTGGACTGTAGCGCCATCGTAAGTAAGTAGAAATGAGCCTCGGACGAAAAAGTTATATACAGTGCAACCCGGTTACAACGTACCTTGAGAGGACCACAAAAGTAGAGCGTTATAACCGATAGTACGTTATAACAACCAAAAAAACATTTCACACTTGTGAATGGGGATTGAAAAAAGTACCTTATAACTGAAAGTACGTTATAAAAGTGCACTTTATTGCACTGTATTATGTTTTGTTTATTTGTGGCCAAAAATTAAAAATCCGCCAGACGTCCGTCTGTCCGTCAGTCTGTCCGTTATAATGATAACTCAAACCTAGACCTAGAATTTTCAAATTTTGAATCTGTATGTTTGGTGGAATTTGTAAGACTAAATTCGTTCGGGTAGCTGCCATACAAAATATCCTTAAATAACGTGTTCAAGAATATTTATCAATAACTTCGGAACGCTTAAAGCTACGACATTGAAATTTTTTGTACGTTGGTTCTTCAATAGTTGGAGCTAAATGTATGATTATGAAAATAATCCGTGTAACTGCTATACAAATAGCTACGAATTTGCAATTTTATACAAATTAGTTTTGAGTGAAAACAAAGATCGAGTAGTAAACTAGTCAGTGAAATTCTTTTACCACTTCAGGTACCTTCCATACAAACATCCTTAAGACACGTGTTCAACAAAATTTTCCGATAAATTTTTAACGTTATATACTACTGTTATACTGGGATCTCAATGGGATCGGGGTAAAAAAAATCGAAGAAGTTTATAGTGGTTCTCAATTATTTTAAAGAAAAATGGTAGTTTAATCAAGAATCGCTGAAAGTGTGACCTTATTCTCTACGATTCTTTTAAAATTTGTGTACTCGAAGAATTAGTGAAAACACATGATTTCAACTTTTTGTTTCTATCTTATTTTTATGTTAGTTATAGTAAAGACTTCCCATTTCTCTTTGAAAATTCATATCTCTGGTAACTTTTATCCTTGGCTAATCAAGTAGGTCTTATTTCAAAGATTGTTGTTGTTTTTGTTAGTTCAAAAATGAATAGAAACAAAAACTTGAATTTCCAATATTTTTTTTACTAGTTCTACAAGAACAAAAATTTTCAAAAGAATAGAAGATGGTAAGTTTACAACTTTGGCCTTTCACCTTTTTTTTTTGCTAAGTGCTATGTAGCTAAAATCACATAGAACTTGATCAAACAAAAAGTTCAAATCAAAAAAAAATTCATTCATTCTAATCGAATTAAAACGCATATTTTTTATATGAAAACCAAACTTCTTAGTGCAATTGTGTCATACGAAACGGCTTGTTATCATAAGCGAAGTCATTATAAGAGGATTTCACTGTAACATATATCTTAAAGAGCTAATTATACTCATACTTACACACTTCACATACTTCTACAGTAGCTCCAGAAAGTCGTAAATTTTTAGCTTTCTATGCTTTGCGGTTTTCGAGAAAAAAAAATCAGAATTTTTGTCGTTCCACCCCCTCCCTCTGTCACGCCTCATGCCAGCACCACTAACATTTTTGCTGGAAGTCTACTGGGCCGAAATCCTGTAAAATTTCTAACTTCATATCTGCTACGGTTCGTGAGATTATAAAATTTACATATTTTGAAAAATTTGTTATCCCTCGACTGTTGTAGTCACCGTCCCCTTTCAAAATTTTTAACTTTCAGTAGACACCACTTTTGATCTTATATACAGAAAACAAATTTTATCTTCCTGGTACAATTGGTTCGGAAAATATTTGAATGTAAAGTTTTTCACCTACCACCCCTAAACACTTCACTTCCACTCTTAAAAATGTTAGCCCTATCCTTCTCTCCCAGTATCCCTTAAGACAACAACAAAGATTCACTCTTCTACAGATATGGATTTTAGAATGTTTCAATCCCGGCATTGAAACGTTTCGGACACATTGTTTTCCCCCATTGAACTCACATCACCAATTTTTTTGTAGAAAGGTCCACATAGTACTTCATAAGTTCCAAGTTTCACCCTCCTACGTTAAGCAGTTCCTGGAATCTAGAACCAAAAATTTTTCGTCTAAAACGACCTCCCCTCATCCCCCTTACACCCCAACCCCTCATCCTCCTTACACCCCCATCCCCAAAAAGATACCAATCGTAGGGGTTTCTCCAATCTACTCACCATACAAATTCCAATATAATATCTTAACGGGTTTGTGAGCTATACGCCTTCAAACGGTCATGCATACGGCGGCGGACAGACGGATATTTTTTTTTTTCGTGGTATTGTAGTCCTAAAACGTGGAAATACATGCAAGATACCAAATTTTTTTGAAATTTAAGGTCAATCACACAAAATAGTTTATTATTAAAAAAGTAGTATTAAACCTAAACTTATTATTAAAAAATAATAAAGTAAATAGTAAAAAAAAATAGCCGAAAATTGAAATATTTAAAAAAAATTTTACAAAAAGTTCGGACATATTTTTCCTGTTAAAAAAGTATTTGTGTAGATCAAATTAAAAAATGTGACAAATCAAAATTGAACGACTACTTTTGTCAGCGAGAACAGTCAAATATTTGACGAAGTGGCATACAGTGCTTAAGCGAAAAATTTCTTGAGGGAATGAATATCTTTGCTCTAGAATTCTGGGCCTTTCAACGTGAAAATAGCAAATATTAGGGTAGACATTTTTACTATCTAGGGTGCGAGCCCTGCGCCTATTCCGAGCCACCGTCTTTATTTCCACAAATAGCTAAGAGTTAATGACAGTTTTTGCTTTACTACCAATTTTAGCCATTGCTGTTGTGACAATAGAAATTTCGTTCTTGCAACTGGGTTCTTTACCCTATTCTAACTATCTGTTCCATAAATCTACAAATTGATTCCTTTCAGAATGAAATTCCAACGGCTCTAACCCAATTCCATAGCGAATTCAAAAGAAGGACACAACGGCCTTAACTGAATGGTTGGTCCTGTTTTGCCTAATAGCGAATTGGTGCGGTTCAATAGAAATTTTCGCTATTTTTGTGAATTTTTCCTTTAAAAACGTGATTTATTTTATTATTTTTTGTAGTGCCCATTAACTAGTTTTTAACTAGTTCAAAAAAGAAAATCATTACAGATAGAAAATTTTCTCTACTTGAAAACCGCATTTCCCAATGGCTCCTTTAACAATTTCTGTTTTTATATTCACACTTTCCACCAAGAGTCAGCTATAAAATTTACAACCTCTCACGGCATTTCCGATGAATTTCATTGAAAATTTAAAAGGATTCGAACATTTATTTATTATGGATCTCGAAAGCACACAGGCACTTCGTCCTGCAAGGATATAAGAGCAATTCGCACGCGACTGCTTTCTGCGGAAGTTCTGGATCAAATTCAATGCAGCCATTTTCAAACCGATTTTAACCCCCGGGCAACCTTATCGATTTTTATTGTTGTTTTTTTTTGGGGTTCACATAGCTGCAGGATATCGAAAGGTGGAATAGTAAGCAGTGGATTCCGGTTCTTAATTTTCCATTCCGAAATAACGCCAGGTGTTGTTCTTACAGATAAAGATATCCACTACGTAGCCCTCCCGTACCTAAGTGAAGTTATCCTTCCCGCAGAAATACCTTCTGCAAAGGATCAAGTGTTGCACGTGCTAACCAAACTGAATTTAAAAATTTATTTAGTTCATTCGCTTAATTGTGTACCATAAACAGGGATGTGATATTTTTATTTTTATTATTTTTTTTTTGAAATCGTCTAAGGGGATACATTTTATTTTTAACATCCACCATCAGAGCATATTTTCGGTGAATTTGTGCCTTTATTATTTATGATGATGGTCGGTGGTGCCAAGTTTTAAAGGGATTTTCGAGGAAACACCAGGATTTTCCACTTTGTCACTTTGTTAGATTTATGACGATGGAATACGAAATGAAAGAAAGAGAAGCTTAACGGTGTGGATTTTTGGAAGCCATCCAAGACGTCATTGGGGAATTAATTTCAGATAAAATTTTTATACATTAATTTCTAAGAGTAGATTAGAAATGCCGGGGCTTAAATATGCCGGGATGTTAAGCGAAATCTCAATTAATCTTCTTAAATACATCATGTGTAGCGCTGTCATGACGGCACACTTAATAGAGCAAACTACCTGAAGAACTTCCGAAAATAAAACACGTTTAATTACTTAGCAAACGAAAAGGACGTTCTAATCCTGGCCTTATTCTAATTGCACAAGCTCGGATAATTTTCGAACCGTTTGTCTTATATTAAAAATTAACACAACGTAGAATTACAAATTTAGATGCGAACATGAATCCCTGCAGGTGTATAACAAAGCAACCCCTAATTCATAGCCGTCGGCAATAATTACACCTGAAGAAATGTATTCGTGCCGCAATACCCTCATGATCGTTGAGAAGTCATAGCATGACCTAATTTTTACTATTGTCTGAAATTCCAGAAAATAATTACGGAGAACATTTGCCAGGTAGGAGAAATTCAAGTGACTGGACGAAGGACTCTTTAGTAAAAAATTAGCACCTTTTTCCATCAAATCCCGAAATGTTCGCACGTAAAACTTTTCAAATTAATTTATTAATCAGGTGCGCGCATAAACTGAGAAAAACTTAATTCCGTAACGAAGTGTGAAAAAGTGAAAGGATTCGATGGTGGGACCGAAAAATAATGAACAAAACAACCCAGTGGCTAAATTTAAATTTATTAAAAACGGTCCGGACGGTTTGAAATTAACCTGAAGGACTTGAAAACGTTGTTGTTTTTTTTTTGTTATTTTTTCATGGATAGGGGATGAAAGGAAAAATGTCCCTTTTTTATGGAGATTCAAAGAATTTCCGATTAAGGCCAGGGATAGCCATAAGATATTTTTGTTTATCTTATTTGTTCAGGAAAACTTTGCCTGTCGGTTTAATTATTTTCGAGAGAATTTTCCATCTATAGTTTAGGCTTTGAACAGATCAAATTATTCAAGATTTAAAGGATTAAAGGAATCCGACTGTTCCAAATAGCGAAATAAATGCACAAATATCGTACAGATAGGGTGGCCCATTTAAAGGATTCTTTTTTAAAAACGCTATAAAATGAGGCTACAGCAATATTTTTTGTAATTTATTTTTTTATTGTAATGGTTAGAGTCTCCGACTTAAGAATGAAAAACAATTTCGTTCATGTGACTCCTCTGTTGGCCTTACAGTAAGCCATCCTGTCAGTCCAGTTTTGAAGCACTTTTTCGATGATTTCGATGCTTATCTGGCCAATAACAGCCGCAATGTTATATTTTAAATCTGTAATTGTTTCTGGATTATCCGCATAGCATCGATCCTGAACGGCACCCCACAGGAAAAAACCCAACGCCGTCAAATCGCAGCTCCGCGCAGGCCAATTGACATCTCCAAAACTGCTAATTGTTCGGTTGTCAAATTTGACGCGCAAGACATCGATTGTCAGTTGGTTTGTATGGCATGTGGCGCCATCTTATGGAAACTAAAGGTCGTTTACAATCATAGCGTCGATTTAAGGTCATAAAAAGTTGGTCAACATGGCTCTGTAACGGTCGCCATTGATGGCAACGGCGTTTCCAGCATCAATTTCGAAAAAAATTTACCAATTATGCCACCACTCCAAAATACACACCACACTGTTACTCTTGGTGGATGCATTGGTCTCTCTACGATTACGTGTGGCTGTTCCGATCCCCAAATCTGGGAGTTCTGCTTGTTTACATAGCCCCCGAGATGGAAATGCGCTTCGTCTGAAATGATGATTTTTTGACAAAAAAGTGATTCAAAACGAAATTGTTTTTCATTCTTAAATCGGAGACTGTGACCATTACAATAAAAAAATAAATTTCAAAAAATATTGATGTAGCCTCATTTTATAGCGTTTTTAAAAAGAAACCTTTAAATGAGCCACCCTTGTATATCTACGACTGGAGAATAATTGTTTGCCGCAATTATCTTAACAAATCACCTCCACCCTTGGAGATAGGGTTTTCAAATTAAACATACGAGAAGAGAAAAGTAATGCGAATCTGTTAACGTACCACATACAAAATTTATTATATCCGCACTCAAATAAAATGGCCATTACAACTAACCCTTCTTCTTTAAGATAGTAAATGAAATCGAAACGCCACAGGGAGTATTTTCATTCGTTTCAAGCTTGAGACGTTTATTGGTTTGTCCTTTTCGTGATTACAATACCAACTGATGGCAACTGCGAAGTTCGAACCCTCAAACTCCCGCTGAGTTGTTTGCGGGGTAAATTGCTATGAGATAGATTTTCTTAAGGGGTTGAGGTGAAAGTGCTTTTCGACCTTTTTTCTCCTTCATTTTTTTCTATACTGCCACAACGTCCTTGTGCAAAGAAATCAAAATTTAATAAAGTCAAAGTCGGGGGTATTTACCTGCAAAGACAAATATTGTCCTTTGAACGACACGGGCGGTAACAATTCTAATTCATTCCAATCCCTTTTTTTGGTTTTTATTGGTTTTTGTGTGGAGTTTATTGTGTAACTTTAACGACAAGTTTGTAACAGTAGAGCCATTGGTGGTTAGGCACCTGAATATGTTTTCGGTGGAAACTTTGATATGTACATAGTAGATATACCTACCCGTATTATGATTTTTCCAAGAAATCTTTCAAATACCTAGGTATCCATTTAGTTATTGTTACATAAAAACTGGCAACTGTGATCGGTCAATTGATCGAATAAAATCGAAGCTTCACAAAAGACACACCTTATACACTTGATTAGCTGGGATAAGAACCCAAACGCTTTGTTGTAAAGTATTCTTGTCTCGATAGGGACCTCATGTAGTATGCCTTTCAAAAAGTCCTGCAACCTAGGGTAGGAACCCAAAAAAGTGATCGACTGTTGTAAACGAGCTTAGAGTATTGAAGGAATTATGAAGGAAACTGTGAACATCAGGGGGTAGCGTGGAAAAGAAGTCAATGGTGAATTTTTGCCATACCTGTAGGAGGTAACACTGCATTGTCAAGGCTATGGAAAATAACATCGCATGAGCACTTGACTCACTCCTATGGCGGAGCACGTGGAAGCTCTTACTTTGTCCGGAAGCAATTCATTGGACTGTTGGAGATCCTTTCTCATAGGAGGGTAGTTCTCAATTCATAGCCCCGGGCGAGTATCGTCCTTTGTGCCTAAGATGGGACTATCAACATTTTAATGATGAAGGAATTTAATCTATGGCGGAAGAACTGCTAAGCTGGAAACTCTTTTGCTGGAGACCAGACTCGCTGCTGGCAAAAAATGTGGCAAAAGAAAGAGAGCATCCACAAAGAGGTGTATTATTCCTCTTTGCCCGTTGTAGTAAAAGGAGTTCTAGGGAAGAATGAAAGAACAAGAATAATGGTATAGTAATCCTGAAGGGCCTACTTCTCGATACGATAACGGATAATATGGAAACAGCACTACTCACACTTAGTTTGTTGGCTGCAAAATGCATGGAAGGGAAAGGTGGAAATTTATGTCTTCAAGGACGGATCTAATATCACGTTATCTCGGACCAACTGAATGTAATCGAGATATCTATTTTTTCAAGGTGCCGATGCTTTCATATATCACAGACACAGTTCAGCCTGTATTACAGGCACTGTCACCGGTATCTTCCCTAATAATGGCAAGATTCATTGACTGCTGGGGCTGTAGTTCAGCATCAAAAGAGATGCTCCTCATTCAGGATGATTCCGATGTTAGGTCTAGAAAAATTCAGCGTCCAAGACTGGAGGGAACGGTTCGGTGAAGAGTCAGAAAAACTGACAATCTTAAACGAAAAATTCACTGAAGTTGACGTAGGTTCGTAAACAGAGAAAATTTGTTTCGACTTCTAGACGAAGTCTTTGGAAGACGATATTTTGAAAATGAGGAAGTAGCTATCTCCTAAAATGTAGAAAAACGAATTTTGGACCCAGCAACGATAAACCTTCAGAACTTTAGAGGATAAAGTAATGAAAAGGAATCGAGGGTCCGACAAACCACAGAAGATAATTATTTCTATAAAAAGGGAGAAGCCAAACATGGACCTTCGGTATTAAAACCAAAAAGGGCTTTTCACATAGTAGGTAGGCTGGGTGGATTAGTGGCTAGAGCACTTGCCTTCGGTGCACCTGGTACCAGGTTCGAATCTGCTGGCGACAAGTAATTTTCGAGAATGGAACCTGATTTAAAAATCGGGGTAATAATCACGGACGAGCGTGTGGCTGACCACTTTACCTTCTAGTGTTCCGTGTGTCTAGTAATGAAGTAACTGTATAGCATAACTTCAAGGGTTAGGCCCAATTTGAGCTGTTGCGCCATTGATTATTATTATTTTATATAGTAGGTACATGAAATTATGAATTATTGTTTTTGCTCAATATCCGGTACATGGTTAAAATCGAGGTATGAAAGAAGTTCTGACGACACCGTAATATTTTTTTTAAATATCTACTGATGGAATTTAACACTTGCAATATTCAAAAAAAGTATTTTTTCTAAGCTAAATCATATAAAAATTTTAGTCCACAGACCAACGCGTTCTTGTCGTCGATCATTCGATCATTAAGTTATTATTTCGAATGGTGAATGCATAAATGTTTCAAGCAATTATCTGGACTACACGAAGGATAAGCTCAATCTTTTCCTCAAGTGCAAGCCTGGGGTTCGCAAGGTCTCACTCTAGCAGTATGGAAACTAACTCCGTGTAGAAGCTCTGCGCAGCTCAAATACTGCATGTGTTGAATCGAGAAATTTCCAGCATATTCGATTGTATGTGTGAAACTTTCAAGTCTTGTACCTTGGATCCTCCACATTGCGTCACCCGCAATAAAAATTAAGTCATTCCATGCAGTAATGTGTACGCATAGAATAACCCCCCGACGTTCATTACATTAGGGAAGGTCATTGCATCGCAAGCAAACATTGACTTGCTGTAGCTAAATGTGACTTCTTATCTAATCTAAGGAAATGAATTTAGAAAAGTATCCGGAAAAAGTATGTCAGAAGGTTAGCTGATGTACGGAAAGATGAGATGAGAAGTTACGGAGGTTATTGGGAAATGGACAAGATGAGGAACTAGTGAGTTCCGGAAATGGTTAGTAATGAAATGGTGCGAAGCAATGACCCTGTGGAGGATTCAAGGTACAACAGTAGTGTTTGTAATATTCGAGAATTGTATATTGAGCTATGCAATCCTAGTTGCAAGGTTGTAGCTTTCTTTGGAAACTTTGATGTTATTATTAAGTGAGTTGTTCGGGTGGCCAGGGTACGCAGTTAACAGTATGTTTCCATTTTAAATTTCTGGTTTGAAGTATTAAATTCCGGCAATTCACTTGCTGGCAATTTTTATTGCAATTCTCATGATATTTCACAATCCGCCATATTTTTGTGATATATAAGATAGCTGTTTCCATATATGTAGGTGATTTCTTTATTGTAATAATAATCAATGGCGCACCAGCCCAAATCGAACCTAGGCCTTGAAGTAATGCTGGAGTTACTTCATTACTAGACCAACGGAAGACTAGAAGGTGAAGTGGTCCGCCACACGCTCGTCCGTGATTATTACCCCGATTTTATTAACTCAGGTACTTGTTTACAGCTGAGTGAACTGGTAGTCCGGCACCCAATTCCATTCTCGAAAATTACTTGTCGCCAAGCAGATTCGAAGCTGGTACCAAGTGTACCGAAGTCAAGTGCTCTAGTCACTTAGCCTATACTTATAATTTCTTAATTATGGGCGGAGTATTTTGAAAATTGGTGGTGATCTCCCAAAGGGGACCAAATGAATTAAATATTTTTATTTCTATTAAATTCTGTAACGACTCAAATTCCGGGGTATGCTCAGCGGGTGCCATTGTTCGTTACAAAATATTTATTTACTTGACTTGGTCCTGTTCGCCGCATCAGCTCAACGTGGCTCGACCTGTGCTTTTGTCGGTACGACTCCGCTCGTCTTTCCTTGACCCTCTTTGCTCTGCCCTCTTCCTGTCTTCGTCTCAGCGTGTGACCTCCCTGTCTTCATCCTTCCCTGTATTCGTCTCTCTGCGTGGTCTCAGCTCCCTGTCTTCGCCTCTAGGTGCAGTTTCTGTTCTGTTGGGTCTTGGCTCGACTGCGTCTGATACGAGGACTCAGTTAACGCAGATCGCAGATAGCTTCATAGATGCACAAATTGGAGGATGCGGGTGCTGGACCGAGATGACTTCAGATACATTCTGCAGACCCTGGCCTGATTTGGGCTGTCGCGTTATTGATGATGATGATGACGACGACGATGATGGTTGCCTGTGACGTTCAGGTTGCTTGTCACATATATATATATATTAGAACTATATTGCTAGCTGTCATATTCGATACAAAACCATTAAGTACGAGTTGAATTGGAAAATTCAGAATCAGCTGTTGATTTTGTCTCAAAAATGTATGGAATTAAGGGAAGCGAGTACAAAATTTTAATACAAAACAAGCTTTTATAAAATTTGAGCTTTGTAACTATTCGCCTCACCTATGAAAACTGAGTTTATGCCTTTTACGAAATAGGCTCCTCAATTCTCTATTAAGCACGGACAATAAACCATTGTGAATTAATAATTTGTTAGGTAATATTAAATTAAAATCGAGTAGCGTTTTAACTACCACTATATTGAATTGGTAAATTCAGAATTAAATGTTAACAACGGTACTGACTCTGACATGTGCCGCTACGCTAGCAATGTAGTTCACGTATATGGCTTGTCACACTTCCTAGTAGAGATGGTAACGATTAATCAAATGATTCAAATAATCGATTACTATCTTCCGATTGTTCGACTAAACATTTGATACTATTGGTTCGATTAATCATTTGATTTATCGATTAATTTGTTTTGATTGTTGCCAATTTGTTAAGCAGAAACATGAAGATACCTTGTTTTGCGCATACACTAAATCTTGTGTGTGAAAATTCCCGAGGTGTGGAGCTCATCGGAAAATGCAGAAATATTGTTATTGGGATGAAATGGCACGTTTATGCTAATGACGAGCTTAGTAAAAAGCAATCAAACGCAGGAGTACCGGAGAAAAAATTAGTGAAGCTTCTCTTGGACGTGAAGACTAGATGGAACTCCAGTTTTTATATGTTGCAGCGTTTGATAAAACTGATACCATATGCAGATCATGCTGAACTATGTAGATGTGCCTTCCATGATAACTCCAAGAGGAAAAGATGATACAACAGAAATACTTTGCATATTGCGACCATTGGAAGACATGGCGAATCAAATCAGTGGTGAGACGTATTGTACGTTGAGCCAGATAATAATAATAACCTATGGCACAACAGCCCAAATCGGGCCTAGGCCTTGAAGTAATGCTAGAGTTACTTCATTACTAGGCCAACGGGACACTCGGAGGTGAAGTGGTCAGGCAGACACTCGTCCGTGATTATTACCCTGATTCCTCGTTGATCCAGATAATTCCGGTTATTTACTACGGGCGCTAACAGTTGGGAAAAAATTATTTATCACTACGAAGGAAGGTAAATTTAAAGATAAGGTTATATCGGAGTATGAACGACGATTCGATCAGGCAGGGAAAATATTTCTACTACCAGCATATACTTTATTGGATCCAAGGTTTAAGAAAATTTATTTTAATAGCCCTGTTGCTGTTCATAAGCCTTAAGTAACCTTCGGCTTAAAATCGACAATGTCAATATGGCAGAGAGTATCGACACTTCGAGCGAAACATCTACCTCGGCTTCAGGTGACGAATTTGACCTGTGGGAGGATCAACATCCAACCTGCCTGAAGATGAATTTTACTTAAATGCTCCAGTAATAGTCCTACAACAAAATCCAAAATGGGAAGAAATGATATCAGTTTACCCAAATCTCTACAACGTGACAACTGACAAGGAAATACTCCCCTTTAAGCCTAGTACTGTGTTCAGCGAAACGAACACGAACGAAAAAGTCACCTTCGAAGCGGAGTGAAATATTCTACACCGTTCGCTACTAGATGTCATTGATAAAAACACGCGCGAAATTTGAAAATATTAAAAAAATGTCAAGTAATTACTATTCCGGAACATAACACAACAAAATATTGCTCACACAAAATTTCCCGAGCACAAACTCACTGAATTGACAGCGAACTATTGAAAATTTTGAGTTGTCAATTATTTCGCTTGTCAAAAAGCCTCCGGTACCATTAAAAACGAAACGAAATCGCCACGAGCGCCATCTATTAGTGACTACGGCAAATGTCCATTCCGTCCCCGAACACAGTACTGCAAAACGAACGAAATATTTCGTCGGTGAAATGTCAACGAAAATTCCATTTTTTTTATATGAACTTTGACAGTTCATTTCGTTTCGCTCGGAGCACAGTACTAGGCTTTACTTGGAACATCTTCTACCAAAAGATTGTCTAAGATGTTATTTTTGAGCTCATGGCTTAAGAGTACTAACAAGAAGATATGAATCTAAACTTTTCTGTGCAATTACCATATAACTTATTTGAATTACTATTATATTTCTGTGAAATCAATCCTATTTATTATTATCTTTATTACCGTTTTCAAAATATATATTATATGTCCATATTTATGGATCAAGATTTGGTTTTCTTCAATTTCTTTAAGTATTACATGGTACCTTCGTAATGAAATATAATGTGGTAATATATTGTTAGCTATAAAGGCGAAATTAACCGATTAATCGATTATTTTCTACAGATTTAATCGTAAATCGATTATCACATTACGATTAATCAAATGATTAATTAGTCGATTAGTTTATTTGAATTGCCATCTTTACTTCCTACATCATGCATACACTTGTTTTATTCATAGAAGACTCGTTAAAAGATGTTAGTCCCTTGTGTTATTCTTAAAGCAAAATTAAATGCAAATTCATGGTCAATGTTTCCACAAGCTAAAAACACGTGAGACCTTTCCGACAGCTAACCATAAAATAAACATCCAAAAGGTACACATGATATTTATTTATCCAGCCCACGAAATACACAAACTGCGCATATTTCTTGATCTTTAAAAAAAACAGTTTGAGTATTCTCTTGATTCGATTATTGTAAAGGCTGACATTTTATTGTCTTTCGTTTTCGATGTTGACGCGCTGATAAATTTCATTTCGTCCTTGCCAAGCTGCACTACCAAGTACATGGAAGCGTTCATATTCTCCGAAATGAATGTAAATTTAGGGTTGTCCATCATCCGGCACAAGTATCAATTCCACCATTCGAGCTCAGCCACAACCGTCAATGCGAAAATTTGCAACTGGAAATTGATCGATGTATTCATAAATAAGCGCAGACATCTATTTTAAAACCCATTACCGGCGGCATCATCCGTAAAACATAATAAAATATTAAATTGAAAAATTTATTCGAAATTTCCATCAAATTTCCACGACTTCGATATTATTACGAATTTCCTTCGATCCATCAGCCAGGACACGACAGTTTGCCGTGATATCCGCGAGCTCACGTACGTCCTGGAAAGCCGTAAAAGCAAAAGTCCATGATGGCAAGTTTTGTCCACGTGTGCGTTTGCCTGGGGTTGGGGCTGGGGCTGCGGAGATATAAAAAAAACGGTTCGATTTTCGGTAGCTTTTATTACGGTATCGTAAATTTACACGTATCAGTGACACTGAAACGAACAAAGTACGTGCGAAGGAGCAAATGATAAGGTCAATAACTGACAGCCGTTTGATAATAATAACGTCATTGTGGACGTCGTTCTTTTCCCTATCTAAACTCAGATGAGTCGTGCTGATCGAAACGAAAAAAGTCAATTGCTGGCTCGATGATTCGTGCATGTCCTTAAAGCGTGAACAGTGTCAGTCGTTTTAGCCGTGGGTCGACGACTTGTCGGCCGGTTGACATTAAAAACCGGAAAGTCTAAAAATATAAAATCGTCCTCGACGGTATCTAGGGTAGCCAAGGGTTACAGCACGTACCAATGGATAAAGAAGGATTTCTAGGGATCCATGGACCTACACTTGTCTGGATTAAGGAATCCTGACCATTAAAACGAAACGTCTAAACGCGTCCAACATAATTCTTGGGCCCACCCGATGAAAGTCTCCAGTTTGCGTTCATCGCACGAAATCGCAATGAAATGAGTTCAAAGGACTATTTGCCGAATGTACGCTTGGGGGGTTAATGGGCGGTTAAATTTAAACACAGATGGAATCAGTTTCGGGTTTGAGTGAATTAACGAAGGATGTGTGTGCGACTGAGAATAGACCTGGGAGATCAGAGAGATTTATACGTGACAGTTGACGTGTAATCTTATGACGGAGTTAATTATCGGGGACTTAATTAATTTTATCGGCATTTTGAATCTTTAGAAGATTTACATATTTTAAATAAGCTATTGATGACAGGTCACACAGAAACGTGTCTTTGAAGTCTAGTCTATGTTTTCTCTGAATCATAATCAATGGCGCAACAGCCCAAATCGGGCCTAGGCCTTGAAGTAATACGAGAGTTACTTCATTACGAGACAAACGGAACACTAGGAGGTGAAGAGGTCAGCTACACGCTTGTCCGTGAATATTACCCCGATTTTAACTCAGGTACCTACTCATTTACAGCTGAGTGAACTGGTAGTCCGGCATCCAATCCCATTCTCTTATTGTACACTGGACTGAGCTGTCCGCGGCCAAGAACGGTGGTTTCTGCTCTACTATTCTCGAACATGATGCTGCTAGCCCCGGCGGCGGAGAGTTCGGCTCAAACCCTAGTTTTAAATTAGTATGTAAGAATTGTATATACATAGTTTAAGTAGAGTAGAGTGAAATTGATATAATGGGTTTTTTTTTGTCATTTTTCCAATGGTTTATTTTATTTTAATGATAAGTATACATTAAGAATGTAATTAAATAAAGATACTCTGATACCCCCCCCCCCCAAAACATCCCCCCGATGAAATTTATATCTTAGAGTGCCCATTGAGGCCACTAAGAACGGTAGCAGCTTAGATGTAGACTAATTTTAGCTTTAGGATTAAGATAGAAAACCTGTTAGCATTATGAACTTACGGCAAATAAAGCACTTTTTAAAACCTAAAAAAACCAATCCCATTCTCGAATATTACTTGTCGCATATTCGAACCTGGTACCAGGTGCACCGTAGACAAGTCCTCTAGCCACTATAATCCACCCAGACTCTGATTGGGGAAAGGCAAACTTCCCGGGCGATTCTGCCATCAGAGTCACTTCTGTTTATGTAATACTGGGTAATAATGGGTGACTACTTGGTGGTCCCACAGGAACTTTGCCCCGTTTCGGCCCTTTGTGCGACGTCGGTTCATTCAAGGAGTTTTTTCTTATTAACAACAGTTTCCTGCCGGACTGTTCCCACTTCCCAGTCCTTAACGAATAGTTAACAATGGCTTGCGTAGTAGTAGAAAGCTTGACAATTGGAGGGTGACACGTACGTTTATTTTAATCTATATTAAATTCAGAAAAAAGCTCAAAAAGTTTGACAATTAAATTGCCGCGAAAACATGCGAGTTCTGTTTCGCTTGCCTTAAGTCTGCCAAACTGTCCCTTCAAGCATCTTTCAGCTTCTGTTCGTCAGACATGGCCCACAGAATTCTTTTTTTACGCGTTTTATCCGTTTGCAGAAATTTCTATTTTATTAATATTATTCAATTTCATTCAAAAAATGTCAAAAACATATGTTACTGGGGAAAAAACAGAATCTCTTCAATGCATCGCATTTCGTCAAGCTTTTAATAATATCGTAGCACAATTTAATACAGACTTTCGAACTATATAAAGTTAGTGAGATATTAGTCAAATAATTATGTATTAAGTGCAGTTAACAGCCAAATGGCAGATAATACGATATTAACGCTGCCGTGTGACTAGGGCATTAAAACATTTGGTGCTGCTCCAGGCATTCTATAGAGTTGTTTTAATAGAGCGACATAAGGTATGCGGTTCTCTAGTTTGTAGTGTGTAGATGATGGATGGCGGTCTCAGAAAATCCCGATAAACTGCGGCCTCAGTGGGGCTATTGTGACTATCATCTTCTTATACTTAACACTAGACGGTTATATCACTAAATTGTAATATGCTCTTGTGTGAATTTGACATGAGTTTCAATGGTGTTAGGAAGTAATGTCCTGTGTTCGAGCTCTTCGCTCTTCTTTTTCACACAATCTGCAAATATCGCCTGAGACAAGTCCAATCGAATGCAGATCAATTTTAATCTTACAGTGTCCTGTAATTAGCGCGATCAAGCGCTGAACTTAATTTCCAGCTCAATTTGAGCAATTTGGAGATTCGTTTCTTAAAGTGACCTTCCAAGAACAGTTTGGACTGTCTGCACCCTATCGTCCCTGTCCAGTGGAGATCATGAGATGGAGGTTGGATGTTAATCCAGTCCAGTAGTCTTTCTTTTCCCGCAACTGTTGGCATTCCTCAGAACGGCACTAGTCCTCTGAATTCTTATGCAACTCCTGGTCCGCAGGAACGTCTGACAAAAAAGTCATAGCAATACAATTTCGCCGCACAGAAAAAAGCTGAAGAATGTTCGACGTGTGATGCAGACGCAGAATTGCGACGACAATGGAAATCCCCCTTTCTTCGCCCTTTTCATATACATACCTAGAAAGTGTTTTCTGAATTTTTTTAAATTCTACTTCTAAAGAGGTGCAAGGTGGTTATATACTTTTCACGAATTCTGCCATATCGCCCAAGCCTGATAATATATCGAATATCATTCCACTTTCACGGGCTTGCGTAGTAATCGCCTAAAAACAGTTTTTAAGTTTTTTTTTTTTCAACCCCTAAGAGAGTACTAGGAGTTGAACACGTTTTCACGAATTCCGTAATTTATTTTAGAAGTGATAAGAAATCGAATCGGTTTTTAATTTCTCGCGCTGTCTTCATATTAATCTATTAAATCCCCAAGTGGGTTAAAGAAGATTGCATAAATGTTTTCACAGATTTCAACATATTGCTCATTTTCACTTCCTAACGGAAACCTTATAAGCGCTAAAAAGTCGATTTCAGTATTTCTTTCTCAATCCTAAGAGGTGTGAGAGGGTTGTATGCATTTCACAGCTTCGACATATTTCTTACGATGCTCTTAAAGGAGCAATTTTTCAAGCAATTGGTTGCCCGACGACTATCACCAAAATTGGTGGAGCGATTAATGGAGCAATACAGGCCAATATCGTGCTAGTTGCGGCAATATTTCGGCAATGTGGGAATGTTTTCACATATTGCTGGTATTGCTCGCCCTATAGTTGGTGTATTTCCACTAGCTTAAAAAATTGAGAGTAATTGTCATCGTTCGATGATTCAGTTGTCAAATTTCTCTTTTACGAAAATTAAACATTTCATCATTCTTCTTTATTATTTTTCTAAACCCTTTTTTAAATCGGAAATAGTAGCATCAGTCGTTTAGTAAATTATCACTTTACACATATTCAATCGACAACTCGCTGGAAAAATAAAAAAAATTTCCCAAACAAAAAATAAATTCGTTTACAATTAAGCTAAGAAAATTATGCGTACACTAATTAAAAAAATCTGCCAACAATCTGGGCGTAACTTTATTATTTTTCCGGTAGAAGTTAAGAACGCGTTCAATTCTGAAATGCGGTGGAGGCTACTATGTGACTGAAAACCTATCAAAAAGAACAAGATGGTGGAAGTGAAAATCTGATTGGATCTGAGAGATATGGAATAATTTATGAAAAAGTACACAAACACTTTACACCCCCTTAGGGGTCAATTATGGAGAATACATAGAATAAAATTAAATTCAATATTTGGGACGAGCTAGTATATATGACGTAAATCGTGAAAAAATATGCATTCTGTTTTCACAGATAATTTTTTTTGCCCCCCTTCTGAACGCCAATACATATTTAAATTTTTTTTTAATCAAAATTGTTTTTCTAGTTGATTTACATATACACACCGAGTTTCAACATTGTAGCTTAAGCTATATATAGGAAAAATATATAGGAAAAACATAATAACATAATTTTTTTTGCCCCCCTTCTGAACGCCAATACATATTTGAATTTTTTTTAATCAAAATTGTTTTTCTAGTTGATTTACATATACACACCGAGTTTCAACATTGTAGCTTAAGCCGTTCCATATATAGGAAAAACACCCCCGCTTATACCACACTACCCTTAGGGGTCGAATTTCAAAAAACCTCGAAAACGCATTCTAGGTATTCATACGAAGAATCCGTAGAATAAAAATGAATTCAATATTTGTAAAGACCTAGTAGATATGACGAAAATCGTGAAAATATATGCATTTTATATTTATTATATTTACAAATAATTTTTTTTGCCCCCCTTTCTAAACGCCAATGAATATTCAAATTTTTTTTTATCACAACTACTTTTCTAGTTGATTTACATATACACACCGAGTTTCAACTTTCTAGCATGAACCGTTTAATAGTTAGGAAAAACACCCCCTACCCCCGTAGCATACTATCCCTAAAAAAAATATATTTTTTCAACACTCCGCTACTATAGCTCTATATAAATACCAAGTTCAAGGCTTATATCATTACAGGTTCTCAAGATATAAGCATCGGAACTTTTGCCTTTTCACCCTCCCCCACCCTCCCCCTCTACACCCTCAACCCCAAAACTTTTTTCCCTACTAGAGTTTTATTGGGCCTACTTCTGGTAAAAATTCTAAGCTTCTATCTTACACTGTTCTTGAGATATGAAATGTGTTTGATTTGAAAAATTCTCATCCCCTCCACTTCTATGCTCCACCCCCACTTAAAAAATTTTACTTTGATCAATCTTTATTTGTCAACCTTTATACCCAAACCAAATTTTATTTTTCTAGAGCAATTGGTTCATGAGATATCGTAATCTAAAGTTTTTAACCCCCCACCCCCATACACAACTTCCCCCACCCAAAATCTTGATGTTCTGTTCTCCTAGTATAACTACAAATATTTGTTAAGTTTGAATGGTGTGCCATTAACGGTTTAGGAGATAAGGATTTTAGAATGTGTCTATCTCGCCTTTTTTGGGTTTCGGACGCATTACATTTCCCCCCACTCCCACACCCCTTGATCAATAGTGACAACTTTTCTGCAAATGGGTCTACTATCAGAGCTCTATAGAAATTCCAAGTTTCAGCTTCCTATCATTAGGGGTTACTGAGATCTAGAAACCAAAATTTTCGGTCTAAAACACTTCCCCCTCACACCCCCACCCCTAAAAATTTGGTCACTTCAAGGAGCCTACCCCGTCTATTCGTTAAAAAAATTTCAATTTAATATCTCAAATCGTTTGGCAGCTACGAGCCTCCAAACGATCTTGCGTACGGCGTACGGCGGATAGACGGACTGAAAATTTTTATTGCTTTTTTCGCGTCTACTAGTTATGAAACGTGAAAATAAAAATTTTGAGGGTAGCAAATTTTTTTTTTTTAAAAATCAATCACATTACTTAATTATTAAAATAATAAAGTAAAACAAAAATTATTTTCGAATAGAAAAGCTTTGTAATTATTTTAATAGGATTGAATTCTAACATGCTTTTTATATACTACAAACACCATTAAAAACTTAAAGAAATACAAAATTTATCTAACTGCATTCGCTGGAAAAAAAATGTCGGTTAAAAAAAATCCAGAGATAAATTCCATATAATCATCGTATAGGGAAATAATCTATTTTCCGAGACCATAGATTTTTGACTACAATTCCAGTACCTGACCTGACCTGACCTGACAAAACCTAAGAATGGTCCTAAATTGGAAGCCATAAGAATTTTGCAAACTTCTACTACAACTGCCTGAAATATCCTTTATATTCCAATCTCTATGTTGATGAGCTATTGTTGCATAATAGGAATGAACTCCAACATCCTGATAGCTCCTGTATAAGTCATGACTTTCATATCTAGGCAAGACCGAGACAAAATTTCATTCCGGCAAGTCTATAAATTAAAAATGAAGTCGAGGGTCGTCCCTGAAGCCAATTTTTTTCCACTGAAAATAGTGTGTAACACAGACAATAACCCACCGGCGAGCAAGGATATCATTAATTCATTGTTAATGATCCTTGAAAGCATTAAATAGTACGTAGTCGTGTATGGGATCGGTGTATTGTCGCGGACATGCGATTTGAACAAAATCAGCTAAAATAGATGGCTGGGTGATTTTAACGGATTTATGTATAGTCCGGAAATTGCAATTGTAGTTTTTATTTTTCAGTCGATTGAATTTTAACTCCCAGAGTAACTGGTAATTAACTAGTAATTTATTCATCAAATTCTTTCTTTAATTTCCTCCTTCGGAAGAGGAGTATACGAATCTAATTTCTTTAATGGTTTTTTCTCTTTCATTTTCAGCGGATAGTTCCTTTCTTTTGGCAAATGCTCAAATTGTTGATTTTCCTATCGTCTATTGCAATGAGTCCTTTTGCAAAATTAGCGGCTATAACCGAGCAGAAGTCATGCAGAAGTCGTGTAGGTAAGTTGTCATCAACACCGAAAACGAAAGGACTTTTTTGGCAACCGTTTTATTTGTTTTTAATCTAGGTTAAATGGCGAACGAAAGACTTTTAAATAAAACGGATAGTACTCCACAAAAAAACTGCTTGTAAAAATCCGAGTAATTTTATATTATGGATTTATTTTGTCACAGAATATGCATACGGTTCCGTTTTATTATTGCTGTAACTCCGTTTGCGCCCTACTACTTTGTACTCCATGTTGGTTCCGTCCACTCGATTTCCTCACTTAATAATTGATGGTGACCTGTTAAGGAACATGCCAATTTTCATTTATATGTATACCTGCATGTAATTTACATTACAGTTCACTCTCAAAAATGTGCCCTTTTATTCATGGGCTCGCGGAGTTGCAATGCAACATTGTTACAACAATGGACAAATTTTGGGATGTGGTCCAAGTCTTCGTGTAGGAGAATCCGTTCCGCTGTTGAACTACTGGCATGACTAATCGCTACTAGGTTATGTTAGGTAAGGTAAGTGGCCGCAAAAGCAACACATAGACCGCCAATAGGTCCGTTGTGATCACAGATTTGGCAATGGTCGGTCAATATACCAATTAGGATACGAAGAGTATTCTTGTGTGCGAGTAGGACCAACTTTGTCCTGCTCGAACTCAGGGCTAGCCAGAGATGCCTGTCTACGAGACACGATATGAAGCCAGACCACCTCTTGTGAGCCTTTGATATGGCCGTCACGTCGATAGCTTGTTTAATGTCCTCAATTAGCCTCCTCAGTACTAGCGCTTGCTTCAACGCCGATCCTCTCCTTGCGAATTCTGTAGCCTCATCACCCCAGTGTGACCCGGACCAAACAAATGGTTATGTTCAAATGATCCGCATAACCCAGTAATCTTATCCCTGCAAAGTCTCTCGATGCAGCTTTTGATCATGTGTGAGTCGAACCTTTTAATTTCCGCCTGACCATCTGTTAGGATGACGACGGGTTTATTCCAATCCCTCTCTCTGCCTGAAATACTCTACAACAGCCCGGTATTCTAAATGCCGTGCTATGGGTCAGGTCAAGAGAATACTTCTACCTCCGTACCCGCATCTGCCTTCGAACCGTCTGTATACATATGGTACATATGAAAGAAAGTCCCCTTCATGGGGCTGATCTATATTCAACCTCTATCTGCTGGGGATCCTCATTGGGAATATCATGGAGAGTTCTAGCTACAGTATTAAGCAACAAACGGTCTTTAACCTGTAACGGGTTACATTCATTGAACCGTCCGAGTGAGCAGCTATGTTTTCCTGATCTGGACGCCCAGTTGACTGACTCTCTTAGTCGCACGATACTCTTAGCGGCTATACTCTTCCCATAAATATCCAGCGGTAGAAGATGCAGAATCATCTCTAGTGCCACTGATGTGGGTGTGGTGCAAAGAACGTCTGTTGCCCCTGTGGTAGCTAGACGTTGAACCTTGGTTAGTTTTTTGAGGTAGGTGGACTTCAGCGCTATCAACCTCCCTATAATTTCATAGGATAGGATAGCCTAACAATGGCCGTGAACATCCAGTGTCCCGAACATCTTTTTGCAAGCGTAGAGAGCCCCTGAAGCCTTCCTTAACCGCTCGTCGATATTCTTACTCGAAGCCAGTTTCCAATCCAGGACTTCCAAGTGTTTAGCATTGTCTCTAAGCTATAGGGCCTGACCCCCCAGCTGAGGGAGTGTGAACTCTGGTATTTTGGTTCAACTTGTGAAGAAGATCAGCTCTGTCTTTGAGGCATTGACCCCCAGAGTACAGCTTTCCGCCCACGCTCACACTATAGCGAGGGCTCTTTCGAGCAGGTCACTTGTAGTAGTTGGGAGCTTTCCAGATATCGAATCACTACTAAAAACCCATTGGAATTGGAATTAAAAAGCTCCATGCATACCAAAGAATGAATTTGAGATTTCGCGATGCATCACATGCAGTATAAAAACTGAGACTTAAAGGTATTGTCGTACTCTTGATCAATTTTACTTTATTTTTTGAATAATACAGTATTGTGGTCGGCAGTTAAAAAGTAATTGGTTACTCTGAAATTTTTTTTAAACGAAGACATTTGGTTCCTAGATCTTATCTACCGCTTACACTGGGAGGCTGAAACTTCGCTTTTGAGTAAAGCTTTGATATTGAACCCATTTAAAATAAAAAATTATAGATAGGGGATTTGTGAGAAGAAGGAAAAACAATGCATTCAAAACGCTCGAATGCCGAGATAAGGACATTCTAAAATCTGAAACTGAATCTGTAGGTATACTAAGAGAATAAACCGGAAACAAAGTTTTATGTACCTTCATTACGAGAATTTTATGAGAGCGCGTAAATGCTATTTATAAGAAAATAATTTGAACTGAAAGTGAAACCTCCTTTGTTCATATGCACAGCATAAGCAAATAAAATTAAGTTGTAAAAAGGACGAACACACGCGATCAACATTAATCTCAGTGGGTCCCATAAAATCAAATTATAACCGAAATCTTATTACATAATATTTGCAATCAAGCTGCATTTTCCTACAAAAAATTTACTACCCTCCGCGGCCAACTCTATTTAGAAGAGGAGTTAACATTCCTCTCAACCCACCCTCACCTGTCCGTACACATAAAACAGCAGTTTCGAAAATCAATATAAAATACAGTACAAGACACAAATACTTCCCACACTCTCGTCCTGACTATGTCCTGACTTTAATGTCCTGCCGAGAAAGTAAAATAATTCACGAAATTGCCATCATAAATTCCTTTTATTATACGATCGCCATGAATTTCATTCGAAACGACGATGTATTCTTGCACTCGCAGAATTTGAGCTAAAAATATAAAACCAAGTAGATATTTGTTTCCAAGGAGCAGACAGACAGGAAGAGGAAGGATATGCTATTTTTCTATATATCAAGATAAATTTAAAAAACACACACACACACACAAATATTTTTGAATTTCTTTTAGTTATTAACATTGCAAATGTTTGTTTTGCTAGATATAGCAAAAAGAATAGAAAAAAAAAGAACTCTTGACATCTCAAACATTTGTTTAACATATATGCACATATGGCCAGCTTGAAATGTCTCATATCCTGTATATTAAAAGCATCGCCATGTTGAAGAGTGCATCCAACTTTGGAATAAAAATAGAATTTTTCAATTGCTTCTTCAGCCATATACCAACAGATGGAGTTACGTAGCTAACTACTCACCTATAGAGGGAATGCAGACAGATAGCACCTATACCGTCTTAAGTTGTTTTTTTTTCTTCATACAGTGAGGATAATAACAAAAGCCAAATTGAAATTATGATAGCCTTTGTCGAGACTTTAACCCTTTGACATAGATGTGTGCTTTTCTAGTTGGCTTCGTTGCAGATAAAAAAAGAGAAACCCGATATTCATAAGAAACCGAAACGTTCGCACGCTATCCGCATAACTACAAAACGGAGTGCAATATAGCGTTAAGGATTCTTCAGGAGAATAAAGTTGAATTTAAATTTATGAAGATATGTGAGAAAATGTTGAGGATACTCATACATTACGGTAATTGGTCACCATACGCTTTCAAGACAGCGGACGACACTTAATTGCATGTGGTATGGCGCCTAAAGATTAATGGCAAACTTCTAGATCCCGATGCACTATCAGGCTCTAGGCTAGTGTGTGCCTTGTGCGAATCCGGAAGCTTATCTATGCATTGCACAAATGGTGGCGAATCAGACGTATAGTGTGTTTTGTACTATCACAGGATTACGCTTACAAATAATTTGAACCGGATTTTCTTGTGAGAGGTTCGTGTGAATGTTGGCCTGGACTAGTGATTCACTAGACACGAGAGTGCTTAAGTGTAGGTCGCGTATGCTGCCCAAGGAGCATGGTTATTTGGTTGATTAATAGTCGAATTTGGGTCACGATGACCAACGAACTTGGAAGGATAAAGTTAATATTGGAGTACTAGTTCAAATTTGCCGTGCGTTTGAGGTTGTTTGTCCTTTAATCGTTTTTGAACGAAGAATTTCCGAAACAAATCCAACTCACTGTACATTGCATAGGAATGGCTCAAATTAAATTTATTGTTTTTTTTTAGATAGATAAATTTATTCACTATTTTCGTTTACAATTGTGTTATAATTCATGTTTTATTTTAGAAACCAAGATAAACTTTTACAACTACAGTGCAACCTGGCTATAACGTACCTTGAAGGGACCATAAAAGTAGAACGTTATAACCGATAGGACGTTAGAATAAGAATAAAGAACAATAAAAAAAAGGAGTTTATAACTAACCATTTAATTATTTTATTTATTTATTAAATTATATGAAAAATTGAATCACGAGAAAATAATAATAGTTTTAATATATTATAATATTATTAATTTATTTTTATTCTTTTAAAATTTAATTGATAAATTTACTTCACTATTCTTTATAATAATAACGTTTTTTCTAACAATATTTAGAATAATACAAAAATTTACAAAAATAAATAATAATATAAAAATTATGTTATTCAATTATTTTCAGATGCTGTTTTATGTATGGCGAACTTACCGACAAAGAGACCGTATCCCGTCTTGAATATTCGCTGGAAAATCAACAACAGGATCAATTCGAAATACTTTTATATAAAAAGAATAGTAGGTGTAATGAATTTTAGTTGGTTATATTGATATTAGGAGTGTTTTTTCAACTGGATCAAGATCATTCGTTTTACATTGAAAACAACAACAAAGAGATGGTCCAAAATCAAAATGGGATCATTGATGGATCAATTTTGTGCTTTTACAGCTTATTTAAATGTCAACTATTTTAGCATTTTCACAGATGGCGCTAGGCGATTTAACACTAAATTCAATTTGTAGCAGGTATTTGCACCCAACAGGCAAAATATGCTAATCGAAAAGTCGTGGTAAGGCCTAGTACGGACCTGCATGTAAAAAAAAACGGATGATAATTTTCATTGCTTGATTTTTGCGTTGGGTTTCTGTTTGCAGTACGGAGTTCGAATGAAAATTTTCATTCGTTTTGACAGTTTAGGTGTTCACCACCAGATGGCGCTGAAAGCATGGAGACCATATTTTTCCGTCCAATTAAATGTGCAGCTATTTAATTTTTCATTGCCGGGATGATAATTTTGACATCCTATGTCATTCATTTGAATTTATTTGCCAGTTTCTTTGTTCAAACCGACTAAAGAGTGTGTTTTATCGGAATTGGATATTTTTGAATTTGGAAGTGAATATTTTAAGTTGTACTTTTATTTTAAAATTTCTCTTGTGATTTCATTTAACTTTTATGTTAAAAAATGGCCCATATATTAATGTCCATGATACTAAATTTTCAAAAAACCGTCACTTTGACAATTGTAAAAGTCAAACAGAAGATCAGCTGTTTACTTCTCCACATTATTCTACACAACGATTTTTTCATTGTGGAAACGGGAGAGATATATAGTAAATTTGCGAATGAAAATTTTCATCGAGTTCTGTACTAGGCTTTACTCAATACATTTTGTACGGAAATGCAAGATAGAGACAGAATGTACAAAATTAATAAAAAAGTCTTTGGCCACTATTCACAGTCGTCTTAAAGTTGGCTTTGAGCTAAAGCTGACTTTAGTGTCGTAAAGTTGGCTTTGAGTTAAAGCTGACTTTAATGTCGTATTATTAATATGACACTAAAGTCAGCTTTAACTTAAAGCCAACTTTATGACGACTGTGAATAGCGGCCTTTGTTTATATGATCTCTATACAGTGCCGTTTCGTCGTATAGTATCCTAGTATAGTTAACCCTGCTAAATTAGCTTTTGGGATGATCTACATCGTTTTTTTTTCAATTTGATCTGTTCCAGTTGAAAAAACGTACCAATTATTCGTAATATTTAAATCACTGTTCTGATAGATCCTGTGTTCCGTCACATCCGGTAGGTCTAAAAATTAATAAGAGTAGTTAGTACAATGTCATAACTGTTTTCGCAGAATTCTAACTGACTGGTTTGTAATCTGTACACAACTATATCAAAGGCTGTGCCAAAGCCCAGTTAAGTATCTTAAAAAGACCTGGGAACTATCAGTGCTTTTGAAAATAATGTTAACAATATAAGTCAGTAGTTGCATACAACTTTACTGTTCTGGTAAAATCAATAAGCCATTAAGAATGTTTTATATCTTGTTCGTACACTACCTACGATCCTCATCCAAAAACTCGTTTCATATTCACCAAAATTTTGTACAATAGGAAAACTCATGAAGTATCTACAACAATATAATTTAAATTTGTTTATTCCATCGAGTAGCATCGATACAAATGTCTTCAATTAATTACTTAGGCATCCTAAAAAAAATAATTTTCTGTAGGGGTTGCAAAGAACGGGGGTGAGGGTTGGTTTTTCAGAAACGGCTTATGGCACAAAGTTGAAACTTAGTACCTTCTATATATGTACATAGATGGTCTACTAGAGTAATTAAAACTTGAAAAAATTCGCCAAACAGTCTATGAGCAGCTTTAATAATAATAATAATTCTTTATTGTGCTACCCTTAGTATGCGAATAATGAAACAAGCTTATGCTATACCTAAAATAATGTAGATCAGACAGTCGTCTCTACAGCCAAGTTAAAGAGTTTATATTTAGCTACATGCAAATGAATTCAAAGTACAATTTAAATTTGAAGGAAAAGGGTTAAAAAAAAACCTTATGAAACTTGGCCTAACTTATAACTACATTAAACTATCTTATAAACTACAATCAATTAAGAGTTAGGTCTTGAGCAGAGCTCGGAAGAAGAGAGGAGAGAAAAAGTGGATTGTTGGAATATTGACATTTCATTAAAAATTAGCTGGATATCTTTTCTATTGTATCCGTTAATGTTGCAATTTCTGATATCTTACATATGTAGTTCGTGGGTGAAGAAATGCCACGGTTTGTCCATAATTGCTATGTTCGCTACGCTTACATTGTTCCATCGCCCCTGTTACTCTCGTTTATCTATTGGTCTTGTTTCTCCCGGTGATACATTACTCCCGTTTCGGGTACACTTTCTCACCTCAAGGAACTGGGGACATTAATTCCATTTTTTAATTTTAATTTTTTACTTTTCGTTTTTCATTTTTCATTTATCATTTTTCTCCATCCCCCATCCAGCATCCTCCATGCACCATCCTACATTCATCCTCCATTCACAATCCACCATCCTCCATACTTCATCCACTGAAATGTTGAAATAGCTCGCGAACCACCATTTTCGGGAATATATAGTTATGTTTCATCGCCCCTGTTACTCCCGTCACGTGTTCGCAGCCGGTAGTAAGATCGAAACAAATATATTTAATAACAATAATCACACATGCTCGCGGTCGGCAGGATTCGGCAGGACGCTCCCAGAGGGAATCATCTGATTTCTAGTCAGACGCCTTACCCTCTCGGTTACGACTGCCCGTTGTAAATTTTTAATTCTAAGTCAGGTTCAACTGATTCAACTTATTAAAAAACTCAAATGTTGAAATAACCCGCGAACCACCCTTTTCGGGAATATATAATTATGTTCTCAAAATGTCCGGTAGTCTCGAGAATGTCTATGTGAAATTTGGTAGGGGACGGTTCACAGGTGAAGATTTCCATCCCGCCCGACCATTTATGCGACTTTATTTTATATATTAGATTAATGAAATTTTTTCCATGAAAAAACCCTACCATTTTTAAGAAATTATAAATTTATTGAACTACCAACAGAATATTTTTAAACAATATTGCGGTTTTTGATTCAAATTAGGTAAATCAAATACATCGCTTTTCTTTAATGGATATTGAAAACAGAATGTTTGTTTGCTTGAATTTATGTTCGTTTACCACCAACGAAAAAATGAAATTTTAACTCAAATTTAAAGACATCAAAAAATGTTATAGTACCTAGCTAGTGCGAGATTATTATCTTACTAGAACGATGCCTGAAAAATTATACCTATATAATAATTAAATTTCACATAAGTTAGCAGGACTAGAATGGTATCAGTAGCGTGGCTATGGAATATTTTGCTGTACGTGCTTTCTTTCTTGGTTACACTGTATTAAAAAAAGAATTGCTTAATTACGAAAATGGTTCACATAAACGGTAAATAAATTCAAAAATGCTGCAATAAATTTACTCTCGTTTATAAGGTGACAAAATAGGCATTTGTAACTATGATCAAGCATGACGCATCAACCTAATATTTAGAGTTTTCATTAAAACCTTAAATTGAACCTTTAACCTACTAAACCTTTTTTTGTCTCCATCGACTGAACTTTAATTCAAGAAAGTTAGGCTTAGTGAAGTTGACCGAAAGAGTTCATTGTAATATCACAAAAGGAATCTCCAGGACATTTTCACTATCAATCGCTGCACATCTATAACGAAACCCAATCCAAATTGCATGTCTCAAATATGCATGTAATACTTCATTCGTAGCGAATCTTACAAAAGGACCACAAAATCCCCTTGGCCTCATTCATAAAACCCCCAGAGAAGGACATCGAAGCGATTCACAGGCAAAGCTCCTTGGAAATCGACGACAACCGAGGCCGGTTGCATGCTAAAGTCCTCGAAAATAGACCACGAGAACAGCAACAGAATCCTCTAGGAGTTAACGTGTACTACACACAGGTACTACTATTTTTAATGTTTCCTAGCTTAGCAAAAATGTATGGCGTGAACAAATAAAGGCCAGCAGTTCCTTTTGCTTCTTGCCAGTTTGTTGCTACTGATTTTGTTGCATTTTTGTGATGACGAGACCCTTTTTTTTCCATCTATTTTTGCCATTTATGTGCGCCTAGTTGAACCCCAGAGGGGTGAAAAGGTAACACACCGTTCTTCTTACATCCTTGTAATAGCACACGGTTTTTCACTTATAGTGAAACGATGTTTACGGTGCACAACTTGTGTTTTGTTTTCTCGTGTTTCATGATTTAAAAAAAACTGCAACGTTCGCGTGGTAAAGTATTTGCAACGTACCACAGCCACCTGGTCCCTTATACTCGTTAAATGTATTTTTAGAATTATTTTCATATAAAAGGACATTAAAGTGAGGGTTGTTGCTCAGTGGAAAATGTCACGAAAGATCCATGAAAAAGATACGTCCTTTTTTAAGCATAGGGGCTGTGGTGTCTGTGGCCTTTTAGCAAGGTAGCGAAATTTCTTGTTTTTTGAATTGAATGAAACTGTGCCGTGAGATTCAATAATTAGAAGAAACATATAAATTCAACTTCTTAGAAACATGGAATATAAAATTCGTGTAACAGAAGTTTTAATTGATCACATGCATAATTCGTCTGGGTGGCTTAGTAGTTAGAGCACTTGCCTTCGATGTACCAGGTTCGAATCTGCTTGGCGACAAGTAGTTTTCGAATGGGACCAGTTCACTCAGCTGTAAATGAGTACCTGAGTTTAAATCGGGGTAATAATCACGGACGAGCGTGTAGCTGACCACTGCACCTTCTTGTGTCCCGTTGGTCTCGTAATGAAGTAACTCTAGCATTACTTCAAGGCATAGGCCCGATTTGGGCTGTTGTGCCATAGGTTATTATTATTATTATTATTATTATTTAAATTTAAGTATAACACAAAATTGCTAGCATAAATACCGTTAAACTGAATTCAGTTTTTATTTAATTTTTTAGTACTGAGAAATTAAACTGAATATTTGAAATCAGTTATTTAAATTTTTTATGGGTCACTAATCGTAATTAGTATTTACCTGTTAGCTGGGAACCATATCTGTTTTTTAGTACCGAACTAGACCTTTAAACAGTGATAAAAATTTCTTGAGAAAATCTTGGCATTCGTGATATTTTGGAATATATTAATACAAACTAAGGAAATAGAAATGACAGTAAAAGAAAATTCAATTAAAGCTTGGAATCCCCGGTAGCTGTACAGCACATTCTATATATCTAACACCGAGATGGACAAAGAGTTCAGTCGACCTAAGGACTCCGAAAAGTGTAGAAGCCGTAAGCATTCCCACCCAATGTATATTAATTTTTTCCTGAAATAGCAACGAACTTTTTTTGGGTTTGTCGAGCCGGATTTGAAGTAGTGATTTACGCAGAGCGACAAATAAGTTTGGAGACTAGCCATTTTCGGGTGGAATTCGATTTTAGCCATCACACGCTTTAAAACTTTGAAATAAATTGTAATTGTTTAGCCAGTTGGAATGGTGGACAATTCCTTTGCTATCAAAAAATGTAATGAGCATTCTTTTGACTTTTAATGGAATTTTCAACATCAACAAAAAAGTTGTTTTGGGAGAACAGTCATAACTTATTAAGTATAACACAAAATTGATCTATCTATCGACCGATTTAAATAAAATGTGTATTACCAGGAAGAGGAGTGTCACAGCTTTCAAACACCGGTCTGCATATATAGTTGGTCCTACCAGTTACTCATATATGGTTTGAGTCTCGGAACTTATTTGTCACACTGTGTATAAAAAGAAGTGGCCGAAAAATGTTGTAGTGCTTCTGAACTAAATAATACTCTATATGATTTCATCTAGAATATAAAAATAGTTGAGCCACAATTGGTTGAACTATTTAATGTTCCTCATTGCAGTCACGATCGGCTGTAAGCTAATCATATGATAAACTGACTAGATGAATACTGAACTCCGATTTATATTGTAGTTGAGGATAATATGGTATGCCCTTTATTAAGGACTGCCATTAGATTGCTGCTCAAAACTAAAAGACAAGGCGTAAAAGGATATCGCTGATTAGTAATCTCGAACTTTGTTTTCAAAATTTCGCAAAAAGATTACTTGAGTTATAGTGAGTTTCGTAAATTAAGTGAAGTCATTTCAACCGGATATTTGTGTGGCAGCTACTCGAAGATCTAATAGGATTTGTTTTCATAATCATACTGGTACTGGTACACTTAACTCCAACTATTGAAAAACCAACGTATACAAAACTCGTAGCTTTCCGGCGTTCCGAAGTTAATGGTCTATATTCTTGAACACGTGATTTAGGGACATTTGGTATGGCAGCTACCCGAAGGAGTAGTACAATTTTACCCATTAACGTACTTAACCTTATGGACGGATGGATGGACGGACGTACGTCAGGCGGATTTTGAGTTTTTGGCCACAAACAAACAAAAAATAATGTATAACGTTTTTTCGTCCGAGGTTCGGTTCTATGCGTTACAACTTTTGGGCTGGATTAAACTTATAATACTCTATATGATTTCATCTAGAGTATAAATATGGGCTATTTTTGGATTGATATAATACAGATGGGGCAGATTCTCTGCTGCGCCCTTAATTTTTGCTCATACATATTATGTAACACACTCTTTTGCAAACTAATTAAGTAGTGGCTAATAACGTCAGCATTTGTTGCGACTTTAATTTAAATAAAAATGAAATTTGCATACTTCAAGAGCCAAAGTTAAGGGTTCTAGATTTATTATTTATATTAGAAAAGTCTGCAAGGGCTACTGTAAGTACTTCCGGGCTGGAGAAGACGCTACTATTAAAACAAAATACAAACAAATTGCTCATACCGAATTTGATGACAAGTTTTGTTGATTTTAGTCAAGTCATTTACTAATCACTTAAATTCGAGTTCGAATTTGCGAAAAATAATTTTTCAATTGCTTTCAATCACACTTCCTTTGAGTGATTATTGCGTAAAGGACCATCATGTAAATCGCAATTACAATTGTTCTTCCCTTATATTTTCAACAAAAAAAAAAACAAATCTTTGAAAACATAGAAGAGAGCATAGAGTTGAACAGAAGTTGTTATGTTGTTATTCCAATTAAAGTATAACATCCATTGCAGCTCTGCAAAATACGAGGTACCTATTTGAAGATCGTTGAAAATGGGAATACCAGGGTGGTAGAAGCGCTTTCCGTTTGGATATGTAAACGTTCTAACGAGAGTCCTTAACATGAATTCAACATGTAGACGGGTAATTCTTTTGCTGTACTGTAATACAGCGGGGGATACTATGTATAGCGTGGTGGATGTGTTTTTCGTTTTGAAATTGATGTACACCTTACCTACCCTCTCTATACGCTGGATATGAAAGCTATAAAAATTTGTTGAAGCGTGTGATGAGTTTATCCGGGGTAGGATTATATTTTTGTAAAGATTTCTGCGGGCTCTTGTGGAAAAGATTGGAATTTTTTTGTGGATTTTCGTAGTGGTTTCTGAGTTATTGAACTGCAATGATTAATAATTTTTTGTTCGGTTTTTGATGTATCTGATTTTAATTTGGATATGAAAAAATTTTTGAACCAATAATGTGGCCGATTTTTATCAAATTATTTTCCATGCACGACTTTGCATCCTTTAAGTAGAAAACTGTGAGTGAATTTGATTTTTTTCTTCTTTGGGGTTTTTCTGGCTGTATAAAACCGTAAAAATCCATTTTCAAAATCAAAATTTTGGCAAAAAAAACTCGGAAAAATTTAATGATAGTTATGAAATTTAAATCTAATAAAACTAGGTATATATAAGTAATTAATTTTATCTGACTGCTGTGTACGTGAGAGCTCGCCGTAGATTTTTCGCATGTGTATGCGTGAAAGCTCGAATGATTTTTTAAAGATTTCTGTTCAGTCGTCGAAAGCCTACAGAAAAATAACCACCACACGGCAGTACACGCGTATAAGTGAAAATCTGCAAAAGCTCTTACGTTGTCATACGGAAAGTGAAGGTGAAATGCCGAGATGCGAATGTTATTGCATTTATATATTATTTATTGCGATTATAATATAATAATGAAGTTAATTGATTTGATGAGTAAAGTAGTTGGTGGTTTCTACATTCTGCTGGCGATGAGTTGGCGTGGTGTGATTTGTGCGGCTCGCGGAAAAGATAATGCGAAACGACTTCCGTCGACTTCACAACATAGCTACCGAGCTCTTCCGGACTCTGCGTGTTATAGATACATATATAGAAAAAAAAAACATTTTAAAAAATGTAAGAAAAGGTGTCGGGTTCAACAAAAAGGGATGATATTCACAGAGTCGGTTTTCTTTCTATTACTATTTGCACTTACACTTGAATACAAATATGTGATATTTTCACTTTTCCAAGAAACTCGACAATCGCTCGTCGTGGCAAAAAGATGATGTGCAAAGTTTACTTTTTGGTTGCTTTTAATCTGGGAGGGAGGTATTTCTCCGAGCGATTTTCGGGTTGAACTCTGACGTGTAAAGAAGTTGAAAACATTTCCACGAATTCCGTCATATATCTTGGGTTTGATTAGATACCAACTTGAAAGTTGTACAAGGATCCAAATAACCTCCTTGTTTCGAAATAGCCATTGATCTAATATACCTACATATTTTTCAAATTGTTTGTGTATGAAATATGAAATTCAGAGCTTATACAGGGTCCGGCAAAAAAAAATTCACTGATTTCCGGCGTTCATTGCTCCTATATAGTCTGTCAGTACATACATAGGTCCTCACTCCAAAACCAGCATCCATAATCTGGTACACAGATGGATCTAAAACAGATCAAGGTGTAGGAGCAGGTGTTTATGGTGTGCGCCCAAATGTTAAGTTCTACTGTAGCATGCACACAACATCCACTGTTTTCCAGGCGGAGACTCATGCTATTGAACTATGCATCAGAGAAAATATCAGACGGGGCTACAAAAACCAACAAATATATATTCTCTCGGACAGTAAGGCTGCAATAATGGCACTCCAGTCCGATCAAATACACTCCAAACTTGTTTGGAATTGCCTCCAATACCTAATTGAACTCGGAAATAAGAACAGAGTTACCCTCATTTGGATTCCGGGTCACAGCGGCTATGTAGGTAACGAAATGGCCGACTCGATGGCTAGAAAAGGTTCAGAAGCGGACTTCATGGGACCACACCCATTTTGTGGGATAATGAACATCCGAATATGGCTTAAATCGCAAAGTGCCATTTACTGGGACTCGGCACCGGGCAACAGGCACTCAAAGCTCTTTATGCCAAAGCATTCGGAAAAAAGAACATCTGACTATCTAAAACTAAGCAGATATCAGACCCGAACCCTAGTGGGAGCTCTGACTGGGCATTGTCACATGAGGAAACATCTCAATAGGATTGGTCTCTCTGAGACCAAAATCTGCAGAATATGCAATGACGAAGACGAAACACCGGAGCATATCCTCTGTGAATGTGAGGGTTTAGCTCACAAAAGACTTCGTCACTTCGGTCAGGGTTTCATGGAACCATCGGAATTCCTGTCCATTTCTCTTCGCAAAATACTAAGCTTCATTGAAAGCGCAGGGATTGAAGAGGAATCATAACCAATTCGGGGGACGTCACAATAAGCCCAACTGTGGCTTCAGTGACAGAGGTTAACCACACCGACCCCTATCTCCAATCTATCTATCTACATAGGTGCGCTAACTCATTGAGTTTTAGTATCCCATTATGGCTTGGTCAGGTGAACATCGTGCGTTCGTTTTCGAAACTTATTTTAAAAATGGCGGTTCCGTTATTAAAACGCAAAGATCGTTCGGATTACATTTCAATCTTCGTCCTTCAGACACAGTGCCAGATCGCAATGCGATTATTCGCGCCATGTGATTTTTTTCTCTGGAGCTACATACCTGAAAGAAAGAGTGTACACCAACTGGCCTAAATCCATCAATGCATTAAAAGCAGCAATCCGTGTAGAAATTGCAATGATACCGCTTGAAATGACAGCATGTATAATGTATTATGCTGAACTTCAGAAACCGCTTAACCCGCTGCATCGCAAACGAGGGACGCCATTTGGAAGACATAATTTTTCACAAATAAACTTTAAGATACCGCATATACTATATAACATAAATATGTAATAAAATATGTAATATAAAAACTTTTGGTTAATGTCGTCGTTTATCATTTACTGTCCTTGGAAGTCAGTGCATTTTTCTGTCTTACCCTGTACTTCAATGTACAAGAGGCGCGTTTAAAGAGATACTTTCTGATGAACAGTGGCGACGGTTCGATCCGAAACTAGTGGACATTTTTACGAAAGGCAGTAGCGAGCAGGATTGGATTATGACATAAAAAAAATGGTAATTAATGCAGAAATGATTTTGAAATCTAAACATTCGAAATATCTTCAAGTAACAACTTTCTTGAAGAGTATAATGGCGAATCTCAGATCTAAGCTTAAAAGCTAATAAAGTTGCAACCACACAATTTACATCCTTTTCTTCACATAATAAGTAACAACAATAACCGTCACCACTTTAACAATTGTACTGAATAGTTTAGCCTGTTTTAGTGTCGAAAGTATTCATTCTTGTCAGGACATTTTTTTCCATGAAAACGGAACCGAGATACTCGTACAATTGTTTCCACTGAACGCTCTCGCTTGAGGATATGAAAGGCACTGCATATCAGTGTTCAGCGAATGTAAAAAAAAAGAACTTCCTGGCACAGATCCAAAAAAATGTGAATATAAAGGATAGTGACGGCAGGAGATAGGCCAACCAAATGATTAAATTCATACATGCGTTCTACACGATTGCCTATAATCGATTTCGGCCAATTCCGTATCTTTTTCAGAAGAGGAATTTGTGCAGACATCTATAAATGTTCAAAGATTGTTAATTTTAATTAAACTGACGAAATTGTGGCTAACTTGTCCGTGTATATGTTGATAAAATTAGATTTCTTTTTCATGGGAAAGATCAAATAGTCTTTATGCTTTTTAAGCCGTTTTTGAAGAACACACCGCACGCCAGCTGGATTCAGTACAGATATGCAACTAAAGAATGGGTACATCATACAACTACTGCATCCTCAGTATACTTGGTGCTGTAAAGATTCCTACAGAAGTTGGGACAATTGTTCTTTTAGAATTCTACAAAATATTTGAAAATAGACTTGAGACCATTATTACGATCGTCAGTTAAACTTTAACTGAAACTTTAACTGGAAGTTTTGTTTGAAAATCTGGCAGTTAAAGTTCCAGTTAGACCGTATCTGAACTGAACATCGTAGAAACAGCCCAGAGTAAACGAAGTAAAGTAAATATATCACTCATATCGAATTAAGACACACCTTCTACACAACTCCTATGGAAGTGCCCGGATTCTTTTCAGAGCCACTGTACTGCACACCCGCATACCCTTATGATATGCAAGCGATCAAAAGAATAAATCAGTGATTTTCAAATTCTTTTCGCTATGGACCATCATTTTTCACTCTGAGAATCACGATGAACTACAATTATCATTCATCAAAATTATGCTGATTCGTAGCCAGAGTCCATTAGGCTCGGTAAAAAATCTGTGAGATATTAAATTCAAATTTTCCATTTTATTTCTTATTTTTCTTTTCATTTCATTTTCAGATATCATAGGTATCTGTAATATTTTTTAATTTAATTCTTTCCGCTTTTTGAGACTTAAGTTTTTTACAAGATGCTTCTTTCTTACTCTGCAGTTGTTTCCTTCTCTTTCGTTTCCTTCTCTTTCATTTCCTTATCTTTTCTTTTTACATAGGTATAAAAAAATTAAAATTTGGACAAAATCATTTTCGTTTTCTTTCTTTGCCTGAGAAAATTGCTAAAAATCTAGTAAAATAAATCAAATGGTTTTTCTTCGTACTTTTCCTTGGCAAATTATTATATACATATGTATTTTCTATTGTTTTTTTCTACATTGCCTAGTGCTTTAATTATGTGTGTTACAACTTAGCTGTTAAGATGAAGAGTTTTATCTCTAAAACATGTTTGGTCTGTTAACGCATATTAAGTTATTATAAATAAATATTGTTTGAGTTTGAGTTTGAATCGGATGGTGGAGTACGGAGAACATGACATGAACACGATGCGATATGCGACGCGTTAACATCTGATTAAAATGCACGTTGCATCGCACTAATCGTGTCGCCTTTATAGTGTAATTTCTAATTTCGTCGTAACGCAACTTCGACACTTGATTCGGTTGTGTTTCGTTTTTTTTTACAACAAAAGTTAGTAAAAAGCTAATAAATTTAATATCGGAATGCAATTGCTAATAAAATGAAAAAAAAAAGATTCTATCAAAGTTTATGGAAGTAAAAACCAATCTGAAATCTCATCAAGGCTAAACAGTATGTCGAAAACTCTGAAGAGTATGCAACCTTTTTAGAATTAAATATCTAAAAATTCTAAAAGGAACATTGGGTTATTATATTGGAAGCCCCAGGAAGTAAAAATCAATTTGATAAAAAAATATGTAGAAAACAACAAACTTTTCTTCAAATTTGCTTCTATGGTAGCTTACCATGAAAAAATTAAATTGCTGTTGGCGGGATTCGTTGGCGGAATAGCGAACAACCAATAATTCCACCAAATTGTTGGAAACCCAGTTGGTAAAGCGTCTCTTTCCCGACGTTCTATTCAAAATGAACAAAGTGTCGCAAGGTTTAGGTAGAGAAAAGTAACGATACCATCTGGCGGTTTGTTTTTGTGATGATAGTAACAAAATAAATTAATGACATAAAATTATTGTCATTCATATTTTTTATTTCATTAAATTATTTATTGTCTTGTGTCGTTGGGTTTTTTTTATTGGAGAGCGGAATTGAAAAAATTCTGAATTGAGGATCTCTACGTACGCTTCAAAAAGTGTATGCATTTCGTGACGGAAAATCGTATTGGAAAATCCGCTATCTGGTTTGCAATATTTTGAATTCGAAAGCTTACCTTTTTTATATTTAGAAATGAATAGGAAATGAACTGGATAAAATGTAATGAATGATTGGTGGATACTCTTGAAGATGGGGAAAATTTAAATGTAGTACCAATTTATTTTTATTTGTTAAATTTTTGTAATTTATATTGGTGCTATTTTTCGGTTATAGATAATGCATAATTTCAATGCGAGATTCTCGCAGATCTTACCAACTGGGTAATATCAGGTGATCGTCAATGCCACCTACCCTTAGCATAAGAATTTCCCTCCAATATAATTTGCGATAATGAAATTTGTTTCAACATCGCCCATTAAGAATACTATCCGCGTACCGTGGCTACGCTCACGTTGTTCTATCGCCCCTATTACTCCCGTCTTTCGCGTTCATCCCGTTTCTCTCGTTAATCCATTGGTCCTAATTCTCCCGTTGCACCTGTTTCTCCCGATGCTCCTGTTACTCCCGTTGCTCCCATTTCTCCCGTTGCTTCCGTTACTCCATCCTCTATTCACACTCCTCCATCCTTCATCGTCCATCCCCCATCCTCTATCCGCCATCTACCATCCTCCATCCACCATCCCCCATCCTCCATCTTCCTTCCTCTATTCACCATCCACCATTCTCCATCCACCATCCTCTATCCACCATCCTCCATCCTTTATCCACCATCCTTCATCCTCCATCCTCCATCCTCCATCTTCCATCCTCCATCCACCATTCACCACCCCCTATCCAACATCCATCATCCTCCATCATTCATCTCCATCCACCATCCTCTATCCAGTATCCTCCATCTTCCATCCACTATTCTCTATCCACCATCCATCGTTCAACTTTACCATCTAGTAATTGGAATGAATAACTAATGCACCGAAAACGAACGAACGCTAAATCATTTGAAATACTCTCAAATGATTTTGTTAACGCAGAAACCTTCGCAGGCGTGTTCTCAGTTTTGAAGTTTTATCGTAATCAGATGAATGGTACAAGAAAGCGCAAACAAACAATTAGAGCCTCTGGGTACTAAAATCGCGAAAAAGATTGAAAAATGTAAAAAAAAAACAATTGTTTTTCATTCGATCGAGACTAAACTTCACAGGAAACATCGCGGGACTATTCTATACATTCCCAGAAAATTTCATCAAAATCTGTTCAGCGGCTTAGCAGTTCATAGGGAATATACAAACATACATCCTCTTGTATATACATATATAGCGTCCTAAAGGTGCTTTTACACGAGCGATTAAAATTGTTCAATTTGCAGCAACTCCAGACAAATATTGCCGTCACGAAAACATACTGCAACATCAGCAATTGAAGATATGGATCAATTGGCTAGTATATCTACATACTCTCACCAAGTTTTAACTTTCTAGCATGAGCTATTCTGTAGCTAGAGGAACCTAACCAATCCCCTTATCTTACTCCCTACAAGTCTATCCACTAAAAATATACAATTTAATAGCTCAAAGGATCTTTAACGTACGGAACGCACTGTGGGGCTTTTGCCCGATCTTGCTGGCCAAAATTCGGTTTTTCAAACGTGCAAATGTTAACCAGCATTTTATGTCCGAATTATCTTAACCAATTAGGGAGTTTCAAGAAGGGGTGTTTTTTTCCTGCATTTATTAAAAAAGCCGTGGGCTCAGTTCAAAGTAGCCATTTGTAAAAGATCATTTGTAACGGAAAAATCTATTTTAAAAACTAACTGTGATCACATAACTTTTTCGTGATTTTAAAGGAAAATTAAGAAATTTTGAAAAATGGATATTGAATTAGCAGGTATGTAGGTACTTGATTTTTACCATTTATGTTTTTTCAAGGATAGGTAGATATATGGTTTTTGAACTAGATAGTTTTAAATTTTGGTGTTATTTGAGATCTATTTTTCAAAATTGAAAAAGGTATATAACTCCGCACGACTTCGTCAAAATTTATATGACAATATGAAGGTCAACTATTCATTCTTAAGTAGTAAAAAAAATTTCAGCCAATATCTGCCAAGCGAGATTTTATAACAGTTTATGTTGATAACGGAAATTCGAAATATTTGTATTTTGAATATTCCTTTAGCAAGGTTAAAGGACTCAATCCTTGGTAAAGGCCTTGAACAAATGTCACTCGAGTCCGAAACGTTACAAAAAAAAAATCAAATGGTATCCTACCCGGAACACTATTGTATAATAGTGTTTTCAGTTAAAAATGTGATGTGAAAACATTTACAAAAAAAATGAAATATTAATTTTTCACCAATTTTTTTTTTCCAGAAAATATGTTCCAATATTATTATTTCTGAATAATAGCTAAATAATACCTTATTTTAAGATGAATGGATAATATAAATAATTTTGGCCATCTAGATCGTGCAAACGCCCCGCTGTGCGGGCGGCGCGGCGGTCGGCGAATGAAAGTTACGCGCGCGATGACCCAATCGCGCCGCGCACATTGTTTGAATTTTAAGGTTAAAATTCAACCTTAAAAAAAAACTAATATTGTTGAAACGAAGGCTGTTAAATTATCATTGGCGAAAAGCAATAAGATTTTACCTAGGGAAAATCTTAACATTTAACAAATAATATCTTAAAATTAACTTTGTTGAAGAAAAAGAGTCCTTTTATTCCTTAGTATAAAAAAAAAACACATGCAGAGTTACAACTAAAAGCTTCATTAAATTGAAGCAACTAAAATGTTGTACTATTCCCAGTGGGTGTCTGGTGTGTGCAATGTCCACAGTTTTATTGTCATTGCTCCGGGCCGAATGCCAAGATTTAACCCACTGAATACCATTAGGACTTCTAGGCGATGATGATTTGTTTGTGGCCCCAATTCACCACTGGCACATCCTACGACATGACAACATGAAGGAATGAATTCCAGATTGGCCTAAATTGTCTGAACTTATCCAACTCAATTTCGTATTGAGGATGTTCCAGAAGTGGATTTCCATGTTTGTTTGAGTCCTTCATTTCGTCCAACTGCACTCGGTAGGAATATTTTCGGTGATTTAAGGCAGGTGTACCGTTGCTGCTTTCACTGTTTTCATCGGAATTTTAGGGGTAGTTTGAGCAAAAATATATTAGTTTGGCCAAAAGTTCGTCTTATGAATCGCAACTGGAGTATTCCATAGATATGGATTTCAAATGGCATTACCTGAAGGGATTAAATGCTTTGGAATAAATTCATTTCGACTAGAGGGCTTCCATCCACTCTCTCAACAATGAAATCGTTTCCATTCAACGAGTACATCCTGCTATAGATGCAGCAATTGTGTATGTATAACCAAGAAATAGAGGGTGGTATTCACCAGTACCCAAATGGAGCGAAATTAGCTGTTCACCATTCAGAGTTTATGCATTTGTAAGGCAATGGCAAATGCTTTGTCACGTTTGTCGACAAACGGTCAGTTCAAAGCAGCGATTAAATGATGATCACGTAATTATGTTGTTCCGAATAAAATTAGGTGGACGTGCGTATGTAGGGGATGTTCAGTGCAGGACATGTAACAACCCCCGTAATATTTTATGGTATTGCATTCTGCAGGCAGGCCGTTTTACATTGCTGATCCGTCGGGATTTGAGCAGAGGAATGTACGACTTGTGCCTTTTGATGAATAAATTAATTTTCTGTTTTACGGATGTTAGTGCGAATAATGTTTTATTTTTTATCTTTCCATTAATTTCATTGGGATGATGCACTAAATAACATTCTACAGGAGTGACCAGTTTAATTATGAAAACCACATAGGTACGCCGCTTTTATTGTAAGTTTGGAACTACACCACCGTGAATTCATAGATCCCCATGCAGCCCCTATGTTATAGGTATTCGGAGTTCAAAAGTTCAACTGTATTGATATTAAACGAATTTAAGCCTTAATTCAACATCAGTGTTATATAGAATATCCCACTTCTGACACCTTTTTGTATAAGTTTTGATATGTCCGGCATGTTACACCACCAATTCAACAGTTCGAACTTTTGATATAAATCCAATAAATTAATAGCATCGTCCCAGATGTTTTACGTGAAAGATTAATGTAAATAAATATTTGTGGCAATATTCGTATAAACCTCAAGCAATATGAAAGTTTAATAAAAGCTGAAATTCGACAACGGAAAACATGGAAATTAACGATTAACTGCCGCAACCCGCAAGCAATTTCACATAATTCGAAAGTTGTTTTAAAATGCTGCATTTTTAAATACCGAAATACAAAATCACGCAAACAAATATTCTGAATTTCTTCAGCGTAAAATCTCTATAGAATAGTCCGGAATTTTTTTTTTTGAGGAATGAGTATCAAAAAAATTGAGATATTTTTGATATCTTATGATTCTGACATATAAAAATACTGTAGATATTTTATTTGATTTCATAAGTGAACTATTGTAACGAATTGTTTTTTAATAATAATTAAATCAATGGTAAAATAGCCCAAATTTGGCCTAGGCCTTAAAGTAATGCTACACTCAAAGAAAAAATATGATTATTGGCACCATATTTTGGGAGAGCCTTACTACGATTGAGGTTATTGTTGCCACGACCATAGTACAACATGTAATACAGTTGTACTTACTGAATGTATGTTTGTAATAACTATAGATCTATAGCAAAAATTGTACAACTTAGTTACTAGGACTTTGGTTATTTTTTTAGGAAACATACAATGTTTAAGTCAAACAAAATTATAGTTTTGAAAACCTAGATGCCCGCAATATTCTTTTTTATTAGAACAGTTACTCCAATCATAATAATCATGTGACATGGTTACTTGCAACATAGTTATATACTTAGAAAACATGCTATGTTTGGCTCAAACAAAATTATAGTTGTGGAAACCTAGTTGTGTGATTTACGCAACCATATTTCTATCACAATGATTACACCAGCCATAAAAATCCTGTAAAATAGTTACTAGAAACAAAGTTATGTTTTTAGGAAACATGATATGTTTGGTTCAATCAAAATTGGAGTTGTGAGAACCTAGGTATGTGATTCACGCAACCTTCTTATCCAATAAAACGGTAACGTCAATCATAAACATCATGTGAAATGGTTCCTAGAAATATATAATGAAAGTAAAAGAATTTTCCTCAGGAATACTCTTTTTATTTCTCTATCTTATTTTTTATGACATATTATAAATTACATTATATTTTCAATGCCTTCCTTTCCAAATGTATACTTTCAATTGGTAGTGATATTTATTTCTCTCAGGAATACTTGAAAAAAGCAAACTTACGACACTTTTCGTATGGGAGAAATGATAATTCGATCGCTTTTCAGTAAATTAACTAACATGATTATACTCGTACTAACCATCTCTAACCAAATGCTATAGTTCCAATGATCATTCAAAGTTTTGTCAATTATAGTATGGTTGAAACAATCATATCTAATATCTTAGCTTACATGATTGCACACAAAATATCTGGTATGATTGCGGGAATTATTTTATCAAATTGCATGGTTCCACTGATGATAGAATATTTTCGTCGTAATTATAAAATACTTTTACATCCTGTAAGAAGAATGATTCGTACAACAATATTAAATTTTGGTACGGATATTTATGTTTCATGCAACCATACTATGTTTTTACGAATTATATGCAATGGCTAGGAGCATCATATCCATGATTATTGGAAACGTAACTGTCCTACAATAGTTAGAAGAACTGTAATATCGGCAATGCAACCTTGGAAAAAACATAGCTTTTCTTTCAGTGTAGAGTTACTTCATTACTCGTCCAACGGAACACCAGTAGTGAGATTTTGTACAAAGGCGACTCGACTCGCCTTTTACGATTTTCTCGCCTATATCGTTTTGCCTCTTGTCGGCTTTAGCGATTTTGTGCAATGGGACAAAAGTAAGTGATGAGTCAAATTTAGCTACTGTCCGTTTCCCCATCTTCGACTGAGCGCGACTGTTACAAGTGGAGTAGGCTGTAAGAACATCAAGAAAACGAGAAGCGGTGGTCGTCTGGCATGAGCGGTGGATTTATATCAGTGTGTCTGGTTCGAATCTCCGAGAAGACTTTTTTTTTCATTTTTTATTACTTTTCGCTTATTTGATTTATTTGGGATACCCCAAATCAGCTAGCTCCAACTATTACAAATTACAGAATCCACTGTAACTGAAGAACGCGTTAAAGCAGGAAATACAAATTTCACAGGAATTAGTTTTGAGTCATAAACACGACTCAGCTCATTAATTATAACATCCGTTTACTCATTCTAGCTGCTGTATCACAAAAGTCCTTAAAAACGTGTTTACCAATATTGAACGGTATCTTCAGAACACTTTAGTCTACGATTTTGAAATTTTGAATACTGCAATTTTTAATAATTGCAGTCAAATGCGTGAATACGAAAAAAATCTCATGAGCCCTTCCTGTAGCTATCATACAAAAATTCTGTTAAAATTTCCTAAGTAAAGTTTGAGCGTACTTGTCGGTGAAATCATTCTCCTTCGGGTTACTCGCATACAAAAACTCCTTAAGACATCTATTCAAGAATATTTTCCGATATCTTTTGAATGTTTCAGTGTAGGTTATTTAAATTGTGTACACAATAAGTTTAAAATGGTTCGGTTATTCTCCAAGTTTCAGATTTGAAATAGAATAATGAAGGCATTGTCTTTTACTTGGGAGTAGCACCCAATTGAGAGTCCTTATTGAAGGCCAAACGATATGCCTCTCCTTATTGTACTTTATCCTCAACTACAGTTAAAGTCAGAGCTCAGTATTTCATCTACCATATGATTTGCTTGCAGCCGATCGTGACCGCAGTATGTTTTTTAATTACAATAATTTATTGCATAACATTCAAAAATAATGTAATCAAACAACTCGACTGCACTAGTACTAGGCGAGAAAAATAGGCGAAAAGAATATGCGTGACAGGCGAGAAGTGATTTCACGAAATCGCTTTTTCTCGCCAGTTGCTCAATTTTGTGGCAGATTGGCAGTAGGCGGCAAATTAACAGGCGAGACGTCAGTGCACAAAATCAGTAAACTGTCGATTTCCGTTTTTGGACGATATCTTGGGGGTTAAACATCAAAAAATCCCGAAATCGAAACTCAGTCATTTTAATAAAGAGGGAGTAGAAGTGAAAATCATTGCGATATATCATCGTCAGTAAAATATACGTATTCAACCCCTTTTTACCTCTTTCGGGGTTCAGTTTACTCGTATAAAGTAAGACTCTGAAACTAAATTCTTAGACGTTTTTGTAAAAAGTCAAACCAATTTGCGATTTCCCATCAACGCTAACAGATACCTAGAAATCCTTTAAGTCATTTTCAACCCCTTTTATCACATTGTGTTAAAACAAAAACACTTTTCACTATTCTGTAATAGAAACAAATAAAAGGCTGTTCACAATTTCATCACACGTAAGAGAATTTGTTCATTTGCTTAAACATTTTCAACTCTTTCTGATCGCTTGGGAGTTTGAATGTTCGCGAATTTAATGGAATTCATGAACGGATTTTAGAATCCCATTTAAATCCTTTCGAGGTGATAGAACAAATCATTCCGAAAATCATTTTTTGAACATTTGAAATAAAGAGTACGCAATACAAAAATTAAAATCAAATCAATCCTCGGAACTAAAAGATTTGATCAGCTATAAAACTGAACTTTTGTATATTATTATTGCCGCACCTTCAAACATTTTGAATTCAGCTCACTTTAAATATCTAAAGATTCGGAAAATTTAATCTTTCTACCTCAATTGCTTCGAAGGATATCGTAAACAAATGTTTTGTACTTCCACAGAACGACTATACCTCTTAAACGAATTTGTTTTTAGTATCCACGACCAATTGCTTAATGAACCGTTCAGGAGATATGAATTCATGAATTTCTCTCTAAAATAACTTTTTTCGGTTAGTAAAACCTTTAGTAAAACTTTCCCTTTTCAGAAATGAAAACCCTTTAATTTCACAATTAAATAAATTTGTGGAAAGATTTTGCTTAAAATAAATTTTCGCTTTTTTACAGAGACGCCACTATGGCTTCTTTTGCAAGTGGCCCCCATAAGAAACGAACGAGACTTGGTCGTCCTATTCTTGTTAACATTTCGAGATATAACGGCCTTGAAGCAGCCAATCGATAGCGAAGACACAAAAGGAGGTAACTATAAAATATTTTCTTTAATTGTTTGTTTCAAGCTTTGGGTGTTTACACCGTGAAATATTGCATGTTATGGACATCTCGAACACATAGAATATCGTCTGCACACAGGTATTTCCACTATATGGGTGTTGTGAGTTTTTTTTTTTACTTAAATTGTATTTTTATTTTGTAAATCACTAAAACGCAAGAATTCTTATCGAAGAAAAGATCTCATTCTACCATCATTTTTTTCGAAAGACAGGGTTCGTTCAGTTTTCCATTTGAGCTCCCCGCTCTTGTAATTCCTTCCGCTATTAATTGTTGCAAACGCGATCTGTTGAACTTTTTCGGTATTCAGTATGCATAAAAATTTTGTCTTTCGATTTTATTTGTTTCATTTATTTTCTAATTATTATTTGATACAACAAAATGAAATGATTGCACTTCCTGTGTTGTGTCGTTTTGAACATTAAAAATTTGAATTTGATTTTCACTTTTGAGTTCTAGGACTTTCAAAATTTGCCAAGCTAGCGCGATCGGTGACGCGAAGTCGCCAATTTAGTGCACACCTTCCGACGCTAAAGGATCCAACGAAACAATCAAATTTGGCACATGTGAGTCTACTGAAATTTAATAATGTACACTAAACGTAGTTAGTTTTAATGCAACATTGTTTACTAAAATAGATGATGTCGCTGAGTGCCGACGTTATGCCACAGTATAGACAGGAGGCACCGAAGACTCCACCTCATATACTTTTACACTACTGTGCATTTAAAGCAATCTGGGATTGGGTGATATTGTGTTTAACATTTTATACTGCTATTATGGTTTGTATATTGTATATTCCATAATATAAAATTTTATTAACTCACTGCAAACTTTAAGAAACTTCAAAACACGTCTTGTTCTCCATACCTGTTTGGTCGCCTCTCCTTAGTTGAATTTTCAACCTATGAGCTCTTACCTCCTCTATTTTCAATAATTGGAGTGAGATCGTTTTTAATCGATATCCGGATCGACGGACTAATGGTTATTTTGAAAAGAAATACATCTTTCTTTTCAATATGATTTAACTGAGCTGTAAAATTATATATATTTTTTTATTTCTTCTGGAATGAATGATTGAATTATTATTTAATTATTTGCTCTCTATTTTGTGTCACCTCCAAATATCAGCGAACTGTAATGACTGTGGACTGCTTCTGGTAGATCCAGATGACCCAAATGTATGCTGCGTATGCTAAATAGTACATAATGTAAAATTTCCAGTTCGTTGAGCTGAGAAACTCTACTGTTCCCAGTTCTTCGCGCTTAGAATGTGCGCCAGAATTAAATCCGATCCAAAAAACAAAATTCTCTATTCCGTATTAAAATCAGCTTTAATAACTTTAATAAAAGGAAAAGAAATAAAACACAAAACACAAAAAAAAAAAACTAAAAAGCAACGAAAATTAAAAACTAAAAAGAAAACTTCAAGACTTGAGCATGTTTCCCGGTACTTAAACGAACCTTTGACTATAAATGAGTTAATAAGTTTTTTCTTCAATTTTATTTAGCTCTGAAATTGTTGTATTTAATGATATTATTTCCAGGTGCCGTACAATGTAGCCTTCAAAAATAAAACCTCGGAAGATGTTTCATTGTTAGTAGTCGACTCTATTGTAGATGTTATATTTTTCATAGATATCGGTAAGATAAATTTGCCCATTTTATTTAAATATTAAAAGAAAAATAAATATTATATGAAATTTAGGACTGTTCAATTATTATTTTGATTTAAACCATCACGCAGCCATAACTAAACTTAAACAACACTCCATTACAATTCATTTAAACGGAGTTCCGTCTTTTCGATAGTTTGACTTTACTTTAACATAAAGATATAATTCATTTCTAGGAAAATAAAACACTAGTGTGTTTGAATTGAAAGCAAATTTAGTAATAATATTTCCTGGCAAAATTTTATCATCATAACATATTTAAAACGTAGAACTCTGCATTTGGTCTAGTTATTTTCTTTTAAATTTAAAGTTTTATAAGTAAGAGTAAGTACTTTTTTTAATATAGAAAAAAATATACAACTCAAACGACTCTTAGAGTAACTACATCCCAATATCAGCATCCCCTTAATTCAGAAGTTAGAATAAAATATAAATGTAACGACAATTGAGCCGTTGATTTTGAAAGTGGCATAAGAAACTTTTTCAAATAAAAATTTGTTGTGACATTCTAACGATGTTTTTTTACAACACGAAGCAACTTTCTGAGAATCTATTGATGCAATTGTTTCATCACTCTTTTAACAAATTCAAGGAAATTTCCCCGATAGTTGGCATGAATATTTTTAAGCATGTTAAAACGCAAACCAACCCAAACATGTTGATTGTAAAACGAAAGTGACCTATGCCACTTTCAAAATGAATGGCTCAACTACAAAATTTTTGAATAAAAATTAAAAGAGATACGAACAATCCAAGCTTACTTAATCCTCATCCTGTAGACGAAAAAATAGATAACTGCCCAGAATAGAATAAACATCACAACTTCAATCGTATACGAATTTCTCATTTAGGCATATACTTGAATGATGTGTTTGAATGAAAAGCGTTCGATTAAGTTTGACACACTATTTCATTTAAGAAGAGACTGTAGTCTTGCATATGAACAGTTTCTGATCATGTTTGAGGAACAGAATAAATATTTAATTTCTCGCGGGACATGATAATTAAATATTTTTATCCAAAAGATCCAAGATTTTACATAATGTCCTTATTTTCTACAAATAAAGAAAAATACCGGTCCTTATTTGTACCAAAAGAAGATGTTTCTACGATACAGGCGTTTCTATCAGCACTGGCCATGCTGGGAGACAATCAAACAGGACAGAGAAAAATTTCATTATTCTTTGACAAAAAACATACTGTCTAAATAACAAAAGGATTTGTTGAATTGAAGAAAAAAAATTTCGATAAAAAATTTTTAGTTCTTGTAAATATGACAAAAATAAATTATCAAATCAACAATTTTTTTGGATTTTTAACAAATGATACTTTATTCAAGACGGTGTTCAAGTTTTGATGTTTATTTTGTCAAATTAATAATGGCCTTATTGAATACGCTCACGTTTGTATTTTGCTATACGGTTTCCAGTCTTGCTTCCAATTTTGCCCCATCGCTGCCGTTACTCCCGTTTCTCTCGTTGTTCCCGTTGCTCCGTTTGCTCCCGTTACTTTCGTTTCTCACGTTGCTTCGTTACACCCGTTTCTCCAGTTTCTACCGTTATGCTCCGTTGGTTATATTACTCCCGTTGTTTCCATTATTCGATTTTGTCAGGCGTAATCAAACTATGTATGTAGGTCTCTGCGCACTGCGATTCCAGCACCAATGTGTGGAGTTACAAAAAATTCTTCCAATTTTTTTTATTGATATATTGTAGTCTTGTGAATATAACAAAGTATTGCAGTTGACTGTCCGTCTGACAAAACTTTCATCAGAAGCCGTTTCTTCCAATATAACAAAAAATGTGTTTATTTAATAAAAATATTGTTACATATGAAAAAAAAAAATTTGTCATTTCGATTTATGTAAATACATGTTTTGTTAAAAAAAACTATCTAGAATTTCGCTGAATTTTTATCAATTCAACAAAAATTTATTTAACTAAATAATTTTTGTTTGTTTTGCTGACATATTATTATCAATATGACAAAGTTGCACTGTTGAAATTCAACACAGTTTTTATCAATGTTACTAAGGTTTTTTCTTTGAGTGCATTTACTTGCTTGCTTGTCTTACTGAATGCACACCCTGACTAAAGCTTCCATCCGCCAAGGATGTACCACGCTGGGCGCCAACTTAAAAAAAAATTTAACCACAGCATAGTAAGGAGTAGGTACCCCTTGTTATTCGAAAAAAAAAAATTTTACTTTCCACGTATCGCATATCTAAACTACTGCCTCAGCTATTCGAAAACCCAAGCCAAATAAAAACATAAATAAGGAAGGCTTAGCCCAAAATCTGTGTTTTTTAAAACACTTCCGTATATTTTGGGCCTTCAAAACAAGGTTCATAATTAATTTTGAGCTCTTTCATATGTGCCCTACATTGGGCGCCAAATATAACGGTATTTATACTAAAACGGTTTCATTTCGAACGTCAAAAGTAAGTGGGTTCTTTAGTAATGACTCACATTGGGCGGCAAATTAAACTAATGGGAGCTTGTTTTTGTACAAAGCTTTACTTGTTTGTTTGTTCTTCAAGAATATTACTTTGATATGTCAAAAACTCACTTCTGACTCGAAGCTTTCAGTGGGACGACATTTTACAACAGAAGTAGAGGTAGTTTTACTTCGATTCTCGCCAGGGTCGCAGTTCATATTTTCAGTTAAACGCGTTATAGCTACGGGTAACGCATTTGGGAGTTGTTTTCAACGCGTTTGCCTCGATTTAAGCGTGTTATTCTCGTACTCTGAAGTATGAGTCCAGAAACGAAACTATTCAGAGCAGCACTTTCTTGCTATTTTTACTATTGAACTATTCCTGTAAATCAAGTTTTTGCGAAAATGTGATCAAATAACATATAACAATAACTTCTCCACAGGCCTATAAGTCTTGGAAGATGACCACAGTACATTTATCACATTTTTCTTTTCTTCGACTTACCTTTATATTCCCTGTGATATTACCCCTAGGTATGCCACACATTGGGTGCCAAGTTATCGTTGCACTTGGCACCTTGACTCGCTCCCATCTTATAGTTATAATATTAAGATCTGCAAAATGTGACAAAAAATATTCCGAAACAGTCAAGACTTAAATATGAAAGTTATTTCAAAATCCCGCCCCACATTGGGCGCCAAAAAGTTGAGTCAATATTTAAACTATCACACGTTTTCTGGAAAGCTGGGGTATACTTCGAGTTTACAAGAATGGAAGATTTTCGTCAAATCGGATAGGATGCATCAAATTAGCTAATATTTAGAGGTATCTAACGTCCACCATAAGGGATGCAGGGTCTTAGGATTAGTAAATAACAAGTTTGTTACCTTTTGCACACTTTTCTTTTGTTCTTCCCTAAAAATCAAAATAGTAATTGCACCGATCCCTTACTTCAATGAATTAACAATCTAAACAAAGATTTTCTTTCTATTTTACAAAAAAAAAATTATAGTTTTAAATTTTCACACAACATTCGTTGGACCCGGTGGCGAAGTAGTCAGCGATCCGAAAGTCATACGAATGAATTACCTCAAGTCATGGTTTATAATTGATTTGCTTAGCTGTCTGCCTTACGATGTATTCAATGCCTTCGATCATGACGAGGACGGGATCGGTTCACTATTTAGCGCACTTAAAGTAGTTCGTCTTTTACGATTAGGTCGTGTCGTTCGGAAATTAGATCGTTACCTGGAATACGGTGCAGCCATGTTGATATTGTTGCTTTGTTTTTATATGCTTGTCGCTCATTGGCTGGCCTGTATTTGGTATTCGATCGGAAGGAGTGATGCCGATAATGGGGTGAGTATTTATAAAAACCATAACGAATGAAACGAACCGCATCTCGGGTTTCAAATAGCAGGGCTCCAAAATTAAAAAAAAAAAAAAAAGATTCGTTTGGGTTCAATAGATCAGTTAGTCGGTTCATGGTTCTTCCTTTGAATTGAAGCCGGTTCTTGATTAAATTGAAACCGGTTCTCGGTTCAATTAAAATGGGGTTGATCAATTAACCATTTCCAGCTTCAATCAATGCGTATTCTGTTGAATTGGAACCGGTTACAATAGTGGTTCTATTGTAACCGGGTTATGGTTCATTTGAGTTTGCTTATAAGTTTAATTAGAACCGGATATGGTTTCAATTAAAATTGTTTCTTGGCTGAAATTTAATCAACTTTTGATTCAATCAAACCGATTCTGTTCCAATGGGACTAGACCCGGTTCTTGGATCGATTGAAACCGGTTCTTGATTCAATTAAAACCGGTTTTTGGTTCAATTGAAACCGGTTCTCGGTTCAATTGAAATGGGTTTGATCAATCAATCAGTTCCAACTTGAATCGAAGCGCATTCTTTTGAATTGGTACCAGTTCTTGGTTTCCTTAGAATCAGTTCGCGGTGGATATGAACTCGCTTTTAAGTTTAATTTGAATCGGTCATGGTTTCAATTGGAATTGTTGCTAGGTTGAAATTCAACTAGCTTTCTGTTCTGTTCCAATGCAACTGTTTCTCGGATAAACTGAACTAATTCTGAGTTCAATTAGAACTGGTTCTTGGATCAATTGAAACGGGTTTTTGATTCAATTGAAACCGGTTTTTGATTCAATTCGAACTAGTTCTCGGTTCAATTAAAATGAAGTTGATCAATCAATCAGTTTCTACTCAATCGAAACGTATTCTTTTGTATTGGAACCGGTTCATGGTTCATCTGAATTCACTTCTAAGTTTAGTTGGAGCCGGTTATAGTTCTAATTGAAATCCTTTCTGTGTTCATATTACAACTGATTTTGGATGATCATACCGGTTCTGGTTTTAATGCAGCCGTTTCTTGAAGAAATTGAAACTGATTCTGGGTTCAATTAGAATCGGTTCTTGCATCAATTGAAACCGGCTCTTGATTCAATTGGAACCGATAGTAATTCAACTTCTTCGTAAAATTGAAACTAGTTCTGGGTTCAACTGGAACGGATTCGATTTAATTGATCGGGTCCTGCTTCAACTAGAGTCTGTGTTTGACTAAGCCAAAATCAAATGTGGTTTTTAATTGAAATCAACGGAACCAGTTCATAGGTTAGAAATTGAAAGCGGTTATGAGTTCAATTGGAAACGGTTCATGGTTCAATTAAAATGGAAATGGAATCGATCCTTGATTTAATTGGAACCGATTGAAATTTTATAATTTTTTTATAATTTTTGTTTCATTAGGCCAAAAACGACTTAGCCTCCAAAAAAAATCCATCCAATTTCGGAGCTCTGTTATTCGAAAACCGATTCGATTCAAACACATTCACACACCCTCTCACAATCCCCAAAATTCTAAATAATTTTACTACCCCGCCAGGTACAATACAGCTGGCTCTGGAAGCTGGCGAATGTTACGCAAAGTCCGTACTCGTATATTTGGTCGAACGAATCGAATGGTCCCGAGTTAATAAATGGTCCGTCCCGCAAGACAATGTACGTAACAGCTTTATATTTTACAATGACGTGCATGACTTCGGTAAGTTCATTTTCTTTATCTTAAATCTTTATATTAAATTGCGTTATCAAGTACTTTTTGTGATGGGAACTTTTTTCTCTTCTCTAATTCAAAAAAAAAAAAATATTTAAAAAAAATATTGGAAATACTAAATTTGATATCAACGCGTGGATTGTCATCAGGTTGGGTTTGGAAATGTTGCTGCCGAGACGGACAATGAGAAGGTGTTCACCATCTGCATGATGATAATTGCAGGTGCTGTGTTCGACACGTTCCGTTGCCACGTCCTTTATTTACAATTTGCTTTATTTTCATTGTTTTCTACAACTTATAAATGCTATTGTATGAAAGAAACCAAACAAATTCGCTAATTTGTAAAAACAAATGGAACAATGTATGCCTACTTTGATGATGCAAAAAAATAGATGTTCTAGACACTTAGATTGTAGTTTTTATTTCTGTATTAACGTTATGATCAGCTTTTTGATTTAATTCCCTAGGAACCTTAACGATTTCCACAAAATTTGTTTAGTGCATCACCAGTGAACACAGTTGATTCGAGTCGCACCGAGCTTATCCTGATCGGTATACATACAAGTATGATAAATTTGTCCAAAAAGTATTGATACATTGTGTATCGTGTTCACCAGTGATACACGTGCAAGAAATGTGTTTTCTCATATAAAATAACTTTACTTTTAGCCCTTTTATTTAATTTCCTAAAAACCTAGATAGGTTCCTTAGGCCCGTTCTTACGATTGTGAGTTACGTTCTAACTGGAACTTTAACTAACATATTTTCATACAAAGCTTCCAGTCAAAGTTATGGTTAGAATTTAACTGACGATCGTAGGAACGGGCCTTAGTGTATAACCCGTCAACACCATTGGATCGTGTCATATACCGCAATTGCCGATCGCTTTAACTAATGGAGTCAAATGCTCCCAAGCCGATTTGATCCTTTGTATAACATGTTCACAGGTGATACACTCTCGCTTCCTCCCTTATTCCAATTCTCTATCATTTTCATTATCAACGTAGTTCATGCATAAACGAAAAAAGCTATAAAATGAGGCTCATCTTGGTATTGCTTTCACTCAACATCCTTCCAAATTGATAGAAAAAAAACCACTGAATAAATTCGTTATGAGTGTAGGAATACCGCTCTAGCATTTATCTGTTTTCTTGTAGCTAACTAGTAAAAGATCACCGATTAATTTCGATCCATAATAAATCTTATAGCCCTACTATACGCCACGATTTTCGGTCACGTGACGACGATCATTCAGCAAATGACTTCAGCAACCGCAAAATATCACGATATGCTGAATAACGTTCGGGAATTTATGAAACTGCACGAAGTTCCGAAGGCTCTAAGCGAAAGAGTAATGGACTATGTGGTATCGACGTGGGCAATGACTAAAGGACTGGACACCGAGAAGGTAGCGGGAACGAGCTAACCACCCGCCCGCCCAACGATATTTTAATCTGGGTTCTAATTTCAGGTGCTCAACTACTGTCCGAAGGACATGAAAGCCGATATCTGTGTTCACCTGAATCGGAAAGTATTCAACGAACATCCTGCATTTCGGCTAGCTTCGGACGGATGTTTGCGGGCCTTGGCTATGCACTTTATGATGTCACATTCAGCACCCGGTGATCTTCTTTATCATACGGGTGAAAGTATCGATAGTCTGTGCTTCATAGTGACCGGTAGTCTGGAAGTGATACAGGACGATGAAGTTGTGGCGATTTTAGGTAAGAAGAGTATTGAGTTTGTCGAGTGTGTCCACCCTGGCAACTTCCTTATCTCGACGATTCCACAGAAGACAACTTCCTGCTGTGTCCTTATAGTTCTTCCCATAAACAATTTTTTAAACACACTTCTACCACCCCTTCTAGGAAAAGGCGACGTTTTCGGCGATCAATTTTGGAAAGATTCGGCCGTTGGACAAAGTGCAGCCAATGTTCGGGCGCTCACCTATTGCGATCTGCACGCTATCAAACGTGATAAACTACTCGAAGTTCTCGACTTCTATTCGGCCTTTGCAAACAGTTTTGCACGTAACTTAGTTCTAACCTATAATTTAAGGCATCGTCTGATCTTTCGAAAAGTTGCGGACGTAAAGCGGGAAAAAGAGCTGGCCGAACGACGAAAAAATGAACCGCAACTTCCGCAAAATCAGGATCATTTGGTACGAAAGATTTTCTCGAAGTTCCGTCGTACGCCACAGCTACCGGCGTGTCCCAAGGAGGCGCCATCAGTCCAGAGCGATATGGAAAAAGGTGATTTGGAAGCGGACCGGTCCAAGGTATGTTGTGGATTTTTTGTCGATGTTGTAACGATGCTGTGTTTTCCATATGTGAGTATAATCACCCTTAAAATCCTCCAATCGTAGAAGCTGCCCGCTAAATTAACGTTGACCGAAGATACCCGCGTCATAACTGCAACTATTCCCTCACCATCCCCATCACCCAGTCCATCATCGGGTCCTCCGTCGGCGCGTAGTACACGAGCTAGTAAATGGGGCCGACTTTTAGGTAGTTCGAGTGTTGATTCCGCTAGCGATACCAGCACCAAAGTAGCCGTTTCACGAAGCCTAAGCGCTCGCGAAAGTCTTCGCGAGAGTGCAACGTCACAAGGACGACAAAGTAGTAGCTCGAGTAGTAATGGTGGTCAAGGAAACAAAGTAATATTGTGCTTACCCTCTAGTTTCATCCCGCTTAATTCCAATTAAATACAATTTTTCAAAAAGGTATTCCCCAAGGCTCCAAAGATAACGCCAGGTCCTGCAACTCTAGCGCGGCAGGATACGATCGATGAAGGAGGCGAAGTCGATACTTCGCCACCGGGACGCGTTACAACGCTGCACATCGAGCGCGATGTAGGGCGTTCAACTCCGATCATCGAGACTCCGAAGGATCGAATGGAACGAAACTTAGCGTTGGAGCGGGAACGTCAAATCGAATTGGCAACCTTGCGAGCCACCACTTCCGATACCTACGACACTGGTCTTCGGGAGCAACCACCAACGCTAGCCCAACGAGACCTTATCGCAACCGTTCTGGATCTTAAGGTCGATGTGCGACTCGAGATGCAACGAATGTCCCAACGTATTGGCCGGCTCGAAGATCTTCTCAGCGAACTGGTAAAGCGCCTATCGCACGACTCGTCCGGTCAAACCACTCCCGGTGACGGTACCGATCCGATTCCCACGATTCCATCACTCGGCTCGACGGCAATCCTTACCGAACCGATCATAACGATATCAGCGATCCCATCAACCACTTTGACGGGCGTCGCTGGAGGTTCATCGCAAGGATATCCGATTCCATCTATCAGCACTAATCCATCAGCTCCGCCTACATCTAGTCAATTAAACATGTTGAGTACGATGTCGAGTTCGGGGGGCAATGGCTTGGGGCCGATATTGCTCAAGAAGCGACGATCTAAGAGCAGGAAGGCACCGGCGCCCCCAAAACAGACACAAACCAGTCCGGAACAAGTTCGACTTCTGGAGGCGGAGCTGATAATATCGCAACAGGCTGCAACCATTCCAACTCCAGCTCCACCATTAACAACAACATCCATTGTACCGGCAACACAATCGCCGCCCGGTACAACGAGTAGTTCCGGTCCAGGTAATGCTAGCGGGGGTAACAACGGCGCGAGTCGAACGAAACGCGAATTTCTCTAGCCAAGGATTTTAATACGCCATCAGTCCGATAATAGCAGTTTTGAGCAATAATAATTAATAGCGGTTATACAAATTTTCTTTTGATGGCGTTACAAACAAAACACCCACACACACACATACATCAAAAAGATAACATAACACTCTTTTTTGTGATATATAATTTACTTAAAATACTGTACAAAGACAAAAACCAGAAAAATATTAGAAATTATAGTTACTAGCTATAAAAAAAAATTGTTATATATATATAAAAAACAAATCGCTTAAAAACTTGTCAATATGTAAATTAGAAAATGAAAATATTAAAAATATTAAATAAATTAAAAAATAAAATTATCAGGTAAATATTCAAAAGAAATTTTGTTAAAAAGAATACAAAAGGAATTGAATTGAAGTAAGGCACGATATTCAACTGAATTTGAATATTAAATAATAGTAAATTAGTAAAAGTATCAAAATACTATCGCAATTTTTTTGATTTTTGAAGTAACCAAACTTTATTAATTTAATTTATAATTTTAGAAAAATGTAACGGACCGAATGCCATTTGTATGTAGTATTCTCCTCATAATTATTCCAAGACAAATTTAAGCCATTTTGAGTCGAATATTTTTTAATTTCGTGCCACAATTTTTGTCAAAAATTTTGACAATGCTATTTAAAGGGTCAAAATTTCTGTGCCGGTCACCGGTGACTCCCATGGCATTCAACGTTTTAAATACTCATAACAGCATTTGAATCACAGCAGATATGACGAAACGATGTTTTAGTTTATAATAATAGATAATAATACAAAAGAGTAGGATACCCAGCAAAAAGTTTCCACCATACAATTAATAAAATTTTCTCCGCTTATTTGCCATATACACCATTTGCAGGAAAGGTGGATCAACAGTAATGGCGATGCTCGCGACGCGCGCGTTGGCCCAATTGCATCGAGCGCTTTATTGCGGCACCATTTATAGAGACCGCGCTGGATTGCATCTCGCATCTGCCACATAATATTATTAAATGCGAAAATGCTTGCCTGCCTCTATTTTTGAGACTTTTGAATTTGTATACAAAAAAATTCAAATCAAACGATATCACGAAAAATATTTTAAATAAAAATATGCCAATAGTTGGGCGCAATTTAAGATTTCTTGAGCTTACATAGGTGATCAACTTTCTTCACGATTTTTGTTACTTTTATCGGGTTCCACACTTTAGCCAACAAAAATAGCGAAGTTAGTAGATTTTTTTCAATTTACTACAAATTTAAAATGTTCTGGGATTTAATGAAAAAATACAAGTTTACTTATCACCAGATCATCTTAAAAAGGAGTCCCGTTCAATATGCGTTTCTTAGGTCGTTTCGTCGTCTACGCCTAATTTTTCTATCGAATTTAATTTAATTTTTGATATATGAAGTGTCAAATAAACATCAGCTGAGTCATTTTGTCGTTTAAGCTAAGCTTTTTCTAAACTGTTATAACTGTTTTTTTCAACTGGATTAAGATCAAGATCATTCGTTTTACATTGAAAACAACAACAAAGAGATGATCCAAAATCGAAATGGGACTATTTTGGCATTTTCACAGATGGCGCTACGCGATTTAGCACTAAATTCAATTTGTAGCAGGTATTTTCACCCAACAGGCAGAATATGCTCATCGAAAAGTCGTTGTAACTCAATACATTTTGTACGGAAATGCAAGTCCATCTGTAAGATACAGATAGAATGTAGAAAATTATTGAAAAAGTCTTTGTTTATATGATCTTTGTACAATGCCGTTTCGTCGTATAGTATGCCAAACTTTGCCGCCAGGGCAACTGACAGTTTATACGAAGCATTTACAAACGGCATTGTTAACCCAGCTAAAATAGCTTTTGGGATGATCCACATCGTTTTTTTCAATTTGATCTGATCCAGTTGAAAAAAAAACGCACCTAATAGCACTAATATGCTGTACCGTCAACATAGATATAGACGAAGAAGGGTATTCGGAAACGGTCTTAACATCGGGTGTCGTCAACCTTTACTTCTGTGTTGCCTTTTGTTCCCATAAAATGAGAACTTAAAAAAATTCAAAAGTAAAATTTATTTTGATCAATTGGACTACTATAAATCTTTGCAGTATTTGAAATTCGCCCATTCAACGAATATTTGATGAAATTAAATTCAACGATAAAATGGAGGCCAAACGTTTCGAAGTTAAAGCTATTTTGAATGCGATTTATATTTAGCAAATTATGCCTAGTCTTCACATAAGTTGCAGTAAAAAACAATGTATCGTAATTTTGACCTACTGCTTTTCAAGACATTTTAAGCGCATAATAACATAAGTTAAAATAAGAGAACCTCTCAGATTAAAACCAAATAGAGGTTAATTCGAATTTTGACACAAACTTAATTTTTTGGCAGTCAAAATCAGCTTTTTTATAGCCACCAGCATCGTATAATTGCTCTAATCTAAAACTTCCGGGTGAAATAAGCTCTGCATTCGGAGTTGTATGCTGTTTCAAACATAGATCGCACTGTTAAATCCAGTAGTGAATCTTATTTATTTTACTAAATCAATTTTTTAATGAATCAAAAATTTTTATTAATCCACTAAATCAAATCGGAAGTAATAATATTATTATTATCTTTTTCTATAATTTAAAAAATAAAATTAAATCATTTTTTTGGAAAATATTCGCTATAGTTACATTACTTACAGCTGAACTTGCATTGTACTATGCGTTTCATTAAATTTAATTTTAAATTTTGCTTTTATTTCTAAAAATTCTAATTTTAATTTTACAATATTGCAAGTAGGACGTTTAAAACTGTTATAAAAAAAGCAAATCGTGATTCATTTTATAGTTTCTAAAAAAATAATTTAAAAAAATTAAAAGCAATAATAAATAAATTTAAAAGCTTAGTTATAATTAACGATTAAAAAAATATTAATAATACAAAAAAAAAACATTAAATTAACAAATCTTTCGTGCTGAACACGATTTTGAAATGTATAAAAATGTTAAATAAATTCAAATCGCCTTATAATGTGCCGTTCTAGGCTCAGAATAACGTTTTGCACTGCTTTTAAAGATGAAATTAAGAATATAAAACAAAAATTGAATTTATAGAAAACTCACTTAAAATATACCTACCAAACCTAAATTAATTTTGCTACTATTTACCAAATTTAATTATTTTTCTTTTAAGAATCTAAAGATTTGGAGTTTTGACAAATTGAATTAAAAAATTTATTTTGAATTGGGCACAAATTATTTTTTGTTTTTTAATCTTTTTAATTGTAAAAATTATGAGAAAATTGCAGAAAAATTCTACTATTTGAAAAAAAACTTATAAAACTACACGAAATTTTTTGGAGAAAAGTTTTGGTGAAATAACTTCTCTTAATTCCTTTGAGTGAAATTTAATTCTATGAGGAGTAAGAGTGAAATTTCATTCTGATAAGCCGGTTCAGGTGAATTCTTGTATTTTTCGTTGTGATTCGAATTTATTTACACTTGCAATCACACTTCTGATACTAGTCGTTGTTTTTAATGATTCTTATTCTATTGCATATTTTTCTTGTGAAAATTTAATTTTTCGAGTGAAAAGTCAAAAATTTGTCAATAGGTGTGTTCATTTTGCGCACTGGTCCTCATACCATATATACAAAACAATCGATAGTAGCCTAGATTAGAGAATTTAAAGCGAATAGCTTCCTCAGTGAGCTCCAGGTGCAGCTGTCTATGGAAACAAGTTATAAAACAGTCATAAAAACAGCAATGTTGTTGTTGTTTTGTATAACAATTTTCTATCCTGTTCTGATCAGGATAAATGCGCACAAAAACACAGCTAATGTAACATTTAACTTGCAGGGCAAATCATAGACTAGAAATATTAAAATTGTTATTTATTGAATACAATTTATTTGTGTCCTTTATGGATTCTGTCATTTGCATAAGTTGATTATTTCGGTTTTATCACTCAACCGCATTGGATTCTAATCAGAATTAAATTAATTTTCTTCGAATCCGAGTGAAAAGTTCGATTATCACTCTAAGGAATTAAGAGAGTACTGAAAAGTAAGTTAAGTAAGTAAGTGAACTATATTCACATTCTTAGTTCTACCTTTTGCATAACCCTTTTTTATAAGACATGTCTCTTAGGCCCCATGAAATCGGAGGAATCTAAACATGAACCTTAAATGCTTTCAAATTGCAATTTGACTGAAACAGTCTAAATTTTTTCCCAATTTTCTCGTTCCTGTTATAATTTTAAACCCCACAAAAGTCTGATTGTTGTATATTTTACAAATTCATATTTTCATTGCAAATTTTTCAAGCAAAATATTACCGCTTGAAAGCAAAAAAATGACCACATGCTAAATAAATAGAATATTAAATTAAACGCAATAATTAGTAACTAAAGAAAATATTTAAACAAAATGGAAAATAAACAAGACTTAAATAAAATCACATGTAAATTGAATTGTACAAAAAAAATATATTAAACGAAAATTTAAAGAATTCTAGCATAAGCTTGTGAACGTTTTAAAAATTAAGCTTCTTCTTATTTCGCATTTACCATATATTTTACAATTTTTGCCGTTTAACTTTGCGAATTGAATCCAAATGGAATTTTATTAAAACCACATTTTGGCTTTATTCTTTTTTAATGATAATTTTTTTTATAATAATAGAAAGGGGGAAACCACTGCCAAAGAGTTAAAACTTAAAGAAAAGATTTAATAACGTTCTTTGTAACGATGTTTGTTTTTTGCTTTTCACAGTCGATTCTAAGCCATAGAAACTCTAACTATGATCCAGTATTACATTTAAAAAAAAAAAAAATCATTTCGCAAATATAAACGGTGCTTAATTATTAGAAACGTTAAGAACGAATTTTAATTAAAACTCACTACATGCCGTCCAATTATTTAAACTGACCAAATAAATTGAAAGAAAACCATTAAGAAAATTGAAACGATTTAATGATCATTTGCTTGAACTTCTTTCATTAATTTTAAATTTAAATATTTTTTGAATTTTAAATTAAAATTCGTTTCTTTTTTTTTTAAATGAATGACTGAAAAAAATTATAAATAATCGTGAGCATTTAGTAAAGTAAAGTAAATTAAAATAAATTATAAATTAATAAACTTAATGTGCACTATAATACTTTTTCAGTTGTAACTATTTTTAATGGATAGTTTATTGTTTTACGTATGGCGCTATGCTTATTTTTAATGGCAACGGTTTGGTACAAATATCGTTAATTCCACTCAATATGGAAAAATGGGCTGGTTTTTAATTTTTTCGTTTTACAGATCTAACAATAAGCAAGACCGAGAGGCAGATATATTTTATAAATGCGAGAGGAAAGAACATCTAAATATCGTCTTCAAAAATTTTGTAGCAACCACATTACATTTTGTAGCAACCACATAACTTCTAAGTTATTCTTATGACAGCCCGTAACCTTCTGGCTTTGAAAATAACGTTTTACCAACTTATAACACTTTTTCTTTGGAACGACAGAAAAATAACAAAATAATAAAAGAAAGAAAGTGGTTATTTAACCAAATTTATAGAGACTAGAGATGGGTCGTTCACGAGTGATCTGTTCCAAAAGAACACTTCATTGAAGTGAGTGATTGAAGTAACTCACTCCTTTTGGTGAACTGCAGTTCCTTTGGACACGTGGCAAAAAATTTTACCGACCTTTTTTTTGGTCATGTTCTAGATCGAGTGACCTTTTGTCATCATCTTCGAGATCGCCTGACCTTTCTTTTTTTTTACTCATCATCTTCTCCGCTCAAGTGGTAGCTATGAATGAACTAAAAAAAAAATAGTTCGCGAGCGAACGAAGGAACGATAGGACGAAGAGTTCCGGAACTAGTTCACTGAACTTGTTCCTTAAAGTGAGTCCCTCGAAGTGAAGTACTTCACTGAAAGGAACTGCTTTTCCCATCTTCAATAGAGACTAAGACGATATCTGCAAATAAAACCAATATTTTGGAGAGAGTGAGAAAATCGTGTATACAGTAATTATAATATGAAAATAGTTAAGTAGTATTTACTTCAACAACTTGGTTTTGTTGGTATATATGATGAAATCTATTTTGGGCGACTTTGCGGTTAAGATGTCACCATAGAATTTATTTAACTTCTTGGTTCCAATAATATGACGAACTGGCAAAATTCACTGAAACTCACAGTAAAATTTTGATAAATTATCAATTTATCAGCCGAAGTTTTATTATAATTTTGTTCTTAGAATTTCGGAGAATCGGAAAAGACGTATGCTACGTACTTGGTTACTAACTAGCCATTTGGATGACTTTTTGATTGCTTATATAAGTCAAACATGTTTAGTGACTTTGTTAAGAAGTATGGCTTAGAAAATATATATATATATATTTAATACTGGAAAGATATTTTAGTAAATCGTAGGTTAACATAAGGGTTGCCTAAATAATCAACTTCTAAGTCGTACAGACGTACGCTACTACTGACTAGCGTCTTTGGCTTTGGGTTTGGGTCTTTAATCATTTCCGAGTCACAAAATTTATCGTTCAATAATTCACCCAAGAATCGTGTGTGAATTCACCAGTAAATACTTCACCTAGGTGAATCGTTAGTGATTCATTTTGCAGGAAATCTTTAATTTCAAATATGTTTACAAAATACTGTAGCGCTACAGTAAACATTTTAGTGAACGTTAAAAAAAACTAATTTTCTGAAATGCATTAAGCATTTTCGTACAAGAGGTTTAGCAAAAGTGAAGAAAATTTGATGTTTTTTCAATACATGCAAAGAGACACGAGCGATGGAATTTTCAAAAATTAATAATCAGTCTGATTGTGTCTTTGTTAACAACTGAGAAGCAACTGAGCTCAAGCTAACTTTTCAAATTCAAATTTATCAGAAGATCAAGATCGATCAATCTAACTGTATGCAATGCTCGTTTAATAACGAATAATTAACATTATTTAGTAATGATTCGCTTGACTTTCACCAAGGTAAATATATAGCGTCTATTCTACATAAATTCACTTTTGTCACTTTTGTGAACTTGTTTTCAGAGAATTCGTTTTGGTATTTTACTTTCGAATTATTTTGGAATAAAATTATTTGCGGTTGCTTGCTTCTTCTAAGAATATAAAAGTGTGCCAGTACCTAAGATTGTTTCGAATTTATTTTAAGTGGAGTTATACAACTGCTTAAATAGTTGACTGTACTTATACGTTTTTAAATATAATTTTTTTATTTACAATATCAGGTCCATTCAGGACCGAGTCACAAGTCACAAAGTAGGTTGAGAGTCACAATTTTGTATGAATTTTGAATTAATTGTGACTTTCGACCTACTTTGTGACTTGTAACTCTGATCCTGAATAGGCCTGCATAACTAATTTTGATATAAAAATGTTCTGTTTAATTTCATTATTAACTTAAACTATGAAGTGTACGAACGTAAATACATGAAATAATTAATAAATAATTGTTCGTACTTACTTTATGTTTACACAAAATACAGATGAATGCATACATAACTTATATCTGCAGTTTGATCTAATCTGTAAAAGTTTAGTAATAAAAACCGCGCCTTTATTAACAATTGAATAATAAGCAACATAGTGTTCCAATCATCTGAGATTAATGGATGTTGGTGTCCATCAAAAATAAAGAAATTCCTGTTAATTTGACTCTCATAAAATTTCTGTTATCTCTTCGAATGGTGCAAGTACTTTTAAAATTGCAGATATGGTGGTTCAACATGAAATTTCAAAGCTACAAAAACTCTCTTCTTCCATATCAAATAAAAAAAAATCTGTAAATAATTTTCAAAACTAAATTTGCCAGCACTAAAACCGTTTTCTTAACAGACGTCACGATTTTTACCTTGTACTAATTTTAAAATTTATGATATTGACTGATATTCTATACAACAAAAAAAAAACTTTTTAATTCAAATATAATCAAAAATGTCCGAGTTTATTTCTACAAGAAACCAAAAAACAAAAAATAAGCAAATTATCACAATCACTTAAATCGGTTTCAAAACACTTTTTACACCAAAACATAACTTCAAACCACTTCTCATTAATATCTTTTTGGTTTCGAAGTTTTTCCACTAAAAAGAAAAGGAAACACTTAAATATTTTCAAAAAATAGTTTTCATTTAGCAATTTCTTTCCAAATTAATAGTTTTAAAACAGATAGTTATGTTTTTAATCGTGGTTTTTTGATGATTTGAAGTTGTTTATGGTTTGTATATTGGACAAATTTTCAGCCGATGCGCAAACCGTTTTGACAACACTAGGTCAAATTTTGCGATTGAATGCACCGAAAATTAATAGAAAAATAATTTTTGTATCATAGATGTAGAGAGTGAGAATCGAGTTTAGCGATCAAAGATAATAACAATATAGAAATAGAATTACAACATTTTGCATAATTTTTCTTAAGTAGTAGCAATTCTTTTCAAACAAAGTATTGTATTATTATTTTGTAGGAATCTCTAAACGCCTCAATATTATGTATGAATAGAGTGACAAGTTGGAAGCAGATACGAAAAATTTGGATTGTTTTCAGCTTTATGTCAAAATGCTGATTAAGCAGTTCAAACTTTTCGGTCTGAGATTGTTTAAATTAAGAAAAATGTTTGGCAATATAGCAATTCATTTCGCGTACGCCTTACTATCATAACTACTACCTACTACTATAAATTATTACAAAATAAAAAAAAAACATGTAAAATGTAAATATTTAAATATTTAAGCAGACATCAAGGTTGCATTTATGTGAATTATTTGCAAAACATAAAACGAAACCAAAAAAGTTAGAAAACTTAAATTTTATTTCTATTTGTTTTTTTATCATACAAGATATTTCAACTTTTGTGTATTGTAATCGCAAATTACATTGGAAACTTGATGTTAAATCAAAATTCATTTGCGATTGTAAACGATCAATAAATAAAATTTAGTGTAATATCTGATTTAAGAAACTAGAACTAATATGAATTAAAATCACATCAATTGAATAATATTTAAATTAAATTTAAAAACAAAAAACAACCGCCTTTTTGTATGCTAAACTAGTGAATAAATAAAATTTAAATACAAAACCAAAAACCAAATTGATAAAAAAAAATGTTGGCCAGCTTTAATTAATAGTAAAAATTATTTAACACAAAAAATAATAATGTTAATAGAGAGTATAAGTAGACACAAGAAAATGTTAAATTCATGCGCGAGATCATTAAAATAAAATTATTATAAAATAAATTGTTTTTTTTATATTGTCATTTTTGAAATAACAAAAAGTCGGTTTGTGTCCAAACGAAATTTTTTTTAACCACAAACCACCAATTAAACATTTTCAAAAATCATACAAAAAGAACTTTATTAGTCGTTATTTAAATTGAAGAAAAAAATAATTTATCTAATACCTAACAATAACATAGTAGCACTCTACAACCAAACTACAAAATAACAAGAATAAGAAATTAAGTAGAATACCATACAAAAACGAACTGAATAAAAACAGAATAAAATTGAATAAATACAAAGAGAAATGATATCAATACAACATAAAATACAAAAAAAAAAGTAAAAACATGAATAAATAGAGGAAATATGTTTTACTATTAAATTTTATATATATTGTTTATATTTATTGTTGGCCTATCTTTAAACAAAACGGAGAGAATATATTAAAAAAAAACACAAATCAACAAAAAAACGCAATACAATATTACGTATTTAAGCAGCAAAAAATTATTATAGTAAAATAATAAACAGAAAAAAATGTACGAAAAGAAAGAGAACATTTAGGGAAATTACAGAATGAAAGAATGGAAACTTTTAAATAGGAAAATTTTAGATTGAATATTTATTTATTAAAATAATAAACCGGACTTAGAATGTTAAAAACAAATACTAAAGAAATGAAACGGATATAATGAAATAGTGTAAAAAATCATAACGAAATGAAAACAACAAAACGGAATAGAAAAAATTATATATAAAATAAATAAAAATATCGTTTTTAAAAAAAAATTATTTAATATTATTGCTGTTATGTGTTTTATTGAATATATTTCTTGATTTCATAGCTCATCCTTAATTACAATTACAAAAAATCACGAACAAGATAGTGGAATGTTATACCAAAACAAGTAACGATGAAATTACGAGTACAAAATTATTTAGTGGATTTTGATAAGAGTTACGACACTATTTGAAAAATTTCGTTGGGCGCAATTAGAAGACTCCGTAAAAACTACTGGCATGATGATAGCTAAGCGAGAGGACTACTATAGGGACCCAATTTTTTTTTTATTTGAAAGAATATTTTATGGCATTAAGGCATTAACACAGTGATAAATTTTTTGCGATAGTTGATATCATAATAATTAAATTACTATTATTAAAACTCTCATCATGTAAACTTCTGGATAGTTAATGTCGCACTATCATGATAGCACTATCGCACGACTGCGTTTGACGAGATAATTGATAGCACTATCGTGACAATTTTATCTTGACATTGACAAGTTTTATTTTGACACTTACAAAAAAAAAAAATTGCCAACAGTCTGGGCGCAACTTTATTATTTTTTCCTGCAGAAGGTCGAAACGCGTTCAATTTTGAGATGCGGTGTAGGTTACTATGTGACTGAAAAGCAATCAAAAAGTTCGGGAAGCGGTTAGAATAGGGTGTAACATATGAACATATGATGTTAAAAAAGAAAAAATTTTAAATATAGGTGATTATGAAGCAAGTCTGTGGAAGTGAAATGATATTCGATATCTGTTCAGACTCGAGAGATATGGCGGAATTCATGAAAAAGTATACAAACACTTTACACCACCTTAGGGGTCGAATTTCTAAAAATCTTGAAAACACTTTCTAGGTATTTATTTGATGAATCAGTATAACAGAAATGAATTCAATATTGGGGAAGACCTAGTAGATATAACAAAAATTGTGAAAATACATATATGCGTTCTGTTTTCACTGAAAATTTTTTTGTCTCCCCTTCCGAACGCCAATGGATATTCGAATTTTTTTTTATCAGAATTACTTTTCTAGTTGATTTACATATACACACAGAGTTTCAACTTTCTAGCATAAGCCGTTCTAAAGTTTATACCCAAACCGAATTTTATTTTTCTACTCCAATTGATTTGTGAGATATCGTAATCTAAGGTTTTTTATCCCCCATCCCCGTACGCCCTTGCACCACTCAAAAATTTTATTCGAATCTAATCTCCTAGTATAACTACAGATATTTGTTAAGTTTTAATTGCTTGCCATTATCGGTTTAGGAGATATAGATTTTAGAATGTGTCGATTTCGGTTTTTCTGCAATTCGGACGCATTATTTCCCCCTCCACTACCACACCCCTTTACCCATATCCCCAATTTTTTTGCAATTGAGTCCACTATCGAAGCTCTATAGAAGTTCCAAGTTTCAGTATGCTAACATAAGCGGTTGCTGAGATTTAGAAACCAAAATTTTCCGTCTAAAACGCTTCCCCCTGTCTATTCAGACAAAAAAAATCAATTTAATAGCTCACAGGGCTTAGGAACTATTTATAAGTCGTCAAAGAAATTTGGTGGACGGCGTATGGCGGACGGCGCACAGACGGGCTGAATTTGTTTTTCTTTTTTGGTGCTTATTATCATATTATCATCATAAAACGTGTAAAAAAAATGCCAGGTTGCAAATTTTTGTTTTTTAAAATTGATAATAATAGTTTATTATTAAAATAATAAAGTAAAATGTATATCAAATCCCACGCTATATTTTTTTTAACTTAAACTTGAACTTTAAAAAATTAAATTAAATTGGAAACAAAGTTAACATTGGAGCCCAGTTTATTATGGAAACGTAAATGTCATTGGAAATTTACATAAAAATTAATTAAAACTCGTGCAATAAGTTCGAAAAGGTTTATCACAGCTTCGATCAATTATGTGGAATTACTTAAAAGGTGCCCCAAGAACCAGGAGCAAAATCTTTGAAGCGTACGAGCAAAGAATAAGTCATACATGCTACACTGAGGAGGATATTAGTTAAAATATTAACGAATGTAAATTGCTCACCACATAGAGCTATAACTAATAGAGATCGCAAAGCGCCGTTTCTGTATAAAGCACTTTGAAGCATTTTGATGCAAAATTGAACATTTTTGTATGGAGCGTTTCATGTCCGGTGGCAGTGAAATGCAAATAGTAGCGAAGTATTTAAAGGTTGGGCCTTTTTTTCTTTTCAATACCGGAGTATAACACACATGTGAGTAAGATGCTGATAGTGAATGACGCGGGTCCTTTGCGAGAAAACCTCCGGCTCCAAAAAAGTCGCTGCACGCTATCTCCATTATACATATAGCTCTATGGCGCACCACTACGTTAAATAGGAGAGTTGAATCTCTGGCAGCAGAAAAGTAAGATATTCACCCGTATTGCGAATGTCGCGGTCACGTCACTTCGATTCAAAGTGTCGCGTCGATCGAAAAAAGCGATTGTGTAACTCCATCGACGTGACTCAATGGCATTGCCATATTGATATGTGTGTATCAGCTGTAAATTGTGAATTTAAGTTCTTGCATGCCTTTGTTTACAACTATGACATTATTTTTCTGCAATATCAAATGCTACATTCAAATTTAAGATGCGGATAATGCTTTTTTCTAAAGTGGAAAAGCTATACATCTTGTTCGGCCCATTTGTGGCTCTCACTTCTACTTGCATCTCGTGACGGTAGTCCCAAAGAATTTTACCGTGCCGAAAATTCGAGCCATATTTCTTTAATGTGTCGATCTACACCGCTTTTAATGACGATTACTTGTTGCGAATCCATCAAAATAAGGAAAGAAACATCTTTTTGTCAAATCTTTACTTGCATTTTTGCATCAACGTTAATTTTCTTCAGGCGTCACGGACTCGGAATGTCATCGACGAAAAATGACGATCAAAGTGACAACGCTCGATGACAATCGACACTCACATTCGCCTTTTCATGCGTCGATATCGAATCGGCATCGAAGTGACGCGACGTGACAATCACAATACGGTCGAATTTTCTTCAGGCGTCCCGGACCATATATGTATTAGTATCTATATTGCCAGCGGCACTTGTCAGAGTAAGTCTTGTCGTTATCAGCTGATTCTGAATTTTCCAATTCAATATAGTGGTAGTTTAAACGTTACTGGATTTTAATTTAATATTATAATGTTTTAGAAATCATGAACAGTACACTTTCTTTTAAAACATATCTTTTATAATTAAATACTTATATTTACGATGTTCAAATTTCATAAAACTTTGATTTGTGATAAAAATTTTATACTGCCCTCTCTTGGTTTTTTACATTTTTGAGACAAAAATCAGAATCAGCTGTTGAATTTCCATTTCAACCCGTGCTTATTGATTTTGTATGAGAAAATATGACTGCTAGCAATATAGATACTAATACATATATGTCCCGGACTCGGAATGTGATCGAAGAAAAATGACGATCAAAGTGACAACGGTCGATGACAATCGACATTCACAATCGCCTTTTCATGCGTCGATATGGAATCGGCATCGAAGTGACGCGACGTGACAATCACAATACGGTCGATTATTTGACATAGCAACCCTGTTTTGTCTCACTCACTCACACGTTAAAACAACAACAATTTCATATAACGACCCTGTTTTGTCTCACTTCTCACCATATTATTGGTTTCAATGTGTTTTGTATAAAACCGGTGGCTTGTCGTCATTCGTAGCTCTATGTACTTATCCAATTTTTTGTCTTCTTACTCGTATCAAAACAATTTCTTATCTTTTCAATTTATTGAATAAATAAACACACCAACTTAATAATTTTTTCAATAGTACGGACTCGTAGTACTCTCGTCTTTTCTTTTCTCTTAACAAGGTCCGCATGAAGTACATGAACCGCACAGTCCGCAAGGATCACCACAACGAGAGCACGGTTAGCATGGAAGGCATGGACCCGCAGGGGGACCAAACGGCCCACAAGGCCCGCATGGAGCACAAGGTCCGCAAGGCCCGCAAGGTCCACAAGGCCCGCAAGGCCCGCAAGGTCCACAAGGCCCGCAAGGTCTACAAGGCCCGCAAGGTCCACAAGGCCCGCAAGGTCCACAAGGCCCGCAAGGTCCACAAGGCCCGCAAGGTCCACAAGGCCCGGATGGACTACTTGGGTTGCAAGGATTACAAGGACCACATGGACTGCATGGTCCACATATCGGAAAACCAGAACTCGGTGGACACGGAAACGGTGGACATGGCGGCGAACAGCGCATCTTTTGCGGTCCCGCTTGATAGACACAGTAGTCTCGTGGAGCCGGGACATCAACAACTTGCGGCTTTGGCTGACAAAGCAACGTCTGACACACTTCCTTCGGCTGTATTACAACTCGAGGAATACAAATAACGTACGGATCGGGGACATACGATTGAAACCACGTTATCTTGGGCTCCTTTGTTATCTCAGTTAAATACCGCATTACCGGAATGCGAACTAATTTCGAGCATTGCGTAATTTGCGGACAATAGATTTTCTCCATACGATTTATCACCCTCGGATCGTTAATAATTTTCCGAACACATATGACCTTTTTTTGTACGACCAATCTTGGTGGTTGTTGTACGGTAATGCATCGGGTAGTTGGCGGCGGACACGGCGGGGCACATTGGGGCATAGTAGCCAGCTCGTTTGCGGTGTACGAAAAGGGTGGACCCTGTAAAATACAATATTAATTCTGGTTGGACTGCAGGAGGAACGGTAACAAACCTGTGGTAAAGGTGCTGGACACGGATCGCATGGCAAACAACATGGATAAGCTGGTGTACACATTTTCTATAAAAACAAAATAAGTGTTAATTTTTTACACGCACCGCTCTTTCGGACTCTACTTACTATTCAAATTAAATAATGCTCTTAATAAATTAAATAAATAAATTTAATTATGATTTTTCTTATCGGTTTTGCACTAGGAATTTTGACTAGAAGGTTGTTCACACAAGAATATTTACAAAAAAAAATAAGTTATAACAACTTCTTTTTCACATTGATTTCATGTAATTTTTTTTTATTTTCTAGTTAAATCCAATATGAAAATATATTATATAAATATATACCTTCGTTGACAATTTACATTTAAGCGAAATTTTTTTAAGGCCCTACTACGATGAAGTTTTGTAGGGGTTCAAAGTGCCTTGGCTCATTCGAAAAAGTCGCTTCCACTATAATTCGTACTCATTTGACCGATACAGATTGTTCTGGACGATCAAGAGACAGGGCATGGCACTCCTGGGGCCTTATTACTGAATACGATACGATCAAAATCCATCGTAAATTCCTAAATTCGGCATACTTAAATATAGAATTTACGATTGATTTTGATCGTATCGTATTCAGTAATAGGGCCCCTGATTGTTGGAGAGAACTAGTCTGGCGTGGTGTTCGAGTTCAAGCAGGTTGTACCTCTCCCCGTCCAAAAGCCGTGCCCAGCTAGCTGGGTATTGGTTGTATTTGGTCTAAATAGATTAATTCCTAAAGCGAACCAGTCCATTTGGTCTTGATTTTGGTACGAAGCCAATAAAACCGAACTAGTCTAGTACTGTGAAGAGCGAATTATTTCAACCATACTATCAGTTCAGTGGCATTTTCACGAAATCACAGATAAGCAGAGGCTTCTGAAAAAGGTGGCCTATTATGATTCGATTCCCACATGGGAATGTCGGAATATTATACGATATCTCATTTTCGTACAATGAATCACTATTTTTACATCGAATCGTAAAATGTTTTTGTGAAGAAGAGCTGGAATCTCAACACCAGAGTTTTAGCTCAGCCTTACGAGCAGCTAGTGAATTCCTTCAGTTGCTTCTTTTTTTGTGCGAAAGGATAATTTAAGAGGTGTATACCTATCTGCCTACTCACTATCGCTGATAAGTTTTCATCACAGTAAACCTCGCTTTTAACGAAATCGAATTGCCTATTATAAACGACCCTGTAGGAAAAGTTGTAAGGCCTGATTTAAATAATAGCAAAATCAGGCCTGATTTCGGCCCACCAATAGGCGAAAACGCAAGGTATGGCGTTCGCTCGAAGTATATGATATGAATCATAGCACCCCTGTATGAAAAGTCGTAAGGCCTGATTAAACAATAGCAAAATCAGACCTGATTTCGGCCTACCGATAGGCGAAATCGCAAGTTATGATTATTCACCATATGAATATGATATGAATCATATCATTATGTAGGAAATGTTTTAAGATCTGATTTTTTTCACAAGTTGCCTATAGCGAAATGAAAATGAAAGGGGTTATGTGGCGCAGTGGTTACGCGCGTCAATCAAAAAACATTCAACACCGGGTTCGATTCCTACAAACAGCCATGGGTTTTATTAAGTCAGTAAGTGAGAAAAAATATTTGAATTAGAAAAATATTGTCTTAGAAGAGTCTTCTACCTCCTCCTAGGTAACAAAAAAGAATTCATGGTAGGATTTAACTAACAAAAATAACTCAATATTTTGGATATTACTAGCATGGTATTAGTCAGACCTAAACATGAGGCCTGATTTTTCATACTGGTTGGGGGTGCATATCGTGAATAAAATCATGGAACGGTCAGGTACAAAACAGCTGTGATTTATACAGTAATCGTATAATACACAGGTATTACTTTTAATACCTGATTGTGATTTTATGTGTCAGACCTGAAATTTGACAGTATCAATAAGGTGTGATTCATGAAGGACTCGCAAGCTATGACGTAGGCATGATTAGTATGGTATGAATCAGACCTAAATGTGAGGCCTGATTTTTCATACTGGTTGGGGGTGCATACCGTGAATAAAATCATGAAACGGTCAGGTATAAATCATAGCTGTGATGGCATTACAAATAATACCTGAATCAGATCTGAATCATGCCTATTTTTCCTACAGGGTGTATACCTATCTGCCTACTCACTATCGCTGATAAGTTTTCATCACAGTAAACCTCGCTTTTAACGAAATCGAATTGCCTATTAAGTGGCCCATATACAGGCGAGCATGTTGGCGAGCCTCACTTGCTTATTGTATTCCGCCATGGAAACAACTTGTGCTTGACTGGTTTTATTTCTACTCGCACACATGATATGCCTTGTTTCTAATTTTTTTTAATTGCACAGTGCTTGTTCTCTGATTTTACTCGCCATGTTTCAGGCTTACTCTACCCAAAACTCCGATTCTATAAATCGTGAAATTATTCCGATTTGACGTCTTCCAACGACTGCCGTTGAACAACTAAGCACTGAAGTTTGCGCAAACATCACCATACACGTGAAAACATACGCCAAACACCAACATGTTGGCTCTGAAAAATCAAAATATTTTGATTTTGGCGCGAGCATGTTTGTGCGGACGGCCAACAATGCCATACACGAGCGAATTGGCTTGCGCAAACCCATATTTGCGCCAACATGCTCGCCTGTATATGGGACACTTTATAAACGAGTGTCCATTAAAAGCGAGTCCGTTCACATGTAAATTTACAGTAAAATATTATTTTTAACTTTCCAACTGTGCGTACTTTTTATTTCTATCCTTATTTTGACTATTGATGGGAAGTATTTAGGAAATGTAGGTTTAGGCTTGGGTTTAAGAAGGGGCACCACCTAGCTCACTACAAACCATACGGGCCCATTGCGATCCCTTCAGATTCTCGTGGGCTATTCCATCCCCTCAAAAACACTCCAATTCACTGCAGAACCTGATCAGTTTGCCAGCCCCTAATGACCTCATATCCTCGTTGTTATAGAAAAAGACTGCCAAGCCATCTCAGTCGCCTGATGTCCTTCACAGCGTACAAATCATGGCAGAACCTGCAGATGTCCGTCTCCGTTAGCACTAGCCATACATAGCATATTTCCTCAGTATGCAGTAACCCGTCAGTGCTCCAACAAGGAGTCGCTATATCTGAAGTTAATATATTCCTAGTTTTTTGACTATCCAATTCGGTCCACATAGCTCCAGAAATCCTACAGCCCTGCCCACCTAAAGTTGGCCGCCTTATTAGCACTCTCACCAATTTGCGCTTTGAGGCCGCATCGGTATACCAACATCCTCCTCAACCCTACCATTCGATGGCCATCCCGATCTCGCAAGCTTGTCCGCTCTTTGAAATTCGAAATTGTCTTTATTCTTTCAATATCTACATTTTTTTTAACTTAAGCTAAGTTTAAGGGTTCCGGTGGTGAGACTAATTCGAAATCTTTACATCCTAAATAATTTATATATCATAATTAAATTTATATTTGTTCTTTTTTAATCGTTTTCTTCTGGCATTAATTCATTTACGGAAAAAGAAGTTAAAAAACCGTATAAATAACTTAAGCTTAACATTAAAGTTAACCTTAAACTACTTGTATATACAACAACTAAAACTAAATGTTACTCAGGAAACAGAGAGAGAATTAGAGGATTTTCGGAGCTTTCGCATTTTTGTCTTAAGTTTGCAGTGGTGTCAATTATTCGAGGTAAGTCAGCTAGTACGTGTAGTTCTCTTGTGGAAAAATGCCAGGGTTTGTTCAAGATGATCTTAAGACACTTATTTTGGATAATTTGGAGCTGTTTCTTATGCACTTTGGCACAGGGATTCCAAACAGGTGCACCATGCAGAAGAATAAGCTGCATTACCGATTTATACAGAAGTAGTTTGTTTTCCTTCGATAATTCAGATTTTCTATTTATAAGGAGATAAAGAATTCGTATGCTTTTCATGGTTTTCGAACAAGCTTCAGTAGTGTGGAATTAAAAAGTTAGTTTTTTTGACTAAGTGAATGCCTAAATATTTTATATTTGGAGGTCAAGTAATATTTTCACCTAGTGCTTTGAAGGTAACGTACCGCAAGTATCTACGAGCACACCTTTTAGTAATAAATATTGCGTCAGTTTTCGCTACATTGATTTGAATTTTCCATTTAGTGAAATATTTCCCCATTTCTTCCAGTTGTTTTTGAAGAGAGCCTACAATATAGTTAGGGTCGACGCTACTAGCATAAACCGCCAAATCGTCGGCAAAACTGGCTAGCTCACACCCGAGGTTTCTTGGTAAGTCAGAGATAAAGATTATAATGTAGGACTTAGCGAAGATCCTTGAGGAACTCCTGCCGGGATGGTACGACTGGTCGAAAGCTTAGAATTAATTCGTACTTGAAATGATCGCTCCGAAAGAAAGGATTTTATAATATTTATTATGTGTGAAGGGAAAGAGAATTTGATACATTTATATAGTAGACCATTATGCCACACGGAATCGAAGGCCTTTTCTACATCCCGGGTAACCAACTCAATTGATTTCTTGTTCTTCATTCTGTTTTTAATGTAATTTGTGACTCTTAGTAGTTGGTGATTGGAGGAGTGACATTAACGAAAGCCAAATTGATGATTTGGGACTATACATTTTTTATTTATGTGGCATTGTACACGTACGAATATAATTTTTTCAAATATTTTCCCAATAGATGATAACAGACTAATTGGTCTATAGTTATCCGGGTCTGACGCATCTTTTCCAGGTTTTGGTAGTGGAATTATTTCAGCTATTTTCCACTTCCTGGGGAAATATCCTATTGCTAGACAACTGTTGAAAATGGCATTAAGGCATAAGATTCCCTTTTTGGGAAGGTTTTTCAAAAGTATATTTGATACCCTGTTGTTCCCTGGGCATTTCCTGTTTTCAGCCTTTTCAGGACCAACCTAATTTCTTTTGGTTTACATAAGTCGTTGTAATCTATCTGAACTGGGAGAGTTGCAAATCTCCGTACCAAATTATCGACCTCTTTAATAGTTTCAGTGTCACAAAGATTTTCAGTTAGCCGATGAGAGGATAAGAAGTTGTCCGCCAATAGGTCAGCTTTTTTTCACTAGAATCAACTTTAGCACCGTTAGAAGTTGACTGGAGATCCGGAATGATACCTTTTTTTTCCTTTTGAATACTTTGTTTAGCTTCCAGAGTTTTCTGGATCCCTTTTCGAGTTCTGTCAGCATCGAATTCCAGCTGGTATTTTTAATTTTAATGATCTCATTGTTAATTCTTTTCTGTAATCTATTAACTTCAAGTTTGATTAGGTTATCGCATGTTCATTTCGGAAGTGATGGAGTTATGGATACTGATACAGCAGGTAATAACTCACTAACTATATTAGGATTAACATTGTTTTTAGCGTTCTACAGTTTAGATTTAGTGTTTTGAAAATCACACGTATTGTGGAGAATTTTTTAGCTATTATTTTTGGTTAATTATGCATTTCTTATACTTCCAAGTTAGATCCTGCTATAATTCCTAATAAAGTCGAAGGTTTGAAGCTTTCAGTAGTAATTCATAAGAAAATTAGCCGCAGAAAAGCGCGGATAAATATTATTTCGGTACTTTGAATTTTTTTTGACTAAAATGTCCAAAAAATCTAATTAAAGTTAAAAGCATTTTTTAAATTTTTTTTTTTTGGTTTAGGTTCACAAGGTACCTCTGGAGTAAAAATTGTGACTGTAAATACTTATTCGACCGTATGCAGAATCTTAATTTGTCAAGTCTTAATTTGTCAATAAATATGTCTTGATCAATAACAGAAAGCTGTTTTTTATTTAGTAATGTCGTTTAGAATCGATGTAGACATTGAAATAATTTTGGCCGCGTAGATTGTTCAAATACCCGTAAGTGCGACGCTTGCTGTTTCGTAGTGGAGCTATGCCCTTTACTGCTCGGCCTAAAGAGGGCACAGCGCCTCATCGCTGTACTTGCCCTTACTTGTTTCACATATATATCATCTGGCAATAGATGTATAAAAAACTTCAACGCGGTAGTAGTTGTTGTGCGAACGGCTCCCGTGATCATAACATAGGCAGTCCGTTACACTCCTCCTACTTCTCTAAGATTAAAGATTAGAAAATCAAGAGCTAATCGAAAAAAGCCTTCTGCAGTTCAGCAAACAAATTACGATTTTGGATTGATTCATCAATTAAGAAAAATCCAGAAATTCCGTTCGGAGGAGTCAGTGATGCCAGAATTTTAATCATAACAGAGCCAAAGATTTCCACTCTGACTTGCTATTAAAACATTTGAATACTACAACTCTCTTACCACACAATTCTGAATCGTCAACAATCAAACAATTTGTTGTAATTTTTATATATTTAATGTATTTTATTCTTTATAGATACTTTAAACCTCTCATCGCCTTAAAAAAATATATTATATACTTTATAATTAGAGTAATAATTAAATATATATTTTATTTATGTATAATATTAACTAGATTTTTTTCTGTTCTTAAGACTCACTTGTGTATCATAAGCCGTAACAACTTAATAATAATTGTTTGTTTAATTGTTTCATTATATTCTCATTGTCGTCATAAACCAAAAATAATAATTTCAACTTGGTCAAAAAATTGCAATACTACAATAGTTTGCATAATATCGCTTAAACATTTTTTTTTGTATTTTCTTGCTTTATATATTTCTATCTATATATTTAATATAATTAGATTGCTTAACAGTATTTTTATAATTTTTTTTCTTTCGACTTTTTAAACGATTTAAATACAAAAATATTGTTTTTAATATTATATAATTTCTATGTATGTATATGCAATAAATTTTTTTGTATAAACTTCATTGATTTTTTTTCGTTACTTTTCTATAAAAATTTTGATGAAATTGTTGTTTTTTTATTTAGTTTGCAGTTGATGATTAACGTTATACATTCTTTGAAGAAAAAATAAGTTCAGAATAAGACTTAAAATAAAATTATAATTTAAATTTAAGATATATACTTCGATATTTTATAATTGTTCGCTTAAAATAATGATGATTAAGTTTAATGTTAATTAAAATCAGAATGAGAAAATAAGGAGTTGACAATTTTTAAAGTGATTATGTACAAGGTAATAATGGGGTAGATATACAATAAATCGTATATTTAGGCGAATAAAATATTTACAAATGTTTTGCATACAGCAAACAAAAGAAAGGGATTCTAGATGGTATACAAGCGTTCGAGCACAAGCAGGGATTATCGTTGACCAAATTTAATTTAGTGTGAGGTCAATCAGAGTAAGTTGGAGACACCTGCATAATATTGCGGGGGGGAAATATCAAAATAAAAGAAACGTCCCATCTGCAAGAATTTCACGAAAATAATAATTCATTGGAAAATCACAAAGAGGACAAGAGCCGACTGCTGCGTTTGACGAAGGTTGAACACAATAGCCCTAACCAGAATTGACTTAGCGAGCATTAAGGCACCTTAAGTCTTTCTACGACTGTATAGAAATGCACGTTGACAGCCAGAATAGACTTAATGCATCTTTCGTTGACTTTTTCAAACTTTCGTTAAAACTTATGTGTACGGTTCTGAGCGTAGAAACTTATGCGTTTGACATTTATTCACGGATTTTCCGAAATTTTTGTACTTTGTGATTTATAGTCAACTCCATTTTAAAAAAAAAAGAAAAATTTATTTTAATTATCACTCTCTTGATGAGTATTTGACCGCCGATATTTGTGTTTTTTAGCTGTCGAACTTCTCTTACCTTAAGGCTATTGTAGTTGGGTATAAGACTTATTAAGTTTTGCCACAAACTTTACGTATCTTAATGCATTTGACGAAAAGATATTAAGGTGCCTTAAGTCAATTCTGGTTAGGGCTAATGTTGGGTTGTACGAACACATTTAAAATGTTGAGCATTCTGAGCGACAGCAAACTGTTTAGTTGACTAAACTACTTAACAAACTAAGGCTCCTACGATCGTCAGTTAAATTCTAATTGGAACATTAACTGCAAGTTTTGTATGAAAATATGTCAGTTAAAGTTCCAGTTAGAACGTAACTGACGATCGTTTCGCTTTGCGAAATTTAAACATCGCCACCTTAGATCAAAACTATCCTGTCATGTTTTGAAAATTTTTAAGAGATTTCCAAGGTGAATACAACTCTGAAATCAATTGTTAAGGTGCGAACCATAGAGATATATTGGAGACGACAAGACGCCGTGTTTGTATAAAGCACTTTGAAGCATTTTGATACAAAATTGAACGTTTTTGTATAAAGCGTTTCATGCCAGGTGGCAGTGAAACCCAAATAAAAACTCGCTCGACCAAAAAACGCACATTCTGCGACTATGAAACTCGCCGACGGCCTACTTGAGTTTTACTCGACTTTTAGTCGAGAAAAAAGCGTGAGTAAAGAGAACTGCGTATTATAAGAGCTGATCGAGTGAGTATTTACTTGTAAAAAATGTCAAACTCACTCGACTACTGGAAATGAAATGCCTTTCCAATTGTCGAGTTTCATCATAACAACTTTTGCTCGAGTCGAGTTCAAATGTGAGTGAGTTACTCACTCGACTCGAGTTTCGTAATAGGCCCGCTAGTATTCAAAGGTTTGACTTTTTTTCTTTTCAAGACCGGAGTGTAACATGCATGTGAGTAAGATGCTGATAGTAGCATAGTATTTATCACCAGTCCTTTGCAAGAAATCATCCTGCTTCAAAATAGTTGCTGCTCGTCATCTCCACTACATATATCTCTATGGTGCGAACATACAAAAATGTAGGGTGCTTCGGATAGCTTTTTAATTAAAAGGAAATTGAAGAAGTTGACTATTTAATTAAAATGTTTTCAGCCCAAATTCTTCTCTTTGTTCTATAACTATGTGTCGGACGTCAGAGTGTCTGCCAATATTTAACTTTTGTCCACTTAAACAGCTACTAGACACACAGGCGTTTTCCATAATCAAAACGATTTTTAGCTCGGAAAATTCCAGAGAATTAAAAATTTCCTGACGCATTTAATTTGATTGTTGAGAGTGTAAAAGAGACCCTAAAGCCTTGTCAGATAAAATACCGGGGGAGAAATGAACGATTAAATAGGATTAAGAAAAACCCTCCCTGTCACAGCGCAGATTTTAAAAACCAAAAAATTATTTGGATCGCAACTTTAAACAATTCATAGATAATAAATCGAACAGAAAAAAATAAGAATCGATTTCAGAAGATGTGAAATTGGTTTTTCAATTTCTTCATATTTTTGGTGCAGAACAGTATGCCAGAAAAGAACGACTCATGATCAAAATGAAAACTATTCGACTACAATCGTGAAAACAACCAGAAATTAAACTACATTTGAACACAAAAAGAAACCTATTCGCTTTGTCTATTCGAAGACTAATTCAAAAAACTAAATACAAATCCCCCAAATTCCTTCACCACGGCTTCACCTTCAATTGCTTACTCTGACTCGATCCGCTATTGTTCTTCATCATTTGTTCGCGTACAATTTTCTCTCGTCGCAACAGACACATTCGGTTATAGTCGTGTATTGAGATTAAGAATGGTCGACCGGCCGACTGTACCTGCACCAAACTCGGTAATTTTCGTCCGTCGGCCGTTTCGTACATTACGCCCGGCGCACTCCTTAACGGTCCCGTATTGATTGGCATCAATGTCGGTCGCCAATTTTTACTCGATATTCGTTCCTGATGTGTCAGCGTGCTGGGCAATTTAATGAGAGTGACTGGCATGCCTGCCTTCGATGTACCGGGCCGACTGAGAGAATATTGCATTTGTTGACCACTCATCGGAAACTTCGAAGAGTTGCTATTAGAAGGACCGCCGCTACTTGTGCCACGTCCTATAAGCAACGAGGTCGAGCCACTGCCACCGCTGCCGCGATTAATACTAATCAATTGCGGCGGTAAACTGATCGGCTTTAGTAGACTGGACGAATTGCTCGGACCGGCTGTATTAGTCGATGTATTGTCATCGCTCATCAATTGACTTGCAGCTGCCAGGATTTTCTGTTGTTTGGTCAACGCAAAAGTATTGCCGCTGCTCGAACTACTTTCGTTGCTCGATACGCCACCGATTGGTATAATTTCGACGGCCGAATTTTTCCGACCCAACAGATTCGATTTCAATATACTGACACCACCACCGCCACTACTACTACTATTGCTGCTCTTCGGCATTGTAACATTACTACTTATTGTACTTGATGAATTTTGTATTTTGGTTGCAGTGGCTGCTGTTTGTTTTGGTTTAGGCGTTATTGTGATTGTTAGATTATTCAGCTTTTTCATATGTTCCGGTTGTCGGAGTATTTGCGAAACTGTTGGTCGTGAATTCTGATTAGTCAAATTATTATTACTACTATTAGCACTGCTGTTAATCCGTTGATTACTAGTTTTAGTTTGGGCAGTGTTACCTGACGTTGAATTGTCATAGGATCGTAAACGATTTTGTACAGTCTCTGAGTATACTACGGCATTTGCACTGGCGTTTTGTGACAACATTAAATCGCCGTTACGAAAAAATTTCTCCAATAGAACTAAATGACGTAAGAAGCTCGATTGATTCCCGTACGGCTTTTGCAGATTCTCCCAAAGGCGACGTGTCGGCTCGTCGTATTGTAGGAATGTTTGTATGCGGGTCCATCCTTCCGGAGTACGAGTTGATGTTGAACCACCAAATGGCAGGTTAACCTGTTGAGAAACAAAAAAAAAGCTGCTTAGTAAAAAGTACTACAAGAGGAATTTAAAGTTTTGCGTTCTAATGGAACATACTATATAACATTTTTGACCACATACTTTAGGGCCCAGGGCGAAACAGTCATCCGTTCGATACAACTAAGACCGGGGCCGAATTACACTCATGGTGCTTACATCACCCCAAAAGTGCATACGTTCGGTCCGAATTGTTGGTACGCTTATGTCGCAAAGGGCGATCTCCAGCATTCTCAACGTACGTGTATTTCGAGGTGCTAATTGCGACACAGACCCTTACTTAGTTAAGACCAGGCGGTTGTACTTACCGTGTATCTCCATAGAAACTTAGTGAAGCTATTTTACCACATAAACAATATTTCGAGAGAGAACAAAACCGATAAGAACCCTTCACCTATCATCTTGCTCCCGCTTTTCCCTTTTAATGAAATATTTCTGGTTTTTTCTCACTATCTCTAACCCTTTATGTCATAGACCATCACCACACATCAATTTTAGCCGATTTATGTAAACAAACAGCAAACCCTCAGTGTCAAAGAGTTTCGTTTTTGCTTCATTTCTCTCGGCCCATTTCATTGCCTTATATTCTTATTCGAAGGTTAAAGCCTCAGTTACAATGGTTCCGATCCGATCCGATCCGGAAAACGGAGAGTGTTGAGTTTCTCCATCCGACACACATCTAAAGGGAATTTCGGAAAGCCCAGTCACAATCATTCCGGTAATTAGCCGAGACACAAAACGGATAGGTAAAGTTGACCAACTTTCAACTTCTATCCGTTCCGACGGCAAGAGGTGAATTATTCAATTTCACCACCTCCTTCGCCGCACTAAAAATCACAATTACACCTCGATAATGTCACTTTGATAGATGTCGGAACGGAATCATTGTGACTAGAAAATTTTCTCATCCGAAGTTGCCGGATCGGATCGGATCCATTGTAACTGAGGCTTTAGACCAAGTTCCGATGTCGAATAGCAAATAGAGGACACCCAAGAACACAACCGGGCCCTAAATTCAACATTGGAAAGCTTAAGGATGAGACAATAGTTGCGAAATAAACTTCAGCCTTAGAGAGGCATTTCGCAACAATACTAAACATGTGAAATGTGGCTAAACCTCAAAGATGGCATCACATCCGTCGCAATGGAGGTGATAAGACAAAAATCCCGGCGCAAAAGAGATGAGTGGTTCGACAGCGAATGCCAAGATGCATTAACACGTTGACTGTCGCGTCACCCGCAAGAAGCAGTTCCTGAAGATTGGCGCAGCAGTATCATATCCAAATTATAAAAAAGGCGACAAACTCTGCTATGAAAACTACCGAGGAATATTCCTGTTGTAGAAAAGAGACTTAAAACCCTTTGCTTACAAAGTATACCAGGACGGATTTAGAACTGGGCGATCAACCACTGACCAAATATTCTCAGTTAAGGTGCAATCTGGCTGGTACTGCTGGCCGTCGCGGACAGCAGTAACTGTCAACCTTTGCACTCACAACCGTCAACTTCCGAGCAATCGCAAACAGACAACACAGCTTGTTTTGGCCTGAAGCAATAGTCTACTGCCGGCAGTTTCTGCTAACCGCAACGGTCGGCAGTACCAGCCAGACTGTACCTTTATGGTATAAACACAATTGAGACGAACTTCGCCAGCGGCGACGAAGTTCGCTGAAATGCACCGCGACACACGTAAAGTTCGCCAACCGCTCGCCGTCGTAATTCTGCGTCATTATGTGTGTTGCGGTACAGTTTTAAAATTTTGACAGCGAACTTCGCCGCCGCTGGCGAAGTTCGTCTCAATTGTGTTTATACCATTAGACACACACTGGTCGCGTTTACGAGCAGACCAGACCAGTCCACATAGACCAGTTCGGTATTTTTCGGTTTAGCATTTATGTGCGCATTTTCACAGTACGAAGACTGGTTTGGTTTCATTTGGTCCGTACCAAAATCAAGGCAAAATCAGTCCAAATGAACTGGTTTCATATGCTTTTATGCGTGCGACCAGACTGTCTGTTTTGGTCTATTCAGACTGGTCTGGTCTGCACGTAAACGCGACCGCTAAAACTGATTCCGACTAACATAAATGACAATGATTCTCTGTCACAAGTCAGAGTTGAAAATTATCTGACTTCCAGCTTTAGAACTGACAACGGGTTTAAACAGGGTTATGACCTGCCACCAATGCTTACTTGCAAGATCGCTGGAGAGTGCCAAAGAAGTATGTGTAAGCCTTAACTCGATAGCAAGAGAAGTTGGACTACGTATTGACGAAAAAAAATCCAAAATCATGACACGAACCAGGGGAAACACGCCAAGCAACAATACAAAACAAACAATACAAAACAAACAATACAAAACAAACAATACAAAACAAACAATACAAAACAATAATAAGACCTGTGCAAATAAGTTCCGCCACTCGAACCTAAGTAGCTTGTAGGACCATCTATGAGTACAGACCGGCAATTGAAAGCTGGGACACTCCCCTCCCCGGTAATACAAATTTTATTTAAATCGATCGATAAATAGCAAAGTTATGACAGTTCTCCCTAAACATCTTTTTTGTCGATGATGAGATGCCAAAAATCAAAACAATGCTTATTACATTCTTCGATAGCAAAGGGATTGTCCACAGGCAGCGAAACGTGGACATTGACTCAGGCGTCCGAAAAATTAGTTAACGCCTTTGAAAGAAAAGTCCTCAGAAGAATTCTCGGACCTGTGAGGGGAGACTCGATCTGGAAAATACGATGCAATAGAGACCTGTATGCCATCTTTGAAAATCCGTAAGTATAGACCCTCATAAAATTCAAAAAGCTACAATTGGCTGGTCATGTGGAGCGGATGGATTGCTGAAAGAATCACCAAATGCACAATAAAGTGAGAAGTTACTAAACAAAGACCAGTTGGAAAACCACGGAAACCCTGGGAGGATTCTTTTGACGCGGGTAACAAATCACTGCTAAGATTCAAATTGGAGGACACGTTTACTAAACCGAGAAGGCTGAAGGCGGCACATTCAAGAGGTCAAGGTCCGATTTGGACTGTAGCGCCATTTTAAGTAAGTAAGCATGCCGCTTTCAATTCGAACCGATCCGGTGCGCACATACTACGTATACATGGAGAATCCAAAGATCGAAATTTGGATCGCATATATAACAACACCGGATCGAAACATGAGATGGGATTGAAATGACGAACGACATAATCGGTTTCGATTCGATCCAGGTCGAAAAGTTGGTTCGGATCGATTCGATCTCATTCCAATCCGATCTGAGTCTAGATGTGATTTTAGAGGATTGAATCTGGATTCAATGCTCCATGTATACGTAATAACAGTGTTCTATCCTCGAAACCGTGAGCAGTGTAAGAACCAGAAAATTACTCCTTCTTGCATATTGTATGCGTTGGGAGCGCATTTCGGACCGAGTGTTATGGTGCAGTTACACGCAGAGGTGTGTGTGAATTGCTTTCAACACGGCAAAGAATAGAGACAAGCCGACGAAAACCGGTTGCAATGGCCGTTGAATGCAGAGGCTCGCCTCAAGGGTGAGTGTAAGCGCACCATAATATTGCACCTGGGAAATACGCGAAAAGAAATATCTCTGTCGCGTAATGGAAATTGAGCTGACTCCAAATCAGATGCGGTCGAAGCGAACTTAACCTTTAACAGAATCGTATCTACATCTATTCCAAGAGAAAAGGAAAATTAAGAGCATTCAACTAATCAATCGATTTCGTCACACAATAGGTTTTTTTCTCTTGAATACTCCACTAAAGGCGAAACTAAAAGCCACATCTTTTTGATTTGATAACCAACATTTTTCACAGGAAATTATTTCCCTTCCTATGCCATTTCATATCACTAGAAACCCGCATATGCTCTGACTTCTACGATTAATACCAGGGTCATTCATATAAGCCGTTTTTTGTTTTATGATTTACCGAACCGTACGTGGGCCAGTTAGATATGTACTCGCAACTTTCTGGCTAGACCACAAGAAATAATTTGTCGATTTTCAAAGCTTAAAATTGGAATCAAGATCGAGCCTCTACGACTACGTTTTTATATTCTAAAGACAACAAATAAATTCTACTTACATTAAGGCCCATTTCTTCTTCGCCCGGAAACAGCTCGCGCATCGAAATATTCGGATTCGATCGTAAAACAACCGAAATATCATCGTTGCTCTTTGTCACGTTGCCACCTTGCAGAATTGTTTGTAGTTTTGAAGGTGGCACCACAACCGGTGGCGAAGGCGAATCACATAAGACGGGCACATCATAATCGACCATTACATCATTATCCAGAAGCATTTGGCCACTTGTAGCTGCTGCAACATCGGCTACATCGTTGCTATTCTCTTCGGACGAAATCGGCGTGCTTTCGTTACACGTCGAACTTTTACGACTGGGTGGCACCTGTTGCTTAGTAGCTGTTTCGATACTTGCAAGCTTTTTCGGTTTGCGACCACGCTTTGCTGGTGTTGGAGCTGCAGATGTGTCTTTATTGTCGACCTGTTCGTCGGCATCAGATGCATCGTCCGATTGAATGTTGTGGAAATGTAATAGCCTGCAAAAAAAAAAACGATTAGAGAATTTCTTGACGCGTCAAAGTTAAATCCTCCACGCGTACCTTCTTCGGTAGTTTTTCACGAATTGAGCCTTTTGTGTCTTTCCTTCCGGCGGCTTAACCAATAAATTCGTGAAATATCTACACAGCTTGCATACTGCCGGATTTGAGAACAGCTTCACCGGAATTCCCTGCCGCATGAGAAGCTCCTCCAATTGTTGAACTTCCTGAATAAAAACAAAAGTCGAGACAAAAATTAAATTTCCGTACCGACAAGAAATGAAATGCTGTCGCGTCCTACCTGGGTTATGTGATACATGTGGTTCTTAACCAAACGTCTTTTGCAGAGAGCACACTCCAAACACTGAATGATTACCTCGTAATGTTTATCACAAATCGGTAACCGGCCGCCGTAATTCGACAAATCCAAATCGTCGCCGAGCAATAGCCGAATCGTCTTTCGAAAGCCCTTACGCCGAAACGTATGTGACGCCGGCTCTTTGCAATTCGTCACAAAACAAGTAGCCCGAATCAACGTATGTCCGGGCGGGATCGGTGAAGCTCCATTTTCACCTTCCACCGCGTCATTGGCCAGAGACGAATTGTATTCACCATCCATAGCGGACGGAGCCGATAAACGTTTCTTATACGACGGAGCATTGGCGCGACGATCGACATGACGAAAACATGCATCGCACAGACAATTATCAACCGTCAGCTTCTCCTCATCTGAAAAACAAACATCAGTATTTCCATTAGAAACGGATCGACGATTATTATCGGGTTAAAACTCACTATCCAAAATTTTCTTCTGACGTTCTGCCGATTTTAATTGGGCCACATGACACGGCGTATCGTACAGACCGAATTTACCGCCGCAATAGAAACATTGATCTTGACACAATCGCCCCGGATGTATGCTGAATGACGATGCCTTCTCCGGTATAACGATTGTTTCTTTTTCTTCCTTTTTTTCAGCTGGCGCGACCGTTTCAGTAACACTTCCTGGTTCTAAAATCGGGGAAAAGATACATTGGGAATTTTGTTAGTTAAGTTAAGTTAAGTACAACGTAACGATTCAGTTAAATCCAGATTAAAACCGCCAACAAATTGAATTTAAGTTCATTAAGAAAAAACTAAAGAATCTTTTTGCAACCTAAAAACCGAAATACGCAACTCAACTCCCAACACTAAATGTAAAAATAAATCTCCACACCCGTCAAACTACTCCGCGGCTTACAGTTATGGTTTTTATTTTAGGTTAAAACTAAAACTACAAGAAAAGAATTAAAACTTGAGAGATAGCAATAGAACACACACCAGTGTTATGAGAGCGATTATGTGATTTTCTACCGTGTTGTGTTGTTGTTTCCAAAACAGCTTCGCCCTGAAATTGCAAAAGAACAAAATGTATCAAAAAAAAAAACATGAGCCTTCAACTTCCAACTCAAAGTACATCTAATCGAAACTTACCTCATTCTGAATCGTATAGTAGGTGTCTTCAGTCGATTGAATCGATTGATTTGCACTCCGATCGACATGAGTACCGCGACCGCGTCCCTTTTGAAAGGTCATTTTAAGTGGATGTCGAAGACCGCCGCCTCCACAAGCTGATCCTGCAGCAGCACTACTATTCCCGTTACCGCCGTTTGTATTCAGTCCGCCGTTACCGTTATTACCTTTCCGCTGTTGCTGCTGCTGATGTTGCTTATCAGTCATCGAATTCGGACCGACGGCTAGTGGTCGATTCAATTTAATTACAGTCTTTAGGGTGCCGGTGTATTCTTGTGAACTTTTATTACCGTTACTACTTCCGGCGGCCAATTGATCGGCAACGCAACTGGAATTGCCGTTAATTTTCCGATTGCTCGATGTTGAAGCGGCAGACGACGACGTCGACTGGAAAAGTTCACGACGCTTTTGCTTTTCGATTTTTGCCTCGTCTGCCGCTTTCAAAGTGAGTAGACCCAATGTTTTCAGATGATTCTCTTTCTCTTTGAGCGTTTCGGGTGTTTCGTGGACCTTTTTGATTGTACCCGTCGTCGTCGCCGTCGCCGTCGATACGATAAGATCAGCTTTTTCATTTGGTAATGCCTGGCGCAAAATTGTTTATGAAATAGTAAAAAAAGAAACTCGTAAGAGATCACTTACCTTTATGCTCGAAACATCGACAATTTGTATATTTTCCATGTTCTCCTTGATATTTTCCTTGTTCTCGACAACACCGTCTTCATCACTTTCACGTCGTAGCTTCTCTTCGACAATTTCCGGCAGAACATTTAAATCTTCGTTCGGGTCGCTCGAATTATTCTCAGCAACATCCGAAACGCCCGAATCAACTTCCATCTGCGCGGTTTCGGTGCCAGTTGAATCCATTGTTTCCGGCTCGTCCTTCACGTCAACGTCGTCTTTTACTGCATCATCTTCGACAATTTCTTCTTTTCCTTCGGCCGGACTCTCAGCAATTTCTTCCGTGTTTACCTCTTCTTCAACCTCTTCACACTCCGTCTCAACCACTAACTTCATTTCCTCACTTTCTTCTACGACGACTTTCTCCTTCTCATCGTCGTCGTTCTCCTTCTCATCGTCGTCGTTCTCCTTCTCATCGTCGTCGTTCTCCTTCTCATCGTCGTCGTTCTCATTCTCATCGTCGTCGTTCTCCTTCTCATCGTCGTCGTTTTCCTTCTTACAATCATCCACAGCCGTTTTAATTTCTAAATCACAAACGTTATTCAAAATTTCAGTATTTTTAGACACCGCAGTTTCATTCGTTAGAATTTCAGACTCAATTTCAACCACCCGATTGGTTGCGTTTTTCAACTCGGGCGCTTCGTCCGCTATCTCGCCAACTTCATCTTCAAGTAGACTTTCTTTTTCGAGGATAGGCGGACCATCTTCGTCGACTTCTTCTTTAAGAGATGACGACAATGTTATCTCTTCTTCGGTGCTATCCTCCAAAATTAATAATTCGCCTTCTTTGATCGAATCACTGGCGTTCGGATCACTTTCCTCGTTCTCGATTTCGACTTCAAGGACGGAATTATCGTCGGCAGCATTCGTTAAGATGGGCGGAGATTCGTCGTCATCGGTCACAATTTTATTACTATCCTTTTCGACTTCTTGAACAATACCGCCCAATTTCGGATCCTGTTCGATACCGAGATTGTTCTCCATGAATTCGGGCTTCTTGTAAAATTGTTTTACGCTGCTTTCGCTTACACCCTCACTGACCAGGTCGGTGGGACTTAGCGATGCTGCTTTCTCGGTACCACCAGAGCTGGTGCTGGCAGTTGTTTCTTTTTCTACTGCAATTGCAGTTGTGTCCACTGTTAGTGGCGACTCTGCATCAGTTGGAGTAATTTCCATCGCTATCTCTATACTTTCCGGCACTTCGGTTTTTATAATGTCAACATTTTCAGGCACTGGTGATTTTAAAGTCGGTTTTGTTTCGGGTACTTTTTTTGGTTTTCTTCCTACTTTTATCGGAACGGCAGCAGTTGCCACACGAGCAGGACGACCTCGACGGGTCGGTGTAACTGCCAACGGATTTGGTTTCTTGATTACCTTCGCCGCAGTCTTTTTAACAGTCGGCGCTAATTTTCGACGATTTTTTCTTGGTGTTTTTTCTTCGAACTGTTCGTTATCTTCTTCATTATTGTCTTCGTTTTCAGGCTCTGTTTTGATTTCCGCCAATTCAGCTATAACTTCTTTGTCATCTTTTATTTCTTCATGCTTCTCATGCTTTTCGATTTTGATTTCCGTTACAATATTTTCGTCCGGTTCGTCCTCATCTTCGGGATCGATCTTTTCTATTTTAATCAGCTTTTCAACGGGAAGTTCATCTTCTTCTTTATCCTCCGATTGCATTGAATCTTCCCGTTTCCTCTTAACCGGCGTCGAAGCTACATCAGGTTTTTTTCTTGACCGTCGTTTACCTGCATCCACCTCAATGGGACTGTAGCTTTTTCGTGCAATTCCACGCAACGTACGAACCGAATTCTTTGCTAAGTCCGAAGTTGATTTTCGTGTAACTATTGCACTTTTGTCGAACACTCGACGCTTTCGAGTCCTCGGACTTTCGATATGTGTAGTTTCCTCTGATTTATCTTCAGAACTAGCTTTTGTTTGATTCTTATCCTCCGTTTCGACAGCGCTAGCCAAGTCGGTGGTTTCGGATGCTTTTTTCGGAGTTGGAGCATTGCTCTGTGTAGAGTTCGTACGACGCTTCCGTTTCGAGTCCAACGCTGGCGTAGCACAACTATCTCGACTGGTTGGAGTCGATGATTCCGATTCACTACCGACATCTTGATTCGATTTCGGTGTAACCGAAGATCGATCTTGCGATCCCGGAACCGGAGATTCTGCATTCTGTTTGTTTAAAGTTTTGCGAGTAGACATGCTTATTCTCGGCTTTACTTTGTAGTCTCATAGATGACGATCGGCTATTGGTAGCTTCTGGTGATGTGTGTAACTTTTAAATCTAGAAAGAAGGTAGAAAAATGTGTCAACCAATGAACAGAGTTTCAATTTTAAACTGAATGTCGTCAGGCGATAGGCGAGGAGCCAATAAAAAAATCGATAGAAACATTAAAAATAGATTCCGAGCCCCTAGTTTAGTTACCAATTCGAATCCAACACACATCAAGTTTTCGAAATTTTTTGTAACATCTTTAAGTTGAGAAGTTAACTAGTTATAATAGGATAACCGACATCTTAATCACTCACAGCTTCAAAAGAAAGGAAGAACTTTGGCCTAAAACCTCAAGCGTCCGAGTAGGCATGCAGCATTCTCATAAAAGAAGGAGATTGAGAGGGAAGAATAACCAACCAGAGCATGACTTGTTGTACGCTAAATATGAGAGATTCCTCTAAACTTGAACAAGAATTTTGATAAAATTTAAAGACGTTGCAGATTGTAGATTGGAGATAGGGGTCGGTGTGGTTAACTTCTGTCACTGAAGCCACAGTTGGCCTATTATGACATCCCCCGGACTGACTATAATTCCTCTTCAATCCCTGCGCTTTCAATGAAGCTTAGTATTTTGCGAAAAGGAATGGTCAGGAATCCCGATGGTTCCACGAAACCCTGACCGAAGTGACGAAGTCTTTTGTGAGCTAAACTCTCACATTCACAGAGGATATGCCCTGGTGTTTCGTCTTTGTCATATTCTGCAAATGTTGATCTCAGAGAGACCAATCCTGCTTCCTCATGAGCCAATACCCAGTCAGAGCTCCCACTAGGGTTCGGGTCTGATATCTGCTTAGTTTTAGAAAGATGTTTTTTTTCGAATGCTTTGGCATAAAAAGCTGAGTGCCGGTTGCCCGGTGCCAAGTCCCAGTGAATGGCACTTTGCGATTTTTGCCACATTCGGATGTTCATTATGGCTATGCTTAATTGTATCTCACAGAATGAGTATGGTCCCATGAAGTCAGCTTTTGAACCTTTCCTAGCCATTGAGTCGGCCACATAGAGATATACATATGTAGTGGAGATGACGAGCAGCGACTGCTATAAAGCCGGAGGATTTCTTGCAAAGGATCGGCGATATTCACTATGCTACTATCAGCATCTTACTCACATGTATGTTATGCTCGGAATTGAAAACAAAAAAACCTAATCTTTGAATACTAGGCTCCTATTTGCTATTTGTTTTACTGCCACCTGGCATGAAACGCTCCATACAAAAACGTTCTATTTTGCATCAAAATGATTGTATACAGAAACGGCGTGTTGCCATCTCCGTTATTTATATCTCTATGGTCGGCCATTTCGTTACCTTCAGAGCCGCTGTGACTCGCAATCCAAATGAGGTCAACTCTGTTCTTATTTCCGAGTTCAATTTGGCATTGGAGGCAATTCCAAACAAGTTTGGAGTAGATTTGATCGGACTGAAGTGCCATTATTGCAGCCTTGCTGTCCGAGAGAATATATATTTGTCGGTTTTTGTAGCCCCGTCTGATATTTTCTCTAATGCATAGTTCAATAGCATGAGTCTCCGCCTGAAAAACAGTGGATGTTGTGTGCATGTGTAGTAGAATTTAACACTTGGGCACTTCATAAACTCCTGTTCCTACACCTTGTACTGTTTTAGATCCGCCTGTGTACCAGATTATGAATCTTGGTTTTGGAGTGGGTTTGTTTGTGGCCCAATCCTCCCTTTCAGGTAGAACAACTTTGAATGGCCTTGTGAAATTAAATTTCGGTACTATTGAATCAGAAAGAGGTATCGCAAGTACGGGGTCTTTGTTGAGTTCTGCGGAAAGAGTTGGGCAAGCTGTTTTGCGCTCTCACTCTTCTTCCGAGCTCAAAAGTTGCAACCCCCATACCTAATTATTTTAAAAATGAGAGGCTCGATTAACAAGATGAAAAAAAAATATTGCTGGTGTAAAATGTTAAATAAAAAGCCCTTGAGTGTCATGTTCTATTTGTGTCCATCGACAACCAGTACCTCTGTGGCGCTTACTAGTTTTATAAAAACTATTTTCAGCTGCTAAATAGCCAACTATCTGTTACATAATTTCGGGACACCACCAATCAGTGTCTCGCAAAATACCAAAAAGAAAGCTTTTAGCGCTGTTTGTCCTTGCCGGAGCACATAATATCAGCTGTTAATATTATTAAAACAAAAAGCGAATAAATATAATAAATAAATAAACAAACTCACGGCTCCAAAACAGCTACAGCTTCTAAGCTTCGTTAAATAAATGTAAAAAAAAAAACTGTTGCCTGTTACCAATTATGTTCAGGATCGGAAGGATCGTTCTACAGGTTATTATGGTTTACTACAGGGAAAGCTTGATTCCTTGGATATTCCCCCTTCATAAAGTTGTCTAGCGATAGCAAAACCGTTTGATCGTGTTTAGACATTAAATGCCTTTTAGCTAAACTCAATGCTTTTGACATTCGATACGATCCGTATTAGATGCAATTACTCTTCCCTCTACTCAAATGATTCCCGTATCCCGTAGGGTTTAGTTCTGTCTCCCAATCTGTTCCTACATTTCATTAATGAGTGTTGCGAACGGAAGCCTGTATTTTCGCATGGAATAGTATTTGCTTCACGATAGGAGTAGCAACCCTCTCCGGGACACCAGTTTGAAGTCTGAGATAATGCCTTAGGCCCGTTCCTACGATCGTCAGTTACGTTCCAACTGGAACTTTAACTGACAGATGTTCATACGAAACTTACAGTTTAAATTGCGGTTAGATTTAACCAGAAGATCGTAATAACGGCCCTTAGTGTCTCTAAACGATGGAATGTAGCGGTCAATGATAAAATGGGGAGGGTTGAAAGACTTTAAAAGTTGTAGAGCCACCATCATCGAATTATAAAACAGCGCTCATAAAGTATAAAATAAAAAATCCACTTCGTATAATTTACCGTTCCTACGATCGTCAGTTACGTTCTAACTGAAACTTTAACTGACAGATTTGCATACAAAGCTTCGAGTTATAGTTCCGGTTAGAATTTATCTGGCGATCGTAGAAACGGGCCTTAGTGATCAACCTTTAATTCAATCATGTACGTCCAATTTAGGATGGGAGAAAAATTGAAATAAAAGAAAAATAGGGCTTAAAAGTAGAAGGGATTGGACCAATATAGTCGGTGCTCCGGCCCAGATATGTGAATTGTACTCAAGTCGGGAGCTAAATATTTGTAACCAAATGGTATTAAAGAATTTATCCACTTCTGGAGAAAAACTAAGGGCTTCGAAACGCTAAGGCACGGAATACACGGTCCTTTTTCCCCATTCCGGAATAAAACCTGTGGGAGGTTATGAGATTGCTGGTGATTTGAACTATTGGAAATACAAACGACTGAATTCTAGAGTGGTTATCAACTGACTAAAATTTATTCTCAATTCTTCCTACCAACTAACTTAAAACTAGTTATACATAATTCACGATACATAAATTGTTTTTGAAAATATAATTCTAAATATAATTCTATTGTTCGAACGATTTTACCGCAAAGGGTCGTTGTCGAAACTTTTGATGGGCTACCGGTGCAAAATATCGGATCGTATTTTTCCATAAAATTTAATTGCTTTGATAATTTACCGGTGTGAAATATCGATTCGAAATAAAACTTATTTTTGAAATCCAAATTTCAATTGTTTCAACGACAATAGGATTTCAATTAAAATATTGATTTGTGTTCCAATAAAATAGAATTTCGGTTTGCGACTCGAATTTTCAGTTGGGTCGCTACAAACCGTTTCCGGACAGCCGATTGATTGCCGATTGAGCACAGCTACTCGAGTGACCAAATCATACTGGAAAAAATTCCGGACACCCACTTGTAGTCGAACTCATACAATTTTGTATGTTCTTGAAATTTAATTCCGGATCGGTCGAAAAATTCCTGATCAACCGTCCTGAGAAACCTGTGCATGTTTAGGTTTTTTTTTTTGCGGACGCGCGATTTTTCGGAGTCAGGCCTATTCAGGATCAGAGTCACAAGCCACAAAGTAGGTGAAAAGTCACAATTAATTCAAAATTCATACAAAATTGTGACTCTCGACCTACTTTGTGAATTGTGACTCGGTCCTGAAGAGGCCTGATAGTCGACGAGCTAAAATCGTATACATTTCTATGGGACATAGTTTTCATTCTTTCCGGAGGGCGGAGCCTATTTTTCCGAGGTGGAAAAAGTGAACCATGTAGTACGGCCCTTAATTTTTTACTAATCTTCATTTTTAGAAGGTGGAAAAGTTCCGGAGAGTGTAAAAAGGACTCCTTGCCATGACATTTAAGGGGGTATTTGCCTTTAGCTCAATCCAAAAATCTAAAAATTTTTTTTTTTAATTTTTTCGTAGATAAAACATGTGTAGAATATGGTACCCAAACGGATTTTTCGAAATCAACTGCATACGTGAGCTATCGTATCATTTAGGCACCTACTTTATGGATTTCCCATATGAAAAAGTACTCAAGGAAAACTTTAAACGCGTTTTTCTCGAAACTACGTTTTGCGAACTGGCGTAAGTTCTAGAGCTTGAACCAAATAAGCTATCGACTTCATTTTTTTTTTTTAGTTTAAAGTAAACTAAAGTCATTGGAGCTTATACCAACAAAATAGTGAAAAAAAAAATTGTTTCTATTTTTTTAACACCTTGAAGATAAAAAAAACCCTGAAAAATCGAAACTTAATCTTCGTATGCCCGCCGTTTTTTGTTTGTTTGAGTTTTTATTGATTTTATAGGTATAAGCTCCAACTACATTAATATAATTCTGAAAAATTTTTGAATTTTTAATTTCGGATAAAATTTACGACTTGTACAGGTTACGCCAAGTGGACATCTTTTTTGAAAGTGATTACGGCGCTCGCCATATAACTAGCAACCATGCTATCATTTTGAAAAAAAAAAAAAAAATTATTTTGTACTTAAATACTTATTAAATATTTTGAGAAAAAATCCCAGCATTCTATTTGCATCTTCTATGAAAATAAATCATGTAAATTGCCCTATTTTTAGGTCAGCTAGAGGCAAATACCCCCTTAAGCGGTAGTTGCATGCTCAATCCATTCAACTCTTTTTGCTATGGGTGCAAATTATTTTTCGGCAGTAGGAGAACAAGTCGGGATAACCGAAGTTTATACAAGGAAGGGACCAAAAAGATAAGGCTGGAAAAATTTAATAATAGTAAAACTATTGAGCTGTGGTCTCTTTTGAGCGATCCATAGCTATATTTCGTTTTTTCCGATAGTAATAGCTCGATCCTTTCAAGCATTGGCAGCTTCAATTCTGGGATCTTGTGCTTCCTAGTAAATAAAATCAACTCAGTTTTTCAGGCGTTAAGCCCGAATCCAAATCTTTTGGCCCACCTGCTTAGTGTGCGGAGTGTCTACTCCAAGATGTCAGTAATAGTATCCAAACATTTTCCCTTTTCAACGTGTATTTCAGATTACGTAAAATGTATTTTAGAATAGTGAATTGTATTTCAGATTTGGTAAAATGTATTTGAGAATAGTGCATTGTATTTCAGAATACGTAAGTTTGAATTCAGAAAACGTAAATTGTATTTCAGAGTATATGAATTGAATTTCAGAACACATAAAATATAAAACTTGAATTGATAATCGAAATGTTAAAATTTAATTTTCCACTTGCATATCATTCAATGACAAAGCTTTGACATGGAAAGTGAGAGTATGCTGCGCCGCCCGAGCAGAGTCACCACCAGCTACTGTTTCTTGTGATTGATCGGTAAATCAAACGTTCTTCACCAATGCCTGGGCCAGTTACATTTGGTAGTTGCAAGTATCCTTTTACATAGGTCTTTATTTTGGACCAAATATGTTCAACAGGATTTAGCATTGGAGAATATGGCGAAAGACGTAGCAAGTTTGCAGTACAATGTTCATTCACCTCTCTGATGGCCACCTCCAGTCTCGCATGACATGGGGCATTCTCGCAAACAATAATCAAATCTTGCAATTGATTCCTCATTCCTGCCAGCTGCCAAGTAAATTAAACCCTTCTTCTCTCCATTAACACCACACCTGCCCCAGAGATTGCTGCAATTAGGTGCACATCTAGTCCTCTTGAAGCAGGAAGAAGTTAAGGACAATTTCGATTTCGTCATTACTCATAATTTTGGGTTTCTTACCTCCACGGGGTAATGGACTTGGCGTTCCTGACGTGACCCAATGGAATGCCGTTTTGTAGTTTACTCCGAGAGAAACTGCCAAAGACGACCAATCTTCTTTTTTGTTAGCTTTGCTCACATTTCTCTCTCTATCCTGTTGGTTATGCTTTTGGTATTTTCTTCGAATGACTTGCTCACTGTTAACTATGTCCGATCGGCAAATCGGACACATCACGCTGTCTTCATGCATCAATGCCAATAGACAATTACCATGCAGAAGATGGCCACAAGGCTGCAATCTCTTGACTGCCTTCTATAACATGCTAAGGCAGCAAATAGTGCAGTTGTCCTTCAATTAAATATTACTTAATCCAATATCAATACAATAATGCAAGGGTACCTATCTGAAATACAATTTACGTTTTCTGAATTCAAATTTACGTATTCTGAAATACAATTCACTATTCTGAAATACAACTCACTATTTTGAAATACAATTTACATAATCTGAAATACAACTCACTATTCTGAAATACATTTTACATAATCTGAAATTAATATTATATAATCTGAAATACATGTTGAAAAGGTGTAGTTCGTTCGCGATCACTAACGTGAACTACAATGCATGCACAAGCCTAGTAATTATACGATCTGTAGTTTTCTTTATTTCCACATGTCCATCCTTAGCATCAGGTTCCGTTGGTCTCGTAATGAAGTAACTCTAGCATTACTTCCAGGCCTAGGCCCGATTTGGGCTGTTGCGCCATAGATTATTATTATTACCCTTAGGATCACTGTGTGCGACCCTCAGAGCGTCTTCCCTTTCGTGCTACTCCTTTCCAAATTCACGGTGTTTCCACAGTCAACTCACGTGCACTTGCCACTCTATGGGATCAGTAAATACCACCTATCTGTCTGCACGGACTGTCTAATCTATCTAGGGTACCTATCTAGATAGTGAGTCTGGTACTAGTTGATCCTGCCCTTTCTGATGAATAATATCAAAGTCATGCAAACGTACAGCCCTCCTTGCTAATCTTCTCGTTGGATCTTTTAGAATTATGCAGCCAGTAAAATGAGTCCCTTGTACGTAGTAGTTCAGCGTTTCAGTTAACTATAATACAGCCAAACACTACTTTACGTAAATTCTGATATACTTTGCGAACGTCTTAACCAGCAGATAACCTAACCGCTTATTTGTTAATGAGAACACTAAAAATCAAAGTATCTGAGAATTTTCGTTTTACATATTTATTGAACACCAGTGCTGTCACGAATATTTTTCTCGGGCATAAGAGATATCACAAGGCAAGCCTCAGGGGTACTCCACAGGATGGTGTGATATCGCCCCTTCTGTGGCTCCTGGAAGTGATCTAGGTTCATGATCAGAATAAGAAAAGAAAAAGAGATTGCGACAGTTAGCGAAGGAAATGGTTAAACTTCTGCGCATCACGTCATCAAAATCGACCATTTTCATATAAATTAATAATTAATAGACGGTTGTTAAGACGATATAGGTATCTAGTAGAGACATATTATAGTGGAGAATGCATAGTCGAACGCTCTTAGTGACGTCACAAAAGGTGCGTGTGTCGCAATCTATTATTCTTTGATTCATTGGTTCTGATTGAAATCGAAACGAAAGGAATCAAGGTTGTGGCCTACTCGGATTACATAGTCATACTACACCTTTTCAACATGTATTTCAGACTATATAATATTAATTTCAGATTATGTAAGATGTATTTCAGAATAGTGAGTTGTATTTCAGATTATGTAAATTGTATTTCAGATTTGGTAAAACGTATTTGAGAATAGTGAATTCTATTTCAGAATACGTAAGTTTGAATTCAGAAAACGTAAATTGTATTTCAGATAAGTATCCTTGCATTCTTTATCGGAATGTTGGCATTTAACTTAATTATTGTATTGAGATTGGATTAAGGGTACCACAGTAGCGGCTTCGGAATATCGAAAAAAAATTTGTTTGTCTCAAAAGTCTCTTCAGGGTCTGAAAAATGTTGTCCTATAGTTACAGGTACGTACGTAACCGCAATTTTTTAGCGAATTTTCTGGTTTTTTTTTTCTTCAAAAGTTCACCATTTTAACAAAAATAATTTTAAAAAAAAATCCTACGTGCTTCTCTAGCTTTTACTATGACTTATCGAAAATTTCATTGACCCACCATTTTTCTTTGAAATTGCACGAGAAAAACAACCGGCCGTGGAAACAGCTGGGAATCCGCCATTTTGTTTATATGGACTTTCAGTTATATGCAAAAACATTCTTCAAGACTTATATAATAAAGTGCCTTTTACCAAATTTCGATATGCTTTATAGTTTCTCCAATAATCCTATCACAAAATGACCCGTAAAAAGGCCCGCTACTGTGGCCTGCCCCCTTAAGTAATATGGAATTGAAGGACAACTGCGCTATTTGCTGCCTTAGCATGTTATAGAAGGCAGTCAAGAGATTGCAGCCTTGTGGCCATCTTCTGCATGGTAATTGTCTATTGGCATTGATGCATGAAGACAGCGTGATGTGTCCGATTTGCCGATCGGGCATAGTTAGCAGTGAGCAAGTCATTCGAAGAAAATACCAAAAGCATAACCAACAGGATAGAGAGAGAAATGTGAGCAAAGCTAACAAAAAAGAAGATTGGTCGTCTTTGGCAGTTTCTCTCGGAGTAAACTACAAAACGGCATTCCATTGGGTCACGTCAGGAACGCCAAGTCCATTACCCCGTGGAGGTAAGAAACCCAAAATTATGAGTAATGACGAAATCGAAATTGTCCTTAACTTCTTCCTGCCTCAAGAGGACTAAATGTACACCTAATTGCAGCAATCTCCGGGGCAGGTGTGGTGTCAATGGAGAGAAGAAGGGGTTAATTTACTTGGCAGCTGGCAGGAATGGGGAATCAATTGCAATATTTGATTATTGTTTGCGAGAATGCCCCATGTCATGCGAGACTGGAGGTGGCCATCAGAGAGGAGAATGAACATGGTACTGCAAACTTGCTACGTCTTTCGCCATATTCTCCAATGCTTAATCCTGTTGAACATATTTGGTCGAAAATAAAGACCTATGTAAAAGGATACTTGCAACTAACAAATGTAACTGGCCCAGGCATTGGTGAACAACGTTTGATTTACGTTGAACAGATCATCGATCAAGCACAAGAAACAGTAGCTGGTGGTGACTGTGCAGAGCAGTATACGTTTTCTGAATTCAAACTTACGTAGTCTGAAATACAATTTATGTTTTTTGAATTCAAACTTACGTATTCTGAAATACAACTCACTATTCTGAAATACAATTTACATAATCTGAAATACATGTTGAAAAGGTGTAGTTCCTCAGCCCTTGCGAACTAGTTCGTTCTTGTAGTTCGCAGTTCACTGACGAAGGAAGTAGTTCCTTTCGAGTTCGGATTGAATGTGAAGTAGTTCCTTTCAAGTTCGGATTGAATGTGAAGTATGTAGTTCCTAAAGTTCGGAGTGAATGTGAGAACAGAAAAAAAAGTCACCACTCACGAAAGAAGACACTGAATGTGATGACCTAAAACAAGGAGGTCCTCACTTCCTTTGCGAACTGAACTAATGCTATGAAAATGTCATGACTAACTACTTCCTACACACGAACTAGGACCGCAATTCAACTAGTTCGTTCATTTCACTTATGGGAACGATCTTCCGAACTACATAGTTCGTTCACGAACTACACAAGCCTAATAATTACCCAACAATGGGATTTGACAAATTTACCAAGCAATCAAACCAGGTAGGATGACTTCAGGAACTAAAGAGACAAAAAGACTACGGCGAATGGTCTGTGTCCGATTGGTGTGAACACTTAATCGTTCCTCTCGGGATCACGTAACTTATAATCTACCTGAAGTGTATTATTTTTGAGTGTTGCTTAATCCTCCCAATCAAGGAGGCAACAGAGAACGCGATTTCAAGTAATTTGGAAGATTAATATCAGGGAGATCAAGTCGGCGGTCATCCAGAACTTCATTTAATAGACATCATCAGAAGATCGTCGGAGAAATCTTACCACCAGTGGTGACATTGTTTATAAGAGATTATATAAAAAGAACCCTTTATTGATTAAATTGAGACGTGATTTTTGAATTAGTTTCCTTTAAATAAACAAATTTCTGTGGTGTTTCTCAACTCGGCTTTTTTTTTATTTTGTTCGTGTGAATTTGTCCCCGAAATATTCGTTGGGGGAAAGTGTTTGTGATCAGGTTCAATATCAGAACCACTTCCATCCACTTCTGCTTTCTGGGTTGGCCGTACAAGGACCACCCGTTCGCCTCATTATTGAAGTGGTTTCTACCTTTTTTGTCCAGCGCAAAAGCCGTTTTCAACTGGGAATCCTAAAAAAAACCCAACTCTACACTGGATAAAGGTGCAAAACACACCAACCTATAGTAGACGGTTTCAAAATATGTGGAGACGAACAAACGAAAAGGAAGTTCTGGAAATATTCTGCCTGCGATCAGGAAACGACACTGCTACGTCCCCGCCGTGATATCCCCGTCATACAAACACCACCCATTTGACCCGCCCAATTTTCCACAATTTTTTTTTTTTTGTTGACGTCCAAAGGGAAAAAAAATCCTTGACGCAAAATAGTTGAGCTAAGCCTCTCAGCAAGGACACCCCCCCCCCCCCCCGCACACAATGAATCAACAATCGCCACGATCATCCAAGATTCCCACCATCCGAATTCCTTCTTTCGCGTTACTAGGCTTGCACCCCTGCAAAAAAAAGTCGCTTTCCCCAACTAAAAAAAAGAAAAGAAATCGCACGACGAAACCAAGAAAATTTATTGAATCTCTAAACGGCGGGGAACAAAAGCTTCCGCTCGCGCCACCCCGCCGCCTACGTAATTAAACTTTCGAAAGTCCTTGCAGCGCGGATCCTTGCATTCGCACGTCCGACTTCCTTCGGGCAAGTTGGCAAAATCCACATGACGATTACAGCCCAAAAGCTAAACGAAGCAACAACAAATTTACACGCTCAGCGTGTAGCAGCCACACATCGCCGACAACGAAAAGAAAACTGCTTCGTGCCGCGCCGTGTTGTGACAACTCACCGAGGAAAACACTTTTCTTGCGTTCGAAAGAAAAACAAATAAAACACCAGCAAATTCACTCGAAACTCCGCGTAAAACTGAAAAATTCTCGCGCTCAACCCGCTAAAATCGACAGGACGTAAACTTCGCAACCACAAAACGCCAAAAAATTCCTCAAATCGAAAAAAAAAATCACACAATCCACTTTCCTCGCCGATTGAATTTTTACCCCATTTTTTTTTTACTCACCGGATCGGCGGCACTGCAGCGGACTACTCAAAAGGGCACGCAACGCATTCAACAGCAAACCGAATATTTTCCTTGCCAGCCGATTAAAACTCCGACGAGCATTTCACCCCGATCTCCTCGTCTTGGGACACTTTTATTTCAATTTTTCTACACCCGAGCAACGAAAAAAAAAACGCCACTCAAAAATCAACACAACGTCAGCGCGACACACAGGAAGGAACCTCTTCCCGAGGGGTAGAAAATAAAACTAAAACCGAAGTGGAAACGTCACATACACGCATCCAAACCACACGACAGAACACCGCGCGATGTCGCTCCAACGCTGCTCTTCCTCTTCTCCAAGCCGATTGACCGCTTGTCTGACTGCCTGCCTGGTGCCTGCTGCTAGCCGACGTACAAAATACGAAGCGAAACAAACTAGAAATGCTCTCGCTCCACTTTTTTCCCCTATTTTAAACGTTTGTTTTCTTCGTAAAATGTCACACATTCGAGATTAACTTTTTTTTTTATTGTAACCTTTTCCGTGTACGTACACGACGACGGAGCATTTTGCTACCGGTTTAGGTGCTTAGGCGTTAGTACGGCTACCAGAAATTATTTCAAACACAACTTTGCGGCGACATCAAAATGGCGGACGATTGCATTTCGTGAGACACGAGCTAGACGAGTCGCGATCACGGCGACAGTGGAAGACGAAACTTTCGAACACTTGCATGTTAAGTGGAACGTGCAAGGAAGCAAGGACATTGTGACGATCACTTTTTCGATGGATTTTTTTAGAGTTGGAAAAAGTACGGAGTTTGCAGAAATTGCAGTAAAATGTTGTGAATTATTAGACAGACTGTAAAAATACGAACTGCCGGAAACTCGGAAGTTCACACATGAAAAAAAAAATTAAATAAAATGCTTAGCAAATAAATGAACTAAGAATGTTTGGGAAAAGTTTTCATAATTCATTTTTAAAATGGTAATACCAGGGCTTTGTATTATATATGTGTATGTAAACCTCAGTTGTTCATATTGTCGATCAGTTTGAAAAAGGACTCAATGAAGACGGCACTCGCTTTATACTTAACTAACCACCATGACAACATTTTAAATAAACATTTTTTTGTATTTACTAAATAGTAATAATAATAATCAATGGCGCAACAGCCCAAATCGGGCTTAGGCCTTGAAGTAATGCTAGAATTACTTTATTGTGAGACCAACGGAACACTAGGAGGTGAAGTGGTCAACTACACGCTCGTCCGTGATTATTACCCCGATTTTAACTCAGGTACTCATTTACAGCTGAGTGAACTGGTAGTCCGGCACCCAATCCCATTTTCGAAAATTACTTGTCGCCAAGCAGATTCGAACCTGGTACCCGGTGCACCGAAGGCAAAAAAATTTGAATTTGAATTTCTTATCAAGTGGATACAGCCAATATTTTTATTAAGGCCCCATGAATCCGGTATGACAATTTTTTATCCCAGTTTGATTTTTCTTTCTTGAGAGGATTTAAATCGATTGAAATCGTTTTTTGTTCGTGTAATTTGGCGTGAAAAATACGTCTGCATCGTTCGCTGTCTATCAGCGAACTAAATTTGAATTTACAGAATAAATAGTGTTATAGGCTTTCAAATTATTTGAAACGCTAAAAATCAATAATTTTTTCATTGATTTATCTTCTAGATATATCAACTAATTATACTATCAATTTAATGCGGTCTTCTTATGTAATTCCTGCCATGAAAATTGTGAAAAATTGCTTTAGTTTGACTTCATATATTATTAACAAAAATGGAAATTTTTTAAAATTTGATCTATACAGGACCTCTTTTAAGATTTTTTCTAGCATTGTATTTATGAAAATGACATGGTAATTATTCAAGAAATAGGTAATATGCGTTTAAAAAACGAATCTACGCATTTTAAAAAATGTTCAAGGGTTGTTGTAATAGCATTTTTTTTTTCAAATACAGTTTTTAGTTTTTTCTCTATACACGACTTAGTTTACATACCAGCTAATAAAGTGGTGTAATTTTATTTTATTTTTTGGCTGCCATTAACGTGAAATATTGGCAAAAAAAACAGTCATAAATCATCAAAATCGCATTTACCGTGCACATGGAGCCTTAAGACCCCGATAATTTTATTTGGCAATCAAAAGAGAACCCATAGTCTGGAATTTAAATATTTTTTATAGTTTAATCACAATTAAAAAGTACGCGAAAATAAAACACATGTCATTAGGGTGTAAATACTTCTGCGAGTACATACAATACGAAAGTCTACACAAAAGATAGGTCGAGAACATGTTGAGTGATAAGCTCTATTGTTTTTTTTTATTAATTTCATATAAAATCCGATTATACATATTAGGAGATTCAGTATATGAATTATCGAAATTAAATGCTAGTAAGTTCCAAGAGATAAAGTATTTAAAATCCTAAAAAAAATCAAAACTGAAGTTGTTTGAAGTTATCATTTATAGAGCCTTATACGAATTTCTGTTAAGCTTATATTATACTATATGTCATGCTGTCGTATTTGACGAAAAGAACAGTAACCGTCAAAATAGACCTTTACCTTGTTTCTTGACATTTTCCAGGGAGCTGACTTCTGTTCAACGAAATCAAACTCATTTCAACTCATATTTCCATCGATACTAACTTAGATTCAATCCGAATTCAACCCACTATGGAAACATGGTACTTATGTAGAGCAAATAAAAAAAAGGTGCCAAACAAAAATTCAATTATTACACACATATGACTGCATTTGCCAGCGAGAATAGTCAAATATTTGACATAGTGGCATATAGTCTTAGAATTTATTATACAATTATAATAAAATGTACGTGGCTACCATAATAATAAATTATTTATTTATTTAATTATAACATGGATAAATCCATAGAGATATAAATACTAGACGCTGGACGCTGGCAAGACGCCACTTTTGTATGAAATACTTTGAAGCATTTTGATGCAAAACGGAACGTTTTTGTGTAGAGCGTTTGATGCCAAGTGGCAGTGAAATGCAAATAGTAGCCTTATATTCAACATGGTAACTTAGATGTGAGTAAGATGATAATAGAAGAATAGTATTTATTGCCGGTCCTTTGCGAGGAATCCTCCGGCTTCAAAACATTTGCTACTCGTCATCTCTAGTACAACTAACTCTTTGGTACCAAACAAATCAAAAGAGTTGGCAACTCTCATAAATTGTTCTGGGACTACGTACAGGCCATAAAAGTATGACGGACTTCAATAATACAAATGTCCTGTCCTGTCGACAAGTGTAAAAATGTTTGAAATTTGTTTTGTGAATCGTTATAGAAGTTTGAACATTTATCCAGCAAAACTATAAAATACTGCTTTCATTATACTGCTTGAATGAGATTTTTAGTAATAATTTTTCGACCTTCTTAAAGACTTGGTATTGGAATGTATTTCTTTCGAAAACTGATCTTTGTCTTAACAAGGTTTAAGGCATAGCGCTAAGAAATTTCTGATCTTATATAGGAAATATGTAAAAAAAAAAACATTGTGAAGAAAATAATAAAATAAAACATAACACAGTCACGATCGGCTCCAAATATATTAACGTATACCAATATTTTTAAATTATTTCAAACGTAAAACCTTAAATATCCCAATGTATGAAATGGACTATACCACTTACAAAAATAACGGCTCATATTATACAGGGTGTTTGCAACTCCGTGTAGGGTTATTCCTTGATATATTTAGAGAAAAAAATTGTTTTACAGGGTGGGTTAATTTTCAATATCAGTGGAGATACAGGGTGGTTAAGAAATGTGTTTTTGACCGGTACCCTCACTCACTTAAAACGTTATATAGTATGTATCTTAAAAACGAATAATCATAAGATAAAGTGTTTTACTCGTTTTACAGCGAATCGCATTACCTTTCATTCGATATACAAGTCTGAATTGCAACAGTCCCAAATCTTGAGATATTTACTCGAAAGCACAGATTTTTGCTACGTCAACCCTAAAAATTCAGTGATCAATGCAGTTCATCTTCATTTTATTTTTTTATGAACCGTATTATTACCGACAAAACCTGCATTCATATATATGTGAGTTTCGATTAACATTTTTGGAAGTAATAGTGTGGTGAAACCTTTCATCATTAACTGAATGTTCTTTGTAACCAAGTGTTTTATATTTTTTGATTGCGACTTGGTTGAGAAGAATATTTAATTTTTGATCATTTGAATCAAGTCGGCATTTTATTAAGAAAAATAAAAAGTTTTTAAAAATGAATCTGTATCATGATATTTCGCATTACGTGAGAACATTTTAACTTTAAAAATAATTTAATAAATAAAAAATCAATAAGAATCTCAATTATTTAATTAAATCAATAATTTCAATATATTGTTATATGATTGTGATAACCAATTAATTAAATCAATAATTTAAATATATCGTAATATGATTGTGATAGATTCAATAAAGAATTTCTTAATTAATTATTTAAATATAACATTATATATTTATTAACGACAACAATAAAAGTTGAAGATTCTACGCAGAATCTCCACAATAGGTACAAATACATAACGCATAAAAGAAGAACGTGTTGCTCTACACTCCTTGCTTGAACTGAAAGAATTTAATAATGGTTTTTATGGTTTATTTCAATTTTGTTTTATTATAATAAATATTCAAAATGGCCACCTTCATTTTGAATGCGTTTGGTGAGTGTTCTCTTGGTATTCATTAATATTCCTCAACTGCTGCCTCACTTCTATTGCTGCAGCATCGATTCTGGTATTTAGATATTTTTCTTCAAATATATCAAGGAATAACCCCTTACAACGTGGCACACGGAATGACAAGCACCCTGTATAGCTCCTTGTAAAACTTTCAACAGTTATCAGTAGTTATTTATAGCTCATCCGATGAAAAATCTACCAATATGTTAACCACCTTCTTCGAATTTTTCGGAATTTTAACTGTATGTACTTTATAATACTAACGGTCAAAATGTTTTCCCGGAGGACATAGTATTAAGATAGTTATATAATAGTTCCTTAAAGATTTTCAATATAATGCAAAAAGTTAAAAATTCAAGTAAAAGGTCATATTCATCATAGTGCGCTACAGTTTCAAAATACTAAGGTTGTTTCCCAATTTCCTTGCTTCGTCTACGTCTATGTCTATTTATAACAGTTATGACGTCAGACATAGCAATGCTGTGTCTAAATTCATTTTCGGTTCGTGCTTGACTACCAGTTAATCAAAGCAAACGTAAAAAAATTCTAATTTTTCTATGGAATTTAATAAATTTTTGATTTTTGAAGTGTCAAAGAAGCATCAGCTGATCCATTTCGACAGTTTATCAGAGATTTTTCTCAACTGTTATAAAAGCAATGCAAGCAATGCTATGCTGTGACGTCAACATAGACGTAGATGTAGACGAAGCAAAGAATTGAGAAACGACCTAAATATCATATTTAAAACAAAAAAAGGTCGAAAACGATAACTTAAATGTCCTTAGCTCTTGAATATATCAAACGCCAGCTTGGAACGAGAATTTTCTAAGTACGGCCAATTTTACAGTTTAAGGATTATTGAAACAAACCGAACCAACGAGTTGCTTAAAAAATCAAAGAAAAATCTATATTCATCGTAGGATTTCCATGCATGGCTTATTTTTAAGGTAATAGTTCCAAGAACCAACCCAGAGCCGTTCAAAAACTTCGAAGTTGCACTGTAAAATTTTCTATCTCTGGGAATTTATAAAACTAGCAAGCATCCACTCAAAAGGTGTGCATGTGTGACACAGTTCGGAAAAGCTGTCAAGAAAATTTCACATATTTACACTTGCATACATCATGTCGCATCGCATACATTTTTTGTCATTGTGTTTACCTCCGCATATGCCACGCTCTCTTTCTCTTCACGTTCCTATCTCACGTTCTCTCGCTCCGATTTGATTGTAAAAATTAACGCTTTATACTTCGAAATTCGAACGTCACATTTCAAATCCTTTTTTCCCGATCGTTCAGGACCCGAGCGACATTTTAGAAACTTTAAAAACATTCCGGAAAGTCGACTCCAAGTTTTGGAAGTAGAAAATCCCGGTTTGGGCCACGATTTTCGAAAGAAATCGACTACAAAAAGTCGACAGATAAGACTTAAATCGTCGGATGTCCGATGCAAATTTTAATTTCATTTAACGAAGCTCGCGCGGGAGGGAAAGAGTGAGAGACGAGAGAGTCTTTTTGCTCGTGGTTTTTTGTTTGAGTGTTTGTTAAGTGCTACACGAAGCAAAGCCATAATTCGGGTAGCACATTTAATTTTATAGATTGGAAATTAATTACGTGTCTTTTGTAATGTCGATTCGATGGAAGGTCAAGGGATAGAATGTTTTTAGGGCGAATGGATTGAATTACTTAGGGATGTAAATATGACGAAACATAGAGTAATTAAATTACGCCTCGAAGGAAATAAAAGACAACCTACGTACTACGTTGTACGTGACAAGATGGTGGAATGAAGAAGATTAAAAAAATACCAATTTGTACTACATACTTGAATTGTAAAGGTGAAGGGTCGACTATTGCAAATTAGCACTGTAAGTTTCTGAAAATAGTACAGTTCACAGTTGTTCGATATAACGTATTGGGATCTTGATCAAATCAAAATTGTACGCCATGGATTTCACTTCACTAGGAAAATGCAAAAATATATTTGATGAGTCGCAACAATTACAAAATGGCCAAATGAAAAAAACAATTTAATAAACTAAAATCTTTAACTGGAAAATTTGTTTTTACAATTTTTATTTGATTAGATTTAAGTATTTAGTATTAAAGTTACTCAATACGTTTCTTGTTTATACAATTTTGAATTTCATAAATAGTTTTTATATATATTTTTTGGAGCAAATTAAACATCCATCTATCATCAATCTAAAGAAAACTAACTAACAAATGCACCAAGAAAACATGTTTGAAACGAGCTTATTTTGTATGAAGAGGAAAAAAAATACCAAAAATAAATTAGTGTAGATGATAGGTTAAAAATCTGGAGAACGATTAATACAGTATAATCTGGATAATGTGAACTTAATTGAAATCGACTGATTTCACATTTTGGAGGTGTTCACTTTATTGGAAACGAAAAATACATGCTGTAGATGACTTTATTAATGTATCTATGTACATATATACATAAATAAAAATAATAATCAATGGCGCAACAGCCCAAATCGGGCCTAGGCCTTGAATTAATGCAATCAACACTAGGAAGTGAAGTGGTCAGCTACACGCTCGTCCGTGATTATTACCCCAATTTTAACTCAGGTACTCATTTCCAGCTGAGTGAACTGGTAGTCCGGCACCCAATATCATTTTCTAAAATTACTTGTTGCCAAGCAGGTTCGAACCTGGTACCAGGTGCACCGAAGGCAAGTGCTCTAGCCACTAAGCCACCCAGACTACCTATACTACTACTACTCTATATAGGTACATAGGTATGTATTTTATTGAAAAAAATTACATTTAAAATTTCATGTATGTATATTAAGCATAAAACCAAAATCCATTTACATTTTTCGAAAACCAAAGCTAAGTATTTTTAATAATTCTGAAAATGATAAAGAAAAATACTATTCTATTCTGGAGAGTTAGGTTTGGAAAAATTTTTTATTTTGGATTGTCGGATAGTCTTGAATGCTTTTTCGACGACTATAGACCTAATTGGTACATTTGTTAGTAATATAAATGTATCAACGCCCATAACTGTATAAACAGAGTGTGTTACTTTATAGATACATAGCCAATGTTCACATTATAGAGGCGCTAAAATTACCACCGTGCACATTACAAGAGACATTTAAAAAAAAAATTCTTGTTCACATTACTGGAAAAACCACATTATCGAAGGTTCACGATGTTACGCAGGTGGGTATACCGGAACCGAAGCCGGAGGTTTTTAAATCTGGTTTGTCGGAGCCGGAGGCTGAGTAGAATTGAGGCTATCAGTGCAACAGTGGCCTAACCCACAAAACCATAAGAACTGAAAAAAATATTTTTCTAGAATCTATACTTGCATTCTGTTGTTATTTGATAATTTTAAAAAATAGTTTCATATACTGCGGACAGATGACAGAAAATCTTAGTAACATTTGTATAAAATGTTATGGAAAAAATATTGCATCTAGATCCAATGATTTTGCTTGTGGGTTAGGCCACTGTTGCACTGATAGCCTCAATTCATGTTAATATGTTAAGGGGTTATATACAGTTGTACCGCGAAAAAAGATGAAATTTTCTTTATTTTTTTTTTGACACCATAAAAAGTATTTATTCAAAATCTTTTATCAACGTCGAATAGTACATGTTTCTAAAAACTTGTTGAAATTTATTCATCAAAAAATATTGAATAATAAAAAAGTTATAGTCGAATTCCAGAAACGCTTTTTTTTCGACGTGACTTGCGGTGGACATCATATCTTGAGAACGATTCTTCTAAAATCAAAAATTCCAGAAAAATCCGTTAGTATAATGTATTGTCTAGTCGATGAACGAAGGATTTGTAAAAGTGTTGATTTAAAAATAAATGGCGACGGTTGTAACAAAAAACGTACTTTTTCAATGTATAAAATTTTCGATTTTTTGCTTTAAAAAAAAAAAGTTTTCAACAATATTGAAAATCCTTCGTTCATCGACTAGCTATTATCATAGTAAATAAGTGGTATAAATTTGGTGTTTGACAGTTTTCTAGTAATCCTGTACTTTCGAAAAAATAAGATTCTGAGATAATCGCGTTTAAAGTTTAAAGTTTGTTTCTCGAGCTGTGCAGGTAGTGTGCTATAAAAAGCTACAACTTCGGTTCTAATGCTCCGATCGTGATGAAATTTGGTGAGAGTATTCTTGAGACAAAATACTGAAAGAATATGCAATAAAAAAAAATTATTTTTTCGTCCATCACAACTGTATATAACCCCTTAAGTGTTAACTTCAAAACAGTTTTTTTTATAACATCAAGGCATCACAAAGCAAACTATATCGTATCAAGTAAGAAACACATCTCAAAGCAAATAACACTTTACTGATTGGTCCGCCTGAAGTGGACCAAACCAGATAACTGTATTACCATCTCTGGGAAATCAGGATTTTTCACAAAACTAAAAACCAATATAATTATCTAAACTAACCTTTTGGCAGCCCAGACGCGTTTCTATTCCAGCCACGCAATCTCATCATTATGATTAACACTTTTATTAATCAATCTGAACTCCTTGTTTTTTCTCACAAAGTTCTTTATTTTAGTTATATTGTAAATGCAGCTAGAAACTTTACCGCTTTCAAATTGTATTGCGTTACTTAGGCTAGAATTTTCAGATACCAACATTCAGTCTATTGCCTCCATTAAAATAATCCGCAGAAATGTAATAGGCGTACGCTCGTACCTTTCTTCATACATTTTCTTTATACGATTGTATTAAATTGTCGATTGACAAAATCTGCGATCTTCGTTATAAACTTCGATTCAAAATTATCGGAGCCGAAGTCGGAGGTTCAAATAAATTTAAAGTTCCGACCTTTCGGAGTCGGAGTCGAAGCTCCGTAACATCCCTAGTTCATATTATCGAGATTATACTGTACTAAGAACTTAAAATTTTATCTATGGGAATTTTTAAGCTTTTATGATATACAAATGTCCTGGAAAAATTGGTTCATCCATTCACATTATCGCTCGAATATTTCAATGTTCGCATTCTGTTGTTCCTTATAATTTGGAATGATGCAAATCTCTAAAGTCTACCCAGAGAATGCATAAAAGACGTGTTTCTTCTTAAGACGTGACAGGCATCATCAGGACATTGTTAAAATGTATTTTGAGATTCTTAAGCTTCGGAATTGAAGATGATAAAATCATCATAGCTAGGAGTAGCTATTTAAAATTCCTTGAATAACTTGCGATGTTACTGGTATATGCGCAACGACCATAGAGAAATATAAACTGGAAACGAAAAGACGCGAAGCCTAATTTTTTTTCTATCCGATCTCAATGAATTCCAAAACCGAAATGACTCAATGAGCTATTTATACTGCAATACTCAAACCACTTGTACCACCTGGTGGCAGTTTAAGACATGAATATCGCAAGTAACTCCACTTAATAGCAAAAAATGACATTTCATCTGCAACAACCAAATAGTTTTCGTTTTCGGAGAAATATCACCCCCTTCCTCCAAATTTTCCAGATTAAAAAAGTAAACTTTGCACATCATCTTTTTGCCACGACCAGCGATTGTCGGGTTTCTTGGAAAATTGAATATTACAAATTTGTATACCAGTGTAAGTGGAAATATTAGTAGAAAGGAAACCGACTCTGTGAATATCATCACTTTTTGTTGAACCCGACACCTTTTTTACATTTTTTAAAATGTTTGAATTTTACTAGCAAAATTATATGTTTAATAATTTTTTAAGATTCTTTTATTGGCGGGATGTTGACATTTAATTTTTTTAATTGTTTGTTTTGCATTAATAATTTTTTGAAGATCGGGCATCGATTTATAAAATATGTTGCAATGTCATTTTCCTACTAAACCTAGTACTAACTACAAGTAAAATTTAGATATTTTCTGTGATATAAAATCAACGAACAATTTTCGCTACAAACGAAAAATTTATAGTTTCGCTTCTAGTTACTACTAGGCTTAATACATTGAAATAAGCGGACGAGCCTGGCATACTGTTCGCGAATTCTTAGGTCCGGTATTTCAATGGAAAGTTAATCGAGTGGTTTTGATTAACTGATAGTTAAAACAATTTTCCGTATTTCAATATCAGATAACCTACAAAGTGTTAGTAAAAGTGACTTTCAAGTTTTATCATACTTCAGGTATCAGTTAACTTCTGCTTACTTACTTACATACAATTTACAAACATCACAAAAGGTTTTTGGAAATACGATTACCAAGTTAACTCCCAGTTAACTTTTTGGCATTAGCTACGAAACTTACAAGTTAACTCTACATTGAAATATCGAGCCTTAAGGACTCTTCTTCACTGACCAAAATACAGGTTTTTATCGTGGCTTAAACGGATTTTTATACTCTAGATGAACATATAGAATATTATAAGTTTAATCCAGCCCGAAAAGTTTGTAACGCATAGATCCGAGCCTCGGACGAAAAAAAGTTATATATTATTTTGTGTTTATTTTTGGCCAAAACCCCCAAATCCGTTTGCTGTCCGTCCGTCTGTCCGTCTGTCCGGTAGCACGATAACTAAAGAACACGTTGACCTAGGAAGTTGAAATTTTGTCACAACTTGTAAAATCGAAAAAGTAATTCTAAGTTCGTTAATGGGCGATATCCTTCCACTCCTTCGGGTACCTCCCATACAAGAGTCCTTAAAACACGTTTTCACAATTATTGCTCGAATGCTTCAAGTTAGGAACTTGAAATTTTGCATACTTAAGGTTTATAATGTTTGAATCGAAAGTTCCGAATATGATGCAAATCGAATGAGTCCTTCGTGTAGCAGCCTCGAAAAGTCCTTGAAAAATGTATGCGTGTTACTGAATCCACTATAACTCCAGAACGAATAAAAGCAGGAATTTAAAATTTTACAGGAATTAGTTTTATACCAAAACCAAGACGGGGTTCATTAATTAGCACCATCCGTTAATTTCTTCGGGTAGCTGCCATACAAATGACCTTAATGAACATGTTCACCAATATTGAACGATAACTTTAGAACACTTTACGACTTTGAAATTTTATACACATTAATTTTATAATAGTCACAGCTGAAACTATTAATATGAAAAATATCCCATAAGTCCTTCATGTAGTTGCCATACAAAAATTCTGTAAAATGTCCTAACTTACTTTATGGAACTCACTATAAATCAAAAAATCGAGTAGCCACTATGCAATAATTTCTACCTGCAAGTAAAAGGTCATGTAATAATTGCTTGTGCTCACCTCATTCTTTTGATATATTTCCAACTAAAATATAAATCGGAGTTCAGTATTTCATCTAGAGTATCATACGATTGGCTTGCAGCCGATCGTGACTGCGTTATGTTTATAAGTAACAAAGTTCAATTTATTTTGGAACCATATTCGGCAAAATAAAATTGAAATTATTTCATCTATAATTTTCTTTTTAGGAATTTTCTTTAAAATTTTTTTTAACTGACCCAACCCTAAAATATTGAAATTTAAAACCAAACATTTTAAATTGTGAATTTAGTAACTATTTCCTGACTTTTTTGAACTTAATTTTTCGGTTTTATTTTTGAATTAATTTTTTCCATTAACTTAATATTTCATTCGGATTCATAATAATAAAAAAAAACATTCATCCTTTAAGGGGTTTTTCATGATTTTTTTCTGGAAAGACATTTTAATTTATTAACGTAAAAATTTATATATAATGTATATTTATGTATATATTATGGCAACTTTTAACTTTATTCTGGTATTTTTGATTTGTACAAAAAATAATGATTTTTAAAACAGCTATAGTCAATTGCCGGGATATCTGTCGATGGGATCATTTAAAATAAAAAAAATATTTCGGTAGTACTCGTACAATGAATGTATTATCTAGTACTTAATCAAAGGAATACGCAGAGTATAAATTTTTTTGAAAATGGTGGCTTCTCAAAAAAAAATTAGAGTTTCGAGAAAAACCTCGAATTTAAATTTTTAATAAAAAGGAAAATATTTATCGCCGAGAAAAAATCTTTACCACTAAAAAATACATTCATAAAGCTTGTTCAAAAATTTGAGACTGATAGGGTTTGCCGTTTCCGAATCTTGGTCACTGACTTTAAAAACACAGTTTTGAGAAAAACGCTCTTTCAAACACTTTACAAAAATAAGTGTAACTTCGAGAATATTTATCGGATTGTCATGAAACTTTCTGTGAATATACTCAAATATACTTATGTATGGTATATATGCACATACATTACGAAAATAAAAAAAACAAATGCAGAATGCGTATAACACCTTAATTTTTCTTAACTAGAACCACCGCCATAAAGATGAAAGTAGGATAACTTCGGAAATAAAAAATAAAATTAAAATTATGAATTATTTATTTATTCTCGATTTTAAAAATTAAAAAAATTAAAAATAAATAAATCACAGGGAGATTTATTTGTATTCGCCTACTTCGCATTGCATATTACTGCAATTGGACAGCGTGGTCATACAGTGTAATACAAGCTTTACAATAAATATTTAAAAAAAACCGTGTGTTCTCCTTTTATTATAGAATTTAATATTTCGGGCTTTTTAGTTAAATGAAATTGGAAATTTGGGAATAAATTTGGGAATAAATTTTCGATATATAAAATTACGAATAATTGGATTTTTTTTAATTTCGAATCAATTTCGAATCTGTACGCCAATTGTTTCGTAAATTTTTTTTAAAAAAAACTTTACATTAACAATTTTTTCTGATAGTCGCATTTCATCCAATTACTTAATTACGGTTGTAAAAAAAAATTCTTAGTGAAGAATTATGAAAAAAATTTTTATATAATCTTTTCAAAGTACATTCATAGTACCTAACAATTAATATTTAAGATCAACACTGTGCTGTGTGTCAGACTGAGTCTTAAGTCGTAGCTTACGCGTTTGTTTCAACAATATTGTTGTTGATCGGTTTATTTTCAAACTGTGCCAGATCACAAATAGTCCCATAATATAATAATTCAAAATAAAATGAATTGCCTTTTACCATAAAACGTTTTTTGTTGGATTTAAAAAAAAAAAAAAAAACAATAAACATCTACTCGATATCCTCATAAGAGCTAACACATATGAAGCAATCTTTACATGCAGGAATCGAATACCGAAAAATTCTGAAACTTCTACGCTATTATATTGCAAGTTGCAAATACAATTCCATAGCTTGTAAGACCTAAAATATAAAGGGTTTATCAATAAGAGCGCTCCAACTTTTTTTTTTTAAATAAAGCAAAAACGCTCGTAGTGGTCATGCGAAGGAAATTGAATTTCATACATAAATGTATATGTTTGAACAAACTAATAAATTCGTTGAAATCTCAAACCGTCTCTGTCTTATTAAAAAAAAAAGTTGAAGGGCTCTTATTGAAGACCCTATATATAGCGGAATTCGTGAAAACGTAACGACTCCCGTGGGCGTAAGTTTATTGTTATATATCAGGGTTAAAAAAGAGCCCTGCCGTAATGACTGGAGAATTACAAATGGCGGCCATGAAACTTAAAAACTGGTTTAAACTGTTGAGGATTGGTTAATTCGCATTAATAGCCACTGCTACTGCTCAGAGCGGCTCCGAGTGTTGTATGAATATTAGAATCTTTTAATTCCAGCTTTCGAACTCTCTAGATAAACTGATTCTCTTTACATCCAGTTATTCATAGCTTTTAACAATATCCAATTTTAAAAATTTGATCACGAATTATCCGTTCAGAGTTGTTTTCCTCCCGCATACTGTCCGATAGACTTAAAAGCTATGTACATATATCCGAAAGAAATCGCGTTAAGAAGCTTGGAGTAATTCAGATCGAATTAAAGGTGAAATTATAATGAAGGCGATATGCGCGATGGTGTAATCAACTATTATTACTAATAACTTTATTATTTTATGGGTAGGAGTGTGCAGGCTCTTTTTTACGCCATTTTTGATAATTTGTTCTGCCGAACTTAATAATGATAAACTGTGAAATTTTTACCATATATTTATGCACATGTTAAGCCCACTTTAAAATTTTTTCAGCCCCAAATGGTCGGTCATTGCTGAGGTATTCGCCAACTTAGCCACCCATTTTTAAAAAACCTTGTTTTCGGTAGACACGACTGCGGGCGTTCTACTAATCTCAAATAAAAAATCAAACGGCATTTTAATCTATGAAGTTTGAACTAGTTTTGGAACTAGGATTATCAAAAAACATTGAACAGTTAATTTTTGGCAGCTTATTGAAATTTTTATCGTCTATTTTGGTGTGTTTTTACGACATCTTCAGGTCGCCAAAAAAAAAACGGCTTGATGAATCACAATTATTCTAGTTTGGAAACTGTATACATGTGTACTGAATAAGTTTACCAAATTTTACAAAAATCCGTTCGATAGATTTCGAGATATCGTATCTACCGATTTCAAAACTACTGTTTTGAGAAAAACGCGACTAAACATTTCATTATATATGAAGCAACAAAGGAGCTTAGAGAATATAACGGCCTGTAACTTCCGAACGGCTTCGAATATCGGAATATCACTCCGTTCACATATTCTATATTTGGATGTATTTTATGCAAAAACCAAAAAATCGATTTTTGGAAACCGTCACACGGGATGACCCCCTTAACGCTAAGATGCGGTGTAGGGTACTATGCGACTGACAACCCAAGGAATAACCAGGAGGCTATTTGGAACGTTATTTTCTAGGTTGTCAATCCCACAGTAACCTACACCGCATCTCATAATTAAACATGTTTCGGACTCCTACCCAAAAAATAATAAAGTTGCGCCCAGACTGTTGGCCGATTTTACTTTATAATTTTAATAATTAACTATTGTTATCGACCTGAAATTTAAAAAAATAATAATGTCTGTCCGCCGTACGCCGTCCGCAAAACCGTTTGAATGTTCTTAGCTCACAAACCCCTTGAGATAGGTATAACGTTGAAATTTATGATAGGTAGAACGGGTGAACCCATTACGAGATGTATATTTTGTGGGAGTGGGGATGTGAGGGGAGGAGGGGTGAGTGTTTTAGATAAACTATTATGGTTACTAGATCTCAGAAACCACTTATGCTGCGAGGCTGGAAGCTGGAACTTATGTAGTACTTTAATAGTGGACCCATTTGCATTTGGAAAGTAAAATTACAATACCGAATAAAGTTTTCCACTTTTACTTTATTATTTTAATAATTAAGTATTGTGATTGATTTTTTAAAAAAAAAATTTGCTACCCTCAAAATTTTTATTTTCACGTTTCATAACTAGTAGACGCGAAAAAAGCAATAAAAATCCGTCTGTCCGCCGTACGCCGTCCGCCGTACGCAAGATCGTTTGGAGGCTCGTAGCTGCCAAACGATTTGAGATATTAAATTGAAATTTTTTTAACGAATAGACGGGGTAGGCTCCTTGAAGTGACCAAATTTTTAGGGGTGGGGTGTGAGGGGGAGGAGGGGAAAGTGTTTTAGACCGAAAATTTTGGTTTCTAGATCTCAGTAACCCCTAATGATAGGAAGCTGAAACTTGGAATTTCTATAGAGCTCTGATAGTAGACCCATTTGCAGAAAAATTGTCAATATTGATCAAGGGGCGTGGGAGTGGGGGGAAATGTAATGCGTCCGAAACCCAAAAAAGGCGAGATAGACACATTCTAAAATCCATATCTCCTAAACCGTTAATGGCACACTATTCAAACTTAAAAAATATTTGTAGTTATACTAGGAGAACAGAATCAAGAAATGGGGGGGTGAAAAACTTTAGATTACGATATCTCATGAACCAATTGCTCTAGAAAAATAAAATTCGGTTTGGTATAAAGGTCGACAAATAAAGATTGATCAAAGTAAAATTTTTTAAGTGGGAGGTGGAGCCTAGAAGTGGAGGGGATGAGAATTTTTCAAATCAAACACATTTCATATCTCAAGAACAGTGTAAGATAGATGCTTAGAATTTTTACCAGAAGTAGCGCTAATTAAACTCTAGTAGGGAAAAAAGTTTTGAGGTTGAGGGTGTAGAGGGGGAGGGTGGGGGAGGGTGAAAAGGAAAAAATTCCAATGCTGTAATGATATAAGCCTTAAACTTGGTATTTAGATAGAGCTATAGTAGCGGAATATTGTAAAAAAAATTTTTTAGGGGAAGTATGCTACGGGGGTAGGGGGTGTTTTTCCTAACTATTAAACGGTTCATGCTAGAAAGTTGAAACTCGGTGTGTATATGTAAATCAACTAGAAAAGTAATTGTGATAAAAAAAAATTTGAATATTCATTGGCGTTCAGAAAGGGGGGCAAACAATTTTTTTTGTAAATATAATAAATATAAAATGCATATATTTTCACGATTTTCGTCATATCTACTAGGTCTTTCCAAATATTGAATTCATTTTTATTCTACGGATTCTTCGTATGAATACCTAGAAAGTTTTTCAAGGTTTTTTGAAATTCGACCCCTAAGGGTAGTGTGGTACAAGTGGGTGGTGTTTTTCCAATATATAGAACGGCTTAAGCTACAATGTCGAAACTCGGTGTGTATATGTAAATCGACTAGAAAAACAATTTTGATTAAAAAAAAATTCAAATATGTATTGGCGTTCAGAAGGGGGGGGGGGGAAATTATCTGTGAAAATAGAATGCATATTTTTTCACGATTTTCGTCATATATACTAGCTCGTCCCAAATATTGAATTCAATTTTATTTTACGGATTCTTCGTATGAATACCTAGAAAGTGTTTTCAAGGTGTTTTGAAATTCGACCCCTAAGGGTAGTGTGGTACAAGTGGGGGTGTTTTTCCTATATATAGAACAGCTTAAGCTACAATGTTGAAACTCGGTGTGTATATCTAAATCAACTAGAAAAGTAATTTTGAATAAAAAAAAAAAACGAATATCTATTGGCTTTCAGAAGGAGGGCAAAAAAAATATCTGTGAAAATAGAATGCATATTTTCCCACGATTTTCGACATATCTACTACCTCGTCCCAAATATTGAATTTAATTTTATTCCATGTATTCTCCATAATTGACCCTTAAGGGGGTGTAAAGTGATCGTGTACTTTTTCATAAATTATTCCATATCTCTCAGATCCAATCAGATTTTCACTTCCACGATCTTGTTCTTTTTGATAGGTTTTCAGTCACATAGTAGCCTCCACCGCATTTCAGAATTGAACGCGTTCCTAACTTCTACCGGAAAAATAATAAAGTTACGCCCAGATTGTTGGCAGATTTTTTATAATAGGTATGTAATTGTGTACAAAATTACGCATTTTGCATGCAATTTTGATACTTCATGCGTAGTATTATATGTAATTTGATTTTTTGTGATATTCATTAACTTGACCGCTTCGATGCTTAATTTACTTGTTTCGTGGTTTGGTGTAATAGCCTGTACATTAATCGATTAATTTTAAGAAAAAAATAGATTTTAGCAATCGATATGAGTGTTGTCGATTAATCGACATAATCGATTAGTTAACGTTAATTAATCGAACGAATTTTAACAGTTAAAAGATTCGATGCACGATAGATTTTCCTACATTAGTTAACATAAAATTAGCTGATAGCACTGATCTGAATGTCAAGTTAACTGCAAATGTGTTAAATATTACGATACCTTCGAGTATCGTATTCGTACCATCTAGTATAATCCGGTTGCAATTCGCGAGGCGATCACTTTATTAAATGGTGAAACAGTTGGAGTTCCACGTCTCCTCTTTTTTCGATGGAATCCGAACCTTCATCATCAAGGTAATGCAGCTGATCTTTGGGCGATCCATGATTCACTTGCGTGTCAGAGCGCTTCTTAAGCTCATGCAGATGAAGACCTTAATGGAATTTCTGAAGAGCTCAGTCAGTTTTTATGTCAACCTGTAGTGAATAGAACAAAACGTCCATATGAAATTTAGGAAACACTCAAGTTTCAATTTCCACGGACGCATACCCTTGCAATTAAATACTTTTCAGTAATTGCATCTTCGGTACCTGCAGAAAGATTGCTCTCAGAGGCTGGATTAATTGCTACCGATATGAGGAACAGGTTGACAGGTTCAAATTTATCAATGCTAATTTTTCTGTCGTCAATAGACGAAATGTTTTGGTTGTGAAGGAAGTAGAAGTACAAAAAATTAATTTTGAAATTAGTTTCTATGAAAAAATTTTATTTTATAAAAAATAGATATTTACGAAGAAATAATATCTACGAATTTTATTTTCATTATTTTATGTTTATTATTTTAATTTATTTATTTTGTTCTCATTAGCATGGGATATTATTTATTTAACCATTAAAAAGAACATACATATATGTATGTACTTCTAAAAGTCATATTCAGACACATTTTTAACGGACATTTAGCGTCACAAGTGAGAGGAAAATAGAAAAAATCTTTACATACATATTCTACCCTCCATCCAGCATCCTCCACCTTCAACCCTCCGCAGGCCCGTGCCCATTGGCCTATTTTGCAGTGGGAAGTGAGTACCTTTTTTTTTTTTTTTAGGTCATCACATCCAGTATGGTGGGAACAACATTGCAACATTCATCATCCATCTTTACCATTTAGTAATGAGAATGCAAAACTACTACACCAAAAACGAACGAACTGCCGCTAAATCATATCAAATATTGAAATAACTCTCGAACCAGCAATTGTAAAATGATTTTGTTAATGCAGAAACGAAGTTTCATCGTAATCGGATGAATGATATAGGAAAGCATACGAAACAAATAAACAAAGAATTAGAGCACCAGGGTACTAAAATCACACAAAAAATTTAAAAATGTAAAAAAAAAAACAATTTGTTTTCATTCGATCGGTACCAAACTTCACAGGAACTATCCCGGAACTATTCTACACGTTCCCTGAGCGGTTTAGGAGTTCATAGGGAACATAGCCACATCCATACATACATAGTTAAATAGTTAAAATTTTATGTATGGACAATCACTATGTTAAACGTATAATGAACCTAGACATTTAAATTCAAATCTACCTATTAAGTCTACGTATACTTATACGATACCCCTGGGACTTAAGAATTATGCGATTATCGATTAATTGCTTAAATTCCATCAATTAATCGATTGATCTTAATCGAACATTTTAAAATAATCGATCATGCAACAAACGATTGTTGAGCAATCGATTCCCATCCCTACTGTACAGACTATACGTTTTAAACGAGTTTAAGTACGCAACTCGTTTTATTTTGATACATAACAGCTTGATGTAATTTGTTGGGACAAGTAGATACTCAGCTGTGTTTCATTAGCAAATTTATACTTTCTAAATTATTTCAAACAAAAATGTTTGTATACCAATAATGAAAAGCGGATTAATTAGCTAATGCAGTTTACACAAGCACAAAATTAAGTTTCTACAGCATTAAATAGTTTATTGCAAATTTTATGAGTTTCAGGAAATCATTTTAAAGTGTTTAACTCGATTTAAACGCGTTAATCTCATAGTCTAAGCATGGTATTACCGAAACATCAAAAATGATAGCCATGGGTATAATCGTGTCAAGGGACGACCGTAATGTCTTAAATCCGAGTAGAGAAATATGATCAAAGAGGGCATGATCCGAATTGGGTTGGTGCACCTTAGAAGAAGTACATGTGGTGCCTGAGATAGTGAAACCAAACTGTTTCTTCCAAAACCCTGTGAACTCCCATTCACCAATACTTTACAACATCGAGGGCGACACATAAAAATTCAAACTTCGTTGTTTCATGTCTCAAAGGGTTTATGAGCTACTAGTCGTTCAACAAGTTTGCGTACGACGAGTCAACTACTTCTAAAACGTGAAATTGTTCACTATTTTTATTTTAAGTTATAATTTAGATAATCGAGTATTTAAAATAAAAATAAAATTTCTAAATTTGTTTGAGGACCCATATAAGACTTAAAAAAACATAACCAATATATTTTTATTTCAGCGAAATAAAATTATGTACGATTTAGACTTAATAAAAAAATGCTGTAACATTACAAAATTGATTTATTTACATATTTCAAATTTTCTTAAATCGCTCTACGAGGGTTGAAATTGCGAGATTTTTCTTATCGCCTTTCGGAATGTCTTATCACATCGATAAGCCTTATACTTGCCAGTTTATAAGAGCAAATATCAAATACAAAATACTTATATCATGCATACACATGTTTCAATTCCATTCCACAATAAGTTTTTACACAAACTGATGAATTATGCATCATCACTCGTATAGCTTCCATATAACTTTTATATTAAAAATGATAATGGGCCGAATTTACGACACGACTAGATATAAAACTACAATGCAAATATGAGTAATATTCAGCCTGTCTAAATGAAAATCACTTATTGATTTTATATTCACCTTATAAGCGCTTTGGAATAAGGCCATTTTATTGAAGTTATTATTTATTTCAAGTCGTCTAATTTATTTCCAATTCTCTTTACCAATTTCTTTCAAGAAAAAAATCTTCAATTTAAAAAAATTTATAAAATTTTATTTCCCAAACAAAACCGAATATGAGGCGAGAATATTTTCGTATTCAGGGCGGGAAAAGTCAATAACGTGACCAACTTTCCACGTCACCGAAAATAGAAATTTTTATCGAACGAAACTCGAAGGTTTCTTCGTGGGAAATAAGGGAAAATTAAGAGGCATTTACTGAGAGATTACAAATGATCCTGAGGCTTACTTTAATTGACCCAATAAATTTTCAGTTCTACAGGAAATTTACCTGAACTTGTGGTGATAGATTTTATTCAAATTTCCATTAATCTGGCCAACCTCCAAATAATTTCGGTTGTGCAATTACCACGCTTTCAACTTTTACCACGATTAAGTGCGAGATAAAATTGGGTGCTGTAGCAATATTTTTAGTGCAAAATTGTTGCTACTTAATGAGTTCAATTCTTGTACTTGTATTTTTTGTCGACATTTTTATTTCGATTCGAACGAAAAAGCTCTGAAAACGTGGGTTCGAAAGCTTCGGTTATATTATGGCCAAGGTTGTTTGCTTGTTTTGTTGTTGCGATTTATTATAACAACATTAAAGTTTTCTGTGAATTTTTGCGGATAGATTCGGGGACACGATTCGTTTTTGTGTCGTTCTTTATTTTTATAAATTTTTTATGCGCAGTAATAATATTGCGAAATTAATTTTATTCTTAGCCGCTTAAATAAGCGGCAAGTAGTTGCAGCAGTATAGATAATATGAAATTCATTTTAATTGAATTGCAATCGATTGGGTTTAATCGAAAACCAGATCAGTATGATTCAATCCTATTTTTATTTAAAAAAAAATTATTTTTTTTATTTACTTGCTACTCACTATTTTCTTTTTTGTTTTCATTGCATATTATAGCACATTAAAATTAACAATTTTTTTGTTTTTTGTGCAAAAAAATCCAACACAATACTAATAAATAGTACAGGGTGTATTGGTATAAAGTTAAAAACGGATATGTTGTACCTAAGTATGTAGATCTAAAATAAGATCTGAGTAAAACATCCAAACTATACTATAATTATTATATTCCAGTTCGATACCGTTTTCAACATTCGAGGGAAGGCCCAACAAATTATTACAAATTTCACCAAGGCTTTATTTTCCAATATATTCAATCTTAAATTGAATAAACTAAGCGGCTCTTTCGTGAAATAACATACATATATGTAGTTGTAGGTACCTCTTCTAAAGCATTTCTCTCTTGCCGACAATATGTGTCTCCACGACGTCCTTGATCCAATCGTTACTATCAAAATGACGACCTCTGAGGTCCCGCTTAAGGTTGAGGTACAGGTAATAGTCACTGGGAGCCAGATATAGGATGTAGGGTGGATGATTCATATCCTAGAATCCATATTCGGGCAGAGCGCTCATTGCAATCTGAGCACTTCACTGAATTGCTGAAAGGTTTCGGGGATCCATCTTGCTCTCACTTTTAACATGCCTAAGTCATTATTCAGTTTATTATGTTTATTACCCGTTCTACCCGCTTCACAATTTTTGGCGAAGTGACCTCATTTGGTCTTTCACACCGCGAATCGTTCTCCAACCAGAATCGCATCCCCATTTAAGGGCTTACACACACCTCAAAATTATTATTATATGTATATATTAAATTAAATATTATTATTAAATAATTATCCTTTAAGTGTCTCCCCTAAAAATTTCATAAAGAAATTCGGAGTAATGATGAAGTTATAGCGGCCTTTATCATCTGTTTAACTATGAGCCTTCCCAGCAAACATTTTTGACGCTAATCTTCATGGTAATATCGAAATGATATCGTCGGTTATCGCCTTCTATCTCTAATAGGAGATTATAACGAAAGTCTTTCACAAGATTATTAAAAGATATCATAGCGATATCTGGATGGAAATAATTATTGATGCTTAGCCAAGTTATTCTAAAATTGTCATCTTTGCGATATTTTAAAGAGAAACCTATGCATTTAAGGTTCCGAAAAATAAATCTTATATGAAAACTATTTTGCCGGATGTACATAATCAAAAATTTCCCCTTCACCCATTTTTATCTCTAGAAAGATATCGCACCGAATGGACATTTTGCACTTTATCGTATCGCAATCGACCAGACAAAGATATCTCACACGATAGATGATATCTTCTACAGATATCTGTTTAATATCATTCCGAACCTTTTTGTTTGCTGGGTTTTGTTTGATTCCGGGTATTTACAACCTTCTGCATAGGACATGTTTTGAAAAGTTAGTGAGGTTTCATCTTGATCAAAAAGTTCCCGGAATAACCACCGTGTGGCGCTTTTATTGTTCCGATTAGAGTTCTGTTTTTTTGTTAAGTTGTTCATCTGTTGTTGACATTCCTTCTAAATCTTAGCGTCATAGCTTGACATTTGAAAAAGATACGTAGCCAATCTGTGTGTGTTGGCGATTTTTTACAATTTTGAAATGGATTTAAATTTGCAACAACGAACTTGTATTAAATTTTGCGAATTTTTGCCAGAAGGCCAGACAGTAAACAAAGAGTATTATTTGGGCGTTATGAGACGTTTGCGTGAAGCAATTCGCCGAAAGAGACCAGAATTGTGGGCAGAAAACTCGTGGATTTTGAGCCATGATAATTTTTTGTCGATTTTTTGACGAAAAAAGCAACAAATAATATCCAAAAGCCACCGAATTTACCTGATTTGGCTCCCTGTGACTTCTTTCTGTTCAATCGAGCTAAAAAACCACTACGGGGAACGCGTTTCAGCAGACGAGAGGAAGTAATGGAAAAATTGCCAACACACACATAGATAGATGTACTCTTAGCTACGTAACTTTTGCAAATGTCAAGCTATGACGCTAAGATTTAGAGGGAATGTCAACAACAGATGTACCAACTTAACAAAAAAAAAGGACTCAAACCGGAACAATAAAAGCGCCTCACAGTGGTTATTCCGGGAACTTTTTGATCAAGGTAGTACTTCTTCCACAATTAAAATTCGCTGGGTCATTCGATCGAGAATTGCCAAAAATTACGAATTGAATACCTTAAGAATTATTGATAAAAAGATGATTTAAATTTTTTGGATAAAGAACAAAATCATTATCCTTGAAAAAAAATTCAAGGAAAAGTTTTATTTGTATTTTTTTAATACTGCGACAACCTTCCCTTTAAAATATTATTTTCTTATTCAAGGATAAGAGATATGAGTTTTCAAAGAGGACTCGGACACCATTATTGCGAAAACTTTAACATACTATAAATAACAAAAAAAAAATATAGAAACAAAAAATATAATTTCAATTCTTTCACTAGTTCTTCAAGTACAAAAATCAAAAGAATCGGCGATGGTAAGGTCACAACTTTGGCGATTCTTGATGGAATGACCCAACTGTACCTTTCACTATAAACGCGTTTGTCTCGAAATATCATTTTCAAAATCGGTACCAGAATTATCTCCGCGGCTACTGGACCGAGTTTTGTAGTATTGCACAGTTGTGTTTCACACAATACTCTATTGTTTACCTAGCACCGAGCCGTTTCTTCGATATCTTATAGTGTACATAGATTTATTTTTCAACCAAATTTTCACATCATATAGACAAAATATAATACTTTAAATATATATAATATATAAATATAATGGTTGTTCAATTGAATTCAGTTTTATTCACGATGAAAATTCTTAAACATTGTCGTAGTTTTAGCCATTCCAGGTGTATGTAACCCCTTAAAAAGTTTTGACCAACCATTCCCACAAATCGATTATGCAATTCACAAGGTTTCCGAGTCCAACCCTTCTTTGTTAAAAATTGTATCAGTGCGCTGTACTTTATTTTGTTTATAATGAATAACTGAAGTGTTTAGAGGCGAGAGTCTGACTGGAAAATCCTAGTAAATTCTTTTATAGCATTATATATGAGCCGTCTTTTTTGAAAGTGGAATAAGTCTACCGGACAAAAAACAGTTAAATTTTTAATTATTGTTTTTTACATTAAAAAGTCAGTTTTAATAAAGCCAATAATAATATTGACTTAAGTTCACTTTTGCTTTTATTTCTTATAAATTGTTATTTTTGAAAGTGGAATAAATCCATTTGAAGCTAAAAAAAAATCGTTTATTTTCTTTAACAATTTTAATAATTATTATTGCATAATAAAATTTAACAGGTTTATAGTCTTAATACATAACTCGAAATACATATATTAACGTATACCAATATTTTTAAATTATTTCAAATGTAAAATTAATAAATATTCCAATGTATGAAAAAATGGACTTATACCACTTTCAAATACAACGACTCATATGTAGTACGCCTACCTAAAGATAATTAGCTCTTATCTCCTCAATGTGTCCTTCATTATTAGAATAAGAATTTATGGAGCCTCGTATGCCGTTATTATTTTATTCTGCTATTAATATTAACACGTTCCAACTGATATTTAAATAAAAAAAAAAATTCGGTTAAAAGTAAAATACTTGCAGCTTTTAAAAAAAACCTTTTTTAGTTATTTGTAATGTAATCGAACAAACAATTTATAGTCTGTTTTAGAGATAATTTTTTTTCACTATCATTGAATTAAGAAACGGAATAGCTGACCTAAATCTTAATTTCTCTACCTTCAGCACTTTTGGAGTTATGTTATATGAGGCTTTTACTTGGAATCTTGTTTTTTAGTTTTTGTTGCATATACATTTTTTTTTACCATTGCGAAAACACTATGGAAATGAGCCTCTCCTCCCGGTATCCGTTAGGATCACGAGTATTAGAAGGAATCTTTAAAAAATTGTCAAATTTTAGCTATTCATCATTATGGATACTTGATATTGATATAAAAATCGGACCTTTTTCTTTTTCACCCACTCCAACTGCACTCCATACAACGACACCTCTAAAAAATTGTTTCCTACACTATGTAAGGGTCTATTATGCCTACTTCAATCTTAAACTCTTCTGAAGATATAAAAACGCGATTTTTTTTTAGAAAAATGCTTATCCTTCCACTTTCTCCTTAAAAAATTTTATTTCTTAAATTTTATTTGTTAACTTTTTTTTATTGTTTAACTTTTATACACAAATCCAATTTATTTTTCTATTGTAATTGATTGGTTCATGAGATATCGAAATCTAACGGTTATCACCCGGACTCCTGCACGCCACTGTCCACACTCAAACCTTTGTTTCCGGTCTATTCTAATGTATCTACAGATGTTTATTAAGTTTTAATTTCGTAACATCAACTGTTTAGAAGATATGGATCTTAGAATTTAGAATGTCTCTTTCGAGCGTTTCGGACGCATTGTTTTTTAATTACAATATACTGTATTATAGAAAGATGGAGCTACAGTATCGGCCAAAACAAATGCAACTCAAATCACAGTCACGATATTAACCAGCCAAAGTCAAAAATTTTAATAGAAAGTAAATTATTTTTATTTCATTATTGCTTTACAAACTTTTTAAAAGAAAATCAATCACAATCTTCAAGCGATCTTTCATGTTTATGTACAAAATTCAATTAAATTTACGAAAACTAATGTTTTTGATGGGACAAAACAAATGCAACTTCGTGGCTTGAACATTTTTTGTTTTAATTATTAATAAACTACTTAATATTTTGTGGCAAATTCATTATTTTTAATGACAACTCGGCACCTGCGAGAGATAGAGTCAATTAACTAATCAATTATTGTTTGTGGAATCTCATTCCATACTCTTTTAATTTCTTTAAACAATTCACTTTTGTTACTAATATTTTCACGCTGTATTTTCTTTTTAGCAATTTCCCATAGATTTTCTATAGGGTTCAGATCGGGCGATTGGGGTGGCCATTGTATTACCTGAATTCCACTCTCGTTAAGCCATTTTTCACAGTTCTCGACGTGTGCTTCGGGTCGTTGTCATGTTCGAATGTCCATTTCAAGGGCATATTCCACTCCGCATACGGTAACATCACCTCCTGCAGTATGGATTTGTATTGAAAACGGTCCATTATACCATCTATTTTGTGATCTGAGCCTACACCCTGCCCTGACATGGACCCCCAGACCATTACACACCCTCCGCCGAGTTCAATGGTGGCTTTGCAAAATTTTGGATCCAAGCGCTTTCCTTTAAGAGGCCTTATGGTATGGAATGAGATTCCACAAACAATAATTGATTAGTTAATTAACTCTATCTCTCGCAGGTGCCGAGCTGTCATTAAAAATAATGAATTTGCCACAAAATATTAAGTAGTTTATTAATAATTAAAACAAAAAATGTTCAAGCCACGAAGTTGCATTTGTTTTGTCCCATCAAAAACATTAGTTTTCGTAAATTTAATTGAATTTTGTACATAAACATGAAAGATCGCTTGAAGATTGTGATTGATTTTCTTTTAAAAGGTTTGTAAAGCAATAATGAAATAAAAATAATTTACTTTCCATTAAAATTTTTGACTTTGGCTGGTTAATATCGTGAGTGTGATTTGAGTTGCATTTGTTTTGGCCGATACTGTATATATAACGGAGATGGCAACACTCCGTTTCTGTATAAAGCACTGTGAAGCATTTTGAAGTTTAAGGCAGTCATCCCGTGTGACGGTTTCCAAAAATTGATTTTTTTGTTTTTGCATATAAATTACATCCAAATATAGTGTAGAATATGTGGGGGGAGTGATATTCCGATATTCGAAGCCGTTCGGACGTTACAGGCCGTTATATTCTCTAAGCTCCTTTGTTGCTTTGATTATAATGTTTATCTTAAAACAGTAGTTTTGAAATCGGTAGACACGATATCTCGAAATCTATCGAACGGATTTCTTTGAAATTTGGTAAACTTATTCAGTACTTATATATACAGTCATTGAACTAGGACAATTGTGATTCATCAATCGGTTTTTTTTTTGGCGACCTGAAGAAGTCGTAAAAACACCAAAATTGACGATAAAAAGTTCAACAAGCTGTCAAAAATTAACTGTTCAATATTTTTTGATAATCCTAGTTCCAAGACTAGTTCAAACTTCACAGATTAAAATGCCGTTTTATTTTTTTATTTGAGATAAGCAGAAGGCCCGCAATCGTGTCTACCGAAAACAAGGTTTTTTGAAAATGGGTGGCTAAGTTTTTTTTTTTTTTAAGGAATCTGAACTGGACATAGGTGGTTAGCCTTTAATAAACTGGTAGTGTACAATCCAGTCAGCTTAGGGATGGGAGGTCAGAAATCGGGCTGGGTATGGCAGTGTACTAGTTGGTGTTTATAATTTTGAGTGCTGTTTGGCTTTTTTTTTTTGATGTGATCTACCAGAACAGCAATGTTGCCTATAACAAATCAACTACTGTCTGGTATCTCTGATGGTGTTAGTGAATCTGATAAGAATGTCAACAGAACTCATCTGCTCAGTGTTAAATCCTTTAGTAGTGATCCCTATTAAACATTCCGCACTGTTCACTATTTATATTAATAATTTCAAAGCCAATAGCAACTGAAAAAATTCTTATAAATAATATATGCGTAGAGTGAAAATTGAACCCACGACATCGCGTTTACACGCCTAGTACGCTACCACTGGACTACACCCGGCTTATACCTGAGCAATGAGCGACAATTTGGGGCTGAAAAAATTCTTAAGTGTGCTCAACATGTTCATAAATATGTCGTAAAAATTTCACAGTTGTATCATTATTAAGTTCGCCAAAACAAATCGTCAAAAATGGCGTAAAAAAAGAGCCTGCACACGGGATGACCCCCTTAAGCAACTGTGTTTGTATGGAGCGTTTCATGCCCGGTGGCAGTGAAATGCAAATTTTAGCCTAGTATTTAAAGGTTGGGCTTTTTTTCTTTTCAATACCGGGGCTTAACATAGGTATATGTGAGTAAGATGCCTTTCGCGTTTATAGAGAAAAAAAGAACAATTACGAAATATTATTATTGATTACTCAAATAATAAAACTGTTTCAAATCAAGGGATCAATTAAGGATCTTAAAGATATACAGAACGTGACTTTATTATTATTAGTTTTATAAATGCTTCCTTCTACCTGTACAGAACAACCAGCAATCTCTTTACAATGTTTTCCTGGAATAGCCAAATACGAAAACTATCTTAATGTACAGTAGTTAGATATACCATACAACCTCTGTTTATCACTCCAAACACTTTTTTAAACACAGATATTAAAAAGTGTTACAACAACCATAAGATTCAGATATTAAAAGAAAGATCAAATATAAAATACAGAAATTGAAAAATTTTGAAATGTTAAAATCCAAAAAGAGTAAAACGGCGAGAACTATTAATCGAATTTTTCTAGATTTTGACTACCGAGTTTTATAGGTAATCACAACCGAATTTAAATAATCTAATTCCATTTCGAACAATAATTAGTTAACGTAATGATAGCAACAGTATTTAATAAGTACATATCTATATGTATAATAAAATACATAAATTCCTTTTTCTAGTCTTCAGATTATTTTCGTCAATTTATTCGCTTCGACCAATATTTAATTGTATTTTGATATCCAGCAAGTTTTTAATGAAATGTCAATACTCCGAGAACTCACCTTTTCTCTCCTCTCTTCTTCCGAGTTCTGCTTAAGATCTAACTCTTTTAATTGATTGTAGTTTTTAAGTTAGTTTAATGTAGTTACAAGTTAGGCTAAGTCCCCAACTACGACTGTCCACCTTGCCGTGGTGTTGGGGCTGAAGTAGGGTTCGCCCGAAACTAAGAGAGAGTCAACCTCCCCCTCCCCCTCCAAACCAAACCCTCCCTTTCCTAAAATCCTTCCCCCCTCCATTCATCTCCTAACATCCTTTCATCAACCCTCACGGGCCGGATCAAGGTGTCACACGACCCGTGCCGATGATCAACCAGGCTGGGGGCCCCTATAGCCCAGTCGCGAACGGAGTATCCGGATACTTGGTGACCTCCGGATTAATCAGCCTTATCTGTACAAACGGATCTCTGTGCAGACGGACTTGTGTTCTCCGTTACTCGTGGGAACACTATGAATTCAAAAAACAAAAAAACAAACAAAAAACCAGAGTCCGAATCTCTCAAAAAACCGGCCGGAGAGGTGGACGGAAGTCCCCTCTCCTCCACCCCAATGGGGTTACCCGCAAGGACTCCGGCAACCAAACCTGGTCCAAGCGACTCATCTGCGAGGACTGTGGTCACAGAACCTGGTCTGAGCAACTCACCCGCAAGGACTCCGGCAACCAAACCTGGTCCAAGCGGCTCAACATCCACGAAGACTTCGGCCCCCAAACCTGGTCCAAGTGGATGCTCCACGCGCAACATCGCTCCGTCTAAACATCTCTATAAAGAGAAGAAAACGGCCTTGGGAGTCCTGAAGCGCCTCAGTAGCATACCTGAGGAACAGCGGACGGACAAACAACGGGCCTCCTTCGTCTGGGCTCTAAAGCTAACCACCGAGGGTGTGGCACCATCCGGTAAGGATCAAACGTCCAAGAGACAAAGATCGCTGGACGAGTCCCCCGAGGCGGCAAAAAGGGCCAAGACGGTCAAAATAAGCACCGCGGCACCTTTAAGGCCCTTCAACGAAATCCTTAAGGAACACCTCGTGATGGCCGTCATCGACAGAAGTGACGATGACGGAAGGATCACTCCGGAAAAATGGAAGCGTCTGCAGTCCGTGCTGGCGGATGGTTTCCTCAAAGTTCTGAAGGAACATCCTGGTCCTCTTCCCCTCTGCCTTGACGGCGGATGGCATCAGGGCCACGTCAAACTAGTGGCCTGCTCCGATCAGAGATCGGTGGATCTCTACAAGGAGGCAATTGCTGGTCTGGGTGAGGTTTGGCTTGGAGCTAAGTTGGAGGTTGTGGCAAGGGAGGACATCCCAAGCCGACCCCGAACAAGAGCCAGGATACCAAGCTTACCTTCTGATGCGGCGACTGTCCTGGAGCTTTTAAAGGTCTGCAATCCAGATCTTCCAACGCACAATTGGAAGATCGCTAAGATGGGGGAGCCAGAAGGGGACGAGAGGGTCGCGATAATCGTGATAAACAAGGAGTCCCTGGCCCCCCTAGCTAGCCTGAAGGGTGTGGTGAGGTTCGGTTTCGGCCAAATCACACTCAGGGTATACAAAGCGGATGCTGGGAACCCCAGAACGAGTGCGACGAATATCGAAGCCTCGGAAAGGGAAACCAATTCCGCCTCTCATGTCGACCGCAGTGACGACTCAAAACTCGCCGAATCCGTATTGGCGATGGATCTGGACCCGACACCAAACGACTCCAATTCAGCACAGGCGTATCGGGATCACCCGTCCTTAACGGACGAAAGTGATCTCGGCTCGGAGGCTGGAACGGAAGAATGTTCGACGGGTCCTCCCGAGTGCAGTGAGGAAGATCTGCTGGCATCTGACCCGGAAGACTCGGCAGATGCGAACCGGACTGTGATCGAGGTTAATGCTGAGAATACTGCAGATTAACCTCCATCACTCGAAAACGGCATCAGCCTCCCTTCTTCTCTGTCTAGGTAGGGATGGAGAAGACCTTGTCTTGATCCAGGAACCATGGATTGTGAATGACGTGGTTACTGGCCTCAAGACCCCAAACTATACTCTGTTCTATGCAAGGAATTACGGCAAGCCAAGAGCATGCATTCTTGCGAAAAACAGTTTAAATATATTTCTGCTACACAGCTTCAGTGACTCTGATATCGTCGCAGTAAGCCTTGAACTGAACAATAAGATTCACTGGCTGATCTCGGCCTATCTGGCCCACGACCATCAGGGCCCGCTACCACCGAGTATCATGAGCGATCTTATCGCTGAAGCTAGTAAGCTCAATACCGGTGTCATCCTGGGATGTGATGCAAATGCGCATCATACAGTCTGGGGTAGCACCGACACAAACGACAGAGGGGAATCGCTTTTTGACTACTTTTTAAGCACTAACCTTCTTCTATGTAACACAGGGCAAGAGCCCACCTTTATAACCAGGAATAGACAAGAAGTTCTTGACATCACGCTGGTTTCCGATAACATTTCACATATGGTTAGCAACTGGAAGGTCTCTGAAGAAAACTCCTTCTCGGATCATTGCTACCTCCAATTTAATCTGATAGATTACAAACCTATCCCATCGGCCTTTAGAAACTACAGGAGGACCGACTGGGTCAAATACAGGGAAACTCTTAGCGGCTTACTCCCACACACACCGCCACTCGAACCGAGTAGCTCAACTGATCTCGACGGTCTGGTTACCACCTTAACGCGCGCCCTAAACGAGGCAATGTCGAACTCTTGTCCTGAGAGCAGGCCAAGAGGGAGACATAAGCCGCCATGGTGGAACGCAGAACTCGGGGCTCTTAGGAAATGCTGTAGGCAATGGTTCAACAAAGCCAAGAGCACCAAAGACGTTTGCGACTGGGACTCCTACAAAGGATCACTTCGCAAATACAAATACGAACTGAGAAAGGCGCAACGTAATTCCTGGAGAGTCTTCTGTAGTGAGATAGAAGGTTCCTCCGAGGCATCGAGGCTCCGTAAAATTCTCCAAAAATCCAACCACACCATGCTACCTGAAGAGACCGGACGGATCTTGGACTACCTCAAGCAGGGAAACCACTGATCTTCTTCTAGACACCCACTTCCCTGGTAGCTCGCACGTTGAACCGGAGCGGGTAGGCATTACAAGAAACTATGCACCGTTCAACTCGGATGCTCTTATAACAGAGACCAAGCTCCTCTGGGCGATAGAGGGCTTCAAACCATTCAAGTCTGCGGGACCGGATGGAATTATTCCCGCTGAAATACAGCAGACCTCGGATATAATTCTGCCTTGGCTGAAGGTTATACTGAAAGGCTGTCTGGATCTAACCTACATCCCTACAACATGGATGGAAGTTAGGGTGGTTTTCATACCTAAAGCGGGAAAAAGCTCTCATGTATGTCCTAAGGATCTCCGACCTATCAGTCTATCATCCTTTCTTCTAAAAACATTGGAAAGACTAATGGATGTATACATCCGCGACAACCTGGACAAGCGATTGCTATCAACATCACAACACGCGTACTGGAAGGGGAGGTCTGTCGAAACGGCCTTACACTCGCTCGTGCGCTCCATTGAGAAATCTCTCAGCATTAAAGAATACACCATGGTTGCTTTTCTTGATATCGAGGGGGCTTTCAACAACGTCAGACCAGAGGCAATCACTGACGCACTTTCTACCCTGAAAGTGGAGTCCTCGCTTGGCGCGCTGATCAATCTGATGCTAACATCCAGGATTGTGAACACAAAGCTGGGCGAGTCCTCCTCTCGAAGGTTTGTCAGCAGAGGTACACCACAAGGTGGCGTACTCTCCCCTCTTCTGTGGAATTTAGTGGTCAACAAACTACTATTGAGAGTGGAAGGGGCGGGCTGCAAAGTGATTGCTTATGCCGACGATGTTACAATTGCCGTCTCGGGGAAGCATCCAAACACACTGAGTGAGATATAGCAGAATGCTCTCTCTATTCTTTCCAATTGGGCTTCTGAATGCGGACTGGGCGTGAACCCATGCAAAACAGAATTAGTCCTCTTCACCAGGAAATACAAAATTCCTCACGTAGACCCTCCTTCTCTGAATGGTACCAGTCTAGTTTTCACCGATAGTGCAAAATACTTGGGTCTTATTTTGGACAGAAAGCTTCACTGGAAACCCAACATTCAGGAACGAGTAAGGAAAGCAACAGTTGCGCTCTACTCATGCAAAAAGGCCATTGGCATTAAATGGGGTATGCAACCCCGGATAGTTCATTGGCTCTACGTGTCCGTCATCAGACCGATACTCATGTACGGTGTTGTTGCCTGGTGGACGGCCTTAGATAAAGCGGCTAACCGCACCACACTGGGAAAGGTACAAAGAACAGCATGCATATGCATCAGTGGAGCTCTGAGAACAACTCCCTCTGCAGCACTGGACATGCTGTTCAGTCTGCCACCCTTAGACATCTTTGGCAAGCACATGGCAGCCAGTGCAGCCATTCGGCTAAAGGCCTCCACATTGTGGACTGACATATGTGCAGGCCACTCAACAATTTTGAGTCACTTCAACATTCCTGAAAACACCGACTACACCCCTCCCAGTTATGACTTCGATAAAAACTTCTCGACAGCCATCCCAACCCGCCTAGAGTGGGAAAGGGACTTGGTACGAACGAAGAAGGAGTCCGCCCACATATATACGGACGGCTCCAAAACTGAAGACGGGGTAGGTGGAGGTGTTTTCTCTGAAATGCTTAATATTAGCAGCTCTTTCCGCCTTCCGGACCACTGTAGTGTCTATCAGGCGGAGCTTATGGCGATCAAGGAGGCCCTGTCCTGGCTGAGGTGTAATGTAATATCTACTAAGGATATTAGCATTTTCACAGACAGCCAAGCGGCGATAAAATCCCTGGAATCGACCTCGACAACATCAAAGGTCGCCGTAGAATGTAGATTATCTCTTAAGGAGATGGCCGAACAGTTCAATATTCTTCTGTGCTGGGTGCCAGGACACATGGATATTCCAGGGAACTGTATGGCTGACGAACTCGCTCGGCGCGGCACTACCCTTCATACTTCGCCGGTATATCAGACCCTGGATGTGCCTCTCTCCACATGTAAACTGCTACTGAGACTGGACTCAATTGAGAAAACCAACTCAAGATGGGCAGAGGGTACAACATGTCACACTGCGAGACAGATCTGGCCAAAGCGGGATCTTAATCGTTCTAAAAGGCTGACTCTGCTCAAAAGGGCGGACATCAGCAAAACAGTCGGTGTCCTAACCGGACACTGTCTTATAGGTCGGCATGCAGAAAGGCTTGGACTTTTCTCAAACGACTTCTGTAGAAGCTGCCAGGACGAGGAGGAGGAGGAGACAGTCCTTCACCTTCTCTGCACTTGTCCAGCTCTCTCCGTCAGAAGGAAAGCTCATCTCGGAGCGTACTTCTTCAACTGTCTTGGTGAACTTGCCACAATGGAGGTCGCGAGAATCCAACGCTTTATTATAAGCTCTAAATGGTTCGACGAGTAGGACCGGAGTCGAAGATCCTGTGGTACCACAACGGACCTTTTAGGTCTAAGTGTGTCCGTGTTCTCACGGACAGCCACGTGTACCTACCTAGGCTAAGTTTCATAAGAAGCTAAAGCAGCTAAATATAAACTCTTTAACTTGGCTGTATAGACGACTGTCTGATCTCCATTATTTTAAGTATAGCATAAGCTTGTTTCATTATACTAAGGGTAGCACAATAAAGAATTATTATTATTATTAAATTATTAATTGTGTTTTACTATTGCCAGGATACAAGGTACATATTACAACTTAACTTGCATTCAAAAGAATTACATAATAATGTGGTAAAATTTATTATAGTGTAGTGTATTATGAATGTTTTTTCTATTAATTTGATAGTAAATTTAAGTAAATGTTTAAACAAATTAGTAGTATAAAATTCCGAAACAAATTATAAAATACAGAATGTGTGATGCCATTACTTTTTTTTCTTCTCGAAGAAGAAGTGCAATATCACCAATTCTGTTCCAGAAACAAAACTGCAGGTTACTTTAAAAAGATTATTATTTAATGACTTTTGTATGGAAACTACAGCACAGGCTAAATCGATATTTTTCATCAAGCTATCATTAGGCTACAAGATTAGAGTAATTTTTTTAAACAACCTATTTTTAAGGATTTGTAATGGTTGATTTTACTTGTTCTCGTTCTTTGAATATGGACTAAATACACTGTACAAAATTTTAAGTGGTTTTTTCTTTATACTAAGGACCGGTTTCACAGTCGCACTTTAAATCAAAAATTTTCTTTAAACTTATAACGTAAAATTCTTTTCACAGAAGTTGTTAAACCCAAGTTTTATTCAATCCTAAGATTAAGCTAAACGGTAGAAGTTCTTCCGTATATAGCTCGGATTAAAGTTTTTAACAGTTAATCGCTTCTTCTCTAATTCAAAGTACCGTGATGTCAATATTAATCGGAACGATCGGAAATTTAAATAAAATGTTTGAGTTTTTGTTTTCGTTATGAAATTAGATCAAATTAGAGCTTCAAAGAACTAGTTGTTTTTCCGTTTTCCAATTTTAAATATTATATTGAAATGTAATGACAGAGAAGGCATAGTATACCAATAAAAAAAGCTTAACTTCAGCCAAATTAGTTCACAATGATTACGAACTTCAGATTAGTTATTCTTAAAATATTTATTTACCGTGAAATCGGGTTAAGTTTATAGTGCAATGCAATCTATTCTTAAGCTAAAGTTTAACTTAACTTCAGATTAAATTTCAACAGTGAAACCGGTCCTAAGTATACCACAGTTAAAAACAAGCCATAAAAACAATAATAGTTTAATGCTGCAAAGGTCGGATGAAAAAAAATTTAAAAAAGCGAAAAAAAATCCAATTATGTACTAAAAAAAAAGATTGGAAAGAGAAAGTGCATTATAATTTTTTTATTTCCAAAAAATCATTTAATTTTCTTTCATTTTAAAAGTTTTTTGGATAAAGTCTAGTGTAGTGGAATGTTCCCACTGTAAATTATCCACTTTAAATCGATGATTTTATCACTGGCAATGCAGTGAAAATTACCGCTACTTTGATAAAATAATTTTTTTTTATCCAAGCTATCGGGATTTCTATTTTAGAAAAAACAATTGCTTTTTCTTGTCAGTCTTGAGTATAATAAGAAAGCAATAACAATCATTTTTATTCCAAAAATATAATATAATATAATATAACTTAATGTAACTAAAATATCAATTTACTAACTAATGTAATTATTTTAAATGTATCATTACGACGTTTATATAATTAATTCTAACGCAATTAAACGAAGTGTTAAAATATTAATAATTTTCATCGATTTTAATTTTATTGGGAATTAAATAAATTAAACAAAAATAAATATATAATTCAAGGGTCTATTACATTGACCCCCATACTAGTATGGACTTCGATGAAAACTATAATTCGCTAATTTACTATAACTATATGTACATATCTCTCCTATGTCCACAGTGAAAAATTCGTTGTGGAGAAATAACCAGCTGGGAAAAGCGGTTTGTTTGACATTTTATGGTATTCAAATTAATGACATAGATGTCAAAATTTTTATACAGCAATGCGAAATTAAATAGCGGCACACAATGGTGGCAAAAAATGGTTTCGGCACCATCTTTTGGTCGATGAACTGCTGAACTGCCGAATCGAATGAAAATTTTCACTCGAACTCCGTACCGCAAAACAGAAAGCAAACGCGAAAATCAAGCAATGAAAATTTTCATCGCTTTTTTTACATGCATTTTATATGGGAATGGACATTTTCATCGAGGTCCGTACTGGGATTAAGCCTAGCTCTAACTGTGAAACGAAAACGAAATTTTCTGTCAAATCCATAGGTAGGTGTACAAGCGAAAAATTTGTATGTGAAATTTAGTTTCGCTTCTAGTTAGTACTAGGCCATATATTAAATATATTGCATAAACATACTGTAGTCACGATCAGCTGCAAGCCAATCGTATGATACTCTAGATGAGGACAATTTTGTCCGTTAACGAACTTTGCCTTGCAAATTCGATCAAACATCTAGATTAAAAATTTCAAAATCATAGGTCAAGGTGTTCTTGAGTTATCATGCTAACGGACAGAAGGACGGGCGGACGGACGTCAAGCGGATTTAGTGGCTTTGCCCCCCAAATAAACACAAAATAATATTGAACTTTTTTTGGTTTGAGGCTTCGTTATAAGCGTTACAAACTTTTGAGCTGGATTAAATTTATAATACTCTCAGATTTTATCTAGAATATAAAACTAACTATCTCTTTGTAATATATGTATGTAATACCACGTTTCCACTACACCTTAATCTCGCGATTAAGAGAACTAGATTAAGCACGCAGGGACGTTATTTGTGGGGTGAGGGGGGCGACAGGCAGGGCATTTGCCACATTTGTTATATATAATATATGAAAATACCAAATTCCCCGCTCCCCCCACAAATGACGTCCCTGAGTGCTTAATCTCGTTCTCTTAATCACGAGATTACGAGGCAGTAGAAACATGGCATAAATATGCTTTACAGATGTATGTCATTTTATTATATACATATGTACATATTTACTAATGATCTGGTACGATTCTGTAACTGAAATCTCGGCGAAATATTAGAAACGAGTAGCTGTTTGTTAATGCGCCCTTTTTTAATAAGCACCAAATTTCGATATTTCGTATTATTTTTAACAAGAATGCAATAATTTTTCTATTAGATACTATTATAACTTAATGAGAAGGCTTTATTGTTATGAAATCAAGGGAGACTAGTAATCGGAAAGATTTTTTTCGATGCAAAGCATTTGTACAGAAATGGATATTTTAATAAATACAGTAGAACTTGCAGAAGTGACCACCTTCATATGTTGACCACTTGGCCATTTTTGTACAGTTTTATATTGTTGATTTAAATTACATACATTATATAGTCCGGTAAATCTAGGAGTTCTTAAAGAAAAAAATAGAACACGAAATGTTTTGACGTAGTTAGGTTCCAATGATGGAGTAAAATAGGGAATCACAGTTTTAGACCAAAATTTGATATGACGTGTGCCCGAAATTTTGAGTTTTCTGCTTTGTCAATTTGTAGACGTAAATATGATAAGAACCAAATTTATAGAGGATCAAATTCTCTATCTTTTTTACCTGAACAACTTTTTTGAAAATAATTATTTATTGCTAATAATAAGCGTAGAGTGCAAAAAATTAGGAGATTGTTCCAGTTTTTTAAACTTTTCGACCATTTTTTTAAAAATAGGTGAAATATTTACATGGCAAAGTTGTAGAGGACTAAATTCCTTACAAGTTTCGCATAAATTAGATTTCGTACGACGAACGAATCACGAGCGGGAGCAAGGTAAACACACAGGCATAGTCCAGTAATCAGAGACAAAATTTTAGTAAATATCGGAAATAAATGGAAGGCGAAATATTTTGATGTAGTTAGGTTCCAATGATGAAGTAGAATAGGGAATCACAGTTTTAGACCAAAATTTGATATGGCGTGTGCAAAATACGGCTAAAAATCGACAAAACAGCAAATTCAAAATTTTGGGCACACGCCATAACAAATTTTGGAATAAAACTGTGATTCCCTATTCTATTTCATCATTGGAACCTAACAGTTGAAATTTTGTACAAATTAGTTTTGAGGGAAAATGAAGTTCGAGTTCCATGAAATTGCTTTACTTCTTCGAGGAGCTACTATACGAAAGGTGTTTAAAAGATGTGTTCAAGAATAGTGGCCGTTTACTTCAGAACGGTTTAAGCTACTACTTTAAATTTTTTTACGTGTTAATTTTCCAATAGTCCGAACTGAATGTATGAAGAAAATCCCTTCAGTCATTCGTATAGCCATCCAAATATCCTGTCAAAATATCTTTACTTAATTTACGGAACCCACTATAACTCAAGTAATCGTTTAGCCACGAGTTCGGAATTTGGTACAAACCAGTTTTAAATGAAAACCAAGTTCAATTTACAAGCCATACAAAAATAAAACACGTTTTCAATAGTATTTTCCGATAAATTTTGAACACTTCAAGCTAGGAGTTTCAAATTTTGTACACATTAATTTTTAGTCTGGGTGGCTAGAGCACATGCCTTCGGTAGGGGGGGGGGGGGGGGGGAAGTGCCGTCATCGATTGCTCTGTTCGTATGCATCAGAAAAGAAAAAAGAAAAAATGGGCTTGTTCGTGGGTAGTGTAGCTAGAATGTACCGAAGCGATTTTTTTTTAAATTTTGGTGAGCCGAAGAAAAAAAATTTGCATTTTTTCCTAAGATAAACGTCAATAAAAAAAAACTAATGTAGCAATCTTAAAAATCTTACGCTACATTTTAGTTTCACTATCCACGAACAAGCCCATTTTTTCTTTTTTCTTTTCTGATGCATACTAACAGAGCAATCGATGACGGCACATCCCCCCTTTCGTGCGCAGGGCCTCCAGGGAAATATATACAGCGCCGCCATTCCTTAATCATGTATCAAAATAAAACGCATTGCCTAGTCTGAATACTAGTTTTTTAACACGGCGAGGCGAAAAAGCAAAAAAATTGCTATTTATTAAATTCAAATTTGTTAAATTTTGATTAGGAGTAGGTGTATAATTTCTTTTTAAAATGATTATCTCGTGATTTGATTTCACCAAGAAGAAACAACAATAAGCAAAGAATGCATTTCATTTTTTTACCATCAACAACCAGTTTTTATTTATTTTTTACCTTGTTCAGTATTCGAATAGTATTTGAGTATTTGGGTTAAATTTGTCGAATACGATTTCGAATACGAAATAAAATTTGGCGAATATTCGCTTAAACAAATACGAATGCGGTTATTCGGAACATCCCTACTACCTACCAACCAAGTGAATTCAAAAAATATTTGTTTGATTACATTAAAAATGTAAATAAAACAGTATTCTTCGTTATCATTACACGTAATGTTTGATTTAAAACAACATATTTTTCTACGTGCAGTTTATTAACAGACAAAATTGTTCTATTCCTTCGGGTTCGGGTACCTGCCATACAAAATGTCCTTAAAATACGTGTTCATAAATATTGGCTAATAACTTACAGTACCTGGCCAATGAATTATACTCATTAGCATATTAGCCTTAAAATTTTTCAGTTAACAATAATATACAGCATACTTTTGTTATTTTTCAATTTTTATTGAATATTCATTAATTCATTTAATGTAGGAAGTAAAGAAAAGGGCATTCAAATACAAATTATATATACAACATATACAAATTACACTAAACACTGTTAAAAAAATTAATTAATTAAGTTTTTACCGAAATGTCTGTTAAAATCTTATTCGTACACTGTATTCACTCACAAGAACCATTTAAATGTTAAAAGGACCTTTTAATACTGGATTATATACAGATTGAAAATTTTAAAATGTCCACCAAAAAAGAGTACCTGTAAATTTCCATCGAATAACAGGAATTAAGACAATAAAAACAATGTAATAAATGCATGGCACAACAGTCAGGGTATTCACTGCTCTTAAAATATGGAAATACCCATAAGGGACGTTTACCTGTGGTCATTATTGTTACATTTCGAAAAAAAATTCTTTGAGTATAATTCATTGGCCAGGTACTGTAGGAACGCCTTGAGCTACGACTTTTAAATTTTATATGTTCCATTAGTCATTAATAGTGCTAACATAAAACTTTCTTCAATTAATTTACCAAACTCTACAACTCGAGAAAACGTTAGCCACGAAGTTGAAATTTTGTAGAAAGTAGTTTTGCACAATTTAATATTTGCAATTTATAATATTCAATATTATTAATAATAAAACCTGTAGTTTTCTTCCGATTTTTCATAATAACTTTGCTCTAGCTTCCTTTTAATTGCAAAATCAAATAATGATGATTTATTACACGCTGACGTAATTTGTAAAATAGCTTAACTAAAATAGAAACGAAAAAAAAAAAGATTTACCTAGCTTGCGATAATTTCATAACAAAACCAAATTACACGAAAAGCTCCCAATAAAAATAGCTACACAATAAAATTTCCAATTAGAAAACGCCAATTAGCAGAAGCTTTCGCGAACCTAAACTTTAAAATTATAAATGCAAATGCAAGACGCGAAATGTTTAAATAATAAATTCCTTGTCGCGTCGCGTCGCCCGCTAGCAAACAGTTCCTACAGTAGTTAAATGAATTTTTGCATTTTAGGCGAGTTAAAAAAGCGTTTGAAAAGCTAAAAATTTACAAAGATCTTGCGAGTAAAGTCCAGCCAAACGCGTCGCTTGACCTCGCCTAACGCCACTTTTTATTTCTATAGACTCAAGGAACTTAGGTTCAGTGAAAAAGCTTTCGAATTACGTCATCACGGGAAGAAATCGACGATTTTCAGCTCAACAAGCCCACGCCCGACCAAGCGCGCCGCGCTTTGACTACGTAAAATTCCGCGAAAATTATTATTCCAGATTCGATGAATTCTCGAAATCGAATTAATTTCAAACGAAATCTCGACCGCGAGAAGGAGGAAACATGAAAAGAAAATCGATCGACTCTTTTTCTTCAAAACAAAAAAGAAGACAACCTTTCCTACTTGATATTTAAATTGTTCAAAGCCCGGGTCAAATAAGTCGAATTAATTGAAACCAAAATGCATTTAGCTTGGCAGGCATTTTCATTTTCATCGTTAGTATAAAAAAAAAATTTTGTGGTAGCAAAAATTATCTCTACCGCTACCGATTTTGGTTTGGTGTTTGTGGCGACCTCGGGTTTTGTGGTGGTGTTAGAGTAGTCTTGCGGGAAAAACTCGCATGGGTGCTTGCTTGTGTTGTTAACTGTAAAACAAATCGAGGCTTGGGAGAAAATAATCGGCTTTTTTTTAAAATAACTCGGCGTACTCGGCTCGAGCTCAGACTAGAGAATAGTGGTGGACACGGACGAGCTACCACTACAATTGCAATTTGTCTAAAATGGAAAAGTACAAGAGGACAACAAGAACAATACAAGAATGTCGCGTCGCACGTACTCTCTGCACGGCATCGCATAATGGCTTGCGAGTAATTTATGCAGAAATTGGTTGCTATACAAAAAAAAATTTTAATATAGAAATTTGGTCGGATTGAGGTTTCTGATTTCGGTTTATTTGCTCTTGGTCGGTTCGGAATTTCCGTGGAAATGGATTACTAGATAATAAAATTCCGGATTAGTGACAGAAATTTATTAAATTATGGGGGATTTTTTTTTTAAATTTCTTGACAGAATACATAATCGAACCGGAAAGCAAAGCGGCCATTTTGATTTAAATATTGCGATTTTTGATGAAGCTGAAGACAAAAACTATAATACTTCTGGCCAGACATTACTTCCAGTGTTCCAGTTACAATCTTTTGAGACCGACTGAAACGTCACACAATTTAAAAAAAAAACAGTATTTTACCCGGAAAACTAGTACAGTGCAACCCGGATGTAACGTACCTTGGGGGGACAAAAGTAGAACGTTATAACCGATAGTACGTTATAGCCAACATAAGAACCTTTCACATTTGCGAAAGAAGGTACATATGTTATAAAAGTCCACTTTATAAGCTGGTTGCACTGTATTTTCAAAATAAAGATTCATCAAAAAACTTATAAGTGTGTAGAAAAAAAAAAGATAACATAAGCGAAAAAATTGGAAGGATCGGCTAGAATTTACAAAAACGATGCATAACAAGGGAGTTTTATTTTATTTATTTTTTATTTTTAATTGAATATTTTGGAATCTGGCCAAGTACCGAACTTGATGTAAAAACATACTGCAATCCAAACGTATGATATACTGAACTCCTATTTATATTGTAGTTGGGAATAAAGTGGAATGAGGGGAGCGTATGTACATATTTTGTCCTTGTTTAAGGACTCTCATTTCGTTATTATTCTAAACAAAAAATTAGAGTGAGTTCCGTAAATTGAGTGAAGACATTTTTACAGGCTATTTGTATGGCAGTTACATTGAGATTGTTCATAATTAATGAGATTTTGATTTGATTTTGATCACCATTAACTCCAACTAGGTATTCAGAAAACAACACAACAATTTTCAAAGTCCTAGCTCAAATCGTTCTACAGCTATCGACCAATATTCATGAACACGTGTTTTAAGGATCGTTTGTATGCGGAGATAACGGGTTACAACTTACAAAAACCTAGGATGGGTAAAACTACGGCTATCTTTAAGAATTTTATTCGTGCATAAAACAAAATTTAATTGAACAACCATTATATACATACGGTACAACCATCAATGAGTTGGTATGCTTAGGTATGTAACATACCTAAGCATACCAACTCTAAGTTAGGAAAAATAAGTACATTTGTCTGAAATCAAAATTGTTAAAAATAAGTACAAATAAGTACGATTTCGAGATATAGTTTTTAAATCGAAAAATCTTTATTGGAAATGAAATCGTCAGAAATTTAAAGAAAGGATTATTGTTTCAAAGCAAGTGTGAAATATTTTGGAAGCGCAGTCCAATGAAATGAAGCTACATATATTCGCTTTGACGATATGATACGACCAAACGCCTTCACATGCCGCAAGGATGGTGTCCACCGATGAAGTAAAAAAGTTCGAGACAGTGTGGCTCTTCGATTTGTCAGACAACGCTGTCTTGTGTTTCACTGATTCCAAATGCTTCACGATTTCATTTTTTCCGGCGTTGCGATATTGGTTGTCGAGCCACACAAATCACATCACTTTTCGATCTTCCTTTTTTCATTTGCGGATATTTTTTCTATAGATCAGAATTAAAATTACACTTGCGCGTGACGGCGCCATGACAACTAAGAATAAAATGGCGTGCGCAGCTCACGTGTGTAACTGTTTCGGCGTTCTGAAATGTGTGCTGCCAGATGCGAAAGTAATGGGTTACGCACAATTCAGTTCAGCGGAAATGATCACTTATTTATATATAATAGTTTGAAAACACACAGAAATTCAGTACAAAATAAGTACGATTTGAAAAATAAGTACGACAAACTGAAAGTAAGTACTGTACTTACTAAATAAGTACAGTTGGTATGCTTATACATACCAATACCATGGTACACTCGGTAGAAAAACTCTACGTTCACTCCCATAGACAAATGATCTTACTGTAAAAAATAAAGGAGTAAAGGGTCGAATCCTTTAATTTTATTACCATGGCATTAAGTGGTCGTTACACACAGTTTCCAAAAAAAATACCTGGTCTTAAGTTTTAAACGGCTGAGATAGACGATATTTTATTTTAATTGCCCAAAAAAATAGGTAGAAAAAGTCTACGTTCACTTTAAAATAGGTTACAATTCCTTTGCGTTTTCAACATCTTTATGCAGTTTTTTGTATTAGTTCAGTTCATCTGTCAATGAGGAAACAGTTATTTTCACATTTTCTTGAAAATTTGAATTATAGGACTTTTATTATATGAGCACCACGCGGAAAGAGATTTGTATTAGTGAACGGACAATTGTTATAGACTTGTGGAAAGCCAAAAATAATTTATGAAGTATAGCCTAAACTGTAAATAGAAGCTCATCCGTCCAAACAGTTGTAAATAATTTTAAATCTACCGGACTTTTAACCTCAAAACCTCGTTCTGGTCGGCCGCCGCAGCTATCATTAAGGGAAAGACGCAGTATACTCTCTGACGTAAAGCAAAACCCCAGACTAATGGCACACAAAATAGCAGTAGGCATCAAGGAGAAGTATAATAAATTGATTTGTTCTGATACTAGCTGTGTTTTTTATTCCCGGTTAACCATAAAGCTCGACAAAATTGCACGGCAAAACAACAACAGTGCGGTTACCGTAACCGCACTGTTGTTGTTTTACTGTGAGGAAAATCCTAAGAAGGCTGGCTATCATGGCCGAGTGGCTGGTAGAAAACCATTTATTTTCCGAATAAATCGCCTGAAGCGCATGGAATTTGCCAAAGAGCACCTTAATAAGACCCCAGAGTTCTGGAAAAGTGTAATTTTTTCTGATGAGAGTAAATATTGCATTTTTGGGATAAAAGGTAGAAAGATAGTGTGAAGAAAAAACAGAACAGCCCTCGAAAATCTTGTGCCGACTGCGAAACATGGTGGCCGCGGAGTAATGGTTTGGGGGTGTATGTCAAGCAGCGGTGTAGGTCAACTAGAATTTATTGAGTCTACAATGAACAGATTTGGGTATCTGGATATTTAAAAAAAAATTTAAGACAGAGCGCCTCTAAACTTGGCCTTCAACCAGGCTTTATATTCTAGCAGGATCGGGATCTAAAACACAATCTGCTATACAATGTACCAAAACAACACATACACCTCCACAATCACCCGACTTAAACCCAATTGAACAACTTTGGGATTCATTGGAGAGAAGAATTCGGTTACATACCATTACGAGCAAGGATATGCTGAAATCCGTTTTGAAAGATGAATGGAACAAAAATAGTGCCGAAGACACAGGAAAGCTTATACAACGACGAGGCTACACTACAAGCTATTAAGAAAGTGTAAATTTTGAGTAAATAAATGATATAAAGTGTTTCTTGGAAGGAGAATGTAGACTTTTTCTACTATTTGATAGTGTGGTGACCGGAACTCTTGAGGCAACACCCGGTTGCAAACCATCAGGTAATACCCGATCGCAACCATCGGGCAATAGCGACGCCAACAACTGACCGTGCTGACTTACTCATCTGGCAGCACTTCCGCTAAACAAAAGAGACGCTTACCTACCTCTCGTAGAAACGGACGCGACGTACCTTTTTTCCGCGATCGATGTGATATATGAAAGAAATAAATACATGTTCTTAGATTTAAATCGTTCTTTGTTTTTGATAAGATCGGCAAAACTCCCCCACATACTGGTGACCCCTTGTTTAAAAGTGACACGCGATAAATTTAACAATTACGGAAAAATAAGTCGAAGCCGCCATTCCGACAAGTTTTCCACGGTTATTTTTCAGTGCGCACAACAATTAAATTTTTCTTTTTTTGGTAAAAGTGTACGGCACGATCTTCGCGAGTGGAAATTGATTTTCTAATAAAGAAAGACAATTCCTGTGAATCGAAGTGCCAAGTGTGGGGCGACAACATTGTCGTTTAAAGTGTTTTTTAAAAATTCGTCGAAGACGCCGTTGTTCCGACAAGTTTTTTCCTGCCGCGAGTGCGACGCGCAGAAGTAGGAACTGTAATCGCGGAACATATCGTTTTTCTTTCCGTTCTCCTCGCCCAAGACGAGCAATTATTGTGAATTCGGGTTGACCATAGACAAAATAATGTCGCAAAAGTCCAATCGGAAAAGCCGCATTGATGAAACACCGGCCCCGGGTGGCCGCGTTTTGCGTGAAATTCCTGGCTCGGTAGCCAGAGCGAGAGGCGCGATTCATAAAAACTAAGTAAGCCGGCGCACAAAAGCGCCGAGCAGATAGCCCGTTTACTCGTTTTGGACGAACGGACGGCGCAACATATTCTTGTCGACACTGGGGCCGACATTTCGGTTTTACCCTTGTCGCAAAAGGGCACATCGAGTATTCCAGCTGCCAAAAAAAATTATACGCCGCCAATGGAACGACCATTCAGACGTACGGTAACATCATTTCCTGAAAATCAGAAGCCGACAACTAAATCCACGGGTCAACAGGGCGGTCCGGTAACATCAAATTCCAAAATTTTGAAGGAAGTTGCCAGCACCACAAGATCAGGAAGAAAAGTAACATTCCCTGCGCGACTCATCGCCCAGTGACTTGGGGGGAAGCATGTGGTGACCGGAACTCTTGAGGCAACACCCGGTTGCAAACCATCAGGTAATACCCGATCGCAACCATCGGGCAATAGCGACGCCAACAACTGACCGTGCTGACTTACTCATCTGGCAGCACTTCCGCTAAACAAAAGAGACGCTTACCTACCTCTCGTAGAAACGGACGCGACGTACCTTTTTTCCGCGATCGATGTGATATATGAAAGAAATAAATACATGTTCTTAGATTTAAATCGTTCTTTGTTTTTGATAAGATCGGCAAAACTCCCCCACAATAGTATAATTTTCAATAAAAATGCGACTAAGGGCAACGCTATTAAATTGAATTTCTTGAATTTTTGTTATATGTATTTATGTCTGAAGAATACAGATTCAATAAAAAATAATTAAAACTAAATTAGTCTTTAAATTGTTTATTGTTCTGCTTCCCGAAAATTTTATGAGTAGGTGTAGACTTTTTTTGCTGAGTATCTTTTAAAGTATTACGTTATTATAATACAGGTTTTCCGGGTTAAATACTGTTAATTACGTTATTACGTATTGTCTATACTATGTGAAAATTTCATTGGAAAATTTCAAACGGTAAAAAAGTTACAGTCGTTTTGCTGGGATATGTTTTTTAAAAGCGGGATCAGTACCAGACTTTCTTCCGCCATTTTATAATAAAAGTATTTAAAAAAAAATTTGTGAAAGTAAACACATAGCTCTAATATTTACCAAACCGGAATTTAAAAATTCAATTTTCATGGCAGCCTCTGGAATTTAAAATGCCTTTTTTTGCCTCAAAACTGTTCAGTAAGTATGATAAAAAAAATAAGGAAGATATCGAAAAAATAGCTCGGTAAACGTAATGGTATAAACACAATTGAGATGAACTTCGCCAGTGGCGGCGTTACGTACATACACATAGTAGGCATAATACACCCTCTGACGAGTCTATACCATTCGATGACGAAACAGCTCCTTCGGACGTAGTCCAACACAGTCTTATAAACAGGCCTATCCAGTGAAGGTGTTCTGACGATCAAGAACAACGATTGATCAACAGTCGGGGATTTCGTATTGGGGTTTCACTACACTGACAAAGGAAAACAACAAACATCCCAGCAGACCAATAAAGCGGAATGTTCTCATGTTCTCTGAAAATTCCGAGCTATTTCTGACATAGGGAGAAGTATCCGCTGGATTTCAGGCAGAAAATTTAAAGATAATTCCATAAGGAAAAACAATAAGAATTTCATGGAATTGTCGGACAGAATTCCAAAAGAATTTTCCGAAATCCGGAAATATCATGGAAAACTCTGTGTAAATTCCATTTCAATTCTATACAAAAGTAAAGTAAAAGGGGAACACTTGACTTTAGTATCAATCTTTTAATTTTCAAATGACATATGTATATTAATTGTTCCGTCAAATTTAGTTTGAATTTAATTAATTTCTTGAGTTTAGTGAAAGTTCATATTATTCCGACGGTTAAAGAAGTAAGTATATAAATGTACCTATATTTAGTATAGTATATATGTTGAAATACTGATTTCAATGAAAATGTGTTTAGTGAAAAGTTTTGATCATTTTCAAAATTTTCATTGGAGTCCGAGTGCAATACTTTTGTAATATTTTCCTAACAGTATAAACATATGTATCATTTATGAATTTTAAATAGAAAAAGTTAAAAATGTCCAGACAAAAAATGCATAAAGCTTTTAAAAGACATGCTGAAAATTTACTGACGTCAATTCTTGGCGAAGTGGAAAGTCCGTCAAAAGAAAATACTGTGTTCGATCAACTCGAAACTGAAATAAACGAAGTTGAAATGTTTGAAGAGGAATGTATTTGTCAACTTGACCCAAACTCACATCATCGAATTTTAATCAAAACTACGGAATGATGAAGAAATGCAACCACAGCTTGTAAGTCAAACAGTTCTGTATCTCTTTACTATTTTTAAAAATGTGTTTAATTTTCAGATAGATAAATTTACCAAAACTAACAATGATGACGTCATTCATTTTATTAAGGGTAATTTAAAGATTATATTTGAAAATGACGCTGTTGGATGGACGGACGCAAATGAAAATATTTCAATTAGGAGTTTCATTATTATTCAAAAAATGATCGAAGTTCAATTTTAGTACGATTTCGAAAGGGGAAAAAATGCGTTGAGAAATGCTCCGGACATTTCTCAAAGATTTCGGTAAGAAATATCCCATGGAACAGCGTTAACCTCGCCATATGGAAATCTGTCGGAAATCGCATGGATTTCTAACCCTGAATTCCGATTATATAAAGATCTTTTTATTGGAATTCTGACGGATTTCTAAGAACATTTCTCAAAGATTTCGGTAAGAAAAATCCCATGGAACAGCGTCAACCTCGCCATATGGAAATCTGTCGGAATTCACATGGATTCGTGAATCCAAAATGTTTTTATTGTCTCCGGTCTCCCCTAATTGGTTTTAAGCGGTTACAGAAAATGACCATAGATTTAAAAACCGATTTGCTATCTCATCCAACCTAAAAGAGATGACGAATTGTGAAAACGTATTCATACCCATTATGTGCATACTTAAATCTACTTATTTGGGGCATGAATTTCGAAAAGTTGTGAAATAGGTTTTAGTCGATCACATAAGAAGCAACTTGATGTGTCATCAGACACTACAGATATTCCATAATTTGTGAAACTCCACGTTGACACCAAGGGAACACTACCCAGTTGGTCGCGTCTGCGAGATATCTCGCAGATTTCTCGAAGACATATCGGTTTGTCTCCGAGATTTCTGCGAGACGTCTTATGGGAAAAATACACGGTATCGAGACAAATGCACCCCGAAATCTCGAAGACATGTCTCGCAAATGTCTTGATAGCAAAATTTTGTTTACCCCAGCGCCATCTGTTTTATGATAGCGTGTTGTGATAAAAGCTCGAACTCGTATGAATATTTCGCGGAGATTGCCATCGGCTGGAAAGGAGAAAGGGGGTTATAAAATGAAACGTGCAGGCAGGGGCGAACTGCTATATAATAAATATACAAAACTAATAACGTAGCGACACATTTCATCACTTCACATCGCACTTGTGTCGTTTTATTGTAACCGCACTTGAACTGTAACTTTTCGCGTATTTAATTTTTATCGAGTAAGGCGCGGATGACATTTGCTGCGCTCGGAATGATGCGGCTGTTTTTTGCATTAGAAATAGATCGTGGTGGGAGCACATGTTTGTATTGCTATTTCTTTCTATCTAGTGATAAGAAAGATAAGCAATATGATTCCGAGGCTCAAACCATCGAGATTATGTCTCTTAAGAGACAAGCGACCAACTGGGTATGCTTCAAATCCACACAACAAGTAGCATATGCCGATGACATAAATGTAAAATTGAAAAAAACATAAATATAGGTACTTGCAAGATCTCTGGAGAGTGCCAAAGATATATTTGTGAACCTTGACTCGGTAGCAAGTGAGGTTGAACTACGTATTAACGAAAAAAAAAATCATGACACAAACTAGAAAAATTACGCCAATCAGATGAAATATTATAGTAGGAGATTTTAAAATAGAAAACGTAGACAACTTTGTATATCTCGGGCATTTCATATCGAAGGATGGAAGCCAATCCATTGAAATTAAAAGATGCATAATAATGTCAAATAAGACTTATTAATCGGCACTTATAATCATTAAAAACAAAAATGTGCATAGAATAACAAAGCTTTAACTATACAAAACAATTATAAGACCTGCTATGGCAGCGAAATGGTGACATTGACTCAGGCGTCCGAAAAATTAGTTAACGCCTTTGAAAAAAAAGTCCTCAGAAGAATCCTCGGACCGGAGGGAGTACTGGATGTGGAAAATACGATATATAATTGTATGCCATCTTTGATAATTTGGAAGTATCGATCCTCATAAAATTCAAGAAGCTACAATGGGCTGGTCATGTAAAGCAGATGAAGTTACGTATAATGGACAAAGACCAGTTGGAAAACTACGAAATCGGTGGGAGGACTCTATTGACCCGCGTCAAATCACTGCTAAGATTCATAAACTGGAGGAAACGGTCACTGAACCGAGAAGTATGGAGGCGGCACATACAGGAGTCCAATTTGGACCGTAGCGTCATCGTAAGTAAGTAAAAAGAAGAAAAACCGAAGTACTCTGTGGATATCATATTTATAAAAAATTTAAAATAATTAGTGTTGACAAAAAACAAGTTGTTAAAGCATAGTGCGGAGCCTCGATCGAAAAATTATGTATTATTTTGTGTTTATTTGGGACCAAAACTGCTAAATACACTTGCAGTCCGTCCATCCGTCCGTCTGTTTGTTCAAAATTTTAAATTTTTGAATCTATATGTTTGGTAGATTGGGTCAGGCTAAGTTCGTTAACGTGTAATATAGTAGGTACTACTCTATCGGACATCTGCCACACTAGAAGTCCTTAAAATACATGTTCAAGAATATTTGCCGATAACTTCAGAACGGTCTAAACTACACTTTTAAAATTTTGTATGCGTTGCGACATTTCTCTGCAAGCCAGTTGCATTGGACGTACCACGCAAAATTTTTGTGTTGAGAGTTAACACATGAGACAAATTGCTTTTGAGTGAAAACAAAGTTTAAGTTTACTAGTCAGCGAAATCTGTTTACTCTTTTGGGTAGCTCCTATACAAAAAGTCCTTAACGTGTTCAAGAATATTTTCCAATAACTTTTGAAAGTTTCATTCTTATTCTAAAAATCTTATAAAAAATACAAAAAAAAAACATTGTACAAAATTTCAAAAACATTGTTAGATAAAATTTAATAAAAACATTTAAAAAAAAGTGAAAACATTGACTGATTTTTAAGAGAAACCCAAACAAATCAACAAAATTCTGTTACTCGGAGTACATTTTAAATTCCCTATCTGGAATTTTACGGAAATAACCTGATATAAAATTGTCTGTTTTTCAGTTAATTGATTCCAGTATGGAACCGTTGGCAACTTTTATGCACAAAATCTTATTATAATTATTATTATTATTATTATTATTATTATCTTTATTTGCCTTCAATTCAGTTTTGACTGCGCTAATTTTCTTCTAATATATAAAATACAGTTAGTTTTTTGGTCGATTACGATTCAAGTCTACACCTGTGAACCGTTCCTTCCCAAATTTTGCATGGACGTTCTCGAGACTACCGGGCAGATACTGGACATAATTATATATTCCCGAAATTAGTGGCTCGCGAGTTATTTCAACATTTGAGCTTTTTAGTAAGTTAAATCAGATTAAGTTGACATAAAAATAAAAGTTTACAACTGCAGTCGTAGCCGAGCGGGTAAGGCGTCTGACTAGAAATCTGGGAGCGTAGGTTCGAATCCAACCGACCCCGAACATGTCTGATTTTTTTTTTTTAATTATGTGTTTCGATTTTACTACCGGCTGCGAACACGTGACGTGAGTAACAGGGGCGATGAAACATAATTATATATTACAGAAATTGGTGTTTCGCGAGCTATTTCAACATTTAAGTGGATGAAGTATGGAGGATGGATAGAGAATGGAGAATGGTGGATGGGGATGGAGAAAAATTAAAAGTGAAAAATGAAAAATTAAAACTGACAAATGAAAAATGAAAACTAAAAAATTAAAAATTAAAAGTGAAAAATGAAAACTGAAAAATGAAAAATGAAAACTAAAAAATGAAAAATGAAAAACGAAAAGTGAAAATGAGAAATGAAAAATGGAATATGAAAAATGAAAAATGAAAAATAAAAAATTAAAAATGAATAGTAAAAAGTGAAAAATGAAAAATGGCTTTAATACACTGCGGAGCATAACTATAAACGCACCCAAAAAATCCTTATTTCTGGCACTTAATTAGTGCAGTACTGTTTTTTTTTGATTGGATTTAAGAGATGAGAGAAAAAGAGCGGGAAACCAAAAAAAATTAGAGAAATCTGATCACTGCATTTACCGTTAGCTTAAGTTCGCTGAAATTCAGCCGGAGCATAACTATAAACGCAATAGATAAGAAGTCAATTTTTTTAATGAAATTCAATAAAAAAGCGGACACAGATAAATTTTAATAATGTGTTGGACCACCTTTGTTGGTAATAACTTCAAATAAGCGGTTTGGCATACTTTTTAACAAATTCGTTATTGTTTTTTTATCAACATTATCCCACGCGTTAATAACAGCCATTTTTAATTGCTGAACATTGTTGTATTGCCTGTTCTCCTTATAAATGTCCCTTGCTAGAAGTCCCCAAATGTTTTCTAATGGATTAAGGTCTGGAGAGCAAGCGGGCCAGGACATCACTTGCACGCGGTGGTCTTGTAACCAGGATAAAGTGGCACGGCTTACATGTACTCTGGCGTTGTCCTGTTGAAAAACCCAATGCTCTGTGCCTCTAGTCCTCATAAATGGAAGTAAATTCATCCGCAACACATCCATGTATTCTGTTGAATTCATACGAGTACTGGGAAACGCTAGTTCCAGCATTCCGTCGGCACAAAAAGCTCCCCAGACCATTAAACTGCCTCCACCGAAATTTCGTTTTGAAAAATATTGAGGATCCTTTCTCAAATCACGCCAATACCCGTTGAAGCCATCTGGGCCATCCAAGTTCCACTTTTTCTCGTCAGAAAAAATGGTCTTGAGGAAATAATAATAATAATTAAAATGTACATTAAAAGTTGAAGCTTAGAATTACCTTGAAGAAGTTAGTTTGCATATTTGTTCGAGCGAATTCTAGCCTAGCTGCCTTATGACGTGGTAATAAAAGTGGTGCCGATTTTAGTCTTTGTCGACAAATATGCTTTGAATTCCTTTATACCCTGTGGACGGTCCATTTCGACACGTTTAGTGCAGAATCCTTGGCGATTTGGGCAGCGGTCTTCATGGAGTTGCTTGCAGTTTGAATTATGCAACGCTTGTTTCGGTCTGACAGTTTGCCCTTTGGTCCTCCGGTTCTGTTTTTCCCATAATTTCCAGAATTCCGCAGTACATTTCTAGCAGCAGCCTCAGACCTTTTTGGCAATTGCACGCTTGCTTAATCCATCATCAAAAAATGCAAGGATTTTGCCTACTTCCAAATCTGTTAGAACTGTTCCGCGCGGCATTTTAATAAAATTGAACCAGAACAACGATCACTAATATAATTCAAAAAAATTTGACTTCTTATCTATTCGTAGGTAGCAAAATACTGATAAATTTCTCAGTGCGTTTATAGTTATGCTCCGGCTAAATTTCAGCGAACTTAAGCTAACGGTAAATGCAGTGATCAGATTTCTCTAATTTTTTTTGGTTTCCCGCTCTTTTTCTCTCATTTCTAAAATCCAATCAAAAAAAACAGTACTGCGCTGATTAAGTGCCAGAAATAAGGATTTTTTGGGTGCGTTTATAGTTATGCTCCGCAGTGTATCTCCAGTTTCTTGAGCTGAAAAAGTGTATTCAAAACGGGAGTAATGTATCAACGGAAGAAACAGGACCAATGGATAAACGGGAGTAACAGGGGCGATGTAACAACGTGATCGTAGCGAGCGTAGCTGCGGTACGCTGCATATTACAGGGGGCGATGGAACAACGTGAGCATAGCGAGCGTAGCCGCGGTAGTTTATTATATTTAAGAGATCAGTCTTTTCAATTGACTACATATACAGGTTTTGACAATAATTTCAGTAGGAGAAGTTTAAGTAATTAAGTATGTAAATAAAAAAAATGGCGACAAAAACCTCTATGAATTTAAATTTATTCTTATATAATAAAGCGTGACCCAGTTATCGGTGTGTTTTTAAATTACCGGTTTTTTGCACCTCACTAATGTCATTCTAACTTTAACAGAAATTCAGTATCATATCTGCGCTGAACGAGATGAGTCGATTTACGCTTGAACAACGCTGGGAAATATTGAAAATTTATTTCCAAAACGAAGACAATTGGACCGAAATTGCAAGAAAATGTCGTACGAAATTCGGTCGAGAAAGTCCACCTTCAGTCAATTGGCCGCCAAGGACAAGTGGACAAGTGTTATGCGGACAATCCACAAACAATTAACCATTTGAAGGCCAATATTGAGGCAGCCAGTGCCGATAGAGCCGCAAACAATCCAAAATGTGCTTCGAAATTGGACCGACAGAATGGCCTACTGTAATACCAGCCGCGGCAGCCATTTGAAGGAAATAATTTTCCATAATTAACCGGAAGGATGGTACTTTCAAATAAAAAAAAAAAAATTTGGAAAATTATTAAACGGTTTTTTTTTATTTAATTTTTAAATCGACACTTTTAGTTGGGTCACGCTTTAAAACTTAACCTAGTGGTTGTTAGCAAGTAAAACTAATAATATAAATATGTTTAATTGTTATTAATTAAATCATGAATAAGATTGCTTTCAGCAAGTTCAATTTTAATGATAAATTTTTGATATATAGTATAATCCCGATAATTCGTAGTGTCAAGGGACCAAAGGTTTATTACGAATTAACGAGATTTTTGAATTAGCGGGATTGCGAATTATTGATTATTAAAGACGGACAAAATTCAGATTAACGGAACTTATCGGTTTTTATTAAAATTCAAAATTCACACGTTTAATAAAAAAATTAAGTAAAATATGAAGGTACATATGAATGTACTCTGTTATCCTTGTTAAACAAAAAAACCCTGGCATGAAAAAGAAATCAGTTAGTTTTTTCTGATGGAGGGATTATTGACACGCTCGATCAATTGCATTGTCGAGGGTCACAATAAAAAAAAAACATCGTCACTTACACTATTTATCGTCAAAAAATGACGCAAGCAAACATGATTTAGAGAATTGAAGAGTGTGCAAGGGTTTTTTTTCCGAATAAACGGGATTATTACAAGCGACTTACGAATTATAAGACGTTTAATTGGACCTCGAGTAGAAAAATAGTTACGAATTACCGAGGGGACCAAAATGCATTGTGTTTTTACGAATAACCGCGATTTTTCCAAGGGATCAGCAGTTTATTTCGAATTAGCAGGATTTACGAATTAACGGGATACGAATTATCGAGATTGTACTGTATATGTAGATTCCACTTTGACTTTAATATGTTCTACCTTAGCTAAAGAATGTAATCGATTGGTTGAAAAATATAGTGCATCATTTTACGAATTTTGTTTTGATTAATTTTAAATTTCTAACTGAAGTTAAGAATTGGTCAATATGTACTCATAAAGCCGTTTTGAGTATGGAAGCCAACCGAAAAAGTAAATGGGTTTCACTCACCCGATCTTACTCTTAACTCAAAACTAACTCCGGTAAAATTTTGACTATTTAGTTCAACAATTTCCCCTGGTATTATGAGTTCTGAAAGATCAATGCAACTACACATATTTTTCAAGAAACTGTGTATGGAAGCTACAAAGAAATACTTAATTTTTTTCATACCAATTTCCCTATTTTCTATGGGATGTGCCGAATAACCGTATTCGTTTAGGCAAATATTCACCAAATTTTAAGTATTCGTATTCGAAACCGTATTCGAAAAAATTTAATCCAAATAGTCGAATACTAAACAAGGTAAAAAAATAAATAAAAAAACTGGTTCCTGATGATTGCTTATTATCGTTTTTTTTCTTTAAATTACAACATTATCTTTTATGAAATATAATCACGAGATAATCATTTCAAAAAGAAATTATATACCTAAACCTACCTAGTCATAATCAAAACTTAACAAATATAAATTTAATAAATAGAAAATTGTTATTGTTTTTTCGCTCTAGAGTCTAGTTTGTAAGGAATCATAGATAAGTCCGGCATTATTAACAAATTGTTTGCTTGCAGCTGAAGTAGGTGGAGCTAATAGATATTTTCCAGATATGTCTGACAAATATTGATATTCTTGTTAATTTTTATGATATTTTAGATACACTACGCAAACAAGGAATGCAAATCTCAACGAGAAATTGTATATAAAAACATAACGCATTCACGATCGGCTGCAAGCCAATCGTATGATACTCTAGATGAAATACTGAACTCCGATTTATATTTTAGTTGGAAATATATCAAAAGAATGAGGAGAGCTTAAGCAATTATTACATGACCTTTTACTTACAGATAGAAATTATTGTATAGTGGCTACTTGATTTTTTGATTTATAGTGAGTTCCATAAAGTAAGTTAGGACATTTTACAGAATTTTTATATGGCAACTACATGAAGGACTTATGGGATATTTTTCATATTAATAGTTTCAGCTGCGACTTTTATGAAATTAATGTGTATAAAATTTCAAGTCAAGTCGTAACTAAAAGTGTTCTAAACTTATCGTTCAATATTGGTGAACATGTTTATTAAGGACTTTTGTATGACAGCTACCCGAAGGAGTCAACAGATGGCGCTAATTAATGAACTCCGTTTTGGTTTTGGTATAAAACTAATTCCTGTAAAATTTTAAATTCCTGCTTTAATTCGTTCTGGAGTTATAGTGGATTCAGTAACATGCATACATTTTTGAAGGACTTTTCTAGGCTGCTACACGAAGGACTCATTCGATTTGCATCATATTCGGAACTTTCGATTCAAACATTGTAAACCTTAAGTGTGCAAAATTTCAAGTTCCTAACTTGAAGCATTCGAGCAATAATTGTGAAAACGTGTTTTAAGGACTCTTGTATGGGATGTACCCGAAGGAGTGGAAGGATATCGCCCATTAACGAACTTAGAATTACTTTTTCTATTTTACAAGCTGTGACAAAATTTCAACTTCCTAGGTCAACGCGTTCTTGAGTTATCGTGCAAACGGACGGACGGACGGACGGACAGCAAACGGATTTGGGGGTTTTGGCCTCAAATAAACACAAAATAATATATAACTTTTTTTCGTCCGAGGCTCGGTTCTATGCGTTACAAACTTTTCGGGCTGGATTAAACTTATAATACTCTATATGTTCATCTAGAGTATAATTATAAGCACAAAAAACAAAATTATTCTGCTGCGTGTAGGATGAAGAAACGTCTGCGTGTCTCCACATTGTCTGCATGGGTTGCTACTGGGCTGTAACCACTCGCTTTGCCTTTAAGGCTCCATTAGAGTCACTGTATACTCACACACTCTTCTAGTAGGAGTTCGGCCGATAGCCCAAAATTGGACTAGAAGACCACTACATAACCTGAACAAAGGTCGTTTTCGTGCAGCCAAACTTTTAAGTTTGGCTGCACGAAATTTCGGTGTATAGGTGCATAGTATGTGTGCGGATAGTATGTGTGCATAGTATGTGTGCGCATAGTATGTGTGCATAGTATGTGTGCGCGAATTAAGGTTTTCTTTTGTAAATTTACGTACATTATCTATTTTTTTTATGGAAATTTCCTATTTTGTACCGAAAATTAGACTATTTCGAATTGATATGTGATATTCCCCCAATAAAATCAAAAAAATTTAAATTTACTGGTTTTCGACCTGAGCATGCATCGGCCAAACCTTAGGTAGGGTGAGTAGTGTGAGTGCGTATACAGGAACCTTAGGCTCCATGTGCACGTTAAATGCAATTTTGATGATTTATGACTGTTTTCTTACCAATATTTCACGTTAATGGCAACAAAAAAACGAAATAAAATTACACCATTTGATTAGCTGGTATGTAAACTAGGACATCCATAAAAAAAAAATCAAAACTGTTTTTGGAAAAATGCCATTAGAACAACAACTCTTGAACATTTTTTAAAATGCGTAAATTTTTAACGCATATTTTCTATTTCTTGAATAATTAACATGTCATTTTCATTAATATAATGCTAGAAAAAATCTTAAACAAGGCCCTAAATAAAGAAAATTTTTAAAAATTTCCATTTCTGTTAATAATATATGAAGTCAAACTGAAACAATTGATGAAAAAAATGTTATCGATTTATTATGCGTAACCATATTCGCATTTGCCAATATTATGAATGAATATTCGTATTATTATTTGTATTCGCAAATACAGATTTTAGGTAATTGAAGGCTGAAACCGGCGAAACATAAATGAGGTATATAGCACAATATACCAATGGACGCGGTGCTTGGAGGAATCCCTCCGCCTTCGATGAAATCTAATCTAGGTATTTGAAACATCCCTAATTTGAAGAGGAATATGATGGTAAAAAGCTCGTGCGGCTCGTGCATTTTCGTGACACTTTCCATAAATGAACACAACATTATTATTCATTGGAGTACTCAGGCAAATTGAAATTATTTTTTAAACTGAAACCTTCTTTTGGAAACGTAACTAAAACTGATAAAAATATGAAGGTAGTTTTGCTTTTATAGGCTTTTTTTTAAGGTACCCCTTTAAAAAAGGAAAAGTACCGCACCTTACCAACCCATCCAGCATAAATTGTGTTGAAACTCACTTACATTTCATTGATTTTTTCCATAATTTAAATAATAATAAAAATACTTCAGTAGTACCAACAATTTAAATTTCTTTTTACGATTATTATTTGGTCAGTTTTTTGATTGGAGTTACACCGACCCATTAAAAGCGGGTGGAAAAGGATACCAACAAGGACAATAGCAAGATTAATAGAATCGAAGCCTTGAAGATTTGCGGAAGTTACTAAAAATAAGAGGTGCAATACGAAGTACTAACCAAAACTCAACCAAACGAACCATAATTTCAATGTAATCTTGTATGTAGTTGCAAATGTTTTGTTATCACAGAATTAGAGTATCATCATAAATTTCTTTCAGTTTTTTGTTTGTATTTGAGCGAATGAATTTTTTTGTTAATCTTTTTACTAAATACACTCAAGGTAATAATATAAATTAAAATCAAGACTTTTGAATTATTATTTCCAAAGAAAATTGAACATTAAATAATTACTAGTATCAGTTGCAAATGTTTTGTTCGCAACTGTATGTATGCAACTTTTATAGCTAATACGGTTTATAAAAAAATTAATTTTCTGAAAAAAATTACATTATTATTATTATTATTAAGAAATAATTAGGCAGGCAGCATACTGATATGCCTAAAGGCTCGTGTACACTGACAAGTAACTTGCGACATTTCTTGCTAGAGTAATTTGGTGCGATGTGTACACTATCTGTCAAATTGCAGCAATTTTACTCTAGCAAGTAGCTCTACAAAAATCTTGCAAGTAAAACTTGCTCTTCCGTATACACTTCATCATAAAAGTTTCGTTGAACTGTCAAAACGAAAAAGAAAAATACCACAACTCTGGATAAAGTTCCACATTGGAAATGAGCAAAAACGTGTACTCGGAACTCCCTTGGATTTTCCGTTCATATTTCGCACGTAAACTGTGGAACTACGACTTCTAAAACTGAACTTAATCTCACATCCAATGCAATTGTACTGACTTGCTGAAAAATTTCGGAACCGATCGGAACTTTCTTGCGAGATCTCAACTCTCGCAAGTTAGCGTGTACATTCACAACTTGCTTGAAAAGGCAAGCGTTTGCTGGCTAGAACTTGGACAAATGCGTTCTCGGAACCGTGTACACATGCAGCAATAAATGTCATAGAGCAACTCTAACAAGTTTTGCTTGCTAGTGGACACGAGCCTTAATATCCAGTATGGCATGCAAATTCATATTTTAGACTTATATACATATATAGGTATATACCATACATAGATAAAATGTTATGAATTATAAAGTAAAATGAAAAAGAAAAACAGTTTTTTAACGAAAATGATTAAGAAAAAGTTAAATAAAAACTCAAATTTAAAATGCAATTTCAAATGAATACTTTGACTAAAGATAAATAAAAACTATGTATCATTAAAGAAAGAGTTGTAGTTATCCAAACGATTTTTAAAGCTCATAGTGGTTGATGCACTGATTACTTGGTAGGTTGTTCCACATGTCAACTACTCGATTGGGTAGAAAATTGAGAAAAGGATTTGTACTCGAACTGTGGATTGACCTTTTAATTTTATCTTTATGTCCTCTTAGCTGACAATTTGTGTTTCTAGTAAACAACAGCGTAATATCTTCACAGTTGTAGTGTCCGTTTAAAATTTTAAAAGTTTCGATAATATCGCCGCGTTTACGTCTATGCTCCAGCGTCGGAAGACAAAGATACTGCAACCTTTCTTCATAGTTCAAGTTTTTTGCTTCCCGAGGAACTTTTGTCGCACGTCGTTGCACTTTTTCTAGTAGGTATATGAGCCGTTGTATTTGAAAGTGGAATAAGTCTATTTTTTCATACATTGGAATATTTAAGGTTTTACGTTTGAAATAATTTAAAAAGCAAAAATGAACATAATTAAAATTGACTTTTTAATGTAAAAAACAATAATTAAAAATTTATCTTTTTTTGTCCGGTGGACTTATTCCACTTTCAAAAAAGACGGCTCATATGTCCTTCCTAAGTTATGGATTCCATATTTGGAACGCAAATTTCAGAATTGGTCTAACGTAAGCTTTGTACAGTTTTAGAAACAAGTCCGCATTAATATTATTAAATGTTTTTCTATCCAAATATAGCACTGAGTTCGCCTTTTTCGTTATGTTCACTATATGGTCTTTCCATTTTAAGTCACTTCGAATAGTTACGCCAAGATCATTTACACTTTCCACTGACGCGAGTACAACTGAATTTTTAGGATTGACGTAGCAAAAATCTGTATTTCCCAGTAAATATCTCAAGATTGAGTGCAGTTGCTTAATATTATATACATACATATTACGCTTTGCCTCGTGATTATTCGTTTTTAAGATATAACGTGAGTTAAGTGAGTGAGGGTACCGGTCAAAAACACTTTTCTTAACCACCCTGTAGGTATTTCCACTAATATTGAAAATTGACCCACCCAGTAGAAAATTTTTTTTCTCCAAATATATCAAGGAATAACCCCTTACAAGGTAAACCAAAATTTATCGCCTTAAATCTCCCCTTGCCTTACATGCACAGCCCACAAAAATTCACCATTAATAGGGTTTGCGTACGGCGGACGGCCTTTTTGATGATATTTGGTGTTTTTCAGTGTATCAATTTTTTTTAATCAATTACAACACTTTATTATATTAAAAAAATAACTAAAATTCATTCAAATTTGTTAAAACCCTGGAGGCATACAGTCCGCGATATGCTGTGACAACGCTATTTAGATCTCCAGATGTACGTTCAGTGAAACCGGGGTCCTGTGGCACAGTTTCCCCTTGGGGTACCTCCAAATCTGTGACAAAGTATTGAAAAAAACGTGTACCCCTTTGTTTTGAAGTGAAGCTGTGCCCATATTTTAGTTAGCCACTTTAAAGTTGATGCATAATTACAGAATAGACCTGCCAACTAATCAGTCCCCGAAGTTCATATCGGTATTATTCGCGAATAAAAATTAAAGGTCCAACAACAACAGATGAACTCTTGAATCTCCTTTTCAAACCTCAATTCCGAAAAAACAACCCCTTGCTCTTTTAGAACAAGGGGTGAGAAGAGGATCGGAATCACAACCAACCCACTCCTCTCGTGTAATGCATACCTTTAACCACGGGGCACAAAAGACATCGCAACCAAACGCAACACACAAAACTGCATTGGAATTAGATCGCAGGAAATCGCCCCTCGCACAAAAAAAAAAACCAAATCCCTAGACTTGGCTACACAAGCCAAAAAAAATGTCAACAAGAAGAGCGAACACGAAACGAAGCGAAGCCGGTGATTTCTCCATGCAGCCACACACCCATCCAAAAACCCGCTCTTTCAACCCACACTTCCAAAGCTCGCTCAACCAGCTGAGCGCGGCTGAGAGCAAACCGAACCGAATCTTGCCGACCGCAACCAGTCGCGACTACCGACCAGCTGTCAAAATTTTTGGTAGCAAACGAAAACATGGCGTGCTCCATGTTCCGAACTTCGCGACTTTTTCCCACGCTTTTCCAGTGTTCGCGACAACTTCGGACAGCGGAAATTTCCCCAAAGGTAAGTGCACAGAAATCTTTTTCGCCGCGAATCGAATAAGTTTCGGTTCCTGTGTAGTTTCTATGAAATTTTCATTCGCAAAATCTTACGTGACGTTTGAAACGGAGTTTTCCGTATCGTACGCACACTATCACACGCGTTACTTCCCCTTCGAAACTTTGTTTTTCACTCTCTCTCTCTCAGTTCGGTTAGTGAACACGTGAAAAACGGCGGAAAATTTTCCGCTTCGTTCTCGCAAGTCGCAACGCGAAGACGGCACGCTAGCCGAGTCGAGCCGACGAAAGAAAAACCCCGTAGAAAGTTTGACAGGTGGTGTAGTGGCAAAATTTTTTTTAATTTTTAACTTACCTGCTGGCACATTTAGCTGGGCATTTTCATCGTAGATTTTCACTCGATAGATAGGAAAAGCTCGGCACCCACGCAGCGATTTTAAAGTTTAAGAAAAAAGCGAATTAAAGCGAAAAAAGTCGAACAGTTGGGGTTCGTACGCGAGCGCGCCGCTCATTTTCGCCACTTTGCGCGATCAAAGTATGTCGCGCCGTGACGTATAGACAACGGTTCCGCACGGACAGTCGCGCAGAGCGCAAAAGGGCTTGACGTAGAGATTTTGCAGACTCCGTGCTGCGAAGGATCAAGGATCGTTAATAACAACAATTCGCAGAAAACTATTTTTTTGCAAAACTTTTTCAACGTTTTAAAACGGGAAGACTTAAAAAAAATTGTCCGTCTACTACAATTTTGGGTTCATCAGGAGGACCCAATTCTAGGGCTGGGTGGAAATTTTTAACGAAAAAAGTTGGGTTTCCTATAAATATCAGGAGAAAGTAATTTACCGAAAATACTATTTCCTTAGATTGGATATCGCAACTACATGCCTTGATAATCATCAACATCATCAATGGCGCGACAGCCCAAATGGGACCGTGGCCTCTCGAAGTCGTTTAGCTTCCAGTCGTCTCGACCCAACGACCGCGTCCCGTCCACTGGCTGCTAATTTTTAAGATGGGGTTTGCTATCTTCATCAATCGAATTTCCATTGTCTGCGTGGGTTGCTACTGGGATGTAACCACTCGCTTTGCCTTTAAGGCTCCATGTGCACATTGAATGCGATTTCGATGATTTATGACTCGTTTTCTTGCCAATATTTCACGTTAATGGCAACAAAAAAACAAAATATAATTACACCACTTTATTAGCTGGTATGTAAACTAGGTCGTGTATAAAGAAAAAAATCAAAACTGTTTTTTGAAAAATTGCTATTAGAACAACAACCCTTGAACGTTTTTTAAAATGCGTAAATTCGAGTTTTTTTAAGGGGTTTTCGGAAAATTTTTTTTTCAGATAAACTACAAAATAAATCGATATTCCAAAAATGGATATTTATAATATATGTTATTGACTTGGCACAGTAGTTTTTTCAAAGAGATTAAATTCAAAATGGCGCCTGTGTAGCGTTTTTGCGATGACGTCTCCGTTTTTCAAGGGTACATGGCCGGACACCTAGTGCCTATAATTTTTGAATTATGATAAGCTAATAAATTTATTTCGCTTACATATAACAACAGCCACAAGACTACGTAGGATTTTTTTTTCGATATTTTGATTTTTAGCCAAATGGCGCACTTCTAAAGTGAAAAGTTTGCCTAAAAAATAGTCAGAAAATTGTTAATAACAAATGAACTATGCAATATAAAAAAAAAATCTCACGTACTCTGATGGACAATATAGTTTTAGAGATAAATGAAAATTGTCTGAGTTATGTTTCCGGCCAGCTTAAAAAATGTAGTTTTGAGATAAACGCGTTTGAAGTTTTCAGTATGTAGAAAACCATAAGTAATTTTGCAATATGCCTTGTACTAAAATTCGAAAACCGTGTTCTTAGAGACTTTTATCGGTCATAATCTTTTGGGACAGCATTTTTGAGGTCCTAGGGGACCATTTAAAATAATAAAAAAAAAATCTATTTCCCCAAAACTCTAGAGTGGCATAACCCCTTAAACGCATATTACCTATTTCTTGAATAATTAACATGTCATTTTCATTAATATAATGCTAGAAAAAATCTTAAAGAATGTTTTCTATAGATCAAATTTTAAAAAACTTGAATTTTTGTTATTAATATATGAAGTCAAACTGAACCAATTTTTTCACGATTTTCATGGCAAGAATTACATAAAGAGACCGCATTTCATTGGAAAATATCAAAGATAGTATAATTAATTGGTATTTCTAGAAGATAAACCAATGAAAAAAATATTGATTTTTAGCGTTTCAAATAATTTGAAAACCTATAACACTATTTTTTTCTGTAAAATCAAAATTAGTTCGCTGACAGACAGCGAACGGTGCAGACGTATTGTCCACGCCAAATTACACGAACGAAAAACGAATTCAATCGATTAAAATCCTCTCAAGAAAGAAAAATCAAACTGAGATAAAAAGTTGTCGTACCGGACTCATGGGGCCTTAAGAGGACGTTTGGGGCTTCTTCTGTCTTACATTCGCTCTACATGGCCAGCCCACTGCAGTTTACGTAGATTGATGAACTGAATGAATGAAGACTTCATACATTTTTATTAAATTAAAATTGAGTTGACGTGTTTAGAGAAACTTAATAAAAATTTCGAAAAAATATATTTCCAGTTTTACGAAAGTCTTTGTCCTTATTATAAAGTCCATAAAAGCAGAATTGAATCTGTACAGAAAAGGTTTTCGAGGTTCGCATTTAATCCCATGATTTGACTCTCAAAATCTTTCTCCCTACTCTGAACGTCTTTATCTTCTCTGTCTTGATTCGCTTGATAACAGAAGGAAAGTTCTCGGAACTGTCTTCGCATTTAACATTATCACTGGAGGAATTGATGCCCCGATATTGTTACAAGAAATTTCTTTCCGTGTTCCGGGTCGTGCTTTGAGAGACTATAAACTACTAAACGTAGTAGAGCCAAATTCATGATATCAATTTTTTAGTTTACATTTATGTACGGCGAAAGCATAAGAAAAGGTGTACCACAATAATAGACAAGCTCGTTGTTAAAGTAAAAAATCAAATTTGCACCCCCCCTCCGAGGTCCGCAACGTGCTTAAAATGGTTAAAGACGTAGTTTCGTTATGTAGACTACAAAAAAAATACAAACGTTATGCAAACTTAGAATATTTAACATGTTATTTTCGATATTGTATTAGATTTGCAACCCATTTCGGGGGCCGGAACATATAATATTGTTAACAATTAATATTTTTAACAAAAAGTGCCCGAAAGAAATTGCAATAGTTAATACGTACGTAGTAAAATAGTAGTTAGCCGATATGAATGAAATCAAACATACTTTACCCTGTACATACACCCAAAAATTATTCAGAAATTGTATTCAACAAATAAACGAACTTCGTGAACCAAGCATAAAACGAGAGGAAAAAAATTTATTTTCCATATTCCATAGTTCTTTCTTAAAAGGCAGCGAAAATATAAGAAGACATGTTTTTTTTTAGTTTTTCAATTTGCATTATATGGCGTGCCTTTTATTATTATTAATAAAATAATGCGAAACTTTCAAACTCTACCTTCTTGTCGTGGTAGTACAAATACCGACAGTTCATTTTACTTTATTCTTTAAAAAAAAAAAATTTGCTACCTTGAAAAATTGTTTTTACACGTTTTATGACTAATAAACACCCAAAAAGCAAAAAAAAAAATTTCAGTCCGTCTGTTCGCCGTCCGCCGTACCCAAAATCGTTTGAGGCCTTATAGTTCCCAAACCCCATGAGCTATTAAAATAATAATTTTTTTTAATAGACAGAGTAGACCCCTTGAAGCGACCTTATTTTGAAGGGTGAGGGTATGAGGGGGAAGGTGGCAGAAGCGTTTTATACGGAAAATTTTGGTTTCTAGATCTCAGCAACCGCTTATATAGGAGACTGAAACTTGGAATTTCTTTAGAACTTCGATAGTGGACCTAGGCATTTGCAAGAAAATCGCGGATATGGGTGATGGGGTGTGGGAGTGGAGGGGAAAATAATGCGTCAGAAACGCAAAAAAGCCGAGATTGACACATTCTAAACTCCATATCTCCTAAACAAGGCAAGCAATTAAAACTTAACGAATATCTGCAGTTATGCTAGGGAGTAGATTGAAATCGAATTTTTGAGTGGGGTCAGTGGCGTACGGTGAGGGGGGGGGGGGGGGTGAACAACAATGAAAAAGGTTCCGATGTTTATATCTTCAGAACCTTTAATGATATAAAGCTGAACCTTGGTATTTAAATAGAGCTGTAGTAGTGGTATGTTGGAAAAAATAATTTTTTTAGGGGTAGTATGGTACGGGGGTGGAGGTGTTTTTCCTAACTTTAGAACGGCGCTAGAAAGTTGAAACTCGGTGTGTAAATGTAAATCAACTAAAGAAGTAGTTCTGATAAAAAAAAATCGGGAGGGGGGGGGGCAAAAACAATTATCAGTGAAAATAGAATGCATATATTTTTATGATTTTTGTCATATCTACTAGGTCTTCCCAAATATTGAATTCGTTTTTATTCTACGGATTCTTTATATGAATACCTAGAAAGTGTTTTCGAGATTTTTTTGAAATTCGACCCCTAAGTGGTTGTATACTTTTTCATGAATTCTGCCATATCTCTCAGATCTGATCAGGTATCGAATACCTGTACATACTCGTACTTTCGAATAAAAGGATTTTTTATCTTCAACAACTAAACTGAGGAGACCAAGCATTATCTATAATAAAAATGAAATACGATTATCTTTTTTCTTACCTTATTTTAACATATACCTACAGTGCAACCCGGTTGTAACGTACCTTGAGGGGACGACAAAAGTAAAACGTTATAACCGATAGTACGTTATAACCAACATAAAAACCTTTCACATTTGTGCATGGGGATTGAAAAAAAGCTACTTTACGAGTGCACTTTATAAGCGGGTTGCGCTGTACCTGTAAAGGGTGTACACTCGTCTTTTCATCTGTTTATACGTTTATGATACAATCCTTTTTATTTTATTCTTTTAGTGAAGGACCGAACATTTTAGGAATATTTTGTATCCTGATATACATATTACGTATTTTCACATTATAGTATCGCTCCCTAATTACTTCCTCTTGTACCTGATGCGAACCTTTGCGGTACCAAACAATGCGAGTGCATAAGTATATAGCGTATTAAGCGCGTATTTCTTTGGAATCGTTTTTTTTATTATGTATTACTTTATTATTTTTTAATAATAAAGTATTGCGATCGACCTGAAATTTCAAAAAAATTTGCTATCCTGAAATTTTGAATTTTTACGTTTTAGAACTAGTAAACCTCAAAAAAGGAAAAAAAGTGTCTATGTAAATGTTCTAGTAAATACTTTGGCCGCTATTCACAGTCGTTATAAAGTTGGCTTTGAGTTAAAGCTGACTTTAGTGTCGTATAATTTATATGACACTAAGGTCAGCTCTAACTTAAAGCCTACTTTATGACGACTGTGAATAGCGGCCTTTGTTATAAAAATAATAAAGTAAAATGAATTGTCAGTACAAATCCTGTACATTAAGGGTTAGGCCAGTCTAGGATTTTCAAAAAATCTATTTTTTGTTTTTTGGCTTAAAGTACACTTTAGGGTCCTAAAAATATTATTCAATTGGTAGAATAGTAGAAAAAAAATTCCCTGCCCAATCCGCTGTAGTGTCGAAGCCGACGAACGCATTTTGTACCTGCTGCGGCGAGCTTCCCTTTCTCCCCCTTATACGACGCTTACCCTCTGCACTAATGTACCAATGGGGTCTGATGTCCGTAATGGTTCCCAAAAAGGTCGTTAGGAGGTGCTAGTTCATCAATATGCTTTATGTGTGGGTCAGTCAACTGAAGGTACATATAACAAAATTATCAGCACGTTCAAAGGCGTTTTTTTCGAAACTGAATTTTTCAAATCGGGCGACGATGGTACTCGGAGTTTATCGCACGTATCCACTTGAAATTTTAACTGTAGCTTTACAGTAACATTATCTAGTAAACTACTTACGATTTTTTTGTTATCATAGCAACTTTTTTTTATATTATAATTGAACTATTTTTTTAAAAGTCCGCCATTTTGCGAAAAATTGATGTAAAGCTAAAAACGTACGTACTTTACTAGCAAATCTTATGTAGATTAAGATCCCGGTTTTTATTTTGCTTCAGATAGCACGAATTCCTAGAACCATCGTCGCCCGTAGAGACCCTCTTGAAAAAGGTGATTCCGAAGATTGGCCCAGTAGCCGCCATTTTGTATCAAAATGTCAAAATAAAAATTTTGTATACAGTCAAATATATGTTTAATAAAGCCTGAAAGAGAGAAATTCGATTCCTTTTTCCTTACTCCCATAATAAATTGTCAAAGTAAGGCCTTTTTTGAGGGCTCTAGACTGGCCTAACCCCTTAAGCATAAAAAAAACCCATTCATAATTTTCGAAAACAAAAGCTATTTTTAATAGTTCTGAAAATGATAAAGAAAAATATTCTATAATATTCTGGAGAGGCAGGTTTGAAAAAATTAGTTTTTTTTGGATTGTCGGATAGTGTTGAATGCTTTTTCGACGACTATATTTGTTCGTAATATACATACATATATCAACGGTCAGAACTGTATAAACATAGTGTTACTTTATAGATAACCATGCTCACGTTATAGAGGCGCTAAAATTACCACCATACACATTACACGAAACATTTAAGAAACAACTTGTTGTTCACTTTACTAGAAAAACCACATTATCGAAGGTTCCCATTATCAAGATTATACTGTAATAAATTTTATTAAAAACATTCCACAATTTATTAAGGCCTTATTACAGGCAGTATCCATTCAACGGTCAATAAACTGGAGAACTCAAATCCAATTTTTTTTTTTTAGTGAATTGAATTTGGGACATGTTTGCTTGACGGTGGTATTTCAAATATTATACCGTTTTTTACCAAAAAACACATTCAATTCCACTATATTATTCTATATACCTACATACTACGTTTTGGTAGACTATTTTGCATTTTAAGCAGATGTTGATAAAGCTAATTTTATATAACAATTATATTATTATGATAGCAAGATCGATCTACCAATAAGTCTTTGATGTGAAACATTATAATAAAATAATTAATTTTAAATAAATTATTACGGAAAAACCACCTCAGTATATTAGTTTTATATGATCGCAGCTTATGGTTGCTGCCCACTTTCTTGGATTTCATTATTGAAAGTACTGAATAATATGTCTGTTTAAAATCTGCGAAGATTTGGTGCACATCTGTATTATATTCCCAGCATTTCTCAAGCCCCTATTTCACCGAGAATATCTGGTCTGTTGTAGATCGTCCGCTTCTGAATCCACCTTGGTATTCGCCAATTGTTTCGTTAGTGTTGTCAGTATTTTGTAGGAATAGGATGTACGTAACAAGGATATTCCTTTGTAGTTCTCTCAGCAGAGCTTGTCTCCTTTTTTTGGACATACCATATAATTGGTTCTATCATTGGAGTTCTCGTCCTGTAAACAACAAAGTCAATGACAAATTTGAAATATATGCGGAAATTGTGGTTCGTACCATCATTAAATTCTTACAAAGGAGAAAACTAAATCATCCGAAAAGAAATGCTCGCGGTTAACGATGACTTTGACAATTTGATTCAAAGCAGGCAGAGATAGTCTCAACAACATTCCCTGCACTGGAAGATCGTTACACGGATATTGGAAACAGCCGCAAAATTCGAAAATTTAATATCGAAGGAACTTACGAAGATGCTTGCAGCATAATTTTTAACATCCTTGATATGCGAAAGTTGGGCGAAATAAGTACATGCTCGCACAATTCCAAAGCGCGAATGAATCCCGCTTTTACATTTTACAGAAATTCTTAGAGCTCTGCATCGACAAGGATGAAATAGTTATTCTGCAAGTCTGGTACGAACAGCAAAAATCTAAGAATGAAAAGTTTGAAACTTGGTTGATGAGTTTTAGAAGGCGTAAAAGGTTATCAACCAAATTTATAGACAGGAAGTGTAAAGTAAACCGCCTTATAGGATAGCGCTATGTCGAAAGGTGTATAAAATGTCTTTATAGCGCTTACAAAAAAGAGGAAAACGCTTCGCTTTCGCTGAAGCTATTTGAAAATGCTGGCTATAGACCTCAGTTCGATGATGGATTTGCATACGATACTATCTTCTCGACGAGTGTGAACTGCGACTAAACTTTCCGAACGAAGTATTTTCGGTGGACGCATAATCTTGCAGCCCCAACAAAGCGATTCATCTGTCAGGAAGAAAGCTCTTCATTTTGTTTTTTCCTGTTTTTGTTACCCAAAATTTTTTAATTTTATAGCTACGTTTCGAAATTTTGAAAGTGGTTCTTGAGTATCCACCAAAAAGTTTGTAACTCTTGTGGGTATTGAGGTATGACAGGGATTTATCTTTTTCTATTCCGTTTTCTATATTTTAAATGAACTGCTTCCCAAGAAAGCATGTTTTGTTTTTGTTTCGGGATGTTCCGAACCCCCAAGAATCTAACTGCTCCAACTATTTCCTACAGATCACTGTGCCATAAATTTGATCGTACCAAGCCTAAAAAAAACCCGCGATACAAATCTCGATCCTTTTTCATCCACAGCTCTCACCAATATGCGCCAGCTTACAACACCAACCTCTACGCAACTCCAGCTATCGATCATCGCCAACAGTTCGTGACCTGAATGAATTTCCCGAAGTTGAAGTGATTCGAAATCCGCCCGAATGGAAGTTCGTCGAAAAGCTAATTCCACCAAAAACAGTTCCAACGCCACCACTTCAGGGCAACGTTTTACCATCCGGCTGGACATCACCGCAACAGTTCGACGAATCTTCGACAAAATATATCGTCGCTCGCAGCAAGAACCACATGATTCCGGTCTACTTGCTGAAGAAGTTTCGCGGCACTCGACGAATTACCCTGATCCGGTACATCAAGGGCGATATCTGGGCACTGGAGCAAGAAGTTCGTAAGGTCGTTGAAAAATCACAGGACGGCCGGAAGTGTGCAACGCGTGTCAACGAAATGTCCGGACAAATTACTGTCCACGGCGACTATGTTAGTCTGCTACTGAAGTATCTCAGCGAGAAGGGCTTTTAGTAATCCCTTCTTTACTTAGCGTGTACATAATGAAACTATTACTGAAATTAAATACTTGCATTTTGCTTAAATCTTACAAAACTATTTATTTTTTTACACAACGTTCGTTTATGTTACAAAAATCAATTATATAAATCTCAAAGAAGAAGAAAAGCAACTCTCCTGTCTAGAGAGTTGGAGAAACACAGTTTACAACCGTTTCGAGTAGTTGAAGGTTGGATAGAAAGAAATAGAGGACGATGGACAGCGAAACTCAACTCCTTTCGGGAAACAAGTCGAAGCAACATTTTTGCATCGTTTCCAAATATTTCCGTATTTCGGCAGGAGGTTGTTTTTCATTTAACGGACGAGGGAGGATAAATTATTGGGAGAAGGGATCACATTAATGTTTAAAATTACTATCAAGTGGGCGCTGCAGCAGATCTTTTCAACGCTTTTCGAATAGTTGTCCAGTCTTCGATGATATCTTCTTCGGATAGCATGTAAACGATATACGGTCCCGATACTGTAACGGCCTTTTTCCGGCCCGGACCTCGAACTTTACTTGTACGTGTATTTGTTCCCCAATCGGCCCACGATATGTCGACATTGTGACGATCCTCTTCGAGTCGTCGGATCTTTTCCATTAGTTCTTCGTGTATCGAATCCATGGCTAGCTGTTTTTCGCTCTGTGTGGGCGAGTGAAAGAAAATGTTGTTAGGAAAGTTGAAGCGATTTAATAAATTACGTCTAAACTGAACTTTTTGTCTTTGTAAATTTTTTTTACAGAATTTTTGGTTATTTTGTACAGGGTTTTTCAATAGGTGCGCTCCAACTTTTTTCCAATAGGGACGGCGAACGACGCCATATTTTTTTTCATTCTTTTAACATTTATAAACTTCATTAGTATACATTTCATCATGGACCGATACAAACTTAAACGGCGTTTGCAAATTATCCAAATTTTCTATCTAAATAATCGTTGGAGCGCTCTTATTAAAAAAACCTTTATTTGCTGAACACATGGTAGCAAATTAAAAACTATTACCAACTTATCTAAGAAGAAAAGCTGGTCCAATAGGTTAAGAAACACTCACAGCAAAGAAACAGGCTCAAAAGTCTAGGGACCGAAAAACTACTGAGGGAATAGACAAAAAATTGTCAAGAAAACGAAAGTGAACCCAGAAAAGACAGTGAGAGAAATACGGATACAGGTTTGTGGCGAAATTGTAGGAGTGCTATCTATTGACGGAGTGGAGATGCCTTCGTAAGACTGGACTGGACTCCTATTCCAGAAAAAACAAAGATGGACTTTACACTTCCCAAAATCGAAACTTATTTTCAAATGAAATGAAAATATTCTAACCCACCTCGAACTCTAAGCAAAAATTAATCTGACAATTGAAATCAATAACGAATCTAAATTCTGCAAAACTAGACTAATTTCAGAAAACGCAGCAGCGTTCTACCGTAAAATTTCATCAAATTTACTTTCGCTTTTCGGCCTTAATGTTCCAATTGGGATAGTTTTTTCTTTACCAGAATTCACACTGAACTAATTTCAGAACGAATCGATAAAGTTGATAAGTACAAATAGAGCTACAGATTTTGTAGACATGACAATATCTCTGCAAACACATGGTAATTTAACAGACTCTGCAATTTCATTGGCGATTGTTGCATATGGACACTCAACCTCATACTTGATCATCTTCAGCTTGTAAAGAATATAAATCTTTAACAGGTACCGGAAGTCGCAGTCCGAAGTACTGATCAATGAAGTACGAGCGAGCAGTAAATAACCCCATTTGGAAACACGACGATTTTTCAAGATCCCAAACTTAAGTGTTAGATATCCGCCTGTGTGGCGTCGTTTTAACTTCATAGGGATTTGGGGGCATAATTAAATGGTCGAATAAAACACTTCTTTTCCATTTTTTTTTGACGTATCCTCACTTACTCACCACACGCAAATGGACTCCGAAATAAGTAAAACTTTTGCCTGCATATGTGTGACACCTTTTTTTGTGGTCCGTACCGATGAAGCGAGAACCATTGGATTTGAACAAGAAGAAAACAGCGAAGAGTGGACAGGAATGTCATGTCTTGTCCCTCGATCTTGTGAAGGCCTTTGACAGGGTTGTGTAGGACCGTAGTTACAGGACAACAATCTGTTTGGGAATCAATTCCCGTTTCCAGAGCATTGATAACTTCCTATCTAACCGCACCATCATGTTCAGAACCAACGGTTGCATTTCTGAAACTCAGGATAGACAACAGTATTCCTCAGGGTTCTCTCCTCTCACCATTTCTATTCAATGTATATGTACACTTTTACTCCCTATCCCAACTTCTCTCCGATATTCCTAACATTTCATAAACGCCGACAACATCCTCATCACCTCCACCTGGGAGTAGGTGTATGAAATACTAAGACGCATTACAACCACAATGTTCAGTTTCATCGCAATCCCAACCAGTTCCCATAACGTAGAATTCCTCATTTTCGGTCAGCATATTTTGCCTTATCTTGATATTTGTTGTTAAATTTCATGTCAGTGGATCTTACAAGCATACATTATACCACCCGATCGTGCTTGGGGGATCCGCTGCCAAGCTTGCATTTTTCTAATCATCGGAGCTCGCATGGCCAGAACAAAAAAGGGAACGCTTAAGCCCTTTTTTGTTTGTCTTTCCTTATCGCACTTTATACGAGCTCCGATTTCCTATGCCTCATCGTCAAGTCAAGTAAATAGTAAGACGATGAGGCATGGAAAATCGGGGACTCGGCATTTTCATGTAAGTGGACATCAGGTCCACCTATCAAATTATGATACATTAAAATTTACTTCATTACGAATGAATGAGTGAGTCGGACCTTCATTTGGAACAAAATTATCGCTAAGTGTTGCAGAGGTGCATGCACCTCTGTGGCGATCAACTGCAGTAGTCACAGGTGCAACGCTTGTGGCCATCCTCTCCTCTTGAAACCCTAAACAATTTGGTGAAATTAAAGTTTTCGCGATTAAGTTCAAGTGAAAGTAAAGGGTTGTGAAATCGGCGCAGCTACAGCGGTACACTGCACCGCTGCCGCCCAAAGCACAAGTATCATGCACTTGCGCTCTAATACGCGACGTTTCACAACCCAAACGGTTAACAAAATAGTTAGCCGCAACACACAAATTACTCAAGGTGCAGTAACACAAGGTGCAATACAATAACGCAGAGTTCGTCTCGTTTTTTAATAAAAGAACTCCCACTATAAGTGTTATAAACATTCATGAAGAAGTCCGGATACAGGCTCATCCCGCCTGCAGGCTGCTGGGCTTTACATTCACACCCAAGTTGAAATGAAACGAGCATATACTCAACATTCTCGCACCGTTAAACAAAATATCTAACTTGATTCCAGGACCCTGGGCTCCAGCACTTCGGCGATTATACACGTTGCACGTACTCTCATCCTGGGTTATGTGCAACACTGTCTTGCTATCTACGGAGTTACAGCCAAATCGACCCATAAAAAAATACAAGTAGCAATCAACAAGGCGATGAGAACTGACTTCGGAGCATACCGCACTACCCCTATCGACGCCTTTCTTGTGGAATCAGGATGCGACAATATAACGACTCGGTCAAGAACAACATCGATAGGAAAGCTCCACACCACCAGACTCTAGCATTGCTGCTACTGCTTCCGACGGATCGAGACAAAATTTTTCAAAATCGGCGTTGTGGAATACATGCGTCTCTTTTCTTATCCATTGTCCAAATATCCCTCCTCATTTCCCCATTTCTCCCCCTCGCTCAGCTAGTCCAAATACTCCCAACTTTCATGGTAGCAGTCCGCGGACCCAGATAAAGCCCGCACTCCAGCAGCAAAGTATCTACAAAAACACATAGAAGAACTAGCTGGTTATACTAAATACTATACTGATGGTCCTAAATCCCCCCCAACCGCTGCTGCCATTATCGTCCTACATCCAACAGTGGAGCTTTAAACTGGGTAGTTAATCTAGCCTTAACGGCCGCTGTTACATCTGTGATATTTTCGGACTGCAAATCCGCAGTAAATTCTATCCAAGGTGCCCGGACAAGCAGATCCAACTATTAGGTACATACAAGATACCATCAGAGCTAACCCAGCAGGTACCAAGATTTGTTGGATCCCGGGCCACATAGGCATATACAGGAATGAAAAAGCAGACCACCTAGCCAAGCTCCCAATCTTTTCCCACGAAGAGGAGACCATGTATCAGCTTTGCGAGATGTTGTACGGCGCGAAAAAATCTTGCACTACTTAGGACCAACTGCTGGTCTTCTAAACCCACCTAGCTACAGCCATGCCAAGCTGCCCGACGAGTATAGAATAACAAAGACGCCGAAACCCGGTTGCCTTCTATGCAAGGCCCCGCTTACAGTTGAGCAGATTTTGACGACTTGCTGCAGAACCACTTGATTTTTCAATAACGCCGTCTCCCCCCTTGAAATTCTCCTATCCCCTGCAAGCCCCGACCCACTCTTCCAACTCCTGAATCTTCATCACATCAAACACCTCATATAATAACTTCCCACATCCCTTCCCCCCCCCCCCCTACTTATAACTTACAGTCCCTGTTCATTGAATTAGGACCACTCACATTTTTCCTCATTTTTTAAAAGAAATTAACTCTAGCTTCACAAAAAAGTGGTTTTTCCCAAGAAGATTCATTTTACATTGCGGCTGTAAAGATTGGGAATATAATATTTTTTTTTCAGGAGAGTACAATTTACCTGCCCCTCCCTTTACGTGTTCAAGGCGATAGATAGGTATGTATATAAAATATTGAAATTATCTCGAACTTCGCATTCTTTAATTTTTGATGAATGTTTTCACAGTACATTTTGAATTGAAAATACAAGGTTTTCCGGTAAATACTGTTAAATTTATTTTGTGTGACGTTTCGGACTCGACTGAGTCCTTTATCAAAAAGGTCAAACTGGCAGTTTGATAAAGGACTCAGTCGAGTCCGAAACGTCACACAAAATAAATTTAACAGCATTTACCGGAAAACCTTGTATTTTCAATTCGCATTCTTTTTCAAATATTTGGAAAGAATTTGTCAAATGGTGAAGAAAATATCGTATTTAAGTAGTTTTTAGAAATACCTGTGGTCTTAGTTTTTTTTTTGAGACATTTTGGTCAAAGCAAAAAAAATAGGAAAGTGTAAGGATTATTAGCGAGGACAAGAAGTCAGTAATAATTGCTTTATTGAACACCAAAAAGTTTTCCTTTCGAAAAATAGCGAGAAAAGAGAATGTTTCTCATCAAACTGTGATGAGAATCAAGAAAGAAGTCTAGGAAAATCAAGGCGAAGTTAGGAACAGACGGCGGAATTGTGGCGGGAAAAGGAAGACAACGCTTCGAACGGATCGTAGGATTATTCGAAAGGCCTGCGAAAACCGTTGTCAATCCACGAGAAGCTTCCATCAAGATCTGCTGGGCGAAGGGATAGAGATATCCAGTATGACCTTAAGAAAACGTTTATATGAAGCCAACCTTAAGTCGAGACGACCAGCAATAAAGCCTAAGCTAATAGCTAAATTGCGAAAAGCTGGACTGAAGTTTGCTAGAGCTCATCAAGATTATACCGTAGCTGATTGGAAAAATAGAACTAATATTTAATATCGATAAATAACGACTTTATTGCATTTATTTCTCGCTTGGAAATATAATTTGTTTTTTTTTAGTTTGTATAAGGTTGCTGCAAATGAAATGTCATTTTTCTCTATAAAGTGAAGTCAGATGTGATTTTCATCTCCCAAACAGCGTCAGGTGTCATAAGTGGTATTGTGTATTAAAGTATAAATACCCCTACATTTACTCATGGAGTCATTTCGGTTTTGGACTTCATTGAGATCGGATAGAAGAAAAAAAAATGGATTCGAGCCAAAAAAACCGGTAATTTTCCTTTATGATTTTTAACTTGGTCACAGCGCAACGGAGGCAACCGAAAACATCAACAGGGCATTTGGAACTGATGCGGTAAACAAACGAATCACATAGCGATGGTTCGAAAAATTCCAATCAGGAGATATGACCCTTCAAAGTGAGCCACGTGGTACCCAGGACCTTCGGTCGGAAAATATGGCCTCATGTTTCAAGAACAACGGTTCAAAAAGTAAACAAGTTGCTGTATGAGACTCTTTCTCATCCACCATACTCACCAGACCTTTCTTCAACCGACTACCTTTTTTTGAAACATTTGGGTCATTTTTTGGCGAACCTACTATTCGATAAAGAAGATGCCTTAAAAAGTGCCTTCGAGGACTTTCTCGTTCTAGAAAGTCGGACTTCTACGAAACTAACATAAATGCACTTGTATTTCGTTGGGAGAAGTGTATTGCATGCGCTGACTCCTGGTTTGATTAATAAAATTGAGTTTTATAAAAGTTACAGTTGTTTGAAATTGCACTACCAAAAACGACATTTCATCTGCTGCAACCTAATATTTAGTAATTAGTGTAGACTAGAGTCTGTGACGGAGAGACATCAGTACGTTCGAAGAAGGCCATCAGTGAAATATGACGAAGCCTGCGTCGTGAAAACAATCAAACATCCACCAGCCCCAATGATATAGTCATGCATCTCAGGCGATGGACCTGGACCGATCTTTTTCTTCGAAGGAACTATGAACAGCGCCCAGTACTATGACGTGATGGAAACCATTTTAATTTATTATTTCAACTACTTGAAGTGCTGTGAACTAGGAAATATATTTATGCAGGATAGTGAATCCTGTCGTCGTGCCCATATTATAAAAAACCTCTTCTCTAACTCCGATATCCAAACTCTTCCTTGGCCAGGTAATTCTCCCGACCTTTACCCTATAGAGAATCTCTGGAGTCTGTTAAAATCTGAAGTTTATTCCTCTCCTAACGCTACCCTTGATATCCTAAAAGAAAATATTGAAAATATATGGCAAAACAGCGAAGGAATCAAAAAAATTATACAGCGATGCATTGACAGCATGCCGAGAAGAGTTAAAGCTGTAATTAGTTCGAAGGGTGACCCTACAAAATATTAACACTAAATCAAATTTTTAATACACAAAACATTGTAAAACGAATAAAAAATCTAAAAAACAAAAAAAAAATACTTTTTATTTCATTTTTGCAAAGAGTTTTAGCATAAACGAAGATAAAATATTGAAAAAAAACCTTATTGGTCCTAATGCGTTGAACAGGGACTGTAGATTTAAGTTTTTGTAGCTTGTAAGCTTTAAATTGATGAACTTATTATCATTTCGACTCATCCATATATGTTTTCCTTTCGGATTTACTTTGCCTTATTCTTTTATCTAAATTTTATTATATACCTCGTTTGCATCACGTTTACAATTTCACATTATTGGCGTTTACTTCATTAATTATTTCTTTATATTTCTAACTTCAGTTTGCAGAACTATATTATGTACAATTACTGTCATTGTAATATGTGTCATATGCCATCTGGGCCTGCCCGAATTCTTTCTTGGGTTACTCTTATTTATAAGGTAGCTACAAGTAATATGTAAGTAAATAAATAAATTCGTGGAAGCGAGATTTTCTCCTCCGCCCATACAGCCAGCCCGGAACGCGACCCCCCGGACTTAAACGCAATTGGCTCACTGTTTCCTTCACCGAACTCTTTCGGTTATTTGGAAGTTTGTTAAGTGGTAAACCCCACTTCAAGGCCTCCAGCCTAAGCATAAGTGTAAATGTATCTGAGGTGGATACGCAAGAAATAGAAGAGCCTGTGCCCGCTCTTAGATTGTGTTTGCAGTCCACTCTCTAACGAAAAGTAAGAATTACTGTCGAAAGCTTAAACCACGCACGATTTTTCATCTCGATAAAGTTTCTCTTCCATGAAGACGATCCTTTCGATATTCAATTTTTGTTTTAAATAATTCGCAGCGGGTTGTAAAAAGTACCTTCAGTTCGTTCTTTAGTTCCCTGTTTAAAAAGAGTCTTAGTTTCTTTAAAAAAAATTACAGTACCCCCAAATCGGATTACCGCCCGCACCATAGTCCAACTCCACTGCACGACTGAGCAGAAACAGAGGAACAATCATATCTTAAGTACATCAGAGCAAAACAAAGAGGTTCAAGATCCCAAACAGGTTCAAGGAATACGACAAACAGGTACCTGACAATTGGAAAAATAGACAAGTGCCCACCGATCGTACGAACACTCACCTCAAAATGTTGCAGTGCTGCCTGTTCCTCGGACAGGTACTTGTGCGTTATATTTTCGATTCGGTACCGTTTAAGCACTTCCGAAACTTCAGTCCGTAACCGCAAATTCTCGTCCAGTTGCTGTAACGGTGCGAGATATTCTTGCGAGCGACCCACTCGAACTTCGGACAGCTGTATATCGACCTGATTGATACGTTCGCGATACAATTGCTCCCGAAGAATGGAAAACTGTTTCTCGAGATTCGCTACAACGGGGGGAAAAGTCACCAAATTAAAATCCTGAAGAACAACGGTTCGATCAAATCCTTACTCAAATTGTCGATGCAATCGTTGCGCCGTCGTTCGCATTCGCTTTCGTCCATCTCGGAATAGTCGTCGGAATCGGGTTCGTCCGCTTCCTCGGCACTGGATTCGTGGTCCTGTGCCTGGCTGGAGCCCGAGTGATCCGACTCAGCGCCCGACATGTCGCCCTCGCCGTCACTTTCACCCTCGTTCTTCACAGGCATTGTCACCTTTTTTTTCTGTGCTACACTCAGTCAATGAAAACGTGCAATTTTCAACCTTTGGATTAAGCTAGTGTAGTTTTTTTTGCGTTGACGATTAAATTATCTTACGACCACAAAAGATGAAGAGGCAACATTAAGCGGACGGAAGTTAATTTACTTTTATAAACAACTTGGCGCCATATTAGAACTCTACTGAAAGAAGTGAAATGTCAAAAAAAATCTCCTGGCCGATGGTGGGGACTCATGGCCAGTGAACTATTGCCGTTAGGTGGATGGTGCACAGTTGTTGTATGGGCTTATTACGTATCAGAAAATGAAAGTGTTGCTGAATTGAAGTCCCGAGCACTGGGCACATATGACAAGCTTATTTTCAGCAAATTTATACTAACCTCACTTTTTGGATGTAAACAGTTCACACGACCGAAACATAAACCGCAAATAATTCCGTAAAAATGTCGACCAACGTTAATATTCGACTTGCATCGGATCGTGTAAACAACACCCTGCTAAATGGTGATCAAATTCCGCGCCTTTACACGCCCGGCGAGGTGATTACAGCGCAGCAAAGTTTCATGCGAGGCCACGGTACGTACGTAGAGGACGACGACATCAAGGCGTCCGTGGCCGGGATCATGGAACAAGTCAACAAGCTGATTTCCATTAAACCGCTAAAAAGCCGCTATGTCGGCGAGATAGGCGACGTTGTAGTCGCGCGGATCACCGACGTCCAACAGAAACGATGGAAGGTAAAGTAGAAGTTGAACAAGTCACTCGGCATAAATTCAACCGCCCTGTTCTTCCCTCTCGCACCAGATTAACACAAACTCCCGTCTAGATTCGGTGCTGCTACTCTCCTCCGTGAATTTACCGGGCGGTGAGTTGCGTCGTCGTTCCGCCGAAGACGAACAAATGATGCGAAAATATCTACAAGAGGGCGACCTTATTTCGGCCGAAGTTCAAAATATCTACGACGACGGCAGCCTGTCGTTGTACACGCGCAGTCTAAAGTACGGCAAGCTGTCGCAGGGTGTCCTCGTCAAGGTTTTCCCGTCCCTAATCAAGCGACGTAAGACACACTTTCACAATCTACCATGCGGCGCTTCGATTATTCTCGGTAATAACGGTTTCATTTGGATCTCGCCGACGACTGCTATGGAAAGCGAAAACGATGGCGGTTTCACGCAAAACTTGACCGAAGTGATACCGCGTGTCGATCGAGAAGTTATCGTTCGACTTCGCAACTGTATCCTGGCGTTGTCGCAGTGCAAAATGATGTTGTACGATACGAGCATTCTGTACGCATTCGAGGAGTCCGCGAAGTACGACGTACACGAACTGTTGAGCCAGGAGGCGATTTTCGATGTGGCGTTCTTGACGCAGCATCGACTGAGGCTTCAGGATATATAAAGAGGTTTACAATAAATTTTTAATAAATTAGTAGTTTGTCCTTTGAAGCTTGTTCCAATAAGACTTGAGAATTTTACAGTGTAATTTTGATCTGATTTTCGGACAACTTTTGATCAAGTTTTAGCTCCTAATGCCTGTAGTGCGTTAGGTATTCCCAAACTGGTCTTTATTCAGACATGAAGTTAGTTTTAGTTGTAGTTGGAGACGAAATCAAAGCAGCCCTATGTGACCAAAAACCTAACAAAGCGCCGGGAATTGACGAAATAACAGTTGAAGCTCAGAAAAACGGTGGAAATTGTTTCGTGGAAATATCACACAAAATGATATGTAAAATTTGGACAGAGGAAATTGGCGAAAAAGCATTGTGATCAAATTACAAGAAAAGAGATAAAGTCTACTGTTAGAACTACAGAATATTGTTGGGTACGTCCTACAAAATACTGACGAAAATAATTGAACGTCGTCTTAAGCCGTAATACTGTTGTGAACGGAGGCCTTGGAGTGAATATTTCGACTTGAAAAAGTTAAAATATTCGAAGGGAAAGGTAAGGTACGGGAAACAGTGGGCCAATTCCGCCTACGCCCGAATTAGTAGCTGACGTTCGAGCTGGAGTAGTGTGGGGGGTTCTTGCTCGAACTATCAGACCATAAACCCTAGGCCTGTGCAACAAAAATGAATCACGTCGACTTATCCACAACAAATACTAGCGAAACAACCATCAAGTTGGATTCAGAACCGGACGATCTACAACACAGCAGACATTCTCGGTGAAACAGCTGCTTGAAAAATGCTGGGAATATAACACAGATGTGCTCCAAATGTTCGTGGATTTCAAATAAGTATCGAGAGGAGGGTACTGTCATGCTTGACCAAAATTTGTTCGACTAACGAGACACACAATAACGAACACTGGATCCCAAAAATAATACAAACCGATTCCACAAACATTTTTCGAACGGAATGTTGTTTAAGGCAGGGAGCTCCTATTCTTTTCAACCTAGCACTTGGGAAAACCCCAGTCGAGACCAATGGGACACCACTATTCAAGTTCACCCAACTAGTAGCATACGCTGACGATATGAACATTCTCGCAAGATCCTTCCCTAGTGCTAAGGAGGTATTTGCCATTCTTGATTCCACCGCAAAAGAAGTTACGCATAAACGAAAGTAAAACCAAAATAATAACTCTTCTTGTTTGAGAGAACTCCCATTAGACAGAATGTAACAATTGCGGAGCATAATTTGGAGAGTGTGGACAACTTCACATATCTTGGGGCTAATCTAGCAAAAGACGGCAACGAAACGGACAAAATCAAACGACGGATCATGCTAGCAAATAAAACGTATTATTCGGTACTTGCGGCTGTTGCGCCATTGATTATTATTCGGTACTTCCAATAATGAAATCCAAGAAAGTGCACAGGAACCATAAGCTGCGAGTATATAAAACTATTATATGCCCTATGCTCTATTATGGCAGCGAAAAGTGCACATTAAGGCGAACTTCCGAAGAAGCAGTTAACACATTCGAAAGAAAGGTCCTCCGAAAAAGTTTTGGGCCTGTAAAGGAAGGAACTGAGTGGGGAATAAGATACAACCATGAGCTGTATTAACTCATCAAGGAGCCAGAAGCTTCAACGTTCATAAAACTACGTAAAATGCAGTGGGCTGGCCATGTAGAGAATGGAAGCAAGAAGAAGCCCCAAGTGTACTCCTGAAGGCAAAGCGAGTGGTAGCACGCCAGTAGGCAAACCACGCAAGCGATGGGAAGACTTGGCTTATGAAGACAGCAAAGCCATCTTAAAAATTAGCAGCTGAAGGACGCGGCTTTTGGATCGAGACGATTGGAGGCCAAGGCCCGTCTTAGACTGGCGCGCCATTGATGATGAAGCTAGTTGTAGCCTTCCTTTCTATCACCTTGCTTGCGGCCCAAATCTTAGGAAGTAGGTTTGAATTACTTCTAAGTGGAAAAAGTGGTTTAAAAATTTTGAATAAAACAAACAGCAGGACGTGTAGAATTGGTCTTACAGTTTTTATCGATGACATGATTTTTAGTGTTTTCGTGCGGCTTGCGTTCTTTTAGATCAACGCATAGAAACAACTCAAATAGAAAACCCCTTTCAAGGAACCCCAGGGTAGAAATATCGTATCTCTGTCCTCAGGACAACAGAAATAGATATTCTGAAAGTTATGCTCATTATTTTTTCATTGGTTAAGTTCTTGAGCAATTTATTCGTTTACTGGGATTGATTCTGCATTTTGCGGTATTTTCGGTTAAGTTCACAACTGATAAAAAACTCTCATTCGTTTCACACGTTGATTATGTCATATCTAAAGCCAACTCAATGTTGGATTTTATTAATAGATCCTCGGCGGATTTTCATGACCCTTATACTTTCAAATCACTCTTCGTATCTTTAGTGCGACCTATTTTGGAATACTGTGTCGTGGTTTGGGATCCATCATATCTGGTTCATATTAGTCGGATGATTGAAAAGATTCAAAGGAGGTTTACGAGATTTGCTCTACGTAGCTTGAACTGGTCTTCAGATTTACCTGCCTATGAAGCTAGATGCCAATTATTAGATATAATGACGTTAAGGTCGCGCAGAATTTTCTTATGCGTTATGTTTGTCAGGGACTGTTTAGCTTACAGCATAAATTCCCCAGAACTGTTATATCTGTACAAGCTCTAAATACCTTCTAGAATTGTAAGGCCTAGATCTCTTCTATACGTGGATCCACGTCGTACTAGGTACGGATCCAATGAACCAATCTCTAGGTGTGTGCTTTACTTTAATTCTATCTCGAACATGATCGACCATACTGACAGTAGATCTATCTTTAAGAAGGCAGTAATTGATAGCCTGAAACAGTGTAATCAAATGCTATTATTATTAGTAGTGCTAAACGGCTGACTCTGCTCAAAAGGGCGGACATCAGCAAAACAGTCGGTGTCCTAACCGGACACTGTCTTATAGGTCGGCATGCAGAAAGGCTTGGACTTTTCTCAAACGACTTCTGTAGAAGCTGCCAGGACGAGGAGGAGGAGGAGACAGTCCTTCACCTTCTCTGCACTTGTCCAGCTCTGTCCGTCAGAAGGAAAGCTCATCTCGGAGCGTGCTTCTTCAACTGTCTTGGTGAACTTGCCACAATGGAGGTCGCGAGAATCCAACGCTTTATTATAAGCTCTAAATGGTTCGACGAGTAGGACCGGATTCGATGATTCTGTGGTATCACAACGGGCCTTTTAGGTCTAAGTGTGTCCGTGTTCTCACGGACAGCCACGTGTACCTACCTACCTAGTAGTGCTAAAATTATAAGTATTGTTACTTTTTATTTATTAATTTTTTTTTAGTCTGTAGAATATAAATGTTCAGTAGATGATAAGATAAATAAATTATTTGTCGTTGGATAAAACTACAAAAACTCGACTATGGTTGCGAGTATAACTAACAATGCCATTCAAAAGACACGATCCTAGGTGAAGTCTTTAATTGTACCAAGCCGTATTAACTCCTAAATGTTCATCTCGATTGTACATTGTCATGTGGCTCTTGGACACCCTAACACACCCACTCAGCGCCTTTTTGAATTTCCAACTAAAGCATTTTTTTGTGATTGTTTGGTCTGGTTTCTGCCAGACTCCTTTTTTATCGAGGAGTGAAATCATTGAAAGCCTGGATTAGATTAGATTTCATCGGACGCCGAGAGATTCCTCCAAGCACCGCGATCAGTGGTCTATTGTGCTATACTGCATAGATCTTTCTCCAGTTTCAACCTAGAGGTCCTCACTTAGCTTTATTTCCCTTAGGAATTTATCTAGTTGGTGTAGGTCTATTTCTGCAATGGTACTATGGTCCACAAAGTGTTCTCCGGAAAACTTGTGGCGCTGAACTGCGACTGATTCATAGGAGCACAAAATGTGTTCAGAGGTTTCTTCCTGCCGTTGGAAGAACCTGCAAAGGTTATCAGTTATGATTTTTATACTCTAGATGAAATCATATAGAGTATTATAAGTTTGATCCAGCCGAAAATTATGTAACGCATAGAACCAAGCCTCGGACGAAAAAAAGTTGTATATTATTTTTTGTTTATTTGTGGCCAAAAACCTCAAATCCGCTTGACGTCCGTCCGTCTGTCTGTCCGTGAACACGATAACTCAAGAACGTCTTGACCTAGGATCTTGAAATTTTGAATCTGAGTGTTTGGTTGAATTTTTAAGGCTAAGTCCGTTAACGGGCAAATTCGTCCCACTCCTTCTGGTAGCTGCCATACAAAATGTCTTTAAAACACGTGTTCAAGGATATTGGCCAAAAACTTCATAAGGGTTTAAGCTACGACTTGGAAATTTTGTGTGTGTTAATTTTTTAATATTTGGAGCTAAATGTATGATTATGAAGAAAATCCTATTAGTCCTTCGAGTAGCTGCCATGCAAATATCTTGTTGAAATATCTTCATTCAATTCACGAAACTCACTATAACTCAAGAAATCGTTTAGCCACGAAGTTTAAATGTTGTACTAATAAGACTTAATTAAGCAAAAAGGAAGTTAGACTGTGTTTGTCAGTGAAATTTCTTGACTCCTTCGAGTAGCTTCCTTACAAAAAAAATCCTTGAAAAGACGTGTTCCAGAAAATTTGTCGATGGTTTCACAACCATTTTAGCTGTTTGTTTAAAATTTTGTATACGTTTGTTTTCCAATAGTTGAAGTTAAATGTATATCGATGAAAAAAATACTATTAGTCCTTCGCGTAACAGCCATACAAATATCCTTTCAAAATGTCTTCACTTAATTTATGGAACTCACTATAGCTCAAGTAATCGTTTAGCTGTAAATTTAGAGTTTTGTTCAAATTAGTTTAGAGTGAAAACAAAGTTCGAGTTCACTAGTCAGCGAAATCCTTTTACTCCTTCTGGTACCTTCCATACAAAAAATCCTTAAGACACGTATTCAAAAATATTTTCCCATAACTTTTGAAAGCGTCAAGCTACGAATTTGAAATTTTGTACACATTAATTTGTGGATGGAGTAGTCTGGGTGGCTTAGTGGCTAGAGCACTTGCGTTCGGTGCACCTGGTACCAGGTTCGAATCTGCTTGGCGACAAGTAATTTTCGAAAGTGTGATTGGGTGCCAGACTACCAGTTCACTCAGCTGTAAATGAGTACCTGAGTTAAAATCGGGGTAATAATCACGGACGAGCGTGTAGCTGACCACTTCACCTCCTAGTGTTCCGTTGGTCTCGCAATGAAGTAACTCTAGCAATACTTCAAGGCCTAGGCCCGATTTGGGCTGTTGCACCATTGATTATTATTAATTTGTGGATGGTTCCAAGGAAAAAGATAAATATATAAGAAATCGAGTGAGTCCTTCCTGCACCTCCCGTGTGAAGTCCTTCAAAAATTACATTTTTTTCCCGATGGCACACCCAGTTCAAGAAATGATATTAAACTTTGATGATATTGTCTTTAAGTTTCAAGTAGCAACCGAATGGAGGTCCTTAATAAAGGACATACAACATGCACATACGTAATTCTGCTTTAGCCCAAACTACAATATAAATCGGAGTTCAGTATCATCTAAAGTGTTATACGATTGGCTTGCAGCCGATCGTGACTGCAGTATGTTTATTCTTTTAAAATGATCTTTCAAGCGCGAATGACCCGTGAATATTTCAGTTATTGCGCGCCATTGATGATGACGATGATAATTTCGGTTATTACCCGTACTTTGTTTCTATCAAACTGTAGAAGCAGCTTGCTTCTTTTAGTTGAGTAGTTCGGTATGAATCTTTTGGCTTGTCTCAGTCTGGCCAGTGTGGACAGTGTTGGCATTTCTTGTGTTCCTCCCATACTCTTATGATCCTCTTAATGAAGCGGTGAGATTCCACAGAACGGCTCTGGTCCAGTAGGGCGGACCGCTGGTCCGTCTCTTGCAAGTTGATCTACTATTTCGTTACCCGCAATAACCTCATGCCCAGGCACCCAGTGCAAGAGGACTCTGATCGAAAGCCTTACTCAGTGCGCCTACGGAGATCCTTCCGAAACCACCGCTAGGTATTTCGTAGAGAGGCCGTCAGAGCATTATTACTTAAACGGTTAGTTATTGGTCTGTCTAGTTAACCACCTTATATCCTGTGTCACATTCCATTTTTCTCGTGCGCTTCTACCGTCGTCTGGAAGTCTTATAACATGTAGGTTGTGTCGAACATGCGGGTCATGAGGTTTGCCGGCTCGATTAACGTTGAATCCCATAAATTATAGTACGATACGCTAGGCGTGTTCAATCACGAAAGAGTAGTTGGGACAGAACGGGTCTTCCGCATGTTTATAGCTAGCAACTTACATGTAAAGTGTTGGATCCTTGCGAGATTCCGATAGTACTCTTTTGTAATGTATGCCCATATGGCCTTTGATATAGTTTTATACCAATTAGTAGTATGCCGTGGTCAACAGTTTTAAAAGCCATTCTCAAATCGATAAATATAGCAGCATGGAAATGGAACTAATAATTGCTACAGGATTGATATTTTCTTCGCTTTCTGTATGAAGGTGCACTTATTTCACTGTCTTGTTTGGAAGCACGGTGGCATCTATGGATCATGCGAGGGATCGTGATTTTCGTTGTTTTGCAAGGACATAATTGGCAAGGATTCTCTATGGACGGTCACGAGATACATGAATAGAATAATCGACTAATTAAAATAAGAACTGATCAGTTTATTCGTTACCGCCGGAATCCGACTCTGAAACGCTCCATCCACTAGCTGAACAAACCATCAGCTCTATGATGACCACTAGAGTATATAACCCCGTCAAATTCCCCTCTTATCATTTATTTACTTGCTGTCAGCGTGAGATGTCAAAAATAACACAAAAAAAATAAAGAAATCTTAACCCCGTCTACGATTGCACAGCTGTTTTTCTCGGATCCCGTAAACCATCACCCAATTTTTTCGTACATTTCCCGGTCGAACTTCAAGTGAATCCGTGCACGTAAAAGATGCTGCTGAATAATTTAAAAACCCTCAGTCGTCTGAGTACGCAATATTGCATATCGCGCGCCTATTTAAATGTCGCCAAGCATAGAATCCCGCCAGCGGTAAAAATCCCTGCAACACCGGCACGGAATTTCATGAATTTCTCGCAACTGAAAAAAATCACATTTCTAACTCGGAGGTCGGAATTCGCGAAGACGGCGGCTCGTCGATGCTCGAATAATGCAGAAAAGACGGCAAAATTAAAGCGATCCGATGTTCATCGGCTGCTATCGTTGGCCAAGTCCGAGAAGCTAGTGCTGGCCGGTAAGTTAGAGCTGTGGACTCGTTTCCATGTTGTATGAAAATTTCATGGAGTTTCCTGTTTCTAGCCGCTATCGGATGCCTGGTCATCTCTTCGAGCATTACCATTGTTGTTCCGTACGCACTGGGCAAAATATTGGATATAATCTTCAGTAAGACGGCTCACGATCAAATGATCGAGAATTTGAAGAACTTCTGTTTGATTTTGGCGGGGATTTTTGTTCTCGGGGGAATCGCCAACTTTGGGAGGGTCTACCTGTTTAATAGTGCTTGTAAGTAGTGAGCTTGTAGAAATTTAATGAGAGCTTTTCAAGAACGATTGACTTGTTTTGTAGCTCTTCGAATTGTTAAGGATCTGCGCACGAAACTTTACAAGACAATGCTGAGCCAGGAGGCCGGCTGGTTCGATAAGAAAGGAACGGGGGAGCTGCTGAATCGACTGTCGAACGATGCTTACTTGGTTGGTAATTCTCTGAGTCAGAACTTGTCCGACGGACTTAGATCGACGGTGATGATAATGGCTGGAACAGCGATGATGGTAAGTACGTCTCTTCTTTTCGGTATTTCACAAGTTGTAAATTTAATCCTATCCTAACATTGGACTAAATTATTGGGTAAATTATTTTCTCAGATCACTTAGTTGAGAGCAAGTCCTGATAGGTATTAAACACTTACCCACTGGGTTTAAGATCCAAATTGTTGAAGCATAGAAATAGGGCCTTAACTTCGGCAAAAGAAACCGAAACGTAAGCTTGTTAGCATAGAAATGGGTATCGAAAAAAAAACAATTTTGTGCCGATTGCATAAAAACCTAATTTTTCGATTTAATCAAACTTACGAAACTCAAGAAAAAATTCATATACCGGACGATAAAACAGCACGCTGATATGTCCTCTGTCGGCGACAGGTCGAACAAAGGCTGCCATCATAGAAATCCACCACAAGAGCAGAAAATCAAGGGTCGAAAGGTGCAGATTCCACCTAGACTTATACCTAGGATCCTAAAACAGACATTTTCGCAGAATCAGGGCCGTTTTAAAGTATGTACAGAATGAACAGTCGTCAGGGCTCCGAGCCTAGAACCATGAATTCCCCTTTCTTTTAGTATTGTTTCGCCTTTCGTATCAAATTCTTTAGGACAGGTCCGCGTAGAAGCACCGGTTAGCAATGTCCTCTTAGAGGACGTCGCTTTACGTCCTCTTAGAAAGCCACAAGATACAAGAGATTTGGGTAGATTGGAAATCTAAGAGGTTACTCCAGCGGAATGGAAACTGTGGACAAAGAAATATCCTGATTGATTAAAGATGAAAAACTCTTCGCGATTGAAGAAAAGAGCAAGAAAAAAATTTTACGGTCTACGCTCTTGCTGTTATGTGTCAAAGTTTCTGAAACAAACGATTTTACTGCTCCAAATTGTGTGAATATAGAAAGAAGTCGGAATCATCGTTGTGCCATACCACTCGTAATTCCACACCAGGATTTTAAAATAAAACTGTTCAAACAGGGATCAATTTCGAGTAACCGGGTTACCTGGACGCGAGCAGTCCGCATAACCACATCATCAACAACACAGAAGCGTACATCATCAACAACACAGAAGCGTCCACCTCTGACAACATGAGCCCGAACGCGCTCAAATCAGACCTATGGAACTCTCGAACCACCCTCCTCAATTACTGTCCTATTATCTCTCGAGCCATACCAATATCCCGCCAGCCCCAAGTCCTCTCTGACCCTCCCCTTCTACTAGCAAACTTATTGCGGTATCCCAAGAAAGCACATACGCCGAACGTCCTGTATCAACAGCTACAAAACGTTCATCTGGAATTACCCGGATGCACATCGTACTACACAGGTGGCTCTAAAACAGTAGCCCAGGTCGCTGCGGCAGTCATAGGCATCTCCCCCCATGAGGAAGAAGTCTTATTGCCGTGTATCAGCTTTGTTCGGCACACGGCCAGGAGCTACTTGGCCAAACAGAGGACCGACTCTAACAGCACAACATTCAAGGCAAAACACTGGAGAAGCACACATCCTCCAAACTGCTGTCCTCAGCTAGACAGGAAAAAGCTGTCATTCAGTCAAGGGTCAGACTGGGGCACACCAGATTTACCCAGGATTATAGGATTACCAAAACACCGCAACCGGGATGTGTCCTACGCCAACAGCCGCTAACAGTCGAGCACCTTCTCACCACTTGCTACAAAACCATCCGCTTCTTTAACAACTTCACTTGATATCCTCCTCTCCCAGAATTGTAAATCCAAGTGCCATATCCTCTGGACCAAGCCGTAATACCGATAGGCTCCTTCTTTATGACCGGGCCTCATCTAACAAATATGTAAATAATAAATTCTAGCAACCGGCGGACGACTCATCTATTTACTACAAGGCATTTGTAGATAAAATATCTCAAAAGATGGGCTGCATTTGCAGTTAAAATATTGCAATATTCGAAAGATGAGCCAAGAAGATAGAGGAGAAAGTACAAGTGGAGATGGAGGAGTCTGATTTTGGATCACGAGGCGAAAGATAGTTTGAAAAGTTCGAGCAAAGAAAAAAAAATTCAAAATCGGAGGTGCTTCGGAGGAGTACAAGTGATCACATTGCTTGGATAAAAGTTTGTCAGGGATTTGCACTTTAAGTGCCTCCTCGCTTTCAGTTTTGGCGTTCCAGGATAAAACGGAAGATCTTGGAGAAGATAGGAAAGACGGCGAGTGGAGGTTCGACTCAGTATGTAAATGCATTCGCTTTTTTCCTTGTTAACTACTGCGGCGATTGTCTTCTGGGCGTTTTAGCGACCCAAAGATAGAGCGGTAAATCTACCAAACAAAGAAAACTCGACAGCTTATAATAGACTCTTCAAATTGTGGATGCAATTGTGCTATAATTACTAGGTTTAAAAAATTACATCATTGGATAGAATTTTTACAGGACCAGGACTTTTGCAACCTTTTTTTCATTCCTTTCACATTTCTACTCTATCAACTTAAAAACTGAATCATCTTTCCTTTCGTTAGGTCTACACCTCACCACAATTGGCACTTGTAAGCACTTGCGTTGTACCCTGTGTTGCTGGCCTGGCAATATTCTACGGCCGTTACATTCGAAACATAACGCGAGCCGTTCTGGATAAATTCGCCGACATATTCAAGTCGGCTGAGGAACGGCTGGGAAATGTAAAGACGGTGAAAATGTTTTGCAAAGAGGATCAAGAAAGTGAGGCGTATCACAATAAATTAGTGGATGCTCTTCAGTTGGGCTATCGTGAAGCCTTGGCGAAGGCAACCTTTTATGGATTGGTAATGTAGTCAACATTTATTTCTGGCAACTAGTTGAAACAGTTTTGGTTTTCTTTTCGGAATTTACAGACTGGCCTATCCGGGAATATTATAATCATATCGGTACTGTACTACGGCGGTACGTTAGTAGTTAGCGAGCAGCTTTCCGTCGGCGATCTAACTTCATTTATTTTGTATGCCGCCTATTCGGCAATTTCCATAAACGGTATCAGCAATTTCTACACCGAATTGAATAAGGGAGTCGGTTCGGCTCAGCGAATTTGGGAAATTCTCGATCGAAAGCATTTGATATCGTTGGATAAGGGAATTTTTCCCGAATCGAAACCACTGGGCGAGATAAAATTCGAAAATGTTCAATTCAGTTTTCCGTCGCGGCCGAATAATCTTGTTTTAGACAAATTAAATTTGACTCTAATGCCGGGCACAACAACGGCCATTGTCGGGCGGAGTGGCTCGGGTAAAACAACGATTGCATCGCTGCTTCTCCGATTGTACGATCCGTTGGTTGGCAATGTGATTTTGGATGGGAAAAATCTCAAAGAGTTGAATCCAAGATGGTTGCGAAGTCATATCGGAGCTGTGAATCAGGTAAGCATTTGAATTATTTTCGAAAGAATTGTTTAAGTTAATATTTGTTTTTTTTTTTGGTTTCCAGGAACCAGTTCTATTTAGCGGCACAATTCGCGACAATATCTTGTACGGTTCGAACCCGGGTACAACAGTTTCCGATGAAGACTTTCAGCGAGTAATTCAAGAGGCCCATGTCGACGAATTTTCTTCCACTCTTCCCGACGGACTGAACACTTTGGTGGGACAGCGTGGCATGATGCTGAGCGGTGGACAAAAACAACGAGTGGCTATTGCCAGAGCTTTGATAAAGGTTTGACGCGTTGTTTTGCTGGAGTACCCCATTAAAGTACCCCATTAGAGAACCCCATTAAATTTCGTCTTTTCAGAATCCAACGATTCTAATTTTCGACGAAGCTACAAGTGCCTTGGACGCCGTTTCCGAACAATTAGTACAGAGCGCCTTAGAAAAAATGACAAAAGGTCGAACAGTTCTGACGATTGCCCATCGTTTGAGTACGATTCGAAATGCCGATAATATTGTCGTCCTGGACAATGGAAGTGTTGCCGAGCAGGGCAACTATGACGATTTGATTTACAAAGAGCAGGGCATATTTAAGGGTCTCGTACGAACACAAGCGTTCGATGTTCGGCCGGATGTTAATACAAAGAAAGAATCGAATGTAATTATTTCGTAGTGGTAGTCGTTTTTTTAGGATTTATCTATTTTTTTTAAGTTTATCGTTGGTTTCATATTTTATTTCTATTATTTGGTTTGTATTTTGACGGACGAAAGTATAAATGACAATATTTTATTACCCTTAGAAGTAGTTAACGATGTACAGTGTTGTGATATATATCAAGTGAGTGAAGAAGAATTTTAATATAATAACAGAATATGAAATTTATTTGCTATACTCGTACTTCCATTTTTGTGAAGAACTTTTGTCCTTTGCCTCTTCGCAGTGGATAATTCGAAGTTGTAACAACTCCGAAATACGATTGAACAGTCGATCTGATCAGAAATAAGGGAGTTATTAGGGTGACAGTTTATCGCCTCTAACTGCTAAAATTTGAACTCGAAAAAAAAAAAAAAATTAAAACAAAATCTTAAATGATAAATGAGATCAAGCTCCAGTTTGTATTTTAGCATACAGTTTCGATGTGACGGAACTACCATACTATTTCCTACCTTGCGCCATCCTTCAGTTTGTTTTTGCCTAAGTAACTACGGCAAGCAATCACAAGGTAAGTTAATTAAAAATAAAATTAGTAGAGTTGCCAAAAGAAGCTTTTTTATACACCGTTCTAATCTTTCTACTCAAACTTATTTTTAATATAAATTTCTTTCTGTAATCTACCTTCTAGGATGTTAGTTCAAAATTAGTTAAGCCAAGCAAAGTCGGCCCGGATACAATTCAAGACCCAGCTGTTACTATAGGCTCAGTATTTTGACGGTAAGTTTATGAATGAACAGAGATTTTGATTTTCTACTCCTAATTCTTATTCCTTTCTATTTTAGATGTTCGGATTGGTAATCTGTTTATTGAAAGCTCTACGATTATGCATTATTTTTTATGGTTTGTCTTGTTGAAATAAAAGAAAATAGACTATTTCATTTTCAGCACAAAATGGCTGGAACTCATCTTTGCTCTGGGTTGGTTGGTTGGTTTACGTAGCTCCGTTTTGAAACCACAACTCGTTTAATCGGGTCGTTGAGGGCTGCTGAAGTAGATACATAGTTTTGCAGATACCTGGCGCTTAAATGGATTATCATATCCATTTAAATGCTTTTCGAGAAGGTAATCAGTTCCTTAATCTCTGCTCTAAATGAATGTCGATTCGAATGAACTGGGATGGATCAAACTAATTATTTTAACAGTTTCATACCGGTAACTGTTTTAAGTTGCTGACATCAAATACAGCATAGGCAAAGAGTTGGGTGTGCTAAAATACCAACTCAATTTACAAGGGACTAATTTTGTTGAAAACTTCCTACAAGAGGTGGCAACATTTTGTCACTTCTATTTCACTAAAGTTGTTTTCTATTTGGATCAGGTCCCGATCATATTACCTGCAAGTTGTCCGATATCATCGTCCACATCAATGCAACCGTCGTTCGACGGTGATTTATCTGCGCTCGGTACTGGCTCTATTTTGCCGAATGTTCTTAAGTCCGATTCGCCGCCATAATAAAATATGACCAATTTAATTTCACCGTCGAATACGGTTCAGTCGAGTGTCGGCTCTATGCACGATTTCAATAGTATGTATTGCCGAATGCAATTTACAAAGGTTGGCAGCAAATATTCCGGACATTACCGAATCGATTGTCAGATTGGCGAATCCCAGTCCACCAACTCAGCACATTACACTCGCTGATGTAATATCGGGCGATCAGCGTGCATTCACCAATCTGCAGGAATAGGCAAAACTGGTACTGCACAACAATGACTTTCACACAGATTTAACAGCAAATCATCTCTTGGGACGTGGACCATCCCCAGGCATTGATAGCCTACTAAATGATTTTTTTGGGCTGCCACCATAGAGCTATAACTAGCGGAGATCGCAAAGCGCAGTTTCAACTTTCCTAGTTGATTTACATATACACACCGAGTTTCAACTTTCTAGCATAAGTCGTTTCATAGTTACGAAAAACACCCCCCACCCCCGTACCACACTACCTACCCCTACAAAATATTATATTTTTCCAACATGCCACTACTATAGCTCTATCTAAATACCAAGTTTCAGCTTTTTATCATTATAGGTTCTTAAGATATAAACATCGTAACTTTTTCCTTTGCACCCTCCTCCACCCTCACCCTTTACACCCACATCCCCGAAAAACTTTTTCCCTCCTAGAGTTATATTGGGCCTACGTCTGGTAAAAAATTTGAGCATCTATCTTATACTGTTCTTGAGATATGAAACATGATTTTTTTGAATATTTCTTATCCCCCCACTTCCATGTTCCACCACCCCCTTAAAAAAATTTACTTTGAGCAATCTTTATTTGTCGACCTTTCTACTCAAACCGGATTTCATTTTTCTAGAAAAATTGGTTCGTGAGATATCGTAATCTAAAGTTTTTCACCCCCCACCCCTGTACGCCACTATTCCCAAAAATTTCTTTTCAATCCTTTGTCCTAGTATAGGTACAGATATTTGTTAAGTTTGAATTTCGTGCCATCAACGGTTTAGGAGATATGGATTTTAGAATGTGTCGATCTCGGCGTTTTTGCGTTTCGGACGAATTATTTTCCCCCCACTCCTACATCACCCATATCAACAATTTTTTTTGCAAATGGGTCCACTATCGAAGTTCTATGAAAATTCCAAGTTTCAGCCTCCTGGCGTAAGCGGTTGCTGAGATCTAGAAACCAAAATTTTTCGGCTAAAACCCTCCCCTCTCCCCCTCCCTCACACACACACCCCCCTAAAAGATACCAGTCGTAGAGGTTCACCCAACATACTCACCATAAAAATTTCACGATAATAACTCAAAGCGTTTGGGAGCTACGCGCCTTCAAACTATTTTGCGTACGGCGTACAGACGGACATTTTTTTTTATTGCTTCTTTGGGGTCTATTAGTCCTAAAACGTGAAAATACAAAATTTCAGAGTAGCACTTTACTTTATTATTAAAAAATAATAAAGTAAAATAGATTATTTAATTCTCCAGAAATTGACTCTAACCATTTTTGGCGAGAAATGCAAAATACGCCAAAAATCGACAAAATAAAGAATTCAGAATTTCGGGCCTTTCTTAAATCTCTCTCCTATTTTCAATTTATAATCTTTAATCTTTTATTTGTAATCATTTTTATCATTTCTTATAATTTTTTACCATTTTTTATCACATTTTCCTCTTTCACTCAATTCTCAAGTCTGAATCCTCAATCGTCAATCCTCAATTCTCAATCCTCAATAATCCATCCTCAACTATAGTTCGCGAACTATAGTTCCTCTATCCCTCAATCCTACATCTACCATCCTGCATCCTCCATTCTCCATCCTCCTCCATTCTCCATCCTTTATGATCCATCCTCCATCCACCATTATCCTTCCACCATTATCCATCCACCACTCTCCATCGCCCAACTATAGTTCCTTCCAGTTCGCGAACTATGAGGAAATATAGTTCCTTTTAGTTCCTCATATAGTTCTTTTAGTTCGTTTTAGTTCCTCATAGGAACTATATAGTTCCTTCGAACTAAAACAAACTAAAAGAACTATATGTGGAACTAAAAGGAACTATATTTCCTCATAGTTCCTATGAGGAACGTTTTAGTTCGCGAACTATGAGGAACTATATAGTTCCTCATAGTTCGCGAAATAAAACGCCTGCTGGGTTGTGTTAAACCCGGGTTAAGGTTGTGGTTCCAAAACGGCCTTTGAGTTAATTGAGCTCTGTCTGGAGGACAGTGCTGCCACTTAAACCAACCAACCAATCAAATCTTGTAATTCATTCTCCAATCCTTGCCACCGGTGTAGAATGGTTTTCAACCATTCATTTGCAAGCTGCGAAGTAAATGAACCCCTTCTTCTCTCCATTGACACCACACCAGCCTCGGAGATTGCTGCAATTAGATGCACATTTGGTCATCATGAAACAGGAAGAAGTTACAGTAACACAAGTGCATTTCTACAACCAGCCTTTCCACGTCCTTGAGTTCTTCTCAATACAACATTTACATTAAATGTCAACATTCTGATAAAGAATGGAATGGTATCTGAAATACAATTTACTGAATTCAAACTTACGTATTCTGAAATACATGTTGAAAAGGTGTAGTGTTTATTCCTGAATCAATCGTCAACGCTGCTTCATGTAATGCCGTCACTGAGGTGTTGCTTCTGTTTTGGAACGTATATTTACGTTTCGTGAACTCAGAAGCTATATGCAAATTCCGTAAAAATGAGATTTACAGTCTCGCTGCTTTTAAAGTTTTTCTCAAATATCGGTTCTAACCAATGGAAGATGAAATGAAATGAATTTAGTGATGGCTCCTTGAAATGATTTAGTGAGGAACTACTGAATTCCTTCTAACCCTCGACATTAAGGTGAAAATCCGTTATGCAAAAAAATTATCGAATCAAAAAATTAATTTTTTTTTGTATTCCTTTTTTTCCGTCCGACCGTCAACTTTACAAAAGCTCGTCATACAAATAAATCACTAAAAGCCTACCTAATATCATCTCCGCCTGCCGCTTGGTCCCTTACTGCTTGCATCGGCACGTAGCTGTTTCAAATCCGTCTTCATTTGCGTCCGAATGCCACGGACTTGATTCCGAACCGCACCATTCTTAAACTCGACATTTTTCTCACTTGCAATCGCGGTGTCCTCGAAAAGATCGCTTACATCGACCATTCGCGGCTTGTAGAACATATTCGGTCGAATAATTGCTTTCTCGGGCGTCCGAAACAAATTCAGTAGGCCCCACGATGATTCACCCTCCATCGCTACGGAGCTTGTGTTCCGTTCGATTTCCGATTCTAAAATCCACGCAGAATTTCGTACTTCGATCCGGAATCTTTCGCATTCTTCGAGGCTAATGTTTTTGCTAACGTTAAGGATCTGCTCGAGCGGATTTACAATGTAAACGGCCGAGTGGTCCGGTTTGACGACACCGCGACCTTCGTTTAGCGAAATTGCACGATTGTTGAAGTCGAATTGCGAGTAGAATTCGAAAAATTGCAGAAGCAATTCGCTCAGGCTTGATTTGTTTTTGGTGGTGAACTGCAGGTCTTTGGTGGAACGAATGAACGTGCAATTGATGCCGTCCTCGGTGATTCGAATATCGGAAGGCTTGGCGGATTTCGTGAAGAGATTAATGGCCGGCAGGATTGGTTGTTTGAGTCGCTGCAGAAAGAATATCACAAGACAAGTGAGCGAGAAATTGGTGATCCATCGTCCCGGCGAAGGGTTCGTAAGACCGCAACTCTGTGCCCAGCGACGCAGGCAGAATGTGAGAGGACGTACACGTGTGTCCAGCTGCCCGAACATGTAAAGAAGCTCGGACATGTAAACACCGGTTCTGAAAGGAGCAGAGTTCGTAAATCGGGTAGAGGACAAAACCACTGGCTTACTTACAAGTTGCTCATCGAGAGATCGACTTCCAAGTCCAAGTGTTCGTGATGGTACTTAATAATAGGTACCCTGGCCTGTAGAATCCGTCGCACATGACAAACGCCCGGCAGAAAGAGCTGCAATAAATCGCTGATGCATTCCATTTGTCGTTGCGTCTGTGACCGACCATTGCCCAGGGTCTCCTTCGTGTGAAACACAAATCGTCCGTCACTCGAGTTCGACCGATCCTGATCGAAGCGCAAGATCAAGTCCAAGTCGCAGCCCATCTTGCCGAAACCGTTCACCGTCGAGCCGAACGGCAGTGCGTTTGCATTCGGAAACATTCCGACAATCGCGGACTCAATTTGGCGTGCAGCGAGATATCGCAAACGAATGCCGACATCATTTAGGCAGGTAGCACGATGCAGCGTCTGGATTTGATCGTCCAGGTTAGTCGCAGCGAGCAGCAAGTCTTCTAGCTCGTCGTTGGGAATATTTCGGACACCGTCCACCACTTTGAGCGCTTGCGAGTCGGTCGCGCTTTTTGCCGGGCATAGCTTCTTTTTTCCGGCCCGGAACCAGACAAATGGCGAACGTGTCGGCACTCCAGCCAAGTCTTCGTTGTAACACGACGAATTTAGGACTGTGTTGGCCGCATCCGCTTCCCCAAACTCGATCAGGACATAGTGAAGTTCGTCGTTTGAAACTTTGTAGTGGTGGCATCCTTCGATCTGACCGAATTGCGAACAGTAGCTGAACAGTTCCGGAAAGGATTTTTCCGAATTCACTTGGACGATGACACTGCGGTCGGCCTGTTTTCTCCGGGTTCTTGTAACTTCCTCGAAAGTCTCTGGAAATTTTAAAACATTTAGTCGGGAGCTGCAGTTTTTGGCGGTATCCTGACTTACGACTAGATTCCGCGGAGCTGCTGCGCCGTACACTTGTTGTTAGTGGAGTGTGAGGGAGCTTCCAAGGGTTGGAATTAATACGGCGTAGTCCTACGCGCAAGAACTTGTTCATTGTTCATGGGAATCTAGTGGAGCCCCAATGCGGACCACCACAAGGAGTTTTGAATTTTTCGAGGTTATGACGTTTATTTGACAGCGGAAAATCAGCTGGAATGTTCGGATAAAGCAGGATAAAGATAAGTGCTATGCTGTTTTTCAATTCGAATACAGAAATTTCTTGGGCTGGATAAGTTTGACGTTTCATTCACACGTGCACTGTGCTGTAATCGAAGTTTGTTTGGTTTTAACTCGAGCGATAATTTTTCGCGGATTTAGTAAAAATGGCAAAGGATGGCGAAAGTTCGGACAAAGAAAAAGACGGAATATGGCAGGACCCCCGTTTCTCGCATTTGGTTACTGACCCGCGGTTCCACCAGCTCCCGAAATCCGTGCGAAAAGTAAAAATCGACAAACGCTTCCAGTCGATGTTCAGCGACGATAAGTTTCGTGTAAAGTATTCCACGGACAAATACGGCCGAAAGGTGAATAAATCCTCGACTGAGGACCTGAAAAAGTACTACGAAATAGAATCGTCCTCCGACGAGGAGCAGGAGATCCGAAAGGAGGAGATTTCACTAGCTAAAGAAGGCGAGCAAGACGAAAATGATCCGCTCGAAGTTGACGAGACCGAAGTTCTACCGTCGAGTATTGTCAAGAAGTTGAACGAATCGGGGGTGGACTATGCTCGCGGTGAAGGTCGAATTATGACGGACAGCTCGTCGGACGAAGAAACCTCCGAGGACGAGAACGACGAGCTTTTTATTGAACATGTGTGGGGTCAGCTGGACAACGATGCACCGGAAACGGAGGAGTCGACCAGGCGACTCGCCGCCTGCAACATGGATTGGGACCGGATTCGAGCTTCTGATATCATGGTGCTGTGTAACTCGTTTTTGCCTCCTGGTGGGTCCGTGCTGAGCGTCACAATTTATCCCTCCGAATTCGGGAAGCAACGAATCGCCGAAGAGGATGCCCACGGCCCACCAGAACTGACGCGCGCTGGACCCTCCAAGGATCCCGATTCGGACGACGAGGAACTGGTGAAGGAAGAGGACAGCGACGCCGAAGAAGGGGACGACTATCATATGGAAAAGTTGCGGCAATATCAACTCAACCGCTTGAAGTATTATTACGCCGTGATCGAGTGCAACTCGGTCCAAACTGCAGACAAACTGTACGCAGAATGTGATGGAATCGAGTACGAAAGTACGGCGACGAAACTCGACCTTCGCTTCATCCCGGACGACACTTCGTTCGACGACGACGAACCGAAAGATGTGTGCACCGAGCTTCCAGATCTCGGCAAGTATAAGCCGCGACTCTTCACCACAACGGCCCTACAACAAGCCAAGGTCGATCTCACCTGGGACGAGACAAACGTCGAGCGCAAAGAACTCGGCGATAAACTTTCGTGCGGAAAACTCACCGAGGTCAGTGATGCGGAACTGCGGAAAGTTGTGGCCTACAGTAGCGAAGAAGAGAGTGAAACCGACGACAAAAAAGCCGAAGACAACGAGTCGGACAACGACAGCATCAAAGGAAAGGACTCGATTAGCAAGTACAAGTCACTGCTGCAAGAAATCAACAAAACCGAAACGGAAAAGGCGAAGAACAAGTTCGAAATGGAGTACACGTGGGGAATAAACGTGAAAGAGAAAAAGAAAAAGGATAAAGCCGTCGTGAAAACGCCAACCGAGCTAACGCCCATCGAAAAGGCGCTGCAGAAAAAGAGCGAGAAGAACAAGCGGCGGAAGGAAGAGCGACGCAAGAAGAAACGCGGCATCGACAACGAAGAAGACGACAACGCTGACGCCTACAGCTCCGACGACCTTCCCAGCGATGTCGACCTCAACGATCCGTACTTTGCCGAAGAGTTCGCCGGCGGTGACTTTGAAAAGCGCAAAACCAAGAAATCTAAGTCTTCAAAACATCCCGCACCCGCCGAAGACGCAGACGAGGAACAACAATCCAAAGAATTGGAACTACTACTCGACGACGGCGACGACGACGAAAAGCACCACTTCAACCTGAAACAAATTCAAGAGTCCGAGACGCAAACTAAATCCCGTAAACGGCGTAACAAGCTGAAGAAATCGCGACAGGAAATCGAGCAGACGAAATCCAAACCCGAAGATAATTTCGCCGTCAACGTGAAGGACGATCGATTTCGTGCGGTCTACACGTCGCATATGTTCAACATCGATCCGACCGATCCGCATTTTAAGAAAACCAAAGGCATGGATGCGATTATTCAGGAGAAATTCAAACGACGACAGGAACGAGAAGCAGCCGGCGATGCCGACGAGGAGCCTGAGGGCCCCAAACGGCCGCGCAAGAACATCGAAAATTCAATTCTTATCAAAAATATCAAGAAGAAAATCGCTGGAAATCAAATTCAAAAGAAGAATAAAAACTTTTAGTAGAACCGTTTCTCTTGTGGACTTTTTATTTTATTTCGTCGGCCGGACAGGGTTCAAAGCTGGCCACCAACTTGCGATACGCCGCTGCAATGTCTTCGTTTAGTTGGCACACTGTACCGCCACCGCGGAGTAATTGATGCTCCTGAGAAAGAAACAATTTCGGGTAAGTATTTTTCTGCTTTTAGTCCACGCCGTTGAAAACTTACCGCCCTGTTTATGTCGCCTACACAAATCCAATCGTCACTAGTCGCGTCGGCTACACACCACTTGGAATGGTCTTTGGTTGAGTGAAAGAACACATCCAGGTCCGGTTCGGTAACGGATGCGATGTTAAGCACGCTAGAAAAAAAATCAACAGTACAACTGGAAGTGGAGATGGCGCGATAAACTTACTGGTGCCTGCGCGTGCAATTGGTCGGCAAAATTCCCGGGCCATGACGCCAGCTTTCCACAAGCAGGCTAACATCCAGCAACGGAGCAACCCAATCCTCGTACAATTCCTTTCCAAATTTCCGTCCCTTTGCGAACGAAACGAATTTTGTTCCGTTGATCGTTTTTAAATCCTCATTATTCCAAAATGGGGCATCCTGTTGCCATTTCTTTTCGGTAGCTTCGACAAGATTCGGATACATTTCGCGAAATTCGTTCGGAATACGAGCGTAGTAAATGTTGGGTTCGTTGTATAGCTGTTGTTTACCGACACGATCGATTTGATCCGAATCTAACGACAAACAGAGGAAACTTTGACCGTAAGTATGTCCAGTTGTCGGATAGTAGTAGCTGCTCGAATCGGGATATTTCGGTACGGAATGAATTAGCCAAAATCCAGTTGTGCGATCGGCTCCGATTACTCCTTTTGTATGACCGTCGTCGAAATTTACTTGACCATCGGGTGATTCGTCGTTGTAAACGATTAAAACGGTATCGGTGGTGTTCAGTAGAGCACCAATTGTCTGACCCGGTAAGCTGGAAGTTTCGTTTACCGTTCGATTCGATAATTTCCAACCTTGTCCAATCGTTTCGGATGTTATGTAGAGGTATCGAAGCCCGTCTGTTTCGGCGAAATGATCGGGTGGTTTGGGAGAGTATTCGCGCGGTAATTTGTACATGTAGTACCTTGGGGAGGCAACGATTAGACGAAATAACAATAATGAAGATCGGTTTCTTACCAGTCCACGGCGTTTCCATCTTCATCGCGGCACAATACTCCGGTGTCTCGAGCTTGCACTGTTAGCGCGGCAATTAGGAACAGTGAAAAACACCAAATTGATAACATCACGGATTAATCACTTGGCAAGTAAATATACCGCTCTGTCACAGTACTTTGAAGTCCATACGATAACTCTTCATACGATTAGTTGTTCTTCCAGTTTAGACTGCGTTTTCATGGTAAGGTCATTGTTTGGATTTCAGATGTTGCCAACCGTTTTTCTTCTGCGTTGGATCGGTTTTTGCACAAAGTACAAAAAAACATTATTTTTTCGGAACTAGAGCAGTCATTTGGCGACTCACCATTGTTTGGCTGCTCGGCAGCCTTGTTGCACAAAGAATTTGGATTCGTATCTCACTTTTGGCCCAAACATAACACCGACTTCGGTATAGGAGGCGAATGGCAAAATCGAAGTCGAAGTCCGTGTTCTGTTTGGGTTATTAGTCAGGTACTATCTTCCATGATCTAAGCTAAAAAATATGGTTTGATGCAGTAACGGTAGCTCAAAAACGCCGTTGCAGCCCAGTTCAAAAAGATGTAACAAAGAAACTGAAGACCAATAGGATTTGCCGGGTTGCTACATCAATGAAATTAGTTGAACGTGTTGTTGACCGATGTTTAATCATCCCAAAAGGATTGATAGGTTCTTCCGGTTCAGAGTTTACTAATTATTAAATAAATAAAATAAATAATTCTCTCTAGTCTCAATTGGTTCGCAAAACATAACTAGGATTGGAAGTCAAAAGTTGATTTAGTATCACGTTGATTCTGATAAAGCGAATCCGGCAATAACACTCACTGCTATATATCCGGCTCCATCCTGTAATCTTTCCATTCAATCCCGAGAACTCTTGAACGATTTCAGTAAGGAGGCCTAGGATGGGTTATTTTGACTTCAAAAGCTAAAACAAACGAAAGATGGATTGAGGATTTGGGATCAGTGAACCAATTCCGCCTACGTTCGAATTGATGGTGAAATGCGACCTGGCTTCCGGGCTACAAGGCTCACGTTATTGGAGCACCTGTTAAGTTGAAGGCTAATTTTTTTTTCATCTCTCATGATCGACTAGGGACTTTATCCCAATTTTTACACCAGGGTATGGGCCGTCAAATTGTCAGTAATAAGAATTAATGGTCTGGATGCGAATACTGTACCCTAAAAGGTAGACTGGAAGTAAGCAATAATTGCCAATAAAAGGATGAGAAATTAAAGGGGCAGTTAGTCGTTCGTCGATTAGATGATCAGCGAATGAAGGGAAAACCTCGACAAAGGCATCAACTCAGATTAAAATGCCGCATTAACATAGTGTCAGTAGCAGCATCATTAAACTACAAAAACGACGGCGCCGATAGAAGTGACTGTAGTACACACCACCCTGACAACTCGTCCTTAAGGCTTCATGTGCACGTTAAATGCAATTTTGATGATTTATGACTGTTTTCTTACCAATATTTCACGTTAATGGCGACAAAAAAACAAAATAAAATTACACCGCTTTATTAGCTGGTATGTAAACTAGGTCATCCATAGAGAAAAAATTCAAAACTCTATTTGGAAAAAATGATATTAGAACAACAACCCTTGAACATTTTTTAAAATGCGTAAATTCGAGTTTTTTAAACGCATATTATCTATTTCTTGTATAATTAACATGTCGTTTTCATTAATATAATGCTAGAAAAAATTTTAAAGAAGGTCTTCCATAAATCAAATTTTAAAAAATTTTCATTCTTGTTAATAATATATGAAGTCAAACTGAAGCAATTTTTCACAATTTTCATGGCAAGAATTACATAAGAAGACCGCATTTTATTGAAAAGTATTATAGATGGTATAATTAATTGGTTTTTCTAAAAGATAAATCAATGAAAAAACTATTAATTTTTAATAGTTATGCGCTTCAAATAATTTTAAAACCTGTAACACTATTTTTTTCTGTAAAATCAAAATTAGTTCACTGATAGACAGCGAACGACGCAGACGCATTGTCCACGCCGAATTACATGAACGAAAAACGATTTCAATCGATTAAAATCCTCTCAAGAAAGAAAAATCAAACAGGGATAAAAAATTGTCGTACCGGACTCATGGGACCTTAACAGTCATACTAGTCTGAACGACGTCATGGTTCAGGGAAGAATTCCGGTTCTTTACTTTTGTTTTCGTCTAGAACTACATAGACCCGTAATTTCACGGTTTTGAGGATTCTTCCCATGCTTTGGGTTCTCCCCGATGAACTTGGATGCTTCAGAAGTTTGCAACCATTTCGGCATGCAAAGGCTATTTTTTCTGACCAAAAAAGAAATGTTTTCCATCCAGGCATTAGTACCGTCCCTAATAGACGAAGTTATCACTGTTTATTTTGAATAGCCCCTTTTCGCTTGGAGAAATCGTCTGGTCTTTTGCTGCGAAAGAGGGCACATGCAGGTGGGGATTTCTATCCTGATGTGTCCTGCCGGAACCTGCCTTCATACTTAACTATTTTACTCTCTTGGTATCTAGTTAATTGTAGCTGTACAGTCTTTCAACTATATTCGTAGAAAGACTGGAGAGCAAGAGGGTTAGTATGCAGTGGAGAAGGAGATAGCTCCAATCACGCCAAAAAATCTTCTATCAGCAGGAACTCAAAAGGGTTTTTACCGGTAGATTTTCTATATGACAGAAGGACGACAAATGCGACCTATTACTGCAGCATGCTGGATCAGGTACGGATCTTTTATCGCAGCAGACGAAGAAGTCAGCCTATTCGTTCTCCTGTTCTCCTTCACCAAACCGATGAAGTATTGTTATAATAGTGCGAGGGTATGTAGAGAAGTAAAAAAAAAATTGTTTTATTATATCTACGTTTTGTTTTTTCTCCGATACAAGTAGATATTAGAAAATCACTGAGTCTACTTTTCAGATAGATTTACACCCGTTCCATGCAACTAAAAAACGGTTAGTGTTCAACTGATGTCAACGGCATCGTCAAGATGGGGTCAATTACTTTTAACAGCTCATTAAAGCCATGTGGGGTATAAAACTGTTTTTAGTTGTGTATAGAATGTTCCACGTCGGTGGGATTAGTATTTTGACCTTAGTATAGTTTCAAGAAGGGACACAACGCTACAACCACCGAACAGACTAGGCACCATACGGGCCCATTGCGATCCTCGTGGGCTATTCCATCCCCTCAAAAACACTCCAAGTCCCTACAGAATCTGACCAGGGGATCAACCCCTAACTACCTCAAATCCTCGATGTTATCGAAAATATCCAAATTCTACTCAACCATCTTAATCCAATACTTTTTACTCTTTACATTAATGATCTGCTTGGGGTACTTGTTGACTCTAGTGTGCACTTGTATGCGGATGATATCCAACTTTACTTAAGTCCTTCAATCGGACCTGTTGAGGATTGCGCGAGTCGGATCAATGACGACTTGGAGCGAGTTTTCAATTGGTCTGTTCGCAATAATTTAAAACTAAATGAGATAAGATTGTCTTTTACCAAGATTGCCACCTTCTAGAGGAGTGCCTTCCAAGAGTTATCTTGAATGAATTATCGCTGCCTTTTAACTCCACTGTCAAAAATCTGAGGATAACTCTTAATAGCTCTATGAGTTGTTGTTCCCATGTATCTGCCATACTGAGGAAGGTTTATGGTGGTTTACGTAGGCTTTGGATTTTCGCCAGTATCCTACCATGGAAAATTAGGTTAAAACTGGTATGTTCACTCATAATTCCTTTCTTTACATATGGTAGTGTTATTTTTCCCAAATTCGATTCAAACTGCCAACGAAAACTAGATATCGCCTTCAATGATTGCACACGTTTTGTATTTCACTTGAGACGCTATGATCATATTTCTCCATACAGGAACGAATTGCTGGGGTGCTCCCGCTCAATTTATTTAAAAAGAAGATCTTGTTGGTGCTGTATAACATTCTTGTTACAGGTGAACCATCTTATTTAAGAGAATGCTTAATACTTTTAAATTCGAAAAGACATCAAAGGCTTCTCGCTGCACGTTATTCGAGGTTAATTGGTGAGAACTCCTACCTTGTTCAGTCGATTAGGCTGTTGAATAATCTTCCTGTCAATGTTCAGCGCGCGGGCAGTTCTGGTACTTTCAGGAATCTACTATGCATTTTTTTTTTTTTTTGAAATAATTAATTATAGTTGTTTGACTCTGTATTACTTTTAAATAAGATGTACAATCTTGTAGTAGCGATCGCTGGTCACTCACACAAGATGTGAGTGATGTCCTCCACAGCGTACAGTATCATGGCAGAACCTGCACATGTCCGTCTTCGCTACCTCTAGCCGCATTTCTTGTTTTCTCAGCATACAGTTACCCGTCTGTGCTCCTCTTGCTTTCCTCTTGGGTTGAGTTCAGAAAGAGTTAAAATTTTACTGTGATTTCCATAACTCCCACAAATGACATCCCTGGTTAAGAGTGTACAGTTTTACTTAACACACCCCACAGTAAACTCGAAAGTACGGGGTCTTTTCACCTTCAATTCTCTCAGGTAGGAAAAAAAAACGATTGAGGTAATCTCACAATATTGTTGGTATGCCTTCTTTTTAAGGCTGGTTTACATGACGACTGCAAACAATTTTTATTGAGATTGTGAGGGAGCTAGCTTATCGAATTTTCAATGGAGTAGAAAGCAACCACTGCAAAAAATGACACTAAGAAATATCGTCAATATTTTTTGCTGGATATAATATCTGTTCGTTTCACACCTGATCAGTTTCTCATTAGAAATGTTCCTTCTCCCTCACAATCCCAGTGAAAATTGTCAATTGGCAGTCACCATGTAAACACGCCTTTAGTTGAGATTTCTTCGCTAATATTCGCTAAGTTCGGATTGTTTTGTCATCGTCAATTGTATTTATGAACTGAACTAAATTTCACAACTGTTTTTGGTATTCACAGAACCTTTTAATTGGATGGCATAAAACAATGGATTGTGATCTAGTCGCAATGGTTCTGTTCCATGGTTAGCTCGGCGTCCCCGGAATTCTTTTACAAAATTGGTCGCATCTTAACACACACCTAGAACGTAGAAAAAATCCGAGAAAAAACACTTCATCAATTTCTTTTCTTTTTTTTCTTTTTTTCTTAAAAAAAATTCCGCACTAAAGATTACACAACACAGAATTAGTTTTTTTTAGTTCATAGTTTTTTTCTGATTTTTTCATATAGTACATAGTTTTTTAAATTAGTTTTTTTTTATGAATTAATTGCTTTTTGGCGGTAAATGTTTTGTGAAAATGATACATAAGAGCAAAAATTTCGTGTTTCAATTGGTGGCGAGGAAAAAAAATTAAATTTTCCTTCTCTCACCTCCGAATAAAAAAAGAAACATATTTTTTTTTGTTTAAATAAAAATTAGGATTAGTAGAGCAGAGATGATGATATGATGAAGAGGAAAAAAAAAGAGAAGAGAAAACAAGACGCAAAATTTATGCGCGAAAAATCGAAGAAAACCCCTCAACGTCTTCATCATGAACAACGCAAAAAAGTGAGAACTATACCATTAAAAATGTTACAACAAATATCTATACAGGGCATTTTATAATCTTAATAAATAAATTGCAAAAAGAAAAAAAAAATACACTAAGAATATGTTTGAATTTAATTTCAAATTTGTTTGAAAATATTTTCGCTTTTTCCTTCATTTAAAAAAAAATAATGAAAAGTTAACTAATGACTGGGTCGCACGTACATGTTACAAAGAAAACGAGAAACGCGTGTTATGAAAAAGTTTGTCGTCTTAATTTGATGTTTGTTCTAAATACAATTCTAGGTGTGTGCTTTATTCCAAAATTCTTTCCAACCAAAGTTTTCACATCAACTTCTCATTGTCCGGCATTATTATTACGTTTTTTTTATACTTAATCATCGATTTGTTCGTTTTGGTTGTGGTTGTTTTGCTGGTGATTATACATTAATTTTTTTTTGCTTTGTTTAAAACAAAAAAATTTTAATAAATGAGAGAAAAAAAAAATAACATGTTAAATATATTTTTTTTTGCTTTTAGTTTCCTTAAAAGAAATTTCATCTAAACCACAATTTAAGTCGTAGAGCATCGACACCATTCAGATAATATCGAAATAATCGTTTGTCCCGGACAAATCCTAAATTCTCATATAAACGGAGGGCAGGTAGATTTTTCATTTCAGTTTCAAGAACAACTTCGTCAGCATCGTCGGCGAGCATTGCCTAGAAGAGAAGGCGAAAACCACCAAACATTTAATTAAAATCTCCACGACGATTCGATGAAACTCGGCTACACTTACCTCGATTGCTTTTTGAACTAGATTTGTGCCTATTTTCATTTTTCGATATTCCTTTTTAACGGCCAGCATTGCAATGTAGCCACGTTTAACGTTCATATGCATGTCCAATTTGCAGACAATTGCGCCGACATATTCGTCGCCGTGCGCAGCTAAGAAACACAGCTTTGGCCAATTGTAAATAAAATAACGATACGTGTATATTGAATATGGTTCGGATAGTTCCGTTTGTATAAGTCGCATAATGTCCTGAAAGGAAAGAAATAAAAAAAAATTGAGACTTGTAATTTCAATCAATCAATATTTATTAGTTTATCCACTTATGTCTAACATCTTATAATTTATAGTTTAGAGAACAGATAATTCAAAATCTTAACAGCTAAATTAAACCTAGTTGGCACTTGAGACTTGTAATTTGGAACCAATGGAAAAATATAGCTTTGTGGAATTTATCGTTGGGGTGAAAAAAGAAAGAATTTGGGGTGAAGAGTTGATCAATTTAAATTTTGCTTCGTTTGACGCTTATTGCGTGGAACCCATTTTAGTCCTAACCTAACCTATGACTGAGCCATCAATTAAGAGCTAGCTAGCTTAAGTTCTTGTGTGATCCCTTATAGGATGTTATGACAGCAGCAATACTCCTTTTCAAGTCACGAACTGCTCGGCAGTCTTAATAATATTTTATTTGCACCAACCAATTTACGGGCGGGTGTAGTCCAGTGGTAGCGTACTAGGCTTGTAAACGCGATGTCGTGGGTTCAATTTCCCACTCTACGCATAAATTACTTATAAGAATTTTTTTAGTTGCTATTGGCTTTGAAATTATTAATATAAATAGTGAATGTTTAATAGGATCACTACTAAAGGATTTAGCACTGAGCAGATGAATTCTGTTTACATTCTTGTCAGATCCACTAATACCATCAGAGATACCAGGCAGTAGTTGATTTGTTATAGGCAACATTGCTGTTCTGGTAGATCACATCATAGCCTAACTGCATAGTGCTGCGACATCGACGTCAAAACATCGATGTTTTATAGCATCGATGTTTGAAATAAACGACATCGATGTCGAAAAAACACCGATGTTTCTAAACATCGATGTTTTTAGAATTTTAAGTGAGACATTAGAGATTGGTGTGAGAAAAAAGAACCTCGATGTTCCTCAAACATTGATGTTTTATGACGGTAGGTAAAAAACACGATTGTTAAAACAATAGGTTTGTTTCTTTTGCCCGGTGTAAGTTACACTTTAGTGTACCTTGCACCTTAATTGCACGTCAAAATACACTCAAAGTGTAGAGTGCAGGTCGCGCAAAAAGAACGGGTTAGTGTATGAAAGAGACAGCTAAAATTCAGAACTCTTTTATTTGCTTTATTTTTTCACTTTTATCAATGAAAATTTATTGCCATTCAATATTCTTGCATGTTTTCAGTCAAAACAGCGATTTCTTAAATTCAAAAAGTCAATGTTATCTGCATACAGCTTCCAAATTTGACAGATTGCAAAGAAAAAGAACTTACACCAGCTCCCAACCGAGTGCAGCAAAGTGTACACTTTTGCACTACACTCGGCAAAAAGAACAGCCACCGGTGACGTTACACCGGCAAAAAGAACGGAAAAGGTGCAAAAGGTGTAGATAGTGCAGGCAAATAGAACAAACCTAATAATATAATCTTATTAATTAAAAACAATCTTATTACATATTTCATTATTATTTGATATTTCATTTCATTATTAGATATCTTTCTAAAAATAGGAACAGGATTCTTAAAAGAAAATAATTTCATTTCTGCTACTAACAACAAATTCTACTTTTCAAATTTTATTTAGGTTGTGTTGAAAAAACAAAAAAATCAAATCAAATAAATAATCTGGGCGTAACTTTATTATTTTGCCGGCAGAAGTTCGGAACGCGTTCAATTCTGAGATGCGGTGTAGGTTACAATGAGACTGAAAACCTAACAAAAAGTTCGGGAAGCGGTTAGAATAACATATGCATTACATAATTGGGTCATATTCCATTACATAATTGGGTCATATTCCATTACATAATATGGTCATTTGCGGTCTAGGGGTTGCGGAAGGAAAACACTTACAAATAGGTGATTATTAAACAAGCCCGTAGAAGTGAAAATCTGAACAGATCTGAGAGATATGGTAAAGTTCATGAAAAAGTATACAACCACTTTACACCTCCTTAGGCGTCGAATTTCAAAAAATCTTGAAATTGGGTTCTAGATATTTATATGAAGAATCTGTAGAATAAAAATGAGTTCGATATTTGGGAAGACCTAGAAAACATGATGAAAATCGTGAAAATATATGCATTCTATTTCCACTGATAATTTTTTATGCCCCTCTTCCGAACGCCAATAGATATTCGAAATTTCAGTCGAAGACAAAAAAAAAATCCGCAGTTTTTTGCTACGGCGTACAGACGGACATTTCTTTTTTGTTCTTTCGATGTTTGCTAGTCCTAAAGTGTGTAATTACAGTCAAAACCGAATATAACGACATCGCTTTTAACGATGGATCGGTTATTACGACTGAATGGCATGGTCCTGGTCGAATCTCTATACAAAGGAATGTATCTAAAGTGCATATTGCTTATAACGACTATTGGATATAGCGACGAGTTTAGAGGGTCCCTTCAATGTCGTTATTTCACTGTAAATACAAAATTTCAGGGTTGCAAATTGTTTTTATAAATTTCAGTTCGATCACAATAGTAAAGTAAAATTAGCAGATGAGGACGCGATCTTTCGATCGAAACGATTGGAGGCGACGACTTCAGGAGGCGACGACTTCGGGAGGCCAGGGCTTATTTGTCGAGCCATTGTTGATGATACAGATATTGACCGGACCCTTTAGAAATTATCCGAGAGCTGGGGCCTTATTACTGAATACAATACGATCAAAATCAATCGTAAATTCTAAATTCGGTATTACTGAATAAGATCGTACGATAAATCGTAAATATTTACTATACGATTGAAATTTCGATCGTAAATTTGGCATTACTGAATACAATTTTTTGAAGAATAATTAAGTTTTTGTTGTAAAATTTTACGTTCGCTGTCGACCGGTCGTGTCACTTGAAAGAGAAGAAATAAAGGGTTTTCCAATAAGGACTTGACAACTTTTTTTCAAAATAATATAATTTAATTTGCAGACGTTGTTCCTTCGTGTACTTTACCATGATAAAAATGTTAAGTTTACTGAATAAATTGACAGTGACAGTTCGATGATTAGTGAAAGGGTGCGTTCACAAATTGAATTCAAAGTTGTCAAGTCCTTATTGGAAAACCCTTTACAAACTAAAAAAGAAAAAATTAAGCATTTGAAATATAGAAAAGCAAACACACCGTATGTAAACCTTAGAAATAACAAAAAAAAGTTTAACTAGAAGTTTGAAAAACAAAAATTTAAAAATGGATGTGCTACGCGCCTGCTTTTGAATTAACCAAGAATAAGCGAATTAGGTAGGTAGGTGCGCGTGGCTGTCCGTGAGATCTAGGACACACTTAGACCTAAACGGTCCGTTATGATACCACAATAAGCGAATTAAGTAGATATTCGTATTTATGCTGTGTCGTCCTTTTCTACCGAAGAAAAAGTGCTCGCTATGGCTAGGTCTTACTATGTGACCCATCACCAAAACCGATTACACCAGGCAATCTGTATTTCTCATAAAAGGAATGTTTAGCGGCATCTTTTACCTCCAAATCTTTTATCCACTTCGAACATAGTTTCTTTTCCATCACGCCAAAGAGCTCTGTAAGTACGACAGAAACCTCCGGTTGAGACATACCGATGTCGTAGCTCTATCCAACGCAACACTGATAGCTGCCGGTGCCGCTTGCGGTACACCTCAAAGCAGCTGGCAATTTCCAGATTGGTGGCACTGACAAGGAGCGGCTACACACTTTCAATTCGTCCTTTATTCCATTAAATACTTGCAAAAATGCTAATTAAAAATAAAGTATGTACATACAAGAGAAATTCTACCTTGAACCAGGAACCTCTAATAGGTTCACAGCGTCACGAATCCATTTCAATATTTTTGATCAAGTTCCAACATCGAAGTCCTCGTCGCTTCCGAATGATCAAATATAAGAATTTATACAGTCAAAGAGTAATGAAATCTTTCAGCCCCAATCTAATAAAATTCCGAACTGATAAAGGGGCAAGACCGTATAAAGATCGTCTGTTTTTAGTCACGAAACATCCATTGACTTAATCTTTCCCTTAATTGACTCAACTGTTCGTAGTGTATTAAAAGCTGACCTACAATTCGTTGTCGCGGTGTTTTTTGAATCGAGCCTACAAAGTATACGGGTCCATTTTGCTACTTCAACTTTCGGCCAACAGGTTCAACCGGAAGGCTTTCTGTTTGAAAGCAGTTCCATTCTAGCGAGCGATTGTGCCTATTCTTTCAGAGGTGGTCTCCAACTTTTTTTTTAATTCCCAATTTTTAAATAGTCACCTCTTTCCGAAATTTATTTAAATTCTACCGCCACATAATTCCAATTGGATGAATTTTAGTGGTACCGCTGTAACAAAACCCAACTTCGAAAATTCTACTTGAATCATCTGTCATCTCACACCTGATCAGCGGGGGTGTGTTTTGGTCTTGTCATCAATGGGGTGGGGAAAAAAAAGGACAAAAGCGATGAGTGGCTCGACAGGAGACTACCAGAAAACGTCCATGAAATGATTTAATAAATTCCGGCACGAATCAACTTCAAAAAGAGACTTAACCAAAATGATAAGAAAATTCGTACCTGCATTTGTAGCTCCGACTCGTACTCCTTGTATTCAATGACGGCGTTCGGGTCCACCGAGTCGACTTGTGCGCTACTGTTCGAGACCTCCGCAGGCAAGGCACTCGGCACCACGCTTTTTCCTAATTCTAATCCTTGGCATTCTTTTTTATTGCTAATTTGTTCGGTAGTTGAGCTAGAAGACGACGACGACGACGAAGGTGACTGCGACGTAACCGCAGAGTGCATCCCATTCACGTGGTGCGATTCGTTGGCCGAATCGACTTCTGTCGGGTCGCTGGCGTGGCCGTTCGACTCCCAACTTCGACTTCTACTAGGACTTGTTTTGCTGTTGCAACCGTCGCTCCCGTTCGCGACGGGCTTGTGTTCAACGTCGCCGTTTTCAATGCAATTTCGTTTCGTCGTCTCGTTACCATTCCGCGACAATTGGCCACTTTTGACCGTATTCTCGGTGTTGTCCTTGTTGGTCACAGCCGCCTTATCGTTTTCCGAACATCCGTTTTCCCTGATGTGCAAGCACTCGTCCAACTTTTCACTGAAGGCCTTGAGCGAATCGGAGGACCCCAGCCCGTTTGTGGTCGAAGTCGCTGCGCCCGAAGATTCCCTGCAGCCGCCGACATTCTGCACGGACTGTTGGTGTTTTCGATGATTTTTTGATTTTCGTTTCGAAATTTTCACGCTCCCGTTTTCCATCAAATTGGACTTTTCCATGGCGGTATGCATTTTCCACCAACCAAATAAATTCGTTTCGCGATTTTCGTTGCGCTGTCACTTGGTCGGCTCGAACAGCACACCAACACCACAAAACCGCTCCGCACTCTGTTGGACGTTCTTTTTCTTTTCTTCTGATTTTTTTGCACTTCTCCCTGGGCGATTTTTTTTTCTCGATATTTTTTTTATTTCTCCCGAACGAAATGTCGCTCTTCACTAAATGAAATCGGACATTTTTCACGGTCACACGACGGACAATTTTATCGTTGGAATTTTCATTAAAGACGCGAACGTGATAAATTTTGGAATTTTCTCTAGGGTAAATAAAAAGGTTCCGAAGTGAAAAAAATTGGACTTGCAATGATTTTAGACGTATGTTCCAATGTGTGTGTGCGTGCGGATTGGACTTTTTTTTATTTAGAGATTTGTCAATTTCTTTCGTTTTGTAAGGTTGGCGGACTTGTGGAACTTCGAAATTTCGAAGACCGTTGCTGCCACGGCGTGAAAGGAAGTGACGGAAGGATGTAGTTGAGTTCGTTGGTGTTGAAAGAAAAGTAGTGGTCATGAATGACAAATGACTGTTTAAATGCAAAGAAATTGTGGAAGTGGGAGAAGAAATCGAAAGATTTTTCTACTGACTACTTACTACTTAGGAAGAATTCTGTCTTTGAAGCAATACGAGATATATATGTTGTTTCAATAGGAACGCTTGAAATTTGTTAGGTTGTAGTCATGGTCATGATGTTGAAGCTATATCCGGTGAAATTAGTATGAATTGTTCAGTAGTGAATGGCAAATCACCGTGGAAGGTTATAGCGTTGAACAGTGTGATATCAGAGTTTCGTTCGAAAAACGTTCCGCGCATTGCGTGATATTTAATAACAATAATAATAATAATAATAGATTTAGTCCCTTCATGCAAAATGGGCGGTTCCTTCTCAACTCGAGAGTTGTAGAAGAAATCCCCATTTGGGCGCACTTTCTCAGCTTAGAGAACTGGTGAAAATGCTGTCACTCAGCTCAATGAACTGGAAAAATTTTCACCGTGTCAACATACTCATGCATGTATGCTGACATTAGGCTCAGAGTCCAATCAAATTAATGTAACCCAAAGGTACTCCCCAGTCAGTGCAACTCACTGGTATAAGGGGTCGTACCGAGAAGTATCGTTATCAAATATTTTAATAACGAGAAAAAAAAATAATAATAAAAAATAAAAGTTATTAATAAATATAAATAAATGTAAATGGAGAGGGGAGGGGATTAGGAAAAGTTTTTAAAAAGAAAAATAATAAAAAATAAATCATTTAGCGTCGAGGACTATTACTTGATGAATGGAAGTGTAAACAAACAAAATTGTCGGATTTGAGATGATACCAATTTACACGAGATACACCACCAACAAATGCATCCCGAGAAAGTCACTATGTGGAGCAGTTTTTTGTCTGGCAAAAACATCGATCAGTACTTCTTCCAAAACGAAACTGGCATTGCCATAACCGTCCAACTACCGTTGATAAGCATCTTCTTGCCTATATTGGATGATACCGACGACATGTGGTGCCAAGAGGACGGCACTACGTGCCCCATAGCGCATGTCACGATGGACACGATAGGCTTCACTTGTGCGCGGCGACCTGAACTGGCCACCGTGATAATAATAATCAATGGCGCAACAGCCCAAATCGGGCGTAGGCCTTGAAGTAATGCTAGAGTTACTTCATTGCGAGACCAACGGAACACTAGGAGGTGAAGTGGTCAACTACACGCTCGTCCGTGATTATTACCCCAATTTTAACTCAGGTACTCACTTACAGCTGAGTGAACTGGTAGTCCAGCATCCAATCCCATTATCGAAAATTACTTGTCGCCAAGCAGATTCGAACCTGGAACCAGGTGCACCGAAGGCAAGTGCTCTAGCCACTAAGCCACCCAGACTACTGGGCACCGTGATCGTGCGATTCAAATTCCTATCCCCCCCATTGGCCTATTTTCATAGGGAAGTGAGTACCGTTTTTTTCCTAGGTCATCACATTTAGTATGGGGGAACTTGATAACCCCCCCCCCCCCCCCATCATACATTCCCGCGCACGGGCCTGGTGTAGTGTAAGTTGTCAGTTATTCAAAACCACTCGAGTAAACTTTATATGGAAATACCAGACCTACAAGTTAACTCCACATTGAAATACAGGGCCTAAGTCAACATAACGAACGCTATCCAACCAATTCAGCCTGATTTATGCAACAAAGTCGTCGAAAATTGGACTTCTCGAATTTCTTACGATGGCGCTACAGTCCAAATCGGACCTTGGCCTCCTGTATGTGCCGCCTCCAGCCTTCTCGGTTCAGTGACCGCGTCCTCCAGTTCTCGATTACGTGCCACCAAGCAAAGCCCGGCGGAAATTTGAACGACGTTATATTCCATACTTAATACCATAAAATATTTGTTTAAAAAAAAAAGTATTGGGTGGACTTCTCACACACAAGACACAACTTGATAACATTAAAAAACTGAACGGCCCTGTTGAAAAATTCTATTCAATGACTCCGCATAAGGAAACTTCGTAAAAATATACCCTACATTCGTCCTGCAATAGAAACTAAGAAAATTAATAAATTAAATTCCAAGAACCCTTCTCTTCTTAATAATCCAATTAGTTTTAATCCCATCAAAGTGACAACTTCATTAATTTGACCTGATCACACTGAATTTAATAGGTTAAAAGGCATGGTATTACACTTCAAACGCGTTTGAGTATTGTATTGACAAAGTAAATTTTTTCTGCTAGTTAATCCTAAAATTAGGAACAATCCGTTCAATCGAATATAATACTGTTAAATGCATACCCTGTCAATCCGAAGTACTTAACAATAATATACAAGTTTCAGAGAAAGCACAATATCCAATTTCAATATCCAATTAGAGAAAGCACTTATAGTTATAGTTAATACGACTCGCATGTTTTACACATACCAATAAATGTGCTCGAAATTTCATGACTCAATGTATGCAGTACGTGCAGCACGGCTTACACTCTACGATCAATTTGGATTGCAGTCCAAGATGACGACCGTGTATCGTGTCTTGCTTGAACCATGAATAAGTAGTATACAACAGCGAAGCATTGCCAAGTTTCACAATAATTGAACTATGATTTGAAAAAAGTATACTTACAATTTTATTAATTTCACCGAATTTTTTGAATTGAACCCCTAGCTTGTAATTCTACTCGATCATTTAAGGGTTTATGCCACTCTAGAGTTTTCGAAAAATCGATTTTTTTTTTAATATTTTAAATGGTCCCCTATGACCTCAAAAATGCTGTCCCAAAATATTATGACCGATAGAAGTCTTTAAGAACTCGGTTTTCGTATTTTAGTACAAGTTCATTTGTTATTAACAATTTTCTGACGATTTTTTAGGCAAATTTCACACTTTTAAGTTTAGAAGTGCGCCATTTGGCTAAAAATCAAAATATCGAACAAACCATACGTACTCTTGTGGCTGTTGTTATATGTAATCGAAATAAATTTATTAGCTTATTATAGTTCAAAAAGTACAGACACTAGATGTCCGGCCATGGACCCTGAAAAAACGGAGACGTCATCGTTTGTCATCGTTTTGCAATATCGATTTATTTTGTAGTTTTTCTAAAAAAAAATCCGAAAAAAGCCTATTATTTCAGCCTCTAGAGTGGCTTAACCCCTTAAATAAAATTAATATATTTAAAGTTTCATTTCGTCGAATTTAAAGTTTTCTTTGGTAATTTTTTTGGTTTAGATTTTACTAAATACTTGATTATTAGTTTTAAATGTTTTTTTAAAGTGTTAATGATTCTTTTATTGCTTAGTTTTTATTTCGTTCTTAAATTATGTTTTTTTTTTAATTAAGCTATACGATTTTAAAACTAATTTTTAATTTTATTCAATGCTGTATTGTTTTCGTTTCATGAAAATGCATTATATTTTAATTTTTTGGTTATAATTGCAGCTGAATTCTATCATCATGAAATACATTAGGTAATCTACCATAAATTATCATACAAATCATCATGAAACTCTTCATGAAAATCATAGTGAAATTCATTATGAAGTTCGCCATTCATCGAGACACTCATTGAAAATAGAAACGAATTGGTTCAGTAAATAAGAAAATTTAGTACGGCAACCGACAAAGTTCATCAGAACAAAGGTCCATATTGCAGAGCATAAAATGCGCTAGAAACGCCAAAATCAAAGATTATAAAATTGAAATAAAACTCCAAACACGTTTCTTATACAAACTAAATTCTATAATACGATCATACGAGTATTTAACAAATAACAAGTTCACAGATTTTCTCCAGGTAGCTTCCCTACCCTTCAAACTTAATATGAAATAAAGAAATTTTGGTATCCTTCGAAAGTGTTCTCCTGTGCCGAAAGAAAGCAAGGATTTACCTTCCACTTCAACTTAATCTCTTTTCTATTCGTGATGATACTGTTCGTAGTGTCCTTCTTCGATTTCGTGATTCTCTACTTCGCCATGATTCTCCAAAACCAATCCGTGATTATGATTCAATTCAGTTTCCGGATGTAAAACCTTCAATTTATGATTGACTCCGCCTAATTCGACCGGATTCTTCAAGAAATGTTGATCCTCTTTCTTCACGTACACCGGAACGGCATGGAAATGATGTATTTTGAAACTTTGATGTGATGTTGCATGCTTATGATCGACTTCGTGATGAATTTCGGTGTCTTCTCCTTCTGGTTGGTGATGATATTCCTGATGATCGTCACCACCGAAATCATGCTGTTGGACAATGCCGGCCAGGACGACAGAGCAAAGAGCCAGGAGGATCTGAAATTATTTGAGAAAATTATTAGTCTTTTGAAATGATTCAACGAGCATAAGGAAAAGTTGATAACATTACAATTTGTTTAGTCCAAGGTCTATACTACCTGTGCTTTAAAAAAATAAAGGATCATTCGTGGAAACTCTGACATAGAGAAGAAATACTTTTACTTCCATAGGTCTCGGAAGGGGTTCGTTTTTGTGCACTTTAGACCTGGAATTCAGAGCCTCTCCAAAGCCGCAACGACTGCTGATTTTCCCATGACATTTTGCGAGTTAGAGATGTGACCCATTATCTGTAGACTACTGTCTGATTACCAGTGAGCTACCAAAATTGGACCTTGATTAGTCCTGTGGTTAGCACGCTAGCTTTCTTAAACAGAAGTCATGGGTTCGAATCTCACTTAGGCTAAACCATAGAGATATAACTAACGGAGATGGTAAGACGCCATTTAAAGCACTTTGAAGCATTTTGATGCAAAATTGAACAGCCTAGTATTCAAAGGTTGGCCTTTTTTTCTTTTCAATACCGGAGTATAACATACATGTGAGTAAGAGGCTGATTGTAGCATAGCGAATATCACCGGTCCTTTGTGAGAAATCCTCCGGCTTCAAAACAGCCGGTGCTCACCATATCCACTACATATATCTCCATGGATTAAATACTTGGATTCTAAGAAAATATATTTTGCCAATAATCTGGGCGTAACTTCAATGGTTTTTGAATGAAAATCGAGTTTAAAGTTTAGTTGAGATTCAGGTTACTATAACGTAAAAAACTTAATTTGTTTCCATCATGGCCACACTTTCAATGTGTGCCGTTCTTCTACCCAAAAAATTATGAAGTTACTCCCAGATTGCTAGCAGATTTTTATTTTGCATATTACATTTATTGATGTAAATATTTTGAAGATATGATCATAGTTAAGACCAGCTCAGCTTCGCGAAGTTCATAGAGCACTTCGCCCATTTTACGGTCGACATAGTCAACCTAGTGATCAAGGAAGTAGTCAAAAAGTTGGACTGATCGAATGGACCATGTAACTCGTATCCGCGGCGGACATATGTATGACGGAAATCATATTTAAACATACTGCAGTCACGTCGGCTGCAAGCCAATTGTATAATACTCTAGATGATACTGAACTCCGATTTATATTGTAGTTGGGGCTACAGTAGAATTACGTATGTGCATGTTGTATGTCCTTTATTAAGGACCTCCATTCACTTGCTACTTGAAACTTAAAAACAATATTATCAATGTTTAAAATCATTTCTTGAACTGGGTGTGCCATCGGGAATAAAATGTCATTTTTGAAGGACATTCACATGTGAGGTGCAGGAAGGACTCACTCGATTTTTTATATATTTATCCCTTTCTTTGGAACCATCCACAAATTAATGTATACAAAACGACGCGTTCAAAAGTTATGGGAAAATATTGTTGAATACGTATCTTAAGGATTTTTTGTTTGGAAGGTACCAGAAAGAGTGAAAGGGTTTCGCTAACCCATTTTTTAATTTCTACAAAATTATAAATTTACAGCCAAACGATTACTTGAGTTATAGTGAGTTCCATAAATTAAGTGAAGACATTTTGAAAAGATATTTGTATGGCTGTTACGCGAAGGACTAATAGGATTTTTTTCAAAGATATACATTTAACTTCAACTATTGAAAAACAAACGTATACAAAATTTTAAACAAACAGCTGAAATGGTTGTGAAGCCATCGACAAATTTTCTAGAACACTGTTTTTTCAAGTTTTTTTTTGTATGGAAGCTACTCGAAGGAGTCAAGAAATTTCACTGACAAACGCAGTCTAGCTTCCGTTTTGCTTAAATCTTATTTGTACAAAATTTAAACTTCGTGACTAAACGATTTCTTGAGTTAAGGTGAGTTTCGTGAATTAAATGAAGATATTTTAACAAGATATTTGCATGGCAGCCACTCGAAGGACTAATAGGATTTTCTTCATAATCATACATTTAGCTCCAACTATTGCAAAATTAGCACATACAAAATTTTAAAACCATAGCCATAAAACCATTAAGCCTGTCTGAAGTTATCGGCCAATATTCTTGAACACATGTTTTAAGGACATTTTATATGGCAGGTACCAGAAGGAGCAAAAGGATTTATCTGCCTAGTAAACTCAAACTTTGTTTTTACTCAAAACTAATTTGTGCACAATTTCGAATTCGTATCTAAAAGATAACTAGAGTTATAGTGAGTTTCGTAAATTATGTGAAGACATTAAGGATTTAGGATATTTGTATGGCGGCTACACGAAAGGCTAAAAGGACTTTTTTCATAATCATAGACTTAGCTCCAACTTTTGAGAAACAAACGTATACAAGATTTCAAAGTCGTAGCTTTAGGCATTCCGAAGCTATTGGTCAATATTCTTGAACACATGTTTTGAGGACATTTTATATGGAAGGTACCAGAAGAAGTAAAATGATTTCGCTGATTAGTAAACTTGAACTTTGTATTCACTCAAAACTAATTTGTACAAAATTCTGAATTCATAGCTAAACGATTACTTGAGTTATAGTGAGTTTCGTGAATTGAATGAAGATATATTAATAGGATTTTTGTATGGCAGCCACTCGAAGGACTAATAGAATTTTCTACATAATCATACATTTAGCTCCAAATATTAAAAAATTAACGCATACAAAATTTCCAAGTCGTACCTTAAACCCTTATGAAGTTATCGGCCAATATTCTTGAACACGTGTTATAAGTACATTTCGTATGGCAGCTACCCGAAGGAGGGAGACGATTTTGCCGGTTAACGAACTTAGCCTCACAAATTCAACCAAACACTCAGATTCCAAATTTCAAGATCCTAGGTGAAAGCGTTCTTGAGTTATCGTGTTCACGGAGAGACAGACGGACGGACGGACGGACGTCAAGCGGATTTGAGGTTTTTGGCCACAAATAAACAAAAAATAATATATAACTTTTTTTCGTCCGAGGCTTGGTTCTATGCGTTACATAATTTTCGGCTGGATCAAACTTATAATACTCTATATGATTTCATCTAGAGTATAAAAAGTAAATGGCACAGCAGACTGTCACACTATCACACTATCATACTATCGTGCTATACTTTCGCGAAAGTCCTATCGTACAAAACTTTCGCCGTGAAAACGGGGCTTTACTGAGATGTACATACATAATATATCAATTTTTGGATGAAGGCTCTTGAGGATATTTATTAGAAAAGTGCTAAGCTGTTAGACTATAAAACTTTCATGAAAATATGGGAAATGATGTTTGGGATATCAGTGCATGAAAACTTTAACTCAAAATGAAATTTGAAAATATTTTTACATGAAAATTTTCGAGTTCGGAAACTTAAGTTTTAAATTTCAATATCCTTGCGCAAGTGGTTCCTGAGATATATACATTTTGAGTTTATTGGCGCGTACCCGAATTATTTTTTATAATTTGGAATTGATTAGAATATTTAATTATTAAAAAAAAACTAATAAAGTAAAATGATTTTGAAGTAATATGAGTTCCAGGTTATAATTACGCCAAAGGGACGCCATAGGAATTAAAGACAGGATTGACGCGATCAATTTTAAACAACAATTGTTAAAAGACGCGTTCGAAAAAAGGGCTAAGATAATTATTGGTTGCACTACACAGTATCACAGTCGCAGTATCCTTAAGTGTAGCTCAATAATTAAATTTCATTTAGAAACTGGCACAATAAAATTCAAAGTACTTATCATAAAATAAATTGCAACAACTTTCACTGCATTTACGTATTAAAATTAAAACTAATTCGCACAGATAACAATCAAATTGAATTTAATCTACATGAAAAGAAGAAATTACTTACAACTGATCGAATCATATCGCAAGTATATTTCAAGTTTTTGAATAAACCAGAAGCGTTTAAAAGCAGTCGATGAACTCTACACTAGGAACTGTGAACTAAATATGACTGTAATACGGATTTTCAGTTTGACTATATAGTAAAGAACCCCACTTTTCCCCATAAGTGGCAACATCTACCCCCCATCGGACAGAAATCCTCCAAATGCGCGAACGTTAACTGAAATTTATTGATCGTGTCTTTAAGACGATATAAACTAACTCTCTTCTTTCTTCGCGACGATTACCATTAGTCGAGTCTTCACTTCACTATGGAAGCAACATTTCTTTCTTCTTGCAATAAAAAGAAAAAATACAAAATACATAAAAATAGCCAACAATGTTTTATATTATGTTGTTGATGGGCTGGAAAAGTTGTTGGCTTTTCTTTGTACGCATCGATCGAAAACAAGACACAAGTTACACACGCAGGAAAGTGTATTTTCTCAGATCTTTGCATATCTAGAAGATAAGATACGGAGGATAAGGTACTTTTTGGCCGCAGTTCATTTGCTTGTGAAACCGAACAAAAGTCGTTTTCCTTTTTCAAATACTTTCATAGTTTGGACACAAGCAAATGATCACAGATTAACCGATTAAGTTTCATAACAGAAGTTTCAATGAATTTAATATTGCGATGGAGTTGAAGTAGATGTTTTAGTTCATTAGGTTGTAATTGTATACCGCGGCCCTTATTGATCCATGAAATTTTCATTATTCAGTTGAAGCCGCTAATATCAGTTTTAATGACCTCCCGTGACTGTGATTTCAAAGATTAATCATACGTTTATTTAAAATCGATCAACACAAATTGTTCCTACTTTTTTTGTGAGGAATGCCCAAATAATTCAAAAAACTTACCAGTCTGGCGAAATTATATTAATATTGTTCAAGTCGAAGTTCAAACGAATTTGTTAAATTTTTCAGATAATTCTCTATAATTCGTCCAATACTCGTTCACCCATCTTCCACCTCGAAATATACTATGAATAGCATTCAAACATGTCTTCTTGTTGGAACTATTAAAATTTGAGAACTTTTTGATGTGGGTAAAAGGACCTTTTGAGTTTCGTTTCTTCACTTTATTGCTTTACATCACCACATACCCCTAAAATTAATTAATTAATTTTTCCAACAATTCGCTAGTATGTATATATTTTTGTCTGAAATCCTCTTCCTCACACTACTATCAAAGAATTTCATTCCAAACGAGTGATCCTCGCTGGTACTGAAATTTATTACTGAAAACCGGAACTAGTTCAGAATTTTAAGATACGATGGCTGCTACATATATTACATGAAATCAGCAACTAAAAACAACTAGCTCATAAAGTAAAATTGTAAAATTTTAATTGCGCCTTTTTCCGATAGAGTTCAGATTTTAATAATTCATCTTTATACTTACTTTTTTCACTTCACACCACTACTGAATGAGTTGCCTTATTCAGACATTGTGATTCTAAATCCATTCTTTTTCAGGAATTAATTTTCTTCTCTTTTGCTTTCTATGCGTAATTGTGACTTTCAGTTCACCATTTTTTTTTGGAAAAATTCTAACGGTTGGAAAATTGAATCTCAACAAAGGCATGTGGTTTTGTTCTTCGTTTCGATTTTTAGAGATAATAAAAATTTTGTTTTTCATAGTTCAATTTTGTATCAGTAGGTTCTGACTGAATTCTAATTTTATTTTATATTATATGTTTCAGAATTTGAAAGCTGAATACATTCGTTTTAATAGATCTCGCAAAAAGACCCATATACACAACGCAAAATATATTCATACACAATCTTGCGCCTCCCTAGGAAAAACTGAAATGAGGTCTCTCTCTAATACACTGTACGAATATAAATAAATCCATATCTTCCGAACAACTATTTTAGTTTCAGTACTGTTAAAGTATCGATAAACGGAGTTGTCATTTATTGTACATACACTGTTTTAAAAAAATTTACTTTTCAATCCAATTTATACTTGAAATTTTCAGTATTTTTAATTTTTTCAAGTAAACGTACTCATTTCAAGAAACTTTAATCGAAATGACATGTAAAAGTACGAATTTTAATCACTTTTACTTGAAACTACTTGTATTAGTAAATTATTCATGTACTTTTCAACTGAACCATACAATTTACTTGTAAAGTCAAGCAAAATTACGTTCTTTTTCAATTAAACCACGAGTTGGTCGGTTTGATCGATTTGGTTGTCTACTGAAATGAAACTGGCATGCCTTGAGTGACTCAGGGGATACGCGCGCCAAGACCAAAATTGATAGTCGGGTTCGATTCCTACAGCCATGTATTTTATTCAGAGTAAGTAAGTAAGAAATATTATTAGAAGTACCTTCTTACTTAAAGACTAAAGAGTACTAATTAGACTTTTTTTTTAAAGAATATAGAGTGATTATTATACTCTTTTCAGATATTATATATAGTGATTTTGCTGCAAATTTAAATTTTTTGATTGTAAATTTAAATTTACTAACCAAAAAATTGACTATTACTTTCCATTGTAATTTTACTTTAAAAAGTTAGAAACATTTGCCAACTATCCAAAAGATGTAAAAGTCAATAAATTTTTTTAACTAAGTTATATTTACCTTAAAAAATTTTTGAGTTAAAGACGTGATTTGCGATATTAATTGTTCTACTGTTCGTTCTCCATATGCTCTGCACTCTCCTCTGGTTCTAGTTTGTTCGTAGCACAGCTATATATGTACATAGATCTGCATCAAGTACCAACTGTGAAAATTTGAGCTAAAGAGATTAAAGGGTTTGTGAGCTACGTACCTTCTAAAGAACACAGTGGACAGAAGGATAAATTTTAGCTTTTTGAGTTCTTCTTGCCTTAAAGCGTGAAAATGAAAAATCTGAGGCAGGTAGACCGACCACAGTACTTTATTACAGAAATAATCCAGTAAAATTAAGCAATCAATTGTCACTATAATACAATTGATCGTGCCATAGTATGTAGATACCGGTAATAAAAATTTAAGTTTCATAATTTCCTTATGCTTCTTTACATCATAATAACAACATGAAGTTTTCTATTTTCTGGTAACTTAGTTTATTATAACTTTTTGAAATTTCTATTTGAAAAATTGCTGTTTCATTGCATGCCTTCATAACTGATCGTGTGGATTAACACCCGCATAACAATCGACACAATGTAACGAATTAAGAGACTATTAGTTAGGTTCCAATTACCTTCACATAAATTAAAAGATATGTGCATAATTTTATTAAAATAGTTATGCATACGAATATAATGCATTAGAAGTTGTGAGAAAAAATTACATACATGGTTATTTTTTTGCAGAAATTAAAGCGAGGTACAGTCCTGATCGATATGGGGAGCGATTAATGATGCTTGAATTAAAGAAAAGTAGAAGCTAGAAGAGTAGTGCCCCAGGAAATGTTGGTGGATGTTACATTCAAAACATTGAATACTAAACACGAACAAAATAAACTTCGTGTTTTGTGTAATGAGCGATTAATTATAGGTTTTTTGATTTTTCTCAGAAGCTTTAGATGCCTGTGGAAAATGCTTCGAAAACTGTAAAGGTGGTATTGCACTGAATGTGACATGTGTGCGTTAAGTGATGCGACGCGATGACAGCTAATAGGAATGTATGTTAATGATTGCAGCCACACTCTAAGAAATATTGGAGTAAATTTATCATTATTATATTTGACAACTGTTTTTCATCGAATAGTAAAATTACATGCTTGTGTAATTCGAGTGGGAAATACACAAATAAGTTGGAATACACATGATGAAATCATTTCGCAATAGCTGCGTAATCAATAGATATAAGTGACGTAAAATTACACATTTTTTGTGTAAACTTCCCATTTTATTATAGCGTAAGATCTTCTATTTAATTCAGATAATATAATATATAATATAATTATACCCTGAAATAATAAACTACAAACGCTATTTCACAATAAATGTACTGTATTAAATTGAATTGAATTCACAATGATAAAAAGAACATATTACGGTTACTGATTTGTAAACTAATTTACAAATATTACACAAGACTATTTGGCTTCTTTTACAAACCTGACCACGTGATGTAGAATGAAATGAACTTTCGTGAACTTAGCTTAATTTACTTAACTTAACTTATTCTGGCGTAATACAACCCAGTATTTAAAGTAAAATTACACTAAGCCTGAATTTACATTATTGATGTAATATAATCATGACTCCTAAATTTACTCTTTTTATGGAGTAAAACAGATGTTATTGTACACTTTATTGTATAATATTACAATATTAATGCGGTGCAGTTACAGTGATATCAAATCACTCTAATCGCGTCGCTTTGATGGTATATTTTCTAATTTCATCGAACATGTATGTACATATGCATCGCTTGTAATTCAAATTTATAAAAGCAAGATTACTTCTAATAAAATAATTGTGGTATATATAAATTTTAAATGAAGCTCTCTGAAACATTTAGACTTTAGTTTAGTAACAATTTTGTATTATAATTATAATACCAATTATTATAATTATTTCCTTAGCAATATTTTTCACTTGTGAAAATTTTTAGTTTATTATTTGTTTTTCCTATTTATAGAACGGTCTTTGCTAGAAACTTGAAATTTGGTGCGTACATGTAGATCTTCTGGAAGAGTAATTTAAATGAAAAAAATCATTTATCCTTTGGTGTACGGTAGGGCGTCAAAAAAAATTTGGCATTGAAAATGAAATTTTTACTTTTCTTCATATCTTAGATCTTCTAAGATATTGAATTAATTTTCACTCTGCGCATAAATTCCCAGAAAAAGTTTTTAGGATTTTTTGAAATTCGACATTTCAGAGGATGTAAAGAGGATGTGTATATTTTCACGAATTCATTAATATCCTTCAGTTCTGATTAGATATCGAACTCTGCAGTTCAACGGACTTGATCTATAATTGCGTAAAACACGTTTTCAAGGTTTTTTTCCATTTTCAACCCCTAAGTAGGTATAAAAGAGTTGAACACGCTTTCACGAATTCCGTCACACTTAATGCGACAAGACAAGATATTAAATTACTTTTTACTTGCTCGAGTTTTTTTTATATTTATCTAAGAACTAATTTCCGAATTTTTTAATAATCAACCCCTAAGTGGGTGTAAGGGCGTTGCATACGTTTTCACAATTTTATATATCTCCTTCCTTCATACTTCTAGATCTGATGATACATCGAATTAATTTTGACGTCCTAGGGCTTCCAGTATAATTGCCAATAAGTTAATTTCAGGATTTTTAGATATTCAACCCTAACAGATTGTAAGGGAGTGGCATAGTAACCCAGCGTTAAACGCGTTCCGGACTGGTAAGACCCATAAAATAATAAGCTTCAAACGGATTAGTTCATCATAATTGTTGCATCTTTTTTCAAATAGATATTAAAGATTAGATTATTAATGATTCGTTAATATTGCTGAGCTGTTCCGAAAATGACAGTTCATTCCCTTTCGAAATCTCGCAACTATTTTAACAGAAATAAAAATTTAAATTTAAAAAAAAAACAGTTGAGGAAAACTAATCGGGACTGTCTCTAAAACAGCTTCATTTATTCTCTATAACATCAAATCAGCAAAAACTACAATATCCAATTAGAATAGCTAAGAAAACTCTATTCACATCACGCATGTTCTATACATTTCCCGCGTGTTCCACACACACTATCGAATATGCTGGAAATATCTAGATTTGTATACGAAATAAGTTTTTCTACTGCGAAAGTCAGTAGACGATCAGTTCAACTCGAAAGTGGATTTGTGAAGAAATTTTCATTGGTAGCAGGAAATCGTGATTAATTGCTCATTGGTGTTGGAAATTCAGTAGTCGCCTCTTGAAAGAGAAGATATACCTAGAGCAAATCACGTAATAACAATGTTCATAAAATATCGAAATGGATGGTCAGATTGAGAGAACAGGGAATACTGTTTATCACCCTCTAGACTCAAAAAAGATTGGAATTTTTATTTGAACTATTTCCTACTGTACATCGCTCGGTAGTGATGAAATAAATTTAAATGCATATTTCATCTAGAAAATGTCTAAGAAGAAAGAAAGTCTTACGGAGAATTGGCGAGGAAAATATAAGAGGCACATGACGCAAAGTTATGCATCTTACGTAGTCCAGATCTTACAAAACATTCAACCACAATGTACCAAGTTTCTATAGTAACGAAAAAGGGCTTCTTTGAGTTAACGATAATAATGATGTTATGCACTTATGGTATATGCTCAGCTCATATATGTGTGAACCTTTCTCCAGTTTTTGTGTTAGATCACTGCAACATTACATCATTCTATGCACTAGTAACTGCCTAGTGTCTCTCCAGATCGCCTGTCTAAAGTTTAAGATAAACTCGATACAGAAGGAGCTCTCTGTTGGTCAATATAGTGTTATAGTATTTGCATCTGCGAGTAAATCCATTAAGGCTTAGACGCATTCAACCATTATATTGTTTAATGATTCATTAAATTCAATATAAAATCGGTATTAATCACTTTCTCTTGATTTACGTATTTCAAAACGATAAAAAGATACTAACTCTTGGGTATAAGATACTTATAATTTGTGCAATCTATCGCTTAAGGGGAGCAATCCCTTTAGACACCCGAAAATGAGCCATTTTTCATGAATTTTTTTATGGTGATAAAATAATCGCATCATTTTAAAATTTTAGCTTGATATTATTAAAACTTTTAAGTGTTGACACAAAATTTATTTTTTTTGTTACAAAACAAATTGGCGGCGTTATAGGGTATTCCTTTAGGCGTCTTTTGCGTGACATCGAAAACGGCTCCATTTGTCATATTTTTTCTATTGATCTTAAACTGAAAACTAAAATATTTTTGGAATACTAACCGATGGAATGGGAAGGATATACCTAAAAAATTATCAAAAAAATATAAAAAAAAAAGATATGAGGCTTTTCAATCAAATGTTCATTTTTCAACCATTTTTTTGACAGTTTTAACCCCAAAATAGTGGTTTATTTACGCGATATCCCCAAAATTTTAGGTATATCCTTCCAATATATATGTAGACAGAATGCTCCAAAAAAATCAGCCAAATCGATCCATAGCTTTTTGAGCTACAATAGGCGCATTTTTGAAGATTCAGTTTCGAGATAATCGCGTGTAAAGTTTCAATACGAGAAAACTATATCTTTTAGTGACTTACGGAATCAGCGATTCCAGGCGCATATAAGAAACCTTCAATTTCTAACTCACTCACACCGTCACTTGTATTCCTCTAGCATATATCCGTAAATTCATTCCCGTGATATATCCTTTTTTAGAACATTTACGAGCTATTTTAAATCGCGTTCCCTTAGGATAGTTTGGTATTTTAGTTTCGAAATTCAACCGCACAAGCCATACTTTCAAGCCAAACTGACTCTATTTCGTACACAAAATTCGTTACACTTTATTCTTTCGAAATTTGTGAAAAAAAAAAATTCTAAAAATTTTAAAGCTATAAAGGGATTGCTCCCCTTAATGTTAATATTCTCTTTCTTTCCAGTCTGTCATTCACACCACTGGTATTTGTAACACTCGTATAAGCTGATCGCATCAGATATATCACTGATCTTGTCACTAGTATGGAAACAAAAGTACATAACTCACTTTGAAGAAGGAAAAGAAATCGATGCTAAATTAAATTGCTTATATTACCGCAGTTTAATAGTGACAATGATCTTAGATAGTCAAAAAGGGAAAAGTGATCGACGTGATCGAGATGATTGACTTGAGGAGAATTGATTCATACAAGATCATACGATGTAATATAATCCACTTTTGCGAACTTCAGCGAATACAATTTTATGGCCTGTTAAAAATATACTGCAAAAAATTATAAAATTAGATGCACTGTAATAAATGTCTTCACTAATGGAATGAAGGTGATTTTTGAAACCGAAACTTTTCCCTACCTGTACCTATCTTTCTATATCTTTATATATATATATATATATATATATATATATAAAGAGGATAAAAGAGGATGTACGTATGTATGTGCCTATGTTCCCTATGAACTCCTAAATCGTTCAACCGACGATGTTGGATAGTGGATGGAGGATAGAAAATGGAGGATGGAGAATGGGGGATGGAGTAATTTGTCATGTTTTCAGTGCACAGTCCGGCCATCGTTTTGGTAGTAGATGCATTTCAGGAAGGAAGTTCCTGCTTGGAAAAAACAGTTAATAGATAGAATTTTCACTCTAATGTTTACTTTCTTTAATTTCTAATAGGTTTCATTCTTTGAAGTAAAACTCACAAAATAACTGAACATTTCATGTAATATAACCTATATTTATATATGAAATCCATTCTTTTTTGTGCAATTCTACTTATCTATCTGAATTTTACGAAGAAAAACATGTAATATTTGAAATCGCGAAGTTGAACGCCTCGTTCGGTTTTATTTTCTGTTGCAATGAAAATGAAACGCCGTCGGTGGTGCAGAAGCTACGCGCGCCAAACTTACGCAGCAAATCTAGAACTGATCGCGGGTTCGATTCCAACCAATTCCAATTTCAAATCAAGGGTCTTATTAAGAGTAAGTAAGTAAGAAATAATATTTGAAGTAAAAGTAAGTGCATCTTAAACAGTGCTCATTTTACACTTTTTTTAGAGTGCAAGTTCAACAGAATATCCAATGAATTTGCTACTTTTGAAGTTGAAATTTATTTACCGAAAATTGAAAATTACATTTAATTTGACTATTACATGGTAATGGAAATTTATTTGAAAAGGCATGTCATACACATATTTGCCGACTATCCAGAAGATGTAAAATTCAATAAATTTTTTACTATATAGTTAAAGAAGCAACGTTCCGGTCATCCAGTTAATAGTCGGGGATAAAAATGTATTGAATTGTCTTTTTGATCGCGTCCCTTCTTCACTCGTGGTTGGGCGGTTGGAACACATCCCCGGAAAAGCAGCTAAGCTGAAAAGCTTTCACTGAAAAACTCAAATCGAACGAAGGATCAGAGCAATAACCATAATGGAACAAACTCGATCTGAATCATATCTCTTATCTCAATAGAGACCTATTTAAGGACTTATTAGTTTCCAGGTCTTTGGGGATATGAGTAGTTAAGGTGGAAGGAAAAACATTCTGGCACGCTCCAAAACATTGTATTGATGTAATGAACTTCGGGGTAGAGATGTCTCCAGAATAGCTTTTGTTTAAAAGTTGAAAAAACTTCTTTCGTTTAAGCAAAATTTGAGATGTGGCGTTCAAAGGATGGTGGACATATTTTTTGTCATAGTGAATTAATTTTTTCTTCCACAGCCTTTTTTACAATCGCCTAAAACTGTATGGCAGGATCTTTCGATATCCGTCCACTGATAGAGCGAAAAGGATCCAAAATGTATTCCTAATACCACCAATTCTCTGAAGTATGGTCAGATAGTTTACTTCGATAAGGAACCACCTATAATTAATTTCTAAATTTCCCGATATTCTTCCTTCAGTGCGAAGAAAAGGGATGAAAATAATTTGCACGAATTCCGTCAGATCTCTTCAGTCTGATGAATTTACATGTTTGTTTTTACACCTTCTACTACTTTTTTTTATTATCTCAGATTGAAAAAACAATTTGAGATAATAGGTATCTGCTTCTTCTCGATTAACAGTAAATTTCAATGAAAACAAGTTCGGATTGTTTTTTTTAATGCCGAATAAATAGGGGTTGCGACTTCTCAGATGACAAATTTGCTTATTTAACTGGTTTTTATGCAAATTAAAACTTAATTTGATTCAACAGCGGCGTCTTTACTATATCAAAATTTGAATGAATAACAAATTAACTAAGAAGATCGCGATTTTCTATCAGGATTGTAATTTTCGTACGTTAAGGAGACTGATCCAGTGAAAAAACTTGTTTGTATTTTTCATACTTTTAATCATAATCAAGAGCCTCGGAACAAAAATAAAATAAAAATTTGGTTGTATCTTTAAACTAAAGAACGCGTTGGCCTAGGAAGTGGAAGTTTAAATAGTTAAGGCTAAGTTCGTTAATGGGCGATATCCCTCCACTCCTTCGGATACCTCCCATACAAGAGTTCTTAAAAGACGTGTTCGCAACTATTGCTCGAATGTTTCAAGTTAGTAACTTGATACTTAAGGTTTACAATGTTTGAAGCGAAAATTCCAAATATGATGCAAATTGAATGGGTCCTTCGTGAACCAGCCTACAAAAGTCCTTCAAAAATGTATGCAAGTTAGAGAATCCACTAAAACTTTAGTACGAGTTAAAGCAGGGACTCAAAATTTTACAGGAATTATTTTTATATCAAAAGCAAGACTGAGTTCAGTAATAGCGCCATCCATCAACTCCTTAGGGTAGCTGTCATCTACAAAAGTCCTTAAAACACTTGTTCGCCAACATTGACCGTTAACTTTAGAACGCTTTAAGTTACGGCTTTGAAATTTTGTACATGTTGATTCTATAATAGTTGCAGCTGGAAGTATTAATATGATAAATATCGCATAAGTCCTTCATGTAGTTGCCATGAAAAAATTCTGTAAAAATGTCCTTATTTAATTTATGGAACTCACTATAACTCAAAATCTCGTTTAACCATCCATCGAGGTGCCTCTATACAATAGTGTCTACCTGTAAATAAAAGGTAACGCAATAATTGTATGTGCATTCCTCATTTCCAATTGAAATATTAATCGGAGTTTACTATTTCATCTAGATTCTAGAGTATCATAGGACTGGTTTGCAGGCGATAGTGGCTCCGTTATCTTTTTAGTATTTTTTTATTTTACGTATTAATTTATCTTTTTTTAAATTTTTGTTTGTTTACTCTACTTTTCGTAGTAACTAAATTTTGAATAATTTTAAAAATATTTATGTACTGTGAACACGCCCACAAAGCTCAATGTAAAACATTATTTGTTCAAAAATCTTCTTTGGAGACCACGTTTGGCTAAAATATTCTCAAGCTCAAGGTACACCGAGTATCATAACACAAAATTAAAAAATTAATTATTTTTGCCTTTTACTCCGTGCTGCTATTCCACCCTGCTAATATATCGCTTGATTACCTTACTGATTGGAAGATAAGACTGCGGGTTGTTTTTGAATCGCTGCATTTTTATTGTGGTGAAAGACCAGCCAGCGTTCATTTTATTAGTATACCATAAAATTGTGCAATTGGCATTATATGTATAGGCAATCTCTAATTTTCCTCAATTAACCTATTGAGTGAAAATCATTTTATCGCAATATATCTGACCGATCGTACCAACTTCGATCATGATTGATGTTCGTCCAATTATAGCTAGTCATTAATAACCTATGTACACCAATCAACAGGTGTACGCAATTTTCTTTCGACTGGTTCGTACCTCAAACTGGAATTGATTGGTAATTTTTTTTTCTTACAAGATTTGATCAGCAATTATAACCGGTAATTGTTTCATTCAACTGATCGCGTTGGGTCACATACGATCGTAGTATTGGCATTGACATTGCATAAAAAATAAAAGTCATCAAATGATGCGTGGAATAATAATCGAGTGGGTTTCACATAGGTTTTTGCAGACTGCAAATAAAGTTGCACAAAAGAAAAAAATTTAGTAAATAGTTGAAATTCACGATAACTTTATTTTTCTTATCTGGGAAATCGGGCCAGCTGTCGAACCTCGGTCTCTGGAAGGCTGAAATGCTTGCCGGCATACCACTAAGGCATGCAGACAATGAGACTTAATTTCGGTGTGAATATAGTAGGTATATAGGATAATAAATGATATGTAGAACAACCTGATCGGCTTAATTCTTAAGTATAAATATAATAATTTTTTATTCGGTTCCTTTCCAACAATACGGAAATAACAATTCTCTTAGATCTAAAATGGAGTCTTTCTCTGTACATAAAGTTCTGACTTCACATAATCACGTTGCAAAAATTTGCTCAGTTCTATTACAGCTAAAGTCCTTTGCGAAATTTTACTCATTAGTTTGATACGGTGGAGGCCTCAATGCCACGCTTGCTTCCTCATCTTTATCTTGATGTCCTCGTCGTCCTGATTTCGTACCACCACGCTTACCACGCTTAGTGGTTTGTTTCGTTCTGAGTCGCGACGAGTAGCTTCCGTGCATTTCTGACGGCTTGTAATTATGCTGATATCCATATCCTTCGGGATTATTATTAAACTTCGGATTATAGCTGTCGCTAGGACCAGCTATATTTCCGGATGAAGTGAATTTGGATGGATTTGACGGATTGAACGGATGCCAGCTTGTTTCGCTGGGCTGTTTCTGTAGAACGAACTGATAAGGATTCATGATTGGGTAGCCATCGTTCTTGAAGCCATTGTCTGGAAGAGGTTCTGAGGTCGGTAGCTGATGTGAAGCTTTTAGGGATGATGATGCTGCACGATAGGGTAGCTCGTCGCGATAGGCATCACTATTGAAAGACAACTTGGTTTTGAAAGGACGTTCCTCGACCAGAGTGTCCGGTGCATCGAACTCTTGGTGATTTTTATGTGCGGTGGAATGATCAAAGTGTAAATAGTGCTTCTGTGGTAAGGGTGGTCTAGTTTTTGTCTTGTATATAAATTGAATATTGTCATTCAGATTCTCAATAATGTCGTGAACTGAATGTGCTGGAGGAGGCTTCTTGTTTGGCTTGTGAACGACTGGCCGTTCTTCATGATTGTAGTGTTGTTTGTTGTTTTGTACTCTAGGAAATTTTCCTTCAGCTTCCAACGATTTCATATACTTATTAACCGATTCCTCAATATGCCTAAGGATTTCTTCCTTATGAGCATCCGAATCTTCCGCATGTACGGTATCTGTCTGCTGGTGCCGATAGATTGGTTTTCTTGGCGAAAATAACTTTGGTCGATTCAACTGTTCGTAGATTTCCTTGGAATATTCTTTGTAAATGTTTCCTGATGATTTCGAAATGGGGTCATTTTGATAATTATAGTGATTATTGTTTGAAAGAGTGATCGAGTCCTTTTCGTAGACTGCATAAGGTGCTTCTGTTTGTGTCGGTTCGTTTTCATAAACTTCATATTCCGAGTAGCGTGGCTTAGTTTCGGGAACTCTTTCAGCTTGCTGAAGCGGAGGTTTGTGACCGTTTCCTTGTATTTCCAGAGCTTTTTGAACATACTCCTCAGCGGTTTGTGTATCTGCTAAATCCGATTTGAATTGCAAGTTCGGCTCGTAATCCTGATCATGTTTTCCAAGATTAACTATCAAATTTCCACGTCGAGCATTTCCTGAAAAATTATTTAGTTTTATTTTCTCTTAAAGCAGAGTAGTATTAAGGACATACCTGACTCCTTATTTGACGAATACGAAGCAGCATTACTATTGTGCGGTTTGAGTTTTGAAGCTTGTGCTATTTGATCTGGAAATTGTACATCGTTGCTCTTTTCTTGATGCTCTAAGTTTGGACGTCGCCTTTTTCGAATGCTATTAGAAGAGCTGAGCAATGGAAGTACCTGTAACAAAAAATTTATTTCAATTATAAATTAGTTGCAATTTTGCTTGCACAGTAATTACAATGAATTTTATTATCTCGGTTTTGAATAGAGAATGTATAAGGATGGTGTTCGAGAGTGACTACGTTTTTCTTTGCCTCGATGAGAAGAAGAATACTTGTCATCATGTTTAAAGTGCAGTTTTCTTTCAGTAGAGGGTTGAAGTGAGATTAATTGATAAAAACTACATAAAATTGTTATCACTTAGTAATAGATTTTTTGTTGGCAATTCTCCCTAATCATTTTATTTTATTATATTATATATTTATTTTATTTATATTTTTATTATTTATTTTATTTTAATTTTAGATTTAGACAATCGTTATTTTCTTTTCAATCACTTTGAAATATACGCCTTTCTTTCAACGATGCAGTAAAATTTTATTTTTAAATTACCACAGTCAGTTCGCCAAAAATAATTGTTAAACAAAATTGACTATGGACTATAAAATTGATTATATTAAATAGATATTTATTAATGCCTATATTTTTTCTTTTGTAATGAGACTCTATTCTACTCTAGCTCAATAGTTCTTACAAATTATAATAGTATGCAGGTTAAACGTGTCCCGTGACTGATATCAGTAAAACTCACAGTTTAGCCCAACCCAAAACGGAAATTTTCAACCCTCTGTCTGACTAAGTTGGTTTTTTGTCCTTAAGTCAATCTGACTCTGTTTACGAATTGATTAACCTTGTATAACCTAACGCTTCTCAGTCACGGTACCGCTCGATTTTAGTGTGCGTCGAAAAAAGGTTGAGAGTTACTGCTCTAACGTTTCATATAAAAATCGTGACTCGGTTTTCTAAGCCGCATTTATGTACAGTGGCTCTGGAAAGAATTTGGACTTTATAGCAGATTGTAGTGAAGATATGCCATAATTCGAGTTAAGGATAATTTAAAATACCGTGTAGTAAATTCAGTTAGTTACACATCTACATGTATGCAATTGTATTGTTTTACATGTAAAGAATTATTAATACAAATTTGTTAAGTAATTCTTGAGTTATACCTACGTGTGTAAGCACAGACAGATTTTTTCTCCTATCTACGATATTTTTACTCCTCTACGATTACTGCACTACTACTTAAGAAAATATTCAGGTATACTTATATTTTAGTCTGGGTGGCTTAGTGGCTAGAGCACTTGCCTTCGGTGCACCTAGTATTTATTAGGTTCAAATCTGACTACCAGTTCTTTTAGCTTTAAAGGAGTACCTGAGTTAAAATCGGAGTAATAATCACAGACGAGCGCTGGATTCTTCGAAGGGAAGTAGATCAAGTGGAAAATGTAAATTAATTCCTATCTACCACTAAATTCTTCTATTGTTAATATCATTTATCTACCAGAAACTTAAGGGGTTAGGCTAGTCTAGGATTTTCAAAAAATCTGTTAATTTTTTTTTTGCTTAAAGTACACTTTAGGGTCCTAAAAACATTATTCAATTGGTAGAATAGTAGACAAATCCCTGTTCAATCCGCTGTAGTGTCGAAGCGACGATCGCATTTTTTACCTGCCTCAGCAAGCTTCCCTTTCTCTCCCTTTTAGGACTCTTAGCCTCTGCACTAATGTACCGATGGGGCCTGATGGCCGTAATGGTTCCCAAAAAGGCCGTTAGGAGGTGCTAGTTCATCAATATGCTGCATGTGTGGTCAGTCAGCTGAAGGTACATATTACAAAATTTTCAGCACGTAAAACTTTAAACGCGTTTTTCTCGAAACTGCATTTTTCAAATCGGGCGACGATAGTACTCGGAGACTATCGCACGTATCCACTTGAAATTTTAACTGTAGCTTCAGAGTAACATTATCTAGTAAACTACGTACGATTTTTTGTTATTATAGCAACTTTTTTTTTATAAACAATTTACTGCTCATTTTTCGGTCAAAAATTGAACTTTTTTTTAAAAGTCATTTGCGGAAAATTGATGTAAAGCTAAAAACGTACGTACTTTACTAGCAAATCTTATGTAGATTAAGATCCCGTTTTTTATTTTGCTTCAAATAGCACGAGTTCCTAGAATCACCGTCGCCCGTAGAGGCCCTCTTGAAAAAGGTGATTTCGAAAATTGGCCCAGTAGCCACCATTTTGTAACAAAATGTCAATATAAAAATATTTGTATACAGTCAAATACATGTTTAATAGAGCGTGAAAGAGAGAAATTTGATTCCTTTTTCCTTACTCCCAGAATAAATTGTCAAAGTTAGGCCTTTTTTGAGGGCTCTAGCCTGGCCTAACCCCTTAAGAAAGGGTTTAATTCAGACTCGGTATTGAGGAGCATTTAGAGTCATTAATTTGTTGTTAAGTTTTGTCTGTTACATATTTTTCCCATTACGTGATTTTCCTAAAATTCCACAAACACGTGAACATTTTCAAATCCAAACGACGAAAAAAAACTTTACTTACGAAATTGACTGAAATTGTCTATCTATAAGTTCAACCTTAAATTTATCTAGTTTCCCCAAGAAGATTAAAAGATTTGCTCTATTATTTAAGATTTATCTATGAAGTTTGAACTAGTTTCTGAACTAGGATTATCAAAAAATATTGTACAGCTAATTTTTGGCAGTTTGTTGAACTTTTTATCGAAAATTTTGGTGTGATTTTACGACTTCTTCCAAAAAAAAACGGCTTGATGAATCACAATTATACTAGTTTGCAAACTGTATACATGAGTACTGAACATGTTTACAAAATTTCAAAGAAATCCGTTCGATAGATTTCGAGATATCGGGTCTAATGCTTTCAAAGCTACCGTTTTAAGAAAAACGCGACTAAACTTTTCATTATGTATATTCGAAGCAACAAAGGAGCTTAAAGAATATAACGGCCTGTAACTTTCGAACGGCTTCGAATATCGGAATATCACACCGCCTACATATTCTACACTGTGTTTTATGCAAAAAAATAGATTTTTGGAAACCGTCACACGGTACCGCCTCGGAGAAACCAAAAACCTTCCTCCTGAAATTTGCCGCCCTAGGCCCGGGCCTACCGGGTCTAGTGGGTAAATCCGCCTCTGATCAGTGTAATGCAATGAAAATAAAAAGCCAACACTAAATCTTAAAACAGCTCTTGTGTGCAAACACTTATTTTCTTTAAGATACTGCTTTTAGCGATTAATTATAATTTCTTAAGATGTGAGTTGAAAGTGTTTGCTGTAACGAAGGAAAAACTAACATAAGTTCTTAGCAATTAGTGGAGTTAGAGGTGTTGCCTTGAACTCTATTCAAATGCTCTTAAACTTGTCAAATATTTGACAGCATAAAATAGAGTCTAAAGATTGTATTACACTGTATGATAGATTGTCAAATATTTGACTATTTTCCTCTGAAAATTGCTGTCAGATATTTTAATTGTTTTTCATATTTCATATTTAGTTTCTTGAACTTGATTGATTAGATTTTAAAAATTAGATACTCCAATAGAACAAAATATTGAGTTGTATCTATATAAGATAATTTTGTATTTCGTAGTCCAATTGGAAGAAATTCTCGAAACTAATATTTAATCCACATTTGCATTTCGATTGAACCAACACAAGAATATTTTTACACTTTTGTTATTAAATATCAGTCCATAAAATCACTTTTTTGTATTAAATAATAATCACAGTATTGTTACAAATAAAATTAATAAATACAACAATTTTTAAATATTTTTCACTTACAAGTAACACTACTAAAACCGCAAATCTGAACTTAACGAATAGACACATTTCACCACAATATCTGACCATAAATTGGTTGAAAATCATGGCCAGCAGCCACCTTTTATAACGAAAATGCATACAAAAAAAAAGTTTTCACATTTTCATTTTGCCTTCTGTCGAATCATTTTAATTCCCATCACTAACATTTCTTCAAAATTTTCTAAACAAAAAGAAAATTGAAGAAAAAATAAATGGTAGCAAACTGTTTTGTCTACTACAACGCAGAAAAAAAGGAAACTCCATTTAAAACACACGAATACAAGTGAGAAAATTTTTGAATCTAATTTGAAATCATCGCGGTAAAGCTGCGTAAATACTTCATACCTTTGAGGAAGTTAGGCACGAGTAAACGGACAGGTAGAGATTGCATGTCGAATATAGCGTAGAGAGGCATTCACCTGTGCACTTGACTATACTGTACCTAGAATAGCTGGCTGTAACTTGCACTTGTAGTAAATTTGTAACTTTCGTTAGATGAGCCATACGACCATGAAACGTTCCATCTTACTAACATAACAACTGTGTAAATCCGTTGGGTTTTTCTTCTGTTCGTCGAGCCTGGCTACAAAAGTGCAGCAAATTTATACAGTAAAATTAACCGATGGATGCATCGTTGGTTGACTGTGTCGAAAGGAAAATCTCAAGAAGAAATTATAAAAAATTGGCAACGTTAGACAAAACGTTAAAGTTTTCTAGAGCATTTACAAGGTCTCGGTTTTTTCACTTACAATTCGAATAAGTAGACGTTGGCATGGCTAATGAGCAGCTATCATTGGTATGCATCGATACTCATGGTAGCGTTCGATAGTGAAAATGAAGTGTTAAGTTTTGTTCTTGCATTTCATTGATGCTGTTTTGAAGCACGCATATACGTATAAATGTTAATGAACGATATTGCTGGTTGAGTCTATCCTATTAGTCATATCGCGGGTCAAAAAAAGTATCGTACCTACCCTATTTTCTACACACAACGACTTCGCCCTGTCAATTAACACGATAAACAAAGGATTGCTTCTAAGGTTAAAATCGCAGCACGGAGTAACATTTAGGGACAAATTCATTCTACTATCCAACCACAGAACATAATATTAAAAGGATATACATACATATATATTAAATGGTTACGCTTAAAAGAAGAATACTTTATGCGTGGTATGGATTGAAATGGAAAATGCGTGGTACGTATTGAAATGAGTTGAACAAAATTTGATGAAAATGGATTTGTAATGCTTGCAGCCAAAGATAACATATTTTTTTTTTTTACAAATATGCCGCTATGCCATGTTACTGATATTGAAAACAAATATTGGAAGTGAAAACAATTTGTGAAAATAATAACTATTGTGGAAGATTTCAAAATTTAAGGCCCGTTCCAACGATGTTTAGTTTCGTTCTAACTGGGAGTTTAACTGACAGATTTTCAGACAAAACTTTTAAGTTAAAGTTCCAGTCAGAGTTTAACTGAGTATCGTAATGATGCCCCTAAATGTATCACTCCCTGAAATCGTGAAATAAAAATGCAATTGGCTTTTAACCTGTTGTTAAAATGTTTGTTTGTTAATATTTCAAATTGTTCGGTATTTAGATTTTCCTTAGGCGCAATCCACAAACAAACCAGCAGACAACAACCTTACTTTTTTAAGATTCCTCAGATTGATCACATTTACTGTTTTTTGGACTATGGCAACATTCAGGCATTACCCTCTATACTAGCTAATACTATTATTATTCTTTAAAATGAAGTTGCGGTGATCTGTAAGCGAAGAAATTTCGAAATTATTATTACATACATCACTCCAGATCCGACATAAATAACTAACTAACTATCATGCGAAAAAGCTCATTACAGATTACAGCAACATAAAACATACATAGGTTCGTTTTTTTGAATTGAAATAAATCAACGTACAAACACATCGTGTACCTGATCACTGAACATCTATCGTGTGCTCATGCAATTAAAGCTACGAATATATAAATTATAAGATACTAGCTGAGATGCATCTATAATATCGAAATTGATAATCACTTTCGTTCAATAAAAGAAAAACACAGTGGTTGGTAGGTTTGTGCCTCGTATTCGTATGCGTATAAGATTATGAGAAAATTAGATTTGTTTTATTTTCACCATTGAAAAAAAATAAATTTTTTTTACTGATTTTGTATACTGATTTTAACAACAAAAAAATTCTACACCATTTTCAAAGATGAGATCTAAGCCCATGCAATATTTAAAAAGTTAAAATAAGGTTGTTAAATTCTATTCCAATAAATTCGTATCATACTTTTCCTTTCCTCTCAGCTTTACTTTGGTTAAAAATGTATCAATTGAAAAGCATCGATTATTTCTTTATCTGTAATATCTAATTGAAAATCAGGTTATAATATTTCATGCAATTATTAATACTCAATCTCTCCATCACCTGAAGTTTTTCAATCAACTGGAGGAAAATTCTTGTACAAATTCATAATCGGAAAATCGCAGGAAATATTATTCACATTGCAAAATTTTCATCTATTTCTAAAGCCCCGTTTTCACGGCGATAGTTTTGTACGATAGGACTTTCGCGAAAGTATAGCACGATAGTATGATAGTGTGATAGTCTGCTGTTTACGCGGCACGATGTACGATAGTGAAATTAGACACGTCACTTGTCTATCACGTACACACAAAATCACGTTCACACAAAATCACGTACACATAAAATCAAAATTATATATTTTTGCAATTAGCAACACGTATTCACAAGATCGAAATTATTATTATATATTTTTATGTTTTGAAATTATTTTTTTAACGTCAAATGTCAATGTCAAGTTAAAATTATCGTGATAGTTCTATCAACTATCTCGTCAAGCATGATAGTGCGATAGTGCTATCATGACAGCACAAAAGTGACTATCGAGAAATTTACATGGTGATAGTTATGACGATAGTAATTATCATGACAGCAACTATCGTAAAAACTATCACCATGAAAACGAGGCTTAAGTGAACACACTCGAATATGCGTTATCTTATAGTTAAAAAACACCAATGTTTTTATTTATTTTACTAAATGCCTAATATATATTGAAAAATTGTAGAGAATGGAAACCTAAAATTGTATTTCGATAAAAACCCAACTTTTTTCAAGATGGTATTGCATCAAATTTTGTAAAAATAGCCCAAATCGAAACTTGGCCTCCTAAAAATTTGCTTCTTATCGACTCGATCTCGTCATACAATCTGAGTTACTTTTCTGTCTTGTCTTCGGTTGCACAGTCCATTTTTTCCGGGTACTGCTGAAATAGTTGATGCTCGAACCACGAAGGGAACAAACAAATCGCAATTATTTTTCTAGTTGGTCGTTTCGAACTAAATTTCGCATAAATAGTCGAAGCTAGAATTTGGCCACCCCAAAGAATTTTGTTTAGGGATCTCATACGATACTTAAATTTTCTTTGTACTAGTAATTTTTCCAGGAAAGTTTTTAGAGTTAATCCTTAAGCCACGAAGGAGAGGACGAATAAATTGATAAGATTTGCTCACTGTTTTGTGTTGCTCTGTACGAAATTTTCTACAAGTAGCCTAGATTTACCGTGGCTCGAGAAGGGAGCAAGCAAAGAAAATGAAGGATTATTGCCACAATTCCTTGTAGGATGTCCTTAAGAAAAGTTCATAAGACATCTCATAGATGGGTTGCACTATAACTGGGGTACGAAGAAAGTTTATAATTATTCCGAATGCTTTTCATATTACATACACACATACATACATTTCTTTTATTGACCATACTTTAATTTTATGACAGTGATGATTATATTATAAATTTTTGGAGGGGATCAGATAACAAATCTTTACAGCCTGGGTAATAGTAAGTGGCATGCAGCCGTAGGATATGATTGTGTAATTAATAGAAATGGTTTGAGGAAAATGGTCGGAAAAAACCTTATAAAATTTAACTAAAACTAAGTGTATATAACAAATTAGAAGTAAGTAAGTAAAAATAGGAAATAATTAAATTCATGACACTTTTCATATTAGATATACCTACAAATGAAGATATTACTGAAAATTATTCATTTTCATCTTAAGAATTATTCGTTGAGCAACATCCTTTTAGAAATGGAATTAAAATATTAAATACTCTCTCTGAATTGATCCCTCCTAATGTTGCCCAAAGCTTTTCTAAATTTCTATTATTGTGTTAAATCGATAACTTATAACTACTTATACGTTTATGGTCTATGATCTATACGTTTATGGTCTGTGATCATAATAATTTTTTTTTATGGTACAATGATTTTATTTTCTTAATTGGATGGTTTAAACAATTGTTTTTAGTAAATAAAAGATACGTATTAAGAACTAAAAAAATAATGAAGAATAAATTAATTAACAAAAAATCATATTTTTGATGTAGGTACATACAATTCACAACCTAATGAATGTAATGTGAGTTGCGTTTCAATTATTCATTTATTTATTTGTTTTTGAATCGAATTTTCAGCTTCAGCCAAAAGATAAAGTGAGTAAACTCGCTAGGAAAACTTTTTTTTGACAACACTTTCCCCAGATCTGTATCAGCTAGTCAAAAAGATTTCTCCTTGTGGCATCGAAACCCCAAAATCAGTTTTTAGGCAACTATTTAAATAACATTTGGTAGCAAAAACCAATTCGATATCACATCAAGACTAATCGATTTTTTGAAATTCGTAAAAACACACTAATTTGTTTAGGAATTCGATCAGTAGCATGAAAATAGTCAGAGGAAGAACCCATGATAGAACATCTGATCAAAGATATATTGAGGATCTAAATTGAACCCTTTTGGGACTTGAATATCGAAATGTCTCTTTAGGCATTTAAAGAAATAGCCTTTAAAATATAAAACTAATTTGATACCTCATCAGATCTCAGACATATTGAGGAATTCGTGAAAACATGCTGACAGGTATGTATCTGTACCTCTTTGGGGGTTGAATAGTTAAAAATCGCGATTCTGCTTTATGAGAATTTGTATAATTAGCATGCACAATGGAAACCAATTTATTATACCTATAGTATGCTATTCGTACAAGAGACTCTTCTGACGGCAAAAATACAACAATTTGTTAAAAACTTAACTTCTTGGAATTGGATTTTAGAAAAACTGAAAATTCTTTCATAACCGTTTGTAGAAGGAAAAACAAATTTTAAGATATATCGCGGAATTCGTGGAGATATGCTTAGACACTTTTTGAGGTTGATTATTAATTATAGAAAAATTTCATATCAATTTTTAGGCGTTTATAAAAGTAGGTATCATATATATGTAATACTCACTAAATTAATATGTTAGCTACTTTTATCAATCCCAATAAGAATACAATTTTTTCATGGTAAGGCTACCATAGAACATAATTTTTTTTTTCAACTGTCATGTCCTCAATAGCAGTAGCCAGAAGAATAATCGATCTGAGTAGGGATTTTCGTGATCCGAAAAATAGCTTAAAAGTCCATAAAAAATAATTAATCCAAATATATAATATATTATGGTTGAATATAAAATAAATTCTTAAACTAAGTTTCAGTTGTATATATATACATATGTATGCAGCCTAAAATAAGTGAAAATTAACTCGATTTTTCTTCAGTCCTAAGAGGAATGGAGTAATTTGTAATAATGTATTTAAACCTTCCTTATGCTTTGAGGGTTTAAAATAGATGAAACTTAGTGTTAAACGTTTTTATAGCTAGCCCGAGGAAGCCAAACAAAGCAAAAACAAACTTGATATCTCATCGAAATGTTAAGGAAATTGGCGATAAATAACAACAAATGTTGCAAATGTCTTAAGCGTTTCTATAAGGCTGAAGTAAAAACAATTCAATAATTCATTCGATTGAAGAGATATTGAGGAATAAAAATAACAAACACAGTGTTAATACGTATTCTTGCATTTTTATATAACAACTTATTTTTAATTCCCAACATTGGCTGATTATTTCAAAACGGTTACAGCATATTTCAAAAAGGATTTTAGATAGGTATGCGCTAAAAATCTTACACTATGTGCATGTATAACTTGCTATCATTGCACAAAAATGCTATCCAATGAAAAACATAAGTGTGGGATGTAAAGCCCCGTGTTCACGGCGATAGTTTTTTACGATAGTACTTTCACGAAAGTATAGCACGGTAGTGTGATAGTGTGACAGTCTGCTGTTTATACGGCGCGATAGTGCAACAGTAAATTTAGACATGTCACTTGTCTTATTTATCTTGTCAAACGTGATAATTTAAAATGTATCAAGTAGAGTTGGTTGCTAATATGCATATTGTAACAAGTAAATATTATGTAATTTCAAATTAAAATTAATTTGTATATCTATTCAAAAAAAATTAAAAGGTGGATACTCGCAATTAGCATTACCTACACAAAAAAGCAAAATTATATTTTCTTGCAACTAGCAGCACAATATCGAAATTATTAAAAATGTTTATGTTTTGAAATTATATATAATTTTTTAACGCCAAATGTCAAGATAAAATTATCGCGATAGTTCTATCTTGTCTTGTGTTCTATCTAGTTCTTGTCAAGCATGATAGTACGATAGTGCTATCATGACAGCGTGAAAGTAACAATCGAGAAGTTTTCATGGTGATAGCTATGACGATAGTAATTATCATGACAGCAACTATCGCAAAAACTATCACCGTGTAAACGGGGCTTAAACTATGAAATTTTAATTTTTCAGTACTTTTCCCCAATGTTTATTTGAACAGTAGACACCTGTCCTGAGTTTGCCAAAATACAAAATTAGTGCTGTGATGTCAATTTATTTCAATCCTTCCAAACAAATTTTGACTTCTGTTGTGGTAGAAGCACTTCAGTTCACTAAAGAAGGTTCACTTCTATAATCATTTAAGTTTGACTAGTCCTTGCGATCACTGAATCAATGAAGAAAAAAAATAATATTATATTTTTGGAATCAAATAAACTTTATGTAGTAAACCTGAAGTGCAAAATAGTTGGGCCACATTTGGCTAGAAAATTTAAAATGTATAAAGTGCCTGTTTTTTATTTCTTACTTACTACTAATTTACAGACTCGCAAAGAACTACATATAAGTTTTATGTGACATAAAATTGTTTATCCCTAAAATACATCAGTCTTGATTTAATGCAATAGTAATTGCGTTTAATGTTGTAAAATAATTTAAAGAATTTATTAAACGCCAATTCAAAAGCTTTAATATTTTTAAGTTATCGATCATCGCGTACATCCACCACACATATTTTATTCACCTTTCTTAGCTGTTTAAGCCTCAAGATAGGCAGCATTCATTTTCTAAAATTATTTCTAGTTTTAATTCTTTAGTCTACTCACAAGTTTATTTGTTGAATATCAACCCGTTTGAATTTTGGAAAACAATTCTGATCTTTAAAGGTTCGTAGAGGAGTATGCATCGTAAACTCCTAAAGCGTTTTATTAGTAGCATGTTAGGTTGTTGTCTAAAGCTAAAGAAGCTTGTGTAACTCTTGAGAGTTACCGATACTTTCGAGAGTTACTCTCAGGAGTTTTGCATAGCAGTAATAATGTGAGTACGTCGTACCTCCTACGTGTGATTTACTGCTGGTTAGTGTATTAAGTGGATGAAACTCGGGTTTAAAAGAGATAATATAAATCAGTGAACTATGACCTTAGAGTTTCCCTGAAACTATGATTAGTATTGAATTTAGAACTTAGCAGAAGAATTTCTTGAGTTTCAGGTTTAATTTTTAAGTCTTATAATTATTACACATAACTCAACACTTAGTTTTATTAAGGACTCAATTTTAAATTCTAATTTCATATTTAGTATTCTGGTGTGATTTTCGGTTTCACGACAGTCCAAGAAACCCACAAAAAATATTTCCATACTACTACTATAATCATTCCTCATCAAAGCAAAATTAAAAAATTTGATGGTATGACAAGAATAAGGATGCCAATTTTGAAAACTATTTTGAATGTTTCGTTAAAAACATAAATGTTTTTGGTGTATATTTAGGATTAATCAGACGGTTTATCATACACTAATATTTTTCCGGCATTTTTGTTTATTAATAATATTAACAGTGCTTGTGATTAGAAAAAATCCCAAAAAATAAAATTCAAAGTAGACGAAATTCAGAGAATTTCGAGAGCGACCAATATCCAATAAATTTCGGAAATTCAAAAATGAAGAAAATCCATGAGGACAAGCTATAATAAAAAAATTTAAAATTTCAATTACAAAAATCAAGAAATGCATTATCCTTAAATTTAAGGATCGTACAAGACAAAATCCAGAAAAGAAAGAATTTCTATGGTGATTTAAATTGCGAGACTAATTCACAATTCGAAATTTTCTAATTTTTATACAGTCTGGATTTTGACTTAAGTTTTGCGGTGATCTTGGAATCTATAAAAATCGGTAATTATTTGAAGATTATTTTTTTAGGCTAAAATAATTTTAAACTAGGCTTTCATAGGGGTAAAATATTTTTTGACCTTTCTCAGTTTTGTATTTCTGGGTTTTTACAATTCACCGGTTTCACCTTTTTAGATTTTAGAATCTTATCTTTCTCACTTTTGTCTTTCTGAAATGCCCATCTAAATTTTATCTGCCAGAAAAGATAGCAAACACTTGATATTAATTTTTATCAACTTTTCTTAATTCTTTTTTATAAATTATTTGTTTAATAAATATCATTTTTAAAAGGCTTGCTTTATGGCTTGATTTTAAATTACCTGATTTTAAATTACCCGACTTTATTTTTCAGAATTTTTAAAGTTTTCGTTTTTATACTTATGGAGTTTTAAGTTTAAAAAGTTTTTGGTACTTTTTTCTACTCTGGATTTTTTGAGATTTGGGATTTGTCCATAACCCGTATTTGAGTATTGTTTCCAGATAACAAATGTTGAACAATGGCAGATTCTTTTTTGCGTATGAAGTGTTTTATGGGCCTCTCAACACTCTGTGGCTTACTACTTCGTAAAATCGAAGTACATAACTAACTGCTTTGACTATTTCACAAAAAGTACGGCAACTGTAATTTATTTTCACTCTGGAAAAAGGGATAAAATTTTACACGTCCGTTTCACTGTCAAATTTTTGTTTCCGCATTATACTCTGTTCTGACTGTGTATTTTAAACGAGTTTAAGTAGGTAAATTTATTGTGTTAAAAAAGTAGGGTTTAAATTAGGCAACTCGTTTTATTTTGATACATGATAGTGTGTGTGTGTGTGTGATTTTTTTTTGACAAGTAGATATTCAGCTGTGTTGCATTAGCAATTTCATACTTTCTAAATTGTTTGAAACAAATGAGTTTGTATAGCACTAATGAAAAGGGAATTTAATGCATTCGTTGCACAAGCTCAAAATTAAGTTTATGCAGCATTACAAAGTTTTTTACAAAGTTAACTTTGATTTCCGCGAGGGTCGCAGTACATGTTTTCGGTTAAACGCGTTGTAGCTATGGGTTTTCGTAAACACATTCGGGAAGTATTTTCAACGCGTTTAACTCGATTTAAACGCGTTAATCTCGTAGTATGAACATAGTATTTGCAGTAATTTACCTGGTTCTATTTTTTGCCATAGGTAATCAACGGAAGAGGGGGTTGAAGTACAGTGACTGACAAACTGAGTTGATGGCAATTGCGTTGACGTCTGATACTCGTAAAACCAAAGCTCAGCATCCGAGATTTTCTACTACTTCTACGAACAAAATATCACAAAATTGTTTTTTCTTCTGAGATTTGTAATCAAATGCAAAATTTAAGTAAAAAAACATGTTTTTAAGTTTTTTATATATTTTTTTTAATTTAAAATTTTTATTGTAGTATTTTGTAACAAATTTGAAAAATCTCATAAAAATGATGGCAATGTCGAGCAGTTTTAATGTTCGTTACTATTTCTTGTATTTTCTTTAAATCTACGTAATATTGCACATGCGAGCATACTCAAATATTTCAAATATAGGCGTCCATACAATCTGCGGATCAATTACAATAGTATTCTGTATAGGGGGTTTGTGCGTTTTATGATGAATTATGATTCAGATCGAGAACGGAAGAATTGTCGCACTGGTTTCAACTGATCCCTTGTTTTAAAACACATCACATCTTTCTTAAATATTGGTAACACATAAAATTACATAATTAAGACTTTAACAACTAAAAACAAAATGACTGAATGGGTGGTCTTAAGCTATGAGAGGCTGATCTAGAGAATCAGATTGGCCATAATTAAGGAGTACTAGCCGTCGGATTGTATTTCGCTGAACGCTGCTTAAGACGATCGATAAGTTCGTTCAATTTCTTAAATTGGGATTGAGTGTAAGGTGCATCTCCTTGAAAGTCAGTTTCCAAGGAGCTATGGGCGTGATAGTTGTACGGTCGTTGCGTGATGCTTACGATTGGTGCTTGAGGAGCGTCCTTGTAGCTCTCCTGATTATCGCTGGTTTCATAGGTGTGCTTTTGGTAGTCGAATTTCGGTGTAGTGCTAGCGACAGGTGGAAGTGGATAGGACACGGAATGATCGTTAGGTTTGGCGGCGTTATTAAAATGAACTTGGGTGTGAGTTAGACGGGGATTGTTTTCGAGAGTTGGGAGTGATTCTTCGGCATGGAGAGATGGTGGAACGCCGTAGACCTTATGGGGAACAGGTTCTTTGTTTGGGTGATCTTCGACTGGGTTGGACTGGTATTGGGATGCTGGCGCTTCGGTCTGTTGCTGATTATCGTACGAGAAGAGTTGATGATTTTCGTCCTCGTGAACCTCATCCAGAACTGGGGCGTTAGAGTATTTCGGACGATGACGGGCTTCGGGAATTTCAGGTTCTTCGACTTCTTCTTGTTCTTCTTCCTGTTCCTCGGTGTACTGGGGCTGTGATTGATGTTGGAGTTTTGGAGCGACATATCCTGGGACTTGTGGCTTTGAGATCAAGTAATCTTCGGGCGCTTGGACATATGTTTGCTGCTGTTCCTGAACTTGAGCAACTCGATATTCTTGTTCTTGAGGTTTCTCAGGAATCAAATACTCTTGTGACTGTTGCTGAATATGTACCGGTTTTGGAATGGAGAAATGTTTTTGATGCGGTTCTTGAATTTGAACAGAATACTCCTTTGTCCGTTGAATTTCGGGCGCTACATAGATTGGCCTTTGTAATTGATGAGCTGCTGCTGTGTACTGCTGTTGGGGTTGTGAAATTTGAGGATAGGGCTGAGGCTTGGTTATTCGTGGTACTACGTATGGTCTGTAGTAATCGGTCGACTGAATGGGCTGGTTGTAATACTGTTGTGGTTGTATTTCTTGATGTTGTTGTTGCTGTTGTTGTTGTTGTTGCTGTTGTTGTTGTTGTTGCTGATGTTGTTGCTGTTGTTGTTGCTGATGTTGTTGTTGCTTCTGTTGGTACAGAGCTTGCTGCTGTTCGACTCGTGCCTCGTGCTCCTCGAACGCCTTAATGTATTGGGCAGCTCTGATTTCCAGATATCGCTGAAGTAGTGTCTGCAAATGAGCGGCATATTTTGCAGGTCCTGGAATTCGTAGCACTATAACTGGCTCATTGTTGTCGTATTGTTGTTGTACGTGCGAAACTGGAGTTGATGTAGGGACATAGGAGGGAATATGAGATGATTGTGGAGTTTGATATTGTTGTTGAAATTGATTGAATTGATTGTAAAAGGCGGGAGTAGGGAAAACTTGCGCTGGAAACGCTGTTGATTTGGGAGTGAATTGTGAGTGGAATGGTTGATGCGTTGGTGTATATGCTTGGTAACCACCAGGTGTCTCTTTAATTTCATACGCATTGGATGGTTGAATGGAGAAAGGAGTTTTTACAGACGTTTGTGATTTATGAAATGGAATTGGAGGAATGTCACGTTGGGAGTATGGATAAATGGAGTATTTCGGCTTTGAAAATTGGAATCGAGGTTGTTGAACGCCATTCTGATTACCGTACCTGAAAAACAGAAGGTTTTTTTAGCGATTCTTTTCACAAAACAAAAAATGTCTTACCCTAAATCTCCTTCGATTGTTCTTTTCGAATTTTTCACCGTCGAATTATCACGTTCAACTTTGATTTTGATTTTATCGCCGTGCATTTTGAATTGTTCGTCCAATTCTTTTATGAATTCTAAATCTTCTTCGGGAAGATTTGAAAATTCATCGATTGGTGATTTTGGTCCTTTAGTTGGTTTCGATATTCTTACTTTTTTCGGATAGGTTTTATCCGAGCCTTTTGCAGCTGCCAACTGAAGGAAAATGCTCACGGTGATCTAGAAAAAAAAATTGTTTCTGTTACTAATTTTTCCATGTTATCAACGATCAAAACAAATGTTTACTTTTTTATTTTATGATATTTTTATTTTTACTTTCTATTCTTGTCTTTTGTTAGTTCTATTTTTATTGTTAGTTTTAGTTTAATTTTTTTTTTATTTTTACTTTATTATTATGTATTGTTATTTTTATTTATATTTTTATTATTATTTTTATATTTATTTATTATTAATAATATTTTAATTTCGATTTTAAATTTGATTTTTTTTCTATTTCTATTTTTATTTTTGTTTTCATTTAAATTTTTATTTTTTTTAGAGGTTTTAGGAAGCTCTTGACTACTTTAAGGAAAAGTCCTAATGCTTGTGTTAAATTTTGGGTTCCCTTTAAGAGCCCTGCCCCTGACTTGGAATTTGATGAAGTTACGTTACTAAATCAAGAATAATTCAATTACATTCTCTAAATTATAATTAGATTCATGGCTCTATGCCCTTTTTATAATATCAAATTTGGACAAAACTCCATGGCTAGATAAATTTTTGAGGAATTGACCAAGGCAGTATTCGCAGTGCGTTTCATTATTTCATAACTACTTCGAAGAATAAAGAAATTTGTTGAAAGTAGAAACGTATAACACATCATCTAATATAGATAAATCTTCATTACAAACTATTATGTCACGAACAACCAAAATATCAAATATCAAATATGCCTATAACGAAAGTCTAATTCTATTTCAAATGAAATATCAATTTCTTGTTTCGAAAATTTTCGCATGACTATTTACTAATTATTGTGTAGTTTGATGTATTCAGCTTCAAAATCGAACATAAATCGATGACACATGTTTTTCTTACATCCTAATTTTTTCCAGCTGTGTATTTTTTTTGTTATAAAATGCTGCAAATGTGATAACATTACGAAGAGTTGATGATGCAACAAATTGATCACTAAAAGTTTCGTTTATACATTTAGAAATTTTTTTTTAAAGAAATTATCGCATGGCATAAATTTTATCGGTCCTTTTAATCTCTATGAAATCTTTTTCACTCGTCACGTTGTGATCTTCATTTGTTCGCCAATTGTAGTAGCAATAATTTTCAGGTGGAAAAAAACGGAAGTAATTTTACTTTTCAAGTCCAAAACTTATTTATATACCTATACATATATATTTTTTCCATCTCAAGTCTCGTTTGTATTAGCGCAATAATAACAAATTGGTGGAAGTCTATTCATTCATCTTATTGTATCTTATGAGCTACCTGAGCATCTTAACGTGTCTTATGCAACATGATGCCGTTAAAAAGATTGAGATGAGATATTACAAGTTACTTTTATGTACCTGTTTATGCGGTTTGATTTTAATTGGATGAATTGTTGCTTTTATGTTCGGCAAAATATTTACAAAAAACTTTTGTCAGATTCATTTCGTGGTAGTTTTTTTTTTTTGTTCTTGTTTGTTTCTAATTTTCAGGTAAATAGGTAATTATTTGTTTCTTGAAATTTTCTTCAATTTGTTTTCAGCGGCTGAGTAATAAGGCATGTATCTTTTTGTTGTATCTTTCCACTGTTCAAGTTTTTCACTATTCACGTAGCTCACTCGTTTTGTTTTCCACACATTTTCTATTTCCATGAGTTTTATAAAGAAGAATGCTAGATAAGTGCAAGTTTTGCGTGAGAAACATGAAACAGTGTTGATAGTTGGATAATTACATTTTACAAAATGATTTGAATGAAATAATAATGTAAAATCCTTCACCCATAATTTATTGCATACATTAGACAATGTAAGAGGTTTTTAATTCGCTGTTTAATGTTGAAAAATAAACGAAATCGGTAATAACCGAAAAGGAGATATATTCTCCATGTAGTGTTAGGACTCTTGTATTGGAAATAACCTCACTAAAGAGTTATTTGTTATCAACCTCATTTCTTGTCCAAAAATAAAAACAAATCGAAAATCTTGAATTCCTAGCAATATGGGTTCTCACTTATGTAAAATTTTCTTCGATGACTTTTTATAGGTAGTAACCCCGAGAAAAAGAACTCCTTCTTTTGCTCGTAATCTATCTAGTGGTAATCGGTTCACATGAAGGATAATCTTCACTTTGCGGCAATAGCTCGATTTATTTTAATATAGACCTTTGGATTCTCTGTTAAATTTTGAATAGCTATGAAAATTCTTGTAAAATTTAAAATATAAAAAGTGTGGTGCACGATAAAGTTAGAAGATTAGAGAGTGGTTGCTTTTGAGAAAACTTACAGAACATTTGCAGTGCGATAAAATTGTTAGTAACTTAGGTGAACTATTCATGCATTATATGTAGTTTTTTCTTTTAAAATCTTACAGGTATTTTCATAGCTATAAAAAAATTAATAGTCACAATTTTCAGGGCTATCTGTATGGTGCTATGAATCTGTTTGAGGCTACGAAAAAGAATTTTATAGTTTTAAGTCCGTCTAAAAAAAGTGGTACAGGCAACCCTCGTATAACACGGTACTTTTAAAACACGATTTCGATATAACACGGTACTGAAATTGCGACACCCCTCGTATAACACGGCACTCTTAGAACACGATTTCGATATAAAACGGTACTGCAGGTCCGTCAACCCACGTATAACACGATATTTTTAGAAGACCTTTGGTCTGTTCTATTTGACGGGTGTAGTGTACACCTTCTACACTTTTTGCACTGGCTCTCGAGCTAGTGCAGGAAAGTGTAAAAGGGAGTGGCGGGGAAGGAACAAGAACACTATTTGAGGTTGAGTTTGTGTCATTGAATTGACGTCAAAGGCTGTTTAGAAAATCGGGTGCAAGAAAGTGCAACTTACACCGGGCAAAAGAAACAAACCTACTGTTTCAGTTGATATAAACAGGTACTTCCCCTGTTTGTACATACACAAATAGTGTTTTTTCTCTCTCCTTCATCTTTATCAGCGATTTGCAATGCGACGTCTGAGCAAGTGCATCGCGGTTCTTAGTGAAAACGATTCAGTAGTCAACTTCTTGTTTAGAATCATAAAAAAAATTGAAGTATAATTATTTTTTTTATGACTTTTATGACTTTCAAATTTTGACATAACACGCATTGGCGTAATTTGTATTACTTCTATGTTTCGCTTAACACGTTTTCGATATAATACGGTACGTATCCACCGTATTATACGAGTGTTGACTGTATATTAAATTACCTAATTATTTTTTAATAATAAAGTGTTGTGATCGACCTGAAATTTACAAAAAAATTGCTACCCTAACATTTTGTATTTTCACGTTTTAGGACTAAAAAGGATCAAAAAAGGAAAAAAAATCTGTCCGCCTTATACGCCTTACAACAACCTGTTTGAAGCTGCGTAGCTCTCAAACCCTTGAGATATTATTATTAGAGGGGTGGGGTGTACGGGGAGGAGGGAGCGTTTTAAATGAAAAAATTGGGTTTCCAGATCTCAGCAGTCGGTTGTGTTAGGAGGCTGAAATATGGAACTTATGTAGTACTGTAACAGCGGACTCATTTGGAAAAAATTTTCGATAGGGGTTGCGGAGTGTGCGAGTGGAGAGTGAAAACAATGCGGCCAAAAAGCGTCAAAGGGAGGATTGAAACATTTTAAAATCTATATCTTCTGAAGGATTGATGTCAGATGGCTGAAACTTTGTAGTTGTCTTAAGCGATAATAATGGAAAGGGTTAAAATTTTGAAGGGTGTGGTGAGGTATGTAGATGGTGAGGTGAAAAACTTTGAATTACAGTATCTTCAACTCAATTGCGACAGGAAGGTAAAGGTAAGGTTTCTGTGTATAGAATTACCAGTGGAGTCTACTGAATGTAAAATTTTTGAAGTGCAAGGTGAAGCGCGGAAGTTGGGCGTAGTGATTTTCCAAAAAAAATAAGTTTGTATATCTCATGAACCGAATCAGATATGATCTTGAAATTTTTCCAGGAGTTAGGACCATTAGACCTAAGGGTGTGGGTGACGGAGTGATGGTGGGAGTGGGTGAAAATGTATGGAAAAAGTCAGATTTCAATTTATCGTAAGCAACAAAGGATAGAAAGCTAAAAATTGAAAACTGTGTAGTGCTACTATATAGAGACATAGCAGGTGTGGGTGGCTATGGGACTGACAACCGAACAACAACAAACCTTGTCAGTTCCATAGTAACATACACCGCATCTCCGCATTAAACACGTATCGGACTTCAACTCATAAAATAATAAAGTTGGGCCCAGACTGTTGGCCGATTTTTCACTTAAATAATTATTTAAATTACATCAGCGCGTATTTTAATTATCGTGTAAACTAATCATATCATATCAATTCATCCGAGGCTGCTAATTAATGTTAATTATTATTTCTTATTTAAATTTTACTTAAATTATCATAGCTTCAAACTATTAGATATGCTTTTAAATTAATTAAAAAATATTATAGAGCTATTATTATCTTGTCTATTCCTAAAATTTTCAAATCCAGCTTATGAAAATAAAAAATATTAACCGGACCACCCCCCAATAGGTGAAATTATTAAGTGACACATCTGTCTGCCTATATTTTCTTATAAAACACACTTGGATAATCGAACCGAATCTCTAGTCTTGACTTTAATATAAAAAAAATCGTCAATATTTATTTATTATAAAGAAACTATTGTGTAATTGCACCGGTCTTTTAAAAATAACCCTTTGATATCTGGAAAACCTTTTAAGAGACCTGTTTCCACTTCCTACGTGGTCCGATTAAACATTTTGCATTGTTTATTAATTTATAATTTATTTTCCAGTAAGTGTGCTTGCATATAATTATTTTTATTAACCTCATTAATTTTTTTTTTATTGGTTTTTTTTTTCTAATTTTTTCTATTTTTTTCTATGTTACTTAAATAGTTTTTAGCTTCTTATTCGCCTTCGAAAAAAAGACAATATCCTGGAACCATTTTTTCGGGATGCTGCTGAAGCTAGGGTATAACAGTGTTCTATAGTTTCCATTAACAAATTGACCAATAGGATATGGGGGCTTATCGTAACTAAATTTCTTCTAACAAAATCTTTCTTTATTATCAGAAAAGAAAGGGAGGCAGTAAAGATGCAACATTTCAATAGTAACAATGTGGATTTCACATTATTTAGCAAACTACGATTTTTTAAGCACAACACTTTTGTAACATTTTCTCAAAAGGTATCTACTTCATTCTGATTTCTTCAGTTGGCAACAATAGTCACAACATATTATAGCATCAATATACATTTATCTATTTTCGGAAACCTCTCTTATTCAATGTAGTTCTGAAATCGAACCAAATTTTTCAGGTTTCCATAAAAGACCATATATTTCCTCAATTCATGGATTTAACAACATTAGTCGATTTTTTTCGGCACTCTCGAAATTGAATAAATTTCAACCAATACCCTATTTATAATAAATTGGCACGCGTTAAGATATGTCAAAATTGTCTTAGTTGCTCCAAAATGTTGAAAAAAAATGTTGTCTCCGAAACATAAAATTTATTGTATAATAGTTTTTGTTTCGGATTTTGTAATAGTTTTATTATTTATTTATTACGAAAGAAACGATGGATTGAACAATACGAAAAAAATTAATATTCATGGAAAAAGTTAATAATTCAGTCAATTGAATAAATTATTTGTTTTGTTATTGAAATGTAAACGAGGGATTAATTTGAAGGGTATATAAAAAAGCAAATAATAAAAAAAAGTTTGTTGTAATTAAATTCAAATTAATTACAGACAGGGCTGCTGCTTGAATTGAAATTAATTAAAATTTGATTTGCAGTTTTTAAAGCGATGATATCGCGTTGGTAATTTCTTGTTTAAAATTAGAAAAGCGCAAATGGGATTAAAATTGATAATGGATTTTTCAGTCACGGATATCTTGACTAGTCTTTTAACTGACTGGATACAAAATTACATACGAAACATCGGTGTGAAATCGAATTAAATTAAATTAGATTGCGTGCAATTGAGGTGCGGAAGCTTATGAAAAATTCACTTGTGGTCGACCTGAGTGATTTGTTTTTGAGTAGCTCTGCGATTCTTCACCTAGACTAATCGTTACTAATTCATTTGTGCAGGAGTTCACAAATATGATTAAAAATTTTCAATTTCTATATATAAAAATGAATGTTTGTCTGATTATCTGTTTTTTCCGTATAACCTGCTAAACCACTCATACGATTGCAATTTTGGTGTTTTGTTGAGGGTACTCCCGCGATGGTTCCTGCGTTAACTAAAGCATTTAACATTTGGTGGTTCGCAAGTTATTTCAACATTAGAGTGTATTTTATATGACTTAGCGGCAGTTCGTTCGTTTTCGTAGTTTTAGTTATGCGTTCTTTTTACTAAGTGGTAAAGTAGGACGATGGGATGGATGATAGATAGAGCATAGTGGATGGGGGATGGTGAATGGGGAATGGATGATGGTGGGTGGAGGATGAAGGATGGTGGATGGAGGTCATTAAAACCTCTGCGCCGTTATGGAGAAATTTTTTCTTACATTAGTTTAACTTTCCGTTTCCAACTTTATATTGGTCGGAGGTGCATTTAAAAAAAATTATAGATTTTTCCATTATATAAAGAGGATTTTTCGAAAAAATATATCCTTGAGATTCAGAAGGATTTAATAGGCATTAATAAACAGCGTGATATGGTCTGGTATGATGTGTTCGAGAAGCGCTTGTATATATGTGTGTTGGTTTTTAAATTTTTCTTCAAAATTGTTCGTGTATATGTACTACACCAAAACAATGTGTGTATTACCGAATGTTTATCTCGAAAAGAAAATATTTTGCTAAAAAACATTAATAAATTAGCTCTGAAAAGCAAAATTTACAGCAAGGAGTTTTTAAAAAATTTTGTAAGATAAGCAGTTCCTTAGTGTTTTGTTCGTGGCCAGAGCTGCTTAAGATGAAAAAAAGCTCAATACGCGATATCCACATTTTCTTAAGATACCTAATTCTTCAATTCTTTACTTGCTTACCATTGGCACCGGCTTGTCGATCGCATAAGCCCAGATTTGTTTAATTTTTATGATTTTATTCAAATCTTCCGCAATGCCATTTGGCAAAACTTTTTTTCCCAAGCCTTGGGTCAAACCTTGTGCTAAGAGAATTCACTTCATTAAAAAAGAAAATAAACAAAAGTGGACCTAGATGGGTACCCTACAACACGCCGGAAATAGTCTCAAGAAACGACCAACACAAAATGCAAGATGAAGAATTTTGCATAGGACAAACATCAAAAAATTATCATATCAAGAACTTAAAATGTTGCTGGTAAATAAGCAACTGGTTGGATCTAAATTAGCAAGTTGAAAAGAACAATTGAAATATCTAGATCAAATCATTTAGCTTACACAACATTAAAAATTTGACATTTAAGTGGAATACAATATCAAAAATCCCAAATTCAATTATTTCATATAGTTATGCAAATTCATTTGATCGTTTTTAATTAAAGCTACTCTTACTTTACTTGATCCAATTTCTATATTTGAATTTTTTCTTTATATATTTCTTGCATAACTTGAAAGCAATTTAATGTCTTTGACCAAATTCCGTTTTTTTTAAATAATCAATTAACTATTCATGCACATCTTAAATTTTCGTTTTTTTCCGAAATTTTCATGCAAACCCGAAAAAGCGCAACAAAGATTTATACCGACATTAACAAATTGTTGAACTTCACTAAACGGCCGTTAAAAGATGTTGCGTAATTATTACGTTTCACATTTTTTTTTTGAAAACGGTCATAAGTGTGTTGCAATTATTTAATTTAATTATTGTGATTTTTAACTAAGGTCTTCTATCGTATCTGAGCAGAAGAAAAAAGGTCACATTAGAAGGCAAAGTGAGGTGCTTTCCTAGTGAATAACAAACTAAGTTATTAATTAAGAAAAAAACTTTTTGTCACTAATTAATAGAAAAAAAGATGTTTTACTATTTTGTCATTGCTAAAAGATAATTTAACACGTGTCATAAATCGGACGTAACAATTAAAGATTGTGACCCCTATAATTTTAATGCCTGCCGGCTACATTAACATTTATCAATTTATTATTCTAATAATTTCAAATTCAAGGCGGTGTTTTTCTTTCTGTAATTGTTACCGTTTTAGCGTGAGACTAACAAAGATTTCATAGTTTGATTATGAAGGATTATTGGTAATAGGTTTTTTTTTACTGTAGCTTAAGATAAATTCCACAGATTGATTTGAAAACAATTTTTTATCTGGTAAGTTTAGATTGAATAAATTACAGAAATATTTAATCATCGTAAACTGTGAATAAAGAAGAAAAAATTCCTTGAACCTATTCAAAATTATGTGTGATAATGTTGCAAAGTGTTACTGGCTTTTACGGTTCAAGTAATTAGATGGGATTTAAAATTGTTGCATTTTTTTGGACAAAGTATCTATTTTTTTTTTTTTTTATTAAACTTTTGCCTTGGGTTGAAACCAAAAATTGAAATCATTTGTAATACACACATTCAAAAATTAAATAAATTTGCTTCAATCGAAACGCTGTAAACATATTTGAAGCCCGGCTTACATCAGCCAATTTCCAGTTATAAATTCTGTTTCTATTTTTATATTTTACGGAATTTCGTTTTATTTGTAAATCTTAAATGAGTCTTTAAGTTTCTCTAGATTTATTCATTGAGTTAAGAAATTAAATAAAATTGCATTGTCTTTAAATTATTTCAGGTTACTGTCTTAAGTCTTTCGTTTCCATGAGATACTTGGAAGATTAGCTGGTTAAAGGAAATAGTATTCAACACACCATATTCTAGTTTTGAAAATAACTTCTAGAATTATTGGATGTAGTAAATAAAATTTGAAAAGTAAAGTCAATGTACAAGCTATAGCTACTATTTAGCTGCTCTTGTGTCTCAGCTAACAATCATTCCGGTACTTAGCCGAGACACAAAAGTAGCTAATAGCAGCTATGGCTTGCACATTGGACAGACCCTTGGTATAGACTCAGTAAGGAAAGGATTCTGATATATGAATGCCATTTCTACCGATTCGTAAACGAAAGCAGACTCTTAATCCCCTTAGTATTGAAATAAATTCGTAAAGAAGGTTACTGTATAACACACCTTCAAACTCAAAGGTTACAAACTTCACCTGCGGTCTAGACCTACAAATATTTCTGACCTGGGGAAACATCCAATAATGAAAGTATGTAGGTGTGTTATTTTTTTAGTTCTCTAAATGAACTAACTTTTAAAAGAAACTGAAATTTGATTGACATTTGCATTATATTTAGAGGCATATGAAGTCAACCGATACCTTAAGTTACATAAAATATAATAGTTAAAAAAAAACTTGATTAATTTTAAATACATAATATTGATATGTAGGTGTTCCAAAAAGTATTACCTTTGTTTCCATTTTTTTTTATAAATGTTTAAGTAATCTTTTTCCATTTGATTCGATCAAGTTTTGATGCAATAACAACCAAATTGAAATTTTCGTGGTCGTCTTGTATCAGAAATTATGCGAACATTACATCAGATTTTGCGGGAACATGGAAAAGACTTTTAATGGAAATCTTTTTTTAATGGAAAATTTGAATCTTAAACAAGCAAAGGTATTTTCAAGAAAAACTGGGTTCGAGAAGCCTTGAGAAATAAAAATTGTATAGTCTAGCACTGATACTCCATTGAAATCAATATGTTTTGGACAACATATGTGGATGTATAAAATTTGAATGATCCACATATTGAAGAAAAAACTATGCTACCTGTTAGATTAATGCAATCCGATGATGAAACAGCACTTTCGGAACTGGTTCAACAAAGTTTATAAGCTGGCCTTTCTAGTTTAAGTTTTCAACTGTAATGCTCTTAATGGTAATAACCAAGGTAGTCGGTTTCCGAATTTCCAAAGTCCCGAAATTCCTAAAAATGTTCAAAACTTTCAAGAGATACTCGTAATTATAATACATTGAGCGAGTTTGGAAAAACGCAACTCACGAAGACTCAAAGTGTGATTAATAAAATATGCTATGGCTCTAGCTAGCTTCTTAGCTCGCTATATCAAAGAGATAAGCCACTAGAATAATTTGTTAAAACCTTTAAAACCGTATTAATTTTGGGGATTAGGAAGGCGCTCGTTACTAAGAAAAGTATGATAAAAAACTTCCAAGATTCAAAAATATTTGTTTCTCGTGTTTGTTTATTTATATAACTTTAGTATTCATTTATATTGCAAAGTATATAACAAATAATTTAATATAAACTAATAAAATGTTTCTTGGGTCCTTGGGACTTGTTCACTGCTTAAACTTCTTGGTTTTTTCTTGTTTGATAAATAAATGTACAAATAAAAAGTCACAACCCCTTCCCCAATTATAATCCAGACCGGAAAGTTTTCCTAATTTAATTCAATGAAATCAAAATATGAATGATTGTAAACATTCTTTGGATAGCAAAATAAAAGATTATCACTATCACTTCCTAGTTTTTGAGTTTCTTAATTAAAAATTATATTAAAAGTTGACAAATGTAGGAGGGAATGATTTCTGGTTACTTAAACAACATAAAGCACCAAAAAATCAATTGGTTTTGATTTTTATAAGAAACAAATTTAAAAAAAAAACCTTTATTGTTTTGTTATAATAAAAATATGAAGGAAAAAGTAAAAAAAAAAAACTGTGGGCTCTAGTTCATTTAAAAGAAAAATAATACTACTGTTGTTGAGAAAAACTTTGTAAAATATAAAATACCAGAGGCTTTTTGATTTTTTTAAAGAAAAATATGATGGAAAACGTTAAGAACCTTTATACTGTTGTTCGCAGCCGGTAGTAAAATCGAAACAAATTAATTAAAAAAAAAAATCACACATGTTCGCTGTCGGCAGGATTCGAACCTATCATCATCTGATTTCTAGTCAGACGCCTTATCCGCTCGGCTACGACTGCCTGTTGTAAATTTTTAATTCTAAGTCAAGTTCATCTGATTCAACTTACTAAAAACTCAAATGTTGAAGTAACTCGCGAACCACCAATTTCGGGAATATATAATTATGCTCACGACCTGTCCGGTAGTCTCGAGAATGTCCATGCAAAATTTGGGAGGAAACGATTCACAGGTGTAGATTTTCATCGCGCTCGACCAAAAAACTGACTTATTTTTATATATTAGAAGATTTAACTTCATTATGTTTGGAGAGCATTGTAAAATCAAACGGATTAGTTCATTTTTGAAAAATAAATATTGTAGATAATTGTTAATTTTTCGATAGTGGACATGTATTTTCAAAAAAATGTGTGCTTATCACACAACAATGTCTGCGAAACGTTTGAAAGCTTGAATTGGAGCATTCTAAGATCTATATCTCTTGAACCGTTTATCTCAGAAGGGTGAAACTTAGTAGTTATCTTAAGGGATATTAAGAGAGTAGAAAAGGGCAAATAATTTTAAGAGAGGAAGTGAAGTGTGGGAGTGCGGGAGTGCGGGAGTGCGGGAGTGCGGGATGAAAAACTTTAGATTACAATATCTTGCGAACCAATTGTACCAGGAAGATGAAATTTGGTTTCTGTATATAAGATGTAGTCTGGGTGACTAAGTGGCTAGAACATTTACCTTCGGTGCACCTGATACCAGATTAGGAAGAGTGGGAAGTGGAGTGCGTTTCAGACGAAAATTTTGGTTATCCCTGGAATCGCTTTTAATACAAACTTGAAACTTTAAGTTTATATAAAGCTCTAATAGTGGAGCCGTTTGCAATTAAATGGCTGTTGTGTAGGTGGATGGGTCAGGAGGACGAGGCCCGATTTGGGCTGTCGAGCTATTGATGATAAAGAAAAATGTTGTGGGAGTATTGGGGGTGGAGTGGTACAGAATGCGTCTGAAACGCTCGAAGGCTCGAGAACTTACACATATCCAGGACAATACTTAATGATTGTTTGTTGATATTCAGAGAGCGTATACTATAGAAGCAAAACTTTTGAGGCGATGGTGACATGTGTGAATGGGGGTGGAAAAACCTTCGACTACGATATGTTCCGTATAGATTACTCTAGAAACATAAAAATTCGTTTATGTGTAAGAGAAACGAGCTAGGGGTAAATATTATGGAAACAGTGGACTACGAAAGTGAGGTGATAACAATTTTCAGATCAGATCAGATATCAACAAGCGTTTCAGATATGATTTTGAAATTTTGTCAGGTCTTTTCTTTTTTCCCTTCAATTTTTTTCTAAGAAAAATTTAAAAACTAACGAAACTAATTAAAAAAATCTTTTTAAATTTCTTGAATAAAAATATGGTACAGAATTAATAGACATTTTTGAATGCAAAATGCAAATAATTTTTATATTTTCTAGTTAAGATATGTAATAGGCTATAGGTACATAACAATTTTGTATTGTAGGAATATATTCTTTCCAACTGTATTTTGTACAAGTTTTATTTAAATCTGTCAAATGCTAGTAGGTAACCTACTAGAAACCTATATTGAAATATTGCCGCAAGATAACAGAGTTGAAATTACAGTTTGAAGTAGGTAATATTGAATCTTTTTGTGTTTTACGAACTTGTCAGTTTGACTCCTTTGCAGTACAAATTAGCCAGTGCAAGGTAATCTCACGTTTGAATTATGTAAAACAAGCGATCGAGGTACAAAAATCAAACTTTTGGAACAAATTTGACTTTAACAACTGGCCTTTCTACTCATCGATTCTTCTCGCTAGTTGATAAATTTTTGTGAAAATCTCAAAAAGAATGCAGTTTGATTTTCTTGAAAAGCTTAACTCCAACTACAAAGAGCAACGTTTATGAGTTGATTTATTACAATTGTTATGGAAGTATGTTATTTTGCATAAATGCATAAATAGGAAAATTTATATCCGTGTTAGTCCATCTTCTTTTATGAAAACAATAGGTAATTGTAATAATTTTGTATAAATCATTCCAGCCTTGATTTCAAACTTGTCTAACATTGATCACGTATTTCTCGGAGCATCCGTTTTTTGTCCATAATAAAATGTTAATTCAGACTTCAACTACAGAAATCTTGAGATGAATGTATGAATGATTGAATGTATCGATCAATTAGTGTTCATGATGTCTTGATATATTCACTAGACGATTACACGATCTTGTTACATGGAAGGGAAGTAAAAATTAAAAATTGCATTATCTTAGTAGGTATAAATGTAAAACAAGATAAGATCGACAAGATCAAATCTCTCACGCTCTAGCTATGAATAGGAAACTTTGTTCACACAGTGCACTCATAACTAACTGAAATTATTTCCATGGTACCGCTGTTTTTTTTTCTAAATTAAATCCAACACAATTCTTACAATATGTTAATTTTGAAACGATAAACTAAAAACAAAAAAAGAACCGTGAACGTATGTTATATAAGATTTTTGTCCATGATTTGAACATTTATTTCCTGTTTGGAAGAAAACTAGCATCTTAGAGGTTGGTAATCCAAAGAAGGGATTTCTTTCACTTTCACCACTAATTCATGTTTTATTTTACTTATTCACGTTCTTCTCGGATAATTGTTGAAAAAATTCCATATCCTCGATTTTAATAGATTGTTATTTTTTTAATTATTTTAAACAAAAATGCAAGTTGCATTCACATACCACAGCAATTAACCACTTCATCATGAATAGCACTTTTTTATTAACTAAAGGTAAAACAACACTCGATCCACTAGCAGTTCCGTTGGATTTTCGAAGTATAGTCCAAAAGTATTGTGATAATCCACACAGCCGTCTGATAGCGTATTTAGTGATCGACTGCTTGATCTGGGGGTTTGTTGTTTTGCTTTTATATGACCCAAACGCCCGACTGTGTACCTTTTCAGAAAAGTTTTACTGCAATTTCCACTCGACAACATGTTGCTGAAGGCGATGGTGATGATGGTGATGATGATGATGCTGTTTGGTCCATGGTAGATGCGCTCAAGACGTTTGAATATGGCAATTGCCACTTAGAAACGTGATCTATGCGAAGATGACCAATGCCTAGGCATGTGTATTATTGTTGCAAAAAAAAAATCTTCGATTCACTATTTGGAGATATATACTTGGAGTTGAGAGTGGACAAAAAATGAAAGTGGTTTTGATCGTGATGCACCAATGGATATCTATGGAATGTCGTCGACTTCAGGTCATAATTGCATTTTTTTGCAAATTTTTCACAATGAACTTATTGCTATGCCATAAATAAATGCACCAGTGGACCGAAGTATAGATCATCTTAATAAAATTTAAAAATATATATTGCCGCGGTTTTATATTTCGTAATTTTTGTGCGATTGTATTCCTAATTAGTTCAAAATTTTGGAAAAAATATGACATTTGAATTGTATTTTTATTTAAAAGTGTTTTTATATTTTTTGTGAGAAGAAAAGTTCAAAAATTTTGATATGGGTTCGCTCTTCTTTAGTTTTGTGATAACTTTTACTTTAGTTAACTAAAGTTTCGTAAATAGAGTGGCAAATACCTTTTTTTATGGAAACGTAAATTTAAAACTGCCAATAGTGTAGAGAAGTTGGAAAACTAATAGCAATGAATTTGTTAGATTAATAACTTCTATTCTCAGACTAAACTTTTCTAAGACTTCTTGACGGTTCTTCACAATAATATTGTCTACTTTTCCAGTGAAAAAATATTATTATAAGTCGGAAGAATATTACGGCATGCACAATCAGTAGTAAAATTTATACAGGTGAGGAAAAGCAACGATTAATCATAGAATTTTAAAATGGAGATCTGTGAAATAAAGCGAAAAATTTTTGAGAGTTAAAAGTTGTTACACTCTATTCAACCTCATAGTTTACTGCGAGAAAAATTCACAAAATAATTTTTAAGTGTCGTTTAAATAGCTGAATTACAAAGCATTGCTAGATTTTAAAATTTCAAAATTTTTAATGCACAAAAATTTTATTTAAAAAAAAATGGTCACCGAATGACATTGTAAACTTTTTAATTATATTTTTTGTCCTGTCTCCTTAAAGACCTTGCATCTTGAAGTCCACGTTTCTTAAAGTCCTTGCTTCTTGAGGTCCTCGCTTCTTAAAGTCATTTTTAAAATCCTTGCAATCGCTAAATTTAATATGTCTGGACTTATATCAGGAAATACGTTTTGGGCGTAAAGTATGATCCAAATCAAAAGAATTTTAATTTTGCGATTTGTATTGTATCAACATTGATTTTGGTCTAGGCTTGTAAGCGCGATGTTGTGGGTTTAATTCCCACTCTACGTATAAATTATTTATAAGAATTTTTCAGTTGCTACTGGCTTTGAAATTATTAATATAAGTAGTGAACAGTGCGGAATGTTTAATAGGACTACATCACTACTAAAGGATTTAACACTGAGTAGATGAGTTCTGTTTACATTCCTATCAGATTCACTAACCCCATCAGAGATACCAGATAGTAATTGATTTGTTATAGGCAATATTGCTGTTCTGGTAGATCGCATCATAGACAAACAGCACTCCAAATTATTAACACCACCTAGTACACTGCCATACCCTGCCCGATTTCTGACCTCCGATCCCTAAGCTGACTGGATTGTACACTACAGTGTACAGTGTAAAGGCTAACCACATAAGTCCAGTTCAGTATCCTTAAAAAAAGGTGGCTATGGGATTGGCAACCTAGAAAATAACGTTCCAAATTGGCTCCTGGTTATTCCTTAGGTTGTCAGTCCACTGCTACCCACACGGCATCTGAGGAATAAATACGTTTTGAACTTCTATCCATAAAATAATAAAGTTGCGCCCAGACTGTTGGCCGATTTTTTTTAGTTTTAATTACTCTAGTAGCATATCTACATATATGTAGGTACTAAGTTTCAACTCTCTAGTTCGTCCCCTCAAAGCTTTTAACCCGGCGAGAATGTAGTGAGAAAAAGTTACATGGACTATGTGGTAGGGTATGACATACCCGCGTGTTTATCCGCTTACTCTAAAGCTTAAATAACAGATTACAATAAATTAAATGTGTTTTTATTGTAAAATGAAATGTTATAGTTTAATTTAAATGAAACCCCTGTTTCAGTTGAACACATTTCTTTTATTATAATTGAAAATACAAAATAATTTAACTTTTTAAACAAAAATATTTAATCTTACAAAAAAGTTACAAATTAATTAAAAAAAAAAACAGTCTTCATGAAAAAAAGCTTCAAGATCCTTTAGAGTATAATATTTAGAATAAAATAAACGAGAAAAAACTTAACATAATTTTTTGTATATATAATATGTATATGGAAATGTATTTATAACACCAGCTATGTGGCAGGGTATTACGTACCCAAGCGTTGCTACCAAGCGTGTAACTCGGGAGCAGGCGACTGGAATACTGCGATCACGCCACTATCGAGATCCATGACTCTTTAACTCTAGCTACTAAAAGCTAGAAAGCATTTGAATAGCTGAATAAAAAAATATACGCATAAATGCAATACACAGGGTATGTCATACCCTGCCACATTCTCGCCGGGCTAATATTATTTTATTCAGTAGACTCCTCTAGTAATTTTATATACAGAAACCAATTTGTATCTTCCTGGGATAATTGTGTCGGAAGATATTGTAATTCAAAACTGTTCACCCCCACCCCCATAGTTCACCACCCCCATATAAATGTTAACTCGTTTCTAATCTCCCATACACAGTAAAAAATTTCAGGAAAAGTACAATTTTTTTATAGTAATTTTTACTGTTGGGTCAATGTAATTTACGTAAATTTGCTATAAAATGTGTAAATTGTGTAATTTCTGTAAAAATTACATAAAAGTAGGTACGTTGTGCAGAATTCAATGGCGTTGTGTGCAAAGTAAGTGAATTTATGTAAAAGTACTATTTCTTATATAGTAGTAGTGTTAATTTACGACATTCATGGATATTCTTGATGACTTAAGCATGTTTCAAAAATGTTCAGGTGGCCGAGTGGTAGCGTATCGGACTTATGTGCGACGGGTCTATGGTTCGAATACGAGAGTGTACATTCTAATTATTCAAACAAAAAAAAAATAATTTACAGGAAAATAAATTCGTAGCAAGCAGGAAAAAAAAAACAACAAAAATACATCCCTTAACCCCTATCAAAACTCCTGAGATCTAGAAACCAAAATTTTTCATCTAAACGCTCCCCCTCCTCACACATTACACCCCCACCACTACAAAATATATAATTTATTACAGTTTTGCACGCCATACGCACGGCGGACAGACGGACATTTTTTTAGCTCTTTTGATGTTCGCTTTTTTGGTTTTTACTAGTCCTAAGACGTGAAAATACGTACGTTGCTACTTAAGTTTTGAGATATGGTAACACTGATGTGAATACGTCAAATCTGACATTGTAGTCGTAAAGTTTGGCATTTTTTAGTGGTGGACGTACTCAAAAGGTGTTGTCGTACGAGAGGTATTTGTGTTGTTTACAGATACTTGAAATATTATCTTGATCGAAAAATAGAATTAAATCGTGAACATTTTCGAGCTGTTATTTTATTCAATCGGGGTCGTACTTCGTCGCTACAGGACAAATTTCTTAAAGGTTGTCCAAAATCGGCAGTTGTGCCAGAAAACATCGATGCTGTGCGTGATATTGCAAGATCATCATGCGCCATACCGTTAGATTAAGGCATTCCTGGGTATTAGTTCCACTTGCATACATTCAATATTGAATGAACATTTGGCTGTCAAAAAGATTTGATCGCGTTGGTTACCGCATAATTTGATAATCGCTCAAAAGAGGTAGATGCCTCAATCGGAGCGGAAAAACTGTTTCTCTAATTGGTTCGATTTCATGCAAAAGTGTGTTGATCTTCATGGAGAATATTTTGAAAAACAAAAAAGGCATTTTTGACTATAAATATTTTTTTTTATTTTTCTATCTCAAAACTTAAGTAGCGTACAAAATTTCAGGGTAGTAAATTTTTTGGAAATTTTATTACTATAAAATAATAAAATAAAATTCAGTTGTCTTGACTTCGCAATTATTATGTTTCTTTTCATTAATAGTTAATTCAAATTATGTATATACATCTTATGCGCAATGAATCGTCTCCATAAAAAAGTCTTAATTATTATAATACTGAAACTATCCTCCAATCAGAGTTGTAATAAGAACCATGAAAAACCACCTAATCAAAGTAAAACAGGTCGGCAACTTGGCTTACCGTCAGCTAATTAGTATTATTGCGATCGGCATAATTTCTGCGACATAAAAGCACACAACCTACAACTCGAATCTTAATTAAAATTTTAATTGTGCAGAAGTATCAGAAAACGTGACTCTGGTGAATTTATCAACTTTCCCGCCCGTAATTTGTCGCTGTTTTTTGTTTTGAATTTACCTTTCTAGTTTTCCGCTCGATGATTTTATTGTAAGTGAATTTTTCACACCCAAATTAAGGAAAAAAAATAATTAATTAAAATGCGCTAAAAAATCGTATAAATTGCAATTCATTTAAGTGAATTTTGTGTCTTTTAATTGCGTTTTAATTTGAATTTTTTTTCAAATTCAATATTAAGTCGAGCTCTAAATTGGACGCATGAAGCGAATATTCAATTCAAATTGACTAAAAACTTAATACTTTTGTTATAAATATTAATGTTTTTCTTCTGGTCCGGTATGACCCTCTATGAGGCATAGGTTAGCAAAACTGCTCTTCCCGAGGCAGTTCATAAGCTTTGTTTCTTGATCTTAAATCCAAATTCCATCGAAGGAATTTCTAAATAAGTGAAGACTCAATAATATCCACAGAGAAATATAAAACCGTATATGCAAAATTCAAATGTCTTAATCGATAGAGGAAATGTTTTCAATGTTTTCAGGAAAATCAAACTAAAAAAAATTTCACTGAACCAATCAATTTTTGATTATTAGACAGATACATTAATTATTTTAGTTGTTGTATTAATTAGACGAGTCTGAGGTGGTAATAAGACGATTGAATGGAATTCGTTAGGTAATAAAAAGCAACGCGATCGTTTATAACATTTTCTTCATGTATAAGTTATGGAGGAATATAAACAATGGACTTATGATTGTCTAGCTATTGTTGAGATCGGCCGTTGAAGTATGGTTAACATGTGTTTTGTCACACCTTGAGTTCCGCGGAAGTCACCTGCAGTCTGTTACGCATTAAATTATGTTAATTTTCGGAAATTTTATCTGGACTAATTTTTGATTGAGATTGGTAAGTTTTTTTCTAATCACTAAAAGTGGCTCAATTGATTATGTGATTATAATCCGCACTACTGGAGCTTTCTATGTTAACTACTATTTCTTTTATCAAAGATTTAAGTGTAACTATTAATCAAAAATTAATTTGTTATATTTTTAGAATAAAGTTGTTTTTCTCACATTTATATTACAAGCTATATCCGCTCTCTCATGTCAAAAAATTTATTAGTTGTTTATTGTCATTTCGGTGTTTCATTTTAGATGAAAAATTTTAGTTTCAAGATCTCAGTAACCGCTTATGCTAGGAGGCTGAAAGATGTAACTTATGTAGTACTATAATAGTGAAACTATTTGCAAAAAATTGTCGATTGGGGTCGAAGAGTATGTGAGTGAGGAAAAACAATGCCTCTAAAACTCTTGAAAGCTGGGATTGAAACATTCTAAAATCCATATCTCCTGAACGATAGATGTCAGACGGCTGAAACTAATTGTAGATATGTACATACAAGGAGATTAGAAAAGTGTTAAAAATTTGAAGGGGGTGGTGAGGCATTAGAGGTAGGAGAGGAAAAACACTTTTAATTACAATATCTCCCGATCCCGACTCAATTTTGCTAGGCAGATAAAATTTGGTTTCTATGTACTATACAATGGACAGTGGAATTGCTGAATGTATGTATAATTTGTGAGAATGGAGAGACAACCATTTTTAAAAAAATTTACAAATGATATTTTTACAGGAGCTAGGACCACTAGAGACAAATAAATTTTGAGGGTGTGGGTGTAGGGGTGGAAATAAAAAAATAAACATTTTATTTTCTCGAAAGCCGCTAAAAATAGAAACCTAGTAATTGACAACTGTATAGAGCCACTCTAGAGACATCATAGAAAAATATTTGATAGCAGTAGCAAGGTATGGGGGTGGGGGACCTAGATTTTCATCTATGTGCAAAGAAGGAGTAAGAATAATTTCCGTGATAAGGGGTTTTTTCTCACATGTTCACAATTTTTGTTAGGTTTTTTATACATCTCGAGCTTTCATTCTGGCCGCACACTAGCTGTGTTTTTTATTCCCGGTTAACCATAAAGCTCGAAAAAATTGCACGGCAAAACAACAACAGTGCGGTTATGGTAACCGAGCTTTATGGTTAACCGGGAATAAAAAACACAGCTACTGAAAGAGTAAAAACAGCCTTACGGCCCTATTCTGAAATTGTGTCCTATCATTGGTCACAACCTGATATGACTAAAATTTTGTGACTGCGCTTGTGATCCAATAGTTTTTTCGCATTCTGTCGCTGCAGTCACAAGAAAGGTCACAATAATTTTTCTACATAGTTGGAGACATGTGTACTTTGATTTTTTTAAAGATTTTTCTTGCTCATTTCGCGGAAAATGCAAAAAACGTCAATTAATTCAAAATTGTGACTCTTCAAAAATGTTTTTGACTAAGACTGTTTTTGTTTTGCGGCCAATTTTGAGACCACGCCAAAACACAATTGATTTTAAATGGGTCTTTCCAGTGGGTCTTTCCGATTGCCTGCTCTCCCGGAAGAGAAACGATCCATTTTTGAACAAAATATTGACATGTGATGAAAAGTGGATGCTGTATGACAATCGATCGGCACAATAGTGGGATGCTGATGAGACCCTAAAACACATGCTGAAACCAGGCCATCATCCGAAGAAGATCATGGTGACTGTTTGGTGGAATGCAGTTGGAGTTATTCATTATTCCTTTTCGAAGCATGGTGAAACCATTAATGCAGAAGTATTGTGCCCAACTCGATGAAATGCATCAACAATTATGTGTTCAACGGGCTAGATTGTTCAACTGAGATGGAGTTATACTGCTTCTGGACAACGCACGGTCTCATGTTTTAAGAACAATGGTCCACAAATTAAACGAGCTGCAGTATGTGACTCTTCCTCATCCAAAACACTCACCAGACTTTTCACCAACCGACTACCACTTTTTTAATTAAACATTTGGATTATTTTTTGGCGAAAAAATAATTCGATAATGAAGCAGCCAGAACTTTCTTCGGTCTAGAAAGTCGGACTTCTACGAAACTGGCATAAATGCACTTGTGTCTCGTTGTGAGAAGTGTATAGCATGTGCTGGTGCCTATTTTGATTAATAAAATTAGGTTTTATAAAAGTTAGAGCTGTTTAAAATTGCACTACCAGAAACGACATTTCATCTGCAACAACCTAATATAATACAAAAAGCCAAATTAATTAAATATGCACTACACTTTAATTTGTTTCAAACATTTATACCCCTCGTAAAAATTCCAACCAACATCATTTTTGAACTTGTCTTGAAAGTACTTTCAAGTAGAAAAAATACACCGTAAAAGAATTAAAATAAATAATAGTGGACCCAGAAGGCATCCTTGAAACTAAAAAACTCTTAAGGCGTATATTTGGAAAGTATGAACATATCACCGAAAACCACGCAATACGCAAAAAATCCCATGGTCCACATATAAATAGAAATAAGAAATTTAAAACTTTCCTTAATTGTTATTTTCTATATTTTAAAATAGTGAAATTACCAATTTTACTTTATGGGCATCAGTTTCGAATAAATCTCTTGTAACCTACAAACAAACTAATAATAAATGTTATTAGGTATAATAAATATTATTAGATAAACCTTGGCATTTGTCCGTCAAAAAATCCTACAAATTATCTAACATTTAAAAATATATTCGAAAAAATTAAGTTAAATTTTATTCTAGAGAAATGTGAGTATGCTAGATTCTTATCGAGACTGGTTAATCATGCGAATATCTACTTCTATTTGTTACCTTAATAAATGTATTTATTATAATGAAATCATCTTAGATCTTAGATAGATACAAGCAACCTAATACGAAAGATACTTGAGCTTTGTATGCTGTTTGATCTGGTAGTTTTATTTCGTCGATAAGAAGACTTTTAGTTTGTTATTGGAAAAGCCGATTTGTAAAACTCGCTAGTCCCAGTCCACTCTTTTTCACAGAGATTCACATGCAATGTCTGAAAGTTCGGCTTATAGGAATACGTTTTTTTCGACTGAAGCGGACGCTGTTTGACTCGTCCACTTATCAAAAAGAAAGTATTACATTTGAACAAATTTAGTGTAAATGGCAGTTCTGAAAACTTCATTTCTTTGTTGGTAGAGCGATTTTACAACTCATATTATCAGCCCTGCCAGTATGTTCTTATTGTTTTAAATTGTGTTAACGCATTCAACTCTGCCCTACATACATAAACCCGCATCGTTTGAAAAATTACAAACTTCGATCATTTTTTCGACGATTAATTTCAGTTTTTCAAAAGTTCGTATTAATTTTACAATCCATTGTAATACCACACGATCAATTTTAAATGCGTTATTAAAGACTCATTATTATTTACTCTAAGAAAAGAGTAGCGAACAAAAAACGATCGATGATAATCGACGTAACGCTTATATTATAAATTGTATTTAAGATCGGAAATTATGTACGTTGCGTTTTAGCACGGATAAGATTAAATTGTTATTATTACGCTATCTTGAAGGTCATGGGAGTAGATCATCTCAGTGTGAATAATTGTAAAATTTTGATGAGAAGATAATTATAATAAATTTAGAAATATGTATAAACGTGATAGTTTTTAGGCTCTGTTTACTAGTACATTGCATTTACTTTACAACAATTATACTAAAAAATGGGAAGATATTAAAGTTGTTTGTTAAAAATTTAGTTAGCTCTTTATTTTCAGTTTATTTATGACCGCTTTAAGGGGTTGGCTATGAGTCAAACAAGTACTACCAAAAAGTAAAAAGTAAAAAGTAAAAAAATTGTCTTCTGTACATTAGGAATATCAAAAGATAATACTCTTAAAGCTTCCAAGCGGATGAATCTTCATTCAAAATTAATTTTGTATAGGTACCCCACGGTAGGAAGCCAAAAAAAAATCATTGTTAAGAGAAAGTTGGAAGATGATTTTGTTGCAGCTTTAAATTTTACTTTATTATTTTAATAATTAAGTATTGTGATTGATTTTTTAAAAAAAAAAATTTGCTACCCTCAAAATTTTTATTTTCACGTTTCATAACTAGTAGACGCGAAAAAAGCAATAAAAATTTTCAGTCCGTCTGTCCGCCGTACGCCGTACGGCGTCCGCCGTACGCAAGATCGTTTGGAGGCTCGTAGCTGCCAAACGCTTTGAGATATTAAATTGAAATTTTTTTAACGAATAGATGGGGTAGGCGCCTTGAAGTGACCAAATTTTAAGGGTTGGGGGTGTGAGGGGGAAGGAGGGGGAAGTGTTTTAGACCGAAAATTTTGGTTTCCAGATCCCAGTAACCCCTTATGTTAGGAAGCTGAAACTTGGAATTTCTATAGAGCTCTGATAGTAGACCCATTTGCAGAAAAATTGTCAATATTGATCAAGGGGTGTGGGAGTGGGGGGAAATGTAATGCGTCCGAAACCCTAAAAAGGTGAGATAGAGATAGAGATAATACTAGGAGAACAGTATGAAGAAAAATTTTGGGTGGGGGAAGTTGTGTATGGGGGTGGGGGGTGAAAAACTTAAGATTACGATATCTCATGAACCAATTGCTCTAGAAAAATAAAATTTGGTTTTTGTGTAAAGGTTGACAAAAAAAGATTGATCAAAGTAAAATTTTTTAAGTGGGAGGTGGAGGATAGAAGTGGAGGGGATGAGAATTTTTCAAATCAAACACATTTCATATCTCAAGAACAGTTTAAGATAGATGCTTAGAATTTTTACCAGAAGTAGCGCTAATTAAACTCTAGTAGGAAAAAAAGTTTTGGGATTTTGGGTGAAGAGGGGGAGGGTGGGGGAGGGTAAAAAGGAAAAAGTTCCGATGCTTATATCTTGAGAACCTGTAATGATATAAGCCTTAAACTTGGTATTTAGATAGAGCTATAGTAGCGGAATGTTGGAAAAATAAATTTTTTTTTAGGGGTTAAATGCTACGGGGGTAGGGGGTGTTTTTCCTAACTATTAAACGGTTTATGCTAGAAAGTTGAAACTCGGTGTGTATATGTAAATCAACTAGAAAAGTAATTGTGATAAAAAAAAATTGAATATTCATTGGCGTTTAGAAAGGGGGGCAAAAAAAATATTTGTAAATATAATAGATATAAAATTCATATATTTTCACGATTTTCGTCATATCTACTAGGTCTTTCCAAATATTGAATTCATTTTTATTCTACGGATTCTTGGTATGAATACCTAGAATGTGTTTTCACGGTTTTTTGAAATTCGACCCCTAAGGGTAGTGTGGTACAAGTGAAGGTGTTTTTCCTATATATGGGACGGCTTAAGCTACAATGTTCAAACTCGGTGTGTATATGTAAATCAACTAGAAAGGTAATTGTGATAAAAAAAATTTGAATATTCATTGACGTTTAGAAGGAGGGGGGCAAAAAAAAATATTTGTAAATATAATAAATATAAAATGCAAATATTTTCACGATTTTCGTCATATCTACTAGGTCTTTCCAAATATTGAATTCATTTTTATTCTACGGATTCTTCGTATGAATACCTAGAAAGCGTTTTCAAGGTTTTTTGAAATTCGACCCCTAAGGGTAGTGTGGTACAAGTGGGGGTGTTTTTCCTATATATGGAACGACTTAAGCTACAATCTTGAAACTCGGTGTGTATATGTAAATCAACTAGAAAAGTAATAGTGATAACAAAAAAATTTGAATATTCATTGGCGTTCAGAAGGGGGGGGGGCAAAAAAAAAATATTTGGAAATATAATAAATATAAAATGCATATATTTTCACGATTTTCGTCATATCTACTAGGTCTTTCCAAATATTGAATTCATTTTTATTCTACGGATTCTTCGTATGAATACCTAGAAAGTTTTTTCAAGGTTTTTTGAAATTCGACCCCTAAGGGTAGTGTGGTACAAGTGGTAGGTGTTTTTCCTATATATAGAACGGCTTAAGCTACAATGTTGAAACTCGGTGTGTATATCTAAATCAACTAAAAAAATAATTTTGAATAAAAAAAAACGAATATCTATTGGCGTTCAGAAGGGGGGCAAAAAAAATTATCTGTGAAAATAGAATGCATATTTTCCCACGATTTTCGACATATCTACTACCTCGTCCCAAATATTGAATTTCATTTTATTCTGTGTATTCTCCATATGAATACCAAGACAGTGTTTTCAAGATTTTCTGAAAATTGACCCCTAAGGGGGTGTAAAGTGATTGTGTACTTTTTCATAAACTATTTCATATCTCTCAGATCCAATCAGATTTTCACTTCCATGATCTTGTTCTTTTTGATAGGTTTTCAGTCACATAGTAGCCTACACCGCATTTCAGAATTGAACGCGTTCCTTACTTCTGCCGGAAAAATAATAAATTTACGCCCAGATTGTTGGCAGATTTTTTAAATGATGACTGAAATTTCATATTTACTTCATTATTAAAAAAACAACAAAAATTATTATGTTTGCGATTGATGTCAGGATCGGTCCTATGCTGCATAAAACTTTTAGTTCCTAGATGATTGAAGTCTTAAAAATTCTAGTTTTGAAAACTTTTTTAGCAAAATTTACATTGCAATTACTGCGACGGAAATTGATTTCTTAACTAATTTTTCACAATAAAATTTAAAAAGGGATGCGCACCTCATCATCGCATTTCAATACACTTACCATGACCGCAGGCAGATTAATACTCGTTAAGTTCAATTTTCAATTTTTGTTGATGTAAAATGGATGTTGACTTCCTTCCATTAATTTGCTTTTATGGAGCCGTCAAATATTTTGCTAGGTCGAAACTTGCTCAAAGATTCCAGATTCTCATGCAGTATCGTTGCCTGTTTACTTATATTTATTAAAATCGTTTTCCTTAAACTGCACTTTCATCAAGTTCCTCTTCCGAAATTGCGCACCGAACGACTTTTCGTTTAAAAAAACTTCTTTCAAAATGGTTTTGCCTCATTCATTTTAGTTGGAAATTTGGAAAAAAAATAATTACATAAAACTTCAATATGAAGTTTTACGAAGTCGAAAAATCATTATAATAGTTTCCATACAAAAATGATTGACGGTTTGAAAAAATAATAATAATAGTAATAATGAAACAACTCTAAGCTGTAGAGAATACTACCTTCCTACCTGAGCTTTTGAAATTCGTGAGAAGGACGAAAAAGTTTGGTTAGAGCCGAGTCAAGATGTGCTGATATTCTGCGTGTCTTCCCCACACCAAACATTAACGACAACAACAAATTAAAGAACACGGTTAGGTAAGAATCTGTAATTCTAAACGATCTTCATTTGGAAAATAACAAAGTTTTTTACTATGAAAGTTTGCGGAATCGTCGTACACTATGGTCGCTATTCACAGTCGTTATAAAGTTGGCTTTGAGTTAAAGCTGACTTTAGTGTCTTATTAATAATGCGACACTAAAGTAAATGAATTTTATATATTTTATACCCATCTCTTGATTTTTTATTATTTTCTCCGCACGTTTAGGATAGCCAACCTTAGATTAAATATAAATTTTTATTCGATCTTGAATATTATCTCCTTTTCAATCATGAACGCTTCTCTGCCTACTCTCACTTAGATATAGCAAACGCTGAAAAGTTGAAAATTGAATATATACCGAAACATCTTTCAGCAATACGTGCAGTGCAACATTTAATATAGTATTTGGTTTCAGTCCTAATTTTTTTTGTGTTTCTCTTCTATGACTCCCAAAGTAATGAACCTAATTTATGAAATTGTACCATTCTACAGACAAACCAGTGATTTTATAATTTTCACGTTCCTATTTCGAATTAATTTGTAGCCACAATCTTACTGTAAGGAAGAGGTCCGCAGAACGTCCGGAAAACTAGGCCTTTGTCTTAAATTTGGACGCAAGCCTGGCTGACGGAAAGTCATCCTCCATCTGTCGGAAGAAATCGTCATTTCTTCACCAAAATGGAGAATAACTTTCCTATGGTTTTCGTAGTTTTCTTTATTCCTTAAGTAGTTTTCTTTTTACACTTGTGTCTTTTCTTTTAGCACTTATATATGATTTAGTTTCAAGTTGTAATTATTTTTAATTATTTGTTTTTTATTTCTTAGTCCAATTTGGTATGCAAATTTTTCATTTTTATTTATTTGCAATCTTTTTCCATAGTTTTTTTAGTTAAATTTAATTCAGCTTTTTTAAATTTTTAATTTTATTTAATTATTCTTTTACTTTATTATTGTTTAATTATAAAGTATTGTTATCGACCTGAAATTTGAAACCCTGATATGTTGTATTTTCACGTTTTGGGACTAAAAAATGTGCGTCTGTCCGCCGTACTCCGCATGCCGTTCGCAAAACGATTTAATGTCGCGTAGCTCACAAGCCCCTTGGTATATTAAGTTGAAATTTGTATGGTGGGTAGAATGAGTGAAACTGTGCGAGTGGTATCTTTTAGGGAGGAGTGGGTGCTAGGGGGAGGACGTTTTAGACGAACAATTTTGTTTTCTTGATCGCAGGAACCGCTTATACTAGGAGGCTGAAAGTTAGAACTTATGTAGTAGGAACTATAATAGTGGACCCATTTGAAAAAAATCATCGATAGGGGTTGTGGGTGTAGGTGTGGGGCTGGGGAGGGGAACAATGCATCCAAAACGCTTGAAAGATGAGATTGAAATATTTCAAACTTTGTGGTTGTCTTAAGGGATGATGATTAAACAAGGGCTAATATTTTTGTGGTAAAGGCGAGTGAAAATTTTTAGATTACATTTATCTTCCTAACCAATTACACGAGGAAGATAAAGTTTAGTTTCTGTATATAGGATCACTCTACTGAATGTAAACTTTTTGCGGGGGGAGCTGGAGCACGAAAGTGGGAGATAGCAATTCTTAAAAAAATTTAATTTAATTTTTTTTATATCGAAAACAGTACCAGATATGATCTTGAAAATTTTACAGGAGTTGGAGTCAGTAGACTTCTAGCTGGGAAAGAAATTTTGGCGGTGTAGGTGTTGGGGGTGTGAAAGAGGGTAGAAAGGAAAATATTTGGATTTTTATTTCTCGAAAATCGCAAAGAATAGAAGCTTAAAATTTACTGCTATATAGAACCACTATAGATACATATTAGAAAAAGATTTTTGAAAGGGTTAGCAAGGTACGAGGAAGAGGTGTGGAAGATGGTTCTTAATATGTCAGCAGCGGTTTATTATAAAAAGTTAAAACTTAGTATGTATATGGAGATGCACTACTAAAACAATTAAAACAAAGAAAATTTCAAATTTTCATTGGCGTTCAGAGGTTGAGTAAATATATGTGAAAAGGTTTTTTTTCCACATTTTCACGAATTTCGTTGTATCTTTTATGAATGTCGAGCTATCAAATCAATTTTACTTCTGCCTGCTCTTTATATAACCGCCGAGAAACATGTTTCCAAATTTTTCGATATCCAACTCCTAAGGGGTGTTAAATGTTTGTGTGGATATTTACGAATTCCGATATTTTTTATTTCGTAGGTCAATTAAGATTTCAAAATCACTTTCACTTCTAAAAGCGATTTTCAATTGGCGGTGTAAGGTATTATTCACGATAATATACATTGGTGTAAGGAAGAGGATAAATGAAAATGAAATGCTTATATTTTCACGAATTTCGTTATATCTCTTAGGTCTTTTAATATTATAAATTGATTTTGATTTTACGTAAAAAACTAGAATGCGTTTTCAGTGTTTCTTGAAATTCGACCCCTAAGAGTGAATGATGGGCTTGCTTAATAATCGTTTTACAATTTTTTCCTCGTTCAACCTCTAAGAGGGTATAAACGGGTTGAACTCGCTTTCACGAATTTCCTCATATCTCTTGGGAGTGATTATATATCGAATTGGTTTTCGCTTCTTCGGGTTTTTTTCATATACGAAATGGGCAAGAGATGGCGCGCGGATCACGAAATGGCTACGAAGGTTGGTATCACCAACCCATTTCGGAAAGCTGTCAGATTTTCAGACAGATGCGTTGCGTAGTTCTTGTTTACCAGGCAGTTTTGTGAAGCAAGATAGGCACTTTTGCAAGAATGGAAAAAATTTAATTTCGTGCAATCATTAAACATTCCTGGATAAACGGGAAAACAGCGAAGGAGATACGTGATATTTTGCAAAAAGTGCATGACACCTGAGCGAGTTCAAACGTGGACGACCTCAAAGCAAACATTCGTACCGAAATCATCGCTATATATAATTGGTGATTATTAAAAAAGCCTGGGGAAGTGAAAATATATTCGATATCTGATCAGACCTGAGAGATATGGTGGAATTCATGAAAAAGTATACAACCACTTTACACCCTCTTAGGAGTCGAATTTCAAAAAATCTTGAAAACACATTCCAGGTATTCATATGAAGAATCCGTAGAATAAAAATAAATTCAATATTTGGAAAGACCTAGTAAATATGACGAAAATTGTGAAAATATATAATAGTGGTAGTATTATAAATAATAAAGTAAAATGGCGCACTCGGTACCTACTTATCCAAATTTTTTTTTTTTGGAGTTTTGGTTCGATAGATATCGCAACCTTTTTGCTAATTTGAAGTCGAAAACGTTAAAAATACAAGATGCTATAAAGTTGAAAATTAGAATGCACATTTCAGATAAGCATTAATATTCAGAGGCGCGGCGAAACATTGTCCGCGAAAGGGTGGCATAGTAACCTGCACAGCATTAAATGCGTTTCAGACATCTACCCGATTTAGTCGGGAGTTAAAAGCGACGAAAAAATATTTAGTTTTATCAATAATTTTATATAAAAAAAATACATTCGAATAACAAGTGGTTTTATCTTATTAGAATTTCTTTGAATTTTGAGCTCACACACGATCTTCTACGATTTTTCGATTTTTTCCTCTTTGCGATCGTGCAACCCGTAATTCAAAAAAAAAAAAAAAAAATTGGTTTAATATATAAAATCTTAAAAATTACGTCACAGAAATTATGTACATTATAAAATTAATAAAAAAAATAATAATAATAATACAAAGTGGGGCTCGTCCAATATAATTACATAAATTAAAAATACCGAACAAATTTAGTTCTCTGCAACTTTAGTCAATTTCGTTGATCGTTTCGACTGTTTTGCACTATCGTAACCGTAGCCGTGATATTGCTGCGTTGAAAAAGCGATCGTACTGTACTGTTGTTGTTGTTGCTGTTGTTGTGCAGCGTAATGCTGTGATTGGGCAGCTGCAATTTCAAGTGATCGTTGCCGTTGTCGTTCGACAATAACCCAACTTGGAATATATGAGTCCAGTAGACTTTTTGGTTGACGGAACGGATCAAGGTTGTAGTGATGAAGGGGTTGAACGTTGATTTGTGGTTGTTGCTGATAGCGGAAGGCTTGAAGTGGTACAACGCGTTGCGATGGAAGATACTGTGGTAAGGGTTGGGGATGGTGTGGTAAGGGTTGGGGATGGTGTGGTTGCTGATGATGTTGGACTTGCGGTACTATTTCGTCTCGATTTTCTTGCGGCAGTGGTCTTTCGGGGTGCTTAGGAGCGTACTTGAGCTGCTTCGAACCATCGTTGGAGCTGCTCGAACTTGGTGGAATCTGAGTAGGATTGGCATAGTGTATGTCTTGATATTGTTGTTCGGGTAGGTTTTCTTGAAGGTCGTTGGAGTTGATGTACTGAAGAGCTCCGGTTGTATGACTGCCAAGTGTTGCTGGCACGTATTGGATCGTTTGATGCGCTCCTCCAACAATTGGTGTTACTGAAGCTGGTCCTGAATGACTGAATGTGATTACGGATGGAGTGTATTTGATAGTCTGTGAGCGATGAGCGTAGTTCGATGGAATTTCGACCATGGTAACGTAGGATTGTTCCGGGGTCCTGAAAGATAAAATTTTGATCAGAAGTCAAGCGAGTGGTATCATTTGGGTTAAAGATTTGATCAAGTAATATGGTAGCACAACACCAAGCTGGATTTTACTGACAGTGACTACGACTTTCATCTGAGAGGAACTTGAAACGGTACTATCCGATAGTTGATCTCAGAAAACACTTGCAAGAAGTACTCTTGAAATTACTCTCGAGTGGACAGACAGAGCTTAATTGAAATTTATCGAAAAAGTGCCATTTAAATTAAAAAAGAAATGTTGAAGAAACACGGAAACCAAAAACAAGTTCAAATATCATTAACCTTTGGCTTGGTGTCAAAATTTATATAAGTTATTTTCGCCATTTCAATTGAACGGAATAGAAAGGATCCTTTCTTTTTATCAACGTTTTATTTCACAATTATATTGCATACAAAAGATCACTCCTCTTATAAGAAATCAAAAAATATTTAAATTGGTTAACACACACACTGCGCCCGTTTTCCATAAGCCTGCTCCAAGTGGTCCAAAATGGCATTTATCATTTTAAAAATAGAAATCAAAAATAGGCAAAATTTTTTGCAATGTTTACTCAAAGTCCGATTTCATTCAACTTATTAATCGGTCAGTTAGAAAAAATACCACAAATGGATCAAACGGCTTAAGACAGTTTTTTTAAATGGTCGTTTAGATACTGTCCAGTTCACGATCAACACTTTATTGAAATAAGACGATTATCTTATGCAATTCGAAGAAAATAAAATTGATATTAAAAAAAAAAAACGTTGAAATGCGTCATCACCTCGAAAAATTTAGTTGGCTTATTGTCGTTTTAGTTTGAAAAATTACACTCCGCGACATAAAACGACGGTTTGTTATGTTTATTATAGAGCAATTGATTAATAGCGACTCTGCCCTCTATAATAACTAAAATACACAATGCTATTCATTAATAAAACTAAATTTTACGAAAACCTTTAGTAATACAACCTCCAAGACGTTACCAATTATTTAAAGATTTAGTTTCGTCGCAGTACTGATTTTCCGGAACTGATTTCACAGAAACTGCTGATGATTTAGAGAAAGGTTCACAGAAAATGAATTCGAAAACTGGGGTTAGTTTCTGATGCTATTCCGAACTGAAAATTTAAATTAATTCTTTTCAGTACAGATTCAGTTTGACGGTATTCATTCTGTCTTTTTTCAGAACGAAGTTCAGTTAATTAGTTTTTTCAGTACTAGCAGATCAGTAAAAATTAATTAGCGCTCTCGGACTAGGTAACGTTCGTAGACTAAGTCTTAGCATTGATCTAGTGGATTTAGTCTTGGCATTGATCTAGTTAATTAAGTTTTGATCTTGCTACAGAAGTTATGTGCTGATCATGTGGTCTTGAAAAATCAGCTTTTGAAATATGCAAGATACTTGTAACTTTTTTCTTTTGTATTCTCCTAACACTCAGAGTACGGTGATGAGAATAAAGATTTTAAATTCTATATGCTGGGTTTAAGAGAATTTTTTGAAGGATGGATGGAGTGACAAAATCTCATTCCCACTTATTCTTTCATACCCCGTCCCTTCAATGGGTTGAGAAAAATGCGAACTTCCTATCCTCGAATAAAAAACTATTTTAATTAGTTTCGAAATAGATGCGCGTACACTGAAAGAAAAACTATGTTTATTCAAAGGTTGCATTGACTATATTAAGGTTCTTCTAACTATTGTAAAACTGATATGTTTCCAGTGATCATGGCTATGATGGTACTAGCTATAGCATATAATTCATAAAAACAAAATATGGTTGCATTAAACATATATCCCTACTGAAATTTAATATGGTTGTACCAACTATTCTCGTTACATGATGTAATTGTGTATTATAATCACGACAACAGTATTCTATGGTCAGTGGAACCATGTAATTTGATAAAATAATTCCCACAACCATACCGTATATGGTGTCTGCAATCATGTAAGGTAAGATATAAGATATGATAGTCACAAACATATTATAATTGACATAACTTTAAACGATCAGTGCAACTGTAGATTTTGATTAAATATGAACGCGGTGTAAGTTCGCTTCTTCCAATTTCATGTGTGTTTTGTTCGATAGTGTTTAATTGTTGTTCAAGTCATTTATTTATAATCAAAAGTGTGTAACAATGAAGAAATTGAATTAAAAAAAAACTTCTTTAATTTTTAATTTAAGGTCAAAAATTAATATTGTATTATATTTTCTATTCTAGTAAATTGATATATATTTTTTTTTTTAAATTGTAAAATTTATACATTTTTGGTTTTATTTATCCAAGAATTTATTGTATAAAAAAAAAATTTGAAATAAAATAGTGGCAATACAAAAATAACATAATGTCTTTCAAATGTTTTCTTTTGTGAATTATTTTTTAGCGTCATATGTATCTTATGATTGACCTAAGGTTGCTTGAATCACACACCTAGGTTTCCACAATCATAATTATGTTTGAGCCAAACATAAAATGTTTTCTGAAATCAGAACGTTGATTCAAGCAACCATATCACATGTATCTTATGATTGACCTAACCATTCTATTGAAAAAGAAGGTTGCTTGAATCACACACCTAGGTTTCCACAATCATAATTATGTTTGAGCTAAACATGTTACATGTTGTAACATAGTTGTGGCAACTATAACCTCAATCATAGTAAGGTTCTCCCAAAATATGGTGGCCACAATCATATTTTTTCTTCGAGTGTAGTAATCTTCTTAAGATGCCAAATTCGATCAGTCCAAGGCCTAAGAAAAGTCTTGGTGTTGGTCTATTTTGCATATTCCAGTCTTGGTTTTAATCTCACAGTCACTAACTTTAATATGAGACGTGGCGGAGGTTTTTTCTCTACGCCTAGTGTAGTTCGATCTCCAAATTCATTTCACTTTTAGCCACAGCATGCTGTGCCTTGGCTTTTCATTAACTTCGATTTTTGATGAACTACTAATCGTGCGATCAATCCTTATGCATTTCATCTTTTGAAAATCCTCCATTTTTGGAATGAGCTACTGTTTCAAGTTATTGTTAAGGGTGCTTTAAAAAAAACCAGTTCGATAGATCATTATTTTATGCAATCTCGACCGAAATGTTTTAGGTTGACAATCATAACGCGATTATCGGTTACGTTCGATTTTTGCAGCGAGATCTTTAAGTGTGTCGAAAAATTTGAATTTTGTACCAATTACAATTTTTGGATTGGGTCTGGGTTAACAAAGCCATTGATAGATCAATGACCGATCGTTGATCGTATGACAAAACCACTCAATTAAATAAGTTTTCGTTTAAGGAATCTGATCGGACTGGACTTTCGCTTTTCTTCGGTATTTACTGCCTACAAAAAATTTATCGCAAAACTGGTTAAATGACTGATAAGAATGATGATGGCTAGCGATCTTGTCATAAAAGATTCAAGATATTCGATCCATCCCCTTTTTTGCTAGTCAGTTAATTGAAAATGATCGTTACTTATTGTACAAGATCACAGAAGATCAGTGAAGATCACTGTTTAAATGCCTAGTAAAAACGGCTCCTGACGTAATAAACTATGACCATCTTAATTATGGATGTTGAGCAAAAAACCTTTTGTCTTAAGAAGTTTACGAGTGCTCTTAAAACTTTAAAGCCTAGCACTTCTTAGCAGCTAAATATTTACGTTTCCACCTTTTTTATATAGCGTTTAGTACCTAGTTTCTGTAAACTTCAAAGAGTAATGAAGTAATTCAAGGCCAAAAATATTATCTGCGATCGTAACTGATTTCTCGCTTTAACGATCACCACAAACTGGAGCAAATTCGAGATTAGATAGTGTGTGGGGCTCTCTAAATGTTCGAGAAAATTTTATTTTAAGAAGTGCATAAGATTTCATGGTATATTTTCGGTGCATTGGATATCACAGTAGAGGGTACTGTGACTTCACCTACCTACTTGTATGACTTGCTTAAATTTGTATATGTAGAAACTTTGGACGAATGTTTGCCAAGAAAGAAGAGTTTTGCGAAAGATGCAATCACAGAAGACAGAGTTAAACCCTTTTCAAGTGTCACCACTTTCGAGCACTTCACCTCAATTTCGGGCTAATGTTTCGCAGTTCTTTGAAATCAATGAAGACATACTTCAGTTCGGCGAAGAGGCTATTTGGATTTTTTTAATTTTAAATTTTTTAATTAATAAAATTTTTTTTCTTTTAATCCATTTCACTTTAATTTTATAAGATGAGGTCCTTACGTTTATCAGTTTATTCCGGACAGGAGGCAAATATTTTAGTTCAATCATTAAGCTCCTGGACGGAAAGCTCCTGGACAAATGTCCTTAAAAAATGAGTTCGTAAATGGAGAAGAATTTGACATACCTACATGTCTGTCTATCTACGTGAGGTTTTCTTGCCAGATTTTTTTCAGGTTGCTTACATATAAAATTCCTTGAAAAATTTCGTAACTGTTGCACAAATACTTTGAAACGCACCAAGCAAGAAATTCAAAATTTAACATATTTAAATTTTTCACCAATAACAAATAAGAAAATATAAATCTTAAAAACTCTACTTGAACTTTTCGTCAATAACAGAAGAAAATTAAATTTTTAAAAATTCTGTTATTCATTCGAATTCAAATGACCTTAAAAATGTGTGCTTCCATTACTTTAATTGGTAAACTTTGACGTATATAATTTTGGATCTGATGTGATTTGCAAGAGTAGGTTTTTGAATCGAAGAAATCGCATAATTCCTTCAGGTAATTTTCTTGCGAAAGATCTTAAGATTTAATTTTCTACACCAATTACTTAATAACTTGATTTCGCAATAAGCTTCAAATTGAGACTTTTAGCATCGTTTTTAATTTTTTATCAATTAGAATAAAGTAAATCTTTAAAATCACACCGCCTCTTCGAGTAGCTCCTTCACTAATGTTATTAGAAAAATTGCTTTTAACATCTAATAACACAGCTCTTAATTAATTTTAATTTTGAGTCCATAATAAAGGATGTTTTACGATATCCATACATAAGTCATTGAACAATTATTTAAAAACGAAAGAACTTGAATTCACTTCTACAAATTAGCTTTTTAGTATCTTAAGTCTTTGAAAATCAGGTAGTACAATTCTGTAAAAGGTAAGACATATAAATGTCTTAAAAAAATTGATGCATTTATCCCTCGTTTGTGAATAAAAATACAGCAATCTAAAATTTAGCATATACGTTAATTTTACAATTGATTAAGCTATGAAATTCATAATTTCGAATTACCTCGTAAGCCCGAACACAAAAAAAAAAATAAGTTAGCCGTGAGGATGAAAATGAAAAAAAATAAATTAGATGATGAAAAAAATCCATCTAGTACTTCAACTGGTTCCCAAATAAACGTCCTTTATACCATGTTTCCACTGTACCTTAATCTCTCGATTAAGAGAACTAGATTAAGCACGCAGGGACATCATTTGTGGGGTGGAGGGGGTTGCAGGGAGGGCATTTGCCACATTTGTTATATATAATATGTATATGAAAATACCAAATTCCGTCCCCAACAAAAGACGTCCCTGAGTGCTTAATCTAGTTCTCTTAACCGCGATATTAATGGGAGAAATACCTTTAGAAATTTCAAAAAATCGTTTTTTTTTGCGTATTTCGAAACTATGATATCTTAAGAATATACTGTCCAAAGGATAGCTCGAAATATTGAATATTTTTGAAATTATCGCATATAGTTTAGAGAGCGGCGACAGCATGTAGTACTAGAAACGATAAAATGTTGAAACTTTAAACGCGATTATCTCGAAACTACTTTTTAAAAAACTGCTCGTGTTTTAGCTCAAAAAGTTATCGACCGATTTGGATGAAATTTGGAGAGGTTTCTGTCAGTAGTATTACCGGAAGGATATACCTAAAATGTTTGTCGCGAGAAACAGGCGTCCGAAGACTCTCCACAACGTCGCCATTTTATTGGACATCCGAAAATTGTTTTTTTTTGTTAAGTTCAAAGTTATATTAAACTCATATCCGAATTTCACAATGATCCGATTATTTTATCCCTTCTAAAAAAAATCCCAAAAAATGCCTATTTTTCACGACCGTATTTCTCCTCTTAAGGTGTAGTTTGATTCACATATACACACCGAGTTTCAATTTTCTAGCATAAGCCGTTCTATAGTTAGGAAAACCATCCTCACTCCCGTATCATACTACCCCTAAAAAAAATTATATTTTTCCGACATGCCACTACTACAGCTCTATCTAAATAAATCTCAGCTTTCTGTTATTATAGGTTCTCGAGATATAAAAATCAGATCCGATTCCTTTTCAACATTCCCCACTGTCAAAGAAAAATATGTCTATTAGCCCTATGTTTGGTAAAGATTTTATGCATCTATCTTATACTGTTCTTGAGATATGAAGCGTGAATTTTTAGAAAAAATCTTATCCCCTTCAATTTCATGCTCCACTGCCTCCATAAAAAATTTTACTTTCAGCAAACTCCATTTGTCAACCGTTACTCTCAAACCGAATTTTATTTTTCTAGTGCAGTTGGTTCGTGAGAGATCGTTACCGAATTTTCTAACTACAAAAGTGAATAGATCAATGCAGAGTTGAAGGCACTGCAATTCAAATTAGAAACAAAATCAACAAAAATTCATTATTAAAAATAACACCTCTTTTTAACTAAAATAAATAACAAATTTGACGATTTTTGAAAGTATCTTCGCCAAGACGCAATCACATCTGAAGATGGTGCAGTGCTTGAACCCAAAGTGCAAGCCTGAACAGTGAAAGTGAATGACCAAAATGATGGAAGTGATTTCCCTTAAAAATTGCAAGCATCGAAATTGGAACCGATTGTAGACTACTGGTTTTATTCAATTAGTTGTTATGTTGCACTCCTGGGGTTGGGAGAAGGACAGCGCTTGTGAAGAATATTAAGATCAATAAAAATGGATTGTATGGTGTATATTCTGAAATCATTTGTTATTGAGAATCTTTAGAAGTTGTTTCACTTTGAGATGCACTTTTAAGTTTTGACAAGATCTTGAATGTGATTAACTACTACCTAAATATAGAAACCAAGACTTTTTCAACTCGAGGTTTCATTCTTCGTGTCAATTAATTATGAAACTCTTCTGCTTATACTTGAATTGTGTATGTTTCGTCGACAAGTTTTGAATCCATCAGCGGTCATAAAGCGTTTGATGTGAATGAAATTCCGTTCGAAATTATAACTTTTAGCAAAATAAGCTTTGTCGGGTTCGCGTGCTGTTTACCATGCAATAGGACTTGGCTTCTTTGGAACGCTAAGTAAGCAGTGAGATGCTTAATGGCTTACGCACAGGAATTGAAGGTAGATGTGAAAATTACTTAAATCAATTGCTTACTCTTTAAATTCAAAAAATGAGCAACAATAGTAGTTTGGTTTGGTGGTGATCAAAAGTACAAATGTATGAAAAATAACAAAAGAAATCGACGGTTCTGAAGCGCTAATAAGTAATTAGTAGATAGAACTAAATTGGCTGGTATTTCTCATTCAGAGTGATAAAATACCGAAACCAAGTGCGACTTTTATCTTAAAACCTGGTATATCCATTTATATCATATACCATCTCATATAAAGTAGCTCATGTTTAATTGTTTACAAAGCGAAATCTGCAATCATCAAACAATTCAAATTTACTGGATTTCAACCTGGCACGCAGCTGACCAGTCTATTCGATGGTGGCAGCTTGTAGAAATCAGAGTGTAGTGTTCGGTGTATTTTGTAACCATAATTAATATGTGCTTGCAACGGAAAAAAAATCTGATTGATCTTTACCCAATCCTTGAACCGAAATGAGTAAGATCGAAACTTTTTTGTACTTACGGTCCCTGTGCAATATACGGCACATACTGAATCTGGTTCGAATCCTGACTAGCTGGTTGATAGCTCGGCTCCGAAGTGCCATCTGTAGTTTTTTCCGTTGGACTTTCATCGCGACTATACGTGATCGTGTCTTGATGTTGAGCGCTATGCTGATGATCATCCGCAACATATTGAATATCGTTGGCAACATTTTGTGGCGATTGAATTGCTTTCGCTTGAACGCCACCGGATTGAACGTAAACATAACGCGGCTGTGGATGTTGCTCCAGGTAAGCCGAGACGGTTGGAGTGATCGGACGGTCTAGTGATTGGCGACTTGGTGCTGAGTAAGTGTGCGATGATTCTTCGTGAACGGCTAGGAGAAAGGTGGAAAAGATCGAAGATGTTATCGAACGACCTTGAAGATGAAAGCGAATTAGTCTATTTACCTTTGGCGGCACTTTGATATTGGAAGCGGTTTGGAGCTACGGTAACATATTGCACATGTTGATCTTGCCGATAATGACCGCCGTTGTGGGAGTGGGTGACACCACTATCTTCAGTTTCAGGTGATTCATTTTCGTACGGTTGGTGTGTGGGTGCTTGCGTGGCGTAGACAACTCCACCGGGTACGTCCGGAGCACTAGCTTCCTGCTTTTCTTGTTGCTCTTGTTGTTGCTGTTGAAGATCGCGTTGTTCTTCTTGAAGTTCTTGTAGCTTCTTAAGCTGTTGCCGATAATATTCCAAATTTGTCGAGTGATAGTTTTGCGATTGTTGAACTTCGAAGATGTCTTTGTGGGGGGTATTTTTAGCGAGCTTCTCACTCACGATGTTGTCGTGTTCGATATCTTCGAGATTGATTTTGCGGGTTGAATCGCCTTCTGCGGTTACTACGTAGACGTAGGGCAATAGAAATAACGCGAAAAACAGGTATTTCTGGAAATAAGTTGTGGAGAAAAGAAAATGAGAAGGTCAGCTTTTTTTTGTGTTTTCTTTCTATCTAATAAAAAAGTTAAAAATAAACATGTTAATTTGTAGAAATGCATAGCTTCTCTTCGAATGCATGTAACACCGAAAAAACTTGTTTTTTGCATCACAATTTCTAAAGTAAATATCGAGGTAGGTACCGACTTAATGGATGGACAAAATTTTTTTTTTTGGGAACTCCCCGAAATTCAATAAAATGTACTTTCAGTGTCCGGAAGGTCTTTTCATTAATACCGTGACTGTGGATTGAAGAAGGGACCGACCGGAGTACGTTTCGTTTTAATAATTGTTTAAAGGTCGGTATGCCGAAGTTAAAGACTTACTCAATAAATTATTCCTGCAACAGTTGGTAGAGAAATTGTTGACGGTTATTTTCTATCATTTTTGAATTATTTTGGTGTTTTAAATCTGGTTTAAATTTCTTGTACTTCGAGAAAATTACCATCTTGTGATTTTTTTACTGAACTAAATTTTTCCTTAACAATTTCTTTTTGCTGAAAAATCTGGACAGCCAAATTTTAGTTGGGTATATTTTGTTTACCTAGTTTTTATGTTTGAACATACTTGGCTTTTGCATGCAGCCTTAATCAATCCAAGCCTTAAAATAACCAGTGAAGAAATTAATTAGCCACGAAAAATTATATGTAAACTTTTTAAGAAACTAAGATTTAACGATATCATGGATTTAAATACTACACGTCATTAATAGCTATGCAGATCATTTTCAATTTAAATAATGAGATCAACTTTTTCGTAAAACAAAAATGTTTAAAAATGCAAAACTGTAAGTTTTAAGAGCTAAGAAACATATTGTCTATTTATACCAAAATTGAGTTTAATTCACTAAATAGAAAAGCTTTTAATTTAGACATGCGCATGATGTTTTTGTATTAAATTAGTTTATTTTAAAACGAGTTTAATCGAAAAAAAAATGTTTTTTGTTTTTTTAAGTGCGCTAAATTAAATTTAGATAAGGATTGAGATATATCCTTAATATATTTTGAACTGTAAGTAACATAGTACAGAGTACGGACTACTTTAGTATTTGATTTTATAAAGTATTAATTGTTATGAAACGCCGATTATGTGCTCATTGTACAATCATTTAACTGAACAATTCGTATTTATGCGAGCAACAAAGAATCTTCAAAGTATTTTCAGGCCTTGCCTTACATACGAGTAGCACGATATAAAGTAGCATATTCTTCATGTTTGACATTTTTAAAATTTAATATGAAGAAATGTAGCTCCGTACAAGAAGATAATAAATATGTGACATTTTTTATTATTTCTTCTTAGTGATAGGAACCGTGTTGGTTTTAGCAAATATGTACGAGTATTCTTATGTTATGTATGGGTTAAAAAATATTGGGAATTATTACGTTTGATGTAAGCAGGGCAACCCATTCGGAATTGCCATTGCCGATTCTTTTGAAAATTTAAGTACTAGAAGAATTAGTGAAAAAAAAAATTGATTTAGATTTTTTGTTTCTAACTCATTTTACTTTATTATTTCAATATTTCAATGTTTGAAGGGTCGTAGCACCCAAACGCTTTGAGCTATTTAGTTGAAGTTTGTTTGTGGGTAGCCTGGGCACACTCCCTTAAGTGGACACCTTTTGAGGAGTGGGGGTGTGAACGGGTAGGTGAAGAAGCATTTTGAACGGAATATTTTTGTTCCCATGTTTCAGCAACCGCTTATGCTAGTAGGCTGAAACTTAGAAGTTATATAGAGCTTCAATAAAAATTCCGTTTGCAAACAATTCAAATTGCCAACATGTGTGAAGGGGTGAAAGAGTAGGGAGAAAAATAATGCGTCCGAAACGCATTATTATTATTAAATGTTAGTTATTTTCCGGCGTCAGTGGAGTGCAAATTTTAATCATTATTGCTTCTATGATAGCTTACCATCAAATGTTAATTAATAACATATTGGTAAAAAAATAAAATTGCTGTTTGCGGGATTCGTTGTCACGCTGTAATCGTTGAGCTTCATATGAGCCGTCTTTTCCGAAAGTGGTGTAAGTATACCGGACGAAAACAAATTATCTTTTTAATTATTATTTTTTACATTAAAAAGTCCATTTTAATAAAATCAATATCAGTAAAAATATGGACTTAAGTTTCCTTTTGTTTTTATCTAATATATAAAATAAAGTCGCATAAATGGTCGGGCGGTATGGAAATCTACACCTATGAATGAACCGTCCCCTCCCAAATTTTGCATGGACATTCTCGAGACTACCGGACAATTTACAACAGGCAGTTGTAGCCGAGCGGGTAAGGCATCTGACCAGATATCAGACATCTGGGAGCGTATGTTCGAATCCTGCCGACCGCGAACATGTGTGCTTTTTTTAATTTATTTGTTTCGATTTACTATTTATAAAATATTTTTTTTAAAAGACCACTTGGAGCTAAAAAGCCGTTTATGTTCTTTAATAATTTTAATCATTATTATTAAATTTAACAGATTTATAGTGTTAAAACATTACCCGAATTATAACAACGTATACCAATATTTTTAAATTATTTCAAACGTAAAATCTTAAATATTTCAATGTGTCAAAAAATGAACTTATACCACTTTCAAATACAGCTCATATATCAAATACAACCAAAAATTCCACCAGATTGGTTGAAGTATTGGTGATTTTCAGTGCCACTTACCTTTAGTATAAGGTTGCGATTCCAAGCAATTTAACTTTCAATATAATACGTGAAATGAAATTCGTTTCAACATTATCTATATAAAATATTCCTAAGCAATACCATCAGCTGTCAGGGTGTTTCGGATAGTAGGCATGACACATCCTCTGACGAATGTATGCCATCCGATGACGAAACAGTTCCTTCGGGCCTAGTCTGAAAACTTAACAACACAATCTTATAAAACTGGCCTGATCAGTAAAGGTTTTCCAATTGTCATGTCCTCAAGGACAGCGACTAATCAACAGTCGGGGATATTGTGTTGGGGTTTTCACGCCACTGACACCGGAAAACCACTAACATTTAATCAGGGCATGTTATTTTTACACTAAATGCGTTTCGAATTTGAATCCAAACAAATTTCAATTTGCTCCGAGAGCGTGCAGTTTTTTTAAATTTCAATAAAACCAATAATATTTATACAGTGCAACCCGGTTATAACGTACCTTGAGGAACCACAAAATTAGAACGTTATAACTGATTGTTCGTTATAACCAACATAAGAACCTTTCAAAATTGTGAATGGGGATTGAAAAAAGATACGTTAAAGCCGAAAGTACGTTATAAAAGTGCACTTTATAAGCGGGTTGCAATGTATAACAAAAAATTCAAAAACTAACTTTTATGCTCTTCTATAGAAAGCCCGTTAAAGTTAAAATCAATTCTCATAAGACCTAAGGAAAATGTCGAAATTCGTAAAAACGCACATAGACGTAATCATTGAGATATACGTACTGGAGATGATGAGCAGCGATTATTTGGAGCCGGACGATTCCACGCAAAGGACCGGCAATAAACACTATGCTACTATTAACATCTTACTCACATTTATGTTATACTCCGTCCGGTCTTGAACACAAAACACGATAACCATTTCAATACTAGGCTACTATTTGCACTTTACTGCCACCTGGCGTCAAACGCTACATACAAAAACGTTAAATTTAGCATGGAAATGCTTCAAAGTGCTTCACACAAAAATGGCGTCTTGTCGTCTCCGGTATACATATCTCAATGAACGTAATAACTTTACTCTTCTGTAGAAGTTGAATATCGTAAAATGCTCAAATTAATTTTTAGGCGATTATATTTGCAGTGAAATCAATATCTCATTACAGCCTAAAGATAAGGCGGCTCAGTTTATGCTAAAATATACACCTAAAATGCCAATCTGATTTTTTTTGTAGGAATTAGTTTTTCGCTATATGTACATACTAAGCTAAGTTTTTAGTCTGGACCAGTCCTGAAATTTAAAAATCACCCACCACCCGACTCTTGCTCTTCCTATCAAAAATTTGTTAAATTTATTTATTTTTTCAGAGTAACTATATGTAGGTACCTACAAACCCCATCTGTTTATATCCTGAACAGTTTTCGAGAAAAAAAAATGTGAATTTTCTGGTTTCCTTTTCTTTTTGACCCTAATTGGTTTTTTGCAAAGGGCCGGGCCTTCAGGCCGTTTTAAAATACATTTGTCTTTGAGTACCCAAAATTTCAAGGCTTAACTTCTCTAGTGTCTATTTTTGTTTAAATACGAAAGCAACATCTAACACTCAACCAGTTATGAAGTGACTCGATCGCATGCCTTATAAACTATTCAATTAAACGCATAAAGGTGAAATGGCTATTGACTATCAAATAAATGGCTGAAAAAAACCCAGAAAAGCACTTCGATACATTCGGTAAGCGCATACAATCCCAAAAAACCTGAACAAAAATCGCTGACATGTGTTGGCCGCGGATTCGTTCATAACACACATCACAAACAAATCTGCCGTCACTTCTCGCAACTTACCAACGCTATTAAGTAATAATAAATCACGCGGTCTTAAACCGATTACGAAATGAAAATGCATTCACAAACACCAACAAATGAAAGTCACCTGAATTCTTTTTAAACTGCTCCGGTAACATTATGCGCTCCTTCAATTCATCTACCTGATAAAAATCTTGAACCTGTTCCGCAAAAAGAATTTGATCGGGTGAAAGTATATAGTTGCGTTCCACTAAGGCGATCTCCTGTGAGGAGGTATCCGACGGTGAGCGAATTGTTTTATTATCAATTCACCTAATGCCACATCGTTAAGTTGCCTTGTTTGTTGGAATTTTCGGACTGCCATAAAAAAAATTGTTTTTTATGATCACCGTACCTCTAATTAATTTATTGTTATGTCTCTTCTCATTGATCCATCTTTAATACACTAGTTTAAATTCAGGTGGTAATTAAACGATGGTCTGTGAACTGGATGGACCAACGACTGGAACTGATGGTATTCGAGTTTAAGTGAATGGTAAAAATATGAAAACTGTTAGAAAATGTCGGAAAAGTGAATGGTGAATTCTGATGAGAGTCCGGTTGAGATGATCATTTATCAATCTTTTTAATTTTCTTGCAAGATTTCCAATTGCATTGACATTAAAAACTGAAATAAATCGAAAGATCACACTAAAGATGTAGGCTGATCGATTTTATCGTGGGCTGCAATGCGCTCCAGGGTATCGTTAAAAAATGATTATTTTCGTTGCATCAAAATTATAATAAAGCCTAAAAGGGACGCCGAAATTCGTTTTTATTATGCCTTAAAGATCCATTCAAATATGTCCGAACCAAAGGTGTATTTAATTATAAAGCCGATTTTCTAAATTCATTATTTTTCTTAAATTCATTTTCTTTACACAGCGATTTTTTTCTAGAAGATTGAAAGACGCAAGCGACCTGTCCGATTAAAGTCTTAAGTCTGTTATATAATTTTCTTTTAATGATTCCATCATCTAGTTCTTTAATTGATGTTTTTTTTTATTTCGCAATTCGTATTTTGTGAAAGTCGAACTGAACTACTTATAGAAAAAAAACTATATGTTGAGCTAATAGCAAGTTTAATTAGGCGAGACCTTCTTATTGTCCAGCTATTTAACGAAAATCTCTATTCCCAGGAGAAAGGCTTATCACACAATACATATGACTTTATTTTTTTATTTTCAATTATTATACAATTGAGCACTCGAAAATGGTTATATTTATCGAAATTAGACAAACAAATGTTATGGTGATTTGCAACATATTATAAAAGATGGTGCATGTAGGCGTTTAAATAATCTAATAACAGAAATCTTGTAGTGGGTATTTTTCATAGATATAGCCAATAACGAAATAATTTCAAACTTCAGTAGCCGGCATAGTGTGGACAAAAACGAAAGACTTAAGGCAGTAACCTGATTTTTAAATAATTTTTTGTTGTTATTTAAATATGCTTACAATACTGTTACGACAAATGACTCGACAGTTAAACTGTGACGAGGGCAATAATATAATTGTTGCAAATGTTAATTGGATTTGTAGTTAAGGCATTTGCTTGAGTAGTATTAGCTATAATTGGACTTATTTAGCTTAAGTAAACTGTTGTTCAAGGATATTCATCAATAAAAAAAGGTTTAAAAGGTTTATCGAATGAAATGATGATACTATTTGAAGTGGAATTTCAAATTAAATACACATATGTTGTTTTTTTAAATTGTTGAAACACAAGGAAAGGAATAAGGAAAATGGAGATCCGTAAAGAATGGTCAGTTGTAGCGTAACACCTGCAGCACAAAAATCTGCAACTGACAGATTTCTAATGAGAACTCTAATTCTAATATCGTTTTGTCTAAAACATACATGAAGCAGCAATCAAGTATGCGACCAGAAATTGTCGTAATATCAAGGATATTGACAACATAGAAATAGCATCAGAACACATACGCAATGCTATCGAAACTGCTTTAAACTCATCCTGTACGGAAAGATCCAGAATAAAGCCGGAAACACAATGCACACGTTCCGTTCCGTTCCGTCACGAAAAGTGAGGTTATGTGATCCATAAAAGTTGAATATAGGTGAACTCGTCCGATCCGTTCCGTTACGTCCATTGTGTGCATTTACATGGCCAGCCCATAAGGTTTACTTTGACAGCTGAACGTGAGCATTGTGTTTCAGGCTTAAGAAACAGGAAAGTAGCTTGGTGGAACCCAACCCTAATAAAGCTGAGATCTCTACAAGTGGGTCAAAAAATAAAATAGCAAAAACCATCAACATACAACAAGGACACTACGCAGTATTTTTTTATCTGACCTTGGTTTCTTAATTAATTAAATGAGGTAAGTAGATAGCAATAGCATGATGCATAATTCAAAAACAAAAACAAAAACAATGTGATAACGAGTCGTATTCACCAATTCAATGAAATCCTTATAGAACGCATATAATAAAAATGATAACAAATCAAGCGCAGACACAGCTCAGCTGTGTTGGTGTGATTTCGTTTCTTATTTGTTCCTATAAATTTGTATGCTGAAACACTTGAGAATAGAACAGCTGCAAAAAATGCGATCTATTACGTGGATAGTGAAAAACGATGCACACAGATACAAATGTGTGAAATCATTCATGTTTGCATATTAGCGTACTCTTTTGTTCGCATGTGAATTTCCATAAGAATATAGAATTGAAATTGTTCAATCGAATTTCTTTGTTCCGCTTATGCAATGATTTTTTTTTTAACAGAAAAAATGCATGTGCATCTATTAAGTGTCCAGTCTTCTTATGGATAGTCTTTGGTAGTAGTACACAAAATACTACGAGGGTGATTTGATAAGTCAGTGACTTTTTAAACGAAAGATAATTTTGTTAGGCAAATAAGTGTTTTGTTTCTAGGCGGAGTCTCACATGTCTCGTATCTAAAGCACACACAATAAAAATGGACCTATTAGGTAGACTGGATTGAATTCTTAGCTCAAACTCATTTCCCAGGATTTTTAAAAAACAGAACCAGACAATGAAAACCGGCTCACCTTTCAAAAGACGAGCATACCTAACATATTGGACTGGGAAAATTCAGCCAAGATCCTTACTGCTAACAAGGTTAAATGGTCTATATGAAGTTTTAAGTCATTAAAATCCTCTGGAGAAAACACGATATATTCCGCCTTATTGTGAAGAGGAAGAAACAATCTTCTACTAATACTATTATCCATATTCAGAGCAAGTTACTCATGTGGTTATATACCCATATCCCGACATAACGTTTAGGTCAATCCTATGACATATGTCGTGACGAAAATTGAATAATCGATTACCAATGCCCCGAACAATAAACTCGACGATCTGTCCCAGTCAGATGAAATGTGCACCGAAGAAAACGAGGGCCATTTGTGCACGAATTTACGCTACATATTTCGCCATGCCTGTGTGTTTAACGTGCTCCTGCTCGTGATCTGTTCGTCGTACGAAAAACTGGTTTATTCGAAACTTGTTGGGGATTTAGTTCTCTACAACTTTGCCATTTAAATATGTCACCTATTTTTAATAAAAATGGTCCAAAAGTTTAAAAAAACTAGGACGATCTTCTAATTTTTTACACTTTACCCTTATTATTAGCAACAAATAATTATTTTACAAAAAAGTTTTTCAGATAAAAAAGATAGGGAATTTAATTCTCTATAAATTTGGTTCGAACCATTTTTGGCGAGAAATGCAAAATACGGCTACAAATCGACAAAACAGGAAATTCAAAATTTCGGGCACATGCCATATTAAATTTTGGTCTAAAACTGTGTTCCCTGGTCTTCTCCATCATTGGAACCTAGCCACGTCAAAAAATTTCGCCTTCCATTTCAGTCCGACATTTACTGAAATTTTGTCACTGATGATTGGGGTGGGCTATAAGGCAGGATTGGGTATCATCCCAAAGAAAAGCAATTGTTACAAACTGGCTTTTCTAAATTAAGGTAGTTTTGGTAGTAATCAGGTCAGCAATCAGCCAGTCGGCAATTCAAGAGTACAAGAGTGTTAAAATCCAACAATTTCTAAAACTGATTCTTAGGTGATTTTGTAAAAGGCCCCTAGAATTATAAAAACTCGATATGTCAGTTGATCTCAGAGATCTGTCGGAGATTGAAAGTTGAAAAAAACCTTATATTATTTTTTAGGCGAATTTGATATCTGTTGAAACCTAAAAAATATGTTGGAATTCGTCAAAATAGAACTACTTTACACTGCTTTGCGATTGAATATCAAAATAAAGCGAAGACCGAATGTTCTTTGACTTTCAGGAAAAGCCAACAGAAGTAAAATTGATTCATTTCGAACTACAGACCGATATCTTTGTTACCTAACATTAGTAGTGTGAAAGTGAGTAAAAAATGGCGAGAAATAGAATTATGGTGGAGCCGGATCGTAATAATATATTTGCAAAAAACTAAATTTGGTTTTCAACGTGATCATAGTACACAAGACGCAATTTCGTTAATAAGTACGATAATTGCTAATACCTTAGATATCGCTAAAAAACCGTGAGAAATCTTTTTCCATCATGCCACTGCATTTGAATCTACTTGGCATGATAAGATAATTTGCAAGCTTCACAAAATATAAAGTTACTGGATAAAAATTTACGTGATCAATCGTAAGCAGTCAATTAAAATAAAAGTAATGTTGAATTTGGTGTACCACAAGCGACAATCCTTCAATTCTACACCTTCCAGCCAATCTAGAGTTACGCATACAGGATATTTATTTTTTTAAGGCGCCAAATATCCACCAACTTTCTCACAAACGCGAACTCCAGATGGAGAGGACTGACCAACTGCGTACTGCGTCATATCTCGGAAGATATGGCCATCCTACTGTCGAAGAAGAACAGATGAACTCCTGAGCAGAAGCCGCGTGGACGTCTCCAGAGTAACGGCAGTCAGCACAGGTCACTGGCCGATCGGCTACCATGCTGACATGAGGGAAGCTGTTATCCACCTTCTTTGCTAGTGTCCAGCCCCAGCTAGAGCCAGACTTCGCGTACTAGGCAAACCTTTCATTAATAACCTTGACGAAATCTCGAAGAACAAGATTGGAGAACTGATCACCTTCCTGAATAGCTCCGAATGGATATGATAATCCATTGGTGCCCCAGGTCTCTGTCGTAACCATGTATCCACTTCCTCAACCCTCAACGACCAGGTTAAACGAGTTGTGGTATCAAAACGGCGCATCCTGTGCTACTTGGGACCTGTTTTCGGCAGACGAGCCGCCACGTAAATCAACCAACCAACCAACCAACCAACATCTGAAGTTCCCTACCCCTAATACAAGGACTAATCTTCGCATGGGGATTGGGGTATATTAGTTTATTAGTAATTTTATGCTACCTAATATGATTTGACTTCTAAGTACAAAAAATCTTATTAGGCTCAAGAGATAAGACGAAAATTGAGAAAATATATGCAACCCATTTTCATTTAAAAATGCCAATGCAAATTTAGTTTTGTTTGCTTATCTTATTTCTCTAATACATCCCAAAGATATTCCAAGTTTCTCCCTGCTTGGGTGCAGGGTGTGTGAAGTTTTGTACTATCAAAGTTTTACATGCATTCAAAGTTTCAAATTCCTTCCTCGTGAGATAAAGAAACCAATTTCTTTGTCTTAAACGCTCTCCTCACCTTCCTATGAACCACTCTACTGATTACCCTTTTTTCTCGACTGCTTTGTGCAGCTAAAAACATGTAATTTCGGCGGTATATTAGTTCTAAGATTAAATCACGGAAGCAGAAATTATATTATAAGATTTCACTTTAGGTCTCAAAATTCCTAGACTCAATTTGATGATTTTGTTTTTTAAATTTTAAAAGGGGTAGCCCAACTAGTAAACAAACTTCGCATTTCGATTTTCCGGAGGCTATAACTCAGAATTCGGTAAGACTGTTGAGCGCAGGTTGTGAATTTTTAATTTCGATAAGGCTTCCGTAAGACTTGCAAGCGGAAGTTGAACTTTCAGAAGCCATACTTTCGATATACAGCTCTATAAGGACTTATTAAAATAAATGTCAACAGTCTTATGGAGGTTTATTACTTTTAACTACGATAAAGCTTCCGTAAGACTGGCGTGCTGAGGTTTGTAAGCTCAACATGTTTTATACCTTATCTAAACTTTATCGAAGTATATAAATAGCTTCGATAAGGCCTCATGGAAGGAAAGGTGTGTCACTAAACACACATATTTCTATTTGTCTGCAATTCGTCCGCTGCGTACTTTCTGATCGGTAAATTTAATTTGTTTTAAGTTTTTTCCCTGAAAACACTTTCAGGGCAATTAATTACCATCAAATCGGATAATGGATAAAAAAGGAGGACCGGGAAAATCATAGGGTTGCGTTTAGTACAGCCAAGGCTAGTACATAGTTACCTACTTTCTTTTAATTTGTAAAATTAATAATTGATTCCCTTAAAAGCAGGCTCTATTGACTATTGAAGATTGCTCAAACCGCAACGAACAAAACCCTAGATTTTCTTAAATCCAGAACAATTTGTCCCAATCTAAAAGTAATTTACACGGATGTCATCAAGTTCCCATTAGGCGCTCATCATAATCGTCATAATTAACCGCTAAGAAGAAGACGACAAAAAGACGACATGTCAAGTATATGTTAACAAAGCGTACAATTACGCGCTTCTACTAAGCTAATAAGCTTAACAAATAACCGTAACTTTCCATATGACAATTTTCATATTAGCTGAAAATTTAGAGAGTTTAAAAAATTACGTCGAAAAAAATCCACATTAATTTTTCGTCACTTGAATGTGTAAGTTACAGCTTATCACAAAAACCGGGTCCTGTTCCGAATTTTGATTGTAAGAAACTTTCGGTGGTTTTCTTTAAGAAACTCAGTGTATCTCTATGATTCAGAGTTTTGTAAAAAAATATCGCTTATTACACTTACGTCGATAGTCGACTCAATTTCACCGAACGAAAGCGAATGTTTTAAAAACACATTAAATCAAGTAAGTAGTGGCGCTCGCAACAATTTTCCTGGCTAACTTGTTGTCTTAAAGTTCGAATCCAGTTTGAATCTGAAATTTTGTTACATACGTGTACAAGGAGCATTCATGTCGCTAATTTGATCCAATTAAAATTTTCAGTTCTGGTTTCAAATAAACAGACGATATTATCGACTAATACTCGGAGTATCTATCGGTTTGATGTACAGGTAGTATTGCAATGGAAAGTCGGGATTCGATCGTTATTTAGATCGATTAAGTTCTGTTAAATTGCAATTTCCTGTATAGTCAGATCGTTACGTTTTCATTAATCGAACACAACATAGTTTTTTTAATTAGCAATAAACTGGTCCATGTAAACTGTACGAAAGAAAAATGTCAGGGAACATTTTTCGTAAATTGTTCAGTTCCTGTTTAGTTCTGTACCGCTGGGCAGTAGAACGAAATCTGGTAAAACTGAATCGACGCTGACTAGGTTGTATGTATGTAGATCAAATTTACTAACTAGTTTCTAGAAGATTGAATTCAACAGCAAGTCGCAAAGTAATATCTAACACAAATCTTTTAGGTTTTTTGCGGGACAAATATTGAGATTACCAATGTGATTAAGATGCATCGACTAAACGACAATAAGGAAAAGAATTCTTCAATAATGCTACCATCCTTTTGAACTCAATTGCCTACTAACCGCAACAATGTTGCAGAACTTATAGGACCTCTGTAATTTACTATATTTTTTTTATTATTGGCGCAGTCGGTAATAATTGACAATGTTATAGATTTTTTCAAACAAAACACAATTCGGATTGAAATCATTTTCTGATGGGCTCTTTAGTCTTTGCTCGGAGGTCTGTAGCACCGAAAAGGAAACAATGTTCAATAGTACCGGCCAGCCAATTTCGTATTATTGGTAGTATTTAAAATATGCGACCGATTCAAACATTCGTATCTTGAAGTTTTATTGAATTATCGGCGCAGTCGGTACTCGTCACTTGTTGTGTTATCTTCTGACTGTGATGGTCAATTCGTTGCTAAATTGATTAGATTTTTATTCTAATCAAAAATCACATCGATTGAAATAAATTTGCTGCAAGAAAAAAGGTTGTATTCAAATCTACTTGCTGGGTCAAGAAAAAGTTTTGCTCAACAAAATAAATATCGGCAAAATTCGGAACGGATTATCAGCACGGAGTAACATCAAGACAGAAAAGAAACGTGCCAGCATCATACCAGATTTCTTATCAGCACGGAGTAACATCAACATTCACGTGCTGCATTCTTGTTTTGTTTGTATTTAATATTTTTTCATACAGGAAGAAGTGTTTCTTCAGATTCCATGATTCTTGGCGTCCGCCTTTGGTTGTCGTGTGGCTTTAATTATAAAAACCAAATGAGCCTGAAAGTATTAGATTGTAAGCAGTTGAATTTTCACAGAAAGGGTTCTGACACCGACGAAAAGGAGAAAAAAACCTAACAAACTATTGCATCTATGAACTTTCAAATAATTATAGTGGAATAGAAAAAACATCGCCGCAGACATAAACCTATCACCCATGTCCTTAAAAATAGTTCTATTAGAAATAACGTTTTAATAGGTTGTTACCTTTTACTCATCAAATGATTACGATTACGAAAGAAAATTTACTTCAAGCTGATACTAATCGGTTTGAAGATAGTATATAAAGAAGTTCAACGCAAGAATTATAAAACATGTTTTGATTGTAACCATACAAAATTTCTTGAATTATGTGTTCAACTCTTCTGGCTAATCGTTTCAGTAATAAAAATTGTTAACACCTATTTTATCCGGCCTGATTTATCAACCATTCAATCGCTAAAACGAGCTTTACCTTATACTTGGCTGACTCCTAAGTAAAGGTTGGTAATATTACAGAAAATCTGCCAACAGTCTGGGCGCAACTTTATTATTTTTCCGGCAGAAGTTCAGAACGCGTTCAATTCAGGGATGCGGTGTATGTTACTATGTGACTGAAAACCTAACAAAAACTTCGGGAAGCGGTTAGAAAAGGGTGCAACATATGAATTAAATAATTGGGTCTTATTCCGGGATGCGGTCTAGAGGTTGAAAAAAACAAAAATTAAAAATAGGTGATTATTAAACAAGCCTGAGGAAGTGAAAAGATATTCGATATCCGATCAGACCTGAGAAACATGGTGGAATTCATGAAAAAGTATACAACCAGTTTACACCCTCTTATGAATTACTTTTCTAGTTAATTTACATATACGTACCGAGTTTCAACTTCTTAGCATAAGCCGTTCTAAAGTTAGGAAAAACACCCCCCACCACCGTACCATACTACCCCTAAGAAAAATTCTATTTTTCCACCATGCCACTATAGCTCTATCTAAATACCAAGTTTCAGCTTCCTATCACTATAGGTTCTTAAGATATAAGCATCGGAACTTTTTCTTTCTCACCCTTCCCAACCCTCACCCTCTACACCCACACCCCCAAACTTTTTTTCCCTACTAGGGTTCTAATAGGCCTACTTGTGGTAAAAATTTGAAGCATCCATCTTTCACTGTTATTGAGATATGAAACGTGTTATTTTTGAAAATTTCTTATCCCCTCCACTTACGTACTCCCCCGCCCCCTTCAAAGATTTTACTTTGAGCAATCTTTATTTATCAAGCTTTATATCCAAACTGAATTTTGTTTTTCTGGTGCCACTGCTTTGAGAGATATCGTAATGTTAAGTATTTCAACCCCCACTTCCGTACGCCACTATCCCCACCCAAAAATTTTTTTTCAATCTACTTTCCTAGTATAACTACAGATATTTGTTAAGTTTTAATTGCTAGCCATTAACAGTTTAGGAGATATGGATTTTAGAATGTGTCAATATCGGCTTTTTTGCGTTTCGGACGCATTGCTTCCCCCTCCACTCCCACACCCCTTCATCCATATCATCAATTTTTTTCGCAAATGGGTTCACTATCATAGTTCTAAAGAAATTCCAAGTTTCAGTCTCCTAACATAAGCGGTTGCTGAGATCTAGAAACCAAAATTTCTAGTCTAAAACGCTTCCCCCACCTTCCCCCTCACACCCCCACCCCTGAAAATAATGTCAATTCAAGGGGTCTACCCAGTCTATTCCTAGAAATTTTTTTTATTTAATAGCTCCACTGGTTTGAGAGCTACGAGCCTTCAAAGGATTTTGGCAGTCGACGTACGGCGTACGGTGGACCGACGGAGTGAAAATTTTTATTGCTTTTTTCGTGTCTACTAGTCATGAAACGTGGACAAATATTTTTGAGGGCAGCAAATTTTCTTTTTTTGAAAATCAATAACAATACTGTACTATTACTAATAAAGTAATATTACTAATAAAATAAAAGTACAAATATTTGCAGGTAATTTCAGCTACCGCGTTCGCTTAAAAGTTACAATTTAGTACATGAGAAGGAATTCAGACAAAAAAAATCAATTACGAGAAAACTGAAAACTGAGTTGTTCGCATATCTACCATACGAAAGTTATTGAAAAATTTGCTTATGTGTCTCAGGAAAGGTTCATGAATGCAGTGAAAATTTTACTGGAACTAGTTTCGAGCAGAATCTAAAGTCAAGTTCGTTAGTGAGTAAAATTTCCCAAATTTTTCCATGAACTCCCACGCAAAGTCCTTCAAATCCTTTTTGTAGAATTAGTAATACATTATTTTATACACTATACTTTTTTGCTATTTATTTGTACAGAAACAAAATTTACAAAATACACGGTATTCCTTCGAGAAGCTGCCATACAAAATGTTTTTGAAAAAAATGCTGCATGTATTTACTCGAAGTCGCGATAGCATTGAGGTGAGGGGATTAAGTTCAGACAAAAAGGTAAAGTTCTTTGTACTCATGAGCGAAATTTATGTTTTCCTTGTGTTTGCACCATTTGAATGTACACATATGAGATCCAAAACAGACAAAAATCATCCCATGTGAAACCATACATATGTTCATAAAAGGGTGGGTCCTTGCATTCGCATTCGACCATGCTAGCAATTTCTTGAACATGCGTTGAGTTTTAAGTGTTGAGAATAATTATTTAGATAATTTACGTTCATGCAAAAACTTTTTTAGTATTCCCAAAGAATTCAAACGGAAGATCAATGTTCCATTTAGAGTGTCGAAAATGACTGGCTGCTCCCTTCTTTCACTTTGATATAATCCGAAGATTTTAAAAATAAATTATTGTTCAATTAAATGAATCTCCATTAAAATTCAGATTTCTGGCTTAAGTCTTTCGTTTTTGTTTTTAGTCTTTATTGGTACAGAACAGCTCTTAATGCGGTTGATGCAGTTATTGAAACTACTTAAATATATTAAGATTCTTAACGAAAGAAGAATTCAAATTAAGATCTTAAATAGATTTCTGTGTACCATAGTAAAGTGTAAACGAAAAGATTCTTTAAAATCTTTCGAAACAAACTGAACTTAGTCGTCACGTGGCAATGATATCAAATACACTTCTATAATTAATGTTAACTTCTTAACTTATTTTATTAAACAATTTTAACATTTTTTTCGACAATAATCCGTCAATACACTTTCGATCTAAACTTAAAAACAATAACAGGATTGACAAAGAAGTGCATCATCTTACCATTTTGAATATCCGTTTAATCCTTTTGGCGTCTTGAATTTTCACTAAATTGTTCACTTAAACTCTTCACAAATTTCCAAAAATAAAATATAAAAACAAATCAATAAACTAAACAATTTTTTTCATTTAAAACATCCACTAAAAACCGCCTGAAAACATAAAAAGAACCACCGAAAACCTTTAGGAGGAAGTTAACTGATTTCAACAAAAGCGTGCATTAAACTACCACAGGAAGATAGTGGGGCCTCAACTTTTATATACGGCTGAACGATCGAGTCGATGGTGTTGCTCTGCCCAACTGTTGGGTTGCGTACAAATTGCAATTTCATCTTTTTAATAATTCTTTTTTTTTTTGCCGTGGCCTCATCAAACATTCACATACCTGTAAACTGTTAAATTCCAGGTGAAATGAGTCCAGAGTACACGACGAAAAAAATTAAACAGTAAATATTTTTTGGGGTCCCATATAAGCACAAGAGCAAAATGTTGTATGACAAAAATGTTGCGTATCTTTTCGGACACAACAGAAGCAAAAAACCGCACAATGTTAAGGTGGTTATACCGCGTACCCTACCTCGGAACTTTGAAACCGGGCCCCAGGTGTTTTATCATACTTACCTGTGTAGATGTGGGTAAACAGAGTGCGCGGAGACCATGACTCTCGTGAAACGGTATATCGGCGGCATCACCTCAAAAACTATCGCAATCACTTTTTCTTTCGATAGCCAAACATACAAGATTCCATAGTTGGACACTCTTTACCTGGGGAATGGAAAAGTTCTATCATTGTGTCTCCCCGAATCGATCGTGTGATGATGCCTTTAAGTGGGGCCCTGCATTTCACACGTATCTTAAAGATCACATTTTTGAAATTGCCCTAATGAGTGTGCTTCAGTGTACTATCAAAATTTGAGTATGTTTGACTTTTCATCTTTAGGACCGTCAAAAGATGCACACTTATCTGGTAATTTTTGGCTATTTATAATATTGGCGTTTTTTTTTGTTGACTAATTCCATGATCAGTAAAGTGTGAACATCGTTTTGGATTTTTTTTTAGCATTTATGTTTTGGCGGGCTATTTTTAAATTTGAAACGGGTGGTTAATGGATTTCACACATAATCTCTTAAAGTGTGTGATTAGAAATTTCGTGCATTAAAAATGCATTTTGATATGGGTTTTGGCGAAATTACATCGTACAATTTTGTTGTGGGTAGTATTTTTTTGCAATTTCGCCGAAGAAATTTAAAGTATAATTAATGTCACTAATAATTACAAGGTGGAGTTCTTTAATGGTATTTCGTTGTTCAGTCTCAAGATGAAAGTGTTGGCTGTAATGTTAAAAGGTGGGTGATGGTTTTTTAAGAATTTTATAACAGGATCTAATTAGCGGAACGATTAAGTGGTTTAGTGCAGGCGTAATTTGCAAAAAATATCAGGTTCAGATTAAAGCTCTTTCATATAAAATACGGGGTGTGGTATCTGCTCCTAGTTCGTTCAGATTTTTTTTTAATCTTAAAACTTCTTGAAGTATTTCCCATAAAGGTGTGAAATTGTTGCGAAGAGGCGTGGATGACACTCAATGTAATGGTTTAATGGTGGTTCAATAAAACAAATCCGTCCGAAGTTGTATCTCAATTTAAAATTTTTTGTCAATAAAATCACAACGGAACACAGGTGGGAGCAAATGAGGTTCTGGTCCCCAGAATTTCCTAATTCCATCCTAATTACATTTTGTTCCATGCTTTTTATATTTTATAAAAAGATTGGAAAATAATTTCATAACTCAAAAATATTGTTGGTTTTTCTCGCGAAGAAAACTGTTTCAGAATAAAATATAACATATTTTGGCCCGTCGAGCCGAATTTAAACTGCAGGCCTATGTATATAATAATCATCATCATCGTCATCATTTACTTCATCGGTAAAATTCATTTTTTGATTAGATACAATAAATTACTTAAGTGATTAGACATGATTCAATATCTTTACAGCTTTAGTATAGTTGGTGGCATGCAGCAATTTTAAAAGTTGTATGATTTAACTATAATTTATACTTAAGGAAAATTTTCGACAAAAACCTTCTACGATTAATAATTAATTAATATACTTAAAGCTAACTTAAGGCTAACTTAAAGCTAATAACGTTCCTACTCTATTCCTTATAGAGGGGTGCTAATAAGTGCGTTAATGAGAGGATTTGTATTGTTCTACATTCGTTGATGAAAGAATTTGAAATTTTACTAGCTAATTTGCTAATTTTAGAAACTTTGGCTTCATTTTGAAGCCGGAAGGTCGAGTAATAATATGGTTTGTTAAGAACCACTTTCAAACATTTATTTTATTTTATTTGAAGTTTGTTTTTATGGCAGGCTGCACATATATTCCATATTGGAGCAGCATATAAGAATATTGGTTGCATGACCATTTTAAAAATTAAGAGTTTGTTGTAGCCCGACAGTTTACTTTTACGATTTATTAAAGGATAGAGTGCATGGATACTACGAGTTAACTTTTCGCAAGCATTTTCTATGTGAGTTTGGAAGGTTAATTTTCTATCTAGAACAAGACCTAGATAGGTGATTGAGTTTGACCATTCTATGGGCACGCCATTTAGGACCAGTGGTCTGCTAGGGAGTTTTCGACGTCTTCTTTTCCGCGAGAAATAAATAAGTTGCGTTTTACTGGGGTTTATTTTGATTTTCCATTTATGATAGAATGAGTTTAAGATATGTAGGCCGTTTTCAAGATTTTTGATAACAGTATCAGGATTTGTAGATTCTGTAAGTAATCCCGTATCGTCGGCAAAAACTGAGAGTTCACAATGTGGTGGCAATGGAATGTCTGCGGTATATATGCTATAGAGAACCGGACTGAGGCAAGATCCCTGGGGTACTTCAGCCGGTAATAATCGGTCAGTAGATAGATGAGTCTTCATTTTTACTGAGAAGGGTTCGCTCAGAAAAAAAGGATCGTATGATTTTAATTAAAAATGTTGGAAAAGAGAATTTCATTAATTTAAATATGAGTCTTTCGTGCCAGACTGTGTCAAATGCCTTTTCTATGTCTAAAGCTATCATTCCTAATGATTTTTTCCTATCTAAAGATCTTTTAGCTAGTGAAACAACTCTGTATAATTGATGCGTCGTTGAGAAGCCTGGCCTAAATCCAAATTGGAAGTCCGGTATTATGGGGGAGTTGCTTAGAACTTTATGAATTCTATTTAAGATTATTTTTTCGAATATTTTGCTTAGTACCGGAAGCAAGATGATTGGTCTATAGTTGGAAGGTTGGGAAGGATTTTTACCCGGCTTGAGGATTGGAATTACGATGGCACTTTTCCATTGCGAGGGGAAATAATTCAATTTTAGACAGGAGTTGTACATAAAGTTCAAGAATATTGTAGTCTTTATATAGTAATCATAAAATCATGTTTAGTTCGTATAATATCATTTTCCTACTATTTTTCGAATTGATAAAATTCAGGTTGGGTGTCCCACTGGCCCTTTTCAAGGATTTATATTCGATATTCGATATACATACATATGTATAATCAGACCTGCGGGATACGATTCACGTCGTTAAAATGTATACAATCCCTTTATACCCCCTTAGGGTTCGAATTGCAAAATATCCTGAAAGCACTTTCTAGGCATTTATGCGAAGAATCCGTAGAATTAATATTAATTCAATGCTTTAGAATATCTAAGAGATATGAAGAAAATTCGTGGAAACTTATGCATTCCATTTTCACTAATAATTTTTGTTGCTTTCCTTTCGTACGCCAATCGTTAATTGATATTTTTATATTTTTTACTTTTGTATTCATTAGTTATTTACTTATTATAGCTGGAACCGGCTCCATCAAAATTTAGGCCAGGCCCTTAGGGCATATGGCTCATCGACATATATTTACATGATTTCCATACTTTGATAATTATTAATTAAAAATAATTCAAAGTTAATATCAAAATAAGAATCAAATTATATGATAAGAATAATTCAATATTAAGGGTTTTGGCTAAGGCGATTTAAAAAATATTAAGTATTAAGCCAAAATGAGCAAACAATTCAATTCAGTGGAAAATTCGTGGAAATTTATGCATCCCATTTTCACTAATAATTTTCGTTGCTTTCCTTTCGTACGCCAATTGTTAATTGATATTTTTATTTTTTTTTACTTTTGTAGTAGATCTACATTTCTTCACCCAGTTTCAAATTAAAGCGGCTTCTTAGCAAGGAAAAATATCCTCCACCCCGTACCATACTTCCCCTAATACCAATTTTATTTTTTAAACATGCATCTTTCATAGCTTAAGCTAAATAGGTACTAGCCATCGTTACAGGCTTTCGAGATATTAAAATCGGAACTTTTTCTTTTTTACCCTCCCCGCCTTCACCACCTCCATCCACATCCCCAAATTTGTCTTTTTGCTGGGGTGTCTATTACACCTACCTCTAAATTATAAGCATCTATCTGAAATTTAAAAACTTCTTGAGAAATGAGCTCTGGTTTTTTTTTTGAGAAAAATGTTTATCCTTGCCACTTCCATGCACACCAACCAGTTTGAAGAAATGTGTTCCTCAAACTCTATTTGGCGACTTTTATATGCAAGCCAAATTTAATTTTTCTGGAGTTTCGGACGCATTTTTTTCTCCCCACTCACATACCCCAAACCCCATATCTACATTTTTTTCCAATGGCTCCACTATTAAAGCTCGTTATTAATTCCAAGTTCTTGAGATCTAGAAATTAAAATTTTCTGTCCAAGGCGCTCCTCTTATTTCCCTTTCACACCTCCACCTCTCAAAAAATCGTCACTTAAAGGGCCTACCCTTTTCTATAGAAGGGATTCTTTTCCATATTTTTACGAATTTCGTTTAATCTCTTAGACATATCGAGCTATCAAACTAATTTTACTTACTTTACTTCTTACTTCTCTACATCCTTTTAGGGAACAACAAATTTGGACTTCTGCGTGCTTATATAAAGATATATCCCTAAGGGGATGTAAAGTGGTTGTGTTCATTTCCACGAATACCGATAAATTTCCTAGGCGAGTGAGATATCGAATTCACTCCATTCATTATTTTTTTTTTTTTTGCTAATTAGTTTACATTGCCAAAATTAACTACTTTTTTGTTTAACTTTATTATTTTTTAATAAAAAAAATGTTGTGATGGGCCTGAAATTAAAAAAAATTTTTGTCTTCTATTATTTATAATAAAATAAAATGAAGTCCGCCGTGTACGCCAACGCGTTAAATGGCTTGTATGTCAACTGTTTATTGGCGGTTGGATTGGGTGGAACACTTCAGATGGTAATATTTTCGGGAAAAAAAGTGATGGGAGGTGGGGTCAGTTTTAGACGACAAATATTGGTTTCTATATCTCTGGAATCGCTTTTGCTGGGAATTTGAATCTTGATATTTATGATAGTGGACCTAAAGGTTTTTTTTAAGAAAATCCAAAAATTCAGTAGTATATTTCTCAAAACAATTCGGATATGATCTTAAAATTTATACAAGAGTTGGACCCAACCAATCTGGAGTAAAGAAGCCAATTTTTTAGATGGAGTGTAGGGGATAAGGGTTTTTATCGAGGGCAGTTAAAACCAAAAAGATAAAATTTGTCATCTGCAGTATAGATAATAAAAATGTTTACCTGGCAGCGTTTTTTTTGTATCTCAGAACTGGTTTTATTTGAAAGTTGAAAGGTAATTATAATATTATAAAATTAAAAAAAGAACAGATATGTGCGATGGAGGTATTGGAGGGTTCTGTAAAAAGAGACTTTTTTTTGCAAATTTCCGCATATCTTACTTACGCGGTACAATCAATATTGTCTGTGAAAAGAGAGTGCATAGATTTTCACAAATTTGTTCTTTATTCCCGCGCGATCTTCATATAAGCGTCTATAAATTGGCTTTCCGGAATTTCCGATATTTAACACAAAAATTTAGTGTAAAATAGTTGTGTAATTTTTTACAAACTTCAACAAATCTCTTAGGTCTAATGAGCGCATTGTTTTTTACTTTGTATGTAGTCTCCTAAAAATCGGTTTCAGAATCTTTTAATACTAAGCCCCTAATGGGAAACATCGATATTACACTTCCTTACTTTTTATTGCAAACTGGAAAGTAAATTAGTAAATAAAACATAACGCAGTCACGATCGGCTGCAAGCCAATCGTATGATACTCTAGATGAAATACTGAACTCCGATTTATATTTTAGTTGGAAATATATCAAAAGAATGAGGAGTGCACAAGCAATTATTACATGACCTTTTACTTACAGGTAGTAACTTTTGTGTAGTGGTCGATTTTTTGATTTATAGTGAGTTCCATAAAGTAAGTTAGGACATTTTACAGAATTTTTGTATGGCAACTACATGAAGGACTTATGGGATATTTTTCATATTAATAGTTTCAGCTGCGACTATTATAAAATTAATGTTTGTAAAATTTCAAAGTCGTAAATGAAAGCTTTCTAAACTTATCGTGCAATATTGGTGAATATGTTTATTAAGGACTTTTGTATGACAGCTACCCGAAGGAGTCAACCGATGGCGCTAATAATTGAACTCCGTCTTGGTTTTGGTATAAAACTAATTCCTGTAAAATTTTAAATTCCTGCTCTAACTCGTTCTGGAGTTATAGTGAATTCAGTAAAAAGCATACGTTTTTGAAGGACTTTTCTAGGCTGCTACACGAAGGACTCATTTGATTTGCATCATATTCGGAACATTCAATTCAAACATTTTAAACCATCCGTATGCAAAATTTCAAGTTCCTAACTTGAAGCATTCGAGCAATAACTGGGAAAACGTGTTTCAAGGACTCTTGTATGGGAGGTACCCGAAGGAGTGGAAGGATATCGCCCATTAACGAACTTAGCCTTACTTTTTCCATTTTACAAGTTGTGACAAAATTTCAACTTCCTAGGTCAACGCGTTCTTGAGTTATCGTGCTAACGGACGGACGGACGGACGGACGGATGGACGGAGGGACGGACGGACGGACGGACGGACGGACAGCAAACGGATTTGGGGGTTTTGGCCAAAAATAAACACAAAATAATATATAACTTTTTTTCGTCCGAGGCTCGGTTCTATGCGTTACAAACTTTTCGGGCTGGATTAAACTTATAATACTCTATATGTTCATCTAGAGTATAAAAATCACAGCTTGGGCGCAACAGTTGCATAGTAACCTGAACCGCATCTCAGTCTTAAATGCGTTACAAAATATTTCTTAAAAAAGTTTAAATTTGCGCTCAGACTGTTTTTAAATTTTGCTATAATTACAATTTTTTTTAATTGCAAAAAAAGGGAGTTTTATACGTTTTTCCCTGAAAACTAATTTAACTAGATCTAAGTCATTGACGATGTAATTTTATTTGCCATTGAAGTTGAAGTCGTAAAGACAGTTCTAGTCTAATCACTTGAATTCAATTATAAACAGCCACTATGTAACAACTCAATTGTAACAAAAACATATTTCAATTTCTTAAGACTTTTTTTTACAAAAGCCATTCCAATTTCATTTGGTTTTACATTTTTTTAAAGGTTCAGTCTTTCTTATGTTTTTATACTCTAGATGAACATATAGAGTATTATAAGTTTAATCCAGCCCGAAAAGTTTGTAACGCATAGAACCGAGCCTCGGACGAAAAAAAGTTATATATTATTTTGTGTTTATTTTTGGCCAAAACCCCCAAATCCGTTTGCTGTCCGTCCGTCCGTCCGTCCGTCCGTCCGTCCGTCCGTCCGTCCGTCCGTCCGTCCGTCCGTCCGTCCGTCCGTCCGTCCGTCCGTCCGTCCGTCCGTCCGTCCGTTAGCACGATAACTCAAGAACGCGTGGACCTAGGAAGTTGAAATTTTGTCACAACTTGTAAAATGGAAAAAGTAAGGCTAAGTTCGTAAATGGGCGATATCCTTTCACTCCTTCGGGTACCTCCCATACAAGAGTCCTTGAAACACGTTTTCAAAATTATTGCTCGAATGCTTCAAGTTAGGAACTTGAAATTTTGCATACTTAAGGTTTACAATGTTTGAATCGAAAATTCCGAATATAAAGCAAATCGAATGAGTCCTTCGTTTAGCAGCCTAGAAAAGTCCTTCTAAAATGTATGCATGTTACTGAATCCACTATAACTCCAGAACGGGTTAAAGCGGGAATTTGAAATTTTACAAGAATTAGTTTTATACCAAAACCAAAACGGAGTTCATTAATTAGCGCCATCTGTTGACTCCTTCGGGTAGCTGTCATACAAAAGTCCTTAATAAACATGTTCACCAATATTGAACGACAACTTTATAACACTTCAAGTTACAACTTTGAAATTTTATACACATTAATTTTATAATAGTCGCAGCTGAAACTATTAATATGAAAAATATCCCATAAGTCTTTCATGTAGTTGCCATACAAAAATTCTGTAAAATGTCCTTTTACTTACTTTATGGAACTAACTATTAATCAAAAAATCGAGTAGCCACTATATAATAATTTCTACCTGTAAGTAAAAGGTCATGTAATAATTGCTTGTGCTCTCCTCATTCTTTTGATATATTTCCAACTAAAATATAAATCGGAGTTCAGTATTTCATCTAGAGTATCATACGATTGGCTTGCAGCCGATCGTGACAGCGTTATGTTTTTGTTTAAAGTTTGGTCTCAACTGTCTGATTTCTTGTGATTATAGTTGAACTTTTTAATTTTTTGTATTCTGTATCCGATTTGTCTAGAACTTTTCTGCGAAAAAGCGTTTTTGACCGAGCGGATTGTGTGTGAAATGTATTTTTATTCGCCTACTTCGCACTTCTTATTATACTGTTTGGCCACTCGGTCAAATAGTTTTTCAAAATTTGAGTTATGAAAAAGTAGAAAGAAAATTATCAAATTTGGCGGGATTTTTGAATTATTTTAAGAACTTTCTTCATGAAAACTACTTTTAGAGATTTTTTGATTTTGAGAAAAACGTTTGGACCTGTTAGTGGCAAATGATATTTCCAACGATACACCGGCTAAAGAAAAATGAACCGGTAGATCATGTTCAGTGCTAAAACAAAAGATGCAGTCAAGATAAGATTGTTGATATTCAAAGCAAGAAACTACTAAAAAATACCCTCCTTAAAGATGCTTTATTGCAATCAAGACGAATTGTTGTCGGAGATGCTGCAGAAACTGAAAGTTTCCAACACCTTAAGGTTAGATTAAACATGATATTGAAATCCGTCTATCTAACTCGATTACACACTTCAGCGGCAAGTCCTACTTAAAAACGAAATAAATAAATAAAAATCCCAATAAAAAACATACAGCCCAATCACTTATTGCTCAAGATGCACACCGTAAATCCAATACCAAAAATCGTCAAAATGCTTCAACAAATTTTTCGAAGGTGTATCTCTTGATGATTTTTATTTGCACACCTATGTTTAAGATTTTCTTCTGTGACCATCATCATGTCGTACTACTAAATACTGTTACTTTTATTTCTGTGCCACATATTATAATGAGCGGACATTGAGCAATCAGTGCAAGTATCTGCCAAGCTAATTTCATGGGTAGCAAACAAACAAACAAACAAAAAAACAATCTGGACGAGCCAGATTTTTATTCAAGGGGCAGCATAAAATGCTAAAGTACTTGCCAAACATGAAAAGCGATAATGAGAAAGTTTTTCAAAACTTTTATAAAATGCTAAGATCTGATTACTAGTCCGCTGTCCACCATGGACCATATAGGGGACACTTTATGTAATTATCGTTTGTATTGCAAATATATACCTAGTTAGGTATCTCTGTTTTTTTATCGGGTAATTGATAATGAGCTTAGTGGACCGAAAAGTTGGTTATTTTGTAACAAAAATTAAGATATTCGATTACTGGTGGGCGATATGAGTACCATACAGTGAACTTTGCGTGGAATGATATCAATCATAATCCACCCAAATAGCCAAGATATTGTTAAGGTATTTGTTACTCGCTATTGAGGTTTGCTATTCGGAAAACTCGTTGGGTACTTCACACGTAATGTAACAAACACTCAATTACTGTCCTACACGATCACTTCAACAGGAGTTCTGTAAACAGTGAGCTGCTCAGGTGAACTTGGCTTTGAACTTTCACTAATAAAATCATAACTAAAATATTAATATGTTGCCGATGATTCTGAAATTTCATGTTCGGCGTCTTGATGAAATTTGTTGAAAGCACAGCAATTACACCGATGACAAGGCAGGAAATAGTCCAGACAGACGTCTAGCTTAATTCAATTTGGCTCTAAGATCATATTCGATGACTTCAAAGCACTTTAATGTTTCAAATTTCAAAAATTCGCGCCAAAATACACATTGACGAAAAGGAATTCTAACCTTATTTCTGCGAGTAACCTTTCCTCTATAATTTGAATAAAAATGGTAAAATCTTATTATGCACGAAATTTGTATAGATTGCGATTAGAACGGTTTGTGGATGGACTTAGTGTAAAAAAGGAGATGATTATGAGCAAAGTGATGAAACTTATACTTTCGGCATTATGAGAAAAACCAACATAATGTACTCACTAGTGTATCATTAGTCTAATGATTAAGATCGATTTCATTGTTGAAATTATCGACATAACCAATTGAATTGAAGATGTTCACGAGTGATCATACCGACCGGAATATACGTAAGTCTGTGAAAACAATAATGCGAGTAGTTCAGAAAAAAAATTTATTTGATTTTATTTCGTTCAATTGTGGCTGAGAGGATTTTGAATTGCGGTACCAAAATCAAATGCCAATTAGAAGAGGAGTCAAGTGTAGTCTGCAACTCTATTAATTTTTTGTGCTAAAAATTTGATGCCCATTTCAGGGATAATTATTTTTGCCCGAAATCTTTATGTTTCGAAATAAGGCTTGAAGAAATCGGACGCCACTACCTGAATACCCAGTAGTCGATGAAAAACATGAAAAATTAAAAGTGTAAAAAAGTTTAATTATTAGCCTAATACTAATAGAAGGTAGTGGCTGGAAATTAAAAAAAAGGGGGAAATTAGAATTTTGTAACAGGAATGTAGCGATCCTATAAAGATTAACTATTATTGGAACGCTGAATTTAATCTGCAAACGCCGGTATCTTAACTGCGCAGTTTGGTTCGTCGTTTGGTAGAGTCATACTATACATTGCCCGAACTTTGTTCCAAAAATTATCATCTTGCATCCAAACTGTTTGTAAATTTTCCAACGTAAACCGTTTCTCAAAGAAAAACCAACTTTAACGAATTCACAAATTATCGACTTTCAACCGTTGCCAAAATTTTTCGGAAAAAATTTGTACTGCATTGATTGTATGTACTATAATTTACAAAGAGCTAATAGCTTAGCCACTTAGAGTGCACAGCAGTGCCATTAAGTTTAATATTAATACTGTGAACTTATAATTTTAGCTTTATTGGATTAGTTTTAAGGATTACTGTTAGTATTTTTGCATAAATAAAGCGCGTTTAAAACTTAAAAAACTTAAAACTATAATTTACAAAAATATGTGCAGATCCAACAATTAATTATGGATATTAACTAATACCACAAGCAAAATAATAACCCGATAATAAAAGCAAAAAAAAAAAAGAATACTTGAAATGTGTACCCATTTTTAAAAATCTATCGACAGTGTGGGCTTAACTCAAATATTTTTTGGGGAAAAGTCCGAAACGCGTTTTAATGCTTAAATGCGGTGTAGTTACTATACTACTGACTTCGTAAAATATAACGTTCCAACTAGCCTCTTGGCTAGTTGTTTTTAAGCTGTCAGTCACACAGTAACCTATTTACACCCGCAGCACCAAATTGTTTCTCTCTGCTAGAACTCTACTGTGCCTAACTACTGTAGAATCATAATGCAATTTTTTCATGGTAAGCTAACAGAAAATTTTGTTGTTTCCCTGTTCAGAGGAGTTTTCTGGTGTGAAACCACAACACGAAATCTCCGACTGGAGAATAATCGCTATCCTGGCTACTCCTATTGAGGACATGGCAGTTGGAGTTGGACATTTCACTGGAGAAGCCAGTTAATAAGACTGTGTTGGACTAGGTCCGAAGGAGCTGTTACGTCATCGGATTGCACAGACTCGTCAGAGGGAAAATCATGCCTCCTATCCGAAACACCCTTACAGCTGGTGGTATTGCTGAGGAATATTCTATATACAGTGAATGCCACTTATTGTAAACCTGGATAATGTTATAATCCGGATTTTGTTAACAAAACAGTTGGGTCCCATTCTTCACAAACGTTCGTTTTTCGTTGGTCTATTGTTATAAACCGGTTAATGTTATTGTTTTTGGCTGGTCCCAAAGTGATTACAATAAGCGGTACCTACTGTACACGTATGTGATATTGAAACCAACTTGATTACCTATGATAGTATTACCTATATAATTATTAACACCAACTAATACACTGCCATACCTGGCCAGATTTCTGACCTTCCATTTTTAAGCTGACTGGATTGACACTACAGTGTATTAATGGCTAGCCACCTAAGTCCAGTTCAGTATCCTGGAAAATTCGCATAAAAACCGCCATAAATCAAGAAAATCGTATTTAACATGCATATGGAGCCTTATGCCCTAGACACACGGCAAGATTTTATATACATATATTAAATCTAAAGCTTTCATTTGAAGTTGGAGCATGGAAGTGGAGAGGATAAGTATTTAACTAAAAAATCACTGCTCACATCTAAAGAACAATGCAGCAGAAAAGAAGAAATTTGTGAGTCAGAGGGGGGGGGGGGGGGAGGATGAAAAGGAAAGATTCTGATTTTTATATCTCGAGAACCCAAAATGATAAAAAGCTGAAATATTGTTATTTAGTTAGAGCTTAGTAGTGGCATATTGGAAATATAATTTTTCTATTTATCTATATATATAAAATGGATGTTTGTTTGTTTGTTTGTTTGTCCGGTATAGCCTCCTAAGCCACTCATATGATTGCGATGAAATTTTGGTGGTTTGTTGAGGGTACGCCCGCGATGGTTTATGCGTTAGAAAAATCATTTAACAGTTGGTGGTTCGCGAGTTATTTCAACATTTAAGTCTTTTTCATATGATTTAGCGGCAGTTTGTTCGTTTTCGGTGTATTAGTTACCATGTATGGATGGTGGATAGATAATATTGGATGAAGTATGGAGGATGGTGGATATAGAATGGAGGATGGTTTGTGCGTTTAAAAAATCATTTAACAGTTGGTGGTTCGCGAGTTATTTCAAAATTTCAGTCTTTTGCATATGATTTAGTGCCAGATTGTTCGTTTTCGGTGTATTAGTTACGCGTTCCTATACTAAATGGTAAAGTTGTACTATGGATAGTAGGTGGTAGATGAAGGATGCTGGATAGAGGATGGATAATGGAGGTTGGTTGATGGAAGATAAAGGATGGTGGATAGAGGATAGTGGATGAAGTGTGGAGGATGATGGATAGAGAATGGAGGATGGGGGATGGTGGATAGAGGATGGAAAATGGAAGATTCAGGAAGGGGGATGGTGGATAGAAGATGGAAAATGGAAGATGGGGGGATAGGGGATGATGGATATAGGATGGAAGATGGAGGATGGAGAAACAGGACTAATGGATCAACAGTAGAGATGGGAGTATATATATACATATGTATATATATAATTTTTTTTAGGGGTAGTTTGTTAGTATGGTAGTATGTGGGGGTTATTTTTTTATACTATAGAACAGCTTACGCTACAAAGTTAAAACCTGGCATGTACTCATATGTAAATCCACCAACTAGAAAAGTATTTTAGATAATTTTTTTTAAATGTAACAAACATAAAATAATAGTGTTTGCAAGAGGGCCGAAGAAAATAATCAGTGAAAATGGAATGCATATATTTTCACGATTTTCTTCATATCCCAAATATTGAGATCATTTTTCTTCTACGGCTTTTTCATATAAATACCTAAAAAGTGTTTTCAAGATTTTTTGAAATTCAAGGGGACTATATACTTTTTTCCATAGCCCCCAGGCCTGATAAGATATAGAATATCTCTTAATTTTTGTGGCCTTCCATATTAATCGCCTAAAACTTGTTTTTAAGATATTTTTTTTTCAACCCTTAATATAATATAGATGAGTTGAACACGTTTTCACGAATTCCGTAATTTCTTTTAGAAGTGATAAGAAGTGGAATTGGTATCAATTTGCTCGTGCTGTCTTCAAATTTATCTATTTATTAAAACCTTTCAGGACTTTTGGATATTCAACCCAAAGTGGGTGTAAGGAGGCTGCATATGTTTTCACAGATTCATACATATTTCTTAGGTCTGATAAAATATCGAAATCATTTATATATTATTATTATGTATATTTTATATATAATATATATATATTTCTTAGGTTTGATGCGATATTAGATCGCTTTTCACTTCCACCGACTTTTTTACAATCGCCTAACCCATTTCTCAAGTTTTCGATATTCAACCCCCAGGGATTTGCATATATTTGCATATATTTTCACAACTTCTAGCCATCCCTTAGTTCTGATGGGATATGAAATTGGTTATTTCTATTTTAAATATTTTTATTTTAAGAACAAAATTAACTTTCCATGAAAAGTCATAATCTCGAAACAACTGATGATATACTCCGACTTTGATCACCGATAAATAATAAAGTTTTGCTCAGACCATTGGCAGAATAAGAACTTTTGGATCTCGTATATACCTCGTATCGTTGTACACACATGTAACTCTCTATCTCTTCTCGTAGAGTAAAGTCTTCTTCATCCGATAGCCGATAGTTGGCCACAAAATTACGCAGAATACTACCAAATAGTAGTAATAATAAAATTGCTTCCAGACTGCAGAGGGAGATTAAAAGGATGTTAGGCAAAATGCCTGCCAATTTTTTATAGTACGTAGACTAATTCCAATCTAATTGGAGTGTCTTATTTTTAAGGTTCGCAGGTATTTCAAGTAAAAATATATAAATTAATTAAAAAAGGATTAATGTTCACCTTTACTCACGATGGTTTATAGCACATTGTCCCTTCGTTTTACTGGGAATTGGCCTGATTCCGAGTTTGCGCATTATTTTTGAATTACATGTGGCGCATCGCAAAACGTTCGAGTTTATTCAATTCAATGATAAGTGGAACTTATCAGGTTCTTCAAGTTTACGATCTGATTTAGCAATTGGTGCTGCCAGTGTAGATAGCAATGTGCATCGGTAAAAAAAGAATGTATTATCTTTAAAAAATATCTAAAAAAAATTATTTTTTCCATGAATTGTGGAAGATTTCGGTATTTGAAAGCTCTACTATCTTCAATCGAGAAGTAACAACGGTGTCAACGTTTTTTGTATAAATATCAGTGCGCAATAATTTTGAGTTATTGTTTTTGTATTAAAGATACAGTGACACGGATAGAACTTGTTCTGACAATTAAACATTTTTTTCGTATTATACTTTAAGGTTCATTTGGATTTTGGCCAAAAAACCAACAAAAATGAATGGTCGGTCTTTTTTTTTAAATTAGTACATCTGTGGATTGAAATAACTTGGTATCAGAAGACTTAACAGCTTAACCTCAAAACTAAACTATGTATAGGTTTCCCATAATAATAATAATAATAATCAATGGCGCAACAGCCCAAATCGGGCCTAGGCCTTGAAGTAATGCTAGAGTTACTTCATTTCGAGACCAACGGAACACTAGGAGGTGAAGTGGTCAGCTACACGCTCGTCCGTGATTATTACCCCGATTTTAACTCAGGTACTCATTTACAGCTGAGTGAACTGGTAGTCCGGCCCCCAATACCATTTTCGAAAATTACTTGCAGCCAAGCAGATTCGAACCTGGTACCAGGTGCACCGAAGGCAAGTGCTCTAGCCACTAAGCCACCCAGACTACTTAGGTTTCCCATAGTTTGATTATTATTACATCCTCCATTATATGTGCGTACGTGTTTCAAAAAATCTATCAATTATCAAAATCACATTTAGCGTCTCGAAATCTCGCTGCAATATTATCAAAGATATACTGGAATTTATCGATTTAAAATCTCAATTATTATCGAATTTAATTGGGTTTTATTCGATCTTAATCTCTGGTATATGGAAATAGTTAAATGTGGATTTCATTCGATGGATTGAACTATCAGATTTACATTCTAAATTCGATTTTTTTATATGCTCTTAATTGCATTACATGCGTAAAATTTTTATTAACTGACGAAACATTTCAATAGTTCACCCAACAGACGGTAAACTAATAAATAATGTAAAAAAACTGTTTAAATTTTGTTGAAGAAATAAAAGCTTTGCCTGAATAAGAATATAACACAAAAAATTTATTGTATAACATCTTTTAAAATTATTTCTATTGCATACAACTAAAAAAAACAACATAAAAAAAACATTACCAATCACGGTCTACCTCGAATAATCCTCGTTGGTGTTTTATCACCTGGTCTTGGAATATATTCGTTTGTATTCAAACTTAAATCATCCGGTGGCTTAACCATTTTTACACCAGCGTTTTGTCGAAAATAGCGTAGATTTGGCGGCATCATAGCGTACGTTGGTGCAGCTACAACAGCTTGTGGTGATGAGTTGGTGATAGTAGAACGCGACGCATGATTCGAAACTGCAGATGGATGATAAGAAGGCTGCGATGGTGACGGTGACAACGATGATGTTGAGGTTGATATTGTTGGTGATTGTTGTTGATATGAATTGGTTAGTTCGGATATATACGGACTGATTGGAACGATTAAGGGTCGTGTTGGTATCAATTGTAGATAGTGAAGGCCACCACCAGGCAGTTGATTTTGTGGTAGATACTGCATTATGACTGGTGCTGGTGGACTACTAAGCATTGGTGAAAAGTTCATAGGGTTCACAACTTGTCTCAGTTGAGTGGATGGTGCATATGATGACTTCGGTGGCTTATAGGCCGGGTAAATGGGACCCTTTAGGATTTCATTACTTTGATCTGAAGGGTTTGTTTCTATTGAGTTGGAATTTGGTGGTATGGATGGAAGCAATGCTACAGATGTTGGCTGATATTCAAGCAGTTGTTGTTGTTGATGATTATTAGCGTCGGCTGCAATCAATGATGTAAGGAGACTCGATAAAACCACAACCACGACCTTGAAAGAAATGTGAAAAAATGATTAACCATTGTTTACTGATGTATGAATCAAGCTTAAAAAAAGCAATAATCGTATTAATGATTTATAGTAGCAGAGATTAATTTGATTTTCTGGTATTTATTTTTTGTGTGGTTCAAGTCGTGAAAGTAATCGAAGAGGTGCTGTTATTGTTAAACAGGTTGTGATTTAAGGCCCATATAAACAGGTGTTATTTCGGCATGAATTATACTCTCAATTATAGATTATAGTTATTGCAGATGGTTGAGTTTTTTACGAGGTGCTGTTTTTCGGGTTTGAATAGATCATAAAAATTTTTTCCTCTGTAAAGATTTAGGTGTCATTAATCATGTTTGAGTGATTATACAGAGCATTATACCATAATTTTCACTTTCAAAAACAAAACAAATTGATTCGATTTAAACTGTATTATTTCTTTTTTATTTCGTATTAGTTTTAATGCTCTGGAATTTCATATAATTTTTTTAAGCTATGAGTTTGTTGAAAAGTTTGTTTTAATAAATCATTTACAATATTACAAGAAAGAGGCCTTACATGTCTTTAAAAAAAAACAAAATTAGTGCATGAATGCTGCTTCAATTTAATGGATCCAAGAAGCTCTTAAGTGCATAAGTGTTGCCGCTAGGTGTTTTCTCGATTAATAAAAGAGAATCTTAATGTATTTGAATCAGATCGGAATCTTAAAAAGCTTTCCAATCAACAAGAAGATTGAGGTGTTTTGATGAAGAACTAAATAATTGTTAGACGCGTTGAGAGGAGAAATATCCCGGAACTAATAATATCATGCGTACGTCTAAGCTATAACATTTCTTTGCGTTATTTTCGACTAGTTCGATTAAACGCATATAGTACGTCATAGCCGCAAGTCTTGTTAGCTTTGAAATAAACGTCTTAGTACATACGGTAAGTGTGTAACAGATGTATGAGTTAACTTTGTTTACTTGTGCGAAAGCAGTTTCAACAATTGAATTGCAAAGATTTCGCCAAATGTTGACAAGTTTTGACAAAAAAACTTTTTCAAACTTGCTTCTATGGTAGCTTCTCACCATGGAAAAATTTCATTCTCAAGTTTTAGTAAATTTAATCAATTTAATGAGTTTTTACAAATTTTTTTATGTTTAAGCATAATTATTTAACATTTTCGAGTCCATATAGGGTTAAAAGAATTTAAAACTAATTTTAAAGTTATTTTGTTGACAATGTGTCCTGGATCCATGTTACAAATTATCTTAGGGAAAAATTTTACAACAATTTTGTGCATAAAATAAAACTTTAAAAATGAGCTCAAACATTTTTAAAACGAATGACCATTTTGATTTTTTGAATGAAACCTTTCATGTGAGTTGTAAATAAAAAAGAGAAGAATTTTTCTATAACTTTGTGGACAAACTAAGATCCATGATGCAAATAATCTTCAAGGGAATAATTTTACAAAAATATTGTACATGGAATAAAACTTTAACAGTCAGTATAAGATTTTGAAAAATGATTGTCAAAATGTTGTTTTTTTGCAATGTTTCTTTTATGTCAAAAAAAAAAAAAAAAACAAATAAATTTTACTATCATTTCGAATACCAAATAAAATTTTGAGAGATAGTTGAATCTCATAATTTGAAATTTTTAAAAATTTTTCCATTCTGCAAATTGCGAATAATAAAAAAGAGACAAATTTTTTAAAAATCTCGTCAGGGAAGATAAATTTCGATTTGAATTTTTCAGCGAGTTGCCCTTCAAGCAACATGTAAAATTTTACACGATTTTTGTGTTTAAAATAATGCTTTGACGGACGCTCAAAAATTTGAAAACGTTACTAAGTTTTAAAGTGGATTTTTTGATAATTTGGAAAGAGATATAAAAAATTTGAATTTTTTGTTTATGTTTTCTTCGTACAAGTCTAAAAAACATTAAATGAACAAATTTTTACAAGATTTTCATGTACCAAATAAAATTTTGACAGTTGTTACAAAATTTTAAAACAAATGTAAAAATTTGAATTATTTAACAATATTCCTTTTCTGGTGTTGCAGTAACGCTACTTTAGACTGTCTTCGCAGACTAATCTACAAACACTAAGGAGTAGGATTTAAATCCCACCTAACCATGGGATTTTCATCAGTGGTGTAAGTTCAAAAATCTGCCAATGGTCGGGGCGAAAACTTTATTATTTTTCGGGTTAAAGTTTAGGAGCGGTCAATTTTGAGGTTTCTTGTTCTAAAAATAAAAATATTTATAGTAGAAATTTTTAGCCGATAAAACACTGAATATACTATCTGAATTCCAGAATATTATGTACACTAAAAACCCATAGAAGAAGAAACGAATTTTCTACCATATAAGACATATGAGATATGACGAATTGTTAAAACGTATACAAACTTGGGGTTTAAATTTCGAAAAAATTGTGAAACATGTTTTTAGAAAAATTTGCGAAGACATAAGCGAACCCTTCACATCCTCTTGGTTCTTGAAATTCGAAAAATCGTGAAATGGGTTTTTGGGTCATTAAATGCCGGATGTTTCCGATAACTTTTGAACGCTTTAAACTACTAATTTGAAATTTTGTACGCTTCGGACACATTATTTTTCCCTCCACTCCTACAACCCTTCGCCCATATCGATATTTGTTTTGCAAATGGGTCCACTACACTATCGAAGCTTTAACTAAATTCCAAGCTTCAGCCTCCTAGCGTAAGCGATTGCTGAGATCTAGAAATCAAAATTTTTCGTCCACAACGCTTCTACCACTTTCCCCCCTTCCACCACTATCCTTCAACATGTGGTCAATTTAAGGGGGCTACCCAAACCACTCATAAAAAAATTGAATAGCTCAAAGGATTTGGGAGCTACGAGCCTTCAAACGGTTTTGCATAAAGCGGTCGACGTGCGTCGTATGGCGGACAGACGGACTGATTTTTTTTTAGTTTTTTTTTGTGGCTCTTAGGCCCGTTCCTACGAATCGTCAGTAACGTTCTAACTGGAACTTTAACTGACAGATGTTTATACGAAACTTACAGTCAAAGTTCTGGTTAAATTTGAACTGAAGGTCGTAATAACGGCCCTTAGTCATGACACGTAAAAAAAATTTTTTGGATGGTAGCAAATATTTTTTTTTAAAAAATCGATCATAATACTGTATTACTGAAATAATAAAGTAAAATTATATTTTAAGCCGGAACAATTCTGTACCAATGAAACAATAGAGTTTTATATTAACTGAATGTATTTCTAGCTCTTCAGAGCCTGGCGGGAACGAATGTTTTGTAAATGAACTTTTATTGAGATGGGGAGTACTATATATTTCGAATGCTAAATAAGTACATAATATAGTGCAACCCGGTTATAACGTACCTTGAGGGGACCACAAAAATAGAACGTTATATCCGATAGTACGTTAGAACTAACATAAGAACCTTTCATATTTGTGAATGGGGATTGAAAAGAGGTACGTTATAACCGAAAGTATGTTATAAATTTCTCTTTATAAGCGGGTTGCACTGTAATTTCAATGCAAAGCTTTAGATAAATCTATGGACGTAGATTTTCGTTTTTGGTGCATTAAATTCCATTGTAGTCTTTCTACCCATTCAAGAGTTTTATTGATATCTGAGCACGCAATGAGTCAAAAACATTTTCCATAAGACGTAGCACGCAGCTTGGAGGGCGATCTGAAGAGTATGTCCTTATAAAACATTCAGATAAATTTCGCAGGAAATATAGGGGAACTGTTTCATTATATGACAAACCTGACTGAAGAATAACCTTTTCGGCTAGTGTCGTAGCAAACCAGGTAAAAGAAATTCATGGGAAAAACCAATTAAAATTCGGTTGAACAAAAGTTCAAAAGTCAATAGACTAATGCGAACTATGTCGGAATAAAATAGTACGGGCACGCTTCAAATCCGTCAAGAAACAATTTTTTAAATGAATAAAATCCATTAAATCTGATATGCATATTAAAAATGGATTCAACTTTAATCCTGGCAGAAACGTTCAAGCATTACCTAAAAATTATCTTCATTAATTTTCCATCGATCAATTTTATTTGATCGGAAAAAAATCTCTGTGATTGTTTATTTTTGCTTAGTGACTCTTCTTAGCTATTTGATAGCGAACTTAATTATTATTACAGTTGATCGATATCAAATAAATCGATTTTTATCACTTTCACTTTCAAATAAATAAAATACAAAGTCAAACTGTCTATCAAAAGTAGTATCCCCGTGCTCTGTAGTGACTGTGAGTCGCCGAACAATAACAGCCCTCTATAATTGAATCTAATTAACTGGAAGATTGTTCAAATTTCCGAAAGCAAAAGCCCCCATAAAACGATGCAGATAAATGGTTTAGTTGTTGGTGCTTGCGGATTTTAATAAGACCATAGGTTCACTTTCCCTGTACGTTGATCGGAATCCGATCAAATAATTCAGTCGTATAACTTTAATGTTGTGCAGATATTTTTCCTGTCGAAGTCACACCTTTCTTAAAAGGCGTCAACAATTTATTATTGCACATTCTACTCGTACGTCACGCTAAGATCTAGTTACAATAAACCGTTTTCATGTAGGTACGTAAATCACTTGATAGGTACACTTAGCACTATGATAGGTACCTTTCTTCTCGACTACTCGATTTTATCTTTGATATGTTTGAATAGAAAATACGACGTTTTATTTTCGATTGATTGAACTCACCAGTGGCATCATGGACTCAGTCCTATGCGATTGTTGGCCACAGGATCAATCTCGAACTCTGACGGTATCCGATTGATTTATCTTACACTTCACTTTTGCAACGCGAAGACTCTTCACAAACCGACGACTCTAGTAAAACGTAAATCTACCTATGGACAAATTGCGCTTTTATACAGCCAACGACATTGAGCTAGTTTTTCCAATATTGGCAATTTTTTTTCTCTCTTATTTTTTTATTTTTCAAAACTCATCTATGCGATTGGATATGCAACGGTTTGCGGGAGTTGTTTTTTTTCACCTGCTAATCATAGCCCCAACATCTGAAGAAGACGTACTCGATAAAATAATCGAGAAGAAACTCCTTACCGACTACAATTACATCTCATAAACGTGCGTAACACGCTTCCAAACGCACTCGAAAAACATCCATCTCAAGTCTTGATTTTATGGTTCATAATACGAGTATCTGTGCGCAATTTTCCAAACCTACTCAATCTGGTTTTTTGCGCAAAAAACCTTTAGAAAATGCCAAGAAAACCGATTGTTCATTCATATACCTACGAATAATAAAGCGGTTATAATGATGTCCAGTATTGGAAAAACAGTGGTCAATGTAGCTAACTGGTTCGTTGCACTATTCTGCAATCGTAAATTAACCCAGCATACGTACGAGTACCTATCGCTCGACGCAACCTGCCCGCTTTACGAGTATATTACAATTCAAGCTTTCATATTTAAAACGCTTTGGAAAATTTATTTATCGTAAAGATAGTGAAAGGATTCGTATTGCAGTCACAGGTTGTTGTGCAAACAAAACTCGGCCAAAGAGTTGTCCGCGCGCGATCAATACCATGAAATGTCTTTGATCTGAAAAAGAAACCACCCGAGGGCTTGTAAGTGGTCCATCCGATCAATGTTTTAAGAAGTTAAATGCTAACGTACTATTCAAGTATGCTTGCAAAATCCAATCCACTTTCATAGACCTATTAATAATTGACGCAGTAGCCACGATGACTAGGACTAATTCGATGGCGATCAGTTCTCGTGATTCATTATTAATAAATTTGTTTATTTATTGTGTTAATTTTTTTGTTTTGGGCATAGCTAAGCCGATTTTCGAATCAAAATAAACGGAATTTATTCAAAATAAAAACATCTATTGTTGCAAAACTGTGTACAGTATTGGAGAAATTAACGGAAAAAAATTAAATCGTCCAAACAAAATTTGTTTAAATAAATAAAAATAAATACTTGAAAAAGTTTCAATAAATATATTTGTTTTAAATGTTATACATATATATGATATGACCCTAAAGTTTTGTATTTCACGAAAATGCCAAAATAAAATCCGTCTGTCCGCCGTGAACACATAAATCTTTTGATAAAATGAAATACAATTTTGTTCTTTGTTCTTTGCGGACCCCTTTGAGTAGTCAATTTCTTGAGAGGAGAGGTTGTGTGTTTTAAGATTTTTTTAATATTTATTATTATTATTATTAATCTTGACAATTGTGAGTAACCTGCAATTTCACAAAACTTTTCCCAAAAATTTCGTATTTTCATGATTCCGGGTGTAGTCCAGTGGTAGTGTACTAGGTCTTGTAAACATTACTTCGGCGATGTCGTGGGTTCAATTCCCACTCTGCGCTTAAATTATTTATAAGCATTTTTCAGTTGCTATTTGCTTTGAAATTATTAATATACCATAAATAGTGAACAGTGCAGAATGTTTAATAGGATCACTACTAAAGGATTTAACACTGAGCAGATGAGTTCTGTTTACATTCATATCAGATTCACTAACACCATCAGAGATACCTGACAGTAGTTGATTTGTTATGGGCAACATTGCCGCTCTGGTAGATTACATCAAAGCCAAACAGCACTCAAAAATTATTAACACCAACTACACTGTACACTGCCATACCCGGCCCGATTTCTGACCTCCCATCCCTAAGCTGACTGGATTGTACACTACAGTGTAATAAAGGCTAACCACCTAAGTCCAGTTCGGTTTTCTTAAAAAAAAGTATGGAAACTTTAAAAATGTAAAACAAAATCCGTTTGTCCGCCGGCCGTAAAAACCGTGGCTCTTCGCTCACAAACCTTTTAAAGTAGTAATTTTTTTTTTGGACCCCTTTAAGTAATTTTTTTTTGTGGTGTGGGGATGATTTACATCCTTTTTTTTACACTGAACTCCTAATGGAACCGTTATGGGTCGAAGTCCGAAATATGTTTAATGCTGCGATGCGGTCTAAGTTACAGTGCGACTGCCAAAAAAATAATGTTCAAAATAGAAACCTAGTTATTCCTTAGGTTATCAGTCCCATAGCCACCCACAACGTATTTCAGCATTGAACACGTTTCGGACTTCAACCCATAATATAATAAAGTTGCTCCCAGACTGTTGGCCAATTTTTAGTTTTAACTACACATGGATACTAAGTTTCATCTTTCTAGCATAAGCCTTTTCTGACATATGAAAAACGAACCACATCACCTTGCTTCCCCTATCAAGTTATTCTGGGATGTCTGTATAGTAGCTGTATACAGTTTTCCATTTTTAGCTTTCTATCCGTTGCGGCTTGTGAGAACTTAAAATTCTTAAAAATGATTGTCACCCTCCTTCCGCGCTTCACGTCCTCCTCAAAAATTTTACATTCAGTAATTCTGTATACAGAACCAAATTTTCAGAAACCAAATTTTATCTTCCTGGGATAATGGAGTCAGAAGATATTGTAATTCAATGTTTTTCACCCTCCACCCCCATACTTGTTTCTAATCTCCTAGTATCTGTTAAAGCAACTACAAAGTTTCATCTGTCTGACATCAATGATTCAGGAGATATGGATTTTAGAATGTTTCAACCTCAGCTTTCAAGCGTTTTGGCCGCATTTTTTTTCTCCCCACTCGCACACCCCTCAACTCAACAATTATTTTGCAAATGGGTCCAATATCATAGTTATTTTTTTTTTTTTTTTAGGGTTTACTAGTCCTAAAACGTGAAAATACAAAATTTCGGAAAAGCAATTTTTTTTTTAAATTTGAGGTCGATTAATATACATTATTATTATAAAATAATAAAGTAAGATAAATAAAATTCGAGTAGCTATTAAAGTATCAACTTGGCAATTTGAAAAACCTGAAAAATAACGTTCCAAACAATCTCCTGGTGATTCTTTAGGTTGTTAGTTGAATAGTATCTAACTTATATCGCTTCTGAGCATTGTGACCCTTTTGATATTTCTCAGGGTAGCAAATTTGGGTAGCAATTGTTAGCTTGGGTAGCATAAATATTTTCTAATACTTCTTTCAATTGAATGGAACTAGGCACATCATTACATGCTTATAATAATATTTTAAATTGTGAATATTTATTTAGGAAAATCAAAATTCACACAAAATGTGCATTTTGAATTTCACTCGAACCAGAGATAGATTCTAAAAATATACTTAATTCGATTATGTATACGCCAGCACTATACTATATTTCTTCAGTACAATAATATTAGACAGCTATCGAGTATCGATGATACGCGATTTCGAATGTAAGATCAGAGGAGGGCATGGACTTTACAGGTTATAGGGGAAGGTGGGGCGAAGTGGGCCAGCAAGGTAAAGTGGGCCCCCTTAAAATGACTAGTTTGCAATAGCCCAATTTCTTTGCAAAAAAATTATATGATAAAGCTTCAAGCATTGACCACAATGCACTATGAAAGAAATCCACTTTAATTACAGTTCCTCGAATTTTCTCATATAACGATTTTGGCACTATTTGATGTAAATATCAGTGTTTAATAATTGGATTAAAAAAACGACTGAGAATTGTTTGGAACAGTATCCTTGAGATCGGGGTATGGAATGTGAAACTTGCAAAGTAAGATTTGATAATTATTTAAAAAGTATATAAATTTTAGCAGATGTTTACTATTTAGTGTTCATTTAGGGTAAAGTGAGCCCCAGGCGAATTTTACCCCATACCAATATAATTTCATTTGATAATTAAAAATAACAATTTTAACATGGCTAGAACATACAACAAATGCAAATGCAACAACAGTGGACTCAAGTTGCGATGAAAAATGCAATAGCTTTTGTTGCTGAAAAAATTGACCTAAAGAAGGCCAGTAAATATTTTGGTGTTCTCAGAGCTAATCCTCAAAGCAGAGCACGCTCTCAATACACTTAATTTCATTTCAATTTATTAAAATCATATTGTTTGTCTTAATTCATACATTGCCATATTCTTTTGCTCCAGTTTTGGATGAAATTATACTCTACCTCTTAGAAGGGCTCACTTTACCCCAGTAGTGGGGCAAAGTGGGCACTTGGAAGTATGCATAGAAAGAAGTAGATAACTTTTTTATCTGCATTAATAATTTCATTTCACGAATACATAACCACCAAGCCAACATCCTAAGCTATCGATTTTGCATGAAAAGGATTTTATAACTATTACCCATTTCACAGAATCTCAATTCACTATACCCCACAATTCACTATACCCCACCTTCCCCTACCTATGGTTTTTCAAAGCATCATATTCTTGGCGAACTACTTTATAACTCCAATTTTATCAAAATAGCAAAGTTAGTCATGTAGTAACATAGTAGGAACAAATTGTCAATAGTAGCATTCTGCTACCGGACCTCTACCCAAAAAATAGTAAAGGTGGTAGATTTTTCTTATTCGTTTCTGAAACAAATTCTTTTCGTTTTCTTGTTTCTCACCTTTTTGTATATATATTCTTTTGTTTTACATTTTCCTATTTCTTTTTTCTTTTATAATGATGTCTGTTTTTTTTTATTTTCATTGTTTTTAAAAAAAAAAACTATTTTTATTGTTCTTAAATTTTTTTTTTTGATCTTTCATCGTCGTTTTTTTCTGCTTTTAAATTCGTTTCCCTTTGTAGTTTGTTTTTGCATATTCCTTTTTTCTTTTTCTTTTTACATATAGTTTTGCTTTTACTTTTAATTTTTTTTCTATGTTTTTTCCCATCTTTTTTGAATTTTTGTATTATTATTATTTCGTTTTCCTTTTGTCTTTTTTTATTTGATTTTTCGGATTTTCAGTTTGCTTTGTTCTTTTTCCCATAATCTTTTCTTATATTTATGATATTTTGCTTTGTTTTTTCGTTGCTCTCTTAGTTTTTATTTTTCTTTTCGCTTGGCCTTTTTTTCCACACGCTCTTTTTTCTTTTTACTCATTTTCTAGTTGTTTGGCCTTCTCTTTATTTTATTCGTTTCTTTTGGTTTATAGTTTTTTGGCCCCTTTTGGGTGTTTCACCTTTTTGGTTTCTTTCTTGTGTTTTTTCTCCTTTTCCCTTTTAAGTAATAAGTTTCTGCCCTTTTTCTTGTTTTTTTTTTCTTACATTTTTATTATTTTTCTATTTCTTCGTGTGACTTCTTGTGTTCATTAATAGCTTTTCTTTTCGTTTTTATTCTTTCCAATTCCATTTGTTATTTTTATTTGCTTCATTTTCGACTTTCACCTCGCGTTGTTTGTATATTTTTTCTCTTGAATTTTAATTTTTTGCCTTAGTAGATATAAATTGCGGTTTCTTTGTCATTATTTTATTTTTATTTTATTATATATTTTTTTTCTTAGTTTTTTACTTTTTTTGGTACCTTTTCATATTTTTCCCTTCTGACTATTCTGTCTCTTCTTGATTTCACTTTGCCTGTTTTATATTTTTTTTGCCATTTTAGCTTCTTTTATGTTTTACTATATACGCTTTTTTGTTATTTGGGCTCTTATTTCTTTTGAATTTTTCCATTTGTTTTATATCCGTTTGTTCTCTTTATCGTTTTTTGTTTCTACGTTTTTCCCCGTCTTCTTTAGTTTACCTTTGATCGCCTATTTTTTTTTTATCTCCTTACTCTTATTATCCTTTTTATTTTCTTATTACCCATATTTTTTTTGCGTTTTTTTTCGTCTTAACTTTTTAGTTTTTTATTGTTTTTCCTATCTTTGCTGTTTATTCGTTTTTTTGATTCCTTTTCCTTTTGTTCGGTTTTTATCTGTGCTTTGTGTGTATAGTTCTTATGTGGCCTTATGTCGAGCGGTTGTTGCTTCTTGTGTCTTTTGCCTTTTTGCTGGCTTTTGTTATGAAATTTTTCGGTTTTTGGCATTTTAAAATTTCAACTTTTTAGTCTGTTTTCTTTTTAACACCCAAAAAGCATAAACTTAGGCTACACGTAATAAAAATTGAAAGTCGAATCTTTAACTATTCTTGAGCAATGCCGAAATAGCTTATTCATAAAGGGAGAACTGATTAGTAATTTCTTGTACTTTTCATTCATGGTTATAATATCCATAAGTACTTCACTTTAAAAAGAAATAAGATAGAAAACCAATTACTTTCTAATACCCGATGATACTACTTGTGCAGTTACTCAATCACAATCTTCTGAAATTCCATTTTGTAACTACATATAATAAATATGTAAAGCCTTCTAAAAATCCAAAACCAAATTAGTCATCAGATGCATCATTTAAACAATCGTTCAATTCATAAATATTTCATACTTTCGATCTTATTCGAACTTGAAGGAGTATCCGCCAGCCAGGTGCTAATCGTAATACACTCGAACTTTCTTTCGCCGCTTACCTATGCAATATAATGGCACTATTATATTTTTTTCAGTAAGTTAAGCCGACATTATACATTTCTCTTACATGATTCAAATATTCAAACTGTGAAAATGATCTACTTAAGACCCAATGCTCCGAAACGATCCCCATTTGAATGCTAGTTAAATGTTTCGGTTGTTATCCAATTTTGACCGTTTTACAAATGATTATTCATTTTTTTAAATGAGATAACTTAAGAATTATTAATATTAAATGCAAATGAACACCTCTACACCCAAAACTCTTAACATTTTTATTGTATTTAAATTTTTTTTCCCAGAAGATATTATCAACAGAAAAATAACAATCCAAACGGATTAAGTTCCATATTCAACTAACTACCGATCATAATAAAAATTTCTGAAAACTACTTTAATAAATTACTGACCTTAAGATTGTGCAACATACTCCTTAAAAACGAACCCATAGAACATGACATTTTATTTCGACTGTCTTTTCGAAACCAAATTTTAAAATAAATCATTTGGAAAGTCTTTTTTGATGCCAATTTTGATACTATCCTCCCAGCTATACCAAAAAATATTTCGGAACTAATTTTAGTATGTCGCGAAATTAAATGTTTCAGGGCCACAGCCTGTAGTAAATTATCTGTATATTAACGAGCCGAACTCCTTTAACTAAACTCTACAAAAGTGGATGATACATAGCCAATAATAAACTGTGCAAAAAAATTAGTTTTTACAATGAAAGTCGGAAGTGATAGGTGAATTATTATTACCTGCCGTAAGTCATGTGTGCGCTCACCTTTCCATCGCGTAAATGATCGCACTATTTTTCGGGTAATAAATCATATTTTCCATTGTAATTAAAACTGTAATGTACTTCTTGGGTGTAACTATTGCTGCCGATATGCTAATAAAATTTCATTTGTTTTTTAGAGAAGTTATAGGTGATTGATTTGAAGTTTTGTTTATTTCAGTATTTGAGTTACGTAACCTCTTATTTTGCTTTAAACTTGTATGAATTTTTGTGTATGGTTGAAAAGCTTTTTCCGCGATAAAACAGCCTGTGGAAAACTTTTACAATGAAATCTCGACTGGAGATATTAGTCGCCAAGCATCAGTACGATTCCAATACAAAAGAGTATTACACAGCTGAATAACTCATAAGGAATTTGAATGTTCATTTTTGCAAGATTTTTATACTCTAGATGAACATATAGAGTATTATAAGTTCAATCCAGCCCGAAAAGTTTGTAACGCATAGAACCGAGCCTCGGACGAAAAAAAGTTTTATATTATTTTGTGTTTATTTTTGGCCAAAACCCTCAAATCCGTTTGCTGTCCGTCCGTCCGTTAGCACGATAACTCAAGAACGCGTTGACCTAGGAAGTTGAAATTTTGTCACAACTTGTAAAATGGAAAAAGTAAGGCTAAGTTCGTTAATGGGCGATATCCTTCCACTCCTTCGGGTACCTCCCATACAAGAGTCCTTAAAACACGTTTTCACAATTATTGCTCGAATGCTTCAAGTTAGGAACTTGAAACTTTGCATACTTAAGGTTTACAATGTTTAAATCGAAAGTTTCGAATATGATGCAAATCGAATAAGTCCTTCGTGTAGCAGCCTAGAAAAGTCCTTCAAAAATGTATGCTTGTTACTGAATCAACTATAACTCCAGAAGGAGTTAAAGCAGGAATTTAAAATTTTACAGGAATTAGTTTCATACCAAAACCAAGACGGAGTTCATTAATTAGAGCCATCCGTTGACTCCTTCGGGTAGCTGTCATACAAAAGTCCTTAATAAACATGGTCACCAATATTGAACGATAACTTTTGAACGCTTTAAGTTACGACTTTGAAGTTTTATACACATTAATTTTATAATAGTCGCAGCTGTAACTATTAATATGAAAAATATTCCATAAGTCCTTCATGTAGTTGCCATACAAAAATTCTGTAAAATGTCTTATGGAACTGTGGAAAACTTTTACAATGAAAATGAAAGATTTTAAGAGGTGGCGGCTGAAAGCAGAAGAAAAAAAAATTACATTAAATGAAAAAATCGGGTAGCCACTATACAATAGTTTGTACCTGTAAGTAAAAGGTCATGTAATAATTGCTTGTGCACTCCTGATTGTTTTAATATATTTCGAACTAAAATATAAATCGGAGTTCAGTATTTTATCTAGAGTATCATACGATTGGTTTGCAGCCGATCGTGACTGCGTTATGTTTCCTAGTATTATTAATCGGTTATCAACGCCTAAAGGTTGGTCTACATGACGAATGCTATCATTCTTTACTGAAATTGTGAGGGAGCTAGCTTATCGAATTTTCAATGGAGTAGAAAGCAAAAAACAAAATTCACAGAAATATCGTCAATATTTTTCCTGGATATAATATCTGTTCGTTTCACTCCTGTTCGATTTCTCATTAGAGCTTTTTCTTCTCCCTCACAATCTCAGTAAAAGATGTTTGTATTCGTCATGTAAACTAGCCTTTATACGAATTAATTGGTACAGTTTACAAGGTTCAACTTTATTTCATAAAGATAATTTTAACTCTTATTGTAAGAATTGTGTCTGTTTTACGAGTATAAAGAATTATTTGAATTTCTTATAGTAGGTACTCTCATAAGCTTATCAAAATAACTGCTATAATTTTTTTTATTTTGGCTACACATTTAATAAATATACAGCAAATAAAACTACCACGCGAATCTTTTTTTTTTTTGAAGAGTGAAGTTCATTTTGAGTGACTTAATTTATCATTTTTTTTTAATGAAAACAAACGATTTTTAATTTTAGATAATATTATTAGAGAATTAAAATGTTGGTTATGAGAGCTAATCTCCTCATATAAAAGCTAATCACTCAAATCATGTAAAAGTATATTAGCATATTATTAATATACAAGTGTTTCTTTGAGCGTTTAGTTATCATTTTCATAGCATATTTCTCAGAAGGAAAATGATTTTCTTGTTTTGCTTTATTATTTTAATAATACAGTAAATATTATTTTCGATTTTTTAAAAAAAAAAAATTGCTACCTTTTCCTTTTCACGAATAGTAGAAACTAGTAGAAACGAAAAAGCAATAAAAATGTTCAGTCCGTCTGTCCGCTGTAAGCAGGACGAAAATCGCTGTACACAAAATCGTTTGAAAGTTTCTATGAATAGATTGAATAGGTCACTTGAAGTGACATTATTAACGGGTGTGGGATGTGAGAGGGGAACTTTTAAAAAAAATTTTAAAAAAGTTTTGAAAAATTTAAAAACTACACTAGAGAAAAAAAATTCTTTAAACTTTAAAGGGGGTGGAGCATGAAAGGGATACGGATTTTTCTAGCCACGTCTCATATCTCAAGAAAAGTGAAAGAAGTGAAGGCTTATAATTTTTGACAAAAGTAGGCCTAATAGACCTCTAGCAGAAATGAAAATTTTAAATTCTCGGGTTTATAGGGTGAGGGTAGGAGAGTGTGAAAACAAAAAGGTTCCGATTTTTATCTCCAGATTTATATCTCCAGAACCCACAATAATATAAAGATTAAACTTGGTATTGGGATAGAGCTATAGTAGCATGTTGCAAAAATATAAATTTGTATAGTGGTAGTATGGTCTGAGGGTGAGGGTTGTTTTTCCTAACTACGGAACGGCTTGTTCTACAAAGTTGAAACTCGGTATAGGTATATATGTCAATCGACTAGAAAAGTAATTTTGATAAAAATAATTTCAAATATCCATTGGCATTCGGAAGGGGGGAGGGCAAACAAAATTATCAGTGAAAATGGAATATATATATTTTCACTATTTTCGTCATATCTATTAGGTCTTCCAAAATATCGAATTCATTTTCATTCTACGTCTTCTTCATATAAATACGACCCTTTAGGAGGTGGAAAGGGGTTGTATACTTTTTCACGAATTCTGCCATATCCCTCAGGTCTGAGCAGATATCGAATATCTTTCGCTTTGAAGGGGTTGCGTAATAATCGCCTAGAACTTGTTCTTAAGTTTTTTCCCCTTTTCAGCCGCTAAGAGGGTATAAAACCGCTAAACACTTTTTCACGAATTTCATCATATATTTCGAAAGTGATAAGAATGATTGAATTGATTTTTACTTTCTCGTGTTGTCCTGTCACGATTTTTGGATATCCAACCCGCAAGTCGGGGAATTTAATTTTACTTCCTAAGGTTTCCTATCCAAGTCAATTTCAATATTTTTAGTTATTTAATCCTAAGGGGTGTAAAGGGCTTGTCTGCTTTTCAAAGCCTCGACATATTTCTTAGGATTGATAAGATATTAGATCGCTTTTCACTTCCACCGACTTTTTATATAAGCGCCTACAAACCCATCTCTCAATTTTTGGATACTTAACTCCCATGGATTTCCAAATGTTTTCACAATTGTTGCCATCCCTTAGTTCTGATTAAATATAAAATAGGTTATTACGGCATTTGATGTAATGACCTAAAAACAAATTTCACGATTTTTCGAATTTCAAGAACCGATCATGAGATATTAAGTTCCTTCTTATGAAATAGTCTAAAAAACTGTTTCACAATTTTTTCGATAATCAAATCTAAGTGGAAGTGATGGGTTTGTATACGTTTCAACAGTTCGTCCTTTCTCTTAATTCGCATTTCTTTATATTTTTATTTTAAGAGTAAAACTTTCTTTCCAAGAAACCTAATAATTTTGATATACTCCGACTTTGACCGCACTCGAACTTTCATCTGAAAAATAATAAACTTACGCCCAGACCATTGGCAGATTTTTTATAATAATATTGAAAATGGAAAAATTAGTATGTGTAAACGTACATTAAAAATTCAATGCTTCTCTAACCTTCATTTATGTAGGTTCCAGAAAAGAAAAGTATTTACAAAAAAACCGATTATTTAATGCACCAATTTAATTAAAAATTTTTTTAGAAAGAGCTGCAATTTTGTCACACTAAAGGCTGATGTTCTCATGTTTTGACTCATAGTATTTTGTCTTATTATTTCGTATAACAAACTGTTTGAAGTCACATTACTCACCATAATCCGTTTGAGAGTATAACTCTTTGAGAATTGAAGTCTCGTAAAAAGATAATTGAACATTTTCTGCGGTACTTGTTGGCTTATTATTGTCGCATAGCAATTATTCGATGCGATCTAATTTAAGTGTTGTTAATATTGGGAGACATGCTTTGAGAGTGATGAAGTGTTTTATGAGAATAGTGTTTTATGAGAGTAGTACCACTTGTTTACAATTTAGGAATCTTATGCTATTTTCACACTTTTTTCCGTTAAATTAACAGAGTCTAGTTAAACCAGTATTAATTTCGCTAATGCTCTCTGAAATTTTTATGTTGTGTGTTGATGAAGATTTCTCGCCCTTCCAGCAAACGAACTTAGCCGTTTTTCTTATTTTTGATTCAATCAAGTTGTGTACTTTCTCTTACTCGTCTGCATGTTGGTTCTTCATTTCAACTGGTGTTACTCTTGAAATGCATTTAACTACAAAACAGTCCCAGATACACGTATTTCTAATTGGAATCAATGTAAACCAATTAAAATGTTTGTGCAAGTGGCAGAGAAAGAGGACCAGTAAAAGTGATACCATCGTCTTTATTAAACGAAAAAAAATGAGGGACGAGTTATTTACTCACTTTTAAATGTTACACTTAATTACAGGTCATTGGACACTTAATAAAATGAAGTTTGAATTGCGACTTGTGTAACGTATGTTCGCGGATTTCGGACCACATTAAAACCTTTACTAATAAAATGACAGAGTGCTTTTTGCAGCATTTTCTTGGCACTTAATTGGCCAAAAGCAAGTACCACTTAGAGATCATATCATTTCGGGGGTTTTCTTTTATAATGAAGGCAGTTAAGGATGGTCTAAATTTGAACTGTTAAACCGGTCAAAGCCGTCAAAACTTCGAAACGCTATCGGCAGTTATAATGAAAATTGATTTACATCATGGAATTTACGTTTTGGTTTTTTTTTTTTGGTATATGCAATGATGTTGTAACATTGTGGCGGCTGACAAATACCGAGTTCAATAGTCAGGCTTCGGACAGGTTAATTAGACATTCATCATATAAACGGGGTAAAAAGTGAATCTTATTCGACAGGTTTTGACCCTTGCCGTCGCTTCGCCTTAAGATTGCAATTCGCACGCGAATTACATGCAACTTTCTCCCTTAATGAAAGCAAAAAAAATTAAAGGTAACATTTCACGTTGTCCTTCCCTCCGAATTGGTAGCCGACAAATTCAGAACACTTTCTTTTCCATCGGTAGGTAGAGCAGCTTTGTGCTGCATGTTGAAGGCCGTCCAATACTTCGTCAGAAAATTAATTTCACTCTCGTTTGAGCGGCATCTAGAAGTGGAACTGGAAATGATGTGAACAGTACCTTGGGTCTTACTGCGCAAGGTGTGGTAACGAACAGGAGGCTCTGATCAAATCTCGGCTTCTTATACTTTCAACGTTGCAAATGCCGGCGGTTATTTGTCACATTGCAGATTTGAACTGACATGACGGCAGGATTTAACGCAGCGACATACTGCCACTAAAAGTGATGTTAATCGCATCGATGCAATCCGTCATGCATCGATAGGTAAGTAAGTGCCCGTCAAAAGTAGTTAAAACGCTTCACACTATACCGGATCTGGTTGCCTTGTTACGTTGAAAATAAGTCGGAGAGTTTAACTCACTGTTTCCTATCAAATGCCGGCATAAATTCGAGCCTATGCAAGTTGCTGGCGGCTTGCCAGTGCACGAAAAACGTGAGAGCGATAAGTTTTCTTCGGAAACGAAAGACTTAAGCCATGAACTTGATTTTGGATTTTTTCTTCGCAAAGAAATTCACAAGTAAATGGATAATGGCGTTTTGTTACAGTTTTTATTTTTCTTCTGCTATATTACTGGCTGGCTGATTGGCGTAGAAAATTGTGGCTCTGGTGGAATAAATCGAATGTAAATTAAATTTCGCTAATCTGCAATTTATCGCAATTTTCTTCGAGGAAGTTTTTCGTTTTGTGTTTGTGATGCAAGGAAATTTTGTTTTTTTATTTTGAATTTGAGCACGTGCTTTTGGGATTTAACTAAATACTTGGATAATGCTTAATTATTTGCTCTTTCTTTGATAAAAAACCCAGAATTATCGTCACAGCTACGAAGTGCTGGTGGGATAATATCACATTTTTTTCTGTGTTTTCGCCTTTAATAAAATCCTGGATCTACAAAATTACTAATCTGATACTATACACTGATACTTCAGAATACCTAATTGTAATGTTCTCCAGCTTCGTTATATCTGCAAGGGGGATATCTCCAGAATCATCAGATAAATTCTTAGGAACTGTTTTACTTTATTATTTTAATAATACAGTATCGTGATCGATTTTTAAAAAAAATATTGGCTACCCTGAACAAATTTTTTTTTCACGTTTCATAACTAGTAGACATGAAAAAACAATAAAAATATTCAGTCTGTCTGTCCGCCGTACGGTGTCCGCCTTACGCAAAATCGTTTGAAGACTCGTAGTTCCCAAACGCTTTGAGATATTAAATTCAATGTTGTTTTACGAATAGACTGTGAATTGTCGTTTAAAATACATAAAAAAAAACAAATAAAAATTTTCATTATGGATCAAGGGGTGTGGGAGTGGGGGAAAAATAATGCGTCTAAAACGCAAAAAAGGCAAGATCGATACATTCTAAGATCCATATCACCTATACGGTTAATACCACTAAATAATGAATATCTGTAGATATACCTTCTAGGAGAATAGTTTTGAAACTCGGAAAATTTTCGAGTAGTGTACGGGGGGGGGGTGGTGAGGGGGGGGTTGAAAAACATTAGATTACGATATCTCACGAACCAATTGTACTAGACAAATAAAATTCTGTTTGTGTATAAAAGTTGACAAAAAAAAGTTTACTTTTTCATCCCCTAAAAGAGTGTAAAAGGGTTAAACATGTTTTCACAAGTTCCGTCATATCCTTTTGAAGTGATAACAAATTGAATTCGTTTCTACTTTCTCGTGCTGTCTTCATATTTATCTAATAACACCTTTCACAATTTTTGGGTATTCTACCCCCAAGAGGGTGGTATGAGGTTGCATATAGAATCAGAGATTCCTACATATTGTTTAGATCTGAAGTTTTATTGAAATAATTTTTACTCTCTAAGGTTTCCCATAAGTAATAGCTTTGTAGATATGTTTTTTTTGTTTTTTTTTGTATATGTTTTAAAAAATTCGTCATATCTCTTAAGTCTGATAAACCAACAAATTCGTTATTAGTTCTATTTAGTGTGTATAATATATTATAATATTGTATATATTTTTTTTACTAAAAATTTTATTTTTTTAATATTCTTCTTTTAAGAACAAAATTAACTTTGCAAGAAACCTAATAATCTCGAAACAACTGATGGTATACTCCGACTTTGATCGCTCCTGTACTTTGACCCGAAAAGTAATAAAAACTTCTTACTTGAACATGTCTTTCATACAATTGTCTAAGGTCATTTCCCAATTCCTTGCTTCGTCTACGTCTACGTCTATGTTGACGTCACAGCATAGCATTGCTATTAGAACAATTTAGAAAAAGGTCGGCTAAACTGTCAAAATGGATCAGCTGATGCTAATTTGACACTCAAAAATTAATTAAATTCCATAGAAAATTTTTTTTTACGTTTGCTTAGATTGACTGATAGTCAAGACACGAACCGAAAATGAATTTAAGCACAGCTTTGCAACGTCTGACGTCATAACTGTTATAACTAGACGTAGACGAAGCAAGGGTTTTGTGAAACGACCAAAGAATCTATTTCATGATTTTTTCTATTCAACCCTTAAAAGGGAGTAACGCGGTTGAAGTAAAAACTAATTCGGTATCTTATTACAACTAAGAGATATGTCAGAATTCGTGAAAACGAATGCAAGCCCCTTCTACTCTCTTTGGTATTCGATACCAAAATGTAGGTACTATAGGTACAAGAAGTTTATATGTCCTTACCTGTTGAACTTGTGATAGTAAAATTCTCTGGAAAGCTAAGAAATATAATGAAATTTCTGAAATTTTAATTTTCACAGATTAAGTTGTTTCAAAATTTGAGCATAAGTTGTTCCCGGAGTTGAAAAATATCCATCACACTCAACGTTTCAAGCTAACCTTATAGTTCCCCTAAAAATCAGAATACTTTGCCATTTACTCTATTCTACTCCAAATTACCCAAATCAAATTTAAATTTATTTTATTTATTCAATATTCAACTCTAAGTTTGTGGAAAAGGGTTAGATGTATTGATTGATTTTATATTCAACCGCGAAAAGGGCTAAATATTTTATCAAGAATATTCCATTATCTCTCAGGTCCGGTAAGATATCAAACTTGTTTTTCTATTTTCAGGTTACTGATATAAATATGTACCTAAAAAGTGACTAATGCCAGTGACTAATGCCAGTGACTTATGTAAATGTTCAAAGTTCAACACCCGAAGGAGTATTTTTTTTATAATTATTATCTTTAGATATAATATATTTTCGGCTTGTTTTTTTTAATTTTTTTATAAACACGCCTAAAAAATGATTTTGAATTTTTTTGACCATAATTCAAGTACATACACTAATAAATTGAGTGAGATCAGCAAAGACACCTTGGTGAGTGTTGTATCGGATATTGAGGTTAGCAGCTCACTCACTCTGTGTTTTGTCTGATAGAGACACAAATTCGGATATGGCCCTTGGAACTGACTTGTAGGTACTTATATTAATCTTATAAATTGCCTTTTATATTTAAATTAGCCGCGTACCGTGACTACGCTCGCTACGCTCACGGTGTTCTATCGCCCCTGCTACTCCCGTCTCTACTGTTGATCCATTAGTCCTGTTTCTCCATCCACCATCTGCCATCCCTATCCTCTATCTTCCATTTTCCATCCTCTATCCACCACCCCCTATCTTCCATTTTCCATCCTCTATCTACCATCCTCCATCCTCTATCCATCATCTAACATCCTCCGTCCTCTATCCATCATCTAACATCCTCCATGTACAGTCCTCAATCCTACATCCACCATCCTCTATTCTCTTCCATCCTCCATCTTCTATCCACCAACCTCTATCCACCATCTACCATCCTCCATCCTTACACCCTCCATCTACAATCCCCATCCCCATTCTCTATCCTGCATCCACCATCCTCCATTCTTTATCCACCATCCTCTATCCATCAACCTCTATCTACCATCCACCATATTCCATCACCCATCATCTAACATCCTCCTTCTACAATCTCCATCCGCCATCCACCATCCTCCATTCTCTATCCACCATCATACTTCATCCACTATCTTCTACCCACCTTCCATAGTTCAACTTTACCATTTAGTAATAGGAACGTGTAACTAATACACCGAAAACGAACAAACTGTCGCTAAATCATATGAAAATCACTGAAATCCATCCTCTATCCAGCATCCTTCATCTTCTACCGACTATCCTCAATCCAACGTCCATAGTCCAACTTTACCATTTAGTATAAGAACGCGTAACTAATACACCGAAAACGAACAATCTGCCGCTAAATCATACGGAAAAGACTGAAATTTTGAAATAACTCGCAAACCACCAACTGTTAAATGATTTTTGAAACACACAAACCATCCTCCATTCTATATTCACCATCCTCCATACTTCATACAATATTCTCTATCCACCATCCGTAGTAATTAATACACCAAAAACAAACAAACTACCGGTAAGTCATATGAGAAAGACTCAAATGTTGAAATTACTCGCGAACCACCAACTGTTAAATGATTTTTCTAACGCATAAACCATCGCGGGCGTACCCTCAACAAACCACCGAAATTCCATCGCAATAATATGAGTAGTTAAGGAGGCTATACCGGACAAACAGACAATAAAACAAACAAACATTTTTCCATTTTTATATATATAGAAAGATAGATAGAATAAATCTTTTGAAAAAAATGATTTGCCTAAACAATACATTGAGGAATTAATAATATCATATTGAGCTCCTTTGTACCGCCGTATTGGAATTTAAAAAATTACTAAACTGATTTTTAGACTTCATTATAATTTGCCTTCACCGGTTAAAAGCCAATTCAATATCAGGCCTAAAATATCTTGAAAAAGACCTAACAAATGTTTAAGAATTCGTGAAAATATATTTTTTTCACATCGATGATAACTACAGTGGATAACGCTTGTTGTAATCCCGGATAATGTTATAATCCGGATTTTGTTATCAAAACAGTTGAGTCCCATTCTCCACAAACGTTCGTTTTTCGTTCGTCTATTGTTATAAACCGGTTAATGTTGTTGTTTTTGGCTGGTCCCAAAGTGATTACAATAAGCGGTACCTATTGTATTTAAAAATTGTGAAGATGGTGTTTAGGCGTTTAGCACGCAAAAGAACCTTTTTTATCACTCATGGGTTAAATATTAAGAAACATTTCATAATTAGTTTTTAGGCCTTTATTTAAATGCCTTATTTTTCTATTTACGGAATTAATATTTTATTTTTATATTTTATTTTAATGTTCTATTTTCTTTATGTTTAAATTTCGATTTTAAAAATATAGAAAAAATAAGTATCTATGTATTTATTAATTTTTTTCCTTCAATTTTTAATTTAAGATACCTTTTCAATTGGACCATTGAACTTATTGTCGACTCGAATAAGCAAACTTTCAACAACCATGCTGCACTTCAGTAGCGTTATGAACCATTTCTTCAATTATTGTTTTCACTACACTCAAAATTTTTAATTTCACAGTACTTTTTTTTCCTGTAAGACTTGCTTGAATTGTTTATATCCGCAATGAATGCCAATGTCGTGTTATTATTCACCAAAACGGAAACTTTCTTTCACCACTCACAAGGTCGAGAAAAACAGTGCAAATTTCTTTATAGTAAAACGCTGCAAAAATTCGAATTTGCAATATCGAAAAAAAGGAACGAGCGAAATTTGAATCTGAGATGAATTAAAAATCAACTTGTTCAGATTCAAAAATAAAAAGATGAAATTAAAATAGTAAAACTAACTCTCTAATATTCATCGATGGAATCATGCTATGATAGTTAATTGTAGTCTCATTTTATGGATTTGTTTTGGTTCAAAAAGAAGAAAAGATAAAAAAAAAGAAATGTATCTAATTGATACATAACGTACTCATCGATAGGAAACCGGATTGGGTGCAACAATCGTCCCATTGTCGAGACTTTGGCTTATCTTGGATAAGCTCATAACAACCTGTTTCTTATTATTTTTCTTTAGTAGTGGTCTGATTTTTTTGTTTGTTTTGTTTTTATTATATCTTTCGCTTTTATCTTATGAATAATTTACTACATGTTAAATAACGGATATCGCATTATTTTTTTTAGAAATTGTGATTGAATGAAACGGTCATTCACATCAATGTAATTATATAAAATGTATTTTAAAGACGTTTCGAAAGCAGATCTGGTCATGTCGGTTCAAATATGAGATAGATTTCAATTTATTCTCAAACCTTTTAGCTAGTTCACACACCCTTCGCCACTCAATGACATATAGATGGAGTTGAGTTCGTTTTCTTGCATAATCTCTAAAATATATGGAAAGTTAAAAAAAAAATTTCAGAAATAAAAAGTGATCATGATACGAAAGGTGGAACTAGCTGGTAAGCGTTGGCGTATTTCCAGAGTCGCTAATTTATTCCAATCAGTTTTGACTGTCTTTGTAAGATAAAAATCTCGAATGGATTGTCCCTGATTACCTTTTCTCTTGTTTGAAGTAAAAGAATTTGTGCAATTTTTCAATGCTTATATTAACATGAGGTTTTTTGTCTTTTTTCGTAAAAAAAATGAGTGTGAGTAATATATTACAATAAAAATATAAAAACAATAATAGGAAAAGAAAACACTATTTACAATAAATAATAAGTTTAGAAATAAGATAGATTTCACTTAATCGAAGTTATCTCTAATGATGGCTGTAGGATTGTCCGCGGTTTGACTTTGATGGAGGTAGATATGAGACGGATGAAGCTTGACCTTGATGTCCGCCACCAAATCCTCCAGCACCTCCGTGACCTCCGGCTCCTGGGAAGCCTTGTGTTTGAACGATGAATTCTTGAGCTTGGTTTGTATAGTGTTGTTGTTGTTCGGGGGCACCGTAGGTCTGTTGTGGAGCGGCATAGCTTTGTTGAGCGATAGTATAGGTCTGTTCTGGGGCAACATAGCCATGTTGGGGTGCAGCGAAGCCTTGTTCGGGAGCACCATAACTTTGCTGTGGAGCCTGGAAGCTTTGCTCTGGAGCACCGTAAGCTTGTTGCGGTGCAGCATAACTTTGTTCGGCTTCACCACCATAACCTTGTTCAGCGGTACCAGCAAAACTTTGAGCATATTCTTGTGCTGGAGCAGAGAATTGATGACCGGAACCGCCACCGGCTGCGCCACTTGATTCATGAGTTGCTCCCAAAAATACGGATGGACGGAATGGGGCTTGTGAGTGACCTCCTGATGATGACGACGGAGCGCTGTAGGTTGTTTGCAAGTTAGTGGCTGGAGTAACAGCAAGTGGCTTACTTTCGACTACATTGTATCCGGAATCGCCGGAATGATAGTGACGCAATGATTTTTGTCCAGCGGCATAAGCTGGAGCTTGGTATCCGGCAGTAATTCCAGATCCTGCATTTCCATGTTCGCCGCTGCCTGCACCGTCACCACCACCAATCGGGAAGGCTGGAGTATAGGACGTTAATGGTGCAGCCAATGGTACACCATACGATCCAGAAGGAATGCCGATTGAGGAGCCACCATGTCCACCTTCAAACGATTGTCCAAACGATTGACCGCCAAATCCTCCGGAGCTTCCCAAAGAATATGAATGGCCACCGCCATACCCGTAACCACCTCCGAATGAGTTTCCAGCGAACAGTCCAGCTCCTTGTAATCCAGCAAGACTGGCATCTCCGTGATTAATAGCACCGAAACCACCTCCTCCATGACCAAGTCCTGATCCTAATCCCGAATGCCCTAAGCCACCTCCAAATCCGGATCCTCCATCGAATCCAGCTCCTCCGAATCCATGTCCGCCTCCAAGTCCACCGAACGAAGCTCCACCAAGCAAGTGTGCACCACCTAAACCAGCACCATCAAATCCTCCACCGTACGACTGACCACCGCCGAAACTATGTCCACCGAATGATCCTGAACTACCGAACGACCCACCATGTTTACCTCCGAACGATCCACCGCCGGATAATCCACCGAATGATCCGCCTCCATGTCCACTGAATCCAGATGGAATCGCGATAGTCTTCAAAGTGGTGACCTTGCCCGAACCAAATCCACCGCCGCCGCCAGCACCTCCAAAAGCACTAGAAAAACTACCGCCGGAAAGCTTGCCACCTCCATAACGACCAGCTCCAAATCCTCCCTTACCACCACCACCACCATGTCCTCCACCTAGTCCGGAAGCAATGATGTAGGTTTCGACTGTTGGACCATGTCCACCTCCAAAGGACTGGCCTCCACCATGACCTCCAAATGATTGGCCACCACTATGACCTCCAAACGATTGGCCACCACCATGACCTCCAAACGATTGGCCACCACCATGACCTCCAAAGGATCCACCACCGAAGGAACCGGAACCACCGCCGAATGATCCTCCAAATCCACCATGCGATCCTCCAAAAGATCCACTGTGTGATCCTCCGAAGGATCCGCCATGTCCTCCACCGCCACCACTGCCACCACCTCCACCATACGATGACTGTATATACGCTTCACGCTTCTCAGATTTCTTCTCGGGCGATTTTTTGGCAACATCCTTAGCGAGTACGCTGGCTATTAATAGCGAGGACACGATAAACACCTGAAAATTTTTCCAATTTCAATTAGTCACAGAACTTTCACGATCGCACCATATAAAAAAAAATAGTTTAACTTGCAAAAAATTAATTAATAGCGTACCGATAACTTCATAGTGATTTTGGTTGATTTTGAAGAGAACTGTTTCTAGGGTTTTGTAATCCTTCCCTGAGAGTTGCTTCCTGTATTTCCGGGGTAACCTGAACAAATTAAATGCGATAGTCCAACTTGGTACGCTGGTTCGGTACGAATGATGTTGACTTACCAAATTTCAAGTGCTTTTATACTGGGAACCTTTTACTCTTTAGTCCGATCGCCGTCGTCACCACACCAAAAACGTGCGCCACGATCGCCATGCGCACAGGTGGAAGCGGCAGTGATCTTCGGCGTTTGCTCGAAATTTCGAATAAAAAGACAAAAAATAAGCACCAAAATCTCAACAACCATAACAAGAAAAATTTAATAGTATTAAAAATATTAACAACAAAACGAAAAACCCAACTCCCTCTCACCCGCGCCACTCCCTCCCGAAGACACCATACCTACCACATTACCACGATCGCGATCAAGTCTTTCTCTTGAATGCGATCGCGAGCCTGATGACTGATTTACCTGTGGAGATCAACAATGCGATCGGTTAAGGTTAGATGGTGTAACCACTAGGTACAAGATCGCTTTGCCAAACGAGCTTTCTTCCGATCCCGGTGAAACAAAAACAATAGATCGCGCAAAAGAGCACTCAACCAGCAACTTACCTAATGCAATGTCTTGGATTTTGTCTTTTTATTAGTGATCTTGTGATCGAGCGAAGGAGTGATCATGCAGATCGGTGCATTTTTCGCGCCAACTTGTCTCGATAGTGACGAATCGCAGCTAAAAATGGTCGTTACAAATTTCTAACGATCTTAAGCCGGATTATTCGGACACTAAATACGTTGGATCACTTTATGGTACCTTGCGCAAAAAAAAACAATCCTTTTTTGTAATTACACCCAAACTATCTCCGTAAATGTCTTTAAAAAAGTTTATTCCACGAAATAATACGTGCATAGGTAAAAAGCGCATTTTTCTTCCCTTCACGACTTTGAGATACAAGACGGTGGATAAATTACGTGTTATTATTGTTAAAAAGTGTCTTATAAAACCTGAAAGAAACACAGCAATAAAACATCATATGGACTTGTATATTTCGAGTATGGTATGCATGCGTGAGTGGATTAAGTGAATATGAAGAAGTGATTGAAGTGCCGAGAAAATTGTCTCAAGATCTTCCGTACTATCACTAAGTACGACATAGCGACCGAACTAGCTAACTACTTTACCTGCTGTTTTTATTTTGCTCGTACCTTACACTTTCAGCAACCTGGGTCTTTTTTTCTGTAAACTTTTGCTTTTCTTTGAAATTGCTTTCATTTAAGCTCCGCGCGCGCTCTTCTTTTGGGATGGTGCTGGCAATTTACCTTTAATTTACCTTTTGCTGTAGGTCGATGTCACGTATACGGAGTACGTACATGCGTCTAATTGGGCTATGAAATTTAAAAACTTTTTGATTTGTTGCGATACGGTTACGAGCATTGATGCGGTCAAAATTTTTACCTCTATGATTTTTTGGCATTTTGAAGAGTAGGTAATGAAAAAAATTTTGGCGTACATTTTTGTGGTCCGATAATTAGGAAAAATGATATGACGAGCTATTGCAAAATTTCCGAGGATTTTATTCGGACATAATTTCAAGTTTTTGGGTCCAAGGTCTCGAATAAATGAAACAAGTGATTTGGAGCAAAAGGTACGATTTTGATGGCAATTTTACAGGTGAAGTTTTTATTGGGACATTTTATTAACGCATAATTTCATAGCTCCATAAAATGCCCTCTATTAAAACCTTAATAATTTTATTGAAGATAAGGATTTAGTACTCGTTTGAGGACAGTTTTCTGCAGTAGAAGGTATATACCTCTTATGCAATAGAATCATATTCAAGATGACTCTTAATTATTGTTTCCCAAGCTGTTAACCTGCTTAGCTCTGGAAGAAGAAATGTCATGTTAACTCTAATAATGTAATAAGGGTGATAATCGAAAAATGTGTAATTAAAAATACCAAAAAACAAGCCTACTATTACCTCAATAAGATTGGATTAAAATGTTGTAAATAACGTGAAGAAATTGTGTGAAACTACACATTTAAAAAATAAAAAAAAAATTGTTGACTTGAACGAAATTTTCAAATTTATATTTAACATCAATTTCTTCTTTTTTAATTTATTTAATTTTTTAATTTTGACAAATTTTTTTCAATTTTTATTATTAGTTTTTTTTTTTAGCTTAATTTGATGTCGCGCCTTCAGCGTTGAGCTTCATATATCCTAGCGAACAACTAAAAATTCCACAAAGTGGTTGAAATATTGGATGATCTTCAGTGCCACCTTCCTTTAGTATAGGAATACGATAGCAATTTCATTCCGGTATAATTCTCGATAATGAAATTTTATGCAACAACGTCATCATCACCAGCTGTCAGGGTATTTTGGATAGGTGGCATGATACATCCTCTGAATTGTCTATACCATCCGATGACGAAACAGCTCCTTCGTACCTAGTCCAGCTCAGTCTTATAAACTGGCCCATCCAGTTAAGGTTTTTCAATTGTCATGTCCTCAAGCATAGCGATTAATTAACAGTAGGGGATTTCGTGTTGGGGTTTAACTCCACTTACGCCGGAAAACAACTAACTTTTAGTAATTTTTATTGGTTTTTATTATTTTTATAATAAAGCATTATGATCGCTTGAAATTTAAAAAAAAATACTCCCAAATTTACTATTTTCGCGTTTCAAACCGATTTGACCAAAGAAAAATCTGTCTCTCCGTCGTATGCGTTATCTGCCATACTTAAACGAAAGTGTTGTAGTTCCAAACACCTTGAACTTGTAAGTTAAAGCTTTTTTTGGGTCGATAAGTTGGAACCTGTTAAGTAGCCATTTAGTTGAGGGTTATGTCCCGGGAGGTGGAGGAGGAATTTTTTAAAAAGGGAGCAATTGATAAAACGGTAAGAGTTCTTCTTGTATGCAGCTACAGTGACACCATGGAAAAAGCGGTTTGGCTGGGAAACAACCTATTTGTTAAGGAGCTTTCTGTATCTCAGGAACGGCTTATGCAAGAAAGTTGAAACTTTGCTACATCTATATGTACATGAGGAAAGATGAAAAGCAAAAGATTCTGGTTTTTAATAAATCGGGGGCCACTCAAAATAAGAAGCATGAACTCGGCATTTCAAAATGGCTATAGTACCTACTGGCATGTTGAAAATAAATAGTTTAGCACAGTACTATAGTGTGTGGAGTTTTTTCTATTTCATAAATAGCGTCAAACAGGCGCGAACGCAGGCGGAGTTTTGGGGATTCTAACCCCCCCCCCCCCCAAAAGGATGTAATTACAAACGCATAACTAACCCCCCCAAAAAAATTTTCTGCTTTCGCCCCTGGCTTCAAAGAAAGGTAACCCTTGTTATGTTCAATTAAAAAAATTACCTGTACGGAGGTGGAGCGAAAAAATAGTTTGTTATTTTTACGAATTCCGGCATATCTCTTAGGTTTTCTTGAATAACGAACTAGTTTTACTTCTGCAAGCTCTTCGAAACATACAGTTTTTTAAGTTTTTTTTTTAATTCAACCCCTAAAAAGATGTAAGGGATTTGAACACGTTTTCACGAATTCTCTGATTTCTCTTAGGTTGAATTAGATATTGAATTGGTTTGGTTTTCACAAACTTTTAATATAATAATCAGCCAAAAATAAATTGTAAAATTTTCACGATATTCGACACTAACTGTTAGCTATTCTATTGACAAATTAATTTTCTAAATACCTTCCTTTTCTCGAAAGAATCGGTGCTAAATTTCGACTTTAAACACACCCTACGGACTATGACCCAAAATTATATCGTCGGCTGTTTTGCCGCATTTCTACTACTTTCCATATTTCTTAAATATTTTAAAATTATTTTAACCTACCTTCTATAATTTAAAAAAAAAAAAAAAATACTACCCTATGACCCTTAACGAGACGCTGTAAAAAAAAATTGGAACGTAAAGGTACTACTTCTTATAATTTAAAAAATACTACCCTCAAGGGGTTACATCTAGTTGGCGGCTGAAAAAAAGACGTGTTTTTGTGAATTTTTTTCGGGAAAATGATTCCTGGTTTCGAACTGTTTTTTTTCATAATGAAGGGTATATCTTTGACTATGTTTCATAATTTTTTTATTGGAAAAAATTCACAAATGTAGCAGATATAATATATTTTCCAGACCGCTGTTCAAAAAAGCCTTCCGCGGTGACCACTGTAACTTCCACACCAATGATCTTAAATAAAAAAAACCAAATAAACTAAGTTTTTTTATCGTACATATTATCTAGTCTTTAATCGAAGGATTTGATAATACATATATTCATTTTTGAAAAAATTGTCGGCGATCGAAAGTTAAAGTCTAATTTTCGGTGAAAAATTCACTTCATTTTCCTTGATATAAAAAAAAGTATGCATCGAAAAAAAAAATCCTTCGATTATGGACTGCCTTTTCATGTAAGAAAAAAGAGTGCAAAATTTCAAGTAAATCGGTCCACTCGTTTTTGAGATATCGTGGTCAACGATTTTGAAAAAGCCGTTTCGAGAAAAATCTATATCTGATATATTTGTAAAATTTTTCCAAAAAAAAAAATTATCAAACATAGTCAAAGATATACCCTTCACTATGAAAAAAAAAACAGTTCGAAACCTGCAATCATTTTCCCAAAAACAAAAATCACAAAAAAACGCCTTTTTTTCGGCCGCCAACTAGATTTAACCCCTTAAACAATTTTCATTATTTCATTTTAGGGTCAGTAGGAATTCGCTGCTAAATTGGAAAGACGATTTTTGTCTATCTGTCAAAGAGATAAATATACTGGCGATGACAATCAGCGGTTGAGTTGAAGGCGGACGTCGCACAGTGGGGCGTTTGCACGATCTAGCTGGTCAAAATTATTTGTATAATCAATTCATCTTAAAATAAGGTTTTATTTAGTTATTATTCAGTAATAATAATATTGGAAAATATTTTCTCGAAAAAAATTTTTTCTGAAAAATGAAGATATAATTTTTTTGGTGAATGTTTTTACATCATATTTTTAACTGAAAATACTATTATATAATAGTTTTCCGGGTAAGATACCATTTGATTTATTTTTTTTTGTAACATTTCGGACTCAAGTGACATTTGTTCAAGGCCTTTACCAAGGATTGAGTCCTTTATCCTTGCTAAAGGAATATTCAAAATGCAAATATTTCGAACTTCCGCTATCAACATAAACTGTTATAAGATCTCGACGAGCAGATATGAGCAGGAAATTTTTTTTACTACTTAAGAATGAATATTTGACCTTCATATTGCCATATAAATTTTGACGGAAGCGTGCGGACTTATATAACTTTTTCAATTTTGAAAATGTAACTTTTCCAAAAAATAGATCTCAAATTATACCAAAATTTAAAACTATATAGTTCAAAAACCATATATCCTTGAAAAACCATAAATGGTAAAAATCAAGTACATACCTGCTACTTCAATATCCAATTTTCAAAATTTCTTAATTTTCCTTTAAAATCACGAAAAAGTTATGTGATCACACTTAGTTTTTAAGATAGATTTTTCCGATACAAATGATCTTTTACAAATGGCTACTTTAAACTGAGCCCACGGCTTTCATAGTAAATGTAGGTAAAAAAAAACCTTCTTGAAACTCCCTAATTGGTTAAGATAATTCGGACATAAAATGCTGGTTAACATTTGCATGTTTGGAAAACCGAATTTTGGCCTGCTAGATCGGGCAAACGCCGCACTGTGCGTCGTCGTATTCACTTGCATATAAAACAATAACAAATTGACATAACGCACCTGTTTTGCCTCACTCACTCACACGCGAAACCAATAACATCGCGTTTTTGGCTTCAAAGTGCTTTATACAAAACTGTGACTTGTCGTCTCCACTAGCTCTATGCTATCTGTACACCATCCGCTCGCTGTACACAAACGTTTCAGAACTATACTTAAAAAACAGAAACATCTTTAAACTTCAAAAAAGGAAAAAAAAACTTCTGTCCGTTTAAACACCGTCCTGCGAAATGAAACATGTTTCAGGGCGCTACTTTTATAATTAAAAACAAAGTGTGTTTTCCAAAAAAACGGTTTTTTTTTAGGTCTCAGACCCCAAAATGGCTTAAAACGATTTTTATCCGTCTGTACGCCGACTCCCATACTCTAACCCGTTTCAAGGCTTTCAGCTTACAAGGCCTCTAACCTATTGAATTTCAATATCTTTCTTGGCAACGTATACACGTTTTAAAGAAAGTTCTCCACATATGCCCAGCCACTGATATACCGCTAAACAATAGTAACTGGTAATTTAAATAAATTTGAGCAGTATATCCAGGAATTAATTCATATATTAAATAAATGTAGGGCTTACGGCCAGTTACGAAGAGTTTACAGAAATACGTTTCAAGTGCAAACCATAAATATATACATAAGTATATATAAGATTGCTATTATTCATTCATCAAAAATAAATGAAGTAAATCTAATTAGTGCTTTAGTAATATGTTAAAAAAATTATACAAACACCCTATTGTAACGAATCTTGGGTGTTCTAAAGAGGCTTACATCTATGGTAGTTCCTAAGGGTGTCCAGGTACATCCGTGAGATTTCCCCAATTACCGCGAACGTTTCTAAACAACCATGGGTGTAACCCTAAAGATTATCTATCGGTTTAACCCAAGTACCCGCAGATGTAAACCGAACACCCATTGGTGTAACCCAAATACCTATGGGTGTAACCCATACTTCCATGGGTGTAACAAATGACTGAGTCGGTAACACCAATGTATATAGCGTTTCCACCCATAGGTATTTCACGCAACACCCATGAGTTTTTCTCGAAACACCAACAAATATCGGTGTACTACTATTGGTGTTAGGAAAAACACCCATGAAATTTATTCGACCAGGAATAATGATAAAATAAGTTAAGTGTAGTAAATTAATTATTAAATTTCAGTACACAAATAAAAATTAATCTTTATGTTGCTATGAGGTATTTGTGTGATTTCACTGTTGCATCCCGTATTCCAAAGACCCTGCCTTTCACTTCTCTTTAGGCCGCCTTAGACGTGAAATTTGTCTTTCTAACGTTTGGAAAGATACTCCCTTGCGTAAAATGCGATGAAATATAAAAATATCCAACTTCCGCTAAATATAACTAAAATCAAAACAAAGTAAAAAGAACTTGCAAATTTTTGGAAAAAAAAATAATAAATTTCGCTTGCTTTCAAATATATGTACATCGTCTGTCTCTGATCTCGTCAATAACAGCACAAAATTCGGCTTTTAAAACAACCTTCTCAATAGTACGTCGATCTTCCAGTTATTTTCTATTTTCTTTTCAAACCTTTTCAATTTCTTTAAACCCGAAAAAAAATCTTAAGATTGATTTCATAACAAGTAACATGATTCGGTGAACTGCATCAAATGAATTGTAATAAATCCGAAATATATCCATGCGGCAAAAAAGTGCTATAACATATCTTGAAGTGTTGACATTATAGAAAAGCACAAAACTTGGATACAACACACCCAAAACCACGGATAAACCACTTTCGATTGCCAAGATCACACGTTCATCTACGATCAAAGATCAAAGTAAAATGCCTTTCGTTAAGCAAAAATATGCTCACTCAAGTATAAAAACAATGTGCAATTTTAATTTTTATTAAAGCCGAAGAGGAGAAAAATCGATCCCATTAAGTTCAGAAAAAAATAAAAAATACTGCACTGAAAATGGAAAGAGAATTGTATGAATGGCACGATCAATTATTGTTTAAACGTTTTTTTTTTTTGTGTTTCCTTCTAATCCGCCGGATTTAGAAAGGACGCATTTATGCGATCTTTCAATTTTAAACAATGTGATGTGATGTTGATGCTGCTGATGGCTAAATTTCTGTAACAGTACCACTTAAGAAAACTGCTCTATTCAACAACAAAAAAAAAAATTGTAAAAATGTTAAAACCAAAAAAAAAAAATCACATTCCAATTTCTGTATGTTACGTCGCACGATTAACAGACCGACTAGCAAACTTAATTGCGGCTTGATACAATTTATTTTTAATATTACTTCAACAATTTTAATTTTCAATATGTTACCGTTTTTTTTTTGTTATACTACTATAGAACAAATTTCTAACAAGTCGAGAGTTTCAATTGTTGAACGTAATTTCTGCAAATTCATTGTTGTTGTTAGTATGACATAAAAAACTTTTGTTAACAACTTTGACAAGATGATTTTTATTGTATTGTATAATAACACTAAAAGTGATCGACATAATACTGCACTTGTTTCGATACAATCGGTAAAATTGAAAATTTCTTAAAAACTGTTGAAATTATGAGCATCCTTTAAGGTTTTTTTTGTTCCCATTGTAGGCTTCGTTTAGGTCAAAATTAGTGTAACATATTCATAAGTACTCGAACCGTACTGATCGCTTCAAGTTTGTTGTCAATTGATCTTTAACAAATATTATAAGTAGATACCATAATCTTGAAGATATTTTGTCCGATAGGAGAATGTAAAATATGCGTGACAATTTAACTCTCGTTAAGCATGTTATAACTTATAAATAATAATATGTGAGTACAAAAAAAGTTTTTTCTATTTAAGGCGCAACATTCAGAGTTTTTACTAGTCCGGCGGTTAAGTATTTTTTTTTTGTTTTAAATTTCTTCTGCATATGGAAAATGAAGATGGTGTTGAAGATGCTATTTGTTTTTTATAACTATAAAATGTTTACACATTCCAGTTTTATGGCGACTAAAAAAACAATGAATTTGGTTTGAGATGAAGTGGGTATTTTAACATAGTATTGTTTTGGTTTTACCATAAGAATATTAGTCCATTTCTGATGCATTTTTTTTCCTGTTCGATTAGAAAATGAAATCACTTATGGTGTTTGATAGTTCCAACTATTTCGAATACTTTATATAAGTAGCGAACATTCTGTCAAAAATTTAATTAATTATTTACAGAATATGGTATTTTTCAAAAAGTTCCGATGTTTATATCTTAAGAATCTTTAATGATAGATATAAATCTGAAACTTGGTATTTAGATAGAGCTATAGTAATTTTTTAGGGGTAATATGGTACGGGAGTGGGGGTGTTTTTCCAAACTGTAGAATGGCTTATGCTAGAAAGTTGAAACTCGGTGTGTATATGTATATCAACGAGAAAAGTAGTTTTGATAAAAAGTAAAATCCGAATATCCATTGGCGTTCGGAAGGGGGGCAAAACAAATTATCAGTGGAAATAAATGGATATGCCTGTAATTGGTATTTTTATATATTATATATAACAAATGTGGCAAATGCCCTCCCTGTCGCCCCTCCCCACAAATGACGTCCCTGAGTGCTTAATCTAGTTCTCTTAATCGCGAGATTAAGGTGTAGTGGAAACATGGCATAAGATCTGATAAGATATCGAATCACTTTTTAATTCCTCCGGCTTTTCATAAAATAATTTATGAATTTTTTGATATTCAACACCCAGTGATTGTAAGGAGTTTGCATACGTTTTTACAGTTTTTGTTTTTCGTTAAGTGAGATATAACATTTATTTTTACTTCCTGAGGCATTTGATCTAACCGGGTAAAAAGTAATTTTGCGATTTTTCTAAATTCAACCACCAAGGTGTTCGTTCTAAAGGGTTTGGATATGTTTTCATAAAATTTGCAATATTTCTAAGGTCTAATACAAAATCAAATTGGAGTTATCCTTTCTATGCTTCTTGTGCCTTCAGCTAAAAAGTTATTTTACCTTTTTTCGAAATTCAACCGACAATGGAATGTGTTGGGATTGTATATGTTTGTTTTCACAAATTTCATTAAATCTTTTAGGTATATGATTAGGTAGAATATTGAATTTTACTTCTTCCTCATTATTATGTAATCGCCAAAAAATTTATTTCAGGATTTTTTTTTACTTCAACTTCAAATGTCTACACAGGCTTTTTATTTGTATAATCACATAAAAATCGATTTCATGTTTGTTCGATATTTTTACTTCTATAAAATTTTTAATTTTAATTCTTGTAAATTATATCTTAGAAGTAGCAATTGCAGTGATAAAACTTAGAAAAAATACCTTGTCTAGAAACAGCCACATATGCTTGCGCCTTTGACTGTATTCCGGACTACTCGTATGACAACAAAATGGAAATCATGTGTTAAAGGTTATAGTGGTTAAGCAATTCTGTCGCACTCCCACTAAACTGCTTCCCTGAAATATAAAATTTCGACCAGACTATTGACAGATTCTTTTATTTGAAGTTACACTTTATTTAAAAAAAAAATAATTAGTTATTTGTTTAAGAAAAGGTGAATCACTTCGAAAGTACTTAAGTTAGAGCCATAAGCTTACCGTCGTATTAAAGATGATGACATAGTCTTTAGTTTTAGTTTTAGGAAGGGGCGACACACTGAGCTGTAGCGCACACTAGGCACCAAAAGATGGCACATAGCGATCCCTTCGGATAAAATCGTGAAACTTATCATAGTCTTTATTAACTAATATTTTTTATATTCTTCCTGCTCACACAAATATGTGAATGAAACTCATCTTTGAAAAATGAACTATTGGCATAATCGTTACTTTTCAGTATAGACACCCTGAGTATTAATCTTAATAATAATAATAATCAATGGCGCAACAACCCAAATCGGGCCTAGACCTTAAAGCAATGCTAGAGTTATTTCATTACGAGACCAACGGAACACTAAGAGGTGAAGTGGTCAGCCACACGCTCGTCCGTGATTATTTCCCCGATTTTAACTCAGGTACTCATTTACAGCTGAGTGTAAGTAGTCCGGCACCCAATCCCATTCTCAAAAATTATTTGTCGCCAAGATTCTGGTGCTCTAGCCACTAAGCCACCCAGACTAATATAGAGTATTAATCTTACTTCCTACAAAATTTCAGTTTTTTCTATTATTATTATGTTTACTATTTCTGCGAATTATATGGGAGTGCAATATTTTTCTGTAATTTGTTTTTCTCTATAATTTGTTCAAATTACAAACCACTCTGGATTACTTCATCCGAAGAAGTTGACAATTTTACTGTAGAGTCACCGTAAAATTCTGAATTTGTTATGTCATTAGATCCGTTTATAAACGTACCACTTGATGAATATTACGAAGAAAACTGTAGCCTGAAAAAAACTTCTGACCAGAAAAAAGATTCAATTTCACTATTACACGGCTGTAAGTAAAATTATTCACGTTTCGTATCGGTTTAGTAATTCAAAATCGTTTTTTTTTTGCGGAAAAGGTCCGAAACGAATAAAATCGCATACTCCCTAAAAATCGCGAAAAATATCCGAAAATCATCTACCGTGAAATTAATCTGTCAATCAACGATGGAATTACATAATTTCGAACTGTATGAAAATATTGATTTAAAATTTCATGCATGTTTACTGATTGGAGACAGCGAGTAGTTGATGAAAGGTCGCCCGCAAATTACTTTTAATAAAAATTTCATGTTTTATAAATTGCTCAAAAATAAATTCGATGTGCAAGATACCAGTTTTGATCTGGACGGTATGAAGTTTCCGTACGCCCAACTAGGTAGTTTCATATGGAAATCTTAAAGCCAACTAAACGCTTATACGCCTACGAAATACTTTTGTAAAATGAAATTCCGTTCATTGTTTTCATAATTGGTCTACAATAAATAGATACTTTCATCAACGTGCGTGGTACACATTTGGAGTTGCTAGTACGACGGGTTCAAACACTTTTTTCGAGAGTTTTGGAGAATAGTAGGTAATGGTCGTCAAGGTTTTTTTTACTGAGAAAATTTCACTTCTATGAGAAAAGTTTCAATTTTTACTAGTGCTGATACAGTACTGACTTCGCAAATGTTAAATTTCTTTCACTGAAAATATTCCATGTTTTTGTGAATAATTTCAATCCGTACTTAGTGCTGACACAGTACTGACATTATGGATTCGAAAACGTTGAAGAAAAGGATTTTAGTGAAAAATGTCGAAAACCGTTAAATAAGCCCATTTTTTGGTAAACCAAACAATTTTGCGAACTTAGTAACAGCTTCAAATCTACTCCAAACCTGTTTTGAATTGCCTGCAATGCCTGATTGAACTCGGAAACAAGAATAGAGCTAACCTCTTTTGGAGTCCGGGATACAGCGGCTACAGGCCCGTGCGCACGGGGGTTCAGACCCCCCCCCCCCATTGGCCTATTTTTATAGGGAAGTGAGGTCCTTTTTTTTGTTTTAGGTCATCACATTCAGTATGGTGAGCTTGACACAAACCCCCCTCCCCCCCCCCCATCATACAATCCTGCGCACGGGCCTGATCGGATATGAGGGTAATGAAATGGCCGACTTGACTTGGCTGACTTGGCTAGCTGACTTCATGGGATCATATCCGTTCAGTGGGACTCCATTAAGCACAGCCAGAATGAACATCCGTATGCGGCAAAAATCGCAAAGTGCCATTCACTGGGGCTTGGTACCGGCAAAAGGCATTGAAAGCATTTTATGCCAAAACATTCAGAAAAAGGAACATCTGATTATCTAAAATTAAGCAGATATCACACCCGAGCCCTAGTGGGAGCTTTAACTGGACATTGTCACATGAGGAAGCATCTCAATAGGATTGGTCTCTCCAAGCCAAAAATTTGCAGAATATGCAGTGACACTAGAGCATATCCTCTGTGAATGTGAGGGTTTAGCTCACAAAAGACTTCGTCAGTTCCGTCAGGGTTTCATGGACCCATTAAAGTTCCTGACCATTCCTCTTCGCAAAAGCCTAGGCTTCATTGAAAGCGCAGGGATTAAAGAGGAGTCACAGTCACAGGGTGACATCACAATAGGCCCAACTGTGGCTGATAGAGGTTAACCATATCAACACCTATTTTCAATCTATCTATCTATCTAGTAACAGCTAGAAATGTTTCCTAACATCTAACATATGTGAATGACAAATCTTTTTTGAATCAACTTCAAACCAAAAACCAATTCCTTGATAATGGTTTTGGAGTGTAAGTCCCATTCCTACGATCGTCACTTAATTTCTAAGCGGAACTTTAACTGCTAGTTTTGTACGAAAATATGTCGTAAAAGTTCCAAATAGAACGTAACTGACGATCGTAAGAACGGGCCTTAGTATCATTGTTACGCATAATGTATTCTTTTTAAAACATTTATCTTAACAATAGTACTAAAGAAAACTTTACGATTTTCACAAATTCCAATACCTATTCAGTCCAGTTGAAGTATTGAATACTCAAGTAATAAGTATCACTCTTTGCAGTTATAAATAGTTAGGTATTGAAACAATATTTGCTCAGAACTATCCACTACAGTATTACTAAACAATTGCTTCATAAATAAAGATAAACAACACTCAATTCGAGTTTCTATCCATCGGTTTTCAGTATTGAAAATCGATACTCATTCATCGAAGTTTGAATTCAGTTTGGCGGTATTTATGTTATTCTGGTACTTTTCAGAACAAGAGCCAATCAAAGTTTCTAGTTTTTTTTAATTTAGGATGGTCTATAAAGAGCTTTTTACGTATACCCCAACTAGAGTAAAACACTGATAAAGCTCTAAATTAAATAACACGTAAGAAACCAGTCATGTAAAATAAAAAACCCCAAAAAATTGTTATGATTATATAATTATTTCTTTGAAGTTTAATTAAAGAATCCATGACAAGAAAGAAGGCTTCTTTCAACAACTGTCTCAAATAAATTGCTTTATTGTTAACTCAACTGGTGGTCCTCTTCCCAAAAAAAATTATCGAATTAATATCTAAATCATTTATCGTTCTAGTCTGCTCTTTTTTTTTAGCTATCTTAATGAAATCTATATATAAGTAATTTAGAGACAGACAACAAAATTAATGAAATGAAATTTGTGTAACAAATCACCTTTCACTCCGAAATGCGCGAAAGACAAAACCAAATCCGAGCAAATATTATTAGAGAGTACTTCGCTGTATTTATGACGGCATAATCCAATAATTTAAATTAATTATTGCATTTTTTGTGGATTCAGTCGAGTTTGCTTTTTTTTCAATAGCACATTTGAATTAATTTCAGTGGGATTTTTCAATGAAATGGAAATTTTTTTTTTTATTGATTCACTCGGAATTCAGGAGGTGTTTGACAGAATTTTAATGTGTATTTTAGGGCTCTTTACCTTGATCCAGTTAGCGCCCTACTTGACTTGGTTTATTTTCAAAAAAATAGAGTCCTAATTCAATCTTTTAGTAGGAAGTAAGCGCGGCACTTGAAATATTTTCAAAAATAATTGCGTCTGTTTAGCTTAGTTGTTATTTAATATTTTCTCCATCGCTTAAATGAAATGAAAGAATCAATTAATTCAAATTAATGCGAATAAAATTAATTATTCAAAAGTTACGTATTATATGGTGCACGCATTTACATTTCCATTTTTGAAAGAAGTGATAAAATTGGAGTTCAAAGAGGTGTAAGATAGATTTGATAAGATAGAATAGTCTTGTACCATAAAAAGGTAGATTAATCAAATGGAATGAAAGGAAAAATTACATTAATGGAATTATACCGGTGAAAGGTATTTCCTTATGAGATCAAATTCGAATAGACATTTATCAAACCATTCAGCGATCGGTAGATTTCCCACAGTATTAATAACAGCAGCGATACTAACTCCTAAGCCTCTATATGTTCTCTGACCATTTACAACACATCAACTTCAGATGATGTGAATGGTAGATTTTAGTCCGTACCAACAAACTGAAAGCATCGTATGTGAATCACTAATGATTCATCTAGGTGAGACATAAGCTTACATGAGAATTCATTAACGATTCTTCGGGGAATCACTGTGAGTTCTTATTTGGTACTCTTACCTGAATCATCGAGGTGGACCGCAAGTAAATCATCTAGGTGGCTCGTACGTGATCTTTATTTGAAATTAAAGTAGTCTTTACCTATAGAAAAAAGAAATTTTTTTTTTAAGACTCCCTTCAAGTGATGGAGTTATTTCAGTGAATTTCAAAATTAATCATTACAACGTAAAAAAAAAAATTTCAATTCCCCACATTATTTGCTGGTCTGCGGATGTAAAGTCTTATAAATAGAATTAAATTAAATTTTTATAATATTCCTATATTAAGGTGCTGAACACATTGCACCCGACCAAACGAATTTTCCGATATGAGTTTTCGTTTTTCCGCTTATTGTCAAATCTTCAGTTATTAGAAAACTAGTTGAAAACGTTAATAATAACATTTTTAAGAATGTCATAAGAGAAAATTTCGTGGGACTTGGATTTTTATTGATAATATTAAAAAGAGGTTCGTCTATCGGTACGAATATTTTTAGTCGCACGACGGATACATTTTTCCTTTTATTATATTATATTATTATTATATTATATTATATTATATTTTTTTTCCTTACATTCTTGAAAATGTTTTAATTTACGATCATAACTAATTTTTCAATAACGAAAGATTTCACAATAGCTCGAAAAATGAAAAATCGAATTGGAAAATTCGTTCGTTCGTATGCAATGTGTATACAGTGCCTAAGGCCTTGTATAGTTATCTTGTCCTTTATTTGCCCGAAGACATCGTAAATCACAATCAAATCGCTTTAAGAACTACTTCCTTCCTACTTCTGGTAGACTGAGTGATCTTAGTGAGTCTTTCTTTCTTTAGCCTGGGTGGCTTAGTGACTAGAGCACGTGCCTTCGGTGCACCTGGTACCAGGTTCGAATCTGCTTGGCGACAAGTAAGTTTCGAGAATTGGATTGGGTACCGGACTACCAGTTCACTCAGCTGTAAATGAGTACCTCAGTTAAATTGGGGTAATAATCACGGACGAGCGTGTGGCTGACACTTCACCTCTTAGTCCCGTTCCTACGATAGTCAGTAACATTCTAACTGAAACTTTAACTGACAGATGCTCATACGAAACTTACAGTCAAAGTTCTGGTTAAATTTTAACTGAAGGTCGTAATAACGGCCCTAAGTGTTTCGTTGGTCTAGTAATGAAATAACTCTAGCATTACTTCAAGGCCTAGGCCCAATTCGGGCTGTTGCACCATTGAATATTATTAGCGAGTTTTTCGCGGTCAATTTTTCAGTGGTCTCTAAGCTAGAATACTTCTTCAGAAAAGAGCTTAAGGTGCTCAACACTTCCATTGATTATTTCAGGACTGAAACAGCGTATCGGGTAATGCGATTGGTATTGAACTGTTCATGAAGTGGCGACAATAACGAAGAAATACAAATATATTTTACGAACGCTTACTTGGTAATGCATAAGGAAAGGTAAAGAATCGCCGCTTTTAGACTGTTTTCCTTTAAAGGATTTCGAAACAGTAAAATGCAGTCTAGACAGTAGTTCACTAAGATTCAAATCTGTTGATAGAATCTGAACAAGCAGCTTTTCCATGAAAATGGTTCTTACTGGTAATGCAAAGTGGAAGTACTACTCGCAGACCTAAGACCTAATTCCCATAAAACTCTAAAATAGGCAAGTGCAGTTGGTAGTTCGCCAAGCTTCAATTTCTTCGCTTCAATCCCAACGCACTGCAAGTAAAGTGCTTACTGGTAATGCTCATCAGCCTCGGACATCTCCGTCGATACAGTAATGAAAACTACTTACCCGTTATGGAATCGATTCAGTAATCATTACAGGTCCTCCGGTGAAGATACTTTTCATTGCAACCAAAGAGTTTACTAGCAGCTAAAAGAGCGAGTCTTGATAGTTGGGACAGGATCCGATGCTAATTTTATCGGTGTGTCCAAAAAACATTCAACCCATTCATGATACTTGATTAATTGACACAACACATTACATTATCGAATTGAAATTATTACAAATTGTTACGTACTTACTCAATTGTACTCGAAACCACAAAATTGCATACAGAACGACTTTGATCGACAAAATTGTGATTGCGTTTCAAGAAAGGCGTCTTGCAAACTTAGGGCGATTCGAAAAAAACAACTCATTCAAACTACCGGGCGATTGATCAGCCTCCGGATCATATCTTTGCATTGTGTTTAAGACACCTGACCTTATAGGGTCTAAAAATTATATCACATCAGATAATTGATCATTTTCTGAGCTAATTCCCTGTACATTCCTGCCTAATGACCGGACAGCCATGTCGTTTTTTTTCTTTCAACCATCACAACGATTTTCTATAATATTTGTTCGTTGAATTTCAACAATCAATCAAATAAACATTTTGATAAAAACAAAAAAAATTTTGATGAAGATAGGTACAGGGGCATCGTTGTAACTCGGGGCAAAATAGTTCAAAAAAATTGCTTCCATTCGAAAATTTTGATGATTATGTTGATGAATTAAGACCCACAATGAATTTGAATTAGTTATGCATATTTAGTGGTGCGTGGTTTAAAATTATTACGATGAAGATCTTCTCGCGGCGTGTGTTCGCAGCTCATCACTTTTATTGAGGTGTTTATTAGCCTTTTCAAATTTTTGAACAAGGCTAGACATGGATTTGTGGTTTTTTTTTAGCTCGATTAGGTGAATTATGAACAGGTACGACCACAATATCTTTAATTTATAACTGAATAGCTACAAGGAGTACTGAATCTTAAATGTGTTATTACATAGTAAAATATTGCAATCATTTAGTAATGACTCTATAAAACTAGAAAGACAAGGTCAGAAAATTAGGCATTCTCATTTTGATTTTAAACTGCATCATTTCACCCAAAATTAAAAGTGAAAATTAAAAAGAAAGATTTATAATCGTCGGTCTGGATATTGATCCGATTAAAACGCATTAAGCAAAAAAAATAAAAATAGATCACAAAACTTTTGGAAATTTTTGATATGACCGGATTTTGCGTCACCAAAAATAAAATTTCATTCGTAATAAATTTTGCTAAAAGCATCTCTTATGCTCTAATATGAATATTTTTCGGTTTTAATATAACACCCACAAAATCTAAATTTTCTAATTTCGACTTTTTGCATTTTTGGTATTTTTATCGTTTTGTGGGAGAAATTTATTTCCTATTGTTTTTTTTTATTAAATTAATGTAACGCATCATTTGGAACTTTTTTTCCATATTGTTGACGGTGTTTTGTTATCGTAAAATTTGAATATGAATGCGAACATAACTGGCCCCTATCTTATATGAAAAATACAGCAGTGGAGAAAGATCTGGCAGGTGCAATCACTTCGCTATGTTTTTATAATTGATTTTTTGTAAGATTAAGTAATTAAACACAGAACAAAATACTAACAGTATGTACACAATTTTATAATTTTTAGAGTAAATTTTAAGATATTATAAAGGTCGGGATCGGGACACAACAACAGTTCAAACCAAAGACTTCGTAAGTGAATCAATAACGATTCTTCGGTGAATCTTTGATTGTTATTTTCTGTAACATGTAGTTGAGCAAAATACGTTATCATTCAGCATTTCATATTACTGATTCCATCGCAGAAACTCAGTTTCGATTCATCTTTCGGTGAATCTTAATACAATTGAGAGTTTGAGAGTTAATGAAGGTTATTTTAATTTTTGTAGGTCGTATGCAAAGCATCTCGATGCATCACCATTCACAATTTATTTAAATAAAAATGAAGCGTTGCATACTCTTCATTTAAAGTTTTTGTGCCTTTTTTAACGAGAATCAAGTAGAATATATTTTTCATATTACCGAATTCTTCGCAGAAATTCAGTTTCGATTCATTTACAGGAAATCCTCACCGTCATCATTTGATTTCACAATTTACCAAAGAATAAATAGAGCTTTTCCATTGTTCTTTGTGAACTTTTCATTTAAAATTAAATTTTTCTTCACACACAATGAATATTAAGCATTTTTTAACGGGCATCGAGCAGAACATATTGTATTTCACTTGGAATTTTTAGGCTCTGTTTTATAACTCACAAATGAATCATGTAATTAATTTATAATCTAATCTAATCTATTAATCTAATCTAAACCGTTGTAAGTTTATCTTCACCAGCAACATTTAGGCATTTTTTGGTTAGCTGTTACGGGTTTGAGTCAGACGTTGGCAATGTTGACTCATTAGCTAGAAAGTCGTGTTTAAGTATTATTACAATTCGGGTTTCAAGTTGTTGTGACGAATATGTTAATATATTTTTGATATATTTTATAACTCTTTGTTTATAAAAAAATTTGCCAACAGTCTGGGCGCAACTTTATTATTTTTCCGGCAGAAGTTCAGAACGCGTTCAGTTCGGGGATGCGGTGTATGTTACTATGTGACTGAAAACCTAACAAAAAGTTCGGGAAGCGGTTAGAAAAGGGTGTAACATATGAATTAAATAATTGGGTCATATTCCGGAATGCGGTCTAGAGGTTGAAAAATAAAAAACTTAAAAATAGGTGATTATTAAACAGGCCTGGGGAAGTGAAAAGATATTCGATATCTGATCAGACCTGAGAGATATGGTGGAATTCATGAAAAAGTATTCAACCAGTTTACACCCTCTTAGGGGTCGAATTTCAAAAAATCTTGAAAGCACATTCTAGGTATTCAAATGAAGAATGCGTAGAAAAGAAATGAATTCAATATTTCGGAAGACCTAGTAGATATGACGAAAATCGTCAAAATTTATGCATTTTATATTAACTGATATTTTTTTTTACCCCCCCCCCCCTTCTGAACGCCAATGAATATTCGAATTTTTTTTATCAGAATTACTTTTCTAGTTAATTTACATATACGTACCGAGTTTCAATTTCCTAGCATAAGCCGTTCTAAAGTTAGGAAAAACACCCCCCACCACCGTACCATACTGCCCCCTTAAAAATAATTTATTTTTCCACCATGCCACTACTATAGCTCTATCTTAATACCAAGTTTCAGCTTTCTATCATTATAGATTCTTAAGATATAAACATCGGAATTTTTTCCTTCTCACCCTTCCCCACCCTCACCCTCTACACCCACACCCCCAAACCTTATTAGGCATACTTCTGGTAAAAATTTGAAGCATCCATCTTACATTGTTATTGAGATATGAAACGTGTTATTTTTGAAAATTTCTTATCCCCTCCACTTACGTACTCCCCCGCCCCTTCAAAGATTTTACTTTGAGCAATCTTTATTTATTAAGCTTTATGTTCAAACCGAATTTTGTTTTTCTGGTGCCATTGGTTTGGGGGATATCGTAATGTTAAGTATTTCAACCCCCAAGCCCGTACGCCACTACCCCCACCCAAAAGTTTTGTTTCAATCTACTCTCCTAGTATAACTACAGATATTTGTTAAGTTTAATTGCTTGCTATTAACGGTTTAGGAGATATGGATTTTAGAATGTGTCGATCTCGACTTTTTTGCATTTCGGACACATTGCTTCCCCCTCCACTCCCACAACCCTTCACCAATATCATCAATTTTACCTGCAAATGGGTCCACTATCAAAGTTTTATTGAAATTCCAAGTTTCAGTCTCCTAACATAAGCGGTTGCTGAGATCTGGAAACCAAAATTTTTCGTCTAAAACACTTTCCCCACCTTCCCCCTCACACCCCCACCCCTGAAAATAATGTCAATTCAAGGGTTCTACCCAGTCTATTCCTAGAAACATTTTTATTTTAATAGCTCCACTGGTTTGAGAGCTACGAGCCTTCAAAGGATTTTGGGTGGTCGACGTACGGCGTACGGCGGACAGACGGAGTGAAAATTTTTATTGCTTTTTCCGTGTCTACTAGTCATGAAATCACAAAAAAATTTTGAGGACAGAAAATTTTTTTTTTGAGAATCAATAACAATATTGTATTATAAATTATAAAGTAAAATGTAAGGAAATGACTGATTGGTCATAGAAAAGAATAAAATTTTAAAAAATATCTCTTAAGCTTTGGTCCATTTCTTTGAATTTTACTTCTTTCGGATAGTGGACAAATATACCACACCTTTTCAAATAAATTTACATTGGGAAGTATAGTAAATTTGAATGTAAATTAGGAACTCCGATGGGTTCATGAAACCCTGACCGAAGTAACGAAGTCTTTTGTGAACTAAACCCTCACAATCACAGAAGATATGTTCCAGTATTTCATCTTCGTCATTGGATATTCTGCAAATTTTAGTTTCACAGAAACCAATCCTATTGAGATGCTTCCTCATGTGACAGTGTCCAGTCAGAGCTCCAACTAGGGTTCGGGTCTCATATCTGCTTAATTTCAGATAATCAGATGTTATTTTTTTCCGAATGCTATGGCATAAAAAACTTTGAGTGCCTGTTGCCCGGTGCCAAGTCCCAGTGAATGGCACTTTGCAATTTTTTCCACATACGGATGTTCATGCTGGCTGCGCTTAATGGTATTCCACAGAATAGATATGGTCACATGAAGTCAACTTCTGAACCTTTCCCAGACATTAAGTCGGCCATTTCATTACCCTCATAGCCACTGTGTCCCGGAGTCCGAATGAGCAGGCACTTGTGCACGGGGGGAGGGGGTTTTGGGGGTTAAAACCCTCCCCTAGGCCCATTTTCAGTGGGAAGTAAGAATCTTTTTTTTTTTTAGGTCATCACATTCAGTATGGTGGGACCATGATAATTTATTATGAAACCTCCCTCCTTCATGCAATCCTGCGCACGGGCCTGCGAATGAGGTTAACTTTGTTCCTATTTCTGAGTTCAATCAGGCATTGGAGGCAATTTCAAAAAAGGTTGGAGTAGATTTGAACGGACTGAAGTGCAATTATTGCAGCCTGGCTGTCCGAGTAATATATATTGTATTTGTTGGTTTTTGTAGCCCCATCTAATATTTTCTCTAATGCATAGTTCAATAGCAAGAGTCTCCGCCTATTGTAGAATTTGATATTTGGGCGCACTCCATAATTTCCTGCTCGTACACCTTGATCTGTTTTAGATCCGTCTGTGTACCATTGGAGATCCTGGTTTTGGAGTGGGTTGGCGAGGATGGTCCAATCCTCCCTTTGAGGTTGGATAACTTTGAATGGCCTTGTGAAATTTAATGTCAGTACCTTTGAACCAGAAAGAGGTATTGCTATAGTATGGGCTCCTTTTTGAGTTTCACGAAAAGAGTTGGGCAAGTTGTTTTGCGCTCTGGCTCGTCTTCCGAGCTCAAATGTTTGTATGTGGTGAACCTAGCTCCTTTCTGTATTTCTAAGTGTAGAGGTGCTATTGGTTAAGAAGCACCTGTAAGGCAGCTGTGAGAGTGATGCTCATCGCCCCAGTAATACACAGGCAAGCCAGTCTTTGTAATTTGGTCAGCTTAAGCCGAACAGTTTTCTGCTTTGTTTTCTTCCACCAGACAGATGCCGCGTAAGTTATGATGGTCCTAGCAACGACGGTATACATCCAGTAGGTTAGTTTTGGACTCAGTTCCCAGTTTTTGGTGGACAGGCTCTTGCAGGCCCAGAGAGAGATTCTGGCCCTTTCAAGAACTTTGTCCAAATGAGCATTCCAAGGGAGCTTTTCATCCGGGATGATTTCCAGAAATTTTATCTCACTGGCATACTCTAAGGATTCTTCAAAAAGAGTAGGGCTAGATAAACTGTCCTTACACCTCCTTTTGGTGAATGCAAGAATTGTGCTGCGTGGATCATGGGTAATTAGGACCACAAATTTTAAGGACTTTTGTACGAAAATTATTATAAAATTTGTTGAAGAAGTTAACTTCGTGGTTTAACGCATTCTTCGCTCCAACTTATTATTCTTCAAAACTTTCTACGAGTTTTGTATGGTAGTTATTTTGACTGATTCTCATATTTTCTTTAGTATCTTTAATATCAGATAACGTTTTGAAGTAAATTCACATATTAAGGTCTTTTCCCAATACATACCTTGCTTCTTGTACGTCTACGTCTAGTTAGAACAGTTTATGACGTCAGACCTAGCAAAGTAGTGTCTTGATTCCTTGTTGGTTTGTGCATTGACTACTTCGCATTCGAATAGATTGCTGTATAATCATAGCAAGCTTTACTTCAAACGTAAAAAAATTCAAATTTTTCTATAGAGTTTAATTTAATTTTTGATTTAAGTATGAAGTGTCAAATAAGCATCAGCTAAGCAATTTTGACGGTTTAGCCAAGCTTTTTCTAAACTGTTATAATAGCTATGCTATGCTGTGACGTTAACATAGACGTAGACGAAGTAAAGTATTGGGAAACGACCTTAGGCCGAAATTTCAAAATATCAATTATCTGGCTCTGTGGAACGGATCGGCAGGTCTTTTTCCCCAGTAGTACTCGTATACTGGTATATAACTTCAACAGTCAAAAAGCAACATTCACCGTTTCTTAATACAATGCTCTCCCGTTTGCCAATTCTAAATCACAACTAAGTAAAGACAAATTTTTAAATAAAATTGTAGGAGATAAAATAATTAATAGTATGGGGTCAATGCAAAGAATTTAAAAATGTCACGTATAAATTAACAACAGATTTAAACTAATACTTACCAGGACCGGTCCTCTATTTTTGTCTCATAAATTTTTAAAAATATTTTTCTTGCATCTATCCCCATTAGCAGCATTAATTGCAATAAAACAAAAGGTGTGTCAAAATGTTTTGCCAAAAGTCTTATTTTCGCTGACTTATGATCGAATAGAAATGAAGGTATGTATCACCCTGAGAGGCCTTCATCATATTTTATCCGCAAACCTATTGAAAAAAAAACTAGTCAATAAATAATGTTAATAATCTTTTCCGAATTCCCGAAAAAAAAACCATTACACAACTTTTTTCAATCAAACTTTTACGTTTAGGTTTTTTAAAACGACTACCTTCATTTCGTATTTGTAAAATTTTCAGAATTTATGTATTTAATAATAAAAGAAATATAATTAGATTTTATTGTTTATTTCGGAACTCTTGGTTGGAAATTTCATTCTAAAAAACGACTAGTTCCTGCTCATAACTTAAAATTAAATTTAATGTGCTGGGTGTCGTATTTCTCGATTTTTTATTGGTGCCTTTTGTTGTGAGTTCAAATTTAAAATTTCAATTTTTTTTTAGAAAGGCTTCTGCACAGAAAACAATGAAATTTCACAGGCATGAATAATGGAAAATGTGTACACTGAGCGTCTTCGCTATATAGTAACTAAATTAAGAGTAATGTCCAACTAATTAATTAAATAATTTACGAATGGCTGAGCCATACAAATTAACAATTAATTATCGCATTGGATTATTAAAAATTAATCAGTTAGGCCTGTTTGTTGTTTTTGAATATTAACCTAAAGTTTTGCATTCCATTTCCTTTCAAAAAAAAAACTTTTCTTACATAAAAGCTTGCTGAATTAAAAATCTGATTAATAAAAAAAGCAGAAATTACATAATTGCTTTTGCTAGAAACCAGTTTAACTTTTATTGAGTTTATCACTTGCATGCTGGTTTGTGTCTCAGGTGCATTGCAATTTGAAGTTACTCCGTGCTGGGTTACTCCTCGTCCTGTGTGCTGCTAACTAGTTTTCTGAACTGGTAAGCATGCAGAAGTTGTTTAATTGCGAAAATAGCTTAAGCCCGCAGATCTTATCAAATAAAAAAAAATTTAAGTTAAGTTCGAAATGGCAGTGAAATACTTTTTATAGTTATGTGAAATTTAGGCTATAAACTCTATTAAAAAAAAGTTGTTTTTGCACTGTACTGGATTTTAGTAATGCAAAGTAAAACACAACAGGAACGAGTATATTCGAACTCTTAATCTTCATTGAAATTTAAATATCATCGTCATCATCTACTCGATACGGAAGTTATGCCATTTTAAGTAGTCGCAACGGTTATCCACTCCTTTTATATTGTTAAAGGCTTATTTAATTTTTCATTCACAAGTAGGTACAATGCCCGTCAGCAGCAGAAGTCAGTAAAATCAAAGTTCAATCTCGATGAATTGCGCTTTTTCTCGGTCAGTATGCTTTTTTTTATTGTCTGAATCACCTGTTAAATGTAATTTAAGTGATTCTGATTCACTTGTGTTACAACATCGCTTCAACAGTCATCAGACCGCATAAGATGATTTCATTTTTTGGGTTATCGAAGATGTTTATTGGAAGCGTTGTTTGAGCGATATAAAAGAAAAATTTTACAAGGTGGCTGTGTGAGGAGTGCATATTTTGGTATGTAATCTAGTTTTTGGCCACACATTTATTGGGAGTTTGTGCAAACTTTATTTCGTAAATAAATATTTTAAGTGGTGAGGACCTGAGTGATTCGTATCTGATTCAGCAGTTTTACCTCTTGATTCTTTATTCAATTATAGACGAATGTTTGAAATACCAATAAAATGCAGTCTACAAACGTTGATCAGTTTTTTGATTGCACATTTGATGGCGCACAACCTTTCACTGCACAAATTTAAAGGCTTTTTGATTGCTTTTACTGATTGCATATTGAGTTTGAACCTCAAACCAATGATTAAGGATCAAGTTAGTATCCTTTAATAATAGGTGTATTTTTTATCACTTATCCAGATCAGAGCAGGTTAGAAAATATATATACAAAACATCAACAATATTGCTATTTTTATTTCGTTTTTATAACTTTTTCCATAGATAGTAGGCTAGATTAGAGAATTTAACGCGAATAGCTGCCTCAGTGAACTCACAGGGGCAGCTATCTATGGAAAAAGGTTATAAAAAAGTCTTAAAAACAGCAATGTTGTTGTTGTTTTGTATATAAATTATCTAACCTGCTCTGATCTGGATAAGTGCTTAGAAACACAGCTAATATAGAATTGTGATTGACATGCAATTTAAAAGAAATTAATCCTGCAAACTCCTTCATTTATTTATTTATTTATTTATCAAACAAGATATATATAAACTCAGCATTAACTCAGATTAATCTAATTTAATACAATACAATTTGGCTTAATTTAATTAATTTAATTTACTGTTAAGTCTAATTTTATTTGTAAGGTGATCAACCTTAATATCACCTTTCAAGACATCTAAGATAACACAGGGTGTGAGTAGTACTTCAAGAGCTGAGCGGTGGAAGATTTAGCCATTACCTTACCTTCGACACGAATGCAGTTTTTTTCAATGACTTAAATTGATTGCAGGGTTTTTCTTTCAAAAAACTTATAGGTTGATAAAATCACGCGCCATCTGACCAACGTTTCCAGCTACTACTACTCTTTGAACTGTGCCTCTGTCATGTTTTTCTTCCCATATTTCAGTACTGCAAACCAAACAGAATTTAAAACTCCGATAGATGTCAAATAGAGTCCAGAAAATCAGTATTGTTATAATACGGAGATCGAGTACTCGAAAGGTATTCTTTTCGACTAATATGTAATATATGAGCCGTTGATTTTGAAAGTGGAATAAGTCCATTTCGTTTTTAAATCGACATGCTTAACAGTTTACGTTTTAACATGTTTAAAAATATTTATGCCATCTTTCAGAAAAATTTACTGGTATTTGTTAAAAATGTGATGAAACAATCGCATCAACAGATTCTCAGAAAGTTGCTTCGTGTTGTATAGAATAATGTTACAATGTCACAAAAAATATTTTTTTCAAAATGGACTTATTCCACTTTCAAATACAACGGCTCATATGTAGATTATGATAATTAAAATTTTACAGAATTGCAGTTCTGTACCGGAATTGAGATCCCGATCACAGTCGATGTTGTAGTCCCGAATCCATGGAGCTGTGAGCGCTTCTATGGAAAGCAAACAATTTTTTTTTTTGAAGTGAAACTTCTTTAGCGGCTGTGAAATTTCAAGGACGCGTCACGTTTTAGCACATTTCGGTTAACGATAGAGAAGAAAGATATTATGTAGAGACAAAACTACCATACCATGCTGGGGACCTACCGGTTCTCGTCCGATCACCGAAGCCAAGAAGCATTGGGCGCGGTTAGTACTTAGATGGGGGACCGCTTGGGAACACCGCGTGTTGTTGGCATTTAAAAAAAAAAAAAACGATGAAACGATGAACCGAAAAAGCAACACTGCGAGAGAGTGGTATTCCCTTCTGACTACACCCATAGAATTTGAAATACTACTCCTATCTCTTCCCCCTCTTCACCTATCTCTTTTTAAATAACTGATTTCCCTCACCCCTCTCTCGCCCCTTACTTTTCTTCTTACACCCCTTTCTCCTAACTTCAACCCTTCACCCTCCCACTGTATACCCTCCTTCTGTGTACCCTTATCATTCTACCCTTCACCCTACATATTGTTCCCCCTTATCTACTTTCTCTATCTCTCTACTCCCCACTCTCCTCTCTACCCCCACCCCCACCCCCTACAAAGCATTGAAAAACTCAGAAAATTTATTTGGAATACTACTCCTATCTCTTCCCCTCTTTACCTATATTTTTTTAAACAACTGATACCTCTTACTTTTCTTCTTACCCCCCTTTCTCCTAACTTGAACCCTTCACCCCTCCCCACTGTATACCCCCTCTGTGTACCCTGATCATTTTACCCCTCACCCTACATATTGTCCCCCCTCATCTTCTTTCTCTATCCTCTCCACCCTCCTCTCTATCCCCTACCCCCTCCTACATAACATTGAACGACTCAGAAAATGGCAAATTTTGTATTATTGTATTTATTTTGAAATGCTCTCTTTATCTGTCTCTCACATTAAATCTCTCTTATTCTTTTTATTTATTTTTCAAGAAGTTTCACTTCTATCATGTGCACGGTGCTGCACACGCTGTTTTTTTTATATCTAGTGATCCATTCAAAATGGAAATCTAAAGTTGGTATTTTACTTTATTATTTTTTAATAATAAAGTATTGTGATCGACCTGAAATTGAAAAAAAATTTGGTACCCTGAAATTTTGTATTTCCACGTTCCAAGCAACAAAAAAAATGTCTGTCTGTACGCCGTCCTCAAAAAAGCTTGAAGGCGCGTAGCTTCCAAGCCCGTTGAGGTGTTATCATGAACTTTTTATGGTGGGTAGGTTGGGTAAACCCCTACGACTGGTATCTTAGAGGGGTATGAGTATGAGAAGGGAAGAGAGGGGACCGTTGTAGACGAAAAAATTTGGTATCTAGATCTCACCAACCGTTTATGTTAGGAGGTTGAAACTTGGAATTCCTATAGAGCTTCGATAGTGAACCCATTTGCAAAAAAATTGCTGATATAGGTGTGGGAGTGTGGGAGGGGGGAATAATGCGTCCGAAGCGCAAGAAAGCCGAGATCGACACATTCTAAAGTTCATATCTCCTAAACTCTTAATGGCACACAATTCAAACTTAACAAATACCTGTAGTTATACTATGAGAGTAGATTGAAATTTAAAAACTTTAGATTACGATATCTCACAAACCAATTACACTAGAAAAATAAAATTTGATTTGTGAGTAAAGGTTGATAAATGGAGTCTGCTGAAAGTAAAATTTTTCAAGGGGGGTGGTAGATCATGAAAGTAGAGGGGATAAGAATTTTTAAAAAAAATCTCAAGAACAGTGTAAGATAAATGCTCAAATTTTTACCACAAGTAGGCCGAATAGAACCCTTGCAGGGAGGTGTGGGTGTAGAGGGTGAGGGTGGGGTAGGATGAAAAGAAAAAGTTTTAATCTGTATATATTTAGAATCTATAATGATATAAAGATGAAACTTGGTATTTAGATAGAGCTATCATAGTAGTGGCACATTGGAAAAATATATTTTTTTTAGGGGTAGTATAGTACGGCAGTGGGGGGTGTTTTTCCTAACTATGCGGCACTTGATGTAAATATCTAGAGGTCCTTCGTGATATTTGGATATTTGTGGAAAAGGTTAATATCTCTAAGATCTATAGTAATATTGAACCAGGATGTACTTCCACGGGTTTTTGTACAATCGTCTAAAATGAAAGTTCAGGATGTGCGGATATTCAAAAGTGAAAGGGGCTTACTTATGAATTCTACACTTACAGACGCTGTGCTCCTTATGCAAACATCTTAAAAGCCAGTTATTGCAACACCCATTTGAGGAAAAATATATTTTTAGGTTATCCAGCCTCATTATAATATGCACCGCAAAATTTTGCATATTTTTACATCTGCATAGTTCTGAAAATTTGAAATTTAAAACTTTAGAAAAGAACTGCGACACCTACCTCTAAGAAACCTGATGTTACAGTTCGTAGCATGCAACTATTGTACTTCATCTTCTCACACGTTACAAACAGTTGAATAAATCACCAATTTAAAAATGAGTGAAATTATAGAAATCATTTTTCACAGAGTAGTTAAAATTTACTGGTTCTATCCCAGCAAATAAATCGTTTCGAGTTCGAACCGAAAAATCGAATTATGATTTCGATATCAAGTAGATTTGGTAACAACAAGTGTAAATCATAAGTTTAGAATTCTCTTCGATATTGACAAATAATCCATGTGCTCTGGTGGCAAATTTCGGAACTATATATGGTAGACAGAAAGTGGTAGTTGCATGTTATTTTCAGACAAAACTGAGATTGAGCTCAAATAAGGGGGTCCTACTACAAAATATTACTTCAAGTGAACTTAAATTATTGTTATAATTGAATAAGAAGGACATAACATATCAAAAACAAATTTTTTTTTTAATAAATCAATTTAAAGTAGGTACTAAAATAACAGAAAAAAGTATGAAAAAAACGGTCTACGTTCTTTTCAAATAATTTAATAATTATTTCATATTTCTTTTTCCTGGAATATTAAACATTTGAGAAGTTATTTCAAAGTTTATGGGTACCTCCCATTCATATGGAAAAATTGTTCATGTTCTGACTTCGTTGTGCGGGATTGAGCCCATGATTTTTGAAATGTAGAACCGGAAATGAGCACCTTACTATCAACCAAACCGATCGCCATCAATCTTTATCATGTCTTTCATAATGAAATTAAGAGAGAATTGAAAATTCACCGAGCTCCGAATCGTAAAAATACACACGAACCGTCCTACAACAATCAGCTGATGAAAATGTGTCTACCATATCTGGTAGTTTTTTTTCCCACCCGCCTAGAGTGGGAAAGGGACTTGGTACGAACGAAGAAAGAGTCCGCCCACATATATACGGACGGCTCCAAAACTGAAGACGGGGTAGGTGGAGGTGTTTTCTCTGAAATGCTTAATATTAGCAGCTCTTTCCGCCTTCCGGACCACTGTAGTGTCTATCAGGCGGAGCTTATGGCGATCAAGGAGGCCCTGTCCTGGCTGAGGTGTAATGTAATATCTACTAAGGATATTAGCATTTTCACAGACAGCCAAGCGGCGATAAAATCCCTGGAATCGACCTCGACAACATCAAAGGTCGCCGTAGAATGTAGATCATCTCTTAAGGAGATGGCCGAACAGTTCAATATTCTTCTGTGCTGGGTGCCAGGACACATGGATATTCCAGGGAACTGTATGGCTGACGAACTCGCTCGGCGCGGCACCACCCTTCATAGTTCGCCGGTATATCAGAACCTGGGTGTGCCTCTCTCCACATGTAAACTGTTACTGAGACTGGACTCAATTGAGAAAACCAACTCAAGATGGGCGGAGGGTACAACATGTCACACTGCGAGACAGATCTGGCCAAAGCTGGATCTTAATCGTTCTAAAAGGCTGACTCTGCTCAAAAGGGCGGACATCAGCAAAACAGTCGGTGTCCTAACCGGACACTGTCTTATAGGTCGGCATGCAGAAAGGCTTGGACTTTTCTCAAACGACTTCTGTATAAGCTGCCAGGACGAGGAGGAGGAGGAGACAGTCCTTCACCTTCTCTGCACTTGTCCAGCTCTGTCCGTCAGAAGGAAAGCTCATCTCGGAGCGTACTTCTTCAACTGTCTTGGTGAACTTGCCACAATGGAGGTCGCGAGAATCCAACGCTTTATTATAAGCTCTAAATGGTTCGACGAGTAGGACCGGAGTCGAAGATCCTGTGGTACCACAACGGACCTTTTAGGTCTAAGTGTGTCCGTGTTCTCACGGACAGCCACGTGTACCTACCGTACCTACCTTTCCCCACCAGGTGGAGATTTCCAACTGTACCATTCGTGAATTGAATCAAAAATATGCATCGCAATTGATTCAAGTCAAAGAAAAACTTCGATAGCATTTCAAAAATCTACTTATATACCTATATCGTTTCGTTATTGAATCGAGAGAACTCTTCGATAATAATTCAAGAATTCGCTTCGTCATCGAATCGAAATTGGGAAAACATTTTAATTATAAATTTAAACTCTTTCGTTTCGTGGCGATTGTTCGGAGGCGGCTTCCAGTTTAATTTCTTCACACCATGAATTGTTGTCTTTCATAGCCATGACGTACAAGGGCAAGACAAGAAATTACTTTTCACATGAAAACTAGAATCAGAGTACAAAAAACCTCTTCACTACGAAGGTATCACGAATGTATCTCGAAAGTACATCGAAGATATTTCGGAATAATATCGGTTGGATCTTGTCTTATCAGTTCGGGATTCTGAATTCCTGTTTCATGTTCGAGATTTATCCAAGATCATATTACTATGTTATTTCGAAGCTAAGCGCAAGTTTGAATAATACGCAGGTACCTACTTACTAGATTGCTTCGGCAAGATTCGAGATATCGGAGTGTCGTTACCTATCTCTTTCGTTTACCACTGTCTCTTTTCGTTTACGGTTCAATAATGATCCGAGAAATCCGAGGCAATATCGAGGTCTAATTACCTGGATTAGGCTTAAATACTCAACTCTACTTAAAGTACGTTAATTTTTTGAGTAGGGTTCACTCCACTTGTGGCCAATTAATAAATATTTTCAAAACAGCTTAATTTTAACCTAAAGCAGAGCCGATTGATTCAATATCAGTATCTGGTAGATACAAAAAAACATCAGACCCATTGATGAAAAACAAGTAGATTGAATTGTTCTTCTGTGGGTGAATCGAACAAACATCAAAGCCGCATCAAATACAACACCAGAATACAAATCGGAAATTGGCAATCTAATCGAAAGTTTACATGAGCTTAAGTACGCCTACAAGCGTTATAACTGCGATTTTTGTACACCGATCAATTTATCAGCAATTCAGCACGTAAGAGGAGGTACATAGCAACAACTGCGAAGCAACCTAATCGAACAGGTAAGATACAAAGGTAGTGAACATGGAAGCGTAATGTATCTACCTGTTGCTTTGATTAGTCTAAGATGAATGAAATGAGGTACGTACCTGCTTCATCGCGTTCCTTATACAAAGCAAAACTACTTGGTCTCGTGACTTACAATAATTGAATCGATCAATACTCGTCAGTATCGTGGTAATGTTATGTAAATTAATTGTTCTTATTGCAACCACTAAATTTTCCGGTTTTTGAATTTCATAAGTTGGTCCTTGACATTGTGAGAGAATTTCTCGACATTATTTTTATTGCATTGTATGGTAATGGCAAAAAACATTTTTTTGGACTATTGAAGAGAAGTGAAAGGTCCTAACATACGGTCAACTTTGTCTCTTCTTCTACCTTCGAAATGTTCGTTAAATACACAATGCCACTATTTTTTGAAAGAAGTTAATCAAAGATTTTTCTGAATGATAAAATTGTTAAGTTACGCAGTTTTTTACGCCAATTTACAGAAATGGAATTATTTAAAAGTGTTATTAAGTTTATTTTTCGAAAATAAGATCCTAATAATGGCCGTTATGAAATAGCGTGTGCTATTGATCGTAAAGGTTCAGTTACTTCATAGTCCCCATAACAAGATTCATAATCGTTGTTTTTTTTTGGAAGATTTAAATTCCACGATACGTTTTCTGGAAATTTTTCTAAATTTGCTTGCTACCCTGAATTTCCATTTTCACGTTTTAGGACTAATAGAACCCAGAAAAGCAAACAAAAGAAAATGTCCTTCTGTCCGCCGTGCGCCGTTCGCAAAACCCCTTCAAATATTACAACTGTGAAGATATTACGAGGTTGTATACTATAAACATAAATTGTCAGCTAAGAGGACATAAAGATAAAATTAAAAAGTCAACTCAAAGTTCGAGTACAATGCCTCTTCGCAATTTTCTACCCAATCGAGTAGTGGACATGTGGAACGACCTACCCAGTGAAGTAATTAGCGCATCTACCACTACCAGCTTTAAAAAATTATTTGGGTAATTATTACTCTTTCTTCAATGCTACATAGTTTTTATTTTTTCTTAATTTTTTGGTCATACCATTCTTTTGAAATTGAATTTTAAATTTGAATTTTATTTAACTTTTTCTTAACTATTTTCTTTATAATTTTTCTATTTTTTTTTCGGTTTATTTTATAATTCATATCATTATATCTAAATATATATATAGATAAGTCTAAAATGTGAATTTGTATGCCACATTAGATATTAGGCATATCAGCATGCTGCCTGCCTAATTAATTCTTAATAATAATAATAATTAATTCTTATGATAGGTAGAATGGGTGAACCCCTACGAGTGGTATATTTTGGATGAGGGGGAGTGTCTTATATTAAACATGGTTTCTAGATTTCAGAAACCGCTAGGAGGCTGAAAGTTGGAACTTAAGTAGTTCTACGATAGTGGACCCATTTGCAAATGAAAATGTTGAAAATGGTCGATAGGGGCTTAGGGGTGTGCGAGTGGGAGAGAAAAAAAATGCGGCCAAATGCTTGAACGCTGGGATTGAAACATTCTAAAATCCATATCAACCTAACTACGTGTGAGACCTCCAGGCAGCTATGTCCAGTATTACATCCTAGAAGAACTGCCGATCTTCTGAAAAGAAGTCGTATAGAGACCCGTAATATTACGGCAGCCATTACTGGGCACTGTCTCTTTGGCAGACATGCACAGCGCCTAGGCGTTCAATGTTATAACTACTGCAGAAGCTGCAGAAGTGAGGAAGAAGAAGAGAGTGTTAGGCATCTACTTTGTGAGTGTCCCCAACTAGCCAGCTGTAGGTTCAGAGCCATGGGCAGCTACTTCATCTCCAGGCTCGGGGACATGGCTGGATTACGAATTGATGAACTGGCCAAGTTCATTCGCACCAGTGGCTGGTTCGACTAGCTCTTCACCTGTAGCAATGCTACGACAACTCCCTATATGGGACCTCATCGAGGTGTCACGGGTGTGGTATGACAATGCACCAACCGAATGGTCTAAGTGAGCCGATCCATTGTTTGGATACCTGCCACCTAACCTAACCTAAAATCCATATCTTATGAACCCTTTATTTATCGAATGGCCCCGAGTATGGGCCAACACTTTCCTTTTATACAATTCTTAACCTAAACTCTATATAAAAAAATGAGTATATAAAATATACTTATTGGGTAATTTCCTATTTTAACTTAGTATGTAAAAAAGTTGAACCTATTCTAACTTATTTATAAAAAACGTATCTATCCTAACTTACTTATAAAAAATGTATTTATACGGTCAATGCATTTCTCATATAAATCAGCACGCGTCAAGTCACAATATTCCAGTATGCAAAGTCAGCAATATTTGCTGTACTAGGCGGTCATCGCCTGCACACAATTTCTCCGTCTTATTATATGCGAATGAAATCGGAGATATTTATTATATGTGCGATTCATAATGCACAGAAAAGGGAGTTAGGGAATTCCAATAGTGATAGTTCTATGCTTGACTTTGTGTGGTCGCAATATTTCTTTTGCATGACATTGACATTGACTCAATGTTTTGCTTTCTTCGAAAGATAAAATTTGAGATCACAATGATCTTGAAATCTTATCTTTTGTGTGACTCGTGATGATTTATTGTTGTACAAAATTAGTTGTGGCGAGAGTACACTACACGAGGCACTAGTATGCTTATTATTATTATTTAAAAAAAAGAAGCCACAAACAAAAATTGTATCCAAAGGGAACTTAGTGGAGTACAGAGGAATGCTTGTGTAATGATCACAGGGCCCTGCGCACAACGCCAACAGCACTGGAAGTTTGCATGCACCTTTTACTACTTCAAATTTTCACTTTTTTTAGTTTAAGATCTTTCTTTTCGTTAAAAAAAAATTCTGGTTGGTCATTTATCCATGAAAGGCCACTTTTGACACTATTTGTTGTAGTTACACTAAATTCCTCCTTAAACAAATTAACATTTTTTTAAACTCCATCTTCTGTAAAGATTCAAGAACAAATTTCGTTGCTATTCGGACTTTAAATTATTTTCAAAACTAACAGCTTTTCCCATTTCCGTTTTAGACGATTTTGTATTCCACTGTGGAAAGTTATTGCAAACATTCGAAAATAATACACCGCTGTAATCAAATCACTCAACAAACACATCAGCTGTTCGTGACAGTCAAAGTTTACATAACCTTAAAATATTTGGCACAATATACCGGGCACCGGATACAAATTAGAAATATTTTTCGGTTTATTTAAAATTTTGGCACTTTCCGCTGAAATGTCGCTTTAGATTGGAAAGTCGTTGTTTATTTTTCTCGTTCGTCGTTTCTTACGCAATGCCGACAAATTTCCACTAAAATCACAAAAGTTTGACAGCTGAAAGTTCAAAGAAAAATGTCCCGCGCTCAAGACGCACGCGGAGTCTTGCGAGGAATTCGAATGGTTGTGGAGGCGTCGCGGAAACACAATGCCGCTCAGCTTCAACATCTTTGGGCCAATTCGAGCCTCAAGGAGATGGTTACAAGCAATTTAGAAATTACTAGAGATTGCGCCAGTCGTGTGACCAGCGATCCGGGGAAGGAGCTGGAAAAAGTCGCCAAACTTGCGAAGGAGTCTTTCGAACGGGTCTCCGTTGTTGCAGCCGGCTTCAAGGAATTGTCTAGCGCCAAGTTCAACGATGTCACGGTAAGTTGACGGTTTTTTCCTTGGAGTAATTTAACGAAGAAATTGCTTTGTTTTCAGAGGGCAGCAACAAGTTCTTCCGATCCGGAGAAAATTGATGTGAAGTTAGATCCGTCTAAGCTTGACATCTCGTCAATTACGCTGAAGGAGTTGGAGGACTTACTGTCGCAACATAATAAAAACCGCGAAATCAGTCTTCGTCTGAAAAACACTGAAACTGCGGAGGAGCCTCCACCTGTGGCAACAACCGCCTCTCCCTCGGACAACAGCGCGACTGCTGTTCCGCCAAAAGTTCTAGAAAGTGAGCAGTACCTAGAAAATGTCCTTCAAACAATTGCAGGAAAACCTGTCGCCGGAGCAGGGACTGAAAAAATCGAAACTCCAACTCTGAGCAAAGTGGCCAAGCAGCGTAAAGTTCCGTCCAGCCGCTTGGGACGGATGGCATCGTTTGGCTCGCTGTTTGCCGGGCTGGGCTTAGGCACAATAAACGAGTTGACCAAGGGTGCGCTGGGCTTGGGCGGCTCCAAGGACATGAAACAGGCTCTTTTAAGTCCGGCTAATGCGGAACGAATTGTCGACACGTTGTGCAAGGTGCGCGGTGCTGCACTGAAACTCGGTCAGATTCTCAGCATTCAGGACTCGAACATTATTTCGCCGCAGCTGGTCAAAGCGTTCGAGCGTGTTCGTCAAGCAGCCGACTACATGCCCGATTGGCAAGTTGAAAGGGTCCTTACGGCCGAATTCGGCGAGTCGTGGCGTGAAAAGTTTCAATCGTTCGATCAGAAACCATTTGCGGCCGCCAGCATCGGGCAGGTACGTTGAGTTCAAAATATTTCCGAACGCGCCTAAATGCGAAATTTTTCGTTGTCAGGTTCATCGAGGCGTTGCGTTGGACGGGACCGAAGTTGCCGTGAAAATTCAATACCCGGGCGTAGCGCAGGGCATCGAAAGCGACATTGACAATTTGATTGGAATGCTGAAGGTCTGGGACGTGTTTCCGCCCGGATTTTTCATCGATAATTTAGTTAAGGTTAGTAAATTGAATAGGCTGCGTCCAGCTTGCTTTTAAAATCGCTCAATTAGGTTGCCAAACGAGAACTAAACTGGGAAGTAGACTACATCCGCGAGGCTGAGTACACCGAAAAATTCGGCGAAATGATCCGCAAAAGTCCGGAGTATTACGTGCCGAAAGTCATCAAGGATTTGTCCACGGCCAGTGTCCTTACCACTGAACTCGTACCTGGTCTTCCGTTGGACAAATGTTTCGAAATGAGGTAAGACCCTGTCTTTTTAACTTCCCGACCGTAACGTGAACATCTTTCAGCTACGACGATCGCAAATTCATAGGATCCGCCGTGCTCAAACTTTGCCTGCGCGAACTCTTCGAGCTCCAGTGCATGCAGACCGACCCGAACTGGTCGAATTTTCTCTACGATCAGAAATCCAAACGTCTGATGTTGATCGATTTCGGTGCGACGCGTTTCTATACGCGCGAATTTATCGCAAAATATCGACAAATAATTGTCGCCGCAATCGAAGACGATCGCTCGAAAGTTTTACAATATTCGCAAGACATGGGCTTCTTGACCGGCTACGAATCGAAACAAATGGAAGCGGCTCATGTCGATGCCGTCATGATCATGGGCGAAATGTTTCGATATCCGGGCGAGTTTGATTTCGGCAAACAGGTAAGCAGGCGACTATTTGATTCTCCGCAGACATGTAACAATTTTTTTTCTTCAGAACACAACAAAACGCATTGCACAATTGGTGCCGCGAATGGTTGCACATCGACTTTGTCCGCCGCCCGAAGAAATTTATTCGATCCATCGGAAATTGTCGGGCGTGTTTTTGCTCTGTTCGCGTCTTGATGTGAAAATCGATTGTCGTCCATTTTATGAGACCATAATTTCGGCGAATGTTTGAAGTAGCAGTAGAGTATCGAGCGGGGAAGGCAACTTTAATTCGGTGAGCGAAAGATTTTCACACTTATTTTGTTGAATTTGTATTTTGAATATACGGGGTATTTTGTAAATAAGCGTCAGAGTTTGGTTTCCCTTGATGACGTGGGGTTTTCTATTCTTGTTTGCGTCCGTTTATTCACTCTTGAGTAGGGATCATAGCGCCTAGTGCCTAACGAATTCAGAAGATGTTCAAATCCTCTTCTCGGACTGACTAGGAAATGTCCCTAATTTTCAATCACCGGGTAAGACCAGGTGGAGGAAAGAGCATTGCTCGGATCATGGAGAAATGGCTGAAAGGAACTCCAGCTTCGATATGCCTACGGGTGCTACGACTTCGACCTGTATGCTCAATAGGAAATATCAGCAGGGAGGAGTGTGTAAACCAGTCCACTCTGCCTAGCGGATTCACTGATACATATATTCTATACGGATGGCTCAATGAATGTAGAGGGATTGGGAGCTGGAACGAACTTGCAGACTGACGATCTCAGGTACTCTTTCGTCCTAAGAAAACATTCTTCGGCATATCAAGCTGAAGTATATGAGATCTTTAAGGCAGTAAAATGTATTATAGAGGGAGAATGGAGAGGCAGGATGATCTGCATTTGCAGCTACAGTTAGGCCGCTCTATAATCCCTAGATGCAATCGTCTTTTTGAAAATGGTACGTGAGTGTAAAGAACGGTTAAATTCTTTTGGTAGATTCAATGTCTTAAAGCTCATTTGCGTCCAGGCCGCCAGGGTATACATGGCAATGAAATAGCTGATGCATTAGCAAAGGCAGGACCGGAGTCACGGTCGGAACATAATGAGTATTCGGTGGTCCTGTTGGCTCTGTTAGGGCTGCCATTGCTGAGTGGGTGTTTAAATCACACATTTAGAGATGGTGGCTTCTTCCGGGAATGAAGGAGATCAGAAACCTTGTTGCGGGACCAAGTGGACGAACCGCTTATTTTCTTCTCAAATTGAGCAGGGTACAAAGTAGTAGTATGGTTGGTGTCCTCACAGGGCACAATTCGTGTGGTCTACATATGGTCAGATTGAGAATCATTGATCACTGCACTGCTTCCGACGAGTGCGACAACACAACGGAACATTTCCTTCTCGAGTGTCCAGCTTACTCTTTTGCGAGAGTGCACGTACACAGCGTCGATGTTATGATGATGGAAGAACTCCGTTTTCGTTCCCTACCTCTGCTCTTTAAATTCGTGAGGAGGACGAAAAAGTTCGGGTAGGGACTGGGGGACTCGAGTGCAATGGGCAATCATTGTCTGAGTGCATTGCCTTCCTGCGTATCTTCCCCCGCATCAAACATCAACAAGGTTAGTCGTTGGAGATGACTCAACGGTCGACATTGGGTAATCATCGATATTTATCATCATTTAAAACCTATGTGGAACGGATGAGAGAGAAGGACTCTGATGGAGCACATAAGAGCAGAGGAGAGAACAATCACTCGACTGCCTCGACTAAATCGTATAACACCTGACTGAAGTGACGGAAAGAAAACGAAACAATAAGCGCACAAATTGCGAAAAAAGACAAATTGCGTTCTTAGCCCACTTCATTAATGAAACGATATGAATCCTCGGCCCACAAGGAATACATGGATAAATAGACAAAACGAACAAAGTTGTCTGTCAACTATGAATATGAAAAATCGAGTCTGCATGGGCCAACTCATAGGGAGTAGAGGACCCAAACAATCAACGACAATCCCCTATACACGAATTAGAAAGGTTAATTGCTGTTGACGGTATCTTGGTACTATTAATGGTCTCTACGTAGTCTACACTTTGACATACTAATGCGTTTGCATGAGAAGAGGCCTCAGTAAAATGCTTCAAGGCCGGTTCTTTGATGAATTTCCTGATTGTGGGCAGTCCTGTATCCTGGTGATCCTGAGAATTCGTTACAAACAATTAAGCACCGAGAGCCAATCTATGGCATCTATTTTACTTTACTTGAAGCTTGGTGATAGCGGTGTTTGCAATGTACCTATAAGCAGGAAGTGTGTACGATACGAACAAATGTTTGCTGCGTTGAGAGATTTTACTTGCACAGCCCACTGAAAATGTGGACCAAATTGAGTTCCTTACCAAGTTTGTGACCGACAACTGGTTTCCATTAGATTGCATAACCAATGATATGACCGTTAGGCGGTTTATTTCTCTTCGCAAAAAAAATATTATCCTTTTGTTAGGATTGCCGTAAATACGTCACAGCTTAAAAGGCTTTTGCATGTCGCTGGGAATTTTCTACAGGGATCGAGTGATCTTTACAGGGCACGATGGACGACACAGAAAGGAAGCATACAAAGCTGTAGGGAGATTGTCAGTGCCGGGAGCATTGGCTATGTAAACATTAAACAACAGAGGCGATTAAGTCGACTCCTGCGCCACACCACTTTACTCGGAACGTTCTATCCACATTTCTTTGTCCTCTTCAGTTGAGCTCGGGCTTAACTTGTCACTGAACATTGTAAAGATCACGCAAATAATATCTTATAAGTTCGGCCATTTTGTTGTAATAGAAAAATATAACTGCTGCTAGGACGAAAATCTGAGCTATCAACAAAGAGTAAAATTCTGATATATAAGCAGATACTGCAACCTGTCTGGACTTACGGCATCCAATTATGGGGCTGCACTAAGAAAACTAATGCTAAAATAATTCAAACATGTCAGAACAAAATTCTACGTGGAATAGTAAATGCTCAGTGGTACGTTCGAAACAAGAATCAACACCGCGACTTACGAATCGAATTAGTTGCGGACGTGATCAAGAAATATGCAGTCAAACACAATCGAAGGTTGTAAACACTGAGATAAAAACGGTGCTGAATATCGACAAGAACATCCGTCGACTTCCTGCAATAGTATTGTTGTACACTTATTTTGATTATAGATTCAAACAACTTATTTCAATTATGTTCGCCTTTGTTTATTTTAATTCGCTCAAATAATATCTCCTTTTAATGCAAAAACCACATGAATATGAACTAGAGAAAAGAGCATCCAAACTAGAGAAAAGAACATCGCTTCCTCCAACGATCTAGTCGTCTTTTCTTACGTCTTTTTCTTCACGCCAGTGTTTTTTTCTTATTGCGTCCAACGACATCTTTTAAAAATGGTCGGTAACAGTATCTTGAAACGTGCTATGACCAAAATCTTCGGCGAAAGATCATAGGCAACCCTAAGAGGTCGAGATCTTTTTGGTCAATCGGTCAATAAAATTTGTGTAAAAACTTCTACACCACCTCTTCTCGATGATGACCGAACCGTTGTATATCCTGTGGAAAAAGATAACCTTTTGGCGGCAAGTTTTCATAGAAATTCCACCTTCGAATCAGAACTCCCAATATCTGTTTCCTTGCTGCCACCTATTCATTTTCGAGCTAAGGTTATTTCCAAGATCAGGAACAGCTCAGTGTCTACAAGTCTGCTGGACCGGATGGTATCCCCTCATAGTCTCAAGAATGGCTAAGCCGCTTCGCAATTTCTTTTATCTTTCATACTCTTCAGTGTGCTTTCCTTAGATGTGAAAAGTTGCGATCCCGCTAATTACCGTCCATTAGCCATTACATCCGTGCTCGCTAAAGTAATTGAAACTGCTGTCAATCGCAAAATAATCAAATACCAAATGGATAAAGATCTGATCCCCGATTGCGAATATGGGTTCCGTTCCGGTCGTTCGACAGGTGACCTTTTGGTTTATCTAACGGAATGCATACTCGTGTATATACACAAATTTGGCGAAGTTTAAGTGCTTGCCCTGACATTGCTAAAGCGTTTCACAGAGTTTGGCACCAATGTCTCTTAGTAAAACTTAAAGCCTTTCGTTTTAGTTCAACCTTTCTTAAATGCATTGAGAGTTTTCTCTGCAAACGATCTATACGAGTTGTATTAGACGGAATAACTTCATCCTCCTTTTCAATTGATTCCGGTATGCGCAGGGCTCAGTTCTATCTCCTACCCTATTTCTTATCTTTATTAACGACGAGGTTTTTTTAGTGGGTTAAAGCCCCACACTACTATGAGGTGCGTTCCTCATAGTGTCTTTCGAGATTTTCACCTACCCTTTATAAAAACAAATAAATTGTTGTAGTCTCGTGTATGGTTTGGTTCTAGAGTCCGTCTGTAGTTCCCTAGGGCGAGAACCCTTAGAATTGTCGAATGTTCTGGTGGGAATAAACGGGCACAAGATGTCTTAGGCAAGATCTACTATTTAACATTTGTATCCCCTCCGTGCAGATTCGACTGGCGACTACCCGAAGCAACGAGTCAAATTTATTCGAATCTGTGACAGGTTCAACTAATTACAGCTCCTTGTCATATACGCGACGTCATTAAGGTCTGTGGTATCAGTGGTCTAACTGAGTCCATCTATAGTTTAGATTACTGCCTTACGAATCCAGTGCACGAGACGAGGGTTCTTCGTTCTCTGATGATCCTAAAAAGATTGTTTAGAAAATGTACCAAAATTCATTAATTCTAGGGAATGAATTTGTGAGTGAATTTTTCTTGTCTCGATTGAAGTTATTCAGTTATTTTTGTGGTAGTTTTCAATGCAAGCAGTTTTGAACTGAGCGATTATGTAAAAGTTCTTTAAGCCTTGCTTTCCACAAAATAAAACTCCAAGAGAAGACGACAGAGCTCAGTTTATTTGGCGGTTAAAATCTTTTTAAGATTCGTGCTGAAAATGGATGTAATCGTCTTTTTCAGATCAGTTGTTCAACAACAGGAAGCTGGAAGGCTCGACTATCAGTAAAATAAATTTTGTAATTACCGCTTTTGATCGGAAATGTTCCGATCGGATTATAATAATTTTTCCGATTAGGCTTGCGATCAGAAATTTCGTAATTGTAGGTGCACTTGTTAAGTTTTTTGTTATTGTCATTGTCACGACATGCAATAATGAAATTGTCTTAACTCTGTACGAAGATCTCATCGGAAGTTAATTGATGCTATTAATCTTAAGATTTCTGCTCAAGATTGCTGCTCGCCGGGGCTAATCTTCGAATTTCCTTCGAATTCAAAACAACTAAAGCAATTACTTAGAGGTTTCCCGAACCCGCTTCGAAGAGAGTTTCGAATTGTGTTGTATGATCATCTCAGCTACAGATGAGGTGCTTCAACATCTATAACAAATTTTTTTATGGCATCCATAATTGCATATTGGACGTTGTAATTTTTTAATTACATTCTCTGCCATGTGAATTACCTGGACAATACGAAAAAAATGGCGAGCTAAATAAAAGTCGTATGAACAATTGCAAGCAAAATTAGCGGAACTAGTAGTGACCCTGCACAACGTATTGCCTGCAAAATCCCAAAGATAGCCATCATATCTGAGGTGTGATGCATATGAGCTATTAATTTCTATCGACTCGTTACTGTATAAAATGCTGTGTACTTGTCTCCACAATTGTTAGTTTATCTTTTGAGTAACTCAACTAGCCAGTTGAAATTTTATCCAAACTCAAGTTTTAATATTTCGAAGCGGGAAAAAAAGACTTTAAGGACACCATGAGGACTTATAGCTGTGCAATTCTTCTTATTTGTTCGTTGGCTGCAGTAGCAGTGGTTCAGGTGATTATTCGGTGTGGTTCAGCCCGGTGGATCACTACAGTTACATAAGACTGCAGTTGCAGTACACAGTGTACTATTTCGCCTAATTCTAACCGATTTTAGGCAGAGCTGCCAAGCGAGGAAGCAATGGAAGCAGTACGTTCGATCGCTCAGGATTGCCGTACTCCAGACACAACAGACGGTACATCCGTTGACGATCTTAAAATTTAAATTGTAACTCATATCACTGCTTTTATTTTTGTAGAGGACGTCGAAGCCATGGTTAAGGACGAGGAGAATCCCCGCCATCAAAGCAAATGTCTTAGAGCGTGTTTGATGAAGAAATTCGAAATTGTTAGTGATACTAAACTTTTTTCTACTTTTATCCATTTTCAACTATTGATTACAAAAAACTTCCATTCAATAGATGACCGAAACGAATGATTTGTCCGTTGAAGGTGCCACAAAACTGGCCCAAATGATGACCGGCGATGACGAAAAGGCCAAACAAGTAGAACCCATTATCGAGAAATGCAAACATTTGAAGGAGGCTGATGAGTATGTTTCGCAGTTTTAGGATGAAACTTAAATTAAAATTTTGCAATTTCGACGTAGATGTGAAACAGCATATAAATATGGCAACTGCATGCGTGATGAAGTTAAAGCAATGCATGAAGCATAACATCGTTCTGATATTGACTATGTGAACCGACGGGATAATTGATGCGTGCAACCTGATGATTTCCTCTAGTTATTATATGAAAAATTAGCAAATATAATAAAGTTCCTCCAACATTTAACTAATATTGTTAATATTTTCATTAATTGTTGTTTTCATGGTAAGCTACCATAGAAGCCATTATGATTTAATGTTTGTAGCTTTCCGGTGTCAGTGAAGTGAAACCCCAACACGAATACCTGACTGTTGATAATTCACTGTCCTCGAGGACATGACAATTGGAAAACCTTCACTGGAGAGGCCAGTTTTCTAAAAGATTGTGTTGGACTAGGTCCGAAGGAGCTGTTTCGTCATGAGAAGGCATAGACTCATCAGAGGGTGTATTCTAGCCTACTATCCCAAACACCCGGACAGCTGGTGGAATTGCATAGTTTCAATATCGCTATGTAGAATTTTCCTCAGCAATTCCACCAGTGGTGGAACCACTTGCAAAATTTCCGATAGGGGTTGAGGGGTGTTCGAGCTGTAGCGGTATAGTGTTTGAAACCGACACACGAGGGCACTAATGGTGCCGTAAAAAATGTCGCAAGCGTCCGGGGGCGAATGTTGTACGTAGTTGCTGTTTCAGTCGGATCACGGCGGCGTCCAACTCTACTCGAGTTTGCTCGCCAGTGTCCAGGGGTGGTAGATAATCAAACGACTAAATCCTTGTAGCCTGCGTCCGGGCCGAACGATATGTAAAAGCTGCGGCTTACGGCAATGGTTCCGCTGGAAAGCCCTAAGAAGGGCTGTTATCGTATTTTTACTCCTTTAAAATACGCTAATTTAAGTTTGCGCTAAGAAGTCCTGTAAGGAGGGTGAGCGGTGGAGGGTGAAAAACTTTGAATTACAATATCTTCCGACTCAATTATCCCAGGAAAATAAAATTTGGGTTCTGTATATAGAATTACTACGGGATTCTACTAATTGTAAAAATTTTGCAGGGAGACGTGAAGCGCGGAAATGGGGAGCAATAATTTATCAGAATATTTAAGTTTTATAGCAAGAACCGTATCAAATATGATCTTGAAAATTTTACAGGAGAAAAGGAGGTTGAGGGTGTGGGTTTAGGGAAACATGATTTTAATTTTGCGAAAGATACAACTATATAGAGCAACTATGAAGACGTCCCAGACAAATAAATTTTTGTTAGCGGTAGATACGGTGGTGGAGGTGGTTTTTCATATCCAGAAACGACTTATGCTAGAATATTGAAACTTAGTATGTAGATATGCTTCTAGAGTAATTAAAACTAAAAAAATCTCAAAGTCTCTATTATTTTATGGGTAGAAGTCCGAAACGTGTTTAATGATGAAATGCGGTGTAGAGTACTATGTGACTGACAACCTAAGGGATAACCAGGAGGCTAATTGGAACGTTCTTTTCTAGGTTTGTCAGTCCCAGAGCCACCTATACCGCATCTCAGCATTAAACACATTTCGAACTTCGGCAAGTTCCCAACGAAGTAATAATGGATCGGGTTCGTGGACGTTGCTTTCATTTGGCCAGCGGACAAGTCAACGTGTACTTAAACGTGGGCTTAAGGGACCAAAAGTTCTGTTTAAGGATGACGTGACTGGCGAACCACTTGTACAGCGAGACGATGTCAAATCCGAAACTGTTCGAAAACAACTTGAATTATACGAATCATGCACGAATCCAGTTATTGCCTATTATCGAAAATTGAATGTCGTGTACGACTTTTGCGAGAAATACAACAAACGAAATCTGGTCGAAACTAGACGAATTCTTGGTGGACAAATCCAAGAGTTTGATGGCGATCAAACCACAGTAAAGTGAAGCTAGAGCACAAATTAAAACGTGAATCCCGAAATCCGTGCACAACGAGACTTTACAAATTCACTACGAGACTGATTTTATAGCTTAGAATAAGTTAAAGTTGTATGAAATTTCATATAAGTAAGAAAAAATATTTAAAATAACATCGAATACTTTATTTTTATTAGTTTTGATTATAGCTTATAATCTGATTTCTTTTCGCTTAAATAAATACCACATAGCTTCTCAATCTATATCCCATATAAAATTTAGTGTGGATTTGAACCAAATTATGTTTGGTAATCGACTGAGACTATGGAGGTGCTGAAACTCGATACCGTTTTTTCTATGGAGCTTATATGGGCGCTTCCCCTCTATCTCGTACTCTTTGGCCTGTTGCTATTGTTGATGTGAAAAGTAGAAAATTTGAATTTTCACAGTTTCCTATCAGAGAATCTAACATTGACGAATATATGAATTTGATGTTACATGCAGCGAAAAATTGATTGGATCATGGACAAAAATTCATTGCCCTTTAAGGGAGGGGTCTGGTACTTAAATTTTTTTTTGGCATATTTTTTTTTTTTTTTAATTTTAAATGAATGTATAACATTGCAAGAATGTAGTATCAAAATTTCAAGTCGATCGGAGCAAAATTAACGGAGTTATGAGCAGTTTAGAGGTGTACTTTATCGTATGTGACCGCCTAGTGTGCAAAACTTTAAAGCGTTTTTCTGAAACTTGTCATTTTTGAAGTCGGTGTGCACTGTAACTCAAAATCTAATGCACCGATTCTTTTGAAATTTTTTTTTCTGTTTTCTTTCTTTTTTTTTTCTTTTTTTTTTATTTTATAATAATAAAAAATTTGCGTTACCTCGAGAAACATCTTAAAAACGCATTTTGATTTTTTTGTTTCGGATGATCCAGTCTCAAGTTGTAGTGCACACCGCAAAACAACATTCTTTTGAGGCGCCTGCGGGGATTTGCTGCCATTTATAAATATTTGGAAATGCATTTTTTTTTTGATTATAGCTCAGATGTTGTATTAAAATATAAAAATGAAATGAAATAAGCCAGCATTACGTTTGTATTGAAAAAAAATTCTTGAAAATATGCTCTTTTTTGACCGGATTAGCCAGACCCCTCCCTTAATGCAGGACGAATACAGTGCTGCATTGATTGAATCATGGGCTTTAATCTCGATCGATAGTGCAAAATATCTATACTCTATAGGGTCTACCATTAGGGACGATAGGATTTTTATAGCTCATGGCGGCCATATTTAAATTTCAAAATTTGCGATCTACTGTCAGTTTTCATCAGTGAGGTTTGCTATTTCATCATGAATCATTTCACGTTGTCCCGGCGTTTGGAAATCATTCAAATATTCTATCAAAATTCGAGAACTTTTGTTGCTACTCAAAGAGCATTTCGCACAAAATATGGTCGTCATTCTGCTTCTTCTGAGCTCGCGTAATTCAAAGTTGGAGACTGAATTTACTCTACACGATAGTAAGCCAGCGACACGACAACAAGACAGCGCAGTGCAACTTGCCATACAGGGGCCGTTGCGATGAAGCTATTGCGTGAATTTGGGGAATTGGTTATTTCACAAAATTGATCTCACCACTGGCCACCAAGATCTTGTGATTTAACACTACTAGACTATTTTGTACGTAGGTTGCCTTTAATATTTCGGGATTAGAAAAACAAATATTAATCATCGAAAACCACTTTATTGTTTTTCAAAATATTCCCCATGAAAATCTATACACTTTTCCATGCGTTTGAACAAATTGTCGAAGCACTTTTGCCACTCTGATTGAGGTATCTCCAAAACATGCATTCTGAATACGGCAACCGCTTCTTAAGGTGTCGAAAAACGTTGACCTCTCAGTTTGTTTTATACGTACGGGAATAAAAAGAAGTCATTCGGTGCCAAGTCAGGACTTTACGGTGGATGACTCATCAAATCGATGTTTTTGAGCATTTCTTTGGACCAATTGACACGAGCATCTTTTTGAGCTTTTGTCAAATTATGCGGGATCCAACGCTAACAAATTTTTTTGTCAATCAAATGATCATGCAATATTGAATGTATGCTGGTCCCACTAATGCCTAAGGTTGTCTCAACTCACGATAGGTCAAATGACGATCTTCCAATATCAGTTTGCGCACAGCATCAATGGTTTCCGGAAAAACAACTGATTTTGGACGACCTTCACGAAATTCGTTTTGAAGTGAACTACGACCACGATTGAATTCACCATTTCATCGATAAACACTGGTCCTTGATGGAGCTTCATCGCCCAAAATTGAATTAAGTTCATCTATACACTGTTGCTGAGTTAATCCACGTCGAAAGTTGTAAAAAATAATCGCACGAAAATGATCACGCTTTAATTCCATTTTTGAGCTGAGATAAATCTTTAAACTTACTGCAAACAACACAAATAGCGCTCGTATGTCAAAACGTTCTGAGTACGTATAACCTGAAAAATGTCCAACTTTACGATAGAGCTGTCAGTTACCAGATTGCACCACCAGGGTTGCCAAATCCCGAAACATAAAAGGCAGCCTACGTATAGGACTACCTATATAAAATCACATGTTTACACCAACAAACCCAGGAATCTTGGTGAGCTCGAAGCCAACATTCGCGGTACCATAACGGCCATGCCATGCGAAATGCTGCACAGAGTCACCGAATATCACCGGATCAATCACTGCATGAAAAGTCGGGGTGGTAATTTAAACGACACTCTAGGTATTTAAATCATAAATAGCATAACATGTACCATCGAATAAAACCATCCCGCAACTTTTTTGATCAAGTTTACTGTGTTTTATTTCAGTTTGAAATCCTATCGTTCTTATTGGTAGACCCTATAGTAAAAATAATAATAATCAATGGCGCAACAGCCCAAATCGGGCCTAGGCCTTGAAGTAATGCTAGAGTTACTTCATTTCGAGACCAACGGAACACTAGACCCTATAGTAATGTAGCACAAATAACAAAATAGTTGCTGTGCTGACCCCGTCAGCGTTTAACGGTTTTTGCTGCACCACAAGAAAAACAATGTTCCTAAGTGGTTCTAGATGCATGATTGTGTTCGAAGATAGATTTAACTTTTTTTATTTTGACCCGTAATGGTGACGATTAAAAGACTCTTCATAACTCTACTTTCTGAACTTTTTATTCATGTAATATCAAAATTTCTTAACATGAAATATGACAATCCTAACGGGGTGACAAGGAGTCGCTGAGGATACCATTTGTTTTCTGTTCAAATTTATGTCCGTGGAATTCATGAAATTTGGTTCAAGTTACAAAGATTGAACTAATATGAAATTGGGTTCAATTGATAAATTTTAAACCACCAAAGATACTCTCGGTATCATTGCGTCAGTTAAAGCGAGGAGTTCTTGTAGCTGGGACGATCGTTTAATTCATGAAATTGGGATCAAGCTACAAATTTTGAACTATGGTTTCATAGACTGATTCGGTGGCATAGCAGTCTAGACCAGTACGTGTTAATAAGATGATAATTAGTCATCATTTCTTCGGATGAACACCCCAAGGAAGGTAAATTCCATAGAATTAATGTTTCTGAACGATGATGGATTTTTTTCTTCTTGAATCAACTTTTATTTAATAATTTTTATTTTTATTAAATTGTTTTTTTTGGCGACATTATTTTGGTGTTGCTTACCCGACACTTATGTCGTCACGCCGCAGGAGGGTGTATCATAGGAAGCATCAAAGACTGGGAAACTGGTCGATTACTACATATGTGTGCCTTTGTGGAGCGTAACGACCACACGGATCCGAGCTGGGTGATTTATCCCAAAAGCATGCATGGTGCTTTAGCAAAAGTAGTTGGTAGGTATTTGCCGTGTTCTACGAAGCCGGACCTGCGGTTTAATCGGGTACCGCGGGGTAAGGAGAGCTGCGTAGGTAAGGCCCTTCGGGGAGTAACGCGAGGGCTGTGGTTATGCCCAAGCGGGCAGAGTTCCTGCGGGAACTCGACGTGGAGTTACGATACAACCGGACGCTGTGCTCCAGAAAGCAGCAGAGTTTTAGGTAGGACTCGCATCCACTAATATGATTACTGAGACTGCAACCGGTATAAACTAGTAGCTCCGCTTCGGTAGAGCCATGTTGATTTTCGTTGCTTGGGCTAATCAATCCATGTCCAAAGTGGAACGTAGAATTAAGCCCTCGCTTCAGGTGTTCACGTAAAACTCACAGACAGTTCTGTTAAATTTGTATTCAAGTATAAGACTTTTTGTCGCAACTTAACTCCAAGTTTTCAAAATTTTGTCAAGTTCTGTTCATTTACTGTCTTTGTAGCTTCTAATTTGCCTTAATTTGTTTGGTTGTTTTATGTGATATTGAGTCAAGATGCATGAAATGTTATAATATTTCTAAGTTTTTATCTCCCACATGTACTTTCTCCATGCCTGTCTTAACTTCTTTTGCCGTAGTCTTGTACACTCAGTCGTGGTCCCGATCTTGTAGGTATCAATATTGTTCTTGGTCAGCTGAGTCCAAGTCTTGTTCACACAGCTCAGTCTTAATCTAGTTTTGCATGTCTTCCTTATGTTACCAAACGTATTCGGGAGCTGAAAACATTTGGTTCCCTTCAGTCCGATATTCATTCAAGCATTTCTTCTCGAAATCAACCATTGAATAAAATTCCCAGAAGACTTTCACTCAAATACCTCGCTACGATAGAAATTATACACTAACTGTGCATGAACGAAAAACTTCTTAGATTTTCTTCTGATGGAATCTTGTATAACACTTGCACATTTCTGTAATTACTCTACAGTTTCTCCTGAAGCAAGTAGCCTCAGCTGTTATTGCGCTTTGTGCATCCGATCCCAAGTCTAAACATCCGATCGAAAATCTGTAAACAATTCTCCAGATCCAGACCAGTCGGTCTAGCGAGTGTGAAAGATCTCAAGATGCTACGAAGCATATTTTCAAATGTTGTCTTTTCGCTTTTCTTAAAGATTCACTGAATCACTTAAATTTCCTAAGTACCCAGTTTGGTTCCAGTGGTTGAACGCTTCCACAATTCAAACTTGTATTCTGCGCGATTCATCCCTTCGTCGTATCCTGGGAAGACATAAATCCTCTTGCTATTTACATGACACTGTCGACAATAGTCAGCCGTAATAGTCCTTAAGATTTATGCAAGGATTCTGGCTGTGGATCCCTACACCGCAGTTGTAGTCCTTGCAGCCACAGTTATGATCCCAATTTAACCACAAAGAGGGCCATTAGACCCGGCCCATTTCAAAATTCCGGAATAAATATCGTGCGATGGTAAAACTTCGTTGGCAAGGAGCTGGGGATGTTAAGGATCCATCGAGTAACTTTGGGTTGAGGTGTGCATCCTGCGGAGCAACGTTGAAACTTTAACCCGAATCTGGACGGTTCTAGGGAGTGAGTGGGACTGCAGGAACGATAGATCCACACCCTTAGAAATGCAAATGAAATAAAATGACGAATTGCTGCGCCAGGATTGGATCCTTCAGAGTGCAGACTTGTATAATTTCGTGTAGGGTTAAGGGAAATTTCTCGCTTAAACTTAACGACATTGAAGACGTGATGAAAAGAATTACAAAGACGATGCGATTTTTCTTTTTTTTCGCAATCTCTGGCGGGTACCAGATACTCGTATCTGTGACTTTTTCATTTTCATTCCCGCATAGTAATGAGGAAAAATTGCTGTGAAAGTGCTTTTCTTGACTACTTTGCCCGTAACCACTTGCAGAATTGAGGCCCACGGGAATGCAGTCGAGAGTTTTCTTTGATTCAAGTGCAGAAAAATAATGTAAATGAGAATCTTTTGAAGAAACTAGCTATTTCAAAATTTTTGTTACGCTAGCTATGGGTTGCTGCAGTGACTTACTTCGCAATCGCTTGAAGATTCGAAATAGGATTAGTCTTTTTTAAGGACTAAGGGTATAGGACAGTGCTCCATCTGGGGGTTGAGCTGGCTTATCGCTCAACCAAACCAACCCCATGAAAAAAAACTCTATTGAAGGACTACGAGAGAGAAATTCCGATCGGATAAAAGGACAAAATTTGCCCATCGTGGCTAAACGATTTCTGGAGTTAAAGTGAGTTCCTTAAATGAAGTTTCGAAATTTTTACATGATTTTTACATGGGAGCTTCACTAAAGACTCATGGGAATCTTTACATATTCGTACCTTTAGCTGCAACTATTACAAGATCAACGTATACAGAATTTTTAAATCGAAACTTAAAGCTTTCTGAAGTGTACTAATGGTAAACATGTGTTTTAAGGATTTTCACTGTAAACATTGGAAATTTTTCGTATTGAGAATTGCAAGTTCCCAGTTTGAAGCATTCGAAAAATAATTGTACGTGTTTTAAGGACTCCTGTATGAGACGTACCCGAAAGAGTGGAAGGGTATTTAAGGAAGAGTATTAAGACCCATCAACGAACTTAGTCTTCTTGTATTTTATAGGTGGTGACAAAATTTCAACTTTCTAAGCCAATACGTTCTTCAATTATCCTGCAAACAGACAAAAGGACCGATGGAAGGACTGCAACCGGATTTGGGGCTTAATAATATATGTATTAACTTTTTTCGTCCAAAGCTCGTTTTTATGCGTTACTAACTTTTCGGACTGGATTAAATTTTTACTAGTCTCAGATTTCATCTAGAGTATAAAAAGAAGAGAAGCACTAGTCAACCGAAAGAGTTATCAAAGACAACCCTTAAATTGGTTTTATTCAACCCATTTTTAAACCCTTAGAGGTCGAATATTAAAAAATCGTGTCTTTTATACAAATAACACTTATATGTGAAAACCAATTCGATATATTAAACATGGGAGATCTGCGAAATTTGTGAAAAAATATTAAACCCATTTCTACGGCCTTTGAGTTGAGTATCGAAAACAGTTTTAGAGACGTTTGTATAAAGAGCCTTTAGACATGAAAACTAATTAATTTTTTTTTATAGCTGTTGTTATAACTTAGGGGGTCACCTTTTAATGCGATTGCACAGCTATAAAGACATAGGTTGGGGATAAAATAGTGTGGTAGGGGATTTAGGGCGGTGGAACGGGAGGGAAGCGTCTAAAGTGTCGGTGAACGTTGTTTTTGAACTGCTGAAGGTTAGACTTATCAGGGAATAGATCGGCTGGCAATACGTTCCATATTACTGATGTTCGGGCGATAAAGAACTGCCTAAATTTCACTGTTCACCACGAAAGGGGCTGAACGGTATACTCGTGGGCCCGTAAAGCTTGGAGAGTGTTACGGAGGCGACTGGGGGAATAAGTTTCCTATCATACCTTAAATACAAAGCAGAAATTTCTAAAAATTTATACAGCTCTTTTTCACACGTTTCGGATTGAATATCGAAAAATCACGAATCAGAATTTTTTACGTTCAGTCATCACAATCTATTAAAATTATCCTCCAAGGGTGTGAACCTTGGAGTTGAATACCGAAAAATTAAAACGATTTTGGTTAGTACAAAGAGCTTGTAGATAAAGAAACGAGTAAGATTTATCAACATAAAAAAAATATGGTAGAATTGGTAAAACGTGTTCAACATCTTTTCCTATTAAAAAATTGCGTTTGTATAAAGATCAGGTTTATGTAGAAAATAGTTCCTTCCTTAAAGATAGTGCAGAATTGGTAAAAGAAATTATTTAACCCCGTTTAGCTCTCTTAGGGGTTGAATATCGAAATTCCGAAAAAACCTTTGTATTAAAACGCCCGCAGGTGTAAACATTAATATCTGAGATATGGGTGGAATTTGCGAAAACGTATTTATCTTTCACACCATTACGGCAAAGTCACCCAAATGGATTTTAAGCGTTCTTATATTGAGCCTCGGATGTAAAATTAAATTAGGTTTCTTGCCAGACCTAGTAAATATGGTAAAGTGTCTAAAAAAATATTCAACCCTTTTTCCATAATAATAATAATCAGCACAAATCGGGCCTAGGCCTTGAAGTAATGCTCGAGTTACTTCATTGCGAGACCAACGGAACACTAGGAGGTGAAGTGGTCAGCTACACGCTCGTCCGTGATTATTACCCCGATTTTAATTCAGGTACTCATTTTCAGTTGAGTAAACTGGTAGTCCGACACCCAATCCCATTCTCGAAAATTACTTGTCGCCAAGCAGATTCGAACCTGGTACCCGGTGCACCGAAGGCAAGTGCTCTAGCCACTAAGCCACCCATAATACGTTGTTGAATATAGAAAAATTTCCGAAAACGAGTTTTATGAATTTGTTTGAGAAACTTTTAGATGTAAAAATTAGTTGTGATGAAATCCACTAAAAGATATGGTCGATTTCGTGAAAATCATTCAACGTCTTTCAACACCTTTAGGGGTTGAATATTAAAAAATCTGGGAAACAATATCACCCATTTTTATATTGAGCCTTATATGTAGAAACCAATTAAATTTTGAATCATAGCTTGTAAATATGGGAGAATTTATCAAAATATGTATCTACTATATGTTCAACCCCTCTTCATGCAGTAGGGGTTGAATATCAAAGAATCGCGATAAGTTGATCACCTGAAATGCATCTAAAAGCTTGTATTCTGCTCAACTGTGCTGAATGTTTGTTTTATGAAAATTATTGCGAGAATTCCCTTTATTCCAATTTAAATTCTCATAGAGTCTTCTCATCAAGTTGTTTTGGACCAAGAAGACAACAGGCAGAAGGCTTGCTGTCAGATTTCGAAATGGCAAACTATTTCATTGGTGTATACTTCTAATAGTTCTCCATGCTTCCGGCTCTCTACGCTCTACAGGTTACCAGTTTCCCAGAACACCAATCTGTTGCAATAGAGGAGTTGTCGTTTCTCCACAGGTTTTCATCAGCGAGAGTTTATCAAAGCCAAACCTTGGGACCCATCACTGATTAGCCTCTGGCCATCGTTGACTAGCGAACTTTTGCTGAGTCTAGCGTGCCAGCTGTATGCCACGGCTGGGCCAGTGCTGGCTACAAAGCCTTGGGAACCATCACTGATTTACCCAATACCAATGGTCAATGTTGATATACCCGTGATATTACAGTCAGAAAATTTATGTCGAAAGATACGAAGAATTACTTTTGAATGAACCGAGTCTAGCGTGTTAGCTGTATACCACAGCTGGTCCAGTGCTGGCCACCAAGCTTAAACGTACAATCTTTTGTCATTTGCATGCCATAACTTTCAATATGTCCGTCAGTATGCTCGCGCAGATTTAAGATACATGACAAGTTACAACCGCATAAGAGGTACGTAGGATTAATTCGTATGGTATGGAGCTCTAGAATGCATCGCAGGTAATTCCAAAGATTCTCACATACTGAGCCAGTATCGGTCGGCAACACTCGGCCAGTTTCGGTAGCCAACAATTGGCCAGTATCGGCCGCCAACATTGGACCAGTATCGGTTGCCAACACTGGGCCAGTATACGATAGCAGCACTAGACTCAAGTTATCATTCCGTAGTGATCCAGCAATGGGCCAGTGCTGGTTGGCACTGCCGCGCCATTTTTGGCATGCTGACTGCCATTATTGGCTCAGTACTGGGCCTATAGTTCGACTCTATATGGGTAGTGGACTCAAGTTATCATTCAGCAGTGATCCAGCAATGGGCCAATGGGCCAGTGGTGGTTGCCACTGCCACGCCATTTTTGGCATGCTGGCTGCCATTATTGGCCCAGTACTGGGCCTATTGTTTGACCCTATATGGGTAGTGGATAATATCTTAACCTCTATGAAGAAGCTTCTCTTGATGGATGAGTGAACTTATAAGTCTAACGAATACAGGCTACAAAGAGATATCGTTGAGGAATCAAGGAAGGGAAGTGGTAAAAAAACAGAAAATACACCAGGCGTCATAGCGAAGGCATCACGATTTCACAGCTTCTCTAGAACAAAGGATCTTACACAGAGTGAAAGCCAGGGAGCAGCTGATACGTACGAAACCAGAGAATAGACCATCCGACCTGAGGAGCAGTAAGACAAGAGGCAAAATTAGACTGCGCCGACGTTAAGGATCTGGACAGAAGGAACCTTGACGATTCAAACTGAAACAGATCCACAGCTATTTTGAATAGAAGCTCTGCCCAGGGCTCTGTATTTTTTTTGTGTACATTAAACCATCCAACTCCTTCCTTTTTCCTACTTCTATTCGAACCCGTGTTCCAATTCTCCAAATGCACTCGGTCCCGAAGAAAATCCTTAAAAGTCTAAAAGGGACACGCGAGACGACACATTATCCTAATGTAAAGGGCAATTTCCTGTCATCATCATTCTTCATGTCATATTAAAAATTTCCATCATATAAACGCCAACTGTTCGTTCGTTTGCGCCCCCGGTATAAGGGTGGAAATTGAAAACTTGAAAATAGTAGAAAAGGACAAAAGTAAAACAAATTCCTGGTGGATAGACGATGTCTAGAAGTCGTCGTCCTTTTCGATGTTGCCGAGTAATATTGCATTTCTGTCACCCTTTCAAGCTTTTGTGTCTGACTCTTAGGGACGTTTTAAAGGACAACATCATCCCCTTTTGGGGGAACCTCCAACAGTGAAAGATGAAAGGATGCTTTATGATGGTGCTTGCTTTTTTTTATTTTTATTTTGTTTTTTTCTATTCTATGTTGTGTACATCAAAAACTACTCTTGGACTATGTTTACTCCATTAAACTTACTACTTCGTATCTGGGTGATATAGAACCAGTAGTATAGAGGGTAGTAAAGTGCTTCCGATCTAGGGAAACGTAAATTCAGGTATATTCGCTCGGAGACATTTCAGCAAAGTATTAGCTGCATCACAGTTGTTTTTCACTCCCACAGCTAGAGAAAAGAGAAGGTAAAAGAGTTTTTTTTTCATGAATACTTAAGTAAGTGAAAATGTCGAAACAAATCATTGAAGATGATTTATTAAACCGTGCAATTAAAAAAGAACAAAACCAAGAAGCAAATTTGAAATGTGTTTTACACTAGATCCAACAAATTCTAATTACACTTCAGACCATACTAGTATCTGGCGATAGAACTCACCTGCGGTTTTGCATGCAATCATTCCGTTCTTGAAGGACTCCTTTAAGTGGTCCGGCAACATGATGTCGAGTTGTTTCAAGGCACTGTCGTAGTTGAATTTTCCCTTCTTCATCTGAATCAGGATCATTGAAGAGACCAGGTAAGGTCCAACACAGGGATGAGAAAAACAGTAAGGATTAGTTCATTTTGATTGCGGATAGAGTTCTTACCGACTGCATCATTTCCATGATGCAATTAATGTAGCACTTAACGTTCTGGTCTTCTGAATATTGTCCGGTTTTGATCGAGTCTGCAATTTCTGTTTGGAATTAGAGGGATTTAGTGGGTCTACACGAACTGAACTCTCATCGGATTTGCTACTTACCGTCTGATAATTTGAACTTTGGCTGGCATACGTCTCGAATTAATTTACCGGCATCGTTCATTTGTTCGACAGTTACCTGTGGATGGGAATCGTGAAAAATTAGAAGACAAAAACAAAGATCAAATTAAAAAAAATCCAGTGTCCTGCTTACACCACACCAGCCAAATTGCACCGTCAACAAAACCAGTAGTCCTAATCCAAGAAGCTTCCTTTCCGCCGCCATATCTCCGAATCACTTAACTCTGGGCGTTTTCACCGCGCGATAATCCTTAAATTTATCTCCTTCTAATTCACGACGTTATTCTTATCGCCCGATTATCCACACCTTAATTGCCGGGATTTTTATTTTTCTCGGCGATGAACACTCTCGTTGCCGGCTAATTGAGTTTTCTTTCAGCACTCGAAGAAAATCGATTTTTTATAGGAAATTCGATTTGTGTTTTCCTGCATCGTGCTTATGGATTTAATTGCAGCCCAATTTGCGGAAAATGCTATTCGGAACGTAATATGGGGGTGGAGTTGGCTGTAATCGGACATTCGCAATTAAATGTGATGACAACTTCTAAGCTAAGTGTTTCGTAATAAGGTTGTAATTTGCGGCCTAGTAGGTATCGGTAGATTGAAGGATCGCTTTTCATAATTGCCCGTTTTCGAATTGTGGATAGGCGGTATTTTCGAATTGAACGGGTGATGAGTTGGATTTTTATGGATAATTGTTGATTGTAACATGCAATTAAAAGTGAGATACGAACTTCAATGGCATTGTTACAATTTAGATAGAAGCTTTTATGAACAATCATTCAATCTTCTTTCAATTCGCGCCAAAGGAAACCGGTTAACCCTTTCGGGACCGTCCGTTTTATTTTCAGTTCAGCGTTGAATTATTTCAATAAATCAGCCGAATACGGGTCCGTAATTGTCTGTCCCTTCACCAAATACAGGTGACGACACGCGAATCTAATAAAAACTTACCCACAGTTTCGGCGCAACTTTATTATTTTTCCGGCAGAAGTTCAGAACGCGTTCAATTCTGAGTTGCGGTGTAGGTTACTATGTGATCGAAAACCTAACAATAAATTCGGGAAGCGGTTAGAATAACATATGAATTATGTACATAATTGGGTACTATTCCAGGATGCGGTCTAGGGGTTGAAAAAGAAATTAAAAATAACTGGTTATTAAGCAAGTCCGTAAAAGCGAAAAGATATTTGATATCTGATCAGATCTGAGAGATATTGCAAAATTCATGAAAAAGTATACAACCACTTTACACTCCATTAGGGGTCGAAATTCCAAAAATCTTGAAATCACTTTCAAGGTATTCATATGAATAATCCGTAGAATAAAAACGAATTCAATATTTGGGAAGGCCTGGTAGATATGACGAAAGTCGGGAAAATACATGGATTTGATTTTCACTGATAATTTTTTTGCCCCTCCCCCTTCCAATGGACATTCTATTTTTTTTAATCAAAATTACTTTTCTAGTTGATTTACATATACACACCAAGTTTCAACTTTCTAGCATAAGCCGTTCTATAGTTAGGGAAAACGCCCCACCCCCGTACCATACTACCCCTGAAAAAATATTTGTTTTCAACATGCCACTACTATAGCTCTATCTAATTACCAAGTTCCAGTTTTATATCCTAATAGGTTCTTAAAATATAAACATTGGAACTTTTTCTTTTTCACCCTCACCCTCAACATCCACACCCAATTTTTCCCTGCTAGGGTTCTATTGGGCCTACTTTTGGTAAAAAAATTGAGCTTCTATTTTACACTGTTCTCGAGATATGAAACGTGATTTTTTTGAATAATTCTTATCCCCTCCACTTCTATGCTCCCCTGCCCTTTTGAATTTGAATTTTAGATGATACAGAACTCCGATTTATATTGCAGTTGGGGATGAAGTAGTATTTCGTGTGTGCCTGTTCTATGTCCTTCATTAAAGAGTCCCATTAGATTGCTACTCAAAACTAAAAGACAATATTCAGTGTTTAATTTCATATCTTGAACTGAAAAAAAAAATCCTTTTTGAAGGACTTTCATATGGAAGGTGGAGCAAGGACACACTTGATTACTTACATATTCGTAACGGAAGTAATGGGAGAAATGGAAGCACCGTAATGGGAAACCGAGAGAAACGGAATCCACAGGAGTAATGAAGCAACGGGAGCAACAGGATGCAAGATTGAAAACCGCTGGATTTGACGTTTGATCTCGTACCTCGTTTGATCGTCGTACAATGTACAATCTTGTGTCGATTGTAGCGGAGCGCTCGCGTCACAATTTCGAATTTGTAGCGCGTTCGCTCTCCAACAGTTGCTTTGAGCGGTAAAAATTATTCTGGTATAATGTCGATGGTGAAGGTCACAAATGTATTGTAGAACTCGTCTCTTCAATGCGAGCAGTCAAAAGTATTTTCTTGATTCTATCTGAAGTAATAAGAAGTGGTTTCAGAGTAATTAATTTACTGTATTTCTCTATGGTGCTTTTAAACGAGCGATTAAAATTGCTCAATTCGCAGCAATTTCAGACAATTTTGACGTCACAAAAATATACAGCAACATTCAGCAACATTCAGCAACATCAGCAATTGACGATATGGAGCAATTCGTTGTCAACTTGTTGATCAACTGTGACTAGCGATATGGAGCAATACTACGCAATTTGGCAATGACATCATACACGGACTACTCAGTATATGAACAACATGAAAGGAAATTTGAAAAATTAATCTAAAACTTAGAATAAAACTTGAAATATTTAAATCCGTTATCACACGAAACTTGACAAATAAAACCAAAACTTAAAACAAAACTTGACAACTGAATCATCAAACGATGACAATTGCTCGAAATTTTCCAATCTAGTGGAAATACAGCAATTATAGGACGAGTAATACCATAGCAATATGTGAAAGCATTGCCATATTGCTGCAATATTGTCGCAACTAACACGATGTTGCCCGGTATGGCTGCATTAATCGCTCAACTAGTTTTGGCAACAGTCGTCGGGCAATTAATTGCTGGAAAAATTGTTCGTGTACGAGCTCCTTAAGGCCCCATGAGTCCGGTACGTCTCCCAGTTTTATTTTTCTTTCTTGAGATGATTTTAATCGATTGAAATCGTTTTTCGTTCGTCTAATTTGGCGTGGACAATACGTCTGCTTCGTTCGCTGTCTATCAACAATTTGATTTTACAGAAAAAAATAGTGTTATAGGTTTTCAAATTATTTGAAATCAATAATTTTTTCATTGATTTATCTTCTAGAAATATTAATTAATTATAGTATTGAGGGGCATCTTCTTAATTAGAAGGCTCCTTTATTTATAAATAGTTGTGTAACGTAATGTTTATAAAATTAATCGTTATATTTTTCAATTATATAAATCACATTAAATTAAATTATAAATTATTATTGTTGATTAGAAATTGTAACAAATTAAATTTCATTAATCACATTACACAGATTAGATTTTTAATTATTATTATTTTTTAAATCAATATTCTGTTATATTAATTAATTTAATATAAGTTGCTATTAACTTAATTATTTTTTTAGACTAAGAAGTTAAATATAAATTAATATATTATTTAATTTATTAATTGCTTTGGCTTTAAAGATTCTTGAAAGACTGAATTAAAAAATATTTTTTTTTTAATAAAATTCCCGAATACTTGGATAAAGAAACATCCATCATCCAAGTACATGAAATTCCCTATCGCATTGTCAGTGATTCTAAAGTATCAAAAACATAGAAAAATATTCCTCAACTGTACAGAAGAATATTTATTTATAATATTGAATTTTTATTTTAAATAATCCACGATAATAACAATGTCGACAGCTATACTCAACAAAGCCACATACTCCCCTCCTAGAGCAAGATTATCTTTCTTGATACTTAATTTAGCTAATTATTCATTTTAACTGAACTGTTGTTCACTATCAATTTTTTTGAAAGAATGCACTAGAGGTTTAATTGACAGTGTAAAACATGGTTTCAATCTATCGATGGAAATTTGACGCTGCTTGTTGTTTATCAACAAAGTGTAAAATTTTGGGTTGTGTTCTATAACCAAAAATGGACCTTCGAAAGGAGTTTTTAAAAACATGTTATTTGATTCATTAGTCATAAAAACATGAGAACAGTCTTTTAGATCCTTGAAAACGAAAGTGTTTTGAAGAGAATATTGATATTTTTTTTTTTGAGATTTTGTTTTTACTATCGCATTTTCAGTGATTCTAAAGTATCAAAAACAATTTTTTACTTTAAATAATCCTATATAATAATGTCGACAGCTATACTCAACGCCCCCACACTATCTATGATACTTTTCAATGAAATGCAGTCTTCTTATGTAATTCTTGCCATGAAAATAGTGAAAAATTGCTTCAGTTTGACTTCATATATTATTAACAAAAATGACAATTTTTTAAAATTTGATCTACACAGGACCTTCTTTAAGATTTTTTTTAGCATTATATTAATGAAAATGACATGTTAATTATTGAAGAAATATGTAATACAGTCCCTGTTCAACGAATTAGGACCACTCACATTTTTCCCCATTCTTTAAAAGAAATTAACTATAGCTTCACGAAAAAGTGTTTTTTTTTCCCAAGAAGATTAATTTTACCTGCCGGCTGTAAAAGTTGTGAATATGGCATACCCTAAATAGAAAGTCCCACCCTTCTACCCGTCTTAAAGGAGAGTGCTTTTTACCTGCCCCTCCCTTTACGTGTTGAAGGCGATAGACCTGTATCTATATAAAATAGTGAAACTATCCCGAAGTTCTCATTCTTCTTCAAATATTTGGAAAGAATTTGTCAAGTGGATATATGTGTATGTGACAATATTGTATATAAGCTGTTTTTAGAAATTTAGTGGTTTTAGTTTACTTCGTTGTGGACATTTAAAACTTCGTGTACTTTTCTGAGACATTTTGATCAAAACAATAAAAATGGGAAAGCGCAAGGACATTAGCTTGGACAAAAAGTCAGCAATAATATCTTTATTGAAGACCAAAAAGTTTTCCTTGAGAGAAATTGCAAGAAAAGAGGATGTTTCTCATCAAACTGTGATGAGAATCAATACTTCAGCGCAGGAAAATCAAGACCTAGTCAGCAACAAACGGCGGAATTGTCGCGAAATAAGGAAGACAACGCCTCAAACGGATCGTAGGATTGTTCAAAAGGCCTGCGAAAACCGTTTCCAATCGACGAGAAGCCTGCGTGAAGATCTGCTGGGCGAAGAGATAGAGATATCCGCTATGACTTTAAGAAGGCGTTTTTATGAAGCCAACCTTAAGTCGAGGCGACCAGCAAAAAAGCCTAAGCTAAGAGCTAAAATGCGGAGTTTGCTAGAGCTCATCAACATCTCACCGTAGATGATTGGAAAAATGTAAGGAATATTTTATATCAATGCATAATGATTTTATTGCATTTACTTTTCGCTTGGGAATCCAACATTAAGAAATTGTTTTTTTTTTTTAGGTGGTGTTTAGTGATGAATGCATGAATGTCTGTGACGGAGAGACACCAATACGTTAGAAGGAGAAAAGTATGACGAAGCTTGCATCGTGAAAACAATAAAACATCCACCAGCCACAATGATATGGTCCTGCATCTCAGGCAAGGGACCTGGACCGATCTTTTTCGTAAAAGGAACCATGAACAGTACCCAGTACTACGACGTGATAGAAACCATTTTAATTCCTTATTTCAACTCCTTGAAGAGTTGTGAAAAAGAAAATATATTTATGCAGGATAGTGCACCCTGTCATCGTACCCATATTATCAGAAACCTGTTCTCTACCGCAAATATCCCAATTCTTCCTTGGCCAGGCAATTCTCCCGACCTTAACGTTATCGAGAATGTCTGGAGTCTCCTGAAATCTGAAGTTTACTCCTCTCCTAATCCTACTGTTACTATCTTAAAAGAAAATATTGGAAATATCTGGCAAAACAGCGAAGGAATCAAAAATATTATACAGCGGTGCATTGAAAGCATGCCAGAAAGAATTAAGGCTGTAATTAGTGCTAAGGGTGTCCCTACCAAATATTAACACCAAATTAAATTTTTAATACATAAAATATCATAGAACGAATAAAGAATTTTGAAAACAAAAAAAGTATTTTTTATTTTCTTTCTGCGAAAAGTTATAGCATAAAGAGAAAGTTCTAAAAAAAACTTAGTGGTCCTAATTCGTTGAAGGGACAGGGACTGTATGCGTTTAAAAAACTCGAATTTACGCATTTTAAAAAATGTTCCAGGGTTGTTGTTCTAATAGAGTTTTTTCCAAGTACAGTTTTGAATTTTTTCTCTATGGATGACCTAGTTTACATACCAGCTAATAAAGTGGTGTAATTTTATTTTGTTTTTTTGTTCCCATTAACGTGAAAAATTGGCATGAAAACAGTCATAAATCATTTAATGTGCACATGGAGCCTTAAGTATAAAATTCGAAGACCTGTTTTCAATCTAAACGTTCGCAAAGCTGACCCAGTCTTATTAAATTTGAAATCTGTACACTATCACGTTGCAGCGATCGTCAAATGACGATTTTCTCCTAAAATTAATTTTATGCACTGCAACAACTGCAATGAATAAAAAAAAACCGATTTTATTATGTGTACACAAAAACTTGCCCACTCTCTCTCCAACAGAATTATAAAACTGAGTCACGTCACACACTCAAGACACGATCGGTCATCCGTCTCGTTCGTATTATGCGCGATCGATTTTATGAATTAAAAACTATAAAATAGAATAAAAAGAAAGGCATCAAAGAAGAAACGCATTCCAGGCCAATACACGGGCGCATATAAGGGATATAAAACTCGCGGTAAAGAAGCAACAAACAAGTTGCCCAAGTGCAGTTTACACGAAATGCACAATCACAAGGGCGTAGAGCTCTGCGACTTGATCAGATTACGGGGGGCTACACGATCGCGGTATAGTTGTCACTTCACTCTACGCCCTGTGCCATGGAATTAAAACTGCTGTGCAGCTGGGGCCACCACACTACGAGGCGTAACAACATCACCAAGCAGAGACAGAGGTCTTGGCTGGTTGGTTGGTTGCCGGTTGGTATGGCGGTCGCGGTCTCTTGTCCCGCGTGCACAGTCCGCAGTGGTTTTCTTTTCATCTTTTCAGTTGCACCGAAATCACTCGATCGGTTCGGATCTTTCAATTGAACCGCGCTCGTTCGTCCGTCAAACTCTGTCCAGTCGAAATCCTTTCGTACGGTACACCTCGCGAAACAGGGATTTAGTGATCCTCGAATCAAAAACCGGACCGATCGTTTGCCAAACTTCTTGTGTCGAGAGCGTCTTGAAAATTTCGGTCAGTGACCTGTTTTTAGGGTCTGACAATCTGCGGGCTACCTATCTCTGCGTTGGAATTTCTGCTTAATGCAGATCGTCCGGCTATTGACCTGTTGTTTGTGCGATCGGTAGCCCGCGTTTACCGTCCGTCGTGTCGCCGGTTTACCTATCGATCGCAGTTTCTTGAGTTTAGTGCGTTTTCAGGTAAAAGTTTCGATATTTTGTGCGCGATCGGGATAAGTGATCGTGGTATCGATCCCATGCACCGTACATGCGATTAAAATAGTTTTTTGTGTTTATCAACAAACTGATTTCTGCTTTGTTTGTTGATCTGATCGACTCATCGTTTTTTCCATCTTGTGGATTTTTTTTTATAAACAAATTCGAAGATCATCGCCGTTCGTTTCAGCTTTCTTCTGCACTGCGCGGCAGATCAATTTGTGGAATAATAATAAAATGTTGAATGGTGAGTGATCAGGGTACGATCATTTAACTGTATGACTACCTACTTGTTATAATGATGAGATGACGGTTGTCTGGACCCTTCCCGCATTTCTCTTGATGCTAATTAAAAACAATTTGCAGTAATTTAGAAGAATGGCCGGCTTTAGTCGTATACTCGATGCTTCTTCTTTCAAATAATACGTACGAGTGAGACGTTTGGGACTTGGGAGTAGGTCACCAAGGGTTAATTTGTATGGATTTGAATGGAACCTTTTCTGCAGCTTTGTGAAAAGATCTTCTCTGTGGTGGTCCGGATCATATGTTTGTCTGCCTGGATAATCGTCTTATTACACTGATATTTGGAGGCGTGAAATTTCAGTTAGAGAGGGCGTTAATTAGCTGACACAGTCTTCGATACGCTTACTGCTTACTGATGGCTTGAAGTTTTTTCATAGCCCGTTCGAAAATTGGGTGCTGACAGATGAGAAATTCGAGTTCAGATCCGAGTACTCGATAACCGCACACCTTGTGGAGGTTGTTAATCAGATCCACAGGTGGGTGTGCCGCAGGGGTCGAGGTTAGCTTCCGTCTTCTTCTCTGTTTACATAGCAGACGCTGAAAAAAGTGAAAGTGGTACGCTGCTTTTTTAAGAAAGATCGTTCTGAAGCAGGACGAATCGAAAAACCGTTCTCCATTACCCTAAAAAAAACCATCCTGGATGTTATCCCACGAGGGTCAATACTTTTGTCTGTTATCTTTTTTCTGTATATACAGTGGTGGCCACGACTTTAGCACAGTTGGTTTGTAACTTTTAAAGGCAAATAATATTTATTGTTTTATGCTTTTCACTCCACTTTTGTTTCTTGACCGGTCTATGATGCGTTGATCATGTCGCCTTAATTTAGTCTAGTTCCTTTGTTCCCTTTCTTGTCTATTGCAAATAGTACGTGATCTGTGCTGGCCACGAGTTTAGCATAACTTTGAAATCTTCCTAATTTCGGTCTTTTGTTTATGTTAAATCGAATTTATTGGTGAGATTTGTGTTTTTTATGTTCATTTATGATTGTTGTTTATAAAATGGGTGTTTAGTAGTGGCGAACGGTAAATGGTGCACAGAACCTCAGCGTCAGGTGGTTCAGCAAATGGAGAGGAGTAGAAGCACCGTTACGCCAATTGCTGGTGCTTTAAGGTGTTCCAGAAAGATGGTGTACAACGTCATAAGCCATATGCAACAATATGGGAGCTCCAAAAATGGTAAATAGCGACCAAGAGCACGAAAAACAACAATTAAAGAGGACTGTTTGATTTATAGAGCCTCAATCAAGAACCCTTTTAATAGCTCATCCATTATCAAAAGGGATATTTCGTCTGAATTTGGCATTGACGTATCGTCAAGGACAATAAGACAACTGATCAATGAAAAAAAAATTCGTGGATGCATTGCACAGAGGAAGCCACTTGTGCCCAAAATGAATTTAAAATCTCTGATTGCGTTTGTCCGTGAGCACAGGACCTTTGGTTTTTTTTGAAAAATGTGCTTTGGAGTGACGAATCAAAGTTTTGACGGTATGGATCTGACGGTAAGCGGTATGTATGGCGTCCACCAAACATGCAGCACCATCCAAAATTCACTTATAAGACTGTTAAGCACGGTGGTGGGAGTGTGATGGTACGGGCTGCGTTCTCTTGGTACGGCGTTGGCCCCATACATAAAATTAACAAAAGAATAGATCAGCATGTTAACAAAAACTCAATTGTAAATACAAGGATGCCATTTGCTGATAATAACATGCCCCTTAGATGGCGTTTCATGCATGACAACGACAAAAAACACGCTTCACGCGCTGTGAAGAGTTGCTTGGAAGGGAACCGAACTGATGTTCTAAGGTGGCCAGCCCAATCACCGGATCTCAATCCCATTAGGAATTTGTGGAATGATGTCGAGGAGCATATTAATTTAGTCAAACCAAAAAATATGGCAGATTTTTGGACCGAAATTAAAAAAGCTTCGTAAGCAATTCCGAGGGAACGTTGTATGACCCTGGTAGAGCCTACCGAGGAGATGCGCTGCTGTAATTAAAAATAAAGGATATCCGACTCTAAGTTCATGCGTTAAAATTGGTTGTTTGTTAGTTTGTTTTCGCTTATGATAACCAGTTTTTCATTTTGTGCTAAACTCGTGTCCAGTTTGTTTTCATCTTACTCACAATTAAACTGAAATAGAAAAGAATGGGAAGAAAATAATCAAAGGAAAAAAAAGTTGACATAATCCTAGCAACCAGGGCCGGCCCTACCATATGTGCAAATGGCGCATTGAATCCGGGCGCCAAATTAAGGAAGGCGCTAGTTCATATTATCTCTCCAAATATTTTGCTATAAATTTAAAACATACTTAGAAATTAATAGAAAGGATTTCTTGAATACATTTGCCACACTTTTCCGATGCATATTCTAGATTTTGCAGGGTTTTTCCATTTTTCCATTTTTCCATTTTCTAAAAACACTCTTTCAATTCTTTTCTCTTAAAGATATTCTCACTCTACGATACCAACTAGTACAGCTTTTCGTTTGTGCGATCATCTGCTATTCCAATTTTGCATTCATACGTTCATCTGCTAGTACGATTTTGCGTTCATACGGATTCATTTGGAGCCATCGCGCCTTAGCGCTGGTGCTGATTTGATTGTGTGCTGAAAGAGCTCAGAACATGATTTCTATACAATAGAAAAAGATAGATATGGAGCGAATGCGCCTCGGTGAATTATGTGGGGAAATAGGAAACACGTCATTTTTGCTAGAGGGGAATGAATGTTTTGGATGAATGATAAAGAGAAGTAATGGTATAAACACAATTGAGACGAACTTCGCTAGCGGCGGTGAAGTTCCCTGTAAAAATTTTAAAATTGTACCGCAACACACCGATGGACACAGAATTACGACGGCGAGCGGTTGGGCAAACTTTTCGGTGTGTTTCGGTACAATTTTAAAATTTTGACACCGACCTTCCGCTGCTACCGAACTTCGTCTGAATTTTATTTATACCATTAGTTGGTTTAAATCAAACGAGCAAATGGCATAATCTGATAAAAAATAGAGGAAAGTTTTGAAAACAGAACCAATGCCATCTGTGAGATTTGTATTAACAATATGTATATATAAAAAAATTCAATTTGGAGAGATTTTAGTTTGTTTCTTTTCTCGAAACTGATAAGAGACATCAAGATGACTTTTTTTGGTTAAAGATAGAATAGTATTAGTATTTATACTGAATGAAGCAATTTTTAAAAAGTTGATTCTAAATACTTTTTTTAGGTTTGAAAAACATCAAAAATGTTTAAATTTTCAAGCATTATATGTCAAGTTTTTAATATTTTTGAAATTAATTCATTCATTAGCATTGAATTTACTAAAATAATAAGTGTACAAAGTTTGATTCAAAGCTATTGAGCGGGTCCTGAGAAAAAGTTACATGAATTTGTATGAAAAATCGACAAGTGAATAAGTAAAATATTTTTGTTTTTTTTTTAGTGAAAAATTCGTTATGTAAATTGATTAGGGCGACGAAGTGTATACTGCACCGGGTGCCGAAAAGTCTAGGGCCGGGCCTGCTAGCAACGTGGGCAAAACTAAAAAAAAAATTGGATTGAAAAACATGAAACAGCAGAAAATATTTGCACTTGAAAGTTACAGATACCGAGTGTGCTAAATTCGTGGCCACCACTGTAGGTACGTTAGTCGTACCATGTACGCCAAAAGTGAGAGTGTATAACTGCTTATAACACTCCCCAGCGAGGGATGTGTATCTACGGCACCTGCCAACTGAATGCACTCACACACACTACCCTATTAAGGGTACGGAGGGAGGTACGTTGGTTGTGAGTGGTTACGTCAAAAAATGTTACTATCTACCGGACAACGCCAGCGTTTTCCAGATGGAGATACTGCGGATCCGGGAACCCTGTTGGACTTTGCAGTCAGACGCTTGTGTTCGTCACTGACAGCTAACCCGCAATCAGGCCTTAGATTCGGCTACCACCTCCTTTAAACTCGTCGAACACTGCCGAAAGGAAGCCTAATTAGGAAGTCAGGCCAAAATAACTCTGCTGTGCGGGAAGACGAATTAGCTAGGGCAGGTTCTGCTCTACCGGGCTTTTTCGTGGAATCTGCTATCCTCCCAATTTCTTATAAACGGACTGGCCAACTGCGTCATATCTTGGAAGATGTGGCCATATTACTGCCTGAGCAAAACTGACGAGATTTTGAGAAGATGACGTCTCCAGAGTCAGGGTGGTCAGCATAGTTCACTGGCCAATCGGCAAACACGCGACCCAACTGGATATTACGTTGAACGCAATTTGCCGTTGTTGTTGTGGGGATGCAAATGAGAGGGAAACTATTATCCACCTTCTCTGCGAATGTCCAGCCCTAGCTAGAACCAGACTTCGTGCATTAGGCAAACCTTTCTTTGATAGACTAGATGAGATTTCGAAAAATAAAATTGAAGAGCTGATTGAGCTCCGGATGGATAGTATAATCCATTCCAGCCGCATCGTCATCGTCAATGGCGCGACAGCCCAAGTGGAGTTCGGGCCTCCTGAAGTCGTCTCCTCCAATTGTCTGGATCCAAAGACTGCGTCCTCCAGCTGCTAATTTTTATGATGGCTTTTCTGTTTTCATCAACCGAGTCTTCCCATCGCTTGCGTGGTTTGCCTACTGGGCTGTTACCACTCGCTTTGCCTTTAAGAGCACATTTGGGGATTCTTCTGTCTTCCATCCGCTCTACGAGGCCGGCCCACTGCAGTTCACGTAGTTTGATGAACGTTGAAGCTTCTGTCTCTTTGAAGAGTTGATACATTTATTTATTTTATATTCTAGCCTCAGGTCTCTGTAAAACCTTGTACGTACTTCATTAGCCTTCTACGACCAGGTGAAGCGAGTTGTGGTATCAAAACGGCACTTTCTGTGCCAATTAGACCCTGTATCGATTGACGGCTCACCACGTAAATCAAACCCTCGCGTGAACAGAAGTATGTATAATGAGTGCAGTGGTTATGCATGTATCATGCCGTGAACATTTAGGGTGGGTACGTAGGGAGGTACGTTGGTTATGAATGAACTCTGCCATGGACAGCAAGGGTGGGTCTCTTAGTCGTCTGCTGCGCTTCTGCAATAAGTTCCACCTCTCCTCAACTATGCTATTGGACCGAATCAACATCGAATTGGAAATCTGCACGCTTTTTCGGCTTTCGGTATGTATAGATCTTTACGAATATTCAAAAAGAGAGTTGTGCACTAAGCAGTCCTCTTTTTGACGATTTCATACCGAATTTCATTCGAGGGTAGACTAAACATTGTAGTGGACACTAGCTTTTGGCGCTATTTGCTTATATCCGACCAACTACTTACTTCTATTGCGGGATGAGGGTGTTTTATACCTTGTATTCAAAATTTTACCCTTTAATTTCTTTCTTAGATTTCCATTGGCTTAATGTTCTACTTATGCCTTTCGTCACTGTTTACTTCTTAAATGTAAATTTAATTGCCCTCGATTACAACATTTAATTGTCGACGATAAAAAAATAGTTTGCTCTTTATCGAAACATAACGACCTACTTGATCCACTCACACAGCATTACCGCAATTTAAAACCGCGTCATCGCATCAAATGAACTTCAATTTCAATTCCAAAAATTCTTAAATCATTCACGTCAAGTATTTCTCTGCGGTTTACGATAACACGAAGCTAACGGATTAAGCGTGAAGATTATGTGGTCTTAAGACGCAACAGTCTTACCTGGAAAAAACAATAATACGAAAAGTATACCGGTGAGAAACCCATCGCATCAGCTATTTTTACGGAAACATCTCACTCAGAACTGTGAAAAATAGAGGCAAAAGCAATGAAAGCAATTTTATAGTCGAATGGAGCCTATCATTTAACATTTTACTGTGACAGACTGCAACATGATAGCGTGGCCTCAAATTGCATTGCCCGAACGCCCCAAAACACCCAGTTGCAACTTGCAATACCGGCCCATGTCCATTTCAAGGGCATCGATTCACTTAAAAGTTAGTTACGCCTGCGCTAAAAAACGCTTTTAACTTAGTCAATATAAATTGAGGTCGTCCGAGCAAAATTGCCAGCCCAGCTATCGCTGCGACTATGTTGTAACGCCTTTTCGCTGACTCTGTGATAGCAAGTCGTATGTCGGACGTGTCACTTATCGTCGCACCTGTAGTAGATAACTTGATTCTTATAAGTGCGAAGGCTTTTAAGGTAATCTTAGGTCTGGGCTGGTTTTCTTCCCAAGCACTCGGCCTCAGCTTAAATTGCAATTGCATCAATGTTTTGTTTTTATTATTTACGATCTAGTGCAGATGATTTGTTATGGCGAAACTAAAGATTCAAAAATGTTTCATTGAGTAAAATCAACTGAACTTGACTGTTGCTGATAATCCACACTTGCAATTTACAAGCATTTTCTAGTCATTTGTTAAGGGTTGCTTACATCTTTAGATGTTAAAATATTCAATTTGTACTCAAACCATAAAATATGATGAAGGGCTTATTTGTATTTTTGCCATTAATTTTCTTCTTTCTAATGTTACATTTACACTGCGACGACTTTTGAAAATATTACTCGATATGACCAAGAGCCATATAGTGTTTGAACATAATTTGCAAAATGCTGTACGAATAGGCATGATAGCATAGTTGCTATAATTTTACTATAGTCAGCAAAGGAAATTCAACTGCCGACTTTGACAGTTTCTTTTTTTCAAATAAACATATCAGAAATTGTACAATTCTAGTTCATTTCAAATTTAATATGTGCTTACTGCAGACATTTCCTTGCACTGGAGCACGCAGCATATAACTCCCAAGTAACAACAAACAATTTGATGGGACATTCTCCGCTGCAAACATGTGTATCTATACTTATATTAATTCTTCGTTTGCAAATGTAAGAGTAAAAATGTGTATTAGCCATAAAAATACTATCTTCGAGTATATGTGCTATAAAGTCGGTCATGTTCGGGCGACTGTTATGGGAAAGGGGAACACATAAACACAAGTTAATTTGACACATCGTCCGATGTTTTTCTATCTCTGTTCTTTTCTAGCCCGTGAACATTTCCTATAGTACTTCCTTTACTGTACTTTATAAGCGGATTGTACTGTAGTAGTTTTTCAATATGATCGATACTTCAAACTGATTTCTCGATTTTATATCTCTCAAAAATGTTCCTATAATTTTACCATAAAATGCAGATACTTCGTCGCTATTTTTTTTTCTTAAGATTTATATTTAATCCATCTGTACAGCGTCTTAAATCTGTACCCCATAAACCATAAAAATATTAGTTACAAAATTATATTCTTCCAACAATTTTCCTCCTACACTACTAAAAGTTCAAATAAACGAGTAATATAAATTTTTGTTAAATATATCAGACGGATTTTTTATCTGCCAAAACTATACCTGTCTTACTATAAAATCAAATATATTAGCCCCTTCTAACTAATAGCACCGTTCCTACTTTGCCATAAAGTCAACTGTTTGTCTCCTTCTAACTTAATAGCATATTTGCAACTTAGCAGAAATGCAATTGTTTTATTTGTACTTCTAAAGCCATAAAATCGGATGAACATTTATAGTAAAAGATTTATATTTATCCATAATTTTCATTTTAAAATTGAGCCCACTACAAGTACAGATCCACGCGCGCTGTGCGTTTTGTTCTTAATATTTCTTTTTGACGTTCATCTGTCAGAAGAATTGCTATAATCTTTGCTATAATGTCTAAATAATTTTTCCTTCTCTAACTTAATGGAATGGTTTTTGTTTCTATTTTGTACTGAAATATGTAAATTTACGTTACACATAAAATCAGATGAAAATTAAAGGAAAAAATTACATTTTGTCATAATTTTTCTCTTGTAACTTCAGAGTACATAATCACTAGGTTTTTTTATTTAATATATGAGGCTGTTTGATGCTTAATATGTAAAAACTGGGCGAATATTCTTGCTATAAAACTCTTTTAACATAATCAAATACTTAATTTGGAAAGTTATAGAAGTAAAGATTCAGACACAGCTTGGAAAAACTTCAAAAAATGTTATAATGTCAACAACCCCAGTACAAAAATAGATATAGATAATAGATACCTACTCCTAGATACATCTGCCATAATATTAAAAAAATGAAGCCGATTTCTATCTAACATTGTTGACATGTTTCTAATGTATGACTTTAATGTCTAAACGATGTTTTGAGGTAGTTAGCTTGCCTTCTCTTATCGAAACTACTTTTTGACTTTCTCCATACAACACCTTGTACATTTATATATTTTTTTCTTGTAGCCTTATCAAACGCGTCTAGTTGTAAACTAAAAATATTTCCGTTGATAAGATACCCCTAATCATTGGTTTTTGTATTGGATAAAAATTATGTTTGTGGTATTTATTTGTTTTCTTTTTTATCGGTGTTACATTGTCTTATCGCTAAAGATGAAATTTTTTTTCAGTTGGAACGTGCTTTGCTTCCACACAAGTTCTTTGAAATTATACGCGAACGCAAGGCCATTGTACTATTTCGAAAAAAATAAAATGTAATATTCAATGTTCACTATCGAAATTGTTATTTTGTTTCTTATTCTGTTCGGTGTTGTTCTTATTCAGCTCCCGCTTGTATGAGCACAACAGGTTTAATAGCACACCGTGTCAATTTTGATTGGCGCTTACCTGTCGCGATTTTGATCGATTTTTTACCTTATATAAAAAATACAAGGCGCTTATAATAGTTTCTTATGTCTCGCAAAGTGAGAGAAGATTGACAATTTTTTTCGTTTGAGAATGCGCAGTGCGTGATGGAATGCTCGCCATAAGCCATCGAGAAAAGTGTAAACCTACATATTAACTGTGTTGTTTTGGGACATGATTTGGTTTAACATTCGACTTATTATTCTAATCCTATTCTATAAGTCGGATAATTTTTTTATTGAATTTTGTTTTGACTTTGTCAAAATTTTGCTAACAGTTTTTGTTTGTAATGCAGTAAAATTATTTCTTGACTTCAATAAATAGTTTTCATTCAAAACCTATCGTTTTCGAATTCCTCTCTTTACGAAAACAAACGCTTTCAAATACCACAGCTTTAAAATTTCACCGATTTCAACAGCTCATTTTAGAATTCAACTATTGACCAAAGGCTTCCTTTTTACTATCAGCGCTTTTGAATTTCCACATATAAAAATCAATTGTTTTCAAATTCGATCCTCTTCTAAGTTCGTCTTTTCAATTTTCATTGTCCAACCTATTTTTAAAGAAATCTTTAAATTTAGATATATTTGTTTTTAAAGTCATTCTAGTAAGCATTATACTATGTATATGCCACACATGCAGTCAAATATTTGACCAACCAAATTTGGAAAAAAGGTCAAATGAAACAATTTGCCAATTACACTATATAAGTGAAAATGACCATATATTACAAAATGGTATCTGGCATATCTGCTGTCTAAAGTTTTGTAATGGACTGTATTCCTCGCAGTCAAATATTTGATTATAAAAGTGTGGGAAAGAGTTCAGTCAAATTTACAACCATTGTGTAGTGCAAGTAAAAAATACAAAAAATATGTAAAAAAATAACAATTACACTGTATTTTACTGTGAAAATACGAAAGTATTTGAACAAGTGTAGTGATATGAAATGGAAGTTAAAAGTAATAAAACGAGGATCTAAATTTAAACAATCTAAAATTAAAATTAACTGAATAAAAATAGAGCTACATAAAACTTACACCAGAAAACTGAACAAAAAGGTAATCGTAACATTTAAAATTAGTCATTGACGAAATTACGGAACAAATTATAAATAACTAGCCGGGTACCGCGGCTACGTTGTTCCATCGTCTCTGTTACTCCCGTTTATCCATTGGTCCTGTTTCTCCCGTTGATACATTACTACCGTTTCAGATACACTTTCTCAGCTCAAGGAACTGGAGACATTAATGCCATTTTTAATTTTTTAATTTTCATTTTTCTCCAGCTTCCATCCTCCACCCACCATCCTCATTCTCTATCCACCATCCTCCATACTTCATCCACTCAAATGTTGAAATAACTCGCGAACCACCAATTTCGAATGTATATGGTATAATTATGTTTCATCGCCCCTGTTACTCCCGTCACGGTTCGCAGCCGGTAGTAAAATCGAAACAAATAAATTAAAAAAAAAATCACTCATTTTCGCGGTCGGCAGAATTCGAACCTACACTCCCAGAGGGAATCATCTGATATCTAGTCAGACGCCTTACCCGCTCGGCTACGACTGCCTGTTGTAAATTTTTAATTCTAAGTCAGGTTTATCTTATTCAACTTATTAAAACACTCAAATGTTGAAATAACTCGCGAACTACCAATTTCAAAATGTCCGGTAGTCTCGAGAATGTCCATGCAAAATTTGGGAGGGAACGGTTCACAGGTGTTGATTTCCAAAACGCGCGACCATTTATGCGACTTTATTTTATATATTAGATAGAATTAATATGTGTAACAAAAAAAATTAAATTAAAAAAATAACGAATTAAAAATATAACTATCTAATAAAATCTATAAATAAAAAAGTCAACTCTTTATAGAGAATCAACTTTATTTAAAAACTACAACAAATAAATAAACTACAACAACAATTTATATAAAAAGAAAACCATAAAATCTATAACAAAATGAAATAACTGATAACTTTTAATTAAACTAACGTGCAAAAAAATTAAGAACTAAATAAATAGTGTAACTAAAAAATCTTACAGTAATAAATAGAACTAAATAATCTAAATACGTATGTAGTTATCTAAATTAAAGTAGAAATAATGAAATAAAAATTAAAACTAAATGAACAGGTTAACCAAGAAAAATTACTTAATAAAAAAAATTAATAATTAACCTTACAAAAGAATTAAAATTAATAAGATGACATCTAAAAAATAATAAAAATTAAATTCAAATTATCTAAGTGAAGTTATAATTAAATGAAATCTACAGTTAAATACGATCTTCAAATTAAAAAAATTAGATTTAGTTGGTTATTACAGCTAAGTGTCCTTACTTCCTTCCAAAACATAAAAAGGAAATTTAATCTGATACAAAATAAAACTAACTTCTTCTAGATAAGTAACAAAAGTTTATAACTAAATAAATAAATTACGCCTAAAATAACTTAGAAATAAACAATTGCAGCTAAAAAAGAAACTAAATAAAACTTACATCAGAAAGAACTTGCTGAAATAAATAAAACTCGTAGCTAAATAATATTAAATTCAAATTTATTCAATAACAATTAAAAATGAATAAAACGTTCACTTGAAAGAACATTATTATGTAAATAAAATGACATACAAAAATCTAAATTTAAGTTAAATTAGGCTCAGATTAGAATCACACTACTGTGGAATAAGATCCATATAATGTAAATAAAAACAGCTCAATAAAAGAGAGAATTAGTTAAACGAAAATTAAAAATATAAATAATACTCATAAAAATTAAAACTAAATAAGTGTTACTAAAATTACTTGGAATATTAAACACGCCATATAACTGAATAAGTAAAGTAAAATTAAAATTATTTGAAAAAAATTTAAGCTAATTGAAATGTTTTAGATACACATACACAAATTAAACTCAATAAAATATTGTTCTAAAAAATAATAATAAGGCTTACTTTGAAGTAGAAATTAAAACTAAATATATCTTCATTTCAATAAATGTATGAATTTCAATTAATTTTAACTAAAAAAAATTTCAACAAAATATAACTTTGATCAAAAACTTTTAAAAAGATTTTTATAGAATCAAGACTAATCAAGTCCTATAAATTTAATAAAACTCAAAAAGATTGTGACTCATAGAACGAAATGTCGGAATAGAAGTTATGCATTATTTTTTAATTTGTTACTGAAAAAAACATTAATTTAATTGTGTCCAGTCAGTATATTCTTTTGCATTATAATTCAAAAGTGAAAATAATTCGAGCAATTGCTTTCTACTTTAGTTGATTGATTGCCAAAAATTTCCTACTCCTTCGGGTAACTACTACACTAAAGTCTTTAAAGAACTGTTCACGTTATATACCTTCAGAACGTTTCAATCAAGTAGGTATGCAAAATTTTTGCAGAATCAAAAACTAATGTAAAAATAATTAACTTGGAATCATTGGAATATGTGATAAATAAAGAAAATACAGAGATGTCAAGTCTAAATCTTAAATCAAAGGTTAAAAGAAAGAATAAGCCATTCTAAGCAAGTTATTCTTTCTCCCTAACACAAATTCTTAAAATACTGGGTTACACTTATTGACCGATTTATCAAAGATTAACTACATTCAATCATTTTTTATCTGGACAAAAAAAAGTTTTACCGTTTCGAGTAGTTGCCATACAAATATACTTATCAATTTGGTGAGAACTCTTCAATTTAAAAAAATTGATGGGCTAAAAACAGATGTTCGGTGTATTAATGAAAAAATCACTATATATCTTGGAACAGTTTCCATAGAAAAGTTCTTGAAACGTATGATTTTACACATTAACAAAAATAGAGTCATTCAAATGTTCTTAATAAGTTCTAGCAATAGGCTGAATTTGCGACATCTCGGAAACATTACAAGCTATTAGGCTTATCTCTGAAATAATAAATTTTTTGTCAAAAAACAGAGTAACATCTCTATATATTCCTCGAGCATCAATCTTTGTTTCCATTTAATATGCGGGAGAATTATAATACATAATTATTTTAATATAATTATAATACATAAGGAGTTTAAAATGTTGCACGCGAAAATTTGTTATCAATAAAAAGTTAGCAGCTATGGAAACAAACTAGGTCAAATACTGACATTATTACGAATGGCAGCCATACGAATGTCGTTAAAAAATTGGAGCTCGTATGCGAAGAACACCCACAATAAATGACACCACCCATTAGAATTCCTTATAACTTTTTTATTTAAGCTATAATTATTATATTTTTTTTTTAAATACAGTATATTAATGGGAAATTATTTTACTTTAGTTATGAAAAATTATGTCTTGCAAGTGGTGGCCATTTTCTGCTTCGCTTTTTAGTGCTGTTTTCAACACATTTTCCATAACTTTTCGCAAAATTTCAAGTCTTTGAAAAATTTATGTAGGATCTTGATCTTCTAAAATAAAATTTTAATTTTACTATGATTAAATTTACAGAGTTGAAAAAGGGATTTTTAGAATTAATGAGCAAAATCGTAAAAGTACTTACCATATAAACGTCCGTAAGAATTTGGTTAGACTTATAAGAATTCAAGGGTATTGAGAAGTTTTTTCGGGTATCGAATTATAGATGGGGGCCTTAACTGTCCTTTTCCTTCAAGTACATATACTTTAAACATACTACCTTTGTTTTCTGCTCACAGCGCTCCACAATTCCACAATGTTAACTTCACTTTCTAAAAAAAAAAATTTCTCTTTTTTTTCTCTTTCAGATCCCTAATTCTTAAGTGCTTTGTCAACGACAGTGAATCTCCAAACTCCGATAAATAACATCCTGCATCAGTAAAATGACTGCCGACGATGTTGTTCTCAGGTAAGTTCCAACTATACATAAAAAAAACTCTTAGGGAAACGAAAATTACCATAACTTAACTTAAGCGAAAAACTTTTATTATCAACTTCCTTAAAGAAGGGAAACAAATACACAAAAAGACAATCGGATTGAGAATGAAAACAATTTTCAAATAAGTTTTCCACGGTGAGCCTTGTAAGCTATTTTCTGAGCCTGTTCGTCCTTTTCATCCTGATCCTGGTTTTCGAAAGCGGCACGTCTCCTCCGCTTACCAGAAAGCGCTCCCAAATGCAATAGCGACGGATTTGCAACAAGTGCAGCTGTTAGTCCTAGAATTGCAGCGCCTGCCAATGGCAAAAGAAGACTTTTTGCGAAATCCGATTTTCCGGGATGGTAAAAGTCGTTGGATGATGCCGGTGGAAAGAAGTGTTCAGCACCTGGATAGCTTCCCTTGTTGTACCAATCTTGTCCACTGCCACCATAACCGCCGCCTGCTTGTCCTGATGGATAGTTTCCATAGGAGCTTCCACTTCCGGTACTGGAGAAATCAATTGGTTGTGGCTGGCCGTATGGAGGGTGAATTGTGGATGAGGGACTGCCGAAACTGGTTCCACTTCCACTGTATGAACTGTATCCTGGTCCTGTCGAGGATGGGCCGTATCCTAGCACATGGAATTAAGAAGTCTTATATTCGATTTCTTGAGGGAGTGAGAGGTGCGATAGTGCACAAATAAATTGCAAGGTATTACCGATTCTGTCCTGGGATCCGTATCGATTACCACTACTCGGTCGGCTTCCTCCTCCTGACGTCGAGTATCGAGTGTCGTATCCGGATCCACTTCCACCATAAGGAGGCCGCTGTAATCCTATTACAAGACCATCCCTGTCCCGATTTCGATCCCTCTCACTATACGAATATGATGATGATGATGATCCTGGACCTCTGGAATTTTTATGTGCCGGATGGGCCATTATTATCTGGTGGAATCATATTTTAATGTGGTGTCCTCGTGTCTTTGCGAGGGTGCTTCCAGTATGTAAGGATAAATTGATTACAAGGATTCTTGGATACAATCCCGAAACGGGATGCTCTCCTTTTCTATTCAACTGAATTATTTTTATATTTATTTTTGCCTAGTGAATAAAAGGAACCCCGAGTAGTACCAAGGGATTGGTTGAAAACGGAACCTTAATACCCACCCGGACTATGCGTTACTCGGTCGACCTATTTCAGCTTTTATGTTCATTTCGTGGTCATGTAATGTAATCTTTTTTTGGGGGTCGAAAATGTATGGAATGTGGTGTAATGGTCGGCAATTTTTTACGAACTAATATTCTAAGGGATGTTATGATGTCGGTTGTATATGCCCATTCGGACGAGGAATTTTTATTATGGTGTACTTTTTTTTGAAGAATTTTCAATGGGATTTTATTTTGTGCGGGGTTTTAAGCTGGATGGAAGACAGGATAGCACAAAAAACCTTCACCGTAAATTTGAAGCTTCCCAATAATTTTATTTTGAAGATTTATCAGTTCCATGAGAGTTTCGTCCGACAAGAGGTGTTGCTTGACCAATACTCTAGCATACCTCTCCGCACTATTCTCTTCCAGCCTCTTCCAGCCAGAGTTGGGAAGTAGGATAACAGGCATGTCAATTATTAGAGGGGTTGTTTCATAAGAACATAGACGTTAGCCCAAATCTTTGAAAGGTAAAACATTTGCTATCCTGGTCAAACAATTCCCGTGGGTGTTTCCAGGCATTGATTTTTATGGGTGTTTCAGGCACTCATATTTATGGGTGTTTCGAGAGATAACCATGGGTAATGCTTTGAACACGCAATGGGTTATTGCTGCACCCATGCTAGTTGAGAAAACCCCATGGATGTGCACTGTACACCGATAGAAGTTGAGGAACTCTCATGGATGTGCACTGGTGGTGTACACCTGTTTGGATGAGATCTGTTGGACCAGAGTAGTAGTTCCAGTTAAGAAAAAAATGCTGTTCGACAACAAACTAGCCCTTGGTTTCACCATGAAGGTGAAAGGTTAAATCTTGGGTTCATGAACCTTAGAAAAAAAACCAGTAAAATGCAAGTTCTCTGGGGTGTTCCTCAATGTCACTGTTATCCTTTCGTATCAAATACGCACCTATAATACTCTGCCGGTGGATCCAAGTACTTTGCATGCGTCGCCTCCTCTTTCAGATCGCGTTTATCCAATGCGCTACTATCGCTGCTACTTCCATCGACCTTGCCCTGTACATCCAGGCACAATGCACTGAAAATCACATAACCACACACTACGAAGCCAAACAAAAGTACTTTGGTTGACATTTTACTCGATCTAATCCACGATTGGTACTAATTTTGGTTACACTGAGTCTAAGCCTTTTATACGGATGCCGCAAAGTAAGCCCCTTTCAATTCCTCTCAGGGTAGGTCAGCCTTAGGTTCTGGCCCGGGGTATTGTTCAAATTCACTCCAGTGTAAAACTGCATCAGTGCGTCGGATTACACGACAGTGTAGCCTTCTTCGGCGGGTTCCAGTGCCGCGAAGATGATGGGGTCAATTAGAGGAGCTAACTGAGCATGAGTACTATGACTAAGAGTGGCATATTTTGCAGATCGGTAGGTAACCTACCTTTGCTTTTCACTTTTTCACTTACCGAAGCTACGCATTCGGTTTGTTTGCTTCCAAGTTTTTTCAAGACGGACTTCTTGAAAACTTGATGATTTAAGCCGGAGTTTCGAGGTCTTCGACGCGACGTCTTAAGCCTTCCTCATCTGATGAATTCACTTAATTGGAAATATGTTACACATGCCTTCATCGGAACGATTACCTTATGAAATAATGAGTAAAAATGTCGCTAAAGTAGAGGTGCAGATGTGTGAAGAAATTATACAATAGGCTCTCTTGGGCGGTGTTTGACGATTCGGAAAATTGGAGGAGTTTAGAGGGATCTCGAAGCACATTGTTTTCGTCGACCTTGACTTGGATAATAGGGCCAAGAGGGTGTTTCACTAAATGCGACAATTATTGGTTTTAAATCATCCAAAGTCAATGCCAGATTTTATGAACAAAAAAAGTTTTGTTGAATATTACGCTGCGATTACCTTGCAAATTCTCCCACTTTCTGAGTGCAATTTTCTATCCAGAGATTTTTCGACTTTTCATTTCTTTTAATTTCGTTTTTTTCTGAAAGTACTTCTAGAGTTCACTTGCGTCTTTCCGAGGTATGTTTGAAAATTCCTCCATACAGGAAAAATTTTCACATTTAGTTTTTAAGGACTAAGCGAACCGTTCACCAACATTTACTCCTTCTAAAAATTGGGCAGGATTGTGCCTTAATAGTGTAACATTAAAGAGCCAAACGTTTTAGCGACGTCTAACAAAAATCGTCAATCATCGTGGATGCCAAATCTAAAGTCCTGCAAAAGCGCCTTTTTCTGGGTATCGAATATAGAAACCCAAATACTTTGTCTCCCAATTGCACGGGGTCTCAGAAGTCGCTCCTCATTGGGCTCTGATAATCGTAACTCTAAAAAATACTTATATGAATACTTTATTATCTAATATATAAAATAAATTCAGTTTTTTGGTCAATCGCGATAAAAATCTACACCTGTGAACCGTTTCCTCCAAAATTTTGCATGGACATTCTCGAGACTACCGGACAGGTCGTGAACATAATTATATATTCCCGAAATTGGTGGTTCGCGAGTTATTTTAACATTTGAATTTTTTAGTAATTTGAACAGATGAACTGGACTTAGAATTAAAAATTTGCAACAGGCAGTCGTAGCCGAGCAGGTAAGGCGTCTGAACGGGCTTATTTAATAATTACCAATTTTAAGTTTTTTCTTTTTTAACCTCTAGACCGTATCCCGGAATATGACCCAATCATATAATTCATATGTTACACCCTATTCTAACCGCTTCCCGAATTTTTAATTAGGTTTTCAGTCACATAGTAACATACACCGCATCCCCGAATTGAACACGTTTCAAACTTCTGCCGGAAAAATAATAAAGTTGCGCCCAAACTGCTAGCAGATTTTTTTTTTATGGCAACCCTTCTTTATCAGTTTTCCTATTAAGTAGCGATTGTTCCAACCGATGATCCATAAGAACCCTAAGTAAAACCATTGAAAAATTTGAAGTTTGTATCTTAAAGGCCTTTGTGAGCTACAAGCCTTCTATGAATATTTGTTTTGCTGCTTTCTTAGCGGTTATTAGGACTAGTAGTCCCAAAATTTTAAAATACAAATTGCAAAATTAGATGTAGTTAATCGATAACAAAATTTTAACTTAGACGTAATAAAGTAATAACTAACAGTTTCTGTTCTTATTATTACCTAGGCTCAATAAGATATAAGCACCTAAGCAACAATTTAAAACTTTTTCGATAATTTTCTCAAAGATCTAGACAATTTAGCGTATTTTCTCACGAATTCTTTAATATCACTAGATCCAATGAGATATCGAATTGATTTTTATTTTTAAAGTCTAGTTTGATAAACGCCTAAAAAGTAATTGCGCGGTTGCTAGAACCTAACCTTGCAGAGGATGAAAAGTTAATAAATGTTTTTGATTTCACGAATTTCTTCATATCTGTTCGTGAAATATCGAATTAGGTTTTCTTCTAAAGGCTATTTATATTAACGCCTAAAATAGATTTCATTATTTTTCGATGCCTATGCCTAGAATTTGCGAAATGATAAAATTTGTTTATTAACGAATTTTTCTGTATCACTCTGGCTCGGTGTGATACCAATTTGATTCTTAATTCTGAAGTATACCTATATTTATATGAACCCATAAAAAAGGTTCAAGGGCTGAAAGAGTGTGTGGAGAAGTAATGTGTCCGGAAAGGAAAAAAGCCGAGATGAGACATTCTAAAATCCATATCTCCTAAACGGTGTGACATTTCACAAAGTTTATACTTAAGGCTCCATGTGCACGTTAAATGCAATTTTGATGATTTATGACTGTTCTCTTACCAATATTTCACGTTAATGGCAACAAAAAAACAAAATAAAATTACATCACTTTCTTAGCTGGTATGTAAACTAGGTCATCCATAGAGTAAAAATTCAAAACTGTATTTGGAAAAAATGCTATTAGAACAACAACCCTTGAACATTTGTTAAAATGCTTAAATACGAGTTTTTTAAACGCATATTACCTATTTCTTAACATGTCATTTTCATTAATATATTGCTAGAAAAAATCTTAAAGAAGGTTTCCCATAAATCAAATTTTCATTTTTGTTAATAATATATGAAGTCAAACTGAACCAATTTTTCACGATTTTCATGGCAAGAATTACATAAGAAGACCGCATTTCATTAAAAAGTATCATAGATGGTATAATTAATTGGTATTTCTAAAAGATAAATCAATGAAAAAATTATTGATTTTTAATAGTTATGCGTTTCAAATAATTTGAAAACCTATAACACTATTTTTTTCTATAAAATCAAAATAAGTTCGCTGATAGACAGCGAACGATGCGGACGTATTGTCCACGCCAAATTACATGAACAATAAACGATTTCAATCGATTAAAATCCTCTCAAGAAAAAAAATCAAACAAGGATAAAAAATTATCGTACCGGACTCATGGCGCCTTAAGAAACATATTTAGATGAACTAATAAAATAGATCGGAAATAAATTGTGTAGTAGGAGCAGTGGCGTACGGAAGGGGGGTGGGGGTGAAAAAACTTTAGATTACGATATCTCACAAACCAATTGCATTAGACAAATAAAATTCGGTTTGCGTTTGACAAAAAAAGCCTGCTAAAAGTAAAATTTTTAAGGGAGACGGAGGAGCATGAAAGTGGAGAGGCTTTGAATTTGTCTAAAAATTCACGTCTCATATCTCAAGAACAGTGTAAGAAAGGTGGTTAAAATTTTTACCAGGAGTAGGTCTGGCATAAAATGAAATGAGAGTTAGGGTGAAGAAGGTGATGGTTGAGGTCGAAAAGAAAAAGGTTCTGATCTCGAAAACTTTTAATGATAAAAGCTGAAATATAGATATTTAGATAGGGTTATAGTAGTGGCATGTTAGAAAAATATAATTTTTTATGGGGTTAGTATGGTACGAGGGTGGGGGTTCTTTTCCTAACTATAGAATGGCTTATGTTACAAAGTAGAAACTCGGTACGTATATGGTAATCAACTAGAAAAATAATTTCGGTAAAAAAAAATTCAAATATCCATTAGTGTTTGAGAGGGGGTCGAAAAAAGTGATTAGTGAAAATGGAATGCATATATTTTCCCGATTATCGTCATATCTATTGGGTCTTCCAAAATATTGAACTAATTTTTATTCTATGGCTTTTTCATATAAAGAAGAAAGTGTTTTCAGGATTTTTTTAAATTCTACCCCTAAGTAGTTTGTATAATTTTTCAGTAATTCTGCCATATCTCTTATCTTTCACAGGCTTGCGTAATAATCGCCTAAGACTTGTTTTTAAGTTTTTTCCTTTTTCACGATTTCCGTAATTTCTTTTAGAAGTGATAAGAAATTAAATTGGTTTTTAGTTTCTCGTGTTGTCTTCATATTTATCTATTAACTCCTTTTATAATTTTTGGATAGCCAACCCTCCAGTGAAAGGTTGCATATGTTTTCATGGATTCCTACATATTGCTTAAATCTGATGATATGTATGTACTCGTATATCGAACTAATTTGTACTTCCTAATGTTTCTATATAACCGCCAAAATGTTAATTTCATTATTTTTAAATATTCAATCCTTAAGGTTGTAAGGGGGTTGTACGCATTTCCAAGCTTCGATATATTTCTTACGAAGCTTGCACACGAGCAATTTTTCAAGCAATAAATTGCCCGGCGACTATTGCCAAAACTAGTGGAGAAACACCGGGAAATAGCACGCTAGTTGCGGCAATATTTCGTCAATTTGGCAACGTTTTCACAGATTGCTGGTATTGGTCGCCCTATAGTTGCTGTATTTTCACTAGCTTGGAAAATTCCGAGCAATTGTCCTCGTTCGATCATTCAGTTGTCAAGTTTTGTTTTGAGTTTTGGATTTATTTGTCAAGTTTCGAGTAATGTCGGCTTAGTATTCAAATATATAAAGTTTTATTTTATGTTTTAGATTTGTTTTTTCAAATTTGCTCTCGTGCTGTTCATAGGCTGAATTGTCCGTGTATGATATCATTGCCAAGCCGCTGAGTATTGCTCCATATCGCTAGTCACGAGTTTACAACCAATTGATCCATATCGTCAATTGCTGTATGTTTCCATGGCGTCAAAATTTTCTGAAATTGCTGCAAATTGAGCAATTGTAATCGCTCGTGTAAAAGCAGGCTTAGGATTGATAAGATATTAGATCGCTTTTCACTTCGACAGACTCATTATATAATAACCTACAAACCCATTTGAAAATTTTTCGATTTTCTATTTCCAGGGGACTCATACAAACTTGGTTTTGATTCTAATCTTCATTTGCTTAAGCCCCTAAAAGTAATAATTTTTTTTAATATTTGAGCCACTATAGGATATAAAAATCGTTGAAATATATTTTCAAGATTTCATAAATCTGTTGCAGGCTGAAAACTATCTTGTAAAATTTTTTAGTATTTTTCGATATTTAACAGTGAATGTGTGAGGGGAGATTAAATTAGTTTTTATTCGGAAAACATTAGATACCTAAAATCATTTTTGGTCTTCAATATCTGGTGTGAGACGGCTTCCGTAGCATAATAAACAGGTAATGGAAATATTAAATAGCCAGCCATTAAAGGCCTTATTTCTAATTCTGATAACATTATAGTGAGCACTGCATGGTCAAATTCCCTTCGCAATCCGACAGAATCGATATAATCTGACCAGAGCGTAATCCCATCTTCTAAGTTGTCAGGACAATTTTTCTTCCCAACTTAAGAAGGTACTTTCCTTTCTCTTTGGCACATCGTAAAATGTCTCTTCTGTGACTCACTTTTACGACCATTCAAAATGTCCTTTCTTGTTTTTTTGTACCCCATTTTGTCCTGCTTTTTTCGTAATTCCCAACTCCGTTAAATTTCATCTAAGTGTTAACTTATTAAAAATTTACAGAATTGAGTTCCTAAAAAGTATAATAACGAAATTTCTCGACTTTTCCTATTTGAAATGTTCTAAAAAAAATATATAAAAGGAAACTTTACTGAATAAACTTTTCATTCGTTGCTCCATTACTCCCCTGATCCCATTACCCCCATAGTCCTGGATGTGCATGTTATTTACATCGTAGTATCAGCCCCTTTCCCGTCCACGAAAAAATAACGTTCGGGATGAAGGCCCCGAAAAACTTTTATGACTTCAATAAAACCGAGCGAATATTACCATGCTCCATGTCAACTTTTTCACCCATCTTTGTCCTGGCTGTAGTCGTCTCATCGTCATAACAATTTAGAAGAAGGATACCGGGCGTCATAACCAGTTTTGAAAAGGACTAAACGCTTCTTGTAAGATGATGGGCTATGGTGTGATATCCAAAAGAACGATGTAGTTTCGAAAAGATATGAACCTTAAGATGGCTAAAGACAAGTCAAAGTCAAAGCCTATTAGAGGGTGTAGGTGGTGGAGATATCTTTCAGGGACTATTATATCCTTGGTCGAATTAACTTTATGTCATATCCGTCCAGGCGTTTGTTCCAGTTCTGCTGGAGCGGGTGATTTGCTCAGCGTACGCCTTCCCAACAAAAGTGAGACATCTCTTATATCCCTAATATCCTGGCCTATTCTTTGACGGGCGAGTGTCAACAAATAAATGGTTGTAATTTGGGGCCAACCATTTATTCCAATCTCAGGACATGCAATGCTTGTAACGGTGGGTGGATACCAGGCAATTTGTTGCCTGTCGCTAACGCAATTTTCACTTTTTTTTTGCGCCCTGTAAGCCCTCTTTTGGATCCTGTACGTTTCGTTGGGACTCAGAATCTGGGATGAATAGGACCTGGCGGTAGTGACATACCATGGCAAATCAATTGAAAGGGAATTACTTGCAAATTGTTTTCAATTATTCAATCCTAGGGAAAGGTAATGAGATGTGTCGGGACTGCATAGATGCTGCGATTTTAATCAAAGAAATGAATTTGTTGCTGGGGGCTTCTAATGACCTTTCTCCTTTCGTCGCCGGACCCTGTGAATGTGTAGCTTTCGTTTTTGTTTCGGCTTGTTGATGCTGCAACTTTTGAGTAAGGACCAGATTTGAATTACCCGGCAACAAGAGCCCGACTTTGAAGTTTGGTCAACTTCTTTGATCCTTTTCGTCGGACTTGCAAATGAGCGGAACACATGATGTTTATTCATAGGGTGAAGAGACACATTTCATTACCTTATAGTTAAATCTTCCGGCAAACCAGGGGCATTCAATGTTTGCTGAAAGAAGGATTTACGGAAGTAGAGGATCAAGGGAAGAGGTTTGTCTATTAAAAATTTCGGAACTCATGTCGAAATTTTCGTTTTTGTTTTGGTCAGTATCGAAGAGTTTCTATTTTGTTTCACCTGACTGCGCTTTGAAATTTAGGATTAAGGGTCCAAAACGTATATTAAACGGGTTTTGGTCCTGGAAGTCAAAATATGTGTAGAATACTACTAAGATCTAATTTAAATATAGAATAAAGAGTTGGGTTGGATTAAAGTGAATGCGACGTGCGAACTTTAAGCGATGCGATGCGAGAAAAGATGATTAAAATCCATGTTAGTGAATGCAACCAGTTACAATGAGTCGCATCTCTATAATCGCGTTGCTTTGATAATATATTTTGTAACTTCGACACGTGCCTCACACAATTTTGACATTCGCATCGGTTGGATTTTAAATTTCTTATAATAATAGACATAAAACGGTTAATAAATATAGAAAATAAATGCCTATTCAATAAAAAAGCGGCATTTCACTTGCAACATGCGAACAAAGTATTTTAGTATTTGATCATATTGTTTGTCAGTTACACTGACAATTTATCTTGACAGTGTAGACTCACCAAACGCATTCTTGCTCTCAGCATTGCCATGGCAATTTTGATGTGAATATTGCCAGAAAACGTATCGTTTGACAGAAGTTAGCGTCGCTTGTCAACAGGTAGACTTACGTTTCTTTTTGGTTTGATCGCAAAATGAGTGAACATAAATGGACTAAAGAAAATCTATTGAATTGATCAATAGTTTTCAAAGTTACGATTGCTTTGCTTCAGAACTTGACACTTCGAATTCACCCGCTCAAATAAAAATTGCCTGGCAATGAAATGCTCACTCATTGCGATTTGAGATTTCAACTCAATGGCAATATTGCCATTGTCACACCCCTCTGCAAACGCCAATGGATATTCGATATTTTTTTCATCAGAATTACTTCTCTAGTTGATTTGCATATATACACCGAGTTTCAACTTTCTAACATACGCTGTTCTATAGTTAGGAAAAACACCGCCCACCCCCATACTATACTACCCCTATTCAAAATTTTATTTTTCTACTATACCATATGTCTACTATAGCTCTATCTAAGTACCAAGTCACAGCTCGATGGCATTACAGGTTTTCGAGATATCAAAATCAAATCTTTTTCCTTTTCACCCTCCCCCACTCTGTCCGTGATGGATTGTCAAACTTTACTCACAAAACGAATTTTATTTTTCTAGTGATATTAGTTCGTGAGATATCGTAATCTAAAATTTGTCACCCCCTATCCCAGTATGCCACTACGCCAACTCAAAAATTTAATTCCGATCTATTCTCCTAGTATATCTACAGATACTCATTAAGTTTCAATTTTGTGATATTAACTGTTTAGAAGATATGGCCTTTTTGTGTTTCGGACGCATTATTCCCCCCCCCCCCCCCTTACTCTCGCACGCCTTCACCAATATCGGAATTTTTTTCCAAATGGTTCCATTATCAAAGCTCTATACAAATTCCAAATTTCAGCTTCCTAGCATAGGCTGTTTTCCATCTAAAACGCTTACCACACTTCCCTCTCACACCACACCCCTGAAAATAATGTCAATTTAAGGGGTCCACCCAGTCTATTCATAGAAAATTTTATAGCTCTATGGGTTTGAGATCTACGACCCTTCAAACGATTTTGCGTGGGGCGGGCGACGTACGGCGGACAGACGGACTGAACATTTTTATTGCTTTGTTCGTGTCTACTAGTCATGAAACGTGCGGAGAAAAATGTTGAGGGTAGCAAATTTTTTTTTTTAAAAATCGTTAACAATAGATACTGTATTATAAATAATAAAGTAAAATTAAAGAAAGATGAGGAAGAGCTTGTAGAAACCCTCTTGTTTGGGTATTAGTGTGTATGCTAAAAGGGTTAAGATCGGTACATACTTGTATGTGACATTTTTTAGAAATAAAACTGGCAGCGAAAGATGGGAAAAAGTGTCAAAAAATGCGTCCTAAAAGAATTCTTTGACTAAAATTTTATAATTTAAACCAAAATTACTATTTTTTTTTTCATACATATTAATTTTTTATATTTTTCAGGCGCCAAAAGTCAGCACAACCCCATCCTCCACGACCTCATCCACATCGCGGACAAAGCGCGTACATGGCGGTAAGTGAAAATTTTCTAAATAGTACATACGTTTTCATTTTCCTTCACGTAATTTTCCGCATTTAATTTCCGCTTGAATTCCGGGCACGTTTATTCATCAAAAGCAGACAATTAAGTTTGGCATAATGCCGGATTTGAGAATAAATCAAAAATCTCGAAAGACGAAATCCTTAGCGACGGTGAAAACTAAGGAAAATTCAAATCGTATATCTGCAGTTGGAGAGACGTGAACCGGGAAACTGGGTGGAATAGGGTTTAAAGTTTTCACTTTTTCGAGTGGCAGGATAATCATGAACCCCATCCTGGAGAGTCCTGTTGCAGACACAAAAAAAGAATTAATTTCGGATCGGCCATGATGTTGCTATGAGTTTTCCCTGTTCCTAGTTTTCCCTAATACTCGGTAATGTTCATTGTCCTGGAATGAATTCGATGTTTTACTTGTCCGTTGCTTTTTCCTTGAGCTCAGGATTGAAGGGGAGACAGCAGGGATGGGAGTTTCAGGCAGGTGTTGCTCACTGTATTTTCCAAAAGGTAAATTGTCTTTAGTAGCACTTATCGTTTTCGGGTATAATGAGGGAAAAGGAGTCGGTTTTTTCTATGATGTTGTTCTCTACATATTCCAGACTAAGGATGATGATAATGGCTTCAGAAGGTAGAGAGTGGATTTAGAGGCCGTTTCTTCCACTCAGAGTTCAGATAAGTTAAGTATCTCGTTGAAATTTAGATGGGTGGAAACAGGTGTATTCGGGATAAATTTAAGATACTTACCGTTGAGAATTATTATGAGGCTTGTCCTTATTTGAATTTTGGCGGGGAAATTTCCAGTGACTGTACCAGCCATTTTACAAAGCTCGTTAATCCCACTGGAGATTGTAAAATGTGCGCCCAGTAGTAGCCAACCGAACTATTTTGCTTAGTACTTGGCCACAAATTACTTCCACTCCGAAAACTATGCAATCCACATAAGAGATATCAAGTTTTCCGCCTTGAAATTAGAGTAGGTGAGTAGGGTGCAAAGTGACTTTTGATTTTTTTGATGATGGATTGCGACCGTTGACGGCTGAGTACCTTTGAAATTTGTTGAACCCCTTTTGGGTGTGGTACGAGGAGTACCAGTATTGTATTTACGTTAGGGTGTACGTAAATATGAGACTTAACGCTAGGGTAAAAACTGTTCATCCCCTTGGAACTTACTACCCCGAAAAACACTTTACGTTTGCGTTACAGTGAAAACGACAAGACTACAACATATCCTTCAATGGGCTTATGCCTTCGGAAAGCCTTTAAAATCTAGGATTGTTTTTTCTGCTATTCTTCGCTGAGGGTGTTTCTTGTTTTCAATTAAGAGAATTTTTAGATTTTCTATCTGATATTCTTATGAATTTTTTAAAAAATAAAAGAAGAACGACGGCTGACAGAAAAAAGATTTTGTTACATCGTTTAACTAGATTTATTAGTAGAAAGGGTGGGCAGGACTACGCCGCAGGTTTCGGTCAAAAATCAAGTACTGATTTGACAGTGCATTTAATAAAAAGGAAACCATTTTGATCAAATATTTTGGAGCAGTGGCCACGTAATTGGTGAACATATGGAAATTTTTAACATTTTGGTTTTTCAGGTTTTGGCTTGTCGACCTTTTAATTTTGGACTTCATTTCAAGCGATCTAATTTTAAAGCTAAGAATGTCAGTATTAAAAACTAACATGTCGAAATAAAAATCAACATTCTTATTTTCACCGAATTTAATTTATTTTACGCACTGGCGGGACAGCTTCAGTTAAGCACATGCATTTTTCCCTTCCTATTTTTGTTTCTTGAAATTTTGGCTTTACGACGTTTTGATTTTTGACATTTTTTCGGCACTATGTTGTCAATATTTTGATTTTTACCTCGGAGGAAAGTTAAAGCATTAAACGTTTCGATTAAACATCTAATGGTCCAAAATAAAAATTTTAAAAATTCAAATATCGAATCTAAGTTTTGTTATAACTGAAATGTCGAAATCCACTCTGTGACTTTTGTCGAATTAAATTTTGAGAACCTCATTGACACACAAGATGTACACTTGAGAGTGATTATAAAATATTTTTTTTGGAGATAAAATCCTGAAAATAGAAAATCATTCTTCGAACTTAATGATGAATGATCCTATTGCTTGTGCTATTAAAAACTTTAACTTGCATTCAGATTGCTACACCAGCTCTGTAAGAAGAACTACATATAAGGGCAATATAATGACTAAACTTAAGACACTGTCTGCGAGTTAATGTTTAAGAAACTTTTAAATTTTTAGGTTTAAGATATTTTTTCTTTGTGCTTTTTTCTTGTTGTATTATTGAGTTGTAATATTAGTTTTAAGAGTAGAATTTAAGAATTTTTGTTTTTATATATTGTAAAATAGACTTTAATTGTCTACAAATAAAATAAAAATAAATAAAATAAATTAAAATATTTTCATTTTTAATTTCGAAGAAAGCCAAAATGTCAATATCAAAAAACAAAATGTCTCTAAATCGAAATTTTTTAGAAGGGTAAAATTTTGAATATATACTGAATTTATTGTATTATATTAAATTATTCGAGGACACATAGAACTTCACTTAATTTTAAAATAAAATAACAATTTTCGGACATTTTGGCTTCTTAATTTTGATTTTTGAGCATTTGTTTTTCGGAGATAAACTGCCAACTTTTTGATATTTTTAATTTTAAAGAATGTCGAAATTCAAAGTTTCAGTGTTAAAAATGATAATAGCGAAAGCAAAATTTATTTGTCAAAGCTCAAAAAGTCGAAATTAAATCAAAAATTTTTTTTAACGAATTTGAGCTCCTCAGCCCCATGAAAAACTGCGACTTGAGCGTAGGCTCAAATAAATTCCTAATAAACGTGATTTAAAACATCAATCTTTGTGGCTTTTCTTTGTGCCCAAATTATGGGAACAACTTGATTGTATGTTAGGTTAAAGTTTTCACTTAAATCGGATCCAAAATTCAAAAATAAATTTTGAATTAAGGTAAATGTACCACTAATGGGACACTTAAGGACTTAATTCAACTTTTCTCAGTTTTGAAAAAAGATAGACACACGATTTTTTTTTTAAACGCAGACCCTAACCTTGCTTAAAAATAATCACTGGTTATATTACATTGAAAGGGTTGACGAGTTTGAAAATTACTTATAATATACATACTTAATTAAAGAAAAAAAAAACAAATAAGTGTATTGGTACATTTTTTAATCATGCATAATTTTAGTTTTCTTTAATATTTAATTGTGTTTAAAGTGTATACTAATATATAGATAGAAGTAGTTTAATTCAAACATTATGTTTATACACTTAATACTGCATTTAAAAAAAAACAAAGAAGATACTTCAAATAAAGTATTTAGTAGATTAATACATACAAATTGTTTGTAAAGTTACATATTTTATTTTTCTTTAAAATTATTTTTTTTTGTAAAAGTATATTACAAGTTGTCTATTTTGTTGTATAATTTCTGGAGTTAGAGCAATGGATTCTATTTGCTGGGGAAAGATGAGACTTACATCATTGAATATATGTATGTTGGGGCTGGACTTATTTCATATGAGTATGGCGGTGACCCACCTTAGGGACACAAATGTTCCAAGTGGCCTTATATTGGCCCTATAGCCAATATAGGGCCGGGCTATCGAACAATACCTGTTAAGTACCTATATCGATAGGTTTGGATTGATCTTGGCTATCCATTGGAAGCATCAGCCGGACTCAAGGCCCATGGCCCTAAGATGGGCCAGTCGGCCCAACTTAGGCGCACTTGGCAAATTTGTGTCCCTAAGTTGGACCACCCTCGCATTACGTTAAATTACAACGATGAGAGATTTCTACCCTTTTATGAACAATAAACTAATAGTAGTAGTCGTTAAAAACATTAAAAAACACTAGCACTACATAATACTTTAAAAAAAAACTTATAAATACCCTTAACAAATACAGTTAGAAAGCAGTTCAATTTAGACAAAATATTCCACTTATCACTTCTAAACCACGCAGTTCAAAGGAAACAAAATAATTAACAATGAGAGGCGTTCAGATGAACGGTTGAAGGGTTTAGTCGTGATATGACGTCATTTCTTAAAGATATTGGCAGATAATTATGCTTTTTTTTTCATCCTTAAGTTGAGTGTCCCAACTTAGGTACATGGCCCAATGTAGGTACTTTTACCTTATTTAACAAATCATCGTAGCACAAAATCAAATTTTCACGAGAGATCCACTGTTCAAAAAATTGCTCACTAATTGGCAAAGACTTGCTTGCTGTGAGTAATAACAACAATGTTAGAAAAGTTGGCAATTTGAGTGGCCCATTCTTAGAACCATGTTGTACAATATCGATAACGAGGGTAGGTGCAATACTACAATCCAAGGTTTGTTCAACGTTAAAAACTAATGCTAGTATCACACTCTTTGGCTAAGTGGTCAAATTGTAGTAATAAACAATGTGAAATTACGATTTGACCAAGCGAATATTGCGATAATAATTGGAATTCGGTATTTCGCATTATTACTGGAGGTTGACCTTATTCTCAAATATAATTTCAATATATGTAATTTCGTTACCAAAAACTATACTTCACAGTATCATTTCTGTAGTATGGTCTTCATTCACTTTCAAATTAAATTCAAAGATTTTTGCGCTGGGGAATCACGACTTCTGCCATTAACCAAAAAAATTAAAGGAAAAAAATGTGACTTTGCATTTTCACAAAAATCAACACAATTCTGTGTAGGCTTGCGCATTCTAGTTCACCTTTGTGATCGCGAACGAACTAGTTCCCCAGCCCTTGCGAACTAGTTCGTTCTTGTAGTTCGCAGTTCACCTCACGGACGAACTAGTTTCCATCAAGTTCGGATTGAATGTGAGGACCAAAAAAAAAATGTCCCCAATCAGGAAGGAACTAGTTCGTTTCAAGTTCGGAGTGACTAAAAAAGGGAAGGAACTAGTTCCTTCTTTCAGTTCCAACTTCGCGGAATGATACGTGGTATGCAAATGTCTTGACGAACTACTTCCTACAAACGAACTAGGACCGGAATTCACTGCGTTCATTTCACTTATGGGAACGATCTTCCGAACTAGTTCGTTCACGAACTACACAAGCCTAGTTCTGTGATAGCTTTAAAAAAAAAACCAAACTAGATACTACTGCGGAAACATTTCAAAATGTATGCTAAAAATTGTAATTTACGAACGACTCATGCTAAAAAGTTGAATCTAATTGTAATGCATATATTAACCGTGCAAGTGCTATGTAACTTCTTTAGTAGTATCTACCGGATTTCTTGAGCTGTTCCTGTTGCTTTCTTTGCTGTATGCAATTAAGAATTGGCATCGGTTTCCGCATCTATCAAATTTTTGAGACACCACCAGTCTTCAATCACCTACCATGTGTATTACCTATACATGTCACTTTGTCCCACGTTGGTTTCATCTGTCTCTTCCTCACAATTTAGGCTTTAATTAACTCCATTTTAGCGTTCAGTGCTCTGACTAAGGTAAATCTCTTTCTTTCTCGCGAAAGATGGTTATATTCGCGTTGTTTTGTATCTATCTAGACGAGCTGTGGTCTTCGAAAGCCTGCTGTACCTAGTGTAGGGCATGACAGCTACTTTTGATCACCACTAAGGTGGTGGGACTATCTCCATGATATTCAAATGGTCAATTTGGTTCTGAGTGACACCATATCAGTGCGAATTCCCTTTCTAAATATCGGAGAAATATTGCATTTACCTCACTGCATCATTGCATCAAACTTAGGCCGGAAGACTCTTAACACGAGTACATATTACGTCCAGACCAGACTGTAAGCAATCTTTCTTCTTCTTCGATTTCCTATAAAATTGAGTCGTTTATCGCCTCTTGCTACTACACTTCAAGTAAGTTATTATTTCTAATAATCTTCACGGCTTGATCGCATAATCCACATACGCCTTAGGCGCAAAAATAGCAAAATCGCTGTTCATAGAAGTGAACATGTGACCACTTGCAGGATTTCTCGCCATACATCTTTGAGATCACATACGTATGCCGCGCTATTACACATGTGAGCCTAGCCATGGAGCCATCAAGGAATTCGCACTATGTCGCGCCGTGTAATATCTCAGCCTTACCGAGCGCATACCGTTCTCGCATTGCCATAAATCATACTCCAGCTCGGGTCGGATCACGCGTGACGACATGAAAAATCTGTGCAACGAATGCCCTCGTTCCAGACAATCCACAACCGCCCCGTCTTCCGAAATTTACATAAGAGTGTATTGAGTGTACGGCCCCAAAAGAAGCACCATCGCCACTAGGTACTTAATTTGCGCAGATAATTGCCGGCGAAGAGGCACCAGTAAATTTCCCATACCCCCTGTGTGAGAGGAGTGAGGACTCTTATAAAATCGAAGATAGGTGCAACAAGCGACCATATGGTCCTTGTCACCTTGTCTTGCATTAAACCAACTCTGAGATCGATCCAAGATGAAAGGTCGCGATAAGGCTCATGTGTAGAATTAAGAGTCTTGTCGCGGTTGTAAATTAATCTGGCGCGAAAGACATCACTGGAGCGCACGTGGGTGAACTGGAACCGTGTGCAGAGTGGACCAACCAATTTAGCAATTCCGCGAACCGGTGAAAGGATTCTCTTCTTATCGGCGAAGCAGCTACATGGCAAGATAATTGCCCGATACCGTCTTCAGGTCGATGCTATCACGACGTCCATCTTCAAGATTGGCACTGCGAACACTTGAAAAACAAACAGCGATTCAAGTGTTCGTCTAAAAATAGAACGCGGGCTTTAATGTGGCTTAGGTCTAACCTTCACAAGATATTGTGGCAATTTACTAGACTTTGTCATCATCCCAGCTATGAGCATTTAATGCAACTTACCTTTTTTTTTTGCTTCCAGCGTCTTCGAACGTCTTTTGCGGAACGTACAGATTTCAGGTTTACTGGCTTTTTTGCCGTCTGATCTTTCAGAGGTCTTTGTTTTGGATTCTATAGCAAGTCGAGGTCTTGCTTCTTTATAGACATCTTGAGCCAGTCACTAGACTTGACTGCGATTCGCTAATAAGATTGGCAGTTTTGTTGTACGCTCTGGTTCTCCGGCTTCTTGAAGTGCCCCCCCGTTTTTTTTTGCGCCCCATATGAGTCTAATCAGTATTTGATTATTAGCAAGTGAATTTTTGTTGAGTGTAGTTTTTGGAGTACGGTGGATCTGGAGCATTTGTGTATTTTTTGCTCTCGACTTACTTCTCACGACTGCCAATGGATTAATGTATCATTACCTACCTGGTGTAGCTAAATTTAGACGATTTCTCATTGCTGCCGAAATTTTGATATCAAAATATTTTGGCATTTTGAACAATGGCACAAATTGGTCAAAATGTTCTAGTTGACAGAATTGCTAGCGTGAAGTGGTTTTACCAAAAATAACCAACATAAATACAGTTTATGTATAGATAAATTTTCTTATCATATTTTAAGTAATAATGTCTTGATCTTCACTTAAAATTAAAAAAAAAAAATTACCCTAAAAAAGTTTATCTGCCCGTTGTATAGGTCGCATGCAAAATTCCTTGCTGTCCCATAGCCGGAGAGCGCCTAAAGATATGTTTTCCACTTTTCAGAGAAGTTTCCTCCCACTTCTGACTCCAATTATATTTTTTTGTAACTGGGGAGGGAAATGAGGTTGAGGGTGTTAGATGAAAAATATTCGGTTTCGGTATTTAGGTAGACTAGGGGAGTACGTTGACTATGAAACGACCTTTCTATCTCTGTGACTTTAACAGGGTATGTCCAATATATTCTCATCACAGCAAAACTAATTTGAAAGTAGAGGTACCGCGTGTGAAAATGGGAAAAAACTTCTGTTTTTAAATCGCGCTGGAAAAAAAATTTAAATTTTGCACTAAGCGCTCTAGTAGTGGCTCATAAAGAAAAAAAGGTTCAGTTTTATTGGCGTGCGATGGAGTGGCAAGAAAAATGATCGGTAAAGAGGTAGTTCATATATGGTATTTTTACGAATTATGCCATATCTTGCAGCTCTTCAGGGATACGGAATTAATTTTAATTACACAAGGGGGTTTGAATTACTATATCTTTTGACTCAATTATCCCAGGAAGATAAAATTTGGTTTCTGTATATAAAACTACTAGTGGAGTCTACGGAATGTAACATTTTCGAGGGGGGTCGTGAGGAGCGGAAGTAGGGGACAATCAATTTTCTAAAAATTAAATTTTTGTATCTCAAAAACTGTATCATATATGATCTTGAAAATTTTACAGGAATTAGGATCGATAGACATCTAACGGAGGAGGGTTTGGGTGCATGGAGTGATGCTGGGAGGGGATGGAAATGAAAAAAATCTGATATTTATTTCTCGAAAGACGCAAAGAATGGAAAGCTTAAATATAAAATTGTTTTGAGGGGCAGCTGGGTACCGTGGTGGGTGTGGTTTTTCATATCTCAGAAACGGCCTATGCTAGAAAGTTGAATCTTATTACCTATATATAGATATGCTACTAGAGTAATTAAAACTAAAAAAAGACCAACAGTCTGGACGCAACTTTATTATTTTAATAATACAGTGTTGTGATCAATTTTTAAAAAAAAAAAATTGCTACCCTGAAAATTTTTATTTTCACGTTTCATAACTAGTAGACACGAAAAAAGCAATAAAAAATTTCAGTCCGTCTGTCCGCCGTCCGCCGTACGTAAAATCGTTTGGAGGCTCGTAGCTCCCAAACGCTTTGAGATATTAAATTGAATTTTTTTACGAATAGACGAGGTAGGCTCTTTAAAGTGACCAAATTTTTAGGAGTAGGGGTGTGAGGGGGAAGGAGGGGAAGCGTTTTAGACGGAAAATTTTGGTTTCTAGATCTCAGTACGCGCTTATGATAAGAAGCTGAAACTTGGAATTTTTATACAGCTCTGATAGTAGACCCATTTGCATAAAAATTGCTCAAGGGGTGTGGGAGTGGGGGGAAATACAATGCGTCCGAAACCCAAAAAAGCCGAGATAGACACATTCTAAAATTTATATCTCCTAAACCGTTAATGGCACACTATTCAAACTTAAGATATATTTGTAGTTATACTAGGAGAACAGTTTGAAAAAAAATTGAGGGTGAATTGGGGGTGAATTGGGGGTGAAAAACTTTAGATTACGATATCTCATGAACCAATTGCTCTAGACAAATAAAATTCGGTTTGGGTATAAAGGTCGACAAAAAAAAACTGATCAAAGTAAATTCTTTTAAGTGGGTGGTGGAGCATAGAAGTTGAGGGGATAAGAATTTTTCAAAAAAAGCACATTTCATATCTCAAGAACAGTGTAAGATAAATGCTTAAAATTTTTACCAGAAGTAGCGCTAATTGAAATTTGAGGATGAGGGTGTAGAGGGTGAGGGTGGGGGAGGGTGAAAAGGAAAAAGTTCCGATGTTTATATCTTAAATAATCTGAAATGATATAAGCCTTAAACTTAGTATTTAGGTAGATCTATAGTAGCGGCATGTTGGAAAAATATAAATTTTTTTAGGGGTAGTGTGGTACGGGGGTGGGGGTGTTTTTCCTAACTATAGAACGGCTTATGCTAGAAAGTTGAAACTTGGTGTTTATATGTAAATCAACTAGAAATATCCATTGGCGTTCAGAAGAGGGGCAAAAATTATGATCAGTGAAAATGGAATGCATATTTTTCCATGATTTTCGTCATATCTACTAGGTCTTCCAACATATTGAATTCATTTTTATTCTATGGATTCTCCATATATTCTCCACCTAGAAAGTGTATTCAAGATTTTTTAAAAATTGACCCCTAAGGGGGTGTAAAGTTATTATATACTTTCTCAGGTCTGATCAGATATCGAATATCTTTTAACTTCCACGGACATGTTTAATAAACAATTATTTACAAGTTTTTCTCCTTTTTCAACCACTAAACTGCATCCCGGAATATGACACAATTATGTTATTCATATGTTACGCCCTATTCTAACCACTTCACCAACTTTTTGTTAGGTTGTCAGTCACATAGTAACCTACGCCGCATCTCTGAACTGATCGCGTTCCGAACTTCTGCCGGAAAAATAATAAAGTTAAACGCGATTATCTTTTGAAATTTTTGTTTTGGATTAACCTCCATGTAACCATGTAATCGTGGGAACCGCAGATCGTGCGAGCGACGGGCATTATTTATGTCGACCCTGACAGCAGCGCCCCTGGTTGATATATCTTTATAAAAAAAAATTTAAGCTCAACATATATCTATGCTTTCGAATAAAACCAATCTGGATAAAATCGAGCAAATAGTTTTTGAGATAATAATTTCTAAAATTCACCTATTTTTTCTGCTTTCTACTCGGATGATCCCCTTGAGACACACTCTTTAATTTCAGTGCTTTTGTTCACCTTAATTTAATAGTAGACAGCTTGAGATCTCCACAAGTTCACAAGATACAATATCAACTTTGAAAAAAATCATTGGTTAACATTAAGTTTTCGTCACCATAATGTAAAGCTGACAGAACTTCACTTTTGTACCCACTAAATTTTCACATTTGAAATGATTGTATAAAGTGTCACTTGCAAGCTTCGAAAGTTATACTTTATTGCGATGTCCTTTCGGAAGTTATACTCTTGAGGCAAAATTAATGGTGGAGAGAAATTGAACATTTGTTGGTCCGTCGAGCCGGATTTGAACTAGCGGCCGATGACAAAGAAAAGTATGGAGTACAAATTTTACATTGATCCCGATTTACTAGTACTTGATCTAGATTTGGTTAGAAAATTGTAGTCTTACTCATTTTGTAACATGTTCTAGAAAAGTTAAGATTTTGAAAGTAAAAACTGCATTTCTGTTTTTATGATTTTTTTATGAAATTCTTTCAGTTACGTAAATTGTATTATTGAAGGCTGTCAGTCATAACGTAACCTTCATTTCAAATAGCATCAAAACCTTAATATGATTATATTTTTTTTGCAGCTAAGTATATATAATCTCAACGCTGTGTGGAAGTCAGTATTAAAACACTTTCTCTGTAACGTGCTTTTGCAGTCTCCCTGTTCTCCACCTGAAAACAAAAGAGGGCATCGAAATAAAAAGTTATTTCCGTGCCGACAGTTCAGATGAACTCGCCAGTTTTACGCACTCATGGTAAAATATAGTCAAGGTTTAATTGAAGGGTGTAGATTAATTTGTAAGCGAAATAAATGGATGAAGTTTCTTCATTGTCATCAAAAGGAAAAAGATTCTATGGTTTCTCCTTTTTTTAAATTTTAATTGAAGATCGATAACTTTTTCGAACCACTGTAAATTCAACATCCAACAACTACCCCCATTAATATGAGTACTAGAAGGACAATCAGAAGCCAGGGGTAGGTTGTAGCAGAGCCTTCAGCAGCGCCCTGCTTTAAAGAACAGCCTGCTCCCTTGTAATAATTAAAAAACAAAATTCTGCCTTCGGCTGCAAGTTGGGGGAGTTCCCATATGCCTACCCTATGCCTCCTGTTCTGTTCACGCGCACTTATGGTGCTATCCACACATGGTTAAATATGTGGCATGATATCGTGGTAATGCGACTGCAAGTCAGGAGTATAACGAATTCATTCTTATCTTTTGTTTGCATTCTGCATACTGCATTCTCTACGGCACGAACGTTATAAAAAAAAAACGAACGAAAAGCCAGAAAATCGTCAGCGGATTCCTCTATCAGCGGCGAGACAATAAGACTTAAGGTCTAGTACCTTGGTGATAGCTCCTATCTCCCGCCAGATAATGTCGTCTGCGTTATCAACGCTATTTGCCGAGTAGTAGGTAGGTTATGATTCCAAATATTTTATAGACCGTCAGACTTCTGTGTCACCTAGTTGAGAATTTATTACCATCCCCGGAATGTAGAACACATAACATTAAAGCAAGTCCGCCATATTTGATGGGTGTATTGGATAAAATTACATCGAATGCAAGAACCAGTCGATGCACTCAAAAATTGGTCAACATGAATTTTTTCGACTGTTTCTATGTGCCATGTGGCTAACTAATACGAGATCGAGTCAACTAAACTTCACTAATGGGAAATATCAATTTACGCTGCTTTCGGAATCTAAGCTTGACTATGTTTGTCCAATTTATTTACAGCAAAGATCGTGTCACGATAGCCGTTACGGCATTTAGCCACGATACGATAGACATGTCACAAGCAAGTTGCTATAATCGCATTTTAAGGGATTTATGTAAATAGTGAATAGTTGCAATGATACGAGTGGGCCCGGTGGATGCCTTCACTATCATCAATTACAGAAATTACTATAATGGAATTGTGTATGCACTATGCGAAGGCCTTCATGAAGTGATCACCTCAGAACGGCATTGCCTAGGCTCTGGGGTACTAATCGTGGGCGCACTATTTCTAACTGCCATTCTTATATTGTTGATTTATTTGCGCGCGCATATCATTTGCGTATGTTACAATGATGTCATAAGCCGATGTAAAATTATGACCAAGAGGCAGAAATGTCGACAATTTTATCGTAATTCCCGCACAATAGAGAACGCAGAAGAAGCGATACAAATGGGACAGATTGCTGACATACAGATGGGCTAGATATTTGAGTTGTTTGTATGGCAAAGACCTTAATGAAAATCGATTTTTGATTAGATCTGATTAAGACGAATGATTCCGACATTAAGTGATGTATTGAGCTATAGAAGTGGGATAGGTTAAAGATCTGATCGAGGAATTTGTAGTTTGAAGAGGGTTATAGAACGATAAAAATGAGTTTGATTGAGTTACATGGTCAGCTCAACCAGCGGATTCGTCTGTTAAATTTTGATCAATTTTGTCCTAGGACTCGGTCAACATTGTCATTTTCACAACTTCGATTCTGTTATATGTAGATAGGCTAGCCTGATGCCGAAAATCAATACTGATCAAACATCAGAAATCAATGCAGACGTTCTATGGCACATCATCAGATGCAATACTAAACCAATACTAGGCAAGAAGGCATGATCTATGTTGGAATTTCACGGTGCCTTAAGTTTGAAATTAAGGATAGTAAGGAAACAATATCGGCGTTGCTATAGACTATAGAGGCTATCCCCTAGTTGACATGCCAAGGTTTCTGTAAAAGTAGGTAAAATACGCTGGGGCAGTTTAGGTCGCGCTTCAATCCAATGGGTTGCCTCGTAAGAACTTGCTTTGGAAAAAGTTTTGAAAATAATCTTTCTTTGAAGGCTTAGCATGTTAAGGATATGCTTGGGCTGCCATTTTTACGGCTTTCCTCGAGTGAAAATGGTAGAGTCGGTAAATCATGACTACTAAAGGTCTGTCTGTTCTGCCTATTGGAAAAATGTAATCTCATTGGATTTGCGCGACGTGGTGGTGTCAAACATGAAAAGCATATGGCATAGTTTGTAAGACAGTGAGAAATAAGCTGATCGGTTCAAAATATTCTGTTCGCATCTGCAAACTTGTTGCCTATTTTTTATTGTTTAAGTATTTATTTTCCAATTTTGATTAGCCATTTGTCGTAATTGGCATCTTATACACCGGTATTAACATAGTCCGTATTAACAGTAAAGCCGTATTAAGAAGCGGTGTAAACGGGTGGTATTAAGTTAGTCCAATTCCGCATGTGGACTAAAACTAGACTAAATTAAACCGAGCCCAGCTGAAATAAATGGCATTATGGCAACACTAAGCTTCCCCTATTTTAGCATTTTCACAGATGGCGCCTTGCGTTTATTTCGATGTGTAGCAAGTATTTGCATCCAATAGTGTAGAAAAGTCAATTGGAATATCTGTTCTTGACATTTCACTTGCATGTCAACTTCACATATGACGTTTAAAACAAAGTGGATTAAATTAGTACGCTCTGCCGGTATAAACGGCAATCGTATTAACTTAAGGGCTCATATAACTCTGAACACCATGAAAATCGAGTAAATTTGAAAAATTATTATGAAGGTTTTATGGTGATAAAAAAATTTTATTGTTGAAATCACATTTCTTATTATATATTCAACTATAGAAAGAAAAAAAAAATTTGTGGTTTTTTAATATTAACATTGTTTTTTCCTCTTATAAATGGACTACTTATGAAAGCCATGGCGCCTGCTGATCGGCATCATAACTTCACTAAAAATACTTAATTCAATTGGCAAAAATGAAAAAGAATCTTGTAAAAGAATGTAGTATTTACAGTCTATCGGAGGGAAATTTTATTTTTTTCAAAAATAAATAAGTTACAGTATTTCAAACTTTAGTAATCAGTTTTTTTTATAAAATATTTGCGTTTAATAATTTATAAAAAAAGTTCCAAGCAAAAAATTAAAAAAAGCTCTCGATAGACTATAGAAAAAACAGTTATCAAAATTTTAAAAAAAAAAGTTGAAAAATATTGAAAACTGGCTGAGTTATCGTGCCGACCATGTCTAAAAACACAGTTTCGAGAAAAATGCGTTTAAAGTTTTTGATAGTTAAAACGTTAACTTACGGCTAGTCTCCTATTCTAGGTTCGTACTGTACGCTTTCTTCGTATCTTCCTATCTTTGCTATCTTCGGGTTTTTCACAGATGGTCCTCTGAATGACCTTGTTTTCTATGACACTCGGCTTTTGCGAAAAAATATATGCTAAACGCTGCTGTTGAGAGTGGCGCGGTAAATAGCCAGGAAGCCGCTTTAAACCGATGTATAGTGACATTTAGTGCTATAACTTTGTAATGGAGTGGAATTTTCTAAATTCATTTTTTTTATAATTCTTAAAAGTATAAAACATGAAAATTTGTAAAAAAAAAAATCGGGTTTCAGAGTGATATGAGGCCTTAAGGCCCCATGAGTCTGGTACGACAATTTTTTATCCCAGTTTGATTTTTCTTTCTTGAGAGGATTTTAATCGATTGAAATCGTTTTTCGTTCGTGTAATTTGTCGTGAACAATACGTCTGCATCATTCGCTGTCTATCAGCGAACTAATTTTGATTTTACAGAAAAAAATAGTGTTATAGGTTTTCAAATTATTAGAAACGCATAACTATTAAAAATCAATAATTTTTTCATTGGTTTATCTTCTAGAAATACCAATTAATTATACTATCTATGATACTTTTCAATGAAATGCTGTCTTCTTAAGTAATTCTTGCCATGAAAATCGTGAAAAATTGGTTCAGTTTGGCATCATATATTATTAAAAAAAATTAAATTTTTTTAAAATTTGATCTATGGAAGACCTTTTTTAAGATTTTTTTTAGCATTATATTAATGAATATGACATGTTAGTTGTTCAAGAAATAGGTAATATGCGTTTAAAAAACTCTAATTTACGCATTTGAAAAAATGTTTAAGGGTTGTCGTTCTAATAGCATTTTTTCCAATTATAGTTTTGAATTTTTTCTCTATGGATGACCTAGCTTACATACCAGCTAATAAAGTGGTGTAATTTTATTTTGTTTCTTTTTTTTGGTGTCATTAACGTGAAATATTGGCCAGAAAATAGTCACAAATCATCAAAATCGAATTTAACGTGCACATGGAGCCTTAATACCGAGAACAATTTAATACGTTATAAAGATTGCGGTATATACGATGCCATTGTTATAAAAAATTAAATACTAAATTGCGATAATCGCGCGATGAAATTAGAAGTGTATCGCATTCGCGTCGCATGGCTTAAAGCGTGCGCGTCGCGTTCACTACAATACGGTTTTAAGTATTTCAAATTTCAATACCAAGTAGTGCAGACTCAAACGCAACATGTGGTGCTTGACAAGAGTAATTTCCGGCTTAGATCTGACTGCATTTTATTTTTATAGAATTTAAAGGATTTTTGTCGTCTTCTGATTTCAGAAGGATAACATACGAAGATATAATGAAGTTCGAAATAAAAAATTAATTAAAATCTAATTCTGAATGGTTTTTTTGGTTTATAGCTACATTATTTGAATTAATGTCGTGCGATACTACAAAACTCGATTCAATGGCTCTGTGGAAAAAAAAACTTTACTCATAAAAGTGAACAACCCTCGAAGCTCTCGTAATTGAGGTCATTAATGGTCACCGTAAACTACAACCCCAACTCTTCTCTGTACATCTGAATAGAAGCGTCCACCCTCGTAATTAACCTCATATAAATACCTGGCAATTATTTTCTGTCGTAATAAAATCGATAATCCAAATGACTGGAAACTACTAAATAGAAAACATAATGCCGCGCGCACTAGCATTTCTGCGGTATGTTAATGTCACAGAAGCCGCCAACTATGGGTATAGTTCGAGCGATGCAGGTGAAAAACTACCATACACATACCTGAAATCTACTGTCTCATTTCCGAAGGAAAATCGCTCAACCATAAACCGCGTGGTCTATGGCTGACTGACCAGGAAACCATCGGACATCCGTACATAAATTCGTGCTAAAGTGAAACCGCACAGAAGGGAGATCGCGACCTTCTCTAACTATCGGTTACTATGTTTCGGATAATTGAATTTTACCATATCTTTACGGACAGCAATTTCAAAATGTGTACAACTCATTGTAAAATTGGATAGTAGCGATTCGTGGAAATTCTTTTTCAATTAGTCGATCAATCAGTTGTAGTATGACTACGATTTTAAACACACGACTGGTATGTTGCTAACAACATACATAGTTGGTTTTTTTTCTATTAGAGAGAATCAAATCAACCGTGTGGTATAAACAAAATTAAATCCCAGTTCTGCCACTAATTGCACCTTGCCTCGCTTTTCCATGATAGTTTTTTGATAATATTTTAGTCTAAACTTAAACTTCAACTTAGTAACTTCAAATTTTTCAAAATAAAGTAAACGAATCTGTGGAAGACCCTTCTTCATACTACTTATTTCCTGGATAAGCATTTCAACCAAAAAAATTAGAAAATTGTTCCATTTTTCCGGAAACATACATGGAAGACTCAGAAGGGACGATGTCCCAAAACAACATAACTCCGAATCTATACTAAATTTTTTTTTCATAATTGAGTTGTTATACCTCTTACTTGATCTCTGTCATAATTTTTTTTCGAAAATATTCCGGAGTGAATGTTGCTAGAAATTGGAAATTTATAATCCAAAAGTTTTATAAAATTTTTTATAATGCCTTATATCGCCTTCCAGTAGCTCCCCTATGAAGAGTCCTTGAATCGAAAAATTTGACGTATTTTTTCATCACTACCAGCCATCAAATTTTGAATGTTAAAAATTCGACTACCTCTTCGAGAAGCATACCAAACAAATGTCCTGGAAAAATTAGAGCCACCATTTAACTAATCAATTAGTAACTCGAAAAAACACTGACGTATCCACTTCAAAATTGAATCCTGTTGTACGTTTAACGCCAAGTTTTCAAATTAATATTAACTTTTATCCCACTCAGTTGCAGTAGCAGTCATATAAAAGTCTTAATGGGTGGTGATCGCTATATTTGTTGGAGTTGCTGGAGCAGGTGTAATAGTAAGGACTTGACAGTTTGAAAAATTCTTTGTCACCAATTAGAAGTTCAAGAATGTAAATGTTGAAAATTCATTCACACCTTCCTTTGAGTATCTACCATACAAACGTTCTTTAAAAAAATGTTATTGATGATATTGCATCTAATTTGAAATTATGGGCGTGTAAAAAAAATATTTACTTCTCTACTTCATGTAACTGACATACAAAAGTCCTTAATACGTGTGCTCAACAATTGAAAAATATTAAAGAAGGAATCTAAAAATTTGTACGTGCAGATTTGAGACTAGTTTAACAAATTGTTGATTGGAAAAAAATGGCATACTTCTCATGCACGAATGCGTAAAATATTTAGCCACTAAAGCTACCATACCAAATGTCCTTGAAACTACTGACTATAATTTTTTTTTTTGGGCACCGAAAATCCAAATTTTGTATTTTTTGAGATTTCGTCAGTTACAATGCAAATACTCTACTATATTTGCGTTGGATATGCAAAAATCCTGAAACTAATTTTAAATAACCCGATGGTCATAGTCACTCAAGTTTAAATAATAATATTATATATTTATGTGCTTGTTATTGTAAATAAATTAATAATAATAATAATAAACTCCGTCGTGTCGTAGAGTACCGACTCCCTTATCAGATTCGAGCGAGTGATCAATAATAATAATAGGTGTATTTTTTTTTCTACCGGATCAAGATCAAAATCATTCGATTCACATTGAAAACAACAACAAAGAGGTGATCCGAAGCCATAATGGGATCAAAGTAGGATCAGTTTTTTGCTATTAAAGCTGCTTCTCAATTCATCTCAATTCAGAAATTTGCACCCAATAGTCCAGAGTAGTCGTCGAAAATCAATGCATTTTGTACGGAAATTTAATTCTATGTGTAATATAAAGGCATCATGTTCAAAATTATTGAAAAATTCTTTGTATTTCTGTGCATTTTCTATAGAGTTTCATCGCTTCATGCAATAACACGTGGCCCTGCCCATACAGTTTATCCAAGGCATTTACCAATAGGATTGTTAACTCTGCTAAACAGTTGGTGATCCAGTTGGAAAGGAGACACCCAATAATAATAATTTTTAAGACTACACAAAAAGTAATTTGCTTCCTAATCAGACCTAATAGATATGATGAAGTTCGTAAATATCTGTACAATTGGGGGTTAAATTTCAATAAATCGTAAAATAAGTTTTTAGGTGATCACATAAAAAGTATTCAGATGAACAAACCAATTTGATATCTTATTAGACGTAGAGACGGGGAGTACAATGGACGAACAATAACGTCTAAGTGAAGGAGGATGATAGCATCACCACCCCTTATACCATACCATACCATAGACGTAGAGTTACTGAAAAATTTGTAAAATCCCCCTGCGGAAGAATTTCGAAAAATCGTGAAATTGGTTTCTAAGTCCGTAGATGTAGGAACGAATTTTATATCTCATCAGACCTAAGGGATGTGGCGATAATTGTAAAAACGTTTGCAACTCCTTTAAACTAGTATCCAAAAATCCTGATACTAATTTTTAGGACGTTATATAGAAAGCATGAATGAAAACTAATTCGATATCTTATGAGTCCCAAGGTATATGGTCCAATTCGTAAAAATGTGTACAACCCTTTTACACCCCGTGAGAGGTTTAATTTCAAAAAAATTCTTAAAACATTTTCTAGCTCTTTATTTAAAGAACGCGTAGGAATTCAGAATGACGAAATTCGTGAAATATAATATGCACCCCATTTTCTCAAACCGTTTTTGTTGTCCTCTTGCACAAATTTGTTGATCTAAATAACTTTACGGGCACATATGTATATGAAAGTATGCTCAGTTTCAAGTTTCTAGCATAAGGCGTGCCAGATATAGTGAAAAGCCCCCCTACCACTCCTATATAAAATTTAATTTTTAGAAGGAGGGAGGTAGCTTCGTTCTTGCGAGGCAATCTTGGTACTGCTTTTATAATATTTTGTTCTTAGACCACTGGTGATAAGCATCTTGGTTAATTTTAGGATACAAACATAGACAGGATTCGAACCCGTGACTTCTAGAGTGAATGCTCACAAGGCTACCGCCGCCACTTCTTGGAGCTCTAGCTTCTACAGGATTTCTTTTGAATCGCAGGTAAGTAGATCCGCTATTCTGAGACACTATTACTGCTTCTTTTATAATTTTTTGTTCGTTGACCACGACTGGTAAGCCAGTAGGATTCGAACATATGTCCTCAGTTATGATTTTGCTTACCCTGTACTATCGGGGCCATATGGTATGAGGAAGCTACCCTTTCGTTCCGGTCGAAGGGTTCGACACTAGGGGATGTCGACATAATTTGATCCTTTTTACTATACTGTCCAAATACTTTGCTGAGTCACTCCACCGAACCATGCAGTAGCAAGGAGTCACAGCTCACAGAATTGCATATCGTTGCAACGAGTGGTGTGTGCTCTGTGCCCGATAGTCGCAAATGCACTCTGCACGCTCGCTGCACAAACTCAAATGTGCAGTCTTGCATAAAAATCTCACCTATGCTATCGCCAACGCGCCTACAAAAATGATAAAAAAAAAGGTGAATTTAAGGTACGGAGCTCGCGAATCTTAGACCGAATGAATGCGCAAAGTCTCGACTTCGAGCTTCACTAGCTCGCCGAGCCGTTTTAGTCGTTCGAAAAATGTTTTGCACTGCACATTGGGGGCCTTGCTGCTACTTGGAACTGGGAAGACGTTGTCGCGAGTTGTCTAAGACAAGGTTTGGCGGTGGGTCAGGTTCTGGTGTGCGGGTTGGTTGGTGCTAGAGACGCTCGATACGGCCCCATAAGACGATGTCCGCGGGGCTCCATAATAACTCCGACGAAGCCAGGCTCAAGTTGTACGGCCAGCCGGCGACCAGTTCAGTGAGGCGCGATTATTCGAATCGAACGAGTGTCGTGGGATCAAGTGCAGACGGTGTCTTGTGACGTATGCGATGTCTCGTGTGTGACTCCCGCATCATCATATGTGCGAATCTGCGAATGCAAGGCAAATTAAAAACGATCGACTAGTAATTTACTGTCCAGTGTCCACCTTGCTACCGAATATTCGCGTTGCTTTTCCGAGTGAGTGGCGCGTGCGTGAATAATTTTGATCTAGTGAAATCTTGAAGCCATCTCAATCCCAGGATTGATTCAGTGTCGTGAAGAAAACCGATCGGAATTAATTGGACTTGATTGGGCGTCTTAAGTGGTGTGTGTCCAAGCCAATCTAATCCTCCTTTCTTGTGTTTTGTGAGCGCGATAGAGCTTCCTGTCTTTTGTGATTCGGGAGTTTAGTGCGTTCGAATCCATTGTGCGGCGCGATAGTGTGCGATCGGCTAGTGCATTTCTTGCAAGAAAAGTTCGTTCAAGAAAAGAAAAAGTGATCTGTTTTGTGGTGATTTGCGCGATTCACTTGGGTTTCATTGTCCTTTTTTTTGTTCCCGGCTTGGAACTTGTTTTAAGTGCAGAACTAGACACTAGGCTTGGACTGTTTTCACTTATTTGCTCTACGCAATTTATTCAGTGCGGCTGCTCCTCTTCGTTACTCCTAACTACCCCTTGGGATTTACTTGATTCGATGACGACGGCTGGTGATTCAGCGTAAATTTATGGAACGCGCAATTTTCAGTGCAGTGCTGTGGGAATATTTGACTGCACTCGTTCGCAATATTGTAATCAGGTTTCGTTTTATTTTTGCTGATTTAATGCATTTTGAACGAGCTATTTGCGCCTCGAATTCAGTTGGTTTGAATTTCATAAAGTTGCTTTATGAATAAACATGTGCCGCGACTCATTACAAAGGGACTATACAGTACACCCTATTAGCTATGCGCTGCCCTAGAAGTAGTCACATGTTAAGACTGATAATATGCAAAGTGCCAAGCTGCTCTAAGTAGTTGCCATTGATATAACGAAATCTACACTGCGTGAAGCCAATACCAACTATTGACTATTATTTTTGAGAGACAGAAATTAAGAAAATAACTGCAAAACTGTTGATTCAAAAACGATTCATTAATGAAACTTTTAGACGAATGTTCCGCTAACAAATATACATTCACTGATAAATTGAATTGCTGATATGCAATAATTGACTTACAGGTATTCCTGCGTTTATTTATACATCAACGAATTCGTGTGCGGATGAATGAAGCCGAAAAAGAAAATTGATTACCGGAAAAACTGCTAAACAAACCGTTTAACAATACTCATTCAAGAACACTGATTTATTTGGTTTCTTACCTAAACCTTGCCGTTTTTTTTTTTCTTCAAATATAAATTCGCCTTTGTGTTCACTAAGGTGAAGAAATTTCGAAGATCAGAAAATGTATATGCGAAAAACTTAACCAGAAGCTTGCTGACGCCGAACATACCAGAACCCAATATACCACGGGACGAAAGTTCGATGACGTGGACATTTTAGTGAAATTTGTTTAATTCTGTATATTTGCCACAATATCGCCTGGACGAATCATTTATACATCATCCATAAATATTTTCGGCGAACGTGTATTTGGCCCAAATGAGAAGATACATGTATATATGTTGCGGATAGAACATTCAGCTAACAGTTTCACAATTGAATCATTTTCGAATCGACTATTTTGTTGGCTATTTATGAAGTGACGAAGCTGTAAGGAAATTCCTTTTCCTCCTTTTCCAGAGTACGAGAAGCAATGATAGTGTGATTCTTAAGGGAGAGGAAGGGTCTACATTAAGACAAAACCTCTCATTAGAATCTTATTATATTTTACGATAGTTGCATTACATAACTCTTGTTATGAGCCTTAAATTGAACTCCTAGCATTATTATCAGGCTTGTGGATAGTTAGTCCCGACCTTAGGTAAATATCTAACTGATGTAACCCGCACAGAGATAAGACAATAATAGTCTTTTTTTGGTAAATATATAAAATTTTATCTTAAAGTTTTGTATTTATTTCGCGTAATAGCGGATTAAGATTTCGTTTCCGTACATAATAAGTCCCTTGAAAATAGTTTGCGATAGACCCTGATTAATTGCCTGAGGACTAATTGCATTAAGATATAACAAAAGTGATTCGTTGTTGAAATATCCGCAGATTTAACGATTCACAAATTTATTACTTATCATTAAGAAGCTGAGATGATTTGCCCCGGGCCTCGGACAAAAAATCCCACCTCACTTTTTTCTTGCATTTGATTATTGTTATGAGACAATAACTCTTATAGAGTTTCTAAGACTTTTACTCTTATAATAAAACCTTAACATAACTAATCTTATCAATTATTTTGTTATGCGACTTAATCGTTAATTAATGATCTCATAAAGGTTCTTATGTGAACACTTAAGTATACAAGGCTCAGAAAAAAACGTCTAATGAGAGCAAAAAATCTAAAAACTAAATCTATGAAAACAAAAACCAAAGTGATTTTTTTTAATTAAATAACTCCGGACAATTTTGTTACTATGTAAAAATGGTGTTGATCTAAAACAAATTGACAAAAAGTTAGAGGAACATATTAAAAATCACGAAATAAATGTTTTATTCCAATTGAATATTACAATTTTAAGTAAATTTTTAGACTTTATTTTATATTAGAGATGGGTCTTTCATGAGTGAACTGTTCCAAATGAACACTTCATTTAACTGAGTGAGTGAAGTAACTGACTCCTTTCCGTGAACTGCAGTTCTTGTAAAACGTACTGGCGGAACGGAGGAACGATCAGTTCTTGAACTATTATACTTCACGGACTGTGCAGACTTTTTTTTTACGTCTTCGTGTTCTATATTGGAACGAGGGAATTAATATTTCCGGAACTAGTTCAGTGAACTCGTTCCTTCAACTGGCTGACTGGCTGAAAGGAACTCTACATCTCTATTTTATGTTACTACTATTTAAATATATTTAAAAATTTAAGCTTGCGTTAGCGTGTACAAAACACAAAAAAGTATCATTTATTTTTTTTTTTAAAAATTCATTCATCGATTTACTGATGAATATATCTTTGCTCTACAAAAATACCTTGCGACTTGTTTAATATTTTCAATTGTATCTTTTTTCTTAACACTAATAGTGAAAGTTACCGCTTATAGTAGTGATTTTATTTCTACTAATGCACACATCAATCTATGAGAGTTAAATTATAATAAGAGTGCTGTACTCGTAAATGGTCTGATAAGTTTGTAGTAGAGTCTTATGAAAGGATGATTGGTAATTGGGCAGCAAAGAGAGCCCATCTGATTATCCTGTCCTCAGTCCTCTTTTCACACTATTTCCGAATACGACGAAATGTGACTGAGGGACTATAAAACTCATTATATATTTGTGACAAAAGTTCATTAATCTCTAAGATTGAAATGATTTCCGTCTCTATTTGTCATCACATCGGTTCATGTTACCCCTTAGAGAAACCGCTTTCAATTTGTTCAAATATTGCAAGCCAGACACAGAACACCTTCCATATGCAATTTTAGATTAAAGAGTGACATCACTGATAAGCCCCGTCTCTGCTGGTGTAGCGACTGTTTGAGCGGAATCGGATTTTATGTGCATATTGAAACAAAACTCAGCACTCGAAAATAAATAGACTTTATGCTGATGGCAAAAATTCCATTGTTGACACAAAGCCCGGCCAGACCACAGAGGAGTCGAAGCAATCAATTCTCCGATAAGATGGGAAACCAGTCACATCTTAACCTGCGGCGAAAAGGTTCCTTTCCTCTCCATTTCACCTGGACGCGATGCTAGTCAAATATTTGACTGGACTGATTGATCCGATCTTCTCGGTTCGAAAGTTTCCATTTCACTGTACTTGGAACCGAAAAAACCTACTCACTGTATTTGCTTTAAATTTTCCGAATTGCAAGACGTTTGCGGCAAGGATTTGAAACACTTTTCCGGTGCATGGGCTCCTATCAAAGGTTCCATAGAGCAATGCCATCGGGTTCGCACAGAATGAAAGCTATGGCATCAGAAATCTTGGGAGTCAAGAGTTTTCGCTTTTCTGACAAAAACTACAACAACCAGTCAAACAAAGGTAAGGGTCTGCAGAGCTGCAATACCCACAGCCACGAACAAGGTAAGAATATGCAAAAAAAAAAAGTAGAAAATCCGTTCCCAAAACAATGGCCGCAATTGTTGTTTAATAACCCCCCGAGCAATGGAAGATTTCCTGAGAGTTTAATAACATCCATTCCATACCTGAACTCGGCTTAAAACTAGGTACAACTATTTCAAACTTTTGTTTGCATACTGCTATTTATACCTTCAGGTCGCTATGCTCCGCAGCCCGATAAAATGGTGACAAGAGCAACGAAAAACTGTGATCCAAGTACTCGGTATACTTCTTCCCAGATATTTTTATATTTTATTTGGAACGTGAGAGATTTTATCGGCATCTTCACGGTTTCGAATTGCCAGCAAACAAATTCGCCACTAGTATAGCAATTTCAAATGGGCAGTATGAAATATGATGCAAATATGATCCAAGCTTCATCTTGAAAAACGCGAAAACAGAGAAAACCTCTAGAATCTTAGTTTAATCACGACTAGAGATGGATCGTTCCTGAGTGAACTGTTCCAAAAGAACACTTTATTGAAGTGAGTGAGCTAAGTAACTCACTCCTTTTGGTGAACTGCAGTTCCATTGGACACATGACAAAAAACTTTGTCATTTGTTTTCATCATCTTTTAGATGATGTACTGACCTTTTTCTTTATTCATCATCTCCCCTCAACTGTGAATGAACTGAAAGAACGAACTAGTTTGCGAGCGAACGAAGGAACGGAAACTAAGGATCGAAAACGAAGGAACGATAGAACGAAAAGTTCCGGGACTACTTCATTGAACTCGTTCTTTAAACTGAGTGAAGTACTTCACTGAAAAGAACAGCTTTGCCCATTTCTAATCAGGACAAAATCAAACAGTGAAAACTACTTTACACTAAACTTTTACATAGCACTTGTCTCGATCGCTTTCTATCAATCGCTTTCCGCCAGTCGCGTATTAGGTGACTGTCACATTCCATGTAATAAAAATTACTTTGTCTCTCGCTAAAAGCTTCGCATGCTTTTATCGGCTTTGCTATGGCCCAGACTGTTCTTGAATCTTCCTTCGGTGGTGTGTGTCGAATGTACTTGAAAGCTTTAGAGCATTCGATTTTATTTTCTACGCTGTTCTGGTGCGTGGGAAAAGACAGAGGAACAATCGTGTTGCTCCGCCCCGTTATGTACTTCAGTAAGGCGTTTGATTGGGTTAGTTTGCAGCTAGGTATTCGGTTATTCTAACCGATCGAGTTGCGCGGTTGCCAGATTTGCACGTAATAATATCTTAGATGTTTGGATGGAATGTTCATTTGAAAATATTTAAAATTTGCTCACTATGTAATTTGTGGCATGAAGGTAATTAAAAAGAATAATTTGACTTCTTGTATTGTTAACAAAAATTAGGACCTTCCCTGTTTTTTTTTGTGTTGAATTTATTATTATTACAAATAGTTTTGTTCTGAAATATTAATATACAAAATATGTTGTCAATTTTGGATATAATAAGAAAGTTCACTTAAAAAGTTGAGATTTATCTCGTTTAAGAAAAAGTAACTGAGTTTTTGTGTGGTCTCTATTTTGCCTAACACATTTTACAACCTATTTGACATAGAATCCCAAGTTTATATAACAGCCAATACCGTGTTAAAACTTTCAGTTGATTTATCTTTGCTATTAAGACGGAATGTTCACTTGAAAACTTCCATAAATCAACAAAAATCACGGTAACCGTGCAAACGTCGCCTTAGTAGTTGATGAAAAATTAGCAACATGATAATGTTGCGAAATAACAATAATAAACATTAACGAAAATAAAGGCAAATGACCTCCTACTCTGCGACAATTTTAATCAAAATTTAAAATTTTCTTCACTTAATAAAAATATATAAAAATAACTCCTGAAGAATGTGTTCGATTTCTCGACAGTTATTTATATTTAATTTTTTTTTCGCCCTCAAATTTAATGCGAAAAAACGCTTATTTGAAATATACATAAATTGGGATGATGTTTATAATACGCTCGGACAACAACGTCTCGAAGATTATCGAAAGAATTCTTGTAAAGTTTTGAAGATTATGTCAAGATACCACCTCACATGTTATCCCGCTTCGTCTCTACACACCTTTTGCCCCGCACACAAAGTATTTGTATGTATGAATTTAATCGGTCAATGTGGACCAGTTTAATTTTAGCTACTTAGAGACGAGTATTTGATTATTTTTTTTCATCTTATTTTTATTTTTGCATGGGATATTGCTGATGATGGTCAAGAGCGTTGCAGCGTCAATCACAATATCGCCGACATCACTAGAGTGTTTTGTAGAGCCGAGAAGATTGTGAATAGTGTCAAGTGGAATCTTGCTGTTTTGGCACACACTCTTCCCAGTAGGTGGATATATTTTTCATGATCGCAAGACGGGTACACATATTGAAATTTATTACAAGAATAACACTTGACAAGATTTTGGATTTAATTTTTTATTTACTCTTTTTTTTTGTATTGTTTTGTAGAAAGTTATGGAAAGGTTTAAATTTCGCGAATGAATAAATGTGCAGTGAAAGTAAAGCGATATCTTCGATTTGAAGAGATCCCCTTTTATAGTCTAGTAGAAAACGTGCTAGTCTACAAATTCAGAGGTTAAGAGCTTGGTTCCTGAAGCATTAGGTCATCCGATGACCTTCACATGGGGCTGATGCTAAAAATTAAAGTCGTTGAAAATTAACAGTCTTAACATTCCAGACCACTTAAGACTCTGAATTTCAACCTTCACATGTCGTCTCACCAGTTAGTTAATGGCTAATTTCATGACGTTGATTACCACAACGTCGTAACAACGACTTTTCGACGTCATTCTGACTAATTTATTTTAGAGTCGTCCTGAAACTGCGGGTTAACTGTCACATGGCACATAATTTTCTTTGATCGTTCATCTATGTCGACAATATCCAGATGAGCTGTCAAACGTTTCAGTTTTCGAGTCTTGGATAATTTATGGTTTTAATATACAAGAAAGTTTTCAAGCTTTCATAAAATATGGAATAAAAATTTAACAAAAATCATATTAGAAGAAAAATGATAGCTTGATTTCTTTGCCTCTTCCTATAAAATGTCAAACTTATAAAAAAATCTGTCAAAAATTGGGGCGCAACTTTATTATTGTCTTTGTACAAAGTCCGGCAAATAGTTAAAGTTAGACTCCTTATTCCAATTCCACCCTTGAAAAATGAATTACGTTTTCGTGCAATTGTCGCCGAAGCGGTCAAAATCGAAATGTACCACTGGCTGTATTGAGATCTTTTAAAATGAACCAGAAGGCTATTTGGAAAATAGACACCCTGCTCCCTCAAAAAATCCCCACCAAAAAGTGTTCACCTAATCCAAATTTGAAGTTAATTTCTCAACAGTTTTGTAAGATATACCCCTTCAAACGGTGGAAGTACGTAGGTACTTTTTTTTGTTTTACCGGGGACTACTAGCCCTTAAATTTGCAATTTTCAAAATTATTTTCAAAATTTAATTTATGAAGAAGAATCAAAATTTAACAAAAACCTTAATTTAGAGTTTAATTCAGAATCCGCTTCGGTATTTGACACGCTGCGTTTCAAGAACTTTTGTTCGTAAACTGTTTTTTTTTATTTGTAACAAAAATGTCTTAAATACTTTTTAACGTAATTCTTATAGTTGGAGTCCACTAGTTTCCAATTACGCCAAAATCTTCCTCCTAGTAGCAGAAAAATTTAACGAATTTCCATATCGTCTGGCGCCTTTTGTTTATTGACGAAACTTGGCAAATATGAAATTCAAATCACGAAGCACTGCAGCTCAACGATTTATGATTTAATCAGATTGAACAATTTTTTTTAACTCAAACTGCTATTTCACTCGCTCTATCCCAATGAAACCCAACTGAACCTCGAAATGGATCGCATACAATTGTTAATAATCAATCGGTTTGTGCGCTATCAAAAACTTCTTTTTCCATAAAATCTCGATTAATCATAGTACGAATTTTCTTCGCAGTGCACTGCAGTAAAAACACACGATGAGCAATAAGTAAAAAATTTAGAAAAAGAAATTAATTCTGTGTGATCAGTGCTTTTAAGTGTACACTCTACGAGTCTAAAGTAGAGTCAATAAAGTGAATAATGATCGCATCGAAATAACGATCTTACCATCGATCGCATATATTCGATATCTCGTGAATGTGAATGTTCAGTGTTTAAAAAAAAAAGGTTTCAACTTTTGTATTATTGATCACGATCATTAGTCTAAAGATGAAAAGAAAAATGGAAATTATAATCGCCACTTTCCATACGAATCAGTTGAATTAAAGTCAGTGGAATTACAGTGTACACCCTGTATAAATAAATATCGTCTATGGTTGGTTGTCGACGCGCGACGATCATCGATTTTCTCGTTTTCAATCGCCTTAAAAGAGTGTCGGACACCAGATATCAGCCAGAAAAATGGTTAATGCTGTAATGGATGCAATCGCGGTAAGTAATGAATTGAGTAAATGATGGAAATTTATACGGGTGTGATATCGAGTGAGAAATGTGAAGAATCGTTTAAATTCCAATTGTTAATGGAATTTTTTCGTTAGAACTGTAGGTGGAGCCAGTCAATGTGAGTTGTGAGTGAAGTACCATGTCGATCGTGGCTGGGAATATTTTTCATGCAGACGATTAGGAGTGGTCAGTTTTCGTTTAATTTTGCATTAATATTATCCACCAGTAGGATTCTTTTCCATAAGTTTTTTTGTGGCACACTTGGTGTTATCACTAGATACGATCTACCTTTCGCCTATGCCTTTTAGCAGCACGGAATAACTCTGCACACCTTGTAAGCCTTTGATCCAAGAATTTGCGTTAATTTTAGCATGTCTTAGATTAAAAAAATTCTGAAGATCTGTTTTACTCTGTAATTTAGTGCAAAAATCATAATTCAAATTGCCTTTGAATTGCTTATACCCTAATTTTATTATTTTATATGCGTTTATTTTTATTTCCTAAGAAAAAATTATTTTCTAATCGTGCCATAATTTTTGCACCACCAAATTATCCAATAATCAGCACACCGATTAAGTAACTTTGGAAACTTATCGTTTAGCAAAGTTTGCTAAATAGCAAAGTTCGATAAGATATGCGCCACAAATCCGGATAACAATAAAATTTATCTTTTTATAAATTTCACTTGAGTAAAGTAACAAATTTCCGGAAATGATAAAGAAATTCAAGGAATAGAAAGAATCACCTCAATATCGCATAAAAAACGCAACTGTGAAAATAATACCACAACAGAAGCTTAGCATAAGTTGCTCTAGTTTTGGATTATAAGAAATATTGATTTTGTTTTAAACTAGAACAGAATTTTTTTTAAAGTGTGCAGCCTTAAAACTTGAAGGACATTTTTATTATTACTTATTTTTTTCAATTTACGAGTTGTACAGCCGTATGGTATACAATAGAATCTAGTTTGTCTGAATGAGTCTTGAGACCAAAAAACAAAAAAAACATCATTTGTGTAGCTAACTTGTGTGTGTATTTTTGATGATATCGTGAACTGTTGTATGATATAAAAGAAACTGATTAAAAAAACTGAATAATAAATAATACAAAAACCACAAAAATTAGAATTGGAACCTTAAAACTAAATAGAAAGAACTGAATATAATTTAAATTTGAAAATAATAAATAACTAAAAATAGAACCTTCGAACTAAATTAAACTTTAAATTTAATAATGTTTAAATCTGAAACACAGACAATAAATAACCAAAATGATGACTGCCATATAAGAAATCTGAACCTATTTTTTAAATTTAGATGTCAAACGTTTGTCAGCTATCAAATTTTGTGTAAATGATAGTTTGAATTTACAATAAAGCTTTTACAAAAGCGTATAGCATTTAAAAAAAATAGATCAGTAGAGAAATGCTAACTCCATTTACGTTTGCATAACAAAAATTGAACGATAGGAGTATTATCAATTGCACATTGCATACATTATAATACCGAGCTGACAAACATTTGGCAGCTAACGAGACTAAGATATATTATGGTTTGAATACGTTTATACGTTTTCAAACTTAGAATAGAATGTGTGATCACAATTTAAAAAAAAAAGAAGAAATCGTTTTATAAGAGAAATGCTAATTTCATTTAGGTTTCCGTACATTAAATATAACAATAGAAATTTACTAAACCAACAACAAATTTTTTCTTAATTAGTAAAAATTTGTTATATACAATAAATATCGCAACAATAATTCTAAAATTTAGTTTGAACCGGGGAACTAATTGAAACTTAAAATTTATTACTTAAATAATAATAAATAAAATAATTTTTAATTAATTAAATTAAACTTTGATCCTAGAAACTAAATAAAAATAATGTGTCGAAAAAAATCTAAGAAAAAAATTAATTAATAAAATTAAAATTCAACAAAGAAAAAAAAAAATAAATAAGTTTGAACATTGGAAATTATATTATATCATTTAAATACGAAATAAAATTGATTAATTATAAAATTAATTAATTAAATAATTATATTTGGATTTAAAAAATAAAAACTTAATTAAATTTATTAAATGAAAATAAAGGAAAAAATAGAACCTAAAAACTGAACGTGAATTCCAACTATAAAATTAAATTTTTAAAACTCTACAAGAAAACACAAATAAGTTAATTATAAAATTAAAAAAAGAACCTGAATAGAAGACTTTAAAATCAATTAAATTTAGAGCTAAACAGAAAGTAAAAGAAACTTAAAATATGGTTTTAATTTAGTGTTTTTCTTATCGTTTTATCGGTCATATTATAATATACTTAGTTTATCGATGAATTTTACCCATTAAATACAAATTACGAAAATATGTACTATGTAATTTAATTTAAAACAGGAATCCAATCCAGATGTTATGAACTATTCTAACTAGACGTAGACATAGACGCTTTGATAGACTTGGAAGAATGAAAATTAAAGAAAAAATAAATCCGAAACCAATCAAAATAATAAAGTTTCGCCCAGACTATTGGCAGCTTTTTTTTATTGTTTATTTTTTTATTTATTATTGTTTATTTTGTATTTTGTATTTTTTAGAAATAAAATAGTAGGTACCTACATTTATTTAATCTGCTATTTTATTGTTTTTAAATTATTTATGGATTTTTTTTTTATTTTATACTAGTCGCATACCGCGGCTACGCTCACGTTGTTTCATCGCCCCTGTTACTCCCGTCTTTCCCGTTGCTCCCGCTGATCCATTGATCCTGATTCTCCTGTTGCTTGTTTCTCCCGATGCTCCCATTTCTCTCTTTGCTTCCGTAACTCCATGCTCTATCCACAATCCTCCACTCACCATCTTCCGCCCTCCATCCTCCATCCTTTATTCACCATCCTTCATTCATTCCCCATCAACCATTCACCATGCTTCATCTGCCATCCTCCATCCTCTATCCTCTATCCACCATAACCCATCCTCCACCTATCCATCCATACTCCACCCATTATCATCTATCCATCATCTATCCATCATCTATCCATCATCTATCCATCATCTACCATCCCATATCTACCATCCACCATCCTCTATCAACCATCCTCCATCCACTATTCATCATTCTCCATCCTCCATCCACCATTCATCATTCTCCATCCTCCATCTTCCAAACCTCCATCCTCCATTAACCATCCTCCATTAACCATCCTTCATCATCCATCTCCATCCACTATCCTCCATCCTCTGCCCACCATCCTCCATCCATCATCCTCTATCCATCATCCTCTATTTATCTTCTACCATTCTATATCTACCATCCCCTATCCACCATGTTCTGCGGATATTTTTCTTTTTTACGTGTATAATTTCTTACCGTTTTTTTAATTTTATTTTTGCAATATTTTTCATTGCTTGAACAAAATTATTTATATTTGTAGTTTTTTTTCTGTTTAGTTTTTATATCTTTTTCTAATTTTTTTCATCATCAGTTTGCTTTCGTTTTTTGCTTAACTTATTGAAATTTTTGCTTTGCCCCTCTTGTCATTATTTTTAAACTCAAAGGTGTCAATAGTTAATACAGTGCAACCCGGTTATAACGTACCTTGAGGGGACCACAAAATTAGAACGTTAAAACCGATAGTACGTTATAGCCAACGTAAAAACCTTTCACATTTGTGAATGGAGATTGCAAAAAGGTACGTTATAACCAAAAGTACGTTATAAAAGTGCACTTTATAAGCGGGTTGCACTGTAGTATTAATTCATACATACATACATTCATGCGTATGTATGTCTCATCTGCCTTATCCCGTAACAATTGATGTTGCAAACAGGAGCTGAAAAAGAGAAAATTTAAAATTTATGAAACTTTGTTTGCCAAAATGATTCGAAAGAGCCCCAAAATCAGTCAATTAAGGGCTCTTATCTGCATATTTAAATGGCAGCAGAAAGCATGCCTTTCCTCATGCAATTTCGAATTTCCAGAAATTCAATTCAATACATTGCACACACAATTGCTTCTCATTAATGTCTCAACAATTCTTCAACGTCTCGACTAAATGGCAAGTGCATTATGTGCCCATAAGCAGAATATAAAATTAAACTCTGCTGAAGTTCATGTCCAACAAAAAGGTCACTAGCGTCTGATTATTTGCTTTTATTTTTCTGATTTAATTTCTTTTTTTTTTACTCTTTCCTTGTGCCTTGCTGGGCGTCTTATTCTACTTGACCACAAATTTTAAAACGTTATTTATTAAAAAAAACACTATAAGACAACAATTTGCATCGTTTTATCGCTACATGGCATAGCCATCGGTCCGCCATCCGAAGGGGAAGACGCAACCTCTGTCCGTTGACCGGCTTGTCTTAATTTTTCTTTTTGTGGTCTTAACTCTTTCCGCTAAAGATGAGTTTCTTTAGTTTTTATAACGATTTCGGTTCATGTCAAAAAGTGGTAAGATCAGACTTAATTTTAGATATCCGCCCAGTTAAATATTCGAAAAGCGAAATGAGTCAAGCAACGTGGTAACGCACCTTAGAAATTGACCACAAATCGCTATTGATTTTTCCCCGAAGACGTTACGGCGAAGATTGTAAAAGGATCGATGATCATGCAATTCGAGATTTAAGATAGCAATCTTTTGTGGGTCCAATGACCATTTAAAAGAATTATAGGTGTTTTGACGATCAGTTCGAAAATCAAACTGCTTATATTTTGATGGCGCGGCGTTGCGATCAGTTTGCACCGTGGACTGATCTTTCACCGAATCGACCTTATTGTTGTTTGTCGGTCGTTTTACTTTTCGGATGTCTTTAATTTTCGTTAGCATGGTCTTCCACCAACAGAACAGAACGTCTTCATTTCCAGACAATTTGGCAGATCCAACAGAGACGGATCATTCTGCGAACGATCAAAACGATCATCAGACTGCGGTGTAGAGGATCGCGATCGCGATAGTGAGAGCAGTCAACCACGAGTAAAACATTTTTAGTTTTTCACTGGGCTTGCCTTTTAAACAAAGAGCTTTTACGGCTATTTAAAGCAGCTAGAAACCCAAAAAGATTGACTGCCAAAAAAAAAAATATTCCTCTAACATAGAGATTTTCAGCGAAAGTAAAACGTCTTAAAAAAGGCGTCTTAAAAAAGGAAAATCGAGCGATCTTTGAAACTTTTGCTTGATCATGCCCATGATCGCGGTTTCTGTACAGCGTTTTTTTTTTTTTTGCTCCTATTGATTTGACATTGAAGATTGGCGCGTATGTCATAACAATAATATAATTGCAAAATGTTTGCAATAATAATAACAAACAGAGGAGAGAGCAAGAAAAAAGGTTTGGTAGCTATGCAGTTTGCGAGATTAAAGTAGTTTTTAATTGCCAATAAATGAACCATTGGCATTAAGCCCCACAAATCGGCGACTAAGACTCTCTGGTGTAATAAAGGTATTAGCGAAGGCAAGAGACTTATTCATATCGCAAAAATAATATTGCATGGTACCTATTTAAATTAAATAAAAAAAAATTTAGTTGCTATTATATTTGAGGTCATGTTGCGAAAAAGGGGAACTACTTTTATTTTTAAATTCTGTCTTAAAAAGGTTTCATATTGGCACTCCACAACAATACAAAATTGCTCTTACTTCTTTTAGTTGGCTCGACACCATGTTTATTATCCGATATTTTAATAGAGAAATCGTTTCCGAATTTTGAGTGAAATTTAGGATGAAACTATTTGACAGTTGGTTGATCAGATTTGACAGCGTCATGCCTTAAGCTAGTATTACACCAGGCGGTCAAATATTTGACCATAAAAATTTGACCGAATTTCATGTCAAATATCCATTTGCCACACTGCCTGATTGCGATATTACACTATTTGACACGTTTGACAAAATCGTAAAATTTTCTTTTCGTGTCAAACGCCATCAGGTTGGAAAGAAATTCTTACAGTTTGATAAAGGACTTAGTTGAGTCCGAAACGTCACGCAAAATAAATTTATCAGTATTCACCGGAAAACCTTGTATTTAAAAAAAAAGATTCTGACAGAATGTTCAGATCTAAATCGACGTGTTGGCAGACATCGCACAAGATGTGGTCAGATTGATTGTCAAATGGTCAAATGGAACACTTTGTCAAACCCAATTTGACCATTACACTATCCGACACCATCTGATGGCATTTGACAGGGAAAATGGTCAAATATTTGGCCGCCTGGTATACAGTGTATCATTCAATTCAATTAAAAAAAAAATGTTTTTTTTTATTTTAAATGGGACCATTTTGGACTTCAAAAATTATCTTCCAAAAGATTATGGCCGAAAAAAATTCTAAAGGCTCGTGTCCACTGGCAAGTAACTTGCGACATTTCTTGCTAAAGTAATTTGGTGCGATGTGTACACTATCTGTCAAATTGCAGTAATTTTACTCTAGCAAGTAGCTCTACAAAAATCTTGCAAGTAAAACTTGCTCTTCCATGTACACTTCATCATCAAAGTTTCGTTGAACTGTCAAAACGAAAAAGAAAAATACCACAACTCTGGAAAAAGTTCCACATTGGAAATGACCAAAAACGTGTACTCGGAACTCCACTTGGATTTTCCGTTAATATTTCGCACGTAAACTGTGGAACTACGACTCCTAAAACTGAACTTAACCTCACATCCAATGCAATTGTACTGACTTGCTGAAAAATTTCGGAACTGATCGGAACTTTCTTGCGAGATCTCAACTCTCGCAAGTTAGCGTGTACATTGACAAATTGCTTGAAAAGGCAAGCGTTTGCTGGCTAGAGCAAAAACTTGGGCAAATGCGCTCTCGGAACCGTGTACACATGCAGCAATAAATGTCATAGAGCAACTCTAACAAGTTTTTCTTTGCTGGTGGCCACGAGCCTTTAGACTCGGTTTTCGAATTTTAGTACGAGGCATATTTTGAAAAAATTATTCATGATTTTCTATTACTTAAAACTTCAAACGCGTCTATCTTCAAATTTCATTTTTCAAATTGGCCAGAAACATAATTCAAATAATTTTTAACCGATTCACTTGAAATTTTGAATTGTGTCTTTAAAACTACATTGTGTATTAAAAGTACGTAGGATTTGCATTTATATAGTAGTTCATTTGTTATTAATAATTTTTTAACGATTTTCAGGCAAATTTTACACTTTTCTCTTTAGAAGTGCGCCATTTGGATAAAAATCATTGGCCGCTATTCACAGTCGTGATAAAGTTGGCATTTAGTTAAAGCTGACTTTAGTGTCGTACTGACACTAAAGTCAGCTTTAACTTAAAGTAAACTTTATGACGACTGTGAATAGCGGCCATAATGTTTATCGAAAAAATCTAAGTACTACTCTTTTAATCGAAAAAATTCAAAAAATTCAAAAATTACAGGAGTAGTCCGACTGTGTACCCTGGTAAAGTGGAAACGCCATCGCAAAAACGCAGTACATCTGCAATTTTTAATTTTATCGCTTTAAAAAAATTGCTGTATATAGTCAATGATATGGTGGATGGAGGATGGGGGATGGTGGATAGAGGATGGAAGATGGAGGATGGGGGATAGAAGATGGAGAAACAGGACTAAAGGATCAACGGGAGAGACGGGAGTAACAGGGGCGATGCAACACCGTGAGCGTAGCGTAGTATCAATTAAAAACAGTTTTTTTTTTCCATTTTCTTGGGGAGTTTGTTTATCTTATTCTTTAAAAGGTAATCTGATTGTTCAACTTAATTAAATAGTAGACCCTGTTGGTAGTTCCAATCAACAATTGTAGAGCACTATGCGTTTTGACTAAAACTTTCGAATTGTTATTTTAACTGGAGTGGTAGATAACATGTCTCTTTCGTGCTTACACTTTGCAATACAAAGACTTTTTTTAACCACTTTACGTTATTAAAATGAAGTCAAAGGTACTTATCTCTTTTTTGATATTTTTCAAATGAATTTTATATGCTGAATCCTGGCTTATCTTACAACCATAAGTTTGACATGGCAGCTCCCAGGTAGGAGAGATTTCTTCACATTTAAAACCAACGAAATTTGCATTCTCGGAAAACTTCTCAGCCACCAGACACTACATCGTCCTCGATTCTTTTCAAAGCCTCACCCAGCGCTCCTCATCATGTGCCGCCTTTTATAAAACCGCAATATTCCTAAGTGCCACCGAAATCCTCCGAAAGTATTTCTCTTGCGCACTTCACAGATATCTTCGTCCTGAAGAATTTATGAGCTCCCGAGTTAATAAATTTTCCACCCATCAACCGACTTACCTACCCCTTGAAAATTATTATTATTATTTTTTTTGAATTTCACCATTAAATGCACAAAAGATTGTCGAATCGCAACCAACTTTGCAGCATCTTAGTGTACGCGTTCGTTCTCTTGGAGCATTACTTTGCATAACAACCCAAAAGCATTTTGCCGAAGATTATTCTCATAAATTATGGCCACAACAGCCTTCATTCGAATTTAAATAGAAAAAGGCTGGCGAATGAAAAACTACAAGCCGCTGTGACTGTGACACACCGATCCAAGGGGTCGTATGTCGTGTACTCACATGTGTACTTACAACATATCAGGACTATTGGAGCTATGCTGCTTGATCAACCATCTAAAGTCGTAATCGTGGTTAATGCTACTGTCTGTTGCTTTAGTAAAAATGTGTTGTTTTTTTCGTCTCCAAGAAAAGCTAAGCAATGCACCATTAGTCCGCAGTTCTTTGTACCAAAAAGTCATGACGATAAAGGCCTTGGAATTTGTATAGTACTCACTCGTAAGTAAGTACCTACCTTGCAGTAAGTGCATGTAGAAACAAATTAATGATCAGAAAGAGACTTGAACAGGTTCCACAGTGTCACCTGGTCACGATTTTTTCTTACCTCTGTTCCGTACGGGTCGTATCCAATCACGAGATCTAGAACTAGGGAAACCAAGCTGCAGCTGAAGATCGGTACGCATAAATATCGGTCAATCTTGCACAAAATCTGGACTCTTTGCAGACTAAAATCGAATCGATATCTTGGTCAATCCTTCTTTTGATTTAGCAATAGGATGCTAGGATGCTACTTAATTAAATTGTAAATACTAGCCAAATGGCCAATTATCGGTTTTGATATGTAGTACCTAGCTAGAAAGGTTTGCAAATCAAAAGATTAAAAATTATTCGTTAATAAAAATACGTTATTTATGCGTTAAAGTTAAAAACTGGCGGCTGAAAGAGGGATTTCTTATTCTTATTTCATATTTAAATTTGAGGAAGTCGCACACCATTCAAGCTTTTTATTCACGATCAAACTGACACGGAATTCAATCAAAAACATACTGCAGTCACGATCGGCTGCAAGCCAATCGTAAAATACTCTAGATGATACAGAACTCCGATGGATATTGAAGTTGGGGATGAAGAAGTATTACGTGTGTGCATGTTGTATGTACTTCATTAAGGAGTCCCATTAAATTGCTACTCAAAACTAAAAGACAATATTCACTTTTTAATTTCATATCTTGTACTAGAAAAAAATATCCTTTTTAAAGGACTTTCATATGGGAGGCGGAGCAAGGACTCACTCGATTTCTTACATATTCATCCTTTCCTTGGAACCATTCAAAAATTAATGTGTACAAAATTTCAAATTTGTAGTTTGAAGCGTTCAACAGTTATCGAAAAATATTGTTGAACACGTGTCTTAAGGATTTTTTGTATAGAAGGTACCAGAAGGAGTTCAAGGATTTCGCTGACTAGTGAATTTGAACTTTGTCTTCACTCGAAACTAATTTGTATAAAATTCCGAATTCGTAGCTAAAAGATTATTTGAGTTATAGTGAGTTTCGTAAATTTAGTGAAGTCATTTTTACAGAATATTTGTATGGCAGCCCCTCGAAGGACTATTAGGATTTTCTTCATAATCATACAGTTAGCTCCAACTCTTGGAAAAATAACACATGCGAAATTTCAAAGACCTAGGTTAAGCCCTTCTGAAGTTATCGACCAATACTCTTGAACACGTGTTTTAAGGACACTTTGTATGGCAGCTACCCGAAGGAGTAGGACGATTTTACCCGTTAACGAACTTAGCCTTACAAATTCAACCAAAAACCAAGATTCCAAATTTCAAGAGTCTAGGTGAAGGCGCTCTCGAGTTATCGTGCTAACGGACAGTCAGACGGACGCACGGACGTCAAGCGGATTTGAGGTTTTTGGCCACAAATAAAAAATAAATAACATATACATTTTTTTCGTCCGAGGCTTGGTTCTATGCGTTACATATTTTTCGGCTGGGTCAAACTTATAATACTCTATATGATTTCATCTAGAGTTATAAGCATATACATACGTATAATACCTAAATAAATCAACAAAATAACTTAAGAAAATTTTGTTGTTTTCCGGTGTCGTTGTTGATTTACAGCTTTCTTATACTAAAAAATCTGCCAACAGTCTGGGCGCAACTTTATTATTTTTCCGGCAGAAGTTCGGAACGTATTTTATTCGGGGATGCGGCATATGCTACTATGTGACTGAAAACCTAACAAAAAGTTCGGGAAGCGGTTAGAATAGAGTGTAACATATGAATTATATAATTGGGCCATATTCCGGGATGCGGTCTAGAGGTTGAAAAAGAAAATACTTAAAAATAGGTGATTATTAAACAAGCCCGTGGAAGTGAAAAGATATTTGATATCTGATGAGACCTGAGAGATATGGTGGAATTTATGAAAAAGTATTCAACCGCTTTACACCCCCTTAGGAGTCGAATTTCAAAAAATCTGGAAAACACGTTCTAGGAATTCATATGAAGAATCCGTAGAATAAAAATGAATTCAATATTTGGAAAGGTCTAGTAAATATGACGAAAATCGTGAAAATATATGCATTTTATTATTACTGATAATTTTTTTTGCCCCCCCCCCCTTCCGAATCCCAATGAATATTCGAACTTTTTTTGTTAGATTTACTTTTTTAGTTGATTCACATATACGTACCGAGTTTCAACTTTCTAGCATAAGCCGTTCAAACGTTAGGAAAAACACCCCCCACCCCGTACCATACTACCCCCAAAAAAAATAAATTATTTTTCCACCATGCCACTACAATAGCTCTATCTAAACACCAAGTTTAAGCTTTCGATCATTACAGGTTCTTTAGATATAAGCATTTTAACTTTTTTCTTCTTTTTTTTTCCCCTATTAGGGTTCTATTACGCCTACTTCTGGTAAGAATTTGAAGCATCTATCTTACACTGTTATTAAGATATGAAACGTGTAATTTTTAAAAAATTCTTATCCCTTCCACTTCTATGCTTCCCTACCCCCCCTCAAAAATTTTACTTTGGACAACCTTTTTTTATTAAGGTTTATACTCAAACCAAATTTTGTTTTTGTGGTGCAATTGGCTTGTGAGATATCGTAATCTAAAGTTTTTCACCCCCCCCCCACCCCCGTACGCCTTTACCCCCACCAAAAAATTTTGTTTCAATCTACTCTCCTAATATAACTACAGATATTTGTTAAGTTTTAATTACTTGCCATTAACGGTTTAGGAGATATGGATTTTAAAATGTGGCAATTTCTACTTTTTTGCGTTTCGGACGCATTATTTGCCCTTCCACTCCCACACCCCTTCACCCATATCAGCAATTTTTTTGCAAATGGGTCCACTATCAAAGCTCTATAGAAATTCCAAGTTTCAGCCTCCTACCATAAGCGGTTGCTGAGATCTAGAAACCAAAATTTTTCGTCTAAAACGCTTCCCCCACCTTCCCCCTCACACTCTCACCCCTCAAAAAAATCTGACTTCAAGGGGTCTATCATGTTTATTCATAAAAAAAAAAGAATTTAATAGCTCATAGGGTTTGGGAACTATAATTCCTCAAATGAGTTTGCGTACGGCGTACGGCGCACAGACGGACTAAAAATTTGTATTGCTTTTTTGGTGTTTATTAGTCATTAAACGTGTAAAAAAAAATTTCAGGGTAGCAAATTTTTTTTAAAAAAAAGTCGATAACAATACTTTATCATTAAAATAATAAAGTAAAAATGTAGGTGACTCTGAAGATCACCCAATATTTCAACCAATTTTGGTGGAATTTTTGTTTGTGCGCTAGGATATATGGTATGAAGCTCAGCGCCACATCGAATCCCGCCAACAGCAATTTTACTGTTTTCCCAATTTGTTGTTAATGGACTTTTTTCATGGTTAGCTACCATATATAGTACATAGAATCAAGATTTAAAAAATGTTTGTTGTTTTCCGGCGTTCAGAAAAATGGTTTGGATTAATTTTGTATCGATATTAAAAATAAGTATGCATGTATATCTTACTGATCATAAAAAATTGTTCAAATTTTTGGAGAATTTTACGAATACTCATACTCGCAATTGTTAACAACTTTACTTTTGATGGTAATTGTCGAAATAAACATTAAATTTAAACGCATCATGTTGCTTTTCAAATTATCTGAAAAGACTCCTACTGTCTGATTCGTGCCTTTTGGTACAGTTTTTATCCGGACGATTTTTTTTTAAATAATTTTTGATATTTTTTAATAATTTGCTCCCTTTTGTAACATTTACCTTTGAAGAAAAATATGTTAAGGTCCAGTTCAGATTTATTTTTCTTATGTTTTTATGTAACTGGGTAAAAATAACATTTTTATTTTAAAAGTAAAATCTAGACGAAAGAGCTGTGTTTTTGAGAGTTTATGTTTTTTTTAAAAGATTTCTTGAAGGAAAAGACTTTTAAACTGCAACATAAAAATAATGTAATTTTGTGTTGATGCTAGCACATCGAACAAAATTGTGTCAAAACTTAAAACTTGGTTTTTATTACTTAAAATAATAATTAGTAAATATAAAATTATGAGCAAGATTTTTATTTTTAATCAAAAATGCCATACTGTTTTAAAGGTTTTATTCTTTCCGAAAGGGGTTTTCAACAACATTGTTTTATACTTCATTTAATTAAACAAATCCATCAGCTTGGTTTCTTTATTTTTATACTCTAGATGAACATATAAAGTATTATAAGTTTAATCCAGCCCGAAAAGTTTGTAACGCATAGAACGGAGCCTCGGACGAAAAAAAGTTATATAATATTTTGCGTTTATTTTTGGCCATAACCCCCAAATCCGTTTGCTGTCCATCCGGCCGTCCGTCCGTCCGTCCGTTTGCACGATAACCCAAGAACGCGTTGAACTAGGAAGTTGAAATTTTGTAACAACTTGTAAAATGGAAAAAGTAAGGCTAAGTTCGTTAATGGGCGATATCCTTCCACTCCTTCGGGTACCTCCCATACAAGAGTCATGTAGCTGCCATACAAAAATTCTGTAAAATGTCCTAACTTACTTTATGGAACTCACTATAAATCAAAAAATCGAGTAGCCACTATACAATAGTTTCTGCCTGTAAGTAAAAGGTCATGTAATAATTGCTTGTGCACTCCTCATTCTTTTGATATATTTCCAACTAAAAATATAAATCGAAGTTCAGTATTTCATCTAGAGTATCATACGATTGGCTTGCAGCCGATCGTGATTGCGTTATGTTTTTAATTTGATTTTGATTTTTTTTATTTCTATTTTCCTTATTTTAATTTTTTGCTTTCTCTCTCTTTATCTTTTTTCTCTATCTTTTTTTTGTTGTATGTTTCTTCTTTGTTTTCTCTTTATTTTTCTTCTTTTTTTCTCTCTTTATTTTTCTTTGTTTCTTTTTTAATTTTTTTTTAATCTAATGTTTTATTTTTCATTACTTGAGCCGTTTATTTTGAAAGTGAAATAAGTCACTTTCGTTTTTAAATTGACATGCTTAAGGGTTTACGTTTTAACATGTTTAAAAATATTCATTCCAACTTTCGGGAAAATTTATTTGTATTTGTTAAAAGTGTGATAAAACATCAATAGATTCTCAGAAAGTTCCTTCGTGTTGTATAAAACATCGTTACAATGTCGCAACAATTTTTTTTTTAAAAAGTGACTTATTTATTCCACTTTTCAAAATCATCAGCTCATTTATCCATGGCGATCACCAGTTAAGCAAAGTCTTTTTGTAGAGCACTGGGTCTATCCTGAGTTTCTTAAAACCCAGGACCTCTAGATTAGTAGATTACCCCCTAGTGGACAGTTTTTTACCCTATTTCTTTTGCCTTTTTTCCAGTTGCTCAGCTCGCTGGCCACCGACCTGGACTTAATGCTCAACGATCTACGAACTTCGCCACCAACTCGATTCGTTCAACCATCAACTGGAATCAGGTCGAATCAGTCTGTGTCCATAGTTTCGTCCTCACATCGCTCCAGTCAGCAGGACAATCAAAACTATCACCATCAGCAGCAGCAATTTGTCCACCATCAACAGTTTCTTAATTTACGACCGGCACCAGTTTTCGACCAGAATTCCATCTCGAAACTAACAACATCTTCAGGTAGTGGTGGAGGAGGAGGTGATGGAGGAGTGGGTGGAACCAACAATAGCGGCAACAAGAACACTTCCAGTAGCCAAAAGCAGACAGCATTCCTTCGGTAAGTCTATTTTATAGTTGTTTGTGTTATGTAGAAAGGTGGTGGAGAGGACTCCAGCCGAGGTGGGCTGGAACTGTAGTCAAGGTACTTAGATATTTCACTTTGATGGTCAATTGGCTTCGGTGCACTATCTGCCAGGCCGTTGTCGTCCTCGACCAGAGATGTCTATGTCACGTTGTGTCAATGGATTCCAAGACGATAGCGAAGACTTAGACAGTAATAAGCGTCTTGAGACGACCTAGACGAAGGTATACCATACGTTCAGTAATATATATGACTCGCTATCTCGTCTGGCTTTTCATGGTCTTTATCACATTTTTGGTTCCGGCCCAGCAGCTCGAAATTTCTCAAATTGCAAATCTCATTTCGTTGGAATCTCGTTTTATGTGGCATTATACCATTATACGATTTTTCCAATTTTATTTTAGAATATGTTTTTAAGGTTGGAATGTCGGGTCTGTAATGAGTTTCAATGTTATTTTAAAGGAAACAGGTACACAAAATGAATTGGAATCCACTGGTCCAATATCAAGTTCGAGACTAATGAATTGGCCTTTTTGATCAAATGTTGGATAACTTATTGGATTTGGAAGATGGAATTGTGGTTTAGTGGGTTTAGTGGTTGTGGCGTCCCCCAGTCACTTCATTCTTTCGAGTGAAATTAAAACACAAAAAATGTTCCTGATAGTCGGAATATTTGCCCAATGACTTCACTTTCTCCTATATTTATGCCCCAAAATATGTTATTTTTGTGTTTTTGTGATTTTGTGTAGGAGATTGGCGAGGTACGGACCACCTCCCTTTAGGAGCTCTGCTGGTATTGCATCAACTCCGGGTGATTTATGTATTTTTTGGTCGCGCAGGGCTGCTTCCACTTCTCCGATAGTGGGTACCGTAGTTGATGTCTGCTCATCCGATGGTGCAATTGATGTTATAATTGCGTCGGTGGTCGTCACTCTGTTAGGGTTCAGCAGCTTTTTAAAGTATTCAACCCATCTTTGTTTAATTTGTTCTGCGTCACTAAGGATATTTCCTTCCTTGTCTTTACAGAGGTTTGTTCGTGGCTTATAGCCTTGTCTTATTTGTTTGACGGCAGTATATGCGGATCGTAGATTATGTGACTTCATGTCCGTATTTAGGTTTATAATTATGTCATTGTTGTGTTTTCGTTTCTTTCGTCTGCAAATTTTGTTTGATAATCGCCTAAGCTCGTCGTATCCTTCCTTTTTGGCTCTCGTCGGTCTTTCGATGTACGCCTTGTAAGCTTCATTCTTTTTCGTTATTGCGTCACTACACTCATCATCGAACCAGTCATTATGTTTCTGCTGGGGTTTTAATCCAATGATCTTTTCTGCTGTCGTTCTGATTCCATCTCTCAACTGTGTCCACTCTTGATCGATGGTTGTCACTTCGTCAGTTCGTGATGCTTCAAAGTGATTTTGTAGCGCTGACTTATAGGCTGACGCGACAGTCTCGTCCTTTAGTTTATCGATGTCAAATTTGGCTGTCCTGCCCTTTTTGGAGTACCCGCATAATGCCACTCGACATCGATAATTATTTTAGACCTTTATGTGAGCTAAAATTTAATTTAAGCAAATCCTTTTTTTTTCATTTTTGATTTGTGAGTTTTTGATATTTCGATCGCGCGTGATAAATTAAAAATTTTTAGTAGTAGATAAATTTTCAATTTTCTTGTATACGACATTTTGATTTTGATTGTTTGAACCACAAATTTAATTTTAAAATTAATCAAATTTCGAAATTTCTTATATTCAACATATGTAATTGTGATTTTTTTTTAATGTTTAAAGCACGCGATATTCAAACATTTACACATTGAAATTAGATTTTGTAATTTTGAGAGGTGCAATTGAATTTAAGAATTTGGAGGTTCCAATATTTTTATTTTGGGACTTTAAATGTGTTGGGAACTCACGAATCAAATACAGTTTCATTTTAACATAACATAACATAAAATTACAGTGTTCGACATATGGCATTTTAATTTTGAGGTTTTGTTTTGTATTGTAAGCGCGCATATCAATTTATAAAATTTAAACATTCATATCAATTAGTTTTCGAAATTTTGACCGTGCGAAATTTTTTTAGTTTAATTTTTTTTTTTTGAATCTCTCAAATTAACCTGTAGCCAGAATTGCAGCAGTAGCGATAAGCGAAATTTGGTAACGATATTCTTCTTCACACTGCTGAAACATAATTGAAGCGAAAAAATTATATAAAAAATATCGTGTTTCTGCACGGCCTCAATTAATTTTTTGGTCTAACGACATTTTTATATCGCCTTAAAATTCAAAATTTCCATATTAGATTTTTTGATTTTGACATTTTTAGAGTTCAAATTAAATGTCGATATTAAGTCACTTTCGGTATTTCAATTTGATAGTTTTTTGATATTTTGAGACTGAATTTAATTTCAAAGTATTGTTTATCTTGCGATTTGATTCATTGGCTAATTTAAATAAAAAAAATTATCAGTTCTCAATTTATTGATTTCAAAATTTAATAATTATTATAAATATTGATTTCGACGCTGCAATTTAAATTTAAAATTTTCCATTCAGGCACTCTGAGCACTTGAATTGAAAATTTTTTTGAGAAAATTTTGAATTTTCGACAATTTGATTCGACTGTTTGATCACTGAAATCAAATTTCAAATTTTTTTTACTAGTTTTCAATCTAAACCTGAATTTGGAATGTTATTTCTACTGCCCTTTTAAACACCATTTCTGATTGTGAATTCAATGATAATTTCTAATGTCCTTAGTATGTCCTGAGTTAGGCGTCGTTAGTCTTTTATTCTTTGCAAATTTAGCACAAATATCAGCGAGAGCAAGATCCTCCAGTCTTTGAAGGAAGGATACGCTGATTTCAGAATTTGTTCCATCTTTTGTCCAATGTAATTAATTTCATACTTCCACCTGCTTTTTTCACGGTTTCATTACTGAGGTCCCTAGTAATTTTTTAGACGCCCTGAGGAACTCGAGTCAGCTATTCTCTTATATTCATCCTGACGTATTTATCTTTTTCCGAGATTTGGACGCCTTTGTGAAAAACTTCTTGCAGAATAATTTCCTGATGGTACAAACTAAAATTAATGTTTGAAGATCCACTGATTTACGTGGAGCTTCCATGTGTGCTATCAGCTTGGTACACCAAGGTAATATTGGGTCTGGTTGATGCCAATCATGTCTGTATATAGATAGCGGAACCGTAAAATAAAGGCATTGCCATACCGTTTCTAGTCAACTTTCTACTTAAAGTTAAATTCTGTACATTATCCCCATTTGAAGGTGCAAAAGGGACATCATCTTCGATTCTGTTCTAAAATGCGTATAAAATCATCCAAGGGTTCTAGCGGCTTCTTCTCTATTCTGTAGGCTTAAGTAAGCCACTCGGCTGAACAAGAAGGGGGCTTTGTATTACATACTTAGCTCAGAAGCCAAAAATCCCACAGTAATCTTTGAATAACTTACTTCAAGTAGCTAAAAGCTTACCTACACAACTTAAAAAAAAACACGGGCTATAAATCTTGAGAGTTAAATTAAACGAATTTCTATTGATCTCAGCATCATTTCGTGGAATACATACTTTTAGACCTTTCAAGCGAGCAATATAAGTTTTATGAATTTGAAAGTGTGATAAACAACCTTAAACGAGTCTTGGATCACTCTAATTTTCATAAAGGGCCGTCAAATTGCAATGACCTAGAAATCGTTAAAGACTCGTATGAAACGTTCGAAATTCAAATAGGCAACTTAGCTAATCAACGAGTTAGCTAAGAGTCGTATTTTTTTTCAAACAGAAATCGATAGTGTCGTGTCGTCTTAGGGCTTCCTGCTTTCGAAAAAAAAGTCGCTAAGTTGTAAGCCGATGTTTGTGTGAACAACTTGGGAATCTTCAATTGAATTAGGGGCTTCAACCTTGACTAGACATGCCATTTATCTAGGAAGCCATTTCGGTTACCCAATCGTCTCAAGTTGCAACTGAAAATCATGTCTGCTTATAAATGAAACCCTTCTATAAAAAATACAATTAAACAGAAATTGCCTGACAATTGCATAATAGACGCAGGTTTACTATAGCGCAAAACGCTGCTCTAATCACAGACCCCTCCGATCATGTAATTTTCTTGCAAATTGTTACAATTTCATTATGTTATGTTCTAAAGTGCCCCACGCACTGTCTAACCGGGATAAAGACAGTAATTAGCGTGAGTAATTGTCTTGTTCGTCAACATCGTCATTGTGATTATGAGTCCCTTTAATAACACACTCTTCATCTTTTTGCTCCCCAGCTCGCATACTTTTCGCCCTGTTCCATTGTGCACAAGTCTTAGGCATTTATCAACGTATTCGTTCGTCGTCTTCCCATATGCTGGATGTGGGATGAACGAAAATTCTAGGGTATCTTATTATCATGTGTATAATAAGCGACACAATTAATAGTTTAATTTCACTAAGGAAGCCTTGCCTGATGGATTCCATCCCCTGTTCCTGACGGAGCCATAAGGATGAAATTTTATACTTAAGATGATAATTGTGTAAAATGCCTTGGCTCGAATGGGTAAGACTAATGGACGAAAGTCGGTTATGGTTGTTGAAGTGTAATTTCTTAGAGGATGATGAATGAATGTAGTGGGTCGACAGCTTCATCCCTTTATCTTGGACATATCATTGTTATTCCAGGTCCGTTTCGGGAAGACAATGGGTGCCGGGACTTTGGTCAACAGCTCAAGGGTTTCATGTATTTTCAACAAAGTTTCGATGGCTTATAGTTGTAGATGCTTAATGACAAGATTAATTTCCTGTAAGGTTGGGAGCTTCGAAAACTTTTTTAATAATCTTGTATTTCACCATTATTTTTTATGCTCTTCTACGTATATTTTAAACGATACTGAAGTCTTCAATTTTAGATAATTTACTCTAATTGCATTGCTCCGTTTTAGTACAGTATCTTATTTTAATAGTCAATGCATGTGATTTACCCGAGACGCGAACCAAATCGGAGCATGGAACTTAAACAACATATGCATGCGCACAGATGTAGTAAAAACTTACACCTCATGCAGATACATTTTATTTTTTTATATCACACGCCCTGGTGTCATGGGTGTCCTCAAAAGTTGTACACCCATGATACGTTTTTGGAACAACCAAATGGGTGTAACTCAAACACCCATAGTTGCGGCACTAACACCTATTTGTGCAGCGTTTACAACCGTTTGTGTTTCACACAACACCTATGAGTATTTTTCGAAACACTCATAAACAGGGGTATACTAACATGGGTATTAAGAAACTCCCATCGGAATTTTTGACCAGGGGAAGTGTGAGTATCTAAAATTCCATCATTTGTAGTTCTTCAGGAGCCTAGTAAGAAGTGACTTTTTTTTTAACAGCAATTAAGACTTAGATATAGCTAAAAACTTATAAATATAAAAAAATTAACGAGAGAATGGGGGTTGGTGGATGGAGGAATAATAAGAAACGTAAAATAAACAAAACTACTGCATTAATAGTAATTGAAATTAATATTAAAGTTGCACTCAATCTGGGAGCATTTTTTTGGTAAGAGTCCGGAACGCGTTTGAGGAACTGTATGTGCATTCGTTGGGTTGTCAGTTGCAAATTATACATACTTCATCACATCTCAAAACTAAAGTACGACCAGACAGTTTTTTTTTTAAATTTCAATAAAAATATCTAGGGTAATTTCTAAAATTTATTTTTAGGCGATTATAAGAAGCCCGTTAAAGTAAAAAGCAATTTGATATCTCATCAGCTTTAAGAGATATGTCGGTATTCGTAAAAACGTGCACAATCAATGGTTGAAATCAATTTTTAGGCGATTATATGAATTCCGTAAAAAAGCAACTTCGATATCTCATTAGACCTAAAAGATTTGGCGGATTTCGTGAAAATTTAATGATGAACCTCATCACCTTGGCAGTTGAATATTGAAAAATTATGAAATTGGTTCTTAGGCAATTGTAGTTGAAGTTTTTAAAACTAAAAGTGAAATCGATAATCTCATTGGGCCTAACCCTGCGTCTACACTGGAAATTTTTGTGGCAATCACAATGGCAATATTGCCATTGAGTTAAATTTCAAATCGCAGTGAGTGGGCATTTCATCGACAGGCAATTTTCATTGAATGAATCCGTAGAGTAGAAATGAGTTCGATATTTGAGAAGACCTAGTAGATATGATGAAAATCATGAAAATATATGCATTCTATATTCACTGATAATTTTTTTGCCCTTCTTCCGAACAACAATGGATATTCAAATTTTTTTTAATCGAAATTACTTTTCTAGTTTATTTATATATACACATTGAGTTTCAACTTTCTACCATAAGCCGTTCTATAGTTAGGAAAAAAACCCCACCCCCGTACCGTACTACCCCTAAAAAAATTATATTTTTCCAACATGGTACTACTATATCTCTATCAAAATATTAAGTTTCAGCTTTATATCATTGTAGGTAGGTTCTAAAGATTTATACATTATACTTTTTCCTTTTCACCCTTATACTTTTTCCTTTTCACCCTCTTCTACCCTTACCCTCTACACCCACACCTCCAAATTTTCCCTGCTAAGGCTCTATTGGTCCTACTTGTGGTAAAAAATTTGAGCATCTATCTTACACTGTTCTTAAGATATATGAAACGTGATTTTTTTTAAAAAATTCGTATCCCCACTGCCCCCTTTAAAAAATTTTACTTTGAGCAATCTTTATTTATCGACATTTATACCCAAACCGAATTTTATTTTTCTAGAGCGATTGGTTCGTGAGATATCGTAATCTAAAGTCTTTCACCCGCCATCCCCGTACGCCATTACAACCGCCCAAAAATTTATATGTTTAGTCTTTTCTCCTAATATAGCTACAGATATATGTTATGTTTTAATTTTGTGCCTTTAACGGTTTAGGAGATATGGATTTTAGAATATGTCGATCTCATCATTTTTGCGTTTCGGGCTCATTATTTTTCACCCCACTCCCACACCCCTTCAGCTGTATCAGCTTTTTTTTTTGCAAATGGGTTCACTATCGATTGTCTCTAGAAATTCCAAGTCTCAGCCTCCTAACATAAGCGGTTGCTGAGATCTACAAACCAAAATTTTTCGTCTAAAATGCTCCCCTCTCCTCCCCCTCATACCCACACCCCTCTCAAAGATACCAGTCGTAGAGGTTATCCCAATCTACCCACCATAAAAATTTCATGATAATACCTCAACGGGTTTGGGAGTTACGCGCCTTCAAACTATTTTGCGTACGGCGAACAGACGGACATTATTTTTTTGTTGCTTTTTTGGGGTTTACTAGTTCTAAAACGTGAAACTACAAAATTTCAGAGCACCAAACTTTTTGGAAATTTCAGGTCGATGTTATTTTAATAATAAAGTAATAAAATTAGCATTTTTGATGACAATGCTGTTAAACTTTCTTAAATTTTTACATTTGAATAAATGAAAATAGTCCGCAACAAATTTTTCACCTGGAAAACTTTTATTCCTTTGCGACTTTTAACTTTTTATTAACGGGAAGCGAAATTTTTTTTTTCAAAATATGAATCTTAAAAAAGTTTCGCGTTTTTAAAATAGTTCGCAACAATACATCTTGGAACGCGAAATTTTCAAATATGATATTTCAAAAAATGTGTGAATTTGAAATGCAAGATTTTCGGATCACAATGTTTTTTTTTTTTGGAAATGACGAGATTTAGAGAAACGAGTTTTTGTTTTGCGGGCTTTAAAACTCTTAAAAAAAATCGTTGCTTATAAAAAGCAATGGAAAACAAGATTGGGTTAGGATATAGTTAATACAAAAGGAACCATGACTACCAAAGGTACAGAAATAATCCTCCAGCTGGGAGGGATCTTCTTTAGGAGATCCCTTCATGCTTCTGCAACAGGAGAACCAAGTCTATTTGGCATTAATCTGGTGATTCATCAGCGACAGCTAGAGTAGGACCTTCATAACATGGATACCGCAAGAAGCTCTTTTCTTAATAGTTCTTAGTGGAATGTGCGCTGTTTCTATGAGGACATTTTTTCATGTGGAATGGAGTTTGCCATTTGGAAGGCATAGTTAGCCCAAGATGGTGCTGTTACAAAAGCCTCGGTAATGAAAACCTATCATTGAACGGTTGGTAGCGCGTTTCTTTTTCAAGTTGACTCTTCTTGGATCGATAATGGAAGAATCTGAATGGTTTAAGGAAATGTTCTAGAGGTGAATTTTAGAATCAAATTGATCTAGAACTTAAATTTCCTTGTTGAAGAATGTAAGTTTAGTTGCGTTGGATGGAAGAGCAATTAAACCCAGTGTTGTAGTCAATGTTTGGACAGACGAATACATTGAGCATTGTTCATAGCTGACATGTTACCTCCAGAAATGGCGATCTGTCTACAGATCCAACTAGAATCGAGACTCAACCATACTCGGCTATTAAAGTCGCATCTCATCTGCTTCCCCTACGCATCATCAGCTCAAACTCGCCATGAACAATTCAACGCAAACATCATCAATCTCGAAAATTACAACAAATGAGACAACGAATTACCCGCCTACAGTCTTCCTCATTACATTTTTGGATCTAGCGCTAGCCAAGTCCAGTAGGAGCATATTAGCCACCACACTAAAGCCGTGCTTGAATCGCTTCAATGTTCTCGAGTGGACAGTGGCCGTCATCAATTTCAACGTATCCGTGAGGCGCTTACCATCTGAGGTGTTGAAGCGAACTGGCGAAAAAGTGCCAACGGTAATGCAAAAGACAGCCAACAAGTTTGTCGGCTTCATTTGCCCGGAATAACCGGAAACGATGTGTTGAGTAATAGTTTGGGTGCGCAAAAATATGAACCGCTAGAACTGCATAACATCGTATGCATCATGAGGCCGAGCTTGAATTACCTGGTCCGCCTCAACTCAGGTTGGTTACGTCTCCGACTTGCGAGGTAAGAAGTCAGACGTGGTTAGGCGAAACTTCAGCCCACCAAAAGAAACTATGAGCTAACTATAAGACGCCTGGCTAGATCGACATCGAGTGGTGCTAGTGGAGCTAGAGTTTGCCGAGAGGATCTGGTATACTCCCATTGGAACCCCGAGTTCAAATCGTGGGGGTCTGGCGGCAGTCACTAAACCAAACCTCGTTTTCGTTTCTTAGCCCAGTCTTTCGAATCTTAGATCGATTTTTGTCCAGATTATGTTTTATGAGACGTATGCCACTAGTGTCCCAAATTCGCAGAATAATTCTTGCTAAACGAAAAAAGAAAAACTCCAGTTTTAGAGCGCGGCAGGAATGAAAGTCACTGGAGGAGTCGAGTAGGTGGCAAATGGATAATATGAGGTAGTGCGAAATTCTTAACGAAGACCGTATAATAATTTCGCGGTCTGATTGATTTTTGGGTGTTTGCGTTAGAAACGTATCTACTCCTCGTAGGTGTCCGATTACCGATTCGATGTAAACAATAATTTCATGATTCAGAATTCAGCATGAGTTCGTTTTAGGCGATCGAAGATTTTTCGCGTAATTGGAGAAACGTGTGAGTGATTCACATTTCGAATGAAAACGGGCTTTCCTGTCTTTAAGGAGGCATATAGGTAAAAGTTGTTTTGGCCACCAAACATAAAATGACATTTAATGCCAGTGGTGTAGTGCACAAATTTTTTAACACAATCGGATGGAATCTTCTTGTTACCTTTTAAATAGAATTGAAGAAGGTTTTCTTCCATTGGGCTGAGTGTGGGTGTGAAAACTGCTCAACTCATTTTGATTAAATTTTGTATAAATGTTTAAATTAAATTGATTAAATTTTGTTATAGCATAGTACATCAAATTTAAAATGGAGGCAATTTAATAACGTCCTTGATTCACATTAAGGCTTAGCTCTCTTACAATCTAAAATGAAGAGTCCTAATACTTTCCAGCCTAAATAACACATAATAACGTTAATGTAATGTAATGTATGCAGCAAACAAATATTTGCCGATTAACCTATCTGACTACATTTTACGTAATTGTCAAATAGTACAAAGTTTGACATAGTGACAAATATTTGACATAGTGGAAATTTTTGACATTGTGGCTAACTTATATATGACTATTCGCTGGCAAATCCGGTCTGATTGTGTAATTGACTAATTTTTGTTCGTATTTTACTCTAGCAATTTTATTTTCTAATTTCGAGTAAACGACAATATTTTATTGTTAAAAAAAAGAATAAACTAAGGCCTAGTGAGCGTGGCGGTTCTTAGCGCTACACCCCTTCCTGAACTGAACTAAAATTGTATGTAATTTATGATGAAGGTATAACATTTAATTTTTGACTTTTACCCATTTTACTTAATTATTTTAATAATACAGTATTATGGTAGGCTTGCGCATTCTAGTTCACCTTAGTGATGGCGAACAAACAAGTTCCCCAGCCGTTGCGAACTAGTTCATTCTTGTAGTTCGCAGTTCACTCACGGACAACTTGTTCGCATCAAATTCGGATTGAATGTGAGGACCTAAAAAAAAAAAGAGGTCCTCAATCAGGAAGGAACTAGTTCGTTTCAAGTTCGGATTGAATGTAAGGACCTACAAAAAACAAGTCCCCACTGAAAAAAGGTCCCCACTCAGGAAGGAACTAGTTCCTTCTTTCACTTCAAAATTTGCGGAATGATACGTGGTATGCAAATGTCATGACAAACTACTTCCTACAAACGAACTAGAACGGAATTCACTGCGTAGTTCACTTATGGGAACGATCTTCCGAACTAGTTCGTTCACGAACTACACAGGCCTATATTATGGTCGATTTAAAAAAAAATGGCATTCTAAAATTCATATATCCTAAACTGCTAATGTCACAAAGTTAAAACTTAGGAAACATCTTTAGATCCAGTGGCGTACGGAGGTGGGGGGTGAAAAACTTTAGATTACGATATCTCACAAACCTACAAAAATAAAATTCGTTTTCTTTATAAAGGTTGATGATAACGTTTGCTAAAAATAAAATAAGTTGGAGCATGGAAGTGGAGGGGATACAAATTTTTCTAGGAAATCACTTCTCATATCTCAAGAAAAAAAAACTGTTGAAAATTTCAAATTTTCAAATATTTCGCTTGTCAAAAGAGGCTTCCGTACCCTTGGAAATAAAACTTTCACGAAACCGAGCGCCAGCTAGTAGTAACTACGGCAAATGTCCATTCCGTTCATGAACACAGTAATGAAAAACGAAAGAAATATTTCGTCGCGAAAAATGAGCGAAAATTTCATTTCTTTTACACGAACTTTGACAGTTTATTTCGTTTCGCTCGGAACACAGTACTAGGCTTAACTATAGAATGACATATGATAGAAAGTTGAAATTCGGTACGTATATGTAAATCAACTAGAAAAGTAATTCCGACAAACACAATTTGAATATCCATTGGCGTTTGGAAGGGGGCAAAGCAAATGATCAGTGAAAATAGAATGCATATATTTTCACGATTTTCGTCATCTACTAGGTCTTCCCAAATATTGAATTAATTTTTATTACACGGATGCTTCATATGAATACCCAGAAAGTGTTTTCAAGATTTTGTGAAATTCGCCCCCTAAGGGGGTGTAATGTGGTTGTATACTCATTCATGAATTCTGCCATATCACTCAGGTCTGATCAGTAGCTCAGTTTTTTAACTTATGAATGAAAAATTGGTCACCAAAAAGTCAAAATGAAGACGAATTAATACAGTTTTCTCTCTGTATTCTCACCAAATGAGAAAGCACCGTAATTGACTACGCATTTGACAATCTTTCATTTCTCATTTGGTGTGAATATATAGAGAAAAGTGCATCAATTCGTCCTCATTTTGACTTTTTGGTGAGAAATTTCTCATTCAAAAGTTACAGAACTGAGCTACAGATATCAGAATATCTTTTCTCTTCCACGGGCTTGTTAAATAATATCAATGGCACAACAGCTCAAATTGGGCCTAGGCTTGAAGTAATGCTAGAGTTACTTAATTACTAGACCTACGCAACACTAGGAGGTGAAGTGGTCAGCCACACGCTCGTCCGTGATTATTACCCCGATTTTAACTCAGGTACTCATTTACAGCTGAGTAAACTGGTAGTCCGGCACCCAAACCCATTCTCGAAAATTACTTGTCGCCAAGTAGATTTAAACCTGGTACCAGGTACACCGAAGGCAAGTGCTCTAGCCACTAAGCCACCCAGTGTACTGGGCTTGTTAAATAATCACCTTCAATGTTTTTCCTTTTTCAACTTCGACCGAAGAAATAATAAAGTGAATTATTAACGGTTTGTTACTAATTGTATGTTCCTTAAGTTTTGTTATTTTTAATAGTTTGTTTTCGTTCAAATACCAGAGACAAACAAGGACTTTTTGAGGCAGCGTCAACTGAATACTGAAATTTATTTATCGAAATTTCTATTGCTTTTGCAAAGCATAAGTACATTTGTTTTTTCAAGAAAGGAAGACAAAGACTGATTTTAATTTTAGCTTCTACGCGTTTACTGGCACATACCTTTTCGTAGCTCTTGCGATCAGCTAGTAAACTCATTCGGAGCAATATAAGTCTTATATTTGACGATTCCTAAATATCCGCCATTAAAACATTGCCAATTTGTTAGACAGACGCTAAGTATGTTCGCTTGGGTTTGTGGCGAAGTTGAAGCAAATCGCCAGCGATTCGTAAAAAATGACTCACTACGAAGTGAAGCCACTGGTCACTTGCAGTGTATGTTTGCTCGTCATGTTGGTTTAAAATTAATTCTGAAGTCTGTAAAATTATGCATGGCCCGTTGTTTCGTTTTTATCGATTCTTAGAGGTAAAATTTATTCCTCCGTAGTACTGTCTACGCTCGACTTCATTTCGATTTGACTCCCATCGATCTGAAGGATACATACCGGTGTTACATTGCGGAAAGGTACAATGAACATATTCGAAACATATCCTGCCATCGGATCGAATGCCGGAAGTAATTCACTCAGAGTTTCCATCTATAGGTAGAAAATAGGATTTCTGCTATTTATAGCCATGTGGAATACACAAGGCAGCCATACCGACAAGTTAATGTCCTTGTGCTCCTGTTGTTCATCCCATGTCGATGTTGTTATTAATAATCCACGATATAGTGTCCTCGGATAAAGTGCAATACTCCAGTAGGTACATTAGATCCTAAGTCCTTTAAGTGCTGTGTTTTGTTTGAGTAAAATCGATTCCCATATGAACTGCTCTCTGAATGTCCTGGGGGCTGTAAAAATCGCATTCCAGTGAAAATATTCGTAGGGGATGAAAATTGAATATTTTTCTTAAATTCTTTTATGTTTCATTTTGTTTGGCCTCCTTTCGAACATATAATTAGGTACATTCGCCGACCCAAAAAAAATTGTCGTCCTCGAAACGTCCTCTTTAGCAACGATAAGAGAGGCCATTCAAACGAAATTACATTTTAAACGAAATATGGACGTTTTTTTTCGGTAGTGCAAAATAATAGCACTTTCGGGCTGCTTCAAATTCAGCCCATTATTCGGGTACTTCTGCCCGACGGGGAAGGAATTGTATTGGCAGTCCTGCAATCCTTTTCCTTTGCCATAAGCCTGAAAATGGCTTCGAAAATGTCAAGATATGCTTGAATAAATGAATAAATAGCGAAAAATTGGGTACCTATGATCGTAATAAAAGTGGCTTTATGCCGACAATAATGTGGCAATTTGGAATGGACAAGTGCGCTAGCTCTCGCGGGATTCGTCACCTTTAGCTTCTTTCGGTGTTTGCATAAGAAGCGTGTATACAATCAGTTTGCCCAAGTGCCAATTAAAATGATTTTTCTATTCAATCATTTGGTGCCGGGCTTCAGTCAATTAAAGTTCCTTGCGAGCGACTCGATAGTTAGATGGAGCCACTTGAATCGGGCGCACACTTACCCCATCTATCTTTCAAGTAGTTGCTAGGTATATAGTCAAATTGCGCAATCTTGGCTCTATGGTCTCGCATCTCATCGTTCCAATCAAAGTTCCATTCAAATCAGTCGGTCGGTCAGTAATTGCGCGAGCTGTGCGATGATTGGCGACACACTAAGCTATAACGCGCGCGTCATTATTCAATTAATTCGGTGCCAATCAACCGAAAAAAACCAACTCAATTATCAAATTTGTAATCAAAACGGACAGAAGATAGTGCGATCAGGTCGCGCGAGCCGCCTTTCATACGCGTTGATTAAGCGAAATTATAGCGAGAAATGACGTCGATTGACCAGTTGATCGGGTAGAGTAAGTGGCTTGCGCAAGTCCACGTACATACCTCGATTGTTGCTCGTAAATTTCAAAAGGCAATACACGGATTATTTGCAGGAAACGTGACCATTTAATGTATGCATTCACTGTATGGCCTGGGTTTTTTCTTCAAGGAAACCATAATTTCATGTTATCGCGGTTTTATTCAAGATAAGACACAAGGTGAGAGAGACTTTGTAGAAAGTCGAAACGGAAATCGGGAAATCGGTCTGACTATTAATTTTATGCGATCATTTCGATATCACGTAAAATGCAATAAGTTAAGTTAGTGCGCGTAGATTTCAGCTTCTGATAGAAGTGTCCAGCTAGAAAAATTATAATTGGTACTGAGTGTAATAGCTGCAGATTTAACTGGTTCGTTTGCAATCACTTTGCTTATAATTTCCTTATTTTTACAACCACCCCATTTCCATAATTTGTTAGCTCTGACAGATTTCCCATGCAAAAAATCTAAGCTGACTTTACACTGCAAATGAAACGGATGAATAACACACAGTATGGAGTAGCAGCACGGAGTTACAAACCTGGAAAATCGGACCGAGTGTCTGTTTTAACTCCAATTAGCAATTAGCATTTTATTCGTTTGATGTAGTTCTATACTAAATCCATCTATCTAACATATTATACCTATATATAAAAGAGGATGTATGTATGTGCCTATGTTCGCTATGAACTCCTAAACCGCTAAACCGATTTTGATAAAATTTTCAGGGATCGTGTATAACAGTCTCCGGATGGTTCCTGTGAAGTTTGGTATCGATCGAATAAAAACAATTGTTTTTTCTGATATTTTTCAAAAATTTTCGCGATTTTAGTAGTTAGTTCGTTTGTTTATCCCACATGCTTTCCTATATTATTCATCCGATTCCGATGTAACTTCGCTGATATACATTTCGAGCGCACGCCAGCGAATGTTTCTGCGTTAACAAAATCATTTTACAATTGGTGGTACGAAAGTTATTTCAACATTTGAGAGTATTTCATATGATTTAGCGACAGTTCTTTCGTTTTAGATGTAGTAGTTATGCGTACCTATTACTAAATGGTAAAGTTGTACGATGGATGTTTCATAGTAGATGGAGGATGGAAGATAGAGGATGGTGAATGGGGAATGGTGGATGATGGTTATAAGACGGAGGATAGTGGACAGAGAATAGAGTAACGGGTGCAACGAAAGTAACGGGAGAAATGGGAGTAACGGAAGAAACGGGAGCAATGGGTGCAATGGAAGCAACGGGAGAAATAGAATCCACGGGAGCAACGGAGAAAGGGGAGCAATGGGAAAAATGGGAGCAACGGGATCAACGAGAGTAACGGAAGTAAAAAGAGAAATGGAAGCAACGGGAGCAACGAAAGTAACGAGAAAAATTGAAGCAACGGGAGGAATGGGGGCAACAATAGTAACGCGAGCGTAGCAAGCGTAGCAAGCGTAGCCGCGGCTAGTATACAATATTTAAAAGATGATGTATGAATGTAGGTACCTATGTTCGCTTTGAACTCCTAAACCGATTTTGATATAATTTTCGGGGAACGTGTGGAATAGTCCCGGAATGGTTCCTGTGAAGTTTGGTTTCGAACGACTTAAAAACAATTGTTTCTTTTTTAAATTTGTTCGCGATCTTAGTACCCTGGTGCTCTTATTGTTTGTATGTTTTTCCAGTACGCTTTCCTATAACACTCATCCGATTATGATGAAACTTCGAAGCTTTTTATTTAAGTAAAATGATTCTACAATAGGTAGCGAGCGAGACAACCAAATGAGTGTGTTTCATATGGTTGAGCGACTGTTTGTGTGTTTTTGGTGTACACGTCTGACACAATCGAACGGCGAGAGCAACGAAAGCAATGGGAGCAACGAATAAACGGAAGCAACAGGAGAGAAACGGAAGCAATGGGAGAGAACTGGAAGAAACGAAAGCAACGGGAGTAACGAGAGCAACGGGAGTAACGAGAGAGAAACGGAAGCAACGGGAACATCGGGAGCAATGGAAACAACTGAAGTAACGGGAGAAATGGAAGCAACGGAAGTAACGGAAGCAACGTTAGAAATTGGAGCAACGGGATCAACGGGAGAAATGGGAGCAAAGTGAGCAATGGGTTCAACAGGACGCGGGTGGGTGCAACGGGTACGACGGAGCAACGGGAAGCAACATAGTATAGCACCACACAAACGTGAACGCAGTGTCGGTACGCGGCTGGTTCATCATAGTTCATAGTTCTTATTCATATACATATTTTGAAATTAGGCAGGTCTAAAGCCTTTACAACTATGGTTTATTTTGCATGGTGCACTAGGCAGTAGGATGTTAACAAGACTGATTATTTGTGAGTTCAAGAAAAATTAATGAAAAAACCTTATGAATATAAAAGATAGTATAGCACTATACTCTCGTGAACGTAGTCTCGGTACGCGGCTAGTTAAGTAATATATAGTAGTCCTATTTTAAAGGATAAACTATATACATAATTGAATTGCTCTTATTAACAATGCCACTAGATGACTATACAACCTTCTTTTTGGAACGAATTTGTTCGGTCCTGGTCAATTGAAACAGGTTTGCAAATATATGGAAATTAACCTCATCAAAACCTTAATATTTCGTTCTTTATATTCACTTGAATACTTCAAAAGCAAAATAATGTATGCAACATTAAAAGTATTTAAGGAAAAAAATTATATATGAAAATTTGTAATTTTCCTGAATTTCTACATATTATGAAGCAATTGTCGACATTATCTACGGCATTGTTGACATTGTTTACAGTTTTTACTTCTTTTACAAGTTTTCTACTTGAATATGTAGACAATTTACATTGATATGAGGTAGGATCATACTTTCTGTACCACTGTGAACGAACTAGTTCGGAAGACCGTACCCATAAGTAAAATGAACGAACTAGTTCGCAGCGGATTCCGATCCGTAGAAAGTTCCCATTGACATTTGCGTACACCATGTATCATTCCATCCTCGTAAACTGGGAAGTTAAAAAGAACTAGTTCGTTCGCGAGAGAAGTGATGACTTTTTTTAAGTCATCACATTCACTCTGACGAACTGCGAACTAGAGAAGGAACTCTGCAACTCTGTTCGGAAAAGAAGTGAGAACTTTTTTTTTAGGATATCACATTTCCCTTCACCATTTGTCATTTCTTTCTCGCCAACCGCGAACTACATGAACGAACTAGTTCGCGAGGGCTATCGCGATCACTAAGGTGAACTAAAATGCGCAAGCCGAATACACATCATATGTGGAAGGAAATAGCGTAGCAAACTCTGCTGTGGCTCGACTTTGAACACATCTAAAACTTTGTCCGATAAATTATAAAGTTGCGCCCAAAACAATGGTCAATTTTGTTGCTATTGAATTTAATCTTTACAAAGTACCATCCACAAAAAAAGGAAAAAAACTTACCAAAACAATTAAATCCGCAAATCACTGAACGACGAAATTTTTCCTAACATTTTCCTACTAATTATTGCCATGTTTTCGAATTTATTACATTCCAAAGGTGGAACTAATGACAATAGAGTGGACCTGAAAGGCATTCTCTCGGTCCTTCTGGAGCCTTAAGGAGAGTCTATGATTTAGCTGGAGTAGCCCTTATAGTGATAAAACATTTTATTTAATAAACCATTCATAAATCACTTTGGTCACCAGGAATATGCCACCAATTGCGGTGAAATGTTGTAGATACTTGTAACTACTCGGCGTCCTGCTAAATCCTCGTGTGCAGAATGGCAAATCCTTAACCTGCCGAGCTAGAGAGCAAGCGGGATGAGTGTGGATTCTGAAATAATTTTCCCTTGTCGTAAATCAAAAATTCCGGGGATAGAGAACGGAACAGCCATGAACACATTTTCCTGGCTGGTCCTGGACTGCTTGCTGAACATACGAGAAGTCCTTGAAGGTTGAATGTAAGGTTGGTCGGGGGGTGGGCAATTTTTTTTCCTGGTTCCTGGTTTTTACGGTGTACCACGGTACTGCCAACATTCACCTCTAACACGCGTAGATACCATGTAGTGGAAATTCATTTGGGGGATGGTCTTTCGGAGATGTGATCCTTTTTCACTCGTACGAGCACATTTTTTCATCGTCCTGGGACCGTACGAATTATTTATTGTTTGCCAGTGTTTTCGTGTAGTAGCAAACCTCGGTCCCTTAGTGTAAAGGTAAGAGGATCTCATGTTGGCCTCTAATTAAAAGCTGCCCTCGGTGTTTACATTTGGCATGTTATAACCGACAGCAGGATATCGAAAGGAGTTGTGTACTTTTTCGTATTAAGTCCGAAGGTGGAGGATTTTTTTCAGTTGTGCATTACTTAAAGGGGATATTTTTCATTGGGTTCATTACTTTTGAGTCAAATGTTAAATGTCGGTACTCTAGCGGAGTTCGAGCGGCATTTGAGCGGAACTCATTTCCCTTCTAGTTCTGACTTATTTCTGTTATCAGGAATTGATTTAACGTCCTGTACTGAAATTAAGTAGTGTATAAAAGAAATTCTGCGATACCTGTACAGTACTGCAATTTTATTTCTACGTCCGTTTGAAGCTAGGACATTTCGAATTTTTTTATCTAATCCCTTGAGGCATTTGATGAAAAATTATCACTTGAAATGGGATTTAGGTGAAAACCATGGCAGTAGTGGGGTTTGAATCCGGTCTTTACACTAGACTGAGCTCTGGTACGTAGAGCTATGGTTTTATATAATTTGAACAGCTTATTTCATTTGTGTATTTTAGGACTTCGCAAATATTGTCAGGCTGGTCCATCATACCCTTTTCACATTGCAACATTGCATGAAAATTATTCAGGAAAATATAAATCTTGTATATTTTGGTCCAATAAAAATGTTATAATCTACTCTCTCTTTGACTTCGTCGATTGTTGTAAAACTAGTCAAGCTAAGCCAAGTCAACAACCCAAATTTTGTTTTGGACAGTATTTGGTAAGCTCGTATTACACTGTATGACCACGCTGTCAAATTGCAGTAATATGCAAAGGCGAATACAAATAAATCTCAATGTGAGATTTATTGTAATCGCCTACTCCGCATTGCATATTACTGCAATTTGACAGCGTGGTCATACAGTGTAATACAAGCTGTATGGATGGCCTCATAGGCGGTTATAACTAGACGTAGAAGAAGCTTAATGGAACTATAAGTCCTCATATTTTTTTTCGGCGCCTCATTTAAAACGTTATTAAATACACTCGAACCAAAAAGCAATATTCATACTATCCAAAAACGCCTTGAAATCGAAAACTTACTTAAAACTTCCATTTTCAAAATTTTCAATTACACTTTGAAGCCCTTTGTAATCCAGTTTGAAGTTTGTTTCGCTTGCCCTCCGGGGAAATGCAAATCCAATTGAATTTTCAAGTTAGAAGGAAACTCTGTATACCCTTAATGTTGCACTGATTTATTGCAGAACAAGGAACAGTTCAGGAGGTGGACATGTTTGAATATCGGTTTGGTAAAAAGGTTTCCATAGTAGTTTAATTTATAACAAAAGTTATGGTGAAGACGAAACAAGGAAAGGGTTTAAACATGAATGCAATTTATCGCAATGGCCGTGCTAAATCCGTACAAATTATGGTAACAATAGCTGTAACTAAGAGCTTCAGACACGGGGTGGAAGGTTTCAGGGATTGTAATTGTTTGGACTAAATAGTTTGTAACTTTGCTACTTTTATCTACTTAATCAATAAAAATTAAGTTCACTATTGTCTTTATTTCATTTAAAATACTGCCTCTATTTGTCAATCCACCCTTTCGCCTTTCGCGCCTTTATCAAACAACTGAACTTATATATGATCCAGTACTGCATTTTTGTACTACAAGTGTCGCATCGCACAATGTCTAGTTTATTGTCGATCAATTGTGTGCGTGAATCCATTCAGAACCATAGAGAATTTCTTCATGTTGGTTCATTAAAACTGAAGTCAACTGAGCTTTGATGTTGTCTCTTTTTTTCCCTGCACTTTTAAATGGCTAAAAATGTCGGTTCGATCAATTTTATCTGTTTAGGTCCGAAACCCCCATTATCGTGCGTATACCGTTTCGTAAAGACTTCTATTTCCCAAGAATTGACTAAATTTTATTCAGAAATAAATCGGACGCGACAGAAAGTTAAAAGTATACAAACAACAGTCGTTTCATTGCACAATTGAAAATATATTTTTTAAATGACATTTGTATGGAAGCTATTGTATGAGTTTTTTTTAATGTTGCCTATTTCTTTCATACATATTTCAATAGAGATAAATAATGTGTGCTTGGTATCCAACTAGCAAACAATCTTCGCGATTTGATTGTACGGAGGCTATAACTTCGATAAGACTTCGTTCGGTAAGACTGTTGAGAGCAAGTTGCAAACTTTTAACTTCGATAAGGCTTCCGTAAGACTTGCAAGCAGAGGTTGCACTTTCAGAAGCAATAGATTCGGTAATAACCTCTATAAGACAGTAAGTTCTACGTGAAACTATTTGTAAAGCGATTTAGATTGGTAGCAGCAATCCAGCAGTGATCAAGTTGTATATAAAATCAAACAACATTGTTGTTCCTAAAATGTTCGATTTTTAGTTTTATCCGTTCTCTGTTACACATCTTAAGGACTTCTGTTTGGAAACCTATCCAATCAGTGAAAGCATTTTGCTTATTAATTAATATATGGAGCCTTTTGTCCGGTCTGAAGTTAATGGTATAAAATATTGAGTTCACAGCTCGTTGCATTCTTGAGTTGTACCTGGTCGTACCTTGTACCTGGTCGAACAAATAGCATGGGTATCTTCTAACACCCGCGGTAGTACACCCGTATACCACCTTGATCAAAAAGTTCCCGGAATTTATTGAGAAAATTAAAAATACAAGTTTATTCATCTAAATCTATATTTTATAATCCCCATCGACTGCAACCCACTTATGCCAGCGCCTGATCTAATCCTCGAAACATTTTTTATATTCGGTTTTCGAGTTTCCATCAGTGCTCCCTGCGATTTTTCCATTACTTCCTCTCGGCTACTGAAACGCGTTCCCCGTAGTGGCACTGTGCGACGAGTTTTCTGCCCACAATTCTGGTCTCTTTCGGCGAATTGCTTCACGCAAACGTCTCATAACGCCCAAATAATACTCAGTAAGGCCTTCTGGCAAAAATTCATAATGCACTACACCGTTGTAATGGTCTGCCACTGCGGTCATCATCTTCGATTGACTCATGACCACACAGAGATAGATGTACTCTTGGCTACGAAACTTTTGCAAATGTCAAGCTATGACGCTAAGATTTAGAGGGAATGTCAACAACAGATGTACCAACTTTACAAAACAGAAACTCAAATCGGAACAATAAAAGCGCCACATGGTGGTTATTCCGGGAACTTTTTGATCAAGGTACATATATGGGTATGCGGAGAAACTTCTACGGTTGTCGTAAGAACACCCATTGGTGTTGCGTGTCCACCATGGTTTTTAAGGATACTACGGAATTTTCCTAAAAACTGTCAAGGGTACACCCTTGGAATTTGGTGGACCAGGGTAGGGAGTACTGGCAGCACTTTTTTATATGACTTTTGCGTGGTAGCTGCTCTCCTTTTGTTTATGCACTTCTAAACATCAAAACAATGTGGTTTGGAAACTTAAACTTGTAGTTTTTATCTTATCTAGTTATCGACTTGTGTGTGGAAACTACCCGAAATAATGTTTATCAGGGTTCATTAATGTATTCCGTAATAGTGACGAATTGCCAAACTGGATGTTGCGATGTTCGTCGACGCTTTCGATTCGAACGTTGTGACGTCCTTTAAATCACACAGCCTCAGAATTTTTCATGTAAATTGTGTAAAAAGATTCGTTTTAACACTCTCCTTTCTATTTGTCTTGCAGCGATACTACAACCACAACAAGAGAACAAAATTTATTATGGTAAGTCTTAAAACAAATTTTAAAACAATTAAATTTATATTTTATTTATACATTAAACAGATTAAATTTTCCCTGTCGAACGTGCAATACCATAAAAAAGTGTCGGAGTTGCTATGAACCCCATGGAAAAAAATGGGTCAAATAAAACCCCAATATCTAAATTCAATACCGACTATCAAAACGTTGACCAATCTTTTATCAAATCACTTTATCCGTTTTTTGGAAGGTTTATCGGAGGGGTTGTTGCTTGAATGTTTTATTTGATCCAAACTGTGTTACATTTCCGGAAGTTTTGGACGGCTTATTGCTTCCCTGCGTCCCACTACTCCCTTGAAGTAACGATTCCTTAGAAGGATCAAAAGTATCATTTGTTCACCCTTCGGAGTATTCAGTGAAAAGAAAAGCCCAGGATATATGAAGGACCGTGACGTAGGCAACAAAATAAAGAGTACTTCTAAGGGTTGGGGTCAAAATCAACAAGTCACAAGTCTGAGCACATCCTGAACATTAGGACATGATCCGAATACCTGGCCAGGTGCGGGTAGTCCACCCTCCCGCCCCAAACGCAACACCCATCTTATCTTATTCAGATGAAGGAATGAATAAATGATGGAGAAACAGGATGGATGTAGGATACGCTATGTGGGCTGTGATGGAAAGTTTCCTTAAAGGTCGTCTCTATATTTTTTGTTTTCCCTCCGGGGGAAACTTTCTGTGGTTACCAATTAGAAAATTGAACAGCAACGAGCCCGTCAGACTGGATTATGTTCCGGAAAATTCAATTTCGACCCATACACTTGTAGTGTATTAATTTCGATACAAGGCTGAAGATGAATTGGCAAAATCCTCCGGGGAATTTATAAACAAGTTGACCAACATAATCTCGAATAACTTTTTGGACGGTTGGGGGTTAAACATGAGAAGTTTATGTCTAGTCTTTTTGCGAAAGGTCTCGAACTCGATTCGAACTATCTTGAGAATGTTCGTTTTAATTATGAAGTCGGAGTATGGATTAAGTAAAAGGAAATATTGGCTGTTGGGATACTGGAAGTTCGGTACACTTCAGCCATTTTCCAATCAGCGAAAACTAGAAAAGTTTATTTTTCAAGGGATAAGGGCTAATTGAAGGGCGGGCGATAAGATTTTGTTAATTCTACTGGCCAAAAAAAATTAGGAGTTGCAGATTCAAAAGAGTACTTTTGGGAAGTTGGTAGATTATTGGCTTATCAGACATGAAACCAGAAAAATCAGCCTCAAAGTGGGTCAAATGTAACTGAGCCCCGCACTATCTTAAATTTTCACATAGCCACTATTCAGATAAAAACTATCAAAAGAAAATTGCTCTGCATTCTCTTTTTGAGAGAATATATTTTTCGAGTGTCTTGATTCTCACTTTCCATATCTTTTATTTTTACACATACCTACTTATTTGAAACCAAAAACTCAAATGCCCGATTTCACAGTGGTAGCTTAAGCTCAGGTTTAGTTAAACTAGAATAGGTAGCTTAAGCTATGGATTCGTTTCGACTAATTTCACACTTTTTTGTATCACACATAATGTCACAGAAAATTGTCGCATATGGAAACCCAGCTTCAAGCACAACCAGAATGAACATCCGAATGTGGCAAAAATCGCCAAGTGTCATTCACTGGGACTTGGTACCGGGCACTTAAAGCTTTTTATGCTAAAACATTCGGAAAAAAGAATATCTGATTATATAAAACTAAGCAGATATCAGACCCGAACCCTAGGGTGAGCTCTGACTGGACATTGTCACATGAGGAAGCATCTTAATTGGATTGGTCTCTCTGAGATTAAAATTTGTAAAATATGCAATGGCAACGACGAAACACCAGAGCATATCCTCTGTAAATGTGAGGGCTTAGCTCACAAATGACTTCGTCTCTTCGGTCAGGTTTTCATGGACCCATTGGAATTCTTGACGATTCCTCTTCGCCAAATACTAGGCTTCATTGAATACGCAGGAATTGAAGAGGAATCATAGTCAATCCGGGGACGTCACAATGGGCCCAACTGTGGCTGTAGTGCCAAATGTTAACCATACCAACCACTATTTCCAATCTATCTATCTGTCTATCTCTGAACCAGGCATATACAATATACATAAAACGTAGTTTAAATTTGGAATGATAAACTCTTGGCTGTAAACGAAAAATTTCGGAAAATTTGACAATCGTTTATTGCGTCTCGCGCATACCCCAAAATGTAGGCTCTTTTTCTACTGTTGTACACCCAGCTATGTTTTTTGCATGCATGTTCTATAGGACTATGGTGTGCAGGTGTACATCTGTCCCTAAAGACGGAGCCGTTGAAGAAACTCCATTTTTTATTGCTTATATCGTTTTGTATTCGGAGTTATCGGTTTGAAAAAAGCAGCAATTGGTTAAAATTGTTTTTTTTTTCTGTTTCCGAAAAAAGTATCAGATACTGAAGAGATATTCAGTGAAACCGACGGTTCCAATTACTACCTAACCTTTGCGGTAGTTTCTCTAAAGATATCTAGTTTGAAATTTACAACTCAACTAAATTCTTAATGAACTCATTTCCTAATGGTTCCAACGTTTTATTCAGCATTGCCTGGCTTAACTCCACCAAATGATATGTAAATCTCGGAACATAAGCGACCCTGTCTCACAGAATTTCTGATTTCCACATAGGCACCGAAACACCCCCGAGAACATATCACTGCATCTCATGTATGCAAATATGCACCCCATATTATGCGGGGGTTCGGAAAGTCTTCGACTAACATTTTAGGGAAATTGAAAATGCAGATCAAAACGCTTCGGGCAAAATTTCAACCCCAAATCACAAGCTGAGCTGCGTTACACAACTTCTACGTTTGGATTTAGCGTTTCCATATTTCACTTGAATTGAATCGGCAAGTCACACTCCAAATACGAAAGAACGATCACAAGTTTTCTGCTGTGGTGGAATATATTTTGAAATTCTACCGGGGGGATTCCCGGTTTTCTCGTTTCGTTAGTACTTCGAAATTTATCGCTTTCATATTTTATGGGTGGTTACCTGAGTGCATGTACCGAGCCGCTACCGCTATCAATGGGTTAAGGCTTTCGACTTGTTTTTCGTGCTGAAGCTTTCAAGCTAATGGTTTAGTTAAAAGCCTGAATTTATGCAACTTCGGTTGCTTGCAGTAAAGTGGTGCATGTAATGAATTTAACAAGTTCGAAATAAAAATTTTCTGTGAATAAATTTAGGCTGGGATTTTCATACAGCCGTCGAAATAGGGATTGAACATTAATATGTCATGCATAGTTAAGTCGAGATTAGAAGAGTTATAAATTTAGGGAGAAGATTCAAAGCAATGGTGATGAATGTTGTTCTTTATCTTTAGGAGGCAGTGCATCATATGGAGATAGACTGACAATATATTCAACATTAATAGCATTTAATTCAACTGTTGGAAAAAAAATTTTTTTTGCTTCTGATCTCTAGAGATGGAAAACACTACTGGTATTTTCTGGCTATTGCGACCGCAACCGATAACCTGTATTCAGCGCCACTTAGGCGCGTTTTTCGAAGTTAATTATCTAACAGCATAGGTCCACTTGGAAGGAGTTCCTTAATTCACAACTAAACCTGAACGGAGCGGAGTCTTTCGCTCAATATAATAAAAAAAAAGTTAAATTTTGCGATGATAGTCCTAAACTTGAATCCTTCAGAGTCGATGTGGGCAACCTATCCCAAAGAAAGTAATCCAGACAGGAAGGTATTAGCTCCTTTTCAGAACGACCACATCGCATAAAGACCCTTCCTATTCTGTCGTCCTTTCAAACAAGAATTCGAGTCATAAAACTCGAATAATCATCACGATGGTCGTTTCTTCTGATCACGGACCAACAGAAGTAGATTGTCTTCTTACACGTTTTCGATGTACCATCAAGCCATCAACTATAAAAACTGCCATTCAAAGTTAATTGGACGCCGTCCGAGAAACTTTCCAAGGAATCAATACAATTACCTAATTGACTCCGAGAATGCATTATTCCAAACTTCTACCCCCGAAAAATGTTCCTAAGATACGATGCGGACGAGATCCTTTTCAAATATTTACCCAAAAACGATTTGATTCGTCAACTTTTTGATTTCCCACGTAATTGGCGAAAGTCTGAAGCGCGTGGAGGTCACAATTAGACCGAGCGTTTTCCGCTTGTATGCCAAAGAACAATAAAACCGAATCATCGCTATAAGCGTTAATCTTCCTTAAATGGCAAATACACGGCGAACGAAGGATACCCGAATCGTATATGGGGTGAAACATAGCCGGGATATCATCGCAACATCATCCCGAAATGACCAATTCTCGGAAATCTAAGAAAAACGGTAAACATCAACATAAACATAAAAATACTTAGACAATATGTTGCCTGTTCATTCTTAACGCCTAGCTCCTTGTTTAGAAGCCGCCGTCTTCCCTAAAAAAGGATAAGCCAAAAGACGTAAGGCCATTCTGTGCGACGAAGGACTATCATATTTTATGGTAGCCACTCGCACTATACTCGGTTTTTCGCTTTTCATATTTTCGCAGTTTACATGCAAATGACGAGGCCATTTTCAAGGAAATCAGGATCCTTGGTCTCAAGGATGTAAAGTGCAAAATGGCATCGTTTGTTATTGGAAAGGTTTGGGGACAGTTTTTCATTCTTTATTATGATGTGGGGAAAATACTGAGTTTAATGTGTCAAAAAAAAGGACTAGTTAGTCCAATTCGGTTGATAAAGGAAGTGGTTCTTCGTTTCGGAGTGGGGGCACAAAAGTCTAGTTTTTCTAGCCTGTTTTATATATCCGTCTTAAATCCAGAAACACCTGAATGAATTCCGCTAAACAGAACTGGGAGTTCGGCAAGTTAGTGTAAATTTTCGGTACTGAGTATCAATGTGAGAAATCTTATTTTTCGAATTAATTTGTCCTTAAATTTTTCAAAGTGGAAAATTTGTTCTTCCAATATTGATTAGTTGAATCAGTTAGTTCTGAACTAATTCTGTTTTTCACTACCGAAACAGAACTGAAAACAGTGATTAGATTTCCACTCAATACTGCAGCACACACATCTTCTGAAATTGTATGATTAGTACTGTATTTCAGTTGTTATACAGTCTGTATCAGAACTGTGCAATACATCATACCTTATGCAGTGAAATAAAAAAAACTTCATGCAGTAAAGAAATCGTAATACTGAAGCGTATCTCAGTTCTGTACTGCATGAATTAAGTTTATCCGAATTTAGTCAGTACTAGACATGATTCGTTCTAAATCTGCATGTGCAGTACTAAGAAGGAAGAGTTCTGCTAGAATACCGGTTGATAACCGATCCTCTATACTGGTACATATCTGGGACGAAGTTGCAAAATCGTTAAAAAAAGAAAGTGTTTTTAACCTTTTCGACCAATACCTTTCCTTAACCCTACAAGCGTGATATATAATAACAAAATCTATAGAAACCGACCGTTTGCAATACCTACTCCTTTTTTATTTTATTATTTTTTAATAATAAAGTATTAAATTATTAAATTTAGATCAGTTATACAAGTTTATACAACTACTATAGATATGTTTGGTGTGTCAACTGGACATTGAAGACAACAACAAAAAGATGATCAAAAATCATAATGTGATGAAAGTTGGATCAGTTTTTCGCTATTAAAGCAGCTTCTCAATTCATCTGAATGATTTAAAGGGAGTATTTACACAGATGGCGCCCTGCGATTCAGAGCAAGTTGTACTAGGAATTCGCACCCAATAGTCTAGAATAGACGTGGAAAATCAATACATTTTGTTCGGAAATTTAAGTCTACTTATGTGTAATATAAAGACACATGTTTAAAATTATTGAAAAAGCCTTTGTATTTCTGTTCATTTTCTACAGAGTTTCATCGCTACATGCAATAAAGGGAAACTATACGTAGCCCTGCCCATACAGTTTATCCAAGGCATTTACCAACATGGTTGTTGACCCGGCTAAACTATCTTTTGGGTTGATCCACATCGTTTTTTCCAATTGTGATCTGATACAATTGAAAAAACACTCCTAATGGCAAAACACTTTGTAGAGTGCACAAAATTGTATAGTGTGATTGAAGTAAATGAGAGGAGGATTAGAGGGAACAAGCTGGATAGCATATTTTATGTGTTTATTAATGTACTTTCGAAATGGAAAGGAAGCCTGATTCTTATTTGCTCTGCAGTTGACAAACAAAGTTCAGTTCCCTTCTTTTTTATCAAAACAGAACCATTGACGTCCTTCTCACCTTGACCATTCGACATCTGGCTACTGCGGCCGCAACCGAAATGTTTGTTATCTAGTGGGTAATTGCGAACTTTTGACTTGCGGCTTTCACTTATGCGAATGGCGTTCGAGGTGTTAGGTGTAATAACCAACCGATTTACCAGAAACATTAAGCCTAAGTTTGCCGGCGGTTAGAAATCTTGACCCTTTTTTTTCCGAATGTTAAAGTAGTTGCTATTTCATTCATCAACTTTCACTGCCATGCGTGGTAAACATCACGTAGTCTTTGAAAATCACCTGAAACAAATCAAATAATCTTCTAATTAGTTAATCCCATCAAATGACTAAACCATCTATGAGGTAACTTTTTTTTCGGTTAATTACTGAACCACAAAGCCATTGATGGTATCCACACTTTTAGTGATGGAAATCACAAATTTGTTTAAAAATCCGAGAGAAATCCCATCAAAGGTGGACGGCTACTTCATGCATCCTGCATGCGTGAAACGTAGGTTCGAGCGTGAATTGAAAAGCGAACCTAATTAATTTGCGGAAAATGTGAAAAACAACATTTTCCGCGTAATTGACTACTTAATAGAGTGCTCGACGAAAACACTTTGGAATTTTCCATGTTCCGTACCAGCCGTTGGTCTGGTGTTCATAAATTAAGGGAAGGAGAATTTTTTTTTTTTTTTTTAAAACTACTTCAAACTGAACAACGATTATGGGGCTGAAAGCGTTAGATGGAATTACGCGAGGAAGTGGATGGGATGAAAATATGTTGACAGTCCGCACTATAACGTAGGTAGCAGCAGGATCTTACAGTATTCTTGCTCCCGTAATAGTTTCGGTTTTTCCCGGAACCTGGGGTTCGGGGTGGATTGGGGCTATATTTCCTGTCACAGGTGCTTCGAATACACCCCTGAAAGAAAAAAAAGAAACGAGTAAGCCCCAGTGAGAAAACTTGGGGGACTTTAGTGTACTTCGCTGGGAAATATCATAAATCTCGAAGAGCACGTTTAGTGTATATCGTTGTCTGGGGGTTCCCTTTAAAAAAAAATATCTTAGAATATATGCAGGCCACGATATTTACTAAGGCCGCCCTTCACCTGTCTTGTATCGTCGATGTACTCGCTTTTCTCGCTCTGCAGGGTACAAGAAGTGTTAATAAAACATTAAGAGTTGTGGTGGTATATTGTAGCCTGTCGTCTTTTTTCTACTCCATCCAAAATTTATATAAATTTGGGGGTCGGGGCAGGTGCTTTATTTAACGTTACTTTACAATACGTCGGAAGAAGTTGGCCAGGGTGGGAAATTTGTCCTCGTGTTTCAGTGAAGAAGTTTGTGACACGTTCGTTTTAAAAGTTTCGTAGATAAAACAAAAAGCAAGTGGTAAACTTTCAAGTGAGGAGAAGTAGGGAAAGTCTTGTCTAGTCTCTACACGCCTTTTATAATTTTTGATCCCAACTAGAAAAACGGCCAAATGGAAACTGTTCTCGATAATTCTTTTGAAATTGTTTAGTTGCGGAAATACAATGTCGTAGGTTTACTGCACTATAAATGCTTTCCGATAAAAAAGTTGTATCTAAATTTACACCCTTTTGTATTTAATTTTACATTGACGTGTAAAAGTAAACTTGCTCGTTGATTAGAGTTCTGAATCGCATAAGTTTATAGTCTTACCCAAAAAAATACACCCTGTGAGAACTGTTATCGTAGATAATTCTGTAACGTAAATTTACTAGTCAAATCTTTAAACATTGTATCAAAAGGTGTTTTGAATTTGTTCTAGTCAGTTTTCGTAAAAATTTGATAGTAGACCCATTTGCATAAAAATTGTCAATATGGATTAAGGGGTGTAGTAGTGGGGGAAAGATAATGCGCCCAAAACGAAAAAATCCGAGATCGATACATTCTTAAATCCATATCTCCTAAATGCTTCTTGTCACAAAATTCAATCTGAATATCTGTTAGTACACTAGAAAAATAGATCGGCAACAAATTTTTGAGAGGGGGTTGTGGCGTACGGGGCTGGGGGCTGAACAACTTAAACAACAATAAAATGCGGTTTGTGTATAAAAGTTGACGAATAAAGTTTGCTGAGAGAAAAATTTTTTATGTTGGCGCTGGATCATGAAAGTGGAGGGAATAAGATTTTGTTAAAAAAAATCATGTCTGATATCGCAAGAACAGTTTAAGGTAAATGCTTAAAATGTTTACCAGAAGTAGGTCTAATTGACTCTAGCAAAGGAAAGAAACATTTTGGGGGTGAGGGTGTAGAAGAAGAGGGTCGTGACGTATTAAAAGGAAAAAGTTTCGATTTTATATCTCGAGAACCTACAATAAAATAAAGATGAAACTTGGTATATACAATAGATAAAATTATAATAGTACCTACCAAGTTGGGAATTTTAATTTTTTTTATAGGGGTAGTCTGGTACGAATGTAGAGGATGTATTTCCTATCTATAGAACGGCTCACGACGCAACTAGAAAAGTAATTTAGATTAAAAAAATAACGAAATATCTATTGTTGTTCGGAAGGGGGGCAAAAACGTGATCAGCGAAAATGGAAGGCATATATTTTCACGATTTTCGTCATATCTTTGTATTACGTCTTTTCAACTACTTTATTTTATTTTATTCTACGGCTTCGTCATATGAATATCTAGAAAATGGTTTCAGCAGTTTTTGGAATTTGACCTTTAAGGAGATGTAAAGGTATTATATACTTTTCATGAACGTTAAGCGAATCGTTTCTAAATCATTTTTAGAATCATAAGTGAATTTCTGAAGAAGATAGAAAAAAATCTTTATTATTTTTCGGGTCAAAGTTCGGGAGCAGTCAAAGTCGAAGTACCTATATCAGTTGTTACGACATTGTGACTTTTCTTGGTAAGTTAATTCTGTTCTTAAAATAAAAATGTTTAAAATAGAAATAACCACTTTCATTAGTCATCAAAACCAAGGGATGGCAGAAATTGTGAACACATATTCAATAGACTTTTTGACCCTTACATATATAGAAAACCTTAGGAAGTAAAAATGTAACGTTATATCATCAGCCCTAAGCAATGTGTCGGAATCTCTGAAAACATAAGCAACCTTCCTAAAGCCACTTGGAGGTTGAATGTCCAAAAATCTTGAAAGGAGACAAAACGAGAAAATAAAAACAAATTCAATTTCTTATCACTTCTAAAAGAAATTATGGATTTCGGGAAAACCTGTTCAACTCTTTTATACCCTCTTAGGTACTGAAAAAGCAAAAAACTTAAAATCATGTTTTATGAGATTATTACGCAAGCCCGTGAAAGGGAAGAGATATTCGATATATTATCAGGCCTTAAAGATATGGCAGAAAAATTATACAATCCCCTTGCATTCCTTAGGAGTAGAATTTCAAAAATCCTGAAAACACTTTCTACGTATTTACATACATGTAAAAGACGTAGAATAAAAATGAATTCAATATTTGGGAAGACCCAATAGATATGACGAAAATCGTGAAAATATATGCATTCCATTTTCACTGATCATTTTTTTCTACCCTTTCCAAACACTAATGGATATTTGAAAATTGTTTTTGTCTAAACTATTTTTCTATTTACATATATGTTTATACTGAGATTCAAGTTTGTAGCAAAGGCCATTCCATGGTTGGGAAAAAAAACGCCCCCTACCCAGTACCATACTACCTCTATAAAAAATTATATTTTTCCAATATGCGACTACTATAGCCCTATCAAAATATCAATATTTCAGTTTTTTATCATTATAAGTTCTCGATATATAAAAATCAGACCTTTGCACCTCCCCCACTCTCACCCTCTACACCCTCACTCTCAAAATTTATTTTTCTGCTAGGGATCTAATAGGCCTACTTCTGGTAAAAATTTTAAATATTTATCTTACACTATTCTTGAGATATCAGACGTTAATTTTTAGTAAACTTCTTATCCTCTCCACTTTCATGTTCGGCTCCCTTAAAAAACTTTAATTTCATCAGACCTTTATATACATAGGTAACCGAATTTTTGCAATTAATTCGTGATATCTTAATCTAAAGTTTTTCACCCCACTGCATCACTAAAAAATTTCGATCTATGCCCCGAGTATATCTAGAGATGTTTCTTAAGTTTTAACTTCGTAACTTTAACCGTTTAGGAGATATGGGTTTTAGAATGTCTCAACTTGGTTTTTTTACGTTTTGGACGCATTATTTTTCTCTTCACAACTTCACTAATATCAGCAATTTTATTGCAAATGGACCCGCATAAGCAGATGTTGAGATCTAGAAAACTAAATTTTACATCTAAAACGCTTTCCCCACCTCCCCTTTACACCCCACCTCCCCTTAACACCCACTCCTCAAAAGGTGTCAACTTAAGGGGTTAGGCCACTCTAGAGCCCTCAATAAAGGTCTAACTTTGACAATTTATTCTGGGAATAAGGAAAAAGGAATCGAATTTCTCTCTTTCAGGCTTTATTAAACATGTATTTGAGTGTATGAAAAAAATTTTATTTTGACATTTTGATACAAAATGGCGGCTACTGGGCCAATCTTCGGAATCATCTTTTTCAAGAGGGCCTCTACGGGCGACCACGATTTTAGGAACTCGTGCTATCTGAAACGAAATAAAGAACGGCATCTTAATCTACATAAGAATTGCTAGTAAAGTACGTAGGTTTTTAGGTTTACATCAATTTTTCGCAAAATGGCGGACTTGAAAAAAAAAAGTTCAATTTTTTACCGAAAAAATGAGCAGTAAATTGTTTATAAAAAAAAAGTTGCCATGATAACAAAAAAATCGTACGTAGTTTACTGGATAATGTTACTGTGAAGCTACAGTTAAAATTTCAAGTGGATACGTGCGATAGTTTCCGAGTACCGTGGTCGCCCGATTTGAAAAATGTAGTTTCGAGAAAAACGTGTTTAAAGTTTTACGTGCTGAAATTTCGTTTTACCTTCAGTCTGCGATGCCTGCGCCGTACATTTCACGACCTTTTAGAGAACCATTAGAGCCCTCAGGCCCCGTTGGTACAAATGCAGTCGGTAAGAGTCGTAAAAACGGGACACAAGGAAGCCCGCCGCGGCAGGTAGAAAATGCGCTCGTCGCCAGCTCCGAACGCTACGACACTACAGTGGATTAGGCAGGGAAATTTTTTTCCTTTCACTATTCTACCGATTGAATAATGTTTTTAGGACCCTAAAGTGTACTTTAAGCAAAGAAAAAAAATTTCGATTTTTTGAAAATCCTAGAGTGGCCTAACCCCTTAAAAGGGTATACTCAGACTACACACGAATAAAAAAACTAAACTAAATAGCTCAAACGGTTTGGGTGCTACGAGCCTTCTTCAAACCATTTTGCGTACACCGGTTGGCATACAGTGTACGACGGACAGACGGACTGAATTTTTTTTTTGCTTTTTTCGTGTCTACCTATGTAGGTACTTGTCATGAAACGTAAAAAAAATTTTTTAGTGGAGAATACTATTTTTATTAAAAGTCGATCGCAATACTGTCTTATTGAAATAATAAAGTAGATAATATTAATGCACTTAAAACATTTTTTCATTCTTTACTTAAGTTTATTATTATTATTATTATTATTATTATATTGCAATAATAAGTACCTCTATAAAATATACAATATTATTTCTTAAACACTAGTGACTAAGACCATTAATGCATAAAATGAAATATTCTTACTTTGTAAAATTTGTCTCTAATATGCACTAAGTTGCACGTCTACGTATATAATGATTTCATATGATAGATGCATTTTTTTTTAATATATATTCTCTGAAAAATAGTATAATTAGCACTCTATATTCTCTAAAAACCAACAAAAAAAAATTATTAGCAACTCTTTATTTAAATTAAGTTACTTCTAAAATTATTTCTTACTTACTTACTTCCCTACTCTGAAATAAAACACTTGAATGTAGATAGGACTAGAATCCGGACCCGCGATCAATTCTGGTATTGGAGCGAAGGTTTGACGCGCGTAGCCACTGCGCCACCGAACGCATTGCATTTTTATCTCAGTAGACAACCAAATCGATCAAAGCGACCAAATCGTGGTTTACTAGAAAAAGGATGTAATTTTGCTTGACTTTTCAAGTAAATTGATTGGCTCAGTTGAAAAGTACATGAATAATTTACTAATATACAAGTAATTTCAAGTAAAAGTGCTTGAAATGAGTGCTCTTACTTGTAATTTCGTGTAAAAGTGCTTGAAATGAGTACTTTTACTTGAAAAAATGAAATATACTGGAAATTTCAAGTAAAAATTGGACTGAAAAGTCATTTTTTTTAAAACAGTGTAGATATTTGTTAATTATGGTCATCGCGTCGCTTCTCTTAACGCGCGCGTGTTGTCCCGCGCTTACTACAATTCAATTTTGTTTTTTAAAAAAAATATTTCGCTTTAACAAAAATCGAATATACAAAGCTGAAATTTTCCTTCAATCGATTTTAATTTCCTCAAGGGTTTCGAAGATGTCTGGAAAGGCGCTAAACACTCCCCTTTTTTCTTGCACCATAAGTACGTTATCTTCAGATAAAATTGTCGGAAAGGAATATAATATAAATTTCGGATCCCTAATTTATTTATTATGATCCTTTCATGCCTGTATGAAGTTATGTGCGGTAGGTGTGGGTGGGTGTATGTTTAAGTTGAAAACGAACGAATGTGTCCTACTTGAGAAATTTATCCCGGAAATTTATCCTGATAGGGACTACTTTATATGGGCTTCCAATAGCTGATTATTCGTTATGGGCCCTGAGGGGATGCGAACGGTGACATTTAAATTAATTTATTTAGGTAAGAGTCTTTTTTGTTGTTGTTGGAGGATTTGCGTTCTTCCTGCTGTCTAGTCCGGTCCCCCTTTTCGGGATATTCTTGCTAATTTTAAATAGGACGTGCTCGCTCGATAGAGATTATGAGCGATTTAGGGGCTTGCATTTTTGATCAATTTGAGAAGATGAAAGGACGATTTAAAGTTCAGAATCAGGAAATTAGTTTGAAATTTCAATTTTCTTTTATTCGAGAAACAAACCCAATATCCAGGTGGAAGGTGAGTTACCCTTAAGTGCCTAAAGTCGATAAGATTAAGGGATTGGAACAGAAATAGTGCTATTGGTATCTAGCTTGGAAAACTATGATCTTTTCACCGTTAGGGTATTGAAGCTCTATTAACCACTATAGAGTATTGATACTCTATTCATCACTAGGGAATATTATTTCGCACTACCTCACAGTGTGAAATAATCGAGAGTGCCGGAGAAGATGCGAAGAAATAGCGAGAAAGAGTTTTCAAGAAGCATACAAAAGTTTCCCCGTTGGATATTGGGGCGTTGCTTTCTCATTGAAAACTGATGTCAGTTTGTAACAATATGATGAACAAGAACTTCGCCTGAAGATACTACATGAAAGGTTTGGAACTGAAAAGGATAGAAATCTGCAATTAACCTCAGTTACTTTTAGCGGCTGTTTTCATGCTTGATTCAACCCCACTGTTTATTTCTGAAGTACTTCTTAAATCTCACCTATAAGATAGAACCGATAAACAACATTAACGTTAACCTCTTTCAAGTCCATTTGGAAGCTAAAAATTTTCCGAATGCTGTTTGCGTCTTCAAATATCGGCGACATAAAGCGACAGTATCCATTGTTATTCCGGCAACGTATTTCCCCTTTTCCCGATGTATTTTTCCCAACCCGGGAAAATTACTTTCACTGCGACAAAAGTCATGAACAGAAAGTTTTCACATCCTACGATGGCTTTTCATCGAATGACTGCAACGTGGAAAATAGAAGAAAAAAAAACAAAGAAGAAAATTGGTCTAGTGTCTGTTTATGTCCTTTACGAAGTGGACTCGATTCCCTAAAGTTCGCTTTATACGCCGTGAAAACACAGTCGGTGTCGTAAAATAATTAAAACTCGACCGAGAGGAAAGCATTCATAAGCGTGTCCCGAACTGCGAAAAACCGGGGAAAGTATTCCGAGTAGAGGAGCAGAAAGATTGAAAAAGTTTCGGGCTTTTATTTTCAATGTCTTCCCTTTCCTGAAATAAAGGACCACAAATTTTTTCCCTTCCTGTCGTATTTAATTAAATTTTTGAATAATGCTTAGTGAGTATTGTCGCGTCGCCACCAACGTTTATAGACGCAGAATTGTTGAGGTTTGAGCACAGTAAGAATATTCTGTTTCCACTTCCAGTAGTTTCTCTGTTTATGGAATCCAATTCTAAAGTTTATCCTTTCATTCCAGTCCATTGGATTTAACTTGAGTTGCCTGGTGTGTCCTGGTATATTATTATTAATTGCAAAATTAAATTCTGAAACCTTTTCGTTTCTTAATTCTTCTACATATCTTAATTTTGCCTCAATAAATTTTAAAAATTGTAGATTTATAGGAATACAATTTTTCCTTTTATTATTGTTTACTGGAATTTATTATTTTATTATTTTTATTTCTATTTTACTTTATTATTTTAAATAATAAAGTTATCGACCTGAACTTTAAAAAAAAAATGCTAACCTGAAATTTTGTATTTTCACAAAAAAGCCAAAAAAATGTCCGTCTGTCCGCCGTACGCCGTAAGCAAAACTGTTTAAAAGTGAATCACCAGTGGAGTCTACTAAATGTAAAATTTTTTAAGGCGGAGGGGGGGGGCATGAAGCGCAGAAGGTGTGGAGCAGACAGTTTCCAAAAAATTTAATTTGTATATCTCATGAACCGTATTAGATACGATCTTCAAATTTGTACAGTAGTTAAGACCAGTAGACCTCTAGCAGAGAAATTTTTAGGGTGTGGTGGGAGGTGGTAGAAATGAAAACGTTCTGATTTCAGTTTCTCGCAAGCCACAAAGCCAAAAATTGGAATCTGTATAGAGCTACTATAGAGACATACCCAAAAAAAAGTTTAATGGGGGTACCGGAATGGTGGTGTTTTCCATATCTCAGAAACGGCTGATGCTAGAAAGTTTAAACTTGTTGCTTATATGTATAGTAGATGTGCTACTAGAATAATTAAAACTAAAAGACAATCGGCTGTAGCGACTTCGACAGCATAGATGTCGCACTTTGAAAGTACCAACAACTACAAAAAAACAATAAAATAGCAACCAGGTACTGAGTGCGAAAAATTGCGTTGGTACCTTCTCTCTTTGATTTTGAACGACGATCCGAAAACACCAAACGATGGTACAGACCAAAATTCAAGTGTGCAGTTTTTTTGAATAACTAAAAATTTAATTGTCGAAATAAAAATAGAGTCCATTTCATTATTTGTAAATAAAATTAAAGTAACTTTGTGATAAAGAAAAAAAAACATAAGTGAATTTAAAATAAAATGTTTTTATAGTTAGTGTAACCATGTTCTTTTATTTCGCATAACGTGGTTATACGGCCAGCAGTTTGAGCGCAACTTTTTTATTTTATGGGTTGAAGTCCGAAACGTGTTTAATGATGAGATGGGGTGCGGGTAGCTATAAAACTGCCAACCTAAAGAATAACCAGGAGGGTATTTGGAACGTTATTTTTTAGGTTGTTAGTCGCATAGCCACCAACACCGCATCTTAGCATGGAAAACGTTTCAGACCTGAACCCATAAAATAATAAAGTTGCGCCCAGACTGTTGAGTGATTTTTTTCATATTTTTTTTTATATTTATTTTCATTTTAATATTTTTTTTGATATTATTAGTTTTACATTTACCTATATTCATTTTGTTCTTATTTTTATTTCTATTTTTATATACATATATATTTTTTAATAATGTTTTGAAATTCCATTATAGCCGCTTTTTTGGCGGAATTGCCTTCTTTATTCTTTACTATCTTTTCTATCAGTTTTATTTCTTGAAATTTTCTTGAAATTAAAATAGCAATCCTTCCCGGTCATGCAGCGCCCAACGTGGGGTATGATTCCATTACATCGACTAAGTTGCATTTATTACGTTGATAAAGTAGGGTTTGGTATTAGGCACATCAGAAATGCATAGTATTTTGCCTTAACTAATATCAACTGTATAACCTAAAAGAAAACGCAAATAAAAAAATTCGGAAGATTTAAGAAAAAAAATTTTAAATTTAATTTTCTTTCATTTTTCCTTATTAGTTGTAGTAGTCATGTATTTACTTTATTATTTATATTTTCATAATAATGACGAATTGTGTTTGAGCTGAAATCGAAAAAAATGCGAACTTCAAATTTTTCTATTTTCACGTTTCATGGCGCTACCCCACAAAACAAAAAAGTCTTTCTGAGCACTGCTGTCCGCCGTATGCAAACGCTTCTTAGAGCGTGTAGCTTTCAAACCCTGCGAAGTGTAGACTGGGTAAAACCACCAAAATGAGTGAGAAAGGGTAGAAAATAAAAAATCGTTATTATCACTTCTATACTATGTACAGACTACGAGATTAACGCGTTTAAATCGAGTTAAACACGTTGAAAACAGTTCTCAAATACTTTTACGATAACACGTAGCTAGAACGCGTTTCACCGAAATCATACACTGCAACCCTGGCGGAAATCGAAGCAAACTTTATAAGAAACTATTTAATGCTGTAGAAACTGAATTTTATGCATGTGCAACGACTGCATTATAGCTTATAAATCACTTTTCATAATGACTATACAAACCTTTTTGTTTCAATTAATTTAGAAAATACAAATTTGCTAATGAAACACAGTTGAATATCTACTTGTCAAAATAAATCACAGAAAGCTATCATCTCGTTCTAACAAAATAGAAGGAGTTGACTAGTCTGAACTCTACTTTTTTAACACGTTTATTTTGCCTACTTGAACGTGTTTAAAATGCATAGTCTGTACAGGGTATTAGCATAGAAAGCTTAACGTTTACGTTTTTATAGAATACAATAGGGACAACAACATTTTTTATGAGGTACAACGCACTGGGGTGCTTGTGGATGAGGTGGTTTTCCGTATTTTAGGAAGACTTCTGCCAGAAAGTTTAAATATGGTGTGTATATGACGAAATATTAAAAAAATTAATTTTGTAGTGACATGTGAAGGTGAGGTGAAAGAAATTCCACGATAACATTGTATACCTACATTTTCACGAATTTTGCCATATCTCTTAGGCCTGAAGAAATATCTTTACTTTTTTGTGATCGGAATATACCCGCCTAGAAACTGTTTTCGGTTTTTTAATATTAAATTTTAATTAAGTGTAATGTAGGATTTTGCGATACTCAACTAAAACTTATGTGATTTACGAATTTCGTCATATTTCTTAGGTCCTGGTGAGATATCGAATTGTTGTCCTCTAACAAGCTTTCTGTGTAATCGTCCAAAATTAGATTTATTATTTTTTGTTAAATAGGAGGTGATGTTTTTAAAGAAAATGCTAAATAAATATGTAAAAAATTTAGGAATAGACGAATACAACTTCACTATTTTTTGAGTACAAGTTTGAATCGAAACGCGTTTAAAACTGAGATGGGGTGCAGATTGTTATGCGTTTGATAACCTATACAATAACTAGGAGGCGAAACTTTTTTTTCCAACGTTCTTTACTTCTACCCAAAATATAATAAGCCTACGCAGAGTCTGTTCGAAGAATTTTTAAGTTTCCCTATTTTTACTGTTCTACTAACAACGCCTCTGTTTATGGAATTATTTTCTAGGGCTTCTCTTCTATAGTGGAAAAATACAAAATATTGGGGAAAAAATTTTTTTTAAGTCGACCGCAATACTTTATTATTAAAATAATACGTAGAACTACAGTTAAGTTCATACCGACACGCATAAATACAATAACAAATTGAAAAAGGAAAATTTTAATTCGTTAATTATTATTATAGAGGCTTAACAAATTTTCTTGTATACACTACATAATATAATGCAATACTGGTTGAGTACCGACATTCAATCTCAAATCAGTTCCCGATAACAGAATTCAATCAATACTTGCAATGGTTGGTTGGGAAAAGAGTTCTGTTTGGATATCTTAGTTCACAATAGCACACAAATTCAGTGCCTAAGGAGATCTGGCGTCTTGCATATTTCAGTATTGGCGAAAGCAGTTCCGCACGAATTCCTCACTATCTCACATATCATTAAATCACTACTTGAAATGATCCGTACGTTTCTTTCGTATTTCAGTATTGGACGCGAAAAATAATTTTGCTCGAATTCAGCTGGAGTACCAATTCATTAACCGACTAACGATTGCTTAAAAATACGTTCAGTAGAAAGTTAAATTATTTTTTGATTGATTATTTCGATGATACGCTGTTATTGAAATACACAATCTGCTCCCCAGTTTTTCTGGAACCCTACCTTATTTTATATAAATTGTCATACGTTTAAAAACTACAGTACATTACAAGATATTAATTTCTTAAGATAATTAAATAAAATTATCATAACAATTTCACTGACATTTTTATTCTGTTCAGATCGTAAACAATGAGCAGCATATCATGAAATATTTGACTAATTCGCTATTATTCATAAGTTATCAGCGGCATCTCCTTAGTACTCGACATTTCTGAACTAGATTTTCTGTAGAAAATGTGGGTTTCTTATCGTACTCGCCTTCTGTCTCGAAACTCGCTTTGATTAAGCATCGAGGGCATATAAATCGGTAGCATCTTTGCTTTGCAACTAGACTGCACATCGTACAAATAACAATGAAAAATAATTGCGCATATTCGTCAAACCATGTATGAAATGATGAGCGATAAGTCTTTGAAAAATCGCTTTCTGTCTTACTCGTTTGTACCGAAACCCCTTGGCCCCTCAACGCCTTCCTGAAGCTATCAACCGTCCGGCAAGTAAACCCCATATATAAAAACTTCCGCTCATTACATCGTAATAATTGCAAGAATAATTGCGAAAAATACGCGATATATTCGCGATATTCCAGACGAGTTGAAATGACCGTGGAGAAGTTGCGCGCGCAACTTTTTTATGATAAAAAAGAGAAAAAACCAACAAATCTTAATTTTACTTGTAGTGTGCACTACAAAAACGATCTTTTCTTGCCAACTTGCCGTATGATCGTGTCGCGTTGCGATCACGCGAAAAACCGCGATCTTTCTTCACTAGTACTGGCGGCGGTGATTCAGGCCTGCAGGGAAAATACCCCATATTCATATCGTTCGAATTACATACGAACGACTAACTAAAATGATCTTCAACAAAAGTCTAGCAGAAAAATTTCTAGCTAGTTAGTCAGATCGTTTCGCTCACGCGGCTAGTCGACGACAGTCGCGTTCAGGTAACTTACGCGCAAATCTTCAGGTGATCCACCGGCCCAGTAGCACGTTAGTTTGTCGCGATCTACGCGTAATTCGCGGAACGATCGTGCGTAATCATAGGGGACGGATCGAGTGAAATTGATCGAATCGAAAATCGCAATCTAGTGCTGGTGTATAGTTTTAGTGATACGAGTGATCTTACCGATCGATAAAAATAAAGGTGGCCAAGAAAAAGTAATTAAGATCTTAGGAAAAGATGTGTTTTGTGTCGTATAGTGCGCTTCTAGTGATCGTGCCAATTTACCAACGGAGTGATCAAAGTGCACCCTTTGGATTTTTTGGATAAATTTACGCCTGAGCAGAATGTTTCCGGACATGTTTCGGATTTTTAGACGGTGAGTTCGACTGTCTTTAATAGGTTAATGTCTAGGGTAGTGAGTAAATACCTCAAGTTCAATGAATCCTTTTATAATTTCATAAACATCTAAATTTCGCGATAAATATTTCGATTTAGGTACTATCTTCCTGTGATAATCGATTATATGTTATCGCGCAAATATGCGATGAAGAGTGTTTTTTTAGAATTGGCTGCCGTGTGTGTTCTCATTCGAATTCAGTGGAAACTGTTGATATTTTCCGGATGTTGATAGATTGATAGATAGCACAAACAGGGAATTCTTTTTTATGATTAAAAAATTTTGCTGAGATGTTTTTATGTCCAGGCCGTTTGTACTTAAACTAAGAATCTTATATAAAGTTTATCTTAAAGCGATGCCCTTGACTTAAGGTTGTATACTTGTATTACTGGATGCTACTCGTATGATGTTAAATTTTTGACTAAAAAAATTGACAAAAAGTGTTCAGTGAAATTTTTTTCTGCAAAGTAGACCTGTGTCAAGCAAAGAAAATAATGTGACAAACAAAAATGTTGCCACCGTGAGCCAGTTCAATGTTAGAAAAAGTAGCATAGAGGCATTAGGGTAACTGTAGCACGAATCTATGTCGTCTTCGGATGAAGATAAGACGGTAGTGTGCTAGTATCAAATTATAATAATTAAGAGTGAGTTTGTCGAAATTAAAAACTTTTCAGTGGTCAGATCAGTGCCAGTTTAAAATATTTTTTTTTTATCCGGAAATTAGTTGTTTGTTTGTCACCAATATTCAAATTTTTCTGATTCATTAAATTCATTCATTTATATCAGACAATTACCTAATGCCCTGATGGATTTGAGATATTCGATTTTTCTTGAAAAGTTTACTAATTTTTTTCTGCGAATTAACGTGTGAGAAATATTCCTCAGTAAAAGTTACGTTCCTTTGAACAATAACAGAAATTAGAAATAAAAATTTTTGTGAATATTTTATGTAGATAAGATAAAAAACATCGATAAGAAAAGTAAAAGATAAGTACAGCAGTTGCAGCTATTATTAGTTAAATGTAATTTTTAACGGCAAGGTTAAAAATAGCAATTGAGATAGAAACAGAACAGAGAGATGGTTCTGTTTTTACAGATACCTACCTACACAGCAAAATTTGTTATGACAATAACTCCCTAAAGCAGTAAAATATTCCGAATTGATGTAGTAAATTTACAAATGTTTATTTAATATAACAAAATATCGAGTAATTTTTACAAGTTTGACGTTTACTCATTTTCGAATGTAAAATTACAACACCGAATGACATTTCCCATTTTCAATGTGTAAAATTTGTTATTGTGTAGACTAAAGGCTTTTTTGGCCGTAATTAACTATTTTTAGCCCATGGCATGACTAAAATCCCGACCTCCGTGTTAACTATTGACCAACAATTTCAAATATTTTCGTTCATTTCCGTTAATTTTGGCATATTCATCTATCAAGGTTTTCGTCAAATTAGAACTAACTTCCTGCATAATTCCTTTATGATGCGCAAATAGTAAATCGTACATAAATTTCTCACAATCACGATTGCCTTATATCGCAAGTAATTTCATAGTTCATGCATAGTAATTTGTTTTTTAACTTGACCACTTCCTTGTTTAATTCACTTGTTTCGTGGTTTTGTGTAAGGTGTGATTTAGAATTTAAAGAGAAAATAATGTTTATAATGTGTGAAGTTTGTGGCCTTAAAAGAAAGAAATTAAATTTATTTAATAAACATGTTTAGTGTTTTATACCTCTTACTCTGTTTCACCTATCCTGGTTTTTTTTCTTCAATTAAGTATCATACGTTGAATTATCTATTTGAATTATTCAAACTGTTGGATGCTGTCCTTTACTCTTCAAAATACGTCTGGGGAAGTTGGGCGATGGATGATGGATAGTGGATGGAGGATGGGAGATGAAGGATGGATGATGGGGGATGGGGGATGATGGATAGAAGATGGAGCATGGCGGATAGAGGATATAGTAACGGAAATAATAGGAGAAATGGAAGAACCGGGAGCAACGGGATAAATAGGAGCAACGGGAGAAATGGGAGCAACGAGAGAGATGGAAGCAACGGGATAAATGGAAGCAACGGAAGTAACGGGAGCAATTGAAGCAACGTGAGTAACGGGAGCAATGGTATCAACACGAGAAATGGGAGCAACGGGAGTAACGATAGAAACAATAGTATAGCACTAAGCAAACATAAACATCAGGCCCGTGCGCACGGGGGGGGGGGGGGGTTGGGGGTTCAACCCCCCCCCCCCCCCATTGGCCTATTTTCATAGGGAAGTGAGGACCTTTTTTTTTAAGTTCATCACATTTAGTATGGGGGAACTTGATAAAACCCCCCCCCCCCCCCCATCATACTTTCCTGCGCACGGGCCTGATAAACATATCTCATTTTTGTACTACATATGTGGTACATACTAATTTTCCACACCGTTTGTAATTTTACACATTGTAAAATTTTACCTTTCCACATCAGCAGAGAATTTACACATTTTTAGTAATTGATTACCCCACTTATGTGGGAATTTTCGCATTGATAGTGATGTGTTTCAGCGTAAGTAGTAAAAATTACAAGAGTGCGTAAAGAAATTTAACAACAGTAATTTTACTGCTTTCAAAGCAGCCACTTTATTGCCTAGTCTGATAGTAGTAAACAGTTTTTGCTGTGTACCACATGCTTCTAGTTTTACTTAATTATTATAATTATAAAAAACCTACGTTTTTGGGAGCACCTTTTAAGTATTGGAGAGATGGGAAGCAATTAAGTTTTAAAAATGTATCTTAGGAACCACTTATGATAGAAATCTGAAAAGTGTAATTTATGTCGAGCTCTGTGAGTGCAAAAGAAAAATAATGGAAATTGGCACAGAAGTACGTGAGTTGGGGAGGTCCTACGAGCAATACGACATCCTCTGAACGGTCAATGCCTAAAAATAAACCGAAAAATTAATATCTTAACATTAAATGAACGATAAACGTTGAAAACTGAACGTAACGAATATAGCCTAAAAATTTACTTTGGTGATGATTTGTAGTATGGGAACAGGTTGCGTGCGCGTGATGGGTTTCAAAGGTTTTGAATAAAAATATGAAAATGAACACACTCCTGCTAGAAAGTTGAAGCATTGTACACACATGTACATATATGTGGATGTTCAGTAAAAACAACTAGAGATGGGCAAAGCACTTCCTTTCAGTGAAGTACTTCACTCCGAGTCACTCACTTGAAAGAACGAGTTCAGTGAAGTAGTTCCGTTACTCTTCATTCCATCGTTCCTTGTTTTCGTCAGTGAATGTAGAGAAAAGGTCACTACAGTTCAGTGAAGCAGTTACGGAACTCTTTCTAACATAGTTTCGTCAGTAGATCAACAACATGACGACCACAAAAAAGGTCAGTACATCTAAAAGATGATGAAAAAAAAGGGCGGTCAAGTTTTTTGTCACGTGTCCAGTGGAATAAAAATATGAAAATGAACACACTCCTGCTAGAAAGTTGAAGCATTGTACACACATGTACATATATGTGGATGTTCAGTAAAAACAACTAGAGATGGGCAAAGCACTTCCTTTCAGTGAAGTACTTCACTCCGAGTCACTCACTTGAAAGAACGAGTTCAGTGAAGTAGTTCCGTTACTCTTCATTCCATCGTTCCTTGTTTTCGTCAGTGAATGTAGAGAAAAGGTCACTACAGTTCAGTGAAGCAGTTACGGAACTCTTTCTAACATAGTTTCGTCAGTAGATCAACAACATGACGACCACAAAAAAGGTCAGTACATCTAAAAGATGATGAAAAAAAAGGGCGGTCAAGTTTTTTGTCACGTGTCCAGTGGAACTGTTCACCAAAAAGAGTGTGTTACTCCACTCACTCACTTCAGGTGTTCTTTTGGAATAGTTCACTCCTGAACGACCCATCTCTAGTGAAAATATTGTTCATTTCGGCCTGCTGAAATATCAAATGAGTTTTACTTCTAAATGTGCCTTTTATTTCGATCTTCAACCTCTAGGGTGGTGTAAAACCGTTGAATACGTTTTCACGAATTTGGACTTTTTTCCTTACGGCTGATGAGATATCAAATTTATTTCCACTTCCTCCAACATTTTATTTAACTGCCAAAAAGTAGTTTCTGGATTTGATTCGTTATTTAAGTCTTTTAAGGCATATCATTGACCTTCCCTACAAAATGTTGAATGGACACTATTATCAAAAGACCACTCAATTGTGTGCAAGGGTAAAAACTTAATACGCCATGCTCCAATCTGGTTTGCGTCTCGAGTATAAATGGTAATTGGATTTGATTAGTGATACTAGAGGATTTCCATCCCGGATATGGTTTTTCTTCTTGCTTCACTGATTGACATGGTGGAGCTAGTAGTGTTGCATGGAAGATGTTATGAGCGGACCTCATGATCGCAGTAGTCACACTATTCCTTTTTCTTATTGGTGGAATCGACAGACTAAAGAATCTACATACTTCGGATCACATTCAGCACCTAATTAAGTCGTACTGCATTTCGTTAACGCAAATAGACTCGCCAGAACTGACTCTACAGTTCCATATGGAACGCATAAAAACGCTCGACTTGAAAATGAAAACGGGTGTTATGTCACGCAAAAATCTTTGCACATCGAAAAGAAACTGCTTGAAAATGTTCCCAGGAAAATTAGACACTCTTCCCGAAAAGTGTATCAACTTCAAACGCGGAAAATCTTAAATTGGACGCGAGCTACGCTACATGCTGACAAAACTCTACCGCATTCCAGAGTTTGTGTCATGGTTTTTTTTTGGAGTGTATTGGCGCAAAGACAAGACATGAAAAATTGAGACATCTATTTGAGGCTTATGCCCCGGCAAGAATCTTCCAAGTTTCTTAGATTTTTCGCTAATAATAAATTTTCTTGATCGATTTTTGGAGATAGTGTTACGTGGTATTTTTGGATAGGAGTCCGGAACGCGGTCTAATTTAATTTTCAATTCTTAGTGATATTAATCGCCTTCTTAGTACTCCCTTATATACCCCTCTAAAGGTGCACGCGTATGGCGGACAGACAGGCAATATTTTTTTTCTGATTTAAATGCAGAACCTTTAAACCCTCTTAGCTTTTTCAACTGGTTACATTCAGCAGCGCCCTTAGATGAAGGCTTGAAGATGCACTTGCCCTGTAATCCAATCCGTAAAATAGTATTATATAAAATGAGAAAAAGTATAGTTTATCAACCAAATGTGAATCAATTATTTTCAGTTCAAGTTAACTGGAGAATCATTGACTACGGCTTTGATCCGGTTCGACGGACCAGAAAATGTTCAATTCTCTTCCAAACAAAGCTTATATTAAATTGTTTGCAATAATTTACCAATCGCAAGCACAAGCTGCAATTTGTATGGAATTTGCTGTAGCTATAATAAATGTATTGTGTAATGTTTTCATCTGAGAATCTGACATTAAATTCCCAACTGATTTCCAAATGAGTTATGTGTTACAGTTTCGCGGGATGTGAGAATCTTCTCCTTGAACGTGTAAGTTCATTTCAATTTTTATGGTTCAATTTACGACTATTCACTGATGCTAAGAGCCCATTAGCTAGTATCAATAAAATTGCGCAATTACATACGCTATTAAAACCGCCATCATTTTCCACTTCGTTGCTTCTGAGACCGATGTCTAAACAGGCGACGAAAAAGAAAAAAACTAAATTGCTTAAGGTGTTTTTTTCGGTCGGCCATTGTAAAGTGCCAAAGCCCTCATTATATCGAGCACTTAAACTACTTGAGCCAACAACCACCCTGCCTGTAATTGTTGTTCACAACGCACTTAAACAGATGCCCATAGAGAGGTCTTGAAGGTCTTAAAATTGATTTTTCTTTTTAAATCCAATTGATTTCGCACTATTGCAAAAAAATTCCTTGAATTGATACCCGCAAGAAATAGACAAAATTCAGACTCAAATTTTCATATGACTCAGGGTGTTTAATTATGGCGAGATCGTATGTACATATGTATGTAATTTTAAAGTGAAGTTTTGCTCTGATTTCCGGTTAAATTTTTAGCGTAAAATCCGTCGTAATTGTTAACAATGATGAGAAAAATTTTGCGTATAAATTATAAAAAAAAAAGATGAGGTAAGATTATGTTGCGATAGCTACAATCGTTTTGAATCACGAAAACCCTTTCTCGAGAAATTTGGTTGATGTTTTCAATGGTGCCTTAGTCATGGCTCCCATAGAAGTGAAAATTTCGTGGTTTCTGTTTTCTTATTCTGTGTCCGAGTTGTCTATAAAGACCACAGTATATTTAATTTGACTTACTGTGCTGCCATGCCAAATCTCAGCAAATGAATAAGGCGAATCAACAAAATTCAGTGATAGTACCACTTATCTTAATTATGGCTACTGATGAGTAAAAATTCGGTCATGGAACGAAACATCTAAAGGTGGTATCACAGTGAGAGTGTTATTTTTTGCTATCACATTCGTTGCCATTCACATTTGTGGCTATCACATCTTAGGGAGATGCTTTCGAAGTGTTTAAGCTGCTAGATATGTAGTTAATTTCTTCCTGTAGCATTGAACAACATTAAATTTTTTTTTTGAAAATGCCATTTTTGTAACCCAGACTTAATCTGTATGGAAAACAAAAATTCCCACCCATTTCATCAGTTCCTATTTAAATTTAAATTTTTCATAATCACTCAATAAAAAAGAAATTTTCCTTTTACTTATTTTATTTTATTAAAAAATCCATTTTCCAAATTAAAATCATCATCTTTTCATTCGCCATCAGAAAATTAATTTTCATCTCCACAAAAAAATTCCAATTTTTTTTTTTTTCCTAACTATTCAAACCTACGGATTTCATTTATAGCCAATTTGTGGATTTCGGTCGGCGAAGGACTCTTTTATTTGTACTCAAGGAGGCACAATTTTCATCCTTTTCTCCAAGATTTTCAACAATAGAAATTTTCTCGGCACAAATTTCCATTGTAAACGTGATTTTTCTGAAAATGAGGGCGTCCTGTTTTCCAGCTTGGGTCGATAGGAAACTATGCAGCAAAGAATTTTCCCTTTAGCTGCATAGTTAAGTCCTGGTTGCATTTGTTCTACGTGGTGCTTTCAAAGGTTTTTAGGATGGGAATAAGGGTCTTGGCTGAGGGTACGGTTGTGAAATCTTAACAAACTTTATAAATGGTATAGAGTTTTCTAAATGAAAAATTGTTGTCATTGTCTTGAGCTGAATGTTACTGAGGTTTGGCTGACTCTCGGTTAAATCGGGAATGAAAACGTTGGTCGAAAATCACTATTCAAACGCAAGGACGAATAGTAGAGACAGAGATTGGCCCAATATCCAAAAGCAAAACTTCGGAGTAAGAACCAACGCTTGGAAAACATCAAAAACCACTACATGAATTGTTGCTAAATATTTAAGATGGATGTGGGTCCAATGCTCATTCAAAAACATAACTCAAAGATAGAAACTATAAGAACGGCATACAAACCCAATACTGGGAAACTTATATGGAAAACCTTAGGAAGTAAAAATTAATTCCATATATCATCAGATCTAAACAATATTTAGGAATCTCAGAATATATATGCACCCTCCTTACATCCTCTAAATATCTAAAAGTTCTGAAAGGAGTTAATAGGTAAATGTTAAGACAGCACGAGAAAGTAAAAACCAATTCAATTACTTATCACTTCAAAAGTATATGACGGAATTCGTGAAAAAGTGTTCAACTCTTTTATACCCTCTTAGGGGATAAAAAAGGAAAAAATAAAAAAAAAAAACGTCAGCAGAGTCCGAAACGTCACACAAAATAAATTTAACAGTATTCACCGGAAAACCTTGTATTTTCAATTCGAAATGTACTGTGAAAACATTCATCAAAAATTAAAAAAAAAACGTCCGTGAAAGTGAAAAGATGTTCGATATCTGATCAGACCTGGGTGATATGGCAGAATTCGTAAAAAAGTATGTAATATCTTTACACCCGCCTTAGGGGTCAAATTTCGAAACTCCTGAAAACATTTCCTAGGTATTAATATGAAGCCATAGAACAAAATTGAATTAAATATTTGGGAAGACCTCATAGATATGACGAAAATCGTGACAGTATATGCATTCCATTTTCTCTGATAATGTTCTTCGACCCTCTTTCAATGGATATTTCAATTTTTTTCCTTTAATCTAAATTAATTTTCTAGTTGATTTACATATACATACATAACAAGTTTCAACTTTGTAGCATGAGCCGGTCTATAGCTAGGAAAAGAAGAAAAAAAAAATTAAATTTTTCTAACATTGTTATTAGTATTATAGCTCTATCTCCAAGTTTCAGCATGATTTCATTATAGGTTCTCGAGATATAAAATTACCCAGCAGACCAAAAACACAGAAATCCGTCCGATTTCCGATGGAAAATTCCTTATAGAGTCGGAATTCCAGGCAATAAATCCATGCGATTGCCGTCAGATTTCCTTATGGCGAGGTTGACGCTGTTCCGTGGGATTTTTCTTACCGAAATCTTTGAGAAATGTCCAGAGCATTTCCCAAAGCTTTTTTCCTCTTTCGAAAGCGTACTAAAATTTAAATTGATAATTTTTGTCAGGTTTGACGTAAAAAAACAGAGTCTGTAAAATTTTCAGTAATCATAACCGATTGTGCGAAAATTCTACTGATCCTGTATTTTTTTAGGTCGGACCGGACAAGGCAGCGAATGTTTTTTATTTAAAATTTGTTTTAATTATGTTCTTCTTTGCACAAGGATTTTGGAATTTAAAAGTTTGCCATGATATATCTGGATGCCGAAAAGTTCTTCTAGAATTCTGACTGATAATTCCATGAAATTCTTATTGTTTTCGTCATGGAATGATCTTTCAATTTTCGGTACGAAATCCATCGGAAACGTCTGTCTCATGTTCCCCTATGTCAGAAATATCTCGGAACTTTCCGCGGCTATCAGAACTTTCCGTTTTATTGGTTTGCTGGGTAGGAACCTATTCCTTTTCACCCTCCCCCATCCTCACCTTCTACACGATCACCCCCAAAATCTTTCTTTGCTAGGGGGTCTATTAGTCCGAATTCTAGTAAAAATTTTAAGCATCTACTACCTTAAACTTTTCTTGAGATAACTCCCACATCCCTTGATCCATATTGACAATTTTTATGGAAAGGTGTCTACTATCGTACTTTATGTACCTACATTCCAAAATTCAGCTTCCTACCTTGAGCGGTTGCTGAGATCTAGGAACCAACATTTTCAGTCTGAAACGCTTCCCCTTCTGCCCCCCCCCCCCTTACACCACTTCGAATGGCCTACCCAGTCTATTCTTAAAAAAAAATTCAATTTAATATCTCAATGCCTTTGGGAGATACGAACGAGTCTTCAAACGATTTTGCGTACGGCGAACAGACGGACTGAACATTTTTATTGCTTTTTTTGTGTACTAATTAACTATGAAAGGTGAAGAAAAACTTTTTCATAGTACCAAACTTTTTTTTTTTTAAATCGATCACAATACTTAATTATTAAAATAATAAAGTAAGATCAATTCAATATCTAATCAAAACTTGGAACATGGGATTTTGGAGGAATTTTGTAAAATAATTTTCAACTCCTTTTCACACCCATAGTGGTTGAACCCAGTTTCACGCGTGTAGGAGTTGAATGTTGAAAACGGCCGAAACAAATTTTTAGGCGTTTGTACGAAAGTCTATATGTATACGGAAAACATAATTCATTGTCTCACCGAACATAATATTAAGGAATTTGTGAAAGCTAAGTTCAACCCCTTTTGAATCACATGGAGGAAAAAATACAAAATCGATTTAGGTAAAAACCAATTTACGATCTTATCGGTGGATTTGAAAACATTGTTAAACCTCTTTTCCACCCCATCGGTAGAAAGTAAAAATCATATATGTACGTAAAGGTTTGTGCATCTCTTTAAGGTTCCTTCCAAATTAAGTTGTACTAACAATAATTAAGAAATTTAATATCTACCTTGTACTTTTCTGGCTCTTTCCATTTTTTCTTTCTTTGTTCTTTTTTCATTACGAAGTTACATCCAATACTCCCAGAATTCGTTCTAGAAGAATGACCCTAAGACTGCCCTCTTTGAACTATCCATAAAAATATTTTAGGACATAAAAGACAGGGAAGAGTAAGTAAGGTCATTGTGGTCTTGGGCAACGATTTTACTTAACTACCGCAACCCTTAATCCTTCGACTCCTTGGAAGGGCTGTGGTTATACGCCAACTGCTAAACCCTTCCAGCTATGATAAAAAGCGGTCGTGTGTGCCAATGCCGCACGTGTATAATTCAAGTAAATCCCCTATTTAATACCTATCTATCGCTTGAAGATAATCTTCTTATTTAGCGTTACGTGAGCGTGACACCCCAGTGCTACCAAGAATTTTCTGACATCCGTTTCATTTTATGAAACGTGCATTTTTTTCCTATTATCTCATAAAGACAATAATCGCCACCATAATGAAACGAAATTAATTCCTCGAAAGAAAATTACTTCCACAGGGATGAAATCATGAATTAGATACCCACATAAAAGACAGATTACGATACCAGAAGAGATAATCCGCCGAATTTGTCATCTGTGCGTGGTATCATCTCTATTTGAATTTGATTTATCGGGCGCCAAATGCTTTCTAAGTCGCTACGCAAATTTGAATATTAAATTTGAAACGAAAGAGAAATCTGACCGCTAATAAGCGAGCAGAGGGATTAAACTAATAGGAAAAAATTGCAGCTTTATGTTTCTATGATTTAATAAAAGAAATTTTCAAAGTCGATCGTAAAAGCTTAAAACTGGATTGTTTACAAAGTACAAACAATAGCGCGGAAAAATAATACGTTTGGCCTTAAAACAATACGCGATAAGACAAAGTGTGTCAAAATTCTGAAAAGTACTGTCGAGCTTTCTCAGTGTATTTTTAGGTGTGTAAATATTATACCGGACCGGTTCATTTTTGTGAACTAAAAATAGTTTTAGCTATTGTTATGAAAACAAAGTAAGGTAAGACGTACGATGGTCATTACCATAAAGTCCATCTATAGACGCAAGATGTGTGTTTATTTACCTGTTTTTTTGTTTTTTTTTTTTTTTTTTTTTTTTCATTTTTACAAAAAGTGTACACCCATTTCGGAAATAAATCATTTCTGGGTACAAAGAAAAGATTTTAAGTCGATCTAGTTAATGCTGTTCATGAATTAATCTTGTTTGGATTGCTTTTGTTGGTGACTGTGTGAATGGACTCGCCAGTGTAGTTCCTTCACAAGTGGAAAAACAATTTCAACCCCTTTTTACCCACTGTGGGGTTAAACACCAACTTTAAATTGAGTTTTAGATATTTGTATAAGCAGGCGAAATTTGTGAAAACATATTCCACCTCGAAATTTGTGAAAACATATTTCACCTCGAAATTTGTGAAAACAATTTTCAACCCTTCGAGGGTTGACTATCCGAAAAATTTGGAATTGCTTTTTAAGTGACTCTAGAATATAGAAACCTATTTAATATTTAGTAAAACATTGGAAATATGGTGGAACTTATAAAATCGTATTCAACCCCTTGGGGTTGAATGTCATTGGAACATTGGCAAACTTATTGTTGAGCATTTGTGCGAAAATCCTGATGAACTAAAAACTAATTTAATATTCCTATTCCTAACATGAAAAAAAATTAGAAAACAATTTCAACCTATTTTTCCCCACATGAGGTTAGCCTTTTCACCCCCTTGAAGGTTGAATATAAAAATAATACCGGAATTTATTTTCAGGCGTTTGTATAAAGTCAAACAGAATTCAAAAATTTAGTTCTTTCACGATTTGAACGGTTAGATATAGTCGAGATACTTGCATCTTTTTGACCTTCAAACTTAAGGCTCCATGAGTCCGGTACGACAATTTTGTATCCCTGTTTGATTTTTCTTTCTTAGAGGATTTTATTCGATTGAAATCGTTTTTCGTTCATGTAATTGGGCGTGGACAATACGTCTGCATCGTTCGCTGTCTATAAGTGAACTAATTTTGATATTACAGGAAAAAATAGTCTTAAAGGTTTTCAATTATTTGAAACGCATAACTATTAAAAAGTAATAATTTTTTCATTGATTTATCTTCTAGATATACCTACCAATTAATTATACTATCTATGATACTTTTCAATGAAATGCGATCTTCTTATGTAATTCTTGCCATGAAAATCGTGAAAAATTACTTTAGTTTGACTTCATATATTATTAACAAAAATTAAAATTTTTTAAAATTTGATTTATGAAAGACCTTTTTTAAGATTTTTTCTAGCATTATATTGATGAAAATGACATGTGTATTATTCAAGAAATAGGTAATATGCATTTAAAAAACTAGAATTTACGCTTTTTAACAAATGTTCAAGGATTGTTGTTCTAATTGCATTTTTTCCAAATGCAGTTATGAATTTTTTCTCTATGGATGACCTAGTTTACATACCAGCTAATAAAGTAGTGTAATTTTATTTTGTTTTTTTGTTGCCATTAACGTGAAATATTGGTAAGAAATCAGTCATAAATCATCAAAATTTCGTTTAACATACACATGGGGCCTTACCATTGGATATCTGAGTTATTGCTTTGAAATCAATGAATTGCTTCTAATACTGGACTATCAAAAACGAGACAGTAGCCAGCCCGGCACACTACCGACAGTACAGACAGACAAAATTCAGTGTTAAAAATTGTGATCTCAACTGGTCTTTTAGCAAAGAAATGGGTAATATTTATGTTTTTGCGGTTTTTAATCTGGCTTCAAGTTTGGTAGGTCGATGTGCCATTCCTGAGCTTCAGCCTTTGCCTGTCGTCAGGACCTATTCCATCCTTAATGCATGCGAGTTCCATTCATGCTTTTCGTGGTCACCCACGGATTCTAGTCAAAATCATGTTTGATGATATTTTAACTCCTTGAAGATCTCTCTCGATTAATGGATTTAAGGCACGACTCTATATGGCCCTGTGAGACAGATCCATTACACTTTTGTCTTGGAGCTGAAAGTATTTGATCAATTGTCCTCCAAAAGACGGAGTCTCTTTAAAAGAATGAGTCCTAAGTGCCACCCTTTATCTGACATCAAGATCTTTCTACTCCTTGAAGATTTTGCTCGATTGTTTTTCACATTAGTTTCGTGGTCGACCCTATACACATGTCTTCCTTTTGGGTTTCAGCTTTGTCAATGAGTAACTGATTCATTGTTCCTTTTGTCTTCGAATCCCAAAATCCCATTCTCTCATCCAAAATCCTTCAATCCTTCAAACAACCTTCAACTACCGTCTTACACGCTCCGCACTTCCTTGTCTTCGTAATTATTTGAAAAGCGATCTACCACCAACGTTGTTCCAAACTTATTTTCATTTCAGAAAATTTACCTGGCAACCTGAGCCGAAATTAAAATATTTTCGTATTTCGGTAATAAATTCCAACTACCTACTGCTTGATCCTATTAGCATCTTTCTTTACCTTATCCTTTTCGAGTGGTTTATACGCTTTTAAGACTCTCACATAATCCCTATAAATCGCGAGGATAATTTAGACCGGTGTGGGCGCGGGGCGGTAATAGGGTGGGTTGAGTGTCGTGTGGTGAACTGCAAGTTTGCCAAGATGAACATAAACCTGAAGTGGAGCGAAGGTCATAAAAATGAAACGGTTCGGGGATGAATGACGACTGGAACGGGAAGTACAAGGTTCAGGAAATTTCCTTAGATGGAAATGAACAATTGCAGTATATTCGGTTTGTCTGTTTCTATACGACGTCTATAATCCGTTTCGTGTAGTCCAGGAAAAGTAATTCCTCCCGCAGGACTACTAAGGAGATAATATTTAATTATCCGGTAGCAAACAATGTTTCTGACTTCTGGTCCTTTCTTCAGCCCCAATCTCCTCCCATTCGTTGACAGTTATAGCCCGTAGTGTTTGCATAAGAGTCTAGGACTTTAATCCTGCTCCTGTTTCGGTATTCACAGTTTGCGCGAGAGACGAGTAGGTCCTCCCAGGTCAGGATGCCTTTTCTTCGTCTGTAACTTCCGACCTGGAAGGACTCTTGGAGTGAACTTAATGTGGTTATAGTCTTGAGCGACTCAGTTAAGTCCCATCTGAGCATACTTTTGTTTCCGATGGCCTTATGTTGCTGTTTTATGAAGTGTTCCTTGTGACGGATGAAGGATGCATGCCAGGATTTAGCCTTTCTACTCTGTTTCTAATTGCAGTGATTAGTTACAATGTCAGATTTAATTATGAGGTACAGTAATTGCGTACTCCGTTGCAGTAATTACATAAACATTATTAGTTATTTTTTACTCTGTCGGATCAGGTTACTTTTTGCTGAAAATATTTCTAAACCAGTAGGGAGAGGACTTCAAATGCCTCGCGGCTGCCTAGTGAATTCTGAGGTCGAAGGGCGGATGATACGAATTTTAACTCAACATTTCATATAGGGCACTTATTAATCCCGATCCATTTGGTCCGAAAATCCAAATTTCCTATCGCTAATTATCCATGATAAACAATCCCTAACTTCCTAAATAAGTGATTTTCAGGCATTTACAAAACTATTGGGTTTCGATAATTTAAAATTTGATTACTCTGAAATTATACTTTAAGACTCCACAAAAATTTTAATATCACTTGATTTCACTACTGCTATTATACATATAATACTAATTTTGCGTAGGTTTTTGTTGAAATTTACAAATTGTGTGTATTTTTACAGCGAAGAACAGTATATTTTTACGATGAGATTTACAAAAATTTCCGTGTGATTTTAATCTTTTCAAATTGATCTATAGTTGGAATTCGTGGAGTAAAGTTTATTGCTGTGCACGCCTAAAGTAACTTAAATAAGTACATTCCAAGCATCTCGAATCCGAAGGTCGTTTCCCTATTATGTACATGGGTCAAACTTTACCATGGATAAATACTGCACAGCATAAACGCATAATAATTAAAGGCTCGTACACACGTACTACGAGTATAGACGTAAGGTACTTGAATCGCCCTGCCATAAATTACAACGACGGGACGGGACTCGAAAACAATTACATCGCGAATTACAAACATATGGTGCATATTTGCAATGCAATAATTTTCTCTGGCTATTGCAGTGCCATGAGGGCTATCCGACTAACCCATTCCGATATGCCCGACCGTCCTCCCATATTTAGTTGGCATAGGGCCTCCAACAAATTATTAATACGTTTTCTTGTTGATAGATGGCATTTAGCGTTAGTGTTCTAGCTGCAATGTATAGAATTTTTTCTGTTTTTCTTTCGACTCCTTCACTCACGTACGTTTCAATGGGTTGGGTTGTGATTTATGCGGAATGCCTTATGTGCTCATTATGAAAAGGAAAAAAATCGACTTTCTTTTATTGGAGCGTGACTTGTAGATGGTTTTATGCCTAAGTTATAAACCAATGTGATTGAAATCTGAAGCGAAGAATTCGAATGGACATCGAGTAAACTCACTCTCCTTTTTACATCTGGGAGCCCATTAATCTAAATGTGGTCCGTCGAACCGGAATTATTTGGTCTTTCGAACCGGATATATTTGATCCGTCGAACCGGATAAATTTGGTCTGACAAACGTAACATATTTGGTCCGGATATTTATATGAGAAACTTGAGAAAAATTTGAACTCTCAGTAATTGGCAGACCAACGCGCGCTATATCTTTCCACAGTCACGGAAACAAAATGTATCAAATTAAGTATTTCTGCTTCAGAACAAATTTTTTTTAGTTATTACTGCAAAAAAAACAATGCCTTCAGTTCGCAGTAGCGTTAATTTTTCTATAATAATGGAAATATTTTTCAGTTCGTTTTGACGCCTGAACGTAGGTTAGAGCTAAAAAATTAATCAACGTGCAATAAAATGAAAATGAATTGAAAAGACAAAATTCTTAACACTTCGGGTGGGTACTAATAACTAAATTTATGGGTTTTTGTAAATATATTTTACTGCATTAATTGTAAAAATCACCTTGTAGTATTGTAGGAAAGGCTTTAAAAATTGTGGGTACAAAGTTAGGAGAAAGGGTGAAAACAACAATGAATTTTCTTAAAAATTATTGATTTATTGAAAATTTAATTAATTTTTTATATTTACTTGTCTTTTGTGGAGTTAAAATTCATGCTATTTATAATAAGAATTTATTAATCATAACGAATTTAAAAACTTTTTTTTTATATCATCTTTTTTTTCTTTTCCAGGTGAGTGTTTCATTGGATATACTACCTTTGTATTTAGACGGTAAGTTTATATCCTAAATGCCTTCACACTTGATCTAACTTCACTACGAAGAGAATAGAAAGTAGTTTTAAAAATACTTTATTTTGTAGAAAAATAAATCATGGCATAGTTTCGCGAAGGATAAATCTTGGTCTTCAAGAATTTCCCTGCATTTTACTCATTTCCAAAAAAAAGAGATTTTTAAAACCTAGACCGAAATTAAAGTTCTCTTTTTCCTAACCTGATCGACATGCACTCTTTGTTACCAGTCTGGAGCGATGGATTTCTATGAATACGTGTGTACCGTTTCGGCTATTTATGCAACTCAAAGGAAAAGATGGTGTCCGAAAAAACGGGAAAAATATTTATATTTATTAATTTGGCTTTTGTCGTTTTCTTAGTGGCAGTGGTCTTCTATTAAAATCAACCGCAACATTAAGCGGCGAATAGAATTTTAATCAATATGTGCATTGATGCTACCACTGACTCCCGATTTTAGGTATAATGTGATGAAGATCGAAAACTGGCGTACGATCTCTGAACAACAATCTTTCGACAACCTAGAAAATAATGTTCCAAATAGCCGCCTAGTTACTCCTTAGGTTGGCAATCGCATAGTATCTTACACCTCATCTCAGTATTAAACACGTTTCAGACTTCTACCCATAAAATAATAAAGTTGTGCCCAGACTGTTAACCGATTTTTTTTAGTTTTAATTACTCTAGTAGCATATCTACATATACATAGGTACTAAGTTTCAACTTTGTAGCGCAAGCTGCTTCTGAGATATGAAAAACCAACACTCACCCCGTACTACTATCAAAATTTTATTGTTTCCTGCGCTAGAGGTCTACCGGTCCTAACTCCTGTAAAATTTTAAAGACCATATATGATACAGTTTTTGAGATACTATATAAGTTTAATTTTTTGAAAATTTCTCACTTCCGCGCTTCACGTCCCCCACATCAGTAGACTCCACTAGTAACTCTATATAAAGAAACCAAAATTTATCTTCCAGGGATAATTGCGTCGAAAGATATTGTAATTCAAAGTTTTTCATCAGCTAAGCCTCATAATTAAACCACCCACCCACCCCCTTCAAATGTTTAACTCTTTTATAACCTCATAGTATCTATCTGTTAAGATAATTACAAAGTTTCAGCCGTCTAAATTCACTCGTTCAGTAGATATGGATTTTAAAATGTTTCAATCCTAGGTTTCAACAGTTTTGACCGTATTATTTTCTCCCATTCGTACACCCCTCAACCCCTATCAACCATTCAGCCTCCTAGGATAAGTGGTTCCTAAAAATTGTTCATCTAAAACGCTTCCCCTTTTCTTTCCCCTCACACACACCTTTACCTCTCCAAAATATACCACTCGTAGGAGTTCACCCATTCTATCACAAGAATTTCAGCTTAATATCTCTAGGGGTTTGAGAGCTACGCGCTTTCAAACAGTTTTGGGTGCGGCAGACAGCGTCTACGGCGGACAGACGGACATTTTTTTTATTTTTTGTTGTTTGAAAATACAAAAATACAGGGAAGCAATTTTTTTTTAAAATTTCAGATCGATCACAATACGTTATTATTTAAAAATAATAAAGTAAAACACGAATTCACAATGCCAAATCAGTACAATATGCGGTGGTGTGGTTTATTCTTCCAACATTTTGTTATTGTTATTTTTGTCCTGTTCACTCAAATTTTTCGAGTCGACATCAAAACAACAAGGTTTTTACAGAAATTTTTCCCTTAGAAAAGGGTAGATTTTACGCGAAAATACATTTTGATTTTGATCACACCATATTATTTCTGTGTTTTTATTATATAGGTATTTTTTTAGTCTATCTTAGGATCGAATATCTTAGCTTATTTATCACATCCTTTGTCAGTCCTTGATCGATTCCCAGATATGAATCTTAGAATTCTATCCAATCTTTTGACTGAAGAAATTTATGCACATTACCTACAAATTTTCCGGAAAAACAATGAAGAGCTTGCAACCCCTTCCAATTGGATAGAATCTGGCAACCCTTCGTCCCACAATGGCTGGACCAAAGCTCCGAAAATTGAATCGATGGACTTTCCTTTCATTTACCTTCCTCGCTTTGTTGTTTTTCTCCGGCAAAACTTTCTGTCTGAGACTTTCACTTGGCCGGCCGGAATTTTCCAGGCTATCGCTTTTCCATGCTGAGCCCACCCATCTCATCCCTAAAGAATGTGTATCTAATCCTGGAAGTGTTGCCACTTAAACCATTGGAATATAAAAAAGAAGCAGCAACAAGTCTTTCCTACGAAGAATTAATGAACGAAGTTTAAGGACCCGCATAAAGGAACCCACCCACGTCCATTTGGAATTTTATTCCTTATTTTCCCCTTTTATTGAGTGATTTTCCTGATTTTCCTCGACGATTATTCCGTCAATTTTCCATAATTCATCTCGAGAAGCAAACGACGCCTTTGTACTGATTCCAAACTTCTTAAGAATATCGGAAATGTGCGGCAACTTTTCCAAAAGGAAAATTTTAATGCGGAGTACTAAGGAGGGTCGAAGATGGAGATCGAATCAATGAGCAATTCTTTTTATTAAGAAAGTGCCGATTGGGGAATAATCCCCGGGCCTGATGTTGGAACTGCTGCTGTAATTTATTAGTTGTTAAAGTAGTTAAGGAGAATAATTGCTAAATACTGATGAAACTACCAATAAATAAGAAATGAAATAAGGGTCCTGACTCGCCCAAAAGATCTAATATAATATTGGCACGCAATATCCGATCATAATTTATAAGCGACATTAAAATCAACATAACTATGCTCCACTATAAGCCAATTATTACCTGTCGCAGTAAATTACTGCTACCTTTAGCATTTCATGATTTCTGCCCAGCGAAATGTAAAACACGTTTCAAATCGAACAGGTTTCCGTTCCGAAGCAGGTGGAATCGAAAAGCGTGCAGCGCAATTCTTGGTTAGGGAGGCCTAGAAAATCTTTGAATGATTCAGCATCTTAGATACGCATTGTTGGAGACTTGGTATTAGGTAAATCTTTAATTTGGGACTAGCATAAGGCAGGTGTTTACAGCCTAGAGCCAGAACACACTAGTTTCTTAATACCATTGCGCAATAGAAAAATAGATACTTATAGTAGCGAAATGTATCTAAGATACTTGGGCACAAATTGCCCACCTATTTAAATTAAAATAAGACACACATTATTGCGATCATTGCTTAATCTGCGAACATTTGCCATTGATAAGTGTTAAATTTGTTGACTACATATTGAAGGACTTTCGATACTTAGCTTGTGTGAAAGTATCTAAAAATCATTTTCCTCATCCAATGGAAACTTTCACTGGTACGGCCTTATGGCAAATTATACACCAAATGTGGATTTGAATATTGTTTAAGTCGTAAGACTTTGTAATTCAATTTGCGGATTTTGTATCTCGATTAGGTAGTAGGTGCCTAATGCGGCTTACAGCCGTGTAATTTGAAATTAATGGCATACAGTGGAAATTGAGCGGAAAGTTTGAAGGTTGTGTAATACGGTTGAATGTTGTTATTTTATTGAAAATTCACGAAAAGATTTCAAAGGAAATATTTCGTGTGATTGTCGAAAATTTGATTTGTATTCGATGAGTGCCTTGATGTTGATGGACTTAGAACCTCAACTTGAATCCCGTCAATTTGGTAGAAATTTTTAGATCACGACTATACATTCTTCTTGGTAACATTACATGAATCACTGAAACTCTGTCCTCCCAATTGCCGCAAATGTAATGCAAATGTATAGTATAATGATTCGGCCATTCTTCTGATGTGTCCATGTTTGGGTTGCTTGCATTGAAGTTCTAATATTTTTATGAATACTTTAATGTGTTTCGTAGATTCAAATACCTTTAGATAGATACATATGTATATGTTACTATTTAAAATTAAGTTAACTTAATTGTTTGTATGAAACATTTCACACAAGAGCTTTCCTAGAAGTTAAATTTTATTTAAAGAATTTTAAGGTTTTTTCAGCGTGCTTCAATTCTGTTATCTGAGTATGATGCAAGAAGTGTGGGCTGTTCAAGAATTGCCAAATCGAAAATTGTTCTACTTGAAGAACTAGTGAAAAAAATAATTGAAATTCAATTTTTGTTTCTATCTATTTTGTTAGTGTATTTTGAAAGTACCTGTGTTAAAATTTTTTTAAAAAATGTGTCCGAGTCTTCTCTTCATATCTCTGGTAATTTTTATACTAGAATAATAAAGTAGGTCTTATTTTAAAGATTGTTATTTAAAAATTATTACAATATAAAGAAAATACGAAAAAAAATAATCAATTAAACTTTTTTTTCACGGATAACTATTTTACTCTACAATTTTTTAATATTACAGTATTGTGATTATTTTTTAAAAAAAAAAAAAATTATTTTCACGTTTCATAACTAGTAAATCCGAAAAAAGCAATACAAATTTTCAGTCCGTCTGTCCGCCGTACGCAAAATCGTTTGGAGGCTCGTAGCTCCCAAACGCCTTGAGATATTAAATTGAAATTTTTTTTACGAATAGACGGGGTAGGCTCCTTGAAGTTTTTTAGGGATGTAGATATGAAGGGGAAGGAGGGGGAAGCGTTTTAGACGGAAAATTTTGGTTTCTAGATCTCAGTAGCCGCTTATGATAGGAAGCTGAAACTTGGAATTTCTGTAGAGCACTGATAGTAAACCCATTTGCATAAAAGACACATTCTAAAATCCATATCTCCTAAACCGTTAATGGCACACTGTTCAAACTTGAGAAATATTTGTTTTAGGTGGGGGCACTTGTGTATGTGGGTGGGGGTGAAAAACTTTAGATTACGATATCTCATGAACCAATTGCTCTAGACAAATAAAATTTGGTTTGGAAATAAATGTCGACAAATAAAAAGTGATCAAAGTAAAAAATTTTAAGTGAGAGGTGAAGCATAGAAGTGGAGGGGATAAGAATTTTTCAAAAAAAGCACATTTCATATCTCAAGTATAAAATAGATGCTTCAAATTTTTACCAGATGTAGCGCTAATTGAACTCTAATAGAGAAAAAATTTGAGGATGATGGTGTAGAGGGTGAGGGGGGGGGAGGGTGAAAAGGAAAAAGTTCCGGTGTTTATATCTTAAGAGCCTGAAATGATATAAACCTTAAACTTGGTATTTTGGTAGAGCTATAGGAGCGGCATGTTGGAAAAATATATTTTTTTTAGATGTAGTATGGTACGGGGTGGGGGGTGTTTTTCCTAACTATAGAACGGCTTATGCTAGAAATTTGAAACTTGGTGTGTATATGTAAATCAACTAGAAAAGCAAATTTGATGAAAAAAAATTGGTGTTTAAAAAGGGGGCAAAAATTATGATCAGTAAAAATAGAATGCATATTTTTCCATGATTTTCGTCATATCTACTAGGTCTTCCAACATATTGAATTCATTTTTATTCTATGGATTCTCCATATAAATACCTAGAAAGTGTTTTCAAGATTTTTTGAACTTGACCCCAAAGGAGGTGTAAAGTTACTAAATTTTTTTTCATGAATTCTTTCATATCTCTCAGGTCTGATCAGATATCGAATGTCTTTCAACTTCCACGGACTTGTTTAATAAACTCCTATTTTCAAGTTTTTCTCCTTTTTCAACCCATAGACTGCATCCCGGAATATGACACAATTATGTTATTCATATGTTACGCCCTAGTCTAACTGCTTCCCGAACTTCTTGTTAGGGTTTCAGTCACATAGTAACCTACGCCTCATCTCAGAACTGAGCGCGTTCCGAACTTCTGCCGGAAAAATAATAAAGTTGCGCCCAGACTGTGGGCAGATTTTTTTTCTTTATCCTTGAATATCTCAAAATACGTTTTTTTTATTTTTTTATATTTTAAAGGTTATACCTACTGTTCTTCAAACATCAAAAAATTACCCTGGGTCAAGGGGATCGGGGTTAAAAAAATCAAATTAAATTATTAGAGAACAAGGATAACGGTTTTCTCCTTTATCCTTGAACATCTCAAAAATCGTTTCTTTTGTATTTTTTTTTTATGTTTTGTAGGTTATACTGTTTTCCAAAACATACAAGAAATTAAGTTGGGATCTCAAGGGGATCCGTGTCAAAAAAATCGAAGAAGATCGTTGGTTCTTAATTTTAATTATCTTAATTTTAGTTTGAAGAAAATTAGGAAGAAAATTCCAATAGTCATTCGTGTGGTTGATTTCACTGAATTTATAGAACTCACTATAATTAATTAGAGATGGGTAAACCCGTTCCTTTTACTGAAGTACTTCTCCGAGACTCTGAGTCACTCACTTTAAGGAACGATTTCAGTGAAGTACTACTTCCATTGAACTCTTCGTTCCATCGTTTCATCGTTCAGTAGTCACTAGTCCCATTGATTGAAGTGCTCACTCACGCAATGGAACTTTTCGTTCCGTAATGACTGGTCACTTCAATTGAGGTGTTTACCTACTCTGTCTCTTCTAAGAGCCGTCACTGGTGAACTGGTGTGTGAGTTTTCTTCTCTAAACAGTCACTCATTTAATCACAAAAGAAGGTAGGGCTGGTTTGTGAAATTTCTTCAGCCGGTCCATAGCCAGGCAGGCAGTTGTAGTTGTGTTTGCTTTTTCAAAATTTCATCTCAGCGGACAAAAATTTGTTTTACCACCTACACATTATTTGAGTATTCATGCGATTGATATATACATATCGTTTCTAATTTCTTTGTCACGTGTCGAATAGAACTGCAGTTCACCAAAATGAGTGAGTTACTTCACTCACTCACTTCATTGAAGTGTTCTATTTGAACAGTTCACTCGTGAACGACCCATTTATATAACTAGTAGTTCAACCTGGAATTCAGAATTATTACCAAATTAATTTTGCATGAAAACAAATGCGACTTTACTTGTTCCCGAAATTCTTCTACTCCTTGCAATGGCTCCCATACGAAAAATCCTTAAGACATATTTTCTACAATATTTTCCTATAACTTTTGAACACTTCAGGCTTCGAATTTGATATTTTGTACGTAGTAATTTTTAAATCTTTCTCAATAGAAAGTAAGTTCTTCCTGCACATCCCAAGTGAAAGTCTTTGAAAAAGGGGGATTTAGCTTTCGACAACTCACCTAGTTCCAGATATGAAATTCAACACTGATGATATTATCTTTTGCCTATGTAATTTACTTATAAAATAAACCTGGAAAATTGAACCGATTGACTGGTTTGGCATGGTTGGAAACTGGTATTTCATTTCATATATAAATTCTCTGTAAGAACTTCCACAAGCTGAACCAATTCCACAGGTCATAGTGCACATGCTTAATCTTGAAATTTATGATTTTCATTCGTGAATTAAAAAATTGTACCTATTTTATTACAAATTAGAAAAATCTTACACAATGTGTGTTAACAAAAATTACATATGTTTTTTCAGGGATAATTAATTTCTTCATTCTTTTTGACCTGAAAAAAATTGTATATGGCCGAATAGTAGAAGAAAGGAAAGCTTGAAATCTGAAATTTTCTAAAAGGCATTGTTCTTCAGCGGTTTATACCACAAACTTTAAACTTGATGATTGTTAGTTGGAATACCAAGGGACTTTATTGTAAATATTAACTTTAATGGGGTTATTTGGATCCAGGTTATCGCGAAATATTTTGAATTATGACATCCCTCGAACCAATCAATAATGTAGGCAATATAAAGTTTGATTTTGATTTGAGTCACCTCTTCAAAAACTAAAAGCTTAAAATTTAGTTAGACGTCGTGTTCAAATTTGTAAGGAGTTTGACGTCCAGAAATTATTTTCAGGATTTTTCGATTTTCAATCCCTAGGTACGTTTAAAGGGGTTGTCTCTGTTTTCATGAATTTCTCTTCTGCTGATATTTTTTTTTTCATGGCTGTAGGGTCGATCTAGTAATAATGCCAAGGTGTCTAGTTAAACATATCCTATATGGATGTGCTGAAAAGGTATACACTCATGGGTGCTATTACGATGTTTCTCGAAAAACCTAACAATGTGGGTTACTAACATGGGTTTTAGAAAGAATCCATGGGATTTGTTCGTCAAGAGATAAAAAAAAATTATTTGATTCAATTTATAGCAAAAATTTGCATTTTTGACCAAAACTAGTGCCACCTTTGGGCTAGTTGTCATACAAAAGTCCTTGGAAAAATTATTGAAATCAAGAAAAGTCCTGTGAAACAGGAAAGTTATTACTTTAGTACAACTTTATCCCAGGATTTATGCCAACAGTGTTTCAAGTAGCTTTAACCAGAACAAATACAGTAGAACCTCTATATCAATGTTTCCCAACGTGGGGCAATTTGATTGTTAAGGAAAAAATATAGTTTTACTTCACACTTAAGTAAGAGGGCTCTCGAAAGGGAACTGATTGAAAAGATTTATGGAACTTATTGATACTCTTAGTGAGTTCTTAAGCAACAAACCTGAAATGAAGTATCTGTTAACAGTGGATGGTAAAGCATTTGCGAGTTATTTAGCGATATCTTTGAAAAATTAAATATACTAAATAGCCAATTTCCAGGAACACATAAATTCTCTCGTTATTTGGTTTTATTACATTTATTGAATTATGTCAGAAACATATTCTCAACAAATATTTTGAAAATGTTCATTGGCTCCAAAAATATTAAGTGTCTGATACTGCTGTACTTGCTATTGTCGATCAACTGAGAATTCTGTCAGCTGAGTAAGATTTTTTTTATTTGAAACATATTGGTTTTCCAACTTGGATGATGCAGCCAATGTTAGTCGATTTTTCTGATATTTCAGATATCCAGTATCAAGCAAAACTTGCAGAAATTCAAAATGATGAGTCCGTTAAAACATTATTTAATTTAAAAGGAGTGATAGAAGTGTTTTGTTGTTTTCTCAACAATTTCGTTGAAATTTCTTCCTAAAACCAATAATTTAAGTTTCTACATTGAAGAGTTTAATCTTTGAATAATAAAAATTATGTATATGTTACAGGGGGGCATAATAATTTTTAAACGGCTTAGGCTAGGCATGGCACATAAAAGGTTGGGAAACACTGCTATATGTAGTACCACCTAAGGGACTGTGCAAAAGTGGTCACTTTAAACAAGTGGTCAGATTATAAAAATAACTTAGTATAGTATATAATAATGTATGTAATTTAAATCAACATTACCAATATAAAAGGTGTATCTTTTTACGCATTTAGCCAGAACACAATCTGGATAGTGAGCTTCGTGCTTGATGTATTCAAGCCTCATTTTGCAACATTTTTTTAATTAGCATATGACGTAAAATTTGTTGGTCACATTATAGGATGTACTCCACACGTATGTGATACGTAAATATTGGCTAGAAAGTGGCCAATGGTCACAATATGAAAATGGTCACAGTACAAAACGAAAAGTGTATGGAAAATCGGTAATTTACATCGGGACTGTAAAAAAATGGCCACTTTAGGCAAGTGGTCAACATATGAAGGTGGTCACTTCTGCAAGTTCTTTCTACTGTACTTTTTTTATATTAAAAAAATAATATTAAATTGTTCATTTTGAAAACATTTATTTTCCAGAGTTCTGGCAGCCCTCGATCCCGGGACATATAATGAAATCTCCACAACCTCCGAAAGCTCTCACCTTTCTCACACCCACCTCAAAACCATCGCCCACAAAAAGCTCGAATTTCTGCTCGGTCTGCAAACCGATTCCGGCTATGCGTTCTGCACAGCATCCAGCAGCATCCCACTGCTCTTGTATTGCCGCTGTACCACAATTTTTGCAGCTCTCTATATTATGTGTGTGTACAGAAATCTTTAACCCCTCGCTGTACATGATTGTTTCGAGACGGTCACAAAAGTTTCAGCTTCGTACAACTCGCGTGCGGAAAAACGCCGACGACGAATTCGTTTCGTTTTGTGTGGAGCATTAGTCTGAACTTAAGCCCCATTCGAATCGGTTGAGGTGCGGCGTTCTTATCGGATTTTCTCTTAGGTTTTCTCGTCTCGGTTTTTCCGATTGGAAATTCATTTTCCTCGTGAAGTGACCGGTTTTTTCCAAGGGGTTGTTCAAGAAAATTTTTTTTTTTAAATAAATAAATTCGGGTAATTTTTATAAACTCAACTATGAGTTCTATAATTTCGTGGAGTTTAGGTGGTTTGTGAGAGAGAAAAAAAATTAAAATTAAAAGTTAAATTGTGAAAATTTTACTAAGTGGCTTTTTGGGCAGCATTGCGTCCCGGACTGACTATAACTTAAAATAACTTCAGCAGTAGTTGTAAGCGTTAAAAAACCTTAATGTGTATAAAATAAAGAGCAACAACAATAAAACAAGTTACACATATCTCTGTCGAAGCAATAAAACGTGTATGTTGTGGGCTGTTCTTACCACTTTTTTTTGCAAAAAAATTGTTGTTTTTTCCGCTCCAGCTACGAGGAAAAAAACTCGCCATTCTCTGAAATCTTTAAGAAAAAACCACGTTTTAGATACTTTAGATAGTATAGCTAAGCAATATCTCTGAGAGCGCGCTAAGGCAACAATGCGGCTGACTATGAGACATACTTAAAAAATTTGATTCAAATTTTTATCAAATTATCGACCTTTAATCGATTCTTTTAAAATTTGATCAATCATTTCTTTTGGCTTTACTCAGTTTTTCTTTCATTTTAAAGACGATTGAATTCGCGTCTTTGAAGAAGTTCGCCTCTATTTGGATTTTATTTGCCAACAACAAATCTACTAGAATGGAATTATCAAGGTAGACAGGTGGTCAAACTGTTCCCGGTTTGTCCGAGTGTGTGTTTCTCGGCCAGGTAAATAAATGTTAAAAGAAATACTTCTTGTATCGGTCACACATTTTTTGCGGCGAATCGCTATGACTAACAAAGTTGATTTTTCGAATTGGAATGAACACAAACAATGTGGCTATCTGTAACGCAGATTTGACTCAATTTCGCTCGTTTTATCTATCGTGACCACACATATAAGCGACGGCGGCACTTTATTACATTCAAATTAGTAACATTTTTGATTGACCTTTAACTTTTTAAGACATTTCCACTCGAAACAAAGCCGTTCGACAGTTCGTTAATTGTTAATTGTCACGTTTATTGAGCACGATATAAATTTGTTTTTTTTTGTCAAAATTTTTAATTTGGCCAATTTTTGACGATTTTAATAAAAATAGCTTTTTTCTTGAAAAGTTTGTAGTTCATACGCTAGTTCACTATTTAAATATCTTTGATGTCAATTTCAGTTCAAAGTTTGATCGTCAAAGTTTGATCGTCAAAATTTTGTTTGTCAAGTTGATTTATTCCAAAATCTTAGCAACTTAATTTTAAGAAAACATGAACAAGATACCATTTTTTATATGCTCCGTTGTATTAATGCGTTACAGTTGAGCACGATCAACATCGTGCTCAACATTCATGTAGAAAATGCCAAAATTCACAATTTTGAAAAGAAAGCCCATTTTTTTCAAAAGCTTGTATGAGCATCTACATTTTATCTCGCTTATAAAGTGCAGTTATATGTTGTAACTGAAGACTGAGGTAGGGTTGGCAGACAGGGCGCGACAACACCAGAGCGCCCTGATAAATTGCGAAGTAACGCAATTCGTTTTAGTTTTGTGGTCCCCTCAACGTACGTTATAACCGGGCTGCACTGTATTTGTTTAATTCAGCTGTTAAATTCAGTCATATGAGGAAGTTAAAAATTTTATTACAACATACTTTATTTTAAAATTTCTCAAAGTACACAGTTGCAAGAAAAAGTAATAGTGTAAGAGTTAGGTAAACATTGAAGACAATGAAGTATCGGTTGTATCGATGTATATATTTTTCATTTTTCAAAAGTGCCAAATTTTGACTATTTGGCGTAATCCTGTTTATGTTTTCTTTGTTTTTTATCAGACAATCAGGCATATTCAGCCCCAAAGTCACAGGTCACAAAGTAGGTGGAAGGTCACAATTAATTCAAAATTGAGACTCTCCTCTCATCAAATATTTGACAATTTACGGTTTCAGTGGCAGTCAGCTAGAGAAATCGTCAAATTATTGTTTGCCAAATATTTAATATATAAATTTCACTAACTTTTACGGGAAGAGGCGGTGAGGTGAATTCAAAACTCTACACCTTTCTTTTTTATTAGTAACTAATAGTCCTTGGTGTTGAATTTTTCCGCTTAAAAGATCCAATTCGGTCGCAGAGCTTGAAAATAAAACCAGAGTCTTTTTCATTCGTCGAAGCTTACATTAAAGCCCATGATGCAATCAATGCAGCACTGCATTCTTACTGCATTGAAGGGCAGTGCAATTTTTTCCCATGATCCAATCAATTTAACGCTGCATGTCACATCAAATTCAGATACATATTAGTTAACGTTACTCTGATCGAAAACTGATCTTCCCTCTAAAAAAATTCGATTCGCTTAGTAGGTTCTTTATTTGACTGTTAGCTAGTGTTATGCCGCATTTCCACATGCGTCTTCACTCGCATTGACCGATGCGAGTTAGCGCGAATGTCTAGGCGCATGTGGAAATGGTACGCGAATGCTACAAGCGAGTCCCATCGAAGCGAGTGTTCAATGCGAGTGTTTTTGGCAGTGGAGGAGGCAACCAATGTTTAGTTCGGTCCCAGCGGGAATATGAGCAATGCTTTATATACCTACTGTATGTAATATTGTATTTTATGCAAAATTATTGCAATATGTATTCGCATTCTGAAAAATGTATAGAGAATCATTCCTTCAACTTTACAGAAAAAAATTAGTATAAAAAATATGGTAATTCTTCAGAGGCCTTTTTACCGCTGGGGTAGTGTCTTCATGCAATGCAAATGAAGGCGAATGTGGAAATGGCACATTCGTGCTGTAAGCAAATCCCTTTGAAACGCGTCCAAACAGTGCCAGAGAGACAAATGTACGCGAATCTCGATTTCATGCGCGAACTAACGCGAATGTGCCCTTTCCACATGCGCATTCGCGCTAACTCGCATCGGTCAATGCAAGCGAAGGCGCATTTGAAAATGCGGCATTACGCAGCGCTAACTATACAAAATTTGCATAGAGAGCAAAATTTGACTTACTGCATGCCGAAACATTTACTGCAATGCATTGATTGGATCATGGAGCATGCAAATCGTATGTGGGCAAGGTTATTGCATGCAGCACATGCAGCAATTACATTTTAACTGTTTAAAAACATGACAAGTTACTACCGCATAAGAGGTACATACACTGTTTTAAAAAAATTGACTTTTCAGTCCAATTTTTACTTGAAATTTCCAGTATATTTAATTTTTTCAAGTAAAAGTACTCATTTGAAGCACTTTTACACGAAATTACAAGTAAGAGCACTCATTTCAAGCACTTTTACTTGAAATTACTTGTATTAGTAAATTATTCATGTACTTTTCAACTGAACCATACAATTTGCTTGAAAAGTCAAGCAAAATTACATTCTTTTTCAAGTAAACCACGATTTGGTCGCTTTGATCGATTTGGTTATCTACTGAGATGAAAATGCATTGTGTTCGGTGGCGCAGAGGCTACACGCGCCAAACCTTCGCTCCAATACGAGAATTGATCGCGGGTCCGAGTTCGATTCCTATCTACAGTGTTTTTTTTCAGAGTAGGAAGTAAGTAAGTAAGAAATAATATTAGAAGTAACTTAATTTAAAGAGTTGCTAATAAATTTATTTTTTGTTTTTTAGAGAATATAGAGTGCTAACTATACTATTTTTCAAAGAATAAATATAGTGAATTTGCTGCTTTCAAAATTTTAATTTACTGATTACAAATTAAAATTTTTTGATTGCAAATTGAAATTTACTACCAAAAAATTGACTATTACTTTCCAATGTAATTTTACTCAAAAAAGTTAGGCATATTTGCCTACTATCCAAAAGATGTAAAAGTCAATTGATTTTTTTTACTGTGTAGGTAGGATTACTTCGTAACGTATAGAGTTCTAGAACGCATCGCAGGTAATTCTAAAAATTCTCACGTTTTGGTCCAGTATCGGCCGTGCACCCAGGGTCCCTGGGCCACTATCGGTCGCCAACACTGGGCCAGTATACCACAGTAGTACTGGTTCCAAGTTATCATTCAGCAGTGATCCAGTAATGGACCAGTGCTGGTTGCCAATGCCGCGCAATCTTGGCATGCTGGCTGCCATTATTGGCCCAGTACTGCGCCTATTGTACAACCCTATATGGGAAGTCCGTATCTCATTTCAAAATTCAAAATCTTACTCTTCCGCATCACCCTGCTTAGTAAAGGAAAATACATTCGTGACATAAAAACCCCTTTTCCGTACGCCAATGTCAGTCTGGTGTATTGTTAAGTCCTTCTTTGTTCCCTGCATAGCTAAAACTGAGCGAATAAACTTAAAAAATTGAATTCAATTCTCAAAAAGATTTCGAACCTCAAAATTCAAGAATTAGCTTAACCCCTCTGTTCCCGCTTTGAAACATTAATCTTCCATGAATCTTTACATCAAATGACATGTAACGAAACTCCGATAAGGTCAGTGACTACAAGGGTAGGAAGTTGTGTGGAAAAAAACCCTCAACTAATTTCCGTCTCATATTCTGTAAGGCAACATAAGGCCCTACATGTGGCCCGTCGAGATAAAAACGTTACGCAGCAAGGAACAACCAGGCACGTGTCACGCGTCAGCTGGCCATGGAACTGATTTCCCAAGAACTGTGTCACTTGCCATCAAGTGCATAACGTAAAAGGGACTACCCTATTATCAAAACCCCCTATACTTCCTTCCACTCATCTTATACTTCACGATAAAAACCCTTCGAATTTATTGATTTCCTTAGTTTTCATCCCGGAATCCCAACGATGGCGATGGTTCCTTCCTCATTTTCCATTTCCCAGCCCGAAATTCATCCCCTTTCCTTCAAAATCAATGAATGAGTTCGACGTCCTACTATATCGCTAATTTAAATCGAAAAAAATAAAAATAATATGAACTTACGCGTACTTGCTTCTTGCTACCATAACTTCAACGATTCAGTCAGTAATGACTCGAACACACTCACAGCAATTTATGCGCAATGTTATTCCGCCCTGTAATTTTCTTCGCATACGAATTACAATAATAAAAAAAAAAATATCGGTCGAACCCTCCGGAACCCTTAATATGTGCATAGTTGGGTTAAGGCTTGATTTTCTGTTGTCGGCTTACAAAGGGGGTAATCTTTTATTGATGTGTCGGGATTATAACTTCATTATTTTTTTTTGTTCGTATCTCTCAAGGGATTCGGGCAAGGGCGAGTTTATAACAAGTTTTCGTTTGATTTCAAAAATACTGTTAAATGTTGAAACGAGCAAAGTTTTAATAAAAAGTGGAATGAATGTAAGGAAATTTTTCACGGTAGAGCTCCTATCGAAGCCACTGAACGTAATCCCTGACGCTACTCGTAACTTTCACTGGAAAATCCAGTTCAAATCACGTTCATGAACGGGTTGGGTGTCCCGGACTCAGTAAGCATATCGTTCTGACAGCAACTAAAAAAGTTGTTCATCTTGTTATATTATAGAGAACCTTAGTTTGCTAGAATCAGCCAAGCAGCGTTCTTTTCCAGTCAGAGAATTCATGCGAAAGTCCTTACAAACTACTTTTACACCTTCATTCTTCTAAGAAAACCATTTAACTCTTATTAGACTGGTGTCAAAAATTTGACAAAATATCTAGTCAACTCAACTAGAGAAAAAGAAAATGTTTAACACCGGTGAAAATAGTCAAAACTTTGACCCCAAGCCTAGCTTTATAAATAATGGAATTACTTTCTAGTTTTCTTCTACTACTAAAGTAGCAAATTTCCAAAACAAAATGTTTTGAATTATAAAGTAAATTCACAAATCAAAACTGGTTTGAAAAAATATATAACATAAGAAGATATATTATTAGAGTTTGTTAGGTCTGAAACGTCAAAAGTTAGGTACAATGTCAAACTGCTGGCAGTCAACCATTTTCGAAATCGATGTTAAAATCCAAAATGTAAAATAGCTCAGCTGATGGTTATTTGAGAAATTGAGAAAAATTTGATTTTTTACTTTTGCTAAGATTGACGATAGGTCAGCTGTCGTCAAAATAGTCAAGACACGAACCGAAAAGGAATTGAGACACAGCTTTGCTACGTCTGACGTCATTAACTGTTATAACTAGACGAAGACGTAGATGAAGCAAGGTATTCGGAAACGACCTTAGTTCGCTGGTTTCATGTAATATTCCAAAAACATTTAAAACGAAATTACGACAACAATAATCAAAATTTCAAATAATTAACTTTTTTTTTGGAAAATATTCAAATACCGTTTTCAAGATTTTTTTGTTACACATTTTGACACACATTTTTAGAATTATTGTCGTGTTTTAAGTATTATTTATGTCGATATTTTCCCATCCGATACGTTGTATCTATTTTATTTTTACTTTAAATTGAAGGCTTAGGTCGTTTCTCAATAGTCTTGCTTCGTCTACGTCTACGTCTAGTTATAACAGTTATAACGTCAGACGTAGCAAAGCTGTGTCTAAATTCATTTTCGGTTCGTGTCTTGACTATCAGTCAATCTAAGCAAATTTTTCTATGAAATTTAATTAATTTTTGATTTTTGAAGTGTCAAATAAGCATCAGCTGATCAATTTTTACGGTTTAGCCGAGCTTTTTCTAAACGGTTATAATAGCCATGCTAGTCTGGGTGGCTTAGTGGCTAGAGCACTTGCCTTCGGTGCACCTGGTACCAGGTTCGAATCTGCTTGGCGACAAGTATTTTCGAAAATGAGACTCAGCTGTAAATGAGTACCTAAGTTAAAATCGGGGTAATAATCACGGACGAGCGTGTAGCTGACCACTTCACCTTCTCCTAGTGTTCCGTCGATCTCGCAATGAAGTAACTCTAGCATTACTACAAGGCCTAGGCCCGATTTAGGTTGATGCGCCATTGATTATTATTATTATAATAGCAATGCTATGCTATGACGTCAACATAGACGTAGACGTAGACGAAGCAAGGAATTAAGAAACGACCTAAATACTACCTTCCCATCTTAATAATGCCATGAACTAAATCTGACACTAATACTAATGGCCATTACTTTTATAAATTGCAAATGCCTCCGTACAACACTTCTAAACTCTCATAACATAACTCTTGAAATAAAACTGGAAGTATGCCTCATGGCACCATTTTTATGAATGGTTACGTCTTTCGGTGTTGTCATATCTTAAATTTTAAAAGAAGAAAAATTTAAGTTGTAAAGGATATTTAGATTGGAAATCAAATTAACAAAAACACAGTCTAGCCCAATTCTCAAATTTTAAATTATATTGAGTTATATTGAGTATGTATGAGTTTTTCTTCTTAAAAAATTTCAAATTTTGACATAAAAAGTTTTTTGATATTTTTCTCTCTCTTTTGTCGAAATGATGCCAGTTTAAAATTTCGACATATCAAACTAAAACTATTGTAAGTGTAAAAAATTGCAAGAAAAGTTTTCAATTCAGTTTTTGACTTTGTTTCTCAAGACCTTTTTTCTCTAAATGAGATTAATCTTCTTTAGCCCTCCCTCTCACAAAATGCTCATTTAATCTGTAAAGTATCATGATTCTTAAATGACTATTCTTACAAGAAATCAAGTTTAAAAAGAATTTTTAAGAAATAAATACGTACCGTAGAAGCTACAAATTTGTAAAAAAAAAAAACATCTGAGTATTCGATTAATTCTCATGTTCGTGTCTACACCTGGCGGTAGTATTCTGTAAGAATATATTTATGAGAGTTTAATAAGAATATAAATTTTTTGCTATGATCAATTCATATATGTTTTGTGGCGAAAACTTTTTTAAATTTCGATTAGGAAGAGGCTAGACAGAAAATAATGTATCCAATTTGATCGTGACGATCTTCTTGGCATCTAGTAGAATCGAGAAATTTTTAATCAGATAGTGAATTCAAAATCAGTTGTTCTATTACTGTTTCTTTCAATTCGGGCAGTTTCCATAATGTTTGGCCAATTCAATCATCTAATATCCGCCCTTCCACCAGTTTAACCTTTTGAACGACAACATATCCTGCTGTGGCAACATTCTAGCCTCTTGTAGCATTCTTCGATATTACGTAAGTCTTTTAACTATAATCAAAAAAGAAACAACCAGAATAATGCTGTAAGACTTTCTCCAACAATGTTACCATCATCCAAAACATCGCCTTCTTTACTTACACAAAAACTACCTACATACTTGCAAAAAAGCGAAACTTGAACCACTGCCAACCTGGGACTGGTGTATTAAAGTTTTTCATATGTCGTACAGAGCGCATATACCTGAAAGCACCTGGCCAGGTACTGAAACGGAAGACGGAGAGGAACAAGATATGAATGTGGTCCGAAACTGTATGAAGAAAAAAAAATTAAAATACATTTTTTTAAGAAAAAGTTACTAGCAAAAGCGAAACTTGTTCTTCTTCAGGCTTTAGTGAGCTTTACTTAGAGCGAGGAAGGTAGTATCTACCTGTAGTACAAGTGAGCACCTCTTACTCTAAAATCGTCTTAAGTAGAACCACCTGAAATAGACCGTTCGTATCGGATTCCTCGACTCCGAAGAGCTGGAGCAAAAATTCTTTATTATTGTTTGTTTAGTTTTTTTCTGTCCACGGACAATCTGTCCCCCAAGACATTCCGAGTTGAGCGTGGGGGCCCCCCAAAAAAAAACAACGTCTTGCTATGAGACCTATCCTCTCTTTGGTAGTCTTCACCTGGGCTAAATTGTACCCAGCGTGTAGGTGGGCCACAATGGCATACTAAAGATTTCAACATTGCTGTGATTTTATGATTTTTATTGTCGCCATCGATCACAATGATGTCCCAAGACTATCTGATTTAATTACTGCGACTGACGATGAATTGTGTCTTGCTGGAAATACCGAATGCGATTTCATTCATGTTTCGATATTCTTCCCACCGACGCCAATCTTAATCCGATGTAAGATTGTGCAACGTGCAGGTGATATGAACGGAGGAAAAGCCAATCCAGAATGCTATAAAAATTGACGGAATCGAATTCCATCTTGGGCGACGAATTACTTCCGGAGGCCTAAAACTCTTTAGCTGTAGAAATTCGATCTTAGATAATATGCGTCCTCCTAATGTAATAATAAGACATTGGGATGTTCATTTCGGTTTGCTGTTATATTATGATAGAGACGACTCCTACACAGCCGTTCGTTGTACACCTCGGCTAAAATATCGATTGGATTAGATGGGATTTGTCGTCTTTCGATGGCGATTTTCTTTTCTGATTTAATAAGAGAAAGTCCCGGGATAGTTTGGGTTTTACGAGCTTCGAACGAGCAGTTTGGGTCGTATTTATTTTATTGCTTCGATTCTTTTTGATCTCATGTAATTCCTAATTTTTGGCTTTTGGAGATTCAAAAGGGGATTACTTCCCATCGTTTCTCAAAAAACGTTCACCACGCTTCTGGTACGGTCAGCATCTTATGGTTTTAGTACCTATCTCCTCATACTTTGATGCCAACAAGAATTACAAACTCATCTTGTCAACATTTGAGTTGTATTTTCGACTTTGTCGTTGTCAAAATTTTGATTCTTAAATGCAAAGCAATGTACATTAACAAAAATATGTTTTTGGCAACATGTTGGCACTATTTTCAGAATATGTATACAATTGAAGTAAGGTTTGTTGTTTTCTGGCGTCAGTGGAGTGAAACCCCAACATGAAATCCCCGACTGTTGATTAATCACTGTCCTTAACGACATGACAATTGGAAAACCCTTCACTGGATAGGCCAGTGTGTCCGAAGCAGCTGTTTCGTCATCGGATAGCATAGACTCGTCAGAGGGTGTATCATGCCTACTATCCGCATATGTATTGTTGAGCGAAATTCTTGCCATCGCATCCTCAACCAATTTTGGTGGAATTTTTGGTTGTTCGCTAGGATATATGAAGCTCAACGATAATCGCGCGGCATCGAATCCCGCCAACAGCAATTTTATTTTTTTCCCAATTCTTATTAATGGAATTTTTCATGGTAAGCTGCCATAAAAGCAAATTTAAAGATATATGTTTTTGTTTTCTATTTTTAAAATCTCTTTTTAATTCTTCTTAATTTTCAATTAAAAATGCAAATTCACAACAAATTCAAAATTAGTTGGTAATGAAAAAACCAATTTTGTCATTTTAATTTGTTTAAGAAAAAAAAAAAAAAATCTGAATATTAGTTTTTGAAATTTTTTAGTTCTTGGAATGGTAAATTTTGGTTTTTATGATTTTTGAATTTGAATATTTTTGATTGACGAGATCTCGAATTTTTCTTCAAGTTTGAATCCTGACACTCTTCAAATTTAAAAGAACTGTCAAAAATTTAAAATTATTGGCCGCTATTCACAGTCGTCATAAAGTTGGCTTAAAGTTAGAGCTGACTTTAGTGTCATATTAATAATACGACACTAAAGTCAGCTTTAACTTAAAGCCAACTTTATGACGACTGTGAATAGCGGCCAAAGTTTTTTGTTTTTGAAATTTCAATTTGTTTCACGGATTTAATTTGAAATTTTCTTGATTTTGGTGTCGTTCACATTCTGAATTTTGACACTACAAATCAAAAATATCTAATCTCGAATCTAAATTTTGGTTTTTGAGTTTTTGTAATGTTTTCTGGTTATTTTTGGTTTTCGATATTATTTATTTTAAGACAACATTTTAAGCCTCTCGCGTGGTATGTCAAAATTGCGTTCAGTTTAGGTATGTGAACTATGTTCAATTTTTTGCAATCTGAACGCATAATTTTAAGCATAATAACTTACGACTTCAGTAGACTCATGAATTCAGTTCTTCAGATTCTTTTGAAATCTAGGCCAAATCAAATGCATTTGATCTTAAACCTTCCACCTTACGCCTTATCGTTGCAATGCCGTAAGAAGCCGATTCTTTTCCCAAAAAGCCCGTTCCTCCAAATTATTATTCTAAACCGTCCGCTCCCACACTGCCAAACCCACTCTTCTACCAAAACAATTCCACATAAAAAACCGAAACGAGATCAAGGTGTTCGTCACTATCTTAAAGGCCATTCTTTCAGTGCGCGACATTCTCGCAATGTTCAACGCTCCGAACGCTGATTGCACAATGTTAGCATAGTCACGATATTAAAGCACCAGTATCTACACCAACTATCAAATTCGAAATTGTTGTAACCAAAATAAAAAATAAAAATAAATTTAAATTTAGACTATCTGACGAATACGTTACACACTACTATCAGATGGAGACGTTTTAAAAAAAAATTTGACTTGTTTTGTTGATAAGACGCTCGCTAGCCTGTTGTAGAACAGTTGAGGAATTTTTAGAGCGCCTCGAGGGAAAAAAATACCAAAAAACTGAATGATCGATAGGGGACTTATCGGATTATCACTATTTAGTCCCCAGAACGATCGTTTAGTTTAAGAACTTCCAAAGTAGATTTTCCGGGGAAACAGATTAAAAAAATTTACTATTTTCGAGGTCAAAGCCAAGCAGATGTTTCGATTTCTTGTACGTACAATCTTAATTTTGGGCCTGATAAAAATCGGGCGATAGAAGACCGTGTTTGCCAAGATTTGGTTCAATGAAACGATTCAGCGATATATAGTACAAGTAAGATTGTTCGAATCTCTATTTCAATCCGAAGGAATGCGATTTAAATTAGGTAGATATGGCGGCGACAATTTCGCGTTTTCGAGGCATTGGATTTGGCGCGGATTCAATGCCTCGAAAACGGATACATTGTTTCGCACCTATCTAGCATATGTTGGAAATAGAGATGGGCAAATCCGTTCCTTTCAGTGAAGCACTTCACTCTAAGTCACTCTCTTTAAGGAACAAGTTCAGTGAAGTAGTTCCGAAGCTTCGTTCTATCGTTTCTACTTTCGCTCACGAACTAATTCATTCTTTTAGGTCATTCATATTTCAAGTTGAGGAGAGAAGATGATAAGCAAAAAAAAACTCGGTAGATCTAGATGATGATGAGCAAAAAAAAATGGTCGATAAAGTTTTTTGCCACGTGTCCAATGGAACTGCAGTTCACCAAAAGGAGTCAGTTACTTCACTCACTCACTTAAATGAAGTGTTCTTTTGAAACAGATCACTCGAGACCGAGCCATCTCTAGTTCGAAAGTATGAACGATGTCTCCATTGTTAAGCTAGTATTACACTGTATGCCAGGCGGTCAAATATTTGAACATTTTCCCTGTCAAATGCTGTAAGATGGTGTCAGGTAGTGTAATGGTCAAATGCTGTTTGACAAAATGTTCCATTTGACCATTTGACAATCAATCTGACCATTTGATAATCAATCTGACCATATTTAACCGTTTGCGATTTCTGGAAAAACAATTGTGTCAAATGGGTCAAACAGTCTTTCGTGACAATCAGTTAAACAAATAGCAATAATTATATAATTAATTATTTTATGTACTGCAGTTCGGTTTTTTTGATTGTACGATGTCTGCCAATACGTCGATTTAGATCGGAACAATCTGTCAGAATTTCGTTTCGACCGGATAGCGTTTGACCATTTGTCACGAAGAGAAAATTTTACGAATTTGTCAAATGTGTCAGATACTGTAATATCGCAATCGGGCAGCGTGCCAAATGGATATTTGACATCGAATTCGGTCAAATTTCTATGGTCAAATATTTGACCGCCTGGCATACATTGTTATACTAGCTTTAGTTACATATTTTCCTGACTTTACTGTCACATAACGTTATTAGGCACAAAACTAATCTGAACTATTCCTGCGGCTTAGACATTATTCCTTAAAAAATTGACAAAAAACCACCACTTAAGGCCAAAGTATTTGATTTATTTCTCATTAATCCACTAGAACTGAGTGTGCCAAAAGAAGACAGTATTTTATGACTTTTATTATCACATCTGGCTACCATTTGGTGCCCTACATGCACGGTCTTTGATTTTGTAAGAAACTAGATCCATTTCCATGTATCTTTTTTGATTGAGAGAAAAGTTATGTATTGTTGCGAAACCGGTCTTGATTTCATAACTTGCTATTTAAATATTGATTTTATTCTTATTTTTTATTTCGTTTTATATAAGTGATATTTTCGCACTTGGTGACAAAAGCCATTAAGCATACAATTTCCATAAAATTATGGACTGTCTTCAGAGGTGATCGTGCCCGTGCCTATTTGTTCGATTTTTTGTTTATTGTATAAAAGATCGTTGGTCTCGCACACGATCTTTTTGCAGCCAATTTAAACAAATAAAATTAATTAGCGTAGAATTAAAACAAATTTAAGTGTATATCTAATTTAAAAAAAGAAATAGGTTTGAAGCGATCTTTGTCAAAATTTTGACCGAAATTGATCAAAAAAGTTTTAAAATTTCTGTTTCGTTTGCAAGATCACTTTTGTCCAATCGCTTGGACCAAGCCTTCTAATTAATTTTCACATACTATAATTCATTACTTTTCTTTAGCCTTAAATGCAAGATTACTTCATAGTGCCAATTCGGTACGATCGCTGATCAAACGTGATGCGATAGCAGTTTTCGATACGATCGGTACAGTAGTGATCGCGTTTTTTTTCCTGCCTAGTTCGAAAGTATAAAATTTCAATCGTAGCTAATTACAATGAGAGTTGCTCAACGATTATTTTTCTACGATCTCATCGAAAGGTAGAAATAAAACTTTCCTTCCTTATGATCGTGTGCGAATGGGATGATCGTGTGTTTCTTTTTTCTATGGATTTTATAGCATTTATAGACACTAATCGATTGATCTTCTATGAAATTAACGATCGTGAATAATTGAAAGAGTGCGCTAAAGAAAAGTATACCTACATTGAAAAGAATTTTGCTTTGGAAATCGGGGAAAAACTTATGGTATTATGCGAAAACTAGAAAATCAATTTTAAATAAAACTACGTTTAAACTAAGTCGAAACTGTAACCGAAAAGTAAGCCAAAGTTCGCTCTAATTTTCCTCCCAATTTAATTATACCCGAAAATTTTTAGTGCTTCGCTTCGCAAGTAAACCATGACTTGAACTTAAAAAATAGTGAGAACTTAAGTCGTTGAAAAGGAAACAAAATGGATCCGGTTAGTGCAATAAAAACGGTTCAAAACGGCGAAAAAGATGCCGAAGTGATCATAATAAAACCATCGAACACCCTCAAGAATAACATGGATCAAAAGGACGATTTGCAGCGCAAACGAACATCAATTCAAATCGTACCGCATCGTCCTGATAGTAATACGCCAACGCCACCACTGCCATCAGAAATTAGTGCCAAAAGTGTGATCGAAAGTTTCCTGCAAAGTAAACTGGACAATAGTACGACCAACGAGGACGAGGACGACTTGAAGAACAAGAACACAAGCAACAGAAGCTCCATCGTCAGTGTGAATAGTTCGACATCGATGAAGTCCACTAGCAACTTGGAGGATATTGCCATCGAGGACTACCGCCAGGACGAAGATTTGGAAAATGGCAATGCTACGGACGATAAGAAACGTCTTTCGAGCTCATCGTCTGGCGACGATTACTACTTAAGAGAGAAGTTTCAGAACATTGTCAATGAGTCGCTGGTGGAACGGACGTCAAACCTTAGCAACGGTGGCATCCCACAGGACTCGATACTGAGTCCGCACGAAGGACCCATTGGACGACGCTATGCTGAAATTGTGCAGTTCAAAAATTCGAAATGGTACGTTGTTTTTTCTATGTCCAATATTTTTAAATTGTTTGATAGTTTTCAGTGCATTTTTATATGGTAGCTATTTTTAATTATCAAGACGTGTACTAGCGTTCCCTTACGAAAATAGAATCCCGCTGATAGATTCGTCGGTGAATCTGGCGTTGATGGTGCAAGTTAGTAGGACCGACCGAAAGAGTTCACAATTCTTATCTTGAATAGCGATCGTGTATGAAAAGCGCTTTATGGCCTCTTGTTTTTCTGCCATTAATTATGAATAATTGATTTCCAGAGAAGATTTTCAGAGTGTATTTGTTTGAAGTGGCGTAATATAAAACCCACTTGAACTCGAATCGTTGTAAGATGATTGCGGGACAGATGTTGAACGTTGTTGAGGCAAGATTTCCGGTGTTTGTAGGAGTTTTGGGACTCTTTGTATGCTTTTTAAATTAGTTAAGGTTTAAGTTGCGGCGCCTTCTTTTACTTCGCTGCGGAGCTGAGTTGTGTCATGTGGCATATTGTTGTTACTGTTCTTAGGTTAGGTTAGGTGGCAGTCATCCAAACCATGGATCGACTCACTTAGACAGTTAAGTTGGTCCATTGTTACTGTTCTTGAACTTTCCCCAAGAAAAGTCATCTAGGACATCCCTCTATTTCTACTCTATTCGAACCTGCTCAAATCTGTTTGTAAAGCACCTGATCTAATCTAGATGTTTGCAATGTTGCGTGAGAGCGCAGCACCGTTCACCTTTTTAGCTTTTCTACTGGTCGTCACAATGATCCTTGAAGGATATTCGAAAGTAGCACAAATTTGAGATTTCCTGCTCTGAATGTAAAGACCTCGTGTATTTATCGATAGCTGAATAGAACCACCTCCGTTTTTCGCAATATACGTAACCACCGCATCGCATCGCATCGCACTATCGTGTTCTGTTTCGCAACTACCATCAATATCATCTGCTGATCAATGCGTGGAGGTCAATAGATAAAACGCCACCATGTATGATCTCCCACAATATGAGGCAAGCACTGAGCCCTGTGGGACTCCTCGTGAGACTTCGAAGTGCATGACAACCCACTCTTAGAAGCATAGTTGACTATCATTCACTCTAGGTATCCCGGTACGTTGAAACTATTTACCGCTTGCATGAGTCGCGACCAGCTCGCTGAATTGAAGGCATTTTGGGGTCAGTCCGGACGGCCGTACTTAGGTCGTTTCTCAATTCCTTGCTAAGTCTACGTCTACGTCTATGTTGACGTCACAGCATAACATTGCTATTATAACAGTTTAGAAAAAGCTCGGATAAACCGTCAAAATGGATCAGCTGATACTTATTTGACACATCAAAAAACAAAAAGATTTTTTTTTACGTTTGCTTAGATTGACTGATAGCCAAGACACAAACCAACAAGGAATCAAGCCACTACTTTGCTAGGTCTGACGTCATAACTGTTATAACTAGACGTAGACGTAGACTTAAGCAAGGAATTGAGAAACGACCTTAGATAGATTGATTGGATAGGGGTTGTTATGGTTGACCTCTGTCACTGCAGCAACAGTTGGGCCTATTGTGACGTGCCCCCGATTCAACTATAATTCCTCCCCAATCCCTGCGCTTTCAATGAAGACTAGTATTTTGCGACGAGGAATGGTCAGGAATTCCAATGGGAATAGGAAACTCTAACCGAAGTGACGAAGCCTTTTGTGAGCTAAACCCTTAGATTCACTGAGGATATGCTCTGGTGTTTCGTCTCCGTCATTGTATATTCCGCAAATTTTAGTCTCAGAGAGACCAATCCTGTTGAGATGCTTCCTCATGTGACAATGTCCAGTCAGAACTGCCACTAGGGTTCGGGTCTGATATCTGCTTAATTTTAGATAATCAGGTGTTCTTTTTTCCGAATGTTTTGACCTGAGTGCCTGTTGCCCGGTGCAATTCCCACAGAATAACACTTTGCGTTTTTCGCCACATTCGGATGTTCATTCTAACAATAATAATAATAATCAATGGAGCCACTGCCCAAATCGGCCCTAGGCCTTGAAGTAATGCTAGAGTTACTTCACTACGAGACCAACGGAACACTAGGAGGTGAAGTGGTCAGCTACACGCTCGTCCGTGATTATTACCCCAATTTAACTCAGGTACTCATTTACAGCTGAGTGAACTGGTAGTCTGGCACCCAATCCCATTCTCGAAAATTACTTGTCGCCAAGCAGATTCAAATCTGTTACCATTTGAACGACTTGAAGTGCCATTATTGCAGCCTTGCTGTCCGAGAGAATATATGTGTGTTGTTTTTGTAGCGTCGTCTGATATTTTCTCTAATAGCATGAGTCTCCGCCTGAAAAACAGCAAATGTTATGTGCATGCTGCTGTGGAATTTGACATCGCGCACTCCATAGACTCCTAATCCTACACCTTGATCCGTTTTAGATCCGTCTGTGTACCACATTATGGAACCTGGTTGTGGATTGGGTTTGTTTGTGGCGCAATCCTCGCCTTCAGGTGGGACACTTTTTAATGGCCTTGTGAAAGTAAATTTCGGAACCATTGAATCAGAAAGAGGTATCGCTAGTCCTTGTTGAGTTTCGCGGAAAGAGTTGAGCAAGCTGTTTTGCGCTCTGACTCGTCCTCCGAGCTTAAAAGCTTGTATGTGGTAAACCTAGCTTCTTTCTGTATTTCTAAGTGTAGAGGTGCTAGGGGGAGAGGCACCTCTAAGGCAGCTGTGGGAGTGGTGCGCATCGTTCTAGTATAATACCCAGGCATGCCAGTCTTTATATTTTAGTCAGCTTAAGCTGAGCAGTTTTCTGCTTTGTTGTCTTTCACCAAGTTATAATGGACCTAGCAACGACGATATGCATCCCGGTTCCCAGTTTTTGTCGAGAAGGCTCCTGCAGGTCTAGAGAGTTCTTTCAAGAACTTTTTCCAAATGAGCATTCCAAGTGAGCTTTTCATCCAGGATGATTCCCAGGAATTTCACCTCACTAGCATACTCTATGAATTCTCCAAAAAGAGCAAGCTTAGATCGCTTGTCCTTACACCTCCTTTTGGCCGTACTTACGTTAAAGATGTAATATTTTTCGGTACGTTGGAGATTCAGGCTTTGTCACTTTCCGTAGCATCAGTAATACCTTTTTAGCTATCATATCTACGCGTAGGCTATAGATGTGCGCTCGTTCGCTCTGTGGAGAAAAAACTAGTCATTACGCTGTTCATAAGTGCAGCTTCCGAGTGTTACGGGGCTCTAGGTCCTCCTACTCTACTTACGTGATTTTCAGTGCATATAGCTTAACCGCAATTTATTATGGCAAAGTTTGGCTTGATATACATAATTCGCGGATATGCGTTTCAGTACAAGATCGCACATTTGAAGGATTCATGTTATCCAAGGCGAATCAGATTCTTCGAACCTACTCCAACACAGCTTTCAAAACGGTTTTATTCCAGTGACGGGTTTTCAACCCAATCATTTCGTATGTTGTCTTCATAAGAGACTCTTCTGGAATCGAAAAAAACACCAATAATGTTCATAAGAATATCAATTAATTTTAGGAAACGATAAATTGACCTTTTTCAGAAATGTTAATTGTTGTGATGAATATGGTCTTGAATACCTGCGTCACTGTGAAGAATAAAGAAATTGGCATATGATAAATGTTTTCTGATTTCACTTTCATTAATCTAATGAATTTTTGTTTCATTAATATTATGAATTGTTTTTTTCTCAGTGAACAGTTCCATTTGTTTCGAAAGAAACTATATCGCACCTTAACACCTCCTTCAATAACACATCCAGCATTCTAAATCATCTCCATGTCCTCGGCCTAGACTTGGCAGTCCTCCTTTTCTCGTCTGCCATCAATTTTCAGGTATTTTTTGGCATTTGACCTCCATCTCGCAGATCAATCATTTCCGGAAAAGAAATCAGAACCTCTGTGCTCCACGACGTCCAACTTTGATGGATTGTAGCACGAAGAGGCTTTGACATGTCGGTCCCGTCCCCAACGTTGTTTCGTCTTCCCTTCGATGCTCAGCTATCGTCCGGGATTCTTGATATCCGACCGACAGGTAAACGTCTGTTCCATTTCATCTTGACAGGAAGTCAATGGGAATCAGGAAGTCGGCCTAAGTGACAAATTGCTTTCGCTTTTCGTGCATATCTCGCTCCCCGTCTCTGAACTGTTAGCTTAAGGAAGCGCTTTGTTTGCGCTTAAATAGCTCCCCTTGTTTCACGTCATCTTGAATTTGTGGAGCATCTTAAAGTGACCGCAACGGTATAGTGTCTTGGAACTAGCGTTTTAATTTAAATTGAAATGACGACACCCGACTGACACACATTTTACCGGAAATCACATGGCATTTACGGCGGAAAAGAAATACAACCGATGATGCAGAAAAGTAGGCCCGATGCATTCTGCCAGCATCTTCTCCATCTGAAGTAAAGTACACAGATAATAAAATGCATAAGAAATAAGCCGAGTAACCTAAAAATACCTACGCACTGGAAGTTCTCGCGTTATACATAGTTGTTCTTACGTCTTAACGTTAATACCGCGTCTTCGAACTGGAGCAGGGGAGCACGTGGCGAAACAACGGACGAAAAAAAAGAAAAATGGCGCTCGTCGCAAGTGTTTTGCAATTGAAGACAGTCGGCTTTCCCATAATCTTGGCACCGTAATGCCTTCGAGAGTCCGGAGATTTGAATGGAAGCCCCCATGGCGATATATGGCATTTGAAATTTCGTTCAAAATCTTTAAGACGCTAGCGGGGGCTAGAAGCAGCCGTCAAGAATACACACGGTCTTTTTTGGAGCATTCTTTCAACAGCAACAAGAGTCTTGTAATTGTAATGCCTAAGTAGGCGACTCTCCAAGCATCTGCCACAAGAGGGCATTGCATGGGTGCTAATGGCGGATAGGAAGAAGAAGACAGCTCTAGGGTGAGCTTGCTTGTTCTGTTTTCTTCTTCTTCTCTTTTCATCGATAATGTTGATGATGATAGGAAAGAATTTAATCCGATGCAGCTGGATGCCGCAAGATACAAAAATGGGGAAGCCTCGAGCCGTTTGTACAGAGTAGAGATGAAAAAATCCGATTCTTTTTTTTAACATTTAATGGACGCGATCTTTTTTCATTTAAACCGACCATTAAGATAAAATTTGTTTGAATTTTTTTGGATTAGTAGTCTTACATCATGATGTCAGACTTTGGAGCACTTTCAATTATGTTTACAGCTTGCTAAATGGAATTTAGGGGCACGTACTGATGGATTTATTCGGAGGTAATTTAGTATAAAATTGCACTCTGTAATTGGGGTGGTACTTTTGAGATTTTTAGGGATTCACCGATTTTAGAGTTAAATGGAGCAGAATGAACGGAACAACCTATTCATACCAACAGATAGAGTTGGGCCTTTGTGAACGCTTCCAATGTTTGAGGCATCGCCTGTTCGTCAGTCTAAAGGCAAGAGTTTCCTCCAAACCAGTAGCGGATCTAGACCTTTCTTTTGAAAGGATTTTTGTTTTATTCCAATTTTTAGAAGAGGGTTTTTATAGATCATTAATTGCTGCCATTTTCACTAAAACTTTTCATTTGAATAAAAGGAAATTTCTGAACAACGTAAAAGAGTGCAGAAACTGGGTTGATTCTTCATTTTTCCTTTAATGTTTTGAGCTCCTTACGGCACGGAATCCATTCCGCCTACACACAGCGCCCAATGTACTCGTATTCTCTAGAGCACGCACATGCAGTCTAGGGCTTGTACACGATGATCAGTTTTTCTACTGTGAAAATGAGACGATAATAAGTTTTACTGGAGAGCGATGAAGTGGCAACAACGTCCGTGTAATAAATAAAAGTTCAAAGTATGCCAAGTGTAAACATAAACCAGTATACATAACTAGTATTTTTCTAGTAGCTAACCAAATTGATTTCAGTGGCTTGTTATATATGTATACTCTGTGACAAGACTAGAATTATTCATGAAAAACGTAGTTTTTAAATAGAACAGTACAGATTTTATTTCGGATTTGGTACTCAGGATTTTGGAATCTTATTATTTTCAGCCAAAATTTGGGCTCTGATTTTCTGTAAATTTCGATTTTAAGTTTCACAAATTTTTCCGAATTTTTGGCTATATATTTTTGTTATCGAGATTTCATTCTTCGGAATTATAGAAAGTGTCAAAATCCCGAAAATTACAACCATCCATAATAATACCTTCCCTTTCGATATTTTTACACATTTCTCACAAAATCATATATGATGAACTTTTTGGAATTCTGATGAATCGGCTTGCAAATTTTTGATCGAACTCTCTTTTGGATCGCTGTAAAATACCAACACACAAAACTTGGAGAAGCGCTGTTTACTTCCTATAACTTGTTTTTCGGGATATTGGAATCAACTTCTTTAGCTGGATCCCCGGAAAATTCATCACTAACAATTCCGAAAAAATGACTGTTCCCAAATTCTGAAAGGTTAGAAATTAGCTTTTGTTCTGATATTTCTCTTTATATTAAGACCCCAAGGAAGAGTTCTATTCGGTTCCACGGATTTTGCTATATCTCTTAGGTCTGATTAGATCTCGAACTTATATTTACCTAAGCGCCTGACCGTTCAGAATTTTCGTGTATAATTCTTAAGAGCCTGTAAAGGAGTAGTTCACGTTTTCACAAATTCCTTCATATCTGTGATTACTTTTGTTACTTTTGACAAAGAATTACAATTATCCAGTGAAAGTTTATCAACTGTCATATCCTCAGAGACAGCGATTAATCAACAGTCGGAGATTACGTGTTGGGGTTTTTACATCCATTACCTGCAGATACTCAATCATTTGATACTCAAACATAAAATAAAATTGTATCAGGTATTTGAAGGGTGGCACAAGCATTGATACTTCTGTCGCACGTTGACTTTAAATGCTGCCCTGCTTCGTAATGGATAATAATCAAGTCGCGCCCAGACTGTTGGCCGATTTTGAATCTTTGTGACCATACAATCAATTTTCAAATAATTTCGCCAAACTTATGTGAATTACAGACTTTTGTGCAGCTGGAATTCAAATTATACAAATATGGACTCCTAAGATATGCTTAGTAGTGTCAAAAACCTGATCCCTGATGAGATTTGAATAAAAAACGGGAGGAGTTTTTGAATTTTGCCGGTTTTTGCTTTATAGAAGTTTGTTCTTTTTTATATTGATACAATTAGGCCTATTCAGGATCAGAGTCTCATATCAAAAAAGTCTCAATTAATTCAAAATTCATACAAAATTGAGACTCGACCTAAAATATTGCACGTGCCTTGGTGTGTTGTTGTTGTTGTTGTTTGGTGTGGAGAAGACACACTGAAAGGTGCTAGTCTTAAGCATTCAGGCCAAAATGGCTCATTATACTCGAATCCCCAGTTTCTACCTGAACTTTTTCGTCCTCCTCACGAATTTGAAAAGCTGAGGTAGGGAGCGAGAACGGAGTTCCTCCATCCTCATAACATCGACGCCGTATACATGCAAAATAGTAAGCTGGACACTTCAGTAGAAAATGTTCTGTCGTGTCGTCTTTCTCGTTGCAAGCAGTGCACATGGGGTCGTCAATGATTCTCAATCAGTGGTGTGTTACTTCTGGAACGCATGAAAAAATGAGTTTGCGTTCAAGTTTGCTTTAAGGCCTAGCACTGTGTTCCGAGCGACACGAAATGAACTGATAAAGTTCATATAAAATTTCGTTCATTTTACGCGACGAAATATTTCGTCCGTTTTTCAGTACTGGAATGGACATTTGCCGTAGTCACTAATAGATGGCGCTCGGCTCAGTTAATTTTTTTCCAAGGGTACGGTACCGTGCGAAATATTTGACAAATCCAAATTTCAAATGACTTGCACTCACTGCACCTAAACACAAATTCAGTCTCCATGTGCTTATCTGCCTGGGGTTTGAATCCCGGACCACAATCTTTTCTTATTCGCACCAACTTAATTGAATTTTCAGAAAATTCTAATGACTTGAAATATAAACTTTTAGTAAAATTTTGGTTTTATTTCATCAAAAAAAAGTATACCAATCTATAATCAAATTTCAATCACCGCAGTAATGCCAAGAATTAATTTTTCAACGGCTTTAAACTGAAGAAGCGCACTCCGATACCGCTCAAAAAATATCTCGAAGATTATTTTCTCAAATTATTGAAAAAACTATCAATCAACTTGTCAAAATTAAAAAAACAAAATTCAGGTACTTTAGGTAAGACCTCTCTCACCGCGGTTGGAGGTCAGAAATCATCTAACAGTGCAAGCCGAAACGTTTAGCGCGTTTCAATAAAAGCCGTTATACTCCGTTACATAAAGCGAATACATCTTTAAGACAGTACCGCCGCCGCGTCAATAGGAGGTTGAGACCTTAATACCCACCTGTCCGGTTTTCATCAATCCAAACAAAAAATGAAAATATGTAGGTAACGCAGCATTTTGTAGCCTACTTGAAGACGAAATTCGGAGGTAAATTTTATGGCATGTCGTTGGCTGAATTTCTTAGCAATTCAGTTCATTTTCTTAGGTGAAAGAGGGGAAAGCAATCAAATCGACTAAAGTGGCTAACCGCAAAATAATTAGGCGCGATAATAACACTAAAGTGCGATTCGATAAAACTGATTAGAGTAATTTCGGGGAAAAATAGGAGAGATCGGTGCCCGGTTTACAGACAGATGGTAGCCTTGAAGAACTCATGCGATTTGACGGAAAAATTGACCTTAAAGTGTTAGCCGTCGCGCACTTCACTGTTTTAATAGCTTGTCGAGCTGTCAATCAAACTACTGTTTGTTCAAGCTTTGGAAAATATACCAGAAATTGTGTAGGAAAAAAGAAAAATCACTTCATTAGTAGGAGGTATATGTCATATGTATGTCTGTATGACATATTGTAATCAGTTGAAGTATGAGAGCTTGTTAGAGAATTTGACACAGATCAAAATTTAAATTTGTTTGGAAATCGTGGACCAGAATAGACACAATTGAGAACAGTAAGCTCAAGATTACTGTAGTAGGTGTACCTACAATAAACCACTTCTTTACCATAGTAGACTAAATTCGCGATTTTTTAAACTAAAAGTATGAAAATTTAAATCCGGATAGAATATCGAGATCCTATGTATTTCGACATCCAGCCAGATGGAGCTGCAATTTGAGATTGAACTACCAATTCACCGGCATTAAAATTAACATCTGTTTACTTCAACTTCTGTTAAATATTATGATAAAAATTTTAAAGTGAAAATTTTGCAAAATGTTCTTCTGTTTTGGCATACCAAATTGTCTCGAAGTTCATTACGCATTGTTTGATTGGTGACCCCGACATATGCAGAGCATTAGCGATATAATCTCCCCGCAAACTACAAGCTGACAGTAGCCTAGTATGAACGTGCAAGCCTTGTTCTAATCACACTAATTCGACCTTTTATTATACTCGATTTCTCCTACTTTGCAACAATATCTATTCCCAAAAATCAGATTCCAATTATCCTTCCACGCCCAATCTTTCGTTGGGGTAAGACCCAAACAGAACTCGGACTTTGAACGCGCAGTCCCTGTCTTTTAGAATACGCAGAGATCGCGAACGAACTAGTTCCTCAGCTCTTGCGAAGTAGTTCGTTCTTGTAGTTCGCAGTTCACTGACAAAGGAACTAGTTCCTTTCAAGTTCGGACTGAATGCGAAGTAGTTCGTTTTAAGTTGGGAGTGAATTTGAGTACCTAAAAGAAAGAAAAAAGGTCTCCATTCACGAAGGAACTAGTTCCTTTCAAGTTCGTAGTGAATGTGAGGACCTATACAAAAAAAGGTCTCCCCACTCACGAAGGAACTACTTCTTTCCAAGTTCGGAGTGAATGTGAGGACCAAAAACACTGAATGTGATGACCTAAACAAAAGGAGATCCCCACTTCCCTCGCGAACTGAACTACTATGGTATGTGATGACGAACTACTTCCTATAAACGAACTAGGAGCGGAATTCACTGCGAACTAGTTCGTTCATATCACTTATGGGAACGATCATGGAACTAGTTCGTTCACGAACTTCACAAGCCTAATACAAAGTATTATATGGTAATGCCCACAACACCGACATCGCCTGCGACTTCGGTAAAGTAGGGAAATGGCCTGCGACCGCCACAAGGTAGGCAAAATCGAAGTCGAAGTCCGTGTTCTGTTTAGTACTCAAGAGTCGACAGTATTATTCCAAATGCCATCGAAGATATACCATTATCACCAATGGTGTCGAGGCCCGATTCCGGCACTATTCTAGTGTAGTTTACCACTAAGCTAACGAGGCATGGAGCAAATGTACACAAATTTCGGCTACTGTGAATTTAAACAGACGACAAAATCTACCTTTCACACTGAGTTAAATTTACAGTAGCCGTAATTATTATCGTACTAGTTTTTTCTTAGGTCGATTTTTCGAAACGAATAGAGTAGACAGAAAACGGGACGATAAAGCCATAAGTAGAAAATGTTTACGAAAGTTTGAAAAGACCTGGTACAACCTCCTCTACGTGTTTATATGACCTACTTACTAAATTCCTTGCCCCCCACTCCAATTATTATTAGCTCTCCTACCCGATAATTGCACCTCCTGGAAAAACATATTCGGGACTTACAAAATAAACAATGAAAATGGTCAACAGCAAGTACTTTGCTTACATTTCGTAGCGCATGAATTCGAACAATAAACGAGGCATTCCGGAATTGTTCATTTCTTATTTATTTCCACTTTGTTTTATGGATCACCCAATTTTTCTTTATTTCAAAAGGACTTTCTTTTGGAAATTTAAGACATTACAGGCATGTCACACGCAAAAGAGGGCATTTCTTGAACCATGGAACAATATACACGCAAATGACCCTTAGGTCTTTTCTTCTATCAAGTCGAAACTCTTTTTCATTGGGAAACGGGAAAAAAAAAAGGTTTAAATTTTATTTTCCAAATTTCATTCTACGCGTGAAAATTTTACTAAAGTTTCAAACCATCGCTTATCCAATACACAACAGATGGCAAACATTTGCAAGCTAATTTTTAAATGTGGATATTTTTAGTACTTTATTAATTGCGGCATGGAAACAACAAACGTAAATTATCGTGACTTCAATGCATCGATAACTCAAAACTGTCAGTAACCCGTCAATAATGGTTGCTGACTTTTGTCTAGAAGTAACTGGCCTAGCTAAAGTATCGAAAAGATCCAAACATATTTATCTACTTCATTTGCTGAAATAAGTGCAATTTAGTAACAATTGAGCTTTAGCCTCATTTAATTCGAGATGTCCAGCCATTATACTCAGTAGTAGGCTTGTGTAGTTCGTGAACGAACTAGTTCGGAAGATCGTTCCCATAAGTGAAATTAAGGAACTAGTTCGGAGTGAATTCCGCTCGTAGTTCGTCATCACATTTGCATAGCAGTAGTTCAGTTGGCAGGGGAAGTGAGGAACCTTTTTTCACTCCGAATTTGAAAGGAAGTAGTTCCTTCTGAGTGGAGACCTTTTTTTTAGGTCCTCATATTCACTACGAACTTGAAAGGAACTAGTTCCTTCGTGAGTGGGGACCTTTGTTTTTTTTTTCAGGTCCTCATATTCACTCCGAACTTGAAAGGAACTACTTCACATTCACTCCGAACTTGAAAGGAACTAGTTCCTTCGTCAGTGAACTGCGAACTACAAGAACGAACTAGTTCGCAAGAGCTGAGGAACTAGTTCGTTCGCGATCACTAAGGTGATCACCTTAGTGATTGCGAACGAATACGCAAGCCTACTCAGCAGTATAGTACCATGCTTCTTGGGAGCAGCGAAAATCGTAAAATGCTTCTAAAATTAAGCAGATATCAGACCCGAGCCCTAGTGGGAGCTTTGACTGGACATTGTCACATGAGGAAGCATTCCAATTAGAGAAGGGCAAAGCAGTTCCTTTTAGTGAGTGAGTGAACTCCGACTCACTCACTGAAATGAAGTAGTTCAGTGACTTAGTTCCAGTTCCTTTTGAAGATCACTTACCCGGCGAAGTACTTTTCAAGTTCGTAGTGAATGTGAAGACCTGAAAAAAAAACTGTCCTCACTCACGAAAGAACTAGTTCTTTTCAAGCCGTATCACGTGGCGAAACGGACTATAGTTCACCAAAAAGGACCGAGTTAGTTCACTCACTCGCTTCAATGAACTGCTCTTTTGGAACAGTTCACTCATGAACGACCCATCTCTAATTTCAATAGGGTTCGTCTCTCTGAGACTAAAATTTGCAGAATTTGCAATGACGAAAACGAAACATCGGAGCATATCCTCTGTGAATGTTTGGGTTTAGTTCACAAAAGACTTCGTCACTTCGGTGAAGGTTTCATGGACCCATCGGATACCTGCCCATTCCTCTTCGCAAAATACTGGGCTTCATTGAAAGCGAGATTGAAGAGGGGACTTCACAATAGGCCCAACTGTGGCTGCAACGACAGAGGTTAACCATACCAACCCCTATTTCCAATATAATCTAATCTCGAATTCTGAGCTGAGGTATTGAATTTTGTAGAACAATCTTTTTTCAGATTGCTACGTCGATCTCTTCCTCAGCAAGAAAAACAAATCTTATTGATAAAATCTATTTGCTGTACTGTACGAACATGGAGATTAATGGAAGTTAATGGCGTTATGAAATTATTGCAGTGAAAAGAAATTACTGTAACCGCAATTTTCTTAAGTTCGATATGTCGAAAGGTGAAGGTAGAGGAAGCCCATAGCTTAGTAATAAATTGCACAAAGTTCAGATTTTTTGCGATATTAAAAGACAAAGCACGAATAAGTTACTGGGCCAAACTAATTTCAAATCTTTGCCAATCAAAAGGCAACTAATGACCGATAAAAGATTCACTAAATGTTGAAAATATTTTACAAAAATCGCGTCTATTAACTTCTGTTTTTGTTGCCTAAAAATCAACAAAATGCAAATTTTATGCAAAAATAATTCAGCAACATTTTACATAATAGGTGCAAGCATACATTGTGTTAGAATGACGAGGCGTCGTCGTACAACGAAAGTGATTCAAATCGGGGTCAAATCAGATAAATCTGCGAGACTGTTTTGAATTTGTAACAAAAAAATCAACGACATCAAAATTTAGCAATACTCTATTGAAATTTTAACACTCAAGCCGGTTATTATACTCCGATATTTTAAGCAAGACCCTAAAAGTGGGCTTGCTGTCGAATTTATCTCTTCATAGCTGGTAAAATCGTTTCTCAAAAAACCTTGCTTATGGCAAGATTGAAAAGTTGAATTACAGTCGCGATCACCTACTCAGATCTGTAGCCCCCATATGTTTCGAACGGTTCACTTCAATCATTGATCGTGGCTTGAGAAGTACTTGTACTTGTACCAACTACCTAATATCTAAAGATACTATTAGATCGATCACGCAGTACGGCACCTATAGTATCTTTTTGAGCTCATCTGAGTGTGGAAAACTTATAGTTTCGTCTACTCACACCCGCTGACTTTGTCAGATCGTTCAGTAAGTGCGGAACGATGCCTGATTAGTCAGCGATCATTCCGAACCCACCACCGAAACGATCGTATATAACTTTGAAAGATCACCCTGTGGAATATGGTAAAGTCATAGTCATTGATTCGACGGGAATTTAGTTGAAGATCGGAATGATGCAATGATATAGAGATCGCGGCTCAAGCGAAACGATCTATAAAAAACAGCTGTAATCGCAATGGAATTGTTTGTAAATATTCCTAGAATGATCATTTCGGTTTTTTTTCGTTGTTGGTTTTTCTTTCGTTTAATGCATACTTGAGAGTGTACTTGGATCGGAACACATTTTGAATTTCCGGCATCGAAATTGTGGCTTGATCACTGAACTGAAGTTTGTTTTCTTTTCGTGAAGTAATGTGAGAAGAGGGCTGCTATTCGAAAAATTTATAGCTAATGATTGATGGATTAATGATCGTTGAAAATTTAAAAAGAAGATACCAATTCAGTGGCTATTAAAATAATAAGAGATTTTTCAAATCCCTCCACTGTAAGTCCCAGCGGTGATTCAAACTTAACACCTATTTTTAACGGCTTTACTAAACATTTCAGCTATTACGTTTAGAGCAAAAACGAGATAAGATAATAGAGCAAGCAAAATTAAATCAAATAATAAATAAAATCAAAAATGCAACAGAATAAACTTACGTAAAAACGGAACAAAAGTTATTGCGTTTTTTCCGTAAGCTTTATTGTTCCGTTTTTACTCTTAGTTATTTTACTGTATTATTTTTTGGTAATAAAGTATTTTGTTGAGTTTTTAGATTTTTTTAGACAACACCCTAAACATCTGTTCCATCTCTGGGCACAGTGACTTTCTTGGAAATTAAGGACAAACGAACTTGCCAGAAGGGGTTCGTAGATGAGCATAGAGTAAGCGGATGGGTCGGTTCTGTGCCCCATCGAACGTGTAAAGGGAAGGGTTGACTTACTCTGCGTCTACACTGACAATTTATCTGGCAATGGCAACGAGATTATTGCCATACACAAATTGACAGTGTAGACGCACCAAACGCATATGGCAATATTGCTCTCAGCATTGCCATGGCAATTTTGAGGATAATATTGCCACAAAACGAATGGTTTGACAGAAGCTAGGTTCGCTTGTCAACAGGTAGACTTACGTTTTTTTTTGGTTTGATCGCAAAATGAGTGAAAGTAAGTGGACTAAAGAAAAAACTATTGAAATAATCAATAGTTTTCGAAGTTATGATTGCTTTGCTTCACAACTTGACACTTCGAATTCACTCGCTCAAATGAAAATTGCCTGGCAATCAAATGCCCAGTCATTGCGATATGTCATTTAACTCAATGGCAATATTGCCAATATTGTCATTGCCAGATAAATTGTCAGTTAGACGCAGGGTTAGAAGCACTCAGACAAAACTACTCTCTTCATAAAGAATGGCAATATTTGGAATCAGTAGTTAAGAGTCTGGTTTTAATACGAGGCGAACACAATGGATCCTTAGTGATCTCTCCTGATGGACACAGTTCTACAGTTCACTCTTTTAAACCTAGCCTAAAAGGTGTGAGTTTGCAATAATAAATTTTCAGTTTTACGGTTTTTGTTTCCTTCAACTTTAAACAACATTGTAACCTAAGATAATTTCAAATGTTTGGATTTTTCATTTGAAATGGGTTTTGTTTCCCTTAAGTCAAAAGAGCGTTATATTTAGATATCGTCGTTAAAATAAGAACTTAAAGAAAAACAATTTCAAATCGCTTTCATTGCTTTTGGCGGTGGAATATTGGCAAAACTTAATTTTAGGAATTTGTATATGAGAGTAAATGTTTCGTATTTTTGATATCTCTGCAGACCTAGGTAATTTGGCAGAATTCGTGAGCTTGTGAGAATAATTCGGTATTTTATCAGACCTGAGAGATGTGTCGGACTTCGTGAAAACTTATACGACCCTTGGGCAGACCTCAGAGATATGACAAAATTCGTGAAAATGTAGGAACTCCATTTTCAACCATTTCTTCTTGTGCCTCGCCTCGGAATACCAATGCAAATCTGGACTCCTTTGCTTAAGTTACTTTTCTTGTATATTTTTGTAAGCATTTCAACTTACAACTTTTCAGCATAAGTCGTCCGTGAGAAAACTTTCCCCAAAAATCGTATATTAATGTCGTATTCGAATACCTCTACGTCTACGTCCATGTTGACGTCACAGCATGCCATTGCTATAATAACAGTTTAGAAAAAGTTTTGCTAAACCGTCAAAATGGCTCAACTGATGACACTTCAAAAATTAATTTAATTTTAATTTTTTTCCGTTTGCTAAGATTGATTGACTGATTGGCTGTCGTAAAAGTAGTCAAGACACAAACCGAAAAGGAATTGAGACACTAGACATAGACGTAGACGAAGCAAGGTATTCCAATGCGACCTAAGCCTACTCCTCTTTTCATTCAAAAATAAAATTTCACTCAATCAATTCGAAGAAGAGATCAAATCATTCGACAAAATTTGGATTTTATATTGTAGTGTACACCTTGTGAATGATTCACGCGAGGTTCCTACCTAAGGCACCACTATCTCGGAGTAAAATTGCAACAGATTTTAGCTAAGAGTAAAAACGCAACAAAATTGAATTTGATGCAAAACGAAATGAATAAAATTAAATGTAAACACAGGATAAGTATTTGTCGAGCTTAAAATGAATAGGGCATGGAGCAAATATACAAATGAAAGAATACTATGCAAGACCCAATTAAAGAAACTTAAAGCGTAACGGAATCATACGTTTGTTTCGTTCTTGCTCGAAGTTTACTTTGTTTCGTTTTTGCTCTTAAAGTTAATTGTTTCGTTCTTGCGATTGTGAATCTCTGCTGCGGTTTTATTCTAACCAAATGTGTGTACTATATTTTTTTAGAATTAAACTGAGAAAAACTGGAAAAAAGAGGCTGATCACACCACCTACTCAATAAACAGTAAAATAAGAATTTAACTACGACTTAAATCGATTCGTGTAATTCATGACAAAAAAAAAGTATTTCCATCTACAAAAAATATTCCACCCTTATCACCGGAATCAAAGTACTGAACCAAGCCGAAACAGCAACAGCAACAACAAAAATTCCTTAGAAACAGGGGTTGCTTTCGATCGATTTTTCTGCCCTCTTCTGCCCCGAAGTGTTTCGTTTTCTCTCATTTTAATAAGATGCTTTTGTCAAATTAATTATTACCGGCGGTGTAATGTCTTCAAATCGACCGGTAGCTGCAATTCGCTTAGGGGATGGTCTGAAGTTTTATGAGAAACGGGGAAGATCGGGGGTTAAGAGATTTTCTATTACTTAAATCTTACAAGTTGTTGCTGTGTTCAAGATGAATTGCGATAATTCGAAAATGACAGGGTGTTTTTGAAATTTTCCCGATTTTTCCCGACGGCCGGGTAACACCCTTTTATTTTCACAGCTAGATTGATAATATTCCATCGCGCTTTATTTATCGCAAAATATGTTTCTTCTGTCACATTATTGTAATAGAAGATTTGAGTTTGCGGAAAACAGATTTGACATCTATTTCGCGACATAATGAATGGTTTTATTCAGTGACTTTACGATGGAGTTTGTCATTGTTTTAGGGCATTAATCAAATGATGGTTTTGTAATGGAACAACTGGATCATAAAGCAGGAAAATTAATAGATAAGATCTTATTGGAAGCGAAAATGGAAATTACTCTCTTTTATCTTTTTGAGACAAGTACATCATTGTCTGTATCCATTCTCTGTAAAGTCGAATTGGCCCCACCTTCCGAGTCAGATGCAAAGCCATGTACCATACTAATTTAATTATTACTAAGTACAATTCTATTGAAAGATAAGTAGATGGAACACTAACATGCGTATTTAGGACCAAGTCACAAAGAAGGTTCAGAGTTACGATTTTGTATTAATTTTAAATTAATTGTGACTACTTTGTGACTTGTGGCTCTGATCCTGAATAGGCCTGTAAAATTGTTTTCTTTTGTTTTTTTAGATATAAGAAAAGTGAAAGTCTTTTCACCCTGCTTAAATGCTTTAATTTTATTTATTTAACTTCCATAGAAATAAAAAATTCATTTACCTGCGAATGCACTTTAAAGGCTGGTTGACATGACAAATGCAAACATTTTTTACTGAGATTGTGACGGAGCAAGCTTATCGAATTTTCAATGGAGTAGAAAGAAACCAGTGCAACAAATGACATTCACACAAATATTGTCAATATTTGTTGCTGGATATAATATCTGTTCGTTTCACTCCTGATCAGTTTCTCATTAGAGAGTTTCCTTCTCCCTCACACTTTCAATAAAAACTGTTTGCAGTCTACGTGGTGACTACAAACTAGTGATGTGCAAAGCAATTACTTTTCAGTAACGAATAATTACTAAATACTTCAATTTAGTATTCGTTATTTAGTATTCGTTACTTTATTGAGTACTTCGTACATTATAATGAATAAAAAAAAAGGTCATCAGCTTGCACCCCGAATTTTTTGTCCCGCCAAACAATGTCGTAGGATACAATGTGAGAACTTAAAAAAAAAAAGGTCATCAGCTCAGACATGGCAATTTTTGCATTCCGGTCAGTAACGAATACTTTTGAAAAGTTGTATTCGATACTCGGTACTCGTTTCAAGTAACGAATACTTAGTATCGAATAATTACTTTTTGCACACCACTACTACAAACCGGACTTAATTCAAGTATGTAATGATCAAAGCAAATCTCATTACAGAAAAACTGTTTGCAGTCTACGTGGTGACTGCAAACCGGACTTAGCTCAAGTATGTAATGATCAAAGCAGCTAAGAACTTCAAGTTACTGTGTTTCGGGCAAAGTTATAATTATAGTCGCAATATTCCTTGTTACCATACTGAAGTTCAGAGACAATCTCAATTCCATGACAGCTTCAGGAAAAAACATTTAATGAATTTTAAATAGTTTTGAATTTTATTTGTTTATTTATTTCGTCGTAGATTTATTTAGTAAAAATCTCTTCTACTACCATACAAAAGTACTCAAGCAAATTGGTAGCCAAAATTCGCAATTGCAAATGTATGGTATGAAGCCAACATTTTTTATATATCTTTATTTTTCCTCAAATACAAGCAGATACCATTGAACTACGCCCTGTTCTTAACCCAAAGAGTTAATAGGATTATACACAAACAGAGCAAGAAGGAGTTGCAGGATGTGGTGGTAATGCAGCAGATTATGGCTAGTGTATGGCTTTATTATAAGGAAGAGGAAATCCTAGTACGGTCCTTGAAATATCCCAAAAATTCGAAGACATAGGAAACTGTACTCTGTTTTAAACACCAACTGAATTATAATAATCAATGGCGCAACAGCCCGAATCGGGCCTAGGCCTTGAAGTAATGCTAGAGCTACTTCATTACGAAACCAACGGCACACTAGGAGGTGAAGTGGTCAGCTACACGCTCGTCCGTGATTATTACCTCGATTTAATTCACGTACTCACTTACAGCTGAGTGAACTGGTAGTTCGGCACCTAATCCCATTCTCAAAAATTGCTTGTCGCCAGGCAGATTCGAACCTGCTCTAGTCACTAAGCCACCCATACCAACTAAATTGGTCAACTCAAATTGAAGAGTTTAACTCTTTAGAGTTTTTAAGAGTACTACTCTCAAAGGCTGAGAGTCATATTCTTGAGAGTAATACTCTTTGCTTATCTACCTTTCATCCCGAAACTCGAATGCCACTTAATTTTCGAAAATAGCTACTTTAATACATAACAACTATCGACCCAAATGAATCAAAGCTACGGTCTGATTAATCAAAAACAAGCCAACCAATGCATTCAAATGTATCGTCCCATCGGCATCTGGAAGTCACCCGCAAATTATAAAGTGACTTTGGAAATGTGTGACTCAACTCTTCTGGTAAATTGCAAAATTCTTTACTGGAATTTCTGTTTAATGCTGCAATTTAGATGCAGCATAGCAAATACACAATCTCTGACTCTTAAGGCAGGGTCTTCATTGCCATCTTGTGTGCGGTTTTGTCGGAGATTTTTATCGTAGACCAGAAAAAAAGAATTGTGTATGAAATGAACTCTTGATAGAACTGAGGAGGTTGGGTTTCTTTTTCTTGGATTTGCTGGACCGAATCGAGTCAAGGAAATCGGAATATCAAAGTTTTAATGTAAATGTAAGTGGATATGGTTTTTTTTTTTGCTGATGGTAGATGGTTCGTTTCAGACTGGTGGTAACGATGGGATCAAGATGCAAAGGGCTTTTATAAATTACTACTTATAAGCTTCCCTAGTCCAACAAATCTCATCGGAGTGCTGAGAAGATGTTTACCATGGTAGTTTTTGGGACTTGAACTTGCATGGGAGTACACTTAGGGGGGTTTCTCAACTATTATGGGTGTACACCCATGGCGGTTTCTCAAATCATACCATCGATATTGTACACGCGGCGCTACGTGGGTGTTACACTTACACCCATGGGTGTATACGAAGTGTGGTACGAAACACCCATAAGTGTTGTACGAAACAAAATGAGTGTTGTACGAAACACCCATGGGTGCCACACCCACGTAGCGCCGCATGTACAATAGCCATGGTTTGATGTGAGAAACCCCCATGGGTGTACACCCATAATAGTTGAGAAACCCCCCTAGGTGTACTCCCAAGCAAGTTCAAGTCCCAAGAACTACCATGGTAAACATCTTTTCAGCACTCCAATGAGCTTTGTTGGACTAGGAAAGCTTATAGCGAAACACCCATGAGTGTTGTACGAAACACCCATGAATGTTTTACGAAACACTGAATGTTTTACGAAACACTCATGGGTGTACAGTATGAATGTTCTACGAAACACCCATGGGTGTACAGTAAAAAACTCACATTCTGAAATTATGAGACTCCTTCGAGTGGACTGGTCGACTTTCTCAAGACTTTGAGTCGCAAAAAAGATTTAAATAGAGGAACTCCATTTTATGACAGTAGGTCGAGTGTGTATTTTCTCGAAAAGAATGTCAAATTCACTCGACTGCTGGAAAAGAAGAGACTTTCCAAGTGTCGAGTTTCATAATACCGTCTGTAACTAGAGGCGATCGACTTCAAACATGATTTGAGTTACTCACTCGACTCGAGTTTCGTAATATGCTCAACATTTATCCCTAAGCCCAAACAAGAAACACTCAAAAATATGAGTGTACTACTGTGGGTGTTCCGTGTTCGGAAACACCCATAGGATTTGTTTGGTCTGGGTCAAAACTCGTTAGTCGTTCAATTTGCAATCTGAGAATTTTTATTAGGTAGGAACAAAATTGATCGAACCGCGGTCTGACATATGACAGGTGAAGCTTGCCACTATTCGACAGAGACATAGTGGTAAGAAGTCAGCAGCGGGTGATTGGAGGTTTGTCGAGAGGAACTTGTCTACTTATTTCCCAAATGAAGTCTGTTAAAAATATTATTGTTCGATATCTACCTTTGAACCCAAAACTAATGAACTTCTCTTCTTCTAGGTCTTCCGAAACAACATCAACCACACATCTTCATCAGCAGCACATCATAAAACCGCGTCGTCTTCCGTTTTGCGGAGGAACCGATACAGGTAGTGATGGTGACGGAATTATCGGAGGTGTCGGAATCGACACATTAAACTCCCTGGAAGGTGATGGATGTGGCGACGGTCTTATCGAGGACGATCTTCAGGCCTTGCTTCCCAATTGCCGGCAACTATCACGCGATGAACTTAGTCAGGTAACTTGTTTATTTATCGATCGATAGCGACTACTAGCTACTTTCGTAGTTCAGAAGATTTTATTTAATTTTCTCCGTATACGGTTTCTTCCGTCGTCGTCCTTATTTCGTTGGGACGACAACGACGTAGCAAAGAACCTTCACTCAACGACCGGTAGAAAAAAAATTACTTTTTGAAAATGCAATTTAACGTTCTACTTAACTTTGACTATGGAACGGTTCTTATTTTTGACGTACTTCTGCAAAGATATGTGGTACGGAGCCAGCTTACTTATTGAATCAACTCAATTTAATTTTTTTTTTTAAGATACCTCCTTTATCCAGTTTCCATAGCCATGGAGGAGTTGCCATTGCTGTGTACTTGTGCAAGGCGTCTGTGTTATTGCCTCGAGCAAAAAAGGATGCTGAAATGCAAGGAACTGTGTATGTGGTGGGCTTTAGGTACAGTAGCATAATAGCTCCGATGATTCTGTAATCCAGCTTGTAGCTCCTTCTGTTCGAGATGCATATGTTGTCTCTACATCCGCTTTTTGTATTGTCTCGCTGTATATCCTTTCGAATAACTCCAGGCCAATTTTTTTGTACAGAAATATTTTGCTTACTATCTTCGGGTTTGTCTGAGTCCTCCCGCCACGTCCTTCCTGTGAATCGAATTTTCTTGTGATCATTATAATGAAAGCTGTAGTATCTTCTCGTGGCAGTAGTCTGGTGATATGGAATCCCTTTATATTGCTAAGGAATGCTGCATACGGTGTGGATGGGATAAGCTTCCTTCTTCAGGACGTTTCCTTGTTCTTTGGGCCTTCAATTTTAAGATGGTGTTCCTGCCGAAATCAAATTCGTTTGAGGGCGGTGTCGTCGAATCTGTATGTTTGGAAAGTAGATTGAAATCGATGCCGGGGAATATTTCAATGTGGGTGCACGCTTCGGTCGGTTTTTGAAGCCTTGGGGGTTGTTTTCGAAATCAAAAATGTGTACATGGTGGTAAGTTTTTTGATTGCAAAGTTATGTACCGACAATGGCTTGGATTGAGGGGACTCGTTTTATTCGGAGGGTCGGTCCGATTTGCTTTAAATTTTTTAAGGGTATCGAACCAAATAGCGCGATTTCAATGCTTTTTCGGTTGAGTGAAGGGGTTAATTCTTATTATACCACGGAAAAAGTGGTATTGTTTAAATTTTACTTTATTGTTTTTTAATAATAAAGTATTGTGATCGACCTGAAATATCTCAAAAATTGCAGCCTAGAAATGTTGTATTTTCACGTTTTGGAACTAGTAAACTCTAAATAAGCAAAAAAAAAAAAATGTCCGTCTGTCCGCCGTACGCAAAACTGCGCGTAACTCTCAAACCCCTTGAGATATTAAGCTGACATTTTTATGGTAGGTAGAATGGGTGAACCCTTACGGGTGGTAGGCGGTGTGGAAGAGAGGGGAGCGTTTTAGATAAAAAATGTTGGTTTCAAAATCTCAAGAACCGCTTATGCTAGGAGGCTCAAAGTTAGAAGTTATGTAGTACTATAAGTGTGAACTCATTTGCAATTTGTTGGTAGGGGTTGAAGGGTGGGGGAAACAATGCGTCCAAAACACTTAAAAACTGCGATTGAAACATTCTAAAATCCATATCTCCTGAACGATTGATGTCAGAGGGCTGAAACTTTGTAACTAACAGATACTAGGAGATTAAAAATTAGGTCATAATTTTAAGGGGTGGTAAAGTATAAAGGGGGGGGGGGAAACACTTTGGATTACAACACCTTTCGACTCAATTATCTCCGGAAGATAAAATTTGGTTTCTGTATATAGAATTACGAAGTCTACTGAATGTAAAATTTTTGAAGCGCGGACGTAAGGGACGGTCAATTTTCAGAAAACTAAATTTATATACCTCAAAAACTGTATCATATAGATCTTGAAAATTTTGCCAGGAGCTAGGACCGGTAGACCTCTGGCGGAAAGAAATGGACGGACGGAATGGAAACGAAAAAAATTCCGATCTTTATTTCTCGTAAGCCGCAAAGGATAGGAAGCTAAAAATTTAAAACTGTAGAGATCTACAGTTTGTACAGGCATCCCAGAAAATTACAAATGTTTTATAGGGGTTGCAAGATACGGGGGTGGGTCATGGTTTTTCATATCTCAAAAACGGCTTATGTTAGAAAGTTGAAACTTATTACCTACATATATGTAGATATACTACTAGGAGAACTGAAACTAAAAAAAATCGGCCACCAGTCTGGGCGCAACTTTACTATTTTATGGGTAGAAGTCCGAAACGTAATAATGCTGGTGATGCGTTGTAAGGTACTATGCGACTGGCAACCTAAGAATTAGGAGGCTATTTGGAACAGTCTTGCATTTTAACATGTTTAAAAATATTTATGCCAACTTTCAGGAAAATTCAATTGTATTTGTTAAGAGTGTGACGAAACAATTGCCTTAATAGATTCTCAGAAAGTTGCTTCGTGTTGTATAAAACAACGTTACAATATCACAAAAAATATTTTTTTAAATGAACTTATTTCACTTTCAAAAACACGGCTCGTACTAAGAACAACTCATACTACAAAGTTCAAATTTGGAATGTATATGTAGATGTACTTGCAATGCAAAAAAAAAAGATAGTCATATCTTTTAGGTCTAATGAGATATTGATTTACGATCCTATTCCGAAATTGTGACCAATCATATGTCAGAACCTGATGTAACTAAATTTTTTTTACTGCGTTTGTGATAGAATAGTTTTTTCGCATTCTGGCGCTGCAGTCACAAGAAAGGTCACAATAATTTCTCCACATATGTAGTTGGAGACCTGTGTACCTTGATTTGCTTATCGGTTTTTTTTTTGCTCAGTTCGCGGAAAATGCAAAAAACGTCCAAATTGAGACTAATGACAGAATACGAAAAGTAAGGATTAATTCAAAATTGTGACTCTCCACCTACTTTATCACTTGTGACTCTGGTATAGACCTGAAAGTCAGATTAGTGAAAGCAATTAAATTTATTAGTTTTCTTATTGCTTGTCCTAAAAGTCTAAACTGACAAAAATTTGGTTTACAATTACAATGTGACTCCGTCATTTATAAAATCTCTCAAGAAAAAACAATCACTAATTATATATAAAGTGGCAGGTGCATCTGCCAGTTTAGAAAAAAAAACGTTAGATTTGGCGGAATCGCCAGAAATGGGATAAAACTGAATGACTAGATATTACAGGAACGCCAACGATGTTGTACACTGAATAGCCATATTATTAGAGAAAAGGCCAAGGTAATTTTAGTGCTGCCAAATAAGTCGATGAATGTCTGTAAAATTTTAAACGCTGTTTCGGTAGGAACGGGCCTAAGTGTCGTACATTTAGGCCCGTTCCTACGATCATCAGTTAAATTCTAACCAGAACTTGAACTGCAAATTTTGTATGAAAATATGTCAGTTAAAGTTCCAGTTAGAACGTAACTGACGATCGTAGGAACGGGTCTTAAAAATGTAAGCATTAAAATTAAAAATTTTGCAAAAAAGCGGTTGAAAAGCTTGTGGAGACACGGCACAAACAATTGCTTGTAACAGATTTTTCCAAATAAGATATGCACTGCCAATTACTTTTCCAATTTATAGCATTGAAATATGAATTTTTTTTATTTTGAAGTGCTGTTTTGGTTTTCTTGAATTTATGTTATTAAAGCCTTGTTTTCACGGTGATAGTTTTTGCTAACTATCACCATGAAAACTTCTTGATAGTTACTTTCGCGTTACTTCTTGATAGTTACTTCTTGATAGTTACTTTCGCGCTGCCATGATAGCACTGTCGTACTATCAAGCTTGACGAGATAGTTGATAGAACTATCACGATAATTTTATCTTGACATTGACATTTGACATTACAAAAATAATTTCAAACCATAAAAATATTTAATAATAGTTTCGATCCTGTGAATACGTGTTGCTAATTGCAAAAAAATATAATTTTGATTTTGTCTGTACGTGATTTTGTGTGGACGTGATTTTGTGTGGACGTGATTTTGTGTGTACGTGATAGACAAGTGATATGTCCAATTTCACTATCGCACATCGCACCGTGTAAACAGCAAACTGTCACACTATCGCACTATCATACTATCGTGATATACTTTCGCGAAAGTACTATCGTACAAAACAATCGCCATGAAAACGGGGCTTAAGTTGCGCATAAAATACATAAATATCTACAAATCTAACATATAAAATGAAGTCAGTTTTTATGGAAATTACGGTTGTAGCCTACACCTGTGAACCGTTCCTTCCCAAATTTTGCATGGACATTCTCGAGACTACCGGGCAGGTACCGGACATAATTTCATATTCCCGAAATTAGTGGTTCACGAGTTATTTCAACATTTGAGCTTTTTAGTAAGTTAAATCAGATGAACTAGAAACAAAAAGGAGAATTTACAACTGCAGTCGTAGCCGAGCGGGTAAGCTGTCTGACTAGAAATCAGATGATGATCGGTTCGAATCCTGCCGGCCGCGAACATGTGTGATTTTTTTTTTAATTTATGTATTTCGATTCTACTACCGGCTGCGAACACGTGACGTGAGTAAAATGGGCGATGAAACATAATTATATATTCCCGAAATTGGTGGTCGCGAGTTATTTCAACATTTGAGCTTTTTAGTAAGTTAAATCAGATCAAGTAGACACAAAAATGATAATTTACAACTGCAGTCGTAGCCGAGCGGGTAAGGCGCCTGACTAGAAATCAGATGATGATAGGTTCGAATCCTGCCGACCGCGAACATGTGTGATTTTTTTTTTTTTTTAATTTATGTGTTTCGATTTTACTACTTTAATAAGTTGAACCAGGCAGTCATAGTAGCTTAATAAATCAGTTTTATTGTGACTTTTAAGCTGAGAAAGTGTACCCGAAACGGGAGTAATGTATCAACGGGAAAGAAGAGGACCAATGGATAAACGGGAGTAAAAGAGGCAATGGAACAACGTGAGCGTAGCGAGCGTAGCCGCGGTATGCGGCTTGTATAATATAAATTAGCCTTTTATTTCAATACCTTATAAAACGCTTGGAAATTAGAAAAATTTGAAAATAAGAATTGGGTTAAACTTTTTTTTCTAATTGTCGAGCTTCTACTGTTTCTCCTGAATTTGAGTCCTATTGAAAATTTGAATATGGTAATGATGTAAAAGCCATTTTCATTTTTTTTTTCTTATTTTCTTATATGTACCTAGTTTTGGCTTCCTCCTAATTTGAAGGAGATAGAAATATCGAATAGGGTTTCTTCGATGTTGTCCTGTCCACAAAAGAAATTATTAATTTTCCTCTATTAAGCAATACTCACTACTTTAAAAAGAAATATCTTTAAATTAATAGCAATACCATATCGAATAAAAACAGTCCTTATAATATTCGTACTTTAGATACCCTTTCACAAATCGTTTCTTGTGCTTTAATCGATTTTGGGTCCTCGTGATGCTTTTAAATTTCTCGCTAAGATATCACATAGAGCTCAATTTTATTCGCATGGACTACTCCGTTGAATTTATGACTCTTTTTCACAGCGAGGAAGGATACTCCTTCCTTAGGAATTGAAGGGAAACTTAACGCGCTGGCAAATAAAATCCTGTCTTTTTCATTGCAGAATGTTGCCACAGAAGTTTTTATGTGAGCTTACTTATATAGAAGGAGGACTACCGATAAAGTGTCTAGACTCGGAAAGATGGCTTAAGGAGAGGTCTTGGTTAGAACGTTGGGTTTAGCGAGCAACTGTTATCCCTCTGGAACTATTGGTATTCATTAGTCTTCAGATTCGAGTAACAAATTAAATCACTGCGGAATCATAAAAGATGATGTTACCTGGAGTATTTGAACATTTAGTAGTTGACCTATCTCAAAAAAAAGTATCCTGGTAAAGCACCTATGCAAACATACCCGTTTTTATACCCTTTTCTAGATATAAATAAAGTCACTACTTAACCGTTGTGGATAATACTTAATTGGTATTAAAAATGATCTTCACTGAAACTCAATAGATGTTTTTTCATGGCTATTTAAATAAAAACGGGATGTTTGACATAGGTTTTTTTTCTTGGTATTATAAAAGCTTATTTTATTATCTTCAATACATATTATATATTATATATATATATTATTCATCTTTTACTTAAACCATTTTCCCAATTGACCAATTCTTTATTTTTATAAAGTGAAACTCAGAAGCAAAAAATTGCTCGCGCAAAGGTATGCTCCATTTTTTGGAAAGTGTCCTGCAGTTTTTAGATATTGTCCGTTCCTTGAACTCCATATAAACATCTGACGAGATGAGCTGCGCCGCTTCTAATTAAAGGATTTCTTGCAGTATCGTCGGTGCCCAACTACAGATAATTGTATCTAAATTCTAAATCCAACCAGACTCATTTAAAGCATATTTCCTAATTGCAAGTTTGTTTCTTCTCTGAAAAGTTTCTCAACTGAGTTACTTATTCATAATTACATCACATCTCTTTGCACTAAACCCTTGCGAATACGTCCTAAAACCCCTTCCTGAATTTTATTAATTGTCGCTCCTATAGTTTCCGTACCATGTTTAAATTTTGGAAACTTGTTGAAAACTTTCGAAATATACAATTGAACATTCATAAAACTGTCGTGTCGTCAAAATCAAATATTTACATCGTCTCTGGAAAACACCAGGCGAGACCAGACTAAAGAGTGGGCATTAGTGTCGTACAACAGGATACGAGAATCTCTTAAAAAATGCATATGTTTCGTGTTTCGAAACCAAACCACATACACGGCATTGCTTAAATGTAGAAATACCGCAATGGCATGTACCTACTCGGTATCCTATCTATTCACCGCGATATGGATATGTCGTTTTCATATGTGATTTGGAAAAAGGTGTCACAACACGCTAATACAGCAAGTTGGAGTACTTTCCCCGAAAACATCCCTAATGCCAACTTGTTTGTAACAGACATTCTGAATGTGAGCGGTCAGGGTGGTGGATGTCTCGACTACATGGTTACGCTGGTGCTACCAAGGTCTGAGTCTGATACCATCCGGATGCTGTATGTGTAAATAAATATTTCTACCGTCCATGAGTTACCCTATTCGATAGCAAGCCGTCAATTTCTTTCGACACTTTGGGGATGATGTTTCGACTGCGAGAATACCAGCTGCGCTACCCTCCACTTTGGATGTTGATAGCGCACCATTGCATGCTTTTATCGCTACACCTTCTCACTTCCAGCATCCTGCCGGCCAACTATAGATAGGCGCTACCTTCTCCATCCCAATGGACCTCATCACACTTTTCTGGCATTTATATATAGTTACCATACGGAACGCGGAAGACATGGTGCAAAATTGAAAATCAATATCGGGCATCTGTCGAAACAAATAACCTTTCGTGGTGGCAAGAGGGAAGTAAGGAATTTCTCATCGAAGGGTCGGTCCAAATGTATTTGACGGACAGCTTCGAACTTAGGACACCCTAATCACTCTTTGGCGTTTAGTTTAGGGACTATACCAAGGACGGTAGCAAGGATGAAATACATTTTTCGCCAGAACGGAAGCATAAATCTGATGATGATGATGATGAGAATATGGTTAATGGTTGGTTTACCTCAAGAGAGTCAAGGGATGATTCTAATGAATTTGTAAGGAGATCTTAATTAACCTCGATGCATAGTAGGGGAAGTTTTGTATATTTCGGTAACGATTGCGTATGGAAATTTACCCAACTCGGAGCTGAATCCGAATTTAATGGTAATCATGTGAAAGTAATTCACTTGTTGATTTGAAATTTATGACTAATTAGGTAGAAGTAGGATATGATCTTGTCCGGGGAACCGGCACGGGAAATGGCTTTATTAAATTTTGCTAACGAGGGACTTTAGATCGGTAGACGTTCCGGAAATTAAAATAAATTAGTTTGAAGACCCTTTTCATATATGTAAGTGCCTAGTGCAAAAAGCTTTAAGCTCAGACGTCGTGGGCTGAAATCATACTTACGATTAAACAAAATAATTCTAGAATATGGAGCGACTGACACCAAACTTGATCTAGGTTTTTATTTAATCGAGGACAGTAAATACCTTGGTATCTTATATGCACATGTAATCACCCAGGCCCGTGCTCAGGATGATATGAAGGGGGGGGGGGGGGGGGTTTAGCAAGTTCCGACCATACTGAATGTGATGACCTTAAACCCCCAATCCCCTCTCCGATTGCACGGGCCTGTACTCACCGCAAATGAGTTAAGGCAGTCACTGGCTACAAAAGGGTCAACTTGACAAACGTTCAAATCCCGTTTAACTGAATTCAAACTTTGGTGAACCAGTATCGGTTTTGGGTATCGACTTCAGTTTTTCAATCTTTTTTTTATTGAGCAATTTAGTTTGTCAATACGGAATCGTAAATCGTGAATCTATCATCATTTATCAGCTAGTTCTGACCCAATTCTGGCTTTCAGTATTGAAGCAGAATTGAAGAGCTTGGTGCAATAAATGGCTATGTGAAAAATTTTTAAATTTTCTGGTATTCACATAATACGTATTAGTAAGGAATTAAATTTAAAGTAATGCTGCAAAATCCATGGTTGGCTTATAGACACTGTAACATTATTTTTGTCTTATATTCTTGCAAAATTATAGCTCACAGGTTTTATATAAACACTAAAATTCAAGACATTAGGTGTGTTTTTTTCACCTGGATCAGATCACAATTGAAAAAATGATATGAATCAACCCAAATGCAAGCTTAGCAGGGTTAACAATCCTGTTGGTAAATGCCTTGGATAAACTGTATGGGCAGGGCTACGTCTATTGCATGTAGGGATCAAACACGACAGAAAATGCATGGAAATACAAAGGCTTTACAATAATTACGAATATGCTGTCTGCATATTACACAATTTTCGTACAAAATGTGTTGATTTCACACGATTATTCTAGACTATTGGGTGCAAATTACTGCTACAAAATGAGCAGAATCGCCATCTGAGAAAATACTAAACAAGTAAGCATTCAGATGAATTGAGAAGCAGCTGTAATAGCGAAAAACTGATCCAACTTTGATCCCATCATGATTTTGGATAATTTCTTTGTTGTTGTTTTCAATCTAATGAATGATTTTGATCTTGATCCAGTTGACACACCAAACACACCTATAGAATAGATTTTTGGTGAAATCAGTACCCCGACAGAATTTAATGAATCTTGGAATTCGTGATGTTTTGTAGTACATGAAAATGCTAAAACCTAATATTATTTTTAATAAACACCAAAAAAAAAAAAAAAAAATGGTGTAACTTTGGAATCCTTCCTTCCCATTTCTGTATAAACTGTATCAGAACTGTAACAATACCTAGTTGAGGTAAACTTGAACATTTCACGTACGCTATATTCAAAAAACATGTAGGTACTGCGCTGAATAGCATCGGTGGTAAAGTAGTGTCTTCATTTTTCTCATATTCATTTTCTAAAGTCCCCTATCATACAGCCCTTAACATCCGGGCTTAACACGGAGTTTGTGGTTTCAAAACGGCCTCTGAGCTAATTGAGCTCTTTCTAGGAGACAGGGCTGCGACCTAAACAACCAACCAACCAACCATTGTCTTCAGTCCTTAGGTTGATTCCTGGTAGGTGCTATAAATACTTGTTCTATATTCTTGGCTCACATTGCTCAACGAGTACATTGAGAAAAACCATTGAATAGACAATAAAAATAGCCTATTTAAAAATAATTGTTTGGACGAACTATATTAAACATTTTTTTGCTAGTTTAATTATAATTTTACCATTAAAATGGCATGCCTATATTACTGAATACGTAATACTGATGCGGTGTAGTCTGGGTGGCTTAGTGGCTAGAGCACTTGCCTTCGATGCAGCTGGTACCTGGTTCGAAGCTGCTAGGCGACAAGTAATTTTCGAGAATGGGATTGGGTGCCGGACTACCAGTTCACTCAGCTGTAAATGAGTACCTGAGTTAAATCGGGGTAATAATCACGGACGAGCGTGTAGCTAACCACTTCACCTCCTAGTGTTCCGTTGGTCTCGTAGTGAAGTAACTCTAGCATTACTTCAAGGCCTAGGCCCGATTTTGGCTGTTGCGACATTGATTGTTATTATTATTAGTACTGAAGCGGTATCTTCATTTAGTACTGACATTCAGTACTGACTAGAACTAAGATTATTTAGTACTACGAACGTTCCGGTGAAGATATGCTTGTATAGGCACTGGGAGCTGAAAATAGTTGCACTGTATTACCGACGGAGTACCGTTGTGCTATGCGGGTTGAAGTTCGTGACTGCAGACTGAAAAGATAAAACAAGACACTCAATTTTATTTGAGTAAAAGAAAAACCTGAGAAATTCGCACATGATTTTCCTTTTAAATTTTTTGAGCGATTAATGTTGCTCAATTTGCAGCAATTTTGACGTCACGAAAACATACAGCAATATCAGCAATTGACGATATGGATCAATTAGTAGTCAACTGCTAGTGATATGGAGCAATACTCAGCAAGTTGCCAATGTTTTGGGTTTTGGATTTATTTGTCACGTTTCGTGTGATAACGGCTTGGAATTAAAATATTTTCAAGTTTTATTTTAAGTTTTATATTTGTTTGTCAAGTTTGCTTTCGTGTTTTTCATAGACTGAATTGTTCGTTTATGATGTCATTGCCAACTTGCTGAGTATTGCTCCATATCGTTAGTCACTGTTAATCAACGATTTGACAACCAATTGATCCATATCGTCAATGGCTGTAAGTTTTCGTGACATCAATTGCTCGGAATTTTCCAAGCTAGTGGAAATACAACAATTATAAGGTGAGTAATACCAGCAATCTATGAAAACATTGCCAAATTGCCGAAATGTTGCCGCAACTAGCATGATATTACCCGGTATTGCTCCATTAATTGCTCCACTAATTTTGGCAATAGTCGCCAGGCAATTAATTGCTTGAAAAAATGTTCATGTACAAGCTCCTTTAAATCCCTTGCGGTCACTAGAAACATCATGGCCGAGGAAGAACTGGATACTTTAATGACTGAGCGATTAAATATAAAAAAAAAATCTGTACAATTTGATCGTCCCTTAAACCTTTTTCAGTGCAGTTGTGGAGCTTCTTGTGGTTGCCATTAAACAGAACTACTAAAAATTGAGGTAACAATTTTTATTGTTCTTTATAATTTATTGCTCTTTTCTAAGGAAGTCTTTTTTCCTTTATCAAACTCGAAAGTTCTCTTAAAATATAAAATCCTCCATCGAGGTCCTCATTTCCGCGCAATCGTTAATCCAATTTTCGCAATGAAAACCTTCCAAAATCCACAAAGTTATTAAGCAGCTCTTCCTTTTTTTCAAATTTTTTTAAAACTTTTGTTTGCTTGTCGGTGATTTATATTTCGTAATCCTTCAATCCAAAAAAATGGCAAAAATATTCTCATTGAAAAGTGAAAGAAGTAAAGATCAAAGCTTATCCCTTGGACAAAAAAATGGAAACCAGGGGTTGAAAATAGAAAATAATGAGTGTGAAGTACCTACCAATTTTGCTTTACGTATTTTTCCTCAATTTGCTTCATTTCCATATCTCTTGTGGTCTTTTCTTGACTTTTTATTTTTTCGTTTTTCCCGACAAATCCGAAGAAAAATGGACTCATGGAAGGTACAAAAAGGCATTAACAAGGACTAGAAGAGTTCCACTTAGTGGCCATGGATATTCTCATACCAGTCGCGACGCGCCACGCCCCACGCCCCACGCCCCACGCCATCTAGTCGAGACTCCATGATAAATCCGCTTGGTGGCGTTGGTAGTCTGGCGTTGCAAAATAGAGTAGATTGTGAGTTTAAAACATTAATGCTCTGAGTGACTAATTAGAGCTATTTAAAAAAAAGTAGATTTAGTTGTGGTAAATTGGGGAGCCTTACGACTACATAGGATGCAAGGAATAAAGGAGTTTTCCCAGAACTAAGTCCAAAATATTTCGCTCCAAATCCCACTTCTGAACTGAAAACTATCCGGTCTTGCTAAAATAAACGTATCCAAACAATAATATCCCTTTACAAGTGTACAATGAGGACTTGTAAAGTACCTCTTAACGTTGATAGCTACAAGGTGGTAGAAGCAAAATTTCTCACGCTCCACACGAAAACGTTGAAAGGGCTGGTGCTACTACTCGTATCAGGTGTTGGAGGTCGATCTTAAAATTTAGGGATGAGCGTGTAGCTTCACCTCTTTGTTCATTTCGTACACGTTGTTTTACTGAGCTCAATTCATCATTGTTACTTACAAGAAGTTCATAATATTTTACAGCCAAAGATGATTATAATTGGCTATCAGAGCATACAATGTCTTCGAGTGTTTTGATTCGAATTGGGGCGAGTCAATGATTTATCGATAGCGTTTAGAAGATGCAGGGGATGTAGTAGGAACAGGGAGTGCGTCCTCTTCACTGGGAAATGTACAGAAATAGCAACAAGCCTACAGAAGGATTGTTTGCCTAATAGAAAAAGTACCATTCGATTCACGAACTTAGACCCAAGAAATCAAAGAGAAGGCAACTTTGTCCAGCAAGTTCGGACATTTTAAGGAACTAGTTGGACGAATCAAGCGTGATTCATGGAGTGTCTTTGTCTTTGATTCATGGAGTGTCTTTGTACAGCCCTTGGTGAATCCCTAGTGACTTGCTACCAAACCAAGAGTGTGCATTTTGAGGCTGCAACAACGAATCACTACTAATGAGCACTAATTGCCCGGGTTGCATGGAAGTGTCATCGAAGGACTATTGCATCAATTGCCAAAGTTGGTAACATCGGCAATATACTGGCTTCCTTGCAATAAGACAAGATGCTTTGTAAATTGATAGGTATAGTAGCCTTGACATGGGACTGGACAAACCTCTCAAACATCCCAGACACACTTATGCATTTCATTCCTAGGATCCGTTTTAATTGAAATTCTTGTAGTGTAAATGCCTCTTAACTAGTTTCCAAGCAGGTGAATCAAGTCCTTGGAAAATTACGAATAGCTGAATATTGGTAATGGAAATTCCTCTTTGTTATGCTGACCACAAGCCGAAATCAACGATATGAGTTTTTATCAAAACGCCTTGAAAGGACCTTACTCACTGATCGGCAAGACTGACAGAAAAATGTTTCTTTCCGTATACTTACGCTCCTTGGTTCCTTTATTTTCGCAAATGATAACTCGAGAAACCAACAAACAGGTGGGTGTAAAAGTTAACCAATCCAAATTCCTCTTTTCGAAAGTTACTTCATAGCGAGACCAACAGAACACTAGGAGGTGAAGTGGTCAGCTACACGCTCGTCCGTGATTATTACCTCGATTTAATTCAGGTACTCATTTACAGCTGAGTGAACTGGTAGTCCGGCACCTAATCCCATTCTCGAAAATTACTTGTCGCCAGGCAGATTCGAACCAGGTACCAGCTGCACCGAAGGCAAGTGCTCTAGCCACTAAGCCACCCAGACCACAGGTACAGGTTGATACTGATACTTTTAATGAAGAATTTTGAGTGTCCAGTACTAAGGAACTATTCTTTTAAACGGGGCGAACTCGCAAAACTTAAGAAGCAATTGAACTGACATTGTTCGAACATTGTTAGGAAACACCCATGAGATTTGTAGTACAGCCATTTTTGAACTTGTTTTCAGATAGAACTTTGGCTTTTAGTTGAACACCTTTAAGTGAGGCGTGGAATACCCATGAGTGTTAGCGTACAGTCAAAGAATTGCCACAAAAACTACCATATTCATGGGTGTTTCGAGAACACCCATGATTGTCGTAAAAAAGCATTGGGTGATGCGTGGAATACAGACGGCTATAAACGCTACACTTCTGGGTGTTAACGTCCATCTTTTTTGCACACACATCGGATTTGTTAGACGAAGGAGTGATGTTCGAAAGTGAGAATCAAATCACTTATCGGGACAGATAGGTCGAGGACTTATACGAGAAACTTGAAAGCGTACACAAGGGGAGAGTAAATCCCTTTTAATTTTTAAAACTTCCGAATGGTTGGTAAAACTTGAACAGGATTCTAATTTTCTTTTTCTGGAGTAAGGTAGTGATGTCCCTGGACTGGTTGATACCAATCAACTAGAATTGACAGTAATCAATTAGTTTGTAGAGCAAAGTTGGTATACTTAACAAATAATTCATAAATAAGAAAAATTACTACTCTCCCCCGTTACAAAATCAAAATAAGTACCCGGAAAAACCGGTGCGTACGAGTATATCCTTCCCCCTCAGCTGCAAATAGCTCAACCATAATAATATCATCTTCAAAGAAATATGATGTAAAAGAAAATCCTTGATGGAAAAAAAAGAAAACTTACCCCTAAAGCTACCGTCAAGGAAAAAAGGAATTTCCGTTTTAAAGATTCACTAGCAGAAAGAACGCCCGCCATAACGCACGAACGAATGTTTGAGGATGGAGAAAATTCTTGACAAACTGCCATCATCGTCCTGACAGGAACAACAACAGCAACAGAACACACAGGGTGGGGGTGGTGGTTATTTTTTAAAGCCTCATCCGGAAAAGCAGAAAACTTCAAGGGCTCCAAACGCTTATTAACTCGTCATTTGAATAAAAGCGACCCCTAAACCCGCCAACCTCGTCGATGATGAGCATTTTTTTCTTTCAATGAAGCAGGCTGTCGAAAAAATCTGTTCCAAAGAGGGAAGCCAGCTTTGATGAATTCTTGCTCCGAACCACTAGCAGCAATGCACTAGATGCGTCAGGTCTATTTTCTCCTTTTAGCTCTAGAGCAGCAATCGAAAGTACTTTTTCTGAACAGTCAAAACAACAGCTCGCTTTGTTGAAAGGTAGCGAAGAAGAGTCCTGAAAATAATGGATAAATAAACAGCAACGTCCCGGCTTTCGTTCCTTTATTGCTTGACTATATGGTGTCGTTGATGGTTAGGGGTCCTTATTAGTATCGCGAACGGGAAATATGAGGACCGTCATCATCCATCACACATTTTACGATGTGCCATTTGAGAGTATCGGCAAGGAGTCCTGTTTCATCCCCCGGATCGTATTTAAGGTAGAATCTATTCGGGCAGGAAGCCTGACTGGATGTGACGGGCCGACTCCTCTTTTACAGTCAGGACGATATCATACGAATGGCTTTGGAACGTGAAAATGAAACCGCACTCCCTACATCATACTATGTCCTCCGATGGGTTTGAAAAGCCGAGGAAGTTGGTTGACTAGTAAATCAAAGGGATTTTTGAGCGATGCTTGAAAATGGAGAGACATCAGGACTCGTCCTAGTCATATCTTGTTGGATATATCTAGGGAATTGTGTTGTATTCAGGTTACTTACTTCAAAGTAACCGCGAGTCAATAAAGCTTACTGTATTCAATCCTTTTAAGTCTTGCTTCTGTCTTTGTACAGGTATATGTATATGAAATACGTATTAACTGTTGCAGCTAGAAACATGAAATTTTGGCAGAATATTAGGCATTTGCAAATCCTTTTAAATGCCTAAGAAGGGCTTTTAGCGTTCTTTCCAACTTAATCTTTCAAACTGTCCAAATGGATATTCAAATATTTCGGATTTGTTTGTACTTCTATAAGCTTTTGATAAACGCCTAAAAATATATTTCGTAATTATCCGAAATTCAATTCTCGAGGAGATAAATCAGGATTAAATATGTGTTCGCTTATTCTGCAATGATTTCTATGCCTGGCCAGATATTGAATTTATTTTTACTTCAATATGCTTTTTCGATGTAACCTAGATGGGGTGAAGCTTCAAAAACAATATCCAGTAGAATACCACCTCGGTTTTACTTCCAAGTGCTATTAATATTAATGCCCAAAGCTGAGTTCGGTATTGTTCGATCGAATACCTTAGGTATCTATGTTACGTTTTACCAAGCTAACTTATTAAAATCGTCAACGGGAAACAGGCAAACAATAGGAAAATGATATTTTTTCGGAGCGTTTTATACACACTTTTTAATAGATGATGTTCGTATTAATACCTAAAACTTATATCGAAATTTGTTGATATGTACCTAATTCTCAACGTGGTAAAAAGGATTAAATATTTTTTTTCGTATCTTTTACACTAGTGAAATTTCGAATTTTAGTTGTATAGGCTAATTACTATTGCTTGTATAAACGCATAAAAGGTTATTTCCGGATTTCCCAATATTAAACCACAAAGTGGCGAAAATGGGGATAAATATGATCGGGAATAATTATTCAATATCTGTTAAGTGCAGTGAGATTTCAACTTTATTTTACTTCGAATGCCTAAAACTGATTAAGGTTTGAAAAGGATTTAATAGCCGAATGTGTTTTAGTTTATGTATTTTTATGAATAAACGGCTAAAACTATTTCCGATTTGTTCAATTTTTACATTCAAAAAGTTGTGAAAAGTTGGAATGAGTTTTCACGACTTATTTTATATCCGTTAAACTCGATGATATTTAGAATTTGTTTGCTATCTAAAAGGTTTTTATAAACCTAATGCCTAATGGGTGGTTTGTTGGTCTGCCGAAGAGAAGGCCCAATTAGCACAGGAAGCGCCGTTTTGATACCATAACTCGTTAAACCTGGTCGTTGAGGGTTGGATGAATGTTTAACAGAGACCTGAGGCTCCAATGGATTATCATATCCATTAGGAGCTGTTCAGGAAGGTGGTCAGTTCTCCAATCTTGTTCTTCGAGATCTTCTCAAGGTTATTAAAGAAAGGTTTGCTTAGTACGCGAAGTCTGGCTGTAGCTAGAGCTGGACACTCACAAATAAAGTGGATAACAGTTTCCTTCTTGTTTAACTCCCCACAGCTGCGGCAATTGACGTTAAAGAGAATACCCACTCGGCCGCGTGGTCGCCGATCGGCCAGTGGCCCGTGGTGACTGCTGTTACTCTTTAGACTTCCACACAGCTCCGGTTCAGGAGTTCATCTGTAATTAACCGGTAGTTGTTGTTGTTGTTTGGTGTGGGGAAGACACACTGAAAGGCAAGTGTTGAGCATTCAGGCCACCAGGCCCATTATACTCGAATCCCCAGTCCCTACCCGAACTTTTTCGTCCTCCTCACGAATTTCAAAAGTTCTGGTAGGGAGCGAGAACGGAGTTTCCTCCATCCTCATAACATCGACGCCGTATACATGCATTCTTGCAAAAGAGTAAGCTGGACACTCGAGAAGAAAATGTTCCGTCGTGTCGTCGCTCTCGTCGCAAACAGTGCACATGGGGTCGTCAATGATTCTCAACCTGACCATGTATAGGCCACACGAGTTATGCCCTGTGAGGACACCAACCATACTACTACATTCCTTTCTGCTCAATTTGAGAAGAAAAGCAGCGGTTCGTCCACTTGGTCTCTCAACAAGGTTTCTGGTCTGCCGCAATCGCCGGTAGTAGGACGGCCAAATATTCCTAGATATGACGCATTTAGTCAGTCCTTCCCATCTGGAGTTCGCGTTTCAGAGAAAGTAGGTTGATATTTGGCACGGTCCCTAGTGCGACCTGAACGAGCCCTGAAGAGCAGAATCTTGCCTAGCTAATTCGTCGGCCCGCTCGCTACCCTCTATCTGGCTGTGGCCTGAGACCCAAAGCAGGCTGACTTTAACCTGACTTCTCAAGTAGGTTAGCTCCTCACGGCACTGTTCGACGAGTTTAGCGGAGGTGATAGTCGATTCTAACGTCTTGGCTGTCAGTGAGGATTACAACATTATGCTTTAGCGTAGCGTCTTGCTGCAAAGTCTGACACGCTTCCCGGATAGCCAGTATCTCCGCCTGGAAAACGCTGGCGTGATCCGGTAATTAGTAAGACTTTGTGTTTCTGAGAAAACTCCCGATCCGACTCCGCAGTTCATATTTGAGCTGTTAGTGTATATGACTGTGTAAAATTCATGTATACCTGAACCGTCTTTCCGTTCTGCCCTGGTTACAAATACCTAATAATCAACTCTGTTTGGCATAGTGGCTTAATTTTCAAGCTCAAGAAATTAAACTGTCCCGTTTATCTTACTAAACTCATTCAATCCTTCCTCTCTAGTCGTACCTTTCATGTCAAAATCAAAGACTGCCTATCTTCCAGTAAGTCATTACCAGCAGGCGTCCCGCAGGGCTCTTGTCTAATCCCATGTCTCTACAATATATATACATCTGACATACCCCAATCCTCAGACTGCGAAATTGCAGCATTTGCCGATGACACTGCTATCTATGCAGCATCCTCTGATCCATCCAGTATAACTAAAGACCTGCAAGTTCAACTTCTGGCTTTAGACGAATTCTTTCGCGATTGGAAAATAAAGATCAACACAAGCAAAACCAAAGCAATATTTTTTACCCAGAGAAGCTCTCGAAGGTACTTACCGAACCCCAACTTAATTATTTTCGGCGAACCCATCAATTGGTCAAATGAGATTAAGTACCTAGGGATCTACCTGAATAAAAAACTTACATATCACGAGCACACCGATCAAGTAGCCTCCAAAACTTTAAAGTCCATTCGTATCCTATACCCTTTTATTAATAGGAAATCTGAACTCAGCCTGGAAAATAAGCTGCTTATACATATATAAGTCCGTCATGCGTCCCATATTTTTTTATGGTGCGCCTATCTGGTATAGTTGCGCTAAAACTCATATACGTAAGCTACAAATAATTGAAAAATGTTTAAAAATCATTATGGACATGTTTACTACATGAATTGTCTAATGTACCTTTAGCTGCTAATTTTTTCGAAAATTTGTATAGAAATTTTATTTACAAACTTCAATTTATAGATAACCCTCTAATTATCTCTATCTATTTATATGTTTACTCATACTTATAATGTAATATCATCTTTAATTTTAGTTTTAGTTTAATTATTTTTATTATTTTATTTTGTGCTGTTAATGCCTTGTTCAGTTCTGCGAAGGTTTTTCTTAACCATTTTTCCTTCAACCCAATCTAATTAATTTTAATTTAATACAGCCATTGTTAGCTTTAAGTTTCCAACCATTGTTGTAGAGGCACAAGCCTGATCTCAAACTATTACTACTTATGTACATGTAATCATATGGTTCACGACATAATAAATTTGAATTTAATTTCAATAATAATAATCAATGTCGCAACAGTCCAAATCGGGTCTAGGCCTTGAAATAATGCTAGAGTTAGTTCATTACTAGACCAACAGAACGTAGTCTAGAACTAGGAGGTGAAGTAGTCAGCTACACGCTCGTCCGTGATTATTACCCCGGTTTTAACTCAGGTACTCATTTACAGTTGAGTGCACTGGTAGTCCGACACCCAATCTCATTCTCGAAAATTACTTGTCGCCAAGCAGATTCGTACTTGGGGCCAGATTCACCGAAGGCAAGTGCTCTAGCCACCCAGACTACTACTACAAATGCCTAATAATGTTCGAAAAACATCGAAAACACAAATGCCTAATAGAATCGATGTTTGTTGATATTAAGTTGTTAAGGGAGTTGAAAAAAAAAATTATTGTTCAATATATGTATGTATCTGAAGCCAGGTGATAGTAATATTGAGATGGTTTTTGTTTAGATAGGCTACCGATATATGTAAAAGCCTAAAACGCCTAAAAATGTGTATCAGGATTGGTCGATATTCAATCCCGAAGCGACAAAAGCCTAAGTCATTTCGGTATTTTTTTCGATTTTAGCAACTGATATAAGAAAACGATTCACTTATTTGATACTTTCTTTTCGCACTATACTACTCGAAAGTTTCTGCGTGTCTCCTTGCGATAAATGGAGGAGAATCCTAGATTTTTAGAAGCTTACCGCTATAGACCACAAAGAGGTCCTTCAAGCAAGTTCTAAAGAGGTTTCCACTTTTCAGGTGCAAATAAAAACTTATGTTGCGGTGTCTCAAAAAACTCGATAAAAGTTTTTAATATTTATCTTATTTTTTTCATTGCAGTCACATACATCGCTTGTATCCAGTTCGGATGGTGGAATCCTGGGAGCTGGCGAAACATCCAGTGAGTCATCGGAAAGTTCAACAAGTCCACCGTGTGATTTAGGACTGGTGGAGCGATTATTGAGAACTCATCCGGTTTGGTTTCTACCGGGAATACAAAGAGCTGGTGCTGTACATTTACTGCAGGGAAAGGAAGAAGGGGTGAGTAACTTTTCATTAAAAAATTTCATTATAACATTTTTCGGGAATATCAAAGAACCTTTGAAATTTTCGATTAATTTTGAACATGCTGTGGTATTTTATCCCTGCGTTCGGCAGTGAGATGGTACTGTTTTCGATCAAGGATTGAAGTTTGTCGGGGTTGAGGAAGAAATCGAATCGCGGTCAGTCGAGTCCGTCGAGTCCGAAACGTCACACAAAATAAATTTAACAGTATTTACCGGAAAACCTTGTATTTTCAATTCAAAATGTACTGTGAAAACATTCATCAAAAATTAGTTACATTTATTTTTTGGACAATGAATCCTCTTCGAACAATAAAAGGTTGCATTATGATGGCAACTCTGTTTTTTCGACCAAAACCTTGCAGGATTCAGTTTGTCCAATTTTCATACTCAACTCAAATCGATTGGATAGGTACTTAACTAATAAATTCACCGCATCAAATTAATCTCTCGTTAAATCCCCAAACAAAACGGAGCCCAATAAAGTTTTAAGATAACTTTATCCTCCCGTCCGTCGGCGTACGAATTTTTTCTCGCTCAACAATCGAACATGGTCCTGAAGTTTACCCTCGGTTTGGATTTAAGTTGCGTTAAGCCAAGCAATTCGTTCGGCCATAAAGAATTAATAAAAGCCGAGTAATAAAGGGATTCAACGAACTGGAGGAAGGTAGAACGGTGGTGGCACTACAGTGGAAAGTCCTGAAGTTAGGAGTATCGGTTCGGTACACCTTCTTCAACTTTTGCTCCACCTAAACGCAACAGCCAGGTTGAACAGGGTAGTTGTTCTGGGTGGTTGTTTCATTTTTTTTTCGTCCTGTCGAGTTGGATTCCCTAGGAAACCAGTCCGGCTCTAAATCAGACGAAATTAATGGAGGCTGAAGTTAACAAGTGCGCGTAACCACCAGTTCGCACCATCACAACTGCTGAACGGGGAAACCCAATTATCGTGGATAGGATTCACACATATGGTGCCTACAACGCCATTTGATGTTTATTAGGCTGGGCGCCAGGGCAATTCGGTTAATGGAAGTTGCCATGGATCCTCGCTATCTTGCTGTGAGTGATTCTCGTCTAATGACCAACGACTGGCTACTACTTCGCCATTATTACTCCGTTAATATTTCATTAGGAGCAACCAAAAACCACTTTAATGTGGTTTTCCGGAAACAGATGGTTGGAAGGAGTGTGGATATTTTCACTACTATACCTCGTGGCTGAAGAGGTACTGGAAATATTTAGGTGCCTCCGCATAGCAGGTGGATTGTCTGGTCCAACTCCTGATATAAATCATGTAAAAGTCACTTTCAATAATCAACCTCAGTCCTCTTTGCCTATTCTGTCTGGGATGTTATTTTTTGCACCCTTTTTTTCCGCAATCTCTCCTTTGTTTGGCTTGGCTGCTATTGTCATTGTAGGCGGTTATGGGGGAACTGAATCAACCCCTAGCTCTTAGCAATATCAATAATTTCTATGGAGACCCGTGCATTAGACAGTTCAGTTCATTGTTATAAGAGTGTATAACGAACTATGAACGGCTATTATCGATTCTGGACCCGGTCCAAAAATATTGAAACATCCCTAATATTCGGTAACATCATAATCTGAACGATGGTTGGCTGGGATTTGAATTCGATGGACAACAATAACCGTACCATTTGATTTTTATAGGAATTTATTCATCGGACGATTGGATTCTATTCTCGTGCTTGTGTGATTTGATTAAGTTTGTTGAATGTAGAGAATTTGCAAGTCTTCTATATATGTACATATCTATTCCGTCAGATTTTTCTTTTCAAACTACGTAGCATTGTTAGTTCGCAAACAGTCTGTTGAGGCATCGCCAAACTCACTTTACCTATGGTACTCACTTATTGGCGCCGGGGCTGCTATCTATTGTTTAAACAATATATGTACATCCATGAGCTTGGTTGTTGTCTCGAATGAATCGAAAAGGCGGATATATCCAATATATAAAATAAAGTCGCATAAATGGTCGGGCGGTATGGAAATCTACATCTGTGAACCGTTTCCTCCCAATTTTTGCATGGACATTCTCGAGACTACCGGACATTTCGACAACATAATTATATTCCCAAAGTTGGTGGTTTGCGAGTTATTTCAACATTTGAGTAGATGAAGTATGGAGGATGGTGGATAGAGAATGGAGGATGGTGAATGGTGGAAAAATTAAAAATTAAAAATGAAAAATGGCATTAATGTCTCCAGTTCCTTGAGCTGAGAAAGTGTACCCGAACCGGGAGTAATATATCAACGGGAGAAACAGGACCAATGGATAAACGGGAGTAACAGAGGCGCAGCCGCGATACGCGGCTAGTTTTATAGAATTGTTTTAACGGAGTTCAACGATTTTTTCCTCGGTGTTGTTCCTCTGAGTCCTGTATTACTTGATCAAGACTTTTGAGAAAAACCAGTTTCTCAATTTCCACCTGCTTTTTGACATTATTGGCATAAATACTTTCAAAATCATGTACATAATCCACAAAAGGTTTGAAACGTTATTTTGCTCTTCAGTGCAGAGCAGAGTGGCTGCGGCCGATCGACACAGTTAGGGAGATTTTACTTTCCACATATAGATTGCGTTGAAGCTGTATAACATCATCCAATGACTTAACTGAACCACTTCGGTTATCCAATAAATTAATTTTTTTTGTTCACAAATGAAGAAATCTTTGGTAGCGCGTTCTATATGTGAAACTCTAAAGTTTATTGGAGCCATGGAGCTACTGGAGACGACAAGCCAACGGTTTTGTAAAAAGCGCTTTGAAGCCAAAAAAAAACGAAGAGAAGCGGAGTAGTAGTAGTGTAGTAGTGTCGTTATATCAAATTGTTGTTGTTTTAGCGTGTAAGTGCTGGAGCTAAACCTCTCTAAAAGGCTGAATGTGTTCAAAAGGGCGGACGTCAGTACCACAGTCGGTGTCCTAACTGGTCACTGTCTTTTAGGTCGACGTGCTGAAAGGCTCAGCCTCTTCTCAAACGACTTCTGTAGAAGCTGCCTGGATGAGGAGGAGGAAGAGACAGTCCTTCACCTTCTCTGTACCTGTCCAGCTCTATCAGCCAGAAGGAAAGCTCATCTTGGAGATTACTTTTTCAACTGGCTTGGTTATCTTACCACGGTGGAGGTCGCGAGAATCCAACGCGTCATTACAAGCTCTAAATGGTTTGACGAGTTGGACCGGATTCGATGATTCTGTGGTATCACAACGGACCTTTTAGGGCTAAGTGTGTCCGCGTTCTCACGGACAGCCACGCATACCTAAACAGTAGGAAATAGGAGCATCCCATGATTAATACCGGACTACTCCTTAGGGAGGTTTGGAGACCTCGTTTTCTCCTCCATTTGACCTCCTTTTTGCAAGAGCATGTCCGCTAAAATCAGATCTCCAATATACCTCAAAAAAAAGCACTCAAAAATACTTGTAAGGGAGCTTAAAACGAGATCTCTAATGGGACTAGTTCTGCAGTAAAACTCAAAAATGGTCTTCATATAGTCCCATTTTCATCCATTCGGAGCAAAACAAGAGAAGTGACGTTTTTCTGCATAATTTTGTTATTAATCTCGTTTTTTCCTTTTCATTGTGAGGGATAGTAGATACCTCGATATTTGCTCCCTCACGGAGTTCTCCACAAATTTCCTAGTGGGTACCTACCCACCTAGCGTGTAAGTGAGTAAGACAAAACAGGGTCGTTATGTCAATTGTTGTTTTGCATATAAGTAAATGAGACGACGTCCGCCTTCAACCCAATCGCTGTTTGTCATCTCCAGCAACAATACTAGTGTCCACTGGGGCTAGTCATGGGGCTACTCATTGAGCTAGTGGAGACGATAAGCCACCGGTTTTGTATTAACCGCTTTGAAGCCAAAAACACGGTGAAAGGTGAGACAAAACAGGTTCGTTATATCAAACTGTTGTTGTTTTAGCGTGTGAGTGAGTGAGACAAAACAGGAGCCTTATGTCAATTTGTTGTTGTTTTGTGTGCAAGTGAATGCGACGACGTCCGCCTTCAACTCAATCGCTGTTTGTCATCTCCATTATATATATCTCTATGGGGCTACTCCTCTAATATTGCTGTTGTTTTCCCATGTTACTAACTTGCACTGTATTGCATAAAGCGCAAAAGAAAACACTTACTAATTGCATCGATCAGAGATTACTAATTCGTCCACCCATGACTTTGTTGAAAGCAAGTACAAGCGACATTTAAAATCTGTGACATGTTTTTCTACTTAAGATCGATTCACTAATATTTCATCTAATTCTTCGAAATCGAGTTCACCTGAAACTTAAAATGGACTCTCTAGCTGTGCGAAATGCTGCAACACATTTGCGATTCATTAATATGATATAAAAACGATTCGGTGAACGTTCACCGAAAGTGATATATAACGCCTTGAGTACATTCGCTTTAGTAAAGATTTGGTGCATAGTTTTGTTTATCGAAGTACGGATTCATAAGTGGATGTGGATCACATACACCTAGAGAGTCAATTCGAATTCAATCGTGATATAGTTTCGAATCGTTTTTGAACAAAAATTTTTTCTAATGAGAATAGAGCCTCGATTATAAAATTGATTTGATTTGAATGAAATAGCTAAATTACCAGATTTCGATATTTCAAAATACTTATGATTGACATTTAAAACTTTAGCAGCAGTCTGTTGTGTCAAAATTTTTAATTTATTTTGTTAAATCTTACGTTTTTTTGCAATATAAAATCGACTAGCGAATCATTAAAATCCAGTCTCTCATTACCAAACATTTTGAAGTTGATGCTAGAGTCAAGTTCATCAGTAATCAAGAAGAAAAAGTATTTTGGCAGACACACCAAAATTTGAAAATTTGGTTTCCACCGATTGTTTTGGTTGTATTGAAAGAATTCACATATCCACATTAGTAGATGTTTCCTACTTTTTTCTCTGACAAACTAGGTTGCTCGTTTTTTGGTATAACTTCCTGTTAATTTTTTTTCATGTTTCGAACTACATAAAAATTAAACTACGAAGACTTCAGATCAACAATCAATTCAAAAGCATTAACAAAAAGCGTCAAAACCGACGATAAAAATTAATTGCGACCACATACCCAAGTTCATGGTAGACCGCTTCTCTATCGTGGTCAAGGCTTAGTGCACATATCGACCTAATTGCTCTAATTCCGCCTGTTTCTGTTTGTTGAAATAACGCAAGTGCATTCAACTGGCACACGATCAAAATGATCAGATCGTAACGATCTTCTAGTGTGCTCTTACGGAATGACTTACATAAATTTATTGCAACAAAGTATAGTTTCCGATTGTCGCTTGGATGATCGGCAAGATCAACGAGTTTTGTCCCATAGACTTTCAATGCTAACATATCGAATTCAAAGTGCTATTTATAACGACGAAATTTGATTTTGGCGCCTATCCCAATTTATAATTCAAAATTTTGGCGTCAAAATTTGAAAATTTTGACAAGAAGTAATATCTTTTATAATTGGATTCAATTTGATGAGAACTTATTTTCGACTAAAATTTCGAATTTTCGATTAAAATGTTTTAATTGAACCCGTTGAGCTCACAATGCACAATTTTTTGATCGCACTTCCGTACCCTTGTTTGTAACCAGGTATTGTAAGGACTTTTGAATGGTAAGCTCTCGGATGGATAAAGCAATTTGTCTTCCTTTCAAAGTTTAATTAATTTCTAACACTAAACATTTTTTTGTAATATTTCGACTTCGTGGATGAATGATTTAGTCAGTTATCATACGAACCATCGGATAAATGAACGAATGTTTCAAGGACTCTTTGTATGGCAGCTTAAAGAAAACTGGTTTGATTTTTTCTCATATTCCTCCTTCAGCACTATTGAAAAATTAATCCTACAGTCTTCTAAAGTTGTTGGGCAATAGTTGTGAGGAAGTAGTTATTTTTAGTGACTTTCGTATGGGAGCTAGTACTCGTAGAAGGAGTAGAAGATTTTGCATAACTAAAGAACCAATTCGACGCAATAATTGGCTGCAACTATACTTGAAATGTTTGGTTACATCTCTAGATACATTTCAAGACAATAGGGACCTAAATCCTAAACGATAGATCCTTCTTGTCTATGTCCTTCTGGTATATATCCTTTTTGAAGTATACATAGTCTCAATGGCTAAATCATAGAACCTTGAATCCTTTCAATGTTTAAATTAAATCAACGGAAATTGAACTAAATCGAATAAATTCAAATCAGAAGGGATGAACCGAACTGGAATTTTATTTTAACATAGTCGGCTTGTCGATTTCCGATTTTATTGACAGGCTCTTTACCGAGACCCTACCAACAATTTTCGTCCCTGAAAACCACTTGCAAACCCCTGTTTGAAAAATTGTTGCTATCATCAATTATGCATAACTTTGTTCGATTAATTGAAACAATTGATTAAACTGCAAACAGCTACAATGGTCGCTTAATTAAAGAATTGATGCCCTCTCGATTTCGGGGGATAGGTTCAGTCCGCTCCCCATTCCGAAAAAACAAAAAAATAAAATAAAAAAAAAATCATCCCCAACGTTACGAATTAGTTCTACTTGCGTTGTAAATCTGAAAGGATACCAGATTACAATCAATTACGCAAGCAAACAATGGTTCATTAGAATATCGTCCTGAATCCTCCGTTCATTCTAAATCCTGACTATGCAAAGTAAGCGACTACTATCCTTTCCGGGATGAAAAATCCCTGTGATATAGACGTGCGTAGGGAGCTATGGTGATCCTGCGATTTCGTAGGGATGGGGCCCACAAATTATCCTGTCCTCTAATGAATACCAACATGTGTTTACATGGTTCCATGGATTACGGCGACTTTCGAGGAGTTGGGAGCACCTGGAATCAGGGACGACTGAAGTTGGGGAGTTTCGGGAGGAAATTATATTCAATCCCTACAATCCGCGTACGGATTGAATTCGATCAATCAAATTTACTGGAATGGAGTTCGACTTGTGTATCCATTGATTGGATCTGTATGGGCGGAGCAGCAGTTGGTTTCGTAATTAACATTCGATTGGAAAGGATGGGTAAAGGAGGTGGTTGACGCACAACTAAATTACGGTCGTATCGATGGAATGAAGAGATGATCCTTAATTAAGGTCTCAATGGAATAACTTAGTGTGTCGAGTACCAGATTCGAGAGATTATCGCATCCGAAATGGTTATTGAATTTTGCTGATTTACTCCAACCATCCCCTTGGCTCTGTCGATCCAATTTCCAGCCGCTATGATTACCATTTTGAATTGGAAAATAACTGCGGTCATATATGATAGCAATCATTCGAAATTGGTCCCTCAGATGCTCGGAATTTCGCTGCATGGTATTAAAAGCAGCATAAAATTTACGACATCGACAATTCAAATGTTAGCTATTCGATTTTTTCTGCTATATGGTACCTATGCTTCCGGGTACATCTGCATTAGGAACGACTCCTATCTCCACCAAATGGAGTCCTCACAAATTAGCTTATCGCGTTGTTACGCCATAATGCTTCCACGATTATTTGGCCATTGTATGGTTGGATATAGCGGGGGGTGATTTTTTCCGCGCTCCAAATCTCATAAAAGCATTCATAAAATCATGAAGGATTCTACACTCCTCGTTGCCTTATCGCTTCGTGCACTTGTGGATTGATAAAATATTCGCCCGGAAATTATGAAGCTCCCAGCTGCAAGGGATACATCCTGGCTCCAGGAAGCGATGGAATTGACTCGGATCGATTTAACTGCACCTAAGTGATTTGAAACGGTCGTAAATTTTGACGAAGAGATTGGATACTGCAGTAATACCGAGGTTTTGGTTGTCTAGTCGAGATTGTGAATTTTATGATTTATAGATTGGATTTTTAGGAATAAATAGAGACTCTTCGGTCGATTTATGTTGTTTTTATACTCTAGATGAAGTCATATAGAGTAGTGTACGTTTAATCCAGCCCGAAAAGTTTGTAACGCATAGAACTAGGCTTGTGTAATTTGTGAACGAACTAGTTCGGAAGAGCGTTACCATACGTGAAATGTACGAACTAGTTCGCATTGCATTCCGGTCCTAGTTCGTTTGCAAGAAGTATCTCATCATAGCATTTGCTGGGAAGTAAAAGCTTGGTCCGTCCGTCCTTCTGTCACGGTAACTCAAGAACGATTTCACCTAGGATTTTTAAATTTTGCATCTGGGTGTTTGGTTGAATTTGTAAGACTAAGTTCGTTAATGGGCAAAATCGTCCTACTCCTTCGGGTAGTTGCCATACAAAATATGCTTAAGCTCCGTCCTTGAAATTTTGTATATATTATTTGTCCATTAGTTAAAGCTAAATGTATGATTATGAAGATCCATATATCCTATTAGTCCTTCGTGTAGCTGCCATACAAATATCCTCTCAAAATGTCTTCACTTAATTTACGCAACTCACTATAACTCGAAATTTTGTTCAAATTAGTTTTGAGAGAAAACGAAGTTCGAGTTTACTAGTCAGATAAATCCTTTTACCGCTTTTGGTACCTTCCATACAAAAAATCCTTAAGACAAGTGTTCAACAATATTTTCCGATAACTTTTGAGCGCTTCAAGCTACGAATTTGAAATTTTGTACACATTAATTTTTGAATGGTTCCAAGGAAAAGGATTAATATGTCAGAAATCGAGTGAGTTAGCTTAAAAGATATCTCTTCTTTGAACTTAGTCATCAGAGGATCTTTAGTTTTAGTTTTAGGAGGGTGCGAAGCGCTGAGTCACCGCGCACACTTGGCACCAAAAGGGATCCCTTCAGAGCCTCGTAGGTCACCAAACATCCCCTAAACAACTCAGACCCCTAAAGAACTTGACTAGCTTATCCTGCCCTATCGACCTCAGGTCCTTCAAATTGTCAAAGAAAAGGCTACCCAGTCGCTCGCTACACATCCCTTCATGGGGTTCTTAAATAGATGATTAGCATTAGCTTAGCACTTGTTAAGGTTCTATCAAAGCCTTGTTTTCAGAAATTAGTCTATCGAAAGATTTCGAAAAGCTGACTCCATTTTTTCAGCTTTTAAAGATAGCATTGTGTTTTCACATCCTCTTCTGTTTCCGGGACAATGTCTCGTCTTCTCCTTGTTTTGAAATAAAAAAAAACACTCTGAAAGTTCTTAAATATCGAATAAAACATCACACCGCCAAACTTACTACACCCCATCGATTCTTGGTGAAAATCCTCAACCAATAAATCCAATTTGGGGGCAATAAAAACGTCGAACGAAAAGGAAAAACCTTCGAGCGACACTCCAACCGTCGGTTGGGCGAGGGCGAAAAGAAACCAATTCTAATAAATTCACTTAAACGTTTCACTACAGAACGTTGCCGTATATGTTTACATATGGCTTTCAGGAAATAGTAGCAACAATACCGAAAGAAATGTATCGCTCTGCTACAACATACGACAAATAATAGGCGAGTGCAATGTCTTCCCATAAACCGAAGATGTAGACGACGTCGACGAAAATTTGCTCGTTATTGCGATACTGGCTGAATGCATGCTAGCTTGCAGCCCTAAAAAGCAATGAATAGACGGGAAGCTTGCTTCTATTCTTTATTCAAGAGAGAAGACGATAGTGCCGACTTGTATAGTATCTGTCCTTGAGATTGTTACCGCAATGCATCCGGTATGGATTAGATTTTGAAGTAAGGACACGTACAGCGCCTGTGGAGCAGTTGTCTGGGAGTTGAATCTCTATGGAGAACTCTACCGTATAGTATGTTGCCATAGGAGCTCCACCCCAGCCAGCCATTCATCATACCGATTTTTAACACACAATTTAGCACAGTCGTCTGATTCATTCACTAACTTTTCTCCTCTCCTTTTTTTATCCATTGTAGAACTTCGTCGTCCGGGGATCCAGTCAACCGAAAACAATGGCAGTTTCTGTCCGATTACCCCCGGACACAGGACCTTACATCGAGCATTATCTAATTCAGTCAAATGACGGTATGCTTAGCTTGGAAAGTTCGCGCTTCAAATTCGACTCAATACCAGCCTTGATAGCACACTATGCCCAATGTTGTGACGAGCTACCGGTTCAATTGATTCTGCCGCGAGCACTTAGAGAAGCAAAAAATCGCCAACAATTGTCGTCACTGGCTCTACTCGGGCAGGAATTTTGGCGATATCCGATGGCGAATCCGAAACCAACCCCAAGTCCGATGGAAATCAAGTCTCCCAATTCACTGACCGATACCAGTGGAATTGGGACGACAATATTTAGTTCGTCGACAAACAGCCAACAGCAGCAACAGCAACATCCAGCCCAGCAGTTCAAAGTGTTTAGTCCCACTAATCCGCTGGGTGGAATCTTCAGTCAAGCGGGCACACCTTCCGATACAACTTCTAGTCTGAGCAGCTTTACAACGAGTACCGGTCTCAATCAGCAACTTTTGAGTCCGGAATCGGTCGACAGTGTAATTCTGACCATGTCTCCGGTCGACCTATCGTCCAGCAATCGAGTACCACTTGGCGGCTGTACCAACAATGGCATCGGTGATCCACCCGGAAGTCTCAGCACATTCAAACAGACGCTACGTCCGGCCATCGAACCGAAACCAAACAACAACAATTCGGAGCAAGTGGTTCGAGTGCAACGGCCAACACCTCCAAACACCTTGAATCTGGCACCACTTCGAACACCACCGGCTCCGCCAGTCCGATGGTCGAAACCATTAACTCCCGTCAGTCCGGGTGCAACACCTGATTCATCTCATAATTTCACAGTAACAACGACTGTTACGTTCAGCGTCGATAACAAAGCATCGCAGCAGATTGTGGAAGTCACGTCGCCAACCTCAAATAACAGCAACAATAATATTAATAATAATAATAACAACAACAACAATAACACGACAACTACCACCTTTCAAACATTTGCGAAGCGGCTATCGCCAGAAGGTGAATGCAAAACACCCGGCGATACCTTATCGTCGCATGGTTCCTCGTCGAATCGATGGCAATCGCAGAACAGCAAAGACTCGAATCAGAGCCAGCGGAAGATGATATCGTCGAATTCGGTCGAGACACCGCCGTCAAGTGGACGCCAGCGAAGAAGCAAATTGAAAAAAGAATCGAAGCATTATCAGGTAAATCGAACCACGTCCCATTCATGACGTAGCTTATTTTAACCTTGTTTCGTTCAGGAATCCGACATTCTCGAATCACCTCAAGTGTACTGCCGAAGTGCTCTTGGCGATAAAATTAGCGATTACGAGGACTTATGGTCACAAGATTCGATCAATACACCGCACGGCCGTATCGTTCAATTGCCAAGCTTCAGGCCGCCGGACGGCGTTCAAGGTAAACGGCCCGACTTGCTTCCCGAAACTCGTAAGTCCCTCCTTATTACCTCGTTACACAAAACCACTATAACAGTTCCTCATTTGTATTTCAGCCACAATAACCTCGCTCAGCTGTAACGTACTTTCGCCACCGAATTCACTGAGCTCATCGTCGGATCCAAGTCCTCCGATCAATGCGAAGGCAGCTGAAACCATGGAACTCATAGCAGACGGTAACTCGAAGCCGATGAATATCCTTAGCCCCACAGACGCTCCAAAACAATTCATCCCGTCGTCTGCTGAAATGGCTATTGTGCAGCAACGTAATCGTCTCGGACTTGTCCTTCCGCTGTATGCCACCGACGACTGCCCAAAATCTGAAAGTGATACCCCTACAAACCAAACACCACTCACTTCACGTAGCAAACAAGGAAGTCCTTTCTACGCGGAACCGGCAGACGCACTGCGTGCAGCAGCAGCGGCAGCCGCTCTCGGATCGAATGCCAGTATTCTGCGACGATCGCAGCGCGGAACAATTCTTCCGGCCAATCATCGACACTCGGAACCACCGAAAGGTGGACTAAACCGCACCCCAATTTGTCCAATTATAGCACCCGTGGAAATTGAAAAGATCGCCGGTAGCTTGGACGAATTGAAGAAGAAGCAACCGAAACGACCCCGCGGTCGACATGATCCGTGGCAACTGGATAGTAGCTGGGAATTTATGGGAAATGATAACGAAGGAAATTACGGTGACTACGATGCAGCGGGACAGCAATGGAACGCTCCACCCGCCTCGAAAACCAACAACAATAACAACAATACTAGTCAAGTTAATGGAAACGGAATTCAAAAAGCCAAACCATTAACTGTTCATCAAATTATTGCCAAACGCTTGCCTGACTTAAATCTACCGGAACTGGTACGATGTTCGACGCCACAACAGAGTTCCGCATTCAGCAATCATGCACCTTGCGAAATTATCCCAATCGCGGATCTTAGTGGACCGCCCAGTCTCGAACAGCATGGCAATCATCGAATCTCATCGTACGACAATGTCGAACGTAATGGCGGAAATCTTTCGTATACGACATCGTTTTTAAACGATAGCGCACAATCGGACGATGGTACGGTTTTTTCGGAACCGTGGGATAGTTCGCAATGGGATTCATTTTTACCTCATGATGGTGAGATAATTTTTTTTTGCCCAATTGCCTAGCAAAAGGGTTTGAACTGAGGTGTATGAACAAATTTTGTTTTAGATACATCCGACAGTATTCACATGTCGAAATGTCGACCGGCCTTGTGCAATTCCGAAGACGATACAATTATCGAAGAGGATAATCAGGGAACGTTGAAACCTAACAATAATAACAACAGTGGAGATAATCAGCAGAAAATCGCAACGATCCTGAGGAGTCGGAGCTGTCGAGATCGAGAGGTTTTATGTAAGTAGCTGCAATTCGTATAAATGTACTAATTTAGTGTGTTTTACATTTGGTAGCCAAGGGGTTTAGGTTACCCATCAAGAAGGTTGAGTCTGACGACAGTCCTTTCGTTTTTACCGGGTTTTGTATTGATTCTTCGTTTTCATGTAGGCATACCAACAAAACCACTCGTCGCATTTTTAAGAGAAGTCCAGCCCTGGAATTCTATTGATCGATCGATTATGAGATATCCGAGATTTATTTGGGACATTATTGTTCACAAAGGACACGAGTTCATCGGTCACTCTTGATGCATGGTTTCGTAATCTTTGATATCCTGCCGATTTCATAAAAAGTTCACTGCATTTAGGGCTTTGGCTACAATAGTTTTTCTGGTAGGTGCTGGTGTTCCGGTAAAGCTCTTGAAAGTCCTTAATAGGAAGTGTAAGCATAACTTTTGCACAACTTTAAAGGATTGAAAACGATAACGGTACCAAAAACGGAATATTTATCAGTATCTTGTTTTCTATGGATTGGTGGCTTGTGGACGATAGTGGTGTGTGTTTCGGCGCATTATTCTGGATGTGAATTAAATGCTGCGCTAGTGGCCGAAAACATATTCGTAACAGTGGCAAAATTATAGCAGACCACTAAATGCTTGTGCCGACGAAGTTTGGGCGCAGTAGACATAAAAATGAGTCGCGCCTAAGGCGCGTCTGATCCTGAAGATCAGGCTGAAAATATAATGGTAACTGTTACTAATATACCAAAAATAAATGTATATAAATGAATTAGAGAATCAATTGAAAGATCATGCCGACTTTTACTGGCAAATTTCTGAATCCTACGATATTCGCCTGCGCTCCACAGGGAAACAATGGAACTGATAGATGGATGCGATAGGGGCACAGTGTCTGAAGGAGAAACAGGAGAAGTCTACAGGAGCGAGCTACCGGTCCATGCCAACCCCTTGGGTGATGTTATTGGATTAAGAAGCGCCATCTTAGGGCGCGAACGAACAAATCTATCGCAAATTGAGCTTCGAGGATCACAGCGGATTTTTGTGATCGAATGCTAAATTAAAAAAACTTTAAAGTTCTCTGAGAAACTGGCCCCATGCTGGAATCGTATTGGGTAAACCTGATGATCACCTTGTTACAGCAGGAGCGCGCTGCGAGGAATAGGCTTAGTGTGATTGTTGTTCATAAGATAAATAAGTTTGGTGGACAAGTTGGACCGTTTGAGGTATTAGAAAGCTATTCTCCATGAGATATCGTCCTCGATGATGAATATATGCATGCAAATGGTCGTAATCCCTTCGCTAAGTGTATTGCCTCGCTCTTGGTGGGGTTAGCGTCAATTCTCAGCTTAAAGCAGTCATCAAGGTTCTGGACAGTTGTTTGTAGTTCTCAAACGAGGTTCGAAGACTGACTCATAAAAAAGGTTTCGTCCGCATAAAACGCAGGGACCATGCGATTTGTACCGGGTGAGTCTGCCATAAACAGAGAATAGCAGACGAGAAAGAGCCGATCCCTGCGTCACCCAGCTTTAATGGCTTTTAGCGACGACCTCCACACATTCAATACTTGGAACGGTTTTTGGTTCAATTGAGAGCAGACTAATAACAGTTTCATTTTAAACTGATAGTAAATGAACAAAGTATCAAAGTATAAATTTTTTTGTTGGATCCCTCAAATATATTGGACGATTCGGTTCAGTTGGATTGTTGTCGAACGGCCGGCTCAAAACCAGAACTGCTCGTCAGGAAAAATGATGTCATCATCAATACGATGATTATTATGGCTTCCCTGCTACTTTGGCAAAAGCATGGAAAATTTGAATCGAATCTGCTTGACGACAAGTAATTTTCGACAATAGGATTGGATGCCGGACTACCAGTTCACTCAGCTGTAAATGAGTACCTAAGCTAAAATCAGGGTAATAATAACGGACGAGCATGTGGCTGACTACTTCACCTCCTAGTGTTCCATTGGTCTGGTAATGAAGTAACTCTAGGCCCAGTTTGGGCTGTTGCGCCATTGATTATTAATATGTAGTTTTAAGCAAGAAAAGAGTTTCTACCACTTTTCGATTATCTAGAGTATTTTTGGTCTCCGGCAAATTAAATTTGAAGACACGTTATGCATCATTTTGTAAGAATGGATGGAATATTGCCTTGAAAAAAAGTGGGGTGATGTTTTTATGGGGGTTTCTTGGGCAGTGGCCGTATACGTACTATATTTCAACTTTACCATATGCAGTTTGTAAGTTTTAGAAAATTTAAACATAATTTTTACTTTCCACTCACGTACGCCACTGCCGCTCTCAAAATATATATTTTTTGAACACTTACCTTACTACGGTTCACCGTTAAGAATTCCGCATTTCTACCCATTATCAGGTCCGGCTCTTTAGTGTATTCATTGGCACACTGTGACCGGGCGAAACACCTAAAGGGCGCAGCTTGATCAGTATATGACTTTCATGTTAATGTATATAAAACAAAAATAAAATAATTATCTAATTAAAGATAATTTGATTATTATGTCCTTTAGTGATTATTTAGATTAATCATTTCGAAAATTAAAAAGCAACAAAACTGCAAACCTATCGACCGCCCCCCAAGAGCGATTCCGAATTTTTGAAACATATAGTACATATGTACATACTTGAACCGTTCTCCGATTTTTTTTCTACACTGCAATGTGGACTGTAATTAGCATTTACTGTAGTAAATAGAACCGTGATTAAAAGTATACAAGACACCATATTGCGTAGGGTCATTTTATCAAGAATCGCCAAAAATCACGAAATTTGTAACCTCTTCATATCGATACTTTCGAAAAATTTTATACTTTAAGAACTAGTGAAAAAAATAATTGCAATTTAATTGTTTTACTCTAGAATCTACATAGATGAAATCAAATAGAGTATTATAAGTTTAATCCAGCGTAAAAGTTTGTAACGCATAGAAACGAGCCTCGCACGAAAAAGTTATATATTATGTTTTGTCTATTTGTGGCCAAAAACTCAAAATCCGCCTGACTTCCGTCCGTCCGTCAGTCTGTCCGTTATCATGATAACTCAAGGACCTAGACCTAGGATTTTTAAATTTTGAATCTGGATGTTTGGTTGAATTTGTAAGGCTTAGTTCGTTCGGGTAGCTGCCATACAAAATGTCCTTAAATAACGTGCTCAAGAATATTTATCCATAACTTCGGAACGCTTAAAGCTAGGACTTTGAAATTTTGTGTACATTGGTTCTTCAACAGTTGGACTAAATGTATTATTGAGAAAATAATCCTATTAGTCCTTCGTGGAACTGCTATACAAATATGAGGCTATCAGCGCAAAAGTGGCCTAACCCACAAAAACATGAAAACTGAAAAAATTATTTTTCTAGAATCTATACTTGCATTCTGTTGTCATTAGATTAATATAAAAAATAGTTTTATATACTGCGGACAGATGGCAAAAAATCTTATTATTGAGGATCATTTCTATAAAATGTTATGGAAATAATATTTAAAAAATATTGCATCTATCTCCAATAATTTTGCTGGTGGGTTAGGCCACTATTGCGCTGATAGCCTCATATCATGTGAATATGTCTACACTCAATGGAACTCACTATAACTCTATGTAGTCATCCTTTAGCTACGAATTTGGAATTTTGTACACATGAATTTTTGAATGGGTCTAAAGAAAAGGATAAATTTTTAAGAAATCGAGTGAGTCCTTCCTACACCTTCCATGTGAAAGTCTTTAAAAATGAAATTTTTTTTTTCTATGACTTACCCAGTTCAGGATATGAAATTAAATACTGATTATTGTCTTTTCGTTTTGAGTAGCAATCATACGACATGAACACACGTAATTCTACGTTATCTTCAACTACAATATAAATCTAAGTTAAGTATTTATCTAGAGTATCATAGGATTGGCTTGCAGCTTATCGTGACCGCAGTATGTTTTTTGTTAGATATAGTATGTTAAAGTTTTAGTAAAAATGGTGTCCGAGTCCTCTTTGGAAATTCATATCTCTGGTAATTTTTATCCTAGAATAATAAAATATGGCTTATTTTAAAAGGGAGGGTTGTCGCAATAAACATTATTATTGAAATTTCTTTTAATGATAAATACTTTTTTCTTTATCCTTGAATATCTCAAAACTATTTTTTTTTTTATTTTTATATTTTGTAGGTTTCGAAACAAACTAAGAAATTAACTTGGGATCTCAATGGGATCGAGGTCAAAAAAGTCGAAGAACAATTATTTTAAAGAAAAAGCGTCATTTAATCAAGAATCGCTGAAAGTGTGACCTTATCGTCTCCGATTCTTTTAAAATTTGTGTACATACTCGAAGAATTATTGAAAAAAAAACATGATTTAATTTTTTTGTTTTAATCTTATTTTTTTGTTAGTTAAAGCATTTCTCTTTGAAAATTCATATCTCTGGTAATTTTTATCCCTGGATCAAGTAGGGCTTATTTCAAAGATTGTTGTTGTTTTTGTTAGTTAAAAAATAAATAGAAACAAAAACTTGAATTTCCATTATTTTTTCACTAGATCTCCAAGAACAAAAATTTCCAAAAGAATCGTAGATGGTAAGGTCACAACTTTGGCGATTCTTGACATTCCATCAACTGAACATGAACATTTTTTTTTGTTGTTATTAGTATCCAATCCAGTATATTGAATAGAAAGAATTTAGGGTTTTGATGTCTAAAAAAATCATCTTATTTTTAATAATTATATTTTCCCATCATTTGATTCAAAATGACAGGGCGCTTAGCCCGTTGAGTGCATCGGGCGCTAAATACCTGGGACCAGCCTTGAAAATCATCCTGAAATAGTACCCTGATTTCAGGGATGTGCTTCTCAATGCTGAAGAATTATAGTGTGCATAATTATAAATTCCTCGGTTTGAGTCTCTGTTAATCGCGAAAACTCGTGATTTAAAGACTTTTATAGGGGTTACTCGATAGTGTGGTGTTTGAATTTGAAACGTCCTTTCTAAGTATTACATTGGCGTGATATGTACAAATTATAATACTTACCAATTTTTGTTCCCAATTGTTCACCTTGGAAACTGTACAAAACACTGAAACTACTAAAAAGCAACGTCTCTTCAAACTCTGATCAATGATCACACAAATGACTGACACAACTAGTCCACTACATCCCCTATGGTCAATGGATCAGCCAGATGAGACGCAAATCGATATCTGCTCAACCAAGACGAGCAGATAAGGAAATTCCCAAGCCGAAATGAATCTAATCGACCTTACCCACAATCCACAAAAAAAACTGATTCATCATTAATTCCTGATATCAGTCTAATTACACCAGTTTACTTGAATTTCCCGCCACATTTAAAACCGAATCATAGGATGTACAAATATTGGAATAGTGCGTAGTGCTGTTCAGCCGCCACGATCACTTCCTTTCGAATTTAATTACGGATCGTGAATCTCGATATTCATTCTTATGTTTTGTTGTCATAATGTGTAAGCAATATAATTGCGTCGAAGTCTCGCGACTGCCCTTAATAATTTTATTTACATATTGCTTTTGTTTGATCGTGACTTGAGTAATTAGATCTTGAGATCAATATGTGCTTAACGACAAGATCACTCTATTTTTGTTAGTTACAGAGAAGAAGTTAAATGCGTCTGGGTCATAGTGACTTTTTGAAAAAACCACTTGAATCCGATCTGTAAGCCCGTCGATCGATGGGAAAAATATTTTCGATCAGATCGCAATCATTGAAATTACAATTGGATCGGAATGCACTACGATCTTAGAAAAGATGGGTCAAAGTACTGCGGATATGTGATGGAAGCGACCTAAATGATTATTTAGATTGAGCTTATTGTTAGTTTTGTCCTCGATGCGACTAATAAATTCAATATAAGGCATTACGGCTATACTACGAGTATACGAAACAAGTTAGGTACGAGTATTATAGCCTTCCAATGCGCACACGACTGATGCAATTGCGGGCAAATATTTGTCGGCTGATTGCGATAGCGGAGCATTTTTCTCGCCGTTTATTATTGATCTCGTTTACAAATCGCAGAACCAATACAAAACATTTCGACCGTGGCGTGTGTGCTTCGATTTTTATCAAAATAATGAAAGATCAATCAATCGGCGAGTGTGAGGGCGAGGTTTTGCCTTTTTTAATGGAATATCAAAAGAACCGATTTGTAATCAACGTTAAAAATCTCTACACTTCCACTTCGATTTAGTATGGCATCAGATTTATTTTCAGGTTTGATGTAATTTGTTGATGTTGATGTTGTGGGCATTGAGCATGCATTGTGAACAAAAGGTCAATCAAGGGGAAACTCCATCTACTACTATTTCACTAGGGAATCATAAAGGCAGTTTTTAGTGGACATATAACGTGCTATTAGTAGTCTAACCAACGATCTTTAGTCTACAAGTCAAATTTTGCTCTCGAGATCAGCAATCACTTCCCCATTTTCCATTCACCTCTCCCTTTAAATAAAAAAAAAACAACGTGTGCAGCATCTTCGAGTACACAAGATATAGGTGAAGAGGGGGAAGAGATAGGAGTAGTATTTCAAATTCTATGGGTGTAGTCAGAAGGGAATACCACTCTCGTATCATCGAGTTTCGTTTCATCGTTTTTTTTTTTTTTTTAAATGCTAACAACACGCGGTGCTCCCAAGCGGTCCATCATCTAAGTACTAACAGCGCCCAATGCTGCTTGACTTCGGTGATCGGACGAGAACCGGTAGGTCCCCAGCATGGTATGGTAGTTTTGTCTCTACATAATATCTTTCTTCTCTATCGTGTAACGAAATGTGCTAAAACGTGACGCGTCCTTGAAATTTCACCGCCGCTAAAGAAGTTTCACTTCAAAAATTTATAATTTTTAATGATTTTATGATCAAACAATTTGTTTTGATTTTTTCCTTCTTTTTAAATTACTAAAAAACGTTTTATTACTTAATTTTTATTCAGTCCAATTAAAAGCGTGCTTCTACCGTAAATTTTTATAAAATTAAACAAAAATATCTATAAAAAAAATGTTTTTGAATGAACTAACATACAAGCTAAATTTTAATTATTTTACTTTATTATTTCATAATAAAGTATTGTGATCGACCTGAAATTTCAAAAAAATTTGCTACCCTGAAATTTTGTATTTTCACGTTTTAGGACTAGTAGACCCCGAAAAAGCAATAAAAAAAATAATGTCCGTCTGTACGCCGTACGCAAAAATAGTTTGAAGGCGCGTAGCTCCCAAACCCGTTGAGGTATTATCGTGAAACTTTTATGGTGTGTAGGTTGGGTGAACCTCTACGACTGGTATCTTTTAGGGCGGTGCGGTTGTGAGGGGGGAGGTGAGGGGAGGGTTTTAGACGAAAAATTTTGGTTTCTAGATCTCAGCAACCGCTTACGTTAGGAGGCTGAAACTTGGAATTTCCATAGAACTTCGATAGTGGACCCATTTGCAAAAAAAATTGATGATATGGGTGAAGGGGTGTGGGAGTGGGGGGGAAATAATTTGTCCGAAACGCAAAAATTCCGAGATCGACACATTCTAAAATCCATATCTCCTAAACCGTTGATGGCACGAAATTCAAACTTAACAAATATCTGTACCTATACTAGGAGAAAGGATTGAAAAAAATTTTGAGTAGGGGTAGTGCCGTACGGGGGTGGGGGTGAAAAACCTTAGATTACGATATCTCACGAACCAATTGCTCTAGAAACATAACGCAGTCACGATCGGCTGCAAGCCAATCGTATGATACTCTAGATGAAATACTGAACTCCGATTTATATTTTAGTTGGAAATATATCAAAAGAATGAGGAGTGCACAAGCAATTATTACATGACCTTTTACTTACAGGTAGAAACTTTTGTAAAGTGGTCGATTTTTTGATTTATAGTGAGTTCCATAAAGTAAGTTAGGACATTTTACAGAATTTTTGTATGGCAACTACATGAAGGACTCACGGGATATTTTTCATATTAATACTTTCAGCTGCGAGTACTATAAAATTAATGTGTATAAAATTTCAAAGTACTAAATTAAGGCGTTCTAAGCTTGTCGTGCAATATTGGTGAACATGTTTATTAAGGACTTTTGTATGACAGCTACCCGAAGGAGTCAACGGATGGCGCTAATTAATGAACTCTGTCTTGGTTTTGGTATAAAACTAATTCCTGTAAAATTTTAAATTCCTGCTTTAACTCGTTCTGGAGTTATAGTGAATTCAGTAAAAAGCATACATTTTTGAAGGACTTTTCTAGGCTGCTACACGAAGGACTCATTCGATTTGCATCATATTCGGAACATTCAATTCAAACATTTTAAGCCTTATGTATGCAAAATTTCAAGTTCCTAACATGAAGCATTCGAGCAATAACTGGGAAAACGTGTTTCAAGGACTCTTGTATGGGAGGTACCCGAAGGAGTGGAAGGATATCGCCCATTAACGAACTTAACCTTACTTTTTCCATTTTACAAGTTGTGACCAAATTTCAACTTCCTAGGTCAACGCGTTCTTGAGTTATCGTGCTAACGGACGGACGGACGGACGGACGGACGGACGGACAGCAAACGGATTTGGGGGTTTTGGCCAAAAATAATCACAAAATAATATATAACTTTTTTTCGTCCGAGGCTCGGTTCTATGCGTTACAAACTTTTCGGGCTGGATTAAACTTATAATACTCTATATGTTCATCTAGGGTATAAAAATGAAATTCGGTTTAAGTAGAAAGGTCAACAAATAAAGATTGCTGAAAGTAAAATTTTTGAAGGGGGAGGTGAAACATGGAAGTGGGGGGATAAGAAATTTTCAAAAAAATCACGTTTCATATCTCAAGAACAGTATAAGACAGATGCTCAAATTTTTTACCAGCCGTAGGCCCAACAGATCCCTAGTTGGGAAAAAAAAATTGGGGATGTGGGTGTAGGGGGTGTGGGTGGGGAAGGGTGAAAAGGAAAAGATTCCGATGTTTATATCTTGAGAACCTATAATGATAAAAAGCTGAAACTTGGTATTTAGATAGAGCTATAGTAGTGGCATGCTGGAAAAATATAATTTTTTAAAGGGGTAGTATGGTACGGGGGTGGGGGGGTGTTTTTCCTAACTATGGAATGGCTTATGCTAGAAAGTTGAAACTCGGTGTGTATATGTAAATCAACTAGAAATGTAATTTGGATGAAAAAAAATTTCGAATATCCATTGGCGTTTCGAAGTGGGGGCAAAAAAAATGTTCAGTGAAAAAAGAATGCATATATTTTCACGATTTTCGTCATATCTACTAGGTCTTTCCAAATATTGAATTCATTTTTATTCTACGAATTCTTCGTATAAATACCTAGAATGCGTTTTCAAGGTTTTTTGAAATTCGACCCCTAAGGGTAGTGTGGTACAAGTGGGGGTGTTTTTCCTATATATGGAACAGCTTAAGCTACAATGTTGAAACTCGGTGTGTATATGTAAATCAACTAGAAAAGTAATTGTGATAAAAAAAAATTTGAATATTCATTGGCGTTCAGAAGGGGGGGGGGGCAAAAAAAAATATTTGTAAATATAATAAATATAAAATGCATATATTTTCACGATTTTCGTCATATCTACTAGGTCTTTCCAAATATTGAATTCATTTTTATTCTACGGATTCTTCGTATGAATACCTAGAAAGTGTTTTCAAGGTTTTTTGAAATTCGACCCCTAAGGGTAGTGTGGTACAAGTGGGAGGTGTTTTTCCTATATATAGAACGGCTTAAGCTACAATGTTGAAACTCGGTGTGTATATCTAAATCAACTAGAAAAATAATTTTGAATAAAAAAAACGAATATCTATTGGCGTTCAGAAGGGGGGCAAAAAAAATTATCTGTGAAAATAGAATGCATATTTTACCACGATTTTCGACATATCTACTACCTCGTCCCAAATAATGAATTTAATTTCATTCTATGTATTCTCCATATGAATACCAAGAAAGTGTTTTTGTGTACTTTTTCATAAACTATTCCATATCTCTCAGATCCAATCAGATTTTCACTTCCATGATCTTGTTCTTTTTGATAGGTTTTCAGTCACATAGTAGCCTACACCGCATTTCAGAATTGAACGCGTTCCTATCTTCTGCCGGAAAAATAATAAAGTTACGCCCAGATTGTTGGATTGTTGTTTATTCATTAAACAATTTTTATTTAATTTGTTTGAAATTTAAACATTTTATACCATGAAATGAAAATATTTAAAATTTCTGAAAGGATTAAACAAAACACTTGTTTTGTATTTATGTAGACTATTTCTCAAAAGCTGACTAAGATTGTTGATACACATATGTACTAAAAGTTTCATGACAATCCGACAAATATTTTCGAAGTTACACTCATGTTCTTAGGCACAGTATTTCAATGTAGAGGTAACTTGTAAGTTTCGTAACCAGGGAGATATAAATGACGGAGACACGCCATTTCTGTATAAAGAAGCACTTTGAAGCATTTTGAAGTTTATTCGAACGTTTTTGTATGGAGCGTTTCATGCCCGGTGGCAGTGAAATGCAAATAGTAGCGTAGTATATAAAAGCTGGGCTTTTTTTCTTTTCAATAACGGAGGCTTCAAAACAGTCGCTGATCGCCATCTCTACTACATAAGTATATCTCCATGTTCGTAACTAATACCGAAAAGTTAACTCCGAGTTAACTGATAGTTAACTTGTTATGCGTATTTCCAAAAACGTTTGGTTTCAAGTTTGTAAATTGTATGTAAGTAAGTATACTTAACAGTTTATTGATAATAAATAAATTCAATAAACACAAACTATTATTGTCAATTTAGAAATTACTTCAAATTTTTAAGGTTATCAACTGGCAACTGTCAATAAAATATAAGCAGAAGTTAACTGATACCTGAAGTAACTATAAGTTAACTTGAAAGTCACTTTTACTAATAATGCTGTTATAACACTGGCTTTTTAGTGGCTATTTCTTAAGTGCAATAAAAGTGCAACAAAGGCCCCATCGTGCGACAAGGCGAACAACGTTAAAAGAAATAGATAACACTCTTTCCGACGCTAGCGGCATCTAGTAAACAACATTAACAACTGCATTGTTAAGAAAAATACCGATTTTAGCACGTTTCATAACAACATGGCACTTTTCACAATTTATACGTACCGAACTGTTAAAAACAAGTCTGTAGCAGCTCAAAAATCCACTGGTGGCAGGATTTTTCTTGGATTAAGTGCTAGAATGTTGCGAACCACTGCTGGAATGCGCTATTTAGCGGCTAGTTTTTGACAGTACTCACTTTATAGCTATACGGACTGTCTCCCTCACACCAAAGTCTAAGTTGTATGTTACATTTCCCATCCCTCTCCATTTAGATTTACTACAAAAATAGCCGTTGTCATAACAGCATAACACTTTGCAGGTTATCTGATATTGAAATACGGAAAATTATTTTAACTGTCAGTTAATCAAAATCACCAATGCGCGCAACTGATATTTCGTCGTGCGAAAATGCCTCGATTTTGCCTCGATGAATGACGATTTTGTATGGGGACCGATCCATGACGTCACTAATCGAGGCAAAATCGAGGTATTTCTCACGACGAACTGTCATATGTGCGCGGCTTGAAATTAAGCTGGCGCTGAAACTACTCGAGTTGACTTTATATTGAAATAACGGACCTTAAAGACGTCTCCGAGGGTTTGAAAGAGTTTATGAAACTTTGAACGTGTTTTTCTCAAAAATGTGCTTATAAAATTGGTGACCAAAATTTCTCCGAAACGGCAAACCCAATCAGTCCCAAATTTCAAGCTTTATAAATGTATTTTTTAGCGATTAATCGTAGGTTTTTTCTCGCAGATAAATATTTTCCTTTCAATAAGAAATTGAAGGTCGAAATTGTTATCAAAAATAGGAATTGTATTTTTTTGTTAAAAATTAATGTTTTGCGTATTTCTTCGATTAAGAACTAGTTAATACGTTCTACTACCGAAATCTTTTTAGTTAGCAAAACGTTTTTTTTATAGGAGTTCCCGGCAATTTTATGAAAAATCATTATTTTTACAAAGAAAAAATACCAGACAGAATAAAGTTAAAAGATACCATAATATATAGATATTTAAATTTTTACATTAATAAATTAAATTGTCTTTCCAGGGAAAATTCATGAAAAATCGTTTTTTCGGTCTCTCCCCTTAACAATTTTGATTATCGACACAATTAATCGAAATGAATCATCCATACGAAATGAACGCGCCATTCCCACTGTCTCAGAAGTAATTTTAATGAACTTCTAAAAGAAGAAAAGATCAATGCGCCGAAAGCAGCCCACTGTGAAAAGATTAATTAATCTCTGCATACCACTTGAAAGCATTCAACCCTTGATAAAAAAAAAAATAAACTTTATTAATCTTTAGGTCAAAGTTTTTGATCCCTTGCGACACTACTAATTGCGTAAAAATGGAAATTGTCCTTGAGTACTAGCTGAGATCTGGTAACTTTTAGGATATTCCTCTAATGTTTCCGGTTTCAAGAAGGAATCTATTACAAACACTTATTTAGATACCTGTTGATTATTATTATTATTATTTATTAATAAGGTAGGCAGCATGTTTGCTGATATGCCTAATATCTTATGTACAAATTATATGTAATGCAATATAAGTAATATAATTCAGTGTAATTTTAGCAAGTTGTCAATTACTGAAGAATTCAAAAATTAAGGTTTAGTAAAAGAGAAAATTTTTTATTCTTTTTTGGCGGGCATTTTTTTCAAAATTTTGATTAAAAACTTACTGCTGCTAGCCAATTGTTTTTTTCACGGATACCCAACTGGATTTAGGAGGTTAGCCTTTTATACACTGTAGTGTACAGTCCGGTCAGGTTAGGGAAGGGAGGTCAGAAATCGGGCCGGGTATGGCAGTGTACACGTTGGTGTTAATAAATTTTAATAATAAGGTTTTAGTTGCTGTGATATGATCTAGCAGAAAAGCAATGTTGCTATAACAAATCAACCACTGTCTGGTAGCTCTGATTTTGTTTTGTGAATTTGATAAGAATTTAAACAGAACTCATCTGCTCAGTGTCACACCATTTAGTAGTGATCCTATTAAACATTCCGCAATGCTCACTATTTATATTAATATTTCGAAGCCAATAGAAACTCAAAAACTATGTATTATAAATAATTCTTGAGTTTAGTAGGAGTTGAACCCACGACATCGCAGAAGCAATGTTTTCAAGAACTGCTGCACTACAAATAAAATACTGAGCTCCGATTTATATTGTAGTTGGGGATAAAGTAGAATAATGTGCTTGAAGTATGTTCTTTATTACAGACTCCCATTTGTTTGATACTTGAAACTAAAAGAAAATATCGTTTTTCCTTTTTGAAGTACCTTCACATGTGAGTTGAATTCATATATATTTATCCTTTTTCTTGGAACCATTGATTACCAAGTACAAAGTTTCAAATTCGAAGCCTGAAGCGTTCAAAAGTTATCAGAAAATATTATTGAGCACGTGCCTTAAGGAATTTTTGTATGGATGCTAGCAGAAGGAGTAAAAGGATTTCGCTGACTAGTAAACTCGAACTTTGTTTTCACTCAAAACTCATTTCTACAAAATTTCGAATTCATAGCTAAACAATTTTTTGAGCTCGTAGTGAGTTCTGTAAATTAAGTGAAGACATTTTGACAGGATATTTGTATGGCAGCTACACGAAAGAAGCTGTTAGGTTAACTACTAAATGTAACGCTAACTTCACTAAAATTTATAAGAATTGTATTTTATAGAAACATATTATTGTATTTTTTTATTTTATAACTATTTTAGATTTATTAAGAATTTATTAATAATCTGGTGTTTCTATGTGAAACTATTTTTTATAACTGACTTTACAATTTTATTTTTTTTAAATTTACATTTTTGTGTATACTTTGTTTATGTTTTATTGTTAAGTGTTTTTATGTAAAGTGGAAATGTATTTATGAAATTGTGTGTGTGTGTTGTGTATTGTGTAACTACACCACAAAGCTGAAACTATTATTAAAATTAACACATACAAAATTTCAAAGTCATAGCTTAATCTTAAAGTTTTTGGTCATGATCAAGAATATAAACACATGTGTTTTAAGGATATTTTTTATGGCAGCTAATCGAAGGAGTGGGAACATTTTGCCCGTTTAAAAATTTGATCAAACATCCAGATTCAAAATTTGAAGATCCTAGGTCAAGGCGTTCATGAGTTATCGTACAGACGGACAGACAGACGGACGGACAAACAGAAGGACGGATGTCAAGAGGATTTGGAGTTTTGGACCATAAAAAAACAAAAAATAATATATTCCTTTTTTGTGTCCGAGGCTTGATTCTATGCTTTACAAACTTTTGGGCTGGATTAAACTTATAATACTCTGATTTCATCTAGGTTAAAAAAATTCCTAAAATTGGGGCCAGGAGAGCCAAAAGATATGTTGTAAATTCTCTTCTTCTCTGCGCAATTTTGCGTACGGATTTTTTTTGTTGCTTTTTTTGAGGTTGAAGGATGTAGGATCAATGCCATACTAGAACGCAGAAAAAAAACTTCGACACTAACTGACTAGTAGTCGCAGTCACAGCTGCGAAAGGCCGTTCACAGGTTAGCGTACTATCACCCATCCTCTGGTGCTTAGAAATGGACGACGTCTTCATGCTCGAACAAACTCTAGAAGCACGATATAGGGATGGTAACGCTGACGACCTTGCCATCTTTGTTAGTGGGTAGTAAGTTTGAAGAAACAGTTACAGAGTTAGTTCAAAGCATCCTAAACCAGATAGCCAGCCTGGGTGATGGGTACCACTCACACACTTGCCTTAGAGGTCCTTACAGAAAGCTGTAAGGATCAGTATGGCTTTGATCCAACAACATGTTCCTGGATCAATGCCACGCTTTTGTAGATACTTTCGTGGGGAGTGTTGTCAAATGCCCCTTCAATATCTAAGCAGCAACCCACAGCTAATTCCTTGTCCGATAAATGACGTTAATAGTGATAGCACGATATGACTTAAGATTGTTGCTCGGACCGCGCTCTGGTTTTTAGGTTTTAAAATGTGCTTTATTTACGCCAATATCTTAAATCTAACAGCTTTTTTCTTAGTTTCTAAAGCTAAAACTAATTAATATCTATTTTGTCATATGTTCTTAATGGCCTCAACTGAGCACTCTAAGTTATGAATTATATCGTGGAATATTTTGTGGAGATCAGAGTATCTTTATTTAGATAACAATTTCAATGTATCCTTTTTACTAAAATACCCACGAAATCCGTACGGAGTGCATCCAACTATGTTGGATGTCCGCGCGGAAATCGTGAGTATTTGCACTAATTGGGAAATATCTCGGACGGCGCCTTGTTTTTGGTTTGTATGCCACCTTACGCCAGCGGCCAGGATATGGGTATGTGACCCCATTGTTCTAAAAAAAATTGGAAAAATATTCTAACCGGGCACAAGCGAAAAAGTAATGTAAGAGATTTTTCATATTTTTTATTTACTTTCTAAATGAAACTTTGGTGTGTTTTAGGATGTGGACAATAAAAAATTTTGACATTTGGGACGTAAAACAATGAATCCATCCATCCAGTACAATTCGAGCCGCCATATTTGGCTGACGCGCGCTGAAGCGGTGGTGATACTCGTAAAATTCGTGTGCATGAGCGTAATTTTTCATGAGAAGGAGAAAGGTAGAAAATTGGTGTGTAGTAGAAGTGAGATGCAAGGGTCTCCAGTGCCAAAAGAAAGAGAGTGAAGAACAAATGTTTGTAGAGCAAGTGAGATGCAAGGGATTCAAGTGTCAAATTTCATGTTGCTGATTGGTAAAAGGCTACTACCATTTAAATTTCCATCAACTAACACAATCAGATTTCATTACGGAAAATCTCGTTAACAACTATTCCATGTACATACTTCCATGCGCGCGCTACGTTCCAACTACCTTTCGCGCAGCCCTGCGGGGCTCAGGGATTAAAACTCCCTTTTCGCGTTGATGTCTGGCTGGCGCGCGCTACGCTCCAACTACGTTTTGTGCAGCCCTGCGGGGTTGAAGGGATTAAAACTCCCTTTTTCGCGTTCATGTGTGACGAGAAACGTCAAACTTAACCGTCATGGCGGTTCGAATAAAATGTACTGGTTGAGCAAAACTAGAAATTTGAAATCGTTTTTGTTTTGTAGTTATAGGTTGAAAATGCCAAATATTTATTTTGACCACAAACGGAAACATATCAAAGTTTAGTTTAGAAAGTGTTTAAAAAATAAAAAAAAATCGTTTTCACCCTTTTTTTTATTTACCAAAAAATTATATAAAAAAAATATTTGGGGTTAAAGAATTATGTACTTTATTTTCACCTTACGACTACATATTGCTCTGCGCCCTTAATCTTCAATCACGTAGTCGCAGCGCTACGTGAAGACTTTTTTTTTAATATCTTGAAAGTATTTTGTTGTCATTGGCGTTGCCTATGACAACTTTTGACTGTTGTCTGAAATCTTTTGATTATTGTCTTAAATCTTAACCAAGGTATTTGTTATTGAATTAGTGAATAAATAATGCTATGAAAACAAATTCTGGCTAGACTACGGGGCAATAAATCCGGCACATGTACTTGTTCGATGCAAAAATGTATGGGTACTGTACTGTGATAGCATCTTAACGGTTATCTAAAGATAAAGTTAACGAGACAAATCGCCACCTTTCATAGTGTACCTGCAATTAATTGCAACTCTCTATAGACAATTGAATCGCAGTATTGTTCACGAAAGCAGCACGTGAGCACGCAAACAACGCCGGCCTGGAGAAGAAGGTGTTGGTTGCATTGTTTTCATAAACGTGAACTTTTAACGAGTATCAGAACAAATTTTAATAAGTTTTAGGCTGCGAAATTGTTCTATTGCAGTTTTAAGTTCAATAAAAATGTTTCCTTTTTTTTTAAATAAATTTTTACTAACAACATGGAGCAATAACGAGGCGGACATATTTGTTCGAGATAGCATCTATCTGATGATAGTATTACCTAACTACTTACTTAAACGTGTTTACAAGTACGTGCTCTTACATTTTTATGACATGGACAAATTTGATTAAAACCGCTTAAATGAAATAAGCTCTTAGTGATTTCAGTTAAGGCGTATATGACATCGGACTTTACTTGCGGGCCATGTGAGACTTTTCTCTAATCATGTCGTCAAATAAACCTAATTAAAAATTTTCTTAGTCTCTTTTTTTTTGTGAATTTTTCCTTACTTTCCCAAATCTGTGTTATTACTTCTGACGCAATGTTTAATTCTAATTGCAACACGATTTACTCTTTTCTTTTCCTCCCGATTTAATAAGCAATTTTTGTTTAATTTAAATGATAGTTGAATATGGAAAGACTGCGGACGAGATCAAAATTCAATGGCAAATCGATGAGAATAGACCCAAACTTAATCATAATAATAACAAATAATAAATTCTGTAAAAGCGATTATAATTGCGTTTTCATTTGAACTGGAAACGATTGTATTAGAGAGCAAGTCAGTGTGATGAGACCTTTGATTATAAAACACATTTAATCATGTGTAATTGCATGTGAGTGCTGGAAATGTTTTGTTAGGTGGACTTCAGTTCTTATGTGATTCTTTCAGTGGGGTAATATCTCACTCATTCTAACCCTTGGTCGGTAGCAATTCCTGCTTTTTTTCGTAGATTAAACGTGATAAGCCCATGCCTAGGGCGTATTCGAACCTACAACTTTAGTATTTCCCGCACTACATACTTGGTTCTAATTTTCTTAGATCTCAGATGATAATTCCATGACCGTATTCGATCGTATTCAAATCATTGGTATTAACCAGCCTATGCTACCAAAGACCTACAAGGATCTACTTAGACACCTACTAATGCTTCGAGATATAAGCATGCAAGCGTCTTTTCCCAGAATTGTTCGCACTGGTTCCCAAATATTTATTACAAACTAAAAGAAGTGCCCAGTGAAGCAGAAACACCTCATTCAGGGGCGAAGACAGGGGGGGCGGGGGGGGGGGGCTCAAACTAATTGTAACTCATACTCGACGTGTAAATTTGTCTGTAACCACTCCCCCCCCCCCCCCCCCCCCAATAATTGTCTGCGTTCGCGCCTCACCACAATAATACAATGACTGGATGCTATACTCTGGCAATATATTCCAAATCGTTGGTATATATAAAAATCAGAGAAAGAAGAAGTTTTTAAATTACCGGCTGCGCCACTTCTATTTCTAGAATGTATTCATTCGAGTCGTTAGATGAAATGTGGAACAACTACGGGTACAAGAATCTTGATGCCTCTGAAGTGTTATTAGCGTGATCGAGGGAGTTAGAAGTCTGCCTAGTCAGTTATTATTCAAAAATGATCACAATTTGTCAAAAACTTGATGTTCTTTTATGCATTGGAAGGTTTTTCAATAAACGCTAAATACGCAAGGTGTAATTTTCTGGTCACACAATCCTTGAAGAATGCTCAGTAAGTTCTAGAAAAAAGGGATTCAGAGATTAATTACACTCTTAGTAACATTGTGATATTGGATGATTTTCGGAACAATCTCTATATATAAAAATGAATGTTTGTTTGTTTATCCGGTATAGGCTCCTAAATCACTCATCCGATTGGAACGAAACTTTGATGATTGTTGAGGGTACGCCCGCGATGATGGTTTGAGCGTTAAGAAAAATCATTTAACAGTTGGGGGTTCGCGTGTTATTTCTACATTTGAGTGTATTTCATATGATTTAGCGGCAGTTCGTTCGTTTTCGGTGCATTAGTTATGGTAAAGTTGGAAGTTGAAGGATGCTGGACAGAGGATGGATGAGAGAGATTGCTGGATGGTGGATGGAGGATGGTGAATAGAGGATGGTGGTTAGAAGATGGTGGATGGTGAATAGAGGATGCTAGATGAAGGGTGGTGGATGGTGGATAGAGGATGGGGGATGGTAGATATAGGACGGTAGCAGATGGATTCAGGATGGATGGAGGATGGTGGATAGAGGATGGAGAATGGAAGATGGAGGATAAAGGATGGTGAATAAAGGATGGAGGATGGAGGATAGAGGATGGTGGATGGTGGATAGAGGATGGAAGATGTAAGATGGGAAATGGTGGATGGAGAATGATAAATAGTGGATAGAGGATGGGAGATGAAGTCTGATGGTGGATGGAGGATTGTGGATAGAGGATGGAGTAACGGAAGCAACGGGAAAATGGGAGCAATGGGAGTAACAGGAGCATCGGGAGAAACAAGAGCAACGGGAGAATCACAACCAATGGATCAATGGGAGAACCAGGACCAATGGATCAACCGGCGAAACGGTATGAATGTGAGTTACAGGGGCGATGGAACAACGTAAGCGTAGCCGCAGTACGCAGCTAGTCATTTATAAAATTGAAGTTAAGATTTTCCTCAAATCACTTTACATTAGAACAACACTCACTACGAGGGAGGACACTTCAGACGCCTCCCTCCCATTTCACCGCCCTAAATCCCCTACCACAGCATTTTATCCCCAACCTATATCGTTCTAGCTGTGCAATCGCATTAAAGGGTGATCCCTTAAGTTATAACGCCGTAAAAAAACGAGTTACTGTAACACACTTCATATTTATGACGCTAAATAGGAGTACTTTTTATTATTTAAGAACTTATAATGACAATACAAGTCTACTAGCGACCGATGTACGAGCGAAGGCACCTACTAGGTTAGTGACTTTATCAATAATGTTATGAAATATATTTTAAGTTTTGTTGTAGAAGCTACCAGTAAGAGGTTCTTGTAATTGGTTTGGGCTATGATCTGGTAAATATTTCAATGAGAAAACATGTCCAGAATTTTATTCTATTCACTCAAATGTCTAAAGCACAATATAATATTCTTTCAAAGGAGAATAAAGTAGGTCATGACTAACAATGCGTAAGTTCATATCATAAAACTTTGTTTCGCCAAACAGTCACAAACACTATTTTTAAACACCTGTTTTTTTCTACGCACTGAGAGTTCGGCTCTTCACAAAATAACAAAAATGAGATAGCATTTTTTAATCAGAACCCCCAGACAAAGTGCAATAAGTATAAATCAGTTCCTAATGCGGAATTGCGGCTGTAATTTGCTATCAGATAACACTGAAGCTGGATCGTAAATCTAACGAAATTTGGAGTAAAAGTTAAATATTGATAATTTCCTAGCATCTTTCTACCACCTAGCGATCGTGTTGTTTGTCAAAAAATCACGCGCTACGTGAATGCAATATGGACCAGATCACATTTGAGATTTGCGAATTTGTTTTCAACTGATTCATTCAGCTATTGAAAAGTGGTTGTATTTTTATCGAAATAGAACCAATTGAAACGTGGGAACAGAAATAATCAGTCCGGGAAAATCAGCAATCTTTAAGAGGAAAAAAAGAAATATTTCGAGAAAAGTATGTGATAACGACAAAATCACCCATACCATAGCGAAAGGCGATAAGGAAATAAAATATCCGAAGGGGCATAGACACCAAGGCCCGTGCCGCGCAAAACCCCGACTGTGTATTTGAATTTCAAAAATTTTAATTATTACTATTCTGGAACGACCAGTTAGTTCATTATCACTCGGTCAGCGCGATAGTGGGCAAAAAAAAAGAAGCATTCCTCCAGACTGGAGAGAACTGGGTGGAGATGCATCGCTGTGAGAAGTGAGATCCGATCAGATCCAGTGTTTAATTAAACAGTTCAGTTTTCGATAGTGATCGCGCGAGTAAACAATTGTGAGGCTCGCGATCGCAGTAACAGAAACCAATCGGATCGATCGATAGTCCGGACAATGTCGAACGGTATTTAAGGGACAGTCAGTATTCGTTTCGACTTCAATAGGAATCGATCGATGGTCTACTAGAACCAAGTGATCGCAAGTGCTCTTCGAATAAAACAGTGAACGCGATCAATCCGCTTTAAAGATTTTACCTTCAAGAGTTGCACCTACCGAAAGGATTCTTGCCGCGAAGAATAACCGTGTCTTGTGTGTCGATGAGAAATTTTCCGTTTCGACAATTCGTAATATCGGGGAAGAATCGTTACCGTATTAGTCATGAGCTGGTTCAGAAGGTTGTCAATCGGAAAGCTCGGGAGCCCAAAGAAAAACTCGTCGTGCACGACTATCCCAAGTAGTGAAAATAATAACGATCCTAGCGATCTGAAGGACGTGACTACAAGCGACAATTGTCCGTTAGAATTCGAAACGGCTCCAAGTGATCGTGTCGTCGAAATTGTCGATCCCGACGAGTTCTTCGACGATCCGCATCACGTTCGGATGTATCACGATGAGCGTGACTTCTTGGACATGATCTCCGAATGGGTGATCATCGAGAATCCGAAAAATCCAACGCAGGAAGAGAATTTCTTCTCTGCCGATTTCGAAGCGGAACTGATCAATATTAAGCGTAGTGAGTCGACAATGTCGACAATCGAAGAGGATCAATTCAAAATCTACGAGAAGAACTGCCCGATGCAACAGAGTTGTGGGAATCCTGGGAAGAAATCGAAAGACCACGACTGCAATTACAAGATCTTCTGGGGACATCGGATTGAAACTGGCAGCTTCCTGGACATTAGCAACAGCGACGACGAGCAGAAGCATAAAACAGGTGATAAAGCCAGCAATCTTAAGATGGGCAACAGCAGTATTGGAAAGAAGTCCAGGAAAAAATCACGAGCGTACAAAAGATCGATTATGAGCGCAATCAAGGATCTACCAACTGTTATGGTAGCGAATATCGAATGCACTCACGATCACGATCATGACAACGAACAAGACGTCGAAGAATTGTTCGGATTAGACGACAATGGCAGTATTGTTCTGAATATGAGTCACGTTGTGGAGGAGAAGGGCTACGGGTTTTTAATGTGTCGCACGCGTAAGCTTTATCGCAGTATTAAGACGGGGAAAGAGATTCGAGAAAGCTATCTGATTCGAAAATCGGTTATTGATTTTCTTAAAGTATTCTGCAAATGTCTCAGGAACTTCTTACGTGGTGAGTTTTTGAGCTCTTTGTTTGTTCTTGTCGATCTTTTAACTTAAAATCTCATCCAATTTTCTATTCGACATTAAATTTGAGTGGCAAAAATGAAAAAGTTAGTTTTTGATACTCGTTCAGTACTGAATATGTATACTGTAATATAAATTGCATATGAATTAGGCTCTAAAAAAAACGTCAGAATGAATACCGATAAATTGAATTCGGAAAGTGTCTCAAATTTATTTTTCTGTGAGGAAATTTCGAGTTGTAAAAGTCAGTATTGTACCGGTACCCGAAAAAAATTTAAACTCGGCACATACCTATGTTCTTATAAGTAAGATACTTCTCAATAGCTCGCACGAATCTTCAGATGTTTATGGTGCCGAGTTCGAACTTTCCGAAAACGGAAAGTTTTCATTCATAGTTAGACTGGAGCAGTTTTAAAATTTATAAAACTTCAGTCCTTTACATGTATCGCAAAATTTCATTATTAAATCTAAAAATGCTGTGCTGTAATTTCGCATTAGAAAGGGAAAACAGTTCCACTCTAACTCCGTTGGAGTACTGATTTTGTTTATCAAGAAGGCGTATAGGGGCTTCCATTACAGTTTAGCATAAATAGAAACAGTGATTTGTGTCTTGTTAGTGGCATGCGAAGCCACAGTTTAAATGCGCACCCTGATTTATCCGATATACTAACAAATGCTCTTCTCTCTTCCAGGTCATCCTCGCAACAAATCGCAAACAGGCGGACCCGAAGATTCCGTACGAGCGTACACGCTTCATCTGGCCAACGATCATTCATCGACCTTCTCCCGAAATATTGAGAATTTCATCGCATGTACTAAGGAATCACGAGAAGCTGCACCGCAAGTAGTCATGCGAAATATGCGTCAATTTATGAGCGGCATGAAGAACTACCTGGTTAAGCATGGCGAAGGTGACTTCCAGCAGGAAGTTCTTAAGGCACGATCGCGACTTAAATCCGACGAATTTCTCAATTTGGATGCAATTCTCGAAGCTGTAATGCATCAATTGGTCGTGCTACCGCTTCGCGAACATCTCTACGGTATGTTTGTCGACTATTATACGCGTTCCGGTGATATTCAGTTGCTAGTCGAAAATGTGAAATATGCGTGTGCACGAAGTTCGCCCGAATTCGGCATTAGGCCTAGCGTTGCGCCGCCAACATCTCTTGCGCTCACGCATATTTCGGTGCTGTTACTGAAACTCCAGGAAGCCGAACTTCCGTTGGAGAAGCTCGAACTGTTCCTGTGTATAATATCGTCGATTTTCGACGCATCGGGATGTCAGCGTGGACAACAACTGGGAGCCGATGATTTCCTGCCGATTTTGGTCTACGTTGTGGCCAAATGTGGATTTGTTGGAGCCGAAATCGAGGCGGAGTTCATGTGGGGACTATTGCAGCCGGCTTTGTTGAGTGGCGAAGCCGGGTATTATTTGACTGCACTTTGCAGCGCTGTTCATGTACTGAAGAGCTTCATGGCATCGGACAACGATGGAACTGGATCATTAGATGTAAGCAAATGGCGGAGTTCTCTAGCTAAGATAAATTTTTGATTATGTGTTTTGTGGTTGTTTCAAACCTGACTGTGATTTCTTTCTTGTTGTCCTTTTTATTAATAATTTAATCTTACATTTAGCAATAAAAAAAAAATACAAACTCTATATACAATTGATCACACCCTTCGTACCTTTAAAATTACTTACTTAGTCTTATCAACTATTTATTCGGGATTCGATTAGCTAAGGAAGCAGCGGTACATTAGCAATTACAGATTCCCGCATCTCCAAAAGCAGGTCATCGAAAAATTCCAAAACAGATTTTTTAGAAATTTATTTAAAAAGAATTAGAAGTCATTGGACATTGTCTCCTTCAAAGTATTCCCCTTGAGAGGCTTTACATATTTTCCACCGCCTCTCAGAACTCATCTTCTGGTATGCTGTTCAACTTCATCAGTAATTCTTCTTTAATTTCGTCATTACAGCAAAATCTTTGCCTTTTCAAGGGTCCCATTTTTGAAAATTCCACAGGATGGCCTATGATGGCTGTAGCTTTTTTTGTGTAATAATCGTATTGGTATGGTGCACCACCCAACTTCGTCACATCACAGATCTCTTTCTTCCCACAGCCTCGTGCAACGGTCAGGGTTTCACGTAAACGACTAATTGTGTCACTTCGATGCGGCAGTTTAGACAATACCCTTCCAGTCAAAGAAAACAGTGAGCGTGACCTAAACGTTGAATTTGACTTTACAATCCATTTTGGGTGTTAAGGACGATTTGATCTTCTATTTGTTTCCACGTCATACCTATGGACCCATGTCTCTGCCACGGTAATGATACGTTTCAAAAAGGTTGTATCTTCATTTGGCATTTCAAGAAGTTCCTGACAAATCTGAAGATGTCCGGTCTTCTTTCAATCTCTTGTACCACTAATGACACCGTAACCGACTCGCACATTCATCTCCAAAAATCTCCTGCAGCATCTGAAAAGTTTCTGTAAAAGCTTTCTTTACATACAACTTGATACAAACAACATAATATATTTCTCCAGCCGTTTACACAAACAAGCCGTGATCGGAGCTATTTACTTACTTACGATGGCGCTACAGTCCAAATCGGACCTTGGCCTCCAGCCTTCTCGGTTCAGTACCGCGTCCTCCAGTTTCTGCGTCTTAAAAGTGATTTCACTATTCCTCCGAGCGCTTTCATGGTTTTCCAACTGGCCTTTGTCTATCAACTTTTCCCTTTAGTGTGCGTGTGGGGATTCTTCCGTCCTTCATCCGCTCCACATGACCACCCCGTTGTAGCTTTTTGAATTTTATGAGCATCGATACTTCGGGGTTATAAAAGATGGCATACAATTCTCTATTGTATCGTATTCTCCAGATCAAGTCTTCCCTCACAGGTCCGAGGATTCTTCTGAGGACTTTTCTTTCAATGGCGTTAACTAATTTTTCGGACGCCTGAGTCAATGCCCACGTTTCGCTGCCATACCATAGCACAGGTCTTATTATTGTTTTGTATAGTTTAAGCTTTGTTTTTCTGTGCACATTTTTGTTTTTAATTGGCGGATCTACGCTTTAGAATAACCAAACTCTGCAGTTTCTGCGTGATCCTCAATGGGACATGGGGAAGAAATCATGCTCATTCAAGAGGGACGTTCAAAGGCGACAACTTTTCTATGTTGTCTTGACTTATAGTCTTCCATTTCACTTCGAATCGCCAATTGTTTCGACTTCGGGGATAATACTCGGTATGTAGTGAAGTTAACGCATCCCTTCGTCAAACCAATCTACAAGCTACTACTGGCAAGGAGTTAATTACTTTGGATCCTAATCTGTCATTTGGTCAGCAATCGCTCTAGAAACCAATCTATTTAGAGTCTATTATGGTATGGTATGGTATAAGCGGTGGTGATGCTATAATCCTCTTTCACTTAGGGCCGTTATTACGACCTTCAGTTAAAATTTAACCAAAACTTTGACTGTAAGTTTCGTATGAACATCCGTCAGTTAAAGTTCCAGTTAGAACGTTACTGACAATCGTAGGAACGGGCATTAGACGTTTTTGTTCGTCCATTGTGCTCCCCGTTTGAGTATAAAAAACCTGCTGGAACCTAAAACCATTTACTAGATTTTATAAAGTTTGCTATTCTGCGTAGCTTTCCCTTATCGATATCACCGAGGTCATCGAGGAAATAAGCGCCGAGGTTCCGCCTTCTCGTTCCCGATAGGGTCGGACACTCGCATAGAACGTGTAAGATTGACTTCTTCACTTCTAGGTCACCGTAGCGACGACAGAGATAATTTGCCTCGGCTCCCAGTCGTCTAGCCTGTCTACCGATCAGGCAGTGCCCTGTGAGCATTCAGATTAGTGTGCGTGCACCTTTCCTGCTCAGGATATACTTGCTTCTCCCGTGATCATATTCAGTCGAAAGAGTTCTTGATATTGAGCATGTAGTAAGGTTTCACCATCTCGTGACTGCACGTTGCAAGCATAGTGAGTCGATAGACTAATTTATGGATCTGATTGGAATAGCGATGTACTGGTTCATCACAAGTGAGCTTAGGCTGGAGCGTACTCTAGCGAGTTCATCAGCTTGCTCATTCCCCTGGATTCCACTGTGTCCTGGCACCCAGCAGAGAGTAGCATCAATTTCATTCATTCTGACCTTTCCTTAATCTAATCACAAGCATTTGAATCAATGTAATCGCTTTGAGCCAGCCTTGTAGACATGCTCGGTAGTGTCATATCCTCCCTAGATCTAGTTAGCGACTCACTATAGTTTCCTTTATTTTTATCTGCCTCTCGATTTTTGTAACCAACTTTTGCAGCACATAGACGATTGAATTTCTTGATGAATTGCGACCCAGTGGATTTGCTGTTAATTTAATGTTTCTTCTCTGAACTCAAAGGTAGTTCCGTGCCTGCTACACATAGATATGTATATCCTTTTGTATTGGTGGTGTTATTTTGGGTACAATTGTCCTTTCTCCTTATTCATATTACTAGTTTGATCCCATCAAATGGAAAGATAAAAATCACATCACACCTAATCAAATGTTAATTATATCATTTTGTTCTGTTGTTGTCTATTTATTTTAAATAACTCAATTCTTTTTTTTCCAGTGGCGTTCATCAACCCAACCAGCCTGCTCTTCAGTACTTCGCGTCATCATTCCGGACGAATGCAACGGTTCGCTACAAACCCGAACGTTACCAGTTCGGCCGCATACAACAACACGCGACGTGTGCCGAATAATCGCTCACAAGGCTCGAATAACAAACCCTCAGGATTACGGTCTCTTCAAGTTGGTCGACGGCGAAGAGACACTTCTAGTCGAAAACGAATGTCCGCAGGACGCTCGAATAGCTGCACGCGGCAAACACTGTATGCTCGCCTATAAGCGTATTGACGCAAAAATCGCCTGGCCTACAGCAACAGCGACAGCATTTCAATAATAACAACGATTGTCACAAAACAAAAACGCCATCGTTCAGAGGATTGAAACTTTTTGCGCGCACCACTGCCTCCCATGACAAAATCATGCAGCGCTACTGCAATATATATTTATAACTTATATACAGAATTTTCCGTTTCTTTTTTCTTTTTGCCTATAAAAAAAGAAAAGAAACAAACTCAACGTATTTTGTACAGAGAAACTCACAAAGAAAGACGAAGTTGATATTTTTTCAAATACCTTAATGGAACATTTTTAACGTATCGTAACAACAAATAGAACTTTGTCGGTTTTTTACTACCACACAAACACACACTACTAATCAGTATTTTATTCTATTTGATAAAAACCATTGTTATATAAAAAAAAAGAAATATTAATATAAAACACACCATCATCCCCCTCATAATAATTATAAAAAAAAAACCTTTTAGATTTATTACAATTTTAAGCGAGTTTAAATTTAATCGTAAGTTTCTTTTTTAAGACTGTATAAATTATTCATAAAAAAAACTAAACTGAAAAAATTAAACAATTTAATAACAATTCAAGTCTTGAAGCAAAACGAATAAAATTTTCTAGTAATACGGTTTTAAAAATTTAACTCTTTATCTCTGGGTTCTTTTTACACAAGCGAAAAAAACTCTACTTTTATTACTCGAAAGCGTAACTTCCAGCTGCGTTAAGTATGTGAACAGAACAGCTAGTCATACTACAATAGTTTATTAAAAAAAAAAACAATTATGAACTTCATTCAGAATTAATTGAATAATATTTGTGCAGCTGTTCAACGTTTTGCATACAATTCGTATCGCTTCGTTCTTTTCTTCGATTGTATTGTAATTTTATTTGATCGAGACGAGTAAAAAGATATTTACAATTTCATAATCATAAAAAACTTGTTTTATTTGAATATGAAGAAAAAGTTTTGAAGTTCTGAACCATTTTTTAATTCTTCCTGCCTGGGGCAAAAGTTTTCTCTTATCGCTTGGATCTATAGCGTGAAAAGTATGTTAAGGACATTCGTCGCGACCCTATGTGTTGGAGTTCTCCACGCTATGCCGAGAGTCCAACTTAAATAAGGTAGTGTCGTGACAGCAGTATTTGGAGCCTTCGCGTGTATGGGGGTGTGGCATTCGCTACGTCGGCAATGTCGTAGCCGACGTCTTTGCTACAACGGTTCAAGTCGTGTGTGGGGAGTTTTTGTAGTCAAGCAACTCAGGGCGAAACCATTCTTCACATTGACTTATGTAATGAGAGCGCAAATGTACAATTTTTTCATTTCTATTGTTCATCGATTTTCTGCAATTGCATTGAAAAATTTTGAATTTGCTCCCAGGATTTTTTTTGGAACTTGCTTTTCTTAAATTCGAATAAAAAAACCATGGTAAGGACGGTAAAAATTGTGAAAACATATCCAATCTCTTGGGGGTTGAATATGGAAAAAGGAAGAAATATGTTTGTAGGCGATTATATAAAAAGTCTGTGGAAGTGAAAGCGATCGAATATTTTATAAACCTAAAAAATATGTCGAATCTTTGAAAAGCATACAACCTTCACGGATTGAATATCTAAAAATACTGAAATTGAGTTTTTGGTGCTTATATAGCCCTTGGAAGTAAAAATTAATTCGATATATCATCAGATCTAAGCAATATGTTAAAATCTGTGAAAACATATGCACTCTTGATTAGGAGTTAGTTATTCTTTCCGGTGTCAGTGGAGTGAAACTCCAACACGGAGTCCCCGACTGTGGACTAATCGCCATCCCTGAGGATATGGCTTCTTCAGTGAAGTTTCTTTCCAAATTTGGCTTCTCCAGTGAAATTCCTTTCCAAATTTGTCATATCCTCAGGGATGGCGGTTAGTCCACAGTCGGGGACTTCGTGTTGGAGTTTCACTCCACTGACACCGGAAAGAATAACTAACTCCTAATCATAATAGCTTCTTTGGTAGCTTACCACGAAAAATCTAATAACAACAAATATTGGTTAAAAAAATAAGTTGCGGTGGACGGGATTTGTTTCTTCGTAGATCAGATTCAAGGTTACAACCAATGTAAATTTCACAGCCATAAAACGCTGACCATATCCAAGGTTACCACCAGAGAATAGCCGAAATCAAGAGAAAAGCTTCTCAAAATACACGCCTTTAGTCTAAGGTAGAGGACGCCCTTCTTGACCATTAAATTCTTTTCGGTAATAAATTTGGAATGGGATGTGGCTATATAGAATTTACCTCAGTGATCCCACCAGCTGTCAAGGTGTTTCGGTTAGTAGGCAAGAATACACCTTCTGAAGAGTCTATGCCCTCCGATGACGAAACAGCTCCTTCGGACCTAGTCCAACACAATGTTATGATGAACTGGCTTCTCCAGTGAAGTTTCTTTCCAAGTTTGTGATATCCTCAGGGCTGGCGGTTAGTCCACAGTCGGGGACTCCGTGTTGGAGTTTCACTCCACTGACACCGGAAAGAATAACTAACTCCTAATCATAATAGCTTCTTTGGTAGCTTACCACGAAAAATCTAATAACAACATATGCACTCTTCTTAAACCCACTTGGGGATGAATATCCAAAGAAAGAGAGAAAGTAAAAACCAATTCAATTTCTTATCACTCCTAAAATACATACATATGTATATGCCGGAGTTCGAGAAAATGCGTTCAACCCTGTTATACCCCTTTAGAAGCTGAGAAAGGAAATATGTAACTTAAAAATGAGCTTTAGGCTATTATGACCTCACAAGCCCGTGAAAGTAAAGATATATTCGATATCTGATCTGACCTAGGGAATATGGCACAATTCGAGAAAGTGTCGAACCCCGTTTACACCCCCTTAGGAGCAGAATTGAAAAAAAAAATCTTGAAAACACTTTCTAGGTAGGTATACCTATATACGAACAAGCCGTAGAATAAAAATGAATTCAATATTTGGGATAAATAGATATGACGAAAATCGTTAAAAATTGTGCATTCCATTTTCACTGAGCACTTGTTTTGCTCCCCTTCCAAACGCCAATGGATACATATTTGAAAGTGTTTTTTTCAAAAATACTTTTGTAGTTAATTAATACATACCAAATTTCAACCTTCTAGCATAAGCCGTTCTATAGTTAGGAAAAACACCCCTACCCCCGTATCATACTTTCCCTATAAAAAAATAATATTTTTCCAACATGCAACTACTATAGATCTATCTAAACACCAACTTTCAGCTGCATATCATTATACGTTCATGACATATAAAAATCAGAATATTTTCCTGTTCACCCTCCTTCACTCTCACCATCTACACCTTCACCACAAAATGTTTTCCTGCTAGGTGTCTATTAGGCCTACTTCTGGTAAAAATTTTAAGCATCTACGCATCTTAAGCATCTACGCGTTCAATTCTAAGATGCGGTGTAGATTACTATATGACTGAAAAACTAACAAAAAGTTCGGGAAATGGTTAGACTAGGACGTAATATATGAATACCATGATTGGGTCATACTCCGGGATGTGGTCTAGGGGTTGAAAAAGGAAAAAAACTTAAATATAGGTGATTATTAAACCAGCCCGTGGAAGTGAAATGATATTCGATATCTGTTCAGACCTGAGAGATATGGAAGAATTCATGAAAAAATATACGATCACTTTACACCCCTTTAGGGGTTGAATTTCAAAAAATCTTGAAAACACTTAGACCTAGTAGATATGACGAAAATCGTGAAAATTTATGCATTCTATTTTGAATGAACATTTTTTTTGCCCCCACTTCCGAATGCCAATGGATATTCGGATCTTTTTTTTTTATCAAAATTACTTTTCTAGTTGTAAATGTACACACCGAGTTTCAACATTCTAGCATAAGACAGTTACATATTTAGGGAAAACGCCCCCCAGCCCCGTACCATACTACCCCTAAAAAAAATTATATTTTTCCAACATGCCGCTAAAATTTCAGCTTTTTGTCATTATAGGTTCTTAAGATATAAACATCGGAACCTTTTCCTTTTCACCCTCCCCCCCCCCCCCCCCTCACCCTCTACACCAACATCACCCAATTTTTTTTCCTGCTAGGGTTCTATTGGGCCTAAGTCTGGTAAAAAATTTGAGCATCTATCTTATATTGTTCATGAGATATGAAACGTGTTTTTTTTTTATATTTCTTATCCATTTCGTGCCATCAACGGTTTAGGAGATATGGATTTTAGAAAGTGTCAATATCGGCATTTTTGCGTTTCGGATTAATTATTTTTCCCCCACTCCCACACCCCTTCACCTATATCACTATTTTTTTTTCAAATGGATCGACTATCGAAGTTATAGAAATTCCAAGTTTCAGCCTCCTAGCGTAAGCGGTTGCTGAAATCTAGAAACCAAAATTTTTCACCTAAAACTCTACCCTCTCCCACCCACACCCCTAAAAGATACCAGTCGTAGAGGTTCACCCAACCTACCCAATATAAAAATTTGCACAGCTGGAACGACATAGGTTGAGGATAAAATAGTGTGGTAAGGGATTTAGAGCGGTTGAACGGGAGGGAAGTGTCGGAAATGTCGGTGAACGTTGTTTTTGAACTGCTGAAGATTATACTTATCAGGAAACAGATCGGCCGGCAATGCGTTCCACATTACTGATATGCTTTCGAAGCAGTTACATATAATATCTTGAACACACCTCAGATATTTCTTAAGTTTTAATTTCTTGACGGTAACCGTTTAGGAGATATAGACGGGCGCTTTATTTTTCCTCCACTCTCGCACCCCTTCACCCATATCGACAATTTTGTAAATGGGTCTACTATCGAAGCTCTATCTAAATTCCAAGTTTCAGCGTCAAAGTGCAAGTGGTTGCGGAGATCTAAAAACCAAAATTTTTCGTCTAAGACGACACTTACTTTACACCCCTACGCATCAAAATGTGGTCACTTCAAGGAGTCTACACACACGGATTTTGGACATGAATCGTAAAAAAAAAAATGTTGGGGGCAGTCAGTACATTTTGCTTTTAAAAAATCGATCACAATAACGTACTGTATGTAATAGTAGATAAAAATGTAATACTAAGTTTGCTTGCTGCGGATTATGCTCGCCTGGTAGTTCTTGTTACTCTTTCAGAATTTCTAGAGCCGATGAGTAAGTAGGGTTGTTCGCTTGGCTGAAACAAATATTGTAATTTTCTTTTAGCTCTCCAGACCGCAATTTTACGAATCCCTTTTCAAATTTAGAAAATTCGCATCAGCACTTTTCATTGAACACCCATTTTTCCAAGTTCGGGGAAAATTAATAATGGATAAATTGAAAATTTGCTCTTGGACTTTTTTTGATAGTTCGTCGCTTTAAGTAAATGTTCACAAATGGCACATCAAATTCAAGGTGGACTCAACAGCTACCTGGGAAACCAAAGAATATTGAAAACGGATGGAATATGAGTGAATGGCAGCTAATGTAATACTAAGTTTGCTTGCTGATGATTATCTTCGCCTGGCAGTTCCTGTTACTTTTTCAGAATGTTTAGAGCCGATGTCTCGGTGGGTAAAAAGAAATACTGAAATTTTCATTTTGCTCCCCAGACCGTAATTTTTCGAATTTTTCCAATCTGTTTCTAGATTCAGAAAGTACGCATTAGCGCTTATCACTCAAAGGAACTAATTCGGTGCGCGAAGGAAAATCGGAACTAAACAATTTTTCTGTGTGGAATTTACGAATTGAAATTCATTTATTCTCTATAAATTCAAAAAATTAAATCATTGCAATTGTTTTTTCCCTAGAATTCGTAAAATCGACCTTCAAGTTCGATTTACTCTTAGCGTGTTATCCCCCTAAAATGTCTAAAGTATAATCATACGATGCCTTCGAAGTTCGAATACCGACCGAACTGAAAACTCGAGAAAGAAGCTTTTTCTAGTGACCGCTAACCCAAATGACCGACCAACCGACTCATTTGAGTCATTTCGGTCACTTTGGTGTTTGGTCACTTCCATGACGGTCGGTCGGTCATTGGGTTAGCCGGTCACTAAAAAAGCCGAATAGAAACTTTTGGCGCTATACGATACTAGAATACATATTTTCTCTAGTGACCGCTGACCGATCGACCGACTTGTTATTTTTCTTATGTCGGTAGGTCGGTCATTTCAACCGAATGATCCAAATGACCGAATCTTCTTAGCCGGTCACTTCAACTCAACACCCATTTTTCCAAAATCGAGGAAAACTGAATTATTCATTTTCAGTTTTCCCCGATTTTGGACAAAAATTTGTAAAATTTGATGATTTGCTATTAGGTAATCTTTTTTGGAAAATCTTTTTCCTCCAATTCCACAAATAGCACATCCTATTAAAGCTGGGCTCCACAAATACCCGGAAAACCGAAGAAAATTAAAATCGGATGAAAAATGGCAGCTAAAAATTTAACGCTAAATTAGCTTGCTGTGGATTATGCTCGCCTGGTAGTTCCAGGTATTGTTCAGAATTTTATGAGGCCGTTTTCGCGTGTGATAAAGTAACACAGATTGGAATAATCAACAGAAAGCCATTGTTATCAATAATTGCAACTAACTAGCATCACCTTTTGCTTTTAATACAATAAAGGGTTTCATTGTTTTCTTTTTAAATATTTCTTTTTATTTTCAAATTTTTTTTTTCGTACAATAAAAACCTATTGCTTCCTCGTAATTTCCATGTTTTGCGGCTCTAATATAATTTTAATTAAGTTTTATATAAATTACGAACTAATTTTTTTAGATACTTTATTTTTTGTTGTTTTTATAAATAAATGTAAAAAAGAGACATTCAAAATACAAAAAAAAAAAGAAATAAAATACTTCATTGAAAATTTCTTTACTTGGTTCTTTGCCTTACGCGCTTACGAAACTAACAAACAGTAATAGTGGTGTGAAAAACTAAAAAACAAAAAAAAATAATATTATAAACAAATTAACAGCGCGCTGGGATTACTCTTAACTCACAGTCTCGTCTCTACCACTAACATCCCTCGTCCTTTAGTATATAATGCGTTAATATTATTAGTTTTTACAATATGAAGAATAAACGAACTAAGGGCTTCGTTGTGACCGCGGATCCTTTCCTTCCAAAATTACGATATGCTTAAGTGTCTAATGTTAATTTACATTTTGAAGATGGCCTTTCTATAGCAGCCGTCCTCTTATTTGCACGAGAATACTCTAGAGTACTACAATTAAATTTTATTCGAATAGAAATAGCCTTTGACTGGTTACGTATGAATACAATGAACAGAAAATGAAGGACAAGAAGAATCTTAACAATATGGTAAACAATATTTTCGTTAAATATACAAAACTTTCGTATAAGCCTATTGACGTCGAACCGTTCTTTCGCGACTCTCCTCGCGATGTAAGCTGTGTCGCGGCGGCGACGTATTTCCGGCACCAAGTCTTGCTTTTCGCGATCGTTTAAACTTCGCCATATCCTCGCCGAAAACATCGCCAGTTCGCAACGCCGAAATCAAATCGTCAAATTCACCTTTGGTATCGCCAGCGCCTCCGCTGCTCTTTGCATTCGCACAATCCGTTCCGTTGCTACCGTTCGCGGTGCTCGATTTCAAGCCTAAATTTCGCGACAAAGAGCTCATCAAGCCCTCCTTGTTCTTACGTTCGATAGTTCGTTTCTTGAGTTCGGCTTCCTGTTTGGCACGTTTCTCTTCTTCCTCCTGTCGCTTACGGAAATTTTCGTTGTCCTGTCGCGCTTCCATAAAGGCCGACAAGAATGCGTCGAAAATGCCGAAAAATTCGTCGGGTTGCACGACCGATCCGTCTTCGCCGAACAAACGTACAGCACGATCGAATCGTGTCTTCATGTCCTGGAATTGATCTTCCAGTTCGGCGAATCGTACCGATGCTTGAGCATGGAATTCTTGCATGACCGGCAGGAAACGATCGCCTGGTTGTGGTGGTCCGGCACTTCGATGGAATTCGATTTCGCGCGACACTTCGGTCAAGCCGGTACGCAACATTTGGATATCCTTGTCCATTTCGCCGAGCGATACTTTCGATGCTTCGCGTACGTGCGGCAGATCTTCGTCCAACTTGAGCAGATCTTTGAACTTCTTCTCGATCACCTGAACAAGGTAATGCAATAGGGTCGTGCCTTTCAGCGAGCTGGATTTCGTGTCTGCAAGACGATTCAGCGAAGCCAACCTGAAACCGGAAGCGTTACCACGAGCACCACGGTTCATGTAGTTGCCGAGCGCTAAGACCAGTTCGAGTAATTTTCGAAGACGACGAGATCGTGCCACTTCGCGCGAAGCTTCCATGACGCTGGCAATACGTGGTGAAAGATCGTGTATTGTAATCATGAAGCGTTTCTTATAGTGCAGGCTTTTCAGTCGCTGCTCATAGTGTGGAATCCTGAAACGAAAATCCAAAGTAAAAACATTCGCCTTTATTTCCCCATCACAAATAGTAACTTACTTTGAAATCTCGTACAGGAACCGATCGGCCCTGGCCAACGAATCGATATCTTCGCCGTGTTCATCGAGCAGAGCTCGTTCTTCAGCCGACGGAGTAAATTTTAGGAGCTGCTCGACCATATCAATTGGCAATTGTTCGTTCGAGTCCATAGAAAGGATTGCTCTAAAAAACATAAAACAAAAATTATCTACCGGACCGTGACTAACACTTCATCGCGTTAAATACTTGGAAATATCCTCATCGCTCATTTTCAGCTTGCTCAGAAGAATCGTGCAATTTTGGGCACGACGCCCATCGATTACCGACAGAATTTTCGCTCTTGGTTTTCCCATCATTCGAAGATCTTCGATTGATCCATCGTTCTGAGGGGGAAAAGGAACAACATTAAATTTGCAGACCACTGAATTCCCCTTTCAACTTACCGACACTCCATTTTTCTGATAGGCCGAAAATAATTTATCGATGGATTCAAGCTCCATGGTATTGTACCATTTTGAATCGTCGAGTTCACTCCAGACGGTGCCCTGTACCTTTGCGTCAGGCAACTTGGACCAGTTGAAGCTCTTCAGCGGATTTGCAGGCTGTGGAACGTTCTTTTTTTGGAGTTCTTGCTTCGGGGCTGGTGGAGCTAAAGCAATGAAGTTAATTAATTTTTCTGGAAAAATGTTATCATCAAGATGGGGTGGATTATTACCCGATTGCATAGCTGTCGGAGGTGGTGGTACTCCGGGACACGGCGGTGGTGGTGGCGGCATGATTAATGGTGGCGGTGGTGGTGCAGCTTTTGTTGGTGGCGTTGGTGCCGGTGGTGTGACTTGACCATTACATCCTTGCAGACCGGCCACTTTCTGATCGTCCGGTATACTACCTTCGGTAACTAGCCGTTCAAGTCGAGTTCGTTCCTGTTGTTCGGTCATCAGACGATGCTGAAGATCCTCGGCCTTCATTTCGGCATTCAGGGCACGTTGTACAGCCTGCGAATGGTTGGCACTTTCCTTTTCCAATCGTTCTCGCATACGAGCTAAGCTGGTTTCGAGGTCTTCCTTTTCCTGCATCCTCAAATCAAGTTCCTGTTCTTTTTTGGCCAGTTTACCTTGTACTTCGGTATTTTCGCGATCCAATTCTTCAGCTCGTGTTCTTGCTGCCGTTAGCTCCTCCTCTTTTACGAGAAGCTTAACAATTTTCTGAACATCGATTTGAATCGGTGAGACATCGGGATCTTGTAGTCGAGCAGATGTTTCTATCGAGTCCGATTCGATATCACTTAAAGAACGATCGTCGTTCTGAAGGACGATTTGTTGAACAACACGATCGAACATTAGCCAGTGTTGATTGCATTGTCCCGTATCTGAAAGAGAGTTTCATTAGCAATGCAAACTGAAGGTTAGCCGAGCGAGAAAAAATCCTACATGGCAGCAACAGCATGTGCTGTAGCAGTGAAAGAAGATGTGGATATCCGGGCGAATGGCTTAATTTACGTCGCAGTAGATCGAACATCGCCGTGGCACTTTTCGAATCGACATGCTCGTGATTGAATTTGCGCGCCAGCTCTTTTTCATCTTCATTCCGAACCATTTCGAAAAAGTCCTGTAATCAAAATGTTTAATTAAAATAACAAAAAAAACGAGCTTAATCACAAGAGTCCTTACCAAATGCCGATCAAGAGTTTCGTTCTCATGCTTCCGTAGCTTGTCAATGACCGGCTGAATTCCGAGCATTAGAAACTCGTACCGCAGATGAAGCCTAAATTCAAGATTCTCCTGACCTGGTCCATAGTTCAGCACTGCGTTGATGAAGGACATGATGGCCGTTTTCAGATTGACATCATCGCGATATGCTCCAGTCGAACGATCGAGATCGTTGATGATTCCCTACAATTGGTCCTTGTAGAAATCAACAGGTTAATGCAAGTTGCAGTTACTCACCTGAAATCTGGCCCGTTCGGCTGCAAATTCTTGGAAATTGAGCATCGCTGTGAGGACTTTTTTATGTCCACCGGGCACTAAACATACGGCTCCTAGAATCTCCAAGGCAGCCACTTTGGTTTTTATATTGTCGGCAGCTAACGAGCGGGCTATCGTGTCTATGCTGGTCGGATGAGCCAGGACATGAGCACGTCCCGTCTGTGGAAAGGATAAAGAATTCAAATTATCGAAAATAACCGACTAGTCAATTAAATCAACTTTACCGAATTGTTCATAAGGGCCTTGATACAACCGATCAGACTTGTATGCAGCGAGCTGTTTGCCACACGTATATCCAAATTCTGCAAGACATCGAGAAGAGCAGGAAGTCCTTGGAGTTCGATGAAACGCAAAACGAAACTATGTGCCGAGGTGCGCAGAGCAGTCTTAAGGGCGTCCAAGAAAACGGTATGCGTTTCGATTCTTGAACTGTATTCATGGCACGGTGAATCCTCCGGCTTGGTGTGTAGTTGTGCTGCGATATCCTTGAGACGTTCGATATAGTGATCGGGCGATGGCGGAACTGTTGTAAGCGCTGCATTACCGTCAGTTTCGTCTAGCGGAGTCTTTCGCGAGCAGTAGATTTGCCATTTCTTTTGTGGCGGTAGACTAAGCATAGCGGCTTTATTTGGAGCTGTAAGATCGAGTTCTTCGACAAGTTCTGCAAACTTGGCGTCCAGTTCGTCGCCGCAGGGCATCGGTTGAGTCGGGGTGAGCGTTTGTAATGTGAAGGCGCCCTCGACGACGCATATTTCGGGCGGTTCGTCATCCTGAAATGAAAAAAGTGATGGAAGTTGGTAAGTGGGTGGTCTTTAATGGGTTCATTCTTGAAGATGTTCAGTGGCAGAGTTGACTAGATAAACGGTGTGACAAAAATCAGCAGAGTGCTTTCCTTGACATAGGACCTCTACCACTTATTCGTATACCAAAAATCTGTCTATGGAACAAACTGTAAAGCTGCAGAATCTTGAGAAATCTTAGGTCAAACGCAAGGAGATTCACTTTCTAGAAAAGTATCATCGAAGTGATCAGGGCTGGTTCACAATCTTTTTTTCATAATATTTTGACGAATTCAAAATTTTTAAACGCTTCCAGTCGTCTGGACCGCATGTACGCAGTAGCCAGTTGAATGGTCACTTGAATGTCATTTAAAGTGTGAATAAAAACATAGGCATGCAAATTTTTGGAGAAAGATCAGTTGACCAGTCCGAAATTGTTTTTTAGGTCAATCTTAAATACTAAATTGGGCTCCGAAATCTTGTCCTTTGGGGTGGAACGAGACGAGACGAGACTAGACGTTAAAGAACGAGGAGAGGCGAGACTAGATGAGATAGAACGAGACGAGGCTATTACGAGACGAGGCAATTACGAGACGAGGCAAGAAAAGATGAGATACATAGAGGTGGGACGAAACGAGACGAGATAAGATTGGACGAGGCGAGGAAGAGAAGACGAATTGAGACACACGAGAGGAGACGAGACCAGACGAAACTGGACATGACGAGACAAAACGAGACAAAACGAGAAGCGACGAGACAAGACAAGATGGTACGAATCGAGTCTATTGAGACAAAATGAAGAGACGAGATGGTAGGTAACGAGTCTGTTACGAAACAAGATGAAAAAAGACGAAACGAAAAAATAATGAGATAAAACGAGAAAACACGAAACGTGACGAGATGCAATGGAACGAGAGGGGACTATTATTGGAGACTTCACAGTAGAACGAAACGACACAGTAAGGAACAGATAAGATGAGACAAGACAAGGTAGAACGAGACGAGAATATTACGGGACGAAATGAAACAAGACGGTATGATACGAGACGATAGTAGTCTGGGTGGCTTAGTGGTTAGAGCACTTGCCTTCGGTGCACCTGGTACCAGGTTCGAATCTGCTTGGCGACAAGTAATTTTCGAAAATGGGATTGGGTTCCGGACTACCAGTTGACACAGCTGTAAATGAGTACCTGTGTTAAGATCGGGGTAATAATCACGGACGAGCGTGTAGCTAAAAACTTCACCTCCTAGTGTTCTGTTGGTCCCGCTATAAAGTAACTCTGGCATTACTTCAAGGCCTAGGCCTGATTTGGGCTTTTGCGCCATTGATTATTATGAAATGAAACTAGACGGTATGATACGAGACGTGATGATACGAAACGAGTTTATTTCGAAACCGAACGAGAACAGATGAAACGAGATGAGATGGGACGGAACGGTACGGGAGTAGATGTGAAGGGACGGAAAAAGACTATTAAGGGACAAAACGATAGGAGATTAGAAAAGATAAGATGGAACGATACTATTACGAGACAACTCGAGAAAAGACGAAACGTGGCGGGATGTTATCGGACGAGAGGAGACTATTACAATCGGACGACACAATAGGTCCACTTTAGGCTTCACCAAGGAAACAAAATCAATCTAAAAATGAAAAAATACGGAACGAGACGAGACGAAAGGCAAGAAGACGAGATGAGACGAGACAAAAGGCGATATGAGACGAAACGAGATTAGGCGAGGCGAGATGTTACGAAACAAGCAGAAGAAACAAGTTGTTTTTATCTATAATGTTCGCTATACCAGTACATGGACTATTTCGAGTATCAAATATGAAAATCAAAATGAACTTTTTTCTATTGAAGCTTCACAGTACTAGTCCTTCAAACGTGAACTCAGAGGCTGGAGTTTAGGGGTTCAAACCATTCACTCTTCCAAATTCTTTGAAAGTTCATCACTCTTGTTTCCATAAAACTTTTTACTGTGATCCAGCCCCTCCCCCCACTGAATTATTTGTCAACTTTTGTGCGTGTTACTGATTCATCAGCCTGATTGGGGAACCTTCTCTTATCTTAGATCATGGGCACCGTTTCATTTGGTATCATAATTAAAATCCCGCTCCCGCCATGTCTCTAAGGTGCAAAGACGAGTATCTCCACCTAAAAGGATGAGAGCTTGGGTCTGTTTCCTGGCTTGGACAACTCACTTTTATCGACTTTATGCTGTTGATGACTTTCAGGCTTATCGCACAAATTGGCTGGTTTGTGGCTTTGTTCACAGTTTTTGCTTCGTCTAAACTTTTATGCCTACAACATTGTATGGCCGCTTTTTTATTCGCCTGATTATTCACTTACGCTTTCTACATAATTACAAATTGCCTATCATTACACCTTCCCTAACAGATTATTCACCATACGTCTGTATACTGGCCAAAAGGTAAATTTCTAATAATTGAGACGGCATGTTACAATTAAGATCAAATCAGGCATTCAGGTGTACATCAGTCAAGTCGCTTTTTGATCACGTACTTTACCTACTCCGCTACCTTTTCTATACTCTCACTATCGATTGTCGACAAATTATGCAAGCTCTGTGATAATGATCGGCAAATTTACATACCGATCAACCGACGAGCTAGTGTATAATTTCGAACGTGTCTATAGCTATGCCCTGACAAAACCAAAATCTTTAAATAAATTAATATATTTGCGAATTTACAATCATCATACCGGCACAACTCCAATAAATTACCCGTATAAAACTTTTTGAACAAATTGATCTTGTGGAATTATGCTGACGGAGGTTTGACCACTTTCACTTGGTCCGCAAGATCCGAAGAAAGATCCATCGATTACGATCACGGTGTAAAACTTGTCATTCGGACAAGAAGGCACAAAATGTCGAAGTTTAAAAAAACATTTTAACAGCATGATTAGAATGTTTGTACAAACCGGTGAACCGATGATGATCGCGATGATCAAGGTGTTGATCAGAAAGAAAAATTATGATGGATCAGTGGGATAGGTAGTTTGGGTTGGACGTCCAAGGTACATTATTTGCTGTAGTTTGATACTGTGGCATGTCGAATCCCTGCTGGACGATGGTATCTGAATGCTTGGGGGCTCGAAAAAGACACGATCGGTAGCTTTCTTCTACAGAAAACAATAGCGAGATGTTGCAGTGAAATCTTAAGAATATAGTCGAGATGCGATCGTGTTGAAAGTAATTGACTTTCTAGATGGGTAGTTTATGATGGTTTTTCGTAAATTGGACTCCAGCGTAAAAATAGATCCACACCTAAATCGGTACATCGTCAAAAAAACTGCTCGAAACTTGATGAAAATTCACTGGTATCAAAGTTTCTTGCACGTTTCTTCGGTGTTATTGTTAAGTTCATTTTTGGGAAAGAATCATTAGATACTTCATTCGGAATATTCTTAGCCTTTAACATAGTGTACAGTCCAGTCAGCTTAGGGAGGGTGGTCAGAAATCAGGCCTTCATTTTCCCAAGAAACTCGACTATCGTTCGTCGTATGGCAAAAAGATAGTTTACTATTTGGTTGCTTTTAATCTGGAAAATTTGGAGGGTGATATTTCTATTTCTTGGAGTTTTGAACCCGACAAGCACATTCGACCGAACGTCCTGAAAAGCCGCTGAATTCATGAATTCAATATACATATATGAAGAAAATCGTGAAAATACATGCTTTCGATTTAAACTGATCATTTCATTTTTTTTGTTGATTCATATCTACCTACCGAGTTTCAATTTTGTACCAGAAGCCGTTCTACAGTTAGGAAAAACACCCCGACCTTCATACCATACCTACCCTTATAAAAAAATATATTTTTCCAACTTGCCACTACTGTAGCTCCTATCTAAATATCAATATTTCAGCCTTTTATCATTATAGGTTCTCGAGATATGATATAAAATCAGAACCTTTTCTTTTTGACCCTCCCCCACCCTCACTCGCAAAATTCCCTTTTTTGCTAGGGATCTATAAGGCCTACTTCTGGTAAAAATTGTAAGCATCTATTAACACTGTTGTTGAGATATGAGACGTGAATTTGTAGACAAATTCTGCTCCCCTCCACTTCCATGCTTCACAGCCCCCTTAAAAATTTCGAAAATCGAAAACAAATTTTTTTTCCCACTCCTTCATCCTTTCACCCATATCGGCAATTTTGCAAATGGATCTACTATCGAAGCTCTATCTAAATTCCAAGTTTCAGGTTCCTAATAAGCGCATAAGTGGTTGCTGAAATCTAGAAACCAAAATTTTTCGACTGAAACGCTTCCCCCACCTCCCCCTTCACACTCCCAACCCTTAAAAGGTGTCCACTTAAAGGGAAATACCCACTCTACCCACGAAAAAAAAACTCAACTAAATAGCTCAAAGGGTTTGAGTGCTACGAACCTTCAAATAATTTTACAACCAGCGGTCGGCGTGCGGCGGACAGACGGACTATAATTTTTTTGCTGACTTGAGACGAAAAAAATTTTTTTTTTTCAAAATCGATCACAATACTATTGTTGAAATAATAAAGTACATAACATGAAAAAATCGGAAGAATGACCAAATTTTGGAGCAAACATTCAGACAACCTGAAAAACGTCCGCAAATTTATTTTATTTAATTCTTTTAGACTATTTTAATATTAAATTTAATTGAATTTCATGAAAAACTAAACGTGCTGACTCCAAACATCTGAGGGTTTAAAGAATGGGGGTAAGGTCATAGCAAATACCATCGAATCCCCTTCCGGATCTCAAGAAATGTGCAAGCGGAAAATTATTGTCTTGAACACTTCAACGATTTTCCCCTTTTCGATTAAAGGTCAATTGTCGACATTAATTGAAAACGAAATCGCGCAAGAGTGGCAGAATAACAAAGGTGCATCGACAATAGTGTCGGCATCGTTTATGGAGCCAACAGAAATTACAGAGCCAATAAAGTAAGAAGTAACGAAATTCAAAACCGATGCAAGACAGGTTTATGTGCGGCTTTTCATTTACGAACCTTTGCTTTCGCGATGATGTTGATGAGCCTATATCTACCTGTGCACTGTTTCTCTGTAGGTGTGATATCATTGTTCAAATAGCCAGAAGCCTGATGGCTCCAGCGAAACGTTTATCTCAATGCGGACAATTTTCTGTTGGAAAATAAAAACGACACATCGTTCTACTTACAATCTTATTTTTTATTGCAACTTTAAACACCTTGAGCCAAAAATTCATAATATTTTGCGTGAAGTGTTTGTACGATTGCAATTGAGGACCCTTAAGACTTGATTTTTTGCTCAATCGTTTTGAGTAGGTAAACTGGTCATCTTCCATTTGGGGACAGGTTTACCTGTTGCGAAAAATTTTTTATAAGAAATTCGGCCAACGTGTTGTTCTGGAACCTGTAAGTTGCATACGAGTGCGATTACACTAATCAGATAACAAGTACAGGTATTAAACGCGAGAATGGATGACACAAAAACCGGAACAATTGGATTATTGAGGATTTTGCACAAGTTTTTTCTTAGATTTTTTTTTAAATGAAAGTTGCTGTAGTCTACAATTTTCATATTGTCGGACGAAATCGAGATTTTGTAAATAGCACTTTTTTTTTTTAAACTGATTTGGATCGGATTTCAAGGTGGGTGACCGACTGAAGTCACTGGGTATTGTATCTACAAGATAATGTTGTGTATTCGAAACAAATCCGATTAGTTGCATTAAAAATCAATTTACCATTGAAACATTGTGTGTCTTTTGTATCTATGAAGATTGGTAAAGGATATAAAAGAAATTAATTACCTAATTTGGTGTAAAAATTGAAAAACTAAGGGGTATCTAATTAAGCTTTAGTTGAATATTTAGTGCGATTGGTTTGAAGGTGCCATTGAACGACCTTTATACATTTTTTGACTGTTTGCTCTTCAGCCTCGTGTCCTTGGTCGCTTCCTGATACTTTTTAGTTATTGCAATTTGTACACGATTACTCGATAGCTAGTACATGTGCATAAAAAATCATTCATATAAAAATTATTATGCTTAAACGTACACAACTATCGTCATAGGAATTTTGTATGACTACGACAACATTACAATATGGTATGGTATGGGCACTGTTATCATAGTGTACCCTTACAATATCACTTGCTCATTACTAAGTACAGTAGAACTTGCAGAAGTGACCACCTTCATTTGTTGACCACTTGCCTAAAGTGACTATTTTTTTTACAGTCCCGATGTAAATCACCGATTTTCCATACACTTTTCGTTTTGTATTGTGACCATTTCTATATTGTGACCATTTCTATATTGTGACCATTGACCACTTTTTAGCCAAAATGTACGTATCACATAGTAAGTGTGGAGTACATTCTATAATGTGGCCATAAAATACTACGTCATATACTAATTCAGACACAAATGTTGCAAAATGCAAAATGAGGCTAAAATAAATGAAGCACGAAGCTTAGTATCGAGATTATGTTCTGGATAAATGCGTAAAAAATACATCTTTTATATTGGTAATGTTCCTTTATATGACCTACATTATTCTGTACTAAATTATTTTTATAATCTGACCACTCGTTTAAAGTGACCAATTTTGCATAGTCCCTTGACATTGAAAATGATTATAGTCAAAATTAGTGCATCTCAATAAATTAATAAATATGTGCTAACAGTTTGGGGTAACTTCTTTCTTTTTCGGATGAAGTTTGAGAAGTGATTAAAGTTGGAGTTCAGCAAAATATCATACTTTTTTCGAGACTCATTTCACACTTTGTACATTTTTTAAGCTGAATCAAGGTAGTACCACCTTATACTCCTTCAAATTAAACTATTACGGTAAAAAAGTATAGTGAGAATAAACAGATCATTGCAGAAAAAACGAATCGATTTCTCATAAGGTCTAAAGGCTCGTGTACACTAGCAAGCAAAACTTGTTAGAGTTGCTCTAAGGCATTTATTGCTGCATGTGTACACGGTTCCGAGAGCGCATTTGCCCAAGTTTTTGCTCTAGCCAGCAAATGCCTGCTTTTCCAAGCAAGTTGTCAATGTACACGCTAACTTGCGAGAGTTGATATCTCGCAAGAAAGTTCCGATCGGTTCCGAAATTTTTCAGCAAGTCAGTACAGTTGCATTGGAAGTGAGCCTAAGTTCAGTTTAAGGTGGCATAGTTCTATAGTTTACGCGCGAAATATGAATGGAAAATCCAAGTGGAGTTCCAAGGACACGTTTTTGTTCATTACCAATGTGGAACTTTATCTAGAGTTGTGGTATTTTTCTTTTTGACAGTTCAACGAAACTTTGATGCGGTAGTGTACATGGAAGAGCAAGTTTTACTTGCAAAATTATTGTAGAGCTACTTGCTAGTGTAAGATTGCTGTAATTTGACAGATAGTGTAAACATCGCACCAAATTAGTCTAACAAAAAATGTTGCAAGTTACTTGCCAGTATACACGAGCCATAAGAGGCAAACTCGTGCAACGAAATCCCTTACGAATTTAATAACGAAAAGTTCTAAGATTGATTGACACCATGGAAGTTTAAACCACTCATCTGTCTGCAGAGAAATGTTTGAATTTGTAAAATTCGAACAGAGTAGTCTCCTTACGGTTTTCTTTCACCTGTGATAGTCGTAACCTCTTCTCACCCCTAATACTCTCACCCCTCTTAAAGATACCAGTCGTAGAGGTTCATCCAATCTACACACCATAGAAATTTCATGATAATACCTCAACCAGTTTGGGAGCTACGCACCTTCAAACTGTTTTGCGTACGGCGTACAGACGGACATTTTTTTTTTTTTTGGGGTTTACTAGTCTTAAAACGTGAAAATACAAAATTGCAGGGTAGCAAATTTTTTGGAAATTTTAGGTCGATCACAATACTTTATTATTAAGAAATAATAAAGTAAAATTGAAAACGTGTTTGAGGCATTTGTATGAAGAGCCTATAGAAGTAAAGCTATTTAGATATCTCATCAGATCTTAGAGACGATTTGTTTATGTCAACTTCATACCCATTTTTTCTGAAATAACTTTTATTGTACATTGTACGTATTAGAAATGGGCAAAGCAGTTCCTTTCAGTGTGTAGTACTTCACTCCGAGTCAATCACTTCAAGGAGCGAGCTCACTGAACTAGTTTCAGAACTGTTCATTCCCTCTTTCTGATCTAGAACATGAGAGGACTTAAAAAAAGGTCTGCACAGTTCCGTAAAGTGAACTTTTCCGGAAATGTTGTACAATGAAGTGTTCTTTTGGAACAGTTCACTCCTGAACGACCAATCTCTAATATATACACCAATTTTCAACTTTTTAACAAAATATACTCGTATGCCGTTTGCCGTACTGTGTATGCTCTCAATTTGCAAATTTAGCTTTTTGTTCTTAGTTGCTCAAGAAGAAAATCAAAATGTGGTACTTCATGTTTCCACTTTGGCTTACCCACATCTACCCAAACCTACCCAAACCTCTGCTGGTAGTAGTTTATCAGGCCCAACATCTGAATAAGTTGAAAGCTCCTATTTCAATAGTTGCTCCACTAACCAACCTCCTACAATTTTTTTTAAAGAGAATAAATTATTTCGGAGAAATAGAAACCATTTCTTTTTCTTAAAAAATTATCCATGACCTCTGCGCTCCATAATCAATCCAATTCAAAGGTTGAATCGACTTAAAAAAATGATCTTAGTATGTATCTCAAAGGGCTTATGGTGCCACAGGCCTATACGGATGGCGCGACGTATAGACGGACAAACAGAGGTGGTATCTGTTTCTTTGAGGCCTACTATTCCTAACAAGTGGAAATGCAATATTTGATTTCACGCTTCAAGACTGGTACCTAGATCCTAAAAAAGCAAAAAAATTATTAGTTCATGTGAACACCGTACTTCGTCCCAAGAAATAATAAAATTGTAGGTCTTTCTTTATTAAAAATTATGAAGCAAAAAAGGTGCGGCTAATAGTTAATAGTGCTGATAAAGGGGTAGTTTATATAATTTTTAAAACTCGAAAAAATTCACTGGAATTTTTGCGAATCAGCTCGAAACATCTTTTCACTTTCATTACCTTTGAGTTTTATCTTTAAAAAAAATTGAAAGGTAGGCTATCTCCTAAGCGCGATCTTTTTACCGGCTGGCGTGATCACTTAGACCTCATTGCTGCCCAGGGCCTGCCAGTAATAGAGCCATTACGATCACTCCTAAACACTCTATTTATTAAAACTTAATGTCTGCAATTGTTACTTCATGAAACATACGTTCGGTACACATTTGAATGGAGAGTCGGGCATGAATTCATGGATCGCTTTTGTACACCGTCGATCGCGATCATCATCAATCAGGGAATTAAGAAAAATTTGATCGGTGAAATGAAAATGGTATTCAGATACATTTCATTTTCTTTTATAATATTATTTATTTTTTCGTTGCGATCAAATCTTTTGGCCTGACTGTTTGATATTTGAAAGATTGATCAATCATTCGATTGTTCCGAGAACTTTATATGATGGTCAGCACGCAACTTTGGCGCATATAACAAGGTTTTTTTAAAAAAAAAACATAATTAGGTTGTTAAGATAGAAGATACTTGTATAGATGAAGCTCAAACTATTTGACTTCGTTCTGTTGGAGAGAAAGTTTAAGGTTTTTTTGGTAGACTAAGAAATGAGTCGCTGATCAACTAAAAAAAGGCAAAAAAATGCGACTTATATTAACAATCTGGTGTGATTTCAGTTGCACTTTCAATACACCTATCAAAATTATTAGGAGGTGCAAAAACTTCAGTAATATATGAAATGTACCTATCTATGTTAGATAATCGGAAAGTGAAATTAAAATTCAATTATTAGCACTTGATATGGAGTAAAGTAGGCATGCTATTACGTGAAGGTCGTTCATTGTCGATCGCATTTCTAAACAGTGATGATATTGACTTGAAGCCGAGAAATAGACAGGCTAATTCAAATATCTTTACAAGTTTGATTTGAAAAAGAAAGATCGATCCGATCGATCATGTAAGGATGGTGGAATGGTCCTCATGCACGTCAGGTTAATTGCGATCAATCACGCTTCCTTCTCCCATGCGATCTGTTTGTACCACGAAAACCTATCTCAGCAAAATTCGTTTTTTTCACACCGTCTTACCTTAGATACTAGTAATGGGTACTTAATGAGATTTACATCTGGTCATGCGAGACTAAGAAAATTACTCGACAATTCATTTCAGCCGGTCACCCCAGTGGGGAGGAATAAGTTTGATTTAAAATTTAGAAGGAGCTGCTTACGATGTTGTCCCTAGGGAACCATGCTTATTGAGATACTGATCTAGAGATTAGTTGACAATCGGGAGTTTAACGTGGGTATAAAAAAGTAGCCGTCGCGTGCTTTGACATTAGGGCACTTGAAGTGCGTGACTCCGAACTGAAATGCAAAAACAAGTCACTCAAAATTAGTTTGGCATTTTTGAACACATTTTTATATCGACGATATTTAAAATTGATTTCCTGCATAAGTTTTCTTCTAGTGAATGTTTAAGAAATTGTGTTGCAGATAGCGACCAAATTGCTCTTCTGAAATGAAAAACTTTTGGATTCGACAGGAATTTGATTAATTACTTGATTATTTCAGTAATAAAGTACTAAAAAAACCCTTATAATTATTCCCAAAAGACACTAAGAGGATTTTAGTGTGAAATTACCATTTACAGACAATGCGTTTTAAACTCGTTTAAGTATGCAAAATGAACGTGTTACAAAAATAGTGATCACACTACGCACCTCGTTTTATTTTCAAACATGACAGCTTCACGTGATTTGTTTTGACAAGTAGATATTTATCTGCGTTTCATAAGCAAATGTATGCTTTCTAAATTTTTTGAAGCAAAAGTGTTTATATTGAAATTGAATTAATTAGCTAGTGCATTCGTTGCACAAGCACAAAATTCAGTTTCTTCAGCATTAAGTAATTTCTTTTAAACTTTATTTCGATTTTCGCGAGGGTCGCATTATACGTTTTCTGTTAAACGCGTTGTAGCAACGTGTTTTCGTAAACGCGTTCGGGAAGTGATTTCAAAGCGTTTTCGATTTAAACGCGTTAATCTCGCAGTCTGAACATAGAATTAGTGTGGATTCAAATAAGGTGATGAAAACTCGAATCATGCAAAATAAGGACTGATATTTTTTATAGAATACAAAGAAACTGACTGTCCGCAAGAATTATAAAAATTCAATAATTCATCGGCCTGTGACTTTGTTTGCAACCGAAGCTTAAAAACTACGGTATATTTTCACATTAGAAACAGATTCATCAATAGTTCAAATAATTCTTGTAAAACGAATTAACCTGAAACCGGAAAAAATGCACATTCATTTAGGAATCTTTGACATGATTAAGTGTGAATCACTTAACGTTCACTAAAGTCTGTAGCATCAACTTACATTTAAAACAAAAACAATTTGTTAACTTTGTATTACAGCGAGGGCGTTATTTGGTGCTGTCACATATTAAGGAGCTTGTACACGAGCAATTTTTCAAGCAATTAATTGCCCGGCGACTTTTGCCAAAACTAGTGGAGCAGTTAATGGAGCAGTGGGCAGTATCATGCTAGCTTCGGCAATATTTCGGCAATTTGGTAATGTTTTTGCAGATTGCTGGTATTGCTTGCCCTATAGTTGCTGTCGAGCAATTGTCCTCGTTCGATGATTCAGTTGTCAAGTTTTGTTTTGAGTTTTGGATTTATTTGCCAAGGTTCGTGTGACGGCTTGGTGTTCAAATATTTCAAGTTTTATTTTAAGTTTTAGATTTATTTTTCAAATTTGCTTTCGTGTTCATAGACTGAATTGACCGTGTATGATGTCATTACTAAATTGCTCCATATCGCTAGTCACAGTTGATCAGATCAACGAGCTGACAACCAATTGATCCATATCGTCAATTGCTGATGTTGCTGAATGATACTGCATATTTTCGTGACGGTAAAATTGTCTGAAATTGCTGCAAATTGAGCAATTCTAATGGCTCGTGTAAAAGCACCTTAAGGGGGTCATCCCGTGTGCAGGCTCTTTTTTTACGCCATTTTTGAAAATTTGTTCTGGCGAACTTAATAATGATAGAACTGTGAAATTTTTACCATATATTTATGCACATGTTGAGCACACTTTATAATTTTTTCAGCCCCAAATTGTCGGCCATTGCGGAGGTATACGCCAACTTAGCCACCCATTTTCAAAAAACCTTGTTTTCGGTAGACACGGTTGCGGGCGTTCTGCTTATCTCAAATAAAAAAATCAAACGGAATTTGAATCTGTGAAGTTTGAACTAGTCTTGGAACTAGGATTATCAAAAAATATTGAACCGTTAATTTTTGGCAGCTTGTTGAACTTTTTATCGTCAACTTTGGTGCGTTTTTACGACTTCTTCAGGTCGCAAAAAAAAACGGCTTGATGAATCAAAATTATCCTAGTTTGGAGACTCTGTATATTAGTACTGAATAAGTTTACCAAATTTCAAAGAAATCCGTTCGATAGATTTCGAGATATCGTGTCTACCGATTTCAAAACTACCGTTTTGAGAAAACCCCGACTAAACTTTTTATTATATATGAAGCGACAAAGGAGCTTAGAGAATATAACGGCCTGTAACTTCCAAATGGCTCCGAATATCGGAATATCACTCCGCCCACATATTTGACACTATATTTGGATGTAATTTATGCTAAAACAAAAAAATCGATTTTTGGAGACCATCACACGGGATGACTCCCTTAAGAAGTTAAAAGTGGTATTGAGGTAAAAATTTACTTATGATTGTTGAACTAATACATCGCGCCAACGTCGTACTAAACATATTATATGAAACTAAAATTAGAATGTTAAATATTGTTCTTTGATTGGTTGCACGATGTAGTTACTGGTTGTTATAACTTTAAAGTTATTATGTATTAGTTGGTGTGGTTTTATATACAAGAAATTCGTCATATGTATATTTCTTTTAAATAAGATATAAGATTTCTTTCACAATTACCACCTTAAAATCATCGGCAAAGGATCACTATAGATGCATTTCGATCCTCTGGAAATACATTTGAAAGCACTGCACATATTCTGTGTGATTGTGCAACAGTGGCTAGATCTAGAAGGTGGATTCTCGGTGGATTAATTCTCACCTATGATATAGACTTGTGTAGTTCCCGAACGAACTTGTTCGTAAGAGCGTTCCCATAAGTGAAATGAACGAACTAGATCTTAGTGAGTTACGCTCCTAGTTCGTTTGTATGCATGCATTGGCGTACACTTGCACACTGAGGACCCTTTTAGGTCATCACAGTGAAACACAATAAAGGAAGTAGTCGGCGGTGAGTGCCACTCCTTCATGCATTGCCTTTTTTTGGGTCATCACATTTGCCTAGTAAATCTTTCACTGCACTCTCGCGAACTAGTTTACTAAAAGAACGAACTAGTTCGCGACGGATCGCAAACTGTAAATGATGGGTCACTATTTTTTTTTTAAGGATAGTGAACTGGACTCAGGCGGCTAGCCTTTAATACACTGTAGTGTACAATCCAGTCAGCTTAGGGATGGGAGGTCAGAAATCGGGCCGGGTATGGCAGTGTTCTAGTTGGTGTTGATAATTTTGAGTGCTGTTAGTTGATGTGATCTACCAGAACAGCAATGTTGCCTATAACACATCAACTACTGTTTGGTATCTCTGATGGTGTTAGTGAATCTGATAAGAATGTTAACAGAACTCATCTGCTCTGTGCTAAATTCTTTAGTAGTGATCCTATTAAACATTCCGCACTGTTCACTATTTATATTAATAATTTCAAAGCCAATAGCAACTGAAAAATTCTTATAAATAGCTTATGCGTAGAGTGGGAATTGAACCCACGACGTCGCACTAGTGAACTTAATTGCGCAAGCCTAATAGGTGTTATAATCTGTTCAAGACTCCCTTGAGTAAAATGATCTATATTCTTAAGGGAATAGATATGGCCTAGGAAGTGGTTTAGAGCCAGGAACAAAAGGCAAATAAAAGGTCGTGGTTCGAGAAGCAAGACGTGTTCTACAGACTGAAACCGATAAATAATAATAATCTTCCCAGAGAAAGTTTTTATCTGTCTTACTCTCAACGACTGGAGTTTTATGCCTATTTGTATTATGTGTGGTGACCTTCACAGCTGTTCTGATACCGAAACAAAAGTTTATTCTACGCTAGCCTTACCATTTCCGTTATTAATAAATTTTTCTTTAGAAACGTCTAAGCCAATTATAAATATTTCGCATATGCTTAGCTCTCTAGGTCATGTGTAGCAGTACCTGAGTAGGTACTATCAAAATCATCTTTGCAATAAAAATTGCAATCAACCTTAAAAACAATTTATTTTCGACATTAAATTGCGCAACGATAGTAGCAAGTACCTGTACATATCCAATTATTTATTTCCGAAACTTTCGCTCACATATCGCATAAAACTCGCAGAAATTTCCCTAGTGAAATTTTCTAATCAAAATGAAAATCATAATCGTGTTGTAGGCAAATTCATCCAGAAAGACGATGGTAAAATTGTCCATGGCTAATTATAAATTAGAACTGCGATTAACTAATCTTGGCTAATCCCTTCAAATCTCATGTAAATTTCATGTTCCATAAAAAAATAATAATACTAAGAATACAATTTTCTCAACAACGCAGTAGCGCAGTTTGCACTTACCTTAAAGCACCCACACCAGCCTCTTTTACCACGAAATGCTGGCATTTTCCGTTGTTGCTGCGTCCGATAGAATCGCTGAAGAGGTGTCTCTTTCGTGTTATTCCCGCCTGCACCAAAATTATATCCAATTATATTGTTATTGTTGTAGTTTATATTGTTGTTGCTGGCGCTAATGTCGAAATTTGACGCGTTTTTCTCATCACTACAAGAGTCGGTCGGTGTTGCTGAATTACCACGGTACAGGTGTAAATTATTCCAGCAATTTATGTCGGGTAGACGTGATCGAAGCGCCGTCAAATTAAAATATTGCAAATAGTCCGGATGGTTCGGACTACGATTGGTGTTTGTTTGATTGTTGGACGAATTGTCGATTTCGGACGAAGAATCGTCTCGACTTACACAATTAATGGGACAACTCGGAAATGTCTGGAAGAGAAGAAATAAAAAGATTAAAATTTAAATATATAATAGATAATTTATTGGTTGCAGTAAGTTCGCTTAAATATTTATTAAGTTCATTTCGTTTTGAATTGTATTTCATACCAAATCTTAAGGCAGTGCACGTTAAAGGCGATTTTGATGATTTATGACTGTTTTCTTGCGAGTATTTCACGGTAATGGCAACAAAAAAGCAAAATAAAATTACACTACTTTATTAGTTGGTATGTAAACTAGGTCGTCCATAGAGAAAAAATTCAAAACTATATTTGGAAGAAATGCTATTAGAACAACAGCCCTTGAACATTTTTTAAAATGCTTAAATTCGTTTTTTAAACGCATATTTCCTATTTCTTGAATAATTAACATGTCATTTTCATTCATATAATGCTCGAAAAAATCTTAAAGAAGGTCTTCCATAAAAAAATTTTTAACACATTTCATTTTTGTTAATAATATAAATTATATAAATTGGTAATTCTAGAAGATAAATCAATGAAAGAATTGTTGATTTTTAATAGTTATGCGTTTCAAATAATTTGAAAACCTATAACACTATTTTTTTCGGTAAAATCAAAATTAGTTCGCTGATAGACAGCGAACGATGCAGATGTATTGTCTACGCCAAATTACATGAACGAAAAACGATTTCAATCGATTAAAATCATCTCATGAAAGAAAAATCAAACTGGGATAAAAAATTGTCGTACCGGACTCATGGGGCCTTAACAGTACATTTTAACAACTTTTCGAAACATCGACCAATCATTTGGTGAAACTACACTTTTTATAGAAGATTTGTATGAAAGCTACTTTTATTCATACTTGTGAATGGCAGCTTCCCAACTGAGTGCTTCGAAATTTTAAGTAGATTGTGAATTAAAGTTTTACAAGTTCTCCAGTCTATAAAGTAAGAAGTGTGACCTTTTCTGTTAAGTACTTTTGAAAGGCAGAACCCCAACAGAGTGAATGTTTTTTTTTCCGATTTTCGAAACAATCCAAAAAATAAGAAGCAACATATGAATTCAAAATTTAATACAGATAGGTACGTTAAGATGTTACCGAGTTACCAACCAATCTGTTCAAAAAATGCTAAATTTTTTAAAAAAAAACATTTGTATGCGCGTAGGAGCTGTTGAATTTTCTTAATTTCGTTCATGGAGCTATACCAAATTTAAGATAGACAAACTTCGATGCGTAGCTGATCGCGTTCTCTAAGTAAGAGGTTTGAGTATGTTTTAACAACTTTATATGGTAGCCACCAAAAGACAAGGAAGGATTTTTTCAATTCGCTAACCTATCCTTACAAATCATACGCAATATATCGATTCAAGATCAGTGGACGTTTTTACGTTTCTCCAGTGAGCGACCATTCTGTCTGCTGAATGTGCTACTTTTTCAAAGACATTTGTATGGGACCTGTTCAAAATAGGGACTAGATCTTTCAGAACTAAGTTCTCGCACTTCAAATTGATAAAAAATTAAAGTAGATTAAACTGTCATGTCTTCAAGGACAGCGTTTGATCAACAGTCGGGGATGTCGTGTTAGGGTTCTATTCCACTGACGCCGGAAAACAGCTTTAGATTAAACTTTTGATTCGTTGCTTAACGAAGTTATTTTTTGAAATTTGAAACAACGGTGTCTGTTTGGGTTAAAATTTGTTGGCGTCTAAATTAGCACAGATTTTATTTAACATTTTGCGTGCCACACTGTTTGTCAAAAATTTTGACAATACTATTCAAAAGGGTCAAAATTTCTGTGCCGGTCACCGGTGACCCCCATGGCATTCAACGTGTTAAGGTAAGTAGACTTGGGTCAAGTCGACATTTTACGTAAGTTTTTGTTCGATTTTTCCAGTGCACTGCATAGTTGAAGAATTTCAACAGACTTACAGTTTTCACACATCTCCTCTTTTTTAAATGATTTGTTTCTTAAGATTTGTTCACAGATCTCTTCTGGTATTTGAAATTACCAAGTAATTTTTTAGCTAAATAAAAAACTTTACGGAATATCAAACTTAGGTTCTTGAAGTTGGAATGTTTCAAAAACACGAAATGACCTTAAGCTTTTAAACGTAACTAACTGCATTTTAACGATTTTTTTTTCGGTTCATGAGGACGGATTTTGAAATTAGCATCTTCCCAAGTGCTTTCAAATAGTTGAGCTATGAATTTCGGAAATCTTTGCAAGTACGCGATTATTCTCATTGCCTTTGTTAAGTGATAATTATGGAAATTATGTAATGCCCTGATTGAGGACATCTTCAGCGTAGACCTTTACAGTTTTTCATATTATTTTTTTTTTTTTCAAAATTGTTAAAAAATTACCTTGGTACTTTGAACCTACAGACGCAGTACGAAAAAAATACTTTAAAAGGCCTGTCGACATCGCGCATTCACTTATTGACAAAGTTCGTAACGAATGGCCAAGAGTTTATTATATTTTCGTATTTTCTTATTTTTTTTTACTAAAACTGTTAAATTCAGAGAAAGTATTGAAGTAAAGTCGATCTTTTTAAAAGTAAACACATGCGGCCAAAGATCAGACACACCAAATTCCATTCATTTCACTTTTTAAAACAATTCCAAAGTCGACGTCGGAAATTAAAATGTTCACACTGAAATTCCTGTAGGCAAAACGAATTGGCCGGTCAATTTTCATTTGGGCAAACGGCAAACCAGTTATCGAAGAGTTAACTACCTGGTATCCACCTACAAGAAATTTACAAAATCAAGAAAACACATTCCAGCCGAAAATTCCCATATCAATTTAGCTAACTAGCTCAAGTGTGTGATGTATACGCGATCGTTGCAAAGAGAAGACACGATCTTGAGATGATCTTGCAAATATCGCGGCAACGATATTTGAATAAGTAATCAAATTTAGGTAAACAAGTCAGAAAGTTATACGAACAATTTAATAGATTCATTGCACTTTGGACAAATGGTTCATGCATAAATAAAAAAAGGATCGTATAAAAAGGTGATCGGCTTGTTTGCTCAAGAAAATCATACGGCTTGTAGGCATCTAATATATCGACGGAAAAGGTAGTCAGGTGCAATCAAGGGTGTCAAACAGTAGCAGCATCATGGACAGTTAGACCATGACACTGAAATGTTGTAGTGCCTAAAATGCGATGATGAATCTCAAGTTGATCTTAAGACGACGACCAACAATATCCCGTTCATATCGAATTTCTATCTAACTAATAAACAAAGATTGTTCACACTTATCGCGTGTGATGTAGGCAATTGAAATCAATTGATCGCACTTCAAAAGCCAGTTATTGTCCGGCTGATCTTGATCTTCTTCAAGATCATACGAACAGAAACGATGAAGAAAAGAAAAGCTACGGTGATCTGTTGCGCATAGAAGTGTACGAGTAAGATGCATTTCAAAGTGGACTTTTTGAATTACGAGAACAATTTCAAAGTAACTGACAGACAATAACTCGGTTTTTGTTCATTATCAAAACACGGTAGCTGGAAAATTTATCAATTTTTTCCCGGATAGATTGACTTTCTAAGAACTGAACATAAAGATACATTTAAGCTGTATCAAATATTTGACTAAAAAAAATGACATAATTTTTTTTTCTTCCGAAATTAGCCTTGTGTAGTGTAAATAAAACATTGTAGCAGTCAAAAATAAAAATAGTCAAATGTTTGTCATAGTGGCAAACAGTGTATTGTCAGATTGAGATAATTCGAACATCTTAAATAAATTGTTTTTAGCTTTAATGCCAAAACAATTTTTTTACATCCTGATAACCCTCAATCTTCTGATTAAACTTGTTTACTAAAAAAGAATTAAATTATTTTAGTTCTTATATCTAACTAGCCGTGTACCGCTCACGATTTTTTGTTGCTATACTATCGTTACTATCGTTTCTTCCATTTCTCCCGTTGCTTGCGACGGTCCGTTGCTCCTGTTTCTTCCGTTGATGCCGTTGATCCTCTTGCTTCCATTTCTCACATTGCTTCCGTTGCTTCAATTTCTCCAGTTACTTCCGTTGCTTCCGTTACACCCGCTGATCCCGTTGATTGGTATACACGTCTAGGACAAACAAACAACTAAGTACTAAGATCGCGGAAAAATTCAAAAATAGTAAAAAAAAAAACAATTGTTTTTCATTCAATGGGGACCAAACTTTACAGAAACCATAACATGTTCCCTGGAAATTTGAACAAAATCGATTAAGCGGTTTAGAAGTTCATAGGGAACATAGGCACATACCTACATAAATAAATGCTCTTTTATATGCATACATATGTTGCTAGATATACGAATCAAATTTCGGGAATATAATTATGTTCTCGACCTGCCCGGTAGTCTCGAGAATGTATATGCAAAATTTGAGAGGGGACGGTTCACAGGTGTAGATTTCCATTCGTCCCAAACATTGCCTTTACTTTATATATTAGAAGAAGATGATTTTAATTTTTATGTGAAAACCAACACACTTCGTTAAGGGCTTATGCGGGTCTAGAAAGCCAAAAAGAAGCATGTTTTCATGAATTTTCTTAAAAGATAGTACAAGAATTGTACAATTTTAATTTACTGTATATAAAACTATAGTTAAACAACATTCTGTGAAAATTTCAAACGAAAATATCAACAAATCTGCCATTGAGTCTCGTGAAGTTGACCATGCCAAAAAAGTGCCCTCACGGTAGTCACCGTAAATCGAGTAATTCTTATCAGAAATCAAAATTTTCCTGTTAGTATGTGAATATGGCTTGTTCTTGAACGAAGGATTTTTTTAAAAATTTAAAATTGAATTTTTGGTAGCTTTTTTTATGAAAAATGTAATTTTTTCCATAAATTTTGGCCATGTTTGGCTTATAAAATGAGTTGTAATTGAAGGTAAAAAACCATTCGTTCAAGTACAAACCAATCATGTCTAAAAGCAGGGTGCAAAACTTCAAGCCAATCAGTATATTAGATTCTGAGAAATTTTGACTGCCGGCTTCAAAAAAGTGGTTTTGAAAAAAAAAACGCGTTTAAAGTTTTAAAGAGAAATAAAACAGAAAAAATGGAATGCATGGAATCATCGATTCCAAGCCCATAAAGTGAAGGTTCTGCTGCCGGTGCAAGGATCAATTCATTCTTTTGTTCCTGTCTGAGTCAAATTCTGGAATCTCGGGTCTGAGCTTCTATTATATCTAACGCTTGTTTGGCATACCTGAGTTGCTCGGTGGCCGGTTTCGGGTTGCTGATAAAGACATGTTTAATAGGTAGCGCTTTAAATCTCTCTCACTTCTATACAGTTTTGCTCCGATCGACTTGAAATTTTGAGACAATATTCCTGACATGATGTACTATTCTACACATTTTTTTTCTTCAAAAAAATGATCTTTTTGAAATGTCAAGACCCGCATAAGTCCTTAAAATTGGCTGACAATCTTCTCATCAAACTGGTTTTTAAGTAAAATTATAAACAGAAAATTGTTAATTATTAAAAATTATTTTTGGGGTTTTAAATTGAACTATTTTCGGATTTTCATTATTATTGCTATTATAAGGATTTTTAACTCAACAATTTTTTTTTAGTTTCCTTATAATCTTCTCATGAATATTTCTTTTACATATAAAATGTCAAAAGAAAGTTATTATATAAAAGAACTTTTAATTGTTAAAAATTATTATTTAAAAAATAATTTATAATAATCAGCAATATGACTGATATACGAAGTTCGTGATCTTTTCTTATAAGAATGATTTTGAGATATGTTACGTGCAAACATACATACTACATGAATTCCGTTGTAACCTAAACCAAAAATATCGAAGCTGCCACAGAAATTGCATCCTTTCAATATCAAATTAGAACATCGTTGAAAGCTCTACACACTTCACGCATGTTCTATGAACACATCGAATCTACTAGAGATCACGCAACGCACCAACCATTGTATAAAAGCACAGACGAGCTCCTACATACAGATAAATGTTACATATTGCAAAAGTGAGACCGAGAGATAATCATTATTAACAGCAACGTGTTTTGTGAAGATCTTCCAAGAGCGAGGGTGTACAGCCTCAAAGCAAAAAGCCATTTGGAATTGCCAAGTGTAATTAGATGCGATAATAATAAAACGATTTCGGATTTTATTAATTTAATCGCACTGTGTTTTCACTTGAAATCCCGGCAAACGTCTAGCCCGCAACAATATGGATATCAAGTTTAAACATTCTATAGTACACCGTTCCTACAAAAGGAATTCATCAGCGTAATAGTTTCGCACCTACGCTCCATCAGCTGAAGTCTGATTAATCCGAAGGATAAAGACCGGCACGCTTTCATGTCAAACATGCAATTAAAAATCGCATCATGGAAGACAAATACGGTCGTTAAATTAACCGTACCAAGACTGCAAAATATAAATTAAAATTAATGCGTTTTTATTTGCATCAGATGAAAACGTAACAGCAAGACAATACAACAATCACAATTTTGATTGTAATAGATAAAAGGCTTACGCACGTAGCTCGAATTAATCTTTTTTTTTATCTTAAGTAAATGACGCGTGTACGACGAATAACTTCTCAAAAAAAAAGAATGGATAAAAAAAGTGTTGTGATTCATGGATTAATAAATTTTCGGTTACCGTATGTCAGGAATTCGTTTCCTTCAATTTAAAGCGTTTAATTGCAGCAATTTTTATAGCGTAAAAGTGAAGGCGGGACCACAAGGTGAACACCCAATTTCAATCAGAGAGTAATTAAAATGTCCGGCAAGCGTGAAATTTTCCTGAATTCGTTCTTTGATTGACGCGATTGGTGCACGGTAGTGTCATCGTCGCTCCGCTGCGCTTTCCCTTTTATGCAGAATTATTATGATTTTTTTTTTTTTGATAGGCTGCCACGCCAAGTATCTAGCCAAACTGCACTTAGTAGTGTTACTCTATGTTTAATAGAAAATGCAATTTCGAAAATATACGCTCATAATTTTTTTTGAGATGTTGCCGACTCGATTTTAAAGCCGCTGCGGGAAGTGAAAAGTTAGCCAGCTATCTTGAGATCAGGTGCAGGCTGTCAGGGTCAGTTGTAGACATGGGCGCATATCTACTATCTAAGATACGATAGAGGCGCCGTATAGTCGATTAGCGTCGTCTGAATGGAGAAAAGTTATAAGCCAAAGTCATTATCACGATTACGAGCGAGCAATCGCGCTTAGTGGGTTTGAGAGCACGGTCACAAGATACACCTAGCTACATCGTATGCTGTCCGCTTAATTTATTATGGAAAGTGCAAAGGACAATCACTCATAAGATATTATCCCATAAATGAGGCCTCCTACACCGAATACGAGGGCAAGAATATCTAGCTACTGGATGAAAGTATGAAGGTAATTGCAACAAAATTGCGGAGTGTACATTACTTAGGCACAGTCGGTTGGGGAACAGCCCCTTTGTGTAGTTTTGAAATTTTGACTTAATTTCTCGTATCATGACACTTAAATACCCCATTTGTGCATTCTTGTGAATGGTTCAAAAGTTGAGAGTTAGAGTCTCATAACTACTGGCTTTATGATTAAGATCTTGTTATAAGAGTAAAACTCTTAGTAACAGTAGTAGCGTAATAGCAATTATTTTTTACTTTGAGGCCTATTTAAGTTTACTTTATTTTAAGGAATAAACTATTTTGCTCGTTCCCAAAATAAAAAAAAAAAACTTAGTCTGACATTTTGCATTCCCACGCTTTAGGAACAGTAGAGCTCGAAAAAAATTCCTTTGTCCTTCGAACGATTGGCTGTCCTAGAGCAGAGCAATTGTCCAACTATCGGAAATGCAATTTTTGCAAATGGGGATGTGTTTGGAAGGATTTAAGACGACATATTTAAGTATCTATGGTATACCATATTTAGAGATCGGTAATAGATACAATGGTGAGACTAGGAACTTATATTCAGAACTAGCATTAGGTGAAAATAGCGATATTAAAAATTAAAGGTTACAATTATGTCCCTAAAGTCTCGAATGCTTAAAGAAACTTTAACCACATTTTTGGTTAAGGGAGAGCCTACTTCCAATTTATAACAATTTTTGTAATTTGTGAGTAGAATGATCTGAATAAATCTGAAATTCAGTTCGTTATTTTTATTGCAACTTGATTTTATAGGAGGAAGCAATAAGGCTCTGTACCTAGTTCTCGACTAATCGGAAAGATATTCTGAGAAAGTCCTTGGAGAAATGGCTCAATCCCGTCAAACCTAAAGGTGCTTGTACACGAGCAATTTTTCAAGCATTTAATTGCCCGACAACTATTGCCAAAACTAGTGGAGTGGATGCTAGTTGCGGCAATGTAGCATTGTTTGCACAGATTGCTAGAACAATACTAGCAATCGGTGCAAACAATGCCACATAGTGTCTGTATTTACACTGACTTGGAAAATTCCGAGCAATTGTTTTCGTTCAGTCATTCGATTGTCAAGTTTCCCTTTGAATTTTGCATTTATTTGTCAAGTTTCGTGTTGTAATGTCTTGGAATTCAAATATTTCCATGTTTTATTTTAAGTTTTAGATTTGTTCGCCAAATTTGCTTTCGTGTTGTTCATAGACTGAATTGCTCGTGTAAGCTCGTTATTGCTGAATTTCTAGTTACTGGTCAAAATTGGTCATCACAATTCAGGAACGAGTTGATGAAAAGTTAATCTACATCGCCTGTTGCTGTGTGTTGCTTTATATTTTCGTGGCGTCTAAATGGTCGAATATTGCTGCAAATTGAGCAATTTTAATCGCAATTGCACCTTTAGGCTTTTAATGAACCGAAGTTTAGATGATATCAACTGACAAAAAAATCTAGTGTACTCAATTGTTTCTTTTATAAAAAAAAGTCCCAAGGTTAGTCTACCTGATCAATCGTGTAAGTGCAAATTTTCGTCCTATGTTTAATAACGTGAACAATAAGACGCCCCTTCGTTTGAAGTGTTGGATTAATCCCATATTTAGTATTTAGTATTTGATATTGTATTTGTCTTATTGATTGCGATTTCGAATAGTCAATTTAGGCCAACCACCTTTCCTGTCTGATTTTAGGATTATATATGTATATAAGTCAGTCCTTTGAATGAAAACAAAATCTCAGTCTCCAGTTTTATTCGTTCTCACAGTGCATTTCACAATACTGAAAACAAAAAATATCAAGGGCGCCCAACGTAGGCCAAGTTTTGCAAAAAAAAAAACCTTGTGAGTGTCGGGTTCAGCTCAAATTTAATATTATACAGTAGAACTTGCAGAAGTGACCACCTTCATATGTTGACCACTTGCCTAAAGTGGCAACTTTTTTACAGGCTCAACGTAAATCACCGATTTTACATAAACTTTTCGTTTTATATTGTGACCACTATATTGTGACCATTGACCACTTTTTAGCCAATATTTACGTATCACAGACGTGTGGAGTACATCCCAAAATGTGACCATAAAATACTACGTCATATGTATACTAATTCAGACACAAACGTTGCAAAATGCTAAATGAGGCTGAAATAAATGAAGCACGAAGCTTAGTATCGAGATTATGTTCTGGATAAATGCGTAGAAAAATACATCTTTTATACAGTGCAACCCGGTTATAACATACCTTGAGGGGACCACCAAAGTAGAACGTTATAGCCGATAGTATGATATAACCAACATAAAAACCATTTACATTTGCGAATGGGGATTGAAAAAGGGTGCTTCATAAGCGAAACTACGTTATATTTATAAGTGCACTTTATAAGCGGGTTGCACTGTATTAGTAATGTTGATTTAAATTACATATACATTATACTGTATAAATAATAATAGTAATAATAATTATTATAATTTTTATTTAAATTATTTTTATAATCTGACCACTCGTTTAAAGTGACCAATTTTGCACAGTGCCTTGGGTGGTCACTATACAGACGTTCTACTGTAGTTTCTTCCAAGCAAAATCTTGTCCACCGAATTTAGGAGTCCTAACTTCAACTTATACAAGTTCATCACAATACAAATAACAAAAAATAAAGGTTAACAAAAAGTATTGTCAAACATAGTCACAATCTTGATTCGTTACCAACTTACAGCAATTTTAATGACAAGAGATTTTATGTCAACTTTGCATCAATATTTGATTTTTAAGTCAATAAATTTAAATTTGAATTAAGGCGTTCAAGAAATTGCAGAGAAGTTAAGAAATTCAAGAGATGGCGGAGGTATGCAGAAATTCAAGAAACAGAGGAGGGGTTGAAGCTGTTAAAAACTTTATATGAAAGCCATATGACTCCATTTGTGTCTTATCAAACTTACTCGTAAGTATGACAATAAATAAATGGAAATGAAAATTCTCGTTCTCAATATTATGGAGCAAAGATTTGTCATGAAGCTTCAAACAAGCATGTAAATTTGGATGATTTTACGTCAGGAGAATGGAAGACTTTAAGAATGAATCTATTTTGAATTTATTCCTTAGATCAATGATAGAGAATTGTATTCAACGTTCGGCATTTATCTAAGGACCATTTATATTAGGCAAGGCGATGACTCGAAATAAATTAAATACAAAATCTTAAAGCGTTTGCCGAAAGGTTTGCTTAATCCCAGATCCTCCATAGATCAACGAAACCAATTTTGAATTAATATTCACCAGATTTTTAGTTTTTTTAGGTAATTCTGTAACATCCCAGACAACGTGGGTGATCGATGTTAACCATTTACAAACCGCAACTTCAATTAATTATTTCACTTCTGGAATTTGCTAACCGCATCACACACCCATACTTCACTTGGGTCTAAACATCAATCTGACCTACAGAATTACCTATGTTAATTTTATTCAATCAAATGAAATCAGAATGAACCGACGGTGGTCTAATTTCTTACTTAACACTTGGATGATTTTCGCCCGCATTTTCCATGCAACCAATTAGATGAGGTAATGAAGAAATAGCCTTTAGTTCGACCAGCTTATTCCAGGTATAGCCTTCAAAACAAGCTTGAATAAAAATGTGGTAAACTTTTCGGAATATTTAATTAATTGCATCGGTGCATTCATTCGGTTTCGAAACAATCGTATGCTGACACCTTGTAGTCTACTGTTAAGGTACTGCGCTATGTCCAGGTAAGGTTTATGCATTTTCTTTGCCCAATCCTGAAGGTGGCACAACACGCAGTATGGGATCCGAGGAGCTCTGGCACCTGTTGTAATACTACATATGTCGCGGCAATTTACATGAAAAACGTTTTAAACTAATCGAGCAATTCATTAATCAGTTCTGAGATTTAAGTAGAGTTTACCTGAAGCTATTGAAAGAGTTTTCAACACCGTAATTTTTTATTTGATAAGTTCTTGTGGTGGGTGGCTGTGAGCAGCTGAGTCTTACTTAACCATGCGAAGACAATGCAATTCCGTGTCTGACCTTATACGTTCGTTAGCCAGTCTAACACGTCTTCACGGTAGAGTTCCCAGTAGTAAACGTCCGGTAGTTTCATCTAGCGAAAGCCTAGTCCAAGCCGAAGAAGTTATAGGTCAAAATACCCAAGACCTGATCGCAATTTCATTCTTGTATGGAAACTAATTTCGTAAATTGTGCTAAGGCTACGTGCACAGCAAGAAGCTGCATTTCGAGATTCAATAAATGGAAATACCTAGCGAAAGAAGTTTCAAAGCAATCTCACCTGCGATGCGTACCTTTTGTTTTATATATTTTTTAGCTCTCAGTGGGTTAGGGTTAAATCGCAAGAAGTCACCCAATCGCTCAACATTTAAACATCAATTCAATGAATCAATTGTTTCGAAAATATCATAAAAATCGAAAAAGGTCAAGTTTGATGGCAGAGAATACAAAGAAAGGCTTTTGTTGTAATTTTTGGGCTGCAAATTTTTTCGGGTGAAATTAAATGAAAATTTGATTAATGAATTTCAAGTGCATGTAAGCTCAAGGTGGCATTTTTAATAGCGCCCTTGTGATTTTAATTAAATTTTTATTGTGTGAATGAAAACTTCTGGAAAGCCTAAATTTAAATTTTGATTAAGTTTTCTTGCAGACGGCAATTAAACACAAATTATTTTTTACGTATCGTTATCGTTAAATTACGATTGTAGCAGCCTTTGTCTAGTTAAGGAGCAATCAGCAAACAATCACATATCGTACAGAATTTGCAAACCGGTTCACAAATGAACTGAATAGAAGTTAGATAATTTGAAATCAGATAAATAAATTGAGGCCTCGGTAGTCTAGTCTATGAGTCCAGGGGCCATGGATTCGAATCCCAGGTCATGAATTGTGTCGTCAAAAAAATACTGGAAATATCAGTCCAATAATATCAATGGAACACTTAGCAATTACAATTTTTGTCTAAAATATCCACAAGGACTTTTTTATTCTTTACGTAATTAAAAATAAAATGTTATGTTGCAATTTTTCATCAAAAATTAAAGAACTGGTTGAAGAAAAAATATATTTTGAACTGTAGAATGTATAACGTGCATCTAGGGCTTCTAGATGATTAACGTACGAGACACTTAGATGATTAAATAACGGTTCGCCTAAGCGATTCACTTACGAGTAACAAAATCGAGCGTTCATTAATTCCCTGAGTGAAGCATAAGTCTGTATCGCTATTTTCTCAACAATAGTACAATAGTGCATCAGATGCACGTTTATGTTAAATTCTCATAAACATATCGGAGTCCGTCGAGTTTCGTTAAAACGCCGAAGTGAAGCATAGTTTTGTCTAGTGCTTTTCCGAACAATAGTAATTAATTCCATATTTCGACTTCAATCAAAAACAACTACACGTCAATTAACAAAAACGCCTTTTTATCCTACAAAAGTTGCAGCTCTACCGATAGCATCAGATTGCTTTTTTACAAAAATGGTCCTTAACTAAACCTTTAATCTCAGAGATACTATTTCTGCCTTTGCGTGCGGTTTAAAAAACAGATCTTCGATATTATTAGCAGCGACATCATTCGATATTTCTTGCTTAGGCCATGACGAGGTAATTTACAAATGAGCTACAGAAATTTCAATTTAAATATAATTTCTATTTGAATAAAGTTTGGTCTAACCCTGCGTCTACACTGTCAATTTATCTGGCAATGATAATGGCCATATTGCCAATGAGCTAAATGTCAAATCGCAATGAGTGGACATTTGATTGCCAGCAATTTTCATTTGAGCGAGTGAATTCGAAGTATCAAGTTGTGAAGCAAAGCAATCATAACGTCGAAAACCATTGATTAATTAAATAGTTTTTCCTTAGTTCACTTATTTTCACTGATTTTGCGATCAAACCAAAAAAAACTGTTGGCAAAGCACGCTAACTCCTGTCGAACGATTCGTTTTCTGGCAATATTATCCTCAAAATTGCCATGGCAATGCTGAGAGAAATATTGCCATATGCGTTTGATGCGTCTACACTGTCAATTTGTGTATGGGATAGGCCAGATAGGTTGTCAGTGTAGACGCAAGGTAAAGCAGCAAAAATCTCGGGTTGCGGCAATAAAATTAAAGTGAAGAAAAAAAAAATCCCGATTATAGGGATTTACGTAAAAAAAAAAATTTTTTTATCATTAATATATCTGAAATTTAGCAAAAGGTATTCTTGAATAAATACTTTATTATTAAAATAATAAAGTAAAATATGGTTGTATTTTCCTCTTTTTCGTACCTACTTCATATGCATTCCTACCAGAATGGACCACCCCATTCCAGATACCCTAGTTAGTAGCTAAAACTTGATAAACTCATGATACTCAACAATAAGTATAACAAAGGTGAAAAACACTGATTAGACCGGTTCGATAATTGTATTGAACTACGGTTTCAAACAGTCCAACTCAAATCCTCTGATAAACGTCGAACAGACTTTAAACTACTTTTTTACTATGATGTAGGCTAACGATTAGTTTCTTGATGAGTTTCCTGCTGGATTTCATGATTAAATTCATTGTGTTGTTCATGACAATTTTCATCAGGTACTTTCGGAAATTCGAGCTGATTTTCATGATGAAATTTAACAAAGAATTTATCGAATCTATTGGAAGGTTATATTCATAATTCTAATAAAAAAACCAGAGTAATTTTCATCGATAAGGTTCAGCTCTCCGATTCTATTGAAAATGAATGATGAAAATCACGTGAAGGTGAATAGATAATAATCAATGGCGCAACAGCCCAAATCGAGCCAAGCCTAGAAGTAATGCTAGAGTTAGTTCATTGCGAGACCAATGGAACACAAGGAGGTGAAATGGTCAGCTACACACTCGTCCGTGATTATTACCCTGATCTTAACTCAGGTACACAGTAAAAAATTTCAGGAAAAGTACTATTTTTTATAAAGTAATTTTTACTGTTGGGGCAATGTAATTTACGTAAATTTGCTATAAAATTTGTATATTGTGTAATTTCTGTAAACATTACATAAAAGTAGGTACGTTGTGCAGAATTCAATGGCGTTGTGTGAACATTAAGCGAATTTATGTAAAAGTACTATTTCTTCTATAGTAAGGGTTAATTTACGTCATTCTTGGCTATTCTTGATGATTTAAGCATGTTTCAAAAATGTTCAGGTGGCCGAGTGGTAGCGTATCGGACTTATGTGCGACGGGTCCATGGCTCGAATCCGAGAGTGTGCATTCTAATTTTTCAAACAAAAAAAAATCATTTACAGACAAATAAATTCGTAGCAAGCAGGAAAAATAAAACAAATTTTTTTTTTACACACTAGTGTGTAAAGTATACAGAATCAGCATGTAATTACAGTTTACACACTATTCTGTAGCGAACACAATGCAGTGTAATTTTACTATAATTAAAGTTGGCATCCAATTGCCTACTTTTAAAGTAGTAAAATTTTTTTACTGTGTACTCATTTACAGCTGAGTGAACTGGTAGTCCGGTACCCAATCCCATTCTCGAAAATTATTTGTCGCCAAGCAGATTCGAACCTGGTACCAGGTGCACTGAAGGCAAGTGCTCTAGCCACTAAACAACCCAGACTACTGGTGAAGGTGAATAGATATACTTTTCGAATATACGCCAACTTCAATCGAAGTTCTTCGAAAATATTTCTTCGATCAAATTTAGGAGCTCCGCAACATAATTTTATTTTTTCCGGGTTTTCGTTTATTAAGAACTAGGAAGTGAATAGGCGGCATCGGGACGAATTTGAAGAATAGAAACCCAGCAGGCAGAGCGTACTCCCGCAAAATGTAATCAAAAATCTACATATCGATATGCAAGATAAGGACAGTATGTACTAAGCTATAGTGGTCTTCTCTTAAATGTAAAGAAAATTCAATTCATTTTGAAGAGGTTATGTAAATATTCTATATATAGTGCTCATACAACAGTCGCATTTGAGGTCCATGTTCTGTTTAGGCCTTAAGTTCCATATTTCGCGGTTGTCACGAAGGAAACCCGAATGAGGACAATAAAGAAAAACTTCATTGATCTAAAGTACGAAACTCCAAGAATCAGTATTGGCAAAATGGAAATGACAATCGTTTGAATTTACACAGTACACTCGTAAGGCGAATGATGAATGCCTTTCGGGTATTTTATCTAAATTGGAAACTTCAAAATTAAGGATATGTAATGAGTTAAGCAACAATTTTACTTCTTTTGCATTGTTCTCCTCTAGCACTTCGAAACATTTCATAAAATGCTTCTTTTATTATTTATTAACAATTACACTGCAATTTAATTAAGAAAAAATTATTTTTGATTTTAATTTTAGAAAAATCAAAGTAAAATCTGTGGTAATATTTTTTAGTTTTTTTTTGGCTACCTACTTTTTAGCTCTGTTCCATTTATTTTAACAACAGCTGTCGGAGTGAAACAATAAAACAAAAACTATGACATTTTCTGTGAAATAATCGCATCTTATTACGTTTGCGATTGATTTATTCCACACGTTTCCATTGTGTTAAATTTAACCTTATTCAATTTAATTTTATTTATTTTTTTAATAAATCAAATTCAAAAGAAAATTGTTAAGACCGTCTTGATTTATATCGAAACATTCGATACGAACAATGACTGCTCTCAGATATTGTGATCAAATCAAAATTCAAAACCAACACCATTTTATATAAGTGAATTTATTAACGTAAATTTAATTTTTTTTACGGTAAAAAAGTTCATAATAAGTTGAAATCGAGTCGGGTTTTTTAAATTAAAAAAAAACCGCATAATATTCAAAACATGATTTTTCATTCTTTTTAATCATTCGAGTATTAGCACACTCCTGATGCCATCAAGCGACAATATAAATTAATCAAATTGATGAGATTGCACGATATGCATAAGGCCTGGGTGAAATTTATAAGAAAATGAAAGGTATGAAAATGCAAAATGCAATAGCCGAACGAAGATCTATCAATAAAATGCCACTGCATTATAAAAGGATTACAGTGTGTCATCGATGCACATATCGTTTTCAGATTTCAACAACACGTTTAACTAACGGCCTGAAAAAATAGATTTAAATAACACGTTTGCAGCTAACCGACTGCAAAAGATTTCCGAGGATTATACGTGTGCAGTTTGCAGTTTCGAAACGATTTATTAATTAAATGTGTCGTCGATTTATCCAGCCAATTTAATATGAAACGTATGCTTGAGCATTTGACTAGCCAACTACTCGATGCGCGGACATATCAATAACAAAAATCAATAAAATTTCAATTCGAAATTTTATTGATATGCTAAAAGTGAAATTTAATAATGACGACAATTTTAATTGGCACAGGTCGACTAAGTCGCATATGTTACGAGTACGATGACTTTATAATTATTTGTTTCTAAAATTGGTTACTATTGCTTTCAAAACGATCGATACTATTTGCATTTAAATTATTTTTATTTGTTTAACATTGTATTGTAGGAAATTGAACGGCAATTTTCGGCAACTTAAACTAGTTTCTTACGAAAAAAGTTAGCAATGAATTTCCAACAATTTACCACCACTTTTTAATGGTAATAAAAATAAGATTTTATTATGTTAATTACAGATTTAGTAAGTTAGCAAATCTTCTCTTATTAATTTCGTTCCAAGTAGGCGTAAGAACCTCTCAACTGATAGCTCATATTAAGTGTCCAAATGCTTTCCAGATCTACTGTTACACACTTCAATGCGAATTATTGTCATAGATGTGATAGATGAATAAAATAAAAACGATATGGACGATTCTTTCTCATTTATTTGTGTTAGTGTGTAGTGCTAGAATTGTCAGCAATATTTTGTATAATCAAATACTCTGTAGTTATGGCATGGGTTTGTCCACAGACTTTGTAAAATAAAGAGTAAAGCAGCAGTTTATCGTCATTGTATGGTTGAACCAGTTTACAACGTATTTAAATTGACAGCCACAGTCGTTTCGGTTTGAAAAAAAATTAAAGCTAACAGATTGAAATTTCAAAATTTTTTAAACGGGTCAAACCTACATCCACTGTGGGCGCATTTCTCAAAAATATATTATGAATGAAATGTTCGATAATGATACAAGGAATAAAATCTGCAACAATAATAAGCTAACAAAATTGTTTGTACAGTTTGAAATTATCAATGTCAAAAAATTTATAGAGAAGAGAGAGTAAGAGAAGATAGAGTAAGTACAGTCCGGGTCAAAATATGTAAAGAATGAAATGTTTGCGGATATTAGCAGACAAATTAGCTAAATTATCATTATTTTTCATAACAAAGTAAGTATGAAAATTAAAAGAGAGAATTTTTATAGGCATGGATTATATTTTTTAACGCTTTCGTAAATCCTGACAACAACAAATCAAATCCCTGTTATTGTTCTTCGTACGTATGATGGGCAAATTTCCAACGCAGTTATTATTTCGATAAGAGTATTTATAGAAACAAAATATATCTTCGTAGTTTATCTTATCTACAGGACAACATATGTATAAGGAGTGGAAAAAATATTTCAGAGTTGTAAATTATATGCCGTCACAAATACAAATAACATTTAATCGAACATAACATCATGTATTGATTTGTGAACATTTATCGAATATAAATTGTTGCGAAAGTATCGATAATATGCACATGTTAAAATTAATTTATTTCCTGCGTAGTTACATATTAGGGGTGAAGTAACCATAAACAAAATTAAAAAAATTTACATGCTTACTAGCCAACTAATCGCTGCGCAGACATATCCACCATTCCCCATCCACCAACTTCCATTCTCTATCTACCATCCTCTATCCACCATCCTCCATCTTCCATTCTCTATCAACCATCCCCCATCCATCATCCTCTATCCATCATCTACCATCCAACATCTACTATCCCCCATCCTCTATTCTTCATCCTCTATCCACCAACCTCTATCCACCATCCTCTATCCATCATCATCCATCTTCTATCCACAATAATCCACCCACCATCCCCCATTCTCTATCCACCATCCTCCATCTTCCATTTTCCATCCACTATCCTCTCAAAACGCTGCTAATTCATATGAAATACACTCAAATGTTGAAATAACTCGCCAACTGTTAAATGATTTTGCTAACGCAGAAACCATCGCGGGCGTACTCTCAACAAATCATCAAAGTTTCATCGCAATCGGATGAGTGGCTTAGGAGCCTATACAGAACTGACAAACAAACATTCATTTTTATATATAGAGATTGAAAAATTAAAAAAATTCTGAACATTAGTGATATTTTGAATTATTATCGAGAAAATAGCGATAAGTCTCGGCATGTTTATGAGAAAGCAATCGAAAAAGAGTCAAAAACTGTTAGTTGTGGCAAACAAACAATATTGAATTTTGATTTTTTATACCTTAAAAAAGTATGTGGGGTATGAAAAAACAGGCGAACCGATTTCAATTCGAAATAACTAATCCGATTTAATTCCATACATGTGAACGACTTTAGACCGAAATCACGATGAAATCTGCACCGAAAAGAAATTTTTTTAATCATTAAAAATAGACTTCAAGTGCAACCTAAAAAAGTTATTTGAGCATCTAAGCATCTAGCCTACAGAACTAGTAAGCCATTTGTGTTGAAACTAGAATAGGTGACTATGTTACAAAAAAACATTGCAAATATAAAATATAAAATTGCACAATGAATAATAATCGGTGAAATTGAACAATATATTTTATTTTAGTTTGTTAACGTAATCAATGTTGTTTTATTAAATTTAATGTTATTTGAGAAATCTGTATGATTTTTCAGATGATCCAAATCGAGTAGGGAATTCAATTGTGATTCGAATAGGCGATCTAAGTTCGAAACGGTAATTGGATTTGACCCAATCTGTTCGAATATGCAAACCTAGCTTCTGAAAAATAATAAGTGAATTTTTTAAAATTTTTCTAATCTACAATTTTGTTAAATTTAATGTTAACATTAATATTGTAAATGCTGGTTTTTTAAAGTGTGTGTTTCTCTCTAAGCAGGGTATAAAATTTCTTTTCTTACACGCGATTCAATTTTGGACCGCTAAGGCGTTCCGATATCTGTTCGAAGAAGGTATTGAGTTTCGGTTAGGGCGAACCGATTTGGATCCGAGCAGGCGACTTAAATTCGATTCGAGAAAGTGATTCGAAATATTTCATACGGTAGAGAGCTAGATTCGATTAGTTTTTAAGTAAACTGACCGATATACCTATAAACACAATCTGCTCGAAATTTCGAAAAACAACATTTACGGATAAAGAAAATATAGTGAACTCATTTTCGCTTTCCTGCCAAAATTATTAACATTTTCGATTGCAATGTTCCATTAGAAACTGTAGTAATAGACAGAAATACGTGACTAAATTGTTGACCTAGTCCCTAATAATAACACACTGTTAAGTTCTGTTTTTTTTTTTCTTAAATCCACTGATAATTTTAATAATAAATTAGCTGTTTCATTTCTTATTTTGCCGATTCAGTTGAATGCACTTATTTTAAATTTTTGAACCATGTAAAAGCCATTTAAGCGTAAAATCAAATCGCGCAAGACAAGAGTACTGTGCGTTGTATATCAGATTATCGAGAAAAATTTGTAATGGGCTAATTGGTTTGGCGGCTTATTATAATTTTGTTACAGTTCAGTTTATTTAATTTCCACATGACCCCTATGTGTGATAAGCTCAAAAAATGAGTCCGATTCGAAGTCATGTGAATTTGTAGCACTTATCTTTCCAAGTTGGGGGCCCACTATTAATATTAGCAGTAATTTTATTAATTTAAAAAAAAATTCAGCATAAATTTTATACATTAAATTGTGTTTTGTATTGTGTTTCATACAGAAGTCAAGGCATTCGACTTATTTTTCAAAAAATTCAACATAAAAATAGTTGCGCATTTTTGCTTTCGGCCACAAATGAAATTATCAATTTTGAAATATCATACACACATATAAAAGAAAATTATTGCAAATTGAAATTGCACGATTGTACGGCAATTTTCCACGTTTGGTTTAACAATTAACAGAGTTTTGCTTTTGAAAAGTATACGGCAAATATACTTGTTCGACATAAAGGTTTTGTTGAGGAAGTGAAAGATTTGGTTGAGGAAGTGAAAATCACTTCTATTATTAATCTAATGAAAAACAAAAATTACAGTGTTAAAAAAAATTCAACCAGTACTGAGAAAAGACTATAAGGTTTCTTACATACCGATAATAAATATTCAAAATTGAAAAGGTATGTACCCATAACACCCATGTACGAAATCGAATCGCAGTCGGTAGAGCAATGAAATGATTCAACAAGCAATGAAAATATTAAAATTATAAAAATTGTCTATTGTTGTTAAAAATCCAAAAGCTTATAATCAAAGAATGTCGAAAGAAACATTTCAGAGCATTCTATCTCACTTAGTGATAGGAGTAACGATGCATGGAATGCAGGTTCGCGTAACGTACATAACACACCGTCGATTACTCTAACTTACCTGAGAAAAACACGGAAGACAATCAGGGACCAATTAATAAACAACTTTATGCTCGCGCAACAAGCAATCACGAATATTGTCGTCAGCAATACACGCATTGTAAACATTTTTGCGCAAACAGAGACAGAGAAAGGCTTCATATAAAATATTATAAAAAATTTCTGAAGTGAATCCGAAATGAAAATCATTGGAATGTTATAGCAAATATTGTACTTTAAAAAGAAGATATCGTTGGTAACAGCGCTGATAGTCCCATTTATTTGCTTCAAAGTCAAATTTATTTAATTTAAATATACAGAAAAATTAAGCGAAATAGAGTAAATATTTTCTACATGAGACACGGCTCGAGTGTCTCCTAATTGTCGCATCGTAGACAAGAATTAAATATTCCCTGGATTAAAAATATAATTTTTTATAATTGAAGTGATGACCTAGCCAAAATCTTTGTGAAATACTTCACACAAATGCACAACATACGAATTACGGAATCCCGTCAATTTCGTATCGCCAATTACTTCTATGAAAACTCAATTCTACATTTTCATACATTTAAATTTCTAGTCTTAAAATTGTTGTTAAATTAATACTATTTTTTCCAGTTAAACTGCTTATATTATAAGAGGATTATATCTTAAAAAGATGTTTTACAAATATGTGAAACAATCAACGAAGTCTTGTACCATTTATTCCACTCTTAGGTTTGACTGAGAAATCAGACGAAATCGCAATTAATCATTTTTTAAATAAAAAAATACTTGACGTTCGGAGAGGTAATTTTGAGGATTGTTGTATGGTGGCTACTCGAAAAAGGACGACAATAATTTCACATCGGAAATCAACACTTGAAACATCTTAACAATATTTAAATTACCACAGTTTGGAAAAAAATTTTCCAATCAAATTAATAGAAACAGCTAAAGATTACAAACAAAATAACAAACACTATTTCCTAAAAGATTTGTTCTTCAAAAATGTTAGTGGAATGTATCTTTTCTCCACAGTAAGTTTTCATTAATTTCCTAAATTCATTCATCAACAATTTTGATTTCTAAGCTCTATTTTCGCAGCCAATTCATGCGCACAATTTTTTTAAGAATTTTTGCAGTCGAGTGTCTTCATTTTCATATTTTAAAATTTTAAATATCTCGCTTGGGTCTACGTTAATCGTAAGTGTTGTGTTACCGCATACTTTTTTAAAGCTAGCTACCGATTAATACACCAAACACCACTCTACTCCAAATTAATTCCAATACAGTTTTAACATCATAGAACAACGCGTAATGAAATTTTCGCACATTCTACTAATACAAGTATCTACTAATTATTGAGAAACATTTGTATGGTCGTTTTGAACGAGTACGTTTTCAGTCGCAGTCTATAGTAAATCCAAAGCGAATCCTACGTAAATTTCAAAATCCATTTACACGCGCAAGAAATTTGAAAACAGGCTATCGAAATTACACGCTTGGTGTGACGTTCATTTTAATTCCACCATAGACCTTTTAAAATAATAAAACATTTTCGTTTCCATACTCTAATATCTAATTTAGTATTAAACTCACAAAAAGTTGACAGCGGTTCTCCAAGGATAAGCAAAATCTTAGATCCCATTTTAACGTTTTTTGAAGTAACTAACCAAAAGGTTTAACCACATCTTTAAGAAAATTTGTGTAATTACTTACTTACTTACTTACTTTTGGCTAACATAATATAGATATATACGATAAAATGGTGATAAAGTAATATATAAAATTTAAAATACAGCACTTTACAGGTTCTCTTCCAATTTTTCAGTAAATAGTATTTTGTATGGAAGCTACCACGAGATATAAAAGAATTTACGTCATTAATACATTGTGCCTAAATTGAATAAGCGTGCTGAATTAAAACGAACTTGAATTTTCACCGATTCCGCTGAATGTAAGTTTCTACTAATTAGGGAAGAATGTTTATTTCTGTCTGATCCCGGACTCTAAAATTAAAATTTTTAAATGCCCATTAAGTATAACTGCGAAACTTTTTAGGTTTAATTATGTACGGACCCCGTCTTAGATCTAAATGCGTGCAGGCACGCGTACCTAGTAACCATTAGTAACCAACCACTTGATTCTCTCTGTACTCTACAGATAATCCTTAAGTTTTACTTATTTAGTTGTACCTTAGTTGAAGTTCGTAGTTAGTTAAGAGTAATCTGGGTGGCTTTGTGGTGGTTACAGCACTTGCCTTTGGTGCACCTAGTACCAGGTTCGAATCTGCTTGGCGATAAGTAATTTTCGAGAATGGGATTGGGTGCCTGAATACCAGCTCACTCAGCTGTAAATGAGTTAAGATCGGGGTAATAATCACGGACGAGCGTGTGGCTGACGACTTCACATCCTATTGTTGGTCTAGTAATGAAGTAACTCTAGCATTATTTCAAGGCCTAGACCTAGTTTGGGCCATGAATTCTTATTATTAGCTTAAGCTTAGTTCTAAGTTTTAACACATAAAAATAAGGTTTTTATTTCCCTTTTCAATCATAAGACATTAATAACACCTCGAAGAAACATATGTTACTATGGGTGTAAAGTTTTCAAACTGACCACCTAATCAACAAATTTACCAGCAATGTCTAGTTTTAAGTACCTCGTGGAAATAAATTGAATTGAATTGAATTGAATAAACACTTTTGTATTGGAGCTACTCTAAGCAATAGAGAGACACTTTGCTCATTAATACAACAAACGTCTGTTGTATTTTTCGTTTCTTTAGTTCTTATTTAGTTCAGTCAAAGTTTTGGTTTATAGTTTATCTCCATTATTTTAGATTTTTGATGATCGATCAACCGATTTTAGAGACTTTTACATGGGAGCTACCTGACTCGATTTCTGACCGCTCCATCCCTAAAACTGAAAAGACTGTACACATATTCTGTATCAAAAGATAACCTCCTAATTCTTGTACAATGTCGTTAAAAATATTTTAAGAAGGGAACCTTCATTCACAAATAAATATGATTTTACCTTTTGCTACTACTTCGTGTTAGATTTTATTTGTAGGTACATGTTATTGTAGCTTAACGGTTTTTTCAGTTGTTGCATCTAATGAAGGCATACATTTTTCGTGGAATTTTGCATGGAAGCTACTCCAGATTTGAGGTAGGTATTTGGCTGTGAACATTATTATTATTTATATAATAAAAATTTTGATACTGATATTGCAACACAAATTCTGGCTGGAACTAAGGCACTTTAATGAAGTTTGGACTCAAACCAAACTACAAATTTGAAAGTTTTGTTCAACTATAAATATTTTTAAAACTGATCACCCCAATTTCAACTAATTAAATTTGATCTAATTATTTTTTTTAAATTCCATATGTTGCTGAGCTCATTGTCTAAGCCAACAAGACGCCGTATACGGAAATAAACGTTTTTTTTTTATTAAACGAAGCAAATACGTACTCCATCAACGTGAATTTTCCCCAAAATAAGCCCACATGCGATCAAAATATTTACACATATTTTAGAACCAGAAATTCCCATATTGCAAGATCCGTGTAATGAGCAAGCAAAAAGTTTAAAATAATCCAAAGACGAAAAAAAAAACAGAATGTAAACATTTCCTATATGATCTTAATCGCACTATACCCCGTTTTAATTACTACCTGTCTAATCCCATTAAAAAAAATAATTAGCCCGAAAAAAAACCTGTTGATTGGGACAAAAAAAAAATTTAATTCGACTTAAGTAGCCTTAAGTACACTCGGTACCACTTACACTCCCACAAGAATTAGCATTAAATTTATCGGCGCCGACTATTAGTTTTGTTACTTTGTCCATCTGTCGATCATCCGGCAACATTGAAACGATCGTAGAATATTCGTATGTAAAGTTCCTCCTTTCTCATAGTCTTGCATTTAAAAATCGATCAATTAAGAGTATGCGACTCTTCCGCATTCACCTTATTTTCAGTTACACTAGTTTAACTAGTGATCGAAACAAGTTTCTAATACGATCGGAATAATTACTGTAAGATTGAGGCGCGCACTATCAGAAAGTCGGGAAGAGATACACACGTCGATAATGAAATCGATCGCTTATAATCGATATACGACACGATCACCTAGTTCGATCTTGATCACCTAGAATCGCGGCGGCACACACATGTACTTGGGACGCAAATTTATTCGCAACAATTTATTTTATTTAATAAAAATTTGTTAAGTACGTACTAACGATCTAAACCGATGCAAGAAAACTACTGATCTTGTCGGGTTGGTTTTTTTTTAACGGGCAGACAAGATATTATGATCTCTTGATAAAGTTTTTTATTTTTCTTATTTGCATTCTTGCGACGTTATCATTTTGCAGAGAAAAGGCACACAGTATTACGGAGATACGTTGTAGGTATCTTGTGAATAAGATAAGACTAAGCTTATTTTCAGCTGATTCTGTTTTTCACCACCTGAGAAACTGTGGTAATTAGATATTTGGAATAAATTGCAAATTTTTGCATATTTTAAATATTTTTTATCAGTTCCTGTCACAGGTATGGAAAAACACAGAAGAAAAATGTTTGCTTTTTGTGGTACAAATTTACGGAATTTTTTTAAAGTAGCAGGCTTACTACCTACCGTGACCTCCAAGATAATATTTTTATAAATTCGTTAGAGATTGGTTTAAAATAACCAAAAACAATGTTCAGTGCAACTCCGTCAAATCAGAAAGATGAAACGTGCGAGTTTCTTTTGAGACTTAAAAGAGCGCTCTGCGTTTTATGCATTTAATTCGACTCTACTCTGACTGCTACAGTCAGCAATTTTAACGACGTCTGAATTAGAGATGGGAAGGAGTGAACAGTTCCAAAAGAATACTTCACTGAAGTGAATGAGTTAGGTAACTCCCTCTTTTTGGTGAACTGCAGTTTCATTGGACACATGACAAACCCTTTGATCGATCTTTTTTTTTGTTTCATCTTGTAAATCTACTGACGAAAGGAAGAGGAAGAAATTCACTGAACTGTACTGACCTTTTTGTTTTGGTCCTCATAATCACCGTCCAGCTGAAGGAACGATAAGTTCCAGAGGTGCTTCACTCAAATGTACCTATTGACCTCTTTTTTTGTAGGCAAACTACTTCCCTCAACAATACTGAGCTTTTTTTTGGTCCTCATCTAGATCTATTGATGAAAGGAAGGAACGATGGAACGAAGAGTTCCGGAACTACTTCACTGAACTCGATCCTTAAAGTGAGTCACTCGGAGTGTCGGAGTGAAATACTTCACTGAAAGGAACAGTTTTGCCCATCTCTAGTCTGAATTCAATGATTTTACCATGTTTTCATAAAATTCTACAAATAACTTCCACGCGATTCATTTATGTACAAGAATTTATCAGAGAAGGAGGCGCTTCTATCATTGACAGTACAATGAAATGGGTTGGAAGTGCATGAGATGAGATTATTAATATGAATTTAAACAAAAGTGTAGGAGAAAGGACCGACCTCGAGGGATGCCAGCATTAATAAAAGAAGCAGACTATCATAAAGAAGAGATGAACGAGTTTAGTGAAACGAGACGGACATCTTGAAATGACTTAAGCAGAAATACTATCAGGTGCCACACATTTTCTTACATACACCCTGGCTAATGAAGTTTTAGTGAAAATTGATCTAGAGAAGGTTTTGCAGTAAGATAACTCTATAACAATTGAATCACCGAAAAAGAATAATTGCTCGGAATTTTCCAAGTCAGTACAGTCAAATACACAAACTATAGGGCAAGCAATACCAGTAATCTCTGAAAACATTGACACATTGCCGAAATATTGCCGCAATTAGCATGATATGTTTACGGGTTACGGGTCAAATACTTGACAGTGTTTGTAGACTTTGCTGTCAAATATTTTAGGTAATATGATTTTTGTGCATTGTCCAAAAATACTCATCACATTACTTCTGTTGAGACGAAACTAAATTCATTTATATGATGAATAAATCGTTTTATTAATGAATATAATCATTAACTTTTCTTCAATATACCATAGTAACGTCAAAATTCCAAAAGAGGAAACAGGCTATTGAAACTACATGGCTAGAGCACTATGATATCACAGGAAAAAGTTTAACTTCTAAAGAGACAAACTAGTCACAAGTTCCACAAAAATTTAAACATTTCTATAATTTAATTTCTTTTTTTTAAATCTCGTACAACTATTAACTCCCGAGATGGAAGAACTGTTATGATGTATCATTAACTTAAAAATATACTACTCAACAATATTTTGCTGAATTTTTGTCATATTTGTCAATTTTTTTCAATAAATTTTTGACGAAATGAAACACTAGCTAACGTATCTAAAACACAAAAATTTGACAAATAATTGACATATTCGCTAGTAAATGCATATTGTGTTACAAGGCCTATTTGACCTGATAAGCATTACTTAATTGTTTGTCATATTTGTGGTCAAATATTATACAGACATATTCCATATATGAACATACATTCATATGCCATGTCCAGTCTGACGCAATCTTTACGAAATCAGTTCAAAAATTCTTCATAAAATTCAGCGTAGGCGATCAAGCCAATGGCAACCCCTTGAAATATTTCCAAACAACCAGATCTTCTAATCAATGCATGTGATATGTATCTAGACTACCTTGCTGTATCGTTCACATGTTCTAATTTGAAAATTTATTCACCTGTATTTTGAAATTCGCAAGGAAATCTAGAACGCGATCATAACAAAATTCAATTATGCATATAAAATCGGTGATTGTGCACAATAAAGTGATCTTGTAATTGATCGGCTTTAAAATAGAGCCCTGTGTATTCGCGTGCCAACATCCTTCACAACTTCGAGAGCAATTAGATAAATGAAAACCTTAACTGGCGAATCGATTTTCGATTTTTTTTGCAATTATCAGCCACTTGCAATTGCATGATACGCTTCAATAAAATTCGAATCTGCGATCGTAACACTGTCAACAAAAACGATCTTGCAATTGCAACTAACTGCACTGCATTCCGTTGGTTTTAAGTTGAGGCGAAGCGGGGTTCCGTCTTAAGCTTCACGATGATCGTAACTTCATAAATTTTTACATGATAGCATCAATGGCAGAACTAAGGTTGTTGGAGGTATGTTTTTTTTAGTAGTAAAAGTGAGGTATAACCCTTATAGCAATAGCTGAAAGGCGGCCAAGCTGGCGCTTGTTGCGATCACCTCAAGTCAAGCGATCTTTCTTCCAATATGTTAAAGAAAACCGTGGATCAAGCTTGAGGATCAGTTTTCGTGTGCGGTATAGCGAGATTTCCTGATCAGTTAAGAGTTTGCGTTTTTCCAGTTGGTTATAAAGCACCTTTCGCTTGTCTTATTTGAAAGTCTTTTAGTTTCTGTTTACGATGAGAATTGATTATTTTATTGCGAAAATATCAATTTAAAGAATTTTTCGATATCATTTGTAATCAGAAGTTATTACAGACATTGCGGACGAGTTACATAATCTCTGGAGAAATTATAGTTAATTATGCAGTTAAAGGCGATGACACTACATGGTTGCTTTCGAGTGACACTAATTAATTGACAGTTGAACGATTGCCATGATAAGTCCTTGCTTTTAAGCAGGTCTCAGTTAAAAGGCATTTTTTTAGAATAAAATCTCAGTACTGAGGAAAAAAGTTGAACAATGCTTGAGTTCTTTTTTCTAAGTCTATCGAAATGATGTCGCCGAACACAAGGGCGCACTAAGTAGTGCATGTAGGGACATAATGTAAATAGTAACATAGTAACCAAATTTTGCAAGTAAGGGTCAAGTAGATCACTCGTTCAAATCTGGATCGACGGTCCAAAAAATATTCAGTTCTTGAAAAACAAGATACCGCATGACAAGGGGGATCCTCAAAGGCTGCGAAAAGAGATACACAAAAAATAGTAAGCATAATTTAATTAAAAAAGTTTAATTTTCCAACCAAATCTGGCTCCGAGAACTTAGCAATGAAAGTTCAGGTAGGTCGCTAATCCAAATCCTGATCGACGGACCAAAAAATATTTTTTTTTTAATTTTAGGTTTGAGAACAATTTTCTCGAGGAAACATTGGTTGAAACGTCATAAAATCAAAATGAAGTGAACAGTAGTGAAGCTTTAGTAAGTACAAATTGAAGTGATGACAGCTTTTAATTTAATTTAGGTGTAAGTCGTAGTTGTGCCGAATCATTAAAATCAACATTTTTCGCAAGAAGCAGAAAATTTATTAAGAAATTTCAGCATTCAAAACGTTGGTAGGCTGAACCTTTTAGACTATAGAGAAGAAGACCTATGCGAAAGGGGAAATTGGAAACCAGGATCCATCAGGTGAAAGGAATTCGACGTCGCTAAGAAGTGGAGAACCTTTAGAAGTGGACCCATTGACTTGGGCGGAAGTAAGAAAGAAGGGAATAACAAAGATGGTTTGTAAAACAAGGCACAATTTAAATGATAATAATTGAATTTATTAAAAACATACGTACATATGTCAACTTCCTATATGCAAAATACCACGATTATTCAATTCGGTGTGCCTGCTTTGGTGCAGAAATAGAGCGCTTTCTGAGGCATTGCACCGGTTGATTTTGTTTATCCTTTATCTTGTAATAAAGATATATCTACCTATGGCTGGGATTGAAACTATTACCCTTTTAATTGATAGAGAAGTACGAGTGAATTAATTTGGATGAAGAACCTTGGAAATGGTATAAAATTGCAAATTAAAGACTCGAAAGCTACCTATTTCTAGCGCATCTTCATGCACCTTAAAATACAGCCTTGTACTTTAGGAATTTATGTCAAAATCTCTTGTTCCAATCGTTTGTAGTGCGAGATATTTCACGATTGCGTCCCAACCTCCGTGACTAATTAAGCACCCATTAGCGGTTATATTTAGATCGAACAATCGTTTTTTTTTTGTAATTCACCCATAACAAAGTATCGATATATGACCTCTAATAAATACACCTATCGACGTTACGTTTTTTTTCCTTCTGCTTCTTCGAATGAATCTTAAGCGGTTCCGTTCTCTTGAAGCGGTAATCTGAAATTCTGCACACCCATTCCATAATAAATTGTAGTGTATGATAGGTTTGTAAGCGAAGAAAAAAACCACATTAATCTCAAGGTTGTCTCATGAATTCCGCTAGATATAATTGCAGTCTGTGCGGTGAAAGAAAAACAAGTAGAAAAATGCTCAATCCTTTTCTAAGAAATAACTTTTCCTATCAATAAACACACCCTAGTAGCTCCGTGATCCGATATCTTGTTGCAAAAGAGTATCTAGATACAATCTTCGGCTAGCGTCTGACTATAGTCCGAGTATAGTGCGGACTGGCCAGCCTCTTGTCCCAGATTTTCTGTCCAATGTTCGGGAAAATGCCAGAATTTGTATCTACGACCAATTTTTAAGATACGTGATTATTGTCCTATCGACGGACACAATAGCTTCAAAATTGTCGTACACACTATGCGACTTTAAAGCAATAAAACGGCACTAGGTGCACTGAATACGAAATTTGAGTTAATAGACTGTGCGCAAATCGATCCACCTTAAAAAAATACCGTCTTGATCGTATCTTGAAGATTATTTTTTTTTTCACTTTTGTAGTGAAATTTTCCGTTCAATTTTCTACTTCCATCATTTCAGCCATAACATCTCTCGGAATCAAGACATTCCGACCATGTTAATGATGATGACGTCTTTAACTGCTTTTCACCTTTAATGCATTTTAACATTAGCATAAATGGGAAATTGTGTGATATCTTTTCATCGGTGTCCAGTTGAGTTGAGTCCGGCATTTCTATAAGCCGGCCAATTGCAATTACCTGTCTAATGTTGTTTTGTTCTGTGTATCACACCTTTAAGTCGTGTGTCCCAGTGACTGACTCAGGTGATCGTATAAGAGGATAAAAGCCTAATCTTTATTATGTGACCTTATATTGCGTTTCTCATTAGTTAATTTTGTTCGTTACGGACATTCGTGATGTAGCGCAATTTCCATTTTGAAATTAAATTGTTAAATGTGTCGTACCGTCATTTGGATTTGATTTCTTCATTAATTAACATTAAATTTAACTGCCACAATTAATCAATCCTCACCCAAGTGATAAGTAATCTAGGATTCTATGGAAATAGTAAGAAACTCGTAAATTATCGAAAGGTGCAGCACAGTAGTTCAAGCCGGACGTGGACCTAATTTTCTAGCACCAGCTATTAAAGCTCACTTTGCTCCTGTAGGCAGTTACGTTCTTCAGTTCGATTCGATATCATATCAGACCTAAGAGATATGTCGGAATTCGTAAAAACGTACACAACCCTTTACACTTACTTAGGGGGTTAAAAATCGAAAAATTACCAATTGGACTTGGACACAATTTTCTAGCCCAGTCAATCGCCAGAAAATAAATTCCAGGCATTTATATGAAAACCCCGCAGAAGTCAAATTAATTCGGTATCTCGGCAGACCCTAGAGATATCACGAAATTCGTAAAAATTCATACACACAATTTACCTTGACATTTTTTTGGTTCACCTCCGTATAATAATTAAGTAGGAAGTGTAGTTTTTTGAAAAAGGCTTGACTTCATATAAAGCAAGAGTGCACAAACAGATCAAGAGGTTCATATTTTTTAGATTGCCCTAAAAAAAACTGTTTGTGTAATAACGAAAACCAAAATCCCGAAAACAAAGTTGTCGACAGTAGAATACCGAAAAAAAAATTTGAAAAACAGTTCCAAAATAAAATTAATAAAATTTGAAATTTACTTCTAATGCCCTAGACACACGGCAGCGTTAATATCGTATTATCTGCCGTTTGGCTATTAACTCGACTTAATACGTAATTATTTGACTATTATCTCACTAATTTAATATAGTTCGAAAGTCTGTATTAAATTGTGCGACGATATTATTAATAGTTTGACGCAATGTGATGCATCGAAGAGCTTCTGTTTTTTCCCCAGTAACAAATGTTTTTGGCATTTGTTGAATGAAATTGAATAATTAATAAAATAGAAATTTCTGCAAACGGATAAAACACGTAAAAAAAAGAGTTCTGTGGGCCATGTCTGACGAAGCTGAAAGATGCTTGAAGGGACAGTTTGGCAGACTTGAGGCAAGCGAAACAGAACTCGCATGTTTTCGCGGCAATTTAATTGTCAAACTTTTTGAGCTTTTTCTTGATTTAATATACTTAGATTAAAATAAACGTACGTGTGTCACCCTCCAATTTTCAATGAAAGATTTTGATTTAATCAGTATTAAATATTGCCGTGTGTTTAGGGCATAAGCGAAAAGTACGCTTTTATGGTTATTAAATTTATTGAATTTTATGATCGAATTATTGTAATATCGCTACCAAGTTTCAGGTTTCTGCCCGGTTTTGGGGGTTAAACCCTTCCCTGAAGAAGAAGATAACGCATGGAATAAGACATTGTAATCAAACGATCTAAGGTATTACAATTTTTCGAAAAATTGTAGGAAAAGTTTGAGCATGAAGAAAATCGAGCTTGTCCTTTGTGTAGCCTTTATAAACTTTTCCGAACGTCGGAAAAACGATAACTGAAGAACGCATTTAACATGAAGTTTGATCTTTGGAATCCAGTTGCAACTACTCATAAAGTCGTAAAAAACCTTCCAATCATAAAAAAAATTTTGTTTTGATTGTTTGATTTTTTTGAATTTTATATCGTAAGAACAGTGTATGCAAGAGATTTGAAACTTTCTATAGTCGCTAATTTTGAAGGACTTTGTAAAAATATAACTTTAGAGTTGTGATGTGTAAAAACCCTCAAATATTAAAGCGATAGCGTCTTCGTTTGACGCAATCCAGAGAGATTATTGCGTAGTTACTGGTTAGATAGCCCTGACATTTCTTTTCATCTGGCCAGTTTGGCCAGTTTTCAGATGTTATCTTTAAGGTCTCTCTACTTTGTATGTAAAAATGTGATTTAAAATGCTTGAACAAATTTCATTTATTCTTCAGACAGTTGCAAGTGGTACACGTACTCATCCTATTGAAGCCTGTCTTCTTCCAAGTATCGATTGATTGAAATAACACTACCCATCATTCATGGACTATTTTCAAGCGTGACGGTAAAAATTCACCTGTCCCATTGTACCTTTAGAGGTCTGAAATCGCAATACACTACAACATTATGTCAAGGCCTAGAGCTTCACATCGCCGTGTCACACATCTCGAACAGATGTAAATTGTAAAAGTAACACTGACTCTATACGCGCGATCATGATGTCAAGATCAAGTGCAAATCGTCAATACAATCTACGATGGGCCATTGACAAAAGTTCAATCAGATAGGTAGCTATTTAAAACCAGGTCAATCTAAAGATGTAAAATCTCCATCTATTTGCATCGGCACAAGGTAAAAAAAAGATACTTTTGAAAAGTGAAATGATCCACACCTTCGGGCCATGTTTACAAACATCCGAAATTAAGAAGGAAATCATCTCACACATCGAACTTAAATTTAAATTCTGTGTGGGTATCTCATAGAAATGACCATCCACGAAAAACAATCTTACAGAAAATGTATGTCAATCCATGAATAATCTTCACGACGAAGATACATTCATCATCTTATGGAGTTGTGATAAGTTGACATACGTTACCCACTGGCTAATCAGATGCGGATAATATGTGCATTGTACAAGTCGGTCATCATCATCAGTTGGTACGAGGTAAATCGCAGAAAGTATTTTTTTTTACACCTGTACCTGGACACAACTCTATACCCCCTGCAGGTGATACGAGTATATAAAAAAAGAATAAGTCATACTTAATTTTATTTCTACTATCTACTCTCGTATGTGAAACCGAAACTGAAATCGACCTGTTTAATAAAATTAACGCACGGAATGTACTAGGAAATTGATGAGGCTTACTTTTCAGGCCCACCAACGATAGTTTTCATTAATTAAATATTCACGTCACACGTCTTAATGGCGATAGTTCAGGTGTGTAGAGCGTGCGGAATGAATTAATAGACCAGTTTTCACCCTAATCCCTTGAAGAAAGTTTTAAAAATAATTTTAATTGGGTGGCGACGAAAAAAATGAACGAATATCAATAAAAAATGAGAAGATGTTTTTGCGAAATTTGTGTTATATAATTTTAGGGAAATTAACGAAAAAATCGTGTGGTTCGAAATCACTTAAATTTCTTTTAGAGTTAATTATACTTTAACATAAGATTTAACTATTTTCATTGATCAAATTTGTTTTGTCGAATTACTTTTTTCATGTTTCGAAAAATAAAATCTGTGGCCGCTATTCACAGTCGTTTTAAAGTTGGCTCTAAGTAAGAGCTGACTTTAGTGTCATATTAATAATACGACACTAAAGTCAGCTTTAACTCAAAGCCAACTTTATGAAGACTGTGAATAGCGGCCTTTACTTTTATACGAAAATCTAATGCACAAAGTTTTGTTTTTCTTTAAATTGGCAGAAAACAAATGTAACGAATTTAAAAAAAAAAACATAACGCAGTCACGATCGGCTGCAAGCCAATTGTATGATACTCTAGATGAAATACTGAACCCCGATTTATATTTTAGTTGGAAATATATCAAAAGAATGAGGAGACCTTTTACTTACAGGTAGAAATTATTGTATAGGTAGTGGCTACTCGATTTTTTGATTTATAGTGAGTTCCATAAAGTAAATTAGGACATTTTACAGAATTTTTGTATGGCAACTACATGAAAGACTTATGGGATATTTTTCATATTAATAGTTTCAGCAGCGACTATTATAAAATTAATGTGTATACAATTTCAAAGTCGTAACTTAAAGCGTTCAAAAGTTATCGTTCAATATTGGTGAACATGTTTATTAAGGACTTTTGTATGACAGCTACCCGAAGGAGTCAACAGATGGCGCTAATTAATGAACTCCGTTTTGGTTTTGGTATAAAACTAATTCCTGTAAAATTTGTAATTCCTGCTTTAATTCGTTCTAGAGTTATAGTGGATTCAGTAACATGCACAGATTTTTGAAGGGCTTTTCTAGGCTGCTACACGAAGGACTCATTCGATTTGCATTATATTCGAAACTTTCGATTTAAACATTGAAAACCTTAAGTATGCAAAATTTCAAGTTCCTAACTTGAAGCATTCGAGCAATAATTGTGAAAACGTGTTTTAAGGACTCTTGTATGGGAGGTACCCGAAGGATTGGAAGGATATCGCCCATTAACGAACTTAGCCTTACTTTTTCCATTTTACAAGTTGTGACAAAATTTCAACTTCCTAGGTCAACGCGTTCTTGAGTTATCGTGCTAACGGACGGACGGACGGACGGACGGACGGACAGCAAACGGATTTGGGGGTTTTGGCCAAAAATAAACACAAAATATTATATAACTTTTTTTCGTCCGAGGCTCGGTTCTATGCGTTACAAACTTTTCGGGCTGGATTAAACTTATAATACTCTATATGTTCATCTAGAGTATAAATATTAGACGATAATTTACGAGAAAATTATGTGAATTTGAAATCACACAAGTTTCTATTACACTTAATTTTACTTCATAAAAGATAATGACAGTTTTCACTTTTCAAATTTGATTTGTCAAATTATCTTATTGTGGGACATTTTTACCTATCAAAATTTGGCAATAAATCTTCTTTGTTTTATGTCAAAAATTTATTTGAAATAATTGACTGAATTTATTTCCAATTTTTTAAAAATTATTTTTATCAAAATATTTTAAAAAATTGGACTCAAATTTTATACAAATGATTTTATTTTGTTTCTGGATTTTGAGAAGAATTTGTATGTCTGGATTATACAACTAACACATGGACATTTTCGTAATTTCTTAAAGATATAACGTGAATATTATAGCCCATCAAAAATGAGTCAAAACCTTACATTTTTAAATTTCAGCTACTTTAACAAAAAAAAATAAGTTTGATGATTTTTCTTCTTTAAAAAAAAATGTTTCATATCTAGGGCCAATTGAGTACTGAAGCATGCAACTATATGCAACATGCTCAAATATTTGAATTATTTAGGTGGAAAACTTAAAATTTTATACAAGGCTCATTTTGACAAAAAAATTTGTGTAAATATTTTCAAAATGTTCGTGATGAAATATTGGACGATTTAGCAACTAAGCTGTCTATAATTTGTAATACATTCTTACAATCATCAAAAGAACAACATCTGAAATGGCTAGAGTGAAAGTGAAGGTTAAAAGCGTAGATTTTCTAGCAAATAATTCTTACCAAAAACGTGATCGATCCCAGAAATCAATTTGAATTTTTGCTTAAAATCGCAAAAAACAACTCCAGGGACATCCACTTGAACTCTGTTATTTTAGCAAAGCGTCTGTATCATATCATATTCGTGCTAATTACAATCAAATCTCAGTTTTTGGCCACGTTTTTTGTTTATAATGTAAATTTCCGACTTCCTATGAGGAAAGAATTTTTGAATTCTTAAATTAAATCCATAAAAACCCAATAAATTTGAAATTGGCATTTTCAAACTTCTCATCAGGCACGCAATTCTGTCAATCGAATAAATCAAAACCGGCTCGTTATTATAACGAAAATGGCACCAAATCGTCAGATTTATCTTCCGCATTCGAATCAAAATATAATGGAACTATTCGCCGAAAATGATATCAAAACCTCGAACAAAAAAAACATCGGTCAAAGATTGTGAGAATAATTACAACCGGTTTTTATTATGATATAAAATAAAGGTAGGTATCTTAAGTTGCACTTGAGTCTGTATAACAATCTTCAAAATTTTGGATTAAATTCTCGTTTAAGTGGAGGGTTCAGTTCATGGTGACTTTGAATTATGCAGAAAAAAAATTTGAGAAAATAATAGTTTTTGGAATTTAAGAGCACGTTATAACTGTCGACAGTAGTCTTGATTTTAAATCTTAAGTTTGGCCTGGGTTTCGTGTTTAGTATTTTAATTTTTGAAAACATTTTTGAAGGTCCTGAGAATGTTTATTAGGCAACAAGTAGACTGTGGTTAAGATGGTTATCACCCATCGAAGTAGAAATAGTAAAACCTTTTTTATGACAATCTATGACTCTGTGAAACAGTCGTAAGTATTTTCAAATGTACATAATTTTAGCAACCAATCGGAGATGAGTTATTAACAATAATTTCACTATTTAAGATTTTTCAACAATTAAGATTTGATGACCCAAATTGATTAGGGAATGAAGTTGAATGAGAACTGGTTCTCCATTAAAAACCAACAATATTTACCATAAATAAGCCGTCAAACAGTTTGGATCTTGTAAATAAAGACCTCCAAGTTTAAACCATTTGTAACATTTACCTCCAAGCTTAAACCATTTGTAACATTTACGAATATTTATTTATGGGCGCTAAAAGGTTGTCGTTGTGGTCAAAACCACACATCATAATGAATTACAGATGATTGGAACCAATAATTTGATTTTTACATAATCAACATCATTAGTTTTTTTTTATTAAACACCTTCATCGATTACAGAGGTCGAAATATCAATAATAATCTGTGACATCGATTTTTTTATAAAGTTGGATAATAATAGTTACAGCAAACGAGTGCGGTATTCGGAAAAATACGATTAATTAAAATAATAATATAATGATGGGCGGCCCTTTTAATTTTGATTATATTGCAGCGTGGATGAAATAAATAATTTCAACATTAGGTTGATTAAAATGGAAGATAAAATTAATTTTAGAGGTAGTAATCCACTCAAGTAGTTTTGTAATTTTGATGTTACTAATTTGAAAATGAAAATGTTGCAATGAAATTCCCCAAATTTAATTCACTTTTTAGTTTTGTCATCGTGGTTTTTGTGTTTGTTTCTGTCTGCAGTTTCGATTAATCACTTACTTTTTAGATGCCTTTACCTCACATCACAACTTCATTCTCTACGACTCCATGTCTACGTAGTACATGGCTTTGTATCGCATCACTTTGCAAACTGGGAACGATTTTTTTTAACGAGAACAAAATTGGCTTCGATCCTCTGTAAAAAGAGATAATTTTTTTATAACTGAAAATTATATTCAGAAATTGCTGTGCAAGAAATGCCGCGTTAATCTCAGTTACAATTTATTGTCTGTAGATTACAAACAATGATAGATATTTCAGGGAATAAGGCACATTCTCTAGCGAGTAAAGTTAAAGTAAAAAATCGAAAAATCTACCAAATTGTGATTAATAAAACGAATAACCACAAAAAATATATGTAAATACCGAAAAGAAACAAATTTTTGAAGTTTCAAATGGGCGAGAAATACTAAATTTTGGATATATAAATTCAATAATGTCTTTCAACGTATTATTTTGATATCTAAACTAGAGATGGGCAAAGCAGTTCCTTTCAGTGAAGTACTTCACTCCGAGTTACTCACTTTAAGGAACGAGTTCAGTAAAGTACTTCCATGGAACTATTCGCTCAATCGTTCTTTTAGTTCATTACTAGAGAGGACTTCAGTGATGAGTAGTCGAAAGACAGGACAGCAAAAAAGGTCAGTACATCTAGAAGTTTTAATGAGTAATAAAAAAAGGTATGATCATCTAGACTAGAAGATGATGAGCAAAAAAATACCAGTTATGTTCGTACATTTCACTCATTTGCTCTCTATTTTTTTTTTGAGTAATTGTTTTAAAATTCTTTTGTCACGTGTCCAATGGAACTGCAGTTCACTAAGTGAGTGAGTTACTTCACTCACTATACTCACTTCAATGAAGTGTTCTTTTGGACTGACTCATGAACGACCCATCACTAAAACGCATTTTGTATGGTAACAGGATTTGCAATGTACAAAAAATAAAATGTTGGATCAAAAAAAATTAAAGAAAAAACAAAATTTTAAAAGGTCAAAATTTCGAATCGACGGAAAAGTCTAAGATTTGGCTTTTTAGTTTGTAAAAACCTTAACACATTCTGTAAGGGAGGTGGAACAGAAACGTTGAACACTAAAACGAGAAATGAACTAAAAATATGAAAAATAAAATGTTGGAGAGCGGCAAAAAAATCAAAAGGTTAACAAAATAGGTTTTTGCAAATCCAAATGAGTAATAAAACTTAATTGTGATTTTTGTCTGATCGAATTTTTTGAAATCTAAAAGAAATCAAATTTAAAGGGTTGCAAATACAAGACTAAGCTAAATGTAAAAGCGAGCTGTAAATAATAAACACCAAAAATAAAATAATAAACACCAAAATTTTCAAGCCATAAATTTAAAATGTTAAACTTCTTAAACTCAAAATTTCAAAATTTTAATCTTTTAAAACTCAAAATTTAAACAATAAAAATTTTGAAGATCTCAATTGCCGAATAATTGTTGATATTTAATTTAATACTTAAATTTGATATTTTATTTAACACCATTCTCAAAACGATTTCTTGAGTACTAATCGAATTCTGTAAGAGGGTAGGTTTTGAAATATTGAATGGTAGGAGAATAAATACAATTGAAGCCCTCGGTGAAATAAAGAGTCAACTTATTTTTGAAAAACATGAGACGGCTTGGCTTTGCTGACTGCTGCTTTTGGACCATGCAGTTACCCCTTATGATTTAATATTATCCTTAATAATTCTGATAAAATCAAAAAATTCAGTAAAAGAATTTTAATCCAATAAGGCTTCAAAAAAAAAAAACAAATTTCGCATGTATTTCGAAAAATGAGTTGACCCCTTTTTCCACCAAGGGCTTCAATTTAAAAGGTCACGATTTTGAAATTGCATTACATCCCTATCCGCAAACTATCTGTTTCGAGTAACTTCATCTTTCAGTCACAAATAACGGTGGAGTATAGTCTTTCGCAGGTAATTCAAAGAAACAAAAAGCATAACTCTAATCGAAACCCACAAAATAAAATAGAGATTTTTGACAATATCGTCAGTAGGTTTTTACATTTCGACCCGTTTCTACGATCGTCAGTAACGTTCTAACTGGAACTTTAACTAACAGATTTTCATACAAAACTTGCAGTTAAGGTCTCTATGGTATGAATAATTAGTAAAAATTCAAATTATAGTGTCCTAGCCATCGCTAAACAAAATCAACTGACTTAACTATTGTTGAACAAAAGCAACAAGAAACTTTAAGTTACTTTTGGAATCAAAAAAAATCTATTTAAAAAAAAACATTTTAGAAAAATATTAAAAGAACTAAATTTTGCGACTATCAACGTTTTATAAACAAAAAGAAGTAAAATTTAAATGATTGTTTGATTGCTGAATTAAAAGAAGACAACATTTCAAATTTCGTTCTAAGGTAATTTTGGGAATAAGAAAGAGGATTTAATTTACATACGAATTTATTATTAGTATAAGCCTAAAAGTAAAATGTAAGGGTCGCGAAGGGAGGAAAAAATCTGAAAAAGTTAAAATCAGTTGGTGTTTAGTGCTACTCTTTTTTTTGACCACACAGTTGTATTTCCGGCACATAACTTAAGCGAAAACCCCAAATTCCATACTATAAAAAAACCACCTCATAACTAACAAATTAATTGCAATCACTTCATAATCACATAATAAGCTGAAAATTTCTACATAAAATTGTAAAAAAACAATTTTTACTAAAAAGAAATCTATTAAGTTGTAGAAAAGACATGCACTATGAAATGACCGAGAATTTGCGCAATTCATTCAATAAAATGAATATTTTAAATTGTACAATAAGAAAATATTATTTTCACATATTCTATATGCAAAAATCATCGTTCGGACGATTCGATACTTAGGTGTTTATTGTACCCGCCATCGATCACTACATTCACTGATCAATGATCGTGTCAGCGGCGTCCAACGTCGAATTCGAATAAGCAAATTAATGTGATGATCATTGGAAAATTTATTGTTCAATAATAGAAAGTTGCAATAATCATTTATCATAATACCATCGTTTTAAATTCGTTGTAGGATTGGTTTAATTTAAGTGATAAATTGAACATAGTTCCTTTTATTCTTTAAACTTTTACCCAACTGAATAGCAACGATCTGGTGGATTTTCTTTAGTACCTAAATCCTTACGCGACGTGGAGCAGAAATTGTGCTCTTGTTCAAATGTTGTTGGTGTTTCTAGTTATTGACCAATGAACTAGTTCTCGTTTGGAGCCACTACTTAATTATAAGCCTTCTTTGAAGAAAAGTGGTTTACACCACTGTCTCGAAGCTTCTAAATGAAAATAAGCAAAACGGAATCAAACTTGGACACTTATCTATGATTGCTCTATTGTACATCAAAATTGGTCGCATTGATCATCAAATCATCACACCCCAGAACAACTTTATTGAGATTCTCTTCAGTGAGTGAAATCCTGATGATCTTCTGGGCCCATAATGTTTGTACCCAGTTTTCACCACTCGTCTCAAAAGTGGATCTCTTTTCTCACATTTTTCGAATGCAATCAGATGCACTTAATTCATGGCGAATCTAAAATTGAGGCTGGATAAGATACAAGTTGTTGCAGATGGCTTACCATGCGCGATTTCGTTACTAACGTTTTAAATATTCCGCGACAGGTATATCATGGCTTGGTGTCGTTTAACACCTTCATTTTACCTTTTCACTTTGAACGGTCCGATCGTGATACATCTTTGAATACAGAAAGAGCACAGTAACGAAATCTTGTTCTTTTATTGCATCTTCAACGTACAAGCCCATATCTTTTTACAGATTAAGAAGCTGGTATTGAATTTTTTTTTTATAAAAAAGTGAATTATTTCGAAAATTTTCAGTAAAGCACTGTGTAAACTTACCGGTTAACTTGCAGCATTATCTGTATTTTATCAAAATGGTCGACTTGATGGAGGAACGACTTTATTTTTCACTCCAATCCCGATAGTACCTACCAACAGTCCAGCTAAAGATGTGATACTCTAGGCTATTATTTCCCTTTGTTCTGTATCTCTTGGAGTACCTCAAGGTAGACAGCTGGGGCCTTTGCTATTTATCTATAGAACATATGTAAGTTCTGAACTTTTAAATTAAGGTAACTTATAGTCCGAAATTTTTTTTTTGCTCAAAGTGATCTCTAGTTTTGAAGTTATCGGTTCGTACAAGGACTGTTGTATGGCTCGAAGGATTGGAACACTTCATTAACGAAGTTTTAAAATTTCTGCATCGAGATCTCAAAGAATTGCGTATCAAGTTTTAATTCCCTTGGCCTTCCTTCTTAATTTCAGGGCCAATACTTAACAAAACAAATTGTATTTTATCGACCAAGTCTCTGATCTATGCAATGGAGTTTTTTAGAGATTAGTTTAAGATATAAACATGAAAGAAGTGTTGACACTTTCCAAACTATTCGAACTTTCACAGCACTGTTTCTATTTTGGAATATCTAGAGTATATACAACTCTTGCATACTTAGATCAATTTTGTAGAGAAATATACATTTTCTAATTTTTTACATCAATGCTCAGTCATATTGTTACAGCTAGAGTTTCTATGTTCTAATTATAACGAGAGTAGTGATAAACAATTTTTCGTTTAAAACTCACTTTCGACTTTTCATAGAAATAATTATCCTGAAATCTACGCAAAATACCTACGAAATTAGTTCGCCCAATTGAAATCAATCCAAAAAAATTACGATATTATCATTTTTTTTAAATCAATCCCAAGAAATTTCACTAATCATAATCTAAACAATAACTGGGTCTTGTAATTATGATTCTAATAAATTTCTGAAATTTTTTTTCAATCTAAGAAACGAAAAATAATGATTGATCATCGAAATAAATTGCGGGCCAGTTTTCTTACAATAATTCGCACTAACCATAAGTACACAGTTGAATAAATTTTTTTTCCAAGATTTTATTTTTGTTTTTTAATGGATTTCGATTTTTCGTTTAAATTGTTTGGCTATTTTTTTTTCTAGAGCTGGATAATTGGAGCTTAACTTGTAATTTCGATTGAATATGTTCGATAAATGCTTTAACCGTTTTTAACATTGTCTAAAATTATATTCGAGTAAAATTTTATGAAATTGAATTGTACAATTAGTTGGATTGTAACATGTAGGAGTTTACAATTGAGTTGTGATTGAACCTGGTCTACAATTTATTTGGATGTGAAATTTTTTTTTTAAAATGCAGTGAAAATCGCTAATTTTTACCATCAGATATAGTTGTTATTTGATTCTAGGTTTTGGGAAAATTTCTCACACAGCAGATGCCAATTGTTTCACAAGCAATCTCTTTTGCATTTATGCCACTATATCTAATGGTGATTTCAGATTTTCTAAAAGTTAGAAAAAAAGAAAACATAATGTAGGTACTCATTAATAAAGTCTAGTTTTAGTAGTCCACTTAAACTTGAATAAGATACCGTCAAATACTTCATAAAATAAATTTGATAAAAATTTAATCAAATTTCGTCAATATTTTAGACCTGAAGTAGGACAAATAAAATATTGGACGAACAAAAATTTGACGGTTAAAATATCCGATGGCGTTTATCACTAAAATAGTCAAATATTTGACAAAGTCTAGACCAAGTTTCAGGTCTTGTAAACAAATTAAACCAATATTGTTTAAAAAATATGTAATAACTCAAAATTTGACGTCAAATATGACCTGAAGAATTTGACAAGCTTTTACATTTTGACAATGGCGTTCAAACGTATCGAACAGTGTAATATATCTAGGTGGAAGTTTATTAAACAGGCATTGTATTGGCATTGGCATGTTTATATCCAGACCGCCGAGAGAAATAGAGCACCTCCTTTGGTAGAACGACCAACTGAGGGAGTCAACTAGGTAAAATTGAGGGTGGAGTGGATATAAAATTAGTAAAGTACAGTACCACGCTTCAAATTCTTTAGCACTGTGGCCAAAAAGATAGGAACTATTGGATGAATTCTACTGATGGAAAAAGAATATGGAAACAACAATAAAGTGATCAAAATCAAATCATTTTCGAAATCTGAAGGATTAATTTACGAGTAATGAAATGTTCAATGAATCGCATATGTATCGTAAATTAATTCGGTGAATATATATTCCAACCTGATGAATCGTTAATGATTAACTTGCGATACTTTTGGTTTACCGAGGTTTGCTGTTGTGTTTTACATACTGCAAATTGTTTCTCCGCAATGAAATGGTTTTGATAGTACCACCACAAAATCTGCTTCCGTTTCTTGTGATCATTTCTCAAACATTAAAACCACGGAAATTTCAAGATCTTAATTTCATTTAATCTAATTAAGTCAGATATACAATTACGAATATTATCTTAAATTTTCAACAAACATAGATTTTTCTATGTCTATGCTCCGGCAAAAACCTACAAATTCAACTGTTATGACCTTGCTCACGTTGGCGTACATCCCATAAATTTCGTTTTATTTAACAAAGCATAATTTTTATTTCAAAAAAAAACCCAACTTTCCCATCGTTATCACGGCTCCGAAAAATCTGTGCATAAAATAACAATAACAATAAGTTTCAGGTATTTTTCGGGATTAGTGAGATCTTGATTTAGGCAAAGGTTAACACGACATACACGTTTTTAATAGATTTAAAAAAAAAAAATTGCAAATTTTTTAAGCAGCCAGGTCTTATAGCCATTAAAAGAAATTTTCCAGACTTAAAGGCGGCATTTTATAAAACAATTTTTTTTCTTTTGAAAGTATCTTCGACGGATTTTAATTGAAATAAACTGGTCGATATATTTTTGGAGATGTCTTATGAAATTTGGTTTCTTTTCACTGCGTACGAAATATGCCTTTAAGTTTACAAGTTGTTTACATGAAAGAAGTACGAAGAAAATGACTTATAATTAATTGGAATCTAATTGGATTATATTAAAATGGATTTAGGTTAATTTGAGATTGTTTGCGCGCAGATTAGTTGTAAAGAGATTAAACGATTAACCTCTAAAATTATTTAAAACTAAAATATTGGACCACAATAGTTTGCCCGTAAGCGCATCAGATTAACAAAGTGAAGATCGCATTTTGCAAATTTGCAGGGGTATTTCATTTGCCGAATAAAACAATTTGTTATATTTTAAGAGCACGAATTCAACCTTCTGTTTTTATTGCGCTGCAATCCAATTAGGCGTAGTTTCGACATCAATTTTACTGAAATCGATCATGATCTTAGGGATACCCTTGTTTTGTCATATTATTTTTTCTAAGTTTTTCGAAGCATCGCAGCACTGTTGATTTTTTCAGGGATAGTTAGTGAGCTTATCTCCCAACCTCGAGGATGTCGTGTTCAACTTTGAACCTTCTAGATTCCAAAGAACTACCTATACGTCGAAACTTTAGCTTCAAGTTAATCAGGTCAAATTTATGCTTGGCGATTCAAATTTATAGCTCAGTCATCTCGAATTATCGCATGTGTCATCGAATGGAAGCCCCAATTTGTTCACGACATTTGTACCGTAGCAATTCGAAAGTGTATGCTCGTTTAAACTGTTTTGTTCCCATATTTTCAAATGGTATAAAATTTAGTGTAGAAAACTGAAATATTACTGGGAAACGTTTGTGTATGTGAGGTAAAGTGTAACCCAGAATGATTTTGATCATTATTTCAGCAACCTTACCAATTAAATTAATTTTTAATTAAATCATATTTTTTATAGATCAGCGCTCTGTCGTATATTTCGAGTTCCGGTGAATCAATATAGCCACACTGAAAGAAGAAAAGTGATTCTTTCATAGTTGCAGTGACCATAATTTAGTTATTAACTATATTAAAATAGTTATGGTTGTCCTTGCCATAGCTTATAATTCACACAAACAAACTATGGTTGCAATTAACATATTTGGTGATTTTAAATTAATAAGGTTGGCCTAACTATGATTGTTACATGATGTAAAAGTATTTTATGATAACCGCAGCTATATTCCATGATCAGTACAAACATATAAATTTATAGAATACTTCTCACAACTATATACTATTGTTTGTAACATTCTGTACGATGGTATTACAAACATATTATGGTTATCGCAACTATGTCATAAAAAAACGAAATCCACAATTTCTTTTTTCTTGAAAGGTATAGTTAGTGAGTTAGGTTCATTTATACATTTATTACACATTTATTATTATTTACGCATGTAAGCGAAATGTATTCAAGTGAAGTTGAAATTTTCAAATTGAAGTGTTAGTAATTAATATGCATGTATAATATGTATATGCATTGAAGTATGTATCATATTATATATTTTATGTTTATTTATATTTTATATTGAAAATATTAAGTATTTTTCATAATAAAAATATTCATAAGAAAATACGCAGTTTTTCCAATTATTATTAGAAAATCCCTTAAATGTTTCTTAGGGTCGTAATTATGGTTCTCACAACCATTTTTACAACCATTTATATGATTGACGTGATTAGAATATGTTTAACACAACTGAAGTCATTAGGTACTGAATGCTTAACAGAACATAAGTTAAGTTGGGAGAACTAAAACTATATTTGCGTTAACCATACAATAAGTTTTCGTTTGTTTGATTCAATCATAACACATTTGTCAGAAACATAACTATAGTTGTATCTAATAATCAAATTACAAATATTTTCATGATTGATATAATCATATGTACTATGTTTAGAGAAACAAGGTAGTACAACCATAACATTAGTTATCAAAACTATCTTAATCTTGTAACGTGATTCAACTATTACTCGTACTATAGTTCTCCGAAAATATGTTTACCACAGTCATATTTTTTCTTTGAGCGCATTTTTTTCAAAGCCGTTTGTATGGTGGAATCTAGATGGTCATAGATTTAATCAATTTTCATCTATTTAAAAATAGTGAAAGATTTTCCAGCTTGACTCTCTGAAAGCTGGAAAATCTTTCACAATTAATATAAATTTGAATTTTTTTAAATAATAACAACTTCGTGTTCGTGTTGCTGTATGCGGGTTACCGAATAAAAAGACGAATTTTATTAACTTCTAAACTTTTATCACTAAACTATTTTGTGTTAACTTTGAACTATGTATATATATATTTATCATACAAAACAATGAATAAATGCACAAAAATGTTTGTATGACAGCAAAAGAAAAGACTAGCTTCTCCTTCCACAGAATCTTTACCAAGACTGAAAATTTAGGTACACTAAATTTCAGATTTCCAGCTTGATGCGTTTTCCCGTTATAAGACAATAGTAAACACATTATTTTATGGACTTTGGTATGGGAGCTACTGGAACGAGTGTATGGATCGCATACATTGAAGAGTTTGCCAAATATAAGGGAACACAGTAATCTTAAACTTTCTACATGAACGTTTCTTAAGTTTACATGGAACTAAGTTTTTGACCACAAAATAAAAAATGCCAGTTTTTTTTATTTCTTGCCACATTCTATGTTTTAGACACAAACCATTTTGAGTAAAAATAAATTTAAGAGTCCGACCAATTTGTATGGTGTGAAATGAGATTTTAAGGGGCATTTAAAACTAAAATTTGGCAATAACACTATGTATTCGTATTTGTCAGCGAAAAATATCAAATATTTGACAATGTGTCATACACTCAAATATATAGAATACAAACTCGTACAAGCTGGTACCCATGCTTAAAACATGCACTAGACTGTCAAATACTTTCCTACAAAATTTGACAAAAAAATCAGTCAATTCAAGTAATTGTAAAAAAACATTAGGGTAAATAGAACAATTAGCCAAAAAAATTGGCAGTTACCACATTTGTCACTGAAAATAGTTTATTTTGTCAAGTATTTAAGAAAATATCAAATAAATTGCCCTTTTAGCTATCAAGTCTTGAAAATAAGCTCCTTTTTTAACTTTTGAGAAAACGACAATTTCTTTCTAACACCTAGTTTCAATGACTTTTTTAATGAGACATAGAAACTTCCTAGGTTACAGTAGCAGTAACAGATTATTTTTGGACTCAAATTTTTAGTTTTGGAAAAAACAATAATTTTCGGTTTTCATAGAGAGAAACTTTTAACTCTACCTTTGATAATTTTTTGATTACTTTAAATGATTACTTTTTTCAATTACTTCTTTCTATTACATCTTTAACTTACTAACTTAACTTTTGTTTTTACACTTTTACAACATTTTATTAAAAAACTTAAACTAATCGAATATTCCATAATTTCGGTGGGAATTTAATGTATTTCGTATTCTACAAGTGATAAGCACATGGAACTCTCTTCTCAATCAAATTCAGCATTAACAACTTACCACATTGAGTTTCTCCATCAAAATATTAATTTGATTTTTAGTACACATTTTTTTTGTTTTCTTTTTGGAATTTTTCAAATCACAAAATTTTTTCAGGAAAATCGATTCCCAATTCTCACGGCACTAATACACCACGAACGCCGGCACTTAAAACAAAAACTTCAGAGCAGGTCGATTATCAAAAAAATCAAATAAGTCATCATAAATATTGAAGCCGAAAAAAACAGATAACTAAGGGCACTAAAGGTTAAGTTGTATGATCATTTTGAACGATCATTTTCTTTTCTTTTCTTCTTTTACTAAAGGGTCACACTTTCATCTTCACGGTTTTTTTTTATCACAGGTCTTCTCTTTTTTGCGAACTTTATTTATTTTTTTATTTTTGATCAATAAAATTGTTAGCACTGAGAAATATTGCAGAACTTCTAGCGATCATCGCTATAGTTTGAAAAAAAATAATAAAACAACGTTTTCTTTAAGACACTACCGCAGCGAAAAGTGAATGCGTTTAAAGTGCTTCACGTTCGGCGAACGATTGAGCGAGGTGAGCGCATACACGGCACAGGTGTAAGACCCCCAGCCTAAACAATCTGCACGGTGCCTACAAGACATGATCGAAGAACTTGTAGTGATCGTAATATGCCCGATCGTTTCAAGCGGATTTCACACTGAAGATCACTGACTAAATTCTTATCAAAAAAAAATTAAGCAAAAAGCGATCACCTTTTAAGCGCCCAAAAAACGTGGTCATTTATCACACAACTTAATTACTTCATAAAAGTAACGTTTTTATCAAATTCCAATGGATTTCTTAAATCGGCTAAATGCATTATTACCACTGCGAACGCGGTATTGCACATAGAGAAAATTATGTCATTAGTGTGACGGTATGCATATGAAAATTACAACCGATCGAGACCTACTTACTCCATGCGTCTTTGATCTATAGAAAAATTTATGGAATCGAAAAATATCTTTCACGGTAGTTAATCAACAAATCATTGCGCAAAATGACTTACATGTGTAAGACGAGGTAGGAGCAAGGGAGGCCGATTAATGTGACGGAAGACTGGCAAATTGTTGCAGCAAAGTTATGAAGGAGCCTAATTTCAAAACGATAACCAGATTTTTCAGTGTTTAGGGTCAAATAAATCTATGACAAAAGTTAATGACGAAAAAAAACTACTGGAAAATGATTTATAGAGGAAAGATTACAGCGGTCAGGGTTGTAGTTTGTAATCAAAAAAAATTTATTCCGGTGTCCGTTCAAAAAGTCATTAATCATATGGAAATTAAGTTGATCAGTAGTCCGCGGATCAGTGTAGGTATATAAAAAAGTCTATACTACTTACTGCCTAGTCCGTATTCATACTGTCTATCGAATTCATTATCTACCAATTTTTATTTTTTACTGTGTCAAAATTGATCAAAATGTTGCCAAAATTACGAAAAGTAATAAATAGATAATTGAAGTTGGTACGGAGGGTGTATACCGCTTGCTACATACTATTTCATATGAAACCTGCATTCTTTCGAGGGTTCATTCTCTTAATTAAGCGTTTTATAACGATTTTTCGTCTTCGATTTGAAGAAATTTTCAAAGTTTCTTCAGCTCCAGAGTTGCTACTAGTCCAAGTTATAATTTACCATCGTGTTGTTTATCTACCAATTTTCAGTTTTATACTGTCAAAATTGTCAAAATAGTTGCCAAATTATGAAAAGTGAGTATAGTTCTTCGTCAGAAATCACCAGCGTTAGTTAGCCCGAATTTAAATTCACCACCGAGTTGACAGTCTTTCAATTTTCTTTTTCTAATTGTCAAAACTTTAAAAAAAAAAAAAGTTGTAAGATGTATTGAACGTTAATGCTGTCAGACTGCATCTGCCAAACTAACATCGTATCGAGGGCATATTTTGGTGATATAACCATTTAGAAATCTTCGGCCCAATAGATGAGACTAGATTCGTAGCCATTACTAAGCTCGAACTCACTATGAAGTTATCATATAACAAATTTCTACGTCAAATAACAAAATATTAAAATTTTTTTACAAAAGTTAAGGGTTGAAGTATGTCAAATGATCATTACGCTATTTTGTACCAAACTTTCATCGTTTTGTGTACGCATTTTCGTGATCATTCCATGATCAATCCCGAAGTACACTTTAGTTAGAGAGGGTTAGAGATCTTGTTTTATTCTCCATTTAACTTTATTTTTGCAAGAGCATGTCTCCTAAAATCAGATATCCATTGTACCTCGCAAGAAATCATAAAGTACTTCTATGAGCTTAAAATCAGGGGGCTTAATTCTGTAGTATCGCCCAACGGTCAACAAGTAAATGTTTTGCGATTAATCCTGGAGTACTCTTCAGGGAAGTTCGGACGCCTTTCTCATCAATTTGAACTTTTTTTGCAAGAGCGAGTCCTCTAAAATCAGATCTCCATTGTAACTCTTAAGGAATCATATTAAAACTGTTGTAATGGTGCATAAAACAAAGTCCCTCGCACTTCTCAATTGATCAAAAAAGTTACCTAATGTTGTTTAATTCCTTCAATATTTAAGAAAAGGGAATATACTATTTTGCATCAAAACTACTTCAGTTTTCTACTTGAGTTTAATTTCGTTGGAACGTTTTTCAGGAATCATCAAAAGTTCATTCTCAAACCTTGCTCTTATATCTCGCTAGAATTCGAGACCAACCTTGATTTTATTACTTACCCATTTTTAACACGTTGAATGCCATGGGGGTCACCGGTGACCGGCACTTGACCCTTTAAAAAGCATTGTCATCATTTTTGACAAAAAGTGTGGCACGTAAAGTGTTAAATGCCAAAATTGTCAAAAAAATTGGGCAAGCATAATTTTGCCAGCACATTTGACGGATTTGACACAAAATTAGTAGATCGCAAAAGGACCACACAACTTGAAGTACAAACGACACAGAGTAGTTCAATCAGCTTGATATCTTGGGAAATAAATTTGTTAAGACAAACAAAAAGTAAAATGTTTTATGTCTTTTCGGAAATGAGATTAGAGATAATTAGGCAATTTGGAGAGAAATGAATATTTTCAAAATATTTATTTTTTTATTCTTTGAGTATACATTTAATTTTTGTTTAAAATTATCACTGCGGAAATAATTTACTACATATATAAAATTTAAAATTAAAAATATTCTTAAAAATGTAGCATAGGTCCTAGAATGGCAAGTTTATCAAATCCTTGGTAATCAATTAATACCTTAATCAAGATCATTAATTGAAATTGAAAGATACATCAATTATACCTAGTCTTTCGCATCTACGATCTACACCAACAAATTACCTTCCCAATATATCTCCGTACAATATTTCTACCTTAAAATAAACTGGAATGAAAGTGCACACCGCTCTGTATCATTTCGATGATATAATTATGATTTAATAACTCAAAAATATGACCGTACCAAAAGTACTTTTAACAACCATATCTAGACTACGGTCAATATTTTTGTACATAAACGGATGTAGACTAGGCAATTTTAATTAAAGAAAGTAATATTACGCTAGTCACTTGCATCAAAAGTTCCGATTTAGACCATTTTTTTTGCCTCGCCTGAAAGACGATCGGCACAATCTTCATAAAAAAGTTCGCATCAATCATTAAAATCGATTGATCGCGATTTACAATCATTTTTCATAAGATTTTTCCCCGTTTTGAAACTGTTCAAATAAATTTACTTTTACTACTATTTGTCCTATAATTTCGGACGAAAAAAAGTGTACAATTGACGCAGAGGTAATTCAAAATATACCTGTGCATAGTATTAGCCACGATCGGTTAATGATCGTAAGAATTTTTATCTGGTCGCTGCGATCTTATAGTGCGGCTAATGTAAATATCAGTAAATATCTGGTAGTACCAAAGCAGAACAGGTACGAAGGCACCTCGGTACATTATTTACTTAACATTTTGTTTGAATTCTTTAAAGTTTTCTTGTTGTTCGGCAAGTGCACTTTTACGCCAGCGCGGCTCTATAATAAAATATCGGCGCGCCACGCTCTGCATAATACACCTGATATTTTCGCTCAAATAGCAACAAACTGCCGTTTTGATTTTGTGTAGGGTTTTCTCAAACTGCTATTAAATAAAACCTCACCTTTACTTAGTTCTTGAATAAAAAAAAATGGAAAAACAAAAAAATTGTTAGAAGAATTTAAGATATGGATTCCAAGATTGTACGAATAGTGTAGGAGTTGCTTTATGGCGTCTGTTAATCGGAAAATTATTTAGATTTTTGTTGCAATAACTGTTGGCAATTGTCAACATGAAAAAGACATTAAATGTTTATATTTACATGTAGTTTTATGGAGTGCTTTTAATGCGGCGTTTCAAAATTATTTCTTCATTTCTGAGACATGGAAGAAGTCTTCTAAAATCTGAGACTAAAAATCTTCTAAAATGCACGGATATTTATGAGTATGTAATCATTTGTTTAATTTAACAAAGATTTACAATAATGAGCCTAGACAAATTACACAAAGATTGTCTTTTTCCACTTGTTTCTATTTTTAAATTTATTCTGTTACGCGGTTAAACACAAAAATGAGCACTGGTTTCTTCGATACAAGAGGTTATTTGTATAATTAATTATCTTAAACGGTTCAATACAAAAAAAAATTGTTAAATAGATTTTTTGCGATTTATAAAATAGACTGGAAAGTAAAAGTCCTTTTGATATTTAATCAAACCCATTAAAAAAATGGTAGAATTTGTAAACCGTGGTTATAGTTCAGTTTCAAGAAGGAACGCAGCTCTAGAAATAGAAATAATTTGAAATCTGCACTATCGGAGCTCTATATCTATAGATATACCATAATCATAATCAATGGCGCAACAGCTCAAAATCGGGCCTAGGCCTTAAAGTAATGCTAGAGTTACTTCATTGCGAGACCAACGGAACACTAGGAGGTGAAGTGGTCAGCTACACGCTCATCCGTGATTATTACCCCGATTTTAACTCAGGTACTCATTTACAGCTGAGTGAACTGGTAGTCCGGCACCCAATCCCATTCTCGAAAATTACTTGTCGGCAAGCATATTCGAACCTGGTACCAGGTGGACCGAAGGCAAGTGCTCTAGCCACTAAGCCGCCCATATAAAACAAAATTGTTCGTTTATAATGCATCTTCCACCTTCTACTTCATAACCAAAAAAGTCATCACCATGAAAAAAAATTGGTTCAAAGGGTTTGGGAACTACGAGCGTTTTATTACTGTTCTAATTTATATTAAGTGACGTTTCGGACTCGACTGAGTCCTTTATCAACCTGTGGCAGTTAGAAACCAAAATTTTGCATCTAAAACGTTTCCCTCTCCTCCAATCGTAGGGGTTCACCCATTCTAAGTACCATACAAATTTCAGCTTAATAACTCAAGGGGTTTGAAAGCTACGCGCCTTTAAACATTTTTGCATACTGTAAATGAGTACCTGAGTTAAGATCGGGGTAATAATCACGGACGAGCGTGTGGCTGACCACTTCACCTCCCAGTGTTCCGTTGGTCTAGTAATCAAGTAACTCTAGCATTACTTCAAGGCCTAGGGCCCGTGTTGCATTGATTATTATTATTATTACAATAAAAATAATAAAGTAAAATAAAATGGGAACATAATTGAAAAGACCCGGGGGAAGAAAAAAAAAAAAGTTTAAAAAAAGAAGACATCTGTATGTGACGGGAATGAAAATTTTTTAATCATTCTCTAAATGTATAGAAACTTGGGATTGCGGACTATCAACAACCATGACTTAAAGAATAATAGATTGCGACACACGCACCTTTTGTGACGTCACTAAGAGCGTTCGACTATGGTTGCATTCGCCACCATATGTATCGTCTTAGCAACCGTTTGTTATTTATTAATTTATATGAAAATTAACGCTCTTTATGACGCGCAAACCTTTCCATTTTCTTCACTAACTGTCGCAATCTCTTTTTCTTTGATTCATGGGTAACAACTAATATTTCGTTCGAATTTCTGGTTTATTCATAATAACCTTTTGGAATTATATTAGACTTACTCTAAATGCTCTACATAATTCATGCGAATCATACAAAGGCTCAAAAAGAAAAGAAATGCAACTATATTACAGTATCTATTAATTTCAAAGTTAGAGAAATCTAGTTCAAAATTATATTAGATTTTTGAATAAACGTTCGATCAGATTGCTAGAAAAATGCAAGCTGGTTTATTTCCGATAACTTTTTTCCATAAACTTTACAATTATGAAATGAAAGGACAAACAAGGCCACCTTAATTTATGTCCGAATAAAATTAACCGGTATAGTTCTAAATAACAAATCAACTTGATTTACATAATTTTGATTTCGTATTTAATTGATTTTAGTAATTAAGAAAAAACCTATTTTTTATTGGCCATTATAATGGAAATTCAAACGCAAAAGAATATTGATCAGAATTTTAGCGATTCATTTCACGGCACAATTAAGTATTGTAGTGCCGTCAAGACTAAATCGAAAACTTTGTAAAATAAAAAGTCACGATATTTTTGAGAATTAACGATGGCTTCTTTATGTAGGATTTTAGAATAGAGTTTATTGATCAGAAGACTTTCTCTTCAACGTAATATGTTCAGTTTTTTTCAAAAGAATCTTCACCTAAATGATACCCAGCATGAGTTTTGTTAAGACCCTGAAAGCATGGTACATCAATGAGTTGATTCTAATCATGAATAGTTCAATTTCGAACCTACTGCAGTTTTTTTTTTTGGAATTAGAACAATATTGTAATGTGCTAAAATATCGAATGATTTAAATATTTATCTTTTAGTGATGATGTACATTTAAGATAAATTAGGTACGGAACAAAAATACAATCATTCTACTTTCCAATTATAATAGAAAATCATCAGCCTTATAATGGAACCAAAGTTGAGAGACATAAGGCCTGGTATAGCAAAATGTTTGGTAAATTTTTAATCAGCCCTTGACATACTAAATGTGGAGCGTTGCGAAGGAAATATCCAAACTTATCTATCTCTTAAATTCTACGATGTCATTCAGAGACCCATCAAATACATGACAACTTCAAACTAATGACTAATGATTAAGTCGGCCTGACCTCTAAAGTCGGAACGACGACAGTGCAACTTCTAACGTAGAAAGTTGAAACTGGGTTTTAATCTAAGCCAATTTTAACTATTTAGTTGTAGAAAAAACTCTAATTCTCCAAAAATACTAGTTGGATATTAAACGGCTGAAAATTACTTGTTATCCAAAATACTTTTTAAGGAAATTAGTCTATTATGCAAGTAATAATTTGGTTATAGATAGATATGACTAAAAAAATATAAAAGAAACTGGGCGCAACTTTATTAATTTATGGGTTGAAGTCCGAAACATGTTTAATGCTGAGATGCGGTGTAAGCTACTATGCGACTGACAGCTCAAAGCATAACGTTCCAAATAGCCTTCTGGTTATTCCTTAGGTTTTAAGTTCCATAGTCACGTTTCGAGCTTCAACCCATAAAATAATAAAGTTGCGCCCAGACTGTTGGCCGATTTTTTTAAGTTTTAATTACTCTAGTAGCACATCTACATATACCTATGTAGATACTAATTTTCAACATTCCATCATTTTTCATTTCAACAACCCCCCCCCCCCCCCTCCACCATCACTCCAACACCCTAAAAAGTTTTTTCTCCGCCAGAGTTAACTCCTATACAAATTTCAAGCTAATATCTGATACGGATCATGAGATACAAATTTAACTGTTTGGAAAATGAGCGTACCCCACCTTCCGTGCCTTCCTTCCCCACAAAAATTTTACATTCAGTAGACTCCACTGGTAATCTACATATATACAGAGATTAAATTTTATTTTCCTGGCAGAATTGAGACGGAAGATATTGTAATTCAAAGTTTTTCACCCCAACCCGCACACCCTCTTAAAATTATTAACTTGTTTCTAACCTCCTAGTAGGTATCCCTTAATACAACTACAAAGGTTCAGACATCAGACATCAATCATTCAGGAGATATGGGTTTTAGAATATTTCAATCCCAACTTTCAAGCGTTTTGGCCGCATTATTTTCAACCCTACTCGCACACCCCTCAACCACTATCGATAATTTTTTCCAAATGAGTCCACTATCATGGACTACATAGAAACGCTTCTCACCCTCGAATCGTACACCCCCACCACTGCAAAAGGTAGCACTCGTAATATCTCAAGGCGTTTGTGAGTTAGACACCATCAAACGGTTTTGCGTACGACGTCTACGGCGGACAAACGGACATTTTTTTCTGCTTTTCTGGGGTCTATTAGGCTTAAAACGTGAAAATACTAAATTTCAGGGTAGCACATTTTTTTTTAAATTTTAGGTCGATAACAATACTTTATTATTCAAAATAATAAAGTAAAATTAATGGAAAAAATCTGCCAACAATCTGGGCGTAACTTTATTATTTTTCCGGTAGAAGTTAAGAACGCGTTCAATTTTGAAATGCGGTGGAGGCTACTATGTGACTGAAAACCTATCAAAAAGAACAAGATCGTGGAAGTGAAAATCTGATTGGATCTGAGAGATATGGAATAATTTATGAAAAAGTACACAATCACTTAGGGGTCAATTATGGAGAATACATAGAATAAAATTAAATTCAATATTTGGGACGAGGTAGTAGATATGTCGAAAATCGTGGGAAAATATGCATTCTATTTTCACAGATATTTTTTTTTGCCCCCCTTCTGAACGCCAATAGATATTCGTTTTTTTTTTTTATTCAAAATTATTTTTCTATTTGATTTAGATATACACAAAGAGTTTCAACATTGTAGCTTAAGCCGTTCCATATATAGGAAAAACACCCTCCACTTGTACCACACTATCCTTAGGGGTCGAATTTCAAAAAACCTTGAAAACACTTTCTAGGTATTCATACGAAGAATCCGTAGAATAAAATTAAATTCAATATTTGGGACGAGCTAGTAGATATGACGAAAATCGTGAAAAAATATGCATTCTATTTTCAGAGATAATTGTTTTTGCCCCCCTTCTGAACGCCAATACATATTTGAATTTTTTTTTAATCAAAATTGTTTTTCTAGTTAATTTACATATACACACCGAGTTTCAACATTGTAGCTTAAGCCGTTCTATATATAGGAAAAGCATTCCCCACTTGTACCACACTACCCTTAGGGGTCCAGTTTCAAGAAACCTTGAAAACGCTTTCTAGGTATTCATACGAAGAATCCGTAGAATTAAAATGAATTCAATATTTGGAAAGACCTAGTAGATATGACGAAAATCGTGAAAATATATGCATTTTATATTTATTATATTTACAAATAATTTTTTTTGCCCCCCTTTCTGAACGCCAATAAATATTCAAATTTTTTTTTATCACAATTACTTTTGATTTACATATACACATCGAGTTTCAACTTTCTAGCATGAACCGTTTAATAGTTAGGAAAAACACCCCCCACTCCCGTAGCATACTACCCCTAAAAAAAATTATATTTTTCCAACATTCCGCTACTATAGCTCTATCTAAATACCAAGTTTAAGGCTTATATCATTACAGGTTCTCAAGATATAAGCATCGGAACTTTTTCCTTTTCATCCTCCCCCACCCACCCCCTCTACACCCTCAACCCCAAAACTACTAGAGTTTAAATAGCGCTACTTCTGGTAAAAATTCTAAGCATCTATCTTACACTGTTCTGGAGATATGAAATATGTTTGATTTGAAAAATTCTCATCCCCTCCACTTCTATGCTACACCTCCCACTTAAAAAATTTTACTTTGATCAATCTTTATTTGTCGACCTTTATACCCAAACCGAATTTTATTTTTCTAGAGCAATTGGTTCATGAGATATCGTAATCTAAAGTTTTTCACCCCCCACCCCCATACACAACTTCCCCCACCCAAAATTTTTCTTCATTCTGTTCTCCTAGTATAACTACAAATATTTGTTAAGTTTGAATAGTGTGCCATTAACGGTTTAGGAGATATGGATTTTAGAATGTGTCTATTTCGCTTTTTTAGGGTTTCGGACGCATTACATTTTCCCCCACTCCCACACGCCTTGATCAATATTGACAATTTTTCTGCAAATGGGTCTACTATCAGAGCTCTATAGAAAATCCAAGTTTCAGCTTCCTATCATTAGGGGTTACTGAGATCTAGAAACCAAAATTTTCGGTCTAAAACACTTCCCCCTCCTTCCCCCTCACACCCCACCCCTAAAAATTTGGTCACTTCAAGGAGCCTACCCCGTCTATTCGTTAAAAAAATTTCAATTTAATATCTCAAATCGTTTGGCAGCTACGAGCCTCCAAACGATCTTGCGTACGGCGGACGCTGTACGGCGACAGACGGACTGAAAATTTTTATTGCTTTTTTCGCGTCTACTAGTTATGAAACATGAAAACAAAAATTTTGAGGGTAGCAAATTTTTTTTTTTTAAAAATCAATCACAATACTTAATTATTAAAATAATAAAGTAAAACAACTTAAAGGTTCAAATAAAGGTTACAAAAAAAAAATTATGGAATTATATCTTCTCATTTTAAAGATATATATAGCCAAACATTATCGGGTGAGTGTTTTTGAGCCACCCAGTACCTTATGGTGGAGGAAGGGATGGTACCGCATACGAAGTATATTTGTGGTATTTCTCTGTTGCTTCGTTAAACCTCAGTTATAATAGTTCCGATCCGATCCGGCAACGTCGTCGGAGGGGAACAATTTCTAGGCGCAATGATTCCGTTCTGACATTTATCAAAGTGCCACTAACGAGGTGTAATTTTGATTGTTGATGAGGCGAAGGAGGTGGTGAAATTCAATAATTCACCTCTTATGCAGTTATGACAATGGCTATTTTTGCGGCTTTATAGCGGCTAGTAAATCCAAATGGAGAGGGATAGAAGATGTAACATACAATTTAGACTTTGGTGTGAGAGATAGTCCGTATAGCTATAAAGTGAGTACTGTCAAAAACCAGCCGCAAAATAGCCGCAACATAGCCGCAACATGGCCGCAACATAGCGCATTCGAGCAGTGTTTCGCAACATTCTAGCACTTAATCCTAGGAAAATCCTTCTACCAGTAGATTTTTGAGATGCTACAGACTTGTTTTTAACAGTTCGTTACGTATAAATTGTGGAAAGTGCCATGTTATGTTATGAAACGCGCTAAAACCGATATTTTTCTTAACAATGCAGTTGTTAATTTCGGTTACTAGATGCCGCTAGCGTCGGAGAGAGCGGTATCTCTTTCTTTTAATGTTGTTCGCCTTGTCGCACGATGGGGCAAAGGCAGGTAATCAATTTTATTTTTGTACCTACGAGGCAAAATGTTGCAATAGATTACAAATTTTATAGGGGACCTGAATAACTAATCTTTAATCCCTTTAGCTCTCGAAACACTAGATCCACAAGATGAATTAATATTTATTCTTAAGACTTCCTCTCATTACAACATGTACCATAATTTATCACTGTAAGAAAAATAATTGGATTAAGACAAACGCCTCGAAATCCATAATTTTGCAGTTACGACAATTTGCCTCACAGGTACAGATTTTAAACACTTACCAAGCATTTGCGCTGGAACAGCTAAAATACTTGGAAACAATTGTGTGCAGGTCAATTGAACATCAGTCCAAAGTAGTTAACCCCATTTAACCTAACGCCAGCACCTTGTTTCCATTTAAATAAAATTTCATAAATTTCTAACGAAACTCATTTCCTATTGTCCAATATTTTCGCTTTTTCGTGTCAATTAAGCAAATCATCAAATAGATTTTACATTTATATCGTGTGTCGTTACCCTTGTTAACTATCTCCACATAAAATTCAACACTTTTGAATTAAAAGAGCAACGGACACAACAAAAACAAAATCAATCCATCAACAAAAAAAAAACACAAATTTAAGCGCGCCAACATTTTCAAAAGTATAACAACAACCTGACGAAATTAATACCAGGTTGAACAGATCGAATCGCGCACTATTTGAATTTATCGTAAAATGCATTCAGCTCTTTTGCTATCGCACGAAATACCAAAAAAAATCCGAGATAAGACCAAAATGGGAAAATAAGTGAAATCGACTTTTTAAATTTCGGATTTTTTTTTTTTTCATTTCATTAAAAAGATAAATCTATAAGATGCGTTGGAGTCTGAAGTCCTAAGGTGTTATTTGATCGCTTTTTTTTCTCCGCTGTCTCTATGTTATTTATGGGTTTGTCCGCTAACAAAACCGATTAAAAATAAGATTTTAACATGCCCGGTGGTAAGTAGCTAACAACACGACCGAATGTTGACGCTGATGTATCAATTTATTTCTGCCGTATTTAAAATTAAAGTCACATTTTCATAAAATCTGGAGAAAGTATTGTGAATTTGATGAAATCCCAAAATATTGTAAGGCATGTAACAATACCTCGAACGATAAAAAAGCTTAGCACTGCTTTCGACCAAAACATTGTTTTTCAAGCTGCTTCCATACAATTGTCCTTAAAGATTTGGTGTTTTATGAAAAAATACATGATATTTCGAAAATGCGATAAGTATGAAGTTAGATAGATAGATTGGAAATAGGGATTGGTATCGTTAACCTCTGTCACAGTTGGGCCTATTGTGACGTCCCCCGGATTGACTAGGATGCCTCTTCAATCCTTGCTCTTTCAATGAAACCTAGTATGTATTTTGCGAAGAGGAATGGTGAATTCCGATGGTTCCATGAAACCCTGACCGAAGTGACGAAGTCTTTTGTAAGCTAAGCCCTCACAATCACAGAGGATATGCTCTGGTGTTTCGTCTTCGTCATTGCATATTCTGCAAATTTTAATCTCAGAGAGACCAATCCTAATGAGATTCTTTCTCATGTGACAATGCCCAGTCAGAGCTTCCACTAGGGTTCGGGTCTGATATCTGCTTAGTTTTAGATAATCTGATGTGCTGTTTGCGAATGCTTTGGCATAAAAAGCTTTGAGTGGCTGTTACCCGGTGCCAAGTCCCAGTGAATGGCACTTTGCGATTTTTGTCACGTTCGGATGTTCATTCTGGCTGTGCTTAATGGTATCCCACAGAATGGGTATGACATTTTACAGAATAATTTGCTGTGCTGAAACGGGAGGTTTGGGTTATTATTAAACCTTAACTTCTTGTACTAGCTACCATATCAAAGTGGTTGAACTAAATCCACGATAAGGATTTTAAAACCGAATTAGCAATTTGAAAAAAAATTAAATCAATCTCGTACAAATCATTAAGAAAAATGGACTAGTGATAGCTGGTGAAGGTATTGCACTATGAAGTTCAAAGGGTACGCTATTAATTAAACAGATGATTCACCCACCCTAAATGAAAGTACACAGAAGCCTTTCCACTCTCTTTTCTTATCCCGACTGTAATCAAAATTGCAGTTCAGTAATAATGCTGCCAATCGTGACTGCAGTACATTTACCTGATGCGTTTCCTGTTTATAAATAATACCTGTATGTAGCTTAAATAATTCAAAACAACTCACCTCTAATTGCGTTCTCATCTACATTGCAGCCGAACTCGTTGGTTGTCTATGCAATCGAAAATTGTCACACTTTGGGTCTGAAAGAGCAGAAACAAAAAAAATTTAAGATTTCATGCAGGTCACATATTAAATTATTTTAAAGATTGAAATCGGCATTGGGATAGGTAATAAATGTCGTAACAAAATAATGCTGCCAAATGAACCGCAACTTAGCTGCATACGTACACGAATTACATAATTTTTCTTGGTCCATTCTCATGTACCGAAAGCACATTAAATCGATGGTAATGTTCAATGACTCGGCTAAAATGCTTGTTGTAGTTTTATGCATAAAATATCTGTTTTTTTCACTTAGATACTACATGTTAGATACATTTAAAGAACAATCTAAATATAGTCTGCGAAGGGTGCAAAAATGCAGCGGAAGGAGTGATGCACTACTTTCAAATCTTGCCAAAATTTCAAACTTTACTTATTTTAACAAAGTTTTGAAATGGTTAAAATTCGAAAATTTTTTAGGTACTTGGTCAAAATTTTAACATGGTCGTAATTCATTTAATTATTTTTTTAGATTTAAATCCAATTATACCATAAGTATTTTCGAACGATTAAAGCTGAAGAATGAAGACCATTAATATACCACTTTCAAATCTTCAAGAAATTTTGCCTTGTCAAAATTTCCAAATTTTTACATGGTCAATATTTAAAAAATGTTGACATGGTCAACATTTATTTCCTTCTTTTCGCAAATTTAGTTTTATATAATCTTTCTAATGATAAGCTTAATGAAATCAAATCCAATTTAATTTCGGTCGAGAAGTATGCATACATAATTTTGAATAAGGCCTGACCTTAAACTTGTCTCGACCATCAGAAAATTCATTTTATTGTTTTGACGGATTTTCTCGTCTTTAATCGAAAAACTTGCTTGACCGCACTCGAAAAGTTTTTCGTGTCAAGTTTGAAGAAGTCTCCGTCGACTCTAAGATCAAATCACACTTTCGACTTCTTTTCCAATTAAGACGACGAAATCGAAGTTAATTTTAAGGTGTAAGAGATAATAAGAAAAAAAAAATAAAAAAAGAACAAACCGCACCATTAGATGGGAACATTAAATTTCTAGTGTAATAAAAGAGCCTTTAATTTGGTCGACAAATAGTAAAATTAGCATCAAGCTCTTATATTTGCTTTTGATGAACGACACTGAGTGAGCGAAAACTCTTGATTGACTAGTAAAATACGAGTTTTGAAGATAAAAAAAAAATCATGTGGGCTAAATTATGGATCTGTGACGAGGCGATTTGACTTATTTCTGCATAGGGCTATTGGGTTTTTATTGAATGAAAATTGAATTTTGGTAGTTTTTTTATACAGAAATGATTGATTTATTGACAATAAAATAATATTAGAAGATTTATGCTTGATAATGATGGAGAAGAGTTCAAGGCTGATACCGATTTAGATGATTGGCAAGTAGAAATATGTTGATCGTTTTTCATAGTGACCTAGGGATAGATGGGTCAATGGTAATCTATTAAAAATAATTGGAATATTTTGTTTATTCAATTATTTAGAAACTATGACGTATCTGTTCTATAGAATTTGCTTTTTAAATCTATTTGATAAAGAAATATGTATTCCAAAAAAGAAATATATACCTATAATAAATAAAAAATAATTTGAAACATGAAATTAAAGATAGGACAATAATAAGGGAGAAACAAGTGGTGGTGCAAGTATCGTGCTTTTAAATTAACGCCATCAAGAATCTACTTTATTATTTCAATGCGACAGTATTGTTATCTATTTTAAAAAAAAACTTTGCTACCCACAAAATTTTTTTTTACGTTTTATGACTTGTAGACACGAAAAATGCTAAAAAAAATTTAGTCCGTCGTTCCGCCGTACGTCGACCGCTGTACGCAAAATTGTTTAAGAGCTGTAGCACCCAAACCCTTTGAGCTATTTAGTTGATTTTTTTTCGTAGGTAGACTGGGTATAATACCCATTTAATTGAATATCTTTTTAGGGGTGGGAGTATGAAGGGTGAGATGGGGGGAAAACATTTTAGACGGACAATTTTAGTTTCTAGATCTCAGCCACCGCTTATGCTAGGAAGCTAGAACTTGGAATTTAGGTAGAGCTTCGATAGTAGACCCATTTGCAAAAAAATGCCGATATGGTTGAAGGGGTGAAGGAGTGTGGGGTAAAAATAATAAGTCCGAAAAGGAAAAAGGCAAAGATTGAGACACTCTAAAATTCATATCTCTTAAACGGTTAATGTGAGAAATCTCTAGATACACTAGGAGAATAGTTTTTTTTTTGTGGTGGCAGTGGCGTGCGGGGTGGGGCTGAAAAAATTTAGATTGCGATATCACACGAATCAATTGCACTCGAAAAATAAAATTCAGAAATTTTTTTTAAAGGGGGCGGTGGAACATGAAAGTGAAGGGGATAAGAATTTTTCTAAAGGTGCACGTCTCTCAAGAACAATATAAAAAAGATGTTTTAAATTTTTACCAGAAATAGACCTAATTTTCCCAGCAGAAATTTGGTAGGTTATGATTTTTATATCACAAGAACCTATAATGATAAAATGCTGCAATATTAATATTTAGATAGTGCTACAGAAGTAGCGGCATGTTGGTAAAATATAATTTTTTATAGGGCTAGTATAGTACGAGGGTAGGGGTGGGATTTTCCTAACTATAGAACGATTTATGCTGCAAAGTTGAAATTCGGTATGTATTATAGATGTAAATCAAATAGGAAAGTAATTTAGATAAAAACAATTTTCAAAACCATTTGTGTTTGGAAGGGTGTCGAAAAAAATAATTAGTGAAAATGGAATGCATATATTTTAACGATTTCCGTCATATCTATTAGGTCTTCCCAAATATTGAAGTCGTTTTTATCCTACGGTTTTTTCATATAAATACCTAGAAAAGTTTTCAGAATTTTTTAAAATTTTACATCTAAGTGAATAAAAGAGCATTTTATACTTTTTCACGAATTCTATCATATTTGTCAGGCCTGAACAGATATTGAATATTTTTTCACTTTCACAGGCTGACGTAATAATAATAATAAAATAAAAGTTTTGAATACGTTTTCACGAATTCCGTAATTTCTTTTAGAAGTGATAAGAAATTGAACTGGTTTATACTTTCTCGTGCTGTCTTCATATTTATTTACATATTAACTCCTTTCTGGAGTTTTGGATATTCAACCCCCTAATGGGTTTAAGAATGTTGCATTGGTTTTCACAGATTTCTTGTTTATGGTGCTTTTACACGAGCGATTAAAATTGCTGAATTTGCAGCAATTTCAGACAATTTTGACGTAGCGAAAACATACAGCAACATTCAGCAACATCAGCAATAGATATGGATGAAGCGGCTGTCAACTCGTTGACCAACAGTGACTAGCGATATGGAGCAATACTCAGCAATTTGACAATGACACCATACATGGACAATTCAGTCTATAAGCAACACGAAAACAAAATTGAAAAATAAATCTAAAACTTAAAATAAAACTTGAAATATTTGAATTCCACGCCAGTATCACACGAAACTTGAGAAATAAATCCAAAACTCAAAACAGCTGAATCGAGCGAGGACAATTGCTCGGAATTTACCAAGCTAGTGGAAATACAGCAACTATAGGGCGAGCAATACCAGCAATCTGTGAAAACATTGCCAAATTGCAGAAATGTTGCCGAACCTAGCATGATATTGCCAGGCTTAATTAATTGCTCCACTAGTTTTGGCAACATTCGCCGGGCAATTAATTGCTTGGAAAATTGCTTGTGTACAAGCTCGTTTAGGTGATGAATATCTATATCGAATTCATTTTACTTCTTAATGTTTCCTATATAAACGCCAGAAAGGCAATTTCGGTATTTTAATATATTCCATCCTAAGAGGTGTAAGGAGATTGTATGCATTTCAATGCTTCGACATAATGTTCTTAGGATTGATGAGATATTAGATCACCTAAATGTTCATTTCTTAATTTTTCGATATTCAACATCCAAGGGTATGCATATGTTTTCACAATTTGTCCCTTACTTCTGATGAGAGAGGGGTAAGAAATTGTCACGAATTTCATAAGTCCTTTACATCGATGTATCAAATAAATCATACTTTTGAGGGTTGTTTATATAAGCGCCTAAAAACTATTGTGCAGATTTCTCTCCAGCCCATAAGGGTATAACATAGTTTTGTACGTGTCTACGTCTTCCGACATATTTCTGAGGTTTAATCCGATATCAAACTCGCTTTGTCTTCTAATGGTTTCACATATAATCGACAAAAAACTAATTTAAGAATTTAAGGGGGTAGATGCACTTAGAATTTTTGAAAAATCGATTTTTTTTTTTTTTTCATTTTCTTAAAGTATGATGTTTCAAGAATATTGTCTGAAAATTTCAAGTCAATCCGATGAATAGTTTTCAAGATATTTAGTAATTACTGAAGCAACATTCAACCTCTCGGTTGTGAATAGAGCAGGTAGCGGACTTTAAACGCGTTTTTATCAAAACTGTGTTTTTACATTCGGTGCCCAATTTAACTCGAAAACCATTGGGTGGATATTGATGAAATTTTAATATTATCTTTTTGGCATTAAGAACTAGTCTTTAATCGAAGGATATTGATTTTTGTTAACAATTACTATATTTTTTAAACAATTAACTTTTAACATTTTATCGAAAATCAGAGTCCAAAGTTTCGAATGCCACCATTTTGTAAATTTTCAAAAAAAAAAAAAAAGCTTCGATTAAAGACTGGATTTATTATTAAACTAAAGGTTTCACCTTGGTTTTTCGAATTCAGATGATCCAGAAGGCTGTTGTGATGGACACCGCGAAGTACTACTCGCGGGAGAGGATCCAACCGATATGGCGATATTTTGATAAATAATATGTATTTTTTTTTTTTTTTTTCATAAATGTTAAGTTAAAGCATTGTATAAAAACTCTGTATAATTTATTTTGTAAAATAAACTTAATTACTGTAAAAAAAAAATTTTTTAAAATAGGCCTTTTTTTACGCTTCTGAGTGCATCTACCCCCTTAAGCATTTTTTGTCATTCAACCCTTAGGAGCGTAAGGTTGTTTAAGTTTTCACGAATTCCGACAACTCTTTTAGGTCAAATGAAATATTTTAACCCGATTTCTATAAAATCGCTTAGAAATTGGTTTTAGTATCTTTAGATATTTAACTCCCACGAGGTTATATCAATATTTTGTAAACCAGTTTTTTGAATTTAAAAAAATAATTAAATAAAAAAATCTGCGTAGCAGTCTGAGCGCAACTTTATTATTTGTTGGATATAAGTCAAGACCGTTTTTAGTTCACAACAAAATTATCCAAACCGTCTTCATCGGAAAACCTTTTAATCTTTCATAAATTACTTTTGAATATCTGTTGCTTTTCCGTAGATCCTAACACTTGAATCAAAGTAAATCATGCAATAACAAAATTTGATGTAATGTAATTGAATTTAAAATGCTTTGATGATGTTATAATATTTTTTTTACTTCCGGACAATGATATGACAAAAATCAGAAAATTGATTAAAGAAAAAAAAAAACGTTTTTGTTTTTAATTCTTTTCCAAAACGAATGAAATTATCGATACCTTTTCTTAAAAAAAAAATATTAATAACGATATGATGTAATAAACTGAAGAGAAAGAAAGTTTTTTTTTTTAGTTAATAACAACGATGAATAATTTCTGTGATTCAAATTGAAGAAGGTTCAGATTCGTTTTGTTTTATCGGAAGAGCAATTTAATTTGGTTGTGAATTGGCACATCAAACCGTGATCGCAAATTCTGTTTTGAATTTTTTTCCAGAGATCGGGAAGACCAGTAATCAATTGGACATCAATTTAAATCAAAATCAATCAAGCAATGTTTCTGGTAAATAAGTAGGCCTTGCTATTCAGTTCCTGACGTTGGAGTTTCAATCCACGACCTCCGGATTCGTAGACTGCCAACCCCAGGGGTCAACCCTTTCATTTTGCAAATTCCATAGATCACACAATTCGAACTGTTTCTTCGGGAAAAAATGGGTTAATTCTAAAACACGTCCAGTTGACAAAATCGTGCAACAACTTGTTATTGACTAACAATAAAAAGGCAATAAGAAAATCCGACAAAACTGCAATCCATCTCAAGTGGAATGCGCGCACGGAAAATGTCTTAAGGTGAGCCAGAAGCCAGCTCCGATTACCATAATAAGATCTTGCCAGTTACCTTACTGGCATACTGACATAAGCCCATGATATACACCTCGATGGCTTGATAGCAAGAAAAATGCATTTGTGGTTGAACATTTTATAGTGCCCTGGATATTGATGCATTAGGCTATCGCCCAGTATAAAATCAATGCGACAAAGCCGGTCTGAGTGGCGAAGAAATGCGGAACCGTTGCCATAATCACGCGCTAAAACATGGAATAAATCCGAATAAAATTGTTGTTGAAACGACGAGACTTCAATCCAATCAGAATGACATCAATCAAATCAGTCGGCATACTAATTTTCTACATCGAATCTAGATACTTCCGACTTTTCATCGACTTGTTACGAAACATTTTCGCGGATTTTCCATTTCAAAATGATCGATGAATCGCAAAGATGCAACCGTCTCTGATGCCATTTAGGGAAGTCGTCTATAAGATGAGTCCCTGAATGACAATTTTCCGAAAATGTCAACAATCATATTGGGAAAGAAACCATTTTTTCCATGCATCGAAGAATATGGGCTTAAAGTAAATGTCAATTGAAGTATTGTTCAATTGTATTCCAATTGGTTTTACTAAATGTTGAAGCTCAGAATGATCGTTAGCGATCGTGTATTACAATTTACCGACGATACTGCTCTGAAATATCTTAAGACAATTCCTTAGTCTTGACTCTTGAAAATACAATGGTTTTATTTAGCTCACGATATTAATCAAGATGAAGCGAAGGCTGGATACTCGGCATGTGTTTAATGTTTTTGATCACCTTCTTTTTTAGACTGGAGGCATTCTTTGTGGTGACTCTTTGTGTACAGGGGATCGGTGGAGTTTCCATGTCAATAATCTTGCAGTTTTTAGAGATATAACGATCTTATATCTTTTTGAAGTTATCATGTAGTAAGTACTGGAGACCCGGAAGAAAACTTACTTTGGTTCATTAATCTACGGCCATACGATTCAGATTCAAGTCTTAAGGGCTTAACAACTGAGGTTTAATTCCAGAGAAAGTTTAATTAAAAAAACAAAAATATAAAAAAAAAACAATTCAAAAAGTAAAGAAAAAAAGGAAAGAAAAAGTAAAGAATAAGAATAAGAAATACGAAATAATAAAAAAAAACACAAAAGGATTATTAAAAGTAATAAAATATAAATTAGAAAGGAAAAAGGTTTAATTTCATTTCTTCACTTTGAAAAATTAAATAAGATTTAAATAGAGTCAAAAATAATGATGGTTAAAATAAACCGATATTTCAAAAGAGTACAATAAAAATACAAAAGAACTAAAAGAAAGAGAAACAAATAGATGAGGAAAAAATGTAAGAAATAAGAAATAAACGAAATTATGAGCAAGGGAGCAAGAAAGCAGAAAAATAAATAAATAAATAACAATATGGAAGTAAAAAAAACATAAGAAAGAATAAAAAAAATTGAAGTATAGCTGGGGTTTAATTCCAGAAAGAAGATAATATAAAAGCAAAAAAATAGATAAGTCATTAAAACAACAAAATAAAAGAAAATAAGAGAAGATATAGAAAAAAAATAAATAAAAAATATTAATAAATCAGACAAAAATAATAATAAAGTCAGAAACAAAAAATTATTTAAATAAAGTAAAGTAAAAATACAAAAATAAAAGATAAAAGATAAAGAAAAAAATTTCGAGGCAAAATTTCTACAAACACCTTAAAAGATCGATTGTAGCTAGTTGCGCTGGTAAGAAATTAGTATGTCCAACGAATGAAAAGTTAGTATTGAAAAAAATAGTTTAATTCTTTTACTTTCACTATTTTTTTACGTGATTAACATTTAATTACTATAATATTTTTTTATTATTTATTTCATTAATATTTTTAATTTTACTCTAAATTTTCCCCTTTTCTTTTTCCCTTTTTTTCTTTTATTTTCACTGTTATTTTTTCGAGCATTTTTTTATTTAATTTAATTTTTTTAAAAAAAGTGTTAAATATATCGATAAAATAATAAGTGCGAAAAAACTTATATAATAGAAAACAATGAAAAACGTACGATTTTGTTGCTTATAAGCAAATTGAAAACAACAAAATAAAGTAACAAACAAGAAGAAAATAATGAACAGAAAGAAGAAAGGGAAAACAATAATAAAGGAAATAAAAAAAAAAAAAAAATATTTATTTATTTATTATAGCTGGAACCGGTTCAGAAACCCGCTCCATCAAAATTTCGGCCAGGCCCTTAGCACATCGACATATATTGATATATTTACATGATTTCCATACGTTGATAATTGAGCCCTTGTATTTGAAAGTGGAATAAGTCCATTTTGAAAAAAACATTTTTTGTGACATTGTAACATTATTCTATACAACACGAAGCAACTTTCTGAGAATCTATTGATGCAATTGTTTCATCACACTTTTAACAAATACAAGTAAATTTTTCTGAAAGATGGCATAAATATTTTTAAAAATGTTAAAACGTAAACCGTTAAGCATGTCGATTTAAAAATGAAATGGACTTATTCCACTTTCAAAATCAACGGCTAAATTATTAACCAAAAATAATTCAAAGTTAATATCAAAATCAAAATCAACTTATATGATAAGAATAATTCAATATGAAGGCCTTTGGTTAAGGCGAAATAAATTAGATTAAAAACAAGTGAAAAATAAAGAATTTAATAATAAAATTATAAAAAATAAGGAAGATGGAATTTATTTACGGAAGAAAAAATGTCAGTAACGAAGCAAATTATTATTTATTAAAAAAGTAAAAAATAGAAACAGAAGAAGAAAATATAAACATCTTTGTCTTCAATACAATTTCTTTTTCAGGACAGCGTTATTCGAACAATTGGGACAGGCCACTTTAAGGAAGTACTCAATAATAGATAGCCTCAATTTAACGGATCGTAAAAACTGAAGCATCCAGAATCAAGAATATTCTGACTAACCCAAACGCGTCGTTCGGAAAGGATTGATGAATCAAAATAGGCAGCTAATTTGACATACTAAAGTGAAATCGGTACGATACTATAAAGAGTTATGTATGTGGTTATGTGTATAGGAACATTTTTGAAAGCATTGAGACTGAGCAACTGTATATGTTCTCGTCAATAGGCGCACAATGGACAGATAGAAATTTCATCTGGAGTCCCACTCCACCAATAACTTTTTCTGCTCTCCAGGTGCGCTTGACAACATGTGATAATAATAATTAATGCCAAAAACTTCTGTTTCCCTCAACTTTGAATTTCTATGATCTTGACCACTAAAAATTAGAAGATCGTTTTCGCAAATCCGATCGATCATCATTTGAAATTAATAATGCAATCATTAGCATTTCAAAGTCAAAGCCGCATGACTATAAAAATAGTATCAAAAGAGTTTATCGTTTCCGCCGAATTTAGAATTCTGCGTTAAAATTAGCGAAAGTAAGTGTTGTCGCAAAATGAATACCACGATCGGACCCTGTGATCATTTTTCAGTCGAAATCACACAACTCTCACTCAGTGAAAAAAAATGTGAAAAAATAAGAGTTAATTATATCAAGTGCATGAAAGCAATTGTGTTCAAAGAAAAAGTACATTACGTCGTTTACAAGTCAATCAGAGGATCACTTTGCCAAAAACATTCCTTATTTCTTTTCTGCAAGATCACATAAGCGAAATGTTCAAAATATCTGAAAAAAAACAAAAATAAATGGAGAAGATGTGTCCAACATACGAAATTCGGATCGAAAGTACCGACTAAACACCATTTTGTTCACATTGTCTCCGAATTGTCTCTCTGGGATAAACAAAACCCCTATAAGACATTTCCGCTTCTTGATTAGGCTCCCGATCGGCAAAATTTAAAACGAAGACGATCGCTAATCGCGTACAGGTAAAAGAAAAGAAAGTCATGTCGTCTTTCCTGACTGATCGCCCCGATCCATCTGGACAACATATCCGACATGTCCGCACCATGCACACACTTAATATTCAGGCCAATTGCGAACCTCGTATGCGACCGTGTGTCAAGTACTAAAGAGTTGGTGTACAGGTGATAACGCACCTTCAGAACGTCTGGGCAAAATCAAAAATGTATTTATGTCGATCGGGCGATTTTGAACCACCGAACCTCATCTTTTGATTGATGGATTGCCTGGTTCAACAACCAAAAATACCGGACCCTGTGTTGTTGATGTTGATGTCAACGTAACGAAACAAAGCGATCGTGGCCGGAATTGATAAGTTGAAGAATTAAGTATTTTGATGAGTATGTCGTCTGAAGCGTCTAACTGTCCTAATCGTCCAAAATTGGAAGAAAACGCGGTCAAACTAGGTCTAGTGATGATATTTTAAAAGGAAACTCGAATCTAGGTAAATGATTGGGTCAAGGCTGATAGTGAAAGCGGCTGGGACAGCACGTACAGGTGATTTCCGGTAGTACCTTATGAAGGAAAAGGTCTTAGATAGTTGTAGTTATTTATTAGCACCGCAGAACCTTCAAAGTAATGTGATTTTAGAAAAATGATAAGCTCGTATTATTTTGAAAAAATTTTGAGAAAAATCGCGATGAAAAGATAAGGCATATAAAAAGTGAATAAGTTACGACCAACGTGACTTTAGTCTGTACTTATTGCCTAACTTATTTTAAAAGACAGTTGAATGGGAGAAATACAAGGATTTTAAACGATTTTAGAATTTTAAATACTATACAAGTCGATAGTAAAATTCTCACCAATCAAGCTAAACGTGTTCTCCATCGTACAGTTTTTGAAATTTTAATAACGTTTGTATGGGTCTAATAAAAGATTTACGTAAAAAAAAAACTTGAAAACTTCAATTTCGTATGGAAGGAACAAGAAGGAGATGAAATGAAAGACAAAACAAGATATATATAAAAAGTTTAAATTTATAACAGAAATCTAACAAAAAATGGAACGCAAATTATAAAAAAAGGGAAACAATAAAAAACGAAAAGAAAAACAGTAAAAGGCAGAATAAAAAAAAACATTTGACGGCTCAGAAATAAAATAAAAAAAAAATAATGCGTACCTATGTATGTACATAGTATTAAAAAAACGAAAATAGCCAGAGAAGGGGGAAAAAATTAAGGGTATATAAAAGTTAATAAAGGAAATAGCAAAGAAAGATAAGATAAATCATAAAAAATATAGACAAAAAGGAACCAAATTTTAAAGAGGTAAAAAAGGAAAGGTATATAAGTACATAATAAAAATAAGAAGGATAAAAATTGAGTATAAGGAACTGAAACAAGTATGCAATTTTTTTTTTAAAAATGTGCAAAAGAAATATAAAAAGAAGGAACAAAAATAAAGACATAATAATAAGGAAAATAAGAGACCTTTTTTAAAAGAAATCATACAAAAGGAAATATAAATATTTGCAAGAAAGAGAAAAATAATAATAAAGGTAAGTTTACTCATCTACATAATCTAATACATTTCGATTATGTCCTAGACGGTAGTACGTTTGTAGATCATATTGACTACATAATTAGCAAGGCTAACTCTATTTGGGGTTTCGTTAAAAGATGGTGCAAGGACTTCAATGATCCTTATATAACTATGACTTTATACTGTACTTTTGTACGCTCTATTCTTGAGTATGCTTGTCAGGTGTGAGGAACATAAGAGTAGGATTGAGTCAGTACAGCGAAGGTTCGCTCTAAGGGACCTTCCCTGGTCTGATACGCTGCATCTTCCTCCTTACGAACAGCGTCTAAAACTCCATTCTCTAGAGTCGCTTGAGAATAGACGGATTATCCTTAGGGCTGGTTTTGTATTTAAATTAATCTTAGGTGAAATTGATTCTCCTTATTTGCTTGAAGCCATAACTTTCAGTATTCCGCGTCGATCCTGGAGAAACTATGTGCCACTCCACATTTCTCATCATCGCACCAACTACGGGCAAAACGAACCAATCGCATCTCTTTCGCGTATTTTCAACAATAATTACTACCGAATTGACTATAATTTATCTAGCATGCAGTTAAAGTCAGCTTTACGCGATAAATAACATTGTTTTGATGAAATTTTGAAATAAATAAATAAATAATATATAAAAAAGACAGTTTTTTGGTCGGGCTCGATTGAAATCTACACCTGTGAACCGTTTCCTCCCAAATTTTGCATGTACGTTCACGAGACTACCGGACAGGTCGAGGACATAATTATATATTCCCAAAGTTGGTGGTTCGCGAGTTATTTGAACATTTGATTTTATGAAGTATGGAGGATGGTGGATAGAGAATGGAGGATGAATGGAGGATGGTGGATGGAGGTTGGTGGATGAAGGATGGTGGATGGAGAAAAATGAAAAACGAAAAATGGCATTAATGTCTCCAGTTCTTTGACCTGAGAAAGTGTACCCGAAACGGGAGTAATACATCAACGGGAGAAACAGAACCAATGGATAAACGGGAGTAACAGGGGCGATTGAACAACGTGAGTGTAACCGCGGTACACGGCTAGTATATAATAAAATCGAAAAAGATTACAATAAAAATAAAAATATGTGTAGGTATGTATGAACTGGAAATAAAAAAATGCGGGAAAAATAGTCAGGAAATAAAATAAAGAAAATAAAAAAGGGAAAAAAGAATACATGTTTTAAAATAAATAATTAAGAAATAAAGAAACTAAAAATAAAGAGAAAGTCAGAAAAAGGTAAAACACCAAACAAAACCATAAAAATGCAATGGAATAAACAAAATAAATGAAAAGTAATTAAGAACATATAAAAAGGAAATGTAAAAGAATGGCAACAAGTACTAAATAAAAACTAAAAAAGAAAATAAAATAAGAGTAAAATAATAAATTATAAAAAAGCTAAAAAATATATAAAAACAAATTGAAAAACTAACATTAACAAACATGATATGTAAAAAACACTGAAAATTAAAAAAAAATATAAATTAAGGGGTATTTGTTTCTAGCTGACCAAAAAATAGTGCAATTTACATGATTGTTTTTTTCATACAAGATGTAAACAGAATGCTGGGATTTTTTCGCATGATATTTAAGCACAAAAAAAAACTTTTTCAAAATAATATCATGGTGGCCAATATGACGAGCGCCGTCATCACTTTCAAAAAAGATGTCCACTTGGCGTAACCTGCACAAGTCGTAAATTTTATCCGAATTGAAAAATTCAAAAATTTTTCAGATATATGTATATTTCTGTAGTTGGAGCTAAAAAATCAATAAAACCTCAAACAAAGGAAAATCGGCGGGCGTACGAAGTTTTAGTTTCGATTTTTTAGGTTTTTTTTTTCTTAAAGGTGTTTAAAAAAAACTGAAACAATTTTTTTTAACACTAATTTGTCTGTATAAGCTTCAATGACTTTAGTTTACTTTAAACTAAAAAAAAATTAAGTCGATAGTTTAAGGGGTTCAAGCTCTAGAACGAGTTCGCAAAACGTAGTTTCGAGAAAAACACGTTTAGAGTTTTCCTTTAGTACTTTTTGCCATTAGAAATCAATAAAGTAGGTGCCTAAATGATACGATAGCTCACGTATTTAGTTGATTTCAAAAAAATCCGTTTGGGTACAATATTCTAAACACATGTTTATCTACGAAAATATTTCAAAAAAAATTTCGATTATTGGATTGAGTTAAAAAATCACCTTTACACAGCTGGAAACATAGCTGCTAGAATCGCGCAACAAAATCGAAGAAACAGAAAGTGATTATAAGAAACGCTTGCATAGATACAGGCGAAATACCGCATAAACTCGTCCAGTAAAGCTTCGCAACATCTTAAGTATTTTCTAGCAACATAAAACCAGGTGTGGAGAACCTTTTCGTCGAGCAGCCCTTGAAAAATTTAAAGAAACACCGTCTGTCTATTTCCTACTAACAAATCCTTTTAAGCAATGTATTATCAAAATTCCTTTCAAACCCCTCCGGTCTGACTATTGTAAGAGCAGGTATCCATAAGGTATCCATAGTTTCCCAGCTATCCTTATATCTATCAAGGCCCATTACGCTAGTCCTTACTACGGTAGATAGTAAAGCACTATTCAACCCATTGAAGGGAACATTTTTTCATTCAAGGGAACGTTCTAGCACTCGAGACAGAAAGTAATTACGCATCCCTTGAAAAAGGGTGAATTTTTCGAGCTAAAGCAAAGATAGCGCACGCTAGGCGGCCCTCTTAAAACAGAACCTAAAGTGTAAGGTAGAGTGAAAGGAAAGATCAAAAGGACACGTCAACGAACAATGACACTGCACTTTGTATTGTCTATAGAATGCACAAGGATCGTCCTTAAATTACGAACGATATGTGGGATATGCATTTCAACTGATTGGTCTAAGCGAGATTAAATTTCATTACAAACAAGGAAAAGTCAATCGATACAGAGTCGACGTTCAAGGAAGAAAAGCCCCTTGACAGGATTCAAGTATCCACTACAACTCATTATATCGGGAATCTACCCTGACTGTTACTTTGCCATTTCAGGACTTACCCCCTACTCACAGACACCGTAATTAAAGGTTCGATTGCATCTTACGTCTGACTCAAAAAGAAAACGTGTCCTTATGTAAGTTGAGAACTTATTGCCATTATACAACTGGACACAATAATCTGAATTTTCTTGGAAACTGACTTGAGGAAAAAAATCCCTAAAGTCCCGGAAAATCGATAGCAGACACCATTCTCAATGGAAGAGAATGTTTCTGTCCCCAGGATATGCGTTGGCCTAGACCCTCGCCATATAAATCAAAGGGTGGGCGGATTACTCAGTTAGCTTGGAAGAAAATGAAAGGACGATTTTTATTTCGGGGTAAAAAAAAATTAAAACACTAATTGAAGCAGCAAACAATTGCCACCATTCAACGGTTTTAATGGTGGAAAATTATTTCAGAAGAATAAGTCCTCCTTCACTTAAAAAATAAAGCAATAATAAAAAAAAACATCCCTTAGGGTATTAATAAATGGAAAATGTGGTGCAATTATAACCGAGTGGTTTCCAGTTGAGCCAATGCGCAGATCCGGTGTGGGAAGGGAACTGGAGTCTTAAGAAAATTTAAAGTCTGAAACTTTGCAACATTTCATTGAACAACTGATGATGGGTTCTCGAAAAAATAAGTACTTAGTTAAAATGAAATGGCAATACGAAGTCACGTCGCTGGTTGAGCAATAGGCTTGTAACTTATCCCCGAAAAAAAAACTGCAACGCTTCGATAGGAAGCTGGAATCGGATGAAGAGGCGCCGATGAAAAGAAAATGGAAAATAATCGAGAAGCCTGTAGCGCCATTGAAAAAGATGGAGTATTTATATAAAAAAATACCGATAATTTCTGATACATATACATGGTTCAAAATTGAGAATCAATTGTGTTGAAATCGCAATACACAAGATTCCGAACACGAAACCGCAAAAAACTAAACATAAAAGACTTTTTTCTAATGTAAGAGGTGTAAAATAGCCACGACTGTACTTTATACCGTTCTGATTTATATTGTAATCACTGTAACGAGTTTAAATAAAGAGTCGTGGCTATAATAGGTCAACAGCAATTTCTAAGGAAACGCCATGAATCGTTGGCTCGATATCTCAAATCAGGACTCGAACTTGAAGGTACTTCGACTGCGGTCTTCTCAATTTAGTGTCCAAATTCTATGATACAACATCAACACATGAAACTCGCGAGATAGTCACGAAAAAGTCGTCTCGTACATTTTTCTTCACTGACTCGTCAAGCAAAACCCTTCGATCTCGTCAAAAAACAGCCTCTAGTGGAGAAAACTCACGAATCGCGAAACGCGAGAAAGCCACGAAAGACCCCTAAACACTATTCACGAGAAAGACGTGAATGACGCGAAATACACGAGTCTGTAGCCGGCTTAAGAATTTTGTAATATTTACCTCGTCCTAAAATAATCAAATTTCACAGTTCCTAAACCTTCTCGATTTACAGCTAGTTTGGAAGAAGACATATTTAAATTTTTTTAATTTGATATTTCCTCTTCAAATATCAAATTTCTTAAAGACATCCGTATGATAGCTACTAGGCTTGTGTAGTTCGCGAACGAACTAGTCCAGAAGAGCGATCCCAGAAGTGAAATGAACGAACTAGTTCGCAGTCAGTCCAGCTCCCAGTTCGTTTCCATTCATTCATTGCCGTTTGGAAGTCATTGCTACAATATACTTCTAGACTGACGACTTTTTTTCGCTTATAACATTCTAACAAAGGCTATTTTTTTTTTCATTACATTCAACCAAAATGACGGCTACGAGTCGTTCTAAACTTCACTGCCTTTCTCATCACTGAATTCTCGCGAACTACTGAACTAAAAGAACGAACTAGCTCGCAAGGAATCGGGAATCGGAAATAGAGATGGGTCGTTCAGAAAAGAACTGTTTGAAAGAACACTTCATTCAAATGAGTGAGTGATTTAAGTCACTCCTTTTGGTGAACTGGACACGTGACATAAAAGTTGACCGACCCTCTTCTTGATCATCATCTAATTAAAAGAGAACTCACAGTTCCGAAAATCCTTCAGTGAACTCGTTCCTTGTCGATCATTTAACTAAAAGAACGAATTAGTTCGCGAGCGAACGATGAAACGAAAACGATGGAACTAACAGTTCCAGAAGTAGGTACTTCACTGAACTCGTTCCTTAAAGTGAGTGACTAGGAGTGAAGTACTTCACTGAAACCAACTGCTTTGCCCATCTCAAATCGGAAATGATCGCTCACTTTGGTGAACTGAAATGCGCAAGCCTAATAGCTACTCAAAGGATTTCGGTTCTCACACTATCAAATGGTAGAAAAAATTGTGCGTGCAATTTCGTAATTTCATTGACTTGTTTTGTTTAAGAACGTGTTTAACGACTTTAGGCTATATCTTAACATGTATGTAGAGGAATTTTCGTTCGTGTTGTTGGAACTGTGCGAAAAATATTGTTAATTTTACCATTATTTAACAACGAATTTTTTGTAAGCCTTATTCATATCTAATGAAATCTTTTTCATTATCTTGCTCCAATTTCTTAAGGACATTTCTGAGACGGCCTTGATTTGATTTTCTCTACCACGTTTTAAAAGGGCAAACAAAATTCGTATATAATTGTTTATTTGTGTAATGAGGTCGGTATGGTAAATAGATGTATGTACATATGTTGAGTACAACGAACACCCTCATTTCCAAGGACATAGTTGTGGTAGACATTCTATGGCAAACATTGCCTATATCAGCAGGTCTTCAATAAAATTATAGTAAGCATTTTTTCACAATTTACTGGACATTATCAGATCGATTCGTGTAACCACGTTTTGAAAGAACTTTTGTCTGTAATATACTCGAATAGGTTTGCAATTTTTGAAGGGCTTTTGTATGTTAGCTAAATAAGTAAATGGTTGTCTTGTACACGTTTTTAAATATAACAGGTTTGGACAATTTAAATACATATGTAAAATTTCCGATTGCCTTTAAACCTGCTTATATAATGGAGAAATAGTTAAAACAAATTTTTTTAAGGACTTTTGTATTGGAGAGTGGTAGTGAAAAAATCTCAACAGCCTACGTTAGTAATTCAAAGTCAATTAGGTAACTTTTTTTCTGAATTTGTTTTAGTTGGTAAGGCCCTCAAGTAGTGAAAGAGGTAAATGTATTGTTTGCGAAGTCACTTAAGTTCCAGGAGGAGTTATATTTGAATTTGTTTACACTTCTTAAAAAAACCTCACTTAGACTTAGGGACTTTGCTCAACGAGATGTCGACTGAAAGAATCTGATAACCCACACAAAAATATTATGCATTTTTTTGAGAATTGTCTATTATAATCTGAACCAAATTGTAGGTCACTAGAAATTATGAATTCTTTAGAACTTTGTAATTTTTGTAATAATCTCAAAATTGGAACGATATTTTAACAAATTTTGAATTTAGACTCTTATTCGTCTTATTTTGAAATTTTCACAAAAAAATTTAACAATACTGCCATCAATTTTATAATCAATACAGTACCGACAAAAGTAATGGGTATGCATTACAAATAGCGATTACAGAATCGACTTAGTAGTCATCACACTTCCTAAAGTGGTTGCAGTTGTGCAAGGTTTTGCGATATCATACAGATGTCTCGTATGATAATGTCTGATGACTGGTCCCTAACCAGTGTGACGCTGGAACTGTGTGGTATAGTCATTAAACTGGATCTTTCTAGTTCACAAGTCCCAGGTTCTAAGATTCATTAATGTGAAACGAATACTCTTCTGCAATATCAACCATATGGGGAATTCAAATTGTATTTAGGGTCCTCATGCATGCCGTCATCGGTCCTTCGATATATAAAATGACATCACCCCGTACAACTTTGCATGTTACACGCTTTATGGTTCAGGGTCTTAAATGATCGAAGACGTGCACACGGCCAGACGTCTTAAGTGCTTATTTGGAGCATTTCTCTAAAAATAAAACTCAAATGAGCTATGGCGATGCAGCTTTAAAATTTTGTGGATCCCACAAAAGATTTTATTATGTGGCCGAGTTCAAGAAAATAAAAACGAGCCGGAGAAAAGAAGTAACAAATTCGTTGTTTGTCACATTTTGATATATTTTCCAAGACGGCTCAAATATTTCCTTTTTTTTATCGAAAATTCAAAAGACAAGAAGTTTAATTTTGCTGCTACGAGGCTCAAAAATAGACGCAGAGTTAGAAGAAATTTCTTTCTATGTTTGTTTCTTTAAGTTGCTGTCGGTTTATTTTGGAACTGCTGCGGTTTTGTGACAACATCAACGACTTGTTGATGGGTTGGATGCAGTGAAAATTGAAATGTGTCTTTCATTAGGAGCATTTCGTTGGGCCCATTTCTCTTGTAGCCCGAACTATTTTCGGGAAAGATGCTAGGAATTTTGGGTTTAATTGGCTCGATAAACTCCTTCAAACTGAAAGATGAGATCGAAAAGATTTCCAACCACTTAAACTATGTCAATCACGAAATAATAGCATCATAATTACGAAGTTAGACTTAATAGATCTAGAATTTATGTTCTTGTGTGACCAGTAGAAAATAATGACTTTTGAAACTATGAAGCAAGATGATCCCTTGGACCATAAACCATAATTTCAATGAAAAGGGAAAAGGTGGGGAAGAAGAAATGACCTTGTATCAAAGCTGTTTTCTTCAACTTACAGGAATACACTTCCGATCGCGCACATCTCAAGATCATCGCAAAGATCTAGCTTCAGGACCCTTCAAATACGTCTCAAGACAAGCTTTTTCAGATACTTCGATGGTTCACTTCTCAAAATTATGTTATAGATGCATATCCTAGTCTTTAAACTCATCTACAACCACAATCTCTGAATGCTCTAATTTTCCATTGACATTCGTATGGAAGCTACTGCAAAGAGTAGCTATATTTTTAACATGACTCTAATTAGAAGGAGGTATTGAAGAATTTATTTTAGATTCATAGCTTAGAACGCTTTATTTATAAAGCACCGGAAAACTACAATGGCTTCTATGGTAGTTTACCATGAAAACATAAATTCATTTCATTTAGATACATCTACGTTCAGCGTTTTCTTGATTTGCTAACCGATCACTACGCTACTTGCAACAATTTTCATTATTACTTTTTTGTAATAAACTATTTTCACATTTGTATGGAAGCTAAGTATGGTTTTAAGCCAGACTTTAAGGATATACAAATGTTCCTACTAGAAAAATAATTCCACTGGAAATTTAGAATTGTAAATTAATGCGTTCTCCAGTTGACCATTTATTTTAAATACTTTTGTGTCGCAGCTAGAGGAAAAGTTACGAATCTTTCTAAAATAAAAAGACTCAGGCTCTGTGACTCAGGCTAATAAATTAGATAAAAACTTTAAAGTCGCCAGGGTTTACGGGATCTTAAGTTATTTTTCGTTCAAAGCAGATGGATTACTTTTCGTGACATTTGCATGGAAACTATTCGAAAGAATAGTCAAATTTTCAAAATTTTTGATTGCTATTTGAGAAAGAGCAGTTTTTATTTGTAATTTAGGTCCTGTAAGAAACTGAGGCTAGATAAATTTAGAAATTTAGAAGCTTAGAAGGTTGTCAATTTATCGCGCAATTTGATTTAGGACAATTTTATGGCAATTATTCCTAGAAAATCTTTTCAAAAAAAAAATCTGGCAATTAGTAGATATTCATACAACAAATACCTATGTAGATTGAAAATGATTGAAAGAGTAAAAATTTAAGTAGATATCTTTGGAAGTGAAAAATTGAGGTAGACGAAATATTAGGCACTTCGGTTTTGCGAACTGCCGTTAACTAGAACAACAATGGCGAAGTTATGACAATTCAACATTGACGTGCACCAGATTTTTATTGATTTGACAGTTGCAGTTTCGTTTTGTACGCTTCCGTAGGATAACAATAAAAATACTTTGGAATACAATAGCTGCCGAATCAATTATACTAGAAACATGAGTACATTTTGGTTTCTGTAAGATTACTTACAAGTGGAATTTATTGAAAGTGAAAAAAAAGTTCAGTGGGTGAAGAGGAGCACGGAAGTAGCGAGACAACAATTTCTCAAAAAATTTAGTTTTTATACCTCAAGAACCATCAGATATAATCTTAAACATTTCACAGTCTACCTTTAGCAAAGAAAACAAATTAGGGTGCGCGTGTGGAGAGTGATAGTAAGAAGAGGTGAAATGGAAAAAATTCTTGAAAATTGCAAAAGCTAGAAAGCTAACAACAGCTATATAGAAATAATGGGTAGCAACCAAAGTTTTTTATATCTGAGAAACGGCTTAAGCTAAAAACATGTTCAGATTTTCATTGGCATACAAAGATGGAGTAGCACAAAATGTCAGTAAAAAGGGTTTTCCACATTTTCAAGTATTTCGTTATTTCTTTAAGACAAGTCGTGTTATCCGACTAATTTTACTTTAAAGGGCTTTTTACATAAGCGCCTAGAAGCCGTTTTCCAATTTTTTAATACCCAGCCCTTAAAGTGTAAAGCGGTTGTGTACATTTTCACGAATTCCGATATATTTCTTAGGTCTAATGAAGTATTGAATCCGCTTTCAGTTCTAAAGGCTTTGAATGTAATTGGTAAAAAAACCGATTTAACACTTTGCGTGCCACACTTTTTGTCAAAAATTTTGACAATGCTATTTAAAGGGTCAAAACTTCTGGGCCGGTCACCGGTGACTCCCATGGCATTCAACGTGTTAACTATTTTTTGAAATTCAAACCCTTAAGGCCCGTTCCTACGATGTTCAGTTATGTTCTAACTGGAACTTTAACTGTCAGATTTTCATACAAAAGTCCCAGTTAAAGTTCCGGTTAGAGTTTAACTGAAGTTTCGCGAATTCTGGCCAATCTTTCAGGTTTAATGAGATTGAATTCGATTTTCAGTCTATATACAATGAAAACTGCCTTAAACGGAAACTGTAAAAGACGGAAAACAGCATTAAGGTCCCATGAGTTCGGTGCGACATTTTTTTATCCCATTTTGATTTTTCTTTCTTGAGAGGATTTTAATCGATTGAAATTGTTTTTCGATCGTGTAATTCGGCGTGGACAATACGTCTGCATCGTTCGCTGTCTGTCAGCGAACTAATTTTGAATTTACAGAAAAAAATAGTGTAGTATGTTTTCAAATTATTTGAAACGCATAACTACTAAAAATTAATTATTTTTTCATTGATTTACTATATATTCTAGATATACCAATTAATTATACTATCTATGACACTTTTCAATTAAATGCGGTCTTCTTATGTAATTGTTGCCATGAAAATCGTGAAAAATTGCTTCAATTTGACTTCATATATTACTAACAAAAATGAAGATTTTTTAAAATTTGATTTGTATAAAACCTTCTTTAGGATTTTTTCTAGCATTATATTAATGACAGGCCGCGTACAGCGACTACGCTCGCTACGCTCTACGTGTTCTATCGCCCCTGTTACTCCCGTCTCTACTGTTGATTCATTAGTCCTGTTTCTCCATCCTCTATCTCCCATCATCCATCTTCCATCCTATATACACCATCCCCTATCCTCCATCTACCATTTTCCATCCTCTATCCTCTATCCACCACCCCCCATCCTCCATCTTCCATTTTCCATCCTCTATCCACCATCCCCCATCCTCTATCCATCATCTAACATCTTCCGTCTACAATCCTCCATCCTCAATCCTACATCCACCATCCACCAACCTCTATCCACCATCCACCATCTTCCATCCTCCATCCTAACACCCTCCATTTACAATCCCCATCCCTCATTCTCCATCCTACATCCACCATCTTCCATTCTTTATCTACCATCCTCTATCCACCAACCTCTATCTACCATCCACCATCTTCCATCCCCCATCATTTAAAATCCTCCATCTACAATCTCCATCCCCCATCCACCATCCTCCATTCTCTATCCACCATCCTCCATACTTCATCTACTATATTCTATCAACCTTCCATAGTTCAACTTTACCATATAGTAATAGAAACGTGTAACTAATACACCGAAAACGAACAAACTGCCGCTAAATCATATGAATAACACTGAATTGTTGAAAAATCCGCGAACCACCAACTGTTAAATGAGTTTGCTAACGCAGATACCATCGCTGGCGTACCCTTAACAAATTACCAAAATTTCATCACAATCGTATGAGTGGTGTAGATTTCCATCGAAACCGACCCTTTACAGCTTAATAATCAAATCATTATTTTCGGAATTTTGCAGTAGGTACTCAGCCCCTAAGAGTATGTAAAATAATTGTTTACGAAATCCGACATATCACTTAGGATTTAATGAGATATCGAATTTTTTCTTTCTTTAACGGACTATCTTTATAATGGTCTAAAAACCGATTTCTAAATTTTTTGATATTCAACCCCTAAGAGACTATGTCGATATTTCACCCAATGTTTTTATTGAAATTGAAAAAATAATTGGCAATATTTTTATGCAGAAGTCCGGAACGCGTTCAATGCTGATAGGTCGCGACTGACAACTTAAAGAAGAATCAGTAGGCTATTTGGTACGTTGTTGGCAGATTTTAAATTTATTTATTTTTTTTGTACAGCTCTCCAACCCATCCGTCCATGAATTATTGCGGAAATCAATAGCAACTTGGCTCCATTTCATACCCCATCCTTTGAGGCTTTCCGATGGCAAGAACTGTGCAGAAAATCAACCGTAAAATTTTCTTCGCTGTAACCCAATCCTTTTCTGATTCACCTCTTGAAAATGTTCCGTTTTCCGTATATCGGCGCTAGAACTGTTGGGTTTTTTCTCCGTAATTATTGCAGCCTATTTATTTCCATTCTATCGGTTCTCATACGCTCCCATTTGCAAAGTTCTGATTTATTATTACACGATTTTACTATAGTCAAGTTTCCCGTTCAGCTATTGCGCTATTTCTGCTTTCTAGATGAGTGCGGCGGTTTTTTTTATGGCTTAAGATTTAATGTGTAATATTTCAAATGGTTTCAAATTTCATAGAGCTGTAGATCGTAGGTTCAAAATGAATAGAATTTACGCCGATATGGTGGATAGAAGTTGAATGGTTTCGCGATATCTTATAACCTGGTGGCAAAGAACTAAGCCCCGAAGACCTTTCTTTCACTTTCTAACTTATCCTTAGTGACAAGACCCCAACATGGTGTTTTACCAAAAATGCTAATTTTGACCGTCGGGAAGCTAATTCTCCTCTCGTCCAGCATTCAATTTATAAAATCTGTAAATGGTCTGGTCTACTCACTGTGTGCATTTGCAGACAAGTCTTAGATATTGAATTCTATAAATAGGAAAACCTGCGATCTTGGATACCTTATGAGAATCGTACCTCCTCATCCTTCAACCCTCCCAGCTCAACCAACTCAAGCCAATCGCATTTAAAAACTACTCAAGCCTATCTCAGACGGTCATAAAATAAAACCTCACATGCTCGATGCATAAACATGAGATGAAAACTCGCGATGATGTCAATCAACACTTTCCTTCATTTTCAGTAATGTCCAGGCCGTTTGTGACGCATCCGATTTCTTAAGACAAGCACCTTATAAAAAAAACTCCCAACTCAACTCTCTAGCCTGCTAAACTAGTCAGTACTCAGCTTCACTTCCTATAAACACATATGAAAACCGATTGGGCCTCATCGACTCAAGATCGGAAGAAATCTCAAGATCATACCCGGTTTTATGACCAAGCGAGTCATCGATCGGTGATCGTGCGTTAAAAAAATCATTGATCCGCATCAATAACAATAAATAAATGGGAAAAATAACAAATGGAACCCGTTCGTATGCAAGACAAGACGAAGACGTTGTGCGATGGGTGTGTTTACGTTTGAAAAAGTTTAAAAAAAAAGGCGAAAAAAAGATCGGTAGACGATCTTGTATTGATCGCGATTACTTCTACTAGGGGCACAGGAACGTATGTAGCATATGTGAGTCAGATTGCGATCGTGCCATGCCATGATCCCCTGATCTTGGCCAGGCCAGCTGGTCACAGACGCCTATGTTGCACACATGTCTGAAGAAACGATCGCCAGACCCACAATCCCGTTTGCGATCACCTCTAGACCGGAGACCTCTCATAAAGTAGAACAAGGCACGTGCCAACACATCAAATAGTCCATAATAGTGCCGTGAAGTTGTGCATTACCTTCAATCTTTTGTAACTTTAATTTAATAGCAGACCTTTGTTAAATGGCTGCACCCTTTGCACGCAATTCACAGCCCCCTTTTAATTATGCACCCTATAAATAACCATGTTGTTATTTATGACATATGACCCGTATGACGCGATGATTCAAATGGAAAATATGCAGAGCAAAACTGTTCCGAGACCACCCCAATTTAAAGTTTACCTTATGCAATTCAAATTTTGTAAACTATCAAACATTTGGCAAACATTTTTGTCGCATATCCGGTTTGTGGTTGGATTATTTAATTTTCCGGAATTTTATCTGAGTCGAGGTGATTGCTACATTCTTTAGATTTTTTTCGGAGTCATATTTTGTGCGGGTTTTAGATAAAAACTAATCTGGCTTTCAGCAGTGCTAACAGTTTGTCATTGTGCCAGAAAAAGATTTTTGAGGGATTTTTGTTGAAGCCGGAAATATGTTGAAGACGAAATGCTGATTGCAGCCATTCTGGAAGTGAATATTTATTTTATAGCCTTATGCCCTAGACACACGGCAATATTTAATATAAATTAAATCCAGTGACGGCTCGCCGCATAAAGCTAGTGAGGCTGAGCCTTAAACTTGTGTTACACTGTTCGCTTTTTCTCAGTTTTTTGCATATATTTTCGTGAAATGTATGGCGAGCTTGTAGAAAACTCTCATTGGTCATACAGTGTAACACAAGCTTAAAGATCAGCCTCACTAGTTTTATGCGGCGAGCCGCCACTGATTAAATCAAAAGCTTTCATTGAAAATTGGAGGGTGACACACGTACGTTTATTTTAATCTAAGTATATTAAATCAAGAAAAAGCTCAAAAAGTTTGACAATTAAATTGCCGCGAAAACATGCGAGTTCTGTTTTGCTTGCCTTAAGTCTGCCAAACTGTCCCTTCAAGCATCTTTCAGCTTCTGTTCGTCAGACATGGCCCACAGAACTCTTTTCAACAAATGTCAAAATGTGACTGGGGAAAAAACAGAAGCTTTTCGATGCATAGCATTGCGTCAAGCTTTTAATAATTTCGTCTCACAATTAATTTAATACAGACTTTCGAACTGTATAACACTAGTGAGATAATAGTCAAATAATTACGTATTAAGTCGAGTTAATAGCCAAATGGCAGATAATACGATATTAACGTTGCCGTGGCATTAGTGATATTTAATAATCCTGCCGCATCACAACATGATTAAGGCTTCTTTCTCGCATGGTATTTAGTAGGTACTCCAAAACAAAATTGCCACCTAGACTCAAAAGTAGCTAGGACCTAGCGCAAAAAAACGAGCAAATACTTAACAAATTCAATAACCATAAATAAGAAATAAAATTTCGGTTGATTTCCCGGAAGTAATCAAAAAATTCCGTCAAATTTAACGAACGTCAAATTGCTGCACTGCGAAGACTTACGTACTTACATTACGAGCCTCTAACTTAAATCAATAAAAATCTGGCGCACGTCAATCTTGAATTCTCATAACTTCGAAATTGGTGGAACATTTGGCGGGAACACTCCATTAAAAAAAAGGATTGCTCAATTACGAAAATGGTGCCAAAAGTAAGCTAGAGACACTTTGTTAAATGACAGGAGCGGAAATTTTGTGACTGAATAATTTTCCCTAGCCTAGATTGCCAGAAAGGATGAGAAGCATTACAACTGAGGGTTACTGAGATCCTTATATATCTTGTCATTACTCCGTACTGCTATTCCGTGCTGCTTTTTGATGTCGTTTATTTCCAGAAACAATAGCATCAATTTATGCCAGCCGATTGACCAGTTTCAGTGAAGAAGGAGTTGGTTCGAAAGTAAGTTGTTCCAGTGATAGCTATTTGTGGCCAGTTATGCTGTCGTACAATGCCCACCTCCTTGAGGAACCCGGTTATAACGTATCTTCAGGGACAACAAAAGTAGAACGTTATAACCGAAAGTACGTTATCACCAACATAAGAACCTTTCACATTTGTGAATAGGGATTGAAAAAAGGTAAGTTATAACCGAAAGTAGTTACGCTATAAAAGTAGGCTTGTGTAGTTCGTGAACGAACTAGTTCGGAAGATCGTTCCCATAAGTGAAATGAACGAACTAGTTCGCAGTGAATTCCGTTCCTAGTTCATTTTTCGGAAGTAGTTCGTCATCACATGTGCATACCAGAGTGGGGACCTTTATTTTAGGTCATCACATTCACTCCCAACTTCAAAGGAACTACTTCACATTCACTCCGCACTTGAAAGGAACTAGTTCCTTCGTCAGTGAACTGCGAATTACAAGAGCGAACTAGTTCGCAAGGGCTGAGGAACTAGTTCTTTCGCGATCACTAAGGTGAACTAGAATGCGCAAGCCTATATAAAAGTGCACTTTATAAGCGGGTAACACTGTAGTTGGGAATGAGCTTTGGAGAAAGCCTTGATAAAAACTGGGATTCAGTTCACAAATTTTAATAAAATTATAAAATACTTACTTTCAGCAGTATAAAAAATTTAGTAATCATTTTTCTCTTATCTAGAAAAACATTTGGCAAAGGAAACGAGCAACAGGAAATTTTGCGGTTATTGCTCGACATGACTAAATTTTACTGGCCATTTTAATGATAGTTTACATTTGCCACGATCACACATCAGTTTATGTCTTAAAAATTGCGATAAAGTAACAATACTTCTGTTGAAATACTTCGCTATAAGCACCCATCAACAAATACCAAATCTGGTGTATTTCTAATTCGTGAACCAGTTAGATACGATCAAGGCTTGCAATCGTTCCTTTAAAATCATCACCAAGTACTAGAGACTGTGATTGACTATAATCGGCGGATTGCCAAGAGCTGTCTAAGCAATTAAACCATAGCGAGTAAAACCTAATAAATAAAAGCCTCGATTAGTTTCAAGCTGAAAAATGCATCATTGACCCAGCCTATGGAGTGATCAATTTATGGCGATGTGATCAGCAGATATAACGATTCTACATGGATTTAAATTGATAAATTTAGTAGTCAGTTAGCTCGCGCAGTAAGCAAGTAGCTTGCTAATGTGCCAAGTTCTGCAGCTAGACAAGGTTCTTTACATTAAGTCGATTAGTTCTGATAATTGATAGTTGATTAATAGAAGGAGGAAGTCGATTAAATGATAAATAATTTAATGAAAAAGTGTTTTAGCGAGTGTCACGATCAATTCGAAGAACGAAGATCGTCACCGCGCTCCTTGCAGCTAGAGATGCTTCAACTGGCATGTACATATGTTAGATCTAATTAATTAAAACTTGTGTGTAGAATTTCAAAAATTGTGCCACATATGCGAGAATCTTTCAAAACAATGACAATATTTTCTAGATGTACCTACACTGGGAAACTGGGACGTGACTGCCGACGTACACAAATTTACCTTACCTAGCAACCACGTTATTTTTTTTAGATTGGGACCACATAACAACATATCTTTTGGTTTAAACTGCAACCGGACTATAGCTCAAAAATTTATTTATTATTTATTTTAGTGTTGAATTGGATTTAGACAAAAGAAATTGGGTTCTATATATCAGAAACGGCTTCCTTCGTCGAACACCCAAGTAAGTACACATCACATCTCAGTGATCGAATAACACCTCCCATTTCTCCCGTTGCTGCCCATTGCTTCCATTTCTCCCGTTACTTCCGTTGCTCCCGTTACTACATCCTCTATCCACCATGCTCCATCTTCTATCCATCATCCACCACCCCCCATCATCCATCCTCCATCTCCCATCCTCTATCCACTATCCATCATCCATCGTCCAACTTTACCATTTAGTAATATGTGAATGAATAACTACTACACCAAAAACGAACGAACTACTGGTAAATCATATGAAATACACTCAAATGTTGGAAAAACTCAAGTACCTACCACCAATTGTAAAATGATTTTGTTAACGCAGAAACCTTGGCGGACGTGTGCTCAATATATCAGCGAAGTTTTATTGTAATCGGATAAATGGTATATGAAAGCGCAGACAAACCATTAGAGCATTAGGGTACTAAAATAGTGAAAAAAATTTAAAACTTTTAATAAAAGCTTTTGTTTTTCATTCGATCTGACATCCCCTTTTATATATAAATATATAGATAGCTTCTTCACAGTGTGTGTAAGTCTTGGGAGGTGACCACTATACACTTATCCCATTTTACTATTTTTCGACTTACCTAGTTATTGCATATGACCACCGAAATGTTGTTGCTTATTCAAATGAAACACCTTTGGTAGTCGAGAAAACCCTCTGGTGTATCCTATACACCCGTGAGATTGTCATAAAAGTAGTATAGGTGTACATCTTCTTAGCACATTCATGGGTTTGCTGGACCAGGAAGTAGTGTAAAGATTTGTTACTAAAATGAGGTGCATATATTTTCACGAATTTCGCTATATCTTTTAGGTCTTCTGGACTATTGAATTAATTTTAGTTCTACGAGTTTCTCAGATAAATGCCTAGCAACTGTTTACAGGATTTTCATAACTATTTTAGGTCTAACTAGATATTATAAAAGATTTATTAGCATCTATGTTTTTTATACCTAGATATAATAACCCAAAACAGTGTTCATACTTTTTTGCTTTCCATCCTCAAGAGGGTGTAAAAGGTTTGTTTTCACGAAGTCTGTACTATGTATTTCTTAAATCTGACAACATATCGAATTAATATTCAGTTCCACGGAGTTTAACAATTTTTTTTTTATATTCCATCACCAATTTTTTTTAAATTCCTTCAGCAAGGAGGTGTAAACGAGTTGCAAACCTTTTCACGAATTCCTTCATATCTCTTAGGCCTAATAAGATATTACATTGGTTTTTAATTCTACGGGCTTTTTATGTTTGGGCTTAGAAAGCGATTTCATGATTTTGTGACACTTAATTGGTTGTAATGACGTTGTTTCCACTTTTCTACGACATTCGTCATATCTCTTAGGTCTGATGAGAGAGTAAATTGTTATACTCTAAGGTAAATTGGTTGCCGATTTTCTGATTTTAGAATTTTTATGGTTTATTAGCAGACCACCAATATTGCGAGTAAAAGGACATGCCATTGAAAAACAATATTGGACTAGGTCAGAAGGAGCTGTTTTATCATCGAGTTGCATTTGAATCCAGAGACCATGTATTACCTAGTAGTTAAGTAGAAGTAGAGCGAGGTTTGCTCTATATGTACAACGTTCTTCAATTGAAATACATTTCCACGAATTATAACAAGGTAACCTTTGCCATAGTGAGTCATTATTATACACTAAACCCAATTTTCACCTCATATTTAAACAAATTTTGGTTGTCACTGAGATGTTGGTTCTAATTGCAGAAAAAACTAATTTTGGGCCACGTGGATATTTCGTAGCCATAAACGAAACACGAATGAGGACAATAAAGCAAAAGTTAATTATTCCGAAAATTCCAATCCCTGTGTGTGATGTTTGCAATTGCCTTTTGATGGCATATGTGAACTTTTCAAGTGACAATTTAACCTACGTAATTCCCATGGAACGTCATTCGGTAGCGATCAACACTCCAGCTACATTCATGCAGCGCCTTTTATAACATTTACAAGAATCTTACAAGCAATTTATTACTAATCCCCCTGAGTAATCAAAGTATTTCCCAAGAACGCATTACTGATGCAATTACAAAGTTAAACACAGAGCACCGAAGAAAAAAAAACGATCGTGTGATAAGAGGTGTGTTTGCGGCTATTCTTATCGTCCGTGAGAAGTTCCCCAGGTGTTTTATCTCTGACTCAAGTTTTTAGCGTGGGTGTTCTGAATTTCCATCATTGGAATCGATCGCACCTTAACAATATCAGAATAAATTTTTTTTTTTTTGTTCACCGCAATCCATTTCATAGGTTAAACCTACAGTCAGTCAGATAACATTTTTTATAGCCGATCGTGAACGCGACTCACCTCCGCGGAATACGAGCATAACATGTCACGCATCTTTCGATTTTATACTTTAGATTGGCGCTCCAAGTTCCCATAAATTAACGCCAAGTTAAGGGGATACCTGGAGTACGTACCTACGGAATCTTCAGGCCCATTTCACCACACAAGATGAAACTGGGCTCGGCCAGAAGGTTTTTAATCCGCAACCGGTGGGAAGATATGAAAATGAAAAGGAGACTTGGTCAGTCTGATGGACTTTTCGAGGCTTAAAGGCATTTTATCGGGGTCCACCTCTGCAAATTTTTTTTTAAACATTTCGCATGAATCTCTCAAGGGGGAGTCGAGGCTGTCGGAAGGAAACGAAGGTTGTGCTAATTAAAATGTCATAAAAGGGTCGGGGGCAAAAAAACAAGACTTTGTATTCTTGAAGGGAACCTGGTTTGTGACTAACTGCCAGACTATTCTGCCATTGAGGCGAGTGGAGTCGAGAATGATTGATCGGTTTTTTCATATTTGTACGGATATGGATATAAGAATTTTGATGAGAGATCCACATATGGCTCGGCTGGGTATTCAGAAAGACACCCTCTTTGAGATATGGCATGATAATGCTGTGGAAACTTTTCCACTTTATCAATATGTCATCATCATCATCATTATCAAGATGTGTACTCTCCTGGCTTTAGTCCTTTAACAAGTTATTGCCCACAAAGTCATATTTCGAAATGAATGGGAATTCTTAAGTGGAGAATTCCGGTGATTGAGTGAAGATAAAAGGAAGTTCTCCTTGCTTATTGACACAATTCACTCCTACTACATCGTGAAGACTCGTTCAGGATTTAGATCTTTATTAAAATATTGATCCGCTCCAGTGCACAACACATTGTACTTTATGGCACCAGCAATTTCAAAAAGAAACTGACTAGCGTAACCTTTGCCTTTTGTCCTCAAAGCGTTTGGTTTGCCAACCTAATTAGTTCGCTTGATAGAGAGTTTCTTGTACAATCGCCAATTGATTGATATCTCGTCTATTGTTGTCGACCTCCTATGTAATCTATCCATCCAAATGATAACGCCTATTGCCCCAATTCTACTTCTACCGAGAAATAGACGATGGCTCATTATCAAGATTCGAAACCGGGAAGTACAAAAAATCGACCCGAATTCAATGCATCTAAAACACAGAGCTGTCCTTTATTTCTGAAAACAGACGGTTGCTTCGATGGAGAAATGCCAAGAAACGAAGCCAATATAAAAACTCTTAGTGTAATCATTTCGATTTCGGTTCATTGGAGCCATCACTTGATCATAGAAATATTTCATATTAACGCCGCATAACTTCGTCGCAATATTGCTTGACACGTTCTTCTGTTCTGCTTTTCAGAAACCACCACATCTTTTTATTCCACCATTGTTCTAGGATTTTTTATACAAAAGCATAAAAACCGATTCAAGAGTTTTATGATATTAAACCCCTACGGGTTCAATTACCTTGAAAATTATTATTTTCCCAACATTTCACCATAAAACACGCAAAGATAATGGATTTTATGCTATTCATTTGTACATTTATGGTTAGGAGTTAAACACCTTAAAATTTAATATTAATATTATTCAACCCCTAAAGGGATGAAAGTTGGTTGAATTTTCACGAATAACGCTATATCTCTACGTTCCCAACATCCAATTGATTTTTATTTCGTTTAAATATTACAAAATAGTAAATAAAAAACCTATACCAACGCTAAAAATCGAAATTCAGAATTTTTTGATATTGACCTAAGGGTCAACCTCTCAATTTCAGGAACTTTCAATACTGAACCCTAATTGAATGAAAAATGTTTTCGAGAGTTCCGTAAATCTGAGGGCTTTCTATGTAAACGCATTTAACTCTAATTACAGCAATTTTCAGTATTCAACCCTAACTAGGTGAAAAGGAGTTAAATATATTTTGATGAATTCAGCCATATATCGTTGTGCTAATTAGATACCGAATTGGGTATTGGCTTCATAAGAAACGATGGGTTCTTAGGGCTGGACCTAGTTAAGGTGTATGTACCTACACTTCGCGGACATCTAATAAAGTTGAACCGACACTTTTCAATTTCAATAAAAGCATATGGGATAATAAATAAGGTTTTCAATTATGCACAAATCTGAAAAATTAAAAGAAGTAGAAGTAAAACTAAAACGTAAAAGAAAAAGTAAAAAGTAGAAGTAAAATTAGCTCGATACCTTGAAAGACCTAGAAGATATGACAAAATTCGTGATATGTAAAAGAAAACCTTTTTCACGAAGAATTTTGTTGTCCTATCCACGTACGTACGTTTTCGTTGCTAAAATTACTTCTGCAGTACCTACATCCTTTCCCTGACACCCCATACAGAAAGCTTTTTCTCTGCAAGTGCTCGACCGAATCCAAGAGGCTCGTGTACACTAGCAATCAAAACTTGTTAGAGTTGTTCTATGACATTTATTGCTGCATGTGTACACGGTTCTGAGAGCGCATTTGCCCAAGTTTTAGCTCTAGCCAGCAAATGCTTGGCTTTTCAAGCAAGTTGTCAATGTACACGCTAACTTGCGAGAGTTGAAATCTCGCAAGAAAGTTCCGATCAGTTCCGAAATTTTTCAGCAAGTCAGTACAGTTGCATTGTAAGTCAGGTTAAGTTCAGTTTTAGATATCATAGTTCTTTAGTTTACGTGTGAAATGTGAACGGAAAAACCAAGTGGAGTTCCGAGGACACGTTTTTGTTCATTACCAATGTGGAACTTTATCCAGAGTTGTGGTATTATTCTTTTTCGTTTTGACAGTTCAACGAAACTATGATGATGAAGTGTACACGGAAGAGCAAGTTTTACTTGCAAGCTTATTGTAGAGCTACTTGCTTAAGTAAAATTGCTGCAACTTGAGAGATAGTGTAAACATCGCACCAAATTACTCTAGCAAGAAATGTCGCAAGTTACTTGCTAGTTTACAAGAGCCTTAAGGCTTCAGTAAGACTTGCGAGCGGAGGCTGGTCTTTCAGAAGCCATTGCTTCTATAATAAACTCTATAAGGCGTTATATTGTGGAAGTAAATATCAACAGTTTTATGGAGGTTTGTGGACTTTTAACTTAAAGCTTCCGTAAGACTTGCGAGCGGACATGTCTAATTGGAAAAATCACGTGATTCGGCTTCAACCCTATAACGAAAATGTTTCAGATTGACCTAGTGGGTAGCGTAGCGGACTAATGCGTGACGGGACCATGGTTCGAAACCGAGAGTGTGTAAGATATAAGTAAAATCAATTTGCATTTTTCAAACAAAAAATTAATATTTTTCAGGAAAATGAATTCTTAGTTGGAAGGAAACAAAAATAAAAAAATTTTAATACATACTATTTTTTGTTTTTTTTTTAACTTTCGTACCAGAACAGCTTCGATAAGGCCTTATACCATTTGTTTTCGCTTGGCTGTTCCTGTTGAAACATGGGGAAATGTGCGCCAGATTAGTTTGGTAAGACTTAATCGAAGATTTATCGAGGTACGAGAAGAGCTTCGATAAGGCCTTATGGAAGTTAGTTTGCTAGTTAAGGGCTCATATAAGATGGAGGACGGAGTGGGCGCAGCCGTGCATTCACTTGATCTTCCAACAAACTCTTGCTACAGGCTGCCGGATAATTGCAGTATTTTCCAAGCGGAGGTACTGGCGGTTCAGAAGGCGGCGGAATTAGCTCACAAATCGCGGAAAAGGGATAGTGCAGTTTTTATCTACATATACAGATAGCCAAGCAGCCTTAATGGCCTTGCAGTCCTGCACTATCAAAACCAAGGCAGTACTTAACTGTCGACGCGCTTTACAGGAACTGTGCTCAAATAGGAAAGTGGAACTCTGTTGGGTTCCAGGGCAAAGTAGTATTTTAGGAAATGAACTCGCGGATGATCTTGCCAAAAAAGGTACTAACCTTGAACAAGAAACCGCGGTTTCAGTACCACCGCCTCTTAACGCCAGGAAGCAGCTTTAAACCGATGTATGGTCACATTTAGTGCTATAACTTTGTAATGGAGTGGAATTTTCTAAATTTACATTTTTTTTTATAATTCTTGATAGTATAAGACATAACAATTTGTAAGAAAAAAAAAGAGACCTTCAATGGATAGAAACTGGATGGAAATTTTTAATCCCTGTCTAAGTTGACTAGAATACAGACTACTCCCGCTTTGTGTTTTATTTTAAACAGCTTCACCAGTGACTTCAATTGCAACCAGATCTAGTTGAAACATTTTCTATAATAATACCGCAACGTTTGACAACATAAACAGTGTAGGTTAGGTTTAGGAAGGGGCGCTACACTGAGCTGCAGCGCACACTAGACACCAAAAGAGGGCCCATAGCGATCCCTTCGGATAGAATCGCGATAAACAGTGTAACTATTCCCTAGTTTCACTTTCGCACTATCTCACTCTCACACTATCGTGCTATGCTCTCGCGAAAGTACTATCGTTAAAAACTATCACCGTGAAAACGCGGCTCAAACGTTTTTGCGTTCGGCGTGCGGTACTATGCCGCCTCCCCTCGGGTGTTACTGCCAAAATATCAAAGTCTGCCTACGTTTTTTTTTGATTTTGTTTTATCTCTAGGCTTCAACTTGAATACAGAGGTGCCCTTTAATACAATAGATTTAGGTTTGTCTCCAATCGTTTCCAGTTTCGGGCAAAGATCTGCTATTGGTCCGCTAGTGATAACCGCATAGGAAGTTAGATCGGCTGTGTCAATATTACGACCTTTTATCCGAAGATTCACGTTATTGAGCGGGCGTAGAACAGCTGCCACATGTCAAAGCGATGCCGCAAGCTCAAACAACCGGCCGGACAACAAAATTTACCGGCAATGCAACAAAAGCAACTTGTAAACAATCGGCCGGCAATACGATCGATCCGTGACCTTTCCGCAACAGCCCATCAGCCAAACGACGACAAACTCTTCATCCGGCGCACATGTGCCCGAGTTCGAGTCCGACGAGAGGCGCGCAAAACCCACAAACGTCGAGTTCATCAGCCTCCCGGTCCACCGGTGCATTTCTTGTCTTTTTCTCGGTCGGCCCGGCTTCATTCGTCCCGCCGCATCACGGCCAGCTCCTCCCGTTTTTCGCTTATGGTACACACGACCGGGACGGGTTTGTTGCCTGCCTGGTGCAGGCATCAGCAGTGGGCTCCTGCTCCGCCCGAGCTCTGTACACGGTCGAATTAAACGCACCGAGCGCAAGCAATGCTCCGAGGGAAAAATCGATTTTTCCCTGTTCGTTGTCACGGGGTGAAAAGCAAAAAAAAAAAAAAATACGGTGCACCGGTTGTGCGGCCGGAGTCTGCGGGTCCCCGTGGACCAGGTGGCACCGTAATTTCCCAACGCTCCTGTCAAAATACCGAAAAACTTTGTTTTCTTTTCTTCGTCCAACTTACCGCGCTCTTGCAAGGCCACGAATCGCCTCCGCTGCCGCACTTAATCCACTTTCACGGAGCTCCACAATCCGCGGCTGGCTCCTGGTCTTGATTTGCACGACGGCCGCTTCGATAATCCGCAGCGCAGCACCCAAACACAAAACAAATCCGACCGAAATCGAGTCAGGTAACCGTTACACCTTACATTTTTTTTTTTTTTTGCTTTATTTTTCTTATTTTCGTCGATATGTTGTTGTTCTTGAACTTCACTGTTACACGGCCGTGGCCGCTCCACACACACGGAAAATCGCGAATCGCGCGCTTCTCTTATCACTTGATTAGCCACCGATTAACCGTTAATCCACGGGAACCGCGCAACTGTTCCGTTTCCGTCGAGCAGCACACACAAAACAAAAAATCCGTTTTGGCAGTCGCGTTCGTCCGTGACAGGCGAACCCGTGAACCGAAATTCCGATAAGAAGAACAACGCGCACGACCGCACGCACACGAAGACGAACGACAATTAAATCAACTGTGAAAAAGTTGCGGCGACGGCAATCGGCCGCGCGAGAAGATTTCCGTTCGTCCGCCTGGAAGCTGCTGCCTGGAACTGGATCGAGTGACGGCTGGCGGATTTGTGAGAATGCATATGCAACACACGCGTCCCGCACACGAAAAACGAGCAGCAAAGTTGCCGAGGCTGCGCAATGCAACGATTAGATCGACAGGGGAACATGTTGCAGGTAATTTTGCGGGGCGCATGATGAGCATATCGAGGACACAAACCAGCAGCATGCTTACGATGCGAGGTGAAATCTTGGGATGGATGAAATGTTGCTAATCTGTTTTGCAGTGGAGGCGGGTAAGAAGAATTTTGTACTGCTAACTAAAATTTTTGAAAAATGTCGAATAAGTTCCTCAGTCGGATCTAAATGGAAATAAATTTAGTTTTACTGCAGCTACCCCACGACATAGATTTCCTGATTCTTTCAAAAACTAGCAAAAATTATTATTAAATTTAAAACGTTTTTTTCCGTTCATATTTGGCAAATATGCACTACCCTTTGGAAAATTTTTTAATTACTGTTATGTTGTATTTGTAGTAGCGATGGCGTGAACTACTCTAAAAGAACACTTCATTGAAGTAAGTAACTGAAGTAGCTCAATCATTTGTGAACTACAGTTCAATTCGAACGGCATGAATGAAAAGAAACAAAACGAATGGAGAACGAAGCCTAACAGAGTGAACGGTACAAATTCGGTGAGAAGAAAAACCGACAACCAACCAATCTCCTCGTTTCGTTTGTAGCGTAGAAATAGTACCTGTTGACCTCGCCATAGGCGCGCCGTGAGGGGGCCGGGGACCCCCCCCCCCCCCAATATCCCTGCTTGGACCTTCCCAGAGAAATAATTTTGACCCCTTCCAGAAAAATAACCGCAATTGCGCTGTATTGCGCTTTTAAATTATATCCCAGCACTAAAAATATTTGCAAATCACAGTTCGTCAAGTATTTATAAAAATAAAAATAAGATTATAAATCGTTAATAATAAAATAAATAATTTAAAATAAATTTTATTCGTTTCTAAGCAAACTCCATCGTCATGTCCATAATATCAATGGATTTAGTTTTCATCTGATGAAAACTAAAATCGCCGCAAATTTTTTCATACATCAAGATTAGATGTGAGTGGAAAAGAAGGATTGAAGTGGGATAGACTTTTGAATAGAAGAACTTTTCTGAGAATCATACTTTTATTTTGTTAATTTTTTCACTACTGCACAAAAGCAAGAAATCATCGTATCTTACCTTATGCGCGATGCTAAAACGGAAATTTAATTAAATATTTAAATTGAAAAATATAGGATACATAACTATACACTTCTTTCACAATTTACACAACTTTAAGAGTGCAAGGGGTTTTCTAAACTTTGATCGATCGTTTCGATTGCATTCCTACTGAAGGAAATGCAAACGAATTCCGACGAGGTTTGTTACAAGGAAGGTTTAAAACGCTTTTCAATTTCAGAAGAATTTTTGAAATATATATACATACATTCAAGACGATCTTCAGTTGTCTTCCAAATTTAAGAAAAGCTTCTTAAATTCAAAACACTGGTTCGTTGTAGCTGATAAAAATCTTTTCAAATTAAAAGATTCACTTGTTTTAGCAAAACTAATATATTTATGTACTATGTACATACATATGTAGCTTTCCGGATAAAATACTGTTTATTTTTAATCTTGTGTTCCGATAAAGAACAAATGAAACGCGATCGAAGAAAATGTTATTTTCGGTAATTAAATCAGTGGGGCCGGTACTAGGGATGTTCCGAATAACCGTATTCGTATTCGTTTAAGCGAATATTCGCCAAATTTAAGGTATTCGTATTCGAAACCGTATTCGACAAATTCAACCCGAATACTCGAATACTATTCGAATACTAAACACGGTATAAAATAAGTAAAAAACTGGTTGTTGATGATAAGAAAATTAAATGCATTCTTTGCTTATTATTGTTGCTGATATGAAATTAATAAAATAATTATTTTCTTTTTTTTTTTCTTAAATTAATACATTTTCTTTGATGAAACAAAGCCAGAGATAATCATTTTAAAAAGAAATAATCTACTCATAATCAAATTTTAACAAAGGTAAATTAAATTTAATAAATAGCAATTTTATTGCCTTTTCGCCCTGCAGTTTTGTTCGTAGGGGATCGTAGATAAGTCCAGCATTGCTAAAAAATTGTTCTTTATGAATAAATTTCAAATGATTTTTCAGTGCAGTGGCAATCCTTTTCTTGAGATATCACTTTTACACTTATCGCACGTTGCAAAGTCTTTGTTTTTTACAGAAAAATACTTCCAAATAACACTTGTCAATGTTTTAGACATTTTAGACAAGCAAATAATCAATGCAATATTGCAATCACGCAAATAATGTAAATCTAAACGAGCAATTATCTGAAACTATAAGCACAAAAAACCAAACGTTTCTACTGCGTGTAGAATGACGAAATGAAATAAATGCACGTGTGCATAAGTCGCTCGACTTATACATACAAAATTTATCTTGCGTAACCGTATAACTCTCGACTGCCAAGATTCAAGTGCTTACTATTCGTATTCGTATTCGTATTCGCGAATACAATGAATGAATATTCGTATTCGTATTTGTATTCGCGAATACAGATTTTTAGGTTTTCGGAACATCCCTAGCCGGTAATGACTTACTGTGCACATGAATATGGATGAGATAATATAAACGAACACGAAGCTGATAAGTGAGAATTGCGGAAATAATACATAGAAAAGAAGCTAGGAATTTATAAATTAAATTTATTTTTTATCGAAATTGAAACAAATGTCTTATAAATACAAAAAAATCTTCAACATAGCCATCAAGGTCTTCAAATCTTGGTAATGCTATTCTCGAAGAGGATTCATGAACATTAAATCCTCTTTTGGTTGCTACTCGAAACTAAAAGACAATGAGTTCCCTAAATTGCGTGAAGAAATTGAAGACAGGATTTTTGTATGGCAGCTACTCGAAGAAGGACGACTCATAAGAACTTTTCCAAATTCTTTCCTCCACCTATTGCTATTTGAAAAACAATGTATAACACATTTGAAAGTCGTAGACTAAAGCCCCGATCACAATGCATCCGTTCCGTTCCGTCACGTTCAGCTGTCAAAGTAGCCCTTATGGGCTGGCCATGTAAATGCACACAAAGGTCGTAACGGAACGGAGCGGACGAGTTCACCTAAATTCAACTTTTACGGATCACATAACCTCACTTTTCGTAACGGAACGGAACAGAACGTGAGCATTGTGTTTCGGGCTTAAGACTATAATCATTCGTTATACGAACACCTAATCTGTAAACACAAAAAGGACGGACTTGTACGAAAATCATGTGTGCCTTTCAAAAGAAGTCGTATGTTCTGAGTCATTCGGGCCCTAGCCCCTGCCAGATTTCAGGCCAGGGCGCGCCTATGGACCTCGCCCTTTTTCTTATTTTCCAACCCATGACTGACTGACTACCCAAGAAGCATGGATAGTTCTTGACCACAAGCTTCTTCTGTTTGCCAGCACACTGATGAGGATGCGTAGTATTCCTGTCCATAGTATAAATACTTACATAGTATCCAAACTCCCTATCTTCACAATTGTCCACAACATTTTTCGCATAAAAAAATTCTACCTCTCAAATGGACGATTTTGATTGGTCGTACCTCTCATAATTTTAAACAGCTGATGACTGAGACAAATCTTTCGTCTCTTTCAATTACGTATGTACAATATAGCTTTAACGCTTTTTTGGCTGTTTTGGTTGTTTTTATGCTTGCCATTGTCATTTTCCCTAATTCCTATTCTATACATACCAAATCGTGCAAAAGAAACAGAAATATGTGTCAGAGTAATCGCTCATGACTGAAAGAGAAACAGCTTCCGAATACGTGTAGATTGTACGCATATTGGTGTGTTTACGTCGAAAATTCGAGCTAAGTTTCGATACTATGTAAGTATTTATACTATGTTTCTGTCTTTAGTCGGGGCTTGAATGTTGATTTGAATGCGTTTATGCTACATTGACCATTTCCCATCCTCTTTTCCTAATGTCTCCATTTCTAGGTTCGCTGTTTCCTAAGCCATTTGACTCCTTCCAGACCTTTCGTCCTGCCCTCTAACGATCTTAACCAGACGCCGACTTTTTTTTGAATATTTAACAATTTAATTGAAATTGATCTATTCTATTTCAATAAAATGATTTTGGCACCATAAACCACTTTATTTACTCAATTACTTTGTTATTTATAATACAGTATTGTTGTCGATTTTTAAAAAAAAAAAATTGCTGCCCTCAACATTTTTTTTTCCAAGTATCATGACTAGTAGACACGAAAAACGCAAAAAATGTTCAGTCCGTCTGTCCGCCGTAACTCGACCACCCACGCAAAATCGTTTAAGGCCTCGTAGCTCTCAAACCAGTGGAGCTATTAAATTGAAATTTTTTCTATGAATAGGCTGGGTAAACCCCTTGAATTGACATTGGGGGTGTTAGGGGGAATGTGGGGCAAGCGTTTTAGACCGAAAATTTTGGATTCTAGATCTCAGCAACCGCTAGGAGGCTGAAATTTGGAATTTGTATAGAACTTTGATAGTGGACTCATTTACAAAAAAATTGCCGATATGGGGGAAGGGGTGTGAGAGTGGGAAGAAAAGTAATGCGTCCGAAACGCGAAAAGAGCGAGATCGATATATTCTAAAATCCATATCTCCTAAACTGTTAATGCCACAAAATTGAAACTTAGTGAGTATCTGTAGGTACACTAGGAAAATAGATCGGAATCAAATTTTTGAGTGGGGACAGTGACGTACGGGAGTGGGGGGTGAAAATGTTTAGCTTACGATATCTCACGAACCAATTGCACTAGAAACATAAAATTTGTGAGTAAAGGTTGACAAATTGAATCTGCCGAAAATAAATTTTTTTTTAGTGTGCGGTGGAACATGAAAATGTAGGGGATAAGAATTTTTCTAAAAATGCACGTCTCATAACTCGTGAACAGTGTATGGTAAATTCTTAAAATTTTTACCAAACGTAGGTCTAGTAGACCCCCAGCAGAAACAAAAATTTTGAGGGTGAGTATGTAGTGGGTGAGAGTGGGGGAGGGTGAAAAGGAAAAGATTCTGATTTTTATATCTCGAGAACCCATAACTACATAAAGCTAAGACTTAGTATATAGATAAAGCTATAATAGAGGCATGATGGAAAAATATAATTTTCAATAGTGGTGGTATGGTACGGGGGTGGGAGGTGTTTTTCCTAACTATAGAACGGCTTATGCTAGAAAAATGAAACTTAGTATGTATATCCAAATTAACTAGAAAAAAAATTCTAATGCAAAAAAAATTTAAATATCCATTGGCGTTCGGGGGGGAGGGGAAAAAATGATCTAAGAAAATTGAAGGCATATATTTTCACGATTTTCGTCATATTTACTAGGTCTTCCAAAATATTGAATTCATTTTTATTCCATGGATTCTTCATATGAATACTAAGAAATTGTTTTCAAATTTTTTTGAAACTCAACCCCTAAGGGGGTGTAAAGTGATTGTATGCTTTTTCATGAATTCCGTTATATCTCTCTGGTCTGATCAGATATCACTTCCACAGGTTTGTTTAATAATCACCAATTTTCAAGTTTTTTCCCTTTTCAACACCTAGACCGCATCCCGAAATATGATCCAATTAGGTATGAAAATTACCAACGAAAAAAATTCAACTTAATAGCTCAAAAGTACTAAACAGAACACGGACTTTGACTTCGATTTTGCCTACCTTGTGGCGGTCACAGGCCATTTGCCTACTTTACCGAAGTCGAAGGCGAAGTCGGTTTTGTGGGCATCACCATATAATCCTGTATATTCTAAAAGACAGGGACTGCGCGGTCCAAGTCGAGGCAAGTCAAGTCGGGCCTAAAGAGTTTGAAAGCTATAAGCTTTCTAATGTTTTGGGTACGGCGCACAGACGGACTGGAAATTTTGTTTGCTTTGCTAGTGTATATTAGTCATGAAACGTGAAAAAAAAATTGTTCAGGGTAACAATTTTTTTTTTTTTCATAAAACATCGTTTTATTTTGGGTATAATTTTAATTGAAAATGTAAACGATATCGATTTAATATCTTTCAGTTGGTAGTTCTACAAATTATGGGAACCAATGAACCGTATTAATTTCACTTTATAAAAAAAAAGAATTCTTCAAGTGATGAAATGGTTTTAATTAAATGCTCATAACTAACTTCTCAAATACTGAAGCTAGATCGATAAATTTACCTTCAAATTAAGGGTGACAAGATGAAATTTGTATTATTATTTTACTCAACGATCTCATTTTTCTATAATTGCCCTTTAATCAAATATTTTAGTTTGGAATGTTATGAAAAGGGGTATATTTCGACTATCACGTTACGTCATTACATAAAAGAATTAACAAAAGTTGGTTTAAGAAGTCCAAGTATTTTCATTCCAATGGTGAAGAAAAATACAAAATTTTTCTAAACAATTTTTCAAAAATTTCGCACACATATTTTTGATCAGTTAGTTCTTGAGTGGGATCCGAACTAGCAATTCAGCTCACCAAGAATGCCAACAAACAGGTCTAAGTTTCGGACAAAAGCAACGCCGTTATGTTTTTTAGCCAAACCTGTCGACTAATTGTTGTGCTTCTAATCGATATTGTTCTAATTCTAACTTTCTTCATAGTCTGCCTGTACACCGTAAGATCAATTTCTTTCCTAAATGTGCAATTAAAAGTTTTGTTTTAAAAAATGTTTGGTGATTGTAAAAATGCTGTCGGTCTAATTTTTATTTTGTTCAGTTCTGTGTGTTGTGAGGTATGTGCCAAAAGCAACCTACCACGTTATGAACAACTGTTCTAAAGAAGTGTGTTCTTCTAGCTTGCAGCTCCCCCAACGCAACCGGACTGGCTAATCGACAAAGAAAAGGTTAAGGAGCCGCCCAAGTATGAAGTAACCCTAAAGAAGCTGATCGAAACTGCCAAGATCCGAAGCGAGATCGAGCAAGCGGTATTTCAGCACAAGTACGCGGTCGGACACAAAGATGAGAGCAAAGTTGTATCCGAAGCCGACAAAGTATTGGGCGAAGAGTTTAGGGTTAGTCAGTATATTAACGGATTAGTTGGTAATCCTGCCGAGATACTGAACGCTGGAGATGAGGAAGATGAAACTCCAGCTGGAGTGGAAGAGGAAGCTATGTCAGACATAATTCCAAACAGAGTGGATAGTACGGCAGGCAGCGAAGATCAGCCAAGCGAGACCTTCATTCCCGAGTACCATGCTTCCAAGTACAGCGAGATTAGCGATGGTAGAGAAGTGCTACGACTCGACACGATCGAAGAAGACCTGAACTTCGGTCTAGGAGTAGGCGTTCGAATGTGGAAAACACTTCCAAATGGAGCTCTTTTAGGACTGTCGGACTACCGGATTCAAGTAGTTGGAAAAGTGGGTGGATCCTATCAAATGGCTAAGGATTTCAACTTCACGTCCATTACAAGAACAATGGAGACTATCACACTGTGGAACACTACCCGTAAATCGAAATCCAGCCTGGTTCTGGTTTCTTCGGAAGACTCAGTTCATTGGCTCCTTGCTGACAGTCTGGAGAAGTATTGGGAGTGGAAAATTGGAACACCGGTACGACACATCCGAGCATTCAAAGCGGAAAATCTGCGATATCTTGCCGTTTTGATTGATGGGTTCGTACTCGTCTACCAGTATGACATGGACAAGAAACAGTACTGGTCAAATCAAGTAATAGCGGTGGATCCCATCGCTTCGGAAATAGTTTTTCTTGATACAGGCTATCACATGATTCTAGCTGTTCCTCAAAACAACTCTGTTCTAATACTTCGCAGCGATCCTCCACAGGACGGAACCATTCACTTTCAGATTTTGCGCAAAATTCATGCTGAAGCTGTGGCTTCCATATCTGGCTTTCAAATGGGCGGTTACACTTATTTGGCCACTGGTGGAAATGAACCAAAAATTCTTCGCTACTATCAAGGTTCTTTCACGCCTCAAACCATTTTGGAGCCAAACTTTGGATTTGTCGACATGTTCCTGCCAATACCATGCCGCACATATCGTGATGACCTGATACTTCTCGTTCAGCACACAATTACATTTGATTCACACTCCCTAAAAGTTGTGGAACCTTTAATCTGGAATGGAAATGCATTCGAGGCTACGAAATCTGTACCGTGTAAGATCGGGGCCAACACATTGACCTATGGTGTCAGCTGCATACTGGACATGGAACGTGACGAAGGTATTAAAGGAGCTACCATCATCTCTAGCCCACAAGAAGATGCAGTTATTGTACCGAGATTTGAAGCAACTTCGGGATTCTTTCGAATCGCAACAGAACTGGTACCGCCACAAACCGAGCTCCAGGAACTCGAAGCTATTCTAAATCAAATGATAATGATGGCCGCTCAACAAGATGTCGATATAGACGAGTGGAGGAATCAGACCTGGAACATTGATTCACTGGACACGAAAGAACTGATCTTCAGCGGTCAAGTAGACCGACTCATTTTGAACGATGAGGAATGGACCGACGAAGATTCGGCAATAGATTTAAATGACCTACTCGAAGAACTGGAAGTGCTTGGGAAACAGATGGAACAGATAGATGAGTTGGAAGTTCAGCATGTTGTTGTTCAAAATTTATTCGTGAAGACACTAAACGGTGAACCGTATCAAGAAATTAAGGACATCATTCACGACGGAACAATTGTCTTTGAAGGTGATCTTACAGTGGAAGATTTTGTGCAAGAACCGGAGGTACAAGGCCGCCAGCTGGATCAAGACATAGAACTAGGATTGGTCAAAATTGATGGCAACTTGGAATTCGATACAATCAATGGCGTCGCATGGACTGATTTTATGTCGCAAGTCGTTTTCAAGGATACTCCCATCGAGCTGGAGGATCTTAAGGTTTCTGGCGTAAGCTAAGATTAAAAAATGTCCAACAATGGGACGAAATTTAAAATATAAAATATAAAGCCAATTTTTCGTTCCGACAGAAAGTAACTCTCAAAAATGGGATTGACATTGAAACTTTGAATGATTTAAAGTTTCCCGATGATTTCTTATTGTCCAGTGGTCCTGCGGTCAGCGTGATTACGGGCAAAAAGACGTTTAAGGGAATGCTGAGTAAGTTTAATGCAGAATTAGAAAATTGTCTACTTTTATGCCATTGTTGTTTTCTAGATAGCAATGCGGTTGATTGTGATGGACTTATAAACGGTGTGGATCCCAATAGATTTATTAGCTTGTCGGATGATCAGGAGATTACGGGAAGTACTACATTTAGTCAGCTTGAAGTAACAGAGAGTTTCCATGTAAAGTTTTTAAATTTAGTTTGAAAAATCCTTAATTTTGATTTTAACAACCCTTACTCCAGATAAATGGCACAATATTGGGTAAAAATCTGGAGCAGTTTGGAAGCAATCCAACTCTGCTGGATACGCGACATATTAAGGCAGCATGCAACTTCAAACATTTGATAGTGAATGGTCCGATCATTATTAAAGGATATTTCAATGAGCGGAACTTTGATGAGGATTTGAACGATATTGTGTACAAATCGGATCAAAATGTTACTATCACATCGAAAAAGACCTTCCAGGAAGTTGATTTCGAAAAGATCCATCTGCAGTTGTATGCAGGAGGCCGTCTTGGTGATATCGATCTTGATGAGTTTCTAACTAAGTCTACTGATCAGGTACTGGAATTCGGTGATATTGAAGGAAATGTTCTCATCGAGGATTTGAAATTGGATGGATTGTTCAATTTTATCAACGTTACCGAAATGGTTTTGAACTCGATTAGATTAGACGAAGATCAAGTGATCGAGGGCGATTTTATTTTCAAGGAGCCTGATCTTCTTAAGATCGACCGATTGGAAGTAATCGAATCGTTGAATGGTGTTCCTGTAGGTGATTTTATTTCGACTCAAGAACCCATTTACCTAAAGCGAGCCACCTTTACAAACCTCTACATTGATCAGTTGAATTTAGAGTGCGACATTGAAGGAAATGCTCTTCTAAATGGCAAAGATCTGGCCAAGTTTGCCGAAAATCGTTTGAGTATTTCCCGAAATCAAACCATAACGGCCGATTTAATCGTAAATGAGATGGAAATTGAACAGAACCTTTTCACCGAAACGATTAATGGTTATCCGGCAAGAACCCTAATCCGAATGGTGGAAAAGCCAAAGAATTGTATTGATCTGCTTCGCTCAAATCTCATTCGGATCGATCGAATGGAGGTCACCGGCAACGTTCAGGTGAAACAAATCAACGGTAAAGGTGCTGATCAAATTTGGTCTCAGGTAATTTGGTTAGATCGTAAAAATGTGATTACAACGCCAATAAGTTTCTTGGATCCGGTTCAATTCGATGGGAATATTAGCGTTGAAAGTGGAGATCTCAACGGACGGAATATCGAAGATTTTGTATCGAGTTTGGTCCTGAAGGGAAGTGAAATTAGTTTGGAAGGTCCAGTGAAGTTCTTGAAGCCCATACTTGTTCTAAACGACGCCGAAATTGGCCATTTTAATGATATCGCTGCAGAAAGCCTAGCCGTTAAGAACAAGCCATTGAATTTCAATGGAGATGTTCACATCGATGGCGATCTGATCGTGAAATCCATCGAATTGGATGGTGGAAAGTTTGGTGACTTTGATGTCAAGGAGTTGGTGGACCTCTACAAATATGATCCCGAGGCAGATATGCACTACATAAATGGAGAAGTTATTTTCAAGGGAAACACTTATATCGACAGTCTTCACGTTGGAGGAAGTTTCAATGGTCTAGAAAACCCCGATGAACTATTTAAAAGTATTGTCTACAAAAATGAGTCGGCCAATCTCCTTGGACGAATAACCTTTAAGAATTTTGTAAACTTTGGAAATGGAGTCGCGGTTGAGAGTTTTAATGGAATCAACTTACCGGAGTTCTTGGAAAATGTGGTCTATGTGAATGACCCAAGACCAGTGGAAATTTCAGGTCCAATTATATTTCAAAGCCCAATAACCGCAGGTCGTGTTCAGATTCGCGGAGATATAAAAACGCCTAGTATAATGGGATGTAACTTGGAGGAATGGATGCGAAATACACTGAGGATCGATAAGCCAGCAATTATTGAAGGTAAGATTTTTTGGTGGGTCGAAGTTTCAGATTTTTTGACAAGTGACAACATTTGCGGTTGCGGTCTAAAAATTGTTACACTATGTATTTACAGTCTTTTACTTCTAATTCAAGATACGGTGGTTTGTCTTCCCGGCACTTTGGACTACAACAATCTGAACGCTGTCTATCTCAACGGTCGACTAATGTCAAATTTGATCACCTTACATACCGAACAGAACTTTACGGGACACTTTTCTTTCTCCTATGTTGAATTAGACGGAGCTCTAATATCCGAAAATGGTGTTAATGGCTTCGATTTGAAACAGGAACGTAACAATACAGTAATGGTAGGTACAGAACTATGCGTGGCTCGATTGCAGTTTCTTTAATATTCTCGTTTGTTCTTTAAGATCTACGGTGATCACCATGTTACCGCTCCAACAACAATGCAATCTTTTATAGTCCTGCAAAGTTTGATCACTGGAGCTCCAATTAACGGGCGCGACCTTCGTCAAGTAGCAACGCTCCATGGCGATCTTAAGTTCCGATCGGCGATGTCATTTAAGAAGATTCATGTGGAGAGTTTGTACACCAATGATATTATTTCGGGCTTGAATTTCACCCATTGGTACCGCAAGAGTTTGAAAGACATCGAACCATACGAACAAATAATTACAGGAAATTGGAATATTAGTGAACTGATCGTGCAGAATGGAAATGTAGCGATCGATTTCTCGCGATCGGATATTGGACGTTCGATTCAGACGCTTCAGGATAAGTACACTGATGTGTGCCGCGATGTTCAAGATCTTGTAAGAATGTCCTCGAAACGTGTCAGCTTCGTGAAGCATTTCGAAGAAAGGTTTGAGATCGTGGAGAAGGATGCGATCGATACTACTCATGCCTACATCTATTCCGACGATACTATTCTAATCGTAAGCAAGGGATGTCAATCGAATATTTATCGGTGGGATGGCATTAATCAAAGCTTTGAGCGTATTCAAACAGTGGAGACAGGTTCAATTGATCACGTTGAAATTGAGCAAAATGGTGATTTTGTTACTCATTCTGAATTTAATGTGCACAGCTGCCGATTGGGAGGGTCTAACCGATGGAAATTTAGCGAAAATCGGATGATACTACAAGAATCGGGAAGACAAGGGGACGAAAGTCGAAGTGGTCGTAGCGTTCGATCGGACAATAGTAGTCAGTCCCAACTTCCAAATTTCAATTCTACTATCAACAAAATCACAGCTAAACTTGTCGAAGAGCTGCATACCATCAGGAAATCAAACTCGAGCCACATAGTAGGATCAAAATTTACCCATACTTTAAGGCATGTCGCCTCGAAATTATGGAACGGTATCAAACAGATGGATGATGTTAAAACAATAATGCACCATGCTCGCATCATTTACCACACCTTGATGAAACCATCGAAGAATCATATTAAACACGAAAAGGGATCAGATGACGAAGTTGGAGCCGGAACGCCCAACCTCCTTACCCAGCTTATAGATCAGTCGCCATTAGGCAGACTGAATCATGTTTTGGACATCATACCGCTAGGATTTCGTAATCTTGTCGAACGCACAGAAGCACGAGCAGGTACTGAAGGACACATTGATCGTATTGAAGATCGATTGGCACATTTCATTCAAACAATTATGGGTACCATTCCGCCAGGATTGCTACAGAACTCCAGTCACATCGAACATAGAAGTAATGTTTCAAGATCAATGGCCATTTTGAAGGACTACGCTGAACACAAGGATCAAACAACCCCCAGTCCTTCTAACGCATCCGATACAGTTGGAGCTCCTCATATGACCGACTATCACGCGAATCAAGGAGAAGCTATCGCTCTTAGAGTAGGTTCCGAAAATATTCGAAGAACCCTAATAGCAGTAATATCTGCACTCGATTCAAGTTCAATTCGCCTATACGCTGATGTCGTCGAAGGCAAAATTTTCCAAACGATTCCAGCAAGTAATCCTCACAGTTTGGTCACGCTTGAAAGTCAGGATGAAACCATATTGGCGTTTGTGGAAAACCGTCAAACTACACGGGTGATGACCTACAAAGGTGTGCAAGGATTCGTTGAGTTTTCTACGTTTCATTTAAATCAACCGGTTACACAACTGGGATCGATTTCCACAAGGATAATGGGGACGATTTGCCGAAAAGAGTTCTTAGCTGTAGTAGTTTCGAACCGGATTCGATTCTACGAAGCTGTGATAGGTGGATCGTGTCCGGTTGAGGTTTCGATTGATGGAAATTGTAAGGGTTGGTGGTAAGGAAAAATGCTGAATAAAACTAGACTTGATTTATGAAAAATACACTTCTACCTTAAAAGTTACTTCTTTTTAAAATTTCAACGTCCCAAAAAGCTCTGAAACGGAATGTTCTGATAAGGTAATAAGACTGAAATGAAGTAGGTACCAACGTTTAGCATATGTGAAAACCTTACCTCTTTATACCACTCTCACACTCGTCTTCTACCCCAAGTACGTACTATCAAAAAGCCGTAAGAGTTTCCTTTTTAAGGCCACTGAACAATATTTTGGGTCAAAATTATAGGTGACAATGAAAGGTCAAAATTATAGATGACAATGGAAGCACTAGACCTGCTCTTTTTGCATGCTCTTTCTACACTTTTTTGCACTAACTATTCTTAATAACATTTGACGTGACAGCAATGAAACAAACTCATACCAAAACAGAACGCTTGTCACCCCCCATTCACCCTTTACACTTTTCTGCAGTCGCTCGAGAGTTAGTATAAAAAAGCGTAAAAAGCGCATGCAAGAAGAACAAACCTACTGTAAGTCCGTCCAAATATGTATTTCGGCATTACGGAATACTTTTCCATTTTCACACCATTCTTCTCATTTATCACCACACAAATTTACAGTAAAATGAGCGTAAGAATTCTCCCTTTAAGGCTCCATGTGCACGTTAAATGCGATTTTGATGATTTATGACTGTTTTCTTGCTAATATTTCACCTTAATGGCAACAAAAAAACAAAATAAAAGTACACCACTTTATTAGCTGGTAGGTAAACTAGGTCGTGTATAAAGAAAAAATTTAAAACTGTATTTGGAAAAAATGCTATTAAAACAACAACCCTTGAAAAATTTTTAAAATGCGTAAATTCGAGTTTTTTAAACGCATATTGCCTATTTCTTGAATAATTAACATATCATTTTCATTAGTATAATGCTAGAAAAAATCTTAAAGAAGGTCCTGTATAGATCAAATTTTAAAAAATTTTCATTTTTGTTGATAATAGTCAAATTGAAGCAATTTTCCATGATTTTCATGGCAGGAATTACATAAGAAGACCGCATTTCATTGAAAAGTATCACAGATAGTATAATTAATTGGTATTTCTAGAAGATAAACCAATAAAAAAATTATGGATTTTTAATAGTTATGTGTTTCAAATAATTTGAAAACCTATAAAACTAAATCAAAATTAGTTCAGTGATAGACAGCGAACGATGCAGACGTATTGTCCACGCCAAATTACACGAACGAAAAACGATTTCAATTGATTAAAATCCTGTCAAAAAAGAAAAATCAAACTGCGGGATAAAAAATTGTCGTCCAGCTGAAAAAAATTTCCGCAAAAAATTTATTACTTATTTATTTACTTTCTGAGTTATAGCCTAAAAGATTAGACAGAGGAGAGGAGTTGTTGTTTGAGTTTTGTGTTTGGTTTAAAAGGACATCTAAGGGGGGAATGTAGTGGTGAAAGAAAGATGAAGTCTTCGAGGATGTGCGTTGTGGTAAGCCTATTTTATCAGTTGGACGTGATGGCGAATTGTTTTTTTTTTTTTTTTCAAAATTACAAGTCCCTTAGTCAGCCAAGTGTGGCCTAATTTTAATCTCATTAATATTGTGGCTAATCTTCGAGGCATGGTGGAGTCGTAGACTGGATATAAAGTCTGTGCCCAATGAGACTTCAGAAAGGTTGTGCTATGGGCCATTGCTGCAATTGGCAACATTGGTTTCCTGGATAATTGTTCGTACCTGAGTTATCAAAAAAATTTCGGAAGGGGAAGTGATACCATCCCCATTTTGATGCAGTCTTGATAACCTTCATGCAGTTTCGTCTGCAATGGTATTGCTCGGTATACCGACATAACTTGGAATCCATCAGAGTGCTATGTCCTTTTGAGAGGCTAAGAGATCTCTTAGCTGTGTTTCTAAATACATAGTTCTGATTTTTCCTGATAGCATCAATGAAGGAAGTTGAGTCGAAAAAAATTATGGTCGGTCTAGGTATATCCAGAAAGATTAAGATTGCGAGAGCGATTGCCCATATTTCAGCTGTTTGGACATCTACATTTCTATTTAGGTGGGCACTTAAAGTATAAAGTGGGTACATTCAAGAGTTAGAAGTAACTTGTTAGTTTGTTTCTATTCAATTATTGCATACGTGGTGGCGAGAGAAGTTTTTGACCCATTTGTGTATATGCACCGTTTTCCTGCTAAGCAGGTTAGGATTCCTCTGTGCTTTACATTATATTGTAAGTAGCTAGTGGTAGTTTTCTTGAAGCTACTGAAGGCCTGCATGATGAAGTTTCGGTTCTCTTGACTAAGTGGGTTGCTCAACTAAGAAACAAACTTCGCATTTTGATTTTCCGGAGGCTACAACTTCGATAAGACTTCAGTAAGACTGTTGAACGTAGATTTTGAACTTTTAATTTTAATAAGGAAGTTACCTTATGCTAGATTATCAATTAGGTCCCTAAGAGCGGTATGGTAGGGTTTGTAGGGATTGGTTAAATTTTTGGCGACCGATTCTAGCTGAAGTTTCTTGATATAGAGATGCATCGGTGAAGTCCCACTTTCCCAAGGATAATATTGGAGTCGACCTGAGGGCTCCCAATGCTGTTTTATGTACTGCGTTCAATGCAACTTTAATTTGTGTAAGGTACGTTTTCTTTGCTGTACCGCCGAGTATGTATTCCAGAAAAATGACCGAGGGAATCCCTCGATACAAATTTCCAGAACTATTGATCAAAATTATGTGGAACAATAGTATCAAAAGGCGTTATGATATAGGATATTCCAATAACCAATTAATTACTCAAAAATACTGAAAAGGGAATTAAATTTATTTAGTTTAAATAACTTTCAACATTTCTAATGCTTGGCAATTTCTGAACTGAATTTATTGCGAAACACCCTGTAGCTAACTATCCAATTTCCATCTAACCTCTAAAGCTAGTAGATCAGAAATCCGGATTAGAATTTCCACTGATAAAAAAAGGCCTACATAAAAAAATCGAATTAATTTTAAAAGATCACGAAATTACGCGAATTTATTGACCTCGTAACATATTCAAATATCTTAAAATTACAGTCGCATCGATGACTAATTAAAACCACTTTCGCTACACCCGGTCGACCGCTTCCTATGTATGTTTAAATTTTAATTTTCAACATAAATCGTAATGCACTTAACAGCAAATAAGTTTTGTATATTTCTTGAGTTCAGTATCCGGTTCAAGAGTTACTAAGTGGAAGAAATGTTTGAAAACGCAGCTACATAACTGTTTCTCTATTTTAAACAGAAAAAAATACTTGACCGCTTTCGAGAAGTTCTTACGGTAGGAGCTTAGTAGGACACCCTACTTAAAAAAAAACTCCACTAGAAGGAACAATAGTTTCAGGAATGCCTTCTTAAAGACCGCTGAAGCTAGCTACCTGTACAGCTCCTAAGTGCAAGCATAAATTAATCTACGCAAAAAAAAAACCATTCACCTAAAGGTCATTTGTATTACTCCATAGCCAAACCAACCCACACATCGCCATTTCTAATCTACTAAAAAAACCCAAAAATGCACATACCTCCAATGACTCAACATTTTTACTTGGTTATTTTACCGAGAAAATCGTCTATCGCCGAAATGGAGTAATTCAAACTCAAACCTCTCCTTTTTTTTATCTAAAACGCCATTAACATTCCAACCGAACTGCATTATCTTTTCTTTTTTCAAAATTCAACATGGCGGAAGTAACGCCACCAGATGCAACCTGCCTGCCATTTTGAAAACTCAGCCTAAACCTTTCGAGCTCGAAATAATAAAAGTTGTTGCATAATAATAACAAAAAAAAAATCGGTAAAGACGACAGTACGAAAAGTGAAATTCCTTGAAGAAAGCAAAAGGCATAATAGCAGCCGAAAACAACAATGTAACAGTGCATGGCCGGAAGACCTTCAAGATGGTAGTACGGTCGATAGTAAATCGCGCATTTAATCCAAGTGCTCGTCGGTAGGTAAAATAAAGTCAGTAACTGAATGTTGTGTGCCGTCAAAACTATTACTCGTATCTTATGACGTTTGACTTTCCCTTTCAACAAAACTCGCCAAGTGTTGCTTAATCCAAGCATAGCGTCGGTCAGTCGACTGTTTGTCGATTATGCAGATGATTTTGCAGTTATTACGGCGATTATGCATTGGGAAAAAATGCCGATCTTGTTTAGATTTCCGGAGGCTTCGTATATTATGCACATGTGCATAAAATTCATTTTTAAGTATTATGTTGAGCGCGGAGCAGTCAGTGGATCCGCGCGATCAAGCCGAGCGTTACGCTATATCCTCAGTAATGAAATTACGACCCGGTCATCGATTGATCGGATACCAGAAAATCTTGTGTAATATTTCCGTTATTTGAATTTGCTATGGTTGGATGGCAGCCAGATTAAATATGGATTTTGTTTTTGTTTTGTATGCTGATGAAGTCATACGAGTTCAAATTAAGATCGTCTTGTGATTGGTACTCATTTTCGATTGAAGGTTATGTTGTGATGGTGTCGATAGTGTAGACGAATAGAGTCAAGGGTGATTGCAAGGAGTTGACTTAATCAAGGTTGAGGGATAAACTAAGTTCTGTTCTAGCTACACACTGTTTAGTGTTTCTCACTCAATTGGTTTCTCGCGACACGTTCCCATTCTTGTGGAATACTGTTAGCTTCTAACCTAGCCAAGTTATCAAGTCAGGCCAAGAAAACCAGCTACAGAACATGCCCTAGACGCATCTAGGAGAAATCTCTATGTCAAAACCGTGGAATTTCTTAAATTTTGAATTTTCAGGTCACAAATTATTTTCAGATCACCAATGTCCGCAACAGATGGATGTACATATGTATATGCTCTAGACTATACCAACATAGGAGTACTAGTCACTAAACCACTGGGAGCTCTCGAGGACCGCTGGTGATTATTAACTTCTGTTTCTGTCAGACCACCAGTTACACCAGTCAGATCCAGGTCACCAATATATTAATATTAAGGACTTTAATGAGAGAAGAACTTTTCAAGTTGTGACCTAATCGTTCAACTATAAGCAGATCTCACGGAACATAATTTCTCTTTCCTCGTTTTAAAGGTCGCCAATTACACCAATTATTTTTCCAATATTAATCAAAGAAACTAGGTCCTGAAGCAGCAAATCTCTAAATTCCCATCGGCCTTTCAGCCAGTTTTGCTCAATAAATTAAATGTGACTAATTACGCCAGTGACATCCAGATCAACAATATTAATCAATTAAAAAGGGTACAGATGCCTCTTTCCAGAGGGAGGGAGGGAGGTTCGGTCCAAATCATTGAACCCTTAGAACATCAGAGAAATCCTGGAGATTTTTAACTGCAGCGTCACCAATTACACCAGGCATTTCCCGATCAACTAACTTGAATCCATAGAGGGTTTCGGTTCAGTCCTAGTCACAGAATCATTTCTGCGTTTTCAGGTCACCAATTTACTATAATATTTCCAGGTCACCAATAATAATCAACAAAACGAATTACAGCAAACTTCTTACATCTGTACAGCAAACAGGAAAAAAGAAGAAAAAATAATTATAAAGAAAAAAAAGAGAAAAAATTAAAATGAAGACCTGAGAGACATGGCAGAATTAATTATTAATAATCACTTTAACCCCCTCAGGGGTCGAACTTCAAAAAATCTTGAAAACTTTTTCTAGGTATTCACATGAAGAATCCGTAGAATAAAAATGAATTCAATAATTTGGAAGACCTAGTAGATATGATGAAAGTCGTGAAAATATATGCATTCAATTTTCACAGATCTTTTTTTTGCCCCCCCCCCCTTCCCTTTCGAACGCCGATGGATATTCGATTTTTTTTTTCATCAGCATACCTTCTCTAGTTGATTTGCATATACACACCGCGTTTCAACCTTCTAGCATAAGCCGTTCCATAGTTAGGAAAAATACCCCCCACCCTCGTACCATACTACCCTTATAAAATTAAATTATATTTTTACAATATGCCACCACTATAGCTCTATCTAAATACTAAGTCTTAGCTTTATGTCGTTATGGGTTATCGAGATATAAAAATCAGAACCTTTTCGTTTTCACCCTCTCCCACTCTCACCCTCCACACCCACATTCTCAAAATTTTTGTTTCTAGTAGGGGTCTAGTTTGGTAAAATTTTTAGGAATTTATCTAATACTGCTCTTGAGATATCAGACGTGAATTTTTAGAAAAATTCTTATCCCCCTTAAAAAAATTTACTTTCAACAGATTCCATTTATCGACCTTTACTCACCAAACAAATTCTATTTTTTAGTGCAATTGGTTCGTGAGATAGCTTAATCTAAATATTTTCACCCCCCACCCCGTACGTCTCTGCCCCCACTCAAAAATTTGATTCCGATCTATTTTCCTAATGTACCTACAGATAACTATTAAGTTTCATTTTTGTGGTATTAACTGCTTGGGAGATATGGATCTTAAAATGTATCGATCTCGACTTTTTTGTGTTTCAGATGCATTATTTTTCCCCCCACTCTCACACCCCTTCACCCATATCGGTAAATTTTTCTATCAAAGTTCTATACAAATTCCAAATTTCAGCTTCCTAGCATAAACGGTTTCTGAGATGTAGAAACCAAAATTTTCGGTCTAAAACGCTTTCCCCACCTCCCCTCTAACACCCCCACCCTTTAAAATATGGTCAGTTCAAGGTGCCAATCTAGTCTATTCATAAAAAAAAATTAATTTTATAGCTTAAAGGGTTTGGGAGCTAGGAGCCTTCTAACGATTTTGCGTACAGCGGTAGACGTACGGCGTACAGCGTACGGCGGACAGACGGACTCAAAATTTTTCATTGGTTTTTTCGTATCTATTAGTCATGAAACGAGTAAAAAAAATTTCAGGGTAGCAAATTTTTTTTTTAAATCGATAACAATAGTTTATTATTTAAATAATAAAGTAAAATGAAAGGATTAAATTCCACATTTGTTTGCCAAAATTTTTAGCTTCGGGCGAATATTTTTATTCCAGTCTGAATTCGATATAGTGTCCTCAATGAGAGCGGGGGCTACACAGTTTTTTCGATTACTTTGCGGGTAGGTCTTCAGGATCCTGCTCACTCACATTAAGATTTATTAACGGAATTTTTTCATGGTTGTTTTCCGGTGTCGAGTGAAACCCCAATACGTAAAATGCGACTGTTGATTTATCGCTGTCCTTTAGGACATAACAATATATCCTAGCGACCAACCGAAAATTCCGATCAATTGGTTGAAATATTGGGTGATCGTCAGTACCTTTAGTATCTCTATAAGGATGCGATGGCAAGAGTTTCGCTCCAATATAATTCGCGATAATGAAATTTGTTTCGCCTATATAGAATATTCCCAATCAATACCACCAGCTGTCAGGGTGTTTCGGATAGTAGGCATGATACACCCTCTGAAGAGTCTATGCCCTCCGATGACGAACGAAACAGCTCCTTCGGACCTAGTCAAACACAGTCTTATAAACTGGCTTATCCAGTGAAGGTTTTCCAATTGTCATGTACTCAAGGATTAATCAACAGTCGAGGACTTCGTGTTGAGGGTCCACTGACGCCGGAAAATAACAAATTTTTCTTCACATATACAGGCCTATTCACGACCGAGTCAAAAGTCACAAAAAGGTCGAGATTCACAATTTTGTATCAATTTTGAATTAATTGTGACTTTCCACCTACTTTGTGACTTGTGACTCTGATCCTGAATAGGCCTTGCAATAAAAGATACAATTGAAATCATTTCATTTTTCGTGTTTAATTTAGTGTACTTAGTTCTTTGTATTTTTACCACTCCGTCGCGTCTAGCTCTAGCGTTATGCCATCGTTTCATAGTCTTTCCTTCCACTTGTCCACAATCAATGACATGGTTTCAGCAATATTAAGCTTCTTCCAGAAGTATTCTCGACAAACCTTTTCGCTAGTCCTTAGAAGCCTTCAACGAAAAACAGGACCGCTTAAAGCGCTAGTTTTGCACTCCAGCGCTGGTGTATTCGAATTCAAACCATCCTTTTTCAACGCTATCCATTTTCAATTATCCGCTCATACCAATTCTACTCAAAATTTAAATCTTATTCCCGGAAAAACAGCTACGTCGAGGAGCTTCCAGAGAAAACTTATATAAAGGAATTGATGTAGTAAGATTCTGACCCAAATCAATAGTGTGGGATGTTGAGATGTAAATCAAAAATACAGCACATTTTCGTCACAAAAATAATCAAGACTTTGCGTGTAATTGTCAAAAATATTACAAATCGCCGTCATTCATTAATAAAACCAACGCATTGTTGCCATATGAGCGTTACACAGCGCAATTAATCATTGCACTGCACTGCAACTTTACAAATAAATTCTTTGGGAAAAAAAACTATAACACTATTTGTTCGACATACACGTAATGTAATATGCACTAGACAATTACATAAGATTGCAATTTCATCTTCATTGAGATATATTCGAGGCTATACAATTATGAGATACCTAGCCGCAAGCTCGTCAATGCATACAATCCGCACCATACATTGTCACCTCAGCTAACACCTGGAGAAATTCACCTGTACGGTGTTGTAAATCTCTCCCACCATACCGACTTCCATAAATATGTTTACTGTCTTTTCCTTCAGTCCCCCCCCCCCCCCCCCCACCTGTACTCAAGCCAGGCGACCACCACCACCAACTCTCTGAAATAATACTGGCCCAGATCGTCACATATCTTGCACTTCCGATACTCGATCACTGATCAGTTCAGGTGAAAAACGTTTGGTGATCGGTTCGTAGCTTACCTGTGGTGCTAAAAAAATTAAGAAAATATTATTTGACCAAAAATAAATAAACATATCGAACTGGTTTCATAAGACGCCGTGTGTAAAAATTAACAGTGTGTGAAAAGGGGTTAAATCTGTTTAAACGTGAGTGAGTGATCCGCAGACAATCGATTAAACGCTGATTACAGAGCGCGAAGTGAGGTGAAAGTTTTTAAAAGCGTTCAAAATTTTTGTCAAAATTTTAACGATTTTTTGACAACATTATTTTGATTTGTGACTTTAAATTCAGTGGTTTGTAGAATGTTTGGAGGATTGTAAAGCGGATTTGAAACAGATTTTGGATTTTGACATTTTTCTAAATTAGGTGAGAATATTGCATAGCTTATTAAATTAACGACGTTCTGTTATAAAATAATTGAAAACTAGTGGCATTATAAAATACTTTATTATTAAAAATAACAAAGTAAAATGAACCTATATAAACGTTTTGATAAGGAGTCAGTAGTTTCAATATAAGTCCGTGTGGTTAGTTGGTTCATGGGTTAAAATTTGAGTATTTGAATATAGCACTGCACTGCATACCAAAACATTGCTCAGAATCGTTCCATCAAGAGGGCAGGAAAAAATTCACTGATAAGTTCTAGAATCGTAAATGCACGGCGTTGCAAGTAATTTGTTCAAAGTTACAAATTTTGAACCATCTAGGTACTTATTCATTATTATTTGTATGATTTTAGAGGCCTTCAAAACCACTCATTAAGTAAGCGATTTTGCTTAGGTCCTATAGATATATATAAATACTGGAGACGACAAGACGCCGTTTTTGTATGAAGCATTTTGAAGCAAAATTGAACCTTTTTGTATGGATCGTTTTGTTGCCAGGTGGCAGTCAAATGCAAATAGTACCCTACTATTCAAATGTTTGGCTTTTTATGCTCAAGACAGGAGTATAACATAAATGTGAGTATGATGCTAATAGTAGCATAGCGTTTATTGCCGATTCTTTGCGAGGAATCGTTCGGCTCCAAAACAGTCGCTGCTCGTCAGTACATATATCTGTATATTAGGTCCTAACACAAGTCACTAGCATGTAGCTCGTAACTTGCAATGAAAGAGAAGATTTAAACCGGAAAGTCTTAATACTTGAGACTAATTCAGCCAAAACTCTTTCTTCTGGATCTGGATTCACAGATAATACGCACATTTATTTCTGATGTACCGAACAATCATTTCATTTCGCAGAACTTTTTTCATTCCATTTACATAAACTTTTACAATTGTCGCGTACTTTTGTTCCCTCCCTTATCGAGTCCAGAGCAGGTTAGCAACATGAAACAACAACAACAAAGCTAAACATTTGTTTAAAGAAACAAACAGTAACGTCTTTTTAGTAGAAAATGTTGAAATTTTTCTGACTGTCTGAACACATTGATTGTCAAGCATATTTCCCTAATGTTTCCCATCAGGCTAGACTGTACATTCAAACTCCTTTAGGGTTTGTACGTAAGTGATCTCATTTTTGATAGCCAGAGCCAACCATATGAATATAACGTGGCCATCATACTTAATAGCCAAATCCTCTATGGCTCACATCACATCACTAGTTATCAAAAATTATAGCCATGGCCAATGCTGCCAGATAGTTGGCTGCAGAACCCGCCAAGTGATTCCATTTACTGCTTGATCGGTTATATCGATCAAAATCACTTCAAAAATACACTTTCGCATAGAACTGATCGTCGTTTTACTCTCGCAGTAGAAACAGTAACCCCCGGCTCTGCGGCGCTTTATACTGCATGTTTCGAGTCGAGAGATTTCCCGCTTATTCTGTTAATTATGTGTATTTCGTAAAAGTAACTTTTACATGCAAGAAATGTCTAGAACACGCGAGAAGTGTATATTTTCTGTAGAAACTTTAACACCAACAATAAAAGAGTTTTTTGGGTGACCAGAGTACTCTTGTAACAATAATTTTATATTTTACAACACTTGTCTGGACTCATCAATCCAGTAAAATAATAATTAATATCATTATGAAAAAGTGGAACTCTACTACAGTTAGTCAGTAAATCTATTATCTCTTGTATGTTATATTTCAGGAGGTGTCCACAACATTCAAAGAAAGTGGTTTATGTGTAGAAAGTCTACAAATAATGAACAGATTCTAAATGCATTTTAGTTTGCAAACACCTGGTAGATATCGTGTGAACTATTATTTTTCGCTAGAGAGAACCGAGAACTGAGCAGCAAGAGGATTTGTGAAATGATGTAATTTGCAACGTTGTATTTGAGCCGGTAGCACTAGTACATTTATTTCAAGAGACTACTAAAATTGAGTTTTTTAATTCATATGTATATATTTCTATTTTTGCCTAGTAAATCGGCTCCGTTTTAATCTACCAAAACAACAAAGTTTGCGTTGCCCGAATAGCCCAAAAATCTATAAGTAGCTTTTTTAAATTCATAACCGCGAATTGAATATTTAAATAGCCCAAATTGCGGTAAAAAGCCCAATCTGCCAGCCTTAGTCGTGGTAGTCAATGTGTTGTGTTAATGATGAGAGTGTGTTCTGGCAGTATTTTAAAATCAAACCGAATTAACGATGGCCCAATCATCGACCATCGGCACAGACCACTAAATCAAAAGGGGTAGTTCAAATCAAGTAGGTGGCGGCATAAACTTCAAATTTATTTCAATAAATCATTAAAAAAATAATATTCCATGTTCTAAACTGATATTTCAAGATTCTTGTAACATATTAGACATAACATATTATTAGTAACAAATTAGATATGGTCAATTTTCTTTGTAAAAAAACAGGAACGCATTGCATTTTCACTTATATTAAAAGCCTATTGTGCTTAATTTGTGTTTGGTTAAGGCCCATGAGTCCGTTGTGACAATTTTGTATCCCATTTTTATTTTTATTTCTTGAGAGGGGAAAAGTCAATTTAAATCGTTTCTTATTCGTGTAATTTGGCGTCTGTATCGTTCGCTTACAATTTAGCGAACTAATTTTGAATTTACAAAATAAATAGTGTTATAGGTTTTCAAATTATTTGAAACGCATAACTATTAAAAATCATTAATTTTTCCATAGGTTTATCTTCTTTTAATTATAGATACTACTATCTATGATACTTTTCAATGAAATGCGGTTTTCTTAGCTAATTTCTTCCATGAAAATCGTGAAAAATTACTTCAGTTTGACTTCATATATTATTAACAAAAATGAAAATTTTAGTAATTTGCTTTATGGAAGTTATCCTTTAGAATTTTTTCTACCATTATATTAATGGAAATGACATGTTAACCATTCAAAAAATAGGTATCTAATAAATGCACACAAAGAACTTGGATTTACACATTTAAAAAAATGTTTAATGCTATGTTCAGACAACGAGATTGACGCATTTCAATCGAGTTAAATGCGCTGAAAACACTTCCCGAACGCGTTTACGAAAACACGTAGTTACGACTTGTTTAACCGAAAACATGCACTGCGACTCTCGCGGAAATCGAAGTAAACTTTGGAAGAAACTTTGTAGCTGTAGAAACTGAATTTTGTGCTTGTGCAACGACTGTATTAGCTAATTTTATTACTGCTAAGCAAACACATCTTTTTTGAACAATTTAGAAACCATAAATTTGGTAATGAAACACGGCTGAATATCTAGTTGTCAGAAAAATTCACGTCAAGCTGTCAGGTATCAAAATAAAATGAGTTGCCTAGTGTGAAAACTTCTATTTTAAAACGTTAATTTTGCCTACTTAAACGTGTTTAAAATGCATAGCCTGAACATAGCATAAAGGTTGTTCCACTAATAGCTATTTTTTCAAATACAATTCGGAATTTTTTTTATTGGGATAAGTACCTAGTTTACATACCAGCTAATAAAGTAATGTTATTTTATTTTATTTTGTTTTGTTTTTTTATTGATATTAAAGAGGAAAATTCACATGAAAACAGCCATAAATCAACAAAATCGCATTTAACGTGCACATGGGGCCTTAATAACATTTAAAATGCAGAAGATATTAAAAAAAAAGTGTGCGCAGATTACGACTTTGAAGAAAGTTAATGGAGCCTGTGCACGAACAATTTTTCCAGCAATTAATTGCCCGGCGACTGTAGCCAAAACTAGTTGAGCAATTAATGCAGCAATGCCGGGCAACATCTAGTTGCGACTATATTGCAGCAATTTGGCAATGCTTTCACATATTGCTGCAATTCCTGGCCCTAGAGTTGCTGTATTTCTACTAATTTGGAAAATTCCGAGCAATTGTCATCGTGTGTCAAATCGTATGTTGAGTTTTCGGTTTTCTTTCCAAGTTTCGTGTAAAAGATGGCTTGGAGCAACGAGAAAACAATAGGCTTTATTGACGCTGTTCGTGGCCGGAATTGTTTGTGGAATTCAAACATATCCGATTACCGGAATTTAAAAAAAGACGGATGGAATGAGAATTGTCCGTGTATGATGTCATTGCTAAATTGCTGAGTATTGCTCCATATCGCTAGTCACTGCTGAGCAACGAATTGACCAACAATTGCTCCATATCGTCAATTGCCGATGTTGTTGAAAGTTGCTGTATCTTTTCGTGACGTCAAAATTGTCTGGAATTGCTGCAAATTGAGCAATTTAAATCGCTCGCGTAAAATCACAATAACGAAAATTGCATGACGATATTAGTTCAGATCGCTACCACAACTACAAACTTAGAAAGACAAGAAAAGATGGATTTGTGATATTTTTCCATTGTTTTAAGCGACATTCCTAACCCTTTAAAATTGATCTTAAAATATACGTTTTCTATGCAACAGCAGTCCGAAAAGATCATCACACTTATTCCTTGGCTGCAATAGAAAGCTCCTTTGGCTGCAGCTAATTAAAGCGTTAATGAGCGAGTAGATAGATAGATTGGTAAAAGTAGTTGGTATGATTAACCTCTGAGCCTATTGTGACGTCCCCCTGGATTGATTATGATTCCTCTTCAATCCCTGCGCTTACAATGAAGCTAAGTATATGTAGGTATTTTGCGAAGAGGAATGGTCAGGAATTCCGATGGGTCCATGAAACCCTGACCGAAGTGACAAAGTCTTTTGTGAACTATATATGAGCGAGTAAGGCTATGACACTATGACGTATTTTGATCCCGGGCGGCGAATAATGGTATTTATGCCAAATCCAAGCAAAATCACTACTGCAACAACATGTCCCAATCTCCCCTAACATATTAACCCAATTAATAGAATTAAACGAAAGTATCGAGTTCAAGATTACGATTGGGAACTAACGGACAATTAACACCAAATTCTAAAAATGCATTCTTTGTGTCATAGCTCGTACATCATAAATATTTTGGCCAGTAGCTCTTTAATGGGCGATAATTTGATTTATGCCAAAGATTTTCACTATTTTCGGTATTTTTCTTTGAACAAGATTTTCTTATATTCACACGTGAATGGGGGCTTACAGCATACTCAAAAGATGAATAGGAATGTTGACTTGGTTAAATAATGCCCGGACTAAACAACTTTACGATAGAGCGTTAAAACCCCGTCTCGATAAAAGTCTACCTGTAATCCATTTAAGATTTAAGTCGGCATACGAGTAGTAATTTAATTACCTATACCTGCGTACTTAATTTAAATTTATTTACTCGCCATTACTGTGACAGTGATGAATGCAAATTATCTTTCGGAGCTCGATTAAAAGTTGACGATATTGAGAGTCCGATCAGGTTTTCATTTGCACACAAAAATAATATGCCAATAATAATTTTATGAATTAAACGATTATATGGTAAGCGAAACGCATTAAAATTCTTGAAATAATATTTTCTTTGTTTCGATTGGGCTAGTTCAGGTGGTAGATAAACAACTTGACTTTGCAGTGCAGAGCTATTGTTGAAAGTTCCTGACCAGTGGGACCCGATCTCCGACTGGAGAAGACGCCTATTTCGATAGTATGGATTTGTTCACCTTGATATACTCAACGGCTTTGAACTGATTAGATACAAGCCGGTAGGCAGGTGTTAAAGTTATGAGTTGATATACATCTGCTGCAATTCGATCTGTTATAATTTTTCAGTACTATTGACTGTGACATGATCTATCAGAACAGCAAAGTTGCCTATAGCAAATCAACTACTACTACTGGAAATCTGATTGTGTTTATGAATATGATAAAATTGTAAACAGAACTCATCTGCTCAGTGTTAAATCCTTTAGTAGTGATCCAATTTAAGATTCCGCACTGCTCACTATTTATATTAATAATTTCAAAGCCAATAGCAACTGAAAAATTCTTATAACTAGTTTTTGCGTTGAGTGAGAATTGAACCCACGACATCGCCGAAGCAATGTTTACAAGACCTAGTACACTACTCCTCATTAGAGTCCGCTAACCGATTAGTGTATTCTTCAGTCGGAGAATACGTGTGCTGATTTGACACCGAAAAATTAGTAAATATAAACTGCACGTTTGATGAAAATATTAAGAAAATTTTAGACAAGGATCTGGCTAAAAATCTACATGATCAACGTTTTCTTAATTCACTGCAAATATGTTAAATATTATTTTGTAAGGATTCCTTTAGTTATCGTCTTTTTTAGACCACAGATGACTACTGGCAAACCTACGACTAGATGAAAATATTTAACTCCAATTTAATTCGCGAAACCGAAATAGGTAAAGGGTTATTCAATAAGTGAATAACACTATTTATATTAATAATTTCAAAGCCAATAGCAACTGAAAAATTCTTATAACTAGTTTTTGCGTTGAGTGAGAATTGAACCCACGACATCGCCGAAGCAATGTTTACAAGACCTAGTACACTACTCCTCATTAGAGTCCGCTAACCGATTAGTGTATTCTTCAGTCGGAGAATACGTGTGCTGATTTGACACCGAAAAATTAGTAAATATAAACTGCACGTTTGATGAAAATATTAAGAAAATTTTAGACAAGGATCTAGCTAAAAATCTACATGATCAACGTTTTCTTAATTCACTGCAAATATGTTAAATATTATTTTGTAAGGATTCCTTTAGTTATCGTCTTTTTTATACCACAGATGACTACTGGCAAACCTACGACTAGATGAAAATATTTAACTCCAATTTAATTCGCGAAACCGAAATAGGTAAAGGGTTATTCAATAAGTGAATAACAATTTTGAATTTTAATAAAAAGGCACCCTTAAACATTTTTGCTGGTCTGTCAATGTCAAAACGTCAGTCAAAGTTTACATTTTTAACACGGTGAATTAAACAAACGAGCTTCGTTTGGATCTCAATTGATCTGTGTTTTATTTATATTTAAAATTGTTATGTCGTCATTGAATAAACCTATTAAAATACTCTAGAGTTATTCAACAAACTTCTATGTATTTACATAAAACACAAAAGTACAGGGTATTTCAATAGGAACGCTCGAAATTTATTAAGTTATAGCGGCCATGTTATTACAGAAACATCCGTGGAATTCATTGTGAAATGTTCAGTGGTGAATGGCAAATTAAATTGTAGGTTTTAGCGTTGAACAACAAATCATCAAATTTTTTTCAAAAACAGTGCTCCTTCTAGCGTTCTACTCGCCTTCATTGTCTTCGTCTTCTCTTGTTCTGGTCCGTCTCACCTCGCTTGGTTTTATTCGCCTTGTCTTGTCTTCTCTTGACGCACCTCATCTTTGTTCGCTTAGTTTGTCATTTGTCGTCGCTACGCGCTCGTCTTAGCTCGCCGTGTTCCGCTCGCTTGCTTCTCGTCGCTCGCTTGCCTCGTATGTGGTATCGTCGCTGTGAGCTCGTCGTATTTCGTCCGCCGCTCCTCTCAACTCTGCTGGGCTCATCTCTGTTCTGCTCATCTCTGCTCTGCTCTGCTAGGCTTATATCTGCCTGGTGCTGCTCTACTTAGCTCGCATTTACTTGGCTCCCATCTACTTAGCACGTCCCTGCACTACTTGACTCGTTCCTGATTTGGTTGACTCAGCTCTGCTTGTCTCGTCTCAACTCTGCTTGGGTTGCCTCTGCTCTGCTTGGCTTGCCTCTGCTCTGCTTGGTTCGTCTCTGCTCTACTTGGCTCGTCATTGTTTCGCTCGACATTTGAACGATACTATATTCTATACTTAATGCCATAAAATATTCTTTCAAATAAAAAAAATAATTGGGTGGATATTTCACACACAACTTCTATTCAACTCAACTCAAACAATATTTATTTATAATAATTCAAAATGCATTAACAGAACAATAATGTTTTAGAGATTAAACTTATCATCTTAACAACTTATTTTATTTATATTCAAAAATTGAAGGTCCCCATTGAAAGACCCAAGTTATCAATTGAAATCAATGGTCGAAAGTTGTAAAAATCAATAGTGGTTAAAAGAAAATTTATTTTTATATGCAGGCATTGAAATCAATGTTCGAGAGATGAATAAATCAATAGTTATTAAAGAAATTTTGTTTAATGAACATACAGGAGATAATTTCGCTAGTACACAAAAGGGGTCGGAAACAACTCTGCATGTATGAACAACAATAAAAAATGTCTGTTTTTAAATAAACTTGCCTTACCTCAGAAATTTCAGCTCCTATGATAGTGGCCATAATTTTCGAGGACATGTGAGTGGTCATTTCGGCATAGTATATCGTGTGTTCAGAGACGAAATCGAAGTCTCAGGAGTAAAAATGCAAATTGAAGTCCTCTAAAATGAGAGATCTCTACTTTAAATTACCTTATCCAACCCCAGAAATTTCATTTTTCATGTTATTGGCCATAATTTTAGAATTCAGATGGGGATTTCATTGATGGGATTGACGATGAATAAACCTGTCTGAAAATAAAATAAAATGTGATGTCCTTTAATTTAAACGGTTTGTACTTTAAATAACCAAATCTTACCTCAACTATTTTAATGGCTACATTATTAAAAAAATATTCCAAAGGACATTCAGATAGTCATAAAAACATGGCGTTAGAGACGACTGGAAATGCATGAAAAAAATGTAATCCAATGTCTCCAAAGCCTTGAAATTAAAACGATTTTCTCTTATATTTGATCGACTGCCCTAAGACACATTAGAGGTCACAGAAACTACAAGAAATATTGAAAAAAAATTATACTAAATACAATGAAAAGATTACGTAATTGCTAAACTGAAATTTATAAGCTCTGCATTTAATTTCCGAAATACATTCCCACGACATATGTGAAATTAGCAATGGCAGTTATTGAAGTTCATTTAATCTTTCAATCAATTCGGTTGTTCACTACAGTATATTAACTCGATGTCTGAGATATCACATATGTATATTGAGCAATCCTGAGCAATACCTGTTGCTATAAGGGTGTTTCGGATAATAAGCTTGATACACCCTTGATGAGTTAATGCAAACCGATAACGAAACTGATCTTTCGGATCTAGTCCAACACAGTTTTAAAAATGGCTTCTCCATTGAGAGTTTTTCAACTATCATCTCTTTAATAGCAATAGCCAGGACAGCAGTCGATCCCAGTCGGTACTTCTCTGACGGCAAAAAACAGCCTTCTGTGGCAGCCGTGAATAAAATCCTGTAATTCTCAAAAGTCTACGTGCCTATTTTATGCGGAATCAAAGTGTATAGTTGGATCAAAATCAACAGAGATTTTGCATAAGTGGATCTGAACAATTTTTTCGTAATGCCGAACTTATCTTCAATCCCTTACGAACAAGACTGATGATGGGCGAAAAAGCAATAAAACCGATATTTATTAAATTTAAATTTTGATTTTGAATATATAATTTCTTTTTAAGATGATTATCTCGATTCAAATATTTGAATCGTCAATTTGGGTTCAGTCTATTTCTTTTTTTTATATAATTTTAATTCCTTGTTTGTAAGTATATCTTTTATACTGTAGATATTTTTTTCTTAACTTATTCTTTTCTTAACTTCCTTTTTTTCTTTTTTCTTTATTATTTTAGCACATATTATATTATATTTGTGATTTATTTTTTGCTACTATTTTTTATATACCTTCATACATACTCTTATGATTTTTTAAAATACTTTTTTATATTATTTTCTTTCCTTATCTTTTTTCCTGGATATACATTTTTTAAATACTATTTCCTTTTTTGATTTTAATTATTGTTTATGTTTGTACTTTCACCTTTCATACTATGGGGAAATTATTGTGCTAGTCCAAATACTTTCGAAGTTATTTACATTTAATCAAAACCTTATTAGCAGTTGGGTAATTATTTTTTTTTAATGAAGTGAAATTTATTAATATATTAGGTGCTGTATCAGCAAGTTACTTAGCTGTTGAAGCCCAAAAGCTCAGTATTTTGGATGGTAATTTGTTTAATCAAGTATACTTTTTATAGAATCTTTTACTCCTTTGACCGTAAGCAAGAGTTGTCGGGTTTAAAAAAAGGACGACAAAATATATTAGCTTCCGTTTCGTTGGAAAAAAACCAAAAACAATATAAAAACAAATATTAAAAGTTTAACAAAGTCCTCTGAAAATTAACCCTGAGAGTTAGGCCCGGACTACATGGTCCGTTTTTTTTCCGATCCGGAGAAAATAGGCTCCGTCTTCCGGCAAGAATGAAAACCATGTCCCACAGAAATGTATGAGATTTTGGCTCGTCGACTACATGACTCCGGAAAACCGGACGTCCGGAAAAAAACCTGAGCATGCACAGGTTTCTCCGGACGGTTGATCAGAAATTTTTCATATACATATAGAGTTGTATGAGCTCGACTGCAAGTGGGTGTCCGGAATTTTTTTCCATGTGGTTTTGTCACTCGAGTAGCAATGCTCAATCGACATGGCCGGTTCAGAATCGTGTAGTCGAAGCTGTCCAGAATCGGTTTTTTTCCGGAGTCGAAAAAAAACGGACCATGTAGTCCGGGCCTAAGTCGATAATTTCAGCACAGCGCCGAAAACGAAAGACTTAGACGAGAAACCCGATTTTTTGTTCACGCAAGTAAAAATCGCTTTGAATCGCGTTCGGTTCGAAAATAAAGTTGATCAGTCCTGCGATAGAATTGAAAATGTTAAATCAAAGACATTAACTAAGTCTATAACAGATTTGTGGTATTAATGTCGAGGCCGTTTAATCGATTTATCAGGTCAATTATTATAACGTGCCGCAGCAGCAGTATAGTAAAAGAGTGGCTTTAATTTGCACAAAAACCAGAACCCGATTGACTGCATTGCGGCCGTTAGAGTTTTTTGACCCGTATGTGGTCTGGCCAAGAATGTGGGCTGAATTTTAAAATACTTCAGGTAATAATGGTAAAGACCCTCGCAATTTGTCTTGGCGCTTCAACTTCCCCGGATTTATTATCGTAATTCGACAAAAAATTTAATCGAATTTAATTCGGTACGTATCTTCCCCAACCGGTTGCGATTGTTACCTTGAGATTATACATCTATTGTCATAAGGTCAGGTGAGTTTTTGGTGTTTATTTTTATGGCTCTTTTTTAATACTTCTCAAATTGATAGACCATTTCAATTTTCTTACGAACAGCTTAATTTGTTTTTGGGGACCACTGATCTACTAAAACGATTTCGGTCCAAGCCTGGCCAAAATAAAAACCATACCTGGTCTGTACTCTTAACGATGCGTACTTAAGCGCTCTGAAAAGAAACAATATTATTTGGACAGAGTTGCCCTTGCCCCAGATTTCAAAGACCGTAAAGGTGATTTCGATTTACAGGTGTAAATTAACACGGTGACTATTATGGTAATTCGAGATGAACATAGTAGTTTTCATGGTGTTGAAAAATTATTTAAAATAGGTTTTTTCGGTAAATTGGCAGAATCCAGTTCCTCATTCGGTTTGAATGAACTTGTTTTCCAATTAAATTTTTCAAATTTATATAGGTACCTATACCTAAACAAAAATCAGTTGTAAAACCCTACCCTATAATACCTTCTTATAAATAAATCTGGAAATCGGCTTGTCTGCATCCGAGCCCCATACCTTGATTACAGCTCAACATATTTTGATTAAATTTTGTACACCGTGATAATTTCAAATTTTGTTTTTGTACAAATTAACTTTAAATCGTTATAAACGAGTTTGACAAATTATAGTGCCATATAAAATTTGATACAAGGAAAAAATAATAATTAGAGAAGCCAAGTCCTAAGACTGCAAGTGAAAGATCCTTTTTTTTAGAGTGAGGAATACAGAACACAAATTTAGTACTTGTAAATTTGAAATTTAGGCGCTTTAAACATGACCATTGCCCTATCATTCTGGCGGACAACTCTCAGGATACCATAGCAGCACGGAGTAACATAGAAAAAGTTAAACATTTTCATCAAAATGTCTTATTACGGGTGTGATGTTTCCTAACCTTGAAGTATAAAAAAATTTGTAGATATCATTCTTTGTTAAAATCAAGATATTGAATGTGCTGAAAGCTGCCCATTTTTCGGACAGACCCTCAGCGAACCAAGCCTAAAAATTTATTTTTGTTTAGTTTTTGTAAGGTCAGAGCAAGCCTAAAGGTTTCTTTTTGTTTAGTTTTTGTAAGATCAAAGCAAGACTCCACAGTATTGGATAGGCGCAAAAGAATTATCCGATGCCTTTAAAAACTTTAAACAGTTCCATCGCCCCTGTTACTCCCGTTCATCCATTGGTCCTGTTTCTCCCGTTGATACACTACTCCCGTTTCGGGTACACTTTCTCAGCTCAAGGAACTGGAGACATTAATGCAATTTTTAATTTTTAATTTTTCATCTTCACTTTTCATTTTTCTCCATCCCCAACCCACCATCCTCCATTCATCGTCCATTCTCTATCCATCATCCTCCATACTTTATCCACTCAAATGTTGAAATAACTCGCGAACCACCAATTTTGGGAATATATAATTATGTTTCATCGGCCCAGTTACTCCCGTCACGTGTTCGCAGCCGGTAGTAAAATCGTTACAAATAGATTAAAAAAAAAATCACACATATTCGCGGTCCGCAGGATTCGAACCTACGCTCCCAGAGGGAATCATCTGATTTCTAGTCAAACGCCTTACCCGCTCGGCTACGACTACCTGTTGTAAATTTTTAATTCCAAGTCAGGTTCAACTGATTCAACTTATTAAGGTTAAATTTATTTTATTTATAACAAATACACGAACCATATTTCGGCAATATAATTATGTTCTCGACCTGTCCAGTAGTCTCGAGAATGTCCATGAAAAATTTGGGAGGGAACGGTTCACAGGTGTAGATTTCAATCGAGCCCAACCAAAAAAATGACTTGTTTTTATATATTAGATTTCTTTTTTGTATAACAAATTATTGCTTTAAACCATTTTTCCAATATTAAATTTATTAAGTGAAACATATCAGGACTCTAGCGGTATTAGACTTTTTTTAGTACTGAACACGCAGAATTCCAGCGGAACATTTTGAGAACCTACTGACTAAAAGTTGCTAACAGCATATGTTTGAATGTACTGAAATTAAGTACATACACAGAAGAAATTTTGAGGTCCTAGGCAGTACTGCATAATACAATGCGTTAACAGACTATTTCTTGCGCCATTTCCATGAATAACTAATTACAGTAGAACCATTCTGAAGAGTATTTTCTACTGCATGCTGTACTGCTACTGAACAATGAAAATAGATACCGATTCGGAAAATTCCTTTTGGCGTTTTACAGAACTTACTTCATGTACAATTAAATGCTAAGCAGTACTTAAAAATTTTACTCGAAATGTGAATAATTCTCAGGAACAATTCGTTCTTAAGTAACACAGAAAAAATGTCATTAATTTAAATCAAAACTAAGAACAACTTGTAAAAAATTAAAGTGATGAGTCCATGCTCCAAAACTACCTACAACCAATTGGTCTACATTCTTGAAATTCTTCTATATCTCAAGTGAGATCTGTAGTAAACAAAAGAAACCCATTAAGCGCTTAATAAGCGCACAACTTCATCAATGTTCACCTTAAAATGTAAACGACATAACGTTTTCCGTTGTAAGTACCTTCTACCTATAAACCGTGTACTGCAGCCACTAATGAAAGCCTTTATCTACAATTTACAAGAAGATCTTCACCGTCTTGATCGTTATAATTATTAAGGTCAATTGCAGCACTATATGCCTACCGTTGAAGTTATGCCATCATCAAGGTGTAGGAACTATCATCGCCATGCTCACCTTGTTACGACGACTATTTTTATTTTTTCTGCCTCTTTGAATTTACTTACATGACTGTGACAATTTTAAATTGTTTTTAAGCACACTTTTGTGTCTTGTCGTGCGTGTAATTCGTATGTTTACATAATGCGTGTGGTAACAAATGTAAATTACCTTTTCGTCATCGTCTTCAATTTCAGTGGGTAGAAGAAGTAAGTGATTCTTGAAAATAACGAGCAATTTCTTTGGACTAATGCGGTCCTCTAATGAATTTTAATATTTATTTTCTTGAGAACATACTAATTTTGGCCTTCCTATGTAAAGTGTACCTTTGTTTTGAGTCAATCACTACTATTGATTTTCAGAATACGATTATAGCATTAGTTATGGTCCGTATAATAGGTACCTATACATCTGTAGTCCAGCGGAACTCCTCTTGCAATACTGAGACAAAAGAACTTTATCGGAACAATTTAAGTACGGAATGAATTCTGTTATCAGGAAGCCATTGGAAATTACTTTTTAGTACTTCACACAAGAAAATTTAAGACATACAATTTTTCTCAATTATTAACATATATACACGTTTCTGAATAACGAATTAACGCATTTTATTTCTTTTTAATCTTAAGTCTAATAAGTACCTAGTATTGAAATTTTAGTGGTATTCGAGCTTTTCAGTACTGAAACATGCAGAACTCCAGCTGAACATTTTGTATACTGCCTGAATTCTATAGTGTGAATGTAGGTCTCCACCTGTACTGAAATTAAGAACTTTAGAGGAGGGAGAAATTTTCAGATAAAGGAGTGCAATTCTTTAACAAAGAATTGATGAACTATTTCGTCACTTTTGTGAATAACTAACTAATCACCGTTAAACCATTCTAACCAGTCTTTTATGTATCTGTACTAAACATAGATAATCATTCGCGAAATTAGTTTTGGCATTACAATCAGTACTGAAAGACCAATATCTAAAAATTTTACTCGACATGTGTATAGCTAACCATCAAACACAGTTCGTCCTTTATCAACGGATTCGTATGTATGTGAAATCAGCTATAAGCCCTTGTTTTTCTAATTACTTACAACCTAGAGAGTTTTAAGCGAAATTTCCATCCCCGATCGATCTCCCAATACCACTTGATTGCAACTAATCAAAACTATGTTTTCTATCCACACCAGATTCCAATATGTCTGTACTACACTCGAGCATCATCTTCATCAAATTAGCACTGTTAATATGGTCACCGGAAGCCACGACATCACCTGTTCCAGCTCCGAGAAAATTTCAACGATCCGTCAATCAGCACAGTATATTTACTGTTCCAACTGGTTCAAATTACCTGGAGGACACATCAAAAGGAACTGCTTCGTCCAGTGGTGCCCTCCATGATGTCAAAACCACAATAGCACAGGTACAAAAAATCTTAGAGGCAGATCCATCGCTTCCGCGACTCACCAGGTAAACAAATCGAACCTGTTCGGTTAATTTTCTTTAAAACGAAAGTACTCTTTACTTACAGAGGTGAAATCGAAGACCTATTTGAAGAAGTCACAAAAGAAGAATACGAGAAAAGTATTAAGGCAGGTGATATATCGCGTGCGAAACATATGCGAGCATTGATGTTGGTGTTGCCGTACAATACCAATAATACTTCGTACAATGATTTACAGGTAGGTTATCTGATCAAAGAGAAAGATCCTTGTTTTAAGCAAAACTCTTTTTTCACCCAGGAGCTTTACAATCGACCACCAATTACAAAACTTGTATCTTCCGAGCCGAAAGAAGAAAAGAAGCAGAAAATTGTAATACCATCGGGCAAAGTTGAGATAGTGAATGTAAGAGGTAACCACAATCCAACCACCTATAAACCAGCATTTCGGCTGAAACCGCTTAAGACGTTTCCCGATCCAACAACCTACCATCCGAGCTCGACAACACTCCAGCCCCAACCATTCGTCACATCGACGGCATCGAGCATACCATTCGAGCCAAATAAAAGCCGTTTCAGTAGCCACTACAATGCTCAAAAGTACGAATCTGTACTAGCTCCAACCACCAAGCCGGCTTCAAATTCGAAGCCCATCGATTCCGAGCTGGAGAACATCCTGGAAAGTCTTGGCTTTTCGGCCCAATCGCAGTCCAGGAAACGTTTCAAGCTGGACGAACCACCACCAGAAGAGCTCAACAAACGCATGCTATCCAGCAGCATTAAGCAGGACTACATCCCGAATTCATTTGAACTTTTACCATCTGCTCCAAACCTTGATGTAACCGACTTCACCAAAGGACTTTCATTACAACTGGCTCCTCGCGACTTTGGCCAATTCAAGCGAATCCCAGAAACTCCAGCCGATATTCAACCCGATCTCGAGAGCTACTTAACAAAATTCGGCTTGTTTCCTCCGATAACAGAAAGACGCTCGCACAAGGCCCTCTATCCAGAAATCAGTGATCGGATCGATACAGGAATAGAAGATGAAGTTGAGGCATCGAAGAGCACCTTCAAGCCCCACAGCACAGACGAACAGGACTTCAAGAAGCTCCAGGAACTCTTGAAAATGCTTCGCGAATTGCAGCAACAGAATGTCAGTATATCTGAAGATGCACTGGCTAAATTGAATCCACGCAACTTCAATCTGAGCGAAACGCTTCTAACGCAAGGTCCCAATCCGCTTCTCGAACCCGAACTTGATGTAACAAAGAACGAAATCAAGCGGCAAACCGAAAGTCCCGAACCAATCAAATACAGCTTGGAACTAAACCTGGACTCGTCCAATGAAACGGTAGGTGAATCTACCACTTCCTCGAATGAATTGCAACCTCTGATTGACGAAATCTTCACATTGGTCCCACAAACTGATACCGAGGATTCATCAACCACTACGACGTCCACCTCAACCACCACCACAACAGAGGAAACACCACGCAATAACATCGCCGAATTGGGTGAATCCTTCGCCGGCGGAATCGGTACAGTTGAAGACGCCGAACCATTACCGCCACCGCGGAAGAATGGCTTTTATTTTCTAAGCGATTGGAACTCGTTCCTAGAGGTCGGTGAAGATCCTGGTAAAATTGTAGTTCGATTCGATCCGAAAGTGGGCGATCCTAGTCGCTTTTTGCCCGTCAATGTTCCGTAAGCTCCGTACGGATCCGTTTTTAGTAATCTAGGTGATTTTTTATTTAAATTTGTACTGTGTATATAGGAAGCGAGATATTATTATTAATTTATTATGTTTTAAGGACAAATTTTAATGTAAACTTTTCTAATTTATGATGTACTATTATGAGAGAATAAAATGAAGATAAAATGGAATTCAGGCGTTCTTTTATACTGAGCAACAGCCTGCATAGCAGCACGGAGTAACACAAAGAAAGCAAAAATGATCATCGTACTGCCAATGATATACGAATAAGAAAACCAGACTAACATCTAGAACTCAATGTAAGCTTTCTCTTATCTTTTGTACCATCGAAGGTTATTCAAAAACCCAGTATTTGACTCTAGAAGCATCTCGGCCCATCTTTATAAAATTAATGTCCTGATGGCCCAATAATTTTACTAAGAAGAACTATACAAGTTTGAAATGACAAAAAATAGTATAATGAATAAATTAATGAAATTAAATAAATAATAAAATTAATAAATTAATCAAAAAAATTGTAATAAATGAAAATCACCAAAAAGAGAACAGATACAGAACAAAAACTAAACAAATAAAAATTGAAAAAAAAAATTAGTAACAAAAAACGTTGAAAAAGGTTCAAAAATGCAAAAAAGGGGTAATTAAAAGATAAAAAAAGAAATTCGCGGACCTGTGAGGGAAGACGCGATCTGGAGAATACAATAGATACAATAGAGAATTGAGTGCCATCTTTGATAATCCGGAAGTAATTGATCCTCAGAAAATTCAAAAAGCTACAATGGGCTCGACATGTGGGGCGGATGGAGGATGGAAGAATCCCCAAGCATACACTAAGGAGAAAATATTCTGAACAAAAGCCAGTTGTACTAAAACCACGAAAGCGCTGGGAGGACTCTATTGACGCAGACAGCAAACCACTTCTAAGATACAGAAACTGGAGGACGCGGTCTCTGAACTGAGAAGGCTGGAGGCCAAGGTCCTACCTCAACTGTAGCGCTATCTTTATTGAGTAAGTAAAAGATAAAAGAAACAAAAAGCAAAAAGAAAAAAGGTTAGTATAAAAAAGTTGAATAACAAAAATAATTAAAGGTTCATATGAATGTGTTAAAAATTTAAAGAAAAAGACTAATTTAAAAGTGGTTCCAAGTAGACTCTTAGAACACATATAGAAAAAATCTGCCAATGGTCTGGGCGCAACTTTATTATTTTTCCGGCAGAAGTTCGGAACGCGTTCAATTCTAAGATGCGGTGTAGGTTACTATGTGACTGAAAACCTAACAAAAAGTTCGGAAGCGGTTAGAATAGGGCGTAATATATGATTACCATGATTGGGTCATACTCCGGGATGCGGTCGAAGGATTGAAAAAGGAAAAAAACTTAAAATAGGTGATTATTAAACAAGTCCGTGTAAGTGAAATGATATTCGATATCTGATCAGACCTAGGAGATATGGAAGAATTTATGAAAAAGTATACAATAACTTTACACCCCCTTAGGGGTCAATTTTCAAGAAATCTTGAAAACTCTTTCTAGGTATTCATATGAAGAACCCGTAGAATAAAAGTGAATTCAATATTTGGAAGATCTAGTAGATATGACGAATATCGTGAAAAGATATGCATTCTATTTTGACTGAACATTTTTTTTGCTTCCCCCTTTCGAACGCCAATGGATATTCGAATCTTTTTTTTTATCAAAATTACTTTTCTAGTTGATTTACATATAAACACCGAGTTTCAACTTTCTAGCATAAGCCGTTCCGTAGTTAGGAAAAATACCCCCACCCCCGTACCATAATACACCTAAAAAAATAATTTTTTCGACATGCCGCTCCTATAGTTTTATCTAAATACCAAGTTTCAGCTTTTTATCGTTATAGGTTCTTAAGGTATAAATATCGGAACCTTTTCCTTTTCACTCTCCCCCACCCTCACCCTCTTCACCCACATCCCCCAATTTCTCTGCTAGGGTTCTATTGGGCCTACGTTTGGTAAAAAAGTTGAGCATTTATCTTATACTGTTCTTGAGATATGAAACGTGATTTTTTTGAAAAATGTTAAAAAGTTTTACTTTGAGCAATCTTCATTTGTCGACCTTTCTACTCAAACCGAATTTCATTTTTCTAAAGCAATTGGTTCGTGAGATATCGTAATCTAAAGTTTTTCACCCCCCCCCCCTACCGTACTCCACTACCCCACTCAAAAATTTCTTTTCAATCTTTTCTCCTAGTATAGGTACAGATATTTGTTAAGTTTGAATTTCGTGCCATACACGGTTTAGTAGATATGGATTTTAGAATATGTCGATCTCGGCATTTTTGGGTTTCGGACGAATTATTTTCCCCCCACTCACCCACCATTATTAAAATAATAAAGTAAAATAAGATATTAAAATAATAAATGTAGAAACAAAAAATATTCGTAGCTTCTCCACTAATAAACAGGTACATTTGAAAATCCTTAACGAACATACAACTTTTGATTATGGTCAGGTCACCGTTATAAATATAGTTGAGACCAACGAAGTCGATCTTTACAAGGAAATCTTCAAATTGGGCTTTAGAGCCTTCCTTTATACAATCTGAGTTTTCTCACGAAGCTTTATAAAATCATTGGTTTTCTCTAGAGGCTTGGCCTATTGTCCAATTCTATGAAGGAAATGGGATCTAAACGTTCAATTTGTTCGTGTTCACACTTCGCGGCAAGTTTTAAAACCTACCGTAAGGAAGAAGACAAACAACACAAATAATTTAAATGTCAACTGTTTTTATTTTTGTACTTCTTCATCTGGAAATGTGGCAAGAAAACATTTCATAAATTTTTCATTTCAAAACTGTCAAATTGCGTATCATCATCATTAGTAGAAGGGTCTTGTGTACGAAACTTTGTAATTCCCAGTTTAAGTTTAATTTGGGAATATGTAATTCAATTCCCAATTCAGGTCACCGTGTTTTGGTTAAGATAAGAGCTTCGTAATGAACACGATGAGAGAGAGCATTAGTTGAAACTGAAACACCAGAAATATATCTGTTTCCGTGGTGTAGTGGTTATCACATCCGCCTAACACGCGGAAGGCCCCCGGTTCGATCCCGGGCGGAAACAATTATTTTTTTTTCTCAACGCTTTAAAATTTAGTCAGTAATGTTTCTTTAATTAGCTGTAATGCCTTTTTAAGTTAAGTTAATTAACCGTGTCTATGTTGCACTTTCGGCAACTAAATTAGCGATGGCATTGAAACACAATGAGTTGCTAATTGCTTGATTATTTTGCAACATTTTCTGGTGAAATGTATGTAACATCCGTGGAGTCTTTTAGTTAATTACCTTCGAGACCTCCTGATGAGTAAAAAGACTATTGATGTATGATAAAGCTTACTTTCGGACCCAAACGTTTAGCATTAGTTAAAACTAGCGGAGCGGGGTTATCTCCAATGTGAGTAGAATTTGATGATGTGGCCAATTTGTACGAGTACGACACTCGGCTCGACCAAGTCACTTACATTCTGCAATCACGGGACTGAATTGAGAGACTACTAGTCTGACTTAGCCCCCTATTCAGGACCGAGTCACAAGTCACAAAGTAGGTCGAGAGTCTCAATTTTGTATGAATTTTGAATTAATTGAGACTTTTTTGATATGAGACTATGTTCCTGAATAGGGGGCTTAATCTAATTATGATAGTTGATCCAGTTAACTTTTGTTAAAGAGGCTCAGTGGCTGTAGCCATATTGGAGCCGTAGAGATGTTTATTTTAAATAATATTAAAAACGTATATTGTTTGCTTTGAATTTGATTAACCCTTTCAGTCACCGTGTCTACAATTGTAGACATCAAATTATAAGGAAGATATCGCACGAGCTATGCCGGATTGTGCATTTTATCCTTAAAATTTCTTTATATACATTCTTTTGTTTCCGAAAATGATAATTTCGTTGTGGTTCGATGAACAGGGCAGACGTAATACAACAAAATAGTAAAGTTACTCAACAGAAAAAAATTTAATTCGTGACCGAAAGGGTTAAGAAACACTAAGGCCCGTTCCTACGATCGTCAGTAAAGTTCTAACTGAAACTTTAACTGACAGATGCTCATACGAAACTTACAGTCAAAGTTCTGGTTAAATTTTAACTGAAGGTCGTAATAACGGCCCTAAAAGAGGCTTGCCGTTATTTTACATGATGGAGACTACGATGATCTCCCATATAAACAGAGGAGGAGTGAAGCCAGAGACGTAAAAAGTGTAGTTCTTAAGGGATGACCAAAAGACATGATCGGCAATTCGTTGCAATGGGCTCGCAGTAATTCCTAGTTGGTCCAGTTAACTTTAACTCGACTGCAAACGAGAGTCGAGTTAGCCACTCGACTCGAGTGGCATAAGAGTCCCGAAAGCCTTCAAAACTTTGAAAAAAAAAAAAAAAAAAAAAAAAATAGCGCTAGACTAGACTAGAAATTCTAGGGTGCAAGATTGACATAAAAATTTATAACCAAAAGAACTAAAGGATAGCAGTTTTTGAAAGGATAGTAAGAAAATTACGAAAAAAGTATAAAAACACAAAAGAAACTGATAGAGATAAAAACTATAAAAAGGCATAAAAGGAATAAGATAAAAATAATTAATAAGTTAAAACAAAATATTAAAAACAAAACAGTGCCAATAATATACCTATGTAAAATCAAAAACTAAGAAAATAATAAAAAATTTGAGATAATGATAAAAAAATAAAAAGAAGAAAAAACTAAGAGGAACATTAAAAGACAACTACCAAAAAAGATAAATAATATGACAAAAAAGAGTTTATAAAAAATAAATACAGGTTAAAAACAAAAGCAAATTGTAAAATGAAAATAAAAGAGTACATTAAGATGAAAAAACAAAGTAACGTTCCGAAATAGAGAAAAAAGTAAAAAAAATTTTAAGAAATAAAATATAAAAAAAAATTGCAGGAGTATAAACTTTAAAGCTAAACTAATTAAAAAAAACAAATTGTTGTTTAAAAATAATTATAAAATAATAGGTAAGAAAATAAAAAGAGAATAAATCGACAAGAGCATAAAATAAAAGGTTTAGAAAAGGTGTGAAGAAACGTTTACTTCCGCCCGCCACAGAAAAAGCGAAAAAAATTAAAAACTTAAAAAGATGTACTATACATTCTGGTAGAAAAAACAGGAAAACAAAAAAAAGCAAAAACAAAAAATAGAAAAAGAAAATAAAAATGCTAAAAAAACATAATATATGTAATTGATGGGAAAGGACAAACAGGAAACAAATACATAAAAAAAAATATATACAAAAAATGTGAAAAAGATCAAAAAAAAAACAAAACATCAAAAGAAGTTCAAAAAGAAATGAAAAACACAGAAAACATGATGTGAAAGTGCTGCCAGATTTGCAAACCTAAAAAATCGTACCATACCGTAAAAAAAATCGTACCGAGGGAGATTTCATCGTACAATTCACTTTAATGTTAAATTTTATCAGTCAAACATGGAAGTGTTTTTTACACACTACATATTTAAGGGGAGCAAACCCTTTAGACGCCCAGAATGGAGTCATTTTCAGGCATTTTTTTATGGTGATTAAACAATCGCATCATTTTATGATTTTGACATGATATTATTACAACTTTCAACTGTTGTTTTTTTTTACAAAATAAAATGGCGTTTCTATAGGATATTCCTATAGGTGACTATTATGTGACATCGAAAACTGCTCCATTTGTCTTATTTATTTTATTGATCTAACACTGAAAACTAAAATATTTTTGGAATACTAACAGATGAATTGAAAGGATATACCTAAACTAAAAAAAAATAAAACAAAAAAGATAGGAGGCTTTTGTCTTAAATGTTAATTTTTCGAATATTTTTGTTTCAGTTTTTACCCCAAAAAAGTGATTTATTTACGCGATATCCTCAAAATTTTAGGTATATCCTTCCGATATTTTTATAGATAGAAAGCTCCCAATTAACCAAATCGATCCATAACTTTTTGAGCTACAATAGGAGCAGTTTTTGAAGATCTAGTTTTGAGATAATCGCGTTTAAAGTTTCAATATGAGAAAACTATTAGTTTTAGTTACTTACCGAATCATCGATTCCAGGCGCATAAAAGAAACCTTCAACTTCTAACTCACTTACACCGTCACTTATATTCCCCTAGTATATATCTGTGAATTCATTCCCTTGATACTATATATCCTTTCTTAGAACATTTTCGAGCTATTTTTATTTATTATGTCGGACTACTGCCAAATGAATTTGGGAGAGCCTATGGTAGTCGCACTCGAGACTTAGAAGCCCATATGGCGTTTAAACATTTTACATTTTACATTTTAACAATAAATCGAGAATTAATGAGTTTAAACAATAATAAATTTGGGACATGATAAAGAAGGGAGGTAAGTTTTATATTTGTTTAAGAAGGTTATTGTTGTTTAGGAGTTGGAATAGGGGAGAGCTAGAGTGTTGAGAAGGATCAAGAAGTTCTGTCAATGGAGGGACATCGAGCTATATTACCTCCTTTAGGATAGTTTGGCAAAAATGTTTCATTACAATTTTTTATTTCGACATATGGGTGAAAATCGTACATTTTGCGTACGATGAAGGGTTTTCATCGTACATAAGGCTGAAAAATCGTACATGTACGATGAAAATCGTACGCCTGGTAGCATAGTGAAAGGTTAAAACAAACCGTGAAAAAATACAAATTAATTAAGTAAAATAATTAAACAAGAACTAAAAGCGAATTACTCACCTGTTTCTAATACATTTTGAAGAATTTAGTTTGTTTCTCTATTTATTATTTTAAATTGTTTTTTTTTTTTTTTCGTTCCTTTTCTTTTTTTCTGACGTCATTTTGCTTTTTGTTTTCTACTTTTTTCCACTTCTTGTTTCACTTCTTATTTTTCGTTACTAATATAATAGATTTCAACTTGTTGTTTTTATTTTAACAATAAAGGAAAGAACACATAAGAAAAACTAAGAGAAACTGGTCTTTTGTACGATGTGACAAAAAACTGCCGAGCTTCAGTCATGCACTTATTTTTTTTTGTTATGAAAGAATTTCTTGTGAAACCTTTTTGCTATTCTCTCAAATCGGTTTTAGATGGTGTTTCTTAAGTTTTAGATTGCAACAATAGAAAGTATTAAAAGAACTTTTTAGCAAGCACCGAAGAACAATGTCATAGTTTGTCCTGAATGCTGGAAAGCAATGCAAGCCACGTCCACTCTAACCGCGCAAACTTCATCTGCTACTGATCGGACTCTCACGTCCAATCCCTTCTTTCCTAAAATCGGGAAAGGAATTGAAATTGAAATGCCAGTTTTGGAAGTGATGTTTTTTTTTATTTATTCTTTTTCTTTAGGTTTCGGTGGTCCGAAGTAGACCTTATGATTTTTAAACAACTTGTTGTTATCCTGCAAGTCCTCTCGTTAAAACGACGAAAAGACCGGCAACAGAAAAACTATGTTGAGTTTTGATAAAGTAGACTTTCCGATTTTTAAATGACTTGTTGTTCTCCTGTAAGTCTTCGCGTTGAAACGACGGACAGAGCGGCAAAAGAAAAACAGTCAAAGGTATTTTGAGGATCGTTACTTACCCTTTGATTGACGTCGAAGCAACGTATGTATCAATTGGTAACTAATGATATCTTTCTTCTGCGCGAGCTGTGGTTCGTCACGGCTTATATAGGCCGATTTGAGCTTTTATAATGTCATTTTCCGGGTTCATATAGGCGGCGTCATAAAATATGAGCCACCCGTTTACAATGGCCGTGCAATATAAGCAACGGCCATGTTCAAGTGAAAGTCTGAACAGCTACTGAAATAAAAAATATTTGAAAGAATGTTTTTTTGTGCAAATTTCTTTGTACTACACCGTAAACCTGGACTCAGTTTAATCATCTTATGAAGTTATGGAGTTCATGTAGACTTAAGAGGCTGTTGCTATTTCTTAGCCATCGATATTTGAAACGATTGAACTTAAATAAACCCAAAATTTTGCAATAATACGAACAGAACTTCAATTTTTATTCCGATTAACAATTTCTATTGTCTTAAACCTATTTTTTTTGTATTTTATTTTATATAATACAATTTTTTCTCTCTCTATTATTTAAGTATAAATAATTCATTCATCATTACGAAAAAATTTACATCAGTAAAAATAAGTATTTCATTTTACAAATACAACTCGTCACTAGTAATCAGTTTAGTATTGTAAGTATGTTTTTTTTTATTTAATTCTCTTAATTATTCAGGCATTTTGTTTGTTTGTATTGTTTTTTTCATTTAAATAAATATTAAACTATTTTCTATGTCTTAATAAAAAAAAATAAAGTCGCTTTAATTACGCGCTCAAAATACAGTCTGTGTGTATGTTAATTTAATATTTTTTCAGTAGTTGTTTAGGGAGAGATTTTTTTTTTCGATAAATGCTAATTCGACTTAGAAACTAAAAGAAGACTTTTTGATTACGTTTGCTTCAGCAGTGAGAATTTTCATGGACGATTGAACTGTTTTCTTTCTTTTGTTGAATAGTTTTTAGGAAGGACTCAAGACAAACCTTAAGTTATAGTAAGTTATTATTTCAATGGCTTAAGTTATGTCATGACGCTGTATTTTTCTAAGTACTAGCTTATAGAATTATTGCTTGCTTTGTCCATTTCAAGACGGTTGAAATGTTGTTTGTTGTTCATTCAAAATTAAGGCACATTTTGGTGATGTTAAGATTCAAAGCACGCCATTCAAAGTTGTCGAACTAATTATTGTATTTTGTATTTGGAACTACTGGATCAAGTGGACGCTTCTGAGAAAACTAAAATCAATTTAATTTTCTCCATATTTAGAAATTGCGACGATTTTTTTCTGCAGCGTTACAGCCAACAGTCTCTCAACAAAATATTGCTTAAAGTTACCTTACACCTATTTATCTGTTTTTAGTACATAGTTTTTGTTTTAAATATATTTTCTTTTTTCATAATATTAAATTTTTTTATAAATTATCACATCTTGGCTGTAGAGTTTCTCGCGACAATACAATGTCTACTCCCAATTTAAAAACAGAAAAATAAAATAACAAACGAAAAAAAAGAACGGACGAAACGAATATTAAACTCGGCAATACAAGGGGGCGCAAAAAGTTCAACCCTTTTACGAAAAACATGGAAGCTCAAACAAAAATAATAGAATAAAGTTTTTCTTTCAGTTACTTAAAAATTTTTTAAACAAATCAAATCGGGTCGTCATTTTTACCCCCACCTTGTACTGTTAGAATCTTACACCTCAATACTTCCGGAAGACATATTTTCCGTATGGCTACCGAGCCGATTGCGCTTAATAGGTGCCCGTACTGGCATAGGCGATCGTTGGACGCGAGGACTACTCGGTATGCCGAGACTTGTATGACTACTACTATGGTTTGTACCGCCCGACGTTCGACGAGTACGGCGCAGTGACGGTATTCGAGTCGGAATACCGCCTCCGCCGCTAATATCACCATCATGATGTGGCGATGGCGGCATCGGATAGTGAAGATCGCGAGCACTTCGATCTAGCGTTCGGCGACCGTGTGCATCCAACGGCGGCGGTGGCGGCTGGAAATGATTGAGATGATGACCATGATGAGAATGATGATTGTTGTTTTGCAGAACAGGCTGATGTTGTTTGTGCAGCAAAATCGGTGATGATGGTGAAACTGTCGCTGTATTCGACATGATTTGATGCTGATGATGGAATGGTTGTTGATGGTTGTGATGATGTGGTGGCACTGGTGGCGCTAGTGCTGGTCCCGTTGCAACCGACGATTGAGCATGTTGACCGGGTCCGATTGGCTGTCCCGAAGACGGTGTCGACGATACGGCTATGGCATTGTTGGACGTTGGCATAAAGCGTAACTCCATCACATTGCGATTCTAGAACATTCACGCTGATTTCTAAGCTAGAAGCAAATACTTCAAAGTCGTACTAAGGTTTTATTTCTACGCCACACATTTTGTTAGTTTACTACACGAATTCTTTGAGGAGGAGGGGGAGTTGGGCGAATAGAAATGGAGGAGTTAAATGAACAATTTTGATGAAAGAAGTATTTAGCTGATTAGTTTCGGTTAGATGTTAGGTTTTTTTTGTATTTTAAAGCTTGCAATCGAAAAGTGATTTTTTTTTTTAACAGTGAATAGGGCAAACATGCGATGCGGGAGGAAAATGATAAGGAAAATGATGTGTTCTTGTTTTGGAATTATTTTCGATTGGAATATCAACGATTTTCAGACAAGGTGAGAAGACATCTAGACCCTTCTGGCGCATAAAACAGCCCCAGTTACTAGGCACAAGGACTCTTTCAGGTACGAACGATAGGCCCTTGCCTGTATGAGGAACGAACACACGATGGAACGCCAAACACAGAGAAAAACACCTCACCGAAAAAAAGATCAAATCTAGTGAATGCATTGGCTTCAAAGCGACTTAGGACTAATGGTGCTTTTACACGAGCGATTAAAATTGCTCAATTTGCAGCAATTCCAGACAATTTTGACGTCACGAAAACATACATCAACTTTCAGCAACATCGGCAATGTCGGATATGGAGCAATTGTTGGTCAATTGGTTGCTCAGCAGTGACTAGCGATATGGAACAATACTCAGTAATTTAGTAATGACACCATACACTGACAATTCCCATTCCATCCGTTATTTTTTAAATGCCGGATTTTGTAATCGGATATGTTTGAATTCTACAAACAATTCCGGCCACGAACAGCGTCAATAAAACCTATTGTTTTCTCGTTGCTCCAAGCCATCTTTTACACGAAACTTGGAAAGAAAACCGAAAACTCAACATACGATGACAATTGCTCGGAATTTTCCAAATTAGTGGAAATACGGCAACTCGAGGGCGAGGAATTGCAGCAATATGTGAAAGCATTGCCAAATTGATGCAATATAGTCGCAACTAGCACGATGTTGCCCGGTATTGCTGCATTAATCGCTCAACTAGTTTTGGCAACAGTCGCCGGCAATTAATTGCTGGAAAAATTGTTCGTATACGGGCTTCATTAGTAAACTGCGCTTCTTACTTACATCCGGAAAAAAATCAAGGATATGGCGACTGTCTTTATTTATTCGGTGGACTCATTTTCTATTCGGCTCCTATATGACCGCAGTTAAACCGCGCTACCGAGTAACTGTTAGTGCTTCTAGTAACATTTTTAGTCCACAGGTGCATTACTGGACATTACTCAGTAATTCGAATCAAGAATACTTTAGGCTGAAGCCAACAAATTAAGACTTCCCCGAACTTCCAGCCATAAGTAAATTGGGAGATTGACAATGAGCCACTAAAAAAAGAGGATGAAAAATCGCTTGCATGGACGAGGTTTGGCATCCCCTTTGAGCACAAAGTTCAGCAAACCACTGCAGATAATTAAAAAGATTTTTGAAAAAGCTAAATTCGGTCCGTATGGAGCATTGCCTTCCAGAATACACGCTGCCAAACATCTCGATCTAGCGATCAATTGCCATGTACTCTTCAAAGCGGATCTGGCTATTTGTTTCTCTCCAGTCGTCCATCCTTTCGACTTAATCAGCACATTCCAATATGGGACGCGACGATTTCATACTGAAATACTTCTAATAAGTTTTCAGATGGTTGCTTATGGTTGTCTTAGAGAGATTTTATGAAGACTCAAATTTCTATTTTAGAGTTAAAACGCTCATTGCTTTCTTTGTTTTAGACCAGGCTGAGTGAGGATCTTTAGAAGTTGTCCAACTCTTGGGTATGTCCCAAAAATATGGCGTAAAGTCAGGGTGATTTTCATTTTTAAGGCAAGCCAAGCCACACCCTGGCCAACCAGTTTTGACCCATTAGTCCCTTATCGTTTTTGCTGAAAACAACGGAGAGACTGATGGACTATTATCTCAGATATGTTCTGGACGCGGGAGGCTTCTCAGCAAAAAAGAAAATCTGTCGAAACGGCTTTACATGAGGTTGTCTCTACGGTAGAAGAATCTTTAAATGTTTCTTTAGCAGCGTTTCTAGATATTGAGGGTGTCTTGTGGAAGAATGTAAAAGAATATTGCAGATGGTGGGTATGAATAACAGCCTGAAGATTAGTTGTATTCCTGTTCACAGGACGTCCATGGAAATAAAAAAGAATGAAGTACCTGTGCCTGGACATTTCCAGACAACTTATAGGGGCTCTAACGGGACGCTGTCCCATTGTGAGACATGGAGAAAGACGGGGAGTACCCATGGCTGATCTGTGTCGCTATGGTGATGATTATGTTGAACCGACACTGGAGCATCTAGTGTGTGAATGCTGTAGTTTGGCACGTAACAGGTATCGGTACTTGGGGAAATTCCCCTTGACCGATTCATCAGAACTTACGATGATTCCTCTATGGAGAACTTCATAAGGAAGAGCCATATTAGGAATAAATAGTCTAGAGTCCGGTTTTATACGAGGGGACAACAATGGATTCGCTTTCTCGTGATGGACTGTGGCACAGTGCTTTCATCCTTCTCAACCTAACCTAACCTAGACCAGGCTGTGGATTATTTTCTTCGTTGGTTCTTTTGTTGCACGGCCTAGATTAAATTAGATTTAATTTCATAGAATGCGCAGAGATTCCTCCTAGCACCGCGACCATTTCAAACCTAGAGATCCTCGACCAGCTTTAGTTGGTGTGGGTCTGTTTTAGCAAAAAACACTTCCGTGTAGTGCTGAATTGCAATTGCATTACAGTATCACAGAATGAGTTTAGAGCTTTCTGCCTTCATTTGGAAGAATCTGCACAGGCAGTAATGGTTCCTATTCTTTTAAGATGGTCTTTCAAGCACGTGTGACACGCAAGTATTCTCGTTAGTATCCACATATTTTTCCTTTACAACTGCAGGAGTTGCTGGCTCTGTTTAGTAGGAGTGATTCGGTACTTCCTTGGTCTGTAGAAGTCTGGGCAGTGTAGCCCAGTATTGACAGATTTTGTTCCTCTCATAATTTTATGACTATTTTGATCTGGTTAAGATTCCACAAAAATAATCTAGTCCAATCGGCCAAGCAGCGCCACCTTCTCTTTTTTGGTACTAAGGATACATAGTTTTCCTTGGCATTCCTACACCAATTTTAGTTTACTGTGCAGCCAAGGATTTTATCACCGTCTAGATGTCCGGATGACTAAGACGTCTCCCCGAAAACGGGTTTTATTGAATGGAGTGGTCGGCAACAGTCTGAGCCAAAAGACCATTCAATTTCAAGAGATTTTATATAATTTATAAATTTTAAAAGTGGAAATTTGGGACGTGGAAGGGTCGAAATAACTCAAGGAAATTGGGCTGATTTCTCCTACGGCCAAAGTCGAGCTGAGCGACGTACCTGCTCATAAAGTCTAACAGATGTAGTAGCACGCAATCACGTTGCTTCACCATGAGTTTGTCAACATTTAATTTCACCGTTAGATCTGAAGTCGTGGATATGGCTCTGGTTGGAGGGGATGGTTCAAACTCGAGTTGAAATTTTTCCAATGGCATTATTTCTTGTTGTTCCGGAGAGCGGGTAAGTTCAGTATGCGATGTATTTGCTTAAACTGTTGACTGCGCTTCTTTATTTATTTTTTACTTTTGTGATTCTGTAAATGTTTTCTGAGGTTGGGTTCTGTTCGCGGTGGGTATCTCGGATTTAATACTATTTTAATTTGTGTCGTTGGCTTAATATTTTTTAACTGTAGTGCAATGAAATGGACAAGAGTTTGGACGAGTGTAGTGTTGGGTCTATGGCTCCCAGCGAATTGTTCGTTTACTGCTTGGCCAAATTGTTTCGGGGAGTTGTCTGGATTGGGCTAAGTTGGCATGGAAACGTATACGAAGTCAGGACTGACGGTGCATCTACTTCCAAGTTTCGTATTGTCCACAAACCTCCAGCGTTTCACCTTGATTGATACAACATCCTTCTTCTCAACATTACAAGGGAGTATAGCCCATTTACCTCGCGTGCACGGAATCCTTGCAGTATCGGTTTGTCAGTAATGGAAATGGAAGAATACGTACTATTACAATAAAAGCAATGAGGAGGTATGGCCCCTAGTAAATTTAATTTCAAAGATTGAGAGAGTTTTAGCGGTCACTGAACATCTTGTTACCAGAATAAGATCGCTACACAATGCATATTTTGGCAGGTAACAATTGTAAGGTTGAAAAACTCAGGGATATTTCAAGAAATTCTGCTTCTTCTAATCGCTGATCGACAATATTCCAATCTTCAAATCGAAAAGGATGAAAAACTAAATGGAACCGGCATGCAAACGTGAAGAACGACTAAACCCAAAAGTATGAATTTGAAAAGGTTCCTACTTTACTAACCGTATCTCCTTCCTGTGCCAACGGATTCGGTGTAATGTTCATTCGATTAATGCCGTTCATCGCATGTGACGATTTCTGTTGTTGTTCCAACTGTGGTTTGTTTTCATCTAGAATAAGTTTGGAAAAATGTAATGCGTTTATTTATAAGATGATTTAGATGCTCTATGAAACTTTACCATCTCGCTGCGAACTCTTCTGTCTTCTCACGCAATAGAAAACTATCACACCGACCAGTAATAGAAGTCCAATGACCACGACGCCTGCTATTACCAGGAACATTGAATTGTCATCGGCTGACGATTCGGATGTAGCCACAACGGTCGGGGTGACTACTGGAGGCGGTGTTGATGGTTCTGAAAAAGTAAAATACTTCATAAACATCCAGTTGGAAAGCGGATAAAGGCATCGAACTTACTCATAGTCATCTCGGTGATTATCGAACTGAAATCTGAAGCAGCAGCTGCCGTGAACGATTGTAGCTTGAATTCGTAGGCTGTTCCAGCTTCCAACATGTCGATTTTGAAGTGTCGCGAATGCATTCCGTCGATAGTAGCCTTCGTATATTCGCCGGCGGTTGAAGCTGGCCGAAAGTACGCATAGAATCCGTCGATTGGATTTGATTTGTTGTCGGGCAGTTCCCAATGTAGAAGAATTGCCGTCTCCGAGATTCCTTCGGTTGTGGTGATTTTCGGCGTTGGTAAGTGGTTTTGTGAGATTCCGAGCTGTGAGCCACGCTGCAGTAGAAACTTGCCCGAACTATTGCCTTCCTTGTTGTCGTTATTCGAGTAAACAGCCAGGATTCGAAACCGATAGTATCGATTCGATTTCAAACCGACAACGGCAGTCGTGAAATTCTTAATACCGTCGCTATTACGTTCCCGTTTACCGTAGGGAATATCATCGTTTACCGTTTGCCAATTCTCTCGCGGAATATTACGTTCGGGATCGCCCAACATACGATACTGAACCTTGAAGAATTGTATGGGAAGTCCATCGTTGCGCGGCACATACCATCGCACCATAACCGAATCATCGTTCAAGCGAGTCACATTTGGACGACTCGGCGGAATCATATTGGCTATGGAAAAAATAAATCGAATTGACATTATTCAAACAGTAAAAAAAACTTACAGGATCGAAATTCTCAGTGAAAAAATGCCATCAAAAAAAAGGAAGAGCAAGAAAAGAAAAACGGGTGGTAAGAAACATGTCGAAATCGACTGGACACTCGATCCAAATTTCGACGAGAATCGTGCGATGATTTACATTGAACATACCAACGAATGTCCCATATTTCTCGAAAAGGCCAAGGAATTCGACGAGTTTCTAAGCAATGCATTTCCCAAGAAAATCTTTCAATCGATTCTGAACGACAATGGTAAAGTGCCGGCACGCGAAGGAGCCTTTGAGATTAGTTTCTCGCAAAATGCCCGAACGGAACGATTCGAGCTTTGGACTGGAATCGAAAAGGGTCCACCGCGTCGTGATAAATTTCCGGTCACGTTCGACGTCCTTTTGCCCGAAGTCGAACGAATTCTAAAGAAGATTTACATCGATGTGAATAAAGAAAAAAACGATCTGGACATGGACGAGTTCGAGGACGAACCGGTTGCTGATACCCAAATTATTCGAGATGTGACGCATACCGATACCACGACGTGATAAACGGCCCGATATTATTCAGACATGTTATTTCGATTTGGAAAATAAAAGACTTTATTAATAGAGCAAGCGTGTTTTCGATTTAGTGCCGTATTGCAAATGGTCTCCTCTTCTGGTGGTGCATGCAAATTTAATTTCTTTGATCCGTTGCCACTTAAGTTGTTAAGCCTCGATTCCTTGGACTGGCTAGTCGTGCTCGAAAGATTGATACGTCGAACTTATTGACTCACGGCCGATTCTATTTTATAGCTGCACATATCACTACTTGGGCCTGTTACGATAACATTCGACCCTTTGGCCAAAAAGAACTGAGTCCGTTCGGTTTTTGATCTGATATTTTTTTGTGATTGAAGGACAGGAGGTTGGTTATAATATAACAAAACTGATTCAAAAATTTCAAAAGAAACCGAAAAAATTGTCAACGACGTTTCTTCATATTTTTCTTTCTTATTTAAGCACTCCTTTCAGCTTTCAACCATGTCTTGCGGTCAAGATTTTTGAGCTTATCTCTTCTTGTGAAGTGAGCAACCAATGTAGCCCGACGTATTCGAGAAAGATATCTATTATACAATCTACCAACTATGTTAGCCAGATCCCGTCGTTTAAGTTCCAGAAGAAACATGGTTCCTCTAAAGTCCGGCCCAGTCAGAAATACTTTTGATTGTATGCTGTGATTCAAATTGATCCAACGGCCTCCGTATCATTCGCTGAGCTTCCTGCGGATTTGATTTGTCCCCAACCAATTGGTTTTTTCCAATACGCAACACTCAAACCTTCGCTGGCGGAACGAGATACTGATAATGACGACATCCTTCCAATAAAGAGCAGCAACTGACTATTAGCTACAATTTCTGAGTCTGCTTCAGTTTCCACTCCACCTGGAGCTTTCTGGCTCGTCCAATAATCGGATGGTGAATATTTTCTCTAGATGAGTTCCTTCTTACTACAAGATTGTGGCGGTAAGTTCTGTAAAACGTCTTCATCAGAAACAGATGCGTTCCTTAAACATAATTTCATTCTCCTCTATCATCAGGTTGACGGCAATGGTGATTGTCAACCGTTTCATAATTTAGGTAGGTAGTCTGCACTGTCTCGCTATCTGATGGGTGGATTTAGGCATTTTCAAAGGGAGGGGCGGTTCATATACTATATACAGCAGAACCTCTGATCCGTATTGTCTTCAGCTACTGAGTTCTTCAAGTAGTTTGAAAAACTTCGTTGAATAATAGATTTTGGCATATTGCTGTGTTTTCATCACATCCAAGGAAGTTGTTAATATCAACTGTCTTTCCTACAGTGGAATCGAAGTATCGTTCACAGATAAATCAATAGCAGGAACCTCATTACTAGAAAATCCAGCTTTGTAGAAAAAATGCTCCAGTTGATTCCCAAGCTGCTGCAATCCATAAAACTGCTTGTAAGACATCTACTTTTCAAAATAAATGGAGGCTTGGAAGCCTTCTTATTTATGGAGTCTAAGTTAGGTAAGGACCAATGACCAATGTTGTGATCCCACATGTACGAAAAGAAGTACTCGTATGTCCAAGACCACATCTTAGGTAACAGGCCCCGACAGCCTGACAAACTGCAACAGCCAGTTATTTGCGAATTCAACCAAGTCTATGGAAGCGCGTGCCTAGAGTACGTTCTCGCCTTTAAGCCAGACCAGGACATTCGCAAAGCATGTGGAGAAAATCTTTCTCCGCATTGCAGCTGCAGCACAGATCTGCAACGTCCGCAACACGTTGTCTTCCGGCGTGCCGGTCGATTTGGCAATGACCAGTACACGAATTAGCATACGAAGAGTATTTATTTATTTATTTATCAAACAAGATATACCTATACAGATTCAACCAAATACAACACAATTTGACTTAACTTATTATTTTTAGTATACATATTTTTAATTAGAGGCACTGGTTGGTCGGTTAAACGGGATGAGGATGAGCTGATAACATCGAACGAAGTTTCAGTTCACTTATTGAAGGTGTGAAATGTACGCTGAAATTGTTAAATGTTCTACAGCATCTATTGATGGGTTTATTTTGACCGTAATCTGTACGATGGGGATGTTCCTTAAGAGGTTTTGAATGTCTCGTCAGCCTGACAGTGTCGTTAAGTCTAATTTTATTTGTAAGGTGATCAACCTTAATATCACCATTCAAGACATCTAAGGGAAAGCAGGATGTGAGCATAGCTCTTCTAGAGCTAAGCGGTAAAAGATTTAACAAATGTAACGTAACTGTGTAGTGTGGAAGGTTATCAAAGCCTCTAAGGTCATACAAATCCCTTAGAACAAAAAGAAGAAATTGCTTCTGGATTGACTCTATTCTGCTGCTATATACATATCTGGAAAAGGGATCCCAAATGGGACATGCATATTCCAGGTCGATAACATAATCCAGGTCGATAACTTGTTTAATGTCCTAAATTGACCACTAGAAAGGCTAAATTCAACACCGAGCCTCTCCTTGCGAGTTCATCCGCAGCCTCGTTGCCTGGAATTGCGCTGTGGCCATGAATGGAGTCTAATAACCTTGACTCATTTATTTATTTATTAACGGGCCGTGGCCCTATTGACATAGCAGGTTCTGTGCCGCGATTCATAAAATTTTCATTTGACCGGGACGCATAACTTAAAACTCTGAAATTGATTAATTCAAGAAAGTCGGGACAATCTAACTCGTCATTGATGATCCTGTACAAGGCGATTAAATCAAAATGCTCGCGACGTTTTGAGAGTGTAGTGAGGTTCAAATACGTAAGCAGACTATCATAATCGATTCGTGGTATGTGCAGTTTGTAGGCAATGTAACGTAAAAATTTATGATGAACAGTTTCGATGTTAGAGCAATGAATTTGGAAATGTGGGTTCCAAATAACTGATAGATATTCTAAGTGTGGGCACACAAGAGAACAGTAAAGAACCTTCAAAGACTGAATATTACTGAAATCTTGACTGTTACGAATAATAAACCCAAGCATTCTTCGGGCTGAGCTACATATCTTTTTAAAATGCGGAATAAATGTGAATGCTGAGTCGAGTAACAACCCCAGGAGTCCTTAACGCCATCAACAAGTGGCAATGAGCAATTGATACTATAGTTAAAACAGTAGTACGCAATCTGTGGAAAACAATGTAGTTACACTTGGATATGTTCAAAGGCAATCGATTATTCACATTTGAGATCATCTGCATATAGCAAAAAGTTTACTCCAGAAAAAATTAATGAGATATCATTTATAAAAATTAAAAAAAGGAGAGGACCAAAATGTGATCCTTGTGGCACACCCGATTTAATCACAAAAGGATCCGATTTAGCACATTTAATGTTTACAACACAGGAACTATTACACAGGTAGTCACGTATCCAGCTTAAAAAGCTCCCGGAAACACCCAGATTAGCTAGTTTAATCATAAGTATAGAATGATCCACTTTATCAAACGCCTTTGAGAAGTCTGTGTAAACGGCATGCAGCTGGGAGTGCTTATGCACGGTAGATGGTTTCGATGTAAGGTAACAGATTTGTCAATGTGGATTTACGTTTTTGAAAGCCATGCTGATTAGGTGTTATATAACTTCTAAACAGAGGAGGAAGTTTTTTAGTTATAATTGCATCAAACATTTTAGCGACAGTGGACTGGATAGATATAGGCCTGTAGTTGTGAACGTTGCTTTTATCTCCTGACTTGTGAATAGGTGTGACATATGAGTTTTTCCACAATACTGGAAAAATACCCGATTGAATCACACGAAATTTCTAATGATCCGTTAATCCAAAAGCTGCAGAACGAAAGTCGTGTTGGGCGAGAAATATTTTACATTTACGTCCGATAATTTTAGAATTGTTGGATGAGCAAGTTCTGTAATTTAAAGAACTGTTAGACCCGAGTGAATGGTGTTTTAATAAATTATTTGCAATCGTATTTATTCCGTTGCAAACGAGAAACCGTTATTATGAAATGATTTACATAACGATTTAATTGTTTATCCACGAATGTATTCCATCTTCTTATCTTTATTTATCGAAGAATGCATTGGGGCAGTTGGCTGATGCAGTAAAGTAATTAATTTGTCATATGGCCACATACTGCTTGTCCTGTAGACATATTGGCTTCTTTATAGTAATGTGACTGACTTGGTGGCCAAATGGGCTTATATGAAACTAGCGCTAACTGCATTTGCAATGCGATGAGAAAACACTCTTGACAGAACAAGTGCAAAATCAACATTCCGAAATTCGATGCATATTCTGGCATCTTTGCTGCATATTGACACAAGCACCTCTACCGTGTTTCTCGTGAAGCACGGCGCACTAAACAGAGAAGACCGAAGAGAGTACTTCCTCTCACGGGTTTTCTCTCTTAAATTACCCACGAAATGTATTTATTTTTTTAGGCCAGTTTTCACCAAAAGAGCACAGTACTTTTCTTCAGTGGTGTTGAAACTTTCGAGAGGTGAGGTTGTGCATGTTCCGCGTTGTGTCTTGTGTTGTTGTTTCTTCCTGTTACTCTCTGTAAGACGGGGACAACCTAATCGATTTTCTACAAATGCCGCCAATAAAATCAGAAAAGGGAAACATTTCACGTTTCACTAAGGAAGAGAAGAAGATTCTAATTTCGCTATTTCGCGAATACGAGGAAATCATCGACATCAAACAGCGAAAGAATTCGACGACGCCCAAGAAGAACTTCGAAGTACGGCAATGTTGGCAACGAATTGTCGATACCTACAATGACGATCCGAACGTTGTGATGCGACGGAATTTGAAACAATTACAAAAATTCTGGCTGAATTTCCGGTAAGTGAAAGTTGTTGCCGAGTTTTACGGAAAGTGGTAAATAGGAGCGGGTAAACAAAAACAACGGCTTCTTGACGTTTCTCGGCCAAAAGGTGAAAATGGCCGACTTATTTGTGCGGTAGGTTAGGAATTTTTTCTGACGTATTGAGATATGGTTTGATCTTTTTACTCGTAGATGGCGCGAATGTTTTTAAGAAGTATCCGGTATACAAGCTGAGGCTATGCACTGAAGACAGACGCAAACTGTTGCTGTCCTATGCTCAGAACGGAAAACGTATGGTGCCTGGTCCTTGGACTCTATATAATACAATTACTTTTCGGAACTTTTAAGTACAAGTTCTACACAAAGCGGAAAACAATTGTCTTCGAAAAGATACTCAAATCCACTTCAAATTCTTTGAGTACTTATAACATGCGGGCCTACTATGAAACTCAAGTCGAGTGAGTAACTCGACTCACATTTGTTCTCGACTCGAGCTAAAGTTAGTATTATGAAACTTGACAATTGGAAAGTCACTTCATTTCCAGCAGTCGAGTGAATTTCACATTTCTTTCAAGTAAAGACCCACTCGATCGACTGTCCTAGTATGCAGTTCTTTTTACTCACGTTTTTTTCTTCTCAAAGTCGAGTGGAACTTGACGAGTAGGCACTCGTTGAGGTTCATAATTAATTTCAGAGTTTTTTAAGACGAGTCGAGTTTCATAATAAGCCCGACAGTTTTGGTATCATAGTCGCATGCGATTTCATTGTTCATAAGACTGTCGAAGTTAAGCCTCGTCCTTCCTCGCGGAAAACCCATAAGCCGAAGCTTCTCAACGTTTTCGCACACCAGCCAGACAATGCCGTCTATTAATTTCACATTGCCGTCAATAAGCAAATTTACTTGATACTTTTATAAGTAATTGCCGAGTAACATATCAGTCACTGGCTTCTTCCAAACTTGGTAATAAGATCGCCCACTTCCAAAAGTAGCTTGTGATGTAAAGTGCTTTGAATCTGCGAATATAGGTTGAGAAGAGTGGACTGAAGCATTATGCCACTACATCACGAGAGATCACTGCGGATTTATTGTGGTCCCCTCGTGTAAACCGTGCTACTGATTCCAAATATAGCTCTTCTTTATGAAGAGAGTAGTTCTTCATAAAGGAATCATCGCAAGTTTATAGATCGGTCAATAAGAATTTCCTCAAGTATCGATACCTGGTACGTGCCAGACTTTCACATTCACACACTAGATGCTCCAGTGTCGGTTCAACATAATCATCACCACAGCGACACAGATCAGCCATGGGTATTCCCAGTCTCTCCATGTCTCCCAAAGGGACAGTGTCCCGTTAGGACGCCTATAAGTTGTCTGCAAATATCCCTGCCCAGATACAAAATGAAGCTATGAGTTTCGGCCAGCAGATTCTTCCTTGCTGGCATCCCGAGAGATTCATCCAGGCCTCCTCCATCTGTCTGAGCCCATTACACATTCAATTGGACATAGAACCGATTCGTCTGTCAGCAATATGTATCGCGGACCTCCTTCCGATGAGCTCGTCTGCCTTTTCATTTCCAGGGAAGTCACTGTGCAGAAGACCAGGAGGAAGTCACGAGGAATCCAACTAATCATCAGGTTGTTATTCATACCCACCGTCTACAATATATTTTACATTCTTCCACAAGTATCGACTGTAAAGAAGGTCAAAATCGTCGATAGAAGATTTAGAAATCTCATCGGCCCATTTGCTTAATTGTGTCTACTCCATTTTTTTATGGAGCTAATTACTTCGAATCCTAAGCCAATCGTTGTCTGTCGCCGATAGTCTAAAGCGATTCATGTTTATCCCTTCATATCAGAGTCTGGGTAATTATTGTATGTTCTCCAGCACTCATCCCACCGGCGGTATTCTGTTATTCTTCAAGTTTCGACGGTGACGAAAGCGTCGTTGAACCTGACCCTATGTATTTAGTGGGAAAGAACTTTGTTTTTATAGCCTACTTCATCGGGAGGTACCGTTCGGTTTTGGATGAATTTTCACTGGCGGTTCACTAGTTCCCAAACCCTTGCAAACTAGTTCGTTCTTGTAGTTCGCAGTTTACTCACGGACGAACTAGATCCCATCAAGGATTGAATGTGAGGACCTAACAAAAAAAAGTTTCCCAATCATGAAGGAACTAGTTCCATCAAGTTCGGATTGAAAAAAAGTCCCCACTGGAAAAGGGTCCTCTTTCAGTTCCAACTTCGCGCAATGATACGTGGTATGCAAATGTCATGACGAACTACTTCCTACAAACGAACTAGGACCGGAATTCACTGCGAACTAGTTCGTTCATTCCACTCATGGGCCCGATCTTCCGAACTAGTTCGTTCACGAACTACACAAGCCTAGTTCACTGACTCTAAACCATGGGCTTGTCAACAACTATCGCTTAATGTTTCGGATTTGAATGAAAACGGCGATTGATAGCTTAGAAAAATATAACAACATCCATTTCCGAATTAATTCTTGTTTTTGAATCGATCCAAAAACCTACTAGCGTATATTGACCGCCTTAAAACGCAATCCAACTAATTGCAGAAGAATCAAGTTCAATGGCTCTTCCAAGAATACCGTAAAACATATGCTCTGTAATACACCTAAAAAATGGTCTAGGCCTTCAAGCTCAAGCATTTAAGAACAATTTAGAACTTCCCCAGATGCGAATGGGCTAAATTCTTTCATCATCACTTCACGTATGCCCCAATGGGCGCATTTTTTTGTCGCTAGGTCTTTTTCTATGGAAGGAAATTTAACTTAGGAGTTAAACGCTACTCCTAAGTTAAGTTTGGTTTTATAAAAAAGGCCTAGCGACAAATACCACCTTGATCAAAAAGTTCCCGGAATAACAAGCGTGTGGCGCTTTTATTGTTCCGATTTGAGTTCTGTTTTTTTTTTTTTGTTAAGTTGGTACATCTGTTGTTGACATTCCCTTTAAATCTCAGCGTTATAGCTTGACATTTGCAAAAGTTACGTAGCCAAGAGTACATCTATCTCTGTGTGTCCCTGCGATTTTTCCATTACTTCCTCTCGGCTGCTGAAACGCGTTCCCCGTAGTGGTTTTTTAACTCGATTGAACAGAACGAAGTCACAGGGAGCCAAATCAGGCGAATTCGGTGGCTGTTGGATGGTACTTGTTGCTTTTTTCGACAAAAAATTACGAATAATAATGGCACTGTGCGACGGTGCGTTATCATGGTGCAAAATCCACGAGTTTTCTGCCCACAATTCTGGTCTCTTTCGGCGAATTGCTTCACGCAAACGTCTCATAATGCCCAAATAATACTCTTTGTTTACTGTCTGGCCTTCTGGTAAAAATTCATGATGCACTTCATCGTTGTAATCCATGGAAACCGTGAGCATTGCCTTCTTTTTGACTTCGATTGACTCACGACCGCTTTTGAACCGCTCGTGCCACTGGTAAACGACCGTTTTCTTTAGAGAATCGTTGCCGAAACACTTTTGCAACATTTCCAACGTTCGCGCACCATTTTTTACGCAAAATTTAATACAAGTTCGTTGTTGCAAATTTAAATCCATTTCTAAAATTGTAAAAAATCGCCAACACACACAGAGATAGAAGTACTCTTGGCTCTTGGGATTTAGAGGGAATGTCACCAACTGATGTACCAACAAAAAAAAAAAAAAAAAACAACTCAAATCGGAACAATAAAAGCGCCACACAATAATTATTCCGGGAACTTTTTAATCAAGGTGGTAAATACTCACATCGCATACACAGTAGCATACAATCCAGTCAAAAAGTTGTTTCCATATAAGAAGGTCAAGTATAACGTCCAGCAATCGCTTTTCTTCATTACTTCAGACAATTTGATCCTCTAATCGAAACCCCTGAATTGTACTTTTAACGTCGAACTGAAGGTTTTTTCACAAGTTTGCTCCATCAGAGCTGGATTCATATAATGGCTAGGTCCCGATTTTAGCCACTTATGATCTATAAAAATGATAACAACTTTAGTACTGCCCTGCCCTACCCACGTAACCGATAGAGCGATAAACATTTGTCTCTCTCTGGGTTTACTGTCCGTCTCCACTGTTGTTCCTGTCGCAATATTTTTACTTAACAATTTGGGGAATCAGACAACATACTCGTTGGCTACGTTTCTGTTTTTATTCCCACGCGATCTTAATTACGTTTCTTTCATTAGCTACTCTCTAAATCAAACAAAATATCCCTCTTATTCCAGATTACGAAAACGATGTCCATCAGTCAAATCAAATGACGAATCACTCGAAGCAACAACTACATCAGAATCCGTTGCGGAAATTAAAAATCCCTCTCCATCGCCACCATCGAAACCGAAAGTAATCCGTGAAGTAGTCGGAAAATTAACTCCTATCGCCAAAACAATGCCCACAACGACCGATCCACAAAAATTCAAATACGATTTTCAAATAATTACCCACGACGATGAATCGTCATCGCATGTTCAGCATGTCTCAATCGATACGATAAGTACCGACAATCTATCACTTAACGATCTCTTGGAATTCAAAAGTTCTCCGCAAACCGAAATCATCGAATTGAAACCGATACACAGCCGAACCAGTAGTATAACGCTCGAAAAGGACTATGACGAAGAGACTGTCATCTATCAACAGGATATCGACTACGATGGCAAACGATCGGAATTTATCGAAACGGTAGCAGTCGAAGCGTCGAGTAATGAACCTCATCAACAGCCGAAAAAACAACAAATTCGTGTAAATTGTTGTTGCAATCGTCGTAATCAATGCGGTTCGAATGCATCGGTCGACGATCGCCTGAATACGATTCGTATTAAGGAGGCCGAATTGAAATATAAACACGAACAGCTTCGATACGAACAACAGAAAATGGAATTGACACGGACCCGAGAAAGTTTACAACATATGCGAAAATTGCAACGACTACAAATTCAAGAGATGCGAGCAAAGTTAAAAATTTTAGCTGGAGAAGAGAAAAAAATAGTGATCGAATAAAACTAAGTTTTGTTTTTTTATAGATAAAGGAAAAAATTTGTTTGTATTTCTTTGAGGCGAATGAGTTCCATAAAAACGAAGTAAGCTAGCTGAGAACATCCTTAGAGCGGTACTACCCTGTGTTACTGAAGTTAATAGGAACTAAGTAGCTGACTATAGGATACAGCAAAACTACAATTCCCCGTCCTTTTTTTCTTGCACCTCTCCAACAAACAATTGTACGGCCTTTTTCTTCCCCCAACAGAAATCTCGTCTGTTTTCTATTGCTTTATTGCCTAATTTCTACTGAATACTTTTCAGTTTAAGCGTTTTGTTTTCCTATGCTTTATGCTATCGGTTGCACTCGATTATGTTGAGCGTGCAGTTTTCCAGTTCCTCCTCCCAAAGGAGCGGTCCTGGACGATGACATTTACCTGACGCCACAACTCGTTCCCGATTGTTTCTCTCGACATGTTTCTTGGTTATTAGTGTCTTGTCCTCCAAACAGCATCTAGTTCCATAACTAAAAACTCGAAAACGTGTAAGCCGGGCCCCAAACAGAGGTTTTAATTTTTTGTTTTAAGGGGCGCCACACTGAGCCGCAGTGCACACTAGGCACTAAAAGAGAGCATAAAGCAGGTTCCTTCAGACTTGCCGTCTTACCTTACATTGCCCACTTTGCGAGCTCACGACCCTGGTCTCCAACAGGGTCGTCGGCAAGCCCCTCCTCTAAGCCTATGCCTCCTTAATTGTTTCCACTGTTACATACATTGTTGAAGGCCTCATCAATAACCAGGAAAGCCGCTAGCGTAAATTCCTTACTTCCCAAGCTCAACTCTATATATCCCACTACTTCATGTAGGGCTGTGTCTACGGATTTCCCTCTGATGTAGGCATTCTGTGCGTTAGACAGCATCCTATTCGTACATAAGCTCCGAATGTACGTTTCTATAAGCCTCACCAGTACTTAAAGAACAAAGGATGACAGACTTTTAGGTCAAAAATCCATCGTTGTCGTGACTGGGTCTTCCCGCTTTTGGAATAAAGGCCAGTCCTCGTGGGACGTACCCTGCCCGCAAGCAGCTCCTGAATATCGTGCTTATCCAGCTGAGGATAATGCCGTCCGGTCCTGGTGATTTGAAGGGAGCAAATGTGTTTATAGTCCACTTGATCGTTCCTTCTCCCAGGAGATCTTCCATGCCTTCCGTTGCAACCAAGTTGTTCCCTAAGTTAACCCTCAGATTCACAGAGTAGGGGTCAACCAGTGTACTATCAGGGAAGTGGGTGGTCATCACGAGCCCCAAAGTCTCCTCACTAGTCTCCACCCACTCCGCCTAATGTAGCTTGGTGGACTCGACCCCTGAGAAAGTATTTTTCGGAGCCTAGACACCCCGCTATATTCACCTACTGAAACGCAGGAATTCTTCCACGACTCCCCTTTAGACTTCCTAATCTTGCATTTAAAGACCCTAAGACTAGCCTTATACCTGTCCCAGTCTTCCGTTTTCCCATCACGCTTCGCCTTATTGAAGAGCTTCCTAGAAGATTCCCTGCGTTCTCTTAGTTCGCCATTCCACCAAAGTGGTTTGGCTTTCTTCTTTGGAGCCCTGGACAGGGGACAGGACTTCTCAAAAGCCGTTAGCAGAATTGAATTTAAAGTCCAAACACTTGCCTCAATTGCATCCTCATTATCTAGCTCACGCGAGATCGATCAAAATTGCCGCTCTGTGATTCTGTTGAACCTATCCCAATCCGCCCTGCTTGGGTTCCGTAACAACTGTTTTTCTCTCGTTCGAAGCAATTAGAGGTTACACACAAAAATATCAACGAGAGGACAATTTTAGAGAAGGTTTTAGTGTTCCATGTTTCAATTTAGCTATTCATGTACAGAGTATAAAGGCGAGGCGAGATCAGACTGGATAGACCTCGCCATTTTCAATTAAAATCAAAAGAAAAATAAAATGTTCACATACCGATTTTATGCTTTTTCCTCCCCTTATTCGACTTCCCAGACTCGTACGGTGGCTTCGTAGGAAACGGTCCCAACGGTTTCTTTCCAATCTCGCCGGGTATCTGTCTCGGTATTACTTGCAATAGATTTCCATTGTTAGCCTAAAACCAAACATTAAATCAATCAAAATTCCTCAAACCTCCACACCAATCGCAAATCATACCTCGCCGACATCATTCCTTGCGAAACATTGCACTATCCCAGCATGTTTCTTCTCAACTGATTTTATAATCAACTTGCCACCTTCTTGTCGAAGGCCCGGATCCCATCGTGTATCAGCTCCATTAATCATCCAATAGATTACCGGTGTTGGTGAACCTTTCGCTAAACACTCCAACGTAAGTGGATTACTTTCGTTGGTCGATGTTGATTCCGGTCCTTTCAGAATGACCGGTACTTCAACGACTTCCAAGCGAACATTACGCACTTGCACGGGTGCTATTCCGTTGTCCAGCCGACAGACATAGTCACCTTGATCATGGCTCGAAACATTTACAATTTGCAGACCGTAGGCCAGTTGTTTGGTTCGACTGAGCGGAATGTCCTTGTCGGGACGACTCCATACTGCGGTTGGAGGTGGGTTTCCTACGCCGGCGCATTCGAGGACAATAGTCTGTTCCGGTCGTACCGAGAATTTTCGCGGTGGTTCCAACAGAAATTGAGGAGCTGAAAGCGACATATTCTTCACGTTTAATTCGATTTTTGTCGGAATCTTCATATCCATGGCAGCTATAGCGTTTGCTGCCCGACATGAATATGTGCCCGAGTCGTCGGACGTTACTGAGTTGAGAATCAGAGCGCCTGATGAAAGCTGCTGCACTGTTTCGGGCAGTACAACATTATTCCTGTTGGAATTACGAGGAAATTATGAATTAGCTATTTAGGAAAATAATTGCCAAGTTGCGACTCACTTGTAGAAGGTCCATACTGGTGGAGGACTGGACGAAACATTTCCACATTTGATTAAAATACTATTTTGCGGCGACACATGCCACCGTAGGGTTTGATCGGAGAATGAAGTGGTCCGCCGACTGTCGTCATTGTTCAGGTTTATCGTGGCCAGGGTCAATCGAGCAGTAACCGATGCTAGTGCTGCTGAACCGAACCACGAAACGCATTGGTATTCACCGATTGTATCCGATCTTACGTAGATTCGAAGTTTTGATATCCGATCCTCCTTGGTGATGTTATAGCCGTCCTGGAAGAACATTCTTTTCATTAAATTGATTTTAAATAATTGAGCTAAGTCATTACCTTCTTCTCGATATAGATGTACTTATTGTCACTCGGCTCGAAATTGAACGGACGGAATCGCCACTCTAGGCGCTCGGGATCCAAGTTCAGTTGACATTCGAATACAACTTCATCACCTTGCGGAGCTACTATTGATTCCGGCGATCGTTCCATGAAGACACCGAGCGGTGTAGCTTGCGCTTCGATTAAATTCGACGGTTTCCATTGTAGTAAGACTAGCGTCACGAAGACTATGTGAAAGCAATGATTGATCAGTCTTTTAAGGTTCCTGTGGTTACGTTGCACTGAAGGCATTTTGAAAGTGTTCGCGCATCAACAAGAGTCCTGAAAAGAAAAACCGATATTACTTCGAGTGATTTATCGCAAGCTTACTATTGATTTCTGGAATGCTGTTTTCATTATTCGCTTCGCAAAGTATTTTAGTCAGAATTTATGGATCCTGCTTAAAGAGATTGGAGACGACAGATTTTCATTATACCGGTGGAATTTATGTGGCGACATGTTGTACAAATCACCCGACTACGTTCTCAAGTGCGCGCAGAGAATGGAAGGATTTATTTCCGAAATTTATTGAAACGAGTCTTTGGTAGTTTTTGCAAACTAGCCCCGCTCAAAAGACGAGTGTATCAGGTTGACTTTGTGCGCGCCCCAAATGCTAAGGCCCCCTAGGTGCGTTTAATCGCGAACCTGTTTGACCGTCCGTCCCGGTGTGACGACGACGATATAACGAAGATCGATGTTAATTGAAGTGATTTAAAAAATTAAGATAAATTGTTTGTGGTCGTTTGCGATTTTTAAATGGGAGATGATCGAATGGGTCTGCATTTCGAGTTGATGATGATGGCATGCATTAATAGGCTACAAGTTCATCGGCATGTTCGCAGTGATGGTGGCGCTATAAGAAATCATTGCCAGTATTGCAAAGCCATATACATATACTTGGTGTCAGAAGCGTAAAACCAATTTGTACTCTACAGAAACAATTCTAATTTGAATTATTAAGGACTTCGGACCTTTCTGATTCTCTACTATGAGAGGTTTGTAGAAAAGTTTTCAGCATCTTACATGACAGATGGAGGATGGATGGATGGTGGATAGAGGATTTTAGATGGAGGATGGTGGACAGAGGATTGAGGATGGAGGATGGATGATGGTGGTTGGAGATAGATGATGCAGGATGCTGGATAGAGGATGGAAGATGGAGGATGGAGAATGATGAATGGTGGATGGAGGATGGTTGATAGAGGATGATGGATAGAGGATGGTGGATCGTAGATAAAGGATGGTAGATGATGGATAGATGATAATGAATGGAGAATGGGTGGATGGAGGATGGCAGACGAAGAATGGTGGAGGGGGAATGGATGAAGGATAGTGGATAGAGAATGGAGGCTGGAAGATAGAGGATGATGTATAAAGGATAGAGGATGGAGGATGAAGGATGGTGGACAGAGGATGGGGATGTTGGACGGAGGATGGTGGATAGAGGATGGAGGATGAAGGATAGGTGGTGATGGATGGAGGATTGTGGATGGAGGATTGTGGATGAAGGATGGAGTAACGGAAGCGATGGGAAAAATGGGAGCAACGGGAGTAACAGGAGCAGCGGGAGAAACAAGAGCATCGAGAGAAACAGGAGCAACGGGAGAATCAGGACTAATGGATCAACAGGAGCAACGGGTGAAACATGACCAATGGATTAACCAGAGAAACGGGAAAGACGGGAGTAACAGGGGCGATGGGCGGTGCGCGGCTAGTTCAATATAAAAACGCATCATTTGAACATGTTTCGCGTAGGAATCCACTACATGATTCGCTTATGAATCATCTAGATGATTCACTTACAACAAAACAGACCGCATAGGGATTCACTTAAATGAATTTAAATTTACTGAAATGAAAAAGTTTGCTGCTCCAAAAAAATATAATAACAATGAAATAAAATTATAAATGAGTATCGTGTCGTATTCGATGATCAGATAAAGAGCGACCATTGATTAGCCGGAGCCTAATCCACTCAGTCGTTTAAAGACTGGTGGGCAACGTCCATTGCAAACCCCACATGTGCATGTCATTTATATGGATTGTTATTGATTCATCTGTGATGATTTTGGTTTGCTGTGAATATTTCGAACAAAATGGCTAGGATTTTCTGAGAAGTCTTGTCTGTTTTTTGTCTGATTTTGGTTCATTTAGGTGCAGTCTTTTTCAAGTCGAGCAAATACAGGAAAAGCCTAAGGCATCATAAGGAACCAATCGAAAACTTTCTCAAATAGGGGTTTACCATGAAACCTTGAGAATATCAAAGCGAGAAGGCCTGTTTCTTCACGATTCCAATAGTTTCTTGTAAAGTAATAGAGGATTCAAGACCCTACCAGATCTAAAGTTTTGACTTTAGGTCAAAGTGATCAGAATTTGGATTTGGCTTCTTAATTTAAAGCTGAATTGATCACAAAAGAAAAGAGAGTTTCTTCAATCCAGTCAAATGTTCTTCTAAGAATGAATCGCCCACGTTATCAACAATTTAACCTAATCTAATGCGCCTCGGTAATTAATAAGCTTTTAAATCTATCCTCAGCTCAATTCGTAGAATTCTCATCTTGAATACTATTTGAATAATCTCTGGCAAAAGACCTGTTGCTGTTGTTAATGCCAAAAGCAACTAAGAATTTGATTTGCTTGGTATTTTTATATTCGATGGGTTTTTTTTCGCTGCCGAAATCCCGCGGTCATTTCTCATCATATTACTTGATAGCCGGTCATTTAGATAGTTAATTGGTGGATCTTGAGTCAAGATTACGACTGAATTTATGTTGTTTAGCTTCTAATTGAAGTTGATCTGGTGCTGTGCAAAGCAGCGATTTAGTGTGAACGAACGTCTGTTCGACCACACTAGCATCTATATAGTATCAGGATATTTAAAAAGGAATCAGGTTGATGATGATCGTACCTGCTGCTAGGCCGTGATAATGATCTTAACCGTATAGTAAATTATTGATGTTAGTATCTGAGAAACGAAACTGGTATTTGATAAGAATGTTCATGGATGCAAAATGTTGTATATCGGCGATCGTTACTGTATCTATACAAAAAAAAAAATTATTGATCTTGGCGGTCAGTAAGTTCCTCACAATATCACCCTGTCCGGTATTTATTCATGAGTTATTTGATTTGTCCTTGTTTGACGCCTGATGAACAACATTGCTGATATCGATCACAGATTTTGTGTTTTTCTTTTAATAAGAATTTAAAAAAAAAATTGAAATAAACAACAATGACATCATCGCCAACATCGTACAGTTCGATAAATTGTTAATTCTATCAATAAAAAATTCCATCAAGCCCTGAAGAGTTCTTTCGCTATTATTTCTTTTCTATTTTTAAATTTAAAGCCATAAAAAATATCAACCTAAGAGATTATATGATTCAGTTTCTAAGATAAAAAAAAATCATCTTTAAAATTTGAGTATAGAAAAAATTTCGAAGCATTTTTTTTTAAAGAATATAAATTGATATGGAAATTTGAACAAGAATGTTATTTTTAATTAGCAAAAATAAATGGTTTATCATAAATAAGCTTAACAAAATTAACATTGCTTATGGGCTTATTCCTCTAATGATATGATCACGCGCTCGTACTAGTAGCGGTAGTTTATCCCAATCGAGTAACTTCGCCCTGCCATTGAACAGAACAATGACCCGATCAACAATTGCAGCACGGAATAGTTCAAATTCCCACCATAGTATGCATCATGATCCTGAACAGAATGTAGGTAACAATTAATTTGATTGATTAATTTAGTGTCTTGTGATAATAACATTTTTCAACAAAAATGCAAAAATAATGTTAAAGAGCCTCGCAACAAGCCGGAAAGGACGATTTCCATGGAAATCTTCGAAGAGGTTAATATTTGAACTAGCTTCCTTTTATTGAGTGAGAGCGATGCATCGCACGCGTTGCGATAAAATTTGAAATTAAAAAAAAATGAGGTAAAGAAATAGAACAAAACAATATTGGATGAAAAAAATTTTAAACAATTTTAAAATTAAATATTAAAAATACATAACAAATAGATAAAAACATAAAAAAAATATAAAGAAAAAACCAAATTAAATTATAGTAGAAAAAACTAAGAATAAAATATTAAAAATAAAATTACAGTAGAGAAAAATAAGAATAAAATAAAATTAAAATAGAACAACATTTTTAAAAAAAGAATAAAAAAAATTTAAGTTGAAAAAAATAAGAATAAAATATTATAAAATTAAGTGAAACGTTAAAGGATAGAATTAAATATTAAAAAAATTTTACCATAGATATGTGTACATCTATTTAAAAAAATAAATAAATTTTTGAAGTGAAAGTTCTTTAGCGGTGGTGAAATTTCAAGGACGCGTCACGTTTTAGCACATTTCGTTACACGATAGAGAAGAAAGATATTATGTAGAGACAAAACTACCATACCATACTGGGGACCTACCGGTACTCGTCCGATCACCGAAGTCAAGCAGCATTGGACGCTGTTAGTACTTAGATGGTGGACCGCTTGGGAACACCACGTGTTGTTGGCATTAAGAAAAAAAAAAAACGATGAAACGAAACTCGATGAAACGATGAACCGAAAAAGCGACACTTCGAGAGAGTGGTATTCCCTTCTGACTACACCCATAGAATTTGAAATCCTACTCCTATCTCTTCCCCTATCCCTTTTTAAACAACTGATTTCCCTCACCCCTTACTTTTCTTCTTACACCCCTTTCCCCTAACTTCAACCCTTCACCCTTACACTGTATACCCCCTCTGTGTACATTTTTCACTCTACCCCTCACCCTACATATTGTTCCCCCTCATCTACTTTCTCTATCCCCCACCCTCCTCTTTACCCCTACCTCCCATCCTTCTCTCTACCCCCTACCACTCCTAAAACACATTGAAAAACTCAGAAAATTTATTTGGAATACTACTCCTATCTCTTCCCCCTCTTCACCTATCCCTTTTCAAATAACCGATTTCCCTCACCCCTTACTTTTCTTCTAACTTCAACCCTTCACCCCCCCCCCCCCATTGTATACTCACCCTCTGTGTACCCTTATCATTCTACCCCTCACCCTACATATTGTTCCCCCTCATCCACTTTCTCTATCTCCCACCTCCTCTCTACCCTCTACCCTCTCCTACACAACATTGAAAAACACAGAAAATGCAAATTTTGTATTATTGTATTTATTTTCAAATGCTCTCTCCCTCTGTCTATCATATTAAATCACTCTTATTCTTTTTCTTTATTTTTGAAGAAGTTTCACTTCTATCATGTGCACGGTGCTGCACACGCTGTTTTTTTTATATCGAACGAAACAAAGTAATATACCTATATGGGATATTTTTTTGTCATTCTGATCGGATCTGCATAACTAACTCCATTTGAATGATTACAAGATGGAGTGAATGATTCTTGGCTGCAAAGGCCTCTTAATATACACCGTATTTTCTCAGAAAAGGCCCATTGATATGCACTACGAAAAGTAACATAAAAGCTAGTTATATGCAAGCCCAAAAAGTACTAGAAGAATATAGATACGTGATCTTAAAAAAATTTTGTAAGGCCGCATAATGTTTATATTTCTGCAATAGTAAAAGGGAAGGGAAAAGAGTTTGTACCTATGTACATATATGTATTTCTTGATAAGGCAACAGATATAAGCTTTTAATTTTGTAGACAAATGAAGAACCGACTTATTGGCAAACACTTTTCGATAAAAATAAAAAACCTCATCTAATTGATCACACTTGCACTTTAGCACCTCTAATTCGAATCGTGATAATGTTAATATGCTAATTTTTGACAGAAAAAAATTGTTTTTAATTTTATCAATTTCCACTGCTCTTCGGATCATATAAATTAAATCGAGATTACCTTTTGGAAATCGAAACCACCCCGAAAAAAGTCCAGCTAATTCGAACAAATAAAAAACAAAATCATATGTGGCGGCAATAAGTCGCATTTATTAAGATAACGCTATAAATTCTACTCTGAAATGAGATTGACGGCAATTTATTTTGTATTATAAAGGTATAAAAATATTTAAACAAGTTTTTTTTAGCGCTTTCATCTCTAAAGATCAAGAGGACACGGGGGCAATATAACGAGAAAATATCATACATAAAAAATCGGACTTCCTATAGACAATTTTCGGCGATATATTCTGAGCAAATTCCAATCCACATGATTGAGTCACCGCGATGATTTATTTTTTTTTCTGCGTTTTACATTTATTTCGTTTTTGATCAAAAAACCGAAACAGGTTCCTATTATAGCGATAATCGCGCATACTTAAGTAATTTCTTCTCACGCGCAGTAGGCTATAAAAATTGTGTACTAATAAAAAGAATAGCGAAAAACAGATAAAAACAAATTTATAAAGAAAAATATAAAAGAAGTTGGAAATGGATGAGAAGAACTCATGTAGTTTGCCTACCTTACATATGTAGTTTTTTTTCGGGATGATGAATATTGAGGTATGGTTTATGTTGTGTCATGTACAACAGGCTTACTCGTATCTTCCACCTTAAAGTGTATGTTAGTGTCGTGTCATTTTTTGAATCATGATGAGTGTGTCGATGTTGAGTTAAATTTTGAGAAATATTGTCTGGATTCTGAATATGACGATCACACATAAACTAATCACTCTCGAAACGATCAATTACTACGCCAATTTAAAGGTCAAATATTAATTGCAATTCATCCTAAACAGAATTTCCGAAATGCACGATCACCATACGATCGATCACCTCTCAATCATCCACATCCTCCGAACATCAAAACATCATATTTCCATTTTTCTAGGCTTGACTGAACAGCAAAACTGAAAATAATATTGTTTTAATGGATCGTATCTGAAAGCGATCATGTTTGGAAAAATAACATCATAGTTTTCATCGTGATCATTAAATGATCATCGAACCAATAAAACATGAAATCGTCGCACTCTTCCTGCATTAAAGTCGTTAATTCGACGATCGATCGGACGCATAGATCAATGTCTCATTCTGCAAGATCACTCAGGTATATCGCACTAAGCCTACTGTTGTTTTTTCTGTTTGTTTTAATTCTTGAGATTAGATATGTGTACCTCATATGGATGACAAAATAAAACGATCATGCCCAGTTGTTTTATAGCTCGATCGTAGATACAGTGTTACTGCTCGATAGTAGATACAGTGAATTGCAAAATTTTATTACAAAAACCAGTTAAATAAACTGAGATGTTTTTTTTAGGAAAGTTCACTTTTCAAACGACATCAAATAAAAAGAGATAACAAGAAATCGTTGGATTTATTTGATGTGTTTTAATATATAGATGACATAATAAAAAAATATATATACATATATAGAGGAAAGTAAATAAACAAAAAAAATAATGAATTAGAAACGAAGAAAAAATGAAGAAAAGAAAATATTAAACAAAAGAAAAGCGAAACACAAGAAAATGAGAAAAAAATCAGAAAAAAAAAGTATGAACCGAAGGAAAATCAAGAAAATGTAAGGATGACAAAAAAAAGAAAATAAAAATATAAATTATAAGCAAAACATTCCTAGAAATTAAATAATGAAGAAAAACGAGAATAAAACACAAAGAAAACTACGGGAGAAAAAAACGCAAAGAAATATAATAAAGGAACGGTAAAAATGGGAACGAATAAAAATAAAATAAAGCACAGAATTAAATGAAAACAAAAAAGCAAGAAAGAAACAGCGAAAAGCAAGAAACTGCAAAGGAAAATATGCGAGAACGATAGGCCAAATCAAAAAAGCAAAGAATAAAATCATAGAAGAGAAGAGAAGACAATCGAACAAAAATAAATACCGAAAAAATAAAAAAGAAAAACTTCATAATAAAAAGAAAAGAAAACAAACAAAAAAATTAATGAAAAGAGTATAACCATGCAAGGGATAAGGAAAGGAAAGGAAGCAAGTGACTAAAGATGTAACAGAGAATAAAAGGTAAATAGCAAAAATAAAGCAAACACGGAAATGAGAAAGTATTAAATCAGCAAATAGAAAAAAAGTAAGAACAGAAAGAAAGGAAGAACAATGAAGAAAAGAGGCATGTGAATACATATGACCACAAAAAAAAAATACGGTATAGAATTAAAAAGAAAGAACGAAAAATAAACAAAAAGGAAAAAAAAATAGTTGATGATGGTCAAAAAATCTCTAAAAATAACTACATATCAATGTACATAGGCACCTCTTATTGTAATCATTTTGGGACCAGCCAAAAATAATAACATTAACGGGGTGGGGTGATAACAATAACCAAAGAAAAAAAATAAGCGATGATGCTGTTTGTGGAAAATGGAAGCCCACTGTATTGATAACAAAATCCGACTTATAACATTATCCGCGATTTCAATAAGCGGTATCCACTGTAATACGCAAAAATAAACTGAAGAAAACTCGAAGAAACCCAGAAGAAAACTCTTAAAGAAATCCAGAAGAAAAATCAAGTAAGAAGTAAAAAAAATAACGAAAGTAACGAAAATTGACAAAACGAGAAGAAAAATCTATGAAAGTAAAACAAAAAATTTTTAATAAGAAAGAAAAAACTTAAACGACAAAAGAAATTAAATTTAATTAAATTTAATTAATTTAATTAAATTTAATTTTTTATTAAATTTAATTAAATTTAATTAAATAAAAAACAATAAACCGTACCAATGTAAGAATAAATTAAATGCAAGAAAAAGGAGAAAAATACAAGGAAACAAACGAAATACAAAAAAAGAAAGGAAAATATAAACAAATAAAGTAAAAAAAACCCAAAGAAGAAAATAAAGATCAAATAATAATAAGGAAAAATGAGCAAAAGAAAATAAATAAAGAAAGGAAAAATAAACAAATAAAAAAAAATAAATAAAGGAAAAATAAATAAATCAAAGAAAATAAATAAAGAAAGGAAAAATAAATAAATAAAAAAAAAAACTGAAAAAAAAAATACAATGTCACAATAATACGTACATACATACCATATACTATATAGTACAAAGAAAAAAAGATAATAAAAAGTTAAGCAAAAATAAAAATATTTAAGAAAGGCAAGTTAATAAATAATGGAAACAGTGAAGCTACTTAAACGGAAAACGGAAAAATTTAAAAAAAAAACAGTATAACATAATAAAAAAATTAAAAAGAGAGAAACAAGAGAAATTGTAAAGAAGAAAAGAAAAACACAATGACAGTACAAATAAAGTAAAAAAAATAAGAATAATAATTTCTTTCTTAGAAAAAAAGAGGGAAAATAAAATAAAATTTGTTAAGGGCTTGTCCGTCTCTTCATACTGAGTTATCAATCTGAGCACTGAAACACTTTTGATTTTCCGGAGATTATAGATGGCAGTGAACGGTATAAAACTCCCGAATTACTGCGCCCTTTATTATAACTCACTCAGGACGGTTATATCAATAAATTTTAATATGCTTTTGAGTGAGTTAAGCTAGTATTACACTGTATGCCAGGCGGTCAAATATTGAACCATTTTCTCTGTCAAATGCTCTTTGACAAAATGTTCTATTTGACCATTTGACAATCAATCTGACCACATTTGATCGTTTGCGATTTCTGAAAAAACAATTATGTCAAATGGGTCAAATAGAAAATGTCACTCGTGAAAATTTTTTGTGGCAATCAGTTAACACTTTGCGTGCCACACTTTTTGCCAAAAATTTTGACAATGCTATTTAAAGGGTCAAAATTTCTATGCCATGGCATTCAACGTGCATTATTTTAAGTACTGGAGTACGTTTTTGAAGTGAAACTTTTTTAGCGGCGCGTGAAATTTCAAGGACGCGTCACGTTTAAGCACATTTCGTTACACGATAGAGAAGAAAGATATTATGTAGAGACAAAACGATGAAACGACGAGACGAAAAAGCGACACTGCGAGAGAGTGGTATTCCCTTCTGACACACGCTGTTTTTTTTTTTTGTTTGTGCCATGTCTGCCAACACGTCGATTTAGATCTGAACAATCTAGTCAGAATTTCGTTCCGACCTGATAGCGTTTGACCGTTTGACATGAAGAGAAGATTTTACGATTTTGTCAAATGTGTCAGATAGTGTAATATCGCAATCGGGCAGCGTGCCAAATGGATATTTGAGACGAAGTTCGGTAAAATTTTTATGGTGAAATATTTGACCATAACAATTCTCCACTGTATGCCAATACAGTGTAATACTAGCTTTAGACATGAGTTCCAATGGTGTTAGGAAGTAATGTCTAAGAAGTCTGAGTCTTCTGTGTTTCGAGTTCTTTGCAATGGCATAGAACGTGCTCTGCAGTTTCCTCTTCTTCTTCCCACTGTCTGTAAATATCGTCTGAAACCAGTCCAATCGTATGCAGATGTTTTTTAAGCTTCTGCTGTCCTGTAATTAGCGCGATCAAGAGCTGATCCTGATTCAGGCCAAATTTAAGCAAATCGGAGGTTTGATTCGTGTTTGTGCTAGTGACCTTCCATGAACCGTTTGTACTGTCTGCACTTCACCATCCCTGTCGAGTGGAGGTCAGCTTGGATGTTAATCCAGTCCAACAGACCTTCTGTTGCTGCAGTTGTTGGTATTCCACAGAAAGGTAATGGTTGTGTAAAATTTAAGCCTGTTCCTTTTTCGCAAAATTATTGCCTACAATACCACTATGTCCAGGCCCATACCAGTATGACTGTATTTGAGTTCGCTAGTTTCCCTGATGAATAGTTCAATTGCATTAAATTTCTGCTTGAAAGATCGTATTCGTCTTGTCGAGGCTATGACATAAATGTCAACCCTTGGTCTGTGTCCATATACTCCTGGTCCAACTCATTTGTCTGCGTGCCATCTGTATTCCAGATAAGTGCTCCCTTTACAAATTCAGGCATACGTCATTCACGGTCTTTTCGGGGTGGGAACACTACATTGAATGGTATTTCAAAGTTGTATTTTGGTACGATAGTATCCAAAGTATCCATTAGTCTCAAGTCCTCTCACAAGTTCTGTCTAGGCTATTTTCTTTGCTTCCGTATCCTCAGAAGGAAGAAGTCGGTACGTCATGTGCCTAGCTTCTTTACGGACAGGTGTAAAGGTGAAAGATTTAAAATCACCTCAACTGCTGCAGATGGTGTGGTTCGCATTGCCACAGAGATAGTTGTTCAGGCCATCCTTTGTAGTTTGCTTAGCTGGGGGCTTAGCTTCCGAGGATAGGTGGTTTACTTTCGTCCAAACCCTGGGAATGGAAATGCAAGAATAGTTGAATATTTTTGATTTTCCGGTGATAGGTTCTTATTTTTCGTCCGACCCTAAGGACGGAATAATAATAATGGATATTGTTGCAAAGACTTGAAAAGCTGGGTAAAAGAAAACGTATAAACTTTCAGAGTTATGAAATTTTTGTTACATCTGGGACTTAGGGAAAATGGAGTCCATATTCTGGATGAGAATTAACTAACCGCTGGATTAGTAGACAGATTATTGCTACTATGCATGAAATTCAAACGATTTATGAAATCTCTGGTTCCGTAGTGTGAAGTGTGAAGGACGAAAGACAAATTCGAATGAGTTTTGCGAGTCACTGTACTTTGATTTAACAACTATCGCAATAATAACCTACTCTCTACGCTCGATCGTCCACTGATTTACTCGATCGCATTCGTCTCGCATAATTAACGTTTGATGATCCATGATCAGTTGTTGTTTTTCGGTGATTATTGTTATTTTTCCTGGACATGATCACTCTTTTTTTTCCCCGGACTATTTTTTTTACAACGTCGGTACTTTGATATCCATCAACACACCAATACCTCGTAATTATAATCGAATAATAGAATTATAATTGGCCGATGTAATGTAATTTTGTACGAAATTATCATCTCCAACTGCGAGTGTCTTTCACATTGAAGATTATGATGATCCTTAACGATCATGAGAACTGGAATGGAGTGATCGTGCCACGAATACATGTACAGAAATTCTTTTCGTTTTAACCCCAACTTGGGCTCATTCGAACCGACCGAATGTAATTTAATATTTTCTTTTCTGCAACGTTTAAAGAAAGAAAAAAAAATAATGATGGTATTAATAGCGAACCTTAAGGGATACCACTTTCATGTAGTGTTGGTATAAACAGGCTGGGATTTAATTACACATGCAGTGCTGCTGGTGGTTGGTTGTCTACATCATATACCACCATCATATTATGGAACTAGTTCTCCTTGTGCATTTGGGAGGATTCCATTCCACTGGCATAGGGAACAGGTTCAATATCAAATTTTGAAGGCAATGTAATTGTTTTTAAAATTGGAAATTGTTTTCCGATGATTTATTGGATAGGAGGCAGATCCAACAGCGTTCACTGTTGGTCATAAATTACTGGCTTCTTTCTAGGTTTGCGTCTTTTCTCAACTATGATCTCGTGATCGCACAGTTCCATAGACCAGCCCAGCAAGATCTCTTCTAGAGTTGGCCGATCTTGATAATTCGTAACGAATCTCCATATTGATCACAACACCCAATCATGATCCACATCCAAATTGCTATGATCTACAACTGATCGTGACACCAACCTACATAGGCTGAGCTACGTAAGATTTAATTTAATTGCTTTGAATTTTATCGTCTTCAGGAAAAAAAAATTGAAATGGAAATGATTCCAACAAAACGCATAAATTGAATCGCGACAGTTTAATTGGTTTGTGTATGCGCTATTCTGAGGATCGGCTTATGTTATACTTAACAGATATACGAAATTTTCAATTTATTTCGATTTAAAAAGAATATTACAATTTTTTTTTATCTCTGAAGATTGCAATCAAAATAAATTTATATAAAAGATAAATTAAATTATGACTTTTTGTTTGTGAGTAGGTATATGTCAATTAGTCGAGATTATTTCAAACTTATGTGCGGAGAAAAAATGAGTGATATAATTTTGTTTGTAAGGGTATTTCCGGAACTGGAGTTGGTTTGGAACGAATTCTTGAATTTCATAGTACGGATGAATATGTTTTCAAGAATAAAGTGACAAGGAAAGACGAGGTTGATCCTGTAGAACTATCTCGGTTGAGTGCCTTATCAGAACGTTCAGTAGAAGGTTCTTGTCGGGTTCACCCCAAGCACCGTCTATGCTCTTTTACTGGAAACAACTGAAATGGACACGGCGGCTGTATCTGTCTGCTGTGGTCATGGGAGCACGCCATACATCATTCCTTATCGCAACATATATATCCTCCCTTCCGCTTTAAGCAGAAACATTGTTTTTTTTTCGGTGACGGGTGGTTAAGCTATCTGTTCATCCCTAAGGAACCTTGGGTTGAAGCCATTTGAATTTATGTACTTTATTGCAAAAATCAACTGGCGTCTGCAAAACTCTGCGATAAAATTCTGTTTTCGAGGCATTGAATTCGATACATGTGAGAAATCAACGCACATCGATCAAAACATATTTCTACGTTGGCTAATAATCTTGAAGTGTTTGGTAAGGCTTACATCCAAATATATTTATTGTAATTCATGAATAAGGACAATATCTTGCGAATTAAAGGTTCAGCCAAGATAAAGTATGATTCAAGAGCGTCTACCACGATTGCCACGATTCGGATCGTTTCGTACGACGCTCATCATCATATAGATTTCAAAAAAATTACGGAGCACTTAAGGTTTTTTCTCCATAATTGAATGGCTCGGATGGCTAATTGAATGATGCAAGACAGATAGCAATTACGGAAGTCGAACGTTTATGCGTTTTAGACGTATCTTCTTGTCGGTGGTGGATTTTTAAAATGAACATCCAACATTTAGTTTGCAGTCAAGACAGATCTTTTCAATTTGATTTTTCCGGTTTAAAAATAATAAACCATAAGAAGGAAGAGTGCTCGTCAAATAAATTGATCATTATTGATATTTGCCAAAAGAAGAACCCAAGATTTGACAAAGTTAAGGTTATGAGATGTTTATGCCTCAAGGAGATATTTGGAGGAGTAAAATTGACAAGCAAAATTATTGTTTATTCGAAATCGGAACAAAAATGCCTTTTTATGCAATTGACAAACCTCTTAACAAACTCATGAGCTAGACAAAATCATTGCTCGTCAAAAAAACAATTTAAATCTTTTTTCTTAAAGCGAAAAATGCGGTTCCATAGCGCAAGACAACTTCTTGGCCTAGAAAGTTTAATTTAGGTGTCAACACATACAATTTGGTGGAATAAGGGGTCAACTCGTTTTTCCAACAACATGCGAAATCTGATTTGTTTGAAGCCTTATGGGTTTAAAATTATTTTACAGAATTTTTTTTATGATTTTATTAACATTATTAAGGATAATATAAAATCATAAGAGGCTAACTGCATCAGCTGATTTTTTTCCGAAAGCAGTTAGAAGTCAGTAAAGTCAAGCTCTTTCATATTTTTCAAAAGTAATAAGAGATTAGAACAAATTAAAAAGGAAAATATTAAATAATAATAGGATTCATGATAACAATGGAAAATGTAAGAATAAATAGAGGTTATAATCTAATATATAAAATAAAGTCGCATAAATGGTCGGGCGGGAATAAAATCTACACCTGTGAACCGTTCCCTCCCATATTTTGCATGGACGTTCTCGAGACTAGTCACCTTGAGAACATAATTATATATTCCCGAAATTAGTGGTTCGCGAGTTATTTTAACATTTGAGTTTTTTAATAAGTTCAATCAGATGAACTTGACTTAAAATTAAAAATTTACAACAGGCAATCGTAGCCGAGCGGGTAAGGCGTCTGACTAGAAATCAGATGATTCCGTCTGGGAGCGTAGGTTCGAATCCTGCCGACCCGACCGCGAAAATGTCTGATTTTTTTTTTTAATTTATTTGTTTCGATTTTACTACCGGCTGCAAAAACGGGAGTAACGGGGGCGATGAAACACAATTATATATTCCCAAAATTGGTGGTTCGCAAGTTATTTCAACATTTGAGTGGATCGAGTATGGAGGATGGTGGATAGAGATCCATCATTCTGGTGGATGGAGGATGGGGGATGGAGAAAAATTAAAAATTAAAAGTGAACGTAAGCGTAGCCGCGGTACGCGGCTAGTAATATATTTATTACTAGCCGCGTACCGCGACAATAATAAAATAATAAAATGAAAAACACGAATAAAAAAAACACAAGAAAGTGCAATTTAATAAAGAAACATCAACGAATGATAACACAATAAGAAATGAAAGAAAAGGAAAACCAATAAAGCTGAAATAGAGCCAACGAAAAAAGGCAGAACTAATATCAAAAAAAAAACCCAGACAAATTAAAGAAATTAAGAAATAAAAGATTCTGAATCAATAAAGTAGAAACAAAGACAAAAAAAGACCAAAAAATAAAGGAGTTCACTCAGCTGTGAATGAGTACTTGAGTTAAAATCGGGTTAATAATCACGGACGAACGTGTGGCTGAGCACTTCACCTTCTAGTGTTCCATTGGTCTAGTAATGAAGTAACTCTAGCATTACTTCAAGGCCAAGTCCCGATTTGCGCTTATATTTTATTATTATATTATTATATTGAAAAAACAAAAATATTATTTAATAGTATAAATAACAAAAACCAAAAATAAAATAAGAAGTTGGAGAATAGAGAAAGAATAGAAAATGGAATAAAATGAGAACATACAAAATAAAATCTTAAGTTAAAAAAATGGTAAGTTACTAAGGAATTATAGCTATAATAAAAAATAAATAAATAGTAAAAAATAGAACATAAACAAAAATTAATTAAAGCAAAATGATGTCGAAAAACCCAAAAATAAAGAAAAGAAAAAACAGATAAAATTAAAAAAAAAGAATACTTAAGAAATTTAAAATATGGAAAAATTATCTAAACGATTTTTTATAGGCCTGTAACAGAACCATTAAAGAAATAATTACAAGTTTACAGGCACATGGTTGGTTAACTCGCATACAACTATTTTTGACAAATGGGGCATAGCTCTCCAGAAAAATTTTGAATTCGTTAAAAAAATATTATTTACAAAGATTGCACGATAGCTTCAGCAACACATTAAACTAGGATTTTGAAATTGAATAGCCACGATACAAAAGTTCCATTTTTCTGTATTTGTCCTAGAGGAACGACAATTACTGTACTACGAGTACATCGAGCAGTATTGAGTTAAGGTCAAGCTGATACGTGACCTTTACTACACTCTACGCTCCATACTGATTTCTACATTCAATAGACTCGAGATGAGAACAGCGGAGCCTTCCAAGAATTTTTTTAGTTTAATACAATACTTCTCCATTATTTGCGTAGGTAGTTTGATTCCTTCCTATTCTTCCAGTCCTTAATACATGTGACCAATCTCACATGCGACGGCTTGTGAGGTTGCAACACATCCAGATTGTGATATGTAAGTAAGGTGGAGTTACAGGGGGTTTCCAATTAGGGTGATGAGAAACTCTTTTGACTGAAGTTCATCGAACATTTTCGTTGGAAGTTTCATCTGAAGTTCGTCAGTAGAGTATGTGGTTTGAAGGCTTGACTAAATTAAGCATATGACAGGGTCGATGATCAGTCTTCCAGTTCAACTCAAAATCTGACCAGCCCATTTCAATTTCAAATCAATTACGATCGACTTTTTCCGATCAGAGAACATCGACAATATTAAAACCGTTCTATAAAGCGAGTACCTATCTGGCATCATGGTGGCTATGAAGATGATGCTGCTGGCAGATCCCTATAATGCGCCATCTCTTGTTGTTTGTTTCGTTAACCCATTGCTTGTGATATGGTGCGCAAACTCTCCTCCCAGGTACATACCATATAAAATAAAAATAAGATGAAAGAAAATGAGTGAAAAAAACAACGAAGAAAACGACCAAGATAAAAATTGAGAAAAACCTGTTGCAGGTCGATCTTTAAGAATGCAGTCCGTCGATGGCATTAAATCAGAACAAGAAATGTTTAAGCGAACGGAAAAAATGGTAACAAAAAAAAAAGAAAAGAAAAAGAAATCAAGAATGAAGGTAGAATTAAAAAAAAAATCAACGAACCATTTTGGTTTTGAAAAAGAACTGCATTGTTGGCAAAGCCCTGCGCTGGACATAAAACTGGTCATCGAATCTCACCTGTGCCTGGATCTACCTGGCCATCTCGAGTGCATGATGGCATCAACCGCGAAGCATTTTTGAAGAGATCAAGGCGCGCTTTTATGTGGCCCATTTTCAAAGGAACAGTTTCTTTAAGATTGCGCGATTTTTAAATTATAAAAGAATTTTCTGCGTACCCCTTTTGGTTTTCTCTCGGTCTGAGTTTAATTTGCTCTCAGTTTTTTTGTGCCTTAAAAAAAAAAATTAAGTGATGATATACTTTAAGTCTTGTGTGACCCACCGACAGGTCTCTTGCCAAAACCCAATTATCTTTCCAGGTTAAAAAAAAAACACTTTTCAGGATTCGAACCACTGACTGGCACAAGCTAGGAATTTTAGAGATTTTTGAGTCAATGTGAGTAGGTACCCTACAACTCCCTAAGGATGGTTCTTGCCAAGGCCCTACCATAGCATGGACTTGTACCATTATCACAAACTAAATTGGCCCCCAGGTCTCTGATGCAAAAATAGAAACTGCGCTCATCCCGACTTTGACCAAATTTCGATTTTTATCATTAACCATCCGATTGAATATTTCAAAAATCTCAACTGGATACATCAAAAAGCCGCGATGCTTTTCAATCCCGGCTTCTTATTCTTGTTATCGTCTTCAAGACTGCTTTTCGTGCGCTTAAAGAAATGAAGAAAATGATTAAAGACAATGTGTGACTTGGCCGAGCCGTAGAATCAAGATGGTTCGTTGTTGCCGGTACAGCCATCAGAAAAAGTGCACTTGAGTTAACATAGCGTTCAAGAAAAAAACAAAGAGTAGGTACAACTCAACAAACAGCAAACGAGAAGAAGTAACGTTAAGCGCACTTTAAGGAATGTTGTTTCTTCCGATCACATTTTCGTGGTCGTGTTTCAAGTTGCTTACCTTTCTTAAACGAGATGGGATTTGTAAAAGATTTCTTTTCTGGACATTGTACTAAAGCCTTTCGATGATATTATAAGCAGGCACATTTTAATCGATACATGATCAGATTAAAAATTAATATCCCGGCTAGAGATGACGAGGAGTAAGATCCATCTAACTATCCCTAACGATTACTGTATCTAGTGGCTTGCACAAAAATACACGACCAGTCACTAGATAGAAAAACTGACCATTCATTTTGGGGTAAGTTGAAGCTTGATCTTTCGCACGAGAAAAACCGAAATCCATTTGGATAGAAACAGATTCCGTGTATAAAATTTTCATTCTCTTGGACCTCTCATTATTAAAATTTTTGTATTTTTATTCTATTTGAATCTTCAGTATTGCATTTTATTGTAATTATTAAAACTTAGTGGCTTTACTAGACGTCAGAGAACAACAAACAACGAACTCAACAGCAGTACATGAAGAATTGTAGTAACGTGGATCTCATAAATGCTAGCGTAACGAAAATAAAAATATTTTCCCTACATAAAAAACTATAAAATTCAATTTAATAAATCTTAATTTTGTACAAAAATATTTTAATTAAAAAAAACTATTATTTTAAGCATAATTTATTAATAAAAAAATAATTAATTGTTTTATTTTCTGATTTTATATATTTTAATTAGATACTTATTTTTTCGGTCTTAATTCTCTTTTAGACAATTTTTTAGATAAAAATTGTTCAAGAATATAATGAAATTAAAAAATTATATGAAAAATTAAGTACATTTTCTAACTAAACTAATTAAAAACAAATTATCAGGCCTATTCAGCGCCAGAGTCACAAGTCACAAAGTAGGTGGAACGTCACAATTGATTCAAAATTAATACAAAATTGTGACACTCCACCTACTTTGTGACTTGTGACTTGTGACTCTGGGGCTGAATAGGAATGTATGATTACAAATATTTGTTTATTTATTTTTAATTATATGTTCTTTTTTTGATTTAAAAAAATAAATAAATAAATATTTTTTTTTCCTTTTTGTATTTATTTATTCTATTTCATGTGTTTTTTTTATTTTGTATGTTTTTTTATAAAAAACTTCTAATTTAATTTATTTACACACATGAAAATAATTTAAGAAAACAATTAAAGAAAAGGTTGTCTTTAAATATTTAATGAAATTGCGGAAAAAAATTAAGTTCAATTAAAAAAATTTACCACCATTATTTATTGTCTTCACATGACATTACATTTTTTTTACTTTGAGAATAGTAAAATTACTATTGTCAAATTTAATTACACACTCCTGTGATTTTTACTATTATTGCGGAAATTGACACACAAGTGCGGAAATAAATCGATAGAAATTTGCGTAAAATTACACACGGTCTGGAAAAACTAACATGTATACTACAAAAATGTGATATGTTTATGTTTGCTTATTGTTATTACTAATTTATTGATAGTATAAATGAAAAAGCATCAAGCGAATGATCGGCAGATGAATTCTCAGTCGTATTTTGAAGGGCAAAGAAAACAAAAACAAAAGTGTAGAAAGTATAAAACACTATACATTTGTTGCTATATATAAATTTAATTTATTTGTTTTAAAGCCATCAACTTCAAACTTTATAACTATTATTTTCATTTTACTTTATTATTTTAATAATAAAGTGTTGTTATCGATTTAAGAAAAAAAAAATTTGTTTCCTTGAAATTTTTTTTTACACGTTTTATGACTATAAACGCCAAAAAATCAAAAAAAAATTTCAGTCCGTCTGCCCGCCCGCCGTCCGCAAACTCGTTTGAGGAATTATTGTTGTCAAACCCTATGAGCTATTAAATTTAATTTTTTTTCTGAATAGACATGGTGGACCCCTTGAAGTGACATTTTTTTGAGGGGTGAGGGTGTTAGGGGGAAGGTGGGGGAAGCGTTTTAGACGAAAAAATTTGGTTTCTAGATCTCAGCAACCACTTATGGTAGGAGGCTGAAACTTGGAATTTCTATAGAGCTTTGACAGTGGACTCATTTGCAAAAAAATTGCTGATATGGGTGAAGGGGTGTGGGAGTGGAGGGGGAAATAAGGCGTCCGAAACGCAAAATGACAAGAGATCGACACATTCTAAAATTCATATCTGTTAAACCGTTAATGGCAAGCAATTAAAACTTAACAAATATCTGTAGTTATACTAGGAGAGTAAATTGAACAAAATTGTTTGATGGGGTTGGGGGCGCACGGGGGTGAGGGTTGAAATACTTAAGATTACGATATCTCACAAACCAATTGCACCAGAAAAACAAAATTCGGTTTGGGTATAAAGCTTGATAAATAAAGATTGCTCAAAGTAAAATGTTTGAAGGGCGCAGGGGAGCATAGAAGTGGGGGGGGGGGGGATAAGAATTTTTCAAAAATATCACTTTTCATATCTCAATAACAGTGTTAGATAGATGCTTCAAATTTTTACCAGAAGTAGGCCTAATAGAACCCAAGTAGGGAAAAAATTGAAGGTGTGGTGTAGAGGGTGAGGGTGAGAAAGAAATAGTTTCGATGCTTATATCTTAAGAACCTGTAATGATAGAAACCTTAAACTTCGTTTTTAAATAGAACTATAGTAGTGGCATGGTGGAAAAATAAATTTTTTTTAGGGGTAGTATGGTACGGTGGTGGGGGGGTGTTTTTCCTAACTTTAGAACGGCTTATGCTAGAAAGTTGAAACTCGGTATGTAAATCAACTAGAAAAGTAATTCAGATAAAAAAATTCGAATATTCATTGGCGCTCAGAGGGGGGGGGGGGGCAAAAAAACTTATCAGTTAATATAAAATGCATATATTTTCACGATTTTCGTCATATCTACTAGGTCTTCTCAAATATTGAATTAATTTTTACTCTACGGATTCTTCATATGAATACCTAGAAAGTGTTTTCAAGATTTTTTGAAATTCGACCACTAGGAGGGTGGAAAGTGGTTGTACACTTTTTCATGAATTCCACCATATCTCTCAGGTCTGATCAGATATCGAATATCTTTCCACTTCCCCAGGCTTGTTTAATAATCACCTATTTTTAAGTTTTGTCTTTTTCAACCTCTAGACCGCATCCCGGAATAAGACCCAATTATATAATTCATATGTTACACCATATTCTAACCGCTTCCCAAACTTTTTGTTAGGTTTTCAGCCACATAGTAACATACACCGCATCCCCGAATTGAAGACGTTCCAAACTTCTGCCGGAAAAATAATAAAGTTGCGCCTAGACTGTTAGCAGATTCTTACATTAATATATAAATAAAAATATAAAAAAGTTAATGTTAATAGAAACAGAAATGTAAGTTCTATGTGCAACAAACAGTTTATGTTTCAAATTAGATACTTCTTTCAAGTAAATTTATGTATATTTTTATATGGACGTAAAAAGTGGTTAAAAAACATAAAAAAATTGTTTACATTGGTTTCTTTTATTCAACTTATTGGAAACAGGAATTTTTTTACTTCATAACTTAAAATTCTCTGATTACAAGGTGTATTGACTCTTTTCAAATATTTATTTAATTCCTTTTTATAGTAACAACCCAAAAGCTTGTAACAAATTTCGAAGAATTCCGGTTGAAATTGAAAAATTACAAGCCTCGAAAATGTCGAATCAAATATTTGTCAGATCAAAATGATGATTAGCACGATACCTCAAATGATAAGTTCCGAACCGTTTAAATACCTAACTGAACAATTTAATTATAATCCATTAATTTTAATGATTTGAAAACATCCATACATCATACAACCAATCAAACGAAACCATCTCATTTCTAATACAAGCCGAACGATTTCTATTCGAGATAAAACGAAAAGTCAACAGTTTTCAAAAACCACCTAGGAAAGAAGATCGATCAAAACTCCACGACGGAAAACGAATAAGAAGGAAATAAATAAAAAAAGATTGAAATTGAAAAATCTCTTCAATAAATATCAATCGGTTTTGGCTGGATTGAAATATTACCAATACAACAACCACAAGATACAAGAACAGCTCGAAGAAGACCACACTCTTCACTGATCAATATAAAGGAATTTCAATTATACTCCACTATCGCACTGATCGATCTCTTCAGGTATGATCGCGAAAAAATACACACAGCTATATGAAAGCTGCGAAGATTGAAAGGTAAAAATCGTACACAATGAACCGTCTTACAGGTTGGAAAACTAGGTAAATTCAGAAAGGGTATATTGAACCTTGGGCATAGGTTCTCGCTCTCTCTCCCGGTCTGTATGTCCAGTCTTGCCAAGTCTTCAGTCGTTGATCGCGAACCGATCACGTCGTATAGTTTTAGTATGTACATAGCGATTTAAGAAAAATTCCACAAGGTAATCTTCTGAGAAAGATCGTTTGCGATTAGGAAAAATCGAAAGAAGAATGCCTTGCAAAAATCACATAGGTTTGTTTCTTGCGTAGAGAAGACGATCGGAAGCCAATTAATACCACTCGCGGATTCAATTAGAAATAACGCTGTAATTTTTTTTTTTTTCATATTTTTGCTTATTATTTTTCAGCTAGAAGTATCTCAATTTGCCGGCAGTATCCCACATTTCATTTCACGATCATTAATAACAACAAAGATCATTTCCTTCTTCCAAAATCGATTAACGAAAATCGATTACAAGACCGTAATCACCTCCATTTAAAATTCATCGAACAAAAAATAAAGTGATGAGAGCGTTGAGAAAAAAAAATCAACGTTCCGATTAAAATCGAATAAAATTCGTATCCTTTCCCGTGTTATATTTTGATCGGATCCCATCACCGATCAACAACAAAAATCATCTCAAGAGTCCACAACAAAGCGAAGAAAAAAAATAACTCATTCAAATCGAATTGAGGTGATTCGCCAGGATGGATGGATCGATCGATCGGGCAGGTTGGAAAGCCCATCCGAAAATAACCATAACAAACAATAACAACAGCATCAAAAAGAAATGGGCAGAGAAAAAAACACCTCCTTTATAGCTCTACGCCATTAATCGATCGTAGGTTCGATCTTGTTTAATGATCAATCCTAGCGATGAGTCGACAAGATGTCAAAGATCTTATTTTTCAACGTAAAAGAACACCCCGCGATATAAATATCGTTGCACCGACAACATTTTTACATTACGTAGAGAAAAGCGATCGACTGAAATGGTTTTATGAGCCCTTGGATAGCAAAAGTCGATCCCAACCGGCCAACCCTTAGTTACTAGCAAAATCTACCAAAGCAGACTTAAGGTTCAAAAAACCCACAATCCCACACTGTTCTTCAAAAAATATCAAAAATTCAACTTGGGATCGTAATGGGATCGGGGTAAAAAAAAATAGAAGAACATCAATGCTTCTCAATTTACTTTATAGAAAAAGGGTCATTCCATCAAGAATCGCCAAAAGTGTAACCACCATCGCCGATTCTTTTGAAAATTTATCTACTCGAAGAATTAGTGAAAAAAAAATGTAATTTAAATTTTTTGTTTCTATCTCATTTTTTTTAGTAGTTATAGTATGTTGAAGATTTCGCATAAAAAGTGGTCAAGCCTTTTTTTGAAAATTCATATCTCTGGTAATTTTAATCCTAAAATAATGAAATATGGTTTATTTTAAAGATTTTTGTTTAAAAATTTCTGAAATATAAAAAAAATACGAATAAAAATTATCCATCAAAGTTTTTTTTCACGAAAAAGGATTTTGTCCTTTATCCTTGAATATCTCAAAATACCGTTTTTCCCAATTTTTTTATTTTTTTATAATTTTTAGATTATACTATTTTACACAAGTTTTTGGTATGTTGTGTAAAATAGTATAACCTATAAATTAAAAAATAGAAAAAATGGTATTTTGAGACAAAATTGGCCTTTTTTTGCGATTTTTGATGGAATAACCCCTAAGCTTTCAAACGAGACGCAAGGAAACTACAGAAACAAAAATAATAATAAAAATAAAAATAAACCAAAAAAACAAATAAAACGTAAGAAAACATATATTAGAAAATTAAAAAAATAAAAAAGTAACAAAATAATAAAATCTGTAAATTTAAAATAAATAATTAAAAACCAAAAAATTTTAAAAAAAATCAAGAAAATAATTTCAAACAAAAAATAGAATCATAAATTTAAAAAAAAAATGAAGAAAGGTAGATAATAACAATAGAAAATCAAAAAAAATAAATTTAAAAGACTATAGGAACAAGGAAAAAAATAGACATAGATAAAAAACGGAAAAATAAGGAAAAAAGGAAGGAAAAATGTTACTCAATTATAAGTTTTGAGGGATTTGTTAGAGAGTGCCGTTTGTGTACTAAATCACATCGGGCATTATTGTCACTGGTAAGAACAAAGTGTAAAGAACATAAATTATAAATTTCGTTCCAAAGAAAAGAAATTTACGGGAAGTGTTACATTTCCTGTTTAGTTTGAAGAGAAGTGCAGCTGAGAATCACCGAACGCTATATATACGCCATCGATTAAAACGTGTGATTTTTGGTCTAAATCAAAAGAGCTGAAGCCAAATATCCATGATTCTGAGATCATGCTCTGTATTTTGTGAGATCAGCTAGGGGTGGTTTATTTTGAGCTACTCTAATCTAACGAAAAAATCACAAGGAATCGCAACGGACTACAATTGATACATTTGATCCGAGCATTGAACGATAAACGCCCACTATTCGAGCAGAGGAACGATAGAGTGATAAAGCAAAACTACATTCCTTGGCCTCAATGATAAAAGCCTACATGAAAACGCTGAAATGGAAAGTCCTACTTCACCCGCAGTATTCTCCAGACATTGTGTCTTCTGATTACAACCTGTTATTCTGATCGAAATTATGACGAATCCCAAATGGGTTTGACTCATGAATAGCATTTCAATAAGAGTCGTTCTATCAACGTGGAATTGTGGAAAGATGGGAAAAAAAGTTATGTCTAGCAATGGAAAATTTTGAGTAATACATTTGTAAGCATTTTTTTCACAATAATGGCTCGAAATTGACAAAAAATTCCTCAAAACTTATCTACGCTCCCAATATCTATTTAAAATAAATAAATATTCATATTTGTTGTAGAATATTTCTTCACTTCTCCTAGCTTTTATTGTTTTTGTATTAGATAGTATCGGCGGAAATATCACTTCCATTACAACTGTTTTAAAGAAAATGGAAAAATTTTGTGAAGTTACAAATTTTTATCTTATACCCTGTACAGACTATGGCCGCTATTCACAGTCGTCATAAAGTAGGCTTTAAGTTAGAGCTGACTTTAGTGTCATATAGATTATACGACACTAAAGTCAGCTTTAACTCAAAGCCAACTTTATGACGACTGTGAATAGCGGCCAAAGTGTTTTAAACGCGTTTAAGTAGGTAAAATGAATGAGTTAAAAAAGTAGTGTTCAGACCAGGCAACTCGTTTTATTCAGATACATGATAGATATTCAGTAGATATCCAGCTGTGTTTCATTAGCAAATTTTTGGTTTCTAAATTATTTGAAACAAAAGTGTTTGTATAACAGTAATGAATAGTGAATTAATTAGCTAATGCAGTCGTTGCACAAGCACAAAATTCAATTTCTGCAGCATTTAACAGTTTCTTTTAAAGATTACTTCGATTTCCGCGAGGGTCGCAGTACATGTTTTCGGTTAAACGCGTTGTAGCTACATGTTTTCGTAAACGCGTTCGGAAAGTGTTTTCAACGCGTTTAACTCGATTTGAACGCGGTAATCTCATAGTTTTAACATAGTATGTATTACTTGAAAATTATTATTTTTTCTAACTCCGGAAATTATTATTTTTCGAATACAAGAGTTGTTGCAAAAATCAGGAATGTAGGAAAATATTTCAACAATTCCCCTTTTGGCAGCTTTCAAAGGCTCTACCACTGCAGTTGTGTTTCAGTATGATGACTGCTATTAACGGTCAGTGTTATTTATTTAAGACTTTAAGTTCACTCAAGATAAAGCAGGCATACCACTTTTTTAAATATCGTTTGTATGATAGCCACTGGAAATTACATGCTTTAAGAAGTTGTACATGGGGCTGTAACTAAGTAAACTAGACAATTAACACACCGATGACCTCACACCACCCCTTCCCTGATTTTTATACTGTACTATTTAATGACAATGAAATTATAAAAATCTTAAATTATGAGTTCTCTGTCAATTGTGTAATAAAATAAGTGTCGCTTTTTAAGAACTTCTCAATAGCGGCTTTAGAAGGGGTTTAGTAATTGTCTCCAGAAAATTTTATCGGTGCGAAAAGAAAGGAAATCTATTGCTTCTTGAACAAAAAACAAACAACCGACTACAATTTTATTGTCGCAGAGTGTAACATACACGCACCTCATACACGAAATTGTGGTGGTGAAGATCACAATTGAAGATCATCAATCATGGATCATGGTATAGTGGTAAGCAGCGCGCAACAACAGATCAAGAAGAGAAGATCAGGTGTATCATGCGAACATGGCCAACGAATCTTTGTGTCGATCGATGGCTTTAAAAAGAAGATTTTCTACTTATATGTGATCTCATTCGACTTCAAGGAGTAAACCGATCGAATGACTACACGCATTCATTGTGTATGGTTGAGATCAGACATACTAAGCCAATTTGAAGATCGATTCAAGCTCGATCGTTTTCAAGAAGTAGCTACGGTTTAAAACTGGTCACTTTTATTGTTTGGTCGGGAGAAATATGCCCGTAGCGTTCGTACCCTTCAATGATCGGCTTTCTTGACATTACTCCTCTTATTTATAATTGATTGGATGAAGATCGGACATAGGATCTAGGTGAGAGCTGAGTTGAAGCTTCTCAATTAAAATAGGATAATTACGATCCCGAAAAATTCAATATTGGTGTAAATAATTTTTTTTCGTGTTACAAAATTTCTGAAAGCGTTGACCTTGTCAGCTAGTAATTGTGATGGATGATGGGCTCTTACCGGCTTTTATTATTTTTTTTTTTCTGGGTATTTTAATTTTCTTCGATTCTCTCTACTTAGTGTGAAGTGGAGAAGATATTTCCAATTCGATTCAGTCGAAAAATTCAACATTTTCATTTCGAATTAAAGGTACTTGAGATGAGAGGAAATCGAATTAAGATAATGTACAGCAAAAAAAAAAGAGAACAAAAACAACATAAGATGATATAAAACTTACCAAGCAACTTGTTCGTATAACCTTCGATTGGATTATCGACAATCTGGTTGATCATTTCAATCTGTAAATAAACGAAGAAAAAACATGTTAAACTAATTAGACGTGGGAAGTATCTTAAAGCGTGAAACTTGGTTAAAGAGTTGCCACAGATGTATGGCCCTCTATTTCGTATAATTAAAGAAAGGAATCAAGTTAATTTCGAAATAGCAACCGAAAAAAAAATACCACAAAATTTCCAAAATCCATTAAACTTTTAAGTCGCTAGAACACGGTAGAGGAATTTACTCAATGAATTAATAAGATCCAGACTTTTTTAATCACCTTTTTCACGAAAAAATTAAAACCGAAACGATCAACATGGGACCGATTTTTCGAACTTTTCTAAAAATATCATTCAAAAAAATTTTGACAATTATTTCAGCGAAAATTAAAAAAGAAACCTAAAAATACTAGGATAGGAAATTAGCCACAAGAAAATTTATTAAGGAAAAAAAAAGCCGAGGAGGAAGTAAGCTTCTCGTGAAAGAAAAAATAATGGTGCGGTGGTGGTGTCAAGAAATCGCGTCAAAATTAATAAATCAAATTGAAAGGATGGGTCGAATCGAAGCTACAAAAAAAAAAAAAAAAAATTCAAATTGTGTCCGGCATTTAAATTTTTTGTGATTTATCGTTTATGAGAGACCATTAAAAAAAAGGCGTTACACCGAAATCTTTTGGCATTTTATTACTGGCAATCTACTCCTCGTTTTGTTTGTTTTTGAGTTTTTTGTTCTTTAAATTGTGATCGCCATAAGACTGGCGCTTGATTACCATCAGTTCATAAAAGATGCCATTTATTTTATTTTAATGATAAATTAAATAAGATACCTACTGTAAGAGACTGATATGTTTCATAAATGGTGTAAAGCCATTTCGAAGCAGAACGATGCAATACGCTAATTATACGGAACGTGTTTGATTTACTTTCGTAAATAAATGACCGGCTGCGCCACTTCAGAAAATGCTTTAAGGGATCATATGGAGTGTGAAAAGGTCTGTTCTTGAAACTTTTACGGTTGCATGGTAGGCCCCATTAGGCTGTCCAATTTGCGGTGAAACTTATGGCTGAGCAGAGTATATTCCGAGACCAGGAGATGATGACTCACTGGCACCAACCATCACATCTATCCACCTCTTTTTAAATTCTCCAGGCTCGATAAACGTGACAAACGACTCGTATCAAGGACTGATGAGGCTAAGTTTCATCCAAATAGCTCAGTTGCGAAGGGAGTTTAGTAATATGACGGACTAACCTAATCGAACTCTACTAGGACTGATATCTTACCGAGTACTAATACTACACACCAATTACGACTCCGTCTAAGGAATTCTCCGAACATATTAAGATACATCCTGTCCTGCTCCTTCTGCTGCCATAATAAACTCCAATCCTACATACCAATCTTGGACTTTTGCCCAATTTATAATGAAGGCTTCAATCTCCTGGTACATACAACTTTCGATTCATTACCAATGCTGTGGGTCTTTAAACTTTTAACCGGAAAATCCAAGCTAGTTTTAATATTATAATATACAATACTAATACTTCAATACTATGGTTTGTCTACTAGATGTGAATCCATCGTATAAGATCTTATCGAAGCTATTTTCATACTTCGATAAAGCTTCGATAAGGTCTTACCGAACTAATCTGGTGCACATTTCCCCATGTTTCAACAGGAACAGCCAAGTGCTTACGAAGCTGTTTTTGCTTCCGTATGGAAGTTCACGTTGCTTGTACGAAAAATAAATATTCCCGATTTTTTACTTTTGTTTTTATTATCTTTTGTTTGAAAAATACGAATTGACCTTACACTCTCTCGGATTTGAACCACAGTCTCGTCACACATTAATCCACTAAGCTACACACTACGCCAATCTGAAACATTGTCGTAGTAGGGTTGAAGCCGAATCACTTGATATTGTGCCGCGTTTCTACATGTGCTTTCATGTGGATTGGGCGAGGCACATTAGCGCGTATGCACATGTGGAAACGGCACATTCGAGTCAGTGTGCACATGAAATTGAGATTCGCGTACATTCGTCTCGATGGCACTGGTTGGACGCGTATCAAAGTGATATGCTTACAGCACGAATGTGTTGTTTCCACATGTGCCTTCATGTGCATGTGGATGAAGACACTACCACAGCGGGAAAAAAAAGGGTTCTGAAGAATGCATTTCGTAAACATTCCCATTCAAAGGACTTTTTTCTGGAATGTTGAAGGAATGATTCTCAAAATATTTTTTAGAATACGAAAAGACATATTGTAATAATCTTTCATATAGTACATACAGATTACATTTCTCATATTCCCGCTGGGACTGAACTGAACACTTGGTAGCCCCACCACTGCCAAAAACATTGCATTGAACATTAGCTTCGATCGCGGTTTTTGACGCACATTAAAGGGGTATGCTTGTAGCATGTGTGTACCATTTCTACATGTACCTAGGCATTCGCGTTCAGTGCACGTGCCCAATACACAAGAAGGCACATGTGGAAACGCGGCATATGACATGTCGAGTGAAGCTCGCCTGCAAACCTCCCCTTGCAAGTCTTACGGAAGCTTTGAGTTAAAAGTCCACAAACCTCCACATACTTCCATAAGGCCTTTCAGAGGTTATTACCGAAGCTTTTACTTCTGGAAGTTCAACCTACGCTCGCAAGTCTTAAGGTACGCGACCTCTAGAACGGACGGGCCAAGCAGCATCGCAAAAATCCGCCTGCTATACATTCTAATGGAAGTGCGTCCACTGAAGGCGACGAGTTTTGCTGGCGGACCGCTTTGCGATCGGATTTCTGTTCGATCAGAATGGTGCCCAAATCGTACCACCTCGTCCCATCACAGTGGACACAGCGAAACAGATGTCTCCCGTGATCCGTCCTAAGTGGACGCAGAAACAAAAATCCGTCCCTCACCGTTGCGATGCGGCCCGCCTCTAGTGGACGTGTACCTTTACGGAAACCTTATCGAAGTTTAAAGTTCATAACCTGCGCCCAACAGTCTTAACGAAGTCTTATCGAAGTTATAGCCTCTGGAAAATCAAAATGCGAAGTTTGTTTGCTAGTTGGGATTCCAAGAGAATTTCAAGAACTCAAAAATAGCTACAAGACTGATGTTTCGCAACCGTTCGTTTCTAGGTTTGAACCATCCTTGGTTTCAGGAATTAAATTCTGGACTACAAAATCGAAGAATATTTAAGGAATCCAAAATTTAAAAAAAAAAATGGTGTTTGCCAATCGTTGGATCCTAGAATTGGGCCTTGAACCGAGTTTTGGTTTTAAAAGCCAAAATTCTTTTAAGATTGCAAAATAAAAATAATCTAGTGTTTGCGAACCGTTGGATTCCAGTATTTTGTTTTTAATTGGTTCACCCTTGGTTTGAAATTGCGCAGTACAAGATTCGCGATACTCGTTCCTTTTGCAATTGAGCCCAGTTTCTTATATTTCTCCCCCCATGGTTTCATGGACTAAATTGGGAACTGTAAAATCCAAGAATATTCAAAGATTCGAAAATTTAAAATAAAGCAGAAAGGACACCCTTGGTTTTTGCCACCTTTGGTATCCGACATTAGATTACACTTGGTTCCACTCAAAGAACAACTAGTACAGCAATGACGTATCGAACTAGTAGGTTTAGCGGAGCGGACTACAGTTTCTTTGCTCTGGGTCCCGGGGCATAGAGACATAGAGACATAGAGGAAAATGAGCAGGTTGATGAACTGACCAAGAAGGGCTCCGCTCTTCTCGGCTCTTCTGCAGAACTAGTCTAGGAGTTGGACAGGGACAGAGGTGCCACCCAAACCAACCATTCAACAATTGGTTTATGGCATTATTTGCTTTCTTGGATCGAGTTTAGCACTGTAAAACTAATCCCATAATATTTAGAGAATCGAAAATTCGAGCGATAATTGGAATTAGGCCACTCTTGGTTACTGGCATAAAGCCACCCTTGCTTACTGGCATAAGGATTCCCACCATTGGTTACTGGCATACGGACACCCTTTGTTTCTGTTTAAAGCCGAGGTTTAAGTCAGACACGTCAAATGAAGTTGTAAGGTTTCTCATTCGAAAAGGAACATTGTGTCTTTTATTGCCAAGAGGTTTGTAAAAACAATAATAACGCAAATTCCATCTAAAAATCATGACATAAAGTTTATGTTTCAATTTGTTCACTCGATTCGCTCAAGCGTACAAACGTTACTGCTCTTCGTGGAATGTAATACGCCTCTACTCAAATAAGAAACACCATTATTTTTGTACCGTCTTTTTTTCTGCACGGCGGCGCATAAAATACGACCACGTCTCGTCTGAGGCTAACCTAATAAGAAAAATCTTGAAAAGCGAACCTTAAGAAGCCAAAGTCAAGCCGCCATCGTCAAGCCAGGGCTATTTAGGCATTTCGCGAAAAAAAACCGGGTCCACGGATTCGAATCTTTGAAATAGTGAAGCGATAATCTCATCTGACGTCCGTCGACGAAAAATAAAATAAAAAAAATAAAAAGAAAAACATAGGCCGAACTCGGAACAAAAGATTCGAAGGCTTGGCTTCGGCATTCTCAAGACGTTTGGCCAAAAAGAAAAAATAAATAGATACAAAATATTTTGCGAATAAAAGAAAATAAACAAAATTAGGTATAAAACCGTGAAAAGAGCCCCATTAGAGTTCGGTTTGTGTTACCGTCGGTGGGCGTTCTAATGGGGCAGTCTGTGCGCGAACAGGAACAAAAGGTCCCATAAAGGTGAGAACTTATGGACACCGAGGTTACAGACGGATTCAATTATTAAGTTTAAAAGCCGTGGTAAATCTGATTGTTTTTGAAGGCATAGAGTTTTCAGGCGAGGAAGCTCTTTAATCACTGACAACATGAATTTGGCTTAAGACACTCGACCAACTCATCATTTCATTCATTTAGGATAACTTAACTGGAGAACAGAGCAACTTATTAATTATTACTTGGTTTTTATGGTAAGCTACCATTTGAAGCTATTATGATTAAATGTTAGTTGTTTTTCCGGTGTCAGTGGAGTGAAACACATAATCCCCGACTGTTGATTAATCGCTGTCCTTGAGGACATGACAATTGGAAAAACTTGACTGGAGAGGCCAGTTTTAATTGTTATGAATTGACAGACAAAAGAAAACAAAAAAAAAACATAACGCAGTCACGATCGGCTGCAAGCCAATCGTATGATACTCTAGATGAAATACTGAACTCTGATTTATATTTTAGTTGGAAATATATCAAAAGAATGAGGAGAGCACAAGCAATTATTACATGACCTTTTACTACTCGATTTTTTGATTTAAAGTGAGTTCCATAAAGTAAGCTAGGACATTTTACAGAATTTTTGTATGGCAACTACATGAAAGACTTATGGGATATTTTTCATATTAATAGTTTCTGCTGCGACTGTTATAAAATTAATGTGTATAAAATTTCAAAGTCGTAACTTAAAGTTTTCTAAAGTTATCGTTCAATATTGGTGAACATGTTTATTAAGGACTTTTGTATGACAGCTACTCGAAGGAGTCAACAGATGGAGCTAATTAATGAACTCCGTTTTGGTTTTGGTATAAAACTAATTCCTGTAAAATTTTAAATTCCTGCTTTAATTCGTTCTGGAGTTATAGTGGATAGCATGCATACATTTTTGAAGGACTTTTCTAGGCTGATACACGAAGGACTCATTCGATTTGCATCATATTCGGAACTTTCGATTCAAACATTCTAAGCCTTAAGTATGCAAAATTTCAAGTTACTAACTTGAAGCATTCGAGCAATAATTGTGAAAACGTGTTTCAAGGACTCTTGTATGGGAGGTACCCGAAGGAGTGGAAAGATATCGCCCATTAACGAACTTAGCCTTACTTTTTCCATTTTACAAGTTGTGACAACATTTCAACTTCCTAGGTCAACGCGTTCTTGAGTTATCGTGCTAACGGACGGACGGACGGACGGACAGCAAACGGATTTGGGGGTTTTGGCCAAAAATAAACACAAAATATTATATAACTTTTTTTCGTCCGTGGCTCGGTTCTATGCGTTACAAACTTTTCGGGCTGGATTAAACTTATAATACTCTATATGTTCATCTAGAGTATAAAAACTATAACTGGAACAAGACGAATATCATATCTACTGTAGCAAAACCAAGACTCAAATGTTCGAATCTAAGACTACAAATGTGGAAGATCAAATAAAGGCTCGACACACGAATCGTCTACTGAAGAGGATGCCAACTTCTTTGGAAAAAAGCACCATCATAATGCAGCTTTGAATTCACTCTGAATTCGATAAGGTCTACACACTCCCAGAAGTACCTAGCCTGACGTATAGATGGCGCTTTTCAATAGCGATCATTCTCGGTGAGTTCTTAATCAATAGCGATCATTCTCGGTGAGTTCTTAAACATGGAAAAAATTGGTCATCGTGCTGTGATAGAAAACATTTGAAAGGTGTCAGTCCAATCAATATCAAATAAAATAAATAATCAATGGCGCACCAGCCCAAATCGGGCCTAGGCCTTGAAGTAATGCTAGAGTTACTTCATTGCGAGACCAACGGAACCCTAGGAGGTGAAGTGGTCAGCCACACGCTCATCCGTGATTATTACCCCGATTTTAACTCAGGCACTCATTTACAGCTTAGTGAACTGGTAGTCCGGCACTCAATCCCATTTTCGAAAATTACTTGTCGCCAAGCAGATTCGAACCTGGTACCAGGTGCACCGAAGACAAGTGTTCTAGCCACAATGCCACCCAGACTACTCAAGAGGACTAGAGTCAATATCAAAGCCGAACTAGAGGGAGTCCGATCCTTCGCTTGCAATAATAAAATATTGGGTAGAAGAGTTTAAACGAGGACGTACAAGCTGTCACAATGAACAACGCAGTGAGCGTCACAAATGGTGCAGAAAATCCACAAAATTGTATGGGATGAGGGTTAACTGAAAAAGCGCGAGGTAGGTGACATAATAGGAATTTCAAAAAGTGCTGAACATCGTATATGGTCTTACACTGTAGACATGGGAAGACTGAGTGCAATATGGGTGCCTCCTTTGACCACAGTGGAACAAAAACAATGTCGTAAGGATGTTTCAATCGATTGTTATAGACGATGATTCCCAGGAATAAAGCCGAGTTTTTTAAAACCATGCACGAAACATGGGTCTATCATTTCACACCTGAGACGAAGGTACAGTCAGAACAATGAACTAAGAGGGGGGAATCAAGCTCCAAAGATGGCGAAGGAAGTCCCATCCGCAGACAAGGCCATGCTTCCTCACTCTCCCTATTTGCCAGATCTCAATCACAGCCATTTTAATTTCCCAAATTTAAAAAATTGCCACTGTTCTGCTCCAATGGACAAATTCTTTGCTTTCTTATGCCGTAATAATATAGAAACATTAAATTACTTTCAAACTTTTGACTGCTTTTCAACGGCTTAAAACTACCAATTCAGTTCACTGCATCAGATACGAATAAAAAAAGATTTCCTTTCACTAAAACTGACCTATTCAAAATCCACCATTGATGAATTAAACTCGGCTAAAATTAAAACCAGCACTATCTCGAATCCGATCTTAAAAACCTCTTGTAAATATTTTAACACAAATATTTTCTCATAAACAAATTTTGAAGTGATTCGAATGCGCAAACAAGAAAAATTTTGCCAGCCTATTTGAACTAGAGGTTTGGTTAATGTCAAGAACATTGTTCCGAGGCGGAGTTTCTATTTCCTTCTTCGGTGCTATTAAGAGACCCAGCCTTAGATAAAGTGGATCTTATCTGATGTGATGTTTTCGAAGAAATACCTCAATATTTGTGTTCAGATAAAAATTTGTGATTAGAGTGAAATGCAACTGACGGAATTAGAAGGAAGTCAATGATCAAATATTTGACGATTGGCTAAAAGAATTTTCTTAAGGTGACAATGGAAATAGATGGGTTTCCTTGTATAACGCGTGGAAGTGGTTGATGTGTTCAGTTACTTTATCTGAGTTTCCTATCCCAAGTTCCTTAACACTGTTCATTTTTCTGTGGATAGGTCTTTAGCCTATTGTCCAACCTACAAAAAGGTATCCGCTATCAAGAAATCACCAAATTTTTCGATAAAACTAAAAACGGTCAATCAAATTTACAATTATATGTTTTACTGTTGACCACTAGAAAATAAATTCAGAGGATTGGCACGATCTTGAGTCTAATCTTTTAGATACCAAGCGATTTTATTATAACAAATGCGTTTATCTTTTGTCACTATCAAATTTCAGACTCGAACTTAATATCCCCATTGAATATTTCCATTTTGAATTCATTGAGAAAACTCTAGTCCTCTTAACATTTCTAGACAAAATATAATCCGCTGACCGTATGTAAGTTTCCGATTGCAAAACATTTCTGCGAAAGAAAAACACAAGACGGAACAAAATCTTGAACTGGTCGTGCCATAAATATCTATCACATTTCTATAGTTTTTCTATACAAATTCTACTACTGTATTTATAAAATAGATCAGAGCTTAAGTGTTGCTTTTAAAATTGGAAACTTTAGTGACTCATTTAATACAGCAATTTATGTCTTTTAATATTATATTTTATTTTATTTATTTGATTTGGTTCGAACAGTTTTTGAATAATAAATTCTTGTCAAAATATTTAGATTATTCAAATTGAAGATTATAAAAAATGATTTCTAAAAATCAGCACTGTAATAAAATTAATTCAAAAATTTATTAGATGTTAACTTTATTGCAATAAAAAGAAATTGTTTCCAAGAAACTAGAAGCAAACACTCTCGGTTATCGAATATTGCATAAATTTGTAGTTAGAATTAGAATTATGGCACTCAAAGTAGATAGATATTGGCTCACCAGTGCAGAATACAAAAGGATAGAGCTGTGAACGTTTCTCGCTTCCCTCGAGCTCTCTTTGGACTTATTATTAATGGTGCTACTACTGCAGCCGATGTCCGGTTGAAGGCTTCTTCATTTGTCTTGATTCCAAACGCAAACATAGAAGAATCTGACGAAATATAGCTAAGATCAAATACCACTGAGGGATATATACAACACATATGGCTGTCGCTCCGCCTAGGACGACAAACAGCTTATAGGTAAAATTACATGAGGCAAAATGTGCTGGTAAATCTGCATAAATAGAAGTTCCTACCTAAATTTTACCTTTCAAGTAGTGATGGGCAAAGCAGTTCCTTTCAGTGAAGTACTTCACTCCGAGTTACTCAGTTCATTGAACTAGTTCCGGAACTGTTCATTCCCTCGTCCCGTCAGTACATGTACTGGTCTGCACAGTTCTGTGAAGTAGTTCCAGAACTGATCGTTCCTTTCTTTCGCCAGTACGTTTTTGGTCACGTATCCAATGGAACTACAGTTCACCAAAAGGAGTAAGTTTCTTCACTCACTCACTTCAATGAAGTGTTCTTTTGGAACAGTTCACTGCTGAACAGCCTATCTCTACTTTCAAGTATCACGGAAAATGGCCCCGAAATTCAAAATTCATTGTGAAAAAAATTCTGAAAAAATTTTAATTTCAAAATCGTAAATAAGTCAATAGGACAAACTGCATTCATTTAAATCCTTAAATTATATCAAGCTTTAAAAAATTAATAACTAAAGAATATTTAATAAATAATAAAAAAAAAAAATTACAAAACAACTATAAATAAATGAAATAAATAAGACAATAGACTAAAGAACAAATAGAACGTACTATAGATAATTCTTAAAAGTTACAAAAAACTAAAACAAATAAATTAAATTAAATTAAAAAAAAATACTGAAAAATAAATTATGTTATAAATATTTACTCTATAACTAAAACATATAAAAGTAAATTAAATATGAAGACAAGGGACTAACAGAGAATTGAAATATGGATAGACTTAAAAAAAAAAATTTATTTTTTATAAATAAAAGTAAAATAAAATCTTTAAAAAAGATATGTAAATAAAAATAAAATAAAATCTTTAAAAAAGATATGTAAATAAAAATAAAATAAAATCTTTAAAAAAGATATGTAAATAAAAATAAAATCTTTAAAAAAGATATGTAAATAAAAAAAATAATATTATAAAATAAAATGCAACGAAAATTCAATATATGTATTAAACAAATAATATAAAGTAAAGAAAAATATATAAAAAAAAACATAGTAAAAAAAAATATCAAAAATATGAAGTAAAATAAATGACAATGGAATAAAAGACGAATACATACAAAAAATACATAAAATTAAAATGTAAAAATAAAATAATAAATAAGAAAAAGTAAAAAAATAAATAAAATATTATAAAAAATACATAAAAACTAAATAAGAGAAAGGCACAGAAAATAGCATAATTCTGACCTTTTACTTGGTCTTTTCAAGTTTATTTAAATGATTTTTTGAAGAGAATTGTAAATTATAAACAGAATTATAATTTTAGTTTTCTAAACACATTTTTCACTTTCGTTAACTACATTAACAGTGAATAGAATTTCAAGTGGCTTTTGACTTTCTTCAATAATCCAGTCAAAAAAAACATTCTAATTGTTCCGAGGAGAATGCCAATTAAAAAAAAATCGATTTTCGAAAACTTTTCAACAAACACGCTACCAATATTACCTCTTAACGATCCATTAAAAATACTATTCACTCAGAAATAGAATAAAAAGGAGGTTATAATTTTTAACATGTCCGAAAAAGAAACATTAAGATCACATTTTTTGACCATTTTGAAACTCATTACAAAACTCGAAGCTCAAACTATTTCGAATCTATTAAGAGACATATTATCGAGATGTGTCCCAATTCCACACATCTTTCATACAGATCGTATGTGCTACATTATGACAAGCAACTCAAACTTCATATCATACTTGAGGATGAGAGCAATCAACTGGGGGCCCTCACATAAAACTCTCGAGATAAACTATTTTTGACATGGTGCACTACCACCGAATTTTTTTTTTTTTGTCTTAAATTTGAATGGTAGCCAAGTCGAACAGCAAATTATTGGGATGCATTGCAGCAGCATTCACTATTTTATGTGCGTGGCATAGTTGGATCCCCGTCGGCCCATTCACACAACCTTTCAAGTTTATTGACATTTTAATTATGAAAGGAGGTGGGGGCCCGGGCCAAGAAATCGTATTTCAAATGTTATTTTTGGCACATTTTTCGGCGATCATTATTCGCAGTTGGTTCGAATTACTTTTTGACTAACGACCGGCTGCTGCAGTTTACTCGACAGGATTATGAGAACCAGTCGTAAAAATTCGCGAAAAATTTTTAAAGCCCCAATTTACGGTAAGTAGTCTAAGCGTCCGTTTCAAATTAATTTACGGGGTACACGGTATAATTTCCTATCTAGAAAATTTCAATTTGTGTACGTATGTTGGAACATGGTGCAAGATTACTAACGAAACGAAAACATTGCCGATAACTAATTACAAGATGATAGGATCAGACTACCATTGCGATAAGAGTATAAACCGGGTCCGTAGAACACGGTTCATTGGAAGATTAATTTCAAATATACGCGCAGAATGTGCCGTGTGTATATAGGTCCGACCTTACCGTCGGCTCAGTCGATTTTCAGTGGTACGAAGAACGCATAAACTATCATCGAAGGTGTAATAAATCAATCCGGCGTCTTATTTCTTCAGAAAAACGAACAGAATTGAAACCAAGATAAGCGATAACAAGGTTCTGCAGCATCTAAGACTGGAGCAATGGACCGCTTTTGCTTTAACTTTACTTTTTAATTCGAACTTAATCCGAGATTCCTCGCCCACCAAAATCCTCGCTCGCACGCAAAGTATTAAGACAGAATCTGCAAACTTAAGCGCAACACTGCCTGTTGTTCAGTTATCTATGGCGCTGCCGGTTGAGCTTCGAAAGAGGCTCGTATATCGTATTATGCAAAAGAGTCTCGATTTAAGTCCGTATGAAGATTGGAAACAACCTCTGTTAGAGCGCAGAAGTTTATTATGGAGTGTCACGAGCTTACTAACTCACAGTTTATATCTGATCGATTAAGTTTTGTATTGACCGTTTGCACTAGTTATTCATGTCAAAAATGTGGATTCGAACTCTACCCAGGTCATGGGAATATCGAAAAAACAATAGACAATTCAGTAAAAATGCCATAAAAATAAACAAAAAAATGATAAAAAAATCTGCCAACAGTCTGGGCGCAACTGTATTATTTTCCGGCAGAAGTTCAGAACGCGTTCAATTCGGGGATGCGGTGTATGTTACTATGTGACTGAAAACCTAACAAAAAGTTCGGGAAACGGTTAGAATAGAGTGTAATATATGAATTATATATAGTAATTGAGTCATATTCCGGGACGCGGTCTAGAGGTTGGAAAAGAAAAAAACTTAAAAATAGGTGATTATTAAACAAGCCCGTGGAAGTGAAAAGATATTCGATATCTGATCAGACCTGAGAGATATGGTGGAATTTATGAAAAAGTATACAACCACTTTATACCCCCTTAGGGGTCGAATTTCAAAAAATCTTGAAAACACTTTCTAGGTATTCACATGAAGAATCCGTAGAATAGAAATGAATTCAATATTTGGAAAGACCTAGTAAATATGACAAAAATTGTGAAAATATATGCATTTTATTTTTACTGATAATTTTTTTTGACCCCCCCCCTTCCGAACGCAAATGAATATTGAAATTTTTTTTTATCAGAATTACTTTTCTAGTTCATTTACATATACGTACCGAGTTTCAACTTTTTATAGCATAAGCCGTTTAAAAGTTAGAAAAAACACCACCCACCCTAGCACCATGCTACCCCTAAAAAAAAATTTATTTTTTCACTATGCCACTAATATAGTTCTATCTAAGTACGAAGTTTAAGGTTTATATCATTACAAGTTCTTAAGATATAAGCATCGGAACTTTTTCCTTCTCACCCTTCCCCACCCTCACCCTCTACACCCCCACCTTTAAATTTATTTTTCCTACTAGGGTTCTATTGGGCCTAGTTCTAGTTAAAATTTGAACCATCTATCTTACACTGTTATTGAGATATGAAAAGTGATATTTTTGAAAATTTCTTTCCCCCCCCCCCCCACTTCTATGCTCCCTGCGCCCTTCAAAGATTGAACTTTGAGTAATCTTTGTTTATTAAGCTTTATACCCAAACCAAATTTTGTTTTTGTGGTGCCATTGGTTTGTGAGATATCGTAATCTTTACTATTGCAACCCTCACCCCCGCTCGCCCCCAACCCCACCAAAAAATTTTGTTTCAATCTACTCTCCTAGTATAACTACAGATATTTGTTAAGTTTTAATTGCTTGCCGTTAACGGTTTAAGAGATATGGATTTTAGAATGGGTCGATATCGGCATTTTTGCGTTTCGGACGCATTATTTCCCCCTCCACTCCCACACCCCTTCACCCATATCATCAATTTTTTTGCAAATGGGTCCACTATCAAAGCTCTATAGAAATTGTAAGTTTCAGCCTCCTACCATAAGTGGTTGCTGAGATCTAGAAACCAAAATTTTTCGTCTAAAACGCTTCCCCCACCTTCCCCCTCGCACCCTCACCTCTGAAAAAATTCTCACTTCAAGAGGTTAATTATGTCTATTCAGAAAAAAAAAAAATCAATTTAATAGCTCATAGGGTTTGGGAACTATAATTCCTCAAACGAGTTTGCGTACGGCGTACGGCGCACAGACGGACTGAAAATTTTTATTGCTTTTTTGGCGTTTATTAGTCATAAAACGTATAAAACAATTTTTAGGGTAGCAAATTTTTTTTTTTAAAAGTCGATAACAATACTTTATTATTAAAATAATAAAGTAAAATTAAAGTACAACATGACAAGGTAAACAAGAGAATAAAATTAAAAAACAAACAATGCAATAAATAGTTTAAATAAGGTAAAACTTAACAATAAAAAAATAGAAACGTCATAATAAATAAATATAAATAAAAAAAATTATATTAATAAATAATGGTTATTATTGTTATTAGTTAAGTAGAGCCCACTGCTTCCTTACTGCTTCTCGAACCACGACCTTAGCGGTCTTTTGTTCCTGGCTCTTAGCTACTCCCTAGGCCATATCCATTCCCATGAGAAAGGAGATGGTTTTACTCAGGGGAATCTTCGACAGGTCTTCATAGATGAGGGTAAATCCACCGAGAATCTGCCTTCTAGATCAGGCCACTGCATCACAATCACACAGAATGTGTGCCGTGGTTTCAGATGTCATATCACAGAATCGACTTGTATCTAGTGATACCTTACCAATGATCTTAAGGTGATAATTAAGGAAATAATGTCCTGAAAAATATCCCATTATAACCCGTGCGTTATACTTACTTAAAGAAAGGAATTTCGAAGCTCTCCTACTCGAGAAGGTCAGGAATTTCTTTGACTGTCTAAGTCCTGAAAGGAACTTCCAATAATCTTCCACCTGAAAATTTTTCCACTTTAAAATGCCATCCTTAATGAAGCGTTTACCTACTCCACAAAATGGTTCCGACCCAGTGATTGGTGAGTTGGCTCCCCGCTTAGCTGACTGGTCAGCCGATTCGTTACCCGGAATACCCTCATGTCCTGGCTCCCACATCAGGGTAAGACTATTATGATGTGCCTGCTCTTTAAGGAGAGTATGACAGTCCCACACAAGCTTAGAGCTGATTTCAGCGCTTGGCTATCAGATAAGATAATAACTGTAGCGCCTTTTGGTTCTATGGCGTTTACCTCAACTTGAAACATAGTGGCCTTTTGTCCCATTGCCGTCCATATTTTACAATTGGGTCCAAATACGCCAGCTCTCAGAATAAAGCACCTTCCTCAAAATCTGGTAGACCAGATTGTCATGATATACGATCTTCCAGAGTCACCATATATGGTTTCTCAAAATCATATACCTTTGGCATGTTAGTCGGTTAGGTCCTTCTGATGACCGACAAGGTTTCCTGCCTTGAATTTAATGTACTGCTGTAGCCTTATGGCCTCGCTCAGAGCCTCCTTCTTCATCCCTAAGTGTAATAGGGCCAAGTTTATCATGGCTTCCCATGCAGCAGTGGGACATGATTTAAGTCCCCCAGTAATGCTAAGAACAGCACGCCTCTGAATTTTTTGCAGGGCCTTCTGTGATGTGATTTGTTCAACCTTTGGCCACCACACCATAGCGGCATATGTGATCATTGGTAATATATAATAGACTTCTAGGTCCAGTATACAAAAAACAAAAATAAATGCAAGTATAATGCAGAAAATTGCAAAAAATTATATTGGAACTTTTTCGATAAGATTACAAACAGTAAGGAAATGCCAACAGTTTAAAAGAGTATTTTAAGAAGGAAATTTTCAAGACGTTTGGAAATAGGTTTGAATAATTGATTTTTTAAGATTAAACTTTTACTTAGTTCTGCTTTAAGTTATTAACATTAACGGTCGTGAACCAGTTTAAGGGGGTCGTTGCCAATTTCTAACTCTCATACACTTTGTATGGCGAAACGCGTTATGTTTCGGTACCTGAATCTTAGCTTTCACTTAACTCACAACAACAGATTTTGTACACTTATTGTTTAGTGTATGTTTTTAAAAGTTTAGTACATGAGTAAATTACAATTTTTTAACAACTAAGAATGATTTTTATTTATTTTATGCTTGTTTTGCTTTTAATGACTCCGGAAAGGATCACTTTTCTTATTAGATTTTGTGTTAATTTTATTGATATCCTTTACTACAATAAAAATTTCAGAAAAAAATAAGAACATTTCGCATTGAAAACACAAGGTTTTCCGGTGAGTACTGTTAAATTTATTTTGTGTGATGTTTTATTAGAATCTATTTTTGCATTCTTATTTTGTTTTTCTTCTATTATCTAATTTTTGATATGTTTATTTGCTTTTTGATGTGTTTATTTTTTCAAAATAGTGGCTTTTTTATTTAAAAAAAGCCGTACAAAATTTTTGAAAAAACGAAAAAACGAAAAAACCTAAAACTAATACCAAGACCAAAAGCAACAGAAAAAAATTCTCACATTCTATTTTGTTAATAACTAAAAGTGTTTTTTTTGTTTGTTTTTATTTATTGTGTTTTGTTTAGTTTATAATTTTTTTTAAGATGGATTCTAATTTTGATTTTTGCGTTATCTATTGTAGTTTCTAGACTGCATTTTTTGTTAATTTTATTGTTGTCTTTTGTAAAATTAAAAAGTTTAAAATAAATTTTTAGTTTTATTTATTGTTACTGTTTTTTTTTTTTTAAATTATTGTAGCAGACTTGTTCTTTGATATTTTATTTATGTATTTTATAAGACCAAAAATAAATAAACTATTTGTAAATTTGAGTTTTTTTCTCGTTGTTCTATTTTTGTCAAAAATCGGTGCTATTTGTTTTTAATTAGCAATAAAACTACAAAATTATTGACGAAAAAGGACGGAATTAACGAAATAAAAGCAAATAAAACAAATCCAATTCAAGCTCCAAATTTGATAATAGTATTTTATGGAACTAAAATAGTGTCTATGGAAACTGGTTGGGGCTGTAGGGTTCTAGAGCAAAAAAGGTATGATATATGGATGTTGTAAGTGCATAAAAAAACACATAGGATAAATAGAAGTAAGCCAAAATTTTCTTATTTGATTCAAAATTTTCTTACTTGATTATTTCACGCAAAACTCGAGTTAGAACAATTACGTTCCATCGATGCATATTAAATTAAAACAAAAATTAAACCGTACCCCACAAATTTTGAAAATGAAATTGACCCAATAATTGACGCCTTAAGGAACCGATTCAGAACTGCACGTAATTTATCTAAAATTGACGTGTGGTTCGTGCGTTCCTGTCTTGAATTTTCCTCTACGATGTGCAATAGATCGGATATTTTTACTTACCGCATAGAATTTGTGGCTCGTTGGCAGTTCCACGGTACGATATACGCGCACGTTGGCGTTGACATGTTAATCGAAAGTTAAAACTTCAGTCGGTCGCTCGAGAAAATATCGAAGTCTTTTGTACTTAATGGGGGCTTCTACCTCCTACTTCGCGCCATGTCGTCGTCTAAGATTGCTACTATTTTATTTTTTCTATAATTTCTTGTCAACTTGTTGTTCCCATTTTACTTTCTTAAGTCTTTCATTTATGAGACCTAAGAATGATTAATACGAGTAAACAGCGACTGAGAAGACAGAGCGCACATTGCACCCGATGACGACATTTTTTATTATTATATAATTCACCCAGGTTAAAAAAAAACGAACAGCAACAACGAACGGATCTTTGGGATGTGAAGTCGATAAATTTAGAGTAGCGAGTGTTAATGAGTTGTACAAAGGCGCCTTGAATTCTTCTAGCTAATTAGGAGCAATATGGAGAGCTCTCGTTTATGGAGTCTCTGGTTTTTATGAGTAGACAATTAGGTGATCTTTTGGTAGAAGGAAGACGGCTAGTGGATAGGAGCACAGGCAAATCTGATTTCTTCAACTCATGGAGGGATTATGCTAGAAAGTTGAAGTAGGAAGAGCGAGTTTCCATCCTGGATGTCCCGAGTCTATGAGTTTTCTGGAAAATTTAGAATGAAAAAATAAGAACTTAATGTAAATACGTAATTAGAATGAATATTGAGATATTCAGATCAGGGACAACGACCTGGAAATTTCAAACACATCGCAGTATCATAAATCAACTTTTACGCATGAATGGAACAAATCGAACATGGAGAAATTATTGCCAATAAATTGAGATGAACAGTAATTGTTTAATGGCACCACAAAATCAATCAGATTTACATTGTTAAATTGTTTAAAATCAATTCACTTTCATCTCATCAGCCACTCTAGACAAAAGCCCCAAAAGCTGAATTCTTCGAAAGCGAGCAGAGCTATAAACTAACCCCATTGCGTCAAAACATAATAAAAAACATCTCTTAAGAATTAATTGATCATTAAAATTTCAACGGATTTCCAATGAAATAGAGCCCTGCGAGATGGAAGTGGATAGTATCGACTAAAAAAAAAAAAAATTGCCAATAAAACGGACCGTAAATTGAAAAATAAAAGAAAATCTATTACAGAAATTTCTTAGGAACCTCCTTAAAATAAATAAAGAAGACGCTTAAATGCGTGCGTGAAAAGCGATTATGTCGCCGAATTTTTAAAAGCAATTTTCTGACGACAGTGGCGGCAAGTGGCGATTGAAGGAAATCTATTTTCCCACCATATGAGTTATTTGCTTAGTTTTTTTATTTGATTGAGTGGAACTTCCGGGAGCCCGCGAAACGAAGCCCACGGTTCTTGCGAGCCGAAAATTCAAATGAATGAAAATTCGTCAAAAATTCACAACATTCAGTAGGAAGAAGTTTGTTTCAAAGTATCTTTTTTATAATTTCGAAAAAAATAAATAAACAAAAAACAATAAAATTTGCCAAACGATGGTGTCGTTGACGCATTGATCTGTGGCGTTAAGAAGGTGCGGTCTCTAAAAATGAACGACGCGCAAAGAATGAAATATAAAACGCTAATGCTACTTTTATGCTGTAAATAAAAACAATTTTAGTGGATTGTGCCGATAAACCGCCGTTTTATTACCACGACTGCATTTTTATGGTATTTTTTAATAATGTGTATTTTGTTCGAACAAATTTGCATGTGATTTCGTATAAAAAAAAAAAATACTGTAGTCATTAGGTTGTAAATGATTTTGAGTTTATGAGCTAAGTTCTGGTGGGTTGGTCATCAGGTGAATTGTTTTTTATGATTTTGTGGAAGCTGGTAGTGATAAAGTCACACCTTAGCATAAAAGAAATTTTTCCAAGAATTTCACACGTGAAATATTATTTCAGATAGCATGTGAAGTTTTTCAATTTGTTATGTACTTATGTTTTATGTTTTGCTTTGATCTTCACCGAGTAGCGTTCTCTTCAGTTGAGAACTTTTTACAGACTGCATCTATCAATCGGGGGCAAATTATTTCCTTTCCTTCTTCTGTTCTATGAAAACAGAAGAAAAAAAATTAAACCAACAAAAAATAAAATTTGTAGGTTAATAAAATATAGAAGTACAGAAAATGAAGAAAAAAACAAATTTAAAAAAAAGGTTAAAAATATAAAAATAAAAAAAAAACATGTAAACATTTTCAAAAATGAAAAATTAAACAAAAAAAAACCAAAAATAGTAATGTAAGAAAATATACGAAAAAAAGGAGTTTTATTTATAAATATATTCATTTTTTTGAGCTACAACCTAAAAGATTAGACAGAGCTTACATGTGGCGTTGATTTACACAAAACTTTTTTTTTATAATAGTACATGATTTCTTAATTTTCATATTAGTACATATATAAAATGATTGGAAAAACCAGTCGAAAAAACAGAAATAAAACAAGAAAAAAGGGTAGGGGAGACCGGGGACAATAGAAACATTTTCGATTCATGATTTTTTCATTACCAAGCTATCGCAATTTTCTGAGATATAAAGACAGTTATAATGAGTATATAGTCTCTACTTTATAAGTAAATTGTTTCGTTGAGTTATAATGATAAACAAAAGAGATATTCTAAAAAGTATTGGAGGAGTCGAGATGTTTCATATGTCGCCGTGCCTGGGACAATTGAAACAGCAATTAAATTAAATGAAATTCATGTTTATTTATTATAATTAGATACATATTACTTCTTCTTAATTTTTTAAGTTTTTTCGCCTCATATTCTGCTGCAATAGCATTTCTCTCAGGAGAGTCAGTATAAACTGCCGATTTTCTTATTTTTCGTCTAGCAGTCCTTTTTCTGGGAACTGCTTTGGGCATCGGTCTAACAAGTTCTGGTGAAAGCCGTTGAGGTGCTTGGTTGTGGTACCGCGTCTGCGCTGCTGACTTTCTTCTCAGGATTATACACTATAGGTGATGTTCATTGCTGTCTCCTACTAGTATAATATCTGTGCTGTGCCATGTGTCAATATCAGGAGCTGGTCTATCAGTCACAAATAAAGGAGCGAAATCTACTTCCGTAAATATGTCCCTATTGAAGGGATAAATTCCTGTGCAAGTAAAGCCCGCCACAATGTTTGTTTGTGTGAGGGCCAAGGGCAACGCACTTTTGACGATACCAGGTATATGGTAAATAGCCATAGTTTTTCCTGGATTGTTCCTCATCCAGGCATCGCAATTTGAATTTACAGCCTTTTTAAAAGGACCGTAGATATCTAGTGGCTGCAACTTATGGGAACAGTGCGGAAGAAATGATAAAATAACTATGCCATTTTCTTTACAAAAATCTAAGCATTGTATGCTTATGTGCGACTGATGGTTATCAAGGAGAAGCAAAATCTTATTTTCGAATGAAGCGTTCTTATGGTTTTGGAATTTTTTTAGGTATAGCAAGAAATCTGCTTCTCCCATTCAGCCACTTGAGTTTCCTGCTCCAATACTCCCCACTGGACCATCTAGGACGAAGTGATCTTTATATCGTAGCCGTTGGAAAGTAAAAATAGGAGGAATACTGTTACCAATAGCATTTACAGCTAAAACGATGGTAACTAACGTTCCTCTCTCCACCGACGTTCCTAAGAAAGGATTCAAACAACATTAATGCCTTAAAATTGATTTTACCCAAGTTATAATAAAAAAATTAAAATATTCATGGTGGGGACAATTGAAACATGTTTCAACTGTCCCCCGGTCTTCTTGTTTCAATTGTCCCCACAGCAGATTTCGATCTTAACACCCGTTTTTATACTCTAGATGAACATATAGAGTATTATAAGTTTAATCCAGCCCGAAAAGTTTGTAACGCATAGAACCGAGCCTCGGACGAAAAAAAATATATATATTATTTTGTGTTTATTTTTGGCCAAAACTCCCAAATCCGTTTGCTGTCCGTCCGTCCGTCCGTCCGTCCGTCCGTCCGTCCGTCCGTTAGCACGATAACTCAAGAACGCGTTGACCTAGGAAGTTGAAATTTTGTCACAGCTTGTAAAATGGAAAAAGTAAGGCTAAGTTCGTTAATGGGCGATATCCTTCCACTCCTTCGGGTACCTCCCATACAAGAGTCCTTGAAACACGTTTTCCCAGTTATTGCTCGAATTCTTCAAGTTAGGAACTTGAAATTTTGCATACGGATGGTTTAAAATGTTTGAATTGAATGTTCCGAATATGATGCAAATCGAATGAGTCCTTCGTGTAGCAGCCTAGAAAAGTCCTTCAAAAACGTATGCTTTTTACTGAATTCACTATAACTCCAGAACGAGTTAGAGCAGGAATTTAAAATTTTACAGGAATTAGTTTTATACCAAAACCAAGACGGAGTTCATTAATTAGAGCCATCCGTTGACTCCTTCCGGTAGCTGTCATACAAAAGTCCTTAATAAACATATTCACCAATATTGCACGATAAGTTTAGAAAGCTTTCATTTACGACTTTGAAATTTTACAAACATTAATTTTATAATAGTCGCAGCTGAAACTATTAATATGAAAAATATCCCATAAGTCCTTCATGTAGTTGCCATACAAAAATTCTGTAAAATGTCCTAACTTACTTTATGGAACTCACTATAAATCCAAAAAATCGACCACTACACAAAAGTTACTACCTGTAAGTAAAAGGTCATGTAATAATTGCTTGTGCACTCCTCATTCTTTTGATATATTTCCAACTAAAATATAAATCGGAGTTCAGTATTTCATCTAGAGTATCATACGATTGGCTTGCAGCCGATCGTGACTGCGTTATGTTTTTTCTTAACTTCTTACCAATGTATGAATTTAAACCATTACAACTAAAGGAAATATACTAAACTAAACAAATAATAATAGTTGAAGCCTGATATTCGCGTTTTTTATTTCTTTTAGCACTCTTTTTCGATGATGGAAAATGTTTACTCTGATGGTGGAAAAACATATTTTTTGATATATATTTTTTCACTTTCAACTCTAATCAACGGTTTTATAATGGGTACCAGGAGCATTTAGAGACGTTTCGTTTGACACTTTAAAGTTTAATTTAAACCAAGGATTGTGTAATTATAGCCATTGTTTCAATTGTCCCTTGAATCTATTGTCCCCGGTCTCCCCTAAGCGAAGAAAAAATTTAATTTAGAAAGAATACCAAAATAACCGATTATCAAAAATGTGAAAGAAAAACAAAACAAAAAAAAAGGAGAGGGACCACCTCTCTTTTTTCTATTTTTTTTTTTTTCGTGAAACCATCAAGCATCAAGGCCTATAAAACAACCATGAAGCTAGTGGAACAAGTGGAAAATCTATTTATTTCATGTGTGCATTAATTACGAAATCCTTTTAACGTTTCGTTCACAATTGCTGACATATTAGCACTTTTCTGCACTTTTTTATCACTCTATTTCAAAAGGTTATACGTACAAAGCTGTGTGCCAATACAAAAATGCCACCTTTTATTCAGCATTCCCACAACAATAATATTTTGAAAGATTGAATGTAATTCCGATAGACGTGTCGTGTGTCAATGTTAAATCTCATTGATCATTGAATGCGTATGAACATTCTCACCCCCCCCCCTCCGCCCATGTACATTCGAATGCGTCGTTTTGCCTAGGGTATAACTCACATTTATTATATATTATACTCCGGTCTTGCACACGAAAAACACCAAAGATTTGAATACTAGGCTTCTATTTGAATTTCTCTGCCACCTGACATCAACGCTTCATAAAAATCGTTAAATTTGGCTTCAAAATGCTTCATATAAAGGTCTTCATATAAAAACGACGTCTTGTCGTCTCCAGTATTTATATCTCTATGGTTCTAGATCAATGTTTCCCAACGTGGGGCCCACGCCCCACAGGGGGGGGGGGCAATTTGATTGTTAAAGGGGGCAATTCGAAAGAAAAAAATATAGTTTTACTTCACACTTAAGTAAAAGGGGCTCTCGAAAGGGAACTGCTTGAAAACATTTATGGAACTTATTGATACCCTCTTATGTCCGATTTCACAGTGTTAGCTTAAGCTAAGGTTTAGTTGAGCTAGAACATGTAGCTTAAGCTATGGATTCGTTTCGACTGATTTCACACTTTTTTGTATCGTGCGGCTTAGCTAAAGCCAGCTCTTGACTTAGCTTAAGACTTAAGCCATTACTGTGAAATCGAAGATGTACTCCAAGCTTAAGCTCCACTCAGAGCTTAAGCTACGTAGGCTGCCTTTTATGTTTCGGGATTTGGCAAACCTGCTGGTGCAATCTGGTAACTGACAGCTCTATCGTAAAGTTGGACATTTTTGAGGTTATACGTACTCAGAACGTTTTGACATACGAGCGCTATTTGTGTTGTTTGCAGTAAGTTAAAAGATTTATCTCAGCTCAAAAATGGAATTAAACCGTGAACATTTTCGTGCGATTATTTTTTACAACTTTCGACGTGGATTAACTCAGCAACAGTGTATAGATGAACTTAATTCAATTTTGGGCGATGAAGTTCCATCAAGGACCAGTGTTTATCGATGAAATGGTGAATTCAATCGTGGTCGTAGTTCACTTCAAGACGAATTTCGTGAAGGTCGTCCAAAATCAGTTGTTGTTCCGGAAACCATTGATGCTGTGCGCAAACTGATATTGGAAGATCGTCATTTGACCTATCGTGAGTTGAGACAACCTTAGGCATTAGTGGGACCAGCATACATTCAATATTGCATGATCATTTGATTGTCAAAAAAATTTGTTCGCGTTGGATCCCGCATAATTTGACAAAAGCTCAAAAAGATGCTCGTGTCAATTGGTCCAAAGAAATGCTCAAAAACATCGATTTGATGAGTCATCCACCGTATAGTCCTGACTTGGCACCGAATGACTTCTTTTTATTCCCGTACGTAAAAAACAAACTGAGAGGTCAACGTTTTTCGACACCTGAAGAAGCGGTTGCCGCATTCAGAATGCATGTTTTGGAGATACCTCAATCAGAGTGGCAAAAGTGCTTCGACAATTGGTTCAAACGCATGCAAAAGTGTATAGATTTTCATGGGGAATATTTAAACAATAAAGTGGTTTTCGATGATTAATATTTGTTTTTCTTCTCTAATCCCGAAATATAAAAGGCAACCTACGTACCACTGTGAAATCGGGCATTAGTGAGTTTTTAAGCGACAAACCTGAAATGAAGTATCTGTTAACAGTGGATGGTAAAGCATTTGCGAGTTATTTAGCGATATCTTTGAAAAATAAATAGCCAAGTTCCAGGAACACATAAAATTCTCTCGATATTTGGTTTCATTACATTTATTGAATTATGTCAGAAACATATTCTCAACAAAAATTTTGAAAATGTTCATTGGCTCCAAAAATATTAAGGGCCGTTATTACGACCTTCAGTTAAAATTTAACCAGAACTTTGACTGTAAGTTTTGTATGAGCATCTGTCAGTTAAAGTTTCAGTTAGAACGTTACTGACGATCGTAGGAACGGGCCTAAGTGACTGATACTGCTGTATACTTGTTATTCTCGATCACCTGAAAATTGTGTCAGCTGAGAAAGACTTTTCTGATATGGAAACATATTGGTTTTCCAACTTGGATGCAGCCAATGTTAGTAGATTTTTATGATATTTCCAATATCCAGTATCAAGCAGAACTTGCAGAAATTCAAAATGATAGTCAGTTAAAACATTATTTAATATAAAAGGAGTGATAGAAAAGTTTTGTTGTTTTCTCAACAATTTCCTTGTAATTTCTTCCTAAAACCAATAATTTAAGTTTCTACATTGAAGAGTTTAATTTTTGAATATTAAAAATTTTGTATATGTTACAGGGGAGGCATAATAATCTTTAAACGGCTTAGGTGGGGCATGGCACATAAAAGGTTGGGAAACACTGTTCTAGATATTAATTAAAATAATTTATGTAGGTATATAATTATTTTTTTTCAGCTGAAAAGTATTAATTTCATATGTTATTATACCTTTAACAAATGTACAATGCTTTGGTTCCTTTTATTTAACATTTCTAATAAAGAATTCGTATTATTTAGTACTATCTAAATGGTTTTTAAATTTACTCCCCGAATTTCAAATCTTTAAAATTTAATCTAACACCCTAGGTGGGGTTTTGGTCCATTTCCTATTACTCAGTCGCTTATCGTTGTACTGCTCAGACCGTGCGCTTCTATAATATTATCGCCAATAATTTGAAATTTCTTGTTTTTAAAAGTGACCGAAATCGGTGTTTCCTCTATTCCAGGGTTTTTCGTTATCAAGTGAAAAATGTTCTCACCGTCGGAAAAATTTAACAATTTCGTGTCCGAGCCAATGGGTGACAAGCCAGTGACTGAACTTTCCGGCGTGGGTGAAGCTTTGGGTGCACGATTAGCGGAGGCCGGATATGATAAGGTACGATTTAAAGTGTTGAGTACATTTTTTTTTTCAGTTTCCTATAAAAAAAAAGAGTGAAAATGCATTTTCCAATACCGGCGAAATTCACAAGAATATCCCATCAAAAACGTGGTGCCAGTGTTGCACTGGCCCGGTGTCAAGCAATGTTTCGGATAAATTGATATATTAAAGCGCAACGGAAATCCGATGTGAACATGTATGCGTTATCGTTGTACATGACGCTATCGCGTTGCAAGTGGTTTCGGATGAAGGTCGTGACACATTAGTAGCAGAGTGCAGCGGCAGTGGCAGAAGCAGTGCTGCTTTTTCGTTCTAAATTCTAAAATTCTGCCGCTGCTTCAGTGCTGCCAACTTAAGGGCCTCGTTGCAAAAATTATTAAAAAATAATCTTTTTTTTAAACATTATTTAATTTACTCACGTACTAGGCTTTTAAATACACTAAACAATAAGTGTAAAAAATTTGACTGTTCTGAGTTAAGGCGTCTTCCTACCATGAAAATTTTTTTGTTTCGTTTTTTTTTTTAATTTTTTTATAAAAAACTTTGAAATGTTACGCACATTATAAGTCATTGGCGGTATTGAAAATCGCAAAATTGCCGAAGTTACAGCTACGTTTCCTACACGACAACCGACGAAAACCCTTGCGATACAGCAAACAAGCTTACTTTCTTTTACGTTTATCTCGAAACTACTCTTTTCGGAACTCGTAACACGATATCTCGTAAACTAGTGGGCCGATGGCTCTGAAATTTAAACACAATACTTTTAGAAGTATTATGGAAAAAGTAGCGTAGGATTTTTAAGATTGCTACTCTAGTTTTTTTTTTATTGACGTTTTCGACGTTTTTCTTAGGAGAAAATGTAATTTTTTTTTCTAAGGCTCACCAAAATTTCAAAAAAAATCGCTACGCTACATTCTCGCTACACTACCTACGAACAAGCCCATTTTTTTTTTTGTTTTTTCTGATGCATATTAATGAAGAAAACGATGACATCATATCCCTCCTCTTGTGCGAAGGGCATCAGGGAAAATATGCACAGCGCCGCCATTTTTTTTTATTTTTTATTAAAAATTATGTCAAACGTTCCTCAAATTGTAATATACCTTGTGTCCAAAAATTAAAAAAATGTCTTTTATACTTTCGAAGTTATGAATTTTTTAAAAAACACACATTTTTCGAGCGGTCATGGTAGGAAGACCCCTTAAGTGGAAGTTGAGATTCAGGTACCGAAAGATAACGTGTTTCTTCATACAAAATGTATGGGAGCTCGAAACTTGCAACGAGCCCCTTAAATCGGTTAAGAATTGAACAAGGCGTCAGCAATGGAAATGTTCAATGTGTCAAAATTGTGTCCATATCTCGTATTTAGTATAAAGCTTCCCATATACAGGCGAGCATGTTGGTGCAAACATAGTCTTAGCGCATACACCGGCGAGCATGTTGGCGAGCCTCACTTGCTTATTGGATTCCGCTATGGAAACAACTTGTGCTTGTCTGGTTTTATTTCTACTTGCACACATCATATGCCTTGTTTTTAATTTTTTTTAATTGCACAATGCTTGTACATATATCTCTGATTTTATTCGCCATGTTTCAGGCTTACTCTACCCAAAACTCCGATTCTATCAATCGTGACATTATTCCGATTTGGCGTCTTCCAACGACTGCCGTTGAACAACTAAGCACTGCAGTTTGCGCAAACATCACCATACACGTGAGAACATACGCCAACACCAACATGTTGGAGCTGAAAAATCAAAATATTTTGATTTTTGAGCGAGCATGTTTGTGCAAACGGCCAACAATGCCATACACGAGCGAATTGGCTTGCGCAAACCCATGTTTGCGCCAACATGCTCGTCTGTATATGGGGGGCTTAAAGCTCAGAAAAATTAACGGAATCAAAATATTTACGTCAGCTCAAACGAGAGACTGAAATACTTGTGACTGTTGGCAATTAGCATGGACACATTCTTCTCTACTTCTGCTTTTATTTAAATTCATAGAGCAGAGTAAAAAGCAGCACTGCCGGCGCTGCTGCTTTCTGCTTCTTATGTGTTACGGCCTTGACCTTGATAAACATCAATATTTCGAGACAGAGCAAACCCGATAAGAACTCTTCACTTATGTGCAATTATTAAACACATTGAATGATCTTGATGATTGATCTTTGGTTTTTTCTCACTATCTCTAACCATAGCCGACTGAACTATAGTCCTGCAGCTGAATTGAACATATGAAATCAGAGTCATAACAAACATGACAGCTACACACGATTCGCAACGATTTTGCATGGGTGATGATAAAAACCAAGTTTTCTATTAAAGTGTAAGATTATGTTAGGCAAGGCAAAGTGAAATAGTTTACAAACAGACTTTAAAATGAGAATTAGACAACTTTTCTCATCTGGAATCGAGTTTTCATGGAAAAAATTAGGATGGAAAAAATATCGCAATTTTCAGCAATATCGGCATTCCGCCATTTCAAAAATGTGCAGTTAAAAGGCCCAGGGAAAAAACAGTTACATCAAGAAAACATAACGCAGTCACGATCGGCTGCAAGCAAGATTTATATTTTAGTTGGAAATATATCAAAAGAATGAGGAGTGCACAAGCAATTATTACATGACCTTTTACTTACAGGTAGAAGCTTTTGTATAGTGGTCGATTTTTTGATTTATAGTGAGTTCCATAAAGTAAGTTAGGACATTTTACAGAATTTTTGTATGGCAACTACATGAAGGACTCACGGGATATTTTTCATATTAATAGTTTCAGCTGCGACTATTATAAAATTAATGTGTATAAAATTTCAAAGTCGTAAATTAAAGCGTTCTAAGCTTATCGTGCAATATTGGTGAATATGTTTATTAAGGACTTTTGTATGACAGCTACCCGAAGGAGTCAACGGATGGCGCTAATTAATGAACTCCGTCTTGGTTTTGGTATATTCCTGTAAAATTTTAAATTCCTGCTTTAACTCGTTCTGGAGTTATAGTGAATTCAGTAAAAAGCATACATTTTTGAAGGACTTTTCTAGGCTGCTATACGAAGGACTCATTCGATTTGCATCATATTCGGAACATTCGATTCAAACATTTTAAGCCTTATGTATGCAAAATTTCAAGTTCCTAACATGAAGCATTCGAGCAATAACTGGGAAAACGTGTTTCAAGGACTCTTGTATGGGAGGTACCCGAAGGAGTGGAAGGATATCGCCCATTAACGAACTTAGCCTTACTTTTTCCATTTTACAAGTTGTGACCAAATTTCAACTTCCTAGGTCAACGCGTTCTTGAGTTATCGTGCTAACGGACGGACGGACGGACGGACGGACGGACGGACGGACGGACGGACGGACGGACGGACGGACGGACGGACGGACGGACGGACGGACGGACAGCAAACGGATTTGGGGGTTTTGGCCAAAAATAATCACAAAATAATATATAACTTTTTTTCGTCCGAGGCTCGGTTCTATGCGTTACAAACTTTTCGGGCTGGATTAAACTTATAATACTCTATATGTTCATCTAGAGTATAAAAAGGAAAGGTTATGGCGACAGTTTTTTGGAAATCCAATGGAATAATATTCACCGACTCTCCGAGTAGTCGGTGAATATTATTCCATTGGAAGGAAAAACAATAACAGGAGCATATTATTCTTAGTTATTGGTTCGATTGGATGCTGAAATCAAAGAAAAGCGGCCTCATTTGGCGAAGATAAAAGTGTTGTTTCATCACGACAACGGCTCCGGCTCACACGTCCGCTGTAGCAACGATAAAACTGTTTAAATTACGGTACGAATTGCTCTCTCACTCACCGTATTCTCCAGATTTGGCACCCTGCGACCTGCCTTGTATACTGGGGTCTGTCCAATGTGTGCAAGCTATAGCTGCTTTTGTGTCTCGGCTAGGTACCGGAATGATTGTTAGCCGAGACACAAAAGCAGCAAATAGCAGCTATAGCTGGACAGACCTCAAGTTACTTTTTGAATTGTTTATTTGTTTAATACGTTTTCGGTTTTTTTTGGAATTTTGCAGGCACACATGGTTCTTGCACAATTTTTGATGTTTAAAAAGGACCCAGACAGCTTCCAGAGATGGATGAAAGATGTTTGCAACGCGAACGCAAAACAATCATCCGACTGCTATCGTTGCCTCGATGATTGGTGCGAGGAGTTCTTGTAGATTGTTTCCGTCCGTCGTCCTTAACTTTAGTTCGTTCACGTTCACGAACAACGTTCTAGGATTAAGGTTCACGCAGATTATCGATATATTCAGATTTCATATTTATTTGTATGGTAAAAACCACTTTGTGTTTTATTACGTCTAAATTTTAGTAATTTTGATTCTGGAAAATACGTTTCATGTTCACTGTTCAGATAATTTTTTTTTTAATATAATTAAATAAATGTAAAAAAGTACGTTGCAGAGTTTGCAAAATTGACATGTTTTCTTAGATTTCAAGCCAAAGCACGTAATACAAGTAGAAGCAGCGGCAGAAGCAGTATGAATTTTTTTAGACAGCACCGAAACATACGGGGCCTATTTAAGGCAACGACAAAAGCAGTGCTGTTTCTTCGCTCTAAACCCAAGTATAATGTTCCAAGCGAAAGGAAATTACCTGTCAAATCTCATATAGATTATTATTTTTTCGGAAGAAGTTCGGAACGCGTTCAATTTTTAGATGCGGTGTAGGTTACTATGTGACTGAAAACCTAACAAAAAAGTTTGGGAAGCGGTTAGAATAGGGTCGCGCAAGAATACTTACGTCACAAATAATATGAATTACATAATTGGGTCATATTCCGGGATGCGGTTTAGGGGTTGAAAAAGGAAAAAAATTGAAAATAGGTGATTATTAAACAAGCCCGTGGAAGTGAAAAGATATTCGATATCTGATCAGACCTGAGAGATGTGGCAGAAATCATAAAAAAGTATACAGCCACTTTACACCCCCTTAGGGGTCGAATTTCAAAAAATCTTGAAAACACTTTCTAGGTATTCACATGAAGAATCCGTAGAATAAAAATGAATTCAATATTTGGGAAGACCTAGTAGATATGACAAAAATCGTGAAAAATATGCATTCTATTTTCACTGATAATTTTTTTTGCCCCCCCGAACGCTAATGATTATTCGAATTTTTTTGTTTGATCAAAATTACTTTTCTAGTTGATTTACATATACACACCGAGTTTCAACTTTCTAACGTAAGCCGTTCTATAGTTAGGAAAAACATCTCCCACCCCCGTACATTACAACCCCTACCCAAAATTATATTTTTCCAATATGCCACTACAGTAGCTCTATCTTAATACTAAGTCTCAGCTTTATGTCGTTATAGGTTCTAGAGATATACAAATTAAAACCTTTTCCTTTTCACCCTTCCCCACTCTCACCCTCTACACCCACATCCTCGAAATTTTTGTTTCTGCTAGGGGTCTTTAGCCCTACGTTTGATAAGAAATTTAGGAATTTATCTTACACTATTCTTGAGATATGAGACGTGAATTTTTAGAAAAATTCTTATCCCTTCCACTTTTATGCTCCACCGTCCCCTTAAAAACTTTCACTTTCAGCAAACTTTAGTTATCAACCTTTACTCACAAACCAAACTTTATTTTTCTAGTGCAATTGGTTCGTGAGATATCGTAACGTAAACATTTTCACCTCCACCGCGTACGTCAATAATAATAATCAATGGCGCAACAGCCCAAATCGGGCTTAGGCCTTGAAGTAATGCTAGAGTGACTTCATTACTAGACCAACGGAACACTAGGAGGTGAAGTGGTCAGCCACACGCTCGTCCGTGATTATTACCCCGATTTTAACTCAGGTACTCATTTACAGCTGAGTGAACTGGTAGTCCGGCACCCAATCCCATTTTCGAAAATTACTTGTCGCCAAGCAGATTCGAACCTAATACCAGGTGCACCAAAAGCAAGTGCTCTAGCCACTAAGCCACCCAGACTACAGTACGTACGTCAATACCCCAACTCAAAAATTCTGATCTCCGATCTATTCTCCTAGTGTACCTACAGATAGTCATTAAGTTTCAATTTTGTGGCATTAACTGTTTAGGAGATATGGATTTTAGCATGTATTGATCTTGGCTTTTTAGCGTTTCAGGCGCATTATTTTTCGCCCCACTCTCACACTCCTTCACCCATATCGGCAATTTCTTTGTAAATGAGTCCACTATCAAAGTTTTATACAAATTCCTAATATCAGACACCTAGCATTAGCGGTTGCTGGGATCTAGAAACCAAAATGTTCGGTCTAGAACGCTTCCCCACTCCTTCTTTAAAATATGGTCACTTTAAGGGGCCTACTCAATCGATTCATAAAAAAAAATCAATTTAATAGCTTCAAGGGTTTGGGAACTAGGAGCCTTCAAACGATTTTGCCTACACCGGTGGACGTACGGCGGACAGACGGACTGCAATTGTTAAATGGTTTTTCGTATTCATGAAACGTGTAAAAAAATGTTTCAGGGTAGAATTTTTTTGTTTAAATCAATAACAATACTGTATTATTAAAATAATAAAGAAAAACAAAAAGGAATGAAAGAAACAAAAAAAATTAAGGAGAAAGTAATAACAAGGAAATAACAGTTTTAAAAAACAGATAGGATACGTATAAGATTTATTATTTAATTCTTTGTTTTTTTTCGTTTCCTTCTTTTATTTCGTAGGTTTTTGCTTGTTTTCCGTTCCTTTTCTTTAGTTTGGTTTTTCCTTCTTTTTTCATTTTGTTTTTGTAAGAAAACTTAAAAGATCTTACAATGAGTATTCGATTTTTATCCGAAATTAAAAATAAAAGCTTAAAATTTTGTTTCCAATTCATTTCTATTTTTTTAACATACCAAATTAGTCTTTGGGTTGCAGCGTAATGCTATTATATTTAACACGTTTAAATCGCATTAAATGCGTTGAAAACGCTTCCGAAAGGCGTTTTCGAGAACACGTAGCTACAAACGCATTTAACCGAAAACAAGTAGGTACTGCGAAGCTCGGAAATCGAAGTAAGCTATGGAATGACTATTTGATTGCGCATACTACAAAAAGACAGTTTGTTTTGACAGTTTTAAAATTGTAAATGCAAAAACGATAAATGAAAAAAATACCAAAAACGCTTTTCGTGAACAAAAATGGATGTTCGGAAGCTGCTGGAGGTATGGGCTCGAAATTTGGCTGATCTTCGCCGTTCCAGAAGAAACAGCCATGTTCTAAAGGAAATGGCACAGGAGTTGGTGCAGTGTGGTGTGTTCGTGGATGCGAAGTTTAAAATTTTAATTTTATTATGTCGTGAACCATATGATTACATATTCATTTAGTAGTACAGTAGACTCGGGAAAACTTGAACTTGAATCATCCAGTAACTTGAACAAGAGATTTTTTACATTACTAACTCTAAAGCTAACTCGGCTTTTAAGATTTTTTGTGTTCCTACTGCTTTTTACCCATATCCTTGTATTATCCAAATAAAATATTAAGTATAATATAATAATCAAACTTTAACCGGATCTAGAAAAAAAAACCTTTATCGGAAGGCTACAAAGATATCAAGGATAGTCTTGAGTTGTGCTAAGGACAAGCCCCGCCAATTCTTGTCTTGACTACATTTACTATTGTTTATTTAATTATTTTTATTTATATTTTTATTACTTTTCCGTTTTCTTCCCTTTTTATACTGAAAATCATCGTCCAAAACACTGTCGATTAGGAGAGATTAAGCCACGAATTTTGATTTCCCATATTCATGCCAACCCTTTTCGATTCAAAAAAAGTGAAATGGTTGACATCGTGGCTTGTGCTCTCCAAATCGACAGTATTTTGGACGAAGATTTTCAGAATAAAAAGGAGAGAAAATGAAAGAGTAATAAAAATATAAAAAAATAATTAAATAAACAATAAAGAATAGTAAATGACTACGACAAGAATTGTCGGGGCTTGTCCTAAGTACAACTCAAGACTATCCTTATATCTTTTAAGCCTTCCAAGTTTTTTTCTAAATCGGGTTAAGGCTTAATTATTATATTTAATATTTTATTTGGATAATACAAGGATAAGCAGTAGGAACACAAAAAATCTTAAAAACCGAGCATCGAACATCAATATCATTTTAAACATATGTAAATAAACACTAAATAAACTGAACAAAAATCTTTCCAATAACTTGAACTCTCGATAACTTGAACTTGCCTGGTTTTTATTAGTTCGAGTTTTCGCGAGTCTACTGTAATAATTTGTGATCAGGATTGTGCCTCTACAACAATGGTTTGAAACCTAAAACTAACAATGGCTGTATTGAAATAAAATTAATTAGATTGGCTTGAAGGAAAAATTGTTAAGAAAAGCCTTCGGAGAACTGAACAAGGAATTAACAGCCCAAAATAAAATAATAAAAAATAATTAAACTAAAACTAAAGTTAAAGATGATATTACATGATAAGCATGAGTATATATATATATATAGGTTAGATAGAATGGATGCGAGGTTCATTACCTGTTTCCTACTACGCTTTATGTTTTCATCTGATTTTCGTATCAAATCTTTCAGTAGATTTTCTGTCTCGTGCATTTCATCCATAAACTGAAGAAACTCAATTGTTTGCTGGTGCCAACACAACTGATAATCTCTTTGCGACAAGAAAGCACGTCAAGCTGTCAAAATTAATCGAGTTGCCTAGTCTGAACACCACTTTTTTAACACGTTAATTTGGCCTACTTAAACGTGTTTAAAACGCATAGTCTGTACAGGGGTTTTAGGGTCCGGTCAGTTTTAAGTTTTTTAAGAGAAAGAACTGGAGGATGAGAATCTTAAAAGATCAGAGCAGGGTGTGATAATGTACTAGCCGGTATTAATCATTTTAAAGATTCTGAAAACCTAAGGAAATCGGTGTAAGTTATTGATACAAACAGTAGTAGGTTGGTATGCCTTCTAATAAGTAACATTGTCATTACTGTATACGAAACTGACTACTTTTGAGCCAAGATGTACACAGAAAACCGTAAAATTTTGTATACTCAAGCTATCGAAGCTGTCAAGCGTCGTCTCAATATCCAACAGAAAAAAAGTAGTCAACAGCTCAATATATCGGCTATAAACTGACAGAGGCAACTAATTATATTTTTTAAGGATTGTTTAACCCTTTGTAGTCAGACTGGGTAGAATCGACCAGACGATATTTTTTTATTTTATTCCAAAAGCAGCATATCTAAGAAGTGAAACGTAAAAATTTTGTAAAAAAAATATTAAACATTAGAACATTGACTTCATGAAATTTTTTTAACATGTCGCCATTTTCGGATATCATCTAGAACGTTTAGAGCATGTTTCGTAATTTTTTTTTCACTTTGGTCGAATATGTTGTAAGTTTTGAACTTTTTGACTGGGTAGAATCGACCAAGTGTGACCACCAACATTGAATACAGACGTCTAACAACCAAGGATTAAAAAAAAATCTTTTGTTTATTAATCGAATATCATTATTTCTACTGATTCTTGATTTATAGTAGGTGTCGAATCATGCGTTCGGTTAGCAAGTGAATTTTTGAATTTTTCCAGACAAAAATAGACGAATTATTTTCGAGTGAAGGCCCGACCTGAGCGTTGCTTTTGGGCTGGATTTACTTCTAGTATAGTTCATAAATTTCAGTTAGAGTATAAAGGGAGTCGAATATTTATTAAGTCGCATCAGTAATCCAAATGTTTACATTGTAATGTTGCAATATAATGGAATTTCTATGTTTCGCCCTGAAAGATGGGGAGCTTCTTCTTCAAATATATGCACAGGTTAAGCTTAAGTCATTTATTTATTATGTTACTGATTTATGTTTCTAGGTTTCCATCCCACACTAATCTCCTGAATTTCCCAAAAATTATGCTACTCTACATCTTCGTGATTCCGTTTAAATATCAATCATCACTTAAATTCTGTCTTATTTCGAAATATGTAATCCATAGAAAAAAACGGACCGGATACACTATCCTGGTTTGATATGTTGTATCCGCGATCGACATAATTTTTTTTCCCTATAGCTTGGCAAAGAAAAAGAAATCTTAAGAAAAAAAGAACACCTACCTACCATCAAAAGACTCCACTCAAAGTCATTCTAGAACGACTTCGATTAGTGTTAATGGCTTTAAAAATAGCACTTTGTCTTTTCCCTGGGCTACTCCGGACTACTATGGACATTGTCTATAATATTTTATTGTTTGTCAGACCACGGCGTCGACAACGAATCCAAAGAAGAATACTAAAACCGAAGAATAAAACGAAGAAATGTCTATAGTTAGGTTTGCCTTGGCAGATCGTGCAATTTATTTTCAATCTAAGATCCATTAAGCGCCAGAGCAGCCCTCGCGTACGTATTACGTGACATTAATTATTGGGATCCGTTCACACGCGTTTGTATTACGTGTATAAATTCTATCGAAATTTATTGTCAAGCTGCTGCGACAGGCAGCCGATTGTCGTAGATTCTAGGCAAATTAAAAAGAAATCAAGCCAACTTAAGAGCTCTTTGGTGCGATGATAATGGAAAAAGGGCGGTGAAAATTATACTTTTCGCTAATTTAGTTGATTTTCTTTAAAAAAAAAAAAAAAAACAATTGATGAAGTATTTTATATAATTTTTCTTCAAATCTCAAAAAATCTGCCAGAGCAACTACGCACAAAAAAAACCAAACAGAATTGCTGACGAAGTAAAACGAAATCTATCGGTGACACCAACCTTAATTGAGCACGGCAGTGCAAACAAATTGTCTGCGCTACAGAAGGTTGCGCGATATGTAGTAAATCTTACGATACTTTATGTATTGTCATCATTGGCTGAACAGTTCGATATTCTTCTGTGCTGGGTACCATGACACAAGGATATTCCAGGGAACTGCATGGCAGACGAACTCGCTCGGTACGGAATCACCTTATTATACCGGAACAACGGAATCTGGGTTGGCCTCTCTATACATGTAACCTGCTACTGGGGTTGGACCCAAGTGAGAAAACTAACTCAAGATGATGGGCAGACGGTATTACATGGGTCATTCCATGAAAAATCGCAAAAAAAGGCCAATTTTCTGACCTTACCATCGCCGATTCTTTTGAAAATTTTTTTGCTTGAAGAACTAGTGAAAAAAAAAATATAATTTCAATTTTTTTTTTCTATCTCATTTTTTTTGTTAGTTATAGTATGTTAAAGATTTTGCAAAAATGGTGTCAAAGACCTCTTTGAAAATTCATATCTCTGTTAATTTTTATCACAGAATAATAAAATAGGACTTATTTTAAAGGGAAAGGTTGTCGCAAAATAAGAAAAATACCAATAAAATTTATCCTTGATTTTTTTTTTTCAAGGATAACGATTTTGTCCTTTATCCTTGAATATCTCAAATTACCGATGATTTTTTTTTTTTATTTTCTTATATTTTGTGTATTATACTGTTCTTCAAAACATATCAAAAAATCAACTTGGGATCGCAATGGGATCGGGGTAAAAAAAATAGAAGAACATCAGTGGTTCTCAATTATTTCAATTATTTTGATTACTTACGAGTACTCGTATGTAAAGAGGATTTAATTTTATGATACTAGATTTATTGCCAGCTATTAAAATCATAAATTTAAGATAGTTTAGTTCAATAATAACTTAATTGAGCACCTATTTCATTAAAAATATTAATGTTTTATAATATGTATAATATATTAAAAAAAATTAAATTTGGTTTAGAAAATTACAATTTCTACGGAGTATTTTATTAATGCTATTCATTCCAGGCAACAGTAACTAAATTTAAAATGATTTGACATTGAATAATAATATTTGAACAAGTAGAAACATAAAAAATTAAGAAAAGATTCAACATAATGTATATATTTAGTATAAAAAATATATTACTGTTAAAATTTGTCCTGTAATAACATAGGGCTCTTCTACTGGGCGAGCTCCAATTCAGGTTAATAATATTACGATTACTACTATTGTTCAAAATAAAAATTGATTAAGAGGATAAAATTGAATCCCTCGAAATTTTCTTAGGTGAGAAATTATTAAAAGTTCTTTTACTTTTTCATATCCTGGACATTCGATACATTGGTTTAAAAAGCAACCAATATTGGGAGGATTGCATATTCCAACAGCAAGGCACGACCGGTAGTCGTAAATTCGAGTATCTTCATTTGCAGTAAAATATTTAATACCGCAACCTTCCATCATAAGCCTTACATTTTGATGGATGACACACACACACACCGAATGTGTTCCAGGAGATCCAGCCAAAACACAGTATTTGTCGTAGGGAAGCAAATTTGGAAAATCCTATTTTCAGTTCAGGATAAGTTTCCTTAAAGTGCTGGTACACTTCCTTCAAATTCCCCAAAACCAAACGTTTTTGGACGTGATTTTTCTTGCCGTCTATTTTAATTGCAATAAAATCCTTTTTACCAGGCATGACTCGACTTATATTATCCTTACTGTAGAAGTCTTCCACTGTCGTGATAATATCGGAAGTAAGGCTTCTCCGGTGTGGGATATGTACATCTCCTTCAGAATCTAATGTCCGTTTGTATTTTCGAACTGCATACGAAGATGTTCCGGGAAATTCCTCACAAGTTCTTTTTCTAGTCCATTTATCAGGACTTACAGATAAAATAAATTGCTTGATATTCTTCTCACTGGCGGTTGAATATTCAGTCCTCAATCTGTCAATCATCTCGTCCTCTCGTGGTTGGTCCTTTTGATCTTCTAGTCCAACAATTTTTTTTAATACGATTCTTTTCACATCTTCAAGCTTTTTTTTCCGGATGTAGTTTTCTCTGGTAAATCGTCTTTTGTCGAAAGGTTCTTCTCCTAAATATCGAAGACATTCATTAAATGAGTTTAATGCGGCTTCCTTACTGATGAAACTTTGGTGTAGCGCTTCATCGTCGCCGGGCTCCTCATCTGTATCCAAAGAGAAAGGTTCTTCTTCCTGGTCGAACATATCATCATCAGTAATCTCCGTTGATGTTCCTGGTAGCAATTTAACCCTTTTTCTACAGGAAGAGCAAATTTTCCCTGCTGAAGTCATCGCTGGTACTCTAGAAATCATTCATGATTGCACAGGTCGTAAATCCGATTTTTTTTTGGGCCAATGTATTGATTCTCCAAAAGGATTACAGCAACGCGATTTTGACCAGTCAATTTTATTCATATTGTAAAATAATAAATTAGATTTTGTCTTCTTAATACTGCAAGCACGACTGAATTGTATTTGAGGTAAGCCCATATTTATATACATACCTACCAAAAAAGGACATTTAATTGATATTCATTTTTTTATTGCCTTACCTGCCTACCTATTATTTTCTGGTTAGTAAGACATTCCAAATGAGATAATTCTTATAATTTTAAATTTAATGGTTTATGGGATAAATTTATTTAAACACTCACAATTAGTTGCTCAATAAAGTTATTATTGAACTAAACTATCTTAAATTTATGATTTTAACAGCTGGCCATAAATGGAGTATCATAAAATTAAATCCTCTTTACATACGAGTACTCGTAAGTAAACAAAATAATTGTAACTTTTCTATGAAATAATTGAGAACCACTGATGTTCTTCTATTTTTTTTACCCCGATCCCATTGCGATCCCAAGTTGATTTTTTGATATGTTTTGAAGAACAGTATAATACACAAAATATAAAAAAATAAAAAAAAAAAATCATCGGTAATTTGAGATATTCAAGGATAAAGGACAAAATCGTTATCCTTGAAAAAAAAAAAATCAAGGATAAATTTTATTGGTATTTTTCTTATTTTGCGACAACCTTCCCCTTTAAAATAAGTCCTATATTATTATTCTGTGATAAAAATTAACAGAGATATGAATTTTCAAAGAGGGCTTTGACACCATTTTTGCGAAATCTTTAACATACTATAACTAACAAAAAAAATGAGTTAGAAAAAAAAAATTGAAATTATATTTTTTTTTTCACTAGTTCTTCAAGCAAAAAAATTTTCTAAAGAATCGGCGATGGTAAGGTCACAACTTTTGCGATTTTTCATGGAATGACCCACATGTCACACTGCGAGAGAGATCTGGCCAAAGCTGGACCTAAACCGCTTTGAAAGGCTGACTTTCCTTAAAAAAGCGAATATCAACACCACAGTCGGTGTCTTGACCGGATGGACATGCTAAAAGACTCGGTCTCTTCTTAAACGACTTCTGTAGAAGCTGTGTGAATCAGGATGAGGATGAGGAGGAGACAGTCACCTTCACCTTCTCTGCACCTGTCTCGCTAATAGAGGGAAAGCTCATCTTGGAACTTACTCCTCCAACGCTTCACTACAAGCTCTAAATGGTTTGACGAGTAGGACCGGATTCGATGATCCTGTGGTAACACAACGAACATTTTAGGTTTAAGTGTGTCCGTGTTCTCACGGGCAGCCACTCTCCAACAGAAAATGTGTGAAGTACTTCTCTTAAGAAGGTCTGATACCACTGCTTGCAAAGAGAGCACTTACATAACTACTTCCCGGGAAGCGAGAGAAGAAGGAGTTCATTCTTTTGTTTAGTTCCGATAAAATGCAAGACACCGTACGTTAACGAAGCGAACATGGTTTTCATCCCATGCGTATAGGTACGTTCTTGCAATTAGTCGTTCAGTTTTTGTTTTTCGAAAGTGGTACGTGCTTTGTCAAGTACAAAATTAAAAGTATGTAGCGAAGGAGTTTAATATTGTGTCCTTTCAAATATCTAATGTAAGTAAAAAGTCTGCCAACAGTCTGGGAGTCACTTCATTATTTTTGGAGGACAAGTTCAGAACGCGTTTAATGCTGAGATGCGGTGTAAATTACTATGACTGACAACCTAAAAAGTAACGTTCGAAATAGTTAGCTATACCGCATCTTATCATTATACGTGTTTCAGACCGCATCTTATCATTATACGTGTTTCAAAAACAATAAATTTGTGCCCAGATTTTTTTTTTATTTATTTAGGTTTTTTTCAATAAAAGATTCACTAGAAGTAAACGCGGATTTCTAGTCACATCATACATGTACGGAGTTTCAACTTCTAGAATAAGCCGTTTCAGAGATATAAAAAACCAACCCTCCACCGTCCCCCCTTCCACTCACAAACCTTACCACCTGGGTGTATTTATATCAGCTCTATGTACTTGTCAATTTTTAGCTTTTTATCCCTTGCGGATCTCGAGAAATAAAAATAAAAATAAAAATCCTTTCCATCCACCCACCGTTACTACTTTTGCATCCTCAACATTTTCGGGAGAAAATTCGTTTATGGTTTGAAAGAGAGTGAAAACGTCAAGTGTTTCGCCTTGCTTCAGATGTGCTTCTATTACTACTTGTTAGAACTATTAAAAAACCATTTCTATCACTGCTTCCCGCAGACTTATTGAATAAGTACTTCTAACACGCCTTCCAAAGGAAGCGAGAAGAGAAGGCATTACCTCCAGTCCCGTTTAGTGTTAAAAAGAAGCAACGAAACAATGGAGACGGTAAGTCTTTCTACTGCCTTAGAAGTACTTCGAGCAATGCTTCTAGAGGCCTGACTTTTTCTACTGGGTCGTACCTACCTACCTTGTCATCATACTAGTTTCTGATTTTTTAAATTTTAATTCTTACGTCTTTTCCTAATATGCAGTTTATTAATTGCTTTCCTTATTTAATTTTAATCCCACTTTCATTTTATTTGTGGTATGATTTTGCTCATGTTTCTGTTTCATTCTATGCTAGCTTCGCTCCTACATTTCTTCCTTTCCAATTATTGTTTTATTTTTTTCGTGCAGTACTCTATGCTTTTGCTTTACTTCTATTTATATTTCTTGTTTCATTTTTTACATTTTCATTTTCTTTTATATTTTCATGTTCTTTTATAATTTTGATAAGTATGTCTTCCTATTTATTTATTTCAAAGTTGTTTTTTATTTTTATTTTTAAAACTCTTTTTGATTTTAAAATACAAGTCTATTTTTAGTTTTAAATATCTTTTTCGATTTTATTTTTGAAATTCATTTTTATTCTTATTATTAAAATTTTTTTCTTTTTTCATTTTTAAAAGTCTTTTTGTACGTTTATCTATTTTCAATATTAATTTTTAAATTCTTTGTTATTTTTAGAATTATTTTCTTCATATATTTTTAAACTACCTTTTCATGTTTTTATTTTTAAAATGGTTTTTTAATTTTTATAAAATTTTTTTATGTGTATTTTTACATTTCTCTGTTTAAAAACTTTTTTTATTTTCAAAATTTTCTCTATTTATAAAATTACATTTTAATGTTATTTTTGATCTTATTTAAAAATAATTTTTAAATATCTTTTTAATGCTTTTTATTTATTTTAAATTAATGCTTAAGTTCTTTTTATTTATTTTAAATTAATGTTTAAGTTCTTTTTATTTATTTTAAATTAATTTTTAAATTCTTTTTTTTTTAATGTTGTTAGAGTTCATTTTTATTTATTTGTTATTTGTTAACATATGTTATACTCACATTTTTATGTTTCGTTTTAAATTTTTTTTATATTCTTGCACTATATTTTATTTTATATTTTTCTATACGTTTCATGAAGTTTTCACATTTTTTTTATATACAACTCGGAAAAAACTTTCTTTAGTCGAACCGTTAAAAAGAATTGCTAAAGGTGCTCGTCTCTAGTCTCTAAATTCTTCCTTGAGGACAATTTTTTGTTGTTAAAAGGAAAATAAATAAATGAAAAAATTCCAGAAATGCCATAACAAATTACACAGGTGAATCGTACAAGAAATTCCTCTTACGGAAAACAATTCCATCACGCAAAGAATTCCCATTATGTTGAATGTATGCCCGGTTTGCTATACTGCACGCTTCAGAAGATTTTTTTACTGAGGCTGCTGGTTGCATGGCATGAGTCATTTTCGTCGGTGCATAAAAATAAGACAAATAAACATTTTATAGCTGCGACATCATGCAACCATATTAAAACCTTCAAGGCGCCCCGCAAAATATAAGAGAAGAACCTGATCGACAACAACAGAAGATCGCCAAGTTTCTTGGCAATGATATTAATAATTCTGTTTGTCCCATCCAATAGCATAGTCACCTCAACGACCTCAATTAGGCGGTTTCAATGGGAAACCTGTGGCTAGATTCCATTTCGCTGCACAACTGAACTCAAGCCAAAATCTTTTGTATTTGTCATAATATCACTTTTGTTTTGATTTGTTCTTTCGAATACAAATAACTGAAACGTAATTAAAGAGCAACGCTATCTTATCGCCGTGACAATTGTTTTCGTCTACCAATCCAGCGGTTGTGGGTTCGAATCCCACCCAAGAATGCTTGATCAGTTCTACGACAGATTCAACGTAGTTTGCAGCGCTGTTTGCAGTGCCAGACCCAGGAAAGAGCTCAACAATAATCGTTTCGTTCGACCAACCTAGTGGTCGTGGGTTCAACTCCCGAGTATGGGCTATCCAGAGTCCAGACTGCAAAATAATATTGGAAACGTATTTAGCGAAACGGGTCGCTGGAGCAATATTGTTATCAGCATCCTGAGTCCTGCCCAACGGAACTCGTTCTTGTCGACCAATCCAGTGGCCGTGGGTTCAAATCTCGTCCAAGTATGTTTATTCAGTCTGCAAAGTAGTATTAAATACAGATGCAGCGAAACCAGTCGCTGCATCCGCAGTGGTTGTAGCGTCCTGCCAAGCAAAAAGTTACACAGAACCTGACAGTAAGCGTAGGTACTACAGATTAAAACAGTTTTATGCCGCAGCTCCCAAGCTTTTTATTTCATCTTGCCTGGACCAAACCCAAGGATTTTTTAAACTTGACTTCAGTTGAATGGTATACCCATAAAGAAATAAAAACAAACACCAATTCTATATATTTTTATTCGTACAATAGTAGACTAGCGTCATAAATATGCAAGGCTTTGTATGCATTGAAAAAGACAACGCAACTGCGTCCGACGACGTCCGAGAACTTCAAAAGAAAATAATAAGAATGAAAATTACAGGTACTCGTACCTGTCTATAAATGCAGCCATGAATTTGCAACATTGTTATGGCATGTTGGCCTTAATTTCTCATAAATCATCAAAGGCAAAACAATAGAGGCCTGTAATATATTGCAGAAAGATGCAGCAGTGCGCCAATTTATTTTTCGCCTGTGTATATATTTTTTGTATAAGATTCGTTGTGGAATGGTGGTGCATCGTGCTGCGGTTAATACGCAGCCTGTTCTTAATTATCTTTCAATATTCAATGAAACATTATCATCGAATCTTCCTGTCCTAACATCGATATTATAAAATTTGTTGGACTTGTGTAAGATGGTGGTTTTTGCGGTTATTTCATGCACCTTGCAGTTGCAGACACGCTATATGTTCGTTAATTTTAGTTTGCAGGATTTTAAAGAAAAGCTGAATGAATATGGACATGTGGCGCATAATAAATAATAAAAATTTCAAAATATAAATATCATTTATTTTCATTCAATCAGAAGTTTTTTGATTGAATATGATTATGAGTATCTTTCCGCTGAACTTAGGTTTCATATTACCAATAACCTTCTTAGCTAACTATGTTATATGTTTTAACACTTAGGTTATGGGTATTGTGATCACCCCAACAAAATTGACAAACACTAATAATCTGTACGAGTCAAAAATAGCCTACCTTCGGACCAAGTCATATATGTAGGTATATCACAACTGCTATTGGCTTTTCGGTAAAGTTTTTTACCTCGTTATACATTTGAATTTATTAGTAGCGTCTTTTTCAGTCAGAGAGTACTTCATCTCTTTCCGTAGTCACTGCAACAGCAAAAATACACGAAAACACTTAAGTTAACTAACTGCTTCGGAAGCTCAATGAAAAAAGATATTCTCGGTAATACTTTTACAATCGAAAGTGGATATTTAAAAAGAAAGAATAAACGAAACCTTATCTGGGATTCGATTTGATTTAGTGCTGCCGCTCGTTATCTTATTCAAATTCTTCACGTACTTCTCATCAGATTGTTGGATGATTACCCAGACTTCGCGACTATTAAAATCCCCACTCAAAATTATAATTCCGCAGAAATGTTTACACTGGAAGAACCCCAACAATTTAGCCCACATTATTTATTGCTGTTATGTCTACCGAAATACGAAAAAAAAAAGAATATGAATTTTGGTCACGTTATATACGATTTCTTGTTTATTATGTTTGGCAAAAGACCTTTTCCCCGCTCAAGAATGACTTACTCTTAAATTTGACACTTGGCTTTGAAATACCGGGCATTTTAACATTATTCGTCATGACATCGCGTGTACAATCGTCATAGTTGGTTTATTAGCAATAAAGTCAACAGAAGACCATTAACCTAACGCCGATTGCGATACGAAAACATACAAACTGCACAAAAACTTATCTGAAGAATTTTTGTCCAAAAATATTATATAACTGATAAAATCTATATGTTCCGCGGTTTTTGTTAATAACTTTATCGGACCTATTCAATTTTTTTACTTTCGAAACCAAAATAAACAAAGTAGTGGGTAGAACAGCAAACAGGTAGTAAATATTGTTCAAAAAGCACGTAGGAAACATTTCTTGTATATGGTAAATAAAAAATAACTTGAACTTAGAGCGAAAATTCAGTAGAGTAAAGTTTTCGTATACGAAAAAATTGAGGAAAAAGTACTATCAAGGAGATTAGGGCAAACTAATCCTGTAATATTGAAGAACATGAAGCTATATTACCACCGGTATATGGTAAGCCAGATAGAGATTACGGGTTTGAATCTTAACCTGATCCTCGCGGAATAACAAAAGCTATATACCTAGCTATTACTTACCACCAGAAATTTGTTGATCCAGTTTCATCGACGCCAAATCATAGTCGAATTTAATCTGAAAAAAAAAATAATATTATTATTACGACGAATAAGAATTTACAGCATCTAATTACACACTAAAAAATTGCTTAACCTAAGCACACAAATTGTATACCTTCAAATTTAATATATATTGAAAAAATAAAATAAAATATATACCTATATATAAATATTATAAAATAAAATATATATAAGTAATATAAAATAAAATATATATAAATAATATAAAATAAAATATATATAAATAATATAAAATAAAATATATATACTTAATAATATAATATACTTAAAGGAAGAAACTATTGTATAGTGGCTACTCGATTTTTTGATTTATAGTGAGTTCCATAAAGTAAGTTTGAACATTATACAGAATTTTTGTATGGCGACTACATGAAGGACTTATGGGATATTTTTCATGCTAATACAGTACAATCTCGATAATTCGTATCGCGTTAATTCGTAAATCCCGCTAATTCGAAATAAACTGCGGGTCCCTTGGAAAAATCCCGATTATTCGTAAAAACACAATGCATTTTGGTCCCCTCGGTAATTCGTAATTATTTTCTACTCTAGGTCCAGTTAAACGTCTTATAATTCGTAAGTCGCTTGTAATAATCCCGTTTATTCGGAAAAAAAAATTCCTTGCACACTCTTCAATTCTCTAAATCGTGTTTTCTTGCGTCAGGTTTTGACGATAAATAGTGTTTGTTTCTTTTGTTATTGTGACCCTGGACAATGCAATTGATCGAGCGTATCAATAATCCCTCCATCAGAAAAAACTAACTGATTTCTTTTCCATGACAGGGTTTTTTGTTTAACAATGATAACAGAGTACGTACATATTTTACTTTATTTTTTTATTAAACGTGTGTATTTCGAATTTTAATAAAAACCAATAAGTTCCGTTAATCTAAATTTTGCCTGTCTTTAATAATAAATAATTCGCAATCCCGATAATTCGAAAATCTCGTTAATTCGTAATAAACCTTAGGTCCCTTGACACTACGAATTATCGGGATTATACTGCACTTTCAGCTGCGACTATTATAAAATCAACGTATACAAAATTTTAAAGTCGTAACGTAAAGCGTTCTAAAGTTATCGTTCAATATTGGTGAACACGTGTTTTAAGGACTTTTGTATGACAGCTATCCAAAGGAGTCAACGGATAGCGCTTATTAATGAACTTCGTCTTGGTTTTGGTATAAAACTAATTCATGTAAAATTTTAAATTCCTGCTTTAACTCGTTCTTGAGTTATAGTGGATTCAGTAACAAGGACACATTTTTGAAGGACTTTTCTAGGCTGCTACACGAAGGAATCATTCGATTTGCATCATATTCGAAACTTTCGCTCCAAACATTGTAAACCTTAAGTATGCAAGATTTCAATTTCCTAACTTGAAGCATTCGAGCAATAATTGTGAAAATGTGTTTTAAGGACTCTTGTATGGGAGGTACCCGAAGGAGTGGAAGGATATCGCCCATTAACGAACTTAGCCTTACTTTTTCCATTTTACAAGTTACATTACATTACATTACAAGTTACATTACCAAAAAGAAACAAAATATGTACACTGTTTTACCTAAAAAATTGATAGATAAACAGTAAAAGAAATAAATAGAAACTTTATGAATAAAAGCAAAAAATTGGAAGATGTAAATTAAAAAAAAAATATATAAAAAAATTATTAAAATTAACAAATTACAAAAAGGAATAAATAAATTTAAGAAATAACAGGAACAATCAACAAAGAAAATACAAATTAAAAATAAGAAGAGAAGGACGCTATTAATAGAAAAATAACAGATGAACTAAATTATAAAAATAAATAAATAAAAACTATTAAGAACTCACTAAATCAAGAAAAATTTTTTTAAAGGAATAAATAAAGAGGTAAACAATTTAAAAATTCCTATCGAAAAGGGAAAATAAGCAAAACATTCTTTTTTAAACAATATCTAAGGAAGAAATAATAAAAGAACAGAAGCAGACAACAAATAAAAAGGGTTATAAAATGGTAAGATAATCAGCAAAAACCTAACAAAATTAATTATAAAAAAAATATAATAAGCAATAAGTAAATTATAGAATTAACAATTAAAAACAGTCAAAAAGGAAAGGAGTTCTAGAAAAGAGAATAAAGCCCTTTGCGGACAAAGTAATTGGTGAATACCAGGGCGGATTTAGAGCTGGGCGATCGACCACGGACCAAATATTCTGAGTTAGACAGGTGCTTGAAAAGTGCTGGGAATTTAACATTGATGTGCACCAGATATTTGTGGACTTCAAGCAGGCATACGACAGTATCGACAGGTGCGTACTGTATAAAATAATGATAGATTTTGGAGTTCCACCGAAACTAGTTCGGCTTACAAAAATGACAATGACCGATTCTCTGTCACAAGTCAGAGTGGAAAATGATCTGACTTCCAGCTTTAGAACTGACAACGGGCTTAAACAAGGTGATGGCCTGGCACCAATGCTTTTCAATTTGACACTCGAATATGTTGTTCGGAAACTGCCCGTTGACACCAACGGAACACTATGCTTCAAATCCACACAACTAGTAGCATATGCCGACGACATAAATATACTTGCAAGATCCCTGGAGAGTGCCAAAGAAATATTTGTTAACCTTGATTCGGTAGCAAGGGAAGTTGGACTACGTATTAACGAAAACAAAACCAAAGTTATGACACAAACTAGGAAAACATGCCAATCAGACAAAATATTACAATAGGAGACTTCAACCTAGAAAACGTAGACAACTTTGTATATCTCGGGGCAAACATATCGAAGGATGGAAGCGAACCCATCGAAATTAAAAGAAGAATAATGATGGCAAACAAGACGTATTATTCGGTACTTCCAATAATTAAAAACAAAAATGTGCACAGAAAAACAAAGCTTAAACTGTACAAAACAATAATAAGACCTGTGCTATGCTATGGCAGCGAAACGTGGACATTGACTCAGGCGTCCGAAAAATTAGTTAACGCCTTTGAAAGAAAAGTCCTCAGAAGAATTCTCGGACCTGTGAGGGAAGACTCGACCTGGAGAATACGATACAATAGAGAATTGTTTGCCATCTTCGACAATCCAGAAGTATCGATCCTCATCAAATTTAAAAAGCTACAATGGGCTGGTCATGTGGAGCGTATGGATGACGGAAGAATCCCCAAACGCACACTAAAGGGAAAAGTCTATGGACAAAGACCAGTTGGGAAACCACGAAAGCGCTGGGAGGACTCTATTGACGCAGACAGCAAATCTCTTCTAAGATGTAGAAACTGGAGGACGCGGTCACTGAACCGAGAAGGCTGAAGGCGGCACATCCAGGAGGCCAAGGTCCGATTTGGACTGTAGCGCCATCGACGAAACGAAACGAAAAAGGAAAAAAAGTTAACAATAAGATAAAAACAAAAATTTAAATAAAATAAAAAAGTTGTGATTAAAATAGAAAAAATTAATAAATTCTGAAAAGTAAAATAAAAATTATAAGAAATATAATAAAAAGAACAAATAGACTAAATGAATTAAATAAAGAAATAAAGTCATAAAATAAACAGAAAGTAAAAAGATATGAGAAATGATCTCAGTTTTTATCAAAATGGAAACAAGGTAAGGAACGCATTTTGATAAAAACTGAGATCATTTCTGAATTGAGCCGGAAAAATACTACCGCGAGAAAACCATAACTAATTTTTTTTTTTTTTTTGAAAATGGAAGATGCAACTTTTGCTGCACACCGCCTTATATTTAAGCAAAGAAATTAAAATGAAATCGATGAAAATTTTAAAAAACATATAAGAAATAAATAAATTAAAGAATTAATATAAAAAAAAACAACAGGAATACACAAATCAAAAATTAGTTCCAAAAATGAATAATAATATGTAGCGTTTATTTATTAAATTTATCTGAGCAAATGAACATTTCTTTTTTAGGGGAAACCAGGACCGAGAGTCATGGGGAATGGTTGGCACGAAGTTTATAATAAATGGCTCAGGTTCTATCAGAAGCTTAAAATTAAAATGTTAGTCATTTGCTTTATTAGTCCAAGGGATATAAGTACATGTATGAAATGGCCAGGGATCGCTAGAAGGCGATTGAGATGACTGGGTACTTGTTGTTCTCGATAACATCGAGGATTTGAGGTCGTTAGGAAATGACAAACTGGTCCGATTCTACATGGATTTGGAGTGCTTTTGAGAGGAAAGAGCCGTCCACAAGGATCTGAAGGGATCGCAATGGGCTCGTACCATGCCTACGATGCGTGGTTCTAGCCATGCGTCCCTCCTTAAAGTTTAAAATTAATCTGAAGTATTTGGAGTCCTAGACGCTTGGTTTTTTCTGAATGGTGAGAAAATTTTGCAAACAAAAGATGCAAAGACACTAAAAAATTAATTTGGTTTGTTGCATCTGATTTTGGTGTAATGCGCATTTCTATGTTTGGTGATAGGATGAGGTAAGTTCTCTTAAAATTCAACTAACGACGGGCTGGATGTCACAAGTAGCTATCTTAAATATTTTTTACTACTCACACGCCTTCTAAATATGCCAACATCAAACCCGTCAAATCTAAGACCGACTGTAAGTTGTAGTGGATTGAGTGATAGACTGTCATTAATCCCTGAAGCTTGAACACATTATCCAGCGATTACGCAGCGAAAAAAACAGAAGAACATAAAGCCGAAAACGACACTGTTATTGTATAAAGATTCCATAGAAGTTTTTTGACAATCAACTTTGTTACTTGTGACAATCAACTTTGTTACTTTTGTGACAATTAAGTTCCCGATATTGGGGCTGAAGAAACCTCTTCACACTTTATAAAAATAAAAAAAACTTTTTATAATTACTTTAATAAATTGAGAATTGTTCAGTTGTAAATTATTGCTTAACATCAAAATAAGTGAGCTAAGGAGTCAGACCTAAATAGAATACAACGTTTGATTGAACGTCTTCTAAACATTAGTTTTGAAGATACAACTAAGTAAGGATATGTGTCGGAAAGACTTTTCTTTACCACTATTAAAAACTGAATCACCCTGTAGAACATTTTTTTTTCTCAAAATATATTAAGGGATCATCCCTGAAAAGCTACCAATCTCTTACTGGGATTTCAAAAACCTGAATTTAACCCCATCCGAAAGAAGGGGAGTATTAGAAATATTTTGAAATTAAACTAGCAGATTGCTGAGCCCATCTATTTGCCTTGACACAGAGCCGCTTTCGAATTTCACAATAAATTTACTCTTAATATTTTTTGTATCACATGTCTTACGAGTAATTAAAGTCTTTATCGGTCAATTTTTTTATTAATTTTTTTTTTTCGATAGCGACTCGGTTGTAACTCGTTAATCAATGCTTCTGTCGTTATCTAAAAAAAAATATATAAAAATTATTTAACAGACATTCTCTTGATATTACACGCCGTGCAACATAAACACCTTTGGCCACCTCTGGTAAATTTAATATCTGGCCTTTCCAAGATTACGTGTGTAGAAAAAGAGCTGAAATCGACTTGATATCAGGTATTAATGAATGAATGGGCTTCACCTCAAATATCATAGCCAATGTCTTATGTGTTTACCGTATGTGTGGGAACAAGAAATCGGCACATTAAAAGACACCCAAAAGGCAAGACAAGACGACCACAACAAACCGCCATTCAGCCATTCCCGACCATCTGGAGTAGGTACATACAAAAAAAAGCAAAAAACACATCAACAACAAGAAATTTTCTGTTCGGAATTTCAATGAAAAACGAAGAAAACTCGCCAAGTTTAGTGTACCTATAATAAGAAATAGCATCAGCCCATACGACAACATAAGACGCACCTCATCAATGTAAACGATCAAAAAGTAGACGACAACCTAACCAAATGAACAATAAAAAAAAATAACCAAGCAACCGAATGTTTCACCTTTTTTTCTCTTCCGTTGTTTACCGCATTTAAGGTGGATACGCTTTAATTAGACAGACAGAAATACCTACGAAATAGGAGGAAAAAAAACGGAGAAAAACGCCGGCTTTGGAAGCAGCATATTCATCGAGAAGGTAGTTTAGTTACCTTCGTATTTTACGTGTTAAATGGACATGACACAGCCTCAGGTGAGTTTGCCGATCAAAACGTTTCATTTCAGTCAACTACTGACGATTTCGCGTGCCTTTTAGTAGCTTTGATCTTCGCTACACCGGCCGTGATCTTTAATGATCTTTTTCTGTCACTCAATTTCTTTAATCAGATATTTTCGTTCTTTTTTGTGATACCAAATACCAAACCATTGTTTGAATTTCGATATTGAAATGTTTGGATCATAACCTGAACTGGGAAAGGGTGGACAAACTGACGTTATATGACTATACTGCAATTCAACTGTACTCCCATTCTATCAATTTTGCTTTGCGTTAGTCTATGGTGAGTTAGCAGCACGGAGTAACATAACAATCAGGAAAGGTTTTGCACGTTTCTATATCAAAACTGGAAAGTTGATTTTTTTGGTTTGTTTATATTTCTATAACTAATTTCGTGTTTTTTTTTATTAAGTTTTTTGAAATTATTTTTAATATTATTTCTTTTATTATTTATTCTTTCCTATTTTTTAAATGATTTTTTTATAATTTTTCTTGGTTTAGTTTCTTGCTTATATCGAATTCAGGAAAATGTCATTCCATTGATTTATTTATTTGTATTATATACATACTATGTATCCCGCAACTACGCTCACATTCGTATGATGCAAGACAACATTAAGGGTTTTTGTTTGCAAACACAATAAAATAATACTCCAGCAGGCGTTGTCGTTGCTTCTATTACTCAAACTATTCCCATTGCTCCTGCTGCTTAGCCTTGTTCAATTCTTAAAATGCGAGCGGTTTCTAGTCATACTTCGCGTTGTTCAACAAATGACCAAAGTTTAATCGTACGAATATGGTATAGAAACGCATACGGGAAGGGGACAAATAAACATTCATAGAGAAACATTATCTATTTCATGATCATAAAATTACACACGAATCGTAATACAACAGTCTGCTGTTGAAAATTTGTCTATCTTGCAGTTGTTTTAATTTCCACCAGTAGGAAATTTCTAAGTTTACCATTTGTCAATAACAACGCAAAACTAACACTGAAAACGCACGAACTGCGGCTAAACTGTATCAAATACACTCAAATGTTGAAACGATTCACGTAACACGAATTGTAAAATGCTTTTACTCATGCAGAAACCTTCGCGGACGTGCCCACAAAACCTCACCAAAGTTTCATCGCAATCGGATGAATGGTTTAGGAGCGTATACGGTACAAACAAACATTCATTCTTATAGATTTCTTTTATTTCCTTATAATTTATTTATTTTAAGATTTATGTTGATTTTTATTTGCATTTTATGTTATTTATTTTATGTTATTTATTTTATGTTATTTTGTATATTCTATTACCTATATTTTATTTATTAAAAAAAAAATTAAAACTAAAACCCTTCATTGTACATTTTTGACACAATTTTTAATGCTTTTGTTAACTTAAATATGTAAAAACAAAACCTACAAGGCAATGTTGTAAATATGAAAAAAACATATACATTTATTTATGTTTGTAAAAAAAGTAATACAAAAATAGAAAAACAATAAAGAAAACGTAAATAAAACATAAAAAGAAACTAATTAAAAAAACGTACATTAAAACAAATGAAGAGAAATGATTAAATAAAAAAAAAAGAATAAATAAATAAAAATACAAATTAATCATTAAAATTAAGTTAAAAAAGATATTAAAAAAAAAAAAATATATAAAATATAAAATAAAAAAAAATAAAATAAAAAAAAATAATATATATAAAATATAAAATAATATATAAAATAGTATATACATAAAAAAAAGAAAATAAATTACAACAGTAGTCAAAATTGAATATTCTTCACAAATGGAATTGACTCTTTGGATGAGCAATAGACAAACTATCTTCATACCAGCTTTACGACAATTCAATATAAAACTCGGACTCGCCGAAGAAGCGACAAGGTCTCCAATAAAACAAGACTGGAACAAAATTATGGAGGAGGCCACGGCCCGACATGGGTAATGGCATAAAAGAACAGAATATGATATTGTATGATTTACAGAACAATTGCCAGAAGGCAGGTTGTACATAATGAGTGCTGGCTAAAGTAAAATAGATTTTTCTTACAGAGCCTTGTGGAATTAAGCCAGCATATTTGTCTGTGATAAAATTGAACGGCTGTTTCAATCAGTCCAGGTTTTAAATATTTGCATAAAACAAGCCTCAAGCGAATCGATAGAGAGGTGTTTTCCGACCTTATACGTCTGTATCGAATCTGTAAGAATCCAATTTGAGCTCAATTTTCTCTTGATGCGAAGGTGGCAAAGGCCCACACTATTTACAGTTCTTTCAAGCAATTTGTCTAGCTTAAATTATGATTTGCTCACAAATTTCTCGATATCTCATTGATTCGGGATGTCGTTAATCTTAATATTCATTAAAATTTCGAGACTTAATTGGTCTTTTTCGTTCGAAAAAGATTAATCGCTACTACGACACGAACCGATGAGGTAGATTGGAAACGAGCCAAAGAAATTGCTTCAAGAAGTTAATGGTGAGATACTTGACTGTTTTTATCCCCCCATCCAGAACAAAAACGACAATTTCGACTCCAACTCTAGCCCAGATGGCCTGAACACCAGGAAGACTATAAATAATATTAAATGGATGATTTTATTGCCCAGTTTCGAATGATATGTGCAGGTATCATTTGTTACTTATACACAATAATTCAAGAGTTCTTTAGGAGAAGTCTCTACAGACGAATATTGTGAAGAAAGATATAATCATTTTTACTACACAAAAAAACAAAATAAATCCCATCAAACTTTGAGACTAATCGCCAATAACATTATCTAATTATGTACTGATTTATCAGTTTCATGTTACTATCTACTAATAAAATTCACGTGACTTGGACTTGGACTTAGTTTTTTTTTTCAGTATAGTAGTTTCGATAAGACCTCGCGTAGCTTGAAGTGGCGCAGTCGGTATTTTTAAATAAAAGAATAAAAAGATAATAATTATGAAAATAATGACAACGGATTTTGTAGTTACTTTATATTACCGCGAAACGATAGAAGAAAAGGTAAGATGCCAGGGTAAATCTCCAACCGGTTTAAAAAAAATCACACAAGATACTGGCAATTTTCGGGACAATGTCAACAAATAGTTTAGTTCAGAAAAGAAAGGTTACTTTCTTTAAAATATTTACTAGATATAGATATAGATATTGCGTGACGTTATTGGCAAGCGTGTGACACGGAACGTTAAACATTCTAGATATAAATTGGAAAGGCTTTTAAAATAAACAATAGGTGTGAACATTTTGCAACAACTTCATTATAAAGTCAATTAAAAATATCGGGTTAGTGTACACAAAATATCTGCAAAAAATAATGTTTACTATAATTTACGGTGAAAGCTCTAACAAAATTATAATCAGCAATACAGGCCCAGTAGTTGATTTGTTAGCAAGCAACTTTGCTGTTCTTATCTATTCGTCAATATATTAGAATTATAGGCAAGCATAGCTCGAGTCTCTTACACGACTGATTAAAATTGCTCAATTTGAAGCAATTTCAGACAATTTTGACGTCACGAATACATACAGCAACAATCAGCACCATTCAGCAACATCAGCAATTGTCGATTTGGATCAATTAGTGCTCAATTCGTTGCTCACCATTGACTAGCGATATGGAGCAATACTTAACAATTTGGAAATAAGATCATACACGAACAGTTCAGTCTATGAACAACACGAAAGCAAACTTGACAAACGAATATTAAACTTAAAATAAAACTTGGAAATATTTGAATTCCAAGCCATTACAACTCGAAAGTTGACAAATAAATTCAAAACTCAAAACCAAACTTGACAATTAAATCACTGAACGAGTACAATTGCTTAAAATGTTCCAAGCTAGTGGAAATACAGCAACTGTAGGGAGAGCAATCTGTGACAACATTGCCATATTGCCGCAACTAGGACGATATTGCCCTGTATTGCTCCATTAATCGCTCCACTAGGTTTGGCAATGGTTGATTTACGTGGTAGCTCGTCTGCCGAAAACAGGTCCCAATTAGCACGGGAAGCACCGTTTTAATGCCACAACTCGTTTAATCTGGTCGTTGAGGGTTGATGAAGTGTATACAAGGTTTACCAGAGACCTGGGACTCCAATGATTATCTTATCCATCCGGAACTGTTCAGGAAGGTGATTAATTCACCGATCTTGTTCTTCGAGATCTCACCAAGGTTATTAAAGAATAGTTTGACTAGTACGCGAAGTCTGGCTCTAGCTAGGGCTGGACACTCACAATGAAGGTCGATGACAGTTTCTATCTTATTTGCCTCCCCAACTCTGCGACAATTGACGTTAAAGGGAATACCCAGTGTGACCGCCTGTGGTCGCCAATCGGCAGGTTTGGCAATAGTCGTCGGGCAATCAATTGTTTGAAAAATTGCTCGAGTAATCACATCTTAAGAAATTTTTCCTGTTTGAGATACTTAGTGGGAAGGAAACTCTCTTGAGTTTCTCCTTCACTAAGATTTCTCAGCGAATGCGTACGCCAATCCTTTATTTCATCAGAAAACGTGAAGATTAACCATGCGAACTGGCAATGGCAACGGTAATTTTATCATACACAAATTGACAGTGAAGAAGCATCAAACGCATATGGCAATATTGCTCTAAATATTATCAATTTTGAGAGAAATTTTGACAAGGAACGCATCGTTTCACAGAAGTTGACGTCGCTTGTCAACAAATTGGAATACGTACGTTTCTTTTGTTTTGATTTCGAAATGACTGTAAATAAGTTTTTCTGAGAGAAAACTATTGAACTTATCATCAGCTTTTTTTATGCAATATCCAACATTTTGCTTTGCTTCACAACTCGATACCTCAAATTAACTCGTTCAAATGAAAATTGTCTTGCAATCAAATGCCCATGGAAATACTTTTGGGACATTCATTTTGGTTATAGGGAAAAGAAAAATCTGGAGTTAAATTCCGTACCACAATTAATTCCACCGGATCAATTCGTGATGTTATGTAGCACAATATGCTACACTCCACGCCCTTCATCGCTCAACCAACTATAACACAAAGCTAAATCATTCCGAACCTTTATTTTCCATTTTTAGTAAAGCTTCGACTTTATTCGATTAATTTGGCGGCCAGTGTTGTCAGAATCGAATTGTCAAAATGATTTTGGCATGGCGATTTTCGCTAACGGGTGTTTGTAGACTCGATTGAAGTTGTTAAGGTTTCCACAATATTCCGCGTAGAAGGCTGCGATATTTCTAAGCGATCAAACCCCACAGTCACACCCTGGCGCCTTTTTTAAATATCCTTTTCAATTGTAAGGAAGTAACTAGAATCTTCTGCAATTCTCTAGTTGGTTATTGTGTCATTCTTTTTTTTAACGAAATTTATTTTTCGGGTTTTTTCTGAATGATGAACGGTCTGACACAAACATAAAAAAAAAATCAGAGCACTAATAAATCAGAAAGACTGTCCCTAAAGGTATGCAGGCCTACCTTTGATTTTTTGTTGATCGGTTTCTTTTCAGAAGGAGTAGCATAAATGCATTAACGGGGCAAAAACGAAAATACAGGTCTGTCAACATTTCATTATTTTTTTCCCTTTTAATAGGCTAGGGTCTTGAATTTTTTTCGGGGAATAATGACTGGAAGAAAAAGGGATTTTAAAGTGCAATTTGTTTGAAATTATGTGACATATTCAATGGGAAGGAAAAATGTCGATGGGATCTTGTCAGGATTAAACGACTGATTGACCCTTTTTTTGCTTTTTATACTGTGGATATAGGTTTTTGAGTATTATCAGTTTAATACCATATACCTGAATGAACGCAGCCCCGGATGGAAAAGAATGTTGATGTCCCAAATTCGGCACCCTCTACGTGTTCTTCTTCAAATTTGAAATATGGTATTTGCACCTTAAATTCAAATGAGTTAAATAATTCCACTTCTTCGGTCGATATCGTACAAAAACATCAATGGTCGAACGATGAAAAAGTCAATAGTTACCATTCTAAAATTGGTATTTTCTCAACTATTGATACTAAAGAGTTTAAACTTCAAGGAGGTTGGTGGAGTTCAACCTGTTTGCACAACTTCCATGCACATCTCGTTCGTGCGATGAGCTATCATCAAATTGATTTTTATCTACAGACTATTTGTATAAAAGTCTAAAATCGATTTCATAATTTTCAAAATTTCAACCCATAATAGGTGAAAAAAGGTTGAATATGTTTTTCGCGATATCTCTTATATTTGATGAGACATCGAATTGGTATTTAATTTTTTACTTTGAGTTTTATACCAACAATAGAAGGTGCAACTACCTACCCTGACTAATATTTTTGGGAGTAGTTACATGACGATCGTGATAGCTAGCTACCTATGAATCATTCAAACATCAAGCTTAACAATTTGTACTTCTTGGAAAAGCCTAAAAAGTAACAAGAAAGTTTCAAGTCACGTAGCGTCGTACCCTTTGATCTAAGCCATGTATAGCCTCTTACACTAACCTCTCAAATGTTAGCTAATTGAAGTTCCTCCTACATCTGTTTTTTCTAGTTATTAAATTCCCTGAAAAACTTGAAAACATCACCAAGATCGGATCGAAATTCAGCAACAGAAAAAAACGCGGGACTATTGACATTCCGGGGCAAAGACACGGCATCACCACAAAACAATATTGATACAAAAAAAACAGCTAAAAAAACTTTTACCCCCAAAAAGATCTTTAGAAAATTTGAACCCATAACTAAACACACACTACGAGATCGCACTAAGAAATTAATTCCAACCTGTTAATGACTTGCCATTAAGATCCAGTCCAGTAATTTTCTAGCTTCCATCGTGTACCATATTAAGAGCCTCTTATCTATCTCCCTAAAAATGTTCCCGAGACACCCACACGCGGCATATTTTTATTGTTTGAAGATCGAGACGATCCAACATATTGGGCAGATCGTACTATAGATACATACATTACAGACTTATATTATAATGTGACATGTGAAGTTTTCAAGCCCACTCGGCAACTTTGTACGGGATATAGTCCGATCTGATCGTTTCAAGAGTACATATATGAAAAACGATCGTGCCGGCATTCTTCGGTGGGCCACACGATCACTTATTAAATTCTAATCGATAGAGCCGTTCGAGAACAGATCGATCAGTCAATTGTGCAACACATCCAGGCAACTAAATGACTTACAATCCAAAAGCGAAACATGGCAGTTTGATAAGTGGTCGAAAATGGCTTCGGGATCGAGGCCATTCATCCCACATTTAGCAGATATGAAATTGAAGATATGTAACCTATAAAGTATAAGATGGAATGCGGCACGATCACACTCTACGCACCTAATCTCAAATTTAAGAACACATACGCGGCTGGTTGAGCAACAATGACAGCAACAAATCAATTTATCTGTTTTGGCTTTGGTGAAACTACACATGATCGGTAATATGATCGCGGCATCGCTGAATCGTTCAGGGCCACAACTAAAAGGATTGGTGCGCGCGGAAATTCATCTTTGAATCGCTGCTCGAGATAATTCAGTTGTCGATCAAGGAAAAAGATACGAATCTTGGTTGGATTCGTTTCTGTTTCTTTCGTGTCTCTCTTCTTGAAAACTTTCAACAAGATTGCTGATTGAAGCAAGATTGAGTAATTGACTTATCTAGATTATGTGCTAGATAGATTCTGTAGTTTAGCAGTTGACAACTTCTGCGAACATGATCTTGGATGGATCTGATCTTTCAGTGACGGTGAGATCATAGTGGGGTCCAGGGACCATAGAAGCAGCAACATCTATTGTAGATGTTTAGATTTACATTGCTGATACCGAGTCCGAATCGTTGAACCATTGGTCCTTTGGATGGAGTTTCGAAGAAGAGAATTACCTTTCTTCAACATTCTTACTATACCGGCCAAGTGGGACGAGCCAATGAACTCATTACAGCAAAAAAAAAAGCCTTAACATGTACACGAAGCTAAGGACATAAAATTTGGCATAGTTTCCAATAAGATCAGGTAAAAGCATGAACATGACGATAATTGAGTGAGTCCTTCATGTAGCTGCCATACAAAAACAAGTCGGATGCCGAAGTCTTTTGGCCTACCTAAGCGACTGAACGCCGAAATTTCTTAATCATTATCAGTGGAAAGAACTAAAAACAAATAATACAGTTCATAAAGTTATAGGAATCTCATGCTAAAATTTGCTTTCTTGAATATCATTAGAAACAGAAGCCAGTGAAATAAAATACAATTGTCGAGTCGACCCCACTTTCTGCTTTTCCAAAGTGAAAAAGTACAACAAAGAATTTTTTAGTTTTACCAGGTGTATCATTCCTTAGTCACTAGTCACTTAAAGCTACAACAGCCAGAGAAGCGGCATCACTTTAAAACATACAAAACTCGGTACCTGATACTTCAAAGTGAATATTTTAAAATTCCTCAACTCTATACAATGGTACAACACGAGTAACATTACTGATAATTGTTAAAACTGAAGAGAGACTCTTTAGAAAGGAACAAAAACAATGACAAAAATATATTTTTATTTGTCTTACACCTACTCAGAGAGCTGTTATAGCTCAACAGTAATTTTTGGAATTTAACATCACACAAACGAAAAAACTGAACTGAACACTCTAAAGTTAAATAGAATATTTCCGGACCAGCATAATGAAATATTGAATCTTTCCAGCTGTACAAGAAGAACAGATCCAATTTATTCATTTGCTTAATTAAACTGGTTTTTCTTTGACCTCATCCCAAAGGTGATTTATTTAAGTGAAAAACAGGCTTACCACAAAGACGTGGAGACAAAAAAGTCCTCAATATCCCTTAAAACCGAGTAGGCTTTTCACTTCAACAGACTACTTATACAATCGCCTAATAAGTACTTTCAGACCTTTTCAGTTTTCAGCCCGAAAGGGGTGAAAAATGGTTAATTAGTTCACTTATATCTCAATCTTACATCACGTCGGCTACGATATGAATATAATTGTTATTTCTACAGGCTTCTTAACCAACCACTTATTTCTGGCTTTTTCGCTTTTCAACCACCATACGGGTTGAAAAGGGTTTGAGTATTTTTCACGAAATACCTTTTAAATCCGATGAGAAATAAAATCTGTTTTAACTTCTACAGCCCACTCACATAAATGCCTAAAGTCTTTTTGCGATATGCGATTATGCGATATTCAACCCATAAGGGGAGAAAAAAGGTTGAGTATGTTTTTACGAATTTGTCGATGTCTCTCAGATGAGATAAGATATCAAATTGGTTTTCACTCCTACGCCCCACTTCAACAAATGCCTAAGAACATATTTCTTGATTTTTCGTTATTCAACCCAAAGAGTTGAAAAAAAGGATTAAATTTGTTCAATGAATTCTTCAAGCAGGATGAGCAAGATTTCTATGGAAGAACGCTTCTACAAACGCCTAAAAAGTAATTTCTGCATTTTTCAATATTCAACCCCAAAAGGGTTGAAATGGTTTCGATAATTTTTTCACGTATATCTCAATATCTTTCAGTCCGAACTAGATTCCAAACATGGAATCACTGTGAAAAAAATATTCGACAGGCTCGAATTACGTTGAGCATGTTGAATACGTCGGGGTCACCAATTGAAAATGTGAATTAAGTTATAATCGTACAGCACAGATAGTGATTATCATAAGCTCTGGACGCCAGATTCTCCAGCTCAGTCAACGAATATATCACGTTCAATCAGTCCAATGGAAATAAAGCATAGATCAGTTTCAAGAAGTGCGCGCCTACATTCGAAACGGCTTCCGTTTAGCCGCACTTTTTTACATTCAAGACACCATGTCACCCAGCGACACGATCACGTAAACTGCTGTAAAAGTGATCTTTACAATGCCACAACCATATTCGTAACGAAAGTTGTTAATAATGTATACTGCAGACTTTGCCGTGTCGCGAATACTTTTCAATGATTCATTCATCAAACTCGAAAATGGTATCGGACTTTTAGTATTTGTTTTAGCTATCACGAATCAAAAGACTTAGTTTGGGCATCCATTCGTATAATACATCGGAATCGGTAATGTGTCTGTTCTGTCATTTCAATCAGATTTGCAAATGAATTTGGATGTACGTGCCATTTACCAGCTATCTAGAAATTGTATAGTTAATTTATCAGTAGTGGATTTTGGTTGTGTACTGTTTTGTAGTCCGGATCTGAGGAATAAATTAGGTCATTCGTCAGAGTTTGTCATAATCGCTCTTTTCATTAATTGGATGCTGTGATCTCATAGTGCGGCCTATATATAAAGATTTAATACCAACGACCAAGATGTGTTTAGGTCACTCCTTCAATGCTGGTGACCTGCAGGGATCCACTCTTTCTTTCACTTCCATAATAGCATTAATTAACGTGTTACTCTCATCCATACTCAATTGGACAGTGTAAGTACTAACAATTGTAAGTTTTCAGCTTACTGTCTAAACACGATGACTGCCGTGTCACCCGTATTCGGGTCACGCTTATTTGACTATGGTCATTCCACCAAGAATCGCCAAAAATTACGAAATTTGGTACGTTACCATCGCCGTTTCTTTTGAAAATTTATGTACTGGGAGAATTAGTGACGTTAGTTAGTTTTTGTTAGTAGTATGTTAAAGTTTTCGCAAAAATGTTGTCCCGAGTCCTTTTTGAAAACTAATATCTCTTGCAATCTTACCCTAATAGGGTAAAGATATCTAATATATAAAATAAAGTCGCATAAATGGTCGGGCGGGATGGAAATCTACACCTGTGAACCGTTCCCTCCCAAATTTTGCATGGACATTCTCGAGACTACCGGACAGGTCGAGAACATAATTGTATATTCCCGAAATTGGTGGTTTGCGAGTTATTTCAACATTTGAGTGTTTTTCATATGATTTACCAGTTTGTTCGTTTTCGGTGTACTATTTACGCGTTCCTATTACTAAATGGTAATGTTGGACTATGGATGGTGGATAGAGGATAGTGGATAGAGAATGAAGGATGGGGGATGGAGAAAAATGAGAAGTGAAAAATGAAAAACAAAATGGCATTAATGTCTCCAGTTCCTTGAGCTGAGAAAGTGTACCCAAAACGGGAATAATGTATCAACGGGACAAACAGGACCAATGGATAAACGGGAGTAACAGGGACGATGGAACAACATGAGCATAGCCGCGGTACGCGGCTAGTTCTGTATAAAATTTTAAACGTATTTCATTAGGGAATCGGAAATAGAAAACCGCATATTTCAATGACTTTTGTATGGAGGAAACTACAAGTACCTACCTACATATAAAGGGTTTTCCAATAAGGACTTGACAACTTTGAATTCAATTTGTGAACGCACCCTTTCACTAATCATCGAACTGTCACTGTCAATTTATTCAGTAAACTTAACATTTTTATCATGGTAAAGTACACGAAGGAACAACGTCTGCAAATTAAATTATATTATTTTGAAAAAAAGTTGTCAAGTCCTTATTGGAAAACCCTTTCCAATAGAGACTTGACAGCTTTGAATTCAATTTGTGAACGCACCCTTTCACTAATCATCGAACTGTCACTGTCAATTTATTCAGTAAACCTAACATTTTTTTCATGGTAAAGTACACGAAGGAACAACGTCTGCAAATTATATTATATTATTTTGAAAAAAAGTTGTCAAGTCCTTATTGGAAAACCCTTTACTATAAGCATTTCTCTCACTAATGAATTCGAGATTATATTTTCTCGACTAAGGTATTTCACGTGACATTTAGGTGAATGATTATCATGGATAATAGTGGCTGTTGTGATGCCAAGCCACAATTACAATTAGTTTTTTAATGAGTATGAGTACCCAAATAGGAATATGATTACTTTTAGCTACTCTAATTGACGTCTACTCCCCCTAAATCACGAGTAGAATAAAAATGAATCTTAATTGGCTTGAGATTTCCACATGGCTACGTCATGTACCTTTAAATATTATGACTACCAGTTTCAAACTCGACCCATTCATCTTAAGGTCCGCTAATCATTTAAGTGTCTATTTTCGACGGATATAAGTAAGCCGAGATTTACAAGGGTCCAAGCTGAGACGGAAGGGAAACAAAAAACAAGGCTTGAAAGTTACGAAACGTGTTCAATGTCGTTATTTTTGAATAAAAGGTCAGGTGTTTATTTCAATCTTTTCGATGAGGCGGAATTTTTGCTGCCTAAGCTCTTCAATTTACGAGTCATAGTCGTAGAGACGTGAACATGGGACAACTCAATTTGGTTTATTTATAATTGAAAATACTTCGGAACAATTAATCATAACTTCTGATATGAAATAATTCAAGGGGCTGTACTTGTAGATTTTGAAGACTGGTGACATTCTGGTTGAGGAATGGATCCCTAATGGAGTCTGTCTAGGTATTCAATGTTTTCAAGCAACGGTCATCCGATGTTCCCTCAGAAATCCCCAAGCCTCTTGAACATAGTTTTGTGTCTGAATCGACGGCCTTTGAGATAATCGCGTCTTAAGTGGCTGAATCGAGAGATCTTGAAGATTGATCCGTCTAGAAACAATTCTTCCAAGTGATGTAACCGAAAGTTCTGGAATGTATCCTCTTTACACTGAGAAAAATCTTGTGGTGTGGTCAAAAATCAAGGTTTGTTGACTGGCACGGTGGAACCAAACCATTGGTTTTTGCAAGTGAGTTGAAGGTTGAATTCTCTAAGAAAAAACCAGACTGTTTTAACAGGTAAGCTGGAAGTTCCTCATTGTGCTACAGTTCAGTGTCCCATGATCAAACCAAAAGCAACCAATGAAGGAAGAAGTTCTTCTTCTGGTAGGTATTACAGATTTTTCAGTGAGCAGAGAAATATTCGTGTAGGTGATCCCCGTGGAAAAGAGGATCTTAAAGCTGACCCTCGAAAAGCCAACCAAAGAAAGGGAGCCGTTAACACGTAAGGATCCATGACTGAACGGACTCTTGGACTACAGATGACAAAGGAAGTCAAAGGCGAAGGCCTGGATCCTTCTTTCGTACAACCAAAAAGAGAACATAGTGCACGTCACACCTGTCAATGCTTAAGAACCTGACCTATCCTTGGAGGCAAAACCGAAGAATTGATCCACTGAGTCAGAGAGGTTAAGACCTGCACCTAATTCAGAAGTGAGTTTCGTCAAGAACTTGAACCAGTTCGCGAAAGGAGAAGGAGCCTCATAGTATTCACTTGGATTCGTTTCGACTGATTTTACAGTTTTTTGTATCGTGCGGCTTAGCTAAACTAAGCATAGTGCATAGTAGCGTTTCATTTTGCAACCTACTGTAAGCTTTTGTAACGGATTTGCGTACATTCGATATTACATATGTGGTGGAGTAGCTACGCGGCTATATTTTCTTAATTACACAGTCTTGAATACAGAAAAAATCACAAGTTTGACAGTTCGTAGACTTATAGAATAACGGAGCTTAAGCTCGCAAAATTGATGGCTTAAGCTAAGCTAGCTCTTGATTTAGCTTAAGAAGATGTTTCTAAGCCCAAGTTTAAGCTCCACTCAGAGCTTAAGCTACCACTGTGAAATCGGGCATACGAGTTCTAACCCTGCGTCTACCCTGACAATTTATCTGGCAATTACAATGGCAACGGCATTATTGCCATACACAAATTCATAGTGTGTTGCATATGGAAATATTGCTCTTAGCATTGCCATGGCAATTTTGCGGATAATATTGCCAGAAAACGTATCGTTTGACAGAGATTAGGGTCGTTTTGATCGCAAAATGAGTAAAAATAAGTGGACTATTGATTTAATCAATAGCTTTCGAATTAATGATTGCGTCGCTTCACAGCTTGATACTTCGAGTTCACTCGCTCAAATGAAAATTGCCTGGCAATCAAATGCCCCCTCATTCCGATTTGACATTTAACTCAATGGCAATTTTGCCATTGACATTGGCATATTTGCCAATTGCCAGTGTAGACACAGGATAAGGACTTGAATCCGTCTAGAAGTCAAACTGGTTTGGGGAAAGTTAAAGAATTCCGCGGCATTTGTGCTCAATTCTTGAGAAGAAATGGCTCATTAATCTGAGCCCAGTAAAAGAATGCATTTTGTGAGAAATAGAACCGACCTTGGAGAAATGGTAGGAGCTACTTTTAAGTTTGTCAACGTAACCAGATGTTACAACGTGCATTTGTGGCTGGTTCGACTAGCTTTTCCCCTGTAGCAATGCTACGACAAATCCCTATTTGGGACTTCCTTATGGTGTCACGGGTGTGGTTTCACAATGGACCAAGCGAACGGTCTAAGTGGGTCGATCCAAGGTTTGGATCGCTCCCACTATAACCTAACTCAACCTACAGCCACAGTGTGCATAGGCCTTCTTTGGTATACGCGCTGGTGCTTTATCTTCCTGTCTTGTGGGACTAAGAGTAATATTGTCGTTATTTGGATTCTAAAAGGAAGCTGAACAAAAATTACCGGTGTATAAAACCACCTAATATGTAGCAGCAGAATCTTGTACTGTATCTGCTGGCAATAGTTGTTTTTATAACATTCCAGCAGTCGATCATTTAACTAAAAAACGACATCGTTGTCTAAAGCTTATTCTTGGTATTATTAAATCTAACTTTGTCATCTTTAAGTTAAACTTAAATTTATCGCGCTGGCTTAACTAATTTCGAAGTTATCAACATTAAATTAAAATCATTTCCTCACTGGTGTAATTCTTTTCTTTTTTTTAATAAAGTGCAATAAAAGTGCAATAAAAGTAAGAAACAGAAAGCGATTGAATCAATACCATAATATCGTTTTATCTTAAACCGTGTTATCAGTCAATATTCGTGAACGCGTTTTTTAAGGACTTTTGTATGAAAACTACTTGAAGGAGTACAACGATTTTGTCCAAACTTTACCTTACGTATCCCTATTCCAACTTTAAATATTTCGGATTAAGAAGTTCTTGCGATATCGAAGAAGCCAGATAAAAAACTAGTGGGTGGGTATGGAAACTCGTACTCGTACTCCCAATACTGTCTTCGAACATAACTTTTCAACGTCGTTTTAGGAAAGAGTGTTTTTGGCAGAGATGTAAAGTTGTGGTGAGGTTGGGTTATCCCAGTATGTACCAGTACCAAAGGACTTAATGCTGGTAAGGACTTGCGCCGCGTGGGTTTTCTACTTTACTTACACTTTATTAAAAAAAAGAATTACTAAATTACTAAAATAGTGTAGATCAAAGGCGCAAAACTTTGAAAGTGCTTACATATAAGGCCAGTTCTGAATTACAATTTTATAACAAACACATCCTCTGTACGTTATTAGACCTCTAAAGGAAGCCCCCTTCCTGCTGCCGTATGCAAGCTACGTCCTTTTAAACCTTCGCTTCAATGGCACATAAAAACTGCATTATGACGGCATAAAAGAAAAGATTCTCTCCTTTTTTCGTTTTTAAAATTTCGTCGTCTTATTGTTGAATATTTGTTGGCTCATAAGACCAGGTAGTGCGTTACACAAAAAATTCAACTCTGTCGGAAAAATATGGTTTCAAAAATAGAAAGGAAAAAAATTCTTATGTTCTTCCAACGGTCGTTAATCTTTGTAGTGACGATGACAGGAAACAGATCATTTTTGAGATGTTCGCCAGCACAACCTAAGATTTGTAAAAGTATACATTGAAAAAAAAAAAAAAAACGAAAATAACAGACGAGAAATACTTTCTTGTGACATTTCAATTCCACGGGGTTTTGTTCGGATTTTATGTCACCTTTTTTCGGGGTATTTTAACGCAAAATATCTGTCTTTTGGTTAGTGCGTTTACTGTTTATTGTCAATTCGTTTTATGGTTTAGATGCATTTTTTGAAGCAGTTTTAGGCGTAGTCTGGAATTTTTTTTTGTTGGGTTTGTTTAACTGCTCCCAAATGGGCTATTATTCCATTTAAAGGAAAAGGAATTTTTTTTATTAAAGTTAGACGAAAAATCGGATTTACACTAAGCTTTGAGTGAGTACCAACTCGTTAGAATCTGACTTCTTCTAGTATCTAGTATAGCTAGCTTGAAAAAATATGCAGCCACAACAGCAAAATGCCAAATGAAATTAGCTGCAAAATTCAGAAAATGAAAAATCCGGAATGTTTACGCCGCATGCAAACCGTACATAAGAGTCTAAGGTCGTTTCCCAATACCTTGCTTCGTCTACGTCTATGTTGACGTCACAGCATAGCATTGCTATTATAACAGTTTAGAAAAAGCTTGGCTAAACCGTCAAAATGGATCAACTGATATATTTGACACTTCTTAAATCAAAAATTAATTAAATTCCATAGAAAAATTTGAATTTTTTTACGTTTGTTTAGATTGACTGAAAGTCAAGACACGAACCGTAAATGAATTTAGACACAGCTTTGCTTCGTCTGACATTATTAACTGTTATAACTAGACGTGGGCGTAGACTAAGCAGGGTATTGGGAAACGACCTAAATAAGTACTGGCCTAATGCAAGTGCTGCAAATTTTGGCTTTATATGAACTGAGTTTTGAAGAACACTAGAATTAATAATACCTTTAAACTGAATTCGGACTTTGGCGAATCAATAAAAATGTTCAGTACTGAGTGAAATGGGCAAGAATTCTGCTGTTCCGAATTAATTTTTGTCTTTTCACTTTCTCTACGAGTATCTATATTTGTTCTAGCAAATTACATGAGAAAATATTCGCTAGTTGTTAATAAATTCTGTTTTTCAGTACTGAAGTAGAGAGCAGTACTGAATGTAGTATAAAACTAGTTTTTTAAAAATAAAAAAATGCAAAAAATTGCAAAAAATTCATAATGAAGATATTAAAAACAAAAAATAATTTAGATAAAAAAAAAAAAAATAAATAAAAAGAACTTTTTAAATTAAAAAAAAAAATATAAAAACAAATACTAAACAAATAATAATAATACAATAATAAATAATAATATAATATAATAATAAAAGCTAATAAAAAAATATAATAAAAAGTAATAAAACTAAATAAAAAAAAAATAGTGAAACTAAATAAAAAGAAATAATAAAACTAATTAAAAAAAAATTAAGGAAACTAAATAAAAAAAAATTAGGGAAACCAAATAAAAAAATTAAATAAAAAAAACTTAACACAAAAATTAACCCTTGAGTACACGCGCAGCGGAATGTTAGCCAGTACACGCGCGCGGCACTCAGTGCCGCAACTATGCTTCTACTATAAATCGACTGATTTTCGGGTCCTGGACCTTCAGTTGGTTTTTATACTGATTATTAATATGTAGTCTGGTCTGTAGTCTGGGTGGCTTAGTGGCTAGAGCACTTGGCTTTGGTGCACCTGATTCCAGGTTCAAATCTGCTTGGCGACAAGTAATTTTCGAAAATGGGATTGGGTGCCGGACTACCAGTTCACTCAGCTGTAAATGAGTACCTGAGTTAAAATCGGGGTAATAATCAAGGACGAGCGTGTAGCTGACCACTTCACCTCCTAGTGTTCCGTTGGTCTCGCAATGAAGTAACTCTAGCATTACTTCAAGGCCTAGGCCCGATTTGGGCTGTTGCGCCATTGATTATTATTATTAATATGTTAATTAATTAATTCATTAATTAATTCATTAATTACTGAAATTCTTGTTGGATAATTTAATTATCCAACAAGAATTTCAACACTTTTATGGAAAATATATAAGACCAGTTCAGTTTGACTCCCTGATGTAGACTGATAAGATGTTAGATAAATCTGAAATCTTTTGTGGTGGTTCCTAGACATGTCCTTGAAAGATACTAGAGCGCTCAGTCATTGATTATTAATAACAGATAAGAAAATTCATGTTTAGTAAATTTGCAAGGGTTAAGAAAACTAAATAAAAAAAAATTAAAAAAACAAAATAAAAAAAATAAAGAAAACAAAGTAAGAAAAAAAATAAAAAAAATTAAAAATAAATGAAAAAAAATTAAAACTAAATAAAAAAAAAGACAGAAAACTACTTAAATAAAAAAAATAAAGAAAACTAAATAAAAAAAAAATAAATAAAAAAAATTAAAATAAATAAAACAAAATTTAAAATAAGTAAAAATAAGTAAAAAAAAATTAAACATTAATAGAAAAAATTTAAAATGAATAAAAAAAATCAAAACAAATACAAAAAATACAAAATAATATAGTGTATCCCAGAAAATTGAATGAAACTTTCTTCACTTTATGATTACGTATTACTTAAATTTTTATTTAACACGTTCAATGCCATGAGAGTCACCGATGACCGGCACAGATATTTTGACCCTTTAAATAGCATTGTTAAATTTTTGACAAAAAGTTTGGCACGCAAAGTGTTAAACGATTAAGGCCCGTTCCGACGATCGTCAGTAACGTTCCGACTAAAACTTTAACTGACATACGAAACTTACAGTCAAAGTTCTGGTTAAATTTTAACTGAAGGTAGTAGTAACGGCCCTAAATGTTGCAGACAAACTAAAAAACTATTTCCTAACATGTGCAGCCAATGATAACCTCGGTGGTAGAGTATTGTCATCAGAATGATGCAGACCTGGGCTTAAAATCTGATAGAAGAATCACTAATTATTAACAAAATAAAGCAAAATTACCAGTATATGAAAAAATCACATAATGAAAAATTTTGCTGTAACTATTACAAAACTGCACCATTAATTCGATATCCAGATAGTTCATAATTCGGAATACTGAACCTGTATCTTTGCTCAGAACTGAAAAAATTAAATGCAAGAGAATTTAGTTAATACAAGAAATGTATCGATAAACATCTGCACGGTTTCGCTGGAATACCGGTGGAGTGCCGATATCTCAATAGCTGATGCAAAGAACCCGCGGTATTATTTGAACTTTGTTGTGTTTTTCTTACTTACTATGCAAAAATTTAGCAATACAATGGCTTAATCTCGAAAAGGCTAAAGTGTGATTATCAAATAAATTAAAAAGAAGTATTAATTTCATATTTGGTAACTGGTTTCGGACCAGAATAACACAAAGCCATAGCCTGGATCTACTAACAAACTCCATACACTCCGTTAAGTACTTCAACGAGAAAAAAGGTCACTTTATCGTTATCGATCCATAAAAGGCGGTGAATATTCGAATTAAAATCTGCCTACACATTGTGACCGTCTCGCTACGAATGTACACAACAATTAAACTAATTGAAGGCGCCCCAAAACATACGTAACTCCAAATTGTTGTAAAGCAACAATTAATCAAGAGTTTTATTGTTCTGGAATTGAAAAGAAAGCGACATACACAGTATTAACAATCGTGCAGTTTTTTTTCGGTTGTGGAAGGTGGAGCGCTCTGGGTAACATTCCGTGAGATTAAGCTTAAAAACTAAGTAAATAAACAAATCAAACGGTTGAAATTACACCTGGCGTATTAAAATCCTAGACGCTAATGAGTGGGTCCCCAAAATACATATTTACTCCTGGGCTTGTTTCTTACTAAAATTAAAAAAATAAACACTGGCTACCGACGAGATTTGAAAATTTAACGAAAATGTTTACCTACAAAATAATACCAAAAAACAACAAACTAGTGGAAACACTAATTTCGAGCCTTGTTTTCCTACAACTGCGCGCCTATGGCCACGCCACGCATTCTACCAAAACGCCTTCTCATTCAGCCGCTAACTTATCTAAGCAATTAGCATAATTTTTTCTTCTAGAATTTCTCGAAGACGAAAGAAAAAACGTACGACGAAACACTAAAAACATCTCTTCATCAAAATCCCATAACTCTCGACTTCACCTGAAAGTCCATAAAATTGTCGGGTATAAAGGTAAAAATTTCTGACCATTTTCTTAACCCATTAACACTTTTCTTTCGGGAAAGAAATCCGGCGCACAAAACTACCTTTAACTACCGGCTTAAGAAAAAAAAACATTTTTTTTCTCCATTTTAAAGGTCTGAATCTGGGGTTCTATTCTAGAAAATTTCCAAGAATCTACTCGAAAAAATCGTTAAAAAAAATTTTACAGGCTGCGTGTAAGGAGCAGAAAGAATGCTTTTTAAATTCGTTAGGAGGATAAGTGGTGTGCGTTGTATTGTAGAAAAGAATCGGGGTTTTTTTTCTCTCTACTTCTTTAAAGGTTTTTGTAAACAGACAAAAATAATTAGCTCCGAATATAAACAGATTTATAAATTCTCGACAATCCTACGAACTAAGTTAACCAGAGGGTGTGCAGCAACCGCATTCATAGAGTGAACAACTCTTGCCGTCAAGAAAACCGTCCACACAAGAGGGAGGAATTTTTTTTAAGCCCTTTCAAAAAACCCAATTAACTGTGCCCTACCCTACACTGGGCGCCAACTGTAACTATCAAAATAAAAATATCAGCCAGGATTATACAGGCGTTAATAATTTTTAGTAGAATTGGCAGTGACATCGGAACAAACAAAGCTGCCAAAACAAATCAAATACTGTCTGATAGATCGATAACATTTATGAACACGAAAAGATTATGAAGAGGACTCTGAAATTTCGGTATTTTTAAATGCGATAAGACTGTAAACAAATCTCACCTGCTCAATGTTCAATCCCTCAAAAGTGACCCTATTATATATTACGCAATGTTTTCTTTCGAAGCAGATAGAAAATTAACACTTCAAATAAATTATGCGTTGATCGGAAATAAAAGGGTTGATACGAGGTGTATCTAGTGCTACAAATATGCAGCAGTGTTTGAAAGACTGAATAAGACATCCATCAAAATTGTGTTTGTCAAACAATTTTATTTGTCATACAAAAGGCAAAATATTGCCTAACAAATTTTGATGAAGTGAAATGAAATTTTAATGATTACACTGTCATAGTACTTAGGTGAGTTTTTTCCAACTAGATGAAGATCAAAATCATTCGTTTTACATTGAAAACAACAATAAAGAGATGATCCAAAATCATAATAGGATCATAGTTCAATCAGTTTTTCGCTATTAAAGCTGCTCTCAATTCATATAACTGTTTACTATTTTAGCATTTTCACAGATGGCGCCCTGCGATTCAACGCGATTTGCAGCAGGAATTTGCACCCACTAGAATAGTCGTGGGAAATCAATACATTTTGTACGGAGATTTATGTAAGTCTACATATGTGTAATATAAGTAGAGACAGCATGCTCAAAATTATTGAAAGAGCCTTTGTATTTCTGTGCATTTTCTACAGAGTTTCATTGCTACATGCAATAAAGGGAACAACACGTAGCCCTGCCCATACAATTTATCCAAGGCATTTACCAATTGGATTGTTAACCCTGCTAAACTAGCTTTTGGGTTGATCCACATCGTTTCATTCAATCGTGATTACAAAATGCTGTCTAAGTTTTGTTTGGAAATTATTTGTAGTTACCATACACAAGGTCTGCTTTGACTGAAAAATTTGTGCATTTTTTTTTTCAAAATTTTTGGTATCAAATATTTGACAAAATGACTTATGTACAGTCCAATTAAAACTGAAAAGAACAATTACTTTTTTGGACCATAGTGCGGGGCTTCGTTTTTTAGTTTTTATTTCATGCACGTCTAAATAGCCTCGTGGTTAATTTTTATTTTAATGATGTCTGCCAAACACCGGTTTATAAACCAAAAATTAAATTCGTATTTTAAGGATGGCTGTGGCGTTAGCACTTCTACTTTTCCTTGAACCTCGAATTGCAGACTATGTGGCTCTTACCCGAACTTTTTCGTCGTCCTCACGAATTTCAAGACCTCAGCTAGGGAATGAGAACGGAGTTCTTTCATTCTCATAACATCGACGCCGTATACGTGCATTCTCGAAAAAGAGTAAACTGGACACTCGAGAAGGAAATGTTCCGTTGTGTCGTCGTTTTCGTCGCAAGCAGAGCACATGGGGTCGTTAATGATTCTCAATCTGACCATGTGTAGGCCACATAGTTATGCCCTGTGAGGGCACCAACCATACTACTACAATCTTTCCTGATCAATTTGAGAAGAAAAGAAGCGGTTCGTCAACTTGGTCCCTCAACAAAGTTTCTGGTCTGCCGAATTCCCGGAAAAAGCCACCATCTCTCAATGTGTGATTTACTCACCTACTCAGCAGTGGCAGTCCTAACAAAGGAAACCGAAACACCGAAAACTGGTTCTGATCCAACCATGGCTGACCTCGATCTTGCCTTTACTAATCCATCAGCTATTATATGCCATTTATACCCTGGTGGCCTGGAACCCATATGAGCTTTAAGTCATTGAATCTGCCAACAGAATTCAACCGTTCCTTACACTCACGTACCATCTTCGAAAAGACGGTTGGATAACCTGGGGATTGTAGAGCGGCCTGACTGTCGCTCCCTCTAAAATCCATTCTACTGCCTTAAAGATCGCATACACTTCAGCTTGAAATACCAAAGAATTTTCTCCTAGGGCGAAAGAGTACCTGAGATCTTCAGTCTGCAGGTACATACCAGCTCCCGAACCGTATTCAGTCATTGAGCCGTCCGTGTAGAATATATCAGTGAATCCGCTAATCAGTGCAGACTAGTTTTCCCACTACTTCCTACTCGGGATCTCCACCTGATATTTCCTATTGAGCATAAAGGTCGAAGTCATAGCATCCGAAGTCATATCGAAGATGGAGTTCCCAGACAACTTTTCATAACCCGTGCAATGCTCTTAATTCCTCCACAGGCCTAATCTCATTAGTCCATGTGTAGCTCTCATTGCTTCTTCCTTAACAACAATGTTAAGCGGTGGCAGATTGAGCAATGCATTGAGTGCAGCACCAGGTGTAGTGCGCAAGGCACCTGTTACACTGATGCAGACTGTCCTATTTGGACCTAGTCCACCAAACCACTGATGGATAGATTAGGATGGGTCTTATAATGGCCGTATGTAGCCAATATACCATTGAAGGCCTAAGACCCCATGTTCTTCCAAAAGCTCTCCGGTACAGCCAGTATGTTACCACTGTTTGCCTTTGTATCTACATGTTCCTTCCAGAGAAGCTTGCTATCCAAGATAATTCCAAGATACTTAGCTTTCTCCGAGAGTTGAATAGTTTCACCTGTCAGCATTGGTAACACTAAACCTTCAGTTTTTCTTTTCATAGTAAACAAAACTAGAGCTTCCCATTAACAAGCATTAATCTCACCCACTCATGATAAAAAGCCAACCACAAGGATTACAACCGGTGCTAACATAATCTGCAGGAAGTGGTATAGAGTTATTGTACATTCAGAATCAGATAGACAATTCAAGCGATTGAACAATACTTCTTCCTCCTTCCTCCATAACTCTTCTGAACTCCACCGGAATTCGTACGGACCTTATTTCCTAATCAAAATATGGGAACTAACTGAATTATTTTTATCAGAAAGTGGTTTAACTGCGATTATCGGTACTCCACCTGTACTGAACTTAAATACTGTATAGAATAAATTTTACGATCTAATACTGTATTTATCAATAATGAATTGGAAATTTTTTTTCATGAATATTATTTCTTCAACACTACCTGATTTTATAAACAGGGTGGGCCAAAAGTCATCATGGGGTTTGAAAGTTTAATAACTTTTTCGTTTATATTTTTTCGTTTACTTTTTTCAGATTAAGGTACATAAGTGTACCTATATTGTGCCATGTACCTAAGTTGAGACACTCAACTTAAGGATGAAAAAAAAGCATAATTATCTGCCAATCTCTTAAAGAAATATCACGAAAAAACCCTTCAACCGTTCATCTGAACGCCTCTCATTGTTAATTATTTTGTTTCCTTTGAACTGCGTGGTTTAGAAGTGATAAGTGGAATATTTTGTATAAATTGAACTGTTTTCTAACTGTATTTGTTAAGGGTATTTACGAGTTTTTTTTTGAAAATATTATGTAGTGCTAGTGTTTTTTTTAATGTTTTTAACGACTACTACTATTAGTATATTGTTCATAAAAGGGTAGAAATCTCTCATAGTTATAATTTAACGTAATTTCATCTGAGTACGAGGTGGTCCAACTTAGGGATACAAATTTGCCAAGTGGGCCTAAGTTGACTGGCCCATCTCAGGGTCATGGGCCTTGAGTCCGGCTGATGCTTCCAATGGATAGCCAAGATCAATCCAAACCTATCGATATACTTAACCGCTATTGTTTGATAACCCGGCCCTATATCGGCCCTCCTCGGTATAAAAATATTTTTTTTACCAATATACAGTAGAACTTGTAGAAGTGACCACCATTTGCATAAAGTGGTCATTTTTTTACAGTCCCAATGTAAATTACCGATTTTCCATACACTTTTCGTTTTGTATTGTGACCATTTCCATATTGTGACCATTGACCACTTTTTCGCCAATATTTACATTCACATACCTGTGGAGTACATCCTATAATGTGACCAAAAAATTTTACGTCGTATACTAATTAAGACACAAATGTTGCAAAATGCAAAATGAGGCTGAAATAAATGAAGCACGAAGCTTATTATCGAGATTTTGTTCTGGGTAAATGCTTAAAAAGATACACATTTTATATTGGTAATGTTGATTTAAATTACATACATTATACTGTACTAAATTATTTTTATAATCTGACCACTCGTTTAAAGTGACCACTTTTGCACAGTCCCTTGGGTGGTCACTATATAGCGGTTCTACTGTATTATACACTTTAAACACAATTAAATATTAAAAAAAACTAAAACTATGTTTAAAAAATGTATCAATATACTTATTTGTTTTTTTTTTTCGTTCATTAAGTATATTATAAGTAATTTTTAAACTCGTCAACCCTTTCAATATAATCCTTCATGACAATTGGATGTTGGAACGTTAATAATTTGGTTACTACCTTAGTTGCCACCTGATGAAGGTCCCTATGTAGTGGCCCAAATTAAGGCACACCATGCGCTAAAAGGTGTCCCAATATAGGTACACTGACTAAGTAAAATAAATAGTTTATTTTAATTATAAGATAACTTTTTAGATCAAATATAATCAGTGATAATTTTCAAGCAAGATTAGTGTTTAAAAAAAATCGTGTCTATCTTTTTTCAAAACTGAAAAATAGGTACATTTACCTTATATAAATAAATAATGAAAGGATTCACAACTGAACAAAGAACCAGAATAATAGAATTTTATTATTTAAATCAGCGATCACTTTAAACCCCATGGCGAATTTAAACCCCATGGCGAATTTAAACCCCATGGCGAATTTAAACCCTATGGTGAATTTAAACCCCATGGTGACTTTTGGTACACCCTGTACTACTTGATCACTTACTGCTCGATCGCCGCTACCAGTTCACATCGTTTTACAAATACTTTCGCGTAAAACTAACTGGTGTCTCGCTTCACTTCTACTTCGAACAAAACTTTGTTTGCCTGTAAACTTTGGTGACCCCGACGTTTACAACACAACTTTGCCATGCTTATATACTGCATGTGTTGAGTCGAGAGCTTTCTCGGTGGTGTATGTTGAATGTTCGAAAAATATTAAGCAGAATCTGAGAAGGGTAAAAGTGTTGGAGGAGAATGTTAAACTATGCACAAGATTGCAAAAAACCTTCCTCAGTGGGTATTGCAAGGTGGACAAATGGATGTTTTTCTTCGGTTAGGTATTGGGTGGTTGTTGTGTTTTTATCACTGGAAATTGATCGGAGTTGTGCGGATTGGTACATCGACCTAAAAATCGAAACAGTGTGCCAAATTGACCTAAAAGGAGATCCTTTCTACTCAAAATCAAATTTTTTTTTTTAAAAATTCCAAGACGAGCTACTCAAGCTACAATACTCACATTTCACAAGTCGGCTTACGATGATAAGATGTGGGTGGAGATTTATTTGAGTAAAAAAACCAAAATCTAATCCTTGTAGGTATTTGCGGCATTTTTTCCAGATTCATTACCGGATCTCGACCTAATTATGCCAAATTTTTATGAAAATCCCCAAGAAAACTTGTTTAAATATTTTCGGAGTGATCGAATTTTAAAAGCAAACAAAATTTACCACTTATCCACTGGTTGCTGATCATTTTGGTCGCGTGTTAAGAAGAATTCGTTACACCCAAACCGGATCAAAAAAAAAAAACGCGATCGTGAACGCATTGATTTCCGATCTAATTATCCATTAGCATTCTTAATCTTCGAATTTATGGTATAACTTCTATTTCTGACTGGGGCTTTACACAATCCAAGATAAAAGTAGTTTTTTTTATTATTTTATTTTCACTCATGCTGAAGTGATCGTTATCGTGTCTAAATTTTATTATTTTTTTTTAGGATCGCCAAAATTAAGAACTGGACAGAATTGGATACTTGAAAGTGGAATGTAGTCGGAACACGGAATTGCTTAAAAGAATTCGATAAGTAGGTAGCCATTTAATATGTTTATTTCCCACCAAAACAGAATCTTATTCAAATTGCGTATATGTGAGATCGATTAAATCCTATGATGCAGCATCTTGCTTCTTGCCTTGGTGGCTAGAGATCGGCTAAGAAACACAAACCCGAATTCGAATGGAATCTCTCGCTCTCTTCTCCTGACGTCTGAAGTGCTACACACTTCTTGGATCTTGTTGTTTTTTTTTTTTTTGTGGAGAACTGGTTATGCTAATACACAAGCCATCATCCAACACACCACAAGGATAACCAAACCGAAAAAAACTCAACAATAACCAACTCTTCGGAAAGGTCGACAGAACGAACGAAAAAAACAACAATAAAATAAAATAAAAATAAATATAAATTTAAAGTTTTAATCTCAATCTTTCCGCTCACACTCGTGGATCACACACGAGAGTGATCACGTCTCGCGCGTTTCAGCGTCAGCCCTGCCAGAAGTGATCGTGACTTGTACATTTTCAATTACAGATCTTCAAGAAACCCGAAGAAAACGAAAGACAGCGGAAAAAAACCCTCCCAAAAATCTCTAGGTTCTTGAATCTTTTTTCCAGAGTTTTTGGTAGTTGATCTCGTGTCCAAAGTGAAGATCACTGTTTGCATTTTGATCCAATTAGGTGAACATTGTTCGGGAAAAAATTCCAAAGTGATCGCTTAATCATTTCAATGATTATTTTTCATATATACAGGAAAGCGATCGGATCAGAGTGCGGGCGGTCAGAAGAAGAAGAAGGTGGTCACTTCTCACGATCCTTTTTCTTCGAATTCCGATATACCGCGCTTTAATTGTCGGAACTGCTAAAAGGCTAAATGGAAATAATTCGACTCGAATCAAGCGCGATTTCCGAACGTTAAACAGACAAGTGGTGTAAACAACCTGTGCACCTGAACGTGGTGTGGTGTGGTGATCTTGATGATGAAGATGAGGTCCGAGAAAGATCACGGCGAGTCATATAAAGTGGACGACAGCGTTGTTGTACGTCTTATAACTGACCTTCAAAATGGACCCCCGAATTCTAAGCCCACCACGGTAGTTACGGTGACTTCTTAATCCGTCCACGTGAAGTTTATTTGAATCCAGACGGATTTTCTTATCGATCGCGATCGAGTCTCTTTGGGAATATTTTCTTGTTTACGTAATGATCTATACGTGCACGTCTTGGTCGGTTTTTTGGAGAGCTTCAGGTTTGTTTTGATTTCATTTTCTAATCGTTAGCGTAAACTAAAAAAAAAATAGATTAAAGAAATGAGCAATGTCTGTTGATGGATTAATGAGGCGATTCGAACATTTTTTGGCCGTCGATCAACGCGTACTCGTACAAGATGCTAACTTTTGATTTGTGTACTCTAGATGAGTTATTATTTATTACAGGAGGCCAAGGTCCGATCTGTGCTGTAGTGCTATCGTAAGTAAGTAAGTACTGTAATCCCTCGAACTGCGCGGCTTCTGTCTGCGCGGTTTCGCAGTTGCGCGATTTTGTTTTTACCACAAAAATTTCGCATTGCGCGGTAAAAGTTTCACAGCAGCGCGTCATTATTTCTCCATTTCTCTTTTTCGTGCAATATTCACATAAAATTTGGTGAATCCCCTTAACATGGTTTTTAGGTAGAGCTATGCTTGTTTTTCCTACCTCTGGAACGGCTTACGCTATGATAGATGTACCATAGATCTATTAGAGAAGCAATTTAGATAATTCAGTTCAGTTCACGAAGCCCTGAAATCCCTACACACCCTCGCTTTCTGGCGACCCCTTGGTATTCACAGAAGATGTGTGTGGTGTCCTCTATAGCGTACATACTGTGACAGTACCTGCACAGATCCGTCTCGGCTAGCCCTAATCACAGGACATGTTTCCTCAGCATACAATGACCCCGTCAGTGTTCTGATGATCTACTCCAAGTTAATATAGGTATTCCTAGTTTTTCGCAATCTAACTCGTGCCACAAAGCTTAAGAGCATCCTGCAGCTTGCCAGCTACAGTGGTCAAACTCTGGGATCAAGTAGTCCATGCTGGACTTCCCAGTAGAGCTCCGTCTAAGCAGGGCACAGCTTGATAGCCTAACTACTGTATTTGCCACTACCTGTTTCACATAGATATCCTATTGTATTAGATGCATAAACACCTCCTGTTTCATAACACAGGCAGTCTGTTGCATTCCTCCTAGTTCCCTAAGATTGTACTTTTTATCCGTGACTTTCCAACACACTACTGCCCCATAGGTCAGAATAGGTCTCATAACCAGTGCACTGTATTTGTTTTTAGACCGCAGCTTTTGCGCACTGTCTATTTGCACGCGAATAGCGCGTTATTTGCCTTCTTAATGCGATCCTGATTATTCAATTTCCAGCTGAGCTTCCTGTCCTGAATTAGACCCAGGTATTAGACAAGTTCCGATAGTCTACGCCTCTACGCCTATAGGCAGCCTAAATCTTACGCTTCCTTGTGATTCCATACTTAATGCTGTAAAAAATTTTATTTATTTATTTATTTTTAGATTGCACCGGTTAAAAATCCGGGCCCATCAAGAATTTCGGTCAGACCCAGAGGGTATATGGTCCATTCTTTACAGTTATGGTGTACAGAACTAGGATATGTAATAATTATGTAAAACCGAATAAATAAGATAGAATTATAAATGTAAAATCAATAATGCAAGAATGAACTGGATGCTGTAAAATAGTCTTTCAAGTAAAAAATGAATTCATACAAAACTTGTTTTATTTATATTTAAAAATTAAACGTCCATATTGAAGGACCCTATATAAGTATTATAATATTCACATAAATGCCAAGAAAACGTTTTTGGAATAGCTTGAAATTCGGTCCCTTATGGGCGTGTAAATCAATTGTATACATTTTCACGAATTCAGCCATATCTCTCAGGTTGGATTATATAATTTTTGCATAATTGCATACTTATTAGAGTTTTCGACTTGTGAGGATGATTTTCCCACACTTTCTTAAGATTTTCACCATATCTCTTATGCCGCATTACCACACGCGCCTTCACTCGTATTGACCGATGCGCGTGTGGAAAGGGCACATTCGCGTTAGCTCACGCATGAAATTGAGATTCGCGTACATTTGTCTCTCTGACACTGTTTGGACACGTTTCAACGGGATTTGCTTACAGCACGAATGTGCCATTTCCACACGCGCCTTCACTCGCATTGCATGAAGACACTACCCAGCGGGAAAAAAAAAGGACTCTGAAGTATGCATTTCGTAAACATTCCCATTCAATGGATGAAAGAATTACCATACTTTTCATACCAATTTTTTTTATAAAGTTGAAGGAATGATTCTCTATACATTTTTCAGAATGCGAAGACATATTGCAATAATCTTGCATAGAAATACAATATTACATACAGTACATAATGCTTTGCTCATATTCCTGCTGGGACCGAACTGAACACTTGGTAGCCCCCACCACTGCCAAAAACACTCGCATTGAACATTCGCTTCGATGGGACTCGCTTGTAGCACTCACGCGTACCATTTCCACACGCGCCTAGACATTCACGCTAAATCGCATCGGTCAATGCGAGTGACGGCGCGTGTGGAAATGCGGCATTAGATTTGATGAAATACTATATTGGTTTTAACTTTACTTTCCTGGAAAAATGAAAACTCAGAGCTGTTCTTCGTAATCCCGCTTGCATAGATATATTTGGAACGAAAAAGAAGTGGCGGTTTTCTTCATAATTTTGTTACAAATCTCCTTTTTTGCTTCATTGATAGTAATATTATACTATTGTAGACAGTGGCGATGCTAATAGTTTTGGCACCCGGCGCACTTTTTACGTTTTGGTGCCCCAAATTTTATATTTTATTTTCGGAAAATGAAGGATAGTTTTCAAGAAACAGAGAAGATGGTATAGTGACCCACTCATTATTTTTTTGAAGCATTATTTCTAAAGCCTCAGTTACAATGGACCCGATCCGATCCGGCAACTTCGGAGGAGAAAATTTTCTAGTCCCAATGATTCCGTTCCGACATCCATTAAAGTGACATTATCGAGGTGTAATTGTGATTTTTAGTGTGGCGAAGGAGATGGTGAAATTCAATAATTCACCTCTTACCGTCGGAACGGATAGAAGTTGAAAGTTGGTCAACTTTACCCATCCGTTTTGTGTCTCGGCTAATTACCGGAATGATTGTGACTAGGCTTTCCGAATTTCCCTTTAAATGTGTGTCGGATGGAGAAACTCAACACTCTCCGTTTTCCGGATCGGATCGGAACCATTGTAACTGAGGCTTAACTCTTTCCATGTTTTAAAATTTAGTATATGGGGAATCCCCTTTTCATGTTCTTCAACTAATCTTCCTAAATGACTCCAATCTCTATATCCGGAGGAAGGTAGGAAGCAGTTATTTTTATTTTTAGAAAAAAGTTTACAGGAATAACAAAAAACTGCATCTTTTGAAACTGAATACAAAAGCCACGATCTAACAACTTCTCCATTCTGCAGTGATCTATTGTAAAATGTTTTGTTAAACTTTCTACCATTTGTAAGGGGTTATTTAACATCACTAATTAGATGCGCTCCCTTCTCTACTATTCGTTTTATGAGTCGATCATTCAGAACTGGCCACAGCCCAGGATCTTCAAAATCATTGTTTGAATTAAGGACCTCAAAAGGCTGTTGACTGTGCACAGATAAACTTTGGTCATCAATTAAAGACGGAACTTCATGGTTTATCGTTTCCACGGCGGAAGTGGAAGCTTCAGATAAGGGTAGTTATATCGCACGAAAATATCAAATTATTTTGCGTTGAAATTGCAGTATCTTGCAGGAATGTCTTAATTCCGCTTGATAACTTAGCATTTTCAGCTTCAGTAATCTTCCGCTTTTTTCGATATTGACTACCGGACAATTTTTTTGGATTTATGGACATTTTTTGATTTTAGAAACAAAATATACTAGAAGGTATTTGTCATCTTCAGTAGTCTGGGTGGCTTAGTGGCTAGAGCACTTGCCTTCGGTGCACCTGGTACCAGGTTCGAATCTGCTTGGCGACAAGTAATTTTCGAAAATGTGATTGGGTGCCGGACTACCAGTTCACTCAGCTGTAAATGAGTACCTGAGCTAAAATCGGGGTAATAATCACGGACGAGCGTGCAGCTGACCACTTCACCTCCTAATGTTCCGTTGGTCTCGCAATGAAGTAACTCTAGCATTACTTTGAGGCCTAGGCCCGATTTGGGCTGTTGCGCCATTGATTATTATTTGTCATCTTCAGTATATATCTCTACGTACCCATCCACCTCGGAAAATGAAGCGCCTCGACTACTCTTAGCCCAGCACCTGATAATTGCTTCTGGCAATTTCTTATCCCAATCAACTCCAAGGCTCCACAAATCTTGGATGAGTATCTTCGCTCTGATAATGACTGGCCCAAGCTATCCAATTGGATCGTACAAGCGCGCTACACGCTTCTCGAACTTTGGCCCGAAAAATAATAAAGTTTCACGCAGACTTTTGCCAGATTTTATTTCAATAAATGAAATAAACAATTATGTTGCAACAGGGTACAATTCCGCCAACTCAGTATAGGTAAAATCCTAATAAATAACAACAATATCAACTTTTTGTTATAAAATTACTTCAACTTCCCGCGCTCCATTTGAATTTGTATCCTTATTTCACCATTTGACTGGAAATAATTTGGAACTCCTGCACCACCAATCAAATGCAGGTGTCACCAGTTCAAAAGCGAAATTAAACTACAATAGCGGATCTCGATTCCATCTTGGAAGATCCGATCAAAGAGAATCCGGAAAACTACGAATTCCGATATCTGAAATTGAATCATAATAGACCCCCAGTGGTTCTACACTGTCTAACTTTTAGGATTTTCCGGTTTGTGGACAACCTGGCGTGTGGTGTGGTCACGCAAGTCTAACGCGGCTTTTACACTAGGGCGAGATTCCTTTCACGAAAAGTGGTCTTAATTCACCGGAAACCCCAAAATTCCAGGTATATAAACATTCCATACGCACGGAACAGGTGTAATATCCAAACGAATGGTGAATGCACACAACTACTCCGGGTCCAGTAGGGGAAAGGCAAAAGACAACGGCATCGGTATGCAGCTAAAAGACAGTATGCACTAGGATGACAGAGCGGGTAGGCCTCACGCTGGTACTGCGTATGCGTACAGGTGACATGTGGCGGGGTAAAGAAAAAAGCACATGTGTTCTTTTCCTTCTGCAAGCCCCGACCCCGTCTGAAATTGATAACTGGTTCTCGTTCTGCTATTAAAGAAGTCTTGTTGTTCTTTTTCCGCCCAGAATGAAAATTCAAGCTACCCCTTGGGTTAAGAGAGCCAGATTCTGGCCTATGCAAGATCTCTTAGTTTCCAGTTCCTCCCGATTTTATTTTATTTACTTCTTTTTTCAACACATAACAGACAGTAGACAGACCCTTTTTGTGTTTTCGTTTTGTTTTTTTGGTGCCGGCCGATGAAACCTCAGCAACGGGTGCTAGGGAGGAAGCGAGCAATTTCTTTAAGACATACTCAGCTGAAGAAAATCCGAACAAAACTAAAGCAAGAAAACCAAACTTCACGTTCAGTTACGTACCTTTAAATTGATCCCGAACTACTGCAGCATTCCGCGGCAAATTTCCACAAAAACCGGTGACAGTGAAAATTTAATAAACAAATCAAACGGCACCACACAACCCAAAACTTCACTTTCCTCTTTTACGTGCTTGTGTTTGTGTGCGTTGTAAATAAAACCACCAAACAGCGGATGCACTCGTTCGTCGGCTTGGCGCTGCAGCAAAGTGTGCAATTTAACAAACCACCCGCGACCGCTTGCACAAGAAAAACAATATGAGCAAACTTGCAACACTTCGTTTAATTGATTTTCAATTAGAGCCCGAATAAACCAACAACAAAACCAAACTAAAATTCAATTCACTCGAAGACACTTGAGCGCGCCCGCAACAAGAACACAAATCGAAAGAAAAAGACCGGGACGTAAGAAACCGCGAGAAGAAGACGAGCGACGAAGTGCACTTGAACCCACCACGTTCGACTCAAAACTGAACTCGAAGCTCAGCTAACTTCAAACGAATGCGCTCGCCGCTAATGAAATTGAAATTTTTATTTTTGAAAAAGTGAAAAAACTGCATTTTAAATTTCGTGAGAGAAACGAGGTGGGGGATTGCTAAGAGAAAATTGTGCGCACCTTTTCGTTCTCGGTTCTCGCTGTTTCACCTTGCCGCGGCTCTTGGTTTTAGCTGGCCGCCATACGAAAAATCTTTTTCAGATTTCTCTGTTTCTTTTTGTTCAAGCGGGAGTTGTACGTTTTTCATGAATTAAGGTGTTGCGGGAAAACGCTAAAAGTTGATAAAATCTGCGGTTTGTTTTGAATTAATCACGAAAAATATGGAAATTTCACAGTAAAACAATGCAACAGGTGAATTTTAAATTCATTGCTAGGCCAGCACTCTTCTATTTTTATCATGCCGTGCCAAACACACACTCACGCACTTTCCGTTTTGAAATAAAAACTTCGTCAGATTTCTCTTAACTTCGAGGTGTGAAGTTGTGTGCGTGTGTTTCGTTTTGAAACTTCAGAATGCGTAGAGATGGCGCTGTAATCGGTAGGAAGTAATAATGCAGTAAAATCGTAATATTTCTGGAATTCAACAGAACGTCAGTTCCGGTTCTGGTCAACTGCTTCATTCAGTGCTGGATTGTAAGTGACATGAACATTACCTTTGGAAATAAAATGGGTGTTCTGAAAACTGTGTGGAATGTTTTATTTTTATACAGTCGAACTCGGCTATAACGAATACGGGATATAACGATATAACGCTTTTCTATAAGGAACCAACTAAAAGTCCCGCCCCAATTGGTATTTAATACATGGAGTATCTACCAGAACAATAGTCGTCATCAAATAGTAATTTATATAATATAATAAACATAAGAAACCCTCCACGAGTCAATATAAATGGTACCTTTGTACCTCATGAAAACAACGCCAAGTACTTACGCATAACACTAGATGCTAAATTAAGATGGAAAGAACATGTCAAAAAAAAAGGCTGAACTAGAAAGTAGATATAGAGAACTAAACTGGCTTTTGGGACGTAAGTCCAAACTTTCAAATCATAACAAAATATTGATTTATAATCAAACACTAAAACCTGTATGGTAGTCAAATATGGGGGTGTGCTAAACATACTCATATTCTGAAAATTCAAATCTTCCAGAACAAAGTTCTACGTAATTTAGTCAATGCTTCGTGGTATGTACGAAACAACGATCTACACCGCGACCTAGAGATCCTTAATGTAGCTAGTGTAATAAAAAAGAATGCTGTTAAACATGAAAATGTGCTACAGCATCACGTCAACATTGAGGCAGCCAGACTTCTTGATACTCATAATCAAATGAGAAGGCTGAATAGAACCAATCCTATTGATTTGGTGTATTTGTAATATAGTGTTGTGTTGTGTTGTATTACATGTCAGATTTATATGTAGAGCATCAATGAATGACCTACTAATTTGAATAGTGTTAAGAATTCAGACGAAAATTAATGGTTAGTCCTCAGACTAGTTTAATACACAAAGGGAGGTGGTTTTAGTGGGGGTGGATCCCACATTACTAAGATGATTTGCGCGGGTATCTTAGTGTCTTTCAAGATTTCCATCTTCCTGCTCCCAAAACAAACAAAAAAATACTAATTTCTACAGTCTATAAGGTTTTGGCTAAATGTACCCTACGAAGAATTTCTAAAACTCTCAATGAAACCCAACCGTTATCCGAAAAACCCAAGTCCACACCATTGGGACACTACTATTCAAGTCCACACAACTAGTAGCATACTACGCGATGACGACGATATAAACATCCTCGCAAGATCCTAGTGCTATGGAGGTATTTATCAATCTTAATTCCGCCATAAAAGAAATCGGGTTGCGCATTAACGAAAGCAAAACAAAAGTAATGACACAAATAAGAAATAGAACGCCAATCAGAAATAATGTAACAATTGCGGAGTATAATTTGAAGAGTGTGGACAACTTCATACCATACACCTTGACCAAAAAGTTCCCGGAATTTATTGACTTAACACACTTATGGCAGCGCCTGATCCAATCGTCGACACATTTTTTATATTCGGTATTCGGTATGACCATCAGTGCTCCCTGCGATTTTTCCATTACTTCCTCTCGGCTGCTGAAACGCGTTCCTCGTTTTTTAACTCGATTGAACAGAAAGAAGTCACAGGGAGCCAAATCAGGTGAATTCGGTGGCTGTTGGATAGTATTTGTTGCTTCTTTCGTCAAAAAATTACGAATAATGATGGCGCTGTGCAACGGTGCGTTACCATGGTTCAAAATCCACGAGTCATTTCGTCTCATAACGCCCAAATAATACTCTTTGTTTCTTCTGGCAAAAATTCATGATGCAGTACATCGTTGTAATCCATGAAAAACGTGAGCATTGCCTTCTTTTTTGACTGAAAACGACGTGGTTCTTTGGTCTCGCCTCATTTGGTAAACGCCATTCACTTGCCTGATGTCTGGATTGCGTGTCGTACACATAAACCCACGTCTCGTCTCCAGTAATGATCCTTTTGATGAATGTGGGATCGGATTCAGCCTCGCAAATCATCTCTTTTGCGACGTCAACACGGTTTCTTTTTTGCATGAAATTGAGGTCTTTTGGCACCAACTTTGCTGCTACACGACGGAAACCCAAATCATTAACCAAAATGTCTTGGACGGATCCATAGGCAATGTTCAAGTCCTCCGCTATCTCTCTGATGGTTATTTTGCGGTTATTGACCCAACATTTCTTTTACTTCATGAATGTTTTCGTCGGTTTTCGATGTCGATGAATCTGCCACTGCGTTCATCATCTTCGATTGACTCACGACCACTTTTGAACCGCTCGTGCCACTGGTAAACAACCGTTTCTTTAGAGAATCGTTGCCGAAACACTTTTCCAACATTTCCAACGTTCGCGCACCATTAAATCCGTTTTTTACGCAAAATTTAATACAAGTTCGTTGTTGCAAATTTAAATCCATTTCTAAAATTGTAAAAAATCGCCAACACCCACAGAAGTAGATGTACTCTTGGCTACGTAACTTTTGAAAATGTCAAGCTATGACTCTAAAGCCACCCATATACAGGCGAGCATGTTGGTGAAAACATAGGTTTGCGCCAACATTAGTCTTAGCGCATACACCGGCGAGCATGTTGGCGAGCCTCACTTGCTTATTGGATTCCGCCATGGAAACAACTTGTGCTTGTCTGGTTTTATTTCTACTTGCACATATCATATGCCTTGTTTTTAATTTTTTTTAATTGCACAATGCTTGTACATATATCTCTGATTTTATTCGCCATGTTTCAGGCTTACTCTACCCAAAACTCCGATTCTGTAAATCGTGACATTATTCCGATTTGACGTCTTCCAACGACTGCCGTTGAACAACTGAGCACTGAAGTTTGTGCAAACATCACCATACACGTGAGAACATACGCCAACACCAACATGTTGGCGCTGAAAAATCAAAATATTTTGATTTTTGAGCGAGCATGTTTGTGCAAACGGCCAACAATGCCATACACGAGCGAATTGGCTTGCGCAAACCCATGTTTGCGCCAACATGCTCGCCTGTATATGGGGGGCTTAAGATTTATAGGGAATGTCAACAACAGATGTACCAGCTTAACAAAAAAAACAGAACTCAAATCGGAACAATAAGCGCCACACGGTGGTTATGCCGGGATCAAGGTGGTACATTTTGGGTCTAATCTAGCAAAAGACAACAACGAAACGGACGAAATCAAACGACGGATCATGTTAGCAAATAAAACGTATTAGTCGGTACTCTCAATAATAGGCGTGTTTTTTGCGCACTTTTCCAAGTCAGAGCAATTAGAAAATTTAAATGCAAAACAACAACAAAATTGCTGTTTTCATAACTTGTTTTCGATAGTAGGCTAGATTAGAGAATTTAACACGAATTCAGTGAGCAGCTATCTATGGAAAAAGTTATCAAAAACAGCAATGTTGTTGTTGTTTTGCATATAAATTTCTAACCTAGTCTGATGAGCAAAAGACACACCTAATGAACTCCAAGAAAGTGCACAAGAACAATAAGCTGCGGATATATAAAACTCGTACACGACCTGTGCTCTGTTATGGTAGTGAGACGTGGACATTAACGCGAGCTTCGGAAAAAAAAGTTACCCTCGCGTTAAAATCATTTGTTACCAAGTTTTGGTGAGACCTATTCTCACTTATAGCTGCCCCATTTGGTTCAATATTAGTCCATCTTATATGCAAAAATTTAGACTTTTCGAAAGAAAATGTCTACGCGCGTGTACTGGCATCTATAGAAAGGCAGAGACAGATTTTCTGCATTACATATCGAACGAGGAAATATATGAAACGGCAGAAATCTTCCGGGTTGATACGACAATCATAAAATTAATTAGGACCCAACTCAGATCAAGACCTTAACCCCTGGATCCACCAACCCTTCTTCCGAAACCCACAATATATTGAAAAAACCATGTCAACTAGTTTCATTCCACCTGCAGCCTTCGTCTACCTTGACGAAAACGACTTCATCTTAGATTCCGACTACATACCAATCATTTATCACGCATATAGGCGCGCGACCGATAAAAAAATAGAATACGACCCCAATCTCGAAACCAAAGAGGTATATAACTAATGGAGATCGCAAAGCGCCGTTTCTGTATAAAGCACTGTGAAGCATTTTGCAGTTTAAGCGACTGTTTTTGTATGGAGCGTTTCATGCCCGGTGGCAGTGAAATGCAAATATTAGCCTAGTATTTAAAGGTTGGGCTTTTTTTCTTTTCAATACCGGGGTTTAACATATATGTGAGTAAGATGCTAATAGTAGCATAGTGAATATCGCCGGTCCTTTGCGAGAAAACCTCCGGCTTCAAAAAAAGTCGCTGCACGTTATCTCCATTATACATATACCTCTATGCTCGAAACCAACGACCACCTGCCCTTATGGCGTTACTCCACGGCGAACTATGTTGACATTGACAGACATGAGCGTGAGGCTACGAGATACTGGTGGCTTAATCAACAAGACATTTAGTTAGTTTTTCTAGAATAAGTTAATTAAGTAATTAAGCTAACCCAAAAAAATAAACGAATTTAGAATAAGTACTAAGCTTGTTAGCAGATTCCCTAGTTATAAGGAATACCAGACCGAGACATTCGCTACAGGAACTGATGGCCTTCAGCTATTAGTCCAGGTGACGAATGGCTCGGCCCGGAATAGGTATAAGGAAAAATTATGTATGAAAAATTGTTTTATTTAAGGAAGATTGTAATAAATTAAATAAAGTGATTCTTATCACACCTAAATAATTCCTTCTTTATGCATTAATGCAAATATTGTATGCTGGACTGGGCTGTACGCAGCAGGGAACGGTTGTTTCTGCTGAACAGCGTATTATGAGAGCCGATCGAGTGAGTATTTTACTTGTAAGAAATGTCAAACTCACTCGACTGCTGGAAATGATAGGACTTTCTAATTGTCGAGTTTCATAGTACCAACTTTTGCTAGAGTCGAGTTCAAATGTGAATGAGTTACTCACTCGACTCGAGTTTCATAAAAGGCCCCCTTATCTATCGATAATCGGGAAAATGAAAGAATCAGAATACAAAGCAAAGAATACTCAGCGAATGCAGATAATTTTGGAATCTAAAAGAACTATTTAATGCCAACATATCATCGAATACCTGAAAGTACATTTTCAACTCATCATTACACATGGAGCACAAACATGGTGCAACAACGACAAGGCCTGCTCAAAACTCAGCGGTGCATAAAGTGCAGTAAGAAATTAACTTAATTTTGTGTCCTTTTTTAATGTAATATAATTTTTTTTTTAAATTTTTATAATAATTTTTATTAATCTTTGTTTTTTCTTGTTTCTTTGTTAATTTACAGTTTCTGTTTGTTCCACGTTTTTGTTACTAAAATTTTAATTAAACTTTTTCATCTCTACTTTTATATTACACAATTTTTTTCTGTTTTCTTCTATTTTCCATTAATTAAATTTATAATATAAAATATAATATATAGTAACGTTCACCTATCTAGGAAAATATACAACTCTCTCTATCTCTCTCCGTCTATCGTTCTATATTTTGCTTTATGTAATCTACAGAAAAATGTGTAATATTATTTAATTGGTTTCTTATTAAATGTTTGAATTCCCTCTTTGTTTTTTGTATTTTTTTAATATTTATGGAAATATGTATAGATAATAATTTGTTAATTTTGTTTCTTCAACTATATGCTATATATGTGCAAATGTAGGTATATATTTTTTAATGATAGGCATATTTATAATTTTGATATTTTTTTAATTAGTTTGCTTATACAGTGAATTTGTATATTTTTTTGTACAAAATGAAATTTTATTTGAAAGCAGTTTTTTTTAAATAAAAGTGGTTTTGTTTTATATTTTTTTTTATGGGTATGAATTTGCTCTATTTTTTGTTAACTTAGAACGTAATAAATTACTTAATCGCGATTAATCGAAAATAACAGAAAGTAAAGCAATAGTTCGTTATTAAATAAATAAAATTTGACGTAATAAAAAAATGAATAGTATATTTTGGAAGACTTGGCAATGTAAATTTCTGACTTTGACACAATAGCGTGGCAGTCACACATAACTGTAGTTATAACAAGATAGCGCAAAAAAATCTTATCTTGGCCATAAATTCATGGGCCAATGAGGGTACTCGACTCGCCCAAATGAGTTAGATTCTGCAATGACGAGACTCGAACGAGTGACTACATCAGTCGATGAAAGAAGTGTGTTTAAAAGTAACTGCATAATATGAGAATCGATCGAGTGAATTTCAACTCGAATGAAGTGTGAAATTGAGTCCACAGTTTCAATTGAACTGACCATCTACGCAACGAGTCCCGTAATCCCAAATTAAGATCATCTCGTCCTCAGATGTAAGTCGAATTCACTCGGAACGAGTGTCATAATAGGAGCGAACAAATTTGTACTGATGCTGGTTCCCTAGAATCACCGGTTGTTTACAGATCAAGAGTAGAGCAATCCCAAACACCAGAGTTGTTCAAAGGAAAACACAACAGATGGAAAAACACAAATCAGCAATTATAACGCAAATAATTTAAAAAGTTTTTTAAAAAAAACCAAGGCCTTTGGAGCTCGAGAAACGCCCGACGAAGAATTGATCGAAAAGGACCAAGTTGACTTCCGCTTATGGGTCAAAAAATACCAACGAAGAGGACCTTTTGACGAAAGCCTAGGTTTTTATTCCTGGACTGATAGAGTACGACGTGAGAAAAAGAGGAAGTTGTTCTACATTGGACAGTATATAACATCACTCAACCCGAAAATACTCCTAACAAATTGAATTCCGATCGAAGGAATCGTATATAAGGTCCCGAAAATTCACGGCCCACAGACCAATAGCCGTTGTAGTAAAGATTTTGCCCCCACTAGTGCCGACGCAGTCGGAAGCGACTTACCAACGCAGTGAAAACCATAGCCCCACATTCGATGTCACCGAATATTGTCGTCGTAATACACAACCAAAAACATGACATAACCAACGACAATGGCCAACGTCTTATTGATTTTGCAAGCAGCAAAAATATCATAGTAAGCTCTACATGCTTCACTCATCGCGATATTCACACCTTCAATCAAATAGACCACGTTCTAATTGAGAAAAGGGCTGCTTCTATAGTATAATTGATATACGAACCCTCCGCGGTGCTAATTTTGACTTTGGTCACTATCTAGTCAGAGCTAAATATCGAATGCCGAATAGCTTGTCGTGGATGTACGAAATGGAGTAAGACTTGGAAATTCAATATCGACAAGCTCAAAAACGAAACGGTGGCACATGCATACAAACATGTCAAAACTGGATCAAAATTTAACACTAATATACGAAAACATCTAGAGTTTGCCAATGGAGAATATGTGGGCGAAAATACGAGATGGCATTTAATCCTCTGCAGAAGAGACATTAGGATATCAAATCCGGCGAAAAAATGATGACTGGTTCGACCAAGAATGTCGCGAGGCAATAGACTGAAAGAACGAGGCTTTCAAAATTTTTACTGAACGACCAACACGAGCCAAAAAAGATAGATATGATGAGCTTAGGCGGTTTGCAAAAAAAACTTGCAGGCGAAAACAAAGGAATTACTATAATGACAAGATAGAAAAAGAGGACGACAATATGAGACAAAATATAACCCGGGATACATACACAATAGTAAGAGACCTCAAAAAGGGGTATAAGCCCAAAACCAGTCTTTGCAAAGACTTAGGGGGTAACATCATCAGCAACCCACAAGAAATTAAAAGGAGATGGGCTTCCTACTTCGATTATCTTCTTAATCCCACCCCATCAGCACCGATCCCGACCGATAACATCTCGACTGAGGTTTCAAATTGGTAGCGAGACATGGACATCAACGCGAGCTTCTGAAAAAACAGTTAACACATTCGAAAGAAAGATGATCCGAAAAACTGTTGGACCTGTGAAGGAAGGATAAGATACAACCATGAATTGTATGAACTCTACGAAGAGCCAAAAGCTTCAACGTTCATCAAGCTACGTAAACTGCAGTGGGCTGGCCATTGCGAGCGAATAGAAGATATACGAATTCGCAAGCGTGCTCTTAAACGTAAAACGAGTGGTAACAGATCAGTAGTCAAAACACGAAAACGATAGACAGACTCGGGCGTATTACGAAACTCGACTCGACCAAAAAAACTCACATTCTGCGACTATCAAACTCGTCGACTGCCTACTTGTCGAGTTTGACTCGACGTTTAGTTAAGAAAAAAGCGTGAGTAAAGAAAACTGAGTAATATGAGAACCGATCGAGTGAGTATTTATTTGTAAGAAATGCCAAACTCATTCGACTGCTGGAAATGAAGTGACTTTCCAATTTTCGAGTTTCATCATACCAACTTTTCCTCGAGTTGAGTTCAAATGTGAGTGAGTTTCAAATGTGAGACTCGTGTTTCCTAATAGGCCCGACTCAGTTGATGAAGACGCCAAAGCCATCTTAAAAATTAGTAGCTGGCGGACGCGGTCTTTGGATCGAGACGATGACTTCAAGAGGCGACGATATTTCAGGAGGCCAGGACTTGATTAGGGCTATCGCGCCATTGAGGATAATGATTAACACACCAACATAGTTGGCCACACGGTAAAACTAAGAGAACTTCTAATTTCAGGTCAAACAAACGACCTTTTTTATATTATGCATTTAAAACTAGTTTTCCTACTTGCTTGAATTTATAAATAAAATGAGTCAATATAGTTTCATTATGAAATCCCTGATTTACTATGAGTCCCATTGTAAACTGTGCACTACTTTCGATACACAGTTGGACATTTAAGACGTTTTTTTTTAAAATAATTTACCTTAATTTACTATTACCTTAAGGGACTAGAAATTGATTAGCTGGTTCTTAATATAGTACAGAATTACCTCTCTGTATATCAACCAATAAGTAGTTTGGGTGGCTTAGTGGCTAGAGCACTTGCCTTCGGTGCACCTGGTACCAGGTTCGAATCTGCTAGGTGACAAGTAATTTTCGAAAATGGGATTGGGTGCCGGACTACCAGTTCACTCAGCTGTAAATGAGTACCTGAGTTAAAATCGGGGTAATAATCACGGACGAGCGTGTAGCTGACCACTTCACCTCCTAGTGTTCCGTTGGTCTCGCAATGAAGTAACTCTAGCATTACTTCAAGGCCTAGGCCCGACTTGGGCTGTTGCGCCATTGATTATTATATCAACCAATCAAACGATCCATTTATCTCAAAACAGGAAGAAAACAATGATTAAACTTGTTCGTCCGTAAATCCACCTTTACAATTGTATTGAAAACCCGGAAGTCTATGTAATGAGCTAGCAAAATAAACTAAATAATTTTTTTGAACCCAAATTTGTTTAAATTTTTCAAAATGTGTCGAATAAAAGGTGAAAGAATTAACGAGAATTATTACAAATTAATTATATCTTATAGTAGAGCTTACAGAAATTTAAAGAAAAATATTTTTAGAAGCAATTGATAAAATAAATACCTTAACAGCACACATCACAATCATATTTCTTTATAATATCCTAATATCGCATTTATTCTTTCATAAACATATCTCATAAGGAAATCTCGTGTTAACTAATTTTACTGTATTTACTACAGTTTCAATTTTATTTTAATTTTTATTTGTGTGTTTTTAGAAGATTTAGTAAGGCAAGCGCGCGAATATAATTGTTTATTGGTAAATTTTGTATCTTGACTACGTTTTAATATGTGTTTACATTTAAAAAAATATTAAAACGCGAAAATAAGTATTAAAGTGTACAAGTTTTGGTTTTTTGGCACAAACATTTTTTGTTGGTTTAACAATGAGAAGAGTTTTTAAACGAAATGATCTGGCTAGCGTTCTAAGAAAAGATAAACAAATATTTAAGATATTTTCCGTCACTACAGTTAATTAATTAATTTTTTTTTTAATATATTGCTTTCTTTCATATTCAGTAATATTATTATTAATGTACTTACAAATCAATACTCTAATCTCTAAATGGGTTACATTTATGTTATATATAAACTTGTTGTTTTGTTTAAAAGTTAAATTTAGAATGTTCTAATTGTTGTTATCCGTTACAGTTTAGTTATCTGAGAATATTTTATATTGTATATTCCTAATTTTTATATTTTTACAATAATTACACATTCTATGATCGCATTTTCTGTTTTTACACCTCTCAAGGTATTTTACTAAGGTTCTAGATTAATTACAAATTGTTTTTAGATGCTTTTAGCTTTTAGAATTGTTTAACTTTATGTAGTATCTACATGATATTTACAATCACTCGTACTGTGAGTGTCGTGCTTTACACGTTCTCTGTATATTTTTTAATATGAAACATTTTTTTTTCTAATCATTTCAACCATCACATAACTATATTTCGGTTATTAAATTTAACGCTCGCAATAGAAACAATTTACTTTGTTAAATTATATCACTACTACGAGTACGTTCTTTCATATTTTTTTTTTAATAATTTGCAAAAAAATGAAAAAGTGAAACATTGTTGTTAAATTTATACAAAGGCATTTTTGATTGTTTTAGCTTTTTATTTCAGTTGTACAACTTTCTGTTGTTCTTCTGAATTTAAAAGAAAATTTGCATCTTTATAAGATCCTCGTATTAAAAAATCAAATTGACAAACATTTTTAAATTCTACCAATCGAGAGAAAAAAATAACCACTCAACAAACTATCTACCAAAAAAATGCTAATTTAATTCCTCAAAGGGCTTGGGAGATACTGCGGGCCACGGAGGTCGTACGATGGACAGACGGACAGTCATTTTTCGAGTTTAGAGGTCTACTAGTCCTAAAGCGTACTAAACATTGTGGGTAGTAAATAGTTTTCTTAACGTCTATCACAATACAGTATTGAAATAATAAAGTCAAAACAGATTGAACAAACATGCGATTTATACGCAATATAATTAAAAAAAAAATTTTGACTTATTTACTTAACTTATAAATAACTCTTCTATTGAAAAAAAAAAAATTAAAAGTAAAATATAATTTGAGGTAGAACAGTACGACTAATGGTTGGTACAGCTGTGGCGAAATATGATAACTAGTAGATATGTGAAGAGAAATTCTTGGAAGCTGTCCAGGGTATAAATGACTTACCCAGCAATACAAGATTACTCGTACACAAAATACTCTGCAAAGCACACTTTAATAAAATGGGTATTGATCCAAAAACCCAGTTGGATGAGAGCCATGCTGGAATTCAGAAAAAAAATCAACATTAACTGATGCAGCAGTTACAGTCAAAGCTGCGAAAGGTGGCGTTCACAACTCCTCTGGTGCTTAGTAGTCTTAGATCTTCTGCAGGAACTATTAAGGTCTGGAGTTACGATATAGGGATACGCTGATGACGTTGCCATCCTAATAAGAGGTAAATTTGCTCAAATACAAACAAACAACTGAACTGAATTCATGATGATACCCTAATTCTGTGATAACCAAACATTTGCAACTACATACAAGATTACATTGAATTTATGGTTCGTTTGGTTTAGTTTTGGTTAGCACTTCGTATTGTACCTCTTATTTTTAGTATCTTCAAGGCTTCGATTCTATTAATCTTGCTATTGCCCTTGTTGGTATCCTTTTCCACCCCCTTTTAATGGGGTCGGTATAACTCCTTCTTTTTACGATTATTCACCCGTATTGCGAATGTCGCGGTCACGTCACTTCGATGACGATGCAAAGTGTCACGTCGATCGCAAAAAGCGATTGTGTAACTCCATCGACGTGACTCAATGGCATTGCCATATTGATATGTATGTATCAGCTGTAAACTGTGAATTTAAGTTCATGTATGCCTTCGTTTACAACTATGACGTTATGTTTATGCAATATCAAATCCTACATTCAAATTTAAGATGCAGATAATCACCCGTATTGTGAATGTCGTGGTCACGTCACTTCGATGCCGATGCGAAGTGTCACGTCGATCGAAAAAAGCGATTGTGTAACTCCATCGACGTGACTCAATGGCATTGCCATATTGATATGTGTGTATCAGCTGAAAATTGCGAATTTAAGGTCTTGTATGCTTTCGTTTACAACTATGACGTTATTTTTCTGCAATATCAAATGCTACATTCAAATTTAAGATGCGGATAATGCTTTTTTCTAAAGTGGAAAAGCTATACATCTTGTTCGGCCCATTTGTGGCTCTCACTTCTGCTTGCATCTCGTGACGGTAGTCCCAAAGAATTTTACCGTGCCGAAAATTCGAGCCATATTTCTTTAATGTGTCGATCTAAACCGCTTTTAATGACGATTACTTGTTGCGAATCCATCAAAATAAGGAAAGAAACATCTTTTTGTCAAATCTATACTTGCATTTTTGCATCAACGTTAATTTTCTTCAGGCGTCACGGACTCGGAATGTCATCGACGAAAAATGACGATCAAAGTGACAACGCTCGATGACAATCGACACTCACAATCGCCTTTTCATGCGTCGATATCGAATCGGCATCGAAGTGACGCGACGTGACAATCACAATACGGTCGATTGTTTTTTTCTAAAGTGGAAAAGCTATACATCTTGTTCGGCCCATTTTTGGCTCTCACTTCTGCTTGCATCTCGTGACGGTAGTCCCAAAGAATTTTACAGTGCCGAAAATTGGAGCCATATTTTTTTAATGTGTGTCGATCTACACCGATTTTAATGACGATTATTTGTTGCGAATCCATCAAAATAAGGAAAGAAACATCTTTTTGTCAAATCTATACTTGCATTTTTGCATCAACGTTAATTTTCTTCAGGCGTCACGGACTCGGAATGTCATCGACGAAAAATGACGATCAAAGTGACAACGCTCGATGACAATCGACATACACAATCGCTTTTTCATGCGTCGATATCGAATCGTCATCGAAGTGACGCGACGTGACAATCACAATACGGTCGATAATTCGCAATAATGAACTTGGAGTGGGATATTGCTATATAGAATTTGCCTCAGCGTTCCCACCAGCTGTTAGGCTGTTTCGGATAGTTGGCTAGAATACACCCTCTGACGAGTCTATGCCTTCCGATGACGAAACAGCTCCTTCGGACCCAGTCCAACACAATCTTATGAAAACTGGCCTCTCCAATGAAGTTCTTTCCAAATTGTCATGTCCTCAGGGACGACGATTAATCAACAGTCGGGGATTTCGTGTTGGAGTTTCACTCCACTGATACCGGAAAAAACAACTAACTCTTAATCATCATAATAGCTTCAATGGTAGCTTACCATGAAAACCTAATAACAACAAATATTTGTTGTTTAGGTTTTATTTTCAGATTTCATTCGTAAAAAATTAATAATGCAAAAGTACACAAAAGTTAAAGCCCTTGGTGAAATAAGGGGTCAACTCGTTTTTCCAAGAACATGCGAAATTTAATTTCTCTGAAGCCTTATTAGATTAAAGTTATTTTATTGAATTTCTTTATGGTTTTATGAAAATTATTAAGGATAATATTAAATCATATGGGGCTAACTGCATCTGCTGGATTTCCTCCGAAAACAGTTAGCGGTCAGAAAAGTCAAGCACTTTCATAAGGGCTTCAACTGAACACCGAATGAAAATTATAGAAATCTTCGGGCACATTACAAATCTCAAGTCGAGCGAGTAACTCGACTCACATTTGAACTCGACTCGAGCTAAAGTTGGTATTATGAAACTCGAAAATTGGAAAGTCACTTCATTTCCAGCCGTCGAGTGAGTTTGACATTTCTTACAAGGAAATACTCACTCGATTGGCTCTCATGATTCGCAGTTCTCTTTACTCACGCTTTTTTCTCGACTCAAAGTCAAGTGAATGTGACGACGTCCGCTTTCAACTCAACCGCTGGTTGTCATCTCCAGTATATATATTTCTATGCTGTACCCTATAAACCAAACATTCATGAACAGGCGATGATGAGGCAGCGAACAGTTTCGAAACTTGTCGCTGAAAAAAGATTATCAGTTGGGAACAAGTTCAGCTATGTACTTGCTATCTGTGAATACATGCGAGGTATTCGCATTTCTTTCTTGCTCATACTGAGAAAATGTATCCTACTCTCTCATCCGCACTCTTCGACATGAGAGATCTGTTATCGCGCATTGTATTTGAAATTGGAATGAGCAAGAAAAAGATAGCAATACGAGCACTCAGTGAAGAGTGCGTTTGAAGTAGAGCCTACTGGTCATCGATGAGCGGTAAATCTGAATTGCACACGAAGTCCAACTGAACGATCATCGAGTATCCGTTTTAATGGATTTACATATGAATTGTATTCTACCACTCATCGAATAATGGTGGGATGAAATTGCACAAGAACTGTTAATTAACTCTGTGGCAAGTAGCACCTTTCCGTTATTCCTTGCTAATCGACACTACGACTTTCATTGCACCAGCCGGAAGAGTTATGAGTTCCGTGATCAGTTTCGAGTAGAGTTTCACGAACTGAACTGTTAAACGCCTAAGTTTGCTATACCATTTGCAGGTCGAGTAGATACGCACTTGATGATCGAATGTAACAGTATTCGGTGCTCATAATTTAGTTTTTTTTACTTATTAAAGGTGGAAGAGATCAACTTGTTTATCGCACTTGTTCGAATTGCAAGAATGTAATTAGTCAAGGAGGCCTCGATCTTTACCAAAGAGTTTTAATTGCTGTCGGGTTGGCGCAATTGCTGTCGGTTCGGCTGTACAAAAAGGTAATCGAACGTATTGTGATTGTCACTTCGATGCCGATTCGATATCGACGCATGAAAAGGCGATTGTGAGTGTCGATTGTCATCGAGCGTTGTCACTTTGATCGTCATTTTTCGTCGATGACATTCCGAGTCCGTGACGCCTGAAGAAAATTAACGTCGATGCAAAAATGCAAGTATAGATTTGACAAAAAGATGTTTCTTTCCTTATTTTGATGGATTCGCAACAAGTAATCGTCATTAAAAGTGGTGTAGATCGACACACATTAAAGAAATACGGCTCCAATTTTCGGCACTGTAAAATTCTTTGGGACTACCGTCACGAGATGCAAGCAGCAGTGAGAGCCAAAAATGGGCCAAACAAGATGTAAAGCTTTTCCACTTTAGAAAAAAGCATTATCCGCATCTTAAATTTGAATGTAGCATTTGATATTGCAGAAAAATAACGTCATAGTTGTAAACGAAGGCATACAAGACCTTAAATTCGCAATTTACAGCTGATTCACACATATCAATATGGCAATGCCATTGAGTCGCGTCGATGGAGTTACACAATCGCTTTTTTCGATCGACGTGACACTTCGCATCGGTATCGAAGTGACGTGACCACGACATTCACAATACGGGTGAATATTACTACAAATCCTACTTCAGAGCACCTTATTGAGTTGTTGTTTCCAAGGTATTTTGAAGAAAGGACCGTCAGCAGAAGATTCAGATTCAGTCATAAAGCATTTCAATTTTTCGCCAGAATTAGAAAGAATCAATAATAGTAGACTTACATTCAAATTCAGCACTCTTTTTCTTCTATACTCCTTCAATTTAATTAGACATAACGAGTCTAAACATCAATGGAAGACGCTTGATCAGAAGAGATCTAACAATACATGAGGAAAAGTTGGAAAAATATTTACTTTTTGATTTAACCCTCAATATCGCCACGAACCTGTTGTGAACCGGAGACCTTGGGAGTGAATATTTCAAATCAGGCGCGCGTGCTAATATGGTAGTACATAGTTTGTACATAAGAAGCCATGCATTTTTCGTGGTTTGGCTGACAGGGTAATGGAAAGTGCTGGTTTTAAATCCCATCTTTGCAAAGAGGGAAAATGGTGGCAATTTACATGATATAATTTTCCACGCCTAATTGACAAAAAATTCCCATTCAAGATAAATAAAAAGATATTCCTTTTTTAAACTCTTCGTGACTAACAACAAAGCCGTATTGCAACCGCAGTTTGGAACAAAAAAATAAGAGAAAGGTACAAATCGCTCAAAATAACCGTCTTAACAACATTTATCGACACGCTACGATAGTCACTAACAAATTTCAAACACTAATTTACTTTAGTCTAGGTAAGGTTCTATTGCAAAGCCCTTTCCAACGATGTAATTATCATAAATTTTTTTTTTTTTTATAATTAATCTGTAAACTAATTTTTGTAATTATGAAAATGTCCGTCAATGGCTATAAGTTCAGTAGCTCATAAGGTAGTACCGAAATATTTTGTTTTCTGGGCTCGTATGATGTATTGTTGTCGGCATTTTGGTATGATGTAATGCCGGTTTTCCACCAAACGGACAAAACAAAAACTCGTGTCGAAAAAAATATCTCTTCAATGAAAACGCAAAGAAATGTTTTTTTCGACACGAGTTTTTGTTTTGTCCGTTTGGTGGAAAACCGGCATAAGACGACGCGTCGTCGTTTTGGACATTTCAACGACGCACATTGAACGAAATAGTTACGGATTTCCAAACTGGACGATGTGACGTACGTCGACGAGAACGTCGCGACGTTCATTACATCATACGGCCCCTGATATCCGGCTCACAACAAATTCTGATCTATAAAAAAAAAATATAAAGTAATTGTAATTAAATAGTTGGTGCGACTTTAAATTTAATAGTAAAAAAAACTGACACGTTACCGTTGAGTAGCAAATAATCCGTATTTCCGGAAACTAACAAAATGCTCATCAAAGAGGAATAAACACATAAATCGAGCACATTCTCTCTCTCTCCTCGAATCTTCATTACATATCACACGTATTCACAAGTATACAAAATTAAAATCACGTTACATTATTTTTTTTTAAATTATTTCAAAATCCCAAAAAAATTTGCTATATTTATTCATTTTTTCTTATTCTCTCTCTCTTTCTCTTTCAATAATATTAATAAAATAACAACAACATAATTATAATAATAATTCTTACTTAAAAAAACGAAAAAAAATAATAATAAATTGAATAAGTTTCAATAAAACTTCCTTACAACAAGAAATATGAAAAAAAAAAAAATTTGAAATGTTAACTGCGAAATAACAACTTTCGAGTAGAAGAAAAAAAAACTGTAGTAAAATAATAAAAAGTTATATTTAAAATTATATTAAATTTAAAGTCTAAAAAAAAATGTCAGACTAACAACAAATGCAAAACAAATTGCAATTTCTTTTTAAAGTTATAAATGTGACGTTTAAATATAGTCAGACTTTCCTACACATGCTTAATTATTGCTTTTGACGAAAATTCTATCAATTAATTTCTTTTTTCCTACAAATAGAATTCATACGAGGAAAATTTTAAGACAGGAGGAGGCGGAGAACAGGCAGGATGAATAGTGGAATTGGGATAGAGGGAACAACAGATTTCTTTTTTTTTTAACAACGCTCGATATACTTATTAGTAGCAATAATAGGATACTATTCATTTCTATGTATATTGAATGCATTTTCATGTACTGATTGTTTAAGATGTTTTTTTCGCTATCGTTTTTTCTGTTTTTCTTTTTTTTTTTATGTATATTTTCTTTTTACAATAAAAATGCAAACTTATTTTTTAAACATGTAAAAACTTACAATAATAATATTTTAAATATATAATATATGTATAATTAACTATTAACGAGCAAACAAATAACTTAACCGTAAATTATTTTGATTTACAAAAAAATAAAATAAAAATTAGGTTTAATTTATTTTTTATTATTCATTCTTCATCTGCAGATGGACAGAGAAAATGTGTTTAAATTTCTATCAGTTTTATAAATTAATTGTGAAATTGTTTGAGAATCGACAATAAAATAATTTTTATGTATATAAAGTCATCGTAAAAATGGAAGGAAATAAATAAGCATTGCATATTTCTAACTAGTCCATGTTCCATGCAAAACATTTGAACTAATCAAACTCATTCTCTTCGAACTAAAGCTGAACCCGTTTTAAAGTATTTTGACGAGTAAATAAATTCGAAACAAATATGAGGGAAAATTATTTTTCAGATATAAATAGCTTAGCTTCGTTTATTTCCGTCTTGATAAGAAACATGCAATTTTAAAAGGCACTTTTATACTTTTCTTTAAAAAAAAAAAAAACATATCGTCAATAATTCTCTCGATCAACAATCTCAACAAAGAACAAAAGAATAAAAAAATGATTCAACTCAATAAAACTGTATTGCACCAAGCCCCCCTTTTCCTTTATTTTTGCTTCCTAGCAAAAACACAATTCTCTATCCTTGCCTAAAAAATTTTTCCACTTTGTTTATTTAAAAAAAAAAAAAAAATCCTATAACCTAATTTAAAACATTTAACTTTTTCTTTCGTTTAGAGTCTAGTAGGGCGCGCGACTAAAATATTAAATATATAACTATACTTTCAAATGTATTGAAAAACAAAAACTTTTATATCTTTCTGCCTCGGAACAACAACACATAAATGAGTAGTTTGAATGAAGAAAAAGAATCGCTTGTATAGCTGTTGAGCAAAATTTCTACTAAACCAACGAAGCTAAATTAAATAAAAAAAACTTTGGCATTAGAAGTTCGGTGACTTGTTGCGCGAACAAGTCCAGTTTATTTAGCTCATTCGAAACCTGGTGATATTTTAAAAATCTTTTGAAGAGACTCAAATTTCCGCATACAGTAGTACCGTAACATTAGGCTTGTGTAGTTCGTGAACGAACTAGTTCGGAAGATCGTTCCCATAAGTGAAATGAACGAACTAGTTCGCAGTGAATTCCGCTCCTAGTTCGTTTGTAGGAAGTAGTTCGTCATCACATTTGCATACCAGTAGTTCAGTTCGCGAGGGAAGTGAGGAACTCATTTTTTTAGGTCATCACATTCAGTGTCTTCTTTCGTGAGTGGGGACTTTTTTTTTTTTTAGGTCCTCACATTCACTACGAACTTGAAAGAAACTAGTTCCTTCGTCAGTGCACTGCGAACTACAAGAACGAACTAGTTCGCAAGGGCTGAGGAACTAGTTCGTTTGCAATCACTAAGGTGAACTAGAAGCCTACTTAATATTCGCTGCTCGTTGAATCTATAAACCCGGCTACAGACTTATAGCGTTTCGCCTATTTCGCACAACTCGCGACTTTCTCGTGAATTGTGTGTTTTTCGTGGGTTTCTCGCGTTTCGCGATTCGTGAGTTTTCTCTACTGGAGGCGGTTTTTTGACGACCTTAAAGGGTTTTGCTTGGAGAGACAGTGGCGAAAAATGTGCTGAGACGATTTTTTCGTGACTTTCTCGCGAGTTACATGTGTTTCATGAAACGAGATGAAAAACTCGCGAAATGTGAAAAACAAGAAAAGTCTGCACCCGGCCTTTGAGTTCGAATTTGGTTGCATATTCTTCTAAAGAGTAACACCGTTACCATTTTTTGCATTGAAATTACCCCAATAATTTATAGGAATAATCTCTTCACACAATCCGAGTTTTCAACAAGGGTGTGGACTTCGCAAACCTTTAGTTTGAGCCGTAGAGATATGCTGGATATACTGGAGACGACAAGACGCCGTTTTTGTATGATGGATTGACTTTGCAGCAAAATTGAACGTTTCTGGAGCATTTCATGCCAGGTGGCAGTCAAATGTAAAGAGTAGCCTAGTATTGGAGGAATCAATTGACACAGATTGCAAATCGCTTCTTAAGGCCGGTTTACATGACGGATGCAAACACTTTCGATTGAGATTGTGAGGGAGCTAGCTTATCGAATTTTCATTCGGTTTGAAGCAACCACTGCGATGACATTCACGTACACTCCCCACCAGTTTATGGCAAATTATTTTTGTTAGAGTGTGACAACTATCAGAAATGTAATGGAACTGAAGCACTGTAAGAATTTTCAGTCTTCAACGATTTTTATGGTTTTCAATCGTGTAGACTATTTGCGCTAAAAAAAAAAATTTATCCAGAGAAGATAATAAATTTTTAGTTAATCACCCGTATTGTGAATGTCGCGCTCACGTCACTTCGATGCCGATGCGAAGTGTCACGTCGATCGAAAAAAGCGATTGTGTAACTCCATCGACGTGACTCAATGGCATTGCCATATTGATATGTGTGTATCAGCTGTAAATTGCGAATTTAAGGTTTTGTATGTCTTCGTTTACAACTATGACGTTATTTTTATGCAATATCAAATCCTACATTCAAATTTAAGATGCGGATAATGCTTTTTTCTAAAGTGGAAAAGCTATACATCTTGTTCGGCCCATTTTTGGCTCTCACTTCTGCTTGCATCTCGTGACGGTAGTCCCAAAGAATTTTACAGTGCCGAAAATTGGAGCCGTATTTCTTTAATGTGTGTCGATCTACACCACTTTTAATGACGATTACTTGTTGCGAATCCATCAAAATAAGGAAAGAAACATCTTTTTGTCAAATCTATACTTGCATTTTTGCATCGACGTTAATTTTCTTCAGGCGTCACGGACTCGGAATGTCATCGACGAAAAATGACGATCAAAGTGACAACGCTCGATGACAATCGACACTCACAATCGCCTTTTCATGCGCCGATATCGAATCGTCATCGAAGTGACGCGACGTGACAATCACAATACGGTCGAATATTATCTTTGAAGACTCTGAATTTGAACACGAAAAAAGAGATGAACCTTTAAAAAAAAACGTAAAATGTGCACGTCAAATTTACCATAAAATAATAAATAAATTTCGCGTTGCTAGTAGCTACACCTATTGAATTCATGGCGAACTGGGATACCACAATAGAAAATTACCAACAGTAACCATAAAAATATCTCAGTTCGAGAACTTTTTATGGCTTCAAAAAATATTGTCACCCACACATTCACAGCATAATATCTGTTCGTTTCACTCATGATCAGTTTCTCACAAAAGATTTTCCTTCTTCCTCATAATCTCAATAAAACATGTTTGCATCCGTCATGTAAACCGGCCTTTAGATGCACAAATTGGATGACGCGGGCGCTGAACCGAGATGACTTCAGACAATGTATCGTGCAGGCCCAGGCCCGATTTGGGCTGTTGCGCCATTGATAACGATTAAAATGTTTGGCTTTTTTTGTTTTCCCAGACCAGAATATAACATACATAGATTTGACTAAGATGTTGGGAGTAGTATAGTGTTTATTGCCGGTCCTTGGCGAGAAATCGTCCGGCTTCAAAAGAAACGCTGCTCGTCATCTCCACCACATATATCTCTATGGTTTGATAACAATAAAGCCTAGTTCTGTGCTCCGAGCGAAACGAAATGAACTGTCAAAGTCCATATATAAAAAGAATGAAAATTTCGTTCATTTTTCGCGACGAAATATTTCGTTCGATTTTCAGGACTGTGCTCACGGACGGAATGGAAATTTTCCGTAGCCACTAATAGATGGCATTCGGCTCAGTGAAATTTTTTTCCATGGGTACGACCCAACTAACATTTTATCTTCGGTACGGCTAAAAATTTGATTTGCTTTTTAGTAGAAGCTCACTTGTTATCGAAGCCATGACTGTTGTAATTGCTTCCAAAAAATCTTTAGGAAGTAAAAGCCACCAGCTGTATAGAGTGTTCGGCTTTCAACCTCCAATAAGTCTCGAAATCTAGACTTATAACAAGTGTGAGAAGTTGCAGCTTCCAAAGAACCTACTAAAAGATGTAGTATCGAAAGATTGGAGAAAACCTGTCACTGAGCTTCCCGAACAGTTGCCGTAAAAATTATTTACAAGCTTAGTCGAAGCTATTTTGAAAAGTTTCGGTTGAGCTTGCGAAAATTTATCTCCCGTGTCTCTACGGAAGGTTTAAATTCAAATGCCAACTTATCAAAACGTGCAACTCAGCGGCTCATCCCGACCACGTAGGCTTCGTGACGAACAATAAAGAAGCTTGGATAAATCGAAATTCTTATATTCAGTGATTTTGTTAACGGTAAGATCTATTTTTTCCCATTTTGAATGTAAGTTTCATGTTTGAAATATTTTGCAGGTTATAGTGAACTGACGGCAGTTGGTCGGAACTTGACTGGATTTAAGTGCGATTCACGGCCCATGTAGGCTTCGTGACGGACAGTAAAGGAGCTTCGGTATTTAGAAATTCATGCATTTCAGTGATTTTGTTAACGGTAAGATCTATTTTTTCCCATTTTGAATATAAGTTTCATTTTTGAAATATTTTGCAGGTTCTAGTGAACTGACGGCAGTTGGTCGGAACTTGACTGGATTCAGCGTCTCATCCCGGCCACGTAAAAATTTTATACAAAATGAACTTAACGCAAGACATTTTTAAAATTGTCCAAACAGTAGAAACAGGTGAGAAGAGAATTGCTGCGTTGCCATCGAAATGGGAGAGCGAAGAAAAATTGATGTGGCCACCAGACAAAATTCAAAGCAAAGTACATAATAAAAAACTTTTTACTAATAAAAAACTTTTTACTAATAAAAAACTTTTTACTAATAAAAAAGAGACTTTGTAAAATATGAAATAAATTTTTTCAAATTTTTACCTCGGTAAAGCTTTTATTTATTACTTCCGAACGTCCTATACGAATCCCACTAAACAAGCAATAAGCTTTCTAAGCTAAGCTTCGTTGAGGTCTTTACGAGTGGTTCCAGTAACTTCTAATAGTCTTAACAAAACAGTTTTCCGAACCTTAATGGGAGCCAACCAGCTTCGGTAAAGATAAAAAGGTTCTCCTTTTTAGCCTAACCGAAGTCTTTCTGAGGCTGTACAAAAGCTGAAGGGGCGGGGCTTATGGGCTTCCGTACGACTTATTAGAAATCAAAATGCTAGTTGGGGAGACCATTGGAATGGGAGCGAAATATTTGACACTCAAAATTTTCAATACTTCGCTGTCAATTTAGTTAGTTTGTGCTCGGGAAATTTTGTGTGTTATATTTTGTTGTGTTGTGTGCCGGAATTGCTTTTATCTCAATGACATCTAGTAGCGAACTGCATAGAATATTTCGCTCTACTTCGAAGGTGTCTTTTTCGTTCGTGTTCGTTTTGCTGAACACAGTACAATACTTAAGCGCGAAATTTCCATCGCCTTCGTCCTGCTGCACCGAATATTCCGCATACAGAAGTATCTAAATATTTGTCGTTTTAGCAATATTCAATTTGATTTGATTACGCTCCAAATTGTGTAAGAGCTTAATGTTTTTTATTCGATAGCATCGATGGCGGCAAGATAAGAAACAACCTTATAGTCGTATGGATCACATGGAAGATGTGTTCTAGCAGGTACAGTACGCGATCTTAAAAGAAATACCATTCGAGAAAGTACAAGGAATCTTGGCAGCAAGACTGGTCGATCCAGAATCAAATATACCGTCGATATTTTCCAGGTCGATGCAATCGATAACAACTTGATCGAGTAGTTCATTTTTCATCCAATCACGGACTTCTTCTTGCTTGAACCACTCAAAGACTATGCTCGTGCCACCGCATATTTGATTTTCCGTACCAAAAATGAAGAAAGCGTTAGTGTATTGACCGCTTGTAATAGAGCAGATGTTAAGTGCTTGCTTGCGACACCTTTCTGCGGCTACTTAGAGCAGACCGATTCCGTAAGACCTGGAAAGTACCAGTTTCGCTACATCCTGTATTAATTTGGATTTCTTTAACGAGGAAAAACAGATTTATTAGAAACAGTGCCTTGATCCTATGCAAGTTGAACTGAAATATAATATAGTACCGTACGCGAGATATTGCTGTTTCGCGTATGCGATTCTAAAATTGTACGCAACAACTGAAGCAGTACTTTGAATTTCGGCACCAAATTCACAGAACAAAAGCAAGCTTTTACTTTCGTGTATGTGTTCTGGCTGTTGTGCTCACATATTTATTGCAATACATATGCTAGTGAATCTTACTGCTCACTTTTGCCTAGCCTTTGTCAACCAGTTTATCTGCTTTAAGCCACATATTTTTCTGGTTATGATAATTTAAATGGTCGCAAACGTTAAGGTATTACTGTCTAGAATTTCATCTGAAAGTTAGTGGATCATGCAATCACTAAACAAAAAAAAAAAATTAACTATAAGTCAATGAATGTATACAAGCGAATCCTTTTCGTATCCAAAACAGCCCACAAGTAAAAACCTTTCACTAGTTGAATTAAATCTCTAAAAATGATGACTTACATAATAATAAATTGTGTAAATGTTTTTTTTTTATTGTTTTAGTTTGTTTTTTTTTATTACCGCATCAACGTTGTCTTCTTTTTCAATTTCGTCCGGATACTTCGTGAAGGTTTCAATTTTTTCGCCGATGACGGTAACGTCAGATGATGATAGTAACTTTGTGTTTCATAACTTGACGATCGTTGATGATATAAAATTGATTCACTGTCTTCGTGCGTTATGATTGTGGTTTTAGCACCGTTTTGTGATGTCCCAAAATGCGGTATATTCTCCATATAAGACGATATGTGTTCATCTTCTATTGATGTTGATGGCGGACGTTTTGCAGGCGACGATGCTGCCGATGAGGCGAACGATAGCAGAGCATCAACACCTTCGGCGTGACGTCGTTGCTCTTCTAATTCTTCGGCGGTGATATTTCGATGATTTCTAAACGAAAATTACGCGAAAAAAGTCTTGTAACTCTCCACATAAAAGAAAACATTTTTAAAAACAGCTTACCTCTCATCACAACTTTCGTAGGCAGTATCAGAGCATGCTCCGTTCTCGCTACCATTTTGTGAATGAGCTGTCGAACTGCCCGCACTACCGACAGCACCACCACCGGCTGAGTATGTGTGGTCTTCGCTAGGTGAGGAAGTAATAACAGGTGATCTGATGAAATGAAAACAGGTAAGAAAATTTAGTTTGAAGAGTTCTTTTTTGCACAAAACAACATACCCATTTGGAAAATGTTCACTAAAAACATTTGGTCCATGTTTGAGTGCCAACATGGCCGTCGCAGCATGCACATCATCAATACTATCAGCACCGCAATCTCGAGCTAATCGCTCTATACTATAAACGATCATGCCATTACCAATCGGCAATTCATCGCCTACAACACCACCGAATTCTCTGCTACCATTATTGCTACTATAAATGAATTGCGAATGACAATCGTCGCGTTCAATTGTCCGCTCTGACGAACTACCGTTCACACCTTTGTTTCCCATATCATTTATCGTTTTCCAAAGTTTTGGAAAAAGTTCCGGATCCAAATTGGATTTGATCGGTGTCGTTGGCGGACTATCGGCCGGTCGTGGCGTTGACGGATTTGTTTTGTACGGGGAGAATTTATCGACAGCCGAACATTGATGGAATGGTGAACGGGCTAACGCTTGAAGAAGATTGTGACGTTGTTGTTGTTCGACACGCCACAAAGATCCTTTGCCCATATTCTGTACATAAAAAAAATTAAAACAATAAATTTTTTGTTTTCGAACGTTAGGAAAGAAATTAAAATTACCGGCGCCTTTTCAACCTTAAGAAAACTTTTATTCAGCGACAAATTATGCCGAACGCTATTTTTCCAGCCGGTTGGTGCCGTCTTGAAATACGGAAAATGTTGAACTATCCAAGCGTAAATTTCTTTCACGGGCAAGGCTTTTTCGAGCGAGTCTTCGATGGCCATGAATATCAGAGAGCTGAAATCGAGTAGATAAAATATAAAATAGTTTACTTAAAAGTTCTGCCGAAGTAAAAACTCTCAAAGCATTTTCTCTAAACTTGTGCACAAGATAGAACCGGTGACCTCCAAATGCAGTTAGAATTGAACGAATGTTAAACACAAACAGACTTAAAGATGAAACAAAAAACGCTCATTCCCTATTTACAATAGATTACATTAGGGAGGTATTTGCCAGCTGACTTTAAATATTTTAGGGGTTATTAAGCTCAGCACAGGTGAAGAGAAAGCTGATGATGAGACGCAACCAGAGAAGAGTTATCACACTTCCTGTTAACGTTGCAATGGGATGTTACAGAATTGGCTAACAAATATTGGGTCTGGGAAAAAGATCTGGGCGTTTTTTTTCAGTAGAATTCAACTGGTTTTTTGTAAAGCGTGACCCAACTAAAAGTGTCGATTTAAAAATTAAATAAAAAAAAACCGTTTAATCATTTTTCCAAATTTTTTTTTTTATTTGAAAGTACAATCCTTCCGGTTAATTATGGAAAATTATTTCATTCAAATGGTTGCCGCGGCTGGCCTCACAGTAGGCCATTCTGTCGGTCCAATTTCGAAGCACATTTCGGATTGTTTGCGGCTCTATATCGGCAATGGCTGCTTCAATTTTGGCCTTCTAATGGTTAATTGTTTGTGGATTGATCCGTTACTGCTCCCCACAAATAAAAATCCAAAGGTGTCAAATCGCAGCTACTTGGCGGTCAATTGACATCGCCATTTCGACTGATAATGCGACCATCGAATTTTTCACGCACTTCGGCTATTGTTTGGCCCGCTGTGGCACGGAGCACCGTCTTGTTGGAACCAAAGATCGTCGAAATCAATATCTTCAAGATATGGCCGTAAAAAAGATGTTAACATGAGGCGATAACGCTCGCCATTGACCGTAACGGTCGCGCCGGACTTATTTTCGAAAAAATACGGACCAATGATGCCGCCGCGCCACAATCCACACCACACAGTCACACGCAATGGATGCATTGGCTTCTCTTCATATGCCTGAGGATTTTCAGATCCCCAAATGCGACAATTTTGCTTGTTTACGTACCCGCCGAAATGGAAATGAGCTACGTCCGAAAAGATGATTTTTTGAGCAAAATCTTCATCAATATCAAGTTGGTCGGAAGCCCACACAGCGAATCGATATCGAAGCGGATGGTCCTTACGCAAAATTCGTTGCATGGAAGAGCGGCTGATGCCCATTTCCAATCCACGACGGCGATACGATGTTCTCGGCTGTCGGCGCACATTCTCGGCCATTGCGGCGATATTTACGGCCGAACGAACGGGATGAACACGGGAACGTGTTGGTGCATCAATAATGATGCCCGTTTCACAAATTTTTTCACCACCAGGAAAGGTGGACTTTCTCGACCGAATTTCATACGACATTTTCTTGCAATTTCGGTCCAATTGTCTTCGTTTTGGAAATAAATTTTCAATATTTCCCAGCGTTGTTCAAGCGTAAATCGACTCATTTCATTCAGCGGAGATATGATACTGAATTTCTGTCAAAGTTAGAATGACATGGTTTTCACAGGCTTCCTTTGAAAGCAGCCTCACTTCAGAGAGTTCTACAGAGATTGGAACAAATGTTAATCTGACGGCGCTATGTTTGGACTATACGATCGATGGATGCATCAAGATCTCGAAATTGTTGACGAGTGGTTCATCAAAGAAGTGTGTTGGCGGGCGTTGTCATGATAGAAGACAACACCTTTCCTATTATCCAATTCGGGTCGTTTTCTTTCAATTGCCTGGCGTAATCTTTCTAGTTGATCACAGTACTACCGTCTTAGGCAGTAAGTCACTTAACTATGATTTTGTGAAAAATACTTTTTATCTTCTTTAAACTGGGCAACCGTTCAATATTAGAGTAATACTACTCGTATAATATTTATCCATAGCTCATGTGTATTGGTTTAATATTTATCATTCTTAAAATATTTAATGGATTTGTTGAAAAGGAAAGCTGTACTGTGTCCATCAACTGCAAATGGCCAAAAATTTGAGTAACTGCTTTTTGGCTTGGGACGGCAGAGTAAACTTGTGAATGAATCATCTGACCAGTTGGAACGATTTCCTTCCAGTTCCACCATACACACTGCTCACCATTTTCGGCGTCAATCCTAGCTTCGCGAACGCCTGTAACGTGTCATCATCCCTTATTCACGATATTTGACGCTTCCGATTGTCGTACGTGATCCATTTCTTATCACCGGTTAGGACACGCTTCATAAATGGCTCATACCGTTTCAGCAGCGCCTCGCAGATGTTCTTTTGGTTCATCATGTTTTTCGCGCTCAACTCATGAGAAACCCATACATCGAGCTTGTTTTTGTAGCCAGCTTTGTTTAAATGCTTTAAAAAAGTTTTGTGGTCAATGCCTAGCTCCATAGCAATATCGACACTGCTGATATTCTTATCTTGTTGGGCGTTTCCAAGAAGTTCATCAAACTTTTCAGTGATTGGACGATTAGAACGTGACTTATTTTTAACATAAAAATTACCAGAACGAAAGCGAGCGTACCATTTCCGCGTAACAAATTTTGATAAAATACCTTCACCGCACACAACAAAATTTTTTTCACAAGCCTGGGCTACGTTCTTCCCTTTGCCATAATAATATTGCAAAATATAGCGAAATTTTTATTACTTTTCTTCATTTTTAAACACAAACAAGTTTAAAACCACTGAACCAATTTCCATGTTTATACACACTCGATCTATCACCTTTTCATACGCAGCGATACGGTGTCGCTGCGATCTGTGTTTTCCGGGTTATTTGCAATTCACGCATCTATTCGGTAAAACATCATGAACTTTCTTTCCAGGACCCAATATATAACCGCCGAATCCACAGTTTAAGAAGCTGAATCTCGTGAATAAAAAAACAATGGATTAAATGAAATGTGCCACTCCGTTTCGCTTAGAAACTTTAACGAGCCTGCAACTTTTCTTTTACGAATTCGCCTTATCAACAAAATTTAATAACTTGCTCAGGTTCAGAATACTTAATTACATTACGTCTCAGAAGTTAGGCAATAAGCATAAAATGGAATGGATCGCCTGTGTACATCACCTGCCTCGGGAGATTGATATCGCGATCTTAGGACACGAATTATTACAATCAACGTCCATCCACAAAAGAAGCAGATCTGGTCTACTAAAGCTTTGAATTCTTACTAGAGGAAGCGAATCCTATCAAAATATGTCGTCCCAACACTCGATTGATACACAACTACTCGTCGAATCCAAGTAATGACTTTTCTCTCTTGGACATAACGCCAATCATAAGGTTTGGTTGTGTACGTAGCTTCCTATGGTTTTTCCCAACAATTAGATGAGGTCTCGCAGTTGAAAGATTATATAGATGAGTCATTAAAGTATGTAGTGTATCGGCGGTCGGTCTTGAAATTTTTGACTTACCTAAAACTATATGGCGGCTTATTGGTAGTATGCACCATAGGATCGTATGGCACATTAGTTGGATGCTTCTGTTTAGGAGATGCAGCCGCTGACGAAGTTGTCGATGATGGTGCCTTTTGAGCACTACCGTTAATCGATCTTCCATTACCCGTTGCACCAGGACTATCGAAATTCAAGCTTTCGCGTGATATTAACATATCTTCGTTACTACTTGTATAGGAAATTGTTTCGGTTTTGATTGGTGTTCGATGGTATTCTTCGCCTTCAATTATTGCCGAACTGTAACTAAAAACAAAACTATATTATCATTCGAGCCAAATAAACTCTCTTTCTCAACTTACAATTGTTGTTGAGGTTGTTGTTGTTGTTGATTTGTTGTCTGCAATGTTTGATATTCGACAGCAACTTCATTTCCACTGTTCATCAACGATGATGTTTCGTTACCGTTCATTTGCTCGCGTAAATATTTTTTATGAAAATGTTGATGATGCGCGGCGGCTGCCGTTGAAGATTGCGTCGGTGACGATGTTTGGGATGTTGTTGAAGATATAGTGACCGTAGTCGATGGTGAAGGCTGCTGGGGTGGCGGTGAACGTTGAGGTGACAGTTGTATTTGAGAAGGAATTGGTCGCGTCGGTGACGGATTAAAATTTGTACCGGCTTTATATTCAACAACGGTTGTCGTACCGCTTGGACCGTTGTACAGTAATGTCTTGGGTATGTTTAAATGTTGCTGCTGTACGGTCGCAACTGTTGTATAGGCAGCTGCCGGAACTGCTGTTGTTATTGTTGTTTTTGTCGGCGATAGCAAATGATTTCGATTCTTCGTCAACGAATTGTTGTTTATGTATTGAACCTGATGATTGTTGTTTGTTGTTGTGACAACCGGATGATATTGATTATGTTGATATGATGCGAAATTTCCGTTTGATGTTGTCGGCGAGTATTCGACATTGTTAATACTGATTCCTTGATCAGAACTTGAATTAGCCGATGACGCATTATCTTCGGACACGGATGAGTCTTCGAGAAAATCACTGGTCGGCGATAATGGACCGCCACTGTTTGATTGTCGTGTTGGACTTGTTACCGTCGTCGTCTTACCGTTCGTGCATGCAACAATACCTTTTATTAAATTCTTATCGTGAAGCCATGTAAGCGATGTTAGTTCTTCGTCCGAACCGTTTGTATTTACAATTAAATTCTGATCGGAACTGGAAACTTCCATCGGTTCGGTTGCAAGTAAAACAATATTGCCGACACCGTTCGATTGGGCTGTTAGATAGGCTGTAGTTCCGTCACTGGTTCGATACTGACCATTACCGTTCTGATGGATCACAACATATTTCGATGGCGACGATGTTGTCGAGGATGCAATAGTTTTTGTCAAGTGGTGCTGCTGCTGTTGTTGTTGCTGATGGGTTCGTGCGTTCGGTTGATGGATTACAACATGACCAGATTCGAGCGGTATTGTCGACAGCACCATATTTGTCGGCTCGATTACATTATTTCCTCCGCCACTATTTTGTGAAGGCGGTCGTTCTGGAGACATTCTGTAAATAAAGAAGATATGATACATGAGTATTTTTCATTTATTGAGAACAATATTGATCAAGTTCATCGTAAAACCGGATGACCTTCGATTTTTCATTTCGATCGTGTAATTTCATTAAATTCGACTTGTTAGAAAACTAAACATCAAAAGCAACACACGTCCGAACAGAGGATCGACAACCAAATCGGTTCCAGTAGTAAGCTGATAAAGGCACGTGTTAAAATGGACGATTTTACGCGTTATAACGCTTGCTACTCATACTTAGATCGCGTCGAAAATAAAACTTATTCGATGAGCTTTATAAAAATAAAACTTGCGACTGAATTTTCGAACGAATTGTTTACTTACGAGTCTTTCATAAGAATTAAACCGGCGCGTAGTTGGAAATTAAGCTGAAAAGTAGCGAGCTGCCGCCAGGGTAAATTTTTTTTACTGATCCATAAGTCTTGGCCTGAAACATCCAACCGAATGATTGAAATTTCGAAGGGATTAAGATGAGATAGAGATTGTTTAACTTCAATCTTACTTGTCACTAAAAGTTACACAACCACCTTCTTTCTTGTAGGCACAGTCAACGACTCCAATATCAACCTATCGCACTGTTAAGGAACTTGTTCAACAAAATTCCAATTGAGCCAAGAATATTTTTTTTATAGGGCAAGAAAATACATTTGATACCATAACAACAAGTTTTATTTGTTATCGCAGTGTTTCTTAGTAACTGGAGTGAAATTGTCGACAAAAAGCGACACAAACACACAACAGAAGAGGTAAAAAATATGCCAAGGTCATAGCCATGATTAGACATTAGAATCGCAAGATATGTTTTATAATCAAAAATGAAAATTATTAAATAAAAAGAGATATATACAACCAATTCCAATATCTTAACATATTACGTTCTCGCTATCGTCTCTCAGTCGATAAACTCAACATACCGTTTTTCTTTCCGAACCGTAAGTCCACTTCTACAACAATTTGGGGAAAAAGTTCGATTTCAGTAGTTCCCACAAAGCAAATGTAGGTCGCGGACATTACAACAGTATTAGAATTAAATTTTGTAAACAGAACCAAACTCCATAGAAACAGGGGAGCTTTCCGCACTAGACTCGACTAGAGCAAAAAAAAAACCACTTCACTATAGGTTTTATTTGATTCGACCGTTCCCTAGCCTTTAAAATTTATTCATCCTTTATTCAAACAAAATAAGGGAGACGAGACATTGAAACAGGTAGAGCCGATGTGTACCTTGCACGGTACTTAGTAGGAAGTGTACAAGCCGAAAAGAGTAGAGTCCCTGAAACATACACTAAAACGAACAAAAGAAAACAAACATAACAACACCATACCGAAACGATATTAAGTTTCTATGGTTACAACATCAACAATCTGACCCAAAACCCATGCGTGAATTTGCCAAAGGACGACGACAACATACAGTCAAGTCGAAGAGAGCATCAAAGTCGGCGCAGCACCCATCATTGGGTGGGATAAGAACCAGTAGCAAGGACATTACCTTCGCTCTGGAGCGAAAAAAAGCTTTCGTAGTCCAACGATGTTTTAAGTACATACCATCGTGGGAATAAGGAATATGTGTTGGAATAATATGTCAAGAAATGAAGCGATATTGTGAGAAAGAGTAATATAAAATAATGCAAAACGGATAAATTGGACATGTTCCAAACAAATTAGATTTGTTCTTTTCGCGAGGCTTATTATTATCACTTAGTGTACTCGTCACCCGTCAAAAAGGAACAAATTAACTTGGTATGAAATAAGGAAGATGAAGATGTTTTGATGCTTCCTTCCTGTGAATAAAACTTACAAGTTATTCTGACACCAGCGGATAGTTTGACAGTTGCTTGAACAGAAGCGTTTCGAGTGAAAAATGAAAGTGAAAAGTCGAGTTCGTAACGGAATTCAACTCTTCTTTTTGTAAGGGTAGAAATCGAAAGAAATTCGTGAAACAGTTTGGAAGAACGACTTGAAGTTCAACAGGACAAGATTGAAGATGCACCATGTCCTGAGTTTACACGATCTTCTCTGGTGTCAGAAAATATAAGCAAAGTTTACGATATAATTTTGGACGATAGACGAGTTAATATGCGCGAGTTAGCGTTCAATTTCAACAGAGTGCAATTGAAGACCTTGGTAGAATAAGGAACCAACTCATTTTTTTTATAAACATGAAAGGGCTTGACTTTTCTGACCTCTAACTGCTTTCGGAGGAAATTCAGCTGATGCAGTTAGCCCCTTATGATTTTATATTGTCCTTGATAACTTTAATAAAATCATAAAAAAAATCAGCAAAATGATTTTAATCCAATAAGCTTGTTAGCAAAAAAAGGGTTGCATTGTCGCATATTGGTAATAATTTCTGTTTTTGCGACTTGATGCAGATCAGAGCAGGTTCGAATAAGGCTACAAATAAATCAAATTTCCCACGTTATAGGAAAAACGAGTTGACGCCTTATTCCACCGAATGGCTTCAATTCATTGAAGATGAATCGCACATGGAAAAACTTTGCGAAGATGATTCACATTGACCCCGTATTAATGATCAAGTATTCCGCCAATTACCCAGATGTGGATCTTTTAAACTTCATCCTGTTCTCAATACTGAACTTTTCCGACTGAATCAAAACTTAGATTCAATGAGAGTGGACGCCTAGTTCGAGGATCTTGAAGAAAACCACATTCGAGCAAGAAGAAGTCTGATGGAGAAGGAGGAGATCGCAATCAGGACCCGGTCAAGCAATGTATTTCGTAAGAAATCAAACAGAAAAGGCTTGGGCATTCTGCGTGAGCACCGTTCAGTTTCTTAATGAAGAAACAAGGTGGTACGATGAGCCTCATTGTTGGTCTGACTGTCGATACCGTTGCCACAGCCACATCTTTCATTATCATCACCTTTATCGGTTCCAATCTACCGTCTGGACTTATTCACTCTTTGCAGTTCCTTCTTCAGTTCTAGTTTTAACCATTATCATCATTCCAGTCTAGATCTGATTTGAGGATGTTTTATTCAAGGTATGACCCGATCCCTTGGACTGCCCGACTGCACTCAAAAGATTTATCGAAGTTTGAAATGTCCTGTGCACTGATGAGGTTCCGACTTATCATTTTACCGCATTGTAAATACAATACACAAATCAGCAACATGGTACACTGGTGTGATGTATTCCTCCAGCGGTTTTATGGTTTTAATATCGTATTCTCTCGAGCTTTACGTGTTCGTACTACAAAGCATTTTCTGCTTGCTGAACTTCTATGAAAAGATCTTTTTTAAATTTGATCATACTATTGCATACACTATAAATTTAATTGGTTACAGTAGAAAACATCATCTTTTCGATTTTAGTCGCTAAAACTTCAAGATCTTTTCTAGCTCCTCTTGTACAACTAAAACCAGTCGGCCATGAATAGAAATTAGGGCGATTATCTTAGCTATAGTCAATATTTACAATTGAAATTTGCATGCGCGGTACTACTGAAAGCAAACGAAAAATTTATTTTTAAAATCATAATTCTTTCTTATAATATATCTCGAAGATTTTATTTTCATTTTGTTGAAGGAAATCTCACTCATGGCAGAGAAATGTAGTGTACCGGCGTTACCTATAAATTTTTTTTTTTGTTTTTTTTTCCTGTTGTATTTCAATAGTACGCCCAAGTGCAATCTGAGCACATTTTAGCTTCATCTATTTTTTTTTCCTGTGTGTGATCTAAATATAGAGTAGATGGTCGCCATGGTATAAACATCTCTACACCTAGATACATGGTTGACAACTTGGCCATGGATTGTAACAATATATATTCAACCGTAGCATAGCACTCTACATTTTCCGGCATTTTAAGCATGGGAAATTCCTTTCAAAGAGTTTAAAATTGTATCGGCGCTGTGTTTCGAGTTAAGTTCAAGATTTTAGGGTTCAGGACGTATCAGCATTGATTTTGATCGAAAAGGATAGCAAGCTTGTGCCTGATTTAATTGCGATAGAGAAGGTACCGAATTATAAAGTAAATCCCGTATGGAACCTGAAATTCTAAAATTGATAGGAAATAGTTTCGCTTCTGATCCGGTTCGCACTATCGAAATCATTCCAATGGAAACTGAAGCGTCGATATTCTCAGTTGGACGTTAACAAATAATCAAACACACATCGTCGTGTAGAACCAACGCCTCCTTATGCCTCACAAATTAACATTTAATACATAGTATTCTATCGCGCTAAATGTGAACCGTTGTGAATCCGACAGAACAAGTCTAAAAATACCGAAAACTCGCGATACAAATTTAACTCAAGAATTGTATTTAAAGATTTTCGGGAATTTTCTCTACTCTACTATACAATTATCCCGCATCGCTACAACTTAAAGATAGTATTCTTGCAATCTGTTCGCTATTGAAATGACGAAGAAAAGCTTCGTCGCATAGCTACTAGGTTTCTGGTATAGATTTTATGTGTAGGCCTTTTTTATTTTAGTGAAATTCTTTTATAAACAATTTTATTTCTTCAGTGAAGCCTCTCTTTCTTTGCTCATTTTCGTCTGATCATGGACACGATTTTCCATTTATTACTACAGTGCAACCCGGTTATGATGTACCTTGAGGAGACCACAAAAGTAGAACGTTATAGCCAATAGTACGTTATAACCAACATAAGAACTTTTCAGATTTGTGAATGGGGATTGAAAAAAGGTACGTTATAACCGAAAATATGTTATAAAAGTGCTCTTTATAAGCGGGTTGCACTTTATTAACAACCACGAAAGCTCCGTGTAAGAGCGTTAATTTTTTTCTGGGACAGGTGTTGGCTTATCCACTAACCGAAATTAAGTAATTTTTGTGATTAATTATGGTTAAAATATTTGACCACAAGAATTTGACGAATGAATCAAATATTTGGCCACAAAAATTTGACAAATGATGGAAAGTGTAAGAAGGGGGTCAATATAGTGTGACTTAAAATTAGATGGTGATGGGGAGGAATAAGAACATGGCAAAGGGTTACAATTTAAGAGACGCAGTAAACGCATGTCGTTCTATTTCATTAAAAAAAAACAGGATCAACGCCATGTTGATGTGAAATTTGAAACCAGCCACGCTACGATTGAACTTTTTTAAGCCGTATGCAATCGTATTGTTTACCTGAGCGTGCAAAGAACAAGGATATTGTTCCCTATCCTAGTTTAAGAAGGCTGACAGAATAGACCAATGGTCCGGTCTCAAAGTTTTGGCGTCAACACGTCGCGCAAAAGTAAACTCTTTTAATGATTCTACACATAAAAAACACTATCGTGCTAAACAAAAATGCAAACAAATGTTAATATAATTATAAATATCTGTTATGTAAGATCAGGTTGGAGGTTGGAGGTTGGAGGTCACAAGATAGGCCTGGGAACTTTAATATCAGTTTCATTCTTTTATAATTTCATCAAAAAGTCTAGTAATGCCGAGTAATTCTACTTTTATACTTTAGGCCTAAATTTAACCGATCGAATTTGAAGAGGTTTTTTTCTCTTACTTCTATTTTTCGGGATGGAGTCCTAGTCTAACCCCTAAACCCTGTAGCTTATCTCCCAACCCGTGTTAGCCTATCGCCCAACCACAAAGGTGTATTTCCAATAAACAGTTGCAACAACTTTGTCGAACGAAACAAACAATACACATTATAACGGAAACAGTTTTTAACTAATGCAATAAGTACAGATGTGCGATAATCGCAATGTTTATTCCTAAAAGAACGTGAAAAATATTTAAACATACAAATTAATAATATTTTGTATTAGTTTGTAAATTGCAAGCTTGTGAAATAGATTTCTTGTATGAAGTTTGCAGTTTTGTTCTTCTTCCAAATAATGCATTTAATATAGCAATAAATGTACGTGTAAGTAAATTGTGCGTCTTTTTTCCCCATTTCATTTTACACAAATTAAACTGCATCATCATCATATGGGCGAGAATTTATAGAATATAATTATATTGTTGTCTGGACTTTGATGTCATGAGTTGTTTTGCAGTGGCTCTTTCTGTTTAATATCGGAAAGATCGGACACAAACAAGTAATAATTATATAAGTCTTTAAGAAAATGTGTTGCTTCTACAATTGGCGCCTAAGAGATACTTTTTGATATATTGGTAATGGTATGAATAAAATTGCCCGGTATTCCCCAGTAGGTTAGTGGCATATCATTCCAGGCATAGAACTTAAAATTCATTATATTATGAAACCTAATTAGCGATAAAAAGAAACACAAGAATTTTACCTGTCATACCCTTATGGCCAGAGCTTTTTGTTAAAGCTTTAGCCATAAGTAAAGCTCATTCCAGTTGGGGATTGCGTGTGGTGGTCTTCGCACGCCGAAAACACAAGGACCCTTACGATTTTTTTTCCATAGGACAAAGAAAAAAAAAATACATCTATCAAATTTTTGGCAGTACGAGTAAGTAGCAAAAAAAAAACAAAATCATAAAAATTTTATTCGTCTAATAATCTCGAAAATTTACGCACTTCACGCAACATTTAGCGATAATGCAACAAACACAATCGAACTAAAGCATTCGGCATGTGCTCAGAAAAAAGCTTTTATCGCTCAGTAACAAGCAGCAAACTAATCTTGACAACGGCAAATTGCACGAGTAATACCTCTTAAAGGTCATGTGTAGCATGCATAATAAATGATTAGGTAATATACATATACATAAATTGTATATACAAATCTGTGCTAATGTATGCACAGTCGGTTATTTTTCCCTTAAAGCTTGAAAAAAAGCAAGGTCCCACGATAGATTGAAAGAATAAATATACGGAAGTAATAATTAATAATTATGTTGTAATAGTGCAACAGAACGGATATCTACGAATTAAATGTAAAAAAAGAAAAACACTTTTAGACTTACACAGGCATGATAAGAACTCAACAAGATTACGATTTAACATTGGCTTCGGACTATATACCACACAAGATAAGTGTTATCACGGCTTCTGATACAGAAATTTATTTAGCACGTTTTTTTTACGAGAAAATCTTCACTAAACACTCGAGAAAGAAACTACTAACAAAATGTGGCATTGAAATTCAATGTGAACACACTATACACTTATTTCAAGATTTCTGTATTTATAAATTAAATGGATTTTTTTAGCTGAAGAAATTAACAAGTACTCGTTCGGAATATCATAATAAACTGCAGGTACAAAATTAACAGGAAACCTTTTTTCATTAATTCAACATATCAAGTTAGCAGTTCGAGACGCCTTATCAATTTCAAATAGAACACAACCACGAGTTTGAAATTTACGCGAGAAAACTTGAAAATTTTTCCGGACTAGTGTATTTGAGCAGTTTGTTTGTTTCTCATATTAACTTTTATGTTATTGTTGTTTTTTGTGGGTTTTTAATTAGGCAGTATACGTTCTTCGCACTGAAGAGAACCTTATTCGATTATTTTTAAGAATCCATGTGTACACCCGTGATTTTTTTTTGTGTTATGGAAAATAGAACTTCTTCGAACCAAACAGTCGGAACTACTCGTTGTGATCGAACTAAGAAAGTTGTGGGAGAAATTCAAATTCTAAATCTGTTTCGTAATAATATACCGTCGAGAGAAAAACAAAAAAAAAGGAAAAGAAATGTGCCCGGTTTCCAATTTAATGCAACACGAAATAATTGTTGTCGCGTGGTTTTCAAACATTATCATCAACTCGCGAACCCCCTCTTACACACCAATAATACATCAACAGCCAACAACAACAAAAACACCACCACGATGCAGAAAAATATGTGAAAAAGCTTGGGTGCGCGGGGCGTCTCAAGGACCCCACCGCATCGCATACACACGATTTCCGAACAAACTTAATTAAATTGCGATAGAGATAGGTTCGACCGAAGAAAGTAAGAGCGAACTGGATCGCACACGGACTACGTGTATGGACATATGTAGAGTGGGAAAAAAAAAGTCCGCGTAACAAGTATACGTACAACTTCGGGGAGCACCGAAATAAACTCAAAAAACAACAACAGCAAAAAACATACAGCTATATGAAATATATATCTGATTTGAACAATTATTATTACGCCAGCAGTAGTAGAAAGAAAAATACTACACACATGTGAGCAACAACAAGCTTTGACCGAAAGAACCGACCAGTCAGAAAACACATCACGGGAGCTTTTCATTGATTTGGAATTTATTAGTAGATAGTATATCGGGGCGGTGTGTAGTGTTGCCGGAGTTGTCATCGCGCCGTACTCTGCTTAACTTCGTACACAGGCGACTACTGCGAATAGATAAATGAAAACGGAGTGTTTATGCAATCATAAAAAAAGCTTCGAATTAACAATGTTACTTTGTTGTAACGGAAAGAACCTTACTGGCTAGAAGAGAATTGATTTAGTTGTTACGCGAAGCAGTGTTACATTCCGACAAATTCAGTCACCACCCGTAGTTAGTATAAGTGCCCTTGTTTTAGAAATTAAACAATTTGTAGTTAAGAAAAAGCGCAAACGATTCATTTCTAAATGGTCTTGTATCGCTGAAAGAATTTAAATTATTTCATGAGAACATTTTTAAAGATTATATGAAATTCTTTTGATAGTTTTACTTGGAAGCAAGCAACAGTGCTTCGGATCTGATCTAACAACTTTGTTGTACTGTTCAGCTCACAGACCAACCCTCCGCCTGGTATTGCTACAATTTCTCCGGACTACTTATGTTGTGGTTATGCGAAGTAAAAGAGGTAAACGAAAGATAAAAAGTATTAGAAGTATGTAAAACGAAAACATTAACATAAAATGAAAGCGAAACCAAAAAAAGTAAAGTTAAATAAGAGAAAAAGGTAAATATATATATACATATATAATATAAAAAAAGAAAGAATAAATATTAATCAAAAAAGAAATAATAAGTACAATTATAAATAAAAGCAATTTCAAAAATAATAATAAATAAATAAAAAAATCATAACAGAATAAAAGAAAAGAAAAAGACAAAAAATAAATAAATAAAAGAAAACAATAAAAGAAATAAATAAAATAAAGAAATAAAAGAAAACAGTAAAAGAAATATATAAAATAAAGAAATAAAAGAAAAAAAGAAAGAAAAAAATGCAGAAATAAAAAAATTAAAGAAATAAAAACATTAAAGAAAAAATAAATTAAAGAAAAAAAAATTAAAGAAATAAAAACAATGCAGAAATAAAAAAACGAAAGAAATAAAAGAAAAAATGCAGAAATAAGAAATTAAAGTAATAAAATAAAAAAATGCAAAAATAAAAAATAAGAGCACAAAAGGTAAACAAAAAGATATAAATAGGTAAAATATCAATATACAAGAAAAAGAAAATAACAAAGAAATAGTATAAAAGGCAAGAAAGAATAGCAAAAAGCAAAAGAAAGTAATATATAAATGTGAACAGAAAAAAAAATTAGAAAAAAAAATAAAAAAAAACAGCAAAATAATAGTATGATATAATTAATAAAAAAAACAAAGTCAAAAAATAAAACTTTTATTATCTTGTGTCTTATACTTTTTTTTCTTTTGAACTTCGTTGTTTTTCTTTAATTATGTATTTTAGTTACGTTTCTTTTTACCTTCCCGTTTCTGTACTTTTTCAGTATTTTGTGTTTTTTTATTTACTCAATAACAAAAAATCCAAAAAAAAGAAGAGAAACGCAAAGGTAAAAAGAAACTAAACTAAAATAAAAAAAAAATGTTGAAAAAGAATAATAAATTGGAACAAAATTCAATAAAAAAAAGTATAAAACACGAGAAAGTAAAATTTTTATTTTTTACTTTTGCTTTTTATATTATAGGGGAAGGTGGGGCAAAGTAGGCTAGCAAGTTAAGGTGGGCCCCCTTAAAATTTCTAGTTTGCAATAGCGCCATCTCTTAGCAAAATAAATTATACGATAAAGCATCAAGCATTGACCACAATGCACTATAAAAAAATCCACTTTAATTACAGTTCCTTGAATTTTCTCATATTAAGATTTTGGCACTATTCGATATAAATATCAGTGTTTAATAGTTGGATTAAGAAAAACTTGTTGGCGACTGACAATTTTTTGGAACAGTATTCTTGAGATCGGGGTATGGATTGTGAAACTTGCAAAGTAAGATTTGATGATTATTTAAAAAGTATATAAATTTTAGCAGATGCCTACTGTTTAGTGTTCATTCGGGGTAAAGCGAGCCCCGGGAAAATTTTACCGCATACCAATATAATTTTATTCGCTAATAAAAAAAAAAAACAATTAACAAAATTACAATTATAACATGGCTAGAACATACAACAAAAAATCAATGCAACAACAGTGGACTGAAGTTGCGATGAAAAATGCAATAGACTGTTGCTGCTCAAAATTGACCTAAAGAAGGCCAGTAAATATTTTGGTGTTCTCAGGGCTACTTCTCAAACCAGAGCACGCTCTCAACACACTTAATTTCATTTCAATTTATTAAAATCATATTTTTTGTCTTAATTTATCTATTGCCATATTCTTTTGCTCCAGTTTTTGATGAAATTATACAATACCCCTTGGAACCCCAGTAGTGGGGCAAAGTGGGCACTTTGAAGTATGTATAGAAAGAAGTAGATAACTTATGAGCATCAATAATTTAATTTCACGAATACATGACTTAGCTAACATCCTAAGCTATTGATTTTGCATGAAAAGGGTTTTATAACTATTACCTATTTCACAGAATCTTGGTACAAACCTTAGGGGGCTCACTTTACCCCACCTTCCCCTACTATTCTTTTTTTTACTGTTTTAGTGAAACTTTTCACTATGCAGCCTATTTTAGACCGATTTTTGTAGGTAAATTGTTCGCTCTCGTCAAGATTAGAGTCACTTCATACGAACTAACACAAACATCCATTATCTTGAGTATACGGACAATGTGTGTTTCATTTGAAACCAGTACATTTAAAATTTTTTTGCAGTTGTCTCGATTTTTCATTTTAAGGATCTCCACTAAAGTGGATAAACGCTGTATTTAGTTGACATTTCATGAGACATATCTCGATTCCGTGAAACGTCCATCAAAATCCATCTGCTACACGTAAAACTATGCCATTTAAGAAACCTGCGATTTTTTAAATTCGCAGGTTTTTAGTACTAAATATGTACCAAAAGTGGTGATTGTCCGTACTCATGATAGTGGATGTTTGTGTTAGTTCTTATATAGTGACTCTAGTCAAGATGGGCCCCATCTCTTAGAGCTGAAGAGAACAACACACAATAGGTCTGTTCTTTCATGAAATTTCTGCATTTTTTTGCATTAACTTTTCTAAACAACATTTGACGTCAAATCAATGACACAAACTCAAACTCGAACAGTATGCTTGTTCCCCCCCCCCCCCACCACACCCTTTTACACTTTTCTGCACTGGCTCGAGCGCTAGTGTAAAAAGTGTACTCAGTGTACACTAAATCCGACAAAAAGAACAGACCTAATGTCACAAAGTATAAAACACACCAGCCTAACAGATCTACTGCCTGTCACGCGGAAATATTGGTGATCCCAGAGGTATGTTAAACATAGAAATCTAACTTAACACCAAAATGTAATAAATAGCTGTTTTGAGTTATAGTCAAGCAGCGATCAAGTAGAACAATGCGAAACGAGCCTTAGAAGATTTAAAGGTCATCCTGCTCTAAATTGAATCTGAACGTTTTGTTAACTTTAATTACTCTATTAAGGGGGCTTCATATGAGTAAAATTAGGAAAATTAGGTAAATTTTAGAAATTATTATCTCAAAAACTATTTGCTCGATTTTATCCAGATTGGTTTTACTCGAAAGTAAATATATATGTTGAGGTACGCTAATAATTTTTTTTTATAAATATATATCAGCCAGGAGCGCTGCTGTCAGGGTCGGCATAAAGAATGTCCGTCGCTCGCACACTCTGCAGTTCCCACGATTACATGCAGGCGGTTGATCCAAAATAAAAATTTCAAAATGATTCTGAAAGTGTATGATGCCCTTCGCTACGTAGGGGTTTTTGGAAAAATCATTTTTTTACAAAATGGCGGCCGTTTGAACTTTATTTTCAGTTTTTAACCTCAATTATCGACCTTTCTGGTTTCATAAAAAAAAGTAAATAAGTTAAAAAAAAAAAATCCTGCGTAGCGAAAGGGAAAATCTATTCCAGACTAATGTGTGAAATTTCGGAAGTAATCGGTTCAGCAGTTTCCGAAGATTTTGGGAACCGCCTTTGAAAAGTATGTTTCGAGATAATCGCGTTTGAATGACGTGCTATATAGAGAATTCACGAAGGGCACATCCCGGATAATTGCCCATAACTTCCACAATTATTAGAATTTCAATTTGAAATTTACACACAATATTCTTAAGACTACAAACTTTAACATGAGCGAAAATTTTTTTTTTTTTAAAACAATTTCTACTCAGATGAGACCCCTTAACACATCTATATAGACGCTCTAAGCTTCGACTTTCCAGCGTGAGCCCTTCCTGAAATATTAAACGCCATCATTCGACCCCCGTACCTAAACAATGTTTTTATAGGATACTCCGATAGTGACTTGCCGTTTTGTGAGAAATAAAAATCAGAATTCTTTCCTTTCAATCCCGCAACTCCTGTAAAATTTCTAAGAACATATCTGGTATCTTGAGATATATATACAAATTACATTTTTTGAAAAATGGCTATCACTCCACTTTCAGAAATTTTACATTCAATGGACTCCATTTATAAGCCTAAGCCAAATTTTATCTTCTACTATTGGTTCGGAAAAAAATCCACACCACCCACACCTTAAAAATTTTATCTAATCTCTTTTGACAACTACAACGTTTAAATCTTCTGAAATTAATCGTTCGGGAGACATGGATTTTAGAATGTTTCAATCCCAGCTTTCAAGCGCTTCGGATACATTGCCGAAAAACCAAAATCAGTAAAAAAAAATAAGAGATTAAAAAAATACGTACGTAAAATTTAAAAAACAATGTTTAGATTTAAAAAAAAGAAAAGAGATAAGGAATTTAAAAGGGTTAAGTAAAAAAAAAAACAAACAAAAGGAAAAAAATTAAAAATGAATAAAACTTAGCGATATTATTTTATATTAATTTATTATTTTAATAATAAAGTATTTGTTCTAATTTCACATCGCACAAAATGAGAAAACTTGTAAACATGCCTCTCACCACTATTCTAGTATTGTACATAGTTGTTAGTTTACATACGTTTTTAAAAACAAATTATTCAATATTACCCACTTTCTCCACTATTAAAACCAGTTCGATACGTCTGAGAGCCATATATGGTTATGGCACAGAGCAATATGCTGTTGAAATTAGCAATGATATTTAAATATATCAAGGTTTTATAGAGCTAAGCATACAATTTGGTGAAGCATTGAAACAAAGTGTTGTACTAAGGTGTTGGTTATATGGTAAACATATAGGATCAGTATAAATTTCCACTGTTGAAAATTGTAATTCGAAATTTAATTTATTTTTAAAATAAATGAAGAATACACAGCACGTACATCACCTAGAAAATTTACGAATAACTAAGCAGAAGGCTCAGTGATTCACGTAGGAATCGTAAATAAATTCACATCATATGAACATATCTCACTTAGACGAATCATTAGTAATTCAATTTTTATTTGAAAGCCACGGCGCCAGAAATGCTAGTTATAAACATCATAGTATTCTAATTATTAGTTCATGATTCTGGACTAAGATGGTAATAATAAAAACAAACGTTATTAAAGTATTAAAGTTAGTAAAGTCCTCTGGAGAACGTTAAAATAACGTTAATTTTAACGTTCTCCAGAGTACTTTTTCTCAATACCTCAGAGTACATTAACATTAAAGATAGACCACCCACTTTCCATACAATTATTCTTCTCAAAATTAATCGAAGAAGCGTCCCATACCATTTTGTAGATGTGAACAGTATCAACCTGTCCACATAGCGAACAATACAAAAAAGTACCATCCTTCATGTAACCATTTAGAAAATCAATACGACTTTCAATGAACTGATTGATTAAAAGTTTGCCGCATACTGAATCGTATCGGAATTTCTCGATAACAAGAATTTAACAATCGAGCACAATACGCCGGATCGGATCGGAACGAAACAAATTAATTTGCCACACAATAAGCAAGATTTAGACGGATTTCAAAGCGGCTTTGTCATTTTGTGTGTGTGCTTAAGAGTGTGTTCTACATCTGCTATTTGTTTATGATTGAGATAATTTGTGACGTTTGAAAATGATTTATTCATCTACAATTTAGTTCCGAAGATTCGACCTCGGACGGCACAATACGCAGACAAAATGCATTTTTGTCCCGATCCGATTGAGTGGGCGAAAAACTCCCACCGTACGATTTTAAGAAACATTAAGCAACCTTGGTGCTTAAAACACTAGGTGTGATGCGAATCCAAACCCCTTAGTGATTGATGCGAATCCAATACCGTAGTAGCCTCAAGGATAACACCACATTCCGAGAAAAAATTGATTATGATTTAAAAAGCAACGAGGAACCAATTTAGTAAAAATAACGCAAGGAGTCGAAACCGAAATCATACTCTCCATCTCCAAGTAGGACAAAGCCTATAAGGACCTGTCCGACTACTACCTGTAATCAGATCATAAATTATGCAACATTTTCGCTTCAAATGTAATATTAAAATTAACGAGACAGCTTCATTAAAATCTGCAGTGATAGTAAAATTCACTTAGGAATAATTATTGATATATTTTTAGATTTCATTGGATTAAAGACTCACAAGCTTAATATATTGATTGCACTTCAATGAGACAAGAAACTGGAATTATTCATAAGTTTCCCCAGTTGTTTCGAACGAAACTCGTTCCGTACCGCCACAAACAAGCTGTACTAAGAATTCGAATTGGATGTAGTAAAAACAGCATGATGCCAATCACATTATAGGCATACAGTTGAAAATAAATAGAAATTCTTTTGAAAGCTTAAAACAAAAAAACACCCACCTCCACCCAGTGATTTGTTTCAAATAGTTTTCTTTTATCATCCCATCATCGAGCATACCAAAATTTCTAATCCTATTTAAAAGGGAGACTACAAAAACCGAAGAAAACTTAATGTAAATGGTACCACTTCGGTTTTTGTGTCGTCGATCTAATTCAGTTCCGTCCCGTCACATAAAACACACTGTTAAATGTGTGCGCCGTGCGATATATATACGAAAAGATATCATTAATTATGTCGACGCCGTTTTAAGACCGATCCACAATAACCACGTGAAACCAAAGACGTAGTTAAAATAGCGCATTTCTGTTTCTATTTAAAATGAATGTGCTAAAACCATAGTCAATCGAGTGTGTAGAAAATGATTCCCTCTCGCCCCGGCTAAAAAAGAAAAATCACTTCACTTTTCTCAGGCATCTAGTTTAAAAGTGAAGTCTTAAAAGTAGCTCGTCAATGCGGTGACAATACACCTTTTTTTTTTGGTCACAGCCTACTATCGTACAAGAATTTCGGCTTCGATTATCTAATAACATGTGGTGGCGCGGTGAATTTTCCGATTAGCGATAAGCCAAAATTTTTTTAGAGATTTGAAATCACAATCACAGAATACGAAATTGTATTTTATGTCACATCAAGTAGTTTAAGGTTTCTAAAAACAAATCTCGCACTGAATTTCCATTAATTGATTATTATTTTTACCTTGCTCTTAAATCAACACTATCCACAAAATATAACAATTTGTTTTAATAGATCACTAGGAAAAAAACGGTAGGCTCGGTCAATTAACGAACGAAAAATAATAAATTTTAAATAAAATACAAAAAAAAAAAACTTAATTCTTTCGCACAAACAAACACGAGGCTGATTGAGTACTTAAAAAAAAACGACGAATAAAAAATAAATAAATACGTACAACGATGTGGGTAAAGTGTCTTGTGAGACGCCAGATATTAAACGTATGAGTAGAAATAATTTAGTTAGTATAGACGCAATAGCCAATACATTAAGAGATATTTGTCGTCTTATTTCGTACGGTTAAGTGCTATGTTTGAATATAGTAGAGTTGATATGCCGCAGTTTGCGCGACTTACTAACTTTTGTTGTCAGGAGATTTAGATAAAATTGTCTCGATGGACAACCCGAAGCGACGACATATTCAAACGTAAGAAAAATAAATGTAAATTAAATCAAACAACAACCGAAAATAACACACATCGCACACATAATCACCACATAATACACTGTTAGTACAACAGACCCACCACAAGGAGCTCGATCTCTCTCTCACGGAAAAAAAAACGTTTAAAATTTCACACATTAAACTTGTCGATCAAGCCGCTCGCTGCTGCTACTACATGTGAGATGTAGATAAACCGCATGCATGCGTGATAAGATACTTGATTACTACTAGCTAGGCTAGCCCGAATGATCCACATATCATAAGCCAGCTCGGCAATGTTACGATACACTCGATCATATCGTATATTCGTGATTCGAAAAAATATATATATATATATTTTGTCATCTCGCACAGTGTTTAACTAGTGCTGTATCTGTTCGTCGGTGTAATGTGTACTCTACTACTCCCCGTATGTAATCTCAGAGGAATACGACAACGAAATACAAAATCAAAAAAACAACGATTTTTAACACCACGTTTATCAAGAACATTAAACTCTCACCGGGTCGGAGATAACAGAAAAGCATGCGCGCAATACCCATAACACACGACAAATCTATTAAGCCGGAATATGTCGAGTACATTTTTCCTTCCCATCTTCAAGCGTTGGAGACTTGAGAATTTTTTTTCTCGCCTCGATATTTTATTTTGTACGGTTTTCATCGATCGATCAGTTGTTACATAATAAAATCGCCGAAAATTGTTTCTGTCCTAAATAAATTTGTGTTTCGAAGCTCAAACAATTTTGCAAGTATAGTGTGAGAAAATTCGAAAATCAATGATTTTTTTTTTAATTTGAACACAAGGATCGAAGAACTCAAGTTAAGCTATTTGCATTTAGTTTAGTTCGTTACATGCGCGCTGTCTATGGATACTGAGGTCGTAGGCCCGAATCCCACATAACCAGGCTAATCACCCGTGGTCTAAGTTAAAAAGAATGATTTTTTAAGCAGGAACAGTTCCTGAGAAGAGCGACGTTATTGACGTATGCACCTCAAGCGGCATGCATTATTATTATTCATATACATATGTAGATATTTTCTGGTAATTTTTGTTTTTCATTTAAAACAGCATTTTTTTATTCATCGATCTCGAATATTCCCAACTGTGATCAGTCTTTTGAACAATTCATTTTCTTGATTACGAAAACCGCTTCCACAAGATCCAAAATTTTCAATGAAAACACCGTTTATCATCATAACTGACAAAGTCTCATATGGCTGACTTCGAATTGAACCAGTTTCAATGTAGACCTGCAAAAATGCAGGATTTTTACACAAGGCTTTGCGGTAAGTGCCTTTTCAACTATTCGATGTTAATGAAAAACAAGTTGATTTTATTTAAGTCACTGGATGTCGAAAAACTTTCTTTAGATTTTCTCAAGTCAGTAATGATCTCCTCGCTGATCTTTCTGCGACCTTTCAAGCAATAGAGCACTATGTCTCCAATTTGTACCGAGGGATCTTCTTCCAAATTTATTTCTTTGAGAAATATTCCCAACTATGTAAAGTAGGTCTGGCAGTTGGAGTCTACTATACGTTCTCGCATGTATCTATGGCGCTGGTATCTGTGGCACTGGTTGTCAACTGTGCAATTGTTCATGTACTGGAAATTTGATTTTGTAAAGATCTCTAAGATGGGAGTTGAGTTGTCTTAATTTCGCAGAACCAGCATTTGTTATAAGTTCTGATGACGAACGATTTTTCAGACGCGAAACGTACGGAAGTGATTAGAAGCTACTGAAAATGTTTGCTTCTTTTTAGTTGCGATTATCGATCGAGCCTTTTTCAGGGTTCCTCTTCGGAGAAATGATATTAATATATCATCGAACTGTATAAAGCGTGACCCAACTAAAAGTGTCGCGGCTGGTCTTACAGTAGGCCATTCTGTAGGTCCAATTTCGAAGCACATTTTGGATTGTTTGCGGCTCTATATCGGCAATGGCTGCTTCAATATTGGCCTTCAAATGGTTAATCGTTTGTGAATTGCCCGCATAACACTTGTCCTTCACGGCTTCCCACAAATAAAAATCCAAAGGTGTCAAATCACCGAATTTCGTACGACATATTCTTGCAATTTCGGTCCAACTGTCTTCTTTTAGTAAATAAATTTTCAATATTTCCCAGCGTTGTTCAAGCGTAAATCGACTCATTTTGTTCAGCAGAGATATGATACTGAATTTCTGTCAAAGTTAGAATGACATTAGTGTTGCCATGTGTAAAAAAACGCTATAGACCATAGTATAAAGACTTACATAGTAGGCAAACTCCCTATGTTCACCAAAGTCCACAAAATTTTTAGCATAAAAAAATTTTACCTCTCAAATAGACGATTCTGATTGGTTGTACCTCTCAAAATTTTAAACAGCTGATGACTGAGACAAATATTTCGTCTCTTTCAATTACGTACGTGCCATGTAGCTTTACCGCTTTTTTGTCTGTTTTGGTTGATTTTATGCTTATTTCGTGTATTGCCATATCCCTCACCCTCACGTCATTTTCCCTAATTACTATTCCATACATACCAAATTGTGCAAAAGAAACAAAAATGTGTGTCAGAGTAATCGCCCATGACTGAAAGAGAAGCAGCTTCTGAATACGTGTAGATTGTACGCATATTGGTTTGTTTACGTCGAGAACTCGAGCTGAGTTTGCCTACTATGTAAATAAATCTTTATACTATGCTATAGACTAGAGTTGAGCGTCTTTTTTTTCTAGAGCGCACTATCACACGTTAAGCTCTAACCTCTTTAGAAATTTCCTTCTTTAGACCCTTCATTTGATCTGATTCATAGAGCTGCTGGAGACGACAACCCACCGGTTTTATTATAAAGCGCTTTGAAGCCAAAAACACGATGAGAAGTGAGACAAAACAGGGTCACTGTTGTTGTTTTATCGTGTGGATGAGTGAGATAAAACAGGGTATTTATGTCAATTGTGGTTGTTTTGCGTGCAAGTGAATGCAACGACGTCTGCCTTCCAAACAATCGCTGCTGGTTATCTACAGTATATACCACCTTGATCAAAAAGTTCCCGGAATTTATCGAGAAAATTAAAAATACAAGTTTATTCATTTAAATCTATATTGTCCCCTTCAAAGTAATCCCCATCGACTGCAACACACTTATGCCAGCGCCTGATCCAATCGTCGAAACATTTTTTATATTCGGTTTTCGGTATGACCATCAGTGCTCCCTGCGATTTTTCCATTACTTCCTCTCGGCTGCTGAAACGCGTTTCCCGTAGTGGTTTTTTAACTCGATTGAACAAAAAGAAGTCACAGGGAGCCAAATCAGGTGAATTCGGTAGCTGTTGGATGGTATTTGTTGCTTTTTTCGTCAAAAAATTACGAATAATGATGGCACTGTACGACGGTGCGTTATCATGGTGCAAAATCCACGGGTTTTCTACCCACAATTCTGGTCACTTCCGGCGAATTGCTTCACGTAAGCGTCTCATAACGCCCAAATAATACTCGTTGTTTACTGTCTGGCCTTCCATGAAAATCGTGAGCATTGCCTTTTTTTCTCACGACCACTTTTGAACCGCTCGTGCTACTGGTAAACGACCGTTGCCGAAACACTTCTCCAACATTTCCAACGTTCGCGCATCATTAAATCCGTTTTTTACGCAAAATTTAATACAAGTTCGTTGTTGAAAATTTAAATCCATTTCTAAAATTGTAAAAATTCGCCAACACACACAGAGATAGATGTACTAGTGGCTACGTAACTTTTGCAATGTCAAGCTATGACGCTAAAATTTAGAGGGAATGTCAACAACAGATGTACCAACTTAACAAAAAAGAGAACTCAAATCGTTACAATGAAAGCGCCACACGTTGGTACTTTTTGATCAAGGTGGTATCTCTAAGATCTGATTTTTCTATGAAATCAACACTGAAATTTTCGAAGATAGGTCATTAGCTCATTGCCAAACCCCTGGGTGAAAAAATGTGCTGTAATTAATTTGGTATTTCTTTCGCTGTTAAGCTTTCAAATTAAAGTGAACCAACTTCTTTTTAAAACGTCGTTCTGGAGCATTGCCAATGCATTTTTGAGAATATATGGGACAGACCATAGCCCCATGGATTTGCAGCTTTCCTGCTTAACAATTTCGATGCCCTATTTACTTCTTCCCTACCGACTAACGTACGAAACAGATCCTTTTCAGTTCCTCGTGGAAGGATAGGACAGCAACATTGCTCGCTCCCCCACAAAACTCAATCCTGGGCGATAGGTTTTTTTTTCGTGAAATCCGTCCGTATCCGAGGCAATGTTCCTGTTTCGAGCATAAATTTTTCGCATTTAAGTCACGACTGATAAGCCCACAACGTAAAGCCTATTTGTAATTTGTATGACAACCTGACCGGCTGTTGATGTTTTTTTTATCCCATCCCAAAAACGAGGCCAAAAAAGATCCGTTCTGGTACTTATTTATATCCTGCAATGAATACGAAAAATGAATAAAATCCAATGAATATTAAACAAAAAAATCTCCATCTAACCAGTCTGATGCATACATTGAATTTTATGCTTTGTAAAAGCCTGAAATTTCAGTCACCAAAAACAAAATCTATGTCGTAATCTCGTAATCTGAGCAAAAAGTGTTCTCTTGATTCGAACCGCTCAGTCTTCAGTAGTCATTTTGCTGCCAAAATAACAAAAGTAGCATAACGCGGCGATACAGGATTACATGCACTACGCGCGAATCGCTTAATTTTAATTGGGCTGAAAGTATAGACGATATGTTAATGGAAAATATTAATGCTAATCAACTAATCCGTACAATTCCTTGGCCATAATTGCCATTTATACAGTAAATTGTTGTTCGAATTAAAAGCGCTTTCGTCGACAATCACCAACAATTTAGCTTGAAATGCTAGAGCGTAAAACGGAACGCTGACAATTCTTCTGACGCACTTTAAAATCAAATACATTCGACTATATTACGCTCCTGGAAAATATGCTACATGAATCTTATCAACAGTTACCATGACAACGACCAAGTTAACTTTGGAATTTGGGGCTGTTAAAAATGTATTTCTTTCGTTCGTTCTTGTTATTCCGATTCGCCTACCCGCCCACTTCACTACATACAAAACCATATTGCATTTGTGCTTATCGTTTATAACAATGACGTCATCAGCTTATAGTTAGCCACTCTCACTCTTTTTTATAGGCAGAGCTATACATTCACCTACTTCTCCCCCGTTTCAACTTCCCAAGGCAGCAAGCTTATAGAACATCGAGGAAACGTTCCGAAAAAAAATAAGCTTTTACAATCATCGGGGTACTCTTCTAGGTTTTTCATTGACAAACAAGTTTCGTTGTATTAGTTGAATGGGAATTTGAGGATGTGGTGTCGTGTATATCTGATTTTGGCATCCACATTTGTGAATACTAGCACTAGGAAATATCAAGTACCGGTGTCGAGTTGGAGACAAGACATGATAATCGCCGTAGGAGAAATATTGAGAGACGCCACCATACAATAGTACCATAATAAAGTCATGCGCACTAACTTTATATTAATTTGGCAACCGGTGCTAATAGTATGTACCCGGTGGGCTTCTAATTCTCTACTACGATAAACCGATTTCAATTTAAACTGAATCTGAACGAGCGATCGGTTTTACATAGCTACAATGAATCGAATCCAGAGTTATGTTCATATTGAAATGAAAACTACGACTGTTCGAAGCTGCGTATTTCCGAACTGTACTATCAACCACAGTCGCCCAGTCAGGCCCCACTCAACAAACAGTATTAGATTCGAGTTTTCAGCTCATCTCGCATCGCAACGCCAAAACAAACAAGAGGCCAATGAATGGCGGATATAACCAAACAGTCAGTAGGTTAGTAATGCTACGATATAAATATCATCTCAACTAGGCACCGAAGAGTTGGGGAATGTATAATTCGGTCGGGAACAGAATCGAGAGCATTATGTAACAATGCTAGTATAGTAATTTTGTTTAGAACTTTATATTTATAGTTTTCGAAATTTAGGTACTGCTGATAACGTGCGGAACAGACGAAGAACTAAACATCCAGTCAAAGCGAAAATCATTGGCTTTCAGTCGATGGTGTAGTCCGGTCGTCAATTCGATTGCATTATGATTATTTACGGAAGACAACATTTCGAAACAGGTTTTCACTGATTGGAAAAAAATGAAGAAAAAAATAAATAAATAAATTAACAAGTTGATTTCAACTCCTCAGTTACTAAGGCGACAATACTTGCGTTGCGAGATGCTAAGTAGGGATAAATTATCAGATTTTTCCTCACGACGATTCCAAACAATGTATTCTTCATTTTTCGAGATTAATAATCTCGGATTTATTTTCCTACCAATAGAATGATATAATCCATTGGTTTCAATGACAGCGCGCCTATTTATTTCCACACATCGACATGGGCGTTTTCTTTCAGGTATTGATGATAAACTTCTGTTAGTCTGAAAGCTACTTCTCGATCTTAAAATTCAACAATTGTTCGCAACCGAACCAGGTGAAGAGTTCGGAAAAGCCAGGTACTTCGACCAACAAACGTTATCAAAACATGAGCCGAGAACTGGAAAAAAAATATGATAAATTGGTTGAACAGCATAAGGAAACATGTGCAGGTTGGAATATCCATTTTTTTGTTGATAAGACAAAAAAGGCATGTGAATACAATTTCTCATCTTTTTTTTTAAAAATAATTATAAAGTTTTGGTATAAACTTAAAGCAAGATCAATCAATTTCCATACAAATCCGGATTACTTATCGCAGTAATTAAAAAAAAATATGGGTACTGATCGATTTCTCAAAGTGACAAATTGAACATGTCATTGGGAAGGTTACCCAAACTACGGTCAAAATTTGTACATACAATTGTTTTAAATGGATGATATGAGATATCGGTTCGTATCTTTTCGATCAGGCAAAATTCCCATTTGTACTTCTTTAAAAAAAACTTCCTCTAAAAGTTTAGATCAATCGAATTCGAATAATTAACTGAAATTTTGGAGTTACCAAAAATAAAAAATACAATAAGTATTAAAAGTGATTACCTATCCAGTATGACGTTAATTATGTAGGAAGTACGTAAAATTTTGGGATCTTTTATTTACCCGGTTGTGTGACGCAAATAAAAATGTTATTTCGTCCACGTGCTTTCAAAAAGCTTACGTCGGTCGAACAAAAATTCCCACCGACATAAATATAATGTAAAATATATACATTTTGAAGAAATTCACGTGCTTTTATAAATTTTGAGACGTATTGCTGTTAGCGTTCAAAATTCTGAATACAAATGTAGCGGAAAAGCAATTGCAGTTCCGTTCGTAGAAATTTATCGGGAATTATGGTGACGGATGTAAGTCATCGGTTTTCAGAAAATGAGTGACGAAAGAGGTTTTTAATGGTAGAGAAGCAGTATTTAAGATTTTTTTATTTTTTGTTCAACGTTTGAGATGGAATATTGAAATATTCCCTCCATAAATATGGGAACAAACCGGATTTATTGGTGGTTTATCAGTTTGATTGGTTACAACACCATCCACCCACCCATCTTACCTTACCTAATCTGACCTAAATACACTATCCCTTTTACCAACTTTAGATGCTCTTAATTAAGCAGGGCAATATCGTGCTAGTTGCGGTAATATTTCACAGATTGCTGGCATTGCTCGCCCTATAGTTGCGGTATTTCCACTAGCTTGGAAAATTCCGAGCAATTGTCCTCGTTCGGTGATTCAATTGTCAACTTTTATTTTGAATTTTATATTTGAGCCGTTGTATTTGAAAGTGGAATAAGTCCATTTTGAAAAAAATATTTTTTGTGACATTGTAACATTATTCTATACAACACGAAGCAACTTTCTGAGAATCTATTGATGCAATTGTTTCATCACACTTTTAACAAATATAAGTAAATTTTTCTGAAAGATGGCATAAATATTTTTAAACATGTTAAAACGTAAACCGTTAAGCATGTCGATTTAAAAACGAAATGGACTTATTCCACTTTCAAAATCAACGGCTCATTTATTTATGAAGTTTCGTGTTGTAATGGCTTTGAATTCAAATATTTCCATGTTTTATTTCAAGTTTTAGATTTGTTTGTCAAATTTGTTTTCGTGTTGTTCATAGACTGTATTGTTCGTATATAATCTCATTGCCAAATTGCTAAGTATTGCTCCATATCGCTACTCAGTGCTGAGTTGACAACCAATTGATCCATATCGTCAATTGCTAATGTTGCTGTATGTTTTCGTAGCGTCAAAATTGTCAAGAATTTCTGCAAATTGAGCAATTTTATTCGTTCATGTACGCGCACCTTTAGTGATTGAATACCAAGAAAGTCTGATATTAACTTTTAGATAGTATAACCCAGAGGAACTAAAAATCAATTCGATAATCTGACCAGACTTAAGAAATATGACGGAATTCGTGAAGACAACAAACAAACTACGTATACCATGGGGTAAACCATGATTTATTGTCAAAACTATCGACCAGAGTTTTAGCCATGACTTAAGATCAGTTAGACCATATAGATATAAATACTGGTGACAGCATGCAAATCACTTTGAAGCCAGGTGGCAGTGAAATGCAGTATTTCTATGAGTGGAACCTTGAGAACAGCTTTTTCCATCACCAATGGTTTCTCAGTAAAAGCTCAGTACAGAAAATATCAGACGGATCTACAAAAACCAACAAATGAGCCGTTGTTTTTGAAAGTGGAATAAGTCCATTTCGTTTTTAAATCGACATGCTTAACTGTTTACGTTTTAACATGTTTAAAAATATTTATCCATCTTTCAGAAAAATTTACCTGTATTTGTTAAAAGTGTGATGAAACAATTGCATCAATAGATTCTCAGAAAGTTGCTTCGTGTTGTATAGAATAATGTTACAATGTCACAAAAAATATTTTTTTCAAAATGGACTTATTCCACTTTCAAATACAACGGCTCAAATGTATATTCTCTTGAAAAGCAAGGCAGCAATAATGGCACTTCAGCCCGTTCAAATCTACTCTAAACATGTTTGGAATTGCTTCCAATGTCTGACTGATTGAACTCTGAAATAAAAACAGAGTTAACCTCATTGGGAGGAGTCTGGGTGGCTTAGTGGCTAGAGCACTTGCCTTCGGTGCACCTGGTACCAGGTTCGAATCTGCTTGGCGACAAGTAATTTTCGAAAATGGGATTGGGTGCGGGACTTCCAGTTCACTCAGCTGTAAATGAGTACCTGAGTTAAAATCGGGGTAATAATCACGGACGAGCATGTGGCCGACCACATCACCTCCTAGTGTTCCGTTGGTCTCGCAATGAAGAAACTCTGGCTAGTCTTCAAGGCCTAGACCCGATTTGGGCTGTTGTGCCATTTGTATTTTATTATTTAACCTCATTGGGATACACAGTGGCTATTTTTTTTAATTTTAAAAAAAGTGCTTTATTTGCTGTAAGTTCTTAATGCTAACAGATTTTCTATCTTAATCCTAAAGCTAAAATTAGTCTATATCTAAGCTGCTACCGTCCTTAATGGCCTCAATGGGCACTCTAAGATGTAAATTTTATCGGGGATGTTTTTTTTTGAGGGGCGGGGGAGATCAGAGTCTTTTTATGTAATATAATCTTAATGTATACTTATCATTAATATACACTATTGGGAAAATAGCAAAAAAACCCAAATTATATCAATTTCATTCTACTCTATACTATTCTTACATATTAACTCTTACATAGAGTTTGAGCCGAACTCTCCGCCGCCGGGGCTTCACTATTCGAGAATAGTAGAGCAGAAACCACCTACACAGTGGCTATGAGGGTAATGAAATGGCCGACTTAGAAAGGTCCAGAAGCTGACCTTCATGGGACCATATCCATTCTGTGGGATTCCATTAAGCACAGTCACGACGAAAATCCGAATGTGGCAAAAATCGCAAAGTGCCATTCACTGGAACTTGGCACGGAGACAGGCACTCGAAGCTCTTTATGCCAAAGCATTTGGAAAAAAATAACATCTGAGTATCTGAAATTAAGCAGACATTAGACCCGAACCGTAGTAGGAGCTCTGACTGACCATTGTCACATGAAGATTGACTGAGACTAAAATTTGCAGAGCATGCAATGACGAAGACGAAACACCAGAGGATATCCTCCGTGAATGTGAGGATTTAGTTCACAAAATACTTCATTACTTCGGTCAGGGTTCCATGGAACCGTCGGAATTCCTGACCATTCCCTTCGCAAAGTACTAAGCTTCATTGAAAGCGCATGGATTCAAGAGGAATCATAATCAACCCGGGGGAACGTCACAATAGGCCCAACCGAAGCTAACCATGCCAACCCGTTTTGAAAATCGAATGGTCATCACAGACTCCGAAAAGCACAAAAACTCTAACAATATAGATATTTCAAATAAGTGAAAAATCAATGTAAAACTTTCTACTAGAAGTTCTGTCTGAAAACTTTCGTATTACATATAATGTAGTCGTAATAGCGCGGTTCAATTTGCTCCATATTTAGTATAATCTGAGGTATTTTAATGCGAAAAAAATAGAGTCAAAAAGTAAAAAAATTAAATGTGAAAAATCGTTTAGGGAATTCCGAAATTAATTTCAATAAATTATCACTCTCATGCCAAAAAATGTCCGATCTAACACAGCCAAGTTAACAAGAAAGTAACAAAAACTAGTTCATTACTAAAAATTTCATTAAAGGAAAACTTGTTGTATACAAGATCTACTCGTATAAAAAAAAATCGAATACGAGTTTAGCCAACGACTAAACAAAAGTAGTTCATTGAACATGTTAAAAAACATACACAAGAAAATATTTCTGAAAGTCAACGCCTATTTAAATAAAATGTACTTGGGGACACTCAATCCCTATCCACAATAAAAAAAAAAATGTACATTCTATCAGATCACAAAAAAAAAAATCAATGCTCGTTACACTAACAAAATACATACCATCCGAGTCATTTGCTTGATATATTTTTAGGAGGAAAATAAACGAAATGAAATTCTTCAAAACAAAACGTACAAGAAAAATGAAATAAGAACGGCAATGCTTGCCAAAGTTTGTATGGTGGACGCGGCCCAGAGAGGTATTGTAATTTTCAACTAGATTTTTTTTTTTGCGATTTCTTCCTGGAGCTTTGACATCACTTGCGCCACCAAACTAACCAGGACCGCTGTTTGCTACACTTGAAGAGCTAGATATGTATCTTCTATTTTAACAAAAAGAATATTATAATAATCACTCGATTCGTTTCGAGCAAACAGAGTATCTAATTATTTTTAAAGATGATGATTGAGACGTCTAACATTCTGTTAAAAGTGTTCGAAAATAACCATCTCGATTGTCGAATGAATGACATATGGAAAATATGAAAATGATTTTCTATTTTGAAACTATAAATATTGAGCTTTCCTAGTTTAGCGCGATCGATCGCGCCAGGTGTATTCGATAGTTTACAGCTTTATCGATTTTCATTAATCATAAAATAAATTAAATTAAATTAAATCAGCGAAGAGAAATCCGAATTGGACCAGTAATAACTGAGGCGATGTCAATTCCAACAGCAGAAAATATGACAAATTTAAAGAAGCCTGAGTCAAATCGGATCTTAGTAATTGAATAACATAAAACAACTGTTTTGGCACATCTTAGAAATTTTGCTATATTTTGTTATTATTATCCTACATGGATTTTCCAAGGACATTTCTATGGAAAAAACTTGAGAGATATTCAAGTTTCACAAGTTCACTCATGAAATACATGAATTGAAAATTTCAAGTAGATACGACAGGGCTTTCAAGTTACCGACCGATTAGATTAGGTGGATGGGTGCACCAATTTTCTAGCGATGTTAGAATGGAGGGCAAAGAACAATGTATGATGAAATGAGAAACATTGGATTGTGAAAATTTCCAGCTATAATAAATTTGTAAGAAGGTATAACTACTAATCAATAACCGCCGGCCAATTCAAATTAAAAATATGTATGTATATATTGCCGGCATCTTCTAACCCTGCGTCCATACTGACAATTTATCTGACAATGGCAATGGCAATGGCTACGGCAATATTGCCATACACAAATTGATAATATTGCTCTCAGTATTGCCATGGCAATTTTGAGGATAATATTGCCAGAAAACGAACCGATTGACAGAAGTTAACGTCGCTTCTCAACAGGTAGACTTATGCTTGAGTCAGATACAAAGTAGAATTAGGCAGAGCGGCTCAGCTAGACGCCGCCAATAAATCAGCAAGTCTATTCACTGTCTGCGTCAGTTAGAGTTTTATATAAATTTCAAATTTTCCAAAAAGCGCTCGTATTCCTGCATACGAAGCAGCGGACAACTCAAAACGATTTTTAGCTAATTTTAGTTCAGTCCGGTTATATTAAGTAACGATTCGATGTTTTAAAGATAAAAAAGTAACTGGTCAATTTTGAGGTTAACTACGGGCTACGGAAATTTCAAAATTGACGAACACTTCTGGATGGCTGCGTAAGTCTGCCTTCATCTACGTTCGTTCTGACTGACCACTACTACAATGGAAATACATCGCGCTTAACTTTTTGACAGGTAGTCTGCCTCGAATTGCGTTGCCGTTTTGACTTGGAAGTAACGGTATTTTGTTTTGAGAAACAACTATTAAATTAATCAATAGTTTTCGAAGTTATGATTGCTTTGCTGTACAACTTGACACTTCGAATTCACTCGATCAAATGAATATTTCCTGGCAATCGAATGCCCACTCATTGCGATGGCAATATTGCCATTGTCATTGCCAGATAAATTGTCAGAGGAGATGCAGAGTAACCTAGCAAGTTTGAATTTTTCCCATTTAACATAGCAATAAATTAGTTAAGCTAGTATTATGTACACTGTATGTCCCATCCAAAAAAAAATTTGACGGTAAGTTAAAATTATTCCTGTCAAAATAGAGGAAAAAATGAATGTCTTAAAAATAAATTAGACGATTACATTTTTCACCCCATTTGGCAGCAAGAATAGTCAAATATTAGACATAAAGGTATAGGGTGTAATGCCAGCTTTAATGAGAAGAAAAATGAGGTTTGGAGATCACATCAGGTGTCAAGATCACATTTACACAATTTTTTCTGCTTCCACAAAGATTCTGTATTTGTGATCATTTTCCATTAATTCAACTTGTGTATTTTTGAATTTAGAAATCCATCGAATATATAACAAGGCAATTTGGCCTCGACTACTTGAAGACATATGTAGTTGTGGCTGTCCAATAAAATTATATCAGTCTGTAGTCCAATCAATCAATTCAAAATCACAAAATATAGTTTGACCCCATTGTTTGAAACAAATGACCACTTCTAACAATCGAACGCTGTAAAATAAACAAACAAATTCCCGTTCATTACTCAAAACTCGTGAACTATACAAACTATATTTTTATTTTATCATTTCTTTGCTTCCCCAATTACCGATGTAGTTTACATTAAATTTCGATAGTGGACATATCGTGACTTATCAATTTTCAAGTCGAAAACTTCACTACAAACTTGTTCAACGGAAAAAATGGCCATCTTTATTTGATGTGTTATTTTTTTTCCCCATAGCAATATAATTTTTATTTCAGTTTTTTTTTTTTGTAGTAACGATCATCAAATAAAATGTACAAAACTGAATAGAAGACTATATCGAGTAAAAGTATGAGATTATTGATAATAAATAACAAACATTATGTATGTGGTTTGTATTAAAAAGTACAGTACACCGATTAGACGACCTTCAAAACATATTCGCATGAAGTCGATGAAAAAAGCTGAGGTACATACATCGAAATGTATGCGGTTGGTAATGAACAAATTTTCCAAAGTCGCGTGAGCTTTGGTGATCATTTTGAATACATTTATATTGGAATTAAATGGAAACAAGCGGACGGTTTTTTTTTAAAGGCAAACTGATAATGTCTGCTCATGATGAGACCCAATTGACAAAAAATTCTTTATGATTTTAATGCAAGATAAGTCAAGGACTTTTATAAAGTATTGATAATAAACTTTTTGCTAGGTATGTTCCAGTAATTGTTATGTAATTGTTTGTATTTTGTTTTATTTCGGCTATGTCTGTCGGACATTGGACTTAAAAACAATATTTGTAGATTTTTTTAAACTGAATAGGTAACTCATACATTAGAATGGTTGTTGGGTCTATAAACAGAATCTAGTTCATGTTTTTTGGACGGTAAGTAGTCACTTGTTCGTTTATAATTTTATGTGTCTAGAACTTTTGTCGAATTGTGGTGCATTTGTTCTTAAATGAGTTCTTGAAGGTCGTTTGTATATTAGATACTCGCCTCGCTAGGACTACATTTGTTTTAAAATAGATGCAGGACTTTAGTATTAAATATCGCTGAAACCAATGCTCCTATTACCATTGGCACTTGTAAATGGTTTTTTAAAAAACTAGCTAAAAATAAAACAAAAAACAAATAACTAAAACTAAATATGTATAAACAAAACAAACAAATAAAAAACATAAAAAAAAACTAAATTTGAATAAAAAAAAGCCCAAGTAAAAACAGAAAAATTCAAATAAAATTAAAACTACTGTCGAATTTCATCTCGAGTATAAAAAAAATAAAGTATATATGTAATAAGAAAAATTAAAGTAAAATATAGTAGGTATGTACTAAAAACTAAAATGAAATATAAAAGAGTGAACAAATGTAAGTAAATAATACAAAATTTGTGTTTGAGAATGACTGAAAAATTCTTAGGCGGATTTTAATGTATAAGACACATTGCAATCGAATGACTTGAGGAATCAATCGACGCGGATAGCAGGTCACTACGAAATTTTGAAACTAAAGGACTTGTCCACTGAATCGAATGACTCGACTTTAAACATTCCGAAGTTCCTAGCCTGGTTTGGATTATCGCGACAATGGGAAAGGAAGACTTAGTTGACTAGAGACGGCCAATACCACAGGATGTTATAAAGGAATTGGACAAATCGAAATAAGCATTTATCATTTTGTACTACCCCCCCATAGAGATATACTGTACACTAATTAGCACGCAAGATTAACGTCGTTGTTTTTACTTTATTATTTTAATAATTAAGTATTTAATATATTATCAACTTACGTATCTTATGTAATAATTACAAAATAATTAAGGCAGAAAAATATGAAGTAATTTGTGTAAAATTCCAATTTTACAATTCTTCATAGAGATGGGTCGTTCAGGAGTGAACTGTTCCAAAAGAGCAGTTCATTGAAGTGAGTGAGTGAACTAACTCACTCCTTTTGATGAACTGCAGTTCCATTCGCCACGTGGCACCGATTCGATCCTCTCATATTGGTTATTTCCTTTTGTTGTATTTAATTCCTTTTATTGCGAATAAACCCGGCCTCTGTGTTTAACACCGTGCTCCCGCTCGTGATCCATTCGTCGTACGAAAAACTGGTCTATCCGAAACTTGTAGGAAATTTAGTCCTCTACAACTTTGCCATTTAAATATGTCACCTATTTTTAATAAAAAAGGTTCAAAAGTTTAAAAAACTGGGACAATCTCCTAATTTTTAACACTTTACGCTTATTAATAGCAATAAATAAGAATTTATTTCGCCACAAATTTGGTTCTTACCATTTTTTTCGAGAAATGCAAAATACGGCTACAAATCGACAAAACAGGAAATTAAAAATTTTGGAGTCTTCTGTTTTGTCGATTTGTAGCCGTATTTTGCATTTCTCGCAAAAAATGGTAAGAACCAAATTTGTGGAGAATTAAATTCTCCACAAATTACCAAATTTAAGAACCAAATTTGTGGAGAATTACATTCTCCACAGAGAATGTAATTCTCCACAAATTACCAAATTTGTGGAGAATTAAATTCTATTTTTTATCTGAACAACTTTTTGAAAAATAATTATTTCTGTACCTCAGAGGTAAACTGTCGTAGCTACCAAATTTTCGATTTTGGGATTATTAATGTAATTGCATTGTTGGGATGTATATTTTTAAATGGTCAATCATCGCATCCGCAGAGCTAAAGGAAGCCAAAATAATCAATGAGCATTAATCGTATCTGCCTTGTATCGATAGAGGAAATGTATAGTTATAAAATGGTCTACTGAACATTTTACGAAATGTCACTTACGACAGTTTACCTCTGAGGTACAGATTTATTGCTAATAATAAGCGTAAAATGTTAAAAATTAGGAGTTTGTCCCAGTTTTTTAAACTTTTGGACCTTGTTTATTAAAAATAGGTGACATACCACCTTGATCACAAATTTCCCGGAATAACCATTGTGTGGCACTTTTATTCGATTTGAGTTCTATTTTTATTTTTTTGTTAAGTTGGTACATCTGTTGTTGACATTCCCTCTAAATCTTAGCGTCATAGCTTGACATTTGCAAAAGTTACGTAGCCAAGAGTATATCTATCTCTGTGTGTGTTGGCGATTTTTTACAATTTTAGAAAGGGATTTAAATTTGCAACAACGAACTTGTATTAAATTTTGCGTAAAAAATGGATTTAATGGTGCGCGAACGTTGGAAATGATGGAAAAGTGTTTCGGCAACGATTCTCTAAAGAAAACGGTCGTTTACCAGTGGCACGAGCGGTTCAAAAGATGATGAACGCAGTGGCAGATTCATCGACATCGAAAACCAACGAAAACATTCATGAAGTAAAAGAAATGTTGGTCAATAACCGCAAAATAACCATCAGAGAGATAGCGGAGGACTTGAACATTGCTTATGGATCCGTCCAAGACATTTCAGTTAATGATTTGGGTTTCCGTCGTGTAGCAGCAAAGTTGGTGCCAAAAGATCTCAATTTCATGCAAAAAAGAGACCGCGTTGACGTCGCAAAAGAGATTATTTGCGAGGCTGAATCCGATCCCACATTCATCAAAAGGATCATTACTGGAGACGAGACGTGAGTTTATGAGTAACTACGACACGCAATCCAGACATCAGGCAAGTGAATGGCGTTCACCAAATGAGCCGAGACCAAAAAAACCACGTCGTTTTCAGTCAAAAAAGAAGGCAATGCTCACGGTTTTCATGGATTACAACGGTGTAGTGCATCAGTGTAGTGCCAGAAGGCCAGACAGTAAACAACGAGTATTATTTGGGCGTTATGAGACGTTTGCGTGAAGCAATTCGCCGAAAGAGACCAGAATTGTGGGCAGAAAACTCGTGGATTTTGCACCATGATAACGCACCGTCGCACAGTGCCATCATTATACGTAATTTTTTGACGACAAAAGCAACAAATACCATCCAACAGCCACCGAATTCACCTGATTTGGCTCCCTATGACTTCTTTCTGTTCAATCGAGTTAAAAAACCACTACGGGGAACGCGTTTCAGCAGCCGAGAGGAAGTAATGGAAAAATCGCAGGGAGCACTGATGGTCATACCGAAAACCGAATATAAAAAATGTTTCGACGATTGGATCAGGCGCTGGCATAAGTGTGTTGCAGTCGATGGGGATTACTTTGAAGGGGACAATATAGATTTAGATGAAGAAACTTGTATTTTTAATTTTCTCAATAAATTCCGGGAACTTTTGATCAAGGTGGTATTAGGCATATCAGGAAAAATGCTGCCTACCTAATTAATAAAGAATAACATCAGTCAGTTAAAAATTTGTCCAGTTCGTTCGTTGAGCTACGAAACCGTACTGTCTCCAGGTATCCGAACTAAGGAAGTGCACCAAAGTCAAAGGATGAATCTAGATAAAAGTAAGTACATATCCTTTGGGCCAACTTGGACATGGCGAAGCCGGACAAGTGGGGGCAAACCATAGAGCTGTGGGCAAACATTCAAGATGGGTTTACGCGACTAGCGCTCTAAGTGAAAATATCGAGTAGTGGGAGAAGTCGATAGTTGAGCTTCGCTCCAATTTTTTTCGTCGATACTTTAAAGCCCCAACCGCTTAAACCTATCATGAGCCAAAATGTGGACGCCGTTGTTCAAGTACTCTGAAGGCTTGTGCTAAAAAGAAACAGTGGCGGTGTAGAACCACAGTGCAAACAAATGGACTTTCCCCACATGTTGGTGCTTGTCACCTTGGTTGGCCCAACGTCTAATCGGGTCATTCGAGTGCTTGAAATATCGTCATAGTGCGTAAATTTGTAATGCGAAATTTCACGCCAATCATACTTTATGACGCAATAGGCCAACTTTGCCGCATCAGAAGAAAGAAGACACAAACAACGCACCAGGTGTATCAAGATTTTTCGGATTCACTGTAGCATTGTGCACAGCCGACCAAGATCATCGTGGCCTAGTGCTACTAAACAAAGCTGCACGCTTGGTACAAAACATCAGATCAGAACTGTTAGCAATTAATTAATTGACGTGGACATAACTAGCTAGGCTCCACGATCTAAACGAAAAGGGGAGCCCATCGTCGTCACTAAAATCGTCGCCCGACGACTCAAATTCTCGATCTCGTTTGTCGTGTGACTTCGCGCGATGAGCTCCAAACTGTTTGCACTTGAGCTGAACGGAGCGCTGAGCAGCTCCAGGCGGAACGCTTCACAGCAGGGGGGGCAAGACGTCAGACCGACCGACCGACACTCGGTACTTACTAGCTGCTTCGTGCTGAAAGTAAAATACACGTTGTTTTTGAGGTTAAAAATTAACAAACAACAAAATGTCAGCCCGTTGTCGCGTCCGAAGTTTAAGCGAGAGAAAAAACACAACACAACAAACCCAAGCTGGAAATCAAAACATCGACCCTGTGTCGCACTTGTTGGCCTGATCGAATTTCAAAAACATTCAAACGGAAACTATTTCTCACCAAATTTAGGTAAAGATTTTCTCCTCGTCACAAGGTGAAAAATGGGTCAAAAAAAAAAAATTGCAAATTGTGCAGAGGGACCAAAAAAAACTTTTTTTTTTTTATTTAAATTAATTGTGGAGCATCGTTGATTGCGGGACCTTGCAGCCCGAATTTTCCACAGCATGCGAATATCATTTAACAGAAAAAAACACAATTAAAACTTGGAAGAGACGGAAGGCGGGCGGGTGCTTCAAAACCACGAGTGCGTGCGTGTCGTGCGCGAATATCGGCTTTTTTTCGCTTCTAATTTAGTTCTGGCGTTGCGAAACGGAACAAAACACCTCGTTTTCTACACAAGGACGACACATTGTGTGTTTTTCTTCATCACACAAAAATAGCACCCGAATAAAAAAACGCTGTCCATTCCGGGAGAAATCCGTTCTGATTTCAATTGCAATTTTTTTTTTTTTCGTCTTTTCGTTTCGGTGCTCCTCTGGCCTGGTTGAATTTGCAATTGGAAATTTTGTCCGGCCAAAGTGCAAGAAAAAAACCTCACCGACGAAAAGAAAAGAAAAATCGCTGGACCTCCACCGCTTTTTGGGTTATGACACAACATCATCGCAGCCGCCGCCGTACGTAGAGGCCCAGTCACGGTTCCACTAAAAACGCAAAATTTTCACCCGACATTTTCGCACCGTTCCCGTCGACAATTCCGCGTTTTCGCACCGGAAACAAATCGGCCACAACGATAATTACTTGAATTTCACTTACCTGATTTTTCAACTTTATGTTTTGTTGATGTAACTTGTTAATTTCTTGACGATATTAGAAACCACACCATACCGCGTCGTATATACACAACACATTTCAGTTTTCAGTTTTGTTGGAGTGGAATAAACATATGATGCGATTTCGGTGTGCAGAGCATTGCCAGGCGAAACAGAAGTTCCCAGTATTTTCCGGTTCTCGCAAAAATACAGTGGAGAAATGTCGAAAAAAAAATTATTTGAATTTGTTAAAAACGTGTATTTTGTTGCTTACTGCCAGCCGGGGGTGTTCTACGGCACAAGATTACTTCCAAGACAGTGCTATCCACTTTTAATCGAAACTAAACCACATTTTGGACAATCTTCATTCGCCTGGCAACTCCAATCCCCGCAGTATTTTACACAAACAAAACATTTTAAATCGCAATTACCGCGCAGTTAATCAACAAATTTCTAATTAGAAAAAAAAAATTATGGGTTATGTCGAACAACCGGTTGCCATGTGACCGCTAACATTTCGTCCTCATCATTTTGCATTTCCCCATTATTCGACAAAACAAAGCGACGACTTTCTTTCTTTAACAACAAAAGTACGCATAAAATTCAAAACAAAGCGAAAATTGTGCAAGTCAACGCAATGAGAAAGAAAGCTATTTTTTTTTGTTGTTTACGAAATTCCTCGCAGATTAAATTTTAGGGAAATTTTCAGTTCAGTGCATGGTTACCAGTTTTTTGTTGAAAACGATTTTTTTTAAATGGGAACGAATTAAATATTTGAGTCAATATTCATTACAATACTAAAGCAAAAAATTATGCAAACAACTTTCAGTTCGAATATAAACAATTTTATTTTAATTTAATTCGTTTCCGTTGAAATGTTTTGTTTGCATATGGTTCCGGTTGTAATATCAGCTGGAAAATTGACAGCTAAGTTCTGTCAATTTTTCTACGGTGTTACATAACCTAATTTCTTGTTTGTACAAAGGTGCAATAATTTTGTTTTTAATGTTGTGATTTTTATTAATAAAAACCGGGTGAAAATGGCATCGCGAATATTAAGAAATTGTTTAAAGAGCAATGCAAATGTAGGGTTTTTATCAAGAGGCAATATATTCGGGCAGAAGGCGGCATTTCCATTACGATTAAGTTTGTCGGCAAGCAATAAACCGGTAAGAGTTTTATAAAAATTGTATTTTTTGGTGCACTAATTTCTGCTCAGTGCTTAGTGAGTTCTGATTTAAGCAATTTCAATGAAAATTCATTAGATAGGTAAATTTTTTTATTTTAGATTACGAGAAAGAATCTCTAAACTTTTTGAATGATGCCTGCACAGCACTGGCTTTGTACATTTGCCGACTATCGTATTTACGAAGACTCAGGCCCTGAAACCTCGACTTGAAAGTAGTCCGACATCGGCTGACCTTAAGTTTTTATCTGCCGGTCAGGACTCCGATGTATTTCCTTCTTTAATAGCGGAATAGCCCGGATTCGGTTTCTTTATAAGTTCCAGTTCGGTTCTCAGCTCATCACCTTGATCAAACAACTTGTGAAACCCTGAGCCCCGGAATACTTCATCTCCAGTCCTCCAGATCTGGAATCCGTATCGATTGGACACCCCTATAGTTTACGTGGCTTTCTTGTTTATCGAGTCACGTCTCTTGCACTTTCAGAATGCTTCTGGTAATTCTTCTTTCTTTCATAACAATAATAAAAATCTGCCAACAGTCTGGGCGCAACTTTATTATTTTTCCGGCAGAAGTTCGAAACGCGTTCAATTCTGAGATGCGGTGTAGGTTACTATGTGAGAAAACGTATCAAAAAGTTCGGGATGCGGTTAGAATAGGGTGTATCATATGAATTACATAATTGGGTCATATTCCGGGATGCGGTCTACGGGTAGAAAAAAGATACAACTTTTAAATAGATGATTATTAAACAAGCCCCTGGAAGTGAACAGATATTCGACATCTGTAGCTCAGTTCTGTAACTTATGAGTGAGAAATTTCTCACCAAAAAGTCAAAATGAGAACGAATTAATGCAGTTTTCTCTCTGTATTCCCACCAAATGAGAAAGCACCGTACTTAACTACGCATTTGGCAATCTTTCATTTCTCATTTGGGGAGAATACAGAGAAAAAACTGCATTAATTCGTCCCCATTTTGACTTTTTAGTGAGAAATTTGTCACTCACAAGTTACAGAACTGAGCTACTGATCAGACCTGAGAGTTATGGCAGAATTCACAAAAAGTATACAAGCACTTTACATCCCCTAAGGGGTCGAATTTTAAAAACTCTTGAAAACGCTTTCTAGGTCTCCATATGAAGAATCCGTAGAATAAAAATGAATTCAATATTTGGAAAGACCTAGTAGATATGACGAAAGTAGTAAAAAAATACATTCAATTTTCCCAGATCATTTTTTTGCCTCCACTTATGAACGCCAATGGATATTGGACTTTTTTTTATCAAAATTATTTGTCTAGTTGATTTATATATACACACCGAGTTTCAACTTTCTAGCATAAGCCGTTCTAAAGTTAGGAAAAACACCTCCCACCCCCGTACCATACTCCCCCTAAAAAAAATTATATTTTTCCAATATGCCACTACTATAGCTCTATCTAAATACCAAGTTTCAGCTTTATATCATTATAGGTTCTTAAGATATAAACATCGGAACGTTTTTCTTTTCACCCTCCCCCTCTACACTCACACCCCCAAATTTTTTTCCCTACTAGGGTTCCATTAGCGCTACGTCTGGTAAAAATTCTAAGCATCTATCTAACACTGTTCTTGAGATATGAAACGTGATTTTTTCGATAAGTTCTTATCCCCTCCACTTCTATGCTCCACCGCCCACTTGAAAAATTTTACTTCGAGCAATCTTTATTTGTCAACTTTCATACTCAAACCGAATTTTATTTTTCTAGTGCAATTGGTTCATGATATATCGTCATGTACAGTTTTTCGCCCCCCCCCCCTACCGTACGCCACTGCCACCATTCCAAAATTTGTTTTCAGTCTGTTCTCCTAGCCCCTATTCAGGACCGAGTCACAAGTCACAAAGTAGGTCGAGAGTCTCAATTTTCTATGAATTTTGAATTAATTGATAATTAATTTTAATATGAGACTCTGATCCTGAATAGAAGGCCGAGTATAACAACAGATATCTTTTAAGTTTGAATCGTATGCCCTTAACTGATCAACAGAAATGGATTTTTTTTTGCGTTTCGGATGCATTATATTTCCCCCCCCCCCGCTCCCACATTCCTTCATCTATGGCCGCGGTCCGAATTACGCTTTCTGCGCTTTTAGCACGCATACAACCGGTCCGAATTGCACTCACGATGCATACAATTTGCATGGAGGGGTAATTTTCTGGCGCTTACACTACTCACGATTTCGAGCATAGGCACTGTGAGTACACTGTGTGCACACGACCGGTCCGAATTATATGCGTCGTAAGCGTGCATACAATTCGGACCGACTGTAAGCACTGTTGGTAATGTAAGCACCGTGAGTATAATTCGGATCGCGGCCTATATTGACAATTGGGTCTACTATCAGAGCTCTATAGAAATTCCAAGTTTCATCCTCTTAGCAAAGCGGTTGCTGAGATCTAGAAACCAATATTTTCCGTCTAAAACGCTTCCTTCTCCTTCCCCCTCATAGGGGGCTCCTTAGAATTTGGTCACCCATTCTATTCGTAAAAAAAATCAATTTAATATCTCCAAGCGTTTGGGTGCTACGAGCCTTCAACACGATTTTGCGTACGGCGGACAGACGGACTGACATTTTTTATTGCTTTTTTTGTGTCTACTAGTTATGAAACGTGAAAGAAAAAATTTTCAGGGTAGCAAATTTTTTTTTTTTAAATCGATCACAATACTGTATTATTAAAATAATAAAGTAATAATTGACTTAATCACTTCATCGTTTTGCCTTCCCCATTGCAATTTTCGCTGTTGAAAGAACAGATGCTCGTCGTACAAGTTGTTCAGCGCACGGTTGTAACGAATTCGGCAGTCAGAATCTACTTTAACTGGTCCTAAGATTCATCGTAAGATCCTCCGCTTTACCGAGGATTTTGTGTTGCAACGGTAATAATCGGCACGTTACTTTCTATGCCGACGCCAATATTTAATGTCGTCGGGGTGGTGTGCTGCGTCGCTATTAATTTGTGCTGATGGGCTGTGTCTGCACTTGTTGTGCATGCCGGCAACGGCTGACCGCTGTGTTGTTGCAGTTTCTTCAGCGACGGCTATCACCAGGATTTGCAGGTCTACAACGAGTGAATGTTGCAACGCAACTGTTACTCCGTTTACATGGAGAATCCAAAGATGAATGAAATTTGGATCGCGTTCGCGACAACCCCGGATCGAAAGATCGAAATATGAGATGACATTAAAACGAACGATATAACCGGTTTCGATTCGATCCAGGTCGAGAAGTTGGTTTGGATCGAGTCGATCTCGTTTCGATCCGATTTACGTTTATATGAGATTTTAGAGGATTGAATCCGTATTCAATTCTTCATGTAAACGCAGTATTAGACTAAGGCTATCTTGCTGGCGGACAACCGTATAGACTGGCCAGCGAATTACTGGCTGGTACTTCGATTGGTTTCGTTCTATAAGGGTCGAAATAATAACCAACTGGCGTACTTGGATTTAGGCCCGTTCCTACAATCGTCAGTAACGTTCTAACTGGAACCTTAACTGAGAGATGTTCATACGAAAATTACAGTTAAAGATCCGGTGCAGGTTGTAATAACGGCCCTTACTTCAAGATTGTGTGAAGTGTTTTTGGCCTGAGTTAATGGGTCGCAAAATATATGGCTCTTTGTCGAAAGACAATCGCGGTCGCGGTTTATAAAAGGCTGGTCCTCCTTCCGTAACAAAAAGATGACGAAGCGTGTGTATTTTTCGTGTGTTTTCTTTTCTTTTCTTTTCCGTGTTTGAATGTAGAATACTTTCGTGTCTTTTCAAAAGTGCTGCAACCCGAGCATTGGAAGAGATAGCGCTGTGGAAGGTCATTTCAAGACTTGACGAATAGCAGAACTGACGGTTGTGAGCGTATCGATTAGAGATCATTATCTGAGAACGCGTCCAAAAGTATTAGGAGTCTAGAGGTTAAAAATTTAAAATTGTATAGAGCTACTATAGAGACATCCCAGAAAGGTACGGCGATGGGGGTGATTTTTCATATCTCAGAAACGGCTTATGCTAAAAAGTTTGAACTTAGTACCTATATGTAGATATGCTACTAGAGTAATTAAAACTAACAGAAAAATCGGCCAACAGTCTGGGCGCAACTTTATTATTTGAAGGGTAGAAGTCCGAAACGTGTTAAATGCTGAGATGCGGTGTAGGGTACTATGCGACTGAAAACCTAGAAAATAACATTCCAAATTGCCTCCTAATTACTCCTTAGGTTGTCAGTAGCCTAGGACCCTGCACCACATCTCAGCATAAAACACGTTTCGAACTTCTACCCACAAAATAATAAAGTTGCGCCCAGACTGTTGGACAATTTTTTATTTCGAAATAATCAAATTAAAAGTTGACCCCTAAAATAGACGGTCTTCAATAATCTTAATACGGCGACAGTGACTTCAAGTTAAAAAATTTTAGAGGCTCGATTAATTCACCCATTTTTTTGGTTTTGTATTGCGGTCTCTCATAATTTGTCTGCAGTTTGATAGATTTAATTTGAATGTTTTGAGCTCTAAATTCTGTGTTCCCTATCTATGAATTTTGTAATTTGAGTATTTTGTTATGCCACTCAAATTTTTTTTCTACAGACCATCAATCAGATCGAGCCAAATTTCGAACAGTTGCGAAAAGAAATTCAAACCAACGGATTCATAAGTCACAAATCTTTTGAACGAATTTTCGCAACACCAAACGAAATAACCGAAGAGAATTCACTATTCCTTATAAACTGCTGTGCATATTTCCTACCAATTGTTCAGCCCGAGGAAAAGATCGAACTCTTTCACAAGACTTGGCAACAACTGAACAAAACAATGAAACTATCTAGAGATCACTATCTTTCGATTATAAAAGTGTTCAGGGCGAATAAATTTCCACTATTAGAATGTCGACAGTTGTTGAAAGATGCCGAATTCAAAACAGATCAGGAAGTTTACGAAGGCCTGATCGGTCTAGCCTGCGAACTCGGTAAAATTCAAGATGCAACTGATATTCTAGCTGAAATGAAAAGCAAAGAATTTCCGATAACCGAAAATGTTTTCAACTCGTTGATTCTGGGGTATTCGCGATGCGAAAATTTGACGAGCTGTGAAACTGTCTTGGAGACAATGAACGCGGCAAATATTGAACCCAGTAATAAAACTTACACCGAATTGGTTAAGGCTTATATTGAAAATCAGAATCCTGACAAAGCCATTCACGTGTTGCAGCAGCAAAATGGATCGCTGGAAACTAGTCAACTTGTAGAAATCATAAAAAGTGCTGCCCTTAAAAAATATGATGAAGTTATTAAACAAGCAGTACGTTTACTTCCGGTCGAAATGACGAATCAGATGGAAGTTCCCGATGCAATTCGAACTGTTTGTACAGAGCTGGTGTACTGCGGACAACCGGACGAGGCACTTCTCATTGTCAAATGTTTTCCGCGTTCGGCATTCAACGAAAATCAGGATATCGATAAGTTCGGCACGTCGCTGATCAGCGATTATATTCGAACTTCACAAGCGTCGGCGAAAACAATCGAAATGTGTCGGGAATTAATTGAATTGGGCAAGAATAGTCGAGCCTTGCATATTGCAAGTGAAATAGCGTTGCGACGAAATCCCGAACATGGCCACGAATTCCTAAAAGCCTTATCCGAGATCGAACCACTTCGACCACATTATTTCTGGCCGTTAATTTTGCACAGTTTTAATAAGCGCGGCGAAATCGGTCTCCTGACTACTTTGAAGGATATGTCGAGCTTTAAAGTCGAATGCGATTACGAAACAATGTCCTCGTATGTTTTGCCTCGACTTGCAATAACAACTAGAAATACGAAAAGAGCAATTACCGCACTGGAAGACTGCGGCTTAAAAGCTGCTCAGATTTTAACGCCGCTTATATCGCATTTACTGTTTCAACAGAAATTCGATGACATTACTTGGCTGATTAAAACGTATCAATCGAAAATCGATACTGAGGTTTTAGTAAGGCCGTTAGCACAAGCTGCTGCAACTCTCCGAACGACAAAGAGTGCAGAGAATTTCGCTAAAATGATCGCACTGCTTCAGACCAAGACACAAAAATCGGAATATGATCTGCCCGGTGCAGTTCTACTGGATTTAATTGGCAGGGATCAGCGGAATGTAGATCCAAAGAACGTTGTAAGTCTTGTAAGCGATTTAAAAGCAGCTGGCCTGAAGATATCATCGGAAGCTGCCGATGGAATAAACGCGTTTTTAGAAAAGACTGAAAATGGTGGCTCAAAACTTAGCGGTATGGTCAACCGCGAACTGAATCTACCGAATAGCGAGAAAGTAGCCATACATCCGCGTGATATGTCGCTTGAAGACTTGGAATGTCATCTAATCGAATTGGAGAACAAGGGAATGAATGCGCGCGGAGTTCTACGACGGATCTTACAACTATCCGTACGCCAAGGGCAGTTGGAACGGGCTGCGGAAATAAACAAGAAATGCATCGAATTAAAGGTGCAACGAAGTCCCGGTATGGTTGCGACGGTTTTCGATTTGCACACAAAGTTAGAAAATGTTCGCGACGCCGAAACAGCATACAGAGAAATTAAGAAATCGTTTCCAGGTAAGTACCGATGCCATTGGTTCACTATTACCACATTTTGATACGAATTTTCGGTAGGCTTCTTACTCGATGAGCATAAAATCATTGACTTCGCCACTCTACTGGTCCGAAGCGGTCGTCACGATGATGCGAAAAAAATTCTACAACAACGAGCTGCATCGGGAACAATAAAGGGCGGTGAATATGTGAGCAAAAACATTTGGCTTCTTCTAACAGCCGTCGCACAACATTCGGCCATGACTAATCCAACGGACGAACGAAATTATGCACGCGAAATGCTCGACTATCTATACAAGTTGGGCTACTGTACGTACAGTAATGCTCAACTAGGTACGATAATTCGGGAGTTCCTTTTGAAAAATCAAGTTATCAAAGCCGTTGCGGAATTCAAGTCAATTGCTGAAACTTATCGAAAAACTCCCCTACAATTGGAACTAATGAGCGAATTGGTGCGACTAAGTTCGTCGGTAGGCGACGAATATCGAACCTTACTGCAGGACGTTGTGACTGAAGCTTCGAAAATTCACGGCTCGCTTAATACAAATATCAATCTGATTTTAGCGCTCGCCGAATCAGGCACAGTAAATCAGATCCGTAAACTTTTAATCGATCCGCATTTCAAATTCAATCAAGAGTATTTAATTCGAAACTGTGAACATTTAAGCGGTTCAGGAAAGATTACGATCTTACTGAAATTGGCCAAGGCTAGCCGCGGATTGGGACATAATATTAAGGAACAGGATTTGTATAATATTTTATTAAGTGGTTTCATAAGGGAGAATAATTACACGGCTGCTATTGAACTTTTCGAAAAACTCGAAATGGACGATGATTTCAAAATATCGCAAGTTTTTATTCGGAATTTGGTTGATTTGTTAAAGCAAAATAATTTCGATATACCGAGTAATGTAGCGTTAAGGGCACAAATGATTTTGTAATTTATTTATTTTTGTAAGAAGATGTCTGTATGAAGAAAAGAAAGACCAACCAGCAAAGTGGTGCGGTTAAAGTCAAAACGGATCACCGGCTTCTTAGTTCTGTTTATTACAGACGTAAAAGTTATTAAAGTTAATTTATATTATATATATTTATAACTATTGAAAAGTAAATTGTTTCATTTACTTGAAATCCCGGTAAACACTAAGCTTGGATATTTCGGTTGTTGACGTGTAGGATGGCCGTTGTAACGCAGTACAACCTCTAAGGCTTCTCACCTGTTTACTAATTACAAAAAATTATATTTTTTAGATATTTTGTACCTCAAAAAAAAGTGTTACTGCCCTGTGCTTGGAAGAGGACACTGGACGATCAACACGAGCTAAAAAGTTATATATATATGACGAACTTAGGCGATTTGCAAAAAAAGACCTGCAGGCGAAAGCAAAAGAAGTACAATAATGACGAGATGGACGACAATATGAAACAAAATAAAACCCAGGACGCATACGCAATAGTAAAAGGGGGCCAAGGTCCAAAAGCAGTCTTTGCAAAGTCATAGAAGGCAGCATTATCAGCGACACACAAGTAATAAAAAGGAAATGAACTCCCTACTTCGAACCTCTTTTCAATCCCACTCCATCAGCACCGATTATGACCGATAACATCTCAACTGAGGTTTCAACTGACGAAGAAGAACCATCATCGGCACTACCCTTAGTCCCATAGTATACGAAATCAAAGCAGCCCTATGCGACCAAAAACTAAACAAAGCGCCGGGAATTGACGAAATACCAGTTGAACTTCTGAAAAACGGTGGAAATACTACACAAAATGATATGTTAAATTTGGACAGAGAAAAATATACAGACAAACTCTGCTGTGAGGAATATCAATGTTGTGTACATCCTACAAAATACTGCCAAAAATAATTCTACAAAATGCTACAAATTGCTACAAAATACTGACAAAAAAAATTCAACGTTGTCTTAAGGCCGGTTTACATGGTGACTGCAAACAATTTTAACTGACGTTATGAGAGAGAAGGAACATTTTTAATGAGAAACTGGTCAGGAGTGAAACGAACAGAGATTTTATTTAGCAAAAAATATTGACGATAATTGTGTGAATGTCATTTTTTGCAGTGGTTGCTTTCTATTTCATTGAAAATTCGATAAGCTAGCTCCCTCAAAATCTTAGTCAAAATTGTTTGCAGTCGTCGTGTAAACCAGCCTTTAAGCTCTACACTAACGAAACAATTGGCGAATACCAATGTGGATCCAGAACCGGACGATTTGAAGACCAGATATTCTTGAGAAATGCTGGGAATGCACCGCAGATGTGCACCAAGTCTTCATAGATTTTAAACAAGCATACGACAGTATCGACAGGAGGGTACTGTACCAAATCATGCATCATTTTGGAATTTCACCAAAATTAGTTCGATTAACGAAACTCACAATGACAAACACTAAATCCCAAGTAAGAATACAATCCGATTCCGCGAACAGCTTTCGAACGGGATGTGGTTTAAAGCAGGGAGATGGTCTAGCTCCCATTCTTTTCAACCTGGCACTAGAGTATGTCATCCGCAGTCGACACCAATGGGACACTACTATTCAAGTCAACCCAACTAGTAGCATACGTTGACCATATGAACGTCCTCGCAAGATCCTTCCCTAGTGCCAAGGAAATATGTCATTCTCGACTCCGCGGCAAAAGATGTCCGGTTACGCATAAACGAAAGCAAATCAAAAATAATGACGCAAACAAGAAAGAGAATGCCAATCAGACAGAATGTAACAATTCATCATAACCAATACCGCGACAGCCCAAATCGGGCCAGGGCCTGCAGGATACATTGTCTGAAGTCATCTCGGTTCAGCGCCCGCATCCTCCAATTTGTGCATCTAAGAAGCGATTTGAAATCTGCGCCAAAGAAGTCCTCGTACCTTTTTTTCCCACCGGTCGCTTGCCAGCAGCTCTACCATTCGTTGTGTGTTTGGGAATCCTTCCGTCGTCCATTCGCTCCACATGACCTGCCCATTGTAGCTTACGGAATTTTATAAGAGTCGATGCAGCTGGGTCGTCATAGATGTTATACAACTCGCTGTTGATTGAAACAATTGAATTAAAAAAATGCAAATAATTTTGAGAGAGTGAATAGCTTCATATATCTTGTGGCGAATATAGCAAAAGACGGCAATGAAACGGACGAAATCAAACGACGGATTATGCTAGCAAATAAAACGTATTGTTCGGTACGTCCAATAATGAAATCCAAGAAAGTGCACAGGAACAATAAGCTGCGAATATATAAAACTTTTATGCGACCTGTTCTCTGTTATGGCAGCGAAACGTAGACATTAATGCGAACTTCCGAAAAAGCAGTTAACACATTCGAAAGAAAGGTCCTCCGAAAAATGTTTGGATCCGTAAAGGATGGAACGGACTAGCGAATAAGACACAACCATGAGTTGTATCAACTCTTCAAGAAGTCAGAAGCTTCAACGTTCATCAAACTACGTAAACTGCAGTGAGCTGGCCATGTAGAGCGGTTTGAAGACCGAAAGAGCGGTCTTTGGTTCGAGACGATTGGGGGCGAAAACTTCAGGGATCGATTTGGGCTTTCGCGCGTGATCAAAAAGGAAAGTGTGTGCAGATGTGATCAGGAGGTTCAGGAGGCCAAGGTCCGATTTGGACTGTAGCGCCATCGTAAGTAAGTAAGTGCATATGTGATACTCAGTTTCAGTGAAAAAAAGCTAAAAAATTTGTGAAAATGAATTTTTTTTCATTAAATCTTTTCTTTGATTGCTAATGATGCATTAATGGGCCTCGGTCACGAGTTTCTACCGCACTCGTGCTAATAGTTCACACATAAAATACCACTTCCAATCTAATTATCCAATTAATAAAATATTAAAAATAAATGTTTTGTCATAGGCATTATACCAACTCAACTAAGGGACTAGTATAAAAAGAAAAATGAGCGAGTATATGGCACAGAGATAAAACTCTTGGATGTGAATTTCTTCTGATATTTTTATTAGTTGTTGAATCGCGAAGCAATCATGAAGTTCGTCAAGTCCAATACGTTCGAATTATTTTTCTTGGTCCTTATATTTTTTATCGTAATTATTGTAAGTGAATAATTTTTAAAAACCAACAGTTGCACAGTTCTCATAATATGAAATTTAACTACCCTATTTTTTTTTTTGTATTTTTTCTTCAATTGTTCAGTTACAGTGCAGTGAGATTGATGCATTACCAACTCATAAACAGCAGCATCCCTGCCGTCATGGACAATACTATGATCCTTCCGGATCTGGAGGATGTAAACCACTTTTTCATTTTTAAGTGAATAATAATAAAAATGTCGTTAGATATTTAATTAGAAAAGCGTGTGATAAAAATATTAGACATAAGTTTATTAAGATGAAGAGATACTTGGAATGATAGTGCCGATCGGAATTATTTTAGAAATAAAAACCAATTTTTTACGTATATTTATTCTATGAATTTCTGTTCGGGAAGTGAATATTGGATTAAATTTTTCGTTCCAAAAGGACGGACCTATATATATTGAATAGAAAATGCGTTGATTAATTTTACCCTTTCGGAACCCTCTGGATTCCAGTCTCGCGGAATAATACCATTTTTTTAATTAAAAAAAAAATCCCAGAATATTCCGAAAGAGGATATACTCGTTGATATATTGCGCAGCGAAATGCAGCGTACCATAGGTCGAAAATGTGTCTTAAAAATATGGGGGCTGCGTAATTAAAACCGCGGCAATTCTACCTCCTCAGATTCATGAGAACAATCGTCGTGAAATCAAAAACGACTAGAAAAGAGGATTATTTCAGTATATCGATGGCAACTGTTTCCTAGTCCTTGAAATTAAAATTTGATTTTGGTGCAACTGCAGGATAATTATTACATGGTATTTCATCGTCAGGTTCTCGGCAGCAAAAGTGATCTTTCCTGATTATTGGATTTAACAGACATACTTAAATATTTTGAATAGAAAATGCCTTCATTGATTTTACCATATCGGAACCCTCTGAATTCCAGTCTCTCGCATAATAACCTTTTTTTAATTAACAAAAAAAGTTGAGAATATTCGGAAGAGCTCGCTGCTATATTGCGCAGCGAAATGCAGTGTGTGTCGAAAATATGCCTTGAAAATATGGGGGTGCGTAATTATGACTACGAAGAATCTACCTCAGTGGATAGGTAAAGAAAAAACTCTGTAAAGTTTCACGCAACTGTTTCCTAGTTCTTGAAATTAAAATTTGATTTCAGTGCAGCTGCAGAAAGTTATTACATGGTATTTCATCGTCAGGTTCTCGACAGCAAAGGAGATCCTCCATAAGAAATGTTCGTAGTCGCCAGGACTAAGACAATTGTTGTACGTTCCCAATAGGAAAAGTCAATACTGGTGAAGTAATCCCTTGAGCCACTGTTCTTAATTGGTGAGGGATAGGATAACGTAAAGTCCGGATGAACTCACTTAAGGGGTCACCTCGTGTGATTTCTCTTTTTTTCGGAAATATGTTTTGAAGAAATAAATAAAGATACAACTGTAAAACTTTTACCACATTTTGATCACACTTTATAATTTTTTCAGCCCGATTATGTTGCTGATTGCTTAGGTATACAGCCACTAATTTTCAAAAAATCTTTTTTTTTTCGGTAGACACAATTGCGGGCGTTCTGCTTATCTCATTATAAAAAAATCAAGTGGCATTTTAATCTGTATAGTTTGAACTAGGATTATAAAAAAATATTCAACAGTTAATTTTTGGCAACCTGTTGAACTTTTTATCGTTAAAAATAAACTTGTTGCACTGTGCCACAGCCTATCACGAACGATTTTTATGAATCCCTATAGTTACCTAACGTTTGCCTAAATAGGGGTTAGGGCTCTGCGATAATCTGATATCTCTTCGACCGAATTCATAACATTACAGTCGTCCTTTCGTCCGATTTAATTTTTTCTTGAAGTTTGGCAACGTATTTGTTTCTTGTTTTTCGGGTACAGGTTGTTGCGTATGAAAGGGTAGATGAGAAGAGGTTAGAAGAAATAGATACAGTTGTGAAGAAATATTTTGGTACTAAAATAATCGCAATACAAAGTCATGTGGATGATAGATTGGAATACCCTCATAACTGACTACCGAGCATATACATAGTTTGATTGTCATCATCATCAATAGCGCGACAGCCCAAATCAGGCCAGGGCCTGCAGGAACCAATCTTATCCGAAGCTGTAGTCTTGCTTTCGGAACAATAAGTTTTTTTTTCCGGTGATGAGTTGTTCGCCTGTCGCCCAACCTCGAGAGTCAGGTCTATGGTACATAGCCATGTGAACAACTTTCAGCCGGTTATGGTGTGTTGGAGCTCTCACAGCTATCCCGCGGATCCAACTACACTGGTTTCAGACCTACTTACTGAGACGCAATGGTGTTACTGGTCATTCAGGATGTGTTCACTCGCTCCTTCTTATCTCAATGTGGGCTTGTAACCAACTATGGCGGAGTTTTAGTTTGATCGTGCTACGCACTTTCTTCAATTTAAGGTCGTATGTGACCCTCAATGGGATTTTAATCGATGAGTAAGTACATATATATAATCTTATTTGACATACTGTTAATCGAGTAGAGACACTACAATGCCACCAACTTAAAGCGGTCGTCCTATGTGCCGAACATTTTTTTATTGTTCACTAAATTACTTTCAAATTATTCCAAGAATATGAATGAATATGAATATGTCTGTAAAAGCATTTCTCCGAATTCGAAGTTGTTATAAAGTAATCTAATATATAAAATAAAGTCTGTTTTTATGGAAGTTACGATTAAAATCTACACCTGTGAACCGTTCCCTCCCAAATTTTGCATGGACATTCTCGAAACTACCGGACAGGTCGTGGACATAATTATATATTCCCGAAATTGGTGGTTCGCGAGTTATTTCAATATTTGAGTTTTTTAGTAAGTAGAATCAGATGAACTTGACATAAAAATAAAAGTTTACAGCTGCAGTCGTAGCCGAGCGGGTAAGGCGTCTGACTAGAAATCTGGGAGCGTAGGCAGCAATTTTCAAATTGGCTACCTCGATTCAGAAAAACCTATAGAACAAATTGTGTTGAAAAAACATGTTCAACGAATCGCTACAAAAAAAAAAAACAATATTTATCCTTAAAAATTTCTAAAGTTGGTTAAAATATGAATAAATGTGGTAAAATTTTGAAAATCAGTTCTTTCATAATCTGCAAGAAAAAATTTCCGAAAAAGCCGAGAAAAGACGGCCAGAGTTTTTTTTAATATCGGTCTTATTATATAACAGTAACTTCATATTATTTAATAAAAAAAAGTTAAATAAATTTTTATTCATTGTAATGCGTAGTCTACTTCTTTTTTGTTGTATGCAGAACAGGATTCATCAAAGTCTTGTTGGCACATTATGCATATAATCTAGGAATGATATTCTTTTGATTTGATTACTTCTATTCGTCGTCGTATGTATTCCGACAGGGAACCATATTCTTCCCCTACCGTGTTAGTATTTCCCTAGACTTGGTCTGTTCAGCCATGGCCAAAACATTTAGAGATTCTACAGTTTTACATCCTCCTTTGCCTTTAGTTCGCTGCATCCAAGCATGTTTCTCAATAAGCACATTGATGCTGCTGAACGGTGGGCTACCTCTCCTCTGACGCCGCTATTCTCGACAAATCATCATCTTTTAGGGAACGAACTGGAGCTCGTTCCCTAAAGTCACCTTACTCCAAAACAACAAGATGGAGATTTCCAATGGGAGCTTAAAACTTCTAAGATCCCAAAAGAAGTAAAACAAAAAAAAAAAAAAAAATTATACCTAAAGATAGCCAATTGTGGTCCTGAAGCTTCTCCAAACGTAATTGTGCAGCTATATCCCTTAAATAGAAGTGTTCTTTTATTAGATACTTGCAGTTAGTCAATTCTTCTAAAATTAGAACAGATTCTAATTTAAATATTCGTTATGACCCACACAACAAATATTAATCAGATCACACGTGTTATTATGTTCGTTCAGTCGAAGGATTAATTCATTAAAAAAAAATCATATTTTTCAAAACAAATTTCTTCGTTATTCATTTGCATTATCGTCGCGTCGCCCATTACCGCGAATAATCCATCAAAAAAGATTTTTGTAGCGCACAAACATATATCCACCCCCGAACTCTTTCTTTTCTCTTTGATGACGAAATGTTGCGATCATGTTTTCAACATTAATTATATCCAGTCTACCATATCTCGCACGTCATGTTTTTATTTTAACCGAATAAATCAGTTTTCAACTAGACATGTAACTTTCTAGTCTCCTCACTCTCATCAATTTCGTTTTATTTTTATCTATGCGAAAGATTTCCATTTGATATAATCGTCTAGAAAAACATATCGTCATCGACTATTTAAAAACGTCGTCATACACTATTTTAAAGATACACTGTGACGATGTTGTGATGGCGTATTTAATTTCATTGCCCATTTTTCCGATACACTTGTGTGTTAACTAGAACGACTCAGGATTGTCGAAGCTCTTTGATCAGTCCCATTTCGTGCGATAAACTGAAATTGTGCAGACTCCATCGGAGGAAGTAAAGCAGTTCCACAATGAGTTAAATTTCGTAAGAACTATGTCCAGAAAGACTGGAAAAAATATAGGACACAATTCAAAAATTTTTAAAGGTTCATCAAGTTCGAAAAATTCAAAAAGACAAAATCGGAAAAGAAAAGGAGGAGTATGCGTAAGCAAAAGTTTTATGTAATCTGTGAAAGCTTCATGCTTACTTATCGTACCGAACTAAGAAAAGGCACAGAAACGAACTAAGAACAAGGAACCGGGTTCAAGTGGAGATGTAGATACATGCTGAGGGCTGATTGGTGCAGCACACGCAAATATCTACATGGAAAATGGTCACCTTGAGATACCATGTGACCTCTCACTGTAACCAGCCTTTTGCCTCCCTGAATCAGGTGGACAATATCGAGAAAAAACCTTACAGCCGCAAGAAACAATCATTGCTATAGAATTAGTTCCAAATAAAAATGGATGAGGAGTTATCATACAGTGAGATGTTTTTAAACATCAAACATTTAACAAATTAAGAATAGGTAGGTACGAGTAACGAGTGATATGATCCGTTCGGATTCGTAACCAAAGATTAAATAAATCCTTGAGTACACAGTTTCCTTCCAGTTCTTTTTGCAATTTCTCAATACTTTGTAGATTTGCCTTACCGAGAACGGTCAAGTTGTAATGCTTGAAACAATAAAACCTTATCTCGAACAGTTTTTCTTGAATCTTAAATTTAATACAAAACTAATTGTTTTAGAATATACAAAAATATACAATTTGGGATTAAGTGTACCGAGCACCAAAACAATTTAGTGCAGCCGGCTCATTAAGATTAAGAATATTTTATTACTACAACTAATGATTAAGCAGACAGAAAGTCTGATATCACCATTCAAGTTCACCCGGCAAGTACTTATCAATTAATGACTGATAGTATGGCCACAATTTTTCAATGTTTGGAATGTTTTCGCTTTTCGTGTATAAGTCATAACGGCTGAAATGGAAAATGTGTAAATTAGTCAAGTATTTTTAGAAGGATTCAAATGAATACTCACTTAAAGGTCAAAACCCATTCCTTAGTCTCGTTGTCTTTCGGTTCGCATAAGTGTTCATAATCACCACCATTATGCCACGGATAAAACGAATGATATCGGATGATATTGTGTGCATGATCCGGCAGCGTCGACTTGTTATGCTTCAAAAATTGATACATATACTCGTCGTGTCCCCACGACAACATCACATTGTCCAGTCCACAATTCGGCTTGTACATTCCGTACTTGGTATTGTAACGACTATCATCGCCATCCGGATTACCAATGAAGCTTTCGTCCCGATAGACAATACTATCGCCCCACGAACAACCGACAGCAAATGTATCGCCCACAACTGCCCATTGCGGTTCGTTATAGAAAGCCATCACCTTTCCTAGATCATGAATTAAGGCGGTCAAGTGCAACCAATCGAGATCAGGATGCTCTTCACGTGCTCGTTCGGCCGCTTGAAACGCATGCACAATATTCGGTAGATCGATATCGGGATCGGATTCGTCAATAAGATCGTTTAATTTTTCCAACGCTTCGCGTATTGTTGCTTGGAAGTGATCGAACTTGAGCCACTCTGCCCGACGTCCTAGAATTTTATGTAGAACAGAGCAAAAAAAAAAATTTAATCATTACAAACAATTATTCATTATCATTAAATATGGTGATTGTAGAGTCTCGCAAAAAAATAAATAAATGTTATAATTGTCACGAGAGTACTTTCGCGTGTCGCGTAAGGAGGACATATAAAGCGTTTCTTGCCTCGAATAAGATTACATTTTTTTTTTGTAGCGAGATAACGAAGAGAACAAATTAGCGTACCAATTAGTCGAAACATGAATACTGTTGTCATGGATTACCAATTCCGGACACAGAAAAATAAAATAATATTAATTTGTTTATTGTTAATAATGCTATGTCACTGAACTGATGTAATGAATGGATTGATTGGCGAAAGTACTTTTTTTTCTTGTCGGCATGAAGAAAGGAGATTTTAGTTATCGCTTTACGATTAACGGAAATGACGGCGTCAGTTTAAAAAAAAAAAGTTTTACATAGTGGCAAAGATAGAGCGAATAGTGACGCCAAAATTCATCAGAATTTTTAATGAACCATGTAGGACATCGAGCGTGAACAATGTCACAACAGTTTTTTTTTAAACTACGAGTGATCAGATTTTGGTAGACTTAAGCCAAGTGGGTCAGCTCCATTGGGAACTCTACAGGATCTTAGGGCAATAAATCGTAGCCGATCCGGGGGACGTCACAATAGGCCCAACTATGGCTTTAGTGACAGAGATTTCCAATCTATCTAATCTACGGCAATAAAACTTCTTCTCCCACACGATGGGATCCGTTGCAATAGCCTTTTCACGTAACCAGTCCTGCGATATATGCGTTTGAAGCTTCTTACAAACCTTTTGAGCTATAATGTTTCCATTCTTTTAATAGATAGATTGAGTGAACCCAGCTCTGATCGGTTTTGACCTTACGATCCGGCGCAAAAACCTGTAAGGTTCAGGATTGAAGGCAACAGGGTAGTAAATGAGTGAGAACTCTCCGTTTATACGAACGGTTCCAAAATGGAATGTGTGCACTGGCGCTGAATTCTTCTCTGAGCAGTTGAGTGCAAGTGAGTCTTTTAAGCTGGCGGATGTCTCTAGTGTATTCCAAGCGGACTTTCTGGCAGTGCTTCTTACAGGTAACATCATGTTGATGTAGAGGATATTTGGTCGAGATATCTTACTCTACATTGACAGCCAGGCGGCTTTGAATGCATTGGATTCGGGGACTATTAAATTCCAGCTAGTATAACGCTGTCGAGAAGAGCTCAAGGCACTTTGTAGTCAGAATAGAGTTCGACTATGCTGGGTACCAGAGCATAGTAACGTACTAGGCAACGAACGGGCCGATGAGGTCGATAGGGCATTATAAGCCAGTCAAGTTCTTTAGGGATCTGGGTTGTGTAGGGGATGTTTGGTGACCTACGAGGCTCTGAAAGGACCGCTATGGGCGCTTTTGGTGCCTAGTGTGAGCGGTGGTTCAGCGCTTCGCCCCTTCTTAAAACTAAACCTACAGGATTGATTTTGGAAGAGGATATAGTTGAGTGGCTTCCGTACCGTATGCGGACACAATAATATTCTCCATACTCTATTGCTATTTGTGAGACCATTCCATGTGCAAAAAAACACAAGCCGGAACTATCGAATCAACACTATTCAAAGGCGCCTGTACTCCACCAATGCCAACAATGGTATAAATTATAAAAGGAGAACAAATGTAATTTTTAAAGCAATTGTAACCTATTCAAGTTCACTACAGTGCAACCCGGTTATAACGTACCTTGAGGGGACCATAAAAATAGAACGTTATAACCGATAGTACGTTATAACCAACATAAGAACCTTACACATTTGTGAATGTGGATTGAAATACAGATTTATACTAATTTTGTTCACTTCTATTCTAGAGGTCACTGATTCCGGATCGACGGACCAAACATTTTAGATTCTTTTTCAATCAAAAATTTACTTAATTTCTCTTCGAGAATTTAAATATCACAAAAACGGCTGAAGCCCAAGTGACGTTTTTATACGATCATTACAAAACTGTAGCTTCTAGATGTAGGGATTGGAAAATTAAAGAATCCCATTTCCTTTAATTCAATATGGGTTTACTACACTGCGCCTGCGTCCCTCGATTTTTAAGGTATATTACACCTAAAAATAAAAATTTATGTAAGAAGGAGGCTGAGTAAATTTGGAAGATACGTAGCAAGGACTTATCAAGAAATTAGGGGCAAACTCACCCGCACGCGAAAATTAGAAAAATATTATATCTGAAATGTCCTTTTCTGTGTTTATCATATTTTGTTCAAATATAAAGTTGCAGACATGAACAGAAAGCTTACAAAAAAGATTCAAAAAACATAATTGGGACAACTCCGTACGATACAGTTTTTTTCACGCTCTCATACTAAGAAAATGATGTTTTTTTTTAAGGATACTGACCGGACTTAGGTGGTTAGCCCTTAATACACTGTAGTGTACAATCCAGTCAGCTTAGAAATGGGAGATCAGAAATCGGGTCGGGTATGGTAGGGTACTAGTTGGTGTTAATAATTTTGAGTGCTGTTTTGGCTTTGATGTGATCTACTAGAACAGCAATGTTGCCTATATGAAATCAACTACTGTCCGGTATCTCTGATGGTGTTAATGCATCTGATAAGAATGTAAACAGAACTCATCTGCTCATTGTTAAATCCTTTAGTAGTGATCCTATTAAACATTCCGCACTTTTCACTATTTATATTAATAATTTCAAAGACAATAGCTACTGAAAAATTCTTATAAATAATTTATGAATCAACACATAGAAATCTTGCAAAAATAGAATTGCGATGATGACGGAAATTATTGTCACTTCAAACTTCAATGAAGGATAAGAATCTCGAGCACTAAAATATTTTGAGATCAATGTTTTGAGGAGGATGAGAAGTCGGGACAGATTTTGCTTGATTGTGACAGGCCCACATTGAACCCTCCGACCTAACAAAGCGGATTGATAAAAGTGAAGATACTAGATACTTACGGACTCTCTGGATTTGAATAAAACGATGAAACGATTTCAACCTAATCGACTTATACCCTGTACAGACTATGCGTTTTAAACGCGTTTAAGTAGGCAAAATAAGCGTGTTAAAAAAGTAGTATTACGAGTAGGCAACTCGTTTTATTCATAAACATGACAGTTTGATGTGATATGATTTGACAAGAAGGTATTCAGCTGTGTTTTATCATCAAATCTATGCTTCCCAAATTGCTTGAAACAAATGAGTTTGTATAACAGTAATGAAAAGGGAATTAGCTAATGCTGTCGTTGCACAAGCACAAAATTGAGTTCCTACAGAACTAAATAGTTTCTTGCAACGCTTACTTCGATTTCCGCCAGGGTCGCAGAACATGTTTTTGTTTAAACGCGTTTTATATACGCGTTCGGAAAGTTTTTTCAATGCGTTTAACTCGATATAAACGCGTTAATCTCGCAGATTGAACATAGTATTAGAGAATGTGAATTTTCGTTGAAATACTAAACACATATTTACGTCCTTTGTGCAAATTTTTTCCAGGCATCAGCGGTAATTTTAAGTTTGTTATCCAGATTTAATTAAAAAAAAAACAATCTTTTTCACTTTCGCAGCCAGCGTACAATTGTTTATTATTTGTTCATTTCGGTTACTCGGTTTTTATTACTTAAGCATAGGCTCCTACGTTTACACTAATTTTACATTACACGTTCTATTATAATTAATTCTTTGTTGGGCGATAAGGCGATCTCATTTTGTTAAAGAAAACTATGCTATTGCGTCAAAGGCGTACCCAATCCTCGACCATGAGGAGTGCAGGTAACAAATGTTGGCATAATTGCAACACGAGTAAGGAAGACAGAGGTGATATTGTTCGAAACCGTGTTTATGGCGCGTTGTTGAGAAACCATCCCGAATTGGCGCAAAAATAATATTCCTTCCCCACTATTCATTCATCTATTCTCTACACACATGGGTACGATACTAGGCTTAGGTTACTTTTGAAAATTCTATAGGTCAGGGATGGCCTCATTGATAAGGGTGCTAGTCCTTTCCCATAGAACTCTAATCTAATCTAGTTAAGCCCTTACAACAATCTTACCTAGGACTGGGATCAGATTACAAAGCATCCATAAACCAAATAAAAAAAAAAGCGGGCCATAAAGTTAAGATAAGAGTTTTCTAATTGATCTCAATATATTAACCACTTAACAGAAATAATCGAACTTGTTTTTGACTTATCAATCCGCAGTTAAAAGATTGTTTTCGTTCTGCCCGAAAAACAAAACAATTTTTAAGTTTATCGGAGTGATCAGATAGATAAAAAAAAACTATTGCAATCGCGGTTAATTCGAAAAAATGGGTTTAAATGCGTTTTCAAATATTAAACGAAACTGAACTGAAAGGTTATTTAAGTAGTACGAACAAGTAATAAGACACACGACCTCTTACTCTCTGTAATGTGTATATAACCTCGCGTTATCAATTCGTCACCTCTTCATAGCGCAAAACTCATCATAAAATAAAGTTTGTTATCTGATAATTTGTTGTTTTTTTTTTTAAATCGAAAATAATCATTCAATTGCTCTGTAAAATTACATTAACTTTGATATAGATTGTAACGTGTTCGATCGCCAAAAATTGTTGACAATATTACAAGTAATGGGCATTTGTTTACGGTTAAAAATAACTGCGCACAATTGAGATTAATTTTCCGAAATTGGGTCCCAATTAATTAATAAATTCAGACAATCCACACAATCTTTAACGAACAATATTATATTGAATTAAATGGCAAATAAAAATCCAGTTCTTCCGAACCATGATCTCTATTCTAGAACATTGGTCGACATTCCGAAACGAATTTGGGACATCGCGATCATTCTTTTGCCTGATTTGATTTCTTTTTTGTTTACACTTTTATTTTGCGGATGAATTGTTAGGCCATTACCCCACCCGCTATTGGAGTCCCTTCTCCTTCACAGAACACTTATCACTTAGCATATAAACAGCAATAAAAAAAAAATCATACACACCTTTTACAAATTCAACCGTTTGATTCCGATGCATTTGCCGGTAGGTTTGTCGCACACGTTCCTTCAAGGGATCGGTCACATCAATCGAATAATCGCGAAATTTCGAAAGACTTTTGTCCGCAAAATATGGTTCGGGTCGAAGGAGTTCCGACGGATCGATCATTTCAACAGGTCCCTGAGAATATAAGGCGGTGGTAGTAAGAACAAAAACAAACGACAATAAAACTATGTATGAATATCATTAAAATATCGTACCTCCACTAGCACTTTCATTTTGAATCCTTTACTTTAACCGTTGATCAAAAAAGCTTAAAATTTATTCGAATTTCCGACTTTAGAATAATCCGAACTAAGTGAAATTCACAAACCAACTGAAATTATCAGCGCAATTGTAACGCTCTTTTATATCGCGCACTGCAAGAATATTTTGTTTACAATTTGGCGAAATTCCACAAGATACTTCTAACTTAGAACCGCGATCTGAACGATTAGTGATTTTGATATAAACGGGTTTTTTTGTTTTTACCTGTAACTTTGGTTTAGTCAGTTGTTTACATGCTTTCAATAAAACAGTTTATGACTTCATAGCGTTGTAGTTACGGTATTTTAATTTAATGAATGAAAAAAAAAAATGCCCACGGTCACAAAGGTCAAAAATTATTTGTTATGAATTTTTTGTTATTTATTTTTTTTATCATTTTTATCACGAAAAGAAATTTTATTTAAATGCGATACCGACTATCGATCACTTGTAAAAAAAATTCAAATAAAAACCGTTTTTATGATTGCTTTCAATAAGTTGATATCGTGGCATTTTAAACCTGATTAAGAGCACACTTTTCAGATCGATTGAATGATTGGAACAAATTTACGACTAGGAATTTTGAAATAACTGCAAAGCGTCGTCGTCGTAGTAAAAATTGTTATATGTTACAACGTTGGTTTAAAACTATGTTAAACTATCAATTGTTGCATTGCAGAGAATCCGTCGTAATAACGGAATTAATTTAAAATGTAAATTGTTCAGGGTACATAGATATCAATTCTAATGGGTTTCAGTGCTATAATTGAGAATTATTTGCGCAAAAATAGCTTAGCTTTAAGTAATAAATCTTCATCATACCGTCCAGAATCATAGCTAATAGAATTGTGTCTATTTTTGGACATAAACTGACCGAGTAATCACCTTGCATGTGATTCAGTTATCTTAATCGGTTGAAGAGGGGAATCAAAATGGAAAAATTACGTTTTAAGTAATCAATGACGAACAACTTGGCGTTATATAAAGAGTTATTATTATTAATTGTAATAAGTGCACATTATTTAAATCATGATAGGTTCGTACAGCAACTTCTCGAAACGAATAAGAGAAAACGATAAGCCCTTTTGCTCATTTAGGTCTTAACTTTCTCGATGACGTTTTTTCGATTTTCGCGATGACGAACGTTTCGAACGTTTATGTTCGCGACTTGAACTCTGAGAACGTGATCGGCTTCGTTTCTTCGATTTCTTCTTACTGTGCTTCGATTTTTTCTTCTTTTGATGGTGTGAACTTGATTTCGATCGGGATCGTCGCTTAATTTCGTCGCCATTTTTATTGTCTTCTTGAATTTCGCTGTCTTTGATTTTCTCAACTGACGTGCAAAGATCTATTGTGCCGGCTGTATCGGGCAATTCATCGTCGTCAATAATTGTCGTCGATAGAGGAATTGAATGAACTGATGACGAATCCGAGTCGGTACTACATTCTGACTTTAGTTTTATCGAATCTTCGATGGTTGGAGTAGTAGTCGTCGTAGTAATGATGCTTGTTGAACGCGTTGTTCCAGAGCCTGGGGGGAAAAATTCAGTTATACATCACTATTATATAATTTCCATAATTTGTTATAAAACCCAGATTTTATTCTGAGATTAATCTCGTAGCATTTTAGTAGTTTGTTTTGTTCATTTCGAATATGATTTTGATATTATGATTGCACCCAAGGTTATCGAAAGTAAAGTGTTGCGTCAACAACACAATACTGTTTATTGAATTTTTACGATTAACTTATCGTACGATTATTTTTGACTTTGAATAGAAGGGCTGATGAAATAGCGAAAAACGCAGGAAAATTTATGGTTTAACTGCGTAGCACTATTCTAAAAAGTTTTTCTTAGCGGTTGAGGTGAAAGACAGTTAAGGACGTTCTCAATGTGTCGTTTAGGTAGGGGACTGAGTCCAAAATTAACCTACTGGATATTTACCGTCGTTGCTAGGCCCATTATAACTTACGCGGGCATCCGTCTGGTGGATGAAAACAAAGCAGACAACTGCTCAGCTTAAGCTGACTAAATTACAAGGACTGGCATGCCTTGGTATGACTGGGGCGATGAGCACCACTCACACAGCTGCCTTAGAGGAGCTTCTTAACCTAGCTCCTCTACACTTAGAAATACAGAAAGAATTTAGGTTCACTACATACAAACTTTTGAGCTCGGAGGTCGAGTCAGAGCGCAAAACAGGTTGCCCAAATCTTTCCGCGGAACTCAACAAGGACTAGCGATACCTCTCTCTAATTCAATGGTACCGAAATTTAATTTCACGAGGCCATTCAAAGTTATCCTACCTGAAAGGGAGGATTGGGTCACAAACAAACCCTTTCCAAAACCAGGATCCCAAATTTGATACACAGACGGATCTACAACAGACCAAGGTGTAAGAGCAGGAGTTTATGGAGTGCGCCCAAATGTAAAATTCTACTGTAGCATACACACAACATCCACTGTTTTTTAGGTTGAGACTCATGCTATTGAAATATCATCATCAATGGCGCGACAGCCCAAATCGGGCCAAGGCCTGCAGTAAGCTATTGAAATATGCATTAGGGAAAATATTAGACGGCGCTACAAAAACCAATAAATATACATTCTCTTGGAACAGCAAGGCTGCAATTACAGCACTTCAGTCCAAAGTAGTCTACTCCAAACTTGTTTGGAATTGCCTCCAATTTCTGATTGAACTTGGAAATAAAAACAGAGTTCCTTTCATTTGGGTTTCGGACAAAGTGACTATGAAGGTAATGAAATGGCCGACTTAATGGCAAGGAAAGGTTCAGAAGCTGACTTGACTTCATTGGATCATATCCATTCTGTGGGATACCATTAAGCGCAGCTAGAATGAGCATCCGAATGTGACAAAAATCGCAAAGTGCCATTCACTGTGACTTGACACCGGGCAACAGGACCTCAAAGCTTTTTATGCCAAAGCATTCGGAAAAAAGAACATCTAATTATCTGAAATTAAACAGATATCAGACCCGAACCCTAGTGTGAGCTCTGACTGGACACTGTCACATGAGGAAGCCTCTAATAGGATTGGTCTCTCTGAGACTAAAATTTGCAGAATATGCAATGAGGAAGACGAATGTGAGAGTTTAGCGCACAAAAGGCTTCGTCTCTTCGGTCAGGGTTTCATGGACCCATCGAAATTCGTGATCATTCTGATCATCTTCGCAAAATACTAGGCTTCATTGAAAGCGCAGGGTTTGAAGAGGAATCATAGTCGATCCGGGGGGGACGTCACAATAGGCCCAATTGTGGCTGCAGTGTCAGAGGTGAGCCGTACCAATCTATCTATTTTTAGGTAGCCGGTAATCAGAAAATTTAACAATCCAAGAAAGAGAATGGAAAACAGCGACTGCGCACGACTAGAACAAAAAAAAGCAATTGGAAAAGAATAGGATCGAATGTTCACTGGATCTACTTGGCTAATATTAGATTTATACTGATGTATGATGTCCTCTGGCGAACGGCTCCTGAAAAAGCATCAAATCAGACTGCATCGGAGCTCTGACGGCGGCCCTAGAAAAAGTATCAAATCGTACTGATGTTTAGAAGCACTGTACATGCTTTTTCAACTTCTACCTCTAGACATCTTTAGACTTACATCCAAAACTTGAATGATTTCAAAAACGTACTCACAAAAAAACCACACTGAATTCTTCTCAGTTCGGATTTTGAACAATATTTCACAGCTTACATTATTTTGATTTGAAACAACCCCAGTAGAATATGCTCTAACAATTGGGCGAAAATGAATTGAACTGACACACTCATCAATTTTACTGTCTAAGGAAGGTAACAATTTATCTAATTTGCACAGAGCGAAACGGTTTCATCAAAAATAGAGAGTGACTGAATATTAAACACCCATTTGAACGGCGAGTCCTTCTATGATCCGCAGGGGAACCATCGGGTCGATTCTACGATCCGCAGCGAAACGATCGAAATGTTTTATTCAATAAAACGAACAACTTCTACGACAATAAATTTAAAGATTCGATCGTTAGGTCGAAACGGGTGGGAGCAGTGTACAACAGACTGACTAATTAAAGCCGTGTTCAAAACTACTCCTTTTTCCACATTTCTTTGTATTTCGAGGACTAAATTTCAAGTTAGGCCTGTCTCTCTCAATCATTTTTACGGTGAAAATCGTGCCGAAAGTTTCAATCGAACGGTTGATTACATTACAAACGTCTTACTTACTTTTAATTTGATTCAAAAACGCCATTGCTTTCTTCTTTCGTTCCAATTGAAGTTGTTTTTCTTTCGATATCAGTCCTAACTTCTCTCTGGCTATTTGTGCTAAGCGATCTTTGACTTTCTCTTCCGCTACAAACAAAGAAGAGAACTAATGAAAATATTAAGTAATTAAAATCGGAAATTTTTACCTCTTTTTAATTCTTTCTGTTGTGCCTCGAGCCTAATAGTTGGTGACGGCGGTGCAATTGGATTATTAAGACGATTAACTATGGCGCCGGTATTGTCAACATCGAACCGTGATCGTGGTACAGTCTGACCTGCGCTGTAACTACTGCTAGTTGTTGTATTTCTGGCAGCAATTGCTGCTAGGGCAGAAGAAATTGGTATATTCGTTACAAAAGATGTTCCCTTAATGGCTAATTGATTTTCGTCGATTGGAATTTTAATTTGTACGTGTTGTTGTTGCTGTGACTGTTGATCAGGTACGGAAATAATGGAAGTGGGGTTTTGAGAAATTGTAGTTGGCGTTGTTGAACGTATTTTATTTTCGCTATCATCATCGTCACTGGTTTCTTGTAGAAGAGCCGGATTTATAGGAACGGAAGACTCCTCTTTCGGTTTAATGGAAAACGACACGGGTGCTGTAAGGAGGGAAATACTTTTATAAATATTTGATCATCAAATTTGTTTTGCTGGCGTACTCATGCTTTTTGGTTTATCATCTCCATTGCTTATGGAATAGCTGCTATTAAGTCCTGTCACCTTATGCAAATAGTACGGATAAAATTCATCTGTAGTGTCCAAAAATGAAAAACGTTCGTCCTGTTTTGTCCGAAGAATATTTTCGAATTGTTTTCCGTTTTTCGCCACATAGATTGCAGTCTTGTCAATAATATTCTGTAAGCTATCAGGTGGTGTAGGGATATTTGGTGCTGGTGGTGGTTCGACATTTTCGAACGAATCGTTTTCATCTTCTGTATCTGAAGCATAACATTGTGCCAGCATTAAACCCGTTGAGATTTTTTTTATTTCGACTCCGTCTGTATTTATTTTTGGACTACTAACTGCAGGTTGTGTCGGCATTTCTGTATTATTGGTTGTCACTAATGGTGTTGTGATCATATCAATCGATTGGTTCCCGTAGTACGAAGAATAATCTAAGAATTTTATGCTTTCATTTTTATCGTGAGTTTTCGTTTCAACTTCGGGCTGTTCTTTTGGCAACGGGACACCTTTAATTTTGCTTATGAGTTGAGTGTAAGAACAATTGGCTGATGGTTTGTATTTTAGGATCGGTACCGGTAGTTTTGGCTGAGCAAATGTACTTTGTATCGACTCCATTGAGATGGTGCTGCTTTTGGGTGCTGTTGCTGCTATTTGAGACTGAACATTACTCTTTTCTGCTTCGGTTTTTTGCACTTCTGCTGGATATGTACCGTTTTTAAAGGAAAGTAGCACAAATTTGTAGTAGTGGTTCAGACGATTGTTCTGATTGAGAAATTCGAATTGCGGATTATTCGATTGCTTAGCCTTGATCAGAATTTCCATTTGTGCGCCCTGCCCTGATATGAATTTTGCTGTTTTTTCAATTATCGCATGTTGCTTCATGGTTTCGGGCTGGAAAAAATTTTGTTAAATTAGTTATGAAAAGTAAATGATACCCACGGCAGTAAGCGTCTTTCTAGATACGGATAGATGTAGTGATGTTGCCTTTCGATTATCTTCTAGAATCTTTGACTGCATGGAAACTGCAGCCTTGACCTGATTTACTTTTTCCGCACTCTCCCTTTTCTAAGAGTATCAAGGCTTAGTAAAGCAACTAACGTGAGGCCTTATAGACAGCACTTGAGTCAAGAACGCACAACTTTATACTTTGTCACTGAGTTTAGTGAGAAAACTTACAGACTCATCGCCTAAATAATTAAATGACACTTGAAACAGTACCGTAAATACAAAAGGAATTTACGGTACAAATTGAATCCCAGAATCGCGTCTTGTGGGAAAATTACTATTGCAGCTCTATGCCAAATTCCAGATTAGCCCGGAATAAAAACCTTGCGTTTAAACCCATTTTTTACAGAGTTTAGGGATGAGGAACTCAAGAGTTTATATAGTGAATACAAGATCAAATACAAGATCAGGAAGTTCAAAAGGGATTCGTGAAAGAACTTCTGAGCTTTAATAGGAGAATATAGAGAGGCGTCCAGGCTCCAGAAAGTAGTTTTTCAGGAGCCGGGTTCACTTTGCAACATACAGGGGCGTGACGGATCGTGGGTGGAGACTAGACTCAGGAGGCCCAAGAGCTCTTGATGTCCGCTCACTTCCCTGGTAGTACACTGGTAGATCCCTAATTCTGTGAATAATAGGGGTTTTACTGGAACCAATTTGGCTGTACGAAAGGGAATGGAAAAACTCCTAGGCGAAGACACGATCAAATGGGCTATAAGCTCTTTTGCTCCCTTCAAATCATCGGGACCAGACGGCATTAGGCCAATCATGCTGCAGAAAGCCTCCGGGGCAATCCTCAGCTGGTTCAGTACAATTTTCAGGCGCTTCTTACGGGCAAGATATGTTCCGTGAGCCTGGCGAGAGGCACGTGATGTCTTCATTCCCAAAGCGGGAAGACCCAGTCATACGTCAACGAAGGACTTTCGACCTAGCAGTCTATTGCCATTCGTTCTTAAAGTACTGGAGAAGCTTATAGAAACGTACATTCGGAGATTATGCGAAAACAGGATGCTGGCTAACGCCTACATCAAAGGGAAATCTGAGGACACAGCCCCACATGAAGTAGTAGGGTCTATAGAGTTCAGTTTGGAAAGTAAAGAGTTCAGAGAACAATGTAACAGTTAAAGTAATTGGGGAGAATCTTATTGGCATAGGCTTAGGGCCTTTATTACGATCTTCAGTTAAAATCTAACCGAAACTTTAACTGTACGTTTCGTATGAACATCAGTCAGTTAAACTCCCAGTTACAACGTAGCTGACGTCCGTAGGAACGGGCCTAAGAGTAGACTCTGACGGGCTGGTTGATGACCTTGTTGGAAACCAGGATCGTGAGTTCGGAGAGGTGGCAAGGAAAAGTAATAAGGCAATCTTCGAGGGGTACTCCACAGGGTGGTGGGATATTGCCCCTTCTGTGGCTCTTGTAGTGAACGAGGTTCTAATGGAAATCGGAAGGAAAGGAATCATCAAAGTTGTGGCCTACGCGGATGACATATTCATACTAGTTCAGAAAATACTATTACTGATATCTTGGAGTCAGCACTCTGCATACTAAGCAGGTGGGTCAAAGGATGTGGCTTGGGAGTTAACGCCTCAAGAACTAAAATGATTTTATTTACTAGGAAGCACAAGATTTCGGAATTCAGGCTGCCAATGCTCGAAGGGGTCGAACTGCAACTATCGGAAAAAATCCAAAAACCTAGGCATGATCTCGGATAAGAAGCTAAATTGGAAAAACAGTGCTGGAGAGCGTATTAAGAAGGCTAACAACGCGCTTGTTGCGTGTAGACAGGCCGTTGGAAAGAGTTGGCGGTATTGGCTGTATACGAAAGTTGCAAGACCTATTCTAACGTACGGGACACTGGTATGGTGAACAGCCACAGACAAAAAGTATATCCAAAGGGAACTGGGTGAAGTGCAGCGGAGTAATTGTGTAATAATCACAGGGGCCCTGCGCACAACGCCAACAGCAGGACTTTAAGTTTGCATGCACCTTTAACCACTTGATATTTTCATTAAGCAGGTTGCATCAAACACAGCGGTAAAACTATTGAGATATTTAGGGAGAGATCCATAGGACACGGCTCCATTCTTAGGGAATTTCTTTAGGGTTCGGTCAACTTTCGCACGGATTATATGATCCCGGTGAATAATTTTAAACAATCGTTGAGGGTTGTATACCCAAGCAGAAGGGACTGGGAAAGCAACAGGATAGTAAATGATGGTAGAACTCTGCGTTTATACGGACGGTTCCAAAATGAAATGCGGCACTGGCGATGGAATCTTCTCTGAGCAGTTTTGATTGCAAGTGAGTCTTTTAAGATGCCGGATGCCTGTAGTGTATTCCAAGCGGAAATTCTGGCAGTACTGCAGGCAGGTGACATCATGTTGATTCGGTCGGGATCTCTCACTCTACATTGACAACCAGGCGGCTTTGAATGCATTGGAATCGGGGACTATTAATTACCAGCTAGTACAGCGCTGCCGAGAAGTGCTCAAGGTGCTTAGTGGTAACGAATGGGCCGATGCGCTGGCGAGAATAGGATTGCCGTCAGACGGGATGGTAGAGAAGGTGGTTAGTCGACCATTAAACGGTGTTGAAGCACGAATCAGGGATTGTGCCGCGGGCGCAGTGAACTCTAGATTGCGGCGTTACCGAGCTGTAGGACACTGGTTGGACGGAAAACTGAGGAGAGATTGGGGAAATCTGCGGCTACTCGTTGGAATACTAACAGCGCACTGCTTGCTAGTGAAGCATGCTATGCGTATACAGATCGCTGACTCTGACGTCTGTAGCTATTGCCCTGACCTATATGCCGAGGCGGATATCACTAAATTTTTTTGTGACTGGCAGGCGGTTGCAAGGAGGCGACTGAGGTGGTTGGGCAGTATTTTTTTTGACAATTTGCAGGACTTAAGGTGGATAGGGCATTATAAGCAAGTCAAGTTCATTAGAGATCTTAGTTGTTTAGGGGATGTGTAGCGACCGACTGACCTGACGTCGATAGAGTAGGATAAACTAGTCAAGTTCTTTAGGGATCTGGATTGGTTAGGGGATGTTTTATGATCTACTAGGCTCTGAAGGGATCGCTATGGGCCATATGGTGCCTAGTGTACGCGGTGGCATTTTACCTCTTCCTAGAACTAAGCGTGAAACACACTGTTCATTTACATTGAACCGAGAATTACAAACAAAATGTTAAGTGTAAACTCATTCACTCCTTTATAGGCGCAGCTTAAATGTTGCTCATTAATTTGGGATAGTCTAAATTCACCCACTCTTGTCTATCTCCTTTATTTCAACTTCGATTAAAAAATATTGAGCCATTCAAGCTCAAAACAAACCAGTGAGGGATCAAAAATACAAAACAAAATATTTTCTTACCAATTCAATATTCGGCGGAATCGAAAAGTTATATGGTGGTGTAAAGATCTCATCGAATTCTTCAAGTTTATCATCGTCGGTCTTATGTTCGTTCGATGTCTGATTGTTGTAATCGAATTGGACTTGTCCGTAGGACGTTGATCCTTCCTGATGCAAACGTTTCAGTTCTTCTTCTACAAAAGAATCGAAGGGAAGAAAGAAAAACAAAACTTAATGAATTTTGTAGGCGGTTTGTCGACACAACTTAATCGTATTATTTATTCTTTTTCATTTTTTTTGGCATAACGTTTAAATGTTTTAATTTTCAAGAGTCTTTCCACTGACACGTAAACTTCTGGGCGATTTATTAAAACGTTCCGAAGAGATAATTTACCTTTGTTGCGATTTTCTACAGACGATAGTCCCGATATTTTATCTCCAGATGTTGAAGTCGAGTTTAGTATTTCAATCGGTCCAGACGAATTTTACGCAATGTCAGCTCTCTGTACTTACCGTATGAAATGATTTTTTTTAAGGACCACTAGGTAAAATATATGAGGAATGTGCCAACGAAAATACAGAAATTTTATGCAACAAATCAATCATCTCTGCCCGATTCCATAAACTTGCTAATCATAGACAAAAGTCACGAAAGCCAAAATTCAATATGTTGCGAACTTGAGACTCCTCCTCTAACGCCACCTAAAGAATGTGCTAGAAAATGGTATTTAAGGTAGAAGGTATCCTAAAAAAAATCTGTTATTTTTTTTATTATCTCGCTTTATGTTAGTAACTTTTTGTTTTTGTCTCAACTAAGAAACGTTAAGTATTCTCGTTATTTTCATATCGGAAAACAAAAAAAAAAATTTGTTTGATTGTCACCAAGAACTGTATTACATTACCTTGGTACATTTGTTCCTCCTCTTCATTATGATAGAGGCTATAGTAACGTTCCTCTTCGCATAGTTGCTCAGCGCGTTGTTCGGCTGGGGTAAGACAGTCCAAACGATTCGTATAACCACCAGGCGGTGGTTCATAATGCGATAAGTCGGATAAAGCAGCTCTAACATCATACCTGTGTGTGTAGCCATACGGCAACAATTTTCACGTGTTACAAAAAATTATAATAAAAAAAATTGTTAAAACGCGATTCAGAAAAAAGAACGATCGGTTCGTTTTCTCGTGATGAAACGCGTTTTGGAGAAAAAAAATTTCAACTTTGATTTTACCTTATTCAGGTTTTATATAGTAAACTGTAAAAATAATACGTACCAATCCGTGGGATGCGATTAACCTGTAGTAATGTAATTTTGCTTTATAAAAAAATTATTGTTTGGTTGTTGAAGGAACGATGAGCTGTTCTTTTGCCGCTTAGGAACGCCGTATCCGCCAACATTTTTATGTGAACAATTGTCCAAATCAAGGAAGAATACTTTTATAAAAAGCAAATTAAAAAAAAAAAATCAATCTTTCTTCTGTGTCCGATTTTCACTACTTTTTTAATTGTTCAACTAACCGACAAATCACTGGTTCAAGTTATAGAACGGGCTGAAGGCCACAAATCAATACGCTCGAAAGGAATTTACAATCAACTGAAAGTACAGCAAGGCAAAGCTGTTATAAAACAAACTGCTGTGCCGCCCTAAAATGTTCACGATTTGTTTTTATTGATGGAAAGGAGAAAACGGAGCGTCACTGGCGAGTCGTCAAAATAACTCGATTATTTCCCTAACGATTCAACTTCAACGAAGAATGTTCTATTCAACTAAACTCATCTGATTCGAACGTGCCTTTGAAACGATTATTTTATGTTCGCAATTTTCGAATCTAAGCAAACAGATCTTCATTTTATTACAACGGAAAAGCAAGGCAATGATAATGTGTCTTTTTTTTTCATCCAGTATTTTTAAGTGTCATGGTATCTATAAAAAATCTACAAATGCTTTTTTATACTTTTGTAGAATTTTTTCAACCTTTGGGTAACACTTAGATGCAAAAGGAATTCAAAAAAAGATTGTTTTTTTAAAGATTGCTCTTTTTTTGTATTAAGATTTTTCCAATAAATTTTATAGAAAACTTTTCTGATGTCTTGGCAAATAGTCCGAAATCACCATCCAGCGCTTCCCTTCTGCTCGATCGCGAGTTGCCAGTTCGGACGTAGACGGAAGTGACCACGTCTTGCCAGGCACCTTACCTTAGATTATTTTAAATTTTTCAACTTAAAATAATTACTACTTGGACTTCGTTCACAAGATCTTTAAGTGCATAAATCTCGCAGGAATCGCTAGATTTATTGCTACTGTTTAGACCATGTAAGTCGTGTCCAAATTTGGTAAGCATAACGCTAAACATTACGACAAATCGCTAAAACAGCAACACTTTTCTTGATCGTATACACGTTTAAAGGGTTAAAACTTTAATGAAGTTAAAGTTTTGCTGAAAAATATGAAGAAGGTCCCTAGTCACTTGGTTTAAAAAATCTAAGACTAGATCCAAGACCAGCCACTGCTAAACTATCAATTTAATTTCTAATCCGAAAAATGTGTCTCCGTTTTCCGAGTAGGTGGATTTTTTTCTTCAGAACTTAAAAAAAAGAATTGAACGCTACTACCACGGGCGTAAGATCACATATTATTATAATTATTATTTATTAATTAGTTAGGCAGCACGTTTGCAGATATGCCTAATATCTCATGTACAAATTTATATACAGATATATATGTGGACTCTTTTTGCAAGATAGTTGAATGAAGTAGGCATGGACATGGTTGAGATCTAGTGACAGTAGAATGGAGATGTCTAGAGTGGACGTCTTTTCATTAGTCCTTATTACTCAAATGATTGAACAATAAATGCCATCTTCAATAGCGGAACACATTGTTATCAAGATTTCTATTAATGTTTAACGTCTTCATCTATTGGATTTTTTAACAGATTGCAGAGCACAGTTTGAAGATGAAGCGAAGCGCTTTCCCATTCCCGGGTGTTTGATCTGGTTGGATTGGGATACATAATTACGTGCTGGTATGCGAAGGCGTGCGAAATTTGGAGCGTCACGGATGATAACATTACAGCTACAGCCCAACTTCTTAAACAATTGGATCAGGGTTTGACATATGAAATATGAGAGGGGATCACAATTATCTCAGGGCACCTAGATACAGAGGCACCATCGGAAACACATCGGTCAGCGTCTACTGAACCCTTTCAAGGAGAAGCAATATTGTTTTTTTTTAACAAAATTTTGTCTTGTGATGAATAGTGGGTTAGCCACTAAGAGAAAAGTGGGGAGGTTTCTCCAATCAAGCCTCTCAATAGTAAAAGTCTAAGTGAAAGTTTTTTTCGACAGAAAAACTGTACATTTTTTTTCATGACAGAAGGACGATAAGGACGGCATATTACTCTAGCTTGTTGGACCAGGTAAGGACCGTTTATCGCAGCAGACGAAGAAGCCAACATATTCGCGATGTTCTCTTTCAACAATAATTACCCGCCAAACAGTCCTGTCCTGGGGGTCAATTAGTAGTGGGAAAAAATGCGTCCGAAACGCAAAAAAGCAGAGATAGACACATTCTAAAGTCCACATCTCCTAAACCGTTCATGGCACACTATTCAAACTTAAAAAACACTTGTAGATATACTAGGAGAAAAGATTGAAAACAAATTTTTGGGTGGGGCAGTGGCGTACGGGGGTGGGGGGTGAACAACTTTAGATTAAGATATCTCACGAAGCAATTGCACTAGAAAAATAAAATTTGGTTTGAGTAGAAAGGTCGACAAATAAAAAGTGATCAAAGTCAAATTTTTGAAGTGGGCGATGGAGCATAGAAGTGGAGGGGATAAGAATTTTTCAAAAATAGCACATTTCATATCTCAAAAACAGTGTAAGATAGATGCTTTTACCAGATGTAGCGCTAATTGAACCCTAATAGGGGAAAAAAATTGAGAATTTGGATGTAGAGGGTAAGGGTGGGGGAGAGTGAAAAGGTAAAAGTTCCGATGTTTATACCTTAGGAGCCTGTAATGATATAAACCTTAAACTTGGTATTTAGATAGAGCTATAGTAGCGGCATGTTCAAAAAATATATATTTTTTTAGGGGTTGTATGGTACGGGGGTGGGGGGTGTTTTTCCTAACTTTAGAACGGCTTATGCTAGAGAGTTGAAACTTGGTGTGTATATGTAAATCAACTTTGATGAAAAAAAATTCGAATATCTATTGGCGTTCAGAAGGGGGCAAAAATTATGATCAGTGAAAATAGAAAGCATATTTTTCCATGATTTTCGTAATATCTACTAGGTCTTCCAAACTATTGAATTCACTTTTATTCTACGGACTCTTCATATGAATATCTAGAAAGTGTTTTCAAGATTTTTTGAAAATTGACCCCTAAGGGGTGTAAAGTGATTGTATACTTTTTCATGAATTCTTCCATATCTCTCAGGTCTGATCAGATATCGAATATCATTTCACTTCCACGGACTTGTTTAATAATCACCTATTTTTAAGTTTTATCCTTTTTCAACCCCTAGACCACATCCCGGAGTATGCCCCAATCATGGTATTCATATATTACGCTCTATTCCAACCGCTTCCGAACTTTTTGCTAAGTTTTCAGTCACATAGTAACCTACACCGCATCTTAAAGTTGAACGCGTTCCGATTTCCTGCCGGAAAAAAAATAAAGATGCGCCCAGACCATTGGCAGATTTTTTATTTTCTATTTTGTTATTCATTAAAGGTTTTTTTTATTTCTTTTTTGTATGGTTGTTATTATTATTGTTTCTGTATGTATTTTTCTACTGCTGGCTGGCTTCCTCGCATTAGAATGTATGTCTTACAGATCGACTATAGTAGAACATGAAGAAGTGACTACCTTCCTATCTTGACCACTTGCCTAAAGTTGCAATTTTTTTACGGTTCCGATGTAAATCAGAGTGTGACCAATTTTGCACAGTCTTTTAGGTGGTCACTATACAGAGGTTGTACTGTATTATATACCACGAGCAAGGAGCTCATAACCCCCAGGTTACAACGGCAACGCAATCCGAGGCAGACTAACTATCAAAATGTTGAGCGCGGTGTATTTCCATTGTGGTAGTCAGAACGAACGTAGACCAGAACATCCAGAAATGTGCGTCAACTCTGAACTTTCCGTAGCAAGATGTTCCTCAGTAGTATCTCAGTGACTTTTTTATCTTTAAAACACCGAATCGTTACTTGATATGACCATACTAAACTGAATTTAGCCTAAAAATCGTATTTAGTTGTTCGCTGCTTTTATTTAAAACTCAAACTTGCGCAGACAGTGAATAGTTTCTGACTTGCTGATTTATTGCCGGCCTCAAGCTGCGACGCTCTGCCTCATTCTACTTAGTATCTCACTCAAGCATAATAATTGAATCCAGAATAGCATGATTAGTAGCCTATTGCTCCTAGACTTACGAATTGACTCGGTTAAATCTGGTCAGAGCCCGTGGTTAATTTTCCGGCGAATGGTTGGGCAATTTATTTTGTTGTCTTTACTCTCTCCTAGGAACAAAATATCTTTGATGCTGTCCTCGAATTATTAATTAACCAAGCAGAATATAATTGCAAAGATTAAATGAAATATGTCAAGGTGTACATTAGCCAAAAGTAGCCAAAACAAGCCTATTTTCGGGTTCCGTAATCAAGCAAGTTCCGAACTATAAACGAAATTTCAGAGTCTCTAAAAAGGAAAAACGACAGAGCTTCAATCTACATACGTCGTCGCGACCGAATTGTTTTTTTGTTTTCAATGTTTAAAAAGTTATCATACTTTAAGATTAGATTATGAGAATAAAACGAAAATAATGAATTTGAGTTATTAACCTGTCGATTTTCAGAGTTTTATCTCCCATCCACGGTATAAGATGCTTGCCCTGGTCGATGTGAAGCGCCTTTTCATCGTCCCGGAAAACTTTGCACGCGTACCCGAACACAAGTAGGTCGCCGCCTCGCGGTTCGCTACTTTCGCTAGTGTGTTTATTTGATTTGCGTAGAATTCCGCCAAGATCGCGACTTCCATTCCATTTGCTGGCCATCGCTGCAGCAGAAGTTCTACTTTACGAAAACCGTCCGTTTGTAAACGAGGTTATGAGTTTATTTTTTCTGTAGTTTTCTCGCTGTGGTTACGACTGCATCGGACGGCGAAACGGAGCACTTTTCACCATTTTTTAACGAAGAAATATTTCCGAAATAAATTGATTGTGTTGGATGATAATAAGACGGACGAATAGTTCGCTTGAGGTCAATAAGAAAATAAAGGAAAATTATCATTTGCCGATTGGGACAAAATGTTTGACAATTGACAGTAGACCGCGTAGTACGGTAATTGTCAAACGGAGCGGTGGGAAATAGTCATAATGGAAATTAATTTGTTATTGTGAATGGCTTTTATGCGAATTTCCAGTGTTTTGAATTCGAAATGTGAGGTTATATCGTTCTAAAGTTGTGTGTTTTTGTGGAACTATTTACAAACAGTGGATTTAGTTATTAACAAATTGCTAACAAAAACCAATCGAAATACAACTTTAAAGGTTTGATAAACTTAAAATAAAATGGATTCATCGTCCAAGCTATGTCAAATGTATTTATCGCCGGCGATCATCATATAAATTGAATTATAAATTAGAATTGAATATGCTTATTCCAGATGCCGCAACGCTGATTTTAAATACACCTGTCCGAAATGTAATACAACGTACTGCTCGGTCGACTGCTACCGGGCGCCAAGCCATCAACAATGCTCGGAAGTCTTCTACCGGGACTGCGTTACGACGGAAATGGCTACGCGCAGTACCGGCAATTTGAGTCCCGCCGATCCCGAAACAGACGACGATATCAAAAGGATGTACAACATTCTGAAAAGAATGGAAGCAGGCGAGGACGTCGATGATAACGAGGGAGAAATCGACAGTGAAGAGATCCTAGACTCGGATGACGAGCCAGAAGGTACTTTTGAATTGCATTGGTTCGTTCTTGGCTAGGTTCCAAAATTCTTCAGTTTTTTTGAGATTTACGGATGGGGTGTAAAGCAATTCATTGGAAACTTTTCCGGAAACGAAAAATATTTTCAAGTCTAATGCCGCGTTTCCACCTATACCTTCATATGCATCGGCCATATGCGATGAGCGCGAATGTCTAGGCATATGTGGAAACGGCATGCATATGCTACAAGCATATCTCTTTCGAAGCAAATGTTTAATTCGAATGGTTTTTAGCAGTGTTGGGGGCTACCGAGTGTTCAGTTCAGTCCCATCGGAAATATGAGTAATGTATAATGCACTGTATTTAATATTGTATTTTATGCAATATTTTTACGCATTTTGAAAAATGTTTAGAGAATCATTCCTTCAACTTTAGACAAAAAAATTAGTATTAAAAGTATGGTAATTCCATTGAATAGGAGTGCTTACGAAATACATTTTTCAGAACCCTTTTCTCGCTGGAGAGCGTCTTCATCCAATGCATATGAAGGCATATGTGGAAACGGCACATTCGTGCTGTAAGCATATTCCTTTGGTACGCGTCCAAGGAGTGCCATCGAGACAAATGTACGCGAATCTCGATTTGATATGCATACTGACGCGAATGTGCCGTTTCCACCTATGCATACGCGCTAATATACCTTGTCCAATGCATATGAAAGCATAGGTGGAAACGGGGCATTAGATAAATAAATAAAAATTAAGAAAAAACGTTTGGTTTAAAAAATAATTTAAAAATATGGAGTATTTCTTTGCTTGTGCGTTATATAGGGTGGGCAATTTAAAAGTTTGTTTTTAAAAACGCTATAAAATGAGGCTACATCAATATTTTTTATAATTTCTTTTTTTATTGTAATGGTTAGAGTCTCCGATTTAAGAATGAAAAACAATTTCGTTCATGTGGCTCCCTCTGCTGGCCTTACAGTAGTAATCCTGTGAGTTCAGTTTTGAAGCACTTTTTCGATGATTTCGCCGCTTATCTCGCCAATAACAGTCGCAATGTTATGTTTTAAATCTGGAATTGTTTGTGGATTATCCGCATAGCATCGATTCTTAACGGCACCCCCACAGAAAAAAGTCTAACGGCGTCAAATCGCAGCTCCGCGCAGGCCAATTGACATTTCCAAAACGGCTAATTGTTCGGTTTTCAAATTTGGCGCGCAAGAGATCGATTGTCAGTTTGCTTGTATGGCATGTGACGCCATCTTGTTAAAACCCAAGGTCGTCCACATTCATAGCGTTGATTTGAGGCCATAAAAAGTTGGTTAACTTGGCTCTGTAACGGTCGCCATTGACGGTAACGGCGTTTCCAGCATCATTTTCGAAAAAAACGGACCAATTATGCCACCACACCAAAATCCACACCACACTGTCACTCTTGGTGGATGCATTGGCCTCTACGAATACGTGTGACTGTTCCGAACCCCAAATCCGGCAGTTCTGCTTGTTCCGCTTGGCGCTATTCTACGACCCATACATTTTTTTAAAATTCGCACGGTTTCGGCTACACAACATTGACTTTGAAAATAAGTTTTTAATATTTCGAAACGCTCCCCAAGCGAAAACTTGATTGTTTCGTACCGCGCAATATTAGACTAATGAGCTGTAACAATTTCAAGCAAATCGGTCCATCCAGTGTTGCCATATCCTATGATTAAAAAACAAACCTTTAAATTGCCCAAAAATTTTGCTAAATTACCTATCGTTGGCGGAATTTTTAACAGAATAATTTTTGTAAATTATTGTTAGCAGAAATTGGATGAAAAACATTCTGCTAAGTCTGTTAAGTCTGCTAATTTTTTTTCTGGTAACACTGGGTCCGCCCGCCTTCAACTCAACCGCTGTTCGTCATTTTCAGTATATACAGTGGTGGCCACAAATTTAGCACAGTTGGTGTTTGTAACTTTTAAAGGCAAATAATATTTATTAAAAAATGGGTTTTTGGAAGTGGGAAAAGGTAAATGGTGCACAGAACCTCAGCGTCAGGTAGTTCAGTAAATGGAGAGTAGTAGAAGCACCGTTACGCAAATTGCTGGTGCTTTAAGGTGTTCCAGAAAGATGGTGTACAACGCAATAAGCCATATGCAACAATATGGGAGTTTCAAAAATGGTGAATAGCGACCAAGAGCACGAAAAACAACAATTAAAGAGGACTGTTTGATTTATAGAGCCTCAATGAAGAACCCTTTTAATAGCTCAACCAACCATTATCAAAAGGGATATTTCGTCGAAATTTGGCATTGACGTATCATCAAGGACAATAAGACAACGGCTCAATGAAAAGAAATTTCGTGGATGCATTGCACAGAAGAAGCCCCTTGTGCCCAAAAAGAATTTAAAATCTCGAATTGCGTTTGCCCATGAGTACTTGCAAGAACTTTTGATTTTTTGGAAAAATATGCTTTGGAGTGACGAATCAAAGTTTTGTCGGTATGAATCTGACGGTAAGCGGTATGTATGGCGTCCACCAAACATGCAGCACCATCCAAAGTTCACTTATAAGACTGTTAAGCACGGTGGTAGGAGAGTGATGGTATGTGCTGCGTTCTCTTGGTACGGCGTTGGCCGCATACATAAAATTGACACAAGAATAGATCAGTACGTTTACAAAAGCTTAATTGTAAATCCAATGATGCCATTTGCTGCTGATAACATGTCCCTTAGATGGCGTTTCATGCATGACAGCGATCCAAAACACGCTTCGCATGCTGTGAAGAGTTCCTTGGAAGGGAACCGAACTGATGTTCTAAGGTGGTCAGCCCAATCACCGGATCTCAATCCCATTAAGAATTTGTGGAATGATGTCGAGGAGCAGATTAATTTAGTCAAACCAAAAAATATGGTAGATTTTTGGCTCGAAATTAAAAAAGCTTGGTAAGCAATTCCGAGGGAACGTTGTATGACCCTGGTAGAGCCTACCGAGGAGATTCGCTGCTGTAATTAAAAGTAAAGGATATCCGACAAAATACAAAGTTCATGCGTTAAAATTGATTGTTTGTTAGTTTGTTTTCGCTTATAATAAACAGTTTTTCATTTTGTGCTAAACTCGTGTCTAGTTTGTTTTCATCTTATTCACAATTAAACTGAAATAGAAAAGAATGGGGAAAAAATAATCAAATGAAAAAAAGGTGACATAATCCTAACATGGTCAAAACTCAAGAAAAAAAAATTGGATTGAAAACATAAAACAGTAGAAAATATTTACACTTGAAAGTTACAGATACCGAGTGTGCTAAATTCGTGGCCACCACTGTACATATCTATGGTTTGAACATATTATACATACTTTCACTTCAACGTTGCGGCAAATGCACCGCTTAAGCCTTATATGCACCTGAGATTGTCCGCGAGCATACGGCCACGCTCGCTATGCTCACGTTGCTCCATCGCCCCCGGTTACCTCCGTCTCTCCCGTTGAGCGGTGGCACTACTCACGCAAATGCTAATGTTACCAAAAAACTGTTTCAATTTCATATATTAGATAGCAGCGTACCGCGGCTACGCTCACGTTGTTCCATCGCACCTGTTACTCCCGTTTATCTATTGGTCCTGATTCTCCCGTTTCGAATACCCTTTTTCAGCTCAAGAAACTGGGGACATTAAAGCCATTTTTCATTTTTTACTTTTTACTTTTAATTTTTAATTTTTAACTTTTCTCTTTTCATTTTTAATTTACCTCCATTCCCCCTTCAACCATCCTCCATCCACCATCCTCCATCCACCATCCACCATCCTCCATCCACCATCCTCCATCCACCATCCTCCATTCATCCTCCATTCTCTATCCACCATCCTCCATACTTCATCCACTCAAATGTTGAAAAAACTCCCGAACCACCAATTTCGGGAATATATAATTATGTTCACGACCTGTCCGGTAGTCTCGAGAATGTCCTTGCCAAATTTGGGAGGGAACGGTTCACAAGTGTAGATTTTATTCGTGATTTACAAAAACACTAACTTTATTTCATATATTAGATTAAATTATAGAATTTTAACTGTCATCGCCAAGTTTTGCAGAACAAAACTGGTCGATGTTTCAATATCAATAAATCTAGCGATCGCACACTATTCCTTCACAAGCGAATGTGAGACCTAACCCCATATTGTTATCCATAAATTTTAATTTACCGAGGCCCCATTTGGCCCATCATTCCTCTATTGCGGACAGCATGTGCAACAGGTCATCATAATGCCCAATCGAATATTTTTATGACCTTAACTCAAATGGTATAGGGTTTTCAAACAACCATCAACAAACCGAAACCTACGCACTTTTTCTGAGCCTATTCGAATACAGTTTGTAAAGACATTTACGTACCAACAAAACCTAATCGAAGACAGTCACACCACAGTTGATGTCGTCTGTTTCTCAAATGGTATAGGGTTTGTAAGGTCGCGTGCAGTTCAATTTCGTTCGCAAAGCCTATGATATTTCGGTCACATTTTGTACTCAAACGGTATAGGGTTTGTAAGGTTTTTAAGCAAACATAAACTAATCGAAGACAGTCCTGCTCGTGACTCAATTGGTATAAGGTTTGTGAATACGCGTACCGGCTTGGCACATTTAGTCCTAAAAAAAAATAAAGTCATAGTGTGATTAAGCCCATCAGCTACGATTTAATTATTTTTTTGAGTTTTCTAGAAACCGATTTGGCAAGTCGACTGGATGGCGTAAATCTGGAAGATTCGGACGCTGTTTGGCAATGTTTGACTTGCGACGAGCAACAGGAGTTCCAGACCCTTTTAAAAACTGGCGAAATATCCAATATTCTACCACCGTTCCTTCCGTGGTGGGATATAAAAATTCCGCATAAATTAATCGAAGACTTGGACAACAAATCGGAACCGGTCAAATTAAAAAATCCTCAGCTTCTAGGTAAGTAATCGTTTTTACATATTCCTAATACTATTGAAATTTCATTAAATCAAAACCCAAAAACCAGAAAAAATTCCACTGTATGAAACATTAACCAACAAGCCACCATCATCCTGCCTACCGAACAACTTGTACAATATTTTGTCCGCTTACACGTGTACCGTGCGTTATTTCAACGGCGAACATTTCTCGAACGCTTACGAATCGGCCAAACATCTAGTCTCGAATTCGACAACGCTTAATAAGAATGCAAATTTCGACGATACCGAACAAGCTGTAAAGTCGGTCATGCTCGAGTCTGATAGTGAGAATGTTGCATGGAAATTTATTGCGACCGATGTTGAGAAAATTATCGAAGGACCGTACGAAGAGAAGCGCACCCCGCTTTATGTATTGTCTGCATTATCGGACATCTATAGATTGGTCGGACAAGCGAAACGTTCGGTGCCGAAAAAGGGTGACGGTATCAGGTCAGCGTCTGTTCCGGACTGCGATCAGATATTCGATCGGAGAAAATTGAATTTAGTTGTTAAGAAAATTGAATACTTTTTGGCTTTTGTTAGTACTAGCGAAGTGGTTGATTAAAATTGATTTTAAATTTATATTTTTTGAATTGTGATTCGTAACAGTGTTAATAAGCTTTGATCAGTTTATTTTAGAGCTTATAATTCTGTAACGGACAAAATTATGGTTAAAAGAACTTTTGCGTTCGACAAGTTGGTTACTCTTGGAGCTGCAGCTGCTTAGTAAAAAAAAATGTGTGTTCGGAACTTGAAGAAGGAGAGTTCTAAAATTACATCATATGCTTTCGAAATAATTGATTCATGATCACTTTGCCTATTCATATCTTCAGTAAAATGAAGGTTTGATCGATGATTAAAAATTTTGTGGAGAGTTGCGTAAGTTGCTATGTTCGAGCTCAAATGGATTCTCTTACCGGGAGAGTTTTCCTTGCTGCATTTTTTAATATTGAATGCTTGAACCTAGAGTAAAGAATAAATGGCACATGTAAAAAATTTTGATCAATAAAGTGTGTATGTATGTAAATAATAGTTTTGGCGACGACAAACTTAAGTTCATGCTCGAGGCGCAGGCAGTTAGCAGTAGTTAGTATTACTAGAGTTAATTTAATTCTCAGGACACGAGTTATAGCCGACTGGCTTTTAAGTGTACATTCCCTGGCCAAATAATTAAAAGCACTTAAATTTTTTTTTACCAAGAACTGGATTCAGATTCTTCTTAAGCGCTTTATTTAATGTTTCTGATGCGTAAATCGCTCTTCCTTAGCCTCGTATCGTGTCGAACAGCTGTTGTTTACAAGCTGCTTTTGTCTGTCCAAAACCCGAAGGAGCTAATTCTTGCTATGACTGAATTTGACAGTTGCTATAGTCCTGCTATGCAGCTATAGATGTCATCTTGAACACAACCGTGGTACCACCGAAATCGTTGCAGTCTCCCCAGGACTCGCTTGCCTATAAATTAAAAAAAAGGGGTTACCTGGATTAGTCTCACCGACGGTTTTGAACATGAAGGATGTATTTTGGTTTTTGCCTCAGCATTGCAGGAATTTCGTATGTTTAAAGGGCACAGCTTGATCAGCATCTGAATACGCCTTTTAACAGATACTCAACTTGAGTGGAGCATTGCAAATTGTCCATTAAAAGTGAGTTCAACATGTATCTAACTCTAGATAAAGTTATATGCGCTTTGATATTGGTTTTTTTAATTTTTATTAAAACACTAGCCGTGTACCGCGACTACGCTCGCTACGCCCTTGCTCTCCAGTTGCTCCCGTTGATCCATTGGTCCTGATTCTCCCATTGCTCCAGTTGCTCCCATTTCTCCCGTAGCTCCATTGCACCTGCTTGTCCCGATGCTCCTGTTACTCCCGTTCCATTTCTCCCGTTGCTTCCGTAACTCCATCCTCTATCCACAATCCTACATCTACCACCCCTATCCTTTATCTTCCATATTCCATCCCCCATCATCCATCCTCTATCCACCATCCGCCATCCACAATCCCCCATCCACCATCCTCCATCATACATCGTGTATCCACCATCCTCCATCCACTATCCCCCATCCACCATCCCCCATCCACCATCCCCCATCCAACATCTTCCATCCTCTATCAACCATCCACCATCCATCATCCTCCATCTACCATCCTCTATTCAGCATCCACCATCATCCATCCTCCATCATCCATCCTCCATCATCCATCCTCCATCCACCACCGCTAAATCATATAAAATACACTCAAATGTTGAAATAACTCGTGAACCACCAACTGTTAAATCATTTTGCTTACGCAGAAACGCGTGCGTACCCTCAACAAATCACTAAAATTTCATCGCAATCGTATGAGTGGTTTAGGAGCTTATATAGGACAAACATATAAACAGACAAATATTCATTTTTATATATAGAGATCTTGCAAGCATTTAACTTTGTTTCAAAATACAGGTGAGCACCGATGACTAAAAAAGTACTATGTATTTTTAGGTCCATACAATAAAGTGTAGGCGCTGCCGATAAGTCCAACAAGAATGCATAATAAATAAAACAAACGCATATATGTGTAATTTTTATTTTATTTTCTTATGGTTCATAAGAGTATTGTTTCTTGTTTTTATCAGGTTGAAGTAGTTTTCTGCCTTTTGATAAATTAACATTACAAAGTTGTTCTAGAACAAAAACATAGTCCACTTTTGGTGGGTTATTTTTTCAATTAAACAATTAATCAGAAATGAAAGAAAAATAAAATCGGAACGCATTACAAAAAAAAAAAAAACGAAACAAAAATGTTCTACAATTGTTAAGCGATAAAAGCAAAAAAAAAATAATAGAAAACTGTAAAAATATTAGTTTCGAAAAAAAAGGCATAGAAATCCATTCAATCTCACATTATTTGGTTTTCTTTTGAATAGTAAGCGAAGGTACAATAATGGGGTTTACTTTAAACATTAGATAATTTTTCTATATAAACAACGAGTTTTAGAAGTCTGTAGGTATTTTCTTACATTTTTATAAATGTTCAAATTCTCGGTGTATACAACGAAAAACTCTACAAATACATGAAATATGCATGAATACCATATAATAACATTTTTAGAATTATTTATAAAAAACAATTGTTTCATTTTTCTTTGATAGATCTTTAGTATGATTTTGAACAACCTCGAACGTATATTTAGTTTTATGACTTAAATACTGAATAAAAAAAATTCATTCTACTATTTTTATTATAAACATATAAAAAGAATTTACTAATTGAATTTTTTTTCATTTTTAGAATATGTAATCAATCTTTGGTGGTTTTTAATTTTTATTTTATCGTTTTACATTTTGTTATCAAAAAGAAAGGAAAACATGTAAATTGATTATGTACTCAAAAAAAGTATATCTTACCGTTACATTGTTTAAAATTAACGCTACTCAAATTATAAAAAATTTGTTTTAAAAATCACTGAATAATAAATTTTTGAAGCCTATTTACTACAATTTTTTTTCGCTTTTAATTAAACTTTTCAGTATTTTTAGTATCAGTTTAATTATCTAAAATAAATATAAGAAAAGTAACAAAGCATAAAACACTTTTTAAGGCGTATGAAAAATACATACATAGTTTCAGACATGTGGTTTTGTATGTGTATACTAAATTTCTAATATTCTTTTATTTTTATTAGTTTTTATTAGAAAGTATTTTTTTTATAAATAGAGTTGTTTTTTTTAATTAATTTTATGATTTTAAACTTGGTTTTTTGTGCACTAAATATGTGCGCAATGGAAATTTATATTTTGTTTTAGAATTAAAAGTTTTGCTTGGCAATAGTTTGGAAGTAATATCAAAGTCAATTAGGGACTTGTTTTTGGGTGGAGCTGAATTAATTCCTTTCCAAATCCATAGGGAGATCTCAGGTTTATTTTGTGCAATATATTAGAAAAATGGTGAAATTTTGCGAACAAGTCAATTTATGAAAGTGTTTTGGGAGTTGCACGCTCAATGCTGCACTTTTTCGAAAGTTATCTTCTCAGGAAAGGCTAGAATTGGATTTGAAATTTAGGTACCTATTACATATAAATACAGGAACTGTATCGCCAGTGGGTGCAATAATCAAATAGCTTAATTTTCGTAGATTTGTATAATAATTTAAAAATTCTTAAAAGTCATGCGCTCCAGTTTGAGGATAAAGATAGAGTTCGGAACGAAGTGCAAATTTTGACTGTGGTACCATCTTCTAAAATTAAAATATTAGGTTGCTGGAGATGATATGTCGTTTTCTCTATGAAGGGAAGTTAGTTGCGACTTCCATGTCTCAAACTGCCGCCTAGTGGCATTGGTATTGGGTATATTAGTATAAATATCCCTACACTTGCTCATGGAATCATTTGGGCTTCATTGATATCGAATAGGAAAAAACATGGATTCGAGTCAAAAACGGGTAATTCTCCTTTATAAATTTAAACTTGGCCACAGCGCAACGGAAGCAACTGAAAACATCAGCAGGGCATTTGGAACTTATACGGTAAAAAAACGGACCACAGAGCGATGGTTCGAAAAATTCCGATCAGGAGATCTGACCCATGAAAGTGAACCACTTGGTTACCCAACCTTCGATTGACAAGGGCGAACTGAATTTATTAGTCGAATCTGACTCATGCCAAACTGTAAGGGTCATTTCAAGAAATCGGGCGTACACCATTCAACTGTTTGCTGGCACTTGCAAAAGCTTGGAAAAATCAAAAACCTTGATAAGTGGTTTCCGCATGAGTTTACTGAGCAAAACATAACTCGTCGGATAGAAATTTTCAGTTCCCTGTTCTCCCTGAAGAAACGATTGAAACGATCGGACATGTGTTTTCACCAGTTCTATAAGCTGAGAAATTGCGCCCAAATGGGGATTTATTCTACAACTTTTGAGTTGGGAAGGAAGCGCCCATTTTGCATGAAGGGACTAAATCTATTATTATTATTATTAAAAAAAAAAGTTCCTGTACGACAATCGTCGCCGATCGGGACAATGGCTGAATGCTGATGAAACCCCGAAAAACATGCCGAAACCAGGCCTTCGTACAAAGAAGATAATGGTGACTGTTTTGTGGTCTGCACCTGGAGTTATTCACTATTCATTTTTTAAGCGTGGTGAAACCATTTATGCAGATAAGTATTATGCAAATTGCTGATTCAACGGCATGGACAGAGATAGAGTTATACTGTTTCATGACAACGCACGGCTTCATGTTTCAAGACCAACGGCCCAAAAAGTAAACGAGTTGCAGTACCAGACTTTTCCTCATTCATCATACCCACCAGACCTTTCGCTAACCTACTACCACTTTTTTAAACATTTGGATCATTTTTTGGCGAACAAACAAATTCGATAATAAAGCAGCCATCAAAAGTGCCTTCGAAGACTTTCTTCGCTCTAGAAAGTCGGACTTCTACGAAACTGGCATAACTGCACTTGTATCTCGTTGGGAGAAGTGTATTGCAGATGCTGGTGCCTATTTTGAATAATAAAATTAAGTTTTATAAAAGTTACAGTTGTTTGAAATTGCACTACCGAAAATGACATTTCATTTTCAACAACCTAATAACTTTGATATTGAGACTGATGTGTATTGTAATGCTTTCGATTCAAGTACTCCAGCGAAAATATTGTCTCCTCTCAGTACTAAACCACGCAACTCGCCACTCGCTGACTAAATTCTGCTACACTTAATTCAGTCAGTACTAGACAGATGTACCGCTTCAGTATTCCGAATTCAGTACTGCATGTATACCGCTAAAAATAATTTTTTCCTAAAATGTTTTCTTCGTTCTATAACATTTTTCTTTTTTATTAATTGGTTTTCTCTATGCACAACGATGTGGACTAACAAATTAATAACGTTTGTTACTAATCAGTTATACAACCACCAGTAGTTTATCCAAAGACTTTCGAAATTCGAGGAGAATTCGAGGCTATCATGCACTGTACATTGTACATGTTATTAGGGAATAGTGTTCGAATCTTTGTCCGCAGTAGTTATTAAAGCGGTACTCATATACATAGTACTAATTTTTAAAATTCGGCAACTTTTTGAAAGCATAATAAAATTAAAGAGTCCACAAAGAATTCTTAAATTTCATTCAATTTTCTTGGAGATATGTGTTTATTTTTCTCTTTTGAATAATATTAGTATTAATAATTATTCATTAATTAAATAGCATCAAATCGTATTTAAATCTAAAATGTTACGAATTTTAAGATTTATTCAGTCCCGATACAGTACTAATTTCACAACAAATTTATACAGTTCTACTTAGATTCTGAAAAATAGAATTTGTTCATACTGATGGTAAATGCTGACGCAGTGTTGATAACATAAATTACCACATAAAGAAAAGTACTAATTCGGAAATTTAGCTTTACATATTTCTGATTTCATTCTGTAATGAAAATTTATATTGATTCGTATTGTCCGAATTCAGTTTAAATGTATTCATTCTGGCATTTTCAACACTTGGTATGGTTTGGTATGGTATAAGGGGTGGTGATACTATCATCATCCTTCACTTAGACGTTATCAACACTTGATTCATATTAAAATTATGCAGGTTGTATGTTGGTAGCGTGTAAGACCAGTTAAAATGCCGATAGATGCGATATTTTTATGCTTCGAACCTGATTCCCATATATTTTCTGTGACAAGCCAGTGCAAGGATTTTCTCATGGAGGAGAATGATTTTTAAGTTTGCGTAACTCGGGGTTTCGTGCCTAAGCAACGAAGTATAGGAAATAATATCACAGCTCATGAGTTCAAAACGCTCCAAAGGTCTATAGAATCTGAAGAAAGCAATATTTAATTCTAGGGAGGAAAATAATTTTTCTCAAATGAAGGGACTAACCCCCAAATTTTTTTCCGCCTAAGACTGGCGTTACTCAAGGCTATCAATGGCTTTTTCATAGATTTAAACAGAGCCTACAACCACGGGCGCCCGTACAACATTTTTGGGCAAAAGCTGAGGTCATCTGTATTTTTCCAAGCTGCCTTTATATTCCTAAGCTTGACCAAAGTTTCTGCAAGGCTTGTTAAGCAGGGCATTACGAGGTTGAATAAATTGAAAATGACTGTAGCCTGAGTTCCAGAACACTCTGACTTAACGGCAAATCAAGAGATTGGCTGGCCAGCATAAGTAAGGCTGGAAACGCTATGGTGTAGGCATATCCTACGCAGGCTTTACAGTATTCAAAATTGCTTTCAGAATTAGAATTTTATTATAACAGAACAGCTCACTGCGGTCTAAACAGCCATCTATAAAGGATGTAAGTCGCATGTTCTCCCATATATGATCAATGATGTGAAGAGTATGAGGCGGCGCGTCACGTCTTGTACGAGTGCCCAACTTTCGTTCGAACGCGAATACCCACATTGTCCTCATACTTAATAGATCTTGGTCGGTTGGTTTAAGTGGCATCTCTGGTCCTATAGACTACCAACCAACCAACCAGTTTTTGGCCAGGAGAAGCTAAACCAACTTTGACAAATTTAATGCACTCCTTAAATGTTGAGCCGGCTTAAGGAAAAGAAAGATCCGAGTAGCAGTTATGTTTGGAAGGTGGAAGTTATAAATCTGGACCCCAGTAAACTTGTGAATTTCGAAGGGAATCAAACCGGCTTTGAGAAGGAGGAGGTCTTCTTCGCAGTAATTTCGCGTTTACTTCATAAGAAGCTAATGATTCATGGCGTACTTTTCGCTCCGGGAAAGTGGAGGAATCTAACAGAATTTATTCTTAATTCGTATGATGGAGAAGTTCATAAATTTCGAAAAAAATGCAGTAGAGCAACTTGAAAAAACGAATGTTTTGAGCTACAACCTTTCAGAGAGGACTCAATTCGTATTAAGGTGGAGGAAGAGATCCCAAAGTGCCTTTAAGGGCCCAATTGAAGCCAACAATAATTTATAAGACGCTGTTTAAATGTTTTCAGGTATTTCATGATCAATTCAAGGCACGGCCCAAGCGTGGTCAAATGAAAAATTAACATGATTTGATCAAACAAATTTTTAAACTCATTGACTTATCATCCATGAAAAATATTATACTGGAAACAACCGTAACGGCTCTTCTCTAGTGATCATATAGAAATCAAAAGATAGTTTCGGAGACTTTGTAGAAACTATCTTTTGGGTCAAAATTTCCGTCATCGCAGTAATAATAACATTTATATTTATTTATAAAAAAAAAATAACATGCAATAAATTCAAAATTTAGATAATACAAAAGACCGATTATGTTCGGGTTTTTGTCGTGTTTTTTAGTGGTGACAATCTCGATTTAGTTTCCTACTTTATAATTATAAAAAAAAGCTTAAAACTAATGGAAATCAAGCGTTGAATCCAAAATTTGCTGAGTAATTAGCTATTTTTTCTGGTTGAGCGTTTAAGTTAGAGAAAAATATATACGACTGAAAACGAAAGCCACAAAAAAACAACAACAACACAGCAAGAAATAATGTCGGTTAGCGACAGCAGTAGTAAACAGCACACAATAATTAAATTAAATTCAATTAAAATCACTAAATGAGGAGATGCGTGTCCTGTGTACGAAACGAAAAACAAAACAGGAAAATCGTTTGAGCTCTAGTTTTGCGGAGCTTTCAACTCAATGCGTTTTTTAAGCATGGTAAATGTCTGTTTCATTGCTTTCATTTGATACCGTAATGTATTTGTCATTTCCTTTTGTAATTGTTGCACCTCTTTTAGATCCTTTCGTAAATTTTGATATTCATTTTTCACTTCGGTCATTGATTCTAATAGTTCCATAACACAAACATCGTCGATTTCTTCGCCCGGATTCGCTAAACTTTTTTCCACTTCACTTAATTTTATAGCGACTGTTGATAAGTGCGTTCCGGCATTTGCTACCTAAAAATCAAAAATTTATAAGATATCACACCTTTACACAAACAAAACAAAATGCGAAACTTCCTGGTTTTAGGACAATAGCAAAATCATATGGAAGGACTGACAAAAAAAATTACATTACCGATTGCTCGAGTTGTGTTAGATTTTGAGTTGTCATTATCCTCGTCACTGAAGCTTACATTAAGACACGATAATCACCGAAGATGTGTACGACCGAGGCTAGTTTGAAGGAAGTTCTATTTTCGAAAAAGGATTATGCACTCCATTTGATAAAGTAGCGGAAGCAGCAGTACCAGCTATAGGCCTGGCCGTCGGACATTTCGGATCGATAGTCTTGTTTTGAATAATTCATCTTCCACAGTCATGCGATACGATGCCGACTATCCACCCGTTCGTATACAGATGTGTTCATTCACCCTACGCAATGTAATGCCCGTGGATGTGATGATGATGCCCTTGTTATTCGTGTGTGGCTGTGTACTTTTCGGTACAGTGACAGGACATCCACCTCCACAGATATGTCAACAATGTTAGTGCGCCGTAGGTACATCGGAAATAGCAGGAATGAAAACAGAATGGGAACATGTTTTGATTAATATTTGCCGAGCTATTCAGAAAAGATTGAATGAAAGAAGGATGCTATTCCGCATTCAGGTAAAGGTGAGATGGAAACAAAGACAGGGAATATGTTGGAATTGAGAGTTAGTCCTTTGATATTCATGTAATCACAAGTTATAGTATTCCAAAGACTTATTTTATTTATTTATTTTTTTAACTATACTATAAAAACTTTCAAAATCGTACACAATAGATAATAAGACATACAAAAAATCCTCTTTCTTTTTATTTTTTTGGTGATCATCATCTCCGAATTGAATATACAAAAACGAATTGTTGGAAGGAACTTTTAGAAGAATTTCCCTTTTTTTAATTCCATTTCGCATAGTTAAATTGCATCGTAGCTATCCGGACTACGCGGATTCAGTTCGGTTTGAGGCACCTTACAACCGTTTTGTATAAATGTGGCACCATCCTAAAAAAATTGTAAAATAGATTAATTGCAAACGTGTTTGGCTATACAACGAAGAAAATCACCTTAATTAATCCGGGCAAATCGCGCCAGAATTTCAAATTCGGTATTAATTCTATACCACGCGCACCCAATATAAAATAATTGACGGCTACTCCAAACGCGAAATAGGCAAATAGTAATGTGAAAAATATGATGACTAGAATCGTTCCGGTACTGTAGCCCTGCGGACTACTATCGGGTGGCGGATGAATGCACGTATAAGTCAGATTCAAGAAGAAAAACTGTAATAGAAGAAAATAAACAGTTAAGTACTGGAGATACAAAATAAAACATTTTTTCCCCCAAAACTGATATTGCAGGACACATCAGTCATTTTCAAATTGAAACCACTATCAAAGATTATTTCCTGATTACGCATGATTGGTTAAAAAAAAAGACGTAATTAGCAATTCCTAGTCGTTTATTTATTGTATACGATTTTTGGGTTGTTTTTCGACGTCAGAGAAACTTGTAAAGACTTAAACTTCCACACTGGAGTTGATCGCTGCCTTCACTACTTCTATTAATCGCATGGAAGTGTAAGACCCTTTACAGCAAAGGTAGTCGCCAATCTTGGACTGGGAAGTTTGTGCTTTAAAAAATTGATAAAATCGTCTAGAAATTAATTTTAGGATTTCAGATATTCAATTCAATCTCCTAGATCCGACCAAATATTGAATTCCATTTTACGACAATGGCCAACCCCGAAACGTACAGAGTGCCAGTGGAGACTATGTGGATGAAAATACGAGATGGGAAAATATCATAGTAAGCTCTACAATTTTCCCCCATCGCGATATTCACAAACGAACGTGGACATCACCAGATAGTCACACCTTCAGTCGACTAGACCACGTTCTAATTGAAAAAAGAGCTGCTTCTAGTATACTTGATGTGGCACAGGCATGCATTTCAAAACTGAATCAACATTTAACATGAATATTCGGAAACGTACAGAGTATGCCAGTGGAGAGTATGTGAACGAAAATACGAGATGGCATCAAATCATCGGCAGAAGAAACATTAGGATATCAAACCCAGCGAAAAATGACTGGTTCGACGAAGAATGTCGCGATGCAATAGGTAGAAAGAACGAGACTTACAAAATTTTTACTGAACGACCAACACGAGCCAAAAAAAAAGATATATATGACAAGCTTTGGCGATTTGCAAAGAAAAACCAGCAATCGAAAGCAAAGGAAGTACTATATTGACAAGATAGAATAATAGGACGAAAATATGAGACAAAATATAACCTGGGACTCGCAATAGTAAAAGACCTCAAAAGGGGGTATAAGCCCAAAACTAGTCTTTGCAAAGACGTAAAGTGTAACATCATCATGCGACACACAAGAAATAAAGAAGAGATAGGCTACTTCGAACATCTTCTCAATCCCACTCCATCAGCACCGATCCCAACCATCTCGACTGAGATTTCAACTGACGAAGAAGAACCATCATCGACACTACCCATACTAGACGAAATCAAAGCAGCTCTTTGTGACCAAAAACTAAACAAAGCGCCGGAAATGGACGAAATACCAGTTGAACCTCTGAAAAACGTTGGAAATTTTGTCGTGGAAATACTGCACAAGGTGATATGCAAAATTTGAACAGAGGAAAATATACCCGACGATTGGCGCAAAAGCGTTATACATATGTCCAAATTGTAAGAAAGGAGACAAACTCTGCTATGAGAACGACAGAGGAATACAATTAATTAATGTTCTAATTAACGATTTCTTCCAATTTTCTAATAACTGAAGATTTTACAATTAGCAGAAAAACGGAAATTCGTATCGGAAAATTCGTTCGATCGTGCGCAAAGTATACAGTACCTAAGAATACAAACCGATTCCACAACCAGCTTTCGAACGGAATATAGTTTAAAGCAGGGTGATGGTCTGGCCCCCATTCTTTTCAACGTGGCACTAGAGTATACCACCCGGAAAATCCCAGTCGGCACCAAAGGGATACTATTATTCAAGTCCACCCAACTAGTAGCATACGCTGACGATATAAACATACTCGCAAGATCCTTCCCTAGTGCCAAGGAGGTATTTGTCATTCTTGACTTCGCCGCAAGCAAAGTCGGGTTACGCACAAACGAAAGCAAAACAAAAATAATGAAAACAAGAAAGAGAACGCCAATCAGACAGAATGTAAGAATTGTGGAGTATAATTTTGAGAGTGTGGACAACTTCATATATCTTGGGGCTAATCTAGCAACGAAACGTACAAAATCAAACGACGGATCATGCTAGTAAATATTCGGTACTTCCAATAATGAAATCCAAAAAAGTGCATAGAAACAATAAGCTTCGAACATATAAAACTATAATACGATCTGTGCTCTGTTATTACAGCGAAACGTGGACATTAATGCAAGTCTCCGAAAAAGCAGTTAACACATTCGAAAGATAGGTCCTCCGAAAAATGTTTGGATCCGTAAAGAAAGGAACGAACTGGCGAATAAGATACACCCACGAGCTGTATCAACTCTTCAAAGAGCCCGAAGCTTCCACGTTCATCAAACTACGCAAACTGCAGTGGGTTGGCCATGTAGAGCGGATGGAAGACAGAAGACTCCCCAAGCGTGCTCTTAAAGGCAAAGCGACTGGTAACAGGCGAGTAGGCAAACCACGCAAGCAATGGGAAGACTTGATGAAGACAGCAATGTCATCTTAAAAACTAGCAGCTGAAGGACGCGGTCTTTGGATCGAGACAAATAGAGGCGAAGACTTCAGGATGCCAGGGCACGACTTGGAATGTCGCGCCATCGATGATGATGATTTCATATTTACTTTCTTTTTATACTAACTAAATGCATTGGTACAAGCCAGAAATGTGATTATCTTCGTTTTAATTTTAGGTGAAGGGGCTGGAGCATAGAGATACTAGAGACGACAAGCCAAAGAGCTTTATACAAAAGCGGTTTGTATAAAGCTGTTGGAAACCAGAGAAGTGAGACAAAACAGGGTCGTTATATCAAATTATTGTTGTTTAGCGTGTTTCAATAGCGAGCCGTAATATAAATGTGAGTAAGCAAAAACAGGGTCGGTTTTTCGAGTTTTATTTGAAGTGGAAAACAGAAACCCGGAATGAATTAGCGGCGTATAATTGTTAATATTGAAGCAGTAGCTTCAACTCACCGTCCATCGAATCACCTCTAAAGCCTTAAAGTTTACAGCCAGAAGTAGAAGAACGAAAGAAATTCCCCAAACGGGAAACAATTTTAAGCAACCGACCGACGAGTGTCAAGAAATATCGAAAAAGTATTCTTGAAAATTGACTGAACAAAAAACCAGATTGAGGATCAAGGTTGAAAAACGAGTGGAGCGTCGTTTTGTTTTGGTTCCAAATTACCAGAGATATTTAGGGGAGGTTTTACTTATTCGTTTTAATTCAAAGAAATCTGTGACTGAGGAGCGTTGAGTTATTACAGAAACTTATGGTGAGTCCTCTATTAGCGAATCAACGTGTCGCTAATGGTTTCATCGTTTCAAAATAGGTGTTTTCGGCGTGGGAGCCAAAGAGCGTTCCGGCCGGCCAAAAAATTTCGAAAACGCAGAATTGGAGGCACTACTGGACGCAGATTCATGACAAACACAACAAAGTCTTGCGGGTTCATTAGATGTGACTCAAGAAGTCATTGCACATAGACTGAAAGCCTTGAGAATGATGCAAAAGCAAGGAAATTGGGTGCCGTAAGAATTGAAGCCAAGAGACTTCAAACGGCGTTTTTTCACGTGCGAACAGCTGCTCCAACGGCAGAAAAGGATTTTTGGATCGTAACGGCAGAAAAGGATTTTTCCATCGAATCGTGACTGGTGTTGAAAAGTGGATACACTACGACCGGAGCGCCAAAAAATCGTGGGGATATTCTGGCCATGCATCTACATCGACCGCAAAGCCAAAGTCATGCTATGCATTTGGTGGAACCAGCTCGGTGTGGTGTATTATAAGTTGCTGGAACTGAGTAAAACCATCACAGGACCTCTATATCGAAAACAACTAATGGGTTTGAGCCGAGCATTGAAAGAAAAACGGCCGCAAAAGGAGCAGAGACACAACAAACTGTTCTTACCACACGAAACGCGTGGCCACACCGCGTACCTGTAAGCACTGAAATGGGACGTCCACCCAACCGGTCTTATTCACATGACATCGCTCCTTCCGACTACTACCACTTCCGATCAATAGAACGTCTCTCCACCGGGCGTATTCACCAGACATCGCTTCTCCCGGCTACCACCACTTCCGATCAATGGAGCATGGCTTGGCTGAGCAGCGCTTCCGTTCTTTTGAAGATGTCAAAAATTGGGTCTACTCGTGGATCGCCTCAAAGGACGAAGAGTTTTTCAACGCGGAATTCGTATGCTACTAAAAAGATGGGAATAGGTTGTGGCTCGCGATGGACAATATTTAAAAAAAAAAAAATAATGCAACCAATTTCCCACAATAAAGGCTCGAAGTTTGACAAAAAACGACGGGAAATTATATTTGTACACCTACTATTTATTCACTAGTTCTTAAAGTACAAACATTTTTAAAAGAATCGGAGATATTAAGGTCACAAATATCGTAATTTTTGGCGATTCTTGATGGAATGATCCTATTAACTACGCAATATGCTAAATTCAGTTCACATTGCAAGTACAAAAATCGGAGAACGGTTGAAGCATTTATGTTTAGAAAAAACTCGGAATTATTCTTGGGGGGGGGGGGGGCAATGAGGCGAGCTCTAGTTGGAGATCAGAGAAGGAATTTTGATTGTTGAAAGGAGGAGAAGCTTCGATATCGAAGCGAAAGGAGCATGATTCTTGGAACATTGCATTTTGGAGATCCAACGGAATATTAAAGAAAACTAACTCAAAATATAATAAAACAGGAGGCCAAGGTCCGATTTCGACTGTAGCGCCATCAAAACAAGCAACTCAAATAAAAAGAAAATTGGTCTATTCGACTACAGCGAGAGATTTTCGGAAGGCGGTAATTATGTTCAGGTTGTTCCCCTTCTGCGTGTTGTTGTATTTCTTTTTCTTTCTTACGTTAAGTTTCATGACCGGATAGTGGAAGGTTGTTAAAACGACTATCTAAAAAGCTGGCATGTCCTAAAATATTTAATTTGTGGTACGCCACAACAAGTTATGCCCCATATCAACGCTTCCTTAACAGAACGAGACTTGGCAGAAGTTGATATGTTACATATCAGGTTTTGCCACACCCGCACTGAGTGTTTGTAGGTTGGATAAACACTGCTTTATCAAAGACACCACATGATATGTCGTCTTATCAGCTGTTATCAATTAAAAAATCAAAACCCGCCATTCATCTGGTGTGGCAGAACAGGATATGTCGAAAAACCTGGTATGGCAGAACTTGATATGTCGGGTAGTAGCGTGAAAATTAAGTTAAAAGTTAAATTAAATTAAATTATACATAAAATGCACCGAACTGTATTATACCTCTTTAATTTCAATTTTAAGATATTATAGTATCTGAAAAAAATAGCACAGTCCCACATGAGCTAGCACGTACGTTTTATGAGGTTTCAAAACTTTGATTTGGCTTCCTGTAAAATCATGAAATTTGGACATATCAACTTTTGCCAAAACGGTACAGATTTGCACTACGGACAGCGTGTGAAACTTTTCCGAATCTATAAATATATTTCACAACCCCCTTCTTCGACTGAGCAACCGGGATATCATCGAAGAGTAATTTTGTCGATAACTTTCGCTTCTCACCATATTTTTATCTTAAAATTTCCTTCTTTTCACTCCACGCCTTTCTTGTAAATTGTAATCCAGAACCAGTTCGTAGATGCTTTGTTTTGGCTTCGTCATCCGCAACAAGGTTCCATTTTCGTTTCATTCATTATATTATAAAATTTGAATTAGTCTGAACAATTTGTTTTTTCGGTATCCAATCGTATCAACTATTTGCAACCTTCCGGCAATAGAGTAAGGTTTTGTTTACGTGAATTACACATTGTGCAGGAAAGGAAATTACCTCCTTTCAGAAGTCTTTTGATACACGATTTCTAGGACATTCGCATGAATGCAATAGACTAGGCTAGAGAGACCCCACTTAAAGTCTAAGATTTAGCGGCTGTGATTGAGTTTCAAAGCAGGCATCTTTGTTTGTAACGACTGAACAATTTCACTCCGCGTTTATCTCTGTGCCTACGATTCGACGATCTGTTTTCTGTTCAGAGTCTAAATTGGGGTTCGTCGAACAGCAACAAGTCAACTGACCGCACATTCTTATCATCGAATTGGCGACAATCTAAAATTTTAAATTCCGACTAAGACGTAGTAGTTACCTACCCCAACTGGCACAATTGGTAGCGGATCCTTTGCCTTGTAATTAATATTTACATAGCTACAATTGAGCTCGACATTCTTAGAGGTTTTTGTGATGTTGAGCAAGTTGCAAATGTTAATCTCATCATTCAAAGTCGCCGTTGAACTAACACCCGATTGAACTGAATCTGAATCTGTTCGATTTATAACACAGTTGCATACTGCCGGTATAATACAAATGTCACTGTTGGCATAGGCACAAACTAATAATGCACTAAATAATAGGAAAATGTTTTCCAGGTTCGACGATGAATTTAATTTTAACATTTTTCGCGATTTTTGACAACAGACAGCGCAAACGACGTTTATTTTTTTTTTCTTATCACATAGCACTATTCACCACTGTCTTGCGTAATTCACCACAAAGTTTATGTTTTCATTTTTTGACATTTCGAATTCGAGTAGATTTTATTTCGTTCAAACCGAAAACATTTTATCGAGTAGTCACAAATGAAATAATTGAATAATTGAAAAACTTTCATCAAAAGTTAGTCTAAACACAAACAAGACAAACAAAAAAGCGAATTAAAAAAAGAAAAATTCAAACTGATACCATCGAACCTCTTCTGTAACCTCCACACAAAAGAAAATTGCGCGAAAAATAAAAGATTCAACGGTCGCATCGCAACTCGCAAGCATAGAAGAAGAGGAAGAAGAAGTTGCCGCGGTATAGTTTTCGGAAATTTCACTGGTTTTTTTGACTCGGCAGAAAAGTTTTTCTCCGGTTAAATTTAAGAATTTTCGTGAACTTACCGTTTGGACTTGGTCCAAGTAATTTTTTTTATGTACACCATTATTTAGACGATAGAGTAGCGTTTAATTTTACGTTAATTTCCGTCGGTTTTCGGTGTGTTTCGGTTTCCATCAAAACGCCATTCCGAAAGTCTGAAGAAGAGTCTTCTTTTTTTTTTTTTTTTTGTTGTGTTGGTTTTGCTGTCCCCCCGGCACGGCACGGCGGCTGTTTCTTTGGTTGACGCGCCGCAAAACTTTGGTTTTTTCCATTAAGAAAAAAAAAAGGATTTTTTCTCGATAAAAAGAATCGAATGGTGAGTAGAAATTATGTTTTAATATTCAGAGTTTAGCCGGGGGTAGTTTGTGAATGCTTTTGGAGTCGGTTGTTGAAAGTTTTAGTTTATTGGCCGGAGTGAACTCTGTTGTTTTTTTTCCTTGCTTCAGTGGCGGATTGTTTTTTTTTTTGTTTTGTCTCTGGTGTAGGGTTTTTGTGTGAAACTAATCAATTTTTTTTTTGAGATGAGCGGAAGTTTAAATCGGACCGTTTTTTATACGAGTTGCTCCGGTCGCGATTGCTGTGGTCCTTTTATTATGCCACCTTTTTTTAACAGACAAAGAAAAACTCCTTCCCGAAAGTTACCCCACTTATACCTCAACGAAAAACGCAGTTTTTTTGCGCTAAAACTTAAAAATCGAAGTTACGTTGGAAGTTTCTTCATCTTATTCCTGATTCGAAACTGGTGGGCGACTTTTTAAGTCCTTATTGAGGTTTCCAGACCATTTTTTTTGTAAAGGACCACCACACCTAATCCTCCAACATGTTTTTTGTTCTATGGAATGTTTATAATAATAATAGATTAAGTCCCTTCATGCAAAGTGGGCGGTTCCTTCCCAACTCGAGAGTTTTAGAAGAAATCCCTATTTGGGCGCACTTTCTCAGCTTAGAGAACTGGTGAAAATGCTGTCACTCGGCTCAATGAACTGGAAAGTTTTTCACCTAGTCAACATACTGTGGTCCTGCCTCCCCGATTCAATGCCATCATTCTAATAGTTCCGCAGAAAGTGTTGTTTTTGTTGTATTTATTTGGAAAACCGGTTAAAAGTTATTCTATTGCCAGGTGTTAGTTAGTCGTCCTTGGTGAGGTGCTAAGTAAATGGATGAATCAATCCCATGTCAAGGACTCACTTTCTCTGCCCGAACAACTGGAGACAATTTAGTTTCGTAGTTTTCATGTACCTTAATACATATCTGAACAAATAGCCCGATTCTCAAGGCACTGCCTATTTGTCACTTTAATTTCTAAGGGCCGTTACTACGACCTTCAGTAAAAAATTTAACCAGCACTTTGACTGTAAGTTTCGTATGAGCATCTGTCAGTTAAAGTTTCAGTTAGAACGTTACTGACGATCGTAGGAACGGGCCGTAATCGCAATGCCTAAACTGTCCTTCAAGGATCATCGTTGAGTGTCATGTTGTACAACCTTCTAATTCTGCATATGCGTCAACATGACACCCTCACAGCCATTATTACGATCTTCAGTTCAACTCTAACCGGCATTTTAACTGGAAGTTTTGTATTAGGTGGTACAAATAAGTTCCCGGCGTTTTTTTGTCAAACTGAGCCTTTATTGTGGGAAATCGGTTGCATTATTGTTTTTTTTTTTTTAAATTATTGTCCATCGCTAGCCACAAACTTTTTCCATCTTTCTGGCAGCATACGCGTTGAAAAAGTTTCACGTCCTTTGAGGCAATCCACGAGTCGATCCAATTTTTGACATCTTCAAAAGAACGAAAGCGCTGCTCAGCCAGGGCTTGCGCCAACGATCGGAAGAGGTGGTAGTCGGAGGGAGCGCGATGTCTGGTGAATACGGGCGGAAGATTCGGATAACCCATTTCAGTGTTTCAGGTAAGTTTTCACAACCTGAGCAACATTGAATCACTTTGTTATGTCTGCGGGCGTTTTTCTTTCAATGCTCTGCTCAAACGCATTAGTTTCCTTCGATAAAGAGATCCTGTGATGGTTTCACTCGGTTCCAGCAATTCATAATACACCACGCCGAGCTGGTCCCATTGCATGATTCTGGAAACAAGGATATTCGCCTTTGCGGTCGACGTTGATCCATTGCCAGTGTATCCCCACGATTATTGGCGCTTCGGGTTGTCGTAGTGTATCGATTTTCATCACCAGTCACAATACGATGCAAAAATCCTTTCCTGTTCTACCGTTGGAGCAGCTGTTCGCACGTGATAAAACGCCGTTCAAAGTCTCTTGGCTTCAATTCGTACGGCATCCAATTTTCTTGTTTTCCACCGTTCCCAGGGCTTTCGGACGACGTGTCACATCCAATGAATCCGAAAGGCTTTTTTTCTTTAGATTGAAACTTCGTCTAGTAGTGCCTCAAATTCTGTCTTCGAAATTTTTTGGCCGGCCGGAACACTCTTTGTCTTCGACGCCGCAATCACCCATTTTGAAGCCTTGAAACATTCGCGAAACGTTGATTCGCTAATAGAAGACTCACCCAGTGCTGCCAGTCGTACGATTTTCATCGTAAATGTACGATTTTTCCGCATTGTGTGCGATGCACGATGAGAACACTTCATCGTACTCAAAATGTACGACTTTTCAACTATTACGTCGAAATTAAAAATGATAACGAACATAAATCCACTTTGTTGTTTATTAGTTCATAATAATAATAAAATAATTAGAAACAATGCCCAACATTTGTGCTTAACATAAAGTTTCTTAAAAACGCGTAAAGTGGTGGATGTTGAAATTTTGGGAACGATGTCTGCAGCAGTCAAATATGTTTATAGGTACGTATCGTTTGTAAGAATATTTACAATTTACACTTTGCAATTCTATTCTATTTTCGACGCATTATTGGCTCGGACCGTTGATGGTGGTTGTGTGTGTTGTGTTGTGTTGTGTTTGGTGTGGGGAAGACACACTGAAAGGTGCCCCACCATGGCCCATTATACTCGAATCCCCAGTCTACCCGAAATTTTTCGTCCTCACAAATTTTAAAAGCTCAGGCAGCGAGCGAGAACGGAGTTCCTCCATCCTCATGACATCGACGCCGTATACATGCATTCTTGAAAATGAGAAAGCTGGACACTCGAGAAGAAAATGTTCCGTCGTGTCGTCGCAAATATTTCAATGATTCTCAATCTGACTATGTGTAGGCCACACGAGCTATGCCCTTTGAGGACACCAACCATACTACTACATTCCTTTCTGCTTAATTTAAGAAGAAAAGCAGCGGTTCGTCCACTTGGTTCCTCAACAAGGTTTCTGGTCTACCACAATCCCGGAAAAATTTGCCATCTTTCAATATGTGATTTACTCACCCACTCAGCAATGGCAGCCCTAACAGACGCAACAGGCACACCGAAAGCTGGTTCTGGTCCAACCATGGCTGACTCCAATCCAGCTTTTGCTAATGCATCCGCTATTTCATTGCCATTTACACCCTGGTGACCCGGAGTCCATATGAGTTCAACCGTTCTTTGCACTTACGTACCTTCTTCGAAAAGACGATTGGATTATCTAGGGATTGTATAGCGGCCTGGCTGTCGCTGCAAATGCAGATCATCCTGCCTCTGCACCATCTCTCTCTAATAATGGTAAACAATTAAATTAATATTATGTACCTCGATAAGTCTTAGGATATCCTGAAACTAATCCAAACGCGGAATGCGTCGCAAGTAAAATTTCATTTGAAATGACGCAATACGGATCTGTGCATAGTTTCATGCTTCTTGCAGTGTGGCTACGTTCGGTGAATTCTCTACGTAAAGTTTTTTTTTTATTTTATTTATTCAAGGACTCGATGAACAGAGAGTGTAAATATTCCAATTATACCAAAATTCAATGATAAAAAAAAAAAAAAAAATAAAGTAAAAACAAAAAATAAATGAATTACAATATTAAAATAGAAAAATATAAATAAAAAAAAAATGAAAATTAAATAGCGTTCAATATACTTATGTACAAGTTATTCAATAGAAAACATGAATCTTAAATACAATTTGAAAGATTGTAGACTGAAGTCATGAAAACTAAGGCAAGATTGATTGAACATTCGAGGCAGTCTAATGCTGTTATGACACTGGCCATTTAGCGGCTATTTTTTAATGCAGTTATGACACTGGCTATTTTTGCGGCTTTAATCCAAATGGAGAGGGATAGAAGATGTAACATACAATTTTGACTTTAGTGTGAGAGAGAAGTCCGAGTAGTATAAAGTGAGTACTGTCAAAAACTAGCCGCTACATAGCGCATTCCAGCAGTGGCTCGCAACATTCTAGCACTTAATCCAAGAAAAATTCTGCTTCCAGTGGATTTTTGAACTGCTACAGACTTGTTTTTAACAGTTCGGTACGTATAAATTGTGGAAAGTGCCATGTTATGTTAACCCTTGAGTGCCCGCGCAGCGGCAGTCCGTGCCGCAAATTTACTAAACATGAATTTTCTTATCTGTTATTAACAATCAATGACTGAGCGCTCTAGTATCTTTCAAGGACATGTCTAGGAACCACCACAAAAGATTTCAGATTTATCTAACATCTTATCAGTCTACATCAGGGAGTCAAACTGAACTGGTCTTATATATTTTCCATACAAGTGTTGAAATTCTTGTTGGATAATTAACTGAAAGAACGTTTGGAGTATATACTTTGCCTGCCTGAAATGTCCGAAACGCTAGATATTTTACAATTTTAGATTTCATTAATTAATTAATTACCATATTAATAATCAGTATAATAACCAAGTGAAGGTCCAGGACCCGGAAATCAGTCGATTCATAGTAGAAATATAGTTGCGGAACTGAGTGCCGCGCGCGTGTACTGGCGTTATATTTCGCTGCGCGTGTACTCAAGGGTTAAAAAAACGCGCTAAAATCGGTATTTTTCTTAACAATGCAGTTGTTAATGTTGATTACTAGATGCCGCTAGCGTCGGAATGAGTGTTATCTCTTTCTTTTAATGTTGTTCGCCTTGTCGCACGATCGGGCCTTTCTTGCACTTTTATTGCACTTAAGGGGCAACACCACTGTAACAGTCTAAAAAATGCTCTGTTTCGACAATTTTTTTTGAATGGAAGGAAAGGAAATAGATAAATAATATTTTGGGAAGTGAATAACCATATATTTAAGTATACAATAAAAAAAAAATTGGGTCAAAAATTTTCTAAAATGGCTGCACTAAAACCATTCTTCCGAGGCATGTTAAATTTTAGACGCTCTGCGGCCTGCAGTTTAGCATGCGTAAATTTGAACCTAGCCTAAAGAAAAAAAAATCACTGAATCTTCATGAGTATAGCTAGAGAATGACGTACGGGAATTTAGAAATATTGAGTTTTGTGCGGTTGGCGAGTATTTGAATAATTTTTTTCAATTTTCGACCAAAAACAGGACAGTTATTTGCTAATAACTATTTTTTAAATCAACGTATCAAAAATTCCGTACGTCATTCTCTTATTTTGAAGATATGGTAAAAAATACAAATGAAAAGATTGAAAATTGTTCGAGTTAAGTTGCAGGCCGATTTCGAAATTCGTGTTTCGAGAAAAACGCGTTCAAAGTTTTGAAATGTGTTACAGACATGAACAAGTAAATAGTTCTAGCTTTAATTTTTTTTACCATTAATCTGCAACTGCAGGACCATGAAGCTGTCCTTCTAAGTTGGAATATTCCTCTTCAATCCCTTTCCTCGACGATTTAATGGTGGAGCACGCTTTTTTGCAGCAACTGTCAATGAATTCTCAGCGTACTGGATTCGCTTAGCATCGGACTTGACACAAAAAGTGTAGCATTCGATGCCAATATCCACATCCAACACCTTCGTAATCCATGGTATGTTAGTCAGTTCAGCATTAAAATTGCATACAGCGATATCCGTTGCTATATAAAAGGATTTTTACCTTTTTGTACATGAATTGACGCTATTCTAACGAAATTCTGTGTGAAAATACATCCAATGGAACGCAAAAACTTTCTAGCGATATCTATTAGTGCTATCCAGAAGTTAGAAACCAACAGGTAAATCATTAGGCAGTATTTTCTCAGATGGATACCTGATGCGACACAGGTAGTCGCGCCTGACGCGCTCTCTAAAGAGCTCCAAATTTCAGGATAAAATTCATTTTCATGTTTTAAAATTTTTTCCCCATATTCTTTAATGTTCAAAGAATTTTTTAAGCAAATAAAAAAAAATCGATTTTTCCAAATTTTTACAGTAGTGTTGGGCCTTAAGAAAAATCCACTAAATAGCCAGTGTCATAACAGCATAAGTGCGATAAAAGTACAATAACTGCCGCATCGTGCGACAAAGCGAACAACATTAAAAGAAACAGATACCACTCTTTTCGACGCTCGCGGCAACTAGTAACCGAAATTAACAACTGCATTGTTAAGAAAAATACCGATTTTAGCGCGTTTCATAACATAACATGGCACTTTCCACAACTTATACGTACCGAACTGTTAAAAACAAGTCTGTAGCAGTTCAAAAATCCATTGGTAGAAGGATTATTCTTGGATTAAGTGCTAGAATGTTGCGAAACACTGCTCGAATGCGCTATGTTGCGGCTATTTTGCGGCTATGTTGCGGCTAGTTTTTGACAGTACTCACTTTATACTACTCGGACTTCTCTCTCACACTAAAGTCTAAATTGTATGTTACTTCTTCTATCTCTCTCCATTTGGATTTACTAGCCGCTTTAAAGCCGCAAAAATAGCCAGTGTCATAACTGCATAAGTAAGGGAGAATGAAAATATACGTTCAGCCGCGCATATGGTACAACGAATAGAGTTTCTGATCTAGTATTACTTTTATTAGTAAGCAATTGAAGTTAATATTGAAGATTAGTGTTAAAAACGAAATTTACTTTAAATAAACATACCATGTCCTTTAAACGTGTTAGACCATGTAACTCTAATCGACTTTCGTAGCAAGTGTCAGATAAATTCAGCTTTCGGAAAACAAATTTGGTTAAACGTTGTTGTACTGATTCCAATGCAGTGAGGGTTCCACACAACAGAACAATACTCTAGACGAGACCGAACCAGACTATTAAACAAATTCATATAAACATGTATATGAGCCGTTGATTTTGAAAGTGGAATAAGTCCATTTCGTTTTTAAATCGACATGCTTAACGGTTTACGTTCTAACATGTTTAAAAATATTTATGCCATCTTACAGAAAAATTTACTTGTATTTGTTAAAAGTGTGATGAAACAATTGCATCAATAGATTCTCAGAAAGTTGCTTCGTGTTGTATAGAATAATGTTACAATGTCACAAAAAATACCTTTTTCAAAATGGACTTATTCCACTTTCAAATACAACGGCTCATATTATGGAATGGATGAGCAGTTCTTAATATAAAACCACATAATCTAAATGCGTGTTTGCAGACTTCGACTATGTGCTGATCAAACTTTAATCTATTGTCAAACATTACTCCTAAATCCTGTATGCTCTCCGAACCGACTTGGATGTTTTGAAGCAAAAGCCTCATACTGATTAGAAGAGGATCAGAACTTAATAATATCACGTGCATAACATACTTGCTCACGAATATATACGTTAGGTCTGTCCATGGCATAGTCAGCAAATAGTTGGGTGTTTAGATTCAACGTTTTGTTAATTCCATGTAGCCTGGGGTAAAATCGCTGATTGCATTCCACCCTAATAACGGATGCAACGTAACACCTCATAAAACTGCACGCCAAGTCTAGAATACTGAGATAACGAATTAACATACCACGGTTCTCGCTAATCAGCGAATTTGCTTCAGGCTGCATGGAGCAAAAAAGGCAAACTGTATCGGACATCGGATACTAACGCTAAGCACGGGAACCAAGCATATTTCAATGCACATAAGTGCAAGTGAGATATGCTTGGTGTCCTATTTCTTAATTGGTCTTGTGAGGTCGAGAAAATCTTGACTCCCACGATCAGGTGGAGTCAGCATTTTCTCGATGCACAAGACATTATCGCACCTACGTAGCAACTTAGGAAAAAATATTTATTACGGTCTGTCGGTTTTTTCCCTTGATCGGAGCCGGTCGAATCCAATTAGAATTGCCTTCAGCCCCCTTTTGTGTTACTCTTGCCGTTGTCTAAATTCAAGTTTAATAAAAGTCAGAAACAATTGTGTGAAGTGTGTGATTGTAACCGAAAATCAAGAGAAATAAAAGGGTTTATAACATTCTAAAAAGGTTCCGTTGTGTTCATAACAAAGTTAAGGATTACAGTAAACCCGTGGCAAGAAAAACGCTTCTTGTACACAATAAATTAACATTTGGTGACCCCGACGTGATTTTGTTTCGGTGTTTGTGTTGTGAAACATCCAAGTATGGACAACTTCGCGGACTTAGCTAAGGAGCAGGCGACCATCGGCAAGAACCTGGAACCGCTGCTGTCCAACTACAAGAAGGATGGCTCAGCTCGGAAGACCGTGGAGTATTTAAGGACAAGGAAGTCAAGGCTCGAAGAACTATGGACCCAGTTTTCGACCAATCATCAAGAAATGCAGCTCTTCGAGGACGATCAACCAGATCATCCTTACTTCCAGAAGAACTACTTCCTCAACGTACAGGAGGAATACCAGCAGGTCATAAGTGATATTACTCGGCGGCTTGAGGGCTTCGCTGGCTCAATGCAAACCACCTTCAGCGGTTGTGAGGAGGCAGGGCATTCACAAGCTAAATCATCATTGGCTTCGCAACAACAGCTGGAAGACAACGAGCAGACACAGAAGCACTCGATGAAGAATGCAGAACATTCTCAACAATCATCACTGGCTTCGCAACAACGGCTGGAAGACAACGAGCAGACACAGAAGCACTCGATGAAGAATGCAGAACATCCTCAACAACTAGAGCTGCAGAGACGAGTACGGGTGCAGCACCATCTCATTGAAGCACTGAGGAGATTGATGGATGGTGTCGCAACAAATAGTGGACTTCTGACAAGGCAGTATTCCATGGTAAAAACAAAAACCATCAGCGAATATTGGGCCAAGATCCAGCTCATCACCCAGGAGATCTGGGATATGCCGGATATCTATGATCACATGGCGTTCGACGAGGCCAATTACTACGCGCTTGAGGATCGAGTGCAAAACACATTGATAACACTTGCAGGCGACACAGCTGATATTCAACCCATTCGCATGGCCGATAAAGCGATCTCCTTGCCAAAGATCACCATCCCAGTGTTCGACGGAGATTACCTCAAATGGCAGCAGTTTCACGATCTTTTTGAGCAGACGGTGCACAGACAACCCATTGGGAACGCACAAAAAATGTTTTACCTGAAGACGAACCTAACTGGCAGCGCTGAGAGACTCATTCGTCATCTTCCAGTGTCGGATGCGACATATGTTACAGCTTGGGATACTCTTAGGAGTCGATACCAAAATAAGCGCATCCTCGTTAATACACTACTGGAGAAGCTCATAACGCAGTCCGCCACCAGCAATGAATCAGCAGAGCTCATTAAGGGACTGCATGACACAACAAGAGAATGCATGCGAGGCCTTCAAAATCTCGGACTCGATGTGCAATCGTGGGATCCAGTTATTCTACACATCGTACTCAAAAAGATCGATAGGCACACTCACGGGTTATACGAACAATCTTTGGACAACCCGAGGGAGCTTCCTTCGTTAGAAGACTTCCTGAATTTTCTGGAGATGCGCTTTCAATCATTAGAAGTGCTAGGCGACAAGCAACCAGGAAGCAAATATAAGAAGACGACGTCACTCATAACCAACTCGGTGAGCCAAACATGCAGGATGTGCAAGCAGAATCATCAGATCTTTGGCTGCCCACAGTTCTTGGGACTATCTCCAGCGGACAGATTCCAGCAAATACATACTCTCAGGCTTTGCCGAAATTGCCTGAAGGACGGCCATCACGCTCAGCAATGCACAGCCAGATGCTGTCTAAAGTGTTCTGAGAAACATAACACGCTGCTTCATCGTGACACAATCAGTAACGAAAATCATCTGAGACAGTCAAGTGTCAACCCAATACCAAGCCAAGGGAGCCTCCAATGCTCTCTTCAAGAAAATGTACCATCGTCTTGTGAACCACCACAACAGTCAGGCCAGTCAGGCACATCATTAACCACTCAAGCGGCCAAGAAACCTGGAACTCATCAAGTGTTACTTGGCACCGCATTAGTATCAGTTGTCGGTCATGATGGTCGGCAGCACAATTGCAGAGCAGTCCTGGACTCCGCATCGCAGTTGAACTTCATAACAGACCGGCTGCTTAAGAAATTGAAGATCTCTAGCAGCAACCACAAAGCCACCATCTCAGGCATTGGGCAATCCAGTCTGGCCACATCGAGAAGGGCAAACATCCGAGTGAACTCCCTACACACGGGATTCACAACCACACTGGAAGCCGTAATCATTCCGGAAATCTGTGGCCAGCAGCCACCATTATTCATCGACATATCTGACTGGATAATTCCCTCAAACATCAAACTTGCGGATCCTAACTTCAACACACCGCAGAAGATCGACCTATTGATTGGAGCGGAATTCTTCTACGATCTTATGTCAATTGGGCAGATCAAGATCGGCAGCGGATTGCCATCGATGCAGAACACGTTGCTTGGCTGGATAATCTCAGGGCAGGCACCCACAACCTCCTCGAACACAACATTTTGTGGAATCAGCAGTGCAGAACTAAACGACCAGCTAGAGAAGTTCTGGGCACAGGAGGAACGGCTACCAGGTTCAAGTACATCAAGAACCGAACCAAACTTCGTCACAACAATCACTCGACAAGCAAATGGGAGATTCATGGCCGAAGTTCCCCTACGTGAGGATCCTAGCGCTTTGGGAGAATCACGAAACACGGCGATTAGGCGATTTCTCGCACTAGAAAGGAAATTGGCCAAGGACGTTACGCTGAAGAACGAGTACTCCAGGTTCATAAAGGAATACCTCATGCTGAACCACATGGAAGAAATAAACGCACCAGAAATTCCAAAAATTCACTATTTCTTGCCGCATCATTGCGTGTTGAAGCCCACCAGCAGCACAACAAAGCTTCGCGTTGTATTTGACGCATCGGCGAAGACGACGTCAAACAAATCTCTGAACGACATCATGCATACAGGACCTACGATTCAGGATGATTTGTTTTCTGTGTGCTTGCGATTCAGAACACACAAGTACGTTTTCACCGCCGACATAACGAAAATGTACAGGCAGATTGACGTCACACCTCCCGCCAGAAATCTCCAACTGATCGTCTGGAGAGACCACCCTGATGAACAACTGCGCTACTATCGATTGCGAACCATAACGTACGGCACTACTGCGGCTTCCTACCTCTCTACAAAATGCCTTCAACTACTAGCAGAAGCCGGCCAATCAACCTACCCGCTAGGAGCTCAAGCAATAAATGATTTTTATGTCGATGACGTAATGACCGGAGACAACGACCTGGGAACGGCCTTACAGATACAACGGCAGATGATAGCCCTACTCAAATCAGCTAAACTTCACCTGCGTAAGTGGTGCGCGAATCATACGGCGCTACTAAATGAAATACCGAAGGAAGACGTGGAATTGCAACTAGACATTGCCGATGAACCAACAGGTCAGATTAAGACACTAGGTCTCACCTGGCATCCCAAACTCGATGTCTTTGCGGTGACTACATCATGGAAGGAGCCACGACAAATCACCAAACGTACGATTCTTAGCGATATCGCCCATTTGTTTGACCCACTGGGTTTCGTTAATCCGGTCATCACCGCCGCGAAGATATTCATGCAGCAACTATGGTGTCTAAAGCTGGACTGGGACGAAGCAATACCGGCAGAGTTACACACGCGTTGGGTAAGGTTCCGGCAAGAGTTGAACAAGCTAAACACCATTCGGGTTCGAAGGTACCTGGACACGAAGAATGCAATTATCAGCCTCCACGCGTTCTCAGACGCAAGCGAACGAGCCTACGGAGCAGTGATATATGTATGCAGCACAACCAAGGAGGGAGAGACCACGACAAACTTGCTTTGCTCCAAGTCGAGAGTAGCACCGGTTCGAGCCATAACCTTGCCAAGATTAGAGCTATGCGCCGCCAATCTAATGGTGCATCTGGTCAGCAAGGTAAAATCCATATTGAAGTTGGACATAGCCGAAACCCACTATTGGACAGACTCTCAGATAGTACTCGGCTGGATTCAGTCACTATCAACCACCTATCGCACGTTTGTAGCCAACCGGATTGCTGCAATTCAGGATTTGACCAATCCCAGTGAATGGAGGCACATTAGCTCAAAAATAAATCCGGCAGATCTAGTTTCCCGAGGATGCCACCCAGATGAACTTATAGGGTCCGCTCTCTGGTTCAATGGTCCACCATTTCTATCGAAGGAAAAAATCGACTGGCCTTGTGTGCTCGCAGAGAAACCAACAACCCTCCCCGAAGGCAAAATTATGAAGACAGCATTACTGAGTTTCGAACGCAATGATCACTTTAGTGAGAGGATCAACCATCGAAATTCCTTCGAACAACTGAAGAGAATCATCGCTTACGTCATCAGAGCAGCTGACGCATTTCAAGGCAAGCGGAATAAATCTTTATCTGCCTTGCTTACGATGGCAGAGCTGGAGGACGCTCTCAACATAATAGTCAGACAGATGCAGCGCCAAGAATTTGCTAAGGAACTCACCAGCTTGCACAATGGAGCGACTGTCGACAGGCGAAGCAAGTTACACAACCTCGCACCATATCTAGATACGTACGGCATCATACGAGTTGGTGGCAGATTACAAGAGTCAACATTGTCAGAGGACGCCAAGCACCCCATGCTACTGCCGAATTCTCACTCATTCACGAAACTTCTCATGGCTGACCTTCATAAACTGAATCTTCATGCAGGTCCTCTGGCGCTCCACGCACTTGCTCGTCAAAGATTTTGGATCCTGCGCGGCAGATCAGTGGCAACATCGACTGTACACAATTGTGTGCGATGCGCTAGGTTTAAACCTCAGTTATTTGCACAGATGATGGGAAACCTACCCTCAGCACGAGTTCAGCCATCTAGGCCGTTCATCAACGTTGGAATTGATTTTTGCGGACCGATCTACACACACTATCGCATCCGAGGAAAAAGACCAACCAAAACATATATCTGCGTATTCTGCTGCTTCGCTACGAAAGCATGTCACTTGGAGGTTGTGACAGATTTAACTACGGATGGGTTCATAGGCGCCCTGAAGCGTTTCGTGGCCAGACGAGGCTGCTGCGAAAATATCTATTGTGACAACGCCACGAACTTCGTAGGTGCACGAAACCAGTTAGAAGAACTTGAACGGCTGCTTCACCAGCAACAATCGCAAGATGTCATCACTAAAGCCAGCAGCCGAAGAGGAATACAATTCCATTTCATTCCACCCCGTAGTCCACACTTTGGTGGACTATGGGAGGCTGCTGTCAAATCAGCTAAACATCTCCTCCACAGAAGTATGGCATCAGCGTCACTAACTTACGAGGAACTATGTACCGTCGCAACTGAGGCCGAGGCCGTACTTAATTCGCGTCCAATAGCACCCATGTCCAATGATCCAAACGATCTCACAGCACTGACGCCTGGCCACTTTCTAATCGGAGCACCACTCACAGAAGTCGCCGATCGAACCCCCACGTTGACTAATCCAAACCTCGCTACCAGATGGAAGCTCGTAGAATACATTCGAAACGAATTCTGGCGCCGTTGGTCCCTTGAGTATCTCAATGAGCTACAGCAGAGATCAAAATGGAGGACCGGATCTAAAAGCATTCAGCCAGACATGCTGGTGCTAATCAAGGATAATAACGTCTGTCCGCTCAAATGGCAACTGGGCAGAATTGATAACGTCATCCCTGGGAAGGACAACATGATAAGAGTAGCGGACGTAAGGACGCCAGGAGGCCTATTTCGTCGAGCAATACATAATCTGTGCCCAGTACCAATGGAAGAAGGGGGGATGGATCCGGGGGAGTCAACAGCCTCGAGAACTAATGATAGTATGCAGAAGGGAGGCACAAAAATACCGAGCACGAAACACCCCAACAAAGGGAAGTGTCTTCCAATCAACGCGAGCTGGACCCAATCTAGCGAAGAAAATTCAAACACTCAAGCCGGTCCCAGCAAACGACGTCGCCATACCACTCTACTCGTCATGGTTATAATTGGACTGCTCATCATTCCTGTACTTGGACAGAGCAACCCAATAGATGTCAACCCATTCGAGCACCATTCTGGAGTCTATTTCGAAAATATGGGACAAGTGGGACTGGTCAGCAGCGAGTGGAATATCGTTGTATTTTACGACATGAAATACTACTGGCAGGAACTCTTTGGAATCAGAGAGGGAATAGCACAAATGGAGCGAGTTTGCAGCACGGTGAGCACAAGGGGGCAAATGTGTACTCAGATTCAACTACACTTTCAAAAGCAGCTAGAACAAATCGAAGAGATGAACGCAGTTCTTCATGAACGAACGGGAGGATCTGACCATCTCGCAAAACAAAAACGATCTCCCTTGGACCTTGTCGGAACTGTCGCAAATAAACTTTTTGGCGTCCTGGACAACGATTACGCTAATTTCATAGAAGCAGAAATAGAAAATCTAAGGCGAAACGATCATGCGCTGCACAACCTGATCAAAAATCAAACCTCTATAATTGAAGCGACGGTAAATATATTCAAAAAGGACGAGATACACATTCAAAGGCAATACCGCCAAATATCGAACCAATTAAAAGAAATGGAGCACGATCTGACTTCCACCAACCAGCAGCAGGCATTCCTGACACTTTGCGTACAAACCATATTGGCATTGCAGCAGTACGAACAAACTCAGAAGGCAGTGTGGGATGTCCTAACCGATCTACATCATGGAGCAATCAATCCATTACTAATCACTCCAAGACAGCTGAACAACCAACTGGCGCTGATTCAAAAAGCCTTACCATCCACCATGATCGTCCCACCCACGGTAGCTACAGAAGACCTCTCAATCTTCAAAATAATGACGATCCGAGCTAGGATGATGAAATCTAGCGTAATATTTCGAATAAACCTGCCACTCATTCATGCCGATCATTTTCAACTATACCATCTGACAACGGTTCCCTTCATCGATGGTGACCATTATTCACTAATACAGCCTTCCACGGAATTGTTGATCACAAACCTGCCTAGAACTGAATACTACCCCCTAACGCAGCGTGAGCTCGACAAGTGCACCCACCTAAGTGATGAATTCTTCCTGTGTGTCCAGAATCACCCACTGTACAACAAAAATTCACATGTCAGCAGCTGCGAAATGGCTCTACTCGATCACCAGCCCGCACCAGAAGCCTGTCAAGTCTTAAATAGTAACTCATCAAGGATCTGGGTGCAGCTCCATCATCCCAACAAATGGATTTACGCTTTAAAAGAAAAAAACACCTTCGATGTCATATGTGGCTCCATTATTAACACAGTCACGCTAAGTGGAGAAGGAGTCATTACGATAAAATCCGGCTGTGAATTGAAGCAGGCTACGATGACCATACGCGGACGAGACCATCATCAGACCAATATCAACGGTTCATTCACACCAATATTAGGATTAAAGCAATCGATCAACACCGGTGAATTCAGGGATCACAAAACGGCGCCTCCAGAGATTCTATTAAGGTCATCAAACAAGGAATGGGACGAAATAGCTAACCAGCTAAAAACCTTGCAGCACAAATCCTTGCCAACTGACGAACTCGATCATCATCATGTTCATCACTATGTTTTAGGATATGTTTTGACGAGTGTGTTGTTAACGACCCTTATGTGGGTAGTAGGTCGAAAAATAAGGACACGCTTCCCCTCGAGAAGATACACCACCTCCACTCAACCAACACCTGCCCCAAGAAGGATAGAAGTGATGAACCCACCAGAATCATTTTCCTTTGAACTCGGACAGTTCAAGGAGGGGGAGGATGTTTAGATTCAACGTTTTGTTAATTCCATGTAGCCTGGGGTAAAATCGCTGATTGCATTCCACCCTAATAACGGATGCAACGTAACACCTCATAAAACTGCACGCCAAGTCTAGAATACTGAGATAACGAATTAACATACCACGGTTCTCGCTAATCAGCGAATTTGCTTCAGGCTGCATGGAGCAAAAAAGGCAAACTGTATCGGACATCGGATACTAACGCTAAGCACGGGAACCAAGCATATTTCAATGCACATAAGTGCAAGTGAGATATGCTTGGTGTCCTATTTCTTAATTGGTCTTGTGAGGTCGAGAAAATCTTGACTCCCACGATCAGGTGGAGTCAGCATTTTCTCGATGCACAAGACATTATCGCACCTACGTAGCAACTTAGGAAAAAATATTTATTACGGTCTGTCGGTTTTTTCCCTTGATCGGAGCCGGTCGAATCCAATTAGAATTGCCTTCAGCCCCCTTTTGTGTTACTCTTGCCGTTGTCTAAATTCAAGTTTAATAAAAGTCAGAAACAATTGTGTGAAGTGTGTGATTGTAACCGAAAATCAAGAGAAATAAAAGGGTTTATAACATTCTAAAAAGGTTCCGTTGTGTTCATAACAAAGTTAAGGATTACAGTAAACCCGTGGCAAGAAAAACGCTTCTTGTACACAATAAATTTTAAATTTTATATCAACTGGCCAATACTATTAAAATTATCTTCAAACGATAAATCAAGTATTTTGTCAAACAACCATCCTCCCTTGTACACCACAGCCAACAAAATGTCGTCACTTAAAGGAGTGCATCGAATAAGAAAATTGTATGAGCTCGCTGACGGCATACAGATTTGTTTTGCCTTGTTGTCTACTAGTCCAAAAAGTGAAAATGAAAAATTTCGGGGTAGTAATTTCGTTTTAATAGGATTTAAAACAGTATTTTGTTTGTATTAGGCCCGGTATTTCAATGTAAAGTTAACTTCTAGTTTCGTAATTAATACCAAAAAGTTAACTCAAAGTTAACTGACAGTTAACTTGTTAAGCGTATGTAAGTGAGTATACTTAACAGTTTAGTAAGTAAGTATACTTAACAGTTTATCGATAATAAATAAATTCAATAAACAGAAACAATTACAGTCAATTTAGAAATCACTTTTAGGTTATCGATAGACAACTGTCAGTAAAATATAAGCAGAAGTTAACTGATACCTGAAGTATGAGCTAACTTGAAACTAACTTTTACTAACACTTTCTAGGTTATCTGATATTGAAATACGGTAAACTATTTTAACTATCAGTCAATGGCCGTTTCTGTATAAATCACTTCTGTATAAAGCACTGTGAAGCATTTTGAAGTTTAAGCGACTGTTTTTGTATGGAGCGTTTCATGCCCGGTGCAAATATTAGCCTAGTATTTAAGGGTTGGGCTTTTTTTCTTTTCAATACCGGGGTTTAACATATATGTGAGTAAGATGCTAATAGTAGCATAGTGAATATCGCCGGTCCTTTGCGAGAAAGCTTCCGGCTTCAAAAAAGTCGCTGCACGCCATCTCCATTATACATATTGCTCTATGCTATCAGTTAACCAAAATCACTCGAGTTAACTTTATATTGAAATACCGGACCTTAAAGTAAAAGATTAACATTGTGTGTGAAGTATATAATCTCCTTCTTCCTTTGCACGTACGATCAGCGACTCTTGAATAGTTGGTCTTGGTTTCTAATTCTACAGCTTCTATTAATTATGCCCATAAATTTTGAATGAGATTTAGGTCGATTCCCCGACACTTCTGAATGCTTTACTTTACTGTATTGGATCGTTCCTTATTCTGTATACAAGGGTGAGAAACTCCTGCTGAATATTGAAAACTGTTCATTGAACATTTTTCATAGATTGACAGCATTTTTTAACGGTAGGATTCATTGTTATCTGTGTACTTTTCAACGAACATGATTAGTTCCAACATCCTATGCAAGCGTATACCACCGGGTACTATGATTTTAAGAAACTACTTTGACCTCTGGTTTAATTGCTTATGGATCTGATGTTCTTATCCTGGAGTTCTATCGGTTCGGTTTTTGGGTAAAACTTGATCGGTTTTCAGGGCCGGTATTTACTTTTCTTAGGGAGCATTGCATTACTTTACAACTAAGAAAAATTAGAGCTTGACTTATGTTGCGACTTAATTTGGGGAATTGGTAAATATAAATAACTTTTCGAGCTTAATTTTTGACAAGGTTCAAAGATGTCATCAAGATTTCAATTTAATACGACCAAGCAAGACTACGACTAGATCATGAGGCCTTAGTAGCCAGCCGTAATTTTTGTGCGGGAACACAAGTTTTTCTTTGGTTAGATTCTTCAGGGTGCGCGAATAATTGCCAATTTGCGACAATGCCACCAGAGTTCCTCTTCTATTTAGCTTCCTGTAAATTCGATAAGGCCCTGAATACTTTTCTAGATTGACGTTTCCGATTTTGGTAAGAACAGAATGGAAATCGTTTGTGTGCGGCCACATCAAACGACTTCTATGCTTACCACCACTCTGAATGACTTCAGTAAGAATTGATGCATGTGATAAGCTCATGTTATGTAGGTTAGCGAATACATGACTTTAGTCCTTGTAGACTAGCTCGCTTAGCCACTGCACAGATTTTAATAGTTGAATACCTAATATTTTAGCTCGAAAAAAATAGTAAAGAAACAAGAGCCGTTGGGAATGCTGTTGCCCAACTCTTTTAAAAAGTTCTCATCTCGGCTTATTTTTGTGTTGATTTTGTGACGTTTTTACTAGTTCGATTTAATGATAATCCGCGTCGAAAAATATAAACCGTTATTTGTTATTTCTAGATGTCTATTACAGGAAATGAATCGATTGCACTAGAGGATTGTTTACGACAGTTAAAAAAATGTGCCGAGTTTCTAACAGCATCCAGTCGTGATATTGAACGAGACCTTAAAGAAATCGAAATAATAAATAACGATAAGAAAGAAAGTCGAAAAGACTTCGATAAAATTAAACGTAGCTTAAAAAAAATTCACAAAGAAGCCAAACAAAAACTTCATAATATTGGAAAAAGCTTAAAGGATCCCGACGATATTAATTTAGATATCGTTTCTCGAGACGAAGAAAACGGCGAACAGATTCAAATAACTGCTGATATTCCTACGATATCAAATCCTTCGCAAGAAAACGGAAACAAAGAAAACAGTGATCACGAGACAGTAGATAAAGATCCAAACGAAAACTTAAACCACTCCTTATTGATAACTGATAACAAATCGGATAGATCAAAATCGCCCGATAGAACAGTCGAAGAAACTGAGAACGTCAAAAGCGATACTGCGATACAAATTGCCAATAACGTAAAACACGAAGATGTAAAGCAAACTATCCGTTTGGTAGCTATCGAAAAACTTTTAGATCCGAAAGTAATTCGAAAAAAAAGTTGTGAAAAATTTCCAAACACTGTTTTTAATCCGAACAATAGTGTGATCATTTTGGATAGTGACGAAGACGACGTTCAGCCAATTACTGTTCAACCTGTAAACGTTGAACCGGAGAAGCGGAGATCCTTACGAGTCAGACCTTTGCCTAAAATTAAGCAAACGAAGGTACTCGTTAAACGTTGTAAGATTATCAAGGGTCTTTTGCAAGCAAAAAAACAATATATATCGGTGAGTTTTAATTTTTTGTTTACTATGTTTGTCAATTTGTTTATTAACTTTTGCATTACTACGCTAGCACAAAATTTTGCATGATTTTGAGCAAATGTTTCAAGTCGTTCGCTTACACATCGAAGATCCATAACATTCGCTATCTTCCTCGATTTAAATTTGCACAAAATGTTGTTTTTTTTTATTAAAAAAATGGAAACATTTTTGGAATTCAAAGCTTTGGTTGCCCATTTCGGTTTATGTTTTAAATTCGTTGAACGTGATGACCAGCATAACGTCCAATTGGTCAATGGGCTGTGCTAACCTCGCCGTGATAGTGACCCGATTCTTCTTTAAGTTCCATAGATTCTGATCTGAATATAGATGACCAAATCTTCCTAGATTTATCTCAGAAGATTATCTTTGATTTATGTGGAGTTAGGCGTTGATAGAAAGTACAGTTTCTCCTCCTTAATAACTTTCAACGGAATGTGATTTCCGATTTCTCTCTATATATTTTCCAATGAGTAGAATGACTGCGTTAGTAGGCACTTTCAATCGAATCTTGTTCTTGCGATTGTTGGTGAAATAAAAGTTCTAACTTTTCTGACCGGAGATTAAGAGTATGCGTCGTTGATTGTTCAATCGTTGAATTGTGCTCTGGCAAGGTTATCATCGAATGGATAAGTAATACGGGCTAATTATTTCCATAGGCGGTGAAACCATTGCTCCCTAACTTTTCCGCGTCGTCGTCTCTGGTCTCTACAATTTCTTCGATGAATAAAAACAGTTTCCTGCCTGTCAATTTGATAAAGGCATCCAATACTCCCGCTTCAACAATAAACGCTTCCTTCATTTGATCCCTGGCATTGCTTCTTTGCAGGTTCTTGATATGCACTTTAACGTATTTTTCGTTGACTCGATACAGGCTTCATTTTTGTCCATAAGTCGCTGCAATTTTTGTAGATTCTAATAGATGAAAATCATCCCCATAGATTTTCCATAGTCTGTGATGTGGTTTAAACTGTTCCAACGAGAAATTTAACAGAAAGTTGTTAATCCCATACACCATTCTCCTTGTGGATTGGCCTGAAGAACTTCAACCCAATCTACGGTCTCCTTGCATTGTTGCCTTCACTATTTGTGTTTTTCACTATTCATCCTTTAGCAGGCGTCTATTTAAAATTTGACTATTTTGCGAGCAAATCAGCAGTAAGATAGTCTGATCGTTAAATTTTTAGACGTTACTTTGATTTATGCGGGAGTACGCCATGGTCGAATGCGTATGAATGTCTTCTTTCTTCCGGATACCGTTGCTGTGTGTTCGTTGTCGCGATTAAGGTTCCGAGTCCTGGTAAGTGCTTTGTTGGAGGGGTATGGTTGGTGATCAGGGTGTGACGGTTTTTTTTTTTGGTAGTTCTTGTTGTAATCGCGTCTCACTATTCGTGGAGTGATGATCGAACCCAAACGTAAGATTCAAAGCACTGAATGACCAAAATATGTGTAAAGTTTTACGTCCCTGTATTTCGTTTTTTAGTTTGTTTTGAGTGAAGTGTTGTATTGTCCGCAAACATGCATTGTTTTACCTTGTTTGCAAGTCAAAAAAGCCTTCTCTGTGGGTCAATTCCACCTACGTCCGAATTGGTGGCTGAGGTAGAGTGGGCTGGCAGAGCCCTACAACACCAGAGCGCCTGACAAATCGCGCAATCAATCGCTCCCCGGTGGTCTCACATGACCTTATAAGTTATTATGGGATAAGTCGGCGCGACTAATTTTTGTTGTACAGTCCTCTGGTTAATGATCTGATTTTTCGAGCACGCGCGTCGCTTCCGATCGAACTGCAGTCAACAATTCGGACTTATGCTGTTATGACACTGGCTATTTAGCGGCTATTTCTTAAGTGCAATATAAGTACAATAACTGCCACATCGTGCGACAAGGCGAACAACATTAAAAGAATGAGATACCACTCTTTCCGACGCTAGCGGCATCTAGTAAACAAAATTAACAACTGCATTGTTAAGAAAAATACCGGTTTTAGCGTGTTTGATATCATAACTTGGCACTTTCCACAATTTATACGTACCGAACTATTAAAAACAAGTCTGTAGCAGGTCAAAAATCCACTGGTAGAAAGATTTTTCTAGGATTAAGTGCTAGAATGCTGCAAACACTGCTCGAATGTTGCGAAACACTGCTCGAATGCGCTATGTTGCGGCTATGTTGTGGCTATGTTGCGGCTATGTTGTGGCTATGTTGCGGCTAGTTTTTGACAGTACTGGATTTATACTACTCGGACTGTCTCTCACACACCAAAGTCTAAATTGTATGTTACATCTTCTATCCCTCTTCATTTGGATTTACTAGTCGCTTTAAAGCCGCAAAAATAGCCAGTGTCATAACTGCATTAGGTGAAATTAGCCCACTGTTTTTCGTACCTTACCTTTCCCTTCGAATATTTTGACATTTTCAAGTCAAAATAATCACTCCAAGGCCTTCGTTCACAACACAAACGAAATTTGTTTTGAGCTCTTCTCTTAGAGATTACGATGTTAAATTTTCGAAACTTTTTAGTTGCTTTTGCTGTGAATCAGCGGTGGATAGAGCGTGATGTTGACTGTAACAACTGTCCAATTTCCAAGCAGCAGTAGAGTGCTTTGAGATTTTAGCTAAACACTACCAATTAAAAATACTAATTCTCTGAGTTTCTTTTAATTTTTTGTGTGAGTTTGGTAAAGGACTCAATCGAGTCCGAAACGCCACACAAAATCCCTTTGCACCTTTGTTTCGTTTTGCCTCGTAATTACATATCTGCTCGGAGAGCTAAGAAAGCAAATAAGACGTTAGACTTACACCGGAGCCAAGAACGACTTCAATGGTAGTTTCCGTCGATCCGAGAATTTTTTACTGTACTAACTTTTTGTGGAAATAATATTTTTTGCATGCTCTTGATAAATGGAATATTGTGACACCTTTAAACTTGATCCTAGCTAGTTTCATGTTGTACAGAAATCTATAGAACCACTGAAAATATTATTTCGTCTCTGTTCTTGTTCCTACACAGTTTTTCACAAACTTTATTTTTCCTTATTAGGTTCATAAGATGTCTTCACATCCTCGACGAATGTCTACCGATTCGGCTGATACAAGGAGTGACAGCGTAAAATTATCTTCGATGACGCGACGAACACACGTTAAAACGGAAAATGATAACGAATCCATTTCATCGAGATCATCTCATCGCAAAGAGCCAGAGAAACGAATACATAGTGAAAATGAAAAACATCATTCGAGGGAAAGCAAATCGTTCCGATCGGAGAGTCGTTCATCAAGATCAGATCGGCACGATCGGCATGATCGGAAGACATCATCAAGATCGTCTGAAAAACGTAAGAAAGGCAATTCTAGCGATGAAGATGTTCGGAAGCGAAATAAAAGTCGGCAAGAATCCATGCGAGATAAACCGGGACCTTCATCGTCAAAAGCGAATACTGAATGCGGTAGTGACGTAGAAGTAAACAGTCGAGAACATTTGCCCGCTAGTAGTAAAGAGAAATCTAGAAATTCTGCCTTCGAAGATGAAAACGAATCTGATAAGAGCGGATCGAGAAAATCAAATATCAGCTCTTTATCAAAACAGAAGAATAAAGACGATAAGAAGCAATCGAATAAAATAAATGAAAATTCGGGCGATGAAATCGAATCAAACAGCTCAAAAAGATCTGACGCGGTTAGTAGGCTTACCCGGAAAAATAGGAATGCGGCGAACGATGACGAAGAGAAGAGTAATTCTCGAAAAGAGTCTCACAAATCAAATACTGCAGAAACGTCGAGTCGAAAGAAAAGTAATGATCGCATTAAAAACAGTTCTGTTAAATCATCCGGCGATGATGATGACAATGGAAGCGAAAAAGAAACATCATCCGACGAGGAGAAAGTTTCGAAACGGCAGAAGAAAAAGACTGCGAAAAGTTCGGATGAAGACTACGAAAATAACGACGGAAAAAATTCAGATAAATCGTCGGAAGACGAAGAAATCTTCAACAACAAGAAAAAACATTCCAAACGAAAACGTATCCGTACGTCGAGTTGTAGCTCGACGTTTGAAGATCATGCGGAGGAAGACGACGACGACAATGAATCGGACAGCGATGATGACAAGAAGAAGAAAAAGAAGACGAAACGTCGAGTAAAGTGTGGCAGCGATAGCGATAACGATACACCAACGAAACGTAAGAACATTCGAAAGGTGATTAAAACAATAAATCTCGATTGTGATACTTTGAAAGCAACGGAGGCTGAAAAGGAACGGCGAAAACGACTCGAAGAGCGACAAAAAGTGGTAAGTTGTGGAGTCTTAATTATTGTTTTGTAGATTGTTGTAATTGCGGATGGTATGGTACCTCACTTCACGGGAAGCTATATCGAAAAAACTGAGTAGTATTTTGACGGAACTAGACAAATGTCTCTGATGTTACCAAATAATTGTACCGTTTCAGCTTAGATTGATTAGATTTTGGTTAGATCCTGGAACTAGTGTTTGGTCATTCGGACTGAATTCAGTCTTGAGCTGGCGTTTTGGCAGTTTCACTGCCGGTAAGACGCTTAAGTGTGTTCAATTTGTTGCACACGAAAATCTGCATCTACAGCATGCATTTCGTTTTCAAACATATCTCATGAGTTCCTTTAAATCTTTTGTATAAGATCACAATAGATTCAGTCTTTGAACCATGTGTTTATGTTGCTACTGCTCGCGAATGTCGATAAAGATATTTACACCGCATTGTTCACTCAATCTTCAGCAGTTCAAAAGTCAGAATATTGCGCGAGCTGTGCTTTTTTCTGTACGGGTACCATACCAACGACTCAAACTTTACAATTTTTTTTTCAATTTATCTACTTTTTACATTTACCTGTTTCAGTATAATCAAATATTTGAAAAGCCCGAAAGTGTTGAAATTGATAAAATGGTTTTGGATTTCGATGAAGAAACAAAAGAAGAGCTTTTGGCAGTCGATAAGGGACTATTAAAAAAACTGAAGCCACATCAAGTAACCGGCGTGAAATTTATGTGGGATTCATGCTACGAAACGTTGAAAGATATTAAAGAGAAGCCCGGATCCGGTTGTATATTGGGTCATTGTATGGGCTTGGGAAAGACCCTGCAAATAGTAACACTTGCACATACTCTGCTCGCCAATAGCAAAAGGACAGGCGTCCATACCGTTTTAGTAATTACGCCGCTCAGCACAGTTACAAATTGGGCACGCGAATTTGAAATTTGGATGAAATTTTGCAAATATAAGAACATCGACGTTTACGATATGTCCAAGTAAGATGTTTTGATATTAACTGATTCAGAAAGAAATGTTAATGTAATTTTCTTTTTAGATTTAAAGATAAAAAACATCGATTGTACAAGCTGAAGGAGTGGCACGAGGACGGTGGTGTTTGCATACTTGGCTACGACATGTATCGAATTCTAGCGAATCCAAAAATGGCCGGAGGTAAGAAAATGCGTGAAAAGTTACAAGAGACTTTAGTCGATCCGGGACCAGATCTGATTGTTTGCGACGAGGGACATCTATTGAAAAATGAGAAGACTAGCATAAGTCAAGCGGTTAGCCGGGTACGAACGCAACGGCGAATTGTTCTGTCCGGGACGCCGTTACAAAACAATTTAAAAGAATGTAAGTATTAATATGAGCAAGTTTAGTTTAGTTATTAGGCATTTAGTGTATGTCGTGACGTAGATAGGGAAAATCAAAACGGCATCCTAACAACCCGTAGAGCCACGCTACTATGTCCTTCTTGATCTGTCATGACCTATTGGGAAAAATATGTAATCTAAAATTACAGTGTAAGTCGGTGATTAGGGATGTTACGGAGGGGGGTATACCGGAACCGAAGCCGGAGCCGGAGCCGGAGGTTTTAAGTCTGGTTTGTCGGAGTCGGAGGCTGAGTAGAAGACATTTTGATGTGTTAAGTGTTAACTTAAAGGCAGTTTTTTTTATAACAAGAAGACATCACAAAGCAATCTGTATCGCAAGAAACACATCTCAAAGCAAATAACACTGTATTGATTTTTTCCTATAAGAAGAATGGCCGCCTGAAGTGGACCAAACCAGATATCTGTATTACCACCTCTGGGAAATCAGGATTTTTCACAAAACCAAAAACCAATATTATTATCTAAAATAACCTTTTGGCAGCCCAGACGCGTTTCTATTCCAGCCAGGCAATCTGACCAGTAGGTTTAACACTCACTAATCAATCCTTACTCCCTGTTTTTTCTGACTAAGTTCCTTATTTTACGTTTGTATATTGTATATGCGGTTAGAAACTCTACCGCTTTCAAATTTTATTGCGTTACTCAAGGCTAGAATTTTTTCTGATAAATACATACATACATCGGTCAGTTTATTGCCTCCATTAAAATAATCTGCAGAAATGTAATAGGCGTACGTTCGTACCTCTCTTCATACAACTTCTTTTAAATACATAAAACAGTCGACAAAATCTTCGATCTTCGTTATATGGTAGGTACACGTGGCTGTCCGTGAGAACACGGACACACTTAGACCTAAAAGGTCTGTTGTGATACCACAGGATCTTCGACTCCGGTCCTACTCGTCGAACCATTTAGAGCTTATAATAAAGCGTTGGATTCTCGCGACCTCCATTGTGGCAAGTTCACCAAGACAGTTGAAGAAGTACGCTCCGAGATGAGCTTTCCTTCTGACGGACAGAGCTGGACAAGTACAGAGAAGGTGAAGGACTGTCTCTTCCTCCTCCTCGTCCTGGCAGCTTCTACAGAAGTCGTTTGAGAAAAGTTCAAGCCTTTCTGCATGCCGACCTATAAGACAGTGTCCGGTTAGGACACCGACTGTTTTGCTGATGTCCGCCCGTTTGAGCAGAGTCAGCCTTTTAGAACGATTAAGATCCAGCTTTGGCCAAATCTGTCTCGCAGTGTGACATATTGTACCCTCCGCCCATCTTGAGTTGGTTTTCTCAATTGAGTCCAGTCTCAAGATGCTTCGTTATATACTCCGATTGAAAATTATCGGAGCCGAAGTCGGAGGTTAAAATAAATCGGAAGTTCCGACCTTTCGGAGTCGGAGTCGAAGCTCCGTAACATTCCTAGTCGGTTTGTAAATATTTTTTTGTTAAAAGTTTATAGCCTGCCTATTCGAGTGAATCTATCCTGAACGCCAATAAGCATCTCTCTCTTTTTCGAATCCTGAGTTTGATCGGAAGTATAGGGTGTTTGTTTTTAGAGTATTACGTACGTAGTTTACCAAATTGCAAAATATTTATTTTAGTGGATAGATTATGGCATCTAACTTTTAAAAACAATTTGGGGCATATGATCACTGCGACTGCGTCTAATGAACACCCTCCGATCATTCAATTTTCGAGCATTTCTGGCCTTATCTTATCAATAACCCGTTGGATGTTGGCTTCTAAATGTTGAATCGTTGCTGGTTTATCATCATAGACCATGATTTGATGTATCCACACAAAAAGTAATCCAATGGTGTCAAATCACTCTAGGTGGCCAGTTGACAGGTCCAGCTCTTGAGATGATTTATTACCAAATGTCTCCTGCATTAAAGACATGATTGCACGCGCTGAGAAGCCTCTTGCGTCCAGAACACATCTGGACACATCTCCTAGCTTGGCAACCATGATAAAATCGCTGGCAATAATGATAATTTGTTGTTTTCACAGAAAAGAAAAATGTCACATTCTGTAAATAATTAATTTTATTTTAATTGCCATTTAAATTCTATTGGAAATTTTCCAAAGTAGATTGGAACGATGAGAACTATCATAATCGTTCTCATGTGTGATTACAGAAACGGTTTTCATTTCCAGGTGAGAAGTACGTGTGAGAATTTCGGACTACGTCAAATCCGATTCATTTCTCACTAATTACAGAACTGAGCTACAGAGAAGGATTCCATTCCTGAGACTGACCAGTTACCGACTTCAAACTTCGTGTCATAGATCGATCTTAGACTTATGTATATCCATTAATCTCTTCATTGTTTTCAGCAAAAACGATGAGAGACTAATGGGCCTAAAGTCCTTAGCCATGGTGTGGCTTGGCTTGCCAGCCTTAGAAATGAAAATCACCCTGACTTCACGCGACATCTTTGGGACATACCCCAGAGTTAGCTAACTTCTAAAGATCCTCACCAAGGAAGGACCAATAAGTTACATGGTTTTCTGCAGCATAATAGGAGACTTACGGGGAGAGAAGGACATAACCGCACACGATACCCTTTCAAGAGAGATTGTCTGATTTACAATGGATGCGTCCGTCACAGGGAAATCAACTACCTTGTAGATCGTTTAATTCTGCGACGCGGTGTGCGTTTCTGTATGCCTGAAAACCTAAAAAAAAATCGGAGAGGTTTGAATGGGGTCGCGCTAGTATACTTGCGTCGCTGTCACTGTGTCATTCTCCGGAACGACGTCTATGTAATGGTATAAGGGGTGGTGATGCTGTCATCCTCCTTCACTTACATGTTATTATTCGTCCATTATGTTCCCCGTGGGACGAGAGTTAATTTTTTCTGATTTAATTGGTTCGTGAGACATCGCAATGCAATGTTTCTTTCCCCTTGCCCACGCCACTAACAACTCAAAAATTTATTTTCAATCTATTCGTCTATTTCCTAGTCTATAAGCAAATATCAAGTTACAATTTTGTGACATTAACCATTCAGGAGATATGGATTTTAGAATATGTCGGATTAAGTGATGCGGTAACATTGTTTTTCTCCGAACTCTCGGACCTCTTAAATCATATCAAATTTGTTTGTAAGTTCCGAGTTTCAGCTTCCTAGCATGTGCGGTTCCTGAAGTATGGAAACCCAAGCTTTTCGTCTAAAACGCCAGCACTCTCACCCCTTCCCCTTAGCACTCTTTTTCCACGAAAAAGTCTTCACTTCAGAGTCCACTTAATCTACACTACGTATAAATTTTAATTGAATAGCGGCAAGAGTTCGGGAGTTGAAAGTCTTCAATCAACTGTACGCACTGTAAAATCCAATCACCTGAAAGCATATACATACTCAGAAAACTATAGGAATCGATTGATTCTCGTTGAACGTGTAACCTGCTCATCACACACATAGTTTGTACTGCTCCTAGCTTGGCAACCATGATAAAATCGCTGGCAATAATGATAATTTGTTGTTTTCACAGAAAAGAAAAATGTCACATTCTGTAAATAATTAATTTTATTTTAATTGCCATTTAAATTCTATTGGAAATTTTCCAAAGTAGATTGGAACGATGAGAACTATCATAATCGTTCTCATGTGTGATTACAGAAACGGTTTTCATTTCCAGGTGAGAAGTACGTGTGAGAATTTCGGACTACGTCAAATCCGATTCATTTCTCACTAATTACAGAACTGAGCTACAGAGAAGGATTCCATTCCTGAGACTGACCAGTTACCGACTTCAAACTTCGTGTCATAGATCGATCTTAGACTTATGTATATTCTAGATTTCATTTCTGTTTCTAACAACAAAAGACTGATCACCTAAATGATTTTTGATTGGTTAGTGGCAGTTCGAAATGTTGAAAGTTTGCACACTTAAACAGCCGAAAATGTGAAGAGCTGCAAACCAGACGGTAATCGGTTTCCGAAGAAGCTTGTTTGCTTGTTTGTGTCCAAATTTTCACGCCAACTTACCCTAGGATTACGGGCCTGTTACGAAAATCGAGTGAGTAACTCGACTCACCTTTGAAGTCAACTCGATCTTACGTGTTTATTTTGAAACCCGACACGTGGAAAGTCACTCCATTTCCAGCAGTCGACTGAATTTGACATTTAATTCGAGTAAATATTCAGTCGATTATTACGGCAGTCAATGAAGTTATTTTTATTAACACTTTTTTCGGCTCAAGGACGAGTAAAAGTCGACAAGTAGTCACTCGGGCGAGTCTCATAATTGGAGTGTGACCGTTTTGGTCGAATCGAGTTTCGTAATAGTCCCGTTAGAAATTTAGAAGACTTTTCACATTAAAGGCCGAGAAGCAGGGTCTTTCTCGGCTATGTAGTTCGCCGGACGCTAATAGGTATGCGCCCAACTTCCGTTCTCAAATTTTTCTGAATCGTGGCATCAGTTAAAGTTAGCGGCGCGACGTGTCAATTTATCAACGACTTTTATTCACAATTATTCCCTGACAAATTGAGAGAGGTTTTCATGGTTTCTTCAATTCTCAAATTAAGGTGATAAAGGCCACCTATAATTTTGAGCCTCGTCGAAAAGATCAAATCAGTAATGAATACTTCATGCATTAATCTGCATGTTGGCCGCCTACAGTTTAAATTCGTTACAATCCGTAGATAATTTTGACGAAACGTTTTTTTTTTCCAGATTACTGCATGATACAGTTCGTGAAACCAAATTTACTTGGAACCTACAAGGAATATTTAAATCGATTTGTCAATCCTATTACAAATGGACAATACACCGATTCGAACGAGCGGGATATTCGTTTGATGAAGAATCGATCTCACGTTCTCCATAAAATGCTGGAGGGATGCATTCAACGTCGCGATTATTCAGTTTTGGCACCATATTTACCGCCAAAACATGAATACGTTGTATTCATAGCGCTTTCCGATCTTCAAAAGAAACTATACGAGTACTACATGAAGACACAGCGTACGAGCGATTCTAGTGGTAAAGGTACCGCATTGTTTCAAGATTTTCAAAATCTGCGTCGGATATGGACACATCCGATGACTTTGAAAGTGAATAGCGTTATTGCTAAGAAGAAAAGAGTAAGTTTGAGAATTCGTGTTGATGAAATGAGGCACTAATTAAGTTGGTGTGTTGGTGCGTGCGTTTTTTTTATTTTTTAGGAACGGAAAATGTTGATGGAGGACGATACAAATTCTTTGGAGGATTTCATTGATGACGATAGCGATACTTCCGAATCAGAAGCAAATTCATCGAGTAGTGATTCGGACGACAGTAAGAATAGTGCTAAGGTTAAAAAAAATAAGACTAAGGCATCATCGTCTCGTCGAACACGACAAAATGCTAACGACTGTAAGTGAATTACCGGGAAACATGAAAAAAATTGTATATAAAATTTATTTTTCTAGCTGAAGTAGAGGAAGTTGGAGAAATCGTTCCTGATCCTGAAGAAGAGGTCGTCGAAATGGAATGGTGGATGACGTTTTGTCCCGAGAGCGAATTAAATAATATTCATCATTCACCGAAGCTAATGCTTCTTTTCGAACTGCTACAAGAATCTGAATCTATCGGCGATAAAATCCTACTCTTTTCGCAATCGCTACAATCACTCGATGTTATAGAGAAGTTTCTGTCGTTAATCGATAGGAAAACGCGCGGCGAGGAGGACGAATGTGACGTAAACGGTTTTATCGGATCGTGGTCGTTGGGCACGGACTATTTTCGCTTGGACGGATCACATAGCGTCGAGTCACGTGAATATATGTGTAAACGTTTCAACGATACGTCCGATTATCGTTCGCGTTTGTTCTTAATATCGACGCGTGCCGGTAGTTTGGGAATTAATTTGGTGGCCGCAAATCGTGTTATTATATTCGATGCGTCGTGGAATCCATCGCATGATACTCAAAGTATATTTCGTGTTTATCGTTTCGGACAAAATAAACCGTGCTATATTTATCGATTTATCGCCAAGGTAAAGTTTTTAGGCTAGCTATTTCAGTTTGAATTATGAATTAAAGGTCTTCCATTTCTTTCATCCTGAAGGGTACAATGGAAGAGAAAGTATACGAACGTCAAGTAACGAAACAAGCAACAGCTAAACGTGTCATCGATGAACAACAAATTGGACGGCATTATAATCAAAATGATCTACTCGAATTGTATCAATACGAATTGAATACACCGGATGTGCGCGAGATTCCTATTTTTCCCAAAGATAGATTGTTTGCGGATTTACTAAAGAAACATGATAAAGTATGCTAGTGGCTGGAATTGTTTAAACGAAGTTTCATTATTTTTCTTTTTACTTTCAGTTAATTATCAACTACCACGAGCACGATTCGTTGCTCGAGAACAAGGAAAGCGAAAATTTAAGCGAGGAAGAACGTAAGGCTGCGTGGAGCGAATACGAAGCTGAAAAAGAACGTCCGGCACAATCTCAGCAGCAATACATGGCCTATGCGCGACCCAATTATCGGAACGGACCCGTAACATCAAGTAAAATATTCGGTTTTCGTACCGATGTACTGTTACGTTTGCTCAATTTGAAAGTAAAACGTGACAATCCGCAAATGGCCGATATGGAAGTGGGTAATTTAGTGCCACGATATTTACGCGAATTATATGATCAAATGAACGTTGGTAACACCAGTGTAAGTAGTATAGTTTCTTATCGATACCTTTTTGATATTCTGATTTATCTCTGTGTGTTTACCTTTGTTTTTTTTTTTTATTAATTTTTTAGCTACACACCGAACTGGTGGAGTTGAGTGTAGCACTTGAGATGCCACAAGGCTATTTTGTTAATCCAATGTCATCCAATTATATTTTTAATCCATTTTATCAACCTCCACAACATATGCAAAACGATCCATCGTACATTCATGAAATCGATTGAGTTTTCCTTTCCTGAAGGAAGGATAACAATGAACTGTGATTGTATTATCTCATTCGAATATAAACAAGAAAGAAAAATGGTTTATGTTTTAATTAAGGTTAAAACAAATACGAGAATTACAACCACGCACTTATATTTTTTATGTACAAAATCGAGTTATATATTTATTTTGATTGTAACATTAAGTATCATCAGTTAAGAGTTTTAATTAATTACATACCTATTAAATATATTTGGAAATAAAAATTTCTGTAGTTTATTTTTCTTGTTTTGTGAAATGTTTTTGCTCCTCTGGGCCGTTGTTTTTTCGCTTTTATCCACGGAGGTAGAAATTTCAGTATCTAAATAAACACTTTGTGGTTCTTTATACAAATTCTTTTGCTTTTTTCAAAAAATCGCTTTTCTTTAGGGGGGCCGTTGTAAATTTTTATCTCCCATACATTTTGTATGGCGAAACGCGTTATGCTTCGGTACCTGAATCTCAGCTTTCACTTAACTTACAATGGTCAGATTTTGTACACTTATTGTTTAGTGTATTTAAAAGCTTGGTACATAAATAAATTAAAAAGTGAGTCGAATTTTGGATGTAAAATAGTACAATTTTAGTTTTGCCAGCCTGGGGAGGCTGCAAATTTACGATTTTTTTTTTCCTAATGTGAAAGTTGCTTTAAATCCACACAACTAGTAGCCGTCGACATAAATATACTTGCAAGATCCCTGGAGAGTGTTAAAAAAATATTTGTAAACCTTGACTCGGTAGCAAGGGAAGTATTAAGGAAGACAAAACCAAAATCATGACACAAACTAGGAAAAACATGCCAATCAGACAAAATCACCCGTATTGCGAATGTCGCGGTCACGTCACTTCGATGCCGATTCAAAGTGTCACGTCGATCGAAAAAAGCGATTGTGTAACTCCATCGACGTGACTCAATGGCAATATTACAGTAGGAGACTTCAACCTAGACAACTTTGTATATCTCGAGGCAAATATATCGAAGGATGGAAGCGAACTCATCGAAATTAAAAGATGAAAAATAGGCGTGTTTTAATGCTCTCCAGAGTAGGATAGTAGTACAGCATAAGTATACGTGAAACAACAACAACATCCAGGATAGTAAACCCACTTATTTTACTAGGTTATATATCCTACTCCGGAGAGAATGAATGGTGTGAGCCTAGGATGAATTCGCTTTACTCGATTCGATTTTAATGGTTGGCAGCATTTTTGTTTACACAACAGAAATGCAACCGAACTGCAATAAAATCAAATCCGGTGACAGTTATATTGCCATAAGTTTTGCAGCAAAGAAAGGAAGAAAAGAAAAGGTGAGTGATTGCATTGTTTGAATAAAATTTCGTCCATAATAAGATGTGAGAAGTGGAAAAAATGTGTCTCTCGAATCGCCGTTTATTTACTTTACATAAGAAGGAACTTAAACAAAACTTAACATTTTGACTATCTTTAACAGATGTCGTCGTACGAAAATATTTTTCAAATTGAATGTAATACACCGAAACGGAAATGTCACTTAATTTCAAACTTGACAGCGCAGGGCTGCCGAATCTTAACAATAAAATGTATTCCAGATAATACCCTGGATCGTTTTTTTTCGCCTGCCGATTAAAATGTGCACAGAAAAACAAAGCTTAAACTGTACAAAACAATAAACATACCTGCGCTGTGCTATGGCAGCGAAACGTGGACATTTACTCAGGCGTCCGAAAAATTAGTTAACGCCTTTGAAAGAGAAGTCCTCGATCTGGAGAATACGATGCAATAGAGAATTGTATGCAATTTTCGATAATCTAGAGGAATAAATCTTCATAAAATCCAGAAATTTACAATCGGTCATGTGGAGCGGATGGATGACGGAAGAATTCCCAAACGGCAAATTCCCACTAAAGGCAAAAGTTTATGGACAAAGACCAGTTGGAAAACCCCGAAAGCGCTGGGAGCACTTTATTGACGCAGACAGCAAATCACTGCTAAGATACAGAACCGAGAAGGCTGGAGGCGGCACATTCAGGAGGCCAAGGTTCGATTTGGACTGTAGTGGCATCATAAGTAGTAATGTGAAAGTTGAGGCTGTCGTATTCATTGCCGATGTTATTTTAATTTTTCCGGACTCATCACCATTGGCATCATCTACTGATAGAATGTCAACGCTGTTTAATTTTTTTATATATTTAAGGGTTATACTTTTAAGAATTAAAAAACAAAATTTACAGTGTATAAAATGTACAGTACGAAGCTGGAATTGGTGAATGGCTTAAGTTCATGATGTAGGGTAGAATGGGTAGCCCTGCACCATAGGTAGAAATTCACCACTTGCCATTGGCGCTAGCCCTTAAGTAAAATCTACAGCTTAACCTTAATCATACGATCGCGTTCAGGGTACTTGGTGCTCTAATGGTTTGTCTGCGCTTTCCTATACCATTCATCCGATTACAATAAAACTTCGCTGATATATTGAGCATACGCCCGCCAAGATTTCTGCGTTCAAAATCATTTTACAATTGGTGGTACATACTTGAGTTATTCCAAGATTTGAGTGTATTTCATATGATTTAGCGGTAGTTCGTTCGTTTTTGGTGTAGTAGTTATTCATTCCTATTACTAAATGGTAAAGTTGGACGATGGATGATGGATAGTGGATGGAGGATGGATGATGGTGGATGATTCATAGAAGATGGAGCATGGTGGATAGAGGATGTAGTAACGGGAGCAACGTAAGTAACGGGAGAAATGGAAGCAATGGGCAGCGGCGGGAGAAGTGGGAGCAACGGGAGAAATAGAAGCTACGGTAGAAATGGGAGCTACGGGAGAAATGGAAGCAACGGGAGGAATGGGAGCAACGGGAGTAAGTATGATAGATGATGGATAGAAGACGGAGGATGGAGAATGGTGGATAGAGGATGGAGTAACGGGAGAAATGGAAGCACCGGGAGCAACGAGAGAAATGAGAGCAACAGGAGAGATGGAAGCAACGGGAGAAATGGAAGCAACGAGAGAAATGGGACCAACGAAAGTAACGGGAGAAATAGAAGCAACATGAGTAACGGGAGCAACGGTATCAACGGTAGGAATGAGAGCAACGGAAACAATAGTATAGCACCAAACAAACGTTAGCGTAGCCGCGGTACGCAGCTAGTTTTTTATAAATTATTAAACGCAGCTTGTTTTTTAAAAAGTTATTTACTCAAGTTTGGAATACTTTAACTTCTTTATTTTTAATATAAAATAAATTCGAAGAGATTCCACATGTACGCGAAAGAGAAATACCCATATGCCTAAAACTATCTCAAGTGAACCGCTCTGGTAGTCTAATAAACTGCAGCAGCTGGTCTTGCTTTATGTTTGCGAATACCTCCAAGTACATGCTGAAGCGCGTACCCAACATGCATTCCAGCCTCAAAGCAACAACAGGACCTTCGGAAAGCATCTGAAAAATACTTTCCTTGGCACCGGGTAAGATAAACTTTATCCTGCTCCCACTCCGGTCGAGATACGTTGTGAGGCTGAGGCCTGACCACCTCATGTTATCCTCCGATATGGCCGTCACGTCGATAGCTTGCTTAATGTCCTCAATTGGCAACCAAAATTGTGAAATTCCAAATGTCGAAAAAAATTATAATTTCATATACATATGTACATAAGCCCATTCCTTAAACTGAATATGTCAACTATCACCAAATGCTGAAAAGAGAACTGTAAAAGGACATTATTTGATTTATAATTTGAGAAGTAATGTACTTAAAACTAAATAAAGGGTCCCATAATTGAATCAAGGGATATCTTTAGTCAAAGTCTTTTGCTCCTCCCTCTGTACTACACTACCTCTAAAAATTGTATTATATCAGATAACACAAAACTAGGTATCAGAAAACACTTGTGTATAGCGAACAGACAGAAAACATTGATTTTTCGTGACATACTACCCAAGTTTTGCCCTTATTAGAGGAACGCAGCTCTAGTCGTCACAATCGCACAGCCCACGAATTCAATAACTTCCATAAATTCATTATTATTATAAGTTTATTAAAAGAGACGAATTTACATTTTCTGTTTTAATTTTAAATATATAAATTAATAAAATTTATCTATGGATTATCATCTAAAAACAACCGCAGCTTAATCAAATAAAAGAATTTATCTAATTTCAATTTCCAATTGTTTATAAATTACATTGAATTTATGGTTAAATAGAAAAGGAAAAACGGAAGATTTTATTATACACAATAATCTTTTTTTTTTTTTTTCGTTATGATTAAATTTTTTGAAAAAATGGTCATCCACTTATTTTTATATAATTTTTTATGAATAGGTTTTTTATGTTAGCACATTTACAAAAGGGCTAATAAAAATGACAAAAAAAAAACTTTTTGATATATTTTTTTCTTTTTTTTCCAATCCGATCTACCAAGTTATGGGGCAAACGCAAACAAGTTAAAACGAAAATATATTCGATGATGAATGAGTTTTTTTTGTTTAATGTTTGTCAGTAAAAACGTTCTTTGGTTTGAAAATCTAATTTTGATCTAATTCTATATTCGCACTACGACAATTACTTTACACCACTTAAAATTTTATTTTATTTGTATCACCCTATAATCGAATTCTTATGCGTATTATTTTTCTTTTATTATTAATTAATTTTATTATTATTTTTCTTTTAGTAATTGGTTCAAATATGATGAGATTTCAATTATTATACAATAACAATGAGTATGTATATGGTTTTTGTTCGAAGTTGGCTTTGTTCAAGGAAACAAATAATTTTAATACTTAAGACCCTGCAAGCGACTAGATATAATTGGCAAACTCTATTAAAAAAAATAATGTATGAGTATTTTTTGAAACAATCTTTAAAATCGATTTCGGACAAATTGAAATGAACGGCAGTACTTTAAGTACTCAACTAAATTGGTGGACATACGCAGGCTAGGACGAACCTATAAGCCGACTAAGCTTAGGGTACAACGGATTTAGGGCACCCGGTAAAAAAAAATGCACGATCCCAAAAAATATGAAAAAAATTATTGCGCATGATTACTGGTTTCCGCCCATACTCAATATCCCGTCGAACAGTTTAACTAATTCGAATCGGTTGGTATGTGCATGCAGCCTAAACAACTTGAAACAATGCTCTGCTGTTGTTGTAATATTTGATATTTTTGAAAATCCTTTCAAAAACATGGCATTACATTTGTGGAATCTTAGAGAGTTCAAGAAAATTTTAAATTTAATTGGCAACGTGAACAATGTCCCGATCTGCTGTTTCTTAAACGGATTCAACTAGTGTGAAAAATATATTTTATGTTTCATCCCGATTAGATAAGGGGCATAAGATTCTATCCAATTTACGAGTGATGGTCAAAAGGTCGGAATGATTATGTAAATTAAAATCGAGTCATTTAATTTAGCGTTAAGCAAATAAATACAAAGAAAACCTCTAGCATTAATCAAATTTTTGCGTATTCATTGAGTTCCGCCCATACAAAATAATGAAAAACTTTTTCAACAAGTCAAAAGATTTAATTGTATATACAATTGTAAACTGCCGAGAAAAAGTCGATTAATAAAGACTATATATACAATAGATAGACCTAAGCCTTGTGCGATAACGAAATAAAATTAGTAGAGGAAGAAAATTATTCCGCTCATGATGTCTTAAGTTTTAGGTAAGCTGGGTGGTTGCTTTGCGATCAAGCACATAGACCGCCAATGGGTCCGCTGTGATCCCAGATAAACGGGCAAAAACTACCCGATGTGCCCAAGACAAGATCTTAGGTAAACCACCCCGCCAGCCTGACAAACTGCAGCAGCTTCTCCAGCTTATTGCTTGCGAATTCTCCCAAGTCTATAGCGCGTACCTGAAGTAAGTCGCATTTAGGGTCGACTAGAGCTGCCTGGCCATGAGACACGATGTGCGGCCTGACCATCTCCACCTCCGCAGCCATAGAGCTCAGCAAATTGCAAAAGTACTCACTCAGCGATCTGAACAAATTAGAGCTATTTTCTTATAGTATGCAGGCAAAGAAAGACTAAAAAACAGGAAATCATCGGATGGGTTCGTGTAGAAAGCTCGTAAAAAAATTTAACCCACGGGAAAGATCCTTCAAGTCCTAGTGGTGAAAAAGAGTTTCAAACACCTCCAACATAAAAATTTTAAAGATTTTTTTTTTTTTTTTTTTGTTATTTACTTTTGAATATTTTGGCGCTTCTGAGTATCACCGTGGTCCCATAGATCTTACCCGAAAAAAAGACAAATAAAAAGTGAAAAACACAATGGGTTAAATATGTATTATTGCACGATAGATAATACAAGATTCTCAAGACTAAATTAATATCACAATTTATTGCCTATCGCTCCTTGAATTTCTATGTGTTTCTTGAGCAACCTGGATACAACTTTCTTTCGGATTTCAAGCAAGTCTGTTTGAAATATTTTTGGTCAGATCCATTGTTAGTTTCAGTTTTTAATCTCAATTCCTTACTCGCTAATCTTTTGTAAACGTAGGGCACAGCTGGTTAGTTTGACTCGAAAAAAAAACTCAAAATAACCGATGCAAACACACGGAAAGGCAATGGATTATTAGTTCGCACATACGTTTCAACTGGCACTGGTAATAACGACTATGCTGGCGTCCAGACTAGCTGCGACAGTCGAAAATTGTATTACTTGAAAATTCAGTCCAGTAATTAACCCCACGCACCCAGCGATTAAAAATTTCTGGTAATTTTCCCAGGCAAAAATGAGAGATCGAGAAGCGGTAGAATAAGCGATTTTGCAATTTGGCAGCCGCTGAGTGTTAGGCACATCTCAAGGTAATAGATTCTATTCCCACTCATGACAAATTCCATTCCAAATTAAACGTTCGTCCGTCCTAGATGTTCGGCGATAGACTGAAAACCAATAGCTGTGCTGTACCTTTCAATTTGACTGCACATTAGATAAATATGTTCGTAATACCTCACGGCAATTTTATTGTTCTGGGTCACAGCTACAAAAGAAACATTAGGTCTGTTTTTTTTGTCGGATTTAGTGCAGTGTAGTTTGCACTAACTTTTCTAAACAACATTTGACGTCAAATCAATGATACAAACTCAAACTCAAACAGTAAGCTTGTCCCCTCCCCGCCACTCCCTTTTACACTTTTCTGCACTGGCTCGAGAGCTAGTGCAGAAAAGTGTACTCGGTGTACACTAAACCTCACAAAAAGAACAGACCAATTAACCAAGGGATCTGTGAAGTATATTCGAGTAGAGGTAGAGTAAAATTATTTGTCACCCTCCTCCATCTACTTTAACACTGCGATTAGCTTAGGTCCGATTTGCTACTACAGCCTAAGGTAACTCATACCATATTATCCTGTTTCTTTAGAAACTAAATTTTGAATAATAGAACTAAATACATGCCGTCCATCGAATAATCGTCCAAAACAAACCCACTTTAGAATCGATTCATTTGAAATTCACAAAGTAATAATATGAATAATCCCGAAATTAAATTAAAATAAACTAGAAAATAATATTTGCACATTTTTATGAATACCAATAATCCGTTTTGTAAGTTAAGAGTAGAACTTCATCTTGAGTTATTCATATTCATTTAATATTTGGGAAAAAAGACAACGTATAAAATTCACGCAATACAAAATAAAATTATTTTACGCTATTTCCTACGTCTATACAGTATGACTAGGCTGAGTACTGTGAAACTTAGTTTCAAAGTATTGCTCAAATTTTACTATAGGTCTGAAAATTCACATCAAGATTCAATTTGTCTGTTTTATCATAATTCTACCGATTTCGTTACCTTATAAAATATACTGCACAAAAAGAAAAACTACAATTAAAATAAATTAAATAAATATCCTACAGATTTTTAGACCTGCTATTTCCAGATAATTTCACTTCATTGTAATTAGAAAGATTAAATCACGTTCCAGGATTCATAAATTCACATAAAAATAATGTTGTTTTTTTTTATTTAAATAAATAAATTAGTAAAAAAAATATGTTCAGTCAGTTTCACAGATCGTATTCTTATGGTTTTTGGTTTAATCTTTTATATAACTTTCTTTTATAAGCGAAAAATTTAGCTAAAAATGTTTTAAACACGCGCAATAATGGGGGATTTTTGTTTTATTTTTAAATTTTGTTCGTAGCAAGTTAAAATTGTTTGAATAAATTATGTATTCAAAATTTTAACTTACACGCCTTGTCTGTTTAGTCACTTTTTTTTTAGTTTTTTCTTTTGTTTTTATAAATAAAATCTCAGGTACATACATATTTACAAATACAACATAGAGAATTATGTTTTATTATAATATTATTTCTATTTTTGCTTTACATTTTCTGCTTCTTTAGTTTTCTTATCTTTTTTTTTTATTTTTGGCTTCAGATTTATATTTAAAATAACCCTGAAATTACATAAACATTGTTAATCTTGTTGTTTTTAATTTAGTTTTTAAATAGAGCTTAAATATTAAATTTATCGTGTTGTAGACTAGAAGTAGTTTTTTATGATCTTCATATTGAGCATATGCTGCGTAAATTACCCTGTAAAAATACGAAAAATTGTGATTAGTTGAATGAAGTAGAAGCAATTTGCATTGTTTTTTGATTATTCAAGTTCAGTGGATTAATGTACTAACGGAAAAGAGACTCAACAGAACGAGAATTCGCAGGTATGAAACCAAATTTAAATCGGCCTATGAACAACATGAATTCATATCTTAAAAGGGACTTTTAACGTTTCAAATGCGTTAGAGTTCAGCTGATTTTTTACCCCATTTAATTGCAAACGGAATAATCGCCTGAATGTTCTCTTAAATGATATCCAAAAATATAAGCACCGATATAAGACCCTTTCAAGAACAGGCCTCTCAATCCAGATGAATTGATGAAATTATATTTTTTTATAGACGCTTCCACACGTCTCCGACTCCATACTACCGAAATGGTGCTCTGAATATCCTAGGATAGGATCCGAAAATTCGTGTCACATTCTAAAGGCCCTCAAAGAGAATACGAGGAGAGTTACTTTTCTCCAGTTTATAAACAAGAAATGCATACACACAAATAAATAAAAAGAAACCAAAATTTATAGTTAAGTAGTTAATAAATATTTGTACATAATAAAACTGACAAATTTACAGAATGCATTGCAGATCTTATTAGACTGTGCCACATTGCAGAAAGCTTCATTGATCAGTTCCAAAAAATCCTGCACAATCTAACTCATTATTGATAATTCTGAACGAACAGTGTGTTTCGGGAGTGCAGTGAGGTTTAAGTTTAAATACGTATTTGTCGTCAAAAGCAGCGTAGACATTTTTGCTGAGCAATCAACCGAAGCAATGTATTAGGAAATGGGGTCTTATCAGCTAGGCGCGAACGCAGAAAATACTTTCGGAAAATTATAGTACTCGTAGAATACTTATAAAAATTAATTTCCATTTGACCTCGTTTTTGCAAGAGCATGTCCTCTGAAATCAGATCTCTATTGTAAAACTGTTGTAAGGAAGCATAAAATGAAGTCTCTCGCACTTCTTGAGAGATGATAGAATTCTCGCTTTGCTCTTCTTTTCGCCTCCTTTTTTTCGGTGCATCTGATCGGCAATCTAAGTGCAACGAAACAGATTTTGTTTTGACGATTATTTAGGCAGCCTTAAGATGCTCTTACACGAACGATTAAAATAGCTCAATTTGCAGCAATTCCAGACAATTTTGACGTCACGAAAACATACAGCAACATTCTGCACGATATGGATCAAATGATGGTCAACTCGTTCCTCAGCAATGACTAGTGATATAAAGCAATACTTAGCAATTTGGCAATGACATCATACACGAACAATTCAGTCTATAAACGACACGAACGCAAGCAAACTTGACAAACAAATATAAAACTTAAAATAAATCTTGGAAATAAATATTTGAATTTCAAGACATTATAACACGAAGCTTGACAAATAAATCCAAAACTATAAAAAAAGACTTGACAACTGAATCACCGAACGAGGACAATTGCTCGGAAGTTTCCAAGCTAGTGGAAATACAGTCTATTCGGCGAGCAATACCAGCAATCTGTGAAAACATTGGCACATTGCCGAAATATTGCCGCACTTAGCACGATATTGCCCTGTATTGCTGAATCAAGTAGTCTGGGTTGCTTAGTGGCTAGAGCACTTGCCTTCGGTGCACCTGGTTCGACTCTGCTTGGCGACAAGTAATTTTCGAAAATGGGATTGGGTGCCGGACTACCAGTTCACGCAGCTGTAAATGAGTACCTGAGTTAAAATCGGGGTAATAATCACGGAGGAGCGTGTGGCTGACCACTTGACCTCCTAGTGTTCCGTTGGTCTCGCAATGAAGTAACTCTAGCATTACTTCAAGGCCAAGGCCCGATTTGGGCTGTTGCGCCATTGATTATTATACATATAAAGAAAGCCTGAGAACCCGTATCAGTCCTAAGAAATACGACGAAATTCGTGAAGTTTAAGTTTTCATTGGTTATAAGTTCTCGAGATATAAAAATCTGAACTTTTTTCTTCTATTTTTTTCCTTTCACCCTCAACCTGCGCATTAAGTTTTAATTTCGCGGCATTAACTTTTAGGAGATTTGGATTTTACGATGTCTCGATCCCGGCTTTCGAGTGTTTCAGATGCATTAGATTAGATTCATTCGGAGGCGGAGGGATTCCTCCAAGACGTATTATTATTCCCCACACTTCCACACCCCTTTAGCAAATAAAAAATGAGTGTTTTGTGAAGAATCCTAATGCCGTGGACACACGGGAGCGTTAATAGCTAATTGTCTGCCATTCGTATATTAACTCGGCTTAATTAGTAATTATTTGATTATTATATCTTACAAATTTAATATAGTTTCAAAATATTATATGTATAAAATTTCGCAACGGTATTTGATAAGGAAACCCTATTTCGGGCCACGTATCTAATTAAAATAAAATAAAATGCTTGAGGACGCATTGCGAACACCCATTTCAACAATCTTCAAAGAAAGTAAATTAAGTACCCCAGATCTGGGTTAGGTTCTCCATGGAACTCCCAGCTCCATCGAGATGCAGTGCTCCCCACAATCAATAAAGTTCCCCTTTCATACTAACGCGTTAGTCGCAATCATAAATTCCTAAGATGGATCCCAACCGTAATTAATTTGTCTAAGGGCCAGTTTCACAGTAGAAATTTGAACTTAAGTTTAGTTAAACTTAAACTTAAGAATAATTTGCACTATAAACTTAACTCGATTTCACGGTAAATAAATATCCTACGATTAACTAATCTGAAATTCGCAATCGTTGTGAACTAATTCATATGAATTAAACTTTTTTTTATTGGTATACATACCCTGCCTTTTCTGTCATTTTATTTCGTTGCAATATTAAAAATTTGGAATTATTGACAATCACGGTTACTTTGATTAGGGTAGAATCGACTGACTGTCAAAAACATTAATCCGAGCTATAAACGGAAGAAACTCTACCGTAGCTTAGTTCTATCATTAGAACAAACTTGTGTTTTACAACATCTGTGAAACGCATTATTCGTTTAATCCAAAGTTTAAAGAAAATTTTTGGGTTAAACTTCGACTGTGAAACCGGCCGTATGAATGGGATTATCGTTGCTTGTTTAATTCGTCTGTTTCCTGTGAGTAGACCCACGCAGCCTCAACCATCGACAGATTTTTTCTTAAGGATACCGAACTGAGCTTGTTTGCCTTTAGTACAAAAATAATAGTCAGTTTAGGAATGAGATAGTCAGAAATCAGGCTGGGTATAGCAATGACGCCTCATGTTGATTAAAGTTGTTGAAACGTTTATTACAAACTTTTTACAAAGCTATAAACCTTGGAACGCACGCAGTTCAATGATAAAAAAAAGTATTAATATAAAGGTAATAAATAAATAAATTCAATAACGCATTCACCTTAATGTTCTATCATACCGTCCTCATTTTTCGCATTATTCGACATAGCTTCCATCGCTTTCGATAAAGCCGTTGCATCTTTTATACTCAGTACTTGTAAAACTTGCGGTTCCGATCCCGGTGGACCTTGAATCATCATTTGATGCATTCCCGGCGAAACTGTTATCGTCTCCATATGATCTCCATTCTCGACCTGTAAGCAATAATTCAAGTTATTCTTGAATCAAAATAAAGAGAAAAATACACTCTTCATAAAATTTCAAAAATTGGTATTATTTAAAAGTTTATATTGAAAATTTTGTTGTATAAGAAAATAATAAAATATCATAAATACCTACAATTCTTTTTTATATGGCGTTTGTATACTTAACGTGAAATAATAAAAACAAAAATAAGAAAAAAACTCAGATAGCAAATGCACACAAGTCAAATCTGAAATTATACAAGAAAAAAATTAATAAAGGTCACGCAATATGGAAGTAATGCACAAAACTGTAGATGACGTAAATTACAAGAAACATAAGATACCTTGAACCAAATGGACTCGGCGTCGTCTGCTTACCCAATCCAGGTTCTTCTCTAGATCAGATATTGTGGCTTGTAGTGGGTAAATACCAGGGAATTTAGTTAAACTCGTTTGAATGCAAATCAAGAGTATACGAGCTTAGCATACGAAACTGTTCATACATCCAACTAAACTCTGTAAGTCTGCTCCGAAACTAAATTCAGTTTGTTAACTTGCTCAAGTCCCCAAAATTTAGATCAGCTTAGTCAGGTGGCATGCGTCGCATCGGTTCACGCGCCCTTTTCGCGTTTACTTTAATTCATTTCAATTTTATCTAAAGCAGAGTAGGCGGACGGCAAGTTGATAGTCCGTTGTATAAGAACAAGGTTTTGGACTTCTCTGGATTCTTCTCCAGTGACACCTACCAGCAATTCATTTTAATTTTCAAAGAATTACAGATCAATCACCTCTTCGGCCGTTATACAACGACAAACTTTCAGTACAGGGCTCAAAAATGTAAAAAAGCAATATTAAAAATGAATTTTTAATATGAGCCACTGTGTATTTCTGTTGTAATCGAACTGCGTTCGGAAATTGATCAAATAGTACATGGTTCAAAAAGTCCCGTAAATTTTGGTGGGATGGCACCACCACTTTCAAATCGATATCATTTTTCGGAAGTGCCAACTGTTTAATGTGGAATGTCAAATTTTCATGACATTTGGAAGCTATCGCTGTATGAGTGACGCTACTTTTGGTATTTCGTAAGCAATGGAAAAAAGTAAATTTCGCATTTTGATAAAACATTGCTTTGCGATCCGAAAAAACGGGAAGCAAACATTGGAATGGCTCCAAAAACATCACAGCACATCTGCTCCGTCGAAAACAACTGTTTACAGATGGTTTGCTGAATTTAAAATGGGTCGTATGAACACCAGCGATGCACTACGTTCGACCCGGCCAAATGAGGCTATCACTCCAGAAAAAATCAAGAAAATCCGTCTGATCGTTTTGAAAGACCGTAAAGTGAAAGTAAGGGAGCTAGCAGGCATAATGAAGTTGTCGATCGACAGTATTTTGAATATTTTGCATGAGCATTTGGAAATGAAAAAGCTGTGCGCGCGATGGGTGCCGCGGTTATTGACAATTGATCAAAAGCAACATTGTGTCAGTGATTCTGAGGCCAATTTGGAGCTGTTTCGGCGTTATCTGAAAGAGTTTTGGCGGCGATTCGTAACAATGGATGAAACATGGATCCACCACTACATACCGGAGTCCAATAAACAGTCGGCAACATGGTTACAACCGAGTGAGAGTCGTCCGAAGTGCCCGTCCAAAAACGCAAACGTCGGCTGAGAAGGTGATGGCCAGCATATTTTGGGATGCACATGGCATAATCCTCATCGACTATCTTGAGAAAAGCAGAACCATCACGGTCGACTGTTACGTAGCGTTTTTGGACCATTTGAACAATGAAATGAAGACAAAACGGCCGCATATAGCAAAGAAAAATGTGCTGTTTCACCACGACAATGCACCGGCTCATTCATCGCTCAAAGCAATGGAAAATTGAACGGATTACGATACAAATTGCTGCCCCATCCACCGTATTCTCCAGACCTGGCCCCCAGCGACTATTCGACCGTATTGTGATTGTCACGTCGCGTCACTTCGATGCCGCTTCGATATCGACGCATGAAAAGGCGATTGTGAATGTCGATTGTCATCGACCGTTGTCACTTTGATCGTCATTTTTCGTCGATGACATTCCGAGTCCGTGACGCCTGAAGAAAATTAACGTCGATGCAAAAATGCAAGTATAGATTTGAAAAAAACATGTTTCTTTCCTTATTTTGATGGATTCGCAACAAGTAGTCGTCATTAAAAGCGGTGTAGATCGACACTTATTAAAGAAATATAGCTGCAATTTTCGGCACTGTAAAGTTCTTTGGGACTGCCGTCACGAGATGCAAGCAGAACTGAGAGCCAAAATAGGCCGAACAAGATGTATAGCTTTTCCACTTTAGGAAAAAGCATTATCCGCGTCTTAAATTTGAATGTAGGATTTGATATTGCATAAAAATAGCGTCATAGTTGTAAACGATCGCATACATGAACTTAAATTTACAATTTACAGCTGATACATACATATCAATATGGCAATGCCATTAAGTCACGTCGATGGAGTTACACAATCGCATTTTTCGATCGACGTGACACTTTGAATCGGCATCGAAGTGACGTGACCGCGACATTCGCAATACGGGTGATTATCTGTTTCCAAACTTGAAAAGATGGCTCCGGAGAAAGAGATTTTACTCAAATGAGGAGGTCGAGTTCGAAACTGGTGCCTATTTCGAGAGCCTCGACGTCGACTACTTTAAAAAAGGTATCGAAATGTTGGGGGATCGTTGGATGAAGTGTATCTCCCTCGAAGGGAACTATGATCAAGAAATCAATTCGTACCAAAAAGTTAATGTTTTCATCATTTTTCCCGGGACCTTTTGAACCATGTAGTACTCGTACAAAATAAATCTGTTTCTTTATACCGTTTCCATACTTTTGCTGAGGACAGGCGAGAGTGTAAAGAAGGTACTCGACTCGTCTCGCCGTACCACAGAAAGGCTATCTCGCCTCACCTGGATAGTACAGTCAAATCTTTGTGGTTTTTCAATTTTCAAACTTAATTCTTTCGCTTCAATTTATTTAAAAACAAAATTGGAGTGTGTAAATACCCGACGTTCAGATTCTCTTAAACGAATGTCTCAACGAGTGTGGACTCGGCATTAAAGTAGAGATAATTTTTTTAAATTTATTTTTCAACGCTTAATTCGTTTTGTACACTCACATCCATTTGCCGAACCTCTGCGAATAAATGAAATCATTTTGGAAAAAAAAATATATATTTATAACAATATAAAAAAACATACCTTCTACATAACAACCACTCGAAATGATAATCAGAAAAACAATTGAAATAAAAATAGAAAACAAATTATAAATAAAATTATTTTATTGTTTTTTTTATGGATCTTTTTTGGTATCTAACTACTTAAAATAAACAAATAATAAATCAAATAGTATACTATTATAAAATAAAGTTAAAACAGAAAAGGAATAACAAAAAAATGATAATTATATATTATATACATTATTATCAGCTAAATTAAATCGAAATAGATTTACTTTGGTGCCGGTTTTCTTTCTTCATACTCTTTTTATTTGGTATGATTTTCTTTCACACCGCCCCTTTTCGTATGTGTCGATAGACGATTTCATCATCTTACAAATAATTCGAATCGATAAACAATGCAATAAACGCGCGACGGACGGGCGGTGTCAATTCGTAGATTAGTTCATTTATTATTATCATTTAAATAAATTAATTGCAATAAATAGTTATGAAATTTTTTTTTGCATTTGCACAATTCTTTTGATTTTTTGCCTTCTCCTTCTTTATAGAATTCTATTTATTCAATTAATATTGACTTAATTTTTTTGGTTTTTATTTTTTTAGAATTAAAAGTTATCGAGACTTTTTAGACGCGTGGTGTTTTTTCTCGATTAAAAATTAATTTACATCACAACAAACATTTTAACTAAACGTAGATAATTTTAAATTGTACTACAATCAACATTTTTTTTTTATTCGGAAGATTTTTCGTTTTGTTTTTAACCGAAATACTTCATATTTTTTTTTAGAGAGATAGAATTAGAAAATGTGTTAAATGTACAAAATTCGCGTAAAGTTTTAAGTAGATAAGTTGTTATATTTTTAATACAATGGCGGCGTGTTCCTTTTTGTCGGCAGGAACACTTTTATATAACACTTGCGGTGTAATATTTGAATCGGGTATTTTGAAATTGTGATCGATTAGGTCGGGGACGAGAACAAAATTTTCAGAGTACTATAGAAGCAGAGTTTTAAGAATTTTTAGGTTGTCGGGTTGTCGGGACTCCCTCCCTTTGATGTCGAAACAAAAACAAAAAATTATTAACATAATTTAATGTTTCCATGATGAGGTGAACTCGGGTTGAACCTGAATAAGTGGTAATAGAAACATAAGTTGACTAGAAGTTCGTATGAAAACTCAACTCAAATTTTGCTCATGGTTATCAGATAATTGAGGACACCTTCATTTGTTAGCTACGCACTGTTCAAGTTTCGTAAATATTCGTTTGGATAATTATAGTATGACGACGACTGGTATCGAATGTCGCCGAACTAATATATCGAGATTTGGAGAGTGGCGGCTGGATGATTTATTTGTTGGTTGCGAACTACTGCATCAAGAAACATGTGGTAGTGTGTCCGCAGAATCGTAGACAGATTTTGTAATTATGTATTATAACATAATGTGTTTTTTCAACTGGATTAAGATCAAGATCATTCATTTTATGTTGAAAACAACAACAAAGAGATGATCCAAAATCAAAATGGGAGCCAAGTTGGATCAGATTTCCACTCTAAAGCTTATTTAAATTGTAACTATTTCCGCATTTTCAGAGATGGCGCCCTGCAACTCAGCACAATTTGTAGCATGTATTTGCACCCAGCAGGCAGAACAGGTTCGTTCGATGAGGTAGCAAGATACAGGGACAGGGTCGATTTTCATATCTCGTAGCCAAAACCTATACATGGGTGTTATAGGACCTTTATACAGTTCCGTTTCATCCAGTGGCGACTCGCCGCGAAAAGCTAGGTGTGCTGTGCTTGAAGCTACACCCATTTTAGTCATTGGAATAGAACTATATCTGAAATAAACGGCTATAATTTTCAATAACGGATTATCTGGTGTAATGAAGCTCATGGATGTACTCGGTACAACTATTGGTCGTCAATGTTTCGATTTTTGCAAAGGAAGCGACTCGCGCCGCATTGAACTGGCCGAGCGCGCACTGTCTCATGAGGCAAAAACCAGCCGTCGTGACGCTAAATCGGCGAGAAAAAAAATCGACAGCAGTCAAACCGACGCAGACGGCCAGTTATACGGTGCTGGGATAGCAGAGTAAAGGTAAAAAACAAGCCTGTATCTTTAAAATTTCATGTAGTAAACACATTGTGAAACTTTAAACGCGTTTTTCTCGAAACCATGTTTTCAAAAACGGCTAGCAGTAGAACTCGAGTAATTTTTATCCGATCGATATGAAATTTTGGCTGTCCCTTCTTATCTAGTGAAGTACACACGACTTTTGAGTTTCATAAACAATTACGATTTTTATAAACAAATTGAGGCCGATTTATTAGTTGAAAAATCGAAATTTTTTTCGAAGTGCGCGCAAATTTTCAAAAATTAAAATTTTTGAATATCCATGTGTACTTCAACAGTAAAACTCGTGCATATCATGAAAATTTTTTTTTTCGTTGTTCCAGATACGCTCGTTAAAGACTTGTGCTGCTAGCCGCGGCTGTGTAGCCCAAACAGTGCGTTTTTTGAAGAAAAAAATTTGGCCGGAATGAAGCACCCACCGCGCCTGCTGTACGCAAGTTTGTGCAAAAAGTTCGTGAGACTGGCATGCTAGTGGACAACACTCATGGCCCCCGTCGTCGTACGGTGCGCACAGACGAGAATGTGGCTGCTGTAGCCGAGAGTGTGAGACTCACTCCACGAACACCGACGATCTCAACTGCTCAACATTTCACGCACTAGCCACTAGCAGAGGATAATTCTGCACAAAGATCTCGGATTATTCGCTTACAAGGTCAAATTGACTCAGCAATCGAAGATCATTCGTCTCAGAGCAATTTGAATTGAACAACGATTTTGGGTAAAAAATCAACTTTTCTGACGAGGCGCATTTTCATCTCGGCGGCTACGCTAACAAACAAAATTGCCGCATCTGGGGCTCGGAAAACCCGCACGTTATTGTCGAGAAGCCAATGCATCCACAGAGAGTGACAGTTTGGTACGGATTGTGGAGTGGTGGTATCATTGGACTTTTTTTCTTCGAAAATGAGGCTGGAACAACGTTTCGGTCAACGGTGAACGTTACAAAGCCAATCCGTCTTTTTCTTCTTCTGAAATTGAAGACATGGCTTTGGACGACCTCGGGTTCATGCAGGATGGCGCGCCATGCCACACAGCCCATGCAAGAATCGATCTTTTACGCACCAAATTCCCAAATCGTGTTATCAGCCGTCTTTGCGATGTCAATTGGCCGCCTCGGAGCTGCGATTTGACCCCCTTGGATTTTTTTATGTGGAACCGTGAAGGACTGATGTTATGCCAACAATCCAGAAACGATTCAAGCACTTACGGCCAATATCATCTAAGCAATCCGTGAGCTACAGTCCGAAACCATCAACAAGGTCTTGGAAAATTGGAGTGACAGAATGCGCTACTGCGAAGCCAGCCGAGGCATCCACTTGAACGAATTTGTGTTTCATCAATAATGAGAATGTTTACTCTTACTAATAAAGCCATAATACATGGAAAAAAAATTAATTTTGTTCATTTTATTGCATTTTTAAAAAGAAACTTGTATTTGGCCCACCCTCTGTATATTGAATAAGCATCAAATTAAAAATATATGAATGAAAAAAATTAGTGGATGTGTATGGAGACAGAACGCCAATGGCAAAACTGGGTTTCCGAAATTCCGTTCCGGCAATATTGATGTTAAAGATGTACCACGCTCTGGAAGGCCAGTTAAAGCAGATGAAGATAAAATAAATGCACTGATTGATGAAAATCGACGAATAAAAACTCGTGAGATCGCAATCGACCGTTCATGCTCACATAAAACGTTTTGGTTTCATTTCAAAACTCGTAATATGGGTTCCTCATGTTCTTTCAGAAAGAAATTTGATCCGGCGCATTGACATCTGTGATTCGGTTCTCAAACGTCAACAAAATGAATCAATTTTGAAGCGAATCATCACTGGGGATGAGAAATGGGTTGTCTGCAAAAATGTTCCGGTCTCTGCAAAATTTTTTGGGCGGAAAAGACTTCATCTTAAATGAGGACGTCAAAAATGCGTTGAATCAGTTTTTCGACAGCAAAGATCAAAAGTCCTATGAGCGTGGAATCATGCTACTACCAGAAAGGTGGCAAAAGGTGTTGGACCAAAATGGAGAATATATAATTTAATAAAATATTTATACACCCGAAGAAAACAGTCTTTTATTTTCACTAAAAAAAAACGAAATGACTTTCCGAACAACCCGATAGAACGTTATAATCAATAGTACGTTATAACCAACATAAGCACCTTTCACATTTGTGAATGGGAACTGAAAAAAGGTACGTTTTAACCGAAAGTTCGTTATAAAAGTGCAATTTATAAGCGGGTTGCACTGTATTATATGAGGTTTGTTCTATTTGCCTGCACTATCTACACCCTTTTACACCTTTTGCACTTTTTCCGTTCTTTTTGCCGGTGTAGCGTCACCGGTGGTTGTACTTCTTGCCGAGTGCAAAAGTGTACACTTTGCTGCACTCGGTTGGGAGCTGGTGTAAGTTCTTCTTCTTTCTGTCAAATTCTCTCTGTCAAATTTGAAAGCTGTATGCAGATAACATTGACTTTTTGAATTTAAGAAATCGCTGTTTTGACTGAAAACATGCAAGAATATTGAATGGCAATAAATTTTCATTGATAGAAGTGAAAAAATAAAGCAAATAAAAAAGTTCTGAATTTTAGCTGTCACTTTCATTCACTAACCCGTTCTTCTTGCGCGACCTGCACTCTACACTTTGAGTGTATTTTGACGTACAATTAAGGTGCAAGGTACACTAAAGTGTAACTTACACCGGGCAAAAGAAACAAACCTATGAATAAGATGGATATTGGAGTTATTATTTCATTGTTTAATTATCTACTCCATTATCTTTCAATTTACTCCACTTTTTTTCATTTTCTACTCCACTAAAAAAGATCTTGGTGGCAGCCCTGTTCGCAGCCCATCGTATTTCTGTCATTTCGCACTTATAGGCAAGTTGCGCCGCTGGGTCATGTTGAGTAGTATGGTGCGCTTAAACTCACCCTTGAGGCTCGCCTCGAGGCGAGAAGCTACCCCCATCAGGCCATTGCAAACCGGTTTTCGTCGACCGTATTCTTTGCTGTGTTAAAAGCAATTTACACTCAACATGCCTCTGCGGCGCAACTTGCTTATAAGTGCGAAAGGTGCGAAACGACAGAAATACGATGGGCTACGAATTGTGTGGTACCACAGCTCTATTGTATGGGTGTACACATATGGAAGCGTGCGTCGAAGAAAAGTTGAGAGCTGATAGACTTGTGCGACTGCAAGAGCCATCTGATTGGTTGATTTTTTGGCGGGGATAGAGGCTCGTCGCAAACGCCGAGTGTAAATGCACCATGAATTGCTTTTAACCGGTTTGCAATGGCCTGATGGGGGTACAGACTCGCCTCTCAATGGCGAGTGTAAACGCACCATCAAGGGTGAGTGTAAACACACCATGAAGGTTACGAATCAAGCCAACGTGTTGACGGCAGCACTCGAACACGCTGGTATTGGCCAACAAATGCACATGCACTAAAGACTTGTACTTATGGTCAAACTATCCACTATATCAGGACCAACTTGTTCCTTCCGCTCGAAATATATATATATATATATGACGTGGTCGCATTCACTTGCACGCAAAACAACAACAATTTAACTTAACGCACCTGTTTTGTCTCACTCACTTACACGCTAAAACAACAATTTGATATAACGACCATGTTTGGTCTCAATTTGCATCGTGTTTTTGGCCTCAAAGCGCTTTATACAAAAACCGGTGGCTTGTCGTCTCCACTAGCTCTCTATGCTTCCGCTCAACTCATACCAACTGTTCTAATTATCTAGGGCAAACTAAGCTTCGGGTTAATTAAATTTCTAAATTATCGTTCAATAGCATTAAAAACAAAATAATAATAAAAATGTACTTCCGTCGTACTTCAATGAACAACACAGATACCGATTTTTTCGCGCCTTTCGATAACGCTATAAGATCTATAAGAAAGTTATTTACTAATGTCTAAAATTTTTTGCACTATTTTGTATTAACCTGTTCTCTCTAGAAATAAATTGCTCCTTTCGACGAACAAAGCTTATCTTAAAAATTCTAGACATATAAAACTAAATTAAGTCTAATTGAATTGATTTCATCAAATAAATGACTAGATGATCTTCTTTTTTTTTGTTAAATATATTACATAAAGATTTTATGTATATTAATGTAAATATATATCTTTTTTTTTTTTGATAATAAGGCAAAAAATAAGGACTTCCCGACTCGTTTGACCTCAATCCTTTGTCGAACCGTCCAATTCGATTTTAATTGGTTTTATTGTTGAATCGTAATCGACATTAAATTCGCAATTATTACTATTAGTACCGGTACTATTCAACGAACTATGCTCAACATTATTTATTACCGTAATTGTTTTTAATTCGTCACAAACCGCATTCGATTGATGCTGTTTACGTTTCTTATTGTTCTGTTGTTTTATTTGATTTGGTGGCGCGCGAATATTATTATTTTGGCAACTATTGTTATTATTTAGGAAAGCTTTTGTTTCTAAAAAGTTGTTTCCGTTCTGACTAGAATTATTATTATTACTATTACTAGGTGTTGTTGTTGTTGTTGAATTATTATTGAATTGGCAACGAATTGTAGGATTTTGCAAAATGGCACGAAATATTTTTCCATTTGTCGAACTTTGTATTGGATAGCATTGAAAACTAGTTTGATTATTTGAATCTACCTGCATGGGTGTTAGACACAACGTTCCGTCACCGTTTGGATGTAATTGCTGAATGTTGGCCATCATCGTTTGATACATTGACGCCGATACGGGAACTGTTATCATGCTGCTCACCGAAACCGGATAACCTAACACGAAACAAGTTTAGAATTATTTTTTTCATTCAATTTAGTGATTGTATTTCTTTTTGTACCTTGACCATCTTCGCCCGTAATTATTATTTGACCATCTTGGCCAAGCGTTGCTTCGGTTAAGTCGACGGTCATATTTTCAGTATGTCCGTTGGCATCAGTCAATCCTTGGACCGTTTGTATTGTTGCACCGGTTTCACCTTGTGACGTTGTGTGAAGCTTTAATATGAAAATTGTTCAGCAATTTGATCATTTATTTTTTGTTAATTTCAAATTACCGTCGCAACACCTTGCACTTGGGCAGTTGTGCCATCGGGAAGTGTAATGATTGGATTGTTTGGATCAACTTGAATCAACGACAAAGTTCCGTCCGGGTTTTGTATTGTGGATAAAACCGTTTGTGTGTACTGAAAATCGAAAGTTTCAATAATTATCAAGTCCAAATTACGAGTGATGCGAAATACAAAAATCGGGCAAAGAATGAAATGATAAATAAATCAATGCATTAAAGCTATAAAGATGTTAAGGATTTAAAGGCTTGCTAAAGATTCGGCACTTTAGTAACTATACAAGCACATCTGGACACATCTTTATATTGTTTAGGTCCGTTCCTACGATCGTCAGTAACGTTCTAACTGAAACTTTAACTGACAGATGCTCATACGAAACTTACAGTCAAAGTTCTGGTTGAATTTTAACTGAAATCGTAATAACGGCCCTTAATGTTGCAACCAAAAAAAACAACAAAGTAGCACTACTGAAAGAAATTCACAGTAAAATCAAAAGGTTCAAAACATTGATCATAAAAAAAATAATAGAGCACACCGAATAAAACATAAAAAGTGGATGTGAAGATAAAAAAGAAAACGCAATTTTTTTTTTAGTAGTATGAATGGTTAGTACGAACATCGACATCACTTAATGTCATCGGGTCGAGGCAAACCTGGGCGTTTGCGATTGTTTGTGCAGCACTTTGCGTTGTTTGAATTTCGATTTTCGTATTTCCGTTATTATGCGATTGACCTGACGAACTTGTATTAACAATAGTCCCGGAATTATGGATCTTCAATACGCCGACCTGGTGGTGTAATTATTTTGATTTGTTTTTTGTTTTTTGTTCAAATACGGAAAATATGATACAAGAAAAATGAGTTGGACATTTAGTTTTTCGTTTCTGTGCTTTTTTTTTTTGTTTTGTACAGAGAAAGAAAGAAATTTAAAACAACTTCTTACATTATTGTTCGATGTTATATTCCCTGAATTGCCAATCATAAGATTTGCTTTGTCGTCTTCGTCGGAGAATGTCGGCAACAAATCTTCCCGGCCGTGATATCTGTAACAGTTGATGACAATCTTACGTAGGGCATGAGTCCAACTTATCTGAAATTTTTTTAGAATATTTTACAATAAGTAGAAAAAGTTGTAGCGAATTTCAAATTGTTTTTCCAATTACAAACCTTTTGTTTTTCTTCTTCAGTTCGGGCATCCATTCGTACATTAGCCCATGGCAATTCGGCTGGCCACCAAGGCGGTCTTGTCGATTCTCGACCCCAACCTGGCTTTCCGCGACCGGTCGAATATTTCAACATAAGCGGAATGAATGCTCGCAATTGTGCTTGAGTCATTTTTTCGACGGGTGTCGGTATACCATCGATTATTAGTGGTGGAAGTTCAAATAGGGATGGATCTTCTTGCGGTGGGGGTGGTGCTTGCTGTGCCAATGCAGTCTCTAGTTCTTCCATAACAATACTTTTCAAGTTACGAATGACATCTTCAAGCGGTTTCGCACCGAATACTTTATAACTGGTATTGGGTTTGCCCGGTGTAGCGACTAATACTATTGCCTGTTGCCCAACACGTCCAGTAAATTCGTAAATGATTTGCCGGAGTTTTCGTAGTAAGCGATTCTGTTGCCGTTTTCGTATCGATGGATTTGTTTCGAACGAATGTGGCCGTTTACGTTTCTTTGCCGAAGCTATAGCAGCCGCGGCAGCTACACCGACCGGTCCGGCAGCAGCTAGTTGCGAGGTAACTTCATCGTCCATATGCATTTGCATCATTTCTTGTCCGTCTTCGTAAGCACTGCCCGGACTACTTGGCGGATCGTCGTCCTCGTCGTCCGATTGACCGCTCATAGCACCGTCCTCGATCATTTCTATTTTGTACGTCTTATTATTGACCGTGGTTGTGTGATTTGTTGTGCTCGTTGTGACGGTAGAGACATTCATGATGACTGCGGAGTTTTAGACCGGTGATCAACACCGGAACACGTTTGACAAAATTTAAATTTTCACTCAATTTCAAGATTACTGTCGATAGTTTGCCAGAAATTATATTATTAACAGACTTCCCTGTAAAATGAAAAAAAAAAACGTGAGACATCTTTATTTTAAATGTGATTCGAATCTATTTGGCTCAAATTTAGAGAAATTTTTTTCTATAATATTTAGGAGTAAAATGTTGGTGCATAAATTGCATACCCCAATATGTATTTACTTCTCAAGACCGAAATAATAAAGTAAAACTAAAACTCCGTAGAAGCATGTACGACTAGATGACGTTATATTACCTCTTCCACGTATGCGTGGTGTGCCCCAGTGCTCAATTTTAAGATCCTACATTTTAGTGTTCACATCAATGACTCGTTAACTTCAGTATGATGATGTTTATCTTTACCTAAGTCGTGTGATTGTACTTAAGATTTAGGGGAATTTTAATTGTTCACAGTGCATTGTGATTCACTTCCCGACGTTTGCCAACATCTGTTTAAAAAAAATCGAGTAGTATGTAGTACTACACACCTACACTGCCGTCCTAAGAAGAAAGGGCGCATCTCCATTTTAGTAGTTTTGAGATATTTAGGTATTACGTTTTTTATTTTTGCCACCTTCAAAAAATGACTTTTAAGTATTTAAAAAAACCAATTCAAATTAGACGTCGGGCGTACGAAAATCGACTGTAGGTACATCGGTTCTCTAGATGTATATGCGCCTTTTTATCTAAGTAAGTGGCAGATACGATTTTTTTGTCTAATAAACATACTAGACGTGGTAGATGTGAACAATTTGCTTCCTGTTTTTCAGTCCTTTGCAGTTGGAAATCGACCTTTTTAGCTTAGCACAAAAAATATAAACTAATTCACGGTTCCAAATATGCCTCTATCTCAATTTTTGACATTTGGCGCTTGTGCCCTTTTTTCTTAGAACGGCAGTACAGTGGTGGCCACCAATTTTGCACACTCGGATTCTGTAACTTTTAAGTGCAAATATTTTCTACTATTTCATGTTTTTCAATCCAATTTTTTTTTTACTTGAGCTTTGCCCATGTTAGGATTATGTCACCTTAATTTTCATTCAATTACTTTTTCCCCATTCTTTTCTATTTCAGTTTAATTGTGAATAAGATGAAAACAAGCTGGACACGAGTTTAGCACAAAATGAAAAAACTGGTTATTATAAGCGAAAACAAACTAACAAACAACCAATTTTAACGCCTGAACTTAGTATTTTGTCGACATTGCCTGGTCTGATAATGTTAAATATGTTGGACTTATCCTTGATAAGAAAGTATCATTTCACACCCATGTCGAGCATGCTACCAACAAGCTACTAAATTGCATCAGACCCCTATACCCACTAATCAATAGAAAATTGAAGCTTCTGCTAGCTAACAAGCTAATTGTATACAAAAACATCATGTTCCCGCAATTGATGTACGCCACCCCAATTTGGAACTCCTGTGCGAAAACTCATAAGACTAAAATGCAAATCTGTCAAAACAAATGCTTGAAATTGATATTGAATAAACCTTGGCATTTCTCAACCAGACAACTCCTTGAGCTTGCTGGCATCACCCTAGTACACGAATTATCTAACAAGTTAGAACAGAACAGATCGCTTTTATTTGATATTTTCTGTTTTCGGATGTTTCTATCCAAAATAACCCACAAATTTTCGATGACGTTAATGTCGGGCGACTGTGCCGTTGGTTTGATAGCATGCGGACAGTTCCAAACCAGCCATGTCTGTACAATACCCGAATTATGCTTCGGGTCATTGTCTTGATAAAATCTGAGGTCATCGTGAAGGCCCAGTTTCTCCCAATTTTCAAGCAAATTGGACATCAAAATTTCGAGATAATGAGACCTATCCATTGTAGTCTTAATAAATTACAAATTTCCAACTCCCGCAGCGAACATACAGGCCCATAACATAACGCTACCACTTCCGTGTTTGATTGTAGCTTTCAAATTTTTGTTTTGCAATTCTGTATTTGGCTTACGCCAAACATATGAGGCTCCATCAGAGCCAAAACTATTAAACTTCGACTCATCAGCGAATATAGCGGTATTCCAAAATATAGAATCCTTATCTAAATGTTCCTTGGCAAATTTTAAACGTCACTTCTGATTTTTGGCGCTTATAAATGGCTTCTTACGCGCTATTCTATCATTGAACTTATGCTCTCGATCATAGAGCTATATGTATAGTGGAGGTGGCGTGCAGCGACTATTTTGAAGCCGGAGGTTTTCTCGCAAAGGACCGGCGATATTCACTATGCTACTATCAGCATCTTACTCACATACACTGATGGTCAAAATAATAAATACACCCCTAAGTTTCTTGTAAAACATCTATTTTTTCAGCTGGCAATGCTTTTCAAGTGACGTAATCAACTGCAATGAACCATTAGATTGGGAAGCCATTGTTTTAAGTAGCAAGCCTGTTCACATGTTTTATTCAGACATGTCAATTTGAATTTGATAGTCAAAGGACCACTTTCACATTGGACAAAATAATAAATACAGTGTTTTTAAATAAGTACTTTCGGGCCACTTTTTAATTTTTTTTTTCCAAATTTATTTTCTTTCGAGTAAGTTAAGTGAAAACTTTTCTAACAAGTTCAAATTATCTGGTTTTGTAATAATTCTTTAGTTCAAACATCGGCCGAAATAAGCACTGTTCCGCAGAAAAGAGGATCGAAATGCAACGCCTAAGGGACGACGGCTACTCTCTTCGACAGATTGCACAAATTTCTCACTGCTCTTTGGGAATGGTCCAGAATGCCATGAAGAAGAAGATTGATAAAGAAAATCGCGGCCGACCACGGAAAACCACTCCATCATTGGATCGAAAAATTGTGCGTGTCTCTAAAAGGAACCCTTTCGCGTCTTCGGTCGTGATTTTGCGGGAAACAAATGCTAAAGTCAGTGCTAGAATAATTCGTAGAAGATTATTGGACGTAAACTTACCAGCCCGATCACCAAGAAAAGTGCCTCTCCTAAGCAAAGAATTCATACGGAACCGACTAAATTTTGCAAGGGCCCATTTAGATTGGAGCGGAGAAGAAGGCACGAGAAAATGGCGAAATATTCTCTGGAGTGACGAGTGCAAGTTCAACATCTTCGGATCGGACGGAAAAGAATATAGTAGGCGTCCTCCCAACAAATCCTTTGATCCAAAATATACCAAAAAGGCTTAACGGTCTTTTTGGTATATTTTGGTATATAGGGGAGGTAGCATAATGATGTGGGCAGCATTTTCTTGGTATGGTGTAGGTCCAATTCACTTGATTGACGGGATTATAACCAAAGAAAGTTATTTGGACATACTAAAGGACGTAATGCTGCCATTTGTAGAGGAAGACATGCCGCTTCGATGGACATTTCAACACGATAATGACCCGAAGCACACTGCAAAATTGGTGAAGGAGTGGTTGCGGCGCAAAAAGATGTCGGCTCTCGATTGGCCAGCGCAGTCACCGGACTGTAATCCTATTGATAACTTGTGGAAGCAAGTCAAGGATAAGGTTTATGTACATAAACCCAGAAATAAGTTCGAATTGTGCACTGCAGTAAAAAGAGAGTGGCACCTTATTTCAAAAGAAAGTTGTGAACGTTTAGTGGATTCGATGCCGGCTCGTTGCAAACAAATTCTTCAAAATAAGGGTCACGCAATAAATTACTAACTTGAAATTATAAAAAAAATAAAACTGAAAACTTCGCTTGAAAGTAATTAAATTTTTCAATACAATTCTCATACTGTATTTATTATTTTGTCCACTCTATAATTAGTATAATGAATCCAAAGCGAAATACATTAAAAACCCTTAACAGGTACGAACCTTTTTTTTTTACTAATATGTTCTACACATTTCAACGTATCGTTTTAATAGACTGGCTTAACTTACAAGGTATTGAAAGCTGAAAAAATAGATGTTTTCCAAAAAACGCAGGCGTGTATTTATTATTTTGACCACCAGTTAAACCCCGGTATTGAAAAGAAAAAAAGCCCAACCTTTAAATACTACGCTACTATTTGCATTTCACTGCCACCGGGCATGAAACGCTCCATACAAAAACGTTCGCTTGAACTTCAAAATGCTTCAAAGTCTTCATACAGAAACGGAGTGTTGCCATCTCCGTCATATATAGCTCCATGCTCTCGATACACACGACGAATAGTTTAATGGGTGGCATGACTTGCACAACTCAGCTTCCACTCTACTGGCAATTTTGGAAGCCGATAGTCTTGGGTTTTCCAGGATTTTCCAAACAAAATAACGATCTTCCGTTGGATAGAAAATTTTGTTGGGGGCATTTCTCCCTTTATCGTGCGTTCTCTTTTCGCGGACAAATCGGTATATGATGTTCGGCAATGTAGAATCACTTCAGTCCATCCATCTCACCAATTTTCCTGCGCCAATGATTACTTTTAAAATTACTGAGAACAAGTTCTCGCTGATCAGTTGTTGTACGTGGTCCCATTTCGCAAAACTAATTTTTCTGCACGATCTTCTCAAAGAATTCAGGAAGAATGAACTTGAACACATTACGAATATAATGACTAAATCATAGAAGAAAAAAATAACCGCTACATTGCAAAATAAAGGATCATTGCATACCTGCAAAGTGTTTGGTTGAAATAAGCTGTGGCATTGTTTTTTGATGCGTTTTTCGCTTTTAATTGTTTTAGAATATTACAAAAAATAAATGAAGTCATATTTGATTAGTTTAAACATTAGACTAATAACCTGCGTTTAAATAATGTTGATATCTTCTTTAGTTTAGATTTTATAGGCAGTTAAAGTTTTTTTTACGTGCTGGTTGAAATAAGCTGTGAGCCACTGTAAGTCGTTAGTCAGAGAATCTATCAACATACATAAATCAGTCGAGGGTTACACTCGCACGTACCATTCCCGACAAGACGATTAGATTAACTAGGGACAACCTGTCCTCCAAATGCAGATTTGCTAGGATCCCAACGTGAAGTCTACAACCCATTTTGCTGCGTTCAAAAAGTTGTGGCATACTTTTCTAGCGCAAGGGAACCTTGAGAGAAACTAAAATACATCGATGAAAATGGTAATAAGTGGTCATATCTTCAGGAAGCAAACATCTCAAAACGGGCACAAATAAAAGAAGGAAATTCAAGGAATATATAAGTCCTGCCGGGATATAGAGGCTATGTCCCAGAATCGTTCTTGTACAGAAGCTCATCGAGTGTCACACAGGAATTGACTAATGCATTCCGAAAGTGGTTTCTAAAATCTTCTTGTAGGGGTAACTTTTTCAGCATACACATCGAAGTCATACAGTCACTCACAGCTTAAATGATGCACTTACAAAAATACTTAATTTTGATGAAGTGCTAGCTCATATAACGAAATATCGAAATTTTCAAAAAACCGTTTTTACGTTTAATAATTTTATTTTAAACCCAGATAAAACAAAATTTTTTCTTCGTCTATACAAAAGCAAAAATTAAAAAATTGAAATTTTGAAAAAAAAAAAACTACGTCACAGTTTAAATGATGCATCATGGGAAAAATGTAGAATATTTAATGAATTTAATATTTTCTTTGATTTCTAATATTTTGTAGGACCGCCTTTATGATCTAATACCGTCTGAAGCCGTTTTGGCATAGATTCTACTAATGTCCTTGTATAGATTGTGGATATTTTATTCCACTCTTCTAACAGAGCGTTTTTTAAAGTTTTTATCAGGGCCGTCATTTCAGTCTTTTCCAGGGGGGGGGGGGGGGGGTGCGGCAAGATGTTATGAATGTATGTATTTTTATATATAAATCTCCATTTGTTATATGAAAAAACCAAATTCAGGGGGAGGGGCAAATGCCCCCCCCCCCCCCACTGTGGCCTCAAATGACGTCCCTGGTTTTTATTATTTTTAAATTTCTAGCTTTAATTTTGCCCTTATTATGCTCAATTACACTCTTTTTTTTACGGCCGTCGTTATAACTTAGGGGGTCACTCTTTAATGCGATTGCACAGCTATAACGACATAAGTTGAGGATAAAATGGTGTGATAGGGAATTAAGGGCGGTGGGACAGGAGGGAAGCGTCTAAAGTGTCGGTGGACGTTGTTTTTGAACCGCTGAAGGTTATACTTATCACGGAATAGATCGGCCGGCAATGCGTTCCACATTACTGATGTTCGGGGGATAAAGGACTGCCTAAATTTCACTGTTCTCCACGAATGGGGCTGAACGGTATACTCGTGGGCACGTGAAGCTTGGCGAGTGTTACGGGGGGCGACGAAGAGTCGGGGAATAAGTTCTTTTAGTTCCTTACTACATTTACCATGAAAATATCGGTAGTAAATACTGAGTACTCCGACATTACGGCGATGCTAAAGGGAGTCTATAGAAGCTGCAAAGGCTTCGTCTCCAATTAGTCGGAACGCATGTTTTTAAACACGGTTGAGCAAGGCTAAATGGGATTTAGGGGCCCCAGTCCAGATATGCGAATTGTACTCAAGACGTGGTCTGATATATGCCTTGTAGATTGTAGATAAATCGGACGCTGAAAAATATTTCTTACACTTCCGTAGAATTCCAAGGCGTTTAGAAGTATCAATTGCGACATCAAAGATGTGCTGGCTCCAGTTTAGGTGGTTGTTCTATAGTAAATCGGGAGATTGTGGTACCGTTTCAATAATATGAAGGCAGTTGTATAGCATTCATTCCCTAACAAGATAGGATGAATGCTTTGGGTCGTTATCATGCAAGAAGCTAAAATTGTTCTTTATTCCCATATTTTCGGCACTGGTTTTAAAATTCTGCTTAAGGATGTCCATGTACATCTGTTTGTCCATATTGCCTTCTATAAAGTGGAGTTTTTCGACGCCTGCAGAGGACATACAGCCCCAAACCATAACATGATCTCCACTATGCTTAGCAGTTGGTCACAAGTTCTTAAGCTTTAGCTCCTTATTTGGCTTTCTCCAAACAGAGACCTTCCCATCTGATGCAAAAATGTTGAATTTACTCTCATCTGCACAAATTACCGTTTTCCAAAAGTCCTGTGAGCTGTTTCGATATTTACGGACAAACTCCATTCAAAGACTCACGTTCTTAGAACTAATCGGGGACTTGCTTCTTGCTACTCGTCCATGTAAATGTTCTTTACGCAATATTCGTCGCGCTGTTTCAGGATGACACTTATTTTCCAACCGTTTCTCCACTTCATACGTGAGCTTTTCAGCACTGAACAGCGGTTCTTTCCGGGATTCCCTGGTAATCCATCGTTCATCGTGATCTGTGAAAATTTTGTTCGGGGCTTTCCTCCCTTTATTTTCAATTCGATTTTCGCGTGAATATTGTTCAATAATATGTTGTACGTAGATGTACTTTTATTAATAATGTCCGCGATGCACCTTTGATTTTTTCCCGAAATAAAATGGTGTATTATTAATTCGCGTTCATCAATGGTTGTACGAAGACCCATTTTCGATAAGCGATACGATCAGGAGGGAACTAAACTAATGAACTTCACTTTGCGACTAGAAATCCCTATTGTAATAGTAAACTATCATCGTCTGTGAACATGGAGTGGAGACTAGTTATATTTTCGGAAATTTTCTGCCTTTATCATTGAAGCTGTGACGCTACTTTAAGGAGTGTTCACCGAATTGTTTAGGTTTCATCTACATTCAACTGCAAAATTCAAAATCATAGCAGTGGAATTAAAAGGAAATCATGAAACAATGTGACTATTTGAAGACGATAATCGAAACTTTATTCCTATCCTTTTTTTTATAGGAAACTTATAAGAATTCTTGGCTGCATCATTTAAGCTGTGAGTAACTGTAGAACCTTAATGCAAAACAACTCGATTTTCAGTCGATCCTTTTGAGTTTATTGAAGACTTCCCTCTGAGGAGCTCTACTCTCGTTAGCCCAATTTAGTGTACGGTTATATACAGTACACTAAATCCATCTAGCAATGGTTGTATTAATCGATCTTCTCGTAAACGGAGTTTCGTTTCTAAATCTTATTTATAAGTTGCATCAAACCATAAAATGAAGCACACGAGCTACCCTATGTTATTATTATTATATTAGATGCAACCCGGTTAAAAACTCGGGCCAGGCCCAGAGGGCATATGGCAGCCTATTTTAAATCAAAAATGTTCAATCCTCCGAAAACCAACCAAGTATCAACCCCCTTATCAAAAGGACGCATGGAAAACTTCTCGACACCGTTCACAGATGGCACCACGGTCTACGTGAAAATTCCCCTTCGCACACTTCAAAACAAATCAAAATTTCCAATTGGCTTCCCACGAAAAAAAATAAATTGTGCACTTTACCACATCAAATCCTTGGGGTTAAATTAAAAGAATCAAAGCAATTATGGAATCGTATGAAGAAATCAAGGAATTCGCGAAAAAGTTCTCGGAAAGGGTTACGGGTTTCGGGAGATTGCAATTTCCTCATGGAAAACGTAAACACAAAAAAAAAACTTTACTACTAGTACACAAAACAAAAAGTTAATAAACGTGGGAGTCGATAGACCAGCGATTTTCTACCGCCCGTAATCAGGTGCCAGCATACGGGATGCCCGCCGTGCACTTTTCCATTCGACGGGTCCCCCCGACATGCAGCAGCAGCAGCAGCAGTACAACTGGGGCATCCATTACAAAAAAAAAAGGAAAATGTTGGGAAAATTTTTTTTCACATTTTTTTCTTAAAGCGAACAATCGTAGCCTGCGCGGCTTCGGAACTGTTAATTCGGTCGGAAAACAAACGACACAGTCATTTGTTGTAAATAATAACACGGAAAATACGACGATATCGTCGGGTAATGGGAAAAAAATGAAAAATAGAGCAAGCCCAGTTTGGGACATTGCTGTCACGACTGCGTACGCACCTGCGTGTGATTTTTACCAGATTTCCAATGAATTATCCGCTTAACGCAAACATCGCACGCAAATTTAATCACTCAGAAGTTACTTTTTTCACAAAATCACCGAGAAATTGACAACATTTCCCTACCGTATCGAGCACGAGCACACACGGGCTACACAGGGAAAAACGCAATACAAACTAACACTAACGTAGCCTTCGTCGTTTTTCGGTCCGATTCTCACGCACACATTGTCGTTTGTAAACACTATTTTCCGTGTACGGACACGAGGCTGCCCGTCGAATTGCGCCGGTGTGTGCGTGTTCCGTTGATGAAAGGGAAAAAAATGGTGGACTATTCGATACAAGAAGCTTTTCCGATGTGCGGGGTGGAATTTTCACTCGCCCGCAACGTTATCGATCCCGACCGAGCATTTTATTTTTATCGATACGAGAATACACCACCTGCGAGACGAGAGTTGCGGTTGTGCGATTCATGTGGGAAATTTTTTACTCGTTCGGGAAATTTTTAACTCGTTCGTTTTTGTGGTTTTGGTTGGCTCAATGAAAAAATATTTATGATGTTGCGAAGCTTTACTTGGCGAGTTAATGCGGTATTTCGCCTGTATCTATGCAAGTATTTCTGATAATCACTTTCCGTTTCTTGAATTTTGTTGCGCTGCTATGGGATTCCATCGGCGTCCGATCGAATTTTGTTGCGCGATTCTGGTAGTAATGGGATTCCATCGGCGTCCGATCGAATTTGCCCCTAAATTGCGCCGATTTTTCAAAAACTTGGTCAGCGGGAAGAAAAATGAATGGTGACGGAAGGGGAAGCGATAGATAAAGTGTTCCATTAAGAGCGACGCATTTTGTTTTTTTCAATTAAAAGACTTCTGGGTTAGTTATGGAAATGATTTTTATTTTAAATGACAGTACAATCGATGCCATTATATTTATTTACGAAAGACGATATCGTTGTCCGTCTGATTCGATGCTCTGACAGAAAAAAGTCCAATTGGCAATTTTATTAATGCTGTTTTTGAAAACCACTTAGGCGATCGATTTGGTTATGTTTTTTTTTAAAAAGAAATCCTACGAAAGGTGGGGAAAAAAGGGCATTCACCTGCTCTATCTGTGGATTACTTTTTCAAGTCAAAATAATCACTCCTTGACGTCCGTACACAACTTTATTATTCAGTTCGGTTGAGAAAAAGCCGTTAATTTTCGTAAAAGCTTTACGTGGTCTTCACAATCCAATATGGACATTATCAAAGCAAGAACAGTTAATAGATAGCATAAATTCTATCAATAAGGTTGAGTTTTAGAAGTTAAACAAACGTTCCATAGAGAACCGGAATCAGCACCTGGATCATGAATGACATACTAAAGCTAAGTTAATGTGTATAAAAATTCAAATTTCTAGTTGAAGCGCTACGGAACTATCGGCCAATACTCGAGGAAACAGGAAGTTTTGAATGGGGAAGTGGGTTCTCCGCCCGTGGTGCTGATGCCATCACCTCAATGATATCCCGAAAAGGAGGGTGAAATAATAGTGGTAGTATTACTTATATATCATTTGAGCAACGGTTAGACGAGAAGAACCGGCGAATCAGTTGAAAAATGGAGTTAGCGTCCATGGCCGACTTTTTGAATGTCTACGCACCTCAAGGACCTGGAGAATCGAAAATAACTGAAAGCAACAAGCCAACCCATCGAGCCGGATGCAATTAGAAGTAGCTCCTCCACGCCGACACACGAAAAGTCCACCGAAATAAGCTATTTGTCTATCCCATTCCCTTGGATTTGTGCTATAGGATCGGAAAACACTATCATAGGATGCTGGCGTTTCCAACGAGGATTTCAGATTCAATGTATATTACCAATAACTCAGATCCTCTTACTCAAAAACATACGTTTTAAGAAGAATCACCATGTTATTAACCAATATAAAGGTGTACTTGCTGGATTTTTTATCCAGAGATACAAGTCTCCATGGATCTTCCTCGTGAACTTATTGTAATCTATATAAATGAAGTCTATATCAATTAAATTTAATTTGAACAAACCCGGAGTGATATTTAGTTAGTACTGAACGTACCAAAATCCTATCACTGTAAGACGATATTTTTATAGTTCTCATATGCAAAGAACTCTAAGGAATGATGAGGACAATACTCAGAACTGATAGTTTGAAATGATGTTGAATATTAATATTCAACTCACTCAAACCACAACATGGACATTCTTATGTGATTCGCTTAGCTGCTGACAAATTAAGGACATATTACATAATAAATTTCAAACTACAAAAAATTAATTAGCAACAAAGTTTTCATTTCCAGGATGATCCTGTGAAATGCGATATTATTGGCGTTAACATGGATAAACAAATTGTGTACATTGTACATATATTCTTTTCAGGATTAACGTTGATCTTCCACAGCTGCTTAAGCCTGTTTTCAAGTTTCAATTGCATCGACTTTTCTTCCCATTCATGCCTTTATCGGCAACTTCAAACTAATTCAAATTCAAATTTATTGTCGTGAACCATATGATTACATGTACATTAGTAGAATAGTTTGTGATCAGGCTTGTTCCTCTACAACAACGGTTGGAAACTTAAAGCTAACAATGGCTGTATTGAAATAAAATTAATTAGATTAGATTGAAGGAAAAATGGTTAAGAAAAACCAAACCAAATTCCTAACTTATTGCGTTCTTAAAGCGTTTTAATGACTTTTGTATGGCAACTACATTGAGATATATGTATATGTATGTACTGGAGACGATAAGCAACGATTGAGTTTAAGGCGGACGTAGTCGCATTCACTTGCAATCAAAACCTCAACAAATTGACATAATACTCCTGTTCTGTCTCACTTACTCACACAGTAAAACAACAACGATTTGATATAACGACCCTGTTTTGTCTCACTTTTCATGGTGTTTTTGTACCTATGCATTTAACATTATCCAACAAAGCGCTTTATACAAAACCGGTGGCTTGTCGTCTACAGTAGCTCTATGGGCAACTACCAGAAGCAGTATGGAATTTAGTCTTACAAATAAAAGTCAAATTTCAACTTTCTTGGACAATGCGTTCTTGAGTTAGCGTGAGCCCAGATATACCTATGTAGCAAGCAGAATTGACTAAAATTTATAACACTCTAAAGATTTCATGAGAGGTCACTCTCCAACTAGTTTTGAACAAATCGGGTGTTAGTATCCTTTAGTTATTGAATATTCTGCTCTTTCTATGGACAATAAAATTGTTATCTTTAAAACAATTTTTAAACCTATTCTCTTTGGTGAAACGCAACCATGTGCGGTTGGTAAGCACTAAAATAGTATATGTTTTAACGAATATCACAATATCTTTTATGTTTGATAAAATAGGAACTTTCCTTTTACTTCTCTAGGGTTTTCATAGATCCATATAGTCTTCGTATTACTACATATATGGATCAAGGCTGTCCAAGGAAAATAAACTACTTATATAACAGGAGGCCTTATTTATACAAGAAGGCCCTGGCCCAATTTGGGCTGTCGCGCCATTGATGATGATACAAGACGGTAATGCAACCCTTCCTTACATATGGCACTCCAATACGGAATGTATGCGTCAAGGTACATAAAAAAACGACTCCAGATAATCTAGAACAAGTGTTTCAAGATCATCCTGAAAAAAAACCTGGGATTTTTCTACTCGATTGTTACACCATACATAAACAAGAAGAAAACTTCATTGCAAAGTGTGCACACTCAGTAAATCCATTGATCCTCTCTTTCGTTTCATCATAAAATAATCGACAGTATATGATTTCACATGGTAGTCAATTTTGTTTAGTTTTAGTTTAGTTTTAAGTAATTTTAATGCACCATTAAGGTTTTTATTATTCCAATTTTCCTTATGAAAATTAAATACCAATCACAAACAGTTTAATTAATTTATGAACAAAAGAAAACATTGAATTACTATGGCTGAATAGATATGCGATCTGAGCACCAACTCAACAGAAACATTGTACAAATACTTTTATAAATATTTATTGCAATGAAGTAAACAGCTTATCTATCTATCTAGATCCTAATATAGAAACCGATCTTAGCATTTTTCAATATTTATTCTAAAAGAAAGTGTACACGGGATGTATAGTATGGTATACAGTATAATCTCGATAAGGTGGTTTTTCCAGTAATGTGAACAAGAATATTTTTTTTAAATGTCTCTTGTAATGTGCGCAGTGTTAATTTTAGCGCCTCTATAATGTGAACATGGCTATCTAAAAAGTAACACTCTGTTTATACAGTTATGAGTATTGATATATATTACGAGCAAATGTACAAATTAGGTCTACAGTCGAAAATGCATTTAACATTATCCAACAATCCAAAATAACAAATTTTTTCAAACCTAACTCTTCAAAATAGAATAGTATTTTTCTTTATCATTTTCAGAATTATTAAAAATAGCTTTGGTTTTCGAAATATATAAATGGATTTTGGTTTTATGCTTCATGTAAATTTAATTTTTTTTTTTCAATAAAATACATACATACATACATTTGTAAATTCATCTACAGCATGTATTTTTCATCTCCAATAAAGAGAACACCTCCAAAATGTTAAATTGGTCGGTTTCAATTAAGATCACATTATCGAGATTATACTGTTTTATAGTTGCTCATGTTTTACACAGCTTTTCATTTTCACATATTGTTAACCCTTTAAAGCCCGGTATTTCAATGTTGAGTTAACTTGTAGGTGCGGTAATTCAATATAATGTTAACTCGAGCGGTTTTGATTAACTGACAACTTACAAGTTAACTCTACATTGAAATACCGGGCCTAAGTAACACTAATGTAGACTACCTGAATGCACTAAAAACCAACTTTCTTTTGTATTATTTAAATTTTATTCCGTAAATTTTTTTTCAATTCTCTTCATAGCACACAAATAACAAGAGAATCATCTTAAAGTATAAATGAGGATGACAGACATCTTTGGGCGTGGTCAACTACTCCACGTGAACAAAATATTTGTACGATCTGCAGTACGGACGCAGGAAGTTTAGTAGGTCCGAAGCGAATATAGGAAAAAAAAAAAACAAATTAAAATTTGTTCAAAAAACAATCAGCAAACATCATCTACAACATCGCGATCGTACAAGAGTACACATATTCGGGATTATATTAAAACTTCCCCTTATCTTATTCCAATGTGCAGCTTTACAAGTCCTAATGACGAAGCGTTGATCCTTCGAAGGTATCTGCCTACTTTTGAGAAGGCGATTGAACTGAAAATTTATGACTCCATCGGTACAACAAATAGAAAAATTAGTCCGTGTGCTCCGTCTCACGATATCTTGATGATCTCGATTCAACAGAAACTTCTTTAGCATTCTATAAAAATATAAGAAGACATTTCTCGGCTTCTAAGGTTGAACAAGTACACTTATGACGGTCACGTCCTGTTTACAGATCCTGCCGGCACAATTCCACAAACGACTAAGCTTAAAAATTATTATTAAAAAAAATTGCACGAAAAATTTTAAGTATAAAATAAATTCTAAAGATTAAACTTGAAACAAAAAGTAAAATTTCAAATTTGTATTTTAGGTAATTCAACGTGGCACGCCTATTTAGAAAAAAATATTAAAATTCGTAATATCCGCTCACCATACCGATAATTGGTGACGTGAAAAATGCGCGTAAAATTCCAGAATATTCTACTTGTGAATAGAAGTCAAAGATACCTGAAGAAACTAAACTCACCGAAACTCTAGTCTAGAATCGCTAAAATGGTGTAAGTCCAATCACAAAGAAGCCCTTCACCAGGCAGCTAACATTTCTTAAAAAATCCGTTAGATGCCCGAGGATGAGCCGATTTGTAATTGTAGCTAAATTTTAAATTACATTTTTTATTTTTATAATTTAAATCTATAACTAAATTCGGTGGTAGTCCACGGTTGAGTGAATGCCGTTTAGAGAAATCCATGAACGTCTGTATAAGCACAATTTCAAACTCTGACTAAAAACGACTATGTTCCGAATCCTTTATATATATTAATATTAGGTGGTAATGTTGTATATATTGCGATAAGCTACTTCGATGGTTTGCAGTTGTACATATTCTATTTTTTTATGTATATTTTTTTTTACTGATAAAAGACCGACACATTTGCCACCAAGAGTCTGCAGTAAGGAAAAAAGAAACAAGATATTGTTCACAAGAAAACCACGATAAAACATTTTAACGATATTTCTTAGTGGTTTAAATTTGTATTTTTTTTTTCCGAAATTGAGGTTTAATTGATTTAATTGCAATTTTGTTTATAAGAGATTTTTATTTTGTAACAAACGGCCGTTACAAATTTTCCCGCATCTTTGGTACAATTTCTACGTTTTACTGTTATGCAATAGGAAAATATTGTCCTAGAATTTGAACTTAAATATTTATAATTTATTTATATATTGTTTTTAGGATATACCAAGGGAGGCATATCACAGATCCTTTTTTTAGTTGAAAGGCAACTATGAGACACATAATCAATTCGAATTAAAGATATTCTGAGAAGGTCACTTTTATAGATTTTTCCCGGAGTTATTTAGTAGGTCAGTTCTTGTTCGGTAAGGAACCACCGCAGTCTGTACTCGTTTATTTAATTGCATGGAGCACAACTAAACAGCATTTACCACCAAGAATATTTTGATGAAATAAACGAAAATAAATACACGAAAATCGTATTTAAATCAGAGCCCAGAATAAATTAATTCACAACAACATTAAGGACCGTGTAACTTGAACCAGTTTTATTTCGCTTTGACTATTGAGATGTTTTTTTTATTAATTAATTTATTTAAATCGGAATGTATTGTCATGGTTTTATAGGCTCTTTTGATATATAGGTACCCAGTAGTATAATCCGTAATTAGGATTTGTACAATCACAACAAACACACGCGGTAAGGATGGTTACATTGCACACATACCCCCCCACTAGACTATGACATAAACACACTTCCTTACGATTACGACGGCGTGTGTTTTGGGTTATTATTTATGTACTAGAAAAAGGACATTGAGTTTCGGTTAGAACATATTGGACTAGAATAAAGGACTTTTGATTTCAAGCTAGTTTCGTTTGCTTGAAATTTTGCATTGCAAATGGACATCTTATCCGTTATAAGAAAAGGAAAAGCTATAGCGTCAATTCTTTGGAATCATAAATATAATAGCATGCTTAAATATAATAGCATCTTGAGGGTCCTGCAAATTCCTTAATACTATGTCCTATGAAAATATTTTGCCTGCAGGATATTAGTACAGTAGGTACTGCTTATTGTAATCACTTTGGGATCAGCCAAAAACAATAACATTAACCGGTTTATAACAATAGACGAACGAAAAACGAACGTTTGTGGAGAATGGGACCCAACTGTTTCGATAATTAAATCCGGATTATAACATTATCCGGGATTACAATAAGCAGTATCCACTGTATAAGCAGTATCCACTGTATTATGTATGGTTAGATAGATATATATTTTCCATAGTATTAACATTTAGTGCTTAAACTAACTTATAATCGATTAATGGAAACTGGAAATAAATATTGTGGCATTATCGATTTTTTTAATACAAATATTGCTAAAGTCAAATCATTGAATTGCTTTAAATCTTAGTTTTAATTAAATTGAATTATATATGTATGTACTAATTCTAATATTGATGTTGATATTTATAATATTATACTTTATTCTAAAGGGTCACGCACCCGTTAATTTTATAAAATAAAATAAAAAAAATAATTACTCTGTGGTCAGACTTTCGTCTCTACATCCATTGTTATTAAATTATAGTATGGAGGTTGACATCTCTAACGTATTGTAGGAAAATAAAGTAAAACCTTCCTGTGTATATAACTAATCTAACTTAAAGTAGTCTGGGTGACTAGGTTCGAATCTGCTTGACGACAAGTAATTTTCGAGATTGGGATTGGGTGAGTTCCTGAGTTTAAAATCGGGGCAATAATCACGGACGAGCGTGTGGCTGACCACTTCGCCTCCTAGTGTTCCGTTGGTATCGCAATAAAAGGCCTAGGCCCGATTGGGCTGTTGATTTGACGATTATTATTATAAATTAAAGCTACTTAACTACTAAAAACCTAGGTTAAGGGCTATTGCTATGATTGAAGCGAAGAGAGGATCAATGGATTTTTCGCGGTTGTGCAACGATGCAAGATACGTTGTGTTAATGTCTGTACGGTATCTTATATTTGACACTCGATTAAAATTTGATGTACATATTATGGAAATATGCAAACGGGCCTATAGGTTATGTGGTTTTATTTTGAGAGCTGCTTATCCGTTCTGTAACTTAGATCTCTATATTAACCTGTACAACAGTCTTGTCAAATGTCACCTTGAATACTGCTCAGTTGTGTGGAACCCATACTATTCTTATCTTATAGCAGCATTGGAATCAGTGCAGAGACGTTTCACACGATCACTCTTTCGCAGACTCAATTTCGAGGAAGTTCCGTATGATGCTAGATTACAACACCTTGGACTTTCTTTTCTGAAGGACAGAAGATCTTACTAAGATATTTTGTTCCTATACAAAGTTTTATTTATCTTTAATTGTACTCTCTATGTTGAACTTACATTCAGGGCAACTAATCACCGCTCCAGATCACAAGACACTTTTATCATTCCATTTGCATCTATAAATGCCTATTTTAATTCGCCGCTCCTCCGTCTACCTCGATCTTATCATGAAAATTGTCTTAGTTTTCAGGGCCACAGTTTGCGCACAATAAAAATTCACTTAAATCCATATTTAATATTTAATACATTATTTCTAATTACTCACTTAGTTACATCTAATTTTTATTTTTTTTTTTAATTTTTAATTTAATTTTAACTAGGTATTTATTTTTATTATTCTTATTTTCATTTTATTTTTATTTCTTTTTTTTATTTTTGGCGCATTGTTTTTATTGGAGTTTATATTCTGTACATATTTTCGCTTTCCAAATAAATAAACCAAGGCAGTGTCTCGCCACTCCTCCGTTTACCTCGATCATTTCATGAAAATCGTCTTAGTTTTCAGGGTCACAGCTTGCGCTCTATTAAAATTCATTTGAAATCCTTATTTGATATTTATTAATTTCTAATTCACTCACTTAGTTGCTTTAATTTTAATTTATAATTTATTTTAATTATTAATTTGCTTATTATTCTCTTTTCTTCTTATTATTATTTTTATTTTAACTTTATTCTTATTTTATTTTTGGCGCATTGTTTTATTGGAGTTTATATTCTGTTCATTTCGCTTTTCTAAATAAATAAATAAATTTCCTCATTTTCGTGTAGTAGACGCGTAGAGTAGTGCCAAGGATAGTCTTGAAGCATTTGTTTTGCACAATTTGAAGAATTTTCTTGTAAGTTTTGGCCCAACAACTCCAAGTAGGGGCGCCATAGAGCAACATTAGCAGTTTGGATTTCCTGTTTACGATGGAATAGACAACTCTAATAGTTTTCATCGTCTTCGACACCACTTGGGCAGTATGGTTGTTTCATTTCATAAAAATCTAAGTACTAAGCTTTTTGGAAGGAATGCCTAAGAATAGTGATCTTTAAAAAACCACATAGGGTTTTTTTTACGCAAGTATAATGAGTCCTCAAACGTGAAAATACAAAAATCAGGACAGCTATATTTTTAAGCAGAATACTATTATTCTATACTATTATTGGAAAAATAAAGTAAAAGTAACAAAAAACCCGGAAATTAAAGAATATTGTTATTCAATAACTTGTGAACGAAGTCGAGGATGTTTATTTTGAAGCAGGAGAAGTCAAAATAATCAAATGAAGTGAATAAGTAATACGCCTAAGCCGGTCGTAAGCCCAGGTTAAGATAAGGAGGAGCGAGTGAACACATGCTGAATGGCCAGGAACACCAGTGCGTCTCAGGAAGTAGGTCTGAAACCGGTATTGTTAGACTCGCGGCATAGCTGAGAACTGCAGCACACCATAACCGGAAGTGTGTTCGATGTACTATAGACCTGGTCCTCCAGGTTGGGCGATGGGCCAACAACCCATCCCAGGAAAAAAAAAACCTATTGTTCCGAAAGCAGGACTACAGACTCGGAAAATTTTTGTATCAACGGCAACGACTCTGGCAACGCATTAAGGACTATTAAAACGCTTCTTAGATGCACAAATTGGAGGACGCGGGCGCTGAACCGAGATGACTTCAGACAATGTATCCTGCAGGCACTGGCCCGATTTGGGCTGTCGCGCCATTGATGATGATGTTAATACATTTAGGGCCGTTATTACGACATTCAGTTAAAATTTAACCGGAACTTTAACTGTAAGTTTCGTATGAACATCTGTCAGTTAAAGTTCCACTTCGAACGTTACTGACGATTGTAGGAACGGGCCTTAGTCGTCAGATTCTGCTATACCCGAACTAATACATGGAACTCGCGCCAGAGCGTCGTAGTAGCTGCGTCTGCAAAGAAATTCGTTGCTTAACGAACTATACTATTAAGCCCGTTATTAATAATACTATTAAGCCCTGCCACTCCGCCTCGAGTGTCCAGCTTACTCTTTTACGAGAATGCAGTTATATAGCGTTGATGTTATGAGGATGGAGGAACTTGGTTCTCGGTCTCTACCTGAGCCCTTGAAATTCGTGAGGTCGAAAAAGTTCGGATGGGTGACTCAAGTACAATGGCCAATCATTGTCTAAGTGCTCAAGATGCGGTGCTTTGTTGCGTGTCTTTCCCCGCATCAAACCCCAGCCATGACATCCTATGGCAGATCGTGTTCGTGTTATAGCTTCAAATAGAGAGGAGTGTAGAGAAGAAGCTGAGAGGGTCAATTTCTTTATTATTTTTATTAATCGAACAAGCGATACTTCGATATGAGAATTGATTAACGAATAAATAAAAATTGCTTTCTTGGAAGATTGCTAAAGTCAAAATACAAATTAACCCTTCTAAAAATCGTATCTGATTTAAGTGCCTCTACTGCCATTGAAGCAGTAAATTCAACCATTTCCTCAATCAACTGAAACTCTGCCCTGGAATTTAGAACTTTATATTAACTTCAGAACATGTCCAACATTTAGAGTACTTGATATCAACAAATCAGTAACAATCTCAGCTTAGTCATAATTTGATTTTTTTTTCGTGTCAAATGGCGATAAGATTTAAAAGTATAATTTTTTTAACACAGTTATTTCCATTTTTTATTTTCGTCTAAAAATAAACATAAAATTCACAATAAATTGCAATAAGAGTCGCATACAACGTACAATAAAAATAGTGCTTGGCCGTGTAAAATAAATTTCTCAACATAACAGTAATACTACGACAAATAAAAACCAACAGATTTATTTTATAAATTGTATAGCAATAGAATTTTAAGCATTATCATTTTAAATCTAATAATTCTGAATTTATTTCAACGTTCAACAACTCGTCCGGCTCTAGGTCTCAATTTAGGAATACGCTGTGCCTGGATTCACATTCATCATATCCGTGCTGCTGAAATAAAAACCAGAGAATAGTTAACAAAAAATGCGGCAGAAAAAAACTACCAGCCCCAGATAATTCTTTCATATACAAAACTGTACATAATGATAATCAATTTTCAAAGATAAACACATTGTTTCTGAAACATAGCTCTTATCGCAAAAAGCCAGCTAACAATGACTTGTCCAGGACCAGTGCCAATCTATTGTATTGTCATAAGACTAATACTTTTAACCGAAACGATTAAATCACATGTGCATAATAAATACAACAAACCTTTTGCTACATTTGATATGAATGAAGAGCAGCACGATTCCGAGAAGAAGGCATACACAACCAACAACAATGTAGGCAATGCCTAAGAATGGATTTTTTCCGCCCAATAAGGATGTCGTTGATAAGATCATTTTTTTCGATCCTTCGAATTCTGATACGGAATATGCTGCAATTTAAATTTTTTAGATAAGTTGGGTTTTTCTGTTGAGCTGTTTGCTTTCCAGTGTGGTACTTACTGTAGTTAACGGTTAATGTATAATTGCCGCGTCGTAAGCCTTCTTCGAAATACGTCTTTGAATGATCGACACGACGATATAATTTTCGGAAGCTGGGTAGAGCGGCTGTACGCATCCATACGATAAGATCTTCATTCTAAAAAAGGATGAAAAATTTAAATAATGAAAATAGTATCGTTTAAAGGTTGCATCATTTTTGTGTTACTTTTTTGAGAAACAGTTTTTTTATGAATATTTAAATAAAATTGCTATTGATAGGCAGTAATTCAAGAAGAAACAGAACCAAGAACTTATTCCAGTTACCGATCGAATCCAACTGTTCTAAGTCTTGTGAAATGAATTAAAAAAGATTTTACCTGTGCATTTAAATAGAAAACTACAAACTTGAAAGTTATACAGATAGGCCTCCTACAACGCAGTACTTTTCCAACGTGGTTTCGCTACAACGCGGTTCAGGTAATGCGGCAATTTTTCTACAACGCGGTACTTCTATAGCGCGGTTTCACTACAACGCGGTTCAGATAATTTGCAAGTTTCCTTCAAAGCTTTTTTGTTCAGCTAACCTATCAAGGATAGTTGATGTTGCTAGACATTTTAATCTTAATGAATCGTCAATACAAACTATTAAGCTAGCTGAAAACTACATTATACGTTTCGTTGTATCCGCAGCGTCTGTACTTGCCAAAATTACTGTTCATCCAAGACCTAAACCAATGGAAAAAATGGAAGAAGCGCTTGCAGTTGCAGTGCGGGATATGACCACAAAACGGTTACCTTTAGGCACTTAAAATATTTAAGCGGGTCAGTCTTCAACTGATGAAACCAGTCATCAATTCCTTGACAGCAATGGTTGTTACAAGAATGCTGCAGCAGCGAATGAATATCCATCAAAGCTTGCGAAAATAATCCATGAAGGGTTATTTGGCACAACAAAAATTTTACCCTAAAAGGTATTGAAAGAGGCTTAGATATAGCGAAGTAGTTGAGAATCCTTTTACGGAGAGAGTCAACATTCTTAAAAGAAATATTCAACAACGCTTGTTTTTATTAAAAAATTTAATAAAGAAAAAAAGGAAATTCATCTTTTTAGAACCGAACTCCGGTTCTTATATTTTCATATCTCCTACAACGCGATTTCCTACAACGCGGAACGTATCTACCGCGTTGTAGGAGGCCTACCTGTACAATATTTTCTAGACCCGAATTCATATTTTCGATTTGGGAGGCCACAATCTCATCAAACTTAAGCTTGTATTACACCGTGATTCCGGAAGGCAGATGAGTCATATTTTTGTTTGCTACATTATTTTTTTAATCTACTTTGGCAAAGAAAAGTTGACTAATCTTTTCGTCGAATTTTTTTAGTCCAATTTTTAACAGCATGGCATTTTAATACCAGCTTTAGATAAATAAACATTTTATCGTTTAGAATGGAATTTTTCATGGTAAGCTACCTACCATAGAAGTAAATTTGAAGAAGTTTTTTGTTGTTTTCCGGCGTCAGTAGAATTTCTGGTGTGAAACCCCAACACGCAATTCCCGACTGTCGATTAATCGCTGTCCCTGAGGACATGACAAGCGGAACATCTTCACTGGATTGGCCAGTTCTTTATAATACTGTGTTGGACTGAGTCCGAAGGTGCAAAAGATCTTAATTGCAAATGCTGTTAGCCGTCTCGGCAGGTCGATGTCAACATCAGCTTCAGATTTGCAAAATTCGTCATCTTGTGCTATCGAAAAATTACCCAATAATATCGGTGATGACTTTTAACGAGAGATTATTTATTAAATTTCATCACTTTTTGAGAGTGACTTCTTAGTACCTGAGTTTGGTGCAAAACAAAATCAGATCAAAAGATTTCGTTTTCCTTTCGTATCAAAATATTTGCTAAAGTGCGGAAATTCTATTTACTATAAGATGGCGCTGGGTACATTGCAGTGGTCTAGACACCTTTTCGACAAGCGCACATTGCACATTTCGACGTCCCTAGAGATAGCCAGTTTCTTTCTCGACATACTTTTTATTGTTTCCAATATATGAACCGTTTATTTTTAAAGCCAAGAAGTAAATTGAATTAAAGGTTAGTTGTTTTCCGGCGTCAGTGGAGTGAAACCACAATACGAAATCCCCGACTGTTGATTGATCGCCGTCCCTAAGGGCATGACAAATTTGGAAAGAACTTTCACTGGAGAGGCCAGTTTATCATAAGATTGTGTTGGACTAGGTCCGAAGGAGCTGTTTCGTCATCGGAAGGCATAGACTCGTCAGAGGGTGTATTCTAGCCAACTATCCGAAACAGCTGGTGGGAACGCTGAGGCAAATTCTATATAGCAACATCGTAATACAAATTCATTTCCACGAATAATGTAATCGGAAAATAGCCGACATTTACCTTATACTAAAGGCGTGTTATAGAGAGGCTTATGGTTATGAAACGGTTGTAACCTTGGATAACCCTTTTTAAGGCTATGAACTGGTTGTAACCTTTGGAAGATCTACTCTAAAGCTCGGGACCCAGTGGGTCCAACACAAACTTATTTTTACCAATACTTTTTTGTTACTAGTTTTTCATGGTCAAGCTCTGACGAGTCTATGCCTTCCGATGACGAAACAGCTCCTTCGGACCTAGTCCAACACAATCTTATGATAAACTGGCCTCTCCAGTGAAAGTTCTTTCCAAATTTGTCATGTCTTTAGGGACGGTGATCAATCAACAGTCGGGGAATTCGTATTGGAGTTTCACTCCACTGACACCGGAAAAAAGAACTAACTCTTAACAACTTTGTATATCTCAGTGAAAATATATCGAAGGATGGAAGCGAACCCATCAAAATTAAAAGACGAATAATGATGGCAAATAAGACGTATTATTCGGTACTTCCAATAATTAAAAACAAAAATGTGCACAGAAAAACAAAGCTTAAACTGTACAAAACAATAATAACACCTGTGCTATGCTATGGCAGCGAAACGTGGACATTGACTCAGGCGTCCGAAAAATTAGTTAACGCCTTTGAAAGAAAAGTCATCAGAAGAATCCTTGGACCTAGGAGGGAAGACTAGATCTGGAGAATACGATACAATAGAGAATTGTATGCCATCTTCGACAATCCATAAGTATCGACCTTCATAAAATTCAAAAAACTACAATGGGCTGGTCATGTGGAGCGGATGAATGACGGAAGAATCCCAAAACGCACACTAAAGGGAAAAGTCTATGGACAAAGACCAGTTGGAAAACCACGAAAGCGCTGAGAGGACTCCATTGACGCAGACAGCAAATCACTTCTAAGATGCAGAAACTGGAGGACGCGGTCTCTGAACCGAAAAGGCTGAAGGCGACACATCCAGGAGGCCAAGGTCCGATTTGGACTGTAGCGCCAAGTAAGTAAGTAAAGTTGGTATTATGAAACTCGACAATTGGAAAGATCCAAAGTCGAGTGAAACTCGTAAAGTAGACACTCGTCGCGTTTCATAATTGAAAAATGTGAGTTTTTTGGTCGAGTCAAGTTTCATAATATGCCCATTACCTTCATTGAACAACCCAGTCTCCAATAGATGGCACTGAGAGCTGAAGATGACGAGCAGCGACTCTTTTGAAGCCGGACGACCGGGTAATGAACAATATGCTACTATTAGCATCTTACTCATATTTATGTTACACTCCGGTCTTGAACACAAAAAACGCCAAACATTAAAATACTAGGCTGCTATTACTACCATCTAGCATCAAACGCTCCATACAAAAAAGTTCTTTCGTCAAAATGCTTCAAAGTGTTTCATACAAAAACATGGTCTCCAGTATTTATATCGATACGCACTGAACTAACCAAGTTTTTCTTTTCGCGAGACACAATACTTATTCTCATCTACGTTCCCAACCTCAGTCCGAACTCCATTACATTTCTGACTAAATATAACAGCACATTTCAAAAACATATCTCACATCTTAGATTAGCACGTAAGACGCTCGACTGCTTAAATACTATCTGAAGCACGGTATAGAGAAGACAAGTCTCGAAGTAAAAAAAAAAAGATAAATTCAAGCGTACTTCCCTTAGCTTCAAATGTTGGGAGGCCGATAGTCCCCAAATGAGTGAAATGAAATGTGAATGAGAAAACCTACACCAAATATAAAAGTGATTCTAAAGGCTCGTGTCCACTAGCAAGCAAAACTTGTTAGAGTTGCTCTATGACATTTATTGCTGCATGTGTACACGGTTCCGAGAGCGCATTTGCCCAAGTTTTTGCTCTAGCCAGCAAACGCTTGCCTTTTCAAGCAAGTTGTGAATGTACACGCTAACTTGCGAGAGTTGAGATCTCGCAAGAAAGTTCCGATCGGTTCCGAAATTTTTCAGCAAGTCAGTACAATTGCATTGGATGTGAGGTTAAGTTCAGTTTTAGGAGTCGTAGTTCCACAGTTTACGTGCGAAATATGAACGGAAAATCCAAGTGGAGTTCCGAGTACACGTTTTTGCTGATTTCCAATAGGATGTCAAGGCTTACTGTATATGAAACAAGCAATGGTGATACACGTAAAATTCGTGTGCATGAGCGTAATTTTTTATGAGAAGGAGAAAGGTAGAAAATTGGCGTGTAGTAGAAGTGAGATGCACTCTGGTCTCCAGTGTCAAAAGAAAGAGACTGAAGAACAACAGTTTGTAGAGGAAGTGAGATGCAAGCATGATGTAAACATCATGTTGGGGTTCTCAAGTGTTAAATTCATGTTGCTGATTGGTTAAAGGCCACTACCATTTAAACTTCCATCGCCTAACACAATCAGATTTTATTACGGAATATCTCGTTATCAGCCATTCCATATACTTCCATGATATGAAAGTGTTTTTTTTAAACTAAAATAAATTCTACAAAACGCTTGACTATTTGGAATTTGGTTTTAAAATCGGAGCATTAAAAAATATACAACAAATAACCAATATACATACCTGGAATCCATTATTGTCCGGAGTCGAAGGATCCAGTTCCCAAAGTGTTTTCTCCCAAGATTTCGGTTTGCTAAATCCAGCCAAAGCTAAAATTTGACAACAAAAATAAATAAAGTAACACAACTTTGTGTTTTCTTTTATTCAAATCGTACAAACCTTGTGTTAAGTTACCGGGAGGATTCCGGAACTTCACCTGCTTATCGGATGGCCACGCAATACCGGTCTTAAGCAGTCCTATTGTCCCATGTTGTTGCGAACTTAATTCCAACGTGTCTACAAATGGAGATAGTTTTCACTGTTGTTGGTCAAACTATCGATAGGGGAGTCTTACCATTAAATAAGGAATTGGCAATAGCTCCACACGGCGCGATCGGTTTACCATCATCGAAGGCGAACGGAGCACAATCAGTCGAAGGTTGTGCAGATAAGCGTCCGAGCAGTTGATCATCGTCTCTCGACTTCACGTAGCGCCGATGATTCTGATAATAATTACTTAAGCCGTAATACATGTACACCTTTCCCTGGAATTAACCAAAAACAAAAAGCAACGTATGCATAAATTGGAGATGGTCGCTTCCCGAAAAAGCATCGCACAAACCAGGAAATCTTTTTGCAGCGTAAAATCAATGTTGCAAATACAACTCTTCACGTTTCCCGTTTTAATAACGTCCGCACATAACAGAGTCGTGTTCGATTGCTTACAGTCCGTGTAGTCGATGACATGCTCACGAACTTCATCGGAAAAGTAGAGCAAAGCTATTCCGACCGGAATGAAAGCGATACCAATTATGAAAAAGGTCGGAAGGACGGTTCCAGCCGTTAAAACTGGTTGCCAAGCGGGTAATTTCTGTTGCTTGAAGGCTGAATCTATACGTGGACCAAAAAGACAATTGAATTTCGAGTTAATTGGCAATCAATAGATTATCGATTGTGGTGTGTAATGGCGAAAGATTACCTGAAGGCCGCTTTGATTTTACTTCCAGTGTTTCCGTTTGCGTTGCCATATTTTCGCTTTATGAGTGTCCGCCGTTCGGGTTGGTTTCACGACGGAACTTATGTGAGGCTGCAATTTCCTGAACTAAGGGAAGCGATTTTACTGTGATATTTACAAATGGAAATTTTATTTTTATGATGCACAATCACACAACTTTTTTTTGGTGGGATGAAAAAAACTCATTTGACAATCGACTGCTTGTTTGCTGTCATCGCTGTAAGCAGAAGGGGGGATGAGTCATCTCGATAGTTGTTTTTGGTTACAGCGGTTGTGCAATGTGGTGGATTATTCACAAAAGCGCCAACCATCGAGTTGAGTTTTAGGAAATTTGAGTTTCTCACCAAAAACAATCTACATATTTGAATTTCTAGTTGTAAAATCTTGCACCAACAAAGTTAGCCAGACCTTCGATATTCTCTCATTTTCCTGGACAAAACTTATGAGCGCTTAGATGCTGTGACTCTTCTTCTTCGATGGCGACCGTCAAAAATTGGTTTAACAGTTTCAACGTGGTCGCACGTTGGTTTTTGATGAGCCATGCCCAGGTGCCTCGAAAACGGCTACCACGGAGGATAAAGGCCAAAATACACTATCATTCTTGCATGTCATGCATGCATGAATATTTGAATTTTTCATGCCATCATGCAGCCCCATACACGAGAGATTTTCGAGAAAAATTCAAATATTCATGCATGCATGACATGCAAGAATGATAGTGTAAATCCACGATCTCGTATTGGCGGACAGCCGATTGAAGGAGCCCGAGATAGCTGAGACAGTAGGCATATCAAAAGTCTGCGTGGAATTTTGGGCATGAGAAAGGTGTTGGCGCGATGGGTGCCACGTTTGCTCACTCCGGACAACAAGCGCAACCGTGAGACCACTTCAGAGCAGTATGCTGTTTAAGCGTAATCCGAAGAAATTTCTGTGTCGTTTCGTGACCGTCGACGAAACATGGATCCATTGGTTCACACCAGAGACCAAGGAACAGTCGAAACAGTGGACTTCACCTGGCGAACGTGCTCCGAAGAAAGCGAAGACTGTCCTATCGGCTGGAAAGGTGATGGCCACCGTTTTCTGGGATTCACAAGGTGTGATCTACATCGACTACCTGGAGAAGGGTAAAACAGTTACAGGGCTCTACTATGCCGAATTATTGGGTCGATTCGACGTTGAATTGCAGAAAAAACGGCCCCATTTGTCGAAGAAAAAAGTGCTCTTCCACCATGACACACCTCCGCCGTCGCCAATGCCAAATTGGGCTTCGAACTGCTGCCCCATCCACCGTATTCACCAGATTTGGTCCCGTACAACTTCTTTTTGTTTCCAAACTTGAAAAAGTCACTCACCGGGCAGACATTACGTATCTTTGCAGGGCGGGTGAACAGATTAAGATAGATATTGCGATTCAGTGACGAAAACCTATGAGCATATCTCTAGAGTAGTAGGTCACCGAAGAGCACATTCTAATGAACAGTCCTCGCGAAAGGTACAAGTTTTCGTACAGAATCGCGTTTTATAGAGCAGCGTTGTTGCTGCCCTACATATACTACAGTGGCGAGAAGTGAAATGTTTCCACCCAAAAAATTATCTATAAGTGCGAAATTATTATAAAAAATTTCATCGGTTGATAAAATACGTTCTTTACAATATTAAATAATAATATTAACTATATAAAAAATATAGTTTGAGTTTTGTTTATGGAAGTATTGGGCAGATATATAGATTTTTCACTTTCTACTTAAATTTTATCGAAATCGTATAACATGAAATACTGCAAATAACTTCTCAATATTTAATTTTTCTGAATATCTTTTTCGAGCAATTTCAAGAGCTCTTTCTTTGAAGTCGGTTTTGGTTTTGATATTCTGACCTTCATAATGGACCATAGATTCTCGGTGGGGTTGAGATCGGGGCTATTACCGGGCCAGTCGAGCGTTAAAAGTGCAGTTTCGGAAATAAAATCCTTAATCTACGAAGGAAGGAGATAAAAAAATTATACCTTTTCGTATGAAACCAATTCAGAACATTACCAGTATTAGTAAAAAATATAAACTTGCCAATTTGGCGCGATGGCATGGTGCAGAATCATCTTGAAATATGCACTCATCGGTGAACGATAAACGATTTTCAATCGAAGAAGGTAAACTGTTGATCAAAATATTTTTATAGGCTACAGCGTTCATTGTGTCTTGAAGAAAGGCCAGCTCTCCCACTCCGTAAAAGGATAAGCATCCCCACACCATATTTCCAGCCGGATTTTTTACTGTTGGTCTAATGCACTCATCGCTATATCGCTCTCCAGATCTTCGTCTTACTTACTGGAGTCCGTCTGATCCGAACAATTTAAATTTGCTCTAGTCAGAGAAAATAACACTTCTCCAATTCATTTCTGTCCAGTTTTCGTATTTTTCGGCCCATTGCATTCTACTTTTCCGCATTTTTGGTGTTAAAAATTGATTTTTTGCAGACTTAGCCGCCTTCAAACCAGCCTCCCTCAGGCGATTTCGGACAGTATGGACACCGATGACAGTTCCTCCGGCTCTCACGTGTTCCCCTCGAATATCCACAGCAGTTTTAAAACGATCACGAAGTCTAGCGCGTTTTATAGCCCTATCTTCTGCGGCACTCGTAATTTTTTTCCTTCCACTACCTTTCTTACGCTCCAAACAACCAGTTTTCTTCAAACTCAACAGAAATCTGCCTACAGCGTTGTGACTGTACCCTACCTTAGCTGCTATCTCACGAGTGCTTAAATTATCCTCGGAGGATGCGATTATTAGGGATTTCACTGATTCATCCATTTTACCTTTTTTAACCATTTTTCTAATTATTGTCGACCGATAGCTTTAACCTCCAAATTTTAACTGACCTAATTTTAGGGATAAGACTTGCCTTTATACAAAAAAAATAACTATTCACCACTTTTCGCAAAATTTCCTAGAAAGGAGCACTTAACGATTTTTTTTACCTGGAAACATTTCATTTCTCGCCACTGTATATTTTGGAATAGAAACCTCTTTCCACTCTGGGGGTTTGATGTTAAGTTCGACCTACTAAGTTCTGGGAAAACATTTTGTAGTTGACCTTTGAGAGAAAACCTCAAATCGATCCAAGGAACTGTTGTACAGCAGCATCCTTATTCCCTTATCTAATCCAGATGCTTGGATATCCTCTCGTATCCGCATTGCCGGTAGGGCAGTTTCGTAATAATTAACGTAGATAACTCGGGTTTTTACTGACCTACTGGAAATACCGGTAGTGTTAAGTATCTTTAAGCAATATTTTTAGCATTGGCTCTTAGGTAATTTGTTGACATTAAATACATCAAGACAAATTAATAAACTGATTATTGAATTGAAACTAGAAATAGATAGAATTCAAGTAACGAGAGTACATGAAACAAAATATTTAGGGCTGACAATTGACGACAAGCTTCCTTGGACTCCTCACGTTACTAAACTTAAAAACAAAATTGCCCCATTATTGGAGCAATGAGGCGTAACGACAACCTACACGTGCCAATAAAAAATATGCTCAATAATGCATTTATTCTATCCAACGCAAGTTGTGGACTTCTGCTATGGAGTCAAACCTCGAAAAGAAATTTAGGCAAAATCGCGAGACTTATGTTCGTTCGCCAACTACTGAATACGATCGATTTAAGGTGCTATTGAAAAAACATAAAGAGGGAGGTGAGTAGTACATGTTTAATTTAAGCTTCGAAACGATTACCTCAGCTATACACACTTCTATTTTCCGATCTCCTATATCTTACTTATGCTATAATTATTTCTATATTATGTATCTCTATTTTGTATAGTCGTTTTTTATTATATTTACTATACATACATAGTACTTTCTTCTTTTTCTTCACTTTATTTGCTTCTGCATTATTTTAATTATATTTTTTTCTCTTTGCTCCCCGCACCTTACCTAACCTTTGATCGTTTTCACTTTTTCAAGTCCAAAAATGTGTTCCAAGGAACATAAGCCAAGGCCCTCCCTCCCTTCACAACACTTCAGGCTAAGAAACTGTTACCATTTATCAAAAATTTTACGAAGTAGTTCGCATTCGCAAATTTCGAGTTTAACTAACAACTTAGCGTCGGATAGAATACTAAAAACATCTTATAACTAGCTGTAAATGATAGAAACATCAAAGCTCTTCCAAAAAATATTTACAGTCCAAACGCAAAAATTTGTTGTCTCTTTATCTTAAAACATTTATTTTCAAAATTGTCGTAGTTGTTAAGAACGGCAAACGCATTCATACACCAAGGAAAAATACGAAAATCTTAACGATAAGATTTTTGGTAGCGGGCACGGGCACCTGGACCACCGAATTTCTTTGGCTCGCAACGACGTGGATCACCGACCAAAAGAGTTCTGTCGTATTGGATTAGAATGTCCTTGATTTCCTTCTTGGATGCCTCATCAACATCTGTAATAAAACAAAGAGAAATTAATTAAAATTACTAAATACTAGACTATTAATATTAAAGATACGATCCCAAACTTTTAAGAGATTGTCTCTGTCGGTATTGCAACACCCAAATTTAACTTATGATACGGTCAATTTGGTTGGTAATAGCAAACACTTTACTTTTCCTTTTCATCTATCTTTCAAGAGGAATGGTATATTTTTATATCCTAGTGAAAATCTGGTATTAGAAAGGATTTTGGTATTTGTCTAATACAGTATAATCTTGATAATCTGGCAGTTCGTTAGTCTGGCACGTTCGGTAATCCGGCGTCTTCTGGAAAATTATTATGTGTTCACCGAGATGTAAACAACAAAATTTCTCGGTACTGCAATGTTCACCCGACCATTCCCTTCCGTATCTATTTATCCAGTACGTTGCTTGCTTTGCCTTGCATATTAACCTACATATTTGTATTTTGTATAAATGCAAGACGCTTTAGAAGCGCTCTAAAAGATGTTTGAGAGATGTCAAGACTAACTCATATATTCCCGTTTTTTATTGAAGGCAAGGATCTTTTACAGCGCTTTACAGTTAGCTTTTACAAATGCCATGTAAGTACTTTTTAATCATTGTATTCTAAGCGCTTTACGAAAACGTAATGACAAAGTTTTTCTCGCAATGACATGAAATGTTAAATTTATATTAACGAAGAGCGTTTTTAGACAACCTCCCTACTTAAAAAAGCACTCATTAATGCATTTGCAATCGCTTAATTTCCTACTGGGAGGTGGTGACCATAAAATACTACTACAATACTAATTCATACACAAATGTTGCAAAATGCAAAACAAGGCAAGGAAAGTGTATGTTTAAGTGAAGTAAGTTTTATAAAACAAATATTTAGGTAAAAATGTCTCCAAAGAAAGTGCGATGTTTTGCGAACCATAGTGAACTGAAGGCAGTGGAACATTTTGCAGTAAGCAAAACGACAATCAATAATATTACAAAAAAGTACGGATGAATATTTAAAACGAAAGGTAGAGAATTAAACAGACTATTTAAAAAAGAAGAGGTCAACTGATTTTGACGAAGTTAACAAATTAACGAAAAGTTGGTTTATCTAAATGCGCAGGATAAATAAATGCAAGAATAACTGGTCCGATGCATAGATGCATATGTAGTGGAGATGGCGTGCAAGCGAGTGTTTTGAAGCCGCACGATTTCTCGCAAAGGACCGGCGATAATCACTATGCTACTATCAGCATCTTACTCACATATATGTTCTACTCCAGTATTGAAAAGAAAAAAAGCCCAACCTTTAAATACTACGCTACTATTTGCATTTCACTGCCACCGGGCATGAAACGCTCCATACAAAAATTTTCAATTTTGCGGCGTCTTGCCATCTCCGTTAGTTATATCTCTATGTTACAAGTTCCCTTGTAATTCGCAGAGTGTAAAGCATCAACTGTTTGGATCGATTGCTTTAAAAAAAAAAAAAGAAACAATATTTCACAAAAAATATTGTCTGGAGATTCGAACGAAGTGAAGTGAACATGAGTGTCGTTCAAGATTTTCGCTTGTATTTTCCTTCATAACGACAAAATGGGTTAAGCTCTGAAAACATATTCAGCGCAGATGACTGTTTATTATTTTAATAATACAAAGCAATAAAAATTTTCAGCCCGTCTGTCCGCCGCACACAAAATCTTTTGCAGGCTCGTTCGTAGCTCTCAAACTCTTTGAGATAACAAATTGAATTTTTTTTACGAATATACTGGGTAGGCTCCTTGAAGTGACCAAATTTTTAGTGGTGAGGGTGTGAGGGGGAAGAGTTTTAGACGGAAAATTTTGGTTTCTAGATCTCGGCAACAGCTTATGATAGGAAGCTGAAACGCAAAAAAGCAGAGATAGACACAGCCTAAAATTCATATCTCCCTAACCGTTAATGTCACACAATACAAACCTATCAAATACATATCTGTAATTATACTAGGAGAAAAGATTGAAAACAATGTTTTGAGTGGGGGCAGTAGCGTACGGGGATGTGAGGTGAAAAACTTAAGATTACGATATCTCACTAATTGGTCTAGAAAAATAAAATTCGATTTGACAAATCGACAAATAAAGATTGATCAAAGTAAAAATTTTTAAGTGGGAGATGTAGCATAGAAGTGGAGAGGATAAGAATTTTTTAAAAAATCACATTTCATATCTGAAGAACAGTATTAAGATAGATGCTTAGAATTTTTACCAGAATTAGCACTAATTGAACCCTAGTAGGGAAAAAAATTTGTGGATGTGGGTGTAGAGGGTAAGGTTGCGGAGGATGAAAGGAAAAAGTTTCGATGTTTATATCTTAAGAACCTGTAACTTGGTATTTAGATAGAGCTATAGTAGCGGCGTGTTGGAAAAATATATTTTTTTTAGGGGTAGTATGGTACGAGAGTGGGGGGTGTTTTTCCTAACTATAGAACGGCTTATGCTAGAAAGTTGAAACTTGGTATGTAGATGTAAATCAACTAGAAAAACAATTTTGATGAAAAAAAATTTGAATATCCATTGGCGTTCAGAAGAGAGGCAAAAGTGTGATGAGTGAAAATAAAAAATATATTTCCACGATTTTCGTCATATCTACTAGGCCTTCCAAAATATTGAATTCGTTTTTATTCTACGAATTGTTCATATGAATACCTAGAAAATGTTTTAAAGATTTCTTGAATTTCGACTCGCGTAAGGGGGTGTAAAGTTATTAGATACTTTTTCATGAATTCTTTCATATCTCAGGTCTGATCAGATATCGAATTTCTTTTAACTTCCACGGGCTTGTTCAATAAGCACCTATTTACAAGTTTTTCTCATTTTTCAACAACTAGACTGCATCCCGGAATATGACCCAATTAATAATTTATATGTTACGCCCTATTCTTACCGCTTCCCAAACTTTTTGTTAGGTTTTCAGTCACTAACAACCTACAACGCATCTCAGGATTGATCGCGTTCCAAGCTTCTGCCAGAAAAATAATAAAGTTGCGAACAGTCCATTGGCAGATTTTTTTTAAAGCAATGCCAGACAGAAAGTTGACCATATCCGATCCTCATATATTTATCAACTGGAATATTAATTGCGTTTTATTCCACTATAGATAAATCGGGTCAGCGAACAAAATTAGAGGTTTTAGGTTTTACACAATTATAAATTAAAAAAAAAAATATATGTCGGTATTGCAACACCCAAATTTAACTTATGATACGGTTAATTTGGTTGGTAATAGCAAACACTTTACTTTTCCTTTTCATCTATCTTTCAAGAGGAATGGTATATTTTCATATCCTAGTGAAAATCTGGTATTAGAAAGGATTTGCTTTTCTTAAAACTAACAAAATTGTGTATTGTTTGTACGGCCGTTCAAAAGCACACACTTATTTAAAACTAACATACGAATTATAATTTTCACTTACATTTTTGATAGAACGCAACGAGTGCCTTGGAAATAGCTTGACGGATCGCGTAGATTTGAGCTACATGACCACCACCGCTTACACGGACACGGATATCGACACCAGCGAATTTTTCCTGGAAATTACAAACAAGTTGAAGATTTATTTCTGTTTACATTTAATTGAATAAAACTAAAACGAAGTGGGATAAATGTTTTCATCAGTTTGTTCTATGATCGTTTCATATTTTATCTTTTCAATTTCGGGATAAGATCAATCATCATGTTGGTGCGAAGTGGAGAGTAAGCAAAACATATATTTGGTTTAATAAACACAAAAACTACACTACTACACATAAAAAATGGTAAACAATAGGTTCATGCAAATTGAGGGTGCAGAAAGGTTATTTGTTTTTGGGAAACATCACGCAAGGTGCAAATGAGCCGGAGGACAAGCGATTTAATAAAGAAATTAGTTTGACGGAAGAGAAACGTGAGCTGTTCTGTCATAGCCGTTAGGTTAGGTTATAGTGGCAGCTATCCAAACTACTATGGATCGACTCACGTAGACCGTTAGGTTGGTCCATTGTGATACCACACCCGTGATAGTTGTCGTAGCATTGCTACAAGGGAAGAGCTAGTCGAACCAGCCACTGGTGCGAATGAACTTGGCTAGTTCATAAATTCGTGCTTCAGCCATGTCCCCGAGTCTGGAGAAGAAGTAGCTGCCCACGGCTCCGCACCTACAGCTGGCTAGTTGGGGACACTCACAAAGTGTACTAAGACTTCATTGACCTTCTCCGATTGCAGTCTGAAACCCACAGATCCGTGCCCTTAAAAAATCCTGCCGTTTAGAATCTGCAGAAATTGTTTCCGAGGAAACAACGAAAGACCTGTATTGACCGGGAACGAAGTTGACACTCAACTCAAAACCGAAACTGACCAAGCTTCAGCTTGCGACTACAGAAATCCTTCAAGCTATTAACGACACAACAGCTCTTTGCTTGAAAAACAAAGCTAAGAAATTTCCAAGGGCATTCCCGGTCCGGGAATGCAATTGACTTCTCCAATCGAAACTCAGGTCCAACGCCATAATTTTAACAGCAAATTAAAGGAGGCAACTTGAACACAACAAACCAGACTTGAACCGTCAGAACAGTTTGTTATCCCAACAAGGAACTGGCCCCTCCAAACGAAACTGAATTGAAAGGATCAAAGTTTCTTGTAAGCCAAAGTTTTAACACAAAATCAAAAAGAAAAAAACTAGAACACAACAAAGCGGTAAACTTTCTGCTTAAAATATTTTCGTAGCTTCACAAGTAAACGGTTCTATAAATTTCACTCAGAAAAATTTAGGCAATTTAATTTCGAGGGAAAGCCAAAAGCAGCAAACTTGCAAAGATACGAAATATTTACAGCATCAAAAATCAAACTTGTTAGAAACAATTAAGTCTACTGCAGCTAGCGATACAAAAATTGCATGCACAGTCAAACACCAAAAGTGGCGGAGCACTCACCTTGCCGAGCAACAAAAGCGGCTCTTGCAATTTGTACTGCAATACTTTCGGTTCGATGTTGTCCAGGGGACGTCCATTGACCCTCAAGAGACCACGGCCTCGTTTGCAGTAAGCAACGGCGGTGGCTGTTTTCTGAAAAGTGAAAAAAAAACGAAACATTTTACAACTTCCGACATTTTTTTCCGGACCCAGACGGCACCGATAATGCAAGTCCAGGCCGCTCATAACCTCAAAAAATTCGGCTCGAACAATTTCGACACTTTTAGACATTAAACGTTGCGTACGAATCAATTTTGCTCGGAGAATCGAATCAGACAATTCTTCGGTGGCCGCACAAACTCCACATTTACAAAATTTCGAAACCGAACAACATTTAGCAACGTAAAATGTCAAAACACGTGTGAAATTTTCGACCGTGATACGAAATTTACAGACTACTTACTTTTCGTCCGAAGACTTGAACTGCGTGAATCGGTTCCTTCCTCTGCAAACACAAGAATTAAACATTAGAAATCGTAAAAAAACGCACAGAAACACAAAATTTTCACGCTTTTATCGCATAAACAAATTCACCTTCTGCATTTTGGTTGGCAGTCAAACTGGAAAAGAACGGAAATCGATCGTCGTGGCATTGAACTCAAATCGAAACGAAATAGGGCGTTTAGGGTGACACCTGTGTGTGATTTGGGTAGTACTACTTTTGAAGTTGTAGCTGGGAACGATTTTTTCTGATTTTGGTTGATTTTATTTCTGCAGTTCTATGCTAAATTTTTCTTGTATTTATTGATGAATTAACTTCTTGTTCTGCTGCTTTTATAAAGAGTATTTTGCCTAAATTGTGGGTGCTATGGTTTTATTAAAAAAAAAAACGTCAAATTGGTTGATATTGCAGACGCCTCGATTATCAGCCACGTTGGAAGTGTTGACGTTTGTGACAAATTCGATTTGTGGTGTTGTGTTCTTTTCTACTTTGGAAAATCGGCAGTGAAAATCCCATTCTAATTTGCTGGTAGGGTCAAAATTGTGCACGTAATAAAACTCAGATAATTGATAAAAAATTATTCCATTCATTAAAAAAACGACTCGATGGCCGAAAAGTTCTAATTGGTGAAAAAATTCTTTTCTCATTCTGACAGTTTGAAAGGAAAACAGTGACAGCATTAAAAAAAGATAAGAACTTTTAGTAAAAATGAAAATCAAAGAATTGCAAAAAACTGTAAACGTTGCGTGGTCGCCGGCACAACAGAATCCGATTTATGTGGCGGCCGGCACAGCTGCACAGCAATTGGACGCGTCGAATAGTACGCCGGTCCTCGAAATCTACTCGGCGAATTTGACCGATCCGAGCTACGATCTCGAGTTGAAAGGTTCACAGCCCAGCCAGTACCGGTAAGGTTTAATGAAAATAAAAATTTCGTAGTCTAAAGGTTTTGTAGGAAGTATCCGTAAAATGGGGAACCGGAGCCATGAGAGAACTGGTCCAAACGTAAGGGAGTTTAACAGTATTTTCTCCACTGTGTCTTGGATGGAACAAGACTACAAACGACAGTCGGGCAGGGAGAATTAAATGTTTAGACTGAGCGGTTTTATGATTTTCCTGTTCTTTCTGCTGCCTCCTAACCAGCAATGGTCCCGGTAAACGCTTGACCTACTTAAGAACTACTGGAAAATTTTCCTTATATAAGTCAGACCTAAATCTTTAGTCGTTTTAATGTTTAAAACAAAGTGAAAAATTTCAGTTCTCTGTTGATCAACTTTGCACAGTTTTTTCATCTTAAAGTATAAGAAATTGCCATTTAAAATATTTGGTTTTAGTTAGGATTTCTTCGAGTTCATGTCATCTCGACTTTTCAGATTCAGATTCGACTTCACATTGAGATTTCCCTGTTACGCTCCAACCAATTTTTTTACTGCGTGGCTAGGGATTTAAACTCCTTTTACGCGTACATGTTTTACTGACACTCCGCACGCAACAACTTCCTTTTGAACGGTCTTACTACTTACGCGTTCGTATTTGGATGAGGCACGCTACGCTGCAACTACCTTTTACGCGACACTGCAAGGTTAACAGCTTTAAGACTCCCTTTTCGGGTTGATATTCGGCTAACGCGCGCTACGCTCCAATTATCTTTTGCGTGAAGTATGAACTTGAGCAGAGCTGTTGGCGCTGACTCGAGATAACATGATCTTGAAGAAATCGTAAGTGAGACCAAATATTTTAAATTGCAATTTCTTCTTCTATATTATGAGATGAAAAAATTGAAATTTTGATCGACAGAAAACTTATAACGGTTTGTTTTGAACATGAAATACCGCCGTTTAAAAAATCCCTCATATAAAGAACTTTAACCGAATTAATTGAGCATTTTTCGTACTCTTTCTTGTGAAAAGGTTTTTTTTTTTTTAAATTCTGATTTAATTTAGTAACTCTGTTTCACCTTATCAGTCCGAAGAGCAGGAGACACATACAGTACACAGTGCTCAGCTCAACGATTTTCAAAATACTGATACTATGCTGACATCGGGTTCAGCTTAATTTCGATGTGCCGGAAATACCCCAAACTATTGTAGCTCAGTTCATTGCTATTACGGGTAGCAGATAAGAAGTTAATTTTTTTTTGTGTAGCAGGTAGATTGTTATGTGGAGGTTTCTTTCCTTCGATTTTGTAGCTCTGAAACCGTCCGTGTTCCTCTCTTTCATGTCGCATTTGCAATAGAATTGTTTGTCTACGGACTGCAGTTTGTAGTTACCACTAGTAGTTTCTTGCTCGTTTTTCTTACCTTAGTCTCTTAATGCGACTAAGGTAAGAAAAACAAGCAAGAACCTACTACTAAAGCGAGAAGTATCCAAATTCTAAAATTCCACAGTTGGTAAAATCAAATTTCATTTCATTTCCGTTATAATTTGTCGTAAATAAAATTCACTCAGAAGAGAAATAGTTCTCAGTTCTAGTTTCTCTATGACAGCGACGCGTGCATACTGGATCGAATTTAGCGAGCAAGCTGCAAATATGTCAATTATATTTTTTATTGATTACATTTTTAGCAATAACTATGAAAAGTTTGAAACTTCTGAAGCCCATGAGGCGGACATATTTCGAGTATAATCTTCAGAGTCTCCTGCGGTTCTTTATTGCACTAAATCTGTGTGTTTTGCGGCTGAGAAGCCTTCACAAAATTTTGCGTAAATATTAGTACCAATGCTGCTTGTCACTTCAGTAAAACAACGAGTAATCGAAGTGGCAGCCACTTGTTCGCTGACTCGTACCAATTTTGCATGGCAACAACGAAACAGTAGCTGGACTTCAACTGCAGAAAACAGCAGCAGGAATGATTCAAAAATGGTGACAACGTGGGTCGACTGAAATGAGCTATGCCGTTGCCACAAAGACGTAGACAACGATTAATGCGGAGACGTTTGTAACAAATACAATTTCATGAGTCCTGAATAGTACAATAGTTTCATTTAAATTCAAAATACATGGCCAGGAGATCAGAAATCATAATCTTTACAACCTTATTACAAAATTTTTGCCATGGGTTGGAGAATTGTCCAATTTTCAAATTTACGCGCCTCACGTTCCCATACTTACACACACATACACATAACCACTGAAGCTGAACGTCAGTCGTCAACAAGTCTCCGATCGCGAAGCACACGCTCTATTTAATTCTACTTCAATAAAGTGCTTTTCTTTTAATTAGTCGTGTTTCCTTTTATTTGCATTAAACTGCGCAACAGACATTATCAGGCCTGTTCACCACCAGTCACAAAGTAGGAGGAAAGTCACAATCAATTCAAAATTAATACAAAATTGTGACTTGCCACCTACTTTGTGACTTGTGACTCTGGTGCAGAATAGGCCTGTATATGCCAATTAAAGAACTCGCAGACTTACGATTTAGAATTTTTAATCGGGTGATAGTTTAATGTGGGGGTTAATGGCAGTTTTATGGAATTGCCGACACCGACCGAAACGAATCGTTCAAACTATAAAGTTGTCTATGGAACATAACTTCCTGATCGAGTAGTTGTCTAATTCCCAGGCTCTATATGCACAGCAACTTGATACATATCATCCGCACAAGCAGCAACTTAAAAATCGTTTACAATCGGTTCTCTCGCTGCATTTGGTTTTGATTTCACTTTATTATTTTAATAAAAAAAAATTGTTATCGATTGAAAAAAAAAAAAAAAAAAAACTATACCTTTAACATTTTTTTTTTACGTTTCATGATAATAGAGACAAAAAAAAAAGTTAAGTCCGTCTGTGCACCGTATGCCGTACGCAAAACCTTTGAAAGCTTATAGCTTTTAAGCTTAGATAGATAGATAGATTGGAGATAGGGGTCGGTGTGGTTCACCTCTGTCACTGAAGCCACAGTTTGGCTTATTGTAACGTCCCCCGGATTGTTTATGATTCCTCTTCAATCCCTGCGCTTTCAATGAAGCTTAGTATTTTCCGAAGAGGAATGGACAGGAATTCCGATGGTTGCATGAAACCCTGACCGAAGTGACGAAGTCTTTTGTGAGCTAAGCCCTCACATTCACAGAGGATATGCTCCGGTGTTTCATCTTCGTCATTGCATATTCTGCAGATTTTGGTCTCAGAGAGACCAATCCTATTGAGATGCTTCCTCATGTGACAATGCCCAGTCAGAGCTCCCACTAGGGTTCGGGTCTGATATCTGCTTAGTTTTAAATAGTCAGATGTTCTTTTTTCCGAATGCTTTGGCATAAAGAGCTTTGAGTGCCTGTTGCCCGGTGCCAAGTCCCAGTAAATGGCACTTTGCGTTTTTTCCACATTCGGATGTTCATTCTAGCTGTGCTTGATGGTATCCCACAGAATGGGTATGGTCCCATGTAGTCAGCTTCTGAACCTTTTCTAGCCATTGAGTCGGCCATTTCGTTACCTTCATAGCCGCTGTGACCCGGAATCCAAATGAGGGTGACTCTGTTCTTATTTCCGAGTTCAATTAGGCATTGAAGGCAATTCCAAACAAGTTTGGAGTGTATTTGATCGGACTGGAGTGCCATTATTGCAGCCTTGCTGTCCGAGAGAATATATATTTGTTGGTTTTTATAGCCCCGTCTGATATTTTCTCTAATGCATAGTTCAATAGCATGAGTCTCCGCCTGAAAAACAGTGGATGTTGTGTGCATGCTACAGTAGAATTTAACATTTGGGTGCACACCATAAACACCTGCTCCTACACCTTGATCTGTTTTAGATCCATCTGTGTACCAGATTATGGATCCTGGTTTTGGAGTGGGTTTGTTTATGGCCCAATCCTCCCTTCCAGGTAGGACAACTTTGAATGGCCTTGTGAAATTAAATTTCGGAACCATTGAATCAGAAAGAGGTATCGCTAGTATGGGGTCCTTGTTAAGTTCTGCGGAAAGAGCTTTTAAGCTTATTTTAAGTTGGTTTTTTTTTGTTGGTAGACTGAGCAGACCCCTTCCAGTGGCCACCTTTCGAAGTCTCCAAAATTTTTAATTCTCTGTTTTGGCGATTTGTAGCCGTATTTTGCATTTCTCGCAAAAAATGGTAAGAACCAAATTTATGGAGAAATTAATTCTTACCATTCTTCAGAATATTTTTTTTTTGTTTTTGTTAAGTTCACTGAACTAGTTCCTTTTAGTGAGTGAACTAACTCCGACTTACTCACTAAAAGGAACTGCTTTGCTCATCTCTAATCCGACTAGCAAACAAATTTCGCTTTTTGTTTTTCCAGTGGCTATAAATTCGATGAGACTGTTGAGCGCAAATTGTTGATTTTTAACTTCGATAAGACTTTCAAACGGAGGCTGAATTTTCAGAAGCCGTTGATTCGGTAATAACCTCTATAAGGCCTTATACAAGTAAATATCAACAGTCAAAGGGTGTTTCGGATAGTTGGCTAGAATACACCCTCTGACGGACCTAGTCCAACACAATCTTATGAAAAACTGGCCTCTCCAGTAAAGTTCTTTCCAAATTTGTCATGTCCTCAGGGACGGCGCTTAATCAACAGTCGGGGATTTCGTGTTGGAGTTTCACTGACACCGGAAAAAACAACGTAACTCTTAACATTTATAGCTTCAATGGTAGCTTACCATAAAAACCTATTAACAGTAAAAAAATCGTTCGGAAATGTTAAGCGGAGTCAATTTTACTCTAACGACGTAATCGAGTTGCGTTCAAAAATGCCAGAGTAGAGTAAAAAGGGGTAACTCTAGTAACTCTAGTCATGAGCAGAATTACGAGGAGTTAGAAACGTCACATGTCACCCGAATCATTAAGTGGCCAGTATTTTTGAATATATTGCGTGTCAGTTTAAAGTTTTGACGAAAATCTTTAGTTGTAGCTATAAAAATCATACATCAAATGAAAGTTTCAAGCTCCAATTAACTTAGATTATGACTCTCGAGTAACTTTATCCGTTCCGAAATATTAGAGTAGAGTTTACTCTGAATTGAATGTGTTTATTAACTCTGAAGGTAACTCTAACTCTACCCGCATCCCTGTGGGCATACTATAGTAGGTATAAGAATAGATCGGTGCATATCTTTTCACAAATTTAATAAGTTCTGATGAGATATCGAATTCAGTTTACTTCCTAAGGCTTCCTATATAATGGTAAAAAATTGTTTTCAGTATTTTTAGATATTCAACTCCAAGAGGACGTAAGGCTTTCGACATATTTCTTACGATTGATAAGATATCAGATGGGTTTTCACTTCCATAAGCTTTTTATATAATCGCTACAAATGCATTTCCGATTTCATGTAATGGCCCAAAACCAAATCACGAAAAACCTCCTAATCACGTAACAACTGATATTATACTACGATCTAGAACTCGTCGCAGAGTATGACCCCATTATGTAATTCATGTTATATGTAGCAGTGACGTAAGTATTCTAGTGCGGTTCCATTCTAACTGCTTCCCGAACTGTTTTTTAGGTTTTCAGTCACATAGTAACCTACAGAGCATCTCAGAATTAAACGCATTTCGGACTTCTATCCAAAAAAAAAATAAGGTTGCGTCCAGACTGTTGGCAGATTTTTTTAAGACACAACCAAATGAAGAATCTGTCTGGTCTTTGGTGCGAAATAGAATGCAATGTAGGCAGTTTATGCACACACTATCACTACATACTGTACTTTATGATTTTTGCGCAATAATACACCACTTTAGTAGAACTGGGTTGATACCGTGATACTACTACCTGGTGCCCATATAGGAAGTAAATAATTGTCTTATAGTTTTTGATGTAACTATCGGCCGAGTAGTTTGAACAATGTGCGCATGAATATCGACTAAGTAGTTTAGTCGGACAGATAAGAGAGTTCGTAGCTCGATCCAATTAGACAGTTGTTCGACTGAATAGTATGCGCTAGAAAGAACGTGGGAGTAGAAATACTCTGGGGATGCAACCGCTAAATAAATGTTGTAAAGAGTCGGAGGAGTCTCAGATGAGACGAGCAGTCTTTTTCCTAATTTACCAACTAACTATTATACTTATAATTTTTATTTATGCCATTTTTTCCGTCTCCCGGCAGATTTCAAAAAGTAGTATGGAGCCCGTCCGGAATTGGTGGTGCTCATACCAACGGCCTGATCGTTGGAGGCTGCGAAAGTGGCCATCTACAAATTTACAGTGCATCGAAACTTCTAGCGGGCGAAGAGGCTTTAATTGCACACCAAGATAAACACTCGGGTCCGATTCGTGGCCTCGACTTCAATTCGTTTCAACACAATCTTCTCGCATCGGTCGCTTCCGAATCGGAAATTTTCATCTGGGATCTGAATAATACAACAACACCGATGGCACCCGGCACCAAAACACAACCGTTCGAAGACGTGCAAAATGTCGCATGGAATAAACAGGTACAGCATATCCTGGCGTCGGTATTTAGTTCGCGTTGTGTTATCTGGGACTTGCGAAAGAACGAACAAATCATCAAGTTGAGCGATACACAGTCGAGAGTACGTTGGAGTTCGATTCAATGGCATCCGGATATTGCGACGCAACTCTGGTTGGGCTCCGAAGACGATCAAGCTCCGTACGTTCAACTGTGGGATTTACGATATGCAACGGCACCGGCCAAAACTCTTCAAATACATCAACGCGGTATTTTAGGGTTGACTTGGTGCCCGATAGATTCCGATTTGATGGTATCGTGCGGCAAGGATAACAAGATTTACTGTTGGAATCCGAATTCTGAATTGCCGGTATGAATTAAAAACTAAATAGTATTGCTTTGTCTAGAACATAATTTTCTTATTAGGGTGGCGAAATTTTATCCGAGGTAGCCACAACCCCTCAATGGTATTCCGATGTTCAGTGGTGTCATCGAAATCCAGCCCTAATCGCTAGTGCAAGCCTGGACGGAACCGTTTCAATCTATTCCCTGTACGGCGGCACACATCAACAAGTTCAAACTTCGAACAAAATTGCAGACTCCTTCCCTGGCATGGATCAGTTGGCTCAAGCTCCAGTTCCTTCACAGGCTACCCAGACAGTATATTCAGATTTGAAGAATCCTCCCAAATGGATGAAACGACCGGCCGGCGTATCATTTGGTGTAATTTACCTGAAATTTTAATTTTCCCGCTATTTCATTTAATGACTGTTCCTCAATTTCAGTTTGGCGGCCGTTTAATTGCGTACAATCAAAAAAGTCCACAAAGTGTTACAATCAGTCAAGTGATTACCGAACCGCAACTTGTCGAACGTTCGAATCAATTGGAGAGCACACTCGCACAGGGCAATTTCACCGAATATTGTCGCATTAAAGCGGACCAAACTGCCGATCAACATGGACGATATGTTTGGTATTTTTTGAAGGCGAATTTCGAAGCAAATCCCCGATCGGAAATGCTGAATCTCTTAGGTATTTGTGTGAAAGAGGTTTTAGGGAGAATTGAAATTAAATCAAATTTTTTGTTAAAGGATACAATGCGGAAGATGTTGCAAATAAATTCCAGAAGTACGTAAAAGAAACTAAAGACGATTACAATGGTGATCAATTGTCTAATCAAATGGCAGCGTTGAGTCGGGTAAGAGAAGTTTGGAATTTTTGTTTTGAATTTTATTTTAAATTTTACGTTGGAAAATACTTGGGTTATTTTTTTTTGGTGTTTGTTTTCAACGCTAATTGATTTTTATTAAGAGCTGTTACTAGAATCACGTCAACTGAACTAGAAAGCATTAACGCTTCCTGCGAATTGGCATAATCCTTTTCATCGATCGTATTTCGTTGGTTTTCGTTTCGATCGCTTATTTCGAATGAGTTACTTACTTCTCCGATCGATTCGATGTCTCTTCTATAACGCACCAGCTAAATCAGACCTTAATCTCTGCTGATAAAATTTTGGGACTTTATGGTCGGTCTTTGTCCGATCTGAGTGCTCTCTAAGTATAAGTTTTTTCTAGTGATAGGCCTATCGTGAGAAAACACTCAGACTGTTGGGATTTGACTCTACTTAAAGTCTTTGTTGTTTTGTACAGTAAAAATAGGACAAAGATTCGATGATGGACTTATGTCGCATTCATTGACATAACGGGGGCTGTTGGCGTCTTCAGTAAAATTCCCCAACAGAATTATAGATGAATGCAGAGTAAATTCAATGAAAAATGCTTCCTCAAAGTGAGGTACTTTTACCTGCCTTCCATTTTCTCCCATATTCTTGGTATTGGGCTACTGAGGCTACAATTGACGATGGCTTTTCTAGATATCTGAACTGTTGAGCGGACATCTGCTCTCATATGCATTTTATGAGACAGTTTTGAGTCGCTTCTTTTCAGTCCGGTATTTTGCAGAGTTCAACCCGAAAGCTGCCTGAAATAAAATTCAACTAGTAATCCTCTTAAGAAATCGAAAAAAGCTAAATTATTACCATTTTTGTTTTATTTTCAACAACGGGAAAATTAAGATCCCATAATTTTTCTTCTACTCATTTACGTTTCGTAACGCTGCTTTTATCACCGCATCTAATAAACAAATAAACTTAAAAAAATATAAACAAATCGCACCCTAAAAATGCACAGAGCGATTCTTCCGAAGTTGAGAACGATCAAAGCACTGACGATAGCACTGATTTGTCGGTAAGGCAAAACAATTTCTTCTTTTAAATTAAAATAAAAAAATACTAACCACGATTTGCTGCTAGTTTTGAATTTGCTTTACATTTGTTTGACGAAACACTTTATGCTTTTTATTAGGGAGGCGACAACAACGCCCTGTTCGATGCCATAGCGGCCGGAAGTAAGGCCCTATCCGAAAACAATGCGAAAAAAGAAGTTGAATTTAAAATAAAAACCGACGAAGGTAATTACTTACGAAACCCACAATCGGAACTTTTTTTCAGCAATTTTTTCTTGTTTCATTCGCAGACGACGAAGGACTTATCTGCCAGGCAATACTAAGCGGTAATATCGAGGCAGCAGTTGAACTTTGCATGGAATCCGGTCGAGCGGCCGAGGCTATTATAATTGCAGTGTCGGGCGGAACTGATTTGCTAGCTCGCACGCAATTTCGCTACTTAGAAAAATCGAACAGTTACTTAACAAACATAATTTCGTCGCTTATCGCTCGCGACTGGACAAATGTGGCACTACAGTGTACTGTTGATTCGTGGAAACAGGCGCTTGTGGGGATTTTAACGCATTGCCAGGAAAATATGGGAAACTTGTGTGGTATGTTTTCTTTTCTTTTAAAAAAGATTTGTGATTTAAATGCGATTTTCAGAGAAATTGGGCGAACGGTTGGAAGTTGATGTGAACAGTGATTTAGCGAAAAATGCAATACTTTGCTATATTTGTGCCGGTAATATTGAAAAGTTGGTCGAATCGTGGATTTCGTTGCAGAAACTCAGTCAAGATGCTTCGAAAATGAGCACCAATGAATTACAGGATCTTGTCGAAATTATAATGTTGATGCAAAAGTCGCTAGAACTCCAGGGACGTTATGTTGAGGTACGTTTTTTGTGTTAACGAGTCGTTGTCAATGTTTAAATTTTAATCTTGTAGCCAACAGGAAAGTTAGCCGACTTTCTTTCACAATACGCCGGTTTACTAGCAGCACAAGGTGCTCTCGAATCGGCCTTAACTTACTTGGGCCCGTCCGATAATCCCGAACTGGCAGATCTTCGTGAACGTTTATACTATGCCTTGGGATATAAGCGACAGCAGCCGCAACAACAACACTTTGGACGTGCAAGTATCCAGTCGAACGCACAGGGAAATCTCTTTGGTCGACAAACATCCGCAAATAGTCGTTTTGGTCAGAAGAACTCAATTTCCAATGCTAGCCCACAACAAACTGTTGCTCCACTACCGAACAATTTCAATACCGGTCTGCCTGGAACAATAAATCACAACCAGCCGCCACCTGCACAACAAGCGTGGCGGGCTCCAACACCAGTCCAAACCTTCAATCCCACACAGCAGCCCTCACTTCCGCTGCCATCGATGCCGTTACACGCAGCCAAGCCACCGATTGCACCGCCGTTGTCTAACGATGGGCTGATGCAACCGCAAAGGCCATCAAGTGTTGGTTCACAAGGTAGTATGTCATCGAAAAGAAAACGATGTGATTGACATAAACCTGTTTCTTGTTTTGCAGGATCAACACCACTAACACGGACAAAATATGTCCTCGATCCGTCAGTTCAATCCGGCCCAAACTACGGGCAAAATATGAATATGTATAATTCGGCTATTGCACAGCAACCCAATACCGGAATGCCACCACTAAATCCAATGCAATTTGCCCCGAATCCCTTAAGCTCTTCCATTCAATCTCCTTATCCGATGCAACAGCCCAACTTCCAGCCGCAACAGCAACCAATTTCAGCTGTACCGATGCAAAATAATTTCAAACCGTTCGCTCCAGTTCAGAATCAAGGAATTGGCAATCCAACAAGCTACTTGAGTGGCGTTCCCCCAATTGAACTTGCACAACAAGCTCTATCGCCGCTACAGAAGAATCCAACACCACCACCCGGCTGGAATGATCCACCCGCTTTAAGATCTGCTCGACAACAGGTAAGTTTGCCACCCAATTTTTATTATTTATGCTGAAATTCACATAAATTTACATTGTAAAGGTAATTAAAACAAATAAGCTGTTCTGTCCCTCTCCACTTTGTCACAAAATTCAGTCGTCTTAATAAAATTTAAAATGATTTAATAGAAAGCAATTCGGTCTAAAGCCATTTCCTTCCACATTGGACATGTTCTTATTATTAGCTCAAAAAGTGCATACTACCCCCTGAATCATTTCCCGATTAATTGGCGATCAAATGAATTTCAGTGTGCCTATTAGTTTTTAAAAATCAAACAAAAAAATTTTCTTTGTTCAATTTGTTCTTATGATCGAAAGGTACAGTATAACGATCGCAATAAAATGTCCGCGGAGCATGCAGGAACGAAGAAATGGCAACGTATCATTGATTCGAACTCGCATTCTACATCTGTAGCAAATAAAAAAAAATCCGACATGGCAAATGGTGGTGGTGGGTCGTCTGCACAGGGCAACTTTATGTTTCAGGTAGAAAAAAGGTTTTCTTTTTTTTTTTGTTTTTTTTTTAGGGAGTTTGCGTATTTGCACCTTTTTTTTAAACATGGTTTTTGAAACACATTTAGCTTTTGGTTTTGCGCAAAATGATCTCTAATGGAAATGCCACAAAAAATCGAAATAAAGTGTGGACGAATAATTTTTTTTATGGAAGGTTTGGTTATGAAAAATTACGGGAAAAGAGACGGTATCATTTAGTTTTGTTTATTGCGTGGTTTTGTACTTTGAAGTTGAGTTGTAATTTTAAGATGGTAATTTCCAAGAACAAACCTATTATGTACCACATTCTGACGGAAAGAGGGCCGGTGCCACTAGCATCACAGACTTTAGTCGATGCAACAGCAAATATGACGAACGTAGGCGACATGCGTATAAAAATTGTATTAGGTTTCTGCAAATGAAATGTCGTTTTTGGTAGTGCAATTTCAAACAACTGTAACTTTTATAGAACCTAATTTTATAAATCAAAATATGCTAGCATATGCAATACACTTCTTCCAACGTAATACATGTGCATTCATGCCAATTTCGTAGCATTATGACTGTCTAGAACGAAGAAAGTCCTCAAAGGCACTTTTGATGGCTGCAGGCACAAAGCATCCCTTCTACAACGGCCCGTGATGTAAACGTTGACTATCTTCGATTTAATTGTCCGACTTCCCGATCGGATTATTTCCGAACCAAGGAAAACATATGACATTCCGAAAAAACCAGAGATATTCCGCAACAAGGGGGGGGGGGGGGACTGAAGTTTCGCAATTTCACTCCAATCACCACTCGTTCGTTTAATCAACCGAGAAGGTATCAAAATTAGAGCCTAAATGTTAAATACGGCGCAGACGATCGCGATTTATGTCTCTAAAGAGCTGTCTGTGCCCCAAGCAGGCGAGTGCTCCGCCATGCCCCTACTGTCTTACGAGAGGAAAACGGAAAATCACCGTGTTACATGAATTTCGCGAATATCCCTCGATAAGAAAAAAAAATTCCCGCCAGACAACGTTCCCACCGTTTTCTCCTTTTGTTCACCTCGTTGCAGTCTCAAAAACCGTTGTTACGCCGGCATATACCGACTAGTGGGTTTTTTCCTGCCCAGTCGGTTTTCGGTCGTTCCAGTATTTGTGAGTGCGTGAGTGATACCCGACAGATCTTCGAATATCGAATGCACCCAAAAATACTGGACGGAACTTACGATTTTCGGCGGCAACTCAACAAAGGCACTTTTGATGGCTTCTTCATTATCGAATTGTTTGTTCGCCAAAAAATGATCTAAAAGTTTAAAAAGGTGGTAGTCGGTTGGCGAAAGGTCTGGTGAGTATAGTGGATAAGGAATAGTCTCATACTGTAACTCGTTTAATTTTTGGACCGTTGTTCTTGAAACATGAGGCCGTGCGTTGTCATGAAACAGTATAACTCCATCTCTGTTGACCAATTTAGCTTGTTGAACACGCAATTTCTGATGATTTCATCGAGTTGGGTGCAATACTTCTCTGCATTAATGGTTTCACCACGGAATAGAATTCCTTTAAAAAAGGAGTAGTGAATAACTCCAGCTGCAGACCACCGAACAGTCACCATTATCTTCTTCGGATGAAGACCTGGTTTTGGCAAGTGTTTTGGGGGTCTCATCAGCATCCAGCCATTGTCCTGATCGGCGACTATTGTCGTACTGGATCTAAAAGTCACTATGCTGTTCAAAAACGGATCGTTTCTCTTCCGGGAGAGCAAGGAACTGCAAATTTCTAGTCGACGCGTCATGTGTTGCTCAGTAAGCTCATGCGGAGCCCACAAGCTTTTTGATTTTTCCAAGCTGATGCAAGTCTCGGTAAACTGTTGAATTGGTTAGACCCAATTTCTCTGCAATGTCACTTACAGTTTGGTGTGAGTCAGATTCCACTAATAAAAACAGCTCGTCCGTGCCGATTGAAGGTCCTGGATACCTTTTCGAACCATGTTTTTCGAACGCTGTGTGGTTAGTTTGTTTACAGTATCAGTTTCAAATGCCCTGATGCTTTCAGATGCCTCCCTTGTGCTGTGGCCAAGCTTAAATTCATAAAGGAAAATTACCCGTGTTTGACTCGACTCCATTTTTTTTCTATTCGATCTCAAGAGCAAATGTAGGGGTATTCATACTTTAATACCCAATACCACTTGTGCCACTTGGCGGCAGTTTGAGACACAAAAATCAAAACTGACTTCACTTCATAGAAAAAACGACATTTCATCTGCAGCAGTATAATATAAAACATTGAAAGTACACTGACAAAATTAGAAATCTGAACATCCGTTCCGATTAATTGGAGATGGTTAGGTTAGGTTGCAGTGACGGCCAAAGGCCTCACATAGACCCACGAGGGTCCATAGTGATACCACACAAAAACAGAAGACCCATTGTACTTATGGAAGGTGCGCTAGAGTTTCAATCTGTGTTGAGAGCTCCTCGTTTAATTCGAAGGTCCCTGTGACCAAAACAAAGTTGAGCAAACTCTGCATGCTGTTAAGAGAGACTTCTTTGAAGTTTGCGAAGGTTGGTGTATCCAGAGCTTTCACCCGTCTCCTAGCGAGAGCTGGGCAGTTGCACAGGAGGTGTTCTAGCGTTTCCCGTTCCTCGGGAAGCAGTTTCTGCAGATATCGTTTGTAATCAGCCCCAATCTATACGCATGCGCCCCTATCAAACAATGGCCGGTAACTATGCCGACTAAAGTTGCGCATTGCGCCCTTGGTAGCGCTAACAAGAGTTTAGTTTTTTCTTTATTGAGAGTGCTCCACATTTGTTTCGTGGTTCTGGAGGTTGATGAAGCCCGCCACCTGGCCTCGGACAGGCTTACCATCTTTTTTTCTAGGGAGTTGTAAATGAGGTTAAGAGGCGGTGGTACTGAAACCGCAGTTTCTTGCCGAAGGTTAAAACCTTTTTTGGCAAGATCATTCGCGAGTTCATTTCCTAAAATATCACTGTGCCCTGGAACCCAACAGAGTTCCACTTTTCTATTTGAGCACAGTTCCTGTAAAGCGCGTCGACTGTTAAGTACTGCCTTGGATTTGATAGTGCAGGACTGCAAGGCTATTAAAGCCAATTGGTGGCAGAGAAAGAAGGACGTTGAGCGAATCTGAGGAGGTGCTCCGGGGGGTTATTCCCAGACAAGCCTGTCTCGGCACCTTTACCAACTTATTCCTGTACGTTACTTTGTCGAGTACTGGCCACCATATTAACAGACCGTATAAAAGAATTGGCCTAACTACAGCCGTGTAGATCCAGTAAGTGATTTTTGGCTCTAAACCCCACTTCCTACCGAACATTCTCTTGCACGCGTAGAAAGCGATGGTTGCCTTAGATACTCGTTCTTCCGTATTGAGTTTCCATGACAGCTTGCTGTCTAGGGTTACTCCTAGATATCTGGCATGGCCATTTAGGGTTAGCTCAGTGTTACCCATCTTAGGTAGCTTGAACTGCTGAGTCTTTGTTCTCCTAGTAAAAAGAACCATTTCCGTTTTTGAAGGATTAACTTTGAGCCCTCTGGTTCTAGACCAGTGTAGTAGCTTCTTAAAAGCCTGCGTATTTGGAGATGAATGCGTTTCATATTCCTCGAGCATCGCTGAAATGTCGGTGTATCCTGTATTTACTATGGACATTGCTATGGCAAAAGTGGCAAGGTACTAGTAGAATTATTACCTCCCCTCTTAGTCGCCCGAATAAAACACACATTTTTGTCTCCATCGCAGTGAGCTACTTTTCGAAAATTCTCCTTGGTCTGAAATTTACGCATTGACCCTGCACGCCTAACTTATTTTCACCGTGATCTATCCTCAGCGTTGTGCAGAGTGGATGAAAGTGTAAATACTCCCTCGCGTACAAACTACGAATAAGTCCAGTCTGGTCCATATATGTTGCTTTATTTCGTATTTTGCAGCCATTTAGTTTTGGGTCATTTTGCGCAAGCTATTCTTTTTCAATAATTAAACGGCCTTTTTTCTTTTTGTTTTTGCGTTATCTGTCTTGATGCATGGCAATAGTTTTGCCCGATTCACCAATTTACTTTATAAATATTGGCAACAATTGGTCTCTGGTCTCTGGCAGCCCCAAGGAATTAATAAATCCTTCCATTCTAAACTGCCGAATAAAAATACCAGGCGAAATCTAAAATCTGAAAAAGTACGTTTTATATTCCTTCCTGTTTTAGCGGCTAATAAATTTGTTGCTTTTTTCAATATTCTCTGGATGATCTAATAGAGTGAATTATTTGTTTTTTTTTTTTCATCTGGTGATCGTTTTTCCACACGAACAAACTTAAATTGTTCCAATTTTCATAGATTGTATTGTGTAGAAGCTTGGAAAATATTGCACGAAAGAGCTAGTAGTTATTATTATTTAATATTTTCAGCCAAAAGTCGAATCAGCGGCTCCAGTTGCTCCTATTACACATCCGATATTCGGGGTTGATCCAAATGCCAACCAAAACGGATACATCGATTCAAACAATGCCTACAATAATCAGTACCAGGTAATGTTTGTTTGGCTTAGAAAAAACAGTTTAAAGTAATTAAATTTCAAATCCTATAAAATTGCAATCGAACCAGACTCAGTCGAATCAAAACCCGATGCCAATGCCCTACTCGCAACAACAACAACAACAGCAGCAGCCGCCACCGCAAATGAATTTCAGACAACAAGCTGTTTCAGATGCATCGTCGTATACATCGCATCAAGAAACTCAGCTTCCTCCGAAACCGGAACCGCCCAAAGAGAAGCCACCACTACCTGAAGAGTTTATTTACTTACAAACTGTATTAGAAGAACTGAAAACGCAATGCATTAATGTCGCCGTTGATCCGGTAAATACATTTCAGGCGGTACGCAGGAAAACTCGCTCTTTCGATTTTCCAAAAAAACATGAATTATGATTTTCTCTCGATAGTATTTTGCCTGCTCTATTCAGAAATGATTTCAAATTTTATCGAATTGCGTTCCTTACCCTGTTTCCAACGCATTTTGATAAAAACTGAGATCATTTCTGAATAGAGCAGGCCAAATACTATCGAGAGAAAATCATAACTCATGTTTTTTTTTGAAAAATGGACGGAGCGAGTTTTGCTGCGCACCGCCTTAGTTGAATTTTCAATCTTTCGGTTTCAATCGAAACACGGTTTCTAAACGGTTCTTATTTTATAAATAAATTACAATTTTTCCAGCGCACAAAGAGGAAATTCGTCGATATTGGAAGAAGACTGGAAAGTTTATATGATTCTCTCAGAGAAAATCGGGTAAAATAAATACGTGACCCTCATTGGCTCTACGATCTAATTCCCGACCATCTTTCTCATATTTTCAGCTCACTTCCAGCTCACTTACGGCTTTAAATCAAATAGTGCAATATATTCAAATTGGTGACTATCAAAACGCCATGGCCACTCTAACCGTAATCATTTCGGGACCGGATTTCTCGCAAACTGCCAGTTTCATTCCCGGCATGAAAGTGCTATTGCAATCAGCTAGCGAATTGCAAGTTTACTTGAGATAGTTAGAAATAGTTACGCGTAAGTCTCTACCTATAAAAATAACCAAAATTAAATTTATGAATATGATAAATCGTACTCAAATGGCACTTTCTTCTTTTTTTCTTTTTTTTTTAACTTTATCGCGTAATGTTCTTATCATTGTTGTTATTTTACATTTTTAGTTTATTTTTTTTTTCTTCAAAAATAACTGTTATAATTATAATAAAAATGAAAACATGTATTAAAAAAAGGTTTTTTTTTTTACCGATGGGAAGGGGCACCTGGTTTATCTTCGTATTTGCAAAAAGGTCAACGTCTTCTATGGTACCTTTTCTCTTTGATGATATTTTGTCCGATCGAATTTAGGACAATACGGTGGTCCCTTCGCATAATTGTTTTTTTTCGTGTCGAGCTTATTACCCAACCCATTTAGGTGAGGGGAATTATAGTGATAAATTGAGTGGAAAGTCTAACAGCATGGTGTCGTGGCCAAATATCCCTGGCCGTGTCTCCTTCCAAGAACTCCCTGAAAAAACACTACACTATTACACGAAACACGTTTGTCTTTCTTATTTTACGTCGTTTATTAATGCTTACACAAATTTACTTATCAATTCTTACATTAGTTAATACACTTAACTTCTTAAACGTTTCTTTCCTTAACTCACAATATCACTTAGTCAACTATTACTTTAGTTAATACACTTAACTTCTAAAACTTAAAGCACTACTCGCTTTACTAGCACAACATTTTAGCCAATTCAATTCAGGCTCGCGACCACAACTCGATGTTTTCCGGACTTGGGAATCTCGATCAGCAATTATCGCTTAGTCAGTTAATGTTCACCGAGCCGATAATTGCTGATCTGCACCGGCCATCGATCAACTCTAGGAATGGACTCAAGTTGGGTTTTAGCTGATCGATAGCCGATGTCGCACTTTACTTCCTGACCGGTGGGCACAGGTGTCCGACCCTTGTACTAAATAAAGTGCATTACCTCGTATCGGAAATTATTACATAGATAGAATATTGAAAACAATTGCCGATACGAGGCATGCCTGAATGGGAAAGGTCGGGTTCAGAACGGCCCAAGACAAAGGAAAACTGATATACTAAAAATGGTGTCGATTCGGTTGACACAAAATCAAATATCACCCAGAATTAAAACAACGAACTTGGCGTCACTCAGCAAAAATTGTCAGAATTCAATGTTATCCGCTATCCAGTTCTCGTCTTGGGAGCTTCAACAGAACAATTATGTTTTAACTCCGCCTCTGTAATAAGTAGATATTTGGATTTGGTTTGGTTTTCTCTGCGACTGAAACACCTCAATTGGACCCTATTTGGCATCATTAATTGAATTACAATTTTACAGGTAAATTCAAGTTAATTTCATTGGTAAAAAACGGTTTTTCAATAAAATTGTTTAATATATTTTTTAAATTGCATAACATTCTCGCTTCTTTTTATATGAACTGGAAGTTCATTAAATAATTTGCGACAGTGGTAATAATAATGTCTTTGACCAACTGCTGTTTGTCTAAGATCTATTTTGATGGTATTTAGCATAGAGCATATGTAGTGGAGATGGCGTGCAGCGACTGTTTTGAAGCCGCATGATTTCTCGCAAAGGACCGGCGATATTCACTATGCTACATCAGCATCTTATTCACATGTATGTTATACTCCCGTCGTATTGAAAAGAAAAAAAACCCAACCTTTGAATACTAGGCTACTATTTGCATTTCACTGCCACCGGCCATGAAACGCTCCATACAAAAATGTTCAATTTTGCATCAAAATCCTTCAAAGTGCTTTATACAGAAACGGCGTCTTGCCATCTCCGTTAGTTATATCTCTATATTTAGTGCTCTGTAGCGGGTTGTACCTGCATTTATTTGCGAAGGTTTGCCTTCAATTTCTTTATAGGTTTGTATTGTAGAAATTATGACAAATATTTCTCTAAGGGGAGCATATCTATAATGAGATATAGTTCAGAAGCTGGTTAAGTCTGTTATTTTTTCAAAAGGATTTATTTATTTATTTCCTGATGGAAACCGGTTCAGAAATCCGGCCCTATCAATATTTTTGGCCAGGCCCAGGGGGCATATGGCACGTCGATTACAATTATGGTGTATACGTAACTAGTAAATGTAATAATAATGCAAACTGATGTGAATTTAGATATAACAATATGAGTAAAGTGAATGAAAGTAATAAATATAAGAAATAATGGTATACGAATTAATGAAATCAAGGAAATTGTACAGAAATAAGAAAGTGAATTGATTTAAATCCGTTATAACTAATAAATAGACAAAACTAGTTCAATTAATTCAACTCAGTAATAGAATTTAATTCAAGTAGTTGAAACGTAATAATAAGGGAAGAACTAGATAATATGAAAAACAAAATATTTCTTAAGGCTTCACTACTTACAATTGGATTGAGAAGTAGCAAACAATAAGGTAACCAGGAAGTTAAGTTTAAATATACTGCATCCATAGTAATGAGCAAAACAATAATATTCATAGTAGACTACTTTTTAACTTAAATCTATGGGAGAGGGTTCGGGGGAAGTTATATAAGGTGTTTGATATGGAGGTGGTCTAGGAGTTGGAAGAGTAGGTCGGAATTGTTGGGGTCTAGGAGGATATTGAAGGGGGACCGAATTTCGGAAAAATTGCTTGGTTTTCTTGCAGCTGGACAGTATATGTTCCACGGTGCGCGAAGCTTGGGAGTCAAGGCATCCTGGTTGCGGTGTTTATCCGGTATTCATGTGCGAGACGTGAATGTCCCATCCTGAGTCTGGCCAGGATGACTGAGTCATTTCTCTCTAGTTCATGAATATATGTTAGTGGAGGTGTGTGTGGCCAGTGCATCGCCAGAAATATCGAGTGGTTGGTCCAATTTGCTGTTTTTTGGGTGTTGAGGCTCTTCCTCGCAGTTCGCCGTTGGTAGCTTGGGTGGGGAGGAATGATTTCTTTCCAAAGGATTTTAGTAATGTTTTTTACATGATTTGCAGAGGTTTCAATATTGCATCTGTTGCACATTCCCAGGAAACGATTCCTTATTGTTAAATTGAGTGGACTAATACGAAGTAGAACAGACGGTTAGTTTTCTTTTTCATACAAGATCTGTCTTCGAAGCAAATGGAATAAGTTTTTTCAGTCTGTCAAAATTTGAATACTCCACTTCATCAGAATGATTAAGAATGATTCCCAGATATTTTGTGTTTACTACTCTCTGTAGATGGTCGCAACTGCAAACCCGGTTGCATTCACTGGAGTGAATTTTAATATTCATGCTATCTGGCGGCCCTTTCTGTGTACTGCATTGGAGGCGTTCCAAAACAAGTTTAGAGTAGATTTGAACTGACTGCGGAACCAATAAAGCTGGTTTGAAAAAAAACCATGTGGATCATCCCAAAAGCTGGTCATACAAACAAACACTTTTTCAATAATTTTCTACATTCTGTCTCTATCTTACACATGGACTTGCATTTACGTACAAAATGTATTGAGTTAACACATTTTTCGATGAGCATATTCTGCCTGTTAGGTGCAAAAACCTGCAAAAAATTGAATTTAGTGTTAAATCGCGTGACGCCATCTGTGAAAATACTAAAATAGTTGACATTTAAATAAGCTTTAAAAGCACAAAATCGATCCATCAATGATCCTATTTTGATTTTGGATCATCTCTTTGTTGTTGTTTTCAATGTAAAACGAATGATCTTGATCTTGATCCAGTTGAAAAAAACGCACCTAATAGACGTTATGTGCGTGCTAGAGTAGAACTTTACGTTTGGGCGAACTGCATAGACTTTTGCGCCTACACCTTGTTTATTTTAGGATCGCCCAATCCTTTCTTTCGTCTAGGATAGCTTTAAATGGACTTGTAAAATTAAATTTCGGTATCATTGAATCAGAAAGACGAAGAGGTATCGCTAGTATGTGATCTTGGTTGAGCTTCGCGGACGGAGTATAAGTACAAGATACTGAAGATGTAACTACAGAAAGAGAAAAAGATGAAAAATGAAGCAGAAGATAAATGAATGAAAAAAAATTACAGTAGTTAGGTGAAGAATAATACAAAGGACGGCGTCGTAGAAGCGAAGCCATTTCTTCACTTTATGGATGTTTTGTTTTGCTAACGAACGGTTTAAATATTTGTTAAAACAGCATTTTTTTTTGGTGTTAGGGAACCAAATTGAAAATCGATACCAATTCGTACTTTGAGGCAGTTTAAACTCAGAGTAAAAATCGTCATTCGAAAAATTGTTCTAACCGGAAAGGAGCCAATGATGTGTTACTATATAGTAACACTTAGTACTAACTATAAAGTCATCTTTTTAAAATTATTTTTTCTTAACCTCGCCCCCAAGCTAAAACTTCGTAACGACATGGACCAGAAAAAGTTGTTTAGTTAACAATAAAAATAACTGCCTAAGAGTATGCACATGGTCCAAACGCCATCTTTACTTGGGTGTTTCTTTTTCTGAGTGCAACTGCTGGTTCGTTTCTTTGCTAGATGTCACTGTCAGTTTCGTCATTTCGACTCGCTCCCTCGAGTGTACGCCATTTTCTTTCTCGTTTTTTTTTCAATCGTGTCTCTGCGCTGTGAAGTTGTACGTGGTGGCGGTCGAACGGTGTGAACTGTGACGAAGTGAATTTTTAATCGCGCGATAAATACAAATTTGGCTACAAATCGTGGATTTTGATATGAACCGAATGACAGGTAATTGTACGGTCTTGGGTGCAGAAAATTCAAAATTGATTTTTTTTTGTAATGTGAGAAACTCGAGCGAAAATTGAAGTGAAGAAGAGCTGTGTCATTGCTGGGCTTTTCCGTCAATTTGTTATGTAGCGATTAAAGTGTCAAATCACGACAAAGTCAGAGAATACGAGGTTGGCAATTTTAGGGAACTGGAAACATACGTTTTGTGTTGATATTTCGCGGGGGCAAATTACTTACATTGCGTGAAACCTTGCCAAGAAGTAGTTAGCGAGCAAAACTCTGGACAGATGTTAATAATAGTCTATTTAGAAGAGCATTGTATTACTCACCTGTGACCCAAACAAGGACTTTGATCCTCTTTAATAAACTTCAAAGTGCCGTGGACTGGTTGGCAAAAATAAACTGGGAACAACGATAGCATTGGCTTGTCAAAAAACGGCCGCCGATCTAACTAGTTCCACAACTTACATAGAACGCCATGAACTGGGGTGACCTAACAGAAGACTGCTGAATCCTTGAACTAATCCAGTTAATTGTAGCGCAGTTTGTGTTTTTGTAGCTAGCGCTTTGGTACCTTTACGTTTCTTGTGGTCGGAGGCCAAGGAATAATTTTTTTGAAGTAAAAGGTGATTGAATTCAGTGGACAAGTTCCTTTTACGCCCAAACTGGTGGTTGAATATCGATTAGTAGATCGCTTACTGCCGTTCGGGCTACCTGCTACTGTGGGAAGTACGTTGCTAGATTATCAGTGGTGAATTTTCAGGGCACTTCGGTGTCAAGTCCTCCTCCCTACTAAATCTCTGCAAATACTGCATTCCGCTTACAAAATCCCCAAAAAAGAGGTAGGAGTCGAGAGGCTACCTTCATTTTTAGCTTTGACTATTCATCGCAAAAAAACTACAAAAATTGAATGGTCAACAAATCAAATCGCGGCTCCATAAGATTTAAAAGAAAAAAATGTAAATCAATGGAAAAAAAAAAAATTAAAAATAATTTCCTTTCAAAAAAAGTTACGATCCCAGAATTCAAAAATTTAAATGCTTTGGACCTGCATACCAATCTCGAAGTTTATAAAAGGAGTTGATTTCTGATGTTCCTCCCTCCAAAGAAAGAGCTGGGCTGCAGGGCCACCCTAACCACAGGGCTTAATAGATTATAGCGGGCGGCAATTTTTATTGATGTTATATCTTAACATTTTTAGAAAATACTGTCCACAAGAGCGTAGAAATAGAAGATTAATATTTTGAAGCTATTATCTGATTCAGATATTAATTTGGAAGATTGTAGAGTACAAGGTAGGGAGTAGGAGGAGTAGGGACTGTTAAGTACCAAATATCCCACCCACTTTCTAACAAACGCGAACTGCAGTTGGAGAGGACTGAACAACTGCTTCATATATAGGAAGATATGTCTATTCTACTGCCGGAGAAGAGTAAAGACAGTCAGCACGGGTCGATCGGCGACCACGCGACCAGAGTGGGTACTCCATTTAATGTCAATTGCCGCAGCTGTGGGGAGGTAAATAAGAGGGAAACTGTTATCCACCTCTTTGCAAGTGTCCAGATCTAGCTAGAGCCAGATTTCGCGTACTAGGCATTCTTTAATAACCAAGACAAGATCACGAAGAACAAGATAGGAGAACTGCTCACCTTCCTGAACAGCTCCGGATTGATATGATAATCCACTAGAGCCCCAGTTCTCTGTTAAACCATGTATCCGCTCCATCGACCCTCAACGACCAGGTTAAACAAGTTGTTGTTTTAAAACGGCGCTTCCCTATTTTCGGCAGACGGACCGTCACGTAAACCAACCAATCAACTATATACTACGGCCTCCAAGCGCATTTTAAATCTAAAATCAATCTTGCCATTTACGTTCCTTGTGCAACACATTCATTAAATTTAATTGAAGAGGCGGTAGCGGAATGCTACGTACAAGCAACTAAATTATTCTTATTTTTATTTAAAAATCTATACAATTTCTTTGCTGCGTTCACATCAAGATAGGACATTTTGAAAGGGACACTAGCAGCAAAAAATTAAGCGTCACTAAGTCTATGATCAGCAAGAGCTGATTCAGTAAAGGCAGTAAAAGCAGGTTTCCGGTTATGGACTTTTTAAAGATGCTTTGAATAAAATTTACGAAGATAAAAAAGCCTGCAACATAACTTGGGGTTCTTAAATAAGTTCAACTCACTGGAAACTGCTATTATGGTAGAATTTTTGAGAATTAGAAATCCTAGATAAAACTAATATATCAACCCAAAAAGTTGATATTACAACTGAAAGCATTATTTGATTATACGCTTCTTTAGAAAAGTTTGTACAGTCGAAACGAAATACTTAAGAATAAATAGTTTCATTTAACCTTTACAAATCCAAAGGTATAAAATTGTCTGGTTGGTTGGTTGGTTTGGGTGGCAGCTCTGTCCCTAGACAGAGCACAATTAGGTCAAAGACCGTTTTGATACCACAAACTCGTTAACCTGGATGTTAAGGATTGTTATGACTGGGAAATTAAGAGTATGAGTGAGTGCGGGGAAAAATTGATCCAGTTATAACCATCCTGTACTGTCCAGGAAAAGTAATAACTCTCCGATCTTCTTGGCAGAAATATCCCTCAGGTCCCCGTAGAAGGGCTTGCCTAGTGCTCGCTCTCGTGCTCTAGCTAATGCCGGGCAGTCGCTAAGGAAATGAACGAGTGACTCTCGCTCGTTTGTGTCCTGACAGCTGCGGCAGTGTGTGTTGAATGGAATGCCCAATTTGGCCGCATGATCCCCAAGTGACCCGTGCTAATCGCCGTAATTCTGGAGATGTCTGCACGGGTCTTTTTTAAAAGTTCGTCTGACTTGGCTCTGTTGTAAGATGGCCATATCTTCCTAGATATGGCACAGTTGGTTAGGCTCTTCCATCTGGAATTAGCCGCTGATTGGAAGTGTGAGAGTACGTCTCTCTTGATAACTCCTAAAGGAACGTGGACTAGTTCCGCAGAAGAGCCGGGAAGAGCGGAGCTCCTCCTGGCCAGTTCATCAGCCTGCTCATTTCCCTCTAGGTCTCTGTGCCCCGGGACCCAGAGCAAGGAGACTTTGGTTCGCTTCGCTAAACCTACTAGTTCGCTACGGCATTGCTGTACCAGTTTAGAGGAGATGTAAGCCGAATCTAGTGTCTTGATTGCGGCTTGGTTATCGGTGAAGTTAACGATGTTGCGTTTCGGCGATAAGCTTTGTTCAAAGTCCGACAAGCCTCACGGATCTCCAGTATCTCCGCCTGAAAGACGCTAGCGGTAGGCGATAGGACAAATAACTAGATAAAATTGTCTAGTACTAAGTCTTTTATATTTTGTAGTAGCCTCTTCCACTAGCCATCAAAATATACTTTTGACGAGAGGCGTAGTATTTTGAGCAGCCCACGGGCGCCGAATATCTTAGGACGGCCCTGCTGGGCAGGTGCAGAGAATATAGAGAGCATCTTTTTATACCCAGTTCCTAGAGTAGAGTTACGAGTATCTAGTGATCCTAACCTACTGCTGCTACAGAACAGGACGAGTTTTTCTGCCTAACCTTAACAGAATATCCAGACCACACTCTTATATTTCAGCTGCTCATCGTTTTAGACAGCAATTCGATATCCTCGGAATTTTTAAGAGTTTTACTACATGACTGGAATTAAGTCTTCAAGAAAGGTGGCTCTGGTAAACGAGCATCTCTTGTCTAAGTTTTTATTGTTTTCCGGCGTCAGTGGAGTTTCTGGTGTGAAACCCCAACACGAAATCCCCGACTGTTGATTAACCGCTGTCACTGAGGACATGGAAGTTGAAAAACCTTCATTGGATCGGTCAGTTCTTTAAAAGGCTGTGTTGGAATGGGTCCGAAGGAGCTGTTTCGTCATTGGATGGCATTGACTCGTCAGAGTGGTGAAATTTTTGATTGTTCACTACGTTATAAAGGATTTTTCAATAGGTGCGCTCCAACTTTTTTTCCAATATGGACGGCGAACGACACCATATTTTTTTTCATTCTCTTGACATTTATAAACATCATGGACCGATACACACTTGAACAGCATTTGCAAATTATCCAAATTTTCTATCTGAATAATCATTCGGTTTTACAACATTTTCGATTCATGATGTTCTAGTGCCAGTGAGACAAAGGAGTGCACGCAGTGAAGAACATATAGCGGCCGCTAGCGCATCTGTTCAATATGATCCAAATCAGTCGCTCACACGCCGTTCTCAAGGATTGGCAGGCAGGCAGGCAGAAATCCACATATACTCCATGAGTCACCATTGCATCCCCAAAAAATAACTGTTTGGTGCGGACTTCATGCCGGAGGCGTCATTGGGTCATATTTTTTGTTGATGATGCTGACCGTCACGTTACTGTAAATGGAAATCGCTATCGCAGCATGATAACTGATTATTTTTGGCATCAATTGAATGGTATGGACTTGGACCATATGTGGTTTCAGCAGGACGGTGCCACAAGCCACACAGCACACATTACAATCGCTTCATTGAAGAGCAAATTTGATGAGCGTGTTATTTCCAGAATGGCCGCCAAGATCGTGCGTTTTGACACCTTTGGACTATTTTCTTTGGGGCCATATTAAGTCATTGGTCTACACCAATAAGCCGACGACGTTAGAAAAGCTCAGAGCAAATATTGAACGCGAAATTGCTGCTGTATCGGTCGAATTATGCGAAAAAGTGGTCGAAAATTGGGTTGAGCGATTGAACTTCTGTAAGCGTGGTCATGCGAAGGAAATTGAATTTCATTCATAAATGTATATGTTTGAACAAAATAATAAAAAAAAACTTCGTTGAAATTTCAAACCATTTTTGTTTTATTTAAAAAAAAAAAATTGGAGCGCTCTTATTGAAAAGTTCAACGCTAAGAGCGGTGGATCGAATCCCGCCAACAGCAATTTTTTTTTTTTTTACCAATTTTTATGAGAATGGAATGGTGAGAAGCTACCATAGAAGCAAATTTATTTAAGTTTTTGTTTTTTTCCGGCGTCTTCTTCTCTTCATTAAAATTCAAAGACAATCGTTTCAAGCGAACAGTGGAACAGGTTCTGGATAAAAATCAAAAAGGAAGACGTAGAGTAGGTTGTCCAAGAAACATGGAGATGAATAATCCAGAAGGGAATCAGTCGAGACGACAGTATCACTGTTGCCTCCATCGGAGGTCACACAGAAATCGAAGAAGAAACACATTGAGTTTTTTTTTGTTGGTATTATTAAGCTTCGACTTCAGCTGAATCAGACTCTCTATTTAGAGAAAAAAATCCAAAAATAATTCCATCAATATGTTTTCGACTGTTTTCTTCATGGTCAATAATGCCTTCGGCTGCTGTGAGCACGACGTAGCCAAACTGGCGGACCTTTTCTCAATGTTGCTAATAGGAACATCGAAACGTAGTGAATAATCCCGTATTGAAGAGAATAACGAGATCGAAACCTCACTCCGAAGCGAAATGTCCTTTTAAACTCAGATTCACTTTATACCGCTAATTTGTTTTGGTTGGGGTTATAAGAACTTGGGCATCGTTATGAATCGCAACATGTAATGGGATTTAGCTCTCAAAGCTTTTAAATAATGGGATAATTCGTTGAATTGATTTTCGGGTATTATCAAACAGTATTGCAAAGGAATTTTTTTCAGATCTCGACCATCACGATTTGGAAGATAATATTCCTGTGAATAGAATCAACACAACATCCAATTCGTTTGCCGATCAAAATAACTTCATTGAAATTTCGGAGGAAGATGATTCAGATGATAATATCGAGTATGTCGAATACAGTGATGGCGACTACGTTTATATCGAAGAGGACGACGAATGCAATGAAGAAGAAACACCGCAAGAAGAAGAGTTAGTTAATCCTGTTATTGAACCCGTTGACGGTGAGGATAAGGAATCCGAAATACCAACCGATGAAAATTCCGAAGAATGCTATCATTGCAGTTCGTGTAATGTGAATTTTGAATCTGTGACGGAACATATCGATCGGTTTCATAAGAATCAATCGGTGCTTTTAGACGGCATCGATACAGAGGAACAAGCTGAACCGAATGATGATGTTTTGATAAAAACCGAACCGACCAATACTGAAGAAATCGCAGAAACGGAAAGTATGGAAATGACTGAAGTTGAATATGTCGAAGAGGATATCGACGGTGGGTATTTGGTACAGCTGGAGGAACCGGACGAAAAAAGTTTTAATGATGCTCATGGTAGACCGTATAAGCGAAAGGTGAGTGGATCTTTGTATTACATACTTTTTTTTTATTTCAATCAATTTGAAAATTTTCAGAAAGTTAAAGTCGACGAGAGCAGCCTAATGAAGAATTCAAATAGTATCCATAAATGCGATTCATGTCAGGGGGTGTTTATGACCGAAGAAAATTTATTAAATCATGAGTGCTTTGTGCAAGAATCGGTTAGAAATTATTGTCCTTAATTTTGAAAAGATTTTTGATTTTTATTTGCCTTTGTTTTACAGCCTGAACACGTTGGCTCTGATGATACTATCGCAGAGGTAAAAATGTTTTTTTGACAACAATTTCTCTTTGTTACTTTTATTTAATTCGATTTTCTATGTTCTAAATTTAGGCGACAAGTTTGTACAACTGTACGGAATGTAATCTACAGTTTGATTCCGATTATCTGTTAGGTTTTCATTTGCGAATGCATCACAAGTCGAAGCTGAAGAGCCGACCTAAAAAGACACCATGTGTCCCGGTTGTTTGCTTTGTATGCAACACAACTTTTCCTTCGAATAAAAGCTTCAGGTTTGTTTGGATATTTTCAAAAAATCCAATTGATCAACAATTGAAATTCGAATTTAGACTACATTCACGAATGCACGATCCTATAAAATTAAAACCGATCGAAGAGGCAATTGGTTACGAAATGAAGTCGTGTTCGAAGGACGGTAAACTATCGACCGATACATTTTACTGTGTGATTTGCCACAAAAGGTAATAATTAATGACAATCAAGGGTAATTTACTAGTTTAAAATAAATATTGTATGTCTCTTTTATCACAGGTATGATTCCAGTTTTCAAGAGGCTCATATGAAGTCACATAAACTCGGACAGAAGCATAATTGTTCGATTTGTAATAAGAAATTTTCGAGTGAAATTAATCTTACAATGCATCTGAGCGTACATCAAGATCAAACTAAGGTCAAGGCGCCAACAAAGGCTGAATTAAGTGGTATTACGTTGCCGTACGAATGTGGATATTGTGGCAGGCAATTTGCCCGACCACATGAAAAGGTCAAACATGAACGGATTCATACAGGTAATGATTTTAAGAGCTAGTCTATTTGTTGTTTAAAGCGGAGGAAGATACGCCGCAATGCAGAGCATCTTGAGCATAATTATTGCCCATTGCACTCCGAGTCCCCCGGGCTCTACCCGAACTTTTTCGTCCTCACGGATTTGAGGAGCTCAGGTAGGGAACGAGAACGGAGTTCTTCCGTCCTCATATAAACGACGCCGTATACGTGCACTCTCGCAAAAGAGTAAGCTGAACATTCGAGAAGGAAATGTTCCGGTGTGGCGTCGCTCTCGTCGCAAGCAGTGCACATGGGGTCGTTAATGATTCTCAATCTGACTATGTGTAGGCCACACGAGTTGTTCCCTGTGAGGACACCAGCCATACAACAATGTACATTCTTTCCAGCTCAATTTGAGAATAAATGCAGCGGTTCACCCACTTGGTCCCTCAACAAGGTTTCTGGTCTGCCGCATTTCCGGAAAAAACGCATCTCTGATGTGTGATTTACTCACCCACTCAACAATGGCAGCCCTAACAGACGCTACAGGCACACCGAAGACTGGTACTGGTCCAACCATGGCTGACTCCGATTCATTTAATTTGGGGATTTATATTGTTTGGAAATTTAGAAGTTGCTCGACTGCAGTGCTTATGGTGCACTCATCGTAAGAAATTGTGTTATACGGCGTCATTTAAGTCATTTAGTTTAAATCCTTTTAAAGGGAAAAATGGTTTGATTAGATCTTTGAGTTGTATATTTGTGTTCCCTGTTTAGTTCCTGTTTTACCCCTTTTGTGAAGCTATTACTGTTTCAATTACAATTTTAGGTAACCGGTGATAAACCGACCCAAGACCAGTGTTTTGTGGACCGGCTCGTTTGTTTTCGTACACAAGTGAACACCATTATTTTGTTGAGAACGGCGTTACACGAACAGTTTACTTTTTTCTATATTTACAAATTTATAAACTTGCATATTTTTTCTTATTGCGTTCTAAAACAATTTTTTTTTTTCTTTCCATAAAATTCCAGGTTCAAAACCTTTCAAATGCGAGATATGTGGAAAATGCTTCAGAGTCACCTACTGCCTTACTTTACATTTACGGACACATACCGCCGCTCGACCCTATGTGTGTCCCCACTGTAACAAAAGGTTTGTATTCAATTCTAATAGATGGCGTTAATTTCACAATAATATAATTCGTGGAAATGAATTTGTTAATAAGTTGAACTAGACTCGAAACGAGTTAAGAGAAAATTGTGTCGTTTGAAAGGAGAGCTGGTTAGCACTCCCCTAGACAAGGATGGAACACACAATGGACCGGAAAGGCACAGACAATTTCCGGTCAACCATTTTTTCTTGTTGTAAAATATTCTCGTTAAAAAGTTGATTGGAAAAGTTATTTTGTGTCGGACGTGCCAACTTGGAGTTAATAAGAAGTTGCTGACGTCGTAATAGTTATTTTTTTTGCAAAATTATCGGGGCGCACTGTTGTGCACGGAGTCTTTGGTGTGATTATTTTGACTTGAAAAATCACAATAATCGAAGGAGAAATGTGAAAATACGATACAATAGGACATTTTCTCTTACGTCATGAGTACGCTCAATCGAACGTTCAATTAAACATTTTCAATCGCAACGACTTGGTTATTTTCAAGCTTTTAGCCTTTTCCTGAATAACCATTTTGATAAATGGTTGTTTTGGGATTGAAATCGATCGAAAAAATAATAAACAGGAGGTTCCTGAATTTTATAAAGAAACATATTGGTTTTGACAAACAGCAGTACGGATTTCAGGAAGAAAGCAATACAACATCAGCCTTATTAGATGCAATGAATTTTATAAATGAAAGTCTCGACGCAGATTCTTTTGTCGCTGCGATTGTGGACTTAAGTAAAGCTTTCGACACAGTAAACCATATATTGTTGCTCGAACAATTGAAAGAAAAATTAGGAGGAAAGGCCAATGACTTACTAAAAAACTTTTTAGTTGATCGACAGTACATTACTAAAAACTTCGTCGAACTAAGCTCTCCTAAGACAATCAGTATAGAGTCCCTCAAGGTTCGATTCTCGGACCTACTTTATATCTGTTAAATATAGTATACACAACCTGCAGTTCGCCAAAATATATTACCTTTGCTGACGACATGTTACTTCTTTATTTATTTATTTACTTCCAGTTTCATCAAAAAAGCTGATTACTTACAGTAATTATAACAAAAAAGCGATAATTAATTAGAACAAATTTCATAGAATATTTAATTATTTTATTCAAAGCTGACTTCAGCTGTGTCGCGCTCATATCAAAATCAATAACATGATAAAAACGGTTAACAAGACGTGAAATGGATGTGATCGGTTGATGTTGCCCATAGTTAGTCCGATGATATGAAATAAAATTGAAAATTAGTAGTGTATAGTCTCTCAAAGTACGACCCGGAATACGAAAAGAAATTTCTTGTAACAATATCGGGGCATTAATTCCTCCAGTGATAATGTTAAACGCGAAGACAGTACCTAGAACTTTCCTTCTGTTATCAAGCGAATCAAACCATAGAAGATTAAGACGTTCAGAATAGGGAGGAAGATTTTAAGAGTCAAGCCAGGGTTATCCCTTAAGAGCGAACCTCAAAAACCTTTTCTGTACAGATTCAATTCTGCTCTTATGGACTTCATAATATGGAGTCCATACCTGGCATGCATTTTCCAGAATTGAACGAACAAAAGCACAATATAACGCCTTTGTGACGTAAGGATCGTTGAAATCCTTACACCATCTTCGAACAAAGCCCCAGATGGAGTTCGATTTATTCACAATATAATTAATATGATCGTCAAAAGTAAAAGATGAATTTAAGTAAACGCCCAGATCAAGTACCTACCTTGTCTGATTTATGTAATGCGTTTCCTTCAACTGTGTAATTATAATTAAATGGGATTTTCTTACGTGAAAAGGAAATAGTTGTACATTTATTAACATTCAGAGGCATGTTATTCAAAGTACACCAACCAGATAAATGCTTAAGGTCCTCTTGCAAAAGAATGCAGTCATTCATATACGTAATATAGCGGAAAAGTTTCGCATCGTCAGCGTAAAGAAGAATTCTAGAGTTTAAAATCATTGAACTCAAGTCATTAATAAATAATATGAATAATATCGGACCTAAGTGGCTGCCTTGTGGAACTCCCGATGTGTTTGAAATTTCCGAGGATAATACCCCACGCAACAAAACTTTTTGAAGTCGGTTGCACATGCACATCCATGTGGGCAAGGTTTAATGATCGATTTGATGTGAAATTTTAAAGTCTCACAGACAATCGATTCAAACAGTTTAGAAATACAGGATAGATTGGCAATAGGTCGATAATTCTGTATATCTGTCCTCTTGCCCTTTTCCCAAAGTGGTCTAATCGTGGAGAATTGTTAGGAAAAACCCCGGAAATAAGGGAGATATTAAAAAGGTAGCGCAAAGGTGTCATAAGTGAAGCACCACAACGTTTCAGTACGATAGCCGGTACACCAGGTACATACTATATCTGAATCAACTGGACTTGTTGAATTATTTTGATCAAAAACTATTTCAGCATTGGCTCTTAGGTAATTTGTTGACATTAAATACATTGAAGACAAATTATATGATCTTTAGACAAATTAATAAACTGGATATTGACTTAAAACTAGAAATGGAATGCAACTAATGAGAGTACATGAAACAAAATATTTAAGGCTGACAATTGACGATAAACTTACTTAGACTCCTCACATTACTAAGCTTCTAAACAAAATTGCCCCCATTATTGGAGTAATAAGACGTAACGACTATCTACACGTGCCAATAAAGAATATGCTCTATAATGCATTTATTCTATCCAACATAAGCTATGGACTTCTGATATGGAGCCAAACCTCGAAAAGAAACCTAGACAAAATTGTGTGAATAGGGGCATTAAAGCCATTCATAATTTACCCCATTTACCACCATCGGAGGAACTTTATTATACTTATGGAAAACTTACCTTACAACACCACATAAGCCTGGAACGTATTAAACTAATTTATAATATTAAGAACAATAGACTAAAATCCTCAATAAAACTGATCCACAGTCATGATATACACAACTTTAACACCAGAAGTATGTATATATTTTATTAGACAACATTGTCCTAGGACTCACCGACTCAGAAAAATTAAAAATTTAAGTTAAAAATGAAGAAGAAAGTAAAACACACCACGCAAATTAAGTACTATTTTCTACGTACAAATATTACGTATGAGCTTGAAATACAAAGTACTATTATAGTGAAAATCCTTTTTGAAATGTCGATACTTTCAAATGCATTTCCGTAGCACCTTCCTCTCAAATATTTCAATTGTTCTGCCATTCTGGGAAGCAATAAGTAATGATAGGTCTAATTTTATACCGAAGGAGTTTAGTACATTTCTCCACAGCTCTAGATTAGAGTCACTGTATAAGAACTAACACAAACATCCACTATCTTGAGTACGGACAATGACCGCTTTTGGTACCTTTTTAGTACTATTAAACCCTGCGAACTCCAAAGTTCGCAGGTTTCTTAAATGGCATAGTTTTAGTGTGTATACGTGTAGCAGATGGATTTTGATTAACGTTACACGGAATCGAGATACATATGTCTCATGAAATGTCAACTAAATACAGCGTTTATATACTTTAGTGGAGATAAAAATGAAAAATCGGACAACTGCAAAAAAATTTCAAATGTACTGGTTTCAAATGAAACACACATTGTCTGTACTCAAGATAATGGATGTTTGTGTTAGTTCTTATACAGTGACTTTACTCTAGATGAAAGAAGCACTCCCACCGAAGCCGCGTCCCTTTTAGCTCTATTCACAATTAAATAAAACTTGCAACTAAAAAAGCCAGTAAAAGTAAATAAATTTTAATCCTAAACAAATTAAGATTAGAACCTAATAAATAAATAAGATTTGCAGTTGATTAAAATTATAAAAAAGAAATTATTCAAAATAGGTAGAAGTAATAAAAACTTACAACAATAAAATCGAGTGTAATTAGATAAAGAAAACTGCTTAATGTTTGTTACATTTCTTAGTGAAATACGAGAGGCAGGAGATAAGAAAAAAATATTTACAACCTTGTGAGCTAATGATTATTGCCATTGAGCAGAAATTTTGGTAAATTACAATAATTAATTTTTATTTTAGTTCCAGAAACGAAAAACAACTTTTTAATTGTATGTAATTAAAATTCTTGGACATTTTTCTTCGTTTATTCTGGTTCTGATAATAAACTACAGTAGGAAATGAAGAAAAGATATTTTACGGTTATCTGGAAAATGTTTGCATATGAGATTCTTTTTTATTTAATGAAATAATTTTGTTTTGCTGAATATCGTATTGGTATAATGCCACAGATCTGATCTCTCAGCTGAAAGATTTACACCAGCCTTATTTACAATATAAACTACTCGTATTGATTTTATAATTTAAAACTTATATAAAGTGGATTAAGATAACATTTTTCTCTCAGCCAAATGAAAACAGAACACACCGTGTGCGTGTTAAAAAGTAAAAAGTAAACTCTAAGATTGAAGCTGGTCTAGAAAATGATCTCACAAGAAGTACCAAGATTAAAATTATTGAAGATTAATTTGGACAAAATTTGTTCTATGGCGAAACAACGGATTATGAAACAATATTTCTGAAATCAATTCGTAATGCCCAGAAAGTTGATTTTTTTTTGCGAATCGAGAAATCTTTTACGCGATAAGATATAGAATTGGTTTTTACTTCTTATGGATGAAACCTGTTTTTTCGATGTTCATGTAACCTAATATATGGATAAAAAGAAGTCAGTTTTTTGGTCGAGCGCGATTAAAATCTACACCTGGGAACCGTTCCCTCCCAAATTTTGCATGGACATTCTCGAGACAGGTCGAGAACATAATTATATATTCCCGAAATTGGTGGTTCGTGAGCTATTTCAACATTTGAGTTTTTTAATAAGTTCAATCAGATGAACCTGACTTAGAATTGAAGATTTACAACAGGCAGTCGTAGCCGAGCGGGTAAAGCAATCTGGCTGGTACTGCCGGCCGTCGCGGAAGGCAGTAACTGTCAACCTTTGCACTCACAACCGTCAACTGCCAAGCAGTCGCAAACAGACAACGCAGCTTGTTTTGGCCTGAAGCAGTAGTCTACTGCCGGCAGTTTCTGCAAACCGCGACGGTCGGCAGACCAGCTAGACTGCACCTTAAGGCGTCTGACTAGAAATCAGATGATTTCCTCTGGGAGCGCGTAGGTTCAAATCCTGCCGACCGCGAACATGTGTGATTTTTTTTTCTTAATTTATTTGTTTTGATCTTACTACCGGCTTCGAACACGTGACGGAAGTAACAGGGGCGATGAAACATTATTATAAATATATACCTGAAATTGGTGGTTCGCGAGTTATTTCAACATTTGAGTGGATGAAGTATGGAGGATGGTGGATAGAGAATGGAGGATGGTAGATGGTGGATGGGGAAAAAAAATTAAAAATTAAAAATTAAAAGTGATAAATGAAAAAATAACAATAAAAAATTAAATGTAAAAAATGAAAAATGGCATTAATATCTCCAGTTCCTTGAGCTGAGAAAGTGTACCCGAAACGGGAGTAATGTATCAACGGGAGAAACAGGACCAATGGATAAACGGGAGTAACAGGGGTGATGAAACAATGAGAGCGTAGCCTCGGTACGCGGCTAGTATTATAATAATCAATGGTGCAACAGCCCAAATTGGCCTAGGCCTTGAAGTAATGCTAGAGTTACTTCATTACGAGACCAACGGAACACTAGGAGGTGAATTGGTCAGCCACACGCTCGTCCGTGATTATTACCCCGATTTGAACTCAGGTGCTGAGTGAACTGGTAGTCCGGCACCCAATCCCATTCTCGAAAATTACTTGTCGCCTAGTAGATTCGAACCTGGTACTAGGTGTACCGAAGGTAAGTGCTCTAGCCACCCAGACTACTGTAATATGTATTATACTTAATAGGACAAAAAATCAAGCAATAAAGGTGCTGTTATTATTGAGAGTTTTTGGCCACTAGAGTAATTTTTATGTCAGTCATTCGCTGCGTGCTTGCACTATTGACTATAATAAATCACATGCACTTTCGCAATCTAATCGGTCAATTTATTCTGTCTTTGATTATTTCGTAATTTTTTCGCTTCACAAACGTGTGGCAAGAAAAAAAAATACAGATAATAACAAATAATAGTAGACGAGGCTTTTAGGAAACAATCGCAGAGGGTTTTCCACTGGCAATGATAATAAAAAATTAAGTTGGATCGTGATTGATCATGATTAGGAAAAGCATTGTATAGACGGCAGGATATGTAAATTCCACACAGCAAACAAGAATTTTAAGTTTTTTTTAAATATTTGAAACTCAATCAATAATCAACTATTTATGAATTAATAAAACATTTCTCAAATTTTTTATTTGACTGGGTTTCATCCACTAACTAGCTTCGGTTATTTTCAGATATAAAGCCTATGCAGCCTACAATCATCATCTGATGACACACTCGGACGAACGTCCGTACAAATGTCCGCATTGTCCGAAAGCCTTTAAAACATCGGTACAATTGGCCGGACATAAGAACAGCCATACGAAACCGTTTAGTTGTCCGGAATGTAATCGACCGTTTGCATCGTTATATGCTGTCCGAGCTCATATGGAAACACATAAGCGTGGCAGTCAAAATTTAAAGCATCGCTGTATGATTTGCGGAGCAATATATGCGCGAATTTTTGCATTAAAGGATCACATGAAGGAACAACATCAGACTACTTTTGTCGATGGTAACGAAGTGACCGACTTAAATGTTTCCGAAGTTCCATTTATTCACGAGAATGAAATATCGTCGGAATCGATGCTTCCCGATCACGGCGAAGAGGTAAATCAACGGAAGAGTTTTGTATTCTTCAAAATTTTCTAATTAAATGATTTTTCTTTTAGATTATGATCGGTGAAATTGAACACTTTCAAACCGAGGAAGTTGTAACGGACTGGATGAAATAATGTAACGTTCTATCGCGTTGTATCGTTGTTATTAATAAAACTGTAAATATAAAAATATCTATCAGACGATAACTGCTTATTTTAATTTTAAAATTTTCAATAGACAGTTACATTGAAGTGAACAGATTATCATCAAGTTATTTGTTCAAAAATATTGTAACCAAGTAGATAAGATAGTTTTATTTGGACACGATATACATAGAAAGTGAACACGACTGAGAAGTCTTTCTAGTCGTTATTAGGTATAGATAACTCTGTTGGAAGACAAAGTACGAAAAAAGTTTGTAGTAAAAATCAGCAATAACTGTTGTTATGTAATAAAACTGTAACAATAACAAAATAAATTTGTTAATGATAGTAATTAAAATTTGTGGACAATCAACAGCAAGAAGTCCTATAAAATAAGCCGCAGGTCTCCATTATCACAATTAGCGTACGTAGCTTGTCACATGGTCATTGAATGCTGTTATCGATGAGATTGGGATACACGCTTTATTTAAAAATTTCAAAAAAAATTGATTATTTATTTACAACAAGCCCACGCAAAGTTGAATGAATCTGGTGTATAATAATCGATTAATAGTTTTATTTCGCCGATTCCTATCGAAGAAATACTCATAAATTGAACAATTCATATGAAAATTTTATGCAATTTACAAGGCCAACAAGACTACTAGCTACGAGTATAATACGTAAAAATTTTGATCAAGATAAGTTGTCGAGGAATACTCAAGCCTAATGTTTGTGCATCATGATCGTGATAAAGGTTCAATTTTTGAAATTTCAGATAACACTAAGATGATACGGTACACAACGGTGGACTACACGTACGTAGGCCAAAAGCTTCGTTTTGATAATATAATACATTTGAAACGTTAGATCGACTAGTCTTAGTCTTCATCTGGAACTAGTCTTGGACACAACATCGTATTTTTATACTATCATTTAGACCTCGGAGGAACATAATGATTTTTTGTGATGATCAGATAAAAGTTTTAGTTCAACTATTTTAACTTCTTTCGGTTGTTCGTTTCCGTATTGTTTTTTTTTAAAATAATTAAAATAAAATACTAAAAAGAAAATAGTGCAATGGCGGATATTCAAGCACGTACTGTACTTTGGTACTTAGTGTTTGTTGGTTTTGCCGTTAACTACATGATACGAATTAATTTGAATATAACGATTGTCGATATGGTGCGTCAATCGCCAAAATCGTCAGTTTCAACAACGAATAAAATTTCGTCTGAGTGTGTCGTTCCTAATGGCGAACCTATTGTTAGCCATTTGTCGCCAATCTGGACAAATGATTCGGTTAGTTCAGAACGTAATGTTACCACCGAAGATACTGTATTCAACGTAAATGCACTTACACGTGCTGAAGACTCGAAAGTCGCCGGCAAAAATTTAATTAATTCGACGTCAATCAAAGCCGAACGTTTCTCGTTCGAAAGAGTACTTTTGAATAATTTAGATGTAAGTGCAATCAATTTAGTTGAAGAGTGTATTTTTATATTCTAGATTTTTTTTAGAAGTTATTACAAGAAGTTTTCGATTATTTGTTGGAATTATGAGAAAGTAAACCGAATTGCTTAATATTGCACTGTTTTTGGGTAATTAAATAGTGATTGTACTTAATTTTGTTTAATCTTTATGATTTTAAATGCTAAACACCCTGAAAATAAACGAGATTAATTTGTAGTTTCGGACTCGGACCACGTATTACCACTTCCATAAAATTTACTCTTTTGTCTGATTACGAGGTTCTAATTGTATGCATTAACTAATTTTTATAATCGAAATTACCAATAAATTTTAGTAGATACCTGCTTTTCCAAAAATCGGCTCTTATTGTTTTCGATATAGCGAAAGTTCTATAAATAACGATAACATAATCTCGAAAAATAATAATAAATGTTGTAATCTATAAAAAAAATCTCGCGAACAAGGTAGATAATCGTAAATTAGTTTATCGTAAATCAAATTTAGTTTACGACCCTTTATTTAACTAAATTATATTAAAGATTTTAACTTGGACAAACCAAAAAAAGTAAAAGTCATTCGGCAGAATATTAATCTGATTGTGATTCTGGAATTCTTCACTTTATAAAGTTCTTTCTCGATTATCCGATTTCTTTTTTTTTATTTTGTTCGACGGACTACACGTCTTTCTGTGGATTCCATTTCCAATTAGAGATGGGTAAAACAGTTCCTTTCAGTGAAGTACTTCACTTGAAGGAACGAGTTCATTGAACTAGTTCCGGAATTATTCATTCCCTCGTTCCGTCAGTATAAGTACTGACGACTGAATTCCATGAAGTAGTTCTGAAACTGTCCATTCACTCGTTTCGATCTACAATCTGAGGATAAAAAAAAGGTCTATATACTTCCGTGAAGTAGTTCCGGAACTTATTGTTAATTCATTTTACCAGTACGTTTTTTGGCACGTGTCCGATAGGACTGCAGTTCACCAAAAGGAGTGAGTTACTTTACTTCCCATCACTTCAATGAAGTGTTCTTTTGGAACAGTTCACTCCTGAATGACACATGTATTATTCCAATCCAAAGCCTATGTATAATATGTTGCTTTGTATCCTCTCGGTTATATAATTTATAAAAGACATTTATCAGACAATGTGGCAGAGAAGTTTGTTATTTGAAGCTGTAGCTTCAGATGTGAAATTTCAAAGCTGTCTTAGTTACTAGCTTCCTTATCTAAAGGCTTCACCGTAGAAGGTAACTTAAAGTCGGCCAAAACAATGGAAAATCACTCTCAGGACTTAGATAATACAAACTAGAGATGGGTCGTTCAGGAGTGAACTGTTCCAAAAGAGCAGTTCATGGAAGTGAGTGAGTGGATTAACTCACTCCTTTTGGTGAACTGCAGTTCCATTCGCCACGTGCCACCGTTTGGATCTTCTCATATTGGTTAATTCCTTTTATTGTCCCAACAGCCGGTAGTTATACCTGAGAGTTCCCCCAGCCTCTGTGTTTATTGTGCTCCCGCTTGTGATCCGCTCGTCGAACGAAAAACTGGTTTATACGAAACTTGTAGGAAATTTAGTCCTCTAGTAAGCACAATCACGGAGCAACGAAGTGAACTGGAACTAGTTCACTGAACTAGTTCATTTCAGTGAGTAAGTGAACTCTGACTCACTCACTAAAAAGAACTGCTTTGCCAATCTCTAATACATTAACACGTATATGTTTCATAGTAAAAAGAAGAGGATATTGAAAGGGTCAAGGGGAGTATGTTTGAACAGGTTGGGTGCAGCGCCAATTAAAATATTGATAGATATTTATTTTCTAACTATATTTCCTAACAGCAATATCCAAATACAAAAATTATTTAAAAAATCCGAATAGACAGATCGGATATGTTTGTAGATTTCCCTGAAAATCACATTAAGAGAATTGTTCGTTATATTTAGCAATTTTTTTCTGGAATAAACAATGTTTTAAGGCTACTGTCTCGTTGACTTCGTTAGCGGTTACAAAACTAATCAAGCTAAGCCAAGGCACCCGACCACATTCAATTGGGACTTGAATTTCTTAAGCATGGCATCCTAAACGGTTTAATCAGAAGTAGATGTAAGCGAAATGGACTGTGTCCTAATTAAGGGAGGAGTACGGTATTTATATTTTTTTTAGCATATTTTTTTAAATTTTTTAAATGAATGTATAACATTGCAAGAATGTTGTGTCAAAATTTCAAGTTGATCGGAGCAAAATTAACGGAGTTATGAGCAGTTTAGAGGTGTACGTTATCGTATGTGGCGCCTAGTGTGCAAAACTTTAAAGCGTTTTTCTGAAACTCGTCATTTTTGAAGTCGGTGTGCACTGTAACTCAAAATCTAATGCACCGATTCTTTTGAAATTTTTTACACTATTTCTACACATACGTCAGCAGGTAGTGACTAAGAGTTTTTTTTTAATTTTACAATTATTTTTTATTTCACAATAAAAAACTTAACGGTTTTTTTTTAGCAAAAATCGCGTTTTTAACTTCCAAATGCTACCAAAAATGGAAAAAATAGGTTAAAAAAAAAACTTGACGTCATTACCTCGAGAAACATCTCACCTAATAAACGCAATTAAATTTTTTTGATTCGGATGATCCAGTCTCGAGTTGTAGTCTACACCGCAAAACAACTTTTTTTTGAGGCGCCTGCGGGGATTTGCTGCCAACGGCTTATTTATAAATATTTTGATATGCATTTTATTTTGATTATAGTTCAGACGTTGTTTTAAAATATAAAAATGAAATGAAATTAACCAGCATTACGTTGGTATCAAAAAAAAAAATTCTTAAGTAAATGCCTTTTTTTGACCGAATTAACCATACTCCTCTCTTAAGTCAAAGAATTTTTGTATTGACGGATAGTCGTATGTGTTTACCTGAAAATTTAATCAAATTCAGTGTAATGTTTATCGGAAAATACTAGTTCAATAAAATTACAACTTAATTTTAATTTATACCTTTCTAAATAGAATCATTAATTACGACCCTGATCTTTGAATTTCATCATCAAACGATCTTATCAACATATTGTAAAAATGCTCGTAGAAAAAAATGTTATTTAAATATATCTAAACGCCTACTGTCGCTACTCTTTATGTTACAATTATTTAATTAAAATTAATTAGAGAGCAGAGAGAGAGCATCTTGTGTTATTCAGCACTTTTGAATGTTGTTCTAATATTGTTTCATTATCCTACTTGTGAGTAAAACAGGTCCCTCTAATTAACATTTTTGAGTGTTAAAAACTACAGCTTCGCGTCACTTAAACTCTATCCAATCAGAAATTGGAGAATAGTTGAATAATTACATTAAATAAATTTCAATTCAACCCATAATTGTTTATATGTAAATTATGTAAACTTTGTATACAACCATGACCTTTCTTTGGGTTGGATTTTATCAATTGAGTTCCGATCATTACATTATTCATTGAAATCAAATTAGTTTGAAGGGCTACTATTCGTCTATATTTGTAAGTTCTTAAAAATCTTTCAATTTATTTTAAGCTTTAAAACCTATATTATAAATAAAGGTGGAATTGAAGTGAACGCGACGCGATGACGATTTTCTAATCTTGTCGCGCGCGTAACTCAATTTTAACACTTAGGTATGTTTTTATTGATTGTTTTACAGCAATAGACGACAACCGATTAATAAATATCGCGTATAAATCTTATCCAATAATTAAAGCGGAAGCAATAAATTTACAGGTTGCGAAGAAAATATTTTGGGCTTTGTGAATATTATTTGACAGTAGTTGCAAGCGATTCAACGCGTTGATTACGATGTGATTCAACAAAGCGCGCGTGTATAGTTTTTACTATAATTTCACGTTTTAGATTACTGCTTCATTTGCTTTACCCGAAGAAGGTAGATTATTTCATAGTCGATATTCGCAGAATATGCGATAAATGAGCGAAGTCACCTTTAATCATGGGTACATTCAGGCCCGTGCGCAGGATTGAATGGAGAGGGGGGGGGGGGGGGGGTTATGAAGTTCCCACCATACTGAATGTGATGACCTAAAAAAAAGGTCCTCATTTCCCAATGAAAATAGGCCTATTGGGGGGTTTGAACCCCCGAAACCCCCTCGTGTGCACGGCCCTGGGTACATTAGAACCGTAGATGGACTATACAGACGAGTTTGTGTGAACAATCTCCATAAAATTATTTAAAGAAAAGTGCAAGGCAAGGCCTCGATTGTCCAAGATTCATAATTTATTCAATTAATTTTTATTTATTTTCTTTTATTTTTAAATCTATGTATTTGTTCTGTTTTTAAAGTAGATCAAAGTAAATATTTTTCAAGCTCTAAAAACCCAAAAAATGAGTGTGATAGATTGGATGTTTTGAAGAGATTCTAGACGACAGTTTTAGCAACATTATTTACAGCCCGACCTGTTAGCTCTGTTTATTTCCACATTATATTTGTGCTACAAAATATGAAGATATGAAGTAAATAATATATGATAATTTGCAATTTGATAAAGAATTTTGCCAATTTTTTTTGGTAGTTATGAAATGGAAAAACTTTTAGAGCTTTTGCTAATGGTGTAAATTTGAAACTTGACAGTTTGTGCTTGTATGTACTCGTACAATGATGTTAACAAAATGACTACTACTGGATTATAGGAATAAAATTTACTAGACACCTTCCGCGGCTTTACGCTTGCTTTAATGTGTTTACAGTTTTTACGAGTACGCCACTATCAATCAGTTCAATCGTCAGTAAGACAATAATTATTTGAGAGCAAGGGTCTAATAGCTGATATCCCTCAGTTTGTCACAAGATGTTATTGTAAAAATCTCGAAAGTACTCGTACCTTTGCTTAAAACAATTCGTTATTTCATTTGTCCTGAGAGATGTTGTGAAATGTCTTTAAACTTCTTGAAGCTCATTTCATCCTTTTAGGTGTTGAATATCGGTAAGTCTTGAAATCACTTTCAGGCGTTTGTGTCTGGGAGAAGAGAAAGCTTATATGTATAATATCTCGTCCGCCTTAAATATATTGAGGTATTGCTCACAAAACATTTAATCCCTTTCCATCCTTCTTGTGTTAAATATCAAAAAGTTCTAAGATCACTTTTTATGCGATTCTATATATTAGTATCATGTAGACGTGGAAACAATAAATCTCGCCTGTTCTAAGAGATGAAAACCTATTTTACCCATCTTCACGCCTGTTGAGTCGAATTACAAAAATTTTGAAAGCCCGTAGTTGTTATTACTTAACCTGTAGAATGCGGTATGCCGGTGTGATAAGGGCGCAGCATGATTCACAAATTGATGAGTTATCAAATTGGCTTTTACATTACAGTTGTGTCCAGATTGTTGACATATTTTTACATTTTTTAGAATTATTGGCCCTTCACTTTTCCATGCACATGAGCTCAGTTTTGTCAAAACCGATCTTGCCTCGTGTAATTTAATGAATATATTAATGAATATTTGTAACTTAATCCGATTATATGCACTAATACTCGGTTACACATGACTATGGGCTTCAAATTGAGCTGCAAAATTTTGTTCGTCAAATTAAAATTAGATTGAAGGATATGAAATGATATGAGTGTTTTTTCTAAATCAAAATTATAATATTTTTTTTCACAGTTTGACTATGAAGAAAACGGTTTCAACTGGAACGAATATCAGCAAGGTCTGGTTTTAGGATCATTTTACTGGATCCATTGGGTTACGCAAATTCCAGGTGGTATACTTGCGAAGAAATACGGAACAAAACTGGTCTTTGGACTTTCAAATGTAATTGGATGCTGGATGTGTTTCTTGATGCCGGCTGTATCCTATTGGGATTACAAGGCACTGATATTTTTTCGAGTTTTACAAGGTTTCATTTGTGTAAGTTGCTGATATTTTTATTAATTATTATTAAGAATCGTTAAGCAGTAGACTTGTGTAGGTTGTTAACGAACTAGTTCGGAAGATCGTTCCCATAAGTGAAATGAACGAACTAGTTCGCATTGAATTCCGGTCCTAGTTCGTTTGTAGGATGAGTTCGTTATCACATGTGCATACTGCGTATCATTCCGCGAAGTTGGAACTGAAAGAAGGAACTAGTTCAGTTCGCGAGGAAAGTGAGGACCTTCTTTTCTTTTTTTCTTTTTTTCACATTGAGTGTGAAGGAACTAGTTCCTTGGTGAGTGGGGACCCCTCTTTTTTTTGTTAGGTCGTCACATTGTTCCGAGTGAATGAAAGGAACTAGTTCCTTCGTGAGTGGGGACCTTTTTTTTAGGTCCTCACACATTCAATCGGAACTTTAAAGGAATTAGTTCCTTCCTGAGTGGAGACCTTTCTTTTTAGGTCCTCTCATTCACTTCGAACTTGAAAGGAACTAGTTCCTTCGTCAGTGGGGATCTTTTTTTTTTTAGGTCCTCACATTCATTCCGAACTTGAAAGGAACTAGTTCCTTCGTGAGTGAACTGCGAACTACAAAAACGAACTAGTTGAAATGAAAAATCCATTATATAGTAATATATGTATATGTATATATATGCAATATATTTATTATATATTTGTAATACATTTACTTATTTTTTATGTTTAAATAAAATAAAAACTGACATGAAATTAAATAACATTTAAAAACAATTTTTTAAGTAAAACTGAAAATAAAACTTAAATCAACCGTCGAAATTGCCTGTAATTGCGCGTCACAGAGCTAGAGTCGAGTCGAGTCGGTGACGCAAAACGGCGGAGATGGAAACGTACCCTAAAACCATAAATAAAATAATGTAATTAATTTTTTTCAAATATAATAAATGAAAGTAGAAAAGAATTGTTCAAAAATTGAAATTAAAATTTAATTAACATTCTAATATGAAATGAAATGAAATTAAAAATATTAAAAAACGTTTTTATTTAAAAATAATATTAAAATAGAAATAGAATTAAAATAAATTAAAAAAAGTTTAAAATTAAAAACAATTTAAATAAAATTGAATAACAAATATTTTTTTTAAATAAAATTAAAAATAAAATAACATCAAAATTCAAAATTAAATAAAATAAGAAAATTTTTTATTAAATAAAAATTTAAAACAAAAGAAACATTTCCAAATTAATTCAATTTATTTAAATAAAATCAAATATAAATTAAATGTATTTCCTTAAACAAAATTAAAACGATATATTATGTTTTTAATTATTATAAATAAAATAACAGTACTATATAAAATAATAACAATATTGAAAATGAAATTAAAATAAAAATGATTAAATGTTAGTTACTTTCCGGCAGGCTCGTGCGCAGAAAGGGGGGAGGAGGGTTTAGAGGTTGAAACCAGAACACGACCCCCTCCATTGGCCCATTTTCATAGGGAAGTGAGGACTTTTTTTTTAGGTCATCACATTTAGTATGGTGGGAACTTGATAATTTATTATGAAACCCCCACTTCATACAATCCTGCGCACGGGCCTGCTTTCCGGTGTCAGTGGAGTGAAACCCCAACACGAAAACCCCGACTGTTGATTAATCCCTGTCCCTGAGGACATGATAATTGGAAAACCTTCACTAGTTATGTTAGTTTTTATAAGAAATTTGTTTCAACATCGTCTATATAGAATATTCCTAAGCAATACCACCAACTGTCAGGGTGGTTCGGATAGTAGGCAGAATACACTCTCTGAAGAGCCTGTGCCTTTCCGATAACGAAACAGCTCCTTCGGACCTAGCCCAACACAATCTTATAAAACTGACCTAACCAGTGAAGGTTTTCCAATTGTCATGTTGGGGCTTTACTACACTGACACCAGAAAGCAATTATCATTTAATCATAAGCTTACAATGAAAAAATCAATTAATAAAACAAAAATATTTTTAACAATTGATTTATATGAATATTAAAAAAATAATAATTTAGTAAAAAAATTAAATTCAAAATAAATAAAATATTATTCACAATGATAATAATAACTATAATAAATTAATAATATATAATAATAACTATAATATATTAAAGAAAAGTAAGTTCTTATTAAATTAAATAAAAGAAAATATTAAAAATAAATTTAACATTAAAACAAGTTTAAAAAAATCTGCCAACAGTCTGGGCGCAACTTTATTATTTTTCCGGCAGAAGTTCGGAACGTGGTTTATTCGGGGATGCAGTGTATGTTACTATGTGACTGAAAACCTAACAAAAAGCTCGAGAAGCGGTTAGAAAAGGGTGTAACATATGAATTAAATAATTGGGTCATACTCCGGAATGCGGTCTAGAGGTTGAAAAATAAGAAACTTAAAAATAGGTGATTATTAAACAAGCCCGTGGAAGTGAAAAGATATTTGATATCTGATCAGACCTGAGAAACATGGTGGAATTCATGAAAAAGTATACAACCAGTTTACACCCTCTCTGGGGTCGAATTTCAAAAAATCTTGGAAATGCGTCCTAGGTATTTATATAAAGAATCCGTAGAATAAAAATGAACTCAATATTTGGAAAGACCTAGTAGATATGACGAAAATCGTGAAAATATATGCATTTTATATATACTGATAATTTTTTTTGCCCCCCCCCTTCTGAACGCTAATGAATATTTGAATTTTTTTTTTATCAGAATTACTTTTCTGGTTGATTTACATATACGTACCGAGTTTCAACTTCCTAGCATAAGCCGTTCTAAAGTTAGGAAAAACACCCCCCACCACCGTACCATACTATCCCTAAAAAAAAATTTATTTTTCCACCATGCCACTACTATAGCTCTACCTAAGTACCAAGTCTCAGCTTCCTATCATTATAGATTCTTAAGATATAAGCATCGAAACTTTTTCTTTCTCACCCTTCCTCACCCTCATCCTCTACACCCACACCCCCAAACTTTTTTTCCCTACTAAGGTTCTATTAGGCCTACTTCTGGTAAAAATTTGATGCATCAATCTTACACTGTTATTGAGATATGAATCGTGTTATTTTTGAAAAATTGTTATCCCCTCCACTTACGTACTCCCCCGCCCCCTTCAAAGATTTTACTTTGAGCAATCTTTATTTATTAAGCTTTATATCCAAACCGAATTTTGTTTTTCTGGTGCCTCTGGTTCGGGAGATATCGTAATGTTAAGTATTTCACCCCCCACCCCCGTACGCCACTACCCCCACCCAAAAATTTTGTTTCAATCTACTCTCCTAGTATAACTACAGATATTTGTTAAGTTTTAATTGCTTGCTATTAACGGTTTAGGAGATATGGATTTTAGAATGTGTAGATCTCCACTTTTTTGCGTTTCGGTTGCATTGCTTCCCCCTCCACTCCCACACCCCTTCACCCATATCATCAATTTTTTTGCAAATGGGTCCACTATCAAAGCTTTATAGAAATTTCAAGTTTCAGTCTCCTAACATAAGCGGTTGCTGAGATCTAGAAACCAAAATTTTTCGTCTAAAACGCTTCCCCCACCTTCCACCTCACACCCCCACCCCTGAAAATAATGTTAATTCAAGGGGTCTACCCAGTCTATTCCCAGAAAAAATTTTAATTTAATAGCTCTACAGGTTTGAGAGCCACGAGTCTTCAAAGGATTTTGGCGGTCGACGTACGGCGTACGGCGGACAGACGTAGTGAAAATTTTTATTGCTTTTTTCGTGTCTACTAGTCATGAAACGTACACAAAAAAATTTTGAGGGCAGCAAATTTTTTTTTTTTGAAAATCAATAACAACACTGTAATAACTAATAAAGTAAAACAATTAATTAAATAAAATTTAAAAAATAGTAAGCAAAAAATATGAAAAGAAAAATAAAAATCATAATTCTTCTTAAAATTAAATTAAATATATTTGTAGGGATAAGAAAAATGAAAAATGGAAATAAAGTGAAAGAAAATAATCGAATAACACAAAAAAATAAATAATTAAAATTTTTCATAAAATATTTTTAGGGCTTATCGTGGCCTGCAATGCATCATATGACGGCGCAGTGGATTCCTCCGAACGAGCGTAGTAAATTCGTGTCAGCATACTTGGGAAGTTCCGTGGGAATTGCAATATTTTATCCACTTTTTGGATACATTATAGCCTGGGCGTCGTGGGAATGGGTTTTTCATGTATGCGGTATACTCGGTACCATTTGGTATATTGGATGGTATTTTCTTGTGTTCGATACGCCCGCAACACATCCCCGAATAAGCAACGAAGAACGAAATTTTATTGAGAAATCTCAAGGAGCTTCGGTTAACACGAACGAAAAGAATCCAACCCCTTGGAAGGAGATTTTTTCGTCGCGAGCAGTCTGGATGAATGTTGTCGCTCAATTTGGTGGCATATGGGGACTGTTTACACTGATGACCCAGGCTCCAACTTACTTTAAGATTATCCACGGATGGAACATTCAAATGGTACGTAGCAAATGTTTGGAGGGCTAAATGTCGAAAGTCTGGTGCATAAATGTTGTAAGCGCAAGAATAAAACTTTGGCGCGAAATTTATTTCAAAGTTTAAGATATCACATAGAAATATGTGATAAGAAGCTTTATTTTAAAGATTATCACACAACATTTATGCGTTACAACATCGACGTATGGTTTTTCTTGTAAAGGCATCAAAATTCATAAAAAAATATTTGTATATTTCTAGATTGGAATTTTATCCGGACTTCCTCATATTATGCGTATGCTTTTCGCATTTATCTTTTCAATGTTTGGTGACTATTTGCTGAGATCGGAGAAAATGTCTCGCACAAATGTTCGAAAGATGGCAACATTTATAAGTATGATATGTCCTATTTTGCTCTAAGAAATTATTAACTAAAAAATAATGATTGAAAACAGGTTGCATTGTCAAAGGACTTTTTGTATTAGCCCTGGCGAACTCGGGCTGCGATTCGCTGGCAGCAGTTGTATTTTTAACACTAGCAACAATGGTGCATGGCGCAGTGTCCACAGGACCTCTAGCCAGTATTGTAGATATTAGTCCAAATCACGCTGGTATAATTTTAGGAATTAGCGGTATGATTGGAGTCATTCCGGGCTTTATTTCACCTGTAATTGTAGGAATTTTAACGTTGGGAAATGTAAGTAGATTGTATTTATTTATAAGATATACTTATTATAAAGTTATTAATTTTTTTATGCTTTAGCAATCTGTGACCAGCTGGAAATATGTCTTTATGATTGCTTCCGGAATGTTAATTGTTTCCGGAATTTTATATGTGATACTATGTGATTCCAATTTACAAAGTTGGAATAGCCCGAAGATTTCGAAAGACAAAGAAATGCAATTGTTAAATGCGAGAAATAATAATGAAATTAAGACTGAGAAACAAAATGATGATGCCAATATGCCGTTGATAAAATCTTAATAGGAAGCTCAATATTTGATAGTAAAGAAAATTATGTACATAAATAGATTGTTCAATTTTAAGTATTGTATTTTTACCAATGAGTTTTTTTTCGCAAAATCCTACGGGACAGTAAAATTTAAAATTGATTTAAAAAATATGTGTCAGTCTGAAACACTACTCAACGATCGAGTTATGTTCTTACAAGACCAAAACTTGAAGTGTGCCAGACAAAAACTTAGGACATGAATATTGTGGTGTGATTCGCGATAATTTTTAATTTTTTGAGACTCCTCTCATCACAAGTAAGTACTAGTGAAATCACCGTATGAATTTACTTAAAAAAATTCTAGAGACATCACAGAAAAAAAATCTGCCAACAGTCTGGGCGCAACTTTATTATTTTTCCGGCAGAAGTTCGGAACGCGTTCAATTCGGGGATGCGGCGTAGGCTACTATGTGACTGAAAACCTAACAAAAAGTTCGGGAAGCGGTTAGAATAGGGTGTAACATATGAATTATATAATTGGGTCATATTCCAGGATGTATCTAGAGGTTGAAAAAGAAAAAAACTTAACATTAGGTGATTGTTAAAAAAGCCCGTGGAAGTGAAATGATATTCGATATCTGATCAGACCTGAGAGATATTCCGGAAGTCATGAAAAAGTATACAACCACTTTACACCCTCTTCGGAGTCGAATTTCAAAAAAAGTTGAAAACACATTTTAGGTATTCATATGAAGAATCCGTAAAATGAAAATGAGTTCAATATTTGGAAAGACCTAGTAATTATGACGAAAACCGTGAAAATATATGCATTTTATTTTCACTTACCATTTTTTTTACCCCCCCTCCCGAACGCCAATGGATATTTGATTTTTTTTTATCAGAATTACTTGTCTAGTTGATTTACATATACGTAACGAGTTTCAACTTTCTACCATAAGCCGTTCTAAAGTTAGGAAAAACTCCCCCACCCTCGTAACATACTACCCCTTAAAAAAAGAATATTTTTTCACCATACCGCTACTATATCTCTATCTAAATACTAAATAGTTTCAGCTTTCTATCGTTATAGGTTCTTAAGATATAATCATCGGAACTTTTTCCTTCTCACCCTCTACACCCACACCCCTCACCCTCTACACCCTCACCCTCTACACCCACACCCCAAATTTTTTTTCCCCTACTACCTTACACCGTTATTGAGATATGAAAAGTGTTATTTTTGAAAAATTCTTATCCCCTCCACTTCCATACTCCCCCGCCCTCTTCAAATATTTTACTTTGAGCAATCTTTATTTATCAAGCTTAATACTCAAACCGAATTTTGTTTTTCTGGTGCCATTGGTTTGTGAGATATCGTAATCTAAAGTTTTTTCACCCTCCACCCCCGTACGCCACTACCCCCACCCAAAAATTTTGTTTCAATCTACTCTCCTACTACAACTACAGATATTTGTTAAGTTTTAATTGCTTGCATTAACGGTTTAGGAGATGGCCACTATTCACAGTCATCATAAAGTTGGCTTTAAGTTAAAGCTGACTTTAGTGTCATATTGATAATACGACACTAAAGCCAGCCTTAACTCAAAGCCAACTTTATGACGACTGTGAATAGCGGCCATAGATTTTAGAATGTGTCGATCTCGACCTTTTGCGTTTCGGACTCCTTATTTCCCCCTCCACTCCCACACCCCTTCATCCATATCAGTAATTTTTTTGCAAATGGGTCCCCTATCAAAGCTCTATAGAAATTCTTAGTTTCAGTTTCCTAACATAAGCGGTTGCTGAGATCTAGAAACCAAAATTTTTCGTCTAAAACGCTTCCCCCACCTTCCCCCTCAATCCCCTCCCCTGAAAATAATGTCAATTCAAGGGGTCTACCCAATCTATTCTTAGAAAAATTTGTAATTTAATAGCTCCACTGGTTTGAGAGCTATGAGCCTTCAAAGGATTTTGCATGGGGCGGTCGACGTACGGCGTACGGCGGACAGACGGAGTGAAAATTTTTATTGCCTTTTTCGTGTCTACTATGTAGTCATGAAACGTGGAAAAATAATTTTGAGGGCAGCAAATTTTTTTTTTTTTAAATCAATAACTGTATAATTAATAATAAAGTAGTTGATAGGTGAGGATTTGAGAAAATTGAACTGGATTAGAATGGATTTAAAATTTTTTCGTACTTTAAAACTCGTATGAACCTAAGTATGTACTAGCAAAACTATATCGTAAAGCCGGCCATACTTCAAACTTTTGACATTAACCACGAAAAACCAAAAGCTCACGAGAAAGTCACGAAAAATCGTCTCGCGTATTTTTCGTTACTTTCTCGTCAAGCAAACCCTTCGATGTCGTGAAAAACCAACTCTAGCAGAGAAAACGTACGAATCAAGAACAACGAAACACGAGAAACTCACGAGAAACCTCAATACACTATTCACGAAAAAAACGCGAAATAGGCGAAACGCGATAAGTCTGTAGGCGGCTTAAGAGTATATTTTCTTTGAATCAACGTAAAAATATTTTGGGGTTAAACATTACAGAATGCGATTTCGGTCAAATATCGACCGCACCTACTTACGTAATTCATATGTTATATGAGGCAGTGGTGAAAGTATTCTAGTGAGACTCATTCTAACCGCTTTCCGAACTTTTTTTTTTGGTTTTTAGTTGTATAGTAACCAACACCGCATCTCAGCAATAAGCGCACATCTTTACATAGATACTAAGTTTCAACTTTCTAGTAACTATTAACTGTTTCTGAGATATGAAAAAACACCCCAACCCCTTTTCTTTGCTACCACTATCAACAGTTTTTTTTCTGGGATGTCTCTATAGTAGGTTTCAGGTTTCAATTGTTAGCTTTCAATCCTTTGTGGCTTGCGAAAAATTAAAATCAGATTTTTTTAATTTCCAACCCCTCCCACCATCACTACCTACACCCACAACCTTTTCCCCCTAGAGGTCCATTCGTCCTAACTCCTGTAAAAAATCTTCTTCAATCATATCTGATACGGTTCTTGAGATATAAAAATTTAATTTTCTGAAAAATGATTGCTCCCCACTTTCGCGCTTCATATCCCCCCCCCCCAATGTTTAGTACTATTCAGTAGACTCCACTGGTAGTTCCATATACAGAAACTAAATTTTATCTTCCTGACACAATTGAGTCGGAAGATATTGTAATTCAAATTTTTTCACCGCCCACGTCAACCCCTTACCATCCCTCTTAAAAATACTAACACTTTTTTGATCTCCTAGCATGCCTTAAGACAAATACAAAGTTTCAGCCATCTGGCATCAACCTATCAGGTGATATAGATTTTAGAATGTTTCAATCCCAGCTATCAAGCGTTTTGGCCGCAAACCAAAATTTTTCATCTAAAACTCTGTCTCCTTTTCCCCGGTAGAGCTCCACCCCACCAAAAGATACCACTCGTAGGGGTTCATCCATTCTACATATCAATAAAATTTCAACTTAATATCTCAAGGGTTTGTGAGCTGCGCACCTTCAAACGGTTTTGTCTACGGCGGACAGACGGACATATTTTATTCTTTTTTGAGGCTTCTTTAAACGTGAAAATATTATACAAAATTTCATTTATTCTTTTTTTAAAAATTTCAAGTCGATAACAAAACTTTATTATTAAAATAATGAAGTAAAACCACTGGAAAATATTTTGAGTATAAGGTAAGGTCATTACGAGTTCTATGAAAAATATATGTATATCAGTACTTTCACACCCTTCCATATGTCTTTCAAACTTCTAAAAGTCAAACCACCAACAGCCAAAGAATATTTTTCATTTTATACTAAATTTGAGTTAAGAAGTACATTAATTTAAATTTTTATTAAGTACTTGTACAATCAAAATGTAAGCAAGAATTTTTGAAAGTGAGTCAAATTCGAGTTGTAGAAAAAATCCGACAGTTAGGAGTTTGTAACAAAAGAGAATAAGTAATAATGCACAATTGGACATAAGCTTTTGATCAATCCCAATAAATTTATTAATTTGGATTAAATTAAACTCGGAAACAAGCCTATATGCAAAAATTAAACATAGATTTAAGTCGAACCTAAACAATAAACTTGCTATTATTGAATTTTGCTTAAATATTTATCTTTTGTCCGATTAACTGTATAGCGATAAAAGTAAGACAATGCACACTGCAGAACAATCTAAAAATGATATTCAGCTATTTTCTATAATCAAGCCTAGAGATAAAAAGCAAAAGTATTGGCAATATTTCGAAGACGATTAATTAGTGGGGTCTTAATAATCTTTATTGAATATTTTTGATAATTGCGAAGAAGGAGTAGAAATATTGAACTCTATACGATGAGATAAGGTGAATTTGCAAAGATTTTTTAAGAAGATAGGTCAAAAATAAATACAAATTTGATGACCGGATTTTTTGCCTTTCGAAGCTTGGACAATAGTTTGATGATCATCAGTTGCGATTCGGTGGTAACCGTGTTAAGAGTTTGTTCGGAAATGAATTAGATATTTTTGAAAAGAATTAAAGTAGATACACCATTTTCGAAATGGCTGGGGTTCAGGCTAGAACAGTACTCTGGTACTATGCATTTGTTGGATTTGCTGTAAATTACATGATTAGGATTAATGTGAATATTGCAATTGTGGATATGGTTCGGCAACCGAAAATTTTACATCCGAAGAAAATTTCAAATGAATGTGTTGCGAATTTTTCAACGGTTACGGAATTTTCGCATTCGACAATGTTTATGGAGCCGGATCATAATAACAGTGATTTTAGTTTTGCACAATTCGATAATTTAACAGATGTTAAGGTAAGTTACAATCGCAAATTTATGGTTGATTACCTTCTCAAAGTTACTCACAAGATTTTAGTATCAGCCAGATCAATAACCGGACGGATATTAGAAAAAAGTAAACAATAGTCGTATTAGTGTAAATATTTTTTATTTTAAATAATCAAATTCATTCTGCGTTTATACAACATTGAACTTTCAGTTTAGGAATATCGTACTTAAAATACCAGAATTATGCTTCAAAACAAAAATGTTGATATAAAACGAGAAAAATTTATGTACAATTTTATCCGCCATTCTTTGTTCTATTTTAAAATTTTTGAAATAGTTTTCTCTAAAATGTTTCCAACTTTTGCAGTTTTAATTAAACTTACAAGTAAAATTTATTATTTAACTTATTGATTGCTTACCATATATCTAAGCAGAATGCTTATACATACATAATATTCAAACTCGACAAGTACGACATTTGCTGCCGAATACATGAGAATCTGAACAGGCTCTTTTTCAATAAATTTTCATTAACTTTTTAATTTTAATTGTCTTGCAAAGCATTTTCCAATTTCCAATCCATGAGTCAATTCAGACTATTTGAAATTTGGCACCCAATGTGGGGCTTGTCGAATTTAAATATAAAAGTATATAAATTAGCAATCAATTACATTAAGTAATGGACAATTTTGCGCTAATTAGTTCAGATTATTATTAAAATAATTTAAGAACATCTTCAAGTTACTGTATTTCGGTATTATAATTGTTGTATTTCAGATATTGTGGTATCGCTAAAATTTATTAAAAAAGTATAAGTTTCTGAAATTAGATTGGATAAGAATCTGTCAAGAGGCTGAACACAGTATCATATTTTGGGTAAAAATCGGGAAAGCGTTTTATAATGAGATGCGATGGAGGCTGTTAAACGGGTGCCAATTTCAAAAAATTACATCCCAAATAGCATCCTGCTCCAAATTGTTCTTTAGATTCTCAGTCTCATGATTTATGACAATAAAGTTGAGTTCAGACTTTCGGGAGAGGACTTCTTTTTTGATTTATTAAAAAAGAAAATAGGAATAAAGTATCGACATATAACCCCTTAGAGGTTGAATATAACAAAATTTGGAATCCGATTTTTAGGCGGTTATATGAAAGTCCCGTTGCATTAAGTAAAAAAAAATTCTCATCAGATCTAAGATATATGTCGGAATTCGTAAGAACGTTGTGAGTGCAAAGCAAAGTTGAGGTAGGCAAACTGACTTTAAGATTTGAATATTGTAAAATACTGAAATTAATTATTAAATTATTTTATAGAAAACCCATAGAATGAAAATTTTATTACACCTTACGGGTTGAATATCGCAAAATTGGTAAATCATTTTTCGGCGATTGTATTTAAAACCTAAGAAATATGTTGGTATTCGTGAACACCACTTTACACCCCGTTAGGGTTTGAATATTGGAAATTGGTTTGTTGACGTTATAGAAAAAGTAAAATTAATTTGATACCGCGACATATCTCAGAGATGTGACGAAATTTGAGAAAATTAAGGAAAAACCCATTCTACGAAAAATTCTTTGTATCGCGCCTTCGTATACGGAAATGCAATTCTGATTTTTTTTTTGTTTTTGAATTTCTATAAAGCTGTTCTATCCTCAGCAATTGAGAAATAAATCCTCAGCAATTGCAATTGAGAATTGAAAATCAGAATTTTTTTGTTTTTAACTTTCACCTCCTACACCCTAACTCCTCAACCCATACATATTTTTCTCTGCAATAAATATACTGGGCCGGTAACGCAGAATTCGGCCGGTAACGTAGAATTCTAGTGAATTATGATATCACAAAGATTAGTAGCTACGTATTGACAGACTATTAGACAAATACTGAGAAAATGTTTTTTTTAGAAATTGCTTCCGTTGCTTCCATTTCTTCCGTTTTTTCCGTTACTCTCGTTTATCCCGTTGCTCCCATTGCTCCCGTTGCTTCCATTTCTCGTGTTACTTTCGTTGCTCCGTTCCTCCCGTTATTCTATCCTCTCTTTTCATCCTCTATCCTCTATCCACCAACCTCCATCCTCCATCTTCTATTCATTATCCACCATACCCATCCACCATCCTCCATCCACTATCCAACATCCATCTTCCAACTATACCATTTAGTAATAGGAACGCATAGCAACTACCCCGAAAACGAACGAACTGCCGATAAACCATATAAAATACACTCAAATGTTGAAATAACTCTCGTACCACCAATTGTAAAAGGATTTTGTTAACGTAGAAACCTTCGCTGGCGTGCTTTCAATATATCAGTGAAGTTTCATCGTTATCGGATGAATGGTACAGAAAAGCGTACGGGACAAACAAACAAACAATTAACACCAATTAACACCAAGATACTAAAATTACGAAATAAATTTAAAAGTGTAAAAAAACAATTGTTTTTTATTCGATCGGTACCAAAAAATTAAAAGAAAATTTAATTCACTGCCATACATACATATTATACATACATCCTCTTTTATAGATATAGATTTTATTTACTTCAAGTTATTTAAGGTAGGAACTGAAACGATAGGAAATTATTTTTTTATTTAAATTAGTTTTAACAACAACAAGGTGGAACAGAATTTTATTCTATTTTAGTGACTAAATTCTCTACTTTAACCAAAAATTTAAAAACCTCAAATCAAAAGTAAATGACCGAAAAACAATTGTCTTAGTTCATTTCATTGTCGTTCATAAAGTTCAGATTAATTTTATTATATTCTTTCCATTTGTCTCCGAGTACCACAACTATAATGCCGTTATAACGCTAATGAAGACATGTCAAGATTTAAAAAAAAAAACAAGATAACTCGATTGCTCAGACAATGTACCGTAAAATTTTCCATTGATTAAATCTCGATTTGGGTAATTGCTGATAGTATTATCGTCAATAAACCGATCATGAGTTCGATTGAAAAAGGCCTAGCTAAGATTTTCGTCTCTTGGAAAAAAATAAATCGCTTATCACATACACAGTTTAAAATGTACTATCAACAGTCTGAAGATAAAATATAGTAAAAATATTATTAAAAACTATTTTTTCACAGTTTAATCAGGATGTGGATGGTTTCGATTGGGATGAATACAAGCAAGGACTGATTTTGGGTGCATTTTTCTGGTTGCACTGGGCAACTCAAATACCTGGTGGCGTCCTATCAAAAAAATACGGAACAAAATTAATTTTCGGTTTAGGAAATGTTATAGCATGCTGGATTTGTTTTTTAATACCGATGCTATCGCATTGGGACTATAAAGCTTTGGTTGCGTTACGAATTCTTCAAGGATTTGTATGTGTAAGTAGATCTATGTTTTTTAAAATTTTTTTTCCCCAAAATGATCAAGTAATTTTATTTATTTAAAATAAAAATCAGAAGTTTAGGTACTATACGCGCTAGTCTGGTGCATGTAAACCACATACGCGTTTATAAGAATAAAACTCTCTACTGTTTTTATTTATTTATTTATTATGTCGGACTACTGCCAAATGAATTTAAGAGAGCCTATGGTAGTGGCACTCGAGACTTAGAAGCCAATATGGCGTTTATACATTTTACATTTTACATTTTAACAATGAATCGAGAATGAATGAGTTTAAACAATAAAGAATAAAACTCTCTACTGCATTGTCTTCACGGAATTGGTTTATTTTCATTTTTTACTGTAAAGTGTAGACAAATGTTTTTCATACTGTAAATTGTTGAGAAAAATAGTCTACGTGTAGAAATAATACTGACGTAAATTTTGTCGAAAGATACCTAAATTAATAACATCCTATAACATAATTGCACTGAATCCTTTCCAGTTTGTACTGATTCTATGTTATTAACGTTATTAACATATGGTATTTAAATTTCAATTTCATTTATGAAGCCTTTACTTTCTTAAAATATGTATACAATTTTATTTAACAACATTAGGGGGTTGCGTGGCCATCGATGCACAACCTGACCGGACAATGGATACCGCCGAACGAACGAAGTAAATTCGTAACTGCTTACATGGGATGTTCAGTCGGAATAGCGTTATTTTATCCTTTATTCGGATACATTATTTCGTGGCTATCATGGGAATGGATATTTTATTTATGCGGAATAATTGGAACGTTATGGTACATTTTATGGGTACTTTATGTTTTCGATTCGCCGTCACAACATCCACGAATTACAACGGAAGAACGAAATTATATCGAAGATAGTTTGGACGGAACCGTAGAACGAACACCGGTTGGTGAGACTCCTTGGAAGGAGATTCTATCGTCGAAAGTTGTTTGGCTTAATGTTTTCGCAATGTTCGGAAGTCTATGGGGTTTGTTCACGCTGATGACACAAGCACCGACCTATTTTCGAATTATTCACGGATGGGATATTAAAATGGTAATTTCTTTTTTTATTTGATGTATTTATTCCTAGTTTTAATGAATGAATGCTTTTCAAATTGAAATGAAAGTTGTCAGAGATTTTCGAATTCGTTTATTTTGTTCAACCACAAATTTATTATGTAAAATAGTAAAAATATTTTCTAGAGTAGCTTCCGTTGAAATTATTTTTCACAGTTTTAGAGAATGACGTCAATCAATTATATAACAACATCTTCCGGGATGTTTAACCCAACCTTTGACTGCTAGACTTATTTAAAAAGATATTAAGTAGTGCCTCCCTTAGTTGGTGTAAAATTTTTAAATGCGATAATTTTAATCTTCTGGAGTTGTACTTTGTATAGTTTGTAGGAATAATAAAGAGAGAGTTTAAAAATAATATAATATTTTTAACGAACATAAATATTTTCTGGTTTTTTCAACATAAAATTTTATTTTGTCTTCTCAAAATTGCAAAGCCGATAATTTCGCCAAAAAACATCTTTACAACATTTTACTCTACTATGCACACTTTTGGAATTCTTCCTGAACAACATAAATAAGTTTGTTTTTAACATGGGAAAAATATTAAAAAACCAAATACCAAAATTAAATTTGTTGCTACACTATTTTTAATTAATTAAGACGGAAAAATACATAAATTGTAAAATTAAATATAAAATGGAGTCTTGTTTTAGCAGTACCTATTTTATTTTTAACAAAAAGTTCCAGTGATATGGCGAAAAATTATTGATATTTTTTTTTAAATAAAATAATATGTTTTGAATTTTCCACAAAAGAAAAAACGATAGCAAGTAAAATTGGGAAGCAGCAATGATCCAACAAAATCATAATGATTTTTCATAATTTCAAAGATTCATTATATTAAAGTAATTAAAAATAATTCAAAGTGTGCAGAACTGAAAAAAGGCAAAATTATTTTATTTTTATAATTTGCAGTCTATAAATTTCGACGGTTCCTATTGAATATCGGTTAAAAGTATTTTTAACTAAGTTATATTTACATTTAATAGTTGAAATGTAATTTTGGTTTATATTCATTTCGATGGAAATACACATAAATTTCTCTATCTCGAATTTTTCCACAACTCAAATTTTGTTTAGAACAATGGCTGGAATTTTTAGAGCTGGAAAAATAAAATTCTTTTTTTTTTTTGAATTTTTCATTAAAGACAGGCATATTTTCCGGACTACCTCATCTTATGAGGGCAATTTTTGCCTACTTTTTCTCAACTTTTGGTGATTATATGCTGCGAAGCGATAAGATGTCACGATCGAATGTTAGAAAACTGGCAGCATTCGTGTGTAAGACAAACGATTCTTACAAAAAAATGTGAAATATATTTTTATTGTTGCAATTTTTTAGGTTGCTGTGTAAATGGTCTTCTGATTTTCGCCTTGGCATATTCAGGATGTGATTCAGTTGCTGCAATTATTCTGCTAACTACAGCGACTGCAGTTCATGGTGCTATTACAACCGGCCCATTGGCGAGCATGGTGGACATTAGTCCAAACTATGCCGGTATTGTTTTTGGTATCAGCAATACAATTAGTGTTGTGCCTGGTTTTATTTCACCGGCTATTGTTGGCTACTTAACACTTGGAAATGTTAGTAATGCGTTCAATATATTTATTTCATTTGTTTTAATTATTATTTATTTAGCAAACAATAACTAGTTGGAAATATGTGTTTTTCATTGCATCCGGAATGTTGATAATTTGTGGACTGGTTTACGTATTCTTTTGCGAAACGACCCTTCAAAGTTGGAACACGCCGTCGAAAAAAAAGAATGATGGCGAAATGCAACGATTGAATAAAGTTGAAAAGAATTGAGGTGTGTTTTTTGAAAAAAAAATGTTAAGATCAGGCTCTATTAATTACATTTTTGTGTTCTGATATCTCTAATTTAGTGACAAGTGAAAATGTGAAATTTATCTACATACTTGGAACTTATCCCGCCCAAAATGTGCTAAGCGTAGTAGTGATTTTATTTTAAGGATTATAAATAAACAAAGCCACTAAGTCAATTTTTCTTAAAAGGTAAATTGGTGAATTTTCATCCATTTTCATCCAATCCAAACATATAAATGATTAAATGGTTACACCCTGGAATAAAAGGATGTTTCGTATTTTTTTGAACAATGTAATAAATATAATAATATATTTTTTTTGTAGTTACCATCAATTGTAAAAAAAAAAAAAAATTAAATGTAAGCAATTTTACTTTTTATTAATATGTGTACGGTTGATTTTTATTTATCGGAAACCACTGAAGATATAAAGGTAAGTGTTTTCGTCTTTAGACTCTAAAAAATAATTATATTCTAATGCCGTGTTTCCACTTATGCCTTCATATGCATTGGACGAGGCATACTAGCGCGTATACATATATACACATTCGCATCAGTATGCATATCAAATCTAGTTTCGCGTACATTCGTCTCTATGGCGGTGTTTAGACGCGTATCAAAGGGATATGCTTATACAGCACGAATCATCATATGCATTAGATGAAGACACTACCGCAGCGGGGAAAAAAGGGTTCTTAAAAATGTTGAAGGAATGGATATCTACATATATGTATATTTTTCAGAATGCGAAAAAGACATATTGCAATAATCTTGCATAAACTACAATATTACATACAGTAGATACATAATAGGTTACTCATATTCCCGCTGCGACTGAACTGAAAACTTGGTAGCCCTCAACACTGCCAAAAACATTCGCATTGAACATTTGCTTCGATGGCGGTTTTTGACGCAGATCAAAGGGATGTGCTTGCCGATTCCACATATGCCAAGACATTCGCGCTCATCGCATATGCCCTACGCTTATGAAGACATAGGTGGAAACGCGACATAAGGATTCTTAGGTATGAGGTTAGGTGTATTTGTCGTATCTCAAAAACAGTTTATGCTAGAAAGTTGAAAGTCGGGAAGTATAAGTAGATGCACTGGAAAGGTAATTTAAGAAAAACCAATTCAGATTGTCATTGGTGTCAATAGGAAAGAAATAGTTCACAGTTTAAAGGTTGCTCTTCAATTCTTTTGTAATACTTTAAGGGGTTATATCCCCCTTATGCTCTAAAAACCAAGGCTTTTTTGATTATTTTTTTTAAAGGACATTTGAGATAGAAGGTTTACAAATAATATAACATTGGATTAAGCAACTCTTGAAGAAGAGAAAAAAACATTTTTCTTGGTATTTTCTTTACAAAATGGCGCCTGTACAGTGATTACCGTGAACCGCTTTTTTAAAAAGATCTTCCGCGGCGAGCAGTAGGAGTCTCGTACAACTTCACCTGTAAAAAAAAAATATTTTTTTTCATTATCTACATGAGTTTTGCTAGTGAAGTACACATGATTATATTTTTAAAATTTTTTTCGCGAAATGGCGATTGTTTAAACAAAAAATCGTGTTTTTGATGAAAAAAATAGATGTAAATTGTTTATAACTTTTTTTTTTGTTAATTAATCGCTGAAATCGTGTGTACTTCACTAGATAATCAAACAATGAAGCTACTGTTAAAATTTCAAGTCAATCGGATGTAAGCTTTTTGAGTTGTACTGCTTGCCGATTTTGAAAACATGGTTTCGAGAAAAACGCGTTTAAAGTTTCAAAACACACGACTAAACACAGGGCAAGTGTGAGTAAACACGTGCTGTACAGGCGCTGTAACCATCATAATTTGATGCAGCGACATCTATCAATCAAATTTAGAACACGATATCGACCGTAGGTAACTTCTGCTAATTTCCAAAGCTGCGAAATTAAAAAAAGCGAGCATCGCTAAGATAAGCGAAAATTGTGATTTTGGAGTATCAAAGCTGTTTGAAAAAAATTAATTGAACAATTTTTTGAGTTTAGATCGGTACTGGGGCATTGTAGATTTCGATTCGAGGATTGTTTTGGCATGATTTAAGACAATAAAAAAAAATGGAAAAAAAATTAAAAAAAAAAATTAAAAAGTAACAGTTAAAAAGCCCGAAAAATGCCTCAATTTCAGAATTTTTTTTTTCTATAAAATAAATATATACATGAATAAAACTATTGATGGGTTATATAGAGGTATAAGTGAAGAATAATTGCGAATTTTTTTAAAAAAATATATTACAAAATGGCGGCTCCTGCTCCTATGACGTGAGGCCGCGATCGGCGTGAGTTGATGCACGCGGTACCTTCTGCAGCCTTGCCAAGTGATCTAAAACCAAAAATTCAAAAAGTGTATGAAACTAGATCAAAATTTGCGGGGCCCCAATGTTTTCCGATTTTGAAAAAACGCTTTGAGACTAAAATGGCAGCTATTTGAAAAAACACTTTTTTCACTCTTTTTTTGGCTTAAAAACTCAAATAAAAAAAAAGTGGAATAAAAAAGTAAAAAAAACTCGACGTTGGGGCCCCCTAAATTTGGTTTATTTTCTTTTAAGCTTTAATTCATTCAAATCGGTTCATTCGTTGAAGCTGTAGAACGTACCGCGCTCCCGAAGAAGTGGTTTCGAGAAAAACGCATTAAACGTTTGACGTTATAAAAAAATCGTATTGAATATCGGCCGATCGTTCTACAAATCGGTAACTCGTGAAATACATTCGATATAGAAATATCCTTTTGTCAACGTAATCTCAATATGTTAAGGATGAAAATTAAAAAGAACAGATTTCAGAAATTGCTTAAGAGGGTTATCTGAATTTTTTAAAAATTATGAAGACTTATTGCTTTTAAGTTTTTTGAATTTGTGTTAATATAACTTGTAAAAATAAATCTTTTAGTAGATGCTAGTTTTCTCAACGAACTCTAATTTTAAATTTTAATTTTTTATGAAATTAACTAGTCTATGCCTTGTTTAATATTTTCGTATTAAATATTTTCTTTTAAAAAAATCGGCCAATAGTCTGGGTGCAACTTTATTATTTTATGGGCAGAAGTCCGAAACGGGTTTAATGCTGTGATGCGGTGTAGGTTACTATGCGACTGACAACCTAGAAAATAAGGTCCCAAATGGCCTTATTGAATAGAATTATTGTTTTGAAAATAATTATTAAGCAGTCTAAACATCATCAAATTTTTGTAATGTGCGGTTTTCAACAATAATGTGATTTCTATGTATAGTTCTCACTAAAATGCTTATCTTGTTGAATTTGTTATGATATTATTGTTATGTATTGATATTGTACAGCAGTACTGTGAATTCCGTTTTCAAAATATAATAGAATAAGTGTATTAAATTTTACAGGAAAAGGGATTAGAACTTTGCTGTAAAGTAAGTAGAAAGAGGTGACCTGTAAGTAGGTAAGAAGATTACCATAAAAATAGGAAGATCTACTTACTTTTAGCTAGAGGTGGCAACGCTGATTCATCGCATCTGAGCATTATTCCTTATTTCGTACTTCTTCTATAAAATTATAAAGTTGCTGATTGAATGAGTGTTGGTTTGTTTAGTCTTAATTGCTCTAGTAGTATATATACATAGAGTTAATAAGTTTCTAACTTTCTAGCATAAACCGTTTCTGAGATACGAAAAGCCACCCTCAGCCCCCGTACCTTGCTACCCCTATCAAAAATTTATTTTTCTGGGATGTTTCTACAGTAGTTCTATACAGTTTTAAATTTTTAGCTTTCAATTCTTTGCGGCTTTCGAGAAATTAAAATCAGAATTTTTTTAATATCCATCCCCTCCCTGTATTCATACTCTCAAAATAAATATTTATAAAAGGTGGTACTTTATTTTACAAAATCCTATTAAATTTTTCAATACAAAAGTTTTCTTCATATTTTTCTGATAATTTAAAATTCAATTAGCATCCATTTTCAACATTTCATTAAAAAGTACTTAACAATAATAAATATTTTACGATGACATTTTTTTACTTATCTAAAATATTCACCAGCTCCACGATTTATTTAAAAAAAAGTATTAAAGAAACAAAGTACCTAGAAATTGGGCGTGTATTACAAATACATAAAGTATAAAAATTTATAGCAGAAAAATAAGTTGCCTTGTATATAGAAAGCGTTTTCATGTATCCATTCGAATATGGCTTTGCGCAATTGTTGGTATTCCGGTTGGTTAAGAAAAAAGCTTAAGAAACGCCTCCTATTGTTCACCGCCTCTCGTATATACACAAAAATATTGATTAAAGACTTTCGTCCTTCGCCATTGAGCTTGTGCACTCTACACGAACTAGGAATGCTTTGGAGTGAATATACCACATGTCCTTCCAGTGACTTTGCCTTTTAAGGACTTTACTAACGTATACTTAAAGGATGAGTTTATTGAAAAATGTCATATCTACGTATTTTCATTATGTTTACTGCTTTTCCATTTTTTACTGTTTATGTGAAATATAATGTGCTTGGTAATATATAATAAATACTTTATTTTTAAAAAATAATTAATAAATAATTAAAATATTAAAAAAATGTGTAAAGTTTTAAAAGTTTTAAGGTTTTTCCTGTTTCTGAAGAATATCAGAAATTACATTAAAGTTTTCAGGAAAAAATTTTGAAGTTTTTTTAGACCTAGTTTTTTTTAACAAACGCAATAATTTACTGGAGGATTGATTCATTTCCAGCCCAAAACGTTATATACATATAACAATTTAATTTGAAAAAGTGTACAGTGCAAATATTCTTCAAACAATTATATTGAAAATTTAAATAAAAATTTGTCAAGTTAATCATTGCCGGGACAGAGTTCGGGATGCAGCTTAAGTCGAGTGGAGCCGCTTTTGACATCCTTAAAGATATGGTCAAAATCGAAATATTGTTCTGGTTGTTTGAAGACGAGAAGGTTATTCGAAAAAATAACTACAGCATTAGAAGAGCTCCTTGTACAACTTGTAACATTCAGCGGCGGTTCTTCGTGCAAATAAAAAGCCCGTGTAAGAAAAAATCTATTCAATATCTGACCAGACCTAAAACATATGGTGAAATTGGTGAAATTCGTAAGAATGTATACTCTTACTTACCTTTCGAGGATGAATATCAAAAAATTCTAAAATTAATTTTTAATCGATTATATAAAAAGCTTGTAAAGGTAAAATCGTGCTTGACTAAAGAGATATAATGGAACTCATGGAAACATATGAACTCATTAAACCTGAATTAGGTTTTAATGCGATTATATAACCAAATGCAAATCACATCAGACCGAAGAGAGAGGTCGTAAAAACATATTCAACTCATATACGCCCTCTTATAGGTTGAACATTAAAAAATCCTGAAATTTATTTTGAGCCGAATACGTAAGAAAATTTTTTTGAGAGAACTGAAAACCAATTTTATATCTAAACAAACCTAAGATATAGCGAAGTTCATAAAAACGTATGCACAACTCAATTACTCCCTCTCAGTAGTTGAATATAAGAAAATAAAAAACCTGTTTGTAGGTGCTTACATAAAGTGCACGTGAAATTAAAAAATTCAACACCTCAAAGATACTAAGAGATATATCAGAATTCGTGAAATACGTGTTAAATATTCAAAAATCCTGAAAACTAGTTCTATGCTTTTATTTAAGGAGCTCATGGAAATGAAATTAATTCCATAGCTCAGAAGGCCTAGAGATAGATAGATAGATTCGAAATAGGGGTTGGTATGGTAAACTTCTGTTACTGCAGCCACAGTTGGACATGTTCGGTCCCTCGGATTGACTATGATTCCTCTTCAATCCCTGGGCTTTAATTGAAGCCTAGTATTTTGCGAAGAGGAATGGTCAGGAATTCCGATGAATTTTTTTCAGCGTTTGACCGAAGAGATGAATTCTTTTGTGTGCTAAACCCTCACATTCACAGAGGATATATGCCCTGGTGTTTCGTCTTCAACATTGCATATTCTGCAAATTTTAGTCTCAGAGAGACCGATCCTAGTGAGTTGCTTCCTCATGTGGCAATGTTCAGTCAGAGCTCCCATTAGGGTTCGGGTCTGATATCTGATTAATTTGAGATCTTTTTGGCATAAAAGCTTTGAGCGCCTGTTGCCCGGTGCTAAGCCTCAGTGCACTTTGCGATTTTTGCCACATACGGATGTGCATTCTGGCTGCGCTTAATGGTATCCCGCAGAATGGATATGGTTCCATGAAGTCAGCTTCTTAATCTTTCCTAGCCATTAAGTCGGTCATTTCATTACCTCTATAGTCACTGTGTCCCGGAATCCAAATGTGATTAACTCCCTTCTTATTTCCGGGTTCAATCAGGGATTGGAGGCAATTCCAAACATGTTTGGAGTAGATTTGAACGGACTGAAGTGTCATTATTGCAACCTTGCTGTCCGAGAGAATATATATTTGTTGGTTCTTGTACCTCCGTTTGATATTAGAAGGCCTAAGATATATGATTTGTAAAAATACAGGAACTCCATTTTTAAAAATAATTTAATATAATTTGTTGTTATTAGATTTTTCGTGGTAAGCTACCACAGAAGCTATTATGATTAGGAGTTAGTTAGTTTCACTTTACTGACACCGGAAAAAATAACTAACTCCTAATCATAATAGCTTCTGTGGTAGCTTACCACGAAAAATCTAATAACAACAAATATTGGTTAAAAAAATAAGTTGCGGCGGACGGGATTTGTTTCTTCGTAAATCAGATCCAAGGTTACAACCATTGTAAATTTCACAGCCATGAAGCGCTGACCATACCCAGGGTTACAACCAGAGAATAGCCGAAATCAAGAGAAAAAAGCTTCTCAAAATACACGCCTTTAGTGGACAATGACCGCTTTTGGTACCTTTTTAGTACTCTGTAAACCTGCGAACTCCAAAATTCGCAGGGTTCTAAAATGGCCTAGTTTTAGTGTATATACGTGTAGCAGATGGATTTTGATTAACGTTTCACGGAATCGAGATACATATGTCTCATGAAATGTCAACTAAATACAGCGTTTATCCACTTGAGTGGAGATAAAAATGAAAAATCGAGACAACTGCAAAAAAATTTCAAATGTACTGGTTTCAAATGAAACACACATTGTCCGTACTCAAGATAATGGATGTTTGTGTTAGTTCTTATACAGTGACTCTACTTCGGACCTAGTCCAACACAATCTTATGATGAACTGGCTTCTCCAGTGAAGTTTCTTTCCAAATTTGTCATATCCTCAGGGATAGCGGTTAGTCCACAGTCGGGGACTCCGTGTTGGAGTTTCACTCCACTGACACCGGAAAGAATAACTAACTCCTAATCTCAATATAATTTATTTATAATTTTTTTAACTTTAACCCACAATTTCTTTTTTTAACTGGTACGCAGTACCAAATCATTACATGAATTCAATGAATTTCATTATTACATCAAGAAACCTTCCATAACTTTTTATAATAATAAATGGAAATTATCCAAAATTACATCAAGTTTGGAATAGAATTTTCCACATTTTTTCAATTGGACAATGTACATATGTATAAAAATTGGATTGCAATTAGTGAAATGTAAAAAAGAGAGATATAATATATAATTTGAGTATAAAACCAATATTCTAACATTTGTTATTTATATAACGTTTGAAATGAAAATTTACATTATTTATACAATTTCTTTTTTAATTTTCTACCAATTACTTTATTAGTAATAATACAGTATTGTTATTGATTTTCAAAAAAAAAAAAATTTGCTGCCCTCAAAATTTTTTTGTCCACGTTTCATGACTAGTAGACACGAAAAAAGCAATAAAAATTTTCACTACGTCTGTCCGCCGTACGCCGTACGTCGACCGCCCCAAAATCCTTTGAAGGCTCGTAGCTCTCAAACCAGTGGAGCTATTAAATTTAAATTTTTTCTAGGAATAGACTGGGTAGACCCCTTGAATTGACATTATTTTCACGGGTGGAGGTGTGAGGGGGTAGGTGGGGGAAGCGTTTTAGACGAAAAACTTTGGTTTCTAGATCTCAGCAACCACTCATGTTAGGAGACTGAAACTTGAAATTTCTATAAAGCTTTGATAGTGGACCCATTTGCAAAAAAATTGATGATATGGGTGAAGGGTTGTGGGAGTGGAGGGGGAAGCAATGCGTCCGAAACGCAAAAAAGTCGAAATTGACTCATTCTAAAACCAATATCTCCTAAACCGTTAATAGCAAGCAATTAAAACTTAACAAATATCTGTAGTTATACTAGGAGAGTAGATTGAAACAAAATTTTTGGATGGGGGTAGTGACGTACGGGGGTGGGGGTTAAAATACTTAACATTACGATATCTCCCGAACCAGAGGCACCAGAAAAACAAAATTCGGTTTGGATATAAAGCTTGATAAATAAAGATTGCTCAAAGTAAAATCTTTGAAGGGTGCGGGGGAGTACGTAAGTGAAGGGGATAAGAATTTTTCAATAATAACACTTTTCATATCTCAATAACAGTGTAAGATGGATGCTTCAAATTTTTACCAGAAGTAGGCCTAATAGAACCCTAGTAGTGAGTGTGGGGGTGTGGGTGTAGAGGGTGAAGGTGGGGAAGGGTGAGAAAGAAAAAGTTCCGATGCTTATATCTTAAGAATCTATAGTGATAGGAAGCTGAAACTTTGTATTTAGATAGACCTATAGTAGTGGCATGGTGGAAAAATAAATTTTTTTTTAAGGGTAGTATGGTACGGTGGTTGGGGGAGTTTTTCCTAACTTTAGAACGGCTTATGCTAGGAAGTTGAAACTCGGTACGTATATGTAAATTAACTAGAAAAGTAGTTCTGATAAAAAAAATTTGAATATTCATTGGCGTTCAGAAGAGGGGTGCAAAAAAAAATATCAGTTAATATAAAATGCATACATTTTCACGATTTTTGTCATATCTACTAGGTCTTTCGAAATATTGAATTCATTTTTATTGTACGGATTCTTCATATGAATACCTAGAATGCGTTTTCAAGATTTTTTGAAATTCGACCCCTAAGAGGGTGTAAACTGGTTGTATACTTTTTCATGAATTCCACCATATCTCTCAGGTCTGATCAGATGTCGAATATCTTTTCACTTCCCCAGGTTTGTTTAATAATCTCCTATTTTTAATTTTTGTTTTTTTTTTCATCCTCTAGACCGCATCCCGGAATATGACCCAATTATTTAATTCATATATTACACCCTTTTCTAACCGCTTCCCGAACTTTTTGTTAGGTTTTCAGTCACATAGTAACATACACCGCATCCCCGAATTGAACGCGTTCTGAAATTCTGCCGGAAAAATAATAAAGTTGCGCCCAGACTGTTAGTTGATTTTTTTTCAATATTTCTTATTTAGAGAATAGTGACTACCAAATTAAATTAGAGTATTTCACAAAAATCGTATGATGGAACTTTTTGCTTTTAGTATAATATAAAATTGTTTCTTTTACAAATTCTATTTGGAGTGTACATTGTACAAAATAATAATAATTATAGTAGGCAATTGTATTTTCTATTATTACAAGGGTGAAAAAATATGTTATTATGGGAAATAAAACCAAAAGTATGTATACAACTATTATGTAAAACTTATGTGTGCTTATTGAGAATAAACCAGTGTAAGTCTCTGTCACCTATTTCGCACTCTTACACGATAATTATGTAAAATTACAAGAATATTAAAAAAATTGTTTATATGTAAATTGTATTTTGCCTTTAAAAATTACAGAAAAAATGCAATTTTTCTTTCAGATGAAATTCTAATTATTGTATCTATATATATATATTTTTCGTATTCAATATCTAGTAATTATGAAAAACGTACTATTAGTTTTTAAATTATTTTCATATTTAAGCATAATAAACAGTAGAATGTTTGCAGTGAAAATTCATAATCATTTACTTGTTCCAATAGTCAACTTCGTCTTCGTCTAATTAAAACAGTTTTTTCCTGTCTCAACTGAATTTTGGTTTATATCATGGATTATTCAAATTCGTATTACATTAGCGGACGAGGTCAACGAGAGAGTAAATTTAACAAATTTTGCAAGAAAACATTTTCAATAAAATAAACTATTTAACAATTGCGTTCCTAATAATAAATGACGGTAAAATAGACGTAAAGGACCAGGTTCTAAACATAGCCCCCTACTCAGGACAAAGTCACAAGGCACAAAGTAAGTCGAGAGTCTCAATTTTGTATGAATTTTGAATTAATTGAAACTGTTTTGATATGAGACTCTGATCCTGAATAGGAGGGATAATGAGTATTTTGTATTTAGTAGATTTTAATTTGAAAATGATTAAGAAATAGCTAATTAATAATCAAAACAGAGAATCATCTTTAAAAAATTATTTAATCGCTTTTCTTTAATATATTATGTTTTTTTTTTACCAAACAATAGTTTTTAATTTTTTAATTTTAACTAAAACGCAATACTATAATTTTAATTTTTATTTTTTTAACTTCATTAATTAAAAATGAAGCTGCAGAGGTCAAGGGGGAAAGAAAAGCATAATAAAACGTATAAAAGGCTTATACTTACAATTACTACTAATTATGCTAATTATGTGTAAGTTCGTAATATTACACAACGAAGTAGTTTTTGTAAGTAATGTTTTATATTTTCAATTATATTTAACATTTGAGTTATTAATTTTGTTAAAAACTATTAGTTTTAAAACAAATTTTTAACGTCTTATTCTACATATCTTATCATATGCATTTAGTGAAATTTCTACATTTGGTGACCCCGTTTGAATTTGGAAACGTTTCCCTCTCATATGGAGTCAAATTACTATAGTGTTCATTGATTTTAGTCTATCTCCAAACCCTCTATGGAAAATACGTATATGTAGTAAGAAAGGACAGTTTGGAATGGGTTCATGCTACTCTAAATTAATTTTTACGTTCGAAAAATTCTTCGGTTTCAATGCCATTCTAAAAAGCTTCTTGAATTTAAAATGTAATTTAAATCTAACCGGAAATGTGTCCCTCTCTTTTATTATTTCAAAACTCTGCCACCACTCATTTTTTTATTATTCCTTTCTGTCCGATCCTTGTTTCAGTATTTAATTTAATTTTTCAGAAGGCGGCCAACAAAGTTAACATAAAAATACAGTGTACAATACACAAAAAAAATTGTGGCCAACATTCGTAGAAAGTTTATGAAAGAAAAAATTATGTGCGACCATTTCAAGTGTATTGAGGTTGGTGGATGACTGAAGGGACAGTGCTAAGGGTGTTGGTTAGGCGGCCGACTAAAGCGGCTATAATAAATTTGGCCTTACGATGGTCGACATAAAAAATTCTCAGTTTAATTTCACATCGTCTTCCCCTGGGGCCTAGGTACACTGTAGAACTTAAGGTAGTATTCAGTTTTCATTCTGTTGCTAATTTAATTATTGCGGCTTGATATTGAATAGGAGCGGGATTTTTTTCCGCCCTTGCGTTATTTTGTTTTCGATTTCTACGAAGAAAAACTGTTGAGAAAACGCAAGAAAAAAAATCACAATTGTCTCCTTATTATTTCATGAGTATGGTAAACAATTTGGTGATGAAATTAAAAAATTTATTCTAAGATTTGTTGAGCAAAAAAGAATCGTGTACATACCACATTCGAAGTTTTTCACCTTCTATTAGAGATGGGTCGTTCATGAGTGAACTGTTCCAAGAGAACAGTTCATTGAAATGAGTGAGTGAACTAACTCACTCCTTTTGGTGAACTGTACTCCCTCTCGCCACGTGAAACAGCTTCAAAAGGAACTGGTTCGATGTCAAGGTCTTGAAATGTAGTCGAGGACTTTTTTTTTAGGTCATCACATTCACTCCCACCTTGAAATGGAACTACTTCCACTTCTTTGGGAAAGTGAGGAGCTTTTCTTTATTTCATCACATTCACTCACTCTCTCACTCTTTCACATTCGCTTCAAAAGGAACTGGAACTAATTCACTGAACTAGTTCCTTCAAGTGAGTGAGACGGAGTTAACTCACTTACTAAAATGAACTGCTTTGCCCATCTCTTTTTCCTATGTGATCTTCTCAGATATTCCTGTATCTTCCATGACTCTACAAACGAAGTCGGGCCTTGCCATCTTGGTAGCTTTCTTTCCTTCTTTACAAATATTATTAATAATTTACTACCCATAACATATTTATGAAGAAATTGATCAAAAGGAAAATTAAATGATGTAATTTCTACGGAAATTCATCGTGAAATTAATCATGAAGTTCCTGATGAAGTCAATCACGAAATTCTCGATGGAATTCACGAGAAAATTTTTGATGAGTCGAATATTACTCAGGTCTGAAATCACAAATTTTTATTTTTCATTTCTTGCTTTTAAGTTGATGATACTCTGTGATGAAAAATGTCATAAAATCACGACTAAATTCATGATTAATTTGTAAATAACCTTATAAGATTCATTACGAAATTCGTCTAGGATTTAAGGAATTTTCTCATGAGATTCTTAATGAATTTTCTAGTGAAAACTATCATGAAATTCATCATGCTGAAACAATATCAAATTTTATCAACAAATTTTATCGGAAACTGAGTAAGAGCTCGTATGAAGTATGCTCTTTAATATTTTTGCTTTATCGTGGAAAGGATATCAGATCGAAATGTGTGGAGAATGAATAAAAGTGCTTGACAATATTATGAACGGGATTCGAATCCATGACCTCTGCATTGACAGACTACACCACGCCCGAGGACACCATTATTTCAACAAATTAAATCTTAATTAATCTACACACAAATAAGCATCTACAGGAGATCATCCTAATGCACACCGTCCTAACGTTTCATCTATGACATCATAAAATTATTGTATGCTCACTTTAATCCAAAATTAAATTTACCATGTCTATTCTCGGGAATAGATCCCAGAGGTATTAAACTTTGATATTCCTCCATGCGTGGAATTTATATACACACTCATACACATCATATCAGAAGGAGAACAGGTAATTTAATTATAAGCCTTAGAAGTTTGCTTTACCAAACTAACCCAACTATAACTTGGCAAAAACTTATCTTAACTTAATAACTTAGTTCGTAAGACTCATCAAGCGGGGTCTATTGCAACTTAAATAGAAAGGACCAACAAATATCGACAGTTTTACGATTCTTGATGTGCACTTAAACGAAAATTGTGTTGAAGTTTGCAAAAGAGTTTCTTATTAAAATACAATAAAAAATATTAAAAAAGAAAGTGTTGAGATATTCTAGTCATAAGCGTTTTTTATAGGTAATACCTGAGCATTCTTTCAATACTCGACCTATCGCTATTCCTTTGATACCTTGCGAAAAAAAATGTAAAAAGACTTTTTTCCTATGTCAATTTTACTTTATAATCTTAATAATAAAGTGTTTTGTTGTTAATTTTGGTAAGCTAAAAATTTCGGGAAAATTGTGTCCGAGTTCTTTTTGAAAATTCATATCTCCGTAAATTTTTATCATAGAATAATAAGCTGTTTCGTCATCGGATGGCATAGACTCTTCAGAGGGTGTATCATGGCTACTATCCGAAACACCCTGACGAGAGTTATACCATAGTGAAATTTTTGCCATCGCATCCTTAAACTAAAGACGCTTGGTTGAAAATTATTCCTTAACTCCACTGTCATGTTTTACTACCTTTCGCAAAAGTTCTATAATTATAAATTTTAGTCGAATCATACAGCATTTAAAATTGCTGCAATGCACAATCTAAAGCTGTAAGGATATATGTAGGTCTAATACCTTAAGTATCGTATTATATCTAAACATAAATTCATTTTACGGATGAAATAAATGATTATCATTAAAAAGTTTTATAATATAAAGAACCAATATTCTATTTTCAGCTTTTTGTTCGAAAGACATCATAATTCAATGTCTTCTGTCTTACACGTTCACCTATGATTCACATAAAAAAATATTTAAATAAATAAATATTAAAAAAGTATAGCTACTATTTTACAAAACAATTAATAAGTTTCATAAAATCAGAAATCATAAATCATTCTTTCTCTACATAAATTTCATGTTTCAACTTCATGTATGTATATATATGCAACGTACCAAATTTCAACTTTTTAGCATACGTCAACCGTAAAATACAGGAAATCAGAATTTGTTTTTATCTTCGGTGCCACTGCACTCCTTACATACATATATAGTTTAAATAAATTTAAGCCATTGTAAAATATTATAAAAATAATTTTTGTTTTGAAAAAACATGAAACATTTGGGTCATAGCAATTTACTTTCCATTTATTAACAACAAAGTTTATGGCAGTAGTATAGAAACATACTCCACTATTTAATAAATAGCATCGCTGTTTCATTATTAATTTAATTTAAATTATTTTTTATCTTTTATGAAATATTCATTATTCATTCATTAAACAAATGTTCATTAAACAAAGTGTAGCTCAAATATGAGCATTTAACAACATGAAATTCTTTTTTAATTTCTTTTTTAGAAATTCTAGATTGCAACATAAGCCTGTCGATCAAAACATCTGTTACGGTTGTTTCTGTTTATTAATAATTATACGATAAATAAAATAAATTGACTTTACTTAAGCCCCGTTTTCACGGCGATAGTTTTGTACGATAGGACTTTCGCGAAAGTATAGCACGATAGTATGATAGTGTGATAGTGTGACAGTCTGCTGTTTACACGGCGCGATATACGGTAGTGAAATTAGACATGTCACTTGTCTATCACGTACACACAAAATCACGTACACATAAAATCAAAATTATATTTTTTTTGTAATTAGCAACACGTATTCACAGGATCGAAATTATTATTAAATATTTTTATGTTTGGAAATTATTTTTTTAACGTCAAATGTCAATGTCAAGATAAAATTATCGCGATAGTTCTATCAACTATCTCGTCAAGCATGATAGTGCGATAGTGCTATCATGATAGTGCGATAGTGTTATCATGATAGCGCGAAAGTAACTATCGAGAAGTTTACATGGTGATAGTTATGACGATAGTATTTATCATGACAGCAACTATCGCAAAAACTATCACCGTGAAAACGAGGCTTTAGAGTTAAGAAAAAGCGATTTGCTTATATATGTTGTGTTTGAGGCCTTTTTCTTCTCGTTCGTCTCGAACCAATACACCGTTTATGAAAATTACACTCTGCCGTCGACCAAAACCTCGCGAAACACGGGACAGTCACAAATTGATTGAAAAAACCAACTCAATGATGGCACATTTATTCGGGACCTGTTCACGTGAATTCGTTCCGGATTTTAGTCGGTTCAATTCCTAGATTCGCAAGATTGAGACGCAACGACGACGACAATTCCGGACGCGACACCCGACCCAGTAGCCTTTTTTTTCTCTCCTCGTGCCACTCTACTTCCGGACTTTACTCGCTAACGGTTCAACTTTTCGTTAAGTTCGTCTCGCTAGGTTGGTGCAGCTGTCACGTTAACGCAGCTGTACACGTGTTTTATTTACACGATCGTTAGGTAGATAAAACACTTGCACAGTGCCTTGCAAAATGTTGGTGTCACTTGTCGCGGCAACTCAACAACCTGTCGCGGCAACTCAACATATTAGAATGTCTTATTTTCAATGTAAAAAAAATCCTTAGGTTTCTGGTTTGATTTATTGCTAATATTTTAAATCTATGGTAGTTTCAAATTTCCGAAAATTTAATGAACAAAATTTTTGTTTTGAAAGTAAGATATATTTTTCGATTGTAGTTGCATAGAAAATATGGTATCAAAGTATCGATCTTGTGTAGGACATTGGAGAACTCTCTTCTTGATTTCCGGACAATTTCCTTCGATTAAAAATTTATAAACATTCCGTGAATGACATTTTCGAAATTGGGTGGCAAATGTTAAATTATTAATTTCCGTACAACTCGTATGCATTTTATAAAAGGTCTTAAACCTATACGTAAAAACTGAAACTCTTTAATTTTCCTGTTCGATGTAAAGAATATGTAACCATAGGAAAGTGCTTGCAACTTTCTCGTTTTTTATGCAACATCATTAAAGGTTAAATTCAAGGTAATCTGTACGAGATAAGTCCCTTTATAGTAGAACAAATGACTGGAAAAGAAAATGTGGCGAATTCTTCGGATCCGAGTAGGAAAATAAAAAAAGGGGTGCCCATAAAATAAAGGTCAGCATTGGGGGTATCGATGCGGTGATTTAATATCTCCCATTGGGGCCACCTATAAATGAGGTATCAAGTGCATTTATGTGAAACCGTTTTTCAAACGGGTGAGAAGGGCTAATGTACGTACTCGCATCCCCCATAAATAAATTATTTGCGATGTCAGTTTCAGTCTCGACCGATGGCTATAGCTTCTTTAGTGATGTAGCCGCAGATACGGGTATGTAGAGAGAACAGAATCTACAGTACTTTAACTCGAATAATAGATGCTGAAGTAAATTGGCTAATAGGACAGATACTTTCGATTGTGTTGTTAGTAAGGCAGTAAATTTCTAAATTAATTTTCTACAATGTTTTGCAGCTTTACCGTACGATTTCGCCATTTCACCTACCCACAACATTTTAATATTTAAAATATTTTCCCAGAGTAAATAGACAGAACCAAGTTTCAATTTTAGTGCATGAGTCGTAATTGAAATGTTAACGCGTACTGACAAAAATCACATTACTGTAAGGTCAGATATATGTGTATTGGAAAGGTAATTCATAAAGAGTTGTTTTTACAAATATACTAAACCTTTAAACAAAAACAGTGGAACCCCTATATAGTAACCACCCAAGGGACTGTGAAAAACTGGTCAGTTTATTTCGATTGGTCAGATTATAAAAATATAGTTTAACATATAAAATCCGTTTCTGATTTACATCGGGACTGAAAAAATGGCAACTTTAGGCTAGTGGTGAAGATATGAAGGTGGTCACTTCTTCAGGACTTACTGTATACTAACCCTATTTTCGGAAGCTACTTAACCAGATCTTAATTTTGCTAAAGGAAAATGCTTTTTTTCAGGTGAGTTAATTCTATCTATAAATTCACCTATATTGACTGTTTGAACTAAACCATTAATGGAGCTGATCTAAAACCTACAGAAAACTACAGCTTGTACTATGGATACACAGCTAATACATAATAAACCACGGTATTGAAATCGTAATATTGAAACTAGCTGCATATGATGCACTGAACATATCGTATGATTTCACAGCCACAGTGACATGTATGATATAAATAAGCAAGCAAACGACATTTAGTTGCGATATTTGCCACTCAATTGGGGAATGGCTCTACTAGCAGTAAAATGCATAGTACCTATACTAGGTAAAATTATCGAATTTGTATACCATGAAATAGGTTCATTTCGTTTATCTTGTATATCCTTAGATACTTAGTATTGGGTGATACACTGACGACATTATTATAATACATAATACAAGCAGTGTATCCATGATATTAGCGAGCTTATAAAACGTCTTACTAAAAAAATTTAAAAATTAATATAAAGTTAAATAAAGGTCTTCTTTGTTAGAAAATAATAAAGTATAATGTGTTCAGACTTAAAGTAGAATCTGGAACTCCCTCATAAAATTAGTTTCTAACCAATATGAGGTTAATTAAGATCATTATACATGGTGTTTGGCACTCCGTCCCCACCTTTAAAGTGGTTATTCCTTGATATATTTGGAGAAAAGAATTGTTCTACTGGGTGACTCAATTGTCAATCCCTTTGGTTGCAAGGTGGCATGCATAATGTTACATCGCTTTTTTCGAGATAGAGTTTTTTTTCCGAAAGTTCTTAGAACAAGTATTGAAATAAAATTAGAGAAAATGTTTTTTTTTAAGTTTTTTTCAAGTAAATTCACATATAACTACCAAGTTTGAAGTTCTCAGCATAAGCGGTACCAGATGTAGGAAATACCTCTCTATCTTATAGTATTACCATTATGAAAATAGATACTTTTTTAGAACATTATCATTCCTTTACCTCTGAACATAGAATGAATATATTTTCGCGAGTTCATCATCGCGATTTTTTTTCTATCTTTCTCAGGCTTTCTTAATATTTATTCTAAAACTCCTTTGATGATTTTTCGATATTCAACCACGAATTTGGTGGAAGGTGCTCACATACATTTTGACAATTTTCGCCATATATCTCAGGATTTGATAATACGTAAGCTATTATTAACTTTTGCGGAGTTTTTATTTAATAATCAATAATAAAAAAAAATTAAATTTATTAATTAAATTATTTTATAGTTTTCTGAAATTCAACCTCCAGAGTCGCGTAAAGAGGTTGCATACCTTTTCACAAATTTCTACATATTCCTTAGGTCTGATCAGGCCCGTACGCAGGATTGTATGAAGGGGGAGGTTTCATAATAAATTATCAAGTGCCCACCATACTGAATGTGAGGACCTAAAAAAAAGGGCCTCGCTTCCCAATGAATATGGGTAAATGGGGGGAGGGGGTTTGACCCCCCCCCCCCCCCTCCGTGTGCACTGGCCTGGCTGAGGCTAAAAAATTCAAATGAAATTCAATGTATGAAGGGGGGGGATTAATAATAATATCAAGAGTGAAGACAAAAAAAAAGGTCCGCACTTCCCAATGAAAATGGCCCCCCGTGTGCACGGGCCTGGGTCTGATTGTATATCGAATTGATTTTATAATAATAATAATTGACTTAATCCTTTCATGCTACATGTTCAAGTAATCCTCATCTCAAGAGTACGGGACAATACAGCCTCTTAGCTGAAGCCAAACTGGACAGTACCGCTTCACAACTCAGCCCGAAGGCTTCCTATATAATCGTTCAAAAGTTAATTTCATGTTTTTTAGATATTAAACTCTGAGGGGGTTAATGGAGTTGAACACTTCGTACAGTTTTCGACATATATTTTAGGGTTGATGATATACCAGAATGGTTTTTATTTCCATAGACTGTTATATGTATTGTGACTTACAAACCCAATTGACGATTTTTTTATATTCAACTCCTAAGGAGTGTACATTTTCACAGTTCTGATATACGATTGGTTATTGCTTCTACGGGCATTTTAATAGGCTAGAAATTAATTTCACGGCTTTTCGAAATTCAATCATCAAGTGGATATAATAATATGAATAATATAAACAATACGTTTTCACAATTCGTCATATGTCTTAAGTTAGATAAGCAGGAAGTCGGTTCATACTACGAACATTCTATGGACTTTTAGTGTAAATAATACGTCTACGCGGTCTTTTTATTTGTTTAATCGCCAAAAAACGATATTTTCACACTCTAAATGAAATCATACAGAGTATTATAAGTTTAATCCAGTCCAAAAGTTTGTAACGCAACCAAGCGTCAGACAAAAAAAAGTTATATGTTTATTTGTGGCCAAAACCTCAAATCCGCTTCACGTCCGTCCGTCCGTCCGCACGATAACTCAAGAACGCCTTCACCTAGGATCTTGAAATGTTGAATCTGGGTGTTTGGTTGAATTTTTAAGGCTAAGTTCGTTCGTTCGGGTAGTTCGGGTAGTTCACATACACAATGTCCTTAAAACACGTTTTCAAGAATATTGGTTGATAGCTTCAAAGGGTTTTAGCTACGTTTTTTAAAATTTTGTATGTGTTATTTTTGCAATGGAGCTAAATGTATGTTTATAAAGAAAATCCTATTAGTCCTTCGTGTAGCTGCCATACAATTATCCTGTTAAAATATCTTCACTCAATTCACAAAACTCACTATAACTCAAGTAATCTTTTAGCTACGAATTCGGAATTTTGTACAAATTAGTTTTGAGTGAAAATTAAGGTCGAAGTTACTAGTCAGAAAAATCCTCTCACTACTTCTAGAAATATAACTTTTGAAATTTTGTACATATTAATTTTTGAATGGTTCCAAGGAAAAGGATAAATATGTAAGAAATCGAGTGAGTTCTTCCTGCACCTTCACGTGAATGTCCTTCGAAAAGGAAATTTATTTTAGTGACTCACACAGTTTAAGATAAATGAATATAAACTCTGAATATTGTCTTTGAGTATCAATCAAATGGGAGTCCTTAGTAAAGGACATACGAAACGAATACACATAATTCTTCTTTTTCGCCAACTAAAATATTAATTGGAGTTCTGTATTTCATCTACGGTTGGCTTGCAGCCGATCGTGACAATTAAGAAACATTCAACAATCTTACGTAGAGTTGACGAATTTCTCGTACAAAACTGAACTTCACAAGAGAATTGTATCGATTTTATAAATAATTTAATTAAGTATGGAGAGCCTAATTCTTGACGTTGCTTATGAATTTTAAGTCAGTGGGTCTATCAATTTACACTGGTCTGATGCTTACCAATCCAAAATTGCTAACACTATAATTTTAAATTTAAACAAACAAATACCACTACTAATTCGAGCAGCTTATACTCGTACTTCTCTTAGTCGAACAAAACCGTCTACAGTCGTAATAGAAGGACCAAGGATTTGGCAATTGCAAATTATGTGTTATACCGCTGCTATATGTCTTTTTAGATGCGAGTGGGTACGCTTAGAGCTGAGTAAGCAAATTTCATTCGTAATTGACGGAAATGGTAAAATCTCGTTAAGACTTCGCAAGTTTAATTGACGTTCAACGCAAACTTCATTATTCGCTTGGTTAACTGATGCTCAAGGAGCGATGAGGGTAATCCTGGAGTCATGTTGGTGTTTTGTATCTTTCTTGTGCCAGTGTATCGCTATGCCTGTGTCTCTATAGTTATGAAATATTATTTGAAATTGATTCGATTTAAAATTTAAATTTGGTGTTACGTTAATGCATTCACTTCAGTAGGTGTAGGTGATATCGAGCGATTAGATGTGGTGTGTTCCTTAAGCGTAGGATGATAATGACTTACCACACATTATTGATCCTGGATTGGACGACGCAACCCTGATCTGGTAGACTAACACGCATCTGACTAAGTTTCCGAGATTTCAATTCAAACCATTAAACAGATCTTAAAGAACATTTAAGGGAGCAACGACTTTTGGCTCTCTATTACCATAAGCAGTTACACCGTCAACTTTAGTCCTTATTCTGGATTCATGAAAGAAAATTACTCCTGAGCTTTTGTCATCGGGAACCTCTCCCTCCGGTGCTGTACACCAACAGAAAAGAAGTTAAACTTAATCTCGTTTAACATATATGAGCTGCGATTAAGTTTATTTAAATAAATTCAACATTACGTACGTATTGTCGTTGTATTGGATTAAATAGAGCAACGTGTACAGTCGATAGCATGAGAGGAAAATTGGGGGTGGTGCGTAAGAAACGGATGCGATACGTCGGTACAAAATTCTGAAGGACTTTTATGGTACCCATGGGGCGATGTCGATTAAGAAGAACATTTTTGGTATCTATATGGTAATTTTACGTCTTGTAACCTAATCAAATCCTGTCTATCGTAACCGTTAACGAACGTCTTCGTTCTTTCTTCTGCTTTTGTCGTATGTTACTCTATGTAATGTGGAACTTTTGATTTTTTTCTTTCTTTATTTATATGGTGAACAACATCATTGCCATCGGCGATAATTGCATGTTTTTGTAAAGTTATCTTTAGATAACCGAAAATTTCCTATTATAAGAAACCGGAAGGTGGGGTATTACAAGTAGACTTTTACATTTCCGGGTTTTGGCCTGTACCTACACACTGCACACGAACGAACGAATGTTCCGATACGATTTTTCGTTTTTCGACCTATTGTGAAATCTTTATAACATTATAACACATTATAACATTTTCAAAAATATCGTGGAGGAAAATCTCTACGGATTTGTAGTTTTAATTGATAATAAAAAGAAAAGTGATTCCGTCGTCCGACCAAGAATGTTTGTACCGACAGACGACCTTTTACTTTATTATTTATAATACAGTATTGTTATTGATTTCAAAATTTTTTTGTCCACGTTTCATGACTAGCAGACACGAAAAAAGCAATAAAAATTTTCACTCCGTCTGTCCGCCGTACGCCGTACGTCAACCGCCCCAAAATTTTTTGAAGGCTCGTAGCTCTCAAACCAGTGGAGCTATTAAATTAAAATTTTTTTCTAAGAATAGACTGGGTAGACCCCTTGAATTGACATTATTTTCAGGGGAGGAGGTGTGAGGGGGAAGGTGGGGGAAGCGTTTTAGACGAAAAATTTAGGTTTCTAGATCTCAAGAACCGCTTATGTTAGGAGGCTGAAACTTGGAATTTCTATAGAGCTTTGATAGTGGACCCATTTGCAAAAATTACTGATATGGGTGAAGGGGTGTGTGAGTGGAGGGGGAAATAATGCGTCCGAAACGCAAAAATGCCGAGATGACAAAATCTAGTATCCATATCTCCTAAGCCGTTAATGGCAAGCAATTAAAACTTAACAAATATCTGTAGTTCTACTAGGAGAGTAGATTGAAACAAAATTTTTGGGTGGGGTAGTGGCGTACGGGGGGGGGGGGTGAAAAACTTTAGATTACGATATCTCACAAACCAATTGGACCCTAAAACAAAATTCGGTTTGGTTATAAAGATTGATAAATAAAGATTGCTCAAAGTAAAATCTTTGAAGGGGGTGGAGGAGCATGGAAGTGGAGGGGATTAGAATTTTTCTAAAATAACATGTTTCGTATCTCAATAACAGTGTTAGATAGGTGCTTCAAATTTTTACCAAAAGTAGACCTAATAGAACCCTAGTAGGAGGTGTGGGTGTAGTGGGTGAGGGTGGGGCGGGGTGAAAAGGAAAAAGTTCCGATGTTTATATCTAAAGAACCTATAATGATAGAGAGCTGAAACTTAGAAATTAGATAGACCTATAGTAGTGGCATGTTGGAAAAATAATTTTTTTTTAGGAGTAGTATGGTACGGGAGTGGGAGGTGTTTTTCTTAACTTTAGAACGGCTTGTGCTAGGAAATTGAAACTCGGTACGTATATGTAAACCAACTAGAAAAGTAATTCTAATAAAAAAAAATCGAATCGGCCAAAAAAATTATCAGTAAATATAAAATGCATATATTTCTTACGATTTTCGTCATATTTACTAGGTCTTTCCAAATATAGATATCATTTTTACTCTACGGATTCTTCATATGAATACCTAGAATGTGTTTTCAAGATTTTTTGAAATTTGACCCCTAAGAGGGTGTAAAGTGGTTGTATACTTTTTCATGAATTCCACCATATCTCTCAGGTCTGATCAGAGCGAATATCTTTTCACTTACACGGGCTTGTTTAATAATCACCTTTTTTAAGTTTTGTCTTTTTCAACCTCTAGACCTCATCCGGAATATATATAATTCATATGTTACACTCCGCTTCCCGAACTTTTTGTTAGGTTTTCAGTCACATGATAACATACGCCGCATCTCCGAATTGAGCGCGTTCCGAACTTCTGCCGGAAAAATAATAAAGTTGCGCCCAGACTGTCGGCAGATTTTTTTTTTTAAATATTGTTGCGAAGTAGGGGTTCGCCGGGATTTCAAGTAAAACAATTCGGTTAAAATAAAACTAGTGATTATTTATTAATTCGCACTCAATCGGGTGAACTTTCTCGAACTCTTCAGATCGTTCAATATCTATTATCAATCAAAATCCAATTCCTAGAAATTTTCTCGTATAATATTCTTGAAAATGTTATAATTTACGTTTTCAACAAATTTTCTAATAACTGAAGATTTGACAATGTGCAGAAAAACCAAAATTCGTATCGGAAAACTCGTTCAGTCGTGTGCAATGTGTAAACTGTAAAGCGTCCTACCGATGATGAGGAAACTCGGTCAAAACCCTCAGATTTCAACCGGAACTCTTGCAAGGGAACTCAAGGAAGAATGCAATATTGTTGTTTCTCATGAAACAGTACGACAGACCATAATGCGAAACAATTATTCATCGAGAGCTGCACGTAAGAAACCGCTGCTTTCTGCGCAAAATATCAAAAAACGTTTATCCTTCGCTATGATGCACATTTCCCAACCTGTTGACTTTTGGGACAACGTCATATTTTGCGATGAAACGAAAATTATGTATGTTATGTAAATGATGGACCGTAAATGATGGACCGACTAGAGTGTGGCGCAAGGCGTTAACATCGTTAGAAAATCGTACTATCATTCCGACAGTTAAATTTGGAAAGTTGTCAGTTATGATTTGGGGGTGCATCTCAAGCAGAGGAGTAGGAGACATAGCTTTTATCGAGAACACTATGGACGCCCAACAATATTTGAATATTTTGAAGACACATTTGACAAGCAGTGCGTAACTGCAGCAAAGTGATGAATACACCAACCCAGAGTTCCGACTTAAATCCTATAGAAAACTTATGAATTTAAGTAGAACGAGTGTATAAGAAGAGTTACATTCCCCAAAAGAAAGACATAGTGCATTTTCTGTATGTTTGCGTTCTTGCAGGGTGTAAAATGACTGAATAAAATATGTCTCGTGGGTAATTTTGTTTATTATATTCATTTAATTTCTTAGTGCAAGGTAACTACATAAATTCAACAAATAATAACAATATCTTAAAAAAGATTTAAGAAAACAACGGATCCCGTACGACATCACAATAGATACCATTTTCCGATTGAATTACCAAAGCTTTTCTATTGAGTCTCATAGTTGCGGGAGTTTTACTCATGGGTAGGACATAGTGGTTCCGCAAGAAACCTACAAGTCCAATTTTGGCTTGTAATATTCCGAAACGCTCGCCAACACAACTGTGCGGACCAAGTCCAAACGGCATGTACGAGTAGGGTACAATTTTATCCTTATTGTGAGGGGCGAACCTTTCAGGATCAAATCGTTCAGGATCTGGAAAATACTTTTGAAAAAAAATGTATGTACAGTATTTTAAATCTTAAATTTCTTTTTAAGTTTTACTTGTGGATCTCGTTGAATCGCAAAGTTGGATACGTAAATGGGCATTCCGTGAGGAATAACAAAGTCCACATCTGGTTCCAACGAATAACCGTTCGGTGCCGAACACTCTCGATCTAATATCGGCAGTGATGGATAAAGTCGCAGGACTTCCATCATAACCATATTTAAGTATTCCATATTCATAACGACATCGTATGTTAGTTCGCCGTTATTTTCCGCTAAAGCCTTCTTAATTTCATTTCGAAGTCGTGTTTGGCAATCCATTGACTTGCATAATTCGTAGAAGGCAAAGGACATTGTTGACGAAGATGTTTCGAATCCGGCTGAAATGAAAACTACAGCCTGACCCACTAACATGTCGTTGTTAAAGGTAATATCGTTTTTCTTTGCTGTCTTCTTTAGAACTAAAAGGATATCGATAAGATCGTTGCGTACCACGCCAGACTCTTCCCTCGTCTTCATTGCATGGTTTATAGCAGAATTATAAAAATTAGTACTTTCGAGATTTATAAGCTGGAAGTTGAAAGCAATTTTAAAACCTTGTACATACAACCCTTGCACTTACGACATACCCTGCGCTTAAATAATTTTGCCAATTTTGGTTGGAAGAACACTAACACAAAATCTATAGCTTTTCCTAGTCTAGCGGTGAACAATTCTCTACCAGCTCTCCGAAATTCTCCTTCCGGATTTTTCAAGCTATTCGCTTGAATACCGAACGCAACTGTTGCAATAACGTCCGTTGTAAATGAGGCAGACAGCTCCTTAAGTTCTATGCAAAAAGAATTTTTCTTTGGATCGAGCTGCATGTCGCATAATTTCAAATCCAACTCGTTTGCAATCTAATATATGAGAAGTTTCTTGTTGGTGAAATAGAAAAATTCCGAAAGTTGTTAATGTTAATGAAAGTTGAAAAATGTTACCTCGTTGACTAGACCACACATTTGTTTCAGTTTTCCAGCTGTAAATATTGACGAGATACTTGTTCGTATTTCCTTCCATTCCGGATTTTTAACGAAAAACATGCTAAAGGATCCCAATGGATCACTATGACGATCTACTGCTGAATATCTAAAAAAAATAAATAAATCTGTACTAGTAATAAAATATAAACTACAAAAATTGTCAGCTACCTATTCGCAAAACTTTGAAAGTCTTTCATTAAGATCCTTTTTGCAATGTTGAGGTCTTTAATAAGAAGCGCTGGTGTGTAAAACAAATTTATACCGACCACTGGTTCATCCTTAGTACTTTCATCGTTGTACATTTCCTGAACGGCATAAGCTGTACACTTTCGGAATAACACAATATCTTTTATGTTTCCGAAAAAGAAAGCGGGCGAAATAAACGGAATCTTCTTACGTTTCCAATAACTATGAAAATTTTTCGACCAGAAATAGATAAGAAGAGCAACCGAAATTAAAAGTATTAGGAATTCCGTACCAAAAGCCATTTTCTGAAATAGTACCAAAAATAAAATACATGAATACCAGAATCGAACAATATTTTCACAAAAAATATTTAAGAACTTTGTCTTAATAATACCGAGGAGTGTACAAAGAACGAACACTTCACATGCTTTCTGACTGGAAGTGTCGCTACTGACATGACAGTTGAAAAACTTTTACTCAATGACAGTAGCCAAGGCAGCGATCACTCCCAGTAGGTAAATTGGTTCGGAGGTCTTCACAAAATCATCTGAAATTCAATTAGGAAAGTCTGGGCGCAACTTTAATATTTTTTGAGTAGACGTTCGGAGCGCGTTTGGTTCTGAGATGCGGTGTAGGTTACCATGCGATTGAAAACCTAAAAAAAGTTCGAGATAGAATTGTGTCGCGCTGGAATACTTACGCCGCTGCTTTACATATAACATATGAATTACATAATTGGGTCATACTCCGGGACGAGGTCTAAGTCGTAGTATAATATCAGTGTTTACGTTGCTAGGAGGTTTCTCTTGATTTCGTTTTGGACCATTACATGAAATTGGAAATGCTTTTGTAGCCTATTATGTATATAAAAAGTCGGAGGAAGTGAAAACCAATCTAATATCTCATCATTCCTTAGAAATATATCGAGAGCCTTATGTAATATTCAAAATGTAAAGTGGTTTCTAACATGCCTAAATAAGTCAGTTTTATTGTAAGATAATTTTAAGCTGGTTTCAAGTTCTTATTAATAGGTTTTTAAAAAGAATTTTTCTAAATGAAGTATCACTTTAATTAATAACATATTTTGGCAAGAAATAGAAATACTACACTATAGTTATAAAGACAATAATTTTTCCCCGTCTGAGCTCTACAAACATTGCGTAAACTGTAAATATATTATAGAAAAACTGTAATAATTAAATAAATAAGCAAGAAGTAAGTTTTCTTGGAGTTGAATATCTAAAAATACTGAAATCAACTATGTAGGAAGCCTCAGGAAGTAAAAACGAATTCGATATCCGAACTAAGAAATATGTAGGAATTTGTGCAAACATACATATGCCACCCCCTAGTACCTAGTACCCACTTTGGGGTTGAAAAATTCTAAAATGATTTTTTATATATATATAGATAGAAAGCCCAAGGATGTGAAAACCAATCCATTGTCTTATCTCATATATCTCCTAAGAGAGATGAGGGAGTTCGAAAAAACGAGTTTAAAAGGACAAAACTGGAAAACGAATTTTAGGTGATTAATAAACAAGCCCGTGGAAGTGAAAAGTTATTCGATATACAATGAGACCTGAGGGAAAATGTATACATCCCCTTTACAAAACCTTGAGGGTCGAATTTCAAAAAATCCTGAAAACACTTTCTAGGTATTTATATGAAGAATCCGTACAAAAAAATTGAATTCAATATTTGGAAAGACCTAATAGATATGACGAAAATCGTGAGAATATATGCATTCCATTTTCGCTGATAATTTTTTTACCCTCTTTCGAACACAATATTACTTTTTTAGTTGATATCGAGTTTAAACTTTCTAGCATGAGCCGTTCTATAGTTAGGCAAATCACACCTTACTCCCATACCATACTACCCCTATAATGAATTATATTTTTCCAACCTGCCACTAGAATAGTTCTATGTAAATACCAAGATTCATCTTTATTTCATTGTATGCTATCGAGATATAAACACCGGAACTTTTTTCTTTTCGCCCTCTTCCACCCTCACCCTCTACACCCTCAGCCTAAAAATTTATTTTCTACTAGGGGTCTAATAGACGTCTATAAGGTCTACTTCTGGTAAAAGTTGTAAGCATCTATCTTACATTGTTCTTGAGATATAAGACGTTATTTTTTTAGAAAAAATCTTATCCCCTTTATTTCCATGCTGCGCTGCCCCTTAAAAGATTTTACTTTGAGTAATCTTTATTTGTGAAGCTTTATACTCAAACCGAATTTTATTTTCTTAATGCAATTGATTCGTGAGATATCGTAATCTAAAATTTTTTACCTCCCACCGTCACTCCACTGCCTACAGATGTATACCTACAGATTTTCATTAAATTTAATTTTGTGATATTAACCGTTTAGGAAATATGGATCTTAGAATCTGTCGATTGTTTCGGAAGGCATTATTTTCCCCCACTCCCACACTCCTTCCGGAATTTGTTCAAATGGGTGCAGTATTGAAGTTCTATATAAATTTTAAGTTTCATCTATGTATGTAGCATAAGCGGTTGCTGAGATCTATAAACCAGAACTTTCCGTCTAAAACGCTAAAACTAGGCAAGTCGTTAAATCTTGATACATGGCAGCTTGACGTAATTTATTTTGACAAATATATATTTAATTATGTTTATATGAAAAAATCGTGGAATTGATATTTAAGCGATTACATATACCTATAAATAGAAACGTCGTCAAAATAAAATTCAGTTTGATATATCCACAGAGTCAGTAGATATGGTAAAATTCGTGAAAACGTATAAAAGGAGTTTAAGCTCCGTTACGTGGTTGACTAGTAAGAAAATCTGAATTTGATTTTTAGGCGATTACATAAAAACGAAAGGGAAAGTACGAACATTAGAAGTTAAATATCATAAACTCCGGATGCAATTTTCACGTTTTAATCAGAGGAACATATGCAGTTTGGCTCCCATGCTTGTTATAGGTATGTAAAATAATGGCAAAATGATTACATTTGGTAAATATATAATACAATTCTCACAACATCGAAAGTTTTTTTCACCGTTCACCGTTTCTATTAGTTATTACTATTACATAAGCATCTGTTTTTATTTTTATATTTAGTTTTATTTTTGTTCGCACAATTCAATTTTAAAGTTGATTCAACGGAAATTTAAAGCTTAACTTTAATAACTTACTTATCTCGAAGGAAAAGTACTACTGTCTTCTGTATCTTGAAAAAAGAAAATTCATAATACAATGAAGTGTTTTTTTATTTAAATTTTTTTTATTTATACAGCTTTGGGATTCTGTTCACCTCTGGATTTAAGCGATTATACTTATTAGTTTTGACTATCACGTCGACCGTATCGTCAACAAACAATGCTGCCAACTAATTTTTTGTTAAGTAAGTAAATGTTTAATAATATAATAACTAAACTAAAATGCGAAATCTCTTAAAAGAAACACAAAATGTATTACGTGTAAAAGTTACTTTTATGAAAATAATATTGTTATATTGGTGCCCCTTTAGTTGGGTTTTTTTTTTATCAAATGCAAAATTTTTTTTTTTTACGGATGCAGAACTGAACTTAGGAGGTTAGCCTTTTATACACTGTAGTGTACAGTCCAGTGGGCTTAGGAATGTGAGGTTAGAAATCGGCAGCGTAATAGCAGTTAATAGTTATACTTTTCAGTACTATTGTCTGTGACATGAGCAACTACATTAACTAGGTAATTAACAAATTTCGCACATTTTCGAATTAAAGTACTAAACAGAACACGAACTTTGATCTCGATTTGCCTACCTTGCGGCAGTCGCTGACGGTTCTCCTACTTTGCCGCAGTCGCTTGCGAAGTCGGTGTTGTGGGCATCACCATATAATCCTGTTTATTCTATAAGACAGGGACTGCGCGGTCGATGTCGAAGTCCGTGTTCTGTTGACTTGTAGACTTGTACATTGCCTAAAACATCTTAGAAAATTCTTCAACTTAGCTCAAAGCATTTACGAGTTATTGAACGTACAGACCGGCAGAAAAATGGACGGAAGAACATAATTCTTAATTTTTTTTTCCATTTATTCTTTTCTTTTCGCAGACTTAAATTAATTTCTTTTTTAAATTAAGTATTTGTTGAATTCAATGTCAACCTGATAGAAAACAACTTGCTCAGATATTTCTATCACCGCAACGGACATATTGAAACAACATTTCTCAGCAAGTCCGAATGGAACTCCTCTGGACTCAGAAACTCGAAAAGGACGAACTTTTCATCATCGACTGACTGCATTCAATTTCCTTGATTTCTCTGGTGACTTGGCTTTCTTATAATTCACGACCATGCGAAGCTACCGTCGGAAATAACATAATGGACGTATAACTACTATGTGATGGGATGGCATACATATACATGAAATCCTAGAGCCCGGTGTAGTCAAGGATGTGACCAGAATTTTTTAGTTAGTCATTTCTATCTTCTGGTATCATTGCGGGACGAGCGTCCAGCGCCTTTGTATTTCGATAAAAATAGCAAATTTCCAACGAATCGGGTGGTGGTTTAGATTGCGTTGAAGAATATCAATATTTTCCGGATACTTACAGTAAGAACGCATTGAATCATAAAACTGATATTCTTCTTCTTTCGAATTGCTACGAGTATAAATTAAAAAGAAATGGCCACACGATTTTTTCTGCACTTTAATTTAACACCCAGACCCCCAAGAGACTAAAAAGGAACTCCCAACTTATTTCGGGGTGAACGTGAGAAAATGATTTATGGATTTAGTCTAGAGTGGACAACTGAATTATTGCTATATTTTTTAGCTGGCATACGACTGGCATCCGATTGGAATATGTTCACATTTTTGTGAAAATATCTACAGTATTATTTCACAGGGAATAACTTGGAAAGTCGAAAAATTGTAAAATAGGATCTGGTCATCTTCCAAGACTTACACGCACTGTGAAGAAGTTATTGTTATTATGTTATTTGATTAATGAGATGTTATAAAATTTAATTTTTTCACAAAAAAGGGATTTACAGAAATAGTTCAATTCAATAGTAAAAATAGCAAAAATGTGCTACCCTTAATAGTTTCGTTTTTAGACTTCCCTACTTATTCTCTGTGACCACAGATTTAATGTGTTGGTAATACTATCGTTGCTATTGTTGGTCCGAATTGTACAACCAAAATTAAATTTATTAAATTATTACGTAAAGTTGATTCATATTTTGGATACCAGAGGGGACCGAGATGTACATTTATCGAAATTTTCACTAATATGATTAACAAACAACTTCTGTATTTTTGAAATAAAACGGTTCAAAGGATTTCAAGGTGTGCCTAATAATAAAAAGAATCCTTTCCCCCATATTTTTTAACGAATATTCGAAATAAACATCAACTAATAACAATTTTACTTCAGTAACGCGATAAAGTGTAACATGAATCTATTTTTTTTCGCCCGAGTTTAATTCGGAATGCTAGAAAAAGATCCAGTTCAATTTTATGAGGTTTGATTGCCTGCGAAAAGAAATCTCGTTATTGGCAGTTCAGAACAGCTCCCCAGGGTGCAATCGGAGTATATACATGGAATAACGAAGTGTACATTTAATTTAAGGCGTTTTTCTCATACCAAAAGTATCAGTGTAATTTGAAAAAAATCTACCGTCTCGTAATGTTGCCTTATCGGTTTGTTATCCGGAAGGTATTTTAGTTTGGTGGTATATTCGTTTCATGATTTTATTTGACTCTCGGAAATATACAATTTCAATTGGAAAAAATTAAAATAGCTGCCAATATAGCAAGTTGTTCAGGATTTCTGGAAAAAAAATTACGTGAAGAGCGCTTCCTGCGATGACACTATTTAAGATTTTTGGTTAAAGATACTACTTCGAAACTGATGTATATGTATCATAAAAAAGACTTATTCTAGAAAGGACAAAGTCGGTACTCATATTTTATTTATGAAATAATCCGAAAATCAAATGATTGTCTAGTGAAAATATATAACTACATACTTTAAAATCCATATCTCTTAAATCGTTAGTGGCAAGCAACTAAAACTTGACAAATATGTATCTGTAGTCTTAGTATTGCTACAAATATTTGTCAAGTAGATTGAATTTTTTAGTGGGGCAAAGACATACAAGGGTGGGGGGAGGGGAATAACTTTAGATTACGATAGTTTAGTGAAAAACTTTAGATTACGATATCTAACAAACCAATTGCACTAGAAAAAGAAAATTCGATTTGAGTGTAAAGCTTCACAAATAAAAATTTTGTTCAAAGTAAAATCTTTTAAGGCGGCAGGGGAGCAGATAAGAATTTAAAAAAAAAATGAAAAGGAAAAAGTTCCGATGTTTAATTCTTAAGAACCTGCAATGATATAAAGGTGAAACTTGGTATTTAGCAAAAACTGTAGTAGTGCGATGTTGGAAAAAATACAATTTCTTAGGGTAGTATGGTACGAAAATGAGGGGGTGTTTTTCCTAACTATAGAACGGCTTATGATATAAAGTTAAAACTCGATTTGTATATGTAAATTAACTGGAAAAGTAATTTTGATTAACAAAAAATTTAATATCCATTGGTGTTTGAAAGGGGCCAAAAAAATTATTAGCGATAATAGAATGCATATATTTTTACGATTTTTGTCATATCTACTAGGTCTTCCCAAATACTTAGTTTGTTTTTATTCTACAGATTCTTCAAATGAATACCTAGAAAGTTTTGCAAGATTTTTTGAAATTCGACCCCCTAAGGGGGTGTAAAGTGGTTGTAAAATTTTTCATGAATTCTGCCATATCTCTCAGATTCAGCCGCTTATTTCAAACGTTGTTTTTGATAAAATTTTCAGCGCATTGCACCTCAGCATTACGAGTTTCTTACTTGTACCCAAATAACACATTACAAATAACAACAATAAAGTTGTATTCAAACTTTTTAGAATAAATGCACGTACGAGTGATATAAAAACATAATTAAATTTCTGATTTGAAGAGCTTTTCAGATTAAGTAATTAAGAATAAACTCGAGTAAAACTTTAAAAAAAGAGAAGAGAATATTTGTTTATAAATTGATTTTGATTTACAACTTTCCATTACTGATGTTATTCAAAATTAAGAAAGAGTAAGACTGCATATTGCATTCATCTTTACGAATACGCTGAATTCATAGATACAATAGCAAAATGGGATATTATGCATAATTGAAACGAATGTCCGATGCAAATTGAATTACAGCATGGGAACCAACAATATTTTATTGGAAGACAATTCCCTGAACGGACATAACTTCTGTCTCTGTTCCGGTATACAACTTACGACCGCCATATCGCATCTATGGTTATAATATTGGAAATGTATTCGGATATGAGAATATGTTTGTTGTGCATAAATGATTATTGAATTCTGAATGAACGTTAGAAGGTTACATACGGGAATAAGTGTAGGGTTAAGGAGGATTTGAACTAGATAGGGCGTTGTACACATTTTCTTGGTATATATTTACTTTTGATGTGTTGTTGTTCAAAGAAAGTTGTAAGAAATCGAGCAAATGCAAGCACTTTCTTATTTAAGAAAAGTGTATAGAAATATATATTTTTTTAACCTTCTTTAATTTACAATTGTACTTAATCTATTCTCTGACTAAATTTCTAAGTGACTCCAAATTAAGTCAAAAATGTTCTACACTGAACCAATTTGGTACCTCATACATATTAATAAATTTTTTCACTGAACTAATGAAAATACTCATAATTTTTTGTCTAATGAACGCAACCATTTATTTGATGCAGTGATATTCATCAAATGAGGAACATGTTCATATTCTACCAATTGTTTTGTTTAATATTAAAGAACAATGAAGTAACAAAATTTTGAAAAATTTCAGGGGTCATAAAAGTCATAAGTCATAGAAACAGCAATGTTGTTATTGTTTTGCTAACCTGCTAAGTGCGCAAAAAAACACAGCTAGTATTAATATATAATAATTATAGTATTCAAATTTATTGTTCTTAAAATCGCTTTCTTCCCGTTCAGTAGTTGCATAAATACCGAAAAATAAATTCGTAACGAACAATTTTACAAATTAAACAATACCCTATATAAATTCTAATTAACTCCTCTCATTTAATCAAGTTTTCATATTATAAGTACTAACTATATTGTCTTAATAATTTTTAGGCGGAATTTCATTAATCTTATTAAAGTCTTCCGGATCAAGTCCCATAGTTCATTAATTCAGTCGAGTTGTACGCAAAACCAAAGTTGTAAGTGCGGGAACCTGTTGAGACTTTCAATTCCCCGAGCAGATAACATATTCACATGTTGTTTACAGAGCTACGTTACCAGAAATGATGATTTATTAAGAAGAGGATATCTTACAAGTCAAAAAGTACTACTAGGAAATTGAACAAACTTTTCACTATACCTGGATACCAAACATGGAATTTATAACCATTGTGTTACGTACGAAGAAATTTTTTCTTTTTAATTCGTATATTTTATTTAACTGAAAATAGATATTTTACAAGAAGAGAAAATAAGTAAAAAGCTGAAAAGGTGAAAACCTGCCTTTTTTAAAATTTGAATAAGGAGATATTGTTAGGGTAATATTTAATGGAAACATTACCCTAACAATACAGAGGTAATGAATTCGAATTCGAGTCTAATCTAACATGGGCATATGCAATCCAAATTCAGACGTTAATTACCCCATGTACGCACTCATTTCCCCATCCGTGAACTACTGGGTATTGAATAACGTGGGGTTACAGATAAAATGAAATGAAGTGTCTGAAAAAAGTTCTGGTGTTGTAGAATTTGTGATTTATATATATAAATTTATTTATCTGCTCATAAAATTAGCTTTGTATCATTAATGATGAAATTAATAACAAATCATTAATAATCATTAATATTGGATGTAGCCAATAAAAATTAATTTATTTATGATTTTTAAAAAGGGATTCATTATTGAGTGTACTATTAGTAAGTATTTCAATTAAAATATCTGTTCAAACTTAACGATTAAAGTGCCTGCAAATAATAATACATTAAATGCCTTCTTTTAGATACTTTTGGCTGATTTACTGATTTATATTTTTTGTATTCGAATTTCATTTAAAATGTAATAATTACTGATAGAAGCACATTGAAAAAATCTTGATCTATTTATCTTTTTTGCACTTCCCAAAGAATTCCATTTCGGATTTAAAATTTACGAACGAAAGCCACAAATCCTAAAACTTACACGAGCCTATTTCCATGTAAACATGTCGTTTATCGAAATGTACGGCAAAGCTCTAATTCAATTTACGTCTAGGTGAAAATTGTTGTTATTTTTATTTCAACTCAACCCCCCCCTCTACCCCTGAATGTTGTAGCATTTACCTATAGGTAAAACCATGGGGGGTTACTTTTGTCGTTTGTACATTTCGCTCGCGACATCTCATAGGAATTGCATGAAGTGCGAATGAGCTTCTATAGCGAAGAATAACGCGATGCGATGGTGCCGGGAGCAAGAAAATTGTGGTGCCAAGCATTAAAAAAATGAAAACGAGATCAACCCTCACCTGAATAATGCTGAAAAGGACACAAATTTCTACACACAAAAAAAAAACACAGAACTTTTACTCCAGAATTCAATAAAATTGCCTGGAAATGGTGCAAGGAAGCGTATGAGTTCTGGCGAAATTTATTCACGTTTTGCCCACCTATTAATAATGAAAGTGCCATAAAGTTTTATTCGCAAGACACGACAATTTTTTTGCTGAATTATTTTTTTTAGATACGTGAATTTTCAATGTGACACTGTGCATCGAGGGATTCACAATTTCATAATGGATCTATTTTTAGGTGTTTTGTGTCTTGTGTTCTGAATTTAAGCCTTATAACTACGTTTCATGTTATTAAGCACAAAATATCGATACTGTTTACATTGCGAAACTAGTCCATTGACTTTGTCGATTTTCAAAAGGAATTTTTCGCGTAATACAGCTTTTTGCATAATTAGAGGCCTTAAAAATTAATGTTTTTGATTTTAACAACAAATTTATTTCAGTTTAAATGCTTTTTGAACTCTTACTCTTTACTCTTCTTTACCAGGAAATTTGTTATATTTTAGATGATGAAGCACTGAGAGTAGGTAGGTACCACAAAAAAGCGAACCTATCATTCTGCTGTATCAAAGAAGTTCACCGAATACTTTATTATAATGACGCCCAACGTAGGGCTTGGAGAAGGAATTTTGTGGACGATGGATGTAGCGCTGTCAGATAAGACGATTTCGTTATCAGATAAATATTTCATTCATTTTAACGGCCAACGTAGAGCTTGAAGATGGACAATTAGATATTGTTTAAATTATTCAGTAGTGCTTTGAAAGATCTCGCGCTTTTACTAACGCCACACAGTGGGGTATTTATACGAAAAACTGACCGAAATTATTTTTTCATTATTATTGAGTTAAAATGATGTGATAAACATTTCCTACAAGTAATTTACATTTTAATGCTAAACGCTTTTTTTAAGAAAATTTCTATCAAATTTAGTTTCCCTTTTGTCCGCTACCTGTCAATCTGAATTCTTTCTTTTTCAGATGTTCTGTATACGCCTTTCTTATTATACACTAAAAATTCTATAAATTCTATCCCTTTGGAATGCTTTTTAAAGCTGTTTTTTTTTTTTAAATTTACTTAATCACGATATATTCGAAATAATGATTCATAAAATCAAATGGCTTCATTTGGCGCAACATTTTTTTTATCAGTTTGTTAATGAACTTATCCATAACTTGTAATCATTTTTTTTGCCCGGACTGATCCGGGAATATAACTAGAACACTAATATTTTGCAAAATAAAAATACAAATTTAAGTTTTTAAACGTGTTTATTCGAAGCAATAAAATAAATTTTAAATAAATATTTTTTTGATCGAAAATGTAGTGCATACGTTGAACTTGTAAATCCATCACAATTGATTTAATTTTCAACTCACGAAACAATCACTATGCAATAGAAAAAAATCTGACAACAGTCTGGGCGCAACTTTATTATTTTGCCGGCAGAAGTTCGAAACGCATTCAATTCTGAGATGCAGTGTAGGTTACTACATATATGACTGAAAACCTAACAAAAAGTTCGGGAAGCGGTTAGATTTGTGCGTAATATATGAATACTTTAATTGGTTCATATTCCGTGATGCGGTCTAGGAAAAAAAGGAAAAAACTTAAAAATAAATACGCGATTATTAAACAAGCTCGCGTGGAAATGAAAAGATATTCGATATTTGATCAGACCTGAGAGATATGGAAGAATTCATGAACAAGTATATATAGCGAAAATCGTGAAAATATATGCATTCCATTTTCACTGATCATTGCCGCCCCCTGCCGAACACCAATGGATATTTGAACGTTTAAATTTTTAGTGGTATCTTTTGGATGAGTGGTGGTCTACGGGTAGAAGAAGGGGAAGAGTTTTAAATAACGGATTTTGGTTTGTAGGCCTCAAGGTCCGCTTATGCCAAGAGGATGGAGCTTATGTAGTACTATGAAAGTTGACACATTGAAAGATAAATGGTCAATAGGTGCTGAAGGGTGTGTGAGTTGAGGGGGGGGGGAAACAATGCGTCCAAAACTCTTGAAAGCTGGGATTGAAATATTCTAAAATCCATATCTCCTGAACGATTGATGTTAGATGATGGAAACGTTGTAGTTGTCTTAAGGATTACTAAGAGATTAGAAAAGGGCTAACATTTTTAAGGGGGTGGTGCGTTGTGAGGGTTGGGTAATAAACTTTGGTTTAGAATATCTTCCGAGACTCAATTGTACCAGGAAGAAAAAATTTGTTTTCTGTATTTAGAATTACTTGTGGAGTCAATTGAATGTAAAAATTTTTACCGGGAAGGTGAAGCGCAGAAAGTATGGGGACAGCCATTTAAAAAAAAAATGTATATCCATATAACCGTATCATATATGATCTTGAAATTTTTACAGGTCTTAAGACCAGTAAACCTCTGGTGGAAAAAATGTTGAGGGTGTAAGTATTTAGGGAGTGATGGGTGTGGTTTCCAATAAAAAAAATGATTTTTATTTCTTGAAAGCCGCAAAGGATAGAAAGCTAAAAATTGAAATCTGTATAGAGGTAGGTACCATAGAGAGATTCCAGAAAAATATTTTTTTTGATGTGAATAGCAAGGTACGGGGGTTGGTGGTGGTTTAGAAAATTGAAACTTATTACATGTAGATGTTCTACTAATGTAATAAAAACTAAAAAAAGGCCAACAGTCTGGGCGCAACTTTATTACTTTATGGATGGAAGTCCGAAACTGTGTAATGAATTGACCATCAATTGCATACTCAAATGCTGATGTTGCTGTATAATTTCCTGACGTCCAAATTGTCTGAATTTGCTTCAAATTGAGCAATTTTAATTGTTCGTGTAAGAGCAACTTTAGGAAGCTATTTGAAACGTTATTTCTAGGTTGTTAGTCGCATAGTGACCTATACCGCATCTTAGCATTAAACATGTTTCGGACTTCAACCCATAAAATAATAAAGTTGCACCGAGACTGTTCATATTCAATTCTGTGTTCTTTATAAGAAGGTCTTCTCATCTATTTCACATCTTTCGGGAGGTTTGATTTTATATTTTATAAGAATTTTAGAAAAAAGATCAGATTTTTGGTGGGGAAAAAACAGTTGATTAACATAAGGTCCATCTACATATAATCACGAATTTCGCTTTTTTATCAACGGACTTTAATAAATAAGATTTTTTGAAAATCAACCCCTAAGAGTTAAATCAGCTGTACTGGCTTAGTAGGAGAAACAAAGTTGGAACAAACTTTGCAAAAATGCTTATGGCAACTCTACGAAGTATTTTTTTCATTGTACTCAGTGTTACATACTATATTTCCAACAAGCTATCATATCTCTACTGTTTTAAGGTGATCCTTTTGTGAGAGTATAGGTATTTTGCATATTATCGTTAGTTATTTTCGAGTTTCTATAGATAAATGAATGGACATATCAGAAAATCTAAAAATATAATTTAACTTTTCTTGTTCGAGCCTTTGAGCATAACAAATTACGCTCTCTAACTACAGAAAGTAAATTTCACCATCTCCTTTAACTTTATGTCCATAAGGACCTTCATCATTACCAATAAAATCACAGAACCATAAAATTAACATTAGTCGAAAAAGAAAACGAACGGTTTAATACGAAATGACCAAAAATATCATCGTCCTTGTCGTCGATTCTCGAAGGATCCGGTGGTTATACATTGGCAAAAGGTTCTTCGACTGCAAGAAGACTCCATGATAGGATGCGGTTTAGCTAACATAAGGATACGGTAAGCCACAGGACATATAAATTCGTGGATGTAGATGGGCAATAGTACAGGCTCCTGGATCGTCCTTCAAGTCAAACTCATTTCGAATAAAGGCGAACATAAGGGTATACAATGTGTATGTGCACCTCTCGGTTGGCCTCTGATATTTGCTTTGAATTAATAATGATTGACTGCTTGGCTTGATTAAGGATATCCCCATCATACATTAAGGATTTTCGTTCGTTCGTGAACAAAGTTCTAGAAAAAGTTTAGTCCGGTTCGATGATTGCGCAGCAAACAAGCTCAGTTTCGTATATATTGGGATGAAGACAATTTAAATTTCGATTAAATATTTTGAATTTATTTCCTAACAGTTAACGAATATCTTATCATTTTACCTAATTGATTTGTTCACTTGGATTCAGACCCTTCTGGCAATAAAGAATCATGCCAGAAAAAAATTATGACCAAAAATTGAAAATAACTTCACGTACCCTTAAAAGTGAATTAGATACCTCGAAGGGTTGCAGAAATTTAGCCAAAGTACTGTTGCGCGAAACAAGTAAAAATTAAATTTATGAGTTCATATAAGGCACATGTACACCCGCAATCGTCATCCCAATTTTCGGTGGTTTTTTTTCGCGCAATATGGTCGAGGGTTGATAAATCCCGAGTATTCTGTCTGCTGAATTTGTGGCTTTTCGTATATCTCTGAATAGGTGTACGTTATAAGGAGTCCTTTTGAAAAACAGGGCGGAAAAGCGTTTAATGCTCTCCAGGATGAATTTTAGATTGTGTTGTTTACGATTGAATTTTTTTTTATTCTTCATCCCCGTGTAAATTATTTACCTATGAGCTTTAGTGTACGCTTGGGTAGGTGTTCCGGAAGAGACGAGAAAAAAAAATAAAATCAGTTGAGTTCTTGTTTCATTCGCGGTAGCTGTAAATTTGATTTAAGCGAATATGTGGAAAATTGATGTCTAGCGGAAAATGTATAAACTCTACGTACGGAGTAAATCCTGAAGTGAATGAAATTTTATTATATCTGATGGATGATATCCTTTTTTTGAGAAAAAATGTGATGGGAATTATGATAAATTTTGGGTGAGTGAAAATTAGGGATAAATTTATGAAAAAAATGAATTATATATATTTTAAAGAGTTTACCAGTTCAGCCAAACGGGGTATAAATTAAATTTCTAATACTTCAGCTTATCCAAGCTGAATATTGAGTTAGTATGTCCCATTTTTTTTAAAAACCTTACAGTTCCCTAGCACTTGGTCACTGACTGAGAACTAGTGATTTTATATACTCATGGGTTTATCACGCATGCTATAAAAGAATAATTTGCTTCAGTAGTGACAGCAAAAGAGATCTATGATCCGAAACAATTACTTCATACTTCTTGCAGTCCTCCATGGAGATTTGTAACCTGAGATCCAGTAGGGATTTCGTTCGTTTCGACAAGAATAATTCGTGAAGCTTAGTTTAGATGTTCTTTATATATTACTATTATTACTACACATCCCGTCTCCTCTTCTTGAGAAAACAAATTAACGTTTGAAATTGGACGCAGAAACAAAGATCTCCAATGTACAAATTTTTGAGAGAAATATCGAGGAGGCCTAAGCTAGCCATAGAAATGTTTGGTTCAATTTGTAAAGCTAAGTTCATTAATGGGCAAAATCGTTCTACTCCCTCGGGAAGCTGCCATACAAAATGTTTATAAATCACGTGTTCAAGAATATTGAACAATAATTTCGGAATGCCTAAAGCTACGACTTTGAAATTTTAAATAAGTTGGTTTTTCAATAGTTGAAGCGAAATGTATGATTATGAAAAAAAACCTATTAATTCTTCAAGTCGCTGCCATACAAATCTCCTGTTAAAATGTGTTCACTTAATTTACGAAACTCACTATGTATAACTCAAGTAGAAAATATTTTTGGTACGAATTTCGAATTTTGTACAAATTAGTTTTGAGTGAAATAAAGTTAGAGTTTACGATCTCGAGTCAGCGAGATTATTTTACTCCCTTTGGTGTCTTCCATACAAAAAAATTCTTAAGACACGATAGCAACGATATTTTCCGATAACTTTTGAACGCTTCAATCTAGGAATTTGAAATTTTGTACACATTAATTTTGGAAAGGTTCCAAGAAAAAGGATGAAGATGTAAGTAATTGAGTGAGTCCTTGCTCCACCTGCTTCAAAAAGGATACTTTTTTTTCCAGTTCAAGATATGAAATTCAACATAAACAATCTAATGGATGTTAATAAAGGACGTACAACATCACAGCGTAGTAACGGGGTTTTTTTTTTTTTGAAGAAAAATCCCTTGAGATCCCAAGTTTTGGTCTCCTAAATTCTTCACCTCAAACCGTCACGATTTAAAGACCTGTAGCAATGTTTTAAGATAGATTTGCAATCTTCCTCAACCGAAAAATACGTTTTATTTGCTATCGATGAATCGATTGATTTTGTCCGTTACGTAGTCAATTTTTTCTAGATTGGTCTGAAGATATATGAAATTATCTATACTCTCCAAATTATACTCAAAAATTGGTATATGGCAGAGTCAAGATTGACAAATACCTCCTTAGCACTAGGGAAGTATGTATCTTGCGAGGATGTTTACATATATCGTCAGCCTATGCTATTGAATAATAGTGTCCTATTAGTGTCGACCACGGTTTTTCGGATGACATTCTCCAGTGCCAAGTTGAAAAGCATGGGTGCTAGACCATCTCGCTGCTTTAAGCCACATTCAGTTCGAAAGCTGATTCTGGAATCGTTTTGTATTCTTTGTAAGCTGAAATTTGTTCAGTGTGTAAACCAGGTGATTTTCTTTAAGTTATTGTGGTCAATTGTTAGCGGAGATTTTAGATATTCTCAACTGTTTATACTATAGAAAGCTCAAACTTGAAATTAAAGCAATATAAAACTTGAATAGTTCGAAAAAATGTTCGATATTGGTGAAGAGTGTGAGTGAGAAAAAACAATATGTACTTCAAAATTGCTCGAACGCTGAGATTGAGATATTCTAGAGTTTTTCTCGTAAACGGTTAATGTCGACAGTAAAGCAAGGAAGTTGGGAGAATTTTTCTAAAGAATCGCGCCTTATATTTCAAGAACTGTTTAAGATAGAAGCTTAGAATTTTTACGGTAAAAATGCTTCCGAGAATCGCTTCATTAGAGCTCGAAAGAGATCTCCATTACTTACAAATTTCTCTTTCTGTTATTGTAGTATATAATATCTGCTACTACTACTTCTAATAACTACTTGTAAAATAATATCGAACTTTACTGGTCAATTTAAACTTTAAATTGGTCAATATTAAACATTTTTTGCTGACCTCCATCCCCCTCCCCCCCTCCCCCCTCCTTTCGAAAATCATGACTAGCTACGCCACTGTATAACATGTATACACAGAATTCTACTTTATCCCGAACTACAATATAATTGGAATTCAGGAGTCATCTAGAGTATCATACGATTGGCTAGCAGTCGATGTTTGAATTGGTTTGTTCAAAGAATCATCGCAATTACTTTTTAAGAATGCAGTCCGGGATATATTATTTTCCATCGAATTTTTCTTAATATATCGAATATTTTAAATTTATTGAATACAGATATTTCTGATCGAAATAGTTTATTTGATGGTGGCAGATATGAGCCGTTTATTTTGAAAGTGGAATAAGTCCATTTCGTTTTTAAATCGACATGCTTAAGGGTTTGGATTTTATCATGTTTGAAAACATTCCTGCCATCTTTCGGGAAAATTTACTTGTATTTGTTAAAAGTGTAATGAAACAATAGCATCAATAGATTCTCAGCAAGTTGCTTCGTCCTGAATATAACATCGTTAGAATGTCACAAAACATTTTTTTTTAAGAAGTGACTTTTTCCATTTTTAAAATCAACGGCTCGTATGCTCCGTATGTCGATCAAAATTTGATATGAATGTAAAATTTTTAAGTGCAAATTTTAGTATTTCATTGAATAATTCAAACTGTTGTGTCTGTGCACGCAAATTTTGATTATTTTGGAGCCCCCCTCCACTGTGACGTCACAAGGTTTAGTATGTTTCAAAAATAAACACACGAAGTAGAGCTAATATTCATGTTTTATTTAAAATAAATAAAAAAAATAGTTCCTAAATAATAGGGGAGTTTTTTTTGCGCACTTATCTAGATCAGAGCAGGTTAGAAAATTTACATACAAAATAACAACAACATTGCAGTTTTATGTTTTTTTTGTAACTTTTTTGCATAGATAGTAGACTACAGGCGCGAACGTAGGGGGTGGTTTTGGGGGTTCAAACCCCCCCCCCCCCCCCAATGATGTAGTTACATATGCAAAACTAAATGTAACTTGCACTCAACGAGTAAATTTGTATGAAATACCCCCCCCCCCCCCCCCCCACCGCAATATTTTTCTGCGTTCGCGCCTGGTAGACTAGATTAAAGAATTTAACGCAGATGGCTACTTCAGCGTTCAGTAAACTGCAAAAGGATAAAACAAAAGAATATTGGTTTGTCGTGACTCATGATTGAGATTTTGTGGGAAAATTTTTGTTGAATATGGAAATACTAAAAAGTGTGGAATAAATATAAAATGGTTAATTGACTGATTTTAGAAATTCAACAATCTTACTACCAATAAATCTTTTTGATACCGATTAGGGGACCCCAAATCACATTTAGCTTATTCTAAAACACCCTACAACTTTAAATCCAAATCAATACTCTAAAATTGTCACACTTTTAAGGCAGTAATCTTCAGCTTTTATCTATTATCTGATATAAGGGTTCGTAAACATAACATAGAAGAAAAAAACCTGTCATTCCATTTGAGTACTTGTTTCCCTCTAAATCGAAATTCTTTGAAAGCATTTGCCATTGTTCCTTTGTATTATACCTACTTTCCAATTTTATGCAAAACTTCGTAAAATGTAACGGAAATATATTGATGGAGTGCTTGGGGAATTGAAATATCTCAACAGGTTTATGCTTTCAAGCCTTTAAAGATGAGAACATGCGACCACACAAGGAAGGGGTTCAAGAAATTTACTCTTAATATTGACAGTAAGTTATAGACTTTATAGTATAATCGTTTGTTATAAAATGTATTTAGATATACTTTAAATTTTATATCCACCGAAACTCACAACAATGTATAAATTATAAAATCATGAAACTCTCTAAATCCCCTTTCATAAATTTAGGACGAAAAGGACCAAATACTGACCGCATTTTATCTGTATTTACACTCGAACCATAGGAGCGTTTGCTTCTGGTTTAGGCATCGTCCTGTTTTTCACACATTTGATATAGAGGACCCCGTGTCCTTGGGGACCTATTAATCTAAACCCATTTTAATATTAGTTGCGAGCTTTTTATCCAAGGATTTATGTTGTTGTTTCGAACATAATACTTATTATCCCAATCTTATGGGTAGAAAATATTTCATAATGTGTACTAAGGTTCAAACCCTTTATTGTACATTGAATTTACTGAGAAATATTAAACTCTGATATAATTCGCAGAAAAGTAAATAGTGATAATAAAGAAGGTATCATAGTGAGTTCAGTTGTTGTATGATGTGCGTTCTGAATGGGTAGGAGAAAACTGTGCATGAAACATCAGAGATGCAGACCAGCACATTTTCAACTGGCTTCTACTGTGAAGCTTTTCACCTTGTCATACCCTCAATGACTCGTTTTGCTTTTATACTGTAGGTAGTTCTCGCGGAGTAATTTATTCTTAATCGGCCATTGCAGTCAGTCAGTCTTCCCAGTCAGCTTGACACTGGGAATCTTGAAAATACTATCAATATGTATATTTGATATCTCTGGTAAAATTGGGAATTCTGAGAAGACAGAGTCAGACAGCATAAGCTGGTTTTTAAGATAGAGAACAACCACACTGATCATTTTCTTACGTACTAAACTGCATAGAATCAATTACAGGTAAATTAAAAGTGTGTTCAAATGAACTTGCTAATTTAGACCCTACTAGCAAGTTCATTTGAAGAAGATAATATTGAAACAAAATTGATAATGGTAGTGAATATTTTGTACTACATGAGCTTAAAGGATTTTCTTTTAAATCAAGGCAAGTTGACATGTACTGGCCTGATTTTAGCGTTTGTTCCATAGAGCAGTTCATTTAGATGAAATTCCTGCCGTCCTCTCTTGAATACGAAGTATCAATTAAGGTGAAATTAAAAAAAAAAAACGCGACGCGCAGGTTAAGCAATGCCATACACAGTGTATCCAATTACAGTGATATCGCATCGCTCTAATCGCGACGCTTCGATCTCCCATTTCTTGATTTCGTCACGCGTGTAACGAGATTTTGCCACTTGTGAAGCTTGAATTTCGGATTATTTTAGTAGTAGGATAGTACGGTAGATATTTTTTCACATAACCCCTGACTTACATAGATATTAGCACCAAAAATTGATTTATTTCGTAAAACTACCTTTCTTCAGACGTGTATACGTTTCTCAGCTCAGGTGTCCAACTTGGAAATGGAGCACATGGAATTTTTAGAAAAGTATTCCAGGGAAAAATTTTCCGAAAGTTCCAACCCAAAACGGTGAAAGAGAATTTTTGTGCGCATATTCCACTAAAATATAAGGACTTTCATTGGAAAGAAATGGTAGCTGGTGACTCCTCTGCAAGGACAGCGTTTTTCGTGTTATTTTCTTTTCAATGGTAATGCAGTTCAAACAGGAGAAAAATCTATTTTATAGTGAAAATAAATTTTACACTCAATTTATTTTTTAATGATTTTACTAAACAAAATAATAATGATTGTCTAAATCAGTAAATAATAGAAAGCGGAAGCATTGTCGTTAGTAAATTTGATTATTATTACTATTATTTCACTAGTAGTTCAGCATGACTATTCTTATTGGTTTGCGCTGTATATTGAAAGATCAAACTAAGGAAATAGTTTTGACCTTTCTCATACGATCTAGTGACACGATTATTCAAAACACTAACAATAAAATAAAAGATGCCGAGCAAACCAAAAGCAAGCGAATGACAAGTACAAATTGAAACATAACCAGAATTGCATGTTTTGATAGGTATTAAAAAGGATCCCAGCAAACAAAAAGGTTAGGAATGATATTAAAAAATCTGCCAACAGTCTGGTCGCAACTGTATTATTTTTCCGGCAGAAGTTCAGAACGCGTTCAATTCGGGGATGCGGTGTATGTTACTATGTGACTGAAAACCTAACAAAAAGTTCGGGAAGCGGTAAGAAAAGGGTGTAACATATGAATTAAATAATTGGGTCATATTCCCGGATGCGGCCTAGAGGTTGAAAAAAACAAAACTTTAAAATACGTGATTATTAAACAAACCTGGGGAAGTGAAAAGATATTCGATATCTGATCAGACCTGAGAAACATGGTGGAATTCATGAAAAAGTATACAACCAGTTTACACCCTTTTAGGGGTCGAATTTCAAAAAATCTTGAAAACACATTCTAGGTATTCACATGAAGAATCCGTAGAAAAAAAAATGAACTCAATACTTCGAAAGACCTAGTAGATATGACGAAAATCGTGAAAATATATGCATTTTATATTAACCGATATTTTTTTTTGCCCCCCCTTCTGAACGCCAATGAATATTCAAATTTTTTTTTATCAGAATTACTTTTCTAGTTAATTTACATATACATACTGAGTTTCAACTTCGTAGCATAAGCCGTTCTAAAGTTAGGAAAAACACCCCCCACCACCGTACCATACTACCCCTAAAAAAAATGTTATTTTTCCACGTTGCCACTACTATAGCTCTATCTAAATACCAAGTTTCAGCTTCCTATCATTATAGATTCTTAAGATATAAGCATCGGAACTTTTTCTTTCTCACCCTTCCCCACCCTCACCCTCTACACCCACACCCCCAAACTTTTTTTCCCTACTGGGGTTCTATTAGGCCTACTTCTGGTAAAAATTTGAAGCAACCATCTTACACTGTTATTGAGATATGAAACGTGTTATTTTTGAAAAATTCTTATCCCCTCCACTTACGTACTCCCCCGCCCCCTTCAAAGATTTTACTTTGAGCAATCTTCATTTATCAAGCTTTGTATCCAAACCGAATTTTGTTTTTCTGGTGCCACTGGTTTTGGAGATATTGTAATGTTAAGTATTTCAACCCCCACCCCCGTACGTCACTACCCCCACCCAAAAATTTTGTTTCAATCTACTCTCCTAGTATAACTACAGATATTTGTTAAGTTTTAATTGCTTGCTATTAACGGTTTAGGAGATATGGATTTTAGAATGTGTCGATCTCGACTTTTTTGCGTTTCGGACGCATTGCTTCCCCCTCCACTCCCACACCCCTTCACCCACATCTGTTTTTTTTTTTGCAAATGGGTCCATTATCAAAGCTCTATAGAAATTCTAAGTTTCAGCCTCCTAACACAAGCGGCTCCTGAGATCTAGAAACCTAAATTTTTCGTCTAAAACGCTTACCCCACCTTCCCCCTCACATCCCCACCCCTGAAAATAATGTCAATTCAAGGGGTCCACCAAGTCTATTCCTAGAAAAATTTTAATTTAATAGCTTCACTAGTTTGAGAGCTACGAGCCTTCAAAGATTTTGGGGCGGTCGACGTACGGCGTACGGGGTACGGCGTACGGCGTACGGCTTTTTATTGCTTTTTTCGCGTCTACTAGTCATGAAACGTGGACAAAAAAATTTTGAGGGCAGCAAATTTTTTTTTTTTAAAAATCGATAACAATACTGTATTATAAATAATACAGTAAAAGATATCTGTAGAAGATATCATCTATCGTGTGAGATATCTTTGTCTGATCGATTGCGATACGATAAAGTGCAAAATGTCCATTCGCTGCGATATCTTTCTAGAGATAAAAATGGGTGAAGAGGAAATTTTCGATTATCCGGCAAAGTAGTTTTCATATAAAAGTTATTTTTCGGAACCTAAAATACATAGGTTTCTCTTTAAAATATCGCAAAGATGACAATGTTAGAATAACTCGACTAAGCATCAATAATTATCTCCATCCAGATATCGCTATGATACCTTTTAATAATTTTGTGAAAGACTTTCGTTATAATCTCCTATTAGAGATAGAAGGCGATAACCGACGATATCATTACGATATTGTCATGAAGATTATCGTCAAAAATGTTTGCTGGGATACTGGAAATCAGTTCTAAAGTGGCCCATATACAGGCGAGCATGTTGGCGCAAACATAGGTTTGTCTTAGCGCATACACCGGCGAGCATGTTGGCGAGCCTCACTTGCTTATTGGATTCCGCCATGGAAACAACTTGTGCTTGTCAGGATTTATTTCTACTTGCACACATCATATGCCTTGTTTTCAATTTTTTTTAATTGCACAATGCTTGTACATATACATATATGTATCTGATTTTACTCGCCAAAACTCCGATTCTATAAATCGTGACATTATTCCGATTTGACGTCGTCCAACGACTGCCGTTGAACAACTGAGCACTGAAGTTTGCGCAAACATCATTATACACGTGAGAACATACGCCAACACCAACATGTTGGCGCTGAAAAATCAAAATATTTTGATTTTTGCGCGAGCTTGTTTGTGCAAACGGCCAACAATGCCATACACGAGCGAATTGGCTTGTGCAAACCCATGTTTGCGCCAACATGCTCGCCTATAAATGGGCCACTTAACAATCAATAAGAACTTAAAATTAGGGTTGTCTAGTTCGCGAACGAACTAGTTCGGAAGAGCGTTCCCATAAATGAAATGAACGAACTAGTTCGCAGTGATTTTCTCTCCTATTTCGTATGTTTTGATGCATTGGTATGTATAGCTCCTAGTGAAAGTAAGGAAGTAGTTCGCAGTGAGTCACTGTTATAGTTCGTTTGTATTCATGCATTGGCGTACAAAGTGACAAAAAGTCATTTTTTTTCTTTAGGTCATCACATTTGCCTAGTTGGCGTCAGATCGTGAACTACATATGATCTGTCACTATAGTGAACTAAAATGCGCGAAGCTACTTAGAATGGATTCCGAATCATGATATTCTTCGGATTCCTTAAATTTTCGTTAAGTCGATTAGCAATACAGAATTATAAGTTCCAGTTCTGTTGTGGGGATTCTTTATAGAATCTATTATTTATTGTTGCTTCACTATTAAAATTCACTCAATTAAAGAAATAGTGAATTAAGTATTCACAATAATATGATTTTTATTTAACAATTATTTAATATAAATTAATGACTTCAATTCGTTTGGATTAATTTAATTTAACTCACAATAACATGAATTATTTAATTTAATTGTTTAATATGTATAAATTAATGCATTAGAATTTGTTTGATTAATTTAATTTATTTTACAATAACATGAATTTGTTTAATTAAAAAATTAATTCGTTTTAATTATTTATTTAGTTACAACCTTTCAAGTATCTCGAACATTTTTTGATTACCAACAATCTTTCTTTAAATACACACTTAAATTATTGATTGTTGATTTATATTAAGATGTATCATAAAAATTAATATAATTCAAAACTGGATAAATATTTAAATTAAAAATAGTTCAAAAAAATAGTTATTACTTTTTATATCAAGTTTTCATGACTAATCCATTTTAAAGACTGCTAAATATTTTCAAAATTTTTATTTTTTGTCACTTCATGCCAACTTTGATTCAAATACATAAAATGCAAAGTTGGCATTCATATAGTGAGAAACACTTAGTTAAGTAGGAGATTTAGTTGTGACGCGACGTTTCACCACACTGTACCACTACTTACTTAATTACGATAGCGCTACAGTCCAAATTGGACCTTGGTTTCCTGTGTTCCTTTGTTCTGTACCACTATTGGATAAATTCCATTCTTATTAACAAATGATTCAGTTCTGTATCAGGAGCCAATCAATCCCTCAATTTTTACCATTCGATTGTCAAGTTGTCTACAAATTTATCAATGGATTGACAATTATCAAAAGTCCTTGCTTCTTGTAATATTTCGTTGTCCGTTGGAACTTCAGGACTTGCCTATAAGCATTAAACACAATTTGCTAAAAATTGTACAGGCTATTTTCAATCTGCAACACAGCCTTTCTTTTGATTGGCTTATTGCTGACACCCTTGATAGGCATTTTTGGTTCTTTACAAAAATAAATGTGAATTTTCGACCAAATTTGATTTTATTAGGTAACTGGTACTAAGTATTGTATCAGTTCTGAGTATTGGTTGAAATACAGAGTACTATACTAGTTTTCAAATATTCAAAGCAAAGATATCTACCGCTCAGTAAAACTGGGAGTGGGAGTTGGGCAGTTCGGGGTTTAAATCAATAATAAAATTTGTATAATTCGGTTACTATGAGAAGAAAAAAAATTAATGTATGTATTTAGTATGAACTAAATATAGTTCTGTTGTGAACGGAGGCCTTGGAGTGAATATTTCGACTTGAAATAGTCAAAATATTCGAAGGGAAAGGTAAGGTACGGGAAACAATGGGCCAATTCCGCCTACGTCCGAATTGGTGGCTGACGTTCGAGCTGGAGCGACGCGCTTGCTGGCGGCCGGGACTAGCTGCGGCAGTGTGGGGGTACTTGCTCTCATGTCAGGCCATTAACCCTAGGCCTGTACAACAAAAAATAAAACACGTCGACTTATCCAGGAGGTTAAAATTTTAGGATATCTTTCCCAATAGGTCATGAGAGACCGAGAAGCGTTGGATGGCGCGACTTCGTAACTTGTCAGGGCGCTCTGGTGTTATAGCGCCCTGTCTGCCCACCCTGCCTCAGCCACGACAAGTTCATATTGAATATTCAATTTCAGCTGTTATTTTCACTTCAGCTTAGGATTCAGTACTTGGAAGATATTCCACTTAAAGGAAAAAACTAAACTCTTCACCAATACTGGAATTGTGTACTTATTAGGAATTGATTTAAACTAATATACTGAAAAGAATTAAAATTTTACGCGGAACATAAATTCCCACTCATGGAGTCCCAAATGCAATATTCTATTCTATTTCCTTGTTTTTCAATCTGTACTTTTAATTTTATTTTCATTGCTTATTCACACAAGTAAAACACACAAAATTAAAATTTTCTTTTTGTCTTGATTTATGCAGCTCAACACATTAAATTTTTTAATGTTTGTTATATTTTTATTTACATACCATATATATCCTTTTTATACATATTACATTTATTTATTTTATTTATTAGTATTTCACATGGGCAGGCCCGTGCGCACGGGGGGGGGGGGGTTTGAACCCCCAAAACTCCGACCTATTTGACCTATTTTCATAGGGAAGTGAAGACCTTTTTTTTTTTTTTTAGGTCATCACATTTAGTATGGGGGAACATGATAAAACCCCCCCCCCCCCCATCATACATTCCTGCGCACGGGCCTGCACATGGGTCTTTAATGAATTAACTTATAATTATATCTTAATAAATGAAAAAAAAAGCGAAGTGAATCACTAACCATTCACCAAGATGAATTACTTGTTCATATATGAAATCACTTACGATTCCTAAGAGAATCACTGAAGTGCTTCTATTTCAATGGCTACTACAAAATATCTGAACAAACTAAATTTATAGCGAAGTGTGACATTCACCTCGATAAATTATTTGCTCACAGCTGAATCTCTTACAATTTTTGAAATAATCACTAAGTGATGTACATATTTGTATACAAAGGTGTATTCATATTCATATTCCATTCATATCCCAGCAAACAACGTGAATTCAATGTAGTATCACTTTTGACTCACTATGTGATTGTGAATTCATTTTATCTTCATGTGATTTTCATTAGAGCTTAACATTTTGATCAAACATTCTACGAAACGTTTTACCCTTAAGTGATAATAATTAGTGACAGTTAGATAGAATGTAGAACATGAGCTTCTAATGAATGCAGAATTTCAGGCTCCATTTGTACTCACCTCGAAAGCATGTATTACTTTCACGTGGTGAATAAAATGTGAACTCATATCCAATCATGCATAGCTCGAGCTAATGCGATTTTCACTATTTACCGAAAAGGATTAGAGCCTTAGATAATAAATGTAAGGAGATATGTATATAAATGTGTACATGAAAAATGTGACGCACTAAACAATAAAGTCATATCAAATATAATATTAACTTTATTTCAAATATTTGAACTACAAAATATCTTATTAGAAAAATATTTATCCATATTAAGAATTTTAGAACTTAAAATAACAGCACAATCATTAAACAATACAACACTTTCTGAAATTAGAAACAAAACTGTGCTCATTAGAAAACTTATTGCTTTGATGAAATTCAATATGAACATAAAAAAAAACCGAAAACCAATTGGAACAAGTCTGAACACGTGTTTAATGATTTTAATCATATTGTGAGGCAATAATGAGTTCACAATTTTCACTCATTTCCAGTTTCGTACATGAAATCAGATTGAATTAGTTTAAGAGAATATGAACTCATATTTTAATCACTTCGTGAAGATTCACACAATTGTTTACTGGGATATGACTAAAAAAAATTGTTTTGTATTCTTCGCCGAATCACCAGAAGCATTACAAATGAATCACAAAGGATTGATTTTGGTGAAATGTAGGTAGACATACATACATTTGAATTTATTGACGACTCATAGCTGATTCACTGTTATTCATAAGCGAATCATCTAGTTAAAGCGTATGTGAGTGTAGCAAACAAAATTTCGACTAAACATAGGTACCAATTTTTCGGGTCTTCTCTTTTAAACACTTTGTAATTACAAAGCTGTAAAATTGTGTAATAAATTGTCCAGCGATAATGCCAATTAGTAAATTCACCTGGTAAACACACCTGGATATTAAGGCATATCCTTTTATACTTCATTTTATGACTACACGCTTATATTATTGAATTTTCTCTCCGAATGTATTCGCATAAAATTACTTCCTACTTTCCTGCCTAATTGAATGAAATGGCGCGAGCAAGGCAGAAAATGGGAAATTGAGACATTAAATCGACAATTTCGATGGTTTGGAAATATAATGGTCATCGAAAGGCACGCGACAAACTGCAATATAATTTCCTCGAGTTTCCGAATCGACTACATGAGCAATTTCCCGGATGATATTATCCTTCGGAATATGTGTTACACGATCTGTACAGTGATAAAAAAAAATAAAAACAGGGGATGTAAAAATTGTTGCCGTTGATTTTAGTTTCGAGTACAAGGGGTGGCTGGAAATTGAGATTCGATTTGATGAACATATGGCATTTGAATTTGAGACCAAACTGTAGTCATGTTAGCTAGTGGAACTAATGTGAGATTAATCAATTACGTGAAGTCATCTAAAATTTATTGGCAAGAAACAAGAAGGTTCATTAAAATATTTGATTTTTGGTTCGATTGAAATTGAACACAGTCTGGATACAATTTATCTAAAAACTTGAAATTATAATAATACTAGCTTCTAACAAAAAATTAAGTTTGTAATACAAATTTGTTGTTAATATAGTGAGAAAAGTGTTAATATAGTGAGAAATATGCAAAAGAGAGCTACAACATAAAGTGATTCGCCACAGCTAAAATTCATATATGTATATAAAAAATATATACTCCCGTCTTAAACTGAACAAGATTGCTCCAATTCAACATTAACATTATTTAACATACTACCAGTTCACTCAGCTGTAAATGAGTACCTGAGTTAAAATCGGGGTAATAATCACGGACGAGCGCGTAGCTGACCACTTCACCTCCTAGTGTTCCGTTGGTCTCGTAATGAAGTAACTCTAGGATTACTTCAAGGCCTAGGCCCGATTTGGGCTGCTGCGCCATTGATTATTATTTAAAATTCGTATGAAATAAAACTGAAAATTAATAAGTTTTAAAACATGTATGTATAAATAACGATAAGTCAGCACTTTCCATAAATGAATATCAACAATATCCCATAATACCATAATGTTAAATATTTTCCCGATTCCCACAGGTAAATTGATCAAAATTTCGATTTAATTACAGCAAATAAAATTGCAGGTGTTTACTGGTTTCGAAAACAAATAAAATAAAAATTGCATAAACAATTCGGGCGTTAAGTAAATTGGTTTGATGTTCATCGAGTCCATTCTCTCGAATTTATTCGGGGGCTTTTTTCCGAATGGATAATGATAAAAACCACAGGCCATCATATGGGCATATAGGGAGCCAGGCATAATCGTAGGACCGCGGTCATCCTGGGAATTACCATTAAAACAATTACCGCAATTTACCGGATTATATTTTTGTATTGGTATAGTAGCTTGTTGTTGTTGTTGTTTCATTTTTATTTCACAAATAAATTCTGGTTGTGATAAAAAACATTTATATTTGGTTTGGAGAGCTCAATTCGGTGTTTATCATATTTAATTTAAAGCAATGTTGAAATATCAATAGATTTTTCCGAAATTTAATTTATAAATATATAATTGATTTAAATTAAATTGATTGTTGCGTTCGTTCACGGATGAAATACCGTTAAGTATTCCATTATTAACTATTGTATGAGTTTTCATACCCTCGTATCTTTAAGATATCCTTTATTTGATCTTGTGCAGTATCAAATAAAGGATATCTTTCCTTTCATATAAATCATCTTATTTTTTTTAGAATACCGGAAGAAAAGTGGATTTCGATGTTTTCATCAGAAACAAGTACGTGCATTTGCATTCCGCCAGGATTTACAGGACGAGACACCATCATCAAATAGGATTGGAAAGGAATAAATTTTCGTATGGCATCAGGACGGTTGGGGATTCGATTGGAAACGAAAGGACAATCAATGGTCTGATTCACATTGAAGATATACAGAGATTTGTGTTCCGCTTTTTCAATTTTTTCTCATTCAATCATCACGGAAAAATGTCAACGAATTTCTGAAATATCCTGAATCAGGTTCTTTTAAATTTATTTATTTTAATGGAAAATTGACACGTTATAAATGCGATGTGATGAGTTTTATATTAACGCGATTTCAATAGCATTAGTAAGTAAGTTTCAGTAACGTTGATTAATGCGATTTGATGAAAGGGAAATTTGAGAAAGATTTGAAATAAAATCGATATTTCGTATTCTGTAAACTTTGCCGTATGTTCGAATTTATAGTAGAATGAAGGGAGTTGTCAAGGTGGTTCGTTGGTTTAACGCGTGAAGTTGATTCAAAAGACAAAAGTAAAATATGCGACCTGAAGGCGTTCTTAATGTTTAAAAAGAAATTACTTGTTGAACGATTTTTCAACTTTCTAGCGCAAGCCACCTAGCTGCGATAAGAAGTACCCCATATAAATAAACTATGCGTTGACTGGGAATTGAACCCAGGTAGCAATGTTTTCAAGACCTGCGGAGGCTCCCAATTACACCCATTAAAAATTTATTTTATCCTTGTCATTTTATTTTACTATTTTTTAATAATATCGTATTCTTATGGACCTGAAATTTCCTACCTAATCTGCTATCGTGAAATTTTGAATTTACACGTTTTATGACTAGTGGAGCCCGAAAAAGCAAAGAAAAGAAATGTCCTTCTGACCGCCCGTACGCCGACCGTCTGTCTGCCCGCCCTACGCAAAACAGTTTGAAGGTGCGTATCTCACAAGAGATATTAAGTTGAAATTTGTATGGTAGGTAGAATAGGTGAAACCTTACGAATAGTATCTTTTTAAGGGGTGGGTGTGTGAGGGGCGAGGAGGAGAGAGCGTTTTAGATGAAAAAGTTTGGTTTGCAGGTATCAGGAACCGCTTATTCTAGGAGGCCGAAAATTTTAACTTACGTAGTACTATGATAGTGGAGTCATTTACAGAATGATCCAGAGTGGTCAAGGGGTGTGCAAGAAAAAAATACGTTCAAAATGCTTGAAAGCTGGGATTGAAAACTTCAAAAATCCATATCTCCTGAACGATTGATGTTAGACTGCTCAATCTTTGTTGTCGTCTTAAGAGAGCTTACATTTTTGAGCGCGATGGTGAGGTATGGGAATGGAGGGTGAAAAAATTTGAATTAAAGATAAAGTTTCGAGAAGGTCTTACCGTACTAATCTGGAGCACATTTCCTCATGTTTCAACAGCAATAGTCAACAGTTGGCATAAGGCCTTTTCGATGAGGTTCCCGCTTCCGTACGGAAGCAAAAAAACCCAAAAAGAAATTCACAATTTTTGAAGTGAAACTTCTTTAGCGGCGGTGAAATTTCAAGGACGCGTCACGTTTTAGCACATTTCGTTACACGATAGAGAAGAAAGATATTATGTAGAGACAAAACTACCATACCATGCTGGGGACCTACCTGTTCTCGTCCGATCAACGAAGTCAAGCAGCATTGGGCGTTGTTAGTACTTAGATGTAGGACCACTTGGGAACACCGCGTGTTATTGGCATTTAAAAAAAAAAAAACGATGAAACGAAACTCGATGAAACGATGAAATGAAAAAGCGACACTGCGAGAGAGTAGTATTCCCTTCTGACTACACCCATAGAATTTGAAATACTGGTCCTAACTCTCCTCCCTCTTCACCTATCCCTTTTTAAAACAACTGATTTCCCTCACCCTCTCTCACCCCTTACTTTTCTTCTTACACCCCTTTCTCCTAACTTCAACCCTTCAGCCCCCCACTGTATACCCCCCTTTCTTTTTGTATCCTTATCATTCTACCCTTTACCCTACATATTGTTCCCCCTCATCTACTTTCTCTATCCTCTCACCCCCACCCTCCTCTCTACTTCCTACCCTCTCCTACATAACATTGAAAAACTCAGAAAATGCAAATTTTGTATTATTATATTTATTTTGAAATGCTCTCTCTCTCTATCTCTCACATTAAATCTATCTTATTCTTTTTCTTTATTTTTGAAGAAGTTTCACTTCTATCATGTTCCAACTATGAATTTATTTTCTTGTAAATTATTATTTTTTGTTTGAAAGATGTGAATTGATTTTACTTTTACATTCTCGGATTCGAACCACGGTCCCGTCACACATTAGTCCGCTACGCTACCCCCTAGACCTAGACCAATCTGAAACATTGTGGTAATAGGGTTGAAGCCGAATCACTTGGTATTAGAGATGGGTCGTTCATGAGTGAACTGTTCCAAGAGGGTTTTTTTCTGCCATTTTCCCAATAAGTTTTTCATGTATACATTAAGAATGTAATTAAATAAAAAGACTCTGATCCCCCCCCCCCCCAAAACATACCCCGATAAAATTTATATCTTAGAGTGCCTATTGAGGCCATTAAGAACGGTAGCAACTAATTTTAGCTTTAGGATTAAGACAGAAAATTTATTAGCATTAAGAACTTACGGCAAATAAAGCACTTTTTTAAAACGTTAAAAAAACCAAAGGAACAGTTCATTGAAGTGGGTGAGTGAACTAACTCACCCCTTTTGGTGAACTGTAGTTCCTTTCGCCACGTGACACAGCTTGAAAAGGAATGAGTTCCTTTCCTGGGGAAGTGTGTACATTTTCTTAGGTCCTCACATTCACACCGAACTTGAAAAGGAACTAGTTCTTGGCTGGGGAAGTGATCATCAAATTCACTCTGAACTTCAGAAGTACTTGATCTTTGCCGGGGAAGTGAGAACCTTTTTTTTATGTCATCACATTCACAGTAAGTGAAATCAGTAAGTGAACTAACTCCTTTTGATGAACAGTACTTCCTCTCGCCACGTGACACAGCTGCAAAAGGAACTACCTAGTTCTTTTGCGATGTGAAGCTCTTGAAAAGTAGTTCCTTCGTGAGTGAGGACTTTTTTTAGGTAATGACATTCACTCCCACCTTGAAATGGAACTACTTTCATTTCGCCGGAGAAGTGAGGACTTTTTTTAGGTCATCACATTCACTCTGAGCTTCAAAAGGAACTGGAACTAGTTCAATGAACTACTTCCTTCAAGTGAGTGAGTTGGAGTTAACTCACTGACTAAAAGGAACTGCTTTGCCCATCTCTGCTTGGTATTAGCTCGCTTCCAAACCAAGACGTATCGTGGATCGTTAATAAAGTAAAATCTTTAAGCAACTAGGGCATTCGGTAGTTATTTTATAAGCGTTAGCATACAGTCAATACATCACATCTCATACAACACATCTTCAACCGATCTTTCCATCGAACGTTCTTTACCTTTTCGTATTCAAAGTTCCAAGCACTTTAATACGAGCCAAGTATCGTCTTTTCCAGAGAGACAGAGATTTCGTTGAAAGACGGAACACCGGAATTTGTTCAGTTTCAAGAGTTAAAACTGATTTACTTTATTATTTTAATAATAAAGTATTTTTTTTATAACAGATATTGTAAATATATTAGACTTTATTCGTACTCACTTAACTGTGATATTGCTTGAATATTTCGCCAACCATAAATCAACATAAGGACAAAGTTGAGGTGAACTTTCAGTTGGTATAGTGTATTCTATCAAAAAAAAAATCCTTAATTAGGCATCGTAAAATCAAAACAGTCACTAGACTGGAAATGCTTAAAATTTTATTTCTACCGCAGAACAATGAAAGAATTTGCACACGAAATTATTTTACCTGTATAAAACCGAAACTCTCTGTGTATTTCATCGTTAGCTTTTTTTCCTTAGATTTTCGTTTTCAGTGTTATCTACAGTATTCTGTTGGTATCAGCATATATAAAAAAAAAGGATTTTCTGTTCTGGTGTGTACATTATATGATGGAAAAATATTAGAATGAGAAAGAATACTCTTAACTTCTTTTCAGCTCTTTGTTAAAAGCATTTTCGATTAGCCGGTGACCAAAACAACTCATTTCTAGACATAGATTCAACTGGACTTTCCAGTGAAAGTTCTTCACCTTGTCATGATTTCAGTAACTTAATGTCGCGTTTTCTCCAGTTGGTGTTTCTCTTCACCGACAACGCTGACTTGGATAAACACAAGATCAAAAAATCGCAACATTCTTCTATGGAAAGACTTCTGTAGTTTTCTGGCTGAGGGCATCCAGTGTACAGAGGTTGTATGTATTAGAGCCAAAGTTTGAGAAAAAAATGTAGTAATGTTATTAGGAGCAGTAGTGTAATCATTAGGTACACTTCAACTAATCTATACCCCAAAATAGGAGTACAGAAACTGAAAAACTTTTCAACACTACCAATGTCTTATAAGTAATGTCCGAATATAGTAGATTAGAAAGTTGAATTAAATATCATATGGCCGAAAAATCACAGCCAGTAAAAGACCAACATCAGTTTCAATTAACAAACACGCTGCGAGGTAATTCATCTTCTTACATCAACTAAAATCTCAGTTGATTTTATGCTACATCACATATACGAGTTTTCATAGAGGACAAGGATAATGCACAAATGTACATAGCATATGGCTTGAAAAATAGGATATTCATGCACTGATGCATACATGATTCGGAGGGGTTACATCCCTATATTCTTGCTAGGGCTCGTTAACGTAATGTACTCGATGGCTTTTGGAAATGCATCAAAATCAACTCGAACGAGTACTTTTACAGAATTTACGGTTGACTGCTCACGTGTTAAATGTGTTGCCCACAACAAATGTCAGAAAAACACAAAAGGATGAAAAGATCTAAAGGTCATATTGTATAAGGATAAGGTTTTGCTCTTATTTGCGAACAATTAAATGCCTTGCCATTCGAATATTAAACACAGAGACAACTTTCTGTGGAATAATTATTTTGTCAATGGACATAAAAGATTTCTGGTTTGCCAGAAAAATTGTGGTTAAAAGGATTCAGTGTTAATATTCCAATCAACGAATGTAATATGTTGCACCACCAATAGAACATCCTTACCGACGTAATAAACTTATTTAAACTTTCTTATCGAAATCTCTAAAACCCTTTTTCAAAGTGGAAATTAATTTCGAAAAATTCCTCATAAAAATTAAAGACTTCTGAATATTAAAGTGCCATTACAGTTAAATGAGTCTCAAGGGACAATGTTAACATTTTGGTATACCTTGTCATCTTGAGATTCTCCTTTTTAAAATATACACACAATAACTTCGTGGCATTACTTTTTAACCGGTTGTCGGGCAAAGAAACATTTCTGGACAAATAAAGGATTAAAAAGTGCTAAAGGATTTGACTAATTCATAGAGTTTATTATGGAAATTTTCTTGGTAAGAAGGGAGATTATACGCGTAGAAAGGAGCTCATAAATCTGGATAATTTAGAACGGAATAAATTCCGTGAAGAAATTCGAATTTGTAATTGACGAAAAATTCAACAAATTTAAATACAGATTTTATAAATTTTTTTTTAAAGATAGTAGCTCAGATTATAGCAGATGGCAGCACGTTGAAGAACACTATTAAATTACAGTACTACTCTAGGATCCCTATGGTAAAATTTCGCCAAGTCGATCTGTAGGGAATCGCAATTTCTTCATAGATATGAGAAAATATCAGGACTTTGAGTGAAGATCATTGCTTCGAAGAATTTCTTCGCTCTAACACGCATATGTACATTTGATCAATTTCTGAGCCGATTATGTGTTAAAAGCAACAATAATTAAAGAAATTGAAACAAATTCATCTTTTACTTAAATCTCGTGGATCGAAATAGTTACAAAGTGAATTAAGTCAAGCAGTTTCAGTGAGTTAAAGTTAAAAAAGAACAGGAGAATAAGACAAAAACATCTGCTGACAGTCTGGGCGCAACTTTACTATTTTTCCGGCAGAAGTTCGGAACGTGGTTTATTAGGGGATGCGGCATATGTTACTATGTGACTGAAAACCTAACAAAAAGCGGTTAGAAAAAGGTGTAACATATAAATTAAATAATTGGATCATATTCCGGAATGCGGTCTAGAGGTTGAAAAATAAAAAACTTAAAAATAGGTGATTATTAAACAAGCCTGGGGAAGTGAAAAGATATTCGATATCTGATCTGACCTGAGAAACATGGTGGAATTCATGAAAAAGTATACAACCAGTTTACACCCTCTTAGGGGTCGAATTTCAAAAAATCTTGATAACACATTCTAGGTATCCATATGAAAAATCCGTAGAATAAAAATGAATTCAATATAGATATGACGAAAATCGTGAAAATATATGCATTTTATATATACTAATAATTTTTTTTGCCCCCCCCCTTCTGAACGCCGATGAATATTCGAATTTTTTTTATCAGAATTACTTTTCTGGTTAATTTACAAATACGAACCGAGTTTCAACTTCCTAGCATAAGCCGTTCTAAAGTTAGGAAAAACACGCCCCACCACCGTTCCATACTACCCCTAAAAAAAAATTATTTTTCCACCATGCCACTACTATAGCTCTATCTAAATACCAAGTTTCAGCTTCCTATCACTATAGATTCTTAAGATATAAGCATCGGAACTTTTTCTTTCTCACCCATCCCCACCCTCACCCTCTACACCCACACCCCCAAATTTTTTTTCCCTACTAGGGTTTTATTAGGCCTACTTCTGGTAAAAATTTGAAGCATCCATCTTGCACTGTTATTGAGATATGAAACGTGTTATTTTTGAAAAATTCTTATCGCCTCCACTTACGTACTCCCCCGCCCCCTTCAAAGATTTTACTTTGAGCAATCTTTATTTATCAAGCTTTATATCCAAACCGAATCTTGTTTTTCTGGTGCCTCTGGTTTGGGAGATAACGTAATGTTAAGTATTTCACCCCCACCCCCTTACGCCACTACCCCCACCCAAAAATTTTGTTTCAATCTACTCTCCTAGTATAACTACAGATATTTGTTAAGTTTTAATTGCTTGCTATTAACGGTTTAGGAGATATAGATTTTAGAATGTGTAGATCTCCACTTTTTTGCGTTTCGGTTGCATTGCTTCCCCCTCCACTCCCACACCCCTTCACCCATATCATCAATTTTTTTCCAAATGGGTCCACTATCAAAGCTTTATAGAAATTCCAAGTTTCAGTCTCCTAACATAAGCGGTTGCTGAGATCGAGAAACCAAAATTTTTCGTCTAAAACGCTTCCCCCACCTTCCCCCTCACACCCCCACCCCTGAAAATAATGTCAATTCAAGGGGTCTACCCAGTCTATTCCTAGAAAAAATTTTAATTTAAAAGCTCTACTGGTTTGAGAGCTACGAGCCTTCAAAGGATTTTGGCGGTCGACGTACGGCGTACGGCGTACGGCGGACAGACGGAGTGAAAATTTTTATTGCTTTTTTCGTGTCTACTAGTCATGAAATGTACACAAAAAAATTTTGAGGGCAGCAAATTTTTTTTTTGAATCTCAATAACAATACTGTATTATTACTAATAAAGTAAAATCTGCCAACAGTCTGGGCGCAATTTTATTATTTTTTTCGGAACGCGTTCAATCCTGAGATGCGGTCTAGATTACTATGTGACTGAAAACCTAACAAAAATTTCGGCAAGCGGTTAGAATAGGGTCGCGCTAGAATACTCACGCCACTGCCAGATATGAACGAATTACATAATTATGTCATATTCCAGGATGTAGGTTTAGCGATTGAAAAGGAAAAAGCTTAAAAATAAGTGATTATTAAACAAGTGGAAGTGAAAATATATTCGATATCTGATCAGAACTGAGAGATATGGAAGAATTCATGAAAAAGTATACATCCACTTAACACCCCCTTAGGGGTCGAATTTTAAAAAATCTTGAAAACACTTTCTACGTATTCATATGAAAAATCCAAAGAATAAAACCGAATTCAATCTTTTTAGATATGGCGAAAATCGTAAAAATACGAATGGTATATGCATTCTATTTTCACTAATAACTTTTTTTCCCCCTTCCGAACTCCAATGGATATTTGAATTTTTTTCATCAAAATTACGTCTCTAGTTGATTTACATATACACGCCGAGTCTCAACTTTCTAGCATAAGCCGAACTTAATCCTTGTCGTCCTCCTACTCCCACATCCCCAAATTTTTTTTCCTGAGAGTCTATTAGATCTACTTTTAGTAAAAATTTTAAGCATCTGTCTTACACTGTTCTTGAAACAGCAGAAGTGATTTTTTAAAAAAAAAATTGATCCTCTCCACTTCCATGCTTCCATGCAGCTAACTTTACTCGTCAACCTTTATACAGAATCCAAATTTTATTTGTCTATTGCAATAAGCCCCCTCTCAAAATTTTTCTACTCTCCTAGTATATCTACAGATGTTCATCAAGTTATTCCATTTCGTGACATTAACCGTTTAGGAGATATGGATTTTACAATGTCTCGATCTCGGCTTTCAAGCGTTATGGACGCATTATTCTTTCCCTACTCCCGCAAATGAACGAACTAGTTCGCAGTCAGTCCCGCTCCTAGTTCGTTTTTCATTGCCTTTCGGAACTCTGTGAGACAATATACTATACGAGATCTATTTTTTTTTGTTGTTCAACATATACTATATCTACTGATCTTTTTTATTACTTATCGTCTTCTACTAGATCTACTGAGAGATCAGTGATGAGTAATTGAACTCCCCTGAAGTAATGATCTATAAACTAAAAGAACGAACTAGTTCGCGAGGAATCGGGAATGATGGCTCACTATGGTATACTAAAATGCGCAAGCCAAGTTTACATCGGTTGATTATTAACGGTTATGACAAATAGAGCCACAGTATTCGATTGATTCTGTAACAACACAAAATTCCTTCTTATAAGAAAAACGTACTGATATAATTATGTATGTAATAAAATCTACAATAAATTTCTCCAAGAATTGGAGTGGATATACTCCAGAATACAGAAAAAGATACTCCTTTAATCAAATTGTCCGAACGAATTAGTCTTTTAGTCGTTACAATACGAGGACTTAGCTAGTTTGGTTTATACTACGTACCACATATCCAATTCTCCATCGTCACCCGGATCCAAAGTGTGAATAGAAATGTTTAGGTGGTGGGTGAATAGATTCCGGGATTTGTTGCGTAGCTATTTACTCCATCCTTTCCGGGTCCATTCATTACCTTCACTCGGGCTCTGCTAATCTCCTGGCATTCCCACGGGACAATCTTGTTAATTATCGGTGAGTGGTTGGCGGCTAACAACAACTAATCAACTGTCGATGCACGTATTTTAATCACTTGTCGCCATATTTCAATCAGAGAGGTGCGGGTGGAAACGCCCGCGAGCTCGAGTTACCGACACAATTCATCACACAAATCGTTTGTATCACGGGAAAGGGTTTTTTTTGTCGTTCCTTCTTTTAATTAGTTAAAAGCGTCTCAATTGATGGGAATCTATTTTTCGATGGTAAAAAATACGGTTTGAAGTTTTTATTTATTTATAATTTTAAGACACAGTAAATTTAAGATTGGGAGATTGTCCTTAAGGACTTTGTTCAATCAAAAAATTGATATCCCTGCTCCTATCAGTTCTTGCCTCTCGAGACACAGCTGCTATTTGCAATACCAATGTTCTTGTATGGAATTAGTATACAAGAACATTGGTACTGAAAATATCTGCGAAGACTTCTAGTAGACAAATACAAGAAACAAATGGATATGGTATACCTATGTATATTTTGTATCGAATTTTAACTACGTCACAATTAGATTAACTAATGTAGGTCCAATATTGTCCAACTACTCAGTGGTAAAAAAAATTCAAATTTGAAAAATTCAAACTTAGCATTTAAAATAAAATTAAAAACATAACGCAGTCACGATCGGCTGCAAGGTAATCGTATGATACTCTAGATAAAATACTGAATACCGAATACCGATTTATACAGGTAAAAACAAACTATTGAATAGTTGCTACTCGATTTCTTGAGTTATAGTGAGTTCCATTAATTAAGTTAGGACATTTTACAGAATTTTTATATATCACCCACTATGGAACTTAATATTACTTTTTTCATTTTACAAGTTGTGACAAAATTTCAACTTCCTAGGTTAATGCGTTCTTGTGTTATGCAAGCGGACAGACTAACGGACGGACATCAAACGGATTTGGGGGTTTTGGCCCAAATCAACACAAAATAATATATAACTTTTATCGTCCGAGGCTCGGTTCTATGCGTTACAAACTTTTCCGGCTGGATTAAACTTAAAAAACTCTATATGATTTTATCTAGTCTAGAGCATAAACACAAAATTCCCGATAACTAATAAGGAAAGTGGTTGAAAAATTCAGCGCCGAAAACTACGAAAGAAAATTCGAAAGATTTCAGAAAACATAATTTTTTAAAGAGAGTGTTATTCTTCTAATGTTACTCTGCAAGAATAAAATGATTAGAGCACAATTCTCATAAGCTCTCATTTGACACTAGTTGGATCTTTTGGAATGTTCTAGATTGCGTATATAAAAAAACACTTGCATGAGTTGAAGCAAAAGTTTTCAACAATTCAACAGATATGTGAATGTTCAGTTTTCTTGCACTATGTAAGTAGATAGTATGCTCCGTACACAAATCTTGAATATTATTTTACCGACAATTTCAACACTTTTATGCAAATTTAATGTCCTACTTGCATTCCGGCTACTATTACACTTCAACTAAATCGTCAGAAACTTCTCGCGTAGAAAACATCTTCGAAATTCGATGGTAGCTAGGGGACAAACTTATTTCAATTTTGAATTTATAAGAATGAGAAAAAAAAAATTGTTTACGATACATTGGGGACATTTAACTTTAAACAATAGAATCGACGTGAAGGATATGACTTTTTTCGCGGACAATTTCGTTTTATTAGTGAACCATTTTTGTTCTAAGAAATAGTCACGAAAATGTCATTAAAGTAAGAATGATGAGACTGTTGGGCTTGGATGAGAGCTGCTTTAGCATATTTTTATCTGGAAACTTTATTATAAGCGATGTATTACATACCGAAGTGGCAAAAGTTTTGCTTTTAAGTCTTCAAAGTTGTGAGAATCTCGCAAAACCTAAAAAAATGTTTTTAGTATTACAAAAGTTTTCAGTATTCTTGCAAAAATGATAATTTTCGGTGTTTTGTACTGAGTCTATTCGGTTCGAAAAACATGTTTTTAATTATACTTTATGACCTGAATAATAAAACATATTATGAGAAAAAAAAAACTTGCCAAGCAAGCTTCTCCGTAATAGAAAAAAGCCAATATAATAATATAATATAATGGCGCAAATATATAAAGAATAAAAAATGAAACGGTAATTAAGCTAACAAAATTATTTGTACACTTTGGAATCGTAATTATTTCAATTAAATATTGAGGTAGTTTGGAAATAATTAATTATTATTTATTTTTGATGTCAAATAAGTCGTAACATTAGAGGGAATTTACAGACTCTGTAGACGTGCGTTGTTAGTTGCAAGTGTTTGCAAAAATAGCAAAGATTTAGTAACCCACATTTTAATTGAATGAAAATTTGTTAGTAGAGGTATTTTACTGCAGCTGCGTGGCGCTTTTAGTATTCACATAAATCACGCAAATGGTTATACTTTAAAATTAAGTACATCATTCCTATTGTAACAATGTTAATTTAGAAAAGCGCTTAATTTTGTTTTTGACAATATCAGTAAAGTGAAAATAAATCGAAAACTTACTAAATCGTAAAAAACTTAGAAATAACTACATATGAGATTCCAATATCTTTCTTGATTGACTATTCCGGAGACAACAGTAAATACAACTTTAACATATGATATAAAATGTTCTATCTCTTTGCCAAACCACGTCGCGAAGACCACTGAACCTCGTCGCCTCTACAATACGCAAGTAGTTTATAGATGACGCTAAAGCTATGAGAGTATTCGTTATTTGTATGATACAGCTCAATTAAAGACCAACTCCAGAAGCAATTACAAGTCTTGAAAGTTTTTCACCTGTCATACTCTCAATTCCTTATAAAAACTTTGGCTATGTAGCGTTCTGCTCCAGTCGGGGGCGGTATTTCTTCACCGTATGCTCTGACGACTATGTTTAAACCATTTTAAAAAAGTAATAAAACCGTCCGAGTACCCACCCTCCACCCAAAATTGCATCCCCATGTTCTCTTGCCGCGAAAACAAATAAACAACCATAACATCACCTTCGCCAATTTGAAACGATTGTGATCCAGTCTCCGCAAATGGGGTTCACAAATTCGATCTTATACATCTTTATAAATGTCTATACATTCCTGGTGGTAGTTACGTAGTCGTTAGTCGTTTCGTTCGTTACGGGCCTAATACAATTATGTCACAAATTGAGCATGTCAAATGGCAATTGAAACAGAATGGGCTGCATAATTGATGCAAATTGGGAACAAGCCCGGAATCAACAATGAATCATTAAAGTGCATACAAATGCATATGAAACGGCATGTGTATAGTAGAAACTTGACTCGACTAATGGCATATCAATCGATGATAATCGTATTGGTTCGAGCGAAGTTACTGATAAATATTAAAAATTCACTGGTAGTCCTTTTGGGTAGCAATTAGGATTTCATTGTATCTACAATAGCACGTCTTCATCTTTTGGTCAAGTCTTTAGCCGTGTCTGATATCCTTTTTTTACCCACGTTAAGGCCAACCATTTTAATAAAGTTCGTTTCAAACCAAGATTAGTGACGGAAGATTGACGGAATAACAAGTCCAGTAACACCAATTTCAGGAAGTGAACTACGGACCAATACACTTGGGTCATAACTTAGTTGGGAGAAAACCACATATCAGGAAAAGCTGAATCACAAGGTTAATATTTTGGCGATATTCTCCCATCTGTTCACTATAAAGTAGAAGTGTTTAACTTCGCTTTACTCGACTAATAAATGGTTTTTTTCAACTACAGATTGCGAGCGCACTTTCCAAGAGCGAACCTTTAAAAGTTAGTAGCAAAGCCTCAGAGGAAAAGGACTCAACGACAATGACTTAAAAAAAGTAGGATAATCTCGCTGGACGATGTCCTTATAGGCGCGATTTGGGCTGTCCCCTCCATCGAAGATGATGACTCAGTAATTAATGAAACCTACTTGTTCCGATATTTGCAGTAAAGTATTTTGAAAACAACTCGGAAAGAGCAACACCATTGCTGCAATCCCTTAAAATCACATGTATGTAATATGGTACACATAGTCCATGATTCGTACAACACCTTCTCCATCTGTTATCCAACCACCAACAAATAACTTTTATGGAGCCTTCCAAGTGTGCAGCAAGTCATTTCTTTTTACTTAACGAAGGATATTTCCCAAAGGAGTCTGAGCATAGCAATCTAGTCGGCACTCTCTCACTCTCGAATTTCTTAATTTGAATGTTCTTGGATTATTAGGGCGTTTGGGGTGGAAAGTTCGTGTGTGTGATTTCATAAAAGTGAACCTAATCAGGACCGATGTAAATGGAGAGTCATCAGTCATTTCGTTCGTCTTTCAAACGCAATAAGAAGTTTATTGCGTTCAGTTTAATTATAACAAAGAATGCCTAAAATTAAGGCTAGAAGAGTTTCAAGTCTATTTAGATCACTACGAAGGCGTTTTTGACTAAATCTGTTGGCTGGACGCACAGTGAAAGAGCAAAAACAGTTTTAGTCAAAGACATTTTTCTTTTTGCTCTTTCAGTGTGCGTCCAGCCAACAGTTTTAGTCAAAAACTGATTAGTATCGTTCCTTGGAGGCACGCGACTAATCTGTGTGCTCTGATAATTTAATTGCTATTGAAACAGCGACATATTATAGATTCGTCAAAAATGTTTTTGACTAATACTGTTTTTGCTCTTTCAGTGTGCGGCCAGCCTAAGGCATAACGTAAGCTGAAAGCTCCCTTCTTTCCCCAAAATCGTGATATTTAAACAGTCGGTTCACAAAGTCTTACAACTTTTATTGACAATAACAACTATTATTTATACGTACTATAAAATGCAACAAGGTGTCAAAAGCACACCCAAAGTGCATGATTCATAATTGTGTATACTGAAAGTACCCATTTCACTACAAAACTTATAAGCAGAAGTCGTCATAAATTAATTAGAGTAAGTTTTAGCTTAATTACACGCCAGAAATAAAATAGCCTGGAGTGTTGTTATCATCTAATTTAACGTAGTTAATTGTTGGTGTGAACGGTGCACCTGAGTATTACGAAAGCGACCAATTTAAATTTTAACGATAATTAAAATGGAAGAAAAAAAATTAAAAATGAATGACAAGAAATCAGCATGTAATTTATACCATTTACCTTAGAAGCCCTAAAGCCAATTTACTTTGCGGCGAATTATCGCTTTGCTTATTAATTATTAAGGGGTTTTCTTGAAAATTTTTGAAGATAATTTGATAAGAGAATTTTCTGTATATTTTTGGTGGCCACGAACGTTGATTCGTTTCATTAGTTACTACGAAAAAATACTTTGGGTTTTTAAATTAATTCAGAATTGGATTTGATGTTCTTGAATTGTGAAAAAAGTAATTATCTCTAAGCCAGTGCTATAATTTTGACTTTCATATTCAGTGCTGGTAATGTTATTTCAAATACAATTTTATCCACCTTCGTACACTAGGGCCCGTTCCTACGATCGTCAGTAACGTTCTAACTGAAACTTTAACTGACAGATGCTCATACGAAACTTACAGTCAAAGTTCTGGTTAAACGGCCCTAAGTCTACGATTGTTAATTAAATTCTAACCGGAATTTTAGCTGCAAGTTTTGTATGAAAATATGTCAGTTCCAGTTAGAACGTAATTGACTATCTGACGACTGCTTCTCCAGTGAATCTATAGACATAAGTCTCAATTTTTTAGCATAAGCCTTCCTGAGGTAAATCTTCAACCCCCATTCCTCCATCAAGTCTAATATTTTTGGAACATGTCACTACTATCGCCCTGTACAATCTTAATCTAAAATTGTTCACCATACGTTCAAGTCTTTGAGCTCTCCAGACACTTTTCACCCCCCAACAACCACACCTAGGTTGACAAGGTTATTATGCGACTGACAACCTATAAAATAACAATTCAAATAGCCTCATAGTTATTCATTTTGCATAATCTTCTGGAGTTAAAATATCGACATAAGCCTGTAGGGGTTAACACAAATTATTAGAGTAAAAGACAAGCCATCAGACCTCATCAAACGTAAAAGATATGACGTAATTCGTGAAAAAAACTCTGAATCACAGATTAACTTTACACACCCTTAGGGGTTGGATATCGCAAAATCCTGAATTTAATGTTTAGACATTTACATAGAAAGCTCATAGAAGTAAAAGCGAATCCGATATCTCACTCCTTAAAGATTTGTCGGAATTCGGGAAAACTTATACACAGCCATATTACGCACCCTTGGGTATTGAAAAAAAGCTTAACACTGTTTTTAGATAATTATTTACAAAGCTGTCACAATTAAAGCAAATCCGATATGTCATTCGATATATCATTAGAAATATTACGGAATTCGTGAAAATATACATGATTACATGACACCATTTTGAGGGTTGAATTTCAAGCAATTTGAAAAACTGTTACTTGGAGCTTGACTGAATTCGGGAAAATCTTATATATAAAACCTCTTGTCACGAATTAGTATGCCCCATCTATTTACGTCAATAGAATTTGATTTTTGTTTGCTGAAATTATTTTTCTTGTACATTTTAATACAATATACTAAATAAACTTTCTAGCATAAGCCGTTCTTGAGACCCAAAACCTAACTGTTAAATTTATTTTTTTAATGTGGGTACTCATATAGCGGCTCTATACAGACTTCCATTCATGGCGTTCTATCCTTAGTGGTTTTCTAGAAATAACAATCATAACTTTTTGCTTTCCTTCCTCACCCCTTATATTTTCTCTGAGACAGATCTAACAGGTCCAACTGCCGTAAAAATGTCAAAACCATACCTGAAATATTTGTTAATGTGTAAAGAGTGGTAATTTTTAATAAATTGTTATCCGCAGACTTCAGAAATTTTATTGCTACTATTATTTATTATTACTTCTTATTATAAGAAGTTCCGGAAGTATAACAAATAAATTGTTTGTCATAAATGGTCCCCCATCCTTTTCACTCACAACCGCACCATCGCAAGAATCCCACCTACTCATCAAAAAAATTTATCTTTATATCTCACCGAGCTTGTGAGCTATGAACTCGTTTGTGTACCAGGTACGGAGTATACGGCGTACAGATGAACATTTTATTTGTTTTTTGAGGGTTTACTAGTACTAAAGCCTGAAATATGAAATTTTAGGAAAACAAATATTGTTCGATCGCAATACTTTATTATTAAAAAATAATAAATTAAAATTGAGCTTAGTAACTCAAAGGGCAAAGGTGCTATGAGTCTTGAAATCCGTTTCTGGGCGGCGGTCAGACGGACAAACTTGTTTGCTTGTTTCTTGGGGTTGAATGTAATAAAGTTAGATAATAAAAGAAAGTTGTATTTTTTTAATGAACCGATCGAAATCGATTAAAACGTTTTGAGTATTTTACATGTTTGGGAATTGAAACCTTTTCAAAAAAAGAAGATATGAAACCAGTGAAGACAATTTTGTTCTTAAAAATCTCCGAAAACGTTTTGAGCTAAAGCCGCTCTTGCTCCTCATTTTCTTATAGGAGTTGAATAAGAAAATCTTGTATCCAATATCCGTATTGCTAAGATCAATAGGTAATAACAAATAGCTGAACCAGCAGACTATAAAAGTTAAGTTGACATCCCCTTTCACATTGCCCTTTTTTCAACCCTTTCTCGCCCATAAATCTCCTATTAGCGAGATCTCGATAATTTACGATGTTCCATCTAAATCAAATCCTAACGGATGACCAAAGGCTACTTGGGCTCTAAATGGAAGATACATCGGGTTAGCTTAGTTGGAAATAACTAAAAGTACCTACACTGGTGCCTGTTGTCATACCTTATCCTTTTTTGTGGTTCATCCTGCGGCATTATTTCACTATTCTCAGGAGGCTATAAGAAATTAAATGAAAATTCAATAGGATGTTTTTGTATTTATTTTCCCATTTATTCGTACAGGCAGGACCTCTTTGTTATTTTGGGGGCGCTCTTTTGTAAGCGATATGCTTTGTGTCGATCGGATTTTTTTTTTAATTAGCCCGAATGATGTCCTGATGAAGAGTAAAGAATTTTGAATCCAGCCGATAAATTTCGTTTGAATTGTTCTACGATACTAGTGAGAACCTTATGGTAATAAAACAGCCCCTGACTAATTGCCGGTATGATTAAATTCGAATGAGGTAGTTGGTAGTTCTATTGATTGATGGAAACTCCTAAGTTATTGCAATGAACCGAAATTCGATTATATTGAGAAAATCAAACAAGTTTGTGCCATCGGAGGGGATTAGCCCTGAACAAGTTCATTTTATCCGGACATTTTCACGCCCATTTGGCGATAAATATCCGGACAACCCGCCTTTATGTCTCTTTTGTTGCGACACGTGTTAAGCCGCGTGTACAACGGAAGACATCAGCCCTAACCGACCACCGTAGAACACCATAGATACTCGATTTTATACGATTTGTTTAACGATAACAGGAATTCAAACAACTTTATACGGGACTTAATCAGAAAATCTTCTGATATAGTACCTAAAAGAAATGTCGGTGTTCTCCGATGGGATGGGATGTGGTCCATTATGTTGATCGGATTGCCGATATAAATGTTTGCATACGTGTGTCATGGCAGCCTTGGCAAACAGACCAAACTGCAGGCGTACAGATAATTATTGCAATAAGGATTTAGTAGTGGAAGGAGCAGGTTAGCATTGCTGTTTTCAGTAAATGGTAAAGGTCAGCATTCGTAATGATTTCGAAGCTTATCTTCCACCCCCTACGAATACGGTTGATAAGTAAATTTTTTTTTTTCGTATCTATATTAAGGTTGAACCAAAGACTCTTGATGTGATTCAGTTCTGGTGGTGAATCCTTTGCAGGATTGCGAAAAGTGTTCTTCAGTTATGACACTGCTTTAGTATATAGTTTTTAAGACCATGGGCGATAATCCCATGACCTTCTTACCTAAATACGATTTGATCATCGTCTTCTGAATTAGTAGACTATCACTCACGATTAGCAAGGTTAGGTTCTTTACGGATAGTATAGGTTAGGTTAGGTTAGGTTATAGTGGCAGCCATAGAGCTATAACTAACGGAGATCGCAAGACGCCGTTTCTGTATAAAGCACCTTGAAGCATTTTGATGCAAAATTGAACATTTTTGTATGGAGCGTTTCATGCCCGGTGGCAGTGAAATGCAAATAGTAGCGTAGTATTTAAAGGTTGGGCTTTTTTTCTTTTCAATACCGGAGTATAACATACATGTGAGTCAGATGCTGATAGTAGCATAGTGAATATCGCCGGTCCTTTGCGAGAAAACCTCCGGCTTTAAAGCAGTCGCTGCACGCTGTCTCCATTATACATATAGCTCTATGCTGGCAGCCATCCGAACTATAGATCAACTCACTTACACCGTTCGGTTGGTCCATTGTTAAAAAATTGAAAATTGAATTTATAATATTTTAATTTCTCATATTAGTAAAAGTCGGTAAACATATTGTTTAATAGCAAATTTTGCATTTGAATTTACTATTATGTATATTGATTTGTAAAATAAATGATTCGAAATGGGATATTTTGCCATGTACATCATACATGGTGTAGCCTGACTTAGTTAAATATGCAAAGTAAAACTGCATAGTGCGCAATTTTCATTGCTATAATGTCAAAAAATAATGATAAAAATAGGAAAATACGCAATGATGATGGCGTCATATTTTACTTAAAACTTCGATTAAACGCAAATTAAAACATAGTAAATACCAAAAAAACATTGTATGTCAGGCAATAAACAGCCTGTTTTTTCAGAATGTACACAATCAGGCCTATTTAGCACCAGAGTCACAAAGTACGTGGAGAGTCACAATTTTCAATTAATTGCGACTTTCCACCTACTTTGTGACTTGTGACTCGGGCGCTGAATAGGCCTGTATACTTACCTATACAATTTCGAACAAAAATAACGAGTTTAAAATTTAATAAAAAAAGTAATAATACAAAATGCTAACTCTTAAAAAATAAACACCTAATTAATCTTAATTTAGAATAATAAAAAATCAAAACTAAAAAAAGGAAAATATTCTTCTTGAACTTAGATAACATTTGAATTTAGTTTGACATTTGTAGACTATCACTCTCAGTGTAATTAATGTTTGAAATTTTAGAATGGATAAATGCCACACATAATCCTTCACAGAAGAAAGTGATGCCTTACATTTAAAACAATTCATCTTAAAGGTAATTCATATAGTAAAAGAAATAAAGTAATAATATAAAATAAATATTTTTTTAGTTGTTCAGATGACTTAATTCGTTCCACAATGTTAAAATTTGTTGATAATTCTAGTCGTATTTTGTGTGGATATCAAATATAAACGTCCACACTGGTTTGCATTCCTCTTGATAACTGCAATTTAAAATTTGAATAATTTTAAAACATGCATCCACTTCAGCTAAGACTGTTTCAAACTTGTATAAAGTGTCACTTATGTAGACATAAAATGCATATTTATATCATCTAAAATACGTAAACATGAATTAAATTATTAAATTTATGTATTTTGGTTTCAGTTGTTAACTACAAAGTACTAACCATAAGTGCTTCCAACTAAAATTATCCCAGGCTGCAGAGTTGAATTACCTTCAATAGCCTTCTTTTTTAAATTTTGAGTGCATTCCGTTATTAGATTTCCATCCTAACAAAATTATTAAAAAATAAAAATAAAATTATTATACAGAATTTCGTTTACACATTTCATAAATTATAAATATCTAGTAATTTTGTGTAATATATTATATTACAAAAAGTAGAAATGAACGCAACACTTCGACTTGTGAAACTTTTCGCCTTTTAATTTTATTAGATGCCTTCACATAAGCTGAAGCAGCTAACAGATTGCATAATATAAGAAATCCTTTAAATTCGCAAGAACAAATGTATTCAATTCTTTGTTATTTTGGGATGAGGCGAAACGAAGGTACTATATATTCTAGGAATTCAAGGAATTTCAAGGAATTCGTGTTTCTTAAACTGACGGATCAGATTAATATAGAATACTTTTTCAAATGAGGAGCATTCGAGTATGCGCAGATTGTATTCATTTATCTCTAATTTAAAAAAAAGTGCCAAGTTATCTGTTCTTGACGCTCAAGAGCAGGAATCAAGAAACGTACAACGTCTAGATAAAATAACTGTGCAATTATCACACATTTAATACACGCAGTATACCTATGCGTGTGTAGCCATTTGCCTTACCTTCAAATATTAGAATTAATTCTTCCAAATTCCATTTTCGTAACACATTTATAACATAATCGATCATTTTTTCACTCACTTTGACACTTTCAAAAAAATATTACAAACTTGCATAGCTTTTTGTCATTAATCAAATCGAATTATTTTTACTATACTATTATTTCCTTTTTACATAGAAAAAATTTCAAAAATTTTAAACCTGCCATTTTAACATAGCAACGTGTAATATTAATTTATTTCCATTCTCATAGCTTCTTTTGCTTTTAACGATAGTAATAATTAATATTTAAAGAAGCCTTTTGTGATATGTAACTATTCGTTTTGTGCATGGCTAATGCAACTATTGATATTAGGTTATTGTAATAAAAAAAAAACAGCGTGTGCAAAACCGTGCGCATGATAGAAGTGAAACTTCTTGAAAACTAAAGAAAAAGAATAAGAGAGATTTAATGTGAGAGACAGAGAGAGAGAGAGCATTTCAAAATAAATACAATAATACAAAATTAGAATTTTCTGAGTTTTTCAATGTTATGTAGGAGGGGGTAGGGGGTAGAGAGGAGGATGGGAGTGGAAGGATAGAGAAAGTACATGAGGGGGAACAATATGTAGCGTGAGGGGTAGAATGATAAGGGTACTCAGAGGGAGGGTTTACAGTGGGGGGGGGGGATAATATCTTTCTTCTCTATCGTGTAACGAAATGTGCTAAAACGTGACGCGTCCTTGAAATTTCACCGCCGCTAAAGAAGTTTCACTTCAAAAATGCATCTAATGCAGGCCCTTGCACGTGGGGGTTTTTGGGGGTTTCAAACCCACTCCCCCCCATTGGCCTATTTTCATTGGCAAGTGAGGAGGACCTTTTTTTTCCCCCTTTCATACAATCCTGCGCACGGGCCTGATCTAATGCTATAATTTATCATTAATTATGCCAAAACTCGTTTGCTATTTTATCTAGCAAACTTAGTAGCCGCCAGTTTTTTCTGGTTCTCTTTTGTGTCGCGGAACCCAGCACAGGAAAATCTTATCCCAGCAAACAAAAAGGTTCCGAATGATATTAAAAAGATATCTGTAGAAGATATCATCTATCGTGTGAGATATCTTTGTCTGATCGATTGCGATACGATAAAGTGCAAAATGTCCATTCGCTGCGATATCTTTCTAGAGATAAAAATGGGTGAAGGGGAAATTTTTGAATATGTACATCCGGCAAAATAGTTTTCATATAATATTTATTTTTCGGAACCTAAAATGCATAGGTTTCTCTTTAAAATATCGCAAACATGATAATTTTAGAATAACTCGACTAAGCATCAATAATTATCTCCATCCAGATATCGCTTGATATCTTTTAAAAATCTTGTGAAAGACTTTCGGTATAATCTCCTATTAGAGATAGAAGGCGATAACCGACGATATCATTACGATATTGCCATGAAGATTATCGTCAAAAATGTTTGCTAGGATGAGATGTTCCCAATGTTTTTAGACGCTCCCTACACTCACTCACTAGCTGTGACTTGACTAGGTTGGAGAGATAGTATTTGGTAGTCACACGCGACGGTGTTTAACGCAATAATCGAAACGCTTCCCAATTCAAATTTCATAGGTAAATCGATTAAAGCCTATACGATCGTGTAATTTTCAATTCCTTTGCAGTACTGCCTTCTAATGTCCAAATAAAGCTGCATTAATATCGTTACGAAAGCATCAAGCGTGGCTGCTTCAAATATTGGTAAATTGGACCTTACACCATCTAGGTACCTGGGCCGGAAACGAAAACAAATTTATAATTGATTTTAATTGCAATTAACGGTGTCCACTATCAAATGACCGAATTTTCGATTTTCTGCAATTTGCTTGTCGGTTTACTGCGAAAATCGAAGAAAATTAAATTTTCACAAGCCTATGACTGTGTAGTTTGGAAAATAAACGCATAGCACTCGTGTAGGGAAATTAACTTTATAAGCCCATCGTAAGGTTTTCTATTCCAAATCCCAGAATCATAGTCTGCTGTACCATTGGTCGTGGTCATTGTGATTTCGGCAATCGGTAAGCAATTTTCTATGAGTGAAATTTCCTAAATTACTTTCGTATACAGCAAAAATTTTGGTAATACAGCACGAGTGTCTTTTTCACCTTCCCTTGTTTTTGATTCAGGTTGAATGAAACGATTTAGATAATCTCAAAATATGGTGGACGACGCAGTTCCTATGCAGTTTGAATGGTCATTTTTATGCTGGTGGTTTGGTGGTTCAAAATTAATTTGATTCAACAGCGCCTCCATCTGCATATCGAAATTTAAACGCAGAGTTCCTAATTTTCATTGAACATTTAGTCATGGGTACGATTCGACTAAACTGTGTAAGTGGATACGCTAGTAATATTGTACAGGTTTCGATCTTCTAGAGTCTAGAGTCTAGACAACAGACAAGACTATAGAAATTGACGTTGATTGGTTTTTGTATAGACTCGATCATATCATGGCGCAGCCATTACCACGAATCCCTGGAGCCTTTAATGCTTTCACACTTGTCGCCACGCCAACTTAGGCAATATCCAGAGTGAAAATTTTGCATTTCAAGGAAATCACGGAATAAGATGAGAAATACCACAAAGTAACCACTCAGTAGCGCTCGTAAGAAAGCCAAACGTTTGATTGACATAAAACTCATGAAATGTACGAATTCAATTTCGAACAACCTCCTCCGATGGGGATAAGGGCTTCACCGCCATTCAGGAACCAATTGAATATGCATTAGGGCCCAGAAAGGCTCCGCACGGTAGCGACATTGCTATAGAACGGGTTAAGGGATAAAAGGAAGTCGACGGTGCTCTTTTCGTGTCATCCGATATTCCCATTTGCAATTTTAGAATTCGATTTATAACCGGCGGCCTCTTTCCCTCAATTCGGAAATGGTGCAGTTTGAAGCGGACCTGGTATCGACTGCCACCTTGTATCGGAAGCAGCAAGTTGCATACCAGATGAAGGGGTTGTGCTTCTTTGACGTTATGGAGCTGGAATTCAAAGCGGCATGCATCCTCGTTCGGCAAGTGTGAAATTCAAGGATATTCAAGGACTTGTGGCTTATGAAATTTGCACGAGCCTGTAAAATATCTTGTCGTAGAGCATGAACTTTGTACTTTTTCGATAGTCTAAGTCTAAGGGTATCGGATGAAGTCACCCTATAACCCGGTACATGTTTATTGAAATTGATTTTGTCTGAACGAAAATTGTCGACATTTGACTTCGACTATTGCAAGTTTCGCCGTTAAGATTCAGAGCACCTTAGCGCCACATTTTGTACATTCGGAAGAGGATAAGGTGTCGCCATAAACCATAATACGATCGTTGAAAAAAAACGTATCCTGTGAACTTGTGCACTTTATTGGCTTAATATTAAAGTTATGGTTTTCGAGTGAAGAAAATATTTTATTTTGATAGTCTAGTTGTCTGCTTTCTGGAACGATAATCAATTCATTTAATTTTTGGTTATTTAAAATGTTCTCCAAGTATCCTTTAAAACCCACCGTCTCAACTTAATCCTATCATACGAGCATCAGATGAACAAAACCCCAGAGGCTGGCATCAGCACGGAGTAACACGAACGAGTTATTCCAAGTTAAGAATTGTGTTTTCTAGTCTCGATTGGAACGTTCCGAATGAAGTTCAAAATTTCTGCATTTGTACAAACAAAAAGTTTCAATTTGCATACAGTCGATTCTTTAATTTACTAACCTTCTCAGGACAACTATGCTGAAATGGAACCCTGTACACAAAACCATTCGAGACCATTTCGTTTTCGAATCGATAAAGCAAAATATGGTTCTATTTTGAATTGATTTCGCTTTCAAGATCGAGATAGACGGATTGTCTTTCTCGGTTCTAAAGCACGCATTAATGTCGAACCAAAATGAGAACATATCTCGAACAATGTTTAAGTATTGATATATAAAAGATGAACATTCTCGAAAACGATTCAATATTTTTTCGTTATCAGACCGAATCGATCTTAAGGTTTTTTGTTGCTGGACAATTTTTTTCTAGGATTGAAAGCAAATTGATCTCGTGTCGAAGAGGTTTAGCTAATCGTCATTAAGGGCTCATATACTATACATATCCCTGCGGGCACTGAAAAACAAGTAAATTTGAACAATTATTAAAAAGGTTATATGGTGAAAAATTGTTGAGTTCATCAGGACGTTCGGTCGAATGTGCATGTCGGGTGCAAAACCCCCAGCACCGACTACGTACTTCACGGTACGGATCTCACACGGGCACGGGGGCTTTATCTGTATGCAGTGTACATGAGAGCTTTCTACAAGCTCGCCATACATTTCATGCAAATACATGCGGGAAATGGAGAAAAAGCTCGATGATTTTTAGTTTTAAATTCTCCAGTTATTCAGTTTTTCCGATTATTCCGATTATTAAGCTTTAAGCTTACCTCAAAATCACAGTAGTCGAAAATTATGCAGAACATACGTCAACATACGTCAACAATTTTCGAAAGTTAATTGAAAAGCTATTCATAAAATTAAAAAAACATTTTAAAAAATGTAAAAAAAAGTGTTGGGTCCAACAAAAAGGGATGATATTAACAGAGTCGGTTTCCTTTCTACTAATATTTCCACTTACACTGGTATACAAATTTGTGATATTCATTTTTCCAGAAAAACCCGACAACGCTGGTCGTGGCAAAAAGATGATGTGCAAAGTTTACTTTTTGGTTGCTTTCAATCTGGAAAATTTGGGGGTGAAATTTCTCCGAGCGAGCCCCAAATTGTCGGTCATTGCTGAGGTATTTGGCAACTTAGCTACTCATTTTCAAAAAACCTTGTTTTCGGTAGACACGATCGCGGGCGTTCTGCTTATTTCAAATAAAAAAATCAAACGGCATTTTAATCTGTCAAGTTTGAACTAGTCTTCGAACTAGGATTATCAAAAAATATTGAACAGTTAATTTTTGGTATGTTATTGAACTTTTCGACGTCAATTTTGGTGTATTTTTACGACTTCTTCAGGTCAACAAAAAAAAAACCGCTTGATGAATCACAATTATCCTAGTTTGGACACTGTATATGTATATTAGTGCTGAATAAGTTTACTAAATTTTAAAGAAATTCGTTCGATAGATTTTGAGATATCGTGTCTACCGATTTGAAAAACATACTTAGTTTTGAGAAAAACGCTAAACTTTTCACTAAACTTTTCACTAAACTTTTCATTATATTCGAAACTACACAGGAGTTTAGAGAATATAACGGCCTGTAACTTCCGAACGTCTTCGAATATCGGAATATTACTCCGCCCACATATTTTACACTATATTTGGATGTAATTTATGCAAAAAAAATCTATTTTTGAAAACCGTCACACGGGCTGACTGGCTTAAGGGATTTCAAAAAAGTTCATATCAAATCCACCATGTAAGCTCTTTTAGAGTAAATTTGTTGAGCCTTTCCGAAATTTATGTGTTGAGTTCACTTCGAATTAACTGAGCGCATTCACTAGGAGTAGTCTGGGTGGCTTAGTGACTAGAGCACTGGCCTTCAGTGCACCTGGTACCAGTAATTTTCAAGAATGAGATTGGGTGCGAGACTACCAGTTCACTCAGCTGTAAATGAGTACCTGAGTTAAAATCGGGGTAATAATCACGGACGAGCGTGTGGCTGGCCACTTCACCTCCTAGTGTTTTTTTGGTTTCGTAATGAAGTAACTCTGGCATCATGCTTCAAGGCCTAGGCCCAATTTGGGCTGTTGCGCCATTGATTATTATTATTATTAAACGGTTATTTACATCAATTGGTGAACATTTTCCTAAATTTTATTATATTCATATTGGAATGCAATTTAAGCAGAATAAAATTTTCTACGTAGTGTTTATCAGATGATGAAATTGTTCATCAATTAAAAAACCATTTGCGAATTTCTTTACGAACAATTGGATGATTGTAATTTTGTCATTTTGACGAATAGTTTAAGCAAAGAAAGATGAAACATGATGCACGTCACATCCGGATAATGTATTTTGCATCAAATTGATGAAATAAATTTGAAGAAAGGCGTCCATCAATATGAAGTATAATTTTTCTTTCAGTGTATAAGAAAAGAATTTTTGTGACTGTATTTCTTGTGCTGCTAATATGCTAGACCACTGATTTGCTAGTACTAGTAGGTCATATACACTAAATTTCTAGCTTATTTAATTAGGAAGATTTCTTACCACTTGATTTATATACATACATACACTAGACTAGAAAACTTGTAATTGTGATGGAAATCTATCAAATTTCCTCTACTATATTATCACTTACATTATTTTAACTACATTTTTAACTAGTTAAGTTGGGTGTTCCACTCAAGTTGAGTTTTTTTACGAGTCTAGTTTAAAAAAATTTATAGATAATACTAAGTGATTTCATACAGGGAAAAATTGTCATATCCGATACAGTATCGAACACAGATTATCATGTTGATTCATTTCCAAATGCACTACGTTATCACGTGGTGAATCATTTCAGAATAAACTATGTTATCACGTGGTTCTTAGATTTATTAAATTGTATACATAAGTACCTACATCTTACAAAATCAAATAAAAATAAAAAGTCATCAATCGAGATGCTGCACCGAAATTGAGTTTCCTATCCCGACATTGGCAGATTTGTCTTTGAGATTCGGGGCGCACTTGTTGCGATACGTGTACTTTTTCCATAAGATGTTTGATGATTCCATATTGCAAGGGACATTGCTTATTTCTGTTACATTTTTCTGTTAGATAATAATTTGAGAAGACCGAGAAGCTCTCGATACGAGATTGTTTCGATTGCCGTTCGAGATTTCAAACGTATTATACATAGGTAGTCGTTTATTTTTTCCCTGGTTACTGAATCTTTCATGTGTTGTACGACAATTATTCGAGATTCTACGGACTTCGAGCCAATGTTGGCTGGGACCTAATTCGCAAGACCAATACTAACGCATTTCAACTACATTCAAGCCAAATATCAATTGTGTTAACCGAAAACTTTTCGAAAAAAAACTTCAATTCACACATGGGTCAAAACTAAATTTCACCGAATGAAACATTTCAAAGTGGAAATTTGTTTAAAAAAAAAGAACCGCAAAAAAGTTTTCGTTATTTTTACGTATTCATAGATATAAAAGCTGTCATCCCGTCTCTACATCCCCAGGGTGTAGTGGGATTTGTACATTCTCATTCCTCCCTCCGCCCCCTCCTCCGTTAAATCTAGAAGAAAGGACGTTGCGTTTCGCCCCCAAAAAACAAGTTTTGATGTGAAGGTATTCGGGCGATTCCCTCTGTAAACAAAACCGATGGCATCCTTCGTAAGTGTACAACTTTGACGATGCGCTGATGTTAAGTATTCGTACAAGTCCCAAATGTCACATTTGAACTTTTCAAAAAAAAAAAAAAAAAACTGAAACAAAAAATAAGGGAAGATCAACGACAGCAAACACAACCAGTCCCACAAGGAGAAGAAGAAGAAAAAATACTGTCCACGATTTAAATATTAAATAGTGTTGCCATAAGCATAGACAGGGTAGTAAAATGTCGTTGAAATGTAACAGGGGGTTAATTCAAGGCTCGATAGCTACTAAATTAAATTATGTATAGGCGGTTCGGAGAATGTGGGTCGAGGGTTTGCCACAGTCTTAACCGAAACTGTTTAGTTGTTGTTCGGTGAAATTAAATTAAAGCAGAGCAGAGGCATCTAGTGGTGTAACCAGAGCGAAGGTCCTTCGGGGAATACATTGACAAGAATTTTGTGCAGCTGAGATTCAATTACAATTTGGTTCAAACATTTTCACTATTTCCTTAAAATCAAAAACCCTACATCCAATTTATTCAGTCAAAAATCAGAAGTTGACTTATTCAAAACTACAAGCAATGAAGAGAAGAAAATTCAAATTTCAAAGGATCGAACATGTCCGCATTTTATCATAAACAATTTTTCGGAAATTTAAATTACATGAAAAATATTCTCTCGACTTTGAACATTCAAACGTAATGCAATTGAATTGGTCATAAATCAAATTTTTGATAAGTAACAAATACACGGACAAATAAAAAGGTCATACGTAAAAGTAGCCAGAAGGACTATAATTCAGGGATCGAAAAAGGAATGTTTCTAGTCTGGTAAATATGTTTATGGTGGATGTTTTTTTTTTTTTTTTTGCGGATAAGGAAAGGACACTCTGTTTCTATTTTGATATCATACGCCATAAGGGATTTTGGTCAGAAATTTACATTCGTAGGATAAAGGAAAATCGAGCTTCCGAACCTACTGAAAATGAAAATAAATTTATGAATTGAGGGTAGTTTGTGTGGGGGGCGAAAAGGTTTGCAATTCTCATGAGATTTATGATTATAGCTTGCAAATTTTATATATGCACATAATAATGCCGGATTCTTGATAGTCGTCAGTTTTTGTAAATTTGAGAAGGAATCTATCTAGTATCTTGAAATAGAGGAAAATCCTGTCGATTGAGGGAATTATGTAAATTGCACTGAAACAACAATGTACTCAATAATGTTAGTATGTATTTTTCAGAACAACACTTCGTCCAATTTAGGCACACGAAAATAGGGTCTAATTTTGAGATATTTTTCAGATTTAAGCCATGGAATGAAATTTTTGCTATAAGCCCAGATGGTGTGTCTTCGAATCATATCTATGAACAGTTTACAAGCTGTTTTTGGTATCCCTTACCACACATTTCAATAAGATCCTTTCCAGAGAATCATATTCTCAGTCATTCTTAATACCTTCCCCAACGAGGATTAATCGATGGACTAATACCAATCTGAACTTCTAGAGAAAAACCGGACAATGTTGATCAAAAAGTTCCAAATTCGATTGGAAGGTTGGGAACTTAATTCCAGCTAAAAACAATAGTGACTTGTTGACGGTTTCACAGTAGTCATTTAATCCTAAGCTCCGATTTCATTGTCAAACGTATAGGTATTTTATAATAGTATGTAGTCAATCTCAAGTTTTGCTACAAACTTCGGATTAAGCAAAACGGTGGATGTTCTTCGAATTAAACTTGAGATCTAATTTTTTTGCAGCTCTTCTCGAACTTAACTCTAAAAACTCTTGTGAAAATGTATTCAAGTGACGAACATTTGAGTGATGAAGAGGTTTCAAATGTGTTTAATAGAACCAGGGCGATTCGAGACATAAGAACTTGGACAAATCAACTTTATGAATTGGATGATTCCGATTTTCAGACTCGTTTTCGGCTATCGAAGCATATTTAATAATAATAATAATAATAAATGGCGCAACAGCCCAATCGGGCCTTGGCCTTAAAGCAACACTAGGAGGTGAAGTGGTGAGCAACACGTTCGTCCGTGATTATTACCCCGATTTTAAACTCAGGTACTCATATACAGCTGAGTGAGATGGTAGTCCGGCACCCAATCTCATTCTCGAAAATTACTTGTCGCCAAGCAGATTCGAACCTGGAACCAGGTGCTCTAGCTACTAAGCCACCCAGACTAATATCAAAGCATATATACTGCATTGGAACTATGTAATTGAATCGCATATACCGCATCCAACAAATTGGTAAATTGATTTGTTAAAATAAATGCATTTATTACAGAATACATTTTTTAGGAATAATGCCGTATCTCCAGAAAGCTTGGTGTTATTAACATTGTGGCATTGTTGTACAACTGGCAGCATGCTTATCACTGTTGCCGACATTGCAAAGTTTCTAAATCGACCCCATGCAAAGTTGTGAAGAAAGTGTCTCATTCTACTGCAGTTTCGATGACATATTTCCTCAATTTACCAGTAAATGACAATGAAGTAAAAATTGCCAAATCAGGTTTTTTGCAATAGCTAAATTTCCAAATGTTATCGCCGCTATTGATTACACCCATGTCAGAACTATATCATCAGGTAAACTACATACCAGATAAACTTTGTATAATTATGTAATATTCTTAAAATATCCATCTTTAGGATCTGAGAAAGTCGCTAGTCATGTGCAAAGATTATCCATAAGAAGACTGGACACTTAAAAAATAAGTTTTTTTTTGTGTAAGAAAACCTAAAAATCATTGTATAAGCGGAACAAAGAATTCCTATTGAACAATTTCAATTCCATATTCTTATGCAAATTCAAATGCGAAGAAAAGAGTACGTTAATATGCGAAAAATTAATGATTACTTATTCGTACACTGAAAGAAAAGTCATACTTCATATTAATGAACGCCTTTCTTGAAATTTGTTTCATCAACTTGATGAAAAATATATTATCCGGATGTAACATGCATCATGTTTCATCATTCTTTGATAAAACTATTCGTCAAAATGACGAAATTACAATCATCAAATTGTTACACAGTAGATATTTTTCAAAATCATGGATATTGTTATTTGTTGGCCTGGTTCCACCCATAATTCGACAATTTTCGACATCTCCAAATCTTATTAACGATTTGAAAGGAATAATTCTTGAAATAATAATAATAGCTTAAATGAACTCCCGTTATTAATGATTACTTCCGAAATACGCGCATAACATAATTATGAAATAAAAGTTTGTTTATTTATTTTCATATAATTTTACATCAAATGACAGGAAAGGCAAATTATACCAATGTAAAAAATCTGAACTTCAGCTTAATTATTGTTCATTTTAGTTAATCTTAGAATATTTATTAACAGTGAAATCGGGTCAACTAAGCAGCACGTGATCAGTGCAGGAAGGATCGGCTTGTAATGGTTCAGATTAGATTGGAAGAAGCTTTGATATGAGAAAGTCGCTAACCATGTGGAAAGATTATCCATAAGAATACTGGACACTTAATAAAATACGCATTTTTTGTGTAAGAAAACCAATAAATCATTGGATAAGCGGAACAAAGAATTCCGATTGAACAATTTCAATTTTATATTCTTATGCAAATTCACATGCGAAGAAAAGTATACGTTAATACGCAAAAATGAAAAAAAAAAAAATTTTCACGTTTCACGATTAATATACACCAAAAAAAAGCAAAAAGAAATCAGTCCGTCATACGCCATCCAATTACGTAGTTCATATGTTATTTGTGGCAGCGGCGTAAGTATTCTAGCGCGACCCTATTCTAATCGCTTCCCGAACTTTTTGTTAGGTTCTCATATTATTTTCATAGTTCATAGTAATCTCAGAGTTGAACGCGTTCCGAACTTCTACCGGAAAAATAATAAAGTTGAGCCCAGACTGTTGGCAGATTTTTCACAATGAATGTAATATAACGCATTTATTGCGGCTGTTCTATTCTCAAGGGGAAAAAAATGTGGGTGTAGAGGGTGAGGGTGGCGGAGGATGAAAAGGAAAAGATTCCGATCAGGCCCGTGCGCACGGGGGGGGGGGGGGGGGGTTTGGGGGTTCAAACCCCCCCCATTGGCTGAGGTCTATATATTCAAATGATGGCTGAGGTCTATATATTCAAATGATGGCTGAGGTCTATATATTCAAATGATGGCTGAGGTCTATATATTCAAATGATGGCTGAGGTCTATGTATTCAAATGATGGCTGAGGTCTATATATTCAAATGATGGCTGAGGTCTATATATTCAAATGATGGCTGAGGTCTATATATTCAAATGATGGCTGAGGTCTATGTATTCAAATGATGGCTGAGGTCTATATATTCAAATGATGGCTGAGGTCTATGTATTCAAATGATGGCTGAGGTCTATATATTCAAATGATGGCTGAGGTCTATGTATTCAAATGATGGCTGAGGTCTATATATTCAAATGATGGCTGAGGTCTATATATTCAAATGATGGCTGAGGTCTATATATTCAAATGATGGCTGAGGTCTATGTATTCAAATGATGGCTGAGGTCTATATATTCAAATGATGGCTGAGGTCTATATATTCAAATGATGGCTGAGGTCTATATATTCAAATGATGGCTGAGGTCTATGTATTCAAATGATGGCTGAGGTCTATATATTCAAATGATGGCTGAGGTCTATGTATTCAAATGATGGCTGAGGTCTATGTATTCAAATGATGGCTGAGGTCTATATATTCAAATGATGGCTGAGGTCTATATATTCAAATGATGGCTGAGGTCTATGTATTCAAATGATGGCTGAGGTCTATATATTCAAATGATGGCTGAGGTCTATATATTCAAATGATGGCTGAGGTCTATATATTCAAATGATGGCTGAGGTCTATGTATTCAAATGATGGCTGAGGTCTATATATTCAAATGATGGCTGAGGTCTATGTATTCAAATGATGGCTGAGGTCTATATATTCAAATGATGGCTGAGGTCTATATATTCAAATGATGGCTGAGGTCTATGTATTCAAATGATGGCTGAGGTCTATATATTCAAATGATGGCTGAGGTCTATGTATTCAAATGATGGCTGAGGTCTATATATTCAAATGATGGCTGAGGTCTATATATTCAAATGATGGCTGAGGTCTATATATTCAAATGATGGCTGAGGTCTATGTATTCAAATGATGGCTGAGGTCTATATATTCAAATGATGGCTGAGGTCTATATATTCAAATGATGGCTGAGGTCTATGTATTCAAATGATGGCTGAGGTCTATGTATTCAAATGATGGCTGAGGTCTATATATTCAAATGATGGCTGAGGTCTATATATTCAAATGATGGCTGAGGTCTATATATTCAAATGATGGCTGAGGTCTATGTATTCAAATGATGGCTGAGGTCTATATATTCAAATGATGGCTGAGGTCTATATATTCAAATGATGGCTGAGGTCTATATATTCAAATGATGGCTGAGGTCTATATATTCAAATGATGGCTGAGGTCTATATATTCAAATGATGGCTGAGGTCTATGTATTCAAATGATGGCTGAGGTCTATATATTCAAATGATGGCTGAGGTCTATATATTCAAATGATGGCTGAGGTCTATATATTCAAATGATGGCTGAGGTCTATGTATTCAAATGATGGCTGAGGTCTATATATTCAAATGATGGCTGAGGTCTATGTATTCAAATGATGGCTGAGGTCTATATATTCAAATGATGGCTGAGGTCTATATATTCAAATGATGGCTGAGGTCTATATATTCAAATGATGGCTGAGGTCTATGTATTCAAATGATGGCTGAGGTCTATATATTCAAATGATGGCTGAGGTCTATGTATTCAAATGATGGCTGAGGTCTATATATTCAAATGATGGCTGAGGTCTATGTATTCAAATGATGGCTGAGGTCTATATATTCAAATGATGGCTGAGGTCTATATATTCAAATGATGGCTGAGGTCTATATATTCAAATGATGGCTGAGGTCTATGTATTCAAATGATGGCTGAGGTCTATATATTCAAATGATGGCTGAGGTCTATATATTCAAATGATGGCTGAGGTCTATATATTCAAATGATGGCTGAGGTCTATGTATTCAAATGATGGCTGAGGTCTATATATTCAAATGATGGCTGAGGTCTATGTATTCAAATGATGGCTGAGGTCTATGTATTCAAATGATGGCTGAGGTCTATATATTCAAATGATGGCTGAGCAGGCCCGTGCGCACGGGGGGGTTTTGGGGGTTCAAACCCCCCCCCCCCCCCCCCCCCATTGGCCTATTTTCACAGGGAAGTGAGGACCTTTTTTTTTTTTTCTTAGGTCATCACATTTAGTATGGGGGAACATGATAAAACCCCCCCCCCTCCCCATCATACATTCCTGCGCACGGGTCTGATTCCGATGCTTATATCTTAAGAACATATAGTGATATAAAGTTGAAACTTGCTATTTAGATAGAGCTATAGTAGTGGCAGATTGGAAAAATATATTTTTTTAGGGGTGGTACGGTACGGGGGAGGGGGTGATTTTCCTAACTATAGAACGTCTTATGCTAGAAAGTTGAAACTCGGTGTTTATATGTAAATGAACTAGAAAAGTAATTTTGATTAAAAAAAATTCGAATATCCATTGGCGTTTCGGGAGGGGGCAAAAAATAATTATCAGTGGAAATAGAATGCATTTATTTTCACGATTTTTGTCATATCTACTAGGTCTTCCCAAATATCGAACTCATTTTTATTCTACGGATTCTTCATATGAATGTCTAGAATGTCTTTTCAAGATTTTTTGAAATTCGACTCCTAAGGGGGTGTAAAGTGGTTGTATACTTTTTCATAAGTTTTGCCATATCTCTCAGATCTGATCAGATTTTCACTTCCACGGGCTTGTTTAATAATCACCTATTTGTAAGTGTTTTCCTTTTGCAACCCCTAGACTGCAAATGACCCAATTATGTAATGGAATATGACCCAATTATATAATGCATTTTATTCTAACCGCTTCCCGAACTTTTTGTTAGGTTTTCAATCACGTAGTAACCTACACCGCATCTCAGAATTGAACGCGTTCTGAACTTCTGCTGTAAAAATAATAAGGTTACGCTCAGATTGTTGGCAGATTTTTTTTTATATGCGTTCAATAAGGATGTCATTGAATTGGTGAATGCGACTCGTTATCACTTTTTGCCTTATTTTTAATCATACATCATGCTATTGCTATCTTATTCTTTCATTTAACTAAATAATGAAACCACGGTCAGATTTTGATAAAAAAATTACTGCGTAATGTCCTGTCTTGTTAAAGATAATCTATGGCGATTTGTGCAATATTGTCGGAAATCAGGGTTATGTCTAAGCCTTCATGTCTGTCCTGCTAATAAAAGGAGGATCTTACCCTTATTATAGAGAAGGCGACTAGTTCTAAAAAGGTAATCAAAAACCGCATCACCTCTTTCGCGACTATCGTTACCCAAAACCGAAACTGACACTGGCTTTGAGCTTACTAGCCTAGTGATGAGATCGTCAATGTTACTGGCAACAACGGCACTTGACTGAAATGAGACAGGTAGAGTAACTGTATAAGAACTAACACAAACATCCATTATCTTGAGTACGGACAATGTGTGTTTCATTTGAAACCAGTACATTTGAAATTTTTTTGCAGTTGTCCGATTTTTCATTTTTATCTCCACTAAAGTGGATAAACGCTGTATTTAGTTGACATTTCATGAGACATATGTATCTCGATTCCGTGAAACGTTAATCAAAATCCATCTGCTACACGTATACACACTAAAACTATGCCATTTAAGAAACCTGCAAACTTTGGAGTTCGCAGGGTTCAAGAGTACTAAAAAGGTACCAAAAGCGGTCATTGTCCGTACTCAAGATAGTGGATGTTTGTGTTAGTTCTTATACAGTGACTCTAGAGACAGGTATACTGCAATTGGCCAAATAATGTCTGTTATTTCGTTCTAGGCTGGCTACGACGAAATCGGGATCATTGAAATTATGAAGCAGCATAGATTTAGATAGTAGTTCATCGCAAGATTGCACTCTCTTCACAGGCCCATATTCCTTTAATTAAATTTCTGAATAAAGACGCGGTCTTCTCCACTTTTAGCTAGAATTAAAGTGGGTCATTTGATTTTAGAGTAATTAAGGTTAATTTGCAGAACTAGCAGCATTAACCTTGAATACGGCACGATCTGATGGTCTTGAGGTCTTTGTTACTGCCATTGCGAGGACTTGGCGGTACCTCATACATTCCAGCATCCGAGTCTAGATTACCCTTGTCTATTAAGGAACAGTGGTCCTGAGGAATTGTAGCGGAATTGGGTTGCACCCAATCCACTTCCTTCGCCGATTAGTAATCAACGAGTTTGGCGGCACCACTATGGTCATCTTAGGATCAGGGTCTGTATCTTTTTCCGTCGCCTCGCGTACGGTATGGGATCTTCCACACTTGTCTTCTACAAATAAAATGTAATTTGACCAAGGCTAAAAAAAATTCTTCTGGTCAGCAAGAGTGGGCTAGACATTCTTCGTTAGCTATAATTGTCGCGACCTTTGCGGCCCCTTTTGCTCTTTGCGATCTTTCAATTTAGAATCGCTAGATCAACCAGATTAAGCAAAAAAACAATTTCATACATTTTTTTTACTAGTTACCTTTATATATTTGTAATTGGGTCTTACACTCCGCGAACACCGCTACCTGGATAAAAATCGGAAGCTCCTTTCATCTTTTACATCAATTCCAAGTCACTTTTTTGCTGATTAGTATCTTCTATGTAGAAAGTTTATCTTTTCAAAAATATCTGATTTATGATTCGAGATAGTTCTATATAAGTAATGTACCTATTTCTGCTTATCGATAACGATCTGTGCTCTACATACTTGCATCTATATTTGGTTCAACGGGTATCTATAGATACATTGTACGAATCGATGTGTAATATCCGTTCGGTACAACCGTCCGATTTTTTCCCTTTCTTAAATTCCAACTCGTATATAATACCAAAAGCATTTACAATTATTTCGACTCCAATCAGTGTAATGACATTATCAAAGGTAAAAAACTTCAATGCACATTTCAGATACATCAGCTTCTTTAAGACTTTCAAAGAGAGACTCTACGATCGCTGCAACGATGAAACCAAAGTGATAATTTCCAAGAATTAAAAATCTTACGTTGCAAAGCCCTACCGCGCATTTAATCACTTTATCCTAAGCGCGACGTGATATACTGAAGGTTGTATATGATCTGTGAAACGCGCCTGTATCTTTTCTTATAGCGAGTATCTTTTCATACCTTTTGTAGGTGATAAACCGATAAAAAACTACTGAACGATTAAAGATCACTAAACTGGCTTGACGACTAAGTGACGGCGGATTAATATGGCGACAAGCAAAAATGTGTCGTTTATTAGCGTTGCGGTAGGAAATTTCGCTCTCTCTTTCTCTGTCCCCTATTATTATTGATCCTCATTGATGTCCTCGGCGTACGGAAATTGTTGCTTCTACTGATTGATACCCCTTGATTGAAATTTAATTAAAAAAAAAAACACTGCGCAATCTTTCATAAGGGCAGCAAAAATAACTTTATCGCTTGTTACGGATCGCACGTGCTTCGAATAGATAAAAGTATCGATGGCCGATCATAGAGCAGATATTGTGCAAAAACTGACCATAGATCGGACGTTGAGACAGAACTGATCTAAATAAGTTGATTTATGCGATCGATACCTTAATCGGAAGGAATTAGTTGCGATTGCTAGAGGTGATGGTTATCGAATCGAATGGGCGCATTGATCGAACACTTTTCCGATATCATGTTCATTTTTGTGAGATGTCAGGAAATGTTCGTAAAGTTTTCATTGGCGCACTATGCATGCTACCACACCAGAAAAATCAAAGTAACTCCTGAGACCCACAGGGAAGTGATCTGGGTCCAAAGCTCTTTTGATTCTGTAAATCGATCGTTAGTGAGAAATATTCGAATTTGTTGAAGAGGATTAAATTAAAAACCTGCTCTCAATATCTTCCTAGTACCGGTGTACATATTCCGTGATATGACTTCCCTTTCAGATACTTAGATACCATCGTAATTAACAACACAGTAGGTTGTTATTTTTTTCCTCACCTTATTATTAATTTTCTTTGAGTTCAAGCACTTAGTCGCCATCATTTAGCCCATAAAAGGTGTATAATGTTCGTGTTAATTTTATCGAATAAAAAGATTACATCAGAACGTTATTCACCCAAATGGTCTCGAATTGGACTACAAAATACTCTGGTAGAGTCCGTGACATGTGTGAAAAAGCCAGAAAAATGTATGTATGTCCTGGTTAATAGGATAACAACCCGGAGGATTTACCTTGTCCAGAAGAAACAAGGAATTAATAATGATTTGTACGTGCACAGGACACGATTATCTCATGCGCAACATATTTGCATATCAAAGTTCCTATCTAATAATATTTTCACACCCTCAATTTTTTTTTATTCGAATAAAACGAACGTATTGAACGAATATAAGGGTGAGTCATAACATTTTGATAAAATTTCTGCTATTTAGCTTTCTACATTTTCGGGATGAGTTTATGTTCAATTGAAGTAACTTAAAAGCCAGTCGATTTCAAAATATTTTGGTCGATCAGATCCAAAAGAAATTTTATTTATCTCCCACTAAAATAAGAAATTATCCTCCCTCCCATATTTCTTTGATTCAATTTCAGTTGTTCCTATTTGCCAACATAGTATAAAATTATAAAAGAAATGTATAGGCTAGTACTTGTAACTCCTCGCGTTACTGGTTCTACCTTAATGCCTCATGAGTCCGGTACGACAATTTTTTATCCCTGTTTGATATTTCTTTCTTGAGAGGATTTTAATCGATTGAAATCGTTTTTCGTTCATGTAATTTGGCGTGGACAATACGTCTGCATCGTTCGCTGTTTATCAGCGAACTAATTTTGAAAGTTTAGTTTAGTGAAATAGGTTTTCAAACTATTTGAAACGTATAACTATTAAAAATCAATAGTTTTTTCATTGATTTATCTTCTAGAAATACCAATTAACTATACTATGTATCTATGATACTTTTTTAAGAAATGTGGTCTTCTTATGTAATTCTTGACATGAAAATCGTGAAAAATGGCTCAGTTTGACTTCATGTATCTATTATTAACAAAAAAGAAAATTTTTTAAAATTTTATCTATGGAAGACCTTCTTTAAGATTTTTTTCAGCATTAAATTAATGAAAATGACATGTTAATTATTCAAGAAATAGGTAATAACCGTTTAAAAAACTCGAATTTACGCATTTTAAAAAATGTTCAAGCACTGTTGTTCTAATAGTATTTTTTCCAAATACAGTTTTAAATTTTTTCTCTATGGATGACCTAGTTTACATACCAGCTAAAAAAGTGGTGTAATTTGATTTTTTTTTTTTGTTGCCATTAACATGAAATATTGGTAAGAAAATAGTCATGGAGCCTTAATGGCGTAAAAAATGTATTCGCGTGAAGCTAAACAAAATTCATGATAGATTTCTCGAACTTACTTTTAAGTAACTGTTATACTAATTTCTATAAAATTCCACATTTGCACATAATAATTTCTTGAGTCATCCAGAGTTCTGGAAGGGCAATACATAAATTTTCCAAGTACTTTTGTATGGAGGCTATACGAAGGATGTTCTTTATAAATTTAGTATTACTTGTAAGTTGTAACAGACGGACGGATTAAATTTTACTTCGACGTAAAGATTTTCGATCACCTGCCCGACCGCGGCCTTGTGCGGGAAACCATGAAACCGAATTACATATAGTGGAAATAATCATTCATTATTGAGTAGTGAGCCGGCAAGAGGTGTTGTCATCTCCGTTATTTACTATATCTCTATGGTTTTTTTAAAATTTGATATTACAAGAGGACAACGATTTAAATCAGAGTAGAAACAAGCATGATTTTTATCACTTTTTTTCGTGGTATCGGTTAATCCTTCCGTTAAGACATCACCTCGAGACTAAGTCCAGTTTTAAACTTCGGATCAGTGTACATGCGTACGAGACTTTATCTCTTCCTTCAATGTTGCCTTCTTTTTGACTCCTTGTTAACGATACCCGATAGCTACTACTTAATTACCTGGAATACTACCAGTGAATATACCGGTTATGACTATATTAAATTAACCAAGCTACATATTTCTAGGTTAAATGTTATGACGCAGAACACCAAATAAAACTATTACGACAACAGATGGTGAGTGTAGGGTATAGGATAGTGAATTAAATTAAGGCGTTCTTATAAGGTACAATCTGGTTGGCAATCAAACAGCCAACCTTTGCACTCACAACCGTCAACTGCCGAAGTAGTCGCAAGTAGACATTACAGCTTGTTTTTGCCTGAGGCAGTAGTCTACTGCCAGCAGTTACTGCTGACCGCGACTGTCGGCAGTACCAGCCAGACTCTGGTACCATTACGGGGACGAATCGCAACCTGATTCCAAGTGAGTTGAGCAGTGTTCTTCATTCGCAACAAAATGGTTTATTTTTTGATAAATTTAATTTTTACATTTCGAATTGAAAATACAAGGTTTTCCGGTAAATACTGTTAAATTTATTTTGTGTGACGTTTCGGACTCGACTGTTCAGTTTGATAAAGGACTCAGTCAAGTCCGAAACGTCACACAAAATAAATTTAACAGTATTTACCGGAAAACCTTGTCTTTTCAAAATAGTTTATTATTGAAATAATGAAACAAAATCAAAATGAACATATGAGGATCTAAAATTATTTGTTTCATTGATGTAAGCCAAAAAATTTCCAACACCTTTAATATCGAGAAAAGAAGGCTTACATTTATTATCTCATAAAATTCCACTGCGTGTAGGGTTGTATTGAAACAATTCTATGTTCTATTTCACCTGAATCTTTAGTGTGCAATGCAGACCGTAATCCTCTGGGACATAAAAGTCATTTATTTTCGTTTAGTGATTTTTTATTTCCCACAGGACTTAGTATAAAGTTCCGAATCCAAGCAAAATACCGCATCACTGGACTTCAGTTAGTGCGAGCACTAATTTCTTTCGAACAACCAGAAAAGGGGTGGAACTTTCTTCATGAAAATTTGATTAATCTTATGATTAACTGCGAAAATCAACGTAGTAGTGTTCGGGGGTATGTAAGGTGATATCAGAATATTTTCTTACTCAGCTTCTGGCTGAAATTGCAGTTTGGGCAATGATATTGATTTTTTAAATTTATTTGACTTTTTGATGAAAAGTTTGTTAACGTTCGTATAAATCTGTGGCAACAGGGAAAAAGTAGGTAAGTCTAAAAACGAAACTATTCAGGGCAGCACTTTTTACTACACTGAAATGTTTATTCCAAGGTTGCATTGACTATATAAAAGTTTTTCTAACCATAGTAAAACTGAGATGTTTCCAGTGATCATGGCTATGATGGTACTAGCCATAGCACATAATTCGTAAAAACATAGTATGGTTGCATTAATCATATATCCCTACTGAAATTTAATATGGTTGCACCAATCATGCTCGTTACATGATGTAATTGTGTATTATAATCACGACAACCTTATTCTATGATCAGTGGAACCATATAATTTGATAAGATAGTTCCCACAACCATACCTCTCACAGTACGAAAAGTGTCGTTCGCGGTGTAAGTTCGCTTCTTCCAATTTCATGTGTGCTTTGTTTGAGAGTGTCTAATTGTCAAATCAAACGTGTTTTCTTTGTGAATTATTTTAAAGTGTCACATGTATCTTATGCTTGACCCAACCAGGCGCGAACGCAAAAAAATATTTGAGGGGGGGGGGGGGGGTTTTCAGACAAATAATTATTTCGGGGGGGGGGGGGGGGGTTCATACAAATTTACTCGTTGAGTGCAAGTTACATTTAGTTTTGCGAATGTAGCTACATCATTTCGGGGGGGGGGGGGGTGTTTAACCCACAAAACCACCCCCTGCGTTCGCGCCTGGACCCAATTTTTATATTTTTAAACAAGGTTGCGTAAATCATACACCAAGGTTCTGAAATCAGAACTATGATTCAGGCAATCATGTAACATAAATTTTATGATTGACCCAACCATTTTATTATTGAATAAGGTTGCGTGTTTCACACACCTAGGTTTCCACAACCATAATTTTGATTGAGCTAAACATGTCATATGTTGTAACATAGTTGTGACAACTATAACCTCAATCATAGTAATTTTCTCCCGAAATATGGTTGCCACAATCATATTCTTTCTTTGAGTGTATAAATCCTGTAAATCCAGTTTATGTGAAAAAATTCAATTTGTTAACATCTCAGTGATCAAATAACATATAAAAATAGCTTCTCCACAGTGCATTTTACTATTTTTCTACTTACTAAGTTATTCCCTGTAACCACAGAAATATACGATGCGATAGAAAATCCAACAATAAATATAAACAATATTAATAGAAGTGTAATCAATAGTGCAATTACTGAGGGCAAAGAACAATTCATTTTGCAAGGTTCCAAGGAACATTCTCTAAAGTTAACCAGGCATGCAAGCATTTTGTGCAACTTTTTCTACAGACTGATATAATCAACCCCCTAACTGCCATAACGAATTGCCAAAAAAGAAACCTGCATACGTTGTTTGTGTAATCGGACAATAAGATGAATTCAGCAAACCAGGAATTACAGATACGATTGTAATGGTGCTAACACTTCCCCCGAGTGTTGTTAGACACATAATAGGACTTTAGACGGTTAACCTACGATACGTGAATGTGAAAGTTATATGAGCTCTGGTTATTGCTGCAATAACCGCACTACTAACGGAAATTACATTTTCTTCATGGCTAGTTCCTTTTTACGGAAAGAAAGTGACTATATGAATTCTTTCTTTTTTGCTTTCCGGAAACAGTCAGGAAGAGCTGAATTCATGAAATAATGAAGTTGTAGATGCTTCAATTTTAGATAGAGTTCTGCATATTAAAAATACTCAGAAGTTCGAGAAGCGCACTCAAAGGGAAAATATGACTGTGGTAACCATATTTTGGGAGAACCTAACTATGGTTGAATTTATAGTTGCGTGAACCATGTTACAATACTTAACATAGTTCTGATAACTGATGTCATGGTTGTACTAACTGTACTGTCTTGTTGCCCTAAAAATAGTATGATTATATCGATCATGAAAATATTTGTAATTTGATAATTCCAACTATAGTTATATATCTGAGAAATGTGTTATGAATGAACTAACAAACGAAAACTTGTTAAAGATATAGGCCGCTATTCACAGTCGTCATAAAGTTCGCTTCAAGTTAAAGCTGACTTTAGTGTCTTATTAATAGTACGACACTAAAGTCAGCTTTTACTTAAAGCCAACTTTATGACGACTATGAATAGCGGCCATAAATTTCACTATAAAGTTGGTTGAATATAAATATATTTCTATAACTGGAAAAATACTTAATATTTTCAATATAGTATGTAGGTATATAAAATAAGAAGTTTCAATACGCTTGTTAGCACAGCTATAGATTAATCTATGTAACTCACGAACGATACCTTTCACTGCGGAAGAAATTATGGTTTTCGTCTTTTCATGACCTATTTGTTAATAATTCCGATACTGTGCAGCCCGGTTATAACGTACCTTGATGGGACCATAAAAGTGGAACGTTATAACCAAAATACATTATAACTAACATAAGAACCTTTCACATTTGTGAATGGGGTTTGAAAAAAGGTGCGTTATAACCAAAAGTATGTTATAAAAGTGCACTTTATAAGCAGGTTACACTGTAATAATTTTGTAATATCAGCATGCAAAATGGAACAAACCATAGTATAGTTGTGAAAAATCTAATACATAAAAATAAAAGCACTAAATGGTCGGGTGGGATGGAAATCTACACCTGTGAACCGACTACCGGACAGTTAAATAACATAATTCTATTCCCGAAAATTGGTTTGTGTATTTGTTATAAATAAAATAAACTTGACTTTAATAAGTTGATGCTGGGTTTTCATATGCGACAATTTTCTGCGACAGAAATTTGTCACGACAAAAATGTGTCACACTCTTCAGTATAGAGTTTTCATTTGTGACATTACTTGTGTCATACCTTTGCGTAAATTGGTTGTCAAAAAAAGTGAAATGGCTGAAAAAATAAGGAAACAGCAAAAAAAAACCAAAAAAAAATTGTTAAAATTGCTTCTATTAGTGAAAATAAGAGAAAATTCGAAGCGACAGTACTGGGTATCGAAGATATTTCGCACTAATGACAGAAGGTTAAAGACTTTGAACTGAAATTTTTGAGAAACCTTTGAACTGAAATTTTTGTCACAAGAAAAGTCGGAGTTTCTCCGACTAGCGACTTGCAACAAAATTTGTCATAGATTTGTAATCTGATTGGATAACTGATTTGTCACACAACTTGTCACAGAAAATTATCACATATGGAAACAAAGCATCAATCTAACCTAAGCTTAGGTTTACACCATGCAGTCGTAGCAGAGTGGGTAAGGCGTCTGACTAGAAATCAGATGATTACCTCTTTACCAACATGTGCGTTTTTTAAATTTGTTTGTTATAAACAGTTTAATTTCGAAGTTTGCATTGGCGTGAGTAGCGCTTCCGCTCAACGGGAGAGACGAGAGTAACAGGGGCGATGGAACAACGTGAGCGTATAGCCACGGTACGCGGATAGTATTCAATAAATTTCTATAGTTGTATTGATCATGGAATATAGTTGCTGTTAAGATAAAACGTTTTACATCATGTAACAAGCATGGTTAGGCCGACCTTATTAATTTAAAGTCACCAAATATGCTTATTACAACAATAGTTTCTTGTTTGTAGTTTGTTTGTGTGAATTATAAGCTATGGTAAGGACAACCATAATGTTAATATAGTTATAATAACTGAATTATGGTCACTGCAACCATGGATGATTCGCATTTTTTTTTTCAATGTGGTTAAAGTGGTGGTGGTTCAGTAGATGCCCAACATTTTACACATGAAATAAGTAATTGGGTCAAACTTTTACTTATAAATTGGCATTGGTTATTTCAAGGCAAGGAAGTTTTATGGAAAGTTGGTTTTATCAATAAAAAAATAAGTGAATATTTTAAAAATATAGATTTTTGGCAAATATACGTATTTAAAAAGCCCTTGTAGATGTACAGCGAATGTAACCCCTTTACACTTCAATCGATGTTGAATATCGAAAAATCCTGTAATTATTTTTTGTGCTATTACTTAAAAGCCTGTTTTTTTTAAGGATACTGAACTGGACTTAGGTGGTTAGCCTTTAATACTCTGATAGTGTACAATCCAGTCAGCTTACTGATGGGAGGTCAGAATTCGGGCTGGGTATGGCAGCGTACTAGTTGATGTTAATAAGTGTGATGTTTGGCTTTGATGTGATCTACCAGAACAGCAATGTTGCCTATAACAAATCAACTACTGTCTGGTGTCTCTGATGGTGTTAGTGAATCTGATAAGAATGTAAACAGAACTCATCTGGTCAGTGTTAAATCCCGTTGAAATGAAATTAGTGAAACATATATAAACTCATAATATCACCTTGGAACTTTAATTTTAAAAAATAAAAAAAAAAATTTTGGCGATTACATGAAATTCTCCTAGATCTAGAAGTAAAAACTAAATTGATGTCGTAAAAAACCCAGAAATTTCGAAAACTGTAAAAACGTATGAAATCTCCTTACACCTCCTTGGGGTTAAATATTCAGCAATCTTGAAATAATTTTTCTTTACCAATAACATAGAAAGCCTGAAGAAGTAAATACCAATTCGGTGTCTTATCATTTCTAAGAGATATCACGGCATTCATAAAAAGTAAACCCTTTAAAAAGCAAAAGGTAACTTTTCTGAAAATGTTAGAAATGAGTCTGAAAATCTAACTCAGCCCCTCATATTATTAAACCGATACATAGAAGTCCTTCCAGATAACTTGGGGGAACTCCTCTATTGCGAAATCAACATTTATTTATGAGGGTTGACTAATAGGAAGATTTTGTACACCCCTTTAAAATTTAATAAAAAACTAGGTTTTAAAATGAGACAATCGCGGACTGATGAGGAAATCTCATCGAAACGATTTTTAGACGAATATAAAACTAGCCTGTGGAAGTAATAACTTATTCAATATCAACTCCTTTACATCCACCTGTGGGTCGAATCTTGAAAAATCCTGAAAACAATTTCTAGGTTTATGTGAAGAATCCGTAGAATAAAAATTAATTCAATATATCATCAAACCTAAGAAATATGATGAAATTCGTAAAAAAATATGCACCTCAATACGTCAATGTATATTTCAGTTTTTTTACTCAAATTACTTTTGAAGTACAACTGCATATACCCATCAAGTTTCGAATTTTTAGCGTAAGCCGATCAAGAGAATGGAAAAACACCCCATCCCGTATCAAACTTCCCGCATTGAATATTTTTAGAACTTATCTCAACTATAGCCCTACTTAAATACCAAGATTGAGTAGAATGGTATAAGAACGAACATTTTTTCTTTCTCACCCCCTTCCCTCATTTTACTACTCCACCACTGAAACTACAAATAAATACTAAGTTCCATTTTCGTGACATTAACAATTTAAAAGATATGTTAATTTCAGCTTTCGGGCGTTTCGGACGAATTGTTTTCACCCACTCCCATACCTCTTCATTCATATCGACAATTGTTTTTTTCTGCAATTTTCTCCACTAGTTTTAAGCGTTTTTTGCAATTCAGAAACCAAAATATTTCGTCTAAAATGATGGAGACTTAATGGGATAAAACCTGTCTATCCATAAAAAATCTTTAATAGTTCAAAGGGCTTGGGAGCTACTGAAGTAAAGTCAAGTCGAAATCGTTTCTGAACAAAACGCTTTAGTTCTGGAATAGAATAACAGTACGTAAGTCCCTAAAACACATTGTTATACTTATGGCACACGAAAAGAAATTAGTTTAAAATTTTCCAGACCACACTTTTCCCCTATTTGTAAGTACGGGGTTAAGAACAAAAAATCTGCCAACAGTCTGGGCGCAACTGTATTATTTTTCCGGCAGAAGTTCAGAACGCGTTCAATTCGGGGATGCGGAGTATGTTACTATGTGACTGAAAACCTAACAAAAAGTTCGGGAAGCGGTTAGAAAAGGGTGTGACATATGAATTATATAATTGGGTCATATTCCGGGATGCGGTCTAGAGGTTGAAAAAAACAAAACTTAAAAATAGGTGATTATTAAACAAACCTGGGGAAGTAAAAAGATATTCGATATCTGATCAGACCTGAGAAACATGGTGGAATTCATGAAAAGTATACAACCAGTTTACACCCTCTTAGGGGTCGAATTTCAAAAAATCTTGAAAACACATTCTAGGTATTCACATGAAGAATCCGTAGAATAAAAATGAATTCTATATTTCGAAAGACCTAGTAGATATGACGAAAATCGTGAAAATATATCCATTTTATATTAACCGATAATTTTTTTGCCCCCCCCCCTTCTGAACGCCAATGAATTTTTAAATTTTTTTTTATCAGAATTACTTTTCTAGTTAATTTACATATACGTACTGAGTTTCAACTTCTTAGCATAAGCCGTTCTAAAGTTAGGAAAAACACCCCCCACCACCGTACCATACTACCCCTAAAAAAAATTCTATTTTTCCACCATGCCACTACTATAGCTCTATCTAAATACCAAGTTTCAGCTTCCTATCATTATAGATTCTCAAGATATAAGCATCGAAACTTTTTCTTTCTCACCCTTCCCCACCCTCACCCTCTACACCCACACCCCCAAACTTTTTTTTCCTACTAGGGTTCTATTAGGCCTACTTCTGGTAAAAATTTGAAGCATCCATCTTACACTGTTATTGAGATATGAAACTTGTTATTTTTGAAAAATTCTTATCCCCTCCACTTACGTACTCCCCCGCCCCCTTCAAAGATTTTACTTTGAGCAATCTTTATTTATCAAGCTTTATATCCAAACCGAATTTTGTTTTTCTGGTGCAACTGGTTTGGGAGATATCGTAATGTTAAGTATTTCAACCCCCACCCCCGTACGTCACTACCCCCACCCAAAAATTTTGTTTCAATCTACTCTCCTAGTATAACTACAGATATTTGTTAAGTTTTAATTGGTTGCTATTAACGGTTTAGGAGATATAGATTTTAGAATGTGTCGATCACGACTTTTTTGCGTTTCGGTTGCATTGCTTCCCCCTCCACTCCCACACCCCTTCACCCATATCTGTTTTTTTTTTTTGCAAATGGGTCCATTATCAAAGCTCTATAGAAATTCTAAGTTTCAGCCTCCTAACACAAGCGGCTCCTGAGATCTAGAAACCTAAATTTTTCGTCTAAAACGCTTACCCCACCTTCCCCCTCACATCCCCACCCCTGAAAATAATGTCAATTCAAGGGGTCCACCAAGTCTATTCCTAGAAAAAATTTTAATTTAATAGCTTCACTAGTTTGAGAGCTACGAGCCTTCAAAGATTTTGGGGCGGTCGACGTACGGCGTACGGCGTACGGCGTACGGGGTACGGCGTACAGACGGAGTGAAAATTTTTATTGCTTTTTTCGCGTCTACTAGTCATGAAACGTGGACAAAAAAATTTTGAGGGCAGCAAATTTTTTTTTTTTAAAAATCGATAACAATACTGTATTATAAATAATACAGTAAAATAATCATTTTCTTCTTGCATTCACATACAGTTGGTGTGAAAATAGCTCTATGGTGTGAACTAGAGTCACTGTATAAGAACTAACACAAACATCCATTATCTTGAGTACGGACAATGTGTGTTTCATTTGAAACCAGTACATTTGAAATTTTTTTGCAGTTGTCCGATTTTTCATTTTTATCTCCACTAAAGTGGATAAACGCTGTATTTAGTTGACATTTCATGAGACATATGAATCTCGATTCCGTGAAACGTTAATCAAAATCCATCTGCTACACGTATACACACTAAAACTATGCCATTTAAGAAACCTGCAAACTTTGGAGTTCGCAGGGTTCAAGAGTACTAAAAAGGTACCAAAAGCGGTCATTGTCCGTACTCAAGATAGTGGATGTTTGTGTTAGTTCTTATACAGTGACTCTAGTGTGAACATGGCGTAGAATTTATAGAAAATTAATACGAGGTTTGTTACACAAAGAGAGGTTGACAAGCAGAATCACTGCAGTACAGCGATTGAGCTAGTTTCCATAGAAACAATAATTACATATCAACTTAAGATCTTGTCAAGAAAGAAAACCAAAATCCTTTAAGTTCCGGACACAGCATTGAAAATTGAAACAATTGTCTTTTCCTTTAATAGTCGAAATGTTTTCAGTACTTTACCCAGAGTAATAACTGTTGTCTATCGGGATTCGGGACTGCGGTATAAACTCCATTTTACTTTAGATCAATGAAAATATAACAAAGCTTTAATTGGTATAAGTGCAGATACAATGGATTATTCTGAATTGCTGAGGAATTTATAAGGCAATACTTTTCAAGGTAATAGTGATCCAGAGTGAATAAATAAAGTTGGGCAAAGCAGTACAGAACATTTGAAGGGATTGCTTATCACATTGTTAGTTTAAGTTGCAGAGGATCACAACGAATTTCCACCCTTTTTTGAACCTGATACCTTCTGGTCATGATGGCAATTATCACGTATATTCTTACTTTAATATTAAAATTAACGACACCGTTAAATTCAACGTGGCAGTCGAGTTTTATACGGATCCAAGCCGAGAAGGGCTGCGGGAGCGAAGAAAGGCTTTTCATGCAGGTTAATGTCGCCTGGATAGCAGCTACCTTAATAACTACCTAGACCTTACTAGTCGTATATGTAATGTGTCTTACTTAATAATAATCAAATTTATATGCATCGTTATGTTCCTCTGTGGCTAAACATACTACTCACACGATCTCACGGACACACATTATAAAGGCCAGAAGGTTCCTCCTGGGACCCAAATGGATTCTCCTACATATATGGTAAATTAATTATAAATATCTACGAGTATGTGTAGCTTTGTGAGGCGAAGAAGATTTCATATCCGGGGCAACAAGCAAATTCATCATTTCGGGGTGCACATTTACGAGAATGCGAATGAAGAGGTCCTATTTAGAGCTGGCTTGGATGTGTTTCGGGTAAATTAACAAGTTTTAGGACGAAAATTTACACAGATATCCAATTAAGTGGACCTTCTAGATTAGTATTTTGTATTTTGTGTGTGATACTTTTCTCAGGATAACACGAGGAAATATTCGAGACGAACGGGAGAGAATTTTCTGAAGAGGTTGGGATGGGGAATAAGTGAAATCTGTCGTTTTTAGGGAGAGAACTGCTGGGAACTTCTGGTTATTGCTCAGGTTTAGCAGTAGTTCAACCGTGATTGCGATAAGAATGTGGTAGGTGATGGGGTACTAGTTTATGTTAGAAAGAAATTTTCAAAACCATACAGCAAGTAGTTTAGAGGAAATTGAAAAAAACATTGTTATATAGAGAGAGATATTCGGAACTTAACCATTTTACTTTATTATTTTAATAATTAAGTATTGTGATTAATTTTTAAAAAAAAAAAACTTGCTACCCTCAAAATTTTTATTTTCACGTTTCATAACTAGCAGACGCGAAAAAAGCAATAAAAATTTTCAGTCCGCCGTACGGCGTCCGCCGTACGCAAGATCGTTTGGAGGCTCGTAGCTGCCAAACGCTTTGAGATATTAAATTGAAATTTTTTTAACGAATAGACGGGGTAGGCGCCTTGAAGTGACCAAATTTTTAGGGGTGGGTGTAAGGGGGAAGGAGGGGGAAGTGTTTTAGACTGAAAATTTTGGTTTCCAGATCTCAGTAACCCCTAATGTTAGGAAGCTGAAACTTGGAATTTCTATAGAGCTCTGATAGTAGACCCATTTGCAGAAAAATTGTCAATATTGATCAAGGGGTGTGGGAGTGGGGGGAAATGTAATGCGTCCGAAACCCAAAAAAGGCGAGATAGACACATTCTAAAATCCATATCTCCTAAACCGTTAATGGCACACCATTCAAACTTAACAAATATTTGTAGTTATACTAGGAGAACAGAATGAAGAAAAATTTTGGGTAGGGGAAGTTGTGTATGGGGGTGGGGGTGAAAAGCTTAAGATTACGATATCTCATGAACCAATTGCTCTAGAAAAATAAAATTTGGTTTGGGTATAAAGGTTGACAAATAAAGATTGATCAAAGTAAAAATTTTTAAGTGGGAGGTGGAGCATAGAAGTGGAGGGGATGAGAATTTTTCAAATCAAACACATTTCATATCTCAAGAACAGTTTAAGATAGATGCTTAGAATTTTTACCAGAAGTAGCGCTAATTAAACCCTAGTAGGGAAAAAAGTTTTGTGGTTGAGGGTGTAGAGGGGGAGGGTGGGGGAGGGTGAAAAGGAAAAAGTTCCGATGCTTATATCTTGAGAACCTGTAATGATATAAGCCTTAAACTTGGTATTTAGATAGAGCTATAGTAGCGGAATGTTGGAAAAATATATTTTTTTTTAGGGGTAGTATGCCACGGGGGTGGGGGGTGTTTTTCCTAACTATTAAACGGTTCATGCTAGAAAGTTGAAACTCGGTGTGTATATGTAAATCAACTAGAAAAGTAATTGTGATAAAAAAAATTTGAATATTCATTGGCGTTCAGAAAGGGTGGCAAAAAAATGATTTGTTAATATAAAATATAAATAAATAAAATATATATATAAAATGCATATATTTTCACGATTTTCGTCATATCTACTAGGTCTTTCCAAATATTGAATTCATTTTTATTCTACGGATTCTTCGTATGAATACCTAGAAAGTGTTTTCAAGGTTTTTTAAAACTCGACCCCTAAGGGAAGTGTGGTACAAGTGGGCGGTGTTTAGAACGGCTTAAGCTACAATGTTGAAACTCGGTGTGTATATCTAAATCAACTAGAAAAATAATTTTGAATTAAAAAAAAACGAATATCTATTGGCGTTCAGAAGGGGGGCAAAAAAATATCTGTGAAAATAGAATGCATATTTTCCCACGATTTTCGACATATCTACTACCTCGTCCCAAATATTGAATTTAATTTTATTCTATGTATTCTCCATAATTGACTCCTAAGGGGGTGTAAAGTGATTGTGTACTTTTTCATAAACTATTCCATATCTCTCAGATCCAATCAGATTTTCACTTCCACGATCTTGTTCGTTTTGATAGGTTTTCTGTCACATAGTAGCCTCCACCGCATTTCAGAATTGAACGCGTTCCTAACTTCTACCGGAAAAATAAGAAAGTTACGCCCAGATTGTTGGCAGATTTTTTGTTACGTGTTCCACAACAAAATTTTCAAAGAATCGAAACCTTCCAAAGCTCTGAATTTTGAAACTACAAATGGATCGATATATAAAGGTCGGCCTTGCAACTTTACCAATTGGTAAATTGGAAAATTTGAAAATTCTTGGTTGTGGCAAACGAATAGTTCTCTTCACCTATAGATGACCCTACGAAACCACTTTAAAGTAAGAAACAAGTCGATATCTTATTAGACTACGAGAACAATCATTTTACATGTCTTTACTTACGGGTTGAATGTTGCAAAAAATTTTGACTGGCTTTTGGACTATTACTATTCACGACATTGACCTAAAAGCGAACTCGATTTCTCATAAGGACCTAAGAGATTTGTCGGAATTCGTAAATACTGACAGCAGACAGACATATTTTTTTGTGCTCTCTTGATGTCTAAATGATGTCTAAATGTGAAAATACAGAATTTGAGAGAAACATTTTTTTGGGAAGATCGTCGAAGTTACTAAGACAAAATTTAAATTGCAATACTTACTTTCATTGTTTTTTGAGCTGATCTAAATATTTCAGATGGTAAAACTACTTTTGTCAGCCAAATCATGGTTGCTCGTTCCATTCCACGTTTGTGAATAATATCAAAATTTTGTTTATTAATTAAATTGCAGAAAAAATAATTTAATATGATTAGGTCCCCTGCGTTTCCACAATTTGACTGGTTCAGTTGAACTAATTGCAGCAATAAATTTAAGAAAGATCCCTTTCATATATTAATTTTTTTTTCGTCGCTATCATTTTAGTTTTATTCCCTGTATGAAGTTCAGTGACTACTACAGGACATTTCTATCAAATTACCTGAGACTCTTCTCCACCGTTTCTTTTTATTACAACTGGAAATTTTATCGAAAGGCCATTGTAAGTCCCTTGCGCAAATGATTTCACGCTGAGGTTTTTATTGCGCAAACATATTAACATATTGTCAACCCCAGGCCATTGTAGTGCTTTGTATTTTCATAAAAAGGGACTGTCGCGCAACTAATAATTTATATCAATCGTTTTTTTTCTTCAATGTACAGGCCCTTGATGTTGGGCGAACCCTTGTGATAGATGAAGTGACAAAAGTAAATTGTATCCGCTAGTTATTTTAATTAGTTGGGATAGGCATTAATTTGATACGATTTTTGTATGCAAAAAGGATCTTCACAATCAGGATGCTGTGACTTGTTCGACTTTCAATTCAGCTTGGTATAGGCTTCTTTTCTCTGCTGTTCAGAATACCTACTTATGCCCTTATATTACATGCTGGAGCGCGATCTATAGGAGTCTAGGCCAAAGTCCTTAAATTGTTTTCTTATTAAAGCTTATTATTAAAAGGATATTGGTCCAATGATTTTGTTTGTATTTTCATAAAAACCACAGCTCATTGGTTCCTTTGCGTTTAATTTTCTGAATTACCGAAAAATAAATGTAAGTTTGAATAGATTAAATTTTGGTCAATTACAATAATTGAGATAGGAATTTGTTTTGACACAAAATCTTTTTTGGAATTCCGTCCACTTACGAGAAGGACTGTTTTCTTGAACGAATCTAAATTCACCCTAAATATAAACGAGAAGGATCGACTTTTATAAAAAAGTGGTTCTCTTTTCGACTGTTTGATCGCGTTTATTTCAATTTCTCGCACATGTTGCATTCGAAAAATCTTTTATAGTGAAACACGTGTGTGCACACGTGCTGGGGATGATTGAATTTAAGCAATCTACTTGTTTGCTTAATCAGTTCGGAATTGAGTGAGTTTTGTGAAGAAATGCCAGGAAGGAAATACTAGGTGCTTAACAATAATGCAACAATAATGCAACAAGGGTTAAGGAAAGTGATACCAGTCGAATAATATTAAACGTTCCAAACAATTGTATAAGGTTGAGCACTTTTCTATTAGTCGAAATTTCAATTTACTAATTTTAGTTTATTATTTTTTTATAATAAGATACTGTCTTTACTTTATTATTTTATAATAATAAAGTATTGTGATCGACCTGAAATTTTAAAAAAAATTTCCTACCCTGAAATTTTGAATATTCACGTACCCAAAAAAAAATATGTTTGTCCGCCGCACGAAAAACGTTAAATTGCGCGTAGCTCACAAGTCCGTAGAGATGTTGACATTTCTATAGTGCGTAGATGTGAGCCCTCACGACTAGTATCTTATGGGGGAGAAAGGTATGTGAGGGAAGAGGAGAAATAGAATAGAATTACAATATATTCTAGAAAGATATAGCTTTGGTTTTTGTATATATGATTACAAGTGAAGTTCATTGAATGTAAAATTGTTGAGGGTGGAAAAAATAAAATTTCTAGGTATTCAGATGTCTCAGAAATTTTTTAAAAATTGTACAGGAGTTGGACCTAGTAGACTTCTGCAGCGAGAAAAAATTTGGGAATACTTGTGAAAGGGTGCTGGTGACAGGGGGTGGAAAGAAACGAATTTTGAATTTTATTTCTCAGACTATACAGAACCACAACAGGTATCCAAGAAAAATAAAATATTTTATAAGGATTGGCAATGTACAGGCCTATAGGGTAGGGAGTAATTTTTCATATTTTAGAAACAGCTTATGCTAGAAAGTTGAAACCTAGTACCTATATGTAGATGTGCTACTAGAGTAATTCAAACAAAAAAAATTAGATTTTCATTTTTTTACAAGAATGGAGTAAAAAAATGTCCGTAAAAGGGTTTTTTCCTCATTATCGCGAATTTCTTTAAATCTTTTAGACATGTCAAGTTATTTATAAAATTAATTTCACTTTTGCGAGCTCTTTATATAAGCACATATCAAGGTTTTATATATATTAAGATGGTGTATGGTGGTTTTGTATATATACACAAATTCCGATATATTTCTTAGGCCTAATGAGATATCAAATTCACTCTCCCTTCTAAAAGCTTTACATAAAAACAGAAAAGTAGAATTTTTCGATATTAAACTCCCTGGAGATCTAAGATATTGTTCAAGTTCATGTCACAAATTCCGAGAATATATTATTAAAAACAAAGTAAAAACCTATTCAACCCCTTAACTCCTCTTAGTGGTTGAAAATCGATAAATTCTGAAACTGATTTTTAAATTTGTTGATTGATTTATAAAGTGTGTTGTATAAAAGTAAAGTTAAAACCTATTCAATATTTCATCAGAAATAAGAAATATGTCGAATGTGTGTTCTTGTGAGCTTGTAAGTGGATCAACGATATTGTAAAAAAGGCCTCTTCTCTACTCCCTAGTAAACCCAAATAAAACTTATCTTCAATTTTCATAATTTTCCGCAACTTTTACGCGTACTTCAAGTGAGTAAAAAGTCTTGAAAAGTTTCTTGTGATTACCTTTTAAAATCATGAACCCACAATTAAAACATCTACAGATAATTAAAATGTTAATTTGAATAGCTTTCAAATACTCGGCCTCGAGAATAAATCGCTTCGCTTGCAAAGCGGAGCTGTTTAATTTATTCCGATTTAACTTATTTCTGGTACAAGGACATATACGTACTATGGTACTTTATGTTCTTATTTTTGAGGGAGTGCAGTTCTGTGGTCTTTCGTTTTACACAATTTTCCCAACAAAGTTGCTACGGCCTCTTGGGAAATTATATTTATGCGAGAAGGGAACTTAAAAATTAGAGCGTGTGACATTACGCGTTGTCTAAGTGTTTAATTATTTTATTGGCATCCTGACACCTTGACGCAATATAAATGCAAATTTTACAAAATATCCCTAGATGGAGGGGTTCAATGTTTTTTTCTTCATAACAAAAGCAATAATATCTAAGATATACATAGGTACCTACGCTTTTTGGTTAAAGCTTAGCTTAGAAAAGAGAAATTCAATAATTGTCCGTCTAACCGCCGTCGATTGCATTTAAACTTATTTGAAAGCTCGTACCTCCTAACCCCTTTCAAATATCTGCTAAACTAGTTTTTAACGTAAATTGGTTGAACTCCTTTAAGTGGCACCTTTTTGGCAGTGTGGTTGCGTTCTAGAGAAAAAAAAATGTTCTTACATTTCAGGTACCGTTTATTATAGGAAGTTGAAACTTGGACCTTAGATAGAGCAGTAATAGAATATTAATAGGTTAAAACAATTTTGAACATGAGTGAAGTGGCGTGCAAGCAAAACAAAACTATATGGAGAGCTTGAAAGGTAGTATTGCGATATTATAAAATTCTAAGCTCTGGACGGCTTAAGTCACAAAGTTAAAAATTCCCCGTACGAACTGTACAATGAGAGTTCGGAAAAATACTTATGAATGTTTTTACGTAATTTTTTTTTAATAATATCGAATCTCATAAGAGAGGTAAAACAGATAGGCCGAATACACCACAACCGGGAGGAAAAATGTTGGCGGTAAATGTTAGGGAGGCAGAAAAGTAAAATGTTTTGATTATTATATTTCGAGAGACGCTAAATATTAAATTTGGTAAGGCCTACAGAAGTAACACGTTTTAAAATTTTGATAATGATTGTATGAAGTGAAGGGTGTTTTTATAACCGAATTTCGAGTTTGCTTGGCTACAAGTAATTTTCGAGAGTGGGATTGGGTGCCGGACTACTACTTCACTCAGCTGTAGATGAGTACCTGAGTTAAAATCGGGGTAATAATCACGGACGTGCGTGTGCCTAACCACTTCACCTCCTAGTGTTCCGTTGGTCTAGCAATGAAGTAACTTTATTGAGTTACTTCTTTGTTAACTCTATGGAGTTACTTCAATGCTATAGCATTACTTCAAGGCCTAAGTAATGCTATAGCATTACTTCAAGGCCTAGGTCCAATTTGGGCTGTTGCGCCATTGATTATTATTATTATGTTATAAGGGAATGAAAGGTGGTTATACACGTTTTCATAAATTCAAACATATCAAATGTGTTAGTGATGAGACATTTAATTGATTTTTTCTTCTGTAGAATTTCTATATAATTACCTAAAAAATAAATTTGTACACGATTAACAAATTACGCTATATATCTTAGGTCTAATGAAATATCGAATCCCTTCTTCCATAATTGTTTGAGGGTGTACGTGGCTAAGTGTTACGCTTTGACCAATTCTACAATATCTTCTAGGTTTATAATAGCTTAAAATAAAGTTAGTTTTTTTTTTCATATTCAAACACTAGGGGAGTAAGGGAGCTGTATATGTTTTCACTAATTTCGTCATATCTTGTAGGCTTAATGATTTATATTGAATAAGTTTTGATCAGATCCAGTTTTTCAAAAGTATGTATGTTTAATGCAAAACTTTTAACCAACAATTTTTAAAATGCTATTAAAGCATTCATAAGCCGTTGGTTACACGCTGGGGTAAACTAACAGGAAGGTCACTGGATATTGCTTAGTGTGTAACCCACGGTTTTTGACTTCGTCAAAATGTTTGGCAAGGACCCCTTCACGACATTCTGCTTGAAAATTGAATCTGATTGAGCATAAAAATAGCCTTTGAGATGAAATTTTAAGTTTACTTTGCGCAGCAAAATGTTCGTAGAACGCTTGTCACTCACACCTCCACCACTAAAAGTGACTTCTTAAGGTGCCAGGAGTCCGGTACGACCAATTTTGATGATTTATGACTGTTTTCTTAAAAATATTTCACGTTAATGGCAACAAAAAAACAAAATAAAATTACACCATTTTATTAGCTGTAACGTAAACTAGGTCATCCATAAAAAAAACATCCAAAACTGTATTTGGAAAAAATGCTATTAGACACATTAACAGCCCTTGAACATTTTTTAAAATGCGTAAATTCGAACTTTTTAAACAGATATTTCCTATTTCTTGAATAATTAATATGTCCTTTTCATTAATATAATGCTAGAAAAAATCTTAAAGAATGTCCTGCATAAATCAAATTTTAAAAAGTTTTCATTTCTGTTAATACTATATGAAGTCAAACTGAAGCAATTTTTCACGATTTTCATGGCAAGAATTACATAAGAAGATCACATTTCATTGAAAAGTATCGCAGATAGTATAATTAATTGGCATTTCTAGAAGATAAATAAATGAAAAAATTATTGATTTTTAATAGTTATGCGTTTCAAATAATTTGAAAACCTATAACACTATTTTTTTCTGTAAAATCAAAATTAGTTCGCTGATAGACAGCGAAAGATGCAGGCGTATTGCCTACGCCAAATTACATGAACGAAAAACGATTTCAAACGATTAAAATCATCTCAAGAAAGATAAATCAAACAGGGACAAAAAATGGTCGTATCGGACTCATGGCCCCTTAAAGTGTTTTCTTATTCTACCCACTAACAAATATTTAAGTTGAGATGATCAAAGGGTTTCAGCTGTAAATGAGTACCTGATTTAAAATCGGAGTAATAATCACGGACGAGCGTGTAGCTGACAACTTCACCTCCTAGTGTTCCGTTGGTCTCGTAATGAAGTAACTCTACCATTACTTCATGGCCTAGGCCTAATTTGGGCTGTTGCACCGCACCATTGATAATTATTTTTAGAATACCGGATGGATCAAGTGCCTCCTCTTCTCTTCATCTATTGGCGCCCTTATATGGCGTAGAAATGGACAATATTTCATGGGCTGTTTGGAGTTTACTAGCTCTTCAATCTGAAAAGGATTAATTTGAAATTGATCACAACACTGTTGTTATTAAAATTATTCCTTGAGGCTTTAAAGATACAATTTATAGTTGAAAAAAGTAGAAAAATCAACACATCTTTGTGGAGACAACAATTACAATTTCCATTAAGTTGGGGTGGGTGGTAATAGTTCCATGGGTGGAAAAGTGGACAGAGTCTCATCTGGAATCCAATAAAAAAAATAATAATCTTTGTGGACAGGAAAATTAATTCTCACAAAAAAAAAAAAATCTCCTAAACGTGAACAAATTTTTTTATTGTTCTGTTGCACCCTATTCACATAAATTCCATTGGACAATATTCACACCACATCGCCACAAGTCCGAAAATTTGTCCAGTCACTCGAATTCAATAAATCATAAAAAAAGAAAATATAATTCCAGAGCTGGACAGTTGTGAGTATAAATCAAAATATTTTTTCCTATTTACATGCTTGGTCCATTCTTCGATTGCACCTTTGTTGTGTGTTTTTTCGGGCCACCATAGTCGCTATGAGGACACCCCTATTGGATCCCATGGGAGCGGCTAGAAAAGAAACATCCCGAATCGAAAGAAAAATGACGGACTTGGGCCTTAAATTCGTAAGATTTGTCTTCGTTGGGAGGAAACTTTTCGGGATTGTGCGTGTGGCTTGCAAGAATCAATTGTGGATTTTCGTCACGAATCTCTTCGAAATATTAAACAGGACTAGCAATGTAATGCTTCTTGCCAATTTGATGTGGGCTTTGTATTTTTTACTGTAAGGATGATGCCACCCTTAGTAGAGAGAACTAATCGAGTGATTTTCTTAAAAATATGAATTTTGAAATATATACCGACTCGTAGTCAGATCTTGTATGACGTACTCCAGGGATGTCCTGTCCGCGAACATACTATTCTGCTAAATTCTAAAATCGAAGACATTAAACCACTAAGGAAACGGACAAGATTTGAAATCAGGGTTGGCCATGCAAACCATTCTTTTAATAAGACATTTTGAACGCACTGTATGCTTGCGTTCAACCCTCGTCTCTTTTCGGGAAAACAAAATAATGAAAATTCTTATATCATACCTTCCATAATACACGTACGCGTCGTGCTTTCATTTTCTCGAATTGAGGTCAAACGCAAGGACTTTATCCTCTGGTGCAAATATGATCAGCCAAGGTGAGTGTTTGTTTTGCATTATTTATGGTTACTTGCCTGGTTTGATTATGGCCAGTGGATAGAATAAATTTTTAATAAGATTTTCCTTTTGTTTCGGGGTTTTTCGCACAAGATGTTGCGGTTAGAATGGGCAATTTAATGCGGTTTCAGTTCAAGCAGATTGAGATAATTTTTTCAATTCATATCGGTCGAAATCTTTTCGAATAATTGATTTAAGGTATTGAGAGAAAATGTGTGCAATCTTATAATTTTAGTCCATAGTATCAAATCTAAATTTTCTCATCATAAATTCCGCCTTAGTTTATAAGATTTTTCCCTTCAGCTATAAAAAGTGCAGAGAATTAAACGCATTACGGTCTTCTACCAAAAAATATGAAGTTGACAGATTTTCGAATGCATGTTTTACTTTATTATTTTAAAAATATGTACAGTAATATAAATTTTATAAAAAAATATTGTTACCCTGGAACATTTTTTCTCACGTTTCATGACTAGTAGATACGAAAAAGGCAAAAAAAAATGTCAGTCTGTCTGTCCGCCGTACTTCCACCGCTTGATGCAAAATCGTTTGAAGGCTCCTAACTCCCAAGCCCCTTAAGCTATTACATTTATTTTTTTTTTTGTGAATAGACTGGGCAGGCACGAGGAAGGTGGAAGCGTTTTAAACGTAAAATTTTGGTTTCTAGATCTTATGCTTTTAGTGTCTCGCAACATTTACTGGCTATTTTTGCGGTTTTAAGGCGGCTAGTAAATCCAAATGAAGAGGGATAGAAGATGTAACATACAATTTACACTTTGGTGTGAGAGAGACAGTCCTAGTAGCTATAAAGTGAGTACTGTCAAAGAAATAGCCGCAACATAGCACAATCTGTCAAAATTTATTTTAAAATCCATATCTCCTAAACAGTTAATGTCACAAAATTGAAACTTAATGAGTTTCTGTAGGTACACTAGGAGAATAGATCGGAATCAAATTTTTTAATGGGCAGTGGCGCACGGAGGTGGGGGCTGAAAAATTTTAGGTTACGATATCTCACGAACCAACTACACTAGAAAAATAAAATTCGGTTTGTGAGTAAAGCTTGATAAATGGAGTTTGTTGAAAGTAAATTTTTTTAAAGGGACGGTGGAGCATGAATGTGGAGGGGATAAGAATTTTTCTAAGAATTCACGTCTCATATTTGAAGAATACTGTATGATAAAATCTTAAAATGTTTGGCCAAGCGTAGACCCCTACCAGAAACAAAGACTTTAAGGGTATGGGTGCAGAGGGTTAGAGTATGAAAGGGGGAAAAGGATAAGGTTCTGATTTGTATACCTCAAGAACTTATAATGAAATAAAGCTTAGACTTGGTATTTAGTTAGGGCTATAGTAGTGGTATGTTGGAAAAACATAATTTTGTATAGGGGTGGTATGGTACGGGAGTGTGTCGTGTTTTTCCAAGCTATAGAACGGCTTATGGTAGAAAGTTGAAACTCTGTATGTTTATGCAAATCAACTAGAGAAGTATTGCTGGTGAAAAAAAACGAATATCCATTGGCATTCGGAAAGAGGGGAAAAACATGACCAGTGAAAATGGAATGCATATGTTTTCATGATTTTCGTGATATCTGCTAGGTCATCGTAAATATTAACTTTATTTTTATTTTACGGATTCTTCATATGAATACCTAGAAATTTTTTTCCAGGTTTTTTGAAAGGGAGTTTTAAGTGGTTGTATACTTGTTCATGAATACTGCTATATCTCTAAGGGCTGATCAGATATCGAATATCTTTTCACTTCGACGGGCTTGTTTAATAATCACCTTTTTTCGAGTTTTTACTTTCTCAATCTCTAGACCGGAATATGACCCAATTATGTAATTCATATGTTATTTGTGGCAGCAGAGTAAAAATTCTAGAGCGACCCGATTTCAACCGCTTGCCGAACTTTTTGTTAAGTTTTCAGTCACATCGTAACCTACACCGCATCTCAGAATTGAACGCGTTCCGAACCTCTACCGAAAAATAATAAAGTTGAGCCCAGTCTGTTGGCCAATTTTTTTTATTTAACTACATGTCAACGAAAACTCTTAAGGGAGGGGTCTGGTTTATTCGGTCAAAAAAGGCATATTTTCAAGAAATTTTTTTTCAATACAAACGTAATGCTGGTTTATTTCATTTCATTTTTACATTTTAATATAACATCTGAATTATAATCAGAAAAAAAATTCATTTCAAAATATTTATAAATAAGCCGCAAATCCCCGCAGGCGCCTCAAAAAAAAGTTGTCTTGCGGTGTGCACTACAACTCGAGACTGGATCATCCGAAACAAAAAAATCAAAATCCGTTTTTTGGATAAGATGTTTCTCGAGGTAACGCAGTCGAGTTTTTTTTATCGATTTTTTTCATTTTTGGTAGCATTTTGAAGTCAAAAACCCGATTTTCGCTAAAAAAAATTGTTTATTGTAAAATTAAAAATGATGAGAGAAAAAAAAACTCGATGGCGTTACCTGCTGATTTATGTGTAGAAATAGTGTAAAAAATTTCAAAAGAATCGGTGCATTGGATTTTGAGTTACAGTGCACACCGACTTCAAAAATGACAAGTTTCAGAAAAACGCTTTAAAGTTTTGCACACTAGGCGTCACATACGATAACGTAAACCTCTAAACTGCTCATAACTCCGTTAATTTTGCTCCGATCGACTTGAAATTTTGACACAACATTCTTGCAATGTTATACATTCAAAAATATGGCAAAAAAAAAATTAAAAACCAGACCCCTCCCTTAAGTCTTAACAGATAAATTTAATAACAAAAATTAATTTTTAGGCGTTTATATACAAATCTCATCAAATTGAAAAACAACTTGATACCTCACACCTAAGAGATAGGTTGTAATTCGTGAAAAAGTACGCAATTACTTAACTCTCCAATAGAAATTCAATACCAAAAAGAAAATGTTTGCAAAATTTTCTCAATTTTCATTTCAATGGTATAAAAGAAAATTCTGTTTTAATTAGTTAGTTGTTGCTCGGTCTTTTAAGCAGGCTGGAAGTATGAGGTCGAATTTTCAGCACCATGCCTAATCGAGTAGAATGAGAATATGTGAAATATCTCTAACAATGTTTTCTTAAACCTACGAAATGTGCTAGGTTTTGTTCAAGTACAAATAAAAAAAAGTAACACATGTCTATCCTGCTGGTTATGGTTCTTCCATTTAAAAAACAAAGAAAACTTGAAGAACATAAGACAAATTTGAGCTCTGGAAAATATCATCCTGTTGAAAAATACCCTTATGGAACTCCATACGCGATTATATTCGAATTTCGTTTACAACAGCTCTGCGTCACACCCCTTCGCACTAGGAAAAGGACTTCGATTCGAGTAACCAAGTTTTAACACATTTATGGTCCCCGAGCGATTGTTCTGTGGTCGAGCTGATCCTGACTGTGTGTAACCCTCTAATGGGATTACCACACCCCCATCCAACTATACGAAGGCTTCATTGGATTTCCCGACACCGTACAGGACCATATAGAGTCGGTACACAGAGTCCGGCTAGTCGAAGTCTGACAATACAACATGGATGTGCAAGGATCACTGTATACGGAGGACTTCCATTTCTCTGCACATATCATACGATTGTCAATCATATGTTCGCGATTTACCTGGCAACCGAGCAACCTGCTCAACAAATGAAATTCAATTGACCCGCGTTCCGGTCACACAACGGATTCCTTTTAGCTAATAAATTGTTGGTGCCGCGAGTGACTTTTTAATCCCATTTGGGAATGTTCGGGTCATAAAGGGATAATCGCTTCTTTTGTTACGTTTCTTTTCATGTTAACAACCGATAAGCGGGATGTAATAGGCCACTGATATACCGGCTCCCGGGTCTGGGATCATCTTGGATTTCGATGCTTTTAGCCGAACAGATTATCGGAAGTCAACGGAATAAGAAGAACACAAATTCTAATGACATTAACGGCTTTATCTCAAATTTTAATTAGGGCCAGTCGGATGGTTGTAGCGTTCTATCCACTGCAAATAGAGAAGTCATGTCGCAATTAGCTGGGGAATCGACGGGTACTTTGACTTTGAACGAAGTCGGAACTGTCGAGTTTGTACGTCCGTCGTGTTTTCCAGGACAGACAGAATTCGAATAATTTACGGGTCTGTCCTTACGTTTGATATGTGATCTTTGCTGGGTAAATGGCATATGGTTGAGCTGTCGTAAAGGGACATCCTGATGCTCTAAGGCCACAACTAGTGATGCATCCTATTCAGTAATTTATAGTATGGAATGAGACGCATAACAAGCGTATTGATCCGGATTTGTTGCATCCAACATTCAAGGGAATTAATAAAAAATATTATTAGAGCCATGCACCTACTTATAGCGTGTTCATTTTAAATGAGCTAAGGCTATATAGTGAAAGACAATTATTCCAATTTTCATATCTAGACTCGTAACCTTAGAGAAATCACTATATGAAAAATATTTAATTTCCCCACTATTTATCAGCTTGGTATTGTGATCGACCTGAAATTAGAAAAAAAAATTGCTACCCGCAAATTTGGTATTTCCACGTTTTAGGAATAGTAAACCTTGAAAAACCATCTGCCTATCGATCGCCATTGTGATCTTCTTGACTCCGATATACTTCTTGGGTCTAATGAGACATTCTAAAAACATTTAAAGTAATCAGAAAATAGTCAACCCACAAGTGGTTGTTAGGCATTGTTAAAATTTTTACGAATTCCGATAAATCGGTTAAAATGAATTCGCCCTATGGACATTTTTTCAAACTCCGACACACATATCACTTAGGTCTGATGAGATATCGAATTCTAAATATATTTTGATTTCAGAATATTTCGATATTCAACCGCTAAGTATTAATCAAAAATTATTAGTGAAAATGGATGCATATATTTTTACGATTTTCGTCATATCGATTAGGTCTTCCCAAATATTGAATTCATTTTTATTTTACGGCTTTTTCATATAAATACTTAGAAAGTATTTTTTGAAATTCTACCCTCAAGAGAGTGCAAGGGGTTGTAAAATTATACACTAGTTTACTTTTTCACGAATTCTGTCATATTTTCCAGACCTGATAAGATATGAAATATCTCTTCACTTTCACGGGCTTGGGTAATAGTAGCCTAAAGGTTCTTTTTTTCATTTTTTCCTTTTTAAGCCCCTAAGAGGGTTGAACACTTTTTCACGAATTCCGTAATTTCTTTTAGAAGTGATAATAAATGGAATTGGTTTTCACGTTCTCGTACTGTCTTCATATTTTTCTATTAACTCCTTTTAGGATTTTTCGATGTTCAACCCCCAGGTGGGTTTAAAAAGGTTGCATATGTTTTCATAGATTCCTCTATACTGCTTAGGTTTGACGATATATCGAATTCATTATTACTTCCTAAGGTTTCCTATATAGGCAACAAAAAGTCAATTTCAGTATTTCTAGATATTCAATCCTAAAGGGGTATAAGGTCCAACTAGTAAACTAATTTCCATAAAGCCTTATCGAAGTCATTTTCGTACCTCGATAAAGTTTTGATAAGGTCTTACCAAACTAATTTGGCGCACATTTTTCCATGCAACAAGCAAGCGCCAACAGTTGGTATAAGGCCTTATTTAAGCTGTTTTTACTTCCGTGAGGAAGTTCACATTGCTTGCACGAAAAAAAAATATTCACGATTTTTTTTTCTTTTTTCCAACTACGAATTTATTTTCCTGTAAATTATTATTTTTTGTTTGAAAAAAAGAGCAAATTGGCTTTGTACACTCTCGGATTCGAGTCACGGTCCCGTCACACATAAGTCAGCCACGCTACTCACTCGACCAATCTAAAACATTGACGTAATAGTGTTGAAGTCAAATCACTTGTAACTAGACATGTCGAGCGAAGCTCGCTTGCAAATCTCTGCTCACAAGTCTTTATCGACAACACAAACCACAAACCTCCGCTCAACAGTCTTACCGAAGTCTTACCAAAATTAATGTCCACAAACTTCCGCTCAACAGTTTTACCGAAGTCTTAGCGAAGTTAATGTCTAAGAACTTCCATAAGACTGTTGGTATTTACTTGTATAAGGCCTAATAGTGGTTATTACCGAAGGAATGGCTTCTGAAAATTCAGCTTCCGCTCGAAAGTCTTATCGACGTTAAAAATCCACAATTTGCGCTCAACAGTCTTATCGAAGTCTTATTGAAGTTATGCCACTGCTATGCTATGCTATCAACATCACAACACGCGTACTGGAAGGGGAGGTCTGTCGAAACGGCCTTACACTCGCTCGTGCGCTCCATTGAGAAATCTCTCAGCATTAAAGAATACACCATGGTTGCTTTTCTTGATATCGAGGGGGCTTTCAACAACGTCAGACCAGAGGCAATCACTGACGCACTTTCTACCCTGAAAGTGGAGTCCTCGCTTGGCGCGCTGATCAATCTGATGTTAACATCCAGGATTGTGAACACAAAGCTGGGCGAGTCCTCCTCTCGAAGGTTTGTCAGCAGAGGTACACCACAAGGTGGCGTACTCTCCCCTCTTCTGTGGAATTTAGTGGTCAACAAACTACTATTGAGAGTGGAAGGGGCGGGCTGCAAAGTGATTGCTTATGCCGACGATGTTACAATTGCCGTCTCGGGGAAGCACCCAAACACACTGAGTGAGATATTGCAGAATGCTCTCTCTATTCTTTCTAATTGGGCTTCTGAATGCGGACTGGGCGTGAACCCATGCAAAACAGAATTAGTCCTCTTCACCAGGAAATACAAAATTCCTCACGTAGCCCCTTCTTCTCTGAATGGTACCAGTCTAGTTTTCACCGATAGTGCAAAATACTTGGGTCTTATTTTGGACAGGAAGCTTCACTGGAAACCTAACATTCAGGAACGAGTAAGGAAAGCAACAGTTGCGCTCTACTCATGCAAAAAGGCCATTGGCAATAAATGGGGTATGCAACCCCGGATAGTTCATTGGCTCTACGTGTCCGTCATCAGACCGATACTCATGTACGGCGTTGTTGTCTGGTGGACGGCCTTAGACAAAGCGGCTAACCGCACCACACTGGGAAAGGTACAAAGAACAGCATGCATATGCATCAGCGGAGCTCTGAGAACAACTCCCTCTGCAGCACTGGACAAGCTGTTCAGTCTGCCACCCTTAGACATCTTTGGCAAGCAAATGGCAGCCAGTGCAGCCATTCGGCTAAAGGCCTCCACATTGTGGACTGACAATATGTGCAGGCCACTCAACAATTTTGAGTCACTTCAAAATTCCTGAAAACATCGACTACACCCCTCCCAGTTATGACTTCGATAAAAACTTCTCAACAGCCATCCCAACCCGCCTAGAGTGTGAAAGGGACTTGGTACGAACGAAGAAAGAGTCCGCCCACATTTATACGGACGGCTCCAAAACTGAAGACGGGGTAGGTGGAGGTGTTTTCTCTGAAATGCTTAATATTAGCAGCTCTTTTCGCCTTCCGGACCACTGTAGTGTCTATCAGGCGGAGCTTATGGCGATCAAGGAGGCCCTGTCCTGGCTGAGGTGTAATGTAATATCTACTAAGGATATTAGCATTTTCACAGACAGCCAAGCGGCGATAAAATCCCTGGAATCGACCTCGACAACATCAAAGGTCGCCGTAGAATGTAGATCATCTCTTAAGGAGATGGCCGAACAGTTCAATATTCTTCTGTGCTGGGTGCCAGGACACATGGATATTCCAGGGAACTGTATGGCTGACGAACTCGCTCGGCGCGGCACCACCCTTCATACTTCGCCGGTATATCAGAACCTGGGTGTGCCTCTCTCCACATGTAAACTGCTACTGGGACTGGAATCAATTGAGAAAACCAACTCAAGATGGGCGGAGGGTACAACATGTCACACTGCGAGACAGATCTGGCCAAAGCTGGATCTTAATCGTTCTAAAAGGATGACTCTGCTCAAAAGGGCGGACATCAGCAAAACAGTCGGTGTCCTAACCGGACACTGTCTTATAGGTCGGCATGCAGAAAGGCTTGGACTTTTCTCAAACGACTTCTGTAGAAGCTGCCAGGACGAGGAGGAGGAGGAGGAGACAGTCTTTCACCTTCTCTGCACTTGTCCAGCTCTGTCCGTCAGAAGGAAAGCTCATCTCGGAGCGTACTTCTTCAACTGTCTTGGTGAACTTGCCACAATGGAGGTCGCGAGAATCTAACGCTTTATTATAAGCTCTAAATGGTTCGACGAGTAGGACCGGAGTCGAAGATCCTGTGGTACCACAACGGACCTTTTAGGTCTAAGTGTGTCCGTGTTCTCACGGACAGCCACGTGTACCTACCTACCTATGCCACTGGAAAATCAAAATGCGAAATTTGTTTGCTAGTTGAGGGGGGGGGGGGGGGGCTTATGCATTTCAAAAGTTCGACATATTTCTTAGGATTAATGAGACATTAGATCGCTTTACACTTCGACAGACTTTTATATAATCGACTACAAACCCAACATTTTTCGAAACTCAACCATTTTTGCCATCACTTAGTTCTGATGTGATATGAAATTGGTTGTTTCCATTTAAAAATATTTTTATTTTAAGAACAAGTCATAATCTCGAAACAACTGACTTTAACCTCTCCCGAACTTCAACCCGAAAAATAATAAAGTTTCGCCCAGACCGTGAGTAGTATACATTCAATTTGTGATATGATGTAAAAATAATAGACCATTGCATCTTAGTTTAATAAAAGGTCACTTTGTAAAATTAAAAGAATCAAATCTTCAAGAAGCCCAATATCCACTACTGCACCAAAGTAGATGATTTCTTAGTAATATTAATAAAGATGCAGATACAAGATTATGCCTACAAAAAATCCACTTGGCTTACCTGCAATCAGTAAACGATTACGTGCTACATAAATTACTCAGTGGAAGCCTAAACAACATCAAACATCAAAAGGACTCACTAAGGACCTTCTTTAGTGTTAGAACCATTTACGAATGAAAATATTCAAAAAGTGACAAAGTTTTATGGCTCGATAGCTTCTTGCCTTTCGCCTCCTTATCCTATTGCTTCCCTTTTATACCTACACTCATAAATCAATTACCTTGTTGATCTTCTTCTCAATGGGAACGGAATCGGTTCCAAAGAAAAGGGATGATGTTATACACTCCGTTCGTATATCCTTTAGAGCCCATTGTAAATCATTAAAAATGGATAAGCCGCTTCTCATGCCCCTTTTTTCCTGGTTAACGACATCTTTCGTGTGGGTGACTTCGCTTCCGATTCCGAGTAGATACCATACAGTAGTAACCAACTTAAACAAATTTATTATTGTTTATGTTTTTGCTGCTGGTCTTGTTTATTTCGTCATTGGAGACATTATTTTCCCTTTTGTAAAAGCGAAAATCGCTGGAAAATTTTCGGTTTCATGTCTGAGATGTTTTCAAACGCGCATTTTTCTATAGATTCGACTAAAAGGAACCCGAAACATTCATACGAACATAATTTTTGGAGTCTCTTGGGAATTTAGAAAATATGCAAAAAAAAAAAAAGAAAACAACAACGGAAAAATATCGAAAAAGGGAAAATTTTTGGGAAAAAAGGAGGCACTTCTTTTATATACGACCGGAGAGTAACAAATGTGCGGATAAGTAAAATTAATGATGGGTCTCCGGGAATGTGTTGTTTTCTGTTGTTGTTTTTTTTTTGGTTAGATTTTTATATCTCTGTACAGTGTATGGTATATCGAGCATCAGATGAAAGTAAGAAGTACTAGATCTTTGTGTCCATATGGCAGTCTTATGATGTATAGTATAAATTTTATGTATTCAACCCTCTATCTACAATATTACAATAATTGTTGTTTAATTTCATGGAGGAATTTCTAGAATTTTACTACATTCAAGTTTCGAAAAAGGTAAGGAAATTTGCTACGAAGCAGGCGCGAACACAGGGGGTGGTTTTGGGGGTTCAACCCCCCCCCCCCCCAAATGATGTAGTTACATACGCAAAACTAAATGTAACTTGCACTCAACGAGTAAATTTGTATGAACCCCCCCCCCTCCGAAATAATTATTTGTCTGAAAACAACCCCCGCCCCCCTCCCCGAAATATTTTTTTGCGTTCGCGCCTGCTACGAAGCATTTCTGTATGCATTCTTTTGGTTTTAACGGTACGTGGTCAAGAATTTATTTATACAACGCATTCCTTATACTAGTAAAACTTTGAGTAGACATCGGTTAGCCATGGAACTTCTGAAATTTTTTAAATTAAGTTTGTTATTGTTAAGTCTGTATTTTCATCAATATCCACTCTTTAAAATCCTTCCACCAACAAAAGGTAAACGAACACCGTATCAGCATATCGAATAAAAAAACGAAGATATCCTTCCAACTATAAGAAATAAAGAAGAAGAACAGCAGATACAAAAATTTATTCCTATATATTCTCAACTTCATTCAATGGCTTAGTGCAATGCGCTGGTATACTTGAATCTTATACTCAGAAGGTAACCACAAAAATTATTTTTCGTTTCACATTTATTTCCATACGTGGAAAAAATTAAAATTAAAATTTTGTGTATGTATATATTTAAAGTCTTCCAGCTTAAAGCGTTTCGAAGTTATCATGCAATCCAGGATGAGCACGTAGTCTAATGACTTTTGTATGGTAACTTAAGGGTGTAAATTAAGCTGATTTTTGAAATATACCAACTAACCTGATATTCTGTACAAACTATGCGTTTTAAACGCGTTTAAGTAGAAAAAATAAACGTGTTAAAAAGTGGTGTTCAGACTAGTCAACTCATTTTATTTTTATACATGTTATCTTAATGTGATTTGTTTTGACAAGCTGTGTGTCATTAGCAAATTTATGCTTTCGAAATTATTTCAAACAAAAATATTTGTATAGCAGTAATGAAAAGTGAATTAATTAGCTAATGCAGTCGTTGCACAAGCACAAAATTGAGTTTTTACAAATTTCCGCGAGGGTCGCAGTACATGTTTTTGGTTAAACGCGTTCGGGAAATAAATTCAACTCATTTAACTCGATTTTAACGTGTTAATCTCGTAGTCTGAACATAGTATTAATTTTTGTCATGTATCAAGAAAGATTTCTGGATCTACTCCATCTGCAAATTCTTCAATAAACTTTTTTGACTTAACAGCTAATTAAGAACGACACTATTTCATACAGTTTCATGCTTAAACAATTTATATTTTAGTTTTTTCTCTTTTGTAATTCACTAAAAAAATGTCCTCCCTATCTTTCAGTTATTATACTTGGAGAAGAAAGAAAAATTTTCTAATTTTACCCCATAGGATGAGACCAAATAGGACATACGGGACTAATCCCCTACTGTTAGCAGTAATCTACTGGATAAACTTTATCCATATTTGGCATACATTTATCTGCTTAACAAAGAAATAAGGTTCGAGTGAGACAAAGGTTGGCTTCGTTGTGAGTTTGTGTGGAAACTTTTCCCTTCGTTTTTCGGGTAAAATTTTGAAAATCCCATCGGACGTTGTGAATGTGAGGAGTTTCCTTATTTATATAACATGTTGGTGTACAAAGAGTATTATACGTATGCAAATAATCACAGTTCTTTTTTGAATATAGCCAACAAACCATATACATCAGAGTCTAAAAACAATATGTGTTATTGTTTATAAGCGGAAGGAAAGAATTGAATGTTTCCAGCCCAAAGATTTGTTTCACTACAGAACTAGAGACGAAAATTAAATTTCCTTAGTGATCACTTAAAACGCGAAATCCATTTATCTGAATGTCTATTGATCTTTCTGACCGCCTGTACGTTAATTCGTCTATTCTTCTGTCGATTTGTTCACTTATTTGTTTGATTGGCTATTCGTCTGTCTGTCCATTTGACTGTCAGTTAGTCAGTCCGTTACTCGATTGGAGAACGCGTTTAATACAAATCAAAAATCAAATCAATTTTGAAAACATACATACCTACTTCTTCGGGAAGTTCACAGACAAATGTTCTTGGAAAAGTAGAGTTGATTTATTTTCCTAGAAATTTTGAATCCAAATTTGAATGAAATAAAATATGATAAAAAAGGTATAATGAAAAATATGTACCTTTACAATTTTAGGTACTTTCTATTAAAAAAAATCACTACAAAGAAATGTTTACACACTTTTTTAACAGAAGAACAAAAGATAAGCTGTGAATTTAAAAAAATCTTCACTATTCCAATAAGAAGAAAGCAAATTGTTTTCGAGGGGTGTAATACAAATGTCATCTAAGACCTATTCACTCTTCTGATCGCCTTTTGAGTCAAAACCAAAATTTTATTCAAATTTTTAATTTGAAAACATTAGTAAGAATCAGAAAAATTTACGCACACTTTAACTATCTGAAATTTCGAATACACGTGATTTAAGGAACTGAAGAAAAAAAAAATTGTCTACGTTTTCTAGTTTCTGCCATTCTAAAGAACTGAAAAACTAATACTTAGTATACCTATTAGGTACTCTATAAATTAAAAATTGGTAAGTGCCTTATACCATGTGGATACACCGCTGGCTCATAATATCCTAATATCGTGTATCACGCAATACTAAGCATATACGAGATAAGCGTAGTATTGACCTGTTTCATGGTATACAAATTTGATAATTTAACCTATACTATGCATTTTACTGCTAGTAATGCCATTCACCAATTGTGTGGCGAGTATCGAAACTACATAAATGTCATTGCCTGCTTATATCAGATACTGTTAAATCATACCATATGCAGCTAGTTTTAATATTTCGATTTCAATACCATGGTTTATATTATATATTAGCGATGTATTCATGGTATAACCTACTCGATACTTCCAATTAGGATAATGCTAAATGCTCAAAATGACGTTAGTCTTTCAAATAGTTCCTCTCAAAAATATTTTTGTTTTCAAAATTGGGTCATTCATCCACAATGACGATGTTTAACTCAAGAATACGTTCGCAAATATCATTTGAGTTTTTGACTATGTTGTTGAACAAAATTTGAAGTGGTGGATTTAGGAAAATATCGCTTAATTTCTTAATGTAACTCCCGTACAAAAGTCATTAAATTATGTGATCGAGCACATGACAGTATAACTTCAGAACACGAAGAGATAGAAATTATCAGCTGTTTAAAGTTGTACGATTTGAATATGAGATAAATTAATCTGAAAAAATATTTTGTTTAATGTGATAATATTTATTAAAGAATTATACACTATCCTTCACACTCCTTTTTCACCCCAAATGTAATTTAATTCAAAAATCGTATTTTAGAACACTTGGAGTGATGTTTCTAGTCAGATGAGTTCTGCAGTATCTTAGTTCTTTTAAGCTCTTGTAATTGGGCTAAAGAAAACTCTGATCAGTTTTTTTTTCCTACATGAACCAAATTTTATTTATCATACAATTTCTCGTTTTATTTTGAGTTTAAAATCCCGCATTCTTCAAAAAGCTAAAGTTCACGCAATTCATGCACTAAAAAACTTGAACTTGATGACCCAAAAGGTTTGAGAGCTACGAAAGACGTTTTTGCATACAGATGGGCATCCTAAATTTTGCTTTTGTTAGTTCCACTCCAAATTAACATAACTTTGAAGTTATAATAACCAGTTCCAATGTCAGTCCGCCATCATAACAGGTCAAATATATATATTATACCTATTTGGACGTCTGACTCAACTTTTCTAAATTTTAGACCGACGTCTACACAACATTTTAGTTGTATTGTGTTTTATTGTACAATAACATAATTTTTACTATTTAGTCACGAAAACATAAGAAAGTTTACAAAAAAAGAGACAATAATGTATTCTTCGGGACACTACCCAACTAGCAAACAAACTTCGCACTCAGATTTTTCCGGAAGCTATAATTTCGGTAAGACTGTTGAGGGCAGGGTATGAACTTTTAACTTGGATAATGCATATTTATTTTTCGTGCAAGCAATGTTTCTTCCGTACGAAAGCAAAAAGGTCATATACCAACTATTGCTGTTGAAACATTGGGAAATGTGCGACGGATTATTTCGATAAGACCTTATCGAAGCTTTATCGAGGTTCGAAAATAGCTACGATTAGGTATTATGGAAGTTACTTTGCTATTTGGGTATTAAAAAAGCAAGGTATTCGGAAACAACCTTAACATCAAGCCACAAAAAATTAAAAATTTAAAAACCTCAATTCTGCATTACACTACAACCAAGTAAATTGTTATTTCAGCAAGTCTCTATTGATGTCATCAAAATAATATTTATTTGAGTAAGTTTTGGTTTGAAATATGACTGTCTGGTCATAGATTTAAGTTTAATAATGTCTAAAGTAACTAATCCGTCTCCATAGTTACGAAAAATTATTTCAGTACCTGGCTAGAAGTATGAGATATGAGTTTTTTTTGCGACAGTGTGGTCATAAACATGACCAAAACAAAGTTATTTAAATAATGTTCTAACATTTATTTAAGCAAATAGAGTTTTGAAGTTCACATTAATTTATTTCGAAGCAAAAAATGGACGAATATAGGAATTCACGTAGAAATTCACCATGAATTATTCTGAATAATAAATTCTCTAAAGAAATTTCCAAAAAAAACCTTTGTAACGTACCTATAGAATTATTGAAATGGTTGGTCATTTGAAATTTGCATAAGTAGCCAATAACCAACTTTTTTGACAAGTTGAATGGGAGTCGGTTATCGGTCAGCCCAAAGTCAGTGCACAGTTATAACACGACGGTACGACCTTATATTTTCTCAAAATAAGTCGTCGAGGCATTGACAACCCGTAGTTGTTTTCACAATATGTATTGGCATAACGTTATAACGATAGTCGTATAGCTTAGGTGAGTTCTAAAACCGAACAAATAATGTTTCAGCGCAAACAAGCGAATTAGTTTTTAATCACCGATGCTTGAAGCTGATTTTTTTCCAATATTTTGTTGTTTGGTTGACCAAGGGTCGGTGTATAGTCATGAAAACGTTGGTATGACCTTGAAATCATTCTCAAAATAAGTCACCAGGATGTCGAGAGTGCAGTCACAAACAATAGCTATTTTCACAACGTTGGCACAACGTTGTAATAACTCAGTCGTATATTACTTATCTAAGTAAGTTCTAAAATTGACAAAAAAATGTTTCAGTGCAGACAGGAAAACTAGTTTTTAAACATTTACCGAACTGATTTTTTATTCTATATCTTGTCGTCCTTATGAATTTATAACCGTATGCACTGCAACTCTTTCTTTAAAAAAAAAAAAAAATATACAAACATAAACTTGATTATTTCGTACCCCCGTTTATAATTCCTCAAAAATAAACATTCAGGTTGTCAAAAATCGAACAGTTGTCTTTCGTGTACATTACACAAAGAACTCATTGAGATTGCCCTATTCGTAGGAGAAATTCAATCAAACAGTAAAAGAGATAACAAAAGCCCATCATCATTGGGCGCAACCATCCATCAAACCTGGGTCCTCGATTCTCTGTACTGAATCCCTCCGACTATGTCCTGAATCCGTAGCTTAACCCTCGGTTTCTGATACGATAGAGGTGAGTCCTTTCGGTAGCATCACCGTCATCACAACACAGCACTGCACAAGAGGACATAAGGAGCATAATCATAAATAATGCAGGGCCGGCAACAAAACACTTCCATCCCCTCATTAAATCGCATATATCCGAGGTACGTACACAGGACAAAAACGGGGTTGAAAAAAAAATCCGCACCACCATAATGGGGGTCGTGGCTGGGTTATGCAGTCGAAAAACTGAACAGGTTCAGTCGAGAGGGTGCGGAATAACTGCGCGTATGCCATTGAGAACCACCACTTCGTTTGCGCGGAAAACCAACAAACACTCGAAGCGGACAAAGTGGGCCAAATTGTGCTTCATTGTTGCATGATAAATAGTTAGTGGTCCTCTTGTCCCGGAACTGTATCTATTGCCGAACCGGTGCCAGCCAAGTGCTCCTTTATTATCCTTTAACTCAGTGTGTCCTTATGGTGCCGGTGTCGGACCGGGACCCCGATGCACATGTTGTGATTAGAATTGAATTACGCTCGTTAGCTGGTGCAACGCCTATTCCCATATCGACGCAACCTCTAGTAGAGGTTTCAATAATTGCGGCAAGTGTTGATAATTTGTTTTGCGATTATCGGCACCGATCTTATATCATTTTCCAATGGTCCGTCGAGCTCTTCCAGCTTCAATCTTCCGCGCTTTTGTATGACACTGTGATACTAATTACTCCACAACTTAACAATGCCATAGGTTATAGTCGATTTAATGATCCTAGCGTTAGGAACAAAAAAATATTTAAAAAACCGAAGTACTTGTTGATCCCTTAAGTGTAGGCGCGTGATGCCATAAACACCTCCACGATGGCATGCTAATGTCAATTTGATGTATGGAAACACTTTTACGGCCTGTTCTATCTACTGAAAATGTATAGACCGCACAATCACCAAATGATACTACGTCCATGTCCACCATCAGTCCGGGGCCACTATGAGGCCAAAGGGTGTGAACGAAATGTTTAGATGATTACTTTGATATGCAAATGTTTCAACGAGGAAATTCACTTACATTTGGGACTATCTACATATTGGTCTATTTTTGGGGATGGTTACCTTCAGTACACGGTTGGGTAGTTTAGCGCAAAGTCTAACTTCGGAAATTAAACGAGTTCGAAGGGGATACAGTACGGTTATCATTCAAGTGTCCATTCAAAATTCAACTCTAGAACAACGCTTTGGCGAGAGTGAAAGCCTTACCCAGTTTTTGACACTTTTACCACTTTTCACCTACGGTTAGGCGGTAATTTATAGATCCAATTAGGACTATCGTGTCATTAGAGATAGTTAAAACCCCGAAATAAAAAAAATATATAAAAGATAGGTAGGGTTCTTGAAGGGTTATTTGCTAATTGAGTGCTTAGTCAGAATCGTGTCCAAGTCGTTCGGTAATTATCAGAATTATTTGATAAGATTTTTCTGTAAGACATTTAAAAGTACCTAACGTTTTTTCAAACAGTTTTTTTTAAACTAAATTCAACAGATAAACAAAATTCCTTGTGTAAATCGTGCAAAATGCTTATTTCTGCGAGATTTTAATTTAAAATAAACCGAGTCGATCCATCCGATGACGAAATAGCTCCTTCGGACCTCGTTCAACATAGTCTTATTAACTACTAGTCTATCCAGTGAAGGTTTTCCAGCGCATTTCCTCAAGGACACGATTAATCAACAGTCATGGATTTCGTGTTCAAAAAATTCTTGAAAGAAACCATTCAAGAAAAAAGAAATAAGTTTGATCAAGAAATAAGAAATAGTAAGTTTACGAAAGAAACTCAGATTTGCGCAATTTCCTACAAGTATATCTGTATTTGTTGCAATAAATGTTTATGCTAATGAACCAATACTGTGGTACAATTTTATTTTGTTTAATTTTTGCTATAATGTCGAATTGTAACATCAAAATGCCAGTCTATGGATTTCAGTTCTAATACATTACTAATTTTAGCTGCAAGTCGTATAAATGGGAACTCCAACTATCGGTACTGAAACAGAACTCAAATTCAAATAAATTACTGGATTTATTTCATTCGCTATAGTAGTTTTTGCCCATACATTTATTCGTATCCCCATCCTCAAAACTCTATTTCTATATAGTCGACCCGCAAAACAGAACCGTGAACCACTCGGTTGTGAATCCGAAATACCTACTCTCAATACTCTCGCTAAGGTATTGACCGCTTTGTTAATATGAATGCAAGTTTTACACCACTGCCTACTTCAACAAAAACTTAGTTCTGTTACAGTAACAATTCAGCGGGACTCATAGTATTTAAGAACATAAGAATTAATAGCATACTCTTCAATAATACATAGATCATCGTATTTGCTGAAAATTATGAATTCAGATCTTTAAAATTTGTGTAAGGAAGCATCGCTATCAATAATGCGATAGTCAAGAGCAAATCGCGTTTATTAGATAGAAATGTCCTAGATTTTAACATATAAATCAAATCAGTTAAGGATAATTGATTCAAACGTATTCAGAACTCGGATTCCGATACAATTCATAAAATCGAAGTCCAGTTAGTACCTACTGATACAGAATTGAACCATAAAATTAAAAAAAAGATTATGGCTCTTAAATTCAGCATAAGAAACAAAATAATGCCGTCTGTTAATAATTTTCAATAATTTGAAAACTAAAAATCTCAGTTTTTACGATTAGTAAAATATACTACATTTTAATTCTTTAAACGTGAGCTTCGAAATTCTAAACTGAAAGTAACAATTCTGCAATGAAAATTAAAATTAGAGAAAATGATGGAGTAGAAAATCAGTGCATAAAAGAACATTGATTCAGTACAGGTGCAGAACTAAAATGTGTCTGTAAATGCATAATTCATTCAGTAATGGTTATAAACTTAAAATAATACTGCCGTACTGCATTAAATTCTGAAAATCTAAACAGATACACTTCGGGACAAATAACAAATTCGTATTCTAAATTCAGGTTCTACCAGTACTGATTATTGAGACTAAATTGTTTATTGAGACTAAATTGTTTAAATGTCGGAATTTCATATATTTTAAGGTCAATTGCCAGGACCAGAAAGATGTATAATGTACAGGTTTGAATGACTTGCGTACTAGGTAGTTTTTCTTCTTTGTTCCACTATATTATAAAAGTGAACTTTTAAACTACATATATACAGTGCAACCCGGTTATAAGGTATAATACCATGAGGGGACCGCAAAAGTAGAACGTTATAACCGATAGTACGTTATAACCAACATGCGAACCTTTCACATTTGTGAATAAGGGTTGAAAAAAGGTACGTTATAACCGAAAGTACGTTATAAAAGTGCACTTTATAAGCGGGTTGCACTGTAGTATAATAGTTTTTATTAAAGAAATTTTATTGAGAAAGTAACTGAAGCTAAAGCAATAATTGTGAAGTTGTATGGAAAGTGATAAAATTAGCTATTAAATATAAAAGAAAATTAGATTATTCTCTGCACAGTAAAAAATTTCAGTAAAACTACTATTGTTTGTAGATTTATATTATTTTATGTAATTTTACAATTAGAACGTAAATTTAAGGAACTAATGTGCTTTTTTGGTATAAAATGTGAAAATGTTGTAATATCTGTAAAATTGCATAAAAATACGTAAGTTTATATTAAGTTGTGCAGAATTCAATGGTGTTGTGTATTTTTTACATAATAATATGTATTAATTCTAGTTCTGCGTAAAGTAAGTTGATGGTGTTTTGAGTTGTACACATAAAAGAAGAGTGTAATAAAATTATAAATTTCTAGTATGGTATAGTAGTCTTACAATGATCAGAATATTAGTAGTGAAATATGCACGCTGTAAGACCGCTATATCATACCAGACAGTTTATTATCTATATGATTCACTATAAGTCTATAAATACAAATAAACATGTACTAATAAATACATTTTTATCTGTAAATATTTCCCAACTAACGTACAGAATGCAGTAATATGTAATACGTAACATTAACATGTAATATGTAACATTTCGGAAAGCATGTAATCACAAGACATATTTATCTGTAACGACTTACACACTATTGAGTAGTATACCTACACAATGCAGTGTAATTTTACTATAATTTAAGGTTGTATCTGCTTGCCTACTTTTGAAGTAGTAAAAATTTAATAGAGTGTGGAATGGATTGAAAATGGCTATAAATCAACTAACCCATTGCATAAATCAATAAACGAAAGACTTTTTAAAACTTTCAAGCATTTTACCTCCAACGGTGAAAACACATTTTATTGTTAGCAGAAACGGCAAAAAGTTATTAAAAACGATATACCTAGTACCACAAAAATGGTCATAGGTTTGTATGGCGTGACTTCCTCTCATATCTCTTACAAGTTCAAATCGAATAGAGGTTGCACTTAAGCCTTTATTCCACGGTACGAGTATGCCATACTATGTCAAATATTTGACTATTTACTTTAGCAAATGCTGTCATATAGCGTAAATGTGAACAATTTCTTTGTTTTTTTTTTACGTGCTCTACACAAGGTGTGCGATATACTTAAACAAATTTAATACAATTTTTGGCTTTTTACAATTAAATTGAGAGCGCTGACTTTTCGAGACTGTCGGTCAAATATGAGGTTTTTAACTAACTAAAAAAACATTTCAAAATTTCGTAATGAAAACCATTACAATAATGAACAAGTTTCAACATCTGATCTCTTTTACAACTGTTTATGACTTTTGAAAGCAAAAATTAAATAATATTCCTGTAGATCATCCCTTATATTGCATTCTTCCATCTTTTGACTGCATCCTGTAGTTTGTCACACATAGTTATGGCCCGGTATTCATGTAAACTACTTGGTAATCCTTTAGTTCTAAGTTAGTTTTTAAGTAGCTTAAGTTTAAACAGGCAAGGTTTTTGCTCTTTACTTTTCCGTGTCAAATTATTTTTCCTCGCCTAAGTGCTATAATTTTTACATCTTAGTTGTTAAGATGATAAGTCTAATCTCTAAAACATTATTGTTCTGTTAATGCATTTTGAATTATTATAAATAAATATTGTTTGAGTTAAAATAATGTTTCAAAAAAGACGGGTTCCCTCACCGATTTAGCCTATTATTAATATAAAATTACTAAAAATTCTTTTTCTTATATGAAACCCATCATTTTCCAATATCGAACAAGAAATCAATTTTAAACCAAAAATATTCATAGGGTGTAAGAGATACCACCACCCATATGGTTTTTTTCCATTTTCCAGAAAAACAAATTTTCGGATTTTTTTGTAAAAATCGAATTAAAATAAGAGCTAGTTCTTTTTTTTCCATAGTAAAAAGTTAAGTTTCATTTTGTTCAATTGAACGTAATTTTATTGAATTGTTAAATTTGATTGAAGCTTTAATTTAGAAAATAATACAATGCAGTTCCATTGCATGACTAGGTAAATATTCACATGTTTCTACTTAGTTCCCTAGAAATCTTTCGTACCACCATTGTTACTATGTGCGAGATATTTTCCAACAGAAAATAAAACTTATAAAAACCAAAGGAACCAATCAGATTCGAGAAGTATTCTTCAGATACTGGAAAATAACAAACTCTTAGGAATCGAGCACATAAAGCTAGCAAATGAAATTCAGAAATTCACTGCGCATCCAAGAACTGAACAATCTGTGCGTGTCAAGTCTTAAGTCTTATGTACAATCTATTCAACCTCCAATTCCAGATACCATTAAAAGAAAGGAAGACCAAAACTGGGGCCCGGACTAGAATCGCTCACTCGACCGCTTAATTGCATCGCGATCAGTCGAGCATGACATCAAGCTGGCGATGTTCCAAAAGTGCCCACAATCACTCGAAACTGCCATATCGGCATCATATAATAAGAAAAACGTTGTCTTCTTATCACAATTCACAATATGGTCTGGATGGCTACCGAACGTCAGGCCAGTCAAAGCCATTCTTCCAGTCGAACCACTCAGTCTATCTTTTCGTCCATAGCGCACAGTTGGAAGCCAAGCCAGGCTATCCAACCAGAAGGTTGCAATTCCCACGGATTGGGACTGGCCGGATTGGGGTGCTGCCCACATTCGGGGCGGAACCTAAGCCTTCGAATCCCACCACAAGCGAACATTTCCGATAATAGAAAAACACAAATGTGACCAGAACTGGTTCCCATCGTGGGATCATGGGAACGACGACGCAGCTACACACGACTGGAGATGGGTGTGTGCGGAAGCATACTACCGCAGGAACACTAACAAAAAGGATCAACGATTCGAAGGGCAGGAGCCAAAGTGTCCTGCCGTTCCCAACGTGTCCCTGGGTGTTAGGGATGGAATATGGTTGTAGAGGTTATCGTTCTTCTGCATAGTCGCATGGCGTCTTCTTGGCCGTAGTACGATATCCTTTCTGAATAGCGGTTCAGGACTTGCGTTTTACATAGCAAGGTGTCAAAGTGTTGTGCGTAAAACAACCCTTAGCTAAGGGTGTGTGGTATGTACGGACGGGACATTTCGTATACTAAGGGGACATATTTTTATAACAGAGGAGACAGCGTCGAGGCGCACCTAGCGCACGATAATCACCGAACCATCGGAGGACTCATAGCGTGTGTCATATGTAGTAGCTAGAAGGAGGCTTGCACATAAGCAGCCCCGCAACTCACCAGAGGCTCGCCGAACGGTCTCCGAGCAGAGGCACACTGTCTGACCCGATAGCTGCTTTTGATAGTTGATGATGATGGCCATGGTGTAACATCGGAAAACGTAACCGTCTCTAACGTGTGTCGTGGCGGGATTCAGTTGGGGTTTAACAGTCACTCGGGACGAACGTTTCGAGACCTAACTCGTATTCTCCGTGGTATAAGCGAAAGGTTCATATCTCAGGAGATAGCGTCATCATTAGCTGCTTCCATAATAAGAAGCAGGAAGCAGTTTGTAAGACTCGTGTGTGATAGCATCCGGAAATTGAGCCACAGGTAAATAATTACCTGTGCCTGTTATGCTGATTAGTTTGATCAATATAAAAAATAACTGATTTTTTTTAAATAATAAAATTGTGTTCATTCAAAACTTAATCTGTTTAACAACAACAAAAAAAACAGTGCCAATTAATTTGAATTTGAAATAGCTACGCGCGCGATTAAAACCGAACAGTGACGTATTTTTTTTGCGCCAAAACTTGAATGTATTGCCCAATTCGAAAGACAAGTGTGAAGGAGTTTTAAGTGATTTTTTTTGTTTTAATTCGATCCCTTCACCCCTGTTTAACAAGTGCCAACTGAACAGCCTCACGCTGCGTTCGGACGAACCTGTGCCGGGCTTTAGCTCGGCTTCACCCTGGCCTACCCTCGAATTAGAATGGGGTCGAAAATTATATCCAACAACAGGACCTCGAGCTACGGGTGGCCTAATGTTCGGACTGCCACCGGCCGGAGCCGATTTAAATCAACCGCGTGGCCCTATGACATCGCTCAAGGAGGAACCGTTGGGAGCGCGAGCATGGATGCAACCGGCCGATCAAACTAAGTGAGTATTAAGAACATTTTTCCAGAACAAGCATTCAAGGAACGATTAAAGCATCTAATGACATCTCAACAATAAACTGTCCTTTTCGGCGTCTATCCCTACAAAAGGACACTTTCCAAACAAAAATCCTTTCTCGTGAAGCGTCTCCGAGTGTCAGCGCTGTGTTTAGATCACATTTTCTCCTTCGATAATCCTGAAATCATTTGGGGTAGATATCCTTCTGCGCTATATATAAGAAAACTCCGTTCAAGAGAAAATAGCATATTTTCTGCTCATCGGATTTTGGCTTTTCCGTAGCTTTTCCTGAAGATGACAACAAACAGGAGCTTTCGTAGTACCCTTCAGTACATTACTTTGAGTTGTTTTGTAAGGAAACTCGCACTTGCTTGAGTTTTTTAAGACGAGCGAATCTCGACGGGTGCGTAGTTTTGGAGTTTACCGTTGGTATTGAATTTATTTTCTTATTCCCTAAAAAAGTGCGTTATCCAAAAGAAAAACTTGAAAGAAAAACTAGTTTATTAAGTGCGTTTAATCTGAAATTTGTAAAATTTGTTTAATAAATCGATGTGCAAATTTAGAACCGTTTCGTCCCAAAATTCCTTGTTTTTAATCAGACGAAATGTTTATCACGTAAGTAAATTTGGATTCACTACTAAGTCCAAGGCAATAGTTCTGAAGTGTTATGACACAAAAATAATAGACTCTAGACTAATAATAAGGACTTAGTTGAATTTTTTACCTGCATGCCGCCGAAGAGTAGGTATATCTTCAAAATCGTTAATTTTGTACAGATGTATCCTCTATATATCAACTGAACATTTTTCAAGGAACCTAGTTAGGTATTATTTGTTAAAGAATTCTTGAAATAAGAGTAGACCGCTCCTTTCGACTGCATGAACGACGTTAATTGACTTGTGATAAAGCGATTTCAAACCATTGACTATGACAAGTGTTATCCTTGAAGAGACCAGTTAAAAATTGTGTTGATGTTGTATGCAAGGGTAGTTTAAAAACCTCAGAGCTCTATTAGAGCCCAAGCTTTCTATTATTAAAAACTGATTGAAACTGATCTCGACCCAGAAGTTCGTTAAGACGAAAAAAGCATCGGGTTATATTTTTCTATTCAAACCATGAATTTGTACGCTGTGAAACCGAGGCAACAAAGTCACGAATGGACTGCCCTAGAAAGTTGAAGTTTCTATCAACTCGTTAATACAATTTTCATACTGGAGTCGCTCTAATTCCCTCGAGCAGCTTCCATACAAAAGTCCTGCAAGTAGTTGGTGATGACTACACACTTCTTCTACTATTTTTCAGAAATGTAAATTGAAAAATTTCTGGAATAAATCAGTTAAAAAATCAACATTTGACTTATTCGCGAAAAAAAATAGTTAGAACTCGATAGCGAGTAAAAGAATCGGATTAATTTCGGTAGCTTCCACGCAAAAGTCATTACAAAATTTAACCATTTCCAGAGAAGTAAATACAATAATTCCAGAAATAAATCCATTTTAAAGTTAACATTTTACATCAATTAAGTTCGAGAGTTAGAAAGTTGGTACTCTTTCTGATAACTCCCATTTAAAAGTCCTTGTGAAATATGGCTACTTATATTGGTTTATACCAGAGAACACATTTGATTTTACTTACTCTCTAAATGTCTACCCGAACTCGCAAGAAGTTAAGATTTCAACGTATGGTATTATGTTAAAGATTTGATCGAGCCTCAAATTTTCTGTAATTAAGTGTTAAAGATTTGATCGAGCCTCAAATTTTCTGTAATTAAGTGTAGAAAAAAATAAAATTTGGGAGTCTTTATAAATAAAAGGTTCCATACAAAATTTCTATAAAATTTTATTTTCGTGTATTTTAAATGAAGTGATTTCGAGTTAAATTAAATAAAGTCGAGTAAGTAAATTAATTTCGGTATATTAATTAACAAAAGCTTTCACAAAAATACCTACTACACATAAGTCTAAAAATCAATTGGTTTCTCAGTCACAATTTCACTTTATTATTTTTATTATTTATGAAAAGGGGGGTATATCAAAAAATAGGTACAATCCTGAGTAGCTGCCATACAAATGTCGCACTAAATTTTTATTAACTTGAGAACGTCTCTGCCATGAAAAATTTACTGAAGTTGGTTAATAAACAAAATCTGCCGGTCAGCTCCCAAACAGAAGTCTTTCATTGTACAACTACTTCCAAAACAAACCACTTAACATTGTTTACTATGCGAAAATATTTACTAGACCAAGCAAAGTAAAATTAAAGCAGCCATGTCTATCCGAACTCGCGTGAAATTTGAAATTAAAATTTTATATGAATAAATGTAGACGAAAAAGAAATTTCAGCGTATTAATCAGCCGTACCATAGAGCTATAACTATACATATAGCTCTATGAGCCGTACTTCCAAACAAAAGTCCATGAAAACTTTGCTCATTCACTCGGAAACGTACTAAGCATAACTTCTAAAATCTACCTAGAAATAGTCAAATCATTTGCTTCGAAAGAAAAGTCCTTGCGTTGCGATACATGGGCACTTGCCTCCTGCTCTATTCCACCAATCCGAGAAGTAGAACATATTTTTTTAGCCTAGGTTAAATTTGCCTAAACTATTTTGCAAATTAGGTTCACTGTAAAGTTTTCAATAACTTGTACTAGCTTCCATAGATCTTTAATTCAATCTGGTTCGACGGACCAAAAAATGTTCGAATAGGATGCCGTAGCGTGCAAAATTTAGGTTGAGTTTGGTAAGGTCATTTCAAAGGGTCTTAATGGCTCCAGTCTCAGATTTACTCAATTTAAATTTTATATCGTTAGCCTTTATTCGCCTATGAAACTTATATGTTATACTAAAGAAATGTAGAAAAAATACAATCTGTAAGCACTCGATATATACTAGATATTAGCGTGCAAGAGAGGAAGAGGGGAAGAGAAAAAAGTTTGGCTGTCAACATCTCACGTATGAATGGAGATAAAATTTTTGTAATTTGTTTTTGGCTGTAACGATTTAGAAAAATTTTAGTTTTCCGGTAAAGTTTCTGTGGCGCATGGAATTAGGGATGTAACGAATTACTCGAAAATCACATTAAATATATAGAAAACTCTTCGAGGTATGATCTTAAAAGGTTAAGTATAGAGGCAGTGGACTCCTATCTGCAGTTAATAATTACAAGCCAATCGCGCCCTCAGAGACGAACAAGTGGGAGCACTTGCCCCACCTGTATTCCACCAATCTTCCAAATAATAATATCATTAAGTGATGGAAGGTGTAATTTACCAGTCAAATGTGACTTAACTATTTAACTTGCTTCGTCTGATTGTCAGAGGTTATTCAAATCCGGTTCGACGGACTGAAACCAAAAAAAAACAGTACATTTGTAGTTTAACAGAATTTTCCAAAAAGTAAATTAATACTTTGTAATTATATTGAACTAATATATAATAGAAGAATTTTTTACAGCAACTGTTTTCATGGCAGTATTTGGGATCGGGCGGTATAGTGTTTTTTGAGTGTTTGATTAGATGCGCTTTTACTATTGTTAGGCAATAATAATCAATGGCGCAACAGCCCAAATCGGGCCTCAAGGCCTAGGCCCGATTTGGGCTGTTGCGCTAGAGTTACTTCATTGCGAGACCAACGGCACACTAGGAGGTGAAGTGGTCAGCTACACGCTCGTCCGTGATTATTACCCCGATTTTTAACTCAGGTACTCATTTACAGCTGAGTGAACTGGTAGTCCGGCACCCAATCCCATTTTCGAAAATTACTTGACGTCAAGCAGATTCGAACCTGGTACCAGGTGCACCGAAGGCAATACTACAGGGTAATATTAAAGCATAAATCTCTTTAACATTATATAATGATGATTCCTTTTCTAATTGGGATAATGACTTGATACCTTTAGCTTTAAGTCTTCAGATGTTTCCACTCCACTGTTCTATGCATTTCACTTTTTTGAGAACCTGTTCCAATAGACAGCTTTGTCTACGTCTATATCTGCAAAATGTTGTAAGTATAGCTACCTCCATAATTCAGAAGTGAAAGAAAGGTGGAAATTTAATATAAATATCTTAGATAAAATAATTCGCAATATTACGGACAAAAAATTAAAAAAAAATGTATCATCCAATAAAAAAATGTTGAAGTCTGCTATCTAGTTGACTGCAGAAGCTGTCGTAAAACTGGTGAAATTAAGCCACGACATCAAAATATAATTGAGACAATAATTTTCTACGTATGATGTAACAAGCTGTTCAAACTAGATGAAGACTACGTCAAAACAAGAAGTATACTATTGTAAAACGTACTCAGTACATAAGTAAAGTTGTTCTGAAAGAATTATCGTATTCGTGAAAGAACTTAATGTTATTATTATCTTACTGACATTATTTAGTTTCGAGCCATACTTGTTCAGCGAAAACGATATACCTGTCCATTTCAAAAAAATTTATAGGATCAGATATTTGCCATTGACAACTCGCAAATAACGAAATCCACCTGCACATGTACACGAAACTTTAGCCACAAGGTAAAACTCACATAAATTTTCGGTGATTAATGCCAAGCGGCAGAACAATTCCTGCAAGCGATTTGAATAGATTCAAGGAAGCTATTGGTTTGGTCTAATAAATATGACCTTTACCATATAGTCATAGATCGGGATAGCATCAGTAGTACAGTGAGACACTTACGTACTTACTTCACCACCCCAAGGCAACCATGTGAATCGATTATTAAGGAAGACCACCTTAAGTCCTGTATCAATCTTCACGCTACTCCTTTATCCGATAATCTGCGATTATCGCTCCGAAGCAATGGTTGGAAAATTTTGAAATAATTTTCCATCATATTGACGACTGCGAAAATTCGGACAACGAACACGAGCATTAGGTGGGCAATAGATGGGATTTTACCCGGTAAAGTAGCAATGCACGGTTGGCGGGGTGGCCGATCACCTGTACTCCTACTACACCTTCTCAACCGGGCAACCAGTTACCTTCGGTTCATGTAGCACCGAAATCGACAAATTGATAGTGCCGAGTACCAGGGAGATGATCAGAACACAAAAAACAAACGCTCCTGGTGCTGCAAGGTTGCCTGCCCCAAGCTTGCTGATGTCCTTCCTCTACACATCGGAGGACCGACCGACCGGACGGGAACAGGAACCATCCGGGGTAGGTATTTTTTTCCATAATTTCTGGCGCTTGTTAAATTTGATAAAAGGCGACGGTTATTACATGCAGAATAACACCATATCTCCCTGGCGGTGTATAGCTGAAACGGAGGGTAGTTAGCCGTAATAGCGAATTTGGCCAGGGTGGCAATGGAATAGGGGTTTTCGGTATCCTCGTAGCAAAACTGTATGTACGAACGTTGAAAATAGGAGTGCGGAATTCGTCTGCTAGTTAAGCGTTTGGCGGTTGTGTGGTGTTCGAACGAATATTTACGGCCATTTAAAATAAAAAACCTGGGCTTTTTTCGGTGTTTTTGAGCGCGGATACAGGATACGAGAGATCCGTGTCCTTATTGCTTTTGTTGTGCTCTTTTGGTTCGGTTTTATTTTTTTTTATTTTTTTATTTTATTTGTTTGTGGGATAAGCGTTTATTGGCGATTCAGTTCGTACTTTATGACTCGAAATATTTAAATGTATTGCGAGGATGATTTGTCGGGACTTGGTGTTTAAAAAGGTGAAAAGTTCGGAGCTCTTTAATGTCCCTATACTGCGGTTTTGGCGTAAATATTATTGCAAAGCAATGAGATATGATTGGAACGATGGGCGATATACTGGAGCTGAATGTGAAGCGATTAGAATAGATCAGAACATATGCAGATAAAAGGGTGTTATGAATTTGATATGAAGTAGTCCCTTCAGTATTTGCTGAATATCATAAAAATTTATGAAACTTTTTTGAGTACATGAAGTGCTGTGAGTCTTTCAGTTCAAACGAGTTTCAGCAGCTATATCAAATTACGAAGCAATGACTCTATTGGAAAACCTCTATAAGTCGAATTTTCCCTGTCTCGTAATTAATACAAATAAGAATTTTTTTTTTGTAATCGATAAGCAAAAAATTTAGATTTTTACGTCTTATGAACCGCAACTGATCAAAAGCTAGTCATCTGTCAGAACCAACATTAAGGCTTCTAGAAAAAAATTGACAAGGGTGGCAAGGTATACCAGGATCAGTGAGAGTTTTCCTTTTGTATGGCTTATCATAGAAAATTAAAATTCGGCACACATATGTACCTGTTCCTACTAGAAGAGTTAAAAATAATCAGATTTGCATTGGCGTATGGAGGTGAGTCAACAGATTTGGGGTTTTAGACATTTTCACGAATATTGTCATATCTTTAACCATGACAGACCGGTATTGAATTAATTCTACTTCTGCAAACTTGTTTTCAAAATTTTTTGACATTGAACCCTTAAGTGGTGTAAGGTAGATATGTACACTTCACGAATTCCGACATATTTCTTAGGTCTAATGAGTGCATAGAAATAGTTTTCAAAATTTTTTGACACTGAAACCTTAAGTGGTGTAAAGTAGATATGTACACTTCACGAATTCTGACATATTTCTTAGGAGATATCGATTCGTTTTGACTTTTAGCGGCTTTCAATATAATCGAAAAAAAAATATTTTTACAATTTTTCAATATTCGATCCCCAAGTTGTATGAGGTGCTGTTCAAGTTTTTGCCAATACCGACAAATATTTTAGGTCTAATATCGAATTCGCTTTTACTTTGATGGGAAGTTGCAAAAAAAATAAAAATTTCAGCGATTTTCGAAACCATGCTATTGTAATGTGGTTGTGTAATTTATCACGAGTTCCGACAAGTTTTATTTTAACTTATTTTTATACTCTAGATGAAATCATACATGCCCGATTTCACAGTGGTAGCTTAAGCTCTGTGTGGAGCTTAAGCTTGGGCTTAGGAACATCTTCGATTTTACAGTAATGGCTTAAGTCTTAAGCTAAGACAAGCGCTAGCTTAGCTTAAGCCATCAATTTTGCGAGCTTAAGCTCCGTAATAAAATAAGCCTACGAACAGTCAAACTTGTAATTTTTTCTGTATTCAAGACTGTGTAATTAAAAAAATACAGCCGCGTAGCTACTCCACTACATAAGAAATATCGAATGTACTCAAATTCATTACAAAAGCATTCAGTAGGCTGCTAAATGAAACGCTACTACGCATTGTGCTTGGTTTCGCTAAGCCGCACGATACAAAAAACTGTGAAATCAGTCGAAACGAATCCATAGCTTAAGCCACCTATTCTAGCTTTACTAAGCCTTAGCTTAAGCTACCACTGTGAAATCGGGTAATAGAGTATTATAAGTTTGATCCAGCCGTAAAATATATAACGCATAGAACCAAGCCTCGCGCGAAAAAAAGTTATATTATTTTTTGTTTATTTGTGGCCAAAAACCTCAAAACCGTCCGTCTGTCTGTCCGTTAGCATAAGTAAGATAACTCAAGAACGCCTTCACCTAGGCTCATGAAATTTTGAATCTCAGTGTTTGGTTGAATTTGTAAGGCTAAGTTCGTTAACGGGCAAAATCGTCCTACTCCTTTGGGTAGCTGCCATACAAAGTGTCCTTAAAACACGTGTTCAAGAATATTGGTCGATAACTTCAGAAGGGCTTAACCTAGGTCTTTGAAATTTCGCATGTGTTATTTTTCCAAGAGTTGGAGCTAACTCTATGATTATGAAGAAAATCCTAATAGTCCTTCGAGGGGCTGCCATACAAATATACTGTAAAATGACTTCACTTAATTTACGAAACTCACTATAACTCAAGTAATCGTTTAGCTATGATTTCAGAATTTTGTACAAATTAGTTTTGAGTGAAAACAAAGTTCGAGTTTACTAGTCAGCGAAATCCTTTTACTCCTTCTGGTACCTTCTATACAAAAAATCCTTAAGACACGTGTTCAACAATATTTTTCGATAACTTTTGAACGCTTCAAACTACGAATTTGAAATGTTGACATTGATTTTTGAATGGTTCCAAGAAAAAGGATGAATATGTAAGACATCGAGTGAGTTCTTGCTCCGCCAAGAGACTGACCCCAACTTGATTAGTTTTGTAGAAGTAGCCCGAACTGCGATTAATACGGCCAACTAACAACCCACAGAATATTCCGGAGGCTATTTACAATTTTTAAATTTTATCTACACTATGATATAATACTCGCAAATTCGAAATTTTAATAAAACCCAAAACTTTTAATCCTCAAAAACCAATCTACTCAAATCAAATGATTTTGCTAGTACAGTGATTTTTTTTTTTTTTTTTAATTTGGAGATTACGCTCAAATCAAAATAATCACCGGTAATAAAGTCTCCAAATCAAATCTAGATCAAATGATTTTGTAGTTTTAAAATCTCTTAAGCATCAAATCTCGTAAATTTTTTTAATCTTATCTGGCTGATAAATACTATATTTATTATTATTAAATGTCATTATCCATTTAAAACTATATTTGTTAGCCAGATCAGATAAAAGCGATAGCGTAAAATTTATGGCATTTTATTAGTGAACATTTTGGAGATATTGACAGTATTATTTAAAAAATGTTGACTTTGGTGGTATTGATTTAGTGACTTTAATTCGGCAATTCGATCCCTCGACTAACAACCTGTTCCCGAAAAAAAAACATCAATGTCTTTGTATAGACGCATTCGTTAATAAGTAGACTACAAATTGTTCTACATTATTTTTTATCAAAAATTAATGCTGCCAACATAAAGTTACATACTTACATTATGCTGAAAAAAAACTAAAAATCCTTTTTCTAAATCGCGCAGGAAAATCGAGAAAAAAATCATGTTTCAAGCTATTTTCTTTTTCACTGTCTAAACAAACTCGCGAATATCTCATACAACCGGATTGGTAACACCACGAAAAGGCAAGCGAACAGAAACCAAGAAGAAGACACATGGAAGCATTTTGAAAGTTGCATCTATGAGCCTAAATTTCATTCCGTACGAGGCCTACTGTACCGTCATGAAAAAAAAAATTTCGAACACGGGTGGTTGGAAGCAATGAAGAATTTGCTTCCACGGGTAATAGAAAAAAATCTTGACTACAGCAGAGAAGCTTTCAGCAAACTTGGAAGCTAGATCTGATAAGAGTTACTAGAGTAGAATTGGAATTAAGTTCTGAACAAAGTTTGGAATTTAATTGAAATGTTATGGGTATGTGCATGGTTAATAGTTGATTATATTTAATTTGGTTTTAAGATCTCAGGAACCTTAGGATGAACTATGATAATGGACTCATTCGCAAAAAAAAAATCGCGAGAAGGGCTAAGACGCCTGGGAATGGATAGGAATGCTTTAAGTTCGATGCGCTTGAAAACTGGGATTGCAACATTTTGAAATACATACTTCCTGACTGGCTGATGTCACAAGATTGAAACTCTGTAGTTGTCTTAAAAAGGAAAATAGGAGATTAGTCAAAGGCTAAAATTTTTGAATCGGGTAGTGGGCTATTGGCGTGGGGGTAAAGATTAGAATATCTTCCGAACCAATTAGGAAGATAAAATTTGATTAGGGAGCGGTTCAATTAATACGCACTAAATTTGGAAAAAGAATAATAATAAATGTTTAATATTAACCAATTGCTTTCGCTTATTAAATTATTACACCTCGCCACTGTTTCTGTTCTCGGTTTAATTTAGTTTAGTTCTGATCCATGTACTAACTAGAACTCGTTAATTCGAACTAAAACTTAATACCGATGTAAGGAAAAAAGTTTTGTATCGGAATGATAGATGATGACCTGAAACGATTCTTACTGGAATACCAATTTATCAGACCAAAACATAAATAACAAAATTAAATATAAATTAATCATAATGCTGTATCCATACACCAGATACTCTGTAAATTTCAGATATGAATGCGTGCTATTTTTATTTCCAGTCTTCATAGACCTCATGTCCAACATACACCGATTTTTCATGACAAACACCTCAAACCTATACTTTAAATACGGGTTTTGTTTGTGGCTTTGTTTATCTAAAGATCAAAGTAATGGACTCGACAGTAAATTAAACCATCAAATTACTTGAAGTTGTCGCCGAAGCGTTGACAGGTAGCATTTAAAATAAAATTATCATATCGAGTTGAGTAATCGACACTCTTATCATTAAAATTGTATTACTTTGACCAGTAACTACCACTAATTGTCACATTGGTGCAATGATACGATGAAGGGGTGGCGTACAGTTTGACGATAGCATTTCTGAAATTGAATTGAAATGTTGATGTGTCTATGGTGGGTGTAGGGGTCTGGATAAGAGTGAGTACCTTTTCGTATAGGCAATCAGTGGAATTGACATTTATCCTAAGTAAATTCAATTTTTTTTCGGTTTCTTATACATACTATATATGAATGGAAGCTTGTAAAAAAGAGGCAATTTAGTATCAAGCTATTTTAGGTCTAGAACTTGTGGGGATTGGAAGACTAGAAGGAGATTAGTGGTCACCTGTCATTTAAAAACTTTATATTATAAAGCCCCGTTTACACGGTGATAGTTTTGGCGATAGTTGCTGTCATGGTAATTACTATCGTCATTACTATCACCATAAAAACTTCTCGATAGTTACTTTCGCGCTGTCATGATAGCACTATCGCACTATCGTGCTTGACGAGATAGTTGATAGAACTATCGCGTTAATTTTATTTTGACATTGACGTTAAAAAAATAATATTTAATTTCAAAACATAAAAATCTTTAATAATTTCGATATTGTGACGTGCTGCTAGTTGCAAGAAAATAAAACTTTGATTTTGTGTGTACGTACTGCTAATTGCGAGACGCCACCTTTTAAATTTTTTTGAATAAATGTAAAATTAATCTTAATTTGAAGTTATAAATAATAATAATAATAGTCTATGGCGCAACAGCCCAAATCGGGCCTAGGCCTTGAAGTAATGCCAGAGCTACTTCATTGCGAGACCAACGGAACACTAGGAGGTGAAGTGGTCAGCTACACGCTCGTCCGTGATTATTACCCCGATTTAACTCAGGTACTCATTTACAGCTGAGTGAACTGGTAGTCCGACCCTATCCCATTTTCGAAAATTACTTGTCGCCAAGCAACCTGGTACCAGGTGCACCGAAGGCAAGTGCTGTAGCCACTAAGCCACCCAGAATTTGAGGTTAAATAAGACAAGTGACATGTCTAATTTCACTGCCGCACTATCGCGCCGTGTAAACAGCAGACTGTCATACTATCACACTTTCGTGAAAGTACTATCGCCGTGAAAACGGGGCTTAATGCTATAACTCAAATTCAAATTGAAATCATGAAAATAACTCCATATCCAGATAACGAACAGTCATAGAAGAAACTGTGCTATTAAAAAAATATCGGCCATCTATACTGAACTTCACGAAGTAAGGATTTATCCAATACACGAACCGTAAAAGTTGTAAAACATAAAACAACTATGAATATGCGTGTATGTATGTACAAAACGTAATGTCGGTTCAGTTTATATACAAACGTAGGATACTTCAACCTTTAGCTACTTTCGTTTTAAATTTTCGGTCTTTCAAAAAAAAAAAAAAAGCTTTATTTCAGTTTTAAACCACAATTTTACCAAGGCCATATTTTTAACAGTGAGTAAGGATTTCTGCTTCGGAATTATGTATACTGCTAATTGAAACACTAATTTATTTTATAATTTAAAAATTTGAATCTCGTTGCTACCCTGAAGTTCGTTTTAGACTTAATAAGAGGCTTATAAATGTCCCACTCATCTAAAAATGGAAGAGAAATATTTTGAATTTTTTTTGCAAAGTTACAACAGTTTGGTGAATCGAAATTACTAAGAAGCTTAAAACCACCCACTTGGCTACTCAAGGCAGTCACGCATTCGAAGGATACTTTTGTTTCTATATCTTTGGACAATTATTTTATAATAAACAGTTTTTTTTTAATGAAAACTCATTTATTGAATCTAATACTTAATCAATAATCTCCAAATTTATGTTATAGTTCTAATTAGATTTTAGTGGTGTTTCCTTTTCTAATTTTTATTATTATTATTATTATTATTTATTAATAAGAAGTATATAAATATACATGATTATTATAAAGCATTAGTAGCTAAGACCATAATTTTTATACTCTAGATGAACATATAGAGTATTATAAGTTTAATCCAGCCCGAAAAGTTTGTAACGCATAGAACCGAGCCTCGAACGAAGCACGATAACTCAAGAACGCATTGACCTAGAAAGTTGAAATTTGGTCACAGCTTGTAAAATGAAAAAAGAAAGACTAAGTTCGTTAATGGGCGATATCCTTCCACTCCCTCGGGTACCTCCCATACAAGAGTCCTTAAAACACGTTTTCAAAATTATTGCTCGAATGCTTCAAGTTAGGAACTTTAAATTTTGCATACTTAAGGTCTACAATGTTTGAATCGAAAGTTCCGAATATAATTCAAATCGAATAAGTCCTTCGTGTAGCAGCCTAGAAAGGTCCTTCAAAAATGTATGCTTGTTACTGAATCCACTATAACTCCAGGACGAATTAAAGCAGGAATTTAAAATTTTACAGGAATTAGTTTTATACCAAAACCAAAACGGAGTTCATTAATTAGCAGCATCTGTTGACTCCTTCGGGTAGCTGTCATACAAAAGTCCTTAATAAACATGTTCACCAATATTGAACGATAACTTTAGAACACTTTAAGTTACGACTTTGAAATTTTATACACATTAATTTTATAATAGTCGCAGCTGAAACTATTAATATGAAAAATATCCTATAAGTCCTTCATGTAGTTGCCATACAAAAATTCTGTAAAATGTCCTTACTTACTTTATGGAACTCACTATTAATCAAAAAATCGAGTAGCCACTATACAATAATTTCTACCTGTAAGTAAAAGGTCATGTAATAATTGCTTGTGCTCTCCTCATCCTTTTGATATATTTCCAACTAAAATATAAATCGGAGTTCAGTATTTCATCTAGAGTATCATACGATAGGCTTGCAGCCGATTGTGACTGTGTTATGTTTGGGGATAGGTTCGAGAATATTGTATTGCTTTCTGGTGTGGAATTTTAGATAATGAATGAAATGAAAACTAATTTAAGTGTTCTCACCTCTAAGTACAAATCTTAAGGTGGAATTACAGTGCACGCTGAGTAAACTACTTGTAAGTGATGGAAACCCGTTACAGGGATATCGCATCGCTCCAATCGCGTCGCTATTTGCTAATTTCGTTGCGTGCGTAATGCGATTTCGACACTTGCGTCAGTTATATTTCGATACTTTACAACAATAGACGGCAAACGGCTAATATATCGAAAATACGTTTGCAGTCTGCGAAAAAATTAATTAGGCATTTGATCAATCATGGAACCAATTCAATGCGCTTACTAACGCGTTCTGACGCCTATATTTCGATTCAGAAATCGCGCTTTAGTCCGAATAATTTAGTAGCAATTGTTTCCAATATTTTGTAGTTGAAGCAAACAAAATGACACCGAAAAAACGTCCATATTCTTTTTATTTATTTCAATTCATTCTAATTCTATTTATTCATTCATTCATTCATTCATTCATACTTACTTGAAAATTTTCTATGTAAACAAATTGTAGAGACTTACCGTCTCATTGTATACATACTTTCCTAAACAATAAACAATAAACAATAAATAGTAATATATAATTTTGTTAACGATTTTTAAAAAAATGAAAATTTGCTACCCTGTTTTTTTTATTTTCTTACAGTTTGGGAATCGGTCGAGCCCATTTCGAAAAGCAGCCACCAAGCAATTTACGTAAATCCAACTTCTTCCATTTCGTGATTGCACTGTACGATCGAGCCGGACAACCAATTGAAATCGAAAGGACCGCCTTTATCGGATTTATCGAAAAGGATCAGGAGTCAGACGGCCAGAAAACGAATAATGGCATTCAATATCGTCTCCAACTGCTTTATGCCAACGGTAAGGATTCTCACTAATTCCCCGTAATATCGAACTGATGGGTAAATATACAGGCGATTAAATGTTGGCAATTTGTTACAGGTGCCCGCCAGGAACAGGACATATTTGTACGGCTCATCGATTCGGTTACGAAGCAGGTAAGGAAAATTTAAGTGTTATAATTCGAAATCCCATTAGGTTGCTGGTTGCCGCCCTTATTGAAACCGAGCTAGAAAAGCGAAGAGAAAGGACAACATAAGTTCCATTGAAAATTGATTGTCGCAGTTAATTAAAGCGCCAAGCGTTAGTGCCTTGGGTAGTCAACTTCGTCGGGCGCCATCCACCCCCGCCCTTTGAGAATCAGAAAGGATAATGTTAGAGGGCAGACGCTAGACTGCCAGTCGTATGTTCGTGCTAATGTTCGCCTTTTGTAAACACACAAGTTGACCATATGGCTGCCCACTTATCGTCGGCACATTTCAAGGTCAATTAATTTCGGACATTTCACTTTACTTGCGACAAGTCTCACTGGCACTGAATTATCCCGAATCGAATCCTGACATGTACTCGCATCGTTCTTGCAGAGGGTTGATTCGTCGATTTTCGATCGAAGGAGAACAAAAGTCGCATAGATCACAGCCGGGGCGTTTGATTACTATCGGGATAATGTCGTTATAATGTCGAGACTTTATATGCCATCGGTCGTATAGAGAAAGAGTTTGCCATGGCACCAGGACCCCTTTTTTTTAACACCATCGGCAATTGATTGAGATACAACTTGCTTCTTGATAGAGTCCTTTTGTTTGAAATAATTGTTCGAGGGGTTGTAGCCCTATGGGTGCGAAAATGTTTCCTTCCGGTGGACATGTTGTCCGTGTGTGATGAGATTACTTACTATACGACAATAGATATTGCCTTTCCTGATTGTTTTGTTATCTTAAATGGCCGGATATGTTTCATATTAGTACAGTCAAGACGTGATACATATACGAGAAAGAAAAGTTCCATTTTTTGCGAATGCAATAATGTGTTAGCCAAATCTCTACTAGTGCAGATAATTCAAAATTACTTCTTTTTATTTCCAGTGTTTTAAAAATTCACCATCCAAAACGAAGCTACATACTATCTTGACCCACGTATAATTTCAAGTTTCATATGTACCTCTCTAGAGGAAATGCTTAAGCTAGTTAATTTATTGTGCCTTGCAAGTCACGCATTCAATTAAAATTACATATTCCAATATTTTGAAAATATGAACATTTTGGCATCGATTAATTTTGAAAACCAAGACGTTTTCAAGGTTTTTTTTGATCGCTGAATTTTGAAAGCGAAGACATTCATTGACCAATACTTCATATTATTTCTTTTTTAAATAAGGCTTAAATCAAAAGACTTTGAAAATTTTCAACAAAATTTTAAGATAAATTAAAATATTTCTTTAAACGGTTTTGAAAAAAAGAGTGCTTAAAATCAAATTTAGTAAAAGGTGGAATTTCTGCAGGAGTGGCTTTGAAAACAATAACAATAAAGTGAAAGGGATTAATTGGAAACAAAATTAGCTTTGTCTGGTTTTTTATAATCGGAAATTCTGTAAAAGAAAATTCGATTAGGTTTTTTAGAAAAGAGTAGAAGAAAATTAAAAGGGATTTTGATAAAAGAAATGAATTGAATTTTGTAAAAGCAGAGCTTTTTGCGAAACTAAATTTGGCTACGGTACTTTGAAAGCAATAGAAACAAATCTGCCAACAGTCTGGGTGTAACTTTATTATTTTTCGACAGAAATTCGGAACGCGTTCAATTCTGAGATGCGGTGTAGGTTACTATGTGACTGAAAACATAACAAAAAGTTCGGGAAGCGGTTAGAATAGGATCGCGCTAGAATACTTACGACGCTGCCACAAATAATATACGAATTATATAATTGGGTCATATTCCGGGATGCGGTCAAGGGGTTGAAAAAGGAAAAAAGAAACATGAATAAAGGTCATTATTAAACAAGCAGGTGGACGTGAAAAGATATTCGATATCTGTAGCTCAGTTCTGTAACTTATGAATGAGAAATTTCTCAACCAAAAAGTCAAAATGAGGACGAATTAATGCAGTTTTCTCTGTATATTCTCACCAAATGAAAAAACACCGTAATTGACTACGCATTTGTCAATCTTTCATTTCTCAATTGATGAGAATACAGAGAGAAAACTGCATTAATTCGTCCTCATTTTGACTTTTTGGTGAGAAATTTCTCATTCATAAGTTACAGAACTGAGCTACTGATCAGACCTGAGAAATATGGCAGAGTTCATGAAAATTGTACAACCACTTTACACCCCCTTGGAGGTCGAATTTCAAAAAATCTTGATAACACTTTTTAGGTATTCATATGAAGAAACCATAGAACAAAATTGAATTCGATATTTGGGGAGTCCAAGTCTATATGACGAAAATGGTGGAAATATATGCATTCTATTTTCACTGATAATTTTTTTGCTCCCCTTCCGAACGCCAATGGATATTCGACTTTTTTCCATCAGAATTACTTCTCTAGTTGATTTACACAGAGTTACAATTTTCTAGCATAAGCCGTTCTATAATTAGGAAAAACACCCTCCACCTCCACTATATTTTTCCAACAGGCTGCTACTATAGTTGCATCAATACAAAGTTTAAGCTTTCTATCGTTATAGGTTCTGGAGATATAAGTACTTATAATACAAGATGCAAAAACTTTTTCCTTTCCACCCTCCCTCACCCACACCCTCACCCTCTACACCCTCACCACAAACATTTTTTTCCCTGCTAAGGTTCTATTGGGCCTACTTCTGGTAAAAGTTCTAAGCATCTATCTTACACTGTTCTTGAGATATGAAATGTGATTTTTTTTTTCAAAAAGAAATTTTCGCCTCCACTTCCATGCTGCACCGCCCTCTTAAAAAATTTTACTTTGAGCAATCTTTATTTGTCAAGCTTTCCGAACCAAACCGAATTTTATTCTGCTAGTGCAATTGTTTCGTGAGATATCGCAATCTAAAGTTGTTCCCCCCCCCCCCCACCCCTGCACGACAGTGTCCTCACTCAAAACTTTTAATATACAGTGCAACCCGCTTATAAAGTGCACTTTTATAACGTACTTTCGGTTATAACGAACCTTTTTTCAATCCCCATTTACAATTGTGAAAGGTTCTTATGTTGGTTATAACGGACTATCGCTTATAACATTCTATTTTTATGGTCCCCTCAAGGTACGTTATAACCGGGTTGCACTGTAATAATTATAAGGTCTTAATTTCGTGCCATTAACGGTTTAGGAGATATGGATTTTAGAATGTGTCGATCTCGGCATTTTTGCGTTTCGCACGCATTATTTTTCCCTCACTCCTTCACCCCTTCACTCATATCGATAATTTTTTGCAGATGGGTCTACTATTGAAGCTCTATATAAATTCTAAGTTTCAGCTTCTTAGCATGAGCGGTTGCTGAGATCTAGAAAACAAAGCTTCCGTCTAAAACGTCTCCCCCCTCCTTCGCCACACCCCTATACCACAAAATTCAACTAAATAGCTCAAAGGGTGTGGGTGCCACTAGCTTTCAAACAATTTTGCGTACCGTCCGAAGGAGCTGTTTCGTCATCGGAAGGCATCTGACGAGTCTATGCCTTCCGATGGCGAAACAGCTCCTTCGGACCTAGCCCAACACAATCTTAGGAAAAACTAGCCTCTCCAGTGAAGTTTCTTTCCAAAAATTGTCATATCCTCAGGGATGGCGATTAATCAACAGTCGGGGACTTCGTGTTGGAGTTTCACTCCACTGACACCGGAAAAAACAACTAACTCTTAATCAAACCTATATTTTTTCTAATATCTGCGCGATTCTTTCACATTTGAGCAACTGGGAGAGATAAACCAGTTGCTACAAAGTATCCTTATTATAGTAGGTAATATCATTTCTAGTTTAAAAAGTTGACTAGCCCCCGTTTTAATTGGCTATGGAATGACCGTCTAATCCGTTTACAGCCACCGTGATATCCTCTACAGCGCTATCAGTTTCGCTCGCTTCAATAAACAATTTTTTTTAGCATTTCGCGCTATTCTCCATCGCCTGATGCTATTTTCATAATAATGCGAACTATAAAATCGAAAATTTTGCTACCATTTTCTGTTAAATCGAAATTGCCTACCACCGGACCCGGGCGTAACAAAAGTCTATCGATGGGGCCAATCTCTGTACAGGGGGCATTTACGTATGCATAATAAATAAGGTTTTATCGATGGAACAGTTTTCAACCCTTCAACAGTCCGGCAACATAATCACTATGAGAGCGCGGGCTCTTATCATTGTCGAAAATCTAATGTTGAAATTTTGTCCGGAAAAAAAAAGGTTGCCTCTGAATCCCGATGACGCCGACGATGGTCAAGCCTCTGTAAACTGCAGTACAACATTAGCGACACGAAGGGATGTATTTTTGGGACGGTCAATCGAGTGGGGTTGGGGCGATTGAAGGGGTCTAATTATAACAATTATAAAACCAAAAGTTGAACAGCCTTGTCTGATTAAGCATAAATTAACGAACAACAACAGGGTGTGAAAAAATGCCGGCAATTTATATCTTCAGAAAATTTACGGCGCAGCCAACCTCTCTATCTATGAGATGCTTTATCTCGTTCGAATAAATATTCTGGAATATGTTTTAAGGGTGAAATTTTAGAATTCGAACCGGAGGTAATGTGTAGCGATCATCATCAGATCGGTCTAAAGAAAAGCAGTAGTACACCTAACAGACGGAAGGGTGGATGGTTTCAACCCCTCTTGAAACTTAATCCGATCATCGATTGTCCTTTTTGAGCGGAGTCCTTTGAATCGCATTCAAAGTGTCATGAGTTTACTGCCCCTTTTTGATACGATGTTCAAAGAATGTGCAAGGTACTCGGTCGGTTTCTTTCCCCCTTTTCTCTGATGACTTTTACTTTATCCGTTTTGTATATGATTTTTGACAGGTTTTGTTATGTTATGTTGCTACTGCAATTACAGATTACCCACTCCTGAAACCTGAGAGTCCGTAAATCGGGCAAGATATATCAAATTTGTGATGTTCGTTGAAGATAACATGATGTTGTCTATGCGACTGATTGCCTGAAGTGTGCTCGAATTTGTGATGCACACGTTTTATTGCATAGTAAATTGACTAGGCCGCATATTTAGGAGGGGGATTGATCGTTTATTTTTTAAATTTTGAACTAATTTTCCTTGTGGAAATTCGAGCATTTTTCTTAACCCCTGCCTATCTATAGTACATCTAGAGTGTTTCTATATCGTCTAAGTACTGTTGTTAAAACATTTTTGCGACCTACCTAACCAAGATGCTATTTAAAGTGTTACTTTATTGGTTGTCAGTCGCATAGTAGCCTATAACCTAAATAATAAAATTGTGCCCAGATTGTTGCCAGATTTTTTGATATCTCATCAAACTTAAGAGTTACATCAAAAATTGTGAAAACATATGCACCCCCGTACACTCACTTGTTCAACCCTTTCATACTGTTTAAGTGGTTGAAAAGGAAAATATCTTCAGAACGGGTTTTCGGCGATTATAAAACAAGACCGCGGAAGTTATTCCATATCTTATTAGACCTGATTGACATGACAAGAGTCGAATTACAAAATCCTGAAAACACCTTCTTAACTCTTTAGTTAATGAATAAATGGAATAAAATTAATTCAATATTTCATAAAACCTAAGAGATATGATGAAATTATTGAAAATAGGTATATCCACTAAAAATTTGTTTGGCATCCGGAAATAGACAGTAATGGTACAACAATGGATATTTTTTTTTAACTAATTTACTTTGAAAGTAGATTTTATGTTTATTCACAATGTTTCAACTTTGTAGCAGCGTTCCACATATCCAAAACATCGGAAATTTTGAAATTTAGCCCTCACTTCACCTTGCTTCTTTAGTGTCTTATAGTCAGAAAACGTGGGAAAAATTTCAGGGACCATTTTTTTTTTTTTTTTAAAATCGATAACAGTACTTTATTAATAAAATAATAAAGTAAAATGAGTTTAACTTTCGCTGAAAAATCAAAATTTTATTTTATTTAATTTTCAATACAATTTGTACTCGAAATTTTGAGTATATTTCAGTTTTTAAGTAAAAGTACACATATCACTTTTTACGAAAAAAGCACTTGGTGGAACAAGGGATCAATTCGTTTTCGAAAAACATGAAAGGGTTTGACTTCTGTGATCTCTAACTGCTTTCGGAGGAAACTCAGTTGATGCAAATAGCCCCTTATGATTTAATATTATCCCTAATAATTTTACTAAAATCTTAAAAAAAATTCAGTCAAGTAATTTTAATCCAATGGGCTTCAGATAAATCTAATTTCGTATGTTGTTGGAAAAACGAGTTGACCCCTTATTCCCCTTGGTGGAATTTAATTATTTTTATACTTTTCAAGTAAACCGTCCAATTTATATGAAAAAGCTAAATTCGCACCATTTCGTGTAAAATTAACTATATGAATTGAAAATTACGTTCCTTTTCATGTAATTCTACTTATCTATTTGAATTTTATGACGAAAAACATATAATATATGAAATCACGAAGTTGGTCGCTTCGTTAAACTTTTTTCCTACTGAAAAGAAAATAAAACGCCTTCGGCGGCGCAGTTGCTTGGCGCGCCAAACCTACGCGGCAAAATCCGAATTATTCGCGGGTTCGATTTCTTTTGAAGTGTAAACTCAAGAGAATATCCAGTCAATTTACTGCTTTCGGAGTTGAAATTTACTTATTGCAAATTGAAATTTACTGACCGATTGTATTCAAATTGACTATTACATCACAATGTAAATTTATTTGAAAAGGTGTGACATATTTTCCTACCACCCAAAATAAAAATGTAAAATTCAATGGATTTAACATTATTATTTTTTAATAATAAAGTATTGTGATCGACCTGAAATTTCAAAAAAATTTGCTACCTTGAAACTTTGTATATTCACGTTTTAGGACTAGTAACCCCAAAAAAGCATGAAAAAATGTCTGTCTGTCCGCCGTAGACGCCGTCCGCCAAGGAGGGGAATCGTTTTAGATGAACAATTTGGTTTCTAGATCTCAGGAAGCGCTTATGCTCGGAGGCTGAAAGTTGGAACTGATGTAGAACTGTAATAGTGGACTTATTTGTATAAAAAATGGCTAAGGGTTGACGGGTGTGCGAAGGGGTGGGGAAACAATGTGTCCAGAACGCTTGAAAGCTGGGATTAAAAGATTCCAGAATCCATATCTCCTGAACGATTAATGTCTGACGGCTGCAAATTTGGAGATGTTTTAATATCTACTACTTGATTAAGAAATAGTTAAAAAATTAAGGGGGTGGTGAAAAACTTTGAAGTACAGTATCTTTTGACTCTATTATCTTAGAAAGATAAAATATTTTTTTTTTAAATGTTTTTATTGTAATTATACTATTGCACTACTCTCCCTGCTGAGGACCAGGCGCGGAGCGTGAATCTTCGTAGGGCTAGCGCAACAATACGATCGCTGAATTTCGCAGAATTATTTGATTACTTCTTGGAATTTAGCAATCGAAATTATATTTCTGAATAAAAATTACGTGTTTATGGTTGTAGAATTCATAGAATTTGATGATCGTGTTATTGCGCTACCCCAACAAAGTTACACGCTACGCGCCTGCTGAGGACATATCCTTGTGATAGGGGTGAGGGAGGAGTCTTCTACAATTTAATATAAAAACATTCTAGATACCTGTAAATACTTTTCAAATTACATCTCTCATTTAATCGATTAATTAATTCATAACACATATTAACAATTTCTTGTATTAAAATTTCATATGTCATAGGTACCTATATGATCTTCAAAATGTTAAAGGAGGTTAGAACTCTGTCGGAGCAAACAATTGGGAAAGCCGCAAAAAATAGAGATCTGACAATCTAAAACTGTATGGAGCTAATATAGAGATATCCCAGAAAAATAAATTTTTTATAGGGGTAGCAAGGTACTGAGGTTGAAGGGGTTTTCCATATCTCCGGAATAGCTTATGTTAAAAAGCTAAAACTTAGTATCTATATGTAGATACTAAAGTAATTAAGACTAAAAAAACGGCCAACAGGGCGCACCTTCATTACTTTATGGGTAGAAGTCGCATAGTAACCTACACCGTATCTCAGCATTAAACGCGATTCGGACTTCTTTCCACAAAATAATAAATATGCGCCCAGACTGTTGTCTGGTTCTTTTTTCTGTGAGTTTTCTGTCGTGTGTCGTCTCGCTTTACCGTAGTAGTACGTAGTACAACTGTCCCTTGCTGCAAACTCGGTCATGCTCATAGACTGCATGTGTTTAGTCGAGAGCTTTTCCGAATATTCGGACGTGTATTTGGAATATTCGAGAGGGTTGAATGGAAAGGCGAGAAGAAGAGCATTCGAGAATATACAGAAGGTTTCCTGTTGGATATTGGCAGGCAAGGCTTTCTCATAGCAAACTTATGTCATTGGGTCGTGCGTGCTGCCAGGGTACACGTAACAATATATATGATTTCCAGTGAAGTAGAAACATTAATTTTTACATTGAATTATTAACATATTCAATTAAAAGAAAACTGCAAAAATGTTTACAAAGTATACCATCATTTCCCGGCACATGAACAATAGTCCTCTAATACTTTTCTACTTACTTGTACATACAAAATTTATCTGAAGTTAAAGGTTATACATTCAAGTTACTTGAAAAATAGCAAGATTTCGCACTGCCAATGAATACTGCAATTAAATGGAGAAAGTCGAAAACACAATTGCAGCATGGGGTAGCGAATAATAAAGGAGTAATAGAGAAAAAAAGAGGATTCTAGAATTTCATTAATCGAAACATAACTTTTAAGAGGCAGTACTTTAAAGAATGTGTAAAAAAAAACTTTCTCGTTTCGGTATTTCAGAAGAAACAAAAATTTAAAGTTGGAACATGGTTCCTATATACGAAGCTTTCTCGTAAGTGTTCTAACAATTTTTTGATAGATAGTAGAGTGCGCCGGTGGTAAGTTTATTTTTCCTTTGGTTCTTCTCAATTAAGGTTTGCACTAGAATGTTGAAAATTGGTACATATATTCGGGAGAAACGAAATTTGAGTTGAATACTTATGAGGAAATTGAAGTCCTGCGTATCAAGAACACTTTGGAAAATTACCTCACTATAGAGGCAGCATGGAGAAAGGTTCCACACTGTATGCTATGGTTCCCGAAAAAAATTTAAAATGCTTTCAATTTTCAGTGTTATACTTTCAAAACAAGCACAAGTCTTTATTTGGAAATCTAAACTGCGATTTGTATATCCAGTTTTGTTGGACAAAAAAGGCGGTTTCTCTTTCCAGATATTGTTCACATCGTGCGCGTCTACCCTTCTAATCGATATCCAAAAAAGGCCCAAAAGTCCCGATCAGATGGTCCTTACTTAATACTTACATATAACAATGCTAATGCTAATACCTTGACATAAATAAGAACACAACAAATCCATTACACAAGGATAGCCAATAAACCCGGGTTTTCCTTTTGCCCGTTTCGATGGGTCGTATAGAAAAGACACAGTCGAACTACACGCACAAAATGAAGGGAATTGCTATACCAGATGGGGGTGTGTGGGGAGGCATACACGCTCTTAAGCCAAACATTAGCCCTCTAACTCCAAAATAGAAATTATGAAAAAATAAACATTCGGAAAAGGGATGCGTGTACCAAAATCACCCTCTCTGATAAAAATTAATTTGCGATTATCTGTTTGAATAAGGACCTTGCATATGTGCACGCACTGTATCCTATGGTCGAAGGGAGGAACTCTTCATAGACAAACACGTCGGGTTGAAATTATTATCCCGGCTTTTGAGCATAATTTGACTGGTTGTCGGTAGGTACGCTAAACTAGCAGATAGTGCAGGCTTATTATACGACAAGGGTTTGTGTTTGTTGCAAGGACTTCTGTAATTACGGATGAGTATAGAATTACAAGGATTTTTGTTGGTAAGTGCACCACTTGCGGTGTCGTGGTTTAGATATTTCTTTTCGTAGTCCCATATGCCATGATTTCGGTTTTTTCAAGTACAAGCTTGTAGCCAACAGAGGAGCCCTTTTAAATGTCCTTAAATCTTGGCTATCTGGAGTTTGTCGGTGGCAAAAAAAATAATTATTTCAGTATGTAGATGAGCGGAAAGGAAAAAGTATCGACCTACAAAAGGTATGAGTCTGACTCGGGGGTGTTTGAACGGGAGGTATTTTTCACTTTGGAAGAATTTCGCGTCTTTTTTTCAGTGATGGAAGTGTATGGTAGCTGTGTATAAATATGCATGGATATATAGCGGTGTGCAGAAATGTACTTTATCCTCTTGGACAAATGAATGAGTAAATAAATCAAAAGTCCGCTTTTCCGGATGAGATAATCCTCGCGGGTTATTTATACAATTTTTTGCTGTTGTCTGTTTTTCTGCAAACGGTCGGCGAAAAAAAAAGTGTGTTTCCGTAGTACGGACAGGCCGCGCGCCCTACATATCCCCGACCCTTGTCTCGTCACAAGTCCAGTGACATCGTCAGGCAGAGGACAACTTGTCCACTGTAGTAATAAGGCAGCGATATCTACCCAGGGGTTGGAAAAAAATCTCACATAGAAGTGGATCCAACCCCCTATTCATAGATAGGTCCAGAGATGGTAGCAGCGGCATCGTTTAAGCCTGATCCGAGCTATACACCTGGAGATGTATCTATTGCGCTCGAGTTTATCTTTTCGGCTATGTTGCATTCCAACAACTTTAGTATAGTTACTTCTGATGCCCAGATAGAACCGTCTGTCCCCAAACGCTGTAGCAAGCTACAACTGCAATAGCAGCCAGAATCATAGAGCGGGTTAAGCGGATAGCTTACGTTTGTTAAAAGTTGGCGGAAATCTATCCTTGATGGTGTGTATTTGGTGTACTGTCTCCTGTTGCATCGTTTAACAATTACCGAAATAAATGGCAGTTGCGGAGGTAAATTCGCCGAATGAAAGGAAGACAAAAAATAAAAAAAAATACCCAGAGTTATAAAAAACTACTCGGGCCGATAGCAGGGAGAAGCAAGCCAACATAAGCCGGGAACAGCTAAAGCTGTTTATCTTGGCAGCCAGAAGCAGAATACGCTGTCGGGACAGGATCCGGACTATCTGCGAATCCTGGTAACAACAAGTGAAAGGACGAAATGATGAATCGGAGTTCTAGCCTTTAGATAAACGTTCGTTGCATGTCGACACTTTTCTCGATACGTTGACTACACAACGTCCTACAAAAATGCTTAACTTGCTGCCATCGCGCACTCTACTCCGTGCTCCTGCATAGCAAATTGGTTCAGTGTCATGTCATCAATTCATTTCAGGATTCGCGGACTGATTGATGGTCATCAGCAGTAGCAGCAGCAGTAGTAGCAGAAGCCGTGGTACCACCTTCATCCACCCAGAGTCCTGATGGATAACGTACGCTATACCCGAACCTTTTTGTATGATGTCCTGCTAATGGAAGCTGATACTTCAACACTTTCGCGATGCAATCGGGTTTGGGGGAGGGCTACTTGATGCCCCAATAGCCTAAACAGTCGTCAGCGCAACACACGCCGCTTGACAATATTTCGTCCTTGCAATCATTTAATGATCGGGCCGACAATTTTCGATAGCATATTTTATGCGCGCTTATGTTTCGCTGGAATCACACGGCCGTTAAATATTTTTAAATAATTGCCGTCGACATAGTGCGAGATAATTAAGCAACAAAATTAATTCACTTCATGTATGCAGACGTGTTGAATTTATTATCGAATGATATTCCGGATAGATGGAATGATGGACGATTTATCGGATTCTGCTTGTAGTTTTTGTTTCGATATTTTTTTATGGATTGTTTAACTGGCCGTTGATATTACAATCGCAGATATTAAATAATAAGGAAAATTATTTAATTTTACTTTATTATTTTTTAAAAATAAATTATTGTGATCGACCTGAAATTTCAAAAAAATCTGCTACCCTTAAATTTTTTATTTACACGTTTTAGGACCAGTTAACCCAAAAAGGAAAAAAAATGTCCGTCTGTACGCCATACGCTGTACGCGAAATCGTTTGAAGGGGCGTAGCGCCCAAACCCGTTGAGGTATTATCATGCAACGTTTATGTTGGGAAGATTGGGTGAACCTCTACGACTGGAGGGGTGATTGCTTAAAGTAAAATCTTTTAAGAGGGCAGGAGTCAAGGGGATAAGAATTTCACAAAAAAATCACGTTTCATATCTCAAGAACAGTGTAATGGAGCCCGTACACGAACAATTTTTCCAGCAATTAATTGCCCGGCAACTGTTGGCAAAACTACGATAGTTGAGCGATTAATGCAGCAATACCGGGCAACATCGTGCTAGTTGCGACAATATTGCAGCAATTTGGCAATGTTTTCACATATTGCTGCAATTCCTCGCGCTAGAGTTGCTGTATTTCCACTAATTTGGAAAATTCCGAGCAATTGTCATCGTGTGCCAAATCATATGTTGAGTTTTCGCTTTTTTTTCCAAGTTTCGTGTAAAAGATGGCTTGGAGTAACGAGAAAACAATAAGTTTTGTTGGCGCTGTTCGTGGCCGGAATTGTTTGTGGAACTTTTTTTATTATGAATAATAATTAATGCAGACGCGGCTGCTAAAATGTCGTCTTCATTCATGACTACTGCATGTACTGAATTGTCCGTGTATGATGTCATTGCTAAATTGCTGAGTATTGCTCCATATCGCTAGTCACTGCTGAGCAACGAATTGACCAACAATTGCTCCATATCGTCAATTGCCGATGTTGCTGAAAGTTGCTGTATGTTTTCGCGACGTCAAAATTGTCTGAAATTGCTGCAAATTGTGCAATTTTAATCGCTCGTGTAAAAGCACCATAAGACAGACGCTCAAAATTTTTACCAGAAGTGGGCCCCATAGAAACCTACCAGTTCATATGTCTAACATAAACTGCTTTCAGAAGTTTAATGCAAAACCTTCCGAGGCACTAGTTTTTCTTCAGAGTTATAAACCCATGATCTAAGTTCCACTTTACACTAATCTATTCTCTACTCTCGATCTAAAACCTACAATCATTTAAAGATTAATCAACGAACTTAATAACACTATGAACCTAAAGCCCGTACTATTCGAATATTTTTAACAAAAAGTAAATATTCCGGGGCTATGTTGCATGGGGAATTGTTGTGTTGCCACAAATAATTACACTATAGAAAGATTATTATCCGGACAAAGTTGAGCATAAATATCACTGGGACATATGTAAACAAAATGCAAATAAAGGGGACAATGATAAGCAGAGAAAGCGTAGAAAACTGTACTTAACCGAAAATTAGCTTTCTCAGCGTACACTGTAATCGAATGTGGAGAACTTTGGGGGTGAATTAAGGTGTCGTATAGCTTGTGCCGCTTCACTATGAACTACCTAATGTCGATGATATGATCTGCAAATAGAATGTAGTCCATCTGACAATTCTATTGCGACCTCATATGTATTCTATAATTTCCTGTTTATCATAAGGTATATTTTTTTTTACAGAAAATTAGTCCTACCTAATTTTTGGGTAAAATACTGATGACTATTTATTTTTTTCATTCTTACAGGCAATTGTATACGAAGGACAGGATAAGAATCCCGAAATGTGTAGAGTTTTACTAACACATGAAGTTATGTGCAGGTACGTACAATTAAAATTGTTTATTATAAAATAATAAAGTAAAATGGTTCTTGCTCGATTGATTTATCGTTATAATTTTTCCAAATTGTGACTTCTAATGATTAACAAAATATCTGATAAAAATCTAGAATTGACTGCAGTTTACAATAATATTAAAAAAAAAAATGGTGTTTTGGCTTTTAAATAACAAAAAACTCTATATCCAATGCGATCGATAGTTGAACTGAAGGATAACAACCTATCCCCGAAGAAATTAACAATCGTTTGCAGTCAAAATATATTAAAAAAATCAGATTAACAGATTAACACTTATGCCCCAAGAGAAAAATTATTGGCGGACGAGATTATCAAGACGAGTCTCGCCGCTGGCAGAGTATTAATGCTGTAATCTGCATTGTGTTTTTTTTAACCGTAACCCGTATCATTCAAACTATCCAAAAGATTTAAAACTATTTTTTTTGTGTAATATGTAACTTTCTCAAATAAATTTACATTAGGATGTAATTTTCAACTTTCAGTCACTTAATTTCAATTTGCAATAGGTAAATTTCAACTTCTGTATGTTCTCTTGAATTCACACATCAAGTCGAACCCGCGATAATTTCTGGTATCTGCCGCGTCATCGAAGACTTTAATATTCTATTCATATTAATATATATATATATATACGTAATTTTACACGAAATGGTGAGCCTTATTATGTAAATTGTGCGGTTCTGTCGAAAAGTACATGAATAATTTACTAATACTAGTAATTGAAAAAATGAAATATATCTACTGGAAATTTCAAGTAGAAATTGGATCGAATATTAATTTTTTTAAAAACAGTTAATTATTTTAAAATAAATATTATGGAAGATTTTAAAGAAATTAAACGCAGCTCCTTCTCGTTTTGTTCCATTCCTTCTGCTACTAGCTAAGATCCTTTTTTCGGTTAAGTTCAAATAACTTTGATGGGATGATAGGGTAGATCTATTTAAGTGATGTTTTTTTTAGGATGTGCGTGGATGTGGGTAAAGGGGGGTAGAACATTTAAGGCGATTAACTATGGTTTCCATACCTCAGAAGTCGCAAATGTGCCACGAAGTTGTAGCTGTGACTTGGCAATTAAATAGAACTATAATAGTGAATTCATTTGCGAAAAATTGTGGACTTCCCTTGAAGGGTACGGGAGATTGGTACGTCTGAAAAGATAAAAATCTTGAATTGAAACATTCTAAAATTCATATCGCCTGAATGGTGCGTGCCACAAAGTTAAAACTTGGTTGTTATTTGAGAGCATATAAGCGGTATACTGCAAATAAAATCTTTAGTTGGGGTGGAGTTAATCGAATGGGGGAGGGGGGGTGATTCCAGGACTAGATCCGACAGATAAGAATAAAATTTAGTATTGGGACATAAGGGGTAAATTAATATTAATTAATTAATATAGAGCTACAGCAAGAAATAAAAAAATATTTGTATTCTTCTTCTTCTTCGTTATTGTGCTACTCTTAGTATAATGAAACAAGCTTATGCTATACTTAAAATGAAAGAGATCAGACAGAAGTCTCTACAGCCAAGTTAAAGAGTTTGTATTTACATGCTACATGCTACATGCAAATGAAATCAAAGTGCAATTTAAATTTGAAGGAAAATGGTTTAAAAAAACCTTCATATGAAACTTATAACTATACAGTAAAAAAAATCCATTGACTTTTACATCTTTTGAATAGTAGGCAAATATGCCTAACTTTCATAAGTAAAATTACATTGCAAAGTAATTGTCAATTTTTTGGGTAGTAAATTTCAATTTGCAATCAAAAAATTTTAATTTATAATCAGCAAATTACAATTTTGAAAGCAGCAAATTCACTACATGGAGAATACTCTGAAAAATAGTATAATTAACACTCTATATTCTCTAAAAAACAAAAAAAAATTTATTAGCAACTCTTTAAATTAAGTTAGTTCTAATATTATTTCTTACTTATTTACTTCCAACTCTGAAATAAAACCCTTGGATGTAAATAGGAATTGAACCCGGACCCGCGATTAATTCTGGTATTGAAGTGAAGGTTTGGCGCGCGTAGTCACTGCGCCACCGAACGCATTGCATTTTCATCTCAGTAGACAACCAAATCGATCAAAGCAACCAACTCGTGGTTTACTTGAAAAAGAATGTAATTTTGCTTTACTTTTCAAGTAAATTTTATGGTTCAGTAGAAAAATACATGAATAATTTACTAATACAAGTAATTTCAAGTAAAAGTGCTTGAAATGAGTGCTCTTACTTGTATTTTCGTGTAAAAGTGCTTGAAATGAGTACTTTTACTTGAAAAAATGAAATATACTGGAAATTTCAAGTAAAAATTGGACTGAAAAGTCAATTTTTTTAAAACAGTGTACACTATTAAACTATCTTATAAACTACAATCAATTAAGAGTTAGATCTTAAGCAGAACTCGGAAGATGAGATGAGTGAAAAAGTGGATTCTCGGAGGATTGACATTTCATTAAACATTTGCAAAAAAATAATATTTTTAATAAGAACAATGTGGTATTGGGTGGTTGGTGTTTCGTATCTTAGGTACGGCTGATGTATGAAAATTTAATTTTTAAAAATTTCTAGGTTCATGTAGATGTACTTAAAAGTAATTTAAGTCAAAAGTTTTTTTATTTGCATTAGTGTAACATAGAGCGAAAAAAACTATCAGTTAAAATAGGGTTTAAACATTTTCACTTCTTCGAGTTCTTCAGATAAATGCATAAAACAAGTTTTCAGAATATTATTTTATTGAACTCCCAGTAAGGGTCTCAAAGTATTTTGTACATTTCTCGAATTGCTACATTTTTATAATGTCTGATGAAACATCGAATTGTTTTTTACTTCCCCTGGCTTTTTTTATAATCACCTAAAAACCAATTTTACAATTTTTTAAAATTAAACTCCAAATGATTCAAAAGAGTTATTTCCGTTTCTACAAATTTCGTCTTTCGTTTAGGTTATATTATTTATATTTTTTGATGTAATCGTCTGATAACTGCTTAAATTTTTTTTTTTTAAATACCTCCAAAAAAGTTAAGAGACTGCATACGTGTTCGCCATTAATCATATGTCTTAGGTCAGATCTAGAAGCAAATTTTATTTTACTTCTACGTGCATTTCAGATAATTATCTGAAACCTAAGCTCAGTATTTTTTGATTTTACATCTCTTTGGGCGTGCAAAAACGTTGCATGCGTGTTCACGAATTCCGACATATATCTTAGATCGGATGACATACAAATTATATTTTATTTCCACGGAATAAAAATATACAAAAATAATAATAAAAATCTTTTTTTTTTAGATAATTTCACTTCAATGCTATTTGTTTATTCTGATGTTTAAATTAATTAAATAAATTTTTTTTTTCAAACTTCTATAAGGAAAAAGCTCGAAGCTAACTAGTTCAGGGATCAGCTTCAACCTAAGTACAGCATCATTTTTGAAGTATTCTTAATTTCTGTAGAACTACCCTTTTTCGTCGAAGATTGTGATGAGACCGGTATACGACTATAAAGAAAATAATCTAAAGGTTAGCTTATAGTGAATGCGACGTGCGCGACGTGATATGATGCTATGCGACGTGATATGATGCCATGCGATGCGATGACAACTGACTAGAATGCATATTCGCCTCGCTAATAAGCAAATGTATGTGTATTTTAAAAATTTTACAACAGTAGAAGAAAGTTGACTGGGCTTAATTAAGAAACTGGCAAACATTTTATTTCAGAATTTGATAAAATATTTGGCTGCTAAATGCAGCAATTCACGGCGATTATTGCAACTGGTGTCGCGATAAGATGCGCACGATGCGATAGGGTCATCGCGCGCATCGCTCTCACTGTAATTCAAATTTTAAATTTCTTATTGAGAATTTCATTTAAAATACAAAGGTACTTCGAATTTAATGGTTGTTTGAAATAAAGTTTTGTAGTTCAGTGATTTATTCATTATATAAACAAACGTTTATCTTACATTACTAAATACTTCAAAGCTTTGCATCTACATACACCTAAATGGATGACTCAATATTGAACAAAAATGCAAACTCGCCATATAAAAAAGAAAGAAAATTCCCGACTTCATCCCCGACATAAAGACACTGTTTCTATCTTTGATATACGCTATAACCCACACGCACTTAACATTGACATATCCGCTTTAAGAATTGTATCTTTCCCAATTTTGTTGCGATTATAGTCCTCGGCATCTCTTCGAGCATGTATGTTTACATTCCTTTGACTGTACGGCAGCCGTGTATGTAAGCCGTCTCTCCGGCTACCCAAAATTCGTATAAAGCAATAGTAAGGATACGATTCGAGGGGTCTATTTTCTATATCTAAAAAAGAGTAGGTATACTACTAACCAACGAAAGCCATTCTTAGAAATATGCTCGAATGGAGTGAAACCTCCCTGAAAACGAAAGCAAAAAAATAAAAATAAAACATATAATAATATAAACGCACCCGCACACTGTGATATACCGAAAATAGCGAAAACCAAAAGTGTATAGTACAACACAAATCTTTTTCCACTATACACCTCGGTCCTCGGGTGTATGGCAAAGAAGCATCAGGAGCATCAACAGAGCAGCCATGACTATACAGTCCCAGTACCAGTACGAATATATGTCCTGTACATCCTGCCAACCTCCCTACATATCTTGCAAGGAAAAGTCAATATTCCCTAGTGCCTTCCCATTTCTCAAGAGGGTAAGATCCCTTGAGATATATTTTCCCTGTCTCAGGGAATTCTTATTGCTGGTGGTGATATTGTTGTTGTTGGCACAGGTTTTCTAACAAAAGGGAAAATTTGGGTGGAGGTGAGGTCGGAGGGAGTCGACCGATGGGTATGATTGATCCACCCGCCCCATCCTTAAGCACATTCACTCTGCCATTTTCTTAGTCATTTCGAAGCGGCAAAACCCAGGGAGCACCGGGACAAGAATAGAATGGTGGAATTGAACGCATGGGTGAGATATTGTGTCCTGACTATTGTAGAGGGTTCCCCTAAGGGATGTCCTGTTCTTATGTGTGAGAAGTTCGGCTCATCGACGAGCTTTGTATCCGAACGCTATGATACTGAAATGTATAGCAATCAGGCAATGGCCAAAGCTTCAGATATTTAGAGTCGATTTCGAGGCGATAAGAAATAGGAACCTTCCTGAATTCTGGCAAGGAGCAAAGGGCATCGCACAGAAGCCAACCACCGAAAGCTTTCTTAAGGGAGGGTAGCATCAGTGTCGACGGTAACGACCTACACACCATTCACCGCCGATAGACCTAAGATTGGACAATTGGTGAAATTGAATCAAGTGGATTTAAGCGCACGCTTATTCCGCAGCTAATTAGCATTTGATGTTTGCAATCAGTTACAATGCCGTTGGGGGTACGTTTCGCGCAATGTGGCGGGAAAATGTGACTATAGGAAGAGAAAATAGTCCTTTTTCGATAGTACGGAAAGGATGCTTTGTGGACTATGAACTTAACATTGGACTAAGACTTTGTTGGGCCTTGTGATGAAGCGATAGTGATGCTAATTGGGACAAAATCAATACCGAAGCAGTTTTGTTCGGTCAGGGCTTAATTATCCTTCTTTTTAAATAGAGAATCAGATACTGGAAATTCGTTACCTCTTACTCAGCCCTTAAGCACTGTTACAGATGCAAATCAAAATCTAGTCCTTCTTATGGCTACTATTATTTTTTTTTTTTGCTCTTCATATGTACATAGTCATTTCAAATAATTCGGATCATATTAAATTTTATGAAGACCATTGCACCATAGACAAATTATACATATATGTATATATACAATTTGTCTATAATTGCACGTTATCGTCGACTAGGAAAGCTGTTTCTCGACTAGTGTCAAAACGAGCAAGTATAACAAGATGAAAAACCTTAACCAAAAATACCAGTTGAAATTGAAATTGAATTTGCTACCAAAAACTACGTCTGTTCATCCATCTGTCTGTCCATCTGTCTCAACACACGATAACTGAAATTCGCATTACCGATCAAAGTTGAAATATGATGACCACTCGTCAAATAAAAATCCTTTCACTCATTCAACAGCTCTCTATAAAAGTGCTAGAAACCATACAAAAGTCCTTGAAATATGTAATCATTGAATGATTATCAGTTATTCGAAAAATCGATATATTTAAGATAAGATAATAAAAATAGATAAAATCAGTGTAAGCTATTCCTTTGAATATCTACTGGTTCGCCGAAACTCGGTTCGGATCGTTCCTCCGAAAAAATCCTGAATATGGAGAGTGATGCATATTTTTCAAATTTTAAAGATACAATTCACACTTTTGCAATATTTGTTGTACCTACCTGTTTAATCGATCTTTAATTTTTATTGTATTAAAGCTTGTTTTATAACCAAATTAAATTTTAATAGGGAGTCAGCTTGTAACCACACGAATTCAAATGGATCAATATTCTAATTGGGGAACTCTAGTTGAGTGAATCGGTATATGCTGGACACCTATGATCAATAATCAACTTCTATTACTACTCGTATTTGGCACAACATAAGACTGCACTTAAGCCGCTTTTGAAGACATTTGAGTTGACATTTTTCAAATCAATACAATTTATCAAACTTCTTCTAGAGATTGATTATTAAAACTTCCATTCCAGTATTTTAATCTTTCATACTATAGTTAAAGGTGTCAGTTTCAAATTCGCATTTACACCATTTTTATCAAGATTTTAATGAATTCAATTTTTAATAATATTTAATAATTTAATACTATTTGAAGGCCGAAAAACTACTCCTGAGGATTTTTCGTCTATAGCTATCAAATCATTACAAATTTTCGAACTACTGCGGGCGTCAATTTAATTGAAATTCCGGTTCAAAATTAAATTAAACATTTTCTTTCAATATTTTACTTTATTTAGAAAAACCATGTATCCGTTTTTCAAACCAGAATTCGGTCTCATTTTAAGTATCCACTCTACGTAAGTATTTTTTTAATCATTAAAAGTTATAAGGCTACCGGCTGCGCCAATCATGATGCCTGTACTAATTTTTAATTTTTACTAAAGCTAAGATACATGTATGAATTGATGATAACTTAGAATAAAAAAAGTTAAAAAATTTATCTAATATCTAATTTATCTACATAGTTCTCAGTATTTTATTTTTTCCTTCATTTTCAGCCGATGTTGTGATAAAAAAAGTTGCGGCAACCGAAATGAAACTCCCTCAGATCCTGTTATCATCGATCGGTAAGTAGCATGACATTTTAAGCTTCTTATTATAAACTTGAAGACGAAGGTCTATCGTCCTTTTTTCCATACCGTACCACGAGAATTAGATGTACATGAGTAAGGGGGCACGCGGCATCCTCAATTTCACTTAATTTGCTGCCTAGCCTAGCCTCAATTATTTTACGCATTTAAAAACCAGGACTGCAAAATTGATTGAAATTTGTGCTTTTGTTCGGATTCGAAAAAGCAAGAATCAACAACAATTTTTTTTTTTAAATTATATTTCGTTTACAGAGAGCATGTCAGAATTACAGCGATGTTGGGGGTGGTTTTTTTCACTAAAGTAGCTTCCAACTTTATAGTGGAGCTCAGAAGCATTTCAGTATATCCTTGAGATAGGACCAATAACATACTCGCGTCTCTCGTACTGAATGTCATTTTCTTATTGACACGTGTCAAACGAATTATGTTAATTGGCGATGTACGAGCATGTCCTCGTCGAGTTCATCGTATGCATCGCAACTTGGGCTAATTGAGTTGCAATTTGTAGCGTTGTTAGCGAGATGACATTGTGAAATTGCTGTGGCACATAATATGTGAAGGGTTTCTGGCTCGTTTAATGCTCGGCACTGGTGCGCTTACAACGCAATTCAATTAGCGGGGGCATGCGTTTAACAATAAATCGGACAATTCTGAGCGATACGTAGTTTTGTGTAGAATGCTAATGATAATGGTGTTTCTCTCCCTATTAAAGTTACAAAGTGTTTATTAATAATTTATTGATATGCGAGCGGGAAAATAAATGATTGTCAGATAGCGTCACATTCGCTTTCTATGTTTTGTTTAGGAGGGTAGGTAATGGGGTGAGTGGCACTCATGCTCTTTAGTATATTAAATAAATAAGTCTAAGCACAAGTTCTGTTCATCGTTAATTTAGTAGTTAATTATCGGATAAAGTTCACTGGTACTGCCAGTAACATCATATGAGCATGAATACCATACTTCAGTGGTTAATTATTGGGTATCATAAATAAGGAGTAACAAAAAGGCCATAACTGAAAGATGTAGCTAGAATATAGCACACTGCCAAAGTAAATTCGTCTGATTCCTTCGATCCTTCTTTGATTCAGGGATGTATCTTCAACGGCACAGAATAGTAATAGCGTGATTTGTTATACACTGTAGCCAGTAGCGTTCCTACCTAAATTTTATACACGGGACAGGTCTGAAGTGCCATTAATACCTACCGTTTTCTTCTTGGGGAAGAAAAGCGACAACTTGAGCTTTAAATTGATCAGTGCAGTTTGATATTACTTTCAACTAGTTGTTTGCAGTTAAATCACACGTTAATGAACAGGTTAGGAAGGAGGTTAGACCCGAGCGCAAGATTTCGTCAAGGGTGGGGAGGAGGTTAATATGTCGAAGTAACTGCTAACGCACCCTGTTTGATCTTCAACAACAAATATTTTCTATAACATTTGAAATGAGACAGTCAAACCAGTACGCCAGGGTCCCTACAAGAACACGCTGTCCTAATCCACTACACCCCACACACTCCATCCAGCATCGGAAAGTTTTAGTTGGTGTTCTGCATCATAAGATTTTCATTGGCGGTTAATTTATACGTAGTAGTCATAATGGGTATATTCACTTGTAGTATTTCAGGTAATTTAGTAGTCAACTATAATAGGTGTGTTTTCTTGCGATTTATCCAGATCGAGAGTAGTGATTCAAATTCGTATTGAAAACACCAACAATACTGTTGTTTTTTAAATTTTTTATTGCTTATTTTCTATTATTATTATTATATTTTAATAAAAGGCATATAAATATACACAGTTTCCTGTAGATAGTAGGCTAGATTATTGATTTCAACCGGAATAGTGGCCCTAGTAAGCTACTGGGGTAGCTTTTCGCGATAAACTCTCTAATTTAGCCTACTATCTAAGGGAAAAAAATAAAAAAAATAACGGTATTGTTGGTATTTTTATTACGAATTTGATCTGGATAAATCGCAAAAAAACATACCTAATATCTGATATCGGTATCGAGTAGCGAAGAAGGCGGCAAAATTTAAGGAATGAGGTGAAGAACGCATATGTATGTCGCTACAAAATATAAAAGTTGATACGTTAAATTACAATTCCATTCTCTCAATTTTTAACATCTCCACTCTAGTATTCCTAAAGATTTTTTATTATTATTCACATTGGATTTATTTAAAATGTCAAAACAACTCCCAAAAGACCAAAATGGCACTCTATTTTTTTTTTTTTTTTTTTTTTTTCTCGAGGTGAAGAAGTTTTAACTAAAAGATTAATCGTGTAGTATTTTACAGAGCTACCACAGTGATAATAAAATAACATTCTTGCATGTTTCTACGAATTGCGAAAACGACTTCGATGGCTTGGATCGTTATCCTCTCGTAGTTTCCAATTTGAATTTTTCTTTAGAAACCATCTTTGGCCTTCTGATGAGTTTTGACCATTTTCAAGTATCTTCAATAAGTTTCTGTGCCGATATTCGGTAATTATATCCACCTGAAGATCGTACAGAAAAGAAGCTTCGACGGATAATATGGCGTTCTTCCAATGCGTCCGAGCGAGTCTTTTTAAGAATTGTCTTACAAACAGTACTGTACTTTGGAATTTTACAACATGAGCTAATAAATAGTAATAGCTAGTATTACAAGGCACAATTAGACCATTTTTTTTACGAAATATCACTTGCTCATAACCACTTTTAGTTTCCGCTTTCTTAGTTTTTCAAGACCACGATCAAGGTCAAACGAAAACGGACTCTCTCTATACAAAGCATTATTGGAGAACCTACAATCATTTAATCTAACATCTACAGGAAGGAAGAGAGTTAGACCAAAAGTAGTGCATAAATGTCTTCTTGCAATAATTTTATTTTCAAAAATTCTATAGCACCCAACAAACAAACTCAGCCTTGTTATACACTCTAATAAAAATTGATTTTGGCTTTTTCGATATTTGTTCCCTATGGGATTGAAAAGAAGTCGTATGTTTTCACGAATTCCATCATATCTTTAAATTTAGTTGATACTTTGAATTGGTTTTTATTTTGAGGGCTTCTTAAACAGTCAAAGTGCCTATTCTGGTCACAGGTTTTGCTAACGAATAGCCAGTTACTAAACCAATAACTATAATACTGCTTCCTGTTTAATCAGGGTAACCGGACAGGGAAGAACAAATGTTTAAAAAATAAAACACCATATTTTTGTCAATCAGTTAAAAAAAGTCTTTTGTCAAGAACCACTCGTGGGGTATTTAAATAAAAAATTTCTTACTCTCAAGTACTTCTTTTAATAGCCTAAGAGCCAATATTCGAACTGTTTGATATTCATTCTCTAAAGTCGTTTCTTTAGGGTTTTACCTATATTTCTTTATGAATTCTGTCTTGAAATTAGTTTTTATTACAGGATGGTGTCAATTATCTAAAAATTCAATATTTTGTTCTTAAGATCCACCCCAAAGATGGTGAAAAGTGGTTGAAAAATGTTCACGAATTTCGCCATATCCGTATCTAAGGTCTAATGGAAAATCGAATTGATTTCATTTTATGGGCCTTTAGTTGAAACTTTTTAAAATCAAATTTGGAATTTTTTGTAATCAACCCTCGATCAAAAAAGTGGTGAAATATCTCTTCGCGTATTCCGCTATATGTGATATGCCCGATAAGTAATGAATTGGATTTTACCATTTCTAATTTTTATAGTGTCGCCCCAAATGTGACCCATTCTGGGCCATGGGCGGTAATAACGCTTTTCTGTGGTACTTATTTAAATATCAGTTTTAGGTCGTATATTAACATCAGCGTTTCTAGAGTAGCGCATTGAGATACTACGGCACCGATTTATAAAAAAAAAGCAATTGATATTTTTACTATCCTTTTTTTATGGCTTATTTATTCATATCTCAGGAGTACATAAAAAAATAAAAAAAAAATAAAATATTAAAATTTCAGTTAGTTATGCGTCGTTGAAGTAGAGGGGGGAAAAAAAGTCGTGTCCCGGTCGTAATGATATCTACCCTCCTGATTACCTGAAAAATAAAATTATGAATAATTTTGGATCAGTATAAATGCCTGTATCGTATAAACCAGAAAAATTGAAAAAAAAAATTTTTTTTCGCAAAATCGTGGCTAATTAAAAAATTGAGGTCGATTTTCCCACTAATTTTTTAACTTTCCCGAATTTTTTAAGAATATTGAAAATGAAATTTCCAGTTTTTATTGGTTCATACGATAGAGGCATATATTAAGAATATTCATGCCAAATTTCAAGTAAATCGGTCGATAAGAACTTGAGATATTATGTCAACCGCATCAAAAAAAGTAGTTTCGAGAAAAACGCGTTTAAAGTTTTACGTTAGTTTCAGGCAGTGTAACTGATAGATGCGTACATATAACTTATATTTTCTTAATCAGCCATCCCAGCTCCATACATCGGACCTTCTTCTACTCCATATTTCTGATTCTCAGCGTTTCTTTCCACAAGACGAGCAGTTTTTCCTTCTTTTGAAGCATTTGAAGAACTGAAAACTCAAACTAAACGCACATAGAATAGAATGGGTGCTACGTCACTAAAATGACTATAACTTTAAAAATGATTCTAATTTTGAAAAATCCTTTTAGGGAGATATTCTTGAATATCTAAACTATCGAAATAGGGAAAATTTCGATTTTTTTCAAATTTCTAGACTAGAATACTGCCTTAATGGATACATAAACGACTACGAATCAATCTTACGCAAAATCATCATTATGTCGTCTTAATTCGGATCACAAGTGCATTTATCTTGCTCTACTGTAACGAATCAGTAATCGACTTGTACAGCTGATTGTTCTTCAGCTTCGTACGATGATATCGGGTACGACTTTCATGAAAGCAAACCTGCATAAATATTATGCAGATTACTATCTTTTCTTATCATACAAAAAAATCACTCCTTACTCTTTCCTACCCTTCTCAAGTCAATGTCGAGTTTGTTCTGCGATCTTAGAATTTTATGTTGTACCTACCATTCTTACCTGTACTTCATCTATGCTATGGGCACTGCAAGGATAGAATTGTATCGGATTCTATAACGAGAGTACACGTAGTCAATCCACTCCTCTTTATACATATGCCGGGTGAATGTATAGTCGGTCGCCTTCACGAATGCGAATTTCGTCGTCGTAGGCGACTGTGTGGTGACTGGTGAGGAATCTACTCGAGGAAAAGCTAGGCAAGCCCCTCGGCAGAGAAGTTACCCGGTACGGTATACACTTTTGCTTTTACTCGTAACTTCGGTACACGTCCTTGTTTGCATATTTATTAAATTTATTCACGTGTAGTACAGCATGTATACTTGCTCCTATGAATGAATTTCCACTTTCGGTTTTCATATACTGGGTGCGCGCTTATGCTTCTCAGTTTTCCATCATTTTCCCTTTTTTTCCCTTTTAACTGGTGTGAAAAACTTTCGTTCGGCGTACACCTTGTACTGTACGTTGTTCAGAGCAAGGATACATTTTCTATCCTTTGTTGTTTTTCTTTTTTTTCTTCTTCTTCTCTGTTCGGTTGTTAACTTGTGTACAGATCATTTCCAGGTGATTATTATTTTCGTTTTTCAAAATTTATTAGGTTTATTAGCTTATGTTTTCAGTGGGTTTGTTTTATTTCAATAATGAGATGACACCGTGTTTTGGATAATGTTCTTTTCAATAAACGTTTCGCACTATGTTTCTGCACTTCGTTCCTATATTTTCAATGTAACTCTATCTAACCTTTCTTCGATTATTACAAACACTTCCGGAGTACCTCAAAGCACCCATCTACGGCCTCTATTATTTAGTTTATTTGAGTCCAAGGTTCTTGTTAACGCTAATATCATGAAAATTGCAATGCAACAACTCGAAGGCATCTCTCCATTTGAGTTATTTATTGTTCAATTGGAGCTTTAATTGGAATATCAAATGCATTTCATAAGATAATTTAAGTATGTACATCAAATTCGTATTGTCCTAAGGGGTAGTGCTCAAAAAGTTGCGGGCCGCTACTGTAGCACTGTGCGCAAATAACTTTCCAATCGTGTAATATTTGTGGCTTACTACGTTTCGTCGGAAATTATATTAAACAAGTTTAACACGTTCAATGCCATGGGAGTCACCGGTGACTGGCACAGAAATGTTGACCCTTTAAAAAGGCATTGTCAAAATTTTTGACAAAAAGTATGGCACGCAAAATGTTAAAGGAGCTTGTACACGAGCAATTTTTTCAAGCAACTAATTGACCGGCGACTATTGCCAAAACTAGTGTAGCAATTAATGGAGCAATACCGGGCAATATCATGCTAGTTTCGGAAACATTTCGGCAATTTGGCAATGTTTTCATAGATTGCTGGTATTGCTCGCCCTATAGTTGCTGTATTTCCGCTAGCTTGGAAAATTTCGAGGATTTGTCCTCGTTTGATGATATTGTTGTGAAGTTTTGTTTTGAGTTTTGGATTTATTTGTCAAGTTTCGTGTGATAACAGCTTGTGATTCAAATATTTAAAGATTTATTTACATTTATTTTGCAAATTTTCTTTTATATTGTTCATAGACGAATTGTCCGTGTATGATGTCTTTGTCAAATTGCTGAGTATTACTCCATATAGTACTTTCTGTGGATCAACGAGTTGACAACTAATTGATCCATATCGTCAATTGCTGATTTTGCTGTATGTTTTCGTGACGTCAAAATTGTCTGAAATTGCCGCAATTTGAGTAATTTTAATCGCTTATGTAAAAGCACCTTAATGCAATTTTTTAATTTTTCTTACAAGTCCCTACACGTAGAAAAAACGATATTTACTTAGAGTAATAGTATAGTAAAACATATACTATCAAAGTCACTAAAGAATTTTAGAAAAAACTTAATTTTATACTCACTGTGGTCTATCTCCTTCTACCATTATTTTTTAGCAGAACTTATCAGAAGAAAGTTCAACAAAAGATTATGAGGCCTTAGGGCGAGGGGAATAGATACAAGGATCCGAATAAGGCAACAAATTAAATCTTTTTCAAGAAGCATGACATAATATCAGCCTCAACCAAAATAATAGTTCTTTGTAATAACGTCAAATTGTTATTTTTGATTTTAACATGTCCAGATAAGAAGTTCATAATACGACATTCACCCCAAAAAACTAATCGCATAAAATGCAACATTTAATTAATCCCATTCCAATTAAACTGATATACCTACGTGTAATTATGACACACGAAAATCATATCATCCGCAACTAGATACTGGCTAATTTGGGAAATAAGGGAGACAAGAAAATTATATAAACACGAAAAAACATAAAAAAAAAATGATTTTGCTTGGCAATATTCAAACAGCGACATACGAGAACGATGTTATTACTACTATCAAGGTAGAGTACCGTACCTATACTCCACAGGTAGTTTCGTCCTGAAAGCCGTCTGTAGGAATACTTAAAGTCCATGAAGGAACCAGCTCCCTGGCTAGAGCAACTCTGAAGCGAACAACTATTAGAGTAAGTGGTTATTAATTTTACTATCCGTTTGCGTGTCGCTTCGATAGTCCAGGTTGTTTCCATACATGAAACAAGGACCCTTTAGAAGTCACCTGACGAAGAGAGGACATGGTAAGGTTCTCGAGGAAGGCAACGTCGTCTCCGGAAAAAGAATCGTCGTATAAGTGGAAATGGGGTTGACTTATTTCTAGTCGCTTATCGAATGAATACGCCGCGGTACTATGCTGAAGGTTGTTGTTAATACGGAAGATGTATCTGTATATCTAGTAGTAGATACAACCCACCTATAATAGTTCGGAACATTTCGAACATCATAAGGATAAGAGGGGACATTTTAAGCCACCATAGTAAAGTGGTATGTTTGGTCGCCTTTTTTAATCTTCTAATGCACTCATGTGGCACTGGCTGACTTTTTACGGGGGTAGAAGTTTAGAATTTTCACAATCGTTTTTTTTTGTCGTGCTTTGTCCTCTTCAGAATTTTACATACTCGTACAAGCTACATGATAATTTTAATTGAAAATTGTATTAAGGAATTTACCTAGTTTTATGGCTGAAAAAAGACATTAATATCAAAAACGGCAGTTTAATATCCACTAACCTTATTTTTTTTTAAATAATTAAATGGTTGCCGTTTAGTTAAGGCGTTTGATTGAGTCTACAACTTTTAGTTGATTAGCAAAAAGATTGAAGAATCGATAAGACCAAAGACACGCAAAAATATCGTAAGGAAATAAAAATTGGTTAACATCAATGTTGTAATTGTAAATAGATTGACTATTGATCCAGGTATACTAGAGGGTCTTAGACTAATAAGCTAATAAGGTGATTATATCACAAACAGACTTTCAATCTGACCGAAAGCAATACCATTAAGCAAATGTTCCTTTTCTTTTCAAAAACAAAAAATTATAATAATTTTAGTTAATAACCGATTAGGTTAGGTTCGGTTGAGAAATGTAGACGAAAACATTGTGCCACAGTCCATCACGAGAGATCACTGCGGATCCATTGTGGTCTCCTCGTATAAAACAGGGCTCTAGACTATTGATTCCAAATATTACTCTTCCTTATGAAGAGAGTAGTTCTCCATAAAGGAATCATCGCAAGTTCTGATAGATTGGTCAAGGAGAATTTCCCTAAGTACCGATACCTGGTACGTGCCAAACTTTCGATTCACACACTAGATGCTCCAGTGTCGGTACAACATTCTCATCACCACATTGACACAGATCAGCCATGGGTATTCCCGGCCTTTCTCCATGTCTCCCAAAGGGACAGTGTCCCATTAGGACTCCTATAAGTTTTCTGCAAATGTCCCTGCCCATAAACAAAATGAAGCCTAGAGATCCTCCTATCAAGTTTTTCATTCCGAGAGATTCACCCAGGCCCACTCCATCTGTCTGAGTGCTTCAATATCAATTATCCCCTTTAAACAATCAATAAGATATAGAACCGATTCAACAGAAAAAAAACGATTAAGTGCCCATGGCCTGGCATGGAAGCAAGGGAAACATTGTTTTCCTATACATTTTGCTGATATCTAAAATGCGTTTTTCTAAATCGCGCAGTAACATCGTGAAAAAAAAAATTACTAATAATAATAAAAAGCATTTTCTTTGGCATAGTCTAAATAAATGTTAGCAGGAAACTACCCGCGAATATCTCACACAGCTGAATTGGTAACACCACAAAAAGGCAAGCGAAAAGAAACTAAGAAGGAGACACATGGAAGCATTTTGAAAGTTACATCTATGAGCGTTAGTTTCTTTCTGTAGAAAGCCCACTGGGACGTAATGAAAAAAAAAATTCGAACACGGGAGCAATGAAGAATTTACTTCCACGAGTAGTAAACAAAATTTTTGGCAGCAGCAGAGAGCAGAGCTTTCACCAAACTTGGAACAGAGATCTGATAATATTTACCAGAGTTGTAAAGGAATTGAGTTCTGAACAAAGTCTGAAATTAAATTGATATGTTATTGGGATGTGTAGTAAATAGTTGATTCTGTATATTTAATTTGGTTTTTAGATCTTTGGAACCACTTACGCTCGGAGGCTGATACATATGTATGTAGAACGTTGATAATGGACCCATTTCCAAGAAATTAACGAGAAAGGCTAAGCGGCGTGGGAGTGGGAATGTGCCCAACCAAAGTGCTTAAAAACTGGGATATTTATAAATTTCAGGAAGCTTGAGCTTAAGGCCTCATGAGTCCGGTTCGACAATTTTTTTTATGCCTGTTTGATTTTTCTTTCTTGAGTGGATTTTAATCGATTGAAATCGTTTTTCGTTCGTGTAATTTGGCGTGGACTATACGTCTGCATCGTTCGCTGTCTATCAGCGAACTAATTTTGATTTTACACAAAAAAAGTAGTGATATAGGTTTTCAAATTATTTGAAACGCATAACTATTAAAAATCAATAACTTTTTCATTGATTTATCTTCTAGAAATACCAATTAGTTATACTATCTATGATACTTTTCAAAGAAATGTGGTCTTCCTATGTAATTCTTGCCATGAAAATCGTGAAAAACTGCTTCAGTTTGACTTCATATATTACTAACAAAAATAATTTTTTTTTTTAATATTTGATTTATGGAAGACCTTCTTTAATATGTTTTCTAGCGTTATATTAATAAAAATGACATGGTAATTGTTCTGAAAATAGGTAATATGCGTTTAAAAAATTCGAATTTACGCATTTTAAAAAATGTTCAACTTTTGTTGTTCTAATAGCATTTTTTCCAAATACAGTTTTGAATTTTTTCTCTATGGATGACCTTGTTTACATACCAGCTAATAAAGTGGTGTAATTTTATTTTGTTTTTTTTGTTGCCATTAACGTGAAACATTTAACGTGCACATGGAGCACATGGAGCCGTAAGCTAAATAAATTTTCAAAATGACTGCAGAAAATTTATTTTTTGTTTTTAACACTTTTTAACACGCGTGCCACACTTTTTGTCAAAAATTTTGACAATGCTATTTAAAGGTCAAAATTTCTGTGCCGGTTACCACCATGGCATTCAACGTGTTAATATTCCTATGCAAAAATGATAAACATCTTTTATACCAATACACTTCGTTTTACACCGACAAATAATAATTACAAAATTGGTGTTTTGAAATCTGTCTGTACATAAGTGAATGTAAAATCTGGCAAGAATTTTTGGAGTGATCGTTTCGATGTTGGTTGTATAATGGTCCAAACGAAATACCGAAGACTATGGCCAACAAAAGATCTCGTCACACATTACTTGAAAAGTGTGTCCGAGATCGTTAAGGTCATCAATAAAACATTAGCGCGAATCTAAAGAATTACCTGTGGTAAGTGATTTGATGACAAGGACCTCCATGATAGCGGCAGATTACCACGGTGAAGATCTCAACGACGGCGACTTGAACTTTTCGGATTGCACACATTATTGTTGGAAAAAATTTTGACCACCGCACACCGATCGGTATAAGATCGCGGATGCATTAACAATGGGAAAGGTACGGGATACTCCGAGATGGGATTAACCAATTTGGTAATGTTCACTCGTTAAAACCCGTTTGCCTTGTTATCGCTAAAAATGAATCAATAATCATAAATATCGATCAATCGTTTGCGATATTGCCAAGTAGTGGCCATAACTACGATCGGCTCCAAAGTTATAATAGATGAGAGATGATGCCGCGCGGCTCGGCCTGTACCGCAAGTGATGTGATGTGATGTCCGTGCGTATGTTGGTACTTTTGCAATGTCGCAATGATGATCGCATTTGATTGATTTTCAATTTAATGGCAACAATTGTTTGTGTGTAGTATTCGTCGCAAATACGCACGTAAAACTGTCATATGTGAATGCTTGCGCGATCGATATAACTCGTATCGTATCGTACGTGAAGTACTTATCGTACGTAACAATATAAAAATGAAATTGTTTTTGATTTTAACGATTTGAGCGCAATACTTGGACTTGGACGGAATAGTTGTCGATCGGTGGCAAGATCGATGGATCATCGATCGATCCGCGCAGAACAAAATGTGAATTGTGACTATAACTGAGTGTCTATGGTCCATACTCTATACTTTTGCCGGTAGTTGGGATAATGTCGATGATGTTTGCGATCTAGTGATCTTCGTCACTTTTGTATTTGTGCGCGCGATCGTCATACAAAACGGGACCGTTAACGATTCGCATCACGTGCCAAGTTTGACAATAAAAATGACGAAATCGGTAAAACAATCAGAGCCGTCTTTTTCAATCCAATTAGCATCGTTGGATTTTTTCAATACGCTTTAAGCACCAATCGTATTGGCAGATTGTTGCAGAGCCTCCACATATACGAGAAAAACCCAATTAAAGAAATGATCGGGTTCTTGGCTCGTTTTTATGTATAAGCCGGTCTTTCTTGACGCAGCGATCATAAAACGGGCGCAAGCCGACCAGCGACATATCGAGAATTTACCGCGATATGTGGTATGCTACTATGGCTACTATGCTGCCACTATAATAGGCCCATATTGTAAATTACATTACCGACTCGGTGCAATATGTTTCATGTGTCTTTGCTTGTTTTTGATGCTCGTCGAATTCGGACCAAAGTTGGTTCGATTTGTGGCATGCTTTCTAGTCGGATTCCTATTTAAGTTTTACCTTCATGTGGGGCTTTCGTGCGGGCAAAAGGTGCGTGTTTTTTCCGCGATCAATTGATTGAACACGACGGCATAGTTTTATTGCCGCAGAGTTGGACAAATTTCGAGGAGTGAACGAAAATTTCGTAGGTATTTGTGCAACGAATCTTAATCGGGTTAAAAGAATGATCGGATTTAGTTCGTTTTGGATATAATGCGGATACTTGGGTGGTCGTTGTGCCCACCTGGAGGATTTATGGAACACCATACTGGGAGGGGTGTTTTTTCTTGTCCAGAACTATACATGACAAATATGTTGGAAACGCAGCTGGAATAAAGGCATTCGATTTTTCTAAGTAGGACGCTATTCGAACCGCATATGGGAAAAATCTCCTTAATTTCCGGTCGTTTCGAATATGTAATTAAAAGGGTATAAAAACTTACAATATCGGTTTATTTTTATAATCGTCGCATTAATGGCAAATTTGTTCATTGTTGATTTATCGCTACCATTCGCTGGTATTTCAGTAATTTAAATTAGTCGAGTACTGGGGTTTTAACAATGCTAGAACTGTGGATAGTCTCCCTAGATAGACTTCATTAGTAAAACACTTTTAATTTCAACGAGATGGGTTGGTTTTGGTTGTGATCCCGCTGCGCCTTGAAAATCTGAGCCTCAACGACCAATTTTATTCCAAGACTAATTGGAACACCGTTTTTTCAATGAAATGCTTTCGAGACTAGTACGAAGAGAAGGAACTGCGGGAGAATGGAGTAGAACTCTTGTACCTATTGTAGAACAACAAATTTGCATGAAATAAATGAACTACTAGGTGTGTTTTTTTCAACTGGATCACGTTCAAGATCATTTATTTTACAATGAAAACAACAACAATTGAGATGATCCAAAATCAAAATGGGAACATAGTTGGATCATAAAGCTGCTTTTGAATTCAACAAAATTTTCGCATTTTCACAGTTGTCGCCCTGCAACTCAACTGCAATGGCAGCTGATAACTGACATTTGTCAAACGTCAATAAATATTTTCCGTATTTATTAAAGAATATTCGCAAATATCTGCATAGTATTGGTTCAATACATAGTAATTTTAAGTATTCTATTTCGTTTATATCCATTATTTTCAACAGTATCTGCCAAGAATATATCAATAAATATTTGAGAGACAACAGCTGACACATAATACATGACATTTCTAGCAGGAATGCCAACCGTTTAAATTTATTTTTTGGATCATCCCACAGCGTTTTTTTCAATTATGATCTTGATCCAGGTGAAAAAAACGCACCTAATGACTTATATTTCGCACTAAGTACTCGTAAGAGTAAACATTTTTGGCTGTTTTTGGGCGTCAGAGGAACCACCAACACCCGAGCTCGACTGGGATCAATCGCTATCCTGACAACTGCCATTGAAGACATGGCAGTTGAAAAATCTGCACAGGAGAATCCAGTTTAAGGCTTTGTTGGACTAAGTCCGAAGGAGCTGCTCCTTACCGGATGGCATAGACTACACATCAGAGGGTGGTATGATACTACTATCCGAAACATCATTACAACTGCTGGTAGCACTTATAATTAAGTAAGAGTAGTTTTTGTAGACTATTGTAGCTGCGGTTCCTATCATCAAAGTAGAAAGAGTACACATCTTAGGATACTTGATCCGATGGCGTGCGTCGTATCGCGACATCCATTATAGTAGTAAGCGCGTTTAATCGGTAATATTCAAAAATTACAAAATATCTTGTATACCTTTGTCGCTTTTTGCATAGTCGTTCATTCGCAACATATATTTATTAACCGGTCGCGACTATTGTTGTAAAAAGCAACGTAAAAACCAAAGACTATCTACAACAAGACAGGACACTATACGCAGTATTTTTCTATTCAAAATCAGACCTTGGTTTCTTTATTTAATTAAATGAGGGAAGTCGATAGCAATAGCAATAGCAATAGCATGATGCATGATTAAAAAAGAGACAAAAAGTGATAACGAGTTGCATTCACCAATTCACCTTATTAAACGCATATGAAAAAATGACAACAAATAAAGTGCAGGCACAGCTCAGCAGTGTTGTTGTGATTTCATTTCTCATATGGCTCCCATAAATTTGTATGCTGAAACACTTGAGAATGGAACAGCCAAAAAAGTGCGTTCTATTACGTGCATACACTCAAAGAAAAAATATGATTGTGGTAACCATATTTTGGAGAACCTTACTATGATTGAGGTTATAGTTGCCACAACTATGTTACAACATGTAACATGTTTAGCTCAAACAAAATTATGATTGTGGAAACCTTGGTGTGTGATTCACGCAACCTTCTTTAATAATATAATGATTGGGTCAATCATAAAATTTATGTGACATGGTTGCTTGAATCATAGTTCTAATTTCAGAACCTTGGTGTATGATTCACGCAACCTTCTTTACTAATATAATGGTTGGGTTAATCATAAAATTTATGTGACATGGTTGCTTGAATCATAGTTCTGAATTCATGATATGGTTGCTTGAATCATAGTTCTGATTTCAGAGCCTTGGTGTATGATTCACGCAACCTTCTTTTATAATATGATGGTTAGGTCAATCATAAGATGCATGTGACACTGAAAAATAATTCACAAAGAAAACACTTTCGATCATAAGTAAATGACTTGAACAACAATAAAACACTCTCGAAAAAAGCACACATGAAATTCTAAGAAGCGAACTACACCGAGAACGTCCTTTTTCGTACTGTGAGAGGTATGGTTGTGGGAATTATTTTTTCAAATTATATGGTTCTACTGATCATAGAATATTGTTGTCGTGATTATAATACACAATTACATTATGTAACGAGAATGATTGGTACAACCATATGAAATTTCAGCAGGGATATATGTTTAATGCAACCATACTATATTTTTACGAATTATAAGCTATGGCTCGTACCATTATAGCCATGATCACTGGAAACATGTCAGTTTTACAGTAGTTAGAAGAACCTTGATATAGTCAATGCAACCTTGGAATAAACATAGTTTTTCTTTCAGTGTAGTGAAAAATGATGCAGACAGATGCGAATGTGTAATTATTCATTTGTGCATATTAGCGTACTCTTTTCTTCGCATGTGACTTTCCATAAGAATATGGAATTGAAATTGTTCAATCGGATTTCTTTGTTTCGCTTATAGGTACAATGAGTTTTTGTTTTTTTTTTTACACAAAAACTGTATGTGTACCAAAGATGCGTTTTTTTTTAACTGGATCAAGATCAAGATCATTCATTTACCATTGAAAACAACAACAAAGAGATGATCCAAAATCAAAATGGGATCATTGATGGATCAATTTTGCGCTTTTAAAGCTTATTTAAATGTCAACTATTTTAGCAATTTCACAGTTGGCGCCATGCGACTTAGCACTAAATTCAATTTGTAGCAGGTATTTGCACCCAACAGACAGAATATGCTCATCGAAAAGTCGTTGTAACTCAACACATTTTGTACGGAAATGCAAGTCCATGTGTAAGATAGAGACAGAATGTAGAAAATTAGTGAAAAAGTCTATGTTTGTATGACCTTTGCACAGTGCCGTTTCGTCGTATAGTATGCGAAACTTTGCCGCCAGGGCAGCCGACAATTTATCCGAGGCACTTACAAACAGCATTGTTAACCCTGCTAAAGTAGCTTTTGGGATGATCCACATCGTTTTTTTTTTCAATTTGATTTGATCCAGTTGAAAAAAACGCACCTTAAGTGTTTAGTGTTTCTTATGGATAGTCTTTGGTAGAAACTTCGCGAGTGACAAAATCGCATTACGTTAAAAATGAAATTAGAAAATCTTACTATAACTGAGTTGACTCAATAATATATGTACATTCTAGTCAGCTGTTATCGCGTCGCATCGCTTTATACGCGCGCGTCATGTTTCTATATGTATGTCCATGATGTGTCCTAGACACACGCCAAGATTTAATACATATTAAATCAAAAGCTTTCATTGGAAATTAAAGGGTTACACACGTACCTACGTTTATTTAAATATATACATATATATTAATCGAGAAAAAAGCTCAAACAGTTTGACAATTCAATTGGCGCGAAAACATGCGAGTTCCGTTTCGCTTGCATTAAGACTGGCAAACTGTCCCTCCAAGCATCTTTCAGCTTCTGTTCATCAAACATGGACCACAGAACTCATTTTTTATGGGTTATACCCGTTTGCAGAAATTTCTATTTCATTAATAATTAATAAATTATTTAATTTCATTCAACAATAATGTCAACAACATATGTTACTGGGGAAAAACAGAAGCTTTTCGGTTCATCGCATTGCGTTAAGCTTTTAATAATATCGTTCCGAAATTCAATGCAGACTTTGGAACTGCACTAAATTAGTAAGATAATAGTCAAATAACTACTAATTAAGTCGAGTTAATATCGGAATGGCAGATAATTAGCTATTAACGCTGCCGTGTGTCTAGGGCATAAGTGTTTATATCAGAATAATTTCTTTGATGTTATATTTTTCTACTGCTTTTCTTTCGAGCATAATTTGAATATTATTTTTTTTTTAAATGTGTTAATGAAAGAAACACATTTTGATAGACATTTATTATTCTAGTAGGATTGCAGGCCAATATATATTTAATAAAGTTTATAATGAATGGGCTCGCCATGTTATTTAAATCAGTAATCACTATACAGAATTGTTTTGTATCTATTACTAATTGGGAATTCTCAAAACCAACTTCCTAACTACTTTTGGCGCTTTAGATCAAAGTAAATCTATTCTACATTAAGCTGTTACATCGACTTTTTTTTTGCTTCGTTAGCATTTGGCTTTCTTAAGTTCACGTATAATCAACAGATTAGAACCTTTGTGTGAAACCCACCTACCAGAATATTTAACTTATTTATGTAATAATACTTTTCTGATAAGCATGCGAATAATAAATTTAAGCTTCACACCTCATCACTGTCACTAATTCTTCAAGAACTATTCAAGAAATACTACATATAAATTCGGTGTGACTACTGCGGCCGCAACCGAAAATAAAATCGGCCAACAGGCTGAACGCAACTTTATTATTTTATGGGTAGAAGTCCGAAACGTGTTTAATGATGAGATTCAGTGTTGGTAACTATGTGACTAACAACCTAGAAAATAACATTTCAAATAGCTTCCTAATTACTCCTTGGGTTGTCAATTGCATAGTACCATATACCGCATCTGAGCATTATAACGTTTCTGAATTCTTCTGATAATAAAGTAATAAAGTTGCGCCAGACTGTTGGCAGTTTTTTTAATTTGAATTACTCTAGTAGCATATCTACATAAAGGTAATAAGTTTCAACTTTCTAGCATAAGCGGTTTCTGATATATGTAAAACCACCCCCACGGCCCACACCAGTATCGTGCTAACACTATCAAAAACAATTTTGTGGGACTTTTCTATAGTCACCTAGCTCTAAACAGTTTTAAATTTTTAGCTATCTATTCTTCGCGACTCTCGAGAAATTTAAATCAGAATTTTTCCATTTCCTTCCGCTCCCGCCATCACTCCCTGCACCCATGTCCTTAAGATGTTTTCCTCCGCTAGAGGTCTGCCGATCCTAGCTCCTGTAAAATTTTCAAGTTCATATATGATACAGTTTTTGAGAAAAAAAATTTTAATTTTTTGAAAATGGATTGTCCTCCTATTTCAGCGCTTCACGTCTTCCCCCTCCCCCTCCCCACAAAAATCTTATATTCAGTGGACTCCACTGTAGTAATTCTATATACAACCAAATTTTATCATCATGGCACTTATCCCAGGATGAATCAAAAGATATTGTAATTTAAAAATTTTACCCCCACCCCAATACTTCATCACCTCCCTTAACATGTTTAACTCTCGGAACTACAAGGTTTCAGCCGTCTGATATCAATCGTTCGGGTGATATGGATCTTAGAATGTTTCAATCCCAGCTTTCAAGCGTTTTGGACGCATTGCTAAAAATTTCAACTTAATATCTCCAGGGGGCTTGAGAGCTATGTGCCTTCAAACAGTTTTGCGTACGGCGTTCGGCGGACAGACGGAAATTTCTTTTTTCGAGGTTCAATAAAGTTGCTCAAACGTGAAAATACAAGATTTCAGGATAGCAATTTTTTTGGAAATCTTAGGTCGATCACAATACTTAGTATTAAAAAATATTAAACTCACTCTGAGCGTGTACATTCGCTTCGATTCTTTCATTTCTGCTAACCGCATATCGTTTCGTTATCTTTGTTAGTAGCCACTTCTTTCTAGCTTCTAGTCTCTCTTTTTAACATTGTCCTTAGTAATGAAGGATAGGGGAATACAAACCAAATCCTGTTGTCTTAAGAGTGATTTAATAATAGTTCTTTACTATTTCTTACATTAAAACTATTCCCCTTCAACTAGATATTTAAGTATGCATCGCTTTTTCTAAGGATTTGCGAGCAGGATTCGTTCATGGCTACAAATAATGATAACTAACGATTGGTAAACACGAAACGCTAAGCCAATTCTTTAATTACTTATTTAACCAGAAAAAGTTTACGAAGTAAATTCTTCGAACTCCCCACATTCTTACAAATCAAACATAGTCTTTGCCAAGAAAAGATCTACCTTTAATCATCAACATCATTGGAACACTTCACAACTTTTCAGAGTCCCTGTGGATAAATTCAATTTTTCACTGGAGTTTAAATCGAATATTTCGAGTGAAAACCTGACCGGAGAATCGAATCCTTACATACACGCATAAAAACAAAAATCGGGAAAGAACTTTGGAACTGGGACGAAAAACGTATTTTGTCGTCAGAAGGCATAAATAGCACCAGCTTCGATACACAACGAGTGAATTTTATCCCATTGACTCACTATCCACTTTGTAACGTTACAAATGCGTTTTTAGATACTCGCATCCGTTTGATAGTCCACAAAAGTCATGCCAACAGCGTACAAGGACATAGCTACATGTATCCAACGAACTATAGATATGTCCTGTTGGAGATGTAAACCCCATTTTTTCGGGCCATAGCTACTGTGTCGGGAAAAGGAACCTTTTCTACCAGAAAACAAACGAACTCAACTATATCGATAGCGATAGCGATAGCTCGAAGGCATTACAAGGCTTTCCTTGGTCCCAAAAGCATGGTCGGAATCCCAAAGCCACCCTAATCGAGTACATAGCCCTCCCTCTTGACTTTGCGATTGTTGCCATGGATTTCCTTCCCGGCGACGACCATTATAAACGCAACACATTCCTGTAAACTCCCTTCGAACACCCCCAGGATTCAGAAGAACCGATGGTTTACTCTCGCGCGCCAGTCAACCATTTTTACTCTTCTCAATCAAAATGTCTCCGCCAGGCCCACTCCTCAGCCTTGTTATCCCCGTCTCGGGAGGGTGGAGGTTGTTTTCTCCTCTCGATTCGTTCAGTAAACTGCTCTAAGCTTATGAAAAGCTCCATTTGCCAGAATTCCCTCCCTGATATGGAACCAAGAAAAATGGTGGCTGAAAGAGCGCACTATTACCGGTAAGTCCTTATGTAGCGGGAACCATGTTGATGCTCGCAGAATTGACCGATTACCAGAGCGTCAGGAGAGAAGAGTGTTTTTATGTAAACCGCCGGCCGGGGGGGGTGTAAGACTCCCTCAAGTATGTCCCAAATGGGTGGCATTTTGACAGAAAGGATATCAAAAAGCGTACGAAAGTGAATTGCTGGCATTCTTAGGTGGGTAGTACATAAAGTCAGTTCCCCCCGGCTCCTCTACCGGGCGTCACTGACTTACTGTTAAGGCTTAGAAAGTCAAAAGGCGGAAAATAAAATGAAGTAAGGAAGGTATCGTGGAAGAAGCAGCAGCAAACGACAAAGTTGGAGGAATTATATCGGAGGAAACCGAAGGGTTTTCTTTACAATCCTCGCCCTCCTCCCGCCACTAACAACCCCATTGAATTGTGAAGGTTCTCTAAGATTTCGGGCATATTTTGTTTGTACTTTCCAAAGTCGTGTTCTGACTATGACGACGACTATTCGAAGCTTTTGATCGCTTTTTGGATAGTTGTGAAGCGACAATGCTATATGAGACACTTTCAACCAACAATTGGGAAACCCCCGAAAAGTTTAAGCCACACGATTCTCTAGTTTGTTGATTTCTATGGTAAGATATGTGGATTTTCTGGAGTCAGAGAATATCTTCAAGAATAAAGTAAAAATTTGCGCCCAACGTAGGGCTCGACTCTTATTCTATATTGTCTCAATAGGACGTTGACGAATTTTGCTAAATAATTCCATTACTCTTCAGTGTTTTGGTGTTATATCATTTCAGTAAAAAAAAAACAACTATGTACAAGACTTGCTCTACTCTTACAAAAAATGGCGCCCAACGTAGGCATGAACCCATGCATGATCCTAGCACAGAGGAATCTTACGATATTCCTAAACATACGCACAACGTAAGACCTTAAAATTAAAGAGTCTCAAAGCACCGATTGAGCTGAATAGAAATGAACTAAATTCACAAATGGGGGAAACTGTTGTATGTCTTCGAGTAGCTCTCATATAAAAGTACTCAAAAATAGATAGTTACGGGTTTTTACTGATAACTTTAGAACGCAATAAGCTAATAACTTGAAACTTGGTAAAAGCATTAATTATCTGAGGTTATTTTATTAAAGTGAGTTTGTATAGCCTGCATACCTTAAGTCCTTAAGAAATTCGTGAATCCTCAGGAATCCTCCAAGTATAGCTCAAATCATTCAGAGTGTTGGAAATTTCACGAACAAATTTCAATTGAAAGTTACGCTGTTTAAGTTCCTTTGTGAGAAAAATTTCTCCTCCCAGCAGCTACCACTTAAAAGTTATTGAAAAATGTTGCAAAATATTAACGAGTGCTTAAGGTTAAGCATTTCATCTTTACACCCTGTACAGACTATGCATTTTAAACGCATTTAAGTAGGTAAATTTAACATGTTATAAAAGGAGTGTTCAGTCAGACTAGGCAACTTTATTTTGATACATAATGTGATTTGTTTTGAGAAGTAGATATTCAGCTGTGTTTCATTAGTAAATATATGATTTATAAATTGTTTGAAACAAATATGCAGTAATGAAAAGGGAATTTATTAGCTAATGCAGTAGCTACGTGTTTTCGTAAATGCGTCCGGGAAGTATTTTCAACGCATTTGACTCGATTTAAACGCATTAATCTCGTAGCCTGAACATAGTTTAAGTTTACGTTTAATTAATTTTTATTAAAAATATAATTTAAAATACATTTTTTGTATCTCAAACAAAAGTATCGATAAATAGAAAAGAAAATGAAAGCTAAGACGGTTTGAAAGGAAGAATATTTTTCCGATTTTCTATTAAAGATGGAAAACTCCATGTAGCTACATCTCTCAGACATTCCAATCCACAGATTATACAACCGAACCAGATTTTAACGACCATCGGACCCAGAATCGATCCCTGTGGTACCCGTCCCCATTATAATTGCCCTTGGTAATGATGTGACGACCCTGAAAATTCTTGACAAATAATTAACACTGTAGTCGTCAAAAGACACGACTATTACAAAAATTTAATTTTTATTCCTTTTTTCGAAATTTTCACACGTCATTCAAGCACATGACGATCGTTATTTTCATCGGGGAAAACGATCGAAAGAAAAACTTGCCGGGAAAAAAATTCACGCTAAACGTGAAAATTATTTCGGTAAAATTTACGAACAAGTCCCCGATGTTGTTTAGTACCATCCCTCCGGTTGTAAATTACTTTAAAGTCAAAATAATTTAGGAACTTGAATAGGGTGTCCGGATCGACGGCCCTCTATCGGGTGTATAAAATATAAAAATACCCCCGGAAAAGACTCAGGTAATGTGCCGATAATTTCCGAAGAACCGTACCACAAATTTGTCAATATTCAAATTAAGGTTGATACGAAGCGAGTGAAATATGATGACATCTATCGGGAGGTCGGATGGTACATGATTGTCGGGAGCTATAAACGCTTCCAGACAGAGTCCTTTCTCGGTACATTCGGATGACAGAGTTTAGTGCCAACAAATGGCAGGATGTGGACCTTGTGTAATATCTTTTTTCGTCCGTTTCTAAGTATCTCGGGGAGGGATGTGTTCATACAGGACATACTCGTAATATTGACTGGCTTGATTATTACAGCGAAAATTGTGCTGAGTCTTTACATCTTGCAACTTTATGCTCTGATTTCGTTCGGTTTTATGAGCATAAGTTTATGATGAAGACAACGACCGTTAATGTCTTGCGAGTAAAAGTAGCAAAGTTCAAATGGTTTTTATTCCGAATTCACGACAAAGTTTAAGAAAAAGATTTCTTTCGGATTGGAGTTATATTTTTAAGGATGTCATTGAAACTAGAGAATTGGCTTGTTTTCACAGGTCGCACTCTATGAACAATTTTAATCCGGATAGACTATCGCGATCTACGAGTACATCTGTTCTTCATTCGAATATCGACAAACAGATGACGCTGTTGAATCAAATTTTATTTGAACTAGAGACTCAGAGGCATGAAGTTAAGGCTTCATGTGCACGTTAAATGCAATTTTGATGATTTATGACTGTTTTCTTAAAAATATTTCTCGTTAATGGTAACAAAAAAACGAAATAAAATTACACCACTTTATTAGCTGGTATGTAAACTAGGTCATCCATAGAGAAAAAATTCAAAACTGTATTTGGAAAGAATGATATTAGAGCAACAGTCCTGGAACATTTGTTGAAATGCTTAAATTCGAGTTTTATAAACGCATATTACCTATTTCTTAAATAATTAACATGTCATTTTCATTAATATAATGCTAGAAAAAATTTTAAAGAAGGTCTTCCATAAATCAAATTTTAAAAAATTTTCATTTTTGTTAATAATATATTAATAAAAACTGAATCCATTTTTTCACGATTTTCATGGTAAGAATTACATAAGAAGACTGCATTTCATTGAAAAGTATCTATCATAGATGGTATAATTAATTGGTATTTCTAGAAGATAAAATTAATGAAAAAATTTTGATTTTTAATAGTTATGCGTTTCAAATAATTTGAAAACCTACATATAACACTATTGTTTTCTGTAAAATCAATATTAGTTCGCTGATAGACAGCGAACGATGCAGACGTATTGTCCACGCCAAATTACACGAACGAAAAACGATTTCAATCGATTAAAATCCTCTCAAGAAAGAAAAATCAAACAGGGATAAAAAATTGTCGTACCGCATGGTGCCTTAATATCGGTTCACGTAAAATCTTGTCAAACAAATGTATAAACGTAAATCTGTGTCCTGTGCAATCCGAAAAACAGTCATGAATTTCTATTCCTCTCAATGAAATGTCAGCGATGATATGTCTACCAAGAAGGACTCATACCCAACGTGCTGTGCCATTCACAATATTCTAGAACACGACGTTTTAATGACTTTTTGTATGGCAGCTATCCGAAAAAGTTGGACGATTTTGCCCTTAACCCTTCGTGGTAACACCTCTGTGGTGACACTGGGTCGAGTCAAAACGTTCAAAACAGTATTTTGACCAAACTATACATCCAAAGTGGCTAAACAAAATTACGGAACATGCTCTGAACGTTCTATATGATGTACGTTAAAAAGATACTTTTTGGGTTAAACAAATTATAGCTCCGTCAATGTTCAATATTTTTTTTATAAAATTTTGACGTTTCACTTCTTAGATATGCTGCTTAACTGGAAAAACAAATTAAACTGTAGCGTAGTGCGCGTGCGAAAAAATTTTGATTCCGACATATGAAGATGGTTAATATTACGTTCAAACAGCTTGTCGTCGGGTCGATTCTACCCATTATGACAAAAGGTTAAACGAACTTAAGGTGGGTTTTCATATGCGACAATTTTCTGTGACAGAAATTTGTCACGACAAAAATGTGTCACACTCTCCAGTCTAGAGTTTACAATTGTATCATTCCTTGTGTCATACCTTTAAATGATAAAAACACCAAAGAACTTGCAATTGATTTTAAATTAATTTAGGTACTTGGCATCTGGCGATTTAATGACTTCACTGAGCTACGACTACATAACACTTACGAAAATCAACTGTAATTTTCGAAAAAAAAAACTGAAATTTTTGTCACACATGAAAAGTCCGAGAATCTCCGACTAGCGACAAAATTTATCAGCGAATTGTAATCTGATTGGATAACTGATCTGTCACACATAACAGGTATCACAGAAAATTGTCGTATATGGAAACCCACCTTACAAATTCGACCAAACATCCAGATTCAAAATTTTAAGTGCCTTGGCCAAGGAGTTTTTGAACTATTGTGCTAAGGGACAGACAGATGGACGGACGGACGACCGTCAAGCGGTTTTTGAGTTTTTGGACACAAATAAAAACAAAATAATGTATAAGTTTTTTTTGAACCGGTGCTCCGTTTCATGCGTTACAAACCTTTGGATAGGATTAAGCTTATAATACTCTTAAATTTTATCTAGAGTATAAAAACATTTAGAAACCCGCATCTCACAGCACATTTGACTGATTTTGAGATATCCTAAAGGCACGTAGCCACTAGTAAGTAAATGAACATGTATGCTTGCGTGAAGCTTAAGCCCCGCAAGAGAGTTGCGATTGATCTCCTGACGACATTTTTTTAAGTCAGAGCTGGGTTTGACATAAGAGGTGCATTTGACGCAACGTTGAAGTGAAAGTGTACGTTCAGACGCAAAAACCACTTGCAAGATACTTGTTACAGCAGATTCCTGGAATAATTTTGCTGAAATTTGCTAATGTAAACGTTGTAGAAAGAAATGCCGAAAGTGCTTGCTAGTGTACACGAGACTTAAGTAGCTTCTAAGATTTAAAACTATTAAGTCACAAACTCATAAATTGTAACGCTCAGATTTACACCCCTAAAAATTTTTTCGCTGGAGGCATAGTCGATTAAAACATTCTTGAGGTATCAATTCAAATTCAGGGGGGAGGGAATTACTCCCCTGCCCCACTGCAAATGACGTCCCTGGTAGAACATCAATACAAAAAACGTGAACTATAAATGAAATAGTTATGCTCCCATGGTACAGGGAACGTTTCTGTAATGAATTAATCTAGGATTGTATTTCTCGCTGGGAAAGTATCAGATACGAAAATGGGCAGATACAAAATCTACAAGACCAATAATTTTTTTTTTTAAATATTCACGTATATTTGCGGCACGATCATGGAGATCTATGAAGTGGAGATAGCGTGCAGCGACTGTTTTGAAGCCCGACGATTTCTCGCAAAAAACCAGCGATATTCACTATTCTACTATCAGCATCTTACTCACATGTATGTTATACTCGGGTATTGAAAAGAAAAAAAGCCCAACCCTTAAATACTACGCTACTATTTGCATTTCGCTGCCATCGGGCATAAAACGTTCCATACAAAAATTTTCAATTTTGCATCAAAATGCTTCAAAGTGCTTTATACAGAAACGGCGTCTTGCCATCTCCGCACGATGCAAATTAAACTACATATATCATGGCGCTAAAGTATCAAGTTCTTGATCCAACTTAAGAAGTACGAAATTAGAAGTTGATACCCACTAATCTTCATCTGGATCTTATACAAATCCTTCACAAGCCTAACAGATCAACATTCTTTAAAACCCTTCGAGCAGATGAAACCCACCACTTAAGAGGTCATAGCCAATTTCACACTTGCTCATATCGTAGGTCTCTTGAAACAACAAGGTCCTGATGTGATAAATAACTTCCGTTAACAGAAAGTCATAACATTTCAACACCTTCTGCGGGTAATATTTCAAAAATTCTGAAAATCACAGTGTTGTGATTTGAAACCGACGATGCTGTTCACCTACTATCTCGGTATCACCACAATAAATCATAGCAGAGGTTCACATGTGTGTCATACTTAAGACGCCTCGAAAAACTGAAACCACTTGGCATAAGGCATAGTCGAGTCGTTCTAATGGAACCTTAATAACTAATCTGTGTTACAAACAGAGGAGTCACATGACAACAAATTGCCGCATTGATGAGCCACTTCGATCATCAAAACGCAGAAAACACCCGGGCTGTAACCAGACACTTAACTCAATTTGTAAATTGAAACTGGCTAAAGAATTTTAGACGCCCTGCATTAACAGATATACCGATTCTGTCGGAACCATCTGGCCTTAAAAGATTTTTCGTTTTCTGTCGATAGTCCGAAGTGATGCCTTCTTTTTTCTCCAATTTCTTTTATCAAACATCACCAATCCGTTCATCTTTTTATCGAACAAAGTGCAAAATGCTGGGCGTTATCCGTACAGTGGACTTATCGACATATGTGTCAATATCATTTCATTTAATTAGGACGACGTACATCGAATTAATGTTTCCCGTTTAGAGACCGATCCACTTAGCGCGTTCTCTCAAATGGCCTCAAGAGTTATCGCAAAGAAAAGCAGTACGCTATGACTGCAGCAGTAGCGTGTTGTGCTCTAATAATTTTTGTAAAATTTGATTACTACACGAACAACTTGCCAGTCTTCTGATTACGCAAAATGCCACTCAAGGACAAGGGCACCCTCGGCTGGCGACCGTCGTTTCAATTCGAAACCATGAGCCCAATAATCTCGTGCATGTGGTCGGATTATTGACTTCCGAACAGATGTCCGCCCTCAGGGCTCTATAATGCCTCGTTTCGTCAAAAAGTTCGGTTCACCCTCGACCAATGATAAACATACACAGCAGGCGTTCTAGTCCCAGTCCTTAGTATCCCTTTGTCGTGGGTGCGAATTGTTGCGCATACCGGATACATGGGGAGGAAACTGTTTGAAAAATTGCGCGGTGATGTGTCCTGAACTGGATACGATGTTTCTTCTAAATATTCGTCCTTTCCTCTTAATCTTATTGTTATTTAGGAGGATGAAAGTTATACAATACATTGGACTAGTTTAAGAAACCAGTGATCCTGGAACTGATTTCTTTTCATATGAGAGTATTAACGCTGATCACAATTCCACAGTTGAAGTCTAAGATAAAACTATTCTATCCACTATCCTAAGATGAAGACTGGTGAACATAGGCTTCCTGTATCCTTCTTTTCTAGCAACTGCCCCATATCGAATCAACCCGGTTCAATAAGATCTTTAACAATATTTTGAAATGATTCGTTAAACGTTCACCGGAGTGAATACATTTATGGCCTTTGGTATCTATACTGTAACGTTTGAGAAGTTAAACGGAAAAGATAAAATTTTACTGTCCTCTATCCAGCAGTGATGACTGCAGAACATACTCAACTCGGTTCAATAAAATCTTTAACATTACTTATTTAGAAATAATTCGTTAAACGTTCACCAAAGTGAATATATCCGGCTTTTGTATCTATACTGTAAGATTTGAGAAGTTTAGGTGAACTATCACATAGTTGAATGTGAACTCGCTTACGTAATTTGCAAAAAAAAACATTTTTTATAATAAATGAACGTGTGTAAAAAACATACTATTTTGAACCAATTCATAATTTTCGAATTAATTAAGTTAAGTTAAATTAAGTCACTCCAAGTGAATGGATCCATGCTAAAAGGTCCTTAGTCCAATTTTTTATCGAAATTGCGATCTCACTAGGTTTGAAGTATTGGAGGTCCGGCACATCTTACTATTAATTTATACAGTAGTACATCTACATATAGGTATTAATTTTCAACTGTCTAGCATAAGCCGTTTCTGAGGTATGAAAAACAACCCGTCACCACTGTACCTTGCTACCGTTATCAAAAATATTCTGGGATGTCTCTATAGTATAGTGTAGATGCCAATATTATAGCTTTCTTTTTTTTTGCGACATTCGGGAAATAAAAATCCAATTCTAGCCACTCCAACCATACACCCACACCCACCACATACTCACACTAATTTATTTCCGATAGTGGTCCACTAGTACTATCTCTGTAAAATTTTCAAGATCATATCTGATAAGTTTCTTGAAATAAAAGAATTTAATTGTTTGAAAAATGGCTCCCCACTTCTGTTCTTCACCGCCCCTCACAAAAATTTTATATCCAGTAGACTTGACATATAATTCGATGTACACAAACCAATTTTTATCTTCCTGGGGGTCAATTCTGGTTTTCTGGTTACGTGAAGTGATAAAATGAAAAAAATTTTGTCATTAACGTTTGCATGAAAAAACGAAAAAAAAAACTGTCAAACTGTTTCCATTTCATAAAAAAGTTAGCACTGGCAAATGCAAATTGTTATTCAGCATTTGATTCAGCAAATGTTTTAATTCAAACGTTGATGACAAAAATTTTTTAATTTTATCATTTTATCACTTCACGGAACCAGAATTGACCCCCTGCTAGGATTGAGTCGGAAGATATTGCAATCAAAAGTATTTCACCCCACCCTCACACCTTTACCCGCCCTTAAAAATGTTAAACCTATCTCTAATCTTTCTGAAGTTAACCACAAAGTGTCAGCCGTATAATGTTAATCGTTCAGAAGATATGGATTTCAAAATGATGAGTAAACCACCACGTTATTCTGGCTAACTCATTTCATGCTAAGAGAGGTCTTAGTCATCGAATTTCAAAAATTCGCCAAAATCCGCGCGGCATAGATATCTAAATATGCAAAATATAATTAGGTATATGAGTGTTCGCAGTCGGTAGTAAAATCGTAAGAAATAAATAAAATAAAAAAATTACACTTGTTCGCGGTCGGCAGGATTCGAACCTATGCTCCCAAAGGGAATCATCTGATTTCTAGTCAGACGCCTTACCCGCTCTGCTACGACTGCCTGTTGTAAATTTTTAATTCTAAGTCAGGTTCAACTGATTCAACTTATTAATGTTAAATTTATTTTATTTATAACAAATACGCGAATCATATTTCGGGAATATAATTATGTTCTCGACCTGTCCGGTAGTCTCGAGGATGTCCATGCAAAATTTGGGAGGGAACGGTTCACAGGTGTAGATTTTAATCGAGCTCGACCAAAAAACTGACTTATTTTTATATATTAGATAAAATAACCTCTTTTATTTAACTTAAGTGTTGTCGATAGGCGGTTTTTATGGATTCTTTTTCCCTCTAGAAATATGGACTGTAAGCCTTTTATTCAAATGAACTTAGTATTTATTTCTAAATAATCTTCTTAACTCAAATGAAATTTTTTTCTCGATTTACAGATTTTTCCTAAAATTCTTTCTAAAATGCAATCAAAATTGTTTAAAAAATGCCGGTAACCCGCGTGATATGCGACGATTCCAGGTAAATATATTATTAACTATTTCATTCTTCTTATAATTATTTGTAATTTTTTGTTCTTTTCTTATTCCTGCAGGTTGTAATTGCAACACAGGTGACCGTCGAAGGACCCCTCTTAGCCATATCCGATAATATGTTTGTACATAATAATTCAAAGCACGGTCGTAGAGCAAAACGTTTGGACGCAACGGAAGGTACAGGCAATTCTCCCTTGGCCATTTCGGGTCATCCCCTTGCGCCTGACAGTACGTACGACGGTCTGTAGCAATTTCATGATTTTTTTCAAAAAAAAAAACGAAATTTCCTTTTTATTTTTTTATTAGAATTGCATTTTCCAGTTTTTTTTTTTATTAAATTTTAAAGATTTCTTTTTTAATTTTACTAAATTTCTTTCAAAATTTCTAAATGAAATACCTATAAGCATAAAACTTTTTTTTTGAAAACCTCACATTAAATAATAGTCTTGAAAATAGGAAAATTAATTAAAATATTAATTCTGAACCACAAACAAAATTAAATCAATATTTCAATTAAATTTATAATTTTTAATGTTTTGCCATTTAATTAAATGAACTATAAATTGGATTAGGGTGAAACTACTGGGACAATCAAAATAGTTTTAAATTTTTAGGACAAAAACCAAATAATTGGCAAACAGTAAAATACTAGAAAAGAAAAAAAAATTACAAAGCTAAGAACGAAAAATATGTTGTATGGCATAGAAACTGAGTAAGCCAGCCATGGAAAAATATGCCCGTTTTTGATTTGCTATCTTGCGCAGATCTTGGCACTTCTGCTATTTATATCAAAAACTTCCAAGCCGTTAACCTTAATCAAATATTTTTTTTTTCTATTAGAGTCGAAGTTCTTGAAGATTTTAGAAAACCTCTCGTTAAAATTTTTATATAACGCGGTACTCGATTCACAGCTGATTTTGAGAAATTATTAAAGAAAATTTTTGGTTCACGGCCTTTTATCAACAAAATTGTATCTTTGCTTAAAATTATTTTTAAAATTATTAAGCCACATTTTGTCGCCTTTAATTTGAAGGCCAAGATATCGCGGTAGCTTAACTATTTTAAGCCTTTAACGAAAACCATTTGTTCAAATGTACTTTTCTTCAAATAAAGTGTAATCAAGACTATTAAATTGTTCTGGTATACCCTGTACAGACTATGTGTTTTAAACGCGTTTGAGTAGGCAAAATTAACGTGGTAAAAAAGTAGTGTTCAGACTAGGCAACTCGTTTTATTTTGATACATAACAGCTTGATGTGATTTGTTGAGACAAGCTGATATTCAGCTGTGTTTCATTAGCAAATTTATGCTTTCTAAATCACATTAAACAAAAATGTTTGTGTAGCATTAATGAAAAGTGAATTAATTAGCTAATGCAGTCGTTGCTCAAGCACAAAACTGAGTCTCTACAGCATTAAAAAGTTTCTTGTAAAGTTTACTTCAATTTCCGCGAGGATCGCAGTACATGTTTCCGGTTAAACGCATTGGTGCTACGTGTTTTTAATGCATTTAAATCGAGTTAAATGCGTAAAAAACACTTCCCGAACGCGTTTATGAACGTTGAACTCGATTTAAACGCGTTAATCTAGTCTAGTCTGAACATAGTATTACACACAATTAGAAAACAAGCTTTCAAGTAAATTACTAACCATGTTATTTGGTGTGACGTTTCGAATACGACTGAGTCCTTCATTAAACGATTCCGAAATGACACAGAAAATAAAATCAACAGTATTTTACATGGAACATTAGTTTCTTAAATTAAAACTGTGAAAACATTCACGAAACTACTACTCATTATATCTGAAGCTACCGGTTGCACTTTATCGAAAAAAAAGAATTTCTCAATCACTAAAATGATTCACATTCAAGGTAAAGAACTTCCAAAGTTCTTAAGCTACAGCAATGAATTTACCTTCTTTTTAAAAGTGACAAGAAAGATATTCATAATAAGGTGATTAAGAATCGCGGCTTTTGGTTCAATAGCCTTGAACAAAAAAAAAATATATATAAATCGTACCGTTCACAATAACTAAAACTAAAAATAATAAATAAATAAATAACTAAAACATTTTTAAAATATATATAAGTATATCCCTTTCAGTTGTTAAAGTATTATGTAAGAAATATTAGCGGTTCGGAAAACATTGATATTAATAGAAGAAACGGCAGAAATGTGTGAAAATGATATAAAATGAAAATGATATAAAATGAAAATGATATAAAGAAGACCTAAGCCTCGTTCCTAATTTTATTCCAATACATTTTTTTTAAATTTTCCCTTATATCTCCATTAATATTATAAACTATTTTTCGATTATTTCTGTAGTTTTCTTTACTTAAAAGATAATTAAGTCGTGCATTTTGAGATTGTAAACATTTTGGGGGATCGTCTGGTGGTCAGTTTTGCGTGAAAATCCGAGTTAACTTATCTCGTTTACAAACTTTTTAATTTCAAAGTTATAGAGTTAAAAAAACAAAGATATTAAAAAAAAAAATTTTGCGGGAGCTGTAAGCTCTTAATTTAAAATTTTTTTGAATTATTTATTTTAAAGATCTTCTGATCTTTTAATTTTTTCATTAACTTAACTTAACTTCCCTCTTCCCGTTGTCAATAAAAAATCTTGGACTCATTTTAAAAAAAAAGTAAAAAAGGTATAGCGCATTCAAGATTTTTTACAAAAATATTTCGGTTTTTTCGGCTAATGTTAAAAGATCTGAATTCAATTCACTATTAAAACAAATAAATTAAAATTTGCTTGACACCTGCACAAAAATGGGTTGCACTCTTTTAGCGAAGACTGGAAACCCCAATATTAGGTCATACACTCACAACTGGCGACCATTGCAGCCTACACAAAGTACACGGTTTACACGCCTTTTTCAACCCTTTGACTGCGTTAATAGCGAGATTGGTGAACAAATTTTTGATGAAAAAGTTATTCACCATGTAAAAATTTTATTTAATTCTCGGTTATGAGATCAGGATTTAATTAAATTTAATAATTTTTATAATAACAAACAGAACTCAATATGAACAAAATTTGATTAAAACTGGAAATGTATCATTTAATTGGTTGGAATTTTTTAACGATATTTTAAAAGGAAGAAAAAAGAAAATACAATTGGATCATATTACGTTCGAATTAATTGAATTTTATTTTTAATCTTTCATATTATTTTCTTGTCTACAGATCTAGTCATGATTTAATATATATATATATGTATGTCAAATAGCTACACAATATTATCCAATTTATTATTACATAATTATTCAATTAAAACTACTAAATGCATATTGTTCAACTGCTAAGCGCTCGAATGAATTTTTAGCTCGATGCGCGGGTACTGCTACGTGTTTTTATGTAATTTAAATAGGGAGTCAATAGCAGCGGTCCTAGATACTTCCTCCCACTGTTTAGATGGTAAAGTACCTAGTAACTTTTTAAGTCAGATTCGGTGCGAATCATGATGAACGGCATCATTAGTTCTGAAATCTTTTACTTAAATATAAGCCGAAAATTCATAAAAATTTCTCTTATTAACTAAGGTATATTCACATGATCCTTGAGGGCATACGAGGGCATATTGAAAACTTTCCAAAATGGGCTAGAGATGGCGCGCGTGACATTGTGTGACCACTTCGAGGTGGCGTTTGGCCATGTTGAAGAGTATATTAATATATATATATATACTATATATCAAAATTTCGGGGAAGGGTGGCAGGGGGTTGTATACCTCATCATTACAGCGTAACAAAAATAATTATCACTGCTTGTTTAGCATTCGAAACCCATTGCCAAACAGCGGAGATAACAATATAATATGAAGCAAGCTTTCGCTACGAACGAAATTTCATTCATATCAAAAGCTTTATCACCCCTATTGGATCCAAAACTTGTTTGAGGACCGCGCGGTAATTGAAGTTTGAACCAAAAAGCATAATTCATTTATAGTGGCGACTGGAAGAATAAAGACACTATTATGAGAACGTTGGTTTTGTTGCTCCTTAATTTCAATGTTTTTTTTTTTCAAATATACTGTCTATACACATGGAAGAGCCGATCTTGAACAACAACAAAGAAACTGCTCAGCACAGCTTCATATACAAGTTGATTCGGAATCTGTAGGAAAAATTATTAAGAAACGAAAAGGAAAGGAAAAAAATTGTAGTTCTAGATTATTGGGTGTATCTTCTTCACAACAGTGAGAATGGAAATTGAATGGAAAAGGCAACGATATGAAGAATTACTTTTAAATTTTCTTTCCACAAAATCTTTTGCGAACCTTGTGCCACACGTAGAATTTAATACCTGTGTCATGGTCCTCACGTTTATACCACCGAACTGTAGCGAACAAAAAGGATAATAAAAAATTCTAAATCGATTGGTAAGCGAGCGGCAATAACCACAAGACGTCTTCAGCTAGCTCTCCCTAATTGAAGTTGAAGTTCATCTTTCTCATCCTGAATGCTAATTTGTGGCTGTTTCTACGACCAGACCAAGCTAGAACCCATAACAAGGATCAAATTAAAATTTTTACCTCGTCTCCACAGCCTATTTATAAGACGAAGTTTCATCGAGACGGGGTAGAACAAGGTGGGTGGAGCGAGCTGTATTCGAACAAAATGGTCGTTATAAATGCTTGTTGTTTGGCTTCCCGTTTTTTCGAACGCTTTTTTATGATGGTAACTTCGAAATGGCAGTAAAATCCGCATTGTAAAGGTTTCTTGAGTTCTGACTCTTCTTCTAAATTTTTCTTTCCTTGATACCCTTGTTCCTACCACGTAATTTTGAAAAAAATCCCAAAGAATATGTAAAAAAACGGCAAACTCTAATTGTCATTTGGTTACCTATAAATAGCAACCCCAACCCCTACTACGTACGAGTTACGGTCGGTTTCTGGATTCACTGAATTCAATCTTTGCCATCCTTCCAAACTTTAAATGCCCTTCTGCGTACAAATTGTGCGGAAATAATTGGAAAATACCTGATTTCGGGATGACACGCGGGCCGTATCCAGGATATTGGAAAGAGTGTCTCCTTTGATCCAGGAACACGAAAGAATGGGTGGTTCGGTGGATGAATGGATGGATGGATACTTCTGATTGCGTTCAAGGTTTTTGTAACTTTCCAGCAAGAAACGTGACTCAATTTGGATGTGCTCGAAAAGTCCTTAAAGCGTTTTGGTTTGGTTCTTCAAGCAATTGTGCAAGATGTATGGCGGATTTGTGATTTTTCGGTGTTTTATCGATTTCGAAAACTGTAGCTAATTTGCTTTATGTGATCGTATTCAGTTGGTTTTCTTGTGTTTCCGTTTTTTTGATACAAAATCGACCTCTCGAAACTCAATTACGCAATGGGTTGTTCTCTTTTGACCACACAAATACATTTCCACTCCTTGGATTTTAAAAAAAAAACAGTCGAACTAAAAATATTGAATATGAGCCGAAGCACTAGTTTATACCCTCGGGTCCTGACAATAACCTCACCCAACATTGCCTTTTTAGATCCCATATAGGGTCGTACAATAGGCCCAGTACTGGGCAAATAATGGCAGCCAGCATGCCAACAATAGTACGGCAGTGGCAACCAGCATTGGTCCTTTGCTGGATCACTGCTGAATGATAAGTTGGGTTCAGTGCTGCTGTTGTATACTGACCCAGTGCTGGTGACCGATACTGGTCCAATGTTGGCGGTCGATACTGGACCAGTGCTGCCGACCGATACAGAGGCTAATCAGCGATGGCTCCCAAGGCATCACTGGCCCAGCCGTGCCACACAGCTGGCATGCTTGACTCGGCAAAAGTTTTCTAGCCAACACTTGTGACCAAAGATGGCCCAGAGGCTAATCAGTGATGGCTCCCAAGGCTTAGCAGCCATCACTTGGCCCAAGAAATGGCCCTATAGTAAGTACTGGAGAGCCCTTTATGAGATACCGACTTTGCAGTACTGAAAATTTTAATTGCATAATGAATTAAGTTCTAAAAATGACAAAAATGAATACCCTCAATGTGAATTCAATCGTTAGTGAATCGATTTATATTTTCAGAACCGAATACTGTCAGAGAGAGTTGTTAATATGCGAGTCCTTGCTACGCTTTTGACTTCAAGTATTGTGCATCGCCTTGTCTGTGCGTATCTCTGGAAACTGCAATTTCATTGATAATGGACTTTTTGCTAAGGTACAATAATTTTTTTCTTGTCAGAGCAATCTTTGAAGCAGGCACGTCATTTGTGGAGGCAGGGAGGGCATTGGCTCCCACCCTGAATTTTGTTCTCATATATTATATATAAAATATATATATATAAATATATACATCCATAACATCTTGCCCACCCCCGTAGAAAAAACTGAAATGACGTTGAAGACCATATTGCGACTGAAGAAGGACGACTCATACTCAAAGCATTAAGAGTATAACAGGTGAAAAACTTTCACTGAAAAGGCTGAAATAGTCAGCCACCTCATGCTACTATCACTCAATTCTTAGTAACAAAAAACCGTTTCCCTTTCACTTTTTATATACCATTTTCGTCCTTTTTTATCTTATCTTCCATCGAGAATGTCTTTAATATTTATCTCATACGTTTACCAATCGCTTAAATACCAGTCTACCGCCGAAGAAAAACTATTCAGTTGTTAAGAAAACAATTTCATATCTTCAGTTTTTCCATCGCTATAAAACAACTTCCAAAGAAAATCTATTCGTTTGAAAGAAAAACCCCTATTTGACCAGCCAGTGTGCGAAAAAGGACGAACACATTCTGGAAATATTTTTTGTTATCTAAACACGCGATTATGACCATTTGTTTTTGTATGCCTTCTCCAATAAAGCACACCACGCATTGACGCTCCCCCCAATATAGCAAAAAAAAAAAGTAATAAGGCAACATCCCGCAGCAACCTTCAGCAACTCCCAACTCCAACTATTCTTAATAGGGCCACCCTCTTGCAATCCTATACAACTCGTTGTCCTGTCCAGATCCTTCTCACTTTCGTCTCTACGTCACCGTACGCAACATTGGCCATGACGTCCGCCATGCATATTGACCGAAAGGCGGCCCCCTCTCCACGATTATCGGGGGAGTTGGACCCAGTCTATTCTGTTCAGACGGGATAAAGTTGCTTTTATATGTATGTTTGGTTGGTATGGACCCGGGAAACCCCCAAATCCAAGGGTTAATATCCATTCAGCGGGAGTGTATATTCATTTCAAACCCGAACAGCTTGTGGGTTGTTATTGCTGTTACCCTTAGTTCTATACTATCCATTTTTTGCGTCCTTTAACCGGTATGTAGTGTCCTCTATTCATGGTCGAGAAGATGTTGGTGGACATTTTTTTTCCTTATATCGCTCAAAGTTATCCTTTTTTATTGCTTATAAACAAAGACATGGTATAAGATGACCGAAACACTGCCCAGCTACGTCGCAACTCTACAAGGACATTTCGAATATTATCTAGTTGTGTTTATTTTTTTTATAGCTTCTCCCTTTTTTGTTTGCTCTCTTATAGCCAACATTGTTGTCCTTGATCGAACTCGTTTGAGCTTTCAGGGCGATATCAGAAAAATATAGGCAGGACTCACGAAGTAGCAGAGGTCAATCCTGAGAAATTTAGCTTGCCTTCATCCTGTTTCATTTCATTTCTCAAAGTCTTAGCATTTTGAAGGACCTTGAAGCCTCTAAGGATTGATACGTTTTTCTGTTCACCTGTGACAATTTTCTTGGAATCACTGAGTTCGTTGAGTTTATAATTCCAACTAGGATCATTGAGTATATGAAAGGATTTTTCAAAGGACGCTTTTAAGCACGCATTGTGGCTTTAAACTCTTCGCCATACTGAATGAAACAAAAATTAAAATATCCTTGTTAGTCCTAGCTTAAAACTTGAGTAATGAACCTATAGAGATAATATACTCACTCAATCTACACTCCCCCTCATGTTTGATCCTTTGAATGGAAAAAAACCAAATTAACCAGTTTGTTTTATTGCAGGACTCTATCCACCGCTTCCAGTGGCAACACCCTGCATTAAAGCGATTTCGCCGAGCGAGGGTTGGACAACGGGGGGTGCGACTGTTATTATAGTTGGCGATAATTTCTTCGATGGCCTTCAAGTTGTTTTCGGTACGATGCTAGTTTGGAGCGAGTTGATTACGTCGCATGCGATTCGAGTACAAACACCACCTCGACATATTCCCGGAGTTGTTGAAGTTACGCTATCCTATAAAAGTAAGCAGTTCTGCAAAGGATCGCCAGGACGATTTGTGTATGTTTGTAAGTAGAGCGTTGTACAAGTCTTGAAAGTTCATTTTCAACTATTCGATTCGATTTTCTAGCATTAAATGAACCTACGATAGACTACGGCTTTCAAAGGTTACAGAAGCTGATACCAAGACATCCTGGAGATCCTGAAAAGCTACAGAAAGAGATAATTTTAAAACGTGCAGCTGATTTGGTAGAAGCTTTGTATTCAATGCCAAGGTAATTTTGAAAAAAAAAGGATTAGAATTATTTGTTTTAGTATTTTAATGAAGTTAATATCGAACGTAAAATGGATGAAATTGAGAAAGAAGAACTAAGGCATAAAAAATGCGTCCAAAAAGGACCAAAAAAAATATTTAAAAGAAACTATAAAAAAAGCTTTGCCTATAGATATTATAGAACATTTTTATTATAGAGTTATTTTTTATCAAGGTCAATTTGTCAAAATCAAAACATTTAAAACCAATAAGATCCAAATCGGAACTCTCTAAAAAAAAATTAATTCAAGAAGACACCTAATAATTGAGTTATGAATTGGTTTCAATAAGTGAGCAGTGGAGTCAGAACAAAAGAAGGAAAGGCAAAATACAGGAAATTTCAAAAAATCTGCCAACAGCAATTTTATTATTTTTCGATAGAAGTTCGGAACGTGTTCAATTGTGAGATGCGGTGTACTATGTTACTAAAAACCTAACCAAAAAGTTCGGCAAGTGGTTAGAATAGGGTCGCAATAGAATACTAACGCCTCTGCCAAAAATTAATTACATAATTTGGTCATATTCCGGGACGCTGTCTAGGGGTTGAAAAAGGAAGAAACTTGAAAATAGGTGATTATTCAACAGGAAGTGAAAGATATTCGATATATAATCAGACCTAAGAGATATGGTGGAATTTATGAAAAAGTATACAACCACTTTACACCCCCTTAGGGGTCGAATTTCAAAAAATCTTGAAAACACTTTCTAGCTATTCAAATGAAGTATCCGTGGAGTAAAAACGAATTTAATATTTTGGAAAACCTAGCAGATATGACGAAAATTGTGGAAATATATGCATTCCATTTTCACTGATCATGTTTTTGTCACCCTTCTGAGCACCAATGGATATTCGAATTTTTTTTTTCATCAGAATTACTTCTTTAGTTGATTTGCATATATACACCGTGTTTCAACTTTCTAACATAAGCCGTTCTATAGTTAGGAAAAACACTCCCCACCCCCGTACCATACTTCCCCAATAAACAATTATATTTTTCCAACATGCCATTACTATAGCTCATGAGATATGAGACGTACATTTTTAGAAAAATGCTTATCCCCTCCACTTTCATGCTCGACCGCCCTCTTACAAAATTTGACTTTCAGCAAACTCCATTCATCAACCTTTATGCTATGTTCAGACTATTCATTTTAAACACATTTAAGTAGGCAAAATTAACGTCTTAAAAAAGTAGAGTTCACACTAGGCAACTCGTTTTATTTAGATACCTGACACTCCTGACAGCTTGACGTGATTTTTTCTGACAAGTATATATTCAGCTGTGTTTCATTACCAAATATATGGTTTCTAAATTGTTTAAAACAGATGTGCAAAATTGTCGCAGTGCATGTTTTCAGTTAAACGCGTTGTAGCTACGTGTTTTCATAAGCGCCTTCGGGAAGTGTTTTCAGCGCATTTAACTCAATTTATCAATTTAAACGCGTCAATCTCGTAGTTTGAACACAGCATTACTCACAAACCGAATTTTATTTTCTAGTACAATTGGTTCGTGAGATATCGGACTCCTAAAATCTTTAGCCTCCTAGCATTAGCGGTCGTTGATATCTAGAAACCAAAATTTTCCGTCTAACACGCTTCCCCTACTTCCCCCTCATACCCCCACCCTTCAAAATATGCACACTTTAAGGGGCCTACCCAGTCTATTCATAAAACATTTCAAGTTAATAGCTTAAAGGACTTGGAAGCCAGGAGCCTTCAAACGATTTTGCGTACAGCGGTCGACGTACGGTATACGGTGGACAGATGGACCGATTTTTTTATGCTTTTTTCGTGTCTACTAGTCATGAAACGTGTAAAAAAATGTCAGGATAGTAATTTTTTTTATTTTAAAAATCGGCAACAACACTGTTTTATTAAAATAATAAAGTAAAATTCAGAATCTTTAAACTAGGTAAAAATAAAAAAATTAAATATAATAAGGAAACGACAAAATTTAATAGAACAAAAATAAAAGGCAGATCAATCAAAATCTTGAAAGAGAAAAGTCACAACATAGTAATCTAATTTGTCTGGATTTTGTGTATAGTTTAGATTTTAAGTTTTGGGATTTTTTTGTGATTCTAGAATCTAAATATACCTACACTTTTCTATTAATAAATATAAATAATATAAGAATCTGAAATAATTTAACTTCTCGAAAAGTGGAATTATAGTCAGAGCGATACGCGATGCGTGCGATAAACCAATCGCATCGCGTACGCCATATCGCGACAGAAGTTATAGAGACCGTGCTTTACATCTTTCTTGGAAAAAACCCCACCCTAGAAACTATAGAACTATAGAATGCCAGTCAAACCAACTATTTCCTCTCATTCCAGGTCACCGGGTGGATCAACCGGATTCAATTCATATGCCGGACAATTGGCCGTTACAGTGCAAGACGGAAGCGGTCAGTGGACCGAAGATGAATACCAAAGAGCACAGAGCAGTAGCGTTAGTCCGAGAGGGGGCTATTGTAGTAGTGCATCGACGCCACATTCGTCGGGCGGTTCGTATGGTACGACAGGAAATGGATATGGCCCAGCACCAAATATGGGAACCCTTTCGTCATCACCAGGCAGTGTGTTCAATTCGACATCCAGTAAGTAATGCCTTGTACAACCTAAACTTTTATTTTGTTTTTTGTTTTATTATTATTATTATTTTTTTTATTTTTAATTGCATGTGTATATTTATCAGCTAGTGCTTTCTCACCACTAATAGCAACATCAGCTCAATGGCATCAAGTTTTTATTCCACAACACCATCACCATCACAATTATCATCAATCCTGGCATAATCCTCAAGAATCTACCGCAACAGCAGTTTAGAGCCTATATGTTTCCGTTAGTTTTTTTTTTGTTGTTTTTTTTTCAAATTGTTTTGTTCTTGAATCTTAGTTTAAACGAGGAACAAAAATTAATCGAAAGAATTGAAAAATAGGTTCCTCTTCTAGATCCAAGGACCTGTGCTTGGATTATATCCTTAAGTTCATACTACAATTTTTACTTGATATTTGCTTCTGACATTGAGATCTCCTTAAGATTTCTTTAATCTAGATCCAGCTAATGGAGAGAAAGCCTGGTTAGGATGTCCTTAAGATATTCCGAAGACAATTTTTTATTTCAAGAGTTAGACTTCTTAAAAAAACTACCCACCTTTACTAGGTCCGAGTCCATGAACTCTTTGTAATTCAATTTCCCCTGCTTTCGGACCCGCAGGTCTATTCACCATTTTCCACGTTTTCAAGTTTCCCTAATTTTTTCCTTTTCTTTGATTGTTTCCGAATTAGTTTTAGGTTCATTCCTTTCACGTCCGGATTTCTGTTCCTCATTCTTGAGTTGATGTTCTGAAGGCTCCCAATCCTCGTCTTTGGATTACGCCTCGAAGGTTCAGTTCCTCCCTTTTAACTGATTAGTTTTCGCCGTCTTGGACTTACCACGAGGTTGCATCCTTCTGTCTAAGAAGTTGTGTCTATCTGTGACGCTTTTAACGGAATTTTCAGACTTCCAATGACGAATTCCTCACAAAACCGTTCCTTGATTCTTATAGGCATTGTCTAATCTGAACCTTATCCTTTGGCCATCTGAATATCAGAGCGATTCGCTGGGCACACTCTTAGATAGATAGGTTGAAAATAGGGGCTGGTGTGGTTAATTTCTGAACTGAAGCCACAGTTGGGCCTATTTTGACGTCCCTTGGATTGGTTAAGATTCCTTGGACACTCTTACGTGATGATAATTGGAGCTATGCTCGGGCTGGTTTAGTTTGCAGAAATTACCTCCTCGGTAAGTATTGCAGACAAGCTATAGTTGATGCTTTCCAGCTAGCAGGCTCCAGCTACCATTAAAATAAAATGGCAACCTGCGTGGGGTGAAGCCATTATAATGGTTGTGCTATCTGCAATTGGCTACCACAAGTAAACTCCTCAAGAACCGTTGCGAACAAGCAAGATCCCGCCTTAAGAACTAAAACAACCGTTAGAAAAACACATTAGGGATGCAACTCTGAGAATGCATACTAGCATGGACAAAGGGAGGAGAAAGAAAAGGAATCTTAACCTACCCGTATGTAAATTAAGATGACGTGGGTTCATGTCGTCATGGTCTCTGTGATAAAATGCTGCATTATTATTTACCTTAAGATGTTAATGAACATACTCATTATACCGAATTTTTTATTTGTTCAACACTATTCCAATTTTGGATTCTACTGGGGCTTGTCAACTCATAGCCCTTTTTGCATGACAGTATGCATTCTCAGAATCGCATCCCTAATGTGTTTATACTCTAGATGAAATCAATTAGAGTATTATAAGTTTGATCCAGCCGAAAAATATGTAACGCATAGAACCAAGCCTCGGACGAAAAAAAGAGGTTTATTATTTTTTGTTTATTTGTGACCAAAAACCTCAAATCCGTTTGACGTCCGTCCGTCCGTCTGTCTGTCCGTTAGCACGATAACTCAAGAACGCCTTGATCTAGGATCTTGAAATTTTGAATCTGAGTGTTTGTTTGAATTTCTAAGGCTAATTTCGTTAACGGGCAAAATCGTTTTACTCCTTCGGGTAGCTGCCATACAAAATATCCTTAAAACACGTGTTCAACAATATTTTCCGATTACTTTTGAACATTTCAAGCTACGAATTTAAAATTTTCTACACATTAATTTTTGAATGGTTCCAAGGAAAAGGATGAATATGTAAGTAATCGAGTGTGTCTTTGCTCCACCTCCCATATGAAAGTCCTTCAAAAAAGATACTTTTTTTCAGTTCAAGATATTAAATATTAACACTGAATATTGTCTTTTAGTTTTGAGTAGCAATCTAATTGGACTCCTTAAAGAAGGACATACAACATGCACACACGAAAAACTACTTCATCCCCAACTACAATATAAATCGGAGTTCTGTATCATCTAGAGTATTATACGAATGGCTTGCAGCCGATCGTGAATGCAGTATGTTCTTCTAACAGTTTTTCCATACCCTTCAATGGAAAAAATGTTATACTGATTGCCCTGAAGATTTTAATGATAGTAAATACCGCTCTGTGTCATAACGTCGCGAATGTGCTAAAAACCAAAAAAGCGGGAAATAGGTTTGGTGTGCTGCTTCATTAACCCTGTGTCTACACTGGCAATTTATCTGGCAATGGCAACGGCAAAGGCAACAGCATTATTGCCATACACAAATTGACAGTGTAGACGCACCAAAGCATATAGCGATATTACTCTCAGCATTGCCATGGCAATTTTAAGGATAATATTGCCAGAAAACGAGTCGTTTGACAGAAGTTAGCGTCGTCTGTCAACAGGTTGACTTATGTACGTTTTTTTTGGTTTGATCGCAAAATGAGTGAACATAAGTGGACTAAAGAGAAAACTATTTAATTAGTAAATAGTTTTCGAAGCTATGATTGCTTTGCTTCACATCTCGACACTTCAAATTTACTCGCTCAAATGAAAATTGCGTGGCAATGAAATGCCCACTCATTGCATTTTGACATTTCATTCAATAGCAATATTGTCATTGTCATTGTCAGATAAATTGACAGAGATATACTTCCTTGAGGATTCGAAATCGAGTCCAGAGTTCCTTCCATAGCACCACCAAAATAAAAGTCGTCATTTAAGCAGAAAGAAATCATTTGCTTTTTTTGAAGTAAAAGAACTTGTGCGATGATAGATGCATATTCCTATTTTTGTATAACCAAGAGAAAAACTCAGTTTCCAGAAGTCTTTTAACATTGAAGTTGAATTGCCGAAGTGATCACATTTTTTTTTTTAAATATTGTAGCTTAACTTAATTTTGTTCCTCGTTTACGTTACATAACTGCACTCATAGAATAAAACGAAGTTATTAACAAAAATTCTAAAAAAAAATACTTTTAAATATTTTCAGGAGTTGGCGGTCTAGTTAGTGGCTTTAATCCGTTCGCCTTGCCAACATGCAGCACTCAAGGATACAGTACTAGTCCTTTGGTTACATCTTCAAAATAATATTAGTTCATTTTTTCATTTGAATTCTGTAATATATTGTTTTCTACGTCATTTCATATATGTTTCTCCTAAATTAAATTAAATTAGATCAAGACTTACGTTAAGAACTAAAACAAGCAAAAAAAAAATGAAAAATTGAATAGAATAAACTCGAAATTTTACAAAGTCTCTGTAATTTTTAGTGTTTAAAATCAAAAGTGCAATATTATATTTTATAGTTTCATTGTTATAAATTTAATATATATATTTAAGTATATATAATTTTAAGGTACACTATACATATCTGTACATATTATATTTGAATTATCATACAATCACATAAAATAACCATCACAAAATTAAAACCGATTTTTTTTTTTTGTTTAATTGTAGAGGACGAACTTTATTACATAGTTGATTTCTAATAAATTTTTAAAACGTATACAAAATCACAGGTTCATCAGGGATTCTTATTAACAGAGGTTTTATTACTGCAAAAACCAGCAAGAACAATTTCAAATTTGAACAATTGTTTGTATTCTGCCCAAACTGATACCAAAACTTATTAAATTCATTGTGCTATTACAGCGTCAAAACTTCAGACTGTACTACAACTACACTATAACTTCACTGTACCTACAGTTCAACCACACTACAACTACACTACGGCCATACTACAATTACATTTAGCTTCAGCTGCAACACTATAAATGTGCATCGGCTTTCGCTTATGACACTCTATAAGAATCACATTTTAAAAATTTATTTGAAAACTCCAAAACAAGAAGAAAAGTAACTTTGCTAATAATCAAATTCAATTCAACTGTTACCAAGAAATCCCGGTTACAAGTTCAGATATATTGCCTTAAACCCTTGTAAGTTCTTCGTATTTTGTAGGGCGCTGCAGCACAGGTCGGGTCCTAAGCTCATCTAATTGTCTTAATCATAATAATCAATGGCGCAACAGCCCAAATCGGGCCTAGGCCTTGAAGTAATGCAAGAGTTACTTGTTACTTCATTACGAGACCAAAGAAACACTAGGAGGTGAAGTGGTCAGCTACATGCCCGTCCGTGATTATTACCCCGGTTTTCACTCAGGTACAGCTGAGTGAACTGGTAGTCCAGCACCCATCATCTAATTCTCATAGCTTTGAGAAAATCATTCTCCTTGCAATACATTTTACTAGGAACGTTGCCGTGACCAGGAGATTTCCACAATTCCTAATAAGGCTGGTGAATCATTGAAGACCCCTCGTACGTTCTTCGAATCTAAGAGGATACTTTAATGCGCAATTCCATATAAAAGGAGTGCTAAGGACGAGACATCGCTTTTAATTGATCAGAGGTTGATTCTACGTCCAGTACCTCTCCGTTAACGTTCGAGCTATTAAAAAAAGTTCAATGAATGTGTATGATGTACCTCCGTACGTCAAGGGCAAGATACTATAAGTAAGTGTATACATAGTGATCCATAAAAATCGCCGATCCTCAAGCTTCTTTTGGGTACATAAACTACTCAATTTGTGACTCTTGCCCGATTAAAATTGCTAGAGGGTTAGTTAAACCAAATCGAACAATTGACTAATTTATATAAGAATCTCTCAACCTGCTTTAGTCGTCCTGGGCAGACCATCAAAGAGAACCTTCAAGATTTCACATCGATATAATTGTTGTTTCCCGATTGGCATGACAATTAGTCCACGGGACTCGCTAGTTTCTTTCCTTCAGAGTAGAAGTTCACCGGATTTATTTGGAACTTATTTCATTGTCCAAAAAATTTATTTCATCTGGACGACAATTTTCAAAGAGATCCTTACCGACACTATCGATTTAATTTCTTCTCTCTCGAAATTCAATTCTTTTGAAAAATCCCATGCTTTTGAAATCCCCCATTAAAAGAACTCTGCAAAATTTTCGTTGTAGTCCGCATTCAAAATCACACTTATTTATCTCCTTTCTTAACAAAAGTAGATATATAAAAAAAAGTGTGACAAAGTGTATTTTATATTTTAATTTCTATTCCTCTTAGGGATAAAGAAATTTCTTTGAAATTTACGACCATAAAAAGGTTCTCTCATCAGCTCGTGTATACCTTAAAAAATCATATTTCTTTCTCTCAAAAACTCTCGTTTATAACTAAACTCATAAATGTTAATTATCCTACCGGCTGCGCCAATAGTTCGGGTTTCTATGTATGTACAGCGGCTTTTGTAGGAATTAATCGATTGGCAATGGTGTTTATTTTTCGGCTGAGCTTAAATCTGTCCAAACTCATAGACTCCAGAAAATATTGATGTCCGTTTTACTTCACGCAGGGCACTGCTTGCTAAGGAAGCATGCATGACTGCTGGGCACACAATTGACAATTTGGCGGACCTAAGGTCGATAGGGCATTATAAGCTAGTTAATTTCATTAGGGATCTAGGTTGTTTAGGGGATGTTCGGTGACCTACGAGGATCTGAAGGGATCGCTATGAGTTTTTTTGCTGTCTAGTGTGAGCGATGGCTCAGCGCTTCGTCCCTTCCTAAAACTAAAACAATTTCACGCAAAAGCGTGAATCGTACCGATAGTTTTGCCAGTTTGACCTTGTCTTCTTCGAAGATATTTTCCAAATCGACGTTGTATTGAAACGGTTTCATCTTAACTCCAGTCTTCTCTGGACGCTACAAACTATTATGGTTTTTTCTGGTCAATTGTTAGCGATACCCAACTTCTTGAGATGAATGGGATAAGGATAGAGGAATTTATTTTTTCTAGTACCCTTACTTAGCTGTTGAATAATAATCAAATATGTCTGCCTCAGTTGTGACTAGTCTTCCACGATACAGGGCCTTTTTCTCACATCTGGTATCTCCTATTAAGAACTAATCCTTAAATGCTGTACGGTATCCATAAACAATATCGTCTTCTTCCTTTTCTACAAAACGGAAATAATAAAGCAACAAGAAAAAACTACTTACACAAACTCTACTTTATTAATTTTTTCATCACTGCACCTTGAGTATACGATTTTCGAGTGTATATATAGTTTCTTCGTAAAAAAATCTCACTCTCATATCAATTCTAAATCAAAATCTAACGAAAACTTAATCATATCACCCAAATTGTGCTAAATAAAATTGTAACTTCATTTTTTATTAGTTGTCCCACATGTGCATACTCGTATTTACATTTTTATCTATTTATTCCTGTAGTCCGTAACTTTTACCACTTTTCAAATCTGTAATAACAGTAAAAAAACACAAAATAAAAACAAAACGAATATCACATAGTTCTAAGTAGATATTATCAAAATAGTTATTTCAATTTTTCAAAACATTTCCAATTCAATAAAGAAAATAAACAAAAACCTTAAATAAACAAAGCAAAGAATTAAAAAAAAAATACAATTTTTGAACAAAAAAAAGCGAATAGATAAATCACATTCTTTTAAAAATAATAATAAATTAAACAATACATAATTGCAAAAAATATATAAATAAAAAAAACTTTAAACTAGTTGTTGTTAACCAAAATAAAAAGAAAATGTTTTTTTTTTCAAAGCACATCACAATATACGATTTTCTTAGGATAAAAGCGGAAATAATGTTAAATATAATTATTTAATATTTTTTATTTTTTCTATTTATTTTTTTATCGATTTATAGTTTTGTTTTTATTTTATCGACGAGTTACTTAAAATTTCTATTAAATAATAAGAGAATTGATTATAATTATGACGATGGCAGTCATAGAAAGGAAAATGGATGAAACGGAAATAAAGTTATAAATTGAAACGAATTTTGTGTGTTAGATGCAAAGTGTTTTATTTGAAATTTTTGTAGTTGTTATTAACTTAAGGCGATCATACCGCGTAGCAGTAGGAAGACGCATCATCAACGAGGTGCTAAGAAACCATTATTATATAGGTATTATGTTCCACTGATGGGTAAATTTTCAAACTCAAAAGATGAGATCGAGTTAAATCCATGTCTCCTAAACGGTTTATACCACAAAGTTGAAAGATCTTGATTGTTTGTAGGTTCAAAATATATCGGAAACAAAGTTTTGAGAGAAATGATTTTTGACAAGGGTTTTATGGTACGGGGATGGGGTGTGTTTTGCCTATCTCTGGAACAGCTTATGATAGAAGCCTGAAAATGCACTAAAATATTATTTAGGTAAGCAAAAATTTGTATCTTCTGGCATACCGACGTGTTGAAATATACATAGTCAGTGAAAATGGGGTCCCTAGGGTCATTCCATCAAGAATCGCTAAAAGTGTGACCTTACCATCGCCGATTCTTTTGAAAGTTGATGCACTCGAAGAATTAGTGAAAAAAACTATAATTCCGATTCTTTGTTTCTATCAAATTACTTTCGTTAGTTATAGTATGTTAAATTTTTCGCAAAAATGGTGTCCGAGTTCTCTTCGTAGGATTTATTTTAAAGATTGTTGTTTAAAAATTGTCGCAATATAAAAAAATCTGCCAACAATCTGGGCGTAACTTGATTATTTTTCCGGCAGAAGCTAGGGACGCGTCCAATTATGAGATGTGGTGTAGGTTACTATGTGACTGAAAACCTATCAAAAAGAACAAGCCCGTAGAAGTGAAAATCTGATCGGATCTGAGAGATATGGAATAATTTATGAAAAAGTACACAATTACTTTACATTCGCTTAGGGGTCAATTTTCAAAAAATCTTGCAAACACTTTCTAGGTATTCATATGAAGAATCCGTTGAATAAAAGTTCAATATTTTGGAAGACCTAGTAGATATGACAAAAATCGTGAAAATATATGCATTCCATTTTGACTGAACATTTTTTTGCCCCCACTTCTGAACTCCAATAAACATTGGTTTTTTTTTTTAGTCCAAATTACTTTTCTAGTTGATTTACATATACACACCGAGTTTCAACTTTCTAGCATATAGTTTAATTACAATTTTATTAATAAATTATCTATTATTAACTTTAATCATGGTAGTAAAAATTACAAATATTTTTTATGGCCCTTTACGACCATAAGCCGTTACATAGCTTAAAAAAACACCCCCCACCCCCGTACCATACTACCCCTATAAAAAATTATATTTTTCCAATATGCCACTACTATAGCTCTATCTAAACACCAAGTTTCAGCCTTTTATCATTATAGGTTCTTAAGATATAACTATCGTAACCTTTTCCTTTCCACCCTCCCCCACCCTCACCCTCTACACCCACACCTACGTCTGGTAAAAAATTTGTGCATCTATTTTAAACTGTTCTTGAGATATGAAACGTGATTTTTTTGAATATTTCTTATCCTCCCCACTTCCATGTTCCACCACCCTCTTAAAAAATTTTACATTGAGCAATCTTTATTTGTTGACCTTTCTACATACTCAAACCGAATTTCATTTTTCTAGAGCAATTGGTTCATTTTTCTAGAGCAATTGGTTCGTGAGATATCGTAGTCTAAAGTTTTTCACCCCCCCCCACCCCCGTTCGCCACTACCCCTACTCAAAATTTTTTTTCAATCCTTTGTCCTAGTATAGGTACAGATATTTGTTAAGTTTGAATTTCGTGCCATCAACGGTTTAGGAGATATGGATTTTAGAATGTGTCGATCTCGGCATTTTTGCTTTTCGGACGAATTGTTTTTCCCCGACTCCCACACACCTTCACCCATTTCAATAATTTTTTTTGCAAATGGGTCCACTATCGAAGTTCTATAGAAATTCCAAGTTTCAGTCTCCTAGGTTGCTGAGATCTAGAAACCAAAATTTTTCATCTAAAACCCTCCCCACTCCTCCCCCTCTTACCCACACCCCTCTAAAAGATACCAGTCGTAGAAGTTCACCCAACCTACCCACCATACAAATTTCATGATAATACCGCAACGGGTTTGGGAGCTACACGTCTTCAAACTATTTTTGCGTACGGCATAAGGCGTACGGCGCGGCGTAGGGCATGCGGCGTACAGACGGACATTTTTTTTTATTGCTTTTTTGGGGTCTACTAGTCCTAAAACGTGAAAATACAAAATTTCAGGGTAGCAAATTTTTTTGAAATTTCATTTCGATCACAATACTTTATTATTTAATAATAATAAAGTAAAAATACGAGTAAAAATTGTCCATTAAATTTTTTTTGAAGGATAACGATTTTGGCCTTTATCGTTGAATATCTCAAAATCATTTTTTTTTATATATATTTTGTATATTATACCGAGATACTGTTTTGCAAAAGAAACCAAAAATATACAGCAGTCACGATCGACTACAATCCAATAGTATGATACTCTAGATGAAATATAGAGCGCCCATTTATATTGTAGTTCGGGATAAAGTAGAATTACGTGGTTGCGTGCTGTATGTCCTTTTATGAGGCTCCCGTTTGATTGCTACTCAAACCCAAGAGGCAATATGCAGCTTTTAATTTCATATCTTGAACTGGGTGAGTAAAAAAAAAGATTTCCTTTTTGAAGGATTTTTACATGGAAGGTGCAGGAAGGACTCACTCGATTTCTTACATATTTATTCTTTTCCTCGGAACCGTTCAAAAATTAATGTGTAGAAAATTTCAAAATCGTTTCAAATTCTTGAAGCGTTCAAAAGTTAACGGAAAATATTGTTGAACACGTGTTTTTAGGATTTTTTGTATGGAAGGAACCAGAAGGAGTAAAAGGATTTCGCTGACTAGTAACCTCGAACTTCTTTTTCACTCAAAACTAATTTGTACTAAATTCTGAATTCGTAGCTAAAAGATTACTTGAGTTATAGTAGTGAGTTTCGTAAATTTAGTGAAGACATTTTGACAGGATATTTGTTCACGAAGGACTAATAGGATTTTCTTCATAATTATACATTTTGCTTCAACTATTAGAAAAGTAACACATATGTACAAAATTTCAAAGATGTAGCTTAAGCCCTTCTGAAGTTATCTACCTATATTCTTGAACACTTGTTTTAAGGATATTTTGTGTGGCAGCTACCCGAAGGGATAGGACGATTTTGCCCGTTAACGAACATAGCCTTACAAATTCAACCAAACATCCAGATTCAAAATTTCAAGATTCTAGGTGAAGGCGTTCTTGAGTTATAGTGCTAACGGACAGACAGACGGACGGACGTCAAGCGGATTTGAGGTTTTTGGCCACAAATAAACAAAAAAAAAGTATTATATACATTTTTTTCGTCCGAGGCTCGTTTCTACGCTTTACAAACATTTCGGGTTGGATCAAACTTATAATACTCTATATGCTTTTCATCTAGAGTATAAAAATTGCCTGAAACATTTTTTTTCCCCATTTCATGACTATTTTCGAATAAAATTGATAGTCTCAACAGCACTAACATTATTGCTTTATTTCTAGACTACAGCGTTAGGTCAATGGACCTAACAGTAACACAGCCAGGTCCCTCGAATGTGGCACCTCGGGCTCCGGCTGCAGCCAATCCAGAGCCAAAGCCAAAGCCACTCGCAGATATCAGCCTCGTGATATCTCACTATATCGGCGAGAAGCGCAGATGCATCCGAAAAGAAGCTATTAGCTTAGGTGCAGATGTGCTCCAAGCCTATCGGCACAAAAATGAGTCGATACTGATATCTGCGGTGTAAGCTACGAATCCTGACCGGAGGTTCTATTTCTGGTACCATGGGAGTCGGGGAGCCCATGGAAGGCTAGCTTCCACCCCCGACACTGGAGGGGCCGCCAGGGGAGCAACATGGTGGCTGTGGTTATGCCCAAGCGGGCAGAGCTTCCTTTTGGAGCTCGACGTGGAGTTGCGAATCAACCGGGTGCTGGGACCCATAGAACGGCAGAGATTTAGAACGTAAGAGCTTGCACTCTTATATAAGACCATGGTACCTCTATTATTGGAGGGGCTCTGATTGTAGTCCCAAAATCAATCCGTGCCCGAAGAAGGCCGTGGAATTAAGCCATGAGGCAGGAGTCCACGTAAACACCAACCGACAATAAAGCCTCAGTTACAATGGTTCCGATCCGATCCGGCAACGTCGGAAGGGAAAAATTTCTAGTCACAATGATTCCGTTCCGACTTGCATCAAAATGACACTATCGAGGTGTAATTAAGATTTTTAGTGAGGCGAAGCAGGTGGTGAAATTCAATAATTCACCTCTTAGCGTCGGAACGGATAGAAGTTGAAAGTTGGTCAACTTCACCCATCCGTTTTGTGTCTCGGCTAATTGCCGGAATGGTTGTGACTGGGCTTTCCGAAATTCCCTTTAGATGTGTGTCGGATGGAGAAACTCAACACTCTCCATTTTCCGGATCGGATCGGATCGGAACCATTGTAACTGAGGCTTAATGATATCTGCGGTGTCAACGGGCTACAATCACAAACTTGCCCGAAAATGGAGTAAGTGGTTGTGTATAGTTTTGCGTTTTGTTTTGGATATTATATTTTTCCGTTTTTTTCAGGACTCCCCGTTGTTCGGGCAGATTGTCTGCACCACAGGTGAGGAGAGGGGGTAGAAATGGATCCCTATCTGGTGAAGTAGCGAACAGTGAGTTTACATCTTAAGAAGAAAAAAATTCAATGCTGCTTTCTTTTCTTTTTTTTGTTACTAATTCGAAACGTTCGTTTCGCTTCTCTTACCGTTCTCGTTTCAGATGGAACCTGTTAACTTTTCTTTTTTATTTTCTTTTATTTATTGGGTTTTTTATTGTAATTTTTTTTTTTAATAATTTATGAATTTTTATTGTAGACTTTTTATTTGTAACTTTCTTTTAAAAGACATTCATTTTTGTTTAAGGATTAGGCGACTAAATTGTATTGCAAAAAAAAATGCCAGAATTATATATAATAAGAAATAGATATTCAGTTTTTTTCCCAATTCCTTCTCTAGTTGAATTACATATACACACACACACCGAGTTTCAACTTTGTAGTATAAGCCGTTCTATAGTTAGGAAAACACCCCCCACCCCCGCACTATACTACCCCTATAGAAAATTATATTTTTACAACATGCCTCAAGAATAAAATCTAAATCTAGAAATATGGCAAGCCTTTTTTTTTTGTCCGATTTTAACAAATGGTACAGAAAATGTAAGAGGAGCTCTACAACTGCTCAAAAATGTAAACCAAAATGAAATCCGATCAAAAATTGGGGGGGGGGGGGGGAGTGCAGTGACCAAAAACCTGGAAAAAACCGCTCCAGATGCAACTCGTTTTTTGGCTCTCCTGGCCGCAAATATAATTTTTTTTCTGTAAATCTGTTTTCGGATTTGAAAAGTAGACACCCGTACCTTTAATTTAAGTAGTTATTTGTTAGAATCTGACCCATGAAATTTTTGTGGTAAGTGAATATGCTTTGTTCTTGGGTTCAGCGATGGTCGGTTTTCATTGTGATCTATAGTTATTTATTCTGTCGTCTTCTTAAGACATATTTGATTGTAGGAGATATGTAGATGTGATTTATTTGTTTAATAAAAATACATGACACAAATCTATTATTGAAATTCTTATATCTAGGTGTAAGTTTGTGATATATTGTACGCTAATGTTCTTTTACGGATTTAATCTTCTGTAGTGGTCAATACTCAGTTACTTTTATTGTAATATCCACCTTTTGGATAGATTTTCACAGATTGAGGCATTTTCTGTTTATACTTTTGTATTTGCATTAGACTCTGATATTGGATGTTGTTGGAAATGTTCCTTAAAATATTAATTTGAAAAAGGAAAAATTTTTTTGGAGTTAAATAAAACTATTAATTTTCTTAGCTTTATACTATATTTAATATTTAATGCTTGCAATTTTTTAAGTACTATTGTATGTTGTTTGTAAACAAATTTTGAATTATCGCCTCTCATATTGCTTGATTAAATTGCTTTTCGCCTCCTCTGCTTTTTACTTTGATGGTCTTTGATTCGAACCTCTTCAATTTTGTTTTTATCCTGTTTTGTTTTCATTACTATTTTTTATTTTGGAGAGTATGGACTGATTTTTCGATCAAGATTTCCAGGACTGCGCGTTTGCCAACGCAGTGCCTTTAATGTTGTTGATCCTATTTGGGAACTTGTAGCGATTTCTTTTCTGGAAAAAAATGTGATCCGTTTCTGCCCTCAATTTTTTCTAGCAGTTCCTCCGTTCTATTGTGGAAAAAAAAAGTTGACCTGCTAGAAAAGGGGGTTTGAGTCCGTGGTTACAAAAGCCCTGAAAACTCGCATTTCTTGCCCCAAAAATTTCGGTGGTGCAACTCAGTTGACCTGTAATGTGCGACAACATAAGAAAAAAATATCTTATGACTATTTCGAAATTTTTTTAACCGTTCGATTTGGCTCAGGTATTCGCAATAAAGGTCCAACAATTTCTTCGACTCGCCGTCGGACCATACTGCAAATAAACATTTCATCATTATATTTGTTACTGAATAGCAGAGATAGATAGGTTTCTATATCTTAAGACCCTTTACTCGAACCAAAATAACGCTGAATAAAAAACAATAAATTACGTGAAAGACCGATTACTACGACAACAATTGATTTTAAAAATAAAATTTCAATTTCTGATACTCACATCCGTTTGAGTTGATAGGACGGGCTAACGTTGACGATGAGTCCTCACAATCCCCAAACGAATTCTTCGATTCATCGACTTCTAAAACTTTTAAAATACAATAAAATCATTTTTAATTTCTTCTACAATAAGTCCTTACCTTGAATATCTAGGAATCCCTCAATATTTTCGTTCTCGGACGACATTTCGTAGATTAGAAATTCACTCTTGTCAGTTTTGACAGCTTAACTTACCGCTTCAGCCAACATAATAAAAAAAGTGCAATTTCTTTTTGACCTGAAAGCGTTCTATTGTCAATTGACCTGTCGGACGGAACTGCCAAAAAAGAGGGCAAAACTGCAATAATCTAAACGGGTCACATTTTTTTCAGAAAAGAAATCACCATTAGTCAACTCGTCCGTTCCGTTCCGTTACGACCATTGTGTTGTTTACATGGCCAGCTCATACGGTCTACTTTGACAGCTGAACAAAACGGAACGGTAGCATTTTGATCGGGGCTTAAGTTCGGAACCGCAGCTACGAGTACAACAGCAACAATCAATGTTCTTGCCATAGATATATATATATATATACCGGAGATGACAAGCAGGGATCGTGTTGAAGGTGGACGTCGTCGCATTTACTTGCACGCAAAATAACAACAAATTGAAGTAACGCCCCTGTTTTGTCTCACTCACTCACACGCTGAAACAACAACAATTTGATATGACGAACCTGTTTTGTCTCATTTCACTATGTTTTTGGCTTCAAAGCGCGGCTTTATACAAAACCGTTGTCTTGTCGTCTCCACTAGCTCCATGGTTTTTGCTAAATTTTCATGAATTACTTACCTACCTACCCAGTTGGTCGCGTCTGCGAGAATCTCGCAGATATCTCGAAGACTATGGCGGCCTGTCTGCGAGATTCTTCGAGACGTCTTATGGGAAAAATACACGGTATCGAGACAAATGCTCTCCGAATCTCGAAGACATGTCTGCGAATGTCTCGATAAAAAAATGGCATTGGCAATAGCGCCATCTGTTTGATGATAGCGTGTTGTCTTAAAGCTCGTACTCGTATGAATATTTCGCGGAGATTGCCATCGGCTGGAAATAAGAAAGGGGGTTATGAAATGAAACGTGCAGGCAGGGGCGAAGTTACCTTACTGCAATATAATAAATATAAAAAACTAATAATGTAGTGACACATTTTCAATCACTTTACATCGCACTTGTGTCGTTTTATTGTAACCACACTTGAACTGTAACTTTTCGCGTATTTAATTTTTATCGTGTAAGTCGTGGATGACATTTGCTGCGCTCGGAGTGATGCGGCTGCTTTTTGCATTAGAAATAGATCGTGGTGGGAGCACATGTTTATATTGCTATTTCTTTCTATCTAGTGATGAAGAAAGATAAGCAATATGATGCCTAGGCTCAAACCATCGAGATTGTGTCTCTTAAGAGACAAGCGACCAACTGGGGTTATATTATCATCACTCAACTAATTCCATTTCCGCATTACATTTTTAGTAGTGTAATGTACAAATGTAATCAGTCCCTTGTTTTTATTAGCCAACTGTTAAATTTGTCATTAGTTACTCTTTCTATCGAAAGACAACGATGAAACATGAAGGAATATTTCATACTGCTTCCAAAAAGCCCGACTGGGGCCTTATACAAAACCGTTGGCTTGTCGTCTCCACTAGCTCCATGGTTTTTGCTAGATTTTCATGAATTACTTACCTACCTATTAAATGAATGTTTCGTGTCTATTTCATACACTTTTGACCTTTACATCAGATTTTTAAGCCGTAAATTTGTAGAAAGCGCTCACTCACTCCCGATTGGCGCATAGATGAGGGATTCTAGTGTAGCTCGATATCCGGATTGATAGTTGTCAAACGGTTCCAGTTGGTCGATTTTAGTGCCGCGAGTGTGATAGCACGAGTACGAGATTCGACGTTGAGTGCCAAATTCACTCACAACGGCCGTTCGTCCAAACGAGAAATCGGGGCGAAAGAAAACAATTAAAATAAATATGAATATCTGCAAATGGTTGATTTTTTAGATTTCGGGCAAACATTAAATTTGATACAATTACCACCCAAAAAAGATTTGGCTAAGAAAAAAACCAAATCCACGACGCCAATTTAACGGAAGCCATTTATCTGACGTCATATGCAGTAAGAGCCACCTCGTTGCAATATTTTCATACGCAATCTGGTTGCTGAACTAAATTAATTGAACTGTACAGTGACATCTAGCTGTGAAGAACAAACTTGTAATTTTTCTGATTTTAGTTTGTGCATGAAACACAGATGTCCCTAGCATCAAACTTAACGAAACCGTTTATGTCATTTTTCTTCAAATGAAGGTTGAACAAAAAACTCCACTCACACACAAGTAACATGTCCGCCATGCAAAATAGAGCGACCGAGTCATTGCGTTCGGTCTAAGTGCCGGAAAATTGAACAAAAAAAAAGTTTTAGACGCGTTTCGTTTGCGAATTTTCAATTAAAAGTGCCGAAAAATTCAAGTACAGTGTCCAAACGCCGACTGGCTGAAGCGAAAGCTCAAGGAAAATCGCATTGCGTAGGACGTCGAGTTTCTCTTTCTTTCTTTTTTTTTTGCCATCCATTCAGCCCCGTGTTTTTTCACGTCGGCCGTCGATTTTCTTTTTTCCTCCCGTGAAAAGAAACTTCGCGTAAACGGGTTTGTTTCTTCTGCGAAAAGTCGCCGTGCAAAAGGAACTCGTCGTCGGCGCGAAGTGCCGCGAAAGAACAATTCCGTGTAACCGGGGGGTGCAAGCGATAAAATCGGGAGCACCACCACCAGATGTGCAATGATGAGCAATTTTTCGGATTACCAGTGACACGAAGAAAATCATCAACAATCTGGAAAAACATCGTCGAAGAAAAGTCGATCAGCCTTGCGGTAGAACAGCGAGTGACCTCCAAGCAGGTTTTCCAGCAGCAGAAGCCGCCGATTGGCGAATTTTCGCAATTCGACCGTGTGAAGCAGTCCGGACACCTCGGGGAGGAAAAGTTTTCGATTTCTCGTCACGATGGATGTGGCCGAAACGCAAGAAACTAAACAGGTACGTAGCTCAAGAAAATTGGATGTTAAACGCCGCCGCGGCGGTGTGGACCACTTAAAGACGGTTGAGAGCATTTTTTTTTCTTTTGTTGGCCGCAATTACATTCGCTCGTGAACGACGGTACGGCCGGGCGACACAGCCAGCCTACACCTGGAATTGGGTGACCAGACCACCCATTCACACCTACGACGAACAATTCAAATCGAAACGGCGACGATGAAAAAATCATGTGGGAAAAAATTCGGAAAAACATTTCGTTTTTTTTCCTTGCCTTTTCAAACTTCAGGTGACGTAAGCGATAAGTTTAGTGTTGCTTCGGTTGAGGATTTTGAACGAACGAACGTCTGGACAGCTGGTGTTGTCTCGCTCCGTTCAATGGCGCGGCGTGCTTGTTTGATTCATTCATTTCGCCAGCCAGCCGCCGTAGTAGTCGAGGATGACATTCCGCAACCAGAAGAAATTTTTTTGCTGTCCATTCCAGTCCAACTTCAATGCAAACTGTAGGCTACTCTGTCCGTGCCTCGAGGGGCTGCCTTCCGTCCAGTTCACCAATCCGTCAGAAGAAAACGGCGAAAGGGAACGACCTGTAGCGATTGCGATTGCCATCAAATCGACGATTCAACGGCGGCGAAACTGTTTGCATTGATTTTATTCTCTTCCGTTTGAGTCTTGTACTTTCGCTCCTCGACTAGAACGACATTTTCCCCGTCAGTTTGTGTAGAAACTTAATTTCTCGAGCACCTCATGAAAAGTCGATAAAACAGCCGAATCTTCCGATGAAACGTTGTCACGTCTCAAGGGCCTTTGAGGAGCTACCCGATTACATGCCAATGACCCGGACACTCGTTTAGCGATCCGATAAGGAACGAATCCTTTTGTTAGCTCCTTGGTTAGCCCCTCAGCAGCGACTTGAAGTATGACTTGATTTGCACCACATATCGCATTAGCATTTAAGCGAAATAAAACATGCGCTGTAATGGAGGCAACACGCACACACAGCCCGTTCGGTTTCTAACGTGCGAATCACATAAATCGTGTGTTCGTCAGTCGACCTTGCTCTGAACTGAACCGAAGCACCTTTCCGTGTCTCTCGTTGGGCTATTAGCTAAAGTGCATAACCCTGATACAAGGCGACTATTAATAATAAATGGAGTCGGTCGTTTTGTTTTGTTGATGTTACGAAACGCTTTGTATCTATTTATCATGTGGCGCTAATGAAAAATTTAGCTGTTCCGACGATGGATGCTTCTACGTGCGACAGGTCGATATGTACAACAGACGACGTACGCATCAGAGGAAATAGTCCAATCCTCCGAAGATGCCGGTTTTCATCAACAAGTGTCTCGGCACAATATTTTTGACCCGACACGCGACGGGTGTTCAGTAAATTCAAATTAATTTTAAATGGGGGTTATTACCACCAACCTGGAGAAGTCAGGGAATTGGTAGGAACTGAAAGAAAACTGTAAAAGGATGACGCAGTGAAGGACATATTCTACAACACCCTAGAACAAACATTTGATTTTTTACCATCCAACGACTTAAGGATACTTCTAGGAGACTTCAATGCAAAAGTTGGACAAGAGGAGACACATAGAGGAACCACAGGAAGGCACAGTCTCCATAACATCACCAATGACAATGGACATCGTCTAATCGACTACGCTACCAGCAAAAACTTAGTTGTAAGCTCAACAAGCTTCCCCCATCGCAACATTCATAAAAGAACGTGGTCATCTCCGGATGGGGTCGCACTTTCAATCAAATTGACCACGTTCTGATCGAGAAAAGGGCGGCGACCAGCATTCTAGACGTAAGATCTTTTCGCGGAGCAAACTGCGACTCTGACCACTACCTCGTAAAAGCGAAATACCGATGTCAAGTGGCATTATGCAGGTACTCAAAGAAGGGGCAGGACACCCAAATCTGATATCGATAGACTAAAGGACGAGACTGTCGCGTTAGCCTATATGTCAGCGCTACAAAACCACTTTGAAGCATCACAAACTGACGAAGTGACAACCATCGATCAAGAGTGAACACAGTTGAGAGATGAAATCAGAACGACAGCAGAAGAGATCATTGGACTAAAATCCCAACAGAAACATAATGACTGGTTCGATAATGAGTAGTGACGCAATAACGAAAAGAATGAAGCTTACAAGGAATACATTGAACGACGAGCTTAGGCGATTATCAAACAAAATCTGCAGACGAAAGAAACGAAAATACAACAATGACATATTTCTAAGCCTAAATACTGACATGAAGTCACATAATCTACGATCCGCATATACTTCTCTCAAGGCTATAAGCCACAAACAAACCTCTGTAAAGACAAGGAAGGAAATATCCTTAGCGACGCAGAACAAATTAAACAAAGTTGGATTGAATATTTTAAAAAGCTGCTGAACCCCGAACAGAGTGACGGCCTCCGACTTAATTATAACACCAAGTGCACCATCGGATGAGCAGGCATTAACTACGGTATTCACTGTCGGAGAAGTGGAAGCAGCCCTGCGCGACCAAAAAATACATAAATCACTCGGAGTTGATGCAATACCAGCAGAGCTCCTAAAGGGAGGCGGTCCATGCCTCGCCAATCTTCTACACAAAATCGTGACTAAAATTTGGATTGAAGAAAAAATAGCCGACGACTGGCGCCAGAGCATTATATGTCCAATCTATAAGAAAAGAGATAAACAGCGATGAGAAATTACAGAGGCATATCATTGTTGTGTACGTCATACAAAATACTGACGAAAGTAGTTCAGAATCGATTAAAGCCTTAAAGGACGGTTTACATGGTGACTGCAAACAATTTTCACTGAGATTAAGAGGGAGAAGAAAAATTTCTAATGAGAAACTGATCAGGACTGAAACGAACAGTATAATATCAGCAAATATATTGACGTTATTTTTGTGAATGTCATTAATTGCAGTGGTTTTTTCTACTCCATTGAAAATTCGATAAGCTAGCTCCCTCACAATCTCAGTAAAAATTGTTTGCAGTCGTTATGTAAACTAGCCTTTATACAGAAAGTATTACGTATCGGTGAATACCAAGGTGGTTTCAGAACCGGACGATCTACTATTGACCAGATATTCTCAGTCAAACAAGTGCTAGAAAAATGCTGGGAGTAAACATTGACGTGAACCAGATTTTCGTGGACTTCCAACAGGCATAGGATAGTATAGATCGTAATTTACTATATAAAATAATGCTTGACTTTGGAATCCCATTAACAAAAACGGCCATGACTGACTCTGCTTCCGAACAGAGTTCGGCCTGAAGCAGGGAGCATAGGATCGACTCTTCAATCTCGTCCTGGAAGATGTCATCAGAAAGGTAGCGGTTGATATCAGAAGTACCCTACTAATCAAGTTCACTCCACTAGTGGTGCGGATGACATAAACATCTTGGCTAGATCTGTTCCTGACGGGTAGGAAGTCTTTCACTGTCTAGACTCAGCGGCAAAGTTTGTCGGATTAAGGGTCAATGAGAATAAGACCAAGTTCATGACCCAAACAAGAAGAAACGCGTCAACTAGACAAAATATAACCGTGGGGGACTACAACCTGGAGAATGTGGACTATTTCTCATATTTGGGATCACACCTTGTAATAGATGGTAACGAATGGGACGGAGAAAAGCAACGGATCAAACTAGCAAATAAGGTTCTCCCGATCTTAAAATCGAATAAAGTTCACAGGCTGAGCATATACAAGACCATAATAAAACCTGTGCTACTATATGCAAGAGACTCTCAAGCGTCTGAAAAATCAATAGACGCTTTTGAATGACGAATTCTTCGAAGAATTTTGAGATCAGTAAGAGAAGGCACTGAATAGTGTATCTGTTACAACAACGAGTTGTATAACATCTATGATGACCCAGCTGCATCGACTCTTATAAGATATCGCAAGATTCAATGGGCAGATCATGTGGAGCGAATGGATGACGGAAGAATTCCCAAATGCACACTGAAAGGTAGAGCTCAAGGCAAGCGACCGGTGGGAAAACCACGAAAAAGGTATGAGGACTCAGTTGACGCAGATTGCAAATCGCTTCTTAGATGCACAAATTGGAGGACACGGGTGCTGAACCGGGATGACTTCAGACAATGTATCCTGCAGGCCCTGGCCCGATTTGGGCTGTCAGGAGATCTGTTCTTTTTGCCTGCACTTTTTACACTAGCTCTCGAGCGAGTGCAGAAATGTGTAAAGGGTGAATGGGGGAGGACAAGAATACTGTTTTAGTATGAGTTTGTGTTATTGCTGTGACGTCAAATGTTGTTTAGAAAAGTTAGTGCAAAAAGGTGTAAAAAGTGCAGGCAAAAAGAACAGACCTATGATAATAATTTCAGCTTATTATTTTCTTAACGTTTCATTCAAAGCCTGCCATTTAATAATAAAAAAAAATCACATGCAGTCACAGCCGTTTCTTTTAAGACCATTTTTACGATCTTCAGTTGAATCGTAACTGGAACTTTAACCGGTAGCTTTGTATGATGAAAATCTCTCAGATTGATGTTTCACAGATGGAAGTCAGCATATGGCAGTAAGGACAAAAGGATATCTAGAAAACTAGCAAGAAAAGTTGTAGTGCATATCAGCTTACAGTCGTCTGATGAGGCCTCGAGGAAAGTAGTGACTGTGGTTATGAATGCCGAAAGTATTTTTAATTGAACTCGACGTGGAGTTGCGTATCAATCGGATACGCGGACCCACAGCTAAGATTTCAAAAGTGGCAAGTAGGAGAAATCGTTAACCCGTAAGTCACAACGGCAACGCAAGCCGGCGCAGCCTAGGTGTCAAAAAGTTGAGCACAGTGTACTTTTATTGTGGTAGTCACAACGGAAGCAGCTTAACGCAGCCATCAAAAAAAGTTCGCCAACTCTTAACTTTTCCGTAGCCCGTAATTAACCTTAAAATTAATGAGTGATTTTGTTATGTTTAACACGTTGAATCTGTACTTTATGTGCCCCGGACTAAATTAAAATTAGCTACAAAATTGTTTCTAGTTAGTTCGCTGCTTCGTATAAACGAATATGAACACTTTTGTGAGAATTTCAAATTAATTTTAAACTCAACCTGACGCAGAGAGTGAATAGTTATCTGACTTGATGATTTATTGGAGGCGTCAAGCTGTGCCGTGCTGCAGCATTCTACTTTGTATGTGACTCAAGCATAAAAATGAAATTGGAAGAGGAACCACAATTATGCCCAAGGTTCAGAGTAAGTCACTTTAATGACAAGAAGACTAAACAGTTTGTACAACAACGATGAAGGACTATGTTAGTAGTCGTCCTTCGCACAAACATGCTTACGTCAGTCCTACAAAACACCTTTTGACGAAGAAAATTGAAAGAAAATGATCGACAAGAAGTTCACGTTGAATAGTCAAAAAGAGACGAAACAAAGGGCATGGATCCTTTTTACAGATGAGTCACTGATCGAACTTTTCAGTAACAGAATCAAACTGCAGGATAAGAGCATGTGTCAAGTATAGCGGAGTGCAGTTTGCAGTACGTACCTCATCCATGACTAAAAGCTTCGTTACTAGCATGCAATAGTAGCTATCACCATGCAGTGGTTTGCTGCGATCTCTGTTGCTACTAGTATTTTTGTATTCTTAATTTATTATTTTCTTCATTGTTAATGCATTCCTTCTTTTTAATTTGTTCATTTCTTTTCATGTTTCATGTTCCCTGCTGCTTTTGGACATTAGCGGCTGGCTTATCTGTCATTGTTTGGGTGCCGGACTACCAGTTCACTCAGCTGTAAATGAGTACCTGAGTTTAAATCGGGGTAATAATCACGGACGAGCGTGTAGCTGACCACTTCACCTCCTAGTGTTCCGTTGGTCTCGCAATGAAGTAACTCTAGCATTACTTCAAGGCCTAGGCCCGATTTGGGCTGTTGCGCCATTGATTATTATTATTATTATCTTTCATTGTACATTCACACCCAAGCGAAAATACCGGCCATTATGGTCCACCCAAACGGCTAACAGTCTTACTCTGATCATCCAGTACCAACTTTGTTTCACCAATGTGGTATCGGGCTTTATATCAGCGATGACGTTGCTTATAATTTAGTCCTATCATTCGAAACCAGATCCAATCCAGTATTTAATTTCTATTCGCTAAAAATAACCACACTTCTTCTATAGGGTCTACCAATAACAACGATCGGATTTAAAATTTAAATAAAACACAGTAAACTTGATCAAAAATAGTTGTGGAATGGTTTATTAGATGATACGTGTTATGCCATTTATGATTTAAACAGAATGTCGTTTAAATGACCACCACGACTTGTTGCATTGATTGATCAGGTGACTCCAATTTTCTAGGACTATGTGCAGCATTTCAGATGATATGGCTGCTATGGTGCTATGAATGTTGGCTTCCAGCTGATCAAGATTCCTGGGTTTGTTGGTGTGAACCTTTCTCATAGCCCCACAGAAAATAGTCTAGTGGTGTTAAATCACAAGATCTTGGTGGTCAGTTGTGAGGACCACTTGGTGAAATAACCGTTTCACCAAATTGTTCACGCAATAACTCCATCGTAACGACCGCTGTATGGCAAGTTGCGCCGTCTTGTTGGAAATTAATATCGTCCTCATCAATATCTATCTTGTATAGTAAAATCAGTCCCTAACTTTTGAATTATGCGACGAATATCGAGGTCAGAAGTAGCAGAATGACAACCATATTTTGCAGGAAATGCTCTTTGAGTAGCAACAAAACTTCTCGAACTTTGATAGAATATTTGAATAATTTTCAAACGTTGGGGCAACGTGAAACGATTCATGATGAAATGACAAACCTTACTGATGATAACTGACAGCAGATCTCAAATTTTGGAGGATTCTATCATCCTTATTAGTAGACCCTATATCGTGCATAGAAGGCATTATTTTCAAAGAACACAACATTTGGGTTGAACCTGTTTTTGATTCCATCCAGCAAAACCCTGATTTTAAATTAATAATTCATAATACATATTTAAGCATTCCAGCCATACGGACAAACCTGGACGGACTACTGAGACCTCCGCTCCTATTAATACCTTAACACAACTGTTAAGCTAATCCACCCATTTACTGATTATTGCAGGTTAGACTTTTAATCTCCCTGATATTTTCCTAATGAACGATCCTGAGAAAAACAATGTTTATGTTATTGCACCAAGTCCAATTGGTAATACGGAAAACAGTGATCCTGCACACTTTCCGTTTTCAGCACTGTTACCACCGGCACGTAAAGATCCAATAGGAATCATTTGGCTTGATAATAGAGCCAATTGGAGAGATATAAACGATTTTTACAGAGCTTTTGATTAGAACTTGTGCTTCGAAGAAGCCTGTAAACTCAGACATTATTTTAAATGAAAATGTTATTGCTTGCTGCTTGACAAAGAGTCAACTCTTATAAGGACTCAAGCTTACCAAATTCTATCTCGTTGGCATTCAGGCTAAAAAAGTGGCTTTTGAAACATTTAGGGCACACCCAACAACTACTCAGGAAACCTCTACTCAATACGCAAAATGGGTTAACACGTCTTGAATTGGCCAACGTTTCTAGATTAAAATACTTTATTATTTATTTACTTATTTTATTTTTTTTTTATAAAAGGCATATAAATATACACAGTTATACTTAAGCACTAGTTACAAAGACCATCAGCTTAATAATATTAAATTGTAATTTAAATTTAGACCAAATTGTATAAATGTGTTGTATATTTACTTAAATTAATTTAAAATTATATTCTTAATTTGCAAACTTAAAATTATGTTCTTAATTCGGAAAAGTTTTATGACTTTATTATTAAAAAATAATAAAGTAAAAGAAACCGTTTTGCGTAGATCACCATAAGGATAAGATTAGATAATACAAAAAAGGATGCCCTATTATATACAACAATCAGTGGAGAATAGACTCTAGCACAATAATACTTTAATGCATTTGGATGAAGAATTCTATGGCGTACCTTTGGAGCAAAAACAGGACGGAAAGAGTGGGATCTCCCGGATATTTTGTCCACAACATTTGCAAAACCAATTGAGAATTGAGATCCACAGGCATCCAGATAATCTCTAGTTTTCCTTCTTTCGCGATCCCTCTTTTTCGTAAATATCATAATTTCGTCATTATCATTTGTCTTTTTATCTGAAGAAAACATTTTCAAAAGAAAAGCTTTTCACTTGAGTCACTCCTTTAGTATGAGCAGAGGCAAACTCTTTGAAGTCACGTTCGTTTGTCACGTGGCAATACCACAACTGTGACATGTATATAATCGATATTGCGTCCACGCACAGTTCTGTAATAGAACTGTCTCTTGAATTATCTTATGGCACATTCAATGTCTGTTTTTCCTTCCGAATGAACAGAATAATTTAGTGCCGATACTTTTTTAATGTTCTCAATGTTTTCTGTGTATCATCGATTCCCAGGTGGTAATGATTACGTTGAACTCCTTAATATTTCTAATCGGTTCAATTTTAATCGAAAATTACGTAATATTCGAGTTAATAATCTAAGAGATAAAATTCTATAGAAGCATAATTATCAAGTAGTTAGCTCCTTCGTGGAAGAACTTAACCTCCATGCCTTTCTAAGTCTCGGTACATTTTTGAAAAACTCCTACAAGATTTAATTTTTTCGTAACGTAAGGCAACAATTCTATTTCGATCAATCAGTGCGGATTAAAGTTCACACCATAGAAATGAATCTTGTTTCTTTTGCAAGTAGTCCAGACTTTAGAAAAGCAGTTTGATGTGCACACCATAAATACTCAGCTTTCGAAAGCCGTTGACAGAGTTGACCACTCAATAATTCTTCAGTATGTGCAGAGATTTGGAGAGGCGTTATTTGGTTAAGCTGGTTTCCGTCATATCTCTCTATTCCGGCTGGCGTACCACAAGGTTCTACTTTTGGTATTCCTAATGAATTGAACTAATCGTTCATCGCACGATCGTGCTTGTGGAAAATATGTAAACCATAGAGATATTTATACTAGGGACGACAAGACACCGTTTTTGCATGAACCGCTTTGAAGCCAGGTTGAACATTTTTGTATGAAACCAGGTAGAAATGAAATGTAAATTATAGCCTAGTATCAAATTGTTGTTGTTTAGCGTCTTCAAGATTGTAGCCTACTGTTAATTGTTGACTTGAGATTAGTCGCTTAATGCACTTTATCGACCGCCTGTTATCATGTCCGTATAAAACAGTTGATCTAAATTTCTTTCATTCGTGATCTTTTTTTTTTCCTTAAAATTCTACCACCTTACAACGAATCTGGGCTTAGGTCTTTCCTGGCGATTTGGTTTTCGTTAGTATCAGTTACTCAAACACCTTGGCTATGCTCGATACGAGTAAAAGGCCGATGTGACATTTGAATTGACTTCTGTTTATTTGTTTACCTAGGGAGAATTTTAATTTGTACCGTGGGAAATAGCAGACTCTAAGGGCCGCTATTCTGATCTTCAGTTAAAATTTAACCGGAACTAAGTTTCCTATGAACATCTGTCAGTTAAAGTTCCAGTTCGAACGTAACTCACGATCGTAGGAACGGGCTTTAGTATTACTTTTAAAATCACAGTCAAGGTCCTCACGAGATTCTCAAAAACCATTTTTAACAGCGTACCTATGATGAAGTCTTATCCGGGTTTATCATTTAAGAGTATAAAAAAACATTGCAAACAACATTCCACACAAATTCAGTATTCCTATGTCTCTCACCTAATCTTATCAAATTGTCGACATTCGACAGATTGTAAATCAAATTCATGCATTCAAAAAAAAAATTGTGTATGCATTGATATCAGGTTTTTAGTTGTAGCATTTCTCATTTGAACCTTTCCGAGTGAAAGTATATGAATAAAAAAAACAAAATTAAATATTCTGTGAAGCGCTCTTGGTTTTTTATTAACACTTTCCTATAAAAGAAGAAAGAGCACATCATAATTAAATTGATGGGAGCTTCCTTTGATTTATTGACGAAAACATTTTTTAATATTTCATATTACTGTTATGGAGTGGGAGTGTTGTCCGGTCTGCGAATATGATTAGTTCGAGCGAAGCGATAATTTTGAATAAAATTGGTAGAATCGTGACTTTGACTGGGTATTGTCAAATCGGTCTATTCAAGCGTATGTTCAGGCTTTAGAGATATTGAAGAGAGATCACAATTAAGCTATTCCAACCTGAGACTGAAAATTAATTTTTCTTCGCCTGTCAAGTGGTACTTTTATTTTTGTACGGCTTATTCTAGTGATGTTTTGTGCTAGTGCCACATTACACCGTAAAGCTTAAGACAATATAGATTTAGATGAATAAACTTGTATTTTTAATTTTCTCAATAAATTCCGGGAAGTTTTTGATCAAGGGGTATATTGGATGTTTGCGAGAAATTTTCTACACAAATGACAGAAGGAAGAGATGAGTTTTCCTTTCTTAATAAAACATGCCAGCTTCAAACTATTCAAAGAATCGTCTCAAGCCTATACCCAGCATCAAAATTAAATAAAATATTTTTACATTTTTCAAAGAAATCTGCGGCTCGTCAGATAATTTGAGAAACTTATGGTGAGTCTTCTATTGGCGAATCAACGAGTCGCGAATGGTTTCATCGCTTCAAAATGGGTGTTTTCGGCCTTCCGTCCGGCCAACAAAATTTCGAGGCCGCAAAATTTGAAGCATTACTGGCCGAAGATGCATGCCAATCGCAACAAAATCTTGCGTTGGACGTGACTCAACAAGCCATTGCACTTCGTCTGAAAGCCCTGGGATCGGTGGAAACAAGGTGCCGTACGGATTGAAGCCAAGAGACGTCGAACGGCGTTTTTTCACGTGCAAACAGCTGCTCCAGCGGCAGAACAAGAATGGTTTTTGCATCGTATTGTGACTGGTGATGAAAATGGATAAACGACGACAACCCGAAGCATCGAAAATCGTGGGTATATTCTGGCCACGCATCAACATGGACGGCAAAGCCAAATATCCATGGTTCCAAGCTCATGCAATGTTTTTGTTGGTACCAGCTTGGCGAGGTGTATTTTGAGCTGCTGCAACTGAGGGAAACCAGCACAGGACCTCTTTATCGAAGACAGTTCAATGCGTTTGAACCGAGTATTGAAAGAAAAACGGCCGCAATATGAGCAGAGACTCGACAAAGTGATTTTGCTACACGACAGCGCTCGCGCTCGGCCACATGTTGCTAAGTTGTGAAAACCTAACTGGAAACACTGAAATGGGACGTCCTACCCCACCCGCCGTATTCACCAGACATCGCTCCTTCCGACTATCACCTCTATCGATGGCGCATGGCTTGGCTGAGCAGCGCTTCCGTTCTTTTGAAGATGTCAAAAATTGGGTCGACTCAGGGATCGCCTCAAAGGTCGTGGAGTTTGCTTTTCGTATGCTGCCAAAAAGTTGGAAAAAGGTTCTGGCTAGCGATGGATAATAATTTTTAAAACAAATAATGCAACCAATTTCCCACAATGAGGGCTCAAAGTTTGACAAAAAATGCCGGGAACTTATTTGCACACCTAATAAGTCTAGCAGCTTTTATTAATTATACAATTTTAATAATCTAATTGATTAGTCGGTCTTCTGGTGTTTACTTTAAAAATGTCCGCCAAATTTCTAAAAAAAGACTGAAATAAATCGCTATAATCGATTAATTCAGATTAAAAATTACCTAAGTGCTAATGCGATCAATTTTATCGAATTTATTGTGAAATCTAAACAAACTTATCGCAATTAGTTAAATATACTCCGGTATGTTATCAACGTATACAGTTTTTTTTTTGCGATGTCACACGATGATCAAAGTTAAATGACCTCATCATTAATTTTATGTGTTTGCGTGTGTAAAAAACGATTAAAGTTAGCTTGTCTTGAAATATGTACATACATATTTTGTTGTTATACCAACATCGAGTTGACGATACGAAAAGCTCGAATCTATCGATTTTTTCGAACGTTGAAGTACTTTTATAAATATTTTCCCGGATGACAATATTCGAATGTATGTATTCAGTTTCACTGTGCATCATGGCGAGAGAAGAGGACCTGCCGAAAAATAGTTTAGGGGAGACCGGAGACAATAGAAACATTTTCGATTCATGACTTTTTTTCCCAAGTGGCTATCGCAATGTTCTAATATATTAAAAGTGTTATAGAGACTACATAGTGTCTATTTTATATTTTAATTGTTTCTTTGATAAACAAAAGAGATATTTTAAAAAATATTGGAGGTGTCGACATGTTTCAAATGTCCGCGTGCCTGGGACAGTTGAAACATAAACCTGGGACAATTAAAACAGTATTTGGATTAAATGTAATATGTATTTATTATAATCCAAAATTGTCATAATTAGTCAGATTGTTAAAAATGTGTAACATTCGTGATATTAGAACTGGTTCTTCGTGAAAGACTTGTTGTTTGAGGGCAGCAAATTGAAAGTTCTTGATTTATGCTTCATAATTTATGGATTTATCATTCATGAGTACAGAAAACCAATGTTCTTCAGCCATAGAAGTTTATCTTTATGTATGTGACATGTTTAAGAAGTATTTAAAGGACAATTGGAAGGGTAATTTGTGAATTGAAACAGGTTTCGACTGTTCCCACTTTTATTATTTAAATTGTCCCCACATCACATTTCGATCTCAACACCCAATTGTTTTCTTAACGTCATACCAATGTATGAATTTAAACCATTGCAACTAAAGGCTGGTTTACATGACGAATGCAAATATTTTTTACTGATATTGTGAGGGAGAAGGAAAATCTCTTATGAGAAACTGATCAGGAGTGAAACAAACAGATATCATGTTTAGTAAAAAATATTGACAATATTTCTGTGAATTTTGTTTTTTGGTTTTTTGGTTTCTTTCTACTCCATTGAAAATTCGATATGCTAGCTCTCTCACAATTTCAATAAAAAATGTTTGCATTTGTCATGTAAACCAGCCTTAAAGGAAATATACTAAACTAAACAAATAATAATAGTTGACGCCTGGTAGTCGCATTTTTATTCCTTTTAACACTCTTTTTCGATGATGGAAAATGTTTACGCTGATGGTGGAAAAACATTTTTTTTTTGATATTATAAACTTTAACTTTTGACTCTAATCAATTGTTTAATAATGGGTACGAGGAGCATTTAGAGACGCATCGTTTGACACTTTGAAGCTTAATTTAAACCAAAGATTGTGTTTATTATAACCATTGTTTCTATTGTCCCTTGTTTCTACTGTCAACCCGGTCTCCCCTACTACTTTCAGGCCATGACCTACTATGGTATCCATAGTACTGTATACCGTAAATAAGGGATTCTAAAAAAAAATTGTAATTATTTGGAATTGGCTATACTAATAGCTTTCATTTCTGAGCCCAAATCCTGGTTGGCTTATTCAATGACCTTTCGCCCATATAAACCCTGTTGCGGAATACAGCAGTTCTTGACTTTTAATGTCGTCGGTATCTCTCTCGTTTGTTCAACCTTTTGGTATTTTCACATCGAACATGTACTAGGTAGTTTAGGTTCTTAACATTGTTTTCACAGTTTGGTTGGAAGAGAAATGGGTGGATTCTCGAATATATCGCTTTTGAATCTTTTTTCCAGCTGCATTAATCTCGCACGGTTCCAAGGATACTTCGTAAAATCGTCCTCACGAAAGCACGAAGCCTATTGTGATTGTCCAAGATTCTTTGCTATACAAAAAGTTATATATTTTTGAAAGAAGGAATCAATTTTTTTCTGTACAAAAGTCCGTCGATTTTATTTTTAGATTTGTCTTTGTGACAGTGAAATACATTCTATAGGTTGGCAATTGTCATCGGGAATTTTTTTCCGTTTTTGGGCTTTAGCCTGTATCTTGTCCTCTTGACGTTAGCCACTATTTAAATTCTTCTCCTGGCTAATATCTGATCCGTTGTGTAACTTGAACAGCAATTTCATACGAAGATAAAAGAAAGAGTAGATTTTATGAATCAGATTAGATTTCCGTTTTAGTTTTAAAAGTGCTTTATTTGTTGAAAATTCTTAATGCTAGCAGTTTTTCAATCTTAATCCGCGGACAGCCCAGTCCAGCATACAATATTTGCATTTATTAATGCATCGAGAAGGAATTATTTAGGTGGGATGAGAATCACTTTATTTAATTTATTACAATGTTTCTTAAACTTAACAATTTTCCATGCATAAATTTTTCTTATAACTATTCTGGGCCGAGCCATTCGTCACTTGTACCGATAGCTGAAGGCTATCAGTTCCTGTAGCGAATGTCTCGGTTCGGCTCTTCGATCACTGCACTTAAAATGAAGCTAAGTATTATTCGATAAAGAATAGTTAGAAATTCCGATGGTTCCATGAACCCCTAACCGAAATGACGAATACTTTTGTGATCAAGTCCCTTGCATTCACAGAGGATGTGATCTGGTGTTTCGTTTACGTCACCGTGAATTCTGCATATTTTGCTCTCAGAAAGACCAATCCTATGGAGATGCTTCCTCCTGTAACATAGCTTCTGCTTAATTTCAGATGCTCAGACGTTCTGTTCTCCGAATGCTTCGGCATAAATAGCTTTGAGTGGCTGTTGCCCGGTCTCGAGTCCCAGGAAAGTGAATTTTACAACATACGAATGTTCATTTTGTCGCATGTCGCTTGTCGGAGAAACTCCCGACTTTTCTTGTGACAAAAATTTCAGTTCAAAGGTTTCTCGAAAATTTTAGTACAACGTCTTTAACCTTCTGTCATTAGTGCGAAATATTTTCGATACCCAGCAATGTCGCTTCGAATTTTCTCTTATTTTCACTAATAGAAGCAATTTTAACAATTTTTTTTAGTATTGTTTTGCTGTTTCGTTATTTTTCCAGCCATTTCACTTGTTTACAACCTATTTACGCAAAGGTGTGACACAAGTATTGTCACAAATGAAAACTCTAGACTGAAGAGTGTGACATGTTTTTGCCGTGACAAATTGTCGCAGCAAGTTGTCGCATATGGAAACCCAGCATGAGTGATACAAAATAGGTTCGTTATGCGACGACGTCCTCCTTCAACTCAATCACTGCTTGTCATCTACAGTATAGATATGACGACAGACTACATCTAAATTGAGCTCATCGACTTTACCCACACTAGATAAAATCAAAGCAGCCCTATTTGACAGAAACAAAATAAAGCGCCGGAAATTGAAGAAATACAAGTTCTGAATAATGTTTGAAACTTTGTCGCGGAAATACTACTTCAGACAGGATAATATATCCAACGATTGGCGGCAAAATCATCATGAGCCTAAACTCTGCTGTGTGAACTGCATTTTTGTTAAATAAAAAATAATTGAACGTCGTCTTAAGCCCTATACTTAATAACGAAACAATTGGCAAATAACAAGGTGGATAAAAAACCGGGTGATCTACAACCATAGAGCTAGTGGAGACGACAAGCCACCGGTTTTGTATAAAGCGCTTTGAAGCCAAAAACACGATAAGATTCGAGACAAAACATGGTTGCTATATCAAATTGTTGTTGTCATAGCGCGTGAGTGAGAGAGACAAAACAGTTGCTTTATGCCAATTTGTTATTGTTTTGCGTGCAAGTGCTTGAGAAATGCTGGAAATATAATACAGATGTGCACCACATCATCGTAGATTTTAAACGAGCATATGACTGTATCAACAGGAGGGTACTGTACCAAGTCATGCTTGTTTTTGGCATTCCACCAAAATTAGTTCGACTGATGAAACTCATAAAGACGAACACTGAATCCGAACACAGAAAAAGAATACAAACTGATTCCAAAACCAGCCCTCGAAAGGATTGTGGTTTAAAGCAAGAAGATAGTCTGGTTCCCATGCTTTTCAATTTGGTACTTGAGTATGTTATCCGAGAAACCCCAGTCGACGCCAATGGGACTGTTCAAGTCCGCACAACTAGCAGAATACGCTGACGATATAAACATCCTCGAAAGATCCCTAGTGCTATGAAGGTATTTGGCAACCTTGACGCCGCTGCTAAAGAAGTCGGGTTGCGCATTAACTAAAGCAACAAAAAAGTAACGCCGCAAACAAGAAAGATAATGCCAATCAGACAGAATATAACAATCGTGGAATAATTTAAAGAATGTGGATAATTTCATTTATCTTGGGGCTAATCTAGCAAAAGACGGCACGAAATCAAATGATGGATCATGTTCACAAATAAAACGTATTATTTAGTACTTCCAATAATGAATCCAAGGAAGTGCACAGGAACAATAAGCTTCAAATGTATAAAACTAATATACGACCTGTGCTCTGTTATGGCAACGAGATATGGGCATTAACACGAACTCCCGAAAAAGCAGTTAACGCATTCGAAAAAAAGGTCCTTCGAAGAATTTTGAGGCCTGTGAAGGACGGAACGGACTGGCGAATAAGATGCAACCATGAGCTGTATCAACTCTATGAAGAGCCAGAAGCTTCAACGTGCATCAAGTTACGTAAACTGCCGTGTGCTGGCCATGTATTTATTATTCAGTGAAGTCCAACACAACATTCTGCTGACCTCTCTAGTAAAAATTGTTCACTCTTTGTTATACCCAAGAACTGAGAATCGCTTCATTTTTGCAGTAAGGCACCTTTCTTCCAGCCGAAAGAAGCGTTTTAACTGCCTTCGGTAGAATTAAGGCCATCTTCTGGTCTAGAGAGCCGAAATTTGGGGGTTTTTTGAGGTGCGATAACAAAAAAACAACAAATATTTTTACTATACATTTTTCTACTACATATTTATTTATCCTTTAATATTATATACAAAATTTGTAAAAAAAAAAACATAATTTTGCGAGTTACAGGCACAGTGGGGGGTGGAAAAATAACAGACTAATGGCGGACACGATTGCGCCTCTCCTGGTCATCTGAGAAAAAAAATGAAAACGGATTCTTAATTAGTAAGGATGTCATTCTAGTCCCTACCTCAGGCAAAGAAAACAAAAAAAAATTGGCAAAATGGCGGCTGCTTAAAAAAAAAGTAATTTTTTCCGATTTTTCTCACGATTTCCAATTTTTTAAAAATAGTTATAAACAAAATTTCGCTATAAATTTGGTAGGGACTATAGAGGGGTGTATAGACAAGGTTCATAAACAATTTCAAGTAAATCGGTTCAGTACAACTTAAGATATCATGTCCGCCGTATCGGAAAATGTGGTTTCGAGAAAAACGCGTTTAAAGATTCAAGTGAAGTTTCAGGCAGTCTAAGTCATATAATGGTACATATACTTACATTTTATTAATCGGCGATTCCTGGCCATGCAATCCGCCTTCGGTTACTTCAAAATCAAAGTTTTCTGCTGTTCTTTGTACTAGACGAGCAGTTCGAGCTTCCTTGGAAGCATTAGAAGTCCGAAGTTCAGAGCGGTAAATCCGCTCTTTAGTTTACTTACATTGCTGTAACTCCACAAATAATTGGAATTTGTGAAATTTCCTTTGGAGGGTATATTCTTGAAAGACTACACATTGAAAATATGCAAAAAAAAAATAAAAACGATTTTTTCAAAATTCTAGACCAGAAGACGGCCTTAATTCACACACCTACGAGTAAAAGCCATGCCAAAAAATCGCCAGGATTGAAAAAATTGATTGATTAAAATGGCATAGTTCAGTCAGCCAAATCAATTTTATTTAACAGGTTTGTAGAATGAGTTTCATGTGGTCATTTCTGTAGTACATAAATGTGGTCTGGAAAAAATACAAACTCCCTTTTTATCGTACAAGATCTCAATACTGTTTTTGATTTGTTTTTATTTCTTTACAAGAAAATCAGAACAGTCCTAAATCATCTATCGTCGAAAGTTATATTGCAATTTGACCGCGCAGACAGACAATCACGTTTTATAAATAAATTAAAGTTGAAACGAAACAAGAAAATAAATTTTCATTTGTGTATATATCGAAATTGCGTTTGCAATGAACTTGACCAAGGCACACTAGTGCACATAATTAATTGCCAGTAAAACATAAAATATATCGTATCTCTTCATCCGTATCGATTGCTCTCTTACCTAATTGCTAAATCGACCAACAACAATTTCAACAATAAATAATAGAATCTTAGTTCGACGATTGTGATTCATTTATTACTTTGGCGAAGACATTCGCATTGTGGTAATTGTTTCCCATTAGTTTTGATTAGGCCGAAATCGAAAATCTGTTCGGCTAAAAATAAATTTTAGCGTTATAAAAAATATTGTAAATAAATTTTTCAGTATTGGGAATCGGTTTGTTTTTTTGTCTTCTTGTGTGGCTCTGTACACTCTCTTAGTTTGCGATCGAGCAATTGTTGTATACCTCTTAACCAATCATTTCATTCATTGACCTCAAAATAAAATTGATGATTGGAACAGATGTTTGAGTATTTCTGCGATTAATGATATGTATCTATGTGTGTTTTTATTTATTGGATATTTGTCTTTAATTTAATTATTTCAATTGCAATAGACCGCATGTATTGTGTTGACTGTTGCCATAAGTTTTATGTGATCACATTGAATGTATTGTTTTTTGTTGATCTACTAAGATTGTGCGACTGGTGTTACAAAGAAGCCATTTTTACACGTGTTCATTTCTATGAGCAAAGCCGACAATGTGGACAGCTAAAAATACGAATGATTTTTTGTTTGTTACAGTCTAGACGCGACTTTACTATTGTTTTTCGCATCAAAGCCCCAGTCCAAAATTCGAGATTTGATTAAACTCGGAATGGACGATAGGAAAAAATATCACCACCACAACACTCCATTGTGTTCGACTACGAACCAAGTTCAAACTTTCTATCTTCTTTCTTCTTTAAAATTGCACTCTTCCAGAAAAAAAGAATGGCATAGTCGATTGGTTTATAATTATCATGGGCTCGTTTCGGATTTTTCTTCCACCGCCGCACGTCACTACAAATTTTGTAAAAATTTCAAGTCTTAACTCTCTAGCGTAAGCCATTCATGAGATAAAAAAAATACTCTACACTGCCGTACCCAACTACCCTCATTTTATAGTGTGCCCTATATCCATGTTCCAAATCAGCCTACAGTATTGTTTAAATTCATAACTCGAACCCTTGTAGTAGAAAGTGGGCAAAGCAGTTCCTTTTAGTGAGTGAGTGAACTCCGACTAACTCACTGAAATGAACTAGTTCGAGCTCCTTTTGAAGATCACTTACCCGGCGAAGGAACTAGTTATTTTCAAGTTCAGGGCGAATGTCAGGATTTAACAAGAAAAAAAGGTCCTCACAAATCGAAGGAACTAGTTCTTTTCAAGTTCGGATTGAATGTGAGGACCTAAATAAAAATGGTCCTCAATCACGAGGGAACTACTTCAAGTTCAAGTTCGTTGGATTCAATGTGAGGACCTCAAAAAAAAAAAAAGGTCCTCACTCACGAAGGAACTAGTTCTTTTGAGGACCAAAAAAAAACAAAAGGTCCTCACGAAATAACTAGTTCTTTTCAAGCTGAATCACGTGTCAAAACGAACTACAGTTCACCAAAAGGAGTGAGTTCGTTCACTCACTCACTTCAATGAACTGCTCTTTTGGAACAGTTCACTCATGAACGAACCATCTCTACCTTGTAGAGGTATGGTATTTTTCAGTACATACCTCCCTCGCCTTCTATGCTTAAAATAATATATTTTGTATACTTACTGCTTTTTTGCACCTAACTAAACTATAATGTTTTATACTATATATTCGTACGCCTGCCCATGCCTCTCCCAAACAAATTATGTGCGATACATTCGCCTTATCAACAACCTAGTTCCTGTTTTATTTTTTAAAAATCGCAAAAGTATTAACTCTGGTACTAGTGATTTTTAAAAATGTGGTTTCGCAACATATGCGCCTCTAGAGGTATTAGCCGATGTACTTGCTCCACAACGCTCAAAGGCAAGCAAATTTGAGGCAACATTTTGATTCGAAACAAATATCTGCTCGACTTTGTTTATCATCGAGTATAACAATAAAATCTGTGTTCGTCCTACGATTACAACTTAAAAGGACTTGATTACTCTTGGACTAATACAGTGCAACCCGCTTAAAAAGTAGGCTTGCGCATTCTAGTACACCTTAGTGCGAACGAACTAGTTCCTCAACCCTTGCGAACTAGTTCGTTCTTGGAGTTCGCAGTTCACTGACGAAGGAACTAGTTCCTTTCAAGTTCGGAGTGAATGTGAAGTAGTTCCTTTCAAGTTCGGAGTGAATTTGAGGTCCTAAAAAAACAACAAAAAGGTCCCCACTCACGAAGGAACTAGTTCCTTTCAAGTTTGGAGTGAATGTCAGCACCTAAAAAAAAGGTCCCCACTCACGAAATAAGACACTGAATGTGATGACCTAAAAAAATGAGGTCCTCACTTCCCTCGCGAACTACTGGTATGCACATGTGATGACGAACTACTTCCTACAAACGAACTAGGAGCGGAATTCACTGCGAACTAGGTCGTTCATTTCACTTATGGGAACGGTCTTCCGAACTAGTTCGTTCACGAACTACACAAGCCTATATAAAGTGCACTTTTATAACGTACTTTCGGTTATAAAGTACCATTTTTCAATGCATGCACCCATGCACTAATGTGAAAGGTTTTTTTGTTGGTTACAACGTACTATCGGTTATAACCTTCTACTTTTGTGGTCCCCTCAAGGTACGTTATAACCGGGTTGCACTGTAAAAAAAGTTATTAGAACTAACAACCATAAATCGGAAAAAAAGCGTCCAAGAAGTGGTCCTGAAGAACTGAAAGAATAAATGGTTAGAGTTGAGTTGTGATTAATTAATTTTTTTTTCCTAAAAGAAAAGTTCTAATCTCCAAAAGTAAACCGATTTCAATAAAAAATTGTACACATTGTCGGAACACTGGGGAAAGGGGAGAGGCCTTATAAATATGGTTGATTATTCTGCTCAAGGCTGTGTTGATTGTGAGTGCTTAAACACAAATATGCCAGTAGGTAATTGGATAACTTCAATATGTTCTTAAACAAATCACTTTATTAACTTAATTTTTCCAAATTCTGAAGCATACCTCTCTGGTTTCTGTATCGCAATTAAATTCTCGCACCTTTTCAGTAACTTAGCTCCGTTGATTACTGCTTACGTAGCGTATGCTATGAACACATTCCTGCAAATTGACTTGCCCATATGGTAAAATACACTTACATTCTCGATTCTAAGCAATTTTTAATAACTCAACCGTAGCTTAAATCAACTTTAGTTCAATTTGTTTATTTGATGTCCACTCTGAAATGGCTAAGTCAGTGGGCGAAAAAGTCCCACATAAAATCAAGTGACTGTATTTGTCACGATTAAAAACAGTAAAATGTATTTCTTGCATATATTTAAGAAACAATATATATTTTATTTTGATTAAAACAAAAACATTTTTTTTTCCTACAATTCATTATCCGAATTACTCTGCATTCAAAATTATGTCAAAAATTCCGAACACGTTGATACGCGTGAAAAATGTTTATTTAAAGTCTTTTTGTTTTCTACTTTGTTTACTCATAACGAAATTTTATTTTAAATATTTGCCGATAAAATTATTATGTCGTTTCGGAGTGGGTGTGTTTCTTTGAGTTCAATCAGATGGCGAAAAACATTTTTTTTTTCATTTGATATGGAGACTAAGCTGACCTTCAGTAGCACTTGTTTTCTAAAATTTGGCTCAAGGGTCTTTAGGCATACCTTAAAAGAAATGATCTATCCCACGTTAGGTATATCCTTCAATTTAGCTGCATTTTGTCCGAAAGATTTAAATTTTGATGTTAAAGAGAGTCAAACAAGGACAGCTAAGAAATTCCAAGATTTATGTATTTACTAGTTTTAAATAATTTTAACTGTTAAAATTAATTTATAGATTTTGACACCATTTCGGGATTAAGTCCCGGACGTAGTAAAGGTCGAGATGAGACACAAGATTAACACGGCTGCCACCTACAACGCTCAAAAATTGTTTCCTACTTACTTTTTGTGATATAAATTGGCGTGAAAAATATTCCTTTAACTGACTGTCGCACTAAGGGCCGTTATAACGACCTTCAGTTAAAATTTAACCAGAACTTTGACTGTAAGTTTCGTATGAGCATCTGTCAGTTAAAGTTTCAGTTAGAACGTTACTGACGATCGTAGGAACGGGCCTTGGGGCTTGAAAAAAATTCAAAATTATGCGGAGCTTCTACCATTCTTCCTACAACATTCTCTCATATTTTAACCCCTAAATGTCTTACTGTGAGTGAATAAGTTGAGAAAACTATACAACGATAATTTATTTATTTTTTTCCCACCTCATTCGAGGTACTTTTGTCCATGTTTTAGTCAACAATCCTGTTTTTTCGTAAGTTAAATTGCGTCAACTAAATTTGTTGTTCAACAATGTATTGAAAGCTAGTATACATATATTATTTGGTAGATGCTACCACACAAGTTTGTTATGCAATTAATAGCTATTATTTAATGTCATGTTTATTTCTTACTAGCCGCGGCTACGCTTGCTACGCTCACGTTGTTCCATTGCCCCTGTTACCCCCGTTTATCCATTGGTCCTGTTTCGGGTACACTTTCTCAGCTCATGGAACTGGAGACATTAATGCCATTTCTCATTTTTAATTATTCACTTTCCATTTTTCATTTTTAGGTTTTAATTTTTCACTTTTAATTTTTCATTTTTCATCTTTCATTTTTCTCCATCGCCCATCAACCATCCACCATCCTACATTCTCTATCCACCATCCTCTATACTTCATCCACTCAAATGTTGAAATAACTCGCGAACCACCAATTTTGGGAATATATAATTATGTTTCATCGCCCCTGTTACTATCGTCACGTGTTCGCAGCCGGCAGTAAAATCGAAACAAATAAATTAAAAGAAAAACAAAAATCACACATGTTCGCAGTCGGCAGGATTCGAACCTACGCTCCCAGAGGGAATCATCTGATTTCTATTCAGAAGCCTTACCCGCTCGGCTACGACTGCCTGTTGTAAATTTTTAATTCGAAGTCAGGTTCATCTGGTTGAACTTTTTAAAAAACTCAAATGTTGAAATAAGTCGCGAACCACTAATTTCGGAAATATATAATTATGTTCTCGAAATGTCCGGTAGTCTCTAGAATGTCCATGCAAAATTTGGGAGGGAACGGTTCACAGGTGTAGATTCCCATACCGCCCGACCATTTATGCGACTTTATTTTATATATTAGATCGTTTTCCAACTTTGTCGAAGGTGGTAAACGTAATTTTGATCTCTAAAGCAGCGATATCGTCCATACCGGAGCTCAATTTTTAGATGTCGAAAAGGCTTTCGATAAGGTCAGGCACAATGATCTTGCTATGATCTCGCAGATCCTGAGTTTTCTCTGAAACTTGTTCTTTTAATTAGCTCTTTTTTTAAAGAATAGATCGTTCAAAGTTAAGGCGAATGGGGAATGGGGATCTTCCTTAAAATCTATTGAGTCTGGTGCGCCGAGGTGATCGACATTGCGACTCCAAATCTTCTGTTTTTATATCAGACTCACCAAGATCTGCGGACGTTATAATCGCTGTGTACGCTGATGACACAGCTTTTTTGTTTCGATCCTCGAGTCCAGTAAAGATCACCAAGGAGTTGCAGGAAGCAGCTGCGACATGGAAGAATTGTTAAAACTCTGCTGAAGTAATATAAACGCGAGGTAGAGTGAAACCATTCTCTTTACGAGTGACTAAACTCCCAAGCGGTGAAGTTTTCATTATTGAAGATACACTTCCGAAAGCTAAAGTAACTACGAAATTGCTCAGACCTGTGAATAATGGAAGAATCAACTCTTCGCCGGAGTAAAGTTTTACTGTAGAGCAATAGTTTAGTTCTCTCTTCCTTGTTACGTTTGTCAACATTTCGAAATGCCACCTGAATGTTCTTTAGTGAAAACAAAACACATGTCTCATAGCAGCTCTGGATGCCTATTTGGTTTGGGAGAAACTGAAATATAGTAATCCTAACTATAATGGAATTCGTCACTAAGAACTTTACAATTTTTTAGGGCGTCTTCGTCTCACTTCAACCCGTTTGTCCGTCAGAGTGTAAACTACGTGCTGATAGAAAACATAAAATATTAATTTTTATTTTTTGATGAGACTGTCGTTGCTTGGCTTGTTTGGCTTTATGTAGGGAGACAAGGTTTTCTTTAGGTCTGTTATCTGCTACACTCATGTGAATTTTCAATTTCTTTCCAGAAAATTTGAAATTTTAGACGTAAAACATACTTTGCTTTTGAGGTACATTTTTTTAATTATGAATTTCCGATGAAAAATCGGCATATGGAAATTCGAGTTCGAGAAGGGATCTGGACAGACATTTCTTTAACCAATTAGAAGATCTAATCTCAGCATGACAAGCTAGTTTAGTTCAACAGTGCCAGGATGTTTTAGTGGTGATTAACAACCCACGAGTTTTGGAAGGGATCGCTATGTGCTCAGTGTCTAGTGTTCGCAGCGGCTCAGCACTGGATCCATTCCCAAAACCGTACTAATTTCAATTGTATTGTATTTCTTAGAAACCAGCTTTATGCGTTCGGGGTTTTTAATCTGATTCTATATCTGACTCTAATGAGCCTACAATAATTTTCGTTAATGTGGAAATGGATGCAAGTTGATTCGTCAGTATAAATAAACTAAATTCTAAAAGCCAATCACAAACATATTTTTTTATTAGAAAATTATTTCATTTGTACATACCGTTGAGCATGTTCAGCAGATCCGCAGATCCGCGCAACATTTTAATGATTTCTTTTGAATATTGCGCAAGAATCCATTATTAAACTTTCTGGGGAGCACTTCTGCTCATCCATTATCTCTTGCAGCTATTTCGAATTTAGGTCATCATAGATTCGTTGTTCTTTCTATCGAATCGATTGATCGGACAATTTTTCAAATACAACTTCTAACGCCTACAAAAATCGATCATGCAATAGTGTTCGAATTGATCGAATGTAATTGTACTGTCTATGGATTACTGACTCCCATTTTTATATCTCTTTTAATGTTTCCCATATGGATACCATTTAGTACGTACTATTTGTTGTATGTATTTTCATTTCATGATGTATTTTTCTTTAATACCATCTAACTCTTGAGGCTAGTTGCCTCACTTATGATTGCCTAAGTCATCGTGCGCGCGACTTGGAATTCTTCATGATCTCTCGGTGAAGTGAAGTTTTCTTTTGCATAGATTTCATCTCGGGCCAGTCGTCTCAAGGAGTTTCGAGTGCATAAATCGTTGTCGGTCTTGCTGTCTGTCGTGTTCGTCTATAATATTGAAAGTGCTCATAAAACTGTTTAAAGTGATTATAATTTTATAAACGTGAACAAATAAGTGCGCTCTCATTATTAGTGTAATTTTTTTTCTTCTCATTGTTTATTGCTATACTCAGAAAACCAGGATGCAACGACCTTTGAATACTTACCTTACCAGCACCTGTTGGAAAATAATAACCATATTTCCGGTTTTAAGAAGAAAACGTCATTATAATATTTAATCTGCGGTGCTGATAGTTTTAGACAATGAAAAATCAAATTAACAATCTTGCAAGTTTTTCCCGTCTTGTCTATTTTAAGATGCTGATTGAATGCAACGAAGGATGACTGAGCATTTAGGACATTTGTTGATTTGTATCGGGAGGAGGATTATGATATTTTAAGATGCACTCTATACAGTTTAATACCTTCAATATGATCTTATCTAAACTCTTTATTAATGGGCGTTGGCTAAAATAACGAGACCGATAGTTTGATCAGCTATTTACCGGTGTAGTTCTTTGATATTTTCGTAATCAGGATTTGTAATCACGTTGACTTGTAGGTATACTTCGCTTCAAACCCTTAAAAAAAGACTCGATCTTATCGCTTGAGCATACTGAAATTATTTACCTAACACGTTTTGATGCAGTCCAAACAATTTTTTTTTTTTACTCCAAGTGTTGTCATTTCAAAGCCCCTTGGTTTTCTTGTTTTGTGAGCTCTTTTAACATTAGCCCCGTGTTTGATATCCTGGTGATAAGTGCCCTGCTTCTAGTGCGCGGCAGCCTAAATCGAGAAGAATGTTCGCGTTTCAAATCAGAGAGCCTTTGGACATTCGTTCCTAGTTACAGAACATCAGAATGTGTGTAGAGTTCGAAAAACAACGTCTAGCTTGTGTATCCCTATTCCTTAAAAAGGCCCATAGACGGGCATGCGTGCGTGTCATTCATGCATGTCGCGATACGTTTTGGCTCCGCCTACAAATATCAAATTTTTTTGATTTCCATCATGCTGCATGATGGCAGACCCACACATTCAATTTTCAGTTCTATACACTCATGAAATAATGACATGGATGCGTGTCCGTCTATTGTAGGCTTGTGTAGTTCGTGTACGAACTAGTTCGGAAGATCGTTCCCATAAGTGAAATGAACGAAATAGTTCGCAGTGAATGCCGGTCCTAGTTCGTCTGTAGGAAGTAGTTCGTCATCACATTAGCATACCACGTATCATTCCGCGAAGTTGGAACTGAAAAAAGGAACTTCACTTCGCGAGGGAAGTGAGGACCCCTTTTTTTTTTTTTAGGTCATCACATTCAGTGTCTTCTTTCGGGAGTGGGAACTTTTTTTTTTTAGGTCGTCACATTGACTCCGAACTTGAAAGGAAGTAGTTCCTTCCTGAGTGGGGACCTTTTTTTTTAGGTCCTCACATTCACTCCGAACTTGAAAGGAACTGGTTCGTCCGTGAGTGAACTGCGAACTACAAAAACGAACTAGTTCGCAAGGGCTGGAGAACTAGTTCGTTCGCGATCACTAAGGTGAACTAGAATGCGCAAGCCTAGACTATTGGCCCCTTAAGATTACTCTGTAAAAATACCAATCGGTTTTTTTACAAGTTCTAGATTCGGGTTTTATCGGTGTATGACAATAAGACGGATCTGGAGTTTACCTGCGGCAGCGATGTATTCGTCCAGGTTACTTGAAACAAAAACAAATGAGAGTAATGAGCCAGGTACGCTGAAATCGACCAATACCTATTTCGATATCGTTCTAGGCTGGCTGCAACTACTTTTCGTTTATTGAAAAATAGTCCCGAATTCTGAGAGATATTCGTTTCAATCGCTATAAGATCAAATGTGTCGAACCAGTATGTCAATGGCAACGTATCGATCTTCTTGTAACCGTTTTTCGTGTACTTTGACTGCGATGGCGCTGAGATCAAAATTGATTATATTCTTCAGCTCAGCTAAAGAACTCAGGAGTTCTATGGTAATCAGCGCTATCGCGGTTCTAAAGTTCCCTTTTCACTTCTCCCGCTTAGGAATCCTCGAATTCTTGGTCGGAAAAACAGTCAAAACAGTTGCAGCATCGGAAGGCATAACTAGTTTCCTACCGACACGACTTCGAACTCTTGGCCAAACTCTCCCAATCCGGCAAGTAAATCTCTGTAAGGCTTGATATAGTACTCGTACCTCTTACAATCACAACAGGAAGGTTAGAGCCAGGATTTTTCGAAACGAATTGATGAAATCCACCAACTCAAACTGCAAAAATTTTGTCATCTTTTAGAAGCGGTTCTACCGCATCGAACAAGTTGGTTTAATGAAATGGTGAGAAGAAACCCTCTCTTGGTTTCGGATTGAACCCTTAACTCCCAACATCCTGACGGATAACCTATTATAACTCCAAAAATACTGCCGATGAAGAACGAAATTTTAATTTAATTAATTCTCTTTTATTTATTGATCTCTCCAGTTGCAATAAGGCTACTGCATCGCTGCACATGTCCGAAATGCATGTGTATAAACGTTGACCGCGAATATGAGCGAGTGACGACGAGCATGTGGTCTTCACTGGAATTGCATGTAGAGTTCTTGTACAAATGTCTCGGCGAGACTGTGAAGCTGGCATTGAAATCAATAGCCACACCTTGCTATCAACTTGCCACTACGAAAAAAAAATGTTTTATACAAACAATTAGAATATGAAATTTATACTGAGATATGATGCCATCCAGTTGCCTTTTACAAGGAGTCCGGTATTTACCGACCCACTGAAAATGACAAAATATAAGTCGCAGCACTTTGTACGATTATCGAATTTGACCTTCAGCCAAAATAATATGTAATGTATGCAATTATGTGTAGGTGCGAAAATCGAATATGTTTATATTTCAATTGTCTGCTCAATTTTATCTTCTATCTACTAAACAGAGTTAAAAGTTAGCACTGACGCCAACCAAAACACTTTACTATGAAAATTGTAGTGCTCTCTGTAGTAAGAAGTTAAAAATCCGGTTATCGTTAATAACAATAATAATCACATTCAATGTCAATGCACTCGTACGAGTGTACAACTAAAACAGTTGTGGTATCTTGGGTTACCAATTTATTTATAGAAAGAGGAAACCTATACCAATTAATAAGGAAAATATTTACTAATATCATTAACCACAAAAAAATGTACACTTTACAATTTGTGTGTTGTATTTTTGACCCATATTTAATTAAAGAGCTAATGTATGTTCACTACAAATTATTATTATCAATTTTTTTTTTTTTAAATTGATCGTATCATTTTTCCTATAACTCGATAGTTTCGTAATCGTATAGAAAATTGTGCTGTTTACCGTTAGATTGACTATCACGTTCTTTTATCAGATTATTGCATTTTATTGTGAGAAATATCTCACAACTTCACATGATACTCTTGATCTAGACTAGATTATTGAGTTCAAGATACTGTTGTATATTTATTGTTGGTATTAACGAAATATATAGCCGTATGTTTAAAGCTCAAGGTCAGTACGTAGATTTACTTATGCAAATTAGAGCGTACCGTATGTATAATCGAAATAATTGTTTTTTTTACTTAGTATAATTTTGCCGATTCTCGATAAGATCAATGCAGGTTAAGCATATTCATGATTTCTGTTAGATTAAGTTGAGAAGTGATTCTGTAAACCGGAAAAGTTGCGAACTTCCTCAACTGATTAAATCAACGAGTTCGTCCTGACTATACCCTTCCTTACCACAGCAAACTGATCGCGGATATAATTGTACCTGTTCTAGTCTATATTAAGTTAGTTATTTGTATTAAAAGAGATAGAAGCTCTAACCGATGGATGTTGTTATCATCTTGGAAGGACTAAGTTCCTACGATGTTCACTTACGTTCTAACTGGAACTTTAACTGCCAGAGTTTCATACAAAACTTCCGGTGAAAATGCCAGTTAAAATGTAACTGACGATCGTAATAATGGCAGCGCGAGATATTTTGCCTTTAATTTTCTATGAGACAGTTTTTATGGAAATACCATTTTTCTTTCTACCGGAATTTTCAACTACTAGAATCGTGAGCATTAATTCCAAGTCGGTTTTCTCGTGAATTTATGCTTCTGTACAAAAAGATAGAGTTACTAAAACCGTTTTCACTTTGAAAAATAGTTTTTAATGTGTCACAATTTAATAATTAATAGTAGAAATTTTTGAACATACGTAATATCGGGGTATACTCTTCAATTTTTCCATTCCCAAAATCGATTGGACCGATTGGAATACATCTATTGTATTAAAGATTAAACCCTAATTCCATGTACATACTGCTTGAGTTGAGCGTAATCAATAAAACCAACTATTAGCCCAGTTCAATACTGGGCCACACTTCCAAGACTACGTCAGACCAAAAAAATGGTTACCGAATCACTCTACGAATAGCAAATAGGTAAGGATCTGAACGGGAGTACTTCAGAGCTTTTCTTGCCTGTAAGATCATCTTTAAAGAATGGATGTCATAACTGATGACATCCTCGCATGTTGCGAGGCAATTTCAATCCACTGCTACAGTTCGACGTTTTGGAGAACCCTTTTCTATTTGGGTAAATTTCACAAACGAGAGTCTCTAGGTCAAAACTGGAGAAAAACTATAGGACTCATCGTCGCACTGTTTAGAACAATTATTCCGCCTTCACTGAAGTCAAACTCCAATTTCGAAGCTTGTAGCTAGTAGAAAAAAAAATTATTCGCCTCTTTGGTGCCTGTCTAACCCTGTTTATAAGAAAGATATTTTTCCTTCGTTAAACTTGGATGTTCAAGTTTTAAAAAGAGTTCATCCAAGAGCTTCTCGAAAGGTTCTGCGAATAAACTTGGACTACAATATTCAGTAATTCAGTGGTGTTAATATCATCTAGGTCCACGTGGACGAGGGCATAGAGCGCGTTCGTCATATTAAAAATGCCTACATGAATCCAAAAAATACACGAACTCATCTTGCCGAGGGGGTTTGAGATGAGACGAGCGATCTGTCTAAATTTTTGCCCTTGGACGTCACAGCCTAGTCTTGGCGCGAGTGTGAAGTTGATAAGCAAAATTGATTATAAACTAAAATACGGGTTCTTCAAAAATTCAATATAAGAGGATGTTAATAATGTCCTTTTTGGAGGTAGAAAAAATATTATTTTGACGATTTTTTAAAAATTCAAAAATTTGGAGTCACGAAGCTTGTGATCGAAAATCTTATCCTCTTACGATTAAAGAAAATTACTAAGCCACAGGTGTAGATTTTAATCGCGCTCGACCAAAAAACTGACTTATTTTTATATATTAGATTTGTGTCCAGTCTGACACATTCGATAGTCTCTAGTCGTATGTCTCAAATACAAGGTGGGCCAACGTAGACCAACGTGAGGTCGGAAAAATGTAGACCAGCGCCAGCATGCATGAGTGCTGCCGTCCAAACGTTGGCCGTGGTTCGTAAGCTTTAGTTGTGAGTTGTCAACTGTTCACTATTCAGAGTCAAACTCTTTGACTTGTAATCAAAAACCCGAAACACAGCGTCGACGTGTGATAGCCAACGTACAGAAGTGGACTGTACACATATTGGCGCTTGTGTGCATTTGCATTGCTGCCCCAATATGTATTTGGAGTATTAGATTCATCGTTTTTACTGCTGTATGCATCAAGTCCAGTTAAGGCTGTAGAACAAAATCTTAGGATTGGCTACCTACCATAAATGGACTGCACTCAATTTCTGCTTTATGCTTATTTACCGAATGTCTTTACATAAGTGATGGGTAAAGCAGTTCCTTTCATTTAAGTACTTCACTCCGAGTCACTCACTTGAAAGAACGATTTCACTGAACTACTTAGTTCCGGAACTATTCATTCCGTCGTTCCGTCAGTACATATACTGAGAACCAATAAATAAAGAAAAAGGTCAGCAGAGTTCCGTAAAGTAGTTCCGGAACTGTTCATTCTTTCGTTCCGATCTTGAACATGAGGACCTACAAAAAATGTCTGCACAGTTCCGTCAAGTAGTTCCGGAACTGATCGTTCCTTTGTTTCGCCATGTTTTTTGTCACATGTCCAATGGAACTACAGTACCCAAAATGAGTGAGTTACTTCACTCACTCACTTAAATGAAGTGTTCTTTTGGAACAATTCATTTCTGAACGACACATCTCTACTTTGGTATAATATGGTATGGTATATGGGATGGTGATGCTGTCATCCTCCTTCACTTAGACGTTATTATCTCTACTTTACATATGGTATTCTCACGATGGACAAGCCGTTATTCAATTTTGTTTTCTTAAATTAGTCTGATCTTCAGGTCTTCGTGAAGAAAGAAAACGTGAACTTTCCCTTTTCTCGAACAAAAACACTCGATTACCATACGATCTACACAGGTGATGATTATTTGTTCCTCATTTTAAATATTTTCATTCAATGTTTCTAACTAAAGGCTACCCGGAATATGTTTGTAAACTATACGGAAAAATTGTTATGAAAAAATCGAAGAATATGATAAACAAAAATTATACCGAAGGAATTTGAGTGCTTAAGGTGCGCGGATCTTTTCCAATTATCATAAAACTGAACGTGTACTTTTCTTGTGCTGATCTCCAGTGAAATTATGTAGCTATACACTATAAATTAAATTTTGTAAAATTACTAAAAAAAAGAACAGTGTACAAAATGGTACTTAACTTAAATGCTGTACCTCCAATTGGATGGAGCTTGAAGACAATCTACGAAATGCCATCAATCGCTGTTAATGATACGAATCAAGTAAGCTATTTTTATTTCTAAATGAGTATGTGTTTGTTACTTCTCTAAAAGATTACCCTGACTAGCTTTAAGATATTCGATCGGTAAAAGTAGCCACTACAACTTAACGAGCTGATTAAAAAAAACTTAACAAGAGGACAGTAGCTTGTAGTTATATCTGCAGTTTTATTGCAAGCAATTCCAATAATTACCAGCAGAAAAAAAAACTATATGAAAAGATTTGCTACTGTGATACCTTCCGATTATAATTCTTTAGACTACTTTAATTGCCTTCTTCTCTCTACCTTTTCGTACTTTGCAGTTATTTCTGCACATCTCGTACCGCTAATTTTGTTGTTCTGTTACTTATATTCAGTTTTGTTGTTATTGTGCCTCAGTCAACCGAAAAATATTTGCTGCAAAAATCCGAATTAATTATACACTTGTTAGTGTGAAAGTACTGGCTATAATGCGGAAAATATCTTCTGGAATGTTGTAAAAAATATCATAATGTAATACTTAAATCGGATTTTTATTAAAAAACTAATTTAGTTTAAATTGAAACTCAATTTTCATTAGGAATCTCTTTGTTGCCAAAATTTTAATTGTCTGGTTTGTCGGCTGACACCCTCTTTATCCATTGGCTCTAAATAAAAAAAATTGTTAGTATCAAGTCAAGCTTCCTCTAAAGATCCAGAAGATCTCAACAGTTCTGAATGATTTCGAACCAACGACAGCCAGTCTTCATAGTTAGAATACGCGATGTGATCCATATTTAGTAAGTTTAGTTGGGCTAAGTTCACTGCTGCGTACAAAAGCCTATACAAAAACATTACTACGAGTTTATAGTAGGTATCATGTTTCTAAAGATTCTAAATGTAATAAGCTCATAACCTGGAAGAGAAAAATACCCACGCCCTCTGGGCTAGAGAACAAGCAAGGTTACTGCAAGGCTTCTAGAATTTCAAAATTTTAAGAAAAATAGGAAAAAAACAAATTGCTCAACTTTATTAAAATAGAGACAAAAAAAAAAAAACAATATGCCCGGAACCAGTTGCATTTCCCCATACCAAAAATAAATCCGACATAAAATCCAGTAACGTTCTAAATTCAATTTTTGAATTCTTGCAATTGCTAAATTTCAAAATCTCTCATCTATTTCATTAATTTTCCAAGCTATTTTTAAAGAAAAAAAAAATTGAAAAACGGTCTATGATTTCACTTTTCACATCGCACAGGGTTTCTATAATATAGGGCCGTAGTGCTATTTTGATTTTAAACATCTTCAATGCTGCTACATTTCCATTTCTCAAAAATATACACAAAGCCAATCGTATGCAGTTTTGTGTGTTCTCGGAGTGCGTAGACTATTTTCTAATAGGTTGCATACGGAAATAGACCGCAGACCATGTAAAAGATATATTCACAATTTGATATGTCTATGAATATGTTTCCTTGTTTGAAAATTCTTGTAAACTTCAAACAAAAACAAAGAGCATAAAATGATGATGGGTATTCAACCCGGCAAGTTTTAAAATTTATAAATAAATTTCTGGTCTCTATGCCTCCGAATTAGATTTAGTTTTTCGTAGAATGCATTAGGTTTGAATATCGTGACTCACTTTATTTTGATTACTTTTTTGTAATACATTGTATGAGAAATATAAAAATTACTAGCCGCATATCGCGGCTACGCTCACATTATTCCATCGCCTCTGTTACTCCCGTTTATCGATTAGTCCTGTTTCTCCCGTTGATACATTACTCCCTTTTCTAGTACATTTTCTCAGCTCAAGGAACTGGGGACATTAATGCCATTTTTAATTTTTAATTTTCTCCATTCCCCATCCTCCATTCTCTATCGACAATCCTCCCTCCATACTTCATCCACTCAAATGTTGAAATAACTCGCGAACCACCAATTTCGGGAATATATAATTATGCTTTATCGCCCCTGTTACTCCCGTCACGTGTTCGCAGCCGGTAGTAAAATCGTAACAAATAAATTTTAAAAAAATCACACATGTTCGCAGTCGGCAGGATTCGAACCTACGCTCCCAGATGGAATCAACTGATTTCTAGTCAGGGGCCTTACCCGCTCGGCTACGACTGCCTGTTGTAAATTTTTAATTCTAAGTCAGGTTCATCTGATCCAACTTTTTAAAAAACTCAAATGTTGAAATAACTCGCGAATCACTAATTTCGGAAATATATAATTATGTTTTCAAGGTGACCTGTAGTTTTGAGAATGTCCATGCAAAATTTGGGAGGGAACGGTTCACAGATGTAGATTTTAATCCCGCCCGACCATTTATGCGACTTTATTTTATATATTAGATTAAATTAACTAGTTAAAACATTTAATTTAGGTGAGTTCTAAACACGCAATCTGTTTGTTGTTGATAGTGGTTTTTTTTACAAGACGAGATTAATAGATACTGGAAATCGAATCATCGTAATCACTGTAGGCGATATGTAGGCAACCTACTGTAGTAAATTTCTATAGCGATACATGAACAACAAAAATAAGTGTCTTAATAGGTCGCAATAGGGACTGCTAAGCGCCAAATATTCTCCCACTTTGTCTCCATATGAAGAGAACTGACTAACTGCTTCATATCTAAGAAAATATATCCATCCTACTGCCGGAGCAGAACAGACAAACTCTTGAGCAGGAGCCGTGAGCTCCAGATTCACGGCGATCAGTACGGTTCAATAGCCAATCGGTGACCACACGGCCAGACTGAGCAATTCGCTTCAACGTCAATTGCCACAGTTGTGTGAATGAAAATTAGAGTGAAACTGTTACCCACCTTCTTTGCTAGTGTTCAGCCCTAGCTAGAGCCAGACTTCGTGCACTATACAAACCTTTCTTTGATAACCTTGATGAGATCTCAGAGAATAGGATTGGAGAACTGAACTTAAACAGCTCCATATGGATATCATAAACCATTTCCCAGGACTCTGTGGAAATTAGTTCATCGACACTCTACGAAAAGCTGAAGCGAGCTGTGATGTCAAAACGGCGTTTTCTGTGCTAATTAGGCCCTGTCTCGACCACATAAACCAACCAACCAGTAAATGAATTGGCATATTGTTCGAAATCTGGGTAAGCTCCCCAGTTCACAATTCACAAAAGATGCAGTTACACATTCTCATACGGACAACGTGAGTAATTCGTTAAAACGGTAGTCCCAAACTTGATCTAATACCATGGATACACAGCTAATATATGAACCATGGTATTGCAATCACAGTATTGAAACTAGCTGCCTATGATACACTGCACATATGGTATGATTTGACAGTATCTGGTATAAGCAAACAAAGATATTTAGTTGCTATACTCGCCACACAATTGGAAAATGCCACACCTAGCAGTAAAATGCATAGTAAACCAGGTAAAATTATCGAATTTGTATACCATGAAACAAGTTCAACATTAGATATATACCAGTTCGTTTATCTTGTATATGCTTAGTATTGGGTGATACATTGCTGGTATTGACGATATTATGATATCAATACCAGCACTGTATCCATGGTATTATACCCTGTACAATCCTTGTGTTTTGAATGCGTTTATAAGTAGGCAACTAGTTCAAAAAGAGTAGTTTTCACACTAGGCAACTCGCTTTATTTTGATACATGACAGCTTGACGTGATTTGTTTTGACTGTGTTTCATTAGCAAATTTATGCTTTATAAATTATTCGAAACAAAAATGTATGTATAGCGGTAATGAGAAGTGAATTAATTTGCTAATGCAGTCGTTGCACAAGCACAGAATTCAATTTATGTAGCATTAAATAGTTTCTTTGAAATTTACTTCGATTTCCGCGAGGGTCGCAGTACATGTTTTGGGTTAAACGGATTGTAGCTATGGTTTCGTAACCACGTTCGGGTAGTGTTTTCGATTTAAACGCGTTAATCTCCTAGTCTGAACATAGTAGTTCCAGTTCAAGTTCTATCGACCGTTACTACGTACCTATAGTAATACGTTTCTTAACCGAAATATTAAAATTTGGAATACAGGATTGGAAATCGTTCGTTTTTTAACCAAATTAGTAAAATTTAAAATGATTGAAATTTGGACTACAAAAGTGGAAACTATATCACTGATTTTAGCAATTGTTTTTGCTTCAATCCGGACTCACCGACAGTTCCAGTCCCATCTTCGAAGTGATAAGTAAATTGGACAATAATACCTTACGTACGGACAATAAGAGCGATACTTGCAACGCGCAAGATATTCCAATCGTTAACTCAATAAAATGCAATTAAAGTATTAAAATATTTTGTTTGCAGCCTGCAAACGTATTCTCTTTTTTTTCTTGTGTAGGCATTCATCATAATCAGGCCCGTGCGCAGGAATGTATGATTGGGGGGTGGGGGGGGGGGGGTTTTTTGTTCCTTCATACTAAATATGATGACCTAAAAAAAAAAAGTCCTCACTTCCATATGAAAATAGGCCAATGGGAGGGGGGGGGGGGGGGTTTGAGGGTTCACGGGCACGGGCCTGATCATAATCATTTATTTCATTCGTAAAACTCATTTTTGTTTAGATACAATAAAATACTTAAGTGATCTTTACAGCTTTGTTATAGTTGGTGGCATGCAGCAATTTTAAATGTTGTATGATTCAACTATAATTTATACTTAAGGAAAAATTTCGGCAAAGACCTTTCACGATTAAAGGCCTTATAAAGGCTATTACCGAAGCTATTCAGAAAGTTCAACCTCCGCTCGCAAGTCTTATGAAAGCCTTATCGAAGTTAAAAGTTTACAGCCTGCGTTTAAAGGTCTTACCGAAGTCTTTTTGAAGTTATAGCCTCTGGAAAATCAAAATTCGAAGTTTGTTTGCTAGCTGGGTACTGTCGGCAGTTTGCCATATATTGTTGTAAAAAAAATCAAAGTATAATACAACTGACGCAAATGTCAAAATCGTGTTGTTATGCAAGTGACAAAATTAGAAATTTTACTATGGAAGCGATGCGATATCTATGTAACTGGCTGCAGATACTAACATACGTTCTAATATCTATCATCGCGTCGCATTGCTTAGCGGGTTCACTAAAACATTGATTCTGCGATGTCGAGGGTTCAATTCTCACGATATGCATCAATGATTTAAAAGATTAAGTATATTTAAAAAAATAGAGCGAAGAAAGGTGTTAAGTAGTGATATAGTGAAGTGTTTGGACAAAGTTAGAATTTTTGAGTTCAACCTGCATCGGATATGTGCAGCTCAGCGAAGAACGCTGAGTGTTCTTGCCAATTTTCCTATCCATCTTTCCACCACTTAACGTTACACTTCTACAAATTGTCTAATTGAACATTCTTAAATGCATAAAATAAGCTAGACTAGCTAATGTAATTTTGCTCTCTTAAAATACAATTCAGTCAACAATTTTCTGTTTCTGAAACTGAAAATTTAAACGATTCATGTCTGGCGTTTATTCTCAATTTCAATTGTTATGATGTCAAGATATATCAATAGTCAAAATACCGTCATCAGACTCCTCCATATGAGGCTCATATTCAAGTGGGTCAATACCTACCTATAATTAAGTAATTTTTGCAATGGCAATATAGTTGTCAATTATGTTTTATTTTCTAATCATCCGACCACACAATTGTTCACAACGACGACGACGACGACGACGGGGAAAATCATTGAGAGAACCACATTCCGAAATAAAAAAATAAATAATATTAAAATAAAAAAAAATTTCGTCTATATTTGCAGCGATTTTCACATTCCAAGGTTGACAACTCAACCGTATGTTAGTCAGTTTACGCTTCGAGCCCGATGTGGATGCTAGGAAAATAAGAAAACAGTATCATTTGGCAAGACGACGACGCCTTAACTCTTGCGATCTTAATAACGACTGTAACTTGTAATTCTCTTCCCCATTCTTGTTATTATAAACTTCCTTTTAAAAGTATATTACGGATATCAAAACTGTTCATTTTTGTTCTTTCAGCATTTATAGGTATTACGTATAATAAAAAGTATTCCGCAATGCTTCGAAAGATTAACTCAATTAGATGTTCAATTCCAGTGACATACATAGCGGTCAGATATGCGATTTGTAATGCGTGTAAAGAGTCTCAGACAGGTGACTAGTGTAACTCGCCGATTCATACCTGAACAGAATGTTATATTGTGTCTTTGTGGATACACATCTAATTAGGAACTGTTTTCTTAACATTTAGCCGTTTAACCGGCTTTTTGCTATGAAATCATAAATAAAAAAGAGAGTTTTTCTGTATTTCTTCTACCTTTATTTAATCTAATTTGATAACGCTCGTGAGTCATCAATAAGGAATTTTATATTTTTTTAAAGCTGTCAACAGGGTGTTTGTCCATATTGTTGATTAAGTATCGATTTAGTTGAACTAATTCAGTAGATCGGCAATGTGGTACGCTTCTCTTATTCTTTTCGTTAATATGATCTTACTATTCTGATCAAGCGGTTCAATTGTTGTCCCATTCCTACAATTCCTTCGATCCGAAGGGAAAAATCTCTTCCCTATAATTGGAGAAAATTAGGAGTTTATTATGCATGGACGATGCTGTCATCCAACAGTTCGAGTATAATTGGCCATGGTGGCCTGAATGCTCAAAATTCAGCGTGTCTTTCCCACACCAAAGCGTGTCTTTCCCACACCAAACATACAACAATTTACTGGGCATGTTTCTCTCAATGATGAGAGAAATTATGAAGGTATCGTAATGTCCCGAGCGCCACCATACTATCAATATCACACAGAAAAAAAGATACCGCAAAAATTTAAACCAGGACAATTTTGTTTAGCACAAACATATACAGCCTTGTATCACACCTCACACGGCAAAGTTTTTGGGAAAGCTGTCCCATTGACTCAATTTTTATAATTAAATCATAATTGGTAAGGCAGAGTTAATCGACTAAAGATTTATTATCTAAAAGAGTTAACAGTGTTGTAACGCATAGTATCTCTAAAGAAAAACGCCAAGCCTACTAATATGTGAAGTTGATTTCAAATTAAATCATTTTACGGACTGATAATTCCATTCGAATGGGTTTCATAAATCACATGATTAACTTGCCTTATTATTTCTTACACCTACACTACAATCTTTTATGAAAAAATCCAGTAATTTATTGTTTTCATTATTTTCAGGCTCGACAGCGTGCATCTGTAAAATGGATCTTATCGAAAGCGTTCAACAATCGTGTTCCGGAAAATCTCAAAGATCCTTTCTATCGCGATCACGAAAATCAGGAACATTTAAAGCCGCAAATTGTTGTCGGTTTGGGCAATGCAACACTTTACTGTCAAACACTTTCAAATTTATACTCGGATCCAAATTATCAAAGTCTGAATCACTGGTCCATATTGCAGATGCTTACAAGAAAAGGTGTACCAGTTACGGAATCTCCCGATATGCCTCTTACCGAAACAGTTTTAATACAAACGAATCCGTTAAGAATTGTAAGTATGGAATTTTTGAATGCACTAAATTTAATTTAATTTTAATCCATTCGTAATGAATAGAACGAAAAAATTATTTATATTATTTGTTGATCTAGTAATGGCCAAAGTCACCAAATTCAATTCGTAAGTCCGATATCCAAAGAACACACGTTGGGATCAACTTGTACAATATAAGTTGTAAGGCTAAATTCGTTAACGAGCGAAATCGTGCTATTCCTTTGCGTTGCTCCCCATTGCCCGTCCATTTACAAATCCCCAAAAAATTGCCTTCACGAATATTTGACCGATGATTTCAGAACCCATAGAGCTTGCTGCTTGAAATTCGGCATACGTTAATTTATTTTCCAATAGTTTTACTTCAAACTAAATATGAAAAAGGCAGGCACACCGTGTAGCCTCCATAGAAAAGTACTTGAAAAAATCGTGTTCTGGGTTTACTGCAAGTCAAAAAATCTTTTAGTCAGAAAATAGAAATTTTTCTCATATTATTTTTAAGTCAAACGTTAGTTGGAATTTGAAATCGTCTAACTCCTTTTAGTAGTTCCCATTAGGCTTGTGTAGTTCGTGAACGAACAAGTTCGGAAGATCGTTCCCTAAGTGATATGAACGAACTAGTTTGCAGTGAATTCCGGTCCTAGTTCGTTTGTAGGAAGTAGTTCGTCATGCCATTCGCATACCACGTATCATTCTGCGAAGTTGGAACTGGAAGACGGAACTAGTTCCTTCCTTTTTCAGTGGAGACTTTTTTTTAGTTCCTCGCATTCAATCTGAACTTGATGGGAACTAGTTCGTGAGTGAGTGAACTGCGAACTACAAGAACGAACTAGAGCTGGGCTCTAGGCAAGGGCTGGAGAACTAGTTCGTTCGCGATCACTAAGGTGAACTAGAATGCGCAAGCCTAGTTCCCATAGATTAGTTTCAATTTCGTAATGGTTGCACCATTAACAAAGTAATCATGATAATTTATAACACATTAATTTGTTATCATTTAAAAGTAGGGAACCAATATACTCTCTTGAGTATATACAATTCAAATGTCCTTAGATATTTGGACTTATATTCGCCATAATCTTAACAACATCTTGACCTATGGTGTAATTTTTTTTTCATTTAGTTTAGGGTATCGTTTCGAATCTCTTCTAAACCAGTATTGTTCTGAACGAATATCGAGATCTTGTTAAACCTATCAAATAAAGGTTTGCGTATGACATGAAGCCGTACACAAAAGATTATAGACAATCTCCCTTTCATTCGCACCCGCTTAACTACTGCAATGGGCTCCAACTGACATATGAACCGTACTGAAAGCTTTAAACCTGTAACGCCTAAATAATTCTTACTTAAGAGGTTCATTATTTTTCGTCAGACGATAGGAATTGCATGTGTTCTTCGGTAAGACACAAATTCACTTCATATCGAAGGCATCCACCAACCAAGAATTTCTTATTTATATCTGATTTCACTGATAAGTCGTCCAGCTAGAAATCTTTAAAATATTTGTTTTTTTACTGAAGGTAGTCAATAGAAAATGTAAATTAGTTTGAAAAATATCTTGTTTTGATTTTATCCACGACATTATTAAATTGAAATTGGTCCGAACAATTAAACAACTTTTGCAAGTTCACCCACTTCTTTGCATCGGTATTATTGTGTTCCATATTCATCTGAAACGATAAAATATTCAAGCAAAAATTTACTTATTTTATTATGAGATCACTCGTACGGGTCGCGTGAGGGACAGGGTACATCGCGATACGACACGGAATATAAATTAGGCTGTGGCGTGAAAGATTCTAATCATGAGGAAGACGAGGAATTTTTTAGGCCTCAAACCAGTAATAGCTTGCTACTTCGAGTGCATACAGAAATTATCCTAATGTCTCGTTAATTAGTTAAACTATTGTATTTTTTTTTTTATTTTCGGCCTCCGTTACAACTTAAGGGATCACCCTTTGATGCGATTGGACAGCTAGAACGACATACATAGGTTGAGGATAAAATAGTGTGGTAGGGGATTTAGGGCGGTGGAACGTGAGAGAAGCGTCTGAAGTATCGATGAACTGCTGAAAGTTATACTCATCAGGAAACAGATCGGCCGGCAATGCTTTACACATTAATGATGTTCGGGGAATAAAGGCTTATCGTGAGCGCTTGAAGCTTGGTGCGTGTTACGGGAACTTGACACGAACTACTTCCTTCCTGATTGGGGACCTTTTTTTTTTTAGGTCCTCACATTCAATCCAAACTTGATGGGAATTAGTTCGTACGTGAGTGAACTGCGAACTACAAGAACGAACTAGGTTCGCAAGGGCTGGGGAACTAGTTCGTTCGCGATCACTAAGGTGAACTAGAATGCGCAAACCTATTGTATATTGTAGCTAAGTCAGACGCTGAAAATAAATTCTTACACTTCCCAAGGCGCTTGGGAGCATCAGTTACGACATCTAACATGTATTGACTCCAGTTTATGTATACTAGGTTCTTGGCCTTAACATTACCGTGCACTCCTTCTCAGGGCCGTAACCGAGCAATCAGAGACCCAGAACCTAATCGTATTTCCGAAATATGGCTGTAGATTTTACATCCATTACCCACTCGATCCTTGAGGATTTTATGTTCTGTAGTTGCGAGAGAGTATCGCCTTGTACTGGATAGTACGCGTAAGCCCCTTATCATCTTTTTTAAAAGAGAAGATCAATGTGCGATTGCTGAACACAATCGACATATTTAGCTTGCAACATCTTTTACAGACATCAATCTTTGCCTGATCTGCCCTGTTCTCAACCCATTCTCGAATCCAATAGGCAATCTGCTGTAAAAACTCGAAAACTTAATGTACCAGAATTTTGGGGCTTATTCCGCTGCTCTCTATTTAATAGACTTATTTACATCACTTCCTTTGAAACAAACAAATTCATACTGCCGACATTTACACTTATAAATTATATTTACTTATTTTTTTTCCAATTGTAGAATGCCCACATGGCTGTGATAGAAGCACTTATGATTTTGTATGCAAAAGAAATATCTTCAGGAGATCGTGTACCAAATGCAATAAGAAGGTTAGTTAAATTACTTATTTGTACGTTTTTACATAATAACAATAAATTCTCGATAACCTAGAATCTCTGGTAGTAGTTCGCCGGGAACGATCCCAAACTACGAATCTGCTCTATTGTGCTGGGTATCTCACGCATGTGCTTCTTTAAAAAAGCGAATAGACCAAGAAATTGAAAATGGCGCAGTTGATGATAATGTAAGTCAAGAAAAATAAATATATTTTACTACTATTTATTCTGGTTTCTTTCTATTTTTTTTTTTTAAATTTTTAATTTATTTGGAATTAATTAATTTGCAGGGCACGCGATTACAATCACCTGATATACCGCCTGTGCGTGACTTCCAAGATTTGTGTGATGGTGTTTGTTTAGCTCTTCTTATCTCATATTATTGTCCGAAAGTTGTTCCTTGGACTATTGTTAGAATTAATTATTTGCCAGCTGTAGAGGTTTGATATTTCAAGCTATTTATTTACGAAAATTTTCTCTCAACTTAGATATATTCCAGGATTCAATACACAATGTTTTATTAGTTAGTAATTTTTCCCAAAAACATTTGCCATATTCTGTGTTCCATATGACTCCCGAAGATATAACTTATATGAGAGGGTATGTTTTTTTCTTCTTAGTCATTTCACTGTAAGGTTCATATTTAATTGTTCGATTTCAGTTCGATGAAACAGAACTTGCTTGTTCTCTTGGCAGACCTATTCAACTTATTCGAAATACATCCAGCAAAATGTGTTTGTTATCCGGGAATGGAAAGTCAACAAGGTAAATAAAATCACTTTAACTAAATAAATAAATATCTAATATAATTACTATGCGTACAATAAAGCTAAGAACAATGGTGACAGTTACTACTTATTGATTTTATTATTCCAATATTTCTCTCATCCTCCATTATTTTTTCTTTTTTAATTTTACATCCTATTTTTTATTTAAGCTTATTTACGAATATGTTTGTATGTTTCTGTTGCTTTTCTTAAGTTTGTTTAATCATGTTTAATCGAATCGTTGTAAACAATTTAAATTTCGTTTTAATTGCATTTGCTTTATTATTTAGCACACAAACATATTCTACAATTCAATACATAAATTCAAATTCAATTATTCTCATGTATATAATGCATAGCTTTAAATTATGTTAAACAAATGAAATCTATCTAAAAAACATTTTGTTAATACTTATTTTTAAGATATAAGCTCTGAAATTGGAATTGAGAGCACAGGTGAGTCGATGAAAGAGACTAAACTTTCATCAACGATAAATTCATTGGTAAAAAAAAAACTATTAAATTTATTAAAGTCCAGCGATGTATGAAATGTTAATTTCATTGCACATTCCTCAAAAATCGTAAAAATTTCTAAAATCATTCCTCTGACGTTAAAAATACCAAAGTATAAAAATTACAGAACTCACATGGCTTCAAACTAAATCGGATGTCCCATCTTAGAACTTAGTAAGTGCTTTTAGTAAAATTACAGTATAGGCACTAAACTAAAATCAGATGAAAGGAACTTCACATATTTTATATTTAGTTAACATGACGGTTCCGTTTGACGTTTCTATTAACACATTACTGTTTTGCGAGAGCGCACCTAAATGGCTTCGATGTTATGAGGTCATGAGGATGGAAGGACTTTATTTTCTTTCCCTATCTGAGCTCTTGAAATTCGTGAGGCAATCATTGTCTGAATGCAATGGACAATCATTGGCTGAGTGCTCGAGATGCGGTGCCTTGCTGCGTATCTTCCATCGCTTCAAACAACAAGTGTAATACACTTTAAGGGGGATTTCCATTGTCGTCGCATTTATGCGTCTGACAGAAAATTCATATCAATTTAATTTTGCGGCATAGAAAAAAGCTGAACAATGTTCGACGTGTGACGCAGACGCAGAATTGCGACGACAATGGAAATCCACCTTAACACTGAAAGTGTAGGGTGTAGATTGCTCAAAAAGAATGGGTTAGTATAGAAACGTGACAACTAAAATTTCAAACATGTTTTCATGATCAAAATTCGTCCAGAATTTTCGTTTCATAGTAAAGTTTATCTTTAAAGATTTTCATTATGAATTTCCAAGAGTAGGATAAAAAAAAACAATAATTGTACCGAAGCGTCACAAATAAAGCAACAGTATTCTTATCTGAAAAACTAGTTTGTGTGTAATAGGTAGTTTATATGCCCTTTTTAATGAACACAACTTAGCAAGGTCTTAGCGCATAACCTTCCGGTGCATATAAAGTACAGATTCAATCAAACTTACCTACGAACCGGACGTTGTGCCGTCAGTGGTTCTAAAACGTTGTTTCGATGCTTTAATGTATTCGCTCTCTACTCTTTTCAACGGATCTCTACTGTTAGGATAGTTTCCAACTTTGTGGAAAAATGCTTACATTATTCCTGTTCATAAGAAGCGACCTAAAAATTTAATTACTAACTACAGACCAATTGCTAAGCTATCAGCGATTCCTAAACTTTTTGAATCCTTAGTAACTCACTCTCTTACATTCCATATCAAATCTATTATCACTCCGTATCAGCATGGTTTCGTCAAAGGAAGGCCTACTACCTCTAATTTGATTGAGTTTGTTGCATATTGTACGAGTGCTTTTACTTTTGATAACAAATCGAGACAAGTTGACTGCATTTTCACTGAATTTAGCAAAGCATTCGATAAACTTTCACACAATTTGCTTTTAAGGGGAGCAATCCCTTTTGACGCCCGAAAATGAGCCATTTTTTATGAATTTTTTTTGATAAAATAATCGCATCATTTTCAAATTTTGTCATGATATTATTAGAACTTTCGAGTGTTGACATTTTACAAAGTTTGACAAAATTTGATTTTGTTGTTACAAAACAAAATGGCGGCGTTATAGGGTATTCTTTTAGGCGTCTTTTGCGTGACATCGACAACTGCTCCATTTGTCATATTTTTCTATTGATCTTAAACTGAAAACTAAAATATTTTTGGAATACTAACCGATGAATAGGAAGGATATACCTAAAAAATTATAAAAAAAAATATAAAACAATAAAGATATGAGGCTTTTCAATGAAATTTTCATTTTTCGACTGTTTTTTTTAAAGTTTTTACCCCAAAATAGTGGTTTATTATACGCGATATCCTCAAAATTCTATATGTATATCCTTCCGATATATATATAGACAGAAAGCTCCAAAAAATTCAGCCAAATTGATTCATAACTTTTTGAGCTATAATAGGAGCAGTTTTTGAAGATGCAGTTTCGAGATAATCACGTTAAAAGTTTCAATACGAGAAAACTATAAGTTTTAGTGACTTACCGAATCCGAAACCTTCAACTTCTAACTCACTCACACCGTCACTTGTAGTCCCCTAGCCTATATCTGAATTCATTCCCGTGATATATCCTTTTTTTAGAACTTTTTCGAGCTATATTAAATCGCATTCTTTTAGGTTAGTTTGGTATTTTAGTTTCGAAATTCAACCGCACAAGACATACTTTCGAGCCAAACTGACTCTATTTCATACACAACGTTCGTTACGCTTTATTCTTTCGAAATATGTAAAAAAAAAAATTCTAAAAATCTTAAAGCTGTAAAGGGATTGCTCACCTCAATGAAACTAAAGAACTTTGGATTTGGTGATAAAATGGATTAGTTCCTACCTATCAGACAGGTCATATGGGGTCCTTTTTCGTAATACTTGTTCAAATAAATTTTTTGTAAACTCTGGAGTCCCTCAAGCTAGCCATCTGGGCCCAATACTATTTGTTTTATTTATAAATGATTTACCGAGTATAATTAGGAACTCTAAAATTCTTATTTACGCCGATGATGTTAAGATCTTTCACACTGTTGATAATATTTCGAACCATATTGAACTACAAGAAGATCCTAACAGTTTCTTCACGTGGTGCACTGTAAATAAGCTTTTCCTGAACGTAGACAAGTGCAAAGTTATGAGCTTTAGCCGCAAAATCACAATTCAAAGTTATAATAATAGTTTAAACGCCACATCTTTGCAATCACTCGACACAATCGTTGACCTTGGCATTGTTTTAGATCCTAAACTAACTTTCCTACCTCATATTGACTGTAAAATTAAAAAAGCCAAAGCTACAATGGGTTTTCTAAAACGTTTTTCACGTGACTTTCATGATCCATTTGTCTTTAAGTTGTTGTACATCTCGTTTGTCAGGCCTATTCTAGAATATGGATGCATACTTTGGTCACCATACTATCGCTTTCACATCGATCGCTTGGAATCTGTCCAAAGGAGATTTCTGCATTACGCACTGAGAAGTCTTCCTTGGAATAGTTTATTTGATTTACCACCATATGGGAATCGTCTTCAACTATTATCTATTCCTTCGCTATATGCACGTAGACAATATCTTCAATTTTGTTTTTCTGTTAACGTATTGAAAGGGGACACTGATTCCCCTTTTATTCTTAACAACTTAAATATTTATATTAAACAAATGAATCTACGTCCAAACTATCAATTTTTAAAAGTATGGAGTAACTATGGAGTAAATAACCCCCTGAATCAACTGTCAAAGGTTTTTAACAAATACTCTAACTTAATTATTTCTTTTGATGATAATTTAAAATCAATAACGTTTAAAATTGCATTCTTTAACGCTGTAATATAATTGTAATTTATCACTGGGAATTTAGTGTTCGAATAAATAAATAAATGAACTGTATTCAATATTCATACATCCACATTCACAATATTGCCAAGTTATCGTTTTTCTCCTAAAACGGAAGAAATTCTACCGTTTAGCTTAATTCTAGCATCAGAATCAAACTTGCCTTTAACTACCTCTGTGAACTGTTTTATTCGTTTGATCCGAAGTTTATATAGACTGTGAAAGAGGCCCTAAGGGAAATAAACATTTAAAAAAAATATTTTTTTTTCTCATCTGAAATCTTTTTTGTTTGTTTTAGTCCATTATATTAATTTCTTTCTTCCAACGAGGATTCTGTCCAATGTTCTGTTACAGCTGTTTTGTTAGTAGCTTTCGCATGCATTCAAAAGAAACTTTGCTATGCTTCTATCATATTGCTTAAGGTGTAATTATAGTGAAGGCGATGCATTCGACTTTCGCATTAGCACAATTTTCCTTCAAATGAAAATACCATTTGTGTTGTGTGATTTTATTTTTGATGTGGTTCGTTTTTTTTACCAACAATGACAATATCATTCCATATTTCGACATGATTCCGCCATATTTTATCGTACCTAAATTTGACTGTTCAAACTGTGTGCTATCAAAGCAGCTAGAACTTTAAAATTGGCTAGAACTCTAGATATCATTAATATCAACAGAAAAATGTTTGTGCGACATGGGAAAATTGCAACAACGCTTTAGATTTGTTGTTGCTTTTTCATGCATTTCTATGTCAGGATTTATGGCAATGATATTAAAATCATAATATAATTTTAATTAAATCAGATAGTTTACTTTGGTAGAATTTTTCACATCATTTAGATTCTTTAGATGCAATAAAGAAGCTATTTCCTTTCTATATCACTGGTGTTCATAGCTTCGTGTCTACTGAGTGAATTCCACTTTAAATAGCTGGTCGACTAGAAGTCTTCATGTTTTGAATTTATACTTCTTATGCAAAATATTTGCTTATAAACATTTCCGTTATTAAATCATTATGCAACTACTAACTAATTACACAAGTTGTACAACGGCTCGTGGTTTACTATGAAACACGACTAAACAAACGCTATATAACTTGGACTGCAAAAAATACAATAGAAAATACCTTTTTTAAGAGATCGGACTAAATTTTTAGGTCAATCTTTAATACAGTAACGTACAAAAAAATGAAGAGGTAATTAAGATACTACGCGTAATCAAAGTTTTTTTTGTTGAATAAATAGAAAAAATATTGAACATTTTCTTACATTACATCTTGATGAATGAAGTGCAGCTGTTCCCTCTTCAGTTAAATTCACTTTTCTTATTAAGTAATCAAAAATTTTGATTTCTGGTGGCACCTGTAAGATTAGCTCAATTGTGAATATGAAAACGATCCATGGAGAGCGGTATCGTTAAAAACTGCTCAATGAAAATAGTTTAGTGTAACAAGCCCCTCCATATTCAGCTCAAGAAGTTTGTTTTTTTCTATCAAACAAAAGGATTTTTTTGAGGAATGTGTAAGTTTATAATTTTTCCAAATTTTTGTCGTTTTTTTGTTTATTTTTAATCTGGAAATTGTTTCAATAATTTTCTTCTAAACGTAAAACTAGTAAAGTTCTATTTCATAGTGTCTGGATTTTTTTTCTTTAGATATTAAACTTTATTTCTCATAAATCATCAATTTAAAAGCAAAAATTTTAGTTAAAATAAATCACCAAGCAAAAAAAAAAGCATATAATTTCATTTTATGTTTATTTTCTGTATATTCACTTTGGAAATAATTTTCTACAGAGGTCAATAAAAGTTCGAGCGTAAATGAACACGGAATATCTCACAGAAGAGGTTTAACATGTCAACCTGTAACTCCAATTCCAGATCTAAGAAGCGGGCTCGATACACCCTCTGGTTCACCTTCAAATAGACCTCCTTTTCAAGGTCTCTATACAAATGAATATTTAAAAAAAAAAAAAACTTAGCGATATTTTAATCGAATTTGTTTGCCGAACAGTTTTTGTTGTCTATTTCGTTCATTTTGTTTTAAATATTTACTTTAGTGTGTTCAAATTTTGCTTTCAATTTGTAAAATTTTTTTCATCATAAGCTTTTCGAGTTTCTTTCATTTTGTTTACATATGGGGAAAACTGTACATACACACCTACATTTTACAATATTATTTCACGCTCGTGGAAGCTAGAGTCTGTTGAGGTTTGATTTGTATCATAAGTTCTGTCAGTTTATAAAATTTTAAATGTTTTTAAATTTAGTTAAGATAATATTATACAACAAATTTTTTTTTTAACGAACCCAGTCTTCACTTTCCGAGGCTTTGGCAATAAAGTAAAACCCTCTACGAAAAATAGTGCTGTGGGAATTCGATTGTAAAACTCGTATCGGAAGAATGGGCGAGAAAATCAACCGAAGAGGCCAAGGCCCTTTTGGAATAGTAACGAAGAGAAGAAGATACTTGCAATTAAAAAAAATTTGAGTCACCGATTTTGTTTGACTTTAAAATTTTTGACAATCCGTGAAGATGGACAGTACTTCAATGCCAATTTAAAATATTTTCCAGCAAGCACTATCTCTTCCCATTATGGATTTTTGGTAGAAATAACTGCAAGAGATCTAATGCCCGTTTTCGAAGTAATTCATGGCGCATTAATCGGTTGCTAATATTCGCGATGGCTGCAACCATAGAGATATAGTAAATAACGGAGACGGCAAGACGCCGTTTCTGTATAAAGCAGTTTGATGCTAAATTCAACGTTTTTGTATGGAGCGTTTCATGCCAGGTGTCAGTGAAATGCAAATAGTAGCGTAGTATTCAAAGGTTGGGTTTTTTTCTTTTCAAGACCGAAGTATAACATACATGTGAGTAAGTTGCTGATAGTAGCATAGTGAATATCGCCGGTCCTTTGCGAGAAATCTTCCTGCTTCAAAACAGTCGCTGCTCGCTATCTCCACTACATACCACCTTGATCAAAAAGTTCCCGGAATTTATCTATATTGTCCCCTTCAAAGTAATCCCCATTGGCTGCAACACACTTATGCCAGCGCCTGATCCAATCCTCGAAACATTTTTTATATTCGGTTTTCGGTATGACCATCAGTGCTCCCTGCGATTTGTCCATTGCTTCCTCTCGGCTGCTGAAACGCGTTCCCCGTAGTGGTTTTTTAACTCGATTGAACAGAAAGAAGTCACAGGGAGCCAAATCGGGTGAATTCGCTGGCTGTTGGATGGTATTTGTTGCTTTTTTCGTCAAAAAATTACGAATAATGATGGCACTGTGCGACGGTGCGTTATCATGGTGCAAACTCCACGAGTTTTCTGCCGTAATTCTGGTCTCTTTCGGCGAATTGCTTCACGCAAACGTCTCATAACCCCCAAATAATACTCTTTCTTTACTGTCTGGCCTTCTGGCAAAAAATCATGATGCACTACACCGTTGTAATCCATGAAAACCGCGAGCATTGCCTTCTTTTTTGACAGAAAACGACGTGGTTTTTTTGTTCTCGGCTCATTTGGTGATTCTCTCTAGAGAATCGTGATTCTCTTTAGAGAATCGTTGCCGAAACACTTTTCCAATATTTTCAACGTTCGCGCACCATTAAATCCGTTTTTTACGCAAAATTCAATACAAGTTCGTTGTTGCAAATTTAAATTCATATCTAAAATTGTAAAAAATCGCCAACACACACAGAGATAGATGTACTCTTGGCTACTTAACTTTTGCAACTGTCAAGCTATGACGCTAAGATTTAGAAGGAATGTCAACAACAGATGTACCAACTTAACAAAAAACCAGAACTCAAATCGAAACAATAAAAGCGCCACACGGTGGTTTTTCCGGGAAATTTTTGATCAAGGTGGTATGTCAACGTCTGTAAACCAAAAACAATAGAACTATCAAAATATGCGACAGAACTTGTAATATACTACTCATAAACAGAAGACAAAACGCTTCATGTATTCATTTTCGCCCGAAGCAACCATTTACGCTCGTTTGCAGCTAGCAAATTCATACATTTGTTTAAGTTGCGCATGTTTTTGGTTTGTATTTATCATTTCAAATGGCATGGCAATACTAATTTACAGCATTTTTTGCCCTAACTCCAAATAGATTCAGAAAATTTAACTTATTCGATCGAATCTTAATTGAAAAAAGGAATGATTTAAAGTAACAATGAAATTCGCAAAATCAGCACAAATCGATTTATTTAAATTTTCTGAACTCCCATACAGTGGTGTCCACTTTATGTTTTTTTTTTTAATCTAAGTCCTTTTTATGTATTGTCTGTTTTCAAGCAATTAAATATGAATAAAAAATTTATCTTTTCCCATTTTTTTCTAAACCAGTTATACGTTCGCCATCTGCCGCTACAATGCGCAGAAATACACCGCCAAAAGATTATCAAATATTAGACCAAGTAATGATTCCTTCTATGGATGAAGGTAAGGAAAACTTAGAAATTATTTAATGAAAACTTATAGTTACAATTGAAGTGTTTTTTCCTATAATTTCTTTATTTTTTTATTGTTTTCTATATCACTTGCTCTCACGCTAATGAAAAACATTCGACATTTTTGCATCACGTAGGCTTTGTAGTGCACAAAAGCAGAGGCATAACAACATTATCGTCTATGCAAGAACCACTAGTTCCTGCACGCTTGCGTCAAGCTAAAGAAAAGACAAATTTGGATACAAAGGCTGATGAACGAGGTTTGTGTTAATTGTATTTTCACTCGTTTTGTTTTAATTTGATGCATAAAACGTTTTAGTTGATACATCGAGTGGTAATTGCCTTTTATTTTACAATTCTAACATTTTTCAAATATAAGCGTGCAAGACGTAATCGTATCGTACAGACGCTTTAGCCAATTAAAAATGCTGTACTAGTAAAATTAATAAGAATAAAGTACTAAACAGAAATACGACCGCGACACTTGAGTGCAATGGTGATTGCGGTCAAGCAAGGTAGAATTGCGACGGCGACTTTAGGTTTAAAATTTATGTGTATCAGATTGGTGTTTCATTTATAAATTTAGTGCGATCACGCCTTGCCCACTGAAGCCGCAATTATGCTTTACGTTTTCTTACGACTGTTGCTGCAAAATACGCCGCATAAGTCGTATTTCTGTTTCGGCCTTTAGTCGCTTATAAATGGAAAATGTTGCTGAACGATTTTTTATGATTTTTTTTTCTCATTATTGCTATTCGCAAATGCATTTTAGGCGATAGTTTACCAGCTGGTCGGCCGAGTAATTGGGAAGATACCAGGCGACCCAGCTATGCAGGTAAAAATGTTTTCTTTAGATTGTTCTGTTTTGTTTGTGAATTTAAATGTTGAAGAAAAAATGTTCTACTTATTGAAAAAAATAAAATATATATTTTAAGCAAATGTTATTTATTAGGGCGACGATCCCGACGTAATTCTTCCGGCGAGGATTCTCAACTGACAATTGAAAATTTTGGCGGTTCACAAGATCAGCTAAATATGATCGGGCGAACTTTCGAAAGGGATCGCGAACGAGAAAGAAAAATTTCAAATGTTAGCTGTGCAGGTAGGGAAATGAAAGGCGGCGCTTTAAACGTAAGGAGAACATTTTAGATTTTAATCATATTGTAGAACCAGCCGTTGCGATCAGATCCTCTATAGCTGATGCTAGAGGTACTTTAACAATCGGTTACGATACTGATTCCGGTTCGGAGAAGCAAGATAGAGAAACAGAAAAACGAACAATGAGCCGACAGAGCAGGTAAGAAGAATGCAACAAATAATCGATTCCCATAAATTAATAACCTCTTCTTTATGAACAGTATGGATAACGTTTCTCTGCGTAACATCACACATTCCAGAGAAAAAGACTTAACCGACGGCGATGTAACTCTAATTCAACAAAACACAAGTTCCTATATTCCGGAAGAAGATACATCGAAACGAAAAACTTCATTTACAAATCTTGGGAATACAACAACTTGGCAACAACAATCAATAATCCTTAATCAACACGATCATAATGGTAAGAATATTTTCCGGTGTTGCTATTTTATTTTTGACTCTTTATTTTTAGACTTATATGCTACAGATGACAATCGGCCGCATGTTGACGCCACGAAACTATCTTCAATTCGAATGAAATTGGAAGAGAAACGGCGTAATATTGAACAGGAGAAACGTAAAATGGAAATTGCCATGTCACGGCATCAAGAAAAGGTAGGCAAGGCTGCCTTCTTACAAGCCATTAACAAGGTGAGAGTTTTAACATTATTTTTATAATTAAATTATGATATTACTATACATAACTAGATCACTTGTGAAATTTGTTTTGTGTGACTAAAACAGTTCAGGATTACTTTAATGTAGAGAATAATTCCATGCCAAATAGTTAAATTTTCTCATTATCTTTTAATCGTTTTCAAACTACATCGAAATTAGTCATGAAATTTTTTTTTTGCGATAGAAGATTTAATTCTTAAACTAGCTTCTGGATCAGATCGCAATTAATTTAATTAGATTACATTTATTAGGCGCCACTAGATACATGAAAAAGATTACATATTAATTTTTTTCTTCAGATGGCTATGTGTATCGCAGGCCGTAGTCCTCGTTTAGGGTGTCCAATTAAAGGGAAGGTACCTCGCACTAGTGTAGAAGCATTGTAGACGTGCGTTCACATTCAACCTAATCTGCAAACATGAGCTTTCACTCGCGATCAAAGAAAAAAGAAGTACGCTGTTACTACTTCTGTCCCGGAGGAGCCATTTAAGACTGAAGAATATGTCTCTTTATTAAAAATAATTTAATTTAAAAATATTTGGTAGTGACCCCATTAGATTAGATTTTATCGGAGGCGGAGGGATTCCTCCAAGCACCGCGACCAGCTGTCTATTGTGCTATACCTCATAGATCTTTCTCCAGTTTCAACCTAGAAGTCCTTACTCAGCTTTATTTCTCTTAAGAATTTGAGTGTAATTCCAAACGGCAATACTTACACTTTTCACAACTACTTGTGTCTAATTTTTCCTCGAACTTTAAGAAGGCTCTCCATCGAATCGGTCTTCACTGTTTATTTAAAAAAAAAAACTTCCGACCTCGCGATCTTGTGAATTGTTACTACATAATTTATTGGTAACCGCGTTCGACGATACTTATATTATTCATTCCTACATTTTGATTCCAATTTTAAGAAGGCTTTTCTTCAAATAGACATAAACTTTTAATAAAAAAATATCTTGGAGTATTCTCCAAGACAATTCCCAAGATCGCGAGGTCGGAAGTTTTTTTTTTTAAATAAACAGTGAAGATAAAGCGATCTTGAAAAATTGTACTAGATTTTGAATCCTCTCAGACCTCGTTTTAGGGCGAGGCGCAGCTGTCTGTTTTTATAGTGTACGCTCCTGAAGTTTTTCGTTAACATTCTATGGATGCAGAATATTTCGTTTTCACATCAGCTACTATCAGGTCAGTTTATGAGTTCCCGCGTTTTTTTTATAGTATTTTCAATACTTCAAAAAATACATAATTTTTTAATTTTAATCAATTATATATTTTTCATCATTATTCACAATGTCTTGCCAGCGTTAATTAAATTTTTAATTCCATCAGAAAAAAATTTGGTATCTTTTGAAGTGAAAAAAGAAAATAGGACACTTTGGACATCATTTATGTTTTGGAAATTTTTGCCTCTTAAAAAGGACTGCAGGCTCCGGAACAGGTGGTAGTCGCTAGGGGCAATGTCAATGGAGTATGGTGGGTGGGGCATGATTTCGAAACCAAACTCCCGTAACTTTGCCACAGTCACTCTTGCCGTGTGTGGGCGAGCATTGTCATGGTGGAATAAAATTTTTTTGTCGATTTACTAAAGCGGGACGTTTTTTTCTCAATTCTGCATGCTGACGGCAATACCTTTCTGCATTGATGGTTTCGTTCGGTGCCAAAAGTTCGAAGTAGACCACTCCTTGCATATCCCACCATATCGACAATAAAATTTTTCGCTGGTCCAATCCGGTCCTGGCAGTCGGCTCTGGCGTGGCGTTTTAATCCACTAGTTGGCGCATTCGCGTAACATTTTGGTGTAGAAAGAACCCACTTTCCAGCAAACAAAAAGGTTCGGAATGATATTAAAAAGATATCTGTAGAAGATATCATCTATCGTGTGAGATATCTTTGTCTGATCGATTGCGATACGATAAAGTGCAAAATGTCCATTCGCTGCGATATCTTTCTAGAGATAAAAATGGGTGAAGGGGAAATTTTTGATTATGTACATCCGGCAAAGTAGTTTTCATATAATAGTTATTTTTCGGAACCTAAAATACATAGGTTTCTCTTTAAAATATCGCAAAGATGACAATTTTAGAATAACTCGACTAAGCATCAATAATTATCTCCATCCAGATATCGCTATGATACCTTTTAATAATCTTGTGAAAGACTTTCGTTATAATCTCCTATTAGAGATAGAAGGCGATAACCGACGATATCATTACGATATTGTCATGAAGATTATCGTCAAAAATGTTTGCTGGGTTTACATCGCCCGTTACAATTCGATTCAAATAGGTTCACTTTCGGGCCGTTGCCGCAGCTGAGACCAGATAGTAGTTCTTTGTTGGAGATTTGATGCTGACAATTGATAAGGAACCCACTTTGCAAGCTTCGAAACTTTTCCGATGTTGACCGAATGTCGAAAAACTGTAGAGTGAGATTAATTTAGCCTGTCTACTATCATATCCACTATTAACGATGGCTCTGCTTCGACCACATCCTTCAAGGATTGTTCATTGAACTCGTCTGGACGACCCAAACAGGGTGCATCCTCTAAGGTTGTGCAGCCATGCCTGAATTTCCTGAACCACTCTTTTGCAGTCCTCACACTTACGATGTTCGCTCCACGAACTTCGTATGTTTCTGCAGCGGCTTGTGTAGCTTTTTTACCCTTTTTAAACAAAAAGTACAAAATGCATCATTTATATCATGTTCCATGTTTTTCCTGATCAATAGTGTTCCTTCCAGTTTAAGAGGTCAATGCTAACTAACTAACCCTTCACCCTTTCCAACTACTATAGAAAGCTTTGATCTGTGATTTCACAACTTAGGAAATTTAAATGCTTTGAGCTACTTGAAAAAAACGCGGGCACTTATGAACTCACCTGATACTTCTACGGTCTAAGTGACAAGTTCTTAAACGTTGTTTTTGTTTGTACATACTCTTAAGTATCCCGAACTCTTGTTTTTCTATAATTTAGATAAGATTTTACGTTTGCCTCTATCACCGAAGTCTCAATTGGGCCTGACGTCCCCTAGCGCAATATTCCAATGTATACGCAAATGCGCATGAACTCTAATCAAGATAGTAGTTTAGATTTGGTTATAGTTTGATAATACCAAGATTTTTTAATAATGAGAAGTAAGCTAGATGAAATCGACAACAATTGAAATAAGTTCCTTTGGCGTGAAATTGTTCTATAATAAATTTGTCATGTGTGTAGAAAATATGATTAAGTGGAAACTGTCAATATTGTAATTGATTTAAAAACAAAATTTGTTATTAATTGGAATGAAGTGGTTATGTGGTAGTATGTCGTAGCGTAAATTCACTAATTTTTGTACCCAAAAGGATTTTATTATTCGATTAAATCACATCATTAAAATTAATTTTTTAAATGCATACCAACAAATCAAATTAATATATAATATTGAAAGAAAAACATTACGAGGTTCACGAGGTATGTCTAGAAAGTAAGGAAATTTTCTTTTTTAAATGACTTTAAAATCAACATTGTTGGTTTTCGTAAAGTCACGCCCACTCTGGTAGTTGGCCAGGAAGTCCTTGTGTATCTTGATACAGTAATCAATAACTCAAAAAACCGCGGATGTGTTTACTTCGGAATCAATTCACAATAACATTAGGTCTGTTTTTTTTTTGCCTGTACTTTTTACACTTTTATACACTAGCTCTCAAGCGAGTGCAGAAAAGTGTAAAGGGTGAATGGACAGAGGACATAGAATACTGTTTGAGTATGAGTGTATGTCATTGCTGTGACGTCAAATGTTTTTTAGAAATGTTAGTGCAAAAAAATGTAAAAAGTGCAGGCAAAAAGAACAGACCTACTGTTACGGAGCTGTCCTTTCGTCACGATTTCTTTATGAACAGCATACCTATATAGGTACAGAGTACGCCATCTTTTATTTCGGTATGTAAACATTGAATACCTTTAAAAAAACATCTAATTTTTATATGTGAGGTATTTTTATTCAATTTGTTCCTTTACAATTTATTTGGATTAGTTTTTGAATACAATATAAATCAAGTGGCTGCCTCTATTGGCCACAGCAAAGTGTGCCTTTTTTGCTGCGTTTCCCATTACATTTTCGAGCATCTCGGGCAGTATAGCGATGATTTCGGCACGAGTGTTTGCTTTGAGCTCGTCAATGGTCTGAGGCTTGATAGCGTACACTTTGTTTTTCAAATAACCTCATAATTTTCGTTACAGAAACTGAATTGTTTCATTTGCAGTGTGGCATGGCGCACCGTCTTGTTGAAACCAGTAACGTTCCAGACCTTTTGCGGGCAGACATAATGAGCTAACATCCACCGATATCGTTTTCCATCCAACAGTCACTTTTTGATCATGCAATAGTGTTTCATGTACATAGCTCGTTTGGATTCTCCATTTCCTCAAATGCTGCAATTTTGCTTATTAACGCCGCCAAAGAGTGCAATGGACCTCGTCGGTCACCAAAATTTGCTTCCAAAAATTAGGTTCAGTGTCAACCATTCGAGCGACTGTTTGATCGTATTCCAAGCGTCGTGAACGGTCTGTCGGCAATACTCTTTAATTGCACTTTATACGGAAACAAATGTTAATCATCCTTAAAAATCCGCCGCAAAGTGCTTCTAGTGCCATTTCATTGTAACGTCTTGGTCGTCGATGAACGGCATGTGGACGATCTCACACTGTCCCGTGCTCAAAAAAATTCGACACCAAACGACGATTAGTGTTGTCGGACGATGCCGGTCGTCCACGATATTTTTAACGATAAACACGTTGAGTTTTCACAACGAAACGACTATTCTCAATGTACAGCGTCACTATTTCGGCGCGTAATTTCGGTGTGGAGCGATCCATAGTAAAAATTGTTTTGTACTGTATTGACGTCTCCAAAACTTGTTCAATCAAGTCAATCTGTTGAAAAATGTCTAAAGGTATTCAATATTCACATACCGACATAAAAGATGGTGCACCATCTACAGTAAGTAATCAAAAATTTACGTATGCCCTGCAACAGATGCTTTGACAATTTTTGCAGCCGAATTCTATGTAACCGCAAAAAATGTTCTATCCTGATCAAATAGAGCGTGTAGTCTGTAATCACGTGAATCATTCAATCATATCAATTTGTAAAATACCGGTCAAGCAGATTGATCTATTTAATATTGCGAACTTGAAAATTTTTGGAATTGTCAGCCGTACGAAATACCGTCGCTTAGAAAAACTGTTAGGAGGGAGATTGATCACTTAGTGGAAGCGAAAATCGCAGCCAATAAATTGTTCCTCGTTGATTTCATTGAAATCAAAGACTTTGAGGTTACCATAACACGAAATAAACTTTTTGGTAACCATTTCATATCCTTAATTCGGTCAGTGTTTTAGCTTACGAGCCACTGATTCAGTCTCTTTACATTTAGCCATACCTCGTCCTTCGCAAATTCAAAAAAAAATGTTTTGAAAAAATCGGAATCACATTTCATTACTACATTACATTAACCGATTTTTAATTAAATTAAAAAAACTGATATAATATTAAACAAAAAACATTTAACAAACAATTCTCCAAGCAATTGGAACATTTCAAGTTGGAAGAAATCATGGTAAGGACTTCTTCTATTTTTTTTTTTATTTGCTGTTCTTATTACAATAGAAATTTTGTTAGGTTTTAAAATATCGACACTTTTTTTCGTTGTCCAAAATAAACAAAAAAAAAATTATGCATGCTTTTTAAATGTTAGATAAATATGTTTTAAACTAAATGAAAAAAAAAAACGAAATTTGTATGTTTGGTGGTTGGCATAAAAATGTATTTTGTAGGGGAAGACTCAACAACAATCTGAAGGTGGTGAAAGTAAAGGGCAAACTAAGGATGATAAGGGTTGTATTGCGGACGTCGAAGAACCGCAGCGACCTAATAGTTTGCAGGTATATTCAGTTGATTTGATGCATTTTTTCTAGTAGAACTGCCTATTATGTTTTTAATTGACAAATGGTCTGCAATTATTTAGTGTCTAATGTAATTAAAAAAAAAAATTAGTTTTGCTACTTTATCAAAATTTACTAACATACTAAAAGTTTATTCGGTAATGTGTTAACTACTAGCCTAAATTTTATTGCTCTTTAGAAGACTTTATTATTCACAAAAAACATATTTACGTAGGACGACAGTGTCGAAAGCTACGATCCAAAGTGGGATCCACAACAGCAGCCGCAGGATATCAACCAGCAGTTACAACAAATCGATTCGAAACGTACACCCGAAGTCGAACAAGCCGATGTTGATAAGTATCAGGTAGCGTAATAGTGTTTTAGTCGTAATAACTAAACATGGCATTTTTATTAACATTATGAACAAATATATACAGCAAAGTATTGCTCTTATGAACTCGAATCTGCAGGACATACAACAAGATATCCATAGATTGGCAACTCAACAAAATCAAATACAAGCGCAACATTTGCAGGCGCAACAATTAATGCAAGCCCAACAAATTGCAAATATGCTTAATCAGGTTAGTATTTAAGCGCGGTGAAAAGAAATGGGGTGAGACTTTATGAAGACACTAGAACTTAGTCCAGTTTCTCAACGACGTTTAAACTATTCTATTCTTGTAAATTCTTTTTTCGAAAGGGCAATACTTTTTTGTCTATTTTCTATTTTGTTTGGTTTTCTTCGTTTCATTAACACGTTTATGTTCATCCGATTCACTGCTCTGCACGAGGATCGTCATATTTTTATGTTCCTGGAACATCTCATTTGCTCGAGATGAGCTAAGATCCTTTCCAAAATGTTTTGTTTTTAGAAATTAATTTTGATATTTATTTAATTAATTGCTAAATGGATCACGATCTTCTTCATGGCACCTATACAACGCACTCACAAAATAATTAAATTGGCTCCTTAACATGCTCTTTATTATTAACAACAGAACTTTCAGTTACGGCATCACGCTAAATTTTCAATATTTGTTTTAGCAATACGGCTCTCAGCATAATCTCCCGTCACAACAATATCGCCCACAACAAAACTTTGGATCGACACCGCATCTGTCACAGTGTTACGGTTCGCCAAATAACTATAATTCTCGTCCGCCTAGTCGCGATCCATATCAGCAACAATCGCAACCGCCGCCATCTGTGCAGCAACCAATCCAATATGTCAATGAACACGGACAATACATTGGACAGCCATCGTACCCAAATGCTCAACAACAGCAGCCACAACTACAACCGATGTACCAACGTGATAGCAACCAGTATATGGGCGAGAACGGCGGCTATGCCTTTGGAAATCAATATTTCGAACATAATCAATATCAATCTAATCAATTTCCCAATCGTCCGACCGAATACGATGACTATCGAGCGCGCGATCACAATTCACCGCAGCCGAATCAATTCTACTTGCACGAAAGTTCGCCACAACCTACTCAACGACGAACTTGGGCTCAATCAGCTGCACAACAGAATTCTGAGGCTCAACAACAACAACAACAGCAACATCAACAACAACAACAACCGATACACCTCGATTTGAATGCATGGCAGTCACAAAATGTTCCGCAAAAGGTCGACATTCGAACTTGGAAAGCATCGACAAATAATGGCGGAATGAGCGGTGCTTTTATGTTACATCAGAATGGTGGCAGCGATTACGGCAGTCAGGAAAAGTCGTATCAGAACCTATTTCCAGTTCATTCAAGCCCACAGCATAGCCGCGGGCCAGCGAGACATCTGAACGGAAACGGACAACGGGTAAATTGAATTTTCGGAGTTTTATGTAGGTATCAAAACGTATTTATTTCTATTTCCGCCGAATACAGGATAATCGAGTACCAATAGCTGCCGTGCCACAAGATGAAATGGCTCCCCAAAGCATTTCGTTTATCGGCGATGACGATGATTCGGTCGATCAAATCGAAATGAGCATCGAAACAGTACCGCGCCGATCAAATGTGCATTCCATGCGACCGAATATGTTGGTCGACGATCGGGGCTTTGATATGGATATTAATTTGGGAAAGTTGAATATTTCGAGTGGAAGTCGAACCTACAGAATACCATCTCCATCTCGGCCTCAATTGAATGCCAATAGTTTTCAGGTGAATTTAATGAGATTGAATTTTTTTTATGTAATCTCCAATGCGATTTTTTACTGAACAGGATCCACAAGAGGATGCAGCTGAAAAAGGATTTTATATATCATTTGATAATGATCAACCAAAAAGACCGAAACCACCGCTTCGAGCAAAGCGATCGCCTAAGAAAGAACGAAGCTTCGATAGTTCGGATAAACGTGAACAAATTAGTCAACTGCAAAGAGAATTGGAGAATGAAGAGAAAGAAGGTAAAATGGCATACGCTTGTAATTATTATCGGTAATTTGAATTACGATTTGATTTTTAGAGGAAAGACGTCGTTCGATTATTGCGTCTAGCAACGAGAACAAAACAAAAACTTATTCGATGAATGACATGCCAATACCTGCTAAAAGATACTCGGAACCTCAATCGTTACATAGCAGTAATCAGATGGGTCACGATACACTTGATAGACGACATCTTGAAGATGTAACAAATCATCAGCAAAGTACGAGTAGCAATCTGACAAAACTCCACAATGACCAAAAAGAAAGTAAAGCCATAATTATCGGCCCGGAACTTACGAATTTAGATCCTGTAATTTGAAGAATTGTAAATTTTTCTCGCATATGATTTACGACCATTTTATTTTTCATCAGGACTCTGTCGACGAGATGGAACGAAAGAAGGAAAAAATTATGCTTTTATCATTACAACGACGACAACAACAAGAAGAAGCAAAGGCTCGAAAAGAAATCGAATCGATGCAACGTCGTGAAAAAGAACGAGAAAAGGAAGATGAAAGAGCCCGAAAAAAAGACGAGCAAGCGCAACGTAGAGCGGTAATTCTTGAAGCACATAAACTTAAAAAGGCGATCGAAGAAGCCGAAAGAGAAGTATGCTTTTTCGGTTCGCAGATATCAGCAACGATTTCATTTTTGGTGTTTTTTCTCCAACTTACAGGGTAAGACTCTCGATGTGAAAAGTGAACTTATGCAAAAGCATCATCTTACACAATCTGCACCGAAATTGCGACAACAAAAAGTTACACGTCCGCGACCAAAAACAATTCACGTTGAATCCGGTTCGGTAGAGATTAGTGAAGCTTCGAGCTTATCGAGTCGCGGTAAAAAAGGTTCGAGTTCAAATTTAACAGGTAAGTAATAGGCGCAAATTACAAACGATTATTTTACTTCTTTTTTTCCCAACACTTTTGTTTTTATTGTTTGCATTTCGTTCGTTTTAATTTGTTTATGTTGATTTAGGCTACGGTCAATTAAGTTCAAATTCAATACGACGAGATTATTATCGAGGATCACAAGACTCCTTAGCTATTAGAGGTAATTTTATTTGTTATGTTTTGTTTTTAGCTACATAAATAAATAAGGAAATAATTTTAATATTTTATTTAGTTTTCTGTAATTGATTTTTTATAGCAGTGCTTGTGCTCAGTAAATAGGGCTAGTGAATTTCCCTGTTTTATTATAAGATATCAATTGATCCAAGTTTGACTTGAGGTTTATTTTATAAGTTATTAATCATCGTAACCACCTGTTAATAAATGGCTCAATGAATAAAAAAACATTTAGGAAATGCATTGAAAACTAGAAAGAAAGCTCTGAGCGGCCACCAGGCGGGGGGGGGGGCAATTACACTTTACCATATTTTAATTACGTAGCATGTTTTTTTTACGTTTTAAGCTTTTAATATTAATATCGCACAATTTATTAATCGTCTACTTATCTCTTTTAATATCTAATAAATTTCTAACTCTCTTAACAGAATCACCGGATGAATATCCAAGCGCAAGTTCTACTCCAATTGGTCGAAGGGGATCCTATAAAAACTCACGAGGTTGGTGGAGGGTTCTTTTTTTTCTCTATTCCACTAAAACAAAACAAAAAAAATATGCTAAAATTTGTTAACATTAATATTCTTCAACGAAATGCTTAAAAAACTAAACAGCTTGCACATGTTTACTTGAACGTACATGGAAAATATTGAACGCGAGCGTTTTTTAAAAGTCGCAATCTTGATAACAAGTTGAATGAAAACTTTTTTAACACGTGCAAAATATTTCCTTTTCCTGACTTTTTCTTTTTTTTTATTAAAACTAATTTCTTGCATGACGGCTTTAGAATTAACCTTTTAAATCACAGTCGATCTCTAACTATTTTTAATATCACAAATGCTTAAGTTGATTTATTTTTATCACTCTTTGTAAATAAATATAATTTTTTATATATTTTATAAATAATATTGCGGTTAAGGTAAATCTGGGTGATTGATTCCGAACAATTTTCCTGGTAATAGTTGCAAGTATTTCAGATGAATGTTATTTATTCTTTCAATTGCAGCAGATTAATTTTATCGAAGTGGGCGTATTCATGCGGAAGTAATTAGAAATTTCTGTGAATTAAAAAAAACGGAGTAAATTGTAGACCCTTTTTTTAACAACATAATTTGGGATGCAGTCATAAGAAACATTTGACAGTATTTTGAGTATAGGTCATGTGTTGGACAGTGTTTATCGCTTCAGATTAAGGCTTTGACGATCACGCGGAAGTTGATGGTCTTTTATTTGGACCACATAATATATACACGGCCAAAATCGTCATTCTGAATTAATAGACTCTCGGGCGTGTTCGCATGTCTTTTCGAAATGATAAAAAGAAAAGGAAAAGTTGTCGAGAAAAGAATCCTTAATTGAATAATTAATCAACTCTCAGTAGGGAGCCAATCTTTTTTAATTTATACTCGCTACTCATGGTGATATATATACTGGGGATGACTTGCAGCGATTGAGTTAAAAGCGGACGTTGTACCTTTCGCTTGCACGCAAAACCAAAACAAATTGATATAATGACCCTCTTTACTGATTTCTGTATATATTTTAATATGGGCATTATGAAAATTTTAGTAGAATTGTGTCTTTCAAACTTAGAGCAGCTTACGAAAGACTACTGCAACGTTAATTCACTTGTGTGTATTTCTCGGGTAGCATCAAATCGATTTTAAACCATTGGATATGACAAACGCGAAAACCGTCTAGAGTTCGCTGCGTCCGCGGCACAATTCCTGATACGTGCTTTAATTCCATTTAATGGTGGACTAACAACCTCCTCTACCATCCCGTCTGACGCTGAATCTATTCTCGCGAGCTCATCGTCCCGTTCGTTGCCTGGTACGCCACTATGCCCTCGTACCTAGCATAGTCGTACTCGATTCTGACTACAAAGTACCTTGAGCACTTCTCGACAGCGCTTTATTAGCTGGAATTTAATAGGTTGAGATATCCCGACCAAATATCCCCTCCATCAACATGATGTTACCTGCCTGGAGCACTGCCAGAATCTCCGCTTGGAATACACTACATGCATCCGGCAGCTTAAAAGCCTCACTTGCACTCAATTGCTCAGAGAAGATTCCAGTGCAAGTGCCGCATTCCATTTTGGAACCATCCGTATAAACAGAGAGTTCTCCCTCATTTACTACCCTGTTGCTATCCCAGTCTGCTTTGCTTGGGTATACAATCCTAAACGATAGGTTTAAATCTTTCACCGGGATCATATGAGGCTATCAGTGCAACAGTGGCCTAACCCTCAAGCAAAATCGTTGGATCTTGATGCAATATTTTTTCCATAACATTTTATACATATGTTCCTCAATAATAAGATTTTCTGTCATCTGTCCGCAGTATATGAAACTATTTTTTAAAATTATCTAATGAACACAGAATGCAAGTATAGATTCTAGAAAAATCATTTTTTCAGTTTTTATGTTTTTGTGGGTTAGGCCACTGTTGCACTGATAGCCTCATATAATCCGTGCGAAAGTTGACCGGACCCTCAAAAAATTCCCTAAGAATGGAGCGGTGTCCTAAGGATCTCTCCCCAAAGAGACCACATCTCAATTGTTTTACCGCTGTGTTTGACGCAACCTGCTTAATGAAAATATCAATGGGTAAAAGGTACATGCAAACTTCCAGTGCTACTGTTGGCGTTGTGCACAGGGCCCATGTGATCATTACACAAGCACTGCGCTGCACTCCACCCAGTTACCTTTAGAACTTTAGATATACTTTTTGTCTGCGTGTTTCCACCATATGTTAGAAGTGGTCGTGCAACCGCCGTGTACAGCCAATTCACCATATTTGGTATCAGACCCAGCTCTTTTCAACGGCTTGCCTAAACGCAAAAACGCGTTGCATACCTTTTTAATACGCTCTTCAACATTGTCTTTCAAATTTAGCTCCCTATCCAAGATCAGGCCTAGATACTTGGCTTTTTCCGATAGTTGGAGATCGACACCTTCAATCCTGCCTGAATTTCGGGATATTGTGCTTCCTAGTAGATAAAACCAACATATTTTTTGAGGATCTGACCCACAAGCCACATCTTTTGGTCCACCTGCTTAGCATGCGGAGTGACGACTCCCAAGATGTCAGTAATAGTATCCAAAAAATTTCCCTGAACTAGTATGACTATGTCATGGTTAAGGGCCACAACCTTGATTCTTCTCCGATTTCCAACAGAACCTCGTTTACTTCAAGGAGCCCTAGAAGGGGTGATATCACACCACTCTGTGGCCTTATTACCTTCCTTCCCCCTCTCTGAACTCACGCTCCTCGTTTCCAAGAAGGTCGTCAATCAGCCCATCAGTCGCTCCACTAAGCCTACGCAAATTGGAGCCTCTCTAATTGCTTCCACAGTTACATTGTTGAAAGCCCTCTCAACATCTAGCAATGCCCCCAACGTGAATTCTTTACTTTCCAAACAGAACTCTATAGACCCCACTACTTTACGTATATGGGCTGGGGGGGGGGGGGGGGGGTTTGGTTATGGGCTGTATCTACAGATTTCCCATTGATGTAGGCGTGCTGAGCGTTAGACAGCATCCTGATCTCGCATAATCTCCTTATGTACGTTTCTATAAGCCTCTCCAGCACTTTAAGAACGAATGGCGATATAATGAAAGGTCGAAAGTCCTTCGTTGTCGTATGACTGAGACTTCCCGCGACACGTACCTCTCGCCAGGCTCGTGGAACATGCCCTGCCCTGAAAATCGTATTAAACCAGCTGAGGATTGCCCCGGAAGTTTTACGAAGCATGATTGGTCTAATGCCGTCTGGTCCCCGTGATTTGAAAGTAGCAAAAGAGTTTATAGCCCATTTGATTTTGGCTTCACTCAGGAGTTCTTCCATTCCATTTGGTACAGTCAAATAGGTTCCAGAAAAGCCCCTATTTACAGAATAGGCTCTATCAGTGTACTACCAGGGAAGTGAGTGGGTATCAATAGCTCCAAGGCCTACTGACTAGTCTCCACCTACGACCCGTCAATCCTCTTTATATAGCCAGGTGAAACCGGCTCCTGAGAAAGTACTTTCCGCAACCTCGACGTCTCACAACATTCACCTACTAACACGTTGAATGCCATGAAGGTCACCGGTGACCGGTACAGAAATTTTGACCCTTTAAATAGCATTGTCAAAATTTTTGACAAACAGTGTTGCACGCAAAGTGTTAAAGCGCAGAATTTCTTTCGCGACCTTTGAACTTCCTGATCTTGTATTTGAAGACTGGCTTTATACTTGACCCAACCTTGTGTCTTCCCATCTCGCTTCGCCCTATTAACAAAATTTCCTAGAAGAAATTCCTTAGTTCGCTATTCCACCAAGATGGGTCAACAGAAAGGTATTGAAAGTCCCCAAACTTTCTTCAATCGCATCCCTACTTTCCAGATCCCACGGGATCGTTGAGAATTGTCGCTCTGTGATCCTATTGAACCTATCCCAATCCGCTTTCCTGGGGTTTAATTGAGTGATTCGGTTTAAATTTCTTGTCCAGTCAGAGTCTGGACAGTGTAGCCCAGTATTGACATTTCGTTTGTTCCCCCCACAACCTTATGTTCCTCTTGACGGCCTCGAATTGCCGAAGGTGTACAGCGCCCCAGTTCCAAAAGACTATAAAACTGACTACGAGCACTTAACTAAAATTATTTTGATATAAATATCTATTAAAAATAAAATTCGTTACAGTTCACTTAATTTATTAATTAAATTTACATATTTTGCACTGATCTTTCTTTCTTATCTTTTTTTATAAAATTACAATACGTGTATTACTCTATTGTTATTCTATATACAAAATCTTACATAAAAAAATCAACCAACCAAAAAAAACAAATATGGAACATTTTCCAGAACCGACTGTTGAACGGGGCCGTACATTATCACGTATATCGATAGCAAAAGGCAGTACACTGAATTTTAGAGGGCGAAAATCAAATTCCCTGATGAATTTGTGCGGTAAGGCCCATATAATTGACTAAAAACATTTAAACAAAATTAGTCAATACTAATTAGTTATTTTTCATTAATTTTTAATGTTTATTGCAAAACTTTAGTTCACTTACTTTACTTCAATTGTTTGGGGCTTCTGATTATAATTATGTGCTCTTTTTTTGTTCTGTACCTTTACATTATTATCGTATTTAGTGGTGGTGGTGGTTTGAATATTTCATTTATTTGATTTGTTTATCGTTTTATACAAATAGTTATTTTTTTCAAAATGTTGACAAATAGTTTGAGGTACATGGTTTTGTCCAGTATATTTTTGAACTATGTATATTTTTATGATTCTGGTATAAAAAGTAATGAAGTTCACAACTTAAATAAGTTGGAAATACTGTTTTTATTTTCATATTTTGATCACATAGTTTCTACGTCTATTTCTTCACTTATGCTTCTCTTTTAATTCCATTTTACCATAAATTTCTATCACTAGAGTCATAATTATCGGCTTTCTTGTGAAAAATCAAATGTATTGTGTTTTTAGAAAAACAAAAACATACCACCATTGATTTCTAGCTCCAAATCAAAAATAAGAATATTAATGTTTTCGTACAAGCTTAGATATCACCTCATTTTAGAATTTCACCCTACCTCTAAGTCGCATTTTCATTGTCTAAGATTGTTGAGTAACTCTTCACATTTGAACATTTTTTAATAGGCTGAAATATTTTACGGTGACTTGTCTATTCTTTTTCTTTTAATTGCTGTTTAAGTTCAATTATTCAGCTTGATAACGTTGTTTTAATTTTCACAGACTTAACTGGTTATTAAAATCATTTTTGCTTTATTGGAATTTCATTTGATTTCATTCTTCTTATCATCGAATTCTTCTATTTAACTTTGGAATCATTTTACATTTCATTTCATTCATTAATAAAATTAAAAAAAAAAATCTCGAGAAAAATTACAATTTCCGAACTTCGCCTAACCAAAAAAAAATATATTTTCTTTTTTCCTCGATTATTTTTGCTCCATTGCGCGTTATAGACACAGATTCGGGTTTAGGACGTGCCACGCCACCACGACGGGCTCCATCACCCGGTATGGGTACATCAGGTAGGCATTTACCGTCGCCATCTGGTCCAGGCTCATTACCTCCCGGATTGATGTCGAAACGTCGTAATTTCGATGATGGATCAAGCGATATTTCGTCAACGCCCAGTTCAATGATGATGGAATATTCGGGTTTGTATAGCAATAACATAATACAAAAAATAAATAAAATACAAAATTGTAGCGAAACCCCAGGGACAATTCGTACGAATCTCATTGCTGAAAGTCGGCACTCATTCATCATTCAAAAGTCTTTTAATTTGCAACATGTTAAAAATAAGATTATGAAATGTTTGAATTTGCTGAGATAAATGAAAAGAAACGTGTGGTTTGACGAATTGTTGTTAAAAAAAAAAAATTAAGAAGCATTACTACCAGTGTTTTATTTTTTATAATTTTTTTTTTTTCGATTGCTTAACTTGTGGCTGCTATAGATTAGCATTTAGAATTTTACCGCATGTGCTGAAGCCCATTAATTTCACTAAAAATATTTATTTCGAAAAATTACTCTCACTACTATATACACTCAATAGTAACAGAAATTTCTCCTCTATTAGGTCCGAAACTATACAAGCAGCCTGCAGCTAAATCAAATCGGGGTATTATTTTAAATGCTGTCGAATATTGTGTCTATCCGGGAGCTGTTCATCGCGATGCCAAGCAAAAAGTTTTAGAGAAAATTGCACGATCGGAAGCGAAACATTTTCTGATATTATTTCGAGATGCTGGTTGCCAGTTTCGAGCGTTGTATAGTTATTGGCCGGAAAATGAAACGATTCTTAAGCTGTATGGTACGGGACCGAGCCAAGTTGATGAAGTCATGTTTGATAAGTTTTTTAAGTGAGTATTAATCAGTAATCAGATTTTTATTTAGGGGGAAAATATCATTTCGAGTCCACTCAATCTTAACAATCCCTCGTTTCGCGAGTATATGTTCGTTTTGTTAAATTTTTGCATGGTCACTGCGTTTCAAAATTACACAATATGACAGACTCATATTTCTTTTTAAATTTTATTTCCCCAGGTACAGACTGAGGCCCGTTCCTACGATCGTCAGTAACGTTCTAACTGGAACTTTAACTGACAGATGTTCATACGAAACTTACAGTCAAAGTTCGGGTTAAATTTTAACTGAAGATCGTAATAACGGCCCTTAGTAATATGCCTCCCATTTGAATCATATCTTTCATACACTACTGCAGCAAGGATTTGATGTGCTCCTTCCTGAACTAACCAAACTATTGAGGGCTAGTTTCTAAATCGGAGAGAAGTAAATGTACGTTTTTTCGATGCTTGGCAATAAATGTTGGACCCAGCCAACTAGCCATAGTCATATCGTCCAATCAGTCATTCATTTCATTATCCGTACTAAAATCTACAGATACTTGAGTCCGGCTGCTCTTAGCCAGCTAAACAAAATATCAATCGCTTATGAAATTAACAGTCAGTGCACTGCACAATTCAATACAAAAGGGTTAAGGAAATAGCTTCATGTTCTTTCGTAGACGTTAAAGGTGATATTCATTGAATTATTTATTCGGAAAATAACAGAAGAAGGACAGTAACAAAATTAGATAAAAAACTCACTGTTCACTGAAGCGTTCTCTTCCCACTGCTGTGCTGCATTCTTGTAGAGTACCTACATGGCTAACAAGGGATTTGATATGCAAGCATTTACCGGTTACACGTTGATCACTCTAAAGATAGTATTACACTGTTTTACCAAGTGGTCAAATTGCAGTAGCTAGCAATGCGAAATAGTGAACTCCAATTAATTTTCACAGTATCCGCTCGGTCAAATTCGCTGATTATCACTGGTGTAGTTGACAAGGATTAAGTATAAATCTTACCAAAACGGTTAAAGTTTAATTTGAAAAAACCAAAACAAAATTGGAGGGCCTCGATTTTAATAGATAGTACGATTGAATTCTCATCTTATGTGTTACTTTCAACAAGTGTCTGACTTTAAATAATCACCTTAAAACATTTCCACACGAGCGATGGAATGGTAAACAAATCTGGTCCTTCCTTAAATCGCTTAACATCAGTCAGACGTTCTTGTATTGTACAATTCAACTTTTCAATGAAACTGGTGACGTGATAGACTGGCCTCAGACCAGTCGTCCCCGCACCGCACGCACAATAAAAGCATTCGAAGAAATCCAATCCGTAAGCAAAAAATCCTCGTTCATGAATGAATATTGCACCGCGCACTTACGGTTTATCGTATTCTACGTGATGATTTAACTGTGAGAGCGTACAAGAAATACACCGGACACCAGTTAACCGATAAACTGAAGCAAATACGGTAAGAAAGATCGAAAAGAGTCTTACAACAAACAGATTGACCGTTTCTTCACTAGAAGCTCTTATGAAGCTAAGAAGAAGGTTCCAAGGGTCCAGAGAGGTCACCATCCCGCTTCAGTGATGTTTTAGTGGGGCGTTTCGTATTCATTTTTGCGAAAAAGGGGTTAAAACCTCGGCAAAAGTTTACCAAGAAAAGCTGAGTTAAACCTCTGAATACAACATTGTTGAAAAATAATCCTTGGGTATTCGAGCAGGATTCCGGTCCGGGGCATAACGACACAAAAATGGCTGGAGGACAACGTTCCGGCGTTTATTCGCGCTGAAGACTGGCCGTCCGGAAGTCCCGGTTTGAACCCGCTTGACTGTTAATTGCGATTAGGGTTGGAAGAAAAAGCATGTTCGAAACCTCACCGCAACGCGGAGTCCTTAAATGCATCTCTGAAGAAAGTTGTAAAAGAATTTCCTCTAGACACCTTGCGTACGGCTATCGATGAGTTTATTCCGCGATTGAAGCTGTGGCGGACATCTAATATATAAAAATAAGTGAGTTTTTTGGTCGAGCCCGGATAAAATCTACACCTGTGAACCGTTCCCTCCAAAATTTTGCATGGACATTCTCGAGACTACCGGATAGGTTGAGAACATAATAATATATTCCCAAAATTGGTGGTTCGCGAGTTATTTCAACATTTGAGTGTTTTTCATATGATTTACCGGCAGTTTGTTCGTTTTCAGTGTATTAGTTACGCGTTCCTATTACTAAATGGTAACGTTGGACTATGGATGGATAGAGGATAGTGGATAGAGAATGGAGGATGGTGGATGGTGGTTGGGGGATGGAGAAAAATGAAAAGTGAAAAATGGCATTAATGTCTCCAGTTCCTTGAGCTGAGAAAGTGTACCCGAAACGAGAGTAATGTATCAACGGAAGAAACAGGACCAATGGATAAACGGGAGTAACAGGGGCGATGTACGCGGCTAGTTTTGAGTTTTGAATTCCGTCTGTACGTCGTACTCAAAAACATTGACATTTTTTGGTAGGTACATACTCCTACGAGTAGTATCTTTTGGGTGGGTGGGAGAGCGTTTCGGACGAAAGATTTTGGTTTCTAAATCTCAGGAACCGCTTACGCTCGAAAGCTCGAATTGAAACATTTTAAAATCCATATCATCTAAACAATGGATTTCAGAAAGTTTAAACTTTGTAGTTGTTTTAAGGAATGCAAGGGGATTCGACAAGGGCTAACATTTTTAAGCCGGTAACGTTTCATATTAGTTTTGAAGCAGTCCAAACAAATGGGGACAGGGTAACTTTTTGGCAAGTACATATTGGTTTTTGAATAAGAATCTCAAGCTGACTCGCCTTAATTTATTTGCCGCAGCGAACACATGTGCATTCAATTTTAGAAGTTCAGAAAAGAATGCACCTAGATACTTTTAGGTCTCCATTATTTTGGTCATGGTCATCTTGATTTTATTCTTTTTTCTCTTTTCTTAATTCCGTTAGAGAAATTTTTATTTGAATGATTCCTGAAATAGATTAGTGGGCCAATGCAGAATTATTTCGAATATAATTTATGAATGCCGTCAGTCAGAGCCATAGAGCTAATGGAGACGACAAGCCACCGGTTTTGTATAAATATATCTAAAGCTTTGAAGCCAGAGAAGTGAGACAAAACAGGTTCGTTATATCAAATTATTTTTGTTTAGCGAGTTTCAAGAGCTGGATATAATATAAATCTGAGTGAGTAAACACAAATTCCTTATGTTAATTGTTGTTGTTTTGTGTGAAAGTGAATACGACGATGTCTGCCTTCAACTCAATCGCTGCTTGTCATATACAGTATATATGTATATATACCCTATAAACCAAACTTCGATGAAGAGGCAGCGAACAGTTTCGAAACTTGTCGCTGAAAGAAGATTACCAGTTGGGAACAAGTTCAACTATGTACTTGCTCTCTGTAAATACGTTTGCGGTATTCGCATTTCTCTCTTGCTCATACTGAAATGCATCTGACCATCTCATCCGCACTTTTCGTCATGAGAGATCTCCTATCGCGCATTGTATTTGAATTTGGAATGAACAAGAACGAGATGGCAATACGTGCACTCAGTGAACAGGCAGTTTGAAATCAGTATGAAGTAGAGCCTACTGGTCATCGATGAGGAGTGAATCTGAATTGCGTATGAAGTCCACCTGAACGATCGAGGATCATATGAATTGTGTTCTACCGCTCATCGAATGAAGGTTGGATGAAATCGCATAAGAAAGTTATTCCCTGCCGGCCGACACTGCATCGATCCTCGACGTTGGGTCATGGCGTCGAATGTAATTTCTTTGCACGTCGACTAGTGCAATCGAACTACGACTTTTATTTCACCAGCCGGCAGAGTTATGAGTTCTGTGATCAGTTTCGTGTAAAAATTCACGAAACTGCACAGTTGAACGTCCAAGTTTGTAATGGCATTTGCAGGTCGAGTAGATAAGATACGCACTTGATAATCGGATGTACATATAAGCATTCGGCGATCATACTTTAGTCTTTTTCACTCACTAAAGGTGGAAGAGGTCGGCATATTTAACATACTTGAGGAAAAGTTGGGGAAATGTTTACTTTTCGATTTAACACAAGCGCGCGTGTAGTACCCATGAATTTTTCGTGCTTTTGGTTTATAGGGGGGTTAGAGCCTTCTCACATCTTATCAAGTTTATAAAGGGGGGGGGGGCCGAAAGGCAAAATAATTTTCCAACTATTCATAGCTAAAGGTGCGTTTACACTCACCCTTGAGGCTTAAGTACAAAACGACAGAAATACAATGCGCTGCAAGTTGCATGCTGCCACAGTTCATTTTATGTGTGTACACATATGAAAGCGTGTGTCGGAGAAAAAGTTGCAAAATGTTTGACTTTTGCGACTGCACGAACCATCTGATCAGTTGATTTTATGGTTGAGGCGCGCCTCAAACGTTGAGTGTAAATGCTGTAAAAAGTAGTGTTAAAAAACAAATAAGAAATATCCTCCGACATTCCCCATGTAATTGAGGGCTGCATAAAGAAATTTCCTGTAAAACAAAAATTGCTCTTATAGATCTACCTGTGCGGGATCAGTTCATTCCTGCCTATACCTTCCTATCTTGATCACTTTCTTAAAGTTGCCATTTTTTACGGTCCCGATGTAAATCAGAAACGGAATTTATTTGTCAAATTATTTTTATAATCTGACCAATCGATTAAAGTTACCCGTTTCGCTCAGTCCCGTGGGTGGTCACTATATAGAGGTTCCACTGTATTTTTCTTTCTAATTTAATTTTGATATTTAATAAAAAAATTATCACTCATTGTTTTTCAGATATAACTCAGGAGGAAAATGTTTCTCTCAAGTACATACGAAACATTTAACAGTCACTATTGATGCATTTACAATACACAACTCGTTATGGCAAGGAAAAAAAGTGAATTTACCAAGTAAAAAAGACATGGCGCTTGTAATTTGAATCCGTATTGTGTTTATGAATTTTCACATATATATAAATTGCTTATATATTTTAATTTTTTTTTTTTTTAATTTAATTTATTGTCACGTTGCTTGTAATTGGTATCAAACTATTTGTTATTATTAATGTAACTGACCTCTGTCTCCCGACTTCCTTAAAAGCATTCGTCTTAAAACGGTAACTTTTTTAATAGTAACAAATGCCCTAAAACGAAAAGAGGAGAAAAAAAACTTGTGATTCATTTCTCTTCGCTCTTTGTTTATTCTTGTTGTTTTTTTTCGTCACAGATTTGAAATTTTAATTTGTTTATTTATGATTTAACTTAAGAAATTGACCGATCACTTATCTTTTAAATGTTTCAATAACTTTGCGGAATTAAACTGGAAGGGAAAAGTAAAGTAAAGAAAGGAAATTAATTTTTATATATAAACTACCACAACTTAAAAACAATTATGTAGCATGCTAAGTCGAATCATTTTTAGATAAATTATTTAACTTTACAGTCTATTTAGTGAATGTAATATATATTCTAATTGCATAAGGACATATTTCTGTAACCGTGTGGTCTGATCCTAGTTGGAAATTAATTTCGCGCAACATTTAATGATATCATTACACAACTTAAATGAAGGAAATAGTAAAATGTCATGTCATCAAAACTTATCAGTGTAATTTTATTGCAATATGCCAGAAATGAACAATTTATTTAATTAAACAGAAGATCATAAAAGCAACGTTATTGATTCATGCATGTTAATACGTTACAAGGGTTTTTTTCTTTTGTAATAAGATTTTCGTTTCCATAATGGAAAAGTAATTCAATAAATCTATCCAGAAAAAAAACAATAATATTTTCAAGATAAGAAAACGCGAGAAGAAAAAATAAAATCTGTTTTGCTTGTAAGGTGTTAACTTAATAAAAAAAAAGAATAATTAAAAAACTATAAATATAATAACAATAAAAAAAAACCTAAAAAAATAATATAATTTTTTATTACAGAATAAAATCGAGGTTAATAAATTTAAGTTTCTAGTGAAAGAAGAATAAAATATTATTTATCTGTTTTTATATTATATAACAATAATATTAAAAATTAATGAAACTATTATACTATTATATAAAAAACAAAAAAAAAAAAGGAATGATGACAATTAGAAAGAGGAATTTCATATATATACATAATTAATAAATAATAAACAAAACTCTTAGTCACTTATATTTAATATATAATTTTTGTTTATAACTTACATTCCGTGCATTACAAAAATTAATTTCTCTCTCGTTCATTATTATAAACAAAAAAAAAAAAAAATGCCTTCTTGAAAAAAAAAAACATTTTTCACTTTTTTTTTTCCATCAAAATTATAATCGACCGAATACAATGCAGAAATTATTGTACTATTTTCCCATGGTAATGCAACAGCAGTTTACTTAATAACATAATTTTGAATAATGATATTTTGTCAATGCGGGACGAATTATTTGTTGTTGCTAAAATACAAAATGAAAAAAAATATGAATGTATGTGATTGTATTTTTAATAAATATATAGGTAATACGTAATGCAGGCATCTGGTAAGAATCTAGTAAGCCGTTGACCATTTTAAGCATGTTCAAGTTAAGTTTTGTATGGGTATACATACCTGTATCTTGACGTAAATTTAAGGTGGTATCTACCAAAAGCAGCGCCTTCCGGGTAATAATTTTGAGTGGTATCGTTTTACTTGGGGACATAGCTGGAGCACGAATTGATAAACTAGTCAAGTTCATTCGCACCTGTGACTAGCTTTTCCCTGTAGCAATGCTACGATATCTCCCTATATGGGACTTCATTAATGTCGCGAGTGTGGTATCACAATGGATCAACCGAACGGCCTAAGTGAGGCGATCTATAGTTTGGATGGCTGCTAAATACTTTAACTGGATTTTTGAAAAATTACAAATTATCGTATGATATGAGATCAACAAAGGAAATCTTCCACTGTCTAGACTCAGCAGCAAAGGATGTCGGGCTAAGGGTCAATGAGAGTAAGACCAAGTTCATGACCCAAACAAGAAGAAACGCGCCAACTAGACAAAATATGACCTTGGGGGACTACAACCTGGAGAATGTGGATCATTTCTCATACTTGGGATCACACCTTGTAAGAGACGGCAACGAACGGGACGAAATAAATCAACGGATCAGCCTAGCAAATAAGGCATATTTCACGGTTCTCCCGATCTTAAAATCGAAAAAAGGGAACAGGCTGAGCAAACTTCGCATATACAAAACCATAATAAGACCTATGCTACAATATGCAAGTGAAACGTGGACTCTCACTCAAACGTCTGAAAAATCAATAGAAGCTTTCGAACGACGAATTCTTCGAAGAGTTTTGGGACCAGTAAGAGAAGGCACTGAATGGCTTATTCGGTACAACAACGAGTTGTGTAACATCTATGACGACCCAGCCGCATCGACTCTTATAAAATTCCGTAAGCTGCAATGGGCAGGTCATGTGGAGCGAATAGAGGACGGAAGAATTCCCAAGCGCACATTGAAAGGTAGAGCCCATGGCAAGCGACCGGTGGGAAAACCGCGAAAAAGATACGAGGATTCAGTTGACGCAGATTGCAAATCGCTTCTTCGATGCACAAACTGGAGGACGCGGGCGCTGAACCGAGATGACTTCAGACAATGTATCCTGAAGGCCCTGGCCCGATTTGGGCTGTCGCGCCATTGATGATGATGAGATCAACAAGACTTAAAGAGCAGGCGCCAACCATAAAAATCCTAACAAGCATCGAGGAATGAAATCCAAGTTCTTTCCCAAGGATGCCCTAAAGTCCAATAAAATTTCTTAAAAGAACAATAGCAACAGGCGATGTGGATAAACGTTTCATCAACTTGTGCCTGAATTGTGATGAGCAATATTGACCAATATCTAGCAATTCAGCAATAAGGACTTACACGAGCAATTCAGTCTATGAACAACACGAAAGCAAACTTGATAAACAAATCTAAAACTTAAAATGAAACATTTAAATATTTGAATTTAAAGCCATTACAAAACGAAACTTGACAAATAAATGCAAAATACAAAACAAAACTTGAATCACCGAACGAGGACAATCGCTCGGAATTTTCCAAGTCAGTGAAAATACAGCAACTAGGTATAAGGCGAACAATATCAGCAATTTGTGCCGAAATATTTCCGCAATTAGCATGATATTGCCCTGTATTGCTCCACTAGTCTTGGCAATAGTTTTTGCACTATTAATTGCTTGAAAAATTGCTCGTGTACGAGCACCTTAAGGTATTCTAGCGAGATAAAATATCTGGGAGCTAACCAGAATGAAAAACTCGAAATGCTGACTTCCACAAGCCTTGCTCTGGATTTAAAGGAATCTTCTCGGCAAAAACTGGGACTGAGTCCGAAACTAACCTAATCGAATTAATCGCAGTTGCTAGTGCCATAATAACTTAGGCGGCATTTTTCTGGTTTCGATAAACATAATAGAAAACTACTCAGTTAAGCCTGATCAAATTACAGTCATTTCTACCGCTACTTTAGAGATACTTCTTGACTTAGCACATCCACAGTTAAAATAGAGAAAAAAGCAAGGATCACTACTTATAAACTTCTGAGTTCAAAAAATGAGACAGAGCTAAATTTCTTGGGCCAACTTATTTCTTTATAAGACAGGGGCCTTACGATTTAAATTTACGATACGATTTTACTTTGGTATTACTGAATACGATCGTAAGGGACAAACGGTGCTGCCATTGAAAGTGTGTGAATTTTGCTGTTGAAAAGTATATTGCGCTTAACTTCACTAAGCAATAAATTACACAAGTGGTTGTTGTTTATGTTGTTAGTTTGAATTAGATATTACTTTCGTTACTGTTTTCGACGTAGAAATGTTTAATTTGGCGGTGTATTTAGCATATGTAGTATGTAGCGACGAGGATTTCGATGTTGAAACTCGATCAAAAATATTAAAACGGATTCGTGACGCGGCGAGCCCATTAGAAGTTAGTTTCTGATTCAAGGTAGGATTTCTCTTGTACTTTATTTTTAATTAAATAATTTATTGTAATTACAGTTTCAAGCAATTGTTCTGATTATTCAAACCAGCATTTTTGCAAGTATTGAATGGAATAAAGGACGAATTGAAAGTACGTAGCAGCTCTTCGTCAGTGCCACCAATCTTGAAAAGCATCTGCTTTGAGCGACAGCTATCAGTGTTGCGTTGGACAGAGCTACGACATCGGTATGTCTCAACCGCTGGTTTCTGTTGTACTTACAGAGCTCTGTAACGTGATGGAAACGAAACTATGTTTGAAGTCGATAAAAGAATCGAACTCGGAGGACAATGATGCCGCGAAATGTTTCTTTTATGAGAAATACAGATTGCCTGGTGTAATCGGTTGTGTTGATGGGACACATAGTAAGACCTAGCCATAGCGAGCACTTGTTCTTCAATAGAAAAGGACGACACAGAATTAATACGAATATCTACTTAATCAAATAATCGATGGCGCAAAAGCCCAAATCGGGCCTAGGCCTTGAAGTAATGCTAGAGTTACTTCATTACGAGACCAACGGAACATTAGGAGGTGAAGTGGTCAGCTACACGCTCGTCCGTGATTACTACCCCGATTTTTACTCATTTACAGCTGAGTGAATTGGTATTTCGGGTTTATAACATCTACTTATCCTTTGTTAATTCAAATGCCGGCGCGTAGTATATATTCGATTTTTAAATTTATGTTTTCAACTTCTAGTTCAACTGTATTGGTATATTTTATTCAAATGCTCACTTTTTTTCTTTTTTAGTTTGTATTTCTTCTCTTTCAAGTGACTTACGACCGGTCGACAGCGACCGTAAAATTTTACGACCAAAACTTAACGATTCGCCAAAAAATCGTATTCAGTAATTCCAAATTTACGATTTATCGTACGATCGTATTCAGTAATGCCGAATTTAGAATTTACGATTGATTTTGATCGTATCGTATTCAGTAATAAGGCCCCAGGACTCTAATTTGGTACACAGACGGATGCAAAACGGACAAAGGTGTTTGACCAAGAGTCTATAGTAGCTCTTGTGTAGGTCGCAAACGAACTAGTTCAGAAGAGCGTTCACAAAACTGAAATGAATGAACTAGTTCGCAGTCAGTCCCGCTCCTAGTTAGTTGTTATTAATTCATTGCAATTTGGAAGTCAGTGGTACAAGGTACAATATACTTGTAGACTGACGACGTTTTTTTTTTTGCTTATCTCATTCTATTTGCCTATGAATAGGCTGCCTCAACACGTAGGTCTTCAACTTCCGTTGGTTATAATGCTACATAAGCTAACCGAAAGTCGATTTTTCCCCCTAATTATTTCCGTTGTAAATAAATGGATTGTAAATACCGTGCTGCAATGCACCGACATCAAAAGTTTTTGCGAATCAGATTGCTGTATGTATTAGGTTGCTGCAGATGAAATATTATTTTTCTCTATGAAGTGAAGTCTGTTGCGATTTTCATGTCTCAAACTGCGAAAAGAAAAAAAATGGATTCGAGTCAAAAACGGGTAATTTTCCTTTATGAATTTAAACTTGGCACACAGCACAACGGAGGCAACCGAAAAGCATTAACAGAGCATTTGGAACTGATACGGTAAACAAATGAATCACACAGCAATGGTTCGAAAAATTCAAATCAAAAGGTATGACTCTTCAAATTAAGCGTGGTACCCAAAACCTTCGATGGGCAAGGACGAGCTGAATTTATTAGTGGAATCTGGCTCACGCCAAAACTGTAAGGGACAATTCGCCGACACTTACAACAACTAGGAAAAATCAAAAAGCTTGATAAGTGGGTTCCGCATGATTTTACTGTGCAAAACACGACGCGTCGACTGGAAATTTGCAGTTCCCTGCTCTCCCGGAAGAGAAACGATACGTTTTTGAACAGAGAAGTGACTGTTCGACAATGGTCACCGATCGGCACAATGATTGGATGCTGATGAAACCCCAAAACACAAGTCGAAACCAGAAGATGATAATGGTGACTGTTTGGTGGTCTGAAACTGGCAGTTATTCACTATTTCCTTTTGAAGCGTGGCGAAACCATTAATGCAGAGAAGTATTGTGCCCAACTCGGTGAAATCCATCAGAAATTGTGTTTTCAACTGGCTAGATTGGTGAACAGAGGTGGAGTTATACTGCTTTATGACAGTGCACGGCCTCATGTTTCAAGAACAACGGTCCAAAAATTAAACGAGTAGCAGTATGAGACTCTTTCTCATCCACCATATTCACTAGACCTTTGTCCAACCAACTACCACTTTTTTAAACATTTGGGCCATTTTTTGGCTAACATACTATTCGGTAATGCAACAGCCTTCGAGGACTATCTTCGCTCAAGAAATTCAGACTTCTACGATACTAGCATAAACGTACTTTACTACGTACGTTCTACAATAAAATTAAGTTTTATAAATGTTACATTTGTTTGAAATTTCACTACCTAAAACCAGTTTTTTTCTGCAGCAACCACCTAATACAATAACCTAATAGTATATGTGATTCTTTTTTACGAGAACAGAGTAGCTCAAGTGTGTGGTTCTTCTTTTTGGATACTGAATCGACTGCTCTTAACTTTCTTATTCCATGATACGTTCCCTGTGAACAGGCGCAAACTCTAGCGAGGGGTTTTGGGAGTTGAAACATGTCAAAATGTCTTTACTTAAATTACGGAACGCACTATATTTCAAGGAATCGTTCAGCCACAAATTCGGAGTCTTGTTAAAATTAGTTTTGAGTGAAAGTTCACTAGTCAGCGAAATCATTCTACTCAGTACAAAAAGTCCTTAAGACAAATAGTACATAATAATAAGATTATTTTCCGATAGCTTTGAATGCTTCAAAATTGGAAATTGAAATTTTGTAAAAATTAATTTTTAAATGGTTACAAGTAAAAGGACAAGTATGTTAGAAATTTAGTGAGTCCTTTACCACCTCCCATGTGAAATTCTTTCAAAATGGAAAAGTTTACTTTCGATAACTTACCTAGTTATAGATATGAAGTTGAACGCTGATGATATTGTTTTTTTAGTTTCGAGTTGCAACCATATGATAGTTCTTCTGATTCTACTTTATCCCAACTACAATATAAATCGGAGTTCAGTATTTCATCTAGAGTATCTCACAATTGGCTTGCAACCGATCGGGACTTCAGTATGTTTTTTTACATAATTCCACTACACTTAGGTTACAGATCAGATAGCAACTAAAAAAAAGGAACAGAAAAGAAGATCAATGTGAGAAGTTCTATCATATCTTAAGCAGTTCGAGAGACCTCGTTTTATGTAGAGTCACTGTATAAGAACTAACACAAACATCCACTATCTTGAGTACGGGCAATGACCGCTTTTGGTACCTTTTTAGTACTCTTAAAACCTGCGAACTCCAAAATTCGCAGGTTTCTTAAATGGCATAGTTTTAGTGTGTATACGTGTAGCAGATGGATTTTGATTAACGTTTCACGGAATCGAGATTCATATGTCTCATGAAATGTCAACTAAATACAGCGTTTATCCACTTCAGTGGAGATAAAAATGAGCCCGACGTCCCTCTTCTCTTCATAAGTCCTTAACTCTCTTCCAAAACTTTTCAATCCCAATCCCCCCAGAACAACCTCAGCCTCCCTTAATCCCCCAGTGGTATTCCCTCGGAGACAGCTATTTCATAAACAAACACGAACGCCGAAGAAAGAACGAAGCCACCCACGCCGAACACGTTATGATCCACAGAGACCTGCTTTCCAACGAGAACAGATGCCGAAAGATCTACACTGATGCATCAAAATCCAGCACATCCACATCCTACGCAGTCGTAGAGAGCTCAATTTCCTCTCTAACGACACTTGAAAGTGGTTACCTTGACCTCCACACCAGCATTCAAGCAGCTGAAATGTGGGCCATTGCCCGCGCTGTTAATATCCTATTAAAAACAAACAATGAGAAAGGAATAATTTTCACGGACTCCAAGGCTTCAATAGATGCTGTTAGAAACCCAAAAAACCGGGACTACCTGCCAATGTACATCAGAAACACCTTGGCTCTGACTGAATCCATAAAAATCTGTTGGGTCCCCGGTCACGTAGGGATCAGAGGAAACGAAGCCGCAGATCGCGCAGCAGGAACTCTATCCAACCAACCTCCTACACCGCAAGAAACCGTTATCACTCCACCTTCAGAGAACAGCCTCCTAAAACTGATCTCGGTCAAGATTGAGGAAGTCAAACGTCTCTCCTGGACCGCTAGTAACACCTTCCTGAATACACACTGGAAGAACTCCACTCATCCTAACTACAACCCGGACCTGTCTCGAGGTCTTGCAACAAAGCTCGTCAGGATAAGGTTAGGACACACCTGGCTCACCAAAGGATACCACATATTACGAACAGACCCTCCCTCCTGCCCGCACTGCGCTTCTCCGTTAACTGTCCTACATATCCTAACTCAATGTCCATCTACTCTTTCCTTCTTTAAACACGATGTCCCTCCATTGACAGAACTTCTTGATCCTTCTCAACACTCTAACTCTCCCCTATTCCAACTCCTAAACAACAATAACCTTCTTAAACAAATATAAAACTTACCTCCCTTCTTTATCATGTCCCAAATTTGTTATTGTTTAAACTCATTAATTTTCGATTTATTGTTAAAATGTAAAATGTTTAAACGCCATATGGGCTTCTAAGTCTCGAGTGCGACTACCATAGGCTCTCCCAAATTCATTTGGCAGTAGTCCGACATAATAAATAAATAAATAAAATAAAAATGAAAAATCGAGATTTCAGAGGACATACTCTTCCAAAAAGGAGGTCAAATGAAAGCAAAAACGAGGTCTTTTAACATCCCTGAAGAGTATACTCCAGGATTAAACACGGGATATTTAGTAGTTGGGCGAGTACTCCAGAATTTGTCCCATGAGAAATCTCGTCTTAAACTCCCCTTGGAAGTACTTTTAAATTATTTTTTAAGAGGAACAATGGAGATATGATTTGAGGGGACATACTCTTGCAAAACGGAGGTCAAATGGAAATTCATTTTTATAAAAAGTATCTACTAACGATATAATTTTTCTGAAAACCCCATCCGAAATAGTTTTCTGCGTTCGCGCCTGCCTGTGAAGATGATGCCAAGAATTCTTAACTGTCTTTGAAGCGGAACAATTTGTTCACGCAGTTGGAAGTGTCGCGGCATACATTTCGTTTTTCGGCCGATGTGAAGCGCGTTTCGATTTTTGTGTATGTGGGAATCTTAGCTGCCACATTTTTACCCCATAAAGCTTTTTGTTTACCATTCCACATCTAATCCTGACGCTAACTAGTTCTGTTTCATCCTAACATAGTTGCCCAATAGATAGCATGGGTCTTACAATAATTTTATAGGCTCACAGGTTATTTTTAGTTAAATTTCAGACTTCCGGATTCGCCTACTTGTTTTAAATTTGATATCACCGTTGAGCCGGCGGAAAAACGGCAAGTCTACAAACACTAGAATCGGTGCAGTTCCAGACCCATTCACTAAAAAAATGATTTGAAGCAGTAAAAGTGCTGTGATAGCACTATTCTTGCAATCAGTCTTTTTCTGGTTTGACCGTTACGATATCAATTCCAGGCAAGTTTCTTGATATTATATCGAAGAAGTTCTCTTTGCCTCGCATAGAAAAAATAAAGACTTAATTATAGTTCAAGCATCATTAGATATATTAGCTTACAAGTAAAAAAAATTAACTGAAATTAAATACGTAGATATAACACACGTGATTACGATCACTTCTTCTGTGAAATCGCTCCAATCCGTTCTTCCAGCTTTGCTACCTCCTTGTTAACATTTTCCAGATTTTGTGCGAACGCTTCTTGTACGCCCTGCAGCAACGTTTTATTGTTAGCAATCCCGGACGTGATACCGTTTTGTGTGGCCTCTAGTTCAGCAATAATTTTTGTGAAATTTGTCGCTGCAAAAAAAACATACGAAATGAGAAAGATGGAATTTAAATTTGTCTCGAATTCGAATTACCGTATTTGTGCAAAGATTCAAGGGCTTGCATCCGATCCAAGATGCCCGGAAGAACCTGAGTAACAGGTTCGGTCCGTTTTGCAATTTCGTAAAGTTCGAGTATTTTCTGATCGCGTTGCACGTCCTGATTCGTTGCGTTCGTCTTCTCAACGATCGCGTCCATTTTCGCTGACAAATTGTTGAGACGAGCCTCGATCAGATCGAGCTGATTGGGCTGAAGCAGAGCTGCTTTCGTGCTTAGCTGTTGTACGGCTTCGAGCAGGCTACTCGTACCGATCGAAGCCGAGAGTCGACTCATTTTTTCCGGTCGTGCACCGACTGCCGTTTCGATTTCGCGCAACCGATGTTCGAGCGTTGCGATTCGTGTCGACTGGACCAAGTCGGTTCCGCGCGACGGAATCGGTGTAAGGATGCCGGTCTTCTTGAACTCATCGACCTGTCCGATTAGAGTTTTCAGTTGTTGTTCGGACGATGTCGAGACCTCCTCTTTTCCGATAACCTGTTCCAGTCGGAGACTGTCGAGAACTTTCTTTGCCGTGTTAACCACATTCGCTACCGCCTCGTACGACTCCTTGTCCTCCTTGGACACTTGCTTGTCCACTTGAAGTGCCGTGATTTCGTCCATTAGCTCGTTCATTTCGCATTGTAGTCGACGACATTTCTCGACGGGTGTTTCCTTTTCGCCGTCGGCTGCCAGCTCGTAGGTCGTCGACCAGGCGTCGTAGCCGTTCCGAACTCGTCGACCCAATTTGTCGGAGAAGTCGACGTTGCCGGCCAGATGTTTTCCTCGGAATCGTCCGAACGAGTCTTTTGTATTGATGCTGACCTTTTCGATTGAGTCATTCTCGGGCTCCTCCTCGTAGTAGTCGGACGTTTCTTGTTCCGGAACGTCGGCAGTTTCGTAGACGTCCGGTTGGTCGTACGCCTTAAATTTCGAGTTTTCGTTAGCTGAATGAAATCAATCGGGTTTAGTTTACTTACGATTCCTGGTAAGTTCGCGAATTTTGGATCTGCCATTGTTAGACGGATTATCACAAGTTTTTAAATCAATTTTTCTGACACAAGTGCAGAACTCAGAAAATGACAGTTCGCGATGCCAAAACGAAATGACGTAAGTACCTTATAGCGATTGCAGCGCCAGAAATAGTCAAATCAAAAAAAAAAAAAAAAGTCTAGTCTAGACTCGAACCGAAAAGAGAAAATACCGCCGAAAGACAACCAGCGCGACACAAAATTTGGTACCGGCGACTAGTAGAAGTATGTTCAAGGTTTGAGTGCTAACTGATTCAACGGTTTTCTTCCTTTTGGAACAGTGGGTTTTGCGATTTTAGAACACAGCGCAGGTTGGGAGGGAGGAAACCGCACACGTAGCAGGTGTGAATTAATTTTATTTAAAATAAGGAAACAACAGATTCTTAAAGTCTGCAATATGGTTGGTAGTGTGACGTTGCCGCCACTCATGTTGAAGAATTAAAATCTGGCAAAGTCTGGGCTCAACTTCATTAGTTTTTGGGTAGAAGTCCGGAATGCGTTTTTTCCTGGCACGGAAAAAGTTCGTACTTCAAAAACACCATAGAGATACTGGAGACGACAAGGCAAAGGCACCGGTTTTGTATAAGGCGCTTTGAAGCCAGAGAAGTGAGACAAAACAGGGTCGTTACGCACTCACACTCTAAAACAACAACAATTTGTTATAACGACCCTGTTTTGTATCTCTTTCCACCGTGACTCAGAGCGACAAACCAGCTCAAAAGGTGTACATACGGGCACAGCAACATCAGCCTACCTACAACAGGAACTACAGACTACGCAGATCCTAAACTCTAGTTTGACAGGAAGTTCGCCGTAAGCATACCAAGCAGAGAGTACTGGGAGGTAAGAACCGGTGACACTGCGTGGTCGATTAACATCTATACTGACGGTTCAAAGATGGAGGACGGAGTGGGCGCAGCCGTGCATTCACTTGATCTTCCAACAAACTCTTGCTACAGACTGCCGAATAATTGCAGTATTTTCCCAGCGGAGGTACTGGCGATTCAGAAGCCGGCGGAGATAGCTCAAAAATCGCTTAAAAGGGATAAGGCAGTATTTATCTATACGGATAGCCAAGCCGCCTTAATTAATTAAGGCTTTGCAAACCTACACTATCAAATCCAAGGCAGTACTTAACTGTCGACGCGCATTACAAAAACTCTGCTCAAATGGGAAAGTGGAACTCTGCTGGGAAATGAACTCGCGGATGATCTTGCTAAAAAAATAAAGGTGCAAACCTTGGGCAAGAAACCGTGGGTTCGGTACAACCGCCTCTCAACGTCATTCACAACTCCCTAGAACAGAAGATGGTAAGCTTGTCCGAGATCAGGTGTCAGGCTTCATCAACCTCCAGAACCACGAAACAAATGTGGAGTACTCGCAATGAAGAAAGAACCAAACTCTTGTTAGCACTACCAAGGGCGCAATGCAATGCAATGCGCAACTTTAGTCGGTATAATTACCGGCCATTGTTTGATTCGGGCGTATGCGTATAGAAATAGGGGCTAATAACAAATTATAACTGCAGGAACTAGTGTTCCGTTGATCCCGTAATAAAGTAGCTCCAGCGATACTTCAAGGCCTAGGCTCGATTTGGGCTGTTGCGCCATTGATTATTTATTATTATTATCTGCAGAAGCAGGACCCGGGGAACGGGAAACGCTAGAACACCTCCACCTCCTGTGCAACTGGCCAGCTCTTGCTAGGAGACGGGTGAAGGCTGCACCGACCTTCACCAATCTTAAAGAAGTCTCGTTTAACAGCATGCAGATTCTGCTTAACTTTGCTACGGTAACAGGAACCTTTGAATTAAACGAAGAGCTCTCAACACAGATCGAAACACAAGCGCACCTACCATAGGTATTTTGGGTCTCCTGATTTAAGTGGTATCACTATGAACCCTCGTGGGTCTATGTGAGGCCTTTGGCCGCCACTGTAATCCAACCCAAACCTATCACCAATAATTCATGTTAGAAAGCTGAAACTTGAAATTTATATAAAACTTGGATAGTTTGGTGAAGGTTGTGGTAGTGGGGAAAAATATTTCCCCCGAAGCGCTCGAATGATGAGATCGAGATATTCTAAAGTCCATCTCGTAAATGGTTAATGTAAGCAAGGAAGCGGGAGATTTTTTCTAAAAAATCACGTCTCATATCTCAAGAACTGTTTAAGATAGAAGCTTAGATAGAGGAGAATGGAAAACTCCAACTTTTATATCTCGAGAATCACTAATGATGTGTAGCTGAAACTTAGTATTTAGGTAGAACTATAATAGCGATACGTTCTAAAAATAAGAATATTATGGTGCAGAGGTGGTGTTAATTTTTGCACAATAGGAAATTGGTCTTGTAGAGTCTATAACAGAAGCTCGTGACATCCCTAATATACATTATTGCAGACAAGAAATCCAGACGGCATGCAAATAGAGGAACAAGGCAATAATTCAACCGCAAATCGAGCAGAAGTTCCAGGGAATGCAAGAATCTGCGGAGTCCAGTAGCGGCTCGTGCCATTCTTAACCAGTGAGGCTGAATTGAAATATGTATTAAAATATGACTTTGTTGGACTAAGACTATCTAAGTAAGGGCGAAAGAGAATGAAGACAAATAACTATAACTGTCTTCACGTCAACGTCAAATGCCGCAGTTGTGGGGATGCAAATATAAGGGAACTGTTATCCACCTTCTTTGCGAGTGTCTGACTTCGCGCACTAAGGAAAGCTTTCTTTAATAGCCTTGATGAGATCTCGTAAAAAGAGATTGGAGAACTTTTTTACCTCCTTTAACAACTCCGGATGATAATCCATTCAACCCCCAGGTCTCTGTTAACTATATATCAACTTTATCAGCCCTAAACGACCAGGTTTAACGAGTTGTTGTATCAAAGCCTACAGCATTTTTCATAATTTTATTGAGGCCAGGTATCAGTTAAAAGGCCCGATAAACGCCACAATTTCAGGATTTTTTTTTGGATATAAAATAAATATATATGGAAAAAACTATTAGCTGGTTTTATTGAGGTCTAAGTGGAGTATAATTATGAATTTTTTCATAAAAAAATATTGCAAAATGGCGGCTCCAGCTCCTATGATGTTAGGCCGCGATTGGCGTGAGTTGATGCACGCGGTACCTTCTACAGCCTTGCCAAGTGATCTGAAATAGAAAATCCAAATTTTATGAAACTACATCAAATTTGCGAGGCCCCATCGTTTACCGATTTTGAAAAAACGCCCTGAGACTAAAATGCCAGCTATTTAAAAAAAAACTTTTTTCACTCTTTTTTCGGCTTAAAAACTCAAACAAAAAAAAGTTTAATAAAAAAAAACTCGACGTTGGGCCCCCCAAATTTAGTTTACTTTCTTTTAAGATTTTATACAGTAAAATCGGTTCGTTCGTTGAAGCTGTAGAACGTACCGCGCTCCGGGAAAAACGCGTTTAAATTTTGAAGTTATAAAAAATCGTACTGAATATCGGCCGACCGTACCACAAACCGGTCTGTAATTCGTGAAATACATTTGTTTGAACCTCAAATATAAAGTTTGAGATTCAAACATATCATTTACGCAAACCCAATATAAATTAATTCACCACAGTCAAAGTTCATGTACAGTATAGTACAAAGTATGTGGGTCACGCTGTGGGTAACAAGCTGGCGCCGACTATCGTTGGAAGGACCAGCGGTATCGCGAGCTGCGTGACCCTATAAATGGCCCGGTCGCTTTGACTCGGGCTCTCTTTCTATTCTTGATTTTATTCGAGACAATCGTCCTAGCAGCATTCCACTCGAGGCTAATTTGGCGTTCGATCGACTGGAATAACATCAAAAGGTAATTGGTATTCTCGTTCGTGTTAGGCAATAAATCCAACGGAAATTCATTAAGAGTCGCCTGTATGCTGAATTTAGCTGGGGCAATTCTTCATGAGTAATACGTTGCTCAAAAAAAAGGTGTCCTTTTGTTCACGAATTATCAATATATTAGGGATGAAAATTAAAAAAAAAACTATAACTTTTTAAATGCACCTTGTAACTCTAATGTAATTTTGTGTTTCGTTCAAAAATTTTCAAGTCCCTGTAACCATTACCGGTTGACCAAGTATTTCTTGCTGTACCAAGAAGCACACACAGTACTTCCACAAAGCCGTACCAGGGCAATTCAAATATCATGCAAAATTGTACACCTTTTTTTTTTTCTTTCGCCTACAATTTTGATCACCGGTATGGTACGAAGTTCTAAAATCTGGCACTGCTCCGTTTGTTTTCGTCTTGAAAAAGACGTTTCAGAAAGTGACATGACTATATCATGTACAGGATTTATTTTATTAAACGAAATGACTTACCAAAATCCGGGACTAATAAAGTCATACCTAAAACACAACTTCTACTTTCCCACACAGAGAAAAAAAATCACCTGAATGAAGACAAAGGTGCAAACGGCCATATATAGTTGTGAATATCACTTACAAGTGATCATATTCATTCGTATACCAAAGCTTATATTTCCGCAGAAGAAAAACAAAACTTTTCGAAATAGCTTTGCTGCAACACGGTGTGAGTAAAGCAGAGGCTGCCCTAGCAGAGGCTAGAAAAGCTTAGCCTCAATGCTACCCATGTTCAAACGTATGCTGCTATCGGCATTTGATTGTGAATTGAAAAGGTTTGTGTACTGCAGATTAGGCTGTACAAAGCACCCTTCAGTTTGTCGATCGTGTGTACTATATCGTATCGAGATTCGAGTAGCTTAAAGGTACCGTTTTAGGAAATCGCCTATCCATATGCAATTGTTTGTAATTTTTTTCGTCTTATCGAGACCAATTCATACGATCATAATGATTACAGAAAAAATTTATAAGTTTTATTAACCTTTGTAAAACAAACTGAGTTAAGTTTAAAATTTCAATTTCATCTCATCTATGGTGAGGCTCAGCCTCACTAGTCTCATGTGGCGAGCGGCCACTGGCGAAATATCCTCGGAACACTAATAAGAGGCACTTCTATATTTGACATGTTTTTTCGATTAATGGAATGGATTAGGAATTACAATTTGTAACAAAACTTGCAAACTGTGGTTGTGGCTAATAAAAAGATCGCCGGCTATATAAGAAAAATTACACACAATTTAAGGCAATAACGAATGACTTAGGTTTATTTAATATTACCAAGATAAGCATATTATGAAATTATAATTAAGTACATTATTTACCTTTACACAAAACACCTTAAAAAAGCCTATTGTCTATTATGTTGTCTAGAACAAATAGTATTCTTTTGTATATAAAAAAATATGTATATAACCTTCAACAAAACAAAAAAAAAAAAAGACTCCGAAACTAAATTTTGAATACAACATATCAGAACTTTGTACAATTTTAAATTTTAAGTATATAAGTATCTAATGCTAACTTCCGTCATTTCTATTTACGATTCATAAATCAGCCTTTGATAGTGCGGAAAAACTTCGTGCATTGGCACGTGCAAGCTAAATTCTAACGCCACAAGTACTGCAAATTCCGATGAAATTAATTCCTTTCGGTTCAAACGGAAGACATTTTCGGTTTTCTGTAAAACGAACAAAAAAAAAATAAAATTCAATCATAGTCAAAACTCATTCAATTTATTCAAGTAAACAAACCTCAATTAAACTCTTTAGTAAATCGCCTTTAACATCGTTCATTTTAGCACTGAGCAATAAGCAAGAACCGGCACAAAGCTTCCGATTGTTCTTGTTGATCAAATTGGCCAGAATTAATTTTTCAAAGTAAACATATGCCTGGGAAATTGTCACCAAATCGATACGCGTGTCCATTTTATTGATACGTCGCATTTCACGTTTGATACTGAAATATTAAAAAAATAATTAAGTAAAATTACGTACACGTCAAATCAAAAACTTTACCTTCGAAGTTTGCTCAATGAAAGTTGAATATGAGGAAATTTCTCTTTGAATTTATCATTCAATTCCTTCTTTAGATCGGACGGTCGTACGTAGTCAATGACCGATGTCATGTAAGATGTAAACGTAAGAAGTGTTCGATGTTTACCGGCTATCAATTCCGGATCGTCCAAAATATCAGCAGAGTACTTAAGAAATAAATGTAAATAATGTTAGGCACTCTGCAAACGATTGCGAATCAAATCATTCGAATTACCTGAAACGGCCGATTGTCGTTGTCGTCAGTGTCGATTTGTTTCACATCACCGGTTACAGGGAGCGGACTGGATGGTGTGTTACGATTATTCGAATGATTATCGTAAGTGAAGCACCTGTTCGGACAAGTAAACACAATTTGAAGATCTTTTCATTGTTCAAACATTATTCTTTTGTATTATTCTATTCAATTCCATTTATATGTTTAAACTACCACACATTTAGTATAGTTTGGAACTATGTACAATCAAACAGAAAACTAAATTACTAAGGGATAGGATTAGAGAGCGAGTTACTTTCGTATAGAAATTCAATCAACCTTGCCACGGTAAAGTTCGGTCTAGATTGACTCATGTCCATGCATAAGTATAAATCACACATTAGCCATACCGTCAGAGGATTAAAAACGACTAGTCTACGTTTTAGTTAGTTATTTTTCAAGTTTATAATAAGTAGGATTTTAAATTAGACGAAAAACAAAAAGTAAAATGAAGCATAATGGAAGCATGAGTTTAAATAGAATTGCAAATATTTCACATATATTAGAACACACATTTATATAAGAATAAATAGATGATGTTTACCATTTATTACCCCTCTGCCATGTTATTACCTTTGTCCTGAAAATATTTTATGCGATAATTGTATCAATGGAATGGTATTTTTCTTTTAAAAGTCAATTGTATATTTTGAGTATTTGTTGGTGCGATACGGAAGTCTAACTGAGTTTACATAATAATCGGGACATAGGTTTTAGACTCACTTCACGTACAGCAGAAACTATCGATCGAGATTTCTATTCGAAGATTTCAAAGGTCTGAAAGATTCGCGTCTTTGCGAATGAGCTGAAAGGATGCTCATTTGCTAGGCTTTATTTATTCTGTCTGTTTGAAAAAAGCGTCTATTCGATTCCGACATAAAAACCCGTAGCCTGATCGTGGCTCAGTGCAAAAAAAAAACTTCGGAAGCGGATAACAAACTGATTTTACGAGTATTTAAAAAGTTCTGCTATAATTAGGCGGTGGCAAGGTAAAACAGACTCGCCTGGGTGAACGAAATATTGGGACAATATAATTTATGGGATGAAGCTCATTTTCATATCTCATGACACAAATATACTGATCCAGCGGACTGTTAAACAACACCCGGTAAAGTTGTACATCAGTGCTGTTTCTCAAACCAAGGATTTGTCGTTTTGACCAATTTCACACACAATTTAAAAACTGTAAAAATGTATGAAAAGCTTTATTACCATCTGCATGTGGTTTATAAGCAACCATTAAAACTCCGCCATCCCGCTTGAGAAGGAGGAAGGAACACGGAGTTAACCTGAATGGTCAGTAACACCTGTGCGTCTCAGGAAGTAGGCAATATGAGATAGTTGGACTCACAACATAGCTTGGAGAACTCTAACATGCCATAGTTAGCTAAAAACTCCCACCCTTTCTCTATCGGGGTGTACTAAATTAGGCTAGTTAGGCTTAGTACTAGTTAGGCGAGGCGCCGAAAAAATCACCAAATACATTGGATCTTGGAATGTTCGATCGCTATATAGGACAGGAGCTCTGAAAGAATTCCTCGAAGAAGTGGCAAAACACAACATCAACATAACTGCCCTCCAAAAAACGAAATGTCTCGGTAACGAAATCATGGACATAAGATCACACACTATCATTACAAGTGGAAAACTCTCGGGGAGCAGAGAGTTTGGAGTCGCTCTTGTTATTGACAAAAAATTTAAGCTGGAAAAATTGTCTTAGGAGATTTTAATGCAAAAGGAGACTTATAGAGGAACAACAGGAGGGAGGGCACAGTCTTCATGACATAGCCAACGTCTTATGGATTTTGCAAGCAGCAAGAATATCATAGTAATCTCTACGTGCTTCTCTCATCGCGATATTCACAAACGATTGTGGGCATCACCAGATGGTTCAATCAAATAGACTTCGTTCTAATTTGAAAAAATCTACAAACAGTCTGGGCGCAACTTTATTATTTTTCCGACAGAAGTTCAGAACGCGTTCAGTTCTGAGATGCGGCGCAGGTTGTTGTTGTTGTTTGGTGTGGAGGAAGACACACTAAAAGGCGAGTCTTGAGCATTCAGGCCACCAGGCCCATTATACTCGAATCCCCAGTCTCTACACGAACTTTTTCGTTCTCCTCACGTATTTCAAAAGTTCAGGTAGGGAGCGAGAAAGGAGTTCCTCCATCCTCATAACATCGACGCCATATACATGCATTCTTGCAAAAGAGTATGCTGGACACTCGAGAAGAAAATGTTCCGTCGTGTCGTCGCTCTCGTCACAAGCAGTGCACATGGGGTCGTCAATGATTCTCAATCTGACCATGTGTAGGCCACACGAGTTATGCCCTGTGAGAACACCAACCATACTACTACATTCCTTTCTGCTCAATTTGAGAAGAAAAGCAGAGGTTCGTCCACTTGGTCCCTCAACAAGGTTTCTAGTCTGCCGCAGGAAAAACGCCGCCATCTCTCAATGTGTGATTTACTCACCCACTCATCAACGGCAGCCCTAACAGAGGCAACAGGCACACCGAAAACTGGTTCTGGTCCAAGCAAGGCTGACTCCGATCCAGCTTTTGCTAATGCATCCGCTATTTCATTGCCATTTATACCTTGGTGACCCGGAACCCATATGAGCATTAAGTCATTGAATCTGCCAACAGAGTTCAACCGCTCTTTACACTCACGTACAATCTTCGAAAAAACGATTGGATTGTCTAAGGATTGTAGAGCGGCCTGACTGTCGCTGCAAATGCAGATCATCCTGCCTCTCCATCTTCTCTCTATAATCCATTCTACTGCCTTAAGGATCGCATATACTTCAGCCTGAAATACCGAAAAATGTTTTCCTAGGGCGAAAGAGTACCTGAGATCTTCAGTCTGCAGGTACATTCCAGCTCCAGACCCTTTTTCGGCATAGGTTACTATGTGACTGAAAATCTAACAAAAAGGTTGAAAAATGAGAACAACTTGTAAATAGGTGCTTACTAAACAAGCCCGTGAAAGTTAAAAGATATTCGATATCTGATCAGACCTGAGAGATATGGAAGAATTCATGAAAAAGTATATAATAACTTTACACCCCCTTAGGGGTTAATTTTCAAAAAATCTTGAAAACACTTTCTAGGTATTCATATGGAGAATCCATAGAATAAAAATGAATTCAATATGTTGGAAGACCTAGTAGATATGACGAAAATCATGGAAAAATATGAATTCTATTTTCATTGATCATAATTTTTGCCCCCTTCTGAACGCCACTAGATATTCGAATTCTTTTTTCATTAATTTTGCTTTTCTGGTTGATTTACATATACACACCAAGTTTCAACTTTCTAGCATAACCCGTTCCATACTACCCCATACTACCCCTAAACAAAATTATATTTTTCCAACATGCCGCCACTATAGCTCTACATAAATACCAAGTTTAAGGTTTATATCATTTCAGGTTCTTAAGATATAAACGTCGGAACTTTTTCCTTTTCACCCTTCCCCACCCTCATTCACAAAATTTTTTCCTATTAGGGTTCAATTAGCGCTACTTCTGGTAAAAATTTTAAGATCTATCTTACACTGTTCTTGAGATATGAAATGTGCTTTTTTGAAAAATTCTTATTTCCTCCACTTCAATGCTCCACCACCCACTTAAAAATTTTTAAGTTAACCAGTTTTATTTGTCGACTTTTATACCCAAACCGAATTTTATTTGTCTAGAGCAATTGGTTCATGAGATATCGTAATCTAAAGTTTTTCACACACCCCTCCCCCCCCCCTATACGCAACTGCCCCACCCAAAAATTTGTTTTCAATCTTTTCTCCTAGTATAACTACAAGTATTTCTTAAGTTCGAATAGTGTATCATTAACGGTTTAGGAGATATGGATTTTAGAATGTGTCTATCTCGGCTTTTTTGGGTTTCGGACGCATTATTTTTCCCCCCACTCTCACACCCCTTGATCAATATTGACAATTTTTATGCAAATGGGTCTACTATCAGAGCTCTATAGAAATTCTAAGTTTCAGCTTCCTATCATAAGCGGTTACTGAGATCTAGAAACCAAAATTGTTCGTCTAAAACGCTTACCCCCCCCCCTTCCCCCTCACACCCCCACCCCTAAAAATTTGGTCACTTCAAGAAGCCTACCCCGTCTATTCGGAAAAAAAATTCAATTAAATATCTCAAAGTGTTTTGGAGCTACGGGCCTCCAAACGATTTTGCGTACGGCGGACAGACGGACTTAACATTTTTATTGCTTTTTTCGTGTCTACTAGTTATGAAACGTGAAAGTAAAATTTTTTAGGGTAGCCATTTTTTTTTTTAAATCAATCACATAATAAAGTAAAGGGTTTTCCAATAGAGACTTGACAACTTAGAATTCAATTTGTGAACGCACCCTTTCACTAATCATCGAACTGTCACTGTCAATTTATTCAGTAAACTTAACATTTTTATCATGGTAAAGTACACGAAGGAACAACGTCTGCAAATTATAAAAATTTACAACAGAAATTCGGAGTCGGTGACCGCTACTTTAAGAGCGTTAACTCCGATTTTCGGTCGTAATTCTCGCCCTAGTAGACAGGCAGTAACAAGTTTAGTGCAAAAATTTGAGTCAACATATTCGTTGTGTGATGTTGCCGTGCCAGTGAGACAACGGGTTGGTCGAAGTGTCGAAAATATCGCTGCCGTTGAAACGTCCGTAGCAAATGATCCAAATCAGTCAATTCCACGGCGTTCTCAAGAGTTGGGCATCGCCCAGACCACGTTATGGCGAATTTTGCGTAAGGATCTTGGTTTACACCCATACAAGATCAAGCTGACTCAAGAATTGAAGCCGATGGACCATTTGAAGCGACGTACGTTCTCCGATTGGGCTCTGGAAAAGATGCGCCAAGATGATCAATTTCATCGCAAAATCATCTTCAGTGACGAAGCTCATTTTTGGCTCAGTGGGTTCGTCAATAAGCAAAATATGCGTTATTGGTCTGGTGAAAATCAACATGTGCTTCATGAAAGACCACTTCATCCATAAAAAATAACTGTTTGGTGCGGTTTGCATGCCGGCGGCGTCATAGGGCCATATTTTTTCGTCGACGATAATGATCGTCACGTTACTGTGAACGGTAGTCGTTATCGCGCCATGATTACCGATTATTTTTGGCCCGAATTGGAAGATATGGACTTGGACAACATGTGGTTTCAACAGGACGGTGCCACAAGCCACACAGCACACGTTACAATCGATTTATTGAAGAGTAAGTTTGATGAGCGTGTTATCTCAAGAAATGGACCAGTCGATTGGCCGCCTCGTTCGTGCGATTTAACGCCTCTGGACTTTTTTCTTTGGGGCCACGTCAAGTCGTTGGTCTATACCAACAAGCCGACGACGTTGGAAGAGCTCAGAGCCAACATTGAACACGAAATAGCAGCCGTTTCGGCCGAAATGTGTGGCCGAGTCATCAAAAATTGGGTCCAACGAATCGACCGCTGCAAACGTGCCCGCGGTGGCCATATGAACGAAGTCGAGTTCCATTCATAAATGTTTTGATTGTACTTCAACCCGATAATAAAGTTTTTGAAATATCTCAAATGGTTTGCATTTTATTTTGAAAAAAAGTTGTCAATTCCTTATTGGAAAACCCTTTAAAAGGGCTGCTTCTAGTATACTTGATACGAATCCTCCGCGGTTCCAATTGTAACTATTATCACTACCTAAACAGAGCTAAATATCGAATTGTTATAAACAATTGGTGAATACCAAGGTGGATTCAGAACCAGACGATCTACAACAGACCAGATATTGTCGGTGCTGGAAAATGCTGGGAATATAACACAGATGTGCACCAAATCTTCGTAGATTTTAAACAAGCATATGACAGTATCGACAGGGAGGTACGATACCAAATCATGCTTCAATTTGGAGTTACACCAAAATTAGTTTGACTAACAAGACTCACAATGATGAACACTGAATCCCAAGTAAGAATACAAACCTATTCCAGAAAGGTCCTCCGAAAAATGTTCGCCCCGGTATAGAAACCATGAGCTGTATCAACTCTTCAAGGAGCCAGAAGCTTCAACTACGTAAACTGCAGTGAGCTAGAGCAGATGGAAAACAGAAGAATCCCGAAGCGGGCTCTTAAAGGCAAAGCGAGTGGTAACAGGCCAGTAGGTAAACCACGCAAGCGATGGGAAGACTCGGTTGATGAAGACAACAAAGCTATCTTAAAAATTAGCAGCTGGAGAACTCGGACTTTGGATCGAGACAATTGGAGACGACGACTTTAGGAAGCCAGAGCTCGACTTGGGCTGCCGTGCCATAGAAAATGAAGCAACCCTTAAAATTGGATACTGCAAGAGGTCGTTGTCTCCAAATCATGATAAAATTAGTCCAAACTACGAGTATGGCTCCTCATGGATATCAGCCAATTATTAATAGCGGATGCGACTGGACAACTTCTTAATAATAAAATGTCGCGGTTCATATCCAGCGCAATTTTTCAATTTTTTTAATAATCAATCCCAAATAGTTTTCACGCTTTTGCCAAACAAACAGTCAATACGGTTGCTTTTATCCACATGGTGGACTTTCCTTCAAGCTTGAAAGAAAGAAATTTATTAATTTTTAATGTAGTGTACATTAGGATTAGAGTAAAGGTCGACGCCAGGGAACCTAATCGATCGACTTTCGACTTCAACTTTGCTACATCACTTTATCCATTAATTAGGAACATTGATTACTGAACAAAGTCAAACTAATTTAGGTGTGAGGATAGGTCTGCAGAGTGTAGAAAAAATGGTTCCACTATTGTTCCGAGGATACTGTTCAGATTAAAAAAAAACACAGCTTTTTTGTCGTCAAGGAGCCATAATAATTATCTTATTATATAAAATCTATCTGTTATCTGAACATAAAAGTTATGTTGCCAAAAAAAAACATCTGCACCGTACCTCAAATAATCAGCATATCAAATAGTCAGATGTATGTATGTATGCATGAGTTTGCTTAGACACATATCAGAAACATATTAGAACTGATCTGAAGGGTCCGTGAGTAGCTAGTCGCCGTTTGATGGGATGTTTTATTTCACGTCATCTGATCTGTTATTGCCCATTTCTGGGAAAATTGACCCCTTTTGTAAGTATTAAGGATCTACTTGCTCAAAATAACAAAAAAATAATTCTAGAAGGGGATAATCCTGTGCTTCAGATAAGAGAATCTTGTGTCACCACAGAGAGAATTTTTCAAGTATGAAACCAGATTCTTCTGGTCACTACACAAAAAACCTTGGTAAAATTCACTGAATAGTATTTTGCACTTCGCCGAGTATCTGCGCACTTTCGAAAGATATTTCGCAGCATATTAAAACCTATGAAACCACCAACCTAAATTACATTCATTTATAGTGGATGAGTATGACAAAAATTTCGAAGATTTCATATCTTACGAATGATTAATTGAATAATTTTTTCTTAATGAAAATCATATTCACGTTAAAACAAACCAATTTAATAAGAAAAATTATATCACGATAAACGCTTCAAGAAACGAAAATGTTTGTCATCATACATTTTTTGATTCATAAGTTTCTTATTAAGTTTTTCAGCTTTAGTAGAAAAAAAATGATCGGGAAATTTTATTTCGAAAAGTAAAAGTCCTTTGCTTAGTTTCAGTTCTTGTTGTCTTGTTGTTCTTCTCGATTTGCACCAACGTTTGTGTATTGGGTGGTGACATAGAGCTATATGTATAATGGAGATAGCGTACAGCGACTTTTTTGAAGCCGGAGGTTTTCTCGCAAAGGACCGGCGATATTCACTATGCTACTATCAGCATCTTACTCACATGTAAAAAATAAGCCCAACCTTTAAATACTTCGCTACTATTTGCATTTCACTGCCACCGGGCATGAAACGCTCCATACAAAAATGTTCAATTTTGCATCAAAATGCTTCAAAGTGCTTTATACAGAAACGGCGCTTTGCGATCTTCGTTAGTTATAGCTCTACGGGTGGTGAGCAAATTATTTGTTTCTCTAACAATGCAAAATTGACCTGGTCAGTATGAGTACGAATCGTTTACACTTTATTAATTTCGTGAATAGGCAAAACATCAGGAGTCGTAGAAACGAGAATTCTAGGTTTGTTTATCAGTATAAAAAAATCCATTCAATCTTTTTTGTTGGTCTAACCTTGTGCAGCGCTTCCACTATCATATTTATGTGCCTTGGATGATGCAAACTAGCGCGTATGCGTAAATAGAAACGGCACATACGCGTTTATTTGCAACTCAAGTCGAGAATCGCTTACATTTGAGTCGATGGCGATGTTTGGACTAGGGATGTTACTCTGATGTGACTCTGAAAGGTCGGAACTTTCGATCGATTTTAAACCTCTGACTTCGACTTCGGCACCGATCATTTTGAATCGGAGGTTATACCGAAGATCGAAACGCAGCGAGCGATCGCGGCCAGAAAGTGTTAGATTTTGCCGATTGTTGTCTGACTTTAAAAGAAGTTGTATGAAGAAAGGTACGAATGTGCGCCGTTTACATCTCTGCGGATTACTTTAATTACTTTAATGGAGACAATAAACTGACCGATGTATGTATCAGAAAAAATTGTAGCCTTAAGGCTAGTTTACATGACAAATGCAAACTTTTTTTATTGAAATTTCGAATTTTCAATGGAGTAGAAAGAAACCACTGCAAAAAACAAAATTCACAGAAATATTGTCAATATTTTTTGCTAAACATGATATCTGTTCGTTTCACTCCTGATCAGTTTCTCATAAGAGATTTCTCATCTCCCTCACAATATCAGTAAAAAATATTTGCATTCGTCATGTAAACCAGCCTTTAAGTAACGCCATCAATTTTGAATGCGATAGAATTCCTTGCTGTAGGTATAATACATGGTAAGTAAAATAAGAAACTTTGTGAGAAAAAGCAATAAGCCAGGATTGATTAGTAGAATTGTTAAATCCACTGATGAGATTTCGTACCTGGAATCGAAATGCGTCTGGGCTGCCAAAAGGTTAGTTTAGATAATTATGTTGGTTTTTGATTTTGTAAATGATTTCCCAGAGGTGCTAATACAGGTACCTGGTTTGGTGCACTTCAGGCACCAATCCCTGTGTATCTTACTTGATTAGTTCGCTTTGTGAATGATGTCTTGTTTCTTTATAAAAAAAAGCCTGCCCTAAAGTTAACACTTAACACATCATCACATCAACATGTCTTCTACTCCGCCTCCGGCTCCCACTCCGATAAATCAGATTTAAAATCTCCGGCTCCGACTTCGGTTTTGGTATACTCGCCTCCGTAACATCCCTAGTTTAGACGCACATCAAAGGAATGTGGATTGAGCACGATGTAGCGTTTCCACTATCGCCAATGCAAAGACACAACCCCAGGGGAAAAAAGAGTTCCGACGCAAACATTCTATTTCAAAAAAAAACATTTCTATTCAATGGATGGAAGAATTACCATACTATTCGTATTCCATTTTTTCTGGAATATTGAAGGACTGATTCTCTATACATTTTTTAGAATATGAAAAAGACATAAACTATGATATTACATACAGTACTACGTAATACATTATTCGTATGTCGTATTCCCGCTAGGATTGAACTGAACACTTGAAGCCCCACCATTGCCAAAAAACATTCGCATTGCCATTCGCGTCGATGAAAGTTTTTGGCGCACAACAAAGGTATGTGCGTAGAGCACGAATGTGCTGTTTCCACTATCGCCTAGACATTCGCGATCATCGCACATGCCGAATGCACATGAAAGAGATAGTGGAAATGCGGCATTACAGAGAAGAATCATATTTCTTTGACGATAACAATGCAATTAGCTAACATTATTTGTCATTCTTGAAGAATTTTCAACGATAATAAACAAAATATTTCAATAAGATGTGATTTTCTTGAAAAAGTATTACACTAAAACCACAATGAAATTTTCAGATCTGACTGCTCCTCCATTCTAAGAACAAACTTTTAGCAATTCCATAGCTGAGAGAGAACATTTTCATCAAAATATATCAGTACGTTCGGTCGAATGTGCGTCGGGTTCAACCCCCAGCACCGACTACGTACTTTACTGTAAGGATTTCACACGGACACGGGCTCCTTATCTGTATTTTTGTGTATATGAGAGCTTTCTATAAGCTCGCCATACATTTCATTAAAATACATAGAAAGAACTTGGAAGAAGAAGAAGAAGAAATTGGAAAAGCTAAATGAGTTTTATGAAAATTACTTCTTCCGACTTTTAAGCTTTTTTCAAAATCACAGTAGTCGAGACTTATATGTCAAGGCCAATTCAAAAGCTATTCAAAAGCTATTTAAAAATGTCCACAATTTTTAAAGCAACAATATTATTGTTAAGTGTCATTCGAAATCTCAATGGATATTAATTTGTTTTAATTCGGAAAGAATTAAGCGAAGTTTGCTTAAATAATACGTGCGAGGATGGTGGTCTACATTTGATTTGTTACTATGTAAGTTGAAATGTTTGTTTCTCTATGCAGCATTTGATGTAATTTGGTTTTGAAAAACTATTTCCTCGATAGCTAAATCCAGGGAATGAATAATCGATGCTGATCAATGGTCACAATGGAATTCGAAACAAGTTTGCTGTTCTTTACAAAACTGTAAATATGTTACTCTTGGTATTTGTGGAATAGTGTTTTGAAAATAATTCCTGTTTTTGGTTTTTCCTCAAATTCAGCACTGGGATAGGGATTTAGAGCATATGGCACGAGGGTGTCTAAGACATTGTTCGATTGCCAAGGACAAATGTAATTTTACATGTAAATTACTTTAATTTTGGTTTTAGTTAATTCATTTCAAAGCGGTTTCCTTTCGATGCAGACGATAAAACAATCAGTCGCAATGACTTATTCCTTCAGTCCAAAGGATCCATTGAATCGGTTTGTTATATCGATTAAGAGATCATGGCTTTTAGAAATTAACAAAATCAGCGCATTTGGGCAATTCCAAAAGTTTAAGTAATTTTGTTTAATTTTGAAATTTTTTAAATTTCATATATGCAAGTTTTCACTAAAATTTGTATATTTAGACCGGCAAATATGACTGTATTAAAATATCCTACTGTGTAATTCGTAGGATGTGCTTCTGCCAAGTTAATATGTATACACATTTGAACTTTTTAATCGCAGTAGTTAAGAGGGCAACAAAAAGAAATGATATCAAAAAAAAACATTTAAAAAAATGTAAAATGAGGTGTCGGGTCCAACAAAAAGTGATGATATTCACAGAGTCGGCTTTCTTCCTATTAAATATTTCCACTTACGTTTGTATACAAATTTGTGATATTCATTTTCTCAAGAAACCCGACAATCGCTCGAAGAAATATCACCCTTCAAATTTTCCAGATTAAAAGCAACCAAAAAGTAAACTTTGCACATCATCATTTTGCTATACGATGAGCGATTGTCGCGTTTCTAGGGAAAATGAATATCACAAATTTGTATACAAAGGTAAGTGGAAATATTTAATAGAAAGAAAGCCGACTCTGTGAATATCATCACTTTTTGTTGGACCCGACACCTCTTTTTACATTTTTTAAAATGTTTTTTTTTTTTTTTTGTAAGTAGAAACAGGTCAAAACAAGACAACGGAGCAATATTTTAAGGGATGAGATTTCGCCGAATAAGAAATCACCACATTTGACACGAATAAAATTAATTACCAATAGAAAAAAAAGGTTATTAACTGTTCAAACTCCCTCGCGACTTATACGCCAACCAAACGATTATTATTGTCTCTTTTTACATCGCAATTGCGTACTTATTAGATAATTTACGATATTTGATTTTAATACCCGATAATGATTGAACGGACCCATTGACAAGTAACACAGCGATTTTACGTGTGAAATACACCACATTGATAATAAAGATGAAGTGACAACAAATAATAATTAAAAAAGCTTGTTCGAAGTTATATAAGAAAGAAATGTTTATGATATGATCAGTAGGTAATCATAGCAATTGTTTTTGGCTTATAATTTGTTTTAGTCGCACAAAACGAACAAAACATTGAATAAATACCTTGCAATTCCGTGATTTTTCAGAACCGTTGTACTTGTAATTTCAAAATTGTTTTCTCCATTGAACGCATTCGTATGCTTCTTATCCTTGGTATTTGGTCGAGATGGAACAAGTAAATGGCCATACGATACTTCCTATTAGGTAGCGGAAAAAACAAACAAATTGTAATTGATATAGAAATAAATTTCATTAACTATTAAATACCTGTCCATTTTCACCACCAATACCCAATAGATCAAAAGGATCAAATGGTGCATCACTTATCGATGACAAAGGACGTGGAGCCGATGTATTGCGGCGTCGGCCTTCTTTGCGTAATTCGATTCTGAATTTTTGTAAAACATAAGTAAATAAATTAAAAAAAAAAAATCCCCTAATGTTACAATTCGATCGATAATACCTTCCATTCTTGCCTTTATAGTACGGCAGCGACGAGAATATGAAGAATGGTATTTTTCGCGAAACCAGAACAATTCGTTCGTCCTTGAATTGATGATTTTTTCGTCCAACCGGTGATATGAATTTTAAATCCTTCGGATCGGTGATTTGAACATTTTTAACACGTCCACCTCCTGGCGTTAAACTTTCCGTACTACTATTATGCGGCCAGTCAAGTGATTTTTTCTCATCATTACCAATTAAATGAGGTCGTTTAGTTGCTGTGGCCGAACTGCTACGGATCGGAGCTGTATTCAGGCGTGTACGAGGTATACCAATTGCTTCACTCACATTGCTTGATGCTCTGCAAAAATAAAAAAAAAATTTAATTATTAAATCGAAGGATACAGTATTTGAAGGATAACAAATTTTTAGGCGTAAAACTGACGCATTGAGAGTATGTATTGGAATACTCAAGGATTTCAAGATGGACTTAACAAACTTGGCAAATAAAACCTAGTCACATACTGATTATTAGGCACTCGACATCTGATTGGGGATAACATCTCCAACAGACCACAACACAAGCTCCAATGCAGTCGATGATTGAGAAGTTTCGACAGCAACGCAAATATCTCCCGCTGCACGCATAAGCACCTAGATCTGTAAATTCTGAAAAAGGCTGACTCAATTACCTGCCAGGAACGAACTAAATTACAACAACTCAAAAGTGATCCAGTCGTTATTGATTAGGATTACTGAAGCAAAGGTGAATGCAACAGAAGACATCACTATTTGCATTGACAGCCAAGCAGCCACTAAGGTCCTTAGCTCGGACACAACACGATCAAAACTTGTTAGACAATGTCATGGTTTTCTTAACACTATCGGCACACGGCATAATGTTACCCTCTGCTGGGTGCTAGGCCACTGTGGAATCCAGGAGGATGAGCAAGCTGATGAACTCGCTCGAGCAGGCTCCAGCCTAAGCTCACTAGTGATGGACCAGCCGGAGCCGGACCAGCACATTGCTATTTCCATCGGATCCATAAATCAGTCTATCGACTCACTATGCTTGGAGCGGGCAGGCAATAGATGGTCAAACCTAACTACATGCTCAATATCAAGAACTCTTTGGCCTAAATATGATCACGGGAAAAGCAAGTATATCCTGAGCCTGAGCAGGAAAGATGCTAGCACACTAATCGGAGTGCTCACAGTGCACTGCCTGATCGGTAGACATGCTAGACGACTGGAAGCCGACGCACATGATCTCTGTCGTAGCTGCGGTGATCCAGAAGTGGGGGAGTCAATCTTTCACGTCCGATGCGAGTGTCCGGCCCTATCGACAACGAGTAGACGGAACTTCGGCGCTTATTTCCTCGATGACCTCGTTGATATCGATAAGGGAAAGCTATGAAGCATAACAAACTTTATAAAATCCAGTAAATGGTTTTAGGTTTCATGAATTTTTTCCACTTAAACGGGGAGCACAATGCACGAACAATAACGTCTAAGTGAAGGAGGATGATAGAATCACCACCCCTTATACCATAAAATATTGATTAGGTTAGGTGGGTGGCCGCTTAGAATGAGCAAACACATAGACTGCCAATGGGTTCGTTGTGATCCCCCATGTACGGTAAGAAGTACACGCGTATCCAAAACTCACATCTTAGGTAAACCACCTCGCCAGCCTTACAAACTGCGGCAGTTTGTCTAACTTAATCTTTGCGAATTCACCCAAGTCCATTGCGAAGCGCATACCCAAAGAACGTTTCCGCCTCAGATCCAGACCAGGGTTTTCGCAAAGCATGTAGAAAATACTTTCCTCGACATCGGACTCACTACAGGCGCGACACAGATCTGCAACGTCTGCAACACCTAGTCTTCTGGCGTATCGGCCGATAAGGCAATCGTCAGTGCACCAATCAGGATACGAAGAGTATTCCAATCTCCGAGTAGGACAAACTTTGTCCTGTCCTTCTGGTATGATAACAGGATTTTCTGCCATTCGTCGATATTTTTGCCGAAAAAGAGAACAGAGATTCCAAAAGACCTTCGTTCGAAGGAAGACCATTGCAACTCAGACCCTTCTTTCGATTCACGACCTTGCCCTCCGCAATCTGAACGTAATAAGCGAAATATGAAGTAGCAACACGTAAATACAAAATTCGATTTGGAGCATAAAGGCGGATTCCCATTGTCATCGCATTTATGAGTCTGTTGTTCGAACGCACATTTTTCTGCAACGCTATTCAGTTTCGAGTTTACATTTGCAGCGCAATTTCTCTAACGCACAGTGATGTCAAATATAAACTGATAAAAAAGTTTATAATTGTTGAATGCTATAATTGTTTAATACTGTAGAGGGCTTAGATAAGGCCAATAAAAATATTAAATAGTAATTTCAGGGCACTAATATTGGCAGTATTTTCACACTAAGCGCTAAAAATTAACGAAACTGGTAATGACAGAAAAGCAGCAATTTAATTTGGCGGCACAGGAAAAAGCATCCTGTCTCTAAGATCTGATTGGTTGATTGATGGGTCCGACGCTCTGACACAGAATTGCGACAGCAATGGAAATTTCTTACTAGTCTTGATGCTTGTGCAATAGGCTCATAAATTGGACTTGAACGAATCTTTGAAAGAAGATACTAAGCCAAACGTTCGGTTTTCAAGGAAAACGTAAGGTTATATTAGGTTTAGAGGAGTGAACTGTAGTACTATGCTACAGCCCATCACGAGAGATCGCTAAGGATCCATTGTGCTCCCCTCGTATAAGGACCGGACTCTTAACTCTTTATGAAGAGAGTAGTTCTCCATAAAGGTATCATTGCAAGTTCGGATAAATCGGTCAGGAAGAGTTTCCTCAAGCACCTACATCTGGTATGAGGCAGACTTTTACAGCCACATACTAGATGTTCCAATGTTAGTTATATATTCTCATCGCCACAGCGACACAGATCAGCCATGGGTATTTCCAGTCTTTCTTCATGTTTCCTAAAAGGACAATGCCCGTTAAGACCACTATAAGTTGTATACATACGTTCCTACTGAAAGACAATCTGAAACTAGAGTTTCTCTTGTCAAGTTTCGGCCAGAACATTCTAGCCTACCGGAACTAGAAAGATTTGTTCAGGCCCCACTAGTTTGTCTGAGTGTTTCTAAGTAAATCATTCTCTTCACACATTCGATGGGCATAGAACCAACTCATCAGCAACGTAAACGCTTTCGTTTAACGGGGTACCAAAAAATACTGCAAAGATCCAACATCGGATTCAGGCTTTTTGCTATGACAGAACATTCGGATTAATGGAGGACTGATACACCAAATGTAGAGAGAAATTTTAGATCCGATTCGGCGGTATCTTCCATCTACAACGCCGCCATCGAACGAAGCCGTTACAATTTCTTCGTGAAAGCGACTCACGCCAGTTAAGCGACGCGACGCGATATGACCCGCGTCACGATTGGAATATTACGCGCGTCGCTCGAACTTGAATTTGCTCCAAGCACTGCAACCGGAGTTCTATTATGTGATCTGAAGTGGTAAGGGTAATAAAATTGTTTCATTTTTTTTAAAATCAGTTATGTCATTTTTAGTGAAAATATAGGACCACTATTACTCGCGATAAGCGATACATTGCCTCAGGTATTTACAATCTAATCTATTCTTTAACGTGTTCATGTATTCGAAATAAAATTTTAGTAACCCTTGAGAAGGTATCAGTGAAAACTGCGCAACAAAAAAATAATATCAACCACTGACTCTCCCAAGATAAATGGATTCATATATATCCGATGTAAACAACTTGGCCAAGTGCAAGACAGAACGAATCTATAGCCTGTAGCATGGTATAAAAAGTCGGACATAAACTCCGAGAGCAGAAACCTTCTATCAACCGAAATTGCTCTTTTTTACTAAGAGGTAAAAAGGTTCGAATTGGATCTAAAAAGATGTGTTTTTTTATTAAAGGTCGTTGCGGGGACGATTGATTTTTTTTTTTAATTTCCAAGAATGATTTGAAGAAAGACAAATCACAGTATGACTAGAAGTCGATCGATTTTTCAATTACCCCCTTGTAACACTATAATCAAGGTCAAATTAATTTTTATTTCTGATTGAGAAAAAAAATTGTATAAAAAAATCGATTGTTCACGCCTACTTTTGAATGATAGATAGATACTTTGAATTCCGACATCGGCAAAAATTTTAGCTATGGATCAGATAAGACGACAAAGAGAAAAAGACAATGCCATCTTACCGAGACCTTTTGATCTAGATATCAAGACAAAGTAATTAAGGCATCCACTGCAGAAGCCGAAATAATATTACTGTTTATTAACACCGCCAGAGAGGGTGAAATGCGTCTCGTTGGAAAATGCCCGAAAAAGAGCACAGTTTGCGGTGGTCATTAAATCGATGTTGTTTTTAAAAAGTACCTATGTAGTCCACATAAATTCTGAAGGATTGAACTGAATAAAAAAACACCATTCTTTGCAATCTATTGTTTCTTTCAAAAGTTATTCAACATTCTCATACAGGAGGAACTGATGGCGCACCCTGAAGACAACAACTACACTACAGCTGTACAGCACCGATATATTTATTGATAAAAAAAGAAGATAAAAAAATTCGAAAATTTTGATTTCTTTTTCCAACGATATTCAATACTGAAGAACGATTCGCCAGAGTCCGTATTCAGTTTGGAGATGGGCAAAGCAGTTCCTTTTTTAAGTGAAGTACTTCACTTCGAGTCACTCACTTTAAGGAACGAGTTCAGTGAAGTAGTGTCAGTACTCTTCCTTCCATCGTTTTTTCGTTATTGTTACATCGTTCCTTCGAACTAATTCCTTCTTTTAATTCATTCATTAGTTCAAATTGAGGTGAGAAGATGATGACAAAAAAAAGATCAAGAGATCTAAAGGATGATAAGCAAAAAAAAAAAAGATCGATAAAGTTGTTTGTCACGTGTCCCATGGAACTGCAGTTCACCAAAAGGAGTGAGTTCCTTTACTCACAATAAAGTGTTCTTTGGGAACAGTTCATTCGTGAACGACTCATCTCTACTTCAGTTTAACGGTGATCAATCTGCCGATTTTCAGTACTTAATTCATATGCAGTTATAATTTTCAGCACTAAATACCGGTACCAAAAAGACGTTTTGCAGTTTCTATCGAGATCGAATAGCTACATAGATTCTAGAACATACTGATGTTTCCTGCCTCGCATTTTATTGCTATTTGCATGAAGTCTACAATATTTTGCCCACGGTCCCATTTCCCACGCGATAGCCTTGAAGATGCGCTTACACTAACGATTAAAATTGCTCAATTAGCAGCAATTTTGATGTCACGAAAACATTCACGTAAACATACAGCAACATTCAGCAGCATCAGCAATTGACGATATGGATCAATTGGTTGTCAACTCGTTGATCAACAGTAACTAGCAATATGGAGCAATAATCAACAATTTTGCAATGATATCATACACGGACAATTCAGTTTGTGAACAACACGAGAGCAAATTTGAAAAATAAATCTTAGACTTAAAATAAAATATTTGAAATATTTTAATACCAAGCCGTTATCACACGAAACTTGACAAATAAATCCAAAACTCAAAATAAAAGTTGACAACTGAATCATCGAACGGAGAAAATTGCTCGGAATTTTCCAAGCTAGTAGAGAGCAATACCAGCAATCTGTGAAAACATTGCCAAACTTCCGAAATGTTGCCGCAACTAGCATGATATTGCTTGGTATTGCTCCACTAGTTTTGGCAATAGTCGCCGAGCAATTAATTGCTTGAAAAATTGCCCGTGTACAAGCTCCTATTCAGCAACATCAGCAATTGACGATATGGATCAATTGGTTCTCAACTCGTTGCTTAGCAGTGACTAGCGATATGGAGAAATACTTAGCAATTTGACAATGCGATCATATACGAACAATTCAGTCTTTGAAAAACACGAAAGCAAACTTGACAAACAAATACAATATAAAACTTAAAATAAAACTTGGAAATATTTGAATTCCAAGCCATTATAACACGAAACTTGGCAAATAAATCCAAAACTCAAAACAAAACTTGACAACTGAATCACCGAACGAGGACAATTGCTCGGAATTTTCCAAGTTAATGGAAATACATCAAATATACGGCGAGCAATACCAGCAATCTGTGAAAGCATTGCCACATTGCCGCAACTAGCACGATATTCCTCCACTAAAATCGAATCTATCAATTAATTATGTGCAACAGTTCGAAGCACATAATTCCCCTTTTTTTGGGGTTCACTGTCAACCCTGTAAAGGATTAAAATCTAAACAAAAAACTCTTAAATATTTCCAAAATAATATTTGAACAAATACCGCGCGCAAACTATAATTCAATCTATTTTGCATTTTGTTGACAAGTAGTTTGTTTCCCTTTTTGTATTTACATTGGCTGATAAGAACAGAACAGAGCACTGGGTTATCTAATTAGGTTTTTATTCGACTAATTTTATTTTAAAATTGTACACATCTTTGCCATGTTTAGTTCGTTTATAAATATTAATTTTTTTCGAATGACCTATTTTTTTTCCTATTTATTTTGATTTATCAAGGATATCAGAAATAACTTTCAAGGCTGATTGAAAATTGTCTTTTGATGAAGAAGAGTCAACAAACTGCGCGGTAATGAACGCAGTCTTAGCCATGAGACTTAATCCGATTAGAAAAAATCCTTCAAAATATTTATTAGCTATTGCCTCTTCTTCCACGATGCTTATTCAGTTAAGCCTTGCATTGACTGCAAGTGCATTATATCACTCTTAAGAGTTTAATTAAAATAAAAAAAAAAATAGTTGCAGCGACTGAGGTGTACGGCCTACCTTGAACTAGAATAAGTTGAGTAAGCGATGCAGAGTACTTGTGTTCTTTGTAGCAACGTAAAAGATTATCGATTCGTGTTCGTGTGGCTAAGCATTAGTTTGTTGACTAATAAAATCGGCGTAGCTACTGTGCAATATATGGTAATTAGTAATTCAATACGATCTATGTACTGCCTTCGTTTTTGTTGGGGGCTTATGGCAGGAGTTAGGGACTCGGCCAGAGGTCACTCCCTCAGACCTTCCAAGATGGGTTTTTGATAACCATCATATGCAACTAGGTCTAGCCTATAATTCCAGACGTTGTTAGTTCTAACCAGGCTTTTTACATAGTTCTACACTTTGCTGCAATATTTCCTATTTTGTTCATACCATCGCACTGGAAGTTGGACTATCCTCGGAAAAACAAATCTAATATATAAAAATAAGTTAGTTTTTTGGTCGAGCGCGATTAAAATCTACACCTGTGAACCGTTCCCTCCCAAATTTTGCATGGACATTCTCGAGACTACCGGACAGGTTGAGAACATAATTATATATTCCCGAAATTGGTGGTTCACGAGTTATTACACAGCATTTGAGTTTTTTAATAAGTTGAATCAGATAAAACTGACATAGAATTAAAAATTTACAACCGGCAGTCGTAGCCGAGCGAGTTAGGCGTCTGACTAGAAATCAGATGATTCCCTCTGGGATCATAGGTTCGAATCCTGCCGACCGCGAGCATGTGTGATTTTTTTTTTTATTGATTTTTTTCGAATGAAAAATGAAAAATGGCATTAATGTCTCCAGTTCCTTGAGCTGAGAAAGTGCACCCGAAACGGGAGAAACAGGACCAATGGATAAATGGGAGTGTTTCACTGTATCCACTGTGATGGAAAGAGGTGGGACGAGCCGGGGCGCCATTCTGCTCGAGCAGACATCCGCCCGCAAAGCCAACAAAATCCGTCGCGCAGCGATGTGGCCCGCCGTCAGTAGACGCACTTCCATAACAATGTATGGCGCAGGCGGTATTTTGCGATGCGACCTGGCCAGTGGACGAGTAACTTTAAAGAACCTTGGTCTTGAAGATCCAGGAGCTTAGATCTTGAAGTACCACAAGCCTTGATCTTGAAGAACGGTTTCAATAAAGTAACAAATTTTTTAAGCAAAACAAGCAATCGTATTTAGTCTAATAAGCGTTATATCAAATTACTGAAATAAATTCTTTCACCTGAAAACAAAAAATATGTTCTTCCTAAGGACAATTGATAAGGTCGTGGAATTTTAAATCAAAAAAAAAAAAAAACAGTAATCCGTTTCGAATTACAATAACATTTTTTTTTAAAGAGAAAATAAAAATCCTGTTCTGCTGGATTAGCAAAAATTACCTAACAACGCAATTTCATTCCTTTTATGTTTTCTTTGCAAATCAAGTTCGTTATTTACTTCATTTTTTTTTTGCAAGATCCAATTATTGGTGGCCCCTTAATATCACATGAGCTCATCACATATACGAAACGAAACGACGCAACTGGTACCTGTTTTGAAATAGGATCGCTTCTTCTATACACAATAACAACCAAACAACGGAAACCCTTACTTAATCGACTGTGCTATTGCGAATTTTAAGGTCTTTGAAATCACCATAAGAAAATCCTATCCCTTGCGTTATCTGCAAACAGCGGAAACACCGGGAATTCTCATGTGTATAATAAGAATATAAAAGCAACAAAAAACACAACATCATCATAATACGGACCTGGAATGAGATCGGACTGGACCAGATTGTTATGCAAGACGAAAGGAATTTTGAAGGTCAGATTACATACAGTAGGGATTGAATGGGAACCTCGCGAAGTCGTAGTATTTTTTTCCTTTTAACCACTTAATATGGAACAATAGGCAATACATATTCTGGAATTATGACCTACTGTCTAGAATAGGTCAGGCTTTCTGTCAATGAAAATAGTGCATAATTTGAAAAACAAACATTTGAGTGTGCGAATAGTTTTGTTAGCCTCATTACCGTCGTTCATTTCATTCTTCAAAAATTTATACCTTGACTATATGACTGACTTTTGTTCTGATCCGGAGAAATCTGTACATGTTTTTGTGTCTTTTCCCGAAAAAAAGATGAAAAGTATTAATTAGCCACAAAATTGTATAAGTACCTATAAGTCACATTTGACCCACTTTAATAAAAAATCTGCCAACAATCTGGGCGCAACTTTATTATTTTTCCGGCAGAAGTTTGGAACGCGTTCAACTCTGAGATGCGGTGTATGTTACTATGTGACTGAAAACCTAACAAAAAGTTCGGGAAGCGGTTAGGATAACATATGCATTACATAATTGGGTCCTTTGCGGTCTAGGGGTTGCAGAAGGAAAACACATACAAATAGGTGATTATTAAACAAGCCCGTGGAAGTGAAAACACTATTCGATATCTGATCACATCTGAGAGATATGGCAAAATTCATGAAAAAGTATACAACCACTTTACACCTCTTTAGGCGTCGAATTTCAAAAAATCTTGAAAACACATTCTAGATATTCATATGAAGAATCCGTAGAATAAAAATGAGTTCGATATTTGGGAAGACCTAGTAGATATGACGAAAATCGTGAAAATATATACATTCTATTTTCACTGATCATTTTTTTTGCCCCCCTTCCGAACGCCAATTAATATACACATTTTTTTTTAATCAAAATTACTTTTCTAGTTTATTTACATATACACACCGAGTTTCAACTTTCTACCATAAGCCGTTCTATAATTAGGGAAAACACCCCCACCCCCATACCGACCATACCGTATTACCCCTAAAAAAAGACATTTTTCCAACATGCCACTACTATAGCTCTATCAAAATATCAAATTGCAGCTTTAAATCATTTATTATTAAAATGATAAAGTAAAACTGAACTTGTTAAAAAAAAAAGTAATTGTATTAATTTTTTCATAGATTTCCTCATTGACTAACCCTCTCCTCTTATTCAGTTGCAGCATACACCACAGGTTAACAGGGTCAATATTAGGCTTGTGTAGTTCGTGAACGAAGTAGTTCGTGAACGAACTAGTTCGGAAGAGCGTTCCCATCAATGAAATGAACGAACTAGTTCGCAGTGAATTCCGGTCCAATTTCGTTTGTAGGAAGTAGTTCGTTATCACATTTGCGTACACCATGTATCATTCTACTCTAGCGAACTGGAAACTAAAAGAAGGAACTACTTCAGTTCGCGAGGGAAGTGAAGAATTTATTTTGTTGTAGGTAAAAACATTTGCGTACCCCACCTTTCATTGCAGTCTCGTGAACTGCAAATTAAAAAAAGGAACTAGTTCGTTCGCGAGCGAAGTGACGACGTTTTTTTAGTTCATCCTATTTCCCTACACCATTTACCATTTCTTTCTCGCGAACTGCGAACTATAAGAACGAACTAGTTCGCGGGTGTATGGGAACTAGTTCGTTCGCGATCACTAAGGTGAACTAGAATGCGCAAGCCTAAACATACGTATTACAGTTAGATGATTTTTTAATCGTAAATGAATCATGTAGGTGATTTAATGAGTGTTTTGATTTATTACTCGTAAATCATGTAAGTGAACCGTAATTGACCGTAATCTTGACAATTCAATTTCGACTCGCCGGCGATGAGTCTTTAATCTCTACATGCTTGGAACTCAAACATGAACAGATCGAAAAGATGGGTTAGCCTTTTTCTTGTTTTGTTTCGTATGTCTGTAGGGTTTAGTCCAGAGTCTGTTCCACAAATGAAAAAGATTCCAAAATGGATTTAGCGATATTTCGATCTTAAGCTAGATTTTGTGAAAATCCAGCTCGAAATTTACTCAAACCACGTTCACATTTCACCACAATATTGACTGTCACGAACATTTAATAAAATTATTAAATTGCTCAGATTGCAAGCTATGGAATGCAACAATTTAATTATTTGATTCGTACTCATGCAATTTTCCATTGCTGAAGATTCAACGTTTTAAAGGCTCGTGTATACACTAGCAAGCAAAACTTGTTAGAGTTGCTTTATGACATTTATTGCTGCGTGTGTACACGGTTCCGAGAGCGCATTTGCCCAAGTTTTTGCTCTAGCCAGCAAATGCTTGCCTTTTCAAGAAAGTTGTGAATGTACACGCTAACTTGCGAGAGTTGAGATCTCGCAAGAAAGTTCCGATCGGTTCCGAAATTTTTCAGCAAGTCAGTACAGTTGCATTGGAAGTTAGGTTAAGTTCGGTTTTAGGTGTCATAGTTCCATAGTTGACGTGAGAAATATGAATGGAACATCCAAGTAGAGTTCAATGTGGAAATTTATCCAGAGTTGTGGTATTTTTCTTTTTCGTTTGGACAGTTCAACGAAACTTTGATGATGAAGTGTACACGGAAGAGCAAGTTTTACTTGCAAAGATTTTTGTAGAGCTACTTGCTAGAGTAAAATTGCTGCAATTGGACAGATTGTGCATCAAATTTCGCATCAAATTACTCTAGCAAGAAATATCGCAAGTTACTTGCTAGTGTACACGAGTCTTAACGCAAGTTTTCTTAAAAAATCTCTTCAGGGGGTAAATGCTATTGAAATTTTTTAAATCATACTTCTAAAATTTGGCGATTTGAGAATCCATCATAATTTTATGTAATACAACCTTAGCATGGTTACGATTCAAACATGAACTAATCGGAAGAATGGCCCTATTCGAATAATTCGAATTCGAGAAACACGCATGGTAGTACAATCATACTTCTGGGTGTTTTGAGAAACACCAATGGGTTTTGTGTGAAACACCCATGCACTCTTGGTTGTGATACGTATAAGCGGCTTACTCATAGGTATTTCAGGTAAACTTACGTACCTACTCCAAAAGCGGAAGGGCCCAGTCATACGATGATGAGGAGGACATAACCCACATTTTGTGTGAATGCCAGGCGGTTGCAAGGAGGCGTAGTGTTTTCTTCGACAATTTGGAAGATCTGTGGTTGATAAGGTATGACAAGATGGTTAAATTTATTAAGGATTTAGGATGTTTTGGGGATGATTAATTAGTTCCACATTATTTCCAAAGGGATCGCTATGGGCCCTCTTTTGGTGCCTAGTGTCGCTGTTGCTCGGGGCGGCCCTAAAACTATGTTCCTACACTACACTACAACCATATAATTGTCCCAAAAACTACCATGGGATTTCTTGGGACAGGGAGCCCAGTATTATTTTTGTTTTGTTTTTTTTTCTTATAGCATAGGTATTTGTGGGTTTAAGTCATAAGGATATAAATACTAGAGACGACAAGATGCCGTTTTTGTATGAAACCCTTTCAAGCATTTTGAAGCCAAATTGAACGTTTTTGTATGGAGCATTTGATGCCAGCTGATAATGAAATGCAAATAATAGCCTAGTATTTAAATGTTTGGTGTTTTTCGTGTTCAAGGTCGGGGTATGATATAAATGTGAGTAAGATTCTAAAGCCAGATACAGACCTCTCATCTTATTTCAAAAAACACATGAATCTTGCGAGAACACGAGAAAGAATTCTACACACAATTCGCAAGTTTCGTGAAGTTCACTTATTTTCAATTTCTGAACTCGTGCAAGTCAAAACTTTTGACATTAACCACGAAAAACCAAAAACTCACGAGAAAGTCACGAAAAATCGCCTCGCGTATTTTTCGTTACATTTTCGTCAAGCAAATCCCTTTGATGTCGTGAGAAAACAGCCACAGGCAGAGAAAACGCACGAATCGCGAATAGCGAACAACGCAACGCAAGAAACTCACGAGAAACCTATATGCACTATTCACGAGAAAGACGCGAATGGCGCGAAATAGGCGAAAGCGAGAAATCTGTAGCGGGCTTAATAGTAAAATAGTAGCAACATATGAAGGTGGTCACTTCTGCAAGTTCTACTATATATCTATAGTTAAAGTCTAAGGTTTCTTTCACAAATGCAGAGCAATATATAATTTAATAGTTACGTAAGACACTATGATTTTATATCTTTGAACCTTGGAATACTAATTTTCCGCCTTCTCAATAGCTCGAGTTTCTTATCTCGTGTTTATCATCTCAAGAAAGAATAGATACTTCATTTATTATTTGCGTTTTTAGTACAGATAAGAATAAATACAATAAAAATTAGTTTAGTTTCTGGAAATAATAAACCATTGTATTTTGTCATTTTGCATCATAGTCGATTACCAAATCTAATCTTATCGAATTATACAGCAATATTCGAAGCTCTGAACAATAAGTGCAAGATAAACCACCCGAAATTAAATTCCGAAAATTGAATTATAATTTCGCATAACACGCACGAATGTATGGCGTCGACAATTCAATTTACAGATAAATTATACACGAAATTTTAAGAGAATTTTGTAACAAGTTGCCAAAGTATTCGGTTGGGTTTTTAGACTAAAAATAAATGCAAGTGAATTTCATTTAAATATTTACTTTTCGACTGGTATTCAAAAATAAAATAGGAACTCTAATGAGCATCAATCAACAACCAACCTGGGGAGGGAGTACCTATACAAAAAAAAAAATATTTTTAATTCAATTTCTTTAAGTATAATATAAAAATTTGTTTTTTACTACAGCACCTTGATTTTCGGTAGACTTATTTCATTATCGAATAGTGAGAATAAAAACGAATTTATTTAAAATTCGTATCCCTGCTTAATTTTAATATAATTGGTATGTAGTTCGGATCTAAAGGTCATGCAATAATCACAATGCGATATTTGAATATAGGGCATAGCATCTGTTTGAAATTAAATGTAATTAATTAGCAATTGCCTAATTTTCGAGCTATCGCATTCGGCTAAAAATACCGAAAATATCAGCCGCGAACGCTTATGTGATGGCCTGGCAGAGAAAAAAGCTCACTTCTTGTCGCCGAGTGTTTTAATAATAGACCACAATGAAAACGAATGTTCGGTTGAATTGCACACAGAGTGCCTATGCCAAATCGATTTATGAACACGAAATTTTGCCGCCACTTCAAGGTGTTTTATAGATTTTAGATAGTTTTAGAAGGCAAAGCAACCGTGAGTAATGCCGACTCGTATACACCATCTAGCTTCATCTCATCGTCATTATTGGACCGACTATTAGTTTTGAAATTTTACCTTTTTTTTTGTATGTAAATATTTCCCAATTTGAATTTTTAAAAGAAAACCTAAAACTTCCATAATAAACTTTGCTACTTTGAGCTCAAGACACCATTTACATAATTGTGTACAGATCTTATGAAAATTTAACTTGGATGTATTCGTTGGATAGGGCACATAAGTAATTGATATATCAATGGAACTTGGTATTTGGGAGCCGATATCCAGGTGTTCTTTGGCTACAACTCTTATCTGCTGGATGGACTAATTTACTTCTTTAATATCCTTCATAATTAGAGATGGGTCGTTCAGGAGTGAACTGTTCCATAAAGAACACTTAATTGAAGTGAGTGAGTGAAGTAACTCACTCCTTTTGGTGAACTGCAGTTTCATTGACACGTGACTATAACTTCACCATCCTTTTTGTTTTCATCATCTCTTAGATGTTTTTTTGGTCCTCATCAAGTTGAAATAAAACAACGAACTAGTTTGCGAGGAACGAACGAAGGAACGAACGAAAACGTTCCTTAACAATTTGCGTGCCACACTTTTTGTCAAAAATGTTGACAATGCTATTTAAAGGGTCAAAATTTCTGTGCCGATCACCGGTGATCCCCACTGCATTCAACGTGTTAAAGTGAGTGACTCGGAGTAAAGTACTTCACTAAAAGCAACTGCTATGTCCTTTCAGAGCAAGAAAATACCCAAAAGTAGTTCTGAAATGGACTGCGTACGGAAGGCATGGCGGGCGGGCGATCAACCATGTAAACACATGGAAGCAATCGATTGTGAATAGTGGCCATTTTTTTACCTTCTCGATGTAAGTTACCGATTTTCCATACACTTTTCGTTTTGTATTGTGACCATTTCCATATTGTGACCATTGACCACTTTCTAGCCAATATTTACGTATCACATACGTGTGGAGTACATCCCATAATGTGACCTTAAACATTTTACGTCATATACTAATTAAGACACAAATGTTGCAAAATGCAAAATGAGGCTGAAATAAATGAAGCACGAAGCTTAATATAGAGATTGTGTTCTGGATAAATGCGTAAAAAGATACACCTTTTATATTGGACCCGTTGATTTAAATTACATACATTATACTGTACTAAATTATTTTTATAATCTGACCACTCGTTTAAAGTGACCACTTTTGCATAGTCTCTTGGGTGGTCATTATATGTATAGAGGTTCTACTATAATAAAATAGAGAAACTCTTGATAAGTAAAAACCATTTAATTGTACAAAGTATTGTCAATTCCTGATTACCTTTCTTCACTACGGAACAGATCTGGTCGAAGATGGATACAAGACGGTCTAAAAGGCTGACTTTGCTCAAAATATAAGCAATATAAGCACTACAATCGGTGCCCTGACACTGTCTTATAGGTCGACATGCTAAAAGACTCGGATTCTTTTCAGAAGAATTCTGTAGAAGCTGGCTGGATGATGAGGAGGAGAAGACAGTCCTTCATCTTCTCTGTACCTCCAGCTCTATCTGGTAGAAGGAGAGCTCATCTTGGAGTTTGCTTATTCAATAGTCTTGCCGCAACGGAGGCTTCATTGCAAGTTCTAAATGGTTTGACGAGTAGGACCAAACTCAATGATCCTGTAGTACAACGGACCTCGTTAGATCTAAGGGTAATATCCCACCGGGATGCCATGGCTACGTCGTCAGCAGCGTGGCCACAAAAAATGTATGAAATTGTATAGCGGATAACTGACTTGACCATTGGTTGGCGACGTGGCCGCGTCATACAATCCGTGTGGCCACACTGCTGGCGACGTAGCCTGGCATCCCAGTGAGATATTGTCCTTAGTGTGGACGTATTCTCACGGGCAGCTACGCATATCTATCTACCATACCTATCTAAGTGCAGCCCTAACATGAAAAAATCGGAATGATGGACCAATTTTCTGTTATTTTTCTTTTGTAGCAAGAACTTCTTCCATAAAGTTTAAGTAACAGAAAGGGAAGTGTTGTGGGACTGTCATACTCTTCTTAAAGAGCTAGCACATCATAATAGTCTAACCCTGATGTGGATGCTAGGACATGAGGGTATTCCAGGTAACGAATCTGACCAACTAGCTAAGCGGGGATCCAACTCAATAATAGCCTGGAACATTCTGTGGAGTAGGTAAATGCCTCATTATGGACGGTATTTTGAAGTGGGTAAATCTTCAGGTCGAAGATTATTGAAACTCCCTTTCAGGACTTAGACAGTCAAAGAAATTCTTGACCTTCTCAAGTAGGAAAGCTTCCTTTCCTTAAGTAGGTATAACGCACGGGTTATAATGGGATATTTTTCAGGACATTATTTCCTTAATTATCACCTTAAGATGATCGGTAAGGTATCACTAGATACTAGTGATGTGCAAAGCGATTATTTTGGAGTAACGAATAATTACTGAATACTTTCAATTTAGTATTCGTTACTTTATTGAGTAATTCGTGTGAGAAAAAACAAAAAAAAAAGGTCACCCGCTTAGAATTTTTGGGATTCGAGTAAACACAGAGTGTGAGAAGCTAAAAAAAAAAAAAAACAAAAGGTCATCCGCTCAGAAGCGGGATTTTTTTTTTTAGTGGGGTTAGTAACGAATAAAAATTTTGTAAAGTAGTATTCGGTACTCCGTACTCGTTTTAAGTAACGAATAATTACTGAATTTACCCTCACCTATGAAAATACATATGTCGAAGACTTCGCTCAGTATAATCATCTTCTTTCTCAAGGGAATAGATATGGCAGTTAAAAGCCAGGAACAAAAGAATAAGCCCTTTGTAAGTAAGTAGTATTAGTATTAGTCAGCTTTAACTTAAAGCCAACTTTATGAAAAACTGTGAATAGCTATTGGCCGCTATTCTTTGAGGTTGAAAATTAAAAACAAACTGAAATTCATCCTCTTAGAAGATGAAAAGAAATTGGTTCAATTGGTTATTACGAAGTTGAAGTTGTATTGGGTATTACGAAATCGTCCACATGATTTCAGTCATTATACAAACGCTCTAACAATCGAATTGTGATTCTTTGATATTGAACTCGTCGAAGGATAAAAAAAGGGGTTGAATTATTATTTAATCTGATGGAATATCGAAAAAGTTTTTTGTTTCAAATGTTTGTTTTTTCAACACCTAAACAACGACATTCGGCCCCTGCGACAGTGAAAAGAGGTTTTCATCAATTTGACTAATTCTTCTCAGTCTAATGATGTATCAATTGGATTGTACTTTGATTGACTTACAATACTAACGACTAGAAATTGAAGGATTTGTTTTGTATTCAACCCCTAGGGGCAAGGAGGTATGGATCGGTAATATATTTTTTTTCTTAAAAAAACAAATTACTCTAAATCTTTTTCAATCTCGACAGACAAGAATGCAATGTATTGTGTCTAAAAAAAAGGTTAAGGATATCTGAATGTTTTATAATATTGACCGAAGAATTTATTAATTTAGAAGTTTCAATTTTTTTACCCATTAAGTAAGGTTTACACACACGTAACGCTACCTTTTATCTAACCATCCAACTGATAATAATAATGAACTACTTTAAGTGTAATTTAAAACAAAAGACTCCGATACGTAACGTACGAGTACCTACTTTACAGGTGTAACTACTCGACAAAAATTCTAATATATTGGCATCATAAATTAATCACCTTTTCAGTTAAAAAACAACATCATTTCCACTTTGTGTTTTTATTGTGCAAAGAAAAGCGAGACAAGATGGCAGCAAAATAACAAATTCTATCCTACTTAACAATATCAACAAAGACGATCTTTAGAGATCGCTTACTAGGTACTTTTCCTGGACAATAGCAACAAGTTATAAACTGTTCGCATAACATTGTAGTATAGAGAGTGATTTACTTAACAATGGAATGCTTATTAAGCAGATATAGTAAGTTAAAAGATTGATTCATAAGACAATACTACCTACTTGATCTATTGCAAAAGGCTAGTGAAGAGCAATTTGTTTGAGTTTAATCTTACAACTATGCCGAAATAGATGAATGATCCTTCAAATCTCAATTGCCAAAAGTCGTCCACATACCGATGATTCTCTTCTACTTTTAAGGCTTTGTGTTACTTGGGATTAGATCGGTTTATGAAGATCACTGGAAACTGAAGTAAGCTTTATCTATGTAGAAACTATCGAAACCAACTCTGATGTTGTTTTTGGTTTTGAAACTACAATGTGTACTGTAACATTCCACTTTTGTGGTCCCCTCCAGGTACGTTATAACCAACATAAGAACCGTTCAAATTTTGAATGGGGATTGAAAAAAGGGACGTTATAACCGAAAGTACGTTAAAAGTGCACACTTTACAAGTGGGTTACACGGTAGTTCTAAAGTTACTCTATCTGACTTTATGTGCCAGCAAGAATAGACAATAATTTGACATAGTCCCATTCATGTAATACACTGTGTTCCACAATATCAATGCAGAGCATTTAGGCCTCGGCCAATACCTATTCGACCTAAACTATTTAGGACGCCTGTTGTAAACAATTCATAGGCGACCTGCAGTCAAATGTTTTTACATTATTTTTTGCTCGACGAGAGGTCTTTTATACCGGGAAAATGTTAACTTAACTTTTCGTAAATTTTTTTTAGTCAAATATTTGACAGCTTAATGCAAGCTTACCTCGCAACAAATGGAGCTATTTGCCTCTATATCAAATTTGATTTTTGTTTAGAATAATGTGGGGTTAAATATTGTAGCGGATCAAGGCGGAACTGTCCTACTTTATTCACATAGCGAAAGACTCGCGAGACTATTGGCGAAAAGCTAATATAAAAATGGAAAACTGGCTTGGCATTTGTAGTAGCAGTGCTATTGGCTAAAATCAACTGAAGATCTACATTGCTAAGGTTACTCTATGAACGCATTGACACCTATAACAAAGCTCATCACTTCAGTACTGAATTCTACAGTACTGACTCAGTTAAACATTAAACACACTTTATATTCTGTTTTATGTGTGCAGAACAACATTGGTTTCGAACATTACGCTGAAAATTATCCTACGGTTTTATCGATCAGATTCATTCTTTCAACAACCACTACTTGCGATGCGATAAGCTACTTAAAAAACACCCTGTACAGTCTACTGTACAATTATAAAGTACTTTATATAGAAAGTCTTTATCTTTTGCAGCACAAAAAAATGTTTCATACACCTAAAAAAAATATTAAGCATGTCTTTTGTTTCCCGAGTTCCATAAAAAAAACGACAACAGAAAACAGCGTCAACTCCAAGCCAGATAACACGCCATAATATCGTATTTATAAAGCTTTCGCAAAAATATGACTCACATAAAGAAAAAAATTATCAAGAATTTCATTAAAACGACATACGTGCTCGGATACATGCGAATAAGTACATTAATTATATAAAAAGCTTCAGGTAATTTGTGTAAAATACTTTTCAGTTAATTCCTATTCAAAGTCCCTGCTCGGATGCAACTATACCAGCTACAGAGTTGGAACTTTGATAGTAGATAGACATTACAGTGAAAGAAACATAAAGGGGATCCTGATTTGAAATTCCAAAGATTTGATATTCTGCAACTGAATCCGTTAAGGTGGAATTGTAGTGAAGGCGATACGCGCGAATGGTGCAACATCGCGTCACATAGTAATCTCCACCGCATTTCAGTATTAAATGTATTCAGGACTTCTTCTCAAAAAAGAATGAAATTGCGCCCAGACTGTTGGCTTCTCCTTTGTTATTTTTTTTTAAGCTCAGTTCAAACCTAGCGTTCACCACAAATGAGCTGAGTCCAATCACAACAAACAGCATTCGAATTTTTCTTATTTGTTGAACTGTAAAATTGTACTTCACGTGCGCACGACTCACATCTCTGTACCATCGATTCCTAGGATTCCAATATCATAATCCTCCAATTTATATCGTGCATTTCCGAACACTCAACAGACACGAAATCTTTTGTTGTAGAGGCCCCCCACAACTGCCGTAACTAGTTCCGGCCGCCACCAAGCGCGTCTCTTTCGATCGAAATTCGGACGTAGGAGGAATTGGCTCATTCTTTCCTGAACCTTCCTTTCCCTCGAATATTTTGACTTTTTCAAGTCGATCCAAGGCCACCGTTCAAAACAAAATCTAATTCTGAGCCGCTGTGGATAGGGAAAAGTTCGTCAGAATACTTCCTGTCCTGCAGGAAATTGTGTTTGAGGCGAGCTCAGATTAAAACGGTTACTGCTGTTCTCATGTGCGATCCTTATTTTCGAATGTTCCAGTAGTACGTGATGGAAATTCACTCTCTAGCTCGTAGCTGTATATTTAACTCACCCAGTACTTCCAAACGCTTTCGCAATTCGTACTCCTTCCCGTGGTACACCATGTCATTACCGAACAAAATCTTTATAAGGTGTAAGCAAAGTGGTAAAGTGAACTCTGAAGAGAACATCAAATTTTGATGGACTCTGGGGCCTCAAGGCGATAATTTCAAAGGGATTTCTTAGACTCGTTCCTACGATCGTCAGTAACGTTCTAACTGAAACTTTAACTGGCAGATGCTCATACGAAGCTTACAGTCAAAGTTTTGGTTAAATTTTAACTGAAGATTGTAATAACGGCCCTTAGATGAGGTAGGCATGATTAATAGTGCGCTAAACGTGAAGCACCCTGGCAAATTGGTAGCCGTGCAAACCAATGAATGACCTATTGAGCAATATATCAAACTAGCTAATCCCAGTGTAAGTCATGTGAGTTATTTTGTTGTGCAGGATTAGGGTTTACGGTGTGACTATAAAGCGACAGAAGAAAGAAGATGGTTGGCTGGGAAGCCAACCCGCAATACTCAGGTGAGCACATCTGATACATCACCATAGCTGGGACCAATGTCATCAGCTAAGGGGTCGGGAAGCTAAGGTTCGCGGCCTGGCTGCATTCCTTTTCTAAACCCGTCAGCCGGATTTTTTCGTTTGTCATAAAAACTTCTCACAAGCGTTCGATGAAAAAAAAAGGGATGTTCGACGCGGTGATCGAACAGAAACCACCGCTGCAGAAGGAAGAAGAAAAAAGAAAGGAGTTAAAAAGTCGAGCAGGTTTCGTTCTTTTACTGGGGTTCTCATATCTCGACCAAAGAAAACTATAAACGTTAATTCGATGAGATCGGGTTGAATCGGTGTTGTGTGGCCTCTTAGTTACAGGCGAAGCAATTTTATTGGCGTAACTTCGCCGATGTGAACATTCTGTTCACTATACTCTACATTAAATCATATACAGTGCAACCCGGTTATTACGTACCACAAAAGTATAAAGTGTTGTAAACAACATAAGAACCTTTCACATTTGAAAATAGGGATTGAAAAAAGGTACGTTATAACCGAAAGTACGTTACAAAAGTGCACTTTATAAGCGGGTTGCACTGTCATCTCTAGTGTCATAATCTGAGTTAGCATAAGATAGGAGCTTTAAAAAATAATTTGATGTATGATTTTAACTGACACGCAATATATTCAAAAATACTGGCCACTTGACTATTCGGGTGACATGTGACGTTTCAAACTCCTCGTAACCCTGCTCATGACTAGAGTTGATAAAGTTACCCCTTCTAACTCTACTCTGGCATTTTCGAAAGCAACTCTATTACGTCATTAGAGTAAAATTGACTCTACTCCACATTTCCAAACGATTTTTTTAGCTCTACTCTAACTCGAGTTAATTTCCGAACGCCTCCCTGTAGAGTATTATAAGTTCAATCGAGCCTAAAAGTTTATAACGTATAAAACCGAGCCTCGGACAAACAAATTTATGCTCAAAAAATCCAAATCCACCCGTCTGTCTGTCTGTCCTTTAGCACGATAACTAAAGAACGCCTTGACCTAGGATCTTGAAATCTGGGTGTTGGGTTGAATTTGTAAGGATAAGTTCGTTAACGGGCAAAATCTTCCTACTCCTTCGGGTAGCTGCATTACAAAATGTCCTTAAAACACGTTTTCAAGAATATTGGTCGATAACTTCAGAAGGGTTTAAGCCACGTCTTTGAAATATTGTATGTGCTATTTTTCTAATAGTTGAAGCTAAAAGTATGATTATGAAGAAAATTCTATTTGAATCCTTCGTGTAGCTGCCATACAAATATCTTGTCAAAATGTCTCCACTTAAGTTACAAAACTAACTCAAGTAATCTTTTAGCTACGAATTCCGAATTTTGTACAAATTAGTTTTGAGTAAAAATAAAACTAGAATTTACTATTCAGCGAAATCTTTTTATTCCTTACACAAAATCCGTAAGACACGTGTTCACTTTTAAACGCGTCAAGCCACGAATTTGATTTTTTTTTTAATAATTTTTGAGTGGTTCCAAGGAAATGGATAAATAAATATGTAAGAAATCAAGTTAGTCCTTCCTGGACCTCCCATGTGAAAGTCCTTCAAAAAGGAAATTTGTTTTCGATGCCTGGCCCAGTTTAAGATCTGAAATTATTGTCTTTTAGTTTTGGGTAGGAATCTAATGGCAGTCTTTAATAAAGGACATACAACATGTGCACCAAAAATTCTACTTTATCCCCAGCTACAATATAAATCGTAGTTCAGTATTCATCTAGAGTATCATTCGATAGGCTTGCAGCCTATTGTGACTGCAGTTATTTCTATGTGAGGCTTCGTTTACTTGTCCTTTCTTTTGATTTCCGAAAATAGTGTGCCAGTTTTTCCGAGCCCTTGTCCGGACTCCGTGCGCAGTTAGCAGAAATCTTTTAGAGAAGATGTAATTGTAATTGATTTTTTTATGTGATGCATGGGGACGTATGACTCCGGGAACTCCACATAGAGAATCCAGTCCAACCAGACGTCTAAGTTCTCACAGGCGACTACGAAATTTCCACGTAGAAGAAGAGGAAAGAGAAAATACAGCATGATGTCGGGTAGTAACAAAAAGGATCTTCCATCGGGCAGCCGACTATAGTGGCATTCATCAACCATCCGTATTTATCTCAGGTTCTCCCTATTAATTAATTGCGGACCTTTCCTCCTCTTATTAAGGACTTTCTCTATCCTGGACAGTTTATTGAAAATCCCTCATTTAGTATTGAACAGCAATCTGCCCTCTATCTTCGATATGCCTTCGGATGCTATGACTTTGACATATATGCTCAAAGGAAGATTCAGGTGGAGATCCCGAGCAGGGAGGAATGGGTAAACCAGTCCGCTCTGCCTAGCGGATTCACTGATATATTCTATACGGACGGCTCAATGACTGAAAAAGGGTCTGGAGCTGGCATGTACCTGCAGACTGAAGATCTCAGGTACTCTTTCGCCCTAGGAAAACATTCTTCGGTATTTCAGGCTGAAGTATATGCGATCCTTAAGGCAGTAGAGTGGATTATAGAGAGAAGATGGAGAGGCAGGATGATCTGCATTTGCAGCGACAGTCAGGTCGCTCTACAATCCTTAGATAATCCAATCGTCTTTTCGAAGATGGAACGTGAGTGTAAAGAAAACGGTTGAACTCTGTTGGCAAATTCAATGACTTGATGCTCATATGGGTTCCGGGTCCCCACGGTATAAATGGCAATGAAATAGCGGATGCATTAGCAAAAGCTGGATCGGAATCAGTCATGGTTGGACCAGAGCCAGCGTTCGGTGTGCCGGTTGCCTCTGTTGGGGCTGCCATTTCTGAGTGGGTGAGAAAACCCAACATTGAGAGATGGCGGCTTTTTCCGGGAATGCGGCAGACTAGAAACGTTGTTCAGGAACCAAGTGGACTAACTGCCGCTTTTCTTCTCAAATTAAGCACAAAGGAATGTAGTAGTATGGTTGGTGTCCTCACAGGGCATAACTCGTGTGGCCTACACATGGTCAGATTGCGAATAATTGACGACCCCATGTGCACTGCTTGTGACGAGAGCTACGACACGACAGAACATTTTCTTCTCGAGTGTCCAGCTTACTCTTTTGCAAGAATGCTTGTATACGGCGTCGATGCTATGAGGATGGAGGAACTCTGTTCTCGCTCCCTACCTGAACTTTTGAAATTCGTGAGGACGACGAAAAAGTTCGGGTAGAGACTGGGGATTCGAGACTTGCCTTTCACTGTGTCTTCCCCCAAACCAAACAACAACAACAACAATCTGGCGTAAGTTATGAGGATGCGTACATGGTCTGCCTTTAGGGATTTTCTTAGGCGCTCTGTCCTCTCGTCTAATCCTCCTTTCTTCTACCTCTCCTTTCCTGGCACTTTTCTCGTTTTCTTCAACTTTGCATTCCTTCCAGCCCGCCGACCATTACCCCTGGTTTTCTCAACCATAGCCGGTACCCCATTACGCGCATATTATTAGGCCCATAGACAAGTAAGACACCATACAACGAGCCAGGACGTGGTTCAAACTGGATGCGCAGTGTCTCTAAGCCTCACACCACTTAATCGTGGTTAACTTAACGGGAAGAGTTTCTCTCTCAAAATCGAGCTCTGTCCCGATGAAAAAATGACGGTTCTCGCGAACGAATGGCATTTATTTCTAGTCCGCTGGGTCAATAATCTAAAAAAAAGTCTTGACCATTGCCTGCAAGGTAGAGATGGGTAAAGCAGTTTCTTTTAGTGAGTGAGTTAACTCCGACTCACTCACTTAAAGGAACTAGTTCCAGTTCCTTTTGAAGCTCACTTCAACGGCGAAGAGAAAGTAGTTCCGAAGTTCAGAGTGAATGTGATGACCTAAACAAAAAAGTCCTCACTCACGAAGGACCTAGTTCCTTTTCAAGTTCGGAGTGAATGTGAGGACCTAAAAAAAGGTTCTCACTTCCCCAGGAAAGGAATTTTTCCTTTTCAAGTATCACATCGCAAAGGAACTCATCGCATAGGAACTACTTCTTTTTCGAGCTGTATCACGTCGCGAAACGAACTACAGTTCACCAAAAGGAGTGAGTTAGCTCACTCACTCACTTCAATGAACTGCTCTTTTGGAACAGTTCAGTCATGAACGACCCATCTCTACTGCAAGACACTCCGGCGAACATTTAAAGATACAAAGTCTTCAAGGCAGGTGTGCGCACGTGAAACATTTTTAGGAGAAGACAGTAACTGTACTCGTGGAAGTGCTTCCTCAAATATGTTTTTTAATTGGTCCACAGGAAGATGCGTTTCGACCTAGGCCTTAATGTGGGAATTTTTGTCCGTTTCACTGAATTTAGGGGATGTATTGCTCCGTTCTGGTTGCACTTAGGAGGTTGTACTGTCTTCAACGTTTTGAGATAACAAACAATTACTGATTTTGAATTGAACAATCAAATTATGGAATAAAACAAACATTGCGCAAGGCTCTCGAGATTATGGTTTCTGATAAACGAGATAAAACAGTCCAATTGAAAAAATAAGAACCAGACTCAAGACTCCCTGACTGTTTCCAGCTGAGGTAACTGCACCCGAAGATCTTATACAACTTGCCTTCTGTCTAAAAACTGTTATCAGCTCTCTGCAGCGATAAGAACTTAAATCGAAAACAACAATTCCGTAAATTACTCAAGATCAAGCCACTCACCTGTCTCGCATTGGCGTCACTCCACCGCCGATCTTCGTGGGAATTTTCGCGCTGTCCGAATCCGAGCTCTCAGACAGTCTGTCGGGACTTTTTCCAAACGGTCGTTTGACCTGTTTTCGATCTACCGCCATCAAGTGTGGACCCATATTCTCAATTTCACTAAAATTACCCTCAACATCATCCGCTTCAGCCATATCGAGTGAATTATCTGTTGCCGATGTCCCGCCATTCTGAAGCTGAGAAGCTCCCGTCGTGCACAGTCCGATCGTAGCTCCGAGTTTTGTATCTCGATGGGTGCCATCTAATGAAATATTCGATAGAAACGAGATCGCAGCCAATCTGCGCCTGTGTCTCGTCTTATTAAGGGAACTTGCCATTTAGGCAGGACGACAATGTTTTAAATACAAGTTGGCTTTTGGTTTTTGCCCCAAAAAAAAAACGAAAAATCAAAACACTCCCACCGGAACGGTAAACGAAAAATTATAAAAGACGAAAAACTCCCTTCAGTCAAAGAAAAAAAAACGTACACAACTGTTCGCCGTACAAAACACTAGGCCATGATAGCGGCTAAACCGTGAAAAGTAAAAAAAGTCATCTTTATTGATTTGTTCCGCTTGAAGTACCGATATGAAAAAAAACGTGTCCTTTTCTAGAAAAGTCTGCAACAACAACAACACAACAAATATCACAATTTCAGGCGAACCATCTTCACGTGATTTCAAGGCACTCGGTTCTTTCTTTGGTTTATTTACAACTCTACAATCGGACTTATCGTCACAAAGTTAATTAGCCGAAAATTATCTGCACGCGATCTTAAGAAAATCGAACAAGAACGTAACGCAATCGAAGCACACGAAGAAATGAAAAATGTCACTGAAAAACTTCACATTTATGACAGATTAGTGAAGGGGGCAAAACGTGACATCATCCCGACCAATCAGAAACGTGTAAATAACGGTTGTAGTCGCCGACGGAAGATGGCGGTTTGATTTTCATTTAAACAAATAATCGAAGTGTAAATTGTTTTTCAGTCCGGTACGGAGAGAAAAGAAAGCTAGCGAGCAAATTTTATTAATTTCAACCTTCTCCTTTTATTAACGGCAGTGTTATGCAAAATTTGAATAAACAACTGAATCGACTCCTAAATTTTGTGCAACCCTAACACCGTTTGAGGTTTGACAGCTGCCATTTGCGAAGTTTGTGATTACTTGTAAACGTATTTTGTTCCAAAACTAAAACCAATTTAATGCGAAAATACTGCGCGAAATTCTGCACAACTCGATCGAAATGACGGCAGCCGCAGAACCAATGAATATTGATATCGAATTCGTAAGTAAAACCACACTTTATCCGGTATATTTCCCACTCTAACCTAAAAAAAAAATTGCTTAGCCGGAAGAGGATGTGCCGTACGAAGAGGAAATCCTTCGAAATGCCTACTCTGTAAAGCACTGGCTCCGCTACATCGATCACAAGTCGAAAGCGCCAAATAACGGCGTCAATGTAGTGTACGAGAGGGCGCTGAAAGAGCTGCCCGGCTCCTATAAAATCTGGTACAATTACTTGCGTACGCGAAGGAAACAAGTGCGCGGGAAATGCCTGACGGATCCAATGTACGACGAGATTAACAACTGTTTCGAACGTTCGCTTGTCTTTATGCATAAAATGCCGCGGATTTGGATGGATTACGGCACTTTTATGACGGCACAATGTAAACTAACGCGAACCCGACACGTTTTCGATAGGGCACTTCGTGCGCTTCCGATCACACAACATCATCGAATCTGGCCGCTTTACATTGACTTTCTGAAGAAGTTCGATATTCCGGAGACGGCTGTTCGCGTCTATAGACGATACTTGAAACTGTTTCCCGAAGATGCCGAGGACTATATCGAGTATTTGATCGATGTGGAGCGGCTGGACGAAGCGGCACAACAGCTTGCGCATATCGTCGACAATGAGAGTTTCGTTTCGAAGCACGGCAAGTCGAATCATCAGCTTTGGAACGAATTGTGCGAATTGATTTCGAGAAATCCGGATAAGGTGCACTCGCTTAATGTCGATGCTATCATACGGGGAGGACTGAGAAGGTGAGTTTAAATTATAGAAAAAAAGAACAATCAAATTTTGTTTCTTGATCGGTTGGTGAGTGATGCTAACTGTAGATAGCAGCGTAGCTCTAGCACTGCGGCATTCAAGGTAAAACTGCTTCGCTCTCCGTAGCAACGACTTATCGACTCAGTTGACCTCTTTACATCACTGGAGGTGTAGCGTTTGGTCGGACCACCCCAAAAATGTGCCGGACGCTGAAAGTTTGCAATTTCTTGCACGTTTTTTTTATTGATATTATTCTTTTCACAATGTCGCTTTGTTTTGAATCTTGAGCTCTCAGACCAGCGAGGGACATTGTACGGTTCCTTCATCATTTTATTTATTTTATAAAGAAGAAACACGCTTTTTCACTCCGGCCAAATACTTTTTTCTTTTTAATTTTGTTGCTCTGGCGCTGAAGCACCAGATGTTTTAGTGTGGCTCACATTTTCACGCCTCTGTTATAACGGCAGCTTAGAAATCCGGGATCAGATCGGCAAACAAGGAAGTCCAGCTTGTCATAGACGGTGGATGAGCTGGTTGACACAACGGCTCATTAAAGAAGCAAGTCCAACTCGAAATAATGTAAAGCCTATCTCCTCGTTCGTCTAAGGAAGAACAAGCATCAAACCGTTAAATATTGAACTCTCAGGCCAGCGTGTAACATTCCACTTTATACATTCTTTAGTTTCTGTTTAATTTCCAATTAGTGAAAGCCCCACTAGGCCGAGCAGGTCCTGGCCTTGAGCGGAAAAATATGGACCACGGCATAATGCCACTGAACTTTAAATTAGAAAATATCAAACGAAGCAGGGTTTGAAATTGTGTTCACATATAGGCTTGTATAGTTCGCAAACGAATTTTAACTGAAATAAACGAACTAGTTCGCAGTCAGTCCCGCTCCTAGTTTCGTTTTTCATTGCCGTTCGGAACCATAGAAATATATATATTGGAGATGACAGGCAGCGGTTGAGTTGAAGGCGGACGTCGTCGCATTCACTTGCATGCAAAACAATAACAATTTGACATAGCGCACCTGTTTTGTCTCACTCCCTCACACGCTAAGACAACAACAATTTGATATAACGACCATGTTTTGTCTCAATTCTCATGGGTTCAAAACGCTTTATACAAAACCAGTGGCTTATCGTCTCCACTAGCTCTCTGTTCGGAACTCACTTTTTTACTCATCATATTCAACTAGATCTACTGTCTTCGAACTATGCCCTATTCATCACTGAACTCACTTGAAGTAATGAACTATGAGCTAAAAGAACAAACTAGTTCGCGAGTGAAACTGAAATGCCCAACTAACAGCTCCGGGAAACGTAGCTTTTGGTGCTTAGGGCTTTTGAAGTTCAAAATGTTCGGTATAAGGCTGAATGCTCTCACTATTCTTCCTATCGAATCGGAGTTACCCAAGGCCAAGGAGTTACTTCCATAAGGCCTCATCGAAGCTATTCTCGGACCTCGATAAAGCTTCGATAAGGTCTTAACGAACTGATTTGGCGCACATTTCCCCTATGTTTCAACCGCAACAGCGAAGCGCCTTATCTAGACTGTTCTTGCTTCCGTACTTCCGTACACACATTGCTTCACGATTTTTTTACTTTTTTGTATTTTTCCAACTATGAATTTATTTTCCTGAAAATTATTAATTTTTGTTTGAAAAATGCGAATTGATTTTACTTACACCATGCACACTCTCGGGTTCGAGCCACGATCCCGTCACACATTAGCCCGATACGCTACCTACTAGAACTAGGCCAATCTGAAACATTCTCGTAATAAAGTTGAAACCGAAACAATTGGTTGGTATTAGACATGTCGAGCAAAGCTCGCTAGCAAACCTCCATAAAGCCGTTGGAATTTACTTCCATAAGGCCTTATAGAGGTTATCACCGAAGCAATGGCTTCTGAAAGCTCAGCCCGGCTCGTAAGTCTTACGGAAGCTTTATCGAAATCAAAAGTCCACAAAACTACATAAGACTGTTGGTATTTACTTCTAAGGCCTTCAGTGGTTATTACCGAAACAATAGCTTTTGAAAGTTCAGCTTCCGCTCGCAAGTTTAACCGAAGCCTTTGCGAAGTTAAAATTCTACAACTTGCGCTCAACAGTCTATCGAAGCCTTATCGAAGTTACAGCCTCCGGAAAATCAAAATGCGTTTTTGCTAGTTGGAAACTACCATCTTTGAATTGTAATAATTTAATTGACCAGTTTTTTGTAACCCTTATGTTACCAGAGAATTTTTCACCTTAAATCTACCAACAGCGGTACCGGGTACCTACTATTACGACGGCGGATTTTGTTTCTGTTGTTGGATACTTCTGTTCAATTGCAATTTCACTCCATTTGCTGTTTTTTATTGTATAATATTGCTACTCAGTAGACTTGGTAAATTTGAAATACACGGTAGATCTTGATCCGTTTGTCGTATGTTGATCCTTGTGTAGCCAGCGCGCCGCGCCATTCCAATAAAATGTATTGCCCAAGGTGTGAATTCGGTTTATCCGTGTTGTAAGTGCGGCATTTGAAACACAGACTTTCTTTATTGTATCGACACCTGGTAGCCAAATATTTTTAAATTCACCTTTACTTTTCTATGTTTCTTGCGAGAACCTTTTCGCAAAATTAATTAGTTCTTTTACATTTTTCGCCGCGTCACGTCTTCTCTTCGCGTTAAAAGCTCAGTAGGTTATACAGTTTTGTGCACTTTTCCAGACAAAATAAAAGGAAAATATTTAAGTGAAAATGGCAGATGGATTTGAAAATGTTGCGGGACCCAGTGGCACTCATCGTACATCTCGATCTGAGCAACGTAAATTTATCATTGATTTGGTTCTTGGTTCTTAACATATAGCCCCATTTCGTGTAATACCCGATTGACGGATGAAGAAATCAATGAATTGATAAGCTTCCCTGAATCGGAAGAAGATTCATATAGTGATGACGACGATGATGACAATTGGCAGCCACCTCTTAAAGCTTAAGATTCTGATATCGAAAATTTGGACTACGTCGATTTCGAAGTGGAAGTAAACGAAGACGGTAGTGAAGAAGATGAATTTGATCAGCTTCCGCGACTAGATCAGTCAGAACATGTTTACTGCTAAAGGTTCAACGGTTTGGAGGAAACCCCTAATGCTTGAAGAACTTCGAAAGAGAGCACACAATGTTCTTCGTGAACGAGGAGGTGTCCGAGCGCCTTACACAAATCTAACTCGCCTTGAAGTATTCAATACTATATTGTCAAATGATGTAAAACAAATTATTTCAAAGCAGACAAATCGGAAGGTGTCCAGTGTCATAGCAAATTAGAATAATAGTAACCGACAGTCTGATCCAAAGTCATTTGATCCTCTAACAATGGCGGAGCTAGATACATTTTTTGGAATTCCATTCATTAATCGAACTATGAACACGTTACTGAGCTTTGGAAATCGGATACTCTTCCATGCTGCGAAAAATGAGCGAAACCTATTTGCGAACAAGGAATCCTACATGCGATCATAAAAAAGATTCCTGTGACGTGGCGGCATTGCGTAGACTAAATTACACACCTTCCGAAACTATGGATACCTTATAACTGCACTTTATAAACCTTGCCTTAAATTCATATTGTTTATAATGTATGAAATAGACGAAAAATAATATCAATATGTACATAAAAAAAACTATTTATTTTTATGGGTACCGGGTACCGGTGCCGGTAGATATAGGGGTTCGCCGAAAACAACGATAAAATCTCCAACTTTTAACACCACATATTTCCAAATAAACCCGAAAACGTGCTTTAAATATACTACTTGTAGATGGCGCGGACCGATGTCCCTGTTATTATACCAGGAGAAAAATTAAACCAAAAATTGGAGAAAAAGGTACCGGGTACCCGCCGTCGGTAACATAAGGGTTAATAACGTCGTGTCGGAAGAACGTAACAGCAAAAATTTCTCATTTTTTTGCCGGAGGATCAATGTCGTTTTTGACAATTGCCCACAAGCTATACGAGCTTATTAATAGTCAATATAGACAGCTTCGATCAAAAGCACGTTCTTTTAAAGCAACAAGGAACGATTTTACGCAAAAGAATAGCAAAAACACAAAATATTAAAATGTGAAAACACGACACGGCGATATGTAAATTTGTTAACAACCGTATTCCTCCGCTGGATTTGGCGAACGTGATTCTGATTAAAATACTAGCCCTTACCTTCCACTAGAACTCTTCCTTGCATTCCACGATTTTTCGTCTTGTTTGTTTCGTTATAATTCCAATTCAGAGGCTATGTATTACCAATTCATTGCCACTTTTGTTTCAGCTCCAACATTTCTTTTTCTGCTCCGACATCATCCAAAGATTGTCGTTGGAGATACCGTCTGGCGAGAATATTACCAAGAATCGTCGAAAACTTTCGTTGTATGTAATTAAGTCTATCGGTCAACTTCCATACGCCATACAGCCGTAGATTGGTTTATAGTAGGTTCGCACTAAGACCTAATAAAGGTTCGTTTAAATGCAGTCCTACTCGCAGAACCATTTGGAGTTCCCAATAAAGCATCGGATTCTCGTAACCTCAGTTTCGAACAGTCATTGAGACTGTTGAAGAAGGTGATTTCCAGGTAGGCTTCATCCTATCAATCCGGCAATTACATCCTTTTTCTGTTCTATACAGGTTCTACAAAATTTATTAGTGAACAGGCCTAGTCTTTGTGGATGTCTGCTTTCATCAGGACGCATTTACTTTAGTACTGGCATTTATCCTTTTCAGAATAGTCAACATTTTCGAGGTTTGGGCGTGAGATCTGTCTTGCAGTAAGACAAGTAGTGAAATGTGGTTTTTCAGTTGAGTCCAACTTGAGCAGCAGTATGAATTCATCCGTGAAATGTCCCTGTGCCCGTCAGACTGGACAAGTGATCAATCATGCTGCCGCTTTGCCCTCTTCTTAAGAGATGATCGGCAGTCTGATGCGACCTTTGGTAATGTATTCCGATTCCATGTATTTTATTACTTTTACTGCTGTTCAGGGAAGCAAGGCTGCCAAAATTTCAGTATTCTCCACGAAAGGGGCTGAACAGCATACTCGTATGCTCAGGAAGCTTGATGAGTGTTTCAAGCTGCTTCTAAGACACGCACGAAGAGTTCACATATTGTGGACGTTGAAAGAGCAATGTTCTATCACATGAATTAAAAATTAATATACTGGAGCTTATACGAAGTAATGGTGAATGCAATTCAGCGAGCTTCTACAAGCTTATCCGTAAGATATTGTGTGATCAAAGCCAGACAAACCTTTGCGGAATCTAGCTTGGTAGAATAGGAAATTCTCCTTCATGTCATTTAATTTGTTTAATACAGGATCCCCCCTTAATTACAACGGGGTTTGTGCCTTTGATTACTTTTTCATTTATTTTATTTCCATTTTCTTTTGCTGTAGAAATTATAATAAATAGTTTGGAAAACTTGCAGTGAATAAATTCAGTTCTTTACAACGCACCAAAATCGTTCAACTTTACTTTTAAAAATCATTCTAATTGTTAGAACGCAGACAATTTTTCCGAAAATGGCAATAGTGATGCAGTGACTGTGAATGGAGAATGATATCGGGCCATGCTTGTTGACTTTTATCAGACCTGTGTTGTGAACGGAGGCCTTGGAGTCAATATTTCGACATGAAAAAGTCAAAATATTCGAAGGGAAAGGTAAGGTACGGGAAACAATGGGCCAATTCCGCCTACGTCCGAATTGGTGGCTGACGTTCGAGCTGGAGCGACGCGCTTGCTGGCGGCCGGGACTAGCTGCGGCAGTGTGGGGGGTACTTGCTCTCACGTCAGGCCATTAACCCTAGGCGTGTACAACAAAAAAATAAAACACGTCGACTTATCCAGGAGGTTAAAATTTTAGGATATCTTTCCTAATAGGTCATGATAGACCGAGAAGCGTTGGATGGCGCGACTTCGTAACTTGTCAGGGCGCTCTGGTGTTATAGCGCCCTGTCTGCCCACCCTGCCTCAGCCACGACATTCCTAAAAAAAATTGTTGAAAATAGACCTGGAATGTGGTTTCATCAAGATGATGCGTCTTGCCATACTACATGTTTTCAGGACCATTTTTGGCAAACAAAAAATTACGCCAAGATGTGCAGTGGATTGGCTGCGCGGTTACCAAATTTTATGCCTCTGACTTCATTTTATGGGGATACCTGAAAGAAAGAGTGTTCGTGAAGAAACTTCAGACAATTTTACAACTAGAGAAAAATATTCGTGCAGAAATTAGGGTGCTAGAGCCACATACTCTAACATCTGTTATGAATTAAACCATTAAAATAGCTCATCAGTGCGAAGTCGGAAATTGAAGACATATAAGAAATGTTATTTTTCATTCATAATGTAAAAACTCTCCAAGATGTCTTTTTTTTTATAATCCATAAATGAATAAAAAATGTTAAAAATCAAAGAAGTGCACACTCATTTTGTTTTTGAAAATATTTGTCCTTAGATGCTCACCCATTAATTTTTATTTTTTCAGATATACTGATCAGCTCGGACACTTGTGGAATTCTCTGGCAGACTACTACGTACGCAGCGGTCTATTCGATCGTGCTCGCGACATCTACGAGGAAGCTATCCAGACGGTAACAACTGTCCGGGACTTCACACAGGTTTTCGATGCCTACGCGCAATTTGAAGAGCTTAGTCTGAGCAAACGAATGGAGAACGTTACTAACGATCCGGATGCAACCGAAGAGGACGACATTGATATCGAATTGAGATTAGCCCGGTTCGAGTACTTAATGGAAAGGCGACTGCTGCTATTGAATAGCGTATTGCTTCGACAGAACCCGCACAACGTTCACGAGTGGCACAAACGTGTGAAATTGTACGAGACTAAGCCGCATGAAATTATCAATACGTACACCGAAGCTGTGCAGACTGTTCAGCCGCGCTTAGCCGTTGGTAAGTTGCACACGCTTTGGGTTGAATTTGCGAAATTTTACGAAAATAATGGGCAAATTGATGACGCCCGGGTTGTATTCGAGAAAGCGACTCAGGTTGAGTATGTCAAGGTCGATGAATTGGCGTCGGTTTGGTGTGAGTGGGCCGAGCTGGAAATCCGCCAGGAGAAATACGAATTCGCACTGAAACTTATGCAGAAGGCTACTGTTATGCCGAAACGAAAGGTTGCTTATCACGATGACGGCGAAACAGTGCAAATGCGAGTGTATAAATCGTTGAAGCTGTGGTCAATGTACGCCGACTTGGAAGAGAGTTTTGGCTCGTTTAAAACGTGTAAGGCAGTGTATGACCGCATACTCGATTTGAAGATTTGTACACCTCAAATAATCATAAACTACGGTCTTTTTCTGGAAGAACACAACTACTTCGAGGAGGCGTTTCGAGCGTACGAGAAAGGAATTTCATTGTTTAAATGGCCGAATGTGTTCGACATATGGAACTCATATTTAACGAAATTTTTAAAGCGTTATGGTGGCACGAAGTTGGAACGGGCTCGAGATCTGTTCGAGCAGTGCCTGGAAAATTGTCCGCCCGAATTGGCTAAATGCTTTTATCTATTGTACGCCAAACTTGAAGAGGAACACGGCTTAGCACGACACGCAATGGCTGTTTATGAGCGCGCTACTGCTGCAGTTCGGCCCGAAGAAATGTTCGATATGTTCAATATTTACATCAAGAAGGCTGCTGAAATATACGGACTGCCGCGTACTCGTCAAATTTACGAGAAAGCAATCGAATCACTTCCAGAAGAAAATGCACGAGAAATGTGCGTTCGGTTTGCCGAAATGGAAACGAAGTTGGGCGAAATTGATCGGGCGCGAGCTATTTATGCTCATTGCAGTCAATTGTGCGATCCACGTATAACTGCCGAATTTTGGCAAACGTGGAAAGAGTTCGAAGTTCGTCACGGCAATGAGGATACAATGCGTGAAATGTTGCGTATTAAGCGTAGCGTTCAAGCGACATACAATACACAGGTGAATATGATGGCCGCACAAATGGTCAATTCGTCGTCGGGAACAATTGCAGATCTTGCACCGGGCGCAAAAGATGGTATGCGCCTTCTCGAGGCCAAGGCAGCCGAATTGTCGAAACAACAACAGCACCGTGAGGTTGAGAAACAAAAGGTGCCCAACAATAATATTATGTTTGTGCGAGGCGAAACACAAGGTATCGGCGAAAAAGAAAAGATTATCAATCCGGACGAGATCGATATCGGCGAGGAGAGCGACGACGAAGAAGACGAAGCTGAAGATGCCGAGGAGTGTGATGTTATGAAGAAAGTTCCGGTCGAAAAGCAGTCGATTCCATCGAAAGTTTTCGGTAGTTTAAAAAATGCTGTCGAGGATGAAGAGTAGTGTTGTGTTCTGCCTTTCAAAGTATCGAAATAAAAAAAATGTTATCAATTACTGAACAAAAAGACATTTTTTTTTTTAAATTTACGTTGGAGTTTAATGAGTCCCCTACTCCAAACGGTGCAAAATCAACGTGTGTTCCCTTAAGCCTCAGGGCAAGCGAATACTATTCAAACTTGAATGGGATGAAAATATCTTCAGGAATGAAAGTAATGAGAAGAGCTCTTCATACGAATTTCTATTCACACACAGTTGAAGACAACAAGAACACGAAATCACTCAAGATGTAGATGTAGGTAATTTTAAGCTGGCAGGTGAACCCTTCGGTATAAAAACCACGTGCAATAAGGCCATTTATTCGTTTCTCATTGCGAAGTTTCAACTGGAGCGAGGTATTTTCATCTTGCTTTTTTCCGAAGCTAATTAACTGCGAACACTTGGTAATATATGCAGCGAACTCGTTAAGTCTCACCAGCAGCGAACAGCCTGAGTATTCTTCAATGCCTACCATCGGATGAATAGTCTCGGATGCCTGTCATATACTCAAGGAAGTAAATTTATACCGAATGAGCAATTTACAGTTTGGGGACAAATGCATAGTCTCTACCCTGCTTCTTTTTTTAACTCTGAGAATTTCTTCTTTTTTTAAGTGCAGTCTACATGCCCGGACAACATATCCGAAGTAGCCTAAGCGAATTCTATGCGTGAGAAGAATATATCGTCGACTAGAGCAAGTATGGTGACAACGGGCTCTTAAGCTAATTAAAACAATGACAAGAGTATGGAGAACTGGCTAGCATATGAATAGGTAAGTACCAATTTACGTCCTAGTACTTAGTAGCATGTAAACAACTTTTTGTTTTGTACAAAAAACCAAAAAAAACCTGGACGAACTGCAAGGATATGGTTGATGGTTGGTTTTAATGAGTAGATGTCTCATACTTTGTTGAGTCGCCGCTGGCTGGTAACACCAATCTCGTTAACATTTCTGTGGATCCACTCGATCCTCGAAAAATGTCATTCGAGTATCGTGTGGATCCACAGAAAGTGCCGACAACCCTGCCACCGAAGAAACGTAGAGGAGGAGACGGTGCAAATGGCGGACATCGAAGTGTAGCGAGATCGCTGTCGAGTTTTTCGGGTTAAGTGTCGTGGTGAAAATAAGTCGAACGGCGAAAAGCTTACCTAATTGAAAGCGGCTGGTTTAGAACCGTACCGGAATAGGCGTCATCTTCTGCCATTTTCCTTTTCGTTTTAATTGCAGCAATCGATGGAAGAAAAAAAAAACTTTAAAACAGGCTTAGTTAAAAACCACCGGCAAATTATTGAGGTTAGAAATCGGATTGTGTGTTTCGTTGTGATAACGATGGCAGTGGTATTCTAGTATTGCGTCAGACAAATTTGAATTTATTTCGTATTTAACTACCACAGCATCTTGAAAATTCATCAAATAAAACTAAAAGAAATTATAATAAAATTAATTATAACGAGAACCTGACCTCGGAGCGCTCTATGCATCGGACGGTTCGTTTTGTTTACGGTTTTTCTCTTTGCCGTTTGCCCTTTTAATTTTTTTATTGAGCGACTCGAGAGTTGATCGTTGACTTTGCAGCTGTCAAGTAATACACGATTTAGTTTCGTATAGTTCGCGTTAACAAACTACCGTAAAACATTTCTCGTGGTTAGATTTTTCAAAATGTTTGCTTAATCAAACGTAGTCGTGCTCGTAACGCTTTTCAGTAAAACACCGCATAAGTTCGTACTCGTTGTGCAAAGTTAAACCAAAAACTAAATTGGTGAATTTTTTTTTGTTTCAATTTTTTTCTGTGCTGAACGGATTTTGCGTTTAATCCTCGTCTTTTCGGTGCAAATATTAACATAAGAATCGCTTAGTTGCGGGCTAATGAATTGTGGAAAAAGGTTCGAATAGGAAGAACACGGCAAACGGTAGACGTCTGGCGTGAAAGTTATTTTTTGTAATTGACAACACCTTCCCTGCGACGATTGAGTGGTCATTTTGCCGTAAAATCCGAAGAACGTGGGTGGCCAGAGCCACCGAAGAATTTTGAAGGCATCGGATTGCAAACGCTGTTGGTTCGGGTTCAAAAGCTGCAACACTTCGCGTATCAATTAAATGTGACACGAGAAGCCATCTTCATACTTGTGACAGCCATGTGAAAGATCTGGAAGATAGGAAAAGGGGTTCCAATGAACCGAATGAAGGAACAAGTTTCAAAGTGAATGGAAATGTTTTGTGAATGTTTTCGCGAATCGAGCAATTAACTAAAATCTCGTTTTGAGTTAAATACACGCGTCGTGCCCGTTAATCGTCCCGGGTGTGACAAGAAACGTCGGCCGTACGAAAATTCAATCTGGTCCGAATGTCGCGAAGAAGAATATCTGCCGCCCGACGAATTTCTACAAGAAAAGAAGAGAAATAGGGAATTTGAAGAAAGGAAAGATGAAAATTTGAAGTAGAGAAGTAGGAAATAGAAGAAAAGAAGTAGGAAATTTGAAGATAGGAATAGGGAATTTGAAGAAAGGAAAGATGAAAATTTGAAGTAAAGAAGTAGGAAATTTGAAGATAGGAAATAGGGAATTTGAAGAAAGGAAAGATGAAAATTTGAAGTAGAGAAGTAGGAAATAGAAGAAAAGAAGTAGGAAATTTGAAGATAGGAATAGGGAATTTGAAGAAAGGAAAGATGAAAATTTGAAGTAGAGAGATAGGAAATTTGAAGATAGGAGGAATTAGGACGAGAGAGAACCAAACGGATGAAATAAACAAATGGGGTGAGTTTTGATTTTGTTTCTTTTTTTTATTATATTATATTATATTTTGCATGATTTCCTTTTTTTTTTTTTTTGGGTTTTCTTTTCCAGCAATTTTGTATGGTCGTTTTTTTTTTTTAGTGATAATAATCTCCTTAATGATGATTAACGGCTAGAAAGAGCCATTTATAGTGAACCCGAGCGTTTAGCTCCTTAACCCCGAACCTCAATAAGGGGCCACGACGCGAAATGTTCTAGAGGACAGTCGTGGCTGAGGTAGGGTGGGCAGAGCAGGGCGCTACTTACACCTAAGCGCCCTGACAAATCGCGAAGTCGCGCAACTCCACCGCTTCTTGGTCTTTCACGACCTATTGGGAAGATAGTCCCAATTTTAATCACCCTGGAGTAAGCCGACACGAAATTTTGTTGTCTAGGCCTAGGGTTTATGGTCTGAAGTCAGAACAAGAACCACCCCCACACTGCCGTAGCTAGTCCCGGCCGCCAGCAAGCGTGTCGCTTCCGTTCTACTTCAGCCACCAATTCGGACGTAGGTGGAATTGGCCCATTCTGTCCCGAACCATTCCTATCCTTCAATTATTTTGACTTTTCTAAGTCAAAATAATTCTTCCAAGGCCTAAAACACAACAAATGGCGCCCAACGTGGGGCTAGCCACCGCTACGCTTAGTGCACAAAGCGTAGCTCATCAACACGTGCGAGTCAGAAAAATTCCGTACAAAAAAGTTGGTGAGCAAAAGGACAAAAAACTTAGTCGTTTTGCGACAGAATTTTCGCCTGAACGGCAATCAAAGTCCAAGCGTACAAGCTTTTCAGATTTTCAACAGCAGAACATTTCATCGAACCTGTATGGAGGCAATATGGAACGATCCTATTGACGAACCGTTTTGGCAACCTTTAGGCGCCAATTCGGTTCCATAGGAAAGGGAAATATTGTCTGCATACGAGATTGATGTGATGCAAGTTGGATAAACGTATTCTTTCTGATTCTTTCCACTTTTGTTTTGCAAGTACCCTTTTGAGTGCTGGGCATGCCCTGTCTTGGCGGGCGTGTCGTCAGACAATTGGGAAAAATACTTGTAAAATATTGGTGAGTTAGATGATAGGAAATTTCGTCGAAAATTTGTTAAGTACCTTATTTCCTTATCCATCCTTTTAGAGTTCCTTTGTAACGTAGAATATTTTTTGTGAAATAACGTAGAGTTTTTTTGAATACTTAAATTTTTTTGTATAAATCTTTTGACGATAAATTTTTAACTTGGATTGTTTTTTTTTGCGCTTTATCTTGATTTTTTTTTTCTTGATTGCTATTTTTCCCCATTTTTTTTTGTTGAAATTTTATCGCGTTCCGGATTTTCCCGATGGAGCGAGGAAGATCAAGATCGGCTTCGCGATTTGTTCTGCATAGAGGGGAGGGGAAAGGTTGCGACAACGTGAGGGTTCATTTTGTTCTAAATTCAAATACGCTCACATACATTAACATACACACAATCATTTATTCTTGGGTTCAAGTTTCATTCTATCGTTCATTCGTTATATTTTTTTTTAGACATACAACCATTTTCGCATTCCATCGTTCATTCAATTTTGTGATAGCGTTCATTCATTCGTTTCGGGTTTGGACATATACATTCCTTCTGACGATCACACGGTCTAAATGCGTTCAAACATTCATTCATATTTTTTTGAATTCCTTTACCCCGCATATAGTCAGGAATATATTCTTCATTCATTCGTTTTTTTTGTACTCGAACATCCAAAATTCATTCGATTATAGCTAAACTACGCACTCAATCAAACACAGTCGAAAACACAGTAGATTCATAGACACGCAGATATATAATTTTTTTTACTAGTCGTCCACCTCATTGCGCAACATTCATTCATTTCATCCCTCGATCATTAAACTTAATTCAATTGCTCCATTAGTAATAATATACACAACTTACATTCATTAGCATTCTATCGAACCATTGTACCAATTATTCGATCACAACAACCACATTTACATCTGATCACTCGTTCTCTCAACCAATCACTCGTTCATTCACCTGTCTGCTATGCCACTGCCAAGGTCGCCTTTAAGGCGGAATGAGGAAGATATATGTACGATGTGCCAACATGTCGTGGGGGGCGAAGATGAAGCGCGGACGAAATGTGGGCACACTTTCCACCTGCATTGTGTGGAGGAGTGGGTGCTGAGCCACAAAACGTGTCCCAATTGTCGCCAGGCACTGGAGCCGCAGGACTATTGGACCGTTAGGGGCGTGGAGGGCGCCACAGCGAGAACCGGAGCCGTGACACGCAGCAGAGCGAAGTCAGCGGCCGGCGGACTTTCACCAAGGCGGTTAAATCTTGATTTTCCGCTGGAAACGGTCGGCGGTGGGGTCTTTTACGCCCCTGACGGTTCAATTGGCCAAGAGCAGGGGGTGAACCAGCTCGTAAATCCAATCCCACAATCACCGGAAAGGGTAGTAGGCGAACGACCACGCTGGTCCGATATCCGTGACACAGGTATCCCAGCTACGACGAATCCAGCGCCAGGGCGTACACGTTCGCCAGTGGTACGAACTGAGCTGGGAGTAGATCAGCTGATAGAGTTGATGAGACGGGTTTTTCGGGAAGAGCAGGCGTCTCAGAGACCGGTGGGGGCCCATTATTCGGCAGCAGAGGGAGACTCGCGTGCTGGGAGGGCAGATCAGCGGACCGGAGCGGCCGCGTTGGTCAGCGATCGCGTTAGCCACGGCCCTAATCATCGTGTAAGAAATTCCTACAGCCCATTGAGGCATTGGCGTTTGCGTTTTAACGGGGATAGCCAACTCCTACGTGCAGAGGAGCTGATTTTTCGGGCCGAGACTCTCGCGATGAGCGATTTGCGCGGCAATTTAGATCTGCTGACGCAGGGCTTCCATCTGCTGCTGGATGGTAGGCCCAACAAGTGGTATTGGTTGTGGCGTCGGTCCAATAACAACTCGTCTTGGGATACTCTGAAGGTAGCATTCTTGCAGGTCTGGGGAGAGCGCAGCACGGATTGGGAGCTACGGAAGCAGATGCTTGGTAGACGACAAGCGCCACACGAGCCCTTCATGTCCTTCGAACAAGACATGACGGAGCTTCGTTCACTGCTGAACGCTCCCATGATTGAGTCCGAATTCGTGGCTCTGGTGCGCGGAAATCTGGTGGGCAGCACACAGCAACAGTTGTGCTTCCACTCTGTACACACTATGGACGAGTTACGTCGGCTTGTAGTGCAGGTGGAAGACACGCGAAAAGCCACCAGACCATCCCCTTGGAACCAGGCCAGAGTCCACGAGATACATGAGCCAATCGTGGAAGAACATCAGGATACGACTTCTTCCGTCGATTTGGCCGGACTATCGAACCCCTGGATCTGCTGGAATTGCAGGAAAGAAGGTCACGGCTATCGTGAGTGTGCGGAGCCTGCGAAAGGCATCTTCTGCTATGGATGTGGTCGGGCTGACGTTCTAAAGCCCAACTGCGTCCATTGCAAGGCGGGAAACGGCCGAAGGGACGGAAGGACAGCGGGTCCCTCCCGTCCGAACACTGCATCCCGACAGCAGTAGGAAGATCTGTTCACCACTCCAATTCCACGTCCCAATTTCAATTAGACAGCCCAAATGAAACAACTTTACCCAAATTTTCAACCCCTAACAATACCCTTCCAAATTTTAATACCCTACCTACAACATTCTCTGAACCCAATTCCCATCCTTTTAACGTAAAAGCATCCAAACCCATTTCATCGACGATCAACACTCCGCACGTCAAATTATTAACGAGACCAAGCGATAAGACGGAGCCGGCTGTTTCCCGGCCTGAAGAAGTCCTTATCGCAAAAGAACATCCAAGACGACATTCCCACCATCCTCTCAAGCCATACCACCTTCGGCTAAAGGAATATATGGAGGCTCGAGAGCGAATTTTTGCGCCTACTTCAATCGCAAGTGGTGATCAGGTATCATCACTAACGAGTGGATCCGGTCGCAGTAAATCAATCTTGCGCCTTCGTACATTCTGGAGGATGGTGCGTGAAAAAAAGAAAGCGATCCTCTCTACCATCATTACCAATCCGTTGGACATACGTCCGTACGCCATGGTATCCTTGTACGGAGTGGACGTTGAAGGACTCCTCGATAGTGGGGCGAGCATCAGTTGCCTGGGGGCAAACGCTTTACAACGTCTCCATGATGCACAGGTGAATTATCGACCGGTCTGTCAAGAGGTGAAGACCGCTGATGGTGCTGCACAGAAAGTTTTGGGCACGGTAAACACCGATATTACTTTTCGTGGTATTACCAAACCCATTACCTTGTATATAGTGCCGAGCCTGTCGCAGAAATTGTACCTAGGGGTAGATTTCTGGCGATCATTCCAACTAGCTCCCAGCATTATCAGCGCGGTCGATACTCCCGATACTGCATCGCAACTGATAGCTCCGGATGCCCACCATTTAACGCCCACAGATGTAAAGAGGTTGGAAATGGTAAAGTCCAAATTTCCATCATACGAAGTATACGGACTCGGTGTGACCAACGTCGAACAACACAGTATAGACGTTGGTGATGCAAGTCCCATCAAACAGCGACATTATCCTGTGTCTCCTGCGATCCAAAAACTCTTATATGACGAGATCGATCGCATGAGGGCACTTGGCGTTATAGAGACCAGCCAGAGTGCATGGAGCTCGCCTGTGGTTCTCGTGAGGAAGCCAGGCAAGGTCAGGTTATGTTTGGACTCGCGCAAAGTCAATAGTGTGACGAAGAAGGATGCTTATCCATTACCACACATTGATGGTATCTTAAGTCGTTTGCCGCGAGCCAATTTTATTACTAGCCTGGACCTCAAAGACGCCTTTTGGCAGATTCCTCTCGAGAACAAATCCAGGGAGTATACAGCGTTTACCATTCCTGGCCGGCCTCTATATCACTACACTCGCATGCCTTTTGGGTTATGCAACGCGCCGCAAAGGATGTGTCGTTTGATGGACAAAGTCATCCTACCCGAGCTGAAGGAGCAGGTATTCGTATATTTGGACGATCTGCTGTTAATTTCTGAGGATTTCGATTCACATCTGGTTTTGTTGGCAGAAGTCGCAGAATGTTTGCGAAAGGCTGGCCTGACCATTAACGTCAACAAGAGCAAGTTTTGTCTGAAAGAGGTGAAATACCTCGGTTACATCGTTGGAGAAGGAGGCTTGAAAACTGATCCCAACAAAGTTTCAGCCATCGTCGATTACCCTTCGCCTAAGTCCGCACGTCAAGTTCGACGCTTTCTTGGTATGGCAGGCTGGTATCGACGATTCGTTCCCAACTTTGCTGCGACTGTTTCACCGATTTCAGACACTCTAAAGAAGTCCAACCAGTTTGCTTGGACTACAGAGGCACAAACTTCCTTCCTATTAGTGAAAGACTTGTTGACGAGAGCCCCCTTATTAATCAATCCTGATTTTAAGAGGTCTTTCGTAATCCAATGCGACGCCAGTAAATCAGGGGTGGGTAGCGTTCTCTTTCAGGAAAACGACGACGGATCGGAATCTCCAGTGGCGTATATGTCACAGAAGCTCACTTCCGCTCAACGCAACTACAGCGTAACCGAACTCGAGTGTTATGCAGCTGTGTTGAGCGTGAAAAAATTTCGAGCCTATGTAGAAGGGACTGCGTTCAAAATCATTACGGACCACGCAAGTCTCAAATGGCTCATGTCGCAGAAAGACCTACAAGGACGGTTGGCAAGATGGAGTTTAAAACTCCAAGGTTACGACTTCACAATCGAGCACCGAAGAGGGAGCCTGAACGTTGTACCCGACGCTCTCTCTCGTGTATACGAAGAGGGATTAAACGCGCTGATCGATGTGGCACCGATGGTGGATATGGACTCTCCAGAATTCTCTGGCAAAGAATATAAAGAGTTAGTGTCCACCGTCGATGCGAACGCCGATCGGCTTCCTGACGTATGCGTGAGGGATGGTTTCGTGTATAAGCGCACAGAGCCTCACAACGGTGACCCGATTGCTGAAGACAGGGCCTGGAAATTATGGATTCCATCGAGCCTTACGTCAGCTGCGATCGCTCAGGCGCACGAGGCAGACACCACGGTCCATGGTGGTTATGCCAAAACGCTAGAGCGAGTCAGGCGATTTTTGTACTGGCCCGGAATGGCTACACAAGTACGCACCTACGTTCTGGCGTGCGACACTTGCAAAGAGACAAAGTCCCCGAACAGACCTCTACGAGCGCCTATGGGAGAACCGTTCCAGACTGATCAGCCATTCCAACATCTGTACATCGACGTACTTGGACCATATCCACGTACCAAACGGGGTAAGATCGCTATCTTGATCGTCTTGGATCATTTTACCAAATTTCCCCTGTTACATCCTTTGGGGCGGATCACTGCTGAAGAGATCACAAACTACTTGGAGGGGCAGGTCTTCCATACGTTTGGAACACCTGAGACAATCCTCTCCGATAACGGCTCTCAATTTAGGTCGAATGTGTTTAACACCATGCTGAACAAATACGGAGTTAAACACCTGTACACCCCGAGCTACTCACCGCAAGCGAATGCTTCGGAGCGTGTCAATCAGTCCATCCTGGCCGGAATTCGAGCATTCATCACTGATGACCAAACACGATGGGATGAGAGTCTAAGCAAAATTGGATGTGCTCTTCGTAGCTCACTCCACCAAGCCACTGGATTTTCTCCTTATCAGGTTTTGTTTGGGAATCACATGATGTTGCACGGGAAGGACTACGAACTGCTGAAGCATTTGCGAGCGTTGGGAGAGTCAAATGTACAGCTTCGACCTCGAGAGGGAATTCCTATCGTGAGACAACTGGCGCAGACGAAAATAAGGGTCGCACATGAGGACAGCAGCAGGCGTTATAATCTGCGTGCTGCTAAAACACAATTTTGTGTAGGACAGGAGGTATTCCGTAGAAACTTTTCCTTGTCCACAGCCGCGCAGAATTATAATGCCAAGCTGGCGAAGAAGTTCCTCAAGTGCAGAATTCGTCGTGTGCTAGGCAACTCACGATATGAATTGGAGGATCTAGGAGGCAAACGTCTGGGGACTTACCACTCCAAGGATCTGAGGCAGTGATCCGAGGGAGCACACCGATTGCCCGGCACTCAGTCGTGCGCATGAGACCGACCAAAAGCGACGACTTTCTTTAGTCGGTTCGGCGCTGGGAAACCAACGGCGAGCCGCCTATGTTGTTGAGTCGCCGCTGGCTGGTAACACCAATCTCGTTAACATTTCTGTGGATCCACTCGATCCTCGAAAAATGTCATTCGAGTATCGTGTGGATCCACAGAAAGTGCCGACAACCCTGCCACCGAAGAAACGTAGAGGAGGAGACGGTGCAAATGGCGGACATCGAAGTGTAGCGAGATCGCTGTCGAGTTTTTCGGGTTAAGTGTCGTGGTGAAAATAAGTCGAACGGCGAAAAGCTTACCTAATTGAAAGCGGCTGGTTTAGAACCGTACCGGAATAGGCGTCATCTTCTGCCATTTTCCTTTTCGTTTTAATTGCAGCAATCGATGGAAGAAAAAAAAAACTTTAAAACAGGCTTAGTTAAAAACCACCGGCAAATTATTGAGGTTAGAAATCGGATTGTGTGTTTCGTTGTGATAACGATGGCAGTGGTATTCTAGTATTGCGTCAGACAAATTTGAATTTATTTCGTATTTAACTACCACAGCATCTTGAAAATTCATCAAATAAAACTAAAAGAAATTATAATAAAATTAATTATAACGAGAACCTGACCTCGGAGCGCTCTATGCATCGGACGGTTCGTTTTGTTTACGGTTTTTCTCTTTGCCGTTTGCCCTTTTAATTTTTTTATTGAGCGACTCGAGAGTTGATCGTTGACTTTGCAGCTGTCAAGTAATACACGATTTAGTTTCGTATAGTTCGCGTTAACAAACTACCGTAAAACATTTCTCGTGGTTAGATTTTTCAAAATGTTTGCTTAATCAAACGTAGTCGTGCTCGTAACGCTTTTCAGTAAAACACCGCATAAGTTCGTACTCGTTGTGCAAAGTTAAACCAAAAACTAAATTGGTGAATTTTTTTTTGTTTCAATTTTTTTCTGTGCTGAACGGATTTTGCGTTTAATCCTCGTCTTTTCGGTGCAAATATTAACATAAGAATCGCTTAGTTGCGGGCTAATGAATTGTGGAAAAAGGTTCGAATAGGAAGAACACGGCAAACGGTAGACGTCTGGCGTGAAAGTTATTTTTTTGTAATTGACAACACCTTCCCTGCGACGATTGAGTGGTCATTTTGCCGTAAAATCCGAAGAACGTGGGTGGCCAGAGCCACCGAAGAATTTTGAAGGCATCGGATTGCAAACGCTGTTGGTTCGGGTTCAAAAGCTGCAACACTTCGCGTATCAATTAAATGTGACACGAGAAGCCATCTTCATACTTGTGACAGCCATGTGAAAGATCTGGAAGATAGGAAAAGGGGTTCCAATGAACCGAATGAAGGAACAAGTTTCAAAGTGAATGGAAATGTTTTGTGAATGTTTTCGCGAATCGAGCAATTAACTAAAATCTCGTTTTGAGTTAAATACACGCGTCGTGCCCGTTAATCGTCCCGGGTGTGACAAGAAACGTCGGCCGTACGAAAATTCAATCTGGTCCGAATGTCGCGAAGAAGAATATCTGCCGCCCGACGAATTTCTACAAGAAAAGAAGAGAAATAGGGAATTTGAAGAAAGGAAAGATGAAAATTTGAAGTAGAGAAGTAGGAAATAGAAGAAAAGAAGTAGGAAATTTGAAGATAGGAATAGGGAATTTGAAGAAAGGAAAGATGAAAATTTGAAGTAAAGAAGTAGGAAATTTGAAGATAGGAAATAGGGAATTTGAAGAAAGGAAAGATGAAAATTTGAAGTAGAGAAGTAGGAAATAGAAGAAAAGAAGTAGGAAATTTGAAGATAGGAATAGGGAATTTGAAGAAAGGAAAGATGAAAATTTGAAGTAGAGAGATAGGAAATTTGAAGATAGGAGGAATTAGGACGAGAGAGAACCAAACGGATGAAATAAACAAATGGGGTGAGTTTTGATTTTGTTTCTTTTTTTTATTATATTATATTATATTTTGCATGATTTCCTTTTTTTTTTTTTTTGGGTTTTCTTTTCCAGCAATTTTGTATGGTCGTTTTTTTTTTTTAGTGATAATAATCTCCTTAATGATGATTAACGGCTAGAAAGAGCCATTTATAGTGAACCCGAGCGTTTAGCTCCTTAACCCCGAACCTCAATAAGGGGCCACGACGCGAAATGTTCTAGAGGACAGTCGTGGCTGAGGTAGGGTGGGCAGAGCAGGGCGCTACTTACACCTAAGCGCCCTGACAAATCGCGAAGTCGCGCAACTCCACCGCTTCTTGGTCTTTCACGACCTATTGGGAAGATAGTCCCAATTTTAATCACCCTGGAGTAAGCCGACACGAAATTTTGTTGTCTAGGCCTAGGGTTTATGGTCTGAAGTCAGAACAAGAACCACCCCCACACTGCCGTAGCTAGTCCCGGCCGCCAGCAAGCGTGTCGCTTCCGTTCTACTTCAGCCACCAATTCGGACGTAGGTGGAATTGGCCCATTCTGTCCCGAACCATTCCTATCCTTCAATTATTTTGACTTTTCTAAGTCAAAATAATTCTTCCAAGGCCTAAAACACAACAACTTTATGCAATGCGACCAAATGGGAAGACATTTGTTGGTCTCCCTTCTTATTAGACTGGGATTTACTTATCACTTTTAAACTTAGATTTTATTAAAGTCTTGGAGAAAATGAATAGTACCTATACTTGTCCCTTGTCGAACTTTCACGATGTCAGTATTTCAAGAGCAGTTCATTGGATTCCACAACTCTACTGCTTATCGCACACTTCTGCTTATCTGTGGCGAATAATCCAGTCTCCGAATTTTCTGGATTAGAAACCCGGGAGACTAAGCACATACCGTTGATTCTACAATTCACGGCCTTTGTTTTTTTGGTCTAGATTCTTCATTAAGCCCCATGTGTAAACAATCAGAATCTTCGCCTCTGCCTGATTCGAATTGGATCCGTGACGGATAGACACACAAACGAAATTCAATCAATGTTTAAACCACGAAAGCGAAGAAACAATTTAGTCCACATTTACAAAACAAAACTGCTCAAAGTATCGATTTGGAGAAACCCAAACCAGGATACTAGATTACTGTCCAGCACTCCTATTCAGTAATTCTGCTTGTTTCTCAACAAGAACTCATCTATTAATATGAATTTATTCCTGACTGAATGAGATATGTATCCCTTATTTCAATTTCTAATCATGTAAAAAGCTTCCTGCATCCGTACACCTTTCGAAATCAATTCCGGTGAAATTAATCAGGTACGGAGTACAATTATTCTAAATTACCTATGGCATCAAGTATCATAGAATTCGTGATGCACTCGCCTTTTATAAATGTTAATCCCCGGGGCTTGTGCATTCAATGATATATTCAACGGTAAAAAAAAGTTGCTCATGATTTTAAGAGGAGTCCCTTCTTAATCAGTGTACTCATTTGGGATTCGCACTCTGTCTACAGGTATATACACTTAAACTTATCCTTGAATCGAATGGAGCACCGGAGTGGTTGGTGTTCACCCAACAGTTTCTATACATATCATTTTTAATCCCCAGAGCTGGCAGAATCGCCTTCCGTGGAAGTGCTTGCACTGTATGATGGTTATTGTTCCTTAAGACATCGTCTTGCAAGAATTCTATGCAAAAGTTTCATAGTTTGCTGGCGAAATAAATAAACGAGTTGTTGTTATGTTGGTTATGGAAATCTGAAAAGCTGGGAGTCTGTATAAGTTCATCCACAATAAGACAAAAGCGGAGTGTTATGCTCTCAAAATCTTTAGTACGGAGGGTCGGAAAATTATTCATATGCACAAATATTTACCTGTCGCTTAATTTCAGACTAAGTTTGTGTTTCTGGACGTGCGTTGAAATAATTATATATTTTCGTTTAAATTGGATTGGATTTTTCAATCTCTAGTGAAAGTTATCAACCTCTTCGATTTTCTTTTTACACATATGTCGTCATCTTCAGCTGAAGACTACCCATTGTGGTTTTTGCAGATTGATTATATTGTACGGACACCAGTCTGTTTTTTTTTTAACCTGGATCACCCTAAACACCGCGGCTCCCACAATGTAAGTCTTTACCCAAAAAACATTTTGATGAATGTTCATCGAAAGTGTAGAACAATCGAGTTATGTGATACAAACATTGAGAGCTTTTTGGTACAAAATCACCAAAGATGAAAAAAAATGGAATAATGTAAAAAAAAACTAAACGGGAGATATTTTTGAGATTCAAAATCGATTTAGAATCATGATACTTAAGCGTGATTTAAAAACAATTCGCTTAAGTGAATATACACAGTCTAGCCAAAAATACTGTCCACCAGTTAAACTCAAATATCTTGAGAATGAAAAGAGCTAGGGAAAAATAAAAACGTCACTGAAATCGGAGGATCAATACCTTTTAAATCATGAATAGTTGATTCAAAACCTCCAATCGCGGAATAAGCTCATCGATAGCCATACGCAAGGTGTCTAGAGAAGATTCTTCTACAGTTTTCTTCAGAGATGCCTTTAAGGACTCCACGTTGCGGTGAGGTTTCGAACATACTTTTTCTTCCAACCCTGACCTCAATTAACAGTCAAGCGGGTTCAAATCGGGACTTCCCGACTGCCAGTCTTCAGCGCGAATAAACGCCGAAACGTTGTCCTCCAAAACCATTTTTGTGTCGTTTTCACCTTATGCCCCGGAGCGGAATCCTGCGCGAATACCCAAGGATTGTTTTTGAATAATGTTATATTCAGAGATTTAACCACGTCTTTCAGTATCTCTTGGTAAACTTTTGCAAAAGGTTTTAACCCCCTTTTCGCAAAAATGAATAGCGAAGGCACCGTGATACTAAATGCCACACCTAACCATCACTGAAGCGGGATGGTGACCTCTCTGGACTCTTGGAACATTCTCCTTGGCTTCATAAAAGTTTCTGGCGTTGACACGATCCCTGTGCTTTCAATGAAGCCTAGCATTTTGTGAAGAGGAGTGGTCAGAAATTCCGATAGTTTAATGAAATCATGACCGAAGTCTTTTGTGAGCTAAACCCTCACATTCACAGAGGATATGCTTTGGTGTTTCGTCTTCGTCATTGCATACTCTGCAAATTTTAGTCTCAGAGAGACCAATCCTATTAAGATGCTTCCTCATGTGACAATCAGAGCTGTGTCAGAGCTCTGAATGTCACATACGTCTCTTAAATTATCCTAGGTTGAGCTCTGACTCAGAGCCCACACTGGGATTCGGGTCTGCTAGCTGCTTCATTTTAGATAATCAGTTGTTTTTTTTTCGAATGTTTTGGCATAAAAGGTTTTGAGTGCCTGTTGCCCGGTGCCAAGTCCCAGTGAATGGCACTTTGCAATTTTTGCCACATACGGATGTTCATTTTTGCTGTGCTTAATGGTATCCAACAGAATGGACATGGTCCTATGAAGTCAGCTTCTGAACCTTCAACCTTTCCTAGCCATTAAGTCGGCCATTTCATTACCTTCATAGCCGCTGTGTCCCGGATGCCAGATCCGAGTTCAATCAGGCATTGGAAGCAATTATAATCAAGTTTGGATTAAATTTGACGAACTGAAGTGCAATTATTGCAGCCTTGCTGTCCGAGAGAATATATATTTGTTGGTTTTTGTAGTCTCGTTTGATATTTTTTGTAATGCATAGTTCAATAGCATGTGTCTCCGTCTGAAAAACAGTGGATGTTATGTGCATACTACTGTAGAATTCGACATTTGGGCGCACTCCACTTGATCCGTTTTAGATTCGTCTGTGTGCCAGATTATATGGATCCAGTTTCGGAGTGGGTTTGTTTGTGGACCAATCCTCCCTTTCAGGTAGGACAATTTTAAATGGCCTCGTGAAATTAAATTTCGGTACCATTGAATCAGAAAGAGGTATCGCTAGTAGTATGTGGTTCTTGTTGAGTTCCACGGCAAGAGTTGTGCAAGCTGTTTTGCGCTCTGACTCGTCCTTTGAGCTCAAAAGTTTGTATGTGGTGAACCTAGCAATTCTTTCTGTATTTCTAGTTGTGGAGGTGCTACGTTGTGAAGCACCTCTAAGGCAGCTAACTTATCTCTTAGTTCTGCAGATATTTTATCGACTTTTGTCATATCTCTTCCTTCTGCAGAGATGTCGAATTAGATGTAGGGGAAGGTGCTTTACCTTGGACCGAATGTACTTCGGTCCAAACCAAACATCAATTGCAACTAAACTTTAGCTGCTGGAAAAAAGTTTCTTCAATGAAAGATTGCCAAATGCGTATGCTTTAGTTTCAGTTTAAAGCGAGCTTAGAAAATAAATTAATTAAGATCAAACAATAAAAGTGATTTTTGGACATAAAAGTATTTATTTGTTAGTTCAGTTATTGTTTTTTTCTAAGTCGTGTATAATTATTTCTACTATATAGCAGTTTTAACTGGTAAGGCTGTTGGGTCGTCGCAACTTGCGATCACTTTAATGTCACGACGCAGTGTAAACACCCGACCAATTACACCAACCTCGGCGCGTCAAAATTGTGATCGCAGGAACCACCGCGACCAACTTCAGGGAAGATAATTAAGAGAAAAAGGGGGAAGAAGATTGGCTCGGTGCTTCTTGTGGTGTTCCATCGTGCAGAAATGCAAATTTTTGGTTTTTCTGGCTGAGAAGGATGCGAAAATTTCCCGACGAGTCAGATTAGCCCTGACCAGAATAGACTTAAGGAATCTTAACAACTTTTCGTCAAACGCCTTAAGACACGTAAAGTTTGTGGCAAAACTTAATGAATCTTATACCCAACCACAATAGCCTTAAGGTAAGAGAAGTTTGACAGCTAAAAAAGTCAAATATCGGCCGTCAAATACTCATCAAGAGAGTGTAAATTAAAATAAATTTTTCTTTTTTAAAGTGGAGTTAACTATAAATCACAAGTCTGAAGTCACAAAGTACAAAAATTTCGGAAAATCTGTGAATAAATGTCAAACGCATAAGTTTGCTTAAGTTTCTACGCTCAGAACCGTACACTTAAGTTTTAACGAAAGTTTGGAAAAGTCAACGAAAGATGCCTTAAGTCCATTCTGGCTGTCTACGTGCATTTCTATACAGTCGTAGAAAAACTTAAGCTGCCTTAAGGTGCCTTAAGTCTATTCTGGTCAGGGCTATTGGTGCGCGGTCCGTGTGAAATTCGCGACTTTTGGCGATTTTTGTGGAGCGGAAACGTGCGAGATTGCGAAAAAAACTTATGCCTCGTGATAGGAGTGGCATTAAAATCGGTAAATCGCAACGCGAATAATTGCGTATAACGGAGCTTTTCGAGAGGGTTAATTGTAATCCCGTCGAACGAGACGAACGGAAATTTCCGACTCGGGGAAAAGAGGGAAAAAAAACAAGCGATCGCGCGAATGAGAAGTGTCGAAAGAAGAAAGTTTTTGCGATATTTACCGCGCTTGTGGTTTGTGGTTTTTTTGTAAATCGAAGATCAAAAAGGTGCTGATACTGTTCTGGGTGGAAATTGAGTGTTAGACGAATGTATGCCGCGTGGTTATTTCAGTCCGGATACCGGAGAAGTTCGGAGAAATGATAAAATGAAATGAATGGGCGGTGAAAGTGAGCGAAACTGCAGATTTGTGCGACAGAATTTTTTTTTTCGAGCTTATCGAAATAAGAACCGTTCGCTGTTTGGTTTTAATTAATTGCTGGAATTTAATGTCGGAAATGGAATCGTATATTTAAATCGATGAACATATTGTGGCGGTGAAAGGAAAGAAGAAGAGAAAAAAAAGAATGTTAAAAGTTGAATTGGAATAAAACTATCAGAACTGAATTAGGACAAAATATCAGAAATGAAGTAGGATAAAACTGTCAGAAATGAAGTAGGATAAAAATATTAAAAGTTGAATTGGAATAAAACTATCAGAACTGAATTAGGACAAAATATCAGAAATGAAGTAGGATAAAACTGTCAGAAATGAAGTAGGATAAAAATATTAAAAGTTGAATTGGAATAAAACTGTCAGAAATGAATTAGGACAAAATATTAGAAATGAAGTAGGATAAAACTGTCAGAAATGAAGTAGGATAAAAATATTAAAAGTTGAATTGGAATAAAACTATCAGAACTGAATTAGGACAAAATATCAGAAATGAAGTAGGATAAAACTGTCACAAATGAAGTAGGATAAAAATATTAAAAGTTGAATTGGAATAAAACTGTCAGAAATGAATTAGGACAAAATATTAGAAATGAAGTAGGATAAAACTATCAGAAATGAATTAGGTTAAAACTATCAGAAATGAATTAGGACAAAATATCGATTGATTCAAAATTGGCGAAGAATAACCTTCAGTAATGGGGTAAGTCTCCTTTCATTATTAACTTTTACCTATATTGTTTTTTTTTCTCGATATTTACTTTTCAGTATTTTTTTTTGTGCTTGATGATTTTGTTTTATATTGCTGTTTTTTTTTTCTCATTTCTTATTTTGGGGCTGATGATTAGAGGCTAGTAGAGCCCGTATAAAAGTGAACCCGAGCGTGTAGCTTCCTTAGCCCCGAACCTCAACAAGGGGCCACGACGCTAAGATGTTTAAAGGACAGTCGTGGCTGAGGTAGGGTGGGCAGAGCAGGGCGCTACTTACACCTAAGCGCCCTGACAAATCGCGAAGTCGCGCAACTCCACCGCTTCTTGGTCTTTCACGACCTATTGGGAAAATAGTCCCATTTTAAATACCCTGGAGTAAGCCGACACGAAATTTTGTTGTCTAGGCCTAGGGTTTATGGTCTGAAGTCAGAACAAGAACCACCCCACACTGCCGTAGCTAGTCCCGGCCGCCAGCAAGCGTGTCGCTTCCGTTCTACTTCAGCCACCAATTCGGACGTAGGCGGAATTGGCCCTTCTGTCCCGAACCTTCTTTCTCCTTTCAATTATTTTGACTTTTTTTTTTAGTCAAAATAATTCTTCCAAGGCCTCAAACACAACAAGGCAATGAATTCATCGTTGTCTTGACCGTAAATTTAATCCTTCCTTACCATTAGAACCAGGGACGTCATTTCAGTTTTTTCAGGGGGGGGGGGCAAGATGTTATGAATGTATATATTTTTATATATATTTTATATATAATATATAAAAAAACAAAAATAGCAATATAAACATGTGCTCTTACCACGATCTATTTCTAAGGCAAAAAACAGCCGCATCACTCCGAGCGCACCAAATGTCATCCGCGACTTACACGATAAAAATTAAATACGCGAAAAGTTACAGTTCAAGTGCGGTTACAATAAAACGACACAAGTGCGATGTGAAGTGATTGGAAATGTGTCACTACGTTATTAGTTTTTTATATTTATTATATTGCAGTAAGGTAACTTCGCCCCTACCTGCACGTTTCGTTTCATAACCCCCTTTCTTATTTCCTGCCGATGGCAATCTCCGCGAAATATTCATACGAGTACGAGGTCTTATTACAACACGCTATCATCAAACAGATGGCGCTATTGCCAATGCCATTTTTCTATCGAGACATTCGCAGACATATCTTCGAGATTCGGGGAGCATTTGTCCCGATACCGTGTATTTTTCCCATAAGACGTCTCGAAGAATCTCGCAGACAGGCCGCCATGTCTTCGAGATATCTGCGAGATTCTCGCAGACGCGACCAACTGGGTAGTTCAAATGATGGCTGAGGTTAAAAAATTCAAATAATGGCTGAGGTTAAAAAATTCAAATGATCGCTGAGGTTAAAAAGTTAATACGACGAAAGTTAATAGGCTGAGGTTAAATAGTTCAAATGATGGCTGAGGTTAAAAAATTCAAATAATGGCTGAGGTTAAATAGTTCAAATGATGGCTGAGGTTAAATAGTTCAAATGATGGCTGAGGTTAAATAGTTCAAATGATGGCTGAGGCTAAATAGTTCAAATGATGGCTGAGGTTAAATAGTTAAAATGATGGCTGAGGTTAAATAGTTCAAATGATGGCTGAGGTTAAATAGTTCCAATGATGGCTGAGGTTAAATAGTTCAAATGATGGCTGAGGCTAAATAGTTCAAATGATGGCTGAGGTTAAATAGTTAAAATGATGGCTGAGGTTAAATAGTTCAAATGATGGCTGAGGTTAAATAGTTCAAATGATGGCTGAGGTTAAATAGTTCAAATGATGGCTGAGGTTAAATAGTTTAAATGATGGCTGAGGTTAAAAAACTCAAATGATGGCTGAGGTTAAATAGTTCAAATGTTGGCTGACAGGGACGTTATTACATCCGCAGAGGTAGTAGGGGGATTTTGAAGCAGACAGCAGCGAATTCTCTTTTACACCACTGTTTATTTCAGCTAGACAAACCACTTTCTAAAGTTGCTTATTCTTATTATGAATTTTTCTTGTTTTATTTTTAATTTATAACTTTACGAGTACTAGATTTTTCTTTTAAAATAAAAACATATATTAAATAAAATAAAATAATTATATTATTACTCAGGATTTCGACTTTAAAATTGAATTATTTTTTATAAGGTCCAAGGTACAACTAGCAGCGGACCGAGGTACAACCTATAGTTGTACCTTGGTCCATTTGAGGTTCACTCCAAAAACCGTTTCAGGATCCATCTTATTTACTTACAGCAGTTCCAGCTACAATTAATTTTGTTGTAAAACAAATAAGCTTTCATATGTACTATTCCCTAATGTTCATTTGTAATTGGTTTAATAGTTCTAAGGGTTATTGTAAAATCCGATCCGAGGTACAGCACCTTCCCCTACTTGCCGCGCTCTTTAAATACAAACACCGTGGACATGGTTTTCCGTACTTTTCGACATTCAACTCCTAAGGGAGGGTAGTGTTTGTCTACATTTTTACATTTTTACGAATTCCAGCCCGAATTTATTTTTATTTCCACAGGCTTTTTATATTATCGCCAAAAAAAACCAATTACGAAATTTTTTTCATCGATACTGGAAAGCGTGTACCGAATAAATCCTTCCTCCATGGTAGAAGGAGATGGTGTTTTTCACCGTATTTTCATTCGAGTACCTTGCAGTTTTTAATTAAACCAAATTATAGACTCACAAATTGTACAAACTCGCATTAATAAATAAAAAAAAAATAAATAAACTCATTGCACCATAACTGAACAGCACATTCATCCATTGCTCATAAATAAAATAATCAGTTATGGTGGAAGGGTTCAAAATAAATTATAATTAACATTCAGCAATAATCGGCTATACAAATACGAATCGCCTACGTAAACGTTTCACAGTTAACAACGAAAAATAGCCACAGAATATTCTGATCAAAAACTAAGTGTGCGTTTAATATACAAAAGAATCCATTCAAAAAGGATACACAGTCAGGAGGTGATGATTGCAAACGTAGGTATATCACAAAGTCCACCTGGCAGGTAATCAATAAAGAGCTGTATAGGTTTTCCTATTTAAATTTTAATTCAGCATTTTGAATTATTTTTTTTTTGTAATTGAACGGGGTGAATACAATCTCTCCATAGTTTGAATACAATGCTCAACAACCTCGATATTGAAACTTGAATTAAAATCGGATAAAAGGAATACAAAGCTCACAATTTCGCATAATGAAAAAAAAACATATATCTCTTAAAATAAAAAGAGGAGCATCATTTGTTGGTTGGTTGTTTGAAACTTACCTACTAAAAAGGACTTCCTGCATTGAAGTCACGGTTGAGTGATTGAAGTGCAATAGGCAAGTCGGGGTTGACGATACTTCGCCCTTCTCCAAAGACAGAAATGAAGGGTGTGCGTATTTCTTGACATTTATTGATGCTATAAAGTTGACGATTTATGTTGGACGTTTGTTCAACTTTAGATAAAATTTAAGGGTGGTTTTACCAAACAACGAATCCTATCCGCAATCGTGGCTTGCTATCAAATACAACCTTTCGTTTGTGTGAGATTGCACCCCTAATTTTTACAGATGTTCAGAAAGATTGTTTTTTTTTTTTGAAATATTATTTATAACACCTTCTTCTTTTGCAATAATTACTTACAATTATGCTTGTATCTAGTCGTATTTTAGCCTATTTGAAATGTTATTAATTACATTCACTCACTCACTTCATCCCAAATAAACTGGATACTTCACCATGTGATGTACAGACGCAGCTGTAGTAAAACGGTCTTTTCGCACATAATCATCGTCCAATTAGCTTATTGACTGCCGTTACCAAAATTTAGTAGAAAAAGACTTTAGAAAAAAGTTGCAGTATTTTACCAAATGGGAAGAACATATTCCACAGCGTCCCTGCTGGCCTCGGTTGTTCGATAAAAAGTTCTACACTATGGCGATATTTTTAGATGTTAAAAATGTCTGCTGTTACAAACTTACTCATCATCAATTTCCCATCAAACTAGTACGATTAGTCAGCTCCTACTTGAACGAAAGTTCATTCAAAGTGCTGTGTGGAAAGATGGTCACTGATGGCCATTGAAGTTGGTGTCTCTAAGGGATCGACTCTGTCACCCACGAGTTTTTCTGTCTTTTCGATGCTGTCCGCATATTATGTAGACTACGCTGCCTTAATGTGTAATTTCAAAGGAATTGCTAAGCTTGAATACTGGCTCTCTTCACGAAGCGCCTGTTTTCATCTTCGGGGCTAATAGCTTCTGAAGACTAGGAGTCAAGGATATTGTTTAGTCAAGTTAGATAAGAAACTGACTTTAAGCCAGCACGTTCTTAGACTAATTTATATGTAACTTTGTTTGGTGCTATACTATTGTTACTCCCGTTGCGTTGCTTTCCTTGCTCTTGTTGCTCTCGTTCCTTCCGTTTCCAATTTCTCCCGTTACTTCCATTTCCCCGTTACTACAGTTTCTCCGTTGGTTCCATTGCTTCCCATGATCCCGTTGCTGCCATTGCTCCCATTTCTCGCATTGCACCCTCTGCTTCCATTTCTCGCGTTACCTTAATTTCTTCCGCCGCTCCCATTTCTTACATTGCTTCCATTTCTCTCGTTGCTTCTGGTGCTCCTGTTACTCCATCCTCTATCCACCAACCTCCATCCTCTATCCACCAACCTCCATCCTCCATCTTATATTCATCATCCATCATCCACCGTACCCTATCCACCATCCACTATCCAACATCCGTCGTCAAACTCTACGATTTATATATGTTAGTAGATAATAGGAACGAATAACTACTACACCGAAAACGAACGAACTGCCGCTAAATCATATGAAATACACTCAAATGTTGAAATAACTCCCCAGCAAACTATTTCACGAGCGTTTACTAAAAACGATCGTTTCGCGATAGTTATATCGCACATGTAGGACATGAGCTGCCCGTAAAATGATAATCGAACGATCAGCATACAGCGATGAGCGCGCACAACGGCCCATGCAAGGAATGTGCGGTATCGTAAACACCAAAATTCCCTTGAATTTAATTTATTTCTCTTTTTTTCTGTTCTAGCTTCCACCCTTGCTGTTCGCATCGAGACTCTCAGTCGTCAGTCAAACATATTTCAATACTTTGTCTCTATTTCTTTCTTTTTTTTTGTAAGTTATACCTAGTATGTTAAAGTTTTCGCAAAAGTGGTGTCCGAGTGATCTTTGGAAGTTCATATCTCTGGTAATTATTAAAAAAATAACTTACTTATCCTAACCAAAACTCCCTTGAATCTAGTTTTTTTTGTCTTTTTTCTGTTCTAGTTTCCAACCTTGTAGTTCGCACCGAGACTCTCAGTCGTCTCTTCATCGAGACTCTCAGTCTTCTTTTCATAAGAGAATCATTTTTAACTAGTATATAGTGTGTATGTATTTGTATTCGCTAAACCACATTTTTTCTAATTCATTAATGAGTCGTAAAAAATTACTCTTCTCGGATGGTCATTTTGGTATGCCCAATGAGTCGTTTTTAATTCATTTGCGAACTCGTAAACGAGTGAAAGGCTCGTAAATTATGACTCTTTTATGAATTAATTACGATACTTTTTGTTTGCTGGGTCGCGTTCCAAGTATTGTAAAATAATTTTACTAAAACAAAAAGCTTCGCTTGCGTGCGCTCAATATATCAGCGAAGTTTCATCGTCATCAGATGAATGGTGTAGGAAGCATACGCGACCAACAAATAAACAATTAAAGCACCAGGCCACTAAAATCGCAAAAAAATTTAAAAAATTTAAAAAAAAAAATCTAGTTGATTCGATCGATACCATTTCACAGGAACCATCCCGGGACTATTCTACACGTTCCCTGAAAATTTGATTAAAATCGGTTGAGCGGTTTTGAAGTTCATAGGGAACATAGGCACAAACATACATACATCCTCTTTTATATACATCTATCGATACATATTCGTTGGAAACAGTAGTGCCGTAAAATGGCGCTTACCGATCTTCTGACAGAACCCTAAATGGATGAAATGGACAGGTATCTCGTCCAGGTGGGCTTGCCGTGTACGTTGAGATGTCTTTTCATATGCTCTTTTGGCGTCCGCCGCGATTGGCCGACTTGCTCGGACACAGTGTCTATCATCGCAAACACTTATAGGAGTTTCTTATCAGTTTCCCTGGAATTCCCCAGAGTCTTCCTTTGTTTCCACGAGCATCCATGTCTCTAAAGCCGATATTTAGAAGTTCGTCGCCTCAGTAAATTCATACATCAGTGTTCTAAAGGTAGTTTATTTGTTTCATTTCTCTCACCTCTTTTACCTACTGTTTAAGATCTATTGAGTCAACGTAGTTAGCGTAACTTATCACTACATATGTTGAGGCTGACTGAGTCCTTCAGTGTCAGCTTTCGACATGAGTATTTCTTTGTTATCGTAATGTATAGCATTCCCAGGAGATGACCCAAGCGGGTGTCAAGTCAACGCGATAATACCTACTTGAGCAAATTACAATTCAATTTCTTAGTGATGGCACTAAGTGTTCCTCGTTGTTCATATCTACGTGAGCACCTGATCCTGGGACCTGGGTTCGAGTCCATAGTCATGCGTTCTTTCTTATCTCTGCTATTTAACAATAAGAATTCCAAAAATTCCACTACCCACTCTCCATGCTTCTTAAAAGTTGGACAATAGACTACGGACCTATCCCCGAAAAAATCAACAGTTTTGCTGAGCTTTGATAAAAGAACTCAGATCGGTTGAAGGAACGAAAAAAACTATTGACAGGAAATCATCCAGGAAGCAAAAAACTTAATTTAATCCGTATAGTTTGAACCAGCCAACGAGCCGAGCACACCATTTTACCATACTAATTAAACTTCTTGTCTTAGTACCTATAACTGCCACAGGATAATAGCAATTCATGCGTCATAATTTACGATGACTATAAGAAAGCCGTACAACAATGCTATTTTAATCTTCCCGGTTCTTCCCATCTATGGAAACATGTCCGGGTATTTCCGAGAGCATGTCACGTCCACAAGTCTCATAAACATCCAACGAGCGTATCATTTGGGAATCACATTGAAGACGTGCATAAGCTAAAGCTCCATATAGGATAACTTTTGGATCCTGTTCCCGAATTAGAACAATTACGTGAGGAAAAGTCCCTTTTTTATGTGACTTTGTTATGGTTTTAAGAATATACTTTATACGAATGAATACCTACACACCTTCTTGAGATTTGTGACATAATTTCAACAATGAGAGAGAAAGTTTTGCGTGACCTAGTGGTTTTTTGTTACTACCTAAGTAAAATCCTGATTAATTTTTTTTTTTTTTCAAGTATTAGGTAGTGAACGAGTGGTTAGACACCCAGCTTAGTGTTTAGGACTTAGTAGGTTTTTTACAGCTCTTACTCATTATTTTTCTTTAAGCTGAAATGGATGAAATAACACTTCAGCAATGAGGAGGGCTCGGTTCTCTGTGGGCTACCCACAGGTACGACCTCCCTATCGGTTTCGATTACTCATGTTTAAGACGCGAAAGGCACCTACCTACAACAGATCGTACGACGGGCACCCTTGAGTATAAAGGACCTTCCAATCAGTAAACAGTACTATCGCTGTACGAAACGGTTCACTTTCAGTTCAAGAGCAACTTTTAGCGGAGGCCTCAAAATTTCTTAAAAATCTTTAGCCAAGGTATTAAACCTGATGGAGCTGCATAGAGTATTGCTTTTATTGAGGAAAAAGTAAAACTATACAAAAGTAAAGGTACCTACATAGCTTTTTTTTCACACATGTCGGTGTTATTTAATATTTTCATCTCAGCACATCACATCCTTTACGTAGAATTTAACGATCATGTAGTATCTCAACTCTGAAGTTGAATCACATAAATTGAAGCATATTGGATTTTGAAAATCATCAAAACTACTGAAATTGAAGCGACGAAATACGAGTTCAAGTCTCATCATCATTCGTTCGATTCTTCAAAGCAAATCTAGAATGCTATTCGGTGAACTATTTTCGACACACGGCTCTATAGCAACTTGCTATCCGATGTTAGACATATGGCTTCAATTCTAACATCAAAGAGATCCAAACTAATGTTTGAATCTGGTTCGCGGTCTAGTTGACTTTTTCAGTAATTTAAAATATGAAAACGGAAGTCGATGCAGGACAAAGTGGAATAAATGGAATGAATCTTGACTGTGGAGGATTTTAGTTCGATGGGAATAAGTTCTGTCTATTGAAACGAATTCCGTTTTCGTGTTTCTATGAAAGAGTTCGCTTTTAAAGTATCCATAAGATAAATTCTCTAAAATAGCATCTCTACTTGTAAACTTAAGATGGAATGGAAAAGTTTTTAACGCACGGTAAAATACGCACGGTAAAATACGCACGTTAAACATAATACAGTCACGATCTGCTACAAGCCTATCGTATATGATACTCTACTAGATGAAATACTAAACTCCGAATACGTGCGCGTACTTCATTAAGGACTCTGATTAGGGTGCTACTCGAAAGTAGAAGACAATACCTTAAGGGTTCAATTTCTGGTCTGGAACTTGGTAAATCACCGACAGTAAAATTTTCCTTTTTCAGGAAGGACTCAATTGATTTCTAGCATATTTATCCGTTTACCTGGAACCATATAAAAAGTAATGTATAATTTACAAAATTTCAAGCCCCTAGCCTGAAGCTTTCAAAAGAGATCGGAAAATAATTTTCAATCCTTGTTTTAAGAATTTTTCTATGGGAGCCGACCCGAAGGAGTACAAGGATTTCGCTGACAAGTACCTCAAAGATAATTTGTATAAATATTAAGTTGCAGATGAAATGTCGTTTTTCGCTATCAAGTGAAATTACTGGCGATTTTCATGTCTCAAACTGCCGCCAAGTGGCATATTGGGTAATAAAGTATAAATACTCCTACATTTATGCAGTTATGACACTGGCTTTTTTTGCGGCTAGTAAATCCAAATGGAGGGATAGAAGATGTAACATACAATTTAGACTTTGGGGTGAGAGAGACAGCCCGAGTAGTATAAAGTGAGAACTGTCAAAAACTAGCCGCAACATAGCGCATTCGAGCAGTGTTTCGCAACATTCTAGCACTTAATCCAAGAAAAATCCTTTTACCAAAGGATTTTTGAACTGCAACAGACTTGTTTTTAACAGTTCGGTACGTATAAGTTGTGGAAAGTGCCATGTTATGTTATTAAACGCGCTAAAATCGGTATTTTTCTTCACAATTCAGTTGTTAATTTCGGTTACTAGATGCCGCTAGCGTCGGAAAGAGTGGTATCTCTTTCTTTCAATGTTGTTCGCCTTGTCGCACGATGCGGCAGTTATTGTACTTTTATTGCACTTAAGAAATAGTCGCTAAAAAGCCAGTGTCATAACAGCATTATTCATGGAATCATTTCAGTTTTGGACTTCATTGTGATCGCACATAATAAAAAAGAAAAAAAAAAATGGATTTGAGTCAAAAATTGATATTTTTACTTTACGAGTTTAAACTTCGCTACTTCGCAACGGACGCAATTGAAAACATTGACAGGGCTTTTAGAACTGATACGGTAAACAGGCGAACCACACAGCGATGCTTCGAAAAATTCCAATCAGGAATGGGCCACGTGGTACCCAGCCACGTGGTACCCAGGACCTTCGATCGGCAAGGACGAGCTGAATTTATGAGTGGAATCTGACTCACGCCAAACTGTAAGGGACATTGCCAGAAATTGGGCGAACACCATTCGACAGTTTGCCAGCACTTGCAAGTTGCAACAGCTTGGAAAAATCAAAAAGCATGATAAGTAGGCTCCGCATGAGCTTATACCATTGATACACTTTCCAGTGTGGTATGAGCATAATATATGAAACTCGATATGGTGATACATTAACAATAGGTAGTATGCATTGAAATCAGTAGCTGAGTTCTGTAACTTATGAGTGAGAAATTTCTCACCAAAAAGTCAAAATGAGGACGAATTAATGCAGATTTCTCTCTGTATTCTCACCAAATGAAAAAGCACCGTACTGGACTACGCATTTGGCAATCTTTCATTTCTCATTTGGTGAGAATACAGAGAGAAAACTGCATTAATTCGTCCTCATTTTGACTTTTTGGTGAGAAATTTCTCACTCATAAGTTACAGAACTGAGCTACTGAACCACTTCACATTAAAAATCACAACACAAACTTTCGGAGCTATGTTCATCAAATGTCATTTCATTTATTGGAAAATTTATTTAGCAAAACATCCACAGGCTGGAAAGTGGCGGTGCTTACGTGGTATACCAGATAAAATTATCGCATCTGTATACTACGAAGTGACGTCAAAACTACGATTAAACTAGGTTATTTATTTAGTAAAAGCGTGATATTGTGCGATGCATTTATGGTATTCAGGATACCATGGTACGTATACGAGCAATGTATCCATGGTATTAACTGACCTAACCTCAAAATAAGCATTTTTTGAATTATGTCAGTTTTCTTGCCGGGGTGCGGTATATTATTTGGAAATTGAGCAACTTCATTCATTTTTTGTATTTGTTGAATTGATTGGATGCTGTTTTCTCCACTCTGGTCGTTGATTTCTGTAATGAGATGTTTTTTTTAAAAAAAATGGGGGTTGGCCCACTCTGGACTAACCGCCACAATTTACATGGCAGTTCCATATTTTATCTAGTTTATTAATGGTATTGGTAATTTCGATACACCAACTTAAATTACGATTGAAGCAGACTCTTTGATGTGAATTAAAAGGATTTGTTTTTACATATATGTATGTATACCATATTCCTGCACGCTTCAAGCAAGTTCTATGATCTTTTTGATAGAACTTTACGCACTTTATTCTATCTTTAAAAAGGGAGAAAAAAACGTAGATGAGTGTATATACCATCCGGCGTTTATATGACTACTAAATCCATCCAAAAGTGATGAGATCCCTCTGTGCGGTCTTATACTGCAAGTAAAGGAAGCATTGTAAACATTTTAACGTAAATTTTTTCTTGCAGCCAATAAACCCGATGTACTCACGCGTACGTACGTGTAATACCATTTTCTAATATTATGTGTAGAAAGTCGAGGATATAATAAGATGTTGCCTAGCCCATTGCCTGCAGCATAGGCATACATAAAAGCAAGTGTTTACGCAGCGGCAAACATTAAAGAGTCCTCGACATGGTTGCTATTTTCTTGTCCTCTGTTACTTTTTTAAAATCTAAAAGGAAAATAATGACGACAAAAAAAGTTGTCGAGTTCGTCTAATGGCTGTAAGATGAATCGTATTATGAATATATGAGTGAAGAGCTGATGTAGTGGGCCAATGAATCCAGCTCCAATCTTTTCCTTGTGCAATACTTGGTGGTTTATAAAACTGATGGACCCAGTAAACAATTGTGTGAATCTTCACGAAGTGATTAAAATATGAGTTCATATTCTCTAAAACTAATTCAATCTGATTTCATGTACAAAACTGGAAATGAGTTAAAATTGTGAACTCATTATTGCCTCACAATATGATTCAAATCATTAAACACGTGTTCAGACTTGTTCCAATTGGTTCCTCGACCTTTTTTATGTTTATATTGAATGTCATCAAAGCAATAAGTTTTTTGATGAGCACAGTTTTGTTTCGAATTTCAGAAAGTGTTGTATTGTTTTATGATTGTGCTGTGAAGATATATTTTAAGTTCTAGTTCTTAATATGGATACATTTTTTTTTAATAAGATATTTTTTAGTTCAAATATTTGAAATAAAGTTAATATTATATTTAATATGGTTATATTGTTTAATGCGTCACATTATTCATGTATACATTTATATATCTCCTTACATTTATTATTGAAGGCTCCAATCCTTTTCGGTAAATAGTGAAAATCGCATTAGGATCGAAAGGAAGGCACAAAAGTTTTGCAGTTTACGAATTATGTACTTTCGTACTTATTCACTCTTCACAGGATAAGCAAATCATACACGCACCTCGAGCTATGCATGATTGATATGAGTTCACATTTTATTCACCGAGTGAAAGTAATACATGCTTTCGAGGTGAGTGCAAATGGAACATCAAATTCTGCATTCATTAGAAGCTCATGTTCTACATTCTATCTAACTGTCACTAATGATTATCACTTCAGGGTAAAACGTTTCGTACAATGTTTGATCAAAATGTTAAGCTCTAATGAAAATCACATGAAGTTAAAATGAATTCACAATCACATAGTGAGTCAAAAGTGATACTACATTGAGTTCACGTTGTTTGCTGGGTGGAGGTACCAAAGTTGTAACTATATTGAGTAAATATTCGTCGCCTTCACAACGTCGTACCGACTAATTTGTGTAATGATTTGAGTGTCGTCTCAACGTCGGCATAACTACGCACCGACTTCCATCTCACTCAAGTCCGACTTGTCAAAGGAAGTCGGTGATTGGTTATTTTTGAAAACTTTGGGTTTCTAATGACCACTCGTTTCATTATATTATTTTCTTTATACAGATTTGTTGCAAATTGGTGAATGTACCAAAACAAATTGTTTTTAATTAAAAATAATTAAATTTAATAATAAAATCGACCTGAAATTTCAAATAATATTTCCTACCCTGAAATTTTGTTTTTTTTTCACGTTTTAGGACTAGTAAACCCCACAGCGTCTACGGCGGACAAACGGACATTTTTATGCTTTGTTGGGGTTTACTATTCCTAAAACGTGAAATTATAAAATTTTTAGGGTAGCTAATTTTTATGTGTTCGAAGGAACCCGGCCACCGAGCATCTCAGGCATCTCAAGCGGAGGCTCAGACCCGAGAATCCAGAATTCGACTCAGACTGGAACAAAAGGATTCATTGGACCTTGCAGCTGCAGCAGGACCTTCACATTATGGTCCTAGTATAGGTATCGATGATTCCATGTATTCTATTTTCTCTGTTTTATTTCTCTTTAAAACTTTAAACGCGTTTTTCTCAAAACTCCCTTTTTGAAGTCGGTAGTCAAAATTTCTCAGAATCTAATATAACGATCGGTCAATTACAACTCATTTTAGAAGCCAAATATGGCCCAAAATTTATGGGGAAAAATGGAATTTTTCGTAAAAAACGCTACCGGAAAATTCAATTTTCAATTTTTAAAAAAAAAATTTCATTCGAGCACAACCCCTATTCACATACTTACAGAAAAATTTTGAATTTTTGTTTTCTGATAAAAATTACTTGATTTACGGTGACTACCGTGAGGGCACTTTTTTTGGCATGGTCAACTTCACGAGACTCTCGTTTTTGTTGATATTTTCCTTTGAAATTTTCACAAAATGTTGTTTAACTGTAGAAGCAGAACAATAAACAATTTAAAGACTAATTTAGTTTTAATTATTTTTTATTGAATATGTATTCTTCAGACATAAATATAACAAAAATTCATGAAATTCAATTTAATAACGTTGATTTTAGTCGCATTTTTATTGAAAATTATACCATCACATAGTAGAAAAAGTAATACGTTCACCTTTCAAGAAACACTTTATTTCATTTCTTTATTGAAAATTTACACTTTCTTAATAGCTTGTAGGGTAGCCTCGTCGTTGTATAACATCCTGCAATCGTTTCTGCATTGAATTAACAAGCTTTCCTGTGTCTTCGGCACTAATTTTGTCCCATTCATCTTTCAAAACGGATTTCAGCATATCCTTGCTCGTAATGTTATGTAACCGAATCCTTCTCTCCAATAAATCCCAAAGATGTTCAATTGGATTCAAGTCGGGTAATTGTGATGGTTCATGTAGTTGTTTTGGTACATTGAATAGCAGTCAAAGCTTCACAATTTCAGATGTGTGTTTTGGATCCCGATCCTGCTGGAATATAAAGCCTGGTCGAAGGCCAAGTTTAGCGGCACTCTGTTTTACATTTTTTTTTTAAATATCCAGGTACCCAAATCTGTTCATTGTAGACTCAATGAATTCTAGTTGACCTACACCGCTGCTTGACTTACACCCCAAACCATTACTCCGTCACAACCATGTTTCAAAGTCGGCACAAGATTTTCTTTATCGAGGGCTGTTCTGTTTTTTCTTCACGCTATCTTTCTACCTTTTATCCCAAAAATGCAATACTTACTCTCATCAGAAAAAATTACACTTTTCCAGAATTCCGGGGTCTTATTAAGGTGCTCTTTGGCAAATTCCATGCGCTTCATGCGATTTATTCGGGAAATTAATGGTTTTCTACGAGCCACTCTGCCATGATAGCCAGCCTTCTTTAGGCTTTTCGTCACGGTATCAGGACAAATCAATTTATTATACTTCTCCTTGATGCCTATTGCCATTTGTGTGCCGTTAGTCGGGGGTTTTGCTTTACTACTTCAGAGATTATACTGCGTCTTTCTCTTAAGCTTAGTACTGTGCTCAGCAAAACGAACACGAACGAAAAAGTCACCTTCCAAGTGGAGTGAAATATTCTACACAGTTCGCTAAAAAAGCGCGCGAAATTTGAAAATATTAAAATATTGTCAAGTAATTACTATTCCAGCACATAACACACCAAAATATAACTCACACAAAATTTCCCGAGCACAAACTAACTGAATTGGCAGCGAACTATTGAAAATTTTGAGCTGTCAAATATTTCGCTTGTCAAAAAGCCTTCCATACCATTAAAAACGAAATAAAATTGCCACGAGCGCCATCTATTAGTGACTACGGCAAATGTCCATTCCGTCCACGAACACAGTACTGAAATGTCAACGAAAATTTCATTTTTTTTATATGAACTTTGACAGTTCATTTCGTTTCGCTCGGAGCACAGTACTAGGCTTTAATGATAGCTTCGGCGGACGATCAGAACGAGGTTTTGAGGTTAAGAGTCCGGTAGATTTAAAATTATTTAGAACTGTTTGGACGGATGAGTAGCTTCTACGTAGTAGAGTCACTGTATAAGAACTAACACAAACATCCACTATCTTGAGTACGGACAATGACCGCTTTTGGTACCTTTTTAGTACTCTTGAACCCTGCGAACTCCAAAGTTCGCAGGTTTCTTAAATGGCATAGTTTTAGTGTGTATACGTGTAGCAGATGGATTTTGATTAACGTTTCACGGAATCGAGATACATATGTCTCATGAAATGTCAACTAAATACAGCGTTTATCCACTTTAGTGGAGATAAAAATGAAAAATCGGACAACTGCAAAAAAATTTCAAATGTACTGGTTTCAAATGAAACACACATTGTCCGTACTCAAGATAATGGATGTTTGTGTTAGTTCTTATACAGTGACTCTACTACGTAGGTATTCCCCATGAAAATCTATTCACTTTTGCATGCGTTTGAACCAATTGTCGAAGCACTTTTGCCACTCTGATTGAGGTATCTCCAAAACATGCATTCTGAATGCGGCAACCGCTTCTTCAGGTGTCGAAAAACGTTGACCTCTCAGTTTGTTTTTTACGTACGGGAATAAAAAGAAGTCATTCGGTGCCAAGTCAGGACTATACGGTGGATGACTCATCAAATCGATGTTTTTGAGCATTTCTTTGGACCAATTGACACGAGCATCTTTTTGAGTTTTTGTCAAATTATGCGGGATCCAACGCGAACAAATTTTTTTGACAATCAAATGATCATGCAATATTGAATGTATGCTGGTCCCACTAATGCCTAAGGTTGTCTCAACTCACGATAGGTCAAATGACGATCTTCCAATATCAGTTTGCGCACAGCATCAATGGTTTCCGGAACAACAACTGATTTTGGACGACCTTCACGAAATTCGTCTTGAAGTGAACTACGACCACGATTGAATTCACCATTTCATCGATAAACACTGGTCCTTGATGGAGCTTCATCGCCCAAAATTGAATTAAGTTCATCTATACACTGTTGCTGAGTTAATCCACGTCGAAAGTTGTAAAAAATAATCGCACGAAAATGTTCACGATTTAATTCCATTTTTGAGCTGAGATAAATCTTTTAACTTACTGCAAACAACACAAATAGCGCTCGTATGTCAAAACGTTCTGAGTACGTATAACCTCAAAAATGTCCAACTTTACGATAGAGCTGTCAGTTACCAGATTGCACCACCAGGGCTGCCAAATCCCGAAACATAAAAGGCAGCCTACGTATACAGTTTTGGCTATACATACTTCTTAAACTATTTTTGGCTTTCCACAAGTTTATAATAATTTTCCGTTTACTAATACAAAGCTCTTTCCGCGTGGTACTCATATTTAAAAAAAAGTCCTATAATTCAAATTTTCAAGAAAATGTGAAAATACCTGTTTCCTCATTGACAGATAAACTGAACTAATGCAGAAAAGTGCATAAGGATGTTGAAAACGCAAAGGATTGGTATCCTATCCTGAAGTAAACGTAGACTTTTTCTATCTATTTTTTGAACAATTAAAATAAAATATCGTCTATCTCAGCCGTTTAAAACTTAAGACCAGTTATTTTTTTTGGAAACTGTGTAACGACCACTTAATGCCATGGTAATAAAATTAAAGGATTCGACCCATTACTCCTTTGTTTTTTACAGTAAGATCATTTGTCTATGGGAGTGAACGTAGACTTTTTCCACCAAGTGTAAGCCCTTAAGTTTCCTAAATCTTGCTAATGAAATTTCACTTTTATCGCTATTGGTTCTATTGTATTTTTCTGAAAACCAAAGTGAATTGCTTTTTTTTGGAAGCTACAACACATCTTGGGCCTTGGCCTTCTAAAAATTGTTTTTATGCGAATTCTTATGGCCCTTTCATCCCTCCAATTTTCAATCGAAGCTCCGCTACTCCGTTTATTTTTTCGGCGATATGTTGTTAACCTAGGTCCTACTGTTCTCGGCTTACTCCTCCACTTGTCAATTTAATTTATGCAAAATTATTTTAATTTGAGCTTTTGTCAGCCAGCAGAGCAGCAGATGCGTTAAATTTGATTATCGTCTTGACCTTCACACCACTGTATTAATGGAGAAAGTGGCAACACAGCGTCTACTTTTAAGCGCACTGTATGAATATGAATCCTAAAATAACGTAAATTCGCCGCTAAAAAAAGGAGAAAAGAAAAAATTGGGGATGCTATGGACTGAACTTTGAACTACCTACCTACTCAACAAATAAAAGATAAACAACAACAAAATTACCATTTCGCCTTGTTGTTTCGGTTGTGTTGTTGTTGTTGTTCGAATTCGCCGGAGAGTGAGCTTCCGTTGTTGAGTGCGTTACCGTGCGACTGCGTGCGATACTGAAGTGCAATGAACGACCGCTACGCGATAGAATGATTGCATTTTCCCCCTTGAAGTACACGCGAGGAAAAGAGATGGCAGATGGATGCATTTGATTGCGCTTTTCTGCACGCATAACGCGAGCGTCGATTGTCGCTTCTCCTTCTGGGAGAGCGAATGAAACGACATGATGCTCACCGGGTCCGGATACGGCTGAGTAAGCGAGCAAGTGGCGTTGACTTTGACTTTGCTTTGAGTGGTACACCGACACCACGAAAGCGAACACCGAGTTCCCCTTACGGACGTTTCTGCAATCAGCGGCACGTCAAAGTAAAGTAGAGTAGATCCGTCGTTCGCACCTTTTGCCTTTTGCGATTGCGTTTCGTTCCGTTGCGTCGATTCGTGAATCGTGTGCCCGTGCGTGCGGTACGAACTGGAGCTTCGTTTTGTCTCGTCAGTTTGTTTTCAGAGTTCGTTCGGAATCGTTGTGAGTGTATCTCGTGCGCGGTTTGAACAAAAGAAGGAGCCGGTTTTTTTTTTTAATTTTAAGCGGTGTGTTTTCTTAAGACGGTATTTATGTCCGTCTGATGGCGAAATGAAATTCAATCTTAATTTAGCCGGTTGTTTTTTCTGACTGCGAAGAAGACGAAGTGATGCGAATTAATTGATTCGAGAATTGTGTGAAGAGGTTTTTCAGTGTGTAAAAAGAAATGAATCTGCCGGGATTTGTTTCGATAGTGTAGTAAGGTTTCGTATCGCGTGCCAAGTGAGTTTCAACAAATTCCAAATATAAACTGGGAATTCGGGTTTGTGCGTTCTTCTTTTGGAGTACACGAAAAATAAAGGATGCGAATTGGATTAGTTCAGATGTCAGCTGTGCTCGTCCAGCTAATGTCTGTTTTGTGTAAGTTTCGATTTATTATCAACTAACGTGTTTGTAGAAACATAGGGGGTCAATCTGTTCGGGTAATTTATTTACTTTTCGGAAAGTTGACTGAAACTTCCTTCACCGTATCTACCGCTCAAATAGACAAGGCACTATCTGACGTAGAGATGGCGCTTTCTACAATTCCGTACATTTTCCATTGATAATTTGACTTCAACACGACAACGAGATTAAACAAATACTGACCAACTCAAGAGACATCCAGGCACCACACAGCCATGACCCATGAGTCCTTTAAAACCGCAACGTTGCACACAGGGAGTTGTGCTTAGCTTCCCTTCAATGTTCACTGCGGCATTATGACGTACTATGACTACTAAGCCCATATCAACGGTTTAATAGTACAGGGTGGCACGTGTACCCACACATGGCAGACGCAGTCACAATGATTAAACTTTGACTTTATGTGACAAGTCCTATGTCCTTATTTACAATAACGAGGGACAGCGTTGAATCCATAACATGCAGCTGATTAATGGTCAAAACACCGGTTGTCTACAAATTAAAGAGAATCATAAAAGTGGCCTTTCCAGTGTAAGTTTTTCACCGTTCACTTGTACACCAGCCGTGGTTTTTCATATATCAGAAACGTCTCATGCTAGAAAGTTAGTACCTATTGAGGTATACCTCTAGTGGGAGGGGATGGAACTGAAAAAATTCTGATTTTAATTTTTCAAAAGCCGCAATAATAGAAAGCTTAAAATTTCAAACTGTATAAAGCATTTATTGACACTCCAGAAATATAAATTTTAGGTACGGGGGTGGAGGTGGTTTTTCATATCTCAGATACGGCTTATGCAAGCATGCAATGTTAGTTAGATCCGTTAGGAACACGCTTTGTAGATGATATAGAATTCACCTTCATATCTCTGGTAGGACTTATGCTAGAACTCTAGTAGCACATCTACATATAGGTACTAAGTTTGAACTTTCTAGCTTAAGCCGTTTCTGAGATATGAAAAACCACTCCACATTTCGAAATCAATCTTCCCATTTTTTTTTTATTTGCGATGTATGCTTAGTAGTGCTGAGGCACCAGTCGATATCTTTCATTGTTGTTCTTAGTCAGACCTTCAATCGAGGAGGGTCGAACAAGACCTTTCGGCAGTGGCTGTGGATATTGCGAGTGACGAAAAAAATTGCATAAAAAACATCCGACCTCTATTATACTAAAACATACTGCAGTCATGATCGGCAGCAAGTCAATCGTATAATACTCTAGATGATACTGAACTCCGATTTATATTGTAGTTGAGGCTAAAGTCCTGTCCTGTCCTTTATTAGGGACCTCCATTCGGTTGCTACTTGAAACTTAAAGACAATATCATCAATGTTTAATATCATTTCTTGAACTGGGTGTGCTATCGGGAAAAAAATTTCATTTTTGAAGGACTTTCACATGGGAGGTGCAGGAAGGACTCACTCGATTTCTTATATACATATATATCCTTTTCCTTGGAACCATCCACAAATTAATGTGTACAAAATTTCAAATTTGTAGCTTGACGCGTTTAAAAGTTATGGGAAAATATTGTTGAATACGTATCTTAAGGATTTTTTTGTATGGAAGGTACCAGAAGGAGTAAAAGGGTTTCGTTGACTAGTAAACTCGAAATTCGTTTTCACTCAAAACTAATTTGTACAAAATTCTAAATTTACAGCTAATCGATTACTTGAGTTATAGTGAGTTACGTAAATCAAGTGAAGACATTTTGAAAGGATATTTGTATGGCTGTTACGCGAAGGACTAATAGGATTTTTTCCATAAATATGTATACATTTAACTTCAACTATTGGAACGTATACAAAATTTTAAACAGACAGCTAAAATGGTTGTGAAGCCATCGACAAATTTTCTAGAACGTCTTTTCAAGGATTTTTTTGTATGGAAGCTACTTGAAGGAGTCAAGAAATTTCACTGACAAACGCAGTCTAACTTCCTTTTCGCTCAAATCTTTTTTGTACAAAATTTAAACTTTCTGGCTAAACGATTTCTTGAGTTATAGTCAGTTTCGTGAAATGAATGAAGATATTTTAACAGCATTTTTGTATGGCAGCCACTCGAAGGAGTAATAGGATTTTCTTCATAATCATTCATTTAGCTCCAAATATTGGAAAATTAACACATACAAAATTTCCTAGTCGTAGCTTAAACCCTTATGAAGTTATCGGCCAATATTCTTGAACAATTGTTTTAAGGACATTTTGTATGGCAGCTACCCGAAGGAGTGGGACGATTTTGCCCGTTAACGAAATTAGCCTTACAAATTCAACCAAACACTTAGATTCAAAATATCAAGATCCTAGGTCAAGGCGTTCTTGAGTTATCGTGAAGCGGATTTGAGGTTTTTGGCCACAAATAAACAAAAAATAATATATAACTCTTTTTCGTCCGAGGCTTGGTTCTATGCGTTACAAACTTTTGGGCTGGATCAAACTTATAATACTCTATATAATTTCATCTAGAGTATAACTATATGATTTCATCTAGAGTATAAAAATCTGCCAACAGTCTGGGTGCAACTTTATTATTTGTTCAGTAGAAGTTCGGAACCCGTTCAATTCTGAGATGTTTAGGTTACTTTGTGACTGAAAACCTAACAAAAAAAACGGGAAGAAGTTAGAATATGGTCGCGTTAGAATATGGTCGCGCTAGAATACTTTCGCCGCAGCCACAAATAACATATAAATTACATAACTGGGTCATATTCTGTGATGTGGTATAGGTTGAAAAAGGACAAAATAAATAAAATAGGTGATTATTAAACAAGCCCGTGGAAGTGAAAATATATTCGATATCTGATCAGAACTGAAAGATATCGCTGAAGTCATGAAAAAGTATACTTTACACCCCCTTAGGGGTCGAATTTCAAAAAATCTTGAAATTCATTTCTAGGTACTCATATGGAGAATCGGTAGTTTGAAAACGAACTCAATATTTAAGAGGACCTACTAGATATGGCGAAAATCATGAAAATATATGCATTCCATTTTCACTGATCATTTTTTTTGCCCCTCTTCCGAACGCCAAAGGATATTCCAATTTTTTGTTACTCAAAATTACTTTTCTAGTTGATTTACATATACACACTTAGTCTCAACTTTCTAGCATAAGCCGTTCTATAGTTAGGAAAAACACCCCCATCCCCGTACCATAACTAATAAAAATATTTTTGAAACATGCTACTACCATATCTCTATATAAATACCAAGTTCAAACTTTATATCGTTATATGTAGGTTCTTAAGATATAAACATCGGAACTTTTTCTTTTTCACCCTCACCCTCTACACACACCTCCAAAATTATTTTCCCTTCTAGGATTCTATTAGTGCTACGTCTGGTTAAAATTTTAAGCATCTATCTTACACTGTTCTTGAGATATGGAACGTGATTTTTTTGAAAAATTCTTATACAGATGTTTATTAAGTTTTAACTTCGTGACATTAACCATTTATGATATAGGTATAGATTTTACGATGTCTCGATCTCGGCTTTCGAACGTTTCGGACTCATTATTATTCCCACACCCCTGCAACCATATCAGATTTTTTTTGCAAATGTGTCCACTATCGATGCTTTATATAAATTCCAAGTTTCAGCCTCCTAGGCTAAGCGGTTACAGAGATCTAGAAACGAAAATTTTCCATCTAAAACGTCCCTCACACTCCCACCACTCAAAAGGTCTCCACTTGAAAAGGTTTGCTCAGTCTACCAACGAAAAAAAAATCAACTTTGACAGCTATAAGCTTTTAAACGTTTTGCGGACGGCATACGGTGCACAGACGGACTGAATTTTTTTTTTGCTTTGTTGGTATCTAATAGTCTTGCAACAAGTAAACAATTTTAGGGTAGCAATTTTTTTTTTTTAAATTGATAACAATTCTTTATTATTTATTAAAATAATAAAGTAAAAAGAAGGTTTCTCTTTTATCAATATAGAAGAATTTATTTTTGTGTCTTCGGAAGGTATTAGAACTGACAGTGGGAATAGGTCTGTAGTCTCATCCGGAAATCTTTGATGATTACCTTGTAGAACATTGTCAATGAGTGAATTGTACATAATTACTCTGTAGTATTCTTCGGGGTCCTTTATTTTATGGTTGCTCCGGTTTCTTAGAAATTTTTTGAGCCGTGGAAGATTGATGTTCGTTCCAATATCATTAGCCAAGCCCAAAGGCCACTTCATAGACGTCATGAAAGTACTCTTCGGAATCCGATCTTCTTCAACTCAGTGTGGATGGTATACACAAAATCCAAAGCACCTTTCGTTTCTTTTAAATACATTTTTTTTAAATAGATGAGACAGAACTAACGTGAGACTCACTAGATTTTTTTACGCACCTATATAAAATTGTAGAGCACGTGAAAGTACGACGGGTGTCACAGACCAAAAGTACCCGACCTAATCAAGAAATGTGAGAAAAAAATCTTTGTTTTTCAACATAGTCTCCCCTTAGGAAGATACACTTTTCCTAGCGAAGTTGGATAACTCCGATACCCTGTTTAAAGTGAGAACTGTCGAGATCTTTGAAATAAACGCAGCCTCATCCTCTTAAAATTTGCAAATTTTTTACCATCGAGCCATTTTTTTAAGTTTGAAAAGAGAAAATAGTCCGAAGGAACTAAATGTGGCGAAGAAATGTGAGGAAGAAATTCAAACTTTAACTAATTGATTTTTACACTAGATACATACATATGTAGTGGAGATGACAAGCAGCATTTGTTTTGAAGCCGGACGATTTCTCGTAAAGGACCGGTAATAAACACTATGCTACTATCAGCATCTTACTCACATATACAGTAGAACCTCTGTATAGTGACCACCCAAAAACTGCAAAATTGGTCACTTTAAACGAGTGGCCAGATTATAAAAATAATTTAGTACAGTATAATGTATGTAATTGACTATGCTTGTAATGTAATGTAATGTACTATGCTTCGTACTTCATAGTTCATAGTTCATTTATTTCAATAATACTTCATTTTGCATTTTGCAACATTTGTGTCTGAATTAGTATATGACGTAGTATTTTATGGTCACATTATAGGATGCACTCCACACGCATGTAGACGTAAATTTTGGCTAAAAAGTGGTCAATGGTCACAATATGGAAATGGTCACAATACAAAACGAAAAGTGGATGGAACTGTAAAAAAATGGCAACTTTAGGCAAGTGGTCAACATATGAAGGTGGTCACTTCTGCAAGTTCTACTATATGTATGTTATACTCCGGTCTAGAAAACAAAACCAGCCAAAGCTTTAAATACTAGTCTACTATATGCTTTTCGCAATCCATTCCATACGTTCAATTTTGCTTCGAAATGCTTCGAAAAGCGGCGTCTAGTCGTCTCCAGTATATATAAGACTATGAGTTTGACCATCGCGATTACGGTTGATTGAATCGGTGCATTGTTTTGATGAAACAACACTTTCTTTTTCGCCGAATGCGCCAGTTTTTACTTGATTTCATCACAGAAACGATGCAGTATGGTCGCATTATATTCGCCATGATTTCTTATTTCCTTTTTCAAGATAGAAAATGAAAATTATCCCACAGGCATCCCAAAAAACAGACGCCATAACCTTGCCTTCAGATATGATTGCCTTCTATCCTGGGTTAACATTGTTTTGACTGTGCCTTCCTTTCAGGTGTGAAGTGATGGACACATGCGTTATGATTCAACGCCAAAATTCGGCTTTATTGCTTTGAATCATCGCCAACAACCCGATTGAAACATACTCACGATGTTGTTTTGTTCCATTGTGAGTAAACACAGCAAACATTTTCCGCACAGCTTTCTCATCTCCGAATTTTCAGTCAGTATGCGAAATACAGCACTTTTTGGAATACCTTTCATATCTGAAATCTAGCATACTTTCGGTCGACGGTCATCCAATACCGTTTTGTCGATTTCCTCATTTGGTCAACCACGCCTTCCAACTTAAGCCTTATAGTGATGGAGCTTTCTACCATAGTATTTTCTTTCAAAGAAAAAGCGACATCTATACGTCAGGTTCGGTACTTCTACTTACTTACTTACAAAAATATTTGCCTCCTCAAAATCACCTAAATTTAATCATTTCTACACAATTCATTTGCAAGATTTTTTTATTCAAAGTTTCACTACCAAGGTCGTATATGGTGTGGGAAATCTGGTTAAATACAAACGGTGTAAAATGATCGTTCTTGCCCTTCTATATGTACCCTTGCTCACTAGGCTTGCGCATTCTAGTGATCGCGAACGAACTAGTTTCACAGCCCTTGCGAACTAGTTCGCTCTTGTAGTTTGCAGTTCACTTACGGACGAACTAGTTCCTTTCAAGTTCGGAGCGAATGTGAGGACCCAAAAAAAAAAAGGTCCCCACTCAGGAAGGAACTAGTTCCTTTCAAGTTCGGAGTGAATGTGAGGACCTAAACAAAAAGGTCCCCACTCACAAAAAAAGACACTGAACTATTTCCTATAAACGAACTAGGACCGGAATTTACTGCGAACAACTTCCTTCATTTCACTTATGGGAATGATCTTCCGAACTAGTTCGTTCACGAACTAAACAAGACTATTGCCCACCACTCACCCACTGCAGAACGCTACCATCCCACAACAATTGTATTTTAGTATTTCTCCTTAATATTCCTACAATCAGCAAGTTTAAACTGTGCTGCCGGAACCTATCAGGAGATATACATTTTAGAATGTCCCTATTCCAGTTTTCGAACACACTATCAGGACTATTCAGCGCCAAAATCACAAGTTACAAAGTAGGTGGAGAGTCACAATTTTGATCAGAGTCACAAGTCACAAAGTAGGTGGAGAGTCATAATTTTGAATTAATTGTGAGTTTCCACCTACTTTGTGACTTGTGTCTCTGGCGCTAAATAGGTCTTTTTTCCCACATAGCTCCACTATTATAGTCTTATATATATTCCAAGTTTCAACTTCCCAGCATAAGTGGTTTTTAAAATATGGAAACCAACATTTTAAGATGATCTCCAAACTTCATTCACCCAACCCAATTACAACGTAAAAGGGTAGACATATGTATCTACCCAGGAACAAAATTTCATTTTAAAATCTCAAAAGTTTTGTGATCTGGAAACCTTCAAAAGCGTCTGCGTGCATCATATGGCGGACAGACAGACAATAAATTCTTCTGTGAAAATACAAAATTACAGGGAATAGATTTTTTTTTATATATTTCGATAGATCACAATATTTACTTAAGTAATGCTCGTACAACAATAAGGTGGAATTGGTCCATGTTTGATGAAAAGATTAAGAAGCCTATTGGTTTCAAACGACAACAATGGATCCATAGACCACAGATATCCTTCAACTAACTCCATACTTAACCTAAGGCAATATGGTTAACAGACTTCCGCTATATGAATTAAATGGAGCTCCAAAGTACCGGCAACACCAGTCAAGGACTGGCTAGTGAAAGGTGAAAGCTTCGCGGTAAATCTATCATGCAGAGGAGGAATTAAGTAAAAGATTTGAGCATGCATTGTAAAGATGTTTGCATATATGTACGTACATGCTACTGCACGGAAAAAGCAAGAGGTCATTTGTATTGTAGCTTCTAGAACGATTGCGGCCATACTACCGAGACTACTTCCATTAGTCTGGTTCTATTTAAAATGTTTGCTGGAATTATTTCAAATTGTTTTATTTAGCCACTTTCTGGGAAATACATGGTACATACCTCGGTTGTTCACCAGTATTTTATCGTTTATTCACCAGTATTTTATTCAAATGTCCACATCTGCGATAGTCATTCAAATAGCCATTTAAATGAAATGGTTTCGATATGGATGCAAAAAACCGGGAAAATCCGACTCAACGTTTAAGACATTTCTAGACTGTTACGCCGCACTGCCTCACATTGTTTTTCGGTTTCTTAAAATTGGCACGGTGCCCAGAAATGAAACTTTTTCGCTAGTTTTCCACTTCGACATCATCTAAACTTTCCATAGTTTCCTTTCCAGTTTCTATTAGCGCACCCCACATTAATCCCAAGGATCGGGAAATGGGGTTTGATGGCCAAGTTATCTTGTTGTTTTCCGTAGCTCCGGGGTTTGGTTGGTTGTTGTATGCCACAGGCTCTATCTATAGTATAGTCGAGCGAGACCGATTCCCATACCCCAGGGCAAATTTTCGTTGTCGCGCTACATTCTTTTCAACCCGAAACTTTTCCTTTCGATTTCGTGATAACATCGGCAACACAACAGTGTAGAATTTTGTTGTTTGGATTCTCAACAATTCCGATGGGTGGCATCAGACCTCGACTCGAAGGAAAATGGTAATGGCCTTTCCTCATTAAAGCCAACCTCTCTTGTCGTCTGTCGTGGAATAGCATTGTACGATGATTTTCTTGTTCGTTTTGTGAATGGAGTTGGCTTACGATTGGGGATGATGGGGGTAGTCTATGCAGTCGTGGATTGTGTTTTGTATAGCCGTGTTATTGTGGAAGCGGAGCGAATAGCACTAAAGGGTGCGCTACTGTACTGAAGTGCAGAAAATGCGGTGGAAGTTCCATTCGTCATGGACAGGACAAATGATTAACGATACCCAATTAAACGATTTATGAAAACGTTTTGAATTTCAAGTGGAAAGTATTGAAAGAAGCAATGTGCCAGCTATTTCACGTTCATAGAGAAGTTGTAGTGGTTCGGTAGGGAATTTATTGCCACTCTCCTGTAACCAAGTTCCTTTCGTAGAAAATAAGGAGGAGAATACAAATTGGATACACAGGGAAACAACTGTGAGTCACCAATGTGCATAAAAAGCTTGAAATTTTCTTATTCCAACTACTCCATGAGTAAGCACGTGGTGCGTTATTTTCGACATGCTTCTATGAGTATTCAGCTAAGAATAAGCAAGGTAGAATTTGTGGGAGTGTGGTGGATTCATTTGAAAGTTTGATGACAGAACACACCTCATATATGAACAGCTGGAGTAATCATCACCTGAACAACTTCTAAAACTAATGAATAGGCATCGAAAATACTGGAGAGGATACCATCATTCAGGGTGCAGACTACAGTATGTGTCTGGAATATATTGTCCAATGGTTTAAGGAGATCAACTACGTCGAAGACTTGATTCCATAGTCTTCTAGAACACGGGTTGATATTGCGACGACAATCATCGCACTTCAAATCATAAAAGTGCCAGCCTTTCCAGAAGTAAACTTTCCAATGAACTCTGAAGTAATGGAGTTGGAGTTTCTCAAATTCAGTAGTCAAAATCCAGCATCCAAATTAGCTTCCTGGTATCATCAATTTGTAATCATAATCAATTTAATAGCTTCTTTAATGCTAACCACATCCAAGTACGACTAGTAATGCTTATGAATTATTAGTTCTATTATCATTACGAGTAGCCGTTAATCTTGGCGTACGTATTAAGGATTCGAAGATTTTAACATTGCATTGTCCTAAGTAGTAGCCGTACTCATTCCATTACTCGGAAACAATTATCTAATTAATGGCTCTGAGTGGATGATGATTAAGATTTATCTCTCATGCTTAGTGTAGTTTTACTTCGATTTATGTATTTTTTTTTTACCTTTTTATGGGGTGGGAGCATGTTGGGTTAGGGTGCGGACGATTTCAAAGTAAAATATTCTGATTTTTATATGTATCTCCAAAGCCTGTAACGATGGATCTCGCCAATCATATAGTGCCACGTTTTAAAAATAAAATTTGTGGGAGTTGAAGGATTCATATCTCAGGAACGGTCTGTCCTAGAAAATTAAGTCTCGGTAAATACCTACCTACTATATTGACGTTGCACCTAAAACAGCCGCTGTGTTCAACCTTAAATTGTACAGAATAGATAGAAATATCGTAATGATTCTCATCGCATTTGATAGAATTCAGTTCTCTCAACTTTAAAATTAAAATGAATAAATTACTAAAGCACTAATACTATGAAAACTAATAATAAAAAAAATCGAAAAAATACACATGGCGGCTTTTGGAGGCGCAACGACGCAAGAACAGAAAATGGTTAGATTAAAATGTGTTGAACATATTTTCACGAATTTTGTCATATCTCTTAAGTCTGATGCAATATCGAAATGCTTTTCCAACAATCGCTACAAATTAACTTTTAGGATTTAATGTGTGAAAAGGGGGTTGTATGTGTTTTATCGAATTTCTTTATATCTCTTAGTCCTTGATTTTATTTCCATGATTGAATATTGTTGTGAAAAGAGGTCCGTTACGAATTCCGCCATATGTCTTTGTTCCGATGAGATTGGTTTTTACGTTCGCGGTCTTCTTTCACCATGGTAAACCAAAATTATTTTTTCATTATTTTATATTTATTCGCTGAGGCTGAGGTGGTGAAAAAATGTCACAAATATTTTAACGAATTTCGCCATATCTTTTAGGTCTAATGAGATAGATATTGAATTGGTTGTGCGGGTTTTTTTATACAATAGCTTAACACTTTTGAGATTTTTTTATATTCAATCACCGTTCCCGGGCCATATCTTTTATGATTGAAAGTGGGTGAAGCGAAAATATTTTAGTTTTATGTCTCCGAGACATAACGAGCCACTCCTGTACAGATTGGTGGAAGTAATTTCTCAAGGCCCTCACATACAACTAGAAATCGAACCATTGATAAGATTTGCTGAAAAGTCAGGACTTGAATTTAAAGCTAGAACTTCAACAAATTAATATAAGAAACTAAACAGTTCCAGCTTTGCTTAAGAAAGACGATACAGTCAAAAGATGAATAAGATACTCCTTGAAGATTCGCAGTCCCCCATTTTTAAGTCTTCCATATTCCCTAGATAGATATCGATTGCCATGGCAGATATCTTTCTCTCCGCTTCAACAGTACAAAAGGCAATATTTTGTTACAAAGTTGATCTGGTCATATTTATGGAGCTGTAGAATAACAAGAGTAAAATCATGGCACCATTACAGAACAAGACTTCTTACGACTTAATGGTCCGTAAACATGTCGGCATCAGAAGCTAACACCATGTTGTGCTCTGATTAATTTCGTTTTTATGGATTCGAAAAACAAGAAATGCACATGAGGGAGAAATGCTTCTCGACGGCAACCTGACCCCGACACCAGATGTCTTAATGCTTTGCATCGCACTGGCTGTAGATCAGGTAACATATGCACAGCTCTAGTTGCTTTCAAGTATGGGAAGATGATTTGTGGTAATCCAATAATTAACAAAGCTGTTACTTAGTATGTACATCTCGAGGTGCTGACTTTTATTTGTAATTACATATTCATGATTTCGGGATCAGTCGATTATTCCGACATGCTGCCGTTTGATTTATTCAAAATTATGGAAACAGAAAATTAGAGACGTTTATAGGCAACCAAATAAATCCATTAAATGAATAGATTATGTAAGTATCTTCCTTTGACCTTTGATATGAAGGCCGACTCTATGGGGCCAACCAGATAACATATGGACTTGCATTTGCATAATTCCTGCAGGACTGTTTTCTGAGATCTGAGATCTGAGGTTGAGTGTATACCACATAAAATATTGATTAGCTTCACTAAGCCTATAAGGTCAAGTTGATGATTCGTTTTAAACTATGATTGGTAAGTAGCTTACCTTACCTTCGCGTCCTTAATGATCGATTATGTAAGAAATCCTCAATTGAGTATGCCAATCATAAGCTATTATTCAACCAGAACAACTCATCAAACTTCTCCCTAAGTCTTAGTAATCTTTCCCGAACCATGCTTTAAACTCTCCCTAATTTATTTAACCGGTCTTTATCTAAGCGTTGGCAGCTGCCATATGCAAATCCTTGTTCAAACCATGGGAATGCCTTTTATCAGTGGACACAGAAATATTGGTAAACCCTGATGTGATATTCCACTAAAGCTATACTGTTTGACCAAGCGGCCAAATTGCGGATATTTTGAATTCGTTATTTCGCATTGCTTATTACTACTGCAATTTGACCACTTGGCCAAACAGTGTAATACTAGCTTAAGTCCCCAGCAACAGTTATCGCTACAACAATACTCGTATAACCATTGCACTTTCAACTCCTACTTCCCTACGAAATGGAAATCGACTCTGGTATTATTATACCAGCCCTGAAGAAGCTCAAAGACCTCAGCTTAACTGATAGCTTCTGCCAAATTATTTCACCGCTAAAAAATCTATGCAAACTCTTTGAATGTGTTATTAAAGATCACCTTACCGCTCACTGCGATAAAAAGGAAATAATCATTCAGTCAACCACCCACTACTCATACTTAAATCTGATCTGACACAAAACCTCAAAAAAGGCTTTCCTTCGGATGTTTGAGCGACATCAAAAAAACCTTCGAATCCACCTGGCTTATAACATCTGGTAAAATGGTAAACATTCATAAATTCCACCGATACCTCAACAAACTACTCCACTGTTTTCTCATATATCCTTCCAAGTGGCTTGCGCATTCTTGTTTTCACGTTAGTGATCGAACGAACTAGTTCCCGAGCCGTCGCGAACTAGTTCGTTCACGAACTACACAAGCCTACTTCCAAGTAAAGCTATAGCCAAAAGAACACTTCATTAAAGTAAATGAGTGAAAGTAACTAGCATCTTTTGGTAACCTGCAGTTCCATTGTGGACACGTAACAAAAAACTGTACGGACCTTTTTTTCGGTTATCATTTTCTCCCCTCAAGTTAAACAAAAACACTGAAGTATTTCGTGAGAAACGAACGAAAACGAACGATGCAACGAAAACGAACGAATGATGGAACGAAAACGATGGAATGGTAGAACGAAGAGTTCCGGAACTCTTTCACTGAACTGTACTGACCTTTTTTTTGTCCTCATCTTCTTCATCTACCGACGAAAGGAAAGAACGATGGAACGACGAGTTCCGGAACTACTTCACTGAATTCGTTCCTTAAAGTGAGTGACTCGGTGTGAAGTACTTCACTGAAAGGAACTGCTTTGTTCATCTCTAATTCAACCCAAACCGATCCAGTATACAGTATGTAATCTCATCCAATATAGCCCTTAAGACAACCCGTGGTTAAAAAATTCAAAAGACGGCAAAGGTTAAGAAATGTAAGAGACGGTAGAGGTTAAGGAATTCAAGAGACGGTGGAGGTTAATAAATGCAAGAAACGGTGGAGGAGTTAAGAAGTTCAATAAACACCAAAGGGATAAAGGGATTAAGAAATTGAAGACTTTTTAAATCAAATTGATTTTTAGACAAGGGTACTTACTCTTTCCACTAAAATATACGAAATACGAATATAAGAATTTTCATTAAACATACTAATAAGTACGTATGTTTTGTCTAAACTCTTGCTCAACACCATTTAGTCAGTTCTTTCTTGTAACAATATACAGTAGAATCTCTATATAGTGACCACCCATAGGACTGTCACTTTAAACGAGTGAGTGGTCAGATTATAAAAATAATTTATAAAGTATAATGTATGTAATTTAAATCAACATTACCAATATAAAAGGTGTATCTTTTTACGCATTTATCCACAACACAATCTCGATAGTAAGCTTCGTACTTCATTTATTTCAGCCTCATTTTGCATTTTGCAACATTTGTGTCAAATTAGTATATGACGTAAAAATTGTTGGTCACATTATAGTACATCCGTATGTGATACGTAAATGAGCCGTTGATTTTGAAAGTGGAATAAGTCCATTTTGTTTTTAAATCGACATGCTTAACGGTTTACGTTTTAACATGTTAAAAAATATTTATGCCATCTTTCAGGAAAATTTACTTGTATTTGTTAGAAGTGTGATGAAACATTTGCATCAATAGATTCTCAGAAAGTTGGTTCGTGTTGTATAGAATAATGTTACAATGTCACAAAAAATATTTTTTTCAAAATGGACTTATTCCACTTTCAAATACAACGGCTCAAATATTGGCTAAAAAGTGGTCAATGGTCACAATATGGAAATGGTCACAATACAAAATGAAAAGTGTATGGAAAATCAGTAATTTACATCGGTCGAGACTGTAAAAAAATGGCCACTTTATGCGAGTGGTCAACATATGAAGGTGGTCACTTCTGCAAGTTCTACTGTAGTTTGCCAGCTGTACCAATTAATTTGCTTAGACGACTATTTAGTTATGGTTGCGTCTGTAGTATAAAATTTATTCGGAATCCTACCGAAATGAGAACCATTGCGTTTTGAGTGGTAACTGCTTAGCTTTTTAGACGGAGCGTTTTAGACGGAAAATTTTTGTTCCTAGATATCAGCAACCGCTTACGCCACTTGGCTGAAATACACCTTGGATAGTGGTCCTATTTGCAAAAACATTGCTCATATTGATGAAGGGTTGTCGGAATGGGGGATGCCAGTGCGTCCGAAACGCTAGGAAGCCAAAATCAATACATTCTAAAATCCGTATCTCCTAATTAGTTGCTGTAACGAAATTGAAACTTAATGATTGACTGTTGAGGGTAGTCAGTTGTTTTACCCAGGGTCCCCTATCCGTATTAGATTCCTTTCCTAAGGTCTTTGGTATAACACTTCTCAGTTACATGAAACTTATTGGACTAGTGCTATCGTTTCATGAATCAATTGAACGCCCATGTTCTTTCCTGGGTTCTTGCGAGAAAGCTCAATTTTATTCTATACGACAAAAAATTACAAACTTCAGGTGAATAACATAATTTGACTGTACTTGCCAGTAAAATTAGTCAAATATTTAACAAAGTGGCATACAGCCTAATACAACCTTTAGCGGGTTTTGCTGCAACGAATGTATGCACCATTGCTTCTGTTCATTGAAACTTTCGGAATAGAAGAGTAAAGAAAAAGGTCCTTAGGTGAGTTGGACTGAATGAGACGTTTATTTTCGTTCTGTTTTGGTTAACAAGACTTGCATATGGATTCTAACATTAAATGCTGGTTGTACAGTAGGCTTGTGTAGTTCGCGAACGAACTAGTTTGGAAGAGCGTTCCCATAAGTGAAATGAACGAACTAGTTCGCACTGAATTCCGGTCCTAGTTCGTTTGTAGGCAGTAGTTCGTCATCACATTTGCGTAGACCTTGAATCATTCCACTCACTGGGAACTAGAAGAAGGAACTAGTTCAGTTCGAGAAGGAAATGAAGTGAGGACCTTTTTCTTTTTGGGTCATCACATTCAGTCTCGCTAACTGCGAACTTAAAAAAGGAACTAGTTTGTTCGCGAGGGAAGTGAGGATTTGTTTAGGTCATCACATTCAGTCTCGCGAACTGCGAACTTAAGAAAAGGAACTAGTTCGTTTACGAGTGAGAACCTTTTTATTCCATTCAATTCAATTTTGTCACATATCCCTACACCAATTATCATTCCTTTCTCGCGAACTGCGAACTACGAGAACGAACTAGTTCGGGAGGGCTCGGGAACTAGTTCGTTCGCGTTCACTAAGGTGAACTAGAATGCTCAAGCCTATTGTAGAGTGTTCTTGTCCATTGTTTCCTGAACTCAACAACTAAGTTACTCCATATTCCTAATTAAACTGTGAAACTCGTTTCGGACGTACACTGAAAAAAATACTGTTCTTCTTCCACGCGAATCTAAATGTGTACCATTTCATCTTTACTTGTCTTCTCATGGCCAGTCCTCTATAGCCTAACATGTGTTGGATTTTTTTATCCTGTGTAATTACGGATTAAAGAAACTTAACCTTTTTTAAATACTCAATGTCCCCATACTTTTTTTTTTAAATCGACGAAAGAATAAACGAATAAGAAATTGCAATTAACAATAAACAATAATGAGTCCGTACTACTGTATTATGAGGCTATACAATCGAAAACAGATTACTGATGTCGTTAAATCGAAAAAACCAGTTCAATTTGAGCTCAAATAAAAACCAAGTTAAAAATTCTTGAGATGTTACAGACCTCCGCGATGCATTGATAATTTCTCTGATAGTTATCCTTCCAAATAAGGTGCGCATAAATTATTCCGGTGACTGTTAAATTGGTCCCCCTAAAGACATTGCCGCGTACCGGAGATTACAAACGGAAAAAAACTCTGTTGCAAAGTTAAGAAGTTGAATTGAAACAGGTTTCGCCGATGCAGAAGAATATCACCGCCAAAGTAGAGTGTCGAGGACCAGAACAGTGAGGTGGTATCACCTGGAATTCCACTTAAGTTCACTTCCAGCACTTTAAAATGGTCTGGAATTTATATACTTTTCTTAAATGTGGACGACGATAATAGCTTCTATACTGCCTGAGTTTTTAATTGCTGTCCATAAAGAACGACCGCGTCCATCGTTGAAACTGCAGAGCGACAGAATTGATACTAACGTACGGATCTAGTATGGACAAATATCTTAAGAAGACTGCGGCTTCTTCCCCCATTTTAGCAAATTTATAAAGAAATATTTTGGATTTCAGCCAAAATTGGTGTTGTCCCAGCAAGAGTTGAATTCATAATTTTACTTTATTATAACCGGTAGTCAGGGCCTTGTAGACTTATAGTAACAAGTCTCTAGTTCGATCATCTCTCAGCGAGGGAGTTCGCCGGGATTTCAAGGAAAACACAACTCGCTTAAAATCGATAGAAATATTAACGTCTTATTATTATTCGCCCACTAATTGCACTAATAATCGCAGTACTGAAAGTGCTGCCCGATTTTATATATTGTATATGTACAACTTGATCACTGCTCGATTGCTGCTTTACAAATATTTTCGTATAGGAACTGTCCTTGGCTGCAAACTTTATCGTGCTTATACACTGTATGTGTTAAGTCGAGAGCTTTTCCGAGTATTCGGTGCTGTGTGTGGAATATTCGGGCGGAAAATATTAAGAGCATTCCGAGTAAGGGAAAAGTTTGCGAGAAGAATTTTGAACTTTGCAGAATTTTCAATCCCTGGGTGCATTCAGAACTATCAACTATTCTTCTAAAGATAACTAGTCAAAATGTTTAACTTTATCTATAAGTTGATCTGAAAGGACTCTTTAAATAAAGAAACGAATCGAAGAAGAGAAACCAGCTGTGGAGCAATTATGATCTGGACCCAGTCAAGGAAAATTTCAAAGGAAACCGAATGGGCTTGGGCAAGGAAGAATCCTCCTTCGCAGCTATTTTGCATACAACCTCTGTTCATATTTCACCGAAATCGTATCACCTGTAAGTACACCTGTACTCGCACAAATTTCCACATGCACGGGTAATTTGCTACCGGTGTGTCTAGACACATAGTCAGCAAATCACACGTCTAACATACTTCACCTGATGTGAATTCCACTTTTCGGATACCCGAAACCAAACCCATTTCTACGGCGAGTCAGCATTTTTTAGTTTAAGATATTTGTATATATAGGCTAAGTTAATTAAGAATAAAGGCAGTAATGTGTATAAACTCAATCCGATTATTTCATTTACAAGTCGTTCAATTTTAATTACAAAGGTTAATTTGGAACATTCATTTACAGTCACAGAATTTAATTTCAAGAGTTAAATTTTGAACATTTTGGTGACCCCGAACACGTAACTATCAACGAGATGGAAGGCATCATACAGGAGCAGATCCAATTGGGGAAGGAGATAGAAACCATCATCATTAACTACAAGAAGGACTCGGCGACACGAAAGACGGAGCAGTATCTTATCAGCAGATTAGATACCTTGGAAGCCAAGTGGAGAATCTTTGAACACAATCATCAAGAGCTGCTGGAAGGCAAACCTACGGATGCGGAGTATTTCACCAGTCAATACTTCGGGAAAGTCTACGAGGGATACAAAAAGTTGAAGGTCGAGATGGAATCTCGACTTCAAAAACCTGATGATTCTGAATTGGATCCAACAAGTGAAGTGAATCTGACAAGTGAAGTGAATCCAGCAAGTGAAGTTCAAGACCTGGTGGTATTGAGACCTCTCTTCAGAAAACAACGGGCCTTTATCAATGTTTTAACACGACTTGTTAATGACATTGAAGAAAGGATAAAGGGACCTCAATCAAAAACGTATTACCAAGTGAAGATTGACGCGATCAATAAATATTGGAGGGAGATTGCCGACATAAACCAAACCATTTGGTCAACCTGCGAAAATCCTGAGTGTTTCGATTACAAAATGGATACCATATGCGATCTGGAAAACTGGACCCAAGATGTTGTGATCAAACTCATGGACTTGTCGAAGCAGGGTCAGTCAACCGAACGAATCATCAGTGCTCCAAACGTGAAGCTTCCGAAAATCAACCTACCAATTTTTGATGGGAACTATTTGAACTGGAAGTCATTCTCAGACTTATACCGGCAGATGATTCATGACCAACGACTAAGTAGTACAGAAAAAATGTATTACTTGTTGTCAAACCTGACAGGAGAGCCGAAGCGGTTAATCCAGCACTTACCAGTAGCCGAAGAAAACTATATCTCCGCCTGGAACATTTTAGTTAGCCGATACGACAACAATCGGTTATTAGTGACCACAATACTTAACCGGCTATTAACTCAACCTACAGCACAGCAAGAATCATCAAGTTGCGTTAAGTCACTACACGATGTCACGAGAGAATGTATATTAGGACTTGAAAATCTAGGAATCTCAACCAAATCCTGGGATCCGATACTAACACATCTGATCACAAGGAAAATGGACAAAGCAACCCATGGCTTATACGAGCAATCATTGAAGAAACCGAAGGAAGTACAAAGTACCAAGGAACTGTTGACTTTCCTCGAAGCGCGTTTCCATTCATTGCAAGCATTGGGAAGAAACTGCGTTCAACGATCACAAGCAGATCAGCGGACAAAACCATCAACTTTGATAACAGCAGACACAACAAATTGTCCAGCGTGTCGAAATTCACACGCCATCTATTCTTGTCCAAAGTTCTTGAAAATGGATACTAAAGAACGTTTTCAAGTAATAAAAAAACAACAACTGTGTATTAATTGTCTGAAGAGCGGTCACTTTGCAACCGAATGTATTTCGAGTAACTGCCGCAAATGTGATAAAAAACATAATACACTTTTACATGAAGAATCTAAATCAACTAATCCAAAGCCGACTAAAACGGTTAAGCCAAAGATCCAGTTATTATCTACTTCAGAGGAAGAAACACAATCCACCGTTCTCACATCAGGGATTGGAAAGGGGAATCATTCCGGATACGTATTTCTCGCCACTGCGGTGATTCATATTCTTGACAACAACAACGAATTGGTCGAATGTCGAGCGATACTTGACTCTGGATCACAAGTCAATTTTATAAGTGCGGAACTTGCAAAACGACTTCACCTGCAACAGCAGAATTGTGAAACGGCGATAGAGGGTATTGGAAACCGCCAATACAAAACACAACGACGCTTATACGCCAAACTTCAGTCCAGGACAAATAAATTTTCGGTTGGGATTGAAGCAATAATACTACCGAAAATTACAGCTGATCAACCAAGCCGCTACATAGATGTCCGTGAGTGGAAAATTCCAACAAATATTCAGCTCGCCGATCCAAACTTCAATAAGATCGGAAAGATTGATGTACTGATTGGAGCCGAATACTACTCCTCACTCATGTTAAACGGGAAAATAGCGCTTGGCAAACATATGCCGACCTTACAAAATACTAATTTCGGATGGGTAGTACTAGGAAAAGCTCAAGACACATCAATTTCAAAGGTATTTTGCGGAATTACGACACAAGATGACATCGAACTTAATATTCAAAGACTGTGGGAAATGGATGAAATCGACACTTCACAAGTTTCACCATTAACAGAAGCAGAGCGGTATTGCGAAACATTCTTTGAGGAGACTACTACTCGTGATGCATCAGGTCGGTTCATTGTCCGACTCCCATTTCGGAAGGAACCATCGACTTTAGGAAATTCTAAGGATATTGCAGTTCGCAGGTTCATCAGCATCGAGAAACGCATCAATAAAGATGAAGACCTGAAAATCCAATATACAGCCTTCATGAAGGAATACTTGATGTTAAACCATATGGAGAAAATCAACAAGGCAGAGATAAACTTATCGCATTACTTTATTCCTCATCATAGTGTAATAAAACTCTCTAGTACCACAACCAAACTACGAGTGGTATATGATGCATCGTGTAAAACCTCAACAAATGTATCTCTCAATGATATATTATTCAAGGGACCAGTGGTCCAAGATGACTTATTCAGTATATTAATTCGTTTCCGGCTTCACAAATATGTCTTTACGGCAGACATCGAAAAGATGTATCGTCAGATAGGGGTGGACCCAAGAGATCAACAATACCAATTGATCGTCTGGCGAGATAACTCGAACGAAGAACTTAACATCTACAAACTCAAAACGGTGACATATGGCACAACCTCAGCTCCATTTCTAGCCACGAAATGTCTACAAGCATTAGCTAAGGAGAGTCAATCAACGCACGTCTTAGGATCAAGAATAGTTGCAACCGATTTCTACATGGACGATGTTATGACCGGTAGTAACGACCTAAAGGAGGCTCTTCAAATGCAAGCGGAGTTAAAGGGACTTCTCCGGAACGCTGGTTTCAATCTACGGAAATGGTGCTCGAACAATTCTATGTTATTGGCAAGGATACCAGATGCAGACATCGAGTTAAATTTGGACCTGCAAGACAAAGCGGATGAGGAAATCAAGACGCTAGGTATAACATGGATGCCGAAGATCGACTACTTTGCCGTCAGGACTAACTGGTCCGAAATAAAAAGGGTTACGAAAAGAACAATATTAGCGGATATCGCCCATATTTTCGACCCACTTGGTTTTGTGAATCCAGTCATCGTACAAGCAAAATTATTTTTACGAAAATTGTGGATTTTGAAACTAGACTGGGATGCAGAACTCCCAGACTCACTACAAACACAGTGGCTAACATTCCGAAAGGAACTACAACAGCTGAACGAATTGCAGATACCCAGACAAGTCTGTCTTACCACCTCGAGATCATTACTGCAAATTCACGGTTTCTCAGACGCATCACAAGAAGCATATGGAATAGCAGTTTACTTGCGATCCACTGATACCCAAGGAAAGGTTGCCGTCAGATTATTATGTGCAAAATCGAAAGTAGCACCGACTAAAGCTGAGACAATACCCAGGCTTGAGTTATGCGCTGCACGAATGCTAGCTCAAATGACCCATCGACTTAAACGAATTTTACAACTGGCCGATGATCAACTATTCTATTGGTGCGATTCCCAAGTAGTCTTAAGCTGGATAAGAGCAGAATCTTCATCTTACAAAACCTTCGTAGCTAATAGGATAGCCACGATTCAAAATTTGAGCAATTTCCGAAATTGGAGGTACGTGAACACAAAGGAAAACGCTGCAGATTTGGTATCAAAGGGACTAACACCGAAACAATTAATGAATTCCCCTTTATGGCATCACGGACCCGACTTCTTAAAGAAATCATCGCAGGAATGGCCTGCTGTCAGCGAATTAACAGAGCCCTGTTTGTTAGAGAAAAAGGGAGAAAGTGTTTTTATTACAGCATGTCAACAACCGCATTTTATAGACATGATAAATCACTATAACTCATTCAAACGTTTGACCCGCATAGTGGCATACATACGACGGTTTACGAGGAACCTGAGAACGTCACATCAACGCAAACTAGGATCGCTCACCGCTGAAGAATTAAACGAAGCACAAAGAAACATCGTACAACATATGCAAAATATTGAATTTAAAGACGAACTTAAACAACTTCGAAGAAACAACAAGTGGAACAACACAGCCGCCTAGCCAGCCTCACACCATTTATCGACCATAATCAGATTCTTCGAGTAGGAGGAAGAATAGAAGCAGCAAATATACCGTTCGACGCGAAACATCCAATGCTGTTGCCACAGCATCATCCTTTCACGCGTATATTAGCACTGGACACACATAAGGACAATTTGCATGCAGGACCTCAAACAATGTTGGGTATAATTCGTCAACGTTTCTGGCCACTGAAAGGAAAATTTCTTACTCGATCCATCGTACAACAATGCGTTCGCTGCGTCAGAGCGAAACCAGTGCTATGCTCACAACTAATGGGAAACCTTCCTGCCACTAGAATACAACAGAATCGACCGTTCTACAATACTGGAGTGGATTTCTGCGGACCCATCTGGACACACTTCAAAATCCGCGGTAAAAGACCACAAAAATCTTATATAGCGGTATTTTGCTGTTTCGCTACAAAGGCAGTCCATCTAGAGGTGGTATCAGATCTGACAACGGACGGTTTCCTGGGTGCGTTAAAACGATTCTTCGGTCGCAGAGGCAATTCAAGGAATATCTATTGCGATAACGCCACCAACTTTCTCGGAACATACAATAAACTAGAGGAGGTAAAAAGGATAATGGAGACAAACGAGTCTAAAGAAAAAATTGCATCACTATGTCTTGCGAAGGGTATCGATTTTCATTTTATTCCACCGCGGGCTCCCCATTTCGGCGGTCTTTGGGAGGCAGCCGTAAAATCAGGAAAACAATTACTATTCAAAACAATAAGCCCAGCGTCGTTAACATATGAAGAGCTAGAGACAGTTGCTATTGAAATCGAGGCAATACTAAACTCTAGACCGTTAACGCCTTTATCATCGAATCCGAATGATTTAACAGCACTAACTCCTGGTCATTTTCTCATTGGAGAAGCATTGACTAGCATTCCGGAGTCAACGTTATCAGCGGAGAATTCGTCTTTAATCACACGTTGGAAACTCGTTCAATATGTGAAATCAGAATTTTGGAAACGGTGGACCAAGGAATATTTGAGTGAACTTCAACATAGGCGCAAATGGAACCGAACTTCAGCAAATATTGAGCCTGGAACTATGGTAATAATCAAAGAAGACAACATGCCCCCGCTTAAATGGCATATGGGACGAGTTATCCAAACTATCAAAGGCGAAGACAATCTGGTACGAGTTGCTGACGTAAACCAAACCATTTGGTCAACCTGCGAAAATCCTGAGTGTTTCGATTACAAAATGGATACCATATGCGATCTGGAAAACTGGACCCAAGATGTTGTGATCAAACTCATGGACTTGTCGAAGCAGGGTCAGTCAACCGAACGAATCATCAGTGCTCCAAACGTGAAGCTTCCGAAAATCAACCTACCAATTTTTGATGGGAACTATTTGAACTGGAAGTCATTCTCAGACTTATACCGGCAGATGATTCATGACCAACGACTAAGTAATACAGAAAAAATGTATTACTTGTTGTCAAACCTGACAGGAGAGCCGAAGCGGTTAATCCAGCACTTGCTTGATGAGTCCTCGTGATTTAACATCCTGATTTCACACTGATTACTATCGGCTCCCTTGTGATAGATCGGATGTGTTTGTTTGCAATAATTTTCATCGTTGACTAGTAGTTTACATGCATTCCACTCTGTCAATGTACTCGGAAGATAACGATCTCGGTGCAAATTGATGATCAATACGTCGGTTGTTTGCTTAATAGTTGCATTGGTTCCATTTATTAATATAGGTACAGGAAATATTCTGAAGGCTTCAAATCTTTCGTTTATGAGTAACGGAAGCTTAATCTCTGCAATGACATAGTCTGTAGTAGCACGTCCTTGCACCGACATCAAACGAAAGAGTTGAAGTAAGTCTGTGTGATCTTCCATCTTGGGTAGTTTTCTATTTGATGGTAGATGTTGCTGAATATTAATTATTTCCCTTTCTAATTGTGGCGGTGTTATTAGTAGAGGGCTGATTTGTCCTTGGTGAACATTGGTAATTACATCTAGTAATGCCGTTTGCGTTTTCTGGTAGTTTCGAAGTACTAATGAGAGGTGAACAGATACTGACATTGCTATTTGTTGAGTTCGTTGAGTTTGAACATCCTTTTTTAACAAGTAGTATTCATGCATTTCCTTTTCCATGTGTAGGAATTGATTTTTTATATCTATGCTATTTTTCTTAAGTATATTTGTAGTCGACTCGATTATAGATGTCTGCGTTTTGAGCATATCCCTCATATGAATTTCGTTTCCCTTTATTTGTTCAATTTGCTTTGCTAATTTCTTAGCATATTCTTCATCCAAGAGTCCGAAAAGTGAGTTGGCTATGTTTCCAATTATTTCCAGGGGTGCTCTTTTTGGTCTATTTTCCGCTTTGTTGTACACCAATAGTCTGTTAACCTCATGAATCTGGTCGAGCTGATGTTGTAATTGGGTGAAGATCGCAGTATATATACTTCATGAGAACGGAAGGATTCACAAACCGGAACCTAGCTACGGTGTACACTTCGCTCAGAAATGAAGAGGGAAAGAGAAGAAAACTGATGATTTCTTAATTCTGATGAAGGAGGAGCTTATAATGCGGACCCAGTCTGGCTACGAATTTAGTAAGAAATCAAACAATCTAGGCTTGGGAATGTGCATGAGCACTGTGAACTTCCTGAACGAAACAGAGTGGTAATAGGCATTTTGGCCCAATTGCTCAAATATGTTTTTCCAGGCACGTAAGATCTTAAAACTAATGCTATTATTACTTTTTTTGGTCTAAAGCTTGATTTATTCTGGTGCTAGGGTGCAAGTGGCTAAACTCCTTGAGTTATACATACATATATGACCTTCCAATTGTTGACTGTATACCAGAAAAGAGATTACAAGATAATATCTATAGAACTTTATCCCAGTAAATTTTTTTTCCAAAAATTTCAGTTTCAATTTTAAGCAATCGTGCTATTAGAAGTGGCTATTACAATGCGTGTAACTACTCTGCAAAGTAATCACTTCATCGAAAATAAGTCATAGAGTTCTTCTTCACCAACCGAATGAAGATTGTAAGACGTTCTACTACTTTAAGAAGCTCTTACTCAATTGCAATTTAATAAGTGATTACTTCCAGTGGCGGCTCGCCGCATAATGCTAGTAAAGCTGAGCTTTAAGCTTGTGTTACACTGTATGACCAATCAGAGCTTTCTACAAGCTCGCCGTACATATCACGAAAATATATGCAACAAACTGGGAAAAAAAAGCGAACAGTGTAACACAAGCTTAAAGCTCAGCCTCACTAGCTTTATGCGGCGAGCCGCCACTGATTACTACACTGCTGCTACTCGTGCACTTCTAGCAGCTCTGCTGATCAACCACCTTTTTCCTTGATTTCAACGCAAGGCATAGAGGAAGCTCTTCTTTGCTGACCCACTTTGAATAAGAAAGGAGAAAATGGAATGTGGAAGGCGTTTAATGCTGCCTTTTCCTACTGGGTATTGATATCATAATATCGTCATTACCAGCAGTGTATCACCCAATACTAATCATATACGAGATAAATGAACTGGCATATATCTAGTATTTTAGGTGTAGCTTAGTGGCTAGAGCACTCGCCTCCGGTGCACCTGGTATCAGGTTCGAATCTGCTTGGCGACAAGTAATTTTCGAGAATGTGATTGGGTGCCGGACTACCAGTTTGGGTACCTGAGTTTAAATGGGGGTAATAATCACGGACGAGCGTGTAGCTGACCTCTCCACCTCCTAGTGTTCCGTTGGTCTAGTAATGAAGTAAGTCTAGCATTACTTCAAGGCCTAGGCCCGATTTGGGCTGTTGCGCCATTGATTATTATTATATGTTTTTATTATATTATGTGTTTCGTGGTAATATGTTTTTATTATATTATGTGTTTCGTGGTATACAAATTCGATAATTTTACCTGTTATATTATTCATTTTACTGCTAGTAGTGCCATCAGTCATCAGAATCTGGGTGTGCCTCTCTCCACATGTAAACTGCTACTGAGTCTGGACTCAATTGAGAAAACCAACTAAAGATGGGCAGACGGTAGTACATGTCACACTGCGAGACAGATCTGGCCAAAGCTGGATCTAAATCGCTCTAAAAGGCTGACTCTGCTCAAAAGGGCGGACATCAAGTAAAACGTGTAAACGTGTCCTAACCGGACACTGTCTTATAGGTCGACATGCAGAAAGGCTCGGACTTTTCTCAAACGACTTCTATAGAAGCTGCCAGGACGAGGAGGAGGAGGAGGAGACAGTCCTTCACTTTCTCTGTACTTGTCCAGCTCTGTCCGCCAGAAGGAAAGCTCATCTCGGAGCGTACTTCTTCAACTGTCTTGGTGATCTTGCCACAATGGAGGTCGCGAGAATCCAACGCTTCATTACAAGCTCTAAATGGTTCGACGATTAGGACCGGATTCGATGATCCTGTGGTATCACAACGGACCTTTTAGGTCTAAGTGTGTGCGTGTTCTCACGGACAGCCACGCGTACCTACCTACCTAGTAGTGCCATTTCCCAATTATGTGGCGAATATTGCAACTTGATGTCGTTGCTTGCTTATATTAGATACTGTCAAATCATACCATATATGCAGTGTAGATATCATATGCAGCTAGTTTCAATACTACGATTTCAATACCATGATTTGTATATTAGCTGTGTATCCGTGTTATTACGCTTGGGGTAGGAGACTTATCGCTAAGTGAAATAGAAATAAAAACTTTATTTGTCTAGGAATTAGAGAAAAAGTAAAACGGTCACAAATGAGCCAAATATCGTTTGTAGAGAAATCATAACTTTACATTTTGATTGGCTACCCATACATTTAGAAAATGCAATTATCGTTAACCCAGCAAACAAAAAAGTCCGACATCGTTACGAATTCGGTACGATTTGTCGGCAAAACGCGCCGACATCATACACGACTTCGTACCGATGTCGTGGCGAAAAATGTATGGAACGGTTGACACGATTCGGGAAAGAAAAAACGTAACGAATTTTGATAGAAAAATCGTAACGATATCTAAAAGATATTACGTGTCAAATTCTATAAAAATACTAAATTTAACTCTAAGAGCTGGAATTCATTAGAACACATCAAATAACATCTAAACGATTTCGGTCAGACAAATCTTACCGAATTATCCAACCTTTCTACATTTCGTGACTTCTTGTTTAAGCAAAACTTTTTTGAGTTGCTCTAAGACATTTATTGCTGCATGTGTACACGGTTCCAGGAAATGCTTGCCTTTTCAAACAAGTTGTTATTGTATACGCTAACTTGCGAGAGTTGAAATCTCGCAAGAAAGTTCCGATCGGTTCCGAAATTTTTCAGCAAGTCAGTACAGTTGCATTGGAAGTAAGGTTTAGGTCAGTTTTAGGTATCATATACAGTAGAACCTCTGTATAGTGACCACCCAAGGGACTGTGGAAAATTGGTCACTTTAAACGAGTGGTCAGATTATAAAAATAGTTTAGTACAGTTAAGGTACATATATAATTTAAATCAACATTACCAATATAAGAGGTGTATCTTTTTACGCATTTATCCAGAACACTTCGTGATTCATTTATTTCAGCCTCATTTTGCATTTTGCAACATTTGTGTCTGAATTAGTATACGACGTAGTATTTTATGGTCACATTATAGGATGTACTCCACACGTATGGCTAAAGTGGTCAGTGGTCACAATATGGAAATGGTTACAATACAAAACGAAAAGTGTATAGAAAATCGGTGATTTACGTCGGGACTTTAAAAAAATGGCCACTTTAGGCAAGTGGTCAACATATGAAGGCGGTCACTTCTGCAAGTTCTACTGTATAGTTCTATAGTTAACGTGCGAAATTTGAACGGAAAATCCAAGTGGAGTTCCGAGGACACGTTTTTGTTCATTACAAATGTGGAACTTTATCCAGATTTGTAGTATTTATCTTTTTCGTTTTGACAGTTCAACGAAACTTTGATGATGAAGTGTACACGGGAGAGCAAGTTTTACTTGCAAGATTGTTGTAGAGCTACTTTCTAGAGTAAAATTACTGCAATTTGACAGATAGTGTAAACATCGCACCAAATTACTCTAGCAAGTAATGTCGCAAGTTACTTGCTAGAGTAAACGAGCCTGTAGAGGATTCAATTTTTTTTTTTTACTCCTATGTTGAAGCATGTCTAAAAAGAGATGATAACTTATCCTTCAGCTGCAATGCCGGATTTAATTAATTAGACAATTAATTAGAGTATATACTGGCATGTATTCGTCATCTGACGTAATTTTGTAGTCATAACTATCGGGTATATTCACTGGTAGTATTTCCGGTAATTTAGTTGTCAACAATCGAATATCGAGTAAGTGAAAATGTTAGCAATTTTGAAAAAAAGAGACACGAAGTTTAGAAATGGTTTTTGTACCGAGGTGAATACCTATGTTTTAACCAACATGATTGATATGACGAAAATACCTGAAAAGGATTTGCTGTATGTTATTTAAGTTTCCTCTATGCTTTATTTTTTATACGAGAAGTATTCCGAAACGAAATAAAATATGTAGACTGTGAATGAATGTCTCATCGCCATCCACATTCTCAGTGCCCTTTTTATTTATCATCACTTCTCAAATTTTACCTGTTCGGACTTGATAAAAATTCATATCTTCTTTTAATTCCTTTGCTCTATTTGTATTATGTTTTTTTCATGTTTGCATATTTCGCTGGTTGGAATTTCATAATATATTACATATACCGACTACTCCTATAATACCTTACCTTGGCAGAAAGGTGAATAGGAGGAGGATGGTCTTTTATTATCTTCGCAGGTAAACACATTTTTTCTCGTTTGTCTGTTCATATTCTTGTTAGAGGAGACGCTTGAAAGGAGGCAAAATCGATTTTATATTCTAAAAAAAAAAAAAAATTGCAGACCAGCCAAGAGCCATTGAAACCTGACGATTTCATATAAAGTTGAGATATAAAATCGGAGAAACGAGAAGGAGCGAGAAAAAAAACCGTGCATGTCTGCCGAAGAATTTCAATCCATTCACCTTGCCCCACAGGTTTTTTGTTAATTAACCGAAACGATCATATCCATGACTAAACTAAAATACCGCCTGCCCGTTTCGTTTAGGGTCTATTCCATAAAAGAACATATCAAACTTCTTTCTACCTGTTCAATTTGATCACCTTTTAGTTTCATAATTACATATCTTACCTGGGAAAGATATGGGTATCCGGATGTATAGATTGATCGTACCTCTATAGTTAGAATTGCATACAGTCAAGTTGATGAAGTCGAAATATCTTGGCTAGGGTCATCAATTGTTTTTTTGTTAAATTAAATATATAAAACATTTTCTTGTTGAATTTGTTTTTGTAGAATTATAAAAAAAAGGATATTCAGTCTTTTGAGTCTTAATTATTGGGTTGTAGGATTAAAAAAGGTTAAAGAATATGGTTGTGAATTCCACTATGGACGTTGATTTTTAGTATGTTTTTAACAGCGTTTAATAACGTATCACGAATTATGTTTTGAGTTTTGATGCTTACCTGAATGTTTTGCAACTGCTGCTGACTATCAAACTAACGTCCAATAGGCAAATCTTAGGATTGGGATTAAATAATAATACTGAAGAACAAGAAACTGTTTCAATAATCAGCTTCGTTTATATCTGTGTTGACGTCAAGCTTAACATAGCTTAAGCCCAAGTAGTTAGCTTTACTTCGTGATTCATGGAAATACAATATTTACTATTTATATTTTGAAATTTAATATATTATTTTTTCAATAATAACAGTTTGTCTCTACTCTCTTGTTGACTTCATCATCTGTCGTAAGCCTAAGCCAATTGAGCCATCAAAATTGAATTGGGACGCAGCTAACTCTTATCGCATCCACGTGTACCAAATAAATTATTTTGGTACCTACATACATATTTATAAATTTTATTTGACACGCCATTCATCGCGCTTCATGTAACTGGTGTCAAGATAAATGCTCACGCGATTCGATTGCAATATCGGGGCAGTCGCGTGAATAACCAAATCCCCGCTAAAATAGACCTTAACTAGACCAAATAAAATAATATATCATACAGAAATTTGACGATTCCACTATCAGACTACATTTGTCAGAATAGTCAAATATTTGGCATGTGGCATGTAGTGCAATACAGGCTCAAAAGAACAAATGTATGTCACTAATTGGTGGGTGTAACTTTTAATAAAAATAAGATCCTTGTCATTTGCCAACAACTTAATTGGTTTACAAATGAGATAAGCCTAAAGCTTGTATTACACTGTATGACCACGCTGTCAAATTCCAGTAATATGCAATGCGAAGTAGGCGAATACAAATAAATCTCACAGTGAGATTTATTTGTATTCTCACAGTGAGATTTATTTGTATTGCATTGCATATTACTGCAATTTGACAGCGTGGTCATACAGTGTAAAGCTAGTATTACATTGTACGCCAGTCAAATAGTTGACCATTTTCCCTGTCAAATGCTGTCAGATGGTGCCAGATAGTGCAATGGTCAAATGCTGTTTGACAAAATGTTTCATTTCAACATTTGACAATCAATCTGACCACATTTGACCGATTGCGATTTCTGGAAAAACCATTGTGTCAAATGGGTCAAATAGGAAATGTCACGCGTGAAATTTTTTCGTGGCAATCGGTTAAGCAAATGGCAATAATTATTATGTTTCAGACAAAAAAATTATTTCGGTGGGGGGGGGGGGGAGGGGTTTTCAGACAAACTTACGCGTCGAGTATAAGTTATATTTAGTTATGCGCTTGTAATTACATCATTTCGGGGGGAGGGGGTTTGAACCCGCAAAACACCTCCCCCCCTGCGTTCGCACCTGGTTTACTGAATAGTTTTCACTAAGAACAGCGATGCACTTGCTCAGACGTCGCATTACGAATCGCTGATAAAGAGGAAGGATAGAGAAAAAACACCCACAAACAGGGGAATTACCTGTTAATATCAACTGAATCACTGTGTTATACGAGGGTTGCCTGTATCGCAATCGGGCAGAGTGACAAATGGAAATTTGACATCAAATTCGGTCAAATTTTTATGTTCAAATATTTGACCGCCTGGCATATAGTGTAATACTAGCTGAATACAAGCTTTACTCTGCTAAGTTTGCCTTCTAAAATTAAATGAAAAAACTTCGCGAATACCAACATCCCCTCTGATAAGTAAATGCTTACACTTCGATGATGAAACAACTACTTGAGACCTAGTCTAACAGAGTTTAAAAATCAGCCCGCAGTCTGGGCGCAACTTTATTATTTTATGGGTTGAAGTCCGAAACGTGTTTAATGCTGAGATGCGGAGCAGGTTACTATGCAACCTAAAAAATTACGTTCCAAACAGCCTCCTGGTTATTCCTAAGGTTGTCAGTCGCATAGCCACTCACACCGCATGTCTGCATTAAACACGTTTCTGGGATGTCTCTACAGTAGTGATGTGCAAAGCAATTACTATTCAGTAACGAATAGTTAGTAAATACTTCATTTTAGTATTCGTTACTTAGTATTCGTTACTTCGTTGAGTACTTCGTACATATAATGTGAGGACCTAAAAAAAAAAGAAAAGATCATCAGCTTGCACCCGAATTTTTTTCCCCGCCAAAGAATGTCGTACGTCGTAAAAAAAAAACATCAGCTCAGACATGGCAATTTTTGCATTCCGGTCAGTAACGAATACTTTTGAAAAGTTGTATTCGATACTCGGTACTCGTTTCAAGTAACGAATACTTCGTATCGAATAATTACTTTTTGCACACCACTACTCTACAGTACCTCTATACAGTTTTCAATTTTTAGCTTTCTATCCTTTGCGGCTTGCGACAAATTAAAATCAGAATCCCCTCGCACCATCACTCCCTACACCCACACCCTCAACATTTTTCCACGCTAGAGGTTTACAGGAGCTAATTCTTATAAAAATGTCAAGATATATCATAGAAATTTAATTTTTTGGAAAATGGTTGCGCCTCACCTTTCACTCTTCAAAAAGTTTACATTCAGTGGACTCCACTAGTAATTCAAAGTATTTCACCCCCACACCTCACCACCCCCCTTAAAAATGTTAATACTTTTCTAAACTCCTAGTATCCCTTATGACAACTACAAAGATTCAGCCATCTGGCATCAATCGTTCAGGCGATGTGGATTTTAGAATGCTTCAGTCCCAACTTTCAAGCATTTTGACCACATTGTTTGCCCCCTACTCGCATGCACCTCAACCAACCCCTATCGACCATTTTTTTGCAAATGGGTCCTTTATCATTGTACTATATAAGATCCAACTTTCAGCCTCCTAGCATAAGCGGTTCCTGAGATATAGAAACCAAAATTGTTCGTCTAAAACGCTCCCCCCTTCTCCCCCCGTACAGCCCCTCCCCGCCATAAGATGCCACTCGTAGGAGTTCACCCCTTCTACTTATCATACAAATTTGAACGTAATATCTCAAGGGGTTTGTAAGCTACGCACCTTCAAATGGTTTTGCGTACGGCGGACAGACGGACAATTTTTTTTTATTTTTTGGGATATATTAGTCCTAAACCGTGATTATTATTAAAAATAATAAAGTAAAATTATTTTTACCAGTGAAAGTTTTTCAGTTGTCATTCCGTCAATGGCAGTAGCTGAGGCAGTGATCGATCCCAGTTCGCGAAGGTCATATGATGATGAAAAAAAACATTGAATACGTTAAATACTTTTCTTTCCTTTTATTTTCATAATTTTGTTGAGATTGAGCTCTGCTCCAAAATATCGGTTGGATTTAATTTTTTTTAACTTTTAGGTATTTATGTTTATAGAAATGAGCTATCTTTTATGTACAAAAAGAAAGCACGTAAGAATTTAAATTCTTAGGTTTTTATTTCTTTTATTCGATAAAAAATTTTAAAAACTTTTCCATTGAACCTTCTGAAATGATTTTTGGGGTGTTTTTATGTTTGTTACAAACTTTTCAAAAAGCGCGTTTTGACTGTATTAATTTTGAAATCAACAATTTCGTTTTCACTCAATCAAGTGGGTTAATTTAGTTCAGTTTAAATTTAGTCCATGGAATTTGGACCACTTACAATAGATTTGCGCATTTCAGTTTACTACAGTGACCGATCATTTCCGCTTCCCGATCTGTCGCGAACTAGTGTGTTCTTTTAGTTCACTACTTCGCGGTAGTGAACTAAAACGTCTTGTAGGAATATATGATTACATTAAAAGGTAGGTTGTCAGTGTCTGGCACAATGTGATGATCTAAAAAAAAATATCCTCAGTGTGGTCGGGTCGAATGTGATGAAAAATGGTGAAAAATGTCCTCAGTATGCCACTGTATACGTGAATGTATGATTACAAAGGAACTACGACCTGGATTCACTGCGAACTAGTTCCTTATGTTTCAGTTATGTGAACGCTGTTCCCAACTAGTACGTGATGACCTAAAAAAAATTGAAAGGTCCTCAGTATGGAAGGATACGGCAATGCATGAATACAAACGAACTAGGAGCGAGACCCACTGCGAACTAATTCGTTCATTTTACTTATGGGAGCGCTCTTCCGAACTAGTTCGTTCGCGAACTACACAAGGCTAATTTACAAACTATACGCGTACACAAATTTTAATGATTTTTTTATGGGAACTAAGCAATTTTTACCAGTTGCTTTACATCATTGAAGTAAGCAGATGATCTTCAAAACCGATGATTCGTCAAATTGGGAATACGTCTTTCCTCAGAGTTTACACTATTTTTTAACTTCAAACTGAAAGCGCACATATGTAAATACCAGTGGAGAGTTCAGCTTAATCTGTAGAACCGTAGGAGTTCTACAAGATATGCTCCACGCTCAACAGTTTTGACCTCTGTAGTTAATGACCTGTTCCGTGGACTTAACAAGTATTACTTATTAAACAATTCTATTCTCCACATAAGAACGTAATTGGTTTTAATATAAGTCGCTTATTGATCTCAGTTATTTCTTTACGATTACAGGTATAGTAGCTGGTGAATCGCGGTTTATCACGCTACCCCAAAGTCAGACGGCAATTGAGGGTGATTCGGTTGCATTTACATGTCACGCAACACCGGTGACATGTCTGGAGTACTCCTGGACACACAATGGTAAGTTGTTCTTGCAACATAATTTTTTTTTGTTTTTATTATTTTCATGAACTCCCGAAGTACGTATCCTTTCCGTATTTAATTCACCATTGTGTGAATAATGCATAATCCATATACGAGACAGAGGATATCTAGCACCTACAGACACTTCCTTCTGTTCCTAATGACTCTTGTTTCCAACTTTAAGTTTATTTTGTTGTTGTTTTTTTTTTCATACAGGCCATGCTCTTCAGAATTCAACGCGAGTACATCAAGTTGGCTCCAATCTTCATGTGAACAATGTTGTCAAGGATGTTGATGCTGGTGATTACATTTGCATAGCAACATGTAATACAAGTGGAGCTCGTCAAGCATCGCCACCTGCTACTTTGAAAATAATTTGTAAGTACCGAAAAATAAGTTCTAATATTAGGTTTAAAGGTCTACTCTACGTAATCTTCGACTGGAGAAGATGTCAAAACGATGTCAAGTAATAGAACATGGTGAACAATTTCACTGGAAAATTTGTTTGAAAATGTTTTAGACTCGGCCCGACATTAACTTCTCAACTCATCTGAAGGCATATCATGTAACTATTGTTAGTATCTGTTGAAATGTTTACTAAGCATGTGAATCTTACCTTTTAGATATCGTTTTTGATGTGGTTCAGATTCAGGTAGTCCTACTTCTTTAAAGCAGAAATAAGAATAAGAAGAATAAGGTCTGAAATACCCCATTCTTTGTTGCCGCAGAATAAAGATCGACGTTATCTTTGTTTATATCCTACCCTCAAAGCTATACGAAGCCAAAGAGGTCTACTATCCAACCGAAGAACAATAGGCCATGAAGCTAATGCATTAAAATAAGAACATACCGAATAGGTAGAATGAAACCCATTGACGGAGATGAAATCGAGAAGTTCTGGAAACACAAGTCACTGGATCCAAGAAGCAACCATTGACATAGGAGCAGCCTACAAAACGTATTAGTTTTATTAAACCAGCAATTACTGTGGTTCCTCTGCTCCGTGTTAATGTCACGGAGAGAACTCTGCTCCGTAAATGTACAATGCAATATTCCAATTGTTCCTATTGTTGTTCTTGCGGTAGGTTGCAGAGGGCTGAAGGAATATGGTAATGATAATTTACCTCTTCGTTAAACCTCGCCTCTTTCTTTAATCTTCTTGTGGCTTGTGTATTCGCCCTTTCCATCGAAGCAAACAATTCATTTGTTCGCTCGCCTGGCTCAGGCACAGGGATAACAAATTAGTCGGAAATTGCATTTTCTTCGAAACGGAAAATAAAATTTACGAAGGAACCATTATCCGTGACTGTCGAAGAATGCATCTTTCAGGTATAGTGTACCGCACTGTACGTGCACTGTAAGGAAGATAAAGATGGAAACCTAGGATGCGAGATTGAGAGAAACAAAAATCGCGAACGGCAAATCTTAATTTGTCCCGATGCCAAGCCAAGATTCATTCAAGTACAATGAAATACTCATGGGATAGACACTGGATGCAGGCCCTGAAGTGGGACGCGAGGATACCATACAGTCGGATAAGCATCGACTGTTGTATGGTTGAAGCCAGAAGACAGCAACATCACATTCTGCATTTAAAATTGTTGAGTGCAGACAGTAATGTTGTTGTTGTTTTAGATTAATTGGATCGTTGTGTCTTCCATACGCAGAGATTCATTCAATTCTAAAGAGGATTACATACTTACCCGAATGAGTTTGGGGATCAGATCTATCTGCATATTTGCAATCAATATGAACATTGAATCTAAAATCTATTGATTAATGTCTATCTATGATAGGTATATTAAGGGGGTAGATGCACTCAGAAGCGTAAAAAAAGGCCTATTTTAAAAAATTTTTTTTTTACAGTAATTAAGTTTATTTTACAAAATAAATTATACAGAGTTTTTATACAATGCTTTAACTTAACATTTATGAAAAAAAAAAAAAAAAATACATATTATTTATCAAAATATCGCCATATCGGTTGGATCCTCTCCCGCGAGTAGTACTTCGCGGTGTCCATCACAACAGCCTTCTGGATCATCTGAATTCGAAAAACCAAGGTGAAACCTTTAGTTTAATAATAAATCCAGTCTTTAATCGAAGCTTTTTTTTTTTTTTTGAAAATTTACAAAATGGTGGCATTCGAAACTTTGGACTCTGATTTTCGATAAAATGTTAAAAGTTAATTGTTTAAAAAATATAGTAATTGTTAACAAAAATCAATATCCTTCGATTAAAGACTAGTTCTTAATGCCAAAAAGATAATATTAAAATTTCATCAATATCCACCCAATGGTTTTCGAGTTAAATTGGGCACCGAATGTAAAAACACAGTTTTGATAAAAACGCGTTTAAAGTCCGCTACCTGCTCTATTCACAACCGAGAGGTTGAATGTTGCTTCAGTAATTACTAAATATCTTGAAAACTATTCATCGGATTGACTTGAAATTTTCAGACAATATTCTTGAAACATCATACTTTAAGAAAATGAAAAAAAAAAAAAAATCGATTTTTCAAAAATTCTAAGTGCATCTACCCCCTTAAGAGAGCTGATGAATCATATGTCCCTATCAGTTTGTCCATTGTAATACCACAGCCCAAGTTCTCCCTAATTGATAATTTTCATCCAAATGAAATGTAAAGAGTACCAGCCGTCTTAATTTTATCTGAGTTTATCTAGCGAAACTTTAATTTTCCGGCGATAGGTTATTAGCCTATCGCACAACCACCGAAGGTGAAATAAAATGTTGTAGTGTTTCTCATAGAATTGTTCTGGCTGTACAACCCAATGTAGTTTCTGATTCGCCAGCCTCACACCTTTCATTCTTCTTTACTAGTCCTGAGATTTAATTTTTCAGATGCCACGTTTCACAACCATATTAAAAATCTTTGGTCCTCTAGTATATTGAATTTGAAGAAGTAAGGATTAACTATTAAACTGTCTCCAATGCACTCACCATTAATATTTTTGTGCAAGACATTAGTAATCCTGTAGTCTGGGTGGCTTAGTGGCTAGAGCACTGGCCTTCGGTGCACCTGGTACCAAGGTCGAATCTGCTTGGCGCAAGTAATTTTCGAAAATGGGATTGGATGCCGGACTACCAGTTCACTCAGCTGTAAATGAGTACCTGAGTTGAAAATCGGGGTAATAATCACGGACGAGCGTGTAGCTGACCACTTCACCTCCTAATGTTCCGTTGGTCTCGTAATGAAGTAACTCTAGCGCTACTTCTACTAGCATTACTACTACGCGGTCCGATTTGAACTGTTGCGCCATTGATTATTACTATTATTTATTAGTTATCTGGGTATTACATTGTCTGCGGTATAGGTCTAATAGCTGATACTTTGCCGCTGAGTTTTGTCCTTTTTGTTGTCATCTTTAGAAAGTTTTATATGGTCACTAGATGAAAACATCTTTAGGATAGTCAAAAAAAAAAAAAAACGGTCCTCACTTCCCTATGAAAATAGGCCAATGGGGGGAGGGGAGGGTTTGAACCCCCCCCCCCGTGCGCACGGGGGGGGGGGGGCTTGGCAGATTGTATGCTCTCTCCTTATATCTACAAACTGATTTTTTGTTATCAGAAATATACCAAGTTTCTAACATAGTTTTAACGTGAGATATTGATACTTTTTATCACACTCCGTTTTTCAAATAAGTTTCAAGATTTGACTTTCGAACGTAAGCAATTTTTTTTTTTGAAAATATAAAATGGTCAATTTCTCTAGTGTATTTACGCACGCTCGCGTAGTTGAAGAAGGAGTACATTCATATTTTTGACATACTTGAAATATATCAATATATGTCGATGTGCCATATGCCCTAAGGGCCTGGCCGATATTTTGAAGGAGCCGGGTTTCTGAACCTGTTCCAGCTATAAAAAATAAATAAATAAATGACAATGACCACCCTACCCCTGTTCCTTGCTACCCCTGTCAAGAAACTTATTTTTCTAGGATACTTCTACAGTGACTTTATATAGTCATCCATTTTTGCTTTCTATGCTTTGCTGTTTGAAATAAATAAAAATCAAAATTGTTTTCGTTCCACCCCCTCCCACCGTCACCCCCAGTACCTCAAAAATTTTCTCGTTTTTTAATTTTTAAGATCATATCGAGTACGGTTCTTGAGATATAAAAATTAAATTTTTTGAAAAATGGTTATTCTCCCATATTTGAACTCCACCTCCCCTTTTAAAATTTTTACATTCAGTAGACACCACTTGTGATCTTATAAACAGAAACCAAATTTCATCTTTCTGGCACAATTGGTTCGGAAGATATTGTAATCTAAAGTTTTTCACCAACCACCTCTACACTCCACTTCCCCTCTTAAAATTTTAAGCCCTTGTCTTCTCACCTAGTATCCCTTAAGATAACTACAAAGTTTCAACTTTCTGGGATCAACGGTTCCGGAGATATGGATTTTAGAATGCTCCAATCCCAGCTTCCAAACGTTTCGGGCACATTGTTTTTCCCCCACTCCCACACCGCTCAACACTTACCACCAATTTTGCAAATAGGTCCACAATCGTAGTACTACATAAATTTCAAGTTTCAGCCTCCTACCATAAGCAGTTTCTTCGCGTACAGCGGTCGGCGTCTACGGCGGAAAGACGGACATTTTTTTTTTGGGGTCTAATAGTTCTAAAACGTAAAAATACAAAGTTTCAGGGTAGCAAATTTTTTGGAAATTTCAGGTAGATCACAATACTTTGTTGTTAAAAAATAATAAAGGTCTATTGTGTTCCAGCTTTCAGTACTGCATTTCTATATCTATTTATATGGTACGGGCGTTTAAATACGACTGACAATAAGTTTTTCTTTTTCGATTGTTTGGTGGGATGGCAATTTTTTTGTTGAAAATTTTCAGTTGATAACAATGCTTTATTATTAGAATAATAAAGTTAACTCACGTCACGAAAATTAACTCTTACAATTTTTTTAAATCCTACTAACATTTTTGTAGATTGTCCGGTTCCAAAACCACCTTAATATTCTCTTATGATTTCGTCGGTATTAGGTTTAATTCGTCATTTTAATATTTTCACCAGAGTGAATATCCTCGAAATTTTAACAGCACAGTGTTGGACATAATTAAATTTTGTGGTAACAAATTCTTCATGAGTTCATCATGGTGAAGACTCCCTCTTTCTTTTCTTTATCCGTAGTATTGTTTTTTTTAGGAGCTTTGTTGGTTTTTTTGTGGCATACACTGAACCAAATTGTTGGTACTGATATTAATGAACTTTTTCACTGAACCAATGAAAACTTTCGTCATTTTTGGTTTTATGAACGCAAGCATTTATATGATGAAATCATATTCATCAAATAATGAACTTGTTTGTTTACTGATAAGCTTTTCTTCATATTATTGAACAATGATGACAAAATTTTGATGGATATGAACGTTATTTGGCATATTTCTCTTCATACTGACAAATAGCTACAATAGTATTGATAAATATAATACTTTCATCATTTTCATCTTAATAAAGAATAAGTACAACTGAAGATTGATGAACACTTGCATCGTTTTAGGAACGTTTCTTTATACTTATGATGAGAACTACAAACAAATTTCGATAAAAAATTGTATTATGTATTGTACGATTTTTTTCATCGCATTAACGACTTTACATCGACTAACGCGTGCATCACTCCATGATTGCTTTCTTCATTATTTCTTCACCTGAAAATTAAAACCAGTGTAAAAAATTGATGAAACTTATATCATACTATGAGTAGATTAAAATCTTCCATTTAAAAGTTTTGTTTGCAAATATTGGTCAGAATTAAGAAAAAATAACGTTTAATCTTCATTGATCCGCCGTCCGCAAATTCATTTGAAGGTTCGCTGCTCGCATACCTTTTGAGCTATTGAGTTCATACTTTTATGGTGGTTGCCTTGGGTTGGCTCCTTAGAAGCGGGTGTGAGTAGGGAGGTGGGAAGATTTATGGACAAAAAAAATTGGATACTCTGTATCAGGAACCACTTTCAATAAAAAACTGAAAATTGTTTATCAGATGATAAAATTGTTCATCAAATAGAAAACCATTTACAAATTTCTTCACGAACAATTTGATGATTGTAATTTCTACGATTGTAATTTCGTCATTTTGGCGATTAGTTTTAGCAAAGAATGATGAAACCTGATGCACGTTACATCCGAATGATGTATTTTGCATCAAATTGATGAAATAAATTTGAAGAAAGGCGTTCATCAATATGAAGTATCATTTTTCTTCCAGTGCATTATGGCTGCTTCTATCTCACTATAGTTCGATGATATTCGTGTGACATCTACGGCTGCCTGAATGGTTATCCTCAGATTCTAAGGCTGTTAATGGATTCAAATGATATTGGGTCTTATCTTGATGTCATCTGGATTGCTTACGATATTCCCTTCATTGTCCAAATTTTCGTTTTGCATGTTTGGCTAGGATTGATTTTAATTCAAGAAAAAAATTTCAGTTCACCAGCCAGTACAGATGGAAGTTTACCATAAGCAAAGAAAGTAAACAGGATTCTCGAGGTTTACCTTAAGCTGCCCATAAACAGCCAATTTTGAGGAATTCGAGGGGGTCATGCAAACAAGCCTAGGAGCGCGAGCGTGTCTTTGATAACATGCGACCAACATCTTTCACTCTGATCGATCTGGAAGCAGAAAGAAAAAAAAAATTAATGCCCATCACTCAGCTCGTCATCCATCAGCTAAAAGTCAAGCCGATACCAAACATCAATATAAAGCCATCTGAAGGGACTGGGATTTTGGAAGCTTCGGCAAGGTATTCCCAATCCCAACACCCCATCAGGTTCGGATTCGAAATGTGGCATGGTGTTATCTAATCTGGGGTTCTGGGTCTGGGATTTTTTTTTTAAGACCCCGTCGTCGTCTCTGCATGTTGTCTTCGTCCGACGAGCCAGCCAAAAGTAAACAATCGACCGAAGAGATATGGCGGAACAACTTCAAATAAAGACACTATAAATAAAATACCGATCGTTTGTTTATGTTTATATATGGAGTACACATACTCGTATCGCCCTGTTCAAATTATGACGATTTATATCGGTGGAAAAATTGTTATAAAGCGGGCGCAAAGTGCAATGATAGCTGTGCCGCTGTCCATTACCGCCCGGGCTGATGAGCTATAAATCGGTGAAATTACCGGTGAAAAACGTTAGTCCAAAATTGCGTCTACGGAAAATGTTTTCGATTCGTTTTTAGATTGTATTTATTTTAGGGTTTGTTATGGTATTTATCATTTTATCGTCATAATCGAGAAATTAACGACGAACTCCACTACTCGTGTCAATAGTTCCGACACAATTGTTTTCCTTTTAATTTCATAGAATGATTTCATTATTTTTATTAGTTTAATACCCATTCGCATTTATGACATCAATTCGTACTTTATAGTCTTCGCTCGCCTAGTTTTATTTTATTACTTTTCCATTAAAATAGTATTGTCATCGAATTTAAATATTTTTCATTTTCGTACCACCAAAATTTAAATTAAGCCCCGATCACAATGCATCCGTTCCGTTCCGTCACGTTCAGCTGTCAAAGTAGACCTTATGGGCTGGCCATGTAAATGCACACAATGGTCGTAACGGAACGGAACGGAACGGAACGGAGCGGACGAGTTCATCTAAATTCAACTTTTACGGATCACATAACCTCACTTTTCGTGACGGAACGGAACGGAACGTGTGCATTGTGTTTCGGGCTTAACTTTTACTTGTATGGGCTTTATTTTTTATAGTATCGAACTGATTGGATTAGATTTCATCGGAGGCGGAGGGATTCCTCCAAGCACTGCGACTAGTGGTCTATAGTGTTATACCTCATAGATCTTTCTCCAGTTTCAACCTAGAGGTCCTCACTCAGCTGTATTTCTCTTAGGAATTTATCTAGTTGCTAGTTGGTGTATGTCTGTTTTTGCAATGGTACTATGGTCCACAAAGTGTTCTCCGAGACACTTGTGGCGCTGAGTTGCGACTGCCTCACAAAATATGTTCAGAGGTTTCTGCTTGCAGTAGGCAGAACCTGCAAAGGTTACCAGTTATGATTGCTATTCTTTTAAGATAATCTTTCAAGCGCGAATGACCCGTGAGTATTCCGGTTATTACCCATAGTACTTTGTTTCTATCAAACTGTAGAAGCTGTTTGCTTCTTTAAGTTGAGTGGTTCGGTATGAATTTTTTGGCTTGTCTAAGTCTGGGCAGTGTGGCCCATTGTTGGCATTGCTTGTGTTTCTCCCATATCCTTATGCTCTTCTTAATGAAGCAGGTTGAGATTCCACAGACCGGGTCTGGTCCAGCTCTTGCAAGTTGGTCAGCTATTTCGTTACCCTCATTCCCGGGCACCCAATGCAAGAGGACTCTGTAGTACTAAGGCATTCTTGGCATTTCCACACCAGTTTTGAGTTTTCCGTGTGTGCAGTCAAGGCTTTTATCGTTGCCTGACATCTGTAAGAATGACTATGTTCTTATTTGAGTAACCCCTTTGGACGTGGATATAGCATAGTCCTCCGTTTGAAAAACGGTGGGATATTCACCGTTATCCTGGCGCGGGGTCCGCTTATGCCAGCTCCGGTGCCTTCAGTCGTCTTAGATCCATCGGTATACCATACAATGCTATCCGGTCCGAACTGCGGTGGGTCCCTTGCCCAGTTCTCTCTGTCGCAGACTATGGAGTTCAAAGGGATCTTGAAGCGATTTCCCATTATCATATGATATGGTCCACAGCTATGTCTATTTTACTTCTGTCGAGAGTTTGATTTTGCTCACGTCTCTCTTTCGTGTTAAAATCGTGGTTTCGCCCGGATTGACCGGAGTCTACGGATGCTGGCATCGTCTCCAATAAGATGGAACGCAAATTTCTGAATACGGTCGAGCAAAGAGAGATTCGTTTTGGGTGCTCCAGCCCAGATATGTAAATTATTCTCAAATCGGGACCTGATATGTGCCTTGTAAATTTTTGCAAGATCTAATGCTGTCAAAAAATGTTTAAATCTCCGGAGAAAACCTAGTCGTTTAGAAGCGTCAAGAGCATCATAAATATATAATTTTCTAAAATTTTTTATTGTAGATCAAAAACAAAACTGAGGCCAGTTCCTACGATCGTCAGTAACGTTCTAACTGGAACTTTAACTGACAGATGTTCATACGAAACTTACAGTTAAAGTTCCGGTTAAATTTGAACTGAAGGTCGTAATAACGGCCCTTAGTGTTTTAAAGCTCAGAAACCCGTTCACCTATTCCTTCGCAACTTTTACTGTTGGTAGGTTATTTAGGCCCGTTCCTACGATCGTCAGTAACGTTCTAACTGAAACTTTAACTGACAGATGCTCATACGAAACTTACAGTCAAAGTTCTGGTCAAATTTTAACTGAAGGTCGTAATAACAGCCCTTAGATGCCAAGCTTCGACTCAGCAAAAACTCTGTTTATGGAAAATTTTATGACATAAATTTAAAACATTCTGTACTACACACATTGTTTGGATGTGACGACGAGAATCTGAGAGAACAAGACAAAATAATCTATTACAACTTAACTCTGGAAGAATATAAAACACTAGCTAACATGCTCCTGCTTTCCTTGCACTTTGCCTTGATCTTTGGGACAGGAAAAGTATCTTGTCGAAGAAACCCGTCTTTGAAAAGATTTTGCTAATAACCCGAACATCATGTATCCACTCCTGATTGAACTCACAAATAAGAACTGAGTTAACCTCATTAGGATTCCGGGACACAGCGGCCATGAAAGTAATGAACTTAATGGCTTGGAAAGGTTCAGAAGCTGACTTCATGGGACCATATCCATTCTGTGAGATAGCATTAAGAATAGCCAGAATAAGATCCGAATGTGGCAAAAATCGCAACGGGCAACAGGCACTCAAAGCTTTTTATGCCAAAACATTAGGGAAAAATTAACATCTATCTATCTATCTATCTATCTAGATATCAGACCCAAACCATAGTGGGAGCTCTGACTGGATGGACATTATCACATGAGAAAGCATCTCAATAGGATTGGTCTCTCTGAGACTTAAACTTGTAGAATATGCAATGAAAAAGACGAAACGCCAGAGCATATCCTCTGTGAATGGGAGGGTTTGGCTCACAAAAGACTTCGTCGGTCAGGGCTTCATGGACCCATCGGAATTCCTGACCATTCCTCTTCGCAAAATACTAGGCTTCATTGAAAGCGCAGGTATTGAAGAGGAATCATAGTCAATCCGGAGGACGTCACAATAGGCCCAACTGTGGCTTCAGTGACAGAGGTTAGCCATACCAACCCCTATTTCCAATCTAATCTAATCTAATCCGCTACTATACGTATCCCCTGACGATATCGTAGATCTAGTTCCTCTATTATTAAAAGGCTAAGTACATTCCAACAAATTTTATATTTTTTTAATTTTTTAAAATTTTTAATTTCAAAAGCATTAAATCAAAATCCTGATTATTTCCGCTGCAATAACTTAAATTCCCTCAAAGGATAACTTTCGTAATTAATTTTACTCTCGATGGAACAATAAAGTAAAACCAACTACACATTAATTCTGCAAAGAGCCAAAAAGGGTTACAGAATTAATCTAAATATTACTCTCCTAAAATATAACCGCCAGGTTGCCACATTACAGCGGTCACCCAGGTAAATTAAGTGTTCCATTGTGGGATTTAATTTCCACTGCAATAAAGTTGAGTGCTTACAGGAGCGATTCGCGGCGTATTCCAGACAATGCAAATAATTGCACGCGCTGACGGTGTTCCCTGAATCCGAGAGTAATTAGCTTTTTGCATTATACGAGTATGCACTGTGCACACTATGGGTACATCCGCCTAAGTCATAAGCGGAGAAGGTGCAAAAAAAACCGCCCCATACGATGACTCGCTATAGATGGACCTACCCAGGGAGTTTTTCGCGAGCTTCTCTAGATGCGGTTTGCAATTTTTTTTTTTTTCAGTGTCTTTGTTCTTTGCTGGCGGTAAGAAATGTGAAATGTGTTTTTCATGCATCAGAAATTTTGCTGAGCATTTTATGCGGCTAAACATACAAGCGCCAATATGGTTTCAGTCGACTTCAACTGAAACATGAAAATTGCATTACAGACGTTGATATGCGAATTAAGCGCGATTCCTGTCTTTGGTGATGACTGGGTGGACTTATTCTTTTAGAAATTTTTCACCTGTAATACTCTATGGCGCTATAGTGGCTAAGTTCCAATTCTAGTGGAGTAACGTTTTGCTCTAGATGGACAAAATCGTTGTGGATAAAACTCAAAACGTGTTTGGGGTAAAAGTTTTTAATTTTCAGTACTGAATGAGATAGAATAAAAAATTTAATTCCAAAATCAATTTTTTATGGGATTATGTGTTTTATTGTTATTAATTCTGTTTTTCAGTACCGAAGCACTACTATAAAAAGTGATTTAGATTTCTTAAAATCTCAGTACTGCATTAGGTCTTAATAAAACTTGGAACTCGGTACGTTTTAGATACTATTTAATTGTCGGTACAAATCCTGCTTAATTATTAATAACACATGTTACATATATATTAGTCTATTTCGTTGTACGTAGAGTAGACCAATTAATAGAAATGAGAAATAACTAACATAAAAACCACAACTGTTTACTACTATTATAAAATTTCACCAATAATACGTTATCCATGCAGTACGTAATACTTAAGTGGCATCTCTTTTTACGAGTTGTACCGAGTAAAGTACAGAGTTCAGTTCAATTAGTGCTGAAATGTTTCGCTGGAGGTCTTCGTAGTTCAGCACTGTGTGCGGAGTTCAGTAGGCATTCAATTTTAATTTCTTTGCATTAAAGCATTCTCGAATTATTATGCCAACGGGAGGACATCATAAACCCAAATTTGGAAGTTTTATCCATCAGCGACGAAACAATAGGGAGTTGGGGAAAAAATAATGCGTCCGAAACGCAAAAAAAACGAGATCGACACATTCTAAAATCCATATCTCCTAAGCGGTTAACGTCAAAATATTGAAACGTAATGAACATCTGTAGATATACTAGGAAAATAAATCGGAAACAAATCGTTAAGTGGGAGCAGTGGCGTACGGTGGTGGGGGGTTAACAGCTTTAGATTACGATATCTCACGAATCAATTGCACTAGACAAATAAAATTCGGTTTGTATTGATCATAGAGATAAACATATATACCGGATTTGACAAGCAGCGATTGAGTTGAAGGCGGACGTCGTCGCATTCACTTGCATTCAAAACAACAACAAATTGACATAAGGCTCCTGTTTTGTCTCACTCACTCACACGCAAAAACAACAACAATAACGCTGTTTTGTCTCACTTTTCACCGTGTTTTTGGCTTCAAAGCGCTTTATTCAAAACCGGTAGCTTGTCGTCTCCACTAGCTCTATGGTGTTGATGAACAAAGTTTACTGAGAGTAAATTTTTCTTAAGGAGGCGGTGGATCATAAAAGTGGAGGGGATAAGGATTTTTCTAAAAAGTTACGTCAATTCAAGATAGTTCCAAAGGAATAAGCCTAAAGGCTCGAAAAATTACACGACAACGGCAGTATGTCCATAGTGACATGCGTTGTGGGGAACATGGCGCCGCCCCGCCCTATTCGAACCCCATGTCGTCTGTAACTATATCATCTAGTTTAGGCCACAAGAAATTGTTTATCATTGATCGTTTGACGGATTTGACAATGCCAATTTTCTTTAGGAAGAAGTACGGACAGATGCTTTCGCCAGACCAAAATCCGCACCAAACAGTAACTTTCTCGGAATACAATTGGGGCTCGTGTATCTTATGTGTTATCGTCCCTATATCACAAAAACCAAATTTTGGTTGTTCACACATTCATTCCTTAAGAAATGTGCCTCGTCCTTAAAAATCACACAATGCATGGAACGTTTGTCGAACGGAGCTCTGATTTTGAAAATAAAATTTGATGATTTGCATACAATGTTAACCTTGCATGGGGATTTGCCATTCACTACTGAACAATTCACAACAAATTCGACGGATTTTGCTTTAACAACATGGCTCTCTTACTCAGCGCCACAAGTGTTTCGGAGAACACTTTGTGGACCATAGTATAGTACCATTGCAAAAATAGACCTACACCAACTAGATAAGTTCCTTAGAGAAATAAAGCTGAGTGAGACCTCTAGGTTGAAACTGGAGAAAGATAAATGAGTAATGATAAATAGTACAATAGACCAATGGTCGCGGTTCTTGGAGGAATCCCTCCGCCTCAGATGAAATCTAATCTAATGTACTCAATTGCAGTTCTTAGCTCCCTCAATTCTTATAGCTATGTCGAAAAAACAATGAATTATTTGTTCTATTAGTAAAATGTGTGAGAGATCTAAAGAAACTTGCAGAATAAGACTCTGTTTTCTATACACTAATTATTGACTTTTGCTCACAAAGTAATTTGCTTTTTTCGTCGGAATATGGCACGCTAAAAATACACCAAAGCCAAAAGATTAAAGACTATTCTTGCTCGCAGTAAGCATTACAACGCACGTATGTCAACTTGGTAATAAATCGACAATTTGTAGAATGAACCATTCTGCGGCTTTGGACCGTCCATCATAATTAGCGGCTATTCGATTATTCGCCGTACACACAAGAGGAAGTAACGAGTAACGTCGAAATATGGGGCCTTTATACGAGTGTATAGAGCTGACTTGCACTATCCACTATCCCAAGATAATTATATGGTGTGGTGACTGGTGAATGGTGATCTTGTAACAGCACAAAATGCTTAAGATGGAACAGGCATGGACAGCAGATGCCGAAGATCCAAGCTAAGATGGGGTACCCTCAGGGTTCAGGCCAGTCTCCTTTGCTACATAAATGCACTCCGAATGACATCATCTAAAGCCGTTTTTATCCATTTCCTGAGTTAAAGAGAATCGCAAATGATAAATGTTGACTTTGCAATAACAATTATAAAAATAATAAAAAAAAAAAAAAAATTGCAGAGCCAAACGACCGAACAAACACATGAGACATATGAGCCGAAGCAGAACTGCAAAGTAAAGACGATGAGTTCAGTTGAAGGGGGGGAGGGGGCTTAAGGGAGGAGGTTGACGACGGAGACGATAAACGCCTTTGATGAAAGGTTGGGCATTCCTTTAACGTATAGTGTGTGCGCATGCGGCAAAAGATTAAAGACGAGACTATGACTGCATTATACGATTCATGTATATCGGTTTGATGGCAGGCTATAGAGAACTGGTGTCGTTGGCACGAATCAAGAAATAAAAAAAAAACACTTCAGTTTTGAAATCAAAGAAATCTGAACATACCGAGTAGGTATACATATGTACGTTCTATCTGGCAGCCAATAATCTCACATTTACTAAATCCGCACCGTCTTGGAGCATGAATTCGTCTCTGGGATTATCGAGATTAATAACGTGGAAGGAATAAGTTTGTCTTAATCGGATTATTTGAAATTATGATTATGATGTTAATAATGCAGCACAGTAAACCTGAACGAGTCAAGAAATGAACGAGAGGAAAATGAAGCAATAACATGCTTATTTTTCATCAAACCGATCAGAACTAAAGCGGTCCTCTCTATCGTTTTATGAAGATTGAGGTGAAATATCATCACAAGTGATGGCGAACGTTGCTATTAAAATATTGAAAGTTGATCTCCTAGATCAGCTACTTAGAAATCATAGAGTAGGATTTATTAAAAAAATACTAATTTCATTATATCCTTACGCAGCATTAAATAAAATTATTTTTATTATTTATCCCAATTCTTTTTCAGCTTATTTTTGTTCTGTAATTTGGTTTTTTCTAAATATGTTTTTTTTTAAATATATGTAATTCCAAAAAGCTCCGAACTCAAAAATGACAAATATTATAGGAAACACCTGAGATATGAGCTTCAAATTTTCATAGTCGGTGAAGTGGGTGACTCTATTGGACGTTTGGGAATGACGGTCTTAAGGGAAGGAGAGAAGATGAATTACAGCAAAAATTTGAAAAAAAAAATTATTCTCCGAAACTATTGGTGCTAGGAATCTGAAACAATATGCTAGAGAGCGTTCAAAAAATTAACTTTATTAACGGGGTCCGAGTATTAATTTCAGATACTACCTTGTCTACAGTACTGACAATTTTAAGTGAACATTTCTAGAACTATTGAAAAAATTAATACATATATAATAAATTTCAAACCATCATCATCAATGGCGTGACAGCCCAAATTGGATCAAGGCCTGCAGCCTGCAGGATACATTACCAAAAATCTCCTTCAATTTGCAGAGGGTTAATAACGTATCCCAGAAAAAAACCATGTTGTGGACCTTCCAAGAAAAATCTTAGATCAGAGGAAGCGACGTCCGAAATTCAATCTGAGGAGTACTATATTATGGAAGGTGCCAATGCCTGGTTTGAGCTGTTACGCCATAGAAAATAAACAAAGGACAATGTTATGCTTACGGGAATCTATAAGAATCAATGGCGCAACAGCCCAAATCGGGCCTAGGCCTTGAAATAATGCTAGAGTTTACTCACAAACGATACGACACTGAGAAAATGAACGCTCAAAAGAGCGATATTATTACCCTATAACCCAGAATGGTGTCGAAAGGGAACTAGGAAATTAAGCTTGATCCTTAGTTGGCTAATACCAAAGTTTGGTCTAATAGGTCCACTAATACGGGGTCGTAGCTCAACCGTAGTAAAATGTTTCTTACGTCTTTAAAGAAAATCGAGTTTGGATTTATCTAAGGCTGGTTCCAACATCTGGATTGGCATAGTCTTTTCGTAAACAATATTGTAAACATAATTCAGTGCTTTCGAGACGTTAGTTCGTTTCAGGTTCACTATAGGTATATCTAGATGCCCTGTCAATCATCTGCTATTCTCTGCATCTCTAGACGCTGGTATTTTTCCATTGAAATTGCGGGTCTCGCATAATTCTGCGAACGAATTTCTTCGAGGAACGTGACCGTTCATCACGTCTTGGACGTAAATGGAATGAAGCTAAATTCTTCATTCCGTCTGACATTGTTACAGTCCGCGAAAGCTAAAGGTCTACCCAATTTGGAGGTATTCAGAGATCCCCTATTATCTCTAATACCTTCTTGCTCCTCCTCGACTAGGTACTATATAGAAAAATACATTTCATGACTATAGTACAAAAAAAAAAAAAAATGAACTTCAAGATCACGACTGAGGACATCCTTCAGCAGTATTCACATTTACACGTTTCAAGTTCGATGCTTTTTGCCCATGCTTACTGCTAGCTGGTGCTCTTTTTGCACCCCCAGGGGGATGAAAATGCGTTCCTTGGGGTTGATATGTGTGCGGTATTCGAGTTCGAGTCGATTGCTATAGCAACCGGTCGTAAAATTTTATGAGTTCCGGCTGGGGGAGATTTACAAAATTTTAACCCTGCCTTGGTGTGGTGGCTTCGTTCTGCTATTGCTCCCTCTTTTATGCGCCGGTTGGAATAAATGCGGCATATTCGTGATCCCTGCTATTCTTTTTTATTGCTCTCTGTTTACCGGGTTGACTTCCCCTTTTTTAAGGACACTCACACAGCGCACACGAATAAATGCAAACAACTTTTTCATGTGCACCTCATAAAATAGTGAGCTACAAATTCCTCAGGCAAATTGTTGTGAAGAAGACTTCTCGTCTAGAAAATTGTTGACAAATTGTTTCATGGTCTGTTAATTTTGTGAACAATTAGGGAATGTTTTTGCTGTTAGCTTAACTTAGTTTCAGTAGGCTGTATGCTGTATTACTTTATTTATGTTTTTATTAATAAACTATTCTGATTGACTTGAAGTTTTCAAAAAAAAAACGACTATCCTGAAATCTTGTTTTTTCACGTTTTTGAGTAGACCTCAAAAATGGCAAAGGAATAAAATTGTGGGATTTGAAGTCTCGTAGCTTTCGAATCCTCTTATGTAGATATTTAGATATTAAGTAGTTTTGGTGCTTTCGTTTTTGTTTTCAAAATTTCAATAGCTGCTGACGCTAAAAAGTTGAAACGTGGAACTTATATAAAGGGTTTTTGAATAAGAGCGCTTCAACGATTATTTAGATAGAAAATTTGGATAATTTGCAAACGCTGTTCAAGTGTGTATCGGTCCATGATGAAATGTATACTAATGAAGTTTATAAATGTCAAGAGAAAAAAATATGGCGTCGTTCGCCGTCCCTATTGGAAAAAAGTTGGAGCGCACCTTATTGAAACCTCTTATTGAAAAACCCTTGGGTTGGCTCGAAACCTAGAATTGGGATATAATAAAGTTGAAATTATACTGAACGCGAAGCACTCGCGTTTAGCGATATATTTGAAAGCTGCAAATTAGAAACTGAGAGTACTATTAGTTGTGTTAAGTTATTCAGCGCGCTTACTATACCTGGTTTTGCTTTCTGATTGGAGTCATCTCGCGCAAAGTGCGCACTGCTCTCACTGCTACTGCATCTTTAAATTCATATCACCAGAACGGTTCATGCCAAAAAGTTTATACTTTGTGATTATTTATGGACATACTTTGCAATATTTGTAATGGGAGTAGTGGGAGTGGAGTGTAAAAAACTTGTCTACAATATCTCACGATCAAATGAGGACAGAAAGTTGAAACTAGGTTTCTATATTCCTATCAGACCGTTACACAAATTTAAAAAGAATTCGGAATTTGTACTTACATGTAACAAAAATACCCCGCAAAGCAAAGATGTAAAGACTATTGTCTGATCTCTGGCTATTTATAATAACAAAAGTTTATAATCGAAATTATCAATGAATAAATATTATTAGGTTTCTATAATCAAATGCACGAGAGGAGCATGTTGAATTTTTAAGGTTAGAGTGATAGCAGTACACTGGCTTGGGAGCACATCTGACGTTTTGTACCCTGTACAGACTATGCGTTTTAAACGCGTTTAAGTAGGTAAAATAAATGTGCTAACAAATTTGTGTTCAGACTAGGCAACTCGTTTTATTTTGATACGTGATAGCTTGATGTGATTTGTTTTGGCAAGTAGATAGAGATTCAGCTGAGTTTCATTTGCAAATTTATGCTTTCCAAATTATTTCAAACAAAAATGTTTTTATAGCAATAATTAAAAGTGAATTAATTATCTAATACAGTCGTTGTACAAGCACAAAATTGAGTTTCTACAGCATTAAATAGTTTAGTGTAAAGTTTACTTCGATTTCCGCCAGGGTCGCAGTACTTGTTTCGCTTTGTAGCTACGTGTTTTCGTAAACTCGTTCGCGAAGTGTTTTCAACGCGTTTACTTACTTACAAGATTTTTTTTCATTTTTACATATTGAATTATTTTTAGTGAAGCTATGATGCCGACCAGCAGGCGCCATGGTTTTCATAAGTAGTCTATTTATACCAGTAAAAAACAATGTTAATATTAAAAAAAAAAAAAAAAAAAAAAGTTGAATATATAATAAGAAATGTGAACTCAACAATTAAATTTTTTTTTCACCATATAACCTTCATAATAATTTTTCAAATTTACTCGTTTTTCAGGGCGTTCAGGGTTATATGAGCCCTTAAAGTAGATTTTTTTGCAGAACTTTTTATATAGTATATAACAATATATGAATTATTTTAACAATCAAAGTAATGCTCATCGTTTGCTATGACTTTCGCCTATCTTTCTGGGAAAGCATGGATTCTTTGCCAAGAGAATTGTTAATTTTTTGAGGCCAACCATTCATCGAGCCAAATGCTTCTTCGTCAGAATGGAAATATTGTCCTGAAAGTCCGCGATGCATTGATCGGAATAGGTGGTAGTTCCAAGGATACAAGTCCAGTGAATACAGTGGTTTTTCACACTTATTTCAACATAGGGCCGAGCATTGTAATGTTGGAAAACGTCTTTGTCGTGTCTTTGCGCTTATTGTGGTCGTTTTTCCTTCAATGCTGTTTAATTTGAACAATTGTCAATTGCCAGTAATCATTTCACCAGTCTTCATCCAACAAAACATGTAAATTTGCATCTTTAAACTTTTTTGGCTGACCTGGACGCTCCTTGTCTTGTACATCCAAGTCACCACTTTTAAACCGTTGAAACCATCGTTCACAAGTTTTTTGGGTTATAACATGTTCACCATAAGCTTCAACCAACAATTGATAAAGTTCAGCAGCCGTTTTCTTCAAATGAAACAAGCTTATTAAACTTCCCCTTACACCTTCTTCTGGTACGAAATCCGAGATTTTCAAAGCTATTAAAAGCTATGTTTTTTCCACAATGACAATTAAGAACAAACTGGCTTTAGTTCACGTCTGTCTAACCTTCAAACTGTCATAGCCGTCATAGCTTTGTCCCAACAAACTTATTAGTTACCATCTCTTAGCAATATCGACATTATTAACCGAAACACCTATTATTATTAGTCGGTATAAATTTATAGCTCACTTTTTTGGCCTGCATATGAGTATGTCACTGTTTCAAATCGGGCTCGACGGATCAGAAATTGTTTGATGATTTTCTATAAAAGAACTGTGTTTTATGAAATAATGGCTTAAAAAAGACAGACGGTAAAAATCAACAATTCGCCACAGAACTGATGTTCCTAAGCTGTTATCACTTTTTAAATAACTTAAAAGTTTTGGCATTTGCATTGGTGTATCTCGAATATGAATATAGCTGTTATATTTTAGATAAAATCTTTAGATTATCCAAGTTTAATCAAGCTTCTAAAAATTGGTTATATAATATTTACGGAGGCTGGAACAAAATAACTTTTGTTATATTTTTCTTCAATGGTTCTCAAAACCCCAAAATCCACTGATAACTCAAGAATGCGTTCTAATGCTTCGTCAATACCTACATCCCGTGAGAAAAATCTCGCTAGTTCTTCGTACACCTTCTATGGAAGAGTCCTTGACAAATTCGTGCGTTCAAGTTCCTCAAGTTTTTATGTAGAAAAATCAACGTACTTCCTAATGTCCTTAAAAATTAGATAATGCTCGAATTTATTGCTGCTCGAGAACGCGTTAAATATGGTTTGGATATCAATTTCGTATTGTTTTGATATTAGAAGAAGGGTGGGGAAGGAAAACTAGATAGTACTTTTGAGGACATCAGTTGGTTATAATTTCCTTCGTATACCTAATAAGCAAATGTGAAGTTTTTGACTCGTCTTCGTCCGCGACGAGCAGAAAGCTCGGCAAAAAGCTCTGTAAAAACCAGAAAGCCCTGTAAAAATATAACTAATAACTGTCAAAGCAGCAGCATGTGCGCTGGTTTGAGGTTTTGTTTCAGCGTTTTGTTCTTGTTTTTGTATGGTCCTCACAAGTTAGTTCGGCTACCGAATGCAAGTTTCCTGAAAATCTTTAAATCAACCAAATTAAATCCAAGCATCTTAAATATTCATACCTACTTGAAATTAGTACACATATTCAAATAATGCGATTGGATTTTTTTCGAAAGCAAACATGTATACATTTTATTCAGCAAGCAATCCGCCTCCCTATTTACGAAACAGACTATAAAAAACTTCTTTTCATTTACGTTAAAAAGGAAAAAAATTTCCCCACATCAGTGTGTAATCATCGTTGCTCGCCTAAATCGGGAAACACCGAGGACTGAGCCAACTTTACGGCCATCGTAAAATTTCACGAGATTTGTTTCGTTCAGCCTGTAGGAAAACACTCGTATAACGTATACACCAGGCCAGACTATAAAACTTACCCGGTCTCGAAATCCGTCTGATGATGGGTGGGACTGAGGTGGTGGAGTCGTATGCGGGGGTGGTTTCGGATATGGTATGAAATGCAAACAGTAAAAACCACCCAGGGTGGAAAATGATGAAAATAAAAAGGAAAACAATTTCGTTCTGAACCAGAACGACCGACCCAGCTAAGCAGCCCAGCTATGTTCAGGACAACGACTGAGGGTTGATTACTTACAGTGCAACATAATCTCCGACCATAAAGTCGCTCGCCGGGTATGTAACTATACGTTTTACTGCCGTCTCTTAACATAAGCCGGGACCGTGTCGGGTATCTGGATAAGAATGCCGGGTGTGAGTGTAGGAAAGCTGAACGGCTTAAGCCCTAAGAATTCACAAACATGTCCATAAAACAGGCAACCATTCGGCCTATAAGGCTCAATCGTCCTACGACTGGAAGCTTTTGCATCGTTAAGCAGATTCGCCTGGCATGAATATAGTCTTAATACGGTAGTTAGTGTGGCAGCTCACGATATCGGTTCACTGAACATGTTGCCATTTTCTGTCACTATGAGTATGTAATGTTGTTGTTCTAATGTTGTTACAAGAGCTCTGGTCTAGTGTCATTATAGAACTTAGAACACCATACGTAAGTTATACTACTCTGTTCAGGGCTGATCGTTAGGCTCCGTTCGCCGGGAGAGGGAGCCGTTAAAAAAAAACATAAAATCAATTATGTCTATTACATTTTAATAAAGTACAACTATATATGAACACAATAAGATATCGAAGATAGAATTTAGCTAGAAAATAACGTTCCAAATAGCCTCCTAATTACTCCATAGGTTGTCAGTCACATAGTGCCCTACACCGCATCTCAGCATTTCGGACTTTTACCCATAAAATAAAAAAAGTTGCGTCCGGATTGTTGACCTTTTTTTAGTTTTAATTACTCTAGTAGCATATCGACTACCTATAAGTTTCAACTTTCTAGCATAAGCCGTTTCTGAGATATGAAAAACTCCCCCAGCCCCGCCAAAAGAGTAGCGGGGCTTTCAAAAATTTCGTTTTCTGGGATGTCTCTACAGTAGCTCTATACAGTTTTAAATTTTTAGCGTTTTATTTTTTGCGGCTTTCGAGAAATTAAAATCCGAATTTTTTCATTTCTCACCCCTTCCACCATTACTCCTTGCAGCCATAACCTTTTCCTCCGCTAGAGGTCTACCAATCCTAACTCCTGTAAAATTTTCAAGATCATACACAGTAAAAAATTTCAGAAAAAGTACTATTTTTTGTATAGTAATTTTTACTGTTGGGTCAATGTAATTTTACAATTAGAACGTAAATGTAAAGAACTAATATGCTTATTTGCTATAAAATGTGTAAATTGTGTAATTTCTGTAAAAATTACATAAAAGTACGTACGTTGTGCAGAATTCAATAGCGTTGTGTACACAGTAAGCGAATTTATGTAAAAGTACTATTTCTTATATAGTAGTAGGGTTAATTTACGTCATTCTTGGCTATTCTTGATGATTTAAGCATGTTTCAGAAATGCTCAGGTGGCCGAGTGGTAGCGTATCGGACTTATGTGCGACGGGTCCATGGTTCGAATCCGAGAGTGTGCATTCTAATTTTTCAAACAAAAAAAAATAATTTAAAGGAAAATAAATTCGTAGCAAGCAAGCAGGAAAAAACAAATTTTTAAAATTTTTTTTTTTACACACTAGTGTGTAAAGTATACAGAATCAGCATGTAGTTAAAGTTTACACACTATTGTGTAGCGTACACAATGCAGTGTAATTTTACTATAATTAAAGTTGGCGTCCCATTGCCTACTTTTAAAGTAGTAAAATTTTTTTACTGTGTAGTAAACGCGGATCTTCAAACCGCTTTCCCGAAAAATCATGCATATAGTATCTTCATGAATTTCGTCATACCTCTTAGATTTTCTGAAATATTGAATTAATCTTTATTCTACAGTTTCTTAACATAAATGCCTAGAAAGTATTTTTAGGATTTTTTAAAATTCGACACATACGAGCGATTGTATACGAATTCAGCCATATCCCTCAGATATGATTGGATATCAAATAACTTTTCTCATCCACGGCCTTATTTTATGATCGACGAAGACCCAATTTTTCGTTTTCAACCCCTAAGGGGTTTAAAAGGGTTGAACACGTTTTCACGAATTAGAAGTGAAGAAGAGAAAAGATATCAAATTGATCTTTACTTCCTCGAACTTTTTCATATTTGTTTAAAAATAAATTTTTTCAGCTCCTTCGGACCTAGTCCTACACAATCTTATAAAAAACTGGCCTAACCAGTGAAGGTTTTCCAATTGTTATGTCCTCAAGGACAGCGATTAATCAACAGTCGGGGATTTCGTGTTGGGGTTTCACTCCACTGACACCGGAAAACAACAAACATTTAATCATAATTGCTTCTATGGTTGGTAGTGGTAGCTTATCATGAAAAAATCAATTAATAAATTTTAGAATTTCTGGATATTCAACCCCCAAGTTGATGCCAGAGGGTTACATACATATGTACGTATTTCAATTGAAAGAATGATTCATGTATTCCTCGATTAGACAATGATGTCTAATCTGAGAAAAGCTCAATTTCCAGATGTTGAAAATATTCAACTTAGGACCTCTTCTTCCATCGTACAACTGGTTGGGTTCCTTCACCTCCATACCCCAATTAACAATCTGGAACCCACCTGCTTCTAGAACTCGCTCTCTATTCTTGTGGCCCTTGGTCAGGCAAGTCTATGTAGAATGTCTCTAAATTGGTTAGAGGTTTGAATAGCGGGATGATATCAAGCCATATCTAGTATCTGGACCAGGGGGGTCTTGTTATGAGTTTCTAGGTACCGTCAGATACGAGCACATAGGAAAGTATAGATTTGGATAATTTGTCTACAAATAGAAGCGCAACCAATTTTCTTTTGTTAGTACCATGTCATAAAACATAAACAGCCATGCACTTGCACATGCTAACCGTCAGTTTTCCTAGTTTTATGCTCAAGGCAAACTGCCGCAATGCTGTGTTAAATACACGTATGTAAAGCTCACAATAAATCATCCATGGAAAGGGAGCAATATAGAACAAAATGTAATATATATATAGAAAATATATATTTATGTTATATGCGAACATACTCGGAACATTGGTGCAGAGATCTACCGGGAACAAAACAAAGCGATAGGGAGCATCCTTTATGTCATGTCAACGGAAGTGATATACAGGAGCTGATTCGTTTTATGTTTGCATACGACAACGTACATATATAGTTAAGTGGCTGTCCATTAATCCCGAAGTGTGAAAATTTTCTCTTTGATTACGTGACATTAGAACTGCACCAGCGAAAGAAAATGGAAAGCGTTGCATAATCTCGTATTGCATGGCCTACTTACTACTGATATTACTACTAGTGCCTACTAATTATTCAAAATTTGAAGGAACGATTGTAGTCCAGGAAATCAGTACTGATAATAACAAAGCAACTTAATCGTGATTTTAAGTTTTGTCTTTTGTCCGATGGAGTACCGATTTTCAGGACTCACGGGTTTAATGGAATGCAAGCATTATTATTATCAGTTCTGAACCCCTACTAAGGTCGTTTCTCAATTCCTTGCTAAGTCTACGTCTATGTTGACGTCACAGCATAGCATTGCTATTATAACAGTTAGAAAAAGCTCGAAATCGATCAGCTGATGCTTATTTGACACTGCAAAAATCAAAAATTTGAATTTTTTTACGTTTCCTTAAGCTTGTATTACACTGTTTGACCAAGTTGTCATACAGTGTAATACAAACTTTTGATTGACTGATAGCCAAGGCACAAGAAAGCAAGAACGCTTTTGCGCTCTTGCTAAATCTGACGTCATAATTGCGTCATAACTGTTATAACTAGACGTAGACGTAGACTTAAGCAAGGAATTGAGAAACGACCTAAATGAATTATGATTTCACAAGCAAACATTTAAGTACTGCATCACTTAGGTATAATTCTTTCATAATTATCAGCAAATTCGATGATTGTGTCAATTACATTAAAGCGGCGGTGTAGTGGCAGTGCATTGATAGGCTTGATTCGCACTTAAGTCTTCTAAATGTAAACTAAATATTTCGAATCAGTAAAAAGTGCTTTGGAAGATCGCTTAAACCGTCACCTGTATTGTGCGCTAAAGGTTTTATATGAGAATTGAAAAAATAATAATAATTTATTTTATTCTAGTTTTCCATTTCAGTACTGCGATAGGACTTGAAACTAGACTTTATCATTAATGAATCAAAAATCAGTACTGTATAAGAACTGAAATCAAGAACAGAATGAATTGTTAAGTTTTTAATTATAGCTAACCAAATTATTTTGAAACGATTCCACATTTTTTCGGAACTCAGCAGCAGATGCATTCACTTCAAAGTGTCTCCAACGATGTAGAATGTCCTGAATCACATACACCAGATTTCTGAAGCTCATTAGGTTTTTAGATATAGATACATTCATACCTATAATACTTATATGTGAAAAAAAATGGATTAAGTAGTTTTGGAGGGCTCCCAAAAAAATTAACTAGGGTGCTATTTTAAAATTTATCCTTCAGGCTGGTAGCTGCACAATAGCTTGTGTGGCACTTAGACTTAAACTGCGAAAAAATTATAAACTTTCGCCCATACTTGGAGAGTATGTGATGCGGAATGTCACACGATATACATATTCGTTATATTTTATCTTTTGTAGGCTTAGATGTTTCTATCGTCTAATTTCAGCCATCTCACATTTCGAAGTTTCGTGTCATATCTCCATTATCTGTAAATATTTATCTAAAGTCAATATTTGAACTCATTTATGACAATCAATTGGGGCTATTATCTGATAAAATCAAAAAAATATTTATTTACCTTTCTGCTTATATTCTTTCTATTTCGAAAACTGTTCCTGGTGGTGGCCTGAAGAAGAAATTCAAATTCAAACAGAAAGTAGGTGCGACCTCACTTCAATTGTCGCAATCTAGCTGAGAAAGAGGAACTGGTCTTGGCAATATTACAAAAGCTCAAGAAAACTACAAAATGTTTAAGAAGCACCTGTCCACTACTTCTTAGTTCTTCATCAAACTAGTAATAAGTATTTTTAAAATCTATAGTTCTTTAAAATATCTTATTGTTGTTGAAGATATCCGGCCAAACATGTTTTTTTTTCTAATTTAAAATCTTTTACTCTCTGTGAATTTCCGCATAACACGTCGGTACTCCAGCTGAATTCGAACGGAACTCTTTTCCACTACTTATAAATGAAGAGCTCCAGCGAAAAATTTTGAGGTCGTTTCCGAATACCTTGCTTCGTCTACGTTTATGTTGGCGTCACAGCATAGTTTTGCTATTATAACAGTTTTGAAAAAGCTTGGCTAAACCGTCAAAATAGTTCAGTTGATGGTTATTTGACACTTCATAAATCAAAAATTAAATTAAATTCTGTAGAAAAATTTGATTTTTTTTACATCTGCTAAGATTGACTGATAGGTCAGCTGTCGTAAAAATAGTCAAGACACGAACCGAAAAGGAATTGAGACACAGCTTTACTACGTTTGACGTCATTAACTGTTATAACTAGACGTAGACGAAGCATTTTTAAGTTAAATTAAAGACCCACTTGCATAATATTTTAGGAATCATTAACGTGTTTCACTAGCATTGATCATGATAATTGAAGCACAGAAATATTGATACTTGTACTCAAATATGAACATGATGACACATTTGACAACAAAACTGTTGAATCAAATAATGATAGTTGTAATATTATGAAAACATGTTTGATTTGACAACGTTGAATATTTGACGCAAAATCAAATAAGGTTTGTATTTGATTTTTCCAATGAATTTCTTTCGGTGTACTGAAACACAAAATCCAATTTCATTCCGTGGATTTTCAAGACATAACATTAAAATATTCAGTACTGTAGAACCAGTACTGAAAAATGTTATGTCCGTTGTATTTAAGGCCCCGTCAATTATTTGCCGATGCTCCCATCCATACAATTAGTTAAACCTTTTGTCTATATTAATCTGATTGGAAATAAACCAGGCATGTTTTTTTATGGTACATACTCGTATAATTCCAGCAATGCGGACATAGCAATTTTTTTTAGCGGTCCATAGTGCCCACAACAATCGCAGCGGAAAGGTGAATTTGGTCAGTGATCAAAAATTGAAGGGACTGCATGCAGCAATGTTTGATGCGATGCAATTGTTTGGATCTACATATGTGTGGGAGTTTAGCTACTGCATGAAGAACATCCTTGATTGGGTCATGGGCTTTCAGGTCAACAATGTTTTTTTTTATCCTGGATCACTGTGACCCATGTGTGGAGAATATTAATTGGATTATGTGTACCGATACACTGACTATCCTCATTCTTATTACGTACCTTTTTTTCGTTATGGCATAGTCTGTTTTCTAGGACAAACAAGGAAAGAATAAATTAACATCTTCTGCCTTTTAAACAGTACAAGCCTCTAGAAATATCCCGACATAATTACTTAACACTTTAAAGCCGAGAACGAATCGCTGCTATTCCCTTTTATTTAGTCGTAGCAAAGTTGTATTGTATTGTATTATGTGATGTGTCGGAATCCTCTTGAATCAAAGGTACAATCTTCACTCAGAAAACTGTAAAATCTCATCCAACTCCTTTTCTAAAGCTTCTTTCTTCGCACTTCAAACTCTACTAGGAAGCGCGGTAAAACTCAAAGCGAGAGCTAAGCCTTTCATCGAAGAAGCAAAGAGGCGCGCAATGACACCTCGACACAACTACCTCAGCGTCGCTTCGTTTCATTTCAGTGAAAGTTGTGTGTCCTCGATCTGCCAAAATCCCTTTAGCGTTTAAGCCACCAACAAAATCGCTGTAATACGTCGTCATATCACACATTAAACCAAACCGCCAACAGCCCAACATGAGACGCAACAATAAAATCCATTGGGAAACCCATTACACAAACACGATGCCCGCAATCCACCAGCGCGTATTATTAATCCTTTCTTTCTTCAAACGACTGGATTTTGTCCATGAAATACAAGGCAACCCATCTATAGGGCCGTTCTACCATACGTGGCAAATATACTCGTATGAAGACTTCACGTGCACTAAGGAGGCATAATAAAGACCAAGGGATCGGTTGTGAAAGGATGACAAAGATAAGAGTCAGCCCAGGAAAAGTCGATTTTTTTTTAATTTGCCGCGGAACTGCACCTTTCATCACGAGTGCCAAACACTTACGCTCTTAAGGCGTAAGATCTGTACAGCCAGGATACAAAGAAAGTGTTGCTAACTGATGCATTATGTGTTAATTTTGACGCTGCAAGCGAAAGGTGTTATAAGGTAAACAATCAAAAAGAATTAATTGGAAGGCACGTAGAATTCTAATTTATTTTTTATGAAAAGTCGACTTTTCGGTGATTTGTTTTAAAGAGTTTCACTGAAATGGAATGACGCGTCATACAAAAAATTCTATTTTATGATAAAATAACATTAACTGTTTCACACCGCTGACTTGTCTCATAGTGTATCAATTTATTAGTTAGAAATTTATTCTGCAGTTATAAATGATATACTTAGAAAATGAATGATGCATCATACAATGAAAATGTATTATTAATTCTGTTTGGAATTGGAGAAATACTATATATAACGGCGAAGGTATTATTTGGTGTGTTTGATAATGACTGCCGCTATACAATCCATCACTCCAATGGTAGTTACATCTATACAGCGAAGCAGATGGTCTCTAAAGGAGCTCTTACACGAGCGAATACAATAGTTCAATTCATCAATTAATTTTGACGTCTTGAAAATATGAAGCAACACACAGGAACAATAGCAACAGGCAATGTGGGTTAAAGATGGGTCGTTCCGGAGTGAACTGTTCCAAAAGAGCAGTTCATTGAGGTGTGTGAGTGAACTAACTCACTCCTTTTGGTGAACTGCAATTCCATTCGCCACGTGACATCGCCGCCGGCCATCAACACACACGTGACACCGTCACCGCATGACCTTTTTTTTCGTCACCACAATCACGGAGCAACGAAGTGAACTGGAACTAGTACACTGAACAGTTAACTCCGACTCACTCATTAAAAGGAACCGCTTTGCCCATCTCTAACTTGTGGATAAACTTTTCACCAACTCGTTCCGGAATTGTGATGAGCGATATTGACGAATATCTAGCAATTCAGAAATAAGAGTTTACACGAGCATTTCAGTCTATGAACAACACGAAAGCAAACTTAACAAACAAATTTAAACTTAAAAAAAGGAGCAATTTTTCAAGCAAATAATTGTCCGACGACTATTGCCCAAACTTGTGGAGCAATTAATGGAGCAATACAGGGCAATATCATGCTAGTTGCGGCAATATTTCAGCAATGTGGCAGTGTTTTCACAGATAGTTGGTATTGTTCACCCTATCCAAGTCGCTGGAAATACAGCAACTATAGAGCCAACAATACAAACATTGCAATATTGCCGAAGTATTGCCGCAATTTCTTGCTGCATCCCAGTCGTTTTCGAACTACGGTTATTTCCAAGAGCTTGCAAGGCTTCAGTGTCTACAAATCTGCTGGACCGGATGGTATCCCCCTCTCCCCGTAGTCCTCAAGAAAAGCTTTTCCTCTCTGGCTAAACCGCTTCGCAATCTCTTTCATCTTTCATACTCTTCAAGATGCTTTCCTCAGATGTTGAAAGTTGCGAATTTTCTACCAATTCTCAAGAACGGCAGCAAAGCGGATCCCGCTAATTACCGCCCAATAGCCAATACATCCATGCTCACTAAAGAAGTAATTAAATCTGCTGCAAAATAATGAAATACCTGATGGACAAAGATCGGATCCACGATCGCCAATATGGGTTTCGTTCCGGTCGTTGTACAGATGAACTAAAGGTAAACGGAACAACGGAAAGGTAAACTAAAAGGTCAACGGAACGCTGGAACTCGTGCTTTCACAAATTTGGTGATATAATTTCTCTCGGTAAAACTTAAAGCCATTGGCTTCAGTTCAACATTTCTTAAATGGATTGAGAGTTTTCTCTGCAAACGTTAATACGAGTTGTATTAGATGGAATAACTTCATCCTCCTTTCGAATTGATTCCGGCTCAGTTCTATCTCCCACACTATTTCTCATTTTTATTAACGACCTTCTATCGTCAACTCTCAATCCAATCCATAGTTTTGCAGATGATAGTACATTGGACAATGTCTTTAATTTCGACTCGGTAGAGGCACGTTCGACTTCGGTGGCATTGCAACGCACTAATTCGGTTCATTGAACTCAGACCTCAATCTCATCTTGGACTGGGGCGAGTAGAGTTCAATGCCACTAAAACACAGTCCTGTCATCTTTCCCTTAAACGAGATGTTCCTTTATCCCCCGAACATCAGTAATATGGAACTCATTGTCGGCCGACCTGTTCCCTGATAAGTATAACCTTCAGCAGTTCAAAAACAAGTTTCACCGACCTTTCAGACGCTTCCCTCCCGTTCCACCGCCATAAATCCCGTACCTAACCATTTTATCCCCAACCTATGTCGTTATAGCTGTGCTATCGCATTAAAGGGTGCCCCCTAGACGGCCGTAAAAAAAAACTAGCATGATAGTGCCTTGTATTTCTCCATCAATCGGTCCACTAGTTTGGGCAATAGTCGTCGGGCAATTAATTGCTCGAAAAATGTCTTAAAAAATTGTCCACAGAAAAGAGTAAGCAATTAACTAGGGTTTTAGTACTGAAAATCGATGTTGATTAGTCATAGCCCGAATTCAGTTTAAAATTTTTCATTGTATTATATTTATTTATCGATGCGGACATTAATTCAAATTCAATCAAATCACGAACTGGAGGCTATAAATTTTACAATCCTAGTTGAACTCGAGAAGCATAATTTTGTTTTCGGACTGTTTTTCAACCTTATTTAGGGCCGCGGCTCTATTCTTTATATGGAAATTTTTTTCAGAGAGGCTCATAAATCTCTTAGTACCTCGCTAAAGATAATTATCAAGACAATGTAATAATTTTAAAACATTATCCTTTTCAGGGCTAACATCCGCATCGGTGCAGCTAATATCGAAACATAAGGACGAAATAGTGCTTAAATGTAACGTAGATGGTTCGGAAGATCAAGAAATTGAATGGTTTCGAAACAGCGAAACCCTCCAGAGCATTCATAATATCCGTTTTGAGAAAAATCGCTTGATTATAAGGAACCCATCATCTTACGATAATGGAGTCTATCGTTGCGTTGTATTTAACAGTGCCGGCAGGATAATGAGCAAAAAGAGCTACGTACTTAAGTTATCCGAAGCGGACAACTCCGACATAGGAAGTGATTACACAACCATCCGTGGATGTTTACCGCGAGGCTTCAGCAAGAAGAACTCGAAGGGTTTCGATAAGTCGAAAACGTTTCTTTGCCGTGGAAAGCGGGGCGATCGATTCAACGACATTAATTTTGCCAGGACTCACGCACGAACGGTAATCAATGAAGGCGAACCGGCTGAACTGTTGTGTGGATACACAATCCCGGCAAAATACAAATCATCCAGACTTATCTTACGTTGGCGTAAGGACGACAAAGTAATCCGACAAAACGAACTGGGCTCGGCCACAACGACTACAACCGAACCGAAAATGGAGTCTATGATTCGGGAAGACGCTCGACTCACTGTAAATCCTCGAAATGGTTCCTTGCTCTTCACATCAACTATAGCCAGCGATGTTGGCACCTACGATTGTATGATAAACGTCGATGGCGGATCCTTCTCGACATCTGATAAAAATGAACTGATTATAATCGAACAGCTTAAGTTCGTTCCGCAACCGACATCGAAAAATCTCGAACTAGGATCAATCGCGAAAATTCACTGTAAAGCTCAAGGGACGCCTATGCCTCAAGTGAAATGGTTCAGCGTAAGTATTTCTTGCCTCGGAAAATATTTTATGTAAATGAAAATTCAAAGTTTTCATTGATTTCTCTATGGACTGAGCTCGAAACTGGCTCGATCTAGAATCCTAATTTTGTCTGGCGCTTTTGTATCCGTATTTGTGGAAAATACTCAGAAAGAAACTACAAAAAGGCGAACAAAATATGCCTGGGCAAATTCCTAGGGATTCTTAATTGGCTTTTTCGCTACTTTTGTGAATTAAAGGAAAACTCATGGGAGCGATAATTTAGCATGTTTAATAGGGTTCCTTGTAAATTAAAAAAAAACTACCAACAGTATGACACATACAGTACTTTAGCACTTTTTGGGCAAAGTCAAAGTTAGAGTAGTTATTCTCATTACGTTATGTAAATAATAAATCAATCAGGGAATTAACCACAACCACCCCTAAAAATCGTACTATTTATTGGAATCCAACTAGAATATACCCCAACGTAAATTTGATGGTGATTTTTTAAATAGTGTGTGATGCACGGTACTTAATGGTGGTTATTATGAAGTGTCTTACCACCCTGTTTCTTCATTAAGAAGCTTAACTTATGCACATGTCTCATCATTATCAATGGTGCAACAGCCCAAATCGGGCCAGGCTTGCATTGTCTGAAGTCATCTCGGTTCAGCGCCCGCGTCCTCCAATTTGTACATCTAAGAAGCGATTCGCAATCTGCGTCAATTGAATCCTCGTATCTTTTTCGCGGTTTTCCCACCGGTCGCTTGTCATGAGCTTAACCTTTTAGTGTGCGTTTGGGAATTCTTCCGTCGTCTGTTCGCTCCACATGACCTGCCCGTTCGGAATTTTATAAGAGCCGATGCAGCTGGGTCGTCATAGATGTTATACAACTCGTTGTTGTACCGGATACACCATTCAGTGCCGTCTCTTACTGGCCCCAAAATTCTTCGAATTCGTCGTTCAAAAGCGTCTATTGATTTTTCAGACGCTTGGGTGAGAGTCCACGTTTCGCTTGCATATAGTAGAACAGGTCTTATTATAGTCTTGTATATTCGAAGTTTGCTCAGCCTGTGCACTTTTTTCGATTTTAAGATCGGGAGAACCGTGAAGTACGCCTAAAGCCGGGTTGACACGTTACGAGTAGAATCGGAACGAGTGAACTCCGATAGTCACTAGGACATTACTCGAACAAGTTGAACATTGTCCGACTTTTTTCGTATCGGATACACGAGTGCACGATACCGGGTACACCGTGGCTAGGTCTAGGTCTGTGAATCCTTTACTTCTCATGAAGTAAATGGAAAATAACTGCGAAGTAGAGATGGGCAAAAGAGTTCCTTTCAGTGAGGTACTTCACTTCGAGTCGCTCACCTTAAGGAACGAGTCCAGTGAAGTATTTCCGGAAATCTTGGTTCCGTCGTTCCTTCGTTTACGCTCCTTAGTTTTCATTCCATTGTTCCTCCGTTCGCTCGCGTAGTTCGTTCTTTCGTCTTTCTGATGAATGAACATCTGGAGGAAAGAAGATGATGGGTAAAAAACAAGAAGATCAGTAGGTACATCTAGAAGATGATGACCGAAAAAAAAGGTCAGGAGATCTAAAAAATGACGACCAAAAAAAAGACGTCTGTCGATGTAGAAGAAAAAAAAAAGTCCGTAAAGTGTTGTGTCACGTACGTGTCCAATGGAACTGCAGTTTACCAATGAAGTCTTCTTTTGGAACAGTTTACTCGTGATTCACGAGTCGTAAACGACCCATCTCTACTGCGAAGTAGGCTTGTTTCTTTTCCCAAGAGGATTCGATTTCCTTCGAACTTGGAGTGGGTTCAGAAGTTCTTACCTTCCCAGTAGGCAAGCATAATTGCTACTTTTCTCCAAGTCAGTTCTTTACTTAACTTCTTGATAAACTTTAACACCTTGGCTAGGTCGAGATCTATAAGCTCCTCGCTTCTTTTGGAGTTAGCACCAATGTATGCCCCTCCCCCCAATAGCTTCCTCATCAAGACGGTGAATCACTAAGCTCAACGGCTGCTGAGATTAATGGGAAATGACTTAAACGCTAAACCGTCCGCTGAGCAATATGAGTGGCTTGTATAATCGACCTCTTATAGACCTCCGCTTTGTATACCGTGGTTTCTCTCGCTAAGGGGAACGACTTTTTAGTAGTTGACCCCGGCTCTGATTGATTGTCTTTTATAGACCCGTCCGTTCAATATACTTTACTTTCCAGCTCACGGTTCAGCAGATCCACCCTCTTGGTTCGTTCTGGTATGCTGTATTCAAACCACCACTCGAAGTTGAGCTTCGCACATGTTTTAAATTCACGCAGTGCCCATTTGAACAACATGCTGTTCGTGTGTTCCTGAGCAAACCTATTGCTTGTATGCCTTGTTACATAATTTTTAAATAATGAAGACTAAAGTAGTCGGAAACACATGTGTTAAGCAAGTAAGTATCTCAGATGAAACTTCTTGTGGAATTTTTTTTACCAATTTTAGTTGGAATGCAATTTTCTAGCTCCAACCAATCATATGAATATTTTCTATCGCTCGAAAACCCTTTCACCCCCAAGCCTTCAAAAAGCAAATTCAAAACAGTCTGCTATCCCTCCACCCACTCTCCGAAAACATTTCGAATGGACAGTAGTCAAATGTTATCTCTTCTTTGTTAAGATCGAAAACGTAATAAAACTTGTCCATAGAAAATTGGTTTCGGGCCTGGATATGTAACTTTTCGCACTGAATGGAAAAGGATCCCCATATGGCGGCGGCATATTCGTTCAATTCTAGGCTGTAAAAATTTTATGGAAAACTCTGAAACTAGTTTTCCCTATTTACGCTCTATACAAATCTGTGAATCTGCTGCTGTTAGTATTTCCTCTCGATATTTCTGTTATACTAGGCGGCTATAATGGAATAAAAGGACTCGCTATATAGAAACATAAAGTTTGTTCGCAAATTGAATGCGTGCATTGAATTCAAAAGTTTTATAACAAAGTCTATAAAACGGAAAATGTGTATTTGTTCGACGGATCATGCGGACGTATGGAGAAAATACCGAGTATTTACTTTCCGAATAATTCAGCCTTACTGTGGCGAGACTTTATGATGCCTGGAGAGACAGTGCTTTTTTTGGTCACGTTTTGAATTTTAGAAAAATTTCGATATGTAAAAAACGATGATTCTATATAATACTTGATGGTTGTTTGTGTGGGGAAGATATGCCGTAAAGTAGCATATTTTAGCACTCAGACTACATGGTTCCATTGTCTCAGCCTTTTGCCGAACCTCTTCAATATCTTTAAGAAGTTGAAAAAATTAAGTTAACCATAGAAATCACCATAGAAATTTATTTTCTGAATAAACCGACCAAAGTGTGTTTCTGTTACGGCAGTAACCATCTACAAGGGCTGAAAAAGAAAGAAACCTGGCAGGATGTTCCGATTAGAGCTGAATTTCATTTCGATTTTTTCTTAACTACTCGCCCCGATATACCCCGAATATACTTCTAATTCAGGAGGGCATAGTACAGCGACATTGCTTCTCCACAAGACAAGATTCTGGCCCTTTTCATTTGCCTGTCGCCAGGATTACACGTGGGTGCCCGGTAGAGGACGGGCACACTTAGACCTAAGAGGTTCGTTGTGTTACCACAGGATCATCGAATACGGTCCTATTCGTCAAACCATTTAGGGCCGTTATTACGACCTTAAGTTAAAATTTAACCAGAACTTTGACTGTAAGTTCCGTATGAACATCTGTCAGTTAAAGTTTCAGTTAGAACGTTACTGACGATCGTAGGAACGGGCCTTAGAGCTTGTAATGAAGCGTTACATTCTCGCGACCTCCATTGCGGCAAAATCGCCGAGACAGTTGAAGATCAGCTTTCCTTCTATCTGATAGAGCGATAGAGCTGGACAGGTACAGAGAAAGTGAAGGACTATCTCCTCCTCCTCATCCAGGCAGCTTCTACAGAAGTCGTTTGAGAAGAGGCCGAGTCCTTTAGCATGTCGACCTATAAGACAGTGTCCGGTTATTGCTGACATTCGCCCTTTTGAGCAAAAGTCAGCCTGTTAAACCGGTTTAGATCCAGCTTTGGCCAGATATGTCTCGCAGTGTGACATGTAATACCGTCTGCCCATCTTGAGTTGGTTTTCTCAATTGAGTCCAATCCCAGTATCAGTTTACATGTAGAGAGAGGCATACCCGGACTCCGATGTTCCGGCAAAATCTGAAGGGTGGTACCGTGGCGAGCGAGTTCATCAACCATGCAGTTCCCTGTGTCCTGCCACCGAGCACAGAATAATATTGGACTGTTCAGCCATCTCCTTAAGAGCTGATCTACATTCTGCGGCAACCTATGATGTTGTCGCGGCTGACTCAAAGGATTTTATTGCCGCTTGGCTGTCTGTGAAAATGCTAATATCCCTAGTTGATATTACATTACACCTCAGCCAGGACAAGGCATCCTTGATCGCCATAAGTTTCGCCTGATAGACACTACAGTGGTCCGGAAGGCGGAAGGAGCTGCTAATGTTAAGCACGTCAGAGAAAACACCTCCACCTACCCCGCCCTCAGTTTTGGAGCCGTCCTTATATATGTATGTGGGCGGGGACTCTTCCGTCCGTACCGAATCCCATTCTGGACGGAAGGGGAGTAGTCGGTGTTTTCAGGAAGTGATTCAAGATTGTTGAGTATCCTGCATATATGCCAGTCCAATGTGTATAGTCACTAAGTCGAATGACTGCACTGACTGCCATTTGCTTGCCTAAAATGTCTAGTGGTGGCAGACTGAATAGCATGCCTAGTGCTGCAGAGGGAGTTGTTCTCAGAGCCCCACTGATGCATATGCATGCTGTTCCTTCCAAAAGTGGTTAATCGCTTAATCTTAGGCCGTCCACCAGACAATAACACCGTACATAAGTATCGGGCTGATGACGGACACTTAGAGCCAATGCACTATTCGGGGTTGCATACCCCATTTTTTGTCAATGGCCTTTTTGCATGAGTAAAGCGCAACTGTTGCTTTCCTTACTCGTTCCTAAATGTTAGATTTCCAGTGAAGTTTCCTATCCAAAATAAAACCCAAATATTTTGTACTGTTGGTGAAATCTAGACTGGTACCATTCAGAGGAACTTTGAATTTCTTGGTGAAGAGGACTTATTCTGTTTTGCGTGAGATCACGCCCAGCCTGCATTCAGATGACCATTTGCAGAATAGAGAGAGCATTCTGCAATATCTCACTCAGCGTGTTGAGTTGCTTTCCCGAGACAGCGATTGCAACATCGTCTGCATAAGCAATCACTCTGCAGCCCGCCCCTTCTAGTCTCAATAGTAATTTGTTGACCACTAAATTCCAAAGAAGAGGGGAAAGCACACCATCTTGTGGTGTGCCTCTGCTGACAAACCTTCGAGAGTAGGATTTACTCCTCGTTGACTTAAACATCAAATTTTTTTTTTTTTTCGATTATTCGTTTTTATTTGTATTTTTTTCGTAGCTATAAATTTATAATCCTTATCAATTTCAGAGTGACTCCGAAGATTTACCGAAAACTATTGAAGATATCAACGGTACGCTGATATTTAAGAACGTTTCATCGAGTCACAAAGGAATCTACACTTGTGTGGCGTTCAATACACAAGGAATGATAAATGCTACAATAGAAGTGGGCGTTGTTGTGGCTCCAAGATTCTCAGTAGCACCGCAAGGACCAGTTCAAGCGATCGAAATGGGATCTGCGAGTATTCATTGTGAAGCAACCGGCGATCCAAAGCCAACCATTCGATGGGATAAAGATCTGACGTACCTAAGTGATAACAACACGGATCGCAGTCGTTTCAATTTCTTCGAAAATGGAACACTACAAATATCGGAAGTACATATAGACGATGAGGGAAAATACGGATGTACAATAGGGAATAGCGCTGGCTTAAAACGTGAGGAAGTTCAATTTGTTGTAAAACGTAAGCTTTAATTTATTATTCTTTCACATTCGGTTTTTATTCAATGACTTGACTTTTCCAGCTGCAGAAGGTTTCGTCACTGAAGAATCCACTGATGGATTCATGATAACCCGAGCCGTTTTAATTACCATGTCAGTGGCTTTTGCTTACATAATTCTCGTTGTTGGCCTTATGTTATGGTGTCGCTATAGAAGACAAGCGCGAAAAGCTCGATTAAATCTCGCGGACAAAGAGAACGGTGACGCATGCGATGGAACTAATAAAAATGCCGAAATCGAACCATGCCTTCCAGATAAAACCGAAAACAACCATAAATTGAAGAAAGTTAACGGCAACAATAATCCAAAAGGAAGCGGTACTGATGCACAGAAAAGCGACGACACAATATCAAGTGTAAACTCAAAAGGATCGAAGAAATCGAATTTATTCGATCAACTTGCTTTGCCCCGGTCCAGTCTTAGCGACTTACTTCAAATCGGTCGGAGTGAATTCGGTGATGTGTTCGTTGGAAAAATAAAGTCGTCGGTCATAAAGATCGCCGAGTCAAGTGAAAAAGAAAACGATGAAAAACCCTTGTCGGAAATCGACAAGCAAAAGTCCAAAATCTCACTGGACGATATTGAGGAAATTAAAGAAGAAAGTAGCGATGAGCACAAAGCAGTCTTAGTGAAAGCATTGAATAAGGTCAAAGATGAAAGCATTTGTCTCGAATTTAAGCGACAAATCGAAATGTTTCGTGCCCTGTCGCACAAAGGAGTGGTCAAACTGTTTGGTCTATGTCGCGAAAAGGATCCACATTTTTTAGTTCTCGAATATTCCGATTGGGTAAGTACAAACGAACACAGTTATAAAATATCCAACGATTTAACACGTTTCTATTTGTTCGAAAAGGGTGACTTAAAACAATTTCTTATTGCTACTGCCGCTAAGCCAGCAACAATGCCACCACTAACAACTAAACAAATCTTAGCTCTTGCCTATCAAATTGCCAGAGGAATGGATGCGATCTATCGCGCTCGATACATACACAAGTAAGTGAAATGAAAACTGCAAAAAGTAATTAAATTTTCATAATTTACCATACTTAAATTTCCGCAGAGATTTGGCTGCCCGTAATTGTATAATTTCAAGTGAATTCATCGTGAAAATCTCATACCCAGCTCTGTCCAAGGACAAGTACAGTCGGGAATATTTCAGGCATCGAAATACATTACTTCCGATTCGATGGCTTGCACCGGAATGTATTCAGGAAGACGAATACACAACAAAAAGCGATATTTATGCATATGCAGTACTTGTTTGGGAATTGTTTACACAGGCTCTCAAGTTACCGTTCGAAGATGTTAGCAACGAGAATTTCGTACAACGACATCAAAAGGGACAAGTGGAATGGAGTTGTGCCGACGATACGCCCAATGACTTGAAGGAAATTCTGGTAAGAGGAAGTTAATTAAATTAATTGTTGGCGCGGCTAGTTTATACTCAGTTTTTCTTACATTTCAACAATTTTCATTCCCCGTCCCAATTCCTGATCTTCCTTCCCATTCCTAAAACTGATTAAGTTCAGTATCCCATTTCTTCTTCACAATTCCTTCCAACTCTCCTCTCCTTCGCACAAAATACAAGGAAAAATATTTAATAGAACAATACCGCGACCAATTGTGCTCAGTTTGTTCTTGAAAATTAGCCAAATTCAAAAAAATTATGTCGTTAGTAGATTACTTACTATAAATATCAATTTGTACTTGACCTCATTTTTACAAGGATATTTTAGTACTTCTAGGCTAGAGCTTAAAACGAGGTCTCTCATGGAACTAATTCTGGAGTACCTACTCGCCGAACTATTAAAAGTCCCTTGATTAACACTGGAGTTCTCTCCAGGGAGATGCGAAGACCTCGTTTTCTCGTCCATTTGACTTCCTTTTTGCAAGAGCGTGTCCGTTGAAATCTGATCTGCACTGTAACTCACGAGGAATCATTTAAGGGTTCACATACACCTAAAATTTACAAAAAAATTTGTTTCCTACAGATTTTCATTTGTTAAGTACTTTTAAGAAGAAAAAAAGTTTTTTCACCATATAACTTTTACCATAATTTTTCAAATTTGGTCAGTTTTCAGCGCGGACAGGGGTACGTGAGCTCTTAAAAAAGGTTGTTCTTTAGAAATGCTAGATCTCCTCGCCTTCCTCTTCTTTTCTCCTCCTTTTTCGTTGTAATCTGATCTTAAATCTAAGTGCAGTGGAATTATTTAAAAATCATGCTGCAGTTATGATCGTTGCAAGCCAATACTCTAGATGAAATACCGAACTGATACTGGGGATGAAGTAGAGCCAGAAGTGCATTGTCTTTTATTAAAGAAACTTATTTGGTTGCAACTAGGAACTAAAAGACAATATCATCAGTGTTCAATTTCATTCCATTTTAATGTTGAAGGATTCTCACATGGTATGTGCAGGAAGGACTCACTCGATTTCTAGCATAATTGTCCTTTTACCTGCCACCATTTAATTAATTTGTACAGGATATCTAATTCCTAGTTTAAACATTTAAAGCTATCAGAAAATAATCTTGAACACGTGTTTTAAGGACTTTTTGTGTGAAGCTACCCAAAGGAGTAGAATGATTTCCACTGACTAGTGAAATTTCACTCAAAACTTATTTGTACAAAATTCCGAAATTGTGACTGAACGATTTCTTGAGATATAGTGAGTTCCGTAATTTGAGTGAAAACATTTTTACAGGATATTGGTATGGCAGCTATACAAAGGACTAAGTAATGGGATTTCTCTATGATCATTTTTTGACAGGATTTTTGTATACCAGCCACTCGAAGGTCTCGTGGGATCTTGCATATTCATTTATTTAAATACAACGTTTGAAAATTCAATGTACAACAAAATTAAGAATTCATAGTTGCCAAAGTTATTGGCCAATATTCTTGAACACGCAATGGTTTTTTGTATGGCAGCTACCCGAAACAGTAAGACGATTTAGCCTTATAAATTCGACCAAACAAACTTTTTATTTCCGTGGAGTTTAGGTCTCGCTAAACTGGAAAAATCTCGCAAACCTATTTCAAAATATTTCCGAAACTAACTTTGTACCTATATAGTGAAAATATTCATTTAAAAATATTTTATTTAAACTTCCAGGAAGCACTCTGTTCCACAGGGTGTTATAGACTATAGACTTCCTTAAGGCCCCATGTGCATGTTAAATGCGATTTAGTTGATTTATGACTGTTATCATGCCAATTTTTCACGTTAATGGCAACAAAAAAAAAACAACAAAAAAATTACACCACTTTATTAGCTAGTGTGTAAACTAGGTCGTCCATAGAGAAAAAATGTAAAACTGTACAGTCGAACCCAGATATAATCACATGGTCCAGCCACAAACTATTTGTGATTTTAAGCGGGTTGTGCTTGTAACCGATTTTTAATTTTTCTTTAATGAACCATATCATGTTTGTCACAACAGTGTTAGATACGTCCTGAAAGTTCATATTTAACACGCATGAGTAATTTCGAATAATTTAAGAATATTTTTATCTCGGATTAATATAAATTTCCACAAAATTCAGGGTAAAAAGCTCGATTCAAATAGTACCAGCGCTAACCAATGGATTAACAACGTGTTACCCCAGTCTAATCGAAAAGTACTCACCGAAGGATATTTTTTAATGCGGATGAGAGTGGTTTGTTTTATAAGGCTCTATCAAATGGTACAATGGGTCTTAAAGGAGAAACTTCGTCCGGTGGTAAGATACAAAAGAATAGAATGTAATTTGTTTTCAATATGGATGGATCAAACAGTAAGATGTTTGAAATTGGACGGACAAAGCAACCTCGTGCTTTTAGAGGGAAAAATATCCCTGTAGAGTATTACTCCAATATGAAGTCTTGGATGACTGGTGAAATGTGGACCAAAATAATTTCCGACATGGACAGAACCTTCATGAGAGAAAAAAGAAAATTCCGTTCATCGACAATGCTGCATGTCACATATTACAAGATGAAATAGAGCCTACCAACATAACTGTACATTTCCTGCCACCAAGCACGACATCAGTTATTCAGCCCTTAGATCAAGTAATAATTTGTTGTTTCAATGTCTTTTACAGACAGCACTTAGTTCGGCCGCAACTTTTGGCCGTAGAAAAAGGAGAATCTTTAAAGGTTTTTTACAAATCAATCAATCGATATTGGATGCATTAAAAATTGCGTCAAGCTCTTGGAATCTCGTCACCTCAACAACAATTATGAATTGTTTCAGAAAAGTTAGATTTTCTATGGCAGATTCGGTGATGATGCGACTATCCAGCTATCCTTGCCATTTGAAATTTTTGAAGAATATGTTGACTGTGACCTAAACATAGAATGTTATCTTTTAACAGAAAATATTGACTGAAGTGCGGGATCAGGAAAAACTCATCAATGCAATGATGACGGAGCAACTAAAAATCATCCCTTGACGCCACTGCCATCTCAAAAAGATAAATTGCTGCACTTTCTACAATTCGGTCATATTTAGAGTAAAAAAAATCAGAATATGATAGAAGAGCTGGAAGACAAACTGATCCATATTATTTCTGACAATGCTGACTATTATAATGTAATTTTACAAAGCATGAACGCGAAAACAAAAGGTTCAACAATAAAAATGGTGACTTTATCCGACTGAGAATCGACACTTTCGATGGAAATTCTCAAACTGAATGGCGACTTGAAACATTAACATTCCTCGAAAAAATTAAGCTCAAAAATGTTCTTCGTAATCCCATTTTCATCCATTTGGAGCGAAAAAAGAGAAGCGGTGTTTTCTCTCCATAAATTTGTTAAAAACCGCCTTTTTTGCTCCATTCATAGTAATATTATACTATTGTAGATACCTCAATATTTGCCCCTTCATTGAGTTTTCCTCGAACTTCCTACTGGGTAACTATCATATCACTACATTACATGGCTAGTTAGTTTTCATGGAATTGAGTTGAGTTGAAATTTGTATGAAAACCACAACATAACTCAGCTCAAGTAATTAGCATGTAAAAAATGTATATCTAGATTTAGATGTGATTTTTTAATTATATAATTTGGGGGGGGGGGGGGGGGTTGAACCCCGAAACCCTCCCTGCATTCGCGCCTGCAACGAACCCATCTCGGTCTCTACCAATAGCCCATCTAACCTAACCTATCCTTCCATTAACTCCGTCTCCCACCTGCGGAGTGTTGACCGGTTTCTTAACAACCATGTCAGCATGTAATGGATTTTCTTCTTTGTATCCTTTTTTTCGCCTTCTTCCACAGAAAATTTTCCGCTACAAACTATTTAGTAAATTGTTACTTTATTAACAATTGTTTGTATTTATTTTTTAGACAACGTGCTGGAGCGAACGGCCTAAGGAACGACCCAGTTTCAGTCAGTTGTGTACAGCGCTTAGCAAGGCAATGCAAGCAATTGAAGTAACAAGTGATAATAAAATATAATAAATAATAATTAAATGAATATTAAGTTAAAAACAAAAACAAGGAAAAAAAAGAAAACAAAAAACTTCGTAGATTTCATGCTTCCCCCAATGGCAAAATGCTTGTTACGACCAACGTAATTCGTAACATACAGATTTCGATTGGTTTTTATAAACAAAAGAAAAAAAATACTGTTCAACATTTATAACTTTTACAAAAGAACTGAGAACTGTTTTTTTTAATATAATTATTAAAAATCGCACATGTAAAAAGTACATATTTTAAACTTGTAGTCGATAAGTTTAGATGGTAAATTTAGTAATTTAAGTCTTTTGCATTACAAGAGAACTTTAATGTAGAAACAAATCTTTTATAACTTATTCTTCAGATATTATTCATAAATATTGATTTTTTGTTGTTCTCGATGCAACAAAATAAAAAATAAAATAATTTTTCTTTCTAGTCAGTTGAAAGCGCATAAATCATTCATTATTTTTTTTTTTTTTTAAGTTTCGGACTTCGAAATTAGATAAAAGTTAAATATTAAGACTCTAGTTATAAGACATTCTTTTTTTACTTTTATATTTTTTACTGTAAGATATTTCATTTTGTATCAATTTTACTAAATAATGCGCAATAAAAAAATTAAGATTACTAGCAGATGATTTTTTGTGTTTTGGTGAAATTTCAATTTTCTCAAAATAGTTTTGTATCTTCTATTGTATACCCTCGGGAACCGATTCTTTTACTTTTTTATTTATAATACAGTATTGTTATCGATTTTAAAAAAATTAAATATGCTGCCCTCAACATTTTTTTCCCCACGTTTTTTTTTCCACGTAGACACGAAAAAAGCAATAAGAATTTTCAGTCTGTCTGTCCGCCGCGCCGTACGCCGTACGTTGACCGCTCCACGCAAAATTGTTAGAAGGCACGTAGCTCTCAAACAGTGGAGCTATTAAATTAAATTTTTTTCTATGAACAGACTGGGTAGACCCCTTGAATTGACATTATTTTCAGGGATGGGGTGTAAGGGGAAGAAAGCGTTTTAGACGAAAAATTTTGGTTCCTACATCTCAGCAACCGCTTATGTTAGGAGGCTGAAACTTGGAATTTCTATAGAGCTTTGATAGTGGACTCATTTCCAAAAAAATTGATGATATGGGTGAAGGGGTGTGGGAGTGGAGGGGGAAGCAATGCGCCCGAAACGCAAAAAAGTCGAGATCGACACATTCTAAAATTCATATCTCCTAAACCGTTAATAGCAAGCAATTAAAACTTAACAAATATCCATAGTTATACTAGGAGAGTAGATTGAAACAAAATTTTTGGGTGGGGTAGTGGCGTACGGGGGTGAGGGGTATTAAACTTTAGATTTCGATATCTCACAAACCAATTGCACCGGAAAAACAAAATTCGGTTTGAATATAAAGATTGCTCAAAGTAAAATTTTTGAAGGGCCCCCGCCCCGCCTTCAGCACGGAAGTGGAGGAGATAAGAATTTTTCAAAAATAACACGTCTCATATCTTAATAACAGTGTAAGGTAGATGCTTCAAATTTTTACCAAAAGTAGGCCTAATAGAACCTTAGTAGGGGACAAAAATTTGGAAGTGTGGGTGTAGAGGGTGAGAAGGAAAAAGTTCCAAAATTTATATCTTAAGAACCTATAATGATAGAAAGCTGAACCTTGGTAGATAGAGCTATAGTAGTGGCATGGTGGGGGTTTTAGGGGTATTATGATACGGGGGTGGGGGTGTTTTTCCTAACTTTTGAACGGCTTATGCTAGAAAGTTGAAATTCGGTACATATATGTAAATCAACTAGAAAAATAGTTCTGATAAAAAAAAATTCAAATATCCATTGGCGTTAGGAAGGGGAAGGGGTGGGTAAAAAAAATGATCAGTAAAAATAAAAAGACTCTATTTTCATGATTCTCGTCATATTTACTGGGTCTTTCCAAATATTGAATTCATTTTTATTTTACGGATTCTTCATATGAATACCTAGAAAGTGTTTTGTGATTTTTTGAAATTCGACCCCTAAGGGGGTGTAAAGTGGTTGTATACTTTTTCATGAATTCCGCAATATCTCTCAGGTCTGATCAGATATCGAATATCTTTTCACTTCCACGGGCTTTTTTAACAATCACCTATTTTTAAGTTTTTTTTCTTTTGCAACCTCTAGACCGCATCCCGGAATATGGCCCAATTATATAATTCATATGTTACACACTATTCTAACCGCTTTCCGAACTTTTTGTTAGGTTTTCAGTCACATAGTAGCATACACCGCATCCCCGAATTGAACGCGTTCCGAACTTCTGCCGGAAAAATAATAAAGTTGCGCGACTGTTGGCAAATTTTTTTAGATGCCATTCTTTAGGGCCAAACGTCATGAAGGAGTCAAAAAAGTTTAGAACCTTGTTGTAGATTTTACTTTATTTATTCTTATTTGTTGGTAGAGCCTGTAGAAGCATTACTGCTTCTCAAACCGTGACCTAAGTGGTCTTTTGTTCTTGGCTCTTAACTATTCTCTTAAGGGGCATCCCGTGTGAAGGCTCTTTTTTACGCTTTTTTGGGAAATTTGTTTTGGAGAAGTAAATAATGATACAACCGTGAAATTTTTACCTCATTTTGAGCACACTTTAAAATTTTTACGGCAACTTAGCCACTCATTTAAAAAAAAACTGGTTTTCGGTAGCCACGTTTTTTTCGGTAGCCACGAGGCGTTCTACTTATCACAAACTAAAAAATAAACCTGCATTTTAATCTGAGAAGTTGGAACTAGTTTCGGAACTAGGATTATTAAAAAATATTGAAGAGTTAATTTTTGCCAACTTTTTGTCATAAATATTGGTGTTTTTTACGACTTCTTCAGGTCGCTAAAAAAAACGGCTTGATGAATCATAATTATCCTAGTTTGCAAACTGTCTACATGAGTACTGAATAAGTTCACCAAATTTCAAAGAAATTCGTCCGATAGATTTAGAGATACGATATCTCTCTACCGATTTGCAAAATACCGTTTTAAGAAAAACGCGGATGCAATTTATGCAAAAAAATCAATTTCTTGAATCAGTCACATGGGATGACCGCCTTAAGGGGAGTAGTCCCTTTAGACGCCCGAAAATGAGCCATTTTTCATGATTTTTTTATGGTGATAAAATAATCGCATCATTTTAAAATTTTTACATGATATTATTAAAACTCTTAACTATTTATAAAACAAAATTGGCGGCGTTATAGGGTATTCCTTTAGGCGTGTTTTGCGTGACATCGAAAACTACTCTATTTGTCATATTTTTTCTATTGATCTTAAACTGAAAACTAAAATATTTTTGGAATACTAACAAATCAATGGGAGGGATATACCTAAAAAATATAAAACAAAATAGATATAAGGTTTTTCAATCAAATGGTCATTTTTCGACTATTTTTTTGACAGTTTTTACCCCAAAAAAGTAGTTTATTTACGCGATATCCCCAAAACTTTAGTTATATCCTTCCGATATGTTTGTAGACAGAAAGCTCACAAAAAATTAGCCAAATCGATCCATAACTTTTTGAGCTACAATAGGAGCAGTTTTTGAAGATGCAGTTTCGAGATAATCGCGTTTAAAGTTTCAATACGAGAAAATTTTAAGTTTTAGTGACTTACCGAATCAGCGATTCCAGGCACATATAAGAAAATTTCAACTTCTAACTCACTCACACCGTCACTTGTATTCCCCTAGCATATATCTGTGAATTCATTCCCGTGATATATCCCTTTTTAGAACATTTTCGAGTTATATTAAATCGCGTTTCTTTAGGATAGTTTGGTGTTTTAGTTTCGAAATTCAACCGCACAAGAAATACTTTCGAGCCAAACTGACTATATCATACACAACGTTCGATACGCTTTATTCTTTCGAAATATGTGAAAAAAAAAGTTTAAAACTGTAAAGGGGGGCTCGTTGCAAATTTCAAGCTCCCATAAATTTTGTATGGTAAAACGTGTTATGTTTCGGTACCTGAATCTCAGCTTCCACTTAACTCACAACAGTCAAATTTTTTACACTTATTGTTTAGTGTATTTAAAAGTCTAGTACATGAGTAAATTAAAAAATTTTCACTAAAAGTCGAGTTATTTAAGAAAAAGGGGTATACCGTGTTAAAATTGTGTTTTTGTAGTAAAACGTCAGGTGCATTCTTTCATTTCTCTTTTACATTTAGAATAAATGGATTTGAAATTTAAAAGTTGGTTTGGCGTGTTGAAATAATTTTAGAGCAAATACGTTGCGCTACTGGTAGAAGTTACACAAGCAAAGGTGTATGCAACAGAAGACTATCTGTATTGACAGCTACGACGATGTCGTGACATTCTTAACACTTTCGGCACACGGCACAAAATTGCCCTCTGCTGGGTGCCAGACCACTGTGGAATCCAGGGGAATGAGCAGGCTGATGACCTCGCTCGAGCAGGCAACCTAAGCTCACTAGGAGAAGACCAGCACATTGCTATTCCCATCGGATCCATAAAACAGTCTATCACCACACTATGATTGCAGTGAGCAGGCAATGGATGGTAAAACCTAACTACATGCTCAATATCAAGAACTCTTTAGACTGAATATGATCAGGGGAAAATCAAGTATATCGGAGTACTCACTGCCTGATCGGTAGACACGCTAGTCGACTAGGTGCCGAGGAAATGATCTGTCGCAGGCGCATTGACTCAGAAGTGGAATCTTCCACGTCCTAATGCGAGTTACCTGTCGGGAACGAGAAGGCTGAACCTCTACGCATACTTCCTTGGTGGCCTTGGTGATATCGATAAGGGGAAGCTATGTATATAGCATAGTCAGCTTTATAAAATCGACTATAGATGGTTTTAGATCAAATTCCAGCTGAACTTCTGAAAGTCGGTGACACCTGCATAGCATATCTCCTACATTGATCTCGGGCATATGGATGCAAGAAGCACTTCCTGAAGATTGGAGCAGGAGTATCATATATACAATTTATAAAAAAGGTGACAAACTCTGTTGTGAAAACTACCGAGGAATATCCCTGTTGTGTACGTCTTATAAGATCTTGACGAAAATTCTAGAAAAGAAAAATAAGCCTTTTGCTGACAAAGGGCGGATTTAGAGCTGGGCGATCAACCACGGACCAAATACTCTCAGGTAGTCAGGTTCTTGAAAAGTGCTAGGAATCTTACATTGATGTCCACCAGATATTTGTGGACTTCAAACAGGCATACGACAGTATCGACAGACGCGTACTGTATAAAATAATGCTGGATTTTGGAGCTCCACCGAAACTAGTTCGGCTTACAAAAATGACAATGACCGATTCTCTGTCCCAAGTCAGATTTGAAAATGATCTGACCTCCAGTTTTAGAACTGACAAAGGGATTACAAAAGGTGATGGCCTGGCATCAATGTTTTTCAATTTGACACTCGAATATGTTGTTCGGAAACTGCCCGTAGAACATTATGCTACAAATCCACATAACTACTAGCATATGCCGACGACATAAATATGTAAACTTGCAAGATCCCTGGAGAGAGCCAAAGAAATATTTGTAAACCTTGACTCGGTAGCAATGAAAGTTGGACTACGTATTAACGAAAACAAAACCAAAGCTATGACACAAACTAGGAAAAACATGCCAATCAGACAAAATATTGCAATAGGAGACTTCAACCTAGAAAACGTAGACAACTTTGTACATATATCTCGAGGCAAATATATCGAGAGATGGAAGCGAACCCATCGAAATTAAAAGAAGAATAATGATGGCAAGTAAGCCTTATTATTCGGTACTTTCAATAATTAAAAACAAAAATGTGCACAGAAAAACAAAGCTTAAACTATACAAAACAATAATAAGACCTGTACTATGTTATGGCAGCGAAACGTGGAGATTGACTCAGGCGTCCGAAAAATTAGTTAACGCCTTTGAAAGAAAAGTCCTCAGAAGAATCCTCGGACCTGTGAGAAAAGACTCGATCTGGAGAATACGATACAATAGAGATCTGTATGTTATCTTCGATAATCCAGAAGTATCGATCCTCATAAAATTCAAAAAGGTACAATGGGCTGGTCATGAAACGCACACAAAGGGAAGAGTTTATGGACAAAGACCAGATGGAAATCCACGAAAGCGCTGGGAGGACTCTATTGACGCAGACAGCAGATGACTTCTAAGAGTTGCAGAAACTGGAGGACACGATTAATGAACCGAGAAAGCTGGTTGCGGTACATTCAGGAGGCCAAGGTCCGATTTGGACTGTATATCACCGCAACGACTATGTAAAGCCAATGGTACGTCCTACCGGGGCTCTGTTCAAGATTTCTGCTATAGCTGCTTCGAAAGCATAGCATAGCAAGACTGTAGCAGCTGTCAATTTCAGCCATAGCATGAAATAGCTTCTTCGGGTCTTGAACAGCCAAAAGCAGCTTGTATAGCTAATAACAGCTGTTCGACAAGCACATACGCAAGTTGGCGTGGCATATAAGACATTTGTTTGAATGACTTTGAATACTTACCGCATTAACTGCTTCTAATGTTTCCTTAAATTTTTCGTTAATTTCTAATGCTAATGATAGAGTTTCTTCCATTTTCAAAGACTGAAAATAACGTTTTGACGAAAGTGACAGCTACACACACATATAAATATTGCAATAGCCGCTTTCTAGCTACACTCGGGAGTGCGAGCAACAAAAAGCAGCTATGGAAGCAGCTTTTTAAAAATCTTGAACAGATCTAGTGTCAAATAGCAAGCACGAGAAAGCAGCTTTTTGGTTGCATTGAACACAAAAAAGCAGCTAATAGCAGCTAAAAGCAGCTATAGCAGAAATCTTGAACACACCCCGGTACACATGTTCGAGAAAACTTCGAAAAGTTCTTTATTAAATAAAAATGTCCAAGACTACTGTGCCCTGCGAGCACTATGCTCTTCATAAAATCGGAACAAGACGCATTCATTAGACGCATTCGGAGACTTTCTACCTGCCACCACTCCACAAGACCAAATCCTGGATACGTGCCTGCAAATCAGCTAATGTAAACACTTTCATTCCTCTTATGTCGAGCTATGCTCCAAAATGGAGTACTAGTATTACCAACAAAATTCTCATGGCAAAATCATATGAGATATGTTGTTTATTTTTGCCGTGTTCCACAAATATGTAGGCAGTTATCGAAATTACTATAATGAAATATCAATATGATTGAATCAATGTCTTGACCTTCTCAATCTACTCAGTGTTAAATAAAAATTAATATATGTATGTATATCCCAGATAGGCATAGTACCCCAATGAAACCATTCGAATTGAAAATCTACGAAGATTATTACCTTGGCAATTAACTACATTCTTGTGGTGGGACAATGGCGTCTGCATCTTATGGTTTCAATGCAATATCGTATCGTACACCTCGAAATGTTAAACAATTAAAGCCATTAATATACTCGTATCCTATTCACAATACTGATGATGTTGTCGAGCAACGAGCAATGCTACCACTCTATATGTACCTCATATTCAACTCTATGAAATCTACTTGAAGAATTCAATGGGATCCTTGGATGCCTACGAGCTACCTTAAATGAAAACATTCCCTTAAACAATGGCCATGTTAAGTGCAAAGATTCAAGTTGCCCTCTTGTTAGTTTTCACGTATGTATACCTACTACGGTATGTACAGCAAGAAGGAAGCATCAGCACAACAATATCCTCGTGAATGAAAAGGGTGCTTACTGCACAGGTGAAATATATACACCTGAACTGAAAATGTATGTGTATGTAAATGACTGAGAGGAGTCGCTTACAACCAATGTATGGTATGTACATATAATCAAAATCGAAAAAAAAAAACCTAGGTAATACAATTCGACGATATCCTTGCCATAAATGAGGAACATTAAAATACGATGAAGAGAGATTTTTTTTTTTAAACATTACAACGTACCTTTAAATATGCTTTCAGTTGCTAAGCGGATTAATTACATTACAGGAATGGGGAAGTACTTCAAAATGTTTGCAAGATTTTCCTGTGGTTCACCATTCGGTAAATGTGAAGGATTTTGAAATAGGGCAAAGGAGCGATGTGTTTGAGATATCCCAATAATTTGAAAGTATGATAGATATGATGTCATTGCGCAAATATTGTTTTTTGTTTGATAAATCTTCTTTCGGGAATCTCCGTTTTTGTTCCAAACTTAATTAATAAATTGTAAGCTCAAAGCGTTTTCGATTTCGGTCGAAAGTGAATATTAATTTTAGAAGGACCTTTGTAGTTACTCGAAGGAGCTTCTGAATTTCAGTTTAATTCCTCTCCTTTAAAATTTAATTTATGTACTAAATTTTAAGACTCTACACTTTCCAGTTCTTTAGAAATCGTTTAATATCCTTACCATTTTTCAATGGGAGCTACCCCAAGGACCAAATTTAATCATATTAAACGTGAGATTTGTACCTACACCAATGTGTTTTCGAGTTTCACGAATTCGGAAGAATAATGGCATCATTTTTTAAAGGACGTTTGCACGCATTGAAAGAGTAAGATAATTTTATAATACTTATGTTTGTCCTTGTACTTTTAAAGTAGTGAAATATTATAGTCCAAAATTTAAAATTGTTTTTTTTTCACTAGATTTCTAGGGAACTTATCGGTAATCGATTTTGAGCATTTTTAAATGTAAGCTTCGAGAAAAGAGGTTTTTTAATGCTTAGATAGTTGAGCGTCTCTTATTTTAACTTAGATTGGTAAGATAGATTGGTAAAAGGGGTTGGTATGGTTAACCGCTGTCACTGAAGCCACAGTTGGGCCTACTGTGACGTCCCTCCGGATTGACTATGATTCCTCTTCAATCCCTGCTTTTTCAATGAAGCCTAGTATCTTGCGAAGAGGAATGATTGGTCAAGAACTCCGATGGATCCATGAAGCCCTGACCGAAGTGACGAAGTCTTTTGTGAACTAAACTCTCACAATCAATAAGCTCTGGTGTTTCGTCTTCGTCATTGCATATTCTGCAAATTTCAGTCACAGAGAGACCAATCCAATTTAGATGCTTCCTCATGTGACAATGTCCATTCAGAGCTACCACTAGGGTTCGGGTCTGATATCTGCTTAATTTTACATATACAGATGTTCCTTTTTCCGAATGTTTTGACATAAAAAGTGTTTCTCTTGCGCCAGACATATGACATTCCGTCGGAGCCAAACATGTTAAACTTGGACTCGTCCGCAAAAAAAACCGAATTCCAGAACGCGGATGGCTTTCCCACACGCTCTTTGGCAAAGGCAAATCGGCTTATTGTATTTTTTTGGAAATGAATGGCTTCTTACGAGCTACTCGCCCGTTGAAATCATGGTCCCGAAGGACTCGTCGGACGGTTTCAGCACTACTTGACTTCCCCAATTTACGACGAACTTCAGTAGCCAATTTTGGAGCGGAAATCTTCGGGTTTACTTTCACTTTTCTTACAATGTATCGTTCGTCCGATATGGTAAAAATTTTGTTTGGCGAATTTCTACCCTTATTTTCTACTCGCGTTCAATTATGTGCTGCACTTTAGAGGCACTCAAATTCACACTTTCAGCAATTTTCCGAACACTGTGTCCTTTTTAATGTGGTTTACCAATTCGCGTTGTTCAATTGTGGTGAGACGACCCATTTTACAACAACTCCTCAATTTTGGCACTTCAGCTTGCAAGATCTTGCTAAAAACTACAATACATAATTTGTCAAATTAAAATTCCCTGGGTAACTTTAATCACTGTTTACAAAACCAGCGAATCATCGGATAAAAACGATAAGCGGAGGTGAATAATACCAAATCTCTTGATAAACTGAAATTAACCAGAAGTTATAAGTAATCCCAAGTGAATAATACGGCCCTAAAGCTAGTATTACAGTTGTTACGATGCACATACGGGTATTTGAACGATCTACGCGGCCAAAATTATTTTAATGTCTACATCGATTCTAAACGACATTACTAAATAAAAAACAGCTTTCTGTTATTGATCAAGACATATTTATTGACAAAAATTTTTGACAAATTAAGACTTGACCAATTAAGATTTGACAAATTAAGACTCTGCATACGGTCGAATAAGTATATACGGTCACAATTTTTACTCCAAAGGTACCTTGTGAACCTAAACCAAAAAATTTTTTTTTTTTAAAATGCTTTTAACTTCAATTAGATTTTTTTGGACATTTTAGTGAAAAAAAATTCAAAGTACCGAAATAATACTTATCCGCGCTTTTCTGCGGCTAATTTTCTTATGAATTACTACTGAAAGCTTCAAACCTTCGACTTTATTAGGAATTATAGCAGGATCTAACTTGGAAGTATAAGAAATTCATAAATAAACAAAAATAATAGCTAAAAAATTCTCCACAATACCTGTGCCTTTCAAAACAATAATCTAAACTGTATAACGCTAAAAATAATGTTAATCCTAAGTTAGTGAGTTATTACCTGCTGTATCAGTATCCATCACTTTTACTTCCAAAATGAAGGTAGAATAATAAATATTCACTGTTCAAATTTGTTTTCACATGAACGCCGAAAACAGACACATACACCAAGTGGGTTGATCGAATTTCAACTGAACGTAATCACGCGACGCGCGCACAGAGGGGCTGAGTATTGTTCTTAGACCAGTCTACTAGCTCATGTAGTATTTTGTTTTTAACCGTTTCTCATTTTAGTTAATTGACTTTTGGCCGCGTAGATTGTTCAAATACCCCACTGTGCGATGTTACTCAACCCTGTTAAGTATAAGAACAATTAGGTAGATACATCTATAAGTAAAAGAGTTACAATGTATAAGATATAAGACTTCAAATATCCGGCCTGTTCTACAATGTGCGTTATCGAAGCTGGACGTTACGACAATATCGGCATAGTAAAAATAAGATTCTAAATTGACCATGTGGTCAAATTGCAGTAATAAGCAATACAAAATAGGAAATCCAACTATTCTCACTATCTTTATCCGCTCGGTCAAATTCGCTATTTCGCATTGCTTATTACTCCAATTTGATTACATACGGTGGTCAAATAGTGTAATATTAGTTTTAGAATTACGTAAAACGTCTAGAAAAATGGTTTAGAAAAAATGTGTGTGTGTGTTCGTTTTTGAGGAAACAAAAGGAAAAGTCGAAATTAGACAGGACAACGCTTTTTTCCCCCATTTTCATCTAAATATATACGAAATTTGTTAGTCATAACAATTTTTTGTGTAAAAAGTGTTTCCAAATGCCTCAGCTATCACACAATTCAGATAAATTGGATTTTCAAAAAAAAATTATATTTCATAATATTTGAACCATTCCGTTGATTCTCACAAAATTTCTTATTGATTACTGATCTTTGTTACGCGTTAATTCACTTCTACTCTAAATTTCAGCTTATGAAATCGAATGATATAAATGATACAAATCCACTTTCACAACAAAATTTTAGCTCTGGCCGATTCACTCCAAATTCAATGTGAAAATTTGAACCCACTATCTCAAAATTTGCGATTGCTATCGTGCTAATAAGGAAATTGTCATATATACACATACATTTTTCTAGACCACTTTTCTGGACGTTTCATGTGATTCTAAGTATAATGACATCGGCCACTGTGGATGATGAATAAAAGATGGAGGATGGTGGATGGTGGATAGATATTCTCTAGTAACGGGAGCAACGGGAGAAACAGGAGCAATAGAGCAACGGGATCAACGGGAGTAACGAACGTGAATGTAGCGAGCATGTCCGTGGTACGAGGCTAGTAGTTAATATTTTAAAGGCCTTGTGTATGAAAATTACGCGAAGAACTTGCTTAATTTCCTCCTTATTCATTCTATGTTATATAATTTTGGATTGGATAATTAATGACAGGCAAGGTTTTCCATTGTACTCTTCCTTGGTAAATTATTATACATATATTTTCTATTGTTTTTTCTTCTTCATTGCCTAGTGCTTCAATTATTACAACTTAGCTGTTAAGATGATAAGTCTAATCTCTAAAATATGTTTGCTCTGTTAACACATATTGAGTTATTATAAATAAATATTGTTTGAGTTTGAGTTTGAGGATAATTAATGAATAAAGTCGTAAACCAAAAGTGGCGAAGTTCAAAGAACCTTTTTACAGGACCTACCCGAAGGCATGGAAGTATATCGTCATGGTGGGTTTACACTCACCCATGAGGCTCGCCTCGAGGCGAGAAGCTACCCCCATCAGGCCATTGCAAGCCGGTTCTCAATGTAAGACTCTTGCGACTGCACGAGCTATTTCATTGATTGATTTTTTGGTGGGGATAGAGGCTCGTCGCAAACGCTGAGTGTAAATGCACCATCAAGTGGAGACAAAGTATTGACTTCCTAAATATCAACGTGTTCCTAGAATAATGGCGAGAACGAACAGAAATATACCAGAAATAACCGAACTGAGTCTTACCAATCAAGTTGATTTTTCGAAATGAGAATAATTTACATACCTTACATACCCAACAATTTGGGCAATCTAAAGATATGGGCGACAATTCTAGAGCAAATAGCAAAGACTGGAATTCTTAAGAAAGAGTCGATCTCCTAATCTTTAGTCTCCTAATCAAATTAGAGCATTAATAGTACCCTTCTGAGTTACTTCTCTGCTTCCTATATATTTCTTTCTTAGACCACGGGTGATAGGTGCGATTCAACCTTAATAATAGTAGTTAAAAATAAAATTGCTACCCAATAAAATCCACGGCAATTGCACCCAAACTAATGAGGTACCTCAGAATCAATCGATCGTTTAGTTTACTCTAACAAAAAATAGTTTTAATTAATTTTAAACGTCGTCAAGCACCGTATTCCGTCCCGACCACGATAAATGTTGATAATGTGCTTCATTAAAATTAATTGCAGTGAATACTGTATCTATTCTTTTCCTGCGATTCGTGCAATTAAATTACAATGTCTGTCTTAATGGACACGACTATATGCACTATGAAGTATATTTACTACTGAGTCGACTAACGGCTATGTAATATAAAAACACTTTCTTTCCTACATTTTCTACGCGCTTCTATGTATAAAAAAAAAACGAAACTGCAATGTAATTTTCCAGAGCCACTTCTACACGCTAACTGCAAGGATGCATTTCATTTGCAAATGAGCTGAATTTTACATAACCCTTCGACGAGAGTATAAAACCCAAGGTTTCAACCGACTACCCCTCTAGGAACTTCCACGCTCGACTCGGAAGAAAGGAAAAAAAATAACGTCCTGGTTAACTACACCTCTTCCTCTTTTCTCAACAAATCAGTATACAGGGGCCAACAGTTTTTTTCTCGCTATGAATGGTGAAGAGGTAACGAGAAGCTACAAAAAAAAAACCCCCAGGAATATGTTTATATCGTAGGACCAAATTTCTATGGGAATAAAAACTCATAATGAAGGTTGGTAGACAGAAAAAAATACTTAAAGTTACTTGACAAGGGGGTACTTTAATTTTTGCATTTCAAGTCAAGAGGGTAGATTTCGGTTGCAATCCTTGCTGCTTTCTCTTCCTGTTTGCAAAAATCATAGTAGGCAAGAAAATCAAGTAGGCTTATGTCTTATACAACAGAACCAGCGAGATAACAGCAGCAGAATTCAAGAATTCTAATATTATGTGGTATGGAAATCTGTTTGGGTGGCTTTGGCATTGAGAACAACACAATAGAAGGACCTTGAAGTGTGTGCACGGAACACGAATTTGAGTGCGGATTACAAGCCCTAAATGATTCATTAGCGCCTCACTTAAATCGAGCTCTTAATTTTTTGAAGCATTTTAAAGCAAAATTGGTAGTGAAATGCAGCCTAGTATTCAAAGGTTTGGCGGAGTATAACATACATGTGAGTAAGATGCCGATGTAGTCCTTTGCGAGAAATCGTCCGGTTTTAAAACTGTCGTTGCTCATCATCTCCACAACATATATCTCTATGTACCAACCCTGAACGAGATGGATGGTAGCGATGCTTGACTCTCACAAAATCTCGGCTCAGAGTCGGACTGTACGAGCGGTGAAGAGATGCCACCAGGGAAGCGTACTCTCACCACTACTGTGGTGTGTTGTTGTAGATGATCTCCATAAGTACCTGAGAATCAAGGGTTTTGAGACTCAAGCATACGCAGATGACCTGGCGACCACTGTAAGAGGTAAACATGACTGGGTCATTTCGTACCGCATGCAAAAGGCCTTAGAGATAGAAGATCACTGGTGCATCCAACAGGGATTAAGAATAAATCCAAGTAAAACAATTATAGTGCCATTCTCTAGAAAACGGAAGGTAAACTTAAGGCCCCCGATTGTGTGAGGAACTACAATTGAATTCTCTTCCGATGTCGAGTACTTGGGAATTACCTTCGACAAGTGTCTGACTTGAAACATAGATCTTAAAAACATCTCCACACTAGTAACATTGTCTTTTATGGCGTGGCGTAGGCTCTGTGGTACCACTTGGGATCTCAGACCAAATATGGTATACCGGACCTATAAGTCTGCCGTATGCCGCTATGGTGTGGTGGCCAATGGTTGAACAAATCACAGCACAGAAGGCACTGCAAAAAATTCAGAGGTGAGCTGTTCTTAGAATTACTGGGGGACTTAAATCATGTCCCACTGCTGCAACGGAAGCCATGATAGACTTGGCCCCATTACCGTGCATCATGCCTACTTAAAGAAAGGAATTTCGAAGTTCTCCTACTTGAGAAGGTCAAGAATTTCTTTGACTGTCTAAGTCCTGAAAGGGAGTTACAATTCCAATAATCCTCCACCTGAAGATTTACCCACTTTAAAATGCCGTTCTTTATGAAGCCGTTATCTAGTCCACAGAATGGTTCCGGGCCTATCATTGGTGAGTTGGCTCCCCGCTTAGCTAGCTGGTCAACCGATTCGTTATCCGGAATACACTCATGTCCTGGCACATCAGGGTTGGAGTATTATGATGTGCCAGCTCTTTAATAAGAGTATGACAGTCCACACAAACTTAGAGCATATTTTTCAGGACATTATTTCCTTATATAACCCTTAAGATCATCGGTCAGGTATCACTAGATACATGTCGATTCTGTGATATCACATCTGAAAACACGGTACACATTCTGTGTTATTGTGATGCAGTGGCCAGATCAAGAAGGCAGATTCTCGATGGATTTACTTTAACCTATGTGGACCTGTCGAAAACTCCCCTGAATAAAATCATCTTCTTTTTTAAGGAAATAGATATGCGGGCCTCGAAACTCGAGTGAGTGAGTAACTCACTCACATTTGAACTCGACTCGAGGAAAAAGTTGGTATGATGAAACTCGACAATTGGAAAGTCACTTCATTTCCAGTAGTCGAGTGAGTTTGACATTTTTTACAAGTAAATACTAACTCGATCGGCTCTCATAATACGCAGTTCTCTTTACTCACGCTTTTCTCTCGACAAGTAGTCCGTCGACGAGTTTCATAGTCGCAGAATGTGCGTTTTTTTTTTTGGTCGAGCGAGTTCCGTAATAGACCCGATGCCTAGGGAGTAGTTAAGAGCCAGGAACAAAAGACCTCTTAGGTCGTGGTTCGAGAAGCAGTAAGGCTTCAATGTGCTCTACTAAACTAATAATAATAATCGACCGTATTGTGATTGTCACGTCGCGTCACTTCGATGCCGATTTGATATCGACGCATGAAAAGGCGAATGTGAACGTCGATTGTAATCGACCGTTGTCACTTTGATCGTCATTTTTCGTCGATGACATTCCGAGTTCGTGACGCCTGAAGAAAATTAACGTTGATGCAAAAATGCAAGTATAGATTTGACAAAAAGATGTTTCTTTCCTTATTTTGATGGATTCGCAACAAGTAATCGTCATTAAAAGTGGTGTAAATCGACACACATTAAAGAAATACGGCTCCATTTTCGGCACTGTAAAATTCTTTGGGACTACCGTAACGAGATGCAAGCAGAAGTGAGAGCCAAAAATGGGCCAAACAAGATGTACAGCTTTTCCACTTTAGAAAAAAGCATTATCCGCATCTTAAATTTGAATGTAGCATTTGATATTGCAGAAAAATAACGTCATAGTTGTAAACGAAGGCATACATGAACTTAAATTCACAATTTTCAGCTGATAAATACATATCAATATGGCAATGCCGTTGAGTCACGTCGATGGAGTTACACAATCGCTTTTTTCGATCGACGTGGCACTTTGAATCGGCATCGAAGTGACGTGACCGCGACATTCGCAATACGAGTGATTAATGTACCAGGCCAACACGACACCTAATATGCATTTAGGGTTTTTTTCAGGACCGGTATTTGGTACTTACTTGTACAGACAACTTGAACGCTTCCAAAATACACCAGAAGCCAAAGCCGGTTGATATAAGGAACAATTTAAATTGGATACTACAACAGTGCAACGATCCAAAACATCGATGTCGTCTTTGTACGGTGTGAAAACAAGCAAGCATTTTACCAGTTAACACCGTGAGAGCTCCGTAGTATAATTCAAGGTTAATCTTTCAGTTAAAACATATTCACCATAAGACAAAGTCCACTTTTAATTATATTTCATCGATGTACCTTCATGCGTGTGATTTTCCACATTTTTCCTTTAATATTGCCGGTCTTTTTCACTTGGTTAACGGCATCCGATAGTTGACTACTAAATTATCTAAAATAATACCGACTACTAAATTAATCACGATGCATACCTGCAAGAAAATCTTATGGTGCAGAATACCAACTTAAACTTTCCGAAGCTGGATGGCACGGGTAGGGTATAGGACGGTGAATTAAGGTAGTGGGTTCTTCCAGTAACGGCGACGGACTAGACTGTCCGTCCATTTTATTAGATTCAAATATCGTAATAATCTGTTGAGCATTATACCAGATCATGAATGATTTATTGAAGCGTAGAGAGTTCCAGAATAAATATCTATCTGGTGTACTTGTGTAATAATACCTCGCCAGCAGTAATGATAGGATGATGTAGAGTTACCAATATCTGGTCCTCATTTAGCAGGCAGATAGCTATCCTAGGATTTTAATCTACTACAGCTTGAGCAGTGTAGTAAAAAAAACATCGAGATTCGTCAATTAAAAAAACTGATACGTGAAAATAATCTCCTGGGTTTCACATATGAAACAGTGCAAGAAACGGTTTCATGGAGCGATTTACTCCCAGCATTTAGGCTTCAGCTAAAAACTCAAACGAGCTAGAAAAAACAGTTTCTGACTGGACCTACTTCCCATCATAGATAGGTGAGTCTGCAATCAGGGTCGCAGGATATGAGCCAGCTCAATAAAATAAGACAGACGTTCAAGGCAAGTTACAGATATTCCATATGGAAAAAATAACTTTGCCGAACTAACTTGAGCCGAACGCAAACGATGAATTGTATGACTTCTCATAAACTATACAACGAAAGTCTTAAGAAAAATGTTAGACCCGATGATCTGCGAAGAATAACTAAGAAATCTTGTAAACGCATATTTTTAATATTCAGTTTTTTTTTATAATCAGCCACATTACTAACCCCCAAGATCGGATTGAATCCTTTATAATTTTATGTAAAGTTACAAAGCGATTATTTCCTGGAACCTAGTAAAATATCAAAGGCAAACTGCATCGCTTCACGTAGTGAAAAAAGTAGTAAGTTTGTATCGTCAACAGAATTGCAGATCAAAATTTAGACAAGGAGAACTATGAAAAACAAAAATGAGTTTGTAGAGAAGTGCGAGACATGCGACACTTCCACAAGTGGTAGGTAGAGATTCAAAGTTTGCGGTGAGATACTTTTACGAGCTTCATGCAAGAGAATCGGGACCAGATTCAATCGGTAAAACAATATGATATTGCTTTATAAATAAAACTGGAGAACAAGACGATAACAATACGACTTAAGAAAAGTTGTGAAACTTTAATATTCGATATTTTATTCATATCTCTCGTTCACGGATATTAACGTCAATGTTAACCTTCGAAGTCCCATCCCCACTGTAAACCAAATCGAACGCCTGGTAATGAAAAACTCGGTGTTTGCAAATTACACGGGATTAAAGTTTTGTGTTGATTGCAGTAGTTTTAAACCAGACTATTACATCCGTTTCACTGCCACACAATGGCAAGTTACGACAAAAATAATGATAATCCAATCAGAATTCGAAATCCAATTAAAACTGTTGAAGTAGAAACCTAAGAACCGTATCACGTATGCAGCAATGAACCGTTTGATGTTTCCATGAGCACAGTTTTATAATTACGAAAAACAGGTTTGGATTTCTAGATGAAAAACATCTAACAGAACGTAACCCCTTCTTCTTTGTCCCAGTCGAAAACGGTCCTTATTTTTACTTATATGTTTCTGAGGCTAAAAAATTCATTGTGAAGAACGCGACGCCCATAAATGAAACTTTGTTACAATTTCGTCGAACAAAATTTAAAATTTTTTCGTGTGTACATTGGAAAAGCACTGGATCAGTGGAGCGCCCGAATATCGTGCAGTGCAGTGAAAGTAGGTTTTTCTTCGGATAGAATCAATAAGTTTCGTAATACTTGTTCCGTATGTTGCATGTGAATTTTCGTTCTCATATTTATTTCATTATTTTTTATTGTTTCGTTACAGATAAAAGGATTGATATTATATGTAAAAAAAAAACTTTTTTTTATATTATTAACTTCAACTCATTCATTGCTTATAACAATAATAATTATGTTGGTGTGTTTGCAGCAGGTTTATTAAAGTAACGTTTATTTTTTTTTTTTTTCTCAGAAATGGAATTTTCATACCTTTCAGCACTCTTCTTTTTCTTCTTTCAAAATTATTACGCTTCGATTTCGATATATTTATTTTCCGAGGCCAACTTTTTTTGCTTCGACCTCGTAGATTAATAGACGCCACATTTTCACGACAAATACTTCGGCTTCTTCGTCGAGAACCTGCGGAAAAAAAAGGTATTTGGGTTAGGAGCTGAATGGAGTCAAAGGAGTTAAGTCTCTTACCATTTGGACATCGTCGAGTATTCCTTGCGGTGTACTTCCGGCCAACACTTTCGAGCAAATGAAATCAACAAGTGTCGGTTCGGGTTCCCCGATATATTCAATTATTTTTTTATTAATCCACGGTCGGATTTTCTTCTCCATTAGGCCGTTATCGATTTCATTCCAGTCCAATTTGTAATTGAACAGATCGTTCTTTTCGGTTGGAATTTTATCGATAATACTCTTGATGTGACGACGTTTCTCCTCTTGTGTTTTAGCCAGCGATTCTTCTTGCTTTCGTTCGTCATGTTTGTCTTTTTTCTTCGACGATTTTGATTGATGATGCGACGAAACTTGTTGTTTTTGTTGGTGTGTTTGTTGCTGCTGCTGCTGCTGTTGGCTTTCATCGTAATCTCCGAAATCTGTTGAATTAAATTTTTGCGCAATGTATTTTAAAAACTAATGTACAAATTACCTAAAGGAACTAGTTTTCGTTTTTTCGGCCCAGATATATCTTCGCTGTCGTCGTCGTTATTAAACACATCCTTGACTTCGAGCTTTTTCTTCTTGGCATTGGCTGCTCCCAAATTGAGAGTGATGACGGGTGCTAGAAGGGGTGGCGTGCCTGATAATCGGTCTGGTAATGAGGCATTGCTGTGACTATTTGACGGGCTAACGGCATTATTCGAAAATAACGATGATCGCGAATTTTCATCGTCTTGGAAATGATTCGTATGCGAATCTCTAGATTCTGAACCGTCACGTTGAATCGCCACGGATCGATCGTTTCGACTCCGGCGGCTTGGTGATAAATATTGCTCGTTCGCATTCTCCGATGTTACGTTATCGAGACCAGCCATACCGCCACTTCCACCGCCGCCTCCGCCCTCACTTGAATCCGATTCGATTGGCTCTGCATTAACAGCAGCCAGTTCACGATTAGCCTGGTCTTGAACGTATCGTTCCTTTAAGATTCGCTCCTTTTCTTTTACTCGTTGGCGCTCTGATTCACGTTCACGTTCTCGCTCCAGTTCACGTTCGCGCTGTTGCGTCAGTTCCATATTGACGTCTATTAAAATTTTCGGCCTGTACATGTCCTCGTGTTTTCTTTTAAGCCGTTCAAATTCTTGAGTAGGATTATCGTATTCCCCGCTAAATATCTTATTCTTGAGTTCTTCTAATTCTTCCTGTTCCTTGTTGCGATCCTTGGCATCAAGGTCAGCCTCACGTACTCGTTCAGCGAGCCTTCTCTGCAACTCTCGGCCCCTTAAAAAAACAAAGTTTATAAAAATTTCAACTTATTAACTTACACCAACTAGTTACATACTTGTAATATTTTGGATCATCTCGCTCGTCGTCGTAATCTTCGAGGAATTCTTTCAGACGTTTGGCCTCCTTTTCCCTCTCTTCTTCTCTGCAAAGTTCCTTTTCTTTTTCCTTTCGAAATATATTCATTTTATTGAAATTGTACTTAAAAATCAACGGAGTGGATTCAAACCTTATCATAGTCCTTAGCTTTTCGCCTTTCTCGCATTTCCCAATTACGCAATCTTTCCTGGTACGCTGCTTCCTTTTCTCGGGCTTTCTTTTCCGATTTCTTTCGTTCCCGTGCCTCGTCTTCCAATTCTTTCTCCCGCTGCACATCTCTTATATTTTTCGAGACTTTCCCTTCGTCCCGATCTCTAAAAGAATTAAAATAAAAATAATAAAATGCCAGCTGTAAAACTCATCCGACTTATACCTTTCCCGCTCACGATCTCGGTCACGTTCCCGATCACGTTGTTCACGCTCACGTTCTCGCTCGCGCTCTCTTTCCCGTTCTCTCTCACGTTCTCTTTCACGTTCCCGTTCTCGCTCCCGTTCTCTTTCACGCTCGCGTGATCGCGATTTACTTCGTCGCCTTTGTTTTTTATCCTTCTCTTTTCGCGGCGAAGCTGACCGATGCTTCTCGCGATCTTTTTCGCGATCTTTTTCGCGATCTTTTTCCCGATCCTTTTCTCGATCTTTCTCTTCGCGTTTCTTACGATCTTTCTCCTTCTCTTTTTTGTGCTCCTCGGCTTCGGCAGTTTTTCGAAATTTACCAATCTCACGACTGATCAAATCTCGCTTGTCGTCCTCGAGATCGGCTTCCTGAAGTGCCTTACTAGGCTTGCTGGCTGGCTGATCGGAATTTGATCTTTTCGCTTTGGAAGATTAAAAGAACAATGAAAACACCGAAATTCGAATCCGAATTTCATTCAAAACTTACCATCGGAGCTTGAGTTCGACGAACCATAACTATCGCCTCTGTGCACATCCAACATGGATTTGATTGCAGTCATCGCCGTTTCGTCTTCCTTTTTTTCCGTTTCCGGTTTACTGCTACCATTTTTTATCTCCTCCTCCTTATAATTATCCAACAAAAGTTTATTTTTTGCATCAACTTTTGCAACTAGCTTTTTACCATCAACTTCCAAGTCGTGAAGGAGCCGAACTGCCCGAAGACCTGCCAAAGGACCACTACAATTTTAAAACATATTAGTATCGTTGTGTTCAGCGTTTTATCCGGCAAAATGCTTACTCATATTCGCAAAAACCAAATGTTGAAACTCGTTTCCAACTGACAACAGTTCCACAAGCTGCTAGAATTTGTTTAATCATTCCTTCCGGTGCTTTCTCGCCGATGTTGCCTGAGGAGAAGATATACAATTAATAAAAGGGATACCAATTAGGTATTTCTCGACACTTACCAACAAATACCGTAATAATAGGACCCTTAAATTGAGGAACAGATTGTGAGTCATTCTGATTGCGGTTTGTATTGTATACAGTTGGTTGAGAACTAATCGTAGCCGCATTTCGGAAAGGTACTCTAGGAGGTGGAGTGTTCATTGGAGGCATATTAGATGACATCATCTGGAAATAAATTTAAAAAATAAAATCAATCAGTGTGATGAAGGCTTCTTAGTTATTACAGCCAGAAAAGAAACTAATTTTCATTCGAACAACAATAAATAAACTTGAGAGTCTCTTGGGATCTATATTTATAATTCAACCGATCCTTTCAATACATTGTTCGCTACCGTATTAAAAATTTTGTCCAGTGATAAGATGAAGGAATTAAATAGTAAAAAGAAACGACGATCGTATCAAAGCTCCTTTCACGGGAATAGCAACCACCTTATAGGCAATAACTGACAGAACCAAATTTCGCAGACAGTCCAAGAAGATTCGAGTCGTTTGTGAAACAAGTTGGGAGTGATTGCTATCCCATGTTTGTTCTTGCTAAGAATACGTTTCGATACGACAGACAATAATCATTATTTGTCCGTTTTTTATTGGGTTTTATACTCTTCGTATAATCCGACTTGGTCCTGCTCCCATAGTCGTCGAATGAAAGTAGTAAGAGGTGCAGCATTATCCAGTGTCATAGAAGCACTAGAGAACGATTGCAATTCAATTTATTCGTACGCCAAACTGGAGTCATATGAGCGAAGAGGATATATCAGGACTAGCTACTGTTGAAGCAAAATTCAACAGGCAATTGATCGAATCTACGCTCACAGTTCTCAACAAGAAAATTCAAAGGATAGAAAAGGGTCATCGTCATTGATGGTTTCTTGGAAATATCGCAAAGTAACATTTCAGATAAAATAGCGGAACCTTTAAGTAGTACCTTGGATATAAACACTGAACATTTCAGAACGGCTCAGCACCCGCATAAAAAGCAAAATTGAAGAAACGCTGGCAAAAGATGAATTTACTGTAGCTAGAACAACGATGAGCGACTAAATTGGAAGTCACTCTTGGAAAATATTCGTGACTGGATCAAAATCTGGTAAAAAGGGTCGATCGACCAGGTAATCACGATGTATAGTATAAGAATTTAAAACAAAGTACGAGGATCCTTTATAAAAATGAATCACCGATTGAACTTTTCCCAGACCAGGACCGACAGAACTCCTGGAAAAGACCATCAGATCCTCACGAAAATAAACCAATACAGAGCCCAAAGCGGGTTCTTAAATGAAAAATAAAATATCCTCTTATTCGGAGCACCCATGAATCAGTTGTGCCAAGGCATTTACGAGAAAACTTCAAATTGCCAAAAATAAATGTTTAAAAATAATTCTGGATAAAACTTGGATCTTTTCCACAAGGGAATTACATAAAATTATAATTCTACCTACGATTGACGACATTATTTCTAATATTTCATCTAAGTGTGCCTCAAAATGCAGAAACTTGGACAACCCTCCGATAAGCTATCGAATTACTTTAATAATAATTAATGGCGCAACAGCCCAAATTTGGCCTAGGCCTTTACGAGACCAACGGAACAGTAGGAGGTGAAGGGGTCAGCTACACGCTCGTCCGTTATTATTACCCCGATTTTAACTCAGGTACTCATTTACAGCTGAGTGAACTGGTAGTCCAAAACCCAATCCCTTTCTCGAAAATTAGTTGTCGCTAAGCAGATTCAAATCTGGTACCAGGTGTATCGAAGACAAGTGCTCTAGACACTAAGCCACCCATACAATAACACTACTCCGCTACGAGATAGTTGATACACTAACGCGATAATTTTACTTAACATTGACAAGAAATTTTATTTTGACGTTCACAAAATAGTATAATATTTATCAAGCTCCGCAACGCAATATTATTTTTAAAAGGAAATGCTTTAAGTGGGTATTTGCATTTAACTCAATTCAAAATTGGTTTTTTTTTTAAATTCTTTTGTAGATAAACATGTGTAGATTATGGTACTAAACGGATTTTTCGAAATCAACTTATAGACGTGAGCTATCGTATCATTTAGGCACCTACTTTATGGATTTCTAATGGCCAAAAGTACTAAAAGAAAACTTTAAACGTGTTTTTCTCGAAACTACGTTTTGCGAACTGGCGTAAATTCTAGAGCTTAAACCCAATAAGCTATCGACTTAATTTTTTTACTAAACTAAAGTCATTGAAGCTTATATCAACAAAATAGTGAAAAGAAATTGTTTCTATTTTTTTAACATCTTCAAGATAAAAACATAACGCAGTCGCGATCGGCTGCAAGCCAATCGTATGATACTCTAGATGAAATACTGAACTCCGATTAATATTTTAGTTGGAAATATATCAAAAGAATGAGGAGTGTACAAGCAATTATTAAATAACCTTTTACTTACAGGTAGAAACTATTGTATAGTGGCTACTCGATTTTTTGATTTATAGTGAGTTCCATAAAGTTAGGACATTTTACAGAATTTTTGTGTGGCAACTATATGAAGGACTTATGGGATATTTTTCATATTAATAGTTTCAGCTGCGACTATTATAAAATTAATGTGTATAAAATTTCAAAGTCGTAACTTAAAGTGTTCTAAAGCTATCGTTCAATATTGGTGAACAGGTTTATTAAGGACTTTTGTATGACAGCTACCCGAAGGAGTCAACGGATGGCGCTAATTAATGAACTCCGTCTTGGTTTTGGTATAAAACTAATTCCTGTAAAATTTTGAATTCCTGCTTTAACTCGTTCTGGAGTTATAGTGGATTCAGTAACAAGCATACATTTTTGAAGGACTTTTCTAGGCTGCTACACGAAGGACGCATTCGATTTGCATCATATTCGGAACTTTCGATTCAAACATTGTCAATCTTAAGTATGCAAAATTTCAAGTTCCTAACTTGAAGCATTCGAGCAATAATTGTGAAAACGTGTTTTAAGGACTCTTGTATGGGAGGTACCCGAAGGAGTGGAAAGATATCGCCCATTACCGAACTTAGCCTTACTTTTTCCATTTTACAAGTGTTGACAAAATTTCAACTTCCTACGTCAACGCGTTCTTGAGTTATCGTGCAAACGGACGGACGGACAGCAAACGGATTTGGGGGTTTTGGCCCCGAATAAACACAAAATAATATATGAGCCGTTGATTTTGAAAGTGAAATAAGTCCATTTCGTTTTTAAATCGACATGATTAACGGTTTACGTTTTAACATGTTTAAAAATATTTATGCCATCTTTCAGAAAAATTTACTTGTATTTGTTAAAAGTGTGATGAAACAATTGCATCAATAGATTCTCAGAAAGTTGCTTCGTGTTGTATAGAATAATGTTACAATGTCACAAAAAATATTTTTTTTCAATATGGACTTATTTCACTTTCAAATACAACGGCTCATATAACTTTTTTTCGTCCGAGGCTCGGTTCTATGCGTTACAAACTTTTCGGGCTGGATTAAACTTATGTTCATCTAGAGTATAAAAACCCTGAAAAATCGAAACAAAAACTTCGTATGCCCGCCGTTTTTTGTTTGTTTGAGGTTTTATTGATTTTATAGGTTTACGCTCCAACTACAGAAATATATTTCTGAAAATTTTTTGAATTCGGATAAAATTTACGACGCCCAGTGGACGTCTTTTTTGAAAATGACGTATTTCGCCATATAACTCGCCACCATAACAAAATTTAAATAAAAAAATTGTTTTGTTGTACTTAAATACTTTATAACTAATACTAAGAACTGTATTTACTAGCACATGCTAAACTAATGTAACCAATAGTTGAAGAGGCGACAGCCTGACCACTTAAAGTAATGTTTACATTTAAGAGAAATTTAAATTATTGGAAATAAATATGAATTTGAAATTGAATTTGAAGTTCACATTGGAGCCCCGCTTATTTAAGAAACGTAAATGTCATTGGAAATTAACATAAAAAATTAAAACACATGCAATGAGTTTGAAAAGGTTTATCACAGCTTCGATCAATTATGTGGAATTATTAAAAAAATATCCCAAGAACCAGGTGCAAAATCCTCGAAGCGTACAAGCAAACAACAAGTCCTACATTGATTAAGCTATTAGTTGAAATATAAAGGAATTTAAATTGATCACATCTTCGTTAAATAGAAGAGTAGAACCTCTGCCAGCAGTAAAGGAAGATATTATCTGGTACTACAGAGCAAACGTAAGACAGCAACTTTAACCAATGATCAAAGAATTCGAAATGAAGTACACCGAATTCGAGATCCCCTACCCAGAAGATCCCTATTCCGAACTAATCGAAAAACTGGCAGAGGAAGTAGGTTTTTTAAAAGCAATGTAATTTTAATTGTACGCTAAACCACAAATTTTCGATAACTTTTTTTAGTGCGAAACTTTTAAATATAAGACTGCTTCATCGAAGGATACGAACGGCGAATTTGATATTTCTTTCTACGAATAAATAAAATCAGAACCAAAAAGAGTCGCAGCAACTCTTGATGTCGATCAGAGTGCAACTGATCGCATGAACGAAAATGTTCAGAAAACTAAGAAAGCTTCGGAAGATGAAAAAGGAAGTCAGGAAAAAATACAAATTGATGAACAAAATTCAGTTGAATCTAAAAGAAACAAAGTGGAAAACGAAAGTAATAAAGATAAATAGAATAAATTTATTTTATTTTAATTGTGTAGATACTATTTTTTTATTGTTTTGGATGTAGTAAAACAAAACCGAAAAAAGTAAGTATCTAATGCCGGTTTTTCCACCAAACGGACAAAACAGAAACTCAGCAAAAACTCGTGTCGAAAAAAGCTAAATCTTTGTTCAGTTTGTGTTTTTTGGTTCGAGACAGAATAAGTTTTCCATGTGCTTTGTTCGCTCAGTTGAAACAGGCTCCGAACAAAAACAAAACTGCGATAAGCCACTGTCGGTTTGGTTGAAACATTGTTTTGGTTTTGTTCGGGTTTTGGTTTTCCGTGCTTTCTAGAACATGAACAAGACAAGAACTTTATTTGTCCGTTTGGTGGAAAATCGGCATAACACGGTGGCCCTTCGATGCAAGCTGATTTTAATTCCTGTCTAAGGCCGCGGTCCGAATTACACTTTTCTCGGTCCAAATTGCGCTTACAACGCAAACAATTTGCATGGAGGTTGGAGGGGTAGTTTTCTGGTGCTTACACTGCTCACGGTTTCGAGGATAGACACTGTGAGTACACTGTGTACACAGAATCGATCCGAATTGAAAGCAACATAAGAGTATCAACAATTTGGACCGAACGTAAGTACTGTTAGTGATGTAGCATAATGAGACTACTAGCCCGCTTAGTGTTTTATTTTAAACAGCTTCACCAGTGAGTTCAGCTGAAACCAGCTTTTCTTGAAACATTTTTCATAACGATACCGCCGAAACGATTGACAACATAAAAAATGTAACTACATATTATCTAATTTTTCTGTCGCACTATCACACTATCGTGCTATACTCTCGCGAAAGTACTACCGCACAAAACTATCACCATGAAAACGGGGCTTAGGACAGTTTTGATTAGAATAAATCGGTGATTTCCATTGTTATTCTGATGGTGAATTAAATGAATAGGCATGTTATTCTCAGCGAATCCTCTCCTCCATATGAATTATTGCACTAACCCTCAAGCAAGAAAACAGCTTCACTGCGCCACCTGGCTGGTTTATTCTTATTGGATCGAGCTTCCAGTTTCTTTACCAGTAGGACGCCCAAAAATGCCAGAGACCGACTTGATTTCGATTTTATTTTATTTTCATCCCACCAACGAATCGAGGCTGCGGAAAACATTGATTCTCGGTCTCGCAAAATCTTTTGCGAAATTTATCCCAATTATAAATTTTTTTGGGAGCAGGAAATCATGAAAGACATTAAGATACCCGCATGGGATCCACCCCCACTAAAACCACCTCCCTTTGTGTATTAAACTAGTCTGAGGACTAACCATTAATTTTCGTCTGAATTCTTAACCCTATTCAAGTTAGTAGGTCATCCATTGATGGCCTACATGTAAATCTGACATGTAATACAATACAATACAACACTATATTACAAGTACACCAAATCAAGAGGTTTGGTTCTATTCAGCCTTCTTATTTGATTATGAGTATCAAGAAGTTTGACTGCCTCAATGTTGACGTGATGCTGTAGCCTATTTTCATGTTTAACAGCATTCTTTTTTATTACACTAGGTACATTAAGGATCTCTAGGTCCCGGTGTAGATCGTTGTTTCGTACATACCACGGAGCATTGACTATCAGGCCTATTCAGGACCGAGTCACAAGTCACAAAGTAGGTTGAGAGTTACAATTTTGTATGAACTTTGAATTAATTGTGACTTTCCAGCTACTTTGTGACTTGTGACTCTGATCCTGAATAGGCCTGTATATTACGTAGAACTTTGTTCTGGAAGATTTGAATTTGAGTACGTTTAGCATACCTCCATAGTTGACTACAATATGACCATACAGGTTTTAGTGTTTGATTACAAATTAATATCTAGTTTCTAGTTCAGCCTTTTTCTTTTTGACATGTTCTTTCCATCTTAATTTAGCATCTAGTGTTATGCCTAAGTATTTGGCGTTGTTTTCATGAGGTACTAAGGTACCATTTAAGTTGACTCGTGGCCGGTTTCTTATGTTTTTATTTGTGAAGTTCACGTGTATAGATTTTGTTCCGTTAAGTTTAATTTTCCATTTCGTTGTCCAGTTGCATATCTAATCAGTCGCTTGTCCATAGTTTCGTTAATATTTGTTCCTACTGCCTGTAAGGCAGTATCGTCCGCAAATGTAGCAATAGATACATTTACTAGCTCCGGCATGTCGCTTGTATATAGGACGTATAAGATAGGACTCAAGATACTGCCTTGCGATACTCCTGCTTTAACTTCTTTAAGTTCAGAATACGCATCCTCCTGCTTCACTCTGAATATTCCGTCCGACAAATACCATGTTAGCAATTTTACGTATTGTCCTAAAAACATTTTATTCAATTTGTGTATAAGACCTTTATGCCATACTTTATCAAAGGCTTGAGCCACGTCTAGGAATATAGCAGAGCATATTTACTTTTCCTATAACATTCGTTATTCGATGAACTTGGTCTAATGTCGAATGTTGTTTTCTAAATCCAAATTGGTGGTTAGGTATTAGATTTTTCCTTTCTATTATGGGTTTGGGCCTAGTCAGTAGAAGTTTTTCGAACACCTTAGAAATTGCCGGCAACAGCGAAATGGGTCAACACGATTTCACTTCGTTTGAAGGGTTTCCCAGTTTTTGTATCATGATCACTTCCGCCACTTTCCATACACCGGGCACGCGACTTAACCTGAATGCCGCATTAATCAAGGCTTTTCTAGGTAGCTGCTTCAATATTTCCCCTTTTATTAGATCAAATCCTGGAGATTTCTTTGTTTTTAAGCTGACCCTAATTTCTTTGGTAACTTCTATTAGTGAGGCTCTCTGGATTTCTAATACTTCCTGATTGCCTGCTTCTGCCAGCATTTCTTCTGAGTAGATCTCATTTGGTCTGAACATTTTTTTTTCCAGGTGGTCAGTACAAACTTCGAATTTTTGTTTGTTTTCTCTTGCCCATGTTCCGTCTTCTTTTCTAATGGGTGGTGTCTGTAATCTTGGCCTTGTAAGTTTCCTTGTTGCTTTCCATAACCAGTAGTTTGTATCTTCATCTGCAGTTAGTTTTCCTAGGTATTTGTTTATGGATTCATGTTTAAATTGTAATATTTGTCTTCTAAGTTTTTCTTTTTGTTATTTAATATAGTTTTATCAGATGGGTCACGTGTTTGTTGCCATCTTCTCCTTGCTCTTCTCTTTATTTGAAGTAACTCCATAATCTCGCTTGGATAGTTATTTGCAATAGGTTCGTGTGTGTAATTTCTCGTGTTGTTCCAAGCAGATTGTTGTATGTCGTTAATGAGTATCTTTTCCGCTATGTCCAGTTGTTCTTTAGTTCTCAGTTCAGTGTTTAAAGTAATTTTCTGTTCCAGGTCTAGTTTTCCTGTTTTAGTTGACTAAGGGCCATGTAGAGCGAATAGAAGATAGAAGAATCCACAAACGAGCTCTTAAAGACAAAGCGAGTGGTAACCGGCCGAGAGGCAAACAATAGAAAGACCCGACTGATGAAGATAGCCGGTTTAACAATTAGCAGCTGGACACGTAGTCTTCGGATCGAGACAATTGGAGGCGACGACTTCAGAAGGCCAGGACCCGTTTTGGACTGTCGCGCCATTGATGTGGAGGGTAATTTCAGACTTATCCTTGCTTCCGTATTGTCGATTTTGGGTAGACTTTCCGCCATGAATTTTTTGTCACCAGTGAAAACTGGATTAGTGTACTTGGTGCTGTAACTCTCTGGTTTTTTCTACTTAACCTGATTGTGAATTGCTTTTACATGACATCATAAAAATTCCGTCAAATTCGTTTAAAAACGAAAACGCAGCCCGGTGCACAAAATCTAAGGCAAGCGAACGTCTGCATGAAAATACAGGACGTTAGACTTCATGGACAATATAGCCTAGTTGGAAGAATGCTTCTTCCACGCCATCACAACTAATTTACAAAAATTCCATCTCGTCTAAGAAAAGGCTGCCCTGAGCACTAAATTCAAACCAGGCTTTTGCCTACAAGGAAAATGATTGTTCAGCGCCCGACTGCGTTCAAGAGACAATCCAGCCTTGTTGGGAAAACACCTTTTACATGCCGCAACAATTAATTCAAGAAAATCTCTCAAAAGAACTTCCCGGTGCACGAAATCAAAGTCAGGCTTGCACCTGCAAGGTAAATGAACTGCAGTCTACCGATAAATGGTTCAGGAAAGCCCCGCCTTGTACGGATAATCCAGCCTGGCAGCCCGAATAGCCAATTGAAAAATAAAAAAAAAAAAAACAAATTAAATTTAAAAATTTTGAAGTTCAAATCGTAGCCGGCACTCACATTTTTCGCTGCCTGTCAAACCCCAAAACGAGGAATGCAGCTATAAATTAAAAAGAAAGAAAGAATAGTCCAATTGGGACAGTGATATATCGACTACAAAAGAATTACCAGCGGTAAGGAAGGAGGCTGCATGTAACTGATCGGCGGCACTGACATCGGGGTCCTTGTCGGGAACGACATCTCTCCACTTGGAGGTTAGGATCACCTCGACACCAAAATTTTTTTCTTTCAACTATCAATTTCAATCAAATACACAGCTGCATGTTTGGCTCTATAACAAAAATTAATAAATATACACTTTAAACAGCACAGAGAAGCTAAAGTTGTACCAGAAAAAGCCGAACAAATTCGCAACCGGATTGACAGTCGCCCGCACCGAGTCGGCTATTTAAAAAAAACTCAGACAAAACCTCGATTAAGTGCAATATATCGGTAACTACTTTACACACTGCAAGATAAAACTTTTTGCGCGATCTTAATTAAATCGAAATTCACAAAATTCACACGTTTACATCGATATAACGATGAGTTTTATCGAGTCCGAGGGGCCGCTGTTAAAAATGTTTTACCGACGTCGCCATTTTAATTTTTTTTTGCACAATTTATTCCCTGCAGTGATAGCAGCGCACCATGCGAGAAATTTGAACAATTTTTTGAAATGTGAGTTTTCAAATTCTATTTTTATTAAACGAAACATTTGGACATAAATAATTCGAATTGCTTGAAATATTGCAAAACAAAAGTATAAAGTCCAATTTTAAAACAAAACGAGCAAATCTACCATGAATAAAGGCTGCGGAAATTATTGAAACAATAAATAGCAATGACAGCACTGTTTTTTGTTGTGACGTTTTGTTCGTTCCATGCGGCACGGCGCAAGGTACACTGGAAAAGAAACGCAACCCGGTGACAGTTGCATTAATTCGGAGGAAACGTTTATGCAACAAAAAATATTATGGAGCGATGCGGTAAATTCGGGCCGCTGTTAGGTGTTATTTCTATCGGAAATGTCTATTGTAAATTTCTTGTAAATACGAACAACTAGCTTATGGTGATTTTTCGCTGGAATGACATTCTTTCTATTTCAGGTTTATGCGGCCCGAAACGCTGAAGTCCTTACCTGCCACGAAATTAAATTAAAGCAGGTGGTACCGCAGCCCGGTTGGCTTGAATTTGATCCGATAGAATTGTGGACGAATGTTTTGGAATGTATCGAAGTACGTGAAGTGAGTGGTGAAGCGTTGCAAGTGTTTTACTAAGGTTTCTTTCTGTCGGTTGCAGGTCTCGTGCCGGAATCTTATCATTCTTGACATCGATCCCGGCGATATTTTAGCACTCGGAATTTCGAACCAACGGGGAACTACTGTTCTGTGGAATAAAACCAGCGGGACTCCGCTCTACAATGCGATTGGTAAGTTGTAGGAAGCTGAAGCCTTGCGCTAAGCGAGATAGTGATATTTTTCTTTGCTTCCCTATTTTTGTGTTTAAATTCAAACCTGGTAGCCAGGAAGCAGAAGTCGTGTGTACGATTCACACTCATGAAAATGTCCGGAATTTTCTTTCACTTCCCTACAATATCCACTCCCAATAATTATCCTTTCATACATCTCGCTGAAATAAAGAACGCTACCTACACACCATATCCACAATGATTTTCACCGGCGGTTCGAAAATGGTTTCTGGTACAGGCGCGAGGTTTTCTTACAGGAACTCGATAGTTATAAGTACTACAGGCCTCCAGACCATGCCAGTGTATCTTTGCAGAACTTCAGGCTTGCAAAATTATCGAAGCAAAGGTCGCCCTGGAATGTCATCAGAAAGGTATCCGTTGATACCAGAAGTACCTTACTAATCAAGTCCACTCAACTAGGGGTGTACGCGAATGATGTCAACATCATGGCCAGATCTGTTCCAGACGCGAAGGAAGTCTTCCACTGTCTAGACTCAGCAGCAAAGGATGTCGGGCTAAGGGTCAATGAGAGTAAGACCAAGTTCATGATCCAAACAAGAAGAAACGCGCCAACTAGACAAAATATGACCGTGGGGGACTACAACCTGGTGAATGTGGATCATTTCTCATACTTGGGATCACACCTTGTAAGAGACCGCAACGAACGGGACGAAGTAAATCAGCGGATCACACTAGCAAATAAGGCATACTTCACGGTTCTCCCGATCTTAAAATCGAAAAAAGTGCACAGGCTGAGCAATCTTCGCATATACAAAACCATAATAAGACCTGTGCTACTATATGCAAGTGACACTCAAGCGTCTGAAAAATCAATAGACGCTTTCGAACGACGAAGACCAGTAAGAGAAGGCACTGTATGGCGTATTCGGTACAACAACGAGTTGTGTAACATCTATGATCTATTTCGGACAAAGCGGATTCACGCTTCAAAAAGACTGGGCACCAGGGCATTCGGCCCGTTCAACGATCGTGTGAACAACTGTTTCCTGGATTTTGGAGCAAGGACGTTTGGCCATCAAACTCGCCGGATTTAAATCATCTTGATTTCTCCGTTTGGTCTTTTTTGCAGCAAAGGCTCTCAGGAAAACTTCTTCAGTTTTACTTTATTATTTTAATAATTAAGTATTGTGATTGATTTTAAAAAAAAAAATTTGCTACCCTCAAAATTTTTATTTTCACGTTTCATAACTAGTAGACGCGAAAAAAGCAATAAAAATTTTCAGTCCGTCTGTCCGCCGTACGCAAGATCGTTTGGAGGCTCGTAGCTGCCAATCGATTTGAGATATTAAATTTAAATTTTTTTAACGAATAGACGGGGTAGGCTCCTTGAAGTGACCAAATTTTTAGGGGTGGGGGTGCGAGGGGGAAGTGTTTTAGACCGAAAATTTTGGTTTCTAGATCTCAGTAACCCCTAATGATAGGAAGCTGAAGCTTGGAATTTCTATAGAGCTCTGATAGTAGACCCATTTGCAGAAAAATTGTCAATATTGTTCAAGGGGTGTGGAAGTGGGGGGAAATGTAATGCGTCCGAAACCCAAAAAAGGCGAGATAGACACATTCTAAAATCCATATCTCCTAAACCGTTAATGGCACACCATTCAAACTTAACAAATATTTGTAGTTATACTAGGAGAACAGAATCAAGAAAAATTTTGGGTGGGGGAAGTTGTGTATGGGGGTGGGAGGTGAAAAACTTTAGATTACGATATCTCATGAACCAATTGCTCTAGAAAAATAAAATTCGGTTTGGGTATAAAGGTCGACAAATAAAGATTGATCTAAGTAAAATTTTTTAAGTGGGAGGTGGAGCATGGAAGTGGAGGGGATGAGAATTTTTCAAATCAAACACATTTCATATCTCAAGAACAGTGTAAGATAGATGCTTAGAATTTTTACCAGAAGTAGGCCCAATAGAACTCTAGTAGGGAAAAAAGTTTTGGGGTTGAGGGTGTAGAGGGGGAGGGTGAGGGAGGGTGAAAAGGCAAAAGTTCCGATGCTTATATCTTGAGAACCTGTAATGATATAAGCCTTAAATTTGGTATTTAGATAGAGCTATAGTAGCGAAATGGTGGAAAAATATATTTTTTTTAGGGGTAGTATGCTACGGGGGTGGGGGTGGTTTTCCTAACTATTAAACGGTTCATGCTAGAAAGTTGAAACTCGGTGTGTATATGTAAATCAACTAGAAAAGTAGTTGTGATAAAAAAAAACTTGAATATTCATTGGCGTTCACAAAAGGGGGCAAAAAAAATTATTTGTAAATATAATAAATATAAAATGCATATATTTTCACGATTTTCGTCATATCTACTAGGTCTTTCCAAATATTGAATTCATTTCTATTCTACGGATTCTTCTAGAAAGTGTTTTCAAGGTTTTTTGAAATTCGACCCCTAAGGGTAGTGTGGTACAAGTGGGGGGTGTTTTTCCTATATATAGAACGGCTTAAGCTACAATGTTGAAACTCGGTGTGTATATGTAAATCAACTAGAAAAACAATTTTGATTAAAAAAAAATTCAAATATGTATTGGCGTTCAGAAGGGGGGCAAAAAAAATTATCTGTGAAAATAGAATGCATATTTTTTCACGATTTTCGTCATATCTACTAGCTCGTCCCAAATATTGAATTTAATTTTATTCTATGTATTCTCCATAATTGACCCCTAAGGGGGTGTAAAGTGATAGTGTACTTTTTCATAAATTATTCCATATCCCTCAGATCCAATCAGATTTTCACTTCCACGATCTTGTTCTTTTTGATAGGTTTTCAGTCACATAATAGCCTCCACCGCATTTCAGAATTGAACGCGTTCTTAACTTCTACCGGAAAAATAATAAAGTTACGCTCAGATTGTTGGCAGATTTTTTTTTCTGTGCCGCAAAATTAAATTGCTATGACTTTTCTGTCATTTCGAGTTTCGTTCACTTTTTACTGCTTATTGTGAAAATGATGGCAATAGGGCCGTTATTACAACCTCAGTTTAAATTTAACCAGAACTTTGACTATAAGTTTTGTATGAGCATCTGTCAGTTAAACTTTCAGTTAGAACGTTACTGACGATCGTAGGGACGGGCCTTAGTGTCTCTGAAATTACTGTTTAATTTTTTTATTGAGCGTTTAAAATCAAAAATTTTGAAAAAAAATTAACTAGTTTATATTTGACAGCGCTGTACGTTAGAGAAATTGCGTTGCAAATGTAAACTCAAAGCTGAAAAGCGTTGCAGAAAAATCTGCGTTCGACGCACAGACGCATAAATGCAACGACAATGGAAATCAACCTTTAATACTACAATCGTTGAAAAATAAAAAACAGTGCAGTCATTAGGACTGCCGACAGAAGTGAAAACTTGAAACCATGAAATTAAAGTGTTTTTGTTTTTGCATTTTCAAATTAATTGTAGTATCAAAAATTAATCTGGTTTTCGTATCTATCGGCACTCCGAATAACAATTATTTCAGTTACTATGTTAATATGTATTTATTTCAGTTACCATAAGCCTATTGTATCCCTTTTAGAATGTAATGAAATGGTTGAAAGAACAAATAATCCAAGAATTGTTGAAATTGATGATGATAATGATGCAATCAATGAAAATAATGTTGAAAATCAAGTTCATTAAAATTCACATAAATAAAAATACTATGAATAATATAAATTTATATTAATTATTATTATATGAATTAACTTGTGGTTATATTTTGCATTTGGATCGCGTAACCCATCATATGTTTTGATCAATAAATAAACTATATTTAAAATTGTATATAATTGTTGTTCAGAGTGCCGATAGATGCGAAAACCAGACAAATTTTTGATACTACAATTAATTTGAAAATCCAAAAAATAACACACAGTCCCCATATGTACAACGCTTGGTAGACAAGAGTAGTGAGGCTTGAATAAAAGAGAAATAAACATGCAGCGAGAAACGTAATTTCATTTTCCATTTTACATTTTCCATTTTCGATTTTCCATTTTCCATTTTCGATTTTACTTTTTCGATTTTCGATTTTTCTTTTTCGATTTTCCATTTTCGATTTTCCATTTTCCACCTGTACTCCACTACCACCCCATCGAAAATTTCTTTTAATCCCTTCACTGTTTCCTGACGCTTTTTCGTTTCATCCCTCGGTTTCATCTCTCGGTTTCATTCAATTGGGTGACGGTGACGCGAATTTATGAAATTTTACCCCATACAAAAATCGCTCAACGCGCCTAAAGAAGTTTTCACTTCAAAAATTAATCAAATAAGAACACAAGCAATATTCCTTACCAAGAAAAGGAAACGTAGTAATCTTCCTATCAATTTCATTGGACAAACCATTGAGTGACGTGACTCTATACAAAGGCCATGTAGAAATGACGTGCTTCAAAGTCTTAAAAAGCATTCAGCTCTTTACTTCCTAATCACAGAAAATCCAAGTTTTCGGCGCATCACAAACTCCTGATTTTTAAGCAGGTCATCCAACCCATAAAATCGTATGGCGCTCCTTTATGGCGTCAAAAACCCGCTACACACCACTTTGAATAATAAAATCTTGTTTCCTCCGAATGTTGAGATTTTCTATTTCTATTAGGGCCGGGTGCAGCCCAATGGTAGTGTACTAGGCTTGTGAACATTGCTTCAGCGATATCGTGGGTTCAATTCCCACTCTATGTATAAATTATTTAAAAGAATTTTTCAGTTGCTATTTGCTTTGAAAATATGAATATAAATAGTGAACAGTGTGGAATGTTTAATAGGATTACTACTAAAGGATTTAACACTGATCAGATGAATTATGTTTCAATTCCTAGCATATTCACTAACACCCCCAGAGCAACCAGACAGTAGTTGATTTGTTATAGGCAACATTGCTGTTTTGGTAGATCACATCATAGCCAAACAGCACTCAAAATTATTAACATCAACTAGTACACTGCCATACCCGGCCCGATTTCTGACCCCCCATCCCTAAGCTGACTGGATTATACACTACAGTGTATTAAAGGCTTACCATTTAAGTCCAGTTCAGTATCCTTAAAAAAAAAAATAAAAAAATAAGAGCGCATACGTAGCCTTGCTGACTTTGATCAATAGAATTGATTTCGCAACTGGAAAGGTTTGAACGTTTCTTCTCTTTTCTCTTTTGGTAAAACACATTGCTTGTGTTTTCGCTTGATTTGTTTTAATTTTCCACCGGTGGTAGAATTGGTAAAGTCCTTAGAAGTATAGTTCAAGTACTGTTATTTTCGTGTCTGGATCATTTGAGCTAGTATAGATGCAGGTATCATATACAAAGGTTGCTAGTTCGCAGTTAGGATGTGAAGAGATATCTGCTGTGTACATATTGAATAGCGTTGGGCTTAGACATGATTCTTGTGAAACTCTTGTCGGTATTTGGCGACTATCGGAGTAGGAAGAGTTAATTTGAACTATAAATAATATGAAAGGACTGAACAATTACATACATCGAGAGTGATAGTTTAATTAACCTTTATCGGGCCAAAGAAAAAAAATCTTAATCACGCCGAAAAGTTACTTGGTTACCTACTATTAAAATAAAATCACTTCATTTCTTGTTATTATGCATAAATTTGGTATTGATATATTGTTTACAAGTATGGCTACGAAATACTCTTACAGGCAGTAAATAATAATTTAAGTTTTAGCTTCATTTGTTTATACAAAAAAAAGTAAAAAAAAAAAACCAACAGGGTACCTCTTTGGCCCGATAAGGATTAATTTAAAAATTAACCCTTCGTACCAGCCAGTATCAAAAGCTTTTTCTATATCAAGCGATATCATTCCCACAGATTTTCTTTCGTAGAATGTATCCTTAACGAATTTTGTGACTTGAAATAGCTGATGACAATTTAAGTGATCTTTTCTAAGTCCGAATTGAAAATCTGGAATAGTTTTGGTTGAGTCCAGAACGGTCTGTATTACTTTTCAAATAAACGCCTACATAAAATAGCTAACGTGCATAACATAAAAACACTAACCGATAAAAGATGAGTCCTTTTTAAAGAGGGATGCATCTCTTTAAAAAGGACTGATCTTGTATCGGTCAGTGTTTTTATGTTATGCACGTTAGCTTGCTGGTTGCTTCGTTCCTATAGATTTTGCCCATTGCATCTTTTCATCTTTTGACATGGTAATCAGGTAAATTACTTTGTAATTCTTTAGCTCTAAGTTAGTTTAAGTGGCTTAAGTTTAAACAGGAAAGGTTTTTCTCTTTACTTTTCCTTGGCAAATTATTATATATACCATATTTCTATTATTTATTTTTCCTCATTACCTAAGGGCTTTAATTTTTGCAACATAGCTGTTAAGATGATAAGTCTTATCTCTAAAACGTTTTTGCTCTGATAATGGATTTTGAATTATTATAAATAAACAGGGCACTGTCTGGTCGGTAGACACACTAGACTACTGGGTACCGATAAAAATAATCTTTGCCGTAGCTGCGGTGACCCAGAAGTGAAAGAGTCAATCTTCCACGTTCTATGCGAGTATCGGGAACGGGAAGACGGCGCATATTTCCTCGATGGCATTGGGGATATCAATAAGAGGAAACTAAAAATGGTTTTAGTTTCCATGAGTAACCACACTGAAACGGGTAGGACAACGAACGAACACTAACATCTAAGTGACAGAAGATGATGGCATAACCACTCACCATACCATACTTCTCGCTCGCTGTTCGTTAATCGATGGGCTAAAAACGTATCTCCAAATGTAGAACTCAGATTGAGCGAAGGGACGACAATAATTTTATCAAATTCGCACAGAGAAATATTTGTTCATTCGCACACTTAAATAACCAAATCGACTTTGGCCTAAACAAATTAATCACGAAAAAAATTAGAGACCTGAATATGCCGGATTCAGATTTCAATCCGGCAGCACGCCCTGCATAAGTCCGTTACTGTACAGCATTTACACCTCAGATATCAATAAACTTCCAACCTGTGACATGGCAGTATATACGAGCTCCGTCGACCCCATTATCATAACCACCAACCCTCAAACTCAATTGAAGGAACTAGGAACCTACCATTCCAAATGAAAAATCATCGTCAACGCCTGATAGCCTAATGCATATTTTTGTATATCTTTATTTGTAACGAAACACAGTAATAATTGTCTTTCAGCATGGACCGATACACGAACATCATCTACTGTTAAAAGTCTTTTATCAACGCTTCGCGGTAAAGTTGACTATCTGCAATCAGTTTGTGGTCTTCCAATCAGCACATGCTTTAGTGCGATAAAATTGAGATGGCTCAAGGAAAATGTGCCGTCTATTAGTCAAAACATTTTAGATAAAAGTTGCTGTTTCGGTACCTTGGACTCGTGGATTGTATGGGTAAGTTGATGAAATATTAACGACTTAATCGTACGTACTAACTAGCATACTTTACACGGCAGAATCTAACAGGTGGAACTGATGAAGGTAAACATGTTACCGATGTCACAAATGCCGCGTACACGATGCTAATGAACTTGGAAAAACTTTCGTGGGATCCAAAATTGTGCGCCTTCTTTCACCTGCCGCCGCATATCCTTCCCGAAATAAGAACATGTTCGGAGATTTATGGATTCGTTCGTGACGGACCGTTGCGCGGAATTCCAATTGCAAGTGTATGTAGAATTTTAAATGAATTTATTGCTTTGTTTCGTATTAGCTTGAAATGTTGTTACCGTTTGAACTATGTTAAGATAATTTTCCAACGATCTCAACTAGCTAGCAACTCTACTAAATAGCAAGCTAAGTATAATTATTATATTTTTACAATCAGTGCATGGGAGATCAACCTGCCGCTCTATTAGGACAATTATGCATTCGTACCAAACAAAGTGCATGTACAATCGATGAGGGTTGTTTCATTTTATTTAATACCGGTCAGGAGATTATCGAATCCGAAAATGGATTGTTGAGTACAGTAGCATTTAAATTGGGGCCCAAACAAAAGGTTTTCTATTGCCTGGAAGGAACCGTCGCAAATGCTGGCGCGACAGTAACATGGCTCAAAGATAGCCTTTACTTAAACACCGAACTGAAAGACAGTAATGTGTCGTCGGGGATATTCAATACATATGCGGGCGATTCGACAATAACTTCGTCCGAACATTCTAGTTCGATATTTGTGAACAGTGATAGTATGCTAAATATGAAACGAAGCGATGTTTTATTCGTTCCTGCATTTAATGGACTTTATTCGCCATTTTGGAAACATGATGCTAGAGGGTAACACGGTCAAGTAGTGATTGAAAATTAAAATATTATTAAATTTTTCATTCCTTTCTGAAGATTAATTTTAGGAATAAGTAATACCACTACTGCCGAACATATAACACTTGCAGCATATGATGCTACATGCTTTCAAGCTCGTGATCTCCTGCAATCATTTTGCGCTGATACCAAAACCTGGCCGCCTTTGGATAAATTAATTGTTGGCGGCGAATTTAGTGAAAATAATTACTTGATGCAGCTTATGGCAGATATTATAGGAATTGCTGTTGGTAAATTTTTCTTACAACTCTGTTTTAGTAGCAAAACACAAAGCAATCTGGTAAAATTACAGAACGACCTCAGACATCTGCACCATCATGCTTAGGAGTTATGCTAGCAGCCGGAATCGCTATGGGTATCATATCACTTGAAAGTTCTTTTACAATGTACACGCCACCATCGGACATATTTTATCCAACAACAACGTGCAATAGTAAAACTTACCGATATATTTAATTTTAATATAAACTATATTTTATGTATTCCAATAGAACGAGACGTCTTGCATAAAAGGTGGCAATATGCAATAAAAAAGTGCATAAACTGGGACAATTTCGAGCAATTCGATGAAGAACTGACGGCTTTTACTCATCAGGATAAAGATCCGTATTTTGCCATACGAAACTCCATTCCGGGAGGAATATTTTTAACTTCTTCCTTTATTGTTTTAATAATTGCGAAACTTTTAACTAGTCGAAATATTTCGTAAAAAAAATTCTTGTAGCCAAAGTATAATTTGTAGAAAACATGTTTACCTTTAATAGTGTATAAGTAGGGTATTTTTTAGGCGGGCTCACTACTACAAGAGCCTCGGAGTTTAGTTAAGCACGCTTACGGTGCAGCTGACGAATAGCGCCCAATCCTGTAATCGAGGCCATTTTGTAATTATGTTTAACAGACAATTTAAATTAAATAAATTGTTGAAAAATTATGAAATTGAAAATAAACGCTTATGTATGTCAAATTAAATAATATGTTTTTCATATTTCCGGGTTATGAAATACGGGATAATAAAATATAACCAGGATGGTTTCTTTATGAGTGGAAAACTCTATGTAGTGCCAACAACGTATCGAAATTTTTGGAGTAGATTTATGGGAATATTTCAAGCTCAGACTTTTGGTTCTAATGTTTAAAGGTTTTTTTTTTTGACAAACCACGTTGTTACGGTATTTTTATTCAGTATTGTTTGACATATCATCATGGTAAGATTGACACCACAACAACGACTCCAAATTATTCAGCTGTATTACAAAAATCAGCGTTCTGTAAGAAATGTTTTTCGTGCACTTCGAGCAACATATGGTGTACATCATCGACCTTCCGAGACCACTATTGCCAATACCATCCGCAAATTTGAGTGTCAGTGTACGTTATTAGATGATACGCCTTTCGAACAATCGTTGCATCCACAAAAATGCATTGTCTGGTGTGGCTTATGGGCTGGTGGAACCATCGCTCTGTGTTTCTTTAAAAATGAAGCCAAACAGAATATAACCGTCAATGGCGAGCGCTATCGCACTATGATATGGGACCTTTTTTTGCCTGAAATTGAAGCTCGTGATATCGGCGACATTTGGCACACACAGCGCGCGAAACAATGGCTTAATCATTTTGGTGAGCAGCTAATTTCTTTGGTGCTATGTGAAGTCGAAAGTTTTCGCAGATAAGCCACCTACGATTCAGCACTTAAAAGGTACTCGCTTAATTGGGCAGATACCGGGCGCAATGCTTTTGTGATCCAAAATTCAACCTTCCGAATGGACCACCTATGGAGTAGGTTTTATATAAAATTTTAAAAAAAGTTCCAAATGAATAACCCATTACAACAAAGAGCTATAGTTTTTTCAGACTTGATCTGTGAGCAAAATCGCTTGTTTTAAGGCAGGTTTCTGATTTCAGGGGGTTTGAATTTTTTCAGATACTTTCACTCAACTGAGAGCTGTGCATAATATAATGTAGGTGACGAAATTTTTGGTCTGAGTGAACATCTCGGATTCCGTAGTAGTATTACATATGTAAACTAAACCCACAATAACCATCATCGGCTCGAAATAAAGTAAAGTGAAGGTCCTACCAGAACCATATATTAAAATAAAAAATGGTTAATTTGTTTTTCCGATTTGGACGCTATTTTTCATTTCGAAAGTTTCTGATTGTTTTTTTCTTTTCTAAAAAAATAGGTGCACGAAACATTTCTGCGTAAAACGAACGATGATTCTTTGATCAGTACAAGCAAATTTGGCGGATCAGTATAGAATGGAGCTTGATGGAAAATTCAACGCAAAAATCTATGTAGAAATAACATTCACAACTTTTATGATTTCCGATGTGGACCACTGTTGTTAGTACAAACTGTATTTCATAAAAAGACACATCCGATCTCTTACTTCTCATATAAAAAATTTAAAACGGAGTTGAGCATCATCATGCTTATCACAACTTCGGTATGTGTTTTTTTTAATTTATTTAAATTTTATTAGTTTTTAAATATTATGTACAAAAAGTATTCAACAAATAATAACAAAATCTTAAAATATTTTAGAATTAAGACCCCATGAGTCCGGTACGACAATTTTACTTTATTATTTTAATAATAAAGTATTGTTATCGACTTTTAAAAAAAAAAAATTTACTACTCTGAAATTTTTTTTTACACGTTTTATGACTAATAAACACCAAAAAAGCAAAAAAAATACTTAAGATTATGATATCTCATAAACCAATTGCACTAGAAAAAAAATTCGGTTTGAGTATAAAGCTTGATAAATAAAGATTGCTCAAAGTAAAATCTTTGAAGGGGGCAGCGGAGCATAGAAGTGGGGGTGATAAGAATTTTCCAAAAATATCACTTTTCATATCTCAATAACAGTGTAACATAGATGCTTCAAATTTTTATCAGAAGTAGGCCCAATAGAACCCTAGTAGAACCCAATAGAACCCTAGTAGGGAAAAATTGGGGGTGGGGTTGTAGAGGGTGAGGGTGGGGAAGGGTGAGAAGGAAAAAGTTCCGATGTTTATATCTTAAGAACCTAAAATGATATAAAGCTGAAACTTGGTATTTAGATAGAGCTATAGTAGTGGCAAGGTGGAAAAATATTTTTTTTAGGGGTAGCATGGTACGGGGATGGGGGGTGTTTTTCCTAACTTTAGAACGGCTTATGCTAGAAAGTTGAAACTCGGTGTGTATATGTAAATCAACTAGAAAAGTAATTCCGTTAAAAAAAATTCGAATATTCATTGACGATCGGAAAGAGGGGCAAAAAAAATTATCACTAAAAATAAAATGCATTTATTTTCACGATTTTCGTCATATCTACTAGGTCTAATATTGAATTCATTTTTTTTTTCTACGGATTCTTCATATGAATACCTAGAATGCGTTTTCAAGATTTTTTGAAATTCGACCCCTAAGATGGTGTAAAGTGGTGGTATACTTTTTCATGAATTTCACCATATCTCTCAGGTCTGATCAGATAACGAATATCTTTTCACTTCCACGGGCGTGTTTAATAAGCACATATTTTTAAAAAAAATTTAATATTCATTGGCGTTCGGAAGGAGGGGGAGCAAAAAAAAATATTATTAAGAATAAAATACATACATTTTCACGATTTTCGTCATATTTACTAGGTCTTTCCAAATATTGAATTTATTTTTATTCTACGGATTCTTCATATGAATACCTAGAAAGTGTTTTCAAGATTTTTTGAAATTCGACTCCTAAGAGGGTGTAAAGTGGTTGTATATTTTTTAGCATATATTGCATATCTTTTCACTTCCACGGGCTTCTTTTTCAACCTCTAGACCGCATCCCGGAATATGACCCAGTTATATAATTCATATGTTACACCCTATTCTAACCGCTTCCCGAACTTTTTGTTAGGTTTTCAGTCACATAGTAACATACACCGCAACCCCGAATTGAACACGTTCGGAACTTCTGCCGAAAAAATAATAAAGTTGCGCCCAGACTGTTGGCAGATTTTTTTATCTCTGTTAGATTTTCCTTTCTTGAGAGGATTTTAATCGATTGAAATCGTTTTTCGTTCGTGTAATTTGACGTAGACAATTATACGAAATAATTTTGATTTTACAGAAAAAAGTAGTGTTACAGGCTTTCAAATTATTTGAAACGCATAACTATTACAAATTAATAATTTTTTCATTGATTTATCTTCTAGAAATACCAATTAATTATACTATCTATGATACCTTTCAATGAAATGCGGTCTTATGTAATTCTTGCCATGAAAATCGTTAAAAATTGTTTCAGTTTGACTTCATATAGATATTTTTAACAAAAATGAAAATTTTTTAAAATTTGATATATGGAAAATCTTCTTTGAGATTTTTTTTCTAGCTTTATATTATTGAAAATGATATGTTAGTTATTCAAGAAATAGGTAATATGCGTTTAAAAAACTCGAATTTACACATTTTAACAAATGTTCAAGGGTTGTTGTTCTAATAGAGTTTTTTCCAAATACAGTTTTGAATTTTTTCTCTATGAATGACCTAGTTTACATACCAGCTAATAAAGTGATGTCATTTTATTTTGTTTTTTTGTTGCCATTAACGTGAAATATTGGTAAGAAAACAGTCATAAATCATCAAAATTCCATTAACGTGCACATGGAGCCTTAAGTGAACAATGGATCTCGTACGATATCACAATAGATACCACTTTCCGATTGAATTATCAAAGCTTTTCTATTGAGTTTCATCGTTGCGGGAGTTTTGCTCATGGGTAGAACATAGTGATTCCGTAAGAAAGCGATAAGTCCAATTTTTGCTTGTAATAATCCGAAACGCTCGCCAATGCAATTGTGCGGTCCAAGTCCAAATGGCATGTACGAGTACGGAACAATTTTGTCCTTGTTGTGAGGCGCGAACCTTTCAGGATCGAATTTTTCGGGATCTGGAAAATACTATAGAAAAATAAAATTATAAAAAATTAAACCTAAAGATATTTTTGATTTTTTTTTACTTGTGGATCTCGTTGCACCGCAAAGTTAGGTACATAAATCGGCATTCCGTGAGGGATAACAAAGTGTACATCTGGTTCCAACGAATAACCGTTCGATGCCGTACATTCTCGATCTAATATTGGCAGTGGTGGATAAAGTCGCAGGACTTCCATCACAACCATATTTAGGTATTCCATATCCATAACGACGTCGTATGTTAGTTCACCCTTGTTTTCTACTAAAGCCATCTTGATTTCATTTCGAAGTCGTTTTTGGCAATCTATCGACCTGCACAATTCGTACAAAGCAAAGGACATTGTAGACGAAGATGATTCGAATCCCGCTGAAAAGAAAACTGCTGCTTGACCCACTAACATGTCGTTGTTGAAGGTAACGTCGTTTTTCTTTGCCGTCTTCTTTAGAACTAAGAGGATATCGATAAGATCGTTACGTTGTATGCCAGACTCTTCGCGTGACTTCATTGCATGATTTATTGCTGAATTTAAGAAATTAGTGTTTTCGACACTGAAAAACTGGAAGTTGAAAGCAATTATGAAAATAGTAATTAATGGTTACTAGTACGACATACCCTCCGCTTAAAAAATTTTGCCACTTTAGGTTGGAAGAACACCAGCACAAGGTCTATAGCTTTGCCTAGTCTAACGCTGAAAATATCTTTTCCATTTTTTCGAAATTCTCCGTCCGGATTTTGCAAGCTCTTTGCTCGTATACCGAACGCAATTGATGCAATAACGTCTGTTGTGAACAAAGCACACACATCCTTAATTTCTGTGCAAAATGAATTATTCTTTGGATCCACCTCCATGTTGCATAATTTCAAATCCAACTCCTTCGCAATCTGATATATGAAAAATTCCTTGATGATCAAATGGATAAATTCCGAAAGAATTAATCTCTTACCTCGTTAACCAGTACAAACATTTGTTTGATTTTTCCACTTGTAAATATTGGCGATATACTTGTCCGTACTTCTTTCCATTCAGGATTTTTTACGAAAAACATGTTGTAGTATCCTAGAGGATCATTATGACGATCTAGTCCTGAATATCTAGGAAAAAAATCGGTACTGATAAGTTAATGTAAATTGACAAAACCGTTCAAACTAGATACCTATTCGAAAAACTTTGAAAGTCTTTCATTAAGATCCTTTTTGCAATGTTGAGGTCCTTAATAAGTAGCGCTGGGGTGTACAACAAATTTATACCGACCACTGGTTCGTCCTTAGTTCTTTCATCGTTGTACATTTCCTGAATGGCATAAGCTGTGCACTTTCGGAATAACACAATATTTTTTATGTTTCCGAAAAAGAAAGTTGGCGAAATAAATGGAACCTTTTTACGTTTCCAATAACTATGAACATTTTGCGACCACAAATAGATAAGTATGGCAGCCGAAATTAAAAGTATAAAAAACTCCGTGCCCAAAGTCATATTCTGAAATAAAGCAAAAAAAATTAAATTTCTATAAAATTATCTGCCAAAGGTCTGGCCGAAATTTTATTATTTTTCGGGTCAAATTAGGGAGCGGTCAAAGTCGGAGTATATCATCACTCGTTTCGAGATTATTAGGTTTTTTGAAAATTTAATTTTGTTCTTAAAATAAAAATATTTAAAATAGAGATTAAACACTGAAAAAGCCCGTTTGAACTATTCGAAGTTCGGTATATTATGTACACTAAAAGCCGTAGAAGTAAACACGAATTTGTTACCTTATCAGACTTAAGAGATAGGACGAATTGTTAAAACGTATACAAACCGATTAGATCCACTTGGGGTTGAATTTTGAAAAAATTGTGAAATAGGTTCTTAGATGATTTCGTAAGAAGCAACTCATGAGACATGAGGGATTTTAAAAATTTTGAAAACATAAGCAAATTCGAAAAATCGTGAAATTGGTTTTTAGGCCATCTAATCAAATTCCGTAATAACCAATTTAACATTTGAATTAATGACTACACTTATTACTGCAATTAGCTGATTAATTTAAGTATATATGTAGTTGTAAAAGTTTATCTTGGTCTCTAAAATAAATCATGAATTGTAACAAAATTGTTAAGCAAACTAGTGAATAAATTTAACTATCTATCTATCTATAAATTTAACATTTGAACTAAGGGATGGTAAAAATTGTGAAAACATATGCAAACCCATTGGGGTTGATTATCCAAAAATTAAGAAATCGGTTAGTAGGCGATTATATAAAAAGTCTGTGGCAATCTAATATCTAATGAAGTCCAGTAATCAGAGACAAAATTTCAGTAAATAAAAGAAAAAAATAAAAGTTGAAATGTTTTGACGTGGTTAGGTTCCAATGATGGAGTAGAATAGGGAACCACTGTTTTACACCAAAATTTGATATGGCGTGTGCCCGAAATTTTGACTTTTCTGTTTTGTCGATTTGTAGCCGTATTTTGAATTTCTCGCTAAAAATTGTGGGAACCAAATTTATAGAGAATTAAATTCTCTATTTTTCTTATCTGTTCCGAGTGAACTGATACATTCATCAAACTCAATCGAGTCCAAACGTCACACAAACACACCAGTGGTGGCTCGCCGTATAAAGCTAGTGAGGCTGAGCTTAAAGCTCGTGTTACACTGTTGTGAGTTTTATTTGTATTCACCTACTTCGCATTGCATTTTACTGCAATTTGGCAGCGTGTTCATACAGTGTAACACAAGCTTAAAGCTCTGCCTCACTAGCTTTATGAGGCGAGCCGCCACTGAAACACACACACCCAAATAAAAATTTACCCGGGTAATTTAAAAACATACTGTGAAAACATTTACCGAACTGTTTTCACAAGTAAACAATTGTTAAGGAACATAAAAACAAAAGGCATATTATACCTATTAATTCCAGTGTAGATTAATTGAAAAAGTATGTAGGCAGCTAAAATTTTATAATTTTTTATACATTAAATCGATTCTGCTGTTCTTGAAATTGACAGCTCATGCTTTGGAATCTTTTCATGGATATGATTCAAATCAGAATAGCCTGTCAAACCCCACACTTTTTCCTTATCACTATTATTGCCGTGAAAAATTAGACACGGCCAACAAAATAGTTTATTTAATTCTTCAGATCCTGTCAACCGTTTGTGTTGTTTATATAAGTCAGAATTAAATTTTGCACATAAACTTTACCACTTCTTTTATAGTTTGTTTTTAAATTACTCAAGATCGGTGTTGGCCGACCATCATCAATAATTGTTTTTTTTTTCCTGGTAAGAATAACAGCTAAACTTTTTTTTTATTAAATTACTAACCACATCTTGAACTTCACTCATTTTATTTACTTTAAAAATTAATAAATCTTTCGATCGCAAATAATTTAAGTACTTTTCACTTTGCTTGACACAGAGTAAAAGAAAATCTAATGCCAATTTTTTTCTCAGAATGTTCATATCTCATAAAATCTTCTTTTTTTTTGTAAAGCTTCCTCCCTACATTATTAATGAATCTTCAATAATGCCCTTATAAGGCCACATTTTACAGCGATACCCTTTTACTACAGATGTATTAGATTTACTACCTTTTTTTAATTTTAAAATTTACTGCACTTCTATTTCAAGTCATGGAACAATACGTTTTTGCGATAATTTTCGAAGGTCAAATTGAACACAGTACATTATTATTTTACATTACATGTTTAATGTTAAGCTTATTTGTTCTATTATTATAAAAATTCGGTTTCTACTACCTCTTTTTTGAAAAAGGTAGCAGATTCTGCTACCCCGAAAATCGCATCGCAGTAACACTGTCCGCGAGCCATAAAACTAGGCGGCCACCGGCCACGAAGAAATCGCTGAGCTCGTGCACGAAAGACATTCGCACCGATAACGTTTTTTTCATATGCAGTTCAGAGTAAATTTTTCAAGCAAGCAGACATTTTGCTACTCCCGACCCGACTATGAGCTATGTAGGTGGTTTTTTGTGGGTATGAAATCTTTGCGTGCACATTGAAGTTTCGCACGGAAATAGTATTTTTCATATAGTACATTTCAAAAAAATAGTCCTAGCAAGAAGCGAAATATATTTTTCCTCATTTGTGAATTGTTTACAATGCATAATATAAACTGTACATTTGTATGTATTGTACTTTTATGATAGATTGTAATTTAATTTCGTAGGGTGTGCAATGCACACCTTGCACACCCTGACGAGACGCCACTGATACATACATATGTTAGTATTACTGTACTTATATAGAACACTAGACGCGTACCGCGACTACGCTCGCTACGTTCACGGTATTCTACCGCCCCTGTTACTCCCGTCTCTACTGTTGATCCATTAGTCCTGTTTCTCCATTCTCTATCCCCTCCATCTTCCATCCTATATCCACCATCCCCTATTCTCCATCTTCCATTTTCCATCCTCTATTCACCACCCCCATCCTCCATCTTCCATTTTCCATCCTCTATCCACCATCCCCCATCCTCCATCCTCTATCCATCATCTAACATCCTCCATCTACAATCCTCCATCCTCAATCCTACATCTACCATCCTCCATCTTCCATCCTCCATCCTCCGTAACTAATACACCGAAAACGAACAAACTGCCGCTAGATCATATGAAAAACACTGAAATGTTGAAAATATTCGCAAACCACCAACTGTAAAATGAGTTTGGTAACGCAGATACCATCGCTGGCGTACCCTTAACAAATTACCAAAATTTCATCACAATCGTATGGGTGGTGTAGATTTCCATCGAACACGACCATTTACTGCTTGTATTTTTCACTTTTAATTTTTAACTTTTCACTTTTCATTTTTCTCCATCCCCCATCCTCCATCCACCATCCTCCATACTTCATCCACTATCCCCTATCCACCATCCATAGTAACTAATACACCGAAAACAAACATTTTTCTTTTTTCTTTTTTCTCCATCCCCCATCCACCATCCTCCATCCACCATCCTCCATCCACCATCCTTCATCTACCATCAACCAACCTCCATCATCCATCCTCTATCGATTTCATGTTTGCATCTAGCTTCTAACTTTTTTATTTCATGAATTACACTGCATGTATTTGACTAAATAAATTTGACGAAAAGTTCAATCAAATTTTTTTTTGGTAAAATAGATTATGTACAGCAAATAAAATAATGTGATAACAAAAACATTTAACGATTGATTACACTATCTGACTGCATTTCGCAATATTCAAATATTTGTCATAGTGTCAGACAGTACAATCTTAAATTATCACTCCAACTACAACCTTTGGCTTAACGTTTTACATCATACACAACATCTTTGAAGAAACTGTAAAATTGTTTATGAAGTTAAACATTTTTTACCCAAAAAAAATAATAATTATACTTTTCAAATGCACAAAACGGTATTTTAGCCTCTTTTATTTTTGCATAGCTTTTAAAAACGTTTCCATTACCAAAGTGTTTAAGGCTCCATGTGCACGTTTAATGCGATATTGATTATATATGACTGTTTTCTTTACAATATTTCACGTTAAACGCATATTACATAAGTCCATTTTGAAAAAAATATTTTTTGTGACATTGTAACATTATTCTATACACGAAGCAACTTTCTGAGAATCTGTTGATGCGATTGTTTCATCACACTTTTAACAAATACCAGTAAATTTTTCTGAAAGATGGCATAAATATTTTTAAACATGTTAAAACGTAAACTGTTAAGCATGTCGATTTTAAAACGAAATGGACTTATTCCACTTTCAAAATCAACGGCTCATATATGAAGTCAAACTGAAGTAATTTTTCACGATTTTTATGGCAAGAATTATATAAGAAGACCACATTTCATTGAAAAGTATCATAGATAGTATAACTAATTGATATTTCTAGAAGATAAATCAATGAAAAAATTATTGATTTTTAATAGTTATGCGTTTCAAATAATTTGAAAACCTATAACACTATTTTTTTTCTGTAAAATCAAAATTAGTTAGCTGATAGACAGCGAACGATGCAGACGTATTGTCCACGCCAAATTATACGAACGAAAATCGATTTCAATCGATTAAAATCGTCTCAAGAAAGAAAAATCAAACTGGGATAAAAAAAATAGTCGTACCGGACTCATGGGGCCTTTACCTGTGTTTGGCTTTGTATGGAAGCCTTCGTATGAGGAATCCCTCCGCTTCCGATGAAATTTAATCTTATCTAATGGAAGCCTTCACAAGATAATCAAAAACTTGGCTTTTTAATACACCCATCTTAGTCACTATTAAAATTTCAAGATATTGTTCAGACGCGCTGGTTAGCGAGCGGAAAACGGAAGCGATACAAAGGTGTCACGCTTAATTTTTGGTTATTATTATGTAGGGAAATTGCACAGGTACACAATCACACTACATTACATTGCGGTAACATTACTTGCCAATCGTAATACCGAACTACCGAGTTGAAGATTTGGAGAATAAAAGGTCTTAAACAAACCCTAAACTAGGTCAACATAGCTAATAAAGATTTAGTTAAAAAAAAAAATGAAAATATGGAACAAGCTTGGGTTTCGCAAATTTTCGGTCATACATTACACTTTCGAGTCTATTCGAGCAATAACGAAATTATGAACATACCAATACCGCACCAGAGAAAACAACTTTACTACTAGTTGAAAGACACCAAAAATATTTCGTGTCGCGTAGTGTTTCGTAGTGCGAGCAATTCACTGTAGCTTATAGCAACTAGTGTGTAAAGTTAACAACACTTCAATTGAAACTAGTAAAACATTAGACACAAAATTGCATACATACATATATGGTCTCGATTATGTCGTCTTACCTCGAATCGAGCTTATCTATGTTAACGACCAAGGCGAATTACAACGATTTTGTATAGGAAATTGCATGAGACAATCTTCTTAAACATTGCAATATATTACTTACAATTATGGTATGTTAATTTTTACTTCAAGTCACTTTTTAATTAAATCGATTTTATATCGGTTTTTTTTCCTAGTTTTTTTTACTTATTTACACAAATCAATTGTAAGTTTGAATCTATTACAATTTTAATCACAACAACTAATAACTTACTTATCCCGACTCAAAAGTATTACTGTCTTCTAGAGCAACTACTTTTGAATCTCGAAATGAACAAGTTTAGCTTTTTGAACTGTTTTTATTTTTTAAATCTGCTCAAGTAAGCGGAAATTTCCAGTATTTTTCATTTAACACGCAAAACAACAACTTTCGGAAATATATTAATTATAAGGGAGTGCCAACCGATATTAAAATTCTCAATAGCGATTTTAACAAGCAAACAATGTTTCGTAAAAAATACATTATACATTGTTATTAAAAATATTAATACAAATTTAGTTTCTAATATGGAATCGTAGATCTAACCTATTATTAATATGGAACAAAAAAAAATTGATGAGCTTTTTTGACTTTGCTTAATTTTAATCGAGAAACATACTGCACTCACGATCGACAGCAAGCCTATCGTATGATACTCTGGATGAAATACTGAACCCCGATTTATAATATATACATAGTAGTTGGGGATAAAGTATGATAAAGAGTTCATATGTTGCATGTCCTTTATTTGGTTGCAACTCGAAATTAAAAGACAATATCATTGGTATTTAATTGCATAATTGGAGCTATAAATTTTTTCGTTTCCAAAGACTTTTACATGGGAGGTGCAGGAAGTACTTAATCGATTTCTGACATATTTATTCTTTTACCTGGAACCGTTTTAAAATTAATGTGCACAAAATTTGATGTTCTTAGCGTTCAAAAACTTTCGGAAAATATGGTTGGACACTTGTTCTAAGGATTTTTTGTGTGGAAGCTACCGGAGGGTAAAAGGATTTCGCTGATTAGTAAAATCCAACATCGGTTTCATTCAAAAGGAATTTGCACTAAAATTGCAATTCATGGCAGAAGAATTACTTGAGTAACATAGAGAGTTCCGTAAATCGAGTGAAGACATTTTAACAGCATATTTGTATGGCAGCTACATAAGGGACTATTAGGATTTTCTTTATAATCATTCACTTAGCTCCAACTATTGCCAAATCAACACATTCAATATTTCAAAGTCGTAGCTCAAATACGTGTTGTTGGTAACTTTTCATATTTATACCTTAAACTGCAACTATTGGAAAACGAACGTATCAAAAATTTTAAAGTCGTAGCTAAAGGTATACCAAATTTTTTGGCCAATATTTTTGAACATGTATTTAAAGGACTTTTTGTATGGCAGCTACCCAAAGGAGTATGACAATTTTGCCCGTTGACGAACTTAGTCCTACAAATTCGACCAAACATCCAGATCCAATATTTCAAGATCATAGGTCACAACGTTCTTGAGTTATCGTGCATAAGGACAGGTAGACGGGGGGACGGGTGACATGCGGATTTGGAGTTTTTGACCAAAAATAAAAAAAAAATAATATATAATTTTCTTTCTGGGTTAAACTGAAAATAATCTTCGATATCGTTTAGAGTATAAAAAGACAAAATTTACATTTTACATTCTTATTCTTCGTAGAAAAATCATCATAAATTATTTCTCGAACTGTAGTGTATTTCAGGAAATGAATATGAAACTTTTGAAAATGGCAGGACAAAGGGCTTTTAAGGTTTTCTCATATTGATTTCTGTATCTATAATGTTGTAAACTCTCTGGTTACGTTGAGTCGCGGATTTAAATCCGGCTCGACGGATACAAAATTGGTGGATTACTTATTCATTCCTTAGGGTCGGTTTCACAGTACGAACTTAAGCTTTGGCTCAGTTAAATCTGCGTCCATAACTTAACTACTGTGAAAGATTGATTTCATTTGAGCAATAAAAGGCTTAAGTTGAATTTGAAACTTAAGCTCGCTCTGTGAAACCGGCCCTTAGAAACTTATAGTGATTTCTTTTCTGCAAAAAAATGTGACCCGTTTCTGCCCTCAATTTTTTTCTAGCAGTTCCGACGTGTTATTTCTGCTAGAAAAAAATTGAGGGCAGAAACGGGTCACATTTTTTTGCAGAAAAGAAATCACTATTAATTGTGATTAAACAATTATGAACAAAAATTATTATTTATTTGCTGAGAATCTTCAATCAATTGTGATTGGGAAGCACTTTCTTTTAGCTACTACTTTACTATCTCATTCGGGTTGCAAGATAATTTGCACAGGCCTACAAATTTAAAGTGTTAAATTGCAATTTTATTTATTATATTTTGCAGTATTCTAAACACAAATTGGCAAAAAAAAAGTTTTTCAATGAAAGACTGTGTATGTTAGAGGTTTTATTAAATAAAATACGTGCATTTTTTACAATTCAACATTAAGAAAATTGCTGATATAGTAAATGCAGTATTGAATACACAATTATAGAGGCCGAACAAAGTTCTAAAGAAGCCGTCATCAATACCTGGACGATCACAGCATACTTTAGTGATATGAGTTGAGTTTATTCATCGGATCAAGCTTTTGATTGTGATTAATTGCAATCTGTTGACGAAATTTTTTGATACAATCTTCTTTATTCAAATGTCGATATTGAGATGGCGCTGATGATGGATGAACTATAGCGTAAGTTATGTGCGCGGAGAATGAGTGATCGAATTGCCTTCTATACACCTATTCCGCCTAGTTTGCACCTCACGCACTATGTAAATGAATATAGAACTGTTTAACGTAAAATAAACTTTATTCAAGGTTGAAAATGAAATAATAACTAAAAGGGTTAGTTTGATTGCGCAGCGCGTGGCGAAGAGTGGTGAAGAGTGGTGAAGAATAATTGTGAATTTTTTCATAAAAAATTTTTGCAAAATTGCGGCTCCAGCTCCCATGACGTAAGGGCGCGATCGGTGTGAGTTGGAGCACGCGGTACCTTTTACAGCCTTGCCAAGTGATCTGAAACCAAAAATCATAAAATTTTATGAAACCCAGGAATAACTTTGCGGGCCCTCATCATTTTCCGATTTCAAAAAAACGCCTTGATACTAAAATGGCAGGTATTAAAAAAAAAATTGTTTCATTATTTTATGGCTTAAAAACTAAATAAACAAAACTCGACGTTGAAGCCCCCAAAGTTAGTTTAGTTTTTTTTAAGCTTTCATTCATTAAAATCAGTAAATTCGCTGTAGAACGTACCGTGCTTCGAAAAAAGTGGTTTCGAGAAAAACGCGTTTACAGTTCGACGTTATAAAAGAATCGTATTAAATATCGGCCGATCGTTCCACAAGGCGGTCTGTAACTCGTGAAATACATTGGATATCGAGATATCCTTTTGTCCACGCATTATCAATTTGTTAAGGATGAAAATTAATAATAAAAAGAAATCATTTTTTGTCGTCATGAACTGATACTTTGCTTTAATTAAAATACATATCGGCATTGACAAAAATAATTCGAATTTCTGTCAGTGAAAGAAGTCGATTTTTCAATCTGAGATAATCAAAAGCAAATACGCAGAGTTTCGCGGTCATATCGAAGAAACGATTATACTCACTTCAACTTCTGTCCGTTTGTGCCAGTGAGGAGCTTTCAGTTTTTCGCTGTCCAAGCAGTAATCTCAGTTGGTCAAATCTGCAAGAATATCACAGTTAAATTGATTCGATATCTCGAGATGTGTAAAAGATTTAACGTAATTCGTGAAAATGTGGAAAAAACCCTTTTCACGGATATTTCTTTTACTCCACCTTTTTTTTAGCTTTAATTATATTAATATTATTAATAATACGACAGTAAATTCAGCTTTAACTTAAAGCCAACTTTATGACGACTGTGAATAGCGGCCATTATCTTTGTTATAAAACCATGTATATAATGTATAGCGATTCTTATAAGTTTAATAGTCATTAATAGTGATTTCTTTTCTGCAAAAAAATGTGACCCGTTTCTGCCCTCAATTTTTGTTCTAGCAGTTCCGCTGTTCTATTCTCAAATTTTTTTTGACCTGCTAGAAAAAGGGGTTTGAGTCCGTGGCTAAAATTGACCTGAAAACTCGCATTTCTTGTCCCGAAAATTTCGGCGGTGCAACTCCTTTAACCTCAAATGTGCGTAAGAAACGATGAAAATAAGAAAAAAATATCCTACGACACAGCGGCAACCGATTTAAAAGCATAAATTAAATTGTCAAACGGGTCATACAGTAATTAGAAATCATACGGAGTGTAGTGTAAATATATTTAAATTTTCATAATAGCTTTTTGACCTAAAAGCGTTCTATTGTCAATTGACCTGTCGGACGGAACTGTCAAAAAAGAGGGCAGAACTGCAATAATTTTGCATCTTTACAGGTCACATTTTTTTTGAGAAAAGAAATCACCATAAGATACACTAGGTGTGTTTTTTATTCCCAGTTAAAAAGCCCAAATACAAAACACTCGCGGCTACCAGCTTACGATATTAAAGCTCCATGCCATTTTCGCATGTGCAGCTGGTAACACTATGAGTTAAATGATACGAGATGACGCTTGTCAATTTCAAAACTTTGAATAAACGAAAATTTATTATTTAAAATTAAATATTTATAGTGACGAAATGGATAGGGAAGAAATAGAACAAGTAATTATTGTGAATATCATTACGTATAGTTCTGCTGAAACACTTTGGCATTCACCCATAGCGCGATCGCATACAAGATCCGACCGACCGAATTTTCGTTTTTATGCGTAATCCGCTATTTATAATTATTGCAAAATTAGGTACAATTGTTAGTTATACCAGTGTGCAAATATTTGCAAAAGAAAATCGCGAAAAATTTGTAGTTTTAATAGATAACCAAAAGAAAAACATTCGGTCGGGTGACGACATCATTTGGCATGTAATTATCTATTAAAACTACAATTTGTTAACGATCATCTATTGCAAAGATTTGCAAAGAGTGAGAACAAACGATTGTACCTAATTTTGCAATGATTATAAGTCGCGCATTGAGCAGAAAAACGAAAAGTAGCTTCGGGAAATTCCGTCGATCGGATCCTGTATGCCAACGCTCAGTGTTGTGGCTGCTAACGGATTTATTGTGTCTGGTTGTCGCGTTTCTTGTCGGTTGTACCATGAGCTTGGTTTTATTTTCATCGACCCGTAACTCGACATCTTTTGCCGCTGAATCTTACAGGTTACAGCAACCAGCTGATCGAACTGTCACTCGCTTGTACATTTGTAGGGTTGCAAGTGCACCAAACGGTGAAGCTTTAAATATCGTAACAATAATTTTACTTAACCGGAACTTCCCAAAGCTCCGGTCGAGATAACCGCGGTTGAATTGTTGGTAACCGCACTTTTGTTGTTTTGCCGTGCAATTTATTCGAGCTTTATAGTTAACCGGGAATAAAAAACACACCTATTGGTGCATACTTGTTTCTGATAAAAAGTATACTAAAATAAGTTAACTCTTTCTATATGATGCCAACATATTTATCTAAGATTTCGTTTGGACCTATATAGATAAGAAAATTTATTGAAATTACAACAAATTTTTTTACCGTGTAAGTAAGTAGGTAGATGAAGTAATACGTATTTTTTATTAATTTAATTTAGTTGTATGGTATACTTTTACTAGAGATAAACTAATATGTTCCGTGAAATTCATAAAAAATATAAAATAAAATAAAGCTTACTTTTGTGAAAATAATGTTCTTACATTGGTGCCACTGATGTACCAATATGGAGTACCAAATATAATGTTATACTGAAATACCGTTGCATTGTTAAAGCTGAAAAGGGGCGAGCCTAGCATCTTTCGATGCTGGAGAGCGGAGTGTACCTAGAGACCTAACGGACACCGGTTAATCAGGATGAAAAAGATTTATACTTAAAAATTACCTTCAACTTTTTTTTTAACTCCAATTTTTTATTTCGTAGATCACTTACTGACTTACTTACAAAAGAGGGCCGGCCCATAGCGATCCCTTCAGATAGAATCGTAGAACTTACCAGTTAATCACCCCCAAAACAACCCAAATCTCTAATGACTTGACCAACTTCTCATACCCTATCATTTTAAGATCTTCCAAACTATCGAAGAAGAGACTGCCCAACCACTTCAAGCGCCTTCTTGCAACCGCCTGGCACTCGCACAATTTTTTTCCAAAAATTTAATGTAATGTTTATACCCTAGATAAAATCATATAGAGTATTATAAGTTTAATCCAGCCCGAAAAGTTTGTAACGCATAGAACCGAGCCTCGGACAAAAAAAAGTTATATAATATTTTATGTTTATTTTGGGCCAAAACTCCCAAATCCGTTTGCTGTCCGTCCGTCCGTCTGTCCGTTTGCACGATAACTCAAGAACGCGTTGACCTAGAAAGTTGAAATTTTGTCACAACTTGTAAAATAGAAAAAGTAAAGCTAAGTTCGTTAATGGGCGATATCCTTCCACTCCTTCGCGTACCTCTCATACAAAAGACCTTGAAACACGTTTTCACAATTATTGCTCGAATGCTTCAAGTTAGGAACTTGCAATTTTGCATACTTAAAGTTTACAATGTTTGAAGCGAAAGATCAGAGTATGATACAAATCGAATGAGTCCTTCGTGTAGCAGCCTAAAAAAGTCCTTCAAAAATGTATGCAATTAATAGAATCCACTATAGCTCCAGTACGAGTTAAAGCAGGGATTCAAATTTTACAGGAATTAGTTTTATATCAAAAGCAAGACTGAGTTCATTAGTTGGTGCCATCCGTCGACTCCTTCGGGTAGGTGTCATACAAAAGTCCTTAAGACACGTGTTCACCAATATTGAACGATAACTTTAAAACGCTTTACGTTACGACTTTGAAATTTTGTATACGTTGATTTAATAATAGTCGCAGCTAAAACTATAAATATGAAAAATATCCCATTAGTCCTTCATGTAGTTGCCATACAAAAATTCTGTAAAATGTCCTAACTTACTTTATGGAACTCACTATAAATAAAAAAATCGAGTAGCCACTATACACTTGTTTCTACCTGTAAGTAAAAAGTCATGTAATAAATGTTTGTGCACTCCTCATTCTTTTGATATATTTTCAACTAAAATATAAATAAGAGTTCAGTATTCCATCTAGAGTATCATACGATTGGCGTGACTGCGTTATGTTTTTATCTATGAAACTTACACTTCAAATTCAATCTTAACTTTTTTTTTGTCTAAAATTGCTTTTGATTTTATAGTTCCACTAACGTGAACACTCCCGCTAGTGTGAACGCGTCCGGTATTATTCTGTTCACGTTACCGGGAGACTACTGTACTTGCATTTTCTGAATGTATGCGTTCTTGCAGGGTGTAAAATGACCGGTTTAAGTTCCAGGAAAAACGATGTGTGGTAGATAATTTTGTTTATTATATTCATTTCATTACTTAGTGCCATCTAGATTAAACAAATTATAACAATATCTTGAAAAATATTTAAGAAAACAACGGATCTCGTACTACATCACAATAGATACCACTTTCCGATTGAATTATCAAAGCTTTTCTATTGAGTTTCATTGTTGCTGGAGTTTTGCTCATGGGTACTACATAGTGATTCCGCAAGAAAGCTATAAGTCCAATTTTCGCTTGTAATAATCCGAAACGCTCGCCAATACAATTGTGCGGACCAAGTCCAAACGGTATGTACGAGTACGGTACAATTTTATCCTTGTTGTGAGGGGCGAACCTTTCAGGATCAAATCTTTCGGGATCTGGAAAATACTATAGAAAAAATGAAAGTATAGCATTTTAAACCTAAAATTTCATTTTTAAGTTTTACTTGTGGATCTCGTTGAACCGCAAAGTTGGATACATAAATCGGCATTCCGTGAGGAATAACAAAGTCTACATGTGGCTGCAACGAATAACCGTTCGGTTCTGTACATTCTCGATCTAATATTGGCAGTGGTGGATAAAGTCGCAGAACTTCCATCACAACCATATTTAAGTATTCCATATCCATAACAACTTCGTATGTTAGTTCGCCGTTGTTATCCGCAAGAACCTTCTTAATTTCATTTCGAAGTCGTTTTTGGCAATCCATCGATTTGCACAATTCGTACAAGGCAAAGGATATTGCAGACGAAGATGTCTCGAATCCGGCTGAAAAGAAAACTGCAGCTTGAGCCACTAACATGTCGTTGTTAAAGGTAACGTTGTTTTTCTTTGCAGCCTTCTTTAGAACTAAGAGGATATCAATAAGATCGTTGCGTTGCACACCAGACTCTTCCCGCGTCTTCATTGCATGATTTATAGCAGAATTATAAAAATGAGTACTTTCGAGATTTATAAACTGGAATTTGAAGGGAATTATGAAATCTTGTAATTACAACTCCTGTAATTGCGACATACCCTGCGCTTAAATAATTTTGCCAATTTTGGCTGAAAGAACACTAACGCAAAATCTATAGCTTTTCCTAGTTCAGTGTTGATCAACTCTTTTCCAGTTCTCCGAAATTCTCCGTCCGGATTTGTCAAGCTATTCGCTCGAATACCGAACGCAACTGATGCAATAACGTCTGTTGTAAACAAGGCACACAGCTCCTTAAGTTCGATGCAAAACGAGTTTTTCTTTGGATCCAACTGCATGTCACATAATTTCAAATCCAACTCCTTTGCAATCTGATAAATGAAAAGTTCCTATTTGGTGAAAAGGACAAATTTCCGAAAGAATTAAACTCTTACCTCGTTGACTAGTAAAAACATTTGTTTGATTTTTCCACTTGTAAATATTGGAGTGATACTTGTCCGTACTTCCTTCCATTCGGGATTTTTTACGAAAAACATGCTGAAGTATCCTAGAGGGTCAATATGACGATCTACTGCTGAATATCTAAAAAAAATAAAAATGAATAAATCAGTACTAGTAATTAAATAGAAATTAAAAACATAACGCAGTCACGATCGGCTGCAAGCCAATCGTATGATACTCTAGATGAAATACTGAACTCCGATTTATATTTTAGTTGGAAAAATATCAAAAGAATGAGGAGAGCACAAGAAATTATTACATGACCTTTTACTTACAGGTAGAAACTATTGTATAGTGGATACTCGATTTTTTGATTTATAGTGAGTTCCATAAAGTAAGTTAGGACATTTTACAGAATTCTTGTATGGCAACTACATGAAAAACTAATGGGATATTCTTCATATTAATAGTTTCAGCTGCGACTATTATAAAATTAATGTGTATAAAATTTCAAAGTCGTAAGTTAAAGCGTTCTAAAGTTATCGTTCAATATTGGTGAACATGTTTATTAAGGACTTTTGTATGGCAGCTACCCGAAGGAATCAACGGATGGCGCTAATTATTGAACTCCGTCTTGGTTTTGGTATAAAACTAATTCCTGTAAAATTTTAAACTCCTGCTTTAATTCGTTCTGCAGTTATAGTGGATTCAGTAACAAGCATACATTTTTGAAGGACTTTTCTAGGCCTGCTACACGAAGGACTCATTCGATTTGCATCATATTCGGAACTTTCGATTCAAACGTTGTAAACCTTAAGTATGCAAAATGTCAAGTTCCTAACTTGAAGCATTCGAGCAATAATTGTGAAAACGTATTTCAAGGACTCTTGTATGGGAGGTACCCGAAGGAGTGGAAGGATATCGCCCATTAACGAACTTAGCCTTACTTTTTCAATTTTACAAGTTGTGACAAAATTTCAACTTCCTAGGTCAACGCGTTCTTGAGTTATCGTGCTAACGGACGGACGGACGGACGGACGGACGGACAGCAAACGGATTTGGGGGTTTTGGCCAATAATAAACACAAAATAATATATATAACTTTTTTTCGTCCGAGGCTTGGTTCTATGCGTTACAAACTTTTCGGGCTGGATTAAACTTATAATACTCTATATGTTCATCTAGAGTATAAAAATTGTCAGTTACCTATTCATAAAACTTTGAAAGTCTTTTATTAAGATTCTTTTTGCAATGTTGAGGTCCTTAATAAGTAGTGCTGGTGTGTAAAACAAATTTATCCCGACCACTGGTTCGTCCTTAGTACTTTCATCGTTGTACATTTCCTGAATGGCATAAGCTGTACACTTTCGGAATAACACAATATCTTTTAAGTTTCCGAAAAAGAAAACGGGCGAAATAAATGGAATCTTCTTACGTTTCCAATAGCTATGAACATTTTTCGACCAGAAATAAATAAGAAGAGCAACCGAAATCAAAAGTATTAGAAATTCCGTACTGAAAGCCATATCTGAAATAATAACAAAAAATAAAATACATGAATACCAGAATCGAACAATATTAAAAAAAAAAAATATAAGTAATTTGTGGTGCGTTTCGGTTTTCGAGGAAACTTTGAAGAACGAACACTACACATACTTTCTTTCTGAGAGTGTTGCTACTGCCGTCGGTCATATCAGTTGAAAAACGTTTACTCAATGGCAGTAACCAAGGTCGAAGGTATTCACAAAATCATTTGAAACTGAATTAAAAAACTTTCCAACAATTTGGGAGCAACTTTATTTTTTTATGGTTAGAAGGGCGGAACGTTCCAACCTCCTGTATATAGGTTCCAAGTAAGTTGGACGTATTGTTTCCACCCCTCACCCCCACACCCCAAGCTTTATAGACCTTTTTAACAAATAGGTCCGTTATCATACATTTACATATGTTCCAAGTTTCAACCTTCTAGCACAAGCCGTTCCAGAGATCTAAAGACCAAAATCAAATCAAAATCAAAATCAAATCAAAGTCCGAGCGAGAAGCGGTTAACTTCGAGGTGCAGAAGAAGTACCGACGCTACTGGCATCTTTAAAGAACTCACTAACATTTTTGCTTATATTCCATGACACGATTCTTTCGAGATCAAGCGGTTTTTTTAAAAACTAATTATGTCAACTGAAAACCACACAACTTTCAACAGTCATTACTGTTTAGTTTTTGAAGCCCAAGGAAGCAAGAATCTACTCATTATCTCTTCCGATCTAAAACATGTCGTGAAACTCGTGAATATATACATATCTATACGATATACAACCTTCATAAAATTGATATATTAGCGATATAATCACTAGAAAGAAAATTTAATTCGATATATTAACAGACTCAAGAGATATGATAAAATTCGTGGAAATGTATGTATGGACAATACGTCTGCATCGTTCGCTGTCTAGAAGCGAACTAATATTGATTTTACCGAAAAAAATAGTGTTATAGGTTTTGAAATTATTCATAACGCATAATTATTAAAAATCAATAATTTTTTCATTGACTTATCTTCTAGAAACACCAATTAATTATACTATCTATGATACCTTTTAATGTAACGCGGTCTTCTTATGTAATTCTTGCCATGAAAATCGTGAAAAATTGCTTCAGTTTGACTTCATATATTATTAACAAAAATGAAAATTTTATCTTTGGAGGACCTTCTTTAATATTTTTTCTAGCATTATATTAATAAAAATGACATGTTAATTATTCAAGAAATAGGTAATATGCGTTTAAAAAACTCGAATTTACGCATTTTAAAAAATGTTTAATAATAGCATTTTTTCCAAATCAAGTTTTGAATTTTTTCTCTATGGATGACCTAGTTTACATACCAGTTAATAAAGTGGTGTAATTTTATTTTGTTTTTTTGTTGCCATTAACGTGAAATATTGGTAAGAAAACAGTCATAAATCATCAAAATTGCATTAAACGTGCACATGGAGCCTTAAAGGCCGTGAAATATAAAAAAAAATCTTATATCTAATCAAACTTAATGGATGTGCCAGGTTCGTGAAATCACGTACAACCCCCATATAATTCTTAATGGAGTATCAGAAAACTTGATTTTTTTTTGGCAATTACATGAAAAGCTCGTAAAAACTGGTTCAATATATCTTTAGATCTTAGGCATAAAATCCCTTCAAAGATTAAATATCAACAAATCCGAAAATATTATTTATGCGAACTACTCCTACGCTTGTTATGTGTAAAATTATGTGCATTTTCATACATTTGATATAAATAAATGCATAAGGCAATTCTTTCAATCTCGTAACTTTTTAGTTCATGTCACTTCTTTTACTATTTCTATTAATTACTCGTATAAATAACTATTTTGTACCGGTTTTTATTTTTATGATTTTAATTTGTGTTCACAAAAGTTATTTTAAATAACTTACTTATTCCGAAGCAAAAGTTTTACTGTCTACTATTTCTAATCTTTTGGTACCTCAAAGTGCATAGAAATGAGTAATAATTATAAATAATAACGTTATCTTTTTGGCATGAATTTGGACTGTTTTTTTTTTCATTTATACTGATATTAGCTGAAAATTGTAGTATCTCAACGACATTAGGTGGGTTTTTTTTCAACTGGATCAAGATCAAAATCATTCGTTTTACATTGAAAGCAACAACAAAGAGATGATCCAAAATCAAAATGGGATCAAAGTTGGATCAGATTTCCCTTCTAAAGCTTATTTCAATTGTCACTAATTCAGCATTTTCAGAGATGGCGCCCTGCAACTCAGCACCATTTGTAGCAGATACTTGTACCCAGCAGGTGAGACAGGTTGGTTCGATGGGGTAGCAAGGTACGGGGGTAAGGTAGTTCTCCATATCTCGTAGCCAAAAAGTGTACATGGGTGTTAAAGGACCCTTATACAGTTCCGTTTCGTTGTATAGTATACGAAACTTTTCCTGCTGACAATTTATCTGAGGCATTACCTACAGGATTGTTAACCCGGCTAAATTAGCTTTCGGGATGATCCACATCGTTTTTTTCAATTGTGATTAGCTCAGTTCAGTAACTTATGAGTGAGAAATTTCTCACCAAAAAGTCAAAATGAGGACGAATTAATGCAGTTTTCTCTCTGTATTCTCACCAAATGAGAAATGAAAGATTGCCAAATGCGTAGTCAAGTACGGTGCTTTCTTATTTGGTGAGAATACAAAGAGAAAACTGCATTAATTCGTCCTAATTTTGACTTTTTGGTGAGAAATTTCTCACTCATAAGATACAGAACTGAGCTACTGATCCAGTTGAAACAACACACCTAAAATTATGTAAAATTATGGACAATGTTTTATACATTAGATATAAATAAATGCATAGAACAATTCTCTTAATCTCGCAAGTTTTTAGTTCATGTCACTTCTTTCACTATTGATTATTAATTATAAATAAATATTTTGTACCGGTTTTTATTTTTATAATTTTAATTTGTGTTCACAAAACTTATTTTAAAGGACAACTTTAATAACTTACTTATTCTGAAGCAAACGTATTACTGTCTTCTATTGCTAAACTTTTGGTGTCTCGAAGTGCATAGAAATTAGTAATAATTATAAATAAAAACCTTATCTTTTTGACTTGTATTTTGAACTGTATTTTTTTTCATTTATACTGATATTAGCTTAAAATTGTAGTATCTATACGTTAGCTTTCGACATTATTAAAAACTAGGGAAGGAAAGCTGATATTGGTTGATGAAGATAGCAAAATCATCTTAAAAATTAGCAGCTGGAGGACCTGGTCTTTGGATCGAAACGATTGGAGGCGATAGCTTCAGGAGGCCAGGACCCGACTTGGGCTGTCGCGCCAATAATGAACTGATATTGAGAGCACCGGTAGTGATAGCTATTTACTGAAAGCAACATAATTATTTTTAAAAATTACTTATGTAATGCACTGCTATTTGGATGTTGTGTACAATACTCGTATGTGCGCAATTCCTGATATGGAATTTGTAGTCTAATTATTTAAATGAAATAAAAAAAATTGTATGTTGCAGTCAGGCGCGTAGCCTCAGGGGTAGCGCACTTTTCTTCGGTATGGCCAGCGCTAGAAATATGCGCTACCTCTATGCGGGTTTCTTCTGGAAACGCACAAAACCATATGAGTCCGTGGCGTCGTTTTTGGTTTCGTGCGTTTTCAGAAGAAAACCGCATAGAGGTAGCGCATATTTAGTAGTGCGCTACCGCTGAGGCTACGCGCTTGGTTGCAGTGCTTAATCCAGAAGACGAATAAAAGCTTTATTCCTCTATATGAAATTTAATGAAGTTAGAATTTACAACGAAAGTCTATCCAATATGCGAACCGTGCAAGCTATAAACATTAGTGGAGTCATGAGTATATGTTGTATGTGTACAGATACAAAAAAAATCGTTTTATTTTATGTTGATGCTGTTATGACACTGGCTATTTAGTGGCTATTTCTTAAGTGCAATAAAAGTGCAACAACGGCCCGGCCCTATCGTGCGACAAGGCGAACAATATTAAATAAAAGAGATACCACTCTTTCCGACGCTAGCGGCATCTAGTAAACGAAATTAACAACTGCATTGTTAAGAAAAATACCGGTTTTAGCGCGTTTTATAACATAACTTGGCACTTTCCACAATTTATACATACCGAACTGTTTAAAACAAGTCTGTAGCAGCTCAAAAATCCTTTGGTAGGAGGATTTTCCTAGGATTAAGTGCTAGAATGTTGCGAAACACTGCTCGAATGCGCTATGTTGCGGCTATTTTGCGGCTATGTTGCGGCTAGTTTTTGACAGTACTCACTTTATACTACTTGGACTTCTCTCTCGCACCAAAGTCTAAATTGTATGTTACATCTTCTATCCCTCTCCATTTGGATTTACTAGCCGCTTTAAAGCCGCAAAAGTAGCCAGCGTCATAACTGCATAACAAACTTAAATGAAATTGGTAGTTCCAAATTCCCGAATAGTATGCTTTTTTTTTAAATTTCAGTTCTACGTGAGCTTTATTGTAGTCTCCAACCAGAATATTCTCAAGACACGCCATTTGGGCATTGTATTGTCTGAGCCACGGACAGTGATTCTAGCAACATGAGATTTGGTGAAAATTCCGCATACATATTTCACTTTGTTTTAGAAAAAAAAATATATTTTGTCGTTTTCATTAGACAAAGTCATTGGCCAATATTGCCGTGCCTTTGGTATATAATGGGTGTTACAATAGCTCGTTCCGAAGTTTATTGTAAACCACATTTCAACGTCAAATAATTTTTGAGAGCTGTTTTGACATTTTGGTAGTTCAGTCTTTGACAAATGTAAAGCGCCTACCATTCGCCAATTGTATCTACTTATGAGCAAAACCATGTTGACAATGGATTTGTAAACAAAATCTTCTTTTCTGATGAGGCTCATTTCCATCTCAGTGGGTACGTCAACAAGGTGAATTGTAGAATATGGGCTGATGAAAATCGAAGGGTACTCTATGAAATCTGATGCATTCACGAAAAGTAATTAATTGGTGAGCATTTTGAGCTGGTGGAGTGATTTTGCAGCCGGAAACTCTATCACAGTGTAAGGAGAGGTTAAGTGCAATGATCACTGACTTTCTGTTGGTAATATTTGATAACTATGACATCGACGGCATGCGGTTTCAGCAAGATGGTGCGATGGACCACACAGCCAACAAAGCAATGTAATTATTGCAGCAAAAGTTTCATGGGTGAATAATCGCGGACTTCTTTCTTTGGGGTTATGTCAAAAGTAAGGTTTACGTCAGGGGTGGCCAACCCAAATGATCTTGCGGGCCATTTTGGAAATGCATCATAACTCCTCGGACCACATATCATATTATAGGCATATCCTCATATTAGATTTTGATACACCATAAACAGTTTTTTGAAGTGAAACGTACATTGTAAAGAACTGATATTATGTAACACTAAAAATTATATATAAAAAAATCTATAAAAGTAGGTATAAATGAATTTAAAAAAAAATGAAATCATTAAAAAAATTTTTGATGAATGTTTTCACAGTACATTTCGAATTGATTGATTGATAGTTTGATAAAGGACTCAGTCGAGTCCGAAACGTCACACAAAATAAATTTAACAGTATTCACCGGAAAACCTTGTATTTTCAAAAAATATTTATTTTACTAGTGCGATATTTGTTTCTCCACTCTTTCACTCAGTTTTTGCAAATCGATCTCATCTATTTGCACATCGTAATTGGTGTTGCAGGTTATCGTCCGTTATATTTGAGCGTGTTTTGTTTTTGTTTAACTTCATTTTCGAAAAAAACTATTCGCAGGTGTAAGTTGAACCAAAAGCGCTAACAACTTTTTGTGCCAGATTTCTCAAATTGGAAAATTCGTCTTTTGTGACGTAAGTGTTATAAAAATCTATTTTTGATACTGATATTTCAAAAATGTGTCTTAATTCAATATTGCACTGTAAATCAACCAGTTTCATTTGGAGATATTCTGGGGCCGACTCGATTTCAACATGAAAGGGAGATGAATACATTTCAAAAAGTTTGTTGTATTTGTCTAGCTCTAAATTACTAAATCGGCTTTCAAAAGCAGCTGTAAGTTTTCTAATTTCTTTTGCATATTTGATGTAATTGTAACATTTTAATTTCTTAAATTCTTGCAACATTGGAAAGTGGTGAGCGTTATTACTTTTCAACTGCAACAACAATTTCTTCTGAAATGCTTTGATGTGATTAAATATATCCATTATAAGGTTACCTTTTCCTTGCAATGATATATTTAATTATTTAAGTTTTTCGACAATATCTACTAAAAAGCATAAATCCAAAAACCACTCATCATTTCTTAATTCTGGTACAGGTCTTTGCTTTTCATTCTTAAACAAGTCAATTGCTTCTCTTAACTGTAGTTTTTCTATAACATAATTGAAAAAAATATAAAAAAAATAAAAAAAACGCATTTGAGATATTCAAGGACAAAATCCTTTTTCTTGAAAAAAAAACTTTGAAGGATAACTTTTTTCGTATTTTACTTTATTATTTTAATAACAAAGTATTGTTATCGTTTTTTTTTTAAAAAATTTGCTACCCTGAAATTTTTGAGCGTTTTAGACGAAAAATTTTGGTTCCTAGATCTCAGCACCCGCTTATGGTAGGAGGCTGAAACTTGGAATTTCTATAAAGCTTTGATAGTGGACCCATTTCCAAAAAAATTGATGATATGGGTGAAAGGGTGTGGGAGTGGAGGGGGAAATAATGCGTCCGAAACGCAAAAAAGTGGAAATCGACACTCTCTAAAATCCATATCTCCTAAACCGTTAAAGGCAAGTAATTAAAACTTAACAAATATCTGTAGTTATACTAGGAGAGTAGATTGTAATACAAACTTTGGGTATGGGTAGACGCGTTCGGAGGGGGGGGGGGGTGTGTGAAAAATTTTAGATTAGGATATCTCACAAACAAATTGCACCAGAAAAACAAAATTTGGTTTGAGTATAAAGCTTAATAAAAAAAGATTGCTCGAAGTAAAGTTTTTTAATGGGGCGGGGGAGCACGGAAGTGGAGGGGATAAGAAATTTTCAAAAATAACACGTTTCATATCTCAATAACAGTGTAAGATAGATCCTTCAAATTTTTACAAGAAGTAGGCCTGATAGAATCCTTGTATGGGAAAAAAATTGGTGGTGGGGGTGTAGAGCGTGAGAAGGAAAAAGTTCCGATGTTTATATCTTAAGAACCTATAATGATAGAAAGCTGAAACTTGGTATTTAGATAAAGCTATAGTAGTGGCATTGTGGAAAATTAATTTTTTTTAGCGGTAGTATGTTACGGGGGTGGGGGGTGTTTTTCCTAACTTTTAAACGGCTTATGCTAGGAAGTTGAAACTCGGTACGTATATATAAATCAACTAGAAAAGTAGTTCTGATAAAAAAGAAGTTGAATATTCATTGGCGTTCGAAAGGGGGGGGGGGGTGCAAAAACAATTATCAGTAAAAATAAAATGCATATATATTCACGATTTTAGCCATATTTACTAGGTCTTTCCAAATATTGAATTCAATTTTTTTCTACGGATTCTTCATATAATAACCTAGAAAGTGTTTTCAAGATTTTTTGAAATTCGATCCCTAAGGGGGTGTAAAGTGGTTGCATACTTTTTCATAAATTCCACCATATCTCTCAGGTCTGATCAGATATCGAATATCTTTTCACTTCCACGGGCTCGTTTAATAATCACCTAGTCTTAAGTTTTTTTCTTGTTCAACCTCTAGACCGCATCCCGGAATATGACCCAATTATAAATTTCAAATATTACACTCTATTCTAACCGTTTCCCGAACTTTTTGTTAGGTTTTCAATCACATAGTAACATACACCGCATCCCCGAATTAAACACGTTCCGAACTTCTGCCTGAAAAATAATAAAGTTGCGCCCAGACTGTTGGCAGATTTTTTTTTTTTATTACAGCAATTTTTGAACAAAAATCATTAAAATAAGCCGTACTTTATTATTTTAGAATTAAAATTACCGGAAATATGAAATTTCGAAGAAGATTTGGCCACCTTTTATGCGAAATCTTTAACATACTATAACTACTAAAAAAAATTAGAAAGAAAGAAAAAATTTAAATTTCACTAATTCTTCGTATAGATAAATTTTCAAAAGAATCGGCGGTGGTAAGGTTACACTTTTGGCGATTCTTGAGGGAATGACCCCTTTTCTATAAAGTAAATTGATGTTCTTCGATTTTTTTACCCCGATCCCATTGAGAGTTGATTTTTTAAAATGTTTTGAAAAACACTATAATACACAAAATATAGTAAAGTAAAAAAAATAAAAAGTTTGTATTTTGAGATATTCAAGGATAAAGGATAAAATCGTTATCCTTGACAAAAAAAATTTAAGGATAAATTTGATTTATATTTTTCTTATTTTGCGACAACCTTCTCCTTTAAAATAAGTCCTATTTTATTATTCTTTGATAAAAATTAACAGAGATATGAATTTGCAAAGGGGACTTACATAGACACTATTTTTGCGAAAACTTTAACATACTATAACTAACAAAAAAAATGAGATAGAAAAAAAAATTTAAGCCTAAGTTTTTTTTTCACTAGTTCTTCAAGTACACAAATTTTCAAAAGAATCGGCGATGGAACGGTCACAAAATTGGCTTTTTTTCCGATTCTTGATGGGACCCACCTGGCTTAAATACCTGGTTGTGGTTGTTTCAAATATGTTGTTGAAGTAGCAGGTGTATTATAATAATTATTTTCAATAATTAAAACAAAACCAAAATCCAAATTTTCACTTGAAACTTGCTATCAACAACCGTATCTATGTACTATGTAGGTATGGTCACTGTTCGCAAGCGGCGAGCGAAATTCGTCGAAGAAGAAGTTCGAACACACACACGACGCAATCAGGGTTGTCACTTGATAAGTTGATTTCCGGAGTAGATCATGCTTGTCGGATATTCTATGCGGCAGTTGACACCTCAAAACTGTAGTAGATTTAAGTGTGACCGTAGTGGCGTAGTAAAGGTAATGAAAGTGTAGTAGATCTACTACAATTGTAGTAAAGTGAAAACCCTGGACACAATACACTTTTTGTCAAAATATGGTATCGCAAGAAATTTTTGTTTTTAGTGTGAAAAATCTCGCGGGCCGAAAAAATAATTAAAACGGGCCGCGGGTAGGCCACCTCTGGTTTACGTAAATGAACCCCCACCATTCAACAACTGAAGGGCGAGATAAAAAACCATTTGATCTAATTGAGGAGCATTTATGTCGTGATCAAAATGTTGTTCAAATGGGGCGACGTGTGCCATAAGAGCCGTGACGAGCATTTGAGTGATATTCTTTTCAATAATTAATTACCGTGGACTAATTAAAAATTTTGTATAAAAATTTCATTAATCGAGATTTAGATAAATATGAAGAATAAATATAAAGAAAGCCCGAGGATGTGAAAACCAATTCTACGTTATATAACTCCATAGAGATGTGGTAGAGTTCTTGAAAACGAGCTCAGCCCATTTATACTCTCTTAGGGGTGGGAAAAGGAAAAAAACTTGAAAACATGTTTTAGTCGATTATAAAACAAGCCAGTGAAAGTAAAGAGTTATTCAATATCCAATCAGACCTGACTGCTACGGCCGAATTCGTTAAAATGTATACAACCCTTTTACACCTCTTTAAGGTCAAATTTCAAAAAACACTGAAAACGCAATCAATTCATAATCTTAGAAGACCTAAGAGATATGACGAAACTCGTGAAAATATGTGCATTTCGTTTTCATCGATCACTTTTTAGTCCCCCCTTCCGTACACTAATAGATATTTCTAAACATTTTTTATCTAAATTACCATCCTAATAGATCTACGTATAATCACCAAGTTTCAACTTTTTTTCAAATGCCATTCTAAAGATAATATAAACACCCCCCATTCCCCAACTATCAAACAAACTTCGCATTTTGATTTTCCGGAGGCTATAACTCCTATAAGACTGTTAAGCTCAAGTTGTGGAATAAGACTTGCGAGTGGCGGCTAAACTTGCAGGAGCCATTACTTCGGCAATAACCTCTGTATGGCCTTATGGAAGTTAATGCCAACGGCTTTATGGAGGTTTCCAAGCGAACTTTGCTTGATATGACTAATACCAAGTGGATTCAACCCTATTACGACAATGTTTTATGCCGCATTTCCACATGAGCTTTGTCCGAGGCACATTTCAAAAAAAGGTCTCACTAAAATGTTTTTCTTCTTGGTTTTGGTACGTACAGTGGATTGCGGTAAGGGGATAAGAATAAGTGCATTAAATTTTATAGGTAAATAGTTTTAGAATTTTCTTAAGGGGCTAGGTGGGTTTCAAAGGCCTAAAAAAAATGTATTTTCACATTTTTTTTTTTAATATATGCAATGAAATATTTTATTAAAAAAATTTAGTACATCAAAGATGCATATTTCGTAAGTATTTCGTAAAATTTTTGTTTATAAATTTTGGAAATTCACCCGTTGGGACCTTATTTCCCTTGACCTCGCAAAAAAAATTGCTCTCGGCGTGGACAGGATAACTCATGACTAACTCCGTTAATGCATAGAGTATGCACTAACGGAAAATTTTTGGGTTTTTTAATTTTGCATGAACCAGCTCGTGCTTGAACGAAGGAAAAAAAATAATTTTGAAATTTGAATTTTTGGCGGAGCTGTGAACAAAAAATCTCATTTATTGGTCAAATTTTCACCACGTATTGCCTCGTAAAATAAGTTGTAATAAAGATTTTAAAAAGTCCTTCGTTCAAGCACTAGATAATGTTATTTTGAAGAAGTGTGCAAAATTTGAACAAGGTCGGTTCATAACTTTTCCAGAAATCGTGTCCACCGACTTTTAAAATAGAGTTTCGAGAAAAACGCGATTAAAGTTTTAAGCTTATGCTGACGAGGCCCAATGGGCGGAATTTCCGAAGGTTCCATCTCTTACAATTTTAATCGGATCGATTTAAAATTTTGGGAGATTATTCTAGACATGTTGGTTTATTTAATAAGACAAAAAACAAAAAATCCATTTTTAGAAATTTTCAAACCCACCTAACCCCTTAAAAAGCAAGTATATTAGAAAGAGGTGCTCAGTAAGTATGTGAGGAGATAAGCATACAAGTAAGTAGATGTACTAAATTTTAGCTAGAGTTAGCGATTTCGTTCCGATTTTGAAACCTGAAGAAACTGTACGAGCAAAAAAAATTCAATAAATTAACATAGGAAGCAATTTTCTCAACGAAATTTTGCTTCTTTGGTTGTTATTGAATGAATGAATGCACAATTTCTATCTGCTGCAGCTAATTTAGTAGTAAAATACTGCCAAATCTGTCGAACATCAAATCATTTTACTGTTGAAGTTTGTTCGATTAATTAAGGGTAATTAATCGAATATGTCGATTAATCAACATCACCCATATAGATTAATAAAATAGATTTTTTTTTAAAAAATAATCGAATAGAAATCGAACAGGTCTATTGCACACTCTCGGATTCGAACCACGTTCCCGCGTCACACATTAGTCCGCTACGCTACACACTTGGCCAATCTGATTCCGCATTTCCACATGCGTTTCCATGTGCCTTGGGCATGTGCCTTGAGCGCGAATGTCTAGACGAATGTGGAAACGGTACGCATATGCTACAAGCACATTCCTTTGAAACGCGTCCAAACAGTGGCAGCGAGACAAATGTACGCGCATCTCGATTAAATGCGTGCACTGACGCGAATGTGCCCTTTCCACATTGTTTAAGACTAGCAGTTACAAAAACTGGATGATGAATTTAGACATAAGTATTTGCAAAACAATAATTCTAATGTAGACGAAAATATGTAGAAGTGTTTTGGCAAGATCTTAATTTGTGCAGATAGAGACTGAGAAGGCTTTTGGACCATTATGTAATTTTGTATTTAATATCTTGATCTTTCCACATTCATTCGCATATGTAGAAAGTGTTATTTCATAACCATATAAAACCAAAGCCAAAAAATCTTGAAAACACATTCTAGGTATTTATATGAAGAATTCGTAGAATAAAAATGAATTCAATATTTCGAAAGACCTAGTAGATATGACGAAAATCGTCAAAATATATGCATTTTATATATACTGATACTTTTTTTTGCCCCCCCCCCCTTCTAAACGCCAATGAATATTCGAATTTTTTTTTATCAGAATTACTTTTCTAGTTAATTTACATATACGTACCTAGTTTCAACTTTCTAGCATAAGCCGTTCTAAAGGTAGGAAAAACACCCCCCACCCTCGCCCCATGCTACCCCTAAAAAAAAATTTATTTTTCCACCATGCCACTAATATAGTTCTATCTAAATACGAAGTTTAAGGTTTATATCATTACAGGTTCTTAAGATATAAACATCGGAACTTTTTCCTTCTCACCCCTCCCCACCTTCACCGCCACTAAATTTTTCCCTACTAGGGTTCTATTGGGCCTACTTCTGGTAAATATTTGAAGCATCTATTTTACACTGTTATTGAGATATGAAAAGTGGTTTTTTTGAAAAAAAATTTATCCCCTCCACTTCTATACTCCCCTGCCTCCTTCAAAGATTTTACTTTGAGCAATCTTTATTTATTAAGCTTTATACCCAAACCGAATTTTGTTTTTCTGGTGCAATCGGTTTGTGAGATATCGTAATCTTAAGTATTTCAACCCCCACCACCGTACGCCAACACCCCCACCAAAAAATTTTGTTTCAATCTACTCTCCTAGTATAACTACAGATATTTGTTAGGTTTTAATTGCTTGCCATTAACGGTTTAAGAGATATGGATTTTAGAATGTGTCGGTCTCGGCATTTTTGCGTTTCGGACGCATTATTTCCCCCTCCACTCCCACACCGCTTCACCCACATCAGCAATTTTTTTGCAAATGGGTCCACTATTAAAGTTCTATAGAAATTCCAAGTTCTAGAAACCAAAATTTTTCGTTTAAAATGCTTCCCCCGCCTTCCCCCGCCTTCCCCCGCCTTCCTCCTCACACCCTCACCCTTCAAAAAAATTTCACTACCATGTCTATTCAGAAAAAAAAATTCAATTTAATAGCTTATAGGGTTTGGCAACTATAATTCCTCAAACGAGTTTGCGTACGGCGGACGGCGGACGGCGCACAGACGGACAAAATTTTTTTTTTTTGCTTTTATTAGTCATAAAACGTGTTAACAAAATTTTTCAAGGTAGGAAATTTTTTTTTTTTCAAATCGATAACAATATTTTGTTATTAAAATAATAAAGTAAAAATATCGGGTCCGATAGTCAAATTTCAATATCGATATATCGCTTTTTAAAATATTGACCGATACTATCGATATATCGTTCAAAAAATATCGCAATTTCGATATATAGAACATATTTCAATATCCCCAATCCTAACCTAATCCAGGCGTTCTTGAGTTACAAACTTTTGGGCTGGATTAAACTTATAATATCATCAGATTTCATCTAGAGTTAAAAAATGGCAGATTATTTATGTATGTATAACAAAAGCAGCGGAAATAATTGTGCAAAAACAGTGCGCGAATGGTACAATAACCATTTATGCTGACAGCCAAGCTGCCATCAAGGCTGTTGAGGCGCACATTACTAAGTCTAGGCTTGTGGAGGAATGTAAAAGAATATTACAGATAGTGGGTATGATTCATACCGTATGAATAACAACCTGAGGATGTCCTGGATTCCTGGTCACAGTGACTTGCCTGAAAATTAAAAGGCAGACGAGTTCGAATCGGTTCTATGTCCCATTGAGTGCGTAAAGGGAATGATTGACATTGAAGCGCTCAGACAGATGGAGGACGCCTGGGTGAATCTCTCGGGATGTCGGCAAGCAAGAATCTGCTGGCCGAAACTCGATAGAAGGAGCTCTAGCTTTCTTCTTTCTCTGAGCAGGAACATTTGCAGACAACTCATAGGGGTTCTAACGGGACACTATCCCTTTGGGACACATGGGGAAAGACTAGGAATACCAATGGCTGACTTGTGTTGCTTTGCTGATGAGAATGTTTTTATTTATTAGGTATAGAGTCCGGCTGAAAATCCGGCCCCATCAATTTTCGGCCAGGCCCCTCGGGCATATGGCACTTCTGTACATTAATTTTACAAATTTTCCATACATTTATAATATTAATTAATGAAGTGTTACGTTAGTTCTAGTTATGTGATGATGTAATTCAAATTCAAATGGTTCAGTCCATTGGTCTTTCGATTAGGCGAGAGTAAGTAGTAAGTTAGGTAGACAATAATAGTAAAGTTTAAGCTAGTTCAGACCATAATAAGACGAAGGTTGAGTATATATGTAGTTTACAAGCGCGTAGTGCGGATATTTAGATCGTCTGATTATGGTTTAATATAAACTATGAAGTAGTCTAATTCTATATGTAATTCAAGTATAGTTGTAATGAGACTAAAATTAAATCTATTTAAATAAAATGATTAAAATGCAATTCAAGAAAGTATGGATATGTATGGTTCGTTATACAATACAAAAGGTGTTAGTAAGGGTGGAGGTTTCGGGGGTTGTGTAGAGGGGAAGGACGGTGGGTAGGCGCGGGGGATTTAGATTTTGTCCAGGAGGTGTAGGTGCTTGAGGAGTTGGAGTAGAGGTTTTGGGTCGGTAGTGGAGAGAAGGTCGCTTATTGGAGGGATGGAATATTTGAAGAACCGCTTAGGTATAATACATTCTGACAGGATGTGCGTGACTGTCAATGGCCTCTGGCATGTGAGGCATCCTGGCTGGGGAGTTTTTATCATGTGATGCTGGTGAGTAATTCTAGTGTGTCCTATCCGGATCCTGGTTAGGGCAACCGTATCTCTCCTCTCCTGGTCTTGGTGGTAGGGGGGAGGTTTTGTACTCTTCCAGTGATTGGTTAGGAAGGTAGTGTTGTTTGCCCAGTCTCTTTCTCGTTGTCTTATTATGGCTATTCTAGCCGTGCGACGCGGGAAACTTATGAACGCAGGAACGATCTCTTCTTCATAAGGTGGAATTGGCCGGCCTGCCAGCCGATCCGCCATCTCATTGCCAGGTATCCCGACGTGGCCTGGTACCCAAAATAACCTTGTTTTTGCCGGGTTGGCAGCAATGAGCTCTTTTATTATCTTCATTATCGGCTCTGTGGGGCTGGGACTCTCCACGGCACTGACCACCGCTTGGGAGTCGGAAAATATAAGTGAGGGTGAGGCTGCTATCCAGGCAGCTTCAGCCGCTTTTAGGATGGCATAGGTTTCAGCTTCAAACACGCTTGTTTCAGGATGTAGTTTATAGCTTTGTTGTTCCGATGGAGTGGAAAATCCAGATTGGAGCGTGATAACGGCCGCCGAAGTTTGTTGGGTGGTCTTGGACCCGTCGGTATATATTGCCACATGACCGGGATAGGACTGTAGATGCTCTCGGTGAATCTGCTGGTAGGCGGCGGCGGTAGTGTTGGATTTTTTCGGGTATCTGCAGAGGGTAGGACTGGAGAAGGTATGTCGGCGGAGGGGGGTGGTGGGTAGCGGGTTGTGGACGGTACGGGGGATGTTTGGGCATAGGAGAGTTAGTTCAGCTCGTGCGCTCCATAGCGCTGATGTTGAATTTCTTGTTAAATGAGCTTCAGCGACATTAGCTTCGGGGCTGGTGATGGTCCGGTGGTGAGGGTGCGCCGTGTCGACGCAGCCTTTTGCGGCGAGATTTATTAGCGCTTTCTTGTATGTCGTTTTTACGCTGTCGCATCCTGACTCGACCAGGAGGGCTTCAATTGGGGAAGTGCGGAAGGCACCTAGGGCTGTCCTGACGATTTGGTTGGCCGCAGTCTGAAGCTTCTTCATATTGGTCTGGGTTGTTAGTCTGTAGATCACGATGCAATATTGTAGGTATCCTCTAATTAAGGTGCGAGCAACATGTAATATTGCAGCGGTGCTGGCTCCCAAGTATTTGGAGGAGAGAGTCCGAATCTGGTTGTGCACCCTGTTGAGAGAGGTGACCACATTTGCGATGTGGGCGTCCCAACTTAGTTTCTGATGAGAATGTTGAACCGACATTGGAGCATCTTGTGTGTGAATGCGAGAGTCTGGCACGCACCAGGTATCGGTACCTGGGGAAATTCTCCTTGACCAACCTATCAGAACTTCACTGAGAGAAAAATTGCATTCTCAAATTAAATATTTTTAAGATTGAATTAAGAAATTGACAGAATAACCTGACATACTCTTCAATTTACTCTGATCATACTTAAATTCGCCGCGAGGATGGATGTTTTCACAACATTGGGATAAACAAAAACGATAATTTCTTGATTTAAGTACGAACAGTGTTAAAATAATATTTCCTGTCATAGCTTTGAACAGGTTTGTTCGTGATCGCCATGCAATTCGAATTCTTTGTAAAAAATATACACAAATTCTTATATCTAATCTGTTCGTTCTCAAATTGATCTCTAGTATTATTATATTTTAGCAGCATTGGAATTACTTTAAGTACGAACAATGTCAATATGACATTTCAAATTAAAGTTTTGACCAGTTTTCGAAGTACTTTTATGAAATTTGCATTATTTGTTCACGACACGATTGCTTCAGTTTTGTGTTTTTATTCAATCGTGTAGCATAGTGTCAGCGAAAGTGAGTTTAACTGAGAAAGCATTTGATTATTATTAAGCATGGATTCTAACAACTACAAAATTTTGTCCTAGAAAATGACAAAATCTATCCACTCTCAAATTTTCAAGAAAATATTGATGGAAACTTTCCCCCAGCCAAAGAATAGGAGTAAGTTGTGAAAGTAAGAGTACCGAGGATAATCGAAAATTGCATGACCTACTGCAGACCTTTGGCTTAGTGCAAATTTATGATCGATGTAAAGTAAGTACCTGTATAGAATTAATGTAATTCATTACTATATAATCATTTATAATCGGAATATTAGCCGCCGGGATAACGTTTAGAAGCTTACCGTATTTTTCGAAGGAAGTGATTACAAGAAACTGCAACTGCTATTAGAAACGATGGACTACATTGAAACATTTATTGTCTATTAGATTTGAAGCAGCACATAAATCTTTTAAAGCATATCTCAAAAATACTACATCCAGGATAAATCCACCTTTTTCAGTAACCATGAAGATAGATAGATAGATAGATTTATTTCAATTTTTAAAAAATAGTTCGAACAATTTTATACAATTTCAGTGATCAGATTTTATATCTTTGCATCTGTAGTTACAATTTAGATTTTTACTAAAATGGATTCTTTGTTTTTTATTTTAATTCAATCCAAGGAAAAATTAAGTAATAAAAACCTTGCTTGTTAACTCCTACCTAACTTACACACTAACTTACAAACTAACTTAAAATAAAATAAAAAAAAAAAAAAAAAATAATGGAAGTAATTTAAAAATAGTAGTTACTAGAAGGAAAAGTATATACATAGATAACATACCTATATGTTATAGGAAAGATGAAATTAGCGGGTTTTCTACCAACTGGGACCGTAACAAAAATGAGGAGAGTCTGGATTCGGCCAGTTCCTGTATAGTATAAACACCGGCATCAGAGTGCAGTATTCTTGTAGAGAAGTAGAAGGGTTTATTCATAGCTATTTTAAGGCATTTGTTTTGACAGACCTGTAGTTTCTTTTTGTGAACGCTAGCGCATTGACTCCAGATAGGAGCACCGTAGGAAATAATAGGTTGAATTATGAGTTTAAAAATTAAAACTTTATTTTCCACAGAAAGGAAGGATTTCCTGTTTATAAGAGGGTACAGCACATGAATGCATCCTGAGACCTTGAAGCATATGTTTTCGATGTGGCTAGCAAATGTAAGCTTAATGTCAAACGTAAGGCCAAGATAGATTAGATTGGAAGACCATGGGATGAGTTGCCCGATAAAATTTATTTCGCGAATTGGCAGATAAATTCGCTTCCTTTTTCTCGTGAAGTATATAGCTTTAGTTTTGGTTGTATTTATTTTAATTTTCCATCTGTGATAGAATTGATACAACCGTTCCAAAAAGGATTCGAGCACTAAGATTATTGTGTTTGGGTTGTCGCCTCTTGTGTATAGACAGGTATCATCCGCAAACACGGCTAGTTCGCAGTTTGAATTTGTAGGTACGTCTGCAGTAAAAACGTTATATAGAGTAGGGCTTAAACTTGAGCCTTGGGGGACGCCCGCAGGGATGACGTGGAAACTGGACATGCTTGATTTGATTTTAACCGAATAACTTCGATTCGACAAGAAAGACTGAATTAGTTTCACAAGGTACATTGGGCAGGAAAAATTTATTAATTTATGAATAAGCCCTTCGTGCCAGACAGAATCGAAGGCTTTTTCGATGTCCAGGACTATCAATCCAACCGATTTCTTTTCATGAAATCCTTCTTTAATAAATTTGGTTACTCTATAAAGTTGGTGATTAGTTGAGTGCTGCCGCCTAAAACCAAATTGAAAGTTCGGGATAACCTTTGAGTCTTCTAGAAATCTGAGTACACGGCTCAGGACTACTTTTTCGAAAACTTTACTTATGGTAGGAAGTAAACTTATCGGGCGGTAGCTATTGGGGCAAGTAGGGTCTTTGCCCGGCTTGAGAATAGGTATAATAACCGCTTTTTTCCACGCTGAAGGAAAGTAGTTTAGTTTCAAGCAAGCATTAAAGATTAAATTCAATAGAATTATTGACTTTTTAGGCAGCTTTTTGAGGATAATGTTGGGTAGTTTGTCGTTTCCAGGCGCTTTGTTGTTTTTAAGTCTTTTTATTATATTTATTATTTCCCTAGGTTTGCACAGGGCGTTCAGAGGTAGCTCAGTACTTAGTGGGATGTTTTGGATTGATTCCCGAACGACGCCATTAACTATAGGGTTTCCCATATTCGCTGATATGCGATGTGCGGCATGGAAATGGTTAGCAATCAATTCCGCTTTCTGTTCGTCACTAAATACTAGTTTCTTGTTGTTGTCGAGAAGGGAAGGAATTTGCGACACTCCTCGTTGTTTGAAAAGCTTATTTAGTTTCCAAATCTTTTGTGAACCTTTTTCTAAGGAAGACAACATTGTATTCCATTTGGTATTACGTAGCATAGCTAATCTCTCACGAATGACCTTGGTGAGATAGTTAACTTTGATTTTAGTGGAAGCGACTCTGGTTCTTTGCCACTGTCGTCTAAGCGTGTTCCTTTCTTGAATAATTTCTTTCGTCTCATTGTCAATTTCAGGATTCCACAACCTGTTGACTACTTTTTTCGGCGTGGTAGATTCTATCGCATCCCATATTTTAGTGTTTAAGTTAAGAATAAGATCATCTATATGTTCAAACTGAGTGATGTCAGCTAGGTTCAGAGAGGTTGTTAATACTGATTTATTTAATAGCGATTGGAATTTTGACCAGTTTGTGTCATTGAAACAAAATGTTTCTGACTGCGATTTCAAGACTTCGGTTGCCTCATCAATTGAAAAGGACACTGGAAGGTGGGGAGAAGATAATGCGCATAGAGTAATAGGCTGTGAGATGTTCACCAGGCCGTTGCTAATGACAAGATCTAGGGTTGAGTCTCTACCATTTGTTGGATGAAATGTGGGTTCCGAGGGAGTGTGAATAAAAAGGTGTTTATTGCAAATCAGGTCAAACAGGATTTTGCCAGCTTGATTAGCTTTGGCACAATTCCACTGTCTGTGCCTAGCGTTCAGGTCTCCGCATAAAATGTATTTATGTTGTAAGCTGATCAATGTTTCGAGATCGTTTTTAAAAAGTTTTAGCTTATTGGCATTAAGCTTGGTGCCAGGAAAGTAAGAAACAATGATGGTGGTGTTTATATCAGCAATTTGAATAGCAACCGTTTCAATTATTTTAGTGTTTTGAGGTGGTAGAAGCTTGTGGTTTATAATTTTATTGACACAAATAGCAACACCGCCGCCAGTTGCATCTTTCCTATCGTTTCTGTAAATACAATATTTCGAATTAAATAATTTATCTTTTACATTTAACCACGTTTCAGTGATAAGAAACAAATCAATATTATGTGAAATAACAAAATCAAAAGTTTCAATACTTTTGTTTCTAATACTTTGGGCATTCCAAAGAAGAGCTTTAATACAATTTAACTTATCTATTATAAAAATTTAACGGCTAATTGAACTAATGCGCTGTATTGTTCCTGCTTGGTCTTGCAATCCGAGAGTTTTTTAATTAACTCTGCTGATATTTCAATCAGCTCTTCTGGTGAGAATAGACTGGGATTACAGCCGGCGCTGGGGTTTGCAGCATAGGACGAGGTAGGTGCGTTTCTAGCTATACTGCTAAATAAAGGTTTTTGCACAAGATTATTTGCTGGTGTATTTGATGATCTTGACAACAACGGAAAGTTCTTGTCACGGTTTGAAATTACATTAAAACCCTGTCGTGGCGCTTTACCCTGATGGGTGTTACGTGTTGATGCTTTCTCTTTAATCGTTATATATTGCAGTCTATTCCGGCAATGTCTGTCATTAGAAAAATGTGCGAGACCGCAATTTGCACATTTTACCATATCTAGTTGGTCTTTTTTTAGTGGGCACTCAGAGTGGACATGAGCCAAGCTGCAAATCATACATTTAGGCGGAAGATGGCAATGGGTGGAACCATGGCCGTAAAGCTGGCAGTTTCGGCATTGTGTAGGGCCTGTTTTACTGCGAGACCATGAAACCATGAAATGTTAACTGCAATTTTCAAGAACATTGGAAAAGTACAAATACGGATTTATAAAGACGAACTTTCTAATAAAGAATGCAGTGAAGAGGACTTAACATTAAAAGATTTCTTTTCTAAAATTGAAAATTGTCCAATAATTATTGACTATAAAAAATGTAAGCTAACAGTGCATTTTTTAATTTCACAAAATAATGATTTGTTTGTTATTTGTAATCCAATGGCAGCTATTTCTTTCGATGAACATTTATTTGTTTATCAAATAGGACAGCGTCCTGATATTTTTTGTACTAAGCATGTTACCGAACTCACATCTTTTCCTCTGACTTTATTTCCCATTAATAATGGAATATATATAAACACTGTAAATATGTGTATATTTATCGAAATTTGTATGATTTATTTTTAATATATTTTTGTTAACCATGTACTCATATGTTTTAATAAAAGTTTTTGTTATTGAGTATATACCATACAACTGTGCGTCTTGTTATTATTTTATGTACATATAAAAATACCTACAACGAAGTGATTTTGAAGCAAGTGGAGTTTTGAAATAAGGATGATAAATAATATAAGAATCGTGTGGTACTTGTTTTAAGTACGAAAAAATATTTTTTTTTAATATAGATATGGTTTAAAATAAGGACGTGTATGATAATTTTAAGAATGAAACAAGTTGATTTAAATCTTGGTTTTCCTAATCCAAACGGGATTAAAAGAATCACGCGATACTTATTTAAAGTCACACGAAATGTTATTTTAATACAGCCACTCTTCAATTCACGATATTCACTGTAACGTCAAAATCATATTGAAAAAAAGTTTATTTAAGGTTGTTTTAGATTGATTCTACTTTTTTTTCTCTCAGTGTTGCAATGATTCCTTTATGGAAAACTACTCTCTTCATAAGGAAGAGCAATATTTGGAACCAGTGGTCTAGAGCGCGGTTTTTATACGAGGGGACCACAATGGATCCGCAGTGATCTCTCGTGATGGACTGTGGCAATGTGCTTCAGTCCACCCTTCTCAACCTAACCTATGTATGTATGTATGTATGTATAAAATAATTCTTAAATGAATTTCAAAATTAAAGCACTTGATACAATACACTTGAACAAATAGATGACATAAAAATTAAAAACATTCGGTAAACAAAAATCAGTTGACAACAATATTTTGTATTTGGCCACAAAAATAGTCAAATATTTGACATAGTGGCATTTTCTTGGAAAGTAAACATTATTTCAGTAGGCATTTCAACGGCGTGCCTACATAAGTAAGCACAGTCGGTCCTGGTTCTGTTTCACGTCTCACACTACAAGTATGTAATCATATTTGTTATTCGTTCAGGGTTGAAATGGGTGCGGTACTATTTCGGACCCGCACCCATTGTTTGTGGTTTTGTTAAAATATTTTAAATAAAATGTAAAAATATTGCCCGCTATTCACAGTCGTCATAAAGATGGCTTTAAGTTAGAGCTGACTTTAGTGTCATATAAATTATACGACACTAAAGTCAGCTCTAACCAAAGCCAACTTTATGACGACTGTGAATAGCGGCCATTATTTTTGTTCTTTCATTTTGAAGCATGTTTATATTTTCTATAAATGCATTTCTAAGAGTAGTGCACACATATCGAATGCAACTTCATTACTTTTTGGATTGAGGGACGTGTTTAATGTTTATATGTGGTTCAGGTTCAGAGCACTATGCCGCGGACAAATTAAGAAAATGAAGTTTCGTATATCCTAAAGAAGCTTGTATTCTGCTAATCCGCAAATAGTAAATATATATAATGAAATTTACAGGCCTATTCAGCGCCAGAGTCACAAGTCACAAAGTAGGTGGAAAGTCACAATTAATTCAAAATTCATTCTAAATTGAGACTCTCCACCTACTTTGTTACTTGTGACTCTAGCGCTGAATATGTCTGTAAGTATGATTTTCCGATCAAATTTGGTTCAAAATCGTGAAATTTTTGTTATGCTCAAAGCCGATTCCAAATCCCATCAAACGTAAGAGAAATAGCAGAATTCGTAAAATTCTAGATTGGCGTTGCTGTTTACACCTCAGGTACATATCCTGAAATTGTTCTTTAGGCACATTTCATATGAACTAAGGTATAACAAAACACGTGAAAATATGGTATATGAATTCCTCATACACCGAATTTTTATGCGCTCCACCTCCGTACTCCAAAGAAAATCTGAATATTTATTTTTGCGTTTCAGACAAAAATTACAAACAAATTGGTTTCTATATCTTGGGAATCGATTATGCTAGGAAGTTGAAAATTTGGAATTTTATAGAGTTTTGATGTTATGTTAACAGCTCACGTTAGAAGGTTGATACTTGGTGATTGTTTGTAGGATTGTTACTAGTGGTAGGGGCCTATAAAAAAATGCAATTACCTAGGAATGAAAGTGTATACATAGAGTGGCGAGGGAGGTGGATGGAGTTGTGAAACATTTTGGAGTACAATATCTTCCAGACTTATATATAATAACCCAAATTACTGTTGATATATGTACTTTTCTATTTACATATTTAATTTTATTTTGAATTTGCTTGTAAAGAAAATCATGAAAAAATCCAATTTATAAATATTTTCAATAATATTTGGACTTGTGATTACAATTTTTATGAAATTCTAATCAACAACAACATGTAAAATATTTTATTATTAAAAAATAATAAAGTAAAAATGTATTTACCCAGTTTTAAAAATAGCTGATAAAATACCATCTCAAGTTCCCGGTTACCAGTTTGTTGATTGAGATTTGAATTGATAATTCATTCATTTTATAGAGGACCCAATTTGTTCAAAAATTTAAAAAACACTTCATATAATTTTTTTTTTTAAAGTTATAATCAAAAACAATCAAACCGCGACTTCATGGCCAAAAAGATCAGAGCTCAAACACTTGTTGACCTAGGAACTTGAAATTTGATAAGCGCTAATTAAATAGAATTTTTTAAGTTAATTTTATGAAAGGTGTAAATCAACCCGCTCCTCAGGGCGTCGAACAGCTCGGGTAATAATTCTCGCTTTTAGCGCATACTTACGTTATTTAGCTATACTTATTTTCGAATAGTTTCCATTTAAAGTACATAATAATAACCAATGGCGCAACAGCAGAAATCTGGTCTAGGCCTTGAAGTAATAATAGAGTTACTTCATTACGAAGCCAACGGAACACTAGGAGGTGAAGTGGTTAGCCACACGCTCGTCCGTGTTTATTACCTCGATTTCAAGCTCACTTCGATAAAGCTTCCGTAAGACTTGCGAGTGGAAGTTTGCAATCGAGCGTCGTTCGACATGTCTAATACCGCGTTTCCACCTATGCGCGTATGCATATGTATGTGGAAGCGGCGCATTCGCGTCAGTATGTATGTATATGAAATCGAGATTCAATCGAACCCATAACTCATAATAGCATAATATCTTAACGTTATTGTTTTCCCTTTCTGCAAGTAGTCAGTAAATATTATTCCTGGCATCATAACCCTTCCAGTCGATGGAAAATTTCGATCATCTGATCTTTGGATTTCCCATGTAACAATAAGTAGTAAGTATCGCGTTTTTGCAGGGTATAAGGTTTCCGATTTAAAAATACTATGAATAATAGGCTCACTTCATCATGAACAGTCACAGAATATTTATTTAATACCTCCCTACCTTATTCCAATAAACATATATAGTGTTTTACAGTATAGTGGACATTTTTATGCTTAATAACTCTCTACGATGTAGATTCAAAAATTATAAAAATATTTTAAAAAAAGATTTAAGAAAACAAGGGATCTCGTACGATATCACAATAGATACCACTTTCCGATTGAATTACCAAAGCTTTTCTATTGAGTTTCATCGTTGCTGGAGTTTTGCTCATCGGTTGGACATAGTGGTTCCTCAAGAAAGCGATAAGTCCAATTTTCGCTGTTAATAATCCGAAACGTTCTCCAACACAATTGTGCGGTCCTTGTCCAAATGGCATGTACGAGTACGGTACAATTTTATCCTTGTTGTGAGTGGCGAACCTTTCAGGATCAAATTTTTCAGGATCTGGAAAATACTATAGAAAAATAAAATTATAAAAAATTATACCTAAAGATATTTTTGATTTTTTTTTTTTACTTGTGGATCTCGTTGCACTGCAAAGTTGGGTATATAAATGGGCATTCCGTGAGGAATTACAAAGTCTACATCTGGCTTCAACGAATAACCGTTCGGCTCCGTACATTCTCGATCTAATATTGGAAGTGGTGTATAAAGTCGCAGAACTTCCATCACAACCATATTCAAGTATTCCATATCCATAACGGTATCGTATGTCAGTTCTCCGTTATTTTCCGCTAAAGCCTTCTTAATTTCATTTCGAAGTCGTGTTTGACAATCCATCGACCTGCATAACTCGTACAAGGCAAAGTACATTAAAGACGAAGAAGTTTCGTATCCAGCTGAAAAGAAAACCGCAGCTTGAGCCACTAACATGTCGTTGTTAAAGGTAACATCGTTTTTCTTTGCAGTCTTCTTTAGAAATAAGAGGATATCAATAAGGTCATTGCGTTGCACGCCAGACTCTTCCCGCACCTTCATTGCTTCATTTATAGCTGAATTTAAGAAATTAGTGTTTTCGACACTGAAAAACTGGAAGTTGAAAGCAATTATAAAAACCTTGTAATAACAACCCTTGTACTTTCCGACATACCCTCCGCTTAAATAATTTCGCCAATTTCGGCTGGAAGAACACTAACACGTAATCTATAGCTTTTCCTAGTCTAGCTGTAAAAATTTCTTTTCCATTTTTTCGAAATTCTGCGTCCGGATTTTTCATGCAATTCGCTCGAATTCCGAACGCAACTGATGCAATAACGTCTGTTGTAAACAAGGCACACAGTTCATTAAGTTCTATGCAAAATGAATTTTTCTTTGGATCCAGCTGCATGTCGCATAATTTCAAATCCAACTCCTTTGCAATCTAACAGAAAAGTTTCATACTAATGAAATGGATAAATTCCGAATGAATTAAACTCTTACCTCGTTAACCAGCACAAACATTTGTTTGAGTTTTCCACCTGCAAAAATTGGCGATATACTTGTTCGTACTTCCTTCCATTCTTGATTTTTTGCAAAAAACACACTGTAGTATCCCAAAATGTCACTATGACTATCTATTGCTGCATATCTACAAAAAAATATGAACTAGTGAAAATGAATGTAAATTAACTAAATTGTTCAAATTAGCTACCTATTCGCAAAACTTTGAAAGTCTTTTATTAAGATTCTTTTTGCAATGTTGAGGTCTTTAATAAGAAGCGCTGGTGTGTAAAACAAATTTATCCCGACCACTGGTTCGTCCTTAGTGCTTTCATCGTTGTACATTTCCTGAATGGCATAAGCTGTACACTTCCGGAATAACACAATATCTTTTATGTTTCCGAAAAAGAAAGCGGGCGAAATAAACGGAATCTTCTTACGTTTCCAATAACTATGAACACTTTTCGACCAGAAATAGAGAAGTATGGCAGCCGAAAATAAAAGTATTAGAAATTCCGTACCAAAAGACATATTCTGAAATAATACCAAACAATACACTACATACGAAAATCAAAAAATATTAAAAAAAAATTTGCTGTTTTTCGGCTTTTGAGCCAGAATGAACGAGCACTTCCCAACTGGGAGTGTCGTTATAGTCCATAGAACACGATCAAAGTCGAAACATATTTGAGAAAAAATTGGCAGGAGGATTTTTTTGGAAAATTAATTATGTCAATAGAATAGCTCCCTGAAAGACTCCCAAGGAAGCAATATCCTATTCAATATCTTATCCGAATGAAAACATAAAATGTGAAATAAAAAAATAAAAAAATAATTAAAAATAAAATAATCATGTTAAAAAAGTATTGTTCAGACTAGGCAAATCGTTTTATTTTGATATATGGCAGATTAAAGTGATTTGTTTTGACAAATAAATAGTTATGTTTATATCGAAAATTCGTGGAACTGAAATTTAAGCGATTTTATAACAAGCTCGACAAGTTTGATTTATCAAAAGACTCAGTAGATATGGTAAATTCATGAAAAAGTATAAAACAAGTTTAAACTCCCTTGCGGGTTGAATAGCAAGAAATCTGAATTTGATTTTTGGTCGATTACAAAAAAACGTGCGTAAAAGTAAGAACTTTAGGAGTTGAATATCGCACAAATCAATTTTACATTTGAGTCAACGATAATTTAAAGCTTAACTTCAATAACTTACTTATCTCGAAGCAAAAGTATTACTGCCTTCTGTTTTTTTTATCTTGAAATGAGAATGTTCATAATACGATGTGATTTTTTTTATTTATAATTTTTTTTATTTATACAGCTTCGATATTCTGTTCACCTCCGGATTTAAGCGATTATACCTTTTACTTTTGACGATCACTTCGATTATATCGTGAAAAACAGTGCTGTCCACTAAATTTTTTTAAGTCGATTTTTTTCACCAAAGTTAGTAGAAAAGAGTCATACGCGGTAAACAATTTTGGAGTGAAAGATAGAAAAAGTTATATTTATTCATTTATAAAGTTATTAATGCCATTTGAGGTATAAACTAAAATTTCATTAGATAGAACTGTCTAATTCTATTCACTTATTAAATTTATAAAAAATACGAATAAAACTAGAGACTTTCACCAACCACGTTCAAAGTAACAGGATTCCGAATAAAGATTACACAATTTTTAGTATAAATTCTATAATATTTGAATAGGTAAAACTGTCTAATATTAAAATTTCTTATTAAAATCATAATGAATAGGGATACAATTTGAAATTTACTCCAAACGCGATCAAAGTAATAGGACTCCGCATAGAAATTTCACGATTAGTGTTTTATTTCTGAGTATATTTTGCGTCAGCTCTATGTAAAATATTTTGTATGTATGGTGAAATTTATTTTCATAATATCTTTTTGTAAATTTCAATAATAAATTATGTATGTATGTATTCTGGATACACGTACAAGTGGAGTTCAAAAGTGAAAAAAATTGTGAAAATAGTATTTTCTTCTGGTCCTACTACGTATGCAGATTTTATGGAAGAGAGGTAAGATTCTTCAGGTTTGTTAATAGTTATGGTAGTGATATATGTAATACATATTTAAGTAATAAATATTTATAGAAATTGCAACATGTGAGAAGTTACCGCTTGCAGTTTTGAGAAGGCAAAACACGGGCATTGGATGTAGTGCATATATATTACACCTGCAGCTTCAAGAAAAGACAATAAGACAAATTTCAATACTTTTTTTTTATTTGGAAAACGGTTTTTTAATAAATTTTTGAAGTTTCTAAAATAAAGTGCTAAGTTCGTTAATGGGCGATATCCTTCCACTCCTTCGGGTACCTCCCATACAAGAGTCCTTAAAACACGTTTTCACAATTATTGTTTGAAAGCTTCAAGTTAGGAACTTGAAATTTTGCATACTTAAGGTTTACAATATTTAAATCGAAAGTTCCGAATATGATGCAAATCGAATGAGTCCTTCGTGTAGCAGCCTAGAAAAGTCCTTCAAAAATGTATGCATGTTACTGAATCCATTATAACTCCAGAACGAATTAAAGCAGGAAATTAAAATTTTACAGGAATTAGTTTTATACCAAAACCAAAACGGAGTTCATTAATTAGTGCCATCTGTTGACTTCTTCGGGTAGCTGTCATACAAAAGTCCTTAATAAACATGTTCACGAATATTGAACGATAACTTTAGAGCACTTTAAGTTACGACTTTGAAATTTTATACACATTTATTTTATAATAGTCGCAGCTAAAACTATTAATATGAAAAATATCTCATGAGTCCTTCATGTAGTTGCCATACAAAAATTCTGTAAAATGTCCTTACTTACTTTATGGACCTCACTAAAAATCAAAAAATTGAGTAGCCACTATACAATAGTTTGTACCTGTAAGTAAAAGGTCATGAAATAATTCTTTTGATATATTTCCAACTAAAATATAAATCGGAGTTCAGTATTTCATCTAGAGTATCATACGATTGGCTTGCAGCCGATCGTGACTGCGTTATGTTTTTAATTATAGGTATAGTCTTGATAAGCAATTTATATAGTTTTCAGATACCAAATAGTTGAGGAATATTTCGTACAGGTACAGGTATACAATATAAATATTTTGGCTCTTTTCTTTTTGATTTTGTTACTTACATACGAATATATATACTCATATCTAAACCTATGTAGGCAAATTACCTTCAACTTTCTTTTTATTTTTTCCAATTCTTTATTCCGTAGATCAGGCCCGGCCCTAGGCTTTTCGGCGCCCGGTGCACAATACACTTGGACGCCCAATGAATTTATATAGCACATTTTTAACTGAAACCAAAAATCGGAAAATTTTATCCGCTAGGTCCAAAGGTTATCATAACGGGAATAAATTAATTATTTTTCTTCTCTGAAAATTTCTTTCTTTTTTCTATTAAAAAAAACAGCGTGTGCAGCACCGTGCACATAATAGAAGGGAAACTTCTCGAAAAATAAAGAAAAAGGATAAGAGAGATTTAATGTGAGAGACAGAGAGAGAGCATTTCAAAATAAATGCAATAATACTAAATTGGCATTTTCTGAGTTTTTCAATGTGTTGTAGGAGGGGGTAGGAGGTAGAGGAGGGTGGGGCGTAGGGGGATAGAAAAAGTAGATGAAAGGAAACAATATGTAGGGTGAGGGGTAGAATGAAAAGGCTACACAGAGGGGGGTTAACAGTGGGGGGAGGGGGTGAAGGGTTGAAGTTAGGAGAAAGAGGTGTAAGAAGAAAAGTAAGGGGTGAGAGAGGGGTGAGAGAAATCAGTTGTTTAAAAAGGGATAGGTGAAGAGGGGGAAGAGATAGGAGCAGTATTTCAAGTTCTATGGGTGTAGTCAGAAGGGAATACCACTCTCTCGCAGTGTCGCTTTTTCGTTTCATCGTTTTGTCTCTACATAATATCTTTCTTCTCTATCGTGTTACGAAATGTGCTTAAACGTGACGCGTCCTTGAAATTTCACTCACCGCTCAAGAAGTTTTACTTCAAAAATATAATGTCTGAGCGAGAATAATCATCACAAGAGTAGGCCCGCCCAATTTAGACTTCCAACCGCAAAAACTAAAACCATTACAACGGGCCAAAGATTTTTATACAATAAAAGCTGTTCGTCTAGCTTTAAGTTTGGCAAAGTCCTTTATCAAGTCTTCATAGTTTAATGCTTCTAGTAAATCTCTTTCAATCGAGATCGTTGCCAACGATGTAAGTCTATCTTGAGTCATTGTTGATCTTAAGTAGTTTTTAATTATTTTCAACTTCGAAAAACTACGCTCACCTGATGCAACTGTAATAGGCAAAGTGAGTAGAATTTGTAGTACAATAACAGAGTTAGGCATCATTTTCTCTAATTTGGTGTTGTGTATAAAGTTAAGAACGTCTAAATTCCCCGAACCAAGAGGTACTAACGTAGCTAACATTTTCAATTCTTCGCAAAGCTGTACGTGGTTTATATCTGAGCTATTTTTGTGAGATAAGGCATTTTGTAAATTTAGACATTTTTGTAGTAGTAATTCAGTGTTGAACAATCTAAGACCAGGGATATCGTACAAAAAATTGAAAATATCACTATGAGTATCTAATAGTTTAAACCTTTCTCTGACAGACTGGATCGATTGATCTAATATTCTAAAAAAAAAAGTTGTTTTGAATTTTAATTCTGGATCTAGTAAAGCTTCATCTGGACATTCGTATGAAAACATCGGTTTTACTTTACGAGAACGGTACGTTGAGCGTTGTGGAAAAGTGTATGGAACATCTAAATTATGTGCAATCTCTTTGGCTAATAAAAGTGTATTCTCGAATCCTGATTCAGTACGATATTCTTCCAAAAATTGCAAAGTATTCTTTAAAATATCTTTAGCAGCACACAAATTAATGCGATGGCTTTGTAAATTTTTACTGGCAATGTTAATTTTTTCTAAAATATTGTGCCATACTATCAAACTAACAATAAATTTGAACTCTAATAATTTCTTAATCAAGGATTCTGCAGTATTTTTAACAGTCAAATCTCCCAGCTCAGAAACTTCTACTAATGCCTCGTATACATCAGATAAGTGATGTCTTAGAGGTCTTAAGGCATCGATTCGACTTTCCCACCTAGTATCGCTAAGTGGCTTGAGGGTTAATGTTTTTAAATTTGATTTGAGAACTTGCCATCTATTAACTGAACCTGAAAAAAAGTTATAAAGACTTTGAACGATATCAAAAAAGATAACGGCATCTAAGCAACAACTTGCTGCGTCATTAATAACTAAATTTAATGTATGTGATGCACAGGGTACAAAAAATGCTCTAGGTTCTATCTGCCTTATCAAATTCTGCACACCAGCGTGTCTACCCTTCATATTCGAGCCATTATCATATCCCTGGCCTCTCAAGTTTTCAATTTCTAAATTATTTTTTTTTAGCTCGTCTAAAATCGTTTTTGTAAGACCCTTTCCTGTAGTATCATTTGCTTCTAAAAACCCAATAAAATGTTCTCTAATACTATATTCTCCCTTCTCATAATGAACGAATCTAATTACTAATGTCATTTGTTCTGTTCTGCTTTTATCAGGTGTACAATCCACGATAATTGAATAATATATGGCAGCTTTAATATATTCAATAATTTTGCCTTTAATTGTATTCGAAATTATATTAATTAGTTCGTTTTGAATATTCTTGCTCAGGTATTTGTTCATTGTGTCTTGATTAGATATTCGCCTAAGGTGTGTACTTAACACAGGATCAAAGTATGAAATAGATTCAACTAATTTTAAAAAATTTCCGTTGTTGCTTTCATATAATTTATCAGAAGTTCCTCTGAACGCAAGAGCTTGTGATCCAAGGAACTGAACGCAAATAATGAGACGCTTCAATACGTCGTTCCAATGTTGCGCTTCAACATTTAATTGGCGTTGCAACTCTAAATCGACGGTAGTATTAGTTCTTAATCCTACCTCAAAGTCCTTCCACTTCTTATAGCTTTCCATATGTTTTGGATTGTTGTCATGGTCATTTAAGGCTCTTGCCAAATGAGTCCAGTCACTAAATCCGGCACAACCTAATGAGCTAATATTTTCTGCAGAAAACAATTTACATGGAAAACAAAATGCGGCATCCTTCGAAATGGAATACACTAGCCAATCGCGTGGGACAGTATTACCATTTTGAAGCTTTCTGTTATATGAATTAATATTAAATTTCTGTTTATTTCGAATTGGAAATTTATAACTTTTAATTTGAAGTGGACCTTTCTCAACAATATACTGCCTATTTTGGTCACTCAAATTTGACCAATTGCTAGGGTCATCAAAACTTCCTAATACCACAAGACTATCAGGATCATCCAAAAGCACAACCGGGTCAAGACTTATATCTTCACTTTGCATAGGTGGATAATTTGCATGAGGTTCTTGATTCAATGAACAAAAACTGGGAGATGGTAACGAATCTACATAACCGGATGCAGGTAATAACGAATCTTCAGCCCGAACTTGGATCGTAGTATTGCTAGAACCTGGGGTACAATTGGAAGCAGACATAGAAGAATTAGCGACCACGTAAATTTTCCGTATTTTTATGAAAAAATTTTTTCAAACTACTTCCCTGAAGTTTTGCTTCTTCATCTCGTGCCTTTTTCCTCTGTTTATATTCCCATCCAGAGGGCTTCTTCCGTTGTCCTGGAAACATCTTTGTACGAATTGCACTTTTAAACACTTTTAAACACTTGGAATATGTAATATATTGTTTTAAATCCTTTTGGCTTTCATAAACACTTCCGAATCTGTCAATTTTTGTGAAAGAAAAAGTTTTCCCGCCAATTTTCCTCCGATTTTCCACAAAAATTTGAAAAGAGCTTAGCAACAAATGATTCGCTCGATTTATTTAACCCGGCCATCCCCATCGTACCATTAATGGAACATCAGTTTCGATATTGTTAGTCCGTGTAGGGTTCTACACAAACCCACCCACCAACTTTTAGGGAACTTTTCCATTGTCAATTTTTAGAAGTTATTGAAAATGGAGTCTTGATAAGTTCTATTAATCTGTTGATTTAATGATGATAGCATCCACTTTAATTTGTGCCTGGTATTATTGGGGTTAAAAAAAATCTTCTCTTAGGATTCATCCACAACATACACATACACTCCCCTCTTGCAAAAACGTCGTTTTTGCCATTTCCCCGCATAATTCATCGTGGATCACGGCGCGATATCGCTCCGTGTCTTTATTTTTCTGTTTCTGTTTTAAATCAAACGAGCAAATGGCATAATCTGATTATGCCATTTGCTCGTTTCATTTAAACCAATTAATGGTATAAATAAAATTCAGACGAAGTTCGGTAGCGGCGGAAGGTCGGTGTCAAAATTTTAAAATTGTACCGAAACACACCGAAAAGTTTGCCCAACCGCTCGCCGTCGTAATTCTGTGGCCATCGGTGTGTTGGGGTACAATTTTAAAATTTTTACAGGGAACTTCACCGCCGCTAGCGAAGTTCGTCTCAATTGTGTTTATACCATTACTTCTCTTTATCATTCATCCATAACATTCATTCCCCTCTAGCAAAAATGACGTGTTTCCTATTTCCCCACATAATTTACCGAGGCGCATTCGCTCCATATCTATCTTTTTCTATTGTATAGAAATCATGTTCTGAGCTCTTTCAGCACACAATCAAATCAGCACCAGCGCTGCGGCGCGATGGAGCGGTGGCTCCAAATGAATCCGTACGAACGTAAAATCGTACTAGCTGATGAACGTATGAATGCAAAATTGGAATAGCAGATGATCGCACAAACGAAAAGCTGTACTAGTCGGTATCGTAGAGTGAGAATATCTTTAAGAGAAAAGATTCAATGTTTTGGTTTTTGAACGAGAATTGAATTGTTGTGAATTGTTTTTAGAAAATGGAAAAATGGAAAAACCCTGCAAAATCTAGAATATGCATCGGAAAAAGTGTGGCAAATGTATTCAAGAAATCCTTTCTATTAATTTCTAAGTATGTTTTAAATTTATAGCAAAATATTTGGAGAGATAATATGAACTAGCGCCTTCCTTAATTTGGCGCCCGGATTCAATGCGCCATTTGCACATATGGTAGGGCCGGCCCTGCCGTAGATCACTTACTTACTTACCCCATAGCGATCCCTTCGGAAAGAATCGTAGAACTTTCCAGTTAATCACCCCCAAAACAACCCAAATCCCCAATGAACTTGACCAACTTGTCATACCCTATCAATTTAAGATCTTCCAAACTATCGAAGAAGAGACTACCCAACCACTTCAAGCGCCTTCTTGCAACCGCCTGACAATCGCACAAAATGTGGGTAATATCCTCTTCAGCATACAGGTCAAAGCAGTACCTACACACGTCAGAGTCAGCTATCCCCCTTCGCATGGCATGTTTCCCTAGCAAGCAGTGCCCCGTCAATATTCCGATGAGTACCCGCAATCTTTCCCTATTCCACGCTAGTATTTCCCTGGGCCTAAGTTGTCCAGCCTTGGCCAGAATGACCTAGAGATCCTACAGCCCGTCAGCTGCTCTCACCTTGAGTTCGCTGCGTCTATGGCCCGCTCCCTGATAAGCGCTTTGATGCCGCTTAGCGGTGGACTAACCCCCTCCTCCGCAAATTTTGATGACGCCGATCCTACTAGCACGTATCTTGCGACATTTCTTGCTAGAGTAATTTGGTGCGATGTTTACACTACCTGCCAAATTGCAGCAATTTTACTCTATCAAGTATAGCTCTACAAATATCTTGCAAGTAAAAATTGCTCTCCCGTGTACACTTCATCATCAAAGTTTCGTTGAACTGTCAAAACGAACAACCAAAAATACCACAATTCTGGATAAAGTTCCACATTGGTAATGAACAAAAATTACTTTCTACATACTTTTACCTCCCAACAATACGCGGTTGCCGGTTGGCCCAATGTAGGGTTTTGGAGGGTTTTGAGGCTCCAATTTGAATGTCAATCATTGTTTTTCAAACATGCTTTAACAGTAGGACGACTTTATGTGAAGAGAAAGTACTTGCATTTTCTGAATGTATACATTCTTGCAGGGTGTAAAATGACCGATCGAAGTTCCAGGAAAAACGATGCGTGGTGGCTAATTTACTTTATTCATATCGATTTAAAAAAAAAAAATTTGCTACCCTGAAAATTTTTTTAACACGGTTTATGACTAATAAACGCCAAAAAAGCAAAAAAAATTTCAGTCCGTCTGTGGGGCGGACGACGTACGCAAACTCGTTTGAGGAATTATAGTTGCCAAATCCTATGAGCTAATAAATTGATTTTTCTGAATAGACATGGTAGACCCTTTGAAGTGAAATTTTTTTGAGGGGTAAGGATGTGAGGGGGAAGGTGGGGAAAGCGTTTTAGACGAAAAATTTTGGTTTCTAGATCTGAGCAACCGCTTGTGTTAGGAGGCTCAAACTTGGAATTTCTATAGAGCTTTGATAGTGGGCCCATATGCAAAAAAATGATGATATGGGTGAAGGGGTGTGGGAGTGGAGGGGGAAATAATGCGTCCGAAACGCAAAAAAGTCGAGATCGACACATTCTAAAATCCACATCTCCTAAACCGTTAATGGCAAGTAATTAAAACTTAACAAATATCTGTAGTTATACTAGGAGAGTAGATTGAAACAAAATTTCTGGGTGGGGGGTAGTGGCGTACGGGGGTGGGGGGTGAAAAACTTTGGATTACGATATCTCACAAACCAATTGCACCAGAAAAACAAAATTCGGTTCGAGTATAAATATTGATAAATAAAGATTGCTCAAAGTAAAATCTTTGAAGGGGGCGGGGGAGTACGGAAGTGGAGGGGATAAGAATTTTTCAAAAGTAACACGTTTCATATCTCAATAACAGTGTAAGATATATGCTTCAAATTTTTACCACATATACGTCGATGGGGAATGAATGAAATAAAAAAAATTGTATGTGGCAGTGCTTAATCCAGATGACGAATAAAAGCTTTGTTCCTCTATATGAAATTTAATGATTAAGTTAGAATTTACAACGAAAGTCTATACAATATGCGAACCGTGTAAGCTATAAACATTAGTGGTGTCATGAGTATATCTGTGGTCACATAGCAAAACAGCATAAGTCACATTTTTCCGAAATTGAGTTAGGGTCATTTTTGAAGTCAGAGAGGTCGACTGCAACTTTTCGACAAGTATCAAGCATATTGTATTGATTTTTCTTTGCGAAAATAGAGAATGAAAAACAGCATAAGTCCAAACTTATCAATCGGTGCCATGGGGGGTGAAAAACTTTAGACTACAATATTTCACGAACCAATTGCTCTAGACAAATAAAATTCGGTTTGGGTATAAGGGTCGACAAATAAAGATTGATCAAAGTAAAATGTGGGCGGTGGAATAGGGAGGATAAGAAATTTTGAAAAAATCACGTTTTATATCTCAAGAACAGTGTAAGACAGATGCTTAGAATTTTTACCAGAAGTAGTGCTAATTGAACCCTAATGGGGATGTGGGTGTAGAGAGTGAGGGTGGGGGAGGGTGAAAAGAAAAAAGTTCCGATAATCATATCTGTAATGATATAAACCTTTAACGTGGTATTAAGATAGAGCTATAGTAGTGGCATGTTGGAAAAGTATAATTTTTTTAAGGGTAGCATGTTATTTAGGGGGGGGGGGGTGTTTTTCCTAACTATAGAACGTCTTATGCTAGAAAGTTGAAACTTGGTTTCTATATGTAAATCAACTAGATAAGCAAATTTGATGAAAAAAAATTCGAATATCCATTGGGGTTCAGAAGGGGGGCAGAGTTATGATCAGTGAAAATAGAAAGCATATTTTCCATGTTTTTCGTCATATCTACTAGGTCTTACAAAATAATGAATTCATTATTATTCTATGGACTCTCCATATGACTACCTAGAATGTGTTTTCAAGATTTTTTGAAATTCGACCTCTAAGGGGTGTAAAGTTATTATATACTTTTTCAGGAATTCTTTAATGTCTCTCAGGTCTGATCAGATACCGAATATCTTTTAACTTACACGGGCTTGTTTAATAAACACCTATTTACACGCTTTTCTCCTTTTTCAACTGACTGCATCCCGGAATATGACACAATTATGTTATTCATATGTTACGCCCTAGTCTAACCGCTTCCCGAACTTTTTTTAGGTTTTCAGTCACATAGTAACCTACGCCGCATCTTAGAATTGAGCGCGTTCCGAACTTCTGCCGGAAAAATAATAAAGGTGCATCCAGACTGTTGGCTGACTTTTTTTTTCTCACACCAATCTCTTAGCTAAAAACATTTTTTTTTTGCTTCTTCTCTAGTGTCTCACCTAAAATTCTAAAAACATCGATGTTTTTCACCGATGTTTTATCGACATCGATGTCGTTTATTTCAAACATCGATGTTATAAAACATCGATATTTTGAGGTCGATGTCGCAGCATTAATGGTAGGCAGCTGAAACTTGGAATTTCTATAAAGCTTTGATAGTGGACTAATTTGCAAAAAAATTGATGATATGGGTGAAGGGGTGTGGGAGTGGGGGGGGGGGGGAAATAATGCGTCCGAAACGCAAAAAAGTGGAGTTCGACACTTTCTAAAATCCATATCTCCTAAACCGTTGAAGGCAAGTAATTAAAACTTGACAAATATCTGTAGTTATACTAGGAGAGTAGATTCAAATAAAAATTTTGGGTGGGGGTAGAGGCGTACGGAAGTGGGGGGTGAACAACTTTACATTACGATATATCGCAAACCAATTGCACCAGAAAAACAAAATTTGGTTTGAGTATAAAGCTTAATAAGAACAGATTGCCCAATGAAAAATTTTTGAAGGGGGTAGGGGAGCATAGAAGTGGAGGGCAGAGAATTTTTTCAAAAATAACACGTTTCATATCACAATATGATGTGATGTGGATGTAGACTCACCCTCACCCTGGGGAAGGGTGAGAAGGAAAAAGTTCTGATGCTTATATCTTAAGAACCTATAATGATATAAACCTTAAACTTCGTATTTAAATAGAACTATAGTAGTGGCATGGTGGAAAAATAAATTTTTAGGGGTAGCATGGTGCGAGGGTGGGGGGTGTTTTTCCTACCTTTATAACGGCTTATGCTAGAAAGTTGAAACTCGGTACGTATATATAAATCAACTAGAAAAGTAATTATAATAAAAAAAAAATTGAATATTCAGTGGCCTTCGGAAGGGGGGGGGGGGGGCAAAAAAATTATCAGTAGAAAAAATGCGTATATTTTCACGATTTATTTACTAGGTCTTTCGAAATATTGAATTCATTTTTATTCTACGGACTCTTCATATGAATACCTAGAAAGTGTTTTCAAGATTTTTTGATATTCGACCCCTAAGGGGGTGTAAAGTGATACTTTTCATAAATTATAAATACTTTTTCATAAATTCCACCAGGTCTCATCAGATATCGAATATATCTTCACTTTCACAGGTTTGTTTAATAATCACCTATTTTTAAGTTTTTTTCTTTTTCAACCTCTAGATCGCATCCCGGAATATGACCCAATTATATAATTCATATATTACACTCTATTCTAACCGTTTTCCGAACTTTTTGTTAGGTTTTCAGTCACATAGTAACATACACCGCATCCCCGAATTAAACACGTTCGAACTTCTGCCATAAAAATAATATATAATATAATAATTGCGCCCAGACTGATAGTAGATTTTTTTCTTCATTTCTAAAGCTAAAATTAATTAATATTTATTCTGCTATATGTTCTTAATGACCTCAAGTTATAAATTATGTCGTGGAATATTTTGTGGAGATCAAAGTATCTTTATTTAAATAACAATTTTAGTGTATGTATACTTATTACTAAAATACCCACGAGATCCGTACGGACTCCATCCAACTCACATTTCTAATGTAGCCATGGAGCTATATGTAGTGGAGATGGCGTGCAGCAACTTTTCTGAAGCCGCACGATTTCTCGCAAAGGACCGGCGAAATTCACTATGCTACTATCAGCATCTTATTCACATGTATGTTATACTCCGGTATTGAAAAGAAAAAAAGCCCAACCTTTAAATACTACACTAATATTTGCATTTCACTGCCTCCGGGCATGAAACGCTCCATACAAAAATGTTTAATTTTGCATCAAAATGCTTTAAAGTGCTTTATTATTAGCAAAGTTCCAGTTAGAACATTACTGACGATCGTAGGAACGGGCCTTAGGGGTTGGAAAACGAAAAAAAACTTGAAAACCAGTTTTAGTCCATTAAAAAACAAGCTAGTGAAAGTGAAGAGTTATTCAATAAAATAAAATCAAGAAGAAAAGCATTTTAGTGAGACCTATTTATTGAAAGGGCATTATTGTTTAAGACTAGCAGTTACAAAAACTGGATAATGAATTTAGACATAAGTATTTGCAAAACACTAATTCTAATGTAGACGAAAATGTAGAAGTGTTTTGGCAAGATCTTTAATTTCTTCAGCCAGGTATTGAGAAGGCCTTTGTAACATTGTGAAATTTTGTATTTAATATCTTGACCTTTCCGTATTCAATCGCAAATGGAGAACGTGTTATTTCATAGCCGTGTAAAAACCATAGCCATCAACTTATTTGGAAATTTAACGGATATTGAGGGGAAGTTAGAAAAATTCTTCATACAAATATTAATATGCACAATTTAATATCTTTTCTATGTACCTATATTTACCGCTGTATATGTACGACAATACAATGTCCTACAATAGGTGCGTTTTTTCAACTGGATCAGATCAAATTGAAAAAAACGATGTGGATCATCCCAAAAGCTAATCTAGCAGGGTTAACAATCTTGTTTGTAAATGCCTCGCAAAACTGTCAGCTGCCCTGGCGGTAAAGTTTCGCATACTATACGACTAAACGGTACTGTACAAAGGTCATATTTATAAACAAAGACTTTTTCAATAATTTCTACATTCTGTCTCTATCTTACACATGGACTTGCATTTCCGTACAAAATGTATTGAACTACCACAAGTTTTCGATGAGCATATTCTGTCTGTTGGGTGCAAATACCTGTAACAAATTGGACTTAGTGCTGAATCGCGTACCGCCATCTGTAAAAATACTGAAATAGTTGACATTTTAATAAGCTTTAAAAGCACAAAATTGATCCCATTTTGATTTTGGATCATTTCTTTGTTGTTGATTTCAATGAAATGAATGATCTTAATCTTAATCCAGTTGAAAAAACACGCCTAATGTTAAACGTATAATGAACCAAGATGTTTCAAGTCAAAACTACCTATGAAGTCTACGTATACGTATACGACACCTTGGGACTTAAGAATTACTCGATTAATCGATTAATTGATAAGAAGGCATCAATCAATCGATTGATCTTTAATGAACGTTTTAAAATAATCGTTGTTGCAACAATCGATTGTTGAGCAATCGATTCCCATCCCTAGTGTGGAAGATGTAAGTAAAACCAATTCAAATTTCTTAAACAAAAAACTATAATCTACAGGAAAATAAATTCGTAGTTGAAAGAAAACAAATAATTAAAAAAATTGTGAATACCTAATATTTTTGGTTTTTTTTTTGCCTCCATATGGAAGCAATTTGGACATCCGTACGGAAGCAAGACAAGCTTCGATAAGGCCTTATACCACTTGTTGACGGTTGGCTGTTACTGTTGAACCATGGGAAAATGTGCGCCAGATTAGTTTGGTAAGACCCTATTGAAGCTTTACCGAGGTATGAGAATAGCTTCGATAAATGCCTTATGGAAGTTAGTCTGCTAGTTAGGTACACGCATACTACCCCTATGAAAAACAATACTTTTCCTACACTCGACTAACTCTAGCTAAATATGTTCTAGCTCTATCTACATGAGTTGCAGTTTTCCATGATTATAGAGATATATGGTATACGGTGTTTATATGGTGGATTGAATCCGGACCTGCATTTTGACCTGCATGCTAATACCAGATTTTATTTTGTATAGCTCAATTTGTTCGTGAGATATCGTAATCTAAAGTTTTTCAAAAAGTTCTCTGCCCTCAAACGTCTTGCGTACGGCGGACGGTGGCTCCGTACAGACATAGTGTTTTTTTTTGCTGTCTATTAGTCATGAAACGTGGGAAAGAAATTCGCAATCTTTTTTTTATATAAATCGATAAGAATATCTACTTTAATATGTATTAAAAAAATAAAATAAAAATAGAAAATCTAATTAATATTTTTATTATTTAATTATTTAATTTTATGATTTTCTTATCATCTTATGAACTGCAGATTATTATTTTATTGCCTCTTCATTTTTCTAGGAAAAAATCTGAAAATTTATAACAAGCTTCAAATAATTGGAAGTAATGTTGCTGTCGTAAATCTTTCCACGTTTCAACAACGTCAATTGTATATTTGGGTAGGTCATGGTCGCTGAAAATAATTTAATTTTTTTTTTTCAATTTACTGTATTGCAAAAAAAGGGTCTCAGAACAAATATTAATTTGAGGCAAAGTTTTTTTTTGCGGTTAAGTACAAGTGTGCCATTACTTTTGATTCATAAAAATAGCACTGTTTGCATGTTTTTACTTATAAAATGGTAACTACTGTGTATACTTCTATGAATTTACTATACTTTATTTGTGATGAATAAAACTTTAATTTGAGATAAAAAACTTTTTTTTTATAATTTAACGTTATACAAATATGTACGATCAAAAGTAAAATTTTGAAGTGTACCATGACTTTTGATTCTCATAGTATGTTATACTATTTTATTAATTTTTCCCTATTATTTACTTTTAACTTATTTGAATGATTATAACAATATCTTAAAATAGAATTAAGTGAACAATGGATCTCGTACAAGATCACAATAGATACCACTTTCCGATTTAATTATCAAAGACTTTCTATTGAGTTTCATCGTGGTAGGGGTTTCGCTCGTGGGTAGGACGTAGTGGTTCCGCAAGACAGAGATAAGTCCAATTTTCGTTTGTAATAATCCGAAACGTTCGCCAATACAATTGTGCGGACCTTGTCCAAATGACATAAACGAGTACGGTACAATATTGTCCTTGTTGTGAGGGGCGAACCGTTCAGGATCGAATCTCTCGGGATCTGGAAAATACTATAGAAAAAAAGAAAGTAAAGCATTTTAAATCTAAAATTTCATTTTTAAGTTTTACTTGTGGATCTCGTTGCACCGCATAGGGTGATATATAAATCGGCATTCCGTGAGGAATAACAAAGTCTACATCTGGCTTCAACGAATAACCGTTCGGTGCCGTACATTCTCGATCTAATATAGGCAGTGGTGGATAAAGTCGCAGGACTTCCATTATAACCATATTTAAATATTCCATATTCATAACGACATCGTATGTTAGTTCGCCGTTATTTTCCGCTAATGTCATTCTAATTTCATTTCAAAGTCGTGTTTGACAATCCATTGACATGCATAATTCGTACAAGGCAAAGGACATTGCAGACGAAGATGCTTCGTATCCTGCTGTAAAGAAAACTGCAGCTTGACCCACTAACATGTCGTTGTCAAACGTAACATCGTTTTTCTTTGCCGCCTTCTTTAGAGCTAAGAGGATATCGATAAGATCGATACGTTTCATTCCCGACTCCTCCCGCGCATTCATTGCTTCATTTATAGCTGAATTTAAGAAATTGGTGTTTCCGGCAGTGAAAATCTGAAAGTTGAAAGCCATTTTGAAAATAGTAATTAGCCCTTGCATTTGCGACATACTCTGCGCTTAAATAATTTTGCCAACTTCGGCTGGAAGAACACCAACACAAAATCTAGACCTTTTCCTAGTCTAGCGCTAAAAATTTCTTTTCCATTTTTTAGAAATTCTGCGTCCGGATTTTTCAAGCAATTCGCTTCAATACCGAACGCAACTGATGCAATAACGTCTGTTGCAACCAAGGAGCACAGATTCTTGATTTCTATGCAAAACGAGTTTTTCATTGGATCCATTTTCATGTCGCATAATTTCGAATCCAACTCCTTTGCAATCTGAAATATGAAAGTTCGTTGTTGATGAAGTGGACAATTTCCGAATGGATTAAACTCTTACCTCGTTGACCAGCGGAAACATTTGTTTGATTTTTCCACTTGTAAATATTGGCGAGATACTTGTTCGTACTTCCTTCCATTTGTTGTGTTTAAGGCCTTGGAAGAATTATTTTGACTTGAAAAAGTCAAAATAATTGAAAGGAGAAAGAAGGTTCGGGACAGAAGGGCCAATTCCACCTAAGTCCGAATTGGTGGCTGAGTTCAGCTGGTGCGACGCTCTTGCTGGCGGCCGGGACTAGCTACGGCAGTGTGGGGGGGGGGGGGGTACTTGCTTAAACTCAGGCCATTAAACCCTAGGCCTGTACAACAAAAATTGTAAGCGCCGACTTATCCAAGGGTAGGTAAAAATTGGGATTATTTTCCCAATTGGTCGTGAAAGAATAAGAAGCGGTTGGATGGCGCGGCTCCGCGATTTGTCAGGGCGCTCTGGTGTTAATAGCGCCCTGCTCTGCCCACCCTACCTCAGCCACGACTGTCCTTTAAATATTTCGTGTCGTGGCCCCTTGTTGAGGTTCAGGGCGAAGGAGCTAAACGCTCGAGTTCATTCTATATGGCCTTCTAGCCTTTCAACATCTTAAATAAACTCGCAATAAAATTCACGAAGGGAGAAGAAAAGGAGAAAAAAAAAAATGATTTCAGCCAAAGAACATGCAAAAGAAAATGCAAATAACGTGCAAAAGCTAGAAAAAAAATAAAAAATGTACGACTCACCCCATTAAACAGCTTTTCTTAGCGATGGTCCGTTTGGCGTAGTTATGGTTGAAGCTACTTTACGACTGGATTCATTCCTTATATCCCTTTTCCTAGTTCCTGTCTTATTTATTTCCCTAATTCATTTCCTACGTATTCCTCCTCATTTCTTCTGTATTTTTCTATCCTAATTAATTATTTGTTTATGTATTCCTCCTCATTTCTTTATTCAACTTATTCGCTTCACCACTCACTTATTTCATTTTCTTTAATCAATTTATTTGGTTTCACCCTCACTTATTTCATTTTTTCCTTATTCAATTTAACCTTTTTCCTTTGCTTCACCAATCACTTATTTCATTTTCTTTATTCAATTTAACCTTTTCTTTGGCTTCACCAATCACTTTCTCATTTTTTCTTTATTCAATTTAACCTTTTCTTTGGCTTCACCAATCACTTTTTCATTTTTCTTTATTCAATTCAACCTTTTCTTTGGCTTCACCAATCACTTTTTCATTTTTCTTTATTCAATTCAACCTTTTCTTTGGCTTCACCAATCACTTTTTCATTTTTCTTTACTCAATTCAACCTTTTCTTTGGCTTCACCAATCACTTTTTCATTTTTCTTTACTCAATTCAACCTTTTCTTTGGCTTCACCAATCACTTTTTCATTTTTCTTTATTCAATTCAACCTTTTCTTTGGCTTCACCAATCACTTTTTCATTTTTCTTTATTCAATTCAACCTTTTCTTTGGCTTCACCAATCACTTTTTCATTTTTCTTTATTCAATTCAACCTTTTCTTTGGCTTCACCAATCACTTTTTCATTTTTCTTTCAGAAATCCTCAATCCCCGCTTACGTGGAAAAGGTAATTTCTTTTGCAGGTTTTCCTCCTGCCTGTCGGTAACACTTCTCAACTCCCAAAAAACTTCGCGTCGCGATTTTCAATTCCCGTCTGAAAGTCGATCTTCCAAAGGATCCCGGCGTTTTTTCCATCTACACCAATGTCAGCAGCCCGATTTTCGTTAATTTTCCTTTTTTCAAACACAAAAACTTCACCAGAGTCCCAACAAAGTACGTCGTGAATCTCCAACCGAAAAAAACAATCTTTCACTTAGCTAGGAAGCCATCATCCACCTCCCGAAAACATCCACTGGCTCAAAACAAATCGCGACCTTTCCCCTCCGTGCACCGAACACACCACTACACAGCGGAAACGGAAGCAACGGAAGCAAAGAGAGCAACAAGATCAACAGAGCAACGGAGCAATGGGAGAAACGTGAGTAACGGAAGTAGCAGAAGCAATGGAACCAACGAAGCAACGGAAGCAACAGGAACAACGGAAGGAAGGACGCAACGATTGCAACGAAGAAATGGATGCAACAGAAGTAAAGGGAGTAACAAGAGCAACGGAAGCAACGGAAGAATCGAGAGCAACGTGAGTAACGGAAAAAACCGAAGAAAAAAGGAACAACGGGAGTAATGTTTCCTTTCAGTGTAGTAATGTTTATTAATAATTGAAGAAAAAATTGTTTAAATTAATTATGTTGTTGGCTTATTTGTGTTATTCGATCAGTGGCTGCTCCCTCGTTGGGGCCCTTGGCATGATGTCTTCAGAATACTAGTATTATATGTTCCGAATTTTTTAAGTAATCTGGGAGGAGTTATTAGGAGAAAAATAAAAATTTACCTCCCTGCATCTGCATTTCTGTCCATTTTCGTTCATTTTTCCTGACGTGATTTTTGGTTTTCACCAGCGGAAATTTAAATACCACGCTTTTGCACAGAAGAAAAACTTAGTTTTAGTTTTTATTTATTGCGTATAACACTGGTTCACCACTGTTTTTTCTTCATCAGTTCATTTTATCTTATTTTAATCGAGACTATTCGCGGTTACTGCAACTTGCTGATCGAAATCTCGTACCCTTCTCCATGATTATGTAAATCTTCGACTCTCCCGCGAAAAAAACAGTTCCTGTGACGACTTTATGAATCTTAATGCGCGGGAAGCGAAAGTTTCGTCTTTGCCACTCGTTCTCGATAGATGCCGTGACTGGTCTATCCGAGATCCAACCCTCTTCGCTCCATGATATTTGATGTGATGATTCCGTTATTTGGTTTTTCATTACCTGTACTATTGTTTGTTATATTTAGTTATTGTATGGAGTTGCGTACATAAAGGAAACTCTTGGTAGCATCCTTGTGGAGCCAGCGCGGCTAGAAAGGGGAGATAACCATTCCTCAATGTATGATCGCTACACAGTAAAGAACGTGTATTTCGCATGCCGATAAGAAAAACAACAATAATAATAGTCATAAAAAAAATAGTTAGCCGACGCAGCATTCGTAACAAAGGTGGCTCAAGATTAAAGTTTAATTAGACTTATGTATGTAAATTGAACAGTGTAATTGCCTAATTGATCATTTCTTATTTATTACCATTAAAATTGCGAAATGGTAATTCGGAGATAAATTAATAATTTATTCAACGCCATCTAGCGTCAAGCCTTTGAAACTACCAATTTTTCTATTTATTTCGTGTGTGCATTAATTACGATCAATCTTTTTAAATTCAGAACTTACAGAACTCGCTATAACTCAAGAAATCGTTTAGGCACAATGTTGATATTTTGTACATAGTCATCAAAACTCTTGTACTCCTTTGGATAGCTTCCATACCAAAAATTCTTAAAACACTCCTTCAATATTATTTCCCTACAACGCTTTAGAGTCACTGTATACTCACACACCCTTCTACACCTTTTCAACATGTATTTCAGATTATGTAAATTGTATTTCAGAATAGTGAGTTGTATCTCAGATTAGGTAAATTGTATTTCAGAATAGTGAGTTGTATTTCAGACTAGGTAAATTGTATTTCAGAATAGTGAGTTGTATTTCAGAGTACGTAAATTGTATTTCAGAATAGTGAGTTGTATTTCAGATTATATAAATTGTATTTCAGAATAGTGAGGTGTATTTCAGAGTACGTAAGTTTGAATTCAGAAAACGTAAATTGTATTTCAGAATACGTAAGTTTGAATTCAGAAAACGTAAATTGTATTTCAGAGTATATCAATTGAAATTCAGAACACATCGAAATAATAAGACTTAATTTCACACTTGCATATCATCCAATGCCAAAGCTTTGGCATGGAAAGTGGTAGTATGCTGCGCCGCCCGAGCACAGTCACAAATTTTTTAATTATTTTTTTTTTTTTATTATTGAAAAAAAAAATCATTTTCGGTACAATCATTTACAGACGGGGTACTATCTGAATTAAAAATTTCAGTTAATTTGGTGCAAGTCGGGTGCTAAGTTCACACGGACCAATTTTTTTTCCGTTCCCTTGGGGGTACAAACAAAAATTTTTTCGGTACAATCAAGTGCAAACAAAACTCCACCCGAAAACAATTTTTTTATTCAATTTGGTTAAAGTGGGGTGCTAAGTTCACAGAGGTTCTATTATGTATACTTAATGCGATCTCAATACAATAATTACGTTAAATGTCAACATTCTGATAAAGAATGCAAGGGTACCTATCTGATATACAATTTACGTTTTCTGAATTTAAACTTACGTATTCTGAAATACAATTTACGTTTTCTGAATTCAAACTTACGTACTCTGAAATACAAATCACTATTCTGAAATACAATTTACCTAATCTGAAATACAACTCACTATCTGAAATACAATTTATATAATCTGAAATACAACTCACTATTCTGAAATACAATTTACCTAATCTGAAATACAACTCACTATTCTGAAATACAATTTACCTAGTCTGAAATACAACTCACTATTCTGAAATACAATTTACACAATCTGAAATTAATATTATATAATCTGAAATACATGTTGAAAAGGTGTAGTAGGAGTTCGGCCGATAGCCCAAAATTGGACTACACCTTTTCAACATGTATTTCAGATTATATAATATTAATTTCAGATTAGGTAAATTGTATTTCAGAATAGTGAGTTGTATTTCAGACTAGGTAAATTGTATTTCAGAATAGTGAGTTGTATTTCAGATTAGGTAAATTGTATTTCAGAATAGTGAGTTGTATTTCAGATTAGGTAAATTGTATTTGAGAATAGTGAGTTGTATTTCAGATTATATAATAGGGTTCTTTGAACAACCAGGATAGCCAAAAATACTAAAAAATGATAAAGTAGATCAGAGGTCAAAGATTAAAGAAAATTTTGAAATATTAGTTTCATTTTGCATTGCTTCTTTACAATGAAAGCGCAAGTTTATTATTTTTTCTTTTTTTTTTGTTATTTTGTTATTTTATAATTCATTGGAAAGAGCATATAATATCAATATAATGTATGGATTTTTTTTAATTTGTTGTAATTTAGTATAAAATGCAAATATACTTGTGTGAATTGTTATTTTACTTATTTGTTCACGAATTGTCCTCGAATGATCAAATCTCCCGGCAAGGTGGATCATATCTCCCTGCCCTTGGGAGACATGAGCCAAATCTGATTTTAATAAAAAAACATTTTGGTGCTTCCGTCTGATAATTTATTGTAAAGGTTAAGAATGAAAATAGTAGTCAGGTAATGTGGCTATTTGTAACACAAAAGTTGAATAGATTAATCACATACACTATGAAGTATGCAAGTGGGAAATTAAGTCTTATTATTTCGATTATCAACTTAAATGTTAAGTAATATGTGTTCTGAATTTCAATTGAAATACAACTCACTATTCTGAAATACAATTTACGTATTCTGAAATACAACTCACTATTCTGAAATACAATTTACCTAATCTGAAATACAACTCACTATTCGGAAATACAATTTACCTAATCTGAAATACAACTCACTATTCTGAAATACAATTTACATAATCTGAAATACATGTTGAAAAGGTGTAGAAGACCACTACATAACCTGAAAAAAGGTCGTTTTCGTGCAGCCAAACTTTTAAGTTTGGCTGCACGAAATTTCGGTGTATAGGTGCATAGTATGTGTGCGCATAGTATGTGTGCGCGAATTAAGGTTTTCTTTTGTAAATTTACGTACATTATCTATTTCTTTTATGGAAATTTCCTATTTTGTACCGAACATTAGACTATTTCGAATTGATATGTGATATTCCCCTAATAAAATCAAAAAAATTTAAATTTACTGGTTTTCGACCTGAGCATGCATCGGCCAAACCTTAGGTAGGGTGAGTAGTGTGAGTGCGTATACAGGAACCTTACAACGCTTGAACGCTGCACAGTGAGTGGGGTATTTGTGTTAAAAAGCGGGCCAAAAGTCCAAATGAAAAATTTTAACTGAAGACAGAATGAACCCTTTTTCCAAGAAGTCAACTACTAGTTATGTGTCATGTAGCAATAATCTTTGGTATTTCATACCATTCTATTGACGAAACTCAGTCGTAGTGAACGCTGAATATATTTATTTTTTCGGTGTTTACCTGAAAACGTTTTTATACTCTAGATGAACATATAGAGTATTATAAGTTTAATCCAGCCCGAAAAGTTTGTAACGCATAGAACCGAGCCTCGGACGAAAAAAAGTTATATATTATTTTGTGTTTATTTTTGGCCAAAACCCCCAAATCCGTTTGCTGTCCGTCCGTCCGTCCGTCCGTCCGTCCGTCCGTCCGTCCGTCCGTCCGTCCGTCCGTCCGTCCGTCCGTTAGCACGATAACTCCAGAACGCGTTGACCTAGGAAGTTGAAATTTTGTCACAACTTGTAAAATGGAAAAAGTAAGGCTAAGTTCGTTAATGGGCGATATCCTTCCACTCCTTCGGGTACCTCCCATACAAGAGTCCTTGAAACACGTTTTCCCAGTTATTGCTCGAATGCTTCAAGTTAGGAACTTGAAATTTTGCATACGGATGGTTTAAAATATTTGAATTGAATGTTCCGAATATGATGCAAATCGAATGAGTCCTTCGTGTAGCAGCCTAGAAAAGTCCTTCAAAAACGTATGCTTTTTACTGAATTCACTATAACTCCAGAACGAGTTAGAGCAGGAATTTAAAATTTTACAGTAATTAGTTTTATACCAAAACCAAGACGGAGTTCATTAATTAGCGCCATCCGTTGACTCCTTCGGGTAGCTGTCATACAAAAGTCCTTAATAAACATATTCACCAATATTGCACGATAAGTTTAGAAAGCTTTCATTTACGACTTTGAAATTTTACAAACATTAATTTTATAATAGTCGCAGCTGAAACTATCAATATGAAAAATATCCCATGAGTCCTTCATGTAGTTGCCATACAAAAATTCTGTAAAATGTCCTAACTTACTTTATGGAACTCACTATTAATCAAAAAATCGACCACTACACTAAAGTTACTACCTGTAAGTAAAAGGTCATGTAATAATTGCTTGTGCACTCCTCATTCTTTTGATATATTTCCAACTAAAATATAAATCGGAGTTCAGTATTTCATCTAGAGTATCATACGATTGGCTTGCAGCCGATCGTGACTGCGTTATGTTTTTCTATTGCATAGCGATTGTTTCGTGAGTTGAAAATTAAAGTTAATTCTCATGGATTTAAAAGTCTAAGGTATGTACTACATTTTTAACCAAAAAAGCATTTATTTAAAATTTATTTTATTGCTTCTTTTAGACGTTTGAATAAACACGTTTAAAAACTCAAATTTAAAATTTTTATTTTGCAAAACTACAGTGTTTTCGTTATATGCCCGGGTCAGATCGAGCAAAAATAATGATAACAAGTTATGGTCAGGTTCATTAGCAAACTGATAAAAAAAAGTCTTACGCCAACTTGCGCCATTTTGTTTTATGATACTTTACTTCCAATATGTCGTGAATGAGTAAATTTAAAAAAGAGTCTGTAAAAAGGACTCCGAAAAGACCTAATATAGAATTATTAGTATATAACAGGAAAGGCGTCTACAGAACATCTGGAAAAGAAAGAATTCAGATCGCCTTGTCGACCTGGTAGCTAAAAAAGGTAAACGAAATTTGGTCTAAAAATATAACAAAATGATCGAAATTTCCTTGAAGAAAAAAAGCGAATAGATATGTAAGTGTCAAAATGCAAAATTACGTGTAGGAAATGTTTGTCACATCATTTTAAGTTAATAATATTAAAAAAAATAATTTTGGCAGTTTTTTCGTATAAATACCCACTTGCGCGCAAGCTAGGAATTTGAATTTGACCACATATTTTTGGTTGCAGATAAAAAAACTCCCGTGAAAATCCATGAAAACATTTTACTTTCGCTGATTTTCTTAGTTGCAGATAAGGGACCGTACACATACTACGTCACACGAAAAGGGGTACGGGGGTGGTTGCAAAAATGTGACAAAGTGTGACATAGGGGTAGGGGGGCATCGGAAAGATGTGACGTAACAAAATCGGAACGGAACTTTTCTTTCAAATTAATATCATAATAATTTGGTGGCAACCCTGCAATACACCATATATATGAAACAAAATCTCAATCATGAGTCACGACAAACCAATATTCTTTTCTTTTATCCTTTTGCAGTTAACTAAGCCCTGAAGTAGCTATTTGCGTTAAATTCTCTAATCTAGTCTACTATCTATGGAAAAAGTTACAAAAAAAGGCATAAAAACTGCAATGTTGTTGTTATTTTGTATGTAAATTTTCTAACCTGCTCTGATCTAGATAAGTGCGCAAGAAGCTCACCTGTGTTTGTTTTTGAAACACACGAAACCTTGTGACGTCACAACGGAGGGGGGAAGGATGACATTTTGCGACAAAGAGTGACAACGGAGGAGGGGGGCTTCAAAATAGTCAAAAATTGCGTGACGTAGTATGTGTACCCTAAAGGACAAACTTCATGCGTAAATATTGCATACAAAACAAAAAGCTAAATATAATCAGATCGTGAGCATAATGAAGAAGAACACGGTCAGTCTAAACGATGCATTTCTCTCACACTGTGAAAATTTTCCATTAAATATTATTATTATTATATTGCGGTTGAACTATAATGATATTGTCCAGCACTTTGCAACTCAAATATGAACAAATCATATTTCACCCATGAATGTTTACGAAGGGCCACGGTAAAATCAGATCAAAAAAAAAAACATTTTAAAAAATGTAAAAAGAGGTGTCGGGTCCAACAAAAAGTGATGATATTCACAGAGTCGGCTTTCTTTCTATTAAATATTTCCACTTACCTTTGTATACAAATTTGTGATATTCATTTTCCCTAGAAACGCGACAATCGCTCGTCGTATAGCAAAATGATGATGTGCCAAGTTTACTTTTTGGTTGCTTTTAATCTGGAAAATTTGGAGGGTGATATTTCTTCGAGCGATTGTCGGGTTTCTTGAGAAAATGAATATCACAAATTTGTATACAAACGTAAGTGGAAATATTTAATAGAAAGAAAGCCGACTCTGTGAATATCATCACTTTTTGTTGTTTTTTAAAATGTTTTTTTTTTTGATATCATTTCTTTTTGTTGCCCTCTTAACTACTGCGATTAAAAAGTTCAAATGTGTATACATATTAACTTGGCAGAAGCACATCCTACGAATTACACAGTGGGATATTTTAATACAGTCATATTTGCCGGTCTAAATATACAAATTTTAGTGAAAACTTGCATATATGAAATTTAGAAAATTTCAAAATTAAACAAAATTACTTAAACTTTTGGAATTGCCCAAATGCGCTGATTTCGTTAATTTTTAAAAGCCATGATCTCTTAATCGATATAACAAACCGATTCAATGGATCCTTTGGACTGAAGGAATAAGTCATTGCGACTGTAATTGTTTCATCGTCTGCATCGAAGTGAAACCGCTTTGAAATGAATTAACTAAAACCAAAATTAAAGTAATTTACATATAAAATTACATTTTTCCTTGGCAATCAAACAATGTCTTAGACACCCTCGTGCCATATGCTCTAAATCCCTATCCCAGTACTGAATTTGAAGAAAAACCAAAAACAGGAATTATTTTCAAAACACTATTCCACAAATACCAAGAGTAACATATTTACAGTTTTGTAAAGAACAGCAAACTTGTTTCGAATTCCATTGTCACCATTGATCAGCATCGATTATTCATTCCCTGGATTTAGCTATCGAGGAAATAGTTTTTCAAAACCAAATTACATCAAATGCTGCATAGAGAAACAAACATTTCAACTTACATAGTAACAAATCAAATGTAGACCACCATCCTCGCACGTATTATTTAAGCAAACATCGCTTAATTCTTTCCGAATTAAAACAAATTATTATTATTATTATTATTATGAAATAATTAGGCAGGCAGCATGCTGATATGCCTAATATCCAATGTGGTATACAAATTCACATTTTAGACTTATATATCTAGATATAATGATATGAATTATATGAAAAAAGAAAAGAAGAAAAATGTATAACGAAAATAAACAAGAAAAAGTTAAATAAAATTCAAATGTAAAATTCAATTTCAAAAGAATGTTTTGACCAAAAAATAGAAGAAAAGTAAAAACAAAAAATAAAACAAAAAAAAAATATGTTGCATTAAAGAGAGAGTTGAAGTTATCCAAACGATTTTTAAAGCTGATAGTAGTAGATGCGCCAATTACTTCACTTGGTAGGTCGTTCCACATGTCCACTACCCGATTGGGCAGAAAATTGCGAAGAGGAATTGTACTCGAACTTTGGATTGACTTTTTAATTTTATCTTTATGTCCTCTTAGCTGACAATTTGTGTTTTTAGTATACAACCTCGTAATATCTTCACAATTGTAGTGTCCGTTTAAAATTTTAAAAGTTTCGATGATATCGCCGCGTTGACGTCTATTTTCCAGCGTCGGAAGACGAAGATACTGCAACCTTTCTTCGTAGTTTAAGTTTTTTACTTCCCGAGGGATTTTTGTCGCACGTCGTTGCACTTGTTCTAGTAGGTATATGTAAAATATGGATTCCATATTTGGAACGCAAATTCCAGAATTGGTCTAACGTAAGCTTTGTAGATTTTAAGAAACAAGTCCGCATTAATATTCTTAAATGTTTTTCTAACCAATTAATATCCATTGAGATTTCGAATGACACTTAACAATAATATTGTTGCTTTAAAAATTGTGGACATTTTTAAATAGCTTTTGAATTGGCCTTGACATATAAGTCTCGACTACTGTGATTTTGAAAAAAGCTTAAAAGTCGGAAGAATTAATTTTCATAAAACTCATTTAGCTTTTCCAATTTCTTCTTCTTCTTCCAAGTTCTATCTATGTATTTTAATGAAATGTATGGCGAGCTTATAGAAAGCTCTCATATACACAAAAATACAGATAAGGAGCCCGTGTCCGTGTGAAATCCTTACAGTAAAGTACGTAGTCGGTGCTGGGGGTTGAACCCGACGCACATTCAACCGAACGTACTGATATGTTACAATTTAAAATGAGTAGCAATAATTTTTACTATAAAAAACAATACAAATTATTAGTATAGCCAGTGAATTTTATTTTATATTTTTAAGCTGGGAATACATTTTTTTTCATAATGTTCCCATAGTAAATTGAAACGCATCCTATTATACAAATTGTTTAACACAGTTGAGAAAGAAGATTTTTATTGCAGTTCATTGCTGAGTCACATGTATTTGGTTCATAATTGCTATGGTGTATACTAAATTATTGAATTCTGCTATAGGTTAATGTATGCGTGGCATTGGCAAGGCGCGCGCGTTTCTTTTATTGCATGTACAAGAGTAGGGGTAGTAGATGCATAACGTGACTTCGCATTCGCAGAAAAAAAAACGTCAAAAGTGTTGGTGGTTGTGTCGTGATAACATAAGTATTAGTCGGAAATCGAGTCTATGAATTCAAAGTTTGTTACGTTCTTGACTACAGGATGGATATAAGTTGTTTGGACCTGAAAGTATTAACAACTTGTGTGACATCATCATCACAGATTACAGCAGCTTCTTCTTCATCAGTTCGAAATATAACCACGGTATTTATTTTATTCAGTATAGTATTACTGTTGAATCCATTTTTTATTAAAACTTTTTCTTTTTGTTGAAGTTATATGATATAATGAAAAGTGATTCTGATGGTCGAATGCGTCTATGAGCTTAAAACGTAATTAATTCCCAAAGTACGAAGTAAACTAGGAAGATTTATAATAACCAGGCTCTCAAGCACTTGGAACTTGGTTGTAAGAAATATGTTTAGTGTTACAGATTTTCCGGGTTAAATACTATTATATAATAAAGAATAAATATGTATAAATTTATGTTAATTTTTGTAAAAAAAAAAAGAGTAAAAATAAATTTTTTAAAATTCCAATTATATTTTTTTTAAAATGTGTGATAAATCTTTGATTTGTAGGTAATTGGTCATAAACTTTTTTACAGTAAAGCTGTCTATTTTTTTAATGGCAAAATGGCCAAATTTTAAATTGGTGCTCTAATAAATTTTGCTATGGTATATATTATTTTCTTTCATATACTGTAGCTAATCTCACGACATCTAAAATTACTATGTGCTCTAATAGAATCTTGTGGTGTGTAAATAAAGTTTACCGATGACATGCACAGTAAAGAGTGATATTTATGAAAAGTAAAAATTATCAGAAAATTTTTGCAGTGCATCATACGGGAGAAATGAACCGCATTTTAAATATATAGCCAACCCAAACGAAATCAGTGGAAACAAAAAAATTAACTATATTTACAAAAGTAAAAAATAATAATGAACTAAACAGTAAATATATTAAATATTTTTCGAGTTTTATACTAATAAAAAATATAATGGAAAATACCAAATAATAGTAATTCAATCGTGCTATACAAGTTTTGATAAGTCAACGGATATTAAAATTTTAAAAACCGATTGCTTATTTGATGTTACTTGCTTTCTGCTTGTAGCACGACACGAACCCGTTCTGATTGCAGCAAAATAATTTGAACATCATTGGCCTCGTATACACCGGTATTAACTCTGTCCGTATTAAGAGTAAGGCCGTATTAAATGTGCGGTATTAAGTTAGTCCAGTTCCGCATGTGGACTAGAACTGGACTAAATTAAACCGAGCACATTTGAAATGGCATTATGGCAATACCAACCTTCCATATTCACAGATGGCGCCCTTCAATTTGTAGCAGGTATTTGCACCCAATAGTCAGAGAAATCAATATATGTATTTTTTACGGAAATTTAAGTACATCATGTTAAAAATCATTGAAACAGCCTTGGTATTTCTTACCGCATTTACATGGTGAATCCAAAGATCGAAAGATCGAATCATGAAATGTACGACATAGCCGGTTTCTATTCGATCCGATCTGCGTTTACATGCGATTTTAGAGGATTGAATCCGGATTCAATCCGGTTTTATCAAGTTCCCACCATACTAAATGTGATGACCTAAAAAAAAAGGTCCTCACTTCAATCGTTAATACGTATTAAACTGTTCTCGGTATTAAGTTAATACAATTGCCGTTTATACCACCTGAGCGTACTTAGTTAATCCATTTTGTTTTAAACGTCATATACCTATGTGAAGTTTTAAGTTTTGTAAATTTCGAAGAAGTCGAAAAATGGCTCGATGAATGTTTTGGCTGAAAGGACAAACGTTTTTTTTGGGATGGCATTCATAAATTGCCAGATAGTTGGACAAAGTGTGTATGTAGAATCGAATGACTAATACTTTGAAGGAATACCTTTTTCCATTTTCTTAAATTTTATGTCTTTTTTTTCATTAAAAAACCGATAAAAACTTTCCGGTACACCCGGTATTAGCAATTTTCTATCACTCTATATCAAAAGATACTACTTATCCGTGTGCCAATGCAAAATTGCCAACTTATTCGTATATTTAACATTCCACACAAACTTCTATAATAATATTTTCCAATAACTTTTGAACGCTGCAAGCTAGGAATCTGAAATTTGACCTCATTAATTTTTAAATGGTTGCAAAAAATACTACAGGGTCCGGCACTCGAAGTGTAACCAATTTCAGACCGCTCGCGCAGCTGACGCACGGGCATCAGCTGTCTGTAAGTTGGCTAAATGATAGTTTGGAGTATTGTTTACAAGCGCACGAAAGCATTTTGCCGAGAGTGAACGCGAAAAAAAGAAATCAGTAATGGATTTCAAACGTAAAAGTGTGATTGCATTATATTTAGCTGAAAAATCGCAACCAGAGATTGTTCGTGAGCTCAAACACCTTAAAGTGAATAAAGTTTTCGTTTATCGCACCATAACTCGTTACAATTATACTGGTAGCATCGCAAAACGTCATGGAGGTGGTCATCAGAAGACTGCAACGTCACGTGAGATGGTTAAAAAAGTGAAGAAGCGACTTGAGCGAAATCCCCGATGAAGTGCCAAACAAATGGTGAAAGAATTGAAAATATCTGACCGTAGCGTAGCATCCGCCGCATACTGAAAAATGATCTCAAGGTCAAGCCTTACAAGATCCAAAAGGCGTATGATCTCACACCGAAGCAGCAACAAGTCAGACTTGAGAGAGCGAAGGAGTTGCTTCGCTTGGCCGAAAGTGGTCAATTTCCGAACATTGTGTTTTTTGACGAGAAAATTTTTACAATTGAGCAATTCGTAAACAGTCAAAACGATAGGGTTTACTTGACGGACCGTTCATACGAGAATTTGAGTCATCGACTGGCCACCAGGAGGCCACAGATAATGGTTTGGGCCGCTGTAACCGCAGATGGGCGCTCTCCAATCGTTTTCATCGAGCCTGGCGTCCAGATAAATGCGCAATATTATCGGGAAAGTATTCTGGAGGTTGCTTTGAAGTCGTGGGCAGACAAACATTTCGGTGGCAGACCATGGACGTTTCAACAGGACTCGGCACCGTCTCATAAAGCTCGAGTGAATCAAGCATGGCTGAAAAACAACGTTCCGAACTTCATAACGTCCACACAATGGCTCTCGAATTCACCAGACGCGAATCCGATGGATTATTCTCTTTGGGCCATTTTGCAGAGCAAGGTCCAAACTAAAAGATACACCAGTCTCGAGGCGCTGAAAAAAGCCGTTGTCCGCGAGTGGGCCAAAATACCTGCAAGTCACATTCGCCAGCTTGCGATTCGTTTTTGGACCGTCTCAAGGCCATAGTCAAGGCAAAAGGTGGTCATATCGAGCAAAAGTGAATTGTTTCTGAATTTTGTATTATTTTTACACATTTTGTACTTTGAATTGAGTAAAAGTAATTTTCCAAACTGAATTTATGGCCTTTTTAATTGGTTACACTTCGAGTGCCGGACCCTGTAGAATCGTGTACCTGCCGTGTGAAAATCCTTGAAAACTTTTTACTTAGACCTGGCACTCAAATACATGCGTTAGCATATTCATGCTGGCGTCATGAGAATAATAAAAATAGCAATAAATCTTTTTACTTTCGGCGGTTTTTCCTAGTTCCAGATATGAAAGTGAACACTGAAGGTGTTGTATTGTCTTTAACTTTCGAGTTGCAGCCAAACAAGAATCCTTAATAAAGGACAAACTACATGCGCACTCCTAATTTTACTTTATCTCAAAACAAATCGGAGTTCTGCATTTCAACAGACTACTATACGATTGGCTTGCTGCCAATGTACATACGTTCATTACTTATACAATATTATAAACCAGTAATTTTGATTTGGCTGGTTGCTAGTCTCGAATATTTTACTCTCATAAGCTTATTAGGACTGCGGCCTATTCCTATAGCTTCCCAGCAAACAATTTTACGAGCGTTTACTAAAAACGATCGTTTCGCGATAGTTATATCGCACATGTAGGACATGAGCTGCGCGTAAAATGATAATCGAACGATCAGCATACAGCGATGAGCGCGCACAACGGCCCATGCAAGGAATGTGCGGTATCGTAAACACCAAAATTCCCTTGAATTTAATTTTTTTCTCTTTTTTTCTGTTCTAGTTTCCATCCTTGCAGTTCGCATCGAGACTCTCAGTCGTCAGTCAAACATATTTCATTATTTTGTCTCTATTTCTTTTTTTTTTGTAAGTTATACCTACCTAGTGTGTTAAAGTTTTCGCAAAAGTGGTGTCCGAGTGATCATTGAAAGTTCATATCTCTGATAGTTATTAAAAAAATAACTTACTTATCCCTTGAATCTAGTTTTTCTGTCTTTTTTCCGTTCTAGTTTCCAACCTTGTAGTTCGCACCGAGACTCTCAGTCGTCTCTTTATCGAGACTCTCAGTCTTCTTTTCGTAAGAGAATCATTTTTAACGAGTGTGTATGTATTTGTACTCACTAAACCACATTTTTTTTAATTCATTAATGAGTCGTAAAAAATGACTCTTCTCGGATGGCCATTTTGGTATGCCCAATGAGTCGTTTTTAATTCATTTGCGAACTCGTAAACGAGTGAAAGGCTCGTTAATTTTATGAATTAATTACGATACTTTTTGTTAGCTAGGTTCCTTTGTGAGTTGACGACCACACGCACCCGAGTCATTGTGTTGGTACTTGTGTCGGCACACCGCAAGAGGGTGAATCATAGGGTGCACAACGACTGGAAACGGCCAATTACTATGTGTGCCTTTGTGGAGCTAAACTACCACACGGATCCGTTGACGAAAACGGCTACATCTTAGATTCCGACTATACGTACCAATCATTTATCAGGCATATAGACGACCGATAAAGAAGTAGAATACGACCCCGATTTCGAAACCAGCCCCCTGCCCTTATGGCGTTACTCCACCGCGAACTATGTTGACATTGTCAGACATGAGCGTGAGACTACGAGATACTGGTGGCTTAAACAACAAGACATTTAGTTACTTTTTCTGGAATAAGTTAATTATGTAATTAAGCTAACTCAAAAAAATAAACGAAACTAAAATAAGTACTAACCTTGTTAGCAGCTTCCCTAGTTATAAGGCATACCTGACCGAGACATTCGCTACAGGAACTGATGACCTTCAGCAGGTCCGTGCGCAGGATTGTATGAAAGGGGGGGGGGGGTTTATCAAGCTCCCACCATATACCTACTGAATGTGATGACCTAAACAAAAAAGTTCTCACTTCCCACTGAAAATAGGCCAATGGGGGGGGGGGGGGGGGGGGGGGGTTGAACCCCCAAAACTCCCCTCCCTGTGTGCACGGGCCTGGCCTTCAGCTATCAGTCCAGGTGACGAATGGCTCGGCCCGGAATATATATAGCCCCCTATTCAGGATCAGAGTCTCATATCAAAAAAGTCTCAATTAGTTTAAAATTCATACAAAATTGAGACTCTCGACCTACTTTGTGACTCGGTCCTGAATAGGGGGGTCAGACTAATTTTAGCTTTAGGATTAAGATAAAAAATCTGTTAGCATTAAGAATTTACGGTAAATAAAGCACTTTTTAAAACCTTAAAACCTACCACACGGATCCGATTTGTCCCAAAAGCATGCATGGTGCTCTATCAAAAGTAGTTCAGATGAAATATCGGTTCTACGAAGCTTGACCTGAGGTTTAATCGGGTACCGCAGGATAAGGAGAGCCCATGATAAGTTGCTATCAGCTCCTTGCGTAGGTGAGGCCCTTCGGGGAGTCACGCGGAGGCTGTGGTTATGCCCAAGCGGGCACAGTTCCTACGGGTTCTCGACGTGGAGTTGCGATACAACCGGACACTGTGCTCCAGAAAGCAGTAGAGTTTTAGGTAGGACTCGCATACACTAATATGATTACTGGGCCTGCAACCGGTATAAACTAGTAGCTCCGCTTCGGTAGAGCGACGTTGATTGTCGTTGCTTCGGCTAATCAATCCGTGTCCGAAGAGGACCGTGCAATTAAGCCCCCGTGGCAAGTGTTTACGTAAAACTCTAGACATATTCTCATAAGCTTGAGGTTTTGTATAGCTGACTCTCTTTGTCAGCTCTATATTCATTTAAAACAATCTAAGGAGGATAGGATTTTTGACCGATTCAAGATCTGGAAAAACGAAGTGTGGTGGCTGATTTTGTTTATTAGGTATATTCATTCAATTACATAGTGCAATGTCGATTCAACAAATTATAATAATACCTTAAAAAGGATTTAAGAAAACAACGGATCTCGTATGAAATCGCAATAGATACCACTTTCCGATTGAATCAAAAAAGTTTTTCTATTGAGTTTCATCGTTGCTGGAGTTTTGCTCGTGGGTACGACATAGTGGTTCCGCAAGAAAGCGATAAGTCCAATTTTCAGTTGTAATAATCCGAAACGTTCGCCAATACAATTGTGCGGTCCTTGTCCAAATGGCATGTACGAGTACGGTGTAATTTTATCCTTGTTGTAAGGGGCAAACCTTTCAGGATCGAATCTTTCGGGATCTGGAAAATACTATAGAAAAAATGAAAGTCTGGCATTTTAAATCAAAAATTTCATTTTTAAGTTTTACTTGTGGATCTCGGTGCACTGCAAAGTTGGATATATAAATGGGCATTCCGTGAGGGATAACAAAATCTACATCTGGCTTCAACGAATAACCGTTCGGTTCCGTACATTCTCGATCTAATATTGGCAGTGGTGGATAAAGTCGCAGGACTTCCATCACAACCATATTTAAGTATTCCATATCCATAACAACGTCGTATGTTAGTTCACCCTTGTTTTCCGCTAAGGCCTTCTTAATTTCATTTCGAAGTCGTTTTTGGTAATCTATCGATTTGCACAATTCATACAAGGTAAAGGACATTGCAGACGAAGATGTTTCGAATCCGGCTAAAAGGAAAACTGCAGCTTGAGCCACTAACATGTCGTTGTTAAAGGTAACGTCGTTTTTCTTTGCAGTCTTCTTTAGAACTAAGAGAATATCGATAAGATCGTTGCGTTGCACGCCAGACTCTTCCCGCGTCTTCATTGCATGATTTATAGCAGAATTAAAAAAATTAGTACTTTCGAGACTTATAAACTGGAAGTTGAAAGGAACTATGAAACCTTGTAATTACAATCCCTGTAGTTGCGACATACCCTTCGCTTAAATAATTTCGCCAACTTTGGCTGAAAGAACACTAACACAAAATCTATAGCTTTTCCTAGACTAGTGTTAAACAATTCTTTTCCAGCTCTCCGAAATTCCCCTTCCGGATTTTTCAAGCTATTCGCTCGAATACCGAATGCAATTGATGCAATAACGTCTGTTGTAAACAAAGCACTCAGCTCCTTGAGTTCTATACAAAACGAATTTTTCTTTGGATCCAACTGCATTTCGCATAATTTCAAATCCAACTCCTTAGCAATCTGATAAGTGAAAAATTTCTTCGTGGTGAAATGGACAAATTCCGAAATAATTAAGCTCTTACCTCGTTAACCAGCACAAACATTTGTTTGAATTTTCCACCTGCAAATATTGGCGAGATACTTGTCCGTACTTCTTTCCATTCCGGATTTTTAACGAAAAACATGTTGTAGTATCCTATAGGATCATTATGACGATCATTTGCTGAATATCTAAAATAAAAAAAATCTATAGGTACTAGTAATTAAATGTAAATTGACTAAATTTTCAGTTACCTATTCGCAAAACTTTGAAAGTCTTTAATTAAGATCCTTTTTGCGATGTTGAGGTCTTTAATAAGTAGCGCTGGTGTGTAAAACAAATTTATACCGACAACTGGTTCGTCCTTAGTACTTTCATCGTTGTATATTTCCTGAATGGAATAAGCTGTGCACTTTCGGAATAACAAAATATCTTTTAAGTTTCCGAAAAAGAAAGCGGGTGAAATAAACGGAATCTTCTTACGTTTCCAATAACTATGGACATTTTTCGACCAGAAATAGATAAGAAGAGCAACCGAAATTAAAAGTATTAGAAATTCCGTACCATAAGCCATATCTGAAATAATACAGAATAAAAAAATTCATGAATACCAGAAACGAAAAATATTTTACAAAAAATATTATAAGAAATTTGTGTTGTCTTTCAGAAAAATCAGAAAAATGTTTCAAGAACGAACAGAAAAATGTTTCAAGAACCAACACTATACATATGTACTTTCTTTCTGATGCTGTTATGACACTGGCTATTTAGCGGCTATTTCTTAAGTGCAATAAAAGTGCAATAACTGCCCCATCGTGCGACAAGGCGAACGACATTAAAGGAAAGAGATACCACTCTTTCCGATGCTAGCGGCATCTAGTAACCGAAATTAACAACTGCATTGTTAAGAAAAATACCGATTTTAGCGCGTTTCATAACATAACATGGCACTTTCCACAATTTATACGTACCGAACTGTTAAAAACAAGTCTGTAGCAGTTCAAAAATCCATTGGTAGAAGGACTTTTCTTGGATTAAGTGCTAGAATGTTGCGAAACACTGCTCGAATGCGCTATGTTGCGGCTATTTTGCGGCTATGTTGCGGCTATTCTGCGGCTATGTTGCGGCTCGTTTTTGACAGTACTCACTTTATACTACTCGGACTGACTCTCTCACGCCAAAGTCTAAATTGTATGTTACATCTTCTATCCCTCTCCATTTGGATTTACTAGCCGCAAAAATAGCCAGTGTCATAACTGCATGAGTGTTGCTACTGCCGTCGGGCATTATAGCAGTTGTAAAACGCTTACTCATAATGGCAGTAAGCAACACAGTAAAAAAATTTTGGATCATACAATAACTATTAGATTAAATTGTGTCATGTAAATTTAAAACGGAGTGTAAATTTAGATGGAAATGTGTGTAAAATGCACTGTCATATGTAAATGTACTTTGAGTGTATGAAATATACCTCCGAATTGTAAAGTTAATATTAAAAAATCTGCCAATGATCTGGGCGCAACTTTATTATTTGTCCGGCAGAAGTTCGGAACGCGTGAATTCTAAGATGCGGTGTAGGTTACTATGTGACTGAAAAACTAACAAAAAGTTCGGAAGCGGTTAGAATAGGGTGCAACATATAAATTATGTAATTGGGTCATATTCCGGGATGCGGTCTAGAGGTTGAAAAAGAAAAAAACTTAAAAATAGGTGATTGTTAAAAAAGCCCGTGGAAGTGAAAAGATATTCGACATCTGACCAGACCTGAGAGATATTGCGTAATTCATGAAAAAGTATACAAACACTTTACACCGCCATAGGGATTGAATTTCAAAAAATCTTGAAAACACTTTTTAGGTATTCATATGAAGAATCCGTGAAATAAAAATGAATTCAATATTTGGAAAGACCTAGTAGATATGATGAAAATCTTGAAAACATAAGCATTTTATTTTCACTGATCATTTCCTCCCCCCCCCCCTTTTCTAACGCCAATAGCTATTCGATTTTTTTTTTATCAGAATTATTTTTTAGTTGATTTACATATACGTACCGATTTCAACTTCCTAGCACAAGCCGTTCTAAAGTTCTACCCCTAAAAAAAAAATCTGCCAACAGTCTAGGCGCAACTTTATTTTTTTTCCGGTAGAAGTTTGGAGCGTGTTCGATTCGGGGATGCGGTGTATGTTACTATGTGACTGAAAACCTAACAAAAAGTTCGGGAAGCCGTTGGAATAGAGTGTAACATTTGAATGATATAATTAGGACATATTCCGGGATGCAGTCTAGAGGTTGAAAAAGACAAAACTTAAAAATAAGTGATTATTAAACAAACCTGGGGAAGTAAAAAGATATTCGATATCTGATCAGACCTGAGAGATATGGTGGAATTCATGAAAAAGTATACATTCACTTTACACCCCTTTAGGGGTTGAATTTCAAAAAATCTTGAAAAGTTTTCCTAGGTGTTCATATGAAGAATCCGTAGAATAAAAATGAATTCAATATTTGGAAAGACCTAGTAGATATGACGAAAATCGTGAAAATATATGCATTTTATTTTTACTGGTAATTTTTTTTGCCCCCCCTTCTGAACGCCAATGAATATTTGATTTATTTTTATCAGAATTACTTTTCTAGTTGATTTCCATATACGTACCGAGTTTCAACTTTCTAGCATAAGCCGTTCTAAAATTAGGAAAAACACCCCCCACCCTCGTACCATGCTACCCCTAAAAAAAATTATTTTCCCACTATGCCACTATTATTGTTCTACCTAAATACGAAGTTTAAGGTTTATATCATTACAGGTTCTTAAGATATAAGCATCTGAACTTTTTCCTTCTCACCCTTCCCAACCCTCACCCTCTACACCTCCAATTTTTTCCTACTAGAGCAATATCGGGCCTACTTCCGGTAAAAATTTGAAGCATCTATCTTACACTGTTATTGAGATATGAAAAGGGATATTTTTGAAAAATTCTTATCCCCCCCACTTCTATGCACCTGTCCCCTTCAAAGATTTTACTTTGAGCAATCTTTATTTATCAAGCTTTATACCCAAACCGAATTTTGTTTTTCTGGTGCAATTGGTTTCTGAGATATCGTAATCTTAAGTATTTCAACCCCACCCCCGTACGCCACGACTCCCACCAAACAATTTTGTTTCAATCTACTCTCCTAGTATCACTACAGATATTTGTTAAGTTTTAATTGCTTTCCACTAACGGTTTAAGAGATATGGATTAAAGAATGTGTCGATCTCGGCTTTTTTGCGTTTCGGACGCATTATTTCCCCCTCCACTCCCACACCCCTTCACCCATATCTGCAATTTTTTTGCAAATGGGTCCACTATCAAAGCTCTATAGAAATTCCAAGTTTCAGCCTCCTAACATAAGCGGTTGCTGAGGTCTAGAAACCAAAGTCTTTCGTCTAAAACGCTTCCCCTACCTTCCCCCTCACACCCTCACCCCTCCAAAAGATTACACTTCTAGGGGTCCACCATGTCTAATCAGAAAAAAAAATTCAATTGAATAGCTCATAGGGTTTGGCAACTATAATTCCTCAAACGAGTTTGCATACGGTGGACGGCGGACGGCGCGGACGGCGGCGGACGGCGCACAGACGGAGTGATTTTTTTTTTTTGCTTTTTGGCGTTTATTAGTCATAAAACGTGTAAAAAAAATTTTCAGGGTAGCAAATTTTTTTTGTTAAAAAATTAATTAAAATTATAAAGTAAAACAGTAGAGCTGTACTGAAAGAAAAATCTTATCTACGAAAAGTGTTTACACGAGGCGACATCTCTACAATAATTTCTCTCATCATAGAGTGGCCGTAGTGAAAATTTGAGTAGTGCACTTCGTAGCTCACTATGTACATGGCTTGTCCACGCGCTACACTTTTTCGACTCACCGAGAGCACGATTTGACATTTGAAATTGGTTTGCTGAGTTGAGGTGATTTAAATTAATTAATTAATTGCAATGAAAATTTAGTGATTTGTTGAGGGCACACGGCCCACGAAGGTTTCTGCGTTATTAAAATCATTTTACAATTGATGGAACGAGAGGTATTTTAAATATCATCACGGATATACATATATAAAGTCTCGTTTTGGATATTAGTCCGAATGGATATTAGACCGAAAGTCCTTAATAAAGGAAAATCCACATGCGTACTCTATGACTTTATCCACAACTACAATAGAAATCGCAGTTCACTATTTCATCTAGTTTTAAATGTCTATCACTTCAATTCCGTCCTCCACCTTCTCCATTCAAAAATTTTACAATCAATAGAATCCACTTGTATCTAATTCTATATACAGAAACCAAATTTTATCTTCTTGGTACAATAAGTTCGAAAGATATTGTAATTCAATGTTTTTTCATTATTTTGTATCATAATTGTACATAAATTCCAAGTTCCAGCCTCCTACCATAAGCGGTTCTTGGGATCTAGTAAGCAAAATTGATCGTCTAAAGTACTAAACAGAACACGGACTTCGATGTTGCCTACCTTGCGGCGATCGCAGGCCATTTGCCTACTATACCGAAGTCGAAGTGTTGTGGGCATCACCATGTAATCCTAAAAGACATTGACTTCGAAGTCGAAGTCCGTGTTCTTTTTGGGCCATAATACACTACTTCAAAAGAGGTAGCTGAATATTTTACTCATCAAATACAACAGGAATAATGTGTAGAGCATCTGATTATTCAACGCGTTGAATAGATTTTAGAGACGATGTAGACCACTAGAGTAAGTTAGAAAGTACGGTTTACACGATAGAAAATTTTAGTAGAGAAATTTCGTATAGAGAAAATTTATTTCTCTCCAGCCGAGCACTATGTGGTGTGTACACGTATTTTGCGCGATTTTTTTCTAACTATTGTTCTCTATCGTGTACACTTAGCTTAAAACGTGAATATACAAAATTTCAGGGTACCAATTTGTTTTTAATTTTAGGTTGATCACAATTCTTTATTATTAAGAAACAATAAAGAAAAACTAATTCAATATCTTGTTACATCTTAGACAGAGAATGAAAACCCCTTCGCGGGTTGAATATCAAAAAAAACCGGATACATTGTTTATCTGAGAAACTTGTGAAGGTTGCATCCTTTATTATATGATTATACAGTAGGTACCGCTTATTGTAATCACTTTGGGACCAGCCAAAAACAATAAAATTAACCGGTTTATAACAATAGACGGAAACGAAAAACGAACGTTTGTGGAGAATGGGATCCAACAATTTTGATAACAAAATCCGGATTATAACATTATCCGGGATTACAATAAGCGGTACCCACTGTATTAGTAAATGCATAAGTCAATCCTCATGTCCCTCCTTTCACTGTTTCTATTAATTTTAAATATTACTCTACTAGATACTAACTATACTCGTTTTTATTGTTATGGTCTTAATGTTTGTTCACAAAATTTAATTTAAACTACAACTTTCAGAACTTATTCTCCGGTAGCAAAACTAATACTGTCTTCTATTGCTAATATTTTGGGGTATCGAAGTGGAAAAAGATTAGTCCTAGGTATAAATAACGTTATCTTCTTTTTGACTGGTATTTTGTAGCGTATTTTTTTTTATTGCGAGTAGCTGAAAATTGCAGTATCTTTTTATTAATTTTAATTCGTTCGGAACAAAAACGATAGCTTTCGACATTAAAGGGGAAACTGATATTGAAAGTCACGGTAGTGATAGCAATTTACTGAAAACAATTTTTTTTTTATAAATTATACTTATGTATGTAATATACACTGTTATTAGGATGTTGTGTAGGTACTATGGAATTGTACATCACTCAAATTAATAATAATCAACGTCGCAACAGCCCAAATCGGGCCTTGACCTTGAAATAATGTTAGAGCTACTTCAGTACGAGACCAACGAAACACTAGGAGATGAAGTGGTCAGCTACACGCTCGTCCATTATTATTACCCAGATTTTAACTCAGGTACTCATTTACAGTCCGGCACCATGGAGCTATATATAACGGAGATGACAGCACTCCGTTTCTGTATAAAGCACTGTGAAGCATTTTGAAGTTTAAGCGACTGTTTTTGTATGGAGCGTTTCATGCCCGGTGGCAGTGAAATGCAAATATTAGCCTAGTATTTAAAGGTTGGGCTTTTTTTCTTTTCAATACTGGGGATTAACATATATGTGAGTAAGATTCTGATAGTAGCATAGTGAATATAATCGGTCCTTTGCGAGAAAACCTCCGGCTTCAAAACAGTCGCTGCACGTCATCTCCATTATACATATAGCTCTATGTCCGGCACCCGATCCCATTCTCGAAAATTACTTGTTGCCAAGCAGATTCGAACCTGATACCAGGTGCATCGAAGGCAAGTGCTCTAGCCACTAAGCCACCCAGACTACCCCTCACTCTAATTACTTAAATAAAATGAGGAATGCTTCTATTTGGCAGTGCTTAATCCAGATGACGAACGATCATAGCGAAGTGTGTAATGAATAAAAGCTTTATTCCTCTATATGTAATTTGATAAAGTTATGATTTAAAACGAAAGTCAAACCAATCAATCTTACGCGACCGTGAAAGATATGAACAATAGTGGAATCAAGCGTAGGTATGTGTAATAGATACATAATCTTGGTGGATCGGAACCGCGTTAGAAAGAGAAAGAGATTGCAATTCATGAGCAGAATATATGCACGCAGCAATGTAGGCATCTCTGCATGTGAAAGAGACGTGCAGAATTTTTGGCAGATCTCTTGGTTGTATTTGTCCCAAATCACTGACCGCAAACACCGATAGCCGGTAGTTTGAGTTTGAGTTTATTTTAATTGACAAAATATCATCTTATATTTTGTAATTTCAACCGGTTTTGTTGAATAAAAATTTTGTTATTTTTTCTAAGTTCGATGAAACGCTCCTCCATTGATACTCCACTCCACAGGTACAAAATGACAACTAAAACATTAACTGTGAAACCACTTTTTTTTTTCTGTGTTGGTAAATTTCAACCTTAAGTTGCACCGCAAAAGTAGAAGTAGAGAAATCTTGCAGCGCTCCGCTGCATGCAGAATAAGCGTGTGTTTCGTCGCATTTAAACTCAACCATTCTAAATCCGTTTTGCCGCGCTGCATGCAGATATCTGCACATGTATTTCTGGCTATAGGCACACATCCGGCCAATGGGATCCCAGAGCCCTTTCCGTAGGAGTTCTACTCCGTCATGCCGTCTTAATAGGCTAATACTGGTGAAAAAAATCTGCCAACAGTCTGGGCGCAACTTTATTATTTTTCCGGCAGTAGTTCGGAACGTGTTCAATTCGGGGATGCGGTGCATGTGACTATGTAACTGAAAACCTAACAAAAAGTTCGGGACACGGTTAGAATAGAGTGTAATATATGAATTATATAATTGGGTCATATTCCGGGATGCGGTCTAGAGGCTGAAAAAGAAAAAAACTTAAAAATAGGTGATTGTTAAAAAAGCCCGTGGAAGTGAAAAGATATTCGACATCTGACCAGACCTAAGAGATATGGTGGAATTTATGAAAAAGTATACAACCACTTTACACCCCGTTAGGGGTCGAATTTTAAAAAATCTTGAAAACGCTTTCTAGGTATTCATATGAAGAATCCATAGAATAAAAATGAATTCAATATTTGGAAAGACCTAGTAAATATGACGAAAATCGTGAAAACATGTGCATTTTATTTTTACTGATATTTTTTTTTGCCCCCTCTTTCGAACGCCAATGAATATTTAATTTTTTTTTATCAGAATTACTTTTCTAGTTAATTTCCATATACGTACCGAGTTTCAACTTTCTAGCATAAGCCGTTCTAAAGTTACGAAAAAACCCCCCACCCCCGTACCAGTCTACAAATAAAAAAAATATATTTTTCCACAATGCAACAACTATAGCTCTATCTATATACCAAGTTTCAGCTTTCTATCACTATAGGTTCTTAAGATATAAACATCGGAACTTTTTTCCTTTTCACCCTTCCTCACCCTCACCCTCTACACCCACCCCTCCAAATTTTTTTTCCTACTAGGGTTCTTTTGGGCCTTTTATTGTTAAGAATTTGAATCATCTATCTTACACTGTTATTGAGAGATGAAACGTGTTATTTTTGAAAACTTCCTTCAAAAATTTTACTTTGAGCAATCTTTATTTATCAAGCTGTATACTCAAACCAATTTTATTTTTCCGGTGCAATTGGTTTGTGAGATATTTTAATTTAAAGTTCTTAACCCCCCCACCTCCGTACGCCACTACCCCCCCCCCCCCCCCAAAATTTTATTTCATTCTACTCTCCTAGTATAACTACAGATATTTGTTAAGTTTTAATTGCTTGCTATTAACGGTTTAGGAGATATGGATTTTAGAATGTGTCGATCTCCACTTTTTTGCGTTTCGGACACATTATTTCCCCTCCACTCCCACACCCCTTCACCCATATCAGCATTTTTTTTGCAAATGGGTCCACTATCAAAGCTCTATAGAAATTCCAAGTTTCAGCCTCCTAACATAAGCGGTTGCTGAGATCTAGAAATCAAAATTTTTCGTCTAAAACGCTTCTCCTACCTTCCCCCCTCACACCCTCACCCCTCAAAAAAATTTCACTTCACTACCACGTCTATTCATAAAAAAAATTTGATTTAATAGCTCCACTGGTTTGAGAGCTATGAGCCTTCAAACGATTTGGGGCGGTCGACGTACGGCGTACGGCGGACAAACGGACTGAAAATCTCTATATAAAAATTAGTGTTTGTTTGTTTGTTTGTTTGTCCCGTCCCGTATACGCTCCACTCATCCGCTCCGATCCGATGAATCTTTGATGATTTGTTGAGGGTACGCCCGCGATGGTTTCTGCGTTAGCAAAATCATTTAACAGTGTGTGGTTCGCGAGTTATTGCAACATTTGAGTGTATTTCATATGATTTAGCGGCAGTTCGTTCATTTTCAGGGTGATAGTTATGCGTTCCTATTACTAAATGGTAAAGTTGGACGATGGATGGAGGATAGCAGATAGAGGATGAAAGATGAGAGATGATGGATGGGTGATAGTGGATGGAGGATTGTGGATAGAGGATGGAGGATGGAGGATTGTGGATAGAGGATGGAGGATGGACTAGCGGGAGTAACGGAAGAAATGGAAGCAATTGATCAACGGAGAAATGGAGGGAACGGAAAAAACAGGAGCAATGGATCAACGGGAGAAAAAGGACCAATGGATCAACGGGATCAATGGGAAAGACGGTAGTAACAGGTACGATGGAACAGCGTGAGCGTAGCCGTGGTACGCGTCTAGTGATTTATAAAAGTAGAGAAAACAAAGCGGTTGAATTATTTAAGTTTATTGTATGAATTGGCGGCTGCTCACTCGTAGGTGCCTTGGCATGATATCTTCAGTATAATTGTATTACACATTCCAGATTTTAGCGCAATAAATGGATGGACTTATTACTGGTTGGATATCACTGGTAGAATATCAATAAAACCAGCTACAATTTTTAAGCTTTTATTATTTTATACCTACCCGTTTTTATTTCCTTATTTTTAATTTTTGTTCACAAAAAACTTAATTTAACGTAGGTACTATTCTAATTATCTATTTTCCATGAAGTAAAAGTTCGAAATGCAAAAAATTATAAATATAAATAATGACGTTATCGTTTTGACTTGTACCTACCTTGGAATGCATTTTTTTATTTATACTTTTTAGCTGATAAGTGTTTTTTGATTATATTTCGTTCGGAGCAAAAACGATAGCTTTCGAAAATATTAAAATTAGAGAGTGGAAACTGATATTGAACGGTAGTGAAAGCAATTTACTGAAAAATATTTTTTAAAAATTACTTATGTAATAGACTCTTATTTGGATGTTGTGTACGATACGTGTCAAATTCTAAAAATGTATTTAAATTAGATAAGAAAAAATTGCATTTGGCAGTACTTGAGGGGTTACATCTAGCTGGCGGCCGAAAAAAAGGCGTGTTTTTGAGATTTTTTTTGTTGGAAAATGATTGCAGGTTTCGAACTGTTTTTGTTTTCATAGTGAAGGGTATATTTTTAACTATGTTTTATAATTTTTTATTGGAAATGCACAAATGTAGCAGATATAATATATTTCCCGGACCGCTGTTCGAAAAAAGCCTTCCGCGGTAACCACTGTAACTTCCAAACCAATGATCTTAAGTAAAAAAACCAAATAAATTAAGTTTTTTATCGTATTGTCTAGTCTTTAATCAAAGGATTTGATAATGGTCGGCGAACGAAAGTGAAAGTCTAATTTTCGGTGAAAAATTCACTGCATTTTCCTTGATGTAAAAAAAAGTATGCATCGAAAAAAGAAATCCTTCGATTAAGGACTGCCTTTTGATGTAAAAAAAAGTGTGCAAAATTTCAAGTAATCGGTCCACTCGTTTTTGAGATATCGTCGTCACCGATTTTGAAAAGGCCACTTCGAGAAAAATTATATCTGCTACATTTGAGAAATTTTTCCAATAAAAAAATTATCAAACACAGTCAATGATATACCCTTCACTATGAAAAAAAACAGTTCGAAACCTGGAATCATTTCCCCCAAAAAAAAAATCACAAAAACACGCCCTTTTTCGGCCGCCAACTATTATAGATGTAACCCCTTAATACAGAGGACGAACGATCAAAAATGAATGTGTTCCATGAACCATGATCCTCTTGTAATCAAGGGACTTTTAGAGGGCGGAAATTGATTTGATTTGGCTATTTTATTTGATCAAGTTATGTAAGAATTTAGCTACATTCATCTAGTGTGAAAAAACTTAGACGTAGTTTGAAATCCTTCACCACATACACAAGGCTCACTAGCTTTTTTAAAATTGGTACACATTTTTGGAGTGGCAATCACCTTTTGGACATTATATTATCTGAGACGCAATGGTTTGTGTTGGTAATAAATGTTAGAATGGATTTACACTAACATCTCCGATGACTTCAGTTTCGTCCAGTGTTTTTAGTATCAACATGCAATGAATTGAAATTGAAGTTAAGCAGTTCATCTTGGCTATCATATACGTACTATTTTATTATTTTAACTATTGCATTTAAGACAATATAGATTGGAGAGACTACAACAATATCTAAAAAAAATAGTTACGAAAACAATGGATCTCGTACGACATCACAATAGATACCACTTTCCGATTTAATTACCAAAGACTTTCTATTGAGTTTCATGGTTGAGGGAGTCTTACTCATCGGCATGACATAGTGGTTCCGCAAGAAAGCGATAAGTCCAATTTTCGCTTGTAATAATCCGAATCGTTCGCCAATACAATTATGCGGTCCTTGTCCAAATGGCATGTACGAGTACGGTACAATTTTATCCTTGTTGTAAGGGGCAAACCTTTCAGGATCGAATCTTTCGGGATCTGGAAAATACTATAGAAAAAAAGAAAGTAAAGAATTTTAAATCTAAAATGTCTTTTTTAGTTTTACTTGTGGATCTCGTTGCACCGCATAGGGGGATATATAAATGGGCATTCCGTGAGGGATAACAAAGTCTACATCTGGCTGCAACGAATAACCGTTCGGTTCCGTACATTCTCGATCTAATATTGGCAGTGGTGGATAAAGTCGCAGGACTTCCATCAAAACCATATTTAAGTATTCCATATCCATAACAACGTCGTATGTTAGTTCACCCTTGTTTTCCGCTAAGGCCTTCTTAATTTCATTTCGAAGTCGTGTTTGACAATCCTTTGACATGCATATTTCGTACAAGGCAAAGGACATCGTAGACGAAGATGTTTCGAATCCAGCAGAAAAGAAAACTGCAGCTTGAGCCACTAACATGTCGTTGTTAAAGGTTACGTCATTTTTCTTTGCAGTCTTCTTTAAACCTAAGAGGATATCGATAAGATCGTTGCGTTCCACGCCAGACTCTTCCCGCGTCTTCATAGCTTCATTTATAGCTGATTTTAGGAAATTAGTTATTTCGGCACTAAAAAACTGAAAGTTGAAGACAATTATAAAACCGTATACATACAACCCTTGTACTTCCGACATACCCTTCGCTTAAATAATTTCGCCAATTTTGGCTGAAAGAACACTAATACAAAATCAATAGCTTTTCCCAGTCTAGCACTAAAAAGTTCTTTTCCATTTGTTGGAAATTCTCCGTCTGGATTTTTCAAGCAATTCGATCGTATACCGAACGCAACTGATGCAATAACGTCTATTGTAAATAAGGAACATAGGTCCTTAATTTCTATGCAAAACGAGTTTTTCTTTGGATCCAACTGCATGTCACATAATTTCAAATCCAACTCCTTTGCAATCTGATATTTGAAAAGTTCCTTGAAGAATTGGACAAATTCCGAAAGTATTAAATCCTTACCTCGTTGACTAGCACAAACATTTGTTTGAGTTTTCCACTTGTAAATATTGGCGAGATACTTGTTCGTACTTCTCTCCATTCCGGATTTTTAACGAAAAACATGTTGTAGTATCCTAGAGGATCCCTATGACGATCTAGTCCTGAATATCTAGAAAAAAAAATCGGTACTGGTAAGTTAATGTAAATTGACTAAACCGTTCAAATCAGCTACCTATTCGAAAAACTTTGGAAGTCTTTTATTAAGATCTTTTTTGCGATGTTGAGGTCCCTAATTAAAAGCGCTGGTGTGTAAATCAAATTTATACCGACAACTGATTCGTCCTTAGTACTTTCATCGTTGTACATTTCCTGAATGGAATAAGCTGTGCACTTTCGGAATAACACAATATCTTTTAAGTTTCCGAAAAACAAAGCGGGCGAAATAAATGGAATCTTTTTACGTTTCCAATAGCTATGAACATTTTTCGACCAGAAATAGATAAGAAGAGCAACCGAAATTAAAAGTATTAGGAATTCCGTACCAAAAGCCATGTTCTGAAAATATATCAAAGAATAAATTATATTAATACAAGGATCAAACCGTATTTTGAAAAAATTTAGAATTTTCGTTTGTCTTCCGCCTTCAGAGGAGCTATGAAGACGTGACACAACGAGGGCTTATTGAAAAGTTTCCCGAATGGGCAAGAGATGGCATGCGTATCGCGAAATGGTTATGATGGTTGGTAGCACTAACCCATTTAGGAAAGCTGTCAAATTTTCAGACAGATGCGTCGAAAAGTTCTTGTTTACCAGGCAGTTTTGTGAAGCAAGTCAGGCACTTTTGCAAGAATGGAAAAAAATGTACTTCTTGCAGTGATTAAACATTTCTGGATGGATGGGAAAGCGGCGATGGAGATACGTGATATTTTGTAGAAAGTTTATGGCAGCTCCACACCTTCATTTTACACTATCAGTTTCTGGATGAGCGAGTTAAAACGTGACCGTACGAGCACCTGGGATGAACCACGCAGTTGAGATCCAAAAACGGTCACAAATGAGGAAATGGTTGGTAGAGGTCATGATCTCGTGTTAGCCGATCGTCGGGCATCTGGCATCTCATGAACATCGTTCACAAACATTTCGGCATGAGGAAGCTGTCGGCGCGATGCGTGCCAGGTTTGCAACAAGCGGAATCGTATGACCACTTCGTGAGAGTATTTGGCCATGTGGAAGCGTAATCCAACGGAGTTTCTTCGCCGATTCGTGACAATGGATGAAACATGGATCCACCACTTCACACCAGAAACAAGCAATCGAAACAGTGGACTTTTCCAGGCGAATCTGCTCCGAAGAAAGCAAAGACAGTCCCGTTGGCCGGAAAGGTCATGGCCACCGTTTTATGGGATTCACAAGGTGTGGTCTTTTTGCAGACGGGAAGAACAATCACGAGGCAACACTACAGTGATTTATTGCATCAATTGGACGCCGTATTGAAGGAGAAACGGCATCGTTCGCAGCGTGCTCTTCCACCACGACAACGCTCCGGCTCATCATTCATCCCAAATCACGAAGGCCAAATTGGTTGAATTGTGCTACGAGGGGGTACTGCATCCCCCGTACTCTCCAGACCTGGTCCCGTGCGACTTCTTTTTGTTCCCAAATATGAAGACTTTGCTCAGGAGCAAGTGCTTCACGTCAAATGAGAAGTTCATCGCCGCCACGAAAACCTATTTTACAGAGTTCTCGAAATCGTATTATTCCGAGGGCTTAAAAACGTTAGAGTACCGCTGAAAAAAATGTATCGTCCGGAAAGGGGACTATGTTGAAAAATAAAAACATAAACCTGTTTAATTACTGCGTTTTCTTGCCCATTACGGAAACTTTTTAATCTACCCTCGTAGATTAACTTTCCATTTGGGAGTGTCGCTTCTGCGACAGCTGAAAAACTTTCAATGAAACTAACCAGTTAGTTGTAGTCATAGAGCTATAACTAACGGAGATCACAAGACGCCGTTTCTGTATAAAGCACTTTGAAGCATTTTGATGCAAAATTAAACATTTTTGTATGGAGCGTTTCATGCCCGGTGGCAGTGAAAAGCAAATAGTAGCATAGTATTTAAAGGTTGGGTTTTTTTCTTTTCAATACCGGAGTATAACATGCATGTGAGTAAGATGCTGATAGTAGCATAGTGAATATCGCCGGTCCTTTGAGAGAAAACCTCCGGCTTCAAAGCAGTCGCTGCACGCTGTCTCCACTACATATAGCTCTATGGTTGTAGTTATTCACTAAGACTCAGTGTTACCACTAGCATTACAAAATTCTTTTCCGGTTAGCAATTTGTAGGAGCTGAAAAAAGTTCTTCACAGTTCATGAAACTCTGCATATTTTTCAATTATCGGCTATCTCATAGAAACAAAAAATATAACTCGGATATAAAAAGTTACCAAAAGCCTAGTGAAACCTCATTATTTTCCAAGTGAAGGTCCGAGAAGCGGTTTACGTCGAGTTGTAAAGTGTTGATGCTACTGACACCCTTAAAGCATACATTGCGCTGATTCTTTCGTAAAAACGAGGTTATTTCGAAAACTATTATAATTGTGTCAATATTGAGCTGAATGACAAAAAAACCGTGAAATTGTAGTTAAGCAAAATAAAATTTAATTCGATATATGTATCAACAGAGTCAAGAGATATGACGAAGTTCGTTGAAATGAATGAAAAATTGTTACACTTGCACAGTTGTTGAATAATAAGAAATTCAAAATTTTTAGACGTTCATATTAAATCAAACTTAATGGATGTGGCGGATTCGTGAAAGCTTGTACAGCCCCCGTACATCGTCTTAAGGAATATCAAGGAAAAGTCCTGAATTCAGATACGAGTATTAGGCGATTACATGGTAAGCACATGAAAGTAAAAACTAATTCTATATCTCATCACAGAATGGTTCCCCTTCAAGGGTTGAATATCTTAAAATCGGAAAATCATTTTTATGCTTTTATCAAATGAACTTTTTAAGGTTGGCTCCCAAATTTTTTTTAGGTACAAGAAAGTGCGTAAAACAATCCTCTAAACATCACAATTTTATTTTTTCAATTCACGTCACTTCTTTCACTATTTCTATTAATAACAATTATTATATTCCCTTTTTTATTGTTATAATTTTAATGTTTGTTCACGAAATCAATCTTAAATTTGAATTAACTACAATTTAAAGCACAACTTTATTGACTTACTTATCCTGAAGCAAAAGTATTACTATCTTCTCTCGCTAATATTCTTGTATTATGAAATGAAAAAAAAATAAATTCTGATTATAAATAATGGCATTATCATTAAAATAAATTATTTTGGAGCTTATTTTTTTATTTACACTACAAATTACAGTAAATATTGATTAAAATTCGTCCGAAGCAAAAACTCTGATTTCAGCAATATTGTAATTAGGAAGTGGAAACTGATAAGTCTTGGTAGTAATAGCAGTTTACTGGAAGCAAATTAAATTTCATAAAGTTATTTACACATACTTGAATATACAAGGTTTTCCGGTGAATACTGTTAAATTTATTTTGTGTGACGTTTCGGACTCGACTGAGTCCTTTATCAAACAGCAGGCAGGTAAAGGACTCAGTCGACTCCGAAACATCACACAAAATAAATTTAACAGTATTCACCGGAAAAACTAGTGGGGCGTTTGCACGATCTAGCTGGCCAAAACTATTTATATTATCCATTCATCTTAAGGCTGATTTACATGACGAATGCAAACATTTTTTATTTAGATTGTGAGGGAGCTATCTTATTGAATTTTTAATGGAGTAGAAAGCAGCCACTGCAAAAAAATGCCATTCATACAAATATCGTCAATATTTTTTCCTGGATATAATAGTTGTTCGTTTCACTCCTGATCAATTTATCGTTAGAGATTTTCCTTCTCCCTCACAATCTCAGTGAAAATTTAAAACTATTTAGTTCAAAAACTATATATCCTTGAAAAACCATAAATTGTAAAAATCAAATACATACCTGCTACATTAATATCCATTTTTCAAAATTTCTTAATTTTCCTTTAGAATCACGAAAAAATTATGTGAACACAGTTAGTTTTTAATATAGATTTTTCCGTTAGAACAAATCGTTTACGAGTGGCTACTTTGAGCTGAGCTCACGGCTTTTATAGTAAATTCAGATAAAAAGAAACCTTCCTCCCTAATTGGTTAAGACAATTAGGACATAAAATGCTAGTTAACATTTGCATGTTTGGAAAACCGAATTTTGGCCAGCTAGATCGGGCAAAGGCCACACTGTGTGACGTCCAGTCGGGCATTCAACGTACATAGATTATAGTATCTACACATTAAAACTGCAAGCAAATAAACATTACTCTGATCCTACCCAAATCATCCTTCATTAAAATTTATATCTTAGAGTGCCCATAAAGGCCATTAAGAACGTTAGCAGAATAGAGATTAATTTAATTTTAGCTTTAGAATTAAGAAGAAAAATTGTTAGGTTTAAGATTTAAGGCAAAAATATAGCACTTTTAAAACTTAAAAAAAAACAAGCCAAATTTGATTTTCCTGATAAAATTTGTTCAAAGATATTATACTCCGAAGTTCTATCCTCACCCTGTTAACAAACACAAACTTTCAACCTTCTGACGTCAACTGCTCAGGACATATAAATTTTAGATTAATTTGATCCCAGATATCAATTGATTCCATGAATCAAAGAAAAAGAGATTGCGACAGTTAGCGAAGAAAATGGTAAAAGTTCTGCGCATCACGTCATCAAGAGCGTTCATTTTTATATAAATTAATAAATAACGGACGGTTGCTACATCTAGTCGAACGCTCTTAGTGACGTCACAAAAGGTGCGTGTGTCGCAATTATTTTTTGATTCATTGATTGATTCCGACGATTGTTTCCCCTCCTCCAACTCCCTTCCACACCTATAGATTTTTTTCAAATAGATTCACTCTTATAGTTTTGAATAGGTTCCAAGTTTCAACCTCCTATAGCATTAACGGTTCCTGCGATCTACACTGTATTGAAAAAATTAAATTTAAATCCAATTATTACTTTAAATTTCCAGTATACATATTTAATTTTTTCAAGTAAAAGTTTTTATTTCAATCACTTCTACATGAATTAATTGGTATTAGTATATTACATTATTTATGTATTATACCGTTCAACTGAACCGTACAATTTATATGAAAAGACTTACAAAATTACATTTCGTGTAAAATAACTATATTTATATACAATACATATATGAATTGAAAACTAAATTATTTTTTTTCATGTAAACTATGAAGTTGGACGCTTCCTTCTATTTTTCTACTGAAATGAAAATGAAACGTCTTAGATGGCACAGTGGGTATGCGCACCAAACCTACGCAGCAAAACCAGAATTGATCGCGGGTTCTATTTGTACCGACAGCCAAGGATTTTATTAAGAGTAAGTAAGTGTTAGAAGTTGAAAAAAATGTAATCTTAAAGATTATACACACTTAAACACTTTTTTAGAGTGTAAATTCAAGAGAATATCGGGCGAAAATTTTGCTTTCGAAGTTGAATTTTACTTATTTCAAATAGAAATTTACTTACTAAAAATGTAATATTACATTCAAATTGACTATGACATCCCAATGTAAATTTACTTTAAAATGAGTGGCACATTTCTCTACAATCCAAAAGATGTAAAAGTCAATGAATTTTTTTACGGTTAAGGAACCAAACATTTTCGTTTTTCGTAGGTAATAAATGCTGCATTATGTAAATTTGTTATTATATAGCATTACAAGGTTATTATACAGGGTGTTACTGAATGTAATGGACGAAAAAATGGAGTTGATTTTAAGTTCTACCTACTTTGAATTCTTAGGGAATTGTGGATGGGAAGGGGTTATTATTGATTATTTTCGTGTCTTCTATTGATTTATTATTATCTATTATTAGATATTATTATTATGAAATCACTAGCGGACGACCCAGAGTATAACTCATGCCGTACCACATACAAATGCGTCAATCAATCAATATCCTACTCTGTCCATGGAAACACAACGTTTTGCCACAATTGTGCAAGTATACAGAATGTTGTACTTTTACATCTTATACACCAGAGTAAAGAAAACAATAAATTCAAGTAAAACAACAATAACATAAAACTATATATATGTAAATAAATTATTGCATAATTTGCTCCAAAATATTCGAATTTTTTTCCGTCACTTAATTTTATGATTTTCTTATCAACCTCAGATTACTATTTAATTGCCTCTTAATATTTCTAAGAAAAAATCTGAATATTCATAGCAAGCTTCAAATAATTGTTAGTAATGTTGCTATCGTAAATCTTTCCACGTTTCATCAATGTCAATTGAAGATTTGGGTAGGTCATGGTCGCCGAAAATAATTTAAAATTTTTGTAGGTGTTGATCGATATTTGTTTAAAAATGAATTTAATTGGTCTTAATATCATATAGTATACAGGCCTTTTCAGGATCGAGTCACAAGTCACAATGTAGGTCGAGAGTCACAATTTTATATGAATTTTGAATTAATTGTGACATTCCACCTACTTTGTGACTTGCGACTCTGATCCTGAATAGGCCTGTATGATAGATATCGCATTATGAATAATAGTTCGTTTGCATTACTGCGCTTTAATTTATTTATTAACATTTTAGAAATAGAATAGACAATATTCTGAACTCAAATTTGTTTAAATAATTAGATGTAATTAAATAATAAATGACCTATTATTATCACTAAAATAAAATGATTAAACATATTGTTTTATTGCTGCCATGATTTTAATTGCATCTGTCGGTTTCGTTATATATAATCTCGACTAGTATAAATTGCGATAAATACCAAGGAAAATTTTCTACGGTACGTTTCTATAAATTCCGCTCAAACTACCAAATTGATAAGTCTCTTTCGAAGCAATTAAAGTAATACATAGACGGAAAAGGATATAATTAGTGATTAAAGGTGAAAGTTTAAACGAAATAAAAAAATACTAACTTGTTGCAAAAAAATATAAGTTTTGCTGTTTGTATCTAGATTGTTGTTGCAAAGAGTATCCAGAATAAATCAAAGTTGAATACATGAAATGAAGTTGAATTGTAGAATCATATTTTATTTATCTTGTTTTTTGTTGAACTTATCTCATTTTATGCAATTTACTTACAACACGAAATACTGCTATTTAGAAAATTTAATAATTAAATACACAACTAAACTAAATTAAAATTACGTCATGAAATAATTAAAAAAAAGAACATATAAAAAAAACCGAAGTAACTTTCGACTAAATAAAATTTTTATATTATCCTTAGGTACACCTAAGTAGGTGAATCTATTGAAAAGTATAACTTACAACTTCGAATAAAAATTCTAAAACTAAATAAAACTTAAGGAGCTTCTACACGAGCACTTTTTCAAGCCCGGCGACTATTGCCATAACTAGTGGAGCAACATACCGGGCAATATCATGATAGTTGCAGCAATATTTCAGCAATTTGACAATATTTTCACAGGTTGCTTGTATTGCTCGCCCTATAGTTGCTGTATTTCCACTAGCTATGTAGCTTGGAAAATTCCGAGCAATTGTCCTTGTTCGGTGGTTCAGTTGTCAAGTTTTGTTTTGAGTCTTGGATTTATTTGTCAAGTTTCGTTTGATAGCCGCTTGGAATTCAAATATTTCAAGTTTTAGATTTGTTTCTCAAATTTGCTTTCGTATTGTTCATAGACTAAATTGTCCGTGTATGATGTCATTGCCAAATTGATGAGTATTGCTCCATATTGCTAGTCACAGTTGATTAATGAGTTGGCAACAAATTGATCCATGTCGTCAATTGCTGATGCTGTTAATAAATTAAGTAAAACCCCGACTATCAATTTACTTTCTTTCTGGAAAAAGTTAGAAGCATACATGATTATTAGAAATGTCATACAAAGTTTTTTTTCATCAGTCAAAACCTTATTATAGAGACATTTTATCAAAAAGTTCCAATGACTGTAAGAGTGCCAACCACTATACAGTTTACCCTATATTGAAAATTCTTTAAATTAAAACTTCGTGTCTGGGCCCATAACCTGTAGACAATTGAATTAAAAACTTAATAAACACAGCCGGTCGAGTTAATTGTGTAAAGCGAATGAAAATATTTTGTTCTATTGTTGAATGTCAAAATTAAAAACGGCTACTTAATACATTCAATACAACAACTTCAATGAAGCTCTTCTTAGTTTAATAAAATAGTTATAGTTATAAAGAGCATTTTATAACGTACTTTCGGTTATAACGTTCTACTTTACCCCTCAAGGTACGTTATAACTGTGGCTAGTATGTAATTCGTCTAAGCAAACATATTTCACAATTTGAACTTAATATGGTTTTCCTCAAAGATGGCATTGTGGTAAAAATGGTCTATAATCTGTGTAACTACAGGAATTTATTTAAACATTCAATTTACCAAAATTTCAAGTAAAAACACGATTAGATTAGAATAAATAAAAACTAAAATCACACTATTCAATCGCTTTAAACTCTCATTAACTCGCATTAATCGCATTAACTCTATTTTCAATTCTAAATTACATTTATGTACTATACGTTCGCACTCGAAAGCTTAATACCACACACTTCGCTTCACACCTTTATTTTCCATAGTAAAAATAGTCGTCGTCTCACTTCGCAGTAGATTCAGTGTACAAACCACCTGCGCTTATAAACTACGGTATTGCTTCGAGAGATTTTCACCATATTTGGTTTGCTTGTGTGGAACATGCAGGAAGTGTTTAGGACACGCGAGAAGTTTGTAGAGTTTTCTGTGCTATTCTAGTTGAATATTTGTCACGATAGGCCGATGTCATTAATTTAATTATTATATAATTACCAGAACTTTTTGCTATTGCTAGATTATAAGACATCAATTATATTCAATATATAATAATAATATTAAAATATAAACATATTTAATCATTTTTTCAGAACGATGACTTTTGGAATAGAATTTCTTATACTTTTAACATCGGTTGTTCTACTTATCTATTGCTGGTCGAAATGTTCTCACAATTATTGGAAGCGGAAAAATTTTCCGTTTTTATCACCGTCTTTTCTCTTCGGAAATATGAGAAAATTCATATTGTTTCGATTGTCTGCAGGTGAAGCTTTTCTGGAAATGTACAACAGTAAAACTGCCCAAAACAAACCTTTTGTTGGAATTCATATATTTTATACTCCAGCTGTACTTATTCGAGATCTCGACATAGTTAAAAAGGTTTTAATAAAAGATTTCAACAGTTTTTCGAACAGGTAATTTTACTTGTAAATATTTATTTAATTTTTTTTTATTATTGCACTTTGTTACTTTTGATTTAGTTGAACTTTTTAAAATGAAAAGGTAAAACAAAATTACGACATGGAAATTTTGTATTTAGACTAGTAGCCCCAACGAAAGTAAAAAAATGTAGAATCATGTCTCAACCATTTGAATTTAGTCATTGATCACAGACAATATAATACTATAAATGGCCAATTTTTAAAAAGCTGACAAATGTTTGTTATAATGTTTGTAATAGTAATTGTGTAATAGTCTGGGTGGTGTAGTGGCTAGAGCACTTGCCTTCAGCACACCTGGTACCAGGTTCGAATCTACTGGCGACGAGTAATTTTCGAGAATGGGATTGTGTGCCGGACTACCAGTTCACTCAGCTGTAAATGAGTACCTGAGTTAAATCGGGGTAATAATCACCGACGAGCGTGTAGCTAACCACTTCACCTTCTAGTGTTCCGTTGGTTTCTTAATGAAGTATCTCTAGTATTAACATACTTCAAGGCCTAGGCCCGATTTGGGCTGTTGCGCCATTGATTATTATTGTAATAGTACTTATTTTTCTGAAACATATTACCATTTTTATAAATTATAATTTTGTGTCCGCCCTATTCATCACTCACGGATTGTCGGAAGGTTGTCGTTTGGATTTTTTTACTCTGAGGGTGAATTCGGGCTGATTTATATGATTTGATTTGCTATTTTTTGAAGAAAAAAATGAAAATTTCTTAAAATATCTTGGAAGTACAATCAATTGCAGTCCCTTTAGTAGGTTTTAGAATCTTTGGTTTTTCGAATTTTGAATATCGACCTATACTCCGCTCACGGATTTACATGGTGTTGTAGGAGCGTCTCGTTCGAATTTTTTTACTCCGAGTATGAAGGATTGGTTGATTTTAGACTGCTAATATTTGATGAAAAGTATTTGAAAAACGATTGAAGGTGTACAATCAAATAGAATCAACTTACAATAGATCGGCATATTTTTTTTTTTAATTTTTTTCTTATTATACATGCGATCCACGGTACAGACGGGGTACTATTTGAATAATATTATTTCAGCTAATTTTGTGCAAGTCGGGTGCTAAGTTCACATGAACCAAATTTTTCTCCGTTTCCTTTGAGGTACAAACAAAATAATTTTCGATACAATCAAGTACGAATAAAGCTCTACCCGAAAGCCATTTTTTTAATCAATTTGGTAAATGTAGCACCCTACAACTTACACCAAAATAATATATTACGAGAAAGTAAAAACCAATTTAATTTCTTGCCATATTTAAAAGAAATTACGGAATTTGTGAAAGCATGTTCAACCCTTTTATACCCTCTTAGGGTTGAAAAAGGCAAAAACTTAAAAACTAGTTTTAGGCGATTATTACGCAAGCCCATGAAAGTGAAGACATATTCTATATACCTACTATCAGGACTGGGCGATATGGCAGAATTCATGAAAAAGTATACCTCCTTCCACCCCCTCAGAGGTAGAATTTAAAAAAATCCTGAAAACACTTTCAACATATTTATATGAAAAGGCCGTAGAATAAAAATTAATTCAATATTTGGGAAGACCTAATAGATGATGTGACGAAAATCGACCTCTTTCCAAACACTAATGGATATTTAAGAATTTTTTTTTTCTAAATTATCTACTTTTCTACCGAGTTTCAACTTTTTGGCTTATGCTATGATATAGTTAAGAAAAACTCCTCCAGAGGTGGGTGTGAAAAACTTTTGATTACAATATCTCACGAACCAATTGCAATTTAAAAATAAAATTCGGTTTCTGTATAAAGTTTGACAAATAAAGTAATTTTTTTAAGGAGGTGATGAAGCACGAAAGTGGAAGGGATAAATTTTTTTCTGAAATACAGAAACTACGAATATAGGGCGAGAAATATCAGCAATCTATGAAAACATTGCCATATTGTCGAAATATTGCCGCAACTAGCATAATATTGCCATGTATTGCTCCATTAATCGCTCCACTAGTTTTGGCAATAGTCGTCTCGTCGGACAATTAATTGTTTGAAAAATTACTCGTGTGCAAGCTCCTTTACGACTGGGATTTGAGATTTAAGCGCTCTGTAGTTATCGGCTAGTATTCTTAAACGCATGTCTTAAGGCCTTTGTATGGACCCGAAGGAGTAGAACGGTTGTGCACGTTAACGAACTTACGTTAATAATTCAACCATAAGTTCAGATTCTAAATGGAGTCGGGAGTTATTTTATAAACCTTTGGCCTTCCCCCCCTGGAAGATGTTCTATGGGTGCCCTTGTACATCGTTCGGTTCAGAAACCACATTGGTATCACCGATAATACTTTCTGTATAAGGCTTTAATCGATTCTGAATTACTTTCGTCAATATTTTTCAGGACGTATACGAAAATGATATGCCTCTGTAATTTTCTCATCGCAGTTTATCTCCTTTCTTATAGATTGGACCTAATTCTTATTACGTCCAGTTCAATATAGAGAAACGAAGCTTTTATCCCTTGCACACATTCCATTATAACCTTTTGTCATCTATGCATTTTATTGTCAGTTCATGAGATAAACCAAATATACCTACCACTACCAAGGAGCAAATTTTATACGTTAGTATGTATAGTTACAACTTTTCAAAGAGGTACCCAAAAACTGATATTTGACAAATGTTTTTTCATTTGGGATATCAATCTTTAACGTTTAAATTTTCAAAGTTATTACACGTGGTGTACAGTTTTTCAGTAGTGGGATTCTTCTTACAATTAAAATTTTCGAGAGCGCCTAATGATATTGAGTTGAAACTTGATTCTTATGATATATTGGTGGAAAATGTTATACATACAGTAAACCATTCTTTGATATTTTAAGGTTTTCAAGTGTTGATCAACATGCAGACACTCTTGGCTATAATTCCATGTTTTTCGTAAAAAATCCCGAATGGAAAGAAATTCGAACAAGCATTACACCAGTTTTTACAAGCGGCAAAATGAAGCAAATGTTTTCGTTAGTCAACGAGGTAAAGTTTATAATCTAAGTCTTGATTTTTTTTTTATTTAACATATATCGTCCTTTCTTTTCAGATTGGAAATGAATTAGACTCCTATCTATGCACTCTTCCGCTCAACGAAAATACCAATTCATTTTGCACTGAAATAAAGGAGCTCTGTGCCCTATACACAACCGATGTGATAGCTTCAGTCGCTTATGGTATCAAGGCAAATAGTTTACAAAATCCAAATGGAGAGTTTCGATCGAATGGTAGAAAACTTTTCGAATTCGGATTAGGAAAAGGTCTCGATTTTGCGATGATATTTTTCCAACCGAAACTCGGGAAAATTTTCAAGGCTCGTGTATGTATTTCTGTAATAATATTACCTACTATTGTTTTCATTAAGAACATCTTTTTTTAGTTTTTCACCGCTGAAAGTACAAAATTTTTAAAATCAGCTATAAATGAAGCACTAAATTTCCGAGAGGAGTCAGGTCTGCAGCGCAAGGATCTTATCGATCTCCTGTTAGCTTTAAAGAAAACCGCAAAGAGTAACGATATCGCCAATAATAATGATTTGTTGGTGGCTCAAGCTGCAGTTTTCTTTACTGCAGGATTCGAAACAACATCATCGACTATGTCCTTTGCATTGTACGAACTATGCAAGTCTGTGGATTGCCAAACTCGGCTTCGGAATGAAATTAGAACGGTTTTGGCGGAAAATAATGGCGAACTTACATACGATATCGTTATGAATATGGAGTACTTAAATATGGTTCTGATGGAAGTTCTGCGACTTTATCCACCACTTCCTTTCTTAGATCGAGAATGTACGGCACCGAATGGTTATTCCTTGGAACCAGATTCAGATTTTATTATTCCGAAAGATATGCCGATAATAGTATCCAACTTTGCTTTCCATCGGGATCCAAAGGTATCAGTAAAACAACCATTGGTACATTAAAGCTAATATTGTTTTCTTTGCAGTATTTTCCGAATCCCGATAATTTTGATCCTGAAAGATTCTCTGCTGAAAACCGCGATAAAATTGTACCGTACTCGTACATGCCGTTTGGACTTGGACCCCACAATTGTATTGGCGAACGATTCGCATTCTTGCAATCCAAAATTGGACTAATCGGTTTCCTGCGTAGTCACTACGTCCGGCCTACTAACCTAACTCACCATAAAATGAAACTCTATCCACGCGCATTATTTATTCAGCCAGAAGGTGGGATTCATTGTGAAATCGTGCGTGATTTATTATTTTAATTAACTATTTGTTATAGAAAAGGTAGAAAAAAAGACTATATTATAAATTTAAGTTTTATTTCATTTATTAAAACTATTAACTTATATTATTTATAAAAAAAATACATTTAACGCCTTTTTATTTTATGTTATTAGGTACTTAGAGAATAATCAATTTTAATTGAACCAAAAAGTAATGATGATTTCACTATTTTGCAATATAAGATGACGCGAAAGAGGTTTCAAGGGATTGACAACCCCCTTATTTGAGATCTCTCAAGGCAGCGCATCCTGAGCACTCAGACCATTATTGCCCATTGCACTCGAGGCCCCCAGTCTCTACCGAAACTTTTGCGTCCTCCTCACGAATTTAAGAGCTGAGGTAGGTAATGAGAACGGAGTTCTTCCATCCACTAAAGTACTAAACAGAACACGAACTTCGACTTCGATTTCGATTTACCTTTAGTTTGCCTATCTTGCGGCAGTCGCAGGTCATTTCCCTACCTTGCAGCAGTCGTAGGCGAAGTCGGTGTTGTGGGCTTCACCATATTATCCTGTGTATTCGAAAAGACTGGGACTGCGCAGTGGAAGTCGAAGTCCGTGCTCTTTTTAGGCCCTAACATCGACGCCGTATACATGCACTCTCAAGAGTAAGCTGGACACTCGAGAATGCAATTTTCCGCTGTGTCGTTGCTCTCCTCGCAAGCAGTGCACATGGGGTCATCAATGATTCTTAATCTGACCATGTGTAGGCCTCACGAGTTTTGCCCTTTGAGGACACCAACCAACCATACTACTACATTCTTTCCTGTTCGATTTGGGAAGAGAAGAAGAGGTTCGTCCATTTGGTCCCTCTACAAGGTTTCTGGTCTGCCGCATTCCCTGTCGCCATCTCTCAATGTGTGATTTACTCACCCACTCAGCACTGGTAGCCATAACAGGGACAACTAGCACACCGAAAACTGGTTCAACTATGACTGCCTCCTATCCTGCCTTTGCTAATGCATCAGCTATTTCATTACCATTTATACCTTGGTAGCCTGGAATCCATATGAGTTTTAAGTCATTGAATCTGCCAATAGGATTCAACCGTTCTTTACACTCAAGTACCATCTACGAAAAGACGACTGGATTATCCAGTGACTAGGGATTGTAGCGCGGCTTGACTGTCGCTGCAAATGCAGATCATCCTGCCTTTCCATCTTCCCTCTATAATCCATTCCATTGCCTTAAAGATCGCAGCTTGAAATACCAAAGAATGTTTTCCTAGACCAACAGAGTACCTGAGATCTCCAGTCTGCAGGTACCTTCCAGCTCTCGACTTCAGAATTGATCAGTGAATCCGCTAAGCAGTGAAGAAGCAAACTGATTGTCCCACTCCTGCCTACTGGGGATGTACGAGTATACCAAATATTTAGTGTCAGGTGCAAGGCACCTGATACAACGCTGCAGACTCTGCGGTTTTGCTAGCACTCACAGAAAGTCTGTGTCTTTCTCACCAGCCATCTATAACCCACAGGACTCTCTTCATTTTGTCGCAGACATCCCTGAGAGATAGCACGACAGCTAGTGCAGCCACCTTATCATCGTAAGCTTGTACGTGAATATTCAGTCAGATCCTGCACAACAATGGCGAAAGGACCCCGCTTTAAGCACAGCCCTTAATTACCCCCGTTGTAGCATATTGGCCATCCCCGCATCCTCGAATAGCATTCTCTGTACGAGCATGGAGTGAATCCACTTGACTAAAATGTCTTCCACCCTATGTCAGCATAACACAGTGGTTCAAAGGGCGCACTACCAAAAGTACCCTAAATGTAGACAAAAAGATCCACCGCGTACTATTTCCAAGCCAACACCACTTCTATTCTAGATACCACAGAGTGGAGCGCTGAATCACAAGACTTTCCGATCTGTTAAGCATGTTGTTCCGAACAAAGAGAATGCGCTTAGAGAGTCACTTCCCTTATGTGCTTCTCTACCAATCGTTCCAGACTTTTCAGAACAGATGATGTTATGCTGATTGGACTAAAACTTTTGGGCAAAGTATAGTCGTCTCTCCCTGGCATCGGGATGAACGCTACTCTGGGCGGTTGCCATGAAGATGGGACGTATACATGCCCCATGCATGCAGAAAATATCTTTCTGAGGATCGGCACTAGAACAACTGCCCCCTCTTTTAGCATTATCGGATAGATGCCGTCCACTCCTGGTAACTTGTAGCTCATGATGAAATTCTAAATTCGACCCTCAGTCACTACAGCAGACGCCGTATACCAACTACGCCTGGATGTCATGTCTTTAGGTGTCTGAACCACGCATTGATCCCTTTCGATTTCTTCAAAGAGGGTTCTTAGTGACTCCATTCTCGAAGTAGTAGCAAAATGTTGTAGTGGAGCTTTGGCAGGATGGTTTTGATTTCTCAACTATTTCTCTCAAGTACCGATTTCGAAATATATGAACGCATACTCCCAAGCATGTTACCAGATTTCTGAGGACGAGGGTCCAATCATCGAACTTTACTGCAGTTAAGATCTAGAACGAAGAGGGTCATCAAGTAGATTAAACTTTAACCGATTTTTTTAAACCTTTGATGAGCATTTCATAGCATTTTGATTTCTAAACATAGCATTTTGGTTTTTCAAATACGTTTACTAATTGAATATAATGTTATTTATACCGAGTTGGGGTGTTACTCCTATCTCTGGAAAGGCTAATGCTAGAAACTTGAAACTTGGTGAGTACTGGCCGTATAATACTTTTCTAATTTAATTAAAATTATATGAAATAAAACTATCATTTCGTATATAGATCTGGAGCAAAAGAAAAGGTTAGTGAAAGCAGAGTACATACATTTTCACGAATTCACGAATTAGATCTCCTGAAACTTTGAATTAATTTTAATTATTCGGGTTCTTCATATAAACGTCTAAAAACAGTTTTCCGGTTTTTATGAATTAAGGCGTACAGGAACCGGGTTACGTCAGATACCGAAAGAAGTTGTTGATTCTGCAAACTTTTTATATAATCGCCTAAAAATCGGTATTACTTTCTTAGCTTTTCAACCTCTGTCTGAAATTATAAAAAATAATAAAACAAGAACTTGAATCTTTGTTGTTCTTGCGAATAATCTATTTCATGAAAAATTGTTAGTAGATACATTAAAACATGACGTCTTTATTGCATTAAAAAAATCTGGCCACTTTATTATTTTTCCGGCAGAAGTTCGGAACGCGTTTAATTTCGAAATGCGGTGTAGGTTACTATGTGACTGAAAACCTAAAAAAAAGAAGTTAGCGGTTAGAATAACATATGAATTACATTACTGGGTTATATTCCAAGATGCAGTCTAGGGGTTGAAAAAGGAATAAAACTTAAAACTAGGTGATTATTAAACAAGCCCATGGAAGTAAAAGATATTCGATATCTGATCAGATCTGAGAGATATGGCAGAGTTCGTGAAAAAGTATACAACCACTTTACCCTCCCTTAAAGGTCAAATTTATAGCACTGTCGCACTATCATGCTTGACGAGATAGTTGATAGAACTATCGCGATAATTTTATCTTGACATTGACTTTTGACGTTAAAAAAATAATTTTCTAAACATAAAAATATTTAATAATAATATCGATCTTGTGAATACGTGTTGCTAATTGCAAAAAAAAAAATTAGGTTTTGTGTGTACGTGATATTGTGTGTAGGTGATAGACAAGTGACATATCTAATTTCACTATCGTATATCGCGCCGTGTAAACAGCAGACTGTCACACTATCACACTATCATACTATCGTGCTATACTTTTGCGAAAGTCCTATCGTACAAAACTATCGCCATGAAAACGGGGCTTTATACATAAAGGTTCCCACACACTGGCGCGATTTATTCGCTGACGCTGCGATTATTTTGCAGCTGTACATTCGCCTTCATTTATTTACATGGTAACTAATGAGAATGACCGCACCGCTGCAAAATAATCTCAGCGTCAGCGAATAAATCGAGTCAGTGTGTGGGAACCTTAAACAAAGTACACACAAATGTAAATTAAAATAAATATAAATTAAAAAATGTCAGTAGTAAATATTTTCATATGGCATCACGCCGTTATTAATAAATATTTTCACATTTTAAATGTTTCTAAATTAAGAAAATAAATAATAACCAAATAAATAAAAAGACTAATATATTTTAACTAAATATAATTTTTCTAAAATAATTATAAATTTTTAATTAATAAAATCTTAAAAAGATTTATGTGAAGTTAAGAATTTTCAGCTTTATATCATTATAGGTTCTAATGATATACACATTAAACCTTTTTTCTTTTTACCCACACCGCCAGATTTTTAATTTTTTAGTGCAATTTTTTGTGAGATATCGTAATCTAAAGTTTTTCAGCCCCCACCCCCGTACGTCACTACCCCTGGCCAAAAATTCGATTTCAGTTTACTCTTCTATTATAACTACAGATATCTGTCAAGTTTTAATTGCGTGCCATTAACGGTTTAGGAGATATGGATCTTAGAATGTGTTGATCTTGGGTTTCTTGCGTTTCCGACGCATTATTTGTCCCCACACTCACACACCCCTTCTTCCATGTCAGCAATTTTTTTACAAATGGGTCCACTATCAAAGCTCCATAAAAAACTCCAAGTTTCAGTCTCCTAACATAAGCGGTTGCTGATCTAGAAACTGAAACTTTTCGTCTAAAACACTCTCCTCTCCTACACCCTCAAACCCCCACCGCTCTGAAAGATACCAGTCGTTGAGGTTCAACCAATCTAAAAATTTCATGATAATACCTCAACGGGTTTGGTTGGGAGCTACGTGCCTTCAAACTATTTTGCGTACAGACGGACAAAACGTGAAAATACAAAATTTCAGGGTAGCAAATTTTTTTGAAATTTCAGGTCGATCACAATACTTTATTATTAAAAAATAATAAAGTAAAATAATAAAACAAGAACTGCAATCTTTGTTGTGATTGCAAATAATCTCCTATTTAATGACAAAATTTTAATTTGTTCCAAAACACTGCCTTATCTAATGGCCATCGTTGCGAATATTAATTGAATTGCAGTATGAGATATTATTGTATTGTCGGTATTGCCAATCAAAATTCAGATAATTTCTGTAAGTAAATGTAAAAAATCGAGACTTAACTCGCTACCAATCTAATTTCTAAGTAGATACATTAAAACATGACGTCTTCATCGCATTAAAAAAAGAGATTGCCATATTTTGTTTTAGATTTTAAAAATAGTTTTTCCTTGTGCTTTTAATAAGTTGTATATGAAAACAGTCAGTCACTTAATTGTATGATATCAAATACCCATTGTCAAATTATACATATCAAAGATTTACTGGACAGTATCAAACAATAAATCAACAATAGTGCGTAGTGTTTATAAAAGGATTGATACACATTTATTTCAGGTATCATTTGCGACAAACCCTTTCACCAAGAAAAGTGATGCGGTAGTCTGATATCACAGTTTGTTCTTAATTAGTAATTTGAAAGTGAATAATTTTAGTTATTGTTTAATAAAAATCGTTGAAATAATATAGTAATATTTCATTGCTAATTTATTAATATATTCGTGTTTAAAGGCGAATACTGGCTGTAGTGATATTAAAAGAATCAGCAATATAAATGCAGTGTTTACTTGTTAGAATAGATTAAATAGAATTAAAAGAGATCCGAATTTACATATAAAAAAAAATTGATGGTTCTGAGTTTTTGAAGGACTGAACGATAGTATTTTCATAGCATTCTCCATACCTAGGCCGGATTCGATAGTATAACATTTTCGTAGTGTAGGTAAGACGTTAAAAATTTCTCCACTTTCACAAACTTGAAAATCATATTATTTTCATCTCGGTTTTGTTCTTTCACAATTGGAATGAATAATTTATTTTTAATATATTTTGTTTTAATAACAAGAATCAATGTTAAAAATCTAAATAATTGAAATAAATAATATAAGTCTCTTAAATAATTTTTTCAGAACAATGGCTTTCGGCACAGTATTTCTTATACTTTTTATATCAGCTGTTCTACTAGTCTATTACTGGTCAAAAATCGTTCACAGTTATTGGAAGCGGAAAAAGATTCCGTTCTTAACGCCGTCTTTTCTCTTCGGAAATATGAAAAAAATACTATTGTTTCGGACGTCTGCTGCCAATGGTTTTGAGGAAATGTACAATAGTGAAACTGCCCAAAAGGAACCTTTTGTTGGAATCCATATTTGTTATACTCCAGCTTTACTTATTCGAGATCTCGACATAGTTAAAAAAGTTTTAATAAAAGATTTCAACAGTTTTTCGAACAGGTAAGTTTTATTTATAATTATCTCTATGCATACGCGCGCCGTGACCTAAAATCTGGCAGGGGCCAGGGGCCGAATGGCTCAGAACATACGACTTTTTCCGAAAGGCACACATGCTTTTCATACAAGTTCGTCCTTTTTGTGTTTACAGATTGGGTAATCGTACTAATAATTAGTCTTAGGCTACGACTTTGAAATGTTTGTAAGGTCTCGGTACGACCCCGTATACCAGTGAGTTGCACTGACTGGGGAGTACCTTTGGGTTACGGTAATTTGATTGGACTCTGAGCCTAATGTCAGCATACATGCATGAGTATGTTGATACGGTGAAAATTTTTCCAGTTCATTGAGCTGAGTGACAGCATTTTCACCAGTTCCTGGTGTTAACCTGAGAAAGTGCGCCCAAATGGGGATTTCTTCTACAACTCTCGAGTTGAGAAGGAACCGCCCATTTTGCATGAAGGGACTAAATCTATTATTATTATTATTAATACGCTGGTTTTCCAATGATGATTTGATTTGATGTTTTTCTTAACTGGTACAAGGATAAATTGTCTTTAAGAAAACCGATCGGAACATCATACTCGTATGCTTGTGACCATGGATTTAATAGCGAAGTGGTTGAAAAAATGTTTGACATCTTACTTTTATTATGGCTCCCAGGAGACCATATTACCAACACATTATATGATATTGTTAAATTGGAGTCTTGATGAAAAATATAATTTATCTCCAAGTTTTTTGCCATTTAATTTAATTCAGATTATACAAATTTAAACCAATGAAATGAAAACTAGGTCATTTAAGTGACCATCTGCGAAAAACACGAAGTTAAAAGGGGAAAAGTCAATATTCTTAACTTTTTTTTTTAATTTTGATAACTATATTCTCTATCCGGTAAGACCATTTTTTATCCCTTTTTGATTTTTCTTTCTTGTGAGGATTTTAATCGTTTGAAATCGTTTTTCGTTCGTGTAATTTGGCGTGGACAGTACGCCTGCATCTTTCGCTGTCTATCAGCGAACTAATTTTAATTTTAGAGAAAAAAAAATAGTGTTATATGTTTTCAAATTATTTCAAAGGCATAACTATTAAAAATCAATAATTTTTTTATTTATTTATCTTCTAGAAATACCAATTAATTATACTATCTATGATACTTTTCAAAGAAATGTGGTCTTTATATGTAATTCTTGCCAAGAAAATCGTGAAAAATTGCTTCAGTTTGACTTCATATATTATTAACAGAAATGAATTTTTTTTTTTAAATTTTCTTTATGGAAGGCCTTGTTTAAGTTTTTTTCTAGCATTATATTAATGAAAATGACATGTTAATTATTCAAGAAATAGGAAATATCTGTTTAAAAAATTCGAATTTACGCATTTTTTTTTGCCATTAACTTGAAATATTTGTTAGAAAACAGTCATAAATCATCAAAATTGGTCGTACCGGACTAATGGCGGCTTAACAAAGTCTTGTACTGCAATATTTTATAAGATTGATAATACAGTAGGTACCGCTTATTGTAACCACTTTGGGGCCAGCCAAAAACAATAACATTACTCGGTTTATAGCAATAAGTGCATTCCAGACACGCCTTCTAACTTTTCTAACCGAATGTGCAACAGGTGCAGATACACACACACTCCCTCTTTCAAAGTAAATCATAAGCGCATATGTAAGTATGTTTTCTTATGTGTGCCCGATGACCTTCCATTATTCCAAAGTACACTCATACCTCGATATACGGCCTAGATATGTATGCCGTATAAAGGTCCCGGGCCCCCCTGCTCCCCCCCCCCCCGCGCCTATGTCTCTATGTTTTATTTCATTATTTATGCTTTATTTGCCCGATTTAAAAAAAATACCAAATGAAATTTCGTTTGTCACTTTTTACTTAATTATTTGTTAATAGATAATAAAGTTTTGTGATCGACATGAAGTTTCATACAAATTTGCTACCCTGAAATTTTGTATTTACTACACGTTTGAGGACTATAGTAAACACCAAAAAAGAAAAAAAAATGTGTCCGTCTGTCCGCCGAAGACGACGTACGCCGTACACAGAATCGTTTGAAGGCACGTAGCTCCCAAACCCACGGTGAGATTAGGTGGAAATAGTGGTAGTGAGTAAAGAGGGCGGGGAGGGTGAAAAACTTTGGATTACAATATCTTCCGATTCAATTACACCACGAAGATAAAATTTGGTGTCTGTATATGGGATCAAACTTGAACTCTACTGAAAGGAAATTTGTGGAGCAAGAAAGTGGAAGGGAAACATTTTTCAAAATATTTAATAATAATAACAGTTGTTCATTGATAATTTTGATTATAAACTTGTGTTATAAATTACGAGATCAGACAATATACTTTATATTTTTGCTTTGCGGGGTATCTTTATTACATAATATGTATATGGTAAGTATTTCAAATTCTTTTGAAATTGGTGTAACGGTATGATAGGAAAATTCAGATTTAAATTATTATCTAGAACACCGTGCCACATTTGATCTTAATTTTTTTTCACAGAAGTTGGAGTCAATGGACCTCTAGTAGGGATGTGAGTGTTGAGCGTGATGGTAAAAGGGGACTGAAATTAAAACATTCTCAAGTTCATTTCTCAGTAAAATCCGTTTATAATTAAGTTGAAGGAATATCAGGTCATACTAACCGGACGTCATAAAAAGCAGGCGTTGGAAGAGCATTAACAATTTAGGTCCAAAGTTGGGAAGTCTTTTTATCGTGAAACAAACAAACAAACAATTTGCACTAAACAAAATGCAAAATATACAAACTAATTTCTAGCTAAGATGAGGTGAAAAACCGGACTAATTTATAAGAAATAAACAAACATTATAAGCAAAAGGGCGTCATTATAAAGAGTTGGTCATATTAACCGAAGTCATTCTAAGCGAATTAAAATCCATACTTTTTATATAAAAACCAAATTTCTTAGCGCAGTTGTGTCATAAAAAACAGTTTGTCATTAAGTGGACTTCACTGTATATATAGCCACTATAGAGACACCATAGAAATAAATTGTTGATAGTGGTAGCAAGATACGGGGCTGGTTTTTCGTATCTCAGAAACGGCTTATGCTAGAAAGTTGAAACTTAGTACATATATGTATGTAATGTGCTACTAGAGAATTTAAAATTAAAAAAAATTTAGGTTTTTTATTTTTGAACAAAAATGAAGTTAGAAAAATAACCGTGAAATGGGTTTGTTGCATATTTTCACTAATTTCGTTAAATTTTTCAGAAATTTCGAGCCATCAAATCAATTTTACTTCTACGGGCTCTTGATATAAGCGCGTTTTCCAAAAATTTTCGATTTATACTTTGAGCAATCTTTATTCAAAATTCAAATTCAAGTTTATCGTATTATTTTGGCATTAACCCAGAACTACTTAATTTAGAGAACAGATAATCAAATCTTAGCAACTGTAATCCTTAATTGTAAGCATCGGCTGATAATATTCAGAGTTTTAAGGTACTAATTTATCCAAGGAAAATTTTTTACCTTGCGTGATTAAACTCACTTACTTACTAAAACTTATTATTAACCTAACTTAACCTGTAATAAAAATATTCCTTTAGGAAAAGAAGAGACAAGTGGTAAATAAAAATGAAGTATTAATATATATAGTTTAACCGATATTTGATAGATTATTTTGTATGGAAATGTGTAGTTACTAATCTTTATTGTTAGAAAAAGAGCGAATTAGCGGATTGTCACTCATTTGGGATCTGCGCGAAAAAGATAAAAATCTGTTTTCGGCTAGTTCCTGAACTGTAGGGGAAAGTGGGGCAGATTCGCACGATTTTTCCTTTTTTGCTGAAAAGTAAAAAACTAACAGCTCTTTCAAACTAACTAGTATGCAGTTCAATAGACACAATATTAGGCTTCTAAAATAATGTAGGTTAAAGTTGATACGATGTACCATATTTGTGTAATGGCAGATTTTGTAGAGGAACTGAAAATGTACGAATGTACCCCATATGGAGGGTACATTCGTACATAGTGTGGGGCACATACATATAATGGAGAACCTCCGTACATGAGCAAAATAAAGAACAAATTTACTGACAACTATCATTTATTATAATTATTTTATAGTTTATTATAATAGAATTTGAAGAGTTAAATTTTGAACACTTCCTTCTTTTTGGTTTTGCTGCTAGTCCCCTTTCGCTTGTAATTTCGTACCATAGTTCTGAAATAATATAATTATTCAAGATAAATGTAAATTAGAATGCATGTGTTTACAGGGATTTCAATAAAAATAACAAAAACCCCTAATGACTGCTTTGGAGCCCCTTTCGTACTGTACGAATGTACCCGACAACTGTATGTACGAATGTTCCCCAAAGCGACCAACAATAGTTTTTGTTATTTTTATTGAAATCTGTTAACAACATCACATAACTAGTACACACACAGTAAAATAACACATCACCTTATGAAAAAACGGAACTACTATAAACTTTCAGCAAAAATTCAATACCGTTAACCGAAGTTGAAGTCACATGAAAAAAATACTTCTGTACTGAAAAAACACCTAACGACTTGTCCAAGCAAAGTTAACAATCGCACTGCTGCCTCAATTCACGTGCTAACTGCGTGCAAAAGCACGAGTCTTCCATGCAAGCGCGAGCATGTCAACGTGTATAGTTTCCTTATTACAGCCACAGTACGAATGTGCTCCATGTACGAATGTACCTCACCTTCCCCTACGTACGTTGGCAATTTCGTGGAGCCTTTTAGTCGATAAGTAGAAGGGTTTATTAAGGATCACTTTCAGGCATTTGTTTTGGGAGATCTGTAGTTTCTTTTTGTTCCTTATTCATCAACCTTTTTACTCAAACCAAATTTTATTTTTCTAGAGAAATTGGTTTGTGAGATATCGTAATATAAAGTTTTTTACCCCTACCACCGAACGCCACTGCCCCCACTCAAAAATCTGTTTTTAATCTTTTCTCCTAGTATAGCTACAAATATTTGTTAAGTTTTAATTTCGTGCCATTAACGGAGATATGGATTTTAGAAAGTGTCGATCTCGGTTTTTCTGTGTTTCGGACGCATTCACCCCTTCACCCATATCGGCATTTTTTTTTGCATATGTTGCTAATATTGAAGCTCTATATAAATTCCAAGTTTCAGCTTCCAAGCATAAGCGATTGCTGAGATCTAGAAACCAAAACTATCCGTTTAAAACGCCTCCCCACTTCCCCTTCACTCCCGCACTCCTCAAAATGTGTCCACTTAAAGGGATGTACCTACTCTAACCACGAAAAAAAAAATCAACTAAATAGCTCAAAGGGTTTGGGTGCTACAAGCCTTCAAACAATTCAGACATATCTCAGCTGTAATTTCATTTCTCATTTTGTTCCTATAAATTTGTATAGTGAAACACATGAAAATAGAACAGACGCAAAACATGAGTTCTATTGGATGCATTGTGAAAAACGATGCACAAAGATGCGAATGGGTAATATATCATTTTTCCATATTAGTTTGCTCTTTTCTTCATATGGAATTGAAATTGTTCAATCAGATTTCTTTGTTCCGCTTATACAATGATGATTGTTTTTTTTTTCAAACATAAAATGAATGTGTATTAAGTGTCCAGTCTTCTTGTGGATAGTCTTTGATATTACTTCGCAGCTGCGGAAGCAATTTAACGCACTCACTATAATCTGGAGTCCCAATATTGCGCGCGTGATGGGATTGGATGATCGCACGCATCGCCCGCACTGTGTAAAAAATATTTTACGATTTTTTTTTTAATGGTCAATGATTTCAATTAATTTTTTTTTTTAAATTTTGCAATGCAATCTTCGACTTGGTTCTTGTGACCAAAGATTTTTTGATACAATATATACCTATACCAATATTATTTCAAGTGGTTTAATCCTTTCAGATTTTCACAAGTTGATCAACATGCCGATATCCTTGGCAACTATTCAATGCTTTTCATAAAAAATCCCGAATGGAAAGAAGTTCGAACAAGCATTACTCCAGTTTATACAAGCGGCAAAATAAAGCAAATGTTTTCGTTAATCTGCGAGGTAAATTTTACAGTATGGAGAGTTTTTATTATTTCAATTAATTTGAACAAATTTTATTCAACAGATTGGAAATGAGTAGTATGGATATAGGCATTCTGGCTCAAGGGTGGATGGGGTGGAAGCTTTTGTATGGATGACGTCATAGTCTTGTATGAAGCTGATAAGGAATTTACACCCCGAGCTTTTTTTGACGGTAGAGCTTTGATTTTTTCCGTTGCATAAAATTGGGCTTTTTTTTTTTTTTGCATAAAATTGGGAGTTTTTTCCGGGGTTTTTTTCGCGGTTGTCAAGGACTTAGGCTAGCGAGGGACTTAGGATATCTGAAACTTTTCCGTTGCATAAAATTGGGCGTTTTTTTTGGTTTTTTTTTTTGTGTTTTTCCTTTTTTGCATAAAATTGGGAGGTTTTTTTTATGGACGTCATAGTCTTGTATGAAGCTGATAAGAAATTCACTACCCCAGAGCTTTGGGTTTTTGTTTTTTCTGTTGCATAAAATTGGGCGTTTTTTTTTTTCTGTTGTATAAAGTTGGGCGTTTTTTTTTTTTTCGCGGTTGTTGCCAGGGACTTAGGCTATCTGAAACTTAGGCTAGCGGAGGACTTAGGCTATCCGAAACTTAGGCTATCTGAAACTTAGGCTGAGCGGGTACTTAGGCTAAACGAAAACTTAGGCTAGCGGGGAGCGGGGACTTAGGCTAAACGAAAAGCTAGGCTAGCGAGGGACTTAGGCTATACGAAACTTAGGCTAGCGGGGGACTTAGGCTATCCGAAACTTAGGCTAGCGGGGGGCTTAGGCTAGCGGGGGGCTTAGGCTAATGTGGGTAGTCTCATAGCAGGTCCGACAAGTTGAGTCAGCATATCAAATTTCATAGTCCGACAAGTTGAAACATGTTTATGAAAAAGCATATCAAATTTCATGCTGAGTCAGCATATTTCCGGTCCGACAAGTTGGTGAACCAAAAAAAAAAAAAAAAACTTGTAACTTTTTACATGAGATTATTAAATTTATTTTCAAAGTATTTCATTTACATTTATCCAGGAATTGTGTTTTGATGAAAATCCTAACCACTTAACAAATACCTTGTCTCCATTCTTTCTAACAATTTTTTCCACTAGATACAACGATGGGTTTTTAGCTTTCAGTAATTCAGCTTCATAGAATCCACCTTCAATTGGATTTCCTTCATAGTCTTCTAGCAAATATGTTACAGGATTGGTGTTTTGAACTTTTCGAATCTTAAAGATTTCTGTTGTCCAGTTTGGTGTGTAACCTTTTTCAAATATATGTTTATATTTACTAATTCGAACATGATCACCGACTTCATATTTTGCCGCACCAAGCACTTTAATATTGTTGTATACGATAGAAAGAAGTCTTTTTTCATTTAAGCTATTCACTGCTGAAGGCTTCATTTTAATTGTTCGATGCTTTGTGTTATTATATGTATTGATGAGTACATTAACTAAGTCAATCCATTGATAATTTCCATTCATACTAAACTCTTTCCACATCATATTTTTCAGTGTACGATTAAATCGCTCTACAATTGATGCTTTAAGAGTGCTGTACGTAGAATAATGATTAATTTGATGTTTTTCCATTACGTTTTTAAAGTTTTTATTGAAAAATTCTTTTCCATCATCCGTTTGCAAGTTCTTGGGAATCCGACCCTGCTTGAAAATTGATTCAATTGCTTTAGTGACTTCTATGCCTGTCTTCGATTTAATAGGGACAACCCAAGCATATTTTGAAAACGTGTCAATTATTGTGAGTAGAAATCGAAATCCTGTATTTTCGGAAGCGTATGCGCCCATCTCAACTAAATCAGCTTGCCATAAGTCATCTAAACCTTTTATAATAACCCGTCGTCGCTTAAAGTTTCTTCGAGCAGATGTATGTAATTCATTCACAACTTCTCGCTTACTCATGATTAAAAAGACTAATTTTTGTTTATAACAACTTAGCTATTTATTGAATTTTTTATAACAAAGTTTCTTAATAGATATGCATTTTGTAGAGAACAACAACCAGTATGAAAAGAACATCTTTGCGTATCAGGATTTTCCTTTTTCAGTGTCTTGAGATTGGGTGAATCAAAACTATCCAGGTCGAATACCTGAACAACAATACTATTTAATAAGTTTTCAAGCCAGATTTTCTTTTCCAATCCCTTGACGTATATTATAGTATTTCCTATGTCGAGTAGTAAATATTGTTTCAGGTCATAGAATGAAGTTTCACCACCATCCCATTTGAATCCGTGATGATTTTCATATAACCATTGTGCTTGATGTTTCAAATTATCTGGAAGCGTTTCAAAATTGTACGGTGGTTTCATTAAAAAATGTTGATGAATGTTTTCATCGAGGTGTACGATAGTCAATTCTTTAACAATAAATTTATTTTGTGGTCCTCTAAAGCCTTGCATATCGATAACAGCATCCATCGTGGTTGACAATCTATCTCAAACTGAATAGTGTTCCTTTTTTACACAAGTTTTTGAACTGCGCTAGTTAGAGGATTATACTCGATTATGCGGTCGTGAAGCAATAGGCAATAGGCTGTTGTTAATGTTGGTATATCTGCTGATGTTTTAATTTCTACCCGAATATCCACTGAACCCGCTTTTAAAGTTTCATTTTGACGTGAACAGTCAATTACTATAATTGGAGCATCTTCCTTGTATTCCGTTCGCGAAAGTAATGGCTGTGCTTGAACATCATAATAAGATTGTTGAAAATTGCTATACATATCATATAATATAGCATATCGATCACGTTGAAATTTAATATTTAAATCATCATATGGATACGATTCCGAGTTTAAGTGTACTTTAACATTTGTGAGTTCGCAATGATCGAATTTGCTTGCATCCTTATCCTTTTGATTTTTTCGATTTGTCTGCAAAGCTATAATAATATATCGTGGTTTTTCCAGTTGACCTGTGGTTTTAACGCTCCATACATGATCGGTTGTTATTGGTAAAACTGGATATTCATATAAATCCCAATTTCGAAAACACATTTGAACTGCTTGGCCAGACTCAATATTTTTCAGCATTTTTAATTTTTCAGAACCATCTAAGGTTACGTGAGGCACTTTCCATTGTAGTTTTAAAATTTTGAATTGTACATCATCAGTGGGTGATAGAAATGCGTTTTCGTCGGTTCTTGTGCGAACTAAAATTAGTTCATGTTTGGCGTTTACAATAATCTTTTTATAATCCTCGGCAAATCCCAAGAGTTTTCGTAATGGTAAACTAAAGTTGAAGTAGCCATTAGAGGGTGTTATTAACTCGTTCGGTGACCAGCCTCCATTATACAACGTTTTACTCTCGTTCTCATTCAACGATATGTAGTTCTTCATTGTTGAAGTTATTCCTACATTTTTATTTCGATCGATTTCTACTCCATTTAGTTCATATCTAATCTCGTCGAATAGAAAGGCTATGGTATTATTGGATAGTTTCGCAGTTGTTGATGCAGTTCCATCTGCTTTAGTTAAAACACCTTCAATATAAATAAAACTCTGACTTGGTAAAACACACAAGTCCTGCTGCTGTAGAGATATTCTGATTTCGTCGCTAGAGTTGTATGATGTTAAAAATGGAGAGTAGCTGTGATACTCAATTTTGGAAATACTATTATCATAGCTAGGTTTACTTGTGATATTCAAAATTTCACTCATTTTTTTTTTAGTTTGATTCCTAATAATTTTAAATATTGTTTATTGCACAGTGACAATATTGGTCTTGCTCGTTCAGTTTTCTTGATTGAACTGATTGGACTAACACTAGGCTGACTATTATATACCAACATTCTGGGGCATTAAATGAAGTCTAATGGTTATGGTTTCTCCTTTAAAGTTTATTAGATCTCCGTCTTGATCAACAAGTTTAAGAGTTAACGTACTTATTCGCTTGACGTTTATCGGCAAATAGATTACATTCTTAGGAACCTCGACTATTTTATAGCCTGGCCCCACTTCAGGTGAGAATTCATGAATTGTATGTGATGATATATTATTGATGTACGAGTTTCCAACTATACTGCACCCGATTCGAATTACATTAACTTTAGTTATGTTTACAGGTAAATCTGAGTAATTTTTCACATTGATGGCTAATTCTCGTTTATCGAATCCTAGCAATTGTCCAATAGTTCTCTCTCTATTAAAGAAAATAGGAGCACTTGTCTTAATTTCACTCTTTAGAGTATTATTATTTGCCTGTATTATGAGATTTATTCCACTGTTAATCTTTGCTATTTCCTTATACAAATAGTTGGCAATATCATCGATTTCATACGATCCGATAGGAAACTCTATAACATGTTTTCCTATATGAAATAAATTATTTCTTTCATCAACATTCGGTATAGAATTATACGTTTGGAAATCAACTAGTCCACAAACATAGTCGCCGTGCAAGTCTATTGGTGGAAAATACTCTGTTGTTAGTATGGATGTATTTCCGCTCAACGTTAATGTGTAAGTCATGATAGCAAATAATACAATGAAAGAACTTTTAAAAAATATTTATTTATATACTAAATTTACAAAAGTTTATATAAAAATTTTAAACATAAATGTCCACAGTTATACGATTCATAGTTTTGATATGTATTATAGTTGTATCTTATGTTATCTCCTAAATAGTATATTAATTCGACAGGAGGTGGTAGATTTCCAAAACTATCAAAGTACTCGATATGATTTTTTTTCTTATCATACGCTACCCAATGTGTGCCGGGTCCTTCCATTGAATCCAAATTAACAATACCACTTTCATTTTTCTTAGGTTTCCTCGGTAGGGTATTCCGCATAAAAACACCTCTGAAATCAGGCAGGAACTTTCCAAATTTACGTAAATCATTTTCATTCAATGGTCTCTTGGGTAGCGTTCTTAAAAGTTTTTTGGCTGAGGATTTAAGTATAGTCCTAATCCTTTCCTATACGGTTTCAAGTAGAGTCCACGACCTACAGCTATCTGCTCCATTTTCTGATTGTGTCGTTTCTGCTCCTCTAACGTTTTCTTTGCATCTTTAGCATCGTTAACAGCTTTAGCTATTCCTGCAGCTCCACCTGCTAATGCTCCTATAGCTGACAAGCCCGCAAAAAGTGGAACCAAGAATGGTAGAACTCCACCAACTTTTGGAATGGGAATAATTCTAGGAGTTTTAACGTCTTTATTGTTTTTAATTATACTCTTTGCAGTACTCAATGCTAATTTAATAGCAGCTTTTATGCTTTCAGGTTTCTTTTTTTTGAGAACATTTCGAGCTGAACGAACAGCTGTTCTAAATTTTGGTTTACCCATTCCGAATTTAACTTTAGCTTTCATTATATTTGTTACAAGTAATGCGTGCGTGCGCTCTGCTAAGTTTGCGTCTTTGGATTTAACTCGCTGCCAGGCCTTTTCAGATAATATCTTATCAAGTATGTGCCGATCACTGCTTTCTTTATATTTAGAATATCCAATATCGTGCTCTTTACACGCTTGATCCAATGGATTTATTCCAGGATCACCTCTAGCAAGTCGTTCGCTTAATTTCGTACCAGGTCCACAATACTGATAGCCCGGTAAATGTAGTTCAATAGGCAATTTATTGATTAGCGAATTAACTAAACCTCTTCCATCAACAACTTTCCGTAGACTGTGGCTTTTGAGTTTGTAATCAATCATTTTATCTCTTTTACTACCTTTAGTAGACTACTTCATTTTATACGATGTTCAACCATTTTATATGATTTTGGTATAAAACATTGATATTTTACGATTTCTTCTTAGTCAGTCTCAGAATGCGGTTTATTAAACAACGTCAAACACTGTCAGTACAAAATGCTGATATTACAAATTGTGCTGATAAAATAAAACATAGTCATTTACTACCTAATAATATTCGAAGTCTAATTGTTGGTCCGTCAAATTGTGGTAAAACTAATGTTATGGTTTGCTTATTAGAGCATCCGAATGGAGTTAAATTCAAAAATATTTACATCTATTCGAAATCGTTACATCAACCGAAATATCAATATTTAAAGCGAGCTGTAAGTCCTATTTCTGGACTAGGTTTTCATACATTTTCAAATAATAGTGAAGTGATTGCACCTGAAGAAGCTGAATCTAATTCTGTGTTTATTTTCGATGATATTGCAAGTGAAAAGCAAGATAATGTTCGATCATATTTCTGTATGGGGCGTCATCATAATATTGATAGTTTTTATCTCTGTCAGACCTATACGAGAATACCAAAGCATTTAATTCGAGATAATGCCAATTTTATAATAATATTCAAACAAGATGATATGAATTTGAAGCACATTTATAATGATCATGTAAATTCCGATATGACATTCGACCAATTCAAAAATATTTGTGCAAAGTGTTGGAAAGATAAATATGGTTTCCTCGTAATTGATAAAGAGAGTCCTCTGGAAAAAGGAAGATATAGGAAAGGATTCGATATATTTATATTAGCATGATAGAAACAGCAGTTAATATTCGAGCAGAGAACAGGTCGAGCAGTTAATATCAGAACAGGTCAGGTAAAAAAGCTGTTAATATCAGAACAGGTCAGGTCTAAAAGAGAACAGGTCAGGTCGAAAAGCAGTTAATATCAGATCAGGTCAGGTTAAAAAGCTGTTAATATCGGATCAGGTCAGGTCGAAAAGCAGCTAATATCAGAACAGGTCAGGTCTAAAAGAGAACAGGTCAGGTCAAAAAGCAGTTAATACCAGATCAGGTCAGGTCTAAAAGAGAACAGGTCAGGTCAAAAAGCAGTTAATATCAGATCAGGTCAGGTTAAAAAGCTGTTAATACCTGTTCAGAGCTGTTCAAAAAGCTGTTAATACCTGTTCAGAGCTGTTCAAAAAGCTGTTAATACCTGATCAGAGCTGTTAATACCTATTCAGAGCTGTTCAAGACGCTGTTAATACCTGATCAGAGCTGTTCAAAAAAAGCTGTTAATACCTGTTCAGAGCTGTTAATACCTGTTCAGAGCTGTTCAAGAAGCTGTTAATACCTGTTCAGAGCTGTTCAAGAAGCTGTTAATACCTGTTCAGAGCTGTTAATACCTGTTCAGAGCTGTTCAAGAAGCTGTTAATACCTGTTCAGAGCTGTTAATACCTGTTCAGAGCTGTTCAAAAAGCTGTTAATACCTGTTCAGAGCTGTTAATACCTGTTCAGAGCTGTTCAAAAAGCTGTTAATACCTGTTCAAAAAGCTGTTAATACCTGATCAGAGCTGTTCAAAAAGCTGTTAATACCTGTTCAGAGCTGTTCAAAAAGCTGTTAATACCTGTTCAGAGCTGTTCAAAAAGCTGTTAATACCGGTTTAAAATGCTGTTAATACCTGTTCAGAGCTGTTTAAAAAGCTGTTAATACCTGTTCAAAAAGCTGTTAATACCTGATCAGAGTTGTTCAAAAAGCTGTTAATACCTGTTCAGATCAGGTCAACAAGCTGTTAATATCAGAACAGGTCAGGTCAAAAAGCTGTTAATACCAGAACAGGTCAGGTCGATATAAGAACAGGTTAGGTCAAAAAGCTGTTAATATTAGAACAGGTCAGGTCGAAGAGCAGTTAATATCAGAACAGGTCAGGTCAAAAAGCTGTTAATATCAGAACAGGTCAGGTCAATAAGATGTAAATATCAGAACAGGTCAGGTCAATAAGCTGTTAATATCAGAACAGGTCAGGTATAAAAAAGAACAGGTCAGGTCAATATCAGAACAGGTCAGGTCAAAAAAAGAACAGTTCAGGTCGAAAAAAGAACAGGTCAGGTCAAAAAGCAGTTAATATCAGAACAGGTCAGGTTAAAAAGCTGTTAATATCAGAACAGGATAGCAGTTAATATAAGAACAGGTCAGGTCAAAAAGCTGTTAATATCAGAACAGGTATAGCAGTTAATATAAGAACAGGTCAGGTCAAAAAGCGGTTAATATCTGTTCAGAGCTGTAGTTGATCAGACCATCAGTTTAATGCAATTTGATTACAACTCAATTCAGTTGGAGAGCAGTTCAAAACAGTATAAAAGGAGTTCAGCGCAGTATAAAAATCATTTAGAAGATTTCAACATAGTAAACAATACTTTAAAATTAATACTTGAAGCTTTAATTTACTGTTGTTGTTGTAAACAATATGAGAGGAACAATAAACAATAAACAATTACTCAGTCAAATTGTAAAGACAACTAATTCGATAAGAAAAAAATATAATCAATTAAAACTAGCTAAAGCTAATGCAGACATTCAATTAGAACAAACTTTTAAACCAATCACAAGCCCTCTCAATGAACTAGTTAAAAGAACTAAGCTTGCTCCGAATATAAAAGAAGAATTTCCAGTTAAAGATGACGAAGAAGAAGAAGTTGATAGTGATGAGAACTTTGCTTCAGTTAAAGCTGATGATGAAGAAGAAGCAGTTGATAGTGATGAGAACTTTGAAACACCTAAACGAAAACTCAACCTGTCATCTACGACAAAAGTTGTACGTAAATATGCTATAACTCCACAGGGACGAGAAGAACTGGATGAATATATGAAAGAAAATAAATTTACAGAGATTCCAACAGAATATTTAAATACATTTATTAATAACCCATCTGTAATTGACAGTTTGTATGGAGTCTATAAAGATGCTGACAATTGGAAAATCGGTAATTCAAGTTTTATAATCGACGATAATCAAGTACTTATAAAGGATAAATCCTACGAGGGGACTCGTGGCTTATATGAACTTTTGTTTATGAAATATCCTAAAAAGACACTATATAGCAAAGAAGACTTGGAAAACTATAAAAATATTCTTCTTGATACTAATGCCCATAAACGTTCTCACAAAAGTGAAAGTCAAATAAAAGGAAATCGTAGTTATAAATATATGAAAATAATTTGTAAGCTTTTCACTCGCAAAGGTAGTGGTTTAATGCAAACATCGAACAAAGAGAAAGATTATATTTATTGGGATGATCCGAACGAATTAGTAGATCGGTTACGCTTACTTATTGCATCGCATGAAGCTGGTCATAATAATCACACCAATGAAATTGTTTCAATCATTGAAGAATTAAAAGAAGCACAAATAATACAATAAAAAGTGTTGCGAGCATACTACATTTATTATTCATAAAATGGGTGTTGACAAGTTTGGTCGATTTTCGAAGGGATAAGCCGTGGACCGCAAGGACCACCTGGAATCGGATTTAAATTAACATCTGGAGGAGACTATGACTTAAATATGAAATGTATTAAAAATCTGAGTAACCCGCTAAATAATGAGGATGCAGCAACAAAAGCTTATGTGGATACAGAAATTGATAAAATGCTGAAACTAATGAATATCGAAGTTGACAATAGAATAAGGGAAATAGAAAAAAACATTCAGTTTGCAATGAAATCATTTGAAAGAGATATTATAATACTTTTAAGTAAACGAATAGATGATAAGATTGTTTCTAAAAAATAAATAAAAAGAACTTATGTAACAATATTACTTTTTTTTATTTATTTCAACATATGTAACATTATTACTTTTTTTTATTTAGTTAAACATATTAGAAAATTGCATATTAAAAGACTGTCCAATTCTCCCTTTATACAATAAAGCTAATTCGGTGATTATTGTGTCCGACAGAATTTTAGAACAATAGACAAATCCAACACCAACAACTGTAGAAGATTTCAATCAAGAACAATCATAAAAACGTTTACAACTATATGTAATATCGGGTTGGGGTGTAGCCTAGGGGTTGTGTACTAGGTCTTGAAAACATTGCTATCGGGGTTCAATTCCGAATCAGTATCCATATAATTTAAACACAAAACTTAGACTTCATATAATCATTTCCGAGTACCGTAAAGCCTATGGACATATGTTGGTTTATTGTATAAACTGAATCTAGCTCTAGATAGTCTTCAAGGGAACTTTTCCCAAACGTTTAGAGCATGATTGTAATCCTCTTCGGAACAGTGTGTATCGGTTAATCGACTATAAAAGTTTTCGCGAGATGGAAGCTGAGACTCATTCAATCGTTCAAACGAATTTTAATACTCATAAGGAGAGACAGAGATAGAGACATACATACACAGAAAGAGAGAGAGAGAGATACATAGAGAGAAAGAGAGAGACAGACATACAGATAGATACATATGGTATAGGCATAGAAAGAGACATACACAGATAGATATATACATGTATAGAGAGGAAGAGAAAGAGAGAGAGAGAGAGAGATATACCTGTTGAATTTCACAACATTATGCTATAACGCTAACTAAAACATAACTCATCAAATTCGATATGCTTTTTACAGAAATATGCTGACTTATTAAGAAATATGATTATGCTTTTTCATAAACAAAAGAAATATGCTGTCTCATCACCCACTATGCTTTTTCATAAACATTAGCCTAAGCCCCCCGCTAGCCTAAGCCCCCCCGCTAGCCTAAGCCCCCCGCTAGCCTAAGTTTCGGATAGCCTAAGTCCCCCGCTAGCCTAAGTTTCGTATAGCCTAAGTCCCTCGCTAGCCTAGCTTTTCGTTTAGCCTAAGTCCCCGCTCCCCGCTAGCCTAAGTTTTCGTTTAGCCTAAGTACCCGCTCAGCCTAAGTTTCAGATAGCCTAAGTTTCGGATAGCCTAAGTCCTCCGCTAGCCTAAGTTTCAGATAGCCTAAGTCCCTGGCAACAACCGCGAAAAAAAAAAAAAACGCCCAACTTTATACAACAGAAAAAAAAAAACGCCCAATTTTATGCAACAGAAAAAACAAAAACCCAAAGCTCTGGGGTAGTGAATTTCTTATCAGCTTCATACAAGACTATGACGTCCATAAAAAAAACCTCCCAATTTTATGCAAAAAAGGAAAAACACAAAAAAAAAAAACAAAAAAAACGCCCAATTTTATGCAACGGAAAAGTTTCAGATATCCTAAGTCCCTCGCTAGCCTAAGTCCTTGACAACCGCGAAAAAAACCCCGGAAAAAACTCCCAATTTTATGCAAACAAAAAAAAAGCCCAATTTTATGCAACGGAAAAAATCAAAGCTCCACCGTCAAAAAAAGCTCGGGGTGTAAATTTCTTATCAGCATCATACAAGATTATGACGTCATCCATACAAAAACTTCCACCATCTCCACCATTGAGCCAGAATGCCTATATCCATACTACTGAAATGAATTAGACTCATATCTGTGCAATATAACAGCCGATAAATATAAAAATGCATTTCACACTGAAATAAAGGAACTCATTGCTTTATACGCAACCGATGTGATAGCTTCAGTTGCGTATGGTATCAAGGCTAACAGCTTACAAAATCCAAATGGGGAGTTTCGATCGAATGGTAGAAAACTTTTCGAATTCGGATTAAGGAAAGGTCTCGATTTTGCGATGATATTTTTCCAACCGAAACTCGGGAAAATTTTCAAGGCTCGTGTATGTAATTCTATATCAATATTATCTAATGTTAATTTAATTCGGAATATCCCTTTCCAGCTGTTCTCAGATGAAAGCACAAATTTTTTAAGATCAGCTATAAATGAAGCATTAAATGCCCGAGAAGAGTCCGGCCTGCAGCGCAAGGATCTTATCGATATCCTCTTAGCTCTAAAGAAGACACCAAAGAAAAATGATATCTCGAATAATAATGATATGTTGGTGGCTCAAGCTGCTATTTTCTTTACTGCAGGATACGAAGCCACTTCATCGACTATGTCCTTTGCCTTCTACGAATTGTGCATGTCGATGGAATGCCAAACACGACTTCGAAATGAAATTAAAAGGGTTTTGGCGGAAAATAATGGCGAACTTACATACGACGTTGTTATGGATATGGAGTACTTAAATATGGTTCTGATGGAAGTCCTGCGACTTTATCCACCACTCCCTTTCTTAGATCGAGAATGTACGGCACCAAATGGTTATTCTTTGGAACCAGATTCGAACTTTGTTATCCCGAAAGGTATGCCAGTAATAGTACCAAACTTCGCCATCCAACGGGATCCTAAGGTAAACTTAAAACAACCATAACTTCGATCATGTCAAAACTAATTACTGTCTTTTCAGTATTTTCCCAATCCCGAAAAATTTGATCCTGAAAGATTCGCTCCTCACAACCGGGATAAGATTGTACCGTACTCTTACATGCCGTTTGGACTTGGACCGCACAATTGTATTGGCGATCGTTTCGGATTAGTACAAGCGAAAGTGGGACTAATCAGTCTCCTGCGGAACCACTTTGTCCGACCTACTAACGAAACTCCCCGAAAGATGAAACTCTTTCCTCGCGCATTGTTTATCCAGTCGGAAGGTGGAATTCATTGTGAAATCGTACGTGATCGATTAATTTAATAAATTAATTTGATAAATTCACACTTTATAACTGCAATGATTTCGACCTTTGAAAATAATTTGTTCCTACTTAGGATAATATAAGATCGTCTTTCGAAAAGTCCAGACCTAGTAGCGGACAAAATACAAATTTTACCAAGGACAATTCAATAAAAGTTAATTATTGTTACCGATATGAATGTATAATCATAAGATAGCATATGCCTACAAATGTAACGTTCAAAGTTCCTTTTTAAATTTAGCAGTAATTTTCTATAGTTAATTGCGGCATTCTAAAATCAAAGGCATCATTCTGCCATGACCTCAGACTTTAAGGAAAATGCGGAAATGGTTTCTTTTATGTTTGTGTACTGGGGATTTGTAAGCTTAATATTCTGAAAATTAACAAAATAAATTAGTTTTTGGATTTCTGAGTAAAATTTTTGTCTTTTCACTATACCATATATGAAATCGTAAAGTACTATAAGTTTATTCCTGCCCAAAAAGTTTCTTCCGCATAGAATCGAGCTTTGAACAAAAAAAAGTTAGAAATAATTTTGATTTCGGCATAAAAGACCTACACAGTGCGACAAATAAGTTTCGAGACTGGCAATGGAAAACAACATTAAAAGAAAAAATCTGGCTTAAAGTTCTTTTTTTTTTTATTATTCAAAATACTCTCCTCCAGTTTCAATGCACTTGTTACAGCGATTCAACAGTGATTCAAATGCGTGTTCTAGTTCATTTTGTGAAATTGCCTCTTGTGCTCGTGTTGAAGCTGTTTTGATGGCCGAAATATCAATATAATCAATCAAAATAATCAATTTTAGGAATAGAGAGAAATTGCATGGAAACAAATCTATTGAATACGGCGAATAATTCAACGCAGAGACTTGATTCTGAGCCAAAAATTGACGAACAATGAGTGAGGTGTAACTCGATGCATTGTCGTGTTCACTGGATCACGATATTCGGGTCGAATACGACGGATTCTGGGTATCACACGCTTCAAAACTTCAAGATAAAATGCGCTAGTAATTATTTAACCAGTTGGAATGAGTTTCCTGTGCTATCGAAGAATGTAATGAGCATTGTTTTGATTTTTGATGGAATTTTCAATATTGACAAAAAAGTTGAAAACTGTCATATGTAGCTTTGCTATCTATCAACCGATTTAAATAAAATTGGTACTACCGGGTAGATAAGTATCACAACTTTCCGATGGTCCTACCAGTTACTCAGATATCGTTCGAGTTTCGGAACTTATATTTATCGCACTTACATTAATCGGTTTGCTGTCCGTCCGTCGGTCCATCGTTCTGTCCGACCGTTTCCACTATAACTTAAGAACGCGTTGACCTGGGAAGTTGAAATTTCGTCACAACATTTAAGATAGAAAAGGTTCGTTAATGGCTCTTCTACTTCTACACCTTTGGGTATCTTCCACACGATGGTTAGTCGAATGTTATAAGTTTAGCTTAAGTTTTAGAAGGGCCATCGCGTCTAGTTTTTTTTTTTAATTTTACAATTATTTGTTATTTAACAATAAGAAATTTAACGAATTTTTTAGCAAAAATCGCGTTTTTGGAAATCGATTAAAAAAAAAAGTCGACGTCACGACCTCGATAAACATCTCACTAATAAGCGCAATTCGATTTTTTTTTTTTTTTGGCATGATCTAGTCACGAGTTGTAGCGTACACCGCAAAACAACCTTTTTTGATACGCCTGCGGAAATTTGTTGCGAACGCCTTATTTATAACTATTTTGAAATGAACATTTTGGAAAATATAGTTCAGATGTTATATTATTATAAAGGGTTTTCCAATAAGGACTTGACAACTTTTTTTCAAAATAATATAATTTAATTTGCAGACGTTGTTCCTTCGTGTACTTTACCATGATAAAAATGTTAATTTTACTGAATAAATTGACAGTGACAGTTCGATGATTAGTGAAAGGGTGCGTTCACAAATTGAATTCAAAGTTGTCAAGTCCTTATTGGAAAACCCTTTATAAACATTAAATAAACCAGCATTACCTACATAATATCGTCTAAAACCATTCATGAAAATATGCCTTATTTTCACCGAATTAACGTTACCCTCCCCTGAATAGAATTATGTCAAATTAATATACATAGATTTTAATTTAGCACCAAATTTTGTAAATCTGTTTACTGTTTAGAGTACCATATGCTGCCTATCGTGACTGCGGTACGTTTAATCTTTTTTTCTTTCAGAAAAAATGAAAATACTGAAATTATTGTCGGGTTTTCAGAATTATCTGCTGGCATGTTGAAAAACAATAATAACAATCTACACTTATGTGTACGCAATTACTACAATACCATTCGCAATACGTCGCCACTTCACTATCTAATGATCATCGGCGAAAATTTGTTAATTGTATTATAACATGAGACGTTATTGTATTGTTACTATTGCTAATCAAAATTTCAATTACAAAAATTTATATATTTTATAGCAATCGATTGATATGATCCATTCATGCGTTATAAATGGTCGCCGTAAAATGTTTGGTTTAAATTCGAGTTGATATTAAAAAACTCAATTCATTTTATTTTTTTTTTCAAAATAAAACATATTTTCACGAATAATGGCCGATAACTTATAAACGGTTCCAGTAGTCTAAGACATATTCAATGACATCAGTTAAACTCTACTACTACTGATACTTTTATATGAAAGTTTGTCCATTAAAGTTTCATTTATAACGTAACTGAATGTCGTAAGAACGACTATTTCCAAATATGATCAATTTGATTTTTTTACATATTATTATCCCAATTCGCTTATATGTCCTCAAAAATCCAGATTTGTACTTCGAACCTCACATAACCTGTGGTTCAATCAGTCTCACTAGGCTATCCCCCACTTTCAATACTTGAATACCAAGAACTCAGAACTGATGCAGTACTGGAACAGAGGCAGTAATTCATAAACTAATCACAACAATTATTATTACTTTGTGCCAGTACCAAAATCACAATATTTCACAACAATTATTATTACTTTGTGCCAGTACCAAAAAAAACAAGTTTGGACGAAAATTTAATTTATTTGTTGAAAACTGAATGGAACCAGATATATGGTATATTTTTGTAAATAACCAGAATATGGAAGCTAAAACCGACAAAAATGCAACAATCAAGAATAAAGCTGTGTTGTAGGTAAGAAAATTCGTTCATTGTAAATTTTTGTCAGTGTTTTGAGTTTATTTACTTTTAAGAAATCGTGAAGTGCTAGTGTATAGTATAAGGATAAAAATATTGTAAAAAATATTGGATTTAACAAAAGCCAATTTATTAATAAGTTGCAAACAACGTCAAGTTGGACAGGGAAAAGCTGAATGTAATAGGATATGCAGCAGAACTGGAGTGTGCAAATCGCGAAAAGAAAAGAGACAAAACGGCAATAAAGAAAAGCTGAATTGATTGGGTACTGGTACTGAGCTGACACAACTGCTACTAAAAGACAACGAATTCCGAAAATTCGAACTTTTACCGAAACATTTCACTATCCGGAATCCTTGTTTTTATTTTCAGTACTGATTTTTTGGATTCTACTTGAACATCCAATTCTTGTTAACTTTCGATTTGCAGTGTTTATTTTATACGAATACGAGTCAATTTCTTTGCAACAATCGCACAAAACTCTTCCTAACGACCACTCAACCTTTGAAGACATTATCTATTCATCAAAATTAAGATATCTGCCGCCTACTTCTATCTGAGAAGTCGCTTGAGGATAAATGAGACATCACTAGAACTGTACTTGCTTTCGAGATAATTTCGAGAGAAATAAACTCCTTGCAATCCTAGAAACCCGTTACTATCAACGATCCGTTTGAATCTTTTTCAGATTATGTGTTTCTCGTCATCGGGCAAATTATGACCACCTTGAACTAATCACAATTTCTTCGCGTATTTTTAATTATAATTGCAGTGGAATCGATTTTAACCTTTCAGTTCTATAGTTACAGTCTTTATTGATTTCAATAATGTATTAGAGTAATATACTTAAGTGTTCATGTACATTACATACTTATACATATGTTTTTGTTACTATAAACCAATTTTATATTACTTTATTTAAACTATTTCTTATTAAGTAATCAGTTTCTATGAATGGTGAAAAACAAATTTTCTTGCAAAAAAAATTCATACTATGTAGAAACACGCACATGAAAAGCGAATGAGGCTTTTTTTTATCCCCAACTGCAATATAAATCGAGGTTCAGCAGTTGATCAAAAGTATCATACAATGGGCCTGCTGACTATCGTGACAACGATATGTTGTTCTATCTGCTAAGTAAGTCTTTTTCCAATTTTATTAAATTGAAGATGAAAACAGTCAGTCACTTAATTGCATGATATCAAATATTGTCTAATTATACACCTATGTACATATGAAATACTCTCCCGTAAGAAATAATGAACAACAAATAAACAATAGCGCGCAATGTTTATAAAAGGATCGATACATTTTTATTGGGGGTATTATTTGCGACAAGTCGACGAAGCGAAACTTCTTATGTGAAATCAAAGTTTGTTCTTACTAATTTTAAAAGTAAATCTTAATTATCAAGAAAAATTACAAATCAGTTTTGGTTTAATGAAAATTGTGTAGATGGTTACTAAACTGGAAAATAATAAAATTATCGTGTTTTAATTCGAGGATTAACATTAGCTGTGGTGATATTGAAAGATTTAATAATGTAAAAAAAATTGAAATAATAAACAATATGTGTACTTCTTGGTAAAAATATTTATTTGGAAAAATTAAAATAAAGAGAGAGAAAAATATATAATTAATAAAAATTTTACGTCCTCAAGTTTTAAAAGGATTGAACAAAATCTATATTTTCCAAAGAAAGGACGGATGCGATAAAATAAATATTTAAATCCTTAAGGTAAGATGTTGAAAATCTCCCAACTTTCAAACAATTGAATTCACTTTCATTTCACTTCAGTTTCATTCTTTCATAATCGGGTTGAAATTGAAGCCCTTGGAGGAAGAAGGGGTCAACTCGTTTGTCCAACAACTTGCGAAATTTTGATTTTTCTGAAGCCTTATTGGATTAAAATTATTCAAGGATAATATTAAATCAAAAGGGGATAACTAGATCAGATGAATTTCCGCGGAGGGCAGAAAAGTCAAGCCCTTTCATGTTTTTCAACAGTGAGTTGACCCCTTATTCCACCAAGTGCTTCATTTTCAATATATATTTTTTTTTAAGTTTTAATAATTATTTAAAAAAGAAATAAATAAAATAAAACGTAATAGTAGATATGTATATCGATTTTTAAAATCTCTTTTTCAGTACGATGGTTCTTGGCACAGTATTTCTTACACTTTTCATATCGGCTGTTCTACTTATCTATTACTGGTCGAAAAATGCTCACAGTTATTGGAAGCGGAAAAAGATTCCGTTCTTGTCGCCGTCTTTTCTCTTCGGAAATATGAGGAAAATCATATTGTTTCGTTTGTCCACCGCTAATGGAATTCAGGAAATGTACAATAGTGAAACTGCTAAGAATAAACCTTTTGTTGGAATCCATATATTCTATACTCCAGCTTTGCTTATTAGAGACCCCGAACTTGCCAAAAGAATGTTAATAAAAGATTTTAACAGTTTTTCGAACAGGTAATTTTTTTTAGTAATTTAATATTTTATTTAACTTTATTATTTCGTTTTCTTCTATGCCGCGACGGCGTGAGTGAATTTATTACAATTGTTATTGATTATTTTAATGACGCATATTTTAGAACTAAGCACCAAGAAAGTACAATAAAATATTCAGTCTATTTCATCTATGAAATTGAATCTTGAAATTTACTTACAATGTAACGAACCCCTAAATAGGTGCATTTAATGTCTCCAATTCATATGCTGCGTTTCCACCATTGCGCGAACCTGTGCGAACTTTCGCGTATACGAATGCGTATGAGGAAAGTGCACATACGCGTTAGCTCGCAACTCTTGATGAGAATCGCGTAGATTCGCATCGATGGCGGTGCTTGGACGCACATTAAAGGGATTCGCATTACACCCGAATGAAGTGTTGCCATAATCGCCTATGCATTCCCGCCCAATGCACATGAATACGATAGTGGAAACGCGGCATTAGTTGCTCTCAATTTTTTATTTTAAATAAATAAAGTGAAACAACGAGCTGTTTAATAATTCCATTAGAATAAAAAGAGAACTAAAATGTAAAACATACCAGAAAATTTGGTACCTCTTGCTAACGCACTTTTTGAAGAAAAAAAAATTATTTTTCGAAAAAAAATCTATTTTTTGTTGTCACTAAGGCTGGCCGCACACTGAAAGAGCAAAAACAATATTAGTCAAAAACATTTCTGACTAATCAATAATATGTCGCTGTTTCAGTAGCAATTAAATTATCAGAGCACACAGATTAGTCGCGTGCCTCCAAGGAACGATACTAATCAGTTCTTGACTAAGACTGTTGGCTGGACGCACACTGAAAGAGCAAACAGAAAAATGTTTTAGACTAAAACCGTTTTTGCTCTTTTACTGTGCGTCCAGCCAACAGATTTAGTCAAAAACTGATTAGTCTCGTTCCTTAGACGCACACGACTAATCAGTGTGCTCTGATAATTTAATTACTATTTAAACAGCGACATATTCTTGATTTGTCAAAAATGTTTTTGGCTAATAGTGTTTTTGCTCTTTCAGTGTGCGGCCAGCCTAAAGGAGTGTTTCCATCTCTGCCGTTTTGCGTCGCCGACTAGATTCTACATTATGTACATAAAAAACTAGCTTTGTGACGCGCCGAGGTAATCGTCGAGAGATGACTTACCTATCTTCAACTTTTTCGGCGAGAGCCGATACTAATGTGCTTTCGATGAAGGTTTGGATTGAAAGTACGTTCCTATGACGGAAAAAATACTTTATTATTAAAAAATAATAAAGTCATTTAAAAGTCAAAAATGGACAGCGTCGCGTCGAACGTTTCGCCGCAGATGGAAGTGTGACGGGACACCCGAATCGGCGACGCAAAGTGGCGAAATTGAAACGCACCCTTATGTTGACTTATAATATATCAAATCGAAAATAAGATCACATGCTGAACAAAGAAATCTAAGATATCTAACAAAATTGGCAGCGGAGACCGATTTACATAAAATTGGTATAACCGAAAAGAGGAGTATCACAGCTCTGTATACATATATGGTCCAAACAGTTACTCAGATATGGTTCGAGTCTCGGAACTTATTTGTCGCCCTGTATATTTTGTTTAACAGGTTACAATTAAGTGAGTTAAGTTAAATATTTTTCAGGAGCATAAAATGATATAAATTTTGAACTTAGTTTATATGTCAAGAATAACAACATTCTGGTAAAATATACTTAAATTTTTTTCTAATTCTACAAGATTTTCAAGTGTTGATCAACATGCAGATTCTCTTGGAAATAATTCCATGTTTTTCGTAAAAAATCCCGAATGGAAAGAAGTTCGAACAAGTATTACACCAGTTTTTACAAGCGGCAAAATGAAGCAAATGTTTTCGTTAGTCAACGAGGTAACGTTTATAATCTGAACCTTGATTTTTTTTTTAACATATATCGTCCTTTTTTTCAGATTGGAAATGAATTAGACTCATATCTATGCACTCTACCGCTCAACGAAAAAACCAATTCATTTTGCACGGAAATAAAGGAGATTTGTGCCCTATACACAACCGATGTGATAGCTTCAGTCGCTTATGGCATCAAGGCAAATAGTTTACAAAATCCAAACGGGGAGTTTCGATCGAATGGTAGAAAACTTTTCGAATTTGAATTGAGGAAGGCAATCGATTTTGTGTTGGTATTTTTTCAACCGAAGCTCGCAAAATTGTTCAAGGCTCGTGTATGTATTTCCACCAATATTGTCTAGTATTATTCTCATTTGGAATATCACTTAAAGGTGTTCACAGCTGAAGGAACTAAATTTTTAAGGTCAGCTATAAATGAAGCGATGAGCTCTCGGGAAAAGTCAGGCCAGCAGCGCAAGGATCTTATCGATATCCTGTTAATTATGAAGAAAACCGCCCAGAAAAACGATATCTCGAATTATAATGATATATTGGTGGCTCAAGCTGCTCTTTTCTTCACTGCAGGATACGAAACAACATCATCAGCAATGTCCTTTGCCTTGTATGAATTGTGCATGTCGATTGATTGCCAAACTCGACTTCGGAATGAAATTAGAACGGTTTTGGCGGAAAATAATGGCGAACTTACGTACGACATCGTTACGAATATGGAGTACTTGAATATGATTTTGTTGGAAGTCCTGCGTCTGTATCCACCACTTCCTTTCTTAGATCGAGAATGTACAGCACCGAACGGTTATTCTTTAGAACCATATTCAAACTTTGTTATCCCGAAAGGTACACCAATAATAGTACCAAGTTTTGCCATCCACCGGGATCCAAAGGTTTGAATAAAATTACCATTGATACGAGTTTGTTAAAGCTAATAACCTTTTTTCAGTATTTTCCCAATCCCGAAAAATTTGATCCTGAAAGATTCGCTCCTCAGAACCGGGATAAGATTGTACCGTACTCGTACATGCCGTTTGGACTTGGACCGCACAATTGTATTAGCGAACGTTTCGGATTCTTACAAGCAAAAATTGGACTAATCAGTTTTCTCCGGAACCACTACGTCCGACCTACAAGCCGAACTCACCGAAAAATGAAATTTTTTACACGCGCATTGTTAATCCAATCAGAGGGCGGCATTAATTGTGAGATCGTGCGTGATCCACTATTTTAATTAATTAATTTAGTGAATACACATCTTATAATTGCATGGTTTCGACCTTTTAAAATAAGTTGATAACGCCTAGTACATAATATAACACCAACTCGTCTTTCGAGAAGACAAGAAAAAGTAGTGAATAAAATAGTACAAGTTTTATTAAGGAAAATTTTGTTTTGAAATGAATAAAATATTGCATTACACTTCATTTTTTTAATTAATAATAATATTCATTTAAAAAAATATGCCAACAATCTGGGCGCAACTTTATTATTTTTCAGGTAGAAGTTCGGAACGCGTTAAATTCTGAGATGCGGCGTAGGTTACTATGTGACTGAAAACCTAACAAAAAGTTCGGGAAGCGGTTAGAATAGGTCGTAAGGCGCTATACACATTGCACACAAACGAACGAATTTTTCGATACGAATTTTCGTTTTTCTGCTACATGTAAAATTTTCTGATATTAGAAAATTGGCTCAAGTCGTTAATAATAGCATTTTTAAGAATATCATAATAGAAAATTTCAATAGATTTGGATTTTGATTGATAATATTCAATAAAAGTCCGTTTGTCGGTACGAATATTTTTAGTCGTACGACGGATTCATTTTACTGTATTATTTATAATAAAGTATTGTTATCGATTTTTAAAAAAAAAAAATTTGCTGCCCTCAAAATTTTTTTTTCCACGTTTCATGACTAGTAGACGCGAAAAAAGCAATAAAAATTTTCACTCCGTCTGTACGCCGTACCCCGTACGCCGTACGCCGTACGTCGACCACCCCAAAATCTTTGAAGGCTCGTAGCTCTTAAACCAGTGGAGCTATTAAATTAAAAATTTTTCTAAGAATAGACTTGGTGGACCCCTTGAATTGACATTATTTTCAGGGGAGGTGGTGTAAGGGGGAAGGCGGGGTAAGCGGCTTAGACGAAAAATTTAGGTTTCTAGATCTCAGGAACCGCTTGTGTTAGGAGGCTGAAACTTAGAATTTCTATAGAGCTTTGATAATGGACCCATTTGCAAAAAAGAAAACAGATATGGGTGAAGGGGTGTGGGAGTGGAGGGGGAAGCAATGCGTCCGAAACGCAAAAAAGTCGAGATCGACACATTCTAAAATCCATATCTCCTAAACCATTAATAGCAAGCAATTAAAACTTAACAAATATCTGTAGTTATACTAGGAGAGTAGATTGAAATAAAATTTTTGGGTGGGGGTAGTGGCGTACGGGGGTGGGGGGTGAAAAACTTTAGATTACGATATCTCACAAACTAATTGGACCAGAAAAACAAAATTCGGTTTTATTATAAAGATTAATAAATAAAGATTGCTCAAAGTAAAATATTTGAAGGGGGTGGAGGAGCACGGAAGTGGGAAGGATTAGAATTTTTCAAAAATAACACGATTCATATCTCAATAACAGTGTAAGATGGATGTTTCAAATTTTTACCAGAAGTAGAGCTAATAGAACCCTAGTAGGGAAAAAAAAATTTGGGGGTGTAGGAGGAGGGTGAGGGTGGGGAAGGGTGAGAAAGAAAAAGTTCCGATGCTTATATCTTAAGAATCTATAATGATAGGAAGCTGAAACTTGGTATTTAGATAAAGCTATAGTAGTGGCATGGTGAAAAAATACATTTTTTTTAGGGGTAGTATGGTACCGTGGTGGGGGGTGTTTTCCCTAACTTCAGAACGGCTTATGCTATTAAGTTGAAACTCGGTACGTATATGTAAATTAACTAGAAAAGTAATTCTGATAAAAAAAAATTCAAATATTCATTGGCGTTCAGAAGGGGGGGCAAAAAAAAATATCGGTTAATTTAAAATGCATATATTTTCACGATTTTCGTCATATCTACTAGGTCTTTCGAAATATTGAATTCATTTTTATTCTACGGATTCTTCATGTGAATACCTAGAATGTGTTTTCAAGATTTTTTGAAATTCGACCCCTAAGAGGGTGTAAACTGGTTGTATACTTTTTCATGAATTTCACCATGTTTCTCAGGTCTGATCAGATATCGAATATCTTTTCACTTCCCCAGGCTTGTTTGATAATCACCTTTTATTAAGTTTTGTTTTTTTCAACCTCTAGACCGCATCCCGGAATATGACCCAATTATTTAATTCATTTGTTACACCCTTTTCTAACCGCTTCCCGAACTTTTTGTTTTCAGTCACATAGTAACATACACCGCATCCCCGAATTGAACGCGTTCTGAACTTCTGCCGGAAAAATAATACAGTTGCGCCCAGACTGTTGGCAGATTTTTTCTTTTTATTATCAATGAAAACTGCAAATTCCTGGAGATTTTCTTTCATAATATTTTTGAAAATGCTATAATTTACAATTATAACTAATTTTTCAATAACTTAAGATTTCTCAACAGGTCGAAAAACGAAAAATCGGATCGGAAAATTCGTTCGGTCGTATGCAATGTGAACAGCGCCTTACATATGAACTACATAATTGGGTCATATTTCGGGATGCAGTCTAGGGGTTGAAAAAGGAGAAAAACTTGTAAATAGGTGTTTATTAAACAAGCCCGTGGAAGTTAAAAGATATTTGATATCTGTAGCTCACTTCTGTAACTTATGAATGAGAAATTTCTCACCAAAAAGTCATAGTGAGGACGAATTGATGCAGTTTTCTCACTGAATTCTCACCAAATGAGAAATGAAAGATTGCAAATGCTTAGTCAATTGCGATGCTTTCCCATTTGGTGAGAAAACTGCATCAATTCGTCCTCACTATGACTTTTTGGTGAGAAATTTCTCATTCATAAGTTACAGAACTAAGCTACTGATCAGACCTGAGAGATATGTATGAAAGAGTTCATGAAAAGGTATATAATAACCATACACCCCCTTAGGGGTCGAATTTCAAAAAATCTTGAAAACACTTTCTAGGTAGTTATATGGAGAATCCGTAGAATAAAAATGAATTCAATATTTTGGAAGACCTAGAAGATGTGACGAAAATCATGGAAAACTATGCATGCTATTTTCTCTCTTTCCCTTTTGAACGCCAATGGCTGTTCGAATTTTTTTTGTTATCGAAGTTGCTTTTCAAGTTGATTTACATATACACACCGAGTTTCAACATTCTATCATAAGCTGTTCTAAAGTTAGGAAAAACATCCCCCATCCCCGTACCATGCTACCACAAAAAACATTATATTTTTCCAACATGCCGCTACTATAGCTCTATCTAAATACCAAGTTTAAGGTTTATATCATTACAGGTTCTTAAGATGTAAGCATCGGAACTTTTTCCTTTTCATCCTCCTCCACCCTCACCCTCTACACCCTCAACCTCAATTTTTTTTCCCTCTTAGGGTTCAATTAGCGCTACTTCTGGTAAAAATTCTAAGCATCTATCTTACACTGTTCTTCAGATATGGAATGTGCTTTTGCTTTGTGCCCTCCACTTATATGCTCCACCGCCCACTTTAAAAATTTTACTTTGATCAATCTTTATTTGTCGTGAACAGAATTTTATTTTTCTAGAGCAATTGGTTCATGAGAATTAATATTTTTATTAATGGAGATGACTTTGATGAATAACAAATGTAGTTTATTGCCATAATTTATTAATTTATCACAAGACCAAAAAATTACTTGCAAAATTAAGTTTATCTCTAATAAGTCAAGCTGAGATATACTAGGCACAATCAGGTTATTTTCGTAGGTCCAAATTATTGCAATTATGAAGTATGAGTATATCAAATTAGTTAATTAAAACAATGGATCACGCACGATCTCACAATTAATGCCGCCTTCCGATTGGATTACCAATGCGCGTGTAAAGAGTTTCATCTTTCGGTGAGTTTGGCTGGTAGGTCGGACGTAGTGGTTCCGGAGAAAACTGATTAGTCCAATTTTTGCTTGTAAGAATCCGAAACGTTCGCCAATACAATTGTGCGGTCCAAGTCCAAACGGCATGTACGAGTACGGTACAATCTTATCCCGGTTCTGAGGAGCGAATCTTTCAGGATCAAATTTTTCGGGATTGGGAAAATACTGAAAAAAGGTTATAAGCTTTAACAAACTCGTACCACTGGTAATTTTTGTATAAACCTTTGGATCCCGGTGAATGGCAAAACTTGGTACTATTATTGGTGTACCTTTCGGGATCACAAAGTCTGAATCTGGTTCCAAGGAATAACCATTCGGTGCCGTACATTCTCGATCTAAGAAAGGTAGTGGTGGATAAAGTCGTAGTACTTCCATCAGAATCATATTCAAGTACTCCATATCCATAACAACGTCGTACGTAAGTTCGCCATTATTTTCCGCCAAAACCGTTCTAATTTCATTCCGAAGTCGTGTTTGGCAATCCATCGACATGCACAATTCATACAAGGCAAAGGACATTACTGCTGATGTTGTTTCGAATCCTGCAATAAAGAAAACAGCAGCTTGAGCCACTAAAAGATTATTATCATATGAGATATCGTTTTTCTTTGCCGATTTCTTTAGAGCTAAAAGAATATCGATAAGATCCTTGCGCTGCACGCCAGACTCTTCTCGGGACGTTAGTGCATCATTTATTGCTGATTTTAAAAATTTTGTGCCTTCAGCGGTAAATAACTAAAAAGAAATATTTCAAGTGAAAATAATTATAATATTAGTACAGAAATACATACACGAGCCTTGAAAATTTTTCCGAGTTTCGGTTGAAAAAATATCAGCACAAAATCGATTGCCTTCCTTAATTCAAATTCAAAAAGTTTTCTACCATTCGATCGAAACTCCCCGTTTGGATTTTGTAAACTATTTGCCTTGATGCCATAAGCGACTGAAGCTATCACATCGGTTGTGTATAGGGCACAGATCTCCTTTATTTCCGTGCAAAATGAATTTGTTTTTTCATTGAGCAATAGAGTGCATAGATGTGAGTCTAATTCATTTCCAATCTGAAAAGCAAAACAATTTAAATAAAAAATGTATACAAAATAATAATTTGGATTATAAAGCTTACCTCGCTGATTAACGAAAACATTTGCTTAATTTTGCCGCTTGAAAAAACTGGTGTAATACTTGCTCGAACATCTTTCCATTTGGGATTTCTTAAAAAAAACATTAAACTATTGCCAAGGGGATCCGCATGTTGATCAATATTTGAAAATCTTAAAGAATTAGAGAACATTTTTGTATATTCTACATTAAAACCAAGTCTCAATTTTATATTATAAGATTCTGTAGAAAAATTTAAAACTCCATGGGGATTGGTCTCCCATTTACAGCATGTATAAAAATTGCCCTACTCCACATATCAGACCTGAACTCCAGAGAATTTCGAATGGAACTCTTTCGCCCTTTCTGTATTAAAACATACATAAATCAAGCGAAACATTTTAAGTACTGACTGAATTCGATTATCATAGAATTGAATTGATTTAACATCGAATACCAGTACCTAGTTTATCTATATTAAGGGGCTCATATGAGTAGAAAGCTGAAAAATTAGGTAAATTTTAGAAATTATTATCTCAAAAACTATTTGTTCGATTTTATCCAGATTGGTTTTATTCGAAAGTATATATGTTGAGGTACGTTAATAATTTTTTTTTATAAATATTTATCAACCAGGGGCGCTGCTGTCAGGGTCGGCAGAAAGAATGTCCGTCGCTCGCACTCTCTGCGGTTCCCACGATTACATGCAGGTGGCTAATCCAAAATAAAAATTTCAAAATGATTCTGAAAGTGTAAAGTATGATGCCCTGCGCCACGTAGGGGTTTTTTGAAAAAAAAAAAAAATTTTCACAAAATGATTGAACTTTATTTTCAGTTTTTATCCTCGATTATCGACCTTTCTGGCTTGATAAAAAAAAAAGTAAATAAGTTAAAAAAAAAAATCCTACGTGGTGCAGAGGAGAACCTATTCAAGAATAATGTGTGAAATTTTGGAAGTAATCGGTTCAGCCGTTTTCCGAAGATTTTGGAACGGACTTTGAAAAGTATGTTTCGAGATAATCGCGTTTGAATGACGTGCTATATAGAGAATTCACGAAGGGTTAGTTGCCCATAACTTCCACAATTATTGGAATTTCAATATGAAATTTATAGACAACATTCTTAAGACTATAAATTTTAAGATGAGCGAAAAAATTTTTTTGAAAAAACAAAAGTTTTCTACTCATATGAGCTCCCTTAACTGTACAAATGAAAAGGACTATATGAAGGAAAAGTTACTGTGCGGAAGCACTAAATTCAACCCTTTTCTGGTTACTTGAGATAATCTTGAAATTGAAAAACACACTTAATTAAAAAAGAATAACTGAAATTTTTGTTGTGATTTTATCTTAACGGCCTCGCTGCAAAAAATATGAAAAAAATTCTAATTTTTTTGTTATTTCATATTATTTTTCTACACACATTTCTGCACATCACACAAAAGACCGCACCCTTGTGGGATAACGAGGAAGTGTCTCAAATTTTGCTCAGAAGTGGGGGAAGTCGAATAAGTCACCTGAAAAGTAGGGCTTTTTCAACTTTCGGTACATGTTTCTCAGTAACCACTCATCGCAGCGTCTTAATTTTTTTTCTTAATTTTTTCGTGTTAGTATTGACTTGCTTCATACGTGAGAAAATTAAAATAATTGCATCAAAAACTATCATTTTTTCAAATATGAATGAAGAAAACCGTTAAAAAAAATTGTTCATTGCTTTTTTCTTAAATATCTCCACTTTTAGTGAATATTTTTTAATTTACTCATGTACTAGGCTTTTAAATACACTAAGCAATAAGTGTAAAAAATTGACTGTTGTGAGTTAAGGGGAAGCTGAGATTCAGGTACCGAAAGATAACGTGTTTCGCCATACAAAATGTTTGGGAGCTCGAAATTTGCAACGCAATTTTTGGGAATTTGTTCTGGCGAACTTAATAATGATAGAACTGTGAAATTTTTACCATATATTTATGCACATGTTGAGCACACTTTTTTCAGCCCCAAATTGTCGGTTATTGCTTTCGAAAAACCTTGTTTTCGGTAGACACGATTGCGGGCGTTCTGCTTATCTCAAATAAAAAATCAAACGACATTTTAATCTGTGAAGTTTGAACTAGTCTTGGAACTAAGGTTATTAAAAAATAATGAACAGTTAATTTTTGGCAGCTTATTTAATTTTTTGTCGTCAATTTTGGTGTTTTCTTCCGACTTCTTCAGGTCGACAATAAAAAAACAGCTTGATTAATAACAATTATCCTAGTTTGGAGACTGTATATATTAGTACTAGTACTGCCTTTTTTTTATTTATGGCTATTTTCATGAGAATTTTCCACTTTAATAGCATAAAAAAACAACAAAAAATTACATTACTTTATTAGCTGGTATGTAAACTAGGTCGCCCATTAAGAAAAAATTCAAAACTGTACATATTTGAAAAAATAACTTTTAGAGGAACAACTCATAAACATTTCTTAAAATGTGTAAATCAAGTTCTTTCAGTGCATTTCTTACCTATTTCTTGGATGTTTAACATGTCATTTTCATTGATATAATGGTAGAAAAATTAATTTTCAAGAATATCTTTCATGAAGCAAATTACAAAAAAATTTCATTTTTGTTAATATGTAATACATATATGAAGTCAAACTGAAGTTATTTTTCACGGTTTTAATGGAAGAAATTATCATTCATAAGAAAACCGCATTTCATTTAAAAGTATCATAGAAAGAGAGAGAGAGTCTAAAAGATAAATCAATGAAAAAAATATTGATTCTTAATAGTTATGCGTTTCAAATAATTGGAAAACCTATAACACTATTTATTCTGTAACGCCAAATTACACGAACGAAACAAGATTTAAATTGACTCTTCTCCTTCCAAGAAAGAAAATTGAAAATGGGATACAAAATTGTCGCCCCGAACTCATGGGACCTTAAATACTTTTTTCTAAAGATGTCGAATGATGAAAACAGAGGGTGTAATACTATTTATCGTGGAGACCAGACTATAGAACAAATAATATTTTGGAATGTGCCACTAGAAATAAAGAATAATGTAATCAATCGTATGTTTATTTAAATTTATTTTTATAGGATACAGTACAACATGACAAAGTGACCACCTTCCTATCTTGACCACTTGCCTGAAGTTGCAATTTTTTTACTGTCCCGATGTAAATCAGAAACGGATTTTATTTGTTAAGTTATTTTTAGAATCTAGCCAATCGGATAAAGTGGCCAGATTTGCACAGTCCCTAGGGTTCTACGTACTGTATTTTTGCAGCTTTTGCTCCGATTGCTCAATTCGTAACAAACGATAACTCACGGGACCTAAGCGATATGGCGGAATTCGTAAACACATACGAGTAATAACACATTGTCACTAACTAATGGTGCTTTTACACGAGCGATTAAAATTGCTCAATTTGCAGCAATTCCAGACAATTTTGACGTCACGAAAACATACAGCACCTTTCAGCAACATCGGCAATTGACAATATGGAGCAATTGTTGGTCAATTCGTTGCTCAGCAGTGACTTGCGATACGGAGCAATACTCAGCAATTTAGCAATGACACCATACACGGACAACTTTGTATATGAATAACACGAAAGTAAATTTGAAAAATAAATCTAACACTTAAAATAAAACTTGAAATATTTGAATTCTAATCCGTTATCACACGAAACTTGACAAATAAAACCAAAACTTAAAACAAAACTTGACAACTGAATCATCGAACGAGAACAATTGCTCGGAATTTTCCAAATTAGTGGAAATACAGCAACTCTATGGCGAGGAATTGCAGCAATATGTGAAAGCATTGCCAAATTGCTGCAATATTGTACCAACTAGCACGATGTTGCTGTATTGCTGCATTAATCGCTCAACTACGATAGTTTTGGCAACAGTCGCCGGGCAATTAATTGCTGGAAAAATTGTTCGTGTACGGGCTCCATTAGGTATTCGATACATTGTGTGTAAATTCCAAGATACAATTTCATAGAGGGGATAGACCGACTTTTCCCCATCCTACTTTCGTGCTCAGTGAGTTTTGCCTAGTGTGGGTAGTTCCAAAACGTGGCAATATTTTTGCTTAAGGCCAGCCGCATACAACCGATTTCCATTCTGCTCTTACCAAAATCGGCGATGTCGATCGGCATCATCTTGTAAATATAGCCGACTACGAATCGGTAAAGTACTAAACAGAACACGGACTTCGACTTCGATTTTGCCTACCTTGAGGCGGTCGCAGGCCATTTGCCTACTTTACCGAAGTCGCAGGCAAAGTCGGTGTTGCGGGCATCACCATATAATCCTGTGTATTCTAAAAGAAAGGAACTGCGCGGGTGAAGTCGAAGTCCGTGTTAGGTTTGGGCCTTAATAATCAAAATTGATTGTAAGCGCCTGTGAGAAAACAAAACCTATGACGAGCGCAGGTTTATTCTTATTTATAGTCGGTAAGAACAGAATGGAAACCGGTTCGATGCGGCTGCCCAAAGTTTAACACAATTGCGTAATTGAAATAATCGATAATAATAACGATAAAAACAATCGGAGAAATATAATATAGATAATAAATAAATAGTAAAGTAAGGAAAAATATTAAATTATTTAAAAAGAATTACCTGTTCGGAAAACTGTTAAAATCTTTAACTAAGATTTTTTTGGCAAGTTCGGGGTCTCTAATAAGCAAAGCTGGAGTATAGAATATATGGATACCAACAAAAGGTTTATTTTTAGCAGTTTCACTATTGTACATTTCCAGAATCCCATCAGCGGCACACATTCGAAACAATATGATTTTTCTCATATTCCCGAATAGAAAAGACGGCGACAAGAACGGTATCTTTTTCCGCTTCCAATAGCTGTGAGCATTTTTCGACCAGTAATAGATAAGTAGAACAGCCGATATGAAAAGTGTAAGAAATACTGTGCCGAAAGCCATCATCTGAAAAAAATATTTAAAATATTAATGTAATTAATTTTTTATTTCATAAAATAATTTTTTTATTTTTTGTTATTAATATTTAAAATTAAAAAACAAATATATATTAAATATTAATTAACAATATATATTAAAAATAATTCAGATCATTACTAAATAAATGCTAATGTGATATTATGGAGAAAATTGGCAAAATTTCCACGAAATCCTTAACATGCTATAATTTACAAGAAAAGGTAACATAGATGAAATTTTTTTTAATTGTTATTATCTAATTAATTCTTCGAGTACAGAAAATTTCGATGGTAAGGTCACGAATTTCGTCGCTTTGGCCATTCTTGATGGAATGACCCAGATAGGTAAATGCATAAGACACTATTTTTAATATTGCGATTTCATTTCATTTTTAATTTTATTTTTACTCAAGCTCACTCTTTCACTGTTCCTACTCGTATTACTTAAAACTATTTCGTACCAGTGTTTATTTTTATAATTTCATACTATTTACATATGTTCACACAACACAATTTTAAATTTGAGTCAATTATTATTAAATTTGAACCACAATTTCATTAACTTGCTTATCCCGAAGCAAAAGCATTACTATCTTCTATTGCTGATATTTTTATATCTCGGAATTCAAAATCTTGATAGTATTAGTTATAAAATATGACGTTATCTTTTTGGCTTGTATTTTAGAGTTAATTGTATTTACTTATACTGGTATAAGTTTAAAATTTTGGGTATATTTTGATTAATGTTCATTTTGAAGCAAAAACGATAGCTTGCGGCAATCGGCAATATTATAATTAGAAATTAATACTAATACACCCGAAATAGTGATAGGAATTTACTGAAAGCAAGAAGTTTTTTATGTAATACTTTATTGTTTGAACATCAGTTCAATTATTTATATGAAATAAAAAAAATGGAATTGTATTTGACTGCTCTTAGCAGTGGTGTAAGAAGCTAGTAAGGAGGGAAGGGGGGTCGGTTTGGGGAGAACCCCCCAAATGATTAGCTCACCTAGTAAGTTATATATATTTTTTTTAATTTCATCATTACGAAAAGGCTAGAATGTAGTTGCGTAGAACAAAAGTTTGTGAAGCAATTTTAATACTGCTTGATTATTGTTGGTCATGTATGTATGAAGTAAAGTGATTTTTAGAATATGACTTAAAAAGAACGGATATTGTCGACTGATCACTATCAATTATGGACCGGTGAATCTCTCTACGAACAATAATAATGCTTCAATTCGTAACTTAGGCACGTCAAAGAATGTGAACGATACAAGTATGTAGGTTGTAACCATAGAGATACATGTACTCGAGACGACAAGACGCCGTGTTTGTAAAGCATTTTGAATCAAAATTGTACATATTTGTTTGGAGCGTGTCATGCCAGGTGGAAGTACATATGTAAGTTTCTACGGTTGTAACTATCAAAGCTTATCAATTCAAACATTTGGGTCATTCCATCAAGAATCGCCTAAAATGAGAATTGCTGCATTAAAGCTCGAAAGAGAGCTCCATTACTTATAATTTTTTTCCATTACTTACATATTTCTTTTTCTTTTATTGTAGTATGTAATATCTACTACTACTACTTGTAGATAATATCGTGCCTAACTCGTAAATTTAAAGCTCAAATTCGTCAATATTAAAATTTTGTTGATTCACACCGAACTAATTGCGGATCAAATGAACCAATTTACAGGTGCACATCACACTTTAACTCCATAGCTGAAAATATTGATTTTACAGTCAGTAGAATTTCTTTTAAAAACTCTGTTGAAGATTGTTTAAGATCCTAATTTAATATTATATATTATTGTTTCTTCTCCTTACGTTGTATGTCTCATTGTACCTGAAGTATTATTTAGAAGTCTGTATAATTATTCAGTAGATGTTAATAAATAAATAAATTATAGCGTAAAAGTAAATTAATTTTTAGTATGTAAATAAATTAAATTAAATATTGGCTGAGTCACAACAGACAATGATTCTAGAGACATGCGATTTTGCAAAATTCGGCGTATTATCCTCCATTTTCGATTGCATTGTCAAATATTTTCATCTCTTCTAATAGATAGAATATTTATTCGATATGTAATTCGCATTAACTTTTTATTTTTTAATTATTATTACTGTAGTAGTAGTCTGGGTGGCTTAGTGCTAGAGCACTTGCCTTCGGCGCTCCTAGTACCAGGTTCGAATCTGCTTGGCGACAACTAATTTTCGAGAATGCAATTGGGTGCTGGACTACCAGTCCACTCATCTGTAAATGAGTACCTGAGCTAAAATCGGGGTAATAATTACGAACGAGCGTGTGGCTGACCACTTCACCTCCTATTGTTCTGTGGTTTCGTAATGAAATAACTCTGGCATTACTTCAAGGCTGGAAAAATGTTCACCATATCAACACACTCATGAGCTCAATGTATAATTAATCTTAACCTTAACCCGAAGGTAGTCCCCAGTCAGTATAACGCACTGATAGTATCGAGATATGTAAAATTTAAAAAATTGTTTAATGTGTTATCAGCTCCATTAATCAGAAAAATAGGAAAAAAATTAAAAAAAAAACGAGATAATAAATAAAAAAAACTTATCAATTAGCAATTCGTAAAAAACCAAGAAGTGAAGAAAGAAAAAAAAACAAACTAATGAATATAAATAAATAGTTACTTGGTGAATGAAAAAAAAAATAAAAAACTGAAAATGAAAATACGCGATGCATTCAAAAACAACACAGGCCACATTCATTTCTCTAGAAGTCTAGAGTCTTCGATATTCTAATGAAACCGCCTGAATAATTAGAATAATTATTTTTTTAAAGGTCCATCCTTCCATAAAGAAATTATAACTATAAACCTACATCTGTCAATGGAGAAGACAACGTTTTCCTCCACGTCCTATTCATCAGATTGGATGGAAAATTCAGCTTTCCAGAGAAGGACTTTGGTATTTTTTTTGTGCACTTATCCAGAACAGAGTAGGTTAGAAAATTAATATACAAAATGACAACAAAATCTTTGTGATTCTTTATAACTTTTTTCCATAGATAGTAGACTAGATTAGAGAATTTATCGCGAATAGCTACTCCAGTTAGCTTATTGTGATAGCTATTCCTGGGGAAAATTAATAAAAATAAATAACAACATAACAGGGTGTTTTCAATGTAAATTTTTATTTTTATTTTGATCTGGATATATAGTATGCGGAAAAAAACGCAACTATTATAGACATATGATGATTTCTTTTCTCAAAAAAAATGTGACCCGTTTCTGCCCTCAATTTTTGTACTAGCAGTTCCGCTGTTCTATTCTCAATTTTTTTTTGACCTGCTAGAAAAAGGGGTTTGAGTCCGTGGCTAAAATTGACCTGAAAAGTTGCATTTTTTGCTCCGAAAATTTCGGCGGTGCAACTCTTTTAACCTCAAATGTGCGTAAGAAACGATGAAAATAAGAAAAAAATATCCTACGACACAGCGGCAAACGATTTAAAAGCATAAATTAAACTGTCCAACGGGTCATACGGTAATTAGAAATCATACGGAGTGTAGTGAAAATTTATTTCAATTTTGATAATAGCTTTTTGACCTGAAAGCGTTCTATTGTAAATTGGCCTGTCGGACGGAACTGTCAAAAAAGAGGGCAGAACTGCAATAATTTTGCATCTTTACAGGTCACATTTTTTTTTGAGAAAAGAAATCACCAATAGTTTCATCCTGGCCGTGATGCAGTGCTACCAGGCGTACGATTTTCATCGTATATGCACGATTTTTCAGCCTTATGTACGATGTACGATGAGAACCCTCCATCGTACGCAAAATGTACGATTTTTCAACCATATGTTGAAATATAAAATTAGAATGAAACCTTTTTGCCAAACTATCCTAAAGGAACGCGAGGTAATATAGCTCAAAAATGTTCTAAGAAAGGATATTATCAAGAGAATGAATTCACAGATTGCGAAGTAAATACAAGTGACGGTATGAGTGATTTAGAAGTTGAAGGTATATTATATGCGCCTGGAATCGATGATTCGGTAAGTCACTAAAACTAATAGTTTTCTCGTATTGAAACTTTAAACGCGATTATCTCAAAACTAGATCTTCAAAAACTGCTCCTATTGTAGCTCAAAAAGTTATGGATCGATTTGGTTAATTGGGAGCTTTCTGTCTATATAAATATCGGAAGGATATACCAAAAAGGTTGAGGATATCGCGTAAATAAACCACTTTTTGGAGGTAAGAACTGTAACAAAATATTAAAAAAATTAACATTTGCGAGAAAAGCCTCATACCTTTTTTTTTTTTTAATTGTTTAGGTATATCCGTCCCATTCATCTGTACCATCTGTATTCCAAAAATATTTTAGTTTTCAGTTTTAGATCAATAGAATAAATATGACAAATGGAGCAGTTTTCGATGTTACACAAAAGACACCTAAAGGAATATCATATAAAAACGCCATTTTGTTTTATAAAAAAAAATCAACACTTGAAAGTTGTAATAGTATCATGTCAAAATCTTAAAATGATGCGATTAAAAAGTATTCATTTCTGGGCGTCTAAAGGGTTTGCTCCCCTTAAGGGGATTTTACTTTTGATTGATACTTTTCAATGAAACGTGGTCTTCTTATGTAATTCTTCCTTAAGATTTTTTCTAGTATTATATTAATGAAAATGACATGTTAATTATTAGAGAAATAGGTAACTCGAATTTACGTATCTTAAAAAATGTTTAAGGGTTGTTGCTCTAATAGCACTTTTTCCAAAAATAGTTTTGATTTTTTTTTTATCCAAGTCCTAGTTTACATACCAGCTAATAAAGTGGTGTAGTTTAATTCTGTTTTTTTGTTGCCATTAACGTGAAATATTTGTAAGAAAACAGTCATAATTCATCAAAATTGGTCGTACCGGACTCCTGGCGCCTTAAATATGTAGTGTGTATAGAACACTTCTATGTTTGACTGATAAAATTGAACATTAAATTATTGTACGATGAAATCTCTCTCGGTACGATTTTTTTATTGGTTTGGTACGATTTTTTAGGTTTGCAAATCTGGTAGCACTGCCGTGATGTCAAATATCTTTGATTGTAATAAATAGCACCCAACGTAGGGCGTAATCTATAAATTAACTGAGACAATAAATTTCTGTAATTTCCCAACCCAAGTCTTATGTAAATATAACTAAAGTTGCCCAACGCACGGCGGTAATTTCCAAGCTCGCCATTTTTCTGCTTTGCTCTTCTCGTAGACATGTGATTGAAATAACAAAAGGTGTGTTTTTTTCAACTGGATCAAGATCAAGATCATTCGTTTTACATTTTACATGGATCCTATCAAAACAAAATGGGATCAAAGTTGGATCAGATTTCTCCTCTAAAGCATATTTAAATTGTCACTATATCAGTATTTTCAGAGATGGCGCCCTGCAACTCAGCACCATTTGTAGCAGATAGTTGCATCCAGCAGGTAGAACAGGTACGTTCGATGGGGTTGCAAGGTACATGGGTGTTATAGGACCTTTATACAGTTCCGTTTCGTCATATACGAAACTTTTTCTGCTGACAATTTATCTGAGGCATTACCAACAGGATTGTTAACACTACTAATTAGCTTTTGGGATGATTAACATCGTTTTTTTCAATCGTGATCTAAACCAGTTGAAGAAAAAACACACCATGCAGAAGAGAGTTTTTCTGTACAAGTAGCGCGGTTTGCTATTGCAGCAGAAACTGTGAACTTCGGCACCTCAGAAACCGTTTACGGACTATCGGGACCTTTTTTATTTATGTTTTAGCCAGTCTGAGTATTTTATTGATAAGTCAGTAGGGTGTTAAAATGAGTGCTTTACGCGCCCACGAGTATACCGTTCATCCCCCTTCGTGGAGAACAGTGAAATTTAGGCAGTCCTTTATCCCCCGAAGTAGTCTGCTTACTGGCTAGAGCACTTGCCTTCAGTGCATCTGGTACCAGGTTCGAGTCTGTTTGGAGACAAGTAATTTTCGAGAATGGGATTTGGTGCCGAACTACCAGTTCACTCAGCTGTTAATAAGTACCTGAGTTAAAATCGGGGTAATAATCACGGACGAGCGTGTAGCTGACCACTTCACCTCCTAGTGTTCCGTTGGTCTCGTAATGAAGTAACTCTAGCACTACTTCAAGGTCTAGGCCCGATTTGGGCTGTTGCGCCATTGATTATTATTATTTATCCCCCCGAACATCAGTAAAGTGGAACGCATTACCAGCCGATCTTTGCCCTGATAAGTATAACCTTCAGCAGTTCAAAAACAACGTTCACTGACAATTTAGACGCTTCCCTCCCGTTCCACCGCCCTAAATTCCATGCCACACTATTTTATCCCCAACCTACGTCCTAATAGCTGTATTAATTTAAAAAGTTCAGTGGCTGCAACGAATATTTTTCGATTTCCATAGTATATTTCGTAAACACTTAATGCTAGAAAGATGAACAAAATTTCGCCGGAGAGTATTTTTTATAAACTTTCTGTTTCCTTTCCTCTTATAGTTGAAGCCTGAACTTTACACGTTATATGGAATTACTCCCTGGTCTAAAAAATCCCATGTGTGCGCTAAAAAGGTCTACACTGTACACCAATGGTAGTCTTTTGGATAATTTCAACTACCATGGGTATACAGTGTACACCCGTGGGTGTTTCTCAACACCGATGGGTGTTTGATATGGATAGGCAACCAAATTTATTTCAAATATATTGCAAATTTATTTTATTATTTGATTTGTCCTTTATTAAGTACACTCATTGGGGTTCCACTCGAAAGTAAAAGACAATAGCTTAAGTGTTCAATTCTATGACTTGAAAAATTACCTAAAGTAAAATTTTCCCTTTTATGAACTTTTACATGGAAGGCGCTGGAAGGAAGCATTTGATTTATCCATTTACTAGGAACCATTGAAAAATTAATATGTACAAGATTTAAAATTACTACCTTGAAACGTTCAAAAGTTATTTGAAAATGTTCTTGGTAACTTGTCTTAAGAACTTTTTGTATAGGAGCTATCCGAAGGAGTAGAAGGATTTCGTGGAAGCGTCAAGTCGAACGTTATTTTCACTCAAAACTAATTTGTACAAAATTTCGACCTTGTGGCTAAAAATGATAGTGTCTGTTGTGAGTTCTGTAAATCACGGTCAGGCAGACAGATGAACCGACAAACGGACAGCAAATAGATTTGGAAGTTTTTGCCACAAATAAACACAAAATAATATAGATATGACTCGGTCCTATGCGTTATACAATTTTTGGGCTGGATTAAGCTTATAATAATCTGTGATTTCATCTATACAATTAAATTTGTCAATTTTAACGTTCACGTGAGAGGCACCCATAGCATTTACAGCCATGGCTGTTCCACCCAACACCCAGGGGTATTCATTCGAAAAACATTGGTGTTTCTCCAAAAACCCCATAAATATGGATGCTTCTGGAAACAGTGGCGGTCATACAGGGGTCATGCCCCCCCCCCCCCTAACAGATCCGTCACACATGATTATTTTATCACGTCTTCTTTAAAGAAAAATTATATGAGACTATTAGATTAATGGATACACTTAATAAAGTATAATGCAATTAATGTTGATTTTCTCTTATGTCTTTCTTGAATCTTCTTTTGTCTCTCGTCTCCTGATTGAAAAGAAAGTAATAAAATTTCGAATATAAATATGTAATCAATCTTATGGTTATGTTAAGGATTGAGTTTTACTTTATTATTTTTTAATAATAAAGTATTTATGTACTGTTTCAAACTAATTTTGAAAAATTTGGATTTGGATTATTCTAGGACAGTTTTCATTAGGTATTCTATTAATTTTCCCATATCTGGATGAATTTGAAATCTACTCAAATCCTAGTTAAAGCTAATAACTCCATTTAAAAAATTTAAATTTTTTCACAGTACCCATCAAAAACAAAAACACGTTTCAAGTTTCATCTCGACAATGGGTATTACGTGCCTCAAGAACCTTAAAGAACCAAAATTGTATATGTGTAAGATTCCGTAAACTCACAAGGTAGCGACATAGAGCCTATATAGTATCATTCTGTGGATGATATAACTCTAAATATATAGGTATACTATATACTACCGAAAATGCCATCTATGCTTAAATTCAGAAATTGAAGTTTTTCTTAAAAAATAAATTTTTGAGCGTAACTTTGTAACGATAAACGACACGAAGTTAGTGACATAAGTAGGCAAGGTAGAAAACGATGATTTTTAACATTTAATCACTAATCCATTATAGCTTTTATGTAGTACTTAGTGAAGGACTTTCTGAACCATTTTTTCTCTCAATAACATAATATTGAGTATTAGAAAACAGATATTTTTGTCCACTATACTAGCTTCGTATTATTAACCATTATCAAAATACAGTCGAAACCGATTGAATATGGAAAAGTCCACTTTCTCATTACGACCATTAGATGGTATTTCCGATGGTACATAACCCATATACGAGTGTTTAAAATTAGAATTATCCCCAGATTAATATTATTTTCTCATTTGGTGAGAATACAGAGAGAAAACTGCATTAATTCGTCCTCATTTTGACTTTTTGGTGAGAAATTTCTCACTCATAAGTTACAGAACTGAGCTACAGGTATAAGATACTGCTATTATGAAGTTATAATAATTGAAAATAGTTTTAGAGAATTTCTAACTTTTTAAAATTATTAAATTAGGAGAGTAGGTTAGGTTGGGTTATGGTGGTAGTCATCTAAACTATAGATCGAATCAGTAAGGAGACTATGTGAATATGTATACATACCTAATAAATTATTATGAGATGTAGAGTTCGGATCATAATGCCCAATATTCAGTTTTACCAAAGATGTATGATAGTAGAACTAATAAAAATTAAATATACTACTTTTCTGATGGTCTCAAAAAACAGCTAATTTACATCCAAAGATTTCAAATTGGATTTGGCGAAATCTCAAAATTTTTATGGAAACTCTTAAAATCTACTAGATTTTTCATACATATGAGAGATCTCTGTCTGTTTGGGCTTCTAAATTTTGTAGAAATCAAGACCGGCATCGACTTCTACTAAAATCAAAAATTATTTTCACAAAGCTTTGGAATCAATTAATATTATTTTCTAGTTCCTGCTTTTAAATTTCCTATTACTTAACGACTTACGAGTACAATCATAAAAAACAGGTTTAAATTTTAAATATCATACTATACAATCAGCTGATAAATTGAACGATTTTCAAGAAATACGTTCAGAGCTATGTTAATGCTTTTTAATATTCTGAATTCGGTTGCCGAAATCTTGCGATTTAGATGCGAAAATGAAAAGTTGATATTGTTAAGCAGTAGGTACCAGTCATAGAGCTATAACTAACGGAGATCGCAAAGTGCCGTTTCTGTATAAAGCACTGTGAAGCATTTTGAAGTTTAAGCGACTGTTTTTGTATGGAGCGTTTCATGCCCGGTGGCAGTGAAATGCAAATATTAGCCTAATATTTAAAGGTTGGGCTTTTTTTCTTTTCAATACCGGGATTTAACATACATGTGAGTAAAATGCTGATAGTACCATAGTGAATATCGCCGGTCCTCTGCGAGAAAACCTCCGGCTTCAAAAAAGTCGCTACACGCTATCTCCATGGTAGCTCTATGGTACCAGCTCTATGGTACCAGCCAAAGTTACAATAGCATTTGCACATTTTCCATCCACGCTGCTAAGGGATACTGCACCAATTTTCTATACAGTAGCCTCTGAACTTCAATGCCCCCCCCCCCCTTGGAAGAGCAATATGACCGCCACTGTCTGGAAACCCCCATAAAAATGAGTGCATTATCGTGGATGTTTCTTGAAACCACCGTCAATATTACCATGGATGTTTGAAAAAACCAACGGTAGAACGAGTTAAAAAATTTGTAAGTTTCACTAAAAACCTGTATAATATTGTTTTACACCAGACAAATATGGAGCGCTTTGTGATATAATCTCATATTTTTCTTAGAATATACACTGGAGAAAGTTTGTGTGTAACTACTACCAACTATTTGGAATATCAACAAATAGAAAGACAAAAATACAACTGCAGGAAGTGTCTTGAAATTTGTAATATACAAGAGATATATGTCCTATATATATTTATAAAATTAACGAAAAATTCATAGTGAGAGTTAACCGGATTACTACTTACTAACTGAGTAAAATTTTTTCTTTTTAAAACTTGAGAATAGAAGAGTTCTAAATTTTTATCGAATCACAAAATGATAGTGCAAAACATTCAAATGCTTACAATTTGTGATCACTTTTCTATTATGATATTCCTATTCATTTTTATCTCCACATTTCACTATTGAAATTTTATTAGAAAACAATAAATTCTTAACAAAGACTTCATCGCAACGCAGTTCTATAGACTTATTAGTGGTTAATTTTTATTAAAGTCATGCACCCCTACAATAACTATATAAAGACTTGTAATTTTATATTACAATTATTTGCAACTCGGACAGTGTCGGTTTAATGAAATATCAGCTTCAGAAAGGTCACTCAAATATTTTTGTTGTTGTTACCATAAGTGTTTCAAAGTTATTGTGATTGAAAAGTGAAAAAAGGTACGCGCAGAAAAATTAAGTAATTTAAAATTAGGACGCAGTTAATAAGAAATTCAATTTTGCATATATTTCCATGACCATTTCACAATTTTTCATAAAACTCAATTTTCCATAATAAAATTATACTTTTTCGTGAAGGATTCTAATCAGAGAGTGAGGAGTTTCCCGATGCATTCAAGTGGCACCTTTTGTAAAGCTGAAGAAATTAATATATGGTACAAGGATATTTTGCTGGCGTCCTTAAACCTGAAAATTTCAATTAAAATTTAAAGCCTGGTTTGATTCAGTCTAGCGAGGAGTTCGTTGATCAGAGGCATTGAATTTTTAGAATGAACAAAATAATAAAATAAGAGTATTTTCATCCTCTTAAAACGGTTTCTAAGTGCATCACGATTGAGCCTGGGTGACGATAATGCTTCTGTGATAGACAAATCGGATTCTAACTCTTTGACAAATGCTGGTGTCAATCCAGATACATCTCAGAAATACATTCTGAAAGGATAGTTTCCTTAAGGCCTAGATGAAATTGATTGGATTCATTCGTGAAATAGGCCGTCGAGCCGGACTAATAGGGACTGTGCACATACTACGCCACGCAAATTTTGACTATTTTGGAGCCCCCCCCCCCCTCCCCCGTTGTCACACTTTGTCGCAAAATGTCATCCTCCCCCCACCGTTGTGACGTCACAAGGTTTAGTATGTTTCAAAAATAAACACATGAAGTAGAGCTAGTATTCATCTGTTTTATTTAAAATAAATGAAAAAATAATATTCTTAAATAATAGGTGAGTTTTTTTGCGCACTTATCTAGATCAGAGCAGGTTAGAAAATTTACATACAAAATAACAACAACATTGCAGTTTTTATGCCTTTTTTTGTAACTTTTTTCCATAGATAGTAGACTAGATTAGAGAATTTAACGCAAATAGCTACTTCAGGGTTAAGTTAACTGCAAAAGGATAAAACAAAAGAATATTGGTTTGTCGTGACTCATGATTGAGATTTTGTTACATATACAGTAGAACTTGCAGAAGTGACCACCTTCATATGTTGATCACTTGCTTAAAGTGGCCATTTCTTATAGTCCCGATGTAAATTACCAATTTTCCATACACTTTCGTTTTGTATTGTGACCATTTCCATATTGTGACCATTGACCACTTTTTAGCCAATATTTACGTATCACATACGTGTGGAGTACATCATATAATGTGACGAAAAATTTTTACATCATATACTAATTAAGACACAAATGTTGCAAAATGCAAAATGAGGCTGAAATAAATGAAGTACGAAGCTTACTATCGAGATTGTGTTGTGGATAAATGCGTAAAAACATACACCTTTTATATTGATAATGTTGATTTAAATTACATACATTATACTGTACTAAATTATTTTTATAATCTGACCACTCGTTAAAAGTGACCACTTTTGCACAGTCCCTTGGGTGGTCACTATATAGAGGTTCTACTGTATACGGTATATTGCAGGGTAGCCAGTAAATTATTATGATATTAATTTGTAAGAAAAGTTCCGTTCCGATTTTTGTTTCAGATGCCCCCTTCCCCTATGTCACACTTTGTCACATTTCTGCAAACAGCCCCCTTCCCCTTTTCGTGTGACGTAGTATGTGTACGGTCCCATAGAGTATTTCTAATTTCTTAGGAATTCAATAATCATGCATCAAAACTCGCACACTTGTTCAAACCAGTCTCAGGCGACCACTGCAAGAGTGTCTCGTCTGTATGAAACGCAGCTTAGACAGTCAAACCAAAGTATGACAACGTGAAAAACTTTCATTGTATTTTCTTTCTTTTTTTAGAAAATGATCACTGTAACGGAAGTTTTGCTCATTTTGTTGGCAATAATTTGTATTGTCGCCTACATCCACGCAGTACATATAAATAACTATTGGAAACGTTACAATGTACCGTATGTAAAAGGAGTCCCGTTTCTTGGAAACCTGGCACAGGTCCTTTTCCAGCAAAAAAGTTCAACCGATTTTATTGTTAATATCTACAATCATGAGAATGCAAAAGATCAACCGCTCGTTGGTTTTCATCTGTTTCAAACGCCAGTACTACTAATGCGAGATTTGGAGCTTGTTAAGCGAGTCTTCGTCAAGGATTTCGAATATTTTTCAGATAGGTTTGAACTATATTTTAACTAATTCAAACAAATTTATTGTAGTTTTGGTTATTTTTTAGATTCGTCACATTATCGGAACGTTTTGATCCCCTTGGATCGTATATTCTGTTCTTCCTGAAAAACCCAGCATGGAGAAAATTACGCCTTAAAAGCACGCCAATGTTTACTGGTGGAAAAATGAGGACTACATATCCGTTAATTGCCGAGGTAAGTGATTGATTTTATTTAGGTGGATAGCATGCTTCTTTCAGTTTTGGTTCTAGGTAGGCGCAAAGTTGGATTCACACTTAACGGCGCTCACCAAAACAAAATCAATTTCCCATGAAATACAAGGACTGGCCTCCTTGTATACAGCCGATGTTATAGCAAGTGTAGCGTTTAGTATTGATGCGAACAGTATAGCGAATCCTGCAAGTCCTTTCAACACCATAACTGTGAGTTATTTTAAGTTCAATTATCCGTAGAGAAACTTATGTCTTTGAATACCAGGCTAAAGTGTTTCAGTTTGATCCTCTCAGGAGTTTATCCTTGGTAGCGGGCTTCTTTGCACCACGTTTCAGTGAGATCATGCGAGCAAGGGTAGTTTCGATTAAAATATCCAAAATAAATCGTGTATTAAATTCTGGGTTTCTTAACAGTTCTTCCCCGAAGTAACATCCAATTTCTTGCGATCGGCCATTATAGATGTTCTTGAGTATCGAGAAAAAACTGGAACCAGTCGGAATGATATTATTGATAATATCCTGCAAGTTAGAAACGCTATGAAGAACAAAGTCGACGAACATGGTCTCAAATACGACGGGGATGTCCTTTATTCCCAAGCTGCACAATACTATACAGCTGGATATGGTACAACAGGATCGGCTTTGAGCTTCACCATATTGGAGTTGACGAGAAATCTCGATTGTCAGGATCGACTTCGCAAGGAGATCTACGACACGCTTATGGAATTCGACGGAAAAGTCTGCTACGATGCAGTTGTGAAGATGGAATACCTGCAGATGGTAATTTACGAAGCAATGCGACTCTATCCAACAATTGCGTTCTTAGAAAGACAATGCACAGTACCGAAGGGACAGACACATTACTCGCTAGAGCCATACAGTGATTTTAAAATTCCCAACGGTATGCCTGTGTATATTCCTGCATACTCGTTGCACAGGGACCCGAAAGTAAGTACTCGCCAGATATTAAGACCCGGACTTCATGCTTCGGTTCTTTTCCGGATACATGTAGTCGAAGCAAGGAACTAAGCCGGAAAAAACCGGACTATGTTCTAATACAAATTTGAATTGCAGCACTTTCCTGATCCCGACGTTTTCAATCCGGACCGATTTTCACCGAAAAATAAGAAAAACATACCGGACTACAGTTTTATGCCATTCGGTTTAGGGCCAAGAAAATGCATTGGTAGGAACAATCATTTGAAATTAGTTCAATAAAATTTTTAAATCGTTTCAAATTATAGGCGGAAGATTGGGACTCTTAATGGTTAAAACTGGAATTGTCCATTTACTTTTGAATCATCGGTACATTGCAAATGAGAAGACTATGCAAACTGTTAAGTTTGATAAGCGGGCTATGGTTATTCAGGCTGAAGATGGACTGTATTGTGACATTATTTATGATCCTTTGATTAAATGAAGATAATAATAAACATCATATTGGGAATGATATTTTTTTCTAAGATAACAAAACACCCCCAACTCCGTACCTTACAACTCCTATCCACAATTTTTCTTTTGTGGCCTTATAGTGGTTCCATGCATTAGCTCTAAGCTTTTCATTCTTAGTTAGCGGCTTTCGAGAGATAAAAGAATTTCTTGGTTTCAATCCCGTCTACTTCATAATCATTAGGCCCTGCGCTTTCAATGAAGGTTAGTATTTTGCAAAGAGGTGGTAATAAGCTAAAGCAGTTGAACCTGACCTCAGCTTTTATAGTTTACAGTTTACAGCTGACCTCAGCTTTTACACTTTACACCAGGCAGTCGTATCTGACTGAAAATCAGATGATTCCCTCTGGGAGCGTAGGTTCGACTTCTACCGATCGCGAACATATGCGATTTTTTTTTTAATTTATTTGTTACAAACAGTTTAGTTTTTAATTAACATTGGCATGAGTAGCTCCTCCGCTCAACGGGAGAGATGGGAGTAACAGGGCCGCGGTACGCGGCTAGTTTATTATAAAATGAGAAAAAATTTATTTTTCGGTCAAATGTTATTTACATATTTACTTCATATTCATTGGAAAGATTTGTAATCAAAACCACTAGAGTTAACTTTATATTGAAATACCGGACCTACAAGTTAACTCTACATTGAAATACTGGGCCATAGACTATTAAAGTTAAATACAGCCCAAAAGTCCGTCAGTCCGTTATCACGATAACTGAAGAACGCCGTGACCTAGGATCTTGAAATTTTGAATCTGGATGTTTGGTTGAATTTGTAAGAATAAGTTCGTTAACGGACCAAATCGTCTTACTCCTTCGGATAGCTGCCATACAAAATTTCCTTAAGTGTGTTCAAGAATAATGACCCATAAGTTCGGAACGCCTAAAGCTACGACTTTGAAATTTTGTATACGTTGGTTTTTCTAAATGTAATAATTTTGAGAAAAAATCCTATTATTAATTCGAGTAGCTGCCATACAAATATCCTGTTAAAATATCTTCACTTAATTTACGGAACTCACTATAACTCAAGTAATCGTTTAGTTGCGAATTCTGAATTTTGTACAAATTAATTGAAACAATGTTTGAGTTTACTAGTCAGCGAAATCCTTTCACTCCTTGCGGTACTTTCCATAAAAAAATCCCTAAGACACGATATCATAGTCGATCAACAATATTTTCCGATAATTTTTGAACCAGTCAAGTCTCGAATTTGAAATTTTGTACACATTAATTTTTGAATGGTTCTACAGAAAAGGATAAATCTGTAAGAAATCGAGTGAGCCCTTCCTGCACCTCCCATATGAAAGTCCTTCGAAAAGAAATTTTTTTTTCCGATGACTTACCCAGTTAAAGAAATGAAATTAAACACTGAACAATGTCTTTTAGTTTTGAGTATCAATCTAATGGCATTCCTTAATAAAGAACATACTACATACATGTACCTACACACATTATTCTACTTTACCCCCAAATACAATACGTATTGTAGTCTGATTGAAGAGCCACCAATTTCGGGAATATATAATTATGTTCTCAACCTGTCCGGTAGTCTCGAGAATGGACATGCAAAGTTTGGGAGGGAACGGTTCACAGGTGTAGATTTCAATCCAGCCCGACCAAAAAACTGTCTTATTTTCATATACATATTAGATCATATATTGTTATTGTTACGGCTAAATGACATATAAAGGATACCCGGTACGCGCATACATACTGCACTACTAAACAAACGGGAAAGCAGCTAAAGGTTCATTTTCTGCCTTTTCAACAAATATGTATACAAAATTCATACAGTGTCACCTTACACTTTTCGACATCAACTTTACACTTAAAAGAAAAAAGAAAAAAAGAAAAAAAAAACTTTACAATTTAATTTTTTTTTTTTTTTTTTTTTTTTTTTTTTTTTTTTCTCTTTTTATTATTTCTTGTTTCGGGTATTGTGCAATAGAACCTAACAAAACTACTGTGTAAACACATACATTGCCAATGTGTTCTAATTTAATATTGAATTCCAATTTTATGTATAAATCTTTTAAAAAATTTTCAACTGAAACCAATTGAAATTCTATGTTACAGTCCTAATCAAGTTACTCTTTAGTACATAATTACCATTAAATTTATCATCAACAATCTAAATGTAATAATTAATGTATTTTTATATTGGCAATAAATTTGAATTGAATTGAATTGTTATTGTGTTGAGTTATTAAATTCAATAAAATATGATCTTCTGGCATATTATTTATTAGTTTATTTATCAATTTTGATACACGTAACCGCATAATTTTTTCGACTTAAGCTGTTATCGCTTTTTACCACAGAATTTTTTCTGTTACATCAAATTTCGTAGTAAAATGTTGCCAAAACGATTGAACCTTGAATCTTTTTACTGTTGACATTTTTTCCATTAATTAACGTTAACTAATCAATTATGACGCTTAATCAACATCACTCATTATACATTTTTTAAAAAAATTAATCGATCGATTCATCGACATTCCTAAATTCTAGAGTATCATACGATTGGCTTGCAGCCGATCGTGACTGCAGTATGTTTTTGTAGAAGCTTAGCCAATTTTATTTAGATAAGACCCATTAAGATTGAACAATTCCTCGATCAAAAAAAAATTAATAACAATAAGAAATGAAACCAGCAGCAGAAGTCATCTGGTTAAATCATAAAAATCACGTCCTTTAGTTTTAGACACAGCTCTTGAAACCGATCAATATATATAAGCACTTGGACTATTTTTATAAAGTGATTCATATCTTATTTATTTATTTTTGTAAAAAAAAAAAGTAGAATGAAGAATTTCACAATGCATCCATTACACTCTACACATTTATATTAAGAAGTCGACATATTAGAGATTTTCTTTAATTTAATCTGGCATTTAGTTAACTGCATAGGCTATCAACTATGTACTAGCTCAATTAATGCAAGATCCACCAACGATCTGTAGCAGCGATCGCAGGCGTTTCTACACTAATGAAACAAACAACCGACCGGAAGCTTTTAATTAAATAATCGTTTAATTAGTGACCATATCGAATAAGAAACAACAATAACAAGATATCTTTTATTTCTACGCATACGAATGTTTGTGAACATGTTTTTAACTGTTGAGTTGAGTTGAACTCTGGAGGGGGTTAAGAAAACAACACATTCAGACCTCATGAGTTGTGATCGGCTCTTAGCTCTAACCAGTTTTCAAAAGTATACAATTTAACATTTCAGTCACATCAAAACGCTTCAAAAGAATCATTTAGGTAAAAAGATTAGGTAAATTTTATTTGTGTGTTTAACTTTTCAATCATAACATCAAAAGCAAGTGAGTGGTTTAAGTGCAGTGTAAAATTGTTAACTGTTTTTAATAAGATTTAAGCTGTGGAGATTGATTTCAAAATACCTAAATCGATTTAGTGCGATTTAAAGAGAACGAATGATTTAGAAATATAAAAGAACTAACAGCCAATATTAAAATGATTTGAATGGTCTGAAAGTCAGTTTATATAAGTTTTACTAATTCGTAAAAATCTTAATGAAAAATGTGGTTCAAAAAACTAAATCTGTGAAATTTTCAGGACGAAAAAATGAAATTCGTAATATTTTTGGGTCTACTCATCGCACTGGAAGCAGCGAGCGCATATCGTCCAACCGGTTCACTAGACGAAGAATGGGCTAGCTTTAAGGTATTCAATCGATTTCTAATCAATTTTATCAATCTAACATGAAGGACCTGTCCAACTAGGTAAAATTCAACAAAAGTTACAAGGACATCAAGGAAGAGGAGTACAGAAAGGGAATTTTTGCGAATTCGCTGAAAAGAATCAACGAACATAATGAAAAATACGATGCCGGCGAAGTTACGTTCAAACAGGGAGTTAACCACTTGGCAGATCTTACTGTAAACGAATACCGAGCTGGATATTTGGGTCTATCAAAAACAATGATGTAAAATTCAAAAATATTTTTTTTTCACAAAATTTATCTAGATATAAAAAAATTCTAAAAACTATAATACAAACTAGTCTAACTACAAAAAATGTATGTGTAGTTATGAATGGTGCCCAAACCTATGGCTAGGGCTATTTTATAATAAATTTGCAATTACATCAAAATTATTATAAAAAATAATGGAAAAATAAACAAAATTCAAAATAAATATTATAATTTCGGCAAGTTAAATATGTAGTTATTATTTGTTTGGACTGATGGCCATAATAAAATAAATTCGTTCTTATTTCATAATATTTATATATATACTATATAGGTATGTAAAAGAGGATGTATGTATGTGCCTATGTTCCCTATGAAATCCTAAACTGGTCAACCGATTTTGATAAGCGTCAGCGTGAGCGTAGCCGCAGTACGCGGCTAGTATATTTATAAATTTAAAAGAAAAATAACTTCGCTTTTGTGAGATCAAATTGTGACTTCGATAAGAAATCATCTTGACCCAGAACAAACAATGTTACGTTATTATCGTAATCTATTGTTATCCATTTTTAAAAACACAATATGCTACCCTGAAAACTATACTTTCATGTTCAGTTTTCGAGTCGACATTAAAGAAATTAAAAAAAAAAATCAGTCCGTCTGTTCGCCCTTTGACGTATGCAAAAACGTTTGACGCCTCGTAGCTCCCAAAACCCTGATAAGATAACATTTTCGGGGAGTCTTCATGAACCCTCTTTAGAGGCCAATTTTTAACGACGGAGGTGTAAGGGGAGGTAGCGAGAGAGAGTATAAAAGAAAAAATCGATTTTAATATGTTGAGAGTTGCTAATGAATATGGTAAAAAAATAAAATGCTTAAAAAAGGCAGCATGGTACGGGGGTGGTGGAGTTATTTCTATCTTTGACCGGCTTATGCTAAAACTTGAAACTTGGTAAGCATATATAGATGTATTATAAAAGAAATTATGATAAGAAAAACTATTAGTAATTATGTTGAACACAATTAGTAATTATGATAAAAAAACATTGGAGTACGGAATAGCGACAAAAAAATATCAGTGAAAATAGGTTGCATATATTTTCGCAAATTTCGTCCCATCTCTTCTGAAATATTCAACTAACTTTTTTTCTACGGGTTTTTCTCATAAATACATATACAACTTTACATTCCACTGGATTTTTACGATTTTGTTTAAAAACAATTTTCAGAATTTTTTTCCTTTCCAATTACAGTAGAACCTCTATATAGTGAGCACCCAAGCGACTGTGCAAAAGTGGTCACTTTAAACGAGTGGTCAGATTATAAACATAATTTAGTATGTACAGAATAATGTATGTAATTTAAATCAATATCACCAATATGAAAGGTGTATCTTTTTACGCATTTATCCAGAACATAATCTCGATAGTGAGCTTCGTGCTTCATTTATTTCTGCCTCATTTTGCATTTTGCCACATTAGTGTTAATTAGTATATGACGTAAAATTGTTTGGTCATATTATAGGATGTACTCGACACGTATGTGGTACGTAAATATTGGCTAAAAAGTGGTCAATGGTCACAATACAAAACGAAAAGTGTATGGAAAATCGGTAATTTACATCGGGACTGGAAAAAAATTGCCACTTTAGGCAATTTGTCACTTCTGCAAGTTCTATTGTATTATACTTAAAGGATATAACATGATCGTACACGTTTTCACGAATGCCGTTCTATCTCTCAGGTCTCCACAAAGCGGACTCAGTATGAAAACACACCGAAACCTTTTAAAGTTACCGGTTCTGATGGGACACGAAAAACAGAACAGAAACAGTCGAAAAAAGCACGAGTTTGTAAAAAAATAATGAAAACTCGAAGTCTTGTTTTTTTCGACACGAGCTTTTACTGAGTTTCTGTTTTGTCCGTTTGGTGGAAAACCGGCATAAGAAGTGACTATCATTATCAATGGTGCGACAGCCCAAATCAGGCCAGGGCCTGCAGGAGCGAGTGATAAGGAATGGAATTAATGTTTACTTCCTCGGGCTTTCTTAATAATCATCTTATAACATAGGTGCAAGAAGGCATAGATACGTTTTCACAATTTTCGACATACATACATAGGTATCTCTTTGATTATATTCGCACACACCTTGAATATATAAATATGTAATCAAAACATGCTAAATGTTTAAGTTATTAATTACAACTTACTTTTAGTTAACTAAATTCCATCTCATCATGTTGGAGGCACTAACGAAGCCCGTTCCGTACAGGTGAATCGAAAGCTAAAACGGATTTCAAATAGCTGCTTACGCAACACCAAAACGAAGAGCAGAAGCTTATTGTGGATGCTGTTTACCGAAAAGACGACAACAAAGCTTTAAGATGGATTTCCATTGTCGTCGCAATTCTGCGTCAGAGCGTCTGACGAAACAATCAACCAATCAGGGTTTTTAATTCACAGGATGCGTCTGCGTCACAAGTCGCACATTCTTTAAATTGCTATGACTTTTCTGTTATTACGAGTTTTGTTCACTTCTTACTGCTTATTCTGAATCCTAGCAATATTAGTGTCCCTGAAATTACTCTTAAATTTTTCTTATTGACCGTATCTAAGCCCTCCAGATTATTAAACAATTATTACATTTAAAATGCAGGTTTTCCGGTAATACTGTTAAAATTTATTTTGCGTGATGTTACGGACCTTACTGAGTTCTTTATCAAACTCTCTCTTTAGGTGCTTTTTTTCAACTGGATCAAGATCAAGATCATTCGTTTTACATTGAAAACAACAACAAAGAGATGATCCGAAATCAAAATGGGACCATTGATGGATCAATTTTGTGCTTTTAAAGCTTATTTAATTGTCAACTATTTTAGTATTTTCACAGACGGCGCCACGCTTTATTACATTCAAAAATTATAAACTTTTTTATCTGTTTATATTTTACAGCACTGTCCGTTAGAGAAATTGCGTTACAAATGTAAACTCAAAAGTGAAAAGCGTGGCAGAAAAATGTGCGTTTGACGCACAGACGCATTAAGGCGACGACAATGGAAATCCACCTTTACAACTATGCAACAAACGGCTTCTAATTTCACTCACACTCAATTCAACTAGCTCCCTTCTTTATGTTCTTTCAATAACGAAACTAATCGATTAGCATCCATAACAATATAATAATTAATTTCACCTAAAAAAGACAATAGAACTAACAAAAATTATATGTTTGCATTTTACACAATTAGAACGATGAAACTCTCTGTCAATATCACGCCATGGAACGCACTTATGATCGACAGAGAACGTCGATAAAATTGAGAATCGTCGATTGAAATCGACAATGGCAATACCATTTTAGTCTTTCGACATCGGAACGATACTTACAATACGGAAGAAAATGTCCAGTAACAGAGTCGACCAGAAGACTCAGCAAATATCTCCTAAAACAACTAAAACTATTCACTAACTTGATCCTGCAAAACAAACCATTATTCGTAGAAAGCTGAGTGGAACAAAAATAAAGCACCATCAGCAATGCAATAATCAAAAAAAAAACTAAAAATAAAAGAGAAAATTGGGTGGTCCTCAAATAAAGAAAATCCTTCGAGCCGTATTATCACCTGTCGCAGAATTTGAATATTTCCGTCGTGCTCACTAGGCACCAAAAAGCGCCCATAGCGATCCCTTCAGAACCTCGTAGGTCACCAAACATCCCCCAAACAAACTCAGATTCCTAAAGAACTTGACTTGCCCTATCGACCTCAGATCCCCCAAATTGTCAAAGAAAAGACTGCCCATTCGGTCGCTACACATCCCCTAATCAACCAAGATCCCTAATGAACTTGACTAGCATATAAAGCCCTACCGACCCTAGGTCCTCCAAATTGTCTCAGAAAAAACTGCCCAACCATCTCAGTCGCAACCTTGCAACCGTCTGACACTCACACAAAATGTGGGAGATATCCTCTTCGGCATATAGGTCAAGGCAATACCTGCACACGTCAGAGTCAGTGATCCCCATACGCATAGCATGCTTCCCTAGCAATCAGTGCCCTGTCAGTATTCCAACGAGTAGCCGCAAGTCTTCCATTCGTCCAACCTCAGCCAAAGTGCCCTAGAACTTTTACAGCTCGAAAGCGCCGCACCCATCTAGAGTTCGCTGCGTCCGCGGCACAATGCCTGATACATGCTTTAATTTCGTTGATTGATGGACTGACTAACCACCTCCTCTACCATTCCGTCTGACGCCGATCCTATTCTCGCCAGCTCATCGGCCCTGATACAGATTTGAAACGTAAGCCTGTAAAAAAATATTTCAGTAATAGTTCAGAACTGAAAAACATCGTATTGAAAAAAAAATCAGTGATGGAGATGAAAAAGATCGAAATTGATTCCTTTGCCCGTATTGCGAAGGTCGCGTCACGTCACTTCGATATCGATGTATGAAAAGGCGATTATGTATGTCGATTGTCATCGACAGTTGTCACTTTGATCGGCATTTTTCGTGGATGAGATTCAAGTTCGTGACGGCTGAAAAAAAATAACTTTGATGCAAAAATGAAAGGATGGTATGTGAAAGCATTCACATGAAATTAAATTCACAATTTACAGCTGATACATATGGAAATGCTAATGAGTCGCGTCGAAGCGGCTACACAATCGGTTTTTTTTTATCGAAGTGACACGTTGAATCAGCATCGAAGTTACGCGACGTGACATTCACAATACGATCAATTATTGATCAGATTCAGAATAGAAACGAGAGTCGATAATAGACGCGAATAAATTGAAAAAAATCGCCAAATCCAATACACGATGTCAGCAAAATATCCAAAACCCCCCAAGGAAACGAGAGAGAGATGTAGCAATAAAAATGCAAAAACAAGAAATTCTCTTAATCGCTTTTTCAAGCGATAAATATATAATTATTTTTTTTTTTATTTGCATTTTCCATTATCATCAATCTGATTTTGCAATAAATTTGTGTTTTGTTTTTTTTTTTCATTATTCATTCAATACATTTTTAATAATTCTGTTTCATGTTATGATTTACAAAAAAATCGACTTTTTAATATTTTTGTAATATCCTAATATGACACGAAAAACTATTTTTTTTTTGTTTGTTTATACTATTTGTAAGATTTGTTTTTTTTTTCGGGAATTTATCGGTTGTTTGTTTTTACACGTGACGCGGGTTAACTCGAACAATTTTATTTGAAGTAGATTTTTTTTTTTTTTTTAAATAGAAGTTTGCTGTGTAAATTTTCATTATTTCGAGAAAATCTATGAATAAATCGGATTACGTTTGTGTTGCAAAATCAAATATGTTGGAATCTTCAGTAGTATTTTTTACCTTTTAACGTTTTTTTTTGTTGTTTGTTTGTTTGAATAGCAAATTAATAAAAGCAACGGAACATAAATATGGAAATAATAGTTTGGTTGACCTTTCGAACCCTAAAATAGCTCTTACGCATTTATTATACATACACAACTTGCAATAGTCCAATAATATTTGTTTTGTAACGTTAAGAATATGTCGTAAGATATTTAGGTTTCGCTATGTACTTATACAATATGTATATCCTAAGTATAATCCTTAAGTTTATATAAAAACGAATTTAAAAGTTAAAAACAAATCGCAATTTCACAGGCTTTGAAATTTCATTAAGTTTAAAATGTTTTTGTTGTTGTAATCATAATAAAGTTAAGACCAATATGTAAAAATAGAAATAGAAGGTTTAAATAAAAAAAAAACATGAACAATTGGTCAAGAGTTAATTTCAATTTTGACTTAAATAACTGAGGAGATTTTTAAAATCACACTCGGCTATCGGCTATGGCTACTGCTGCTGCTGCTACTACACGTATTATTATTATTGTTAATCTTCTTATCGGCTTGCATGGCCAGAGACTTCTTACGTTTAGACGATTTTTTTGGTCCTGTATTGTAGTACTTATTAGTATCGTGATTTGCGCTACCACCACTACTACTACTTCCGAAAGAGGTAGTCATTACATTTGTACCATTGCTATTGCGCCTATTATTATTATTGCCTTTATTATTGGACGGTTGCCTTGCAGCATTATTTCCTCCGACGCAACCGCCAATACCAAGAGCCATTGTCGATGGGGCTGTTGTTTGTGATGCCGCCGAACGTTGATGAGCCGCTGTTGTTTGTGATGTGGAAGAATTCATGACATTTTGTTGTTGTTGGTGTTGTTGTTGCTGCTGTTGAGGCGTTACTGAAGATAGGGAATTTCGGGAATAATTCCGCGACTTCATGTATTGATCACAAGGTGAGTTTGTGTTACGAGTCAAATCGATCTGAAATAAAGGGGAAAAAAAGTTGTGATAAGGTCGTCATGTATTTTATAGATCAATAAAATGTTATGGCTTTCTTTTTAACTGGAATTGAATAAGTAAATACGCCGCAATTGAAACCGCACAAATTTAAAGAATGCGAAATTTTTATAATGTCAAGGCTTGTGGCAAATAGCATGAGTCGTTGCTTCTCTTCATTTAACATTTATTTAATCAACCTGTCGATAATAATTGTTTTCATTTTACTGTACTATAGTTATGACACTCAATTGTGAACTAGATATGTTTATCTAATGGAATAAAGAGCTCGAGGACAAATAGCAGTTGTTGTAGACCTATAGACCAAGCACAGAGCTTTTAAAAAATTATAAGATCAAGAAATTTCATTGTTGTAAAGAGGGCGTATGATGTACGTTGCAAAGTTTAGTATTCCAACTTTCATGAAAGTAGCAAAGCCCTCTTTGATATAATGCAAATACATCGTTTATATGGAATTGTTAAACTGAAATTATACTGAAGGAAATGCGCACGATGACACAATCGGGATACTCGTTGAACCGATTATCACTGCCAAACAATATTCAAAAATACTAAAACGTTTTTTCGTGCACAAACATTCATTCGTGATATTTATTAACTGGTCGCCGTTTATTGTTGTAAAAAAAGAAGTAAGACCTATGCAAGTATAAAAATCACGTTACGTGCGCATCTAAATTGGCTATCGAAGCGACGCGCGCATAGCGATGCGATTTTACTGTAAACACGATGATTGTGACGAGGATACAATCGCGTTATAGGTTACACTAAGTGCGTTGGATTAAGCAAAAATTAACGTTTGGTGTTACAATCAAACATTCGGTTTTTATAACAGTTGCATGTGTTTTGCGTTCTTACGGTGGAAATATAGTAAACGCGACATGTTCGCGTGAAGCGACTATGTGACACGATAACAGCTGACTATATTGACTGACGACTAATAAATATCAGAAAATAAACGCAAACACAATAGCAAAAACAGCAGGTAATACGTTCGCTGATTGCAAACAAAGCATTTTAGTATTTGAGAATATTTATTTGGCAGTTGTGCGAAGTGATAAGCTTCTTTTTATCACTAGCTACATCCGAACATGGCAAAAATCGCAAAGTACCATTCACGAGGACTTGGCACAGGGCGAAACACTCAAAGCTTTTTATTCCAAAGCATTCGGGAAAAAAGAACATCTGATTATCTAAAACTAAGCAGATATCAGACCCGAACCCTAGTGGGAGCTCTGGCTGGGCATTGCCACATGAGGAAGCATCTCAATGGGATTAGTCCTCTGAGACTAAATTTTACAGAATATGCAATGACGAAGATGAAACACTAGAGCTTGTGAATGCTTATTACGCTTGTCAGAAAATGGTAGGGAAAACCTGGAGCATCAACCCGATGATAGTCCACTGGCTGTATATCACGGTAGTTAGACCTGTTCTTACGTACGGGTCACTGGTGTGGTGGCATGCGGTCGAGGTCAGGACTAACTGGGTCGCCATAAGCAGAATTCGAAAAATGGCACTCATTAGGATCACTGATGTCTTACGTACCACGGCCTCGCAGGATCTGGAAATAATGCTCCAAAATAATCGCATGGGAATTACCAGTAAAATCAATGGCAACAAAGGGTACTTTTGATTCTGCGTGAGGCAGGCTATTGGATGGGAGACAGTGTGGGTCCCACTAGGATCTTGTCAATTTCCCTGGTTTCCGCTATCCCGGAGCTCAACGACTATAGGACACCGTCTTGCAGTTTTGAACATTCCTATGCGGTGAATATGCCCACCAGACCTGGAGTGGCGATCTGGGACGTTGGAAGCACGTTGGCTTTCTACACTGATGGCTCAAAGACGGAAATCGGAAAGGGCGCGGGCATGTACTCTTGCGACCTTGATATTATGGAATCGTTTCGCTACCGGATAGCGTGTTTCAGGCCAAAATTTTTGAGCTGACAAAGTCTGCGCAAAACAGTGCGTGAATTGTACAAAAACTATTTATATTGACAGATGCCATCAAGGCTGTTGAGGCACACATTACCAAATCAAGACTTGTGGAAAAATGTAAAAGAATATTGCAGATGGTGGGCATGAGTAACAACCTGAATATTAGTTGAATTCCTGGCCACAGTGACAGTGACCTGTCAGTCGAGCTCGCCAGGAGGGGTCGGATATGAGCATAGAGCTGGCCGACAAACCAGTTTTATGTCACAATGAATGTGTACAGGGAATGATTGATATTGAAGTGCTCAGACAGATAGCTTAATCTCTCGGGATGCCGGCAAGCAAGAATCTGGTGGCCGAAACTCGATAGGAGGAACTCTACCTTTATTTTGTCGGGACACTGTCCCTTCAAGAGACATGAAGAACAACTGGGAATATTTATGGGTGATATGTGTCGCTGTGGTGATGAGAATGTTGAACTGACACTGGTGCATCTAGTGTGTGAATAGTAAAGTCTGACACGTACCAGGTATCGGTACTAGGGAAAATTATCCTTGACTGATCTATCAGAACTTGCGATGATTCCTTTATGGAGAATAACTCTATAAGGAAAAGCAATATTTGGAAACAGTAGTGTAGAACCCGGCTTCTTCTCAACCTAACCTAACGTAGCTGATTAAACACCTTAAGCTGCGTTGATACTTCCAGTATACGAGTATGAGCATTGTGAAATTGTTGTCTGAGATGTCAACAAACTAGAAGCAATGCACACTCAGTGTTTTCTTTAAAAATACTGAAATAAATAGGCATAGTTCGGAATTTGAATATCAGTGATATGTTCAACAAAACCCCATTGAACAAAAAAATTTCTTATTGGCTTCGAAAAAAATTTCAAAGACCGAAAAAACACATACACAAAAATATGAATGAAAAAAAATACTTTTTTTTTGATGTGTTGATGAGATAGTTGCAATTTGATAAAAATAATATCAATTTCTCAAATCTACTCACCATACCACTCTGTGCTTGAACGAAGTGTTGTCGTTCTTCACCAATTGATTGCAATTCATCAGTTAAATTAAACGGATGCAGTCTTATATTCGTACCTGCTGTTATTGGAACACCAGTCGGTGAAATATCCCGTGAAGCTGTATTATCAGCTTCGCTATCTGTACTCTCTTCTCCCGTACTTGATACACTTCCACGTCGTCGATAATTATCACTGACAATATGTCCATGGAGGCTCAATGGTGCTGGTGGCGGTGGTGGCGGATGAATCAATTCACAATTGACTTTAATCCATTTACGATAGTCGATCACGTCATCGGTTACGAGAATTATCCGTCCTAATATCGAGCTTTTCCCGCAATCGTTTGCCGTTGTATTTTGCGGTGAAACAGCTTGTGATAATGTTACGTAGGCATATTCGAATGCATGTTTCACTTGTAATGCACCGTACGAAGATCGGCCAATATCGTTGCCAGGTGTGAGGGGATCTTCAATGCATAAAAGGGACGGACGATGCCCATCAATCATTTCGCGTTGGAGTTCTTCTTTCGGAATATATCGGCCTCCATTTTTTATACTTATTCCTGATGGAGAAAATTGTTTGTGATTTTAACAAAATAGATAAACAGTTGAACTGTGCTTGCACTTACCAGTCTTCATGTAATTGAATTTCCTGCCGTAGAGTTCGAAAAACTCGAGCAGTAAGACACCAAGGTTTGCGGTTTCATGGTCTATATGTCGAGGATGCAATTGCAAAAAACTTATACACATCAGAATTAACGAATACGAAGAAATGCCACCTATAAAAAAATATTATTATTACGATTTTATTCTCTGTTCCAAGAAGAGAACTTACCTGTAAAAACTTCATTGAGATCACGTTGTAATAAAAACTGTTTTAGGACTAGAACCAATTTCGACAGAACTGGATACATTCGTTTATATTCTTTAATCAATTCCGCAGACCGAACACCCGATTGCATATTAAATGATATATCAACTTTCACTTGTGTTGCACGATCGGTTAATTTTATAATTGGAACGGATGCTTTATCAAGGACTCGTACCGAGTTTGCAATACCCCGTTCCATTAGTTCAGTCTCAAGTGTACGAAGTGGCAACTTCTCCCATAGGCCAATAACAACCAAGTCAATATCCGATGTTGGCAAAAATAGTCCGGTACGAAACGAACCGAAAATTTCGACGCGAGCATTTGGCCACAATTTATGTACGACATCTTCGATTCGTAGAACGACTTCGTTACGCAAGGCATGTTCAGCCGGCGTTGGTAGGCTATACTGATAGAACTGTTCGATTTCTGCATGCAACCTGTAAATAAAAATCGAGAAAAAAAAACAATTAATTTACCTATAGTCGTAATATTAATTATAAAATACTTTTGCTTTTCTTGCATAGTAAAACTCGACTACCCTTCACACTAATCTAAACAATGGACATGTTTATCTGCCTAAACCGAAGCTATATTTAAATTTAAATCGATAATTTCATGATTAGATAAGATACTCGGACGAATTAATACTCAATACTAGACATTCGCGTCTTTCATTAGAAATTTAAGAAAAAAGGCTCAGAGACGACAACATATGAAATTCAACAATAATTAAATAGCTTGAACAGATAGTTAGCACTTGTTCAAACAGCTATAGCAACAAACAATGTTACTTGCAATTTGTTTTCTACTCCGGACAATCTACAACTGCTATCACAACAATTTTACGTATATTGACATCATTTTAATGTTACACTATCCTTGAGCAAGGTTAAATGAAAGTAGTTACACTTATGCTTACAGTTAATTACATGTTTTAATACAAGTAAAAATCCATCGAAGTTAACATTTATTTGGTTAAAGTGAGCATGCGATTTAAAAGTTGATGACCCTGGTACACAGTCGGTTCAGTTTTAAGATAGCATCGCTCGAATCAAATTGGACCATCAAACCAATTAAACACTTGTTTGAAATTTACGGTAAATCCTACTGATAGTTTTTGGCATTTTGAATTAAATGTTTGAATAAATTTCGGGTAACTACAGGAAGTTTGTGAAAAATGAATATTTCGTTTATTTTTCAATCGCTTTGAATTCTACTTTAAACTTTTATGATAAATGGTCCTTTTCCGTTCGATCTGTGATATCCTGCTTCGTTCTGTTAGATGGTTTTCTTTTTGAGGATAAGGTTGTTTGTCGCCTATCGTCTAATCTTATTGCTTGGTTACAAACAACAAAAAATTGCCTTCGGATTTTCCGCAATCTTTAAACCACATTAAAAATTTGTCTCGTTTCATTATTTTCTGCCAAATTTCGGTTAGATGAAAGTGAAATCAAGAATTTTTTTTAACCACCGAGTTTTCTATGAAAGCAGCAACTAGATTTTGCTTTTAAGATAGCCCGGGCCACATCAATACAAGCTCCATGGTGTGATAAAAACATGTGGCACGTGATTTATCCGAACAGCGTGAACTTGACGTAAAACGAACTGCAAACAGATAACAAGAACTGGTCTTACATATATACGAAAATAAGTAAATCTGATGTTTGATTAATTCTTCGGCGTGTTGAAGTGAATACGGAATTAAATTTTTCTTAAAGCTTGTAATGAGCGATTGCTATTTTACCTGTTGAAATATGGAAATGCGTTTCTCTTTGTAACACATAACAAATTTTTATTGAAAGATCTTCAACGGAGGACAGGTTTTGAACAGACGAGTACGGATCAAACTTCCGAAAAAGCAGTTAACACATTCGAAAGAAAGGTCATCCGAAAAATTGTTGGGCCCGTAAAGGAAGGAACGGACTGGCGAATAAGATACAACCATGAGCTGTATCAACTCTTCAAGGAGTCAGAAGCTTGGACGTTCATCAAACTACGTAAACTGCAGTGGGTTGGCTATGTAGAGCGAATGGAAGACAGAAGAATGCCTAAGTGTGCTCTTAAAAGCAAAGCGAATGGTAACAGGCCTGTAGGCAAACCACCCAAGCTCGGTTGACGAAGACAGCAAGGCCATCTTAAAAATTAGCAGCTGGAGGACACGGTCTTTGGATCGAGACGATTGGAGACCACGTCTTCAGGAGGCCAGGGTCCGACTTGGGCCGTCGCGCCTTGATGATGAGTAGGGATCAATCTAAGACTCAGGTAAGAGAATGTCTTGTTCAGCCACGAAACTTCGATTCTTGTCCTTTGGGTGATATTAAAATTCCGAGATGAAAAAAGTCTTTAAGCGAAAATTCATTTTTACTAATAGTAATTTGAAGTAGTCTGGGTGGCTTAGTGGCTTCGGTGCACCTGGTACCAGGTTCAAATCTGCTTGGCGACAAGTAATTTTCGAAAATGGGATTGGGTGCCGGAGTACCAGTTAACTCAGCTGTAAATGAGTACCTGAGTTAAAATCGGGGTAATAATCACAGACGAGCGTGTAGCTGACCACTTCATTTCCTAATGTTCCGTTGGTCTCGCAATGAAGTAACTCTAGCATTACTTCAAGGCCTAGGCCCGATTTGGGCTGTTTCGCCATTGATTATTATAATTATAATTTGGACATAAAAAAGGTAAGAGGTAACCTGAAATATGATTTTAACAAGATTAAAATACTGCTCATACCAATCGGACAGCAATGACCCTTCTAAGGATAATTTCAATGGATCGCATAATTTTCGTAACTGGAACTGGAACTAGCTACTTTAAAAGAGATCGCAATAAAGAGAAAACAGTAGAGGACACAGGTATTTCAACTGACTGAGTATATTTAAATTTTTTCCATGAAACGAAACATGTCAGTCGCGTTTGCGCATTCCAGGAAATCAACGAAATCGCATATAAATATCTGCCGAATGTTTGCAACTGTTTAAATAGAATCTAGCAGAGTTTTGCTGCGTTCTGTAACAATGGGCGAAACAATTTGAATATATCGAAAATTCGCCGGAAATGAAACAGTTAAAACAAATAGACTGCACGGCCAAAAAACCAGAGATATCGGACTCTAAACTTAGACGTAATATGAATAATTACTTTTCAAAAGAAATAATTTATATTTTGTTATATTGTCAAGAAATGTTTACTGATATAATGATGACCGGTTTGGTATTTTGCGGTCTTGCATTTCTGAGCGCATTTTCACAGTACAAGGCTGGTTTGGATTCATTTTGTCCGTGCCAAAAGCAAGACCAAAATCAGTCCAAATGGACTGACTGGTTTGGTTTGCGTTTATGCGTATGACCAGATTGTTTTTTGTCTATTCAGACTGGTCTGGTCTGCACGTAAACCCGACCAAAGATATGGCCAAAGTGAAAAGCCTAAGCATGAATGTGGCTTATACTATGCTCAGACTACGAGATTAACGTTTAAATCGAGTTAAACGCGTCTACGATAACACGCAGCTACAACGCGTTTAAACGAAAACATGTACTGCGACCCTCTGGGACATTTACAGACAACTTATAGGGGTCCTAACGAGACACAGTCCTGTTGGAAAACTAGGATTACTCATGGCTGATCTGTGTCGATGTGGTGATAAGAATGTTGAACCGACACTAGAGTATAGTGTGTAAATGCGTAAGTCTGGCACGTACCAAGGTATCGGTACTTGGGGAAATTCTCCTTGACTGATCTATTAGAAATTGCGACGATTCCATTATGGAGAACTACTCTCTTCATAAGGAAGAGCAATATTTGGAATCAGTAGACTAGAGCCCAGTTTTATACGTGAGGACCACAATAGATCCGCAGTGATGTGATGATCTCAACCTAACCTAATCTAGTCTGAAACTTCCTTTTATTTCCTTTTTATTTTGGCTACTTAAACGCGTTTGAAACGCATAGTCTGTACAAGATATTAGGCTACTCTTCCCTTTAACCACTTCATTGTAAAGCTCAGATTGGGTAAAATTTCAGTTCAGCTGCATCCAGCGTATTCACCCGATTTGGCTCCTCCGTCCTACTATTCGTTCCCGAAACTAAAAACTTTTCTGGCTGGAAAAAAAATTGATACAAAGAAGAAGCCATCAGTAAGGCAAATAACGACTCTTTCGAGGGCTCTTAAGAAAAAATCTGCAGGAACAAATTGGGAACCTGGTTAAACGTTGGGCCAAGTGCATTGAACTTCAAGAGGATTACGTCGAAAATGAAAGATGACATGAATTCAATGTTAGATGTTTTCCGGTGTTAGTGGAGTGAAACTCCAACACGATATCCCCGATATCCCCGATATCCCCGACTGTTGATTAATCGCTGTCCTTGAGTATATGATAATTTGGATAAACTTCACTGGAGAGGCCAGTTTTTATAAGATTGTGTTGGACTAGGTCCGAAGGAGATGTTTCGTCATCGGAAGGCATAGACTCATCAGAGGGTGTATTCTTGCCTGCTATCCAAAACACCCTGACAGCTGGTGGAATTACTGAAAAAATGTCTATATAGCGATATCGGAATTCACTTTATAGTCTACGAATTTTAATCTAGACAAATACCTGCCATTTACAACCTTATACTAAAGGTGGGTTGCTCTGAAAATTTTACCTAACGTTTCATGCAGTTGGTGGATAACGATCAACGCTAAGAGTGTGAGAAAGAATCCCGTCGACAGCAAACTTATTTTATTTACCAATATTTTTTATTACTTGGTTTTCAGTCGGGAATTTCGTGTTGGACTTTCACTCCACTGACACCAGAAAACATCTAACATTTAATCATAATAGCTTCAATGGTACCTTGCCATGAAAACCAAGTAATAGATGACATGAAATTTAGCTTGTTGTCTAGCCTGCATATCGAACAAACTTCGTAATTCGATTTCAGTATCACAACGGAAAAATTATGATTTTCGGAAGATGGGTTATAAGAAAGTCTGAATCATAGCTGCTCTGATAAAAAAAAATGTGTGCTAAAGTATTTTTTTAACCTACAGCATTCTCTATAAACCCGATCGAATACTGATTAGTTCCTGATCGGTTTAAAAAGGTAGTAAGTTTTCTTTTCTCCAAACAGCGACCAGTTAACCCATTCAATAGCCTTGCATCACCGGAAGCGATTGCTACCAATGCGAGCGTATAATCGAACACAGTGTTTGCTCATTGAGATGGATTTGTAAATCTGCTCTTAAATGTAAATTAAGTTACTAATCACTAGCGTAAAGTCAAACAAATCTAAGATATTGACTATAGTCTAATAAGCAGGATTTTCTAATCTTCGAATTCTATGAAGCTCGGCCGGGAGTCGAACCCGATCCACAGATATGGTAGATGGAAATGCTTGTCACTTAACGACATACACTTGAAGAAGTAACAATTTCTTTTTTTGTATTAGAGGCAAAAAGAAATAAGCTATAGGAACGGAGCTTTGTAATGTGTAAAATCAATTACTCGTTGTTATTAGTAAACTAATTTAGGAGACGGATGTGTCACGTGTGGGCATAAATACCCAGTCCCCAATTAAACAAAAAGTTAACCAGATGGTAAAAGCATCAATGACTGTGCGACTCTTCGTTTCTATGAGAAAAGAAATTTAAGAAGCTTATACAATTTTTTCTCTCTCTCTCTCTCTACATCGAAGTTAACTTATGCAAATATTTTATTAAGACAAAATCGAACTGATAGAAGTCGATAACTTCTCATGGTTATCACGGCTGAGTTACCTGAAAAGTCGGAAATAAAAGCGCGATCAAACTTGTGTGTACTAAAAAATGATGTAATCGATTTGGTGTTAATAAAACCGGCACCGTCACACCCACCTTGTTCTCTTCTCGTCGCCGTCCAACCAAACGAATATTTTGTTTCTGGTCTTCCTCAGTCCCAAACGAAAATAATTATGCTCGCCAGATCATAGCAACAAACTTAACCTTGAGATTTAATGTATGCACATTTCGGTATGTGCTACTAAATCTGTATTTTTACCAGTATTCTTGATTGTTGGTTTTTTCGGTACGAATTTTATGTCGAATATTCGATGCGTGCCACCTCCACTCTATAGACTCTTCCACTCTCTGACGATCTTTTCAAGCACTTCCGAACGCAACATTTTTCAAATCCGACCTTTCGATCCCGTTTATAACAACCATGACACCGCATAAACTATTTTTGTCGATTCTGATTGTAATTAATCGTACCTATTGCAGAATAAAACTATTTGCTTGATCAATGTTTACAATAAACATGCCAAAAAAATATTCCACTCTTCGAGTTTGCCGGTATATAATTAAATCAGTCGGTATGAAAATATAAGAACCTTGGTTCGAAATAAATTGTTTCGCATTTTCCTATTTAATTTCTTTTTATTGTTCGTGCTATTCTATTACAAGGTAATCTGTCAGTCAGATCAATCAGCTCAATGAGCCGGATTTGTAGAGCATATTACATGTTACTGATTTGCAATAGGGTCGCAATGAAAAGAAATAGGATTTAGGCGGCTATCTAAATTTATAATTATAAAAATCCTGAAATCGGATTTTAGACGATCGTACAGAAATAACGAGAAGTAAGAACCAATTCAATATCTCATCAAACCCCAGAGATATGTCGGAATTCGTGAAAACGGATATAAAGGGTTTTTTAATAAGAGCGCTCCAACGATTATTTAGATAGAAAATTTGCAAACGCTGTTCAAGTGTGTATCGGTCCATGATAAAATGTATACTAATGAAGTTTATAAATGCCAAGAGAATGAAAAAAAAATATGGCGTCGTTCGCCGTTCCTAAAGTTGGAGCGCACCTATTGAAAAACCCTTTAATTCCCTTACACCCCCTTATAGGTAGAATATCATAAAATCCTAAAAACAATTTCTAGGAACGCTCGAAATTCGTTGGGATATAGCCTTCGTTAGGATATAGCCTTATATAGACTTTATTGTTAAAGCAACTTTCGGCGTTCCAGAAGGCCTTACATAAGGAGACACCATGATATGGGCTGATTTTCTTGGTACGAAATGTGATCCTGCCATACTCTGTGCATAATATGGCTTTTAAGTTGATTTTCTAACATACAGTCAACCCTCCTATAACACGATGGATACGTACCGCGTTATATCGAAAACATGTTAAGCGAAACATAGAAGTACAAATTAAAATTAAATAATGCCGTGTTATATCAAAATTTAAGTCATATAAAAAAATAATTTTATTTCAAGTGTTTTTAATGATTCTAAACAAGACTTTGTCTTCAGAATAGTTTTCACTAAGAACCGTGATGCACTTGCTCAGACGTCGCATTGCGAATCGCTGATAAAGATGAACGAGAGAGAAAAAACACCATTTGTGTATGTACAAATAGGGGAATTACCTGTTTATATCAACTGAAACAGTGTGTTCTAAAATTACCGTGTTATACGAGGGTTGCCTGTAATACCAATCTGACGCAGTTAACTAAGCAAATCAAGGTCTCATTGTCTTATGGGTGAAGTCCGTTTCCAGATCTGAATTCGAAGGAGAATCAATGGCAGAAACTGTGGCGGCAATTACTGTAAACGTATTAAGCGATGCGACGCGATAAGAGCTGATTAGAAGGCATGTTGAGAACAGGATTACATGATTTCTTTATTGATGTGAAAGCCATTAGTTAGTATGAGAATGGCTAAGTTATGAGTCAGTCAAGTTTACGTTGGACTTACAGTGGCTCACAGCTTATTTCAACCAGCACGTAAAAAAAACTTTAAATGCCTATAAAAACTAAACTAAAGAAGATATCAACATTATTTAAACGCAGGCGATTAGTCTAATGTTTAAACTAATCAAATATGACTTAATTTTTTTTTTTTTTTAATTTTTTAATATTCGAAAATAATTAAAAACGAAAAACGCATCAAAAAACAATGCCACAGCTCATTTCAACCAAGTAACAGATTCAATGTTTAAATTAAGTTAAAAAGCACAACAAAAAATTTCAATATTTAGTATGACCACCCTTTTGGTCGACCACAATTTTAAGCCTCTTAAGCACTGAATCGACCAGTTTTTGTACCACTTCTGGGGTAAGTTTAGCCCATTCTTCATTTAATGCAGTTTGCAGATCGCTTTTGTTGGATATTTTCTGTTTTCGGAAGTTTCTGTCCAAAATGACCCACAAATTTTCGATGACGTTAATGTCGGGCGACTGTGCCGGTGGTTTGATAACAACGTGCTGGTTGAAATAAGCTGTGAGCCACTGTATATTCACAGTATATTCCAATAGACAGCTTCGTTTACGTTCATGTTGACGTCACGCAGACGTAGCATTAATATAATAGTTTAGATAAGCTAACCCATCTGAAAAGTCAACTTTTTTTTTCAGAATTCTGACAATGAAGTCAAAGTGAAAAAATAATAATTCAAGTCTTCACTACATTTTGTCGAATTTCATTCAAGTGTCATTGCAAAAACTATGCGCCAATTTTTCAGAAGAACTTAAATTTTGCCTAATTTTATCCAACAAAAAATGTTTAACACGCTAACTAGTAGTACTTTTTTTATTTTATATAAACAGTATATCTGTACCTCAGAGGTAAACTGTCGTAACTACCAAATTTTCGATTTTGGGATTATTAATGTAATTGCATTGTTGATGTATATTTTTAAGTGGCAATTCATTGCATCCGCAGAGCTAAAGGAAGCCAAAATAATCAATGAGTATTAATTGTATCTGCCTTGTATTGATAGAGGAAATGTATAGTTATAAAATGGTCTACTGAACATTTTACGAAATGTCACTTACGACAGCTTACCTCTGAGGTACAGATATATTCTTTCAAAATATGAAAATAGCACGCTAGCAAAAAACTATTCATAAGTTCTGTGCTGTAAGATCGGCATAAAGACAGTCTGGAGTCGTGTAGCGTACCCTTAAACGAGTCATGTCGACGTCTACACTGCCTTTAGGCGTCTTGTTTCAGCCAACGTGTAAAGTCTACTTTCTCGTTGACTTCGTCAGCTCTTGTAAAACTATTAAAACTAATCCAAAACAACAACCAAAATTTAATTGGGATACAAATTTCCTATGCACTGTTTTGAATGTATGCTTTTTAATTGGTTAAGATCATTACCTAGTTACGAACTTTTATTCAAACTACTTAGTCAAATACGTGACCCAACCCTCAAACCTAGCCAATTCCTACATATTTTTCACATTCTGCTGATTATCGGATCGCTGAATGAGCCTATTGTAATTATCGTTCGTGAACTTCATGCTGACCTTTTCGGGTTTGCATTTAATCACTTCTTGATCTCAAAGAAAAGATGGAAGGAAAACATGTCAAAACTTGAACGAAATTAAATTGAATTTCAATGAAATTAAAGAAAACGAACTACTCAGGAAAAGTTTGTTAATTTTTTAATCAATTTTGTTTTATTTGTAGCACTTTTATAGTTGAGCCAGCAATGATAAGCTTTTTTTTCCGAGTCTTTCATTTCCTGTTATCATCAGCGGTTTTTTTTTTTGTTCAAGTTTAAATTTTGAACAAATCGACAACGTGAACAATTTTACTAATATCCCTTAAATTCATTGTCAAAGCTTGTTTAATGTTTTAAATGCAAACTTAAACTGTAAGTCATGTAAACGTTCATAAGTGGCAGCTTCTAAACTGGCAACCTTGAGCCACTAATTGCCATCATTTCAAATATATATATTACTAAGTGTGACTGAGGAAAATGGGAATCTTGGATGATTTTTGTTGATTTAATTTATACACAAGTTGAAGTTAGTGCCGAAATTTCTACCGTTTAGCAACACGTTCATAATTTTGCATAGTTTAGCATATTTGCTGGTTGAAGATATCCTTGGATGATGTTAATGGATGTATTTTTTTTTCCTTTTACTTATTTAAATGGATCTGTAAGGTATGCATTGAGATTAGATTAGATACGAATTCCTAAGTTGACTCAGGTATAAGTAATGCAATAATTTATAACAAAAGAAGTACCGAAACGGAAAAACTGAATTCTAAAGAAAAATTTATAACTCCGAACTTTTTCGATTGGTCAATAAAAGCTAAAAAATAAATTGTAATATCAAATTTATTACAAAAAAACTACTTGACTTCTGCGAAATTGTAGCAGTGTAAGATTATTTAGAAGTGATAATAAAGCTTAATACATAACGGAAAATGTAAAGCACACTAAGTTGACTGCTGGTTTAGATTTAATAATTATTATAATCCAAACACTTATAAATTCCAGCTCTGCTGCATTTATTCAATATTTTTCATGATATAGATTCATTATATCGTAACTTGAAGTAAATATTGGTTAACAAAAAAATTAGAAAAAATTTTAAACATAGCCACAAATGACGTAAATGATATTGGAACTGCTGCTACCTTATGACCTTGAAGAATAAATACATAATTCAAAATTAATTCCAACGTACCAATTTATTATGAAATGAAGAATTTTGTCAGTACGGTATTAAATTTCGTAGATAAATAAAATTTAATGAGTCGCCCTTTACCAGTTTTTCCGGTTCAAAAGACAGCAGATACTTCGCACAAAAGCGATATCGAAGAAAATGTAGCTATTTTGAGGAAAAAAAAAACACTACAAATTTGATTAAAATAGTAAAATTTAGTAGAATCTACTAGAATCGAATGTTAATATCCGGGAGGATCGACGAACAAGTTAGTTGAAAACGATTGTATTGTAAAAACAAATGGCTTGGCCTGTTTGTATGGAAGCTCTACTTAAACCTAATGAAATACAGCCTATCCTTTCACTGGTGGTACCCTATAAAAGTGCAAGATTTCATTGAAAAGAATTGAACGCAGCCCAAAATAAAACTTGAGAACTGAAATATAACCGATTGTTTGACTAATGGTCCTCTTTTTAAAAGTTGCATGAAATCGATTGAGGGGCTTAAAATTTATAGTGTTACTTTACTATCTTAGTAAAAATCCAAGTTATAACCAGAGTTTCCCGTTGCTCTCTTGTGACTAGTCCCCCCCTTTATAAATGCAAAAAATACAGTAAAATCTATTGAGTGGTTTAAAAGTTATGGCGGAACAGATACAGAGCAAAATAAAATTTGCGTTCTACTTCATCATGCCTGGAATAGTTGGAATAGTTTTCTTAAATTTCAAATATTTTCACGCATTATTTGCACAAAGCCTCTATTCCTTTTTCCTATTTTCTTTTGTTTTCTCTTCAATTTAAGTTAGTTAGTAAGTTAGGTTTAAGGCCACTACACAAGGTTTTTTGAAAACATTTTTCCTTGAATTTATGTAACTAAAATTGTCATAAATGTTTTGCTTTGCTGTGCTAACTAGGTTTAATTTCACTGTTAAGATTTTGAATTATCTGTCCTCTAAACTAAAAGTTATAAGATGTTAGACATAAGTGGATAAACTAAACTAATAAATATTGATTGATTGATTGCACAAAGCCTCTAGAAATGTGGGCATAGCTGCATATCGGTCCTGTTTATTGAATGTATAATAACTTGCTAGAGAAAACATACCACCTAATTCATCAGGTCAGCCAAATCTGCGATATCTTGGGAGCGTTAATCGACACTCGAATGTCCTCCAAGGATCATCTTCTGGAGATCAGCGAAAAAGCTTCATAGGTGAATGGTGCACTCTCACGCATCATGACAAACATTGGAGGACAACGCTCCAACAGGCGAAATCTATTAGCAACGGTTATGAGTTCCGTAATGCTTATACGCTGGACAGATCTGGGCAGATCCAACGAAGAAGAAATCGTATATAGCCGGAATCGTCTCAGCGCACTAAGGACTGCTAGTGCTTTTCAAACAGTGTCCGATGAATCGGAATAATATCGGCAGTGCTATCAATAGACATGCTAGCGACTCGACGTAGCAGCAGATGATGCATCGAAACTGGACGAGCGGCAGAGCAGTATTCAGGAATTGCAAGGACACTGGTAAAACGTGAACAAAGGGAGATGAACATTCACATTGATTCCAAATATCGACAGCTCGATAAGCTAGTTGCAAACACATAGAAGTGGACTTTTATGTGACTCAGCTGCTCAGCGTACATGGTAGTTTTAAGCAGTAACTTCACCGCTTCAAGCATGAGAACGACCCGTTCTGTCCCAACTGCCCCACGATATTGAGGAAGCACGGAATATCTTACTGCACTGCCCACGATGTCGATCGAGCCGGGGTTGCAGAGGCCTTCGAAGAAGCTCCGACCGAAGAAAACTTAGTTAAACACATTTTTGACCTTAGATAACCCTCAAGAGGCAAGTTTTCCAGCCTGCAGCAGCACGGATTATGTCGACACCTTGTCGCTTTGAGCGAGCGACTCACCACAGGCGAGAACTGACTACGCTCGACAGACAATAACTGACGGTTTTAGCAGTATTGCTATGACGGTCTTCCCACGCAATATCTAACGGTGTTTCCGGGAGAATCCAGCCGTACGACTAAGGGGATGTTCAGCGGGTTAAACACTGACTTAAGGTGGACTTTCATTGTCGTCGCAATTCTGCGTCAGAGCGTCGGACTCAACAATCAAACAATCAGATTTTAGTTCAAGGGACAGGATGCGTCTGCGTCACAAGTCGTACATTCTTCGGTTTTTTTCTGTGCCGCAAAATAAATTGATATGACTCTCTACTTTGACTGCTGTACTGAACGGAACGGAACATTGAGCATTGTGTTCGGAGTCTTAGGCTTTAGCAGTTTGGTTCATCTAAATTAGGCTTGGTAGCTTACAGCAGCACCCACTAAGCTTACCTAAATAAACCATTGGTCAATTCCATAGAGATACTGGAGATGACCAACCACCGGTTTCGTATAAAGCGCTTTGAAGCCAAAACGACGGTGAGATGTGAGACAAAAAAGGAACGTTCGTTGTTTTAGCGTGCGAGTGAGTACGACAAAACAGGTTCATTATGTCAATTGTTGTTGTTTTGCGTGCAAGTGAATGCAACGACGTCCACCTTCAACTCAATCGCTGCTTGCAATCTCCAGTATATAACATATACATATCTCTACGGTCAATTCTAAGATACTGCTGCACCTCACCATATAAAATTTGGTGCAATGAAGAACTTTTTGAAGGCCATGAACAAAGATGGACCAGCATTTAAGTATCCCCAGAAAAGTTTTCGCGGTTGAATGAAGCAAAATTAATAAAGGTACTTTTATCGGAGCCCATATTAAAAAATTTGTTTGGGAAATGTTTTGATAAGATTTTTACAAACACTGAGAAGACGGCTTCGGCTGATTTCCACTACGTCCAATTTTCGGACAAAATTACATATGACAAAAAAGGCATGTCTTTTGCCTCAAATACATATTGGACCAACCAAAGCGAATGCGACCAAGCGCCAACAGTCAGTTCACTTGTGTGCGTTGGCTACCTCCATGGACAAGCCACCGGTTTTTTATACAACACTTTGAAGCCAAAAACACGATGAGAAAAAACACGATGAGAATTGAGACAAAAAATGGTCGTTATATCAAATTGTTGTTGTCTTAGCGTGTGAGTGAGTGAGACAAAACAGGTACGTTATGTCAATTTGTTGTTGTTTTGTGTGCACGTGATTGTGACGACGTCCGCCTTCAACTCAAACGCTGCTTGTCATCTCCAGTATATGTATATATATATCTCTGTGGCATCCCCACTTAACAGCGCTGGTGCTACTTCGCCTCTGTGTCGATTTTTCGACAAAAGTCAAAGGGTTTGACACTGAACAGCTGATAATTGACAGCTGCAGCTTACGAATTAAGCCAACGTGTGGACTGTAGCACTCGTACACGCTGGTACTAGGTCTGTTCTTTTTGCACAAACTCTTGCAAGCTGATCTGCTATTTCGTTACCCTCAATGCCCTCATGTCCGGACACCCAGTGCAAGAGGACTCTGTTGTTGTTACTGAGGATGCACAATTTTTCTTGGCCAGCACTTGACCGACTTCACGCTGGCCCAACATGTAATTGGGGTATTTGAAGATTCATTTCCTTCACTCACATCTGAAATTCGGTGAAAGTTTTCCTCAGGACATTTCAACCATAGAGAAGCGATTCCAGGGAAAATAGAATATGTACTACGAAGCCAGCGATTATTATTAGACTTTTTATCAGAGATTCTCCTGAGCCCATGTGCAAGCGAGAAGTAAAAATTCTACGTTACTATTTTCATAAATGAGCAATTGTGAATTATTTAAGGAGCTAAAAAAAAACTTTAAACTTGTGATCAGTACCCCACAATCCATAAAACATGTAATTTGTGGCCCAGTGTACATCTGGACGATACATAAAACATGCAGTTAGCTATTTATCGTGTCAAATAACTTTCGAACAGCAGTGTGCCCCTAAGCAACCAAGTCTCGTGTTGTTTCTTCTACGCTTCCTCTCTCCTCCTCTAACATGTTAAACTCACCATTCGTGCGATAAATTATCAAATCGAGTGACCGCAAATGAGAGAAGTACATGTGACGTGAGTCCCGCGACACCCTGTGCTGGTCGGAACGAGCGAAACAACGCTATGTCTGACGTAATGCGCATTTCAAAAATCACGACCGTAAGCGAGACACAACTACTGTCCTCGGTTGCTGTCGTATCGTAAAACGAGCTTGAGCTTTTCAACACACACGACCAAGAGACTTGAACAATTGAAAATTTTCGTTTCGGAAATTACTTACAAAAAAAAATTTTTTGTTTCCCTCCCCGTTTGCTCAATATGTCCGCGGAGGTGGGTAAATCGAATTAATAAAAAATGAAAAGAAAAAAAATGCCGCTGTCAGAAAACTTACCCGACTACACCGCGCCCATACTGATAGGTCTGCGGTCGCCATGGCGTCCCGCCGTACTTTCCGATATATTTCTGACGATATTTGTTCATATTGTAGGTGCTGGCCTTGTTGTCAACTGCCGCGCTGCCCGCTTTCCTACGCGACGGATTGTAGTAATTGCGCTCGTGTGCTACAATTTTTTCGCGTTCGGCTGCCGTGGGTGCTGTCGAATCGCCACCAAACTGTTGCAAAAGAAATGCCGTCGTTGAATCGCGATCGCGATTACTGCCTCCGCCGCCGCCGTTACCGCCGATGTGATGATTACTTCCGTTACTGTTGACGGAACTACTGTTGGTTTTTCCACTAGAATTCTGTTGTTGCTGCTGCTGTTGTTGGAGCTCCAGTTGCTGTTGTACCTCATTCGAATGTGTCTCCCAAATTGCAAACCATGTACGCAGAGCGGGTCCTTCCTGTTCCTCTTGATACCAGCCCACAAATGGATCCATTCATACGCCGCTGTTCACGCAAAAAACCGTCGTCGTCGTCTCCGGACACCACCGACACTCGCGCGACAGTTTTTTCTTTTCGCGAATCGGATTTTTTTTTTCGTGATATCGTTCCGCGGTGGTCGTGCGATTCTCGGTGCGCATTCACTTTTTTTTCGATTAAAAACACGATAGCTTCCGGTTTTTTACGCCCCAACACTCAACTGATTGAAATTAAGGGGAATGTCTTTTATACACAGCACGAATCAATTAAGTTACTTCTCAGTGATTTTTTCGTCGGATGAACGAAGACTCCGGGGCGGAAAATTCGCACTTTTCCACCTGAAAGTGCTAAGAATAAATTTTCGAGGTTATGTGTGGACCAATTTTTTTTTTCCTTCGCAATTTTACTATACTCACCACAGTGCGACTGACAGAAACGAAACTACTGCCTTGAATATGCGGCCATCCTTTTTCTACATGTTGAAGTCATCTCTCTCTCTCGATTGGTTGGGCGAAGAAGCAAATATTGGTCGCGTTTCGGCAAGATATTCAGGTCTTTTTTGCGCGTGTTTTATTTTAACTGAATTAAGTTTAGCACTTTTCTTATCGTCGTCGTCGGCAATGTCGAGGCAAAAACACTACTGCGAGCGCTCTTCTAAACTAAATGTCAAACTCTTGGGAACTTCGGTGCGTGAGCAGGACAACGGATGTCGGCACACTCGGAATTTTGTACACTCCGAACCAGATTATTTACCGCCAATATTCGGAGCGCTATTTCGACTTTAGATTGCACTTGCACTTTATTCACGTCTCAATGAACTTGCAGGCCGTCATCCTTTTCGGACAAAATCCTCGCACGACACGCAAACACACCAAAGTTAACCCGTACGTCCGCGGACAACTCCAGCCGGATTGTCCACCACACGGTCCACGCTGAAGTTCCGTACGTCCTTGCTCCTTTTTTCAACTACAATTATTAAAACGAGTCACACTACTATCAAACTTGCACCTAGATATCGTATAATCCACTATCCAGTCCAGTGGTGCTTCGGATTCGATTCGATTCGACGTTTGACTACTAACGAAATGATCACTTTTCACTGCGCCGCGCAACGAAAATGTCAGGCGACCGCTTAGAAAACCAAAATAGGAAAACACCAACGAGCGAAAGAGACAACCGGATAAGTAACTCACGCTTTCCGAGAAACGAGTACGTTCAAAACTTTAGAAGTAGGCGCCATCTGTTGGCGGGACACCCTTTCGGCAGGTTTCAATGAAAGAACCGTTGAGATTCTGTCACATGGTTCAAACCCTCAAACCCCGATTGATCGAAAAAAAATCTTATTGCATATTCTCAAAGAGGAAATTCATACGCAACTTCTGACCATAGATCTGTACGGAAAACTATGAAAAGCAAGGAAGGACGAACTGATTTTACGAATGTTGAAAAGAATAGTTGTCCATCACTGGGTGGTGTTTATTGCCGGTCCTTCGCGAGGAATCATCCGGTTTCAAAACAGTCGCTGCTCGTTATCTCCAGTACATATATCCCTATAATTTTAACAGACAATAGGTCTGTTGTTCATGTATGCACTTTCTACACTTTTTTGCACTAACTATTTTTAAGAACACTTGACACAAACTCATACTAAAACAGTATGCTTTCCACCCCCCATTCACCCTTTACACTTTTCTAAGCTCGCTCGAGAGTTAGTGCAAAATTGTGTAAAAAGTGCATGCAAAAAGAACAGACCTAATTTGAAGGTAGTATGGGTTGCTAAGTGGCTAGAGCACTTGCCTTCGGTGCACCTGCTAGTAGGTTCGAAACCGCTTGGCGACAAGTAATTTTCGAGAATGGGGTTGGGTGCCGGACTACCGACACTAAGCTGTAAATGAGTACCTGAGTTAAAATCGGGATACGAGGAACTGCTATAAGTAGGGAATCTCTCACCTCCTTAGATAAGAGTCAATATATTCTTATAATAGGTGCAACTGGATCAAGATCATAATTGAAAAAAAAAAAACGTTGTGGAATGATACAAAAAAAAACAATTTAAATGGTTGGCATTCCTGCTCGAAATTATGTGTCAGCTGTTGTCTGTCAAATATTTATTGATATATTATTGGCAGATACTAGTGGAAATAATGGATATAAGCGAAAAATTACTATGTATTGAACCAATACTGTGCAGATATTTGCGAATATTGTTTAATAAATACGGAAAATATTTATTGACGTGTGACAAATGTCAATTATCAGCTGCCATTGCATTTGAGTTGCAGGGCAACAACTGTGAAAATGCGAAAATTTTGTTGAATTCAGAAGCAGCTTTACGATCCAACTATTACCTCGTTCACGTGGTAGCGTAGTGTAGTGTAGCGTATTATGAAATCCGGTTGATATATGAGTGTTCACGTGAAGTGAATTGACGTTTCACACTCTTATTTTTTGTTGACAACTGTCACATAAATATAAAAAACTATTACGTTCGCCGTGTTATGTCTTAAATATAATTTTTCCTTTTATTATTCAGCGAAATGAAAACATTAAAGGGGCTACAACTAAAATCGTAGAGAAAATCCAATCTATTTTTTTGACATTTGACAAAAAAACTGCTACGCAACGCAACGACAAGTGTTCTCGTGGGAGGATTAGCTAATCCACTACACTACACTACGCGGTTTTGCAACGTTGTAGAAAAACTACTCCGTAGCAAAATTTCGTGTGATCACCTGGTACAACGAAGTGCTCCGTAGCGATACGTCGTTGTCCAGGTGAACGAGGTATATGATCCCATTTTGTTTTTGGATCACCTCAATTGTTGTTGTTTTCAATGGAAAATTAATGATCTTGATCGTGATCCAGTTGAAAAAAACACACCTAATATCAAATTCAGTTTAATCTTGATGATAAATTATCTTCTAAATAAAATTGAGACTTCTTCGACGTAGTTTAAATATAATTAAAGTTTTAACGACTTTATTATTAATATATATAATAATAATCAATGGCGCAACAGCCCAAATCGGGCCTAGGCCTTGAAGTAATGCTAAAGTTACTTCATTGCGAGACCAACGGAACACTAGGAGGTGAAGTGGTCAGCTACACGCTCGTCCGTGATTATTACCCCGATTCTTAACTCAGGTAATCATTTACAGCTGAGTGAACTGGTAGTCCGGCACCCAATACCATTTTCGAAAATTACTTGTCTCCAAGCAGATTCGAACCTGGTACCAGGTGCGCCGAAGGCAAGTGCTCTAACCACTAAGCCACCCAGACTACTATTATTAATATATAATGAAGATAATTTATTAAAATTATTTAGCACAATTATTAAGCTCAATTCGTTCTATTAAAAAATTGGCTATTATTTCACAGCTTTTGATAAAAAATACTTTTATCTACTTAAATTTAGATCAATTCAAAATACGGATATCTGATTTGATAAAATCGACTGAAAAAAATAAAAATTAATTTTCAAAACTCCACAAAAACATGCCAACTTCGATAATTAAAAATTCACATCGAAGTTGGCCAAAAAATAATCGAAACTACATTGGCGAAAATGTACAGAGGTAAAGATAGTTAAAACTAGCGCCACCACAATAATCACAGACAAACGTGTGGCTGGCCACTTCACTTCCTAGTGTTCCGTTGGTTTAGTAATGAAGTAATTCTGACAAGGTCAGTTTGGGCTGTTGCGCCATTGATTATGACTAATTTGAACGTTGCCAAAATGGTCAAAATAATGCTAAGGACTTTATTATCACCTGCTACTAGAAGAAGTTCAAGAGGGCAGGGCCCGATATGGGCTGTCGCGCCATTTAAGAAGTTAACGAATCACTACATCGAAGTGGTCTTTCTACTGTGTGGAAATAAGTAAATTACTCCTACCACAATTTTACCAGTTCCGCTATTATAGCTATGTCGTATCAATCACAGTTAATTTTTCGGTTAAAACATATTCACATCAAGATTCCTAATTAACCACATTTAACACCACCGGAGGAACTTTATTATACTTATGGAAAACTTACTTTACAACAGCACATAAACCTGGAACGTATTAAACTAATTTACAATATTAAGAACAATTGACTAAAATCCTGAATCATTTTGATCCACAATCACGATATAAACAAGTTTAACACAAGAAATGCAGATTTTATTAGACAACAACATTATCTTAGGACTGACCGACTCAGAAAAGATCCTGTATTTGAAAGAGTGAAATTTCGCTTACCTCTCACTCCGCTCATTCCACTGTGAAATTAGTTCGTGAACGATACCAAGGATGTCACATGATAATTGTTAAAAATCGAACTGACAAAGCACAAAAAAAAACAATTTACTTCAAATTGAAAATCAATTTCTTTTAAATAAGAAATAATCAATATTTACTTTCGATATAATGTTTTCTCATGCTGCGTCACTGAAATTTTCGAAACCACTCAACCGATATTGATGAAATTTGAACCACATATTCGTGAAATGCATAATTCTGGTCGGAACCGGAACTGGAACTCAGTCAAAATTTTCATTTTTAATATGTATTTTGTTGCAGTCAAATATGTACTGGTTTTTGATGCTTTTTTCGAAAAAAGCCGTTTTGTTAATTATGCGTGAATATTTATATTTCTAGTTCCGAACATAATCATAGATGTACTTAATCTAAAATTACTTGATTTTTTTTGTTTCATACGTATCTAATGAACTAAATCAATCTCGAAAGTCACTTAAGTATTTTCCAGGCAATTACATTAACGGGGATTTTTAATAACAAAAACAATAAAAAGGAAATTAAGAAAATTTAAATCAACTACTTTTAGAGTATATTTATTAAGCCCAAAAAGAATTCCAACAATATTTGTTCCAGCAACTTCTAAAAAAACCCTACAAATAGCACTTTTTTGAGCGTCCATAGCAGTATTGAAACCTTAAATAATTTCTGCGGCAAGGAACGTTGGCTTCTGCCAGGAGCGGATTACCGTACGGGCCGCGGCCCCCACATTGAGGGCCCCACAAGACGCTTACGAGAAAATATTTGTTTAAAAATTCTGACAGTACAAGAAATTTTAGACATGGAAAGTATAAGTATTGATAGAATCCTAAAAGAGCGGTTTTGCAAGATACGATATTCATATTTAAGCGTTGCAAAAAACTATAAAAAACGTTAGAAAAAGCTTTTAATCGAGAGTTTTTTATTTTTCTTCATTTTGAATCCGGATTCAATCCTCTAAAATCGCATGTAAACGCAGATCGGATCGAAACTAGACCGAATCGAAACCGGTTATGTCGTACAGTTTAATGCCATTTCATGTTCCGATCTTTCGATTTCCATGTAAACACGGTAATTGTCGAAAATTGCAAATTTTGTGGTATAAACACAATTGAGACGAACTTCGCCAGCGGCGGCGAAGTTAGCTGTCAAAATTTTAAAACTGTACCGCAACACACGTCTGATGGTGCATTTACACTCAGCGTTTGCGACGAGCCTCTATCCCCAACAAAAAATCAATCAATGAAATAGCTCGTACAGTCGCAAGAGTCTTACATTGAGAACCGGTTTGCAATGGCCTGATGGGGGTAGCTTCTCGCCTCGAGGCGAGCCTCATGGGTGAGTGTAAGCGCACCATGACGCAGAATTACGACGGCGAGCGGTTGGCGAACTTTACGTGTGACGCGGTACAATTCAGCGAACTTCGTCGCTGCTGGCGAAATTCGTCTCAATTGTGTTTATACCATTAACAAGAAATATCCTTGTATGCGATGCGACTGTGTACAAATGAGCCGTTTACTTTGAAAGTAGAATAAGTCACTTTCGTTTTTAAATCGACATGCTTAACCCGTAAGTCACAACGGCAACGCAAGCCGGCGCAGTCTAGGTGTCAAAAAGTTGAGCAGTGTACTTCTATTTGTTGACGTCACAACGGAAGCAGCTTAACGCAGCCATCAAAAAATGTTCGCCAACTCTTAACTTTTCCGTAGCCCGTAATTAACCTCAAAATTAATGAGTGATTTTGTTGTGTTTAACACGTTGAATCTGTACTTTATGTGCCCCGGAATAAATTAAAATTAGCTACAAAATTGTTTCTAGTTAGTTCGCTGCTTCGTATAAACGAATATGAACACTTTTGTGAGAATTTCAAATTAATTTAAAACTCAACCTGACGCAGAGAGTGAATAGTTATCTGACTTGATGATTTATTGGAGGCGTCAAGCTGCGCCGTGCTGCCGCGTTCTACTTTGTATGTGACTCAAGCATAAGGGTTTTCGTTTCCTCTATTAATTTATGTAAATAATTTTAACGTCTATGTCATCATACCCTTCCATTTTTAAATCCACGCTCTCTATTCTTTCCTTATTTGTTTCAAACTTTCCATGTTGTTCTTAATGAAAATTCTTAAAAAATAATTTTTAAAGACTCACTTTACGTTAAATTCTTCTTACTTCATTTTGACATTATTGCGTCATTTTTTGCATTTGTTTTTAATCTTTCAACCTTCTATCCGATCACCTAAAACGTTAAAAATCTGTATTGTTATCCTCCGCCTTTCTTTCCTTTATCTTATTTCTTCTTACTTTTTATATCCTCCTTTCTTGATTGTTATTTTATCTTTATATTAATTTTTCCTTTTCATCTTGTCATCATCACTTCAGTTTTCCAACTGTTTATTTACGATTATTTCCCTGCCTCATCGACTAATTTTTTGTTAAGTCTAAAAACGAAACTGTTCAGGAGTGCTCTTTCTATTTTTACTATTAAACTATTCCTGTAAACCCATTTTGTGTGAAAAAATTAAATTTGTTGACATCTCAGTGATCAAATAACATAGGTATAACAATAGCTTTTTCACAGTGCGTACAATGTATAAGGCTTAGGAGATGACTTATCCTATTTTACTACCATATTTTTCGACTCACCAAGTTATTCCCTGTGACCACAGATAAGTTAAGTCTATTTGGAGCTAAAAAAAACCGTTTATTTTCTATAAAATTTTTAATAATTGTTATTGCATAATAAAATTTAACAAGTTTATAGTGATAGCACATCATCCGAATTATATTAACATTTCCCTCGGCCCTGGAAGGCCCCACATGTCTTAATCCGGCACTGGCTTCTGCTTTGCTAGTCTCGGATAGTGGACCTAAGTTACCGGGCCTAAGTTGCACACTAGAAAGCGAGGAAGAGATTTTCATTGATCACAGCGACGTTGTATTGTATCGTCCTCTGACAGCGAATGTGTAGTAAATGAAAGTGTAAAAATTGCAAAGTGTAACAATACTTGAATTCGATGATAATAAGGCAATTTGTGATTTGACTAATTTAATTGTCTTTTTACCTTTTACGATCATCCATTTTGTGCATTATAAAAGTTTGGATCAACTTATAAAGGGTTTTCCAATAAGGACTTGACAACTTTGAATTCAATTTGTGAACGCACCCTTTCACTAATCATCGAACTGTCACTGTCAATTTATTCAGTAAACTTAACATTTTTATCATGGTAAAGTACACGAAGGAACAACGTCTGCAAATTAAATTATATTATTTTGAAAAAAAGTTGTCAAGTCCTTATTGGAAAACCCTTTACTAGATATTATCCAGAAAACAACCACTATACAGTCCGCCAAATTTGAGCAAAAATAAATCGACAAACGGAAAAAATTTGTAAATGTAATATGTAGTAATCTGGGGCTTATGTGAACAATAGTCAACTCAGCATCTATTTAAAATTATTAAAAATTAATATAGCTGCAATAAATAGGAAAGAACAATTTTTGATAGTAGTACTGGACTGCCATTAAACACAGCTTTATATAGATTATGATAGCTCATCAATGGAAACCACTGATATCATAGAAAAAGGACAATCTTGAAGGCCTATCTATTTCCCACATGCAGCGATAATTCGCACGAAGCCAATTAATATCATAAATATGCTGTCTATTTTTTTTTTTTTTTTTTTTGTTTTATTTATAACGAAAAATACTTTCACCACATACCTACCACACAGCGACCACAGAAAAGCTCAACAACCCAGACCAACCCAAAAAAAAATATTCTCTTCGCAATATTCCGCGCAGCAAGTCGAAGTTAGCCGGAAGTATTTATGATCTTGCTATAAGCTAAGTCGGCTAGTAGATAGTCTCTAGTGAAGCTTCTAACGTCTAGCCAATGATTAACATATGTATAATTAAACCAAAATTTAACGATTAAAAATCGTGGGCAGTTTTCTCTCTATCTTTTAATGAACCAATGCATAATATTACATTTGTTCGAGAAATCAAAAAAAAAAAGTAGTGATAACATATTGAAGTAACGTGATCACGCCATGATCACTGTGAAAAGTGCGACAATTAAGTGCAGTGTCTCTTGTAAGACATCGAAAAATAGTCAAAAGTGAATTGATTTCGTAGTGAATAGTGAGCAATTGTAGATATCATAATATCAAAGGAATATAATTGGCGGACAAATCAGATTATAAAACATTTAAGTTCGTTATATAACCGAAGAACTAAATCACGCCGACTGAACAATATCAAGGGCAAGTGTGTCTTTAAGTTTTATAGCAAAGTAAATTATTTTTGGCTAAAGGTTCAAAATCGTGCATAATAAAATTTTTAAAGAAATTTGAATCTTATAAATTTTTTATTGATGATTTTTGTGCATTCAAAGTCCGAAAAAACTGGTTTTTAAGATTTGTACATTCGAAGCTGTTTCGCATCTTGCAAATATGCTGCTTACAACGTGTTTACTAAACAAGTAATATATGAATTTTGCTTTTAGCAATAGTAAGGTAGGTGTACTTGAAATTAGTGTTTAGTCGCTTGCAGTACAAATAAATGTTCTCTATGGAAGTAGTTTATCGAATTCTTATTAATTTCCTGTTTGATCATCTCTGGGCATAGTAAAATACCGTCTTACAGCTAGACTAGGCCGGATGAGTATTATCGCTTTTTATGTATAAACAGAAAACGCGCCTTTTGAATTATATAATTAAAACATAGGCTTCATCAAATTTTCCTGAACTCCCTTGCAACAAAGTACATTCCTTCCTTCTAGAAAAATGGAAGGGTTCATACGAATTTTATATTATTATTTTTTAATAGCAAAGTATTGTCATCGAGTTAAAATTTAAAAAAGCGATCCAGTAATTTTGTATTTTCACGTTTTAAAACCCACAGCTCCGAACCACAGACCTGTTGAGTCATTGGTGGGTACATAGGATGAACCCCTTTAAGTACCGACATTGGGAAGGGTGAACATGTAAAGTTGGAGGTGGCGAGCAATTTTGGTTTCTATTTATATCTCAAGAACCGATTATGCTAGAAAGTTGAAACGTAAAAATTGTATATAGATGTATAGTGGAGTCATTTAAAAACATACTGCAGTCACGATCGGCTGCAAGCCAATTGTATAGATGAATACTGCAATCCGATTTACCATATATTGTAGTTGGGGATAAAGTGGAATTGTGTGCGTGTCATATGTCCTTTATTAAGGACTGCCCTTTGATTGCTACTCAAACCTTATAGACAATATTCAGCATTTAATATTATTTTATTTTATATTTTGAACTGAGTGAGTCACCGAAAAGAAATTTCTTTTTTGAAGGACTTTTACATGGAAGGAGCAGAAAGGACTCACTCGATTTCCTACATTATCATCCTTTTCCTTGGAACCATTCAAATTAATGTGCACAAAATTTTAAATTCGTAGCTTGAAGCGTTCAAAATTTATCGGAAAATACTATTGAACATGTATCTTAAGGATTTTTTGTATGAAGAAGTAAAAGGATTTCTTTGACTAGTAACTTCGAACTTCGTTTTCATTCAAGACTAATTTGTACAAAATTCCGAATTCGCAGCTAAAAGATTACTTAAGTTATTGTGAGTTTCGTAAATTAAGTGAAGACATTTTGACAGGATATTTGTATGGCAGCTACACGAAGGGCTAATAGAATTTTCGTCATAATCATACACTTAGCTTTAACTATTGGGAAAATAACAGGTACAAAATTTCAAAGACGTAGCTTAAATCCTTCTGAAGATATCGACCAACATTCTTAAACACGTATTTTAAGGACATTTAGTATGGCAGCTACTCGAAGGAGTAGGACGATTTTGTCCGTTAACGAACTTAGCCTTAAAAATTTAACTAAACACCGAGATTCAAAATTTCAAGATCCTAGGTGAAGGCGTTCTTGAGTTATCGTGCTAACGGACAGACAGACGGACGGACGGGGATTTGAGGTTTTTGGCCATAAATAAACAAAAAAATTATATATAACTTTCTTTCGTCCGAGGCTTGGTTCTATGCGTTACAAACTTTCGGGATTTCATCTAGAGTATAAAAATGGTTGATCTGAGTCGAGGGCTGTAGGAATCGGAGAGCAGCAATGAGTTTGAAACTCGCAAAAGCTGATTAAGGCATAATAAGATCCATATCTCCTGAACGATGTATGTCACAAGGCTAAAACTTGGTGACTGTTTGTAGGCATATTTACGAGAGGAAGAGTCAGTAACCATATACATATACGGTCGAGTCCAAATCTAAAGACTGGGATAGGTGGAAGTGTTTTCTCTGGTATGCTTAACATTAGCAGCTCTTTCCCTCATCCGGACCACTGTAGTGTCTATTAAGCGGAGCTTAGGCCGACACGATAGAAGAATCGGCCGTATCTCAAACGATATCTGTAGAACCTGCCTGGATGAATAAGAGGAAGAGAGACACCTTCAACTTCTCTGCACCTGCCCAGCACTATCCACTAAGAGGAAAACTCATCTCGGAGCTTACTTCTTCGATTGTCTTATAGTAACCTTATCGCAACGAAAGTCCCAAGAACGAATTTACGAATTTCATCGTATTTTCTAGGTCTAATCAGATATTGGTTGTGTTGATGCAGGCACCCTTGAAACTAACCGAGATACTATTAGGTATGTTATTTATTTAGTGTGCCGGGCTTGAGAGATCCAGTCTTACATTCCGATTTTGACTACATCCCCGAGTATGACCTAAAGACGAAATTATTATTTTACGATTGGCTGTGTCGTAACTACTTATGTCGCACCCCTACTTTAATCGCTTCCTGGATTTAGTCCGACAAATAACAAAGTTGTGCTATTGGCACAATTCTTATAATATCTTAAATCTTGTCAGACTTAAGGCTCCATGTGCACGTTAAATGCAATTTTGATGATTTATGACTGTTTTTTCTTACCAATATTTCACGTTAATGGCAACAAAAAAACAAAATAAAATTACACCACTATATTAGCTGGTATGTAGACTAGGTCATCCATAGAGAAAAAATTCAAAATTGTATTTTAAAAAAAAAAACGCTATAGAACAACAACCCTGGGACATTTGTTAAAATGTGTAAATTCGAGTTTTTTAAACGCATATTACCTATTTCTTGAATAATTAACATTCCATTTTCCTTAATATAATGCTAGAAAAAATCTTAAAGAAGGTCCTCCATAGATCAAATTTTAAAAAATTTTCATTTTTGTTAATAATATATGAAGTCAAACTGAAACAATTTTTCACGATTTTCATGGCAAGAATGACATAAGAAGACCGCATTTCTTTAAAAAGTATCATAGATAGTATAATTAATTGGTATTTCTAGAAGATAAATCAATGAAAAAATTATTGATTTTTAATAGTTATACGTTTCAAATAATTTTAAAATCTATAACACTATTTTTTTCTGTAAAATCAAAATTAGTTCGCTGATAGACAGCGAACGATGCAGAAGTATTATCCACGCCAAATTACACGAACGAAAAACGATTTCAATCGATTAAAATCCTCTCAAGAAAGAAAAATCATAAAATTGTACCGGACTCGGACTCATGGGGCCTTAGGGGAATACAATGCGTACACATAACTTATATTTGCATTCCAGTCTCACGCAGATCCGTACGACGTAACACAAGATAAAGACCATTTATTTAATTTTAAACTCTGTGAAATTCCACTATTTTTGTATTTTTATTAACAGAGTTAAATACAAAGATCATTAAAGTGGTTCGTGATGAATCGAAAAGCGTGTGCTAGCCACCATAATTTTTTTTTTTTTGGTTTCCATTGATAGAACGCTCAAAACTACAAGAAAAAATGGATATATGTACATACACAATGTTGATCTAAAAATAAAGAACTTTTTTATATTGTTACAAATCACGAAAAGTTGTGCGGAAACGAATAAAAAGTTTTGTGTGCGATAAAAAAATATGCTAAGCATAAAAATAAACTCAATAAAAGCTCATAATCACATTATTTTGGTGCCTTTGAAGAATTAGCAGCGTAGAAAGGTAGGCTTCAAAAAATTATTGCCGGTCACAAAAGCGTGGATAGTTCGTCTTCAAAATAGGTTCAAACTTGGGTCAAAAAAGTTTGCCCTCAAGGATAAAAGCAGGGATCGCCAATAATATCTTAGGCCAGTGTCAGGGCCCAGTCACGTTATGCACTTCGTAAGAAGTCGAATGGACTTTAGGAAGCAATGGTCTTCCTTACAATATTCCCGTGAAGCGATCAACGCACAGACCTGAACCTGACCAAGAAGCGAATTTCCACCAAAGGTTGAACCCTATTGAAAAAGGTGAAGGGGTCTCGCATTTAACATTTGCCTTTAATTTTTCGTTCAACAACATTTTTAAAATCAAACGAATTGGTGACTGTTCTCGAGCGCCCTATAAATTAATGTAAGTGTGCAAAAAATGTTCCCTATGTACATAACTCAAATACCTTCCTATTCCAATCTTTACTTGTGTCATCATTAAAAAGGTCATGCAATAAAAATATAATGTAAACCTAATCCAATTGCGCAACGATTAGACTTTTCAAAAAAAAAGTTCATTATCTAACAAATAAGTTCGATTATTATCGCGCTAGAAATAAACATAAATTGCGAAAAAAAATTATAATCATCAGAGCAGTGGACTTCCAAGTTTTTGATAACAGAACAAGAGTGATTATTACCCGAAATAGATAATCCAGACAGACGACGGTGTCTCATCTAACAAAGTTCATTAATTTTTGCACAAGGTGGTAATGTTGTAGTAGAGTACTTTGTCGAGTAATGAGTTCAATATACGGATGCCATTCAAGATAATACTTCTGATGTGTAATTTTGCCAAGTTGGCGCTTTCAGTTCGTCATAACAAGAAACTCATAAGTTCTACCTCAAGCAGACATTAAAATGTTGACGAAAAAAATATGCGATAGTAGTAATTTCGACAAGCAGCAATTTTAGCGCACGCAAAAAAAAATTTCATAATCGCAAATTATTCGTTTATCGGTCGATATTTTTTCATTGATTGATCTATTAACGAAATTTAATTAATTATTTTTGTATTGTTAATTTGGAATTATATTTTTAATTGGTGAAGTGCCATTAATTTGACCGCTAAAATTAAGGCCAAGCATTGAATTATGCTCGCAAAAATGATAGCCTAGAGGGAGCAAACTTTTGATTTGTATTTGAATAAGAATGAAATTTTCATGGTGAGAACTACCATAGAAGCAAATTTCGTTTAAGTTTTTGTTGTTTTCCGGCGTCAGTGAAGTTTCTGGTATGAAACCCAACATGAAATCCCGATTGTTGATTAATCGCTGTACCTGAGGATTTTTAGCAGTATATAGGAAGCTTTTAAGCAATTTAACCACTCGTCCCTCATTTATTTCATTTTAATAATTTCACTTTGCGACACTATGCTCCCTATTCAGGAACATAGTCTCATATCAAAAAAGTCTCAATTAATTCAAAATTCATACAAAATCGAGACTCTCGACCTACTTTGTGACTTGTGACTCGGTCCTGAATAGGGGGCTTAATGTGAAATTACAGAGAGAGAGAGAGAGAGAGAGAGAGAGAGCTTGACATTAGAGAGAGAGAGAGAGAGAGAGAGCTTGAAATTAGAGAGAGAGAGAGAGAGAGCTTGAAATTAGAGAGAGAGAGAGAGAGAGAGAGAGAGAGCTTGAAATTAGAGAGAGAGAGAGAGAGAGAGAGAGCGATACATGCGATGACCCAATCGCACCACGTACATCATATGACCGCTCTGACCGCTCACTACACTGATTAATAATATTATAAAATACTAAAATATGTTTTTTGCATTTTTTTTTATTATAAAGGCATTTATTTTCCAATATTTTTTATACGGACTACAGAAGTATACGCGTCATGTTTAGCAGTGGCAACACCGAATTTTATTTCTGATGGTGAGGAAATGGAGAAAAATATATGACAATTTAGGAGCAACATTAATATTTTTGGGTCGATACAACAGAAGTACATGCTTAAGAAATTGCAATATTTTTATACTCTAGATGAAATCATATAGAGACTACTCTGTCATCTATCTGGTCTTTCAGTTTTTCTTATGTAGATGGCTTTTTTCGGATTGAAAGTGTAGGTGATATTGTTTAATGTTTTAACTAAAGTCTTCATAGTATTATGGATCACGTTGAAGATATTGTAAATTTAGTCCGCTCAATGGCAATAATTTCATCAGAGGTGTGTACCATACATACAGTTGCGAGCAAAACATTTGCAACTGATACTAGTAATTGTTAGGATCACTATAAGCCCTCTTTTGGGTCCTAGTGTGTGCTGCAGCTCAGTGTGGCGCCCCTTCATACTAGTAATTGTTTACTTACTTACTTACGATGGCGCTACAGTCCAAATCGCACCTTGGCCTCCTGACTGTGCCGCCTCCAGCCTTCTCGGTTCAGTGACCGCGTCCTCCAGTTTCTGCATCTTAGAAGTGATTTGCTGTCTGCGTCAACAGCGTCCTCCCGGCGCTTTCGTGGTTGTTCAACTGGTCTTTGTCCATGACTTTTTTTCCTTTTAGTGTGCGTTTGGGGATTCTTCCGTCATCCATCCGCTTCACATGACGATCCCATTGTAGCTTTTTCAATTTTATGAAGATCGATACTTCTGAATTATCGAAGATGGCATACTTACTTACGATGGCGCTACAGTCCAAATCGGACCTTGGCCTCCTGGATGTGCCGCCTCCAGCCTTCTCGGTTCAGTGACCGCGTCCTCCAGTTTCTACATCTTAGAAGTGATTTGCTGTCTGCGTCAATAGAGTCCTCCCAGCGCTTTCGTGGTTTCCCAACTGGTCGCATACAATTCTCTATTGTATCGTATTCTCCAGATCGAGTCTTCTCTCACAGGTCCGAGGATTCTTCTGAGGACTTTTCTTTCAAAGGCGTTAACTAATTTTTCGGACGCCTGAATCAATGTTTACGTTTCGCTGCCCTAGCATAGTACAGGTCTTATTATTGTTTTGTATAGTTTAAGCTTTGTTTTCTGTGTACATTTTTATTTTTAATTATTGGAAGTACCGAATAATACCTCTTATTTGCCATTATTATTCTTCTTTTAATTTCGATGGGTTCGCTTCCATCCGTCGATATATTTGCCCCGAGATATACAAAGTTGTCTACGTTTTCTAGGTTGAAGTTTCCTACTGTAATATTAAGTCTGATTGGCATGTTTTTCCTAGCTTGTGTCATAACTTTGGTTTTGTTTTCGTTAATACGTAGTCCAACTTCCCTTTCTACCGAATCAAGGTTTACAAATATTTCTTTGGCACCCTCCAGGGATCTTGCAAGTATATCTATGTCGTCGGCATATGCTACTAGTTGTGTGGATTTAAAGCATAGTGATCCGTTGGTGTCAACGGGCAGTTTCCGAACAACATATTCCAGTGTCAAATTGAAATGCATTGGTGCCAGGCCATCACCTTGTAATTGTAATTATTTAATGTTTATTTATTTTTTGGAAATAATAATTCATAAGCCTTTATTCTAATACCCAAAGTGTATGTATTTAGTACACAGATTAAGAAAATTGCATTTCCTCAAGCACAAACAAATAACATAAACAAATGAATGATGATCATGATGATACCCTAATTCTGTTATATCAAAACATTTGCAATTGCAACTACAAGATTACATTGAACTTATGGTTCGTTTGGTTAGTACATACATATGTACATACTTCGTTCTGGAAATTTTTCAGAGTTAATTTCATCTTCGTATTATTCTGGTTGGAAAAAATTTCTATGACTACATACCTATACCAAAATATTTTACTTCGTTGACTCTTGATAATGGTTCTACCTTGATCTGGAAAGGTCAATACGGGCTTATTTCAATACAGAGCCTATTATTGTTTCCTCTGGCTTCGCAAGGTATGACCGATCCATTGCCACATGCTACTTTCGTCTTCGAATCTCAACGTTGCAAAAATAAAACTTGCTGCAAATCAAGTTGTCCGTCATCGTCAGCGGACTTTAATTATTTGTTCAAAGCTCGCGCACGTGCCTGCACATTGCACAATCAAACGTACGTACACACTTTGGTTCGACTTTCCCGCAACAGCGAGCCTCTACGATTACGCGCGTTTGGGGTATACTGCGATCTGGGGCATTTTGGGGGCTCGTCTAAATCGCACCCAGACTCTGCCTTTGGTTGGCGCTATCCGCGCGCATGTCCACAATCCACATCGTCGTTTATAAACTTTACGTGACGTGGGAATAATACAATAAACCTAACCTAACAAACGACTGCTGCTGGTAGTGTTATTTTAGCTGTCATTCAACTTGAAAATATCCGAGGGCAGATAAAAGCTTACGTACGAAGCACGACCCGAAGTCTGTTTTTCTTTGCTTGTTCAGTTTTCAATATCACAATCGCAACTCACAAGCTATTTCACTTTGGAATGTTTTGCAATTGAAGCGAGTGTTTACGGAATCGCCTTAGTTGAATACTGTGCGCTACACTTAGTTTTCGGCCCAAGTTGAGTGAGCACAAGTACCGGCAAAATGCCTAACAACAATTGGGAAGTTTTGGACACTCCAGAGGTTTGACTTTATTTTCTAAATTTCATAATTTATTAGTGCTAAATTTCTCGTACTTGTAGACAACATCTGCCGTAGATTCATTGACCCTCACAATAATTTCGTTATATAACCAAGCCAAACCCTAGACCACCATCGTATCCATACTCCTTCTGTTCTGACCGTGAAACTGTTTAAAAACCACGTTGGGGAGCCCATGAGATAGGGCTAATTAAAATTAAAGGGCAAACAAGACTACATTCCAACAACAAAAATTTTAATTCTTATCAAACTTGTAGGTATCGAAGTTCATAATTTCGAACGGATCCAAAGATTGTGAACTTCGAACAAACTATGGAATTTGTAACTTGTACCCAATTTTTTTATCAAAGGCGCCTTATCGTGTTCGTACACACACTCAGTAGTGTACCCACTTGCCATGCCCACTTTTCATTAATTTATGTATGTACTTATTTTTTTTTAAACATTATTTTAAAGCAAATGATAATTTTTTATGATCTAATGCCAGATGTTTCGTGTAGCAAGTCGTAGCGCGATATGATCTTAGAAGCTGCTATTATCTTATTCATACAATAGTAAAATTTTAATTACTTTACTATAGGTGTGGCGCCTGCGGGAAGCTGCTGCTGTTTCCGGTTTATTTTTATACGATACAACCTGTTAATTCGACCTCTTTATAATTATCTGATCGTCTCTCTACGTACTTCACACATATTTGTATGTGTACTCAATAATCTTATATAATTGAATCTCCTAATTGATGTGATTCTGATAATAATGTCGTAAAATTACTTCTGTGGCACAATCGAAATAAAATGGAATAGAAAACATATAAGCTTGCGAAGAGGGTAAGGGGTATGTAGATTGTACTTGTTAGTCATCAATTCTTCCAGTATTCACATTCATCTTTAATAAAAAATTGTCCTTATTTAGCTAAGGAATAGCAAATTTCTAACCGGTTCATTGAGCAAGTAACGAAAGGAACAGTTGACGTGTATATGAGACCACATTGGAACATAATGTCCAAAAAAAGCTCAATCGTATCGCCAATGGATCCGTTATATTCTAATCTGCACAACCGGATTCTCCAATGTTCTACTTTTAAAGTTAATTTAGACAGGACTTGGGGTTATCTTGAGTACGGACAATGTGTGTTTCATTTGAAACCAGTACATTTGAAATTTTTTTGCAGTTGTCTGATTTTTCATTTTTATCTCCACTAAAGTGGATAAATGCTGTATTTAGTTGACATTTCATGAGACATATCTCGATTCCGTGAAACGTTAATCAAAATCCATCTGCTACACGTATACACACTAAAACTATGCCATTTAAGAAACCTGCGAACTTTGGAGTTCGCAGGGTTTAAGAGTACTAAAAAGGTACCAAAAGCGGTCATTGTCCGTACTCAAGATAGTGGATGTTTGTGTTAGTTCTTATACAGTGACTCTAGTCATAACTACAACTGCAACAAATTCGTCTCGAAAATTTTCTTACAGACCCCATCGAAAACAGATACTCTCCGGAAGAGATGCTGCGAACTCGTTGGAATTCGTTTTGATATTTATGAGGATGAAGTGGGCACCAAGTCTAAACAGTATTTAGTTAGCTTTTATCTTGTAGGTTGTTTTTGTTGTTGTTTGGTGTGGGGGAAGACACGCAGAAAAGCTGCGCATCTTGAGCATTCAGGCCAACATGGCCAATTATACTTGAATCAATCAGTCTCTACCCGAACTTTTTCGTTCTCCTCACGAATTTCAAGAGCTCACGTAGGAAGCGAGAATGGAGTTCTTCTATCCTCATAACATCAACGCCGTATACGTGCATTCTCGTAAAAGTGTAAGCTGAATACTGGAAGAAAATGTTCCGTTGTGTCGTCGCTCTTCTCGCAAGCAGTGCACATGGGGTCGTCAATGATTCTCATTCTGACCAAGTGTAGGCCACACAAGTCATGCCCTGTGAGGACATCAACCATAATACCACTTTCTTTTATGCTCAATTTCAGAAGAAAAGAAGCGGTTCGTCCACTTGATCCCTCAACAAGGTTTCTGGTCTGCCGCATTCACAGAACAAGCCGCCATCTCTCAATAGGTGATTTACTCACCCACTGAGCAATTGCAGCTCTAACATAGGCAACAGGAGAACCGAATCTGGTTCTAGTACGACCATGGCTGACTCCGATCCAGCCCTTGCCAATGCATCCACTATTTCAGACAGCCAGTCAAATACAACGTCTCAATTTTGCCACCAATTGAAACGACCGACCATGGTTCGTGCACAATTCACAATCTCGACATTAAAATCGCGATCATCCAAGGCACCTCGAAAACAGGTTTGGTACTTCAAGAGAGCTGTTTAGAGAGTTTTTTCGTGCTTTCGACTGGAACTTATGCTTTGAATCCGGAAATTGTGACTTGGCATGCCAACTAATAACCGAGACAATCCTTAAAGGAATATGCCTTTTTGTACCTTCCAACCGCGAAAGAATCAGACCGTCGAGGGATTTTTGGTTCAATAAGGACTGTCTTGGTGCAATAAAAGCCAAAAAGAACACGTTCCAAATATTTAAAGACAACCCGACTGCTGAAAATAAGATCACACTAAAATTATCAAGAAATACCTGCAATAGTGTCTTGAAACGTGCTAAGTTTGCATATGACCAAAATCTTTGGCGGAAGATCTTCGACAACCCTAAGAGCTCGAGATCTTTTTGGTCATTTGTTAAGTCGGTCAATAACAATTTTGTAAAGACTTCTACTTCTACACCACCTCTTCTCGATGGTGACCGAACCGTTGTAGATTCTGTGGAAAAGCTAACCGTTTTTCGGCAAGCTTTGCTACAAATTGTAGACTTCCACCTTCGAATCTAAGTCACCCCAATATCTGATTCCTTGTTGCCATCCATTCGTTTTCGAAGTAGGGTTATTTCCAAGATCTAGCAAGGGCTCAATGTCTACAAGTCTACTGGATTGGATGGTATCCTCCCCATAGTCCACAAGAAATGCTTTCCTCAGATGTGGAAAGTTGCGAATTTTCAACTGATTCCCAAGAAAGGATACAAAGCAGATCCCGCTAATTACCGGTCAATAGAAATTACATCCGTGCTCACTAAATTAATGGAAACTACTGGCAATCGCAAAATAATCAAATACCTGATGGACAAAGATCTGATCCACGATCGCCAATATAGGTCCCGTTCCGGTCGTTTTACAGGTGACCTTTTAGTTTGCCTAACGGAACGCTGGAACTCGTACATTCACAAATATGGTGAAGGTCAAGTGCTTGCCCTTGACAAAGCGTTTGACAGAGTTTGGCACCAATGTCTCTTAGTAAAATTAAAAGCCTTTGGCTTCAGTCCAACCTCTCTTAAATAGATTAAGAGTTTTCTCTGCAAACGTTCAATACAAGTTGTATTAAACGAAATAACTCCTTCTCAATGGAGTCCGGTGTACTCCAGGGCTCAGCTCTATCTCCCACTCTATTTCTCATCTTTATTAACGACCCTCTATCGTCAACTCCCAATCCAATCCATAGTTTTTCAGATGATAGTACATTGGACAATGTCTTTAATTTCGACTCGGCTGCAGAGGCACGCCAGACTTCGGTGGCCTTGCACTGAGCTGAACTCAGACCTCAATCCTATCTTGGACTCGGGTAAGAAAAATAGAGTAGAGTTCAATGCCTACGAAACACAGTCCTGTCATCTATCCCTGAAACGAGATGTTCCGACTTCAGTCACAAATATATCCTTTGGTGGCGTACAAATTTCTTCTTCTGCTGACTTCAAGATAGTAAGTGTAAAAATAAACAACCACCTTAACTGGAGCCAACACATCTTGGATGCTTCTAAACGCCTTGGAATTCTACAGAAGTGTAAGAAATTTTTTTTAGCATCTGACTTGAGCACTTGCCTTCGGTGCACCTGGTACCAAGTCAAATCTGCTTGGCGACAAGTAATTTTCGAGAATGGGTTTTCAGTGCCGGACTACCAGTTCACTCAGCTGTAAGTGAGTACCTCAGTTTTAATCGGGGTAATAATCACGGACGAGCGTGTAACTGACCACTTCACCCCTAGTGTTCCGTTGGTCTCGTAATGAACTCTAGCATTACTTCAAGGCCTAGGCCCGATTTGGGTTGTGTCGCCATTAATTATTATTCCGTGACTGGGCTACAATCTACAAGGCATCGTCTGATCTTGTCTTGAGTACAATACACATATCTGGTCTGGGGTCCCTAAATCCCATTTATCCTTGCTCAATCGTGTTCAAAAACATACGTTCCGACTAATTGGAGACGAAGCCGTTTCAGCTTCTATAGACTCCCTTGATCACCGCTGAAATGCCGGAGTACTCTGTATTTATTATCGATATTTTCATGGTAAATGTAGTGAGGAACTAAAAGAACTTATTTCCATACTCTTTGTCGCCCCCCGTAACACTCCCCAAGCTTCACGCGCCAACAAGTATACAATAGAAGACTAAATAAAATAAAAATGTACTCTTCGTACAACATACGTGAATAAAATAAAATTTTCCCATTGCAGAGTATAGCAATGGCAGCTGCCAAATACAAATTAATCGGAGTCATAGACTGTGGAACGAATACTGTCGGCTTTTCGGTAAATACATTTTTTCTATTCTTTCTTTAAATAGCTTATCACATCGTCCAAACTTTTTTTAATAAAACGATTAGATTTACAAAACACCCGAATTCTCGGAAATATGCACACATAAAATTGATATAATCCAAACTATTCCGCAAGAAGGCTGGTGCGAACAGAGTCCGTTGGAAATAATCGAAGCAATTCGCCTATGTGCTACCGAAGCGTGCACAAAATTGCAAAATGCCGGCTATAAAGTCAACGAAATTGCAACAATTGGCATAACAAATCAACGAGAAACAACAATTGTATGGGATAAAATAACGGGCGAGCCTCTCTACAATGCAATCGTGTGGAATGATATTCGCACGGATATTACTGTCGATCGAATTCTAGCAAGACTTCCGGATCAGAATAAAAATCATTTTAAAGATATCTCCGGTTTGCCGATATCGCCTTATTTTTCCGCACTGAAATTACGATGGCTTAAAGACAATATTCCGGCTGTGAAACGAGCGTGCAGGGATCGTCGCTGTTTTGCCGGAACAGTGGACACGTGGATTGTTTGGGTAAATTTAAATATAGTATTCTTGACTGACGGCCGTATTTTATGCGAATTGATTTATTCTTATAGAATTTAACGGGCGGAACGGACGGTGGTTTGCATATAACGGATGTAACAAATGCTTCCAGAACACTTTTAATGAATATTGAAACGCTGCATTGGGATCCAGTAAGTTTATGAGTTAATATTCGATTTCATGCGATTCATGATGGTTCCTTATTTTCTAGATCTTAACAAAAGCGTTTTCTATTCACCCAAACATGTTGCCTCAAATTCGTAGCTCATCCGAAATTTATGGACAAATAAAAGACGATAGTGTACTTAATGGAATTAATATAAGTGGTGTAAGTAGTGTAGCGTTTTAAGCAGCATGCAACTTTTAATTCTAATAATCACTGATTAGATCTTAGGTAATCAACAAGCATCGTTAATAGGACAAATGTGTTTTAAGCCGGGCCAAGCTAAAAATACGTACCGATCAGGATGCTTTTTGTTGTGCAATACCGGCGAAAAGGTATGTTCTGGTAGTGAAACAAAATTAAACTATAATTCATCACTTTAAAAATTTAACAAACAGCCCGTTTTATCGACTCACGGATTAGTTACAACCGTGGCCTACAAACTGGGCAAAAACACTCCGGCTGTTTATGCGCTGGAAGGTTCTGTTGCCGTCGGTGGATCGGCACTGAAATGGCTACGCAATAGTTTAGGCCTCATAAAGGACAACGAAGATATCGAAGACCTCTCGAACGCGGTACATTCGACGGGCGATGTTTATTTTGTTCCGGCATTTACTGGACTTTACGCGCCTTATTGGAGGAAAGATGCAAGAGGGTGAGTTACTGTCTCAAACCGTCTCTCCCCCGACCCATGTGACACTTTTATCAATTGGCTAGTTTTCATTTCGCCACCACTGCTTTAAAAAAATTATTTGAATGAAACTATTTGACTATATTCTCGTCGATAGCACAATTTGTGGCCTTACACAATTCACGAATAAGAATCATTTAATTCGGGCGGCCTTAGAAGCTATATGCTTTCAAACGCGTGATATAATCGAATGTATGAATCAAGATTGCGGTTTCTCGTTGAATAAATTGCATACGGATGGTATTTTATCGGCTAATAAATTATTAATGCAACTGCAAGCCGACATAACCGGCATTCCAGTGTGTAAGTTGGAAATGATCGCACCGAAATTCGAAAAGAATATATTTTATTTTATTTTTATTTGTAGTGCGATCTCAAATGGAAGATACAACAGCAATCGGAATAGCAATGTGCGCCGCACAAGCAGACGGAATCAATGCGTGTGAATTAAAACCAGATAAGAGGTAAATTTGGAAAACGAATGGAAATTTTTAATTAGTGTTAATATTTTGTAGATATTATGAAAATGCCATGTACGACACCTACTTACCGACAACAACGCTCGGTGAGCGTGATATTCGATATACGAAATGGAAAAAGGCGGTACAGCGGAGTCTCGGCTGGGCTGTGACGAAAAAGAGCAATGCAATGACCGACGAGCGGTTCTGTATGCTATCGTCGATACCGGCTTCACTTTTCATCATGGGCACTTTCATGATGATGATTCACTCACTTAAATCGGTAATAAAACGTTAATTCGAACTTGTTGAATCACTTACATAACGTTTGTCGCAATTTCCAGGTAAATTAAGCATTGAATTGCGCTAATTTTTGTGACTTACGCTTAAAAAATTGTTCATATTGGATTCGGGTTATGGGTTGCAGTGTTTTCTTCGCTACACGTCTTCTTTACAAAGTCAAGGTGGCGATAACGTAACGCCTAGGATGGCCGACCGACATATTGAGCCATTCGCAACACGATTAAGAATCAATGTTGTGTAATAAATGTCCAAAGTGTTTCTAATTATTTATTTAAAATTGTAAATTTTGAAAATCATGTACTAAAAATCGATTTGCTGCTAATTTGCCAATTACTATTTTTTTTTTGTAGCTGTAAACATGTTTGGACAATTAATAGGGTTAAAAGTTAAAATTGTAAATGAAAAGTTGGTAGATAAGTTAAAATTGTTATAGCACATTAAACAACAGACTATTATGCTTAAGTTGTACTTAATTAATTGTAATTATATTACGGGATATAGTTGAAAACAATAAATTTGTTTAAAAGCTGATTGTGATTAAATAAGTCTCCATGATTTTTAAGTTGTGATCGTAATTTAATGAAGAATCAGTCATAAATTTATTGGCTATCGAATCCAATCGAAAATAAACTAAATATATAAATTACATATTTATATTATTTCCTTTTTTGCTGTTTTTTTCTTTAATTTGATTGTATGCATTTGAAACAAAACTAACTTGACATCTTCAGCAGTGTGCAGCAGAGCGGGCGATATATAGAGAGAGATTCGTGATAACTAACCCTGCGTTATTTCATTCTCTACGTGTCGTATTTTTTCTTGTAAGTCTTTACTATCCTTTTCCATTAATTTCAAATCGGATGTTATTTTTTCCAAATTAATTGAAATATTTCGGGCTTTTTCGTTTTCAATTTGGTCCTCTAAGTCGCGTACTTCACGCATAATGGCACCAGTGTCCTGCACTAGAGTTACTAAATCATTACAATCGGAATGAAGCGTTGCCAACAGTTTGTAGGTGCGTTTGGAATGTTCATCACGTCTGGCGGTCTGCGGATGGAAAGAAGAAAATTTGCTATTAAATTTTAGTCTGGGACGCATTGATCTTACTCCAGTTAAGAAGATACTTAAAGCGAAATGTGGGGAAAAGTACAGTGATTATGTTCTCTTGGAAGTATTGTTGGAGTGGTGCATTTACCGCAGGAGTAAAATTCGTATTGATTTTTTTTGTAGTCGACGATTTTGCATTTTGATAAAAGTCTGCATTCTGGCGATTGCGTTACTGACTAGATTTCTACCTGGGTTCGATTATAGCTGTCGATCCCCTATTATTGTTCGTCGCAAGTTCCAGCCAACCTTTATCTTATAAACAACGTTGATTTCGTCAATTAATTACTTTCTATTCTTATTAGCTTTTACTACAGGAAAAAGCTTGTGAATTTACACACTCTTTTTTTGTTTGGCGGTACTAGATTATATTGGGTCTGGGAAAAAAAATTCGTGGCGGTTTTTCAGAAAAATTCAACTGGTTTTCTTATAGTGTGAAAATGAATTTATTTAAACCAAATATACTCCAATATTATCGACAATATTTCGCCATTTTTTGGGTAGAGCCATGATGCCATCGCTTATGAAGTTCTGTGATTTCTGGTTGAAAAACTGAATCAAGTGTTTTACACAGGTTTTTTTTGAAAGCAACTTTCAGGAGTTCTGCAGAGCGCCGAACAAGTAATAATCTGAGGGTGCTATGTCTGGACTATACAGTGGATGCATCAAAACTTTCCAGCCAAACTCTCCCAATTTTTTACGGGTCATCAAAAAAGTGTGTGGTCGGGCGTTCTCATGATGGAAGACAACACCTTCCCTATTATTGAATTCGGGACGTTTTCATTAAATTGCTTGGCGTAATCTTTCTAGTTGATCACAGTAGACTTGTGAATCGATCGTCTGACCAGTTGGAAGTACCTCATGCTGAACGATTCCCTTCCAGACCCACCATACACACAGCACATCCTTATTCGCCGTGAATCCTGGCTTCGCGAACGCCTGTAACGGTTTACTATCCCTTATGGACGATCTTTGACGCTTCCGATTGTCGTACGTTATCCATTTTTCATCACCGATTATAACACGTTTCAGAAATGGCTCGATTTCAATGCGTTTCAGCAACGCCTCGCAGATGTTAATTCGGGGTCCTTCATTTTTTTCGAGATCAACTCATGAGGAACCCATACATCGAGTTTCTTTTTGTAGCCAGCTTTGTTTAAATGCTTCAAAACAGTTTTGTGGTCAATACCTACCATCATAGCAATATCGACACGGCTGATATGATTATCTTGCTGGACTTTTTCAAGAATTTCATCAGCTGTTTCAGTGATTGGACGACCAAGGTGTGACTTATCTTTCACTCAAAAATTACCAGAACCAAAGCGAGCATACCATTTCCGCGCAACAGATTTTGATAAAGTACCTTCACCGTATACAGCACAATTTTTTTCTCAAGTCTGCGAAGCGTCCTTCCCTTTGCCATAATAATATTGCAAAATATAGCTAAATTTTTCAATACTTTTCTTAATTTTCAAACACAAACAACTTTAAAACCACTGCACCAATTTCGATCTTTATACACTCCCAGTAACACTCGAACAATCACCTTTCCATACACAGTGATAAGTTGTCGCTGCGATCTGTGTTTTCTGAGTTATTTGCAATTGACATCATCTTAGAGTAAATATTTTGATTTGAAAAGGACAAAAATGAGAGACCGAGTAGCAAAATTTTGCGCGACTTGTCAAGGTTCTCTGATGTTATAGCGCTGTCTTCCTACCCTGCCTTAAACACGAAATTACAAATAAGAACATTTCTGTCGTAGTCCCATGTAGAGGGGTTCAGGGGCGGAAGAAATACCCGCGAAGGTTCATAACTGAGCATGTCATCTTTAATCTGTATGTAAATTATTATCTAGATTTTTTCTCGACCATCAATGTTTTTTTTTTAATTTCACCGTTTACAGACGTATGCCCGTTCGACTCGAGATATGAAAACATAGCCGAGGAAGCAATTTGGCAACTTTTCTTTTCTTTCAACTTGAACTTAATTTAAATTGCGTACGTGGTATCGAAACGTTAATCTGTTAATCTCGTTAATCGGGAGCAAAATTCGTATTTTCACCACCGTGGATAAAAATCATCCTCACAACACAAAAAAAAACCCTGTCCTATTCTTCCTCCACCTCCTCTTTTTTCTTCCTTTCACACTCCTGATAGATGGTAGACCCAATATAGATGGTAGGGGACGAGTCTGACAATCCCGATTCACTGCGGCCTCAGTGTGATTATTGTGTTTATCTGAACAATAGTTTGGTGTTCTTTTCGACTTTAGACAATCGATCCATCAGTATCCTTGTCCACATTTTCAACAACGCAGGATGCCGTCTTGTAATTGGAAACCATCGACAGTCTGGTGTTCGCTTTGATTATGGCAACGAAAGCTGGTCCTGTACCATTTTTAGTTTCCATAAGTACCAAGCCTTTCCAAAATTCCAACATCAAACAACACTGAACCTTTACGTAAGTTTTCATTGCGATAATAATGACGCGGTATCTGACTAGCAGTGCAGTCTGATGATCAAAGTGAATCCTGCAATCACGATTTAAGTGTCCTACGTTATTTGTAGTTCCCTTTGTTTGGTATATTTTCCCTCTATATGCCAACGTTACTATTCGAGTGATTGGCAGCTTCAAAAGAAATACAAATATGTACTAGGCTTCGCTAATCAATATTAAATGTGCTTTGCCCATCGGAGAATGGAAGCAGCATAAATCGGTCTATATCAAGTGCTAGAGCTCTTATAGTGTTTCACAACTCTTTTGGTTTCGGTTGTGTAGAGTTGTGTTTTGTAGATCTCACTCATGTGATCACCATTGCAATAAAGGTCTATTTTTGTTGCCTTTCGATTATTGCTTCAAGTCTTCGAGCCGTTCTTCGTTCCTACTCATTCCAATGGTTATTTCGTACGGCAGCCTAAAATTGGATCTTATAGATAGCCCGCGGCGGTGTTTGTCCATCGAAGATTTAGGCTTTAAGATCATTGTGTGTAACGTGTTCCGTCTTGATGACTCCAGTCGTTTATCAAAGTCCCTTTTAAAGCGTTCAACTTCCTTCACAAATTGTTCGTCAAAAGTCCGAAGTTTTGTTTCCACATTTTCTTCGATTATTTTACCCACTGTGTTAGATCTTTAATTCTATTATTTAGATCTTATTTTAACTCTTTTGCCTGTTGACTTGACTTGTCCCATTTCTGATTGACGTCCTTTGACTGTTATTCTAGTTTTTCGTTAAAGTCCTTTGACTGTTGGTGCATTTTCTTGTTGAGATCGATTGATAGTTAATAGTATTAATGACTTTGATGATCCATTTTATTGTCGCGGTTTCAGAACTGATCACCACCCCAGTTTACTGCTAGTTTAGTACAGGATGGTGGACTAATCAAGTGTTGCCATTTTTTGGTTAAGTTGATTTTTTTACGAGATGTTAGAGACGTTCGACGATCTCTAGACAAATCACTGCTTAGATACGTTTGAAGAGAAATACAACAGACCTTTTAGGTCTAAGTGTGTCCGTGATCTCACGGGCAGCCACGCGCACGTACCTACCTATCCTACGTTTGAAGATACATATAGGATAAGGATTTATTTTTTTTTGGGTGAATGAATTTTGATCTCTTTGCTTTGATATTACTCGCAAGTATGTAGTAGGAAAATTAGTACCCTCCATAACATAAGCTTCTCGTGTTATCCACAATTTTTTTGAGAATGAAAGAGGGTACTAACAAGTAGGAGTGAACTTAAATTAAAATATTCAAAAGTACTCACTTTGTATAACAGATCATCAGTAACAGTAAACTGCCGATCCAATTGTCCATTAATGTTATTAATTTCTTTTTGCAATTCCCTTGTATCACGTAGTACCTTGTCGATATCATTTTTTTGCTTTCGTATATTTCCAACAATTTCTAATATACGAGTTGTATAAGCAGTTCTGTAAGTAGACGGCGGAAAACAAGAGTTTAATTATTAAAAACATGTTCGAACCAAATGCAAGTCTGTTTGCTAACCTGTTAATTTTATTATCAACTTTTTGAAGTTCTGTTGTAAGCTGAGCATGTAAATTGTTTTTATTCTTTAAATTGTCGACTATTTCGGCTCGTCTTTCACGCACTAGTTTCACTTCGTCCTGGACTAATTTATTTTGGCGCTAGAAGTAATTTAGTAGTGATTTTTTTTTTGTTTGTGCTGTAAAACAGATGGTGAATAGCATGCAATGACTGAGCTTGAGTTTATTTAGATAATTGCGAGGTGAAAAATGATCAAAAGCAAAATTACCTAAAAACTCGAAGTGAAATTCTAATGAGAGTTTTAACGAAACAAAGTTCGACTAATAAAGCTCCTAGTACAGACAAAGTTTAAACGCGAAAAAGATACTTTCATTCATTGCAGAACAAACGACAAATTACAATTTATGTGAACCCGTAAATTCGACACGAAAAGGGGCGTTTTTAATTCACTTATAAAAACCAGCGTGTGACACCACTTACCAGCAAAATTGCTGTTTACTATTTCACACGAAAAGCGGAAAAAATTATAAAGTTTCATGCATAGCATACCGCGAGCTCTTTAATACTTTTCTTTCGTGTATCGCGAAAAACAAACAGTTAAATAATTTTTTTGCATTGAGATGTGCAAAAACTTTTGTTTGTCTTTCAGTTGAACGGGATTTAGGCTGTAGGCGAAAAGGAATCAAGTTAAATCTTCCTAAGCGGAGACCGGAAAATTTCTGATTGATTATTCTTCTTCTCCCGTAGAGACACCTACGACCGTGAGGATATAAGCATATTTTCCGCTTTCAATTTATAGTTACGCACTGAATTACTATTTGCTTTCATATGCAGCGTTAAACTTATTACCAGGTGTATAAGCTTAAAACTATCGTTAACACATAGATTCATGGCGTTAGTGAGCGTGTTAAGCAGCCTAGGGACGCAATTTTTTTATGGAAGGGTTGGTTAGTTGTTAACATTAATCAGTGCACATCGACATAAATTTCATTGAACATACAGTTTGTCAAGAATGAGTTTACACATAGAAAATAAATTAAATTTTTAAACTTTCTAATCATAAAATACTACTTCTTATTTATGTATATATTTTTTTTTATTAATTGTAGTTATTTACAATATTTGAAAAGGTTGCGTAAAAAAAAATTCAAGTTCAGCGCAAAAGAAACGAAAAGAACAACATTATTACCAATTATTACCAAATTTTTTATGTATCAAGTAACTCTTTTCACAAATTTTCCTGTTTACACCAATTCAACGATGAGCGGTGCATTTATCCAAATCTCTGCTCCGGATTGTAAATTTGTATGATTTGTACGCATCATATATAAGGTAAGAGGTTATCGTTTGAGGTTGTTCTGCTGGTATATTACAATCACCACTTAGGCAAAAGTGTACAGGAGCTGTCGGAAATGTTTTCTGTAACACGGAAAACGATCTATAATGTCTTAAATCGAGCTGAAAACGAGGGTAGATTGGAGCCAAAGCGTGGAGGTGACCCTAAAACAAAAATAACTGATCGTGCAGAGCGCGTAATGATGAGAAAACTCGGTCAAAACCCTCAGATTCAACCAGGACTCTTGTAAGGGAACTCAAGGAAGAATGTGATATTGATGTTTCCTTTGAAACAGTACCATACTGACCATACTGCGAAACAAATACTCATCAAGAGCTGCACATAAGAAAACGCTGCTTTCTGCACACAATATCGAAAACAATTTATCCTTCACTATGATGCACATTTCGCAACCTGTTGACTTTTGGGCCGACTTCTTATTCTGCGATGAAACGAAAATGATGTTGTATTACAACGATGGACCGTCTAGAGTGTGGCGTAAGGTGTTAACATCGTTAGAAAATCGCAATATCATTCGGACAGTTAAATTTGGAAAGTTGTTCCTTATGATTGGGGGTGGATCTCAAGCAGACGAATAGGAGACATAGCTTTTATTGAGAATACCATGGATGCCAATATTTGAAAATTTTGAAAATACTTTTTACAAGCAGTGCGAATAAATTTGGGTATTTTAGAAACAACAAAATACATTTTAAATTTTATCAGGACAACGACCTAAAACATACGGCGCAAATAGAGCAGATGTGGCTTCTGTATAACTGCGGCAAAGTGATGGATACACCAGCCTAGAGTCCCGACTTTAATCCTATAGAACATTTATGCCTCCACTTAAAGAAACAGGTCGCTAAAAAGCAGCCAAAAAATCGAACGGCATTAAAAACAGCAATACTAGAAGAATGGCAAAATATACCAAGCTATTATTACCTGGAAAAGTTTGTTCATTCCATGAAAAAATGGCTACAATGTGTGGCAGATACTGAAGGTGGCCATGCTAAATATTAATATTATATTTTAAGATCAAGTTCTTCATTAATAGTACATTTAATTAATCAATTCTTATTTTTTTCTATCTATTGTGTAAAGAGTTATTTGACACTAAAAAAATTTAGTGATAATTGTTTTTGTTGTTTTTTCCGTTTCTTTTGTGCTAAACTTGTACTTTTTTTTATGTAACTTTTCGAAATATTATAAATCACTATAATTGATAAAAAAAAAAATATATATGTACATGAGGAGAAAGTAGTATTTTTTAATTAAAAAGTTGAAAAATTGAATTTATTTTCTATGTGTAAAATCATTCTTGACAAACTGTACGTTTGTCCTGTGCAGATCATGTCTAGGTTTTTGCCAGAATACGGGCATATGCGGGAAGCTCTGCTTTATTGCTTCCATTTGAAGAAAACGGTTGCTGAATCGCATCAAATACTTGTGGAGGCCTATGGTAACAATGTTTTAGCGGAATCGACGTGCAGGGTTTGGTTTTGTCGATTCAAAGACGGCGATTTTGACCTAAAAGACAAGAAGCGCGTTGAGTAGGATCAGCAGGGTATCGTCTACTATGAGCTCTTAAAACCTGGTGAAACTGTCGATGCCCACCGATACCACCAACAATTGATCGAATTGCACCGTGCTCTGCGTAGAAAAGGCCGAACTATCAACAAAGACATGACATCATCATCAATAGCGCGACAGCCCAAATCGGGCCAGGGCCTGCAGCAACAAAGACATGACAAGGTGATTTTCCTCCACGGCAACGCACCATCGTACACGTCAAAACTGGTCCGCAACTACTTGGACACACTCAACTGGGAGGTGCTACCCCACCCCGCTTATTCACCAGACCTGGCCCCTTCTGACTACCACTTGTCTCGTCGATGGGCCACGCGCTCGCTGAGCAGCACTTCGGTTCTTACGAAGACGTCCGAATATGGCTTGATAAGTGGATTGCTTCGAAGGTTTTTTTTGGGAGTGGTTTCCACAAATTACCCGAGAGATGTGTAGCTAGCGAGGGTGAGTAATTCGAATAAATTTGTTTTCTTTGAAAAAAACAACTTGTTTTTCTGACTAAAAAACAATCGTTTTAAGCTTTTACACCTGGTAAAAGAAACTCTCGTTTGTTTTAACACTTTGACTGACAAAACTTTTTGCCAAAAATATTTACCAATGCTACTTAAAGTGGTGACAAGATAGTACGTACAAACGCCTGATGGTGCATTTACACTCAACGTTTGCGACGAGCCTCTATCCCCACCAAAAAATCAATCAATCAAATAGCTCGTGCAGTCGCAAGAGTCTTACATTGAGAACCGGTTTGCAATGGCCTGATGGGGGTAACTTCTCGCCTCGAGGCGAGCCTTATGGGTGAGTGTAAGCGCACCATGATGGTCTTCGAAAGTTGAAACAAATGGAAAATAGGAGTTCTTTTAGCCCGACACAGTTACATGGAAGCACTATAGTCTTTTAAACTTTTCTAGGTCATGCGTGGGCCTATTACGAAACTCGACTCGATCAAAAAACGCACATTCTGCGACTGTGAAACTCGACGACGGCCTATTTGTCGAGTTTTACTCCACTTTTAGTCGAGAAGAAAGCGTGAGTAAAGAGAACTGCGTATTATAAGAGCCGATCGAGTGAGTACTTGTAAGAAATGTCAAACTCACTCGACTACTGGAAATGAAGTGACTTTCCAATTGCAAATTTTAATCATACCAACTTTTGTTCGAGTCGAGTTCAAATGTGAGTGAGTTACTCACTCGACTCGAGTTTCGTAATAGGCCCGGCGAATTTAAAACACGTGAGACTCAAGAGAAAAAAACTCCCTGTTTACTGTTCAAGTTTACGAAATATTTTCCATTTTGATTTGATGCCAAGTGCCCCGCACATCTTCGGGCCATTTTTCACAACACCTACGAATACTACAAGCAAGAAACAACAACAAACTGGACAAAATCTGTGAAAATGAAAGGCTCTCTACTCACAAATGTGCTACTGTTCAACAGTTTCGACTTCTCTAACGACTTCATAAGCGGCTCCTTGTGACCTTTCCACTGTTCGATCAATTTCGTCATTCGTTCTTTGGTCGCCGCCAAAACTACGTCCATTTTCTTAACATTTTCGTCCGGATTTTCCAGCAAAATACACGTACGTTCGCTAATCTTTCGTTTGTTTCGCAGATTTCGATTACTCTCCTCCTGACTTGTTCGCAAATCTTTTACATTTGTGATTTCCGTTAGAATTGTCTTGCGATTAACGAGCAGCGCGTCAATTGCTCGTTTCAATTGCACTATTTCGGCATCGAGGACGTCCTTTGCATCGCCCCATTGGTCCACACTGCCAATTTTTTCACAATTAGCTTGTAGCTTCATATTAGCATTAGTCTCAATGATATGGCTTGAAGTTGAATTGACTTCTGTTAACTTTCGATTTGAGATTGTTATTGCGTTTTTCAGTTCGCCCGTTACGTTGCTATCGTCGTTCGATTGTAGCGTAGGCATCTTATGAGATTGGTTCTGTTTCGTATTAATTGACTTGACTAATTCCGCGTTGATTTGACTAATTTCATCGTCGCTTTGCGCTTCTATGTCGTTCTTATGGATAATGGATGGGCAAATTGTTTGACTGTTTGTCTGCTGGAAAATGCTGGGCGATCGTTTCAGCCAGTAGTCGTGCTGTTCCGGCGGCGTGTCCGACTTACGCAAACAGTTCGGTATGTTCAGGGTGATATACGGTTGAAATGGTGTACACTGGCCGCTCAGTACGGGCGTCGAAGCGCTACACATTCTTATACCGGACTTTATACAGTACTGCGGTATCCACGGACTGCTGGTTTGAATTCGAATTTTCCGCAAGATTTCGTTCTCTAAAGTCGACAATTTATCTGGAAAGTATCGGTAAATATATGAAGGGAACGCTGAAGGAGACTTCAAAGCCATCCCACGTACCTAACGGTTGTGCTAACGACAATTTTTCGGATTCCTTCGGTAGCCGTTCGATTAGGAACATAAAAACACGCCGCACTTCCGTAACATTGGAATACAGAAACGTCTGATAGCCGATATCGCCTCGGAATCCGACCGACTGCAATCATAGAAAGAATTTTAATTAAGTTCCTAGCGCGCAAACTTGCCGCCTTAACAAAAACTTACGGCACAAGCCTCCGCTAAAGTTGCGGTCACACTGAAACGTTGAGCCATCCCAGCCGGAAGTGTTTTCGGTAAATTCATGTTGGGCTTAACCAGTTGCAAGCAAGTGGCAACCGTTTCGACAAGGAGTTCGGGTGTGAAGCTCGATAAACTCAAAACATCGTCGTCGATGTGACTAAAAAGGGGTGAAAAACTTGAGATAAAAATTGCAACAATGGGGAAAAAATTGTTCGGTTCGCAACAAACCAGCCCAACTGCCGCAGTGTGTGTATTATAATGTTGTCGACTTCATCCATTCTACTTTCGCCTATTTCCTGAACGATTAACTAAAAAAATTAATTTTATTTAGTCAACAATCGTTGAAAATTGCGATAAGCGTTTCCTCTGACGGTACGTGACAACCGAAATGTCAGGTAACAATTTTTTTAGGCTGCGTTCCGTTTTGCTTTCGTCTTTTTTTTTTTATTGTCTAGTTTACATTTAAATGTCTGGTTTTTATTTATTTACTATTTATCCGACTGTTAATAATTGTTTTAAAATAAAAATTCTACTCATCAAGACAGTAAAATAAAAACAAATATTTATTTTTTATTTTAAACCGCTGCATCAATTTTCCGTGTATATGGCATTACCGACTTATAGTTGGATTTTTGGCCGTCAGGTAGCCATACGATCGCGAACGTCTTCCTTTTCCTCTAAGAATCTGTCAAAGAGGGTTACGTGAAAATGGTAAATATCAAATTTATTCTCGATAAATCTTTGCAATCAATTCGAAACTTTAATTTCATGTGTTAAAAAAACATCAATGCGTTCTGTTTTTATAGGCTGCTCACAAGTCGTTCCGGATTAAGCAGAAATTGGCGAAGAAGCTGAAGCAAAATCGTTCGGTGCCGCAATGGATTCGGCTACGAACAGGAAACACCATCAGGTGAATATTCGGAAGAAATATGGAGAAGTAGACGTGGTTTTGTTTGTACAAGCGCTGTGTTGGGAATTAGGTCGAAGTTTTAACGCTACCGAAACGAGATGGTGACTGGGCTCGGAACCCTGTTCGCTTGTTGTTTTCAGATGTCCTTGGCGCAAGTTTCATGAGGATGATTGACAATTTGGCTGTGAAAAGTGTTGCAATGTTGGCATGAACCTCCAGTAATTCAAAGACACCGGAAAATTTTATTTATGCCTGGAATAGTGCGTTAACAAATGGATAAAAACCTGAAAAGGCAGATGGATCAGTAAACGCACTTGTTTACGAGTGAGGAAACATTGGAAGAATGCCAATTTTCCTCAAGAGTCCATTAAACCTATGTTTTATTTGTTGCCTGTTACGAACTACAATCGGTTTTAGATTGGCGCAACAGATGCTTCCTAAGGACGGGATTTGGTCCGACTTTTTTCGGTCCGGAGAAGGAACAGCACTATGAATCCATTGTGGCTCTAAAATCAAAGTTATTAGTTCCAAGTATTGCTCTTTATAAAAAGTGAACCTCTTTGAGGTTTCGTCGCAATTTCCGATAGATCGTTCGAGGAAATTCTTCCAAAGGACCGATATTTGGTTCGAGCCAGAGTTTTGCATTTACACTCTAGCTGCTGTCTTTTTTCCCAGTCCGGAGAATCTTTGTGACCAAACATTTGACAAATTCTGCATAGCGTAGAACCATTTTTTAAAGTTGTCTTTCCATTCAGTTTTGTGCTTACGAAGGATACGTAATTAGCGTTCTTGTACTGGTCAAAGTAGTGCAGATTGTTTTTTGAACCGGTTCTCTGTGCGAGATTGTAAAAAGGCCTTTACATCTTTACATTCAACCTTTATGGGTTTCAGTTACTTTTTTAATGTGTAAAGAACGCGAGGACGATGTGGTTGTGTTATTAGCGAAAGGAACGTTTAGAACGTTACCAAATTGAATGGAAAGCACCGGGAGACAGCACTTAACGTTGACCGAGTCCTAAACCTTCTTCATCCTTAATAAGGTGCTGTTAGGCACATTTTGAACGTAACTTCCGTACTTCATCAAAGCTAACATACCAATACAAATAAACTACTTACCTACCAGACCATATGATGAAGGTACACGGAAGAGACATCGCTCGATCATTTTTGTAAGTCATGCCTTTATTAAATTCCGAATGTATGAGCACGTTGAACACCTGTCGAAAATTTCGGAAAAAAACACCTTTCCTTCTGTTTTACTGTCGAACTTCACTGCAATAAACTCTTATTGCAACTCGCACTCACCAGAATTCAGCTATAAGATGTGACTCTTCATCACCCATCATTTGTTCGCATTGAGCTGAATATAAAACCAAATATCAAACATTCGCACAACCGTATTCTATCACCGCCCCAGCTGATCCTCCCGAAGTGTTTTCAGACTCAACCAAAATATCAGTTTCAATTAAATACTAACAAGCACTCGTAAACTCAATTTGTTGACGATGCAATGTAATCCCGTGAACTATTATAACTCCCTTGTGGCTTACTTTGCTTATGTTTTTTAATTAAAAATATCTCACAAGTATTTCTAGTTGCATTGAGTGTAGTCCAGATAGTACAATTTCCAAAGGTAGATCTTTCGCCCGCAGAAAAGTGTATTTTCTTCAAAATGAAGTAAGACCTGAAAGCTGGATGGTCTGATTGTCAATATCGAAAAATTTTACTAATACTTCCGCTGCTGAGTGGCCCGAATCCGTAAATAGAAACTATTGTTTTTGTTGCCTGGGAATTAATTTCGCATGGTACAAGTCTGAAGGCATCTGAGCTGTCTGAAACCTTTTTTTTTTATATATTGTATATTTGTCAAAAACTAACTTATGATTAGTAGCTATACTTTATCCTACATTCTGTGAGCTAGAAAGGCCACACGGAGCTTATTCAGTGTTGCTCGGTTTGTGGGATCCATGATATCACGCAGTACTGCCGATGGATCTTCTGTTGATCCCAATTGAACCAGTTTAGACATTGGACATTCTACCAGAATATGTTTTACTATGAGCTGTACTCTGCATGTTGAGTAATATATTGGTTGCTCCCATAGAGCTATATGTATAATGGAGACAGCGCGCAGCGACTGCTTTGAAGCCGGAGGTTTTCTCGCAAAGGACCGGCGATATTCACTATGCTACTATCAGCATCTGACTCACATGTATGCTATACTCTATGGTTCAAAGTGCTTTATACAGAAACGCCGTCTTGCCATCTCAGTTAGTTATTGCTCTATAGTTGCTCCTATTTAAAAATGTGTAATACAGTGCAACCCGGTTATAACGTACAGAGGGTGATCAACGAACTATGATCACTTCGAAATTTTTCACGATTTCGACTTTAATTATCTCAGAAACTCACAAAAATGAAGAAAAGCTTTCTTTTTTAAATTAAAACTTGTAAATGTATTCTTGTTTAAGTATTTACAGTAAAATAAACATTCTGTGTTGATGTTTAGTAAAGCCCCCCCCCCCCCCCCTTGCTCTTTAGCTCTACATGTACACACGTAAGCTCTTTAGTTCTATTCGTCATATTTTTTATCACTAAGTTCTTAAAATCTAAGTTATTATCCCATACATCTCTAATATTTTCTTTTAAAATATTAATATTAGTATTGTGCCGTTGATACACTAAGGTTTTAAGATGCGCCCAACAATTTTCTATAGGATTCATATCCTGCGAATTGCCTGGCCAAGGTAAAACCATGATTTCCTCATCATCAAAGAATCTTCTTATGGATGCCGCTGTATGGCAAGGTGCCTCGTCTTGCATAAATGTGTATTCCGATCTTCCGAGGGGTAAGGAGTCCATAAATAGTGTAAGCTCATCCCGCAAAATGTTTTTGTATTGATCTTGACGAAGATTCCCTTCTACAAAATGAACCGGTCCTGCTCCCTCGGATGTCATACAACCCCATATCATCACTGTGAGGGGATGTTTCACCCTTGTTACCACGCAGTCTTTATGGTATCTCTCTTGCGGCCGTCTTCTGACAAATTGTGTTGATTCCGTCAACGCCTCTAGACGACACTCGTCGCTAAAGATATCCTGTGTAAATGTCAAAATATTTTAATACCAAAAAGTCTAATGTTAAGCAATCTACTAGCATGAACAAATTTTATTTTTTAATTTACCTTATCCCAATCACTTTCCGTATAGTTCTTGAGAAGTTTCGCCCAAATTAACCGTTTCTTATTCATCACTTCGGTTATTCGTGGTCTTTTAGCGGGACGCCTTCATTTTATATTTGCTTCGTAAAGTCTTCTTCGCACTGTAACTGCAGATAAATTGATGCCTTCTTATCGTATTGTTGCGTTTAATTCTCCAATGGGTGCGTTGCGATGTTGCAGAGTGGTGTTAATAATTTGTCTGTCCGTACGCGGTGTTGTCTTCCGTTTTTCACGGCAGTTTTTGCGTTTATTCGCACGTGGAGACACTCCTAATTCCAAATTTTTTACAATATTTGCTACTGTTCCGTAAGAAACACACTCTTTTCGGGCAATTTCGCGATAGGAATATATTTTTTGTTATAACAGCGTTGAAATGGCAACTTTTTTTTAAGTCAGTAATGTCTTTTGCACGTCCCATTATGAAAACTTTTTGAAAACACAAACAAAACTCTTAATTTTGGCTGTAAGCTGCTTAGCGTCTAATTTACTCACTTTAAAACTTTAAGCTTCACTTTGACTTAACCACGAACAATCTCAGAATAGTTTTGTTTTGAATACCTCAGTATATTTATATCTTATTTAAGTAGGCAGTACTTCCACATAAGAAAGTTGTTTAGGTGGGATGGGTCAAAGAGGTATATAACTAATGGAGATCGCAAAGCGCCGTTTCTGTATAAAGCACTGTGAAGCATTTTGCAGTTTAAGCGACTGTTTTTGTATGGAGCGTTTCATGCCCGGTGGCAGTGAAATGCAAATATTAGCCTAGTATTTAAAGGTTGGGCTTTTTTTCTTGTCAATACCGGGGTTTAACATATATGTGAGTAAGATGCTGATAGTAGCATAGTGAATATCGCCGGTCCTTTGCGAGAAAACCTCCGGCTTCAAAAAAAGTCGCTGCACGTTATCTCCATTATACATATACCTCTATGGGATGGGCATTACCTCTAGTTTCTTCGAAAATAAGGGTTTCTACCCTCTGTCAGGTCATTAAAGAATATGTCTTTTACCTTCAGAAAGTACCCGGAGCCCATTCCGGTGAAGTTGACAACTAATTATACTCTAATACCTTCATAAAGCAATTAGTTTTCATATTTTCTAGAAAATACGTAAGTGATCATAATTCGTTGATCATCCTCTGTACCTTGAGGGGACCACTAAAGTAGAACTTTATAACCGATAATACGTTATAACTAACATAAGAACCTTTCATATTAGTGAATGGGGATTGATATAACCGAAAGTACGTTATAAAAGTGCACTTAATAAGCGGGTTGCACTGTATAGCACACTTACTCTACTGCCTACTCTTATTCTGAGAATGGATATGCATTCTGCACTAGTCAGCTGGCTGTTGTAAAGTAATCTTGAAGTGGTTGCATTATGTGATCGTAAGAATGAATCAATACTATTCCAAGCTATTGTTTGAGCTTCGCGCCTCAAAGAAATAAACGGATTCCATATTGAGGGATGTAGGTTCGGAGTTTCAACTACCAAAGGAAGCAGCTTCATTACAACTAATACCAACGTGGCCTAGTATAGTACCCATGTAAGAAAAATATTTTCGGTCACATAGAGCATGTTACGCGGGGTTTTGACTGCAGGGCATTTATTGGACGGCCTGAAGGACTCTTGTAAATAGTTTTTTTTAGCTTTTGTGGTGTTACATCGATCTGGTTGTGGTTTAGCTAGATGCTAAAAAAAACATTTCGATGGTGTCTGAAGTACTTGAGTACATACATATCATAGAGCTACTGGAGGGTAAGCTATTTTTAATGGCATGTGTTAGTGAAACATCGCAAGTATTCGTATTTTCATGTAAAGTATTTCAAAACGCGATCACGCCAATTGCACTGTACATTTTTGTACTCTAGATGAAATCATATAGAGTGATATAAGTTTGATCCAGCCGAAAAATATGTAACACATTTGTATAACCAAGCCTCGGACGAAAAAAAGTTATATAGAATTTTTTGTTTATTTGTGGCCAAAAACCTCAAATCCGCTTGACGTCTGTCTGTCCGTTAGCACGATAACTCAAGAACGCTTTGACCTAGGATCTTGAAATTTTGAATCTGAGTGTTTGGTTGAATTTGTAAGATTAAGTTTGTTAACGGGCAAAATCGTTCCACTTCATCCAGTAGCTGCCATACAAAATGTCCTTAAAACACGTGCTCAAAAATATTGGCCGATAACTTCATAATGATTTAAGCTACGACTTTGAAATTTTATATGTGTTAATTTTTTAATATTTGGAGCTAAATAAATGATTTTGAAGAAAATCCTATTAGTCCTTCGCGGGGCTGCCATACAAATATCCTGTTAAAATATTTTCATTCAACTCACGAAACTCACTATAACTCAAATAATCGTTTAGCTATGAAATCAGAATTTTGTACAAATTAGTTTTGAGTGAAAACAAAGTTCAAGTTTACTAGTCAGCGAAATCCTTTTACTCCTTGTGGTAAATTCTTTTTTGCATTTTTCGAAAAGTCACTTGATTTATCGTTTGCTTCGTCAGCTATCTTTTTGACTTATCTTTCATACAAAAAATCCTTAAAACACGTGTTCATCAATTGGGCCTATTACGAAACTCGAGTCGAGTGAGTAACTCACTCACATTTGAACTCGACTCGAGCAAAAGTTGGTATGATGAAACTCGACAATTGGAAAGTGACTTCATTTCCAGTAGTCGAGTAAATTTGACATTTCTTACAAGTAAATACTCACTCGATCATCTCTCATAATACGCTGTTCTCTTCACTCACGCTTTTTTCTCGACTAAAAGTCGAGTGAAACTCGACAAGTAGACCGTCGGCGAGTTTCATAGTCGCAGAACGTCCATTTTTTGGTCGAGTCAGTTCCGTAATAGGCCCGAATATTTTCCGATAACTTTTGAATGCTTCCAGCTACGAATTTGAAATTTTGTACACATTAATTTTTAAGTGGTTCCAAGGAAAAGGATGAATATGTAAGTAATCGAGTTTGTCCTTGCTCCACCTCCCATATGAAAGTCCTTCAAAAAGGATTTTTTTTTTTCAGTTCAAGACATGATATTGTTATGAATATTGTCTTTTAGTTTTGAGTAGAAATCTAATGGGACTCTTTAATGATGGACATACAACATGTATACACGTAATACTACTTCATCCCCAACTAAATCTGACTTCAGTATTCAACTAGAGTATTGGCTTGCAGCCGATCGTGACTGCAATTTTTTTATTATTTTATTCGATGTTCCAAGAAAACAATAAAATTTGAGTTAAGTTTTTGGCGTCGTTATGAAAACAGAGCACAACGTTTTGTTTCTGATGACAGCCGTTTCAGTTGAGACGAACTTCGCCAGCGGCGCAGTTCGCTAACAAAATTTAAAAATTGTACCGAAACACCGAAAAATTCGCCCAACCGTAATCCATTCATCGCTGAGCGGTAATGAGGCTTTCGTATGTAATTGATACTTTCTTTCATCGCTGAGCGGTAATGAAACGTTCATTTGTAATTACCATGTAGCATTCACATTTTGAACATAGATAGGTGGTATATAATGGAAGTTTGTCCTGAGTGGTAATCTATGATCCCAAAGGTTTCGAAACCGCTCATGAATGCTTCAGATGTGAATCATCGATGTTTGGTTTGTAGGTGTATTTACCGGTAGCTAAGTCCATTCTCTATTTCTAAAGATTGATTAAGTAGTTTCCGAATTATTTCCTTTCGCACACCTTCGAAATCTCAATTCTAATCTGCATTCATTCAACACTTAAATCACAATCGGTTGCAACTTTTATTAATATAAAATTATTTTTGTTTTTTTCTCTTACAGATATAACGCTAAGAGGCGTCACTGGAGACGTACCAAGCTAAAGTTGTAAGAACTTTACGCGGTCTTTGGGAAGCCATCTTATACATAAAGTGTGTATGCGATGTGTTTAAAATAAATGCTGATTTTAAAGATTAAAGCGAACCTTTTAATTCTGTCTTAACACGTCAGAAATAGTATAACAAATTTTAGAATCATGATGTAAGTATGGCTTTTCTTTTTTATGGACTTAGTTATTCCTTAAGCTGGCTACAGACTTATCCCGTTTCGCCTATTTCGCGTCTTTCTCGTGAATAGTTTGTAGAGCATTTTCGAGAGTTTCTCGCGTTTCGTTATTCGCTTTTCGCGATTCGGTAGTTTTCACTACTGGAGCCGGTTTTTTGACGACATCACAGCGTTTTGCTTGACGAGAATGGGAGGAAAAAGGTGCGAGACGATTTTTTTGTGACTATACTCGAGAAATGTAAAAAACAAGAAAAGCAGAAGAAGTCTGTAGCTGGCTTTAGCCTCCACTCAATGATTTGTCCATTCGTATCCGATCGTGAGTTTTATATATCGCGAAACTGGTTTTTTTTTCGGCGATAGGCTGGCAACTCATTGACTTGTTATTTATAGCCGAACAAAATCAGCCTAGATAAAGAAGAAAGTATGAATGTATGAACGATTAAAAAAAGTGTATTTTTCGTATGAAGTAGGGCGAAGGAATGCATCGTCACTTCATATTAACACGAATCAAAAACTATCCAATTGTATTTTACTATTACAAACTAAGGATATATGAAGTAAAATTTGTTGGTGCCCGAGACTCAGCGATAGTTCTGATGATTTTATCCCAAAAAGGAACGATTATAAAAATAACCTGCTAAATTGTAATGCAGCAGATTTAAGTGTATCGTTCCAAAGAACACTAGCAGGTTTCGATTGAAAACGAAAAATCTCCCGCTATTTAAACAAACAATTAAAGCGGATTGAAGATAATATCCAAAAAGGCGTCGATAAGTTCCTTAATTGTTTGTCCGTTAAGATGCGAAACATCACGGTACCGACTAAGCATTCCAGTCAGCGCAAAGCTTTCAAAATTGTTCAATTTCAGTTGGGTAGCGGCAGACATACAACGAAATAAATGGAGACAAATTCAATTTAATTGAAGATTGTCAGAAAACAAGACTTTAGTGACGATAAATCTCATTTGTTTTGAAGAAAAATTCTCGATAAGAATTACATCTGATCAAAAAACAGAATCAATTGATGCTTTTGCAATGATTCGGTGCAACACAGGCCTAGTAGGTTCGATGATTCATGCAGTAGTTCTCGTAGACAGCGCTGACAGACCCGAGAACGTTCCTATATGGTACTACCGAAAGTAAAGCCAAAGAAACTGGAAGGATGAGCGTTTCTAAAAATCGACTTAAGCATACAGAAGAATAAAGAAGTCAATCTAAAGGTGTCCAAAGCCATGAAGCAACCTTTGAATAAAGCAAACTGAAATTCAATTTCCCAATTCTCCCGTTTCAGGTTGATTTTTGTAGTGTAAAAAGGGAAAATCTACCCCAAAAGGGATATTTATATCGATTTTTCGCCAACTCCGTTGAAAGGACTTCTCCGTACACACTACCTGTCAGAAATAAACGGGAGCATATTAACACTCGCAACATGTTATCACGGAGTGATAATGATACAGTCGGGAGTCGATTCCACCACTGTATGTTGTAAATGTGTAGGGTAGCAACTTTCTGACTGCGACACACTATCATCACTGCCAAAGCCAAGGAACCAAGGTGGTGAAACTTTCAGTTAACTATTTTCGCAGCTCGGTACCTCATCCTACGCCGTCCAGGTCCCTACTGCATGTCTCCCTTTCTCGAACGTCTCGGCCCATATAAGATAGCATGTCCATCGGTATATCTTCCCAGTACCATCTAAAGGGAGGTGGCTGCCATGTCTCATTTAATTCACAGCGCGCTCTCGCACAACTGAAACGAGGAATCAAAAGTTATTTTCTTCTCTAGTCCTTTGGTGTGGAGTTTTTGTTTTTTTCTTCTCGGGACAGGATTCTGACATGATGAAAACACCAAAACAATAGGAGAAAAACGCATCACGCAGTGAAGCGCATTTGTTTGTTGGTGGCTTAGTGGCAGAAGAGTGAATTTGCTGCTAGATGGATAAAGGAAACGAATATCAGAACAGCTATGTGAATATTTTTGTTATTAGCATAGTGTATCTAGTGTTTTATGGTTGACATTTTTGTGATGGGTAATCTCTGAATGAGATGAGAACCGGCTCGGCTCGGTATCAGAAAAAGGCGAGTACTTTTGTTTTGGATTTTACTGTGTGTGATAAAAATAAATATATAGAAACCAAGTCCAACGAAAACTATCAATAGAATTTTCCGAGTGTTTTGTGTTGTGTAGTGAAGTCGTAAGGAGGCGGCTTAGAGCAAAACAATTTACGTGGGAGTGATAATTGCCTGCGATTATCTCGACAACAAAAAAAAAATCGAGTTTATGTGGATTGAAGAATTACAATATTTTTTATGATGCCCAGTTGGCTACTAACTGTTGGCCTAGTGACGGCACTTCGCGTCGACAAATACGTATTCGGAGGTAAGTGAATATTAACCAGATAATTGTGTTTTCTCCTTTTATGAATTCGTCTTCGCAGAATCTCCTGATTCATATTCATGCTCTTGCGAAGAATTTTTTTTCTTCTTGAAGAGCACTTGTACTAGTTTTTTTCCTTAATTTTTTGTCATTCCGTCTTATGATGAATGGCATGGGCTTTTACATCCTCACTGCATATAGGCATACCTGACTGATTCTACTTCTAGATATTCTTGAAAAAAAAAATGAATACGAAAAGAATAAATAAAACACCTGTGAAGTCGGGCTTGTCCCAGTTTTTTCTTCGAATCCTTTTCAGTCCTTATAATATCGTGTACGTCGTGAGTTGTATTTTTTGACAAAAGAAATTCTATAGTAAATCTTAAGTGCAAACAATTGAAACTAAAGTTGTAAAATATAAAAATAAATAACTAGTATTCTACTGCAGTGTAGTACAAAACGATTATAACGGTTTTGTTTTACCTTACCTTGATAAATTATTATTTGAATAATCTTCTCATGTCACAAACTCTTCACTTCTATTTACAGATAATTTTACAATAGTCTCACAAAGTATCAGCATTGAAAGTGGTTACATAAACAATTTTATTAACATTTCGAATTCAGGTCCAGAACTTATAGAATACTATGAACTCGACGAAGAACTTTCCACACCGAATGCTCCGGTACATCCGCCCGATATATATCCAGATCCGGAAGAAGTCAATCGAAAAATCAAGGTGTTAAACAGTAATCGGATTGTAGTACAGCGCACATCCGATTCAATTATCAGAGAAGTGGATATGAAAAACAGTGACTTTAAAGGACACGATTTGATCGATAACATCATGTACATTTACTACGGATCGAATAATACATTGAAAAATAGTCTGGGCAGTAGTATCGTTATAGGAGGATCGGTTTTAGCATTGGCTGCTCAAATTCTATGCTCGGTGTTGATGATACTAAGAAATCGGTAAGATCATTGTCGATTATTGTTTCGAGTAGAGTTTTTAGTTTTAGTTTTAGGAAGGGGCGCCACACTGACTTGCAGCGCTTACTAAGCACCAAAAGAGGGCCCGAAGCGATCCCTTCGGATAGAAGTTAATCACCCCCAAAACATTCCACATCCCTAATGAACTTGACCAACTTGTCATACCCTATCAATTTAAGATCTTCCAAACTATGCAAGAAGAGACTGCCCAACCACTTCAATCGCCTTCTTGCAACCGCCTGACACTCGCAAAAAATATGGGTAATATCCTCTTCAGCATACAGGTCAAAGCAGTACCTACACACGTCAGAGTCAGGTATCCCCATCCGCATGGCATGTTTCCCTAGCAAGCAGTGCCCCGTCAGTATTCCGATGAGTACCCGCAATCTTTCCGTATTCCACGCTAGTATTTCCCTGGACCTAAGTTTGTCCAGAATGTTTGAGTAGAGTAGGCATCATTCAATAATACTAAAGTAAAATAAAGTTATCGTCTGTATTCCTCGGTTATTCTCTCCTGCCTCAACAGTCTATAATTTCTAGGCTAATACTCGAAGGGGTAAAACTCTTTCCAGATCTAATGAAAGCAAGTTCTGAGACAGACAGACAAATGTACAAGTTGTCAGGAAATATGAATTAAAAAACCTTAAAACAAAAGATTAATCATTGAGTGTACTAAAGGAAATGAAATTTTGTTTAGTGAGTTCTTAGTTCAATAAAAATGAATTTCAGATCTGCATCCTACACTCCTTTGGCAAAGACTAACCGTTTTCATAAAAGACTTGCAGCAAATTAAACACTTTCTCATTCAGCGCAATGTCAAACCGTCTCTCTGTCTCTTTTTTAGGGTATTAGTTCATTAAAACGCGTGCAGTGGATCGGATGATACCTGAGCGTTGCAACCTTGCAAAATATTGATCTCAATCTTATCCCTTAGCTTAAGTTCGGTCGTGTCCACTGCGTGGAAACTTGATAATAATTCAGATACAGTATATTTGTGAAAATGAGATCACAGTGATTAGGTCGACGTGACTACGGAACGAAGAATTAGAATTAGCTAGGCAAGGTTCTGCTCATTCAGGGCTCTCTAGTGTAATCAGTTCAGATCGCACGCCAACTTCTGATCGAGTGGATTGACCAACTGCGTCATATCGAGAAAGATATGGCCATCCTACTCCCGGAGCAGAAGTGGTGAACTCTTAAGTAGGAGCTGTGTGGACGTTTCCAGATTCGCGGTAGTCAGCACGGGACACTGGCCGATCGGCGACCAAGCAGCCAGACTAATTATTCCCTTTAACGTCAATTTACACAGCTACAAACAAGAAGGAAACCGTTACCCACCTGCTTTGCTTGTGTCCAACCCTAGCTAGAGCCAGACTTCGCGCACTAGGCAAACCCTTCTTTAATAATCTAGATCCGAGATCTCGAAAAACACGATTGTAGAATTGATTGCCTTCTTGAACAGCTCCGGATGTATATGATAATCAATTCAAGTCTCTAGGTCTCTGCAAAACTATATATCTACTTCATAAGCCTTCAACGACCTGGTTAAACGAGATGTGGTATCAAAACGACACTTCCTCTGCTAATTGGGCCCTGTCTACGGCAGACGGGCCACCACGTAAACCAACAAATGCAATTAGATCTTTGTTATCGAAAGATATGGAAACTCATTATCAACTCGTAGCTGGTGATATATCTCTAAAAAACCAACGGATTTTGAGTAGGACTGGTTGGTCGTCCTGATTGAAAGCCGTGTTGATCTGTTAACCGTCCTGGCTGAAGAACTTCAATATGATAAATGTTGTCGATTAATAATAATCAATGGCGCAACAGCCCACAATGGGCCGAGGCCTTGAAATAATGCTAGAGTTACTTCATTACGAGACCAACGGAACACTTGGAGGTGAAGTGCTCAGTCTCACGCGCGTCCGTGATTTCCCCGATTTAACTCGGGTACTCATTTACAGCAGAGTGAACTGTTAGTCTGGCGCACAATCCCAAATTACTTGTCGGAGCAGATTCGAACCTGGAACCAGGTGCACCGAAGGCAATTCCGCTAGCCACTAAGCATCCCAGGCTAAATGTTGTCGACGGGCGCTCTTTATATGTGTAGCTATTTAGTGTCACAACGTTTTGGTTTTTCAGTTATATCCTTATCCTAAAGACCGTTATTTCCGTATTAAGACGTTCGATACATATCCCCAATCATTAACAAGCAATAACACCATCAACATCGAAGAGTGGTGTGTTTTATGATATTCGTTCCAAGAAGTTGACAATTTTTGTACTACGGACGACGCACAGACTTCAATGGTGTTGCAGGGTTGTTCAATGGTATCCAAATGATCAGAAAAATAACTGAAAATATTATGAAACGTTTTCTATTGCAAATTGTGTTTCGCCCCCCAAAAATTGGGCTCCTACACTGGCTCTTCATGCATCCTTAATTTCGTGGATATTGCACTAATGATGTAGCTTCTTCATCTTAAACTTGTCTTCCTTTTTCATCTTTCTTTGAATTACTGAAAAAAAGTATCGCCAGGTTTGAACTGCGGGGTGGTTAATTTTTACTGAGCTTATTTCTCACCAATATGTGAATCCGGCGCATTGTCCTCCAAAAAGAAACCCTTTTTACTAGCTTTGCATTTCTTTTTCTCTATGACCGCTTCTCGCACTTGTTTCAAAAGTCTCTTCTCCGTTTGGTCTACAATCTTCAAGATTGACCGTTACTTCTTCAATTTTTTCTCCTTATCCACCTGCGCTGTCTTTTTTCATATTTCACTGGGAATTTTTCCAACCCTCTCTTTTATAAATGTGCGGGATTTCCGCTATATTGATCTTTCATTTTTAAATTCTTAGCTTTTTCGATTTTAAGTCTTTTGCGACCAATATGTTTGGAATGCCCGAACGAGAGTCGTCTTCAATTATCTCGTCGCTAATGATTCGAGGGTCAAGATAACTGTCTTTGTTTTCACTCCTAACGGTTTCATGTATGGCTTGAAGCTATCGAGGGAGAGGGCCTTAGTTAGGGACACCAAAAGAACCAAACAGCTTCTAAAGTTTGGTAGAAACAAAGTACGGGAATACTCACGAGTTATTCGTGCTTGAAAAATTATCTTAAGAGAATAAGAATCATAACTGATAACCTTTGCAGGTTCTGCCAACTGCAGGCAGAAACCTCTAAACACATTTTGTGCTGCTGTGAGGCAGTCGCAACTCAACGCCACAAGTGTCTCGGAGAACACATTGTGGACCATATTACAAATAAAATAGCAAAAATAGGCCTACACCAACTATTATAGATAAACTCCTAAGAGAAATAAAGCTGTATGAGGAAAGATCTATGAGGTATAGCACAATAGACTGGTCGCGGTGAACATTTAAATTAGTGCGGGAATAGGGGTTCAGAAGAGCACTCTTATCCATAATAAAGGAACTGAAGATTGTGAAATATGCTGATTCCCTAGGCCTTTCCCAAAAGTTTAAGTGATGTCTTGCTGTAGAGTCAACAGCTTCAATAATGTAACCACTTTCTTTTCAATATTTTTGTTTTTTTGCAGACGACTCCGCCGACAGAATGCGCTTTTCTCCATATTCCTCAATTTCGTTCTTATCCTACTCATGTCAAATTTGATTTTCATCGTTGGAGTACAAGCGACAAAAAGTGAATTTCGGTGCGGAATGGTTGCAATTTTGCTGCACTACAGTCATTTAAGTACGGCCGTCTGGGGACTTATTTATATTTATATTATTTACGACTATATTGTTAATGATTGCGGCATCAACTTGAAATACAACTATTTCATGGCATATGGAGCGCCAGCTATTTATGTTCTGGTAAGTTTATTTATCATAATTCGTGCCTTATGCGCCGATACACCTGATAAACATTCTTCAGTCGTATGGAGTACACAATAAAAACTGAAGTATACCGCCTGCACTCGAATTGTTAAGTATGTCACGGCATAGAAAAAGAAAAATCAATTTTCTTTTTTATTATCCTGTTGCATGTGAACCATTCTACGGAGTGTAGATGAGGACGATGACGAAGGAGCTGATAGGTAATCTGGGTGAAATGTTGAGTCAAAGTGGTCTGATTTCGTAAAGACAATCTTAAGATTTAGCTCAAGTCAATGCTGTAGCCAATTAAGATATGCAAGAAATATTAGCGCAATTTTTGGCGGCAAGGAGTACTGCAACAATTTCCGATACGCTCGACTTGGCTGTTTTCTTAGTTTTATTCGGATTCATTTATCGGTTCCTGGTTTCAGCGTAGAATTGTTCGTTCGACTACGTGCATAGATTTTTCAAACGCCTGTCTTAGGGTCTAGGTTTTGCAACCATGTAACAAGCCTCTACAATAATAAAGAATGGATCAACATTAGAAATCCTGATTCCATCCACCAACTGCCCTCGAATATCTTTGACGTCGCTTCGAATTAAAAATGTATTAAGCTTTTTCTTAAATAAGATGGTTCACCTGTAACAAGAATGTTATGCAACACCAACAAGATTTTCCGTTTCAAATAAATTGAGAGGGATCAACTCTGCATTTCATTCCTGTAAGGAGAAATATGATCGTAGCGTCTCAAGCGCAGCGAAATACAAAAAGTAAGCAATGATTGAAGGTAATATCTGGTTTGCGGTGGCAGTTGAAATCGAATCTGGGAAAGATAACACTGCCATATATAAAGAAAGGAATTATGAGTGAACGTACCAGCTTTAACCTACTTTTTTATGGTGGCGAAAATTCAGAGCCTACGTAATCCACCATAAACATCCTCAATATGGTAGATACATGGCAACAACAATTCGTAGAGCTAGTTGGGGATATCCCCAGATTTTTTACAATGGAGTTAAAAGGTAGTGATGATCCATTCCAGATAACCCTTGGACCTCACTCCTCAAAAAGGCGGCAATCTCGGTAAAAGATAATGCACTGTGGCTTCATTTCATTAAGTTTTAAATTATTCCGAACAGACCAAATGAAAACTCGCTTCAAGTCGTCATTGATACGACTCGCGCAATCCTCATTAAGTCCCATTGGACGACGTATGTAAGGTTGTACATCGTCTGCATATAAGTACACAGTAGAGTCAACAAGTACCTCAGGCAAGTCATTAATACAAAGAGTAAAAAGTAGTGGACTTATATTGATCTCTGTAGAACAGCACGCACAATTGGAAGGGATTATGATAGAACATCATCCACCCGAACGTGCTGCCGCCTATCACGAAGGAAACTATGGAGTAGCGAAACTGAGCCTAGATCAAAGTATCACAGGAGAGTAATCCTGCGTTTGCATTGACATAACTCTCTCTAGTACTTTTGATATAAAAAAACAAAGAATACTGATAGGACGGTAGTTACTAACAGTTGAGGGACAGTTGGTCTTCGCAATTGGCAGCACTGAAGCAACTTTCCACGCGGAAGGGAAAATACTCGTAAATAAGCATGAATTCAAGATATGTAAAACATAGTTACTTATACATGGGAATATGGCTTTTATAAATTTGGAATGTAAATCGTCAGGTCGCATGGCTGGCATTGGATTAAATGGAGTTAACAGCTGAAAACGAAATAAATCAAAGGAACACACTAGCAAATAAGGCGTATTTCACGGTTCTCCCGATATTAAAAAAGTGCACAGGCTGAGTAAACTTCGCATATACAAAACCATAATAAGACCTGTGCTACTATATACAAGCAAAACGTGGACTCTCATCCAAGCGTCTGAAAAATCAATTGACTCTTTTAAACAACGAATTCTTCGAAGAATTTTGGGACCAGCAAGAGAAGACACTGAATGGCATATCCGGTACAACACCGAGTTGTATTTATAACATCTATGACGACCCAGCCGCATCGACTCTTATAAAATTCCGTAAGCTACAATGGGCTGGTCATGTGGAACGAATGGATGACGAAAGAATTCCCAAATGCACACTGAAAGGTAGAGCTCATGGCAAGCGACCGGTGGGAAAACCGCGGGAAAGATACGAAGACTCAGTTGACGCAGATTACAGATCGCTTCTTAGATGCACAAATTGGAGGACGCGGTTTGCTGAACCGAGCACTGAACCTGCGTTTTTAAGGTTGCTCCAAATACGTTTCGAGGGTTACTTAGATTAAATCGGTTCTACTTGTAAACGATGGGTTGGAGTCTTCGCAATATCCTGCCTATCCTGGTGTTGAAAATTGCTCGTTCTGTTTTTCGTGTTCCGATCAGAACCGGTAACTTCAAAAGGTTTCAGTGTGTTTTCATACTGAGTCCGCTTTGTGGAAACACTGAAGTTGTGTTTTGTTCAGTTTGTGTTTTTTGGTTTGAGACAGAGTAAGTTTTCCGTGCGCTTTGTTCGCTCAGTTGAAACAGGCTTAGAACAAAAATATAACTGCGATAAAATACTGTCAGTTTGGTTGAAACAGTGTTTTGGATTCGTTCGAGTTCGTGTTTTGAATTTCTGTGCTTTCAAAAACATGAAAAAAACAAAAACTTTACTTGTCTGTTTGGTGGAAAACCGGCATTAGCCTACTGTCTTAGGTACATCGTTACTGCTCATGAAATAGTATCATCATTACACAGTAGAAGAAAGTAATATTATCGCTCCATCATTACCAAACGCTAAGTCGTTTCTGAATTTCAACCCTATAGCGAACAAGAAATAAAGAACAGATTACTACATAAACGAGTTATACAGTAAATCGCTTCTAATGACGCGATCACTTCATTGTGTTTGACGTCGTACTATTTTTTCAGTAAATCGCAAACTTTACTTCCAAAATAATTTCAGGTATTTTTCCTAGTTTATTAATACTGTCGCGATTTCAGTTAGCAGATTCTTCCAACTATGTTCTATGCTAGCACTAAGATATAATCTTATAAATTTTTCAGTTCTCATGCGCTATATCAAGTACAAGCTACGAAATAGTCGAATATTGTTGGATGTCGGTGCAGCGCGGCATGATTGTTAACTTCATGATCCCGGTATCGGGAATTATAGTTGCATCAACAATTCTGGGAACGCTTTGTCTACGTGAAATTGCAACAAAACAGCGAGAAGTTATTGCCGAAAGTATTGAAAATATTTTAGAGAATGCGGCAAAATGCCACGAAATAAATGTCGGAAGTGTAATCGAGACAGACAAATGTTGCGAATTTGACGATAAGGTATTTAAGTTCAAGAGCTTTGTATGTTTTAATAATATTTAATTTTTCAGTCGATCGATGTGTACAAGAAATCCGAATACTATGATTCGAAATTTGACTTGGGCGTGCTCTCGATAGTCGACCTATCGCTACAAAGTTCAGCCGATACGCAGGATTTTACAGATTTCAAACGGGCCCTTAAATTTTGGCTATTTTTCCAACCAACATTTGCAATTTGTTGGTTTTTTGGAGCCGTTGCATTGGAGAATCGACAGTCATGTGTGATGCCCATAATTTTTGTGATATGTTACAATATTATGGTAATATTTTTACCGATTTATTTTTAAACGTTCCAAGTTCAATTTGTTTTCCATTTCTCACTACGAATAGAATTGGTATCTGCTATTGCGTTCACCATATATTTGTCCGATTGTACAAGACCAACATCAAACTGAAAAGTTTCAAACCAACGAATCCAATAATGAAGATGTTAACCAGCAATCAGCATGTACCGATACAATACCATTACTCTGTGCACCAAACACTCTGCAAACTGGCATCAAGCCAGTAGTCGTCGAGGATGTCTTGAACGAGGTTTCCGTACCGAATTGGAATGATTCGCTGGGCGATGTTTCGTGCAACTTGGATTCCATCAGTACGATAAGCAATTAATCAAACGAATTAAATTTAAATAAATCACAGAAATATTTAAAACTAGAAGAAAAAACGTTTCAAAAAATTTTATAGGTGAGAAATGCATTCAGTGATTTGACAAAAATATATATAATAAATCAATAATCTAAAGTATAATTAAGATTTAAAAAAAAAATTGTTATGTTAAATTGATCCCACAAGGAAGCAGAATTAAATGTAATTAAAAGTTTTAAAACAAAAATTGACGTCAGACAAACAAACGAATCAAAACTGAATGAAATCAAACAATCGAAAATACTTGTAAGGAATTTTTTTTAAATACATATCCGGGATTTAAATCACTAGTAAAACTGTTGATTTTGTTACAATTTATTCCTTGTCTTGATCGATATTTAAAAAAAAAAAAGTTCAAAATATAAAACGAAAAATGTGAAATGAAACTTCGGACAAGAAGGCAAAATATTAATGCGTAATTTGTTCTGAAAGCAGAATTTTTTTGAAGATTATAAAAATGTAGTTGATCAGCTTTCAAACAGTTTCAAACTTGTTTTTTTTTATTGTTAAATTTTTGTAGGTTCAGCTTTGTTACTTTCCCTTTCCCTTTTAACCTGCTCTTGATAAAGAGGCAACGTATAAGAACGGAACGAATACCTACAAGTCCCAATAAAGAATATGATATATTTATAATGCTTTCGCCCTATCCAACATATGCTACGGTCTCCTTATATGGAGCCAGACCTCGAGAAGAAAATTGGACAAAATTGCGAGACTGATGAAAAGGGGCATTAAAGCCGTATATAATTTACCTCATCTGACACCATCGAAACTTTACTCTACATATGGGAAACTAACCGTGCAGTAGCACATAAGCCTGGAACGAATTAAGCTAATTCACAATATAAAAAACAAGAAACTTTATCAAATTGATCCATAATCGAAGTTGAGAAAATGTACCCAATTGAGGATTTCTTCTCCAACTCATGAGTTGGGAAGGATTCGCCCATTTTGCATGAAGGGACTAAATCTTTTATTACTATTATTAACAAGCATAATTTTTTCATAGTACAGGGTTAGGCGATTGAAGTGTTACCAACTTCACACCGGTATATCTGGCAAACCGATAATGACAGCTACGTCAAATTCATACCAATGACAGCTCTTTATATTATTTACAAGCTACCACAAGCATTTGCATCTAAGTTTTATAGAACAAAAGTTATTCGAAATAAAAGTGTAACGAAATAGTGTGATTGCGTTATATTTGGCTGGAAAATCACAACCAGCTATTGTTCGTGAGCTCAGCCATCTCGAAGTGAAAATGTTTGTGTATCGCACCATAAATCGTTATAATGATACAGGCAGCATTGCCAAACGCTATGGTGGTGGACGAAAAAAAACAACAACATCACCTGAAATGGTTCGGAAAGTGAAGGCTCGACTTGAACGAAATCCACGTCGTAGTGGTAATCAAATTGCCAAAGAACTGAAAATATCCCAGCGAAGCATCCGACGCATATTCAAAAATGAGCTCGAGGTTAAGCCTTACAAGTTTCAAAAGGTTCACGATCTTAGACCTAAGCAAAAAAAAGAGTTAAGACTCGAAAGAGCAAAGGAGTTGTTAAGCCCGAAACACAATGCTCACGTTCCGTCACGAAAAGTGAGGTTATGTGATCCGCAAAAGTTGAATTTAGGTGAACTCATCCGCTCCGTTCCGTTACGACCATTGTATGCATTTACATGGCCAGCCCATAAGGTCTACTTTGACAGCTGAACGTGACGGAACGAAACGGATGCATTGTGATCGGGGCTTTACGCTTGCACGAACGTGGCGAATTTCCAAACATTGTGTTCTCTAATGAGAAAAATTTCCCTATTGAGCAGTTCATAAACTCTCAAAATTATCGTGTTTCCTTAACTGAACGCACTTACGAAAATTTGAGCCTACGAACGGCCACCCGAAGTAATTTTCCATCTCAAGTAATGGTATTAACAGCTGTGACCGACGATGAACGCTGTCCAATCGTTTTCATCGAGCCTGGTGTCTAAAGTCAATGCGACTTATTATCGGGAAAATGTTTTGGAAGTTTCTTTAGAGCCGTGGGCACGCAAACAATTCGGTCATAGACCATGGACGTTACAACAAGACTCGGCACCCTCTCATAAAGCTCGTGTGAACCAAGAATGGTTAAAAAGCCATGTTCCACACTTCATTTCGTCCACACGATGACTTTTGAATTCGCCAGATGCAAATCCGATGGACTATTCCACCTGGGCCATTTCGGAGAGCAAGGTGAGGACTAAAAAATAAGCCAGTATGGATGCTCTGAAGAAAGCCAGTGTACGGGAATGAGCCAAAATACCGCAAGATCACATTTGTGCAGTATGCAACTCATTTTTTAACCGTTTGAAGGCCATAGCCAAGGCAAAAGGTGGCCACATCGAGCTAAAGTGAATGAATTCTGAAATTTTGATTATTTCCACACATTTTTGTAATTTGAATCAATAAAAAATAATTTCACACAAAAAAAATATGGTCGTTTAAATAGGTAACAGTTCAATCGTTTAACGCCATAGATCGAGCAGGTAGGTAGAGACTATTTCGTATGAATAATTTTGTTGTAACCTTAGTGGTAAGCAGAACGATTTATTGAGATGATGCGATTGCATAAAATGTCGTACGGACTACAAGAAGACACTTGACTGTGTAGAGGTAAAAAACCAAGGTATGTAATTCCAAAGTATTTAGTGTGGCCAATTCGTTCACGTTCTCATCATTTGTGCACACTGTTTCCGTGAATAAGAAGCGCTGACCTGTGATATTGATGGAAATCTCGATGCAGAGCCTTCGTTAATATCTCCGCTCGCTGTTTTACTGGAGGGATATAATCTAGTGTAAACTCCTTTTCGATGTACTTGTGGAATAGGGGGTTTTTGATAAGGCGTATTGCGCTTTGGTTGTCCAAATGCAAATCGGTTCGATTATACTATATGTTCATTAGCTCCTTTACCATGGTTTTTTTCGCAGGCAATTTCTTTAGCTGAATGACACTCCGACATATATTCTGCCTCCTTTGCTGATGGTGCCACCGACTACTGCTTTTAAATATTCCATGCTATTATCGCAGAGTTGAGCTTAATAACATAGCCCGTTGTTGAGCGTTGAGTTCTTACATTGCTGGCGCAGTCCCCATCACTATTTACAATCCGCTGATTTCCGTGATCGCCTTTGATGTTCTGGGCATAGTCCATCCCACTTTTAAGATATTTGAATATTCTCTTCACTGCTTTTCAGTGTCTTCTCTTCCAGATAACGACTGGCTTGCAAATAGAGATGGATCGTGCACGAGTGAACTGTTGCAAAAGAACACTTCATTGAAGTAGTGAGTGAAGTAAATTTTGTACACCATAAACAAAGCGCGCCGCAGGGAACGCAAGTCGGAGTGAATGTGAGGACCTAACAAAAAAAGAAAGCTCCTCACTTCCTACGAAAGGCACTCATTCCTTTTTAAGCTTCACATCCCAAAGGAACTACTTCCTTTCCAAGGTGTGTCACGTGGCGAAACGAACAGAATGCAGTTCACCAAAAGGAATAAGTTAGTTCTCCCACTCACATCGCAAAGGAACTACATACTTTCCAAGGTGTGTCACGTGGCGAAACGAACTGCAGCCCACCAAAAGGAATGAGTTAGTTCTCTCACTCACATCGCAAAGGAACTACTTCCTTTCCAAGGTGTGTCACGTGGCGAAACGAACTGCAGCTCACCAAAAGGATTGAGTTAGTTCTCTCACTCACTTCAATGAACTGCTCTTTTGGAACAGTTCACTCACGACTAACGACCCATCTCTACTGTGCCATATATACTCGTAAGTCTACCTCAATATCTCCGACCTGTGATGAAGTCAGGATTGCCATGTAGTGATTTTCTTGATCGAAGTTCTTATTCTAACACTTGGTCAATTTATAAGCGCGACCACGCCACTTGTTTAGGCTATGTTTAGACTAGATAGAGCAGCTCTTATAAGTTTGGTAGAAGGCTGAAGAGGAGCCAAGAGTTGATTAAAAGTTACTTTGAAAGTCAGGATACAATTAATTTTATTTAGCGTAACAGATTCACTTAAATACTAAATTTTTACCGACCTACCACACGCCTATCCTATTCATAGGCAGTGAGGTGATGATTAAAGTGCCGATCCGGTCTGATTTTTTTTTCAATATCACAATAGAGGACTTCTCCAAAAAATCGTCCTTAGAACAACGTCTGGCCAGAATATTCCCAATATGATTTTGAATTCAACGAATTAATTTCCTACCGCGCGATAAATTTTCCAACCAATCGGATAGCACCGTTTTAAATCCGCTGAATTGCGTTTTACATTCAGCGGTTTCCATTACGCGGGAATAGCACCAACTTCACGTGATAGAAATGTCAACATTTCTCATGAGATTTTCGCCGTCAAGTGAAAACTTGCAAAATCGGGTGGTTCTTTCTCTGCACAAAAAAAGCGAAAAAAAAAATTACTACGAGAAGTAAAATGAATTTAAATCAACCACAAAACGTCGCTTAACCGTTATTTCAATTGTATTCGGCGAAAAATGTGAAAATTGTGATCGTAAATCAACGAAATTTTGTCCCTCGTAAACTGACGTGTCGGTGTGGAAATTCGGAAAGTGTTTTTCCACACACTTTCGTGCCTATCGTTTCTTTTCTTCGTGCCGTTTAAACAATTTGAAATTGTCTCGCGTTAGTCTACGTTTCTAGTTCATTAATTTAAATACTTTTGTTTTTGCCAATTAAGCCGCTTTAGAGTAAACATAAAATCGATTGCGAAAAATTATGTGAAAACCGTGAAAAAAATCGGCTGGCGCTCTCGCATGTCAGCTGTCAAAAATGTCAATTCATCGTCAAATGTCAAATGTTAAAGAGAAAAAACAGGGAAAAAAACTCTAGTAATTGTTAATTAGGAAGAAGTAGAAGTCACCGTTTCTCGAATGATTGATCGGTTCTAAAGGAGTAGCTACGTGATTTTCAATTTTTCGGATGCAACCGAAAGCTGTCCTGTGATCTTGTTTTATACGCGAGCAGCCGAAGAAGCAACTAGCCCCCCCGAAATTATGGCACGAAATCACAACAAGTGCACGCATTTGGAAAATGTTACTCAACTTTCTCTGCCGGAACTTTGCAAACTCAAACAGGTGAGAAATTACGTTTGTCGCAAATTTTCTATTTGTTCGCTAGTCTCTGTCCGTTTTGTTTTCATCTGTTTTAAATATCGCCTTAATTCCATCGTTTAGTTGCACACCCCATCGTATGGCTTCTTTTGCCGAACGAAACAATGGGTCTAGCGATTGCGGAAGTTTTTTTTTATTTTTGCTAGTGAAAATAAAACCATCTCATTGCCGTTGAACCGATATTTTCGGTGCCAAGGTGAATTAAGTTATTCGGTCAGAGCGTTTTTATGTTTACACATTTCGCTTTGCAACGGAAAAAGTTCCATTGGCGCGGTTTTTCTGAATGAAATCAGTCGATGATGGATCGCATCGCTGCCAGTATCCTTTCCAACAAATAGCGGCAAAATAAAAAGTTGTTTTTTTGGATATAGAATAATTCTATCAAACGACCATTGACCTGGTGGTACATGCAGTCGCTCAGGCGGATGCTGGCAACCTGTAATCAAGCTGCACTCTGAATGAGTTGCGCAACGTAATTGCAATTTCAGAAAATCATACTGTGATTCGTATTTGAACTGCTGTTTGTCGGTCCGTGTCGTCATTCCATTCGGAGTTGCAAGTTGTTTTCAACAACAGCGTCGGCAATTTTTTAATTACCTGAAAGCTGACTTTGTACTTTCCGAAGCTCGGAAGTGCGAAATACATTTTATTGTTTGTATTTTTATCGTTGTTTTTTTTTAACTTTGTCACGCTTTCTTTTGCTTTTAAAAGCCTGTTTTAATTCACTGAGCTTCACTTTATTTTTACGATTGAATGGAAAATACACATATGCTTGAATATCTGTTGAACCAACGCCACCTGTAGATCAGAGTTAAGGAATACACCTACCGCCTGTCCTGTTTATTCTAAAAATACCAAATGAAGTTTAGGGTTACTGCTACCACTTGTGGCATAAATAATTAAATGATATTTTGAAACCGGAACGTGCCTGGGATACGGTCGGATTTAACTTGGTTCTTTTTGATATTGATGAAGGAAATCGATTGATTTACTCAGTCCCTTAGCGGTTTAGGTAGTCCAGACTCCTGCCGGAATTCCAACATTGGGTATAGAAAATAAACATGATTTAATTATTGTCAACAATCAAACGCCTCAAAATTCAGCCACTACTTAGGTTTGAGCTGCTGCCATTGTATGACAAGGAGTAAGCGTGCTGGCTAGCTGCGGCTGTGGAAGTTCGTTGGCGAAGATCGGATCGTATACCCTCCGACTGTAAAAGTTAAAAAAAAAATTTATTTATTTTATTAAATTTTACGTCGACTTACCGCAGGCAGCTTTGATGTTAAGCGCCCTGCATGACCTCCCTAGCTACGCCAAGACATTCGGCAATAAACCGTCGTGGCTCTAAATGGACGTACAGGCTCGAAAAACGCTCGTTATGGCTCTTCTAGCCGATCGTAATCATTTCAATATTATGATTTCATTTTTTTTTTATCAATTAATTTCAACAGTTTTTCTGCCTACAATATTTCATACAAATACTAATAGTTCGTTGTTGCATTAGTCGTCTGTACTTCCCAGACAGCAAAGACTGCTATAATGGAAGTAGTGGCAATAAATCCAAAGTAGATAATTATATTTACAAAAGTGAATTGTAAATATAAATTAGTGTAGTATACTTAATAGTAAAAATAATAATTTTGCTAGGCACTTATAAGTAATTGATAAGAGAAAGCCAAAATAAAAGAAATAATACAAATTATTAATAAAAGAAGATGCAAAAATAATCTAAAAATCTGCCAACAGTCTGGGCGCAACTTTATTATTTTTCCGGCAGAAGTTCGGAACACGTTCAATTCTAAGATGCGGTCGGTGTAGGCTACTATGTGACTGAAAAACTAACAAAAAGTTCGGAAGCGGTTAGAATAGGGCGTAATATATGAATACCATGATTGGATCATACTCCGGGATGCGGTCTAGGGGTTGAAAAAGGAAAAAACTTAAAAATTGGTGATTATTAAACAAGTCCGTGGAAGTGAAATGATATTCGATATCTGTAGCTCAGTTCTGTAACTTATGAATGAGAAATTTCTCACCAAAAAGTCAAAATGAGGACGAATTGATGCAGTTTTCTCTCTGTATTCTCACCAAATAAGAAAGCACCGCAATTGACTACGCATTTGGCAATCTTTCATTTCTCATTTGGTGAGAATACAGAGAGAAAACTGCATTAATTCGTCCTCATTTTGACTTTTTGGTGAGAAATTTCTCATTCATAAGTTACAGAACTGAGCTACTGATCAGACCTGAGAGATATGGAAGAATTTATTATTAAGTACAGAATCACTTTACACCCCTTGGGGGTCAATTTTCAAAAAATCTTGAAAACACTTTCTAGGTATTCATATGAAGAATCCGTAGAATAAAAGTGAATTCAATATTTTGGAAGACCTAGTAGATATGACGAAAATCGTAAAAATATATGCATCCCCACTTCCGAACGCCAATAGATATTCGATTTTTTTTTAATCCAAATTACTTTTCTAGTTGATTTACACATACACACCGAGTTTCTACTTTCTAGCATAAGCCGTTCCATAGTTAGGAAAAACACCAACCACCCCCGTACAATACTACCCCTAAAAAAAATTATATTTTTCCAACATGCCACTACTATAGCTCTATCTAAATATCAAGTTTCAGCTTTTTATCGTTATAGGTTCTTAAGATATAAACATCGGAACCTTTTTCTTTTCATCCTCTCCCACCCTCACCCTCTACACCCACATCCCCGAAAAAACATTTTCCCTGCTAGAGTTCTATTGGGCCTACGTCTGGTAAAAAATTTGAGCATGGATCTTATACTGTTCTTGAGATATGAAACGTGATTTTTTTGAGAATTTCTTATCCCTCCACTTCCATGTTTCACCACCCCCTTAAAAAAGTTTACTTTGAGCAATCTTTATTTGTCGACCTTTCTACTCAAACCGAATTTCATTTTTCTAGAGCTATTGGTTCGTGAGATATCGTAATCTGAAGTTTTTTACACCCCACCCCCGGACGACACTACCGCCACTCAAAAATTTCTTTTCAATCTTTTCTCCTAGTATAGGTACAGATATTTGTTAAGTTTGAATTTCGTGCCATCAACGGTTTAGGAGATATGGATTTTAGAATGTGTCGATCTCGGCATATTTGTGTTTCGGACGAATTATTTTCCCCCCACTCCCACACCCCTTCACCCATATCAACAATTTTTTTTTTGCAAATGGGTTCGCTATCGAAGTTCTATGGAAATGCCAAGTTTCAAGCTGGGTTTCCATATGCGACAGAAATTTGTCGCGACAAAAACGTGTCACACTCTTCAGTCTAGAGTTTCCATTTGCGACATTACTTGTGTCACACCTTGGTGTAAATTAGTTATGTCAGTTGTCAAAAAAAGTGAAAAATAACGAAACAGCGAAAAATACTAAAAAGAAATTGTTGAAATTGCTTCTATTAGTGAAAATAAAATAAAATTCGAAGAGATAGTGCTGGGTATCGACAATTTTCGAGAAACCCTTGAACTAAAATTTTTGTCACAGAAGAAAAGTCAGAGAATCTCCGACTAGCGACATGCGACAAAATTTGTCACAGATTTTTAATCTGTAGCTCAGTTCTGTAACACATGAGTGAGAAATTTCCCACCAAAACGTCATAGTGAGAACGAACTTATGCAATTTTGTGTCTGTATCCTCACCTAATGAGAAATCAGCGTAATTGATGTCATACACTGGAATAATGTTGGAAACACGTGAGAACAATGTTTCTGTAAGCAAGTGATTGCGAGTTGGTTCTCACATATAGTGAGCCGATTATCACGCTGTTTGTAGCTAGTGAAAATAACAATAGCTGAAAAATGTCCCAACAATCTGGGTGCAATTTTATTTTTTTGGGTAGAAGCCCAGAACTCTGCGACGAGGTGTAAGTTATTGTGTGACTGAAAACCTAAAAAAAATTCGGAAAGAGGTTTAAATGGTGTCGCGCTAGAATACTTGCGTCGCTGCCACATATAACATTTATGAATTACAAAATTGGATCATGTCATACTCCGGGACGAGTTCTATGGTATGGTATGGTATAAGGGATGGTGATGCTGTCATCCTCCTTCACTTAGACGTTATTGTTCGTCCATTGTGCTCCCCGTGGTAGGAGGTGTCCAAGCCGTAGTATAATATCAGTTGTTAATTTTTTCTGATTTAACTGGTTCGTGAAACATCGCAATGCAATGTTTTTTACCACTTGCCCACGCCACTATCAACCTTAAAAAAAATTATTTTCGCCTAGTTCCTAGTCTATAAGCAAATATCAAGTTACAATTTTGTGACATTAACCATTCAGTAGATATGGATTTTAGAATGTGTCGGATTAAGTAATGCGGACACATTGTTTTTCTCCAAGGTCTAGACCCTCTTAAATCATACAAAATTTGTTATTGCAAATGGGTACAATATCATAGATCTATGTAAGTTCCGAGTTTCAGCCTCCTAGCATGAGCGGTTCCTGAAATATAGAAACCAAAACTTTTCGTCTTAAGCGCCACCGCTCCCCTTAGCACTCTCTCTCCACGAAAAAGTCTTCTCTTGAAGGGGTCCATTTAATCTACACTACAAATAAATTTAAATTGAATAGCTGCAAGAGTTCGGAAGTTGAAAGTCTTCAATCGACTGTACGCACTGTAAAATCACACACTCAGAAAACTATAGAAATCGAATGATTCTTGTTGAACGTGTAACCTGCTCATCATACACATAGTTTGTACTGCTCCTAGCTTGGCAACCATATTAAAATCGCTGGAAATAATCATAATTTTTCCTGTAATACAAATTTAAATTTTCACAGAAAAGAAAAATGTCACATTCTGTAAATAATTAATACATTTTTGACATTTGATTGGAAAAATAATGGAAAAATGGAAAACTAGCTGCTAAGATAATCCGACCTATGAGGGGAATAATACACATTTATACCCAGAGAAATTAACTAATGATCAAAGTTAATATCCCAGATAAGCTAATAGCTGGTTCAGGCGAAAATAACCTGAGGTAATAATACGGGCCTTAAATTTAAATTCTATGCAAACTGCCATTTAAATTCCATAGGAAGTTTTCCACGGTAGATTGGAACAATGAGAACTATCATAATCGTTCTCAGGTGCGATTACAGAAACGGTTTTTATTTCCAGGTGAGAAGTACGTGCGAGAATTTCGGACTACGTCATAGCCGATTCACTTCTCACTGAAAATTACAGAACTGAGCTACTGATTGGATAACTTATCTGTCACTCATATTGTCACAGAAAATTGTCGCATATGAAAACCCGGCTTCAGCCTCCTAACGTAAGCGGTTGCTGAGATCTAGAAACCAAAATTTTTCGACTAAAACCCTCCCCATTCCTCCCCCCTCATACCCACGCCCCTCTAAAAGGAACCAGTCGTAGAGGTAAATCCAATCTACCCACCATAAAAATTTCATGATAATACCTCAACGGGTTTGTGTGCTACGCGCCTTCAAACTATTTTGCGTACGGCGTACAGACGGACATTTTTTTTTCCTTTTTTGGGATGAAAATACAAAATTTCAGGGTAGCAAATTTTTTTGAAATTTCAGGTCGATCACAGTACTTTATAATTAAAAAATAATAAAGTAATACGTAGAAACAAATTAAAGTAACATAATATAGGTATGCTTATGAAAAACTTACCTTACAACAGCACATAAGCCTGGAACGTATTAAACTACATAATTTATAACATTAAGAACAAAAGACTTAAATCCTCAATAAAATTGTTCCACAGTCATGATATACACAACTTTAACACCAGAAGTACATATTTTATTAGAAAACATTGTCCTAGGACTTGTTACATTCCGATGCAACAATGTTACTTACCTTGCAAAATTTTAAATTAGTCACACACTTTGGCCGCGGTCCGAATTACGCTTTCTGCGCTTTTAGCGCGCTTACACTCGGTCCGAATTACGCTCACAACGCATACAATTTGCATGGAGGGGAAATTTTCTGGCACTTACACTACTCACGGTATCGAGCATATGCACTGTGTGTACGTCTTTGCAATCTGTCACATTGACGGTAAAAAAATTAAAAACACTCAAATTTATTTGCGATATTGAAGGAAAATGAGTTATAACAATATTGTTGAAGAAGATGAAGATGAGGAGCCAGATTTCATCTCCAGATCGCTATCACTGTCACACAATTCCATTACCGTTTCTACTAAAAACACTTTTTCAAAACTCATTTTAAAATTACTGACACAACTGACATTTCAAATAACCAACTAACATTTGTGTGCATACGATCGGATCGAATTAGGTATATGCGTTGGAAGCGCGCATACAATTCGGACCGACTGTAAGCACTGTTGGTAATGTAAGCACCGTAAGCGTAATTCGGACCGCGGCCTTTGTGTGAACTAAAAGGTAATCGGATACCTTAATAGTAATTGTTTTGTCTAACGTTCAGATACTTATTTGAACGTTCTTATCTTAAATATTTCGCGATGCTTGAAATGTATATGCCAACGGAAAATAATTCTTGTTACCCTAATGCTGGGTCATCAAGATTTGGATAAACGAAAGAAAGATTAAATCTTTCGGCCGGATAGAGTTCAGTTGTATCTCTAACCTCTAAGGAGGCACACATTTTGTAAACTAAAATAATCGTTAAACGTTAATTGCACTTTATAATTAAATATATAATTTTATAAAACTTATAAAATAAAATTTGTTCATATATAAAAACAAAATAATTTTTCGTATGTAACAGACTCAACGACTCAAAAAAATAAAAAATTTAAATTCATGGTCGAACTTTAGGCGGCATATTGCTGTTTAAGCATTGTGGATCGAGTCCAAAATGTGCTAATTCCTCACACAAACATAAGACTGACGACTCAGTACGATTTGATGGAATGCACAATTATCTTACCCAATAAGACAAAAGACTCTGCTACATCGGTGATTTGTGCAAATCAGTTGTGCGAACGAATCCTGGATTCTGTCGCAAATGTCTTAATCAATATCGTAGACTTTGGTATAGAGATACGGGAGTATGCAATGAAATATGTGAACACTGCTGGATAGCTTTAAAATGGAAATGAAGTGACTTTCCAATTGTCGAGTTCCATAATACCAACTTTTGCTCAAGTCGAGTTCAAATGTGAGTGAGTTACTCACTCGACTCGAGTTTCGTAATAGGCCTGCATATCTCCTGAATGATTCATGTCCCAAACTCACTTTTTCGTTTTCTGTATTAATCCTAGTGGGGAAATTAAGAATAAATATATAGGTTGTGGAGACTTTTGGGTAGCCTACCAGCAGAAACTTTGCATTACACTACCTCGCTATACGGCATAGATACGTCCCGAAAAAGTTGTGCGTAAAGCGAAATCTCCGTATAACGAACCAGTTATTTTAGGCTATAAATCAACCGAGTTTCTTAGAGCATTATCCGAAATCAAGCCTATAACAAAACTTTTTGGGCCGTAAAACGAAAATGCCGTATAAAAAGTGGCCGTATGAGGTAGGTGTGGTAGGTATCTCGTGGGGCAGTTGGGACAGAATGGGTCTTTCTCATGCTTGAAGCGGCGAAGATAGTTCTTAAAATAATCGTGTCTGCTAAGGAGCTAAGTCACCGCTCCGTATTTGCGGCTTGTCCAGTAATCGATGTTTGGAATCACTGCGAACGTCCATCTCCCTTGGTTCGCGCTTTCCCAGCGTCATTGCCATTCCCGGATACTGCGTCGTCACTCGTCCACTTTCGATGCTTCATCTGCTGCTACGTTGAGTCGCTGATGTTCACACGCTAGTGGTCAATTGGTTACATTACTGTTATTACTCCATCGAACACTGTTCGAAAAGCACTAGCTATCCTTAGTGCGCTAAGACAATAGATAGATCGGATTCCGGCTATATACGATTTCTTCTTCGTTGCATCTGTGCAGCGTACAGCATTACGGAATTCGTGTTCGTTGCTAATAGTTTTCGTCTGCTGCTGCTCCAATGTTTGACATGATGCGTGAGAGTACACCATTCACCTTTAAAGCTTTTTCGCTGATCGCCAGAAGATGGTCCTTGAAGGACATTCGAGTGTCGATTAACGCTCCCAAGATATCGCAGATTTGGCTGCGAGATGACCTCATGCTCTCCGGCTCTGAATGTGAAAAATTCCCGCACTACGGTCATGGGGTTAAAAAACTAGTTCGTGTAAAGGAATGATATATTTTCAATAATTACATAATATGTATTTCTTAAATCTGCTGAGTTAATAATTTTTATTTCTACAGATTTTCTTTATAAACGCCCAGAAATTGATTTAAAAATTTTACGATATTTCGGCACGAAGGAGGTTTGTTGCGTATTTACGTATTTCGCCAATTCTAACGAGATATCGTGTTCCCTTTTACTTCCACGGACTTTATATAAAGCGGACAGGAGGACACTCCTCATTCCCAAAGAAACAGTACAGTTTCTGAGCTCAACGAACTGGAAAAATTTTTGCTGTCGTCCCGAAATGATACTAGTCTGTTGAAAAGAAGAACGTAGTCTTATAGTCACCAGGATAAGTCTGTCTAATGACTGAAACCGGCCTGTACTGTCCTGAAATTTATGTTTCAGCACGTTAATATTTCACCACAATATTCAATGTCACATATTTCAAAAAAATTGTTCAAATTACTTGCTCAAAGTGAATTTCCCTCACTAAAAATTGTAAAATCTTATAAAATAAGTTAAAATTTTTGTCAGCAGATAAATTATTAAATGCCAATCTATTAATGCGATGGAAACACAGTTCTCTGAATCGCAAGATTTAGAGGCGGAAACATGGCATTAGGCAATGGCATTATTTTTCAGATAGATTTTTTTTTGAAGTAGGAAGTGACTGTTCAGTAGATTCGCGATTACTGTGTAATCTCTAGTTGTTCCAGAATCCGTGTCCAATTCATTTATTTCCTTTTTATTGTCGGTATTGTCGCCTTTGTAAGTGATATTAACAGTATATATCTAATACTAATACTATATGACAAATTGTGATTATAATATTTACTTAATAATAATATTAAATATTTTTCCTAATTCCAGGGCTCACCATGCACAGAATGCGATACATGCGGACCGAATTTATGGATATGCCTTCATCGAAAATGCTTGCATGTTGGCTGTTCCGAACAAGCAAACGATCATAGTACAACGCACTTTAAGGTAGCCATGAGTTTAATTATAATTTACAAAATTTCATATCTAAAAAATTCAAACAGACTTTTCAATAGCTCCGATAATTAAACGTTTCACATTAATAACAATTAAGGAATAACCCAAATTTTCTTTCTTAAATTTCTAGTTAAATCAACAACATTGCATCCACATGAACCTTTCGTCTCAACGAATTTGGTGTTATCTATGCGAATCGGAAGTGTTTCTGCAGCAACGTCGCAGCTCAATCGTCAGTAACGATTCGAGTGATGCAAGTCGATATTCGGAAAAAATCTACGATAGAACAATTGGTGGCGGTGAATCGCCCGAAACAAGTGGCGACGAAGACGATGGTGACAGGCGTCATATGGATGGTTTAGTTGGACTGCAAAATATTGCAAATACTTGTTATATGAATGCTGCACTCCAGGCATTGAGCAATTCCCCACCGTTGACAACATACTTTTTAGATTGTGGCGATATTATAGAGGCTAATAGTGAATTAACGGTAAATCAAAGAAAACCAGGTTTGGCTAAAAGTTACCATAGGCTTATTAAGGATATGTGGTGTCGAAATAAGAGAAGTAATGGTAAGGATTGAATGCAATTTTTCAACAGTAAACGACAATTACTACCGGAACATTTTTAGGATATGTTGTGCCGCGAGGAATACTTTACGGTATCCGTAGTGTCCATCCGATGTTTAGAGGATTCCAACAGCACGATACTCAAGAATTTCTCCGATGTTTTATGGATCAGCTTCACGAAGAATTGAAAGAAGTAACTCCACCGCCTCCGGATATTCTATTAAAAAATACAATCACTTCCGATGATGACGATAATTCGCCGTGTTCGTCGCCATCACCGTCACAATCTGAAGCGGAATACGAAACATGTGACAGCGGTGTATCGGAACAATCGAGTCTGTCCGACGAAGTTTCGTCATCGGTCCGACAGAATGTTTCACATGTTCGGCCGATTCCTATAGTAAACCAAAGATACAATTCATCATCGAATTCCTTAACAGCTGCTACACAGTCGTGTACCAATATTCCTCCGCTTCAAAATTCAACTGGAACAACCAATAATTCGCAGAAAGATAAGAGTCCACCGAAACCACCACATCGATCAATTATTAGCGACGTATTCGACGGTAAACTGTTGTCGTCTGTTCAGTGTTTAACGTGCGATCGAGTATCGACAAGAGAAGAAACTTTTCAGGATCTATCGTTGCCGATTCCGGGCAAAGATCATTTGGCTGTGCTCCATCAATCGCAAGGTATGACGGCTACAATATTAAGTCAACCGCCGCCATCGAGTGTGAATTGTACCGATGCTGTTTATCAGGTTGGTCAGGATGGGTGGTTTTGGTGGCTATGGAATTGGTTTAGATCGTGGTTTTGGGGTCCTGCAGTGTCGCTTCATGATTGTATGGCCGCTTTCTTTAGTGCCGATGAGCTTAAGGGTGATAATATGTATAGGTGCGATTTTTTCAGTTTAATGTAGCACGCACGAATTAATAATTGTCTCTGTTTTTAGCTGTGAAAAATGCAATAAACTCCGTAACGGTATAAAATATTCGCGGGTGCTTGCACTGCCCGAAATGCTTTGTGTTCATCTGAAACGGTTTCGACATGATTTGTCGTACAGCTCGAAAATTTCTAGTCCTGTAAATTTTCCATTGACTGGATTAGATATGCGGCCATATCTTCATAAAGACTGCAAATCTGAGATATCCACGTACGATTTAACAGCTGTAATTTGCCATCACGGAACAGTCGGAGGCGGACATTATACAAGCTTTGCTAAACATGAACTAACTGGTAAATGGTTTGAATTCGACGATCAGCTTGTAACAGAAGTGTCGCCCGAAGTTGTGCAAAATTGCCAAGCCTATGTTCTATTCTATCGCAAAAGTAATCCACAAATGGCCATAATACGTTCCGAAGCCCTTGAATTGGCCGATACGAACCCACCTCAAGCATCCGATATTCGGTTCTTTGTATCGCGACAATGGCTCAGTCGTTTCAATACATTCGCGGAACCAGGTCCAATAGATAATTGGGCTTTATTATGTCCGCATGGTGGCCTACCGCCATGCAAGGCCGCTTTGATATCACGGCTAGCAGTCCCACTGCCGCAACCACTTTGGGACTTCTTGTATAAGAAATTTGGCGGCGGTCCGGCGTGTAATCATCTATTCGAGTGTGACACATGCCGCCGTGCAGCCGAATCACTGTCGCGCCGACAGAGAGCCGAACTTGCCGCTTTCACGCAATATAATGACGAGTTTCAGTATAACGAAACGCCTACTACGATTTACGCGATATCCATGGCTTGGTTTAGGCTGTGGCAAGTTTTCGCGCGAGGCGTAACTACCGAAGAGCCTGGCCCAATTAATAATAAATCTATAGCGGCCGTTAGTGATACAGTGCCAATCCGGAGTGTACGACCCGGATCAGATTATGCTCAAATAAATTCGACGCTTTGGAAATTTTTCCATGGTATTTATGGCGGTGGACCGGAAATTATATTGCGAGGAGGACCATCAGAAGATATCAAAGTTCAAAAGGTAAACTTCGTAAAGATTTTCTATAATTCGGTCTGGTAATTTCTTCTTGTACCTATTCTAGGAAAAGGATGCCGAATCTATGGAAATAGATCACGAAAATAGTTCTAATGCTTCCATAGTTTTGACAACGATTCAATCAAACGAGGAAGTTGTAGAGCAAACAAGTATCGCCGATGAACCAGAACCAGACACGCGACCTCCAATTGTAGCGAGTCCTATAATGGCAACAGCACAGTCAACTACTGCTTCCACGAAAACGTCGAAGAATGTTTCATTTGAAGACGAGAGCGATGCGAATAGTATCGAAAGTATTACAGCATACGATAGCCGGACAAAAATTGATGATGGCGATGAGCAAATATCGTCTTCGACAGTTACCAATACTGCTACTTCCAATTCACGATATAATGCATCAAAGCGCAGTAAACACCACCACTCGAACGGAAGCAGCTCAACAAATGTGAATCATGCCATAAATTCCGAATTAATCGGTAAAAAAGACAAGAGATATCGCGGTGCCATGAAGACAAGTGGCTTTTTTGGACCAGAAGGTATTGCTATCAGTTTTGTTTTTACAATGCCCCGTAATATACGTTCCCCAAACGTTCTCTTTAATCTTAATTTCCTCAAAATACAAATTTAGGTAAATACTTTACACAGCAGTATATTCAAACGCAATCAAACAACATTCCCGATACTACAATACAATCAGCACTACCATCAAACACATCATCGATTCCCGTTAATTATTCCAATGCCAATTTTCCTAAGCATAATCCCGTCCAAAATTCACAGATCATGTCAGTCGAAATGAACAGCAACGAGACACAACCATTACAGATTCCGACAACAATCAAAAAACTCCAGGACGAAATAACAACGCTTCTACATCATCAACAGTATCAACAAGTATCGGCTGCAATGAGCAATCAAACGCCAGCAATTGTAACGACATCAACAACAAATCAACATCATTCAAAAGCGACCGCAATGCAATTGGACTCGGAGACTGTTGTCGAGATTATTCCGAATGCTAATCGAAAATCACCAATGGGAAATCGTAAAGGTGGCGGTGGTGGTGGTAACAGTAAAAGTACTCATCGGAAAAAAATCAAATCGAAAAGTGGCAGGAAATTCATAGTTCCTACGTCGAATGATACGAATGGTAGTGATAGCGGGTGAATGGAATGGCCAAAAAAAAATGATCGAAGTTAATAGTGAATGCGGATTGCACTTTAAAGTAATTATGTCGAAACTTCGATTTCTAAATCATTTTTGTCATTAATAAAAAAAAAGAAAAAAATGGGTAGCAAAGGGTTTTTGTGTTAAAAATTATTAAAAAAGAACCGCGCATTTTTTAACTATAGTAACTAATTTTTGCTATTATTACTTGTTTAAAAAAAAAGTATTTTCCTGTGGACTTCTTTGTTACTATTATAAGGTATAAAAAAAAAGAAAACAGAGTGTAAATTTTCATAAATTATTATTTTTTCACTCGTTTTTGTTTGTTGGTGAATGAGGAAATAAAAAAAAAAAACAATATATTACTCATGATACTGTGGATTTTATTTTAAGAATGGCTGTTACAACGCTTCCTTCGACGGCCGGACAGCAGCTGGATTTTAGGCTTTCAGTCAATTGAACGAAAATAGCATAGTTTTTTTTGGTTCGAGTTTTCGTTCTGTACATTACGAATTTTTAGGCTGGAAACTCATAACACAGATTAATTGCTTCTTGGACTGTATCCAACAAAATTGTAAAGAGTTGTCCCGACTGTTGGCAGATTTTTTAAGTTAGCATCTTATACCGATCGTTATCTGCTTTTTCTTTTAGATTGATGGCAGCTGATTATACAAATTGCAACTGTTGTGAATGGTAAATCTTAAAATCGAAGGAATTGGTTCCAGTTGATTGAAATTTCTCATTCTTTCTTCATTTCTTCATTCATCATTTATTTTATTTTTCAAATTATGTAATTAGCTTGAGATTATTAACACGGAAATTGTTTCTAGTATGGAATTGAAGATCCTACTTATTCGCTCCACAATATGATTTACCATGTGAAACTTCGGCTTTAATGTTGATACATGAAAACTTCTTCTCTCGACAATCTATGTTGCATTTAATGATCTCCTTATGTGCAACATATAGGATAATCTATATATATAAAATTGGATGTTTGTCTGTTTGTTTGTCCGGTATAGCCTCGTAAACCACTCATTTGATTGCGATGAAATTTTGGTGGTTTGTTGAGGGTACGCCCGCGATGGTTCGTGCGTTAGAAAAATCATTTAACAGTTGGTGGTTCGCGAGTTATTTCAAAATTTCAGTCTTTTCCGTATGATTAAGTGGCAGATTGTTCGTTTTCGGTGTATTTGTTACGCGTTCCTATTACTAAATGGTAAAGTTGAACTATGGAGTATAGTGGAAGAAATATGGAGGATGGTGGATGGAGGATGGTGTTTGTCTGTTAGTCCGGTATAGCCTCTTAAACTCATATGACAAATTAAAAGTGAAACATGAAAAATGAAAAGTGAAAAATGAAAAATACAAGCATTAAAAGGTCGGGTTCTATGGAAATCTACACCACTCATACGATTGCGGTGAAATTTTGGTAATTTGTTAAGGGTACGCCAGCGATGGTATCTGCGTTAGCAAACTTATTTAATAGTTAGTGGTTTATTTCAATATTTGAGTGTTTTTCATATGATTTAGCGGAAGATTTTTCGTTTTCGATGAATTAGTTATTAAATGGTAAAGTTGTACTATGGAGGATAGTGGAAGAAATATGGAGGGTGGTGTTTGTCTGTTTGTCCGGTATAGCCTCTTAAACCACTCATATGAAAAATGAAAAGTGAAACATGAAAAATGAAAAATACAAGCATTAAAAGGTCGGGTTCTATGGAAATCTACACCACTCATACGATTGCGGTGAAATTTTGGTAATTTGTTAAGGGTACGCCAGCGATGGTATCTGCGCTAGCAAACTCATTTAATAGTTAGTGGTTTATTTCAATATTTGAGTGTTTTTCATATGATTTAGCGGAAGATTTTTCGTTTTCGATGAATTAGTTATTAAATGGTAAAGTTGTACTATGGATGGTGGATAAAGGATAGTGGATGAAGATAAAGAATGGAGGATTATGAATGTAGGGTTGAGGATGGAGGATTGTAGATGGAGGATGTTAGATGATGGATAGAGGATGGAAGATGGTGGATGGTGGATATAGGGAGATGGGGCATGGTTGATAGAGGATGGAAGATGGAGGATCGGGGATAGTGGATATAAAATGGAAGATGGGGGATAGAGGATGGAGAAACAGGACTAATGGATCAACAGTAGAGACGGGAGTAACAGAGACGATGGAACACCGTGAGCGTAGTCGCGGTACTCGGCTAGTCTTTATATACAGCTACTGACTTAATACTTAAATACTAACTTGTACCAAAATTATTTTCTAATATTAAGCTTAATGCCTCTACCGCCGAATATGCTTATATATTATTATATTCAACAATTTTCTATATACATACATATTTGCTAACTAAGAAATGTTGCATTGTTTTCGACATAGAAGTTGTACTTTTGATTTAAAGGCAATTGAGAACTGATGTGTTTCTTTTCTGGATTATGAGAGCGCGGATAATGGCTTTCATAGTGTAGAACACTGAATATGATATTTTATTGCAGTCACTAATTTGTCATCAATCTTCCCGCAAGATCTTTTGATTTTACCGCAAAAGTTTTTTTCAACCTTCATATTTGTTTTGAGAGCCATATTCAGTCCTCCTGTAGATACCTACATCAAATGTTTCTACAAAGAACTTCTTATATTTTGAAATGATTTTGTTTTCAATATGAAATTTTTTCGTATAACTAATCTATCTTAATTGGGTTTTTCACGATTGTGCAACGGAGTATGAAACATTCAGCTAGAGTCTGTGCGGCATCTTAACCTAAGGCAGTGTGAGCGATTTCGGTTAATAGATTCAAAAGGCACAGCCATGGCGGTTTATTAAGAATAATCTTTAAGCATTTGATTGCACAATTTAAAGAGTTCTTTCTTGAGTTTCATCATTAGTAATTTTTGTATGTTAGCAATTTATTTTCCAAGAACAGTTTCGATTTCCTGCTTATTAATAACACGTTCTTACACAAGCAATTGATTTCCCGACGACTGTTGCCATAACTAGTGGAACGATTAATGGAGCAATACAGGCAATATAATGCTAGATACGGCAATATTTCGGCAATTTGGCAAATTTTTCACAGATTGCTGGTATTTCTAGCTATAGTTGCTGTATTTCCACTGACTTGTAAAAATCTGAGCAATTTTCCTCATTCGGTTCTTCAATTATCAAGTTTTGTTTTGAATTTTGCATTTGTTTGTCAGGTTTCTGGTTACAATGGCTTGGAATTCAAATATTTCCAACTTTAAGCCTTAGATTTCTTTGTCTGCTTTCGTCTTATTCATAGACTCAATCGTGTAATCCCTTATTGCCGAATTGCTAGATATTGGTCAATATCACTCACCACAATTCAGCATTGAGTGGATCCACATCGCCTACTGCTTTTGTTGGTGTGTGTTGCTTTATATTATCGTGGAGTCAAAATTGACGAATATTGCTACAAATTAAGCAATTTTAATCGCTCGTGTAAGAGCACCTATAGAGGCAGCTTGAGCGATACGTTGATTGTACGTGCGTTTGTTGTCCAAGTAAACGCCTAAATATTTGATATCATTGCCCCAAATTAACGATTTGCCTAATACATTAATAGAGTGATACGGAAAATTTATTTTAGCTTACTATCTAATCGTGGAAAAATTCCTTAAGCTTTATCAAGATTAATTTCGATTTTTTAATCATTGAAGAATCGTGAAAAGACTTCCAGTTGTAGTTGAATGATTGTACTGCTTCCGTTGAGTTATGAGTGCGAGTCGGTATCATCAGCAAAAGAGGTCTCTTCGCAGTAATCTATTTTAGGAAGGTCGGAAGTGTACAATTTATATAGCATGAGCCGAAATATGAGCCTTGTGGCACTCCTGCAGATGAATGGTACATACTTTAATCACTTTGTTAGAATTTTGATCTTACAAAAGATGATATAAGCATGGTTATTGGCTGTAGTTCAATTGGCTGCAATATTAGGCCTTGATGCCACACTAAGTCGAACGACTTTTCTACATCAAGGACTATCATCCCCACAGATTTCTTATTTTGAAATTCCTTATTAATATCATTGACTGCTGGAACCCAAAATGAAAATGAGGAAGAATATTTTCGTCTTCCAGAAGAATCAGATTTTAGAGAATTAGATTTTCGAATATATTGCCTATACTTGATAGTATACTTATTAGTCTGTGGGTGCAAAGATCTGTTTTTCCCGACTTGTAGATTGTAGATGATAAAGGACTGTATAAAAATCCCGATTCACCATGACTTCAGTTGGCCTATTGTGACTGTTCTGCGTTGTTGTGTTTCAGGCCTTGGAAGAATTATTTTGACTTAGAAAAGTCAAAATAATTGAAGGATAGGAATGGTTCGGGACAGAATGGGCCAATTCCGCCTACGTCCGAATTGGTGGCTGAAGTAGAACGGAAGCGACACGCTTGCTGGCGGCCGGGACTAGCTACGGCAGTGTGGGGGTGGTTCTTGTTCTGACTTCAGACCATAAACCCTAGGCCTAGACAACAAAATTTCGTGTCGGCTTACTCCAGGGTGATTAAAATTGGGACTATCTTCCCAATAGGTCGTGAAAGACCAAGAAGCGGTGGAGTTGCGCGACTTCGCGATTTGTCAGGGCGCTTAGGTGTAAGTAGCGCCCTGCTCTGCCCACCCTACCTCAGCCACGACTGTCCTCTAGAACATTTCGCGTCGTGGCCCCTTATTGAGGTTCGGGGTTAAGGAGCTAAACGCTCGGGTTCACTATAAATGGCTCTTTCTAGCCGTTAATCATCATTAAGGAGATTATTATCACTAAAAAAAAAAAAAAAAAACGACCATACAAAATTGCTGGAAAAGAAAACCCAAAAAAAAAAGAAAAAAGGAAATCATGCAAAATATAATATAATATAATAAAAAAAAGAAACAAAATCAAAACTCACCCCATTTGTTTATTTCATCCGTTTGGTTCTCTCTCGTCCTAATTCCTCCTATCTTCAAATTTCCTATCTCTCTACTTCAAATTTTCATCTTTCCTTTCTTCAAATTCCCTATTCCTATCTTCAAATTTCCTACTTCTTTTCTTCTATTTCCTACTTCTCTACTTCAAATTTTCATCTTTCCTTTCTTCAAATTCCCTATTTCCTATCTTCAAATTTTCATCTTTCCTTTCTTCAAATTCCCTATTTCCTTTCTTCTAATTTCCTATTTCTCATTCTTCAAATTTTCATCTTTCCTTTCTTCAAATTCCCTATTTCTCATTCTTCTAATTTCCTATTTCTCATTCTTCAAATTTTCATCTTTCCTTTCTTCAAATTCCCTATTTCTCATTCTTCTCTTGTAGAAATTCGTCGGGCGGCAGATATTCTTCTTCGCGACATTCGGACAAGATTGAATTTTCGTACGGCCGACGTTTCTTGTCACACCCGGGACGATTAACGGGCACGACGCGTGTATTTAACTCAACACGAAATTTTAGTTAATTGCTCGATTCGCGAAAACATTCACAAAACATTTCCATTCACTTTGAAACTTGTTTTTCATTCGGTTCATTGGAACCCCTTTTCCTATCTTCCAGATTTTTCACATGGCTGTCACAAGTATGAAGATGGCTTCTCGTGTCACATTTAATTGATACGCGAAGTGTTGCAGCTTTTGAACCCGAACCAACAGCGTTTGCAATCCGATGCCTTCAAAATTCTTCGGTGGCTCTGGCCACCCACGTTCTTCGGATTTTACGGCAAAATGACCACTCAATCGTCGCAGGGAAGGTGTTGTCAATTCCAAAAAATAACTTTCACGCCAGACGTCTACCGTTTGCCGTGTTCTTCCTATTCGAACCTTTTTCCACAATTCATTAGCCCGCAACTAAGCGATTCTTATGTTAATATTTGCACCGAAAAGACGAGGATTAAACGCAAAATCCGTTCAGCACAGAAAAAAATTGAAACAAAAAAAAAATTCACCAATTTAGTTTTTGGTTTAACTTTGCACAACGAGTACGAACTTATGCGGTGTTTTACTGAAAAGCGTTACGAGCACGACTACGTTTGATTAAGCAAACATTTTGAAAAATCTAACCACGAGAAATGTTTTACGGTAGTTTGTTAACGCGAACTATACGAAACTAAATCGTGTATTACTTGACAGCTGCAAAGTCAACGATCAACTCTCGAGTCGCGTCCGATGCATAGAGCGCTCCGAGGTCAGGTTCTCGTTATAATTAATTTTATTATAATTTCTTTTAGTTTTATTTGATGAATTTTCAAGATGCTGTGGTAGTTAAATACGAAATAAATTCAAATTTGTCTGACGCAATACTAGAATACCACTGCCATCGTTATCAAAACGAAACACACAATCCGATTTCTAACCTCAATAATTTGGCGGTGGTTTTTAACTAAGCCTGTTTTAAAGTTTTTTTTTTTTTTTTTCTTCCATCGATTGCTGCAATTAAAACGAAAAGGAAAATGGCAGAAGATGACGCCTATTCCGGTACGGTTCTAAACCAGCCGCTTTCAATTAGGTAAGCTTTTCGCCGTTCGACTTATTTTCACCACGACACTTAACCCGAAAAACTCGACAGCGATCTCGCTACACTTAGATGTCCGCCATTTGCACCGTCTCCTCCTCTACGTTTCTTCGGTGGCAGGGTTGTCGCCACTTTCTGTGGATCCACACGATACTCGAATGACATTTTTCGAGGATCGAGTGGATCCACAGAAATGTTAACGAGATTGGTGTTACCAGCCAGCGGCGACTCAACAACATAGGCGGCTCGCCGTTGGTTTCCCAGCGCCGAACCGACTAAAGAAAGTCGTCGCTTTTGGTCGGTCTCATGCGCACGACTGAGTGCCGGGCAATCGGTGTGCTCCCTCGGATCACTGCCTCAGATCCTTGGAGTGGTAAGTCCCCAGACGTTTGCCTCCTAGATCCTCCAATTCATATCGTGAGTTGCCTAGCACACGACGAATTCTGCACTTGAGGAACTTCTTCGCCAGCTTGGCATTATAATTCTGCGCGGCTGTGGACAAGGAAAAGTTTCTACGGAATACCTCCTGTCCTACACAAAATTGTGTTTTAGCAGCACGCAGATTATAACGCCTGCTGCTGTCCTCATGTGCGACTCTTATTTTCGTCTGCGCCAGTTGTCTCACGATAGGAATTCCCTCTCGAGGTCGAAGCTGTACATTTGACTCTCCCAACGCTCGCAAATGCTTCAGCAGTTCGTAGTCCTTCCCGTGCAACATCATGTGATTCCCAAACAAAACCTGATAAGGAGAAAATCCAGTGGCTTGGTGGAGTGAGCTACGAAGAGCACATCCAATTTTGCTTAGACTCTCATCCCATCGTGTTTGGTCATCAGTGATGAATGCTCGAATTCCGGCCAGGATGGACTGATTGACACGCTCCGAAGCATTCGCTTGCGGTGAGTAGCTCGGGGTGTACAGGTGTTTAACTCCGTATTTGTTCAGCATGGTGTTAAACACATTCGACCTAAATTGAGAGCCGTTATCGGAGAGGATTGTCTCAGGTGTTCCAAACGTATGGAAGACCTGCCCCTCCAAGTAGTTTGTGATCTCTTCAGCAGTGATCCGCCCCAAAGGATGTAACAGGGGAAATTTGGTAAAATGATCCAAGACGATCAAGATAGCGATCTTACCCCGTTTGGTACGTGGATATGGTCCAAGTACGTCGATGTACAGATGTTGGAATGGCTGATCAGTCTGGAACGGTTCTCCCATAGGCGCTCGTAGAGGTCTGTTCGGGGACTTTGTCTCTTTGCAAGTGTCGCACGCCAGAACGTAGGTGCGTACTTGTGTAGCCATTCCGGGCCAGTACAAAAATCGCCTGACTCGCTCTAGCGTTTTGGCATAACCACCATGGACCGTGGTGTCTGCCTCGTGCGCCTGAGCGATCGCAGCTGACGTAAGGCTCGATGGAATCCATAATTTCCAGGCCCTGTCTTCAGCAATCGGGTCACCGTTGTGAGGCTCTGTGCGCTTATACACGAAACCATCCCTCACGCATACGTCAGGAAGCCGATCGGCGTTCGCATCGACGGTGGACACTAACTCTTTATATTCTTTGCCAGAGAATTCTGGAGAGTCCATATCCACCATCGGTGCCACATCGATCAGCGCGTTTAATCCCTCTTCGTATACACGAGAGAGAGCGTCGGGTACAACGTTCAGGCTCCCTCTTCGGTGCTCGATTGTGAAGTCGTAACCTTGGAGTTTTAAACTCCATCTTGCCAACCGTCCTTGTAGGTCTTTCTGCGACATGAGCCATTTGAGACTTGCGTGGTCCGTAATGATTTTGAACGCAGTCCCTTCTACATAGGCTCGAAATTTTTTCACGCTCAACACAGCTGCATAACACTCGAGTTCGGTTACGCTGTAGTTGCGTTGAGCGGAAGTGAGCTTCTGTGACATATACGCCACTGGAGATTCCGATCCGTCGTCGTTTTCCTGAAAGAGAACGCTACCCACCCCTGATTTACTGGCGTCGCACTGGATTACGAAAGACCTCTTAAAATCAGGATTGATTAATAAGGGGGCTCTCGTCAACAAGTCTTTCACTAATAGGAAGGAAGTTTGTGCCTCTGTAGTCCAAGCAAACTGGTTGGACTTCTTTAGAGTGTCTGAAATCGGTGAAACAGTCGCAGCAAAGTTGGGAACGAATCGTCGATACCAGCCTGCCATACCAAGAAAGCGTCGAACTTGACGTGCGGACTTAGGCGAAGGGTAATCGACGATGGCTGAAACTTTGTTGGGATCCGTTTTCAAGCCTCCTTCTCCAACGATGTAACCGAGGTATTTCACCTCTTTCAGACAAAACTTGCTCTTGTTGACGTTAATGGTCAGGCCAGCCTTTCGCAAACATTCTGCGACTTCTGCCAATAAAACCAGATGTGAATCGAAATTCTCAGAAATTAACAGCAGATCGTCCAAATATACGAATACCTGCTCCTTCAGCTCGGGTAGGATGACTTTGTCCATCAAACGACACATCCTTTGCGGCGCGTTGCATAACCCAAAAGGCATGCGAGTGTAGTGATATAGAGGCCGGCCAGGAATGGTAAACGCTGTATACTCCCTGGATTTGTTCTCGAGAGGAATCTGCCAAAAGGCGTCTTTGAGGTCCAGGCTAGTAATAAAATTGGCTCGCGGCAAACGACTTAAGATACCATCAATGTGTGGTAATGGATAAGCATCCTTCTTCGTCACACTATTGACTTTGCGCGAGTCCAAACATAACCTGACCTTGCCTGGCTTCCTCACGAGAACCACAGGCGAGCTCCATGCACTCTGGCTGGTCTCTATAACGCCAAGTGCCCTCATGCGATCGATCTCGTCATATAAGAGTTTTTGGATCGCAGGAGACACAGGATAATGTCGCTGTTTGATGGGACTTGCATCACCAACGTCTATACTGTGTTGTTCGACGTTGGTCACACCGAGTCCGTATACTTCGTATGATGGAAATTTGGACTTTACCATTTCCAACCTCTTTACATCTGTGGGCGTTAAATGGTGGGCATCCGGAGCTATCAGTTGCGATGCAGTATCGGGAGTATCGACCGCGCTGATAATGCTGGGAGCTAGTTGGAATGATCGCCAGAAATCTACCCCTAGGTACAATTTCTGCGACAGGCTCGGCACTATATACAAGGTAATGGGTTTGGTAATACCACGAAAAGTAATATCGGTGTTTACCGTGCCCAAAACTTTCTGTGCAGCACCATCAGCGGTCTTCACCTCTTGACAGACCGGTCGATAATTCACCTGTGCATCATGGAGACGTTGTAAAGCGTTTGCCCCCAGGCAACTGATGCTCGCCCCACTATCGAGGAGTCCTTCAACGTCCACTCCGTACAAGGATACCATGGCGTACGGACGTATGTCCAACGGATTGGTAATGATGGTAGAGAGGATCGCTTTCTTTTTTTCACGCACCATCCTCCAGAATGTACGAAGGCGCAAGATTGATTTACTGCGACCGGATCCACTCGTTAGTGATGATACCTGATCACCACTTGCGATTGAAGTAGGCGCAAAAATTCGCTCTCGAGCCTCCATATATTCCTTTAGCCGAAGGTGGTATGGCTTGAGAGGATGGCGGGAATGTCGTCTTGGATGTTCTTTTGCGATAAGGGCTTCTTCAGGCCGGGAAACAGCCGGCTCCGTCTTATCGCTTGGTCTCGTTAATAATTTGACGTGCGGAGTGTTGATCGTCGATGAAATGGGTTTGGATGCTTTTACGTTAAAAGGATGGGAATTGGGTTCAGAGAATGTTGTAGGTAGGGTATTAAAATTTGGAAGGGTATTGTTAGGGGTTGAAAATTTGGGTAAAGTTGTTTCATTTGGGCTGTCTAATTGAAATTGGGACGTGGAATTGGAGTGGTGAACAGATTTTCCTACTGCTGTCGGGATGCAGTGTTCGGACGGGAGGGACCCGCTGTCCTTCCGTCCCTTCGGCCGTTTCCCGCCTTGCAATGGACGCAGTTGGGCTTTAGAACGTCAGCCCGACCACATCCATAGCAGAAGATGCCTTTCGCAGGCTCCGCACACTCACGATAGCCGTGACCTTCTTTCCTGCAATTCCAGCAGATCCAGGGGTTCGATAGTCCGGCCAAATCGACGGAAGAAGTCGTATCCTGATGTTCTTCCACGATTGGCTCATGTATCTCGTGGACTCTGGCCTGGTTCCACGGGGATGGTCTGGTGGCTTTTCGCGTGTCTTCCACCTGCACTACAAGCCGACGTAACTCGTCCATAGTGTGTACAGAGTGGAAGCACAACTGTTGCTGTGTGCTGCCCACCAGATTTCCGCGCACCAGAGCCACGAATTCGGACTCAATCATGGGAGCGTTCAGCAGTGAACGAAGCTCCGTCATGTCTTGTTCGAAGGACATGAAGGGCTCGTGTGGCGCTTGTCGTCTACCAAGCATCTGCTTCCGTAGCTCCCAATCCGTGCTGCGCTCTCCCCAGACCTGCAAGAATGCTACCTTCAGAGTATCCCAAGACGAGTTGTTATTGGACCGACGCCACAACCAATACCACTTGTTGGGCCTACCATCCAGCAGCAGATGGAAGCCCTGCGTCAGCAGATCTAAATTGCCGCGCAAGTCGCTCATCGCGAGAGTCTCGGCCCGAAAAATCAGCTCCTCTGCACGTAGGAGTTGGCTATCCCCGTTAAAACGCAAACGCCAATGCCTCAATGGGCTGTAGGAATTTCTTACACGATGATTAGGGCCGTGGCTAACGCGATCGCTGACCAACGCGGCCGCTCCGGTCCGCTGATCTGCCCTCCCAGCACGCGAGTCTCCCTCTGCTGCCGAATAATGGGCCCCCACCGGTCTCTGAGACGCCTGCTCTTCCCGAAAAACCCGTCTCATCAACTCTATCAGCTGATCTACTCCCAGCTCAGTTCGTACCACTGGCGAACGTGTACGCCCTGGCGCTGGATTCGTCGTAGCTGGGATACCTGTGTCACGGATATCGGACCAGCGTGGTCGTTCGCCTACTACCCTTTCCGGTGATTGTGGGATTGGATTTACGAGCTGGTTCACCCCCTGCTCTTGGCCAATTGAACCGTCAGGGGCGTAAAAGACCCCACCGCCGACCGTTTCCAGCGGAAAATCAAGATTTAACCGCCTTGGTGAAAGTCCGCCGGCCGCTGACTTCGCTCTGCTGCGTGTCACGGCTCCGGTTCTCGCTGTGGCGCCCTCCACGCCCCTAACGGTCCAATAGTCCTGCGGCTCCAGTGCCTGGCGACAATTGGGACACGTTTTGTGGCTCAGCACCCACTCCTCCACACAATGCAGGTGGAAAGTGTGCCCACATTTCGTCCGCGCTTCATCTTCGCCCCCCACGACATGTTGGCACATCGTACATATATCTTCCTCATTCCGCCTTAAAGGCGACCTTGGCAGTGGCATAGCAGACAGGTGAATGAACGAGTGATTGGTTGAGAGAACGAGTGATCAGATGTAAATGTGGTTGTTGTGATCGAATAATTGGTACAATTGTTCGATAGAATGCTAATGAATGTAAGTTGTGTATATTATTACTAATGGAGCAATTGAATTAAGTTTAATGACCGAGGGATGAAATGAATGAATGTTGCGCAATGAGGTGGACGACTAGTGAAAAAAATTTATATATCTGCGTGTCTATGAATCTACTGTGTTTTCGACTGTGTTTGATTGAGTGCGTAGTTTAGCTATAATCGAATGAATTTTGGATGTTCGAGTACAAAAAAAACGAATGAATGAAGAATATATTCCTGACTATATGCGGGGTAAAGGAATTCAAAAAAAAAAAATATGAATGAATGTTTGAACGCATTTAGACCGTGTGATCGTCAGAAGGAATGTATATATCCAAACCCGAAACGAATGAATGAACGCTATCACAAAATTGAATGAACGATGGAATGCGAAAATGGTTGTATGTCTAAAAAAAAAAATATAACGAATGAACGATAGAATGAAACTTGAACCCAAGAATAAATGATTGTGTGTATGTTAATGTATGTGAGCGTATTTGAATTTAGAACAAAATGAACCCTCACGTTGTCGCAACCTTTCCCCTCCCCTCTATGCAGAACAAATCGCGAAGCCGATCTTGATCTTCCTCGCTCCATCGGGAAAATCCGGAACGCGATAAAATTTCAACAAAACAAAAAAAAATGGGGAAAAATAGCAATCAAGAAAAAAAAATCATAATAAAGCGCAAAAAAAAAAAAAAAATCCAAGTTAAAAATTTATCGTCAAAAGATTTATAAAAAAAATTTAAGTATTCAAAAAAAAACTCTACGTTATTTCAAAAAAAAATATTCTACGTTACAAAGGAACTCTAAAAGGATGGATAAGGAAATAAGGTACTTAACAAATTTCCGACGAAATTTCCTATCATCTAACTCACCAATATTTTACAAGTATTTTTCCCAATTGTCTGACGACACGCCCGCCAAGACAGGGCATGCCCAGCACTCAAAAGGGTACTTGCAAAACAAAAGTGGAAAGAATCAGAAAGAATACGTTTATCCAACTTGCATCACATCAATCCTGTATGCAGACAATATTTCCCTTTCCTATGGAACCGAATTGGCGCCTAAAGGTTGCCAAAACGGTTCGTCAATAGGATCGTTCCATATTGCCTCCATACAGGTTCGATGAAATGTTCTGCTGTTGAAAATCTGAAAAGCTTGTACACTTGGACTTTGATTGCCGTTCAGGCGAAAATTCTGTCGCAAAACGACTAAGTTTTTTGTCCTTTTGCTCACCAACTTTTTTGTACGGAATTTTTCTGACTCGCACGTGTTGATGAGCTACGCTTTGTGCACTAAGCGTAGCGGTGGCTAGCCCCACGTTGGGCGCCATTTGTTGTGTTTCAGGCCTTGGAAGAATTATTTTGACTTAGAAAAGTCAAAATAATTGAAGGATAGGAATGGTTCGGGACAGAATGGGCCAATTCCGCCTACGTCCGAATTGGTGGCTGAAGTAGAACGGAAGCGACACGCTTGCTGGCGGCCGGGACTAGCTACGGCAGTGTGGGGGTGGTTCTTGTTCTGACTTCAGACCATAAACCCTAGGCCTAGACAACAAAATTTCGTGTCGGCTTACTCCAGGGTGATTAAAATTGGGACTATCTTCCCAATAGGTCGTGAAAGACCAAGAAGCGGTGGAGTTGCGCGACTTCGCGATTTGTCAGGGCGCTTAGGTGTAAGTAGCGCCCTGCTCTGCCCACCCTACCTCAGCCACGACTGTCCTCTAGAACATTTCGCGTCGTGGCCCCTTATTGAGGTTCGGGGTTAAGGAGCTAAACGCTCGGGTTCACTATAAATGGCTCTTTCTAGCCGTTAATCATCATTAAGGAGATTATTATCACTAAAAAAAAAAAAAAAAAACGACCATACAAAATTGCTGGAAAAGAAAACCCAAAAAAAAAAGAAAAAAGGAAATCATGCAAAATATAATATAATATAATAAAAAAAAGAAACAAAATCAAAACTCACCCCATTTGTTTATTTCATCCGTTTGGTTCTCTCTCGTCCTAATTCCTCCTATCTTCAAATTTCCTATCTCTCTACTTCAAATTTTCATCTTTCCTTTCTTCAAATTCCCTATTCCTATCTTCAAATTTCCTACTTCTTTTCTTCTATTTCCTACTTCTCTACTTCAAATTTTCATCTTTCCTTTCTTCAAATTCCCTATTTCCTATCTTCAAATTTTCATCTTTCCTTTCTTCAAATTCCCTATTTCCTTTCTTCTAATTTCCTATTTCTCATTCTTCAAATTTTCATCTTTCCTTTCTTCAAATTCCCTATTTCTCATTCTTCTAATTTCCTATTTCTCATTCTTCAAATTTTCATCTTTCCTTTCTTCAAATTCCCTATTTCTCATTCTTCTCTTGTAGAAATTCGTCGGGCGGCAGATATTCTTCTTCGCGACATTCGGACAAGATTGAATTTTCGTACGGCCGACGTTTCTTGTCACACCCGGGACGATTAACGGGCACGACGCGTGTATTTAACTCAACACGAAATTTTAGTTAATTGCTCGATTCGCGAAAACATTCACAAAACATTTCCATTCACTTTGAAACTTGTTTTTCATTCGGTTCATTGGAACCCCTTTTCCTATCTTCCAGATTTTTCACATGGCTGTCACAAGTATGAAGATGGCTTCTCGTGTCACATTTAATTGATACGCGAAGTGTTGCAGCTTTTGAACCCGAACCAACAGCGTTTGCAATCCGATGCCTTCAAAATTCTTCGGTGGCTCTGGCCACCCACGTTCTTCGGATTTTACGGCAAAATGACCACTCAATCGTCGCAGGGAAGGTGTTGTCAATTCCAAAAAATAACTTTCACGCCAGACGTCTACCGTTTGCCGTGTTCTTCCTATTCGAACCTTTTTCCACAATTCATTAGCCCGCAACTAAGCGATTCTTATGTTAATATTTGCACCGAAAAGACGAGGATTAAACGCAAAATCCGTTCAGCACAGAAAAAAATTGAAACAAAAAAAAAATTCACCAATTTAGTTTTTGGTTTAACTTTGCACAACGAGTACGAACTTATGCGGTGTTTTACTGAAAAGCGTTACGAGCACGACTACGTTTGATTAAGCAAACATTTTGAAAAATCTAACCACGAGAAATGTTTTACGGTAGTTTGTTAACGCGAACTATACGAAACTAAATCGTGTATTACTTGACAGCTGCAAAGTCAACGATCAACTCTCGAGTCGCGTCCGATGCATAGAGCGCTCCGAGGTCAGGTTCTCGTTATAATTAATTTTATTATAATTTCTTTTAGTTTTATTTGATGAATTTTCAAGATGCTGTGGTAGTTAAATACGAAATAAATTCAAATTTGTCTGACGCAATACTAGAATACCACTGCCATCGTTATCAAAACGAAACACACAATCCGATTTCTAACCTCAATAATTTGGCGGTGGTTTTTAACTAAGCCTGTTTTAAAGTTTTTTTTTTTTTTTTTTCTTCCATCGATTGCTGCAATTAAAACGAAAAGGAAAATGGCAGAAGATGACGCCTATTCCGGTACGGTTCTAAACCAGCCGCTTTCAATTAGGTAAGCTTTTCGCCGTTCGACTTATTTTCACCACGACACTTAACCCGAAAAACTCGACAGCGATCTCGCTACACTTAGATGTCCGCCATTTGCACCGTCTCCTCCTCTACGTTTCTTCGGTGGCAGGGTTGTCGCCACTTTCTGTGGATCCACACGATACTCGAATGACATTTTTCGAGGATCGAGTGGATCCACAGAAATGTTAACGAGATTGGTGTTACCAGCCAGCGGCGACTCAACAGCGTTATTATAACTCACTGAGGACTAGGGTTGTGTAGTTCGTGAACGAACTAGTTCGGAAGATCGTTCCCATAAGTGAAATGAACGAACTAGTTCGCAGTGAATTCCGCTCCTAGTTCGTTTGTAGGAAGTAGTTCGTCATCACATTTGCATACCAGTAGTTCGGTTCGCGAAGGAAGTGAGCACCTCCTTTTTTTAGGTCATGACATTCAGTGTCTTTTTTTTTTTAGGTCCACACATTCACTGCGAACTTGTTGAAGGAACTACTTCCTTCCGGAGTGGGGACCTTTTTTTTAGGTCCTCACATTCACTGCGAACTTCAAAGGAACTAGTTCCTTCCTGAGTGAACTGCGAACTACAACAACGAACTAGTTTGCAGGGGCTGAGGAACTATGTAGTTCGTTCGCGATCACTAAGGTGAATTAGAATGCGCAAGCCAACTCAGGACGTTTACATCAATAAATTGTAAAATATGCTCTTGAGTGAGTTATACATGAGTTCCAATGGTGCTAGAAAGTAATGTACAAAAAGTTTGAGTCTTCTGTGTGAGGTTCTTCGCAATGGCATAGAATATGCGCTGCAGTTTCCTTTTCTTCTCCTCCAAATATCATCTGAAACCAGGCCAATCGTATGCAGATGGCTTTTAGCTAACAGTGACCTATAATTAGCGCGATGAAATACCAAACCTGATCCCGCAACACTCTTACGTTTATCGAGCCATTTTTCGACATCTTGATTAGTTTTAATTTATCATAATTGATGAACAATTTTGAGGGGAAAAATTGCATTTTTAATTCCAGAGGCTGCCATGATCCGACAAAATTTAATTTTGAAATTACGGCTGGTAACTTTGGAGCTATGTATTTACTTTTAGAACAAAAAAATCTTTAGATAAGAATTGACGGAGGAAAGTCCGAAATAGCTCTAAAAAAAACACGTCCCAGCACAACGACTGTAACTTTTTCACCGTTTGAAATTTTCCAACGAAATTTTCACATAATATAGACGAAATGTAATACTTTGAAATATATACAATGGTTGTTCCATTAAATTCAGTTTTTTTCACGAAAAAAATTCTTAAAGATAGCCGTAGTTTTAGCCGTGTACATACAGGTGTATGTAACCACTTGTCGTTGATAGTCGCAAACACTTTTGGTGACGATTTCAATCTTTTAATTTCTTTCGCTATGTTGTTGATTTAAGAGTTTTATCTTCTAAACGTTTTCCGTTTGTTACTGTTAGTTGTTGAGGTGGAAAGTTATTGTAAAGGAAATGTTCTGCCAAAATCCTTAACTGAATTCTGGATCAAAGATTTATTCAGTACTGCCAGCTTGACGATGAAATTTCTTCTTGACTACTACACTGCCACATTGTCAGCGGTGGCCAAATAGTGAACCAATTCAACCAATGCACTGCACATTTTTTCTCGGTTGACACGAGAACGAGACACGACCAAGCCCGAATCCGACGCACGATTCGATAACTTCGTCGGTTTTTTTTCCTGTTCTTTCTCTTGCGTGTTGCGTCTTGCTTGCCGACACTTCGACTCCGTCAGCCGTCAGCCCGTGTCACATTGTCGCATCGCATCGTCGTATTCGCGGAAATAAAAATCGCGTTGGAAAATTCGCAATTTTTAAAGTCTGAAATTCGTTTTCGAGCAGCCGCCAAGATTATGCGTTCGCTAGGCCGTCAGTCAGATCAGTGTCGATTCAACAACGTCTTGTGGGTGTCGTGTGCGTGAGTACTTTGCACTAAGTTCGGAGAAAAAGACTTGGGAAGTTTTTTTTTTTGCCAAGAAACGCGCGTCGCGCTTCGTCGAAGAAAGGAAAGAAAAATTTTTAATCACACGTTCTCCGGGCAACTAGAAACGGCGGGAAAACGAAAATTTTTCATTTGCTGAAAACTCATCAATGGCAACTATGAGCTTCTTGTGACGAATTATGCTGGTAGTTTTCAGTCAGAATTTTTTCTTTTCCGTTTGATTTGTTTTCTTTTATTCGGTTTTGCGTCGCTATCGGGAGTTTTCTCGCAAGTGAATTTTCTGTGAAATATTAATTTTGGGTAAGTGGAAAGTTTTTTTCTTTACGTAGTTGTTTACATCGTACTACGTCAAAAACATGACCGACGAATGGTAGTGCGTGTGGCAGCAAAAATCGATTTTACCAAGATCCCACCATGTGGTTGCTATTTCCATTTTCTATGAAATACGTAAAAGAAAAGAATGATTTTGTCAGCTGCCGCTGCCAGCAATCGATTGCCACCGGTTGCAGGTATTAAAAGTGCCTGGAAATTTCCATCGCACTCCAGACGTTTGTAGTCAATTCGCTGAAACGCCATTTGCTGCCAATCAAGCCGAAGTCGGACCGCGAGACCCGACCACGTTAATTGATTTTCGCGTGGTTCATTTTGTGAGTGTACGTCATGCCGCGTAGAGTCAGAGGCCCAGTTGTAATTGCAAAAAAAAACTGAACTTTTTTCATAGGAGCTACTTACAATTGAATTTCGGGACGAAAAGGCAGACGCCATTCATAAGTTGGCGCGACGGATGGTGTGAGTTGGTCAATTTATTGCGCAAATGCAGAAGACCTCCATTTAGAGGTGCCCCTGATAGAAGCCTCTAAATTTGCTCGTGTCGCGGCAGTCGACACAGTCACTTGTTTCTTGTTATCATGTGACTGGCGAACTGAGTAACCAAAACTGAAAGACGGGATTTTGATTTATGTGGACCGATGCGATAATACGCCTGTTGTACGCCTTCTGTTTGCAGTTTAAACTCGATTTCTGGCGCGTTCGAGATTTTTTACACAAAGTTTAATCACCTGCAAATTCGCCACATTGATCTTGGCCTTTCGCTGGCCAAAAAGTCATGAGATCCGTTCGCGTGACACAATTTTTTCAAAATTCATCATTTTGGTTTAATTTAATTATTTTTTGTACAAGTATCCAGGAAGGAAAATTATTAACATATCTACATGCTTCTACTAGCAGAACGAAGACCGTCCAAGACAATCATAGAGATTCAGAAACGAAAGTCATACCTTCAGGAAACCAGATTAAACAAACTCTGAATTGGAATCCTGAAATGAAGTCGTCCAAGAAACACGACGATTTTTACTTTTTCAAGTCAAAATAATCACTCCTTGGCCTACAATCACAACAAATTTTAGTAAAATATTTGACAAAACCAACTATAAACATCCTTGTTCACAAGCTCCCGATTACGTTTACCACTTTAAAAAAGTTGACAAATCTGACGATACTATTTTACTGCAAAACTATTTGCAGTTGATCTTTGACTGATGTAATTAAAATTGCTTGCCGTTAAAGATGACAAAATTCACTTCAGAAAATTATCCGTTCAATCTAATCCTGTATTAGAGCGAGACGCTTTATTCAAAATTGATAAGGTACACAATCTCAGGGTTTACTTTAAGAATTTATACAATCACGTCGATCATATCGTCAACAAAGCTAACTTCGTCTGGGTTTTCGTGAGGCAGCGGTGTAAGGAAGTTTAATGACCCTTATTTTATTAAGTTCGATCTGTTGTTGAGTCTGCGTGTTAGCTGGAGTACCCTGTTATTATAATCACAGTAACAGCAGCTCTGCCCGACCCTAAATGCGAACAGGACAAAGTTTATCCTACTCGGAGACACTCTTCGTATTCTAATTGGTGTACTGACGGACCGTTGCCTGATCGGCAGGAACGCCAGAAGACTAGGTGTTGCGGACTTCACAGATCTGTGGTGAACCCGATGCCGTAGAAAGTATTTTCCACTTGCTCTGCGAATGCCCGGGTCTGGCCTTGAGGTGCGAACGTACTTAAAGGGCTACATACACTATCATTCTTGCATGTCATTCTTGCATGAATATTTGAAGTAATGCTAGAGTTCATGCCATCATGCAGCCCCACACACGAGAGATTTTCGAGAAAAATTCAAATATTCATGCAAGAATGATAGTTTATGTTGGCCTTTAGGTACGCGCTTCGCAAGCATTAAACTAGACTAGCTGTTGCTCAGACTGGTGGGGTAGTTTCCATAAGTGGTTGTCTTGGGCACATGGATATCTTTTTCCCGTGCATGTGGGATCACAACGGACCCATCGGCGGTGTATCTGCTTGATCTCGATCCGATCACTCACCTTACCTAAAAACCTACTTATTGTCAGCGGTTCGATGACACCGCCACGAACATCTTAGCACCGCTGTGTTAGTATTTGTTTTTATTGTACGCTACTTTACAAGTGGCACTCAGTTCTTTAAAAAAAATAGTTTTTATTAGTTGGCTTGGGCTTTTGTTCTGTCATTAAATAAAAATTAAATAAATTTAAACAGAAAAAAAAGAACGAACGAACAAGCTAGCGGGTCAAAAGTAAAAGTAGGAATTATTATTATTACTATTAATTACTATTGGATTATATTAAAAACATTGTAAATTTACTAGGTTTAAAAGCTCAACAATCACTGAATAAAACTGAGCTGAATAAAACTGAAAGGTTGTTTTACCACGCGAGGCATCCCAACAAATTTGTTCCCAACACTACTATAATCACATCACCAGGATTGATTTAGTACAGAGAAGATTTGATTTTGTACTGATTAGTCTTCCATGGTTATACCTTTAACAACGTCTTCTCTACTTCGAGTGCCTTCAGATTCTTTCATTATTAGAAGACAGACGATGCCGCTGATTTTGTTGTTCTTTTGACAACATTAATTCCTCCCATTTCTGCTATCCTTCAATGTTCCGGATCCTTGAGGGCCTATTAATTTCTTCATATACATACCATACTATCGGTCCCAGGGGTCTTCATGATTTCTGCTACAGTTGCTTTTGGGTGTTCAAAGCAATCAAAAAGTTGCATTCTCGTATTTTCTATTTGACTCTAGATCTGTCCAAGATTTTTGAATAGCAGCTCTTTGTTGCTCATACTCCAGAGTCCAGACTCTAATCAAGAAAGTAGCTATTGTAATATTCGTATGCGTGTGTAGCTGTTACTTTCCTCGCAACGTCATTTTGAGTGTTCAAAACGGAAAACGTTGTTTTATTAGCAATGAAAATTAACGCAAAAATTTAAGGATACCACTAATGCTCTCTTTCACATTATTCTACTTTTTCGTTCGTAAGACGAAAGAGAAACAATCGAAAATTGCCGAAGATTTTGCCACGCCTTTTCTTTCTCGACTTACCTACTTTTGCATTGCAACGTAATCAATTGTAGGCTTTTCAGAAGCAAAGACTATTTACAACAAGACTGGACACTACGAAATATTTTTCTTATCAAAATTTGACCTTGGTTTCTTTATTTAATTGAATGAGGGAAGTAGATCAGCATGTGCATGATGTGGAAAAGAGATAAAAACTGAGTCGCATTTACCAATGCAATGACATCGTTCCAGATCGCCTAAGTATGTCTATTCATAAAAAATTACAACGAACAAGTGCATCTGTTCAGCTGTTCGGTATGATTTCATTTCTCATATTGTTCCTTTAAATTTGTGTGCTGAAACACTTGAGAATAGAACAGACGCACACAAATGGCGCACACCATCAGAGCTACCAGACAGTAGTTGATTTGTTATAGAAACATTGCTGTTCTGATAGTCATATCAAAGACTATCCATAAGAAGACTGGACACTACGCAGTATCTTTCTTATAAAAATTTGACCTTGGTTTCTTTATTTAATTAGGTGAGGGAAGTAGATAGAAATAGCATGATGCATGATTTAAAAAGAGACAAAAAGTGATAGCGAGTCGCATTCACCAATACAATAACATCGTTACAGAACGCCTATAAAAAAAATGACAATAATTCATGTGCAGACACAGCTCAGCTGTGCTTGTGTGATTTCATTTCTCATATTGTTCCTATAGATTCCTATGCTGGAACACTGGAGACTGGAACAGCGTTCTGTTACGTGCATTTTGCTAAACGATGCACACAGATGCAAATGTGTAATCATACATTTTTGCATCTTTGTGTACTCTTTTCTTCGCATAGGAATTTGAATAGGAACATGGGAATTGAAACTATTCAATCGGATTTCTTTGTTCCGCATATGCATATGTAGTAAGTATCCAGTCTTGTTATGGATAGTCTTTGGTCATATCACAGCTAATGAGCACTAACAATTATTAACACCAACGAGTTCATTGCCATACCCGACCCGATTTCTAACCTCCCATCCCTGAGCTGACTGGACTGTACTCTACACTACAGTCAGCTTTCCGTTTTACTACTATGTAGCAGATTTACTACTTTTTTTTAATCTTAAAATTTACTGCACTACTATTTCATGTCATGAAACAATACGTTTTTGCGATAATTCTCGAAAGTCAAACTGAAAACATCACAAGAATATAATTTATTATTATTTTACATTACTATTGTTTAACGTTAAGCTTATTTATTGTATTACTAGTCGCGTACCGCGGATACCCTCACCAGTGTTGCCAATTTAGCCGAAAATCGGCTAAATTTAGCCGATTTCATCGAGATCAGCCCGAAGAAAATAAAGTTTAGCCGATAAATTTTTAAATCGGTCAGTTTTGCACACGAATTATTAGTTGAGATTTTTTAGTACTTTGTAAAAGTGTGTTACTCCTGTTTGCAATACATTTTATTCAAATAAACATTCTATTACGATCAAATATTAGAACAAAAAAGAATATCTAGCCGGTTTTAGCCGATTTTGAACTGTCATTTGGCCGATTTTCAAAAAAATAGTTGGCAACGCTGACCCTCACATCGTTCCATCGCCCCTGTTACTCCCGTCTCTCCCATTGAGCGGAGGCGCTACTCACGCCAATGCTAATCTTATGGAAAATTAAACTTTTTATAACAAATACACGAACCAAATTTCGGGAATATTATTATTTTCTCAACCTGTCCGGTAGTCTCGAAAATGTACATGCAAAATTTGTGAGGGAACGGTTCGCAGGTGTAGATTTCCATACGACCCTAGCAAAAAACTGTTGTATTTTTAAATATTAGATTATTAAAATTCGGTTTCTACTACCTCCTTTTGCAAAAGGTAGCAGATTTTGACAACCAAAAAAATCGCCTTGCGGTAAGACTGACTACAGTGTATTATAGGTTAACATCCTAAGTCCAGTTCGGTTTTCTTAAAAAAAAATATTGTATTCTTCTGGATCGCTTTTAAAAGTACATTGTGAAAAAACACACACAGATGTGACCGTGAAATCATTCATTTTTGCATATTTGTGTACTCTTCTCGTCTCATATGAATTTGCATAAGAATATTGAATTGAAATTGTTCAATCGGATTTCTTTGTTAGGTTTTTTTGTTGTTTTTTTTTTCTTAAACATAAAATGCATGTGAACTAAGTGTCCAGTGTTCTTGTGGAAAGTCTTTGCCTTGTAGCTAGGTATTCGACGGTTGCCATTTTTCTCACGAGAAACCGATCGAGAAGCGTGGGTCGCAATGAGGATAGTAAAGAGCTGCAAGGAGTAGAAGTACGACAATTTCTATTATAAGGCCCCATGAGTCCGGTACAACAATTTTTATCGATTTAATCCTTTTTCGTTCGTGTAATTTGGCGTGGACAATACGTCTGCATAGTTCGCTGTCTATCAGCGAACTAATTTTGATTTTACAGAAAAAAATAGTGTTAGAGGTTTTCAAATTACTTGAAACGTATAACTATTAAAAATCAATATTTTTTTCATTAATTTATCTTCTAGAAATGCCAGGATCTAGGATACTTTTCAATGAAATGCGGTCTTATGTAATTCTTGCTATGAAAATCGTGAAAAATTGCTTCAGTTTGACTTCATATATTATTAACAAAATTGAAATGTTTTTAAAATTTAATCTATACAAAAAGGTCCTAAAAGATTTTTTCTAGCATTATATTAATGAAAATAATGATGTTAATTATTCATGAATTAGGAAATATGCGTTTAAAAAGTCGAATTTACGCATTTTTCCAAAAACAGTTTTGAATTTTTTCTCTATACACGACCTAGTTTACATACCAGCTAATAAAGTGGTGTAATTTTATTTTGTTTTTTTTTGTTGCCATTAACGTGAAATGTTGACAAGAAAACAGTCATAAATTATCAAAACCGCATTTAACGCGCACATGAAGCCTTAACCAACTTGATCTTATAACGTTTAAAAACAGATTTAAAATATTAACGTAATTTACCACGTTACCAACCTATTATACATTCGGCTGAAAATTCTGAGAATCGCTTCAAGGACATACGTGTGGAAATGTTAGAAAATATAAACATTACCCTAATATCTCATCTACACCAATTCGTTCATATTTGTGCTATTTGCCGACATCAGAAGAGTATGTGAAAATCACCTCACGAACTTTCTGATGTTGGAAAACAGCTCAACAATTTATAAAGTTAGCTTATATTAATTCTTATCTCTAACATTCATTCTGAACACAATTCTAATTCCGACTACTTTCTAATTCTTACAGAACACAATCATATCGAAAGATCCAAACAATATATCAATCATCTAATCATTCAAGCAACAATTGTATACAAGCAACAGCAGAAAATTTCTACTAATTTAATTCGTTTATTTACTATTTGAAATTTTTGATTTAAATTCTAACGTTACCTTATGAGGAGTGTAGGAAGTAAAATGAGGCAACGGACAGAGGCTTCGATTGGAGGTGAGTAATTAAATTAAATTTTAACATTTCTACTTGAATGTATTCATTTGACTTTTTCAAATTCTCGTTAAACTTTTCTTGTAAATTTCAGTTTACGTAATGTACATAACTCTTATTAATTTTTAATTGCATGAACCTTATTCAGAGTGATCCTTCTGGATGTGTCTACCCGAAGAGTGGGTGGTTCAGGGGCTGCTCGCATTTCGTTTTATTGTTTTTTTTAATTAAAGCACAATATTTTGGCTAAATTGAGAAGATATAATTTCGTCTTTGCCTCGGTTTCTTAGTGACTAATTCCATCGAATTTCGTTTAGTGATTTATTTATCACCAGTGAAAAAAAAATGATATCAGAAGCAGTGACGCCCGGAAAGCTGAAGAAGTTTTCAGTTTGGAGTTAAATAATTGATTCTACAAAACATACGTGTGACGATTCTACCATTGCAATGCGTGTAACACACCAAATGGCCGATCAATCTTCTGTTTATTTCCATTTGCGGAATGACTTATGTATGGCTGTAGTGGTTCTCGAGACACTTGATGTCGGGCTTCATTCGGAACTGTTCCTGATGTAACCTTACTGATTTCATTATTGTCGGAAATATGTCTTAAACTAAGCTCTATGTTGACACTCCACAGTTTTCGAAAGAAACGGCCTAAAAACAATTTCTTTCCGCTTAAACCACAAGCTTTTTATTGTAGTCATAAATACACTCAGTAGTATGAATAATAATGACTTATATGCCAGTAAATAAATTATAGAGATAGACAGATAGACTAATTGCAGACCAAGATCCTGTTTACCATTTGACATAAATATACACCTTGTATCTACAATTGTACGTGCACCTTGAGAATGTAAAGTTTGACATTCATAATCATTCAAAATATACTTTTCTTTTGTCTTTAATTCGGGCACAAATAAAAGTTATAGTGTGTAACACTGCAACGTTCCGATTAGATCTTATCTATCGGCTGAAATAAATTGTTCTTTAAGACAGCGAGAAAACAAATCTTTTTTGATAATAAAATCAGCTGAAATTAAAGCTATTTTAAAGCCATAGAAACAGATTGTACATTGGGTTAGTCTTGTTTCGCCCAATAAATGATAAGTGCATTGAAATTATATCGGGTAAATTCAATATTTTTGTTTTCTGCCCGTTTTATAATTAACAACGAAACTGGCACACATCGATCTCTTAACTATACAATTTTTAATCCATGTTGTACAATGTCTGGGTAATTTTTGATAAGACTATCAATAACATGGACGGGGTAATGTAACGAAAATTTTATTATTTTGAACTGGACTCGTATTTAGAGTAAGGCCAATTAAATAAAAGTTTGACCTTGTATTCGAATTTTGTCGCATGTTCTTTTATTGTAACTTTTCTTCGCGCCTTTGCGTGTAACCTTTAAAATTCCCCGTTTAAAGATGACAAGTTGATGAACATTAAGTTTGAAATGTTCTTCTATACACGCTACATTTCATATTTCAAACAATGGAATGGAATCGATTACCGATAATGTTAAAGAAAAAAAAATGATTAATTGAATCTGCGCAAGTTTTCTTCGTGCCGAACAATTTAACCATGGACATATCGATACAACTTGGGGACAGATAAAGAACTGCACGTGAGTTGTGTTTCACCTGTTCCTGCTGAATTTGCAGTAGAAAGTTACGAAATGCTGCGTAAGATAATTCCACCAATAGCAAACAATGTAAATCGTTCTTACGTCATTAGAAATGCCAATTGATGAACTTGACTTGAGCGTTATTTATGAGTAGTTAAACATTGTATTTTATGTTTACCGGTATAGCACTTTTATGTGATAGCCAAAGCTAAAACAAACCGACTTCTTGAAACGTGAACAGCACGTCCAAAAGACTTACGTAAATCTACGTAATCTTTGATACCTTCGATAAGAAGTTGATATTATCTTTTTTTCGCATTTTGTTACTGTTGGATAACATGTAGTTTAAAAAAGGTGCAGGCACATTTGCGCATTAATTTTCGCTATGTACTTCTATAGAACTGTTTTCTTGCGAAGAAAAAAAAAAACGAAATAAAGAAGCCATTGAAAAATATATAAAAAAAAACCGATTCAATGTTGCCCCAACTTGTGAACCTTGAGTCAGTATTGGCTAGGTATCGTAGGTATGATCGTCGTTCGATAGGAGCCAGGGATATAGTGAATCCTACAAAGCAATGGAACTTAATAATGTGGTGGATCATAGTGGGTCATAGTGGTGCCTTTTAGTTTTGAATTTTAAAGACAAAAATTGTTGAGTTACATTTCGTTTATAAATATTGAAGTAATGAGAAATTCATTATCGTATGACAGTGGTAAGTCTATTGAAGTGTGTACGTTTTTACTAAATTTAAACTTGCGCTTTTTATAACATTTTGTTTTTAACAATTTGCACACAACGTTTTCACATCTTTGACTTTAATACTCTGTGTAAATGTAAACAAAATTACAAAACTAATTACCAAGTATTTGATGTTTTTTTTTTGCATTAAAATAAACCGGTTTCGATTTATTAGAATTGTATTTACATATATGGAAATATGCATGTATCCTGCTTGTGGAAATGACGGGTCACCTTCAGGGAGGACTATCGATATTGTTCCATTTTCGGTGGTATACACTCTTCCGCGCGCGCTGTATTTATATTTTGTGCGAACATTCAGTTAATCGGCGATCATGTCATGTATACTCAAAACTGGTTATTTATTCCGCATTATTGTTACTAGTTAGCATGGTGGTATTGGTACACAGTTCACCTGTAGCGGTGTTACGTACGCATTTACGTGAATTTCTTGATTTGGAGCGTCATTGCGTTGGACGTCCTGCTCTCATACGGAGTCTAAACTATAAACCGCTTGCCCTGTAGTCCAAATCTAACTGAGATTGGTTATATTCGTTGTCGTTGGTTCGAACCACACTCATGGGATGAACCAATGTTTTGTATTTTTTTGCCATCTCATGAGTGCGATTCTAAGAAGAGATAAGGTAATAAGATTCAGTGATTTGTTCTTTCTAATTCCGAACTTCAAGCGGACGCGACTCGCATTCTGGCGTCCGGAACTTGCCCTAGTCTGAAAATTAAAGATTTATTTCCCGTAGACCGTGAGAGACCGACAAGCAATAATACAGCAATTACTTGAGCAACTTTGGTATTTAATGCCTGTCTGTCCATATAGAGCCGTACAATAGGCCCAAGAATGACGAGACGTGACAACCAGCACTGTCCCATTAGTGGGTCACTGCTAAATGATAATTTGGTCTCAGGGCTGCTGATGTATACTGGCACAGTGTTGGCGACTGATACGTACTGGTCGAATGTTGGCGGCCGATATAAACCCAGTGTAGGCGACTGATATTTTCCCAGTGTTGCTGACTGATGCTAGCCCAGTACGTGAGAATCTTTAGAATTAGCTGCGATGCGTTTTAGAACTCCATGCCTTACGAATTAATCTTACCGACCTCTTATGCGGTAGTAACTTGTCATATTTTAGCACAAAAATGTAACGGAAAAAGACTTTGTCCAGACAATTCTCTTATACCTGCGCGAGCATACTGACGGATATATTGAAGGTTATGGTCATGGCATGCAAATGACAAAAGATTGTACGTTACAACTTGGTAGCCGTGATACACAGCTAGCACGCTAGACTCGGCAAAATTTCGCTAGCCAACGCTTGCCGCCAACGATGGCCCAGAGCTTAATCAGTGATGGTTCCCAAGGCTTGGTAGCCAGCACGGGCTCAGTCGTGGCAAACAGCTGGCACGCTAGACTCGGCAAGAGTTCGCTAGCCAACGCTTGCTGCTAACGATGGCTCAGAATTTAACCAGTGATGGCTTCCTTGGCAGCTATACTTCACAGGATCATTTCTGTAGTATGTCTTCATTAACTTTCAAATTAAATTGAAAGATTTTGCGTCTACGGCCCAAGCAATGGCCCTGTAGAATAAAGTGCTGGTAAGTGCATCTTTCCATAGCTACGACATTCCAAAAAGTATATAGAGATTCAGGGTTTGAGAACTACATGAGAGGGTTCATTATGTTTAATTACTTATACTTATGATTAAGAGTTAGTTGTTTTTCCGGTGTCAGTGGAGAATTTGCCTCAGCGTTCCCACCAGCTGTCAGGTTGTTTCGGATAGTTGGCTAGAATACACCCTCTGACGAGTCTATGCCTTCCGATGACGAAACAGCTCCTTCGAACCTAGTCCAACACAATCTTATGAAAACTGGCCTCTGCAGTGAAGTTTTTTCCAAATTGTCATGTCCTCAGGGACGGCGATTAATCAACAGTCGGGGCTTTCGTGTTGGAGTTTCACTTCACGGACACCGGAAAAATAACTAACTTTTAATCATAATAGCTTCAATGCTTACCATGAAAACCTAATAACTACTTATACTTATGTTTAAATACTTAAGGCCGGGTGTAGTCCAGTGGTAGTGTACTAGGTTTGTAAACATTGCTGCTGTAATGTCGAGGGTTCAATTCTCACTTAACGCATAAATTATTTATAAGTTGCTATTGGCTTCGAAATATAAATATAAGTAGTGAACAGTGGAGTGAGGAATGTGGGAAATAATAGGCTTACTATTCAAGGATTTAACACTGAGCAGATGAGTTCTGTTTACATCCTTATCAGATTCACAAACACCATCAGAGCTACCAAACAGTAGCTGATTTGGTATAGGCAACTTTGCCGTTCTGGTAAATCATGTCACAGTCAATAGTACTAAAAAATTATATTAACACCTGCTAGTACACTGCCATACCCGGTCCGATTTCTGACCTCCCATCACTAAGCTGACTGGACTATACACTACAGTGTATTAAAGACTAACATCCTAGGTTCAGTTCGGTATCCGTAAAAAAAAAAATAATGAACGTTCTCCTCTTAGATCGATATGTTTGGTCAAACTGAAAGCTGGTAATTGGTGCCGTTTACAACTTCTTATCCGTTGACAAATCCGCTTCCTTTAGGACCAAATCGGAACAGAATCTTCTCCAGTCGAGGGTTACGTACCTACAATTGTCGTCAGAGACTGATCTAATGACCCATTACCCATAAGTTAGCTTCAATTGAATTCCTCAAAGTCACTAAGGGCAGATAAGTGCAATTACTTTGAAGTTTATCGATACTCGAGATCTATACAACATTAGGTTTGTTTCTTTTGCCCGGTGTAAGTTGCACTTTCTTGCACTCGATTTTCTAAACAGCCTTTGACGTCAAATCAATGACACAAACTCAACCTCAAATAGTGTTCTTGTTCCTTCCTCGCCACTCCCTTTTACACTTTCCTGCACTAGCTCGAGAGCCAGTGCAAAAAGTGTAGAAGGTGTACACTACACCCGTCAAATAGAACAGACCAAGTGTTAATATATTTTTTAATATCATTTCCCTTGTCTGATGTGTACATTTATAGTTCGTTATAGATTTACGTCAACACTCTATTTACAAACTGAATATATAATAACTTTTTGATAGGATAGTCATCTAAACCTTACCAGTTACAGATATGGCGTTATCTAATTCATTTAAGCTGATAAGATAAAAAATATTCGTGCCTGTAACACGTGAACATAGTTTGAGATTTTAATGCACAATTTTTGTTTCATCTTGAAGATTGTTCAACTTTAATTTATTGAATTCAATTTACATCTACTTATAGCAGATTCACTGGACAAGTATCGACCGATTAAGTGGATGAAATTGTGTTTTTTTTATCAAGGTGATCGAAAATCGTATCCATTGTCAAGGTCTAGATCGATTTAATTCATTCCGGCTGTCACGCAAAATATTGTCATGTCCTCTCCTTGAATTCCATTTATCTGAAAATTGTTATGAAGGCGACCTTGTTATATATACTCGTATGTAAGTGCATAGGCAAATTTTGCTGTTTTCGGTGTTTTTCAAGGTAAAATAATGTTTACTTTTTGGAATAAACAAGAAATAAAATGCAGGGTTATTGTTGATAGGCTGGTCAACTTTTTGGAAAGATATTCTTCAGCCGGAAGATTATTCCAGTTTTGTATTAAATGGCGCTACAGCCCAAGTGAGGCTGTACCTTCCTCTAATCGTACTTTTAAAGACATCATTGTTCTTTCATTCAATCTGCAAGAGCTTTGAACTTTTCATGAGTCAGAATATCTACCACTGTTTGAGGTGGGGGTGTCTAATTGCTTTGTGTTTTGTTGTTTTCGTATTTCGCTATCCTGCTCTGTATTAGATAGGGAGCAAAACAACACGCTTATTATTATTTATTTAACCTCTAGCGGATTGGGAATGGAACATAACCGTAAGTGCGACTTGAACCCACGATCTTTCGTTTACATAGTTCTAATACTAACTGAATTTCTTAATCGTTTTGCTAAAATTAAAACGTGCGAGGATCACAACGGAAAGCCAACCACAAACGAAATAAAATGAAAGATAACTTTACCACCCCAGATACTGAACCAATACTAGAGTACCAACAACAATAAGCGCAAATGTTATCAATTATAATTATAAACACTTTAGCTTTCACTTTCAACGATTCCGTAAAAATAGATTATCTTTCTATCACCATTATATTAATTAAAGCTAGCTCGACAAATGTTATGTTCAATTTGCTTGGCAAAGTCTCAAAACTACCGAATGAATGCTGCTTACTGAGTGTGTAAATTATTCTTGAATTTAATGATTGCATAATTGCGGATAATGATGAAAGTGCTAAAGCGAGTTCTTGATGGACATTTGATCATGCTGAGTTCCGATCAAATTTATCTGAAACTGTATTTCGAAAGATTGAGTTTAAAATAAATAAAATATTTAAACAAATGGCAACAGGTTGTTTGGGAAAAGTCTGAAATTTATGTTCACTAAAATTGAATGAGACTTTTTTTTTGTTAAATAACTGGACAAATTTAAAAGCATAAATATTCACTGAGAAATCAAAAGAATTTATAACAAGAATAAACAAGAATTGATTTTTTTTAATAATTTAGAAATTTGAATTTGAAAGAAAAAACTATCAGGCCTATTCAGGACCGAGTCACTAGTCACAAAGTAGGTCGAGAGTCACAATTTTGTATGAATTTTGAATTAATTGTGACTTTTCACCTACTTTGTGACTTGTGACTCTGATCCTGAATAGGCCTGTGTATGTTAAGTGAAATTTCTACAGCAACCAAAAGAATTTTTACGAACTAATTGTAATGAATAATAATTGCTCTGCAAAAAATAACCGATAAAAATTAGAGAATTTAATCGAAAAGATGCCGGTATTTTGGCGAAAAAGTTGCTGATGATAGGGTGTAATATTTCTTGTTAATTTGGAAAATAGTGATTCACTGACTCCAAGGATTCCTTGGAAATTTGATTATGTTTTGTGATAGTGCGCTACAATTGTATTACGTTAGATCGTTCCGAGAAAAGTGAATAAATTTTGTTTATATACTCTATGTGATAAATTTAGTAAATTTGTATTTTTCTTCTTTACTTTTATTGCCCATCCATTGTATAAGATTAAACATTTCTCTTTTATTTATTATCTGCTCAAACAAAAAAATTGCTCGAATTTTTTCGCCCACATTAGCACGAGTTTTATAAAAATATAAAGAAATATTTCGCAAATAAAAAAAATAAGAAATTGTCTTAATAGGCCAGGTTTCGTAATAGCGAAACTAATATGTTTTGAGTTCTCGATAAAAAATGCAACCACGTGTTTTATGCTGCGTAATGGCGAATTATTGCGAGTTCGGATGAATCCATTTACTCGTTTTTTTAAGTATATTTGTTTTTGTAACCTATTTTGCTGGTGAGTTAAAAATTGTGATAAAATGAGGGGTGCAAATTTTAACTTCGTAGCCTTAGGTACGGCTTATTCATGTTTGTCGTCCAATAAATTCAACCATGAACGCTTAAAATTCTGCAGTACATGCTTTTTGAATTAATTTAAAATCTATTGTAACAATTGAATAGCTTCTTGGTGCGATAAACGGCTATGTGCAAAATCTTAAAACTTTTAGCATTCAAGTAAAACGTATTATGTTCTATGATTTTGTAAACAAATTTGAAAGTAATGCTACAAAGTGCATGGCTTATAGGAACTTATTTTGTAACATTATTTTTTGTTTTATTTGCTTTCAATCATAGCTAATATGTTTTGTAAATTTGCATATAGCCGCTTATTGAACCAATTCTTTCACTTTCAATTCTACAACGCTTTGTGCTAGAAAGATGAAGTTTGATGTTCATATACACGGTGTAGGGAAAAAATTTACCTTGAAAGCTAGTTATGCTATGTTCAGACTACGAGATTAACGCGTTTAAATCGCCTTAAACGCGTCGAAAACATTTCCTGAAGGCGCGTAGCTACGGCTAAGGCTCGTTTAACCGAAAACATGTACTGCGACCCTTTCGGAAATCGTGGTAAACTTTGAATGAAACTTGGAAAAACTCAATTTTTTGCTTTTTCAACGACTGCATTATCTACTAAACTCACTTTTCATTACTGCTATACCAACACTAATGTTTCAAATAATTTAGAAAGAATTTGCTAATGAAACACAGCTGAATATCTGTTTGTCAAAACAAATCACGTCATAAAAAATAAAACGAGTTGCCTAGTCTGAACACTACTTTTTTAACACGTCTATTTTGCCTACTAAAATGCGTTTAAAACGCATAGTCTGTACAGGGTATAACAATGAAAGAAACGAAAGATCCTAACAATTTTGTTTATTCCTGAATAACAAACATAAACGCTGTTTTAAATGAAAGGGCTCTTAAAGTTATTGAGTAGCAAGCATTGATATATATAATTTTTCTTTCTATTACGAGTATACACGGAAGAATGGCAGTAGCCTAAATAAATTCGTTGAAATGAACCCGAGCGTTTAGCTCTTTCGTCCCGAACCACAATAAGGGACCATATCGAAACGTTTTATTTTGGACAGATATGGCTGAGGTAGAGTGGGCAGACAGGGCGCTATAACACCAGAGCGCCCTGACAAATCGCGAAGTCGCGCATTTCAAGCGCTTCTTGGTCTTTCACGACCTATTGGTAAAATAGTCCCAATTTTTACCTACCCTGGAATAAGCCGACACGAAATCTTTGTTGTACAGGCCTAGGGTTAATGGTCTGAAATTGGAACAAGAACCCCCCCACACTGCCGTAGCTAGTCCCGGCCGCCAGCAAGCGTGTCGCTGCCGTTCTGGTTTCAGCCACCAATTCGGACGGAATTGGCCCTTCTGTCCCGAACCTTTCCTATCCTTCTAATATTTTAACTTTTTCAAGTCGAAATATTCATTCCTCGGCCTCAAACACAACAAGCTGAGAGATGGGCTTTATTTTCTAAGCTACTCCTGGTAGTTTCTCATGACTGCGAACCATTTCTGCTGCATACATCAACTTCTTGGGTTAGAGCCTTCTCAAGAACGTACCTGGGTTTTGATGTAGCGAAAATATGTCGCTCGGGGTCACCACTTCAGGATAGAACATGGCCGGCAAACATTTCTCTCAAAACCCAGAATAGCAGACTAGATTTGAAGGTGCCAGTGCAATAACCATACAACTCTACATTTTTCTAAAAATTACTTTTTCACACCAAATATTAGAGAACGCTTTTCCGCTTCTCTTGGAGCAATAACCATACTTCTATGATATTGAAATCATAGTATGTATTGAAACTATCTGCACATGATACACTGCACAGATGCTATGATTTGACAGTATCTGGTATAAGCAAACAAAGAGATTTAGTTGCGATACTCGCTACACAATTAGGGAATGACACAACTAGCAGTAAAATGCATAGTATACTAGGTAAAATTATCGAATTTGTATACTATGAAACAGGTTCAATACTAGATATATGTATACCAGTTCGTTTATCTCGTGTACTCGTACGCTTAGTATTGGATGATACACTGACGATATGATATCAGCAGTGTATCCATGGTATGAGCTATTGCTATTGCAGTGTGACTTGGCAATAAACACAAAAAAGTACAACGACGTTATAACTTTAGCAAGGAAATACGTTCCACCATCAGATATTGACTTTCAAGCTAGGCGTCCATTTGAGGCGGGCCGCATCGCAACGGTGTGGCGAGCAATTTTTTTTTCTATGTACTTCGCTCTGTTGAAGCCCGGCCTGGCCCGCCTTTAGTGGACGCACTTCCATAACAATGTATGGCAGGCTGATTTTTGCGATGCGGCCCGTCCGCCCTAGTGGACAACCGACCTTCATAACACTATTGAAAGAACGGAGCACACAGTGACGGATTCTGAATACGACAATGATTAATCAATACTACACTAGCTTTACAACAAAAACTTTAACTCCAAGTGCAAGAAGCAGACAACTCCAGAATTTAATATATTTTTTGTGTTCTCTTGAAATGTTCTTTTTATAATACTAAAAAATGTTAATGCGAAGTTCATCAACGATTAACTTTTCTTTTAGCTAGCTCCCAGACTAAAGTCCTTTGCTATTGTAAACTTATTATTTACCATTTGCAGATACAGGAGCGATAGTAAGTAAAATCTTTATTTACGTACCATACAAACGTTCTTAAGAAATTGGTATTTTATTGGCCCCAAGTCTACATATACATGGGAACACGTTGAGCTATAGAAGCTGTTGTTTTTACATTATAATTGTTTTCAAAAAATGCTACAAAAAAATGTTTTTTGAACGATCAACGAAAGATAAAATGTGGTTCGCCGATATTGATTCTTCCGAAGCTTTCCGTACAAAATATTTGTTTTTTCTTTCAAGTTTCCTTAATTATAAAGGAAATGGTGTAATTACAAAACCTCAATTTTCTGGGAAATGACTATTAATTTCCGAATGAAAAATAAATTTTCAATTCTCTTTCTTCTGTTAAGTAAACCAAACCGCTAATTTTTCTTAATAGATACATTGAAGCTATACTTTTAATTGGTTACCTTACGTTACTTAATTCGCACGATCGACGTCACAAGTTGTGGGTACACGGGCATCTGGTTAAAAATGTTCGCTGCTTAGTTTCTTTAGAAAAAAAAAATCTATTTTTACAATACCCCGAGTACACATACACCCCCCCCCCCCTTTTGATTTTAAATAGAAAATATCTAAAATGTGCCAGACAAATCAGGAAATTTGCTAACTTAACTTTCCGCATGCTCTCTATGATTTATTTTCATTCTATCGTGTAAAATACTTTTACTGGTAATTTTTTTTTTTGATTGGAAACTACTTCGGTCTCTGGGTATTAAAAGATTTTTTACATGTCCGATCTTATTGTCGGTTTGTGATCGCGAATGACCTTTGGAAGTACATATCGCAAAACACGCGTTCCCATACACATGCCATGAGTTGAGATTGTAATTTAATAATTGCCTAGACATGTGATTTGATGTATGATGGGTACGCGCAGCTAAACATAGCGGTGATAAAAGGAACGTAATTAAAAGTAATTTTTTGTGTAGTCTTATCGATCATTTATGGATTTTCGGACAAAGGAATATTGTTATCTCATCGGATTAAGGTATTTTATGATAATCAAACTTATAAAGATTTTTCTATGCAAAAAAAAAAAACGCTGTGTAAAAATACGGAAGGTAACGTCAATAACAAAATATGGCATTTTATTCCAGAAATGGCTCCAAAGTCTTTTTTAACAGCTTCCGTTTTTCAATAAAAGTCCAACGCTCTTTTGCGAAATTACCCCATATACCTACTACCTGTGGCCATGAGAAAAAAGTCAAGGCACTACTCATCGCATAGATAAGGTGTGTGTATTGTTTAACAATTAGATGCAATAAAATTGAAAACAGCAGTGTTGAGTTGTAGGAACTAATAAACTTGTCCCCATCAATAATGGCAATGGAAATATAGTTTGTATAGATGTTATTACGAGACTTGTTTTTAATGATATTATTTTTGTATAATACGCCTATAATTTCCTGAATTTATCGTCTACAGGGTGTTCGAATTATGTTGGTTATTCATTTTGATTTTTTATGCTGACCCGTTTTATGAATCAAGTTACGGCTTATTTGTGTTGCATTTCCTAACTGCTCCACCGTTTCTTGAATTGCTTAACCCTCGCCGCTTCTTGAATTGCTACTTAACTTAAATTAAAAACAATACCTACTTAAATTACTACAATAATAACAAAAAAAAAGCCGGATATTCCATTAAGTCTGGGGGCTTAGATGCAGAAGTACACCATTCTGCATACTTGCGCAATTGTTAGGAAAACGTTGTCTTCTCCATGGACAAATTAGAATTTGAATTGACTTTATCAGTTATTTTTTTTTTTTATAATTGCTTGGCTTGAGTCTTAGGTCCTAAACAGAACACGGACTTGGACTACGACCGCGCAGTCCCTGTCTTTTAGAATACACAGGATATGGTGATGCCCACAACACCGACTTCGCATGCGACTGCGGCAAGGTATGGAAATGGCCTGCGACTGCCGCAAGGTAGGCAAATCGAAGTCCGTGTTCTGTTTAGTACTTACATAACTCCGTCGAGTCGTACTGTACCTCATCAGACTCTATCGTGTGATCTCATAATAATATAATCGCCTAAGATCCGTTTTAATCCATTAGTTTTTCAAGTAACCTCCATGTTTCGAAGCAATGAGTGCTACGCTTCGAGTTTGGCCACGTCGCGAAACGGTATTTGTTATTTTAAGGATGTCAGTAGCGTTTATACTTCACTTCCGACTAGAGATGAGCAAAGCATTTCCTTCCAGTGAAATACTTCACTCCGATTCACTCACTTTAAGGAACGAGTTCAGTGAAGAAATTCCGGAACTTTTCGTTCCTTCGTTTCCATTCCATCGTTCCTTCGGTCGTTCGCGAACTAGTTCGTTCTTATAGATGAGGGGATTATGAGTAAATAAAAAGAAAAAGATCAATAGATGTAGATGATGATGACCAAAAAAAAAGGCAGTCGATCTAGAAGATGATGACAAAAAAAAAAAAAAGGTTGGAGAGTTTTTTGTCATGTGTCCAATGTCCAATGGACCTGCAGTTCATCAAATGGAGTGAGTTACTTCACTCACTCACTTCAGTGATGTGTTCTTTTGGAACAGTTCACTCACCCATCTCTACGTTCGACTGGGAGCTATAAATTTCTACCACTGCTGACAATTCATCTTCTGCAATACTGTTTAGCTCATTCAACGATTTTTCTTAATTTCGTTAGTTGATGACTTGACTTGACTTGCGATTTGAAACAGAAAAAAGTTGTCAGAAGCTAGATCTGGGCATGTGAGGAACGGTACCGTGAACGGTACGCCACATAAAGATACAAATGGCACTCTGGAATGTTGCTGCCAACTTCCGGGGACGAGCAGTTCAAAGACCTTTGGCGGTCGTCGACTCCCTGAACGCTGTCGCCTACGTCCGGAGCGAGACGAAAATTACCGTGGCGCTGGTCTAACCACGATGGTCGTCGCCGACGTCCGTTAAGGAAACTGGCGGGTCTGCTGTTATAACGGCGTACAAACCGAGCCAAAATGCGATTGTGGATCCGATGTGTCGCCAGCATCTAGGGATGAGCGTAGGCATCAATTTACACTAGTTCTGATTAGAGTGATGCCGCCAGCGTCCAGGGGCTAGCGTTGGCCGTGAACCTGATTTTACATAAGCGTAGCACTTCCGCTAAAGAGCCTTAATAAGGGCTGTTAGCTTCTAGTTTAGTGAACTCTTAAAAGAGCCACTAGCTTAGGCTCTGATAAATACATGAGAAGGCAACGACGATCGTATCTGATTTGAAATTCAACTAAACTAAATATTTATTTTCCTAAATTATGTATACTTTAATTTTATAAAGGTTGGTGCTGGACCTAACAGCACTACTTCTGTGCTAAGTGCACAATAGCATCCTATTTAATTCAAAATTTAGTATTCGACCTAACGGTCACTAATTTAATATGTTGTGTATAATATTTTGATGGACAGAAGACACAAGATCTTCCCAACCAGCTTGCATGTTTCTTAACATGTAGATCAATTTTAGTAGGTTCACGCGACTATTTAATCTATCTATTTATTTTGCAGTTCAAATTGCAATGTGTAAACGTATACCCTGTTCGTGCGCTATTTTCTCCATTCTCGTATTATGGTTGGTTAGTTTTTTAATGGCCAATAAATGTTGTGTCTATCCAACCATAAAAAAATCAATGAATGATCAAAATATCCGTTGCTGAATTATTCATACTTCCGTTTCATTACAGGTTATATAGTGTTTTCGCAGGTGGTTTTTGTTAAGGTGGTTTATGTTCTCACCCAAGAAACGGAATTTCCCCTTTTGCATTTTGCTCGTATGATGTGTCAATTTAAAACGAGAATTCTCGATAAATATGGGCAGTAAGCCAATTGGCTGTGTCACGTGTTTTGTAAAAGAAAAGCGAAAATTTCTAATTAAATAATGGTAATTTGATTGGCGTAAGTAAAAGACGACAAATCATGTTATACAGTTATTAGTGATCTAATTTTAGGTTTTGACCTTAAATAGATTTTCATTAATAGCACAAAGCTATTAAATATTTTGTTTTATGTAGGTATAAATTTAGAGCTGAAGATTTTGATCACGTTTAAATTTAGCACCCTTCTAGAACTATATTTGGAGAATATCCTTCCACATTGCACACGACCGAACGAATTTTCCGATACTCTTTGTTTTTCGGTTTATTACAAAATCTTTAGAATGTCATAAAAGAACATTTCTATTCAAATAAGTTCCCGACGGTTTTTGTCAAACTTTGAGCCTTTATTGTGGGAAATTGGTTGCATTATATTTTTTTTTTAAATATTGTCTATCGCTAGCCACAACCTTTTCCCATCTTTTTGGCAGCATACGAATTCCGCGCTGAAAAAACTTGTCGTCCTTTAGGTTAGGTTACAGTGGCGGCCAAAGACCTCACATAGACCCACGAGGGTCCATAGTGATACCACACAAAATTCTCGTCCTTTAAGACGATCGACCCAATTTTCGACATCATCGAAAGAACGGAATCGCCGCTCAGCCAAGCCGTACGGCATCGATCAGAAGTGGCGGTAGTCGGTAGGAGCAATGTCTGGTGAATACGGCGGGTGGGGTAGGACGTCTCATTTCAGTGTTTCCAGATAGGTTCTTACAATCTGAGCCCCCCATGTTGGCGAGCGTTGTCGTGTACACTTTGTCATGTCTCTGCTCATATTGCGGCCGTTTTTCTTTCAATGGTGGGCTCAAATGCATTAGTTGTCTTCATAGAGCTATATGTATAATGGAGATAGCGTGCAGCGACTTTTTTGAAGCCGGAGGTTTTCTCGCAAAGGACCGGCGATATTCACTATGCTACTATCAGCATCTGACTCACATGTATGTTATACTCCGGTATTGAAAAGTAAAAAAGCCCAATCTTTAAATACTTCGCTACTATTTGCATTTCACTGCCACCGGGCATGAAACGCTCCATACAAAAATGTTCAATTTTGCATCAAAATGCTTCAAAGTGCTTTATACAGAAACGGCGCATTGCGATCTCCGTTAGTTATAGCTCTATGGTTGTCTTCGATAAAGAGGTCCTGTGATGGTTTTACTTGGTTGCAGCAATTCACAATACACCTCACGCCGAGCTGATCCCACCAAATGCATAGCATGACTTTGGAATCAGGGATATTCGGCTTTGCGATCGTTGTTGATGCATGGCCAGGGTATCCCCATGATTTTTGGTGCTTCAGGTTCTCGTACTGTATCCACTTTTCATGACACGATCCTTTCCTCTTCGCACGTGAAAACAACCCGTTCGAAGTCTCTTGCCTTCAATTCGTACGGCACCCAATTGCCTTGCTTTTACATCAATCCCAAGGTTTTCAGACGATGTGCAATGGCTGGTCGAGTCACATTCAATGAATCCGTAAGACTTTGTTGTGTTTGTCATGAATCTTCGACCAGCTTCCAATTCTGCGTCTTCGAAATTTTTTGCCCGGACGGAACACTCTTTGTCTTTCACGCCGAAATCACCCATTTTGAAGCGATGAAACCATTCGCAACACGTTGATTCACCATACGTTTCCATAAGTTTCTGTAATTATTCGACGCGCCTCTGCCTCAGATTTCTTTTAATTAAATCAAAAAAGCAAAACATGTATGGCGTGCTTATTTGGCTCGAACTCCGACATGTTTAAGGACTGAGTAACTGACACCGATAAAATTTTGCAAATATGACGGGGAATTATTGCAATATGTCTGATCTTGCCATATTACAAGCTTGATCCGCCAGTTTTTCTCAGTATTGTATTGTACTCATTGGTTCAGGGAAGTTGTATGAGAGATGGCGTCTTTGTTCCTTCTGTGGTGGACTGAGACCTTGCAGATATTTTATAAGCATGTCGCCACTTTCAAAATATATTGGGTGTAGCTTGATAAACTGGCCCACTTTCTAATTGGAGTGCACGCGAAGGGCCATCTCGAAAATTTTGTTTTGAATTCTATTAAATCCATATGCATAACGCATTTCATATTGTTGCGAGCTTGGGGTTCGCCGGGATTTCAAGTAAAGCAATTCGGTTAAAATAAAACAAGTAATTATTTATTAATTCGCACTCAATTTCTTATTCGTACACTAATTATTCGCACTGTATGGCAAAACCGCCCGTTTTAACATTCGCTTAACTTGATCGCACTCTATCGTCGTAACCAAAATTACAATGTACCTCGCTGAGAGCTTCGCATGCTTTTATATCGTTTGGTGAAAGTCGAGGGTATACGTGAAGGTTCGATCGGGTGAACTTTCTCGAACGCTTCAGATCGTTCGATTTTCGATCGGGTGAACTTTCTCGAACGCTTCAGATCGTTCGATTTTATGCCATGTTTCCACTGCTTGGTAATCTCGCGATTAAGAGAATGAGATTGAGCACTCAGGAGGGAATTTGGTATTTTCATATATTATATATAACAATTGTGGCAAATGCCCTGCCTGTCGCCCCGTCACCGCACAAATAACGTGCCTGCGTGCTCAATCTAGTTCTCTTAATCGCGAGATTAAGGTGTAGTGGAAACGTGGTATTAGGTTGATGCCTTCGATTTGTTCCACTCTTACCGAAGCTCTGATTGGTTGAGTTTTGCCGCTAGTTTTCTGGTTGTTGTTGTTCCCATGATTCGTAAAAGATCGAGTTGCGGAGCTGCCAGACTTGCACTTAACAATATATTAGCTCTTTAGAAATATTTCAAACTCCTCGGACTGCTCCAACGAGTTTGGTAGATTCTGAAAAAGAGATCTTAACAATTCCTTCAATTCGAAAAGATGCTTAATACTTCGAAATATCGCGGAAAATTAATTGCACAGCAGCTTCAAGTTCAAGACATGACAATGGCATGCAGAATTTGAATCGGTTGAACAAGAACACTTATCATACAACCCTAGTATAATTTGAAAGAAATTTTTAATGAATACATTATGAAATTTATAACAATTTTAAAATGAATATTCTTAATGTAAAAATCTTTTTTTCTAATTTTCAGACGAAGCAATGGAAGATTGCGGCTTCATGAGATTTTCAGACGACGAAATGAAAGCATCGTTCCTGCAGTCTTTGCATACGATGCGGAAGCATAAGTTGTTTTGTGATGTCGTATTAAATGTAAGTTGACCAATTTAGCGAGTGTATTGCGATTTATTTGTGTGTTCAGGTTAACAGTTCTTCGGTTTTCAAATTGGGATTTATAATTGTGGTGGCACAACAACCAAATTTTTACTTTGAAAGTAGAAAAAAAAACGGTTGGAGGTATATTGTCCAGGTTTTCCGAAGTTTTAATAATTTCGGTGCAAAATGCAGGAAACTACTATTTTACTTTTAAGTACAAATCAACCATATTTTCTTCTTTTTTTTCACATTTGCAGTTGCAAATAAAAGTTTTTACGTTACACTCATTGGTACCGTTACGCAATGTGTAAAAGCATGTAAGGTGAGATAAATCATATTTTTCCATGCAAAATAAAATCTCTTTGGTTTTCCCTCTCAATACTTACCGTTCTAGAGATATTTGAATATTGGAACAATCGTTTTCAATCGATCGAAATAAGTTCTTAATTCCGCTAGAAGGTGGTTACTCAGCCAGTTACAGTTACTACTACTTCCCAAAATACACAACTAAATACAAATAGTTGTGTCGAAGACTTCCGTTATCCTTTAGCCACAACTCCTAATCCATTCCGAACGATATGAAATTTACACAGCCAAAATGTTAGCAGAAAACTGTCGGAGTAAAGTGAACTTAAAAAGAACTTAATAACAAATCGGCACTCAAATTAAAAAAAATAAATGTGTGGAACTAAAACGAGAACACCATTGTAATATTTAAAAGAAAAACAAAGTTAATTGGGTAAAAGGAATAGTTAGAGCTTCATTAATTCTTAAAAAAGAATAAAAAAAATCTTTACACTTGCTCAAGTTGGATGTAAACTATAGTTCTCGTTTTTTTATTTTCTCTTTTCGAAATGTGTTTGGTATAAATTGCCCACAACACATATATTTAGGTACTTAAACAGATCTAATTCCTTCTACGCAGGTCGGCAGCTCGGACATTCATGCTCACAAAAATGTCTTGGCCTGTGTCTCGCCGTACTTTATGGAACTCTTCAGCGCAGAACAGGTATTGCATTTCGTTTCTCACGTCCAATCGAACGTCGTCGATTAAATCAAAAATGCCAAAAATTGGAAAAATCCGAATCCATTCGATTAACGTTTCTTTTGCCCGAATTTTTAGGAAGCTGGAAAGAAGGGCCATTGCGAAGAGATTCCAAGCTTTCGTCTCAACGGTGGAATGACGAAATTCGCTCTGCAGATTCTTATCGACTATGCATATACTGCTGTACTTGAAGTTCCTGATACGCTGGTTAAGGAGGTCTATTTGGCCGCATGGAAGCTTCGTATGGAAGGTGTGGTGAAACAATGCGCTCGTCATTTGATTTCTGAACTATCAGCCGATTCGAGTATTGAAATACGTTCGCTGCCAGGCATCGATAAAAATAAAAGTTTTGTTCAAGAGGTCGACTCATTTATTGACAAAGAGGTAAGCTGATGCGCTAAATTTAAAATACAATCAGCTTTGTGGCCAATAATAACATCACGAAAACCAATTGTTTACTCCGTAGTTTTCAGCTGTCTCGGAAACGGCCGATTTTCTACAGCTTCCCTGCGTGCAAATTGACGTGCTCTATCAAACAAAACAAGAAATGTCGCTCGTCACAGCGGGATCATTATGTCGCCTAGTTCTTGACTGGATCAAAAGACAGTTGACGGATGAACATTTAAACGTAAATAAATATAAGGCCGTTGTCTATCAATAGTAGTCCTAAATTTAAATTTTTTACTTTAGTACAACCAATTAGTCGAACGATCTCACTTGCTTTATTTAGCACTCGATAATTCGCTACAGGACTGTTCGGCTCTGCCGTCAGGCCATGAATCTGATACCGAGCTTGTTCAAGACTACAAACGTTTGGTTTTGAAATGTCCGAATAATAAGCAACGTCGGAAAAATTTAGCGGTCTCAGGTCGACCGCGTGTTTTGATTTATTCGCGCGATATTGGCGAACGTGAAGATGAGAATCTCTACGAACCCGATTGGAACTTTATCAGTTCGGCAAAATGCGGCGAAAATACTTTTGTTGCTGTTGCTACTGTTAATGGAACTCTAATGAGAATATCGGTTAAGATGCGATTGAATACAATAATATTGGCTTCGCCGGCTGCCACGCCGGAAGCAGTAAACTCGAATGTGGGAAATGGAAGTGATGTCGAAAATGATTTGGAACTTTTCTGCGAGGTTGCCGCAATGTCTGGTCCGAAATGTGGTCTAGGAGTGGCGGATTTACATGGAAAGCTTCTTGTTTGTGGTATGTTTACGCGGATTAGTTGTCTCAGATATATGATTTAATTTACTATCATTCTGTTTAGGTGGATACGATCGAAGCGATTGCTTACGTAAAGTTGAGGCATACTGTCCGGATACAAATACTTGGACACCAATGTCCAATATGATGGAGGCCCGTGGACGAGTTCAGATCGCTGTACTTGACGGAATCGTTTATGCAGTCGGAGGAAGCAACGGTTAGATCAGACTCTAGTCAAAATTTGTTTATATATCCATAACCTTTTCCTTTATCATTTTCATACCAGGCACTACGGAGCTCGATACTGTTGAATGCTTAAAACCAGACGCGAAAAAATGGCAAAAATGCAGTCGTCTACCATTAGCTCGCAGCAACGCCGGAGTATGTACCCTCAACAACAAGCTGTATTGCATTGGCGGCTGGAACGGCCAAAGCGGAATAAAACAGTGTGACGTGTACTGTTCCGAAGAAGAGAAATGGATGTCGCTAAGTCCGTTGAATACAGGCCGATATCAAACGGGTGTTACACCATACAACGGAAAACTTTGGACAGTCGGCGGAAGCGATTCGTGGAATTGCTTGGGATCGGTTGAAACCTACGATCCCGAACTTGATCAGTGGAGCTATTCTCCGTCACTGATGACCGCTCGTCGAGGATGTGGTTTGGCTGCATTCCAAGGTAAATTGTATGCTATTGGCGGCAGCGATGGCACACAATCGCTCAATTCGACCGAAATGTTCGATGAACATACGAAAACATGGGTACTTGGACCGACTCTAATAACACCACGATCGAACGTATCGGTTGCCGTCGTTCAGAACAAACTATACGCCATTGGAGGATTCTCAGGTAAAAATTTCCTTAATACAATGGAGTATTTAGATCCGAACACAAACGAATGGACTACGTTCGTGCCCCATCAACATGATTCCGAGAAAATAACAAAAGTTCTCATGGCCCAAAAGAATATAAATGAGAATGGAAGCAGTTCAGCGTCCCCATCATCAGTATTTCACAACGGCCACAGTAGTATACTGAACGGATTCGATAAAGAAAAGAAAAAGGACAGCAAACCGAAAACAAACGGTGTTGCTGAACCTCCACCTGATCCCTTATCGATCACATTGAATGGATCGCACCGGGATAACAACGGAATCGATTCAATCATCAAAAATCATCAGGATGAGAACAATGCAGCCACCGTTTATCCGAGCAGTGATAGTGATATAGTTAATTAGTTTATAAGAAAAAATATCCATTTTAATATTAAGGAAACTCAAAAACATTTTTTATATTTACAAAAAAAAAAAGAACAGTTTAATCATGAAAATTCTACTGTAGGATCCGACCAATAAAAAAAAAAAATATGCAACTGTAGATACCTTTTGGATATTATCAGCTTCTTAACAACAAGATAATTGGGCACATTCTCCTGGTATCTTGTTCTCTGATTTTTGTGTCTTATCTTTACAACAAACTATTTTTTATCGGATTTTTTCATTCATAATCGTCCGCGATGTTCGCTGCTCCATACGATGATCTTTACATCTATCGATGCACTCTACAAACAACAAATCCGTAAACAAAAAGCTAATTCAAATCAAATAAAATCTCTAAGGCTGAAAAACATTCACTAATCAAAAGTGCAACGGATTCCTCCGATCAATAAACGCTGCCAGTTATTGTCTTTTCATAACTTTTATAAACAAACAAAAAAAAAATATACCTAAAAAGAATTAGCAGAATGTGTCTAATTTATCTCGTTCACTTAAAAAAAAAAATATAATGTGGAAATAAATTATTTAGTTGAAATTATTAGGCAAGAAAAGAGAAAGCGCGATTTGATGAACGAAAAAAGATTTGTAAAGGTTATAAATGCTGGAAATATATGTACATGTATATTTAATGGAAAAATTTTTGCATATGCAAATTATATATCGTAAAAATGCTAGGAAATGTTATAGAAAAAAAGACAAGATGTGTTTTCGCTCTTATTGTAAAGTTATCAATTAAACAAAAAAAAAAAAATCAGATTATAACGAAATACTACTTTATCCGGATTGTTTTTTATTTATTAGTAACCTATTCTAGATATAGCAAAATTAACTGCAAAGTGTAAGCTCTGACATGTTATCCACAAAAGGTAAAAACGTTTTTGTACGCACCAACTATAAAGTAATTTAAGAAAAGGTCTTATGGATAAATCGATTTGCAAATATTTTCAGCAAAACAGTAACAATAATCAATATGAATTGTATTAAATTTAGGTTTCTAAAATTGCTACAGGATTCAGTCTCTTTAAGCTCTGCTACGGTCATCAAAATAATTTTAAAGAAGATATCACTTCAGTATCGCGGATCGGGGTGAGTTTGGCAAAAACTACTTTATATTGATAACGACGCGGCAAAAATATATTTTTAATTGTTGATTCAAATCCTGGACGCAGGAGAAAGCTTAAACACAAAAACACTGATCGTGCCATAATACTTATATTCACCTTCTGTATCTTGACAACTCCAGTTTTCCTCCCGCGCTATCTGCCGCAAGCAATTACTGATTGTTTGAACTTCAAACTTAATTTGAGAACAACGAAAACATAACTCAACACAGTCCTTTTTTATTGACCACACACAGGCGGCGTTGGCTTTGTTGCCCTACAGTGAGTGGTCCATAAAAATGGACTGTGGTTAGTTGTTTTCGTTGTTCTCAAATTATGTTTGAAGTCTCAAATGTTTGCTTCCATAATTTTCTTTTTGAACCCACCACACAGAAATAATCTTAGAGCCTGTTTAATTTTTTCCCCTACTTTATCATTACCTGTTTCGCACTTTCTAGTCAGTGGTATTAAAAATATTCTAGGTAGATCCTGGTTAGTGGCTAGATTAAAAAGCTAACTTTTTTTTCTCTAACTTTGATAATTCCTAAAAAATCGAACAGTCCGTAAAAGTTTATTATTTCCTGTATTCCATTTTCGTCACTTTTATCAAAGAAAATAAAGACTGGAGATCAGATCTGTTTGCATACTTTTTCCACTAAGTTATTTGCTTTCTGTTGTAATATTATTTTGCCACACGCGATGAATTTGCAAAAGGCTTTAACATTTCGTCTGTTCTATTTGACGGGTGTAGTGTACACCTTCTACACTTTTTGCACTGGCTCTCGAGCTAGTGTAGGAAAGTGTAAAAGGGAGTGGCGGGGAAGGAACAAGAACACTATTTGAGGTTGAGTTTGTGTCATTGATTTGACGTCAAAGGCTGTTTAGAAAATCGAGTGCAACAAAGTGCAACTTACACCGGGCAAAAGGAACAAACCTATTGTTAAATCTCTTTTAAAATATATTTCCAACTGGAATGATGTGATTTCAAGATAAGTCAGCAACCGTTTAAAAATATGAATCATTAGCGTCTTTCGGAACAGTAACCATTTCGTTTTGCCTTCTATCATTAGTATAAGCTACTTATTATTCAACCTATTCCTATAGCCTATTAAACCTGGATATTGTCGTTAAATTTACTGAATTACGATATCCTATAGCTATTCATCGCCTGTCTATTTCATCATCATCGCCGAGCTCTGACCTCCTGAAGTCGTCTCTTTCAATCGTCTCGATCTAAGGACCGCGTAATTCAGCTGCTGAGTCTTAGTATGGCCTTTCTGTCTTCATCATCCGAGTCTTTTCATCGCTTGCGTGGTTTGTCTACTGGCCTGCTGCCACTTGCTTTGCCTTTAAGATCAAGTTTGGGGATTCTTCTGTCTTCCATCCGCTCTACATAGCCAGCCAACTGCAGTTTGATAAACGTTGAAACTTCTGGTTCCTTGAAGAGTTGATAAAGCTCATGGTTGTATCTTATTTGCAAGTCCTTCCTCCACAGGGCTTGCCTATTTCAACTTGGAATAAATCAACAAACAGATCGCGGTTAAGAGTAAAATGAAGGGAAGCGATACGACAGTCTACCATGCCAGCCGAATTATTCTACTAATTTTGAGATTGCTGAATAATACAAAATTTGATGTGGGAAAAAATTCCATTCAATCGAATACACTTCGCGTAGTACGACACAAGTAAGTATAAAATCATTTCTGTGTGAAAACTAAAAAAATATTAATCAACACCTCATTTCAAAATCATTTCTTCAGAAAGTGGAAACGTTCAACAATGTTCAGCAACATTCTCTTGATGGAGTCGGTAATGCATATTAAACCCCCTGCATTTTAGACTAAGCCAAATTCGATCACAAGATCTGAATTCGCCATGCTCGCGTATCTTCTACGCTTTGTTGCTGGGAGTTGCAACGTACACATAGATACAAAAGGTGAGCAAAACCATCGAACGATGCCAGCTTCTAATCCTCGCATAAAATTTTTCATGTTGTTTTCAGCTCAGTCATTGTCCTTTTTGAAAATTTTAGCTAAATAAGCAAAATATATAGTGATTAATTTAAACTACTATTAGTAGTCTGGGTGGCTTAGTGGCTATAGCGCTTGCCTTCGGTGAACCTGGTACCAGGTTCGAATCAGCTTGGTAACAAGTAATATTCGAGAATGGGATTGGGTGCCGGACTGCCAGTTCACTCAGCTATAAATGAGTACCTGAGTTCAATCGGGGTAAATCACGGACGAGCATGTGGCCGACAACTTTATCTCTTAGTGTTCCGTTGGTCTAATAATGAAATAACTCTAGCATTACTTCAATGTCTAGGCCCACTTTGGGCTGTTGTGCCATTGATTGTTAATTTAAACTACTAACTCTCTATAAATACCTTTTTATGAATTTGATTCTCAACAGTGGTTGCTGATTGCCATTTACTGTAATCGCTTTGGGACCTCTCAAAACAATAACATTAACCGGGTGATACCAATAGACGAAGGAAAGAATTTTCTCCATTTATTTTCCTGCGATTGAATATAGATTACTCGACGCATCTAATACTATTATTTTTTATTCATTAAGTGTTACTTTACAAACCTAGCTTCAATATTTTACAATACTCTACCGAAAACTTGTTGATGCCATTCTGTTGAACTGTTGAGATCAACAGTTTTTAAAAGCTATGAAAAGACTAAAAATTCAGATTGTGTAATCTACGAGTATGATATGTACCGTCTTGCGGTTGCATAACTGTAAAACCAAAAGCAATCGTCCTTAATAATAATATATTGTTTTTTTTTTTTTGTTTTTTAAGTTTTCACCTTTTTTATCACATTAAACATAAAGAAGAAAAGAGAAATGATTAAGAACTCAGTCACATACATACTTGCTCAATGGAGATCTGTCTCGAATGATATCGTAAAGCGACTTCTTATTCCAATAAGAGATGAATTGGCATGAATGTGGAAGAGGATAATAAGCAAATAAGAAAATACTGCTTTTATTACTATCCGCGATTACAATAAGCGGCAACAACCTTATATACCTTTTATTCGTGCATTGTTATACTCTAAATGAAATCATATGAATGGGTCCATTCCGTGCTAAAAGGTGCTCAGTCTAATTTTGATCGAAATTGCGATTTCACTAGTTTTAAAGTCTTGGAGGTTCGACACATCTAATCATTAATTTTTACAGTAGTACATCTACATATAGGTATTAAGTTTCAACTTTCTAGCATAAGCCGTTTCTGAGATATGAAATATAGCAGCTCTATATAGATGCCAAATTTTTGCTTTCTATCTTCCGACTTTCGAGAAATAAAAATCAGAATTTTTTCATTTCCAGTCCGTCCCACCATACACCCATACCCACCATCCACTAACAATAATTTTTCCCCGGTAGGGATCCACTAGTACCAACTCCTGTAAAATTTTCAAGATCATATCTGATACGGTTCTTGACATATAAAAACTTTATTTTTTGAAAAACTCTCAAAAATTTTATATCCAGTAGACTCGACTTAAAATTCTATAAACACCCAATTTTTATCTTCCTGGTATAACTGAGTCGGAAGATATTGCAATTCAAAGTTTTTCATCACCCACCCCACACATTACCACCAGCCTTAAAAATGTTAAGTCTTTTCTAAGTCAACTGTCTAACATTAATCGTTCAGAAAATATGGGTTTGAGAATGATGAGTAAAACTACCAGTTATTCTGGCTAACTCGATCCATGCTAAAAGAGCCTCAGTCGAGGTGTTTTAAAACTTCGCTCAGTTTAGATAAATTTGTAAAATATAATTACAGTGTACCCACTTATAAAGTGGACTTTTATAACGTACTTTCGGCTATAACGTACCTTTTTTCAATGTGAAAGTTTCTTATGTTCGTTAACGTACTATCGGTTATAACGTTCTACTTTTGTGGCCCCCTCAAGGTACGTTATAGCCGGGTTGTACTGTATATATAATAGAAATTATATTATAAATAACCTCTTTTATTTATTCGGTAGAGTATTCGACCGTATTGTGATTGTCACGTAGCGTCATTTCGATGGCGATTCGATATCGACGCATGAAAAGGCGATTGCGAATGTCGATTGTCATCGACCGTTGTCACTTTGATCGTCATTTTTCGTCGATGACATTCCGAGTCCGTGACGACTGAAGAAAATTAACGTCGATGCAAAAATGCAAGTATATATTTGACAAAAAGATGTTTCTTTCCTTATTTTGATGGATTCGCAACAAGTAATCGTCATTAAAAGCGGTGTAGATCGACACACATTAAAGAAATATGGCTCGAATTTTCGACGCGGTAAAATTCTTTGGGACTACCGTCACGAGATGCAAGCAGAAGTGAGAGTCAAAAATGGGCCGAACAAGATGTATAGCTTTTCTACTTTAGAAAAAAGCATTCGACCGTATTGTGATTGTCACGTCGCGTCACTTCGATGCCGATTCGATATCGACGCATGAAAAGGCGATTGTGAGTGTCGATTGTCATCGAGCGTTGTCACTTTGATCGTCATTTTTCGTCGATGACATTCCGAGTCCGTGACGCCTGAAGAAAATTAACGTTGATGCAAAAATGCAAGTATAGATTTGACAAAAAGATGTTTCTTTCCTTATTTTGATGGATTCGCAACAAGTAATCGTCATTAAAAGCGGTGTAGATCGACACATTAAAGAAATATGGCTCGAATTTTCGGCACGGTAAAATTCTTTGGGACTACCGTCACGAGATGCAAGCAGAAGTGAGAGCCACAAATGGGCCAAACAAGATGTATAGCTTTTCCACTTTAGAAAAAAGCATTATCCGCATCTTAAATTTGAATGTAGCATTTGATATTGCAGAAAAATAACGTCATAGTTGTAAACGAAAGCATACAAGACCTTAAATTCGCAATTTTCAGCTGATACACACATATCAATATGGCAATGCCATTGAGTCACGTCGATGGAGTTACACGTCATCAAGAGAGTTATTTTCATATAACTTAAAAAATAACAAACGGTTGCTAAGGCGATATCTAGTAGAGGCATATAGTGGATAATGCAACCATAGTCGAACGCTCTTAGATACGTCACAAAAGGTGCGTGTGTCGCAATCTATTATTCTTTGATTCATGGGTTCACAACATAATAAATTTGAATTTGAAATTTAACTCAAGAAAGCCTTGACCTAGGATCTTAAAATTTTGAATAAGTTCGTTAACGGGCTAAATCGTCATACTCCTTCGGGTACCTTGCCATACAAAATGTCTTTAAATCGTGTGTTCAAGAATATTGACCAATAACTTCTGAACGCCTAAAGCTACGACTTTAAAATTTTGTATACGATGGTTTTTCAATAGTTGGAGCTAAATGTATGATTATAAAAAAAATCCTATTAGTCCTTCGAGTAGCTGCCATACAAATATCCTGTTAAAATGTCTTCACTTTTTTTTACGAAACTCACTATACTGAAGTACATAATCGTTTAGCTACGAATTCGGAATTTTGAACAAATTAGTTTTGAGTGAAAGCAACGTTTGAGTTTACTTATCAGCGAAATCCTTTTACTCCTTCTTTTACCTTCCATGCAAAAAATCCTTGAAACACGTGTTCAACAATATTTTCCGATAACGTTTGAACGCGTCAAGCTACAAATGCTAGATACGACGAAATTTTGAGAAAATGCAGAAAGAACAAATTTAAAAACGCAGTGAAGTGAAGCAATTCTAAAAATTTGGAAACAATTAAAAAAATCCGTGAATAGCCTGGTCTAAACTTTATTACTTTTCGGAACAAGGCCCGGGAAGGTCACACTCCAACTTAAACCGCTTCCTGTACTTTGACTCGAAAAATAATTAATTTTTACCGATTTGGGCCTCAGTGCTCAATGGTACTGTTTCGCGTAGAACTTTCAGTGTTGTAAATACAACTCTGTACATACTACAGAAAGACTTCCTGTTAAAACTATTTGATCTCTATGCAAAAAGAGTCTATTGATTCTGATAATTATTCCATGCAGGTTGCACCCAGTGGGTGTACCAGGACACTCCGTATAGCTCTCAATTTTGGGCCATGTATGCTGATACATACCATTGTGCGTTGTTGCCTAGAACTTGTGCCAGTGGAGTTTTCCATAATGTGGTTCATTTATTACTTTTAGTAGCATTACCTGTTATAGGCATGACAAAAAAACCCAGATAAGGATTCGCTTTCTTTGCTCTGCCGGCTAGCAAATATTTACATAATCTAAAACAACTCAACAACAACAATGCCGATTGCCGAGGTATTTCTTAAATGGTTTCCTCTCCAAAGCATCCGACTAACACCATCACAAACTCCAATTACTTTTTTTGTGCAAATTCATGTATACTAATGAGAGTAGAACTGCACACGTGTTTGGCATCAGCGAGCAAGACCAAACCTGTCGAATCAGGTCCATCGGTAATAAACCAACTTCATCACCCTCAGTCTGTACCTGTTTCGGTGAAGGTCCCATTAAATCATTCGGGAATTTGCCCTCAGACTTCTTCTTCCTCATCTCTTTGTACGATTTTCATCTTTTGTTACAAAATACCCCGGACCCACAACATAGGTTCCTCTCGAAAACCCTACAGAGCAAAAAAAACACAACCTGATAACATGATCATACAGGACCACTTAAGGAATGTGAGAAGGTGTATTCATTCTCAAGCCAGTCGTTTCCGACCTGTGCAACATAAATTCAAAAATTAAACAACACAAGATTTACTTGAAGAATTTTCGTAGCGAAGATAGGCAGAAGCAACATGCGGCGTGGAATGTTCAGTTCTGAAGACTGAAGAACTCTACAGAAACTAATAAGGTGTGTCTGGACCGCTGCGGTCCATATACTCGCTTCGTGGAAATTGTGGCATTCAAAACATGTCCGTCTGAGAACGCCGTGGAATTTTTCTTCTTGGAGAGAGACTCAGGCTATGCGGTGGTCCTAGCTCCTAATGGCCTTCATTTACTTTGGCGGCGCCTTCGGAGTGTGGGATCGAAAATTTGTTGAACCTTTTTTTTTTGTTTTTTAATATATTGATTTCAATTGGAATTTCTTAGTAAACTCTAAATTACCGCGTGGCTCATTTTGAGATGTTTGAAGTTCATTTCCATATCTTTCAACAACTCCATTCCTCGGATATTGTTCATGACATTCAGGAATCTATAAGATGATGACAACATCGCATAGAACACAATAATGTTGTTTACTTTGTAAGCCAAGCTTAGGAAGCCAAAAAAATCATCTTCAAATGTGTGGAGAATAAGAAAAAAATCAAGAACAATAACATGCCTTCATCTCATATCACAAATTAATTGCCCACTTCTCTCTGTCGTGTAGTGGCAAGAATTGCTCACTCGAATAGTTAATTCCGGATGGTTTTGGGTTGTCGCGCCATTGAATAAGAAAAGGCTTTACCCGGCAAACTCCGGAGAGGTCAGTCGACATCCAGATGAGTCGTGACCGACGTGCTGACCTTGATGCAATCTGAAATGCGAAAGAAGTGTATTCATGGACGACTTTTTAAATGCAACGACATTTGTCTATGCTCCGCAAGGAAACCATGGAAAAGAAAAAAAGACGCAGTAGGAGCCACCGAAAAGACTCACTCCTCAACGCCGGCACACTGAAAGCCTACCGAAACAAGCGGTAGCTTGAATACTCTGTCCATCCCGCCCACTTTGGTTATGTCATCATGGGATCAACAGTGATTGTGATCAGCGATTGCCTTACTATTACTGGTAAATTGTTTTCTACGCACTGCTCGGTCGCGTTAACAATTTTGATGCTACTTTATTTACTAGTAAGCACTGTATATTTTAATTCCAATAACTATTTTTTATCGCATACGATGAAATGGCAGTAGGCTTATTATTTTTGAAATAAACCCGAGCGTTTGATCTCCCGAACCTGAACCTCTGAAAGGGGCCATGACAAATCACAAATGTGATATTTTTCGGCAAGTCATGGCTGAGGTAGGATGGGCAGAAGAGCGCTAATAACACAAAGCGCCCAGACAAATCGCGAAGCCGCGCAACTTCATCGCTTCTTGGTCTTTCATGACTTATGACCATCTTAAATCATCCTGGAGTAAGCTGACACGAAATTTTTTATTGTACAGCCCATGGGTTTATGGTCTGAAATCGGAACAAGAACCCCCACAACTACCGTATCTAAAAATACTAACTCCCCGGCAACCAGCAAGCGTGTCGCTTCCGTTCTAACTTCAGCCACCAATTCGGACATAGGCTGAATTGGCCTTCTTTCCTTTTCTTCGGTTATTTTAACTCTTTCAAGTCAAAAAAATCACTCCAAGCCCACACAACAATCTAATGACGCATTGAAAAACCTCAAAGACCTTTTTTTGAGGAATTTCCTTATTGTTGAAAGATTAGCTTTCCAATACAGCAGGGTATTCCTGACGAACCAAAACTCGAGATATGTTTTGACTGCGTGGCTTCATGCCGCAGACTGGCAGTATCTTCTGTGTCGCAAAAATGGCCTAACTCTTGCTAGGACTGATATTAATTCTCCAGAGTCTTCAAGTTTCTTGGCCGCCGTTTGTAATTCCCTTACAGTAGGGCTCCAAGCCTGACCCATAAAAGCAGTGTCGTCCGCATAATATGCGGAGGCCATGCGGTTCATATCAGGGCCATCTGCCATGAAGATAGAGACAAAGTCGAGCCCTGAAGCACACCGGCTTCAATAGCCTTTAGTGACGACGTTTCCCTATTCAGCAATATCCTGAATGAATTTCCATTCAAGACTAATCGCAATAGTTTTATGGATAATTGATGTTCAGTGATATTGAACAAAACGCCATTATACCATACATACTTTATCAAACGAGTCTGCTTCAACTGCACAAGTTCACGGCACGGCATGGCAAATGGTCAAAACTGGGAAACGAAAGTAAGATGGAGCTTAGGAATCCCTAAGTGGGTGGTAGTTTGAAACTAAATTTTATAGAACAGATGTATGTCGAAAAACACGTGGTCTAATGGAAGTAGGTAGTGGTTGGAATATAGTTGAACTTTATCCAAAATACCACCCTTTTCTGCGGTTGTATCAATCAAAAATACCTCGTCCGTTACGTTGATATTTGGAGGACTACGTGGAGAATGTGGTCAGACAGAAAAATACCTTGCCCCACTATACACCTAATTTGTTTTTTGCAGTAAAATAGCAAACCGCATCCTTTTTATTCCAAATACCTACCTGTCGGAGTGATTATCGTCAATTTCCCTTTTCATAGCTGTTTCTTTAGTTCAGGTATACCGATTGGTTCTCTGAACTCATATAAGATTTTTATGCTACTACCTACCTACTATACGTTACATTCGAATTCAGGTCATTCACAGGTAGGTTTAGAACATGAATCATTTTGTCCCTGTTGCTAACGCAAAAAGTTTCATGCACGTGTGCACCAGAATGATCTGGCCTTTTGTTAATCTTCGTTCTAAGTATTTTCAATGATTTTTTTTTACTGGGCTTATTGATAAATTTGGCACACAAATGCACTTGAAAATAACAAGAAATGTCCTTCTGTATTTTTTTAGTTTTACATCTCTATGATCCCATAGTAAGAAGCCAATTCGTCCTTTTCACTTGGAATGGTAAGAGTATCTTTTATGCGATCGATAACTTAAGATTGATCCATGATCACGGCACTAATACACTCTGCAAAATCGTGCTATAACAAAATAGACAAAACTCTGGCTATTTAAAGGACCTGGGTGTAGGAAGAAAAAATTAACGAGTTAGAAAAGAGTAGGGGAGACAGGGGACAATAGGAACAAGGGACAATTGAAACAATGGCTATAATTAACACAATCCTTGGTTTAAATTAAACTTCAAAGTGTCAAACGAAGCGTCTCGAAATGCTCCTGGTACCCATTATTAAACCGTTGATTAGAGTTAAAAGTAAAAGTATATACATATATCAAAAAATATGTTTTTCCACCATCAGAGTAAACATTTTCCAGCATCGAAAAAGAGTGTTAAAAGGAATAAAAACGCGTCTATCAGGCTTCAACTATTATTATTTGTTTAGTTTAGTATATTTCCTTTAGTTGGAATGGTTTAAATTCATATGTTGGTAAAAAGTTAAGAAAACAATCGGGTGTTTAGATCGAAATATGCTGTGGGGACAATTGAAACAATGAAAGTGGGAACAGTCGAAACCTGTTTCAATTCACAAATTAACCTTCCAATTGTCCTTTAAATACTCCTTAAACATGCAACATACATGACGATGAACTTTTATGACTGAAGGACATTGGTTTCCTGTATTCATGGAGGATAAATCCATAAATCATGAAGCAAAAATCAAGAACTTTCAATTCGGTGCCCCAAACCAAAAGTCTTTCACGAGGAACCAGTTCTAACATCACGAATTTTACACATTTTTAACAATCTGACTAATTATGACAATTTTGGATTACAATAAATACATATTACATTTAATCCAAATAATGATTCAATTGTCCCAGGCCATCTATCTCTTTCATTTATCATTGTAGATCAACGAAACAACTAACATATAAAGAAGAGTCTATGTTCTTTCTATAACACTTTTAAAATATTAGAAAATTGCGATAGCCGCTTGGGAAAAAAAATCATGAATCGAAAATGTTTCAATTGTTCCCCGGTTTCCCCTACATTATATTTTGAAAAATTTACCTTTACGAAATTAAAGGAATTTATAACACTGCAAAGTTTAAATAAAATTATGAAACCGCCTTGAAAACAAAAATTTACACATTTATATATTTTTTTTAAATTTCAACCGACATTAAAATTGTCGACAAAAATCAGGAGCAGAAGTCCAAAGAAATAACAATAAAAACTTTTATAAAATTACCTTTTAAAGCAGATAAAAATTCAACAAAGAGTCAGTTTCGAGCTTCGGACGAATAATTGTTTATTTGTGGTCAAAAACTCCAAATCCGTCTGAAGTCCGTCCGTCCATCTGGTTGTCTGTTAGCACGATAATTCGCCTTGACCTAGGATTTTGTAATTTTAAATCTGGAATTTGAAAGCTAAGTTCGTTAACGGGCAAAATGGTCCTACTCCTTCGGGTAGCTGCCATACAAAATGTTCTTAAATCACGTGTTTAAAAATATTAGCCAATAACTTCGAAATGCCTAAAGCTACGACTTTTAAATTTTGTATACGTTTGTTTTACAATAGTTGGAGCTAAATGTATGCTTATGAAGAAAAACCTATTAGTCCTTCGTGCGGCTGCCATACAAATATCCTGTAAAAATGTCTTCACTTAATTTACGAAACTTACTATAACTCAAGCAATCGTTTAGCTACGAATTCAGAATTTTGAACAAATTAGTTTTGAGTGAAAACAAATTTCGAAATCAGCAAAATCCTTTCACTCCTTCTGGTATCTTCCATACAAAAAAGTGTTCAACAATATTTTCCAACAACTCTTGAACGCTTCAAGCTACGAAGTTTGTACACCTTAATTTTTGAATGGTTCCGAGGAAAAGGATAAATATGTAAGAAATCGAGTGGGCACTTCCTGCACGTCTCATGTCTCATGTTTTCTTTTATGACTTACCCAGTTCAAGGAGTGAAGGTATGACACTGAATATTGTCTTTTAGTTTTGAATAGCAATCTAATGCAAGTCCTTATTAAAGGACATAATACTTGTACACACCTTATTCTACTTTATCCCCAACTACAATGTAAATTAGAGTTCAGAATTCATCTATAGTATCATACGATTGGACGATCGTGACTGCAGTATGTTTTGAATTCTGTCTTTGTGAATATTTCAAAGTTTGTTTTTCCAAATTTTTCATGAGTTTAGTATTTTGGCTTCTGCGCCTTTTATTTTCTTGAATTTCTGAATTTTGAATTTTCTCTATTAATTTTTGAATTTGGGTTGATTGAATGAATACTTAAATTTTGGTTTACTGAATTTTATTTAAATTTTAAATTTTTCCATTTTCTTAAGCTAGAAGCATAAAACTTGGTGGGCATATTTAGATAGAGCAGTAAGTAGTTTGAATAAAAAAAGTCATCAAAAAAAATTAACAGTGTAAATGTGGTGCATATATTTTCACGAATATCGTCACATCTCTTAGGTCTTTTAAAAGATTGCATTAATTTTACTTGCACGGGATTTTCAGACAAATGCCTAGAACGTGTGTTCATAATTTTTTTAGAATCAACTGCTAAGTGGGTGTAAGGGGGGGTTACATGCTTTTTCACGAATTCCACCATATACCTTAGAACTTATGGGATATCGAATTGGATTATCCTTCGTCAGGCTTTCTTTATGATTATTTGAAAATTGTTATCGTAACTTTTGGATATAGCAAAGATTTTTCCTTTTACGTACATTCCATGTATCTCTTAGGTCTAATGAGAATAATTAAGTTTCCGCCACTATTGGCAATTTTTTTAAATCTTAACTTATTTTTTTCTCTCGTTAAACTGAGGTGTATAGAATTTTATTCTTATTAATTTGCATCCCAATTAACTATTTTCTGACATAACTACCGGTGTTTTCTTACGGTTTAACATTATGCTGCTCTTGTGTCTATCTCTGGCTAGCTAATTTTTTTTTGCACATTTCTAATTACATATTACCATTGTGGCATTGATCACTCAACTTTGCACAAAGCTATTACCATATTACGAGTGGGTGACTGAGTCACATCGACCGTCACTTTAGTGATAAAAAAATTGAAAGATACCTTTTCATTTATTTTTTGCTCTCGATCTGATTAAATTTAATATTCAAATGCGATATGGCAGGTAGCAGCGCTATTGTGAGAACGTTTCTTATTCATTTCGACTATTTTTAGGATTTTAGACGTAAACAGGAAAGGATTTGATGGCAAACTGGAGAAGAATACAAGCAAGATTTCAACAACGATGATGAGAAATATAATTGAATTCAATTAACCTAGTGCTGGTACTACAATACATGACACTGAACCAAGTACTTCAATCAAGGTGAATCGGAAGAAGAAGACGCTCAGGAAGACGTTCAGGTATTTCGGACCGTCACAAAACACAAGTAAGAGCACCTTTATTTTTTCACACCAAAACTTGAACTGTGAAAATTGTTTCAATTTTTTTTTTAAATAATTAAGTACCTACTTATAACGTGTAGTCACGATAAGCGGCAGCAAATCGTATGATACTCTAAATGAAATACTAAATTTCGAGTAGTATTCTATCTCAGAAACTGCGTGCCACTTTTTCAGGATAATCACACAATTGCTCCCATATTTGACAATGTAGCTGCTACTTCAGGGAAAAGTTTCATATTACTTTCATACGAAAGTAACTAAGCAAATATGTTGACCACGTATTTTAAAGGGTTTTGTCTGGAAACATCGAAAAGTATACTCTTTTTGTATTAAGCTCAATCACATAAAATTAATTTATTATTTATTTATTGCTTGTAGCTACCTTATAAATAAGAATAGCCCAAGATAAAATTCGGCCAGGCCCAGAGGGCATATGGCACATTTTATAACAGAAATGGAAATGTAAAGTTAGAAATGAAAAATGAATCACATAAAATATTTAATAATTCTTGATTTTGCGCGACTTTAGTTCTAACGCAACAGCCCAAATTGGTCCTAGGCCTCGAAATAATGCTACAGTCATTTCATTACGAGACCAACGCAACACTAGGAGGTGAGGTGGTCAGCTACACGCTCGTCCGTGATTATTACCCCAATTTTAACACAGGTACCTACTCATTAAGAGCTGAGTGAACTGGTAGTCCGGCACCAAATATCATTCTCGAAAATTACTTGTCGCCAAGCAGATTCATACCTGGTACCAAGTGCACCGAAGGCAAGTGCTCTAGTCACTAAGCCACCCAGACTACGAATTACGGAAGATGAATCCACAAAATTTTTATTGACTTTTGTATAGAGGCTAAAAGAATGATTCACTCCATTGGGCGTTATCCCTACTGACATTTTTTATTCAGTGAAGTACGTTAATTTGGTTTGTTATTGAACCGGTAAAATTTTTGGGACCTGATTAATATTCATTGTGTGTATTGTCACTTAGCTGCTTATCTTCTTCACGAAAAAAAAAAAACTAAAACCCGTACGTACCATCAACAGTTTGTGATCAACTTGTTAATCAGTTGAGGAAGATCTCTACAAGGTCATAAATACACCAGCTATGCCTCAGAATTCATACCGGTAAATCACAATTACTTGCAATTTCAATTTGAAATTACTACATCATTCTAAAATTACTTCAACCGCTATAACTTTATGCTCTAATTTGTATGTAACTAAGATGAAAAGGAAGAGTCCCAGAAAAAAATCATATAACTAAAATCTTAATGAAGAAGATAATTCTTTAGAGGCCTCATGCTACCTACTTACGATTGCAAAGTCATTCTGTTTCATGCAGCAGCATACTTTGCTCAAAAGATTAACCAACTCCATCATCTTTAATCCACAGCAATTTCGGTTCATTAAGATTTATACAATAGACATACCTACCGTGAAAAGATGTAACAACTGATATTATTAGTTCATGTCTAATTTGTAAAGCGAATAAAAGTCTAATCACCAATCTTTCCGCGGTTATTGTAACATTTTTTCCTATTACGAGTACATGAAACAAGTTTACCGAGAGCAAATCTTCGATATTAATTATTTTTATTACTACTTGGAATGAAAAACTATTGAATTAAGAGGTGTGAATTTCCACATCACGATATTTATTGCAAATATTAGTAACATTATATGTTGGGCGAATAACTTCAGGCAAAATTCACAAATATGTGCCACATTCATTAAGGTTCCGCTTATGTGCAAAAGCTAATTTAAAACCTTATAGCTTTTTCATTGTGTGTCCTTTATCTAATGCTGAGCAGGTTTTTGAACATACGACAATAATAAAATCAACAATTTGTTGTTATTTTTCTGCATTTCGGCCATAATTTCCACGTTGATTTTTAACAAAAATGGTGAATAAGCCATTTCGTAGCTTCTTTAGAAATACCATTGCGAAATTTCATCAATCAATTCCACTGAATACTCGATAACTGGAAATCCCTAGAGGAAGCATGTTTGGACCAGGACATAATATTAAAGGGTGAAAAAAATTAGTAAAATACTCATATAACCATATGACCGTTTTTGTACCGTTTTGGATACTGAGATATCGTTTTTAAGAATTTCTTGTAGTGTCTGATATATCGATAACTTCCAAACCATTGACATTACTCGAAAAATTTGTTCACAATTGGAGGGTAAATATTTGAGGCCTTGTTTCTTGTTTTAGGTAACGGTATAATCGAAATACGCCAGGTTTTAACCCTTTCAGTCACCGTGTCTACAATTGTAGACATCAAATTATAAGGAAGATATCGCACGAGCTAAGCTGGTTTGTGTATTACATCCTTCAAATTTCTTTAGTTACATTCTTTTGTTTCCGAAAATGTTCATTTCGTTGTGGTTCGATGAACAGGGCAGACGTGATACAACAAAATAGTAAAGTTACTCAATAGAAACAAATTTAATTCGTGACCAAAAGGGTTAATACATTGTAAAGTTTTGCACTCTTTGGCTTGCGATAAACTTACCTATCGCGGCAGCAAAATTAGTTCAGAAGTTGTGTTCATTTAACAGAAGCCATTTCATCATTTGAGGAACTCTTTTAATTCTTAATAAAGTGTTATTAATACCGTCGGTTCTATTTTCCATAATTTGTTGTGCTATAGGGTCTACCAATAGGGACGATAGGATTTTTATAGCTCATGCCAGCAATATTCAAAATTCATCTTCATCAGTAATTTTTGCCATTTCATCATGAATCACGTTCACGTTGTCCCAGTGCTTGCAAATTATTCAAATATTCTATCAAAATTCGAGAAGTTTTCTTGCTACTCAAAGAGCAGTTTGTGCAAAATATGCTCGTCATTCTGCTCCTTCTGCTCGCTATTCGTCGCATTAATCGACCGTATTGTGATTGTCACGTCGCGTCACTTCGATGCCGATTTGATATCGACGCATGAAAAGGTGATTGTGAATGTCGATTGCAATCGACAGTTGTCACTTTGATCGTCATTTTTCGTCGATGACATTCCGAGTCCGTGACGCCTGAAAAAAATTAACATCGATGCAAAAATGCAAGTATAGATTTGACAAAAAGATATTTCTTTCCTTATTTTGATGGATTTGCAACAAGTAATCGTCATTAAAAGCGGATCGACACACATTAAAGAAATATGGCTCGAATTTTCTGCACGGTAAAATTCTTTGGGACTACCGTCACGAGATGCAAGCAGAAGTGAGAGCCACAAATGGGCCGAACAATATGTATAGCCTTTTATACTTTAGAAAAAAGCATTATCCGCATCTTAAATTTGAATGTAGCATTTGGATATTGCAGAAAAATAGCGTCATAGTTGTAAACGAAGGCATACATGAACTTAAATTCACAATTTACAGCTGATACATACATATCAATATCGCAATGCCATTGAGTCACGTCGATGGAGTTACACAATCGCTTTTTTCGATCGACGTGACACTTTGAATCGGTATCGAAGTGACGTGATCGCGACATTCGCAATACGGGTGATTAAAAAAATTGCCAACAGTCTGGGCGCAACTTTATTATTTTTCCGGTAGAAGTTCGGAACGCATTCAATTCTGAGATGCGGTGTAGGTTACTATGTATGTGACTGGAAACCTAACAAAAAGTTCGGGAGCGGTTAGAATAGGACGTAACATATGAATTACATAATTGGGTCATATTCCGGGATGCAGTCTAGGGTTTGAAAAAGGAGAAAAACTGGTAAATAGGTGTTTATTAAATATGCCCGTGGAAGTTAAAAGATATTCGATATCTGATCAGACCTGATAGATATGAATGAATTCATGAAGAAGTATATAATAACTTAACACCCCCTTAGGGGTCGAATTTCAAAAAATCTGGAAATAAAAATGAATTCAATATTTTGGAAGACGAAAATCATGGAAAAATATGCATTCTATTTTCTCTGATCATAATTTTTGCCCCCCCCCCCCCCCTTCTGAACGCCAATGGATAATCGAATTTTTTTTTCATCAAAGTTGCTCTTCTGATTTACATATACACACCAAGTTGCAACTTTCTAGCATAAACCGTTCTATAGTTAGGAAATACACCCCGTACCACACCACCCCTAAAAAAAATTATATTTTCCCAACATGCCGCTACTATAGCTCTATATAAATACCAACTTTAAGGTTAATATCATTACGCATTCACAAAAGTCGTCCATGGACGCACGCTAGATTACATTAAACTGATTTACGGCTCTTCCCGTCTATCAGTTACTTCCATCGGTAGGTCCGGCATTTTACCGCCGCGTTTTTTCTCCCCTTTTCAGGTCACATTCAGGCAACGGAGTCAGCGCCTCGGGCGCGACTCATCTTCCCTTTGCCTTTGGCACGAGAGTTTGGTAATATTATTACAGGTTTTTAATATGAATATCGGAACTTTTTCCTTTTAACCCTCCCCCACCCTCACTCTCTACACCCACATCCCCAAATTTTTCCCTAATAGGGTTTAATTAGCGCTACTTTTGGTAACAATTCTAAGCAATTATCTTACACTGTTCTTCAAATATGATATGTGCCTTTTTTGAAAAATTCTTATCCCCTCCACTTCTATGCTCCACCGCCCACTTAAAAAATTTCACTTTGATCAAAATTCATTTGTCGATCTTCAGACCCAAACCGAATTTTTTCTAGAGCAATTGGTGTATGAGATATCGTAATCTAAAGTTTTTCACCCCCCCCCCCCCCGTAAGCCACTGCTCCCACCCAAAAATTTGTTTTCTATCTTTTCTAGTATAACTACAAATATCTCTTAAGTTTGAATAGTGTGCCATTAACGGTTTAGGAGATATGGTTTTTAGAATGTCACATTTTTTTGCGTTTCGGACGCATTATTTCCCACCCCCCCACTCCCACACCCCTTGATCAATATTGACAATTTTTATGCAAATGGGTCTACTATTAGAGCTTTATAGAAATTCCATGTTTCAGCTTTCTATCATAAGCGGTTGCTGAGATCTAGAAACCAAAATTTTCCGTCTAAAACGCTTCACTCTCCTTCCCCCGCACACCCCGCCCCTAAAAATTTGGTAACTTCAAGGAGCCTATCCCGTCTATTCGTAAAAAAAAAATCAATTTAATATCTCAAAGCGTTTTTGAGCTGGACAGACGGACTGAAAATTTTTATTGGTTTTTTCGTGTCTACTAGTTATGCAACGTGAAAAAAAAAATTTTAAGGGTAGCAAATTTTTTTTTTTAAAAATCGATCACAATTCATACTGTATTATTAAAATAATAAAGAAAAATGTGTATTATTTTATCTTTCCCCAAATTGAAGAAATTGATGAGGACGATATTCATTTTCAACAATATTGCGCAACTTACCATACAGCGGGCGTTTCGATGGAGTTATTGTGTGAAGAATATCGTGAATCGGTTATTTCACGAAATGGTCCTCACAACTAGCCACCAAGATCTTGTGACTTAACACTAGACTATTTTCTGTGTGAATTTATTATATCACAGGTTTACACCAACAAACCCAAGAATATTGATGAGCCCGAAGCCAATATTCGCAGCACCATAGCGGCCATACCATCCGAAATGCTGCACAGAGTCATCGAAAATTGGCGTCATCGGATCAATCAGTGCAAGAAAAGTCGTGGTAGTAATTTAAACGACATTCTGTTGATATCATAAATGGCATAACATGTAGGTACCATCTAATTAAACCATTCTATAACTTTTTTGATCGAATTTACTGTGTTTTATTTTAATTTTAAATCCTATCGTTCTTATTGGTAGAGCCTATATTAACAGAAATTTTTTGAATCGATCGACACCGTTTTCAAATAAAATTAAATCCGAAACATCGTTTTATTTAAATCTAGATTAAAAGTGGTTCTGCTTGTTAGACATTAAGCTCTTTTTACTCGCAGCGGAAAATTTCTTTTTAATTAAAATTAAAATACCTACTGAAATAAATTTGAAATAGGTTAGATGAAATAGTTATTTAATAAGGAGAAAGAAAAATTCCGAGATATAATCTGAGTTTAGCTTAAAAAACGTAGAAGCCAGTGAAAAGTGAAATTTTTAGTTCAACATATCAGGACCATAAAGATATCAGTTGTATCGGTATGAAGCGTTCGTTTAAAAATGAAAACTTCGAAAATGCAGAAAGTAGAGCAAGAAGCGTAAAACACGTTAAAAAAATTGGCTCTTATATATTTTCAATTAAATGAAATATAATTGTTGAAAATTTCATTTATTTTTCTTCTTCGTTTTCTTCGAGTAGTCACCATACAATAGTTCTTACCGCTTATAATAAAAGGCATCAACCTCCTCACTTTTCAATCGAAATTGACTGCCTTTTATTAACTGCGGTATACTTTTACATATCATTTTCTTTATTTTTTTTTGTATAAAAAGAATAGAGTATCTCAAGATAAACTCGTGTCTATCGCAACTGTGATTATATTTAATCTACAGTTTAAAACTGATGAGTGATTACTTCCTGTGTATATTGCATTCGGAGAAGTGGTTCCCTACTGTTTTTCAAATTCTCAGATATTCCACAATAAAACTGACCTCAAGACGGCATTTTTCCTTTGACGAAACTGTAGAAGTTAACATTTCTTCTCTGAGTCTTCAAAAGAAGTAGGCCGCAATAAGGAACGAAGTGTTACCTGGCGTTTTTCGGTGAAACCCGCACAGGAAGAGCGTTAAATTCTGTGAATGAGAATCAGAACTCCTAGAAGATTTTTTTCCCAATCCTAGAAGCATGTTGGTACATGGATTTGCGTTTAGTGATAATGTGGTCACTCTGGAATGAAACCTTAAATGCATTGATCTTTTCTATATATGTACTTAAAAGGCAGTTTGTTTGCATGACGCCACTATTGTCTAATGTTAAGATAAGTAGTCAGGGTGCTGTGAAGCCGTTAAGTACAAAAAGGAGGCAAAAATCACATTAATTTAAACAGTGTTTTTGGTTCATATTTCAGTACTGCCTCTGTGCAGAAAGAAAATGTATGTAATGTAATGTTATTAGTTGTATTTTTGGGTAAGAAATGAAAAGGAATGTTTGAATGTGTGAGCTAAAAAATAATCATGTATTTAGTTTCACGCCGAAGTACCTAATTCAACCGATTGCCGTATAAAATCATCTTGAAATCTGTAAGCATTGCCACTTTTTGGTTTTTCCTCTCTTCCCTGAATGGAATTAAATTTAAATAACCAGATTCTTGTCGTTTTAACAAAACTATGAATTTGCAAAAAAACTTAAGAATTATAGTTATAGGTATCTACTTATTTTTAATTAGTTGTATATCTCTCAGTATATGTAGTGAAAATTTAAGTATGATTGATTGTTTTTATGCAAATAATAATTAATATGATGGACGGGTTCATAAGTTCAAATGCCTTTAGTTTAGGCTAGACCAAAAGACTCTATAAAAACCCTTCGCAATATTAAATATAAATTAGTTTTTCCTCTTCAAGATATTTCCAGATAAGAGATCTTAGATAAAAGTGATATGATACCAATTTTATGTGATAGAAATTTGTCTATAATTAGTACGACCAATTTCTTGTGTATAGGCTGGACATTCGCACTCACAATTCCTTTACCGCAACAAAGTGAGAACACTTTAACTTCTTGTCCAAATTCCGTATTTTATGGCGTCAAATTTGACTGAGTTACTATTCATAAATCTATGCTATGTTAAGAAATTTTTATTTTTCCTCAACTAATTTTGAAATTGGTTTTAATATGAATTTTTCGAGCACATACATATTTATCACTTTTCGAAGTTACGGGCCAATGTAGGAGCCTAGCTTCGTATCGAGAGTCTTGCCGGCCACTTCAACAATAAATAATCTTGAAAAGCACAAACACTTGAATTATATTTTTATGAAAGTGATGCAAATTAAAGGGGTCAAAATTGTTGAGATTCATCGCGTTTAAATGAACGTACGACTAATTTGATATATTTTTGGTCAGCAGATATTACTTTTTTTATTTTCAAATCTTATCGTCAATGTTGTCATACGCAAGACGAAGATAATCGGTGACTTTTTTGAACTATTTGATTTTAAAAGGCCATCAGAATTTCTAAGAAAGTAACCAAGGATTTTGTGATTCATTACAACCTCTTTTCGTACGATTACGCACATTCTTGCTCTGTTCCGCTTTATGTGCTGTAACTTAAAATGCTAGAAAAAGAACTTAACACTATACTAAAAAAAATGAATTTATTGGAGAAGAACAATGCAAATTATGGAAATAATTAAATTGTATTTTAAATTAATTGTGTAATCATTAACGATATAATCGTCTCTTCTATATTTAAATCCAATCTTGATTTTGTTTCGATCTCTCAACATAGTGTGGCTTATTCCGAGTTTTAATTTTTTTGTTGATTGCATCTTTTGTGGGACTACTTGCAAAGTTTACCTATGTACATACAAAATTTAAAAAAAAGTAGTTAAATCGTTTCATCTTACGCATTGCAAGCAAATTGAGATATATACTACTTTAGCCGCTGAAATTGCAATTCAAAATACAGCTGAATTTAATGCACGACAATTTCTAACCTTTGTCATTATATGCGGGTATTTTCTTTTCAGCAATGGTACGAACCCGATTTATTTTCGATATAAGGTGTGTTTTTTTTCAACTGGATCAGATCAAATTGAAAAAAACGATGTAGATCATCCCAAAAGCTAATTTAGCAGGGTTAACAAATGCCTCGGATAAACTGTCAGCTGCCCTGGCGGCAAAGTTTCGCATAATATACGACGAAAGGGCACTGTACAAAGGTCATATAAACAAAGACTTTTTCAATAATTTTTTACATTCTGTCTCTATCTTACACATGGACCTGCATTTCCGTACAAAATGTATTGAGTCACCACGATTTTTCGATGTGCATATTCTGCCAATTGGGCGCAAATACCGGCTACAAATTGAATTTGGTGCAAAATCGCGTGGCGCCATCTGTGAAAATGCTAAAATAGTTGACATTTAAATAAGCTTTAAAAACACAAAATTGATCCATCGATAATAGCTGTGTTGCGGTTACGGTAACCGCACTGTTGTTGTTTTGCGGTGCAATTTTGTCGAGCTTTATGGTTAACCGGGAATAAAAAACACAGCTAATACCATTTTGATTTTGGATCATCTCTTTGTTGTTGTGTCAATGTAAAACGAATGATCTTGATCCAGTTGAAAAAAACACACCTGTAGAGATGGTTAATCACTGACGCCCATAGTACTACGTACCACTCTTCAATGCAAGGGTTCCTGTCCTATTGCGCCACTATCGCCAAATTTTCGGTTTTTTTTTTAATCTCTATCACGACTAAAATCTAATTTCGTGTGTCGTCCAAAGAACCCTCAAAATATTTGTATTCAGTTATAATTAAATAAAATTAAATTACTTATTATAATATGTATATCAGTGGCGGCTCGCCGTATAAAGCTAGTGAGGCTGAGCATTAAGCTTGTGTTACACTGTGACCAATGAGAGTATTCTACAAGCTCACCATACATTTCACGAAAATATATGCAAAAAACTGTGAAAAAATCCAACAGTGTAACACAAGCTTAAAGCTCAGCCTCACTAGCTTTATGCGGCGAGCCGCCACTGATGTATATACAGTATAATCTCGATAATGTGAACCTTCCATAATGTGGTTTTTCCAGTGAAGTGAACAACAATTTTTTTCTTAAATGTCTCTTGTAATGTGTTCGGTGGTAATTTTAGCGCCTCTATAATGTGAATATGGTTATCTATAAAGTAACACTCTGTTTATAAAGTTATGGGCATTGATATATGTATATTACGAACAAATGTACAAATTAGGTCTATAGTCGTCGAAAAAGCATTCAACACTATCCGACAATCAAAAATAACAATTTTTTCATACCTGCCTCTCCAGATTAGAATAGTATTTTCCTTTATCATTTTCAGAATTATTACAAAAAGCTTTGGTTTTCGAAAAATATAAATGGATTTTGATTTTAGGCTTAATGTACATAATATTGTTTTATGAAATTTCACTTTATTCAATAAAATACATACATAAATCTACAGCATATGTTTTTTCGTCTCCAATAAAGTGAACACCTCCAAAATGTGAATTGAGTCGGTTTCAATAAGGTTCACATTATCGAGATTATAATGTAATAACAAACTAATTACTTATTAGTCTCAAGACCAAATAGCAATATCTCACAATCTAAGAAAAGAATCCAAAATAGGTCGGTAGTGTAACGAAATTAGAGCAAAATTTTTTTTCTCTTTCTATTTCTTCCAAACTTTCAAACGGCCTTAATTCTGTTATCAGGTGTGATGTGATGTAACATCGAATTTCGGTACTATATCCGTTCTTAATACTGTAGAGAAGAAGATTGAAATGGACAAATTTTTATTTTTTTCTCTGAAGTTGTAAAAAAAACTTTTCGTTATGTCGGATAGCACAAAACGAAAAATTCCAGGAATAGCTGAACTTGACCCAATTTTTTATAATTCTACATAGAAAAACGAAAAAGCTTGGAATGTTTTCTTTCATAAACTTATCACCTGCAAAACGTCGATGTACTAAAGTCTACAGTAATTATTATCACTCTTTATAATTTTACGTCGATTCTCGTCAAGTCCACACCCATTATATCGAAAAGGCTGGTTTTTAGGCAGTTATGTATCAGACTCATAGAAATAAAAACAAATTTTATTTCTCATTAGACCCAAGAGTATGTTAGAATTAGTATTGGGTCCAACACCTGTATATAAATTCCAAGATCCTGAAATAGGTCTTGAGATATAAAACATATCCTCCTTTGTTCAACAAGCAAGCTAATTTATTCAGACTTTTTTTTTATTTCTATTGACTTTGATTCCCGTTCCCGATCCGTCGCGAACTAGTTCGTTTTCTTAACTCAGTGATTCGCGTGAGTTCAGTGTAAAATCGTGTAGAAAAATATGATAAGCTTAAAAATAATAACAACTATACGGTAATCCATGAATACAAACGAACTAGGAGCGCGACTCACTGCGAACTAGGTCGTTCATTTTACTTATGTGAACTGTATTCAGAACTAGTTCGGTCAAGAACTACACAAGCCTAGTAGAGAGTCGTATTTCTGTTGACTATGAGGGTGTAGAAAATCGCAAATTATTTATTATAACGCACTTTAGAGTTCGGACGTGTGGACTTTTAAACTTTAACTTAACAGCTGGCCACAATCACAATAAAAATAATCGATAAATTAAATGACGAATTATTTCAATCATTTGATTAATCGATGCCATCTCTAGGCTAGATGGATTTCAGTCTTTCTTAGATCTCGGTCTCTCATGACGGACTGCGAATATGATTTATCACACGGGTAATTGTAGGCGTGAAATGTTTGTTGTAAACTTCAAGGGTTTATGGTCTGAAATGTGAAGAATTTACCTTCCACCACCCCAACACCCGCACCTATCACGGAGGACAGCAATCACATCGCTCTAGTTTATATTTTAACCACCAACTCTGACCTGCCCTTATCTTCACTTATTCTTCGATTATTTTTCGTTTCGAGATTTTATGTTTCAGGAAATTGAAATTTGTTTTATTTAGATACAATCCCTTGGTACACTTCCAACAAAATTCTATCAATAGCGTGGGTCGTTCCGGAGTGAACTGTTCCAAAAGATCAGTTCATTGAAGTGAGTGAGTGAACTAACTCACTCCTTTTGCTGAACTGCAGTTCCATTCGCCACATGACACCGCCGTCGGACAACCTTTTTATACTCTAGATGAAATCATATAGAGTATTATAAGTTTAGTCCAACCCGAAAAGTTTGTAACGCATGGAACCGAGCCTCGGACGAAGAAAAGTTATATAATATTTTATGTTTAATTTGGGCCAAAACCCCCAAATCCTTTTGCTGTTCGTCCGTCCGCCCGTTTGCACGATAACTCACGAACGCGCTGACCTAGGAAGTTGAAATTTTGTCACGACTTGTAAAATAAAAAAAGTAAAGCTAAGTTTGTTAATGGGCGATATCCTTTCACTCCTTCGGGTACCTCCCATAGAAGAGTCCTTGAAACACGTTTTCACAATTATTGCTCGAATGCTTCAAGTTAGGAACTTGCAATTTTGAATACATAAAGTTTACAATGTTTGAAGCGAAAGTTCAGAATATAATACAAATCGAATGAGTCCTTCGTGTAGCAGTTTAAAAAAGTCCTTCAAAAATGTATGCAACTTATAGAATCCACTACAGCTCCAGTACTAGGTAAGGCAGTGATTCAAAATTTTACAGGAATTAGTTTTATATCAAAAGCAAGACTGAGTTCATTAGTTGGCGCCATCCGTCGACTCCTTCGGTCCTAGAATAGAGCCTTGTGGTACGCATTGTTTCGCAAGAATTTAAAATCGAGTGAGCGATCTGGTAGCCATTACTTATCAAAGACTGTCTATGAGGTAGAGTTTATAAATTTACGTTGAGACGAAGAGGAGGGGGTTAGGGGGTTTAGTACGAGTTAAGGCAGGGATTTAAAATTTTACAGGAATTAGTTTTATATCAAAAGCAAGACTGAGTTCATTAGTTGGCGCCGTCCGCCGACTCCTTCGGGTAGCTGTCATACGAAAGTCCTTAAGACACGTGTTCACCAATATTGAACGATAACTTTAAATTTAAACGATAACTTTGAAATTTTGTATGTATACGTTGATTTTATAATAGTCGCAGCTAAAACTATTAATATGAAAAATGTCCCATAAGTCCTTCATGTAGTTGCCATACAAAAACTCTGTAAAGTGTCCTAACTTACTTTATGGAACTCACTATAAATCAAGAAATCGAGTAACCACTATACACTAGTTTCTACCTGTAAGTAAAAAGTCATGTAATAAATGTTTGTGCACTCCTCATTCTTTTGATATATTTTCAACTAAAATAGAAATAGGAGTTCAGTATTTCATCTAGAGTATGATACGATTAGCTAGGAGCCGATCGTGACTGCGTTGTTTTTTTTGTTAACACACACGTGACACCGCCACCGCATAACCTTTTTTTTGGTCACCATAATCACGGAGCAACGAAGTGAACTAGTTCCTTTTAGTGAGTAAGTTAACTCCGACTCACTAACTAAAAGGAACTGCTTTTCCCATCTCTAATATTGATCTGAAGAATCTAAAGTTTGCGAACTAACTAACGGCCGTCTTTAAGGTTCAAATGTTGTTTTTTTTTGCTAAACTAAATGCGGACGTGTAATTGCGATTTTAGGTTTTTTGTATAGCGCCTATAATGAAAGAATTACCATTCGTGGTAGGGTAGGTCTATAAACTTGTTTAAATCCATTCATATGTTATACCCGAATATACACAAAAAATGGGAGGTATGTCTGCATGTGTATCTTGTGGAAAAGTTCTCTCAAACCCATTCAAATAAACATACAACAACCTAAATGTTCATTCTTGACTCTTTAGGATTCGGATTCGGACTCGACGTAGAGCACAAATTTTTCTTAACTATAAACTTCCTTCCATCCACAACGCAAGCTATTCCACAAGACGTGGTGCTGTATGAAAACTCGTTTTGAGTATACATATTCCTATTTTCATTCAAGAATGTCGTTCAACGTTCAGTACATCTTGAACAGCATTATCGAGAGGTTGGCCTTTTAAAAGTGTTCAGTCATTTTTTTTTGTAAGTCTTAGCAAATTTACCATACGGTTAAGAAATTGGTGTTTATTGTGAAAAGTGAAATTTTTAGAAAAAAAATTTGTATAAGGAAAAGAGTTCAGTTTTGTGTAAGTTTAGACCAGAGACTGAAAGATTTAATTAAGGATTAACTGAGGATATCACTCCCCGAGCGTATCATCTGCCGGTGTCTGACTCATAGTACCCACGTATAATCTTCAGGTGAGTTAAAGACTTGTTGCATACCAATGATTCTCGACTCGAATCATATCTATATTTTGTGTGTAGTTACGTTGTATGTAAAAAAGTTGGAAATCTTTATATCTTCTAAGTGAATTATGGGACTATCACAAGGTTTGATTTATGGGGAGAAACAGAACTTCCGGACGTTAATTTAAAGCCATGTGGGTGTACAAGCCCCATATGAATACATATAAATTAAAGCTGACCGGAGAATTTTGAGCTCATATAGAAATTAATTGCGAAATAATGTTACTTAGGTTTTCAAGGCGACGTAGTGGCATTTTGCACTTAAATAGCGTCGATAATCGCCTACAATGAGGTTTCGGAAGAATGTAGGCCATTGCAATCTTTTTTCGCCTTATAAGCTCCGATAAGTTGAAGACAGCATTACCTTCGATTATTTCCGGGTGAACACCATCAAATGAAGATTTGAAAAAAAAAAAAAAAAAAGATTGTTTTATTAATGCCATAAAAGACGACAAAATAACCCGGTCGTATTTCACGACGGAAGAGGCATATTCTATTTCAAGTCGGTGTCCTATTCTTAGACTCGCAGTATGAGTTACTGATAAGAAAATTATAACTCTTCTTGACTTGACTCTTTAATGTGCAAGTATGTACATTGCAAGTTACAACGCTGCATTCCATCTATGGCCACTGGCTAAGCTAAGACAGTAGCTCACGAAGAGTTCTTATGGCTTTGCTACGATGAATAATAAAAAAGACTATGTACATCCAGAAAATACACAGAACAGAACGACTAAGTAAAGAATGCAATGCTTGAATGGACGTTGTTTAGATAGCGCATAGTTGAGCCGGTTTATCTTAACGAACGTCTATCACTCTATGGGTGGGACTAGTGTTGGGAAAAAAATTAAATTCTAAGTTATGTGGGTATATGATCTTAGAAAACTTAAGATAGACCTCAATTTCGGAAAAAAATTGATGTTTTTTTTTGTATGGGTTCCGTCAGAATTTTGTACACTAAAATCCTGACCATGCATTCAAGATACCCTGATTTTTTTGCCAGAATTAAAAAAACAGCTTAAAAATTCATAGATATATACATATAAAGGGAGTCAAGTTATTGTTTGAAAATTTTTTCAGGGATTATTCCTTGTTATATTTTGAAAGAAAAGAAATCTATGGGGTCCAAAAAATGTCGTTCAAAATTTTCGTCTTCTTATTGTCGCTCAATCAGCCAATTGAATAACTCCAGCCTTTTGGGTAAATCATTGGGTAGCAGCTCCTGCACTGGTGTGTTATGGTAGTGTGCGTTCTGCTTTTAAAACGCTCCAAACTTTCCACCTTCAGATGGTGATGCATTACCCACCGTCTGATACTGATTCAAGAATCATTTCGAGAACTGTTTGCAATATTCTTTCGTCGAATTGGACAGCAATTGCCGGTACAGGATTTTCTTTTGCTTTGCTTTTCTTAATAATAGGTATTTGTTTTCCGAATCCTTATGTAAACGTCATGAAATACTACCCTAACAAGTAACCGTATTATATTAAGGTTCATCAAAAAGAAAATGATATAAACCTGGTTCATCACATCCTCCTTTATAACTTTATATTGACCGGTGCCAGCATCGACACCAATCGACATTAGTATCATTCTTGCTGCAGCGAAATTTCTGGATTTACTAGCCTTATATTCAAATACGATTCAGTCCAGTAACAAAATTAAGGTTTCCTTAGCAGTTACAACAATTATATCTTTTTTTGGACTGTAACAAAACTGAGGAGAGTTGGAATTCGAGCGGTTCCAGTATGATATAAATACCAGTCTCAGCGTGTAGTAATCCTTTTCAGGGACCCTTTATCTATCTTTGTCTCTATATTCAATGTAGAGATGGGCAAAGCAGTTCCTTTCAGTGAAGTAGTACTTCACTCCGAGTCACTCACTTAAGGGAAGTTCATTGAAGTAGTTCCGGAACTCTTTGTTCAATCGTTGATTCGTTTTCGTTCTTTTAATTCATTCATAGTTAAACTTGAGAGAGGAGATGATGAGCACAAAAAAAACCAAAGGTCGACAGATCTCATCAAAGATGATAACCAAAAAAAAAATCTGCCAACAGTCTAGGCGCAACTTTATTATTTTTCAGGCAGAAGTTCAGAACGCGTTCAATTCGGGGATGCGGTGTATGTTACTATGTGACTGAAAACCTAACAAAAAGTTCGGGAAGCGGTCTAGAGGTTGAAAAAACAAAACTTAAAAATAGGTGATTATTAAACAAGCCTGGGGAAGTGAAAAGATATTCGATATCTGATCAGACCTGAGAAACATGGTGGAATTCATGAAAAAGTATACAACCAGTTAACACCCTCTTAGGGGTCGAATTTCAAAAAATCTTGAAAACACATTCTAGGTATTCATATGAAGAATCCGTAGAATAAAAATGAGTTCAATATTTCGAAAGACCTAATAGATATGACGAAAATCGTGAAAATATATGCATTTTATATTATATGATATTTTTTTTGCCCCCCCCCCCTTCTGAACGCCAATGAATATTCAAATTTTTTTTTATCAGAATTACTTTTCTAGTTAATTTACATATATGTACGTACCGAGTTTCAATTTCCTAGCATAAGCCGTTCTAAAGTTAGGAAAAACACCCCCACCACCGTACCATACTACCCCTAAAAAAAATTTTATTTTTCCACCATGCCATTACTATAGCTCTATCTAAATACCAAGTTTCAGCTTCCTATCATTATAGATTCTTAGGATATAAGCATCGGAACTTTTTCTTTCTCACCCTTCCCCACCCTCACCCTCTACACTCACACCCCCAAACTTTTCCCTACTAGGGTTCTATTAGGCCTACTTCTGGTAAAAATTTGAAGCATCCGTCTTACACTGTTATTGAGATATGAAACGTGTTATTTTTGAAAAATTCTTATCCCTTCTGTGTCGATCTCGACTTTTTTGCGTTTCGGACGCATTGCTTCCCCCTCCACTCCCACATCCCTTCACCCATATCATCAATTTTTTTGCAAATGGGTCCACTATCAAAGCTTTATAGAAATTCCAAGTTTCAGTCTCCTAACATGAGTGGTTGCTGAGATCTAGAAACCAAAATTTTTCGTCTAAAACGCTTCCCCCACCTTCCCCCTCACAACCTCTGAAAATAATGTCAATTCAAGGGGTCTACCCAGTCAGTTAATAGCTCCACTGGCTTGAGAGCTACGAGCCTTCAAAGGATTTTGGGGCAGTCGACGTACGGCGTACGGCGGACAGACGGAGTTAAAATTTGTATTGCTTTTTTCGTGTCTACTAGTCATGAAACGTGGACAAAAAAATTTTGAGGGCAGCAAATTTTTTTTTTTTAAATCAATTACAATACTGTATTATTACTAATAAAGTAAAAATCAGTCAATCTAGATGACCAAAAAAAATAAGAAAAAAATAACACTTCATTCAAGAGAGTAAATTATATAACTCACTCCTTTTGGTGAACTACAGTTTCACGTTTTTTTTGTTCATGTGTCCAATGGTACTGCAGTTCACCAAAAGGAGTGAGTTACTTCAGCCACCGCTAACTTCAATGAAGTCTTCCTTTGGAACAGTTCACTCCTGGACGACTCATTTCTAATTCAATGTACCAGCCTGGCTTCCTTGATCTATACCCGGAGTGGGTGTCCTCTCGAATGTTCTACCCACATTGGTGCTTTGTTCCTGCGGTCGGTGTTTTGCTTCGTTGTACTGCTGTTTGATTGGGCCCTTGTTCCATTCCACTCACCGATATCGGCCTGATCTGCTGCCAATCGCTCATTGAAAACCATCCAGAGTAGTATTCACTTTTAGGCGGTAGCTCAGGATTTCGTATGGCAGTCTCAACGTCTCTAACAAACATGGTTGTATTGCCTTACTAACTAAGATCAGATTTCTAAATTAGATAAACTCGACTGTAGGTACTCCTTGTAGTTACCATACAAGTGCCCCTAAAAAATCTGATCAAGGGATGGCACAAGAACTGAAGAACGAGTAATCGGACGAATGAATGATAACCTATTTATCAACAAGATCACAATCCGATTTTGTTGTAGCGCCATAGAGGAAGGATCTTCCACTATCGTGAGTAGTGTAGAATACAATTAAAAGTAGTGCAGTTTAAAACAGATTTTTTCGAAACAAATCAAACATGACTAAAAAAAATATTTTAACTGCGTACTAAAATAACCGGCCATTAGAGAGTAACCCATGTTGTTTTTGTTATGCAGCACTTTCCGTCGACAATAAACTCGGTCCATAATTCAATACAACAGAAAAAGAGAAAAAAACAGGACCCTTTTGATCTTCAGCAGTTTTCCCTTCAATTTTCCCACAGTTTTAAACCTGAGATCAAACACAGAAAAAAGAGGGACCCTCGAATATCGTATCTCACACTGTTTTTACGCCACACATATACTTACATGCGTAGATAAATGTTTAAAGGTAACGACGTAGCTGATTTCATGCGCAGTAAGATCAAAAATTTCTTTTGCAACCTTTTTGTCCTGTAGAGGTATATTCGTTTATATGGGAAGACAGAAATTGATCTTTTCACTGCAGGCATGACCTGACCGCACACACCTCTTTCGTGTGATCAATAAATCTCAAGGCTTGGATTGCAGATTTCTTTTTTCTTGGGTCCCTCTTGAAATTCTCATGGCTTGTATAAGCCCAAAGAAATCTAAAGACTAAAAAGTACACGACCGATCATCAGCTGATTGATCCCGAATATTAATTTAAAGGAGTCGTTAGTAGTCTAGTGTAAACACAAACAAGTGCAGACATATGTTGGCCATTTTGTCGGAATTTCCTCTAATTCTTACCAGCACAGTTTAGTTTAAGAAAAATAAAGTATCAAATTACTCGAAAATGAAAGCAAAAGAAAAACATACTGCGGTTGTATCCATTAGAATTCTTTTCGGTTTTATTTTGTTTATAGATAATTTCAGAGTATCATTTTTCATTTCAAGGGTTTTATCGGACAACCGGGGATTTTTTTTTCCCGTAATGTTCAAGTCATAAATCTACCAGTTAACTTCCAGTATAACTCATTTGGATTTTGGCTTAGATCAAGATTAATTTCAGGGTTGTAACTCGTAGATCACCAGCATATAAAGTTGGGCATAAAAAATGGAACAAGATCTCATCGTAAAAATCTAAAAATTGAAAGTCTTCTTTTGCTATAACCTCTATTTAATCCGGACAAACAAAATACCAAAACCTATCCATTTAGAAAAATTTAGGTCTTGTACACATACTTGCAAAAATTTAGCTTACAACATCGTTTCTTTATGATCGATGAACCTCCACGAATAGTGGGACCCCATTCATAACTTAACTCTTTTTAATATCTGCTTATTTTCTTCTATAAAAAGATACTGCGTAGCTTAGCACTCAGTTCATGTGGTCTCTAAAATATCGAGCTTTATGTGTACTGTACCCTTAGTTCTTTTTTTTTTTTTTTTCTTAAAAAATTAACGATCTATCAAGTTAATTCCAGCAAGATGATCGGATAATTGATGATTGATTTGAAAATACTCGTAATTTGCTTGTAAGAAATGATGTAGCCAACTCGAGTTATTATATAATGAAAGAACATTAACATTCATGAGTTTAGAATACCTCGAACTGTAGACAACAGAAAAATTATTTGAGATCTTAGAATTTCTTATTTCAATGATAGGGTGACTTTCAATGAAGGGAGGATAAATTTGTTGTTTTTATGAAGACCCTTTTAAGATTGGTGCTGTGAAATTAGAGCCCTTAAATCATTTTTTGTCTTGTATATTCTGTGGTTAAAGATAAATTAATTGAGAACCATTTAGCTATTTTTTTCTGGTGAAGAAAATAAAGAAACTAGATTTTGGATTAAAGATTAAATTTATTTCAGTATCCATTAGCGTAGCTCGTGCGCATAATATTAAATATATACAATTTCTACATGGGTTTTAATATCGAGTAAATAATTCAACAATAATTAATTATAAAAAGGAAAATTCAATTCATCTTCTCTAGAGAGAAGTTAGTAGACGTTTTGCTTCTTTCTCGCGAATTCCTGATTATTTTTCATGGTTCTAAGAACTATAGAAGTAGTTAATCATCAAATTTGCATTATTATTTTGAAGATTCAAACATTATCAGCAAAGAGAATCATATTAATTCTTTGAAGTTGATGGGCGAGCAGATTGTATAGCTAAGAATGTTGAAAAGAACCGGTCCTAGAATAGAGCCTTGTGGTACGCATTGTTTCGCAAGAATTTAAAATCGAGTGAGCGATCTGGTAGCCATTACTTATCAACGACTGTCTATGAGGTAGAGTTTATAAATTTACGTTGAGACGAAGAGGAGGGGGTTAGGGGGTTTCGACCTTGAATTTCCTACCATTATATCTGGGATAGAGGAACTTCCTTCAAACTGAAGAAGCATTTTTTCCAATCTCGAGCAAACGATATTCATCTTGATTTTCAACAAGACCAGGGTGGAGAACATAATGTTTCTGTTTATTTGTCTTTCAATCTAATGATGAAGAAAGTATTTATAAGCATTTTGATTTCTTAATTGTTCAAATACTATGGATACACTGCTTGTATAGAAATTACTTTACTCAAATCATGATATGCGATACAAGATAGAAGCACTTGCATGTTATACTTTGACCTTTAGCAAAGACAAAATTTTAAGTGTCTATCAATCGTAGCTCCTACTGCTAGCTCTTCGTGCCTATGATGTTCCAGAGCAAGCATTGCTAATTAAGAAATTTACAATCACACATAAAAAGTAAAACACGCTCAAATAATTTTAACTGACTGAAGAATATAAAAAGTTGCGGATTTTCATTCATTCAAATTTCAGTTCGTTTTAGTAACATATGGCGCTGATGGCAGTTAAAAGAAGGCTATATCAGCTAAAATTATCGAATTCGTATACAAGCTTGGATACTACGTTCATATCAGCTCGTTAACGTACTATACGCACATTATTGGGTGATACACTGGTGATATTTGGTCTGTTCTTTTTGCATGAAATTTCTGCACTTTTTTGCACTAGATTTTCTAAACAACATTTGACGTCAAATCAATGACAGAAACTCAAACTCAAATAGTGTGCTTGTTCCTTCCCCGCCACTCCCTTTCACACTTTTCTGCACTGGCTCGAGAGCTAGTGCAGAAAAGTGTACTCAGTGTACACTAAACCTGACAAAAAGAACAGACCAATTGACGATATTATGATTTGTATACAAGCAGTGTGTTGTCTGCAGGCCCTGGCCCGATTTGGGCTGTCGCGCCATTGATGATGATACAAGCAGTGTATCCATTGTATACGACAATGTTGTGTCTATCAGTTCTGTTACACGCTGCTCTGCTTTGGACCGCAAAAGATCGCACCTAATTGAGTGGTTATGATTCTTGAAACTTCAGCTTCATCTACGTCTAGTTTTAATAGCTAATGACGCCATGCACATAGAAATGTGTGATGTCCAAATTAAATTGTGGTTGGTGTCTTGGGTTAGCTTGACTAGATTTTTACGACAGCTGACGAAGTCGACGAGAGATAAAACTTTCTACTGTAAATAAGCTTTTTTTCTGTTGAATATGGATCTCTTCTATCGACAACGGTAGACTAGTTTGTGGTTCATCTATCGCGTATACCACAGCAAGATATTATATCGATGATATTGGGGCCAATTTGTTAATTGTAACGCGTATAACTATTGCTGAATGTCTGATCGACTCTTTCAGATAATGCCAACTTTGAAGTATCTTCGCTTTTTAACGACTTCTCGGAATCAGGTTAAGTTTGATCCCAAAATGAGTCTGAAAACAAAAGCCGCAATCGTCTTTTGTTCTATTCAAACTGACCTTATAAATTTTGTGGAATATGGCACAGTCCTTATTTTCACATTGTATCTAAAGAAATCATCTAGATACCATCATAAGATCTCATCATATTTTTTAGTTCTTTTTCGCTTAGGTCGAATGTGGTCAATTCGTTTACCGCATTTTTACTATGGAGCGAGGTCGTAAACCTTCTCTACCCACTATGATTGCATGAAGCGAGATCGAGATAATTTTGGAACAAAATATACAACATGATATTCTCGATCTAAAGATCTTGCATGAATTTTATAGATCCACATTCCATAGACTTGTGTGGACGAAGAAAAATTTATAGTAGGTAGATCCCTCCATATAAAAACTTGGTATAATTTTACCTTCCAGGATGTTGAATTTTTTTTTTTTTTTGCAATATGGTAGTGGTCTGAACAACCCTGTTTTTTTGTTTCATTTGTAGATTTCTTGAAAGACTCTTCAATTGACCGCCAGTAGGATGGCTACTAAACGTGAGAAAACCGACTCCCTCGAACGGCCAGGTGCTTTCAGAGATGTTAAAATTGTTCTGGTCGGTCCAGCCAAATGCGGTAAGACCGCTTTAATCCAGAGATTCGTAAACGAGACATTTACCGAGGTAAGCGTGTTGTTGGCTATTCGAGCAACTGGCAGAATGTAATATTATTTTACTTTTTCACCCACAGACCTACATACCCACTGGATTCGAAAAGTATTCGACAAAACAGAAGATCGGCGACATTACCGTCGACTATCAGATCTGGGATACCTCAGGAGGCGGTGCTTACGACAGTGTTCGACCTTTAGCTTATCAAGATGCTAACGTTTTTATGTTGTGCTTCAATGTTGGCGATCAGGAATCTCTGACGTCGACGATCAACAAATGGTGCATCGAAATCCGGCGACATTGCAGAATAACGCCGATCGTGCTTTGCGGCTGTCGAGCGGATACACGTAACGTCTACAATACTATCACATATTCGGCTCAAGCGAGGATACCGGTTACCGCCGAACAAGCACTTTTAGCCTGCAATCATATTGGTAGTATTGCCTATGTTGAGACATCGAGCCAATACTCCAACATTCTTGTACCGGAGGCATTCCGAGTGGCCGCCGAAGTGGCACTGGGGCTTATCAATCAAAATAACTTCTGCACGAAACCGGTCAGTAAGAAGTTGCGCAAAGAAAAGAGATCGTATAGCATCTCGAGTCCCACGTTGAACAGAATAAATGGCAAGTCCGATGTTAAGACCGACGTACAGAAAAGTGCAAAGAATTGTTGCATTATGTGATCGGTCTTAGGTTTTAAGTTGGGAATTTTGTACACGAAGTACTTATGGTCGGGATTTAAGACCTCTTTCTTATTTGCACTCGATCAACGGATATGCATAAATTCCTCATAATGGAAATTAATTTTTCCTTCCTATTTTAATTTTCGAGACTCCCATTAGTTTCATTTCTGTCCTTTATTAACTTTTTTCTGTGATGTTAGGCCTTAAGAAAGTTTTATAATAATAACGTTGTATTGTCCTATTGTAAATATTTGCAAACAGTTTAAAAATAATAATAACACTGTGAATCTTTTATCGATAGATTTAGAGTAATTTTCATAGGTGTAACACTAAAATTATGTCGATATGAGCTTTAAATACTTCCAAGATTTATATGTATATGTAAACTAAACACAAAGAAAAAAGATATTTGTATATATATTTGTATGCTTTAAAGTGTAAAATGTTTTTTTTTTTAAGAATTTTTATAAAAGAAAAATAAATCAAAATTCGAAAAGTTTAAGCCAACGCCTTTAATTTCAAAATTTTATCTTTCGCTAGAAAATTTTCGATTTGGATGATGGGGTGCGGGAGTGCGTGGAAAAACAATTCGTCCGATATCAGAGACGCACAAAAACTGAGATCCGGATGTTCTAACTACATATATGTATCTCCTAAACGGTTAATGTCTGAATGTTGAAACCTGGCGATTACTTGTAGGTACACCATTAGAGTAAATCTAAAATATGAAGAGGTTCGGTGGCGTAAGGGACTTTAGATTACGATATCTCACAAACCAGTAATATCAGAAAGATGAAATTTGGTTTCTGTGTAGAAATGAACAAGGAAAGTATGGTGAATATAAAAATTTTAAAGGGCGATGAAACAAGGCAGTGCAGTGATAAGAAATTTAAAAAAAAATTAGGACTCATATCTCAAGAACTTTTTAAGATACGGTTTTCAAGTTATATGGAAAGTAGTACTGATAGACCCCTAGCAAAAAAACAATTGTTCGATGTAGGTGTGTGAGGGCTGAAGGTTGGAAAGGAGACATAGAAAACTTTCCGATTTTTATATGTCGGGAATATCTAACGAGAGAACGCTGAATCTTACGAGTTTAAGTAGATCACTTTCTAAAAATAAAATTTTTGATAGGAGTAGTGTGGTACGCAAGTGGGTTATATTTTTCATTCTCAGGAACAGATTAAGCTATAAAATTGAAACTTGGTATTAGTACTGGTACTAGTAATATATAATAGTTTACGCAAGGAAATTATAAAAATCGGAGAAGGGGCAAACAATTTCACTGAAAATGGGGTGCATATATTTTCACGGTTTTCGTTATATCTTCAGGTCTTTCAAAATATTGATTTTTTTTTTACTTCTACAGGTGACAAGAAAACATTTTCATAAGTTTTTAATATTCCTCAAGGAGGTGTAAACATTTTCATGATTTCTGCCATATACCTCATATTAGGACTGATTTTTCCTTCGTTAGACTTTCTACAAATACTTAGAAACACTTACGGAGTTTTTGATTTTCGATTTGATATTTAATTTTTTTTTTTTTTTTTTTTTCTTATTCATCGATTTTATTTGCAGCTTTTATATATTTTTATTGTATTATTTTTTAAAAATGAAGTATTATGATCGAACTGAAATTTCAAAAATATTTGCTAGCTTGAAATTTTGTATTTTCACGTTTTAGGACTATTAAGTCTAAAAAAAAGCAACAACAAAATGTCCGCCGTAGACGCCGTCCGCCATACGGAAAACGGTTTGAAGGCGCGAAGCTCTCAAACCAGTTGAGATACTAAGTTGAACTTTTTATGGTAGGTAGAATGGTTGAACCCCTACGAGTGGTATATTTTGGAAGGGTGGTGCGAGCGGAGAGGAGGGAGGAGCGTTTTAAATGAAAAATGTTGGTTTCTAGATCTCAGGAACCGTTTATGCTAGGAGGCTGAAAGTTTGATTAATACTATAATCGTAATCGTGGACTCATTTACAAAATGGTTGATTCGAGTTGAAGGGTGTGCAAGTGGGGGAAAACAATGTGTCCAAAATGCTTGAAAGACGACGGAAATGAAATAATTCTGAACTTAATTTCTCGAAAGTCTCCTCTTTTTATTTTAGTTTTATTTTAATATGTTTTCCTTGTTTATTATTTTTTTTCTTTTATTGTCCTGTTTTATCCTTTTTTTTCATCTATATTTTTTTACCTTTTTACTATTTTTTGTTTCCTTTCTTTATTAATATTTTTTACATGTTTAAAATTAACGTAAATTGTCAAAACAAAATTATGTTGGTAGGAGTTATCTTTGTAAAGGAAGGAGTCATGTTTCTTTCCTATTTTTTAATATTCTATCTTTTTTAATTTCTTATTTTAATTCCTCCTTTAAATTTTTAGTGTTCAGTTTTATTTCCTTTCTTCCTTCTATTCTTTGCTCATTTTTCATTTTGTTTAATTTATTTTAGATGTTTTTTTTTTTTTAATTTGTTTTAATTTGCTTTAATTGTTTACTTTTAATTTTTTCCCGTATTTAAATTGGACAAGACCGAGTTAAGTTCTTAGAACGATTTAGCTGCTGTGAAGGACTAGTGTAAAAAATGCACCAAGGACAAAACAGGAATTTTATAAAAAAAAATTTTAACGACGAAAAGTGGAGGAATTCCACAAATTTTGGTTGCAGAGTAGTGTTGAAACCAGATATGTATACTATAAACGGAGCACTTGCAACACCCGCATTCCCCAATAATTGCGCCATGATACCCTCCTACTCGTAAATTTAACAAAAGAAAAAAAAAACATTTTTCAAAGACTACCGATCAATTTCTTATAAAAAAAAATACTTCTTGAAACACTTTTTTTTTACTTTTTCCTCATCATCTTATAAAACGGAAGTTGTTTCAATAACAAATTTCGAACGGCCTTTTAATCTGACTACATACATGTATGTCGGCTTTTAACGCACATCGGAAGACATGACCTCAAGCAATTCCACATATGCAAGTAAGCACGTACTCGTCTACGACAAGATAGCTGGCAAGAGCATTGGCTAGAAGCTAGAGCTACAAATCGAATGCGATTAAAATTCGGCCGGCCGGCAAAAATGAAATAAAACGTGGCGGGCGATGCGTACGTAAATAGACGCATGTTTTTACTAGATCCAATTCACACGTAGCGAGTTCGAATCGGAAATTTATTGGACGGTGAATAGACGGCGGTCTGCGGTCTGTGTCTCAACCTAATTAAGTTTTATTTTCGGAAATACTGAAATGTGGAAAATTAACGCGAATTTTACTTGTTGCTTCTTTGGTTAAGACTCTTTCATAATGCGTAAATACCTACTTATTTTTATGCTGTAGATGATATCTGTACAGTATTATATGTTACATACAGCCCACATGTTTGTAACACGTAAAACAGGACCTTGGACGAAAAAAGTTGTATACAGTGCAACCCAGTTATAACGTGCCATGAGGAGACCACAAAAGTAGAACGTTATAACCGATAGTACGTTATAACCAACATTTCACATTTGCGAATGGGGATTGAAAAAAGGAACGTTATAATCGAAAAAAAAATTGCACTTTATAAGCGGTTTGCACTGCGTATACAATTTTCTGTTCAGTTGTGTGTGCCCTTAACACCATATCCGTTTACTGTCCGTTCGGACACACAATAACGCTGACCTAGGAAACTGAAACTTGGTATCCAATCGTTAAATGCGCTTTCCATTCCAAGGATAAGTTCCTTAACAGATAGAATCGTCTCACTTTTGTGGGTGGCTGCCGTTCGAAAGTCCTTAAAACACTTTGAAACTTTGTCGATTATTCAAAGTTGCAGTTAAAGGTACAAATATAAAAAGTTTCTTCAATCAAGTTACAGAACTCACTGTAACGCAAGGAATCGTTTAGCTACAAAATTTGTAATGAGTTCAAAGGAAGTTCGAGTTTATTAGTCAGCGAAATTTCTAATTCTTTCTATGCAAAAAAAACCTTATTCTTTCTATGCAAAAAAACCTTATACATACATTAAAGTTGGAAAAACCATAAAGTTGTCTGAGCACTGTAGAATATCAATTAAATTATGTATAAGCTGAAAGCATGTATGTAAGTAGATACATAATTGAAATAAATCAAATCAAATCAAAAAGTTCTCTTTAAGATACGTGCTCACCAATGTTGACAAATTCAGAAAATGAATAATTCGGTATTGTCAGTTGAATTCGCTAATCTATGATTGAAGAAATGTTCAGGTTTCTTTTCAAATTTGATGTGTGTAAAGGACGGAATCCATATCAAACTAAAATTCAGTGCAACAAGGTAATCTCAACTAACTGTAATATAAATGCATTCCGTCAGTATTACGAATCCAGGATATTTCCGAAGCTGTAACGGATGTGAGACAGGGTGCTTGATTCTAAAATAAAATTGTTCCGTTTCCGTTTGTTCACAGTTTGGACTTTTTTTTTAGGTTTATGAAAAATTCACATAAAGCTTGTCTCCATACCGAACTGGACGGGTTGAAATATTAGATTGTATCTATTAAATTGTGGCATACAACTTTTAGTAGACCGTCTGCACCGATTGGAAAAGTAGACAAATATTAAATTCAAGGACCTCGTGGTAAAGAATTCTTGAATTGCCGTTCAATTACATTTCGAACACATTATTACCTTAATTTTTAACTTTATAGGTATTGCCTAAATGAATTAAGGGGAGCAATCCCTTTAGACGCCCGAAAATGAGCCATTTTTTATGAATTTTTTATATGGTGATAAAAAAATCGCATCATTTTAAGATTTTGACATGATATTATTATTATTAGTATTGTCATATCCTTAGGGATAGCGGTTAGTCCACAGTCGGAGACTCCGTGTTGGAGTTTCACTCCACTGACACCGGAAAGAATAACTAACTCCTAATCATAATAGCTTCTTTGGTAGCTTACCACGAAAAATCTAATAACAAATGATATTATTAGTACTTTTAAGTTTTGACAAAAAATTTAATTTCTTTGTTACAAAACAAAATGGCGGCGTTATTGGGTATTCCTTTAGGCGTCTTTTGCATGACATCGAAAACTGCTCCATTTGTCATTATTTTTCTATTGATCTTAAATTGAAAACTAAAATATTTTTGAAATACTAACCGATAAAACAATTATAAAACAAAAAAGATATGAGGCTTTTCAATCAAATATTCATTTTTCGACTATTTTTTGATAGTTTTTACTCCAAAATAGTGGTTTATTTACGCGATATCCTCAAAATTTTAGGTATATCCTTCCGATATATACATATATAGAGAGAAAGCTCCAAAAAAATCAGCACTTTCGAGCCAAACTGACTCTATTTCATACTCAACGTTTTTATTCTTTCGAGAAATATGTGGAAAAAAAAAATTTTAATTTTAAAACTGTAAAGGGATTGCTCCCCTTAAGTCAATTAAAGTGTTCTAGTATCTGTTATTTAATAATCGAAATTCCTCAGCTCTATTTAAGTATGTTGATGCTGAATTAGTTAAGCGCACCCAGGACATTTTGTAAAGGATCTAGCCCTTAATTATAAATTAAATCTACTTTGTCTAAAAATCGTTTAATACGACACCAGCAAGCAAATCGCTTCAGTTCATACTTTGATTTTGTTGTACACCAAATTCGATTGGATTTTTTACACAAAGGAACGAAAAGAGTTATATGAACTCTCTTGAACACAAACATATAATAGCTTTGGTTTTACGGCAAGAACTTACTAAAACTTAGTTTAAAATTGAAAAATTATCGTCGTTGTCCTGGAATCTAGAAGGCATAAGTACGTCATTGCGCCGAAAAAGGATTATTTACTATGTCCTTTTCGGAAAAGAGGACTTCAACCTGATTATTTCATATGTTCGGATTAAAATTGATCCCTGATTCGAAATATCTTGGAAATTATATGACACAGAAAAGGTATTAGCAAAACTAATATCCTTTCAAGCTCCATCGTAACTTTACGATAAATGATTCGGATACTACCTACAATCACGCATATCCTTTCCACAGCAAGAGTGTATATAATAAACTAAACTAAACGTCATTTGTAGCGCGGCAAAAGTTGAATGTTGCCAACTCTGTACTACAGCTGCAGCTACAGCGGCAGATGCAGCGGTACATTGCAATCACAGCCCTTGATTTTATGGTTTTCAACTTTTTGACACATTGAAATGCAGCGGCAGCGTCGCATTGTGTTTCAGCAGTAAAGAGAGACTGTTGCGTAGGAACTTATATTGCACCCCCCCCCCCCCCCTTTAATCACTTTCCGGACTTTGGCTCAAAAAACAATACAGTACAGTACACTGTCGGTAGTTTTCCATTATTTAAGCATTTTATTCAAAATTAACTCCCAATCACATGAAACCGGTCCTGCAGCCACCATTTACCGGGAATTAACTCTGTTATGATTTCCTTGGTTTATTTTGACGGTTTAATGAAGAAATATCCACGTTTTCAACAAGGTAGTTCTTAGGAAAAAAGCAATGTAAATTAACAACATATTCTTTTTTTTCTCATAAATATTATTGGAAATAACATTTACATTCACTGTAATTCATAATTACCACAGTAAAATAATAAAAAAAAAAATAAATGAAAATTTTCATCTCAATTACAATAATTATTTCATTTCTGAACGAAAAATAAACTATACTTTCGATGTGTATAATTTTTTATCTTCAAATTATAGACGATTACAACTGTCGGTTTAGACAAAATAAAAGTGTCTATATAAAAATTGATTACAATATTTTTTTTGTTTTTGTAAAAACCGCGTTCTTTTTCCTTTTAATTTATGATTACGCTATTTTTTGTTTCTTTAAGTTTTTTTTTCAATTTGGATTTTTTTTTCCAAAATATAAATGCTTGTTAATGGTGTTTCTCAGTTTTTAATTTTTGTATGTCATGATGCAGAGAGAGGGGACTAAATATAATTAAAATAGACAAGCCATTATGGTGTTTTTAGTTTGTTTGATTTCAGAACGCCTTGTTCGATGAAACATGTGATCCATCCGCATCGTTTCTTTTTATTTATTTATTCTTTATTTCTTGAAAAGTTCATGAAAGTATAGTAAGAAAATTATTTGTTAGAATTGTTATTCATTTGGAGGAATCAAATAAAAGAGATAAAAAGACGAATAGAGAAAGAAATTAATTTATTTTTAGGTGTATGTTAAGTTCATTTTTGTAGGGGAATAAATTAATGTAAAATAGAAGTGAAAATTTTAAATGCAGTCGTACAAGACTGATTCTTCACAAGATAAATAAAGTTCATAGAGCTCGGGAAGAGGCTAGGAATTTCGGTGTATTAAATAATTTGCCAAGTAAATAAAATTTAAAAAGATAAATAAAATTGAGCAATTATTTTATACAAAAGCATAACGAACTGCAAGCCATCGCATATATAAACGATAATTAGCAAATTAAATTCAACTATTTCGGGTGAAGTAAATAACGTAAAAAAATTTAAATAGAATAGACCAGTACAAGCATAAATGTGAGTAAATATTTAGCAAAAACAAAATAAAAAGAAATAATGCACAATTGGATGAACCGACATAATTTTAAAATTAATCATTTCTCAATGTTTAACGTGCGAGTGGGTTTAGTTTCAATAATTACTAATATCAGAATGGGAACTGCAAGCAAATATGTAAGAAACTATCAGATTAGATATTGCAGGTACACAATAAGAAAAGGACGTAGCAGAATAGTAATGAAGAAAAATATTTTAAAAAAATTATAAAGAGAACTTTATCTGGAAAATAAACTTAAGATACAACCAGGACAACAGGACACAATCCATATAAAAAAGAAAGTTGCACTTTCTGAACTTCAAGTAGCATGTAAGAGCATAACAAACTTTTCACCTCGATCTAGTAGCGCCTTTCCCGTCAGCTTTACGAGAAGTAGTCTTTTATAGATTGCTGTGAGATCAAAAAACATAAAAAGAAAACCTCCTTAATATACGAGTACTTATTCAATAAAGAGAAGTGAATAGTAATAATTACCAATCTACCACAGAATTTTTTCACAGCCATAAAAATTTTGCAGATGGAAAGTAAATCGTTTCACGGTCTAAGGTGAGAATGATACAAACCAAAAAATACCAATGAAGGACCGCTACGGATTTTGACTGTCGACAGAATTCAATTAAACGTACTAAATCTAAACTGATTATATAGAACATTCTTAGTCGCAACTGTGGTGATGAACCGGTCGCAATATTCTAAAATTTACTGCATGAAAGTGAACAATAGGTGTTTTTTGCTCACTTGACTAGAGCAGAGTAGGTTAAAAAATTAATATACAAATAACAATAATATTACTATTTTTATAATTATTTATAACTTTTTTCCATAGGCAGTAGGCTAGATTAGAGAATTTATCGCGAATAGCTGCCCCAGTGTACTGTGGCAGCTGCTATTCCTGTTAAAATCTATATTCTAGCCTACTATCTCTAGGGAGAAGCAATACAACAATAACAAAAACAGCAATATATACATTTTAATCTGGATAAATGCTCAATAAAAAACACCTAATATAAACACGGAAACCTGCTATGAAAAATCGAGATCAAACTAAACGTACAGGTTGTCCAGGATCGCGTTTTGAATTGATGCTACAGTATTGGCACTTATTGCACAACACCATCGATGTTGCTCGGAAATTAAAAAAAAAAAAAATTTATGGTTTACGGATGTGTTTCAAATAAAAATCTCGAACAGAAACATCAATGTAATAGCTGAATTTCATCCGAATACAATAAGGGATCACAATAGTCAAGCACTCTCGTACTATTAAACAAATTGAGTTGCTTTCTTGTACTGCAAGGCCTTCAATTATATATTGTAAAACAATATAAGTCTACAGATTGGTGATTGATCAAAGAATCCATTCAATCGTTTACACCGAAAGATTTCCGGCCCTATTACGAAACTCGAATCGACAAAAAAATTTGCATTCTGAAATTATGAGCCTCGACCGAGTGACTCGACTCGGGACTTTCACTCGGCTTTTAGTGTAAAAAAAAGTGTGAGTAAAAATAACTTCATACTATGACAGTCGATCGAGTGAGTATTTTCTCGAATTAAAAGCTAGATTCAGTCGACTGCTGGAAATGAAAAACTTTCCCAGTGTCGAGTTTCATAATAGATACATACCAACTTTAGACCGAGTCGAGTCCAATGTGACTCCGAGTTTCGTAATAGACTCGATAATTACCACTTGTCAGTCGTCAGAATTCAAGAAGTGTGAAAACTTTATGCAATCAATTGAAAATTGAGCCATAAGTGACAATTTGTAGGGAAACCATAGCGAATTGACGAGATATTAGTACAGTGGATGCCGCTCATTGTAATCACCTTGGGACCAGCCAAAAACAATAACATTAACCGGGTGATAATAACAAACGAAGAAAAATATAAGCGATGAATTCTCTTTGTGAAAAATGGAACCCAACTGTTTTGATAACAAAATGCGATTTATAACATTATCCGCAATTTCAAGAAGCGGCATCCACTGTATAAGTGAAAAACTCTCGATTGAAATTTTAAAGAGAATTTTTTCGAAACTCGATCTTACGAACAGCAATGGACCCCTGTTTAAGTAGTAAACCCCAAGATAACTAAACTTAAAGATAAAAAGGTTCACACATGGTGAGATGGTCTGTGGGCCATGTCTGACGAACAGAAGCTGAAAGATGCTTGAAGGGACCGTTTGGCAGACTTAAGGCAAGCGAAACAGTCGTACTCGCATGTTTTCGCGGCAATTTAATTGTTAATCTTTTTGAGCTTTTTTCTTGATTTAATATATGTATGTAGATTAAAATAACCGTACGTGTGTCACTCTCCAATTTTCAATGAAAGCTTTTGATTTAATCTATATTAAATATTGCCGTGTGTCTAATGCATTAAGCAGTTAAAAATTGTGCAGAGATTTGGGCAACCGTCTCCTGGTCCTTACCCCCCAATCGAACCTTTGTGAAAGGAGTTGGACAAGAGGTAGGGACTCAGGTGTAAGGAGTTCGTCACAAAGTTCATGCGACAATATTTCACCGGATCAGAAAATTAATTGCAAGAATGCCCAGAATTGTAGAGATCACTGGATGGGATAAGTTGAAGGTGGATTCTTCAATGAAAAGGCTAATAAGTGTCACTACAGAAGATGAAATGAAAAGCTTCCACGGTATAAACCTAGATAATAAGCGTTATGAAATGAATATGAACTCGAGAAGCCCGGCTAGTAATTTAAATTGTGGCAAAATACATAGTAGCAACATACGAGTAAACGCTTCATAATAGAACCAAACTTTTTAAAATCACGGATCAAGTTGAACTTATCCTATCCACCAGAATCAGAAAAACCAAAATACGTCATCGAAGTATAGATTTCATTTACGAAAGATTTCTACAGCGTAAACTTAAAAAACTACTACGCATGCCGACACCACACTTGGAACTTTCCACCGATTGATTCAGAATTTTTACTGAAAAGACAAAAAAAAAAACGAAATACATAAATTTAATGTTTCGTTATTTCTTTCAAAAACATACAACATAACAAATTGTATTCTTGTATATATTTTAACTAGCCATGACTATCCATGCATGAAAATGAATGTCTAAAATTACACAAATCACACACAAGAGAAAATAATATGCATGAGCTAAAGGACAACGAGACATTCACCTTACATTCAAACATTCTACTTTCTTTTTCTTTTCCTATTTTGTGTACAGCAAATTAATCTAGCAGCGAGATTTTATGTTTAGAAATTAATTATTATGAAACAAAACACAATAGAAGAGTTTGTATAAAATGGTAATAATTTTTTTTTTCTTCTGATTCTTGTATTTTATATTACATTTTATTTAAAATTAATTTAATTAAATGATTACTTGAAAAGAAAATGAGGCATCATATCACAACAGCGAACAGATAGAAATTATAAAATGTAACATTATTGCATACAACAGATTATTGCTTGTGAATTATTACAATAAAAATAAAAAATAATAGAAAAAAACAACAAGAAAAAAAATGATTGATTAAAGAAAACAAAGGTGTGTGTAATAATGGAAATTATTTGTAATAAATAAAGAAAACAAATTAACTCACGATTGGTTTTGCTTCATAATAGAATGCCCCTCAAATTACCAACAGAATAATTTGATTTGTTTTATATTTAGAAAGAACTCAGCTATTTTCCGTTAAAAAAAAAAAAAAATAATAATAATCATATCAAAACAATTGAATGCATTTAAAAAAAAAATGATTTTTTTTTTTTAATTCCTTATGCATTTTCAGGTTTTGTTTGGTATGTCACCACCACGGCGTTCTCCTTCTTCGTCTTTTTGGACGGATCGCTGTAATAGAATAATTTTCATAACTTCAATCAAAAAATACGCTTAAAACATTTAAAACAAAAAACAGAGCTCTTATGTATTATACCGATAAAAAAAAAATAGGGGGAGAACACTAGGATAAAACGATAGGATACGAATGGCAATGAAGAGTTTTTGTTTTGTAGACTTTGTTAATAATATCAAATAAATGATAAAAAAAAGGTAAAGTGAAATAAGTAAAGTAAAAATAAAACCAAAAAGTAATAGTGTAAAATAGTTTCTTTTTTATATATCTTTTTTTTGTGTATGTACTGTTCATATCTTCTTTCAAAATATCTTCAATATTATATTAAACTTTTTTTTTCCTGTTCTTCTAAGTTCGATTCCGTACGGTTTTTTTGTTTGTATTTGTGGTATAAAAAATAAAATGGAAATCATAAAAACAAAAGAATGTTCATCATAAAACCTTTTTTGAAAATAACTTCAGATTCGTTCAAAAGTTGTAGTATAAATTTTCTGTTTTCTTTTAAATTTTTTTCTCTATTGTTTTTTTTTCATGTTGTTTAGATTTTGTTTTTAATTTACTTTAAATTTACCGCTCGAAGTGGCATTTTGAAGTTAGCCGCTGCTTGCAATTGAATTTGATAAGCTAAGCTGTGAATCTTAAATCCATAAAGTCTGAAAATGCAAAGAAAAGTGATTTAACGTGAGTCATGATGAGAATAATGGGCGTTGGCAGTGATTAGAGAAAAGAGAGAGAATACATTAGGAATTTATCTTTGATTTACATTTTTTTTAATTCAAAACAAACAAAAACACTACTATTTGCTCTTGTTCATCACACTTTGGAGTTTTGTATGTGGAAGACAAAGACAGGTTTCTTTTCAATTTAGATATTGAATTTTTCTACCATCGAACTACACGCTACGAGAGAAAATTCTGTAACAAAAAACATACCTTGGAACAAACTGATTAGTGGGACGCTTAGGACGATATTCGGGATGTACCATGAAGAGCATATGTGGAAAACCGGTTCCAAAATATGCTCCATCTGTATGATGATGTCGTGAAGATTTTGGTGTGTAAACATCAATACATTTTGGGCAATAGGACTTAACCATTGCTTCGCCAGGAATATCTGATAAGCCTGTAAATACGGTAACAAAAATATAGTTTCTAACAATGAAAAGTTTTCGAACAGAAAAATTAACTAATTGAATAACTTACCTAAGGGGAGCATTGGTTGACTTTCACAATAGACTCGTGGACAGTGTCCGAAATCCCCAGTTTGATATTTTTCTATCATTTGCGCAATTCCGCGATTTGTTAAGATATATCTAGCATGAATTAATCCATACAGCATTTCGGCTGCCTGTTCTGTCATATCAGAGTGAAGGGCGTGATCTTCTAGTTCATCTTCTGTAACAAATTAAATTAAAAATCATAAGATACCGTAATATTTTTAAAGTGCCGGTATTACACGGGATGAGTAAGATACAAATATGTATTAGAAAATTACTCCTAGTACACACTAGGCTTGCGCATTCCAGTTCACCTTAGTGATCGCGAAGGAACTAGTTCCGGAGCCCTCGCGAACTAGGATTGAAGTTCGCGAGAAAGAAACGATAAATGGTGGAGGGAAATGTGATGACCTAACAAAAAAGGTCCTCACTTCACTTCGAACTATGTACTTCCTTCCTGATGACCTAAAAAACAAAAAAAAAAAGAACTAGTTCCTTCTTTTAGTTGCCAGTTCGCGAGAGCGGAACGATACATGATGTACGCAAAAGTGATGACTGATGAACTACTTCCTACAAACGAACTAGGACCGGAATTCAGTGCGTTCGTTTATTTCACTTATGGGAACGCTCTTCCGAACTAGTTGGTTCACGAACTACACAAGCTCAGTACACACATTGAATCGAAGGATTTAAATTCAACACCTCTCGGAAAATCGCTGGAGAAAATCTGTTACGGGAGTGGTTGTACGAAAGAGCTACGGAACTGCACTGCATTTTTGTAAAGAAGGGATTAAAACATGGACGCCAAATGATCAAAGTGACATTTTCGAAAAGATATTGCAGCCTGTGTTTGCGGATAAGCACTGTAACCAGGAAAACTTAACGGCTGTACACAAATTGAAGGCGACGCAACAATGGTATTTACCGGACTTTATTACGGCCGCTAAAAATTTACCCTCTGGAAAATCCGAACGGGGCTATAAATTTCATTCTGGGGCTATAATATTTCATTCTGCTTGTGGACTGTTTTGGAGAAGGCATATTCTAAACCAATATAAAATCGCTAGATTGTTTTGGTAAAGGCAGCCTTCCACTATATACGCGTATCCAGACAATGAATTGAAATCGGGAAATACTAAAATCTATTTCTCCTGAACGATTCATGCGAAGAGATTGAGTGATTGGTCGGTCGCGAACGATTCGATTGAAATGACCGGGACAGTAGTATGACCGAATTAACTCGATTCATGTGAAATCAAACAAGTTGTTCAATTGGTCACTTAGAAAAAATATTCTACGTCTCATATTGTACCCGATCAAAGCGATTTATATGCTGGAGGTGACAAGCAGCGATTAAGTTGAAGGCGGACGTCGTTGCATTCATTCACTTACACGCAAAACAACGACAACTGACATAACGAACCTGTTTTGCCTCATTCATTCACTCACACGCTAAAACAACAAGAACGACCCTGTTTTGTCCTTTTTTCTCAGTGTTTTAGGCTGCAAAGCGTTTTATTCAAAACCGTGGGATTGTCGTCAGCAGCTCTATGGTCCGTCTGTACTCGGTCGCTCGAACGTAGCTAATGATTAAATTAAAGACAATTTAAGGGAAAATGCGCCAAGAGAAAATCGAAACTAAACAATTTTTTTGTGTTCAATTTACGGATTCAAAGAACATTAAAATTCATTCATTAACCGCACACTCCCTATAAATTCTAAAAATTAAATCATTAGAATTGGTTTTTTTTCCTCGAATTCATAAAACCAACCATCCATTAACTCTTGTCGCGTTATCACCCTAGAGTGTCTTAAGTCTAATCATATATTGCCTAGGAAGTTCAAAAAATACCGACCGATCAGCGACAAGCGACTACCGAAGACCGACCTATTCGAAAACGAAATGACTCGGTCATACTGGGTTTTGAAACTTATTAATTGTTTTTAGGCGTCTAGTAACGCCTAGTGTCGCGAAAAGGAGGAAGTGAATAACTTCAAATCACGATATCGCGTGAAAAAATTACGCAGAAGAATTGATATTTGTTTCATGCTTAAAATCGTGTAAATGAAGTATGTTGAATAAAAAAAATGCCCTTAAAACAACCTCCTCGGACTCGCTCACTGTTCCTTGACCTGTTCGCGAAAAATTGGTCTGTTCTTTTTGCATACACTTTCTACACAAGGTTACACTTTCAGCCCTAAAGATGTTCTTTTTGTCACTGTAACGTCAGAGGTGGCTGTTCTTTTTATCAAGTGTAGTGTACTGAGTGTACACTTTTATACACTTCTTTACCATCTGTCAAAATTGATGGCTTCATGAAGATAAACTTAACTTTTTGAATTTATGAAAATACATACAAGAATATTGAATGGCAATAAACTTGCATTGATAGAAATAAAAGAATAAAGTAAATAAAAAAGTGTGGAATTTTAACTGTCACTTTCCTACACTAACCCGTTCTTTTTGCACAATCTGCACCCTACAGTCAGTGTAAAGTGTATTACACTTAAAGTGTAAAGCCTTGTTTCCATCTACGTGTTTTGTTTCAAAAGCACGATCTGTTTCCATCTACATTTGAGTTTCATTTCGTGTTTTGAATGTCCCAGCGGAAAAATTCCAAGCGCTTCGATTACAAGCACTTAAGGAGGACTTAAAATGAAGGACTACATATCGAAGCAGTTTAGGAGCCCTTATCACATAAAGAGATAAAATACTTTAAAATTGGTTCAGAAAATGTAAGATATGAACGAGGAGCGTCTTTGGAGCGCTCGTTAATAAAAAGAGCGCTCGTTAATGCATTTTCAAGCGCTTCATTTCCCGCTGGGTGACAGTTTGATCAGCTGGTGCGTTTGTTGATATTCATTTCACTGAAATTTTCAGGGCATACTCTGACTAGTTTTCCTGTTCAGTATCGTAATTGGAACTAAAACTTGTCATTTTGTAATTACAAATTTGTATGAGAAATCGTGGGCTGTTTTCAAAAGTACGTCATTAAGGGTAGATGGAAACAAGCTACAAAAAAGTGTGAAGTTCCCCTGGCAAACAGAACAAACCTAATGTTGCGTGCAAATGTTCCCTAATGCGCATAAAGTTAAATCAGTTCAAAAGGAGCCCGCCCATTAACTTACCTGCAATTATACTATCTAAGTCCTAAGCACTGGATTACTGGGAAGTGAGAACCGGAAACGCTGTTGAATTCATCAAGGTGCAGCCATGGATTTACTTGATCTTTCAGATAATTCTTGCCAGACTGCTTAATAACTGCAGTATTTTCCAAGCGTAAGTACTGGCTGAAATCAAATTGCCCTTGTTTGATTGGAGCTCACGCGTACAGGGGTTTGGTTACTAAGGAAGTGTAAGCTGCCTGGCATACGCGGGAGTCCCTAGCTTATCTTGTGAAGAGGACCAAATGTTGCTAGGATATACTTGAAGACTCTTGAAGCACCTACGTTCTCAGATCTCAAAGAAGTATTGAAAAACAGTTTACAGATCTTGCTAAAACAGGGACCTTTGTATTTAACGAAAAACTGTCGCTACAGATCGAGACTTGAGTGCAAACAAGCATCACGAGACCCCTTCAGACTCTCCAAAGTAGTGGTATCGCTTTAGACCCGCTAAGACCGACACTAAAACCTAACCTCATCTAAAAGATAATTGAAAGATGGTATGTATATTGTTTAGCATTTGCGATGTACCGTTATTAGTTATTTTTTTATTAATTTTATTCTCTCGTCCCTTATATATCTTTCATTAAGCGTAAAGGGTTTAATTTTGGCTTTCGAACAATATTTGATATTCAATTTAAATAATAAACATTTCATTGGGAGCATCAATAGCTTCGATTATTATTATTAATTTGGAAGCCACACTGGTTCTCGAACCACGACCTTCGTTGTATTTTGTTCCTGGCTCTTAACTACTCCCTAGGCCATATCCCTTCAGAAAGGAGATGATTTTACTCAGAGGAGTCTTCTTCATAAGTGAGAGTAAATCCACCGAGAATCTACCTTCTTGATATGGCCACTGCATCAGAATCACACAGAATGTGTGCCGTGGTTTCAGATGTGATATCACAGAATCGACATGTATCTAGTGATACTTTGCCGATGATGTTAAGCTGATAATTAAGGAAATAGTGTCCTGAACATATACCATTATCACCCATGCGTTATACTTACTTCAGGAAAGGCATTCCGACGCTCTCCTAGTTGAGAAAGTCAGGCATTTCTTTTACTGTCTAAGGACGGGTTTCACAGTCGAAGTTTAAACCAAAAATTTTCTTTAAACTTGGGATCAAACGAATTATGCGTTTCACAGAAGTTGTTAAACTCAATTTTTATCCAATATTTGGCTTAAGCTAAACGGTAGAAGTTCTTCGGTTTATAGCTCGGATTAAGGTTTTTGACAGCTCGTCACTCCTTCTCTAATTCATAGTACCGTGATGTCAATATTATCGGAAATAGCTAGTTTTAAATAAAACGCTTGAGTTTTGTTATGAAATTATATAAAATTAGGGCTTCAACAAACTTGTTGTTTTTCCGTTTTCCAATTTTAAATATTACATTGACATGAAATGACAGAAAAAGCAGAGTATACCAATGTTAAAAAACTTAACTTCAGCAAAATTAGTTCACAATGATCCGATTAGATAATCTTAGGATATTTATTTACTGTGAAATCGGGTTAAGTTTATAGTGCAGTTTATTCTTAAGTTTAAGTTAGACTAAACTTCAGATCAAATTTGAACTGTGAAACCGGTCCTGAAAGTGAGTTCCAATAATCTTCCACTTGAAGATTTATCCACTTTAAAATGACTTCCTTAATGAAGCCTTTACATACTCCACAGTTCCGGGACTATCATAGGTGATTTGGCTCTAGCTAGCTACTCAGATGATTCGTTACCAGGAATACTCTCAAGTCCTATCAACCACATCAGGAAAGGACTATTATGTTGTGCCAGCTCTTTAAGAAGAGCATGACGGCCCCACACAAGCTAAGAGCGGAAACAATAAGATTTCAGCGCTAGCAGTGCCGCTTAGCTGCCAGATAAGATAATAATTGTAGCGCCTTTGGGTTTATTAATTAGAAGTTTACCTGCAAACAGCTCTAAAGCATCTTGAAACACAGTGGCTGTTTGTACCATTGCCATCCATATTAGCTTCGATTAGCGCGTGAAGAAGTTCGATCGATTGCGACAAGTATAAATAGTTCAAAGGAGGTGTAGATCGGTCGGACCAGAGCCCTGATGCGTCGCTCCTAAGTTGAGCTAATTTTTTTTCCTGTTCTCTTACCGAATCAACATTGGAACGTGTGTCGAAAACAGTATCCACGCATAGGAATTTAATTATGCATCCAATGGTGAAGTGCCAGAAGATATCTCTTTTTGACCACTCCGACTGGCGGTATCTATTCTCTTTAGGGTTTCTCTCCATTACCTTGTAATCTAAAAATCACAGAGTAATTTAGGGCTGTTTGAAATTGTTACAAATTTTAAAAACTTCCTGGGAATTTTATTCCGAGCATTAGTTGGTTTAGGGACACTTTCTACAACTAACAATATTCCACAATTAACGAAATTCATGGAAGAGAATGCAAATTGGCTTGTGAACAAATTCGCGCACGTGTAAGGGATTTCACGTGCGTCTAGCAACCCTGTGTTGAAGAGTGTATTTATTTTATCAGAAATCATGTGTTTACCTTTTAAGCCCAAGAACTTCTCGAACCGCACGAACAATAAAAATGCAACATAAAACCACAATCAATATTCTCCAATACCTCTCCAATGCCTACAGTCAGATACCATGCGATCCAAGTCAAAAAAAAAAATTCATGGAGGTCTAATTGAGAAATGAGCAGAAGTCACGTGTTCGTTCTCGTTTTAGTAATGCGTTTAAAAGAACACATTTCGCTCTTAATTGACTGTCAACGTGCACGTAACCATTTACTTTTCTTTTCAGATTGCAGTATCTACTGATCAAATTAAGATCTAAATTAAAACCAAGGCCCAAATTGTTCTAGCAGCGAATCGACACAAGAACGACTACAATTAATCCGAGATAGAGAAACTGCTCGATCGAATGATGAGAAAACGTGCATTGATGGGCGACAATCAATAGCGATGAGTGTAGATAGCACAGAGACGAGTACTTGACATGGCTATTTCGATAAGGAAAAAAGTTTCATATTTCGGTCGCGACTCAGTACGTCATCGGTTTATGTAAATCAGGGACATAATTCAGTTAAGAGCGCCGCACTTGGCAGTGGAAAAAAGTACTCACCAGGTTCAAGATCCAAGATCATATCCAGAGCTTGTCTGTAATTTGGTACTTGCTCATTGAGCCCAGTTAAATTGAATTTATCTTGGATATAGTCTTCGTCTACCTAAAACAAGAAATTGAAACAAACAAATTAGGGACACGTGATACTCGAAGGAGGCTGCACTTACCTCACAGAAGAACTCGTTGCCTCGCAAGCCACAGAACCACGTAACCCAAGATACTTCCTCGGAGCTGCTCATTTTCCTGTTAATTGAGGTGGAAGCCATATTTTTTTTTGTAGTTACGAGTATAAAAAACGATTTCTTATAAATTTAGTTAACTATGTATATTCAAATCTACAATTATCACAGCTTCCGTTATCAATTTTTTCGTTTTCTTTCTTTCTTGTTTTGAACTATGTAATTCGCTCGGATGCGTAACGAAAAAAATACGCAAAAAATAAAAATCGTCTGAATCGAACTGATTATTACAGGGTCGAGGACGGACAGAGAACAACCCGTAGCCGTATCACTTGAAAAAAAAGGATTACATAAAAAACGCAAGCATTGTTTCCGTACTGTTGTGGAATTTGGGCTCCCCGCGAGTCAGCCGGCTTTACCGCAAACAAAAAAAAACTAAAATAAATAAAAACAAAACACAGCCCGGAAAATCTGACACGCGAATTCTTCCAATTTTATCACGCCGATCGTTTTAAAAATTAAAAAAATAATATCACACAAGGCAAAACGAAATTCAGCAGTGCTGGGAAATGTCGCCGCCTCGATATGTGCGGTCGGTCGTTGAGGGCGAGTTTTTTTTTCGTTTTTTCGCGGCGGCGACTTTCTTCGGAAAGATTATAAAATAAACTGCGGCCCCGCAACCGCTTCGAATTCAATTTTCCACTTCTTTTTTACACACGGCTGTAGCGTGAATTGAAAATTTGCCGCGCGAAGGACATGAACGTTGATGTTACAGTTTTTTTTTTTTTCCAGCGATATTTTGAAGGCGACGACGAGTTGTCACCAGCACGAAACTTCACAAATGGCGAGCGGAGTCTCGTTTTGTGTCGCTCGTTTTCGGGCTACCTACTGCCCGTGTATGCGTTTACGACGAGGCGATGGCAGCCCGCAACCAACACGAAACCGAAATTTACGTACTACAGAACGTACGGGACGGGATACGGGCGGTGAAGTTCACCACCGCGATGAGTTTTTTTTTTTTTTTCATTTCTTTACCTTGTCGGAATTGAGAAAAACGATCGGGAAAAATCCAATTAATTCGCGAACGATACAAAATCGTTTGGAGAAACTGTGAAAAACACAAAAGACAAGAACCGATCGAACGTTTCTAATAAATTAGGCGACGTATTTTCACTAAGAAATGTGAGAAAATTGAAAAAAACTGATTTACCTTTTGTGATGCCACAGCCAGCCACACTTACTCAATTCTTAAAACTATGAAAATTGTCCGTCTTCGATTGGAAATTTCCCATTGTTGGGTTGGCGTCGTGGATGTGTGAGTGCGTGTGGTGAGTTTTTGCGAAGCGCAGCTAAATTTTTGACTGGTACTGTACGAGATGCACGATGGAAATTATAATGTTACGATCGTTTCAAAAAGATGGCGCTGGGCGAAGTAAGAAGAGAAACGGGCGAAACTGGGCGGACGATAAATAAAATGGATCACTAGCTCCTAGAAAAAAGAGGATCGGATTTATTGGAAAAACGGCAGACTTTGTTATCTGCGGATTTGATCTATACGTATCAAATAATAAAGGCGTCAAAAACTGATAATCTCTTTTATTAATTTTTTCCTCTGTTTAACATTTCAGAAGTGGGATACTGGATAATAGAAAAAAAAAAAGAAAAATGAATAAATATTCAGAGGAAATGGACGGAGTTGTGCTTGGAGTAGACACGTCTGACATTGAGGCGGAAGGTGCACAGGAGCAGTCTCCTATTCGTGCTGATGGCGGGCGGCGTTATTCCGATAGGCAGAAGCTCGGGACTTCGACACAAGGCGATGGTGTCCATGTTTCGGATGACATCAGTAGAACGGTCAGGGAGCTGATGAAGTCGGGGCTAGCTGACCAGATTCATAAAGCAGTACAACAACAAGCGGCCTTGGCGTTTGGCGACTTGTTGGAGTCTCGCAATGATCCGGCGGAAAGAAGATCATTACAATTGAACTCGACCGAACGGGAAAGTACAGGGGACGGGCGAGCGTTGCGTATTGGCAACGAAATTGTGGATCGTTTTGATCCGGGGAATGCAGACGAAAATGTGGACCGCTGGTTACGAAAAATAGATCAGCATGGCGATGTGCACAGATGGTCTGACTATGAACGGGCCACAATAATGCAGTCCAAGTTGGAGGGGTCTGCCAAAAAATGGTACCACCGCCTAGAGAGCTATGATTTTTCCTGGGCTCAATGGAAGGCGACCTTGCGAGCGGCCTTTCCGAGACGGTACGATTTTGCTGTGGTGCTAGAGGACATGGTGGCGAGAAGGAAGCTGCCGACCGAAGGAATGACTGCATACTATCATGCAAAGCTTCAGCTGTGTGAGCAAGCCAAAGTACGTGGCGAGGATGCAGTTTCATGTATCGTTCGTGGATTGCCGGAGGAGCTTCGTGCAAATGCACAGGCGATCGGATGCAAGACACCAGAACAATTATATACCAAGTTCATGGCTGGACTGGAGTCTTACAGACGTCGAGAAGTGGGCTCGAAGGCGATATCACGCGGCGAAAGTGATTATCGAGAGCCAAACAAAATACGGCGGGAACAAATATTGGGGTCAATACCAAATAGGCGCTGTTATAATTGTCAAGAAGAAGGCACTCATATCAGCAAGGACTGTCCGAAGCCTCGAATGGAACGGTGTTGGCAGTGTGGACAAGGCGGACATATGTCAAGAAATTGTCCGAAGCGTAGACTGGAGGGAGTACAGGTGAGACTTTTGACTAATCCAGAATATTCTACCTTTAGGCAACGAGGTATCGTTAATGGGGAGGAAGTGCGGGTGTACCTAGATACGGGTAGTGAGCAGAATTTACTGGCAAAAGATGCAGTGGAAAGATTGAAGTTGTACGTTGTTAACAAGAGTATGGGCGTTCTACTTTGTGGATTTTCCGGTGGTTTAGCCAAGGCGTTAGGCGAAGTTAATTTTCAGGTGACAATGGCAAATGTCCAGTTGGAAGTCAAGGCGTTAGTGACCGATTGTGACATGGGCCGTATTGAGCTCTTGTTAGGACAACCGGCAATTCAAAGTCCTGGTGTGACGATGATTGTGAGTAACGGCAAGGCGATATTGGTGGAAGATGGAGGCGCGGCAGACACTCTCAAGCAATTAACGTTGGAAGGAGAACCCACACGGCGAAAGGTGATTCTTCGGGAGGATTTTGTTTGTCCTGCTTCGTCTATTGGAAAAGCAGTAGTGGAGGTGCAGGAAGGAAATCCAGGAGAAAACGTTTTCATGGCGGCTAAAATGTTTAATGATACCAAATTCTGGATTGCGATTCCGGGAGGCGTCTTAACATGTGGAAAACCAACCGAAATAATGGTTAGTAATCTTGGCGAAGGCGAGCTGCACTGGAAAAAGGGACGTCTTATTGCCAGAGCGGAAGAATGGCAGGAGGCAACTACAGGAATGGACCAACACACAACTAAGGTAAATGTTCGAAAAATAAATATGAAACTATTGACGAATGAAATAAAAATCGGTGCTATACATGTAAGTTATAAGAGGCGGCTGCTAAGCATGTTGGAAGAAAAGTCACATTGTTTTGCGGAAAATGATGGGGACTTGGGGTTAACCAGTTTAGGAGAAATGAAGATTCATTTGTCAACAGATGTACCAGTCTTTAGGCGACCTTATCGGTTAGCAATAACAGAAAAGGAAACAGTGCGGAGAAAAGTGAAAACACTTTTAGAGGCGGGTGTGATTCAGGAATCAAGTTCAGCGTATGCCAGTCCGATCGTACTGATTCCGAAGAAGACCGGCGAAGCCAGACTTTGTGTAGACTATAGGGCACTGAATGCCATTACGGTGAAGGACCGGTATCCTTTGCCGCTGATTTCGGATCAGCTAGATAAACTGGCAAAGAAGCGGTATTTCACTACGCTTGATTTGGCGCAGGGATATCATCAGGTTCCAATGCATGTTGATTCTGTTAGTAAAACGGCGTTTATTACTCCTGATGGACATTACGAATATCTACGAGTTCCGTTTGGGTTAGCAAATGCACCGGCGGTGTTTCAAAGGGTCGTAGATAAACTTTTGGGCGGGTTTAAAAACGAACAGATACTGGCGTATATGGATGACTTAATGCTTCCATCAATAAATGTTGAGCATGGATTAGAATTACTGCAAACTGTTTTAAGTTTGATCGAAAAGGCGGGATTAAAATTAAAATTAGAAAAGTGTTCATTTTTAATGGAGACTGTAGAGTATCTTGGACATGAAGTTTCGGCAGAGGGAATACGACCGGGAACCGGGAAAACAAAGGCGGTTGGAAAATATGACGCTCCAAAGAATGTGCATGGTGTGCGACAGTTCATAGGGCTTGCATCATATTTCCGCAAATTTGTGAAAAACTTTTCATTGTTGTCAAGGCCATTAACAAATCTCACAAAGAAAGGCGTTGTTTGGCATTGGGGCGAGGAACAACAAGCTGCGTTTGATTTACTGAAGAGTAAATTGGTTGAAAGACCATTGCTAGCGATTTATGATAGTAATATGGAAACAGAGCTGCATACCGATGCAAGTAAGTGGGGCTTAGGTGGCATACTGATGCAAAAATTTGGCGAATTGGAGGGTTGGAAGCCGGTAGAATATTTCAGTCGGGCTACTACTATACAGGAACAAGTATACCATAGTTACGAGCTAGAGACTCTGGCGGTAGTAGAGTCGATCAGGCGGTTCCGAGTATATCTAGTTGGAATTCATTTCCGGGTTGTAACTGACTGTGTGGCGATTCGGGCTGCTTTGACCAAGAAGGATTTGGTTCCTCGCATAGCTCGATGGTGGTTGGCGATTCAGGAGTTTGATATGGAGGTAGAATATCGTCCAGGCGTTCGGATGCAACATGTTGACGCTCTCAGTAGAAATCCTTTGGCGCAAGAGGACCAAGAGAATGCGATACATGTTAATGTCGTAGCTATTGAAAACAATGACTGGTTTCTGACAGTGCAGTTACAGGATCCTAAGGCGCAAGAGATTGTAAAAGCACTGACGGATGGTTCGGAATTACCAGAAATAGTGGCGAACTACCGAATCAGAGGCGGGAGATTATATCGCAAGACATTGCACGGCGATCGCTTGTATGTTCCGGCGTTGGTGCGATTTAATTTGCTGCGTAAACATCACGATGAAATAGGGCATCCGGGCTACGAACGGTGTTTAAAGTTGGTGCAAGAAACTTATTGGTTTCCGAAGATGAGGCGTTTCATCTTGAAATATGTAAGATCGTGTCTGAAGTGTTCTTTCGCAAAAGGCGATTATGGGCGAGGCGAAGGGTTTCTGTATCCATTGGAACGGCGGGCGATACCGTTTGATACAGTGCATGTGGATCATTTGGGCCCGTTTGTGAAGAGTGTGAAGGGGAATTCATACTTGTTGGTGATGATTGACGGTTTCACAAAGTTTGTATTGGCGAGGGCGACAAAGACCTTGAGATCAACTGAGACAGTGGCGAGACTGAGAGAGATATTTTCTGAGTACGGGTACCCAAGGCGTGTAATTAGTGACCATGGTTTGGCGTTTACTAGTAGGGTGTTTAAGGACTTTATCTCAGAGAAAGGCGTTAGACATGTCCTAAATGCGATAGCTACACCGAGAGCGAATGGTCAGGTGGAAAGATCAAATCGCACTATAATAGAGGCGTTGGCAACAGGCGCAGAAAGTGAAGCTCGTTGGGACGAAGCATTACCAGATGTAATGTGGGGTATCAATAATACAATCAACGCTACTACAAGATTCTCTCCGGCGCAACTGTTGTTCTCCCATGGAAGTCGTGGTGTAATAGCGAATTTGGCGAGTGGCGAGCTAGCTAGCGAGGCGAGAGTTCAAGGCGATGATGAGAATTCGAGGGAGACGACTCGTCACATTGAGAACTCACAAGGCGAGGTTGGTGATGACCTAACAGGCGTGGCGACAGATCTGAATGTTGATCTTGGTCAGGGTGAGGCGATAACGACCACTGACGTTGCGACGAGGAAGCGGAAGAGTGACGACTCAACTGTTCCAAGTCATGCGAAAAGGCTATTACTGGACCGCGCACAGGCGAGTGAAAATATCACTAAGGCGGCAAGGCGAATGAAAGATCGATATGATCAAAGGCGGAAAAGGGCGATCAAGTATTTAGTAGGCGAACTTGTATTATGGCGACATGCAGTGGCAAGTAAGCCGGGCGTTGGCATGAGTAAGAAATTGGCGAATAAGTATGACGGACCATTTCGAGTCAGAAAGGTGTTAGGTAATGATAGGTACGTCATCGAGGCGATTAAGGGTGTAAGGGGGTATAAGAGATACGAGGCGGTTGTGGCGGTAGACTCTCTCAGGCGGTATCATGGTGTGAATGATATGGAAGTAGACGTTGGCGATGAAAGTGGCGAAGAGGTTGATCGACTGGATCTGATCGATCTCTTGGAGTCGTAGGGCGAAACATTAATGGGGACATTAATCTATTTTCAGGATGGACGAATGTTACGATCGTTTCAAAAAGATGGCGCTGGGCGAAGTAAGAAGAGAAACGGGCGAAACTGGGCGGACGATAAATAAAATGGATCACTAGCTCCTAGAAAAAAGAGGATCGGATTTATTGGAAAAACGGCAGACTTTGTTATCTGCGGATTTGATCTATACGTATCAAATAATAAAGGCGTCAAAAACTGATAATCTCTTTTATTAATTTTTTCCTCTGTTTAACAATAAGGTTAAAAATGAGCGCGATTTTTTGAATTGATTGCTTGTCAAAAAAAAATTGAGAATAGAACAGCGGAACTGCTAGAACAAAAATTGAGGGCAGAAACGGGTCACATTTTTTTTGAGAAAAGAAATCACCATAACTTTTACCAATCTGAAAAATCTACAGTGTTGTTTTTGCTAACACTTAGGTAAGTCCCAAAAGATATTTGGGACCTGGTGATGGTTTCTCCGGCACCTCATTTCTGAGTGCCAACGGGAGACTGGGTGGGACGTGGCTTCTTATGTTGATGAGCCGACTAGTTCATTACAACTGCGCTTATATATTTAAAAAGTACCGACTGATACGGAATTGAATATTGTGTTCCACTTTGGGAAAATAGTCAATTCTATGTCACTCGGCCAATATTGTTGAGATCCGGATCTAGGTTTTAAGTACTAAACAGAACATGGACTTCGACTTCGATTTTCCTACATTTGCCTACCTTGCGGCAGTCCGCAGGCTATTTGCCTATCTTGTCGCAGTCACAGGCGAAGTTGGTGTTGTGGGTATCACCGTATAATCCTGTGTATTCTAAAGACAGGGACAGTGCGGTCAAAGTCGAAGTCCCTGTTCAGTTTGGGCCTTTAGTCTCTGTCACACATTTAGTCTGTTCTTTTTGTCGGTTTTAGTGTACACTGAGTACACTTTTTCCACTGGCTCTCGAGCTAGTGCAGAAAAGTGTAAAAGGAAGTGGCGGGGAAGGAACAAGAACACTATTTGAGGTTGAGTTCGTGTCATTGATTTGATGTCAAAGGCTGTGTAGAAAATCGAGTGCAAGAAAGTGCAGAAATATCATGCACAAAGAACAGACTAATTGCATTGCAAAGTACGATAACGAGACATGAAGTTTGTTGAGTCGCCGCGCCAGGCGGCACAAAGTTTCGGCGATGCACTGTAGCAATCGTTCTCTGTACAAGTAGTTGGGTCAATGGAACGGATCTACCGCTGCACATGACCTTCAACTGCTTGTATAGAGAACGATTGCTACAAGCGATTACCATAAATGGTGAGAAAAAGGGCGATCGCGATCGATGAATGTGTGCGTGCCCTGATTTCTGGCAGGTGACGAGAAAATGAGTTGTATGCGCTCCTCCGGTCTGGTTGAGTCTTTTGAGGAATTTTGCGTGTGTCGCCGGATCTTTTGCTTGTAGCCTGGAGTAAAAGTGCCTTGGTGTTTTTATACGCACGCATAGTGTTATTTTTTGGAAATAAATCGCCATTGAAATTGGAAATCCATGAGTGTTCCGGGGAGTCTTTTGAGGAATTTTGCGTGTGTCGCCGGATCTTTTGCTTGTAGCCTGGAGTAGAAGTGCCTTGGTGTTTTTATACGCACGCATAGTGTTATTTTTTGGAAATAAATCCCGATTGAAATTGGAAACCCATGAGTGTTCCTTCGAGTGGTATTTGGTGTGCTTAGTTTCGTGAATTTCATATGAGTTGCAGAGAAATGATAAATCGAGAAAAAGAAACGTTTTTCGAAATTCGGTGGTGAATGATGGAGTTTTTTTGTGATAGCGGCGCGAAATTCTTTGCGAGTGAAACATCGAAAATTAGCGGCGCGAAATTCTTTGCGAGTGAAATATCGGTATTGTTGTGGAAATGAGTTGTCGTTTTGCTTTGTATTAAAATGGCGGATATTTTAACATAATTAAAAGGAATATTTTAGCAGTTGTTCAGATCAAGTACGCAAAATTCCTCAAAAGACTCCCCGGAACACTCATGGATTTCCAATTTCAATGGCGATTTATTTCCAAAAAATAACACTATGCGTGCGTATAAAAACACCAAGGCACTTTTACTCCAGGCTACAAGCAAAAGATCCGGCGACACACGCAAAATTCCTCAAAAGACTCAACCAGACCGGAGGAGCGCATACAACTCATTTTCTCGTCACCTGCCAGAAATCAGGGCACGCACACATTCATCGCTGTTCGTTTCAAGGTTTGCTTACGGTTAACGGTGCGATCATTTCTACGATTTCAAAGTAAAGAGGAAAAAAAAAAATAATTGTTCAGATCAAGTGCTGTTCGCTTTAAAGAGAAAAAAAAAAAAATAAGTACATAGTTATATACATTTTATTTGCATTAAACTCAACGATTGTGCGTATACAACACTCGAGGATTAATGCGAAACCCGTCAATAGAGAGATTGATTTCTATGCAGCGAGAATATTCGAGAAAACCAAAATCGAAATATCATTTTCCGCGATGACGCAATTATCGTTCATGTTCGACAACAATTGATTCGCGATTTATCTCTCGTCCGTCAACGCCAAAATGACAGTCACCGGTGTCGAATTGTTTTGCTCAAGAGTTTGTGTGGCTACGGCTGAATGATGGCGCGGTGTTTTAATCGCTTCGTTGTAAAAATCAAAATGCATTAAATTCCTGAACTCCGCTTCATCTGGAGTATTTAAAAGAAAAGCATCGACTAGTCAAGAAATTGCATTTTAATAAATTTGGAATCAACTTGTCATTCCTCCGAAAGCAAACCAAATTAAAATAAATTAAACTAAACGAAATATACAACAAAATTCTAACAATGAATGATTAGGACCCTAAAATATACTTGAAGCATAAATAAGAATTAAAATAAATTAAACTAAACGAAATATACAACAAAATTCTAACAATGAATGATTAGGAACCTAAAATATACTTGAAGCATAAATAAGAATTAAAATAAATCAAACTAAACGAAATATACAACAAAATTCTAACAATGAATGATTAGGAACCTAAAATATACTTGAAGCATAAATAAGAATTAAAATAAATTAAACTAAACGAAATATACAACAAAATTCTAACAATGAATGATTAGGAACCTAAAATATACTTGAAGCATAAATAAGAATTAAAATAAATTAAACTAAACGAAATATACAACAAAATTCTAACAATGAATGATTAGGAACCTAAAATATACTTGAAGCATAAATAAGAATTAAAATAAATTAAACTAAACGAAATATACAACAAAATTCTAACAATGAATGATTAGGAACCTAAAATATACTTGAAGCATAAATAAGAATTAAAATAAATTAAACTAAACGAAATATACAACAAAATTCTAACAATGAATGATTAGGAACCTAAAATATACTTGAAGCATAAATAAGAATTAAAATAAATTAAACTAAACGAAATATACAACAAAATTCTAATAAATATATAAATATGAATTCTTCATAAAAAAAGAAAAAAAATAAGTTAGGGTTAAAATGACATGACGACAGGACAGACGAAACAGTAATCGATAAATGCCTATTTCGATAAAGAAACTAATAATAATAAAACAATAAAATAAATCGTCAAATTCTAAATGATCATGAATAAAAGAATGAACAGCAAATTACAGAACGCAGAAGGATAATGGGGTAAGTCCAAATTTTAGTATTCATTATTTTTTTTATTATTCATATTTTTTTTCTCACGCATTTAATTTGGTTGCCCTGGATGAATTTTTTTTTTGCTCGGTGATATTCTGTGGAAGTGATTTTCTTTGACTCTATTAAAATGATGGAAGGCTAAGGCCAAAAAGATAAAAGTGAACCCAAGCGAGTAAGCTCCTAGCCCCAAACCTCAAAAAGGGGTCACGACGAATATTTTCATTTTGGAATGTCGTGGCTGAGGTAGGGTGGGCAGAGCAGGGCGCTACTTACACCTAAGCGCCCTGACAAATCGCGAAGTCGCGCAACTCCACCGCTTCTTGGTCTTTCACGACCTATTGGGAAGATAGTCCCAATTTTAATCACCCTGGAGTAAGCCGACACGAAATTTTTGTTGTCCAGGCCTAGGGTTTATGGTCTGAGGTAGAGCAAGAACCACCCCACACTGCCGTAGCTAGTCCCGGCCGCCAGCAAGCGTGTCGCTTCCGTTCTACTTCAGCCACCAATTCGGACGTAGGCGGAATTGGCCCATTCTGTCCCGAACCTTTCCTATCCTTCAATTATTTTGACTTTTTCAAGTCAAAATAATTCTTCCAAGGCCTTAAACACAACAAGTTTCAAACAATCGTATATTGTTTTTAACTTCGACCTCGATCAGGCAATATGCTTCTGAATACGTACTTAATATTACCGGCATTCCCAGTATGTCAGTATACAAACCGAGCCATTTGTATTTGGATATTAATTCATTTAATCCAGCTTGAGTTTGTTTATGTTACAAAACTGTTCTACTGGTAATGGAGATATGAGGGAAAATCCAAGCATCTGGATTAGATAAGGTAATATGGGCTCTGTTCAAGATTTCTGTTATAGCTGCTTCGAAAGCATAGCATAGCAAGACTGTAGCAGCTGTCAAATTCAGCCATAGCATGAAATAGCTTCTTCGGTTTTTGAACAGCCGAAAGCAGCTTGTATAGCTTTCAACAGCTGTTCGACACATACATACGCAAGTAGCGTTCCATATGACATATATATTAATAAAAAAAAAGTGAAAATGAGCACTACCAGTAGTGTCCTTAAATTTTTCACTTTTTCTATTGTTAATAAAACATTATTTTCCATTTTAAACATTCAAAATTTCGTTGAGACAAAACTGACAGCTGCACACACATGCATATTGCAATAGCCGCTTTCTAGTTACAGTCCGGGGGTGTGTTCAAGATTTCTGCTATAGCTGCTAATAGCTGCTTTTTTATGCTTTTGTGTGTTCAATGCAACCAAGAAGCTGCTTTCTCGTGCTTGCTATTTAACACTAGATCTGTTCAAGATTTTTAAAAGCTGCTTCCATAGCTGCTTTTTCTTGCTCGTACTCCGGGCTCTGTTCAAGATTTCTGCTATAAGCTCGAAATTCCAGGATAAAATTCATTTTCATGTTTTAAACTTTTTCCCTATATTCTCCGAGGTTCAAACTATTTTTTAAGCAAACAAAAAAAAAACTATTTTTCGAAAAATTTACAGTTAAAAGTTAAGTAACTCACCACTCATTTAAACCATGGGTAAATATCAATTCCCCCTAAATTACATCCTCCATATTTGATGCATTTCAGAACTACCCCTAAACTTACCACACCAACATTCTTCGTGCGTTTTATCACACATTTGACGTTTCTCTTTACTTTCGTTCATAGCGGCAGCACGTTGTTTCTGTTTTGACTTTTACATTTTTCACGCATCGTGCCATCAGTTTGAGAAAAAAACCAATTAACCGAATGAAAATTGGAAAATTTTGAAATGACACCAACTACCGCAACAACCAAAACAACTCCAACAAAGAAGAAAAAACCCGTTGTCCGTTACTTCGACAATTCGGCGGCGTTAAAAGATGAAACGGACGTCGAGCGAGTACACTTGAATCCGAAGAAGAAGCCAAAAGCATTCGATGGTGAAGTGGTCAGAGTGAATCTGAAAGAGAAACGTGTAAATTACAAAGTAAGAAAACAATTTAAAACCTACGAGAGGCCAAGATTGGATAAGAAATTGTTCAAGAAACATTCGCGTGGAGTGCAGGCCAATTCAGCGGGTGTTAAGACGGCATTTTTCAAGGAGAAATTAGAACGTAAGGAAGTATTTTTGAACTACGCCACCGAACAGGCTGCAAAGACTGAGATTCTTCGAAATGAAGAGGAAGGGTACGGAAACGGACGTGTTTTTGATTCGAATTGAAATTTATCGGATTTTCTTACGATTTCAGATTTATTGTGGCCGATGAAAACGAACGGACTCTGGACTATTCGCAGAGTGAAATTGTCCAAAACGTAAGTATCCGTAGAAGATTGTGGGGTGACTGAGGAGACCACTGGAAAAGAGATGACTATCGACAGTTCCGTTTTACGAATTAGGATTAGGGCCCTGTCCAGGATCTGTAACTATTTTTGTTTGTCTCTTTTGATGCAGAGAATCTTTTGATGTAGTTGTAGTTGAACTTGCAACAGGGAGAAATGCACTGTGAATGCGACGATTCATAAAAGATTACGCCATTACGGTGCATGTTTCACGTCGTAGCTAATCCATTTCTTTTTGCGAGTAAAACTGCGCTTCATCTTCATCATTCCTTCCGCTCCTTGATGGGAACACGCCCCTGAAACATAACAGTTTTTCGGTGCTTCGATTGAAAACGAGGAAGAGCAACAAAATCGGTCACCAGAAATTCTCGAATTTAATAATTTTCTTTTTTTTCATTGCTAGGTCGACATAACAGCCGCCACAAAGCATTTTAATCTTAACCTCGATTTCGGTCCATATAATGTCCGCTACACAAAGAACGGTCGTCATTTATTACTGGGTGGACGTCGCGGACATGTGGCCGCCTTCGATTGGGTAACAAAAAAACTGCACTGCGAATTGAACACAATGGAAGAAATAGTGGATATAACGTGGCTCCATATCGAAACAATGTTCGCATGCGCCCAAAAAAACTGGGTCTACTTCTACGACAATCAGGGAACGGAAATTCACTGCGTGAAACGCTTGTATCGCGTCAATAAACTGGAATTTCTACCATATCATTTCCTGTTGGCTTCGGCCAGTACCGAAGGATATTTGTCATGGCTTGATGTGTCGATAGGTGAGATTGTCGGCCAGTACAATTCAAGTTTGGGTGATATTCGAATAATGCGACAAAACCCGAGCAATGGAGTGCTCTGTACCGGCGGTGGTAAAGGAGTTGTCATGATGTGGTCGCCGACTGTACGAGAACCACTCGCAAAAATTCTTTGCCACGGAACTGCAATGACAAGTCTGGCTGTCGATCCAAAGGGTCTTCATTTGGCAACAAGTGGATTGGATAGAACGCTAAAAGTCTGGGACATTCGTCAACTGAAGGGACCACTTGCCGCTTATAACCTACGAAACGCCGCAAATGAAATCGATATATCTCAGAAAGGCTTGCTGGCACTCTCAATGGGCAACGTTTGCGAAATATATCAGAAAACAATTTTGGAAAGTAAAATGCCCGCTCCGTATTTACGACATCGAGTCACCGATTACGTACATGGTCTTCGTTTTTGCCCGTTTGAGGATGTTTTGGGTGTTGCGACCGCTAAAGGTTTCACATCGCTTCTTGTACCGGGCTCGGGAGAACCGAATTTCGATGCAATGGAAGCGAATCCGTTCCAGACGAAAAAACAACGTCGTGAACACGAAGTTCATGCGTTACTTGAAAAAATTCCCTCGGAATTTATTACGTTGGATCCGAAAGAGATTACGGGCGTTGATGTTGAAACACTGAAAAATAAGGTCGATGCGAAAAAGTCACTTTTGTTTGTGAAACCACCAAAAATTGATTTTAAGTCGCGTCACAAGATGAAAGGCAAGGGCGGGTCGGCTAAAGCGTCACGGAACAAGAAAATTGTACAGGAAGTTAAGCGAAAGGTAAAACAAATTTTGATTTAACAAAAGTTTTGTACGTTAAATGGTTCTGTTTTTATTTTCAGGAATTCGTTAAGGAGGTGCGGGAAACTAAAAATAAAATCTTCAAGGAACACAAGCAATCCGCTCCTGAAAGTACTGAGTTAAAAACACCGGCTACTGTTTTAGATAGATTTAAGCCTAAGAAGAAAAAATAAATAGTTGTAGATGCTTAAATTAAATTAATTTTTATTCTTATATTAAGCGGCAATAAAATCCTTGGAGTCGGCCTCGAAAACATCAAAGTTCGCCGTAGAATGTAGATCATCTCTTAAGAAGATGGCCGAACAGTTCAATATTCTTCTGTGCTGGGTGCCAGGACACAGCGATCATCCAGGGAACTGCATGGCTGACGAACTCGCTCGGCACGGTATCACCCTTAAGACTTTGCCGGAACATAGGAAACTGGGTGTGTCTCTCTCTACATGTAAACTGCTACTGAGACTGGACTCATTAGAGAAAACCAACTCAAGATGGGCAGATGGTACTACATGTCACACTGCGAGACAGATCTGGCCGAAGCTGAATCTAAACCGCTCTAAAAGGCTGACTCTGCTCAAAAGGGCAGACATCAGCACAACAGTCGGTGTCCTAACCGGTCATTGTCTTATATATCGACATGCTGAAATGATCGGCCTCTTCTCAAACGACTTCTGTAGAAGCTGCCTGGACGAGGAGGAGAAAGAGACAGTCCTTCACTTTCTCTGTAACTGTCCAGCTCTATCAGCCAGAAGGAAGCTCATCTTGGAGCTTACTTCTTCAACTCGTCTTGGTGATCTTGCCACAATGGAGGTTGCGAGAATCCAACGCTGCATTAAGCACTAAATGGTTTGACGAGTAGGATCGGATTTGATGATACTGTGGTATCACAACGGACCTTTTAGGTCCGAGCTCTCACGGACAGCCATGCGTACCTGCCTACCTAACTAGAGTTCCCGTTTGTGAATTGTTACCATGCTATTTAACTGGGTTTTCACAAATTCCTCAATATCTCTTAAAGATAAGCGTCCAATGCAACGGCGCGTCGCGAGTTATTGTTTCTACGTTCACTTTGAAGGGTGATATCTATTCGCTGCGTCTACTGAAGTGGGACGAGCCGGGCGCAATTCTGAAAACATTTCTAATTCTTCAACCGATAAGAAATTACGTTTCTTTTCACTTCTTCAAACAAAAAGCCTTGTAATAAGTTTTCGATATTCAAGCCCAAATCTGGCGAAGAGAGAGTCCATGAATTTTTACGGATACCTTATTATCGTCTTCAAGGCCGGTCAAGATTGCAAATTTATATGTTTTTCGATTATTCAACCCCCAAAGGTTAGAATAGGGCTGCAATTAGTTTCAACAAATTTTCCAATCTTTTCTCAGACCGAATGAGATATCAAATTGTTTTTTGGTAAGCAACAAGCTTGTACTCGTACAAACCGTTATACAAACGGCTAGAAAAAATCTTGTAGTTTAAATTTTTGGAAATTAGTTTTCGTTCTTTAGAGGAGATTGAACTGGACAGATTCAAAGCAAAATATCTCCAAACTAGCTCTGGATTGGAAAGGACAAAGAAAACAAGTGGCCTGTCGGCCAACACGGAGACGAACGATCGAGAAGGAAATTCGAGTAGTAAATAATTTTTGGCGACAAATAATGAATGGTGTCTTGTGGAAAAGGAGTTTTGTTGTCCTATGCCTTCTTTGGGATTACACTGCTAATTGAAGAATCGATAATAGGACGAAAAATTCGGCCAAATCTACAAAGTTACAAGGCAAATAAAGTTCTAAAAATATAATTTTTAAAGATTAGCTTGCATTTAGGGATAATCAAGTATCTTTTATTTTTATTAAATATTTCAAACCAAAATTTAAAGAAATCAACGTTACTGTAATAGAGTTCGAATTGGAAAACTGGTACCTCAATTGTGTCATGGCGTTTTGCGGAATCTGTTCTACTACAAAACGAGTTTATTTTGAAATTCTTGTTTATTTTGTGTTCTGTCACTTGGACAGTAATAACTTTTCAATTTTCTTTCGCAATTCATATAAATTTTAGTGTATGCCTGGAAGCTGCAATTTACCATGATTTTAAATGACATCAGTCCATTTATTTCGATCGATGCTATTGTAACCAAACAAAGTGTAAGTAGCGTTAAGTTTAATTTTTGAAGATTACCGCCAATTTTCTTCTGTGATTCGAGAGTTTGTTAGTGGTTAAAGTACTGCTTGTAATTTAAGAGTTTGTATCTGGATGGAACGGAGTTTAAGGAACTGGTGTATGTTGAGAGTTGGGAAGAAAAAACTAAATAACACAAGAAAGCGTCCGTGCAGGTCAAAAATGCACCAATAAGAAAGCGACGTCCTTGTGCATTATCGGTCTAGCTGAGATAGTGCGATCCAATTTCGAACCATAGAGTTATAATTACTGGAGACGACAAGTTGCCGTTTTTGTATGAAGCATTTTAAAACAAGGTTTGATAGTTGACATAATCCCTTCATGCATGTTTAGGTTTAAGAAGGGGTACAGTGCTAGACCACCGCGCTCACTAGGCGCCATACGGTCAATTGCAATCCCTTCAGGTCCTCATGAGCTATTCCATTACCTTAGAAACACTTCAATTCCCTGCAGAACCTGACTAACCTAACGACCTCAATCCTCGATGCTCCCGAAAAAAAGACTACCATCCCAAACGCCTTTTAGCGATCCCCGGGCATTCACACATAATGTGAGTCATGTCCTCCACCTCCACAGCATACAGGTCATGACAAAACCTACACATGTCCGTCTCCGCTATCCCTAAACGCATAGCGTGTTTCCTTTTTAAAGCAAAATTGAACATTTTCGTATGAAGTGTTTGTTGCCAGGTGGCAGTCTATTGGGAATAGTAGCCTAGAATACAATTGTTTGGTTTTTCTTTGGTTCAAGACCGGACTATAACATAAATGTGAGCAAGATATAATAGTAGCATAGTTACCGTGTTTACATAGAGAATCCAAAGATCGAAACATGAAATGTACGACATAACCGGTTTCAATTCGATCTCGTTTCGATCCGATCTGCGTTTATATGCGATTTTAGAGGTCCTTCAATCCTCCATCTAAACGCGGTATGTGTTTATTGCCGGTCCTTTGCGAGGAATCGTCCGGCTTCAAAACAGTTGGTACTCGACATCTCCAGTACATATATCTCTATGTTTCGAACTAATGACTTTATGTCGTCCTCATTCTCTTGATTATCTACGTTTTTAATTCTATTTTACACAAGTCATAGAGCACCGATATAGGGAAGTAGTCCGAACAATAGTCAGCCCAAAAGAAACCCCTTTTACAGTGTCGTCCCGTTCGGAAAAAATGTATTAGGAAACTCCTTCCTTGCACCGTCCAATCTGTTTCGAGTATAAACTGAATTGCAAAACCTGGTCTATGTTAAAAGCTCCTGAAAAGAAAGAAAAAGTGATCATTCGTTTCTAAGAACACAGCAAGGACTTTGGTTCGAGGCGAACTCGAAATAAACTGCTTTCCTTGGGTCCGGCAACTACTAAGTCGGAAAGTAATTTACGAGATGCAAGCCACTGAGCTCCTCTCCCTATGGGTCACTACCAGTTCAACAAGTACTGCCTATTTTATTCACTACAGAAATTCATATACCCCGGTCCTACTCATCCCAGAAAACGTCTCTACTAGGCTTGTGAAGTTTTTTATTCACCTTCACTGTGAGTGAACTGCAAACTACAAAAACCGAACTAGTTCGCAAGGGCTCAGGAACTAGTTCGTTCGCGATCACTAAGGTGAACTAGAATGCGCAAGCTTAGTCTCTACGATAAATCGTAAAATGGACATATCCATCTGTATGATATTGTTTAACCTCCAGCTCTTAAACGTAAAGTGACGAAGAGGTCGGAGTAAGGCACATACATTGCACACGACCGAACGAATTTTCGTTTTTCTGCCTATTGTCAAACCTTCAGTTATTAGAAAATTGGTTGAAATCATTAATTATAACATTTTAAGAATATTATAAAAGAACATTTTTAGGGATTTGGATCTAAATGAATTCATATAGAGCATTATAAGTTTAATCCAGCCCGACAAGTTTGTAACGCATAAAACCGAGCCTCGGACGAAAAAAAGTTGTATAGTATTTTGTGTTTAGGTTAGTTTAGGTTGAGAAGGGTGGACTGAAGCACATTGCCACAGTCCATCACGAGAGATCACTGCGGATCCATGGTGGTCCCCTCGTATAAAACCGGACTCATCCCAAATCCATTTGCAGTCCTTCCGTCCGTCCTTCTGTTTTCACAATATCTCAAGAACGCTTTGACCTAGGAAGTTGAAATTTCGTCACGACCTGTAAAATGGAAAAGTAAGGCCAAGTTCGTTAATGGGCGATATCCTTCCACACCTCCTATACAAGAGTCCTTAAAACACGTATTCACAATTATTGCTCGAATGGTTCAAGTTAGGAACTTGGAAATTTGCATACTTAAAATTTACAATGTTTAAAGCGAAAATTCCAAATATGATGCACATCGAATGAGTCCTTCATGGAGCTATATATAACGGAGATGGCAACACTCCGTTTCTGTATAAAGCACTGTGAAGCATTTTAAAGTTTAAGCGACTGTTTTTGTATGGAGCGTTTCATGCCCGATGGCAATGAAATGCAAATATTAGCCTAGTATTTAAAGGTTGGGTTTTTTTCTTTTCAATACCGGGGTTTAACATATATGTGAGTAAGATGCTGATAGTAGTATAGTGAATATCGCCGGTCCTTTGCGAGAAAGCCTCCGGCTTCAAAACAGTCGCTGCACGCCATCTCCATCTAGCAACGTAGAAAAGTCCTTTAAAAATGTATGCAAGTTGCAGAATCCACTATAACTCCAGTACGAATTGAGGCTGTCAGCGCAATAGTGGCCTAACCCACCAGCAAAATTCTTGGAGATAGATGCAATATTTTTTCCATAACATTTTATACAAGTGTTCCTCAATAATAAAATTTTCTGCCATCTGTCTGCAGTATATAAAACTATTTTTTATATTAATCTAATGACAACAGAATGCAAGTATAGATTCTAGAAAAATCATGTTTTCAGTTTTTATGGTTTTGTGGGTTAGGCGTTGCGCTGATAGCCTCAATTCGTACTGGAGCTATAGTGGATTCTGCAACTTGAATAAATTTTTTAAGGACTTTTCTACGTTGCTACACGAAGGAATCAGGGATTCAAAATTTTACAGGAATTAGTTTTTTATCAAAACCAAGGCAGTGTTCATTAATTGGTGCCATCCGTTGACTCCGTCGGGGAGTTAACTTTAGAACGCTAAGTTACGACTTTGAAATTTTGTATAAGTTGATTTTAAAATAGTCGCAGCCGAAACTATTAATATGAAAAATATCTCATAAGTCCTTCATGTAGTTGCCATACAAAAATTCTGTGAAATTTCCTAACTTAATTTATGGAACTCACTATAACTCGAGAGACGCTTAAAAATCCATCGAGTAGCCACTATACAATAATAAGTAAAAGTTCAAGTAATAATTGTTTGCGCACTCCTCATTCTTTTGATATACATATTTCCAACTAAAATATGAATCGAATTACAGTATTACAATCATACGATTGGCTTGCAGCCGACCGTGACTGCAGTTTGTTTCTTTTTATTATCAAAAATTACAAATTCCTGCGGATTTTCTTTCATGATATTCATGAAAATGTTATGCCTTACGATCATAACTAATTTTTTAATAACTAAAGATTTCACAATAGGCTGCCGATACTGCGTTTTTGGAAAATCTTGTTTCGGTAACTCGAGATTTTTGAACTGAAGCATTTAAGATTATTCAATACAAGAGAGTGTTCGATAGTTGCACCAAATCCGGGTTCCTAAACTGAGAAAATTGGACAATACGATAAATTTGGAGGATATCCTGACCAGGCGTAATCTCCATCGACTATATTTAGAGCACGACTGTGCATGCTAAAATAGGCATTAAGTTACAGAGACGAAAGAGGCAAAGAACCAGTTATACCCCGAAGAAGCAAAACATCTCTAAATAGGCTTTGGATTAAATTCCGCTAGAGAGAAAAGAACTGCTACCTCCATGGGGCACACGAAAACTATTATAAAAAAATACGAAACACGTTTCTTTCTATTGACCAAAACGGATGAAGTTCACGAAAATTCGCATGTTTGTGGCACTGACGATTGCAAAGTTAAAATATTGTGAGAAATTTCATTCCAGAGAAATGTAGTAGTAAAGCGAAGTGGTTCTGCCCCGACTCTGCTGTTCCATGGACAACTTAAAAAATATATATGTAATTCGGTACAGATGTATCAGAATTTTTTGACACCAAGTGAAAGTTTTTTTTTATAGGATTCGAAGGAAGCAAATATAGTTCTATGCTACTCCTTTTCATCACGAATTTCAGGATTAAGTTAGTGCTATATTATTGAATTCGTAAGCTAAGTCATTGGTAGATTAAAAGCAGCTAGTCAATAAGTATCAAATATACTTTTTAGTGGAACTACTTAATACGATTACGCAAAATAAGATACATGCCCACGGCAAATTGAAATTAATTTGTCGTCAAGGATAAAAAAAAAGTATTCTTGCAACCATCTGTACACTGTTGTATACATCAAACTCTTTAATTTGGCATTAATTTGCCTGAATAATTAATAGCATACTCGTATTATTGGATCAGCTATTCAAATGTTTATTTTGTATTTCTTATTTTTCGTCTACTTTTACTCCACAGAGTAACTATGTTCATTTTCTCACACATCTGAACGACAACCTGATTATACCCGATGATTGGAAATCTATTATTTACACATCGCGACATATACAGCAACTTTTAGTATTGAAAAAAATTGTACGTATGCTAAAATTCCTTGGAATATCTATACAAAGCTCCAATTAAATTATCTTTTATTTGCAGCCTCTAAAAAAGAAATTTTTCCGAATAGTCGAACCACACGAAGAACTTTTGATAACGTTACGTGATAAAAAAACATTCAGTGTACGCATGTTTGAAAATTCTGGTTTTGTGAGAAATGTAATGTTTCATTTTCGAAGTAAAGCTGGTTGGTTGCTTCGTTGTTAACACGAGAAGTTTAATGAAATTGATTTTTGACTTTTTGTTACAGGCACTTTGTTGACTAATATTTTATATACTGGACCTTTTTCTCAATACCGAGAACTTTTACTAAATGACCATTTTCGAGAGTGTGTCTTAAGAGGTATAAATCAGCTCTATATTGATAATACGCTAGCGCATTCAACTGCCAATGAAACTATCGAAACTTGCGCGAAGAAAATTCATGAAATTCACAAGTATGTACACGTGTAGATTATTTTGTAGTTTGAGAGTTAGACTAGACTTGATTGTCCGAATCCGTGCGTTCAACAAGTCAATGTACGAGATTCGTGTTATGCAGTGGCTAGACCCGCTAGTCCACAACACTGAGATCAGAATCAAAATCAAATAATCACGATGCGATTTAAAATGAATTGTTTCCATTGCGCCCTTATAAAACATTTAACTAATTTCTTTTGTATATTTTCAGAAAATATCCCGACTACAAAATTTTGCTAAATGTTCCGCCGTTTGGTTACGAGGATTTGATATTTTCACTAATAAAAGACTTCAAATTTAAAGTAATTGCTGGCGGTATTCTAAAGCAAACTTTCAATTTTCAAAAATGTGAAAATATATTTACTAGCGATATAAAGGAATCTCAAATTATAGTGGGACAGGAAGCTTTGACGATAGAACAACTTAAATAGTAATTAGTGGTTTTTAATTTTTCCGGATAAAGTACTAAATTTATTTTTGTATATCGCTACAGTAGATTCTCACGGAAACAAATTACCGTTCGTTTCATCGATTCGAACTTCGAACTAAAATACAATGATTTCGAAAATATTGGATTTTATCAAATCCATTGTTGTAAGCACCCGTCATTATTTCAACTATACGGATTTATTGAATTTGTAAAGCCATATAATGTCGTCGGTATCTACACGGATATGCCGAAATTGCCCAGATTTCTAACAGATCTTTGTCAGAAGAAACCAATCGAATATTCTAAAGAACTAGACGAACAATTCAGTAGTTTAAAGGCACGAATATGTTCGCAGGAGTCAGTTCAAACACAGAGTACATCGTATAATTACACTGAATCTGCATATTTACGAAAGCAAACAGAACTGCCGAGAAATATGGCGAGTAAACGACTGTTAAGTCAAAGTGGGTTTGTTTTTTTTTTACAGAAAAATACAAAATGTAACAATTTTTTTCTTTTGCAGATTCATTAGTCCCAATCGTAGCTATAATTAAACCAAATAACGCAGTATTGAATACAATTGAAAAAATCGATAATGTACAGCATATACAATATTTCGATGATGATAGCGAACTCTCACACATGTCTGGCATATCACTTGGTACTAATGCATCAAGTTCTGTGCTACAGAAAGATCAAAACTTAAATAAATCAACATCGCTCTCTCAGTATTTCTTTCAACATATCTTTTCTTGATAGTTTAAAAAATCTGTCGTTTTTACAGGACTGAGAATGTGCGTGAAGGAAATAGTCAATCGCAACCAGAGGAACTGTAAGATTGTTATTTAAAAAAGGAAACGATCAAATTTAATTTTTCTTGAATGTTTTTCAGTTGTATGGAATATTCGTTCTCATCATCATTGCAATCAGAAGCTCCTATCAATTCACGTTATGAAACAGTTCTTGAGAGATTACAGAAAAGGTAAGAAATAATAGAAAAAAATAATTGATTTGATTTTTAAATATCGCGTTGTCTTGTACAGAAATAATAGTCGTAGAAGAAAAACTTCAGAGAGGCGGAATCTTACACCAATAACAGAAGCTGCAGAACTCAATGAAAGGTACGTAACTAAATGATGTGTTGAAAAGACAAAGTAACGTTAGATACGGCGCGTTCGGCCTGAGTTCGAGAACTACTGCGAGTGTACCACGATTTGCAAGAAGATCGTGTTCTGTTGAGTCCGCATCATGACCGGAAATCGTGGCGAACATTTCGTTTTCATGGCACGTCAACCAAATCTGAACTGATCCCTCAAGAACGCACTTGATTGATACATTCGGTTGAGAGACCCGGGAGTCTATCATGTTACTCGATTCGAAACGCAATGACTTCGAAAGATGAAAAATACTACCTTGGAACACGATTTTGGATAGCAATTTTAGTTTGAAAAATTTTCTACTCCTCGTTTCGAATATGAAAACGAGTATTTGAAGACTGTGCGACATAAAATAGTTATTAGCATCTTTCGAACTCGTTTCGTTTTAAAACATGTAATATGACAAGACTCCTTAATGCTGTAGTCCTTACACTCTCGTAACTTGCCTACATTCGCCGTCGCGCTTTGGATGTGTACAGATTACAGTCGTTACTTAGAAAATCTGAGGTTGACCCGATTCCTCATACATAACATTTGAATTAACGGACACAATTTAAAATTGCCAACAAGCAATAATTTTTTTTACAAATTAAATTATCAACAGAAAATCGATAGGAGTTTATTAAAGTGTGAAGTATATTCGCAGCCTAAATAGGCGAGTGCCGCAACCCGAGGCTAGATATGGCGAGGTTTTGCGATGCAAAACTCTTAGACTTAGGCGATGATGTTATAATTTCCACTGTTGTGGAGCCTATTGAAATGAAAGCTTTCAAGAGAAAATACTGTTTAAGGTCTCCAAACCATGGAGATATACATATATACTGGAGATGACAAGCAGGGATTGCGTTGAATGCGGACGTCGTCGCATTCACTTGCACGCAAAACAACAAATTGTTATAACGCTCCATTTTTGTCTCACTCAATCACACGCTAAAACAACAACAATTTGATTTAACGAACCTGTTTTCACTTTTCACCGTGTTTTTGGCTTGCGTTTTATATAAAACCGGTGACTTGTCGCCTCCATTAGTTCTATGCTCCAAACTACAGGCTGATCCAAAAGTTCCTGGAATTTTATTTATCAAAACTGAGACTCGTACCATACAAGATTGCTCGAGCCCACTTTCTTACAGACGCTATGAAAGCAGTAAGATTGACAAAAGCACGACGAATGCTGCGACTGTTCGGTAGTGGTCGCTTGAACAGAGTTCTCTTCACGGACGATAATATTTTCACCGTTGAGCCGTGTCACAATCATCAAAATCAACGCCAATTACTCAAGAAAGAGTCTCGCATCAAAATTGATGCATCGCGCCCATTTTCCATAGTATGTGATGGTCTGGGGCGGGATCTGCGCCACCGGTAAGACGCCACTCGTTTTCATCCCGAGAAATGTAAAAATCAATGCGGCCGAATATCAACGACGAGTTCTTCGCAACGTTTTAGAGCCTTGGGCGATACAGCATTTCGGACAAAGCGGATTCACGCTTCAGCAAGACTGGGCACCGGCGAATTCGGCCCATTCAACGATCGCTCTCTGTAAACAACTGTTTCCGGGATTTTGGGGCAAGGACGTTTAGCCATGAAACTCGCCGGATTTGAATCCTCTCGATTTCTCTGTTTGGTCTCTTTTGCAGCAAAGGCTCTCAGGAAAACGGTACACCACAGTGGATGGTCTTAAAAGGGCTCTGGAATGTGCTTGGGCAACAATTACCGTAGCTGAGTGTGCGACCATCGTCGGTAACTTTTCGAAACGACTGCGCGCATGCGTTGGAGCCAATGTAGGAAATTTTGAACATTTGCTGTAACTTTTTGTATTTTTTTTGTTGGTTCCGTTCAAAATAAATTTTTTGTTTACTCCATTTCTCTACTTGTTTCATTTTTCGGAATTTTTGGACCGTTAAGATGTCTCAAAAAATTCCGGGAACTTTTGGGTCACCCTGTATTAGAGTGATCTAATTGAAACTAAAGATGTAAAAATGTTTAAACATTTTCTAAATACCTATACATTTTATAACTAGTATGTACTTGATAAAAGTACCTAAAATACACTACTTTTCACTAAAGTATAGAAGAAAACTTAATTCTATCAGTTCTTTTAATTTCATTACCAGTGTTATACCATTATCGGACAATGCAATGTCACCGGACCCGATAGGAACGCCCATTTCAATTAACAGGAGGAAAAAAAGGCAGTAACACAAAAACATAGTTATTTAATATTATTTCTAATAATTGTCATATTTCAGGCGACGCTTAAGTGGAGATAGTTCCAATACGCAATTGAAAAGACCGCGAAAAGTCAGCCAATATATCGAGACGAAAATGAAAACGAATATATTTTCGAAACAAATACCACATATTTCTTATTCGATCGATGAAGACTAAACGTAGCATGAATTAGTAAAAGTATGATTTTAGATAGTATGTGCATTATTGTATTGTATAAGTTTATTTAATAAAATTTTCATCATTAGAAAACATGTTTGTTTTTTCTAATACAATGCGCGAATTCTTACGATAATCAATAGTTTCTGTTCAACACTTGCAGCAGATTGCGCAAATCTTAAAAGGTTGTGAAAGGATCAATCGAGAAAATTCGTATAACTAATTCAATCATTCGCAAAGAAAAGGAAATCGTTGTGTAAAATTTACAAAGAACTCAATTGAAACCGTCGTTTCTCGTATGCTGCATTTTATGATTTAATGGCCAGTGGTTAAATTAGTAGAAGATAGAAATGTAAAGGGCAAAAAACATAAACATTACTCAACTTTTATATTATTTATAAACACTAGTATAATACTCTTCTTCTAAATCGTATAAGTCCAATGCCATTTCATCTCGCAACGTTGTCAATTTCTTATCGCATTCGGCTTGTGTGTTTCGAAATAACTGCGAGTTTGTTGTAATTGCATCGTTGACTGAATGAAAATCGTTTAGAATTAGGTACTGTTTAATATCGGACACTAACTTCATTAGAGATTCGCCTGCTCGGACTGAAAAACATCAATGTATTTGTGTTGTGTTCGGAATTTGATATGGATTTTTTTTTTTATTATTACCGATATTAGCTGCTCGAACTTGCATCTCATACGTGTCTTGCTCGCATTGAGTTATCTTTGATAGCTGCGAATCACCTTCACCTTTTGCTAATTTTACTATCTCTGAAATTAAAATGTATGAATTTTAGTAAAATAATTATTAGACGAAACTCTTGAAATTGTTTGGGAGTAGAAAAAAAAAATTTAAATATTTTTGAGACAGAGAAGCGTTAAGCGAGGTGTCTGGCGTAGCTGAAGACCATCATAATTTGGAAAGAATTTCAGAAAAGGTAGTTTTTCATTTTTGTAGATTGGGACGATTCGTCGTTGCCATTTGTTAACTGTTAGCTTTTTCTGTTTGACAACTTATTTCCGTAAGCGACGACGAAAAGGAGAAAGGGCTCCATTTGTGGGTAAACCTTTACTCCTACAATCAAAGATTTCAATAATACGTTTTAGTATCTTTGAACCCTTGAGGAATACAAGAAAATGCATGAGCGATTAAAGAATGGTCGGTCATGATACTAAGATTGTCAACATAACTACAAAGAGGAGAATCTTGATTACTAAGAAGAGTAACATGACTGCTAATGCCCGTTTCTACGATCGTCAGTTAAATTTTTATCAGAACTTAACAACATGTTTTGTATGAAGATATGTCAGTTAAAGTTCCGGTTAGAACGTAACTAACGATCGTAGGAATGGGCCTAAAAGGAGAAACTTCATCACTAAGATAAGTAACATGACTACTAAGAGGAACAATATGACTAAGGCCCGTTCCTACGATCGTCAGTTACGTTCTAACTGAAACTTTAACTGACATATTTTCATACAAAACTTGTTAAAGTTCTGGTAAGAATTTAACTGACGATCGTAGGAACAGGCCTAAGTGCATCAAAAAAGAGGAACACTCAACATGAGCCAATAGGGTTATACTAAAGAAACTCTCTAGCAAGATTACGATGGGTGGTGGTTGATGAACGTGTGGCAAATTAGACGCGTAAGCTGGTGGAGACCAAACTACCCAAGGCCCAAGGGTTATTAAATTTTTCGTCACTTCTGACTTTAGTATAGATAAAAATCGCCTATTATCATCTATCTCCTAACTAATACTTTTGCTTCTTTCTTTGCTGCAAACTCGACTCTTCCTATGTACCACCTCTCGAACCCAAGTACTGCCCTAGCCGCTGTGGGCGTGACAATATTTTATCGCTTCACTATAAGCCCATGCCCAGAGCGAAGAGGTGTATTGAGCTTCCTCGGACATGGTAGAAATATCGGAATACTAAACATAATCGTCTACTAACTACAGATATTTTAACAGTAGATTGAAATCAGTTGTCGTATTCCTCTATTTCAAATCCGTCGTAATACTAGTTTAGCTGAAATCATTCACAAGTATACGGTTGAGTCACTGGCCTCGTATATACCGCAATCAATAATACGGTTTAAACCAGTGATCTTCAACCCGCGGACCGCCTAGATTATTTTTCCATACCGATTTTTCCATCGACACCATATTTTGACGAAAAGTTTATTGTTTGCAATGTTACCGCGAAGCGATGTTTTGGAGTAGGAAAATCTAATATGGGGATATATAGTGATGTGTGGCCCGCGAAGCTATGATGCATTTCCAATGCGGCCCGCGAGATCATTTCGGTTGGCCACCACTGTTTAAACTGTTCTCGGTATTAAGTTAGTACGATTGCCGTATATACCGCCTGAGCGTACTAAGTTAATCCACTTGCTTCAAACGTCATATGTGAAGTTGACATGCAGATAAATGTATCGGATACGCGTAGTTTCCCTTCATTGCATGTAGCGATAAAACTTTATGGAAAATGCACAGAAATACCAAGGCTGTTTCAATGATTTTTAACATGATGTATGTATATAAAACATAGACTTAAATTTCCGAAAAAATATATTGATTTTTGTGACTATTGTGTGCAAATACCTGCTACAAATTCGAGGGCGCCATCTGTGGACATGGAAGCTTGGTATTGCCATAATGCCAATTCAACTGTGCTCGGTTTAATTTAGTCTAGTTCTAGTCCACATGCGGAACTGGACTAACTTAATACCGCACGTTTGCACCACTTCTTAATACGGCTTTACTCTTAATACGGCCTAAGTTAATACCGGTGTATACGAGGCCACTGAGGCAGTTGTTTATCTTTACTGCTGAAAAATGCTTTCCTTGCTTCCTCGTGGAGTTTTATCACTAAGAGGCATAGGTATATTTGTGTAAGACTCGTGAGTGGCTATCCGGAACTCGGTTTTCTGAGAAAAAGGTTCATTTGATTTAATTAATTTTCAATTTTTCAGTAAGGAAGAAAAAAAAGTTTCCACGTACGAGTTAGGGTTCTTTAAGGTTGAGCTTCATTCGTTCCTCAGAAGAATTTCTATCGATTGCTCAAAAACTTAAACGAAAGAAGTTACAACGCTTCGAAATTTTACAATCGTGTTACTGATTTATCCAGAGGAACTATTTCTAAAATTATTCTAGAACAATCTGGGGGCGAACAAAACACCACCAATTTTTTTTTGCGTATTCTCATGGCTTAGATAGGACTGTAGGAGGAGAAGTATCAAGAACAGCCTCGCCACAAAAACGCTTAGCGGTCTCTTATGACCTATTGGAAAAAAAATTCAAAATTCATTGTGGTAAATCGGCACCAAATAATTTTTTGTTGCATAGACCTGGCTGTCGCAGTTAGCTCAACCGCTAGCCAGCGAACCGCTTCTGCTCGAATTTCAGATACTGTTCGAACGTAAGAGGATCTGACCCACTGAAGCGTAGCACCTTATCTTGCTATTCAAGTCAAAATAATAACTTCTTAGACTACAATTAGCATGCTCCCACACAACATGAACTGATTGCTGATCATCGTTCTGCGATTCCGGTACAGGGGAATGAATATATTTACAGCATTTTCGAGATGAAGTCAAAAAGGGAGAGAATCGAAATAAAAAAAAAACGGTTTCGTAGTCCTGACCCGTATAAGTTCCTTTTAAAGACTGTGCTTTATCGACAACAGTGCGGACTGTCCATACCTAGCGATGCCACTGAGTATTGGTTTCAATAACCGAAATACAAACGGAATCTCTCGGTGAATATCCCATCGTTTCCAAATAAGAAAGAGCATAAGAATAAGAAATAAACCTCGAAAGGGGTTACTCAAATAAGAACATAGTCACACTCACAGATAGTTAGGCGGCGATAAAAGCCTTGACTGCGCAAACGGTAAACTCAAAACAAGATAAATTATGTATCCTTAGTATCAATAACAGTATTCTTCCACTGGTTTTTTTTAGGTTTTAAATGTGCTTTATTTGCCATATATACTTAATACTACCAGTTTTCTATCTTAATCCTAAAGCTTAAGTTAATCTATATCTAGGCTGCTACCGTTCTTAATGGCCTCAACATTCAGCAAACAAAGTACTCTTGCACTGGGTAATGAGGCATGAGGGCAATGAAATAGCATATCAATTTGCAGAAGACGAAGCACCTACTGGACCAGAGCAGTTCTTGGAAGCTCAACCTGCTTCATTAAGAGGGTATGGGAGGAACACAAGAAATGCCAACACTGGGCCACAATTCCTAAATTGAGACACGCCAAAAGATTCATACCGAACCACTCAACTAAAAGAACCAAACAGCGTCTGCAGTTTGATAGAAACAAAGTACGGGTAATAACCGGAATACTCACGGGTCATTCGCGCTTGAAAGATCATCTTAAACAAATAGGAATCATAGCTAATAACCTTTGCAGGTTCTGCCAACTGCAGGCAGAAACCTCTGAACACATTTTGTGCTGCTGTGAGGCAGTCACAACTCAACGCTACAAGTGTCTCGGAGAACACTTTGTGGACCATAGAACCATTGCAAAAATAGACCTACACCCATTAGATACATTCCTAAAAGAAATAAAGCTGAGTGAGGACCTCTAGGTTGAACCTCGAGACAGATCTGTGAGGTATAGCACAATAGACCACTGGTCGCGTTGCTTGGAGGAATCCCTCTGCCTCCGATGAAATCTAATCTAACCGCAATGCAACGGTGGCACAGGTTCTGATGTTATTATAACAAAGAAAGGTTAATAATGTGACTACACATTTTCGAGGATAGCCATTCGTGGTCCGGCCATTCGTGGTCCGGTATCAACCCTTCTGGAGCACTGCTGTGTTGCTACCCTACATCCTTATGGCATAAATAGTAGTCCTCATGGCATAACACAGTAGCTCGGTATTTCAAAGAGATCTTTACTCGTCTTAATTAGACCATAATTAGACTTACCTTCGAAATTATCTAGCATACTTTTTACGTCATCTTTTAAACGAGTGTTGTAGGACTTTAACAAGGCCTCTTTTGATTGAGGTAATGCCCTTGAAGACATTTAATTGAAAAATTAAAAACTTAAATTGACGAAATCTACACACTGAAAATTAAACCAAACAAACATTTCTGAATTGTCAGCTGTCACGTCAGAAAATTATTTTTCGAAAACAGCTGCTCTACGTAGCAACAAAAATTAATTAAAATATTAATCGCTTTTAATGTTGCTTCACTAAAAAAAACGATTACTTATGTGTTTTTACAGATAAATAAATTAGTAACAGCTTAAAATAACACAAATTTAAGTGATAATTTCACAAAACCTCTCGTTCGAAAACAACCACACGTCATGTACACAAACCTAATCTTCGAAATTTCGAGATTTCGCCCGAAAATTTCAGCACTATAATCGAATCGCTGAACACTGAGGGCTGAGCAGCGATAAACTTTCTCCCTGAAAAGAAGAGACATCGTGGGCCAATCAGGAACGTCCAAGTTCTCGACTATCCACCAATCGGATAAGACCACGCCAGGTATTCGAGCGCTAATAATAGAGGAACATCGCAGCGACTCTTCAGTTTGAGATTTTAGCCGACGAAGTGAGTAATAGCGCGGAGCTCAAGTAAAAACGAAGAAAAGTAGCTAGTGCGGTGCACAAGAAAATCCGAGCAAAATAATAGAAAAAATCCAGAAAACTAAAGTTTACACATTTCGGAGTTTAATCAAAATAGGAGAATGTAAGTAAATTGTCAAAAGGATTTTTTTTTTTGGTTATTTTTCATGGGAGAAGTCTGCCGGTTTCGAGTAAAGAATTTTTTTTTGGTTTGCCTTTTTTCCCCAAGTTTTAACGCGATATTTGTGCAATTCCTGACTTGGTTCAGGTTTCGATCGACGTTTTATTTTGTGTTTTAATGGTAATTTGTGCGAATTGCGGCTTCTTTTCGAAGGATTATCGAGAAAAATTGCGACAAAGCTGTGTGGGCGGAATTTTCTTGTTCTGTGCGAGAGCAACGGATAGTGTCGTAGTGGAACGCAACGTCAGCAAAATCGGCTTGAAGAAAAGGTTGACGTGGTTCTCGAGTTTCGGCAATTTCCAGAATTTGAAAACTTAGTTTTGTGCGGTCGAGGTTGTTATCAAAAGAAAAGCGTGAACAGTGGTTTTCATTTCCAGGATTTCGTTGTTATAAAGAAAAGTGCTTTTAAGCCAGATTTTCATTCATAAAATTTCAATTTCCGGTTAATTGCAGCCGTCCGAAATTCTTTTTCTTTCATATTTCTATTCAAGGTTGTCGAATTGTCTAGAAAATTGCTCACATTGAAAGTAAGGGGGCAAACTATAAATAATTCATTTCGGAAATATTATGAATTGTGTGCGTGTTTTAAGTAAATAACAAAAAATAGAATCGAATCTGCGGTTTTCCACGTAATATGGTGACCGGATGGGTCAAAGAACTTAACTTGACGACGACTGTCTTACCTTCTACCTGATCCCGCTCGCCGCCCGTGATAGTCGGCGGTTATGCCGTTGCCGGCCCCCGTTGCCGAGCCGACGTCGACAATAATCTCCCCGTAATCGACTATCGAATAAAAATGTGTACATTGTACACGATTGCGATTAAATTGTTGACGTGTACATATACAAAAAGCACACTGTCCCCCATCCTAATTCAACTTTCGCTCGGTGGTTGTAATTTTTCGCTGGTATTTTCTATTGCCACCCAAAATTGTTAAAGGTCTTGTTAATAAACCACGTCATGTCTCACGTTTACGTATGAGAAGAAAGAAGGTCTTGATTCCGTTCGTCGATTGAGTCACAATCGCAGTTAAATGGGTCATAGTACCTAGCGTTTCCTACGAGACAGATTAACCGGTATTCATTAAATGATACAGAAATGGCATGGATAACGGTCCACAAGTTAGCCAGCCGCCTTTTGGTTCTGAGCGAGTGAATTTTTCGTTCTAGATTCGATTCGATTGTGCGAATTGCTCATGCAGGTTGACGTGAATTTCAGTTGAGATTGTCCATGACTTTGAGCTTTGGCTTTAGTCGCATAAACTTGTTTTGCTTTTACCGGTTTAGTTCTTCGAGTTCTTCTCAATTTTGTCTAGTTAAGTACATATATGGCCTTTGTTGAGAGACTAGCTACTTTTTTTTCAGCGATACTTTATTATCCGCCCGAATCGGACCTTGGCCTCTTCGATGGACCAATTTTAGTGCTGCTCTGTTGTATGCATATCGGGCAATTTCCTGACTGAAACATTGTCTACTATTCTTCACTCACTGGATCGTTGTTTCTCCTTGGATGAACTTTTGCTATGGTCTCGATTGGTAGTAAAAGAATCAGATTGTTTCTTAGTTTTTGCAAGGAGCGCTGCTCGAATTAACTGTGCATCAAAAGGGGTACATGCGATCCCTTTGAAACCGCTTGGGCAATCAATCACACCCAATATAAGTCGATATTCCTGCAAACTTAAACTTGTTAAATTTGCGACTTTATCACGAATTTTCTTCCTCCTGAATTTTTCCACGATGGAGGCGAATGGTGGCGAGTCCGACTAAACCCAGGTCGTGGGCGCCACGTAACTTTTTTTCGCGCACCGTTCTTTTCTTCCGGGGTCGAGATACGAAACCCTGGACAAATTCTTCACCGAAATTATCAGACTGCAATAAAAAAAAACAAAAGCCTTAAGTCTGAAATACATGTGCAGAATATATGCATGCAGCAATGCAGGCATCCCTGCATGTGAAACAGATGTGCAGAATTTTTTGACAGATCTTTTGGTTGTATTTGTCCCAAATCACCGCATTTTCCGATAGCTGCTTGTGAGTTTGAGTTTGAATTTGTTTTAATTGACAAAAAAATTATCAATTTCGACTGGTTTTATCGAATAAAAATTTGTTATTTTTTCTTAGTTCCATGAAACGCTCCTTCATTAATACTCCTCTCCACAGGTACAAAATTACTACCAAACATTAACTGTCGAACCACTTTTTTATGTTTCTGTGCTGGTAAATTTCAACCTCAAGTTGTGATAAAACTGCCGCTGCACCGCAAAAGTAGAAGTAGAGACATCTTGCAGCGCTCCGCTGCATGCAGAATAAGCGTGTGTTTCGTCGCACTTAAACTCAAGCGTTCTAAATCAGTTTTGCCGCGCTGTATGCAGATATATGCACATGTATTTCTGGCTTTAGGCCTGGACTACACGGTCCGTTTTTTTCCACTCCGGCCATGTTGATTGGAAAAATTCCGGACACCCTCTTGTAGTCGAGCTCATACAACTCTATATGTTCTTGATATTTAATTCCGGATCGGCCGAAAAATTCCTGATCAAACGTCCGGAGAAACCCGTGCATGCGGTTTTTTTTCCGCATACGCGGTTTTCCGGAGTCATGTAGTCGACGAGCTAAAATCTCATACATTTCTATGAGATATGGTTTTTATTCTTTCCGGAAGGCGGAGCCTATTTTCTCCGGAGTCGAAAAAAACGGACCATGTAGTCCGGGCCTAACTTAGCTAGTGGCCGGCCCCTCGGATGTAGTCGGACGCGTTTTCGTCTGCGCTCTGGATCGGCCGCTACTTCTCCACAAATTCCGACTAACACCTTTTAAAAGGACTTTCGATGATCAATCGGTAGTAAACACATGGGTCCAGCAATCTTTTTTATGTCCATGATCTTTGCGTGTGTTTTATATGGAGTTCTCTCGTCCATAGAGTTACTGGAGACGACAAGCCATCGGTTTGTATAAAGCTCTTTGAAGCCAGAGAAGTGAGACAAAACCGGGTCGTTGTTGTTGTCTAAGCTTGTGAGTGAGTGAAACAAATCAGGGTCGTTATGTGAATTTGTTGTTGTTTTGCGTGCAAGTGAATGGTACGACGTCTGCCTTCAATTCAATCGCTGCTTTTCATCTCCAGTATATCAATGCTCTCGTCTCACTTAAAACAAATTTCAGCTTTTTGTCTTTCACTGCATGAACCGCTCTCAATGCGTTTAGGATCAATCGTTTCTCCCAGTTTCGCAAAAGATTTTCAAATTACGGTGCAACCCGGCTATAACGTACCTTGAGGGGGGACCACGAAATTAGAGCCGATAGTATGTTATAAGCAACATAAGAACCTTTCACAATAATACCAAAATTAGACCTAATTTCGTCCCATCGATAAGTTCGAAACGCCAAGGTCTGATTATTCATTATTCACCATATGCGTATGATATGAATCAACCGAACAAAAAAATGTCTAGCAACTTAATTTTGAAGATGTGTTTCCATCTCCACCGTTTTGCAGCGCCGACTAGATTCTACATACATAAAAAAAACTAGCTCTGTTACGCCCGAGGCAATCGTTGGGAGTTGACTCAACTTCAACTTTCTTGGCGAGAGCCGATACTAATGTGCCTCCGATTGAGGTTGGTTTGTATCCAAATTACGTACCTATGCTGACGGCCAAAATACTTTATTATTAAAAAATAATAAAGTCAATTAAAAGTCAAAACTGGACGACGAGCGGCAAATTAGCCAGAAAACTGACTGAACACTTTTCAGAGTCGCGTCGACCGTTTCGGCGCAGATGATAATCTCAAAAGTGTGACGGGACACCCGCGTCGGAGATGGAAACGCACCTTGATTGTTTGCGAATTTTGATCATCACACATTACTTACTGCACCTTTCCGTTGTGATAACCAACCGAACGTGAGTTCCGCCAACCGAATGTATGTTGCGGTAACTTAGTTAATCGACAGTAAGTTAAGTTGCACATAGGGAAATGAAAATGAAAGGTCTTCGGTGGTGCAGTGATTACACGCGCCAATCCAAAAGCTTTCAACAGCGGGTTCGATTTCTACATACAGCCATGGGTTTTATTAAGTCAGTAAGTGTGAAATAATATTGGAAGTGGGAAAATAGTGTCCTAGAAGAGTCCTCTACCTTCTAGGTAACAAAAAAGAATTCAGTGTAGGATTTTATTAACCCAAATAAATTCACTTTTTTAGAGTAGATAATACTAGTATAGGTCAGACCAAAATACCGTGAATATCGTGAATAAGGAACGTGGAACGGTCAGGTATAAATCATAGCTGTGATGGCTTGCAAAACAATAGCTGATTCAGTTCTGAATCAAGCTTATTTTGTCTGCAGAGCAGTTGTAACTAGGGATCCGCTGAACATGTATTAAAATTACAGTACAATTGGTCCAGTAGTTTCTTCTGAATCGTAGTAGCCAATTTGAAAAATGCAGTTTTGAGAAAAACACAATTAAAGATCGATGATGCCCAGGGTGAGCTTCGAACAGCTGCTCCATTATGCGACTACCATTTGATAACGAATTCGAATACTTTTACATGCACATTCTAGGAATAATTTTGAAGTAATTTAGACCCGTCGGCACATAAGACGACCTCCTTAAGCGAAAAATATAGGGAACGAAGGTGGAACGAAGTCAAAATTCAAAATGTCTTCGTTCCATTGGTGCTGTTCAGTACTAGGCTTGCGCATTTTAGTTCACCATAGTGAGCGATCATTTCGGACTCCCGATCCCTCGCGAACTAGTTCGTTCTTTTAGTTCACTAATTCGCGAGACTTATATGATAAGAAAGGCAGTTAAATTTGGAACGACTGGTATTCGTCATTGTAGTAGAATGTGATGAGCAAAAGCGGCAATGCGGCAATGAACGAGTAGAAACGAACTAGGAGCGGGACTGACTGAGAACTAGTTCGTTCATTTCCGGTCTGGGAACGCTCTTCTGAACTAGTTCGTTCGCGAACTACACAAACCTGTTCAGTACCTACATTTCTTGCGCTATAGTTGCGAAAGAATCGATTTAACAGATCGGAATTGAGTCTAAACGATTGGCTATAGAAACGCGGTATACTAAAATATGATTTCTTCGGGTCCTGTTCGTTTTGATCTTCCCTAGAATTGCACAAATTATTGGCGCAGGACTGAAAATTCTTCGTGACCGTATCCGAAATGTTCTGCTAAGCAAAATTTCTTTTACGTCGTAACAGCAAAACACCTATCTTGGCTTTGTAGTCTTATCAAATCTAATGCAAAATAGATTGGTTTCTGAGAACTAACGAAACACAACAAAAAATCCGAACAGCATATCCATCGTTTGTTCTTCTTGAGTGCACAAGTATACAATTTTAAAATTTATCTTTTTTCTTTTCAGAAATAATACAAAATGCGATTACACATACTTTTGGCCATCGTGGCCTTCGTAGGGCTCTCAATGGGAGAGGAAAAGAAAGAGAAAGAAAAGGATAAGGAAATGGGAACAGTAATTGGTATCGATTTGGGAACAACATATTCATGGTAAGCATCATAACTGGATAATATTTTTTCCTTTTCCGTTGGCTCAATAATATTCCGAATGTTAAGTTTGACTAGAAAAAAAAGTTATCTTTCATCGGACTAACTTTTGATTGATGTAGCTACTGTAAATTTGTTAAGAAATGAGCGCGTTTTATCAGATTGATCGATATTTATCTAATAATACTGTTTATTCGAAATTGATTGGAATCGTCACCAATAATTGTTTTCTTTCTACTTGCAGTGTTGGTGTGTACAAAAACGGACGTGTTGAAATCATAGCTAACGATCAAGGTAACCGAATCACGCCGTCGTATGTCGCGTTTACAGCCGACGGTGAACGATTGATAGGAGATGCTGCCAAGAATCAGTTGACAACAAATCCTGAGAACACAGTTTTCGATGCCAAACGTCTAATCGGACGCGAATGGACCGACACAAATGTTCAGCATGATATAAAATACTTCCCGTTCAAGGTGATCGAGAAGAACACGAAACCACACATTAAAGTCGGCACATCAACCGGGGACAAAGTATTTGCACCCGAAGAAATTTCCGCTATGGTTTTGGGTAAAATGAAGGAAACGGCCGAAGCATATTTGGGCAAGAAGGTTACCCATGCCGTCGTCACCGTACCGGCTTACTTCAACGATGCTCAGCGTCAAGCTACCAAAGATGCCGGTGTTATTGCTGGATTGAATGTCATGCGTATTATAAACGAGCCAACTGCTGCCGCTATTGCCTACGGTTTGGACAAGAAGGACGGCGAGAAGAATGTCTTGGTATTCGATTTGGGCGGTGGTACTTTCGATGTTTCGCTCTTGACAATCGATAACGGCGTATTCGAAGTCGTTTCAACAAACGGTGACACACATTTGGGCGGTGAAGATTTCGATCAACGTGTAATGGATCACTTTATCAAGTTGTACAAGAAGAAACGCGGAAAGGACATCCGCAAGGACAACCGTGCCGTACAGAAATTACGTCGTGAAGTCGAGAAGGCAAAACGTGCATTATCTGCCAGTCATCAAGTCAGGATTGAAATCGAATCGTTCTTCGAAGGTGAAGATTTCTCTGAAACTCTTACGCGTGCCAAGTTCGAGGAATTGAACATGGACTTGTTCCGTTCGACACTGAAACCTGTACAGAAAGTCTTGGAAGACGCTGACATGAACAAGAAAGATGTGCACGAAATCGTATTGGTCGGTGGTTCAACTCGTATCCCGAAAGTGCAACAATTGGTTAAGGACTTCTTCGGTGGTAAGGAACCATCGCGAGGCATTAATCCCGACGAGGCTGTTGCTTATGGTGCCGCTGTACAAGCTGGCGTACTATCCGGCGAACAAGATACCGACGCTATCGTACTTTTGGACGTCAATCCATTGACCATGGGTATCGAAACTGTTGGCGGTGTCATGACCAAACTCATTCCACGTAACACAGTCATTCCAACGAAGAAATCACAAATCTTCTCAACCGCTTCCGATAATCAACATACCGTAACAATTCAAGTCTACGAAGGAGAACGTCCAATGACTAAGGACAATCACTTGCTGGGCAAGTTCGATTTAACCGGAATTCCACCAGCACCACGAGGCATCCCACAAATCGAAGTATCGTTCGAAATCGATGCCAACGGTATCTTACAAGTATCAGCCGAAGATAAGGGAACCGGCAACAAGGAAAAGATCGTCATTACAAACGACCAGAATCGTCTGACACCCGAAGATATTGAACGGATGATGAAAGATGCCGAAATATACGCCGACGAGGACAAGAAAATCAAAGAACGTGTCGAATCGCGTAACGAACTCGAAAGCTACGCATACAGTTTAAAGAATCAACTCGAGGACAAGGAAAAGCTGGGTGCCAAATTGAGCGACGACGAGAAAACGAAAATGGAAGAAGCCATCAACGAGAAGATTAAGTGGCTCGAAGAAAATCAAGAAGCCGAACCTGAAGATCTCAAGAAACAAAAGAAGGAACTCGAAGATGTCGTACAACCAATTATTGCTAAACTGTATCAAGGACAAGGTGGCGCACCACCACCAGCCGGTGATGAAGAAGACTTAAAGGATGAACTATAAATAAACACAAAAAAGAACTGCTAGAGTAACTCGAGTAGATTAAATCATTTTAATTTTATAATTATATACAAAAATTTCATAATTTATTCGTTAAACTATTGCATTTTTTCGGTTTCTTCTCGCGCAACTTCTTGTATCTCATTTTTTGTTTTTAGTAATTATCAAGAACATTTCTTGTTTCACTATTCGCGATTGAGATTTTTTGATTTCTAACTATAATCAATACGACGACAAAAAAAAAACTGAAAGAAAACAAGATCAGCTTTATAAAACAAAAGTAAAAGTAAACGTGCTTACAAAGTACTTCAGAGACCAGTTCTAAAAAAAGAAAAATCATCTCTTCGATTTCTAGAAGAGATTCGAATTAAATTTGATTCCTATGATTTTGTTAACGGAAATTCGCGTATATTTAAAGTAATTGTTCCGGTTCCGTTATTTACGTTCATCCAAACCGTGAACTGGATTTCCGGGCGTGATGTCGGGATATTTAAGAAAAATATGAGAAAATCGATATGAAAAAATAGTATGTTCACATTTAGGAGATTTTTCTTTTTTTTTTTCAATTATATTTTTTTTTTTGACTGATGGTGTGTATGCGTAATAAATGTAGAATGTATGATGTGTTTTATAAATAAAAAAAAAAGAAGAAAATATTAAAATTGAAAAGAAAAATCAAAGTTTTTATATTACACAACTTCCTCAAATATTTTGTCTCAAAAGTACCTACCTCTGGGGTCACTCACACTTTATTTTTGGATAGGTTTTCTTCTTCGCTACGGTAGGCTTTTTTTTTAACTAAATTACTTATTTTTATATCAAGCAAGAAAGGTCAATAATTGAGGCTAAAAACTGAAAATAAAGTTCAATAGGCCGCCATTTTGTGAAAAAAAATTAATCGAGCAAATAGATTTTGAGATAATAATTTCTAAAATTCACCTATTTTTTCTGCTTTCTACTCAAATGATCCCCCTTTGCTTTGCCGAATAAAATCCTACACTTTAAAAGAAAAGTTGGGTTTTCGTATCCAACTATCTCGTCCATACAAAAATGCTGCAATTTGTATGGAGCTTTCATGTGTTAGGTTTTAAAAAGTGCTTTATTTGCCGTAAGTTCTTAATGCTAACAGGTTTTCTATCTTAATCCTAAAGCTAAAATTAGTCTATATCTAAGCTGCTACCGTTCTTAATGGCCTAAATGGGCACTCAAAGATATAAATTTTTTGGGGGGATCAGAGTATCTTTATTTAATTACATTCTTAATGTATACTTATCAATAAACTATTGGGAAAATGGCAAAAAAACCCAATAATACATAAATTTCACTCTACTCTACTTAAACTATACACAATTCTTACATACTAACTTAAAATTAGGGTTTGAGCCGAACTCTCCGCCGCCGGGGCCAGCAGCATCATGCTCCACTATTCGAAAATAGTAGAGCAGAAACTACCGTCCCCAGCCGCGGACAGCCCAGTCCAGCATACAATAATTGCACTAAGGGTGCTTCGAGAAGGGATTTTTGAGATGGGATAAGAATCACTTTATTTAATTTATTACAATCTACTTAAATATAACAATTTGTTATACATAATTTTTCTTTATAACTATTCCGGGCAGAGCTATTCGTCACCTGGACCGATAGCTGAAGGCCATCAGATCCTGTAGCGAATGTCTCGGTCCGGCATGCCTTATAACTAGGGAAGCTGCTAACAAGGTTAGTACTTATTCTAGTTTCATTATTCTTTTTTTTTGGGTTAGCTTAATTACTTAATTAACTTATTCTGGAAAAACTAACTAAATGTCTTGTTGATTAAGCCACCAGTATCTCGTAGCCTCACGCTCATGTCTGTCGATGTCAACATATTTTGCGGTGGAGTATCGCCATAAGGGCAGTGGGTCGCAGGTTTCGAGATTGGGATCGTATTCTATTTTTTTATCGGTCGCGCGCCTATATGCGTGATAAATGAGTGGTACGTAGTTGGAATTTAAGATGTAGCCGTTTCCGTCAAAGTAGACCAAGGCTTCAGGTGGAATAAAACCAGTTGACATGGTTTTTTTAATATATTGTGGGTTTGGAAAGAAGGGTTGGTGGATCCAGGGGTTAAGGAGCTTTCATATGTGTTATGACCGCTGTGATCAGATTCAGTCTGCGCGGCCTTAATTGTAAGTGCCATGACATTACGAGACAAGTTTAAATGGAGTAACGTAATTACATTTATTTATATAAGGCGTTATGCCACTCTAGAGTTTTCGAAAAATCGTTTTTTTTTTATTTTAAATGGTTTCATAGGACATCAAAAATACTGTCCCAAAAGATTATGGCCGAAAAAGGTCTCTAAGGACTCGGTTTTCGAATTTTAGAACAAAGCATATTGCTAAATAACTCATGATTTTCTACAACTCAAAACTTCAAACGCGTTTATCTCAAAACTAAATTTTTCAAGCTGGCCGGAAACATAGCTCAGACAATTATCAACCGATTCACCTGAAATTTTGAATCTTTAACTAACCTATTAACTTTAACTCCATCAGAGTACGTAGGTTTTTTTTTATATTGCATAGTTCATTTGTTTTTAACAATTTTCTGACAATTTTTTAGGCGAATTTCACACTTTTCACTTTAGAAGTGCGCCATTTGGCTAAAAATTGAAATATCGAAAAAAAATCGTACGTACTCTTATGGCTCTTGTTATACATATGTATGTATGTAATCTACATAAATTTATTAGTTTATCATAATTCAAAAATTACAGGCGCTAGGTGTCCGGCCGTGGACCCCGAAAAAACGGTTACGTCATCGCAAAACCGCTGCACAGCCGCCATTTTAAAATTAATCGCTTAAAAAATAATGACTATACATAGTCAATAACATGTATTATAAATATCTATTTTTGTAATATTGATTTATTTTGCACATTTTCTGAAAAAAAAATCCCGAAAAGGCCTATTTTTCAGCCTCTAGAGTGACATAACCCCTTATAGATATTGTACAGTAAATATAATATGAATTTAGTTAACATAACATGGTTTACCAATAACGGCCATTAGTACGATCTTCAGTTCGTTTTTTTTTTTTGCTTATTGGATCCAATCCAATCCAGTCATGTTTCTTTTCTTACCTATCTCCGTTTGGGGTCAGTCAGTCAAAGCTTCAGCTGGAATAAGGCTGGACGCTCGGGAATGAGCAAATAAAATAAACTTATCACACCCCACAAAAAACAAGAACGTTTAGTAATAAGTATGTAACGAACTCGAACACTCTCTGCTTACTTTTGCTCAAAATTAATTTACTCTTTGGAAATTGATTTGGTAGCCCTGAGAAGGACTTTTTGGTTTTTTGTAAATTTTCCCTCAGGAAAACATCTCAACTTTGCGTCAATCGCAAAATTTACTTCTTTGCTGCCGCTTTCTTGGGGGCGGCCTTCTTTGCTGGTCCGGTCACCTTCTTTGCTATTGGCGCCTTGGTTTTCACAACTTTCGACGCACTTTTCGGGGCTTTGGTGGCCTTTTCCTTTGGGCTCTTGGTCTTCACGGTTCCAGTCTTCTTGGCTGCTTTAGCGGTAGCAGATGCCGCCTTCTTTTTCGCCGCCACGGCAGCTGGTTTTTTCACAGCACTGGTTTTCTTTGCTGCTGCAGTTTTCGGCTTCGCGGCAACTTTCTTGGCCTCTTTAGGTTTAGCAGCGGTTTTGGATTTCTTCTCGGCGGTTGGCAATTTGAACGATCCGGAAGCTCCTTTTCCCTTAGTTTGAATCAGTTTTCCATCGACAACGGCTCCACGCAAGTATTTCTTGATGAATGGTGCCAATTTCTCAACGTCGACCTTGTAGTTCGCGGCCAAGTACTTCTTGATGGCAAGCAACGACGAACCACCACGTTCCTTCAAAGCACCGATCGCGCTGTTAACCATACTGGCGGTTGGAGGATGAGTTGGCTTCGTCTTTGGTTTCTTCGCTCCGCTGGCTGCTGCTGCTTTCTTTCCGGCTTTCTTCGGACTTGCGGCGGCCGGGGATGCTGCGACTACGGTTGTTGCTTCTTCTGCTGCCATTTTTTACTTGTAAATATCTTTAATTTTAACTTTCAAAGGAAACGCGGGTACTTGAAAAATATTCAACACAAATATTTTGATATGGTCACACTGCAGACCCAACTTACCTACTTAAAACCATGAGAATCTAGAAGCACGGCGTTTTTCAATTTTTAATTCCAATTTCAACTGATGAAGACTTGTAGCCGGACTTGATCAACTATTATTGATATTTTATAAATACACAATGAACCGACAACATACTACTGTTAACAATTCGATTCTTTAAATAATAATTAATGTTTGGTTGGAAATGAAACTTACAGCGTGTGTTATATTTGCGAAAAGCAGAGCACTTTCTCTCCACCACCGACTCATAACGGGAATAACAATTTTTTTATATTTCTTATATTTTTGTTATTAACTTTAGTTTTTAATTTATTGTTTTGTTTTAGGATACTTTCATATCTTTTCTTTTGAATTTATCTCACAATCTAATTTTCTTGTTCATAGCAAGAGCGTGAAAACTATTCAAAGTTCGACCTTTCCATACTTGATTTCTACTGTCCTCTATCATCTTTACTGTGTCCCCGATACTTTCACTCTTCCTATTTTTTATTTCAAATTATTAAAACTATCTTAACAAAAGACTTATTAAATCTTATCCAGGGACAGAATTAAACCAAATCTATTAGAATTTTCTACAAATTCAATTAACTATTCCAATAACTCCAAGTCATAAGCCATCATAATTGCAGTACCAAAATGTACTTCAGATTCAATTGTCCTCCAGGTTCACCTTCAGTTTCATAAAATAAATTTACTAGATTCAATTTATCTTTTACAGGCAAGGCTTTTTTTAATATTATTATTTCATTAGGAATTAGAAACTGTAAAATCGGGTCGGTCTCAAAAACACGGAAACAAACGATCAAAAAAACCATCAAGAAGTTAAAAAAAATTCCGTGGCCAATAAATGCTTGCTTTTTCCCCCTTTTCGATTATTTAATACCTCAGTGCATAATGTGAAATAAGTTTTTTAAATAATTGAATTTTCCGTAAGTATTGATATACATACCTCGACTCTTCGTCGAAGATCATTTAGCAATTACATTTCGTGCTTTAATATTATAGTCTAAAAGTTAGTGAACTAAACTCACGACATTTATGTATAAATAAAATAAATATTATCGGGCCAAGATGATGATATTAGGTTTTTTATTGTTTTCCTAATGTATGTATTCGAATAAAAGACTTTAAGATATAAATTCTTGATAAATATATATATTTTATTATTTTGTTTGCTACTGATAAATTGATTTCTTTAAAATCAATGTACCTATTAAGCTATTTAAGCATTGAACTAAGGCAACTATGTAAACATTGTAAATTCTTCTGTTCAAACCAATAAATCTTTTTGAATCTAAGAATCCCAGATGGTGTCAGAACCGACCCCTCAGAGCCACTATGACCTCCGTACATCATGATCACACAGCTACATCGCGAAACAAAACTTCGAACTATTCGGGAATTCATCAAACAATGTGCATTGATCACACCAATCTGATATTTCACCGTAGTACCGAATACGACGAAAATGAGTCCCGCCGTCCGTGCACTGCCCCAACCCCCTGAAATTTGTTTTCTCACATATTATATACAACATATATATACAAATATTTACATTCATAACATCTTGCCCCCCCCCCCCCCCCTAGAAAAAACTGAAATGACGTCCCTGGTCCGACCGTCCGTTTGTACGATAACTCAAGAAAGCGCGTTGACCTAGGAAGTTGAAATTTTGCCATGACTTGTAAAATGGAAAAAGTAAGACTAAGTTCGTTAATAGGCGATATCCTTCCACTCCTTCGGGTACCTCCCATACAAGAGTCTTTAAAACATGTTTTCACAATTATTACTCGAATACTTCAAGCTAGGAACTTTAAATTTTGCATACTTAAAGTTTACAATGTTTGAAGCGAAAATTCCAAATATGATGCACATCGAATGAGTCCTTCGTGAAGCAACGTAGAAAAGTCCTTTAAAAATGTATGCAAGTTGCAGAATCCACTATAGCTCCAGTACGAGTTAAAGCAGGGATTCAAAATTTTACAGGAATTTGTTTTATATCAAAAACAAGACATAGTTCATTAATTGGTGCAATCCGTCGACTCCTTTGGGTAGCTGTCATACAAAAGTCCTTAAAACACGTGTTCATTTTCACCAATATTGAACGATAACCTTAAAACGCTTTACGTTACGACTTTGAAATTTTGTATACATAGATTTTATAATGGTCGCAGCTGAAACTATTAATATGAAAATATCCCATAAGTCCTTCATGTAGTTGCCATACAAACATTCTGTAAAATGCGCTAACTTAATGTATGGAACTCACTATAACTCAAGAAATCGAGTAGCCACTATACCTACAATAGTTTGTACCTGTAAGTAAAATGTCATGTAATAATTCCTTTGATATATTTTCAACTAAAATATATGTAAATCGGAGTTCAGTATTTCATCTAGAGTATCATACGATTGGCTTGGAGCCGATTATGACTGCGTTATGTTTTTTGATATTATCAATCAAAATCCAAATCGTTAGAAATTTTCTCCTATGATATTCTCGAAAATGTTATAATTATTGATTTCAATCAATTTTCTAACAACTGAAGATTTGATATTATGCAGAAAAACGAAAATTCATTTCGGAAAATTCGTTCGGTCGTTTGCAATGTGAAGAGATGACGTACACCGGATGTGAAAAGGTTCCTATAAATACCAGTTTTTGTTTAAAACAACGTGATTCATTATATCGAAAGACTTGTTGAGGCCGATCTAATACAGCCTACTTACGCCATCATTACGACCTTCTGTTAACGTACCGAAAACTATTTTTTTTTTTTAATAAATTATCAAAAGTATTGTAAATTGACTCAACTTGATTGTACCTCCAATCGTTTTTCATCCAAAAACCATCTTTTTATTTAATTTGGTGAAAGTGGGGTGCTAAAGTTCATGAAGGTACAACTTCATATATTTTCACACAGATAAATATCTTATGAAAACTATGTGATCTTGGGCCGATTTCAATAGTTTTTCCTGTTACTTATGGTCAATGTGTTGCGTCCCATTATACAATAATTTATAATATGCAGTGATTTTCATGTGCAAGCTTTTGCATATATGTACATAATTCGCTGGCAAACTGCACGTGTATGAACGTATAAACGCTGCTCTCGTCAGCAGCCATTTTCCGTTACTTTTACATTTTATCGACATGTGCACTATCTATCGACCGGAAGATAGTGATTTAGTGAGGACTCGACCCATTTCGTATTAAATATTTCCGTTTTGAAGCAGTCCATCCGGTATCAATTCCACATCAGAATACTTCCGATGTCAACTGGTTTTATCCCACCTTCGTATATCTGTATGAAAATGGATATATATTAGACACCGTCTGCGTGCCAATTATATACCATGCGTATAGGCGCGCAACAGACAAGAAAATGGGATATGACCCAAATCTCCAAACTAGCAACCCTCTGCCCCTATGGCGATACTCCACCGCGAACTACATTGGCGTTCACAGAAATGAGCGTGAGGATACGAAGTACTGGTGGCTAAATCAGTAGATATTTAGTAATTTTTTTCAATTAAGGATAAGTTAAATAAGTTAACCCCAGAAAAAAAGAAACGAAACTAGATTAAGTACTAACCCTGTTAGCAGCTTCCGTAGGATAAGGCATGCTGGACCGAGTCATTCGCAACAGAACTGATAGCCTTCAGCCATCGGTCCAAGTGACGAATGGCTCGGTCAGGAATAGATAGAGGAATATCATTAAGTTAATAATGTATAAAAAAAATATTATAATTAAGTAATTATTGTAAATTATGAATAAAGCGACTCTATCCCTCCTAAATAAATCCTTCTAAAAGCATTATCAAATGCAAAATATGTATGCTGGACTGGGCTGTCCGCGGCTGGGAACGGTCGCTACTGCTTCGCTATTCTCGAATAGCAGCTTAGATATTAATTAATTTTAGCTTTAGAAATTAAGAAGAAATGTTAGATTTAAGTTATAGGCATTAATAAAGCACATTTAAAACCTAAAAAAAAAAACACATCAGAAAGGGTCAAAAATACTTGTCGTTTGTTATTCAAATGTTTGTCTACTGGATTGCAGGTTCACGCGGCGGCGTCTACAACACGCGCAGCATCAATTCATTAACCTCGAGAATGGCAAAACAGACGTACATAATATTTATTAACATTTTTTCTTAATCTAATTTTAAAAATTGTTTCGATGTTCGGTGGTGAATGCGTCGTAAGTAATCAAATCAACTTTTTTTTGGTCAATAAAAATTGATTTTCCTTCCACTAAACATTGGTTGAAAATGTAACAGTAATTCTGTTTAAATATCTATAATTTAATCCCTTGATTTTCTAGTAAAACTATTGGTCTGATCTGGGGGGGGGGGGGGTGGCTCTCGCCTGGCTTGAATTTAAATTTGAAGTCATGCAATCCCAGTCTTTTTTTTGGGTCTGGGTCAAGCTAAACTTATCAAAGCCCACAAAAAATAAGAACGTTTCCATCTCACTCAGTGCTTACTTTTGCTCAAAATTAATTTACTCTTTGGAAATTGATTTGGTAGCCCTGAGAAGGACTTTTTGGTTTTTGTAAATTTTCCCTCTAGGAAAACATTTCGCCTCGAATGCGAAACTTACTTCTTTGCTGCCGCTTTCTTGGGGGCGGCCTTCTTTGCTGGTCCTGTAGCCTTCTTTGCTATTGGCGCTTTGGTTTTCACAACTTTCGACGCACTTTTCGGGGCTTTGGTGGCCTTTTCCTTTGGGCTCTTGGTCTTCACGGTTCCAGTCTTCTTGGCTGCTTTAGCGGTAGCAGATGCCGCCTTCTTTTTCGCCGCCACGGCAGCTGGTTTCTTCACAGCACTGGTTTTCTTTGCTGCTGCAGTTTTCGGCTTCGCGGCAACTTTCTTCTCACCAGCTTTCTTGGCCTCTTTAGGTTTAGCAGCGGTTTTGGATTTCTTCTCGGCGGTTGGCAATTTGAACGATCCGGAAGCTCCTTTTCCCTTAGTTTGAATCAGTTTTCCATCGACAACGGCTCCGCGCAAGTATTTCTTGATGAATGGTGCCAATTTCTCAACGTCGACCTTGTAGTTCGCGGCCAAGTACTTCTTGATGGCAGGCAACGACGAACCACCACGTTCCTTCAAAGCACCGATCGCGCTGTTCACCATACTGGCGGTTGGAGGATGAGTTGGCTTCGTCTTTGGTTTCTTCGCTCCGCTGGCTGCTGCTGCTTTCTTTCCGGCTTTCTTCGGACTTGCGGCGGCCGGGGATGCTGCGACTACGGTTGCTGCTTCTTCTGCTGCCATTTTTTACTTGTAAATAAAAATCTTTAATTTTAACTTTAAAAGGAAGCGCGGGTATTTGACAAATATTCAACACAAATACTTTGATATGGTCACACTGGGTCTGCTTACCTACTTAAGACCATGAGAATCTAGAAGCACGGCGATTTTCAATTTTTCATTCCAATTTCAACTGATGCAGGCTTGTAGCCGGACTTGATCAACTATTATTGATATTTTGTAAATACACAATGGACCAACAATATACTACTGTTAACAATTCGATTCTTTAAATAATAATTAATGTTTGGTTGAAAACGGAACTTACAGTTTGTGTTATAATTGCGAAAAGCAGAGCACTTTCTCTCCACCACCGACTGCTAACGGGAATAACAATTTTTTAATATTTCTTATATTTTTGTTATTAACTTTAGTTTTTAATTTATTTTTTGTTGTAAGATACTTTCATATCTTTTCTTTTGAATTTATTTCACAATCTAATTTTCTTGTTCATAGCAAGAGCGTGAAAACTATTCAAAGTTCGACCTTTCCACACTTGATTTCTACTGTCCTCTATCATTTCTACTGTGTCCCCGATACTTTCACTCTTCCTACTTTTTATTTCAAATTATTAAAACTATCTTAACTAAACTAAGAACTTATTAAATCTTCTCCAGGGGCAGAATCAAATCTATTGGAATTTCCTACAAATTCACAGAAATATTACAATAATTCCAAGCTATAAGCCATAATAATTCCAATACCAAATTGTACTTCAGATTTAATCGTCCTCTAGGTTCACCTTCAGTTTCATAAGATAAATTTACTAGATTCAATTTATTTATTACTCTTTTATAGAGAATTCCTTTTTTGATATAATAATTGAATTAGGAATTAGTAGTAACTGTTAGTGCATAATGTACAATAAGTTTTTTAAATGAACGAGCCTTTGTCAGTCTTTTGCTGGATTGTGAGCCCGTGTTTTCATAATGTAATGATTCATTGCAATGAAAAACTATAATATTGCAAACGATAGTTTCGAAACGCAGGAAAAGTCAGCAATAGGGCAAAAACTGTTTTCTTTTTCCAAAATTAAGTACGGATTTGGAATCTGAGAGGATTATAAGTTTAAACCGCAACAAAAGTTTGTAACGCTTAGAACGAAGCCTCACATCAAAACAATTTAAATATTATTTTGTGCTTTTTTGGGGACGAAACATTTAACTTTGCTTGACGTCCGTCCGTCTGTCTGTCCGTTAGCATGATAGCTCAAGAACACCCTACGATATTGAACTTAACTCATAGTTTCTTCCCTTTCTTTCTCCTCATGAGTCAAGCTTCACCTGCAATATGAAAGGCTCGACGCTCGGGAATGAGCAAATGAAATAAACTTATCACAGCCCACAAAAAAAAGAACGTTATTATGGAACGATTCCATCTCACTCACTGTTTACTTTTGCTCAAAATAAGTTTACTCTTTAGAAATTGATTTGGTAGCCCTGAGAAGGACTTTTTGGTTTTTGTAGATTTTCCCTCGAGGAAAACATTTCAACTTTGCATCAATCGTAAAATTTACTTACTTCTTCGCTACCGCTCTCTTGGGGGCGGCCTTCTTTGCTGGTCCGGTCACCTTCTTTGCTTTTGGCGCCTTGGTTTTCACAACTTTCGGGGCTTTGGTGGCCTTTTCCTTAGGACTCTTGGTCTTCACGGAAAGCACCGATCGCGCTGTTCACCATACTGGCGGTTTGAGGATGAGTTGGCTTCGTCTTTGGTTTCTTCGCTCCGCTGGCTGCTTTCTTTCCGGCTTTCTTCGGACTTGCGGCGACCGGGGATGCTGCGACTACGGTTGTTGCTTCTACTGCTGCCATTTTTTTACTTGCGATGCCCAACTCTTGAGAACGCCGTGAAATTGACTGATTTGGATCATTTGCTACGGACGTTTCAACGGTAGCGATATTTTCAACACTTCGACCAACTCGTTGTCTCACTGGCACGGCAACATCACACAACGAATATGTAGACTCAAATTTTTGCACTAAACTTGTTACTGCCTGTCTACTAGGGCGAGAATTACGACCGAAAATCGGAGTTAACGCTCTTAAAGTAGCGGTCACCGACTCCGAATTTCTGTAGTAAATTTTTATAATTTGCAGACGTTGTTCCTTCGTGTACTTTACCATGATAAAAATGTTAAGTTTACTGAATAAATTGACAGTGACAGTTTGATGATTAGTGAAAGGGTGCGTTCACAAATTGAATTCAAAGTTGTCAAGTCCCTATTGGAAAACCCTTTAAATAAAAATCTTTAATTTTAACTTTCAAAGAAAACGTGGGTACTTGGATAATATTCAACACAAATATTTTGATATGGTCACACTGCAGACGCAACTTACCTACTTAAAACCATGAGAATCTAGAAGCACGGCGATTTTCAAATTTTCATTCCAATTTCAACTGATGAAGACTTGAAACTAATTTTCTTGTTTACAGTAAGTGTGTGAAAACTGTTCAAAGTGCGACCTTCCACACTTGATAACCTCTCTCATCCATTATTTTTATTGTTACCCCGATAGCTTCGCTCTTCCTATTTTTTATTAAAAATTATTAAAATTATTATGAAAAAATCATTAAGTCATCTCCAGAGACAGAATCAAACAAAATTTGTTGGATTAACAATTCGATTCTTTAAATAATAATTAATGTTACTTACAGCTTGTGTTATAATTGCGAAAAGCAGACTACTTTCTCTCCACCACCGACTCCTAACGGGAATAACAATTTTTTCATATATCTTATAAACTTTAGTTTTTAATTTATTTTTTTGTTTTAGAATACTTTCATATCTTTTCTTTTGAATTTATTTCAGAATCTAATTTTCTTGCTCTTCACTCTTCCTACTTTTTATTTGAAATTATTAAAACTATCTTAACAAAAAACTTATTAAATCTTCTCCAGGGACAGAATCAAATCTATTCGAATTTCCTACAAATTCACTGAAATATTACAATAATTCCAAGTCATAAGCCATCATAATTGACAACTTTTGAATAAAGATTCTATTAAATGTGTATTTTTGCTGTAATATTGGAAATAAAATACGAAAATACTGTTTAATTTAATTTTGTGTGACGTTTCAGACTCCACTGATTCCATTATAAAACTCAGTCGAATCCGAAACGTCACACAAAATTAAAATAAACTGTATTTTACCCGGAAAACTATAGTATTTCAGTTAAAACCCTACTATGAAAACATTTACAAAACAATTGGTTTCATACATTAAATACGTACATACATATGGTATATGACATTGTGACATTTGCTCTAAAAATTATTTGTTTGCAGTTAAATATTGGAAATAAAATTTTGTTTATTATTATAAATATGTATGTGTCTATTAGTATCAAAATGAATCATTGATATGTTTATTCTAACTGATATAATTGAAAAAAAAACAAGAAAAAAACATGTGTGCAGTGCACACGCGGTAGAAGTGAAACCTTCGGAAAACTAAACAGCAAGAGGGGGTAAAGGATTAAATTTTGGATGGGTAGGGGGTAGAGAGGTGGGTGGGGAGATAGAGAAAGTAGGTGAAGGGAAACAAAAGGTAGGGTGAGGGGTAGAATGATAAGGGTATACAGAGGGGGGTATATAGAGGGGGGTATATAGAGGGGGGTATACAGTGGGGGGTGAAGGGTTGAATTTTGGAGGGGTAGGGGTAGAGAGGTGGATGGAGGGGATAGAGAAAGTAGATGAGGGGGAACAATATGTAGGGTGAAAGGTAGGGAGGTGGGTAGTTGGTGGGGGATAGAGAAAGTAGGTGAGGTGGAATAATATGTAGGGTGAGGGGTAGAATGATAAGGGTACACAGAGTGGTATAAAGTGTGTGGGGGGGGGGGGGTATACAGGGGGGGTTAAGAGTTAAATTTTGGTGGGGTAGGGGTTAGTGAGGAGGGGTGGGGTGGGGGATAGAGAAAGTAGATGAGTGGGAACAATATGTAGGGTGAGGGGTAGAATGATAAGGGTACACATTTTTTTTTTTTTTTTTAGTAAATGCTTTATTTATTTAAATTCAAATATTCTTATACTATGTATGTGCACTACTCCCCCTTCTAAGGACATATCCTTGTGTTAGGGGTGAGGAGTCTCTACAAATTTAACATTAAAAATTTAAATTTATTTCAGTTCCTGTTGCACGCACCAAAAATCACATATTGGGGGGGTATACAGTGGGTGGTGAAGGGTTGAATTTTGGTGAATGGGGTGTAAGAAGAAAAGTAAGGGGTGTGAGAGGGGTGAGGGAAATTAGTACCAGGCAGGTGTTTTGTTTGACTCTTTTTAATGCCGCTTTTGTTTCGATTCACTGTTTCCTGACGCTTTTTCGTTTCATCTCTCTGTTTCATCGGTGTTTCAAATCACAACGTGGCTAAAAAAGTTTTCACTTCAAAAAAACGTAGAGATACTGGAGACGACAAGCCACCGGTTTTGAATAAAGTGCTTCGAATTCAGAAGAGTGAAACAAAATAGGTTCGTAGTGTCAAATTGCTGTTGCTTAATGCTTAGCATGTTTCAAGAGCGGGACATAAAATAAATGTAAGTGAGAAAGTGAATGCCGCTGTCGCACTTCGACTTCGATTTGCCTACATTTGCCTACCTTGCGGCAGTCCGCAGGCCATTTGCTTACCTGGCCGCAGCCGCAGGCGAAGTCGGTGTTATGGGCCTCAATGATGCCCACTGAATACACAGGATGATGCCGCATCATCCTGTGTATTCTAAAAGACAGGGACTGCGCGGTCGAAGTCAAAGTCCGTGTTCTGTTTGGGCCTTAAGTCAATAGAATCGGACATGTATGATCGAACAATACGATAGACGTGCCGGATAAAGTATTTAGGCTGAAAATTATGTTAGTCATACAAAATTGTGTGAAGCGAGTGATATGAACATGTAATTCTATGATAAGAATTATTTGGGTGTACGATGCGACGCATGCCAAATTTGAAATCAGTGAATTAAGTGATAATTGCAGGATTGTACATGCAAACAATTGTGTGGGTAGGTGAAACAGTAGGTGTGGTGCCTGGCGCAGTTGCTCCACTTGCTCCTATGGAAGCTCCACCCCTGATGGTGTGAATGACGACATTTCACGAATATATGCATCTGTGAATGTTTGGGTCACCTTTAATAATGTCGAATAAAACCGAGTTAAACTTATTATTAGGGTCACTTTTATATTTTTTCGGTAATAACGTGGCTTCTTAAATGCGAACCGCACTTATTCCGTCATAAAATTCAATGCAAAGGAAAAAATCCTTTACATGTTAATTACAAGATGAGCAATCGTTTCCGTCACAAAACCTCCCCCGATACTCTAATAACTTAGAGTGCCCACTTGAGGCCATTAAGAGCAATTAGGAGCTCTAGATATTAATTAATTTTAAGGAATTGGCACAAATAAAGCAAATTTTAAAACTTAAAAAACTATTCGATATCTTCGTTATAGTTTGCATTTGGAGAAAATACATCAATTATTAAAGATTGGAGGATTGGTTTATTGACATAGTCAAAGAAAACAAACACGAAAGGTTCCTTGAAGGCGGGTTACTGATTCTTTAACAGAAGGGCACACGAGAGTTTTATATACAGTAGATATAAAATATATATATTGTACAATGCTTAAATAAGTAAATGTTTAGTTAAATTAGATTAGAAATGATACTTCACAGGATCATTTCTGTAGTACGTATATTCACTTTCAAATTAAATTGATAGATTTTGCGCCCATTCTTCATCTTCTGCTTTTCAGAGCGTCCGCGTTCCTTTCTGGGCACAGCTACTAAACTAACTTAAAGTGAAGAAAATACCCATGTCTTTTGTATTTCGATTGCAAGCCATTCTGGGGCTTACATATTAATACCCTAAGCTATAATAACTTATTTTCAGAGATACTTATTATTAGTTTATGACGTTTGAACATTGAAATACAATTTGTGGGAACAAATTCTTTCTCTATCCAATTTAGAGTCAAAATTGTGCCGTAGTTACAGAAAGACGCCTCGAGTGATTTTCATGTGCGAGCTTTTGCATATGCATAATTCGCTGGCAAATTGCACGTGTGTGCGGGTTAAACGCTGCTCTTTTCAGCAGCCATTTTCCGTTACTTTTACGTTTTAACGACAAGTGCACTTTCTATCGACCGGTGTATTAATTTAGTGAGGACTCGACCCATTTTGTATTAAATATTTCCGTTTTGAAGCAGTCCATCTGGTATCAATTCCACAAATCAACCAAATTACCATCACTTCAGAAAGGGTCAAAAATACTTGTCGTTTGTTATTCCAATGTTTGTCTACTGGATTCCAGGTTCACGCGACGGCGTCTACAACACGCGCAGCATCAATTCATTAACATCGAGAATGGCAAAACAGACGTGATTTATTAACATTTTTTCATAATCTAATTTTAAAAATTGTTTCGATGTTCGGTGGTGAATGCGTCGTAAGTAATCAAATCAACTTTTTTTTGGTCAATAAAAATTGATTTTCCTTCCACTAAACATTGGTTGAAAATGTAACAGTAATTCTGTTTAAATATCTATAATTTAATCCCTTGATTTTCTAGTAAAACTATTGGTCTGATCTGGGGGGGGGGGGGCTCTCGCCTGGCTTGAATTTAAATTTGAAGTCATGCAATCCCAGTCTTTTTTTTGGGTCTGGGTCAAGCTAAACTTATCAAAGCCCACAAAAAATAAGAACGTTTCCATCTCACTCAGTGCTTACTTTTGCTCAAAATTAATTTACTCTTTGGAAATTGATTTGGTAGCCCTGAGAAGGACTTTTTGGTTTTTGTAAATTTTCCCTCTAGGAAAACATTTCGCCTCGAATGCGAAACTTACTTCTTTGCTGCCGCTTTCTTGGGGGCGGCCTTCTTTGCTGGTCCTGTAGCCTTCTTTGCTATTGGCGCTTTGGTTTTCACAACTTTCGACGCACTTTTCGGGGCTTTGGTGGCCTTTTCCTTTGGGCTCTTGGTCTTCACGGTTCCAGTCTTCTTGGCTGCTTTAGCGGTAGCAGATGCCGCCTTCTTTTTCGCCGCCACGGCAGCTGGTTTCTTCACAGCACTAGTTTTCTTTGCTGCTGCAGTCTTCGGCTTCGCGGCAACTTTCTTCTCACCAGCTTTCTTGGCCACTTTAGGTTTAGCAGCGGTTTTGGCTTTTTTCTCGGCGGTTGGCAATTTGAACGATCCGGAAGCTCCTTTTCCCTTAGTTTGAATCAGTTTTCCATCGACAACGGCTCCGCGCAAGTATTTCTTGATGAATGGTGCCAATTTCTCAACGTCGACCTTGTAGTTCGCGGCCAAGTACTTCTTGATGGCAGGCAACGACGAACCACCACGTTCCTTCAAAGCACCGATCGCGCTGTTCACCATACTGGCGGTTGGAGGATGAGTTGGCTTCGTCTTTGGTTTCTTCGCTCCGCTGGCTGCTGCTGCTGCTTTCTTTCCGGCTTTCTTCGGACTTGCGGCGACCGGGGATGCTGCGACTACGGTTGTTGCTTCTACTGCTGCCATTTTTTTACTTGAAAATAAAAATCTTTAATTTTAACTTTCAAAGAAAACGTGGGTACTTGGATAATATTCAACACAAATATTTTGATATGGTCACACTGCAGACGCAACTTACCTACTTAAAACCATGAGAATCTAGAAGCACGGCGATTTTCAAATTTTCATTCCAATTTCAACTGATGAAGACTTGTAGCCGGACTTGATCAACTATTATTGATATTTTATAAATACACAATGGACCAACAATATACTACTATTAACAATTCGGTTCTTTAAATAATAATTAATATTTGGTTGAAAACGGAACTTACAGCTTGTTTTATAATTGCGCAAAGCAGAGCACTTTCTTACCATCACTGACTCGTAACCGGATCAACAATTTTTTAATATTTCTTATATTTTTGTTATTAACTTTAGTTTTTAATTTACTAGTTTGTTTTAAGATAGTTTCATATCTTTTCTTTCGAAAATACTGCACAAACTAATTTTCTTGTTTACAGTAAGTGAGTGAAAACCGTTCAAAGTGCGACCTTCCACACTTGATATCCTCTCTCATCCATTATTTTTATTGTTACCCCGATAGCTTCGCTCTTCCTATTTTTTATTAAAAATTATTAAAATTATTATGAAAAAACCACCAAGTCATCTCCAGGGACAGAATCAAACAAAATTTGTTGAAATTTCCTTGGAATTCGGTAAAATATTCCAATAATTCAAAGTCATGGGCCATTAGATTTCCCAGTACCAAATGGTATTTCAGATCCAATCCAGCTCCACCTTCAGTTTCATAAGATAAATTTACTAGGTTCAATTTATTTATTATTCGTTTATAGGCAATGCATTTTTTAATATTGTTATTAAAATACAAATTTGTACAAAGTGTTAACCAGAACAAAACTTTTCCAAATCGGGTCGATCTCAATAACAGGGAAACTAACAATCAAAAAGATTTTTAGGGAAGGTAAAAGTTTTTTTATAATATGTATTAATAGTTCACGAGCTACAAGAGTATAAGATAAAGTATGTTTAATAAACCAATCAGATATTCATCGTGCCCCAGAAACATTAATGAATCCATCTATTTATTCAACCTGGAAATGTTTTATCACTTAACGAGTTTACTACCCAAAATCTTAAGTTTCTATGTGAACCACAGAATTTATAAATTTGTTTCATTATTTGTAAATTGTTGAAGGAAGTGTAGTAGTTTCATTGTTTGTTTCCGCAAGTTAATAATTTTGCATAGTATTAGAAGGCTTTAAAACTCCAATTGGGTTTCGATGCAATCTTCATTGAAAAATGTTTCGAAGCTCAGCCGATTTTTCAAAAACCGCATGAGAATTGTATACCCCCCCTTGTTGTTAACAACAGTAAGTATATTTGTATATATATGTACATAGACTCTGATAAAGCTGAATTGATAACAGATCAAACGGAAGCAGCTTACCACACTACTACTGCTGGAATGGGAAACCCAGACGTGCAAAAATTTTCGGTAAATTTTCGGCTCCGGGCACCAGCGAGAAAAGCGTGAAAACAATTTTTTTTTTTTAAACACTTTATAAACTAAACTTTGATATGTTTCCGTTTGTGGTCAAAATAAATATTTGCCATTTTCAACCTATAACTACAAAAAAAAAAAAAAAACGATTTCAAATTTCTAGTTTTGCTCAACCAGTACATTTTATTTGAACCGCCATGACGGTTAAGTTTGACGTTTCTCGTCAATATGAACGCGAAAAAGGGAGTTTAAATCCCTTCAGCCCCGCAGGGCTGCACGAAACGTAGTTGGAGCGTAGCGCGCGCCAGCCAGACATCAACGCGAAAAGGGAGTTTTAATCCCTGAGCCCCGCAGGGCTGCGCGAAAGGTAGTTGGAGCGTAGCGCGAGTCAGCCAAACATGGCGGCTCGAATTGTACTGGATGGATGAAATCAAACATTTTAAATCGTTCGATTTCAATGTTTTACGTCCCAAATGTCAAAAAATTTTATTGTCCACATCCTAAAACACACCAAAGTTTCATTTCGAAAGTAAATAAAAAATATGAAAAATCTCTTACATTACTTTCTCGCTGGTGCCCGGAGCCGAAAATTTTACAAATTTTCCCCAGAATACCTACGGCTTAATGATTTTTGAACGAGTACAAGCTAGGTTATTTTCCCACCACATGGAAACATGCAATCGTCACTCCAATTCCAAAACCGCCTATAATCTTACTTTACTTAGTGTAGAGAGCAACACTAAATAAAGTCTTTGAAAAGATCGTGCTAAATCGTATTCAAAAATGTGCAGAAAATAACCGAATCATACCCGACTGGTATCCCCCGACATTAAAAAGTATGGCACGATGGACTTGTATGTATATAAGCTGTTAAATTTCGCGTTGAACGTTATGTTCATATTTTCGACAATATCCATTCCTCAAATATCCGATTTCAGTTATGATTTCATACACATTCTTTTTATACTCTAGCTGAAATCATATAGAGTATTATAAGTTTCATCCATCCCAAAAGTTTGTAAATGAAATTAAACACTGAGTATTGTCTTTTAGTTTTGAGTAACAATCTAATGTGCAGCCGATCTTGACTGCGACATATTTACTTATTACACCTTTTTTTAATCACTAGTTCTTCGACACAAATATAAGAGCACAAATGTAATTGATAAATGGTGTTCACCGAAGGTTCAACGTAATTAAATTAATGTATTCTCTTTACGTAAGGTGTTCCAACTATAATTTATTAAACTTACTTTATCTTATACACTTGTAGCTGGTGAATTATTAATATTATAATCAAAAATCTTTCATCGGCCACCGAATCTCTGAAAATCTTTTTCATTGTTAGTTTCCCTGTTATTGAGATCGGCCCGATTTGGAAAAGTTTTGTTCTGGTTAACACTTTGTACAAATTTTTATTTTAATAACAATATTAAAAAATGCATTGCCTATAAACGAATAATAAATAAATTGAACCTAGTAAATTTATCTTATGAAACTGAAGGTGGAGCTGGATTGGATCTGAAATACCATTTGGTACTGGGAAATCTAATGGCCCATGACTTTGAATTATTGGAATATTTTACCGAATTCCAAGGAAATTTCAACAAATTTTGTTTGATTCTGTCCCTGGAGATGACTTGGTGGTTTTTTCATAATAATTTTAATAATTTTTAATAAAAAATAGGAAGAGCGAAGCTATCGGGGTAACAATAAAAATAATGGATGAGAGAGGATATCAAGTGTGGAAGGTCGCACTTTGAACGGTTTTCACTCACTTACTGTAAACAAGAAAATTAGTTTGTGCAGTATTTTCGAAAGAAAAGATATGAAACTATCTTAAAACAAACCAGTAAATTAAAAATTAAAGTTAATAACAAAAATATAAGAAATATTAAAAAATTGTTAATCCGGTTACGAGTCAGTGATGGTAAGAAAGTGCTCTGCTTTTCGCAATTATAACACAAGCTGTAAGTTCCGTTTTCAACAAAATATTAATTATTATTTAAAGAATCGAATTGTTAATAGTAGTATATTGTTGGTCCATTGTGTATTTATAAAATATCAATAATAGTTGATCAAGTCCGGCTACAAGTCTTCATCAGTTGAAATTGGAATGAAAAATTGAAAAACGCCGTGCTTCTAGATTCTCATGGTTTTAAGTAGGTAAGTTGGGTCTGCAGTGTGACCATATCAAAATATTTGTGTTGAATATTTTTCAAGTACTCGCGTTTCCTTTGAAAGTTAAAATAAAAGATATTTTTACAAGTAAAAAATGGCAGCAGTAGAAGCAACAGCCGTAGTCGCAGCATCCCCGGCCGCCGCAAGTCCGAAGAAAGCCGGAAAGAAAGCAGCAGCAGCCAGCGGAGCGAAGAAACCAAAGACGAAACCAACTCATCCTCCAACCGCCAGTATGGTGAACAGCGCGATCGGTGCTTTGAAGGAACGTGGTGGTTCGTCGTTGCCTGCCATCAAGAAGTACTTGGCCGCGAACTACAAGGTCGACGTTGAGAAATTGGCACCATTCATCAAGAAATACTTGCGCGGAGCCGTTGTCGATGGAAAACTGATTCAAACTAAGGGAAAAGGAGCTTCCGGATCGTTCAAATTGCCAACCGCCGAGAAAAAAGCCAAAACCGCTGCTAAACCTAAAGTGGCCAAGAAAGCTGGTGAGAAGAAAGTTGCCGCGAAGCCGAAGACTGCAGCAGCAAAGAAAACTAGTGCTGTGAAGAAACCAGCTGCCGTGGCGGCGAAAAAGAAGGCGGCATCTGCTACCGCTAAAGCAGCCAAGAAGACTGGAACCGTGAAGACCAAGAGCCCAAAGGAAAAGGCCACCAAAGCCCCGAAAAGTGCGTCGAAAGTTGTGAAAACCAAAGCGCCAATAGCAAAGAAGGCTACAGGACCAGCAAAGAAGGCCGCCCCCAAGAAAGCGGCAGCAAAGAAGTAAGTTTCGCATTCGAGGCGAAATGTTTTCCTAGAGGGAAAATTTACAAAAACCAAAAAGTCCTTCTCAGGGCTACCAAATCAATTTCCAAAGAGTAAATTAATTTTGAGCAAAAGTAAGCACTGAGTGAGATGGAAACGTTCTTATTTTTTGTGGGCTTTGATAAGTTTAGCTTGACCCAGACCCAAAAAAAAGACTGGGATTGCATGACTTCAAATTTAAATTCAAGCCAGGCGAGAGCCCCCCCCCCCAGATCAGACCAATAGTTTTACTAGAAAATCAAGGGATTAAATTATAGATATTTAAACAGAATTACTGTTACATTTTCAACCAATGTTTAGTGGAAGGAAAATCAATTTTTATTGACCAAAAAAAAGTTGATTTGATTACTTACGACGCATTCACCACCGAACATCGAAACAATTTTTAAAATTAGATTATGAAAAAATGTTAATAAATCACGTCTGTTTTGCCATTCTCGATGTTAATGAATTGATGCTGCGCGTGTTGTAGACGCCGTCGCGTGAACCTGGAATCCAGTAGACAAACATTGGAATAACAAACGACAAGTATTTTTGACCCTTTCTGAAGTGATGGTAATTTGGTTGATTTGTGGAATTGATACCAGATGGACTGCTTCAAAACGGAAATATTTAATACAAAATGGGTCGAGTCCTCACTAAATTAATACACCGGTCGATAGAAAGTGCACTTGTCGTTAAAACGTAAAAGTAACGGAAAATGGCTGCTGAAAAGAGCAGCGTTTAACCCGCACACACGTGCAATTTGCCAGCGAATTATGCATATGCAAAAGCTCGCACATGAAAATCACTCGAGGCGTCTTTCTGTAACTACGGCACAATTTTGACTCTAAATTGGATAGAGAAAGAATTTGTTCCCACAAATTGTATTTCAATGTTCAAACGTCATAAACTAATAATAAGTATCTCTGAAAATAAGTTATTATAGCTTAGGGTATTAATATGTAAGCCCCAGAATGGCTTGCAATCGAAATACAAAAGACATGGGTATTTTCTTCACTTTAAGTTAGTTTAGTAGCTGTGCCCAGAAAGGAACGCGGACGCTCTGAAAAGCAGAAGATGAAGAATGGGCGCAAAATCTATCAATTTAATTTGAAAGTGAATATACGTACTACAGAAATGATCCTGTGAAGTATCATTTCTAATCTAATTTAACTAAACATTTACTTATTTAAGCATTGTACAATATATATATTTTATATCTACTGTATATAAAACTCTCGTGTGCCCTTCTGTTAAAGAATCAGTAACCCGCCTTCAAGGAACCTTTCGTGTTTGTTTTCTTTGACTATGTCAATAAACCAATCCTCCAATCTTTAATAATTGATGTATTTTCTCCAAATGCAAACTATAACGAAGATATCGAATAGTTTTTTAAGTTTTAAAATTTGCTTTATTTGTGCCAATTCCTTAAAATTAATTAATATCTAGAGCTCCTAATTGCTCTTAATGGCCTCAAGTGGGCACTCTAAGTTATTAGAGTATCGGGGGAGGTTTTGTGACGGAAACGATTGCTCATCTTGTAATTAACATGTAAAGGATTTTTTCCTTTGCATTGAATTTTATGACGGAATAAGTGCGGTTCGCATTTAAGAAGCCACGTTATTACCGAAAAAATATAAAAGTGACCCTAATAATAAGTTTAACTCGGTTTTATTCGACATTATTAAAGGTGACCCAAACATTCACAGATGCATATATTCGTGAAATGTCGTCATTCACACCATCAGGGGTGGAGCTTCCATAGGAGCAAGTGGAGCAACTGCGCCAGGCACCACACCTACTGTTTCACCTACCCACACAATTGTTTGCATGTACAATCCTGCAATTATCACTTAATTCACTGATTTCAAATTTGGCATGCGTCGCATCGTACACCCAAATAATTCTTATCATAGAATTACATGTTCATATCACTCGCTTCACACAATTTTGTATGACTAACATAATTTTCAGCCTAAATACTTTATCCGGCACGTCTATCGTATTGTTCGATCATACATGTCCGATTCTATTGACTTAAGGCCCAAACAGAACACGGACTTTGACTTCGACCGCGCAGTCCCTGTCTTTTAGAATACACAGGATGATGCGGCATCATCCTGTGTATTCAGTGGGCATCATTGAGGCCCATAACACCGACTTCGCCTGCGGCTGCGGCCAGGTAAGCAAATGGCCTGCGGACTGCCGCAAGGTAGGCAAATGTAGGCAAATCGAAGTCGAAGTGCGACAGCGGCATTCACTTTCTCACTTACATTTATTTTATGTCCCGCTCTTGAAACATGCTAAGCATTAAGCAACAGCAATTTGACACTACGAACCTATTTTGTTTCACTCTTCTGAATTCGAAGCACTTTATTCAAAACCGGTGGCTTGTCGTCTCCAGTATCTCTACGTTTTTTTGAAGTGAAAACTTTTTTAGCCACGTTGTGATTTGAAACACCGATGAAACAGAGAGATGAAACGAAAAAGCGTCAGGAAACAGTGAATCGAAACAAAAGCGGCATTAAAAAGAGTCAAACAAAACACCTGCCTGGTACTAATTTCCCTCACCCCTCTCACACCCCTTACTTTTCTTCTTACACCCCATTCACCAAAATTCAACCCTTCACCACCCACTGTATACCCCCCCAATATGTGATTTTTGGTGCGTGCAACAGGAACTGAAATAAATTTAAATTTTTAATGTTAAATTTGTAGAGACTCCTCACCCCTAACACAAGGATATGTCCTTAGAAGGGGGAGTAGTGCACATACATAGTATAAGAATATTTGAATTTAAATAAATAAAGCATTTACTAAAAAAAAAAAAAAAAATGTGTACCCTTATCATTCTACCCCTCACCCTACATATTGTTCCCACTCATCTACTTTCTCTATCCCCCACCCCACCCCTCCTCACTAACCCCTACCCCACCAAAATTTAACTCTTAACCCCCCCTGTATACCCCCCCCCCCACACACTTTATACCACTCTGTGTACCCTTATCATTCTACCCCTCACCCTACATATTATTCCACCTCACCTACTTTCTCTATCCCCCACCAACTACCCACCTCCCTACCTTTCACCATACATATTGTTCCCCCTCATCTACTTTCTCTATCCCCTCCATCCACCTCTCTACCCCCTACCCCTCCAAAATTCAACCCTTCACCCCCCACTGTATACCCCCCTCTATATACCCCCCTCTATATACCCCCCTCTGTATACCCTTATCATTCTACCCCTCACCCTACCTTTTGTTTCCCTTCACCTACTTTCTCTATCTCCCCACCCACCTCTCTACCCCCTACCCATCCAAAATTTAATCCTTTACCCCCTCTTGCTGTTTAGTTTTCCGAAGGTTTCACTTCTACCGCGTGTGCACTGCACACATGTTTTTTTCTTGTTTTTTTTTTCAATTATATCAGTTAGAATAAACATATCAATGATTCATTTTGATACTAATAGACACATACATATTTATAATAATAAACAAAATTTTATTTCCAATATTTAACTGCAAACAAATAATTTTTAGAGCAAATGTCACAATGTCATATACCATATGTATGTACGTATTTAATGTATGAAACCAATTGTTTTGTAAATGTTTTCATAGTAGGGTTTTAACTGAAATACTATAGTTTTCCGGGTAAAATACAGTTTATTTTAATTTTGTGTGACGTTTCGGATTCGACTGAGTTTTATAATGGAATCAGTGGAGTCTGAAACGTCACACAAAATTAAATTAAACAGTATTTTCGTATTTTATTTCCAATATTACAGCAAAAATACACATTTAATAGAATCTTTATTCAAAAGTTGTCAATTATGATGGCTTATGACTTGGAATTATTGTAATATTTCAGTGAATTTGTAGGAAATTCGAATAGATTTGATTCTGTCCCTGGAGAAGATTTAATAAGTTTTTTGTTAAGATAGTTTTAATAATTTCAAATAAAAAGTAGGAAGAGTGAAGAGCAAGAAAATTAGATTCTGAAATAAATTCAAAAGAAAAGATATGAAAGTATTCTAAAACAAAAAAATAAATTAAAAACTAAAGTTTATAAGATATATGAAAAAATTGTTATTCCCGTTAGGAGTCGGTGGTGGAGAGAAAGTAGTCTGCTTTTCGCAATTATAACACAAGCTGTAAGTTCCATTTTTAACCAAACATTAATTATTATTTAAAGAATCGAATTGTTAATAGTAGATAGATAGATAGATTTATTTCAATTTTTAAAAATAGTTCGTACAATTTTATACAATTTCAGTGATCAGATTTTATATCTTTGCATCTGTAGTTACGATTTAGATTTTTACTAAAATGGATTCTTTGTTTTTTATTTTAATTCTTTGAATTTGTAGGTACGTCTGCAGTAAAAACGTTATATAGAGTAGGGCTTAAACTTGAGCCTTGGGGGACGCCCGCAGGGATGACGTGGAAACTGGACATGCTTGATTTGATTTTAACCGAATAACTTCGATTCGACAAGAAAGACTGAATTAGTTTCACAAGGTACATTGGGCAGGAAAAATTTATTAATTTATGAATAAGCCCTTCGCGCCAGACAGAATCGAAGGCTTTTTCGATGTCCAGGGTTATCAATCCAACCGAGTTCTTTTCATGAAATCCTTCTTTAATAAATTTGGTTACTCTATAAAGTTGGTGATTAGTTGAGTGCTGCCGCCTAAAACCAAATTGAAAGTTCGGGATAACCTTTGAGTCTTCTAGAAACCTGAGTACACGGCTCAGGACTACTTTTTCGAAAACTTTACTTAATTGTTAATAGTAGTTAATAGTAGTAAATTCCAACAAATTTTGTTTGATTCTGTCTCTGGAGATGACTTAATGGTTTTTTCATAATAATTTTAATAATTTTTAATAAAAAATAGGAAGAGCGAAGCTATCGGGGTAACAATAAAAATAATGGATGAGAGAGGATATCAAGTGTGGAAGGTCGCACTTTGAACGGTTTTCACTCACTTACTGTAAACAAGAAAATTAGTTTGTGCAGTATTTTCGAAAGAAAAGATATGAAACTATCTTAAAACAAACTAGTAAATTAAAAACTAAAGTTAATAACAAAAATATAAGAAATATTAAAAAATTGTTGATCCGGTTACGAGTCAGTGATGGTAAGAAAGTGCTCTGCTTTGCGCAATTATAAAACAAGCTGTAAGTTCCGTTTTCAACCAAATATTAATTATTATTTAAAGAACCGAATTGTTAATAGTAGTATATTGTTGGTCCATTGTGTATTTATAAAATATCAATAATAGTTGATCAAGTCCGGCTACAAGTCTTCATCAGTTGAAATTGGAATGAAAATTTGAAAATCGCCGTGCTTCTAGATTCTCATGGTTTTAAGTAGGTAAGTTGCGTCTGCAGTGTGACCATATCAAAATATTTGTGTTGAATATTATCCAAGTACCCACGTTTTCTTTGAAAGTTAAAATTAAAGATTTTTATTTTCAAGTAAAAAAATGGCAGCAGTAGAAGCAACAACCGTAGTCGCAGCATCCCCGGTCGCCGCAAGTCCGAAGAAAGCCGGAAAGAAAGCAGCAGCAGCAGCCAGCGGAGCGAAGAAACCAAAGACGAAGCCAACTCATCCTCCAACCGCCAGTATGGTGAACAGCGCGATCGGTGCTTTGAAGGAACGTGGTGGTTCGTCGTTGCCTGCCATCAAGAAGTACTTGGCCGCGAACTACAAGGTCGACGTTGAGAAATTGGCACCATTCATCAAGAAATACTTGCGCGGAGCCGTTGTCGATGGAAAACTGATTCAAACTAAGGGAAAAGGAGCTTCCGGATCGTTCAAATTGCCAACCGCCGAGAAGAAAGCCAAAACCGCTGCTAAACCTAAAGTGGCCAAGAAAGTTGCCGCGAAGCCGAAGACTGCAGCAGCAAAGAAAACTAGTGCTGTGAAGAAACCAGCTGCCGTGGCGGCGAAAAAGAAGGCGGCATCTGCTACCGCTAAAGCAGCCAAAAAGACTGGAACCGTGAAGACCAAGAGCCCAAAGGAAAAGGCCACCAAAGCCCCGAAAAGTGCGTCGAAAGTTGTGAAAACCAAGGCGCCAAAAGCAAAGAAGGTGACCGGACCAGCAAAGAAGGCCGCCCCCAAGAGAGCGGTAGCGAAGAAGTAAGTAAATTTTGCGATTGATGCAAAATTGAAATGTTTTCCCCGAGGGAAAATTTACAAAAACCAAAAAGTCCTTCTCAGGGCTACCAAATCAATTTCTAAAGAGTAAACTTATTTTGAGCAAAAGTAAACAGTGAGTGAGATGGAATCGTTCCATAATAACGTTCTTTTTTTTTGTGGGCTGTGATAAGTTTATTTCATTTGCTCATTCCCGAGCGTCGAGCCTTTCATATTGCAGGTGAAGCTTGACTCATGAGGAGAAAGAAAGGGAAGAAACTATGAGTTAAGTTCAATATCGTAGGGTGTTCTTGAGCTATCATGCTAACGGACAGACAGACGGACGGACGTCAAGCGGAGTTAAATGTTTCGTCCCCAAAAAAGCACAAAATAATATTTAAATTGTTTTGGTGTGAGGCTTCGTTCTAAGCGTTACAAACTTTTGTTGCGGGTTAAACTTATAATCCTCTCAGATTTCAAATCCGTACTTTTTTGATAAACAGCCAATTTCGATATTTCGTCAGAACAATAATGCAATCAATACTAATTTAATGAGAAGGCTATATTGTTGTTGACTCAAAGGAGGCTAGACATCGGAAAAATTTGTTTCGATGCAGAGCATTTGAACAGAAATGGATATTTTAATAAATATTTCTTTTCTAACTACAGTTGCATGTTCGAAATGGCCCCAAATATAACGTTATTTTGCTAAGCCATTGGATCCAAGATCCAAGCCTTTCAAGTTACCATGACAATCAATAAAAACGAACAAACAATATTCCTTCATAATTATTTCCTGTGTGTTTTTGACTCGCAAGATCCCTTGGTATCCTTGGATCCCATGGTACTGTCAAAATAATTTTGGTCTCCATATTTTTCGCGCATTTATACCGGGGTGTCCTATCCTTAGTTACCTGATTTAAGGTTTTCATGGTAAGCTACCATAGAAGCTATTATGATTAAATATTAGTTGCTTTCCGGTGTCAGTGGAGTGAAACTCCAACACGAAATCCCCGACTGTTGATTAATCGCTGTCCTTGCCATGTCCTCAAGGACAGCGATTAATCAACAGTTGTTTTGATTACTTACGAAGGTTGATACACTTTAGCAAAGATTTTGAAATAATGTAAGTAAATATTATGCACGTCTGTTTTGCCATACTGGAGGTTATTGCGTGTAGTAGACGCCGTCGCGTTAACCAGCGTACGGCAGTGTGAACCAATAGTAGACAAACATTTGAATAACAAACGGCAAGTATTTTTGACCCTTTATGAAGTGATGGTAATTTGGTTGATTTGTGGAATTGATACCAGATGGACTGCTTCAAAACGGAAATATTTAATACAAAATGGGTCGAGTCCTCACTAAATTAATACACCGGTCGGTAGAAAGTGCACTTGTCGTTAAAACGTAAAAGTAACGGAAAATGGCTGCTGACAAGAGCAGCGTTTACCCGCATACACGTGCAATTTGCTAGCGAATTATGCATATGCAAAAGCTCGCACATGAAAATCACACGAGGCGTCTTTCTGTAACTACGGCTTAATTTTGACTCTAAATTGGATAGAGAAAGAATTTGTTACCACAAATTGTTCTTTAATGTTCATACATCATAAACTAATAATAAAGATCTTTGAAAATTATATTATGGTTGTTATAGCTTAGGATATTAATATGTAAGCCCCAGAATGGCTTGCAATCGAAATACAAAAGACATGGGTCTTTTCTTCACTTTAAGCTAGTTCAGTAGCTGTGCCCAGAAAGGAACGCGGACGCTCTGAAGATGTTTTGTTCTGGTTAACAGTTTCTACTAATTCCTAATTAAATTATAATATCAAAAAAGGAGTTCCCTATAAAAGAGTAATAAATAAATTGAATCTATCTAGTAAATTTATTTTATGAAACTAAAGGTGAACCTGGAGGACGATTGACATTGAATAATCTGAAGTACAATTTGGTATTGGAATTTTGATGGCCTATGACTTGGAATTATTGGAATATTTCAGTGAATTTGTAGGAAATTCCAATAGATTTGATTCTGTTCCAGGAGAAGATTTAATAAGTTTTTTGTTAAGATAGTTTTAATAATTTGAAATAAAAAGTAGGAAGAGTGAAAGTATCGGGGACACAGTAGAAATGATAGAAAAGGACAATAGAAATCAAGTGTGGAAAGTCGCACTTTGAATAGTTTTCACGCTTTTGCTATGAACAAGAAAATTAGATTGTGAAATAAATTCAAAAGAAAAGATATGAAAGTTTCTTAAAACAAAACAATAAATTAAAAACTAAAGTTAGTAACAAAAATATAAGAAATATAAAAAAATTGTTATTCCTGTTAGGAGTCGGTGGTGGAGAGAAAGGGCTCTGCTTTTCGCAATTATAACACAAGCTGTAAGTTCTATTTTTAACCAAATATTAATTATTATTTAAAGAATCGAATTGTTAACAGTGGTATGTTGTCGGTTCAGTGTGTATTTATAAAATATCAATAATAGTTGATCAAGTCCGGCTACAAGTCTTCATCAGTTGAAATTGGAATCAAAAATCGAAAAACGCCGTGCTTCTAGATTCTCATGGTTTTAAGTAGGTAAGTTGGGTATGCAGTGTGACCATATCAAAATATTTGTGTTGAATCTTATTCAAAAGTACCCCTTTGAAAGTTAAAATTAAAGATATTTACAAGTTAAAAATGGCAGCAGTAGAAACAACAACCGTAGTCGCAGCATCCCCGGCCGCCGCAAGTCCGAAGAAAGCCGGAAAGAAAGCAGCAGCAGCCAGCGGAGCGAAGAAACCAAAGACGAAACCAACTCATCCTCCAACCGCCAGTATGGTGAACAGCGCGATCGGTGCTTTGAAGGAACGTGGTGGTTCGTCGTTGCCTGCCATCAAGAAGTACTTGGCCGCGAACTACAAGGTCGACGTTGAGAAATTGGCACCATTCATCAAGAAATACTTGCGCGGAGCCGTTGTCGATGGAAAACTAATTCAAACTAAGGGAAAAGGAGCTTCCGGATCGTTCAAATTGCCAACCGACGAGAAGAAACCTAAAGTGAACAAGAAAAATGAGAAGATCTGGGTTGAAGTGAAGCCGAGGATGAAAACTGTAGCAGCAATGAAAACAAGTGCTGTGAAAAAACCAGCTGCCGTTGCGGCGAAAAAGAAGGCGGCAACTGCTACCGCTAAAGCAGCCAAGAAGATGGGAGCCGTGAAGACCAAGAGCCCAAAGGAAAAGGCCACCAAAGCGTCAAAAGTTGTGAAAACCAAGGCACCAAAACCAAAGAAGGGAGTTAACGTTAATCCAAGGATCTATCGCTGTCTTGGCTACTGCCAATGCTTAGTCTATGTCATCCGATAAAACAGCTTCTTCGAACCTAGTCCAACACCGTTTTAAACAGGCATCTCCAGTGAAGTTTTTTCAACACTCGAGAGTCCTCATTGGTAGTAGTCACGAACTCACGAAAGCGATCGATCCCATTCGGGTTTACTCGACTCGAGTTTCGTAATAGGCCCGACTTATTAAAGACATTTTTTTAAATGTTGATTATGAGTACAGTGCAACCCGGTTATAATGTACCTTGAGGGAACGAGCCACAAAAGTAGAACGTTTAACCGATAGTACCTACCTTCTTTCAAATTTGTGAATAGGGATTGAAAAAAGGTACGTTATAGCCGAAAGTACGTTATAAAAGTGCACTTTATAAGCGGGTTGCACTGTATACAGTATACTACACTTTGAAGCTTTTTGAAGTTTAATCGAACGTTTTTGTATGGAGCGTTTTCATGTCCGGTGGCAGTGAAATGCAAATAGTAGCGTAGTATTAAAAGGCTGGGCTTTTTTTTCTTTTCAATACCGGAGTTTAACATACATGTGAGTAAGATGCTGATAGTAGCATAGTGAATATCGCCGGTCCTTTGCGAGAAATCTTCCGGCTTCAAAACAGTTGCTACTCATCATCATCATCATCTCATCTCCATTAGCCACTACTATATCTCTACGCTGTATACCCCCTGCGTAACATCCCTACTGTTAATTTCATGTCCCATTTGTTAAAATTCAAATTCCGCACCACTTTAGCCCATGCCAATAGAGATTTGAAGCGCAATTAAAAGAAATTCCATATTGTAGCTGAGGAGGGAAGCCACGAAAAAATTCCGCACAAAACTTGTGTTAAATATATAGGAGTGAACTTAGACCAACACCTGTACTTCAACCAACATTCTAATATTCAGATTGTAAAGGCGCGTAACGCATTCATGTCTCTAAAACGGCTTATTTACGCGAAACATGTATACCCTCGCGTTAAAATCATTTGTTACCAAGCTTTGAGACCTTTTCTTACTTATGGATGCCCCATCTGGTTCAATATTATTCCATCTTACATGGAAAAATTTAGACTTTTCGAAAGAAAATGTCTACGCGCGTGTACTGGCATCTATAGAAAGGCAGAGACAGATTTTCTGCATTACATATCGAACGAGCAAATATATGAAACGGTGGAAATCTCCCGGGTTGATACGACAATCATAAAATTAATTAGGAACCATATAGCTAGAACCACCTCAGATCAAGACCTTAATCCCTGGATTCACCAACCCTTCTTCCCAAACCCACAATATATTGAAAAAACCATGTCAACTGGTTTTATTCCACCTGAAGCCTTCGTCTACCTTGACGAAAACGGCTATATCTTAGATTCCGACTACGTACCAATCATTTATCACGCATATAGGCGCGCGAGCGATAAAAAAATAGAATACGACCCCAATCTCGAAACCAAAGACCCCCTGCCCTTATGGCGTTACTCCACCACGAACTTAAGGCGTGACCCAGCTATCGGTGTTTTTAAATTACCGTTTTTTTGCACCTGGCAACACTATTCTAACTTTGACAGAAATTCAGTATCATATCTCCGCTGAACGAAATGAGTCCATTTACGCTTGGACAACGCTAGGAATAATTGAAAATTTATTTCCAAAACGAAGACAATTGGACCGAAATTGCAAGAAAATGTCGTACGAAATTCGGTCGAGAAAGTGCAACTTCAGTCAATTGGCCGCCAAGTAGCTGCGATTTGACACCTTTGGATTTTTATTTGTGGGGAGCCGTGAAGGACAAGTGTTATGCGGACAATCCACACACAATTAACCATTTGAAGGCCAATATTGAAGCAGCCATTGCTGATAGAGCGGCAAACAATCCAAAATGTGCTTCGAAATTGGACCGACAGAATGACCTACTGTAAGACCAGCCGCGGCAGCCATTTGAATGAAATAATTTTCTATAATTAACCGGAAAGATTGTACTTTCAAATAAAAAAAAAATTTGGAACAATATTAAACTTTTTTTTTTATTTAATTTTTAAATCGATACTTTTAGTTGGGTCACGCTTTATGTTGACATTGACAGACATGAACGTTAGGCTACGAAATGCTGGTGGCTTAATCAACAAGACATTTAGTTAGTTTTTCTAGAATAAGTTAATTAAGTAATAAATTAAGCTAACCCAAAAAAATAAACGAAACTAGAATAAGTACTAGCCTTGTTAGCAGCTTACCTAGTTATAAGGCATACCGGACCGAGAAATTCGCTACAGGAACTGATGGCCTTTAGCTATCAGTCCAGGTGACGAATGGCTCGGCCCGGAATAGATATAAGGAAAAATTATGTATGAAAAATCGTTATATTTAAGGAAGATTGTAGTAAATTAAATAAAGTGATTCTTATCCCACCTAAATAATTCCTTTTCGATGCATTAATGCAAATATTGTGTGCAGCTGGGAACGGTGGTTTCTGCTCTACTATTCTCGAATAGTGGAGCATGATGCTGCTGGCCCCGGCGGCGGAGAGTTCGGCTCAAACCCTAGTTTTAAGTTAGTATGTAAGAATTGTATATAGTTTAAGTAGAATAGAATGAAATTGATATAATATTGGGTTATTTGCCATTTTCCCAATAATGTATTTTAATGATAAGTATACATTAAGATTGTATTAAATAAAGAGACTCTGATACCCCCCCCCCCCCCCCCCCCAAAACATCCTCAGATAAAATTTATATCATAAAGTGACCATTGAGGCCATTAAGAACGGTAGCAGCTTAGATATACAGGCCTATTCTGTGCACAGTCACAAGTCTCAATTTGATCAGAGAGTCTCAATTTCAGAAAATCTGTGACTTTTCATATTCTTGCAGTAGTCACAATTTTCACGTTTTAAAATAAAATCACAAAATTGTGACTATCGAAATAGGTGATCACAACGACCAGCCAGGCCTACAAATTTAACGTTTCGTGAAGTCTCAATACTTAATATTAAAAAAAATGGCAAGTTTGTTATATTTGCTACTGGAATTACTGGAAGAAGCTGAACAGAAGTAATTTAACGGAAATTTAGGTAGCTTTTTTGCATTTTGTGTGATTTAAGGGCGTTATAAAGAGTGACAGTGCGAAAGTTAAGGAACGCAAGCGAACCGTTTTTTATTAATCTACAATTTATTTGCGAGTTTCTTCGGTTTTAGACGTCTCCTGAGGCATACAACATTCCATTATACACTTGCAAAGGCCGAATGAACCCTGATACTGACACAGCATCATCAATTTTACATGTCTCCAACTCTGTGGAGAAATTTTTGTGACCTTACTTGTGACTACAGTGCCAGAATTCCAAAACACTTTCCGATCACAAGTGCAGTCACAAAATTTAAGTCACAGCAGGTTGTGACCTGTGATAGGTCACAATTTCAGAATAGGGCCGATAGACTAATTTTATTTTAGATTAATTTTAATTAAATCTGTTAGCATTAAGAATTTACGCCAATATAAAGCACCTTTTAAAACCTTAAAACCTTGTTAAAATTCAAGAAAAATGTTTACATGAAACTATCAAATCGTATGTTTACTAAACCAAGGAGTGTTTTTTATACTGTTTGATAGTCAGCATTCATTCCTAAGAAATTCTCCAAATTAAGGGGGTATTTGCCTCTAGCTGACCTAAAAATAGGGCAATTTACATGATTTTTTTTTTCATAGAAGATGTAAATAGAATGCTGGAATTTTTTCTCATAATATTTAATAAGTATTTAAGAACAAAATAGTAGTAGAAATATTTTTTTTTTCAAAATGATATCATGGTGGCTAGTTATATGGCGAGCGCCGTCATCACTTTCAAAAAAGATGTCCACTTGGCGTAACCTGTACAAGTCCTAAATTTTAGAATCCGAGTTTAAAATTGGTATAAGCTCCAATGACTTTAGTTTACTTTAAACTAAAAAAAAAATTAAGTCGATAGCTTATTGGGTTCAAGTTCTAGAACTTACGCCAGTTCGCAAAACGTAGTTTCGAGAAAAACACGTTTAAAGTTTTCCTTGAGTACTTTTTCATATGGGAAATCCATAAAGTAGGTGCCTAATTGATACGATAGCTCACGTATGTAGTTGATTTCGAAAAATCCGTTTGGGTACAATATTCTACACATGTTTATCTACGAAAATATTAAAAAAAAATTTCGATTTTGGATTGAGCCAAAGGCAAATACCCCCTTAAATGTTTAAAATCTTAGGTTTTTGGGGAATTATATAAAGTTCAATTTTTTTTTTTATTTAGCAGCTCATTATTTTTATTTATTCCTCAAAATATATATACTAAAAATTAATTCTTTGATTACACAACAAGAAGTATGTAGATTATCATGTAATTGAAGAAAAAAAAGAAGACGAAAAACTATTTATAAAGTTTCTAATTAGTTTTTAATATTTATACTTAACAGTCTTATATTTGGGGTGTGTATTTAGGTGTGATAGGCTTTAGTTTTTTGTTTGATATAATTTAATAGTTTTTCTTTTAAAGCATTTTTATATTATTTTCATTATTTAATGGACAAATTCTTTTATAAACACTTAATTAAGTTCAGAAAGGATATGATCGAAGACAAAGAAATTAATCGGACAACTAAAACAAAAATAGGATGAAAATTGTGATGGTTTTTAAGGTTGAATTAAAGCTTCATGTCCGATTAGGTTAGGAAATTATTTACAAAGAAAAATATTTACTTTTATTATCATAGCGGAAAATTAGCGAATTGAATACTGAAATTCTTAAAACGTGACTAGATATTAAAGGATTTCAGTAAGTTCAACGCGCTGAAGAATCAATTTCATTGTGTGCGTAATTTTAATTGGGGGTTTTATTATCTGTGGACAATATCAAAAAGAACACCAAGTGGTGATTACCAAAAAAACAAAATATCAACAGATCAAATTTTCTTTCGAATTAATCATTCCGTCCAGTCGAAACTGAATTGAACCGATGAACACTAATTGCAAATATGTATAGTGTGGTAAAACAAATAAGAAGTACAATAAATAAAATTACACATAATTAAAGATGACTACATACTAAGTAAATTAATTATAGATAAATTATCGTTCGATTTTGCGCCGTCTTCATTGCAATTTCCTTAAATGAAGGGATTTAAGAACTGCGAGCCATCCGAACGTTAGAAATCGAACATATGACGACTATATTAAATTTATTTAATTTTTTTTTTCGAAGTTGTTTGCCTTGTTTCGTGAAGTGTGAGAATAGACGGTTGTAGGATTACGCGCGAGACGAGCATTAAGCCTCAAAATGCTTGTAGATTGCAGTCACATAGGCCATCACTTGGGTCCAATCGGGTCGCTCTTGCTGGCACATATCGTTGATATTCTAAAAGAAGACCGAAATAAAATTATTATAAATGAATTGATTTGAAAAGGAAAATTCTACATACCAGCGATGTTGGAATACCGACCGATTCGGCCGCCGAAAATGCCATCGAAAAGTTTCGTCGCTTATTATTTGGTCCCAGCGTGTCGTAAGGCACTCGATCCGGTAGGTAGGAGTGCAGAATTGCACAGAATGCTAATCCATCGTTCCAGGACGAACTAAAGTTCGTTATGTCGATATTTCGATAGCCAACGGTTTTATTTTGACACCATTTTAGTAGGGCGTTACGTTTCGAGCCACCGTTTTTCACTAGGGCATTGAGTGGATCTTTTCGTTCACCTGGAATTTCGTTAAAATTAAAGATTAATATCGAGATGGTAGATTGGGAAGGATTTCTTTCTTTGGAAGAATTGAAGGCTGGTTCGATTAAAGCTAGATAGTACCCTGCACCTATAGTCGACGAGTACGAAGAAAAGTTTACGAACAGAAGCAATTCTGAAACTACTGTACCTAAGCTGGGATTTGTTTGTTCGAACAGCCTAGTTGTTATTAAAGCAATTACCCAATAGTTCTTGAACCAACAAAACTACGTTTCTATTTGTATGCTTGTTCCACCGTAACCAACTGCCTATAACCTAACCATTAATTACAAAAAATACAAAAATAATTGCTTATTCGATTACTGGCTTAATCGCGATAAGATCCTCTTCATTTTTTCAAGGCGTAGCAGTAGATTCGAACGATGCCCCCCCCCTTTCAACACATTTTAGAAAATCAAATCTCTTTTCGAATTCCATGAATCTATTCACACGATCGAATTCCTCATTGAATTTTGTTTTTCAGCGAATCATTTCAGAATTTGTTAGACCAAAAAAAGATAAATTTTAGACAGTCTCAAAAACTAATAAATAAATAATCGTTGAATGCAAAATTTAATGAAAAATTCGAGCATGTTCCACCGTAACGCGATATTCTTCAACTATTTTATGATAGAAAGCAGGAACAGCGCTACATACTATCGATTTTTTTTTAGCTTGAACCCTATGATCTCGATGAAGGCTGGGCAAACTTAGGTCCAGGGAAATACTAGCGTGGCAGTAGGGAAAAATTGCGGGTACTCATCGGAATACTGACGTGGCTCTGCTTGCTAGGGAAACATGCCATGCGGATGGGATAGCTGACTCTGACGTGTGTAGGTACTGCTTTGACCTACTATATGCTGAAGAGGATATTACCCACATTTTGTGCGAGTGTCAGGCGGTTGCAAAAAGGCGCTTGAAGTGCAGTCTCTTCTTCGATAGTTTGGAAGATCTTAAATTGATAGGGTATAACAGTTGGTCAAGTGCATTAGGTATTTGGGATGTTTTGGGGGTGATTAACTGGCAAGTTCCACGATTCTATCCGAAGGGATCGCTATGGGCCTTTTTTTGGTGCCAAGTGAGCGCTGCAGCTCAGTGTGGCGCCCCTTCCTAAAACTAAACCCATTAGATGTTACAGACTACTTAATTCCGCAGCTCGATTTCTCCAGGAAATTCTCGACGGGGATACCTAGCAGAGAGGGGTGGAATGTGGATCAGCCCCATGAAGGGGCACACAGACTACTGTTAGAAGTGGGTGCAATGCGAAACACACCTATCGTCATCCTCACAGATAGTCAAGCGGCTATTAAGGCGCTCGATTCACACTTGCGCAAGTCCCGCCTCGTGAGGCTATGTAAGGATCTGTGCGTTATGCACTCATTTAAACATAAAAATCTGTTGGGTGCCAGGTCACAGCGGGATTCGGAGCAATGAGGCGGCGGATGAACTTGCAAGGAAAAACGCGGCGCTGAATCAAGCGATGACTCTCTCAGTGAGGAGGCCAATAGAAGATATTAAGCACGCTATCGACGTGAAGGCCATATTTTAGGCTAATACGAGGTGGTCGGGCCTCATATCGTGTCCCGTGGCTAGGCAACTTTGGCCGGCCCTGAATGCGAGCAGGACAACTTCTTTTCCTCAGTTATTTTACGATGTCGCAGGATGCAATCCTGGGCTTCAGTCTTTATAGTTTAATTCTCGCTGAGATGTAATGGGAGCTTCGTTAATTTACTATACCTATGGTTCATAAGGTAATTGAGATGAGCCCATGATTTTTGTTTTTCAATTTCAGATTTAGAAGGGCAGGCTATAGGTGTATTTTTCTGCCCCGAATATCAGCCCGAGTTGGCGCATGAAGCTGAAAACAGGCGCAAACCTTCTAAGATCCTTCAGTTCTGAAGGATTTCAGAATATTACGGAGCTTCGAGAGAAGAGTCCTTTATCAGAGACAGAAAGGATGAAATTTTCCTCCAATAACGACAAAAATGTAACCTACAGCCTATAGTCAGTCCTTGAGGAACTGCAGAATAAGACTACAAGGGAGCGAAATTCGTGGCCTAGTTCGTTTTGGTGTTGTGTCCATACCGAAAATGGGAGAACACTTTCCCACACAAAGAATTTCATAGTTGTGAAATTTTTGTTAAGAATATCCACCATAAAAAGTAGTTAGTAGGCTGGGTGACTCAGTGGCTAGAGCACTTTCCTTCGGTGCAACTGGTACCAGGTTCGAATCTGCTTGGCGACAAGTAATTTTCGAGAATGGGATTGAGTGCCGGACTACCAGTTCACTTAGCTGTAAATGAGAACTAAGTTAGAATCGGGGTAATAATCACGGACGAGCGTGTAGCTGAACACTTCACCTCCTAGTGTTCCGTTGGTATCGTAATGAAGTAACTAATGAAGTAACGCCTAACTAACACGTCTTGCAGTAACTAGCCATCTGAGTTCTATTGAACATTTCCCTAACTGGAATCTCCATTAGTAATACAAGACTGTAATAGATTTTTTTGGGAAATTTTGTAATTTTGGTAGAGTGTATAGCAGCCATCAATAGGAGTCAAATAACGTAACATCTACTAGTAAGCTCCACATCCTGTCTTCATTGCTCATCATTAGCGCTGAACTTCAAAAGCGCGAGCGAATTAATTAAAAAAAAACAAGCATATCTTAGGCGCGAACCAATCCAGCACTAATCGCGGACTTACTAAGAGTGCAACTAAACCATTAATTAAATTGTAACTAAGTTGAAATTCTTATCAAATATCTAAACATACTACTGTACAACAACAAACGTGCTTAATATCCTTTCAAGAATCCCTTTAAAAACAAATAATTGATTTTGTTTGAAAATCAAAAATACAATTGAAAAAGACACTTAAAATGTAGTAGAGCCGATACAATACACAGCACACAATAAATTACGGTGGAGTAATACAGTTTTTTTTTTTTAAATTTTTAACTTTGTGCCAATAATTTTCTTTTAACACAACAACAACAACCGACACCATTTAAACTTTACAACTTAAAAAAAAAAAAAAGTAATTTTCAATAAAAGTGAACTCTACAAATCAAAAATTCATGGTGAAGTGTTTTCATAACACTAACGTTTTCCAATTGCAGAATCTCAGTGGTTAGGTCCGTGAGAATCCATAGGATTAAACCGATGGCGTTCGAGCACAAATACATTAAAATTTGTTTTTTGAGGTATGTACTACTTTAATGCAAACCTAATTTGGAAAGTCTAGTTTAAAGACATGATTTTCAGAGTTTTTGAAAGTTTTACATTTGTGTGCAACACCATCCCCACTTTTGGAACTATCGGGTCTAAGGGGATAATTCTTCGCAGATCCATCAAAACTCAAAAGATCTTTAAAAAATATATTTTGCTATTGGAAAACGTTTGTAAGAAATTGTGTAAAAAGACTGAGATGTGAGACAGTTACGAAAATTTAAAGAGAAAAAAAAAATTTCAACAAAACTACAAAGGTCCAGTGAAGTTAACAAGGGCTGTTTTTAGTGCGTTACACATGAGTTGAGTTACACATTCAAAATGAGATCGAATTGACGTGTTTTGAAACTTTTGATTTTATAAAATTTATTAGCAACCTAAAACAGAACTGATGCATTTATAGAATTTATTAAAAACAGACGGGGATATGTGAGAAGATTGCAAGTAAGACTTGTGGACCACAAGTTAGTTCTCTAATGCTAGTATTTACACTGCCAAATATTTGACTAAAAAAATTGACGAAAAGTTCAGTCAAATTTTGTATGTCAAGATAGATCTTTTACAGAGCAAATAAAAATGTGCAAACAAAAATTTGGTAATTAATTACACTACAGTCAAATATTTGACAGCATGGCGGACTTTAAGAAGAATTTGGAGCACATTAAATACTGCATACTGAACCTATCCTCGACTTATGACAAATTATGCGCTGAACTTGTTGACCACAGGCTGACCATACAACATAGGGACTTAAGACAAACTGCAAGATAAGGCGAAAGACTATGGCAGACTACTATTTGATCTTGAGGTATATCATCTGGCCTTGCAAAAGACCGTAAAATAGGCCGAAAGATTAGAACAAGGATCTTTAACTTTGCTTGGCAGGGTCAGGATAAAACCTTGGATCAAAAGAATTCAGAAATTGAAAAATCAAAACAATCAAATTTTGAAAATACAAAAAATCCGAAAAGGGCAAAACTAGAAATCAAAACTTAGGTACATAACATATTCTACAGAATGATTAGATAAATTCCGAAAATACAAAAACCCAGAATGAAAAAATTTAGTCGCCAAAAACCAAAAAGACAAAATCTGTTTGGAGAAAATCCTTATGACTAGCATACAGAAAGAAGAAGGCATTCTAAAATTCAGACAAGAAACAGGAATGAAAATCCGGATGGATTCAAATACAGACAAAATTCAGAAAGACAAAATCCAGACATTAAAAATAATAGAAAGATAAAATCCAAAAATGTCAAGATCAAGGAATAAATATCCGGACGGAAATAATTCAAAGTAATAGAATTCAAAAAGACAAAATCAGAGAATTCAAAAAGCCAGAAGGCCAAACCAGGAGATCTAGAAAGAATAGACTTACAAAATATCAGCAATCGATATTTTGGATGGTTAGGATAGGTTAGAGTGGCAGCCATTCAAACTTTGAATCGACTCACTTAGACCAGTCGGTTGGTCCAGTGTGACACCAAACCCGTGACAACCTAATGAAGTCCCATATAGGAAGTTATTGCAGTATTATTAAAAAAAAATTGGGGATTGATAAGAGGGAATATAACATCTAAATAATGCTAAAATCCTGAAACGTAATGCCAGAGGGTGAAAAATCTAGGAAACCAAAATCTGAAACTTTCAAAAAACCAAAGTGATGAAAATCAGAAGTCACAATCCGGGTGGACACGCTCCAGACAGAAATTCAAAAATATATGTATAAGTTTTCGGTACTAAGGGATTTTACGAAGATTATTCCGATTTTCGACTGATCTAAAAGCTAAAAATTGAGAAAAGGGTAATTATTACTAATAGTTGGACAGTGGCGGAGAGGAAGTGAATTTGAAAGGGGGCACTTATTTGGTATAGAGATGGTTCTAAGACTAAGGTATATGGACACAGACCAAGGTTCGACATATATACCACCCTCGACAAGTCAAATACGATCTTCCAAGCAGAAATTCATGGAATTGAACTATGCACCAGGAAAACATTGGAAGAGACACAAGATCTACATTCTCTCTGACAGCAGAGCAGCATTACTTCCTCTATAAGCATTTTGCTTTAGATCCCACTTAGTGTAGGATTGCTTACAAGAGCTTAAGAAACAATAAGCGAGCTCAAATACAGTCATGTTGGTATGGGTTCCGGGACATAGTGATATTGTAGGCAAGGAGTCTGTGGAGCAGTTAGCAAAAAAAGGAGCAGACTTGAAATACACAGAACCATTGCCTTTCTGTGGACAAGTGGAATGCCAGCAGCTGCCGAAAAACAAAGACTGTTGGACTGGTTTAACACCCAAGCTGACCTCCACAGGACAGGGACAGAGGGATGCAGACAGTCCAAACTATTCTTGGAAGGTCACACTCCATGAAACGAACTTGCGATATGCTCAAATTGAGTCGGAATCAGGTTCGGCGCTAATTATAGGACACTGTAAGCTTAAAAGGCATCTGCATACGATTAGGCTGGTTTCAGACGATATTTGCAAATTGTGTCAAGAAGACGAGGAAACTGCAGAGCAATTTCTATCCCATTGCGAAGAACTCGCACACACAAGACTCAGACTTCTAGGACATTACTTCCTAACACCATTGGAACTCATGTCTACCTCACTCAAGAGTATATTAAAATTCATTGATATAACCGTCCTCAGTGAATTATAATCAGGGATGTCCTTGGTGCGTTTAGCTAAATTTGAACTGACCAGAAGTTCCTGAATTAAAAACATGATTTTTTTTCCAAAAGTATTCTGACTGGCACTAAATTTTTAGTGGTGGTGGTATGACTGGCAACCAATTGTAAGGGTTGCATGTCTGTGAAATTGCAGTAATACGCTATGAGAAATAATGGATTTGACCGAGTGGATACTATGAGATTAATTCGCATGGGTTACTACTGAAATTTAACAGACACGGCATACAATTTAATACTAGCTTTAAGAAGTAGCTTGAAAATTTTACTATTATGCATTGCCTCTTTGTCAAATTTTTAAACAAGTCCTATATTGTTTTTCAAAATGTTTTATTTGCTCCTGATAAAACAGACGTCTTAAGGCTGGTTTACATTACGAATGCAATCATTTTTTACTGAGGGAGCTAGCTTATCGAATTTTCAATGGAGCAGAAAGCAACAACTGCAAAAAATAAAATTGACAGAAATATCGTCAATATTTTTTGCTGAACATAATATCTGTTCGTTTCACTCTTGATCAGTTTGTCGTTAGAAATTTTCCTTCTCCCTCACAATCTCAGTAAAAAATGTTTGCATTCGTCATGTAAACCAGCCTTTAATTGACTGAATAATTAGGTTATTTGTTTCGTGAACTTTTTGACAGAGTTTGGTGGTGAAAAAGTTTTTGGCATAAGTCTAAAATAAACTTAAGTCAAATGAAAAAACGGTAAATATTGTTTGTGCAATAAGGGTGGTAGGATCTAGAAGAAGTTAAAAAAAAATTATTACATAAAAAAATTTAAAGATAGTTAGTCCTTCAAGCACAGATTGAAATCGTAATATTTCCTTAAATTTAGCAACATCATTTCAAATGTGTAACTCTCCACAAAAAATCTTCAGAATTTTAAATTAACAACAGTAATTCGTTCTAGAGTTAAAAACATTACAAATTATAAACAAAACAAAATAAAATATTTATAATTAATGTAAAATAAAAAAAAGGAGTTTGTTTTAATAAACAAGAAAACAGAAAACAACATTAAACAAAATAAACAAAATTAAATAAACCAAAAATGAAATTAAATGAGAACGTACTTAAGTCTCCATAGCTATTACGGCGTACAAAGTCCATAGTTTTCTGCGATAGGATCGATGTAACGCAAGGTTCATCGCTCATCGATTGTTTACTAAGTTTTCCATGAAGATGGTGATGATGGTGATAGTTACTGGTGATGGTCGATTGGTTGTTGTTGTTATTGTGATTATTGTTGTTTATTGTTGCAGTTGGTGATTGTATAGTCGCAGTATGGTTATTATTACCAATACCGTTACTGTTATTATTATTGCCGTTACTGTGTAACATGAACGACGACGACGTCATCTTGTTCTTCCCAAAATCTGCTCATGATTTTTTTTTTATATCGCAAATATTTTTAAGGGTTTCAAAAAAAATGTGTTTTTCGATTTTTTTTTTAATTATTATATTTTGAATTTCAACAGCACACATAATGGACGTGGACGTGGAAAGTAAGCAATACGAGGAGAATAGAAGATAATAACATAAAATATTAAAAATTATGATGTGACTTTTAACGTTGTAGGAAATTAATTCTAGGGGAAAAAAAACACAAGAAAACGGGTACAAGTAGCCAAATTAAATAACGTCTAATTTATAATAGTTTTCGTATGGGAACATCGTGAAAAGAGGAAGAAAAGATGATAAAAATATATCGGTGATTTTAATAAGATGTTGGTTAATGAATAGATGATTTTATTATTTTGATTATAATCCGTCCAAAATTAACATCAAATTTGCTTAAATTAACGATTTCTCATAGACTTGGCCTTCGATGCGGCGGTAATCTTTGAAAACACACAGGTGCACTAAAATTTCTGTTTCGGAATAAAGAGTTTACCACTTTTTAAGTCCGATGATTTAACTAGTTATATGTAAATATATCCGGTTAAATTTATTATGGACTAGAAAAATCTGTGTCTAGTTATACATACTTAGTTACTTCAATTAAATCAAATTAAAATATACCACGATTGTGGTGAATGCAACGAGTGGAGTGGAAAGCACATAAATAAAAATGACGGATTTTTTTAAAAATTAATTTTGATAGTAATTAAGGCGATTATATCGAAAACCTTAGCTGTAATTGTCGAGAAAGCGACGCGCGCGCGTTAAGCGATGCGACGCGATAACAGCTGATTTGGATGCATGTTAGTGAGTGCTGTCAGCATAGATCTATTAATATAACTGGATCGGTGATAAAGAAAATGTTGTTAATGAAGTCTTTTTGTGTTAGTTGCAGTTTGCGTTTGTATGACGAACATAACTTCAAAAATGCAGGGCGCAAAGTGAAAAATTTCAACATTTAACAACATCGAACAGGACTTTTGCATCATTGGATTCTTTTCGCAGATACCTAATGTTTTGTTTATATTTACATACGCGACTTTTAACAATACACAGCCACTCCAGTTACACTAAAGACTCCATGGCTACCGGTTACAGTGACGCATCGATCTAATCGCGTCGCTTTCACTTTCTGCGATTATATTTAGAATTATAGATAATTAGAATTATATTTAGAAAAGACACCAAACGGCTAATAAATATGGAGTTTATACAATAGAGGTTGCGAACAAAACATTTTGATATTTGATAATACCGTAGAACCTCTGTATAGTGACCACCCAAGGGACTGTGTAAAATTGGTCACTTTAAACGAGTGGTCAGATTATAATAATAATTTAGTACAGTATAATGTATGTAATTTAAATCAACGATACCAATATAAAAGGGGTATCTTTTTACCCATTTATCCATAACATAATCTCGATACTAAGTTTCGTGCTTCAGCCTCATTTTCCATTTTTCAAAATTTGTGTCTGAATTAGTATATGACGTAGTATTTTATGGTCACATTATAGGATGTACTCCACACGTATGTGATACATAAAATTCTGGATAAAAAAATGCGTCAATGGTCACAATATGGAAATGGTCACAATACAAAACGAAAAGTGTATGAAAAATCAGTGATTTACGTCGGGACTGTAAAAAAATGGCCACTTTAGGCAAGTGGTCAACATATGAAGGTGGTCACTTCTACAAGTTCTACTGTATTATTATTAGTTGTCAGTTACGGAAGTAATTCAACGCATTGGTGTCGCCATATCGATGAGCGATGTGATTGAGTCTTCACACGCGTTGCTCTCACTACAATTGCAACTTTACAGCGATTTTGATAGTGTAATATAGGTTTATTAGGACCGATTAGGATGTTTTTTTTTAGCACAGATTGTGTATCTCATCGAAAAAAACTTCTGTGATATCTCCAATTTTTATTAGAAGTTATTTAAAAAAAAAAAAAAATTGGAGATAAACTACAGATTTGGTTGTTAATTCTTGGCGTGGCTCTCTGCACCCTTGCCTGAAAATATATCATCAATAGCTACTTCTTCTTATATTCATGGAGATTCGCAGCATTGCAAATGCATGATACGTATAAACGGTACATAAGATTCAGAATTAATAAATAAAATTCTTCGAGAGCGAAAAGCTTTCATAGATTATTATTTATGTATGTATGTAAGCGGCTGATGCTAATGTCGTATACAACCATAAAGATAGTGGAGACGACAAGTCACCGGTTTTGTATAAAGCACTTTGAAGCGAAAAACACGATGAGAATTGAGACAAAACATGGTCATTATATCAAATTGTTGTTGGTTCAGCGTGTGAGTGAGTGAGACAAAACAGGTGCTTTATGTCAATTTATTGTTGTTTTGAGTGCAAGTGAATGCGATGACGTCCGCCTTCAACTCAACCGCTGCTTATCATCTCCAGTATATATATATATCTATGTATACAACGGTTGTACCAACTGTTCGCACAACTTATCGTTGTTTGCGACGATTGTATCGTGTATGCGCTTATAAACAACGGTTGGTATGAATTCTTGCTGGAAGAAAATTGTAAGCAAATTGCATCTTGTGTATCGTGCATACAACCGTTGGACAGATATCGCAACAGACGTCGGTACAACCGTTGTATCGTGTATTCCTCGTCTTTAGTGAGTTTATAATTTTGAAACAGTGTGTTTTTCACTAATCGGTATTCGGTATGGCTTCGCATAGAAACAGTTTTTATGTGACTCAGGTGAATATACATAGGTATACTATATGTACATAATACTAATCATAATTATTTGTTTCAACCTTGTAGATATCGACACACTCAGAGTTCTTATCACATCTGAAGATTTGTTTTAGTTGGAGGCATAGAGATATACTATGTACTGGAGATGACGAGCAGCGAGTGTTTTAAAGCTGCGTCCAGCAACCGGCGATAAGGACTATGCTACTATTAGCATCTAAAGTTAGTGTTGCACTGTTTGACCAAGCGGTCAAATTGCAGTAATAAGCAATGTGAAAAATCGTTTTTGACCGTGCATATTCTGTGCGATTAATTTGTATTCGCCTACTTCGCATTGCTTATTACTGCAATTTGACCACTTGTTCAAACAGTGCAATACTAGCTTTACTCACATTTATGTTATACTCCGGTCTTGAACACAAAAAACTAACAATCTGAATACTAGGCTACTATTTGCATTTAACTGCCACCTGGCATGAAACGCTCCATACCAAAAAGTTCAATTTTGCTTCACAATGCTCCATACAAAAACGGCGTCTTGTCGTCCCAGTATCTCTATGGTTGGAGATACATTAATAATATTTAATTTTGGACGGTTTATATCAACTGAAGTAATTGCAATGATACGTTGAGAGATGTTCAAGAAACAGCGGACATATTACCCGAAACAGAACATAAATATTACAAAAAAAAAATCCATAAAACATACTCCCTGACCAACATAAAAGCAATGAGTTTAATACACGAGATGATTAATTCACCTTATCAAAACTCACCATTATTCGATTGTCTTCTTGAATCCTGCTTATAACAAACCACTAAAACTTCAAAAGTGATAGAAAACGAGGTTATAAAAGATATACATAAAAGGGTTGCCCATTTTTGGATTACAATACCGTACAGTCGCATAGCCATAGCTGCACTAGAAAAATTGAGGCAAAGTATTGCATTTTATGCATTGAATTAAAAAAAGGAAGCTTTTTTCCATTGTTTTTAAAGCAACCAACCAGTAGCATGATTGAATCCAAGCTAGAAATCTTGGCAGACGGAGGATTGCACCTTTAGGCACATTGAATTCAATGTACATCGGTCAATAGTTTATTCTCTGCTAAACAGGATGAATGTGATATACGAAGTCATTAGCAAAACTATAGAATGAATTATAGACGGATATGACTGCTGACAAAATAAATTGTACACTTTTGATAACGCAAAAAAAGTTAAGAATTATAATTTATTTAAAAAGTTCCAGTTGGCTCTTGCTCTGTGATTCATTGGGAATTAACCAATAAGCGAGTATTTGTTAGGCTTTATTTTGGTGGATCAGATACTATCAGCGAAGTTCAACAAATGAGTGTTTAGAACGTGTTGTTCGAAATGGACTTTCAATTAAATCCGTCTGATTCAAAGTAATCAATTTTTTTAAAGGCTGGACGCAAACTGAAAGAGCAAAAATAGTTTTAGTCAAAAAACGTTTTTGACTAAAACTGTTTTTGATCCCAAAATTCAAACAATTGCTGAAAAGTGTTGAATCCGTAGTGGACACCATTTCTTGAACATAACTCAACGTTAAAAAAAAAAAAAGCCGATAAAATTGTTAAGCCAGCACCACAAAAGTTATTAAAAACGAGTTTAAAAAAGAATTAAGTGGCTGTAGCACTTGTCTAAAAGTAATAAAAAACAAAATCGAAGATCTATAACAACTCAAATAATTTTTTTTTATTAACTAAAATTGTATTTGACTAACTAAATAAAATTTTTATGATTACAACCAAAAATAAAAGATTAGTATGTATATTAAAATTAGCGGCGGATAATAAAACAGTTTTCGTTTTTTTGTTTCGTAAAATAATCAATTTTTGTCCTTAACTTTTAAAAAGTAGAAGAGTTGAAATCAAATCAGGCGGTGTTGTAGCTAATTTTACATAAATTTTGGATTTTTTGTTTTGTTTTGATCAGCCATGTTATATAAAAATTAGATTTTTTTGTAAACATAATTAACAGTTATTATAAAATTTATTTATTTAGATTTGTTTTGTTTGTATTATTGTAAAAACCCCCCGAATTCCATGTTAGTAAAATGGTGAAAAGAAATAATAACAATAATAATATAAAATAAAAAATAGATATATAAAAGATGAAGTAGAAAACTGAATCAAACAAATTCTGGTTGACGCTCACCTGTAATTATTTGTTTCTGACCTCCGTTTAAATTTATATTTGAACCAGTTGTTGTCTGTTGTTGTTCGCGTAATGGACTCTTTGCTTGCAGACCCGTCACAACGGGGGTATGTAACTGAAATGATAATTTGACTATGTTAAAAATTCTAAATTATATTATTTTATTAAATCTAAAATGGTTTTTACTCTTTACTCTTGCCAAACTAGAATACATAATTCAATTATTTATTTTCCACATTGCCTAAGTGCTATAAATTTTACAACTTAGCTGTTAAGATGATAAGTCTAATCTCTAAAATATTATTGTTCTGTTAATGCATTTTAAATTATTATAAATAAATAAATCTAAATTGAAACTGAATAAACAAATCAATTTTTCTCGCTACGAGGATTTAAAACCGTTTTCAATCGTTAATCGAATAAATTCAATATCCGCTGCAACGCCGAAATTAACTACGTTGAGTGTAGTACATTGAAAGCGGTAGCTAAGTTCAGGTGATTGAACAATGAAAGCAATATCAGGGATGTAGCAAAAGTTATACGTTCTAGTAAAAGCGATTTACAAAAACAATCAGCTTTTCTACAGGGTGCTTTCCTCAGAGAAAGTTGCGAATGTTCAGCCGATTCCCAAGAGAGGAAAGAAAGCGGATCCCGCTAATTATCGCCCAATAGCCATAACATCCGTGTTCGCTAAAGTAATGGAAACTTCTGACAATCGCAAAATAGACTTGATGGTCAGAGATGTAGTCCACGATCGGCAATACGGATTCCGTTCCGGTCGTTCTACAGGTGACCTTTTGGTTTACCTAACGGAGCGATAGAAATCTGGAACTTATTCCTCCTTTGGCTTTAGTTCAACCTTTTTTAAATGGATTGAGAGTTTTCTCTGCAAACGTTCTATACGAGTTTGTATTAGACTGAATATCTTCATCCTCCTTTCTAATTGATTCCGGTGTACCACAGGGCTCAGTTCTATCTCCCACCCTATTTCTCATCTTTATTAACGACCGTCTGTAGTCAACTCTCAATCCAATCCATAGTTTTGCAGATGATAGTACATTAGACAATGTCTTTAATTTCGACTCGGCTGCAGAAGCACGTCCGACTTCGGTGGCCTTGACACGCACTGAGTTATCCGGTTCATTAAACTCAGGCCTCAATCTTATCTTGGACTGAGGCAAGAAAAATAGAGATGGGTTCAGTGCCTCCAAGACTCAGTCCTGTCATCTATCCCTTAAACGAGATATTCCGACGTCGGTCTCAAATATATCCTTTGGTGGCGTGCAAATATCTTCTTCTGCTGACTTCAAATTACTAGGCGTAAAAATCAACAACCACCTAAATTTGAGCCAACCCATCTTTGAAGTCGCAATTGATGCTTCCAAATAAACCCATTGGAATTCTACGGAAGTTTAAGACATTATGTTCAGCGTCTGACTTACCTACAATCTACAAGGCATATATCAGACTACGTCTTGAGTACAATTCGCATAGCTGGACTGGGGCCCTAGAATCCCGTATAGCCTTGCTCGATCGTGTCCAGCAACATGCGCTCCGACTTATTGGAAACGGAGCCGTTTCAGCTTCTATAGACTCCCTTGAGTATCGCCGGAATGTCGGAGTACTCAGTATTTACTATCGATATTTTCATGGCAAATGTAGTAAGGAACTAAAAGAACTTATTCCCACACTCTAAGTCACCCCTCCTAGCACTCGCCAAGCTTCACGCGCCTACAAGTATACCGTTCAGTGAAATTTAGGCAGTCCTTTATACCCCGAACCTCAGTAATGTGGAACGCATTGCCGACTGATCTGCTCCCTGATGAGTACAACCTTCAGTAGTTCAAAAACAACGTTCACCGTCATTTCAGACGCCCTTCTCCCGTTCCACCGCCCTAAATCCCCTACTACACATTTCATCACAAACCTATGTCGTTATAGCTGTGCAATCGCATTAAAGGATGACCCCCAAATTTATACCGACGGCCGTAAACAAAATTTCGCTGCGTGACTTGGTCTTATTTTGATAAGTGAATTGAATTACTAAATTTAAAACCTTGGAGAGATGCGAGCTCAAAATAACAATTCGTCAACTAACACCTGATTGAATGAATAATAAATATTAACGAATCTTCGACTTAGTTGGAGGTATCCTCTGTGCTACAGTTTACCCATCAAGAAAAAACCAAATATGTTGGAAAGCTTTAAGAAAAAACTAAGATCGGACTAAAGGACGACAATACCCTCACTAATTCGAGCTAACAAATTTAATTAAAGAGAGCAAGTCTGAATTTTGGCTGTCGAGCCGTAGAAGATGAATTTAAACCATGTGGTTGGTTTATTCGTTTAGGCTCAACTAGTTTCATGAATTTTGATCATACAATTTTTTTTATCATTTCGATATTTCCATTTCAAGCGTTAGAACGTTTCTGTGCCGTGGAGTCCAAAAAGGATGTAGGTAGCGTGTAGCAACAAGAATAGACACATTTAAAGCCTTGTGTTATCACAGGATCAAAGAACCCGGGCCCACTCGCTGAACCATCATGAGTTTTCAATGAAACGTTAAATTCTCGTAATCTTCGTTACTACACGGTCGTAGAGACTGTTGCTCCTAGATGAGCTTTCCTCCCAACGAATAGAGATGGACAAGTGCAGAGAAGGTAGATGACAACTACTCCTCTTGATCCAAGCAACTTATGTAGACGCCATTTGAAATGGTACGAGTTTTTTTAGCGTGCCGGTCTATAAGACATTGTCCGATCAGGACACCAACTATGTATGGCCTTGATATTCACTCTTGAATCTTGAATTTGTTAAGTTCCATTCAAGTAAGGGTTTACGTGTAGGTAGTGGCACATTTCCGATTTTCTGGTATAATCTGAAGAGTAGTACCACGTAAAGCGAGTTCGTCAGCCATACAGTTATTTCGAATATTCTTGCTCCCAGCACAGATGAATATTGAACTGTTCTGCCATATCTGACATTCCGAACGACATTCTGGATCGGCAAAGGATATACCTAATGTGACCACCTGTACCGAAATGACCGGTACAGTACCTAAATTTCGATATTGTGTACCGTGTACCGAAGCGAAGCTCAGGTACACCAAAATATACCGAAATTTTAACTTCGCTTCGGTACACCGAAATTTTAACAGTAAAAATATTTCAATAGTAACCAAATAATTTTTCTATATTTCCTTGTTAAGTACAACACCGATGACTGAATTTTGCAGAGAACGATTCTAGTTGAGCGCAGTGAGAGCCTCTCAGTGGTCACTAAATCTTTCATTAGCTGAAACATCACTCTTGCGTGCACCCGTGTAGTGTTCGGTAGACTGCAAACAAGATGTCTCGCAAACGTGGAGTAAATGTGTAATATAAATTTATTAAAAAAACAAAATCGGAAAGTGATGTACTATGCGAGATATGCAAAGTTCAGTTTAACATCTCCCATGGAGGCAAATCAGACATTATATCGCACACAAAATCGGCCTGCCACAAAAACGCATTGAGTGCCCTGAGCCACTGAGCAACGTTGGTTGGAGTGCTTCGGATATTTTGCTCAACATTATATTCCATACAACCATTTGCTCAAAATCGTCTCGTACATTCTCTCTTTACCAGGCACATCCGCATCGGTTGGACGAGTGTTTTCTTTAATTATCGACGTATGGAGCTCTGACAAATCTCGACTGACCATTGAAACGTTAAAAAATATTTTGTATGTAAGATGCAACATTGAAATGACTTGCGAGCAATTCTTTCAATTCATAAAGAACCAACCGAAAATGCTAGAAGAAATTGGTTCTAATGGGAAATACGGATTTAAGGACAGAAAAACTAATACAAAAAAATTAAATTTTAATAGGTTAAGGTACCCAGTTGCGAGCCCTGCGTCTATTCCGAGCCACCGTCCTTAATTCCCCAAATAGGTAAGAATTCATAACAGTTTTTTCTTCACTAATAATTTTAGCTATTTCTATTGTCACAAGAGCAATGGCTAAAATTGATAGTGAAGAAAAAACTGTTATAAATTCTTAGTTATTTGGGGAATTAAGGACGGTGGCTCGAAATAGGCGCAGTGCTCGCAACTGGGTACGTTACCCTATTTTATTTTAAACTAAGAAAGTGGTTCATTACAATTATGTTTCTTTCAATATACTGTAAAATATGTAAATAAAAATTATAAAAATGAAATAAACTTTTGTTGTTTTCATTGGAAATTTTTTTGGTATGATTTCTGGCCGTGTACCGAAAAAATTGCGCATGTACCGAAATTTAGTCAAAAAAATGTAGTCATGTACCGAAATTCGCTTAGAAAAAGGTGGTCAGCTTAGATATACTTATATATAAAAGGAAAACAGTTGATTACAATAAATCGCTCGGTTCTTCACCTGATTCTGTTGTATAACATTCTCGGACCAATCACTGATCGTCGAATTCTTATTATTTGTTCCATTTTGATTGGTTATATTGCCGCCACCGCTTCCGCCATTCAACACGTCCGATGTGACGCTATTCAAGCTCGACGACGAGCTACAACGTGAGCCAGTTCCAGCTGACTTGGTCTGAAAATTTAAAAAAGGAAAGAAAAAAACCATACGTTATTTATGACTTCTTAGAAACCTAGAACAGTCTTATTTCAACACATTCGTTTCCGGACCTATGCCGTAATTGTAAAAAACGAATGTCTAGTAATAGGCCTGCAATAGTTTCACCTGCTTATTCACATTTTCAATACTCTCGATCAATGATTTCACGGATAGTCGTGAATCTTGGCGCGATATACCGCCGACTTTTTGTCGACGTGCTGCCATCTCTTGTTGGACGGTATTTAGCAAGGATGTTTGAGCGTCTGTTGAAGCCTCTGCAAAAACAAAAAACAATTTTGAAGATCAATGTGAATCAGATAAAAGATGATGTATAAGCTACACAAATTAAAGGGTGATCAATAACAACACGGAGAAGAAGGATTGCTGGTCGTAACACGGACAAAATTACACGATACATTTAAAAAAACATCGACAACACATAATTAGTCCTAGACTTACGATTTTTAATTGGTAACAGACGTTTTCGAGCATTTGGCGATCGATCAGAAAAACGTGAAGGATTAGCCGAATTTCTGGACAAGACCATTGTGGCCGTACTAACCAGTTCGGTGTTGTATGCCGAGACTGGGCAAGAAGCTCGTTCAATTGGATTGTATTTCGGAATATGAGAATCCAAACAGTGATTGTTTCTCAAAATTTTCTCTTCCAAGACTTCGGGTTCTTCGGTTATTTTCAAGTCAGCAACATTAGCGTAGATTGGACTATCGTCGTACTTATCGCTGCGCTTAGTTGGTTCCGGGATATTTTCAAGTATAGGTTTCGGTGGACTGTCGGGCCTTGACAACTGCTCCGATTCGATCTCTTTGTTCAGCGACTCGAGAATAAATTCATTGGAAGACTTGTCCAGCACATAGACCAATTTCGAAGTTGCTTTTGGTTTCAAGTCGCTCAAGCTGTTAATCCGAGGCAATGGAAGCGGCTTCTTTTGCGCTCGACTGATGTCTCCTACTGATCCCGACTTTTCAAGTAAATATTCGGTTGACTTATGCTTTCGTAATTTAAACTTGTGAGTCCTTTTCGTCCGTTGGATTCCATCGATATCCTTAAGGAGTAGATCGTCGATACTTCGGGAAGTGAACACAGGCGGCTTGAACTGATCCTTCTTCACCGACGACAAATCCTGCGAGCTTTGGGTCAACGAGAAAGCCGGTATATACAAATCACCGTGATCCTTAAACTGGATCGCTTTATTCGGAGGTAGACTTTGTGGTAGTGGTGGTAGTTTGTCCAAATATTCATCCGATCCCGTCTCAATATCTTCTGTACTCCGTCCTACATCGCGACTGGATCCAAAATTGATAATCTGCTTACGGAATTGGGCTACTTGCTTCGAGAATTCGTCCAAATGCAAGCTATTGTTACTGTTTATCAGACTATCTACCGAGTTCCCAACCGACGAGGGATCATCATTTTGCATGCATTTTATTTCTAAATGAGTGGGTGTGTATTCGAGAGTGCAGGTGATTGGTTTGGTGCGGAAATTTAAATTTAATAGTGGAATCATGCATAGAATAATTGTTTGAAATACAATCTGGAATAGACTTACGTTTGTTGAGCTTTTCAACTTGCTGCTCCAGCATACGAATCTTTTCGCGCTGCGCTTTATTGTCCATCACGAGTTGTTCCCGCGCCGATTGAGCTTCCGTTTTGAAGTCATTCGCAACACGAACGGTCATTAGTAAATCGGATTGGAACTGTTCCCATTCTTCGGCCTGCGAAATAAATGAAGTCAATAAGATTACCAAGCAGTTGAGACTACACCTCTCCTCTCTCTCTGATCTCTTTGAAAAAATCTGGTTATCTGACTCCCACTGAGAAATACAACCAAAAAAATTTCATCTCTTAGACTCTCTCTAGCGTTGTAGCCACTAGGCTTTCGAGGTCCCTATTCGCAAGTAATTAGCTTAAACTTTTAACAGAGAGTTTGTTGAGAGAGGAAAGAGTAAGATTTGTCTTCTTAATCCCCTATACTTACATCCATTTTTCGCATCTTCATCTCATCCTGGAGTTGTTCCTCCTTTTCTGCCAGCAATCTTTCAGCTTCGCCTAAATGTCTTTGGGCTTCCGATAGTAAGCTTTCGAGCTGTGCCTTATCCTCTAAGTGACACTTGCATTGAACCTATAGAAAAAAAACCGAATCATTAAATCCACCCAAACGATAGAAAGGATCAAGCTTCACTTACTTGCAATTCGTTCGTACTATCTTGTAATTGTTGGTATTCTGTGCTGAGTTTCTGTTTCTCCTCCTTGAGCGTCTGGCACTTGTACTCCAAATCGGACAGAGCACACTTGGCATTATTTCTCGCGACCTTACATTCTTCTGTAATACCAGCGACTTGATCGCGTAGCTTCTGAATTTCGCATTGGCTCTTCGAGACTTGCTCCTGAAGCGATGCCACCTGTCCCTCGAGCAAATCCTTTTCCTTACGTGCTACATCTAACAATTCGCCGAGGTCAGACTTATCGCCCATCGCACGATCCTGTTCCATCTCATCGATTTTGGCCCGAGCATTTTCTAACAGAGTGCTCAATCGACTGATTTCAATTTGTTTCTCGGATGATTCTTCTTTGGCTTGAATGAGCTGTGATTCGAGCTGCTTACGCTCGGCAGTAGTTGCGTCTACGGTTGAGTCAAGGAGGCTGATACGTTCACGTAAGCGATTCGTTTCGGTGTTGGATTTGTCGAGCATTTGGCGTAGTTCGTTCAGTTCGGAGTTAAACTCTTCTTGTTTGATGTGAAGGCTTTCGCGTTCTTCTTGGGCATTCTTTAGAAGATCTAGGAGCTTTTGTTCGCGTTCCGTTGTTCCTATGTCTTGTTGATTCGATTCGCGTAGTAGAAGTTCTTGTAGTGTACCGATTTGGGTTCGGGAATCTTCAAGTTTTTCGGTTTGGCGACATAGCGATTGAAAGAGGACATCCTTTTCTTCGGCAAGACGTTCGTTGTCCGACTGGACTTCAGTTAGTTGTGACTGAAGGTCGGCTAGTTCTTGAAGAGTTGCCTGCAGCTCTTCGTTGGTTGAATAGTGGGTTTCTTCCATCTTAAAAAATTACAAAAATTAATCAGAATACTTGACAATGAATAGAAAATACTTTAATCAATTTAATTCGAATGTGGAACATGATTAGATTTGAATTTGCAAAGTTCATTAAATTAAATTTGAACTAGTTTTGTAGATTGGCGCTCGCTTTTGGTCTATATCAGCTGGATGGCATCAACATCCGCATCGCATAGCAAAATCGCTTAGCAACGTGATTTCAGCTAATTCGATTACGAAAAAAAGGCGAAGACCAAGGTACCACTAGCCCTTTCCTGCGAAAAGCTCTTTGAAAAAACAAACAAGGGCAGTCTACTGGTTGATGCTTGTGGATTTGGGTTCTCAAGAAAATGGTCAAGAGAATGAAGCATCTCATGGAAAGATGGCAAGTCTTGGAAGTATATTATAAAACGGAAGGTAGAGACGTAATAAACGCTATTAGCCAAAACAGATGCCATTAAGAACTTTTTTCCAAGAAGGGAATATCAGAAAGCTGGACGAAATACGCCAAAAATTAAATACCAACAGGTTTCATTACGGTGCAGCTTACAGATTACAAAGTAGACATGCTTTCTGAAGTTCTGTTGTCTGGAACATCACCAGGAAGTTATCAGTTACTGACTAAGTACTGCATGCCTGGCGTTAGGTCTATGACAAGACCTTTCCAGATCTACGAAGATCCAATTCAACTATCTAGATGTTATTCAAGCCAAAAACTAATAGTGTATCTTCGCACAATTTGTATAGACATCTGACCATTCTGGATTACAGGAGTCAAGGAAGCTTAATGGGCTGCCTCACCAACTTCATCTCTGCGAGTTTAAAAAGTATTTTTTCCCTATCTATTCTTACCTGAATAATTTTATCTTGTAAACAGGCTACAGACACTTCGCTGCTGGACGAATGCTTATCCCAGTCGGGTGTAACGCAAGGAGTGCCATCAGCTTCATGATTCTGAAAATGAAAATAGTGTATTTTTATTAATTGTTTTATGAATGTGATCTTTATGAGAAAAGAGTTAAGAAACGCCCCGGAAGGGGTGAAATGTTACCAAGAAAGCATTTTGGAAGGATAGAAATTATCATCAGCACGTGTCGAATGAGCGAAATTGCTCTCTTTCACGGTGCTAAGTGCGTTCTAGATTCAATATGACTACATGCGAATAATTAAGATATTATACTTACATTTGGTAAAGCAATAGAGGCAGGTGCTGAACTATGCAAACGCTGTGAGTCCTGAATGATTTGATGTTTTTCAGTATCCGAGAGCGGGGAATTGACGACATCGCGTAATCGATTCCGTAACGTTTCATTTTCATCGGTTAATTTTTGTATTTCGTTGTTGCTCCTCTCTTGAATACTCTGCTCGGAAAATTAAAAAAAATAAATATTAATAATTAAATGTTTAATACCTAAATTTTATTGAAATAAACAAATTTATCCTATACACATCTTTTTCATGGTTCGAATAGATACTTAAAAAAGGTTTTTCAAGTTAAACAAAGATGAACGCCATGGATTTGGCGTTCATCTTTGTTGTGGACTTTCATATGAGAACTATACGAAGAATTGCGGAGACTTAGAATGGACTGGACTAGTTTGGTTAGCAGAAATAGCATGAAGATGCCACTACTATGAAAATAATTTTTTTTTACCAGGCTAAATAATAAAATCAATCATGAATAAAAACAAACTTTTTCGAAAGATTTAACAAGATGTGAATACTTTTGAATGAGATATTGAGTGCGCTACATATGTAGTATAAAATCATAGCTCCCACACCAACAAGTCGATAAACAACAGAGTGAATTGATGGACTATGAGGTAGGCTAGTGTAGTTCGCAAGCGAACTAGTTCAGAAGAGCGTTCCCATAACTGAAATGAACAAACTAGTTCGTTTCTATTCATTCATTGCCGTTCGTAGCTTAGTGCTACAATATACTCTTGCAGACCACGACCTTTTGTTTTGGTCCCGCGAACTAGTGAACTAAGGGAACGAACTAGTTTGCGAGGGATCGGGATCTAGTTCGATCCCTACAGGTCCTCGTGGGCTATTCATTCCATCACCTTAGAAACACTCCAATTCCCTGCACAACCTGACTAGTTTGTCATACCCTAACGACCTCAAATCATCGATGCTCTCGAAGAAAAGATTTCCCAAACATTTCAAACGTCTTCTAGCGGGTACCTTAATTATAAGTTCATACCTAAGTAGGATTCAGACCCAGATCCTACGTGTTGGTAGACCATAACCTCGTCAAATCTCTCTTCAAAATTTCACATTATTTGACTCAATTCAAAATTTGGTTCAGTCTAGCTCAATTTTGCATTACAAAGTCATTTGAGTGCGTTCCAAAAAATTTGTATTTCGATTGACAAAAAATAATTTAAAAAAACTGTTTAATGAATGGTTTGACTCCAAAGAGCCAAGTAATTCCAGTGTGAAAATTGAAAATCTATTGAATTGAATTTTATTCACTTAGCTCAAAACTCTTTGATGATATTTTTCTAGTTGAATTAACACCACTACAATCATCGCTTTTCCCAATTTGAGTTTCGAAGCACCGCAACAATATTTTTTCGCGGAATATCTTGTTAGCCTATCTCCCAACCCCATTGAGCAGGAATGGAATATCAAAACATAATTGAAAAGATACATGATTTGATTCCATTGAGTAACAACGCATCAAAGCTTTGAGTGCAATTTCTTCGCCATTGATTCGGAGCAGCACGAACTCGGATCTGCCAATTCAGAAGTTATGGATTGGAATACCACTTAGATCGTGGATATTGTTCGCGAGTGGAAAAAATTACCACCAACTAGATTAGATTAATAAGAGTTAGATTGCATTGCTGTGTTTCATGGATAGTTTCATGAGTTCTGGTGCTCCGTATAGAGAGAGAGAGTGAAGTTCTCCACAAGGGTTTTATCGTGAGTTCTTGGGACCCAATGTCTTCCATACCTCAGGAATCAGTTCCCATCCCTCGTATCTGTAGGAATCCTGGAAGTAGAGGTTTTCTCAGCCACCGCTTCTGTTCCAAACCGTCTCACTTTCCATTGGGTTTAATACTACTATATTTCATCGGCTACCTTTGCATTACAATTTTGCACCGACTAAATATCGAAAAGATTTTCAGGGGATTGTTCCAACCCACTATCTCGGCAATTTTTAGTATACAGTGGGATCAAAGTGCCTGGCAATCCAGGTGGCTCCCAAGATTATTCCACTATCAACCCGCTATTCTTTCTGCCGGAGGCTAGCTTCGCAACTCAATTTATGTTTCATAGAAACTGCCAGAACAATCTTACCTGAAGTTTTGTAATTTCGTTGCGCAATTGAACAACTTCTGCTTGGTATGACGATAATTCGACAATCCGAGTTTCTAAAGCCATCTTTTCACGAGTTAAACGCTCTAAATGGCTCTGTAGCTCTTGCATCATTGATTGCTGCTGCTGTTGTTGTTGCCGAGTAGCCTGAAAGATAGTCAAGTTTTGTAATACGAGTTAAAAATATATATTTGACTGTCAATATTCAACATTTTACACAAGATACAATGAACGTTTTTGACAAAAAAACAATGAAAACTTTTGACAAAACATATTTTGGACAAAGACACAGTCAAAATTTTGGCATAAAATGGTCCTAGTCAATACCAAATAAACTAATTGGACAAAAATCCGTAAGAATTTTCGAAGGAAATGGTCAAGCTCTAGGTTAGCCCAAATAACCTAATTTGTCAAAAAATCCTGTATAAATTTTTAGGGTAAAATAAGTTTAGTTTTGACAAAAAATTACACAGTGCAGTAAGTTACAAGATTTATAGTGAATGGAATGCTAAAATATTTGACTAGCTGGCATACGAACTTAATGAATTTTGACCATATAATTCGATGAAGTATAATAAAAGTCTTACAATTTAGGAATGCAAAATGGAATGATAATTAAATTATTTATAAGCTGAAGGATATAAGTACTATTTCTTCAGACTTCACTATCCGAATATAATAATAATCACAACAGCCCAAATTGGGCCAAGGCCTTGAAGTAATACTAGAATTACTTCATTACTAGACTAACAGAATACTAGGAGGTGAAGTGGTCAGTTACAGCCTCGTCCGTGATTATTACTATCCGAAATACGAAAAAATATTTTTGGAGCTCTTGATTTGACAATAAAAATTTTAAAATTAAAAATAATTTAAAAAAGTGACCCTTAAATCAATTTGAAACTAGATCGATTAATCATCTTTTTGAATTGAGCTTCTGTTAAAACGTTTGCAATGGTGCCAAATTCTTGACCACGATGTTTGTCAAGAAATTCAGTAAAATCTTTGCGGTAATGCCATAAAAAAATTGACAAAACAATAGTTTTAATGTATGCAGTGATGCTAAATGTTTGACCAGAAAGATTTTGATAAAAAAATGTAAGTTAAATCTTTCAAGTAAAACAAACAAGCTCTAGGGGATGTCGTCGAAGTTGAAAGTGAAAAGTTACTTTGAAATGTTTAAGCTACTGATTATGGTTTACGAAAATTCCAACATAATTTTTAAATTAGATAATTCTAAATATAGGTACATATTTGTTATTAAAAAAAACCAATTCAACTTACCTCGTTCGGTCCATCAAATACCGTCAAATCAGTCAAATTCGTCTTATCCGTTGCACCAATATTATTATAATCCGTGACATCGCGATGATCGATTAAATTATTATTGGCAATAACATTCTGTTGAATTATCGGCATTTGCGACGACGTATTTTTCTTCTTGTTCTTCGAATTATTACTGGTGGCAAAAATCGATTCAGAATCAGCGATACGTTCGCGTGAACCACGCTCTAATTTATCTTTTGAATTCTTAAAATTTTGATCTAATTTATCTTTAGAACCGAAATTTTTTGACGACGATTTCGACGAAGTTTTCAAACCGATCGCATCAAGGCTTGATACGGATGCGGATCCTTTGATTTGTCCGGATTGCTGTTGAACGCTTGACGCAGAGTTCTTCGATCCCGAAGGACCCTGTCCTCTGCGAAAAAATGATTTTAATTTGATCATTTTGGAAGTTTTGCAGAAATTTTTGGCTAGTTTTGAATTGGTCGTCGATTATGTTTTGGAGCGGATTTTTTTTGTTTAAACACTTATCACTTTTTTTTAAAACAAAGAAATTTTTTTTAATAAAATATTTTAAACATAAATAAAAACGAGATATATTTTAATATTTGTAAGTCATGATCACCAATTTTTTTGTTTGTTTTTATGTTTTTGTTGAACATAAAATTTTAAAATTATTTTTATTATTTATTTTATGAATTAAATTCATATCACAGTAATTTAATGTTTAAGCTGAGTCTTAAAGCACTTTCAGGTCTGATATTTTTCGTAGATTTTGAACCTAAAAATACGATGGTTTAGAAATTTTTGCGATAATTTTTAATAGCATTTGGCCCGTTGACGAATAAAAATATGAATTTTACTTCTTGGTAATTGATCAACTATATACCTCTTTTTTCATACTCTAACTGAAAACTTAAGCTTTGATGTTAAGATTAGAACCTTTCCGAAGTTTTTGAACACATCGCGACATATGGTATATGGTAGGTGGCCACTAGTGATGTGCAATGCAATTATTTTTGAGTAACGAATAATTACTGAATACTTCAATTTAGTATTCGTTACTTGGTATTCGTTACTTTATTGAGTACTTCGTGAAAAAAATGGTAAGAACCAAATTTATGGAGAGTTTCATTCTCCACCAATTTGGTTCTTACCATTTTTATCGAGAAATGCAAAATACGGCTACAATTCGACAAAACAGAAAATTAAAAGTTTGGAGACTTCTGTTTTGTCGATTTGTAGCCGTATTTTGCATTTCTCGCAAAAAATGGTAAGAACCAAATTTATGGAGAGTTTTTGTCGATTTGTAGCCGTATTTTGCAAAAAATGATAAGAACCGAATTTATGGAGTTTAATTCTCCATAAATTTCGTTCTTACCATTTTTTGCGAAAAATGCAAAATACGGCTACAAATCGAAAAATGTTGGGCACACGCCGTACTAATTTTTTTGATATAAAACTGGGATTTACTCCATGATTGTAACCTAACCACGTCAAAACGGAGAAAAAGGTCATCCGGCGAAATTTGTTGACAAAAAAAAAATCATCCGGCGGAAAAATGTCGTCGGATGCAATGTGATAATACCTATATACACCATTTGCTTTAAAAAAGGTCATCAGACTTAGACGCGGGCATTTTTTTTATTGGGGACAGTATCGAATACTATTGTTAAAGTAGTATTCGGTACTCGTTTCAAGCAACGAATACTAAGTATCGAATAATTACTTTTTGCACACAACTAGTGGCCACAGCTGCCAAATAATATTATTAAATACTAAATCATTATGTTATAAGGCATTTCTCATAAGATTTTCTGATCTAATTTGTAAAAACTTCGAAATGCAACAAATGCAAGTGTCACGTTTAATGAAGTTAGAAAATAGACTATCAAAGTGACGCTATTAGAGCGATGCGATATTACTGGTTGGTGGCAGTATGGTGTCGCGTCGCTTATATCGCGCGCGCGTCGCGCTCACCATAATTTTACTTTAAACTCCAAGCTCTATTAATAATTTCACCCAAAAGTGTGCAATATTTGAGCGTTACCTAATCGATACGAACGTAAAATTATAGTGCTCGGTATTATTATTAAAAAAAACTTTCTTCTTTGTGGTAAAAATATACACCATTTGCTTTATGACACTAAAAACGCTGTATATCATTTTGAAATTCGTAGATCAAACGAGCTCACGTATGAGATCCACGAAAACATAATAAAGTAGTACTCGTACGTCTACTGGAAAATAGACCAGTGACCCCCAGCATGAATTTAATGTTAAGTCGTTTTCAGTAAGTTTTTTTTTTTTTAAAAAATTCACTTAAATCATACGGAAAATTTGATATGTATGTTGTAGAGTTATTGACATTAGTAGGTCAGTAGTAGCACGCAGTGTATCGGCCCAGCAATTTTCCCATATAGAGCACGTAGGCCTTTAAGATTGTTATCAAATATCAGGCGTATTCAAGTATCTATAGATACAGTATATGTAGTTGTTTTTTACAATTTACAAAGGTAGATTTTATGATTGATCGTGATAAATGCGCGAATGCTCCAAATGTATGGCGATCGTGTTTTTTATGATGATCGTCTTATTTACACGAATTATTCGACTTGTTTACATGATTCATTTTGAGAATATAAAAAGCCTGGAAGACGTTTTGTGTGTCATAAGTATTTTCCACAGAATATCATAGCATCGGCTTTGTCTCGAAATTTTCTTATCTAATTAGTTCAGGTTGGATTTTGTAAAATGATCTTGTCATGTGATCGGAATTGTTTGAAATTGAAATACGTATTTTAGTTTTAGTGAGTGTTAAGAAGTTTTGATGGAGCAGATAGATAGATTGGAAATAGGGGTTAATATGGTTAACCTCTGTCACTGCGGCCACAGTTGGGCCTATTGTAGCCCCCCCCCCCGGATTGAATATGATTCCTCTTCAATCCATGTGCTTTCAATGAAGCCTAGTATATTGCGAAGAGGAATGGTCAGAAATTCCGATTGGTCCGTGAAACCCTGATCGAAGTTACAAAGTCTTTTGTGAGCTAAAACCTCATATTCACAGAGGATATGCTCTGGTGTTTCGTCTTCGTCATTGCATATTATGCAAATTTTATTCTCAGAGAGACCAATCCTTTTGAGATGCTTCCTCATGTGACAATGCCCAGTCAGAGCTCCCACTAGGGTTCGTGTCTGATATCTGCTTCATTTTAGATAATCAGATGTTCTTTTTCCCAAAGCTTTGGCATATAAAGCCTGTTACTTGGTGCCAAGTTCCAGTGAATGACACTTTGCGATTTTTGTCACATTTGGATGTTCATTTTGGATGTGCTCCCACAGAATGCATATGGTTACATGAAGTCAGCTTCTGAACCTTTCCTAGCCAGTAAGTTGGCTATTTCATTACCTTCATAGCCGCTGTGTCCCGGAGTAGATTTGAGCGTACTGAAGTGCTATAATTGCAGCCTTGCTATCCGAGAGAATATTTATTTGTTGGTTCTTGTAGCCGCGTCTAATATTTTCTCTAACGCATAGTTCATTAGTATGAGTCAGCGGATGTTATGTGCATGCTACTGTAGAGTTTGGCCTTTGGGCGCTCTCCATAAACTCCTGTTCCTACACCTTGATCCGTTATGTAAGTAATGATGGGCCTAGCAACGATGGTATACATTAGGCTTGTGTAGTTCGTGAACGAACTAGTTCGGAAGATCGCTCCCAGAAGTGAAATAAACGAACTAGTTCGCAGTGACTTCCGGTCCTAGTTCGTTTATTTTTGTAGGTGATCCGAACTTGAAAGGAACTAGTAGGGCTGGGGACGGACCTTACATTTAATTCTGGGTTGGGGATTTTTTTTTTAGGTCCTCACATTAGATGAACTACAACAACGAACTAGTTCGCGAAGACTAAGGAACTAGTTCGTTAGCGGTCACTAAGGCGAGCTACAATGCGCAAGCCTAGTATACATCCAGTAGGTTAGTTTTGGACTCAGTCTCAAGTTTTTGCCGAGAAGGCTCCTGCAGGTCCTGAGAGAGATTCTGGCCCTTTCAAGAACTTTGTCCAAATAAGCATTCTAAGTGAGCTTTTCATCCAGGATGATTCCCAAGAATTTTACCTCACTAGCACATACTCTATGGATTCTCCAAAAAGAGTAGGCTTAGGTAGCTTGTCCGTACACCTCCTTTTGGTGAATGGAACAATAGTGGTTTTCTTTGGGTTGACACCCAATCCTGCTTTAGTGCACCAGGTTTCAACCTGGTTTAGGGTATTCTGAACTAGATCTGTTACCTTCTCTTCTTGATGAAGCAAATATGGTTCCAATTCTCATATTCCGACCTGTGTACTGCTTACAGAAAATATGTTTCGAACCAAAATTTTGCGTACTACAACAAGTCGGTTTCTTAATCACAATATATTCAGAGCAAGCAGATGGACAATTTTAGTGAAAATCGAAGAAACTGGCGCCGTATTGTTGATTAGCGTCGCGGTCGATCAAAGACGTTTCCAAAAAGAAAAGAAATGTTTTCAATCAACCTCTAAATCTTCAAAATAGCCTATTTAAAATCTCCGTCATAGACTATCGCCTCCACTTACGAATAAATTATTAATTAATATTTTTATTACCACTCACAACTCGTTGTCTTGGTTGGCTTAATTTCAAGATCTTCTCGTGATTTTCAACAATTTTTAAGTCATCGCTAAAAAATAATAACAATATCAAAAAAAAATAGCAACAACACACGAAATTGTTGTTCAAGTGTTTTCCGGGCTGTTGAAAACAATTACCCGTAGTAATAATAGCGTTAAATAAACACATAGGAGGTCTCAGCGGAAAATAAGATCGTCTAGTATGAGCTTAGCGGCCGACTATGAGTATAATAAAATTCGATCAGCAAAAGGCAAGGTTATTTTGTGGTCAGGTATTAAAGCCGCTGTATAAGCGCTCGTTTAGTCAATGTATAGTTAATTCATAATATCTATATTTATTTATTTTTTTTCCATGTTTAATTTTGCATCAATTTAAATCGAGACTGCACGGTTGCGAAGAAAGACAAACTTATAGTAAGATTTAAGCCGAGTATTTTGTTTTCTCGAAATTATAAAAATGCAAACCTTCACGGTTCATTTTAGACTTAACATTCAAGAGAAATGACGAACTATATACAAATTTTACTGGGGATTGTCATTGAAATGTAAAGTAGCGATTAAACTTTTTTTGAATTGCCAATTTTATTAATCACTACTCTACTATTGGATAATTCACGCACATTGTTTTTACCGTGTATCTCAATATTTTTGGAGTTTTCTTAGCTAAGCTTTCAATTTTGACTCGAGTTGGGTATTTTTAAGATTTATTGCGTTAAATGAATGGACACTGCGGTCTTGAATCGACGTGTGCGCGGTTGGTTAATCGCGATTCGCGATGCATTCACTGTTGTTGGATAGTTTGGAATAGGCTCGCGCATTTCAGTTCGCCATAGTGAGCGATCATTCCCGATTTCCTCTCTCTCTCTCGAACTAGTTCGTTCTTTTAGTTCATAGTTCATTACTTCAGGGGAGTCAGTGGTAAGTAGTCATAATTCGTAGATTTAGTAGAAGATGATGAGCATAAAAAATATCAGTGGATCTAGTAGAAGATGAGCAAAAGAAAAAGGTCAGAAGATCTTAGATCTAGTAGAAGATGATGAACAAAAAAAGATCGGTAGATCTAGTAGAACATGATGAGCAAAAAAACACTAGATCTAGTATAGTATATTATCTCACAGAATTCCAAACGGCAATGAAAAACGAACTAGGAGTTGGACTGACTGCGAACTAGTTCATTCATTTCAGTTTTGGGAACGCTCTTCTGAACTAGTTCGTTCGCGAACTACACAAGCTTAGTTTGGAGGTCAATTTACAATTTTTATTACTCGTTATATAATATTAAACTATCTTTAAGCTTTCTGTTCGCCAAAATTAAATGTGCTACATATATATAATCTTCGCAAAAATATTAAAATTCTACTCCACTCTATTTGCTTGTTTTGCAGTAAAGAATAATTGTTCAAAATTGTAAAGTGGGTCATGAAATATTCACTGTAAATAGGAGTAATTCAAAAGAAAGTAAATTAGAGGGACATAACTTAAAAAAAATGCGCTCATGCAGGAACAGTGCATACCATATGTGCCTACATTTTTCTTTTGCTTCAAGCGTCCATTTGATACCCAGACTCGCAGACCAGTAGGTCGTATTAACAAACTCCTTATTCCTGTATGATCTTGAGTTCGAGTCGTGTAGTTTATAAGATAGTTTAATGTAGTTGTAAGTTAGGCTAAGTTCCATATGAAGGTTTTTTTTTAACCCTTTTCCTTCAAATATAATCTGTACTTTCGAACTCAATTCCATGTACCATAGCTATATATAATATCTTTAACTTGGCTGCAGATACGACTGTTTGATCTCCATTATTTTAAGAATAAAATAAGCTTGTTTTATTATATACTAAGGGCCATTTTTATGATCTTCAGTTAAACTCTAACTGACACTTTACCTGGATGTTGTGCATGTAAATTTGGCAGTTAAAGTCCCAGTTATAACGTAACTGAACATCGTAGGAACGGGCCTAAGGGTAGCACAGTAAAGAATTTAAGATAGTTCAAGTCAATCAAATTTTTATGGTAGAAATCGGCCAGCCAACAAACGAAATAAGTTTGAGTAAAAAGTAAGGTAAAGTTCGTTAATGAAATCGACTCCTACATTCAGGTAGCTCCCATACAAAGGTCCTTAAAACGTCAAATGCATAAGAAAAAAACAGGAACTTTAACCGAATTTTGTTACCCGAAAATAATAAAATTGCATTCAGACGGCTGGCATATTTTTTTATTAATTATTTTCTCAATTTCCACAAAAACATTGACATAATAATAAAAACAATTTCAACAAAAACATTGACAAACATAAAAGATCGACCTTTTTGGGGTTAAAAATCATTCTTCAATCGTCCCGTTAAAGTAAGAAATCTATGTCTGATCAAACCTAAGAGATATGTCGAAATTCGTAAAATCCAACACAATCAGCTTACATCCCCATAAGGGTTTAATATTGCAAAATACTGAAATCAATTTGAAGGTGATTACAAATAAGTTTAGGTTAGGTTCGGTGGGTGGCTATTTGCAAAGATAGCATATAGACTAACTGGGTCCGTTGTGATCACAATGCACCACAGCAATCTTAGGCTTGTTGGACACGGTGCCATTGCCCAAGGCACATTTTTTCAAGATCAACAATTGGTCTGGGTATGGAAGTATACCAACAGGTATTACTAATAACTTTAAGTGCTATTAGCTGGGATACGATCTACAATAACAGCAATTATAAAGCTCAATATGTCAATTAATTTAAATTTACCGGAATTCGTGAAAACGTATCTAAGTACTGTACAACTCCTTACAGACCCTATGAGATTGATTATCAAAAAATGCTTAAATTGGGGTTTTAGCGAATATCTTTAAACCCACAAGAAGTAAAAGTGAATTAAATATCTCATTCGACCTAAGAAATACACCGGAATTCGTAAAAACGTACCCAACTAATTACTAACTTATTTATCTCTTGGTTGGGTACGTTTTCACGAATTCCGGCATATTTCTTAGGTCGAATGAGATATTTAATTCACTTTTACTTTTTATGGGTTATGAATATCGAAAAATTTGGAACATAATTTCTTTAGTTCTGTCTCTCTGCCACCTTCACTCTTCTTCTCTATCGCTTACGATCAGATCATGTTCACCGAGGCACTGCTCCTATTTCCAATTTTTATAGGTCAAACTTGTAATGAGTGAGAATCGAACCCGCGACCTCTGGAGTGGTATGAGAAGTGCGCTTAAGTGGCTTACTAGATTTTCGAAATCGGTTTAAATTTATGTAGTTCTCATTTCAAACGGTGGGCGTATTATGTAAACAAAAATTCCACTATAGATAAACAAGTTGTCGAAAATACTAAATTGCTAAATCATTCAAAATGCTTGTTGTAAAAAAAAAAAAACTAAAAATTACGATGCAATGCATAACAAAAGAAACCGTCGAGAGAAATTTTTCGTTCACCATTTTGGTACGTGTGCTCGAAAATTCGGAGCATCCAAAAGTATGGGCCGCTTTCAATTAGCACTTGAGAAACCTCCCGCATGTAATAAGAGTGTTTAGTGCATTATCGTAATAATTTTTATATATTTTTTTTTATTTTACAAGTGGTGATTTCCGTCATAAACCTCAATATTTTTTTTTTTTTAGAAATTTTAATCGAGTGTATTTCGCAAAAGACATGTTCAAATCGAGCTTAATCGCGTCCACTTAAATCTTAAGCCTATTCGCCTTAGACAGCATTCAGTCATCGTCTTGTCTTACAGAGAACACATAAGAACTTGTCGAGTTACCTATCACACGGCAGACGGGATATGGAACAGGTTTCCCATTAGGAAACGACACATTCCTCAACCGACCGAATACTTGGAATAGTTTCGATGTCAGCCCGAGACCCCCAGACACATATATCACGACGAATTGGAATCCCAACTTCTAAGATACAAGATACCCAGTTCGCTCATAAATTGCCATTACCTCAGACCTCAATCACACACAAGTCAGAACTCATCTTTAATTAGGTTCGAAGACGTCTTTCCCCCACATGCAACTCCCTAGGTGCATTTAAACGTGACACACTGTGGGATGGGCGTCGTTTCATAAGATAATTTGATTAATTTTTTCGGACATCACTTTAGTAACTGCCACATTCGGACAAGTCAAAGAACAATGTACGCACGGGTATGATCTTTAAGACAACTTTGTTATGCATCGAGTATGCATGCGGATATGTAAATTTATGTTCCGTTTGTGACATTAATTTGATGAGAATTTACGGCTGTCCGGAACAGACTAAGTGGCTGCGCTGGATCTCTTCGATGTTAATTTTATGCTAGAACTGGATGCACTGCCGGAAAATCTGGGTTAGTAGAAAATACTGTTAAATTGTCTTCTATTTCAAAGTTTGCTGCTTAGAGGCAGGCTGGCTTCTTAGCGGAGTTAAAAAGTTAAACTGGTCGGAAACAATGCCGTCTTTAATAGACAACTAAAACTTGTTAGACATAAAGATTCGTGTGAAGTTTCCCAAAAATGCTCTAGATAGTTGCTCGATTAACAAATAAGAAATTTAACGCTTTATAAGATTTCCCTTGCAACCACTGCACACACTGCTAAGTAACATGATTCAGTCAGCCCAACGTCGGTGCGACCAATCTCACAACGTCGCGCCGACTTTTATGGGTTTTTAAATTATCTTATGACCAACCAGTTATTTGATTCTAGTTTCTTTAACAAAGTTTCTTCTTAAATAACTTTTTTTTTTCAATAATTGACTGCATTTCATTTTATTTTATTCAAAGTTTTCATTAGTTGGTTATTTAAGAAAGAGCACAGTGTGACAAATAAGTTCCGAGACTCGAACCATATCTAAGTGACTGGTAGGATCATCTATGTGTACAGAACGGCGTTTGAAAGCTGTGACACTCCTCTTCCCGGTAATACCTACCAATTTTATTTAAATCGGTCGATAGATAGCACAGTTATGACAGTTCTCCTAAAACACCTTTTTTGTCAATGGTAAAAGTTCCATAAAAAATCAAAACAATGCTAATTACATTCTTCGATACCAAAGGAATTGTCCACAGGAAATTCATTGCAATTGGCTAGACAATTACTGGCTCATTTTATCTCGAAGTTTTGAAGCGTATATGATGGCCAGAATCCGTCATGTTTGACCCGAATATCGTGATTCAGTGACCACGTTAATGCACTGAGTCACACCTCACTCATTGTTCGTTAATTTTTGGCTCGGAATCAAGTCGGTGTGTTGCATCATACGCCGTATTCACGTGATTTGCCTCCATGCGATTTCTCTCTATTCCTAATATTGAAATTGAAGTTGAAAGGATGTTTTTTTTAATAACATTTCGACCATAAACACAGCTTCAAGACGAGCACTAAAGCCAATTCCATAAAATGGGCTAAAACACGCATTTGAATCATTTTTGAATCGCTGTAACAAGTGTATTGAAGCTGGGGAAGAATATTTTGAATAAAAAAAAATTTAAAATATCCAGATTTTTTCTTTTAATGAGGTTTTCCATGGCCAGTCTCGACACTTTTTTGTCGCACTGTGTATACCGTGGACTGTTATAGACTTGAAACGAAAAACTGAATGTCTGAGCCAGTTTTTCGAATATATTGTTTTAAAAAGTTGTTCCAAACTAACTATTGATGATTTTGAAATATTACTACAACCGTTGAATAGCAAATACTTTTAGCTTTTAAGAAAGAAGTTAGTTACTGTTTTCAAAAACGGGATAGTCCATTAGTTCGAGAAAAATTTTCGTTCACGGTAATTTATTTAAAAAACCGAATCTCGAAGATCAAGTATTTTCTTGGTTTATTTGAATCTCATGTTGTCACCGTTAATTTGAAGGCAAGTTTAACGCGACTTAAGAAGCTACATTTAACCAAAATAATTTCGTCACTTCAGCAATTCTTTTTGTTAATGAAGTGTAATTAGGTCATTTGATAAATAGTTGCTAAATCGATATCGTTTGGCGCTTTCAATTAAAAACCCACTTTCACTTGTTAGGATGAGTAAAATAAATTTTAATTTAAATTTATATATGTATATGTTATACGTATGTATAAACAATTAAATTATTTGAGGCAAAGTGATTATCCACGAGGTGGAGAATTTTTGGGGCAAATTCAGAGAATGTACTGAATTTTCCATAGCTTGTGGAAAAGTCAGGAAAAAAGGGAAGGCTATTGATTTCCTAAAAGAAAGTGCAATTAATCTGACCGCAGTAATATTTGGACATATTTTGTTGACGTCAAGTTGCGATAGAGGGTATATTTCCAGAAACGAAAATTTAATGGTCGAGTGATCTAAGAGCGGGTTATATGGTGATTGCAAACCATTTTTACTGAGATTGTGAGGGAGCTAGCTTATCGAATATTCAATGGAGCAGAAGCAATCTTTAAGTAGCAGGAACATAATGAAATTCGCTTTATGAATATGGCATTTTTTAGCTGTTTTGAAGTAGGCTATGAAGGAGGTAAATTTCAAATATTTCTTCGTAAATCGATTACGTTTCCATTTTAAGAAATAACTTATCCTCAAATTTCTGTTACCTAACTCATATCCAGCGCACATCTCTAACTATACCACCACTCAAGAAAAACAAAATTTTTTTAAAAAAATTGTTTCCCTAATATTACTGGGAATTTGATAAATTCGATTATTTTATAACCAATTTTTAATAATCATCACATTTTGCTCGATTTGTTTTGGGAAAGATCAATGCCGTTTTGTGAAATTATGAAATTATTAAAAAATTCTCGTACCTTAAAATTTATATTAAAACAAAAAAATAATACAAATCAGCTAACAATGAATGCGGATATGAATATGGAACTCAGATATTAATATAAAATTCGGATTCGATGTCGCGCCCTTAGCGTTGATATCCAAGCGAACAACCGAAAATTCCGCCAAATTGGTAGAAATATTGGGAGATCTTCAGTGCCACCTACCTTTAGTATAAGGATGCGATGGCAAAAATTTAGCTCCAATATAATTCGCGATAATGAAATTTGTTTCAACATCACCTTTATAGAATATTCCTAAACAATACCACCGTAAGGGGGGGGGGGGGTGTGTGCTTCGGATAGCAGGCATGATACACTCTCTGACGAGTCTATGCCATCCGATGACGAAACAGTTTCTTTGGACCTTGTCTAACACAGTCTTATAAGCCTAGCCTATCTAGTGAAGGTTTACCAATTGTCATATCCTCAACGACAGCGATTAGTCATTAGTCGGGGATTTCGTGTTGTTTCACTCCGCTGACGCCGGAAAAGAACAAACATTTCTTCAAAAGGCATATTTTCAAGATTTTTTTTGGACGATACAGGTAATGCTGGTTTATTTTATTTCATTTTTATATAATAATAATAATAATTTTCATTTAAAAATGGCTCCACAGGCACCTCAAAAAAAACTTGTTTTGCGGTGAACGCTACAACTCGTGACTGGATCATAAGAAACAAAAAAAAAAAAAACAAAATGTGTCTATTAGGTGAGATGTTTCTTAAGTTTATGCCGTTCAGTTTTTTTTTTCATAGATTTTTCATTTTTGGTAGCACTTGCAAATCAAAAACGCGATTTTCGCTAAAAATTTTGGCAAATTTTTTATTGTAAAATAAAAAATAATGTTGAAAAAAAACTCAACGATGTAAGCTGTTGATTTATGTGTAGAAATAGTCTACAAAGTTTCAAAAGAATCGGTGCAATAGATTTTGAGTTGTAGCGTACATCGACTTCAAAACTGATAACGAACGACTTGAAATTTTGACACAACATTCGTGTAATATTATACATTCATCAAAAATGCAAAAAAAAGTTTAAAACCCTAACCCCCTTAAGTCCTATTAATTTACTACGAATTACTATTTAGTGAAATTTATAACCAAGCTATTTCTCAAATAGCTTTAAAGTTTTTTTTCTTGTCATAAGTTATTTAACTTCTAAGTCAAGCTCGTAACCGGAAAGTTACTTTGCAGTCGCATTTTCCCTCTGGTAATTACGACATTATTTCATAGTACTGCCTACTGACAATATACTTCATAAATGTCCCGTTAATCATAATCTTAATATACGATTATTATACATTGTGATTAGTAATCTAAATATATTCCAGATTGCGATTATCTAAAAATTTCAGTCATACTTTGTCAATACTTTTGCAACTCTAGAAACTTTTTTCTGAAATGGAAAAATATTTCAGGGCCTCACCGACGATATTTAAAACCGCATGTTTTGATCAAAATAAAGAGGATTGATGCTGAACAACTAGATTTTTTATTTCAAGCAGAAAACTGTGGACAATTTTCATAACTAGTTCCACGAAAGAGAACAAATTTACTTCAAATTATTGCCTCATTCACTTCATGTAAAATATTTGCACTATCGTTAGATTTGGGTGTCCAAGAAAATAAATTAATAATTAAAAGATTTCTTTAGTTTTATTTCAGTTGAAAAATTCATCATCAGTAATTTTTATAGAAATGACTTACAATTACGACTATGGCAAAAAGAACTAAAAAGATACTTTATAATGACCAACAATCTTTGGTCAATTAGAAGTTTTTCCAAGAAAAGAGTAAGATTTAGGTAGAATATAGTTCGCATAACGTCATGTCGACTAAGATTTATAGAACTGATATTAAATGACCAAAATGTAGTTTATACTTGTTTGCACGACGTCGGCATTGGTAATAATTCCAAACTATAGATGGGCAAAACAGTTCCTTTCAGAGAAGTACTTCAGAGAAGTCACTCACTTTAAGGAACGAGTTTAGTGAAGTAGTTCCGGAACCATCCATTCCATTGTTCCGTCGGTAGATTAAGAAGACGAGGACCAAGAATAAAAAAAGGTCTGCAGAGTTCAATGAAGTAGTTCCGGAACTATACGTTTCATCAGTTTATCTATGTATTATACAAGATGATGACAAAAAAAAGTTATGATGAAAACAATAAGGTCGATCAAGTTTTATATCACGCGCCCAATGGAACTGCAGGTCGCCAAAAGAAATGAGTTACTTCACTCACTCACTTCAATGAAGTGTTCTTTTGGAATAGTTCACTGCTGAACGACTCATCTCTACTCCAAACCGTATTAGTTGGGGCAAATTAGTTTGAAATTTTTGCAGTCCTTTTGCTTTGTAGTTAATTTCGTGTTTTTCTAACAACTAAGTATAGTCGGTATCACATTTATTAATAAACTTGTCGAATGCTCAAATTTTTGTTTCGTTTTGATACTACTCTTTTCTTTAAGTGACTTGACAAATTGGTAAGTAGATTGAATCGATCACTTTTAGGAGTTCGGGAGCTTCAGACCGATCATAAATCTAAACTTTAAGCCTAAAAGACAAACGTTATAACTATGTTGTAACTAAAACATCTTCCTACCATCAAAATTGACCCTGCCCATGAATTGAACCTCGAAAAAGATACCGCAGAATTCGTGAAAAGATACAGACTTATCGCGTTTCTTCTATTTCGCGTCATTCGCGTCTTTCTCATGAATGGTGTGTAGAGCTTTCTCGTTAGTTTCTTGCGTTTCGTTGTTCGCGATTCGTGCGTTTTCTCTGCTGGAGGCGGTTTTTTCACGACATCAAAGGGTTTTGCTTGACGAAAAATTCGCGAGACGAATTTTCGTGACTTTCTCGTGAGCTTTTGGTTTTTCGTGGTTAATGTCAACAGTTTGAACTTGCAGGAATTATGGTATGGTATGGTATGGTATAAGGGGTAGTTATGCTATCATCCTCCTTCACTTAGAAGTTATTGTTTGTCCATTGTGCTCCCGGTTTCAGTTTGAAAAACTTCTGGAACCTAAAACCATTTAGTGGATTTTATAAAGTTTGCTATGTTACATATAGCTTTCCTTTATCGATATCACCGAGGTCATCGAAAGGAGAAATTGAAAATAAGTGAACTTCACGAAATGTAGAAAAATCACGAAAAAGCGAAACCTGCCAATTCTGGGTACAGTTCTTTCTCTTGTTCTCGCAAGTTTCATGAAATAAGACGAGAAACTCACGAAATGCGAAAAACAGGAAAAACAGGAGAAGTCTGAAGCCGGCTTTAGAAGTTGAATATCGCAGAAAATCGAAAACCAGTTTATGGAGAAATCAATATCAATTTACATTTATTTTTTCGGAATCTAAAAATTCGCAAATAGCACAGAATCCAGGGTGGAACCTTATGGAACACCAGGTGAAACTATACGAAGTTGCTATGATCTTAAGAACAATAACAATTCCCTTCAGTACCAATGCAAGACAAGGCAGCAAAGAACATTGTATTTTGTCCGCAAACCGTTCAAAACTACCGATATTTTTAATTATATTTTCAAATATTCATTAAACTTTCAAATTATTGCAAAACAATACCGAAACGATTCGTAAGCTTAAATCTAGCTACTTAGATCGCCATGACCTAGCCCACTATAATCGTCGGCTCATAAAGGCGAATAAAGACCGTGTACTTGAGTGTGCTAATGAAGGCTTTCAGCCTTTCATTAGACTCTATCGGAAAGATAAGCTTTTCATCTTTCAAGTCAAAATACAAAAATACAATCCGAACAAAAAACAGCGAAAATAATCTAACGATTTTTGCAACGTAATTAATCATAATCCCGCGCTAATCCCTAAAATTTAAACTCTTCGGCCGAGAGGTCAATAGATCTTTAAGACATAAAATAAAAAAAAAAATCTTCAAGTTGCTTCGAGCTATGCATATCTAGTGAATTTTATTACAATCTCTGCAAACGCTATGTAACGTAAGTTACGATGAGGCTAATCCCGTCTTAAGACTTTGGGGCGACTAAATATGGTCAGGCAGGATTGTTCACAAGACGAAAGACCCAACCTATTAAAAGTATTAAATCCGCTGAATCATTTTGTACCTCGGACAGTTCCAAGTGGCCAAGCTACACAAGATGACCACAATTTCAGGTCTTTATTAGACACCAGAACCACTTCATTTGGCCACATTGTAACTGAATTCGTTCGTTCGCGCGAAATTGATCCCCTTGGCGAAAATACACTTGAGGCGAGATCTTAAGATTCCCGGCAAGTATTAAATTCTCCAATCATCCACATATTGCAGTAGTGACCTTTAATTTGAAACCACGCAAAACTCGAATTTAAATTGGTCAAGGGCTCATCAGACGACGGACGACTTAAAGGCCCGAGAGTATTAATTGTTAATTGCGATTGTGTTCTAAGAACACACTAGCAACCAACTACTGGTTTTCTTGTACTTTGAATTCGGTTACCCGTCCAACGAACACGGAGGTATGCCTCAAATTTGCACAACTAGACAACAAGTAGCTGTTTCTGTTGTCGCTGAAGAAAATCAGGTGAGAATGTGCTCAACTTGGTAGCGAAATTTAATCGTAGCCATTAAAAACATGGAATTTAATATGGTCGGAGTTTTACAAGTAAGTCTTGAGATATCGTTGACTGACTTGCATACACTATGGGAGAGTAGGTAGTTGCACACCTTCGCTTGAACATGATAAAGCGGTAAACATGCACCTTGGACTCCATAATAAAAATTACGCGCCAATCATAGCACATTCGTAATGTATTCAGGTGTGATATCTTAGAGATAGTTTCATTTGAAACTGGAAAATTTTTGCATCCTTCAACATTTCAACGGCTCCTTCAGGATTGTCTGGTGTTTAGACGGCATTTTTCTAAAGGTCGAAGCTGAAGATGGGTTGCGGCAGTAATTTGTTGTCGGGAACAGGTTTTTACTGATACCATTGGATATCTGATACTTATGGAAGATGGCCTTTCAAGCTCAACTCAAAGTATGAATTTTGCTGTGGCACTGGGGCTGCCAAACTACGAGGACCTTGGGCTAATTCAACAAAATATATCTGATACATTGAGTTTGTATCAAATTTGAGTATCCAATACTCATGTTTGATACAAATACAAAATATTATTGTATCCTTTTGAAACTGCGGGACCAACTTTTAGTTTCATTAAAGAAAACTTGTTTCGAATAGAAAGAAGAACAATCAGGTCTCGGTAACATAATGTCATAGTCTTCACTGCGATTTTTCATTGCAGTAACAATCACAGCCAACTTTTCTACCAATTCAACTCGAGAGTTTGATGATGGGCTATCAATCCATCCCCGGAAAATCTATAGTTTAGCAGTGAATTTTAGAACCGAATGAAAGGACGATGATATCGGTGAGAATACAATTGGAGAAAATTATCAGGAGCAAGGTTGCCAGATAGTTGGCTGCAGAACCTGCCGAGTAAACTTATAAAATAACCCAAAACCCGCACGAAAACTTGTAGCTCGCTCAAATACTGCGCTCAACTTTGCAATTTATCAGACCTAGTTATATGTTAAAAAATACAGATGTGATTTTATCGATGATCTGTGCTCCAGAATTCATAAGAAACAGAACAACGTACTTGTGAATACATAAATTCGTATTCATTACCATTTTAAAAATATTATTTGAAAAAAATATTAGGTTCAAATTAATGGTAAAATTATACTTGAAGTATAATTTGTAATTTTCATAATTACGTAAGTTTTCGTGAAATGTGGCATTCTGCTTTTATGAATAATAATGTATATTATTATAGCTTATTTTACAAAAAGCGCATTAATATTACATAAAGTAAGCCCCTCAGAGTCATCTTCGCCTAAACGAATTATGCTGATTGTAAAGAAGGTCAAGCAAGCCGCCTCCCGATTAGCATCACACATTGTTGTTGTTACAAACAAAAGCACAGTTCGATTTCATTTACTACTTGATCTCTGTTATGGATGAAAATCACTTTAAAAATACACCTTCGCGTAGAGTTGATTGTCGTTTCACTCTCGCAGTAGAACAAATAAAACCCCGGCTCTGCGGCGCTTGTGTACTACATGCGTTGAGTCGAGAGCTTTCCCGCATATTCTGTTGTTTATGTGGAGCGCTCAGAAGTAACTTTTACATGCTAGAAATGCCTAAAACATGCGAGAAGTATGTAGAGCTCTCTACGATATTGCAAAGTTGTTGATTTTCTCTGGAAACTTTAATACCAACAATAAGAGAGTTTTTCGGATGGCCAGAGTACACTTGTAACAATAACTTTAATTTTTACAACATGTGTCTGGACCCACCAATCCAGCAAAAATAATGTAATCAATGAATCTATCTCTTGTAAAGGGTTTTCCAATAAGGACTTGACAACTTTGAATTCAATTTGTGAACGCACCCTTTCACTAATCATCGAACTGTCACTGTCAATTTATTTAGTAAACTTAACATTTTTATCATGGTAAAGTACACGAAGGAACAACCAATGTCAAAACGTCAGTCAAGGCTTACATTTATAGCATGGTGAAGTTCACGAATATGCAGCAACGTTCGGAAATTATATCAATTATTCTGTGGTTTATTTAAATATAAAAATGTTATGTCCCTATTGAAATTTTCCTTGTAAATAGGGTTGTCAGGGATATCAGAAAAATGACTTTAAAGTTAATATTGATCAATTAAAGGTAAATACCGAAAAAATGTCTTGGCCAAAAGTTATAATAGGTATAACACAGTTACTGTCGTTGTTGTTGTTTGGTGTGAGGAAGACACTGAAAGGCGAGTCTTGAGCATTCAATCCAACAGACCTGTCTCTAATTGAACTTTTTCGTCCTCCTCACGAATTTCAAACGCAGTTACTACTCTCTAACTAAGACGTCGTACCAACGTCGTCCTGACTTAACATTGAGAAAACTGGAAATCGGTAATCAAACCGTTGTATTTGATTGACTGAAGACTTTGAATCGACGTTACCAGTGCTTATTATCACTTTACAGTCATCTTGGGTTAGTTGGAGTTATTGACCCGACCTATTAATAATGTGTTTTTTAGTTGAATTCAAATTCAAACGAATAATTCTAGTCACAACGGTCATAGTGCCTGTGGTATGAGATCGTATCGGTAAATTTATTAAATTTAGCTCCTAGGCACTAGCATATAAAATGAAATTATGCAGCTGCAAAACTTTCAAAAATTCAAAAGAAAAGCTAAAAACTCCATTGAAATCTCGACTACTGAAAATCGTAAAATGAAGCAATTAAGAAATGCCTAACAGTACCACCGGTCGCACCTTCCACAACTCCTTCCTTCCGTCCTCTTTTACAATTTTATCTAAATTAAGTGCAAATAAATGCATAAAACTTGTCCGCACAGACTACTATAAATTTAACGACGGTCAAGATATTAAGGCAAACTATACGCGGCCACTAATAATTCCCATGGAAATTAAAGTTAGTGATCTTCGTTGCGACACTCTGCAGACTCTTTCGAGACGCCCCGACTGATGGGGACTTATCTTGAGACTTGGAAGTCTTTCTCAAGACCTCCTCTTGCTTGAGAAAATAACTCTTTTTTCTTTTTTAGAAAGATTGCAAAAAGACATAAGCCAACGAATTTTAGCTTATGCTGTTTCTTTAAGACTTAATACCGGCCAGAACTTGTGTGTGGTAATGTAGAAAAGAAAACGAATACGAATCTCAGTGTCCATTTCGCGTTTGCGATATACTTCTTCAATTATTAAGATCTTCTTCTAAGTGGTTTTATTTTCTTAGCGATATTTCGAACGGGTTTTTGGAAATTATGCGCCTTTTTCACTCGCTCAGTATCTGGCGATTTGGCAATATCTTCAAGCCAACTATTCTTCAATTGTACGCTCCATGAAGGTCTTATTGGAAGAATTATTAGTGGGGATAATCAATTCGTTTGAATCGAATGACCTTAAGACGATAAGTTTTATTTAAATAAGCCCATCCATCGATCTGGTCGGTTATTTATTTCACAGTTTCTTTGAAATGCCAAGCCTTTTCGCAATTTTAAAAGATAATTCGGAAATTTCATAAAATCTCATTAATTTTGATGGACCGAATCGATTATTAAGTAAGGTTTAATTTATGCTAAACAAAATAGATACTAATAAAAAATTCTATAAAAAAACAGTTTTGCAAATTGATTTTGTTTGGAAATTAAATTTTGCATATTACTTCGCTTGAATTGGGCTCCTTAAGAAAACCGACGGTGCTGCAAGATTTCATGAATAATTTTGCTTATTTCATTGGTCACAAAGGGTTTTCGAAGCCGATTCGACCTCTCCCAGGAAGACAAAACTGCACCTTTATTTTATGATAAATCTTCACTAATTTAGCAAAGATATTCCGGAAAATGTAATGCATAAGTTTCGAGCTGTTACAGCTCACCTCTTCACACTGAATTTTAAACTAGGGATGGGTCGTTCAGGAGTGAACTGTTCCAAAAGAACACACTTCATTGAATTGAATGAGTGAAATAACTCACTCCTTTTGGTGAACTGGAATTCTATTGGACACGTGACACAAAACTTGACCGATTTTTTTTGGTCATCGTCTTCGAGATCTCTTGCTTTTTTTGCTCATCACCTTCTAGATGTATTCAACTTTTTTTTTTCGTCATCTTCTCCCCTCAAATTGAACTATGAATGAACTAAAATAACTAGCTTTTTCGCGAGTGAACGAAGGAACGATGGAACGAAGAGTTCCAAAACTACTTCACTGAATTCGTTCCTTGAAGTGAGTGACTCGGAGTCAAGTACTTCACTGAAAGGAACTGCTTTGCCCATATCTATAATTTAAACCTACTACTTATGCGGTAATTCAAATTAAATTTACAATAGTTGCAATGCAAGTACGAGTCTTCACGCAACTTTATTATTTCTTTGGTAGAAGTTCGAAACCATGTTTAATGCTGAGTTGCGGACGAATACCCAAAAATATTTTTTAAATCAATCAATATACCTATCAAGCCCAGAGCAGCAAAAGCGAACTCTATTTCATTAAAGTTAAAAGATTCGGCGGAATTCGTAACAACTTGAACAAATACTTTACACCCCCTAGGGAGTTGAGTATCGAAGAAATGCTTAAATCGGTTTCTACGAATTATTATTAAAGAATTTAGATATGGAAATGGATTCGATATTTCATTAGACCTAAGAAATATTTTAAAATTCATGAAAATATACACTTTGCATTAGGCTTGAGTAGTTCTTGAATGAACTAGTTCGCAGGAGTGTTCCCATAACTGAAATGAACGAAGTAGTTCGCATTAAATTCCGGTCCTAGTTCGTTTGTAGGAAGTAGTTCATCATGACATTGGCGTACACCATGTATCATTCCACTTTCTAGAACCGGGAACTAAAAGAAGGAAAAAATAAAACGCAGAAAGCTCGGCACTTAAGTTTTTGTTCACTACAATTTTCCAAAATTCTATTCTAAGGGTCTCCTTTATGCCCCAACTCAAAAACATATTTAGCTGTAAAAGTAAAATTTTAAACATTATACCTCCCATACAAAAGTGGCGAAAAGTGCTTCAAGATCAGTTTACTTAGGGCAGTACTATTTCGTTACTTATTCTTAAATTTATAAACTTTGCTTTTCGATCGGTAAACTTTCAAATCGTCGCTCTACTTCTTTCGATTGTTAGCAATTACTCCGATCATTCCGTCACGAAGCGCTCTCGTAAACGTCTCACCACTTAAGACATCCGAACAGCATCGGAAGTAATTAATCAAATCGTCTCAGATCACCTTTCTAACCGACTTCGCCAAACTATCAATCAGATTGACTATCCTCGAACAACTAACGATACCACCAACCGCAATATTATCTAACTCCGCACCACAATACCCTTGAAGCCTTGCTTTTGATTCACGTTCAATTAACCAATCCGTGAACAATCAATTCTTTGTGTTCCACTTAAATGTGTGGTGGTCAGGCGGGGGCTATTTGAATGTCCACCCGGGAACTATTCAGTAACTCGCTGTATAATCTTAAGTTGCATGGCATTTTAGAGTCAGTCCATCCGAGAAGTAGAGAAAACTTGGGATGTTGTGGACACCAAAAGAAATGATACTTTATCCGATCCCAAGGGGGAAAAAAGAAAATTTATGTTTCCTCCGGCCGTCGGCCATGCGATAATGTAGCTACAACTAAAAGTTATAGGAGCTAGGGCTACCGAACGATATAAACCATTCCGAGTGGAAGCTATGTAAGATAGTCAAAGTCTAACGTTCATGAGTTAAGACTGATGATATCTTATTAATGGGGATAGTGGGCAACATGATTTCTAGCCCGCAAGAGTTGTAACAGAGTAGTGCTACCTTACGGTAGAATTTGCTGACCACCGGTGTTGTGACCGTTCCATTACTCCGATCTTGTAGTATCTGACCAAGCCCGGTAAGAAAGTGACCGCGATTTTATCGGTCAGCGATAGTCGGAAAGGCGGAAGACGACGAATGCGACTCCGAAAATCTTCAACAAAATCTGGTAGCCAATTCGTTTATGCTAAACTCCCTGTAAATAGTGAGTCATCCACCTTGGAATGTTTAGTAGGTACTGCTCGAAGTTCAAAGAATCGTTCGATTATTCAACAATCTTAAATAACAGACATAACAAGTGAGTAATGCGCAGCAACTGTTTTGATTTATTAACTATACTGTTTTCCCGCCAAGAATTCAAACTTTAAAATCAAACTGTGCTTAAATCAACAGTCTCGTCTGTACATGCCATATTCCAGGAGTACTTTTTCACCAGTTCGAAACGGATGCAGCAAAAAAATTTCAAATCGGATTAATTATAAATCTAAAACTGGTCTTCTTCTTATTCAAGAAGCTGGGACTCGAACCCACGTATAAATCACATGTTAACCAATGGTAATGAAGGTTTGGCGGTAACCTAAATAATTCCCGGAAAAAATTCAGAGTTTAATTTAATCTAGATCGCCATAGAAGATGAAGAATGAGGGTATAAATAATATCCAGAAAAGTAAATCCGATAATAAACTATTGAATAATTGTCAACACAATTAATCGCAAGTCGTAAACTTTATTGGAATTTATTCCGATATTAAATCAATCGGAAAATGCAAATTTTTCTCCATACATATTGAAATGTGACCAATTACAAAACGACATGAGTTTACATGGCGAACAAGAATTTTATGTATTCATTGTTTTTTGCGTTTAGACCGTGTGCGATCTTAGATGCATGATTTTTATGATACGATCTTAACATTTTCTAAATGGCTATTAAATTTAATAAAAATGTCATTGTCATGGATTTAATGGCGTAAATTTGCCAATGGCTCGAGAGGCACGATTTTTTGCAGACCTAGTTGAAGGATTTCAGTGTTGTTAAACGATTGTTTATGATTTTTATAGAAATATCAAGAACCCATAATTGGAAATGTTGTACGGTTTTGATGTTGAAGCGAACAAATGTGACTGGAAGAAGTAAATTTTAATTTTTTAAAAACTCACAAGATAGATGTTGAATTTAACTTTTGACGATCAATTCTCAATTTTGATCAGAAGTACAATTTTGATCAAAATTTTTTTTCTTCCAAAAATCAAAATGAAACATTGTTTGGATCTCAAGGGTTGAAGCAGTGGATTGCATCTTTTCGGAGAGAACCTCCAGTAAATGGAACTAGATAGTCACGATTGGTCTATTCTATCTATTATCCATTTTTCTTCCACATAGCTCAACCTGCTAGCACGCGATCATCCTCAGTCTTACCCCGAGTCTACACTGACAATTTATCTGGCAATGGCAATGGCAACGGCATTGACGCATTATTGCCATACACAAATTGACAGTGTTGACTCATCAAATGCTCTCAATATTTCGATGGCAATCATTGCCATGGCAATTTTGAGGATAATATTGCCAGAAAACGAATCGTTTGACAAAAGTTAGCGTCGACTGTCAACAAATAGACTTAAGTATTTTTGGTTTGATCGCAAAATGAGTGAAAATAAGTGGACTAATCGATAGTTTTCGTGTTTCGAAGTTATGATTGCTTTGCTTCACAACTTGACACTTCGAATTCGTTCGCTCAATGAAAATTGCCTGGCAATCTCAAGCACACTCATTGCGAATTTAAATTTAACTCAATTGAAATATTGCCATTGTCATTGCCAGATAAATTGACAGTGTAGACGCAGGGTTAATGCCTAAACAGAACACGAACCTCGATTGCGACTGCGCAGTCCCTGTGTTAAGAATACACAGGACTATATGGCGACGCCCACAACACCAACAACATCAACATCGCCTGGGACTACAGCAGTTCAATGAAGCTTAGTATTTTGCGAAGAGGAATGGTCAGGAATTCCGATAGTTCCATGAAACCCTGACCGAAGTGACGAAGTCCTTTGTGAGCTAAACCCTCACATTCATAGAGTATATGCTCTGGTGCAAGTGCACTTAATCAAATTCAAACTTTTTGTAGAAGTTTCCAAAAAAAAACAAGTTCTACAAATCGAGAATGAGCGTAAAATTATACTCATAGATTGAGTGGCAAAATGAGTTTTAAAAGTCCAAGTTTCCAGAGCGAATCACAAACACCACTAACGTAGTGCACCCCATCGAATGTACTTGAGATTTCAGGAAGCGGAACGAGCGGAATGCAAAATCTGTTTCTGATAAAGCGACATCCGAGTGAATTTCACGCAGAGGACCGATTAAAGAGGCTATTCAGAACTTGGCATATTCCAGAAAGCACAGAGATGCAGAGTAAAAACTCAGACAGGTTGAGACTGCTGAGCAAACCCTTTTTCCATATGACTCAACTGTAATATATTCGCCTAGACGCTGGCACTGTGATCTGCTGTTGCCTAAAGTAATGATTTATCCAAAACGGTGCTATTTTTCGAGGTTCTTTTTGCCCGTTTTCTTTGTTACAGACACATTTCAGAATACCACTGCATATCTTTGTCTGTAGAGTAGTTTCAAAAGAGCCTTTGACAGACATAATCGTTCCTTTACTCAATCAATTCTACTCATAGAGCTAGTGGAGACGGCAAGCCACCGGTTTTGTATAAAGCGCTTTGAAGCCAAAAACTCGATGAGAATTGAGACAAAATATGGTCGTTTTATGAAATTGTTGTTGTCTTAGAGTGTGAGTGAGTGAGACAGAACAGGTGCGTTATGTCAATTTGTTGTTGTTTTACTTACAAATGAATGCGACGACGTCCGCCTTCAACTCAACCGCTGCTTGCCATCTCCAGTAGATATATATATATCTCTATGATTCTACTTTAGTTGTTTTTAATAATAAAGTATTTATCGAATTACTACACTGTTAACTTTTCTGGCGATACATTAGGATACACACCTTCTATTTGTATTTTTCGCTCAACTTCGCTGCTTGTTGTGCCCCTTTATCCTGTTGAATCTCTTCATTCCGCCTTAATCCTCCCAAGTCTAATATTTAAGCTTCTACCCCAAAGTCAGTTCAGTTTTGTCATCAGTCCGCCCAGTGTTCACTTTTTGATGCAAAAATCCCCCGGAATTGACTGGAATTTCCTGAACTTTGACGTAAATCCTGCAATTTATCGTCTCGTTCTAATCCCCATAATTTCTGCCATTTCAAGTGCAAAATGCTTATCCAGCCCTTTCACATTGAAACGGAATTAAAAAAAAAGAGAAAAAAAGTTCGTCATATCCATCTGATGCACTCGGAAAAGATACACCTCGTCACCACCATATTTACCTTCGCTCTCCTGCCCCCTAAATGCAATTCATTTACGAACAGTATTGTATTGTTCCCATACGGTTGGGTCTATCGCGCGGGAAATAAATTTAATTGCATACTCCTTCTAACTATATGCACACTGTATGTCGTGATGCGTTACAAAGGTAGGCTATAACATACGATGCCAAAGAAAGGTAAGAACCTTCCTTAACTCAACGAGATAACGGGGTACGATAAGACCACCAATGTCGAGGGCTGAAAAGTACCCGCGAACGGAGGGACCGAATATAAAAAGTACGCAAAAAGGGCGACTATAGATTTTCAAGTTCTGAAAGATTGCATTATGTTCCAAACACGCAACGGTAGGTTCTTAGGCTTACCATACACGAGTGGTTAACTTCTACATCAAACATATGTTAAATTCGGTGAAGATATACAGGGTTTGTCGTGCCATTCGGTAGATATTGTACCGGGCGAGCCGCGTAGGACATATGGGAGTAATACTGTGTCTGTGCATGCAATATCGACTTAATTTACTTACAGAAAATACCACAAATTCGCTGAGGTACAGTGAGTCAGTTCGACAATAAAAAAAGGGAAAAATAACCTCCTTAAATACCTCATAAACTCATAAGTTACATTGGTTTTTTTACATTATATACACTACAAGAAATAATGATGTAAAATTAGTTTTTTTCATCGATGGAAACCTGTTGCCAACATGAAAGACCACATGCAGTCTAAAGAACGTATTATGTTATTGTGAAAATACATCAACAAGGTGAGAAGAATTTGTTTAATTGAATCTCGGTAAATTACACGTAAGATATGAAAAGTTCTCGCGAAACAGGTAGCATATTATTCCATTTATACAATTTACGTTAACAAAAAAAAAAAACTTATATGGCCTTTTTCTTGCTATGGTACAAAATTTTTTTTACATTGGTTTCAAAACAACTTCAACTCACACTCCTATCCTCAAGACAAGAAAACACTACTTAAACGAAACCACCCAAAAATTGTTACCTTAATACCTCAACGGGTTTATGAGCTAGGAGCCTTCGAACGCGTGTGTTGTAGGTTTGAGCATTCCAGTTCACCTTAGTGATCGCGAACGAACTAGTTCCCGAGCCCTCACGAACTAGTTCGTTCTTGTAGTTCGCGAGAAGGAATTAATAAATGGTATAGGGAAATGTGATAACATAAAAATAGGTCCTTACTTCCGTCGCGAACGAACTAGTTTTTTTTCCAATTGCGAACTTAAGAAAATGAACTAGTTCGTTCACGAGGCTAGTGAGATCGGTTTTTTAGGTCATCACATTCAGTCTCGCGAATCGCGAACTTAAAAAAAGGAATTACTTCGTTCGCGACTGAAGTGAGATCCTTTTTTTTAGGTCATCACATTTCCCTACGCTATTTATCAATTCTTTCTTGCAAACTATAACATAACAACGTACTAGTAAGCGAGGGCTCGCACTGAATGTGACTGAATGACCTAAAAAAAATCCTCACTTCCATCGCGAACTGAACTAGTTTCTTCTTTTAGTTCCCAGTTCGCAAGAGAGGGATGCTGCACGCAAATGCGATGACGAAGTGCTTCCTACAAACGAACTAGGCAGGGACGTTATTTCAGTTACTTCTACGGGGAGGGGGGATGTTTTATTTGTATACATTTTTATATAGAAATATACATATGTTATATACAATATAACATCAGGTGGATGCGAACTAGTTCGTTCATTTTACTTCTGCGAACGATCTTCCGAACTAGATCGTTCACGAACTACACAAGCATACTACCCTGTTGCCTTCCCAGTCCACTCTGCTTGGGTTTACAGCCCTGAACGATAGTTTAAACCGATTCACCGGGATCGTGCGAAAGTTGACCGGACCTTCAAGAAATTCCCTGTGATTTGCAAAACAAACAATAGCTGAGATATACAAACCGAAATTTCGTCTAAGATGCTCCACTAAACTCCTGCTTACACCCCATCCTCAAAGAAAACACTACTTAAACGAATCCACCCAAAAATTGTATCCTTAATATCTCAACGGGTCTATGAACTAGGAGCCTTCAAACGGGTGTGCAGACGGCGGACAGACGGACTTTTTAAAGAATATTTCCGCATATAGTTTAATTTTTTGTCGAAACATCAATTTTTATTGAACAACTTCAAAGATCCAATTAATCGGATGCTTTGGATTAAATTAAATTTCATTCTTGGTGTAGGAACCTGCCTCCCCTTGAGCCACGTGGGTGCCCCCACATATCACTTAAGTTCTTCGATCGAATCACCTTAACTAAACAGACTTAAGACGCTGTAGGCTTCTCTTCGCTCCGAACTAAACTGCATCAACAATTTTCCGGAAAAAAATGCCTACAATTTTCTCAATGCTACGATAAATCGACAAAAGATTCTTACCGTCCATAACATGCTGTGAAATAAAATATTGACCAGATTAGTAAGATTTTATTTATGCACACACTATGTGCGATCACACGGCCGCGATATGCTCTAGCAAACATATCCATATTGTATTATTCCACACTCGTATGAAATCCTCTTTTCAGGTCGATATCTTAAGCAACGTCTTCCCGTTTCTTTGGTGCATTTTCTTGATTCAATCGGAATTTTTTTTTCGCGTCCCCATTTAAATACCAGGGAAGATTTGCAAATGGAACGATGGTATTACTTATGTGTTCATATGTTGAGGAAACCGCCTTGCCAATAAGTGGAAGTTATGGTAGAAAAAATAATTCCGAAGTGCAGCCAAAGTACCGAGAGCATCGAATAGTTTATGAAAGGGGGTACTTGGAGCCAATTTATGGAACCTTATCATGTCGCATTCTGTCTGAATCACGAGTTCACGGACAGACCCAGACTACGATTCTTCAGCGTGGATATGCTCAATTATTTTGCAGATTTTAGGCTTAAAGTTGAACGATAAAATTGATAAGTTATTGCAATCGACGGGGCTTGAATGTGAAGTGGAGACGAGTTATGGTTGGGCGATAGATCCCATTGCGATCAGATTAGAGCCGTATGAATCAATCCTGGTCCTTTACAGCGAGATCAGATCAAACTGAGAAAGCAATTCACAAAATTTAGGATCTAAACAGCTCGGTTTCATATTTAATTAAAACTGGCCCCCATGATACAATGTTCCCCGAAATAACTCTACACGCTTTACAGATCTAATTCGATCTTTCAGGGCGTTTTTGATTTTTTATTTGCTCGATGATCTTGATAAGATCAATTCTTCTTTTCTTCGAGAAGTCGAGAAGATCATTGACCAATAGATCAGTTTTTATATCTGGATCGTAAGATGCTCCGATGGCTACCATAAATCGAAAGACGTTTAAGAGTTTAAGGTTTGTTACTTTGCTATTGGCGAAATTGTTGTTTTCAACACGGTGTTCGAAAGATAGCAACAACTGTAGTTCTGTATTTTATGGGGTTTTAAGGCGTTTTGTGTCGATCTTCTCCTAAGTCATGCATGTTACTTTCAAGATTTATTTCAGTGTAGAATCGAATGTTGTACTCGTTGTGATTGATTTATGCTTCTCAACAAGAAAACAAATTGGTTAATCGATTTATGTTTTGAGCGTGAGCAGGAAATCAGTGCGTGATGTTTTCTATTTAGAAAATGTTTGCTTGGATTTCGTTTAGAAATTTAGTATGATTGTTAGTACTAATCACGTAATGTTAAATCAAATGAAATGTTAGTATACAGTTCATAAACTACAACGAATTTAACATTATTATGTTTTACATATCAGAACGTAAACCACCTCTCCACACGACCTTGGGGTCGAATTTCGAAAAAAATTGAAATATTGGTTTTTAAGCCATTAAAATGCGCATACAAGTATTTAATAGCTAATTTTATATCTCGTCAGACTTAAGGGATGGCCAAACCCACTTGTGGTTGAATATCCAAACATCCGGAAAGAGAATTTTTGGATATACTTATATGAGGAATTACCGAAGATGCAAAAACCAATTCGATGTCTAATCACTCCTAAGAGATTTGACGGAATTCGTGAAAACTCGTTGAACCCTTTTATACTCTCCTTGGGGTTGAAAAGAGGAAAATAAAATCTTGAAACAAGTTTTTGGTGATTATAAAACAAGTACATGGAAGTGAAAAGTTATTCGATTTCTTATCAGATCTGAAGGATATGGCTGAGTTCGTGAAAATCTATACAATTAATTAAAATTAAAAAAGAATCGTGAAAACCCTTTCTAAGCAATAAGAAGAATACAAATTAGTTCAATATTTAAGAGGATCGAATATTTATGGCGAACTCTGTGAAAATGTATATGCATTCCATTTCACTGGTCATTTTTTTAACCCTGCTCCGTACGCCAAGGGATATTTTTTATCGAAAATACTTTATTAGTAGAACTACATAGGTACTAGAGGGTCGTTCACGAGTGAACTGTTCGAAAAGAAGAAGAAGTTGAACTATGAATGAACTAAAAGAACGAAATAGGTCGCAAGCGAACGAAGGGACGATGGAACGAAGAGTTCCGGAACTACTTTAATGAACTCTTTTCTTAAAGTGACTCGGAGTGAAGTACTTCACTAATAGGAACTGCTTTACACCCACCACACACCCACCAAGTTTCTACTTTCAAGTATAGACCGTCCGTAAACACCAACCTCCCCCGTACCACTATGCTCCAATACAAAATTATATTTTTGCACCATGCCGCTACTATACCTCTATTTCAATACTAACTAAGTACTCCTTAAAAGATAGCCACTTGAAGGTGTCGACTCAGTCTACCAATAAAAAAATCAATTTGATACTCGTAGGTCTAAAGGTTTGGGGCTATGAGCCCTTAAACGACTTTGTATACGGAGTAGAGCCGGACAGAAATTTTTTCTTGCTTTTTGGTATCTACTATTTTTTTTTCATATTAATAACAATACTTTATTATTTTAATAATTAAAATGGAGTAAGAAATCCGTCTGTCTGCCGTATACGCTCTCATAGACCCTTGAAGATATTAAGTTACAATTGTTTTTATGCTAATCTATGAATACGAAACCCTAAGTGAATACATTTTTTCGGTATTTTATTCATTTAATTTTAATACAAAAATTAGATCTACAAAATAAAATTGTCAAACCAACGCGTCTAAACTCAGGGTGAGATGCCGCATGTTAGTAAGCTTCATCCGCTGACAATTGAATGACCGAACGAGGACAATTGCTCGGAATTTTCCAAATCAGGGGAAATACAGCAACTAAAGGGTTTTCCAATAGGGACTTGACAACTTTGAATTCAATTTGTGAACGCACCCTTTCACTAATCATCGAACTGTCACTGTCAATTTATTCAGTAAACTTGACATTTATATCATGGTAAAGTACACGAAGGAACAACGTCTGCAAATTATAAAAATTTACTACAGAAATTCGGAGTCGGTGACCGCTACTTTAAGAGCGTTAACTCCGATTTTCGGTCGTAGTTCTCGCCCTAGTAGACAGGCAGTAACAAGTTTAGTGCAAAAATTTGAGTCTACATATTCGTTGTGTGATGTTGCCGTGCCAGTGAGACAACGGTTTGGTCGAAGTGTCGAAAATATCGCTGCCTTTGAAACGTCCGTAGCAAATGATCCAAATCAGTCAATTCCACGGCGTTCTCAAGAGTTGGGCATCGCCCAGACCACGTTATGGCGAATTTTGCGTAAGGATCTTGGTTTACACCCATACAAAATCAAGCTGACTCAAGAATTGAAGCCGATGGACCATTTGAAGCGACGTACGTTCCCCGATTGGGCTCTGGAAAAGATGCGCCAAGATGATCAATTTCATCGCAAAATCATCTTCAGTGACGAAGCTCATTTTTGGCTCAGTGGGTTCGTCAATAAGCAAAATATGCGTTATTCGTCTGGTGAAAATCCACATGTGCTTCATGAAAGACCACTTCATCCACAAAAAATAACTGTTTGGTGCGGTTTGCAAGCCGGCGGCGTCATAGGGCCATATTTTTTCGTCGACGATAATGATCGTCACGTTACTGTGAATGGTAATCGTTATCGCGCCATGATTACCGATTATTTTTGGCCCGAATTGGAAGATATGGACTTGGACAACATGTGGTTTCAACAGGACGGTGCCACAAGCCACACAGCACACGTTACAATCGATTTATTGAAGAGTAAGTTTGATGAGCGTGTTATCTCAAGAAATGGACCAGTCGATTGGCCGCCTCGTTCGTGCGATTTAACGCCTCTGGACTTTTTTCTTTGGGGCCACGTCAAGTCGTTGGTCTATGCCAACAAGCCGACGACGTTGGAAGAGCTCAGAGCCAACATTGAACACGAAATAGCAGCCGTTTCGGCCGAAATGTGTGGCCGAGTCATCGAAAATTGGGTCCAACGAATCGACCGCTGCAAACGTGCCCGCGGTGGCCATATGAACGAAGTCGAGTTCCATTCATAAATGTTTTGATTGTACTTCAACCCGATAATAAAGTTTTTGAAATATCTCAAATGGTTTGCATTTTATTTTGAAAAAAAGTTGTCAAGTCCTTATTGGAAAACCCTTTATAACGCCAGCAATCTGTGGAGACATTGCCATATTGCCGAAAGATTGCCGCAACTAGCATGATATTGTCCTGTCATGCTCCATTAATCGCTCCACTTGTTTTGGCAATTGTCGTTGGCCAATCAATTGCTTGGAAAATTGTTCGTGTAATTATATTGACCAATAAGTATCTAGCAATTCGGCAATACGAGCTTACATGACCAATTCAGTCTGTGAATAACAAAAAGTATAAAATTGAGTTTCATTGCTCCATTAATTGCCGGCAATCAATTGCTTGAAAAATTGCTCGAATTAAAAATTTTTAATTTTGCTGCTTTCAAAGTTGAAATTTACTGATTGCAAATTGAAATTTACTGACCGAATATTGAAAATTACATTCAAATTCACTTTTACTTGAAAGGAGGAGGCACATTTGCCTACTATCCTAAAGATTTAAAATTAAATTTTTTTTTACTGTGCAAGCACCTCTTATAGTATTTCGAGTAAATTGGACACGTGGTGGAACGAAATTAGCGAGTTCTTCAGAGCATTCGTCACAGTATTCAATCTCTAATACACTACAAAACCTACAATTTCTACACTGAGAGAAATAATTGATTGGCATGAGTTTGCATCAATAAAATTGAGTTTACCAATAACCCCCAATCAACATTTTAAGAGATTATGATTGGCTAGACAAATAATTCAGTTGTCGGAAAATATATTCGATTCCAATACACGAAAATCGGGTTCGGGCAACCCGAAATTTCGATTCCAACTAGAGATGGGTCGTTCCGGAGTGAACTGTTCCAAAAGAAAACTTCATTGAAGTGAGTGAGTGAACTAACTCACTCCTTTTGGTGAACTGCAGTTCCATTCGACATTTGAGGAAGAGCGACGACCTTTTCTTTTTTGGTCATCAGAATCTAGTTCACTGGAACAAATTCACTGTAACTAGTTCACTGAAACTAGTTCACTGAACTCGTTTCTCCAAGTGAGTGACTTGGAGACAACTACTTCACTAAAAGGAATTGCTATGCCCATCTCTAGTTCCAACAATGGGATAGGAACTTTTCCTGCGACCGGTGTAATTCGTTTGACATATATGTACATACATATTTCTATGGCAGTAATGAATCTGTTCTCTCACAGGCCTATTCAGCACCAGAGTCACACGTCACAAAGTAGCTGGAGAGTCACAATTTTGAATTAATTGTGACTTTTCGTATTCTGTCATTAGTCTCAATTTTGACGATTTTTGCATTTTCGGCGAACTGAGCAAGAAAAAGCGATAAAAAAATCAAGGTACACATGTCTCCAACTATGTGGAGTAATTATTGTGGCCTTTCTTATGATTGCAGCGCCAGAATGCGAAAAACTATTCGATCACAAGCGCAGTCACAACATTTTAGTCACATCAGGTTGTGCCCTGTGATAGGTCACAATTTCAGAATAGGGCCGTCAGTATATGACTGTAGGTCGGGATGCTTCTGTCTTAGGTCGATATATACAAGCTTGAACCAAAGAAGAAATTTGCATTTTAAATTAAGGAAGATTAATATGTTCATAATTACGGGATACTTGAAAGAACCAAGCGATTATTTTGAATCAGAAATTTTCAATTTAATCAATTTACCTGATATAGAACTCAAACTGATTGATAGCTCGTCAAGAAAGCGAATTAATTCTATGAACAAAAATGACCGTTGCAAGTTTGATGCCAAACCATAAAATGATTTTAATCAATAAAAAGCAGTTTTATTAGCATCAATTCATCAAATGCTTGGCGATCGAGCTACGAGTGTCAATTTGATGACCTTTGATGGAAAATTAATTGCTTGGAATCAAAGATGAGACGCACGCAATGTTAAAAAGTTAACGACTTAGAAAAGAGTTGGCAAAATTTAGTGACAATTTAGTATGTACTGTGAAGAAATGAGTTTTTGAAAACAATTTTTTTTGTATGCATTCCAACGGTAACGATCGAAGATATCAAACGTCTTAAGATTACAACAAACATAAAACCATTGTAAAGAATAACCTTCAATAACGGTTACGAATTACATTGATATTATTAAATGTACCGAAGCAAATCGCGCGGCTTCTTGTTACGATCGTCTAGAGTTTCAATACAAGTAGCCCTAGAGGCTACCAACAAACTAGCAGTTAGCGTTTGTTGTATTAAGACTATCGTTGCTGCTCCATAAATGTACCGATCATGAATTCAAATATCGTTTAATTTAATAATAAAAGTAAGGAAAAAGCCCGGCTTCAGGAGTTGTACACGCGCTCGTACCTTACTAAGTACCGGCCATATTCGAAATTACTTGTTTCGTAGCGGTTACAACACACAACATAACAAAAAACAACAACAACAACATCGGCTACCAGTTATTGGAATTTTCTTATGCTCGATGTTTTTTATGCCATTGCATAGCTTAAGATACATTTTTTTGTAGGTTGTCTTCGGTGCAAAAATATATTTTTAATATCGAAAGCGCGACCTTAGCGAGGTCTCTTGAGCAATTCAGGTAAAACGCTCGCTCATACCTTATTTCACGGGGAGGAAAGTATGTGAAGAAATTTTTGGTTTTTTTCATAGAGTTCGGAAGTATCTCTGAAGATTGTCTTGTCTCGATTTTATTTATGACTTGGGACTTATGACAATGTTGCATTACATAGCGATCGTGATCTTCATTTCTGGCCGAGATGAAGAAGATGATATGAAGCACGAATAATTGGAGATGTCGTCTTTTTTTTCTGTGTTTGTTATACAACATTATTGAACTTTATGAATTTTTGTTTTGGTATTTGAATGGTGGAAAGGTCAGATAGTATGTTTAAATCGTGATTTTAGCTGATAAATTGTGACTAAAACCATCTTTCCAGTTGTAAACCTTAAGTAAAACTGAAAGTTGAATAAAATGATAAGTTTTCTAAAATTTGCTTCAAACCTCTCAGAGGGAAATCATTCTTTTTGGCATCATATTGCCTACCGAAAATCAATTACTGGTCAGTACTGAATATGAAAAAATTAATAGCAGAAATAAACAAAACATTCACTACTAGAATACCAGAAGTAAACAAAACAAACACCACTCCTGCTGTATCATTTCTCGGTCGATCGCATTTTTTTAATACATTATAATAACTTTTTTTACTTTATTTAAGTATCAATTATTATTGCACGCGATTAATTTACTGATTACAGAAAATATACATTTCAGCAAAAAGTGGAGAAGTTTTTTTTTATTAAATTCGATGATTACACGTTGTGTCTGGCGCCTGTTTGACGTTCCCTCTAATTGTGACCGCGGTTATGGGTCAGAATATATAAATCGTAATTATAATGAATCAGACTTCTGTATAATTAATTATGAAGAAATTAATTTTTATCATGCTTCCAGGTGTTTGATCCCACAGATGTTTTAGTACCGTAAAGTATTGAATTTTTCCGCAATTATATAAAAAAAAGTAATTAAATTTGAACAAACTATGATGCACGCTCGTAACGGTTATTTGTAAAAAAAATTATCCTCACAAGATGCTGTATTTTTCGTGACGTGGGATCAGCTATTGCTGGTGTCAACTTCAAAGGTTACAAGGGACGACAACCGCTGCATGTAAATACTTTCTTTTAAGATTCAAAATACAAAAAAAAAAAATGAAACTACAATCGCCAATACATTTCAAATCAAACTACAACTAAAACAAAACTAAGATCTCGCAATCTAATTATATTAAACCAAAATCAAAATCAAATTAAAATCAAAATCAGTCAAAATCAAAAAATCGAAACTAAATTAATTTTGAAGAAGTTTTTTCGTTGTTTTCCGGCGTCGTGGAGTGAGAGAAATCCCCGACTGTTGATTAGTCGCTGTCATTGAGGGAGGACATGCCATTTGGAAAACTTTCACTCGATAGGCCAGTTTATAAGACTGTGCTGGACCAGGTTCGAAGGAGCTGTTTCGCCATCGAAGGCATATGATTTGACACCCCCAAGTAGTAGATTTGAGAATGAATTTTGCGTGATTTAAATGTTTTTTTTTTTAAATTTTGCAAGTTTTTTTAACTTTAAAATTTAAAGAAAAATTAAAGAATAAAGAATACGTTTTGAGTGGATTTCCAGTAGTCTTTCGGAAAATTGGTTGGAATGGGACTTTTTTTGAAGAATCATTTTCTCAAATTTTTGAATGTCGTTTTGAGCAGAATTTTAGTCGATACGACCAAAATTTTTAAACTATTTTTTCAAATACACTTTCCGTCATATTTTGGAAGTTGAATTCTCTATGGATTTCTGAAATTATTTTAGGAAGTCAAAATACGCCCGTTTTTAGAACTTTATTTTTTGGCATTTGTAGTTAAGGAATTTTTTATAACTACATTAAATCTTGTGGTGAGTTTTGTTAGTAGCATCTTGCAGTATTTAGGCATTTTGTGGAGGTAATTTAGCGTGATTTCAAGTGTACCTATATTTATCAATTTATCTATAACCTTTTGTATAATAAATTTGCGCATCGTGAAGGTAGTCAACAAAATTGAAATCTCAGAATTGATGTGATCGAGTTAAGTCATATCGAATTTCTTTAACAAAGCCAGTAAAGTCGGGCTAAAGATTTAAACAAATTCATTCGCGTGGTTCTACCTTTCGGAACTCGAACACAATTTTCAGAAAAAGAGAGATATGAAAATACAAGGTTTTCCGAAATTTACGAAAAAGTATATTTTTGACCGATGGACTAACAAATGAAATCGAAATAAAATAAAGTCGGTGAGGGTACTAAGTATCACGACACTTTACAACGTCGGGATCTTTTATTTTATAGGCAGAGTAAAAAATCGAGTTGATTATCTTGCGGCTACATCAGATTAGAGGCATTTTTCTTAAAGGAAAACAAAAAGAACGCCCGGCGACATGCACAACATATCGCACCATAAATGGAGTGGTCTCACAAGACCGGTGTGACTTCGCATAAGACGATGAAAAAAGAAACGAACAAGTTGTCCTGAAGTTGTTGTCTTGAAGCGCCCCCGAAGCCTGACTCTGAGACGATGATTCAAGACAAGATTCCGAATAAGAAGGCCAAACATAAGACTCAAAACCCCGGGCAAGTGCAGCAAGATCTGTTCAACATTCGGACCATATGTACGACACATTTTCTAGGCATATAATCGCAGGAAGGCTGCTCCAAAAGTCTTTTCCGAACAATTTCCGAGCTATCGACTTTGGAACAGAAAAATTACCGAGAGCTTCTGATCTCGATGGCTCTGATCTTACCAAACGGAAAAGAGCAAGATCAGCGTCCAGTGGTGGTTCCAAGGTGAACTGTTTTCAGAACTTCTTTCCGATTTTTATTGTTTCTTCAGACGACGCATACGACAAGGCTGTTTGTTGGCCCAATAAGAGCATACGATCGCCTAAACAGCCCAGGCTGGTTTTGTTTGTTTCGATCGCAAGGGGGTTCTGTTTGCTTCGATCGGCTGGCTCTTTGCGAATGGATCGCAAAACGTAATTAAGTCAACAACAACAGGTTGAAATCTGCAGAAAATGTTACCGGCGATTCCGTGTAGGCTGAAAATTGTTTTTTTTTTTCACCTTGTTACACTCAATGTCTTAGATTCGCTTAAGCACTAGCTGAGTAGCATATTCTCCAGTGGTATATTACAAGCAGCATTGAAAAACACAAACGGAAAAAATTAAAATTGATTTTATACAACGTGAACGATTGAGTACTGGTTCCAAATCAAGCAAGTTTCGATTTCAATGCCCCAAAAACAAAAAGGATTGCTTCTTGAACAATAGCAAAACAACAAAATTTATCATATTGCTAGACACGTACCGCGGCTACGCTCACGTTGTTCCATCGCCCCTGTTACTCCCGTCTCTCCCGTTGAGCGGAGGCGCTACTCACGCCAATTCTAATCTTATGGAAAATTAAACTGTTTATAACAAATATTCGAACCCAATTTCGGGAATATTATTATGTTCTCGACCTGACCTGTAGTCTTGAGAATGTACATGCAAAATTTGGAAGGGAGCGGTTCACAGGTGTAGATTTCCATTCGACCCCAGCAAAAAACAGTTTTATTTCTATATATTAGATTGTTTTTAATATCAAAAAAATCTTATAGAAAATTTTACCAAGTCTAGATACATTGAAATAATTCAGAATCGAATTCAATGCCGCAAAAACAAGAAGAAATTGTTTTTTTGAATTAAAGTATTAAAGGTTGAATTGGATTAAATACCTTGAAAAAAACAAAAAAAAAACTGTGTTTTATACGACAGAAAGGAAATTCAATTTAGAAAATAACAAACCTGCCATAAAATGAGATCATCCGCTTAAATCGCACCTTAAATCTACGAGACAGTTTATAAGAAAGCCGCTTTAAATCACATATCGTAAATTAATTGAACCATTTCATAAAAAAGTAGATTACTCCGATGAACGTTACACACAAGTCACGGTATAGTTTTGCAAATAAGCGAACGTTATCGTAAATCCGATAAGCTCTTATAGCAGCGCAATGATATCGGTCAAATTGAACAACCTTCTCGATGTCCTTCACCGTCCTTTAATTATACACCCACCGGGGGCGCCCGTACATCAGGAATCCCACCGGTCAGCTTTTTTTCCAATTTTCTATTTTCGCACTAAGACTCAAATTGGATTTTGATGGTCAGCAGCCGGGTGTGCTCCGGCTTTAAGTAGCTTGAAATGCTAAGCAACTTGTAGAGTGGCTTTTTTTCGTTAAATAATGGGTTTTTTCGTTTCATCGAAAGCCAACCCTGAACGTTGTTAATTACCATGCCATCAGCATTAAAAATACATGTACTAATGACACAAGTTGTCTTTAATTAAGGAGGAATTTATGAGCACTTTTTCTGGACATGCTTTTAATTTACAGCGTACACCTGAGCGCGATAAGTAGGCTGAGTGTAAGGTGATTATGAATGTGGTATTAAGGGTCTCAGGGGTTGAGCGTTTTTTTCTTTCAAACGGATGGTTGGATTAATACAATCTGTAACGTCTCAAGAACAACGTTCTCAGATATATCCAGCAAATGTCTTCACTTGGCCGACTTCCGCTTTCTGAACAGTTCAATTTCCAGAGTCTGAAGAACAACGTTCAGAACCATTTCCAGCTGACATCCTTACCTGGAAGACTTCCATCTTTTGAACTGTGACTGATCTGTGTGATATGATGGCTTTAAGTTTGGACATAGGGCCCTAGGATGATTGATTTGAAATTGATGAATTGATGAAAGAACCGGGAAGATTTCAACTTAACCACACAATCGAATACACTGGATGGGGGATGAACCATTTTCAACATAAATATTGCAGCACATTTTCACCCAAGAAATAGTTGATTTACAGAACTACACACAGTCGTCTTGACTCATAGCGACATTCAAGTTAAGATGAACAGATGATAGTGCATATTGAATGAATAATCTCTACCTACTCTCAAATCACGTTTATTTGGGAGTGGCTTCTTGAACAGCTTGAAAAGGATTTAACGATGAAGTTTAAGATTTGTAGTAGAAGTTATATTCAACAAAGTTTCGGCCATTGAAATATAAATAAGAATTTAAAATTGAATACAATGCATCGAAAACAAAAAGGACTTTTATTACTATATTTCAAAAATTTCATATTTGCTCTGTCTGCAAACATCTTTGACGACTCTCAACGCACGAATCTTTTATTTCAACAGCGAGTAAAGTGGGTGAATTATTTTTAGGGGACAACATCATCTTCTCCAGATTTAATGCCGTACCGAAAAACACACAAAGATATATCTCAAAATTGTATTTTACACACTGGGAACGCTTACTACTCTAAACAAAATTGCTACTTTTTTTCGCATGCATTGAAATAAATCTCAATCGAAAATTGAATTCAATGTCTCGAAAACAAAAACATATTTTATTATTATTTCCACGTTTCAGTTGATCTAAAAAGAGGATAGAAATCCATCGTTTCGTTGTCTGCAAAAGACTTTAACGATTCATGACACATGAGTCCTTTGAGATGTTAAGTTCAAATTTGTAAAGCAAGAAGACTTGGTGAATTTCTTTAGGATTGTTTGAGGAAAAGGTTGGAAGTGTTTATGCTTTCTACATCAAAAGACCGGTAACGCTAGGTACTTAAATTCGCTTAGGGATATGAAAGCGGAGTTGATGGTGGACTGGGTTTATTAAAGTCAGGAAGGACATTTTATATCTTAATTCGGTTGACCATAGAAAGTTGAAATTTGGTCAATATGTAATAAGTTCACTTGGAGAAAATAGTACAAATGTAAGTATTAACGAGCGTAGTAGTGTAGTAAGTGCGTGTTATTATTAAGAGAATCTGTAGAACATTATTTTGAAAAATTCGTCTCATATCTCAAGAGCCAGCGACGTCATTTCAGTTTTTCTAGTGGATGGGGACAAGATATTGTGCATTAATATATTGCGTGTTGTGTATACTTATGTATAGGGTACATAGGTATTTTCGCAAAATGTTTGTTGAAACATGAATTTTGATAAAAGTTAGTGCTAACTGGTATTGACAATGAGTAGTATTTCCGTAATTTATTAAGAGGGCTCATATGAGTAGAAAATTTTTGTATTTTAAAAAAAAAATTTTCGCTCATCTTAACGTTTATAGTCTCAAGAATGTTGTCTGTAAACTTCATATTGAAATTCCAATAATTGTGAAAGTTATGGGCAATTAAACGGGATGGGCCCTTTGTGAATTCTCTATATAGCACGTCATTCAAATGCGATTATCTCGAAACATACTTTTCAAAGGCGGTTCCCGAAATCCTCGGAAAACGGCTGAACCGATTACTTCCAAAGTTTCACTCATTATTCTTGAGTAGGTACTCCCCCTCGGTACGTAGGATTTTTTTTTTATCAAGCAAGAAAGGTGGATAATTGAGGTTAAAAACTGAAAATAAAGTTCAATCGACCGCCATTTTGTGAAAAAAAATGTTTTCCAAAAACCCCTACGTAACGAAGGGCATCATACTTTTCATTTTCAGATTAATTTTGAAATTTTTATTTTGGATCAACCGCCTGCATGTAATCGTGGGAACCGCAGAGCATGCGAGCGACGGACATTGTTTGTGCCGACCCTGACAGCAGCGCCCCTGGTTGATGTATTGAAATTATTAGCGAATCTAAACATATATACTTTCGAATAAGACCAATCTGAATAAAATCGAGCAAATAGATAATAATTTCTAAAATTCACCTAATTTTTCAGCTTTCTACTCATATTAGCCCCCTTAATTGCAAAATTTTAAAATCCTAGCTTGAAGCGATCTAAAGTTATTGGAAAATTTTCAAGAACACAATGTTTTAATGATTTTTTGTATGGCAGCTACCCGGAGAAGTAGAACCTTAAACCTTCGTTGTCACACCTCTGTATTCAATTTCGGTGGTCCCGCTGGGTCGATTGTACCCAGTCAAAGAGGTCAAAACGGGTTTTGTGACAAAACTATATAAAAGTAACCAAATTACAGAACTGAACGTTCTAGATGATGAACGTTACATTTATTTAAAAGAAATAAAATGGTGACATGTTAAATAAATTTCATAAACAGGTGAAATCGCAAAAAGATACATTATTTCGCTTAAAAAAATTATAGCTTCGTCAATGTTCAATATTTTTTCATAAAATTTTGACCTTTCATTTCTTAGATATGCGGCTTCTTGAAAAAAAATGAAACAGTAGCATAGTGCGATTGATGAAGAGGGTCAATTTTACGCCCAAACTTTGTCGTCGGGGCGATTCTACCCCGTGTGACGGAGGGTTAAACGAACTTGCCTTAAAAATTCAACCCAACATCCAGATTCAAAATTTCAAGTTCCTAGGTCTTCTTGAGCTATCGTGCCAACGGACAAACAGATGGGCAGATCGACCGTTAAGTGCTTTTTGAGTTTTTAGCCACAAATAAAAATACTTTATTATTAAAAAATAATAAAGTAATAAATTAATATATAAGTTTTTTCGGTCCGAGGCTCTTCTCTTCTATGCGTTACAAACCTTTGGATTGGATAGAACTTATAATACTGTCAAATTTCATCTAGAGTATAAAAACCTTTAGCATCTCACAAAATAACCTTTTTTGACTGATTTTGAGATATCCTAAAGCCTCGTGAACACCAGTAAGTAAATGAACATGTATGCTTGAGTGGAGCTGGAATCCCAAAAGAAAGTTGCGATAGATCTTCTGACGATATTTTTTTTGAGTCAGAGCTGGCTGAGCAATTTTTCTGCAATTTGCTAATGTAAAGATTCAAGAAAGAAATGATGAAAGTGCTTGCTAGTGTACACGAGCCTTTAGTAGCTTGTAAGATTTAAAATTATTAAGTTTTAAATTCATAAATTTTAACGCTCAAATTTATAGGTAAATTTTTTTAGCTGGATGCATATCCGACTAAAACGTCCCTGAGGTATCAATCAAATTCTGGGGTGGGGCGGGCAATTGCCTCCCCTGCTCCCCGCTAATGACGTCCCTGTCAAGAGTCCTTCGAATAAGGCCACTTAATTAAAACACCAATCTTGCTATAGTGAGAGTGGAAATAGGAGAATAGGGCAGGCAGGGCGGAAAGGAAATTGTTCAGTATGTATTGATAAGAATGATAAAAAGTTGAAACGTGGAAATTAATAGCCTTTTTCAAAAGTATTCGGTAGTGATACCCACGCGACTTGCATACTAAATAATCAAACATGTGGATTCAATACTTCCGCTACGCTCTGATTTTTCAATTTGATTGAATATTTTCAGATGAGTTTATGCCCGAGCAACACGCTCGGGCATAAACTAATTGAAATGAATGCAGTTTTGGTTCAAGTGAATAAATTGAATACATGTACTTACTACTTACTTTAGCTGTAGGAAAGTGTGTAAGGAAATACTGAAAACTTCAGAAAGATGTACTTTAACCGAATATTTAATACGAAGTAATCAGCATGTATCAATTAGCGACAAATTCCGAAAAAATTAGTTGTTTCTTTTGACACCAGGTACTGCCCCTAATTAAATAGGTGCATCGCAAAATAAGTACGAGGTAAATATACTACATCTTGTGTCGTTATTTGTTTACTTTCGGTTAAACCAGTGCCGTTTGCAGGTGAAATTAAAAAATTATTCGACGTGTTTGGTGGAAACTGGAACAGGTACTAAGGAAAAAGTACGAAGTAACAGATTCTACTTAACGGATACTGGCTAATAGGTAATAACTAACACGTACACTATGGAACTGAAAAGAGGTAATCGTAAAAAGAAGAATCCAGGAGCCTTTTACAGTGGGAGCACCCTGCGTACAATGAAAAGTGCCTACGTGAGGGAAGTTGCGCACTGGAAGAGAAAATAAAATAAAAGTGTCACACCTACAGACTGCAGGTGATATCATTGACTTTTCTTTTTTCTTTTTCACATACAAGAAATAAATCTGCCACACTATAACATCTCCCATACTAGATATCGCCAGAAGATACAAAACAGTAGGAGGACAAGTACTGAGACAGTCTAGAAGAAAAACACAGCCTGTAGCCGCCGAGCCATGGTTCCGATTCAAGCCAGGCATGCAAATCATTTAAAAGCGTTGGATTCGTTGTTAAAATGCGTGATCTGTTTACATATGAACTGGAATAGTGAATGCAGTCTGACGCAGTACCATGTAATCCACGTTCGGGCTTACGGGAAAGGTGAGACTCTCGTCTAAATAGTCGAGCAGAATTCAATGTAGCCCCCTCCGGGACTGGATCTCAGGACAGATTAAAATGACAAATCGCAATCGAAAAGGTTGCATTGAATTTGACGCACTTAGCCATCCCAGACGCATATGTGCCGCCGCCTTAAATGTATGACGAACTTAAAATAGTCGATGGTGTGGTGTGCACACGTTGGACAGAATTTTAAGTAACCGCTAACTCTATTTGTGCGATTATGCGTAAACTGACGGCCCATTTATGGAACCTTGCTGAATTCGAGGTGCACAATACGTCGGAGAACCTTAGATTGGATTAGCATTCCGTTTATTTTTAGATTCGGTAGCGGCTGAACGTCATGTTTTTGTACTTAGAAGTTTTGAAATATGAGTTTGTCATTTTGATCGGTGGATTTCAAGATTTGGAACTGTGGTTCAAAAGTTTTGGAATTTTGGTGAAACGACTAGAATTGAGTGAAAGATAGGTAAACACAGTTTAGAACAATATTCCAAACTTTGAAAGAAAATTCCAAAGTTTGGAACAAAATTACAAAGTTCGGAATTGTGTTTTATTTTCGAGCTTAACATTGTAAGACTTAAACTTGAAACCTAAGCCAGGAATGGTAGTGAAAAAACTCGAATTGAGTGGAAAAATAGTAGTACCTTAGTCAAAAACGTGCTTTTCGAAGTTTGGAACAAGAAAATTTGGAATTATAGTCGTTTGAAACCAAAATCTGTTTTTCGAAAATTGGAACAAATTTCAACATTTGGAATCAAATTCCAAAATTTGGAATCAAATTCCAAAATTTGGAATCAAATTCTAAAATTTGGGATCAAATTCCAAAATTTAGAGTTTAACAAAAAATTTGGTATTACCCCCTTATGACCAAGTGAATCGAATGGCAGATATACGAATATTTGTAAGTGTTGCCACAACAGGACTCGATGAAGAGTCTTTATTTTACTGGTTTCATGTGTTTTCAGGACCTTTCTATGGATGGGTGTAGGCACAACTTATTCATAAAAAATTTCAGCATTACAAATTAAGTCATTTTGAAATTATAGCGGGCTTAGATGGATTTTAAACCCACATTCTTTAAATGACATTAGTATGGTAGCTACACGGCTTCTGTACTACTCGTATTATTTTTTAATTCATAGCAAAAACATTATAGTGTGCAACATTTAAAGAGACGTAAGGGCTTCTGTGTGTGTGTACTTTCGAAAGTGTAGCGCGCGATTTTCCTTACTTAAAAACGTGGACTTACTGTTTTGCATTAAACTTCGTATTTTTCAAAGACTTTTGTAGGGAGGGTATTGATTTCCTTATTCGTTTTTGACTCTTTTTAATTTCCGATTTTTAGTTTGGAGCATTCTGAAGGTGTAGGGTAAGAGCTGTGAACATATTTTTCATGGACTTTTGTATGCAAGCCAATCGAAGGAGTGGAGAGTTCATGTTTGTTAACCAAACAAATTCAATTTGATAACTGGAGACGAAATTGGGGATTGATTTAAGGACAACTGCTCCATGACTTAATTTAGGCATTAAGAGGTTTAGTTCTGTGATGTGAATTTGCTGCTGCTAAATAGAGACCATAAATAAATCTTAAGGGAACTGAAGTTCTTTGAAGTCCAGATTTCTGAGGTGGTCCTGAGAAATAGTAGGATAAATTTAATCATTGAACAAGTCCTGATGCGGAAGGATTCTCTCCCTTTTGTACCGTCCTTTTGCAAGCTGTAGAGGCAGAAGTTTTAAAATAAAACACTCTGCAAGTACAGTACAGTGGGACTGACTTCAGGGATACAAAAACAATAACAGGTCATTGGAAAAGGCGCTACTATGACCCACAAAGAATCATTCCGGAACTGAAAATTGAACAATAAACAAAGTATTTCAACTTAAATTGTTTCGTCTACTTTTAACTAACACCTGCCACCTGCGAAACACCATTTCCACATGACCACTACCTCCAATTAGAACACCACCTACACAAGAACCCCGTTCGAAATAATCGAAAGAATTTCACCGTACGCAATTTTCTAATGGACATTCCGCGGAATGCTGTCATCGATTCTCGCGTAATTAAATCGGTAACAAGATATCCATGTGATTGATTGCTATATCAAATTGCCAAACCCACCTGAAAAGTACCTAGCCAAACGGAACGCTATTTAAATTGCTTATTTTTCGAACATGAAGTTTCAGGTACAGTACATATATCGTTATTATGTCCGCCTGAATCCAGGTGGGTGCCTGATGTATTCTGCGCGTCAAATTGCGTGCACATTTCAATCTCAGACCGTTGTTTCTTTTTTTTAATCCGAAGGGTACATAGAAGGGTTGCATGTGCCACCGGATTGGCTTATTCTTATGCTGATCCGAAGAGTTAAAGAAAGCTTAAAACTTCGCCAAATGGGCGACAGATTTTTCAATTATGACGCCGGTAGTTGCAGGCTCTTATTGTAATTGCACTGAGTTCGGTACGGGGAACCCCCGCGGTGACGCGCCAACCGACAGTGCACAAAAACTGCAACGAGACTTCCATGTCGCCGTCTTTCTGTTTACAGCCAGTATACAGTGCGCATTATTATGAGGCGGGAATGTGATGTCTGGAATTTATAAGATCGTGATTTATAGCAGCAAGAACTCGGTGACGGCTGATTGAGACATTAAATTATTCCCACGCTTTATCGAAAGACAGATCTGCGGAGTTGTGCAGTGCTCCGGACAATGCTTCCTTCGCAAAAATGGTGAAAGCTATTTAAACAAAAAAAAAATACATAAATAGTTTTTTTTTCGTATTTTTTCCATTTATTAGCCAGTAATTGGGGCGATAAAATCCAGACGCACGATCGCAACTACCCTTCAAATTTTTTTATTAACATTTTTCTCCATTCGATCAATTTCAAGTTTCACTGTACAATAATTCTTCTGCCGATCGAGTTGCGTAAGCAAAAAAATAAATTGTTTACGTTATTCGTCTAAGAAAGAGCAAAGCTATAAACATACTCAAGTTGGCGGCCGGTATGATCACCTTCTTATATTACCTGTACACGATCTCATGATCGCGTTTAATTCGATCGTAACAATTTCTCTGGAAAGTACGCGACAACGTGTCGTCACATCAACTTTGCAGATATGATCATCACCGCAAACTGCACTTTTCTTCATTTTCTCGAAGTGATCGTCGTCGAAAACGTCTTAAGAGCCCCTTACGATCGCACCTTTGGTGATGATCAGTATACAAAACGGAATCCTTTGGGCTATGCGCGCTGTACACATCACATCAGGCCATAAGTGTCTCACCTGAGAAATGCCATAATTTCTATACCGTGCAAAAGATAAGATTGTATAATGCAATTCAAGTTTCTTTTGTTGCTCCGCATCGTAGTTATTTTTTTTGGCTCACATTCGTCTTCGTTTAGCTGAAGAAAACGTAAAGACGAAAGAAGATATTTCTTCGTTGGGATAAGAAATTAAAAGAAAATTAACGTCCAGTCGCATCATATTTTTGAGATGGTGGAGCGTAACTGAAAAGTATAGATGAGACGCGGATTAAGATGACGATCTTCTGAGGTAGACTATGCAGGTAATGCTATAGGCTATAGAGCAATTGAAGTTATGGGAACAGGAAAGGTGAAATTGTTCAGACTATTACCTTTAAAAAGGTGTGCATGGTTGCATGTAGATCGTACGGAGTTAGCGCCTTTGAAGTACCTACGAAAGAGGACAAGCATGACCAAGAAAACGAATAGAATAGAAAAACGATAATCAGCCTCTGAGCCAACTTCTTAGATCTACCCCTCTTTAATCTAATTGTGGTAATAATTAACAGGGTCGAGCCTTGAATTTGTACTAAACTTTGCTACTTGATGAATGAGAGGAAGATTCAGCTTATTCAGTCTGGAAAGCTAAGGCGATACCAAGGCTATTTTGTTACCCTTCACGTCATGAGGGTAAATTTATTTCCTAAGCTTAAGAACTTCGATTTTATTCGCCTTTAATATAAACCATTTTCGGAAATCACCAATTCGTTTTTTCAACAAAGTGAAGATAAGGGTATGTGGGATGGACGGGTGAAGATGTGTGAAGCTTGAGATCCCCTAAAGACATAAATCTGAACTTGATACTTACTTATATAAGACCATAGTGTAGTATCTTGTTTTAAAGCTACAATTTTTGGTTGAAGTAGCATAGTATGCGTGTGGGGTGTTTTTTCCATTTCAGCGATGGCTTATGCTAGAAAGTTGGAATTGAATTGGACTATATATTCGATGTATCACGAAGGACGATCTTTGAAAGATGACTGCATCGTCCAGGATATTCAATGGGATTCAGAGTGTCGCACAGTACAAGGAATTGATGGAAACAAAAGCTAAATTCTATACAAATAAAAACATAGTTTTGATTCAGACAAAAAAAATTTGATTAACATATTTTCGGAGCTAATCAAAAAATTCGAGTAATTTACCGATTGTTATGTTGTGTTAGCCCTACGGAAAACCATGAAGTGAATACGCCTTGGCAGGAACTTCTGTCTTGGTGGATGAGATTGTTGACATGTCGGATATGTGCACAGCGCAGCTTAAAGCCGATGGCTGTCTTGTATTCCCTTGAGGATGGCTGAACACAAAACTCCAATTTCCTACTGCAAAGACTGAAAAATACTTCTTCCCGTATAACAACATATCGGTATTGTAGCGGAATTCGAGCGAAACTCTTTTCCCCATCCAATACTAAAACATACGCGGCACAAACGGAACATTTTGGTAACTGGTGAATAATGTCATCAGAAAGTTTTCTCGGTATTCGATCTCGATTGAAATTTAATACTGCATAGAAGAAAAGTTGAGATTTGATTTTACATATACGCCTTTCTGGTTTCGGGACCATATATTTTCCTCTAAGCACAACAACTTATACTTAAGTCTTCACAGAACCGTGTTGCATTTCTTACATCTGATACAGTACTGACTTCAGGACTCGTCAACCATCGACATGTAAAAACTTTGTATTTTATTTGAACACAGATTGTTTTATGTGTAAAATACTAAGAATTTCAAAATTTTACCAAGTTTTTGATAGTTCAGATAATATTTCGGAAAATCAGACACGCGAGGATATTTTTTCATTTTTTTTCTTCTTTGCAGAATCGAGGTATCTTTACAAAAACTACAATTACAAAAAAATCTGATTCAATCTGTAAATGGAGTCATTATCTTGTGTATTAATTTCTTTTAAAGATATTTCTCTTAGCACGAGTTCTAATTTAGAATTGTTTTCTTCAAAACGTTTCGAACTCCAAGCCCGTTCAGTCCTGTCACAGTATAGAATTGAGCAATTGGTATCAGTTCTCCTACAGAACTGAAATACCGAAATGTTGCAGAAGTTGCATGTACATATGTAGGTACGAGTATTATAAGTATCTATTCCGATACAATGAAAAAAATCGTTTCCCTATGGTATTCAGTACTGAAAATAGAGATAGGATTCAGTTCAATAAACATTTAGTTCTGAACATTTCGTTAGTCATGGCGAATAGGGAAACTCTTCAATAAATATGCGATTGTACTATAATGCCATGCTAAACAGTGGCCCCTAAGTGTACTTTGGCTGTAAATAAAGGATTGACTATTATGTTAGATTTCTAAAGAAGTTTTGATTTACGTTCTAGAGTGTGAGGCTTACTTTGTCAGCTAAAGTACGTTCTGTAAGTATGGAAAAAAAAGGTTAATGTACTATTACATTACTGTTGGCCGAACATATCTTCCATTTTTGTTCGACAGTTTACCTCTTAATGGATGTAAAGGAGTGTGACACGTTTTCACGAATTCCTTCATATCTCTTTGGTCGAATGCGATATTGTTTGCTTCCAAGAATTTTTACTTTATTGAAAAAAGGCCAAATTCAAGATTTTTCGGTATTCACATTCTAAGGACCGTTATTACGACCTTCAGTTAAAATTTAACTGGAACTTTGACTGTAAGTTTTGTATGAACATCTGTCAGTTAAAGTTTCATTTAGAACGTTACTGACGATCATAGGAACGGGCCTAAGAGTATTGTATATGGTCTATCAATAGAGACGATAGGATTTTTATAGCTCATGGCGGCCATATTTAAAAATCAATATTTGAGATCTGCTGTCAGTTGTCATCAGCAAGGTTTGCGATTTCATCATGAATCGTTTCACGTTCCCTTATCGTTTGGAAATTATTCATATATTCTATCAAAATTCAAGAAGTTTTGATGCTACTGAATGAGCATTTTTTGCAAGATATGGTCGTTATTTTGCTCCTTCTGAGAGAATGGTGACCGCATATCGTGCTATTCCGAATGTTTTTTTTTTCCTAAATTGAAGAAATTAATGAAGAGGATATTCATTTTGAACAAGGCGGCGCAACTTGCCATACAGCGGGTGTTGTTGCGTGAACAATTAGATGAATCGGTTGCTTCACGAAATGGTCCTTACAACTGGCCACCAAAATCTTGTGATTTAACACCACTAGACTATTTTCTTTGGGGACTATGTTAAATCACAGGTTTACACCAACAAACCCAAGAATCTTGATGAGCTCGAAACCAACATTCGCAGCACCATAGCGGCCATACCATCCGATATACAGCACAGAGTCATCGAAAATTGGTGTCACCAGATCAATCAGTGCAAGAAAAGACCTGGTGGTCATTTAAACGACAATCCGTTTAAATAACAAATGGCATAAAACGTACCATTTATTAAAACTATTCCGCAACCTTTTCGATCGAATTTACTGTGTTTTATTTCAATTTTAAATCCTATCGTTCTTATTGGTAGATCCTATAAGTTCACGATTTCCGAGATATTTACGATTTCTGACATATCCGGTCCGATGACATCGAGTTAGTTTCACTTCCAGAGGCTTCTTATTATATAAATGCATAAAAACTAAATTCAGCCTTTTTTAAAGTTATACGTTTTCACGAATTCCGCCGTATCTTAGATGAGATATAATTGTAAAATCGTAATGCATGTGTGTATGCCCATTTAGTTGAATTGCGCCATATTCAGATGTATACATAAACTCATCATACTTGGAAACCGGGCCTATTTCTTGTTTAAAAAATTAATTTCATTCCAAAAAAACCAGCCAACCGTTGTTTACCGAAGTCTTGAAAGAACCACGTGTAATAGAAACCGAAAGTTTTACATTCGACAAATCAACCGCAATAACTCGAAATTAATTCCAATCACCTGAACAACTTTGTTGCCATCAGTATGGCATTTTTGGACGACAGTAAACACAAACACTTCGTTGAATTTAAATGAGCCCGGGTGATAAAAAAACCCGATTTATAATTTTCTCATAATCTAAAATCAAATAAATAAAAAACCGACAGAATTTGATAAGCTTTTGTCCGAAAAATTCTGTCACCGTCTTTGTTTCGAGCGCTCGTTTAAAGACGTTTCCGGCGTTTCCAAAGTAAGGAATGGCGTTAGTTTGAAACAATGTTAAAAAAATCGGATTCAAATGATGATCTTGACCTTTTTTGGGATGGTGGTAAAAATTGCAGTTTTATTTCTGCCTAAAATGGTTAGAAAGCCGGTTTCTTTGTGGAGGATACGGTGTTTTGATGCACTTTAATGAAAGGAAGCGGTTGAATTTGAATTCGTCAGTTCGTTTGCGGAATTTGCAACAATAGATTTATATTTGATTTTTTCCACAATAACCCTGAAAAGTAATATTCAATTTCAACCATAAAGCAGCATTCATCAGTCCACAGAAGCCATGACGCTATTTCGTGAAATATTTCTCGAACGAAGCTCAACAAAAACTGAGCGGTTGTCTAAAAAGGATCAGGAATGCAAGTGAGTCTGATATCCACTCGCCAGGGAGCTATAGGTAAATTCATAGTAAGCCCATTGTAGATGTTCTACAGATGTGTCCATCCAATCCAGACATTTAATAATAATAATCAATGGCCTTAAAGTAATGCTAGAGTTACTTCATTACTAGACCAACGGAACACTAGGAGGTTAAGTGGTCAGCCACACGCTCGTCCGTGATTATTACTCCAATTTTAACTCAGTACTCATTTACAGCTGATTGAACTGGCGGTAGTCCGGCACCCAATATCATTCTTGAAAATTACTTGTCGCCAAACAAATTCGAACCTGGTACCAGGTGTGCCAAGGGCAAGTGCTCTAGCCACTAAGCCACTTAGACTACCCACCCTAATTCAGATATTTGAAGGAAAGAAAAAACGTTCAAATCGTAACCTAAATCCTTTTTGAGATTCGAAGCAAAGTATTAAAAGGTGGAAAACTTACGACTTCTAGAATTTTTACTGATTCAGATAATTTTGAAAATCACGAGTATTTTTTTAAAGGGTCCTTTGAAGTTGATCTCGAGAAGAATAACCTGTCTGGATCTAAAAATAATTGTGTCGGCCCAATACAAAATTTTTCGCTTTGATTTATAATCATAACTCGCAATGGGAAGCCCCTCTGAATCTAAAAATGCTTGCGTTGACCCATCTTTTGCAGGGGTTTTCCGATCGAATCGTCATAACTCGTGAAGCGTAATCCGTCTGAATCTAAGAATAGTTCCATTGACCCAGAAATTTCAGACAGAATAAGCTGTGTCATAAATCGAGACAAGAAGACCGTATGAATAAATAAAAAACAGAAATTTAAAAAAAATGTATGTATGTATCGGGCGGCTTCTATTTAAAGTCTTTCCTCGTTAATGCGATAATCAAGCTGTCTGGAAAAAGGACTCAAAAACGGAAAAATTCTAACACGAAGGAAAGACACAACCTAGGGTCCTGGCTCTGCCACTGAAAGATATGCCTAAGGAACCTTCGGTAAAACAAACGCACCCTCAGGAAGTTGATCCTCGTCGTCCTGAAAAGGATCAGACAGGATGGTTTTCAGACGTTAAGAGTCTGTCTAACTTTGAATTCTTGGCAACACAGAATTTAGAATTTTGTGCCAAGAATCATGAAGGATCCAAAAGGACATATACAGAAACTAAGGTAAACGCAGGCCTCATAAATTTATTCCATTTTATTCCAGCTGGGCACTTCTTCTGTCACCTGGGATGCAATCTTTTTGGAGAGTTCCTTATTGATTTTAAAGTTTTTAATTGGTGCAGTGCTGGACATTTCAATACTATGCAGTGTACAGTCTTCTATCTAACTTGTTGCTTCTGCTGAAGCCCTTTGTGAGTAAACCTGATTTAGCCATACAGACCATTGACAGTTCCGACTATGTATACAGTAGTAGCGCATCTTGCTGGACTATTAACAGTGTAGAAGCAATAATGTGGCGTCATGGAATATCATCATTCATTCCAAAGGTTCCGTTCTTACCCCAATGGCCAGCATGGCATGTGAAAACAACATTTATTAATACAAAATGCCATCAGAGATCGAATACTGTCCTCACCTAAAAGCCCGACGCCCCTGAACGTGTTGTAACCCAAAAAAAAACTCGACGCCCCTGAACATTTTGCATCTATGAACTATTTGCGCCCCTAAACATCACCCATGGTTCAGTTACGCCTCTGTTATAGACATATATTTCTAGTATCTATTCCGGGGATAGGTGATTAGCCCATCATCCTTCATTGGGAGTCTCGGTATCGAATACAACCAAAACCAGACGGTCGTAACAAAAGATACGATTTTTACAATCAGAAATTTGTTAATCCTAAGCTGAGAGTTATAACATTCAAGTTTTCCTACAGTCGCATAATTTTTTATCCTGTCTTTCTTCACCTGAACTAAATTTTTCTATTATATTTATTTTTTTATATTATACCTATTATATTTTATTGTTTGTTATTGTTTTGGTAGTCGCAAGGGTTTTTATTCAATCGCAGACGTTATATAAAATTCTTTTTACGAAAATTCTTTCAATTACTACATTTTTCTTGACAAAATTCTGTTAAGGTCATAAAATTGGTTATAAAGACGTCATAATGACATTACAACCATAAAGTCATTAGAGGCCAATTTGCTTGTTGTTGACCTCTACGTATTGTTGTTGTTAAAAATAGCCTTGCTTAAAATTGTAGAAGTTAGTCAAATCTTATAGCATTGACTTTAAAGTCTATTTCAAGCCGGAAAGCAGTAATCTACCTTATCATACACCTTAATGCCATACGTCTGAGATACTCATGTTGTTTTGTAGATAACCATTACCCTGATTAAAATTTCATATTCTTATCTCAAAAAATAAAGTTAAAAATAAAAAGGCCAAATGCTAGAAAATTCAAAAAATTAATTCATTTAATTTTGCGGCATCACTAGGTAAACTCCACTTTGATAAATCCAAGGTGACGTATCTAGTTGTGTGCAGCACACCAACAAGTACGTGGTGCGTTCGGTACCAGATTTTTTTTTTTTGGATTTATCATTCCAGAGATTGGAGCGTTTGAAAAAAACTACCTTGTGAAATTTGTTCAAAAACGACCACGACACTAAGCTGAATAAGTCCCCGTGTAAACACACCGTAACTTAAATACACTGCACACTTCTTAACACTTGGTACAGTAAAGATACGCTTATCTTGAATAACAAAAATTTTTATCTTGAAGTTTTTGCGCTTATAGCAAAATGGCCAGATAAGAGAAAGATCAACAAAATAAATAAACCGCACGACAGATTTTATTTTTAATTTTCATACAATAAGGCACCTTGTATGTTTCTTTTCACAATTACTTTTCACTTTATCATAATTTGAACAAAACTCTTCTTTTTTTTATTGATATTCGAAGTACGCACAGTGTGTACTGTGTAGTATGAAAATTAGACTACGAAAAACGAAGAAAGAACCGCGAAAAATATAAAAGAGAAAATTACAAACAGAAAAAAGTCAAAAATTTGACATTTGCTAGGAATTAGACGCAACCATTGAAAAGTCAAACAAAAAAAATTTGTTTAAAAATGACGCGAGAAGCCCGCCCGCACCAAACGAAACTTCAAACTCAACTGGTGGTAGTAGAAGCAGAGCCGTTGATGTTTTTCTTTACGTCGTTTTTTTTTCTTTCGTTTAAACCAAACGTGTTTTTTGATACGAGCAATTTCCCCTCATTCAAACGCATACCACTGCACACGACCGATTCCAGCCGTCGTAACAACTGACAACTGTTTTTCGTTGAGTGCATTCTTGGGTCAATTTATTGCGTTTTTAAAGCATTTTACGAACGATTTATTGAGAAGAAATCGATAAAAACGATATTTTGTAGTTTAAGACGAGATGGATGAATAAATTGACTTAATTTCGGAGCATCGGAACAGTTGACAGACAAATCGGCGAACAGAAAGTGAGGTTAAGTGTTGTGTTTTGTTTGTGCAGTGATTCTTACCAGCGGAATGTTTTCTGAACGAAGAACGAAGTTTATTCTCGCCACTAGATCATATGGGAAATTTGAAGTAGTTTTCGATTTGTTGACAAGCAGAAAGAAAAGAAATGACCTGGCCACAAAAGATGGCTTGGATGCTCCGAATTTCAAGCCAACGTACCCTGGAGGATTGCACCAATTATTTTGCGTTAGGGTAGAGTGCAACATATAAACAATACCGTCACAAGAACTACCTGAATTTCGGAAGAACTTTGCTTTGTTTCGCACCACTCGGCTCATTTGTCTACCTGGCTTTTATTTTAAAAAAGGGCTTATACATATTCATATATACATATTCGAAGAAGCTACTAGAGGTACCTACGAGCACCTAACCTAAAAAAAAAATGGAAGACGCAACTCTTATTACTTGCTATGCAATTTTGTAATATACTGCAATATTTATCTGGGCTAATGAGATACAGTGCAGATGATTAGTTAGATCAGATGTTTGGTGTGTTGGTAGTGTTCTGCATTTTAATTCGTCTTCGAGACCGAGCTAAGATTAATCGAAGCTAGTCAGCACACCAAGGCTTTTATCTACCTGCTTGAGCGAAACAATCGAGCGGAAGATGTTCGTAGTTCTTCACCGAAGTCGATGGGTAGTTGCGGGAAGTGAGCCATCATCAAGTCTTGAATATCTTGAAGGCTGAAAAAGATTCAACCTATAGCTGTGTGAAGCCGTTCACACTTTGTGCTATAGGTTGCATGTCGCGCTGCTACAGAGCTTGTATCTTAAGATGATGAAGATGATTATACGTGAAATTAGGTCACCCCGTCCGTAAATTAAAGACACCATGAACAACAAACCTATGGAAGATTTGTGATGACTTGAACTAATTTGATGTTATGTTATGTTACTTTTATCCACGACTTTTTGAATTAAAAGAAAAAACTGGAAGATGGAATTTTTTTTTTACAGTCATCTTGTATAAATAATGTTTTGAGCTTGATTGAAACTTGAGCTGAACTAAAGGTCGGATTCGGTTGGGTGAATTTATAAGCAAGAAACATAGTTTTTTTTAATCAAGGTAGCTAAATCCGGTCCCTTATACTTTTATTAATCAGATGGCTTTTGAGCGGTCAAAAGCTAAGATTTTTCCCCAAAACTTTCACGGTCAAATTAAATTAATTTCAAATATAAAATAAAATAAAAAAAAATCTAGGCAAAGGAACAAATGTAACCCCACCTCACCGCTAAGGTATAGTAAATTCATAAGAAATGAGAAAAAAATTTGTTCGGAAGAGTTTTGTAAGCACATTTGGAAGGAACACATTTTAAACGTTTGATTTTTTGGTAGGTTGGTACGCGTGGCTGCCCGTGAGAACACGGACACACTTAGACCCAAAAGGTCCGTTGTGCTACCACAAGATCATCGAATTATATCTTTAGATTTAGAGCTTGTAATGAAGCGTTGGATTCTCGCGACTTACATTGTGACGAGTCTTCCTTCTAGCTGATAGAGCTGGACAGGTACAGAGAAGGTGAAGGACTACCTCCTCCTCCTCCAGGCATCTTCTACAGAAGTCGTTTGAGAAGAGGCTGAGTCTTTTAGCATGTCGACCTTTAAGACAGTGTCCGGTTAGGACACCGACTCTGGTGCTAATATTCGCCCTTTTGAGCAGTCAGAGTTTTAGATCAAGCTTCGGCCAGATCTGTCTCGCAGTGTGATATGTTATACCATCTGCCCATTTTGAGTTGATTTTCTCAATTGAGTCCAATCCCAGTAGCAGTTTACATGTAGAGAGAGGAACACCCAGATTCCGATGTTCCCGCATAATCTGAAGGATGGTACCGCGCCGAGCGAGTTCGTCAGCCATGCAGTTTCCTGAAATATCCCCGGCACTTAGCACACACGAATATTGAACTATTTAGCCATCTCCATAAGAGATGATCTACATTCTGCGGCGACCTTTGATGTTGTCGAGGCTGATTCCAAGGATTTTATTGCCAATTGGCTATCTGTGAAAATGCCAATATCCCCAGTAGATATTAATTTTACCAGGCCTATTCAGCATTAGAGTAACAAAGTAGGTGGAAAGTTACAATTAATTCAAAATTAATACAAAATTGTGACTCTCCACCTACTTTATGACTTGTGACTCTGGTGCTGAATAGGCCTATACACCTCAGTCAGGACAAGGCCTTTTTGGTCGCCATAAGCTCGGCCTGATAGACACTACAGTGGTCCGAAAGACGGAAGGAGCTGCTAATATTAAGCGTGTCAGAAAAAACACCCCCACTACCCTTCCTTTTGTTTTGGTGCCTACCGTATATACTCGTACGTTGGCTGACTCTTCCATCCGTGCCGAATCTCTTTTCCATTCTAGGCAGGTTGGGTTGGCTGATAGGTAATTTAGGTCAAAATCGTAACTGGAAGGGGGGGGGGGGGTGTAGTCAGTGTTTTCAGGAATATTATTGAAGTGAATCAAGAGTTTATTAACGTGCATATATGGCTGTCCTTGTAGTCTGGGTGGCTTAGTGGTTAGAGCACTTGCCTTTGATGCACCTGGTACCAGGTTCGAATCTGCTTGGTGACAAGTAATTTTCGAGAATGGGATTGGGTGCCGGACTACCAGTTCACTCAGCTGTAAATGAGTACCTGAGTTAAAATCGCGGTAATAATCACGGACGAGCGTGTAGCTGACCACTTCACCTCCTAGTGTTCCGTTGGTCTCGTAATGAAGTAACTCTAGCATTACTTCAAGGCCTAGGCCCGATTTGGGCTGTTGCACCATTGATTATTATTATATGCCTGTCCACTATGTAGAGGCCTTAAAACGAATGACTGCACTGGCTACCATTTGCTTGCCAAAAATGTCTAGCGGTGGCAGACTGAATAGCATGTCTAGTGCTGCAGAGCGAGTTTTCCTGAAGCTCCACTGTTGCATATGCATGCTGATCTCGGTAACTTTCCTAGGGCGGTTAACTGATTTGTCTAAGACCGTCTACTAGACAATAACACCATACATAGTAGTAGTATCGGTCTGATGACGGACACGTAGAGCCAATGAACTATTCGGGGTTTCATCCCCCATTTACTGCCAATGGTCTTCTTGCGTGAGTAATGCGCAACTGTTGCTTTTTTTTACCGGTTCCTGAATGTTAGGTTTCCAGTCAAGTTTCCTATCCAAAATAAGACCCAAATATTTTGCACTATCGGTGAAAACTAGACTAGTACCATTCAAAGGAGGAGAGCCAACGTGAGTAATTTAGTATTTCTAATTCTGTTTTGCGTAAGTTTACGCCCGGCCCGCATTCAGCTGCCCATTTGGAGATAATAGAGAAAGCATCAGTGGCGGATTTAACCATCTTGCCGCTCTAGGCCTCAGAAAATTTTATTTTTTTATTTTGCCTACAATTTCTAAACTTTTTATACTTTTCACGTTCTTTTTTATGAAAACTCTAATAATAAAACATAACGCAATTGCCTGCAATTGATATAAGACTAGTTCTTGAAAAAATTTTAAATTTCTGCTTTAACTCGTACTGGAGTTATAGTGGATTCTAAAACTTGCATATATTTTTGAAGGACTATTCTAGGTTGCCACACAGAGGACCTATTCGATTTGCATCATATTTGGAACTTTCGTTTCAAACATTGTAAATCTTAAGTATGCAAAATTTTAAGTTCCTAACTTGAAGCATTCGAGCAATAATTGTGAATACGTGTTTTAAGGACTTTTGTATGGGAGGCACCCGAAGGAGTGGAAGGATATCGCCTATTAACGAACGTAGCCTTATTTTTTTCCATTTTACAAGTGGTTACAAAATTTCAACTTCCTAGGTCAACGCGATCTTGAGTTATCGTGCAAACGCGATTTTGGGTTTTTTAGCCCCAAATAAACATAAAATAATATATAACTTCGTCTGAGGCTCGGTTCTATGCGTTACAAGCTTTTCGGGCTGGATTCAACTTTTAATACTCTATATGATTTCATCTAGAATATAAGAAGTTGGAAAAAAAAAATTCCGCCCCGGAAAAACCGGAAACTTGCCGCCCTAGGCCTGGGCCTACCGGGCCTTGTGGTAAATCCGCCTCTGGAGAGCATTCTGTAATATCCACACATTTTTTGGTAATAGACCAACAAAAATCGTCGGAAAAGAACAATAGTATGGTGGAGCTTCAAAGCAAGACACCACTGCAGGTAATCTTCGTCTCACGAAGACGCAACTCACCTAGTGACAAATGCGAATCCAAGCCATAGAAAGTATAACAACGTTAAAAACTATTACTGATATGTTCACTTGAAATTATTCGATTTTCTTTAAAGTTTTGATTGTGCTAGTGAATATTGAATGGTTGGGAATACATACAGTTTGAGAGTAACACGACTTTGGAGCAAAAATCAAACTTGGTATTTGGCGTAAAAATTAAATTTGGGAGTCACACATCTTTCACGTAGAAAATAATCATATTCAATTAAGATTTTCAGTACTGCAGGATCAGTACCGAAAAATATTATGGGGTAAGATAAAATTCTGCTATAAAATAAATAAAGTGCGGAGTGAAATTTTATTATGTATCTCTGAAATTTCTAGTAGTGATAATGAAGATGGTTGCGAAGAGCACTCGTTTGACTTAAAGCAAGTAACTTAGTAGAAAATATTGAAAAAGTCTTATAGTTGAGTGGTTTTTTTGTGGACCGACAAATAATATGTAAAAGAATTTAGGAAACTGAAATATAAACTAAATTGTCAAGATTTCATTTTCGTTTCCTCCATTTCTTATACAAATTTAGTTCCATTGAAATTTCAGATAGGCCGCCAGAAAAACAGGAACCATATGCCCGGATTCCCCGAAAAAATCAGCGCCCAATAATGCAATTTAAATTCCTTCAAACTTACCACAAATCTGTCGGCACTAATTTTAGCATCTTCGTAAATAAATCGTAATTTTGCATAAGTGCATTCATTAACTCATTTCATAAATTTGCCTAATTGTCTGTCGGGAAATTCTTGGGAAAAAATTGAGTTTGTGATTCACACTAAAAATTGGCGCCATGACTTACAAATAAAACCGTCGTCGTCTCCAAAACGTCACGAAGAAAAAATAAAGCTGTTTTAAGACAAAAAATTCCACTTACCTTGATGAAATTCGTGCTGAATTATCGACAGCACGTCGCAAAGGTGGTGGCCGCTTTCTTTCCTGGACCGGTGTGTTAGTCGCCGACGAAGAAGTTCTAGTCACTAAAGACGAAGGTCCCGGCACATCAGGATTATTTCTGTTGCTAACTTTCGGGCTATTGTTATTTAGCGCAGTCGGCCTTACATTTGCGGCGGCCGAAGACTTTTTCGCAGCACTTTGTAAATCCGGAAAGCTTTTCGGTTTCTTAAGGATTCGACTACCGAAAAGTGAACGACTTTTCTTCCCCGAAAGGCTACGGGTGTCTTCGTCGCGTCCTACGGAAAAGAAGTTTAAGATACCAGAAGTTGGGAGCGGTGACGGTGTCAAGGACTTACTGAGCGTTGGTGGCGGGGGCGGAGGATCCGTTGGCGAAACGATTTTCTTGCTCGACGCAACCCGAATTGAACCACTTTCGATCGGTTTCTGACGATTTAGAAATCTACGAAATGGAGCATTGTGTTTGGGGGTTGATGTTGAACGAGCGCCAATATTCGGCGGTGAACTATCTGGCGATGCTTTTGAAGAAATCGACGAAATTCGACGTGTTCGAATTAGTGGAACTTCAGAGTTTAGTTGTGCCGAAGTTAGCGATGAACTTCGCGCAACGGATGCTTCATTTAGTCTGGAAAAGAAATTACAAAAATATTAATTTTCAATTCTAAGAACGAACTTAAGTCGCAAGGAAAAAACCTGACCAAAGCACATTGCAACCCTCTACTTCGCCTGGAAATAAGCCGAAATTTGTGCTAAACTCAAACTAAACTAAACTCTATCCCCACTATTATTTCATCAGTGCAACCCGGTTAAAACGTACCTTGAGGGGACCACAAAAGTAGAACGTTATAACCGCTAGTGCGTTATAACCATAGAGATACACATATACTGGAGATGACAAGCAGTGATTGAGTTGAAGGCGGACGTCGTCGCATTCAGTTGCACGCAAAACAACAACAAATTGACATAAGGTTCCTGTTTTGTCTCAAGCCCCCCATATACAGGCGAGCATGTTGGCGCAAACATAGGTTTGCGCCAACGTTAGTCTTAGCGCATACACCGGCGAGCATGTTGGCAAGCCCCACTTGCTTATTGGATTCCGCCATGGAAACAACTTGTCCTTGTCTGATTTAATTTCTACTTGCACACATCATATGCCTTATTTTTAATTTTTTTTAATTGCACAATGCTTGTACATGTATCTCTGATTTTACTCGCCATGTTTCAGGATTATTCTACCCAAAACTCCGATTCTATAAATCGTGACATTATTCCGATTTGACGTCTGCCAACGACTGCCATTGAAAAACTGAGCACTGAAGCATGTTTGTGCAAACGGCCAACAATGTCATACACGAGCGAATTGGCTTGCGCAAACCCATGTTTGCGCCAACATTCTCGCCTGTATATGGGCCCCTTCACTCACTCACACGCTAAGACAAGAACAATTTGATATAACGAACCTGTTTTGTCACACTTTTCACCGCGTTTTTGGCTTCAAAGCGCTTTATTCAAAACCGGTGGCTTGTCGTCTCCACTAGCTCCATGGTTATAACTAACATAAACATTTGTGCATGGGGATTGCAAAAGGTACTTTATAACCGAAAGTACGATATAAAAGTGCACTGTATACCATCAGCTATCAAAAAAACCATGGTATTGAAATCATAGTATTGAAACTAGCTGCATATGATACACTGCACTTGACAGTATCTGGTATACTCGTTAAGCAAACAAAGCCATTTAGTTGCGATACTCGCCACGAAATTGGGGAATGGTACAACTAGCAATAAAATGCATAATATAAATACTAGGTAAAATTATCGAATTTGTATACCATGAAACAGGTTCAATACTAGATATGTAGCCAGTTCGTTTATCTCGTATATGCTTAGTATTGGGTGATACACTGCTGGCATTAACGATATTATGATATCAATATAATCAGTGTATCAATGGTACCTATTATAAGCGGATTGCACTGTAATTATAGTTTTTATGCTATTTCGTACTTTTTATGAAAATGCCGTATTACATGGATGCGTTCAATGTAATGTAATTGGTAATCCAGCAAATCTTTAGATAAACCTACAGGCGAAAAAAAACGAATGATGTGGATTTACCAAAAATGAAAAAAAATCTAATGATGCGGATTCACCAATGATGAAGTAAAATCGATTGATGGGGTTTCGCCCAAGTTAGAAGAATAACCGAATGGTGTTGGTTCACATAAGGTGAAGAAAATCTGAAATATGCAAGTTCACCCAAGACGAAGAAAAATCGAATGGCTGGGATTCACCAAAGATGAAGTAATACAAATGATGCTGATATACCGACGGTGAAGAAAAATGTAATAGAGAAGGTTCAGCAAAACTGACAAAAAATTTAATAATGCGAAAAACATATACGGTAGTTTCTTTTTTGAATCCAAAGAAAATGCGAGTGCGTGGGAGTTGGTGACAAAGTTTATAAAATATGTAACATAATACCACATATTGAAACCCCCCAACACTGTTTGAGTACTTTATAATTGGTTGTAGATTTTTGTGATTGGGGTATTTTCCTTTATTCGTAATATAGTAGATTCGCTAATAATTCATCTACTTCGATCCTCTACTTATACCGATAAGGTTCATTCATTTACGAATCCTTAGCATGATTTATAAATAATTCGCTTAACGTTGGGAAATTGGAAATTGGAGTGGTAAATGAGGATACTAAACAAATACATAAGTAAAGAGATAATTGAGATTTTTGACTAGGTCCGTCAAAAAGCTACTCGTCCTGAATTGCCTTCTCATCAAACAATTCGATGAACGTTCATCAAATTTAAAGTAAAATCAAATGTTGGGGAAAAAACCCTGTGGTTAATTCACCAAAGCTCAAGAAAAATTGGCCAACAGTCTGGGCGTGACTTTATTATTTGATGGTTTGAAATCCGGTGCGATGCGATGTTAGTTAATTTTTTTATCGAAATTTCTTTTCTAGTTATTTTACATATACACACCAAGTTTCAACATTGTAGCTTAAGCCGTTCTATATATAAAGGAAAAACACCCCCACACCCGTACCACACTACCCTTAGGGGTCGAATTTCAAAAAAGCTTGAAAACACTTTCTAGGTATTCATATGAAGAATCCGTAGCATAAAATTAAATTCAATATTTGGGACGAGCCAGTAGATATGACGAAAACCGTGGAAAAGTATGCATTTTTGCCCCCCTTCTAAACGCCATTACATATTTGAATTTTTTTTTAATCAAAATTGCTTTTCTAGTTGATTTACATATTTTTTTTTTTTTTTTTTACGGCCGTCGTTATAACTTAGGGGGTCACCCTTTAATGCGATTGCACAGCTATAACGACATAGGGTGGGAATAAAATGGTGTGGTAGGGGATTTAGGTCGGTGGAACAGGAGGGAAACGTCTAAAGTGTCGGTGGACGTTGTTTTTGAACCGCTGAAGGTCATACTTATCAGGGAATAGATCGGATGGCAACGCGTTCCACATTACTGATGTTCGGGGGATAAAGGACTGCCTAAATTTCACTGTTCTCCACGAATGGGGCTGAACGGTATACTCGTGGGCGCGTGAAGCTTGGCGAGTGTTACGGGGGGCGACTAAGAGTGGGGGTATAAGTTCTTTTAGTTCCTTACTACATTTACCATGAAAATATCGGTAGTAAATACTGAGTACTCCGACATTACGGCGATGCTCAAGGGAGTCTATAGAAGCTGAAATGGCTTCGTCTCCAATTAGTCGGAATGCATGTTTTTGAACACGATTGAGCAAGGCTAAATGGGATTTAGGGGCCCCAGCCCAGATATGCGAATTGTACTCAAGACGTGGTCTGATATATGCCTTGTAGATTGTAGCTAAATCGGACGCTGAGAAGTATTTCTTACACTTCCGTAGAATTCCAAGGCGTTTAGAAGCATCAATAGCGACATCATAGATGTGCTGGCTCCAGTTTAGGTAACACACCGAGATTCAACATTGTAGCTTAAGCTGTTCTATATATAAAGGAAAAACACCCCCCACACCCGTACCACACTACCCTTAGGGGTCGAATTTCAAAAAACCTTGAAAACATATTCTAGGTATTCATACGAAGAATCCGTAGAATAAAATTATTCAATATTTGGGACGAGCTAGTAGATATGACGAAAATCGTGGAAAAATATGCATTCTATTTTCACAGATAATTTGTTGTGCCCCCCTTCTGAACGCCAATACATATTTCAATTTTTTTTTAATCAAAATTGCTTTTCTAGTTGATTTACATATACACATCGAGTTTCAACTTTCTAGCATGAACCGTTTAATAGTTAGGAAAAACACCCCCTACCCCCGTACCATACTACGCCAAAAAAAATTATATTTTTCCAACATGCCGCTACTATAGCTCTACCTAAATACGAAGTTTAAGGTTTATATCATTACAGGTTCTTAAGATATAAGCATCGGAACTTTTTCCTTTTCACCCTCCCCCACCCTCACCCTCTACACCCTCAACCCCAAAACTTTTTTCCCTACTAGGGTTTAATTAGCGCTACTTTTGGTAAAAAATCTAAGCATCTATCTTACACTGATCTTGAGATATGAAATGTGTTTCATTTGAAAAATTCTTATCCCCTCCACTTCCATGCTCCACCTCCCACTTTAAAAATTTTACTTTGATCAATTTTTATTTGTCGACCTTAATACCCAAACCGAATTTTATTTTTCTAGAGCAATTGGTTCATAATATATCGTAATCTAAAGTTTTTCACCCCCCACCCCCATACACAACTTCCCCCACCAAACATTTCTTTTTCAATCTGTTCTCCTAGTATAACTTCAAATATTTCTTAAGTTTGAATAGTGTGCCATTAACGGTTTTGGAGATATGGATTTTAGAATGTGTCTATCTCACCTTTTTTGGGTTTCCGACGTATTATATTTCCCCCCACTCCCATACCCCTTGATCAATATTGACAATTTTTATGCAAATGGGTCTACTATTAGAGCTTTATAGAAATTCCAAGTTTCAGCTTCCTATCATAAGCGGTTACTGAGATCTAGAAACCAATATTTTCGGTCTAAAACACTTTCCCCTCCTTCCCCCTCACACCCCCACCCCTAAAAATTTGGTCACTTCAAGGAGCCTACCCCGTCTATCCGTAAAAAATATATTCAATTAAATATCTCAAAGCGTTTGGGAGCTACGAGCCTCCAAACGATTTTGCGTTTTTTTTTTTTAATTTTAATTATTAGCACATCCACACATAGATACTATCAAAAATCTATATCTATATCTATACAGTTATAAATTTTACTTTATTATTTTAATAATAAAGTAGATATTGTGATCGACTACAAATTTCAAAAAAAGTTGCTACCGTGAAATTTTGTATTTTCACGTTTTAGGACTAGTAAGCCCCAAAAAGGCAAAAAAAAAAATGTCCGTCTATTCGCCGTAGACGCCGTACCCGAAACTGGTATCTTTTAGAAGGGTGTGGGTATGAGGGGGAGGAGAGGGGAGCGTTTTAGACGAAAAATTTTGGTTTCTAGTACTCAGCAACCGCTTACGCTACGAGGCTGAAACTTGGAATTTCTATAGAACTTTGATAGTGGACCCATTTGCAAAAAAAGTTGTTAATATGGGTGAAGGGGTGCGGGAGAGGGGGAGGGGGAAATAATGCGTCCGAAACGTAACAATGCCAAGATCGACACATTCTAAAATCCATATCTTCGAAAGCCTTGATAGCACGAAATTCAAACTTATCAAATATCTGTAGTTATACTAGGGGAAAAGATTGAAAATAAATTTTTGAGTGGTGGTACTGGCGTACGAGGGTGAAAAACTTTAGTTTACGATATCTCAAGAACCAATTGCTCTAAAAAAATGAAATTTGGTTTGAGTATTAAGGTTGACAAGTAAAGATTGCTGAAAGTAAAATTTTTTAAGGGGTTGGTGAAACATGTAAGTGGGGGGGGGGGGGATAAGAAATTAAAAAAAAAAACACTTCATATCTCAAGAACAGTATAAGATAGATGCTAAATTTTTTTTACCAGAAGTAGGCCCAACAGAACTCTAGCTGGGAAAAAAATTGGGGATGCAACTGTAAAGGGTGACGGTGGGGAAGGGTGAAAAGGAAAAGGTTCCGATGCTTATATCACAACTTTTTTTTAAATTAAATTTGCAAAGCTTCACAAGAAACGTGGAATTACAGTGAACGCAACGCGAAGTTGTTAAGCGATGCGATGATAGCTACTTATGTAGAATACATGTTGCTAAGTGGAACCAGTTACAGTGATATCGTCTCGTTCTAAACGCTCTAATCGCGTCGCTTTAACACTTTATTTTCTAATTTCATTGCTCTTGTAACTAGTGCTACGACATCGACATCGATGTTTCTAAAACATCGGTGTTTTGCAAAAACATCGGGTACTTTTACCATCGATGTTTTTACTTCGATGTTTTTCAAACATCGATGTTTCAGGCACATCCAGGTTTTTTTCCAGATCCTCACACCAATCTCTTATGCTGTTATGACACTGGCTATTTAGCGGCTATTTCTTAAGTGCAATAAAAGTACAATAACTGCCACATCGTGTGACAAGGCGAACAACATTAAAAGAAAGAGATACCACTCTTTCCGACGCTAGCGGCATCTAGTACCCAAAATTAAACACTGCATTGTTAAGAAAAATACTGATCTTAGCGCGTTTCATAACATAACATGGCACTTTCCACAATTTATACGTACCGAACTATTAAAAACAAGTCTGTAGCAGGTCAAAAATCAACTGGTAGAAAGATTTTCCTAGGACTAAGTGCTAGAATGTTGCGAAACACTGCTGGAATGCGCTATGTTGCGGCTATTTTGCGGCTTTGTTGCGGCTATGTTGCGGCTAGTTTTTGACAGTACTCACTTTATACTACTCGGACTGTCTCTCTCACACCAAAGCCAAAATTGTATGTTACATCTTCTATCCCTCTCCATTTGGATTTACTAGCCGCTTTAAAGCCGCAAAAATAGCCAGTGTCATAACTGCATTAAAAAAAGAGGTAAAACGTCGATGGGACCAAATGAAACGAAACTACTAAGCAGGCAAAGTTTCTGAAAATACGTGTGATGAAATTCGTATGCGTCGCAATCAATTTTATTTGACTTGACGCTTGAAAATTTTCTTGCTTCTTGCATTTGTTTGGCTACGTAGATGATATCCTTTTCTCAAGTGTTGTGATAGATATGTGTAGAAAATCTATTGAATTTTCCTTACATTTGTACGGAGTCTTTTGAGTACCTATATGCTATCGTACATATGCAGTTACATATATGTTATTTCACGACTTTTCGATGGCCATTAGCAGCAAGGGCGGATCTAGACTTTGCTGTTGGGGGCGGAATTTTTTTGTTTTGAATTTTTTGTTTGATCAAGTTCTGTGTGATTTTAACTACATATGTAGCACTTAGAAAGGACATCTGACGGGATCATATTGTTTTCATCGCCAAAGTTGTGACCTTACCATCTCCGATTCTTTCGAAAATTTTTGTTCTTGAAGAACTAGTGAAAACAATAATGAAAAAACAAGTTTTTGTTTCTTTTCATTTTTTAACTAACAAAAACCACAACAATCTTCGAAATAAGCTCTACTTGATTATCCAAGGATAAAAATTACCAGAGATATGAATTTTCAAAGAGAAATGGGAAATTTTCACTAAAAATAACAAAACAATAAGATAGAAACAAAAAATTTAAATCATGTTTTTTTCACTAATTCTTCGAGTACACAAATTTTAAAAGAATCGAAGACGATAAGGTCAAAATTTCAGCGATTCTTGATTAAATGACCCCTTTTCTTTAAAATAATTGAGAACCCCTATAATTTTCTTTGATTTTTTTGACCCTGATCCCATTGAGATCCCAAGTTAATTTTTTAGCTTGTTTCGAAAAACAGAATAACCCACAAAATAAAAAAATAAAAAAAACCGTTTTGAGATTTGTGGCCGGGTGTAGTCCAGTGGTAGCGTACTAGGCTTGCAAACGCGATGTCGTGGGTTCAATTCCTACTCTACGCATAAATTATTTATAAGAATTTTTCAGTTGCTATTGGCTTTGAAATTATTAATATAAATAGTTAACAGTGCGGAATGTTTAATAGGATCACTACTAAAGGATTTAACACTGAGCAGTTGAGTTCTGTTAGCATTCTTATCAGATTCACTAGCACCATCAGAGATACCAGACAGTAGTTGATTTGCTATAGGCAACATTGCTGCTCTGGTAGATCACATCATAGCCTAACAGCACTAAACAATTATTAACACCAACTAGTATACTGCCATACCCGACCCGATTTCTGACCTCCCATCCCTAAGCTGACTGGATTGTACACTCTAAAAAGTGTATTAAAGACTAAACACCTAAGTCCAATTCAGTATCCTTAAAAAAAATAAAGAACAAAGTATTTATTCTTAAAAAAATATCAAGGATAATTTTTATTGCGACAACCCTCCCCTTTAAAATAAGCTATATATTATTATTCTAGGATAAACATTACCGGAGATATGCATTTCCAAAGAGGACTAGGACACCATTTTTACTAAAACTTTAGCATAATATACCCTACAAAAAACATACTGCAGTCACTATCAGCTGCAAGCCAATCCTATAATACTCTAGATAAATACTTCACTCAGATTTATATTGAAGTTGGGGATAATGTAAAATTACGTGTGTGCATGTTGTATGATTGCTACTCAAAGCGAAAAGATAATAATCAGTCTTTAATTTCATATCCTGAACTGGATAAATCATCAAAAAAAAAATTTTCATTTTGAAAGATTTCACATGGAAGGCGTAGGAAGGACTCACTCGATTTTTTATAAACTTATCCTTTTCTTTGGAACCATTCAAAAATTAATGTGTACAAAATTTCAAATTCGAGCTTGACGAGTTTAAAATTTATCGGAAAATATTGTTGAACACGTGTTTTAAGGATGTTTGTATGCAAGGCACTAGAAGTGTTAAAAGAATTTCACTGACTAGTTCCCTACTCGATCTTTGTTTCCACTCAAAACTAATTTGTACATAATTCCAAATTCGTAACTAAAGGATTACTTGAGTTATGGTGAGTTCCGTAAATTGAGTGTAGATATATTCACATGATATTTGTATAGCAGTTACACGAAGGACTAATAGGATTATTTTCATAATCATACATTTAACTCCAACTATTACAGACCCAGGCCAAAAACATGCCAATCAGACAAAATATTACAATAGGAGACTTCAACCTAGAAAACGTAGACAACTTTGTATATCTCGGGGCAAACATATCGAAGGATGGAAGCGAACCCATCGAAATTAAAAGAAGAATAATGATGGCAAACAAGACGTATTATTCGGTACTTCCAATAATTAAAAACAAAAATGTGCACAGAAAAACAAAGCTTAAACTGTACAAAACAATAATAAGACCTGTGCTATGCTATGGCAGCGAAACGTGGACATTGACTCAGGCGTCCGAAAAATTAGTAAACGCCTTTGAAAGAAAAGTCCTCAGAAGAATCCTCGGACCTGTGAGGGAAGACTCGATCTGGAGAATACGATACAATAGAGAATTGTATGCCATCTTCGACAATCCAGAAGTATCGATCCTCATCAAATTTAAAAAGCTACAATGGGCTGGTCATGTGGAGCGTATGGATGACGGAAGAATCCCCAAACGCACACTAAAGGGAAAAGTCTATGGACAAAGACCAGTTGGGAAACCACGAAAGCGCTGGGAGGACTCTATTGACGCAGACAGCAAATCTCTTCTAAGATGTAGAAACTGGAGGACGCGGTCACTGAACCGAGAAGGCTGGAGGCGGCACATCCAGGAGGCCAAGGTCCGATTTGGACTGTAGCGCCATCGTAAGTAAGTAAGTATTACAGACCCAACTGACACAAAATTTCAAAGTCGTAGCTTTAAGCGTCCCGAAGTTATTAATAAATATTCTTGAACACGTTATTTAAGGACATTTTGTATGGCAGCTACCCGAACGAACTTAACCAAACATCCAGATTCAAAATTTGAATGAATATTTGAATTTTTCTCGAAAATCTCGTGTATGGGGCTGCATGATGGCATGAACTCTAGCATTACTTCAAATATGTAATCATGCAAGAATGATAGTGTATGTTGGCCTTTAACGTACATTTCTACGGAGACGGTTTTCGTTCGCTGTCCCTTTTTTTGACAAAAACCTTCTCGGTTCTCATGGAGTAAACATTTGCTTCTTCTCTAATGTCTCACCTAAAATTCTAAAAACATCGATGTTTTATCGACATCGATGTCGTTAATTTCAAACATCGATGTTGTGAGGTCGATGTCGCAGCACTATTGTAACGCAATTTTGACACTTGCGAAGATTCCATTTTCAAATTTTCACTACAAAGCAATTAAATAAAAATATAGTTTGATGAATTTGAGTTCACTTATTTGGCGAAATTATTTAAAAATATTTTTCAATTATTTCTTAATGTTTAATAAAAAAAAAACTTGTTTATTTACAGACAATAAGCACTTTTTCAAAAAAAAGAAATGCTTTCGCACAGGGGACACCCGGGTTTGAACCGGGGACCTCTCGATCTGCAGTCGAATGCTCTACCACTGAGCTATATCCCCTTATAGCAGAGTTCTTCTTAAGAACTATCTGAGAACAATTTACTACATTAAAACGCCCACGCAGTCTAAAATCGCTTAGCGCTTTCCATAACATCAGCGAAGAAAAAAAGCACAAAGTCTATTTCAATTTTATAATAAGAAAAAGTTTCGGTTTCTGTATTTACTATGGTTTGTGTATAAAATGAAAAAGCTTACCTTTTAACTGAATCTTTTGATGGGCCAGCAACGTTTCTAGCACTTGGTTGTGTTCTCTGGAAGTAAGAAACAAATAAAAATCATGAGATAAGCTTCAGACAAACTTTCTTTACTGAAGTAAAAGGGGCAAGAGAATAGCAAAAGTTATTGTTAACAAAAACAAATTCACACTAGTATACGACAGATGGCGCGAACAGTTCTGTACGTCACACAACAAACGGTTAGATGAAACCAGATGATCTCTAGAATATTTACTTGAAAGTTCTATGCAAGGTAGGTTTCAGGCTCGTCTGTTTTTTAAGCGATTGAAAATTTACACTTAAAGATACTGAAGTTTTCTGTCACGAATTAAGTTGAGCGGACTTTTAGTTAAAGAAAGAAAACTATTGGAATTAAAGCAAAATGCTTAGATGGTCTTGGGCACACGGGTATTTTTTTTCATACATGTGGGCTCACAACGGACGGTGGTTTATGTGCCCGGTCCGCTTCAGCGGCCACCCATCTAAAATAATTAAATGACATAACCCATTGAAAAATGCTTAGATTGATTTTTACTTAAACATATTTTTTTACCCTGGCATTTTTTTTGTATTATGTTCACGTCGTATAGCAAATAGACCAAATAGAGCAAAAAAATTTTTGTCCGTTTGTCAGCAGTATGTAAGCGCTTTTGGAGGCTCGTAGCTCACAAATCCTTTGAGATATTCAGTTGATATTTTTATAGTGGGTAGATTGGGTAGACTCCTTTAAGTCGTAGCATTTTTGGGGGTTGTTGTGAAGGTCGAAATGGGTGTTGAGAGAGTTGAGATGGAAGAGAGATTGTGGAAGTGGGTTGCGAGGATTGAGATTGGGGTGAGATTGTAGAGGTGGGATGTGGGGGTAGAGATGGAGTCTTAACAATTTTAGTTTCTATGTTTCAAAACAACTAAGGAGTGTGGACGAGAGTACGCGGCAAATCATGAACTCAACGGCTGGAATCCATTCATTTCAAAATTTGTATGAAAAATGAAATTCAAGGGTAAGGGGTGTCTGTGCTCTGACGTACGGAGTTGTCGCGCGAAGGTGGAAAGTGGTGAAAGCCTTTGGATTACGATATCCCGCGAACTAATTATGCAGGAAATATGGCAATTGAATTATGGACATACCCATGTGCGAATACCGGTGTCTATCTAATCAGAGTTACCTAGACGAACCAGAATTGGCATTGCATATGAGGTACTGACAACCCTCCAGACCAGTATTGTGCCAATCCCGGTGATCAGTACTCCCACGCTATATAAGTATATATTTTGATCTGAACCGACTTTAATCCGAGCTGCTGGTCGTTACATTAACATAAGAAAAAGATTACGAGAAAATTACATAGAAATTAAAAAGAATTGATTTTGTATCGGCTGCGGCCTTGGTCATTATTGATAATTATCTCACTTCCAGCGGGCTCCGAAAAAGAACTAGCCACCAGTACATGACCGACACTCACCTAGATACGAGTACTGGGAAATGACATATTTTCGATTCGGCTCAGTACTGAAACTGAAGTACGGCTCAATAGTGGGTATTCAGAACGCCCGAAAACTGGCAGTCAGTATTGGGCCAGAGTTTGAACCAAGAGTAGGACGGGTATGATCAAATCACCACCCCACAATGCTTCGGTCTAAATCCCATACTGGACCCGGAAAATTAGCCAGTACTGCAAACTCTGGGGCCAGTACTAAGCCTGTGCTGTGCCCTTTTGCCTTCCTTACATGGGTGGTTGTAAAAAGAGAGGTCTGCTGAATGGAAAAGGAAGCAGTAGAGCCGTAGGTGGTGGAGGGAATAACAATTTATATTGAAAATCACTTCAAAAACTCTTAAGATAGAATTTAGGAATTTATACCTTACTACAAAATAAAAGTAATTACTTTCAAAGGTATGACCGCGTACGGGTGCAGAGGGTGTTTTATTAGGATATTATACTTGGCGACTCTCGTGAGCCTTTAAGCCTTTAATGTTTAAGTCTGATGAGATGTATTTTTTTTTTTTATTTTTACGGCCCTCATACAAAAGACAGAAAATGGTTTCCCTCATTTTTTGAAATTTAACCCCTAAACGGTTGAACATGTTTACACAAGTTCCGGTATATTTCATAGATCTGTCATGGAATCAAATTGATTTTTCTATCTCCGATTTTTTATTTACATAATTCTCATGTTCAACACCCGGAGGATAAAAACGAGTTGAATTTTTTTTTCGTATTTTCATTTTTGCTTTAAGTCTGAAATTACACCAAATTGATTTTTAGCCTTACAAACTTTTCCTTCAAACTCCTAGAATGAAATTAGAGTAGAGTTTAATTCGTTGTTCAACCCCTAAACTGGTGAAAGGAGAGTGAAAATGTTTTCACAATTTCCGGCATATTTATTAGATCTGACAAGACATCAAATTGGTTTTTGCATATCTGGATTTACTTTACATAATTATCTTGAAAACTGTTTCAGGAATATAAATTCAATGTTCATCCCACGGGGATGAAAACGGGTACAAAATTCTTTCACATATTCCTCGTTTTTCTCTTATATTTGATGATGCATTGAAATGGGTTTCAGTTTAACGACCATTTCATTGAAGCCACAAAATGCTAACTTGCGAATTCTTCATAAATCACCCGCTAAACTGATGAAAAAGGGTTGAATAAATTTTAACGATTTCTAGCACATCTCTTACGTTCATATCGAATCGAAATCAAATTAGATTTTACTACCGCGTGTTATTTCCCCTAAAAGATGAAAAGGGGTTGAAAATGTGTCCATGAATTCCAGCATATCTCTTAGGTCTGATAAGATATCGAATAAGTTTCTATTCTACGTGGTGTTTTTTTTGTATAGCAATTTAAGTAAATGTTGGTATTTGTTTGATAAACAATAACGATCACTCGACGTGGAACTCGAAGTAATTTTTTGCGGGAAAAAAGAAGAAAAGAGAGCTTCACTTACTATGAAGAGGTTAATGGTGGATCGTGGTGGGTTTACGCGGTGGATACCTCAAGACACACGTCTATTTGTAGCCACACTACGATGAAGTGTCGATCATGTAAACCCTACAGCCACTCTTAAGGTACCCACTATTTAACCTTGATATACAATCTCTCCACATACACATTGCATTGCATTCATTGCTCATGGTTGATATGTACGTTAGCATCATGTGTGGAGAGCAATGTTTCAAATGAAAGATCATAGAGAGTTTAACGTGGTTGACACTATAAGTGTCAACGACTGTATGAAGACATTTTCGTGTCGCGAGTTGAGCTTGTTGCAACTCAATGGAAGACGTCGACGCATAAATCGCCTATCACGATTGCACCCTTTACAACCGTGAGAATGGTATTTTCTGAATTTTTGTCATTCTATACCCAAAAATTAAAATTATATGCAGTACTTAATTTACAACAGTAAAAAAAAACACTCAGTTAAAATTTTATCGGACTCACTGGGACACACACGATTCAGTGAAAGTCAATTTGTTTACGGTTTCTCACCTGTTCCAACCAGCAGAAGAAGACGAGAAAAAAAAACACCACGCTGATCTTCGCTGAACTTGTACCCGGCTAAGATACCTGCATCGTCAGATTATCAGATATGCTACATGCGATATGCTCAAAAAGTCATTAACGATCGGTTCGCTGGAGAATTACCTGTGTACACCTTGAAAAGCCTTTTACCGTTTTCGTTAATGACACGGCACGGCAGTATACACACGGCACAGGTACGAAGTTGAATTACAACAATCATAACAAGCGTAGGTACTTACCATCGCGTCTTCTTTCACCCGATCTAACTGTAGGCCTGGATGCTGCTGTTGCTCGATCAGATAATAGCGTTACGGGGTTTTGCGTAAAAGAAAAGCATAAGGCAAAAAAAAAAAAAAAATAAAAAAAAAACAACAACAACCAAAATTATTATTTAGCGCCAGCCCAGGTAAGAGATGCTTATGTAGAACGCACAGGTACGTGCAATATGCGCGATCAATTAAATTTATTCGATTCCTTTCGGTCGGATTGATCGCACGATCGAAGATGAAAGGTGAAAAGATCGATTGTATAGTCGCGATTGGAAAATATCGCGCTCCGTTGTATTTGCCGTCGTGTTCTAGGTGTTGGCCAATCGATCGTTTAATAAAAATATCGGCGGATTTTTTTTCCTCGTCTTCTTATCAATCGCGCGAACTTGATTGAAGACTTTGCTGAGTAATTTGACCGAGTTTTTTTTTTTCCGAGAGAAGGTATACAGGTTGAAGAGTGTAGAGTTCTAAAGGGGGTCATGTGTTGAAAATAATTGTTCTTTAATGGTTAAAGCGGTACCAATCAAATTGGATGATGGATTTGGATAAGCTCACGTATATCATCAAAGAGTTCACCCATTTTATTTGTGACTAGCCGAGCACCGCGGCTACACTTACGTTGTTCCATCGCCCCTGTTACTCCCGTCTCATCCGCTGATCCCTTTTCACCCGTTGATCCATTGGCCCTGTTTCTCCTGTTGATCCGTTGCTCCTGTTTTCCCGTTGCTCCCATTTTTCCCCGGTCCACAATCCTCCATCCATCATCCCCCATTCATCATCGACCATTCTCCATCCTCTATCCACCATCCCCAATCCACCATCCTCGATCTTCCATCCTCTATCCACCATCCTCCATCCTCAATCCACCATCCCTCATCCCCCATCCTCCATGCTCTATCCACCATCCACTATCCTCCATCTTCCATTTTCCATCCTCTATCTACTATCCAGCCTTCTTAAATCTCTATCTTCCATCCTCTATCCACCATCCCACATCCACCATCTTCTATCTCCTATCCTCTATCCATTGTCTGCCATCCTCCATCTACTATCCTCCATCCTCTATCCACCTACCTCCATCTTCCATCCCCTTGTCCATCCTCTATCCACCATCCATAGTCCAGCTTTATCATTTAGTAATAGGAACGCGTAACTAATACACCGAAAACGAACAAAGTGCCGCTAAATCATATGAAAAAGATTCAAACGTTGAAGTAACTCGATAGCCACCAACTGTTAAATAATTTTGCTAGCGCAGAAATCACCGCGGGTGTACCCTCAACAAATCACCAATTTCATCGCAATCGTATGAGTGGTTTAGGAGCAAACAGATACATTATTTTTTTGTTATGATGAAATGCATAAACCCATTTTCATCCCATTTGAATAAGTTGAATAACGAAAACTCCAAAAATAACTTCTTTACTAACTTCTACTTGTAGAATATAATAAGTAGGTTAGGTTAGGTTTAAGAAGGGGCGCAGCACTAGGACCGCCACGTTTACTAGGCGCCATATGGGCCTATTGCGATCCCTTCAGGTCCTCGTTTATAGAAGTAAAATCACTTTAATATCTTATCAGATTTAAGAGACATTGAAGAATTCGTGAAAACAAACTTAACCGTTTTTAACCTTTGCGGTTGAATATAACAAAACTCCGATAGAACTAAATAAATAGCCTTTAGAAGTGATAACAAATTTCATATCTCATTCGGACGAACCGCTTATGTAAAATTCCTCAAAACGTACTGAACTCTTTTTCAACTCCTTGAATATAGCGACATTCCAAATTGAGGTTTTACGTCATTTTATTGCTTGTCCGTAAAAGTGAAAACCATTCTATTGCTGTTCAGATGCATGCTAATGCTGTAATAATGTTCAGACTATGAGATTTACTTGTTTAAATCGAGTTAATCGCGTTGAAAACAGGTAGCTACGACGCGTTTTACCGAAAACATGTGCTGCGACTCTCGCGGAAATCTAAGTAAACTTTGGAAGAAAATATTTAATGCTGCAGAAACTCAATGTTATGCTTTTGCAACGACAGCGTTAACTAATACATTTTCTTTTCATTACTGCTATACAAACTAATTTGTTTCAAACAATTTCGAAGGCAGACATTTGCTAATGAAACACAGCTGAATACTACTACTGTCATGTTAAAAAATAAAATGAGTTACCTAGTCTGAACTCTACATTTTTTACATATTAAATTTACCTACTTAAATGTGTTTAAAACGCATATTCTGTACAGGGTATAAGAGATAATGAGAAATAATATGAAAACATATTCAACCCATTTTCACTCAGTTCTGGTTGAATATGAAAACATCACGAAATTAATTTTTAGGCGGCTTTAGAAGGAACCAGTTGAATCGAAAATTTATTTGATATTTTATTCGACCTGAGATATATTGTACTTATATCTAATATAATTCGAAAAAACATACTGAACCCTTTCTCAACCTTTTGGGGTTGAATATCGGTATATTGCAAAATTACTCTTTCGAAATGACGACGTCCCGAGAACGATAGAAGAAAAGATCAGTCCATACCGTTTTCTTCTTTGTACGGTTATGAGGTTAACGAAAATCGTTTAGAAATTGAATAAAACAATCGTTACGACCGTCATAAATATAAAATCGAAAATACCCGCTACGTGATTATCCAAAAACTTTGCTACCGTCTAAAGCACACAGCCATTAAAACCACTCCGACAATACAATATCTTCTGAAGAGCCATCAAAACTAAACAAACAAAATATTAATAACGGATTAACCACTAAAGTTAATTACTCGTAACAGAGTGTCCGAAATTGCCCATCATCATCTTGAGCATCTTCATTTCATCTAGCAAAATGTTTACTTCTTCATCTTGAAATGCTTTTTTTGCTTCTTCCGTATTTCGTCTTGTATAAGTGCTTTTTGGCATTAAATTCACCTGAAGGTGCATTTTTGCCCCCCGGTTGCAATTTCGGAAAGTTTTTTTTTACCTTGTTTTACCGCTTGCTTAGTGGCTTCTTTAGTGCGCCCGTGGCGGTGTTTTTTCTCCATCTTTAATGGATGTAATTTTTGCGCTTCTGTCCACTTTCATTTTCGGTTGGTTCGAGTTTACGGTGCGAAGAACTCTGGTTTGATGATCGGTGGTCAGTATCGCGGTCGTTGTGGCCATTGAATTTTGGGCACACGACTTCTGACATAATTTCCCGATGGGTACGAGAGCCCCCCATTAAACAAACACTTCGGGACCGCTTAAATCAACAGAAGAAATTCACCTGTCGATAGGTTTTTTTTTATTTCTTTTTATTATTTTGGATGTTATGCTCCAAATGTGGACAACCCGTTGCTCTTTGGATTGCTTGCCCGGTATTAGACTGTCAGTGTGACCAGGAAGTTGGAAATTGCAGACGAAAGTACGCGATTAGAATAATTTCGAAGTTGTGATGGTCAGTGAACGTGACTTATGTTATGAGTTTCGGGAGGTAATTTTGACTTTAAAATATTTACAGTACGGTCAAACATCTATTTAAGTTCATTACTCCATATCTCGTATTCACCTGGCTGTTTTAAATTGATCCCATTAGATTTTCTTTAAGTTGAACTTTCTTTAACTCAAACTCTTTGATGAGGAGTTCGAGTTACAGATGTTCAATTTAATTTCTAGAAAATACTGAAGACTAAATTCATAATTTTGTGCCTTCTACTACTTCTACTCAATAAAGTGTCTTTTACCTGTTTTAGAAAAAGTAGACCCCAACACTGCAACAAAAATAGTCAGTCCGTTTGTCCGCTGTAGACACACGCGTTTGGAGGCTCGTAACTCCTATGAGTTATTAAATTCAAAGTTTTTATTGGGTGAGTTGGAGTCCAAACAGGTGATTTTACTTTATTATTTATAATACAGTATTGTTATCGATTTTAAAAAAAAAAAAATTTGCTACCCTCAAAAATTTTTTTTCCACGTATCATGGACTAGTAGACACGAAAAAAGCAATAAAAATGTTCAGTCCGTCTGTCCGCCGTACGTCGACCGCCCCAAATCGATTGAAGGCTCGTAGCTCTCAAACCAGGGAAGCTATTAAATTGATTTTTTTCTGAATAGATATGGTAGACCCCTTAAAGGGACATTTTTTTGAGGGGTGAGGGTGTGAGGATGGAGGCACTGGCATACGGGGGTGGGGCTAAGAACTTTAGATTTCGATATCTCACAAACCAATTGCACGAGAAAAACAAAATTTGGTTTGAGTATAAAGCCTCATGAACAAAGATTGCACAAAGTAAATTTTTTTTAAGGGGGTAGGGGAGTATAGAAGGGGAGGGGATAAGAATTTTTCAATTATAACACGTTTCATATCTCAATGACAATGTAATGAGATGCTTCAAATTTTTACCAGAAGTAGGCTCAATAGAACCCTAGTAGGGGAAAAAATTGGAGGTGGGGGTGTAGAGGGTGAGGGTGGGGAAGGGTGAGAAGGAAAAAGTTCCAATATTTATAACTTACGTACCTTTATAAGCTGAATAAAGCTGAAACTTCGTATTTAGATAGAGCTATAGTAGTGGCATGGTAGACAAATATAATTTTTGTTTAGGGGTAGTAAAATGCACATATTTTCACGATTTTCGTTATATTTACTAGGTCTTTCTAAATATTGAATTCATTTTCATTCTACGGATTTTTCAATTTTTCATATGAATACCTAGAAAGTGTTTTCAAGATTTTTTGAAATTCGACCCCAAAGAGGGTGTAAAGTGGTTGCATACTTTTTCATAAATTCCTCCATATCTCTCAGGTCTGATCAGATATCGAATATCTTTTCACTTCCACGGGCTTGTTTAATAATTACCTATTCTTAAGTTTTTTTCTTTTTCAACCTCTAGACCGCATCCCGGAATATGACCCAATTATATAATTCATATATTACACTCTATTCTAACCGCTTCCCGAACTTTTAATTAGGTTTTCAGTCACGTAGTAACATACACCGCATCCCCGAATTGAACACGTTCCGAACTTCTGTCGGAAAAATAATAAAGTTGCGACCAGACTGTTGGCAGATTTTTTAAATGGTGGCGATGTAAAGTGGGAAAATTTAAGACGAAAAATCTTTATTTTTCACAAGATATACGTCAAGAAACGCGTTTTTCTTTTTAAATCCAAATTCTAATGGAGTGTTAACACTTTTACAAATTTTGCTATATTCCTTAATACTATGTACAGACTACGAGATTAATGCGATTAAATCTAGTTAAACTCGTTAAAAACACGTCCCGACCTAGTTTACGAAAAGACGTAGCTACAACGCGTTTAACCGAAAACATGTGGAAATCAAAGCAAACATTGAATGAAACTATTTAATGCTGTAAAAACTGAATTTTATACTTGTGCAACGACTGCATTAGCTAATTAATTCACTTTTCATCAATGCTATACAAACACTTTTGTTTCAGATAATTTAGAAAGCACGAATTTCCTAATTTCAGTTGAATTTCTACTTGTCAAAACAAATAAAATCAAGCTTTCATGTATCAAAATAAAAGGAATTGCCTAGTCTGTAAACTAGTTTTTTAACACGTGTATTTTGCCTACTTAAACGCGTTTAAAACGCATAGTCTGTACAGGGTATAAGTCTGATTAGATATCGAATAAATTGTTTTTATGCGATACCACCTAAAAACTGTTTTCCGAATTTTGCTTTTCCATGAATAAAAAGTAGTACGAAGGTTATTCTTACGAATTTTGTCATATCTTTTAGGTCTGATACGCTACCAAATTGATTTCTACTTTCACAAACTTTCTACGTAAGGTGTTTGGCACTCAGTCTACCACCTTTTAAGGGGTTATTCCTTGATGTATTTGGAGAAAAAAATGGTTATACAGGGTGGGTCAATTTTCAATATTAGTGGAAACACAGGGTGGTAAAGAAAAGTGTTTTTGGCCGGTACTTACAACTTGCACTCACTTAAAACGTTATATTTTAAAAACGAATAATCACAAGGCAAAGCGTTATAACTCGTTTTTTTAGGCAATCAAAATACCTTTCATTTGATGTAACAGTCTAAATTTTAACTGCACCCAATCTTGAGATATTTATTCGAAAACACAGATTTTTGCTACGTCAATCCTAAAAATTCAGTGATCAATGTAGTTTTTCTCAGAAAACCCCATTATAAAAATGTCATGTTAATTTTATTTTTTTATGAACCGCATTATTGCCTACAAAAGCTGCATACATATGTATGAGTTACGATTAATATTTTGAAAACATTAGGTAAAAAAACATACATTAAATATTTAAAAAAAAAGTTCATTCGATTCCTATAGCCTTTTATAGGAAATCCAAACTGAAGAGTCGTACAGAATGAATGCAATCGGAGTCGGATCGAAATGTCAAAATCTCGCAACGAGATGCAATGGATCGCTGTAAACCGTAAGTAAACGCTACATGAACACAATGACCGGATTGAGTCGCAGTTCTATTAGTGCCAATAAGCAAAGCGAAATTGATATGAACGCGAAAATCAGTGAATTATTCTTAATTCTCATCGAAATCTCTTGCATTTTCCATTGTATTACTTTCTTTTTCAAATAATACAGTGCGTTTTAGATTGTGATAATGTCATATTTGACATTTCGATCCGATCACTTGCGATCATTTTAAAACATTGCGAACTTCCTTGCGACTCTCTCCGACGCTTAGCGTTCATTCTGTTTAGCTACATGCAACCACATGCATTTGAAACTGTTTTTTTCCCTCCGTTATTTTGATATTTCGATCCGACTCCGATTGCGTTCGGTCTGTACCGCTCTTCAGCCTGGAAAATAAGCTGCTTATCAATAAGTCCGTCATGCGTCCGATATTTTCATATGGTGCGTCTATCTGGTGTAGTTGCGCTAAAACTCATATACGAAAGCTACAAACAATTCAAAATAAATGTTTAAAAATCATTATGGACAAACCATGGCACTACTCCACTAGTTTACTGCATGAATTGCCTAATGTACCTTTAGCTGCTAATTTTTTCGAAAACTTATATAGAAATTTTATTTACAAACTTCAATTTATAGATAACCCTCTAATTATCTCGATCTAACCTATATATTTACTCATACTTATCATGTAATATCATCTTTAACTTTAGTTTTACTTTAATTATTTTTATTATTTTATTTTGTGCTGTTAATTTATTCCTTGTTCGGTTCTCCGAAGATTTTTCTTAACTATTTTTCCTTCAAGCCAATCTAATAAACTTTATTTGAATACAGCCATTGTTAGTTTTAAGTTTTCAACCATTGTTGTAGAGGCACAAGCCTGATCACAAACTATTACTCCTAAATGTACATGTAATCATATGGTTCACGACATAATATATTTGAATTTGAATTTTAAATATTTAAAAAATCAGTGTCATAAAGTGGACCTCGTTTAAAAACCTGTTTTAATTGTCGGTAGTACTGAAGTATTTTTATTGTCCATTTATTATTATTTGAAGTTTGAAAGAAATCAATGAAATGTAAATGAGTTTCAACATAATTGAAGCTGGATGTAGTTGTAATACAGGGTGCGGTACTTTGCCTTTTTTAATGGGGTACCTTAAAAAATTAAAAGCCTATAAAAGCAAAACTACCTTCATATTTTTATCAGTTTAAGTTACGTTTCCAAAAGAAGAAGTTATCAGTAGAATTTAAAAAATAATTTCAAAATGCCTGAGTACTTCAATGAATAATATGGGGACATTGTGTTCATTTATGGAGCGTATCACAAAAATGCACGAGCCGCGCGAACGCTTTACCATCACATTGTCGTAAAAATAGTTAAAACACGAACCGAAAGGGAATTGAGACACAGCTTTGCTACGTCTGACGTCATTAACTGTTATAACTAGACATAGACGTGGGCGAAGCAAGGTATTCGAATACGACCTTATTAGAAGTGGGTTGAGTTTTTAGTCGTTTTACTCGATTATTTTAGAATACTTGTCAACGATACAATGCCCCAGAACATATGTATATAAAAGACAGAGTGCCAAAAATTAATCAGTTTAGAAAAAGCTCGGATAAACTGTCAAAATGGATCAGCGGATGGTTCAAACATCAAAAATTAAATTAATTCCATTGAAAAATTTGAATTTTTTTACGTTTGCTTAAATTGACTGATAGTCAAGACACGAACCGAAAATGAATTTAGACACAAGCTTTGCTACGTCTGACGTCATAACTGTTATAACTAGACGTAGACGAAGCAAGGAAATTGGTAAACGTCCTAAATACTGTTTTTCAATCAATGTTTATAATTATTTTCAAAAGCGCAGTTTATATTACTAATACTGACTAATTGTATAAGCTTTTACCAACTACTTCTGAATCAATTATGTTTTTCAGTACCGAAGCAGAACAGTGAAATTCTCAAGAAATCAGTCTGATGATAAGAAGTACCGACATTAGTGTGGCAAGGGAATCGGTTCTTATGATTAAAAATTCATCGTGTTTAGCGTCTGTTTCAGCCAGCGTACAATTTTGACAAAGTTCAAAATTATGTTGATAAAGGCACTAACATAGTAGAACGCAACTCTCTAAAAATTTCACTGCAAACCGATTTATTCGAGCTCGTAACTCACTGTATTATAAAACGATTTCAAAACACGCAATTATTTTTTTTTTATTTTGAACCGCTGCAATCTACAACACTCCGCCAATCGTTCATTTCCCGAGAGTCACAATGACTAACAACAAAACAATTTCGTTAATAATTTTGCTGTTTACAAATTTATCGCTAATTTCTATTAACTATCGTACATCGTAGCTATTGAAAATAAAAAAAATATTAAAACACTTAATTGGATATTTTTGACGAACCTCTTCCGGCGTTGGCGCCTGAGATAAATCATTTTCGGCAAAGGCGTAGGTGTTTGTCTGTCGCGTAAAAATCTTGCGAATTTTATCCCCAAAACCGACCATCTTTACAGCATAGAGATGGTGGCGCCGATTTCGATTCAAAGGGTAATTATTTTTTTTTTTCTAAAATTTAACTTTTTATAATTGGCCAAAATTTGGCAGTGTGCACTTTCCGAACAGAACAATTCTCACTGACTGGTCTTAAAAAGTGGGGCGGTTTTTCACCTCACCTACATACGACTGGGTGCTGCAAATCTTATCGGAGTATACTTTGAAGATATGATAAAAACAATTTCGCATATCTGTACTCAACCTACATATCTATGATCGTTAAAATTTTTTTTTTATCAAAGCTAATGAATGTGTCATGTGAAGGTAGACCTCTTTGCAACAATAAAATTGTAAGAAAATGATAAGAGGTTTGCGTTTACTTTGTCTAGGAGAGGGATCTTTGTTTGAAGAGGGGAATCCTATTGTTTTGGTCGGAATAGTAAACGAATTATAGTTTTGAGAGAAACATTAAAGAATTTTTAAATTCATTAAAGATGGACATACAAATTTTAAAAGACTTATCTTCACGTCTTTAATAAAGAAAATAAAACAAAAATTTACACTAGACTTTCATCAATCGAACTCTGCAAACTATTTCCAAAAAGTTAAGACCTACCAGTTTTTTTTTATCCCTTTGGACCCTCCTTTGGCCGCCACTGCAACCTACCACAGTGTGAAAACTATGTTCATCGACGATCCATGGAGGATTTAAATCAATTGTTACTTTTTTCAATTGGAGGATTTCGTAATTTAACGGCCAGAAATGATCAAAAAGATGACCAAATTTTGGTAACTCCTTCAGCATTGCTGTGTATTGGTTTCTTAATTTTTTACAAACATATTTCTGAGTTCACCCGATTTATTTCTCAAACCAAAAATTTGGTTTAAGCTTCGACTGTGAAACCGGCACTTAGTATGATATTATTAAATTATTCGGTTACAATTTGTTACCTTTTTGTAAATGAGTTTTGATGCTCTCCATAGCAATTTTCAGACAAAATAAATAAAATCGAGAGTGACTGTGTTTTTTAAAAAAGGTTTTTATCAAAATTTTCGATTTTGAAGCTTGTTTCAACCGTTTGCCAAAATTTGGCAATAAATTCAGTCAAAGAAATCTCTCGGTCCAAATAGATGTAAGGCGAATCCGACAATCTGATTGCATTTAGTTAGTATTACATTGTATGCCATGCTGTCAAATATTTGACTAAACAAATTTGACGAAAAGTTCTATTAAATATCTTCCGTTGAAATGGATTTAGTTTACTCTACACTAAATCAATAAAATGATGTGGTACACAAACATTTGGCGATTTTACTATATGACTGCATATGCCTGGGGAAATATGTTATCATATATTTAACAGCGTGGGAGACAGGGCAATACTATAATAATTTTTGGAAGCGAAAATTGTCAAATAAACTGGCATAATTAGAGATCAAATTTAAGATGTAAAGTTTTTTTTTTTAAATTTCCGTTTTTCTAGGCATGTTTTATGCGAGCTTAGTAGTGAACGACCTTCTTCAAGACCTAACAAAATCCGGAGAGTGACGGTACAGGGTTACGCTGACGACCTTGCCATCCTTGTTAGAGGTAAAATTAATGAGACGGTGACAGATCTAGTTCAGAATACCCTAAAGTAGGTAGCATCCTGGTGCACTGAAGCAGGATTGGGTATCAACCCAAAGAAAAACACAATTGTTGCATTCACCAAAAGAAGGTGTAAGGCCAAGTTTTCTAAGCCTACTCTTTTTAGGGAATCCATAGAGTATCTATGCAAGTGAGGTAAAATTCCTGGGAATCATTGGAATGCTCATTTGGACAAAGTTTTTGAAAGGGCCAGAATCTCTCTCTAGATAAGCAGGAGCGTTCACGGCAAAAAGTGTGGACTGAGTCTAAAACTAACCTACAGGACGTATACCGTCGTTGCTAGGTTCATTATAACTTACGCGGCATCCGTCTGGTGGAAGAATACAAAGCAGAAAGCTGCTCAGCTTAAGCTGACTAAATTACAAAGACTGATTCCCTTTCTGATTCAATGGTACCGAAATTTAATTTCACAACGCCATTTAAAGTTGTTCTATCTGTTGTCCAAAACTAGTTCCGAACTAGTTCGTTTTTGTAGTTCGCAGTTTACTAGTTCCTTTCAAGTTCGGAGTGAATGTGAAGTGGTTCCTTTCAAGTTGGGAGTGAATGTGAGGACCTAGAAAAAAAAGTTGCCTACTCACGAAGGAACTAGTTCCTTTCAAATTCGGAGTCAATGTTAACTAGTTCCCTTTAAGTTAGGAAGGAACTAGTTCCTTTCAGGTTCGGAGTGAATGTGAGGACCTACAAAAAAAAGGGCTCCACTCATCCACTTACGAAGAAACTAGTTCCTTTCAAGTTCGGAGTGAATGTGAGGATCCACTCACGAAAGAAGACACTGAATGTGATGACCTCCTTCACTTCCCTCGCGAATTGAACTACTGGTATGCAAATGTTATGACGAACTTCTTCCTACAAACGAACTAGGAGCGGAATTCACTGCGAACTAGTTCGTTCATTTTACTTATGGGAACAATCTTCCGAACTAGTTCGTTCACGAACTACACAAGCCTAGTTCAAATCTACTCTAAACTTTTTTGGAATTGCGTCCAATGCCTGATTGAACTCAGAAATAAGAACAGAGTTAAGCTCTTTTGGATTCCGGGACACAGCAGCCATGAAGGTAATGACATGGCTAGGAAAGGTTCAAAAGCAAACTTCATGGGACCATATGCATTCTGTGGAATACCATTAAACACAGCCAGAATGAGATGTGGCAAAATTCCCAAAGTTCCAGTCACTGGGACTTGGCACCAAGTAACAGGCACTCAAAGCTTTTTATGCCAAAACATTCGGAAAAAGGACATCTGATTATCGAAAATTAAGTATATATTAACCCGAACCCTACTGGCAGCTCTGACAGGATATTGTCACATGAGGAAGCATCTCAATAGGATTGGTCTCTCTGAGACTTAAATTTTTTAGAATATGCAATGACGAAGACGAAACACCAGGAGCATATCATCTGTGAATATGAGGTTTTAGCTCACAAAAGACTTCAATGGACACAATAGGCTCAACTGTAGCTCAGTGATCGAAGTTAAGCATACCAACTCCTATTTCCAATCTATCTATCTATCTATGCGAGCATATTCAATTATTCAGGAGTTTGGAGAACTTATTTCTTAAAAATTTAAGAAATACAAAACTTTTCTTTACAACAATTTTGGTAAAGGTTTACTTTTCAAAGAGAGATTTTTTGAAGAATTGTTAAGGCTTTTGAACGTTATGATGGCTTGGAACATATCTAGGCCATATCTACTTACTCCTTGAGAAAGGAGATTTACTCAGCGAAGTCTTCAACAGGTCTTCATAGGTGAGGGTAAATCTACCGAGAATCTTCCTTCTTGATCTGGCACAGTGGCCAGAACGAATCACAATCACACAGTATGTGTGCCGTGGTTTCAGATGTGGTATCACAGAATTAACATGAATCTAGTGATACTTTACCGATGATCTTAAGGTGATAATTAAAGAAATAATGTCCTGAATAATATCCCACATACCTACTTAAGGAAAGGAATTTCGACGTTCTCCTACTTGAGTAAATCGGGAATATCTTTGACTGTCTAAGTCCTGAAAGTGAGTTCCAATAATCTTGCACCTGAAGATTTACCCACTTTAAAATGCCGTCCTCAATGAAGCCTTTACCTACTCCACAGAATGGTTCCGGGCCAATCATTGGTGAGTTGGCTCCCCGCTTAGTTATGTAATAAATCGATTCGTTACGACTGATTGAATACCATTATACTGAATTAAGTATAAATTCACTAATTCAAGGAATATCAAAATCGAGTGCTTTTCAGAACGAATTGCACTCAGTTTCACGATACTATTTTACTTTAGTTTATCTATGACTTCTATCGGAGTCATAGGACACTAGCCCACTTTTCTCATACTTTTCAAACCCCATTTCTTTTTAGACCACGACGAGGTGAGATTGAAGCCAGCGTCCTCAATGTAGCGTGCTAGCCACTAGGTTACCGAGGCTCCGGACTATGACTAGAACGTCTACAAATTTCTAGATATTCAACCCAGCGATTTGATTTCAATCTTATGATCATACCACCCTATTTATACCCTATTAGTGCGGCTCGCGCAAATATCAGTCCATCCAAAAATAGGACAAGAATCTGAACACTATATTCCTCGACATTCCAATGTTCGGAGACTGAAGATTCTAACACACAAAAAAAGATGGACAAAAACCGCGACCATATCTCACGATGTACCGAAAATAGTGCACTTACTCCTTCGAAAAAAAAGAAGAATTCCATTGATGACAAACATGCCGCGAATTGCGCATTTCTACAAGATTCAGTTGAGCGGGCTTGATTTTGTCCTTTTTTTCGTTCTTAAAGAATAACCCATGCAAGTTTCGGTTCTTTTGGCTGGTAGCACAACTTCACTGTTTCAAACTAAAATCTATAAATAAAATTACGTTGAGCACATATCGAGGACACAGTGTGCGCCCCGGCAAGTAAATCTTAAAGACGAGAAGGCGAAAAAGAAGCGCATCGAAGAAAAGAAGTCTACCAAGACGTTTTGTATGGACTATTATAAGAAACGTTGACCGGACTATACTCGGGCAGCTATTCAGAACGGTTCTGGGAACGGTATCACCTTGGCCGGAACACATGTTTTCTGTATGCTTCAGCTAAGAAAAGATTCTTCTGGGTAATTCGCTAGGTGCTAGAGCTATAGCGCGTCTTGGAATTTCTCGACAGAACCCTGTTACGTCCACGTGCAATCAAGGGGTGCGTGGGGAGAATGCCGACTTCGTTCAAGTTGCCTGTATGTCACACAGGTAGCCAAGCTAGTTTGACTGCAGCTCCCCGATTCCTTGTAGCGCGTTCTTCTTTTCCCCCGCATAATTTAAGCTTCTTCCATAAAGCACATCACGACTAAACCGGATGACATTGTCTTGAGAATATCCACCCGAAAAAAAAATTGCACCACTCCTTTGGAAGAGATTCGTCTTATGGTCGCACATCCATTACATGCCTCAGGTACGTTCAGGTAAAGCTAAGTGTTTCCAAAGAGCCCGTGATGAAGACGATCCACGAGTTGAAGCTAAGCACGACTATCATGCGACTTAGACAGCCAGCTTAAGACGCTAGTGGCTAACACATTCGATTTATGATGATGTCGGACTTAGGAGCGGATTTAGCTAGAAGATTAGCTAGTACACCTAATAGATAATTCTCAGTCGTGTCTTTTGAATTTCTTTACTGTGTTTTTTTTTGTATTATTATTTCGTTGTACCGGCTGCATACAGAACATTTTCGTTATATGGGTCAAACTGAATGAGCCTAAGGAATGCCTTTCGGAATTTTTTTCTTGTTTGGATTTTCGCTGTACCTGTAGACGAACAAGACGAAAAGTTAATTCAGGTGCGCTTTTGAATAATGCAAATGGGTCTTTGGGGTCTTGCGGCAATTTGAATGGATCGGATCGGAGTTTTGTGAATGGCAGCGCGGATTAGAGAATACCGAAAATAAAAGCCATTCAATTTCGAGATGAATAGAAATTCGATTTAGTTGGTTGTTTTCTTCAGGTGAAATGTGGAGAAATGTTCAGTTAAATTTGGCCAATTTGATGCGGCGCGATTATTTCATATTCGTAACATAAGACTGGGAATAGGTGAGTGTATTATACTCTTTGAAATATTTTCACAGGTATAGTATGAAGCATTAAGTTGTATGGTTCTCTGCCTCCCCCGTCCACTCTGTTTCTTGTATGAAAATTATTAACACTATTTTCCAACAATACCAACCAAAAACATGAATTTTAGATTTAATATCGGTCAGCTGTAGATGGAAATTTTTGAATAAATTTCAATGGCCTTTACCGTTCTAAAATCATGCAAAACAACTTTGTACTGACAATCAACACAACACAATCAGATGAAAACATTCAGGACAGAATAGCAGCACGGAGTAACATCAAGAAGACAAAAAAGCTTAAAAGCTTACTGCATTTGATTTAAGGAATTGCGGAAAACGACTCTAGTTTATATTTGAAGGAAGTAATGGAAAAAGTGAGTTAATGTAGATGCACTCGTGATAAATAAAAACAATTTAAGTAAAAGACGGTGAGGCGAAAACATTGTCACTAAAATCACGAATTTCGCCATATCTTTTAGGTCTTCAGAAATATATCAATTTCACTTCTACGGGCTCTTCAGATAAATGCCTGACCGTTTTCAGCACTCTTCATATGTAGCTCCTAAAAATAACTAAGGTGCGCTAAGACTGTTGGAAGATTCTTTTTATTAATTCACATATTTGTTCTCAATAGAAGTAAAAACTTCGAAATCGATCGTATTAAACCAAAAAGTTTTTCGGAATTCGTGAAAACTTGATCAATACCTTACACACCATTCAATACCTTACACACCATTCAATACCTTACACACCATTAATATCGATAAATGGTTAAATCGATTTTTCCTGTTTATATATAAGCCCTTTATACGTAAGTGAAAGTGGATTCGATATCCGATATGTCGTCTAATGAGACCTAAGAAATGTATCGGAATTCGTGAAAATTTACGCAACCACTTTTCACCACTTTAAGGGTTGGATATCGATAAATTTAAAAAAATGTTACTAGTTGCTTATTTTGTTTACCCTACTAGAGGTCTACTAGGCCTAGTTTCTGTAAAATTGCTTAGATCATATCTGGTACGGTTCGTACCAGATGCGGTACGGTTCGTACCAGATATAACAATTTAATTTTGTGAAAAATGGCTATCTCCATACTTCCGTGCTTCACTTACCACCCTTAAAAATCAATACACTCTACTTGTAATCCTATATATAGAAACCAAATGTTATCTTCCTGGTATAATTGGTTCGGCAGATATTGTAATCCAAAGTTTTTGCTTGTACTGAACGCGACTGCTGCACTGGTCACGGAGCAGCCAAGTATCAGCAGTCGCGCGGCCAAATCGATGACGTCACGACCGTCAACACGTCAACACAAAGAGACAGAATAGCTTGTTTTTGCCTGAAGCAGTAGTATACTGCTGTTTGCGACGGTCGCAGTCAGTACCATCCAGACTGCACCTTAAGGGTGTAAAATAGTTGTGAATGTTTCCACGAATTCCGACATATCTCTTAGGTCTGATGATATTATTTGTGTTTACTTCCAACTTTGTGTTTACTTTATAGAATATCGTTTAAAAACCGATTTAAGGATTTTTCGATATTCAACCCCTAAGGACGAGTAAGGAGGCTGTAAAACGTTTTCACGAATTCTGTCATATATCTTAGGTACGAGGTCAAAATGCAGGTTAGTAATCGGTTATGCTTGGAAGTACATATTAAAGAAACTTGAACTTTAGTACTAGGCAGACTGTACCTTAAGAGTATAAAGTCGTTGTGTATGTTTCCACGAATTTCGACATATCTCTTAGGTCTTATGCGATAATTATTTGAGTTTACTTTCAAGGGTTTTATAGAATGTCGTCGTAAAATCGATTTCAGGATTTTTCGATATTCAACCCCTAAGGACGACTAAGGAAGCTGTATATGTTTTTACGAATGTTGTCATATATCTTAGGTTCGAGATCAAAATGCAGGTTAATAATCGGTTATGCTTGGAAGTAGGTACATATTATAGAAACTTGAACTTTTATGTTGTTGTACATTGGTTCTTGTACTAATTCGCATAATGACAGTCTTGTTGATGGGAATGGAGAGCAAAACAATAACCTTATCTATTACAAGTCAATTACTGACTCCTACTGCTGATATTCTTATTCAATGAGAGAAATCAACCACAGATCTACTCAATGTTAAATCATCAATCAATAGTGACGCTGCCGGACAATTCTACACTATTTGTATCGCCAACTATATCCACACGAATTTGTTTACATAAAAAGACAGACTAGATAATTAGTTGTAACGAGCTCAATCTGTCTGTCTTACATCTTAAACTATGCAAAAAAAAATTCAAATTAGCTGCTAAATAAGGTCGTCTCCGATCACATCGAATGTAGGAGGTGACACCTTTAAGATTAAGATTATAGTTATTGAGACAATTTTCCACTAATAACTTTCATTTGTGAAAAAAGACCGCGTAATTGTTTACAGCATTTTGTTATGCTATAATTACAAACATGCAATAACCATATTGGTTCGAGCCCAGCGGGAATACAAGTAATGCATTACCTGAAGAATGGCTTGCAGAAAGTTTACTAGGAACCTGTTGGTAATGCATTTTAATTATCAGTCATTTATATCTTGGCTTTTTTGAGATTCAACGTTTGACTTAAACGTTTTTGTCTTGATTTATATCGAAATATATTAAAAAACTATGCGTAATCATTTTGAATAATCCAACGTATATATGCACCTTCACTGTTACCTAACTATTACTTTTATTATTTTTAGAATGCTTAAGTAAGCCTTACCGGTAATGCGTAGCCATATAGTGGGAGCAAAGCTTACCTCTATTCAATATCATCTTTCATCTTTCCTACGAGAGTGCTTACGTAAGCTTTACTGGTAATGCATTGGTAAGTAGTGATATGAAATTTTTTTTTCAATTCCACACCTTCCTTTTTCTTTTGTTAGAATACTTCCGTAAAGCCGGCTACGACATACCGCGTTGCGCCTATTTGACGTCATTCGCGTCTTTCTCGTGAATAGTGTGTAGAGGTTTTTCGTGCGTTCCTCGCGTTTCGCGATTTGTGAGTCTCTCCTGGAGGCAGTTTTTTGATGACATCAAAGGTTTTTGCTTGACGAGACAGTGATGAAATATATGCGAGACGATTTTTTCGTGACTTTCTCGCGAGTTTCATGTGTTTTATGAAAAAAAACGAAAAATTCGCGAAAAGTGAAAAACAAGAAAAGTAGGAGAAGTCTGTAGCCGGGTTAAGTCTTACTGGTGTTGCATAAGTAAGTAATGAAAGCGAAATTGTTCTCTATTCTACACATTTTTAGCGAAGAATATCAATGCAAAATAAATAGTGATCTGTGAATCGAGCGGTAATGCTTCCACGCCTTACAAAGAATGCTTCGGCGCTGCAGTAATCCAGCATTGTATTTCCTTCGGGGAAACTTAACTCGTGGACAAGTGGGTGGGCATATTCCATGGATGGGCTTTTTATAGTCTTATTTTATTCAAGTGCGCGGTTTATTATGCAAAAATTGACTATGAATAGAAAAAAAATTTTAAAATTTAAATATTTGAAAAAATGCTGATCAGAATTTCCAGTCGATGGTTGCTAATGTCGCTGTTGTAGCGTAAAAACACTCGCAAAAAGCTGAATTTCCATTCAGAGTGTGTGCAGTAGTTTGCTATGGCATTGGTGTCGTGTCTCGCAAGAAAATTTACAATTGAAAAAGAAAATATCCCAAGGCGGTAAATTCGAAAAAAAAGTAACCAAGTCAATGCACATTTATTGAAAAAAAAATACTTTTAACAAGCCAAGCGTTATTTTATGATGTGCAACGTACGAGGCATAAAAATAAAAATAAATTCCGACTATGCTCCAATTTTCTAAAAATACAAAACGCTAATTGGATTCATACAAGTCTCAATTCGCTTCGAATAAGCGCGACATTTGTAAGAGTTTTTTTTAATGCGGGAAAGTTTTTCTAATTTTTCTATAAATTTAAAGCAATTTAAAATTTTTCACTTTTATGGTAGTGCGGACAATTTTCCAGCCATAAGTGAAGTTGATGATGATGATGAAGATAATCAAGAAATGCCGATCAAATTAAATAGAATAGGAGGAAAAGAGTTTCTCCAGACGGTAATTACGGATGAAAAAAAAAAACAATCAGTAGATTTTAATGGCTTTCGTATGAGGAAATTACCATGAAGTTCGCACAGCGATTGTCGATAGAAATTTTTGTCACACAGTGTAGAAAGATGGCCTAGTTTTTAACGCAGATTTATCATCAATTTCACTGTTAACCCTCTTACAAAAGTCAAGTCACGCAATTCATTACATTAGTATTACGGAAGTCACGTGACTTCACAGCATGCGATACAATTGTGCATTTATGATCGTTATATTTAACACCAGACAGTATTGCGCTATAATTTGAAGTAGTTGTTTCGGTTTTTGATGAGTTAATCTTCGTTATCTTTGTGTTAGACGAGAAAGTGCTATATCTCGCGAAGGTTGAAACTTAGAATTTTATTAGCCTTATGATAGAGAAGCCAGGAGCACAGAGTACAATGGTTCCTAAACGATCGAGCTGGAATCGATACACTCTAAGATCCATAACCTCCTGAACGGTTCATGCCACAAAGTTGAAACATGTTGATTCTATCTAGGCATAACATCGAAGAGAAAAGGACTTTTAGGACGGTGCTGGAGCTGGCGTGTGCGGTGACGACCCACCGCAAATACTTTGGATTAAGATGAAAGATGAAACTTATACCTCGTTCACGTGGCCAACTACGTACCGCTACGGAGCACTTCGTAGTCCCACGTGAACACACGGATTTTAGCTACGGAGTGATTCTTCTACAACGTTGGAGAACCGCGTGATGTAGTGTAGTGGATTTGCTAATCCTTCCCACAAGAACACTTGCCGCTTCGCTCCATATCACTTTTCGAGTGAAATGTCAAATAAATAAAATTTAAAAGCGCAACCCTATTATTTTTTTTGGGTAGAAATCCTAAACATGATTAATGCAAAGATACGGTGCAGGTAACTATTTGATAAAAAAAATAACTTTCCAAAAATAGATTCTATATCAAAATTGCAAAGTAGAATTCCGTTCAAATTTCGGTTTTAATCAAAACAAAACTTTGAAATGTTTTCACAGCTAGACGAATTTTGACCAGATTTCAAAACTACAATTAAATGATCTTTGCTAGTATTTTATGAAAAATACATTATTATTAAAGCAAAATTTAGTGGAATATTTTCACCTGTTCTTATATTCAATTCCTTCAAACCGCATCGTTGCAGCAGTCTTCTTTATCAAAAATTTGAAAGTGAAAAAAGGGACGACAACATCTATTTTGGCTGTCCCTAAAATTTTAGTACTTTTATCCATCGAAATTTACTATTAAAATTTAAACTTCCCACTTTTTATAAGAATAAAACAAGATACAATTTTATTTAAAACATATTTCCAGTTCAAATGGGAGTCCATTCGTACAAAAAAAAAAACAAGCATTTATGGCTACAAATTAGAATTTTATCGTTGTCAGTAACAACTTTATTATCCGCCAATAAATAGCGCAAAGCTACTCTAAGATCACATCAATAAAAACCAGTACAGTGCAAAATAATCAACCTTGTGGTCAACCATAAAACCGACACGACAATAAACGATAAATTGACACTCAAATCAACACTTGGTTTCCTTATTAGTGCGATTGATAGTTCCGATCCTAATGAGCTTCATCCGCATTACCATTAAAAACAACCCTACGCTAACTTTGTCTTAATAGTCCGAGTATCGAAAGATTTAAAAGTTGTTCAAAACCGATAATCGATTATGTTAAGTTATTGTTTGTATCATAATTTTGATGGCAGCTCTGTTTGTTCATGATTTTAAAATGGAGAAGATTATTATTGTTTTTTTTTTTAATTATATTATTTATGTTTTATTGTTAAGTAGGCTGCAGTTTAAGGAAATTTTATTACTCTTACGAATATAAAGAAAAAATGGCAATGACAAGATCGTCTATTCTTGAAGTAGAAGGATCACCTATTTTGGGAGGAATTTGGGTAATTATTGGCATAGCGTTTCAATCGTTTACCAAAATAGAGGTTATCAGTCATAGAAAGAAAAATAGGCTTTTCAACCAACAAACAGTATTGCGACAAGATTGTTGTTACTGCGTTACTACCCTGTGACCCAGAAGGTGCTGTTTTACTTTCTATGTTGTGAAGAACCATAAGAATTGATGACTCTTTAGAAACTGTTTGTAACAAAGGGGAAGAATGGTCCTAAACAAGGATGTTGGGGTCTGCAGATCAGTCCATGTGGACTCCTCAAAAAGAAGAACCTAATCGTGGACAGACTGAGATAAAACCGAAGAAGCGGAAGGAAGTACCTCTAAAATACAAGCTTTTTGAAAGAAGATCTTCTAACCCAGTCAAAAGGAAGAAAGCAGTCGCAATGAAACTGCCTGGACCTGGACAAGGTGTGAATTTCGTCAATATTTTGGGAAAGACACTATTCTACTGCCAAAGGAGGAACTCATAAGCTTGGACTCAGTCCATGTTCGACCGGATTAACGACGGAAGAGGACTCCTTATATGAAGCGAAGGACGCACTGATCCAGATCTAGGCAACGTATGAAATTTAAGGATATAATGAATGAGCTTTGTACCTCCCAAGGATGCCATAATTTCATGCCTATGACAGTTCTGGAAGAGGAAGTGAGAAAGGTCTTTAACGAAGCATTCAAAAAGGAAAGGATCCTTTTCTTTTGAAGACAATATGGTGGTGATGATGCAGTGTAGTTACTTGGAAAATTTCTTGTAAAGTAAATCTTTTTGCAGTGGAGAAAGGTGCCATTTTCTTCACCACCATCTTCTTTTTGCGAGGATCTTTAAAACCTACTTTACCAACGAGTATTTGCAAGATTGTTAGACTAAGAACAAGAAAAAATCCGATGACTGTACCGTGGGTTAACCATGGATTTGTAAGCTGTACTGGAATGCAAAACAGAGATCGTTATGCAATCTTGGATGATTCAATGTGTTTGGTGTTTCTAGGAGAATCAGCGGGATATGGGAGCATAACTTCAAAAATTGACGGAAAGGTTGTAACGCGACGCGAAGTTTGTCTAGATTACTTTATTTGCTAAGCAGATGGTTCGTCTGCAACAAAATCCCGGTTGATGAACGAATGTAAGAAAATTTGGAAGCAGGAGAAATACCGTGAAAATGTATTGAATTTTTGGGATACTGAAGTAGGATACAGGACAAAGTAGCACAGGAAAACGTACCAGAGGCGTCCCTTGCTCTGGTCATTCTTCAGACCAGTAGGAAACATGAAGAGAACTTCGAATTTTAGCGGCTGATCTGTGTCAGTGTAAGAATGAGCATGGGGAAGCCAGACTGGATCATCTAGTAAGCATATGTGAGACAAAACTAGTACGAGGACATCCTTTATTGGGAAGATCCATATTTGGAACCATAGTAACTACTACTAACACAGACTTTGGTTTGATATGAGAGTACCACAATAAATCCATAAAGATCTTATATGACATTCAATAGCTGAACACGCCTCTTAACTCAACCTACCTAGTAGAGTGGCGCAATTTGCCGAAGGGGTCAATCAGAAGGAATAATACATGTGCCGAAATGAAAGGATAACCAGGACGATTGGGCAAAAATCATCAAAGAAACCAGAACTATGTAGAGTGTGTGGGGATGTTTAGTGGGCATTTGGGACATGTCGGCTAATTAAGCCCTAAGCACTCCACATACCACCTTGATCAAAAAGTTCCCGGAATAACCACTGTGTGGCGCTTTTATTGTTCCAATTTGAATTCTGTTTTTTTTTTGTTAAGTTGGTACATCTGTTGTTGACATTCCCTCTAAATCTTAGCGTCGTAGCTTGACATTTGCAAAAGTTACGTAGCCAAGAGTACATCTATCTCTGTGTGAGTTGGCGATTTTTTACAATTTTAAAAATGGATTTAAATTTGCAACAACGAACTTGTATTAAATTTTGCGTAAAAAACAAATTTAATGGTGCGCGAACATTGAAAATGTTGGAAAAGTGTTTCGGCAACGATTCCCTAAAGAAAACGGTCGTTTACCAGTGGCAGTTTTTTTTACCAAAAAAAACACGTCGTTTTCAGTCAAAAAAGAAGGCAACGCTCACGGTTTTCATGGATTACAACGGTGTAGTGCATCATGAATTTTTGAGAGAAGGCCAGACAGTAAACAAAGAGTATTATTTGGGCGTTATGAGACGTTTGCATAAAGCAATTCACCAAAAGATACCAGAATTGTGGGCAGAAAACTCGTGGATTTTGCACCATGATAACGCACCGTCGCACAGTGCCATCATTATTCGTAATTTTTTGACGAAAAAAGCAACAAATACCATCCAACAGCCACCGAATTCACCTCATCGAGTTATAAAACCACTACGGAGAACGCGTTTCAGCAGCCGAGAGGAAGTAATGGAAAAATCACAGGGAGCACTGATGGTCATACCGAAAACCGAATATAAAAATCAGGCGCTGGCATAAGTGTGTTGCAGTCGATGGGGATGACTTTGAAGGGGACAATATAGATTTAGATGAAAAAACTTGTATTTTTAATTTTCTCAATAAATTTCGGGAACTTTTTGATCAAGGTGGTACTCCAAGTTAAAGTTGGAATGCATCCATGGGCTCTGTTTTGTATGCAACACACCGTCTGTCACGCGTGTATAAAATCGCAAAAAATCCAGGTGGTAGGTATTATTTTAGGTGATCTTGCAAATATTAATGTTAGACAGTATAGGTACCTACCTACATATAAAATAAAATACGCAACGCTACGCTTCATCTCTTCTCACGTTGAAGCCCGACTAGAGCCTTTACAATTTAATTTTTTTTAAACATAATACATAGTAAATACTAAAAAGTCGACAACCTGATGGAGTTCAAATTCATTGATCATGCCAAAAAGATGATTAGCTTTTTTGCGCGTTATGCCGGCAGAAATCTAACCGGCACATATCTAAACCTGTCTTAAGATCATTGAGCAGAAACATTATAAATTTAATATGTATGTAAAACAGCAAAAACCATAATAATAATAAACAAAATATTTATGAAATCACGGCGATTAACAGTAAAACTATTTTATCCGACAGATTTGATTAGTGGGACATTAAGAGAAAACCGGCTTCACACCTTGCAATACCGCAAAGATCAACTTTGCGATCAATTCGCGATCACCTCGTCTCTTTCAAATGCGAAATTCCACATGTTCGAGATTTTGCGATCAAATCTCATCCAGGTATGAAAAATTGTATGGTATTAGCGTTGATCGAGGTACGGCGAGAGAGGATCAGATCAAGCGGGCTTCCTCGATCATCGATCCTCGCAGTGGGATATAAAGTTGATCAACGATCGTGTGTCATTATGCTGTCAAGGTCGGATTAATTCGGCTAATAATAATAATCGGGCGACAAAGTGCCATATTACAGGCCGTACAATTTGCACTGTATACGTACGGAATTCTAACGGCCCGATTACCTGTACTATAAATTCCAGGTTTTGTATCTACAAGAGTAATTAGATATTTCGAAAACGTGTTAGTTTTTTTGTTCTTTTTTTTTTAAAGACGATCGCGCCAAGCTTACATACGGTGGCAGTCATCGGTGTTTGCGCGACGAGCGGATAATCTGCATAGCAATCCGGAAAAGCTGAAGTATGTGCTATTTAATAGAACCTTAGGTGGGATACAAGATAGTTTGTAGTTAGTATGGTTGCTGGTACACTGTATTTCATCGGGTTTGGCTTGAACAGCGGAACAGAAGAACAAGCAGGAATGGTATAATTTCTTGCAATTTAATTTTTCGAGCATAAATCTTTTAAATCAACCGGTGGAAAACTGCGATAGAGAAAATTCGTGATAAAAGAATTTTGATTGGATCCACATTAGAACAGGACAAGGAAGTATCTTTTTTACCCATGAAAAACTAGGGCGCACATTCTTCCTCCATCAACTAATAAAAGACTTCTTAATTTTGACCCGCGGGTTTCATGGAATCAGCAGAATTTTCGATTTTCTTCTTAATTATTATCTTGACCCATGACAAGAAAAATCGGGTTTTCACATAAGTAAAGGTAAGCTTAACATGAAAAAAGAACACAGTTTTCAAGCTGACGTTTCCGGTAAAGGCTTTTTAACTGTCAGTAGAACCAGCCATACATCGATTGATCTTAGTTGGTGATTTAGTAATTGGGTCTCCAAACACTCGCCAGACGCCGAAAAATATATGAAAAATCTTAGATTTAATTCTATGGCAGGCCAATCTTAAAAATTCTGAATTTGGTGTTTGCTACGCATTGCCTGCTTTAATTTAAGCCATCCTCCATTGTAATCTCATTTGTTATCCTAGCCTAAGAGCAAGAGAATGAAAGTTCTTCAACAAGGCAAAACGTACTGAGGACTGGGTCATATACCCTAGCAGAGTACAACAAAGAGATAAGAGTCTCTAAACAGAGGTCATGGAGAGACTTCTGCAATGGAGTCGAAGAAGTATAGCAGGCAGCAAGACTGCACAAGATCCTATCTAAAAAGAAAGCCTGTGATATGGGGAACATTGAAAAAGCCCAAAGGAGACTTCACCGTGGGGAGCAAGAAACAGCAAAGGTGCTAGTACACTTCCCAGGATGCAGTATAAGTCAGAACACGAGGCATCACCGGAGCATGCCGCTTCAATACCACAGACTGTCACCGGACCTCTAACTTGTTTACTTTTGGCCAAATCCAATGAGCTATTCACTCGACTTCCATCTCTTCAAATCACGAGAAACTGACGGAATCCTTCCCGCCCTGCTTCAAAAGGGAATGGAAGAGCTGCTCCCCTACCTACTGAAAATCAGAGGGCGATATCCCAAGTACGTGGAGACAGGCAAAGGTGGTCTTCATACCAAATATAGGCAAAAGATCGCGCTCTGATCCAAAGTCATTCATACCCATCTCTAACATCTTTCCTTTTGAAAACCATGGAAAAGATAATAGACCACTACGACTGTATAAATAAGGAAATTGTCGAGAGAGACCACAGCAAGGTGGATCAACCAAATGCTAAGTATGTACATGGGAGATTCACACCTCTTTGGGAACGGATACCACAAGAGTCAAAGCATGCAAAGGATTCCCACAGGGAGGGGTACTATCGCTTCTGCTATGGTGACTTGTGCTAGATGACCTACTGAGCTTGCTCAGTTATAGTGGCCCTACAATCCAAGGATATGCTGAAGACTTAGTAATCATGACAAAGGTTAATTTTGAGGAAACCCTCTGCGACCTTATGTACTAAGTAAAGCACAAACATGGTGCCATGAGAGTGGCCTACAGGTCAATCCGGGCAAAACCACGATTGTGCCTTTCACACGAAAGAGAGACGTGAGAAAATAAGATCGCTCATGATGTACGAGACGGTAATCAAACTCTCGACAGAAGTAAAATATCTAGGAGTAATTTTGGATCAGAAACTCCTATGGAACAAGCACCTAGAAAAACTATCACAGAAAGCCACTACTGCTCTACTCTTGTGTAGACAAAACCTAAAGATTATTAACACCAACTAAGTACACTACCTTATTCGGCCCGATTTCTGACCTCCCATCTCTAAGCAGACTGGACTGTACACTACAGTGTATTAAGGCTAACCACCCAAATCCAGTCCAGTATCCTTAAAAAAAAAACCATATGAAGCATCAGTATATGGTGGCAAAGAACAAAACTAGTGAGAGCGAGGAACAAACTGGACAAGCTCCAAAGGTTGGCATATATTAACACGGTAGGAGCAATGAGAATGAGAACCTGCCCCATGGCATCTATGGAAGTTCTTTTAGATCTGACTCCGCTTTACTTCTATATCGAATCACAGGTAAGATTAGCCGCGATGAGAAACGGCAATCCATCCAAAGTAAAAAGTGGGCCTAATAATCTATTTAGACTTAGCAGTAGCATTCAAATGGAAGAGATGCCTTTGGACCATCGCTTCGAAATCCCTTTCAACTCCATAGTCTGTGACAGAGAGAACTGGGCAAAGGATCCACCGCGGTTCGGATCGGATAGTATTGCATGGCTTATCGGCGGATCTAAGACGACTGAAGGCACCGGAGCTGGAGTAAGCGGACCCCGTGCCAGAACAACGGAATCGCTCGGTGAATATCCCACCGTTTTCAAAACGGAGCTCCATGCTATATCCACGTCCATAGAAATAAACCTCGAAAGGGGTTACTCAAATAAGAACATAGTCATTCTCACAGATAGTCAGGCAGCGATAAAAGCCTTGACTGCACACACGGTAAACTCAAAATTGGTGTAGGAACTGTTAGTAAAATTATGTATCCTTAGTACCAACAATAGAGTCTCTCTTGCACTGGGTGCTTGGGCACGCGGGCATTGAGGGTAACGAAATAGACCAACTTGCAAGAGACAGAGCAGCGGTCCGCCCAACTGAACCAGAACCGTTCTGTGGATTCTCAATCTGCTCCAATAAAAGGAGCATTTGGGTATGGGAGGAACACAAGAAATGCCAACACGTGGCTACACTGCCCAGACTGGGATAAGCCAAAAGGTTCATACTGAAGCACTCAACTAAAAGAAGCAAAAAGCGTCTACAGTTTGATAGGAACAAAGTATGGATAATAACCGCAATACTCACGGGTCATTCGCGCTTTAAAGATCATCTTAAAAGGCAAGGAATCATAACTGATAACCTTAAGTTCTGCCAACTGCAGGCAGAAACCTCTGAACACATTTTATGCTGCTGTGAGGCTGTCGCAACTCAGCGGCCACAAGTGTCTCGGAGAACACTTTGTGGACCATAGTACCATTACAAAAATAAACCTACACCAATTAAATAAATTCCTAAGAGAAATAGAGCTGAGTGAGGACCTCGAGGTTGAAACTGGAGAAAGATCTGTGAGGTATAGCACAATAGACCACTGGTCGCGGTGCTTGGACGAATCCCTCCACCTCCGACGAAATCTAAAGTTATCCTAGGGAGGATCCCATTTTAGAACACTTTATCCAATTTTTACAATTTTTTTCTAAGCAGCAAACAGTAAAGAGTAAATTGAAAAAAAAGTTGTGAAAAAAAAACAAAATATTTAATATTAAGGGGTTATGCCACTCTAGAGTTTTCGAAAAATCGATTTTTATTTTTTTAAATGGTCCCCCTAGAACGTCAAAAATACTGTCCCTAAAGATTATGGCCGAAGAAGTCTCTAATGACTCGGTTTTCGCATTTTAGTACAAGGCATATTGTAAAATTACTCATGATTTTCTACAACTCAAAACTTCAAACGCGTTTATCTCAAAACTGAACGAATGTTGTATTGTATAGTATTATATTATTATGTCAAATTTATATGTATAGCATCAATGGAAGACCTACTAATTTGAATAGTGCTAAGAATTCAGAAGAAAATTAATGGTTAGTTCTCAGACTAGTTTAATTCACAAAGGGAGGTGTTTTTAGTGGGGGTGGATCACACACTACTAAGATGTTTCGCGCGGGTATCTTAAAAAAATAAAAAAATCTCAAAACTACATTTTTCAAGCTGGCCGGAAACAGAACTCAGACAATTTTCAACCGATTCACTTGACATTTTGAACATATCCTTAAAACAATATTGTCCATCAGAGTACGTAGGATTTTTTTTTTTATATTGCATTTGAATTTCACACTTTTCACTTTAGAAGTACGCCATTTGGCTAAAAATCAAAATAACAAAAAAAAATTTAACAAACTCTTGTGGCTGTTGTTATTATGGTATGTAATACAATTATTAGCTTATCATAGTTCAAAAAATTACAGGCACTAGGTGTCCGGCAATAGACCCTGGAAAAACGGAGCCATTTGAATAATGGCTTAAAAAAATTACGGTACATACCTAGTCAATACCATTTAGTATAAATATCCATTTTTGTAATATCGATTTAAAAACTACAATTTTTCTGAAAAAAAAAATCCTGAAATAGGCATATTTTTTCAGCCTCTAGAGTGTCATAATCCCTTAACAGGAAAAAAAACTTGATTTCAATATATAATAAATTAATTTTAAATAAACCATATTGTTACAACTTGTAACAATTCAATCACATAAACCCTTGGCAGATTAAAAAAATTTGGAAGTGATGGCGTAGGGGGTGAGAGTGCCAAGCAAAATCTTTTTCATATAAAAGGAAAAAACATAAAGAGTGAACGTCTGTATAGAAAAATAAAATTGTTGATAGGGGTTGCAGGGGTTGATAGGGGTTGAGCTGTTGATTTTGAAAGTGGAATAAGTCCATTTCGTTTTAAATCGACATGCTTAACGGTTTACGTTTTAACATGTTTAAAAATATTTATGCCATCTTTTATGAAAATTTAGTTGTATTTGTTAAAAGTGTGATGATTTTAATTGCATCAATAGATTCTCAGAAAGTTACTTCGTGTTGTATAGAATAATGTTAAAATGTCACAAGAAATATTTTTTCTCAAAATGGACTTATTCCACTTTCAAATACAACGGCTCATATGTAAGTGCCTAGAAATGTTTTCCAGGTTTTTCGATATTCAACCCCTAAAAGAGTTATATAAGTTTTCACGAATTCCGACATATTTCTTAGGTCTAGTAAAAAATCGAATTTGCTTCTACCTTTAAGGACTTTTAGTTGTAATATAATCACCGAAAAGAAATTTCAATATTTCTCGATGTAAAGTGATTGCGCAAAATTACATGAATTCCGGTCAAATTAGATATTTGCACGTTTTCATCTATTGTCTTAACCACGCGTCTTTTTGAAACGTTATCTTCTTCAAGTTCAATATTAAACGCGTTTGGGTCTTCTACTGAAAATATAATACCTAAAGTTGCGTCCAAACTATTGGCAGATGTTTTCTCCAAATCTTAAAGTCGATCTTACTCATTCCAATGCCCATACAGCAAAAAAAATCCCTACAAGATCATCGACTAAAACCACACGATCAATCAGACGCACTTAAACGATCGTTTCAGTTTTATAGCAAGAAAATGCATCTATTTGGCCTTATTACCCGCACTCTGATGAAACATTCACAAACGGCAATCAGCCCAGCTATCCCATGGCGAATATCCGATTCTTGAATAACTCTCCTATTCGTTTTCAAACGCGCCAACTTCAATAAAACTGTCAACATTTAAAATGCAATTGAGTACGCGCGCCGCTGCACATGTTCAATTTATCGCGGAAGTTCACGATGTCTTTTACATCGATAAAGCGGCAGCTGACTATTTTATGCAATAACAAATTGGACACATCTTCGCTATAAATTGCGAATTAACAATTATTATTATTATTGTTATTATTGCCAAGATCCGGTCACTGAACTTTCCAACATCAATATGGCAATTTGCATTTATAAAGTGGTGGTTTTCGTTCACCAGTAAACAACTTGTTACGATCAGTGAAGATCATTATTAGCCCTGTATGTGCGCGCAGATTGGGCACACCACTTTGAAGATTATCAACTTTAGTAACTCTTTTTTTTTTCTCCACAGAATCTTGCATAACTTTTAGATACAACTTCTCGAACCGATGGTGCAATATTGCATATTCTGGAAAACAAGTTTCATTGCGGAACTTTTATTCTTGTCGATGATCAAATTTTATGGTGTATCGGATCTTTTTCTTTTTAATATATGCACAGAAATATCTGATGGTTTTGCGGTCTCGATCATTAACAATTCGCTTCCCTTCAGCTCGATTCATATATGCAACTCTACCGCGTGCTAAGTTCATCCAGAGTTCACTTCAATTACCTAGCAAATCTTTAATAAACCTTTTTATTATAATTTTTTTTTTTTTTTTGAAAAAAAGATAGACCCAATGATTAAAAACGTCTTGGAAAAATTGTGTAGGTGGTCTGAAACTGAATCATCCGAGCCGCAATGATGCATCGTTCACGCTCCGAACGACATCCCGCATAGAAAGATGCGAAAAATGATCGATGCGATCGCTATCTAATCCCCGCACGATAAAACTTTGCGACGCGCACATACGACCGAAAATAGATAGTGTATGATTTTACGCTAAAAGAAAAGATACAAGATGTGTGACTTTTAACAGATGTGCTCCTTAAAATTCACCGCGATCCAGCTAGCTGCCGCCACGCTCCACACAATTTTCGAATAATCGTGCGCGCGCACACCTTATCCGTATAATTCGATCGCGCGCGCTCAAATGTAATTTAGCGAATACTCACACCACACTCGAAACAGATAAATTAACAATTAAGAAACTTTTTTTTGGCTTTAGGTTATTTCTTATACATTTTTTTTTTGGTTTAAAGCACGTGGGATGCAATTGGATCTAAAAAGGTGATGGATTACCTGTAGAGGTGGGAACCCATAAACTATAGAGGTAAGCAAAGCGCGAAAAAAACAATACTTGGGCGATATTAATGAATGCTGCCGGCTGTTTTGGCGTAATGGGGTTAAGAGCTGTTTGACTCTTTCAATTGTGTTAAATTGTTTTAATGAATTTGGTGCTATTGTGGTTAGGAGGTGTCATGTTAGTTGCTTGGTTTTCATTTCGATGCTAATTGACGGAGGATTAGTAGTGTGACTAAGAGATATTAAGTGGTGGAGACTCGTCTGTGTTTCTTGGATAGATTTGAAATTATCCATCAAAACAGAATATTTTCTGTGTAGGCGGAGTTCATAGAGCAAGAACAGGGCTTTTCGTACTGAGTCAATGCTGCTATTAATAGAGCACTTTCTTTAGACTGCGTGACATAAGCTTGTACGATTGGAACCCAGGAGATATTAGCGCTGAATTATCAAAGCCACCTAATCTCACAACTAGACAAATACCTATATTAAGTACGTTTGCATTCCATAATGGTCGGTAAGAAAATGGGTCCACATAGTCTTACGAATTTCGTCATATCTTTTACTTAGGCCTTCTAAGATATGAAATTATTACTTTCAGAAACTCTTCAGATAAGGGCATAAGAAACATTCCCAATTTTTTTTTTATATTCAATTCCTAAGGGCGTGTAAAACAATTGTATACGTTTTAACGAATTCCGACATATCTACTAGGAAGGTATCGAATTCTTTTTTACCTTCACGTGATTTTTATATAATCACCTGAAAAGAGATTTCACGATTTTTATACTCTAGATGAAATTATATAGAGTAGTATTATAAGTTTGATCCAAGTAAAAAATATGTAACGCATAGAATCAAGCCTCGGACGAAAAAAAGTTATATGCTATTGTTTTTATTTGTGGTCAAAAACCTCAAATCCGCTTGACATCCGTACGTCCGTCTGTCTGTCTGTTAGCACGATAACTCAAGAACGCCTCGACCTAGGATCTTGAAATTTTGAATTTGGGTGTTTGGTTGAATTTGTAAGGCTAAGTTCGTTAACGGGAAAAGTCGTCTCACTCCTTCGGGTAGCTGCCAAACAAAATGTCCTTAAAACACTTGTTCAAGAATATTTGACGATAACTTCATAAGGGTTTAAGCTACGAGTGTGAAATTTTGTATGTGTTAATTTTTCAATAGTTGGAGTTAAATTTACGATTGTGAGGAAAATCCTATTAGCCCTTCGTGTAGCTGCCATACGAACATCCTTTCAAAATGTCTTCATTAATTTACGAAACTCACTATAACTCAAGTAATCTTTTAGCTACGAATTCGGACAAATTAGTTTTGATTGAAGACGAAGATCAAGTTTACTAGTCAGCGAAATCCTTTAACTCCTTCTGGTAGCTGCTACACAAAATATCCTCAAAGCACTTGTTCAAGAATATTGGCCGATAAATTCATAAGGATTTAAGCTACGACTTTGAAATTTTGTGTATGTTATTTCTCCAATATTTGAAGCTAAATGTATGATTATGAATAAAATCCTATTATTTCCTATTCTATTATAATTCCTTCGTGTTCAACAATATTTTTCGATAATTTTTGAACGCTTCAAACTACAAATTTGAAATTTTGTACACATTAATTTTTGAATGGTTCCAAGGAAAAGGATGAATATGTAAGAAATCGAGTGAGTCCTCAAAACGGATATTTTTTTTCCATTTCAAGATATGAAATTAAACACTGAATATTGTCTTTTAGTTTTGAGTAGCAATCTAATGGGGCTCCACTAATGAAGGACAACAATATGCACACATGTAATACTACTTCATCCCCAACTACAATATAAATCGGAGTTCTAAATTTTACAAAATTCTTACATTAAAAAATTTAGTTTAAAACAGCATTTTTATAGTTTTTGGACTACTGAATTCAATAGTTGCTCCGAATTAACGGGACCTCACGATACTTTAAAACGACAAAAGTGAGGCTTATCGTGTCGTAGCAGCAACCCAGTAAAAGGCAAAGCGTAGGTTCGCGAAAAGAGAAGGAGTTGCATTGCATTAGTTTTTAGCAATCGGGGTCACCAACAGCAAAGGTAAAAACAAAGTTTAGTTAATATGGTATGGATTCATCACTAGGCCTACAAGAATTCTAGCAGAGGACATATTGGAAATATAAGGAGTGTATCTACGTAAATTACTTACGTACTCGCGATGGTACTACAGTCCTCCTGAATGTATACGTAAAATTACAAAATTTTTCAATATTTCATGTATAATGTTCCTGGAAATAAATGTCCTCTAGAACTTATGAGATTTCCTATCTGCAGTCTACTTCAGATAAAAATTTGCATGAGTTTAATTATAGTTTATGACTTGCAACGCCTTGCTACTGAGTATGTTAGCTGAAATACGGTCGGCAGCAAAGTATTTCCAGAAAGTTGCAGCATCCCCAGATACAAACGGAATATTAGTGGATAGTACAACGACTAAATTCTAGTAAAAGTTCGGCAATCCGCCGATCGGTAATTCTGCGTCTACTATAATCCGACATGAAGGAGCAATGTAAAATCTCATTAATTTGCCGACTGTGTGCATTTCGAATAGAGGAAGGTGGGGCAAAGTTAACCCCTAAGGTTTGTATCGAGATTCTGTGAAATAGGTAATAGTTATAAAATCCTTTTCATGTAAAACTGATAGCTTAGGATGTTAGCTTAGTCATGTATTCGTGAAATTAAATTACAGATGCTGATAAAAAAATTATCTACTTCTTTCTATACATACTTCAAATTGCCCCACAACTGGGGTAAAGTGAGCTCTTCCAAGGGGTATATAGTATATTATCCAAAATTTAGCAAAAGAATATGGCAATAGATCAACTAAGACAAACAATATGATTTTAATAAATTGAGTATATTTATATGCCTTTTATAAAAATATAATAATAATAATAATAAATTGAAATGAAATTAAGTGTATTGAGAGCGTGCTCTGCTTTGAGGAGTAGCCCCGAGAACACCAAAATATTTACTGGCCTTCCCTAGGTCAATTTTGTTCAGCAACTGTTGCATTTTACATCGCAACTTCAGTCCACTGTTGTTGCATTGATTTTTATACTCTAGATGAATATATAGAGTATTATAAGTTTAATCCAGCCCGAAAAGTTTGTAACGCATAGAACCGAGCCTCGGACGAAAAAAAGTTATATATTACTTTGTGTTTATTTTTGGCCAAAACCCCCAAATCCGTTTGCTGTCCGTCCGTCCGTCGGTCCGTTAGCACGATAGCTCAAGAACGCGTTGACCTAGGAAGTTAAAATTTTGTCACAACTTGTAAAATGGAAAAAGTAAGGCTAAGTTCGTTAATGGGCGATATTCTTCCAATCCTTCGGGTACCTCCCATACAAGAGTCCTTGAAAAACGTTTTCCCAGTTATTGCTCGAATGCTTCAAGTTAGGAACTTGAAATTTTGCATACGTATGGTTTAAAATGTTTGAATTGAATGTTCCGAATATGATGCAAATCGAATGAGTCCTTCGTGTAGCAGCCTAGAAAAGTCCTTCAAAAATGTATGCTTTTTACTAAATTCACTACAATTCCAGAACGAGTTAGAGCAGGAATTTAAAATTTTACAGGAATTAGTTTTATACCAAAACTAAGACGGAGTTCATTAATTAGCGCCATCCGTTGACTCCTTCGGGTAGCTGTCATACAAAAGTCCTTAATAAACATATTCACCAATATTGCACGATAAGTTTAGAAAGCTTTAATTTACGACTTTGAAATTTTACAAACATTAATTTTATAATAGTCGCAGCTGAAACTATCAATATGAAAAATATCCCATGAGTCCTTCATGTAGCTGCCATACAAAAATTCTGTAAAATGTCCTAACTTACTTTATGAAACTCACTATAAATCAAAAAATCGACCACTATACAAAAGTTTCTACCTGTAAGTAAAAGGTCATGTAATAATTGCTTGTGCTCTCCTCATTCTTTTGATATATTTCCAAATAAAATATAAATCGGAGTTCAGTATTTTATCTAGAGTATCATACGATTGGCTTGCAGCCGATCGTGACTGCGTTATGTTTTGTTGTATATTCTAGCCATGTAGAAATTGTTATTTTTAATTATCAAATAAAATTATATTGGTATGCGAATGAACACTAAACAGGAAGCATCTGCTAATATTTATAAACTTTTGAAATAATCATCAAATCTTACTTTGAAAGTTTCACAATCCATACCCCGATCTCAAGGATACTGTTCCAAACAATTCTCATTCGCTAACAAGTTTTTTTAATTCAATTATTAAACACTGATATTTACATCATATAGTGCCAAAATCGTAATTTCTTTAACAGTGCATTGTGGTCAATGCTGGATACTTTATCGTATAATTTATTTTGCTAAGAGATGGCGCTATTGCAAACTAGAAGTTTTAAGGAGACCACTTTTCCTTGCTAGCCCACTTTGTCCCACCTTCCTCTACAAGATGATTTTCGAGTACCCCGCCGTCTAGACATAATCAAAGTGACCAAAGTATTCACCTATTTATTGTCAAAAAAGTGTTTTCTTACAGTATGACATATTTTCTTTTATCACGTGCATATACACTTACTGTAGTCCGCCATTTCTTCTAATGCGCTTCTTCCATTAATCCGCCACTTCCACTAGTCCGCCGAGTAATTAGCCAAAGTGGCTTGTAATATGGTTTGAAATGTCTATCGTTATTTGTCTCAGGTAGTCTTATATCCCAGAAGAGAGTAGGCAAACAACACGTCATAGGAAAAAAAACGAGGAAAGAGACTTGAATCGAACAGCAGCACAATCAAGACGATTGAAGGATGCTCATTAGAAATTTATCAATTGATGAGTGTCCGTACTTCAATAGTGTAATAGCAAAGTATCTAAAACATTTATTCTCCTCACATAACACATACCCTTCAAATTTGTCGTTCACATTCCGATCTTGCTGTACCCACAGTAACTACACTCGCGCTATTTAAATTGTGTTAATGTTAACACACTTAAAGTTCGTTAATCGAAGCTAATAAATGCTAATCGGTTTAATGATATTAAATTGCCTCAACCCTGATTTTTGTTCGGCTTAAAATGTTGCTGGTCACGGAGGTTTTAGATGTTTATCGTTAGATTTGCTGATCAGTTGATCAAAATTGTTCTAGATTGATGCCGATACGTGTCGAGGGGAAAATATTTCATAAAAATCAATGATTGATATTTGAGAGAGTTTAAGTCAAGATCAATTTTGCCTTTTCTGTTCTTATTTATGTGGCTATAAATTCCGATCAAAACTTTATATTTCTGTTTGTTTTTTTTTGGTTACGACGTGGTAAGTAAGAATCACGAGATTTGGGTCACTAATCATTTCAGAGAACAGATTTAAACTTCCCAGAACAGCATGCGAATGGTAATATCCGTTTAGCTCGGACCCATAAAGTTGATAAACCCCGACTGAAATACTGATAACAGAAATAAATTGTTCTAATCAAATTTTCGGAAATTATCTCGTTCTGGAAATAGACCGGATTGTGTTGAACGATCAGTAGTTTAATGATGTGTTTACTTTTAAAATTATAGTTTTGTGTAGTAAATAATAACAAAATCGATTTGAACACTGAGTACAGAAAAAAAAAATTGTTCTGAGATCAAGTGATCGCGCCGATCGTAAATTTTCCGAAAAGTACTTACAACGTTTCCTGTCGATTTCTGAAAATAGAAAAAAAAAAACAAAACAAACCAAATTAGTAAAATGCATATAGATAAGATACAAATTGTAGGTACACGATCACTTCGAATCGAAGATCGTTCAAAAGTGATCGTGCCTTGTTTTTTTTTCCACTAGTATTATCTTAACCTAGAAATAATCGCTTTTAAAGATCAACACCGATCATCATCTCTGGGCATATCGAAACAATCGTTTCACCACCGCACGGCCCCTCTGCCCTTAGATGCGATCATACTTCCATTTATGTAAGTCCACGATAAGTAGTTCTGTTGCTTTAAAGGAAACAAATGTTTTTCCATCATCGCGATCGATCGTTTGCTGATATCGAGGCAATGCATTAAAGGATTGGTAATTTAATTCAACTGACAAGTGAGACACTTGAAACCACTTTTTCATCACACCTGTATTTTTCTAGCTGATGATCGGATATACACAAGAGGTGAGGTGATCGTATTGAACGATCGGGAATAAATCGCGCGCAAACACGGAATTAGTCTTCACAGTAAGGTAGAGAGAGAGATCTAAGCGAAGCCCTTCATATAAACCCAGTGGAAATGAAGTTTTCTTAGAAAGACTTTTGTATGTCCAAAGGAAACTGACTTCTGGCTAAGTAAAATGGTAAGATTCAAACATCAAGTATCTGACATAACAAATATAGATACAAGGGAAAATATCAAATCTAGTTGCTTCTATGATAGTCTTCTCAAGATCGTGATCTGATCTTTGTAGCTAGAAGTACTTATATTGTTTTTTTTGTTTCAAAGTCTCGATGGGCATGTTGTGTTTCTCTGGCTGGAATTAGCTTATTGTATGTGTTACTTGATCTTGTTCTGATGACTTGTTCTTTTCTTAAGGTGATCCACGACTTTCACACGCTAGATTGAATTTCACATAAAAAAAAACAAGATGAGAAAAAAGTAACAAAAAATTAAATCAATTGTTTGGGTCCGAGCTTAAGATTCGGCCAGGATGCAATAAATACTTATGCTAATATATTCCATGTTTAATGCGAATTTCACTTTAACACTAGAAAAAGATAGGTAGTGAAGAAAGAATTTTGGTAAGAATTTATTTGAGTTGAAGGTCTAGGTATGTCTTGAAAAACTAGCCCGATACAAGCAATGTCAAATTACGAAAAGTTGTGAAATGGACAAACTGGTGTTATTATTTGAATGAAACCGAATTTTGAATGACGGTCCTGCTTTTCATTAGGCAAAAATCCTGTGAAAATAGAGAACCTACCCCATCACAGATAAAACGAAAAATAAGTTTGGATTATTAGCAAAAAAAATGTTTCATTTCGCGTACTCGAACCCGAATTATTCCCTAAGTCGAATGTAAATAAATTTTTGACTTCAGTCATAATCTTCAAGCGAAATCTGTTTCTTGAAATGGGGCAACTACGAGTCAAATATATGAAAATATTTTTAATGAAATGAGATTCATAGTATTAATGTAAGGTTCATACATATAGGTATCATGAGAAATATTTGGTGATTTTCTACATTAAGCATTAAGAACAGTATTGTTTCACTGAGCACGGGCAGCAGTACGCTGATTTAAGTCTTAAAGACAGTTGTAATCCGTAATCCGAAATTTAACTTTTCAACGAGATTACTACCAACCATAGTCTTAATATGTAATAAAGACGGACTTTAATTTTGTTATATCCCCACTAACAATATAAACCGGAGTTAAATATTTCATTTTTTATGATTGGGTTGCAGCCGGTCTTGACTTTGGTTTGTTTTTTCGTAGATTTTATTAATTTCTCTTAATTTTTTTTTCTTTTTTTGTTCATTATTATAGAAATTTTATTTTATTATTTTGTAAATTTAATTTATTTGCTGTAAGTAACTACTATATTTTATTTCGTCTTGAAGAATCATTTGAAAAAAATGTATTTACTAATTGAATATTTCATTAATAATGTTCATGAAAAAAATATTGTATGACTTTTACATTAAATTTTACTTAAGCGAATATTATCAGTGAGCTTACAGGAGCAGCTATTTATGAAAAAAGTTATCAAAAGTCATAAAAACAGCAATATTTTTGTTGTGGTTTTGTATATAAATTTTTAACCAGATCTGATCTAAAAAAAATGCGCAAAAATTCATTCATTTTCATTAAATTTCATTTATTTCACATACAAATTTTCTTTTAATTTTTTGAATACATATATGTATGGATCAAAAGAATGAGAAGTTCAAGTGCACAAATGATTATTACATGACCTTTTACTTATAGGTAGAGTAGAAACTATTGTATAGTGGCTACTCCATTTCTTGAGTTGTAGTGAGTTCCATAAATTAAAATTAGGACATTTTACAGAACATTTGTATGGCAACTACATAAAGGAATTATGTTTTTTTTTTTTTAATATTTATAGTTTTAGCTGTGATTATCATAAAATCACCGTATACACAATTTCAAAGTCGTAACTTAAAGCGCTCTAAAGTTATCGTTCAATATTGGTGAACACGTGTTTTAAGGACTTTTGTATGACAGCTACCTGAAGGAGTAGCTCTAAAGTTTGTTTATTTTCTGCAGGATTTATTTTTTTTTCACTTATTTTAGTATATTTACATTTTTTTGTAATTATTATGTTTTCTTTTTAATTTTGTTAGTATATTTTAAAATAATATGTTGACTTTTGAATTTTTTCGATTACTTCATTACTCCTATTAAGTCTGTGTTTATATTACTTAGTTCGCAAATTTTATGTATTCTGACAATTTTATAACTTTTTGAAACTTTTTTAAATATTTTGTAAATATTGTTCGTTTTCTGTAATTGTTTACTATTCATTTAAATAATTATCATAAATGAGTATAAAGCAGGAGGTCACGTATGCATAATTTAAGGAATATATGGTATTCAATTTTTTGACACCCTTTGAAGATATGCTTTCTAACAAAATTAAAAGGCTACAATTACCTTTAAATATTGAAAATCTGAAACACCTTCCTCTCATCCCGAAGAATGACGTCCTTTGTGTACATCTTATGTAACTTTTAGTATTGTAAAATGCAAAAATTTAGCCTTAAATAAAATAATTCAAATCCAGATAACAATGTTCGAGTAAATACGAGCAAACTCCTATATCTCTTCTAGCAACGATTTAAATTCAAATTCCGTGTTTCATTGGCATTCTCACATGCTTTACGCGGATGCGGAATGTTTTTTCCAGGATTGGGTCAACCGTTTCTCTTGCATTAGGGATTGCAATCAATCCTGGTTTTAAATTTAAATTTTTTGCTCTTTTTGGCTTGACATTGGTTATCTTGATTTCACAGCACTTAACAAAAACCAGTTCGAAATTGGTGCCAGCTTGAATCAACTTTGATATCTGAATTTGGCCCGTCTTGGGTCGTGACATTGGGCCAGGATTGCTAGCTATGATAGATTATGAGATATGCTAAGTCCCTAGTGTCCGATACCATAGTTCCTAATGTCGGGGTCAACCTTGATTCAATAGAAATTGGCAATTATTTGTGATATCCGTCTTTTGGTCAACCTTGGGGTATTATCTTGTCTTCTGCTAACCTTGGTGCAAATTAATGTCGGATGCGCGAAAGTTTACCTCCTTCAACATCTATCCACAACTTGGGTTCACAAGTGGTAAACAAAATCTTTACAGTTCGAATGTTTAAGCATGCAAATTTGAAGAAATTGCTATGCTGAAGTTTTGATTATGATGATGGAACCTGTTTTGCGTTTATTACACATTCGAAAAATTAAGACAACAAGCGGATTTTCATCAAGTAAAACACTCTGATTTCAAATTATCCATCTTCTTGTCATGTCCAACAACTGAAAGACAAAACTCACAATGTTTGTTTCGGTGATTCGAACAAGTGATGTGTTAATTTGCCTCTTATTTTACACCTGACCATCCTCAAAATACAAGATACACGCGTCCAAAAGATAGTGGCGATATCATTCAAAAGTCAAGACCTTTTCTTGGCCAATGACTTTCTTGTCGCCGTTATGAATATCAAATCAGTGCCGCACGGAATGATCAAAATCGAATCAAGTTCAATGTCTTTTCGATGACCGATTAAAGTTAATAGCGCCGTCGTCCGTTTCACACGAATAGTAAAAAAAACTAGCCCAAAACCATTTCATTGATTGGCAATGTTGCATACTAACTTGCGCTGCACCTTGAACAGCAGGTACAGGTAATCGTAGCGAAAAAGTCGGCAATCTTGAGGCAATTCCGCTGACCAATCGGCTGTTTAAATCGTCCGATATTAAAGTCAACCGGTCAGATAATAAATTAGTCATGTTTTCAGGGCGACGTTGAATTTTGTCCTATTAAAAATAAAATTTAGTGCTGCATCGATAAATTGCATTAAACGATTCCTCCGCCATAATAATTCGACTTTATGTTATGAGCTGACAACGGGGCAGAAAACATACTCCTAAAATACATAATTGCCAGTATTGCTGGTTAAAGCGGCTCACCAGCAAGCGGTATTCGCGCTCGACGCATGGTACCTAGGCGCACTTGCCTACCTGTAAGTACTCGCTGCAACATATTAACATGAAGACTACCTCGTATAGGTGTGCTATTTTCCCCCCATTGCAGTTTTGATTGAAACAACAAGTTGTCGCCGAGAAGACCGTGCGCGATTGACGCGACATTAAGTAATCTGCACATGTGCAGTGCTAGCAACCATTCTACGAATTATATTCAAGTACTGGTACTTACATTCGAAATCGATTCGATTAAAATTTTGCGTTTATAGTGTACCTACCCGAAGGGAAAAGGGTGTGTTGAACGATGGGGAAATTGTCGATAATATGAATCCTGGCCAAGTTTTATTTAATTCAATTTATATTTTGTCTCGTTTTACTATTCGCTAAGAGATTTATTTATGTTGTTCTTCGCCACAGGTACCACCATCAGAATTATTCTTGAATGTCCTATAAGTGTAGGGGAAGCTGACCAATGTTAGTCACCTGTATCCGAGGTAAAATTCTATCTTTCGGATTAAATGCTAAATACATATATAAAGAAATTTGCTCTTGAAATTCTATAAGTCATATCTCAATAAATTCGTCAAAACCCATTTGACAAAGATCTTTATAAATGACAAAATCCAAAATGTCTAGTGTAATAGTGTAAGAAGAATTACAAGTGAGAAGAAGAACAAGTGAATAAGCATTACAAAACCAAAGAGATATGGAGGAATTCGTGAAAATATATACAAACTCTTTACATACCTCCTAAAGGAGTAAATGCTAAAAAATTCTGAAAACGATTTCTTGGTGCTTATAAGATGAGCACGCAGAATTAACATTAAATCGAGAACATGGTAGATCTAAGAGATGTGGCAAAATTCGTGAATATATGAACTCTCTTCCACAGACCATTTCACCACACCAACAAACTTAATCTTTTTTAGATCTTCATATATGTTTATACCAAGATTCAGCTTTGTAGGATAAGCCATTCTGATGAAGAAGAAACTCCATCTACCAACTCCAATGACTGAACAATTCTTCTTCCAGCCTAACTTATCTATACTCGATCGGGATTCGAGTGGAACTCTTTCTCCTTCCAATACTGAAACATACACTAGAACCGAACTATTTGGAAACTAGCTGAATTGCGATTTAGCAGTGAATATCGGTACTCCACCTGTACTGAACAGAAGAAATTTTACTATACATATCCATACAGTACTGATTTTTTTAAAATAATGAATTTGAAAATTTGTTTCTTTTACATTTATTATTTTTTGTTGCATAGGCCACTTTCGGGACCGGGAAGATAACAACTTAAATTTCCAGAAGGAATTGGACCTTCTATTGCCGATTATTTAAATACTTTGCACACTTGACTAGTACAAATGAACTTAAATTGTTTTCTTCATTTTTTCATTTTTTATGAGGATGTATGTATTTTCCCTATGAACTGCTAAACCGCTGAACCGATTTTGATAAAATTTTCAGGGAACGTGTAGAATAGTTCCGGGATGGTTCCATGAAGTTTGGTTCCGATCGGATGAAAAACAATTGGTTTTTTTTACATTTTTGAAATTTTTTTGCGATTTTAGTACCCTGGTGCTGTAGTTCTTTGTTTGTTTGTCCCGTACGTTTTTCTAAACAATTCATCCGATTGCGATGAAACTTCGCTGATATATTAAGCATACGCGAAGGTTTCTGCGCAAAATCATTTTAGAGTTATTTCAACAGTTGAGTGTATTTCATATTATTTAGCGGCAGTTCGTTAGTTTTTGGTGCAGTAGTTATGCGTTCCCATTACTAAATGGTAAAGTTGGGTGATGAATGTTGGATAATAGATGGAGGACAGAGGATGGAGGATGGTGGATGTGGGATGGTTGATGATGGAGGATGGTGGATAGAAAATGGAGAATAGAGGATGGAGGAATGGGAGCAACGGAAGTAACGGGAGAAACGGAAGCAACGGGAGAAACGGAAGCAACGGGAGAAATTGAAGTAACGGCAGAATTGGAAGCAACGTGATAAATGGGAGCAACGGGGAAATGGGAGCAACGGGATCAACGGGAGCAACCGAAGCAACGAAAGTAACGGGATAAATGGAATCAACGGGATCAACTGAAACAACAGGAGAAATGGGAGCAACAGGATCAACGGGAGCAACTGAGCAACGGAAGCAACGGAAGCAACGGGAGAAATGGAAGCAACGGGAGTAACGATAGTATAGCACCAAACAAACGTGAGCGTTTAGGGAAAAAAGGTAAACTGTTATCCTAGAAAAATATTCGAGGAAAAAAAATTTATAATAACCAAGTTTCAGCTTTGTAGCAGACGGAAAAACTGTAATTTAAGAAGCTTTTGCTTAGAAGTTACAGGTCAGGTCAATAATCGTAGACACATACCTAGTTTTGAGGACTTTTGTATGTGATCTACCTGAAGCCTTAAGTATGTGATGGGTTTTCGATTAATAGCAAACCTGACCTTACTATAACAAGATACTATGTTCTGTAAAATTTCGACATAAGGATTTCTTGAGTTATTCTCAGATCCGGTAGATGATTTCAAAAACTTTGAAGGAATTTTGTATGGTTGCCCAACTAGCAAACAAACTTCGCATTTTGATTTTGAACTTCAATATAGCTTCGATAAAACTGTTGAGCGCAAGCTGTGCATTCTTAAGCTCGATAAAGCAGAAGCCAATGCTTCGGTAATAACCTCTATGAGGCCTTATAGAAGTAAACACCAATAGTCTTATGGAAGTTTGAGGACTATTAACTTCGATAAAACTTCGGTAAGACTTGCGAGCCGAGGCTGAACTGCCAGAAGTCATTGCTTCGGTAAAGACCTCTATAAGGCCTTATGGAAGTAACTACCAACAGTCTTATGGGAGTTTTTGAATTTTTAACTACGATAAAGTTTTCGTAAGACTTGCGAGCGGAAATATCAAATTGGAAACATCAAGTGATGCGGCTTCAATCCTAATACGAAAATGTTTGAAATTGGTTTAGTGGGTAGCGTAGTGGACCAATGTGTGACGGGACCGTGGTTCCAGAATAGCTTCGATAAGGCCTTATAGAAGTTAGTCTTCTAGTTGGGTCACTACTCACTTTACGATCGACTCACAATCTTCTATCTGCAATTATTATATTATTAAATTGAACAAAATTTAATAATTTATTGCTTTAAGCTGTGTAAGTTATCACCCAACAATATTGTGGGAGCAATAGTATGGGAGCTGCTCGGAGGACTGAGGAAAGAACTCATGAAACTATTATAACTATTATCGAATCTCGCAACGAATTTTCAACCGCATATGTTATTTAAATTGCATCTTCAGTTCCGAGAAGGGCATAGAGGCAAGAGTTTCATGGCAGCGACGATCTCTCCGTAGCATAATTAATAATAAGCGATATAAAATTCGACAGTACTATTTATATATCTGTGAAAAGGAAGAAAAGTTCTTCAATTAATTGTTCTTAAATTTCAGCTCCTTAAAAAACTGACCAGGATGTGGCTATTAAGGTCCCACAAAACTATTTTATTCGATAAAAAATTCGCTGGTATATTCGATTAAATTTAACATATTTGATTCGCTAAGAAAGTCGACTAGGTACATAAAGCAGGCTTAAGGAACTTTACAATAAGTTGACAAGTGTGCCCCGCAAACCATCTCTGTCACTTGCCTAAGAAGATTTAAGGCTTACACTTAAAAACTTGTCCATGTTCCAATTAATTTACCACTAAAAATCGAAACCATACGAGAGTACATTTGATTATCGAAATTTAATCCGACCAGAAAATTACTACCACCTTAACATGAATTTTAATGATTTCGATAATTTTTTTTCTTTTCTTATTTTTTAATTCCCCCAATTGATTTTACTGTCGAAATATTTAATCCCGTCTTAAATTCAGCCCACGTCTACAACATCGTCTTGGCTCCTCATCACAATATTCAGGTTTCGTCCATATAAACACGCAGCCCACCTTACTGGATAAGAACGAAAAAAAAAAACAAAGTGGAAAAAAATCTTCCAAGCGCCATTTAATTACTTCCGCAATAGTGCACTTACACAGGTAGAAATGAAATTAATTAGCGACAGCATTCCAACCGCGACCAACGGGGGTCTTATCTTGCTTAGTTTAATTGTTATGTTCCTCCATTCAGTAGTCAAGTCTTTGCACGCCAAGAGTATGCAAAGAAAATTCAGGAACCCTGAGATGGTCCGGCCGGCCTCTAACATCTAATAAGATAAAACATGAATTTATCGCCAGGTATGTAAAATTTACCTGTTACGATCTTAAGCTAGAGTTCATCTAACTAACTACTAAATCTGGTGCGCGCGATAGAGAGTAACAATATGCCTGGGAATGGATAAGACCTGTTTTTAGGGAGGGGGGCTAACATTAATTAGCTCCGCTCCTATCGACAGGATTAGCTTTTCTTTATAGCGAAGGTGATTTTAATTGATTGAAAGTGTTGAGGAGTTACATTAAAAATATTAATACAGAGATGCTGTGATCGCGATAAGATCGAGACAAGCGATCTGTTCTTTCCTTTTTTTTCTTTTAAATTAATTGATCGGTGCAGTGAGAAATTATGGCGGTAGAAATGTCGATATGGCGAGCTAAAATGATTGGAATTCGAATTTAATTAGTTGCTTATCGAGCCGTGTATCACCGGTGAACATTACTTTGTTTCGGTGTGTCGTGTTGAAATTAAGCGAGGCAACTAAAACGACATTAATCATGTCTAAATTATGCTATTTGAAACATGTATCACCGGTCATCATGGTTAAACTATTTAGTTGTTAGAAAAGTTATGACGTTTTATTCCCTTCTCCTCACATCACAGGCAATTTGAACATGTATCACCGGTGAACATGATTGAATTAAGAATATTTAGGGTTTTTTTTGCATCACGCGTGACCACCGTAATCCTAACTGGATAGATTTCTACCTTGGCTATTGTGTTTAAAAGGACATGTCATTTGGAAGACCTCGCCAATTTGAAAACAATGTTTGGCTAGGTCTGAAAGGGTTGTTTTCAACTGTGTTGTTATATCTAGACAGTAAACAATTTTGTGAAAATTACTATCCTTAAAACAGAAAAATATTCATTTAATTTTCAGTTAATTTAACAAAATGGAGAGTAATTCTTAAAAATGCGTATTTTTACACATTTAATTCATAAATTTACTAACTTAGTAGTAATATTACCACACCGTAAGAAATAAAAAGAAAATAATGTTTATAAAGTGTGAAGTTTGTCGCTTTACAACAAATAAATTAAATTTATATAATAAAAATGTAAAGTATTTTATACTTTTTACCTTTTTTGACATTTACCTACCCTGGTTTTTCCCCAATTATCATGTTTGATTGATCTCATTGAATTTTTCCAATTGTAGATTGCTATTCAAAATATGTCTAGGAATTCATCTGGATTCATTCGCTTGAAGCTTATTCATTTACATTATCAATAAATTAATAACAGTAACAATAACAATAACAAACATAAACATAAACATGTCACATTTTTGTAGTACATATGATGTACATACATATTAGTTTTTCCATAATCGTATTCGAATACCTTGCTACGTCTATGTCTATGTAGTCATCACAGCATGCACTTCTATTATAACAGTTTAGAAAAAGCTTTGCTAGACCGTAAAATGGCTCACTCAGATGATGCTTATTTGATACTTCATAAATCAAAAATTAAATTAAATTTCATAGAATAATTTGATTTTTTTCACGTTTGCTAAGATTGACGGTTACCTACCTCAGCTGTCGTAAAAGTATTCAAGACACGAACCCGAAAAGGAATTGAAACACAGCTTTGCTATGTTTGACGTCATAAACTGTTATAACTAGACGAATTAAAAACAGGTGATTAAAAAACAAGTCCGTGGAGGTGAAATTCGATTGTGATCAGACCGGAGAGATATGGTAGAATTTATGAAAAAGTACTTTACACCCCCTTAGGGGTCAATTTTCAAAAAATCTTTAAAACACTTTCTAGGTATTCATATGAAGAATCCGTAGAATAAAAGTGAATTCAATATTTTCGAAGACCTAGTAGAAATGACGAAAATCGTGAAAATATATGCATTAAATTTTGACTGAACATTTTTTTTTGCCCCCCCCCCTCCCCCTCCAAACGCCATAGCATACGAATCTCTTTTTATTAAAACTACTTTTCTAGTTGATTTACATATATACGCCGAGTTTCAACTTTCTAGCATAAGCCATTATACAGTTAGGAAAAACACCCCCCACCCCCGTACCATATATCCCTAAAAAAAATTATATTTTTCCAACATGCCACTACTATAGCTCTATCTAAATACCAAGTTTCAGCTTTTTATCATTATAGGTTCTTAACATATAAACATCGGAACCTTTTCCTTTTCATCCTCACCCTCTCCACAACCTCCAATTTTTTTTTTCTCTGCTAGGGTTCTATTGGGCCTACGTCTGGTAAAAAATTTGAGCACCTATCTTATACCTATCTTATTCTTATCCCCCCCCCACTTCCATGTTCTACCACCTCCTTAAAAAAATTTACTTCGAGCAATCTTTATTTGTCGACCTTTCTACTCAAACCGATTTTCATTTTTCTAGAGAAATTGGTTCGTAAGATATCATAATCTAAAGTTTTTCACCCCCCCCCCACCCCCGTACTCCACCACCCTCACTAAAAAATTTCTTTTGAAACTTTTCTCCTAGTATAGGTACAAATATTCGTTAAGTTTGAATATCGTGCCATCAACGGTTTAGAAGATATGGATTTTAGAATGTGTCGATTTTGGAATTTTTGCGTTTAGGACGAATTATTTTCCCCCCACTCCCACACCCCTTTACCCATATCAAAAGCGTAAGCGGTTGCTGAGATCTAGAAACCAAAATTTTTCGTCTAAAACCCTCGCCTCCCCCCTGATACCCACATCCCTCTAAAAGATACCAGTCGTAGAGGTTCACCCAACCTACCAACCATAACAATTTCATGATAATACCTCAACGGGTTTGGGAGGTACGCGCCTTCAAACTATTTTGCGTACGGCGTACAGACGGACATTTTTTTTTTTTTTTTGCTTTTTTGGGGTTTACTAGTCCTAGAACGTGAAAATACAAAATTTCAGGGTAGCAAATTTTTTTGAAATTTCAGGTCGATCACAATACTTTATTATTAAAAAATAATAAGGTAAAATAACGTTCCAAATAGCCTCCTGCTTATTTCTTAGGTTGTCAGTCTCATAGCCACCAATACTGCATCTCAGCATTAACACTTTTGGTCAAAAATTTTGACAATGGTATTTAAACGGTCAAAATGTCTGTGACGGTCACCGGTGACCTCCATGGCATTCAACGTGTTAAACACGTTTCGGACTTCAACCCATGAAATAATTAAGTTGCGCCCTGTCTGTTTGCCGATTTGTATTTTTTATTATTCTAGTAGCACATCTATCACGCTTAGTTTCACCTTTTTAGCACAAGCCGTTTCTAAGATATGAAAAATCACCCCCCATCCCCGTACCTTGCAACAGCTATAAACAATTTTATTTTTCTCGGATGTCTCTATAGTAGCTCTATACAGTTTTCAATTTTTAGCTTTCTATCCTTAGCGGGTTTCGAGAAATTAAAATCAGAATTTTTTCATCTCCACCTCCTCCTACCATAACTTTTTACACCCAAACCCCTCAAAAAAATTTTCTTCTCTAGAGGTCTACTGGTCTTCCTGTAAAAATTTCAAGATCATATCTTATACGGTTCATGAGATATACAAATTTATTTTTTTGGAAAATGGCTAAGTCCACCTTCCGCGCTTCAACTTCTCTCAAAAATTTGGATTCATGGGTAGGTTCAGCTCGCTTATGTATTACCGGAGATTATTCTAACTTTAATTTTTTAATGTATAACCGGTGAGCATTTTGTAAATTTGTCCTATATTGATAAATCTTAGGTATCATAAAAACAAAAACCAATTGCATTACACTACCTTCACCAGTGTATCACCGGTGAACACAAGCGTTAAAAGACCCAGACGCCGAAACTATGGCCATATCTTCATAAACCTCTTGATATCCGATCATTTGTCGAATTTCCCTTAAAATCGTGACCGAAAACTATCTAAGTTCTCATACTACTGCTTAACCGTTTCTCGCGATCACTTGCACACCGCGCATATACCACCGCGGTAATCTTAATCTGGTTAAAAAAAAATTTAAATCCCCACTAAAGAGGTGTGAAGTAAAGTGCAATAAAAACTGACAATTTAAGATTATAATTCGGTCACGAATTTGTCCATTAAATCGCGGAAGAGTTAAAAAACAATCGTAAAATTTTCTACAATGTGTCGATTTTCGTTGCGCACCGTATATTCGAACCCGAATGACATGACCGATCATAAATTGTGAAAGTAATTGCCACGTAAAGTTGAAGATGGCATCCTGAAGAAATGTTTCCTTTCTCCTTACTTTTCGCGGGAAAAACGGTTTTCTTTTTCCCAGCAAATAATTTCCACAATTTATGTATGTACGAGAAATGGTAAGAGGCAGGCAAGTTCGTTGCATTCCGAATCGAATTGGTTTGATTGCCATTTAACCGAGGCAATTTAATTGAGCGGTTTTTTATTCGTCTTTTTCAATTAATTAGAATGGAATTTTATGGTATGCACTTGTGGCCTACGGGTACGATAGGTTGGTTTTCTATAGATTTTCGCATACGGTTGCATTTAATTTGCAATTGAATCTTAACTGCTACTTGAATTGGCGGTAATTGTTTTCATCGAATGCCGGCGAAAAAAAAAACATTGTCCGGGACTGAAGGTCTGGGAGAAATTCAGAATTCGTGACAATCTTTGCATTGATTCTTCGCTGTGACCGCATAGAAGTTTGCCGAACAATTAGATGAGATCATTAATTAGAACGACAATGTTGTTGGCGGAAGTTTCAAGCGAAATTCAATTTAGTCAAAGTGCCGATGAGTAATTTTATTTTGAATTTTTCGCGACAACAGGCACTCATTTCATAATGACAACGCTTAGACTCTACCAATTAAAATTATCGCAAGCAAATCACGAAATATTCACTTACGATTCATAAGTGAATCATTGATCGTACTTTTTTGTTATTCGTAAGTGAATTATGTAAATGAATAATTTTGGTAACTCGTATCTAGATCACCACAGTACACGCATTTTAAATTCATCTAAAATAAGAAAAAGGTAGACGTTCACAGAATAATCATTCTTCACAGAAATATCTGTAAAAGTTTCATCATTTTAACGAAAAAATTTCAGTCAAATTTTCATCAAAATCTGAGTAACTTTGATCGGTCAAATTTTATGTAATTTTCACAATACACCTGCATGATTTCGATCAATCAGCGCTTGAAAGCAATATATATTTCAGCAATATAAACAAAATTATTACCAAATATTGAAGATACAATTTTTTATGTGTTTTGTCAAATTTTAATCGAATTGTTCAATTTTTGAGCGACATTTTTTTTTTTAATTCGCTAACAAAAATGGAGAAATGATAAAAATATTCATAGAATCGTCAAATTTACAGCACTATCCGTTCATTTTATAAATTGTCAAATTTTACACAATTTTTATCAATTTTGACCATGAAACTTTAACAAACTTTATCAATTTTGACCATGAATCTGTCGTTTCTAGCAATATCTGATCAATTTTCGACTATCAAATTTTAATCGAGTTTTCAAAACTAAATTTGATCGTAGAATTTAGAGCAACATCTGTTCATTTTCTTTTGACGCCGCATTTCAGGCGGACTTTCTACAATATCGGAACAAATTTTTGAATAATTTTGAATATAAATTTTTAGGAGTGTTTTTGTAAAATTATAGACGAATTTTTAGAAATTTTGATCAATTTTTATACGTAAAACTATACTCAAGTTTTTGGTAGGAAAACAATCCAAAACTAGTAAATAAATTTGGAAAAATAATAAAATAGACAAAACAAAAATTGATATTAAATTCCGACGACTTATAAAAAGAAGCGTATACACAAGTTAATTAGTTCTGTCTGACAATATTTGTACAATTTCAACTAATCAAGGTACAACTCAATCGATTTTTCAATATCAAATTTTGTACGAATTTTCATGTGTTACGTGTTCGGATTTTAAATGGATATTTACTCAAATGTTTGGCGAAATTTCAGTAAGATCAGACAAGTTTTGAACACCGTAAAATTTTAAATAATGTTTGTACAATTTTCGACAGTTACATTTTCAATTTTAAACCGTCTACTTTTGGGAAACTATTCAGCCATACAATTTTGATCAAACTATCAAATTGTTGAGTAACGAACAGAGATGTATAATTTTCATCAAATTTTTATCGTAAAATTTTAGACGGGGTTTTAGCAATATGTGTAAAATTTCGATCAAGTTATACACATATTTTTAATTAATTGAAATAAAGCCTGACAATTCAACATTTCAATTAAAGAGTTTCAGTAAAAAAGATTTGAAGAGAAACTTGAACTGAAATTCCGACAGAATCAAAATTGTAAGCATTCATTCAAAGAGACATCGAAACGAAATAATTTCTGTTTGTAGTTTTCATAAAATCAAATTATCATCATTTTGACCATATTAAGAAAATTCCCGATAAAATTTTCCAATTGCAATCGAATTACACACATTCGATATGTCGAAAACCCATACAAGGTGCGTGCGCGCTCTTGTGCGGTGGATTGCAATTTCCTACCTTTTCGAAAATCGCCTCGATATCCACCGGTTGTTACCTTTATAATCCGATAATTTATACGACATAGAAAACGTAAAGAGTGAGGTGTAGGTTGGAGAAAAAAAGGCAAACAAATCGTCCGACTTTACATTTTATAAATTAGACGCAGTCGATGTTTGTTTTTGTTCTATCGACTTTTTTTTTCATGTATGGCTTTTCTTACAAGATTGAACGACAATCGCCGGATGCCCTGACTATTTCAATCTGAAGAATTGTCGTCGATTGCAACAGAAAACTAAATGGCATTTTAACTTATAATTAAAGTTGTCATTTCGAAATCCAATTAACATTAATTTGAGATTTGAAAACAGTTGTAAGGAAACTCATTAATAATAAAAAGTTGTCTGGAAAAAAGACAGAGAAAAGAAAATTCATTCAGTTGATGTTGAAGTTAGGCGTTCAGAAAGAAAAAAAACCGAGATTTCATACACAATTTTATTAGATAATTTAATTTAATGGTCCATTACAGTACAGAAAACGGCTGCTTCTACTACTGTTGCTATTTATTGCGGACATAAAAATTTTTTTGGATTAATTTTTTGAATTTATTCAACTGTATGGAAGCCAACTGAAAACAATTTCCTAGTATTGCGAAAGAGAAGAGCAAAATTAATTAATGAACGCAACTAAAACCTTTTATTAGTTCTAAAACTGATTACTTAATTCGTGCGGTATGTTGTAATTTTTCTTGCTGTTTAATGGATCATTAAATTTGGAACTGTTCCAGGATTAGATCGCGTAGATTCCGTTTTGTTTGGCGAACATTTGGAATTTTATAGCAACAAATTGTCTGGATGTTGTCCAAAAAAGATTTATGCAATCTGATCAGTAGCCCATCTATTGGAACTTAAAGAAAAAGATTAAATTTATCGCAAATGGTCTGTCGTCGTTACTAACTACGGTAAATTTTGCAAAAGAAGTTATTATACACAAGAGCTGTAGTAAAATCAACATTGTGTCCTATTCCCTCTATTTAATCTTAGAAAAAAAAAATTTTTTTGCGGTAAAATTTTGATCAACGTGGCACTGTCACAGGATCAATTAACTAGGATCAGTTTTAAGTAGGTAATATCTGTTCAAATTTGTTTAAATTTTGACCATCGGATTTTAGATACATTTTTTACAGTCACATTTTTATCGAAATTTCAGCAATATCATTAAAATTTTTACTACCGTCAAACGATGTCCAATTATAATCAAACTTTGCGTTGGTATTAAAACAATATCCTTCCACTTTCCCTTTCATAATTATTCCCGTCTTTAACTATTCAATAAAGTGTCAACTTAGTATTTCCAGACATAGTAAAAATATGGCAATTGGTGAGCTTTATAAAGTTTTTGCTGATCCCAACATGCAGACATTTACCATTTTCATGTGTTTTTTTAGATGCAATTTATTTGAAAAAAAAAAGAATTAGTCGAAAATCAACTATAAAAGCTAGAGTAACATATTGGTGACAAAATAAATAGAAGTCCGAAACGTGTTTAATACTGAGATGCGGTGTAGGTCACTATGCAACTGATAAGCTAAAAAATAACGTTCCAAATAGCTTCCTGGTTATTCTTTAGGTTATCAGTGGCATAGTGACCTACACTACATTACTACAGCTCTGTACATTAATTAAATTTTGAACTTTATTCTTTACTTTAATTACTCTTATAGTACTTTTACATATGCATACTAAGTTTCAACTAACATACGCTGTTTCTGAGATATGAAAAACCATCACTACCTTCGTACCTTGCTATCAATATCAAAAAAATTAAATTTTCTAGGATACTTCTACAGTGGCTCTTTTTCCTGCTAAAAGTTTACTAGGTTTAACTCCTGAAAAAATTTTAAGATCATATCTGGTACGGTTTTAGAGATATACATTTTTTTTTTTTTTAAATTATTATCCCTCTATTTTCGAGCTCCATCTCCCCTCTCAAAATGTTTACATTCAGTAGACTCCACTTGTGATGTACAGAAACCAGACTTCATCTTCCTGGTACAACTGGTTCGGAAGATATTGTAATCCAAAGTTTTTCACCCCTACAATTCACTTCCCCTATTAAAATTGCCCTTTGTCTACTCTCCTAGTATCCCTTAAGATAACTACAAAGTTTCACTCATCTGAGATCAACGGTTCAGAAGATGTGGATTTTAGAATGCTCCAATCCCAGCTTTCAAACGTTGCGGACACATTCCCCCACCCCCCCCCCCTCTCCCGCTCCTATACCCCTTATCACAAATTGTTTTGCAAATAGGTTCATTATCATAGTACTACATAAGTTCCAAGTTTCAGGCTTCTGCCATAAGCAGTTTCTGAGATCTAGAAACCAAATTTTTGCGTTTAAAACGCGCCCCTCTTCCCACCTTTCCCCCTCCGCCCAAAAACGATACCAATCGTAGGAGTTCACCCAATCTACTCGCAATCAAAATTTCAACTTAATATCTCAACGGGTTTGCGTGCGGCAGGCTTCGTCTACGGCGGACTGACGGACATTATTTTTTTTCTATCTTTTCGGATCTTCTAGTCCTAAAACGAGAAAATACGAAATTTCAGTAAAGTACATTTTTTTGAAATTTCAGGTCGATCACAATATCTACTTTATTATTAAAAAATAAAAAATAAAAATGAAGTGAGCAATATTGCATTTAAATTAAATTACTATAAGTTACTGAAGACCATAAACAATATTATTTTAAAAAGCTGCAAGTATTTTCCAATCAACAGTAAAATCAATTTTTTATGTAGCTCTTCCGGAATTTTTAAAAATGATAAATCAGAACACAGTGCAGTACTAAATTTCAGTACATGTGGAGTACTGACATACAATGTTAACTCCCTTCCTGCCTGTTAACAGAATTCAGTCAGTACTTAAAATGGTTTCATGGAGTTGTAGATGTTTCAGTACCGGAAGATAAAACGAGTTCCGCTCGAAATCCGCTTTCCCATTTTTTCCTTGTTTTACCTACGGTCACGTGCCTTGAACGTTAATTTTTTTTGTTGATTTTATAACGTCCTTGATAGGAATGCATGATACCTGGTCAGGTCTTTATCCGTCAGTTTGTAAGTATAAGAGCCGATTCGATCATCCATGACTATCAATTCTCCGTCTTTTTAAAATCTCATCGCGAGCTCCACCTTCTCCTAATCTTTTATGTTCCCGATCCGAACACAAGATCAATTCATCGTCTCCTTCATTTATCTCACATAATTGTGGCTCGATAACAGGAAATTGAGTTAAGTTGAGCATGTGCAAATACTTTGAAAAAACAGGTAACAAGTTGTTATATGATCCCATCCGTTAATCGTATCCCTCCTCAGATCGTTGATCTTGATCGTCACGATCATAATCTTGAGGAGATAACTTCTTCCTACAATTTTCTAATGTTTTTTTTTCTCGATTTTTGACAGGTATTTCTATCTATCTATCTCCTGTTCGAAAGATAAACCAAGGAAATTGTTTTAAAATTACGCGCATGTGCTGTATGTTTAAAGAAAAGCATATTCCTTTCAAGAAAAAGAAAAAGAAACTCAAACCGACACGATCCTAAGAAGTCGTACTGGTGCTGTAATCATACAAGTAGAAAAGTGGAAAATATACGATAGATCGCCCAAGGAAGGAAGACACGTCTTGGGATGATGAGTAAAGTGCAAGTTGCCCAACTCATTCTTTACGGTAAGACGTGTAGCAAACTAGTTTAGTTAGTTTTGTGTTACGGAAATAAAAGCAAAACTCCGCCATAGAAAAGACGTTCGGACAAGACGTTTTTCTAGGCCTTCTTCTATTCCGTAGTATCAGCGCATGTAATTTCGATGATTGATGTCTTCGGGATGCATCTTTACATTTCTGATGTTATTTTTCGAGCAAAGTATTTAAGGTAGAACGTCTGGCTCTGAGGAGCTCCATGTAGCTTGAACCGACGGGAAAATTGTTTGTTTATGACTTTTGAATACACAAGCGGAAGGATTTCTCAACGAATTTGTGTAGAACGCGCTGAGCTATAGTTAGAATTCGTCCACTGTCGGGTGTTTGTGATACTAAATTTAGTTGAAGATGATCACGTACAAGAAGATGGTACTTTCTCCGCCTTTGTTGTTGTTGACAGTTCCATTTTGAAAGTCTGTCGCAACAAAGTTTTCAATTTCGCTTAAAAGTCCTGCATCTTTAAAATAAATGGGACTATGTGCAGAACGATTTTATGGCGAAGACAATGCCCTTTATTGGAGAAACTTTGATTCAGAGTCATTTATCCGAAAAAGTGCATCGTTGACTAAAGTTTTTTCTTCAATTTTATAAAGAGCTATTTTGTCACCTTTAATTTTAAGGCGAGTTTATTAAGCTAACAGAACTACTGCAGAAGTAATTCGCATTTAACTCAAACCATTTTTTCACTACGTCAATTCTTGTTTTTTAATAAAGTGTAATTAAGACTCTATTGCGGAACATTTATGAAACCAACAACAGAATATTAATAAAATGTTTTGTGTACCTACTGTTCTAATAAAAGCGAAGTCTAAAAGATTGCTTTATTTGAAAGTAGGTACTCGTACTATGCTCGGTTTACTCGCGGCAAAAAATTACAGTGTAACTGAAATTTATAGGTACATAAATAAAATTATAATAGACTCAAGACTGCTTAAAAACAATTAAGTAATAAAGTTGTACATTAAAGAGTTTAGCTTCAAAGAAATACATTGATTTGACGATAACTTAGAAGGAAGACAGGTAAGCAAAAGCGAAGATTACTAAAGGCACTCTTAATGTTTCTCAGAGAAGAGGTGCACATATCATTGAACACACATATCTTTTCAATGTTGTGTTAGGAAGGAAGATATTGCCAGAAGCGTTAAATTGTAAGGTTTAGTAATGCAATTAACAAAACCAGACTGACATCAGTAGATGTATGAAACGTTTAGCGGTACGAATATTTCTCTTCTCAGTTGCACTTTATTAAACAAAAAAATTTGCCAATGGTCTGGGCGAAACTTTGTTATTTTTCCGGCAGAAGTTCGCAACGCGTTCAATTCTGAGATGCGGTGTAGGTCACTATGTGACTGAAAACATAACAAAAAGTTCGGGAAGCGGTTAGAATAGAGCGTAACATATGAGTTAATTAATTGAGTCATATTTCGGGATGCGGTCTAGGGGTTGAAAAAGGAGAAAAACTTGTAAATAAGTAATTAATAAACATGCCTGTGGAAGTAAAAAGATATTCGATATATGGATCAGACCTGAGAGATGAGGCAGAATTCATGAACAAGTGTACAACAACTTTACACCCCCTTAGGAGTCGAATTTTAAAAAATCTTGAAAATACATTCTAGTTATTCATATGAAGAATCCGTAGTATAAAAATGAGTTCAATATTTGGAAAGATCTAGTAGATATGACGAAAATCGTGAAAATATATGCATTCTCTTTTCACTGAAAATTTTTTTTGCCCCCCTTCCGAACGCCAATGGATATTCGATTTTTTTTTTAACAAAATTACTTTTCTAGTTGATTAACAAATACACACCGAGTTTCAACTTTCTAGCATAAGCCGTTCTATAGTTAGGAAAAAACACCCCTCACTCCTGTACCATACAACCCCTAAAAAAACTATATTTTTCCAACATGGCAATACTATAGCTCTATCTAAATACCAAGTTTCAGCTTTATATCATTATAGGCTCTTAAGATATAAACATCTGAACCTTTTCCTTTTCTCCCTCCTCCACCCTCACTCTCTACACCACCACCCTACTTTCCCTACTAGCGTTAAATTAGCGCTACGTTTGGTAAAAATTCTACGCATTTATCTTACACTGTCCTTGCGAAATGAATTTTTTTTTTTGAAAAATTCTTATCCCCTCCACTTTCATGCTCCACCACTTACAAAATTTTATACTCTCAGCAATCTTTGTTTGTCAACCTTTATACTCAAACCGAATTTCATTTTTCTAGAGCAATTGGTTCGTGAGATATCGTAATCTAAAAATTTTCACCCCCCAACCCCGTACGCCACTAGCTCCACTCAAAAATTTGTTTTCAATGTTTTCTCCTAGTATACATAACTACAAATATTTGTTAAGTTTGAATTGTGTGCCATTAACGGTTTAGAAGATATGGATTTTAGAATGTGCCTATCTCGGCTTTTTTGCGTTTCGGATGCATTCTTTTTCCCTCCCACTCCCACAACTCTTGATCAATACTGAAAATGTTTATGCAAATGGCTCTACTATCAGAGCTTTATATGAATTCCAAGTTTCAGCTTCCTACCATAAGCAGTTGCTGAGATCTAGAAACCAAAATTTTCGATCTATAACGCTTCCCCCTTCTCCCCCTAACACCAACACTCCTAAAAATTGGGTCACTTCAAGGAGCTTACACTGTCTATTCGTGACAAAAATTTTAATTTAATATCTCGGAGCATTTGGGAGTTACAAGCTTCAAACGATTTTGCGTACGGCGGACAGACGGACTTTTTTCGTGTCTACTAGTTATGAAACGTGAAAGAAAAAATGTTCAAGGTAGCAAATTTTTTTTTTAAAAATCGATCACAATACACTGTATTATTAAAATAATAATGTAAAAGAATTGCTCGATAGCAAAAATGTTTTAGGTCAAACTTCAAAATTGCTTATGGTGGAGAAATAAATTTCCCAGCGTATGAAAAGTAATAAAATAAATTTAAAAAAAAAAAAAAAAAATTACATCAAAGATCTTGTTTCTTGGAAAAGTGATTGTGTATGAAAGTGTTAAGGTTATATGGAATGCAACCAAATTTTTAATCTAAAACCCTACACTCAAAACTGTATATTTCAAAAAATTAATACCAGTCTACATTTTATAAAAATTTGATGGGTAGGTACTTAAGTTATTCAACGTCAAGGCAGTTTGTATACGGCGAATCTTTCCCCATTTTCTTGCCGCAACATTTTTGTATCTGCTCTACAAGACAATTTTCCAAATACAAATCTGATATCTGAATAGACCTAAGAGATTTGTCAGAATTCGTGAAAACGTATAAACAAACACCTTTGTGATCACCAGACCCAAAATATATGGCAAGATTCGTGAAAATATATATACAATCGACTTACTCCACTTTAAGATTTAATTATCATTCTTAAGCGAATATGTAAAAATCCCGTTGAGGTCAAAATTAATCCGACATATAATCAGATCTAATAGAACCGCTACTCCTTAAATAATTTTTAAGTATGTATATATAAATTTTGTGAATTTGGAGACTCGTTGTTGTAAAAAAATGCATATCCAATCAGATATAAGAAATAATCAGTGGTTCGCTCTCCTTAGGGGTAAAAAATTGAAGATTTCTGAAACTGATTTGTATGTAATTATCTAAAAAGCCCGTTCTAGACAAAAAAAAACCCATGCAATATCGTATCAAACCTAAGATATCTAGCGGAATTCGTAAAAAAGTATGCTAGCCGTTTATTCCACTTCAGAGATTGAACATTATAAAATCATGAATTTTACTTTCAAGCGATTACATGAAAAAACTATGAAAATAAAAATCAATTCATATCTAAGAGATATTGCGGAATTCCTCAACACGTATGCAGCCCCCTACATCTCCTTAGACTTCAAAATCGGTTTTATGCTATGGAAGGCATGTTCAAGTAAAAAAGAATATGATATTACAACAGCCTTAAGGAGGTTATCCCGTGTGCACGCTTTTTTTTACGTCATTTTTGGGAATTTGGTCTTGCGAACTTAAGGGGTTAGGTGGGTTTCAAAGGCCTAAAAAAATGGTATTTTCACTAATTTTTTTTTAATATATCTAATAAAATATTTTATTTAAAAAATTTAGTACATCAAAGATACATATTTCTTAAGTATTTCGTAAAATTGTTGTTTAAAAATGTTTATTGCTTAAAAATTTTGGGGTGGTTGGGACCTCATTTCCTTTGACCTCTCACAAAAAAGTGCTCTCGGCGTGGACAGGATAACTCATGACTGGTTCATCCGAAATAAAATAGCCAAAAATTTTCAGTTAGTACATGCATAGAGCTCGTGCTTGAACGAAGGAAAAAAAATAATTTTGAAATTTAAACTTTTGGCGGAGTTGTGAACAAAAAATCCCATTTATTGGTCAAAATTTCACAACACCACCATACCAACTTGATCAAAAAGTTTCTGGAATAACCACGGTGTGGCGCTTTTATTGTTCAGTTTTGAGTTCTGTTTTTTTTGTTGTTAAGTTGGTAGATCTGTTGTTGACATTTGCAAAAGTTACGTAGCCAAGAGTACATCTACCATATCCTGCACTATATTTGGATGTAATTTATGCAAACATCGATTTTTGGAAACCGTCACACGGGATGACTGCCTTGAGAGATATGGAGGCATTCGTGAACGTATACAACTATCATTACCCTTAGGGGTTGACTATCAAAAAACCCTGAAATTAGTATCAAGGTAGTTACATGAAAAAATCATTCAAGTAAAAAGCAATCGGATATCTAATATTGTAGTTTCCGACGACTACATAAAAATACCGTGGAGTAAAAATGAATTCGATATCTTAATAGACCTAAAATTTTCATTCGAGTAGCGGTCGGTAATCGTGAAAACGTCTAGAGCCGTCGTACACAGTCCTTTTGATTTTGAAAAAAAAAAAGTTTTAAGCGATTATATATATGTAGGTACAAAGCCTACGAAAGTAAACACTAATTTAACATCAAATCAGAGCTAATAGATGTTTCGGAGCTCGTGAAACCGTATGCAACTCCTTTTACCCTCTCAAGTTTTGAATTTGAATGTGGAAAAAAATCCTCTGCTTTTATTCGGGCAAACTGTAGCAGTAAAAACAATTCAATATCGCACACGACCTGAGGGATATGACGGAATTCGTGAAAATAATATGGAACCCATTTTTTTCTGTTGATGCAAATTTGATCTTTTTTTATTTAAATTACTATTCTCGTAAATCTTTCTAGAGTAAACCCTCCCTGATATAAAACGGGCTAAAACGTGTACAAAATGGACAAAAAAATATTTTTAAATTAATTACAATATTTTACTATTAATATTAAAATAATAAAGTCCAACTCAACCTTTATCTCACGTCACTAATTTAAAAACCTAATTCGCGACACGCGATACCATAAATCACGTGTGAAAATGGCGCCAAAACTGTGTCGGTAATGTTAAAAAAAAAATCCCCCCGACCATTTAACCTGAAATCCGTTTATGTAAATCGCCTGTCTACCAGGTACTTACTAAAAAACCTAAATGATAGTTATCCACATCAGATAGGTAACATAAGGTAAAATACTGTTCGCCGTCATCAGGGTCACCACTTTGATTCAGGTGATTTACAATTCCCCCCGGAGGTATTTCTGTTTTGGTATTTTTTTGCCCACCGCTTTGATAGGCTCCGCGATCCTCATCAAACCGTTTTTTTTTCATCTCCGCGATATTATAAAACGTGATATGAGTTTCTTGTCTTTTGAATTAATCTTGCGACAAAACTTCTTGATCGGATTTTTTTTTAATAGTTTTTGATATATGGCACTTATCTACAGCATTTAAAAAAAAAAAAAATCGAGCCACCAAACATGTAGACAAGCTGCAAATCGCAATAATTCCGATAAAATATCAAGAAAATGTCACCCAGCATTGCATCCAGAATTCATAAGTTATAACAACAATAAACTTAAGCAACCGTATTCAGTTGATACGGGGCTTATTATTATACCTGGGATGTTCCCCCCTACCGACAGGTAAATATTTTCTGCAAGACTACCATACGAATATTCGAGTACTTGTTTTAGGTTACTTACCCACTTACCTGGCATTATACGCTTTTCATCCATGTGAAGAACAACAGCGAAAATACTTAACGACAAATTAATGAGAAAATAAATTTTCTTGTCTGGTGGAGTATCGGTGAAATATCGGCTGGCTGGCTGTTCGGTAGGTCGGTGGATACATGCCAGATATTTAATAATAATAAAGCAAAAAATAAACAAAAAAAAAATAAAAATAAAAAATAAAGGTAAGGTGAGTTAAGGTAAGGTAAGGTCTACATGTCTGACAATATACCTGTAGTGCGATCTAGTTAGTCTATTCGAGACCAAAAACAGCTTCGCATTCGCTTTGATATACTTGGGAACTGAAATCAGAACTTCCAAGGAAATAACAAATTACATAATTTTGCAATTGTGATTTGTATTTGTTGTTGTTTTTCTTTTTTTTTGCAAATTGTTTGCAATTATAATTACAATTAACCATGGAAGCGTGCAGGTTCCCAAGAATTTCTGTTCACGACACTTGTAAGAAATGTGTGTAAAGTAATCGTACCTCTCTACGTCTTAGGCGACTTGCGATTCCGAATAGTTCCAATTCGGTTGACAACTTTTACAAAATCTCGAGGACAAATTGCCAATTTACGGTGTAGATTTGAAATATAAAAAAACGCACATGGCGGAGCGGTTTAAGACCCGATGTAAGGTGGCTGTTTAGTTCGCAGTTTTCTGTAATTTCAGGTATCACACGAGAAATAGAGAACAATGCAGCAGGTAATTTGTGATCCAAAATGGTAATAATGGCCAATAATGGAGACAGTAATTTGTCACAATGATCTACGAGATATGGTTCAGAAAAAACCGAGATAAATTATAATTCAAACGATAATTCTTCAAGTATTTCTTTTCATTTTGGGCGGATGTGCACGTACGTAGTTAGAAGAATGCTCTTTTTTCGAAGATTTGCAAACCCATGATCAAAACAATGCAGCACTGTATGCTTTTAATTGAGAGCCAGCGAATTGTTTACCACGATAACATCAAATTCAAATATTAGTCAGTTGTGGGTAATTATCGGAGCAAGTCCCATGGCTGTTAGGAGGAGGCATCTATGGTGGAGCACTCCTAGTTATGGGTTTTTCGAGAAACACCCATATTTATGGGTAGTTCGAGAAACACCCATGGTAGTACAGCCATATTTACGGGTGTTTCGAGAAACATCCATCGTAGTATAACCATATTTATGGGTGTTTCGAGACACCCGGCACGTGTTAGCACCCCACCCATAAAAGAGTTTAATAACATAAAATTTAAATAACCAATGCATTGAATAAATCCTGTGGCTGTTCCATTCGAGAAACACCCATGATAGTTAATACATTTATGGGTAGTTTGAGATACATCCATGGTAGAACACTCATAGTCATGGGTTTTTCGAGAAACACCCATATTTATGGGCAGTTCGAGAAACACCCATGGTAGTACAGCCATATTTACGGGTGTTTCGAGAAACATCCATCGTAGTATAACCATATTTATGGGTGTTTCGAGACACCGGCACGTGTTAGCACCCCACCCATAAAAGAGTCTAAGAACAGAAAATTTAAATAACCAATGCTTTGATAAATCCTGTGGCTGTTTCATTCGAGAAACACCCATGATAGTAAACACATATATAGGTAGTTTGAATGACATCCATGGTAGTACAGCCATATATTTACGGGTGCTTCGAAAAACACCCGAGACGTGTTAGCGCCACACCCATGAACGAGTTCAATCATAGAAAATTTAAATTACCGGTGCTTTGAACAAACCCCATGGCTGTTAGGAAGCATCCATTTCGAGAGACACCCATGATAGTAAACCATATTTATGGGTGTTTCGAGAAATACCCATGGTAGTACACCCATATTTACGGGTGTTTAGAGAAACACCCATGGTAGTACAACCGTTCTTATGGATGTTACGAGACACTTGACATGTGTTAGCGTCACACCCATGAAAGAATTTAATAACAAAATATTTGTTGAGAAATTTAGTTGAGAGATTCACCCTGCTTTCTGAAATTGTGTCAGGCACGGTTTCCAAGTTTCAGCTTATCTTGGTTCCATGCACTGACTCTTTCTTGGGTCCTGAAATTTGGTCTGTCATTTGTTTCTGAGGTTTGGTCAGTCCTGGTTCTATGCATTGTGTTTATGGCTCTAGTCCAGTCAGGTTGGTTTTTGAGGTTCGATCGGTTTTGGTACTATACAAAGTCCGGGCTTTCTGGAATTAGGTCAGTTTTGGTTCCTGAGATGCGGCCCATGTTGGTTTCCATTCGCTGTGCCAGCCTTACCTCCCAGAGAGGAGCCAGTCTTGGTACTATGCATTTGGCAGCCTTGTTTCCATTAAGTCAGCCTAGGATTTTGGCTCTACGCTAGCATCGATAGTTTTGGTTTCCCCCATTTAACCATCCCACCATTTAACTCTGAGTCAGACTTGGTATCTAGCTTTGACGCTACAATAATTTCTAAAACTGAAGGTAACTTAGTGTTTAGGATTTGACCAATCTTGGGTTCCAATATCGGTTAAATCTTGAGTTGGATATATCTATCCCGGGACAGGTTCCAAGTAAGATTTGACCTAGGCAATTAATCGAGACTGGGTCAGTGCTCGTCTTCGTAGACATGCGCTAGTATCTAATGAACATTTTTTCATTATCATTTTTTTTATACATTTGGCTTTTTCTAAAGCTTGCCCGTTCAAACCAGGATCAATGCGTTCTTCTTTCTCTAAGTTACCGAGGTTGAATTGGTGCACATTTGGGCGCTAGTTCCAACATTCTCGTCGACCCGTACCCTAAGAGCGATTCGAACTCAAGAGCTGCAATTAGTAGTCCACTTGACGAGCCCACCTGCACAAACTACCTGTACTCACATACTACAAATCCCATCCACCGACTTGTTAACGCCAGGATATAGTTAACCTAGGAAATATGTTTAAAAAAAATTCCATTTCTAATTAGATTTGCACCCAAGATTCTCCCAATCATTAAAGTGATCTTAACAAACCGCAAATTCCTCCGTAACAAATGTTGCATTCCACAGGTATAGACATTCTACGATCAGGTAAATTACTGTTACAACTCGGTAACATGTTTCATATGGGCACCGATAGTCGGACGTGGTATCTAATCGAACACCTACTTATGTCATGGGTAACTGGTTTCTAATAACGTTTGCATCTTGGCGAATAATTCGTACGCACCGTTCACCATAGTGCAGTTACCATACCTTCACCACCAAGTGCTGGGGACCCTATCGTAGCATCTTGCAATTTTCTTTATTGGGAAACTTACAGGAAACCACACATAGGAAAATGTATGATTGGAATCTCGATCTTGGATCGACGCAGCTGTAAGGCTTCGACGGCAGCGCGGCTCCGATATTGGTGGTGGTGGTTTAAGTGCAATAAAATCGCCGAAGAAAGGCAACAGGTTAAAACCGATATTAGAAAATAGCCGCAAGCATTACCTTATGCATCTCTCTAACAAGATGATTCTGATCACCGGCATCTTACACACAAGACAACGATGATGACGATGACGACGGGGGAAAAAAACAAAGGGCTTGTGTACGAATGCGTGAAGGAATTCCACACATTTTCCATACCCGACTCCCTATTATTATTTAAATGGCGAGTTAGAACAAAGTTGAGTGGAATCATGAATCCAGTTCTGTTCTAGCGATCGAATTGTGTTTGATTGCGGTTTAACTAACTTCAGGTGAATTTCTTTTCTTAATTTGCTATTAGCGTATCCCTTTTTCGATTCTGTACACTAGAAACGATTCTGGCGCCTCTAAAATTTTCCCTTCGCCGTTCTCTTGTCTAATTCTTGACGCATTCTTAACGTTTTCCTGTCGACCGATACCAATCACGTTGTTGATATTCGAACGATAGGAATACGACAAGAAAACGTAAACTAAATATGTTTTTTGGTTGTACTAGAATCATTCTACAGGACCAAAAAACATGACGAACAATTTCACTGACGTTTATCTGTCTCCTGAGCGCTAAACGGACAACTTGTGCTCACTGCGATCTACTCAATTAAACCGAAATTAAAGAAAGCTGTTGACAACTTTCTTTCTTAATTTAAAAAAAAAAAAAAAATTATAAGAATTAAATAAATTACAGAAATCTTCCCTAATTTTTGGTTTCTTGCGGTTGAAGTTATCCCAATCGGTTGATAAGTGTAATTTTAAAATCCTTGGCATTCGGTGGTGTGCGTATAATGTGCTAGAGGGCTGGAGAAAAAGTGAGAATAAGAGTGTTCGAAAAGTTAGCAGATTTCTCCACGCCCCACGACCCCAAAATCGGATATTTTACTCTACTCTCCAGTTGAAGTGCTACTGCTATTCTCACTGGAAACTGATCGAGTTGTTCGAGTTCCCAGGTAGCATGTAACAATATGATATTGATATCATATTGATACATGTACTTCATTGATGAAGTACTCAAATCGTAATATTCTTCATGTGCATGTTTGTATTTGTACCCTTATAAGTTGAAAACGACTGGAGAGATATAAGTACTTGGTACATGGAAAAAATACACTTTTATATTGGAGTAAAATTTATGCTTTTAATAAAAAACACCATAAAAGTCAAAAAACTTTATTACACTTTGTTAAGAGTTCATCGGTATAAGATTGCAAATTAAAATAAACGCAATGTGCTATTGTTCTCACTTCTTTTCCCCCGTAATCTTTTTATTCCGCACATTAAACTCCGACGAATTACACGTCAATGCACTATTAAGCAAAATCTTAAGAACTTTATGTCATACATAAGTGTGTCACCAGGCATATACTTAATGGGTCTTATAGCATAACTTCAGAGGAATGTCGACGTACAGAAGCTAGCGAGCATTAAGTACCCCTATGGCTTCTTGTTTCCGTCCTTCTTTCGTTTCTCAATGGGATTAAAATTCTTCCGCATTGTCTTTGGTCGACAGAAAGATATCACCCCGCCGATAGAAGAAGATGAAGAGTTCCTTTAAAAGTTTGAAGCACTTTAAGATGAAGAGACCTTAGAAGTGGCGTGCAGAATTTCCAGAAGATACATTTTTAGTGGCTCTACGTACGACTTGGGTTAAAATGATGACCACTTCTGTTGGGAAAGTGGTTCTTACCTACGATAAAAAGGTTTTACAGCCAGTATACTCGACCTACTGTGTATTATTCCGTGCTAGAGAAGTCGATAATTAACAGCTTTATACATATTCGTTCTAAAATCAGACACAAGAATGAAACGTACATTATAAAGGATTCGATTCTCTTCACTGTTTTCCAACGTCTTCCATTGACGTTCTCTAGTCTAATTCTTGTCGCATTCTTGATAGATTCTTATCGCATTCTTGGCGGATTCTTGTCGCTTCATCGTTAGTATCATATCCAACTTAAAAGTAGAACGATAGCAAAACGGAAACTAAAGTTGCAAAAAAAAATCATAAGTTTTTCATTAGATACTTTTTGACCATTTTGACATGGTTTTGTTTTTGAACACCAAAAATTTATCACAATATAATGAACATTTTGAAATTCCTAATAATAGAACTATCTTTTTGACGAATTTTGACAATTTTTTTTTTTACTGCTTTGAAATTTTTAGCCAATTTTGATTTTTGTCTAAATATTTCTTACACCTTTTTTAACGATCAGAAGCTGCATCCAAACTAGAAAATATTTTTTAATTGTGAAAATAATTCGATGAAATAAGTACACAAAAAAACCTAAAAACTGAAAATTCAATAATCTTTTGATATCTTACCTTATCTTCGCCCTAAGGAGATGAATGAAAGCTTTGTTCTGGCAGATATTCAAGGTATACGGATTCCAAAAACAGGTATGTTGTGTTTTTGAAAGCAATCACTTACTCTCACTGCATTTACCTGGTTTTGACAAAAGACACAGCACTGAGAAAACACTGCACAAAAAAAAAAACACAAACAGATCAAAACACTAAACCAAAAAAAAAAAATTATAACACTCTTAAAACTTAAGACATCTGCCGCTGGAAATCTTTTTCAGGTTTTCTTCTTATTATTTTTCCCTACTTAATGTAATCGCTGAACATACGATTTTAGATAGTGAAGTTGGATCGATTTTATTATTTTCGGTATTCTTAAGAGGCAATTTATATTTAAATTATACTTGGATTTAGGTAGATAATTTACACGTTCGTTGATACGATTATAATAAATCAGATCATGTTTTTTTGTGGATTCGGCTTCTGAGTTCGGATAATTTTTGGTAAGATAAAGAGTGGTAGACGTCACCTGAAAATTATGAGAAAGTGAAAATTTTATTAGAGAACTTTGGCTTACGTTGCCCGTAGTTAGACGGCGGAAATGTCGAGTGTTGCGGTATTTTACAGTGTCAAGATTCCGAAGGCCTTAGTTTCATGCCTCTTAATATTAGCACTATTGCTCTTAACGTAGAGCTCGACTCCGATTAGACCCGTGATAATTTTATTACTCTTTCACTGCTTATAAAATTAAGTTTTTTTCGTTTTTAACATTTTTGTTTATTCAAATTTTGACTGATACTTCAAGGTTTTAAGCATGTATTAAACCACGGTGTCAAATATTCGAAGAAAAAGTTTTAGCAGAAAACGAAGTCTAATTTAAGAGTCAATATTGATTTTGGCCGCTATTCCCAGTCGTCATAAAGTTGGCTTTAAGTTAGAGCTGACTTTAGTGTCATATTAATAATACGACACTAAAGTCAGCTTTAACTTAAAGCCAACTTTATGACAACTGTGAATAGCTGCCCTTGTGTTAAATTTAACGATAACTCTAACTCAATGTAATAGAGACTAATGGCCCAACAGAACATGAACTTCGACTTCTACGTCCCTGTCTTTTAGAAGAGACAGGATTATATGGTGATGCCCACAACATCGACTTCGACTTCGGTATAGGAGGCAAATGGCAAAATCGGACTCGAAGTCGAAGTCCGTGTTCTGTTTGGGCCATTTAGTTTGCAATAGACTGAATATCATACATTAGAATTTATACCATGCTGCCGAAAATTTGACAAACAAAAAAGCCAAAATTTATTCAAATTTTTGACTATTTGAGGGAAAATAAAAAAATTTGACATACAGAAATTTTACGTTGTCAAATACATATATGATAAAGTTATATACAGACCAGCTTAAGTTCAATAGTTAAATTTTTGTTTATCGAATATTGTTTTTGCCGTTTGACATGATTTGATTCGGTATATTTTGACAAAATGTTTTATCAAATATTTGAAAGTTAAGTTATTTTTTGTATTCTAGACCAGTTTTGAACACCTATGATTATGATTTTTCTGGCAGAAGTTCGCAACCAGTTCAATTGAATTTTACGTACATTCTACCAAGCATAAAAATTTCAACTTAATATCTCAAGGGGTTTGAGAGCTTCACACCTTCAAACGTTTTGGCGTACGGCGGACAGACGGATATTTTCTTTTTTGGGATTTACTAGTCCTAAAACGTGAAAATACAAAATTTCAGGGTAGCAATTTTTTTGAAGTTTCCGGTCGATGACAATACTTTATTATTAAAAAATAATAAAGTAATTTTAAACGCTTCATTCGATAGTCATGTTCTTTAAGAAATTGGGCTTTGTTGAGAAGCAAATTTTTGCATTTGATAATTTGTGATCAATTTGATGAATAGGTACAATTACTTCAAAGTTTTGACAATTTTACTTTATTATTTCATAATAAAGTATTGTGATCGACCTGAAACTTCAAAAAAATTGTTGCACTGAAATTTTGTATTTTCACGTGTTAAGACTAAAAGACCCAAAAAATGCAAAAAAAATGTCGGTCTGTCCGCCGTACGCCAAAACGTTTGAAGGTGTGTAGCTCTCAAGCCCCTTGAGATATGAAGTTGAAATTCTTATGGTTGGTAGAATGGGTAAACCCCTACGACTGGTATATATTGTAGGAGTGGGGCTGTGAGGCGAGAGGAGGAACAGCGTTTTAGATGAAAAATTTTCGTTTCTAGATGTCAGGAACAGCTTATGCTAGGAGGCTGAAAGTTGAAACTTATGTAGTATGTACTATGATAGTGGACCCAGGGTTAAGGAGTATGCGAGTATGTGGGAAAAAGGCGCATCCAAAACGCTTGAAAGATGGAATTGAAACATTCTAAAATCCATATCTCCTGAACGATTGATGTCAGACGGCTGAAACTTTGTAGTTGTCTTAACAGATAATAGGAGATTAGAAACAAGTTAAACATTTTAAGGGGGGTGGTAAAAAACGTTGATAGTGCGCCAGCGAAATTAGGCAATAGTTACATTGTTTATGTTGTCAAACGTTGCGGTATAATTATGGAAAATGTTTCAATGAGAGATGCTTGCAGCTGTTTAAGAGAAAACTCAGAAGGGAAAGAGGGGGGGGGGGGGAGTAGTCTGCATTTTAGTCCAATTAGACAGAGATTAAGATCAGTTTTCATCTACTGAAGGGCCCCTTTGTTAATTTCTTACTCTTTTCGGGTTGGTTTCACTATATCCCAAACAATAAATAAATAGAAAACAATTAAAATAAAATAATTTACAACAATATAACTATTGGGTCATTCTATCAAAAATCGCAAAAGTTGTGACCTTACCATCGCCCATTCTTTTGAAAAATTTTTTGCTTGAAGAACTAGTGAAAAAAAAATATAATTTCAATTCTTTTTTTTCTATCTCATTTTTTGTTGTTGTAGTTATATGTAGTATGTTAAAAATTTCGCAAAAATGGTGTCCAAGTCCTCTTTGAAAATTCATATCTCTGTTAGTTCTTATCATAGAATAATAAAATAGGACTTATTTTAAAGGGGAAGGTTATCGCAAAATAAGAAAAATACAAATTAAATTTATCCTTAATTTTTTTTTTTAAAGATAAGGATTTTGTCCTTTATCCTTGAATATCTCAAAATACCGTTTTTTTATTTTTTTATTTGTTTGTACTTTGTGTATTATACTGTTCTTCAAAACATATCAAAAAATCCACTTGGGATCGCAATGGGATCGGGGTAAAAAAATAGAAGAACCACAGTGCTTCTCAATTTACTTTATAGAAAAAGGCTCATTCCATTAAGAATCGCCAAAAGTGTAAACTTACCATCGCCGATTCTTTTGAAAATTTATTTACTCGAAGAATTAGTGAAAAAAATGTGTTATGGTATGTTAAAGATTTCGCAAAAAAAGTGGTCAAGTCTTCTTTGAAAGTTCAGATCTCTGGTAGTGTTAATCCTAAAATAATTAAGTATCGCTTATTTTAAAGATTTTTGTTTAAAGATTTCTGTAATATAAAAAAAATACGAATAAAAATTATCCTTCAAAGTTTTTTTTTTTTTCAAAAAAGGATTTTGTCCTTTATCCTTTAATATCTCAAAATACAGTTTTTTCCATTTTTTTATTTTTTTATAATTTATAGGTTATACTATTTTACACAACATACCAAAAACATAACTTGGGATCTCAAGGGGATCGGAGAAAAAAAATCGAAGAACATCAGTACTTCTCAATTATGTTATAACTGTAATTTTTCTATAACATAATTGAAAAGCACTGATAGATCTCTTTTGATTTTGATCGCACAATTTAATTTGATCATCTGCCTGCAAAGGAGCTATTCTTGACGTTCTGCCTTTCTGCATTTTAACATTGAATTTGTTGTGAAATGGTTCAAGCTAGAGAACTGAAATTTTGGAAGAACATCGCTTAGTATACAAATAATTATTCGTACAACAAAACAAGGTGGCTAATCTCGTAATCACCAAAGTTTTTCACCAAAAAAACAATCAGAACTGGGATAAAATCACGATTTCTTTCAAATTTATGCTAAACATACAAATTGCACAGATTCGAATGCACCGAACCATACAATCGAGTCGATTAAAGTCAATTTAATTGAATTTAGTAATAAAAATTCGTTTTAACCGAAATAAATTAAATCAGGCGGTCCGTGCGATGAGACGACAATCGAAGGCTTTCGGATAGTCAGGATTGAAAAAGAATCGCGTCAAAGTACGCAAACTCAGCCCGGTTCAGTTGTATTCGAAAAGGTAGGTACTTGATCAGGTCGCGTACGTAAATTCCGCACAGTTCTCTCAACCGGCACAGCATGTCTCGTTAAATTTGCAAACAAAGCAATTTAAAATACGCGACGAATGAATCTGTCCTATACGATTTTCGCCCTGTCCGCCAGGGCCTTAGTCGCGGCTCCGGGAAGACAATACCTTGTCGTTGTCGATGTGCCCAGGGTTCTGTGCTCGTTTCTTACCTGGCAATTTTCATTTTTTATAGACAGCCTCCGATCGAGGGTCTAGGCATTCGTATGTGGTTTAGATTACCCCGTCCTACAGGCTACCCTATCATTTACCTAAGTTTTTTCTTCAGGTTTTGGGTATCGTTTCAATATATAAGAACCAACAAAAAAAAGCTGGCAAAAAAAGGTAGATGTTTCGCTATTTTTCCTCCCAAAAGGGAGCCTCTTTGGCCAGAGTTCTAGAGCGTTGCGGAGTCCTGATGTCGGCTCCGAAAACAAGAGGTCTACCCCGCAAGAGACCGTGACATCTGGAACGCAGAACAGTATCAAATTAAAAGACAACTACAGCGGCATAAATACAATAAAAATGTCAATAAATTCGTGAAGGTTGCGACAGATATTGGTCGAAACGACTGACAATTATCAATAAAGTGAGGTCGCAGTGAGTCACACGAGTGTCCGTCGACGATTCGATTGGAGGACGAAAACGGAAATTATGGGATGATGTGATTGTTTCATTAGAGAGGCCGTAGGATTGAATTGCCTGTAGAATTTATTGGGCCATTTCTGTCCATTCTTCTCGGTTCTTGAAAGAGATCCTTGAAGCACAGAGCAGTAAAGTCACGTCATTATCACCAGTATTTACTCAGGCATAAACCCTACCAACTTCTGTTAAATTGACGAAAAATAGCAATATTCACTACATTCACAACTCACCACAAGTGGGGAAAATATGAATTTTGCATACTTCTATGCACTAAGCTGCTGATTCTTGGAAAAGGACAGTCTTTCGTGGCTTCTCAAAATAGATTAGATTATTATGTTATTCACCATAACTATAGCGAAATTTAACAATAGTGGTGAACTTACAAATTAATAAGACGAAGCTGTTGGAATGCTTTTTCGAAGCTCTATGCTTATTCTCAGAAATATAATGAAATTCATCACTTATCGTATAAATAAAACACAAAAAGAAAATATATAGGAAAAGACCATGGTGGGGCTCCCAACAATGACAAAACAAATATTACCTTATTCACCACTCACCGAATTAAACACTAGTGACGGGGAACAATATTACCGTGCAGTTGGCAATCCTGCTATTTGTTCAAATAGAGTCATGAGCATGGTGATAACCAAAAGGGCACCCAACAATGTCAAAACATATATTACCTTATTCACCACTCACCGAATTCAACACTAGTAACGGGGAACAATATTACCGTGCAGTTGGCAGTCCTGCTATTTGTTCAAATAGAGTCATGAGCATGGTGTTGACCAAAAGGGCACCCAACAATGACAAAACATATATTACCTTATTCACCACTCACCGAATTCAACACTAGTGACGGGGAAAATAAATACCATGCAGTTGGCAATCTTGCTATTTGTTCAAATAGAGTCATGAGCATGGTGATGACCTAAAAGGCACCCAACAATAACAAAACAAATATTACCTTATTCACCACTCACCGAATTCAACACTAGTGACGGGGAAAAATATTACCATGCAGTTGGCAATCTTGCAATTTGTTCAAATAGAGTCATGAGCTTGGTGATGACCTAAAAGGCACCCAACAATGACAAAACATATATTACCTTATTCACCACTCACCGAATTCAACACTAGTGACGGAATAAAAATATTACCGTGCAGTTAGCAATCCTGCCAGAAACGTGGTAGAAGTGAGTACTGCTACTTCAGGCAACAACTTAGCTTTAATTTTTTCCGCAAATTAAATCTGACAGTAGGTGAATTTCTTCCGGTACCTATCCGGAACTAATCGGAATGAGCGATCAAAAGATCTATTCGGAGAGAGGTGTAAATTGCGTTGACATCATTATGAAGTTATAAAACTGTCTCTGTAACGAACTTAGTTAGGATAAAAGAAATTGGTCACTACTTACTTATACATGTAACCGTCGTACCGTCGACCTAGTCGTATAGACCTAAGCTTTGAAACTTGTTATTTGTGTTCAGTTCCTGTCTGTTACCACACTGATACGTTTTGGACATAGTTGTCATCGTTTTAGTAGTGTTATGGTTTTGGTATTATATGTAATAAATCTAATTTTTTTGGTGGGAGATGTTGCAGACGGAAGGTAGATTCGGTGGACTCCTTTCTGAAGAAAAAATATATGAGTAGAGGTGTGACAGATTTACGTTGGTAGGTGGAAAAGGAGAAATTTCCGGTTTTCATATCATGAGAAAAGCTAAATATATGACGCAGTTTCTTGTTAATTAAGGGTAGTTTTTTTTTAATATTTGTCAGGGGTTTGTTCTATTTCTGGAATAACTTAACCAAGAATGTTGAAACTTTTGGTAAAAGTAATTTGAAGTAGATTTGCGACTAAGTTCTGTTGTAATCTCCCGATTTGGAAATCTCAATCCCATATAAATAATCTGTTAGATACGCGTGTAAATTTGCGAAATCATGAGATTTAGGTGCAGTGAAAAGAAACATGGAATTACGATGTAAATCAGCTCTAAGTAGAAAACTATATTTTCTCCAAAACCCCTCAATTCTTTTTGACTGCCAAACTTTTTTGATAAAAATGTATACAATGCTAAACAGATTAAGAGCCGTTGCCAGCCTAATGGGGTTGTCACGGCTCTCAAAGTGTTAAACAACTGATGGGTCGCCAGAAGAAAAAGAAGGAAGCACTGCTCTGAGTTTGATGAGCTACAGTTTCTAAAACTCCGGTCAAGAAGTCATACTGAATTTCTTTTTCCCAAATTCACCACTCAAACTTACGGGGTCACCATTTATCTGCCATACTTTCATGAAATCATTAAAATCATTTCTAAAAATAAAACAGTGGATCACTCTACGAAAAGCAATCGAATAGCTCAAAACTAAAAAAAATATTGCATGACACAGTTTCATGTGGTTAACAAAATTGACATCTTGATCTAGGTAGACCTAGTTGAATAAGACGGTATTTTTAAAACTCCACAGGTCAGAATAGACGGGGTCACCATTGTAGAATATCTCCGTTTGATTAGCCTCTTAAAGTGAATTTTTTCCGAAGCTTAATACTGGTTTATCTTAGTTTAGTTTGTAAATAAAACAGGTCAAAACGTCTAGAAGTGAAACGAAATTTCTAAAATTCCTTCAGGTCAAATCTGATGGGGTCACCATTTCATTTTAATATTTTCCTTCGATTAGCATCTAGAAGTTATACTGTATTTTTTTCCTGAAATTTAGGTACTTCTGGTTTAGTTTAGTTTGTAAAATAAAAAAAGGTCAAAAATCACAGGGTCACCATTTCATGACAGAAAAAATTACATCAAAAATTACAGAAATTCGAGAAGATCAATGAATTTCTTAAAACTTCAACACCTTCTCGATTTTCTCCTACAGTCTAGACCGAATTTAATAAGATCAACCTACAAACCAATTACCACAAATACTTTCTGCATTACGCCGATAAACATGAGAAACTACGAAAAAAAAAAACTGAGAAGATAAAAATCCAGTACTTGGCACAATTTAACCGATATCTCATGATGTAATTAATCGTCAATTGAAGACCTTCTTTCGGGCTACCTTTTCTTATTACGTTAGCCTTTTCTGCATCAGCGATGCAGCAATGCAACAGTGCAGCTTTATGAAGTTACAATACCAAGGTCAAGGTGATAAAATGTTTCGTTTGCGGTATCAGAAAATCTGCCGTAGAATACCGAGCGCAGACTCTTCAAGAATCAAGACGAGAACCTTGTCATCAAGAAAAGGATTTTTTGTTTTGTTGTAATCCGAAGTATCGGGTATTCGGCGTCCTCCCAGACAATTGGAAGTCGTCAGTGTGACGTACATAATTTACAGGCACACATAACATACTTCTACCTATTTCTGATGCTGTCAGGTGGATTAACTTATCACATTGTCGGTACTAATCCCTCCCTACAAGCTTGTCGTCGCTAGCTCTCAGAAAAAAGCAGGTTTCCTTCCTACTGCTCAAATAATTGATCTCTTTTGAATGGTTTCGACATGATGACGCATTGTATGCACAGCATAACACACTACACACATGTGGTAATTATGCAATGCACTTAAAGTCACAATGCATGCAATGTCTTCAAGTGCATACACTTAGTTGCTTTGAAGGCGTTTCGTTGTTTTCTACCTGTATAAAATGTGTAGAATGAAAGAACCACGGCTTTGAATTGACTGCGGTTTATTTTGCGGCTTTTGGGAAGACTATGGTGTGATGATAGTGATAATGGCGGTAAAGGTGTATAAATTGATATCGAAATTCGTCAAAAATATATGGCGGAAATTATGGAATTTTGCGATTATTGGGTGCCAAGTAAGAGCTCCCTTAACTCACACAATATTGTTAATTTTTTCGACGCATCCTTTGTAGTAGATCGAGCTAGCTTCGTTACAAATGATTGCGATTTTTTTAACATAATCCTGAACCCTATAACGGTTATTCTTTTCAAATTTGGTTTTGACACAGCTAAGAAATCTTTCAAAATGTTTGGCAGTTTCGTTCTCCTTTGTAGCAATTTCCTTCTCGTTCGATTTTATTTCTACATCCTAATGTGTAGATAGATAAACCTCAGCCATGCAATTTTTAAGCACGAAAAAAGTCACTATACTACGCTGTCAAATATTTGACTTCTTTTTTTTGCAAATGCGTCAAATTTCTGTTTGCCACATTAATTTATATGTTCTTTACTAAGTCTATTTGACGGACCATAATTTACAGAACATTTACATTAGCAAGTTTTCGGCAAATATTTGACATCATGGGATCATGGTGTACCTAATACTAGCTTTAACCTGGCTCCTGTTGTCAAAAGGAGGATCTATATACAAAATATGTGAATCAATCGCTCGAATACTTTTTAAATCAGTCAAATAAAAATATAAACTGTTATGTGTTGTTAAACATTTGACCAAGAAACTGAAAGAAAGAAAGATAAAACTTTCAGAAACTTTTGTGTTGTTTAAAAAAAAATCCCAAACAAAAATTTCACGATCTGCTTCAAAAACAATGTTGAAATTTTTTCTGTTTTTTTGACAACTTTATCTGAGAATTTTTAAACTCTAGAAGTTTACGGAAAATAATGTCGACGTTGTAGCTGAAACGTTAATTGATTTCTACACAATCGTTACATTTATAAATTTGTACATTGCCATTAAAAAACATGTTTGTTGTAAATCTAAACAATTTAAACTTAACCTTCTTTAAAGACTTGTCTAACACCGAAATACAGCTCAATATTTGTTAAAAAAGTTAAATAATTTCTACGGCCGCTACCATACAAAATTTTGCTGTCTTTGTCTTATTATTTTGGAATAATTTGGAAATTTTCGACATATTTTTAGTAGCTTCAGAAATTTGACAATTTATATGAAATTTTTTTTTTGTCAATATATTTATCAACAACTTTGAAACAGTTTTGTCTGGTAATCTGTAAAATTTGGCTTTTACTTGGGGAAATAACACAAATATTCTTGTCAAAAACCATTAACTTTTTGACGATTTCAATTATTATTTAGATTCCTTTTTCGATAACAGTTCAATACATTTTCCGAATCTTACAAAATTTTTACTGTTTACAATTTTATTTGATTAAATAAAATTTGTTGTTGTTGTTGTTTAGCGGTACTTTCAAAAAATAAACGGAGTTTTGACATTAAAAAATATTGAATCTAAAATTGTTCTGTGAAATGCATTTTGTTAACTTCATTTTAGGCTACATGCCAACACGTCAAATCTTTGACTCTTTTCCTTGTCAAATAAATTCAATTAGTGTAACTGTCAAATTTTTGTTTAACAAATTCCGAATTAACTTTTCGTCAAAATTTAGTTGGATAAATTTTTAACAGCATGACCAGTTTTTTGCTTATTATTTAATATTACTGACAATTTTCGCGTCAAAATTGTTTTTAGTTGACCAACCTGTTTTGCGAGATATGTTTGTAAATATTTTATTTGACAATGTGGTTATGCTTTGATTAGACTACACATTAACAAATAGTTTTGGCAAGGCGTCCTCTACTTGAAAAATTTGACGGAACATGTTGTCAAATTTTGGGAGCATAGCATATAGTGTGGGACACCAATACAAGCTTCATTCATTTTTTAATGAACTTAAAGCACATAATTGTGAGTGTTACATTATGCAGTGTTGGGATGGATGCACAGAGAATTGGGATTGTAATTTTTTTGTTGTTGTTGTTGATTGTAAACTACGCGTTTTTTTTTTTAAGAAAAAGCATAGAGCGCTAAAAAGCGGTCGAACAATGGTTCAGAAGGGGTCATATGGAAAAAATACTCGTAAGAACTATTGATGGAAAAAATTTGATAAATACCCAGACACAATAAGTCCAATGTCATCATCAACAAAATGAATCAAAAACAAAACAATGCAAAAAGTTGCCAAAACCTCAGTCAAATTTGGCCAATGTCCGAATACTTTCACATCGTCGAAATGAAAAAGACAATACCTCTGAGAACTGGCCATCACTCACAAAATTTACTACATAACCTTGAGTACACAAAGACTTGCCAAAATTCGGTCAAAACTTCTTCGATGCGAACAAGAAAAAAAAAATCAAAACTACTTAAGTGTCACCAAGTCGATTCGATTCCAAGGAAAGCGATATCACCGAAAATGGTCATCGGGCGAAAAAAAAACAATGCCAAAATCTTGTCAGATTTAAGACCGCCCGTTTCGTATTTCGGCCCGACTCTTTTTTTCTGAAGTTTGTGCCACAAATTATGCGTAATGCACAAGCATGCAATGATTGAAACCACCGGGGATTGTGTGGTAATCACAAGCATTGGGGACCTTTAGTTGGGGTACACACACGGGGCTTAGACTTGAGAAAAACTGAAGCCAACTTTCTGACGAATGTAAGCTATGCGGTGGGTAATTCGATAGCGTGTGGAATTGATACCATGTCGACACGGGCAGGAAGTGAATATGAGATGTGCCACTAATACCCTGAGCCTGTCTTGCGGAACACCTGGGATAATCCTTCAAACCATAGTGCCATCGGCTTCGGCTTGAGATTGAGCAGTCAGGCTTTCGTGGAATGTGTCATCTTCATTGCCCTATGAACTCGATGTAATTGCCGGGCAATTTAACGTTAGGCTGATGCACGTGCGCTGCTGCAATACTTTCTGGAATTCGAGAAGCACGTCTCACAGCTTCTGATTTATTGCCTAAGTTGGTTGGAGCCCCGCTGGTGGGACCGCCGGCCGGGGAGAGTACTGCTCAGAATCATGTACACAACAAGCAATTAAATTACAGACCGCAAGCTACCGCCACAAAAATGGCTCAGATCTCCTCCTCAAGATCTTTGAAAGCCCCCGGAATCTATCCGTTTAGATGTCAAGATCGGACTACGTCTGCCACACTGGTTCTTGGGCGACAAGTGTTTTGTTTTCGATTTATGGCGATTGGCAATTTGAAATTACGTCGCTTGTTTTTTGGAAGTGATGCAGTTGATATTTGGGGGTCTTATGGACGCCAGATGGGATGAAATTGTTCGTGATCATATGTGGCCCAAAGCCAAATGGATGTAGTTGGATGTTCTGGAACGGACGTTCTGGAAAGGAAAGAGGCGAAGATTCATCGCTGGTGAATCGAATCGGTACACCAAAGCTACTTACGAGTTACGAAACAGAACACTCAGTGATTCACTCCAGAATTGCAAGTCCCTTGATGAATCTCTGGGATAGGTCATCAAAGAGTAACATTCACACGATTGCTTTAACGGGAATTAGCAAAATTTTGCAGATGAAGCAATTGGAAAAGATTCGTATAAGGTTCAATTCTGATACGGTGGAGAGTGGGATTGGACAGGTGGAACATTAAGTAAGAAACCAAAGGAAGACAGACACCTGAAGAGTCAACCCCGGCAGACTTGGATCGGATCTACTTATTCAAAGTTGAAATGTCAAAAAGAATAAGGTGACAATACTGGAACGACATTGCCGAAATAGATAAAGAGGGCGGAGTAATGTAGTATTAGCATTGAGTGAAGAGCAGGAACGAACATGAGAAAAATAAAGAGAAAGAGAGTAAGTGTATAGAACATAGAGAAAGACAATGATATGAAGGAAATAGAGAGAGAGAGAAAGAGAGAGATACCAGGAGAATAATACTTGAGGATACTGAAAAGAGAATACTACTAATAAAAGAGAAGAGATTGAGAAAACAGATATAAAAGGAAGAAGTACATGAGATTGAAGAAAGATAAAGAGTCTGACAAGAGAGAACGAGATAGATAGATAGAATAAAGGAGAGAAACGAGGGATATAGATCGCGGAATATAAAAGAGAAAAAGTATACCTATGTGATATAAAGAGATAAGATAGTGTTAGAAGAAAGAAGAGAAAATGTGACGACACAGAGAAAAGAGAATGATTTGAAAAAACGATTGATGAATGAAGAGAAATTGAGATGAAAAGGCAGTGAAAAGAGAGGAAGATGGACTAGTGAAGGAAATAAGGGGAGACAGAACCGTAATCGCGAAAAGAATCAAATACACAGCCAAGCGAAGTGGAAAAAGATATAGAGGAAAGATACAGATTGAAGTTTAGGATTGTCAAAGAGAGAGATAAAAAAGCAAAAAATACAGACGAAGAGAGAGAGAGAGAGAAAGAGAAGCAATCAACGAGAGAATGAAAGAACAACAAAGAGAAAAATGAAAAGAAATACCAATTTGGGAAAAATAGAAAGGAAAAATAAAATAGAGGAAATGTAAAAAAAAGAGCAATACAGAGAAAAAGAGGAAACAAAGTATTATAGAGAAAAAAAAAGAAAGAGCAATGCAAAACAATAGAGCAATACTGAGAAAAAGAGCGCCATACAGAGATAAAATGAACGAAAGACCAATATAGAGAAAAAAAACCAATTTAGAGAAAAAGAGATGGAAAAAGTAATACAGAGGGCATACCAATACGTGGATATCAATGCAGAGAGAGTGAAAAGAGCTATACAGAAAGAAATAGGGAAGAGAGAAAGAGGGAATAAAATAAATTCAAATCGGTTTTACTTTAAAAAAATTGTCTCAAGCCATGCTTACACTTCTTTCCTGCGGTAAGAGTCACGTCAATGGAAATAAATAGGAAAGGCTTAAGACCAACACAGTTACCATATATGCTCGTTATTACAGCATTCAAACGGTACCTCGTAAGAAAAAACATCTCTCTCATTGCGCAAAAATCCTAATCCTGAACTTCTAAAAATCACTTTGATTAAGATTTTAGAATTATTTAAAGAACTAGTACTGGATGGCTTCAAAAGCAGGGATATGAACTATTGACGAATTCTTGTTTTGGAGCTCTTAGGGCAGTTGTGAAAATGAGCGACCCTCTTTTCAGCTAGAAACAACAAGGTATATGTACCTATCACATAAAGTCATTGATATCCATCCTTAGGGTGCAGCGATATATCAGATTCCAAAATATTGACTTTTGGGGATGTTTTGAGTTAAATAAAAAAAAAAAAAAATGATATAAAAGCTAGGTTTATTTCCGCATAGATATAAGGTAGGAGCTGAATAGTTCGAAATATAAAAGTTGAATTAGAATAGACAAGGTCTAAGAAATCTAAAAAAAGAGGATAAGATAGGGAACCAAGGGTAGAATGAAAAACCCCCAAGTTATACAAAAAATAAGAGATATCGATCGCAAAGTTAGGGGAGGTACGCATGCTCTTGGTGAGGCTAAGTCCCTAAACAAATTGCAAATTGAAATGGCGAAAAACGAAGAAAGCATTAAGTAAGAATTTGTTCCGGAGTAAAAAGAATGCGTTCCGTTTTCAGATTCAGGATGAGAATCAGATTGAGGTTGTAATTAAAAGAATCCACCATTGTCTGTTGCCGCGAAGGAGAGCTCAGATGCTTTTTAGTGATGAAGTTGTCGGAGTTGGCTACATTTATCGATTGAGGCACACTTCAAAAGTGAAAGCGGGATTGGATAGGTAATGCCTTGAGGAAGCAAGTGCAGACCATCTTTATCGGTTTCGAATGGATATCAAAAGAAGGACGTGTGGTTGGTGGACCACGAAAACGTAAAATCGAGATAGAAACAATTTGTAGAGACCCACTGCCACAGTCCTATGCATTATAAAAAAGGTGAAGTTCAGGTTGATTGAGGAAGTGTTTTTCGCAAGGTGTTAGTCATTGAGATATAAATGACGGAGATGGCAACGCGCCGTTTTTGTATAAAGCACTTTAAAGCATTTTGAAGTTTAATCGAACGTTTTTGTATCGAGCGTTTCATGCCCGGTGGCAGTGAAATGCAAAGGTTGGGCTTTTTTTCTTTTGAATACCGAAATTTAACATACATGTGAGTAAGATGCTGATAGTAGCATAGTGAATGCCGGTCCTTTGCGAGAAATCGTCCTCCTTCAAAACAGTCACTGCTCGCCATCTCCACGACATATATCTCCATGGGGTTAGTAATTACGTTTTCGGTTTGGATCAGCGATGGGTTGTATGATGCTAAGACAGAGCAAAACAATATATTTTTTTAAGGAGTTACATGCACCTGGGTAGTTCAAAAAGTTTGATGAAACGATTGCATCAATAGATTTTCAGAAAGTTGCTTCGTGTTGTATAAATAATCGTTTCTATGTCACAAACCATTTTTTTTTTACAACGTGACTTAATCCATTTTCAAAATCAACGGTCCATATAATGGTTGTTCAATTAACACTTTGCGTGCCACAATTTTTGTCAAAAATTTTGACAATGCTATTTAAAGGGTCAAAATTTCTGTGCCGGTCACCGGTGACCCCCATGGCATTCAACGTGTTAAATTCAGTTTTAGGCAAGAAAAAAATTCTAAAAGAAGCCGTCACAGATGTGTGTAACCCCTTAAGTTATAATGGTCTAAGTGCTGTGTAGTCCAGTGGTAGTGTACTAGGCCTTGAAAACATTGCTTCTGTGATATCGTGGGTTCAATTCTCACTCAACGCAAAAATTGTTGTTTGCTTTGTTGCTATTTGCTTCGAAATATTAATATAAATAGTGAATAGTGCGAAATGTTTAATAGGTTCATTACTAAAGGATTTCACACTGAGCAGATGAATTCTGTTTACATTCTTATCAGATTCACTAACACCATCAGAGATACCAGAACAGTAGTGATTTGTTATAGGCAACATTGTTGTTCTGCTAGATCATTTCGCAGCCAAAAAGCGCTAATATTATTAACACCACCTAGTAAACTGCCATATTCGTCCCGATTTCTGACATCCCATCCCTGGCTGGACTGTACAGTACAGTGTATTAGAGGCTAACCTCCTAAGTGCAGTTTGATCCTTAAAAAAAGTTATTCCGTAGTGCTGTTAAGCGGTAGAATTGGAGTACAGTTATTTGGATGATGACTTCTAAACATTGATTACTGGATTCTAAAGTTGCAGAAGCAGGAACATTGAAAGAAACACTTTTCAGATATTAATGAAGGATAACGCAATTTCATCACAGGGATGCACAGGGCTCAAACAAACAAAGCAATAATGGTGGATGTAACTTTCGATGAACTTGATGTTGATAATGACCTCGTGATATTTTTTCATTTGACTGCTCAATTAGTTCAGTGCCTTGGCGACTCCTTCAAGGATTCCAATCAAACACCAGTTTTAAAGCCCACAAAAGTTACCATCCCTTACACCGGTCAAAAACAACAGCCCTCAACATTCAAATAAGCTTAGGCGCTTTTCTGATTAAAGTAGCGACTGTTTTCATCCTTTACACAGTCCTCGAGCGGAAAAACGCACAAAACCGATGACTCAGCGCAGCACAAATTCCCTTAAATCCTCCAACCAAACCCCATGCTCCTTGCATTTCGAGGGTAGGCACAATCACACAAACTTACTCCAGATATCCTTGTGTTCGGGTGCAATGTCACCACACAATCCATTCAAGCATAAATCCCGATTTCAGTTCGGGGTCTGGGCTTGAGGGCAGGTACCGTACCTATCTGACGGTATTAGGGGCAAATAATAATCGCACCCCTTAACCAACCTCGATGGGAGCAACTGTTTTCTTTCGGCTTGTTCTCAGGATGCGAAAATCGATTTTGCATGTCGCAAGTCGACTGTACGTTGAGTTTTAAAACGGCTGCAAGTAGGGTGGGTGATGGGGGGTTGTTCTTGGCACAGCTTCAAATAACATTTAGCCAAGGACTGTTCTGCCCTAATACTGCCCCCGAATCATGACCGTTGCGCTCGATCGATACCAAGTTCTCCGCAATATAACAGGCGGCTTTACCACACAAAAAAAAGGATAACAAGGACCAAGTGACAGCCCAGACACTCGAGATGACATTTCAGCCGCCTAATTAGACAACGTGTAAGAACCGCACTTACTTCACATTTGCGATGAACATACGGAGCCGCTAATTACTTCGTTTAGCCTTTCAAATTGGTTAACTATTTTCGCGAGGGTGTTTTTAATTTAGGAATCTCTTTGAAAACCGGCCGGCACAATAGGACACTACACTGACGCGCAAAAAAATCCAATCAATCGATAGGTGAGTTCACGAAAAACGCGCGGACCTAAGCATGTTTTTTTCTTCGTGGCCGAAAACCAAAAAAAAAAAACTTATAACAGGCCGTTGAAAGTAAAAACTGCAGGTAAAATTTTTTTCCCAGACGAGTAACTTCGAAAACGTTTCGCAGCACAGCAACGCTTACAAAAGAAAATAAAATTATCCGCTGTACGCTTTGAATTCACGAACTCAACTGAAACTGACGGCGCGGACAGCAGGCCTTCGATGGTAAACTGCCGGACCGGGCGCAGCACCGGCTGACACACTCACACAGCGACACAATTCACTTCGCCTGACAGCTTTTCCTATTTCTACGTGAATCTTACGCACACTACTTCCGTTGAGTACCCACACAAACATCTTTAGGTGCTCCGCGAGAATATTGTGGCGGAGTGTTGAGCGCGCATTGCAGATTGTTTTTGTTTACTTTCGGGTGCAAAGCCACGCGGTCGGTCAGTTCGCCGAAACCGGGTTCCACCATCTCGGGCAACGTTTGTTGCGCAACTTGTAACCAACTGACTTGGTGCCTACGTTAAGGCGCAAACGAATTTGAAAGAATAAGCACTCGAGCCCGTGTCCGTGTGGAACGTAATTAAATGCGTTGCAACATACGACAGGGCCGCACTTTATGGTAAATCCTCTCTGTTTCTGTTGCAGTTTACAGAATGCGCGAAAGAGGTCGGTTTTGCTCTCTTCAGCGACAAAGAAACAATGTTGTTAACATTATTCTGGGTTGGTTTAGCAGTACATCTATTGCTGAAACATACACAGGGTCGTATTTGGGAAGCGATTTGAAAGTAAATCAATAAAGCGAAGGCCAAGAAAGAAAGCTTTAAATTTTACTCTCTAACTGTGCGTTATGCGTATTAACTTATGAATCTGCGTTAAATATTTTTCTATTTTTTTAAAAATAATTCTTTCATAGCCATAGAGATATACTGGAGATGAAAAGCAGCGATAAAGTTGAAGGCGGTCGTCGTCGCATTCACTTGCATGAAAAACAACAACAAATTGACATAATGCACCGGTTTTCTTCCACTCACTCACACGCTAGAACAGCAACAACTTGATGTAACGACCGTGTTTTTGGATTCAAAGCTCTTCATACAAAACCGTTGGCTTGTCGTCTCCAGTAGCTCTATGATCATAGCCAAATTAACGATTTGATACTTTGCACCTTACGATTAAAAAATGATTCACCCAATCTTCACTAAAGCGAACGCATATAAGCCGCCACAGACTCACTTTAATGGACGTTAAGCGAATCATTTCTAAATCATGCTAAAGATGAGTACATTACGATCAACTAGGTGCTAGAGAATCGACTACGAGCCGATTCTAAATACGAATTTGAAGAATAAGATGCACTATTAGTGAGTCCACTTCGAATAGAAGAACAGAACGGACTCACGAAAAGTCATAGAAATGTAACTTTAATACGGGCAGAGTGTGGTATTTGACTAATAAGCTATTACTAGAAACACAGTAAGCCACTAGGCGGATGTTCGTCGTAGGCGAGCATTTAGTGAAGTTTTCTACGACCATATATGGTATATACTAACTGTAGTTTAATACAAGATTTATATCTTCTGATTTTCGAAAATTATTCACAATAGTGATATTAGAGATGGGCAAAGCAGTTCCTTTTAGTGAGTGAGTTCACTCTGACTCACTCACTTGAAGGAACTAGTTCTGTGAAGTAGTTCCACATCCTTTTGAAGCTCAGAGTGAATGTGATGACCTAACAAAAAAGGTCGTCACTCACGAAGGAACTACTTTCACAGAGCTTCACATCTCAAAGGAACTAGTGCCTTTTGAAGCTGTTTCAAATGGCGGGATGAAGTACAGTTCGGACAAAAGGATTTAGTTCACTTACTGAAAGTGTTAATGTGATGACCGAAAAAAAAGGTTCTCATTTACCCGGCGAAGAGTAAGTAGTTCCGAAGTTCACAGTCGTCATAGTTGTAAACGAAGGCATACATGAACTTAAATTCACAATTTACAGCTGATACATACATATCAATATGGCAATGCCAATAAGTCGCGTCGATGGAGTTACACAATCGCTTTTTTCGATCGACGTGATAAGTTGAATCGGAATCAAAGTGACGTGACTGCGACATTCGCAATACGGCCAAATATGTTATTCATATAGAGCTTTGATAGTGGACCCATTTGCAAAAAAATTAACGACATGGGTGAGAGTGGGGGGGGGGGGGAAATAATGCGTCTGCCGAGATCGATACATTCTAAAATCCATATCTCCTACACTGTTAATGTTACAAAATTGAAACTTAATTAGTATCTGTAGATACATTAGGAAACTAACTCAGAATTACATTTTTGAGTGTGGGCAGTGGCATACGGGGGTAGGGGGTCAAAATGTTTAGGTTACGATATCTCACGAACCAATTGCACTAGAAAAATAAAAGTTGGTTTGTGAGTAATGGTTGATAAATGGAGTTTGCTGTAAGTAAAATTTTTCAAGGGGGTGGTGGAGCATGAAAGTGGAGGGGATGCGAATTTTTCTAAAAAATTATGTCTTATAACTCAAGAACAGTGTGAGATAGATACTTAAAATTTTTACCAAACCTAGAGCTAATAGAAATAAAAATGTTGAGGGTGTTGGTATAGAGGGTGAGAGTGGGGGAGGGTGAGAGTGGGGGAGGGTGAAAAGGATAAGGATCTGATTTTTATATCTCGAGAACTTATAATGACATAAAGCTGAGACTTGGTATTTAGATAGAGCTACAGTAGTGGCATGTTCGAGAAATATAATTTTACATAGGGTACGGGGGTGGAGGGTATTTTCCCTAACTATAGAACGGCTTATGCTAGAAAGTTGAAATTGTATCAATGTGTGTATATGTAAATCAATTAGAAAAGTAATTTTGATCAAAAAGAAAATCCAATATCTATTGGCCTTCGGAAGGGGGGCAAAAAAATTGGAATGCATATATTTTTACGATTTTCGTCATATCTTCTAGGTCTTCCCAAATATTGACTTCATTTTTTTCTATTGATTCTTCATATGAATACCTAGAAAGTGTTTTCAAGATTTTTGGAAATTCGACCCCTAAGGGGGTGTAAAGTGGCTGTATACATTTTCGTGAATTCTGCCATATCTCCCAGGTCTGATCAGATATCGAATATCTTTTCACTTTCATGGGCTTTGTTAATAACCACTTTCCGAACTTTTTGATAGGTTTTCAATCACAAAGTATCCTACACCGCATCTCAGAATTGAACGCGTTCCCAACTTCTACCGTAAAAATAATAAAGTTGCGCCCAGACTGTTGGTAGATTTTTTTCATTTGTGATAAGCAGAACGGCCGCAATCGTGTCACCGGCAACGAAATCGTAATTCTACAAAGCCATCAGACATTCCATCATTCACCTAGGCGAATCAATTACACATCAGGAACTAAATTTGCCGGTGATTTTACATTTGATCCACAAGACAAATTGTTGTGAATATGTTCCAGCAGATTGCCCTATGAAGCAAACATTCACCAACAATGTTTTACTATTTGCTTGTTTTCGATTCGACTGAATTTGCTGGCAATATTTATTTATTGAAATATTTTATTATTTATTCATTTATTATTATTTTATTTTATTTTATTTTTGTTGTGGGAATATACATTAAGTTTTTATTACATTGCATTTAGTATTTCACCGTACAAGAGAACGTTTTTGACAGCTCCCAGAATTTTGAATTTAAAATCGTAGAGGTTAACTTAATGTAGATAAACAATGAACTAATCATAGAAATGAGCTAAGCTGTAACTACAAGTGCAAGTTTTGATGTTTAAAAATTTTAGACTATTGAAATAACATTTTTAATCTTTACTCCCTAGGTGTGTTTTTGGGTTACCAGACCAAAATTACCACAATCAAACTTAACAGTAGGTATCTGTGGTACTGTTATTGCTTCAAATATATATTTTGTTCACAAAGGGTGAGAGCCCAATTTCTTTTTTTAATTAAAAAAACATTCCATCAGCGCAGTAATAGCTCATGCATTGAATATTTAAATAGCAGAAATCTACGTAATAACACATAAGCACTAAAAAAAACAGTTTAACAAACACCTCAATCATTAAAATGATGTAAAATTCATCATTATCATCATCATCAAAAATCTGATTCGGATCTTCGATACCATCTTTATTAAATAAAAAGGCTTATGAAGGTGATCATCGAGTAGGTACATTTCAAAATCTGCAAATAAAATAAACTATGTAAGTTTTAACATCAACAGGAATTTAACCCCTACATACCCCCATGTAAGTGACCAAATTGATCGGCATGATCCTTCCAGTCATCATAATGCGCGGTTTCTGCGACAATGTCATGAAAATAATGAGGATTTTTTTGAATTGGGTAGTTTGATTCCGCCAGTTGCTAAAATAAAGAGCCGTTACAACTTTATCACTTAGTCCCATAAATTTATCGCCGTAATAGCAACACGGTAAAATCTCCATTGTAATAGTCGCGTTGTAAAAAGCAAAGGTCAATTTTTGGAAAAAGTTGTTCGGATTGAAAATCAAATTGATCAGAGACGTGGTAAACATTAGAGCGGTTAGTAAGAACTGAACGATGATCGTTTTCGATGTTGCTGCCTGGACGTTGTCGAAAATTCTGCGAAAGAACCGAAAAACTTAAACATTTGTATTTCGGGTAAAATGGTGACCCCGACTTCCTTACCTCATCACTATTCGGTGCACTTTAATACAATCGATCAAGTCCTCGCAGTTTTCCTTTCTTGTGCGGCCTTTACTGTGCCCGATCTTCTTGAAACGTTCCAATAAAATTTCGTAGTGTTCGGTCAGTGCCAAAAGATACAGTGGCGGAAAAGTATCGGTAGCGATATTTCGATACAATTGAATCGCACATACGAAAACTTGTAGTATAAAAGTGAACCAAAAGACCCAACTGTTTGCTCGCGAATTGTATGGTAGCCAAAGGTCCATAATAAGGTCGCCATCAACAATCGACCTTAACCCGTACGACGCTGCAAATCCGCTATAAATCAGGCAGTAGATCTTGAAAAGTCGTTCCGATTTCGAAACGATACTTCGAATTCGTCGTTTATTTCGTTGCAATACGTCCGGATGATTGTCCAAAACTCTCAAATCCCGCTTGACCGAAAGCAGCGATTCCTTGACGAAAATCAAAATTACGAATTTGATATTTGCCGCAAGTATTCCCAAATGGGCGAGCGAGTTCCGAAGCAAATCTTCGACCTTTTCGAAACAGAACAAATAGCCGATTATCGAAAACGATAGCCAAAATATCGATAAGAAACTTATGAAAAACGAGTAGAAGTAGTAGGGGATCGCGTACCGCTTGGGCGGTCGAATGCCCAACATTCGCCACGAAAACCACAAGTAGCGAAAGGCACGCGAAGTGTCCACTGTTTCTGCCATTCTTTGCGATATCTTAAGATATACTCAACGAACTGATTCAATTTCAGTTTCTCACTTTGCATATCCCTAAGAACTTTGATTATGGTTGGTGACTAATAAACGATATGTAGACGTGTCATACGAATTATGCGCTAATTAGCACACAATTGTCTTTTAAATATTTCAAGACAGTGAGGTAATCAATCGCTCCGACTTCCTTCATTCGATCCGTCCTAACTGTGAAGGACAGCAAATTAGATTCGAATAATTTATTAGAATTTGAATCGAATAGCAGAAAATTTGTTCTAAGAAACAAAAGGAGCGTGGGAAAATTAACTGCATGCAGGAATTTTCAGAAAGAAATGCCTCCTTGGCAATTTTGTTTAATAATTCCCTAGGATAATGAATCAATTTAAACGCTTAATTAAACCCTATTCATCCCTACCCAACAAATCGAACTAAAAAGAGGCAGGTATTAAACAATTTTTGCTTCTGTGAAAAAAATTAAGTCGTAAGAATTCGTAGTAGTTCGATTTTTTTAAGGCGCCTCCACTCATAATTGTGAAAAAAGCTGAAACAGTCTTAGAACTGACGCTATATTTAAGAATATACTTTAGTTTTGAGTAAATTAGAAGAAATGATGCTTTTGGAACCAATCCTCGGAAACGGTTTTTCGATTTTTTTAAATTTGGAAAAGTTGTTAGTATTTAAAGGGAAGATGTTTTAAAATTTTACTAAATTAGTTTACTTTTCAAACAGTCATACAGCGTTTCTATTGGATAAAAATGAACTGAAAAATACGGTAATCTGAAAAGCAGAATGTTCTTCGCCAATCCTCGGGAGTGGATTTTTAATATTTTACAAAATCTCATAGTAATTCGAAGGAAATACCTAAAATTTACCTAATTTAATATATATTTAATTTATACCTAATTTTTCATTAGATTAGATTAATTTAATCTAGTAGTGCCTATTATGCCGAAAATGCTACCTATATTATTATTTATTTACATTTTAATATAAAACACTGATATGTTCACAAGCTGCTACGAATTTTAAAAATAGTACTTATGACTTACGCTGTCAGTACGCAAATTTTAATTTTATTTTAAAAGTCATGGAAGTTAATAAATTTGAATAAAAAAGTAGTTAGCAGAGCGTGGTTTCGATCCACGGACCTCTGGGTTATGGGCCCAGCACGCTTCCACTGCGCCACTCTGCTCCTTGCAACAACTTTCACAAATTCCGATCAAAGAATAAGAGAAATAAAACATGACAAAAATACTGTGGTTCAGATAGTCAAGACACAATTGTACTCCAGCGTAGTAAAGACACGAATGTTCTTTAGCATTATATCGAAAAGCTTTCAATAGATGGCGATTTTATTTGCATAGTGTAGCGACCATCATAGCGACAACAACACATCTGGTGGTCAACTATGACACTAATACGCCATCCATAGTGACCTCAGTTCGATGAGACTGAGAACGTTCTACGCATTTTCAATGAGCCATTATGTTTTTCCGAGTGTCCTGCTGTGCGGATCAATTTACATAGTTAAAATAAAGTATATATATTAAAACGCGTGTTTCAATAAAGTTATATAGGACAAGACCTATAAGTGGTGACCCCGACGTGATCCGCCGCGTAATTACCGACCGTTTAGTTTTGGCGTTCTAATATTATTATTAGTCAAGTGACAATTTTCGCGCTTGTGAAGTTCTTCGAAAAAAATTAATTACAATGTCGGAAAACGACGAAAGCAATCCGGTTCAAGCAGAAAATTCGGATACGCCGAAATCGACGCCGGTCGAACTAACTCTTCCGCGTCGTTTGCTTGATCTGGGAACACGCGTCGACGCGGTGCAAAATATTAAACTTCCGCCATTTTGGGCACGACGCCCGTCTTTATGGTTCGCGCAGGTAGAGGCGCAGTTTGCCACAAATAGAGTGTTTGTGGATTCGGCGAAATTCAACACTCTCATCGGATCGATTGACGTCAGTGTCCTCGAGCAAGTTGCGGACATCGTGGAACATCCACCGGCAACCAACAAATATGAAGAGCTCAAACGTCAACTTATAGCGCGTTTTTCAGAAACTCCCGGAAGTCAACTCACGAAAGTGCTAACGGAAATGGAGCTCGGCGACAAGAAGCCATCGCAACTATTCAGGGAGATGAAGTCCACGGCCGGAGATCAATTACCTCTCGATGCAGTACGGTCTTTATGGCTACGACGGCTTCCTGCTCGCGTAAGAGCCATCTTATCGGTCACTTCACAAATTGAAATATCGGCCCTAACGGAGGTGGCCGATAAGATATTGGAAGAAAGCCGCGAATTTCCGTCCGTTTCGACTGTTGCAATCGCACCAACTACGGCATCTCAAGACGCGGTGATAGCATCGCTAACAAAAAGACTCGCAGAGCTGGAGGCGAGAGACAAAACAGGATTTACGGCACGGCGATCTCGTTCCCGCTCACGGTCGAAATCATTCGTTAAGAAAACCGGCATTTGTTTCTACCATCAACGCTTCGGTGCAGCTGCACGTAAGTGTACCAAACCGTGCACTTACCAGACGCCGTCGGAAAACTAATCACGCCGTCGTCAGCTTTAGCGGTCAGCGATGGTGTTTGCAAACAGAACCGCTTACTACTGCGAGATCATCTAAACGGTAACACGTTCCTCGTCGATACCGGTGCTGATGTTTCAGTAATTCCCCGGAATAAAAGAGAACAACTGATTTCATCAAACAAACTCTACGCAGCAAACGGTTCCACTATCAACACTTACGGCGAACGTCTTTTAGTCTTGGATTTCGGACTTCGTCGCCGTTTCAAATGGTTGTTCTGTGTGGCAGACGTCGCGTATCCAATTTTGGGTGCAGACTTTTTAAAACATTTCGGGTTACTGGTCGACGTCAAACATAAGAAACTCATCGACGAGACGACAAAATTGTTTACGATTGCAAGTAATTTCAGCAACGAAGAAATGCGGATTTCTACAATCAATCCCAGCAACGAATTCCATCGTATTCTCGTCGATTTCCCGGAATTGACCACATCTTTGCAATCACAAAACATGCAAAATCACACCGTAACGCACCACATTCTCACTAAGGGTCCGCCGGTATCCGAACGTCCGAGAAGACTTGATCCGGTAAAGTTTAAAGCTGCCAAAGCCGAGTTCGAATTTATGATTGAACAAGGCATTTGTCAGCCATCCAGCAGCCCGTGGGCCAGCCCGCTACTTATGAAGCGAAAGAAGAATGCCGAATGGAGACCGTGTGGGGACTATCGCCGGCTGAATGCAGTCACCGTGCCCGATAGCTACCCTATACCCCACATACACGACATCACGCAACATCTAGCCGGAAAAAACATTTTCTCGAAGATAGACTTAACACGGGCTTACCACCAAGTCCCAGTTGCTAACGAGGATATACCGAAAACGGCAGTAATAACGCCGTTCGGTTTGTTCGAATTCCGCGTGATGACATTTGGTCTGAGAAATGCGGCTCAGTCTTTCCAAAGATTACTCGATACAGCGCTACGCGGGATTAATTTCGCCTATGTTTACTTAGACGATATTCTCATTGCATCTTCATCTATTGAGGAGCATGAAAATCATCTAAAAACAGTTTTTTGCCGACTACGAGACTATGGTCTGCGAATCAACCCAGCAAAGTGCACTTTTGGAGTGAAGGAAATCGAGTATCTTTCGCACAAAATCACTTCTGAAGGTATCGAACCCATCTCCAGCAAAGTGGAAGCGATCAACAATTACAAAAAACCAACGACAATTGCTGAACTTCGACGATACTTGGGTATCATTAATTTTTACAGGCGTTTTTTAAAAAATGCTGCGTCAGTCCTTGCACCTTTAAACATGTACTTGCATGATAGCCGCAAAAACGACAAAAGGTTGATTATTTGGACAGATGAAACCTCGCAAGCTTTTGAAGCAAGCAAAGCCATGATTTCCAAAACGACTCTTCTGTCGCATCCAATGGATGGAGCGCCCTTGGCTATTTCAACAGATGCTTCAGACACGGCTGCAGGAGCGGTCTTAGAACAATACCAGGATGGTGACTGGCAACCACTGGCATTTTTTTCAACGAAATTTAGTCCAACGCAGACGCGATATAGTACCTACGACCGCGAATTGCTAGCTGTTTATATGGCTATTAAAGCTTTCCGGTTTATGGTCGAAGGACGCAGTTTTACTATTCGAACGGATCACAAGCCGCTTACATATGCTTTTCAGCAAAAATCGGAAAAAGCATCAGCGCGACAATGCAGACAATTGCAATATATTTCGCAATACACCACCCAGATCGTTCACGTTGCTGGCAATGACAATGTGGTTGCAGATGCTCTGTCGCGGGTAGACGTCATTACGATGCCATCAGCGGTGGAAGATAAAGAAATTGCTGATGGTCAAGAAAACGATCCGGAACTACGAGTACTCTTGACAACAAACTCAGCGTTAAATTTCAAGAAGTTTTTCGTAAAGGATACAAAAAAACCTTTATTTTGCGACACATCCACTCCAGTGATCCGACCATACATTCCTGACAAATTAAGACGCAGAATATTCGACGTGTTCCATCGTTCCTCTCACCCTGGAGGGCGAGCCACCAGCAAATCAATTCGTCGAAAATATATATGGCCGAGTTTGGATAGAGACGTCACGGAGTGGGTGAAAACTTGCCTACAATGTCAACGGGCAAAGATTCATCGGCATGTGAAGAATCAACCGCAACAATTTAGCCAGAGAAGCACCCGTTTTGAGCATATACACATCGATATCGTGGGTCCACTTCCTCCATCGAATGGCCAACGATATTTACTTACTATGATCGATCGCTGTACGAGATGGCCCGAAGCTGTACCAATCGCTGACATCACCGCGGACACAGTCGCTACCGCTCTATATACGTCCTGGATTTCACGTTTCGGATCACCTCATACTGTGACAACGGATCAGGGTTCACAATTTGAATCCGCATTGTTTCAGGCACTAATTCAGTTAACCGGATGTAAAAGAACGCGATCTTCACCATACCATCCGGCTGCAAACGGGATGATCGAGCGATGGCATAGATCGCTCAAAACTGCAATCATGTGCCACGAAACGAATCGCTGGGTAGAAGTTCTTCCGACCGTATTACTCGGATTACGAACAGCTGTTAAGCTGGACCTAAACTGTTCCCCAGCGGAGTTAGTTTATGGTGTAACGCTTCGCCTCCCTGGCGAGTTTTTTATCAACGAAGACATGCCAGCTGATCCGCAAGTTTTCGTCGAAAAGTTTCGAACTGATATGCAACATTTACGAGCCACACCGGTTGCACATCATAGAAGTGACAGCATGTTCATATTCAAAGATTTACAAACATGTTCTCATGTATTTCTACGCGAAGACGGCAAGAAGAAATCGCTTCAACCACCGTATTCAGGACCACATGAAGTCATCGAACGGATAAACGACAGAGTTTTCACCATTCGCGTCAACAATAAGGACAGTAAAATTTCGACAGAACGATTGAAGCCTGCATACACTGTACGCGAAGACGACGTCGATTTCGCAACGACAAACACAACCAGTCAGGCAGAGCCTACGGATGTCCATCGATCATCTTCACGCACTGTGAAAACTTATCCCGGTCCAAAAACTAAAAAAGTACAATTTAAAAATTAACGTCAATCGCAACATATTAATCAGCTGTCTTGGTGACAGTAAATCAATAGGTTGCTTGGAGGGGGATACTGTAGCGACCATCATAGCGACAACAACACATCTGGTGGTCAACTATGACACTAATACGCCATCCATAGTGACCTCAGTTCGATGAGACTGAGAACGTTCTACGCATTTTCAATGAGCCATTATGTTTTTCCGAGTGTCCTGCTGTGCGGATCAATTTACATAGTTAAAATAAAGTATATATATTAAAACGCGTGTTTCAATAAAGTTATATAGGACAAGACCTATAATAGATTGGCGAAAATTATAAGAGTTCGGATAAGCTTTTATTAAAAAGCTCTTCTAATCCACACATGCATACTCTAGATTCTAGATGAAATGTAGGATTTAATTACATATTACACCAAATCCACACCAAGGAGTGTGTAAGGGTAGTATAAACTGTATGCCATGATGTCAAATATTTTACTGTTTTCCCGGACAAATGCTGTTTTTATTTGCCACAATATTTTATTTGCTGTACACGACGGGACCTTTCCGTTAAATTTGTTTGGTGAAATATTAGACACCATAGAGGATACAGTGGAATACCAACTTTACACTGTATGCCATACACTCAAACATTTGACAAAACAAATTTGATGAAGAGTTCCAAAGGATAGAGGGAGTTTGTGTATATCGTGCTGGAACTTCCGGTTTGGCTATATTCTTTTTTAATACATAATAAAGTATTATTATCGACCTGAATTTTAAAAAAAGTTGGCTACCGTGAAATTTTCTATTTTCACGTTTTAGGAGTTCAAGCAATAAAAAAAATGTCCGCCTGTCCGCCGTTCGCAAGGTGCGTAGCTAACGAATTCCTTGAGATATTAAGATGAAATTTTTATGATAGGTAGAATGGGTGAACTCCTACGAGTGGTACCTTTTAGAGGCTGTGGGTAGGGACGTGATTTGTGGGGTGAGGGCTGGGAGGGCATTGGCCCCCCTGAATTTTATATATACACTCGCATGACATAACTTTTCAAAACAGTGGCCTAGACAAATCATTAAGCAGTGTGAAACAGTATTGTCTTGAGCTAAAGCTTAAGTTACTGGCTCAGGTTCAACTGAGCCAAAGCTTAAGTTACTGGCTCAGGTTCAACTGAGCCAAGGCTTAAGTTAGTGCTGTGAAACCGGCCCTAAGTCGCCCAGATCTTGGCTTATCAGGCCCGTGCGCACGGGGGGGTTTTGGGGGTTCAAACCCCCCCCCCTCATTGGCCTATTTTCATAGGGAAGTGAGGACTTTTTTTTTTTTTTTTAGGTCATCACAATTAGTATAGGGGAACATGACAACATGACTTTTCTCCTGGTAAAAGGGATTCCCAAAGTTTGTGAGCGCGATTTTCGTAGGAAAGTTTTCGTGTTTGGCGTTCATAAATTATAGACCGAGGTTGTGTTGAGGTGTTTTTGATTCAAACGAAGTCAACACTCCTGTCAACGATTACAAGCAGTTACTCGAAGAAAAAAGAAAACAAACTTTGTCCCAAACACGAATTTTGACCTTCTTCACCAGTAAACCAGTCAACCCACAAACAGTAGAAATAGAACCTATTTCTTCTAAAGATAATAACAATTAATGTATTGCTTTATGTCAAATAAGTATTTGTATTTAAAGAAAGCCGTCTATTTTCTTCTTCGTAAGTTTTATAAATACGTATTCTGGTTGCTACTTGTTGTTACTATTTGTAATTTGACGTGTAGTCGTGTACAGGCACTTGATGAAGGCTGCAAGTAACAGCCGACATACGCAATTGTATACGAAAATAAAACTTATGTAGACGAAAATCCACGACTTTAAAAAAATTAATTATGTACAAACTTAAAAAAAAAATACATTCATATTCAAAAAAAAAAAGTTTGTACATTTATCGCCTGAGGTTGCTTCTACCCTCGAGTTACGTCGTTTTCGACTTACGTCCCAAATTCCCGGAACCTAACTCCGAAGTAACTCGAGGGATTACTGTATATTATTTTTTATTTATTTGTGGCCAAAAATCTCAAATCCGCTTGACGTCCGTCTGTCTGTCCGTTAGCACGATAACTCAAGAACACCTTAACCTAGGATCTTGAAATTTTGAATCGGGGTTTTTGGTTGATTTTGTAAGGCTAAGTTCGTTAACGGGACAAAATGTCCCACTCCTTCGGATAGCTGCCATACAAAATGTCCTTAAAACACGCGTTCAAGAATATTGGCGGATAACTTCATAAGGGTTTAAGCTACGAATTGGAAATTTTGTATGTGTTAATTTTTTAATAGTTGGAGCTAAATGTACGATTGTGAAGAAAATCCTATTAGTCCTTCGAGTGGCTGCCATACAAAAATCCTATTAAAATATCTTCATTCAATTCACGAAACTCACTATAACTCAAGTAATCGTTTAGCTATGAATTCAGAATTTTGTAAAAATTAGTTTTAAGTGAAAACAAAGTTCGAGTTTACTAGTCAGTGAAATCCTTTTACTCCTTTTGGTACCTTCCATACAAAAAGTCCTTAACACACGTCTTCAACAATATTTTTCGATAACTTTTGAACGCTTCAAACTACAAACTTGAAATTTTGTACACATTAATTTTTGAATGGTTCCAAGGAAAAGGATGAATATGTAAGAAATCGAGTGAGTCATTGCTCCGCCTCCCATATGCAACTCCTTCAAAAAGGATATTTTTTTCCAGTTCAAGATATGAAATTAAACAGTGAATATTGTCTTTTAGTTTTGAGTAGCAATTTAATGGGACTCCTTAATGAAGGACATACAACAACACGTAATACTTCTTCAACCCCAACTTTAATATCCATCGGAGTTCTGTATCATCTAGAGTATTATACGGTTGGCTTGCAGCCGATCGTGACTGCAGTATGTTTTTTTCATTAATTTGCAACATTTTCTGCGGTGAAATCAAATCACGATGTAATCATTTTTAAAAGAAATTAGAAAGTAGTATCAATTTAACAAATTTAAATTAATAAATAGCAATTTTGATGCTTTTTCGCCTTCAGTCTTGTTCGTAAGGGTTCAGGCGTGAACGCAGCAAATTATTTCGGAGAGGGGGAGGGGGTGTTTACAGACAAATTTACGTGTCGAGTATTAGTTACATTTAGTTGTGAGTTTTTAATTACATCAACAACTCCGGCATTACTTGAAAATTGTTCGCTTGGAACTGAAGTAGGTGGAGCAGATAGATATTTTGTAGCGGGTTAACATTTGTAAGGAAACTTTGAATTATAAAAATTCATCTCTACTCGAATTCCATCAGTAATAGTCTGCGAAGTGACTTTTTAACACTGATGCCTATTCCGCCGCAGCAGTATCGTTCTTCAGTGACAGTATGGGTTCTTTTTGAGCGGTTACACTTTGCTATGCAGAATTGACAGTGTAATGTCGTGATCAAATTCTCTCGGAGTTTGGGAGTTGATAAGCAGCCCACTTGAGACAATTTTCCATCTCAAATTCTGGTTTTTTATTTCGTTTCCACTTCAGAAACTCAATTCTAAGTCTACAACAACTTTCACGAGCTAACCTACACGGTAAGATGAGGAAGTCTTAAATCTGTCTTATGGGCCATATTTTACATAAATTTATTAATGACATTAAATGCAATACACTTCAGTTCATAGCTCACCTGTATCACCTGCGAGACACTCAGCCACCGAAGTCATCACTCGGTAAGAAAACTAATCCAAACCTGCCTTAACGTTTGCGGTTGTAAATTACAAATCAAACATTTTATTCGCCATATCCACAATCATATCAAATTATGTCTGTAATGCGGTCGAATTTTACCATGGAAATCATTTAAGAAACTTTGCGCCTATACGGTGACATTTTCAAACGTCCCGCCATACGTGTTTAGGGTGCTCCCATGATTTCTGACAAAGGTACGCGATCATAAGACGGAATCCATTCGAAATTCTTCAAGAGTTTCTTAGCGCTAACTCCGGCACGACTTGAGATTAGGTTAGCTCCTCATGTGAAACTAGACACCGAGTCATACCACTTCAAAAGCCCCTACTATGCATTTCACAGATTAAACTCAGTTTGCAAGGTAACTAGAAATTATGTAGTCCGTATAATAAGACAACAACATAATAACATGTTTCTGATTACTCTCGACGAGTTGAACCGATGTCGCCTACTCATTCGGCACGCGGTTTCTAGTTACGTAACTGTTTCGCGCCCAGATTGTCACCGTATCACCGATGCAAAAATTTCACCTAGAAAATAACAAACCAGTGACTATGACTTTTGCACGTATCGGAACATCTTGCATGTCTCTGTCGCCGATGTCAAGATGGAAATTATACGTACTGTGCCGTCTTGACCATAACGCGGACCATACAAGTACTTACTATTAAGAAAACCGCTCAATGGACGGCCAGCACACGGGCGATGCGAATTAAATTTTACGAGATGTTGTTAGTTGCCCGGCCAAATGGCAATTATCCTCGGCAGATAATGGACAGTTTGGACAGTATGCGCCGCCAATGGACCAGGTATCCGGGGACTAGGTAGTAGCTGGCTAATTAAAGTTTGCAGTTCGCGTTCTGATGATTATTGATCGCATTACAACCTTCAGCGTTGGTCATCAGATTTTATTATGTCACGGGCGCGATTCTGGAACAGGTGAATATGGGGATATCGAAGCAAGCGGTAGTAGCTGGACAGTGAAGGCAGATGCCACCCACTCATCCTTGATATTACAATTCTAATGTTTCTCGTATAAATGGTAATTTGTGACCATCTCTATCTCCTCTAGGATTGAGCTGATTTTTTATTGTGGAGGTCCTTACGGGTCGGAGTTGGAAGGCACGACACACCTAGATCTATTATGTTACGACAGGATCCTTGAATCCAGCGTTAGATTCGTAATCACCGTTGGAGAAAGGCCACTGAGACAAGTGCAGGGAAGATAAAGAACTGTTTCCTAATCTTCCTAATCCACGCAGCTTCTATAGAGGTTGTTTGAAAAGACGCTAAGGCTATAAAAATGCCGACCCATAAGACAGTGTCCGGTCAGGTCACCAACTGGTATTCATCCTCCGACAACTCGCTCTGCACAATTTCGCAGTTGTCTGGAGTTATTCATCGGAGTTAACAGTTCCAAATTGGCACTGTCAGAGTTAACTCCGAAGTTGGAATTGTTGACTCCGACAGTTCCAATTTGGAACTGTTCTTTTAATTTGGAACTGTCGGAGTTCAGTTCAAAACAGTTCCAAATTGGAACTGTCGGAGTTTTGAACTGTTTTGAACTGAACTCCGACAGTTCCAAATTAAAAGAACAGTTCCAAATTGGAACTGTCGGAGTTAACTCCAGAGTTGGAACTGTTGACTCCGGACTCGAAACTGTGGATGAATGATGGAGGATGGATTATGGAGGATGGGTGATGGATCATGGATCATGGAGGATGGATGATGGACGCTGGATGATGGAGGATGGATGATGGAGGATGGAGTATGGATGATGGAGGGTGGCGGGTTTAGGTTAAGGATTAGAGATTAAAGATTTATGGTTGAAGATTAAAGATTAAAGATTTATGAATTGAAAATAGGAGATGGAAAATAGATTTAGGAAAAGGTATTACTGGACACCAAAACTCCAAAAAGAAAATCAGCATTTTCCATTTATATTATTTTTACTTTTTAGTCAATTTTAATTTGTTCCACTCCACGCTCAATTTGAAATTAAAATATATATCGCTATCTCAAAATTTGCAGAGCTAAAGAGAATTAAAACTCTCTTTTCGCGTTCATGATTTGCTGACATGCGCTTCGCTGTTGCCATAGAAATATTTTCACTTTCGTTCAACATTTGATGTGTTTTAAAAGAACTTATTAATTTGTTCTTTGCAACCTTTTCAATTATTTTTCTCCCGGTGCTCCTGTTACTCCTGTTTCTCCCATTTCTCACGTTGCTTCCGTTACTACATCCTTTATCCACAATCCTCCATCCACTACCATCCATCTTTCATCCTACATCTCCCATCCTCTATCCGCCATCCATCATCCTCCATCCACCATCCCCCATCCCCCATCTTTCATCCTCTATCCACCATCCACCATCCTCTACTCTTCATCCTCCATCTTCCATCCTCTATCTACCATCCTTCATCCCTTCCCCATTCACCATCCAACAATCTCCAACTGCCATCTTTCATCCTCTATCTACCATCTTCCATCCTTCATCTATCCATACTTCATCCATTATCATCTATCCATACTTCATCCATTATCATCTATCCATCATCTACCATCCTATATCTACCATCTACCATCCCCTTTCCACCATCCTCTATCAACCATCCTTCATCCACCATTCATCATTCTTCATCTTCCATCCTCCATCCACCATTCACCATCCCCTATCAAACATCCATCATCCATCTCTATCCACCATCCTCCATCTTAAATCCTTCCACTCTCCATCCACTATCCTCCATCCATCCATCCTCCATCCATCATCCTCTATTCATCTTCTACCATCCAATATCCACCATCTCCATCCCCTATCCACCATCCTCTATGAACCATCCACCATCCTCCATCCTCTATCCACCATCCTCCATCCACCATCCTCTATCCACCATCCTCAATCTTCTATCCTCCATCCTCTATTTACTATCCTCCACCCACCATCCTCCACCCACCATCCCCCATCCTTCATCTTTCAGACCCAAGCTCCTTCCAACTGCCAGTCACGTTGTTATAGCCTTTTTAATACACTCGCCAACATTGTCTTTCTAATTTAGCTTCCTATCCAAGATCTGGCCTTAGATATTTCGCTTTTCCCGATAGTTGCAGCTCGACCCCTTCAAGCATTGGTATCCTGAACTCCGGGATCTTGTGCTTCCTAGTAAATAAAACCAGTTCAGTTTTTGAGGCGTTAACCACTAAGCCACATTTTTTGGCCCACCTGATTAGTATTCAGAGTGCCGACTCCAAGATTTCAGTGATAGTATCCAAATACTTTCCTTGAACTAGTATGACTATGTCATCCGCGTTGGCCACGACCTTGATTCCTTTCCTTTCGATTTCGATCAGAACCTCGTTCACAACAAGGAGTCCCTTCTGTGCGATAGCACACCAGCCTGTGGACTTGTCCCTCCAAGACTTGCCTTATTACCTTTCCTTACCCTCTCTCGGAACTCACAATCCTGCCACGCTGTTACATGTTTGGATTACTTATTTTCTCTGGCAAATGTTGTCATATAGTGTAATCATCAAAGTCTTGTTTACCACACTATTTTGATTGCTCTATTGACGGAAAAAATTAAACTGAGCTTTTGGTCGAATATTTGATAGCATGGTACACTGGCGCAACAAACAGAATTTATTCCTGACCAACATGCTTGATAAGCTAGAGAAGAAGTTCTCACCCAACATTAAACCTTTTTAAAAAATCTTGATCATTATTGCCTCATGTCCAATTATTTAATTCCAATATAATACTTTTTTTTTATTGCAGATAGGTAGAAGCAATCAAAGTTGCAATAGTCCAGACGATGTGGGCTTATCTTCAGGTAATTTGATCGTATCTTCTAGCAAAGTGCTACGGTACCGGTTTCAAAACCTCACTAAAAATCATTCCAATCCAATTTTTTTCACAGGTTCCAAAACCTACTAGCATAGTTTGTAAGACTTCCCATTAGTGGTTTTAGATAGATCAAAGTGAAGCAAAAAAAATGGTCAATAGGTCACACGACCACGAAAACTGCCAGTTCTGTAAGAAAAAATTCGCAGCATCGCATCTGTTGATCTCTTAGTCATAATTTGAAGAATAGCAGGCCAAAATTAAAATTTCCTTCTAACTAATCCGCCTAAAGTCCACCCACAATCTTGTGTTTTGTATCTTAGAAAAAAAAACACACCATCCGGACAGAGGGAGGCAACCGAACCAGACAGCATTGCGCCATCTGATTTTTGCGACAAAAATCTTATTTTATCTCGTGTGTGTACATACGACACCTCTGAAGGTTCCGCAGTTGGCCCACCTTTGCTTTGCATACAACATGCGCTTTTTAGTGCGGCGATGGCGGCGCGTTAAAAACCACAAAACTCCAGATCGGCTGCCGTAATGAGCGCGCGCGGCTTAGAGTACACTATAGGCAGGCTGCCTACCTTCAACTTAGTAAGTACAACTACCTGAAGTGCAGCATTGTACGCGATTATTATTTGTCTGGCCTACAGCTTTTTCTCGGTTGTGGATTTGTTGGAGGCGTTTTTGGGATATTGCACAGCCCCGTCTTTTTCTATACACTTCTCGAGCGAAGTAAACGAAAATCGTGTCTTAAGACTAATGATGTCTCCTTTTCAATTGCACGTCAGAGGATGAAACGCCGATCACTTATCGCGCTTATATGGGGTCTTTTCTAACGCGAACGTGTACGCGGGGACCCCTACAATGTGGGTGGCTGCTCCACACGGTTTGGTTTATGGTTCGGTTTCGGTTCAGCAATTGCTTGCATTTTCGAATGGCCGAGTTTCACTTTCGTGTCTTTCGTGCGGCCGGACTAGTTGCATGAATTGGGACCATGTGTGTACTTGCAATTCACCAGCATGTAATGTGGAAAATTTAATTGTTTCTGTTGTATGTTGAAAAAAAACTAGACCTATGACAACATCAACAACAAATGAAGGCGAATTTTTTTGCCTTTAGAGGGACAGAAGTCTGTCGGTGTCCTGGTTTTCCGAGAGTTCATTAAAGAAAGGTGATCCCGAAAGGAAACTGCGAAAGTCCAGGTCAAATACAATTTTCTCTTGCGAGCTATGGCACTGATATGAAGCAAAGATGAATTTTTTGAACTTCTGAAAAGAGTCAGAGAAATGAAAATCAATTCTCAATAATCTAGATGAAACACTGAACCCCGATTTGAACACTGAATCAGAATAACGACTGCACAAGAAGTGTGTCTTTAACTTGAAGAAAAAGGACGGATCTCCCGTGTTCAATTCCGTACCTGGGGCTTCAGGTAAATATCCATTATACCATCTTCAGAAAAACTTTTGTAAGGAAGCCACTGGTAGTGGGTGTGGAAGTGACGAATAAACCATTAACTCAAAACTAATTTCTATACAATTTTGATTTCCAGCCCAACAATTTTTTAATTTATAGTGGCTTAGGAAGATGACTGCACACATTTTTCAAGGAACTCTGTATGGCAGCTACACGAATGGCTCATTTAATTTCCTTCATATTAAGCCATAAGCTGCATCTTTCGAAATTTGTTCTTTTTTTTTAATTTGAAGCATTCTGATATTCCAATGTTAGGAATATAGTTTAAGCGCTTTGGTTATACTGTTCCAGTGGAAAAAACCTTTTTTCACGGTTTAATTGAAGAAAGATGAAATTTTTGATCTAATTTTTTTTCTGGATATTGAAAAAGCCCATTTTGCCACCCTTCATACGAGGATAAATTTATGACTCTAGCTTCAGAACTTTTAAAGTTATTCACCTTTAATCTGAACCATGTTGGGATTTTATCAATTCTTTTTTTTTTTGTAAAGAACAAGAAGGATCTGCTGTTGTCCCTTCGGTCACTGTGCACTAAATTTTTAAGTTTCACGGAAATGCCCCCCTTCCTAACATAACGCTAAAAGCATAAGTAAGAATGTTCAAAAACTAGTCCGCGTACAAGTATGATTATGGCCACCATATTTTGGGAGAACCTTACTATGATTGAGGTTATAGTTGACACGACCATGTTACAATATGTAACATGTTACAATATGTACATGTGTACTAACTGAATGTATGTTTGTAATAACTACTTATAGTTCTATAGTAAAAATTGTACAACTTAGTTACTAGAACAATGGTTATGTTCTTAGGAAACATACAATGTTTGTTTCAAACAAAATTATGGTTGTGGAGACCTAGGTGTGTCATTCACGCAACCTTCGTATTTAATAGAACAGTAACGCCAATCATAAACATGAAAAATGAAAGAATAAAAATTACTAGAGATATGAATTTTCAAAGAGGACTCGGACACCATTTTTGAGCAAACTTTAACATACTTTCACATAATATAACTAACAAAAAAAAGGTAGATACGAAAAATTGAAATTCAATATTTTTTTCATTGGTTCTTCAAGTATAAAAATGTTTAAAGAATCAGAGATAGTAAGGTGACAACTTTGGCGATTCTTGATGGAATAACCCATACATGAACTTACATGATTGTACTAACCATATTTTAACAAATTTTAATGTCGCACTGACCATATTCATACTTATCACAATCATAGTATGGTTACGTCAAATATAATATGTCAAGTAAAATGATTGTACCGACCATCTTGAATCAAATGCTATAGTTGCACTGATCATGGTTTAGACAATCATATCTAATATCTTAAGACATTGATACACTGGTGGTACACTTTCCAGTGTGGTATGAGCATAATATATTAAACTAGATATGGTGGTACATTAACAATAGGTAGTATGTATTGACATCAGCTGTTTATCTGTAATTAACTGTCAGATTTAAATTGAATTTGTATTTCACAAAATTCGTGTTTTTTTACATTGTGTTGTACAATACAATGAGTTTAAGTAACAACGTCGCTTTGTCTCCATTTTGCCGAAAAACCACTTCATATTACAAATCACAACACAAACTTTTGTGGTTATGTTCATCAAATGTCATTTCATGTTGTCGTGATTATAATATACTTTTGCATCATGTAACGAGAATGATTGGATTACGATATGGGACAGTTTTAACAGTTTTAGAATTGAAAAAACGTTTCCAAATTGCACTTCATTAAAAAAGGAGTTCCTCAAGTAAAAATTTTGAAAAATGCTTTAAAAGGGCACATCTTGAAAACGGTAGAAAACGGGTAAGTGTTTTATCCCAACTACCAAACAAAATTCGTATTTTGATTTTCCGAAGGTTATAACTTCGACAAGACTTCGGTAAGACTGTTGAGCGCAGGTTGTGCACTTTTAACTCCAATAACTCTTTCGTAAGACTTGCGAGCGTATGCTTCAGAAGCAATGGCTTCGGTAATACCCTCTATAAGGCCTTATGGAAGTAAATACCAATAGTCTTATGAAGAATGTGGACTTTTACTTCGATAAAGCTTCCGTAAGTAAAGTCTCGTGTACACTAGCAAGTAAAACTTGTTAGGGTTGCTCCAAGACATTTATTGCCGTACACGGTTCCGAAAGCACATTTGCCCAAGTTGTTGCTCTAACCATCAAATGCTTGCCTTTTCAAGCAAGTTGTGAACTTGCGAGAGTTGAAATCTCGCAAGAAAGTTCCGATCGGATTGCATTGGAAGTGAGGTTAAGTTCAGTTTTATAGGTGTCATAGTTATGTAGTTTACGTGCGATATATGAACGGAAAATCCAAGTGGAGTTCCGAGTACACGTTTTTGCTCATTTCCAATGTGGAACTTTATCCAGAGTTGTGGTATTTTACTTTTTCGTTTTGGCAGTTCAACGAAACTTTGATGATGAAGTGTACGCGGAAGAGCAAGTTTTACTTGCAAGATTATTGTAGAGCTACTTGCTAGAGTAAAATTGCTGCAATTTGACAGATAGTGTAAATATCGCAACAAATTACTCTAGCAAGAAATGTCGCAAGTTACTTCCTTGTGTACACGAAGCTTAAGACTTGCGAGCGGAGGTTTCCAAGCAAGCTTCGCTCAACACGTCTAATACCAAGTGATTCGGCTTCAATCCTATTGCGACAATGCTTTCAGATTGGCCTAGTGTGTAGCGTAGCGGATTCATGTGGGACGGGATCGTAGTTTGAACCCGAGGATGTGCTAGGGCAATTCGCATTTTTCAAACAAAAAATAATAATTTAGAAGAAAATAAATTTGTTGTTGGAAGAAAACAAAAGTATTGTGAATATTATTTTTCGGTTTTTTTGATTCCAGAAAATTCTGCCCAGGCACTAATATCTGATGCGAATCCGACCTTCATATTCACACATTAGACTCTACTGTGTGAATCTTCCACATTTTTGTCCCCATTTCCATTTTGGAAGCAATAGTTCAAATAGTAACCACAACCTGTGTAAGGATGGTGTTCTATAGTCTAGGGACCAGGCTGCCTTCCTTCTAATAGTCCGACCCAGTGCGTCAGGAATTCAAAGGAACTTACCACTTACTAACAAATAGATGTCACTCTCGTAGGTAACTACTTCTTTGACGCCGATCATAGACAATGTCCGAAAAATAGTATAGCATAGCAAAGAAGTTCCTCGAGTTTCTGCAACACCCAGTCTATCCCTACGCCCTTTCTATTACATCAGACTTCACATTACAGAAGGCTCTCTCAATATCTATAAATCCTGCCAGAATGCATTTCTTATGCAAGGTTATTTCCATAGATTTTTCTTTAGGATAGGGGTGCTGAGAAGCACCATCTAAAATGGTTGCCTAACAATTTTCCACGGCAGACTAATGGATCTACCTGCAGACCATCGGAATGTAATATCGTTCAAACCTTACGCCACAGCTTCGGATCGTACGCATGAGTTAGGCAAATTCTAAAGATCCTCGCCAAGGAAAGACCAAGTCATGTTCTTCTGTAGGGTTATGATGACCAGACCATCAATTCCCGGTAACTGGAAGGAGAGGAGTAAATGACTCCACAGGACACCCAACTCCTTCAATTAGAGTCGCACCCACTGCAAGAAGATCTGCAGCCTGAGAGATATGCCCAAGTTCTGTTCTGAGACGCACCACGAGAGTTTTGACCAAAATTGAGACTCAGGATAGAAAGAACACAACAAATCCACGGTGATATTGCTAAACTTATACCACAGGTGAGGAGCCTATGACCTGGGTGGTATTCAAAGCGAAAAGATCAACTCTGTACTGGTAGACTAGAGCATAAAATACAGAAAAAAAACTAGGACAATGCCTTGTCAAAGCAGACAATAACAAACGATAACGGCGATGACATTGATTAGTCTCATCGATAGTCTCAACGAAGCTCCCTATCCAGACCAATCGAATAAATCAAAATAAAATTATTATCGATAGCTCAATAAAAAACAATTTTTTTCCACAATCTTCATCGTATCGATTTAAGCGAGTATCTGCATCAGTTCATCTGAATTTCTAATCTGCCAGCGTAAGACATAGCTCATGAAAAATCTCGGCCTGACCTTAGAAAAAATCGAAGTTTTTTCGCTATAATAAAATTTATGGCAGATAAAAGTCACGAAAAAATCAATAGGTCAGGAATTTAGAACAGTTCTTATGGCCCCACCGATCAATGATCGCAATCTTCAATAATGTCTTTCTAATTTAATCAGTTTGGCGAAGGTCGTTTGGAAAAAAAATCGCCAACCTCTGATTGATTGCAAGATTAGCTATTTTTACAATTTATCTGAGTCGCACACAATCAACCGTTTGATGATAAGAGCCGGCGAAAGGTTATATATTATCGGGCAAAATATTGAAGTTTTATAGATGTTCAGAGGCAATTTGAAGACAAGCTTTGTTTGTAGCATTGGATCGAAATAAATCTAAGACTTAGGACGTTTTGCTTAGTTTTGAAGCCGGCTACAGCTTTTTGTTTTTCACATTTCGCGAGTTTTTCGTCTTGTTTCACGAAACACATGAAATTCGCGAGAAAGTAATGAAAAAATCATTTCGCACATTTTTCTTGTCAAGCAAAACCCTTTGATATCGTCAAAAAACCGACTCCAGTAGAGAAAACTCACGAATCGCGAAACGAGAATAACGAAACGAGAGAAACCCATGAAAAACTTCTACACACTATTCACGAGAAAGACACGAATGACACGAAATAGGCGAAACGCGATAAGTCTGTAGTCGAGGTCATGTAAATTCCTGTCCCAACTGAATTTTGGTTGTTGTCTTAGCTTGAAGTTTACTACTTTTACGACAGCTGACGAATTCAGCGAGAGAGTGGACTTTACAATTTTCTGTGTTAAACAACAATATCTATTTGAGATACGATTCCGGAAATTATAAAGGAGGTACGCTCAATGGTATACGTGCTTAGGGTGAATAGTAAAATGGTCTGATATTAAGATCTCGAGAGCAGCTAAAAATGGATAGTTGAAATTCTATTTTAGGAAAGTGCTCTAAAAATAAAAGTTTTGTTGTTGGGGGAGTGGGTTTTTTTACTTATCTCAGGAACGGTTTATGCTAGAAAGGTTGAATTGGGAACGCACAGTAAAACCAATTCTGCATTCCATTCCCTGGCGTATTGAGTTCGGGGGAAAAAAAAATGGTCGGTGAAAAGAGTGTGCATACATTTTCACGAAATTTGTCAAATTCCTTAGGTCATATTGTCATTTCTTAACATCGAAGTAGTTCTTCAGGCTCGTTATATAATCGACTAAAATCGTTTTCAGAACCGCAACTATGCTTTAAACGTGTCACTAACTTCCGTATAAAATTATTAATATGGGCCCAAACTGTCTATAGCATAACACGTAAAACAAAAAGGGAAGAAATTTAAGGAATCAATTAGTCCTGGCGATAAGTGAATACCGAACTTAACTTTTTGAGAGTTGAAGTCTCGTTGCACTCAAGGCAAGAGCATTAAGAAAAAAATTGAAATAATTCTGGAAGCGCTTTCCATCGCATAGGATCTAAGATTTCCTATGAGAATATCGAAGAGAATATAGTGCCTCACTTTATAGTGAAAACGATGCGCGCGATGCCACAACGTTAGGAACGATTACACATTTACGTCGGGCGCCATATTGCAATATTAAATCCCAAAAAATATTTTGTTAGCAGCCTGCTATCGTATTGCATGTTCACATATTATATTTCCTATCATAGTATTCGTCCCGCCTCGTCAGTAACCCTTACAACAAAAATAGGTACTGAATAGTAGTACTATAAACCGGAATTGACTGATGCCATGTAGAGTCCAGGAAATCAGTACTGACAATAGGACTCAAACGTCGAATCTTGAAATTGTTCAGAATTAAGAGTAGATTGACAACGCGGAATTATAAATTTCAGTTCTGCACCAGTACCGAACTAATTTGAACTTTCCAAATCGAATGTTACTTATAGTTCTGACGTTTTAACTTTTTCCCTTTCAAATTGTTCAGTTCTTATTAGGTTGACTTTTACGCAACCCGAATATATAGTTGAGTATTTGCATACCTGCTTTGCTTAGGGCCATTATTACAACGTTAGTTAAACTTTAACCGGCAGTTTGCAAATTTTTCAGTGGAAGTTAAATCTCCAGTACGGCAATATAAAATTATAGAGATAGAATTAGGGAGCGATGTAAATAGCCCAAATCGAGCTCTGACCTCTTGAAAAAAATGGTGTGCTATATTCCAATTTTAGTTTTTATATTCAGCACTGTTACAATACTGGGATCGAATACTTAAGAGGAGTTCATTCAGATTAAACTAGAGACCCCAATGCCAAGGTAAGTGTTACACACATGTTTCACGAATACCCTGGGCTGGTTTTGAGACAGGAACGTGCGCTTTGTAAGCGCTTTTCTATGGGGTCGAGGAAATTCGCAGACTTTATATATTCAATTCGCGGGTAATTTTAAAAATTTTTGGGCTATTCGTCCAACGAAAATTGTACTAGTTTGCTAGTTTACAACAGAGGTCAGAGGCTTTAGGAATTTATGAAGAAAATATAGAAATATAAAAATTATAAAACTAAATTTTAGTCGTCTCGTGGTGTTACCGGCTCAAATACAACGTTTGCAAACTATGTCATATCAGAAATCCTGTTGCCACTAAATTTTCAGTTCTCGGTTCTATCTACTGAAAAGTAAAAGTTCATACGATATTCATCTAGCGTTTGTAAACTAAAATTCATTTAAATAGAATCGGTTCAATATTGGTTGACTTTCTTCAAATGGATCAACCACTTTCTTTCAATTTAAGAATACCGATCGAAATATAACGTTCAAGAGTTAATAGATTTACCAAAATTCATGACTATGTCGTATAGTTCCATTTTTTCATAAGTTATTAATTATTATTTTTGCTGGATTGGTGGGTTATAGACATGTTAATGTTACAGTGTAATCTGCATACCCGAATAACTCACTTATTATTGATACAAATTAAAGTTTTCAGTAAAAAAAAAAACAACCCTGATGCAATATCGTAGAGAAAATTTTGGTTTCCAGATCTCAGTAACCCCTTATGTTAGGAAGCTGAAACTTGGAATTTCTATAGAGCTCTGATAGTAGACCCATTTGCAGAAAAATTGTCAATATTGATCAAGGGGTGTGGGAGTGGGGGGAAATGTAATGCGTCCGAAACCCAAAAAAGGCGAGATAGACACATTCTAAAATCCATATCTCCTAAACCGTTAATGGCACAGTATTCAAACTTAAAAAATATTTGTAGTTATACTAGGAGAACAGAATGAAGAAAAATTTTGGGTGGGGGAAGTTGTGTATGGGGGTGGGGGGTGAAAAACTTTAGATTACGATATCTCATGAACCAATTGCTCTAGAAAAATAAAATTTGGTTTGGGTATAAGGGTTGACAAATAAAGATTGATCAAAGTAAAATTTTTTAAGTGGGAGGTGGAGCATAGAAGTGGAGGGGATGAGAATTTTTCAAATCAAACACATTTCATATCTCAAGAACAGTTTAAGATAGATGCTTAGAATTTTTACCAGAAGTAGCGCTAATTAAACCCTAGTAGGAAAAAAAGTTTTGGGGTTGAGGGTGAAGAGGGGGAGGGTGGGGGAGGGTGAAAAGGAAAAAGTTTCGATGCTTATATCTTGAGAACCTGTAATGATATAAGCCTTAACTTGGTATTTAGATAGAGCTATAGTAGCGGAATGTTGGAAAAATAAAATTTTTTTTAGGGGTAGTATGCTACGGGGGTAGGGGGTGTTTTTCCTAACTATTAAACGGTTTATGCTAGAAAGTTGAAACTCGGTGTGTATATGTAAATCAACTAGAAAAGTAATTGTGATAAAAAAAAATTTGAATATTCATTGGCGTTCAGAAGGGGGGGGGGGGCAAAAAAAAATATCTGTAAAAATAATAAATATTAAATGCATATATTTTCACGATTTTCGTCATATCTACTAGGTCTTTCCAAATATTGAATTCATTTTTATTCTACGGATTCTTCGTATGAATACCTAGAAAGTGTTTTCAAGGTTTTTTGAAATTCGACCCCTAAGGGTAGTGTGGTACAAGTGGGGGTGTTTTTCCTATATATAGAACGGCTTAAGCTACAATGTTGAAACTCGGTGTGTATATCTAAATCAACTACAAAAATAATTTTGAATAAAAAAAACGAATATCTATTGGCGTTCAGAAGGGGGGCAAAAAAAATTATCTGTGAAAATAGAATGCATATTTTCCCACGATTTTTGACATATCTACTACCTCGTCCCAAATAATGAATTTAATTTTATTCTATGTTTTCTCCATATGAATACCAAGACAGTGTTTTCAAGATTTTCTGAAAATATACCCCTAAGGGGGTGTAAAGTGATTGTGTACTTTTTCATAAACTATTCCATATCTCTCAGATCCAATCAGATTTTCACTTCCATGATCTTGTTCTTTTTGATAGGTTTTCAGTCACATACTAGCCTGCACCGCATTTCAGAATTGAACGCGTTCCTTACTTCTGCCGGAAAAATGATAAAGTTACGCCCAGATTGTTGGCAGATTTTTCCTTTACATACTGAAATTATTGCCAAAAGCTGTATAGTCAATTGAAAAGACTAATCTCTCAAAAAAATTATGTATAGCCGCGTACCGCGGCTATGTTCACGTTGTTCCATCGCCCGTTACTCCCGTTTCAGGTACACTTTCTTAGCTCAAGGAACTGGAGATATTAATGCCTTTTTTCATTTTTCACTTTTTAATTTTTAATTTTTCACTTTTAATTTTTCATTTCTCATTTTTCTCCATCCCCATTCTCCATTTTCTATCCACCATCCTCCATCCTCCACACTTTATCCACTATCCTCTATCCACCATCCCTAGTTCAACTTTACGATTAAGCAATAGGAACGCGAAGTTAATATACCGAAAATGAACAAACTGGCGCTAAATCATATGAAAAACACTGAAATATTGAAAATCTCGCGAACCACCCATTTCGGGAATATATAATTATGTTCCCGACCTGTCCAGTAGTCTCGAGAATGTACATGCAAAATTTGGGAAGGAACGGTTCACAGGTGTAGATTTCAATCGAGCCCGACCAAAAAACTGTCTTATTAAATATATTAGATTAGCGTTAAATCAAAATTGAATCAAGGCAAATAAAAATAATAATACTAATAAAATAGAATATGCTGGAAATTTATCAACACAACACATGCAATATAAAAGTGCTGCAGAGCCCGGAGATATTTGTTTTGCTGCAGGAATTAAACGACGCTCAGTTCTACGCAAAAAAGTATTTTTATTCTGATTTTCATCGATAACTATCAAGTAGTAAATGAAATTGAACAGTGTTTTACTTAAAATCTCGCAACATTAAAGGTCGCGCAGTCCCTGTCTTTTAGAATATGTACACAGGATTATATGGTGATGCCCACAACACCGACTTCACCTGCGACCAGGTAGGCAAATGGCCTGCGGACTGCCGCAAGGTAGGCAAATGTAGGCAAATCGAAGTCGAAGTCTGTGTTCTGTTTAGTACTTACGTTTAATCTCATATATGCAACAATGTATGAGGCTAATCGGTAGGCGGCTTGATCTACTTTAGACGAAGGATCTGATCGCTTAGGCGAAGATGATTATGAGGTGCTTTCAGTATTAAAATACATATTGATGTGCATCTTGTAACATAAACTAACATAAATTTTTATTCATAAAAGCAAAAAGCTATAAATTATTTGTGCCAGGTAGCTTACATGTTGGATAACTCCTTGAAGATCTTGATACCATTGATTAATGAAAATTAGATAGGTACTATATTTCATAAATAATTTGATTATTGCACCTAATATTTTTTCAGACAAGACTTTTAAATGTGTGATAAAAGTGAATTTAAAACTAATGTAAATAGTAGTTCTATTAGCTTTCTTAAGAATTCTGGAGCGTAGTTTATCGACGAAATCGCAAATATGTTCAACATAATTAAGTAGGTCTGATAAATTTCACAGTTGAGTGCGGTTTTTGGGCTACAAGTCTTCGTGCAGGTTTTGGGCTTTTCATAAGCTCACTCGGCGGGTTTTTGAGCGAACTATCTGGCAATCCTTGGCACGGTATTTTTTTCGCAGATATGTGGGATCTCAACGGACCCATTGGCGGCCTACGTGCCTGACCGCTTCAGTCGTACTTACCTGATACATATAACCTAAAGTACACAATTCTTATTCAATATCCATTAAAGGAATTCAAATTGTATGATATTCCAGTATTGTATCCGAATTAGAGATGGGTCGTTCATGTGTGAACTGTTTCAAAAGAGCAGTTCATTGAAGTGATTGAGTGAACTAAGTCACTCCTTTTGGTGAACTGTAGTTCGTTTCGCCACGTGATACAGCTTGAAAAGAACTAGTTCTATCGCGAGTGGGGACGTTTTTATACTCTAGATGAAATCATTAATGCCCGATTTCACAGTGGTAGCTTAAGCTCTGTGTGGTGCTTAAGCTTGGGCTTAGGAACATTTTCGATTTCACAGTAATGGCTTAAGTCTTAAGCTAAGACAAGCGCTAGCTTAGCTCAAGCCATCAATTTTGCGAGCTTAAGCTCTGTAAAAAAATAAGCCTACGAACTGTCAAACTTGTAATTTTTTCTGTATTCAAGACTGTGTAATTAAAAATATATAGCCGCGTAGCTCCTCCACTACATAAGAAATATCGAATGTACGCAAATCCATTACAGAAGCTTACAGTAGGCTGCCAAATAAAACACTACTACGCATTGTGCTTGGTTTAGCTAAGCCGCACGATACAAAAAACTGTAAAATCAGTCGAAACGAATCCAAAGCTTAAGCTACCTAATTCTAGCTCTACTAAGCCTTAGCTTAAGCTACCACTGTGAAATCGGGCAATAGAGTATTATAAGTTTGATCCAGCCGAAAATTATGTAGCGCATAGAACCAAGCCTCGGACGAAAAAAAGTTATTTATATTATTTTTTGTTTATTTGTGGCCAAAACCCTCAAATCCGCTTGACGTCCGTCCGTCTGTCTGTCCATTAACACGATAACTCAAGAACGCCTTGACCTAGGATCTTGAAATTTTGAATCTGGGTGTTTGGTTAAATTTGTAAGACTAAGTTCGTTAACGGGCAAAATCGTCCCGACTGTAAATAGCGGCCATTGTTTTTAAGTTTTAAGTAGCAACTGAATGGAGGTCCTTCATAAAGGACATACAACATGCACATACGTAATTCTGCTTTAGCCCCAACTACAATATAAATCGGAGTTCAGTATCATCTAGAGTATTATACGATTGGCTTGCAGCCGATCGTAACTGCAGTATGTTTTTTTGTAGATCTTGAGAATCAATCAGAACTTGAAAAGAACTAGTTCCTTCGTGAGTGAGGACCTTTTTTTGTATTTACTCTGAATTTGAAAGTTCACTGAACTAGTTCATTTCAGTGAGTGAGTCGGTGTTCACTCACTCACAAAAAGGAACTGCTTTGGCCATCTCTAATGCGATGGAATTCCAAACGCGAAAACTGAATTACTTTTTAATGAAGTTATGAGCAACTAAAATATTCCGATAGGATTCTGCAATTTTTCCGAAACTTTGCCATGGTTGAATTCTATTACAGATACGCGTGAGTTTTGATGTCTTATAAGAGAAAGCGCAGGCAATTAATTCTTCATACCTCGAATGATGGTATTGTGGAATTTATTGCCATCCTTAATATTTCCCGACCGGGTTTGAATTCAATACGTTAAGGCCAACATACACTATCATTCTTGCATGAATATTTGAATTTTTCTCGAAAATCTCTCGTGTATGGGGCTGCATGATGGCATGAACTCTAGCATTACTTCAAATATTCATGCAAGAATGATAGTGTATGTTGCCCTTTAAGTGTAACGTCCACCGACATTTTCGGAGGTATCGCCCTTTAACTTCTTAATCAAAACTTTACTATTCCGTCCTCCAAACCAATCTTGATTTGTTTTAACAAAGTACTGTTACTGTAAGACATTAAAGGGTGACTCCCTGCATTTGCGCCGGTCCTTAAAAAATGGAATACTTAAGAATATTGTCCTCAAAATGTGTTCCTCCATTTTACACGCCGTCTCAGTTCTAGAAGAGAAGTTCAGGAAAATTTTACGTTCCGACACTCCTTCAAAATCGTCCGGTAAATTTTCCAAAAAATCACTATCCATTGGCAGATATTTTTAATCCACCAAAATTCAGGTGGCTACACCTCGCAGCTGTCCCACATCTGAGAATTTGGGCCCGCTATCTCCCACTCGAAATGTCACGATAGTGCACTTCGCTAATAGCCGATAAGATTACCAGCCACTGATAGGTGGAGCGGGACAAGAAAGTCTTGTGTAGATAACGGCGTGTTGCTAGACGCCAGCCGGGCACAATGCACTACGTTTCACTCCAAAAAGCGGTAGCTATGTACCGCTTAGGCCTGCGATCGTCTTGCACTTGCATTCACCTGAGAATCGTACGAGTGCTTCCGGTTACATGGACCACAAATACCGAAGTTGCACACCTGAAGCAACCTGCATGCAATCAGATGCACTCATTCAAAACACAAGTGTCTGCATGGCGAGCCGCGAATTATTTCGGAAGCGCGGGGCCTTCATAAAAAAACCAGCTACTTACATTATTCACGGAAGCCATGATGTGTCCTTGTGTCGGCTATTCCTTTCCTTCGGGGTCGGGTGGTGCTCCTTTGAGTTCAAAAAACTTACACAAATTCACACCCACTTGCACTTTTTATCACTTTTACTCACCGAACAAATTATCACTCCGTGCGCACTACAAAAAATAAATCACCCTACCGTTAAAATCACTAACGGCAACTTATAGAAACAAACGGAAAACAATTTTTGTAATTTTCAAAAAATTCCCGCGCACCGTTATAACGTTGGCCTAGCCGTGGAGCCCACTGTGGTTTGCCCGCGAACTCGGGACGTCCTTAACGCGACACTTCACTGTTTTTTTTTCGCTCTAATTAATTGCACGTGCTCGGGTAATTAAATTATTCTTTGCATTTTCGCGCAGACTTTTTAGCTAAGGGCGAGTTAAAGAGCCTGCCACGCTCCGAGGACGTTTTGTTTGTCTTTTGCTTTTATGACATAACGCAAGCGCCACCGTTTTTAATCCGAACCGTAAGCGCGCACTCTCCCGAACTGTGTGTGTTTACCGACTGCCGTTTGTTCTGCGCGCGATCAGCTGCTTCTTGGCTCACCGACTTGTTTTGCTGCTGGACTGGATGTTGCTGCCGCAACACAGGCAAGCTGCAATAACAGGCTGCCGCAACAAGTTGCAGGCACTCTGTAATTCACCTCGAAGCTCTACGGAATGCGCCGATTGGTTGGTGTATTGGGTGGGAAAAGTGTCTGAGATGATCGAAGGTGTGAAGTACACCTCGCTTCAAAAGTGCTGGAACAAAAACTACTTGTGGATTTTTTTTTTTAAAAAAAATTTTCTAACCCGTTTTTTTTTTACACCTTTTATGACTAATAAACAACAACAAAGCAAAAAAAAATTTAGTCCGTCTGTGCGCCGTACGGCGCCGTACGCCGTCCGCCGTACGCCGCGCCGTACGCAGGACGCATACTTGTTTGAGGAATTATAGTTCCCAAACCCTATGAGCTATTAAATTAAATATTTTTTTTTGAATAGACATGGTAGACCCCTTAAAGTGACATTTTTTTGAGGGGTGTTAGGGGAAAGGTGGGGGAAGCGTTTTAGACGGAAAATTTTAATTTCTAGATCTCAGCAACCGCTTATGGTAGGAGGCTGAAACTTGGAATTTCTATAGAGCTTTGATAGTGGCCCATTTGCAAAAAAATTGCTGATATGGGTGAAGGGGTGTGGGAGTGGAGGGGTAAATAATGCGTTCGAAACTCAAAAATGCCGAGATCGACACATTCTAAAATCCATATCTCCTAAGCTGTTAATGGCAAGCAAGTAAAACTTAACAAATATCTGTAGTTATACTAGGAGAGTGGATTGAAACAAAATTTTTTGGTGGTGGTGGTACGGGGGTGGGGGTGAAATACTTAAGATTACGATATCTGACAAACCAATTGCACCAGGAAAACAAAATTCGGTTTGAGTATAAAGCTAGATAAATAAAGATTGCACAAATTAAAATCTTTGAAGAGGGCAGAGGAGCATAGAAGGGGAAGAGATAAGAATTTTTCAAAAAAATCACGTTTCATATCTCAAGAACAGTGTAAGATAGATGTTTCGAATTTTTATCAGAAGTTGGCCCAATAGAACCCTAGTAGGGAAAAGAATTTGGAGGTGGTGGTGTTGAGGGTGAGTGTGGGGAAGGGTGAGAAGAGAAAAGTTTCGATGTTTATATCTTAAGGACCTTTAATGATATAAAGCTGAAACTTGGTATTTAGATAGAGCTATAGTAGTGGCTTGGTGGAAAAATATAATTTTTTTGGGGTAGTATGGTACGGGGGTGGGGGGTATTTTTCCTAACTTTAGAACGGCTTATGCTAGAAAGTTGAAACTCGGTATGTATATGTAAATCAACTAGAAAAGTAATTATGATAAAAAAATTTGGGGGGCAAACAGTTCAAATAATATGCATATATTTTCACGATTTTCATCATATTTACTAGGTGTTTCCAAATATTGAATTCATTTTTATTGTACGGATTCTTCATATGAATACCTAGAAAGTAATTTCCAAGATTTTTTGAAATTCTACCCGTAAGAGGGTGTTCAGTGTTTGCATACTTTTTCATAAATTCCATCATATTCCATCAATATCTTTTCACTTCCACGGGCTTGTTTAATAATCACCTATTTTTAAGTTTTTCTTTTTCAACCTTTAGACCGCATCTCGGAATATGACCCAATTACATAATTCATATGTTACACTCTATTCTAACGGCTTCCCGAACTTTTTGTTAGGTTTTCAGTCACATAGTAACATACACCGCATCCCCGAATTGAACACGTTCCGAACTTCTGCCGGAAAAAATAGTAAAGTTGCGCCCAGACTGTTGGCAGATTTTTTTCTATTACATAACCGAAAAGTACTGATGTTATTCTATTTTTTTTACCCCGATCCCCTTGAGATCTCAAGCTAATTTTTTGATATGTCCTTTGACAACGGCTAGAAAAGTAATTTAGATAAATTTTTTTTTCAAAAATCAATTATTGTTTGGAAGGGGTCGAACAAAATTTACAGTGAAAATAGAATGCATACAAATATTTTCACGATTTTCGTCCTGTTAGATCTTCACAAACATTGAATTGATATTTATTTTACAGGCTTTTCATATAAATAACTAGAAGAGTTTTTAGATTTTTTTTTAAATTCTATCCCTAAGGAGGTGGAAGGGGTTGTATACTTTTTCAAAAATTCTGCCATATCTCCCAGACCTGATAAGATATCGAATACCTCTTCACTTTCACAGGCTTGTGTAATAATCGCTTAAAACTTGTTTCTAAGTTTTTTCTTTTTTCAGCCCCTGAGAGGGTGGTAAGAAGGGTTGAACACGTTTTCACGAAATTCGTAGTTTCTTTTAGAAGTGATAAAAAATTGAATTGGTTTTTACTTTGTCGTACTGTCTTCATATTTATCTATTAACTCCTTTTGGAATTTTTGGATATACAACCCTCAAGTTTGTTTAAGAAGGTTGCATATATTTTCACAGACTCCTACATTTTGTTTAGGACTGATGATATATCGAATTCATTTTTACTTCCTAAGGTTTCCTATATAAGCGCTAAAAATTCAATTTCAGTATTTCTAGATATTCAATCCTAAGGGGTGTAAGGGGGTTGTATGCATTTAAAAGCTTTGACATATTTCTTAGGACTTAAGAGATATTAGATCCCTTTTCATTTCCACAAACTTTTTATATAATCGTCTACAATTCCATTTCACAATTTGCAGATATTCAACTTCCAAGGGTTTGCATATGTTTTCACAATTTTTTCCATCCCTTAGATCTGTTGAGATATGTAATTGGTTTTTTCTATTTTAAATATTTTTATTTTAAGAACAAGTCATAATCTCGAAACAACTGATGATATTATCTATGGATTTAGTCCGACTTTGACCGCTCCCGAACTTTGACCCGAAAATAATAAAGATTCATCCAGACCATTGGCAGATTTTTAAAAAGATTGTCATGGTTGAAAAATATAAAGATGTATTCCGCCTAATGCAATAGTTTTGACGATGCCACCTTAAAATTATTAATTTTTTTACAGGTCTATTTCAAGTCCAAAGTATTTAATTTATTTAGATCTTCTATTCGCTATCGATCAATTAATTTTTTTAGTAAAATAATTTTAATATTAAACGCAGACAACGCCCAGATTAATTCGTTTCATGAACCGGTTTATAGCAAAGATTCAATCCAAAATCAAGACTTCTGATATCTTGTAATATTCAATCGGCAATTTAAAACTACGTACATAATAAAATAAACTTTATAATTTTCTTATATCAGTACAGTGTTATCTGGCTGTTAGGCCTGTAGTTCCCTGTACTTTCTAAAAAATTCTTAATCTTTTCATTCGAATGAAATTAAAACCGCACATACATTTTAGTAACTGGATTAGTTTTTTTACTTCCCAAAGCCGCATGTCCGCAAAATTTAAATTTGAACCATTGCGTGCTCTTTTAATTAACCGAATTAGAAATTGTTTGTATGGAATTGGGTCTTAATTAACACTCGGTGCTAACATTACACCAGCTCTGATTTGCTACAGCCTAGTTTTGAAATTTTTATAGAAAAAATGAGGCTTAGAAGAACATATTGTGGGAAAGATGATAAACTTTTGAAATAGCTTGGAAGAAAATTGCGGAAAAAGACGCATATGATTTGTAAGATATTTTTGCATGGGTCATTGAGTTAAGAATATTTGTCGTAATTGTATTGAGACAGACCGGGCTTGGCCGATAATATGATGGGCTTCGTCATTCATCATGGATGCCACATCTAGTATAAAAAATAATAATATAAATAATAAATAAAATTGTTTTGAGACAACTCTTTGTTCTCTACGACATTGCTAACACAAACTCTTAACTTGAGGATGACTAAACAGTGAAACACCGAAATTAGACTTAGACCACACAAGACATTAAGACCTAGCGAAGTCGACAGTCGAACTGAAACTTTGAGCTGATCCGTTAGAGCAAAGCTGCAGTTCAAAAGGGTTGTGATATTGGCTGATAACCTATTCCTGGAATAGAAGTTACTTTTATAAAGGCGCTTGAAGTGGGCAGTCTCATCTTCGACAACTAAAAAGATCTGAGGTTGATAGGGCATGTCAAGTTTGTGAAATTTTTTAAATAGTTGGAATGTTTTTGGGGGTGATTAACTATAGTTAGTTCCACGATTTTTTCCGAAGGCATTGCTATGGACCCTCTTTTGGTGCCTAGTGTGCGCTGCGGCATGTGGCGTCCCTTTCCTAAAACAAAAACAAAAATGATGAAACATGCAAGTATTGGTATGTCTTGAATCGGTCGAAAGGAGAGTGATTTAGTGGCCTGACTTGCTCTATAGCACCATAGATAGATTGGAAATAGGGGTTGGTATGGTTAACCTTTGTCACTGTAGCCATAGTTGGTCCTATTGTAACGTCCCTCCGATTGGCGCTTTCAATAAAGCCTAGCAGACCCGTGCGCAGGAAAGTATGATGGGGGGGGGGGGGGTTTTTTATCAAGTTCCCCCATACTAAATGTGATGACCTAAGAAAAAAAAAAAAATCCTCACTTCCCTATGAAAATGGGCCAATGGGGGGGGGGGGGGGGGTTTGAACCCCCCCCCCCCCCGTGCGCACGGGCCTGAAGTCTAGTATTTTTCGGGTATTTTTCGAAGTGACGAAGTCTTTTATGAGCTAAGCCCCCACATTCACAGAGGACAAGGTCTGGTGTTTCGTCTTCGTCAAATTTTAGTCTTAGAGATACCAGCCCTATTGAGATGATTCCTTATGTGACAATGTCCAGGCAGAGGTCCCTCTAGGATTGGGGTCTGATATCTGCTTAATTTTAGATAATCAGTTGTTATAGCACCATAGGAAGCAGAAGTATTCAAGTACAAGTCCACGTCCAAGTTCACGTCCAAGTCCACGTCCAAGTCCACGTCCAAGTCCACGTCCAAGTCCACGTCTAAGTCCACGTCCAAGTCCACGTCCAAGTCCACGTCCAAGTCCAGGTCCAAGTCCAGGTCCAAGTACACGTCCAAATTCACGTCCAAGTCCACGTCCAGGTCCACGTCCAAGCCCGATTCAAAATTCAAGTCCAAGTCTAAGCTGCTCTGCTTCCAATCTCGTAATCTCTCTAGCTGAAAACAGTATCTAGTTTTTCTATCTAGCGGTTGAGCTGTGAGCTCAGTCTTGCTTAGCTAGCGTTGACATTAATTTTCTCCCAAGGTGAAGTCGTAAACGAACTGGTAATGAGAGAGTTCTGTGCTTCGACGCCCGACTAATTTCGACGACCCTAATGACCTTGTCTCCCTGAAGTTTTCGACATATAAGATACATACCGGCGGCATGATATACACCAGCATCGAAAGTGTACATAGGTTTTATCTTCTCGGTGTTTTGACCTGATCTTTCCATTCCAATTCCCATACAGGTGCGCCAAGTCCATTTTTGGATGCGTTAACAAAAGGTCATTAAGACGTTTTCTTCAGTTCTTTCCGGTCTCTTCGATGAAAAGTAAAAACCCTAGCGCCGCCGATCATTTCTTCAGGTAATAAAGTGAAATCTACCGAAAGCACTTGATTAGATTTTCTTGCCACTTGCCCTCTAGCCTGGTTGCAGTTAAGCTTCGACTCTTGAAGAATTCGATTACCTGGCCAATCAGATCAGGTGTAAACTTATTTTACTCATACGGTCGGAATGATGGATGGATAGTGCGTGTAGCTTTGGAGTCAGAGGAGTCAGCTACGAGCTACCGGTTTCTAGCGTAAAAGTGTGGTGTGTGCCGTAACGAAAAACTCCAACTGGATCTTGGAAGAGAGTTTCGCACCGGTAAGTCGGGGGCTTTCAAGACCCCCTTTAATCAGCAGCTCTATACCTGCAACAGGTAGTTGAACTAAACGAGAACTTCTTGCTCGGTTTGGCTAAAGTCTTCACTTGCTTCACCCATTTTTGTTGAATGGCGGTACCGTTACCGGTCTGCACGCTATTATTTGCGTTTTGTTGACTCTTTCAAGACTCCACTGCACTCGACGTATGTGTCTTACTTTTGAGGTCTTACGGCGTGTAATTCTCAATGTCGTTTCGGAATGTTTTCTACCAGCAAGTTTGGCTCGTTCGCGGTTTCTTCCTGCTTGCCATTCGACCGACTATCGGTGGTTAGTTACTTTTGTCCGGTATTTGGGTTGTGTCACTTTTCCCTCCCGGCATACGGCCCGCGGGCGTTGAGAACTACGAGCCTCAACCATAAGAAACAGTGAGCACCTTTGTCAGGTGAACTAAGTGACCAGCTGAAAGTACGTTGGTTTCGTTTTCGTCTTATTTTTCGTCTTTAGGTTCGCGTAGCGTTACGAGTACTATGGCCTAGCCCCACCAATGATGGCAATGAAAAGTGAAGCGAAGGCGCACGGGAATTGGGCGCAGAATTATTTTCGGTGCCAGGCTTTTTGAGGTCAAAAAATATTGAGAATTTATCTAGCTCTGCCTATCCGCAAGAAGGTACAAAGTCTTTTCTAAGTTTCGTCGTAGAAAGTTTACTGACTTTGTGCGGGGTGGGGTGAAAGGGGGGAGGGAAAGGTTTTTGAAAGACGTTAAGGTTGTTTGATGAAGATTTTCGCAGTAGATTAAATTAGCTTTTGAAACTTAGATGTGTAATTACAAACTTATGAAGTCGAAAGTCGGATAGAATTTTACCATGGGCGGTTTAGAAACATTTTTTTGTGGGGTCTACTTGAAATTAGGCAGATTTGGTCGTTACGTAAGAGAGGAGAAAGCGTTCTTAAGATCTTGGTTCAAGGTTCTTGTGATTATTTTCGGTATTGGGAATTTGAGTGGGTCAGGCTTGGTATATGTTTATTGAAATCGAAAGCTTTGCTCTATGACTGATGGTTTGTCTCTTGACTACCCTGAAGATGCCGTTATATTGCGGCCGATATTAGAATATCTTGAACGAGTTCAAGCCCTTGCTATCTTCTTTCTAAATATCTTTCTGTTACATTGGTCCGAGCCGGATTGGTTGCGAAACCACTACCTTATTTCCTTACCTAATCCACCAAAACAGTTTCAAGAACCAGCCACCAAACTTCATCCTATTTTCGGATATATTTTATTTGATATTTTTAGCCACCATCCTATTTTTATCCAAACTTTTGACTATTTTATCCGACTTTTTTTACTTCATTTCTATCTGCTAATTTCATTATGAACTCTTATTCAATTTTACGAGTATTCAGTATTTCCAAACATTTTCTATCTGCTTTATCATTGTGGTTCCATAATTTTCTTAATATCGCAAGCCTTAATATTTAAATTAATTCTTTTAAATAAAATATATTTTGAGTGTTTTTATTTGCTTCACGTGGATTTACCTATTTTTTTTGTCATACTCTATCCACCATTCTCCATCCTTCATCTTATATCCATCATCCTCTATCCTTCATTTTCCATTCTCCATCCACTATCCAACATCTATCGTCCAAGTTTACCATTTAGTAATAGAAACGCATAGCTACTACACCGAAAACGAACGAACTGCCGCTAATTCATATGAAATACTCTCAAATGTTACAATAACTCTCGTACCATCAATTGTAAAATAGTTTTGTTAACGCATAAACTTTCGCGGGCGTGCGCTCAATATATCAACAATGTTTCATCGTAATCGGATAAATGGTATAGGAAAGCGGGTCAAACAAACAAACAAACAATTAGAGCATCAGGGTACCAAAATCACGAAAAAATGTCACAATTGTTTTTGATTCGATCGGTATCAAACTTCACAGGAACCAGCCCGAGACTATTTTACACATTCAATGATAAAATTTTATCAAAATTGGTTGAGTGGTTTAGGAGTTACATACATCCTCTTTTACTTACCTATATATATAGATTTATTAAGAAGAATTTATTTTTTCTTTGGTTTCCATTTAAGTTTCAGATAATGCTAAATATTATCCATAATTAACAGTACAGTATCAGTTTTTTTTCTAAGTTTTTTTTACCATAATCTTATTCTTTATTCCTCTCTTTAATTTTTATTCAGGTTTCTTAGTAGAATTTTTATGAAGTGAAACTTCTTTAGCGACGAGTGAAATTTCAAGTTCGCGTCACGTTTAAGCATATTTCGTTACACGAGACAAGACGATGAAACAAAGCTCGATGAAACGATGAGACGAAAAAGCGACACTGCGAGAGAGTGGTATTCCCGTCTGACTACACCCATAGAATTTGAAATACTGCTCCTATCTCTTCCTCCTCTTCACCTATCCTTTTTTAAGCCACTGATTTCCCTCACCCCTCTCTCACCCCTTACTTGTCTTCTTACACCCCTTTCTACTAACTTTAACCCTTCACCCTCCCACTGTATACCCCCCTCTGTGTACCCTTATCATTCTACCCCTCACCCTACATATTGTTCCCCCTCATCTACTTTCTCTATCCCTCTACCTCCTGCTCATCTCTCTACCCTCTACCCTTTCCTACAAAACATTGAAAAACTCAGAAAATTTATTTGGAATACTACCTATCTCTTCCCCCTCTTCACCTATCCCTTTTTAAACAACTGATTTCCCTCACCCCTTACTTTTCTTCCTTCACCCCTTTCTCCTAACTTCAACCCTTCACCCTCCCAGTGTATACCCCCCTCCCGTCTGTGTACCCTTATCATTCTACCTCTCCCCCTACATATTGTTCCCCCTCATCTACTTTCTCCATCCCCCACCCTGACCGTTCTCTCTACCCCCCACCCCACCCTCCTCTCTACCCCCACCGAAATTAATTTTTTTTAAAAAAAAATTAAGCCTTTTTTATAAAAATAATAATTAAATAAAAAATATTACAGTCGAACTTCAACAACTCGAATATTTGATAAGTCGAACCAAGTTAGTTGGCAATAGCGTCAAAACCATATGTACATATGTATGTTTTGATAAGTCGAAGTCTCGATAACCCGAAATTTTTTTGCGTCACATGGCAGGTCAAGTAATCGAAGTTCGACTGTAGTTTGTTATTATTTTCATATAAAAGGCTTAATTTTTATTTAAGAAATTGAACTCAACATTTCTTTTTAATGTGCTTGTTTTTTTGAAATTAATTAATTGTATTTTATTGTTTTTACATTGTTTATTTTTCAACTAGCTGATTTTATCCCTATAACTCTTTCGTCTTACTTTTATCATAAATACTTATCCGTTATTTTCATCCTTGTTTTCGAGGTACTTTTGTGGATACTGTATGCTCATTTCTATCGGCATTTTTATCCCGAAATTAATATTTATCAAACTATAGTTTTATGTAAGTAATTATCTGCTTTCTTTATTCATCCCATACATCTTTATTTATTCTGCTCTATTCAAACTTAATTTTTTTAAATTTTGTTACTTTTATCCATAACTTCTAATTGGTCCCCTTTTTCATCCGCTTCTTTTATCAAAAATTTCTCATTTATCAAAAGTTGGATATTTTTTCGATCAGTTTTTCAACTACTTCATAAGAACGGCCGAACTAATGCGGCTAACTTGTTTTTTTTTTTTAAATTGGTCTATAAAAAGCTAATTCGAATAATTTACTAAATACGCTACGCACTGTACACAAAATAAGCACGTTATGCACTAATTACTCCACGACATGTTGTCCCAGAATTTTCCAAGATCTGTTAATTTTCTTTAATTTGTTGAACTATTGAAACAAGAGGCTATCGATCCCAATAATGACTTGACTTGCTTCAAATAGAGCAGATGGGAATTGAACAGAGTTTACAGTAAACAGTTTTTTTTCATCTTCAGAAAACTTCACAAATTAGCAAGAAATTATTTCCGTCTTTGCAAGGCCTATTGAAGAAGTGAAGTTATTCCGAGCACAGAACTAATCTTAATCTTTTCTGGGCTTACCAATCAACCGATTGTTGAAGGTTCCAATGGAAAGTTTTCGAGAAGGTGCAATCGCGTTGGAAATGGAAAATTTTGAAGAGGGTAATTTGAGTATGAAAGAACGGATAAAAGTTCGGATAAAAACTGCGCAACTGTAATGTCGAATTTGCAGCTCTTGCAAAATGTCCTCAATTTACAGGGACAACATCCAGATAAATGGGTAAGCTTTTTTTAAAGAACGCGGACAAATTGGAGTTGATGGACGACTTTCCTGCTTTGAAACAATGACTTTGAAAAGGCGGATAAAATTTCGGATGAAAATTGCTCCTTAGAACACCCCAAAATGGATCGCCTCTTTGGGTAAAGTCGAATTTACTTCTTTTTTAGAATATTCAAGGGGCTTATCCCAGGCCCGTACGAAGGATTGAATGAAGGGAGGGGGGGGTTTCATAATAAATTATCTAGCTCCCATCATACTGAATGTGATAACTTAAAAAAAGGTCCTCACTTCCCAATGAAAATGGGCCAATGGGCGAGGGGTTTGAACCCCCAAAACCCCACATAAATCACCAGGTAGTGACGTCGAGTTTTTTTGAATTTTACAATAAAAAACTTTACGATTTTTTTTGGCAAAAATTTCGTTTTTGACTTCCAAATTATTAAAACTATTAAAAATGGAAAAATCGGTTAAAAAAAAAACTCGACGTCATTACCTCGAGAAACATCTCACCTAATAAACGCAATTAGATTTTTTTTTTGTTTTGCATGATCTAGTCACGAGTTGTAGCGTACACTGCAAAACAACCTTCTTTCGATACGCGTGCGAAGATTGAACCCCCAAAACTCCCCCCGTGCGAACGGGCCTGGCTTATCCAGATAGATGGATAAATTTGTTTGAAAATGTGGTATTTGTTTTTCTGAGCGGATAAAATTATGTATAAAATTTACGTTAAATTTTTGATATTATACAAATAAATGGAATAATTTGCTGTTAAAAACACGGATAAATTCGGTTAGGTACTAAGTGTGGCTTCAGTTTTTCTTGTTTTGAAACAATGAGTTTGAAAATAAGAACAATAAAAAGTACACAACTTTATTGACTACCTCTAAATGATTTGCCTCTTAAATTAAGATTCATGTTTTTTTCTGATTAGCTGCCATTAACGGAATTTCGCGGAATTTTTTCAGATATATGAAGAAATTTTTTATCCATTATCCGGATAAATTGGGTTTGACAAAAAATATGGATTTGGTTGGACGTCTCGTTAAAGACTTATTCCGGAAAAATCAATATTATTATTGCTAATCAAAAACAATTGGAAGAAAAAGCACCGAGGTCCGATTTTGACCGTATATCTTTTTTCCAGTTTTCCAGTGTTTTTTCAGTTTTTCCAGTGAAAATTAACTTGCCTACGTTTTTGAGTTTAGAAATAATAGATACCTATTAGATTTGGTTTAAATGCCAATCAACTTGATCCAATAACTGATCTTTTCAAATCTCCAATAATTGAATGCTAGCCCAGTACTTTGCAAAACAACAAGTTCTTCTTCGTCGTCTTCACTCCATACGATTTCATTTTCATTATGTCGTGTGCCACTTTGCCCCAACGATATAATTAGTTTTTAAAGAACTCACAACAAAATAATTCATTTCCACGAAACTTAATTGACTCTAAATGCCAGAAAGTACTTATCTTCAAATACACTGTGCTTCAATTATTTCATAAAAGATCTGGCAGAAAAAAATCGGTATTAACAAAAATTGCATCCGTAACGATTTATAGATTTAAATCCCCGAAAACTTTCACCGCCTTCTTCCGCCGAAAACATCTTGTTCGGCGTGTATCTTCAATTTGATATCTTCAAATTTAGCAAAGATAGAGAAAAATCTAGTAACACTCGAGTGGCAAAACAGAAAAAGGAATAATGAAGACTCTTCCGAAGAGACAATAGAAGAATTGCAAGTCTTGTATATGTTGTTTTTTTCAATATACCATAAAAGAAGTGCTTCGTTACCTACAAGTACTTGTACTAAACATGAACATGTTCATACCTCTGGGGCGAGCAAAAGCAATAAGCAAACAAACAACCTGTACAATTCCAAACCAAAGAGACGAATACGACTTCTTAAAGAGTATGTAAAAAAATATTTTCTTCAACATATCTGTACAAAACGAACGTGTGATAGATAGTATGGAAGAAAGAAGAAGTGGGTCATCATATATAAAGGTAAGTTCAAGGCGATTCCCAGTTCAGATGCTCAGAAATTTTTCGAGAATTCACTTCGTTCGCGGTTAGCAGGTGCGATCGATCTTCATTCTTCAAATTACAGTGGAAATTATTCGAAATTTAGTGCCGGAATTGAAAAAGATTATTTTGTTTTAAAAAAATATATTATTATTGATCGTCTTACGCACGATCGAAATATCAAGGATTATATAAAAAAAACCCCAATAAACAGGTGAGGAATTATATCTAAGCTGTGCCTGAAGAAGATCTTTAGTGAAGATCACCGATCTTCTCTACGCGAAAAGATCAATAAAAAAAACTATAAGTGTAATTATGTGAAGTGGATTCAATTGAAGACTGTGAAAATTATTGCCAATTTTATATTTAAGTAATTTGTGAAATTGTTAAAGATGGCAAACTGAAGATCAAACGATCTTTAACTAAAGAAAAAAACAATAAATTGCAGTGCATTTTTCCAACCTGTAATAATTCGTAACGGAATTTTATTGCCAATTGAGATTAATCGTACCATACAATATTTCTATTTAGTACTTTAACGGTTGATCTTGTAGTTTAAAAAAAATAATAATAATAATAAGAAAATATCGTGAATTGTAAAGATTTCATCCATTCGAAGAAGAATTTCTTGCAAGATTACGATTTATAATAAAATCTACAAGAATTGTAGTCGAACAAATGTGGGGATTTTACAGTATTTTTTGAAATTTAAATTTTGAGCTTTTGATAATCTATTCCGATCGTGTCTTCTGGGTTGACGAACTTAAAAAATTGTGTCAAATTAGTTTTATAAATATTTCGAGTTTATTTTTATTTCGTTTTGCTCTAGAAAGAAAGCAATAGTTGATTTTGTATTTTCTTATTGATTTGGAACAGACGGTTAGTTTTGATGTGGGTTGGGTGCAAGAAAGTGCAATTCCGTTTTAGATTTTTGGGTCAAATCAAGGATGGATTTGGGTTTACGTGATTAATGAGCTATAAAAATGGGCATTTGGGAACACATTTTTGGAAATGAGTGAAAGGTTGACATGAAAAATTTTGGTTGTTATTAAACTGCAACTGGCGGGTTACAAGCGGTGCTAGGGAGCTTAAGTATCAACTTGTATCTTGGGACTGCTTCCGTATCCTATATGTATATGTTTAGGACTATATAGCCATATTTTAGGGTGAAGCTATCGATGTCTGCACTCATTGGCTAGTTTTCGAACTCCTAGCCCATCATGTACTCTTAGTCAAGATGGATTTAACAAATGTTAAATGCTGGAGTGGTAGTTCATCTATGATAGCACCCTCGAAGGATTCCACCGATCTGTATTGATACCTATAACACACTCCACCGAATCTTTAATCTGTAAGTCACATAGCTCACAGCTATATCAGCAGAAGGATGAGGAGGCACCTTCAAAAACTGGACTAATTTTTTCCCATTTCATCCGTAATAACACGTTCCAAAATTTAATTAACCTAGTACAATGTATTTAAGTAAATAACATTTTTTTTTTATTATCCGAGAAATATTTTGTTTATTAGACAAAAAACATTCGTTCACAATTTAGACTCAAAAGTTAGAGTTATGTTAAGATGTTTGTTAACAGTATATTAACAACACTCTATCTCATCTAATTAGTAGTCTGGGTGGTTTAGTGGCTAGAGCTCTTGCCTTCGGTGCACCTGGTACCAGGATCGAATCCACTTGGCAACAAGTAATATTCGTGAATGGGATTGGGTGCCGGACTACCAGTTCACTCAGCTATAAATGAGTACCTGAGTTAAAACCGGAGTAATAATCACGGACGAGCGTGTGGCTGACCAATTCACCTCCTAGTGTTCCCTTGGTCTCGGAATGAAGTAACTCTAGCATTACTTCAAGGCCTAGGCCCGGTTTGGGCTGTTGCGCCATTGATTATCTCATCTTATTTTCAACTCAGGTACAGTTTTATCCGTTCGCCAAAAATACTATCTGCATCCTGGATTATTATCCGTTAGCCAATGGGATATAATTCCTAAAAAGCAGAATAATCGACACATTACCAATAAATCCATTTCCGAGCATGCATTAAACAAATCCTATCCATTCGTCAAAAAAACTATATTCTTGAGTAATTAGTACAACAGAATAATTAACAAATCTACAAAACTTTGATAAATCCATTGAACAAAGTCTATATAGCTATTCGACAAAATATATTATTATCCGAGCAAAATAGGGATGTAATTAAAAAACATAATAATTTACTCATGTTCTATTAATTTGTTTACATAAAAAAGTGCATTGAACAACATATATCCTTGCTTACATACTTACTTTCGATGGCGCTACAGTCCAAATCGGACCACAGCCTCCTGAATGTATCCATTCGACAATAAATATTATCCCTTCGTAGGTGGGACGTTGTTAACTAAGTCACCGATTATTCAACTTATCCATTTACTTTGTATTCTGAACAATTTTATTTAGAGAAAAAATATGTCCGTTTATTAACATTAAGTTCAAGGGACTTAAACTAAAATAACCAGCTAAAGAAAATAGATACCAGCTATTTCAATATTTTTTGGATCGAATTTGGAACATTGCAGATCTCCCCTTCGTCAAATATAAAATGTTTTTTTCTTTTTCAATGCTTCTAAATATAAGCAGTTTTTCAGGGGATGAAGTTATTCACTATACAATTCGGAGCCAGAATGAGAGGCAGCACAAATATATCATAACATTATTTTTTATTCTGAAAATAGGATTCTTCAATAGAAACCCAAGATTGTTTATTCAAGAATACATTATAATTTTAATTTATCCGTGTTAAAATAAGATTCAATATAAACAATATCAATATAATTTCAACACATAAATTAATCCATCACCTGGATGACATAACTCAGAACTATCATCCGGAATAATTAATTCTATCCTTATCCTATCTTGTGTAATGTCTCAAAATTTGGTTATCAATTGTAATTTATCAAATATTTCTTCTATGATTTTACAAACCAAATTGAGTTTTGTTCTTCTTGATAATTTATTGATTTTTTCCTTGGAGAAGATATGGGTATTTGATCTGTGAATTTTACCCAAAGAATTTTACTGTGTACTTACTTTTTTTTAGATAATTTTTGAAAATTATGTGTTATCTTTCTCTGTTCAGTACTGCCTGTTCTGAATTTGCAGTACTGAATATTCCACGAATGCTGAAAGTTTGATTTTTGGTAGTCATTCCGAACTGAAAAATATAATTGTTTTCGAGCAATGTCATTATTGCCGATATGAAAGCGTTGTATAATAAAAAGTAAATAAAAAATTAATTTAGAAACTCGGGCATTAGAATGATTTGCTGTAGCACCTAATATTGAGGTTTTCGGTCTAAGCTTAGTGTTACGTAGTTTCTTCTGTTCGTTTTCTGAACTGAACTCAGTCTTAATGCCAATTATTTAATTAGCAACAAAATTTTATTTAGGTTTGTTTTATTTATTTAGTAGCTTTTCAAATCCAGATTTAAGCAATACGTGATTTTCCTAAGGGGATAATATTTCTATTCTATCCAGCCGTTAGCAAAGAAACTTATTTGAAAAACTTTCAAATTGTACGAGTATTCTTAAATTTTGTGAATGAATTTTGACGCATCAATACTTTTTATCTATTTAACAAATCGAAATTGAAAGTTCTCCACTCTACTCAAAATATTTGTGTAACCATGAAACGAAACGTATAAATCTTTGAAAAGAAAGTCACTTTTTGTGACTAATTCGTGACGCATTCGTGACTAAATTGAAACAGCCACAAACAATTTTCATTCGCTTCACTACTAATCTAGCAAAAGTTATTATTATTATGTTCCAATTTCGCTCTCGATTTAAGACTCTTATTCACATACGTCAGTAACATTTTAATTACTATCTTATAAATTTAGCTTTCTTCGTCTAGTCTCTTGAAAATGAAATAATGAAAATACTTCACATCGATTAATTTTCCGTTTTGTGTGTTTGATGTCCATTTGTTTCTTTCATGCATAAATGAATTTTGTGAAAAAAGAGTTACCATATCGTCGATATGTAAACATTTACATATCGTGCAACAATATGATTTGCTTTAAATTGGAATAACAGCAGCACAAAACTTCAACAATATAAAAACAATAATAAAACTTTTACTTTTTACATCAATTTTTACGATACGAAAGACTTTCCTTTGATCGCAATGAAAAAAAAATCAGGTTACTCGCTTAAGTCTTTCGTTTTTGAAATGGACAATTGAATAGATAGGAGGCCGTTTAAAGCTGGAAGAGAGGTTCGATTGGGCTGGAATTTTTGAAAATATATTTAAAAGTTTTTTAGATTAATTGATTTTAGAAAAAATAGAAAGAAGTTGAGTCAAAGCGTTGGATAAAAATATAGTAGAAAAGATATCAAGTTTCTCACGAATATGTAATTTATATTTTGAATCAATTTGCAAGAATACTCTAAACTTGAAGTAAAAGGTTTTGGTTTTTCAAGTCCCTAGTAGGCAGTTTGTCTCATTTGTTGAAGGCCATAAACCTGCTAAAGTAATTTGTTTTCGAAAATTTTGCAGTTTTCTGAACAATTTACGAACGGCTATGAACTAGTGGTGAACTGTTGATAGGACACAAATCATAAACACGGTGCTTTAAGATTATTTTTTACTTTTACGAGTTTCTTGACTTGAAGTTGCCCGCATCGTTTTAATTGGTATTCAATCAGTGCGGAACTATTTTTCCATCTAGTACCGAAAAATAGTAATCTCCAGCGAAACATGTCTAGTACTCATGTAATTTAGCTAAATTTAATTAAATCTTTCAGTACTGCCGTTAGGTAATTCTTGAGTGTTACAAAGTGTACCTACCTGCAGTATTAGTTTAGTGAAGTTTGAGTTTGAGTTCTTAGGCAGTGACTTTAAAGAAAACCTGTTCAGTACTGGTGAAATTTATAGGTAAACAGATAATAGAAACATATTATTTTATATAATGTTTTTTTTTTTTTTTTCATAGCGGTTGTTTGTTAATTTAATGTTTTACAATAAACTTTCAACTTGTAACTAGGGACTATACCGGTTTGATGATAGCAGCGCTTCAATCAATGTTTCTCGAATTTTGCACATACTCGTATGGTGATCATTTGTATGTACAGTATAATTGCAGTACTGACATGATACCGATTTAAAAAATTGAAATACGTCATGTAGTTAGTGTTTCCCAAGAGTACCAAAATATAATGCAGTACTTAATAGTTCTAATAAAATTATAACAAGCAGTCATAAATAGCATAGAGTAAATTCATGTAATTAGGAGATAGTGAAATGCTTGGTGGTTGATGACGAAGTCAATTGATATATTTCGGGTAAGAAAATAGTTATTTGATTTAAAGAATGCCTGTAAACATTTCTTTTATTTGGATTTACTAAATACCATAACAATGATAAATAGTGAAGTTTTGTTAAATACAATTCTCTTCAACTCAATAGAATATTCTGTAAGAAAACTATTCTCCAAATAGTTGTAATCTTGTGAGATATTAGTAAAACAAAAACCTTAAATACGTTTTTGTCAGATTTGTCGATTGAAATGGAACTTTTTACGAAAAAGACGGATTAATTTTTAATCCAAAAATTCTAAAAAGTAAGGTTAATGCTAAAAATTTGAACGCATTCATTAAACGACTTCTTGAAAAGAATAATGTTAAAAAAAGAAGTACATAAACGCATCCAATCTAACCCCACATTTGGAAACATAATTTCCGAAACAATTATATTCAGTACTGATACAAACCGCGGGGGCTCTTATTAATAAAGAAAAATATAAATAGCTCAATAAATTCTTTAAAACAAGATCGTTAGTATTGATTTTATCCTATGAATACTTAAATTCCCACTTTCGGTATTCATTCTGTACTGAAAAGGATAATTGTATTCCAACGAATGTTATAAGTGTTATAAAATCGAAATAAAAAATTACTTCACAAAATAATTTGTACTTAATATTGAGATTTTTGGGCAAAAGCATAAGTTCTGTTTTACGGTATTCCTTCTGTTTATATTCAGAACCCAGAATTGAGGTTGGTGGATAGTCTAGATAAGTCTAATTATCTAGCATATAATTTATTGGTTTTATTGAAACGACTTTACACTCAGGTAAATTCACTTGATCCCAATACTTGCTCCATTTTATAATAATTTTTTGAAGAAATTAAAATTTTTAAACCGTTATTATACCGGCTGCTAAATGTTGAAAAATTCCATATAAATCTGCTTATCTTTTTCTCTTCAAATATCAACAAACAGGTACTTTAGCCTGAAAGAAATGAAGATTCAACCGAAGTAGTCACGCAGTAAATTTTCTTTCTTTGAACCAGTTTTTTTTTTGCGTGCGGTGTGTGAACAGAGATCATCTTCAAATCTTAAGTAAACTGGTAAAGAAAGATGATTACTGCTACGTATGCAAATGTAACTTTCTTTCATCATCGGCTTCAACATATCATGGACTTGATGATGGTGTTTGAGATGGAGAAAGAATAGCAACAAGTGTATTATATATGACAAGTACCGTTTTTTTTGCTCAAGTAAGCTGTGGTAGGTTGGTTGTGAGAATGTAGGAAACATCAAGTGTAGTTATAGTACACACGACAATTTTCTTCGGCCTATACGAGCGCATCTAGAACTCGGTCTACTACTCCGCAGTTTACCTAAGCAATTATACCATCAGAAGACAGACGACTTAAGTATAGTACAGGTATCTTACTGTCGATAAAATTTTGTGGTTACACAGTAACGACTGTCGTTACGATTAAAGTGTATACGCCATAGGGTAATTAGGTCAAGTTGAGTAGCTGGCTCTTTCATGGTGAGGATAATAATAATGGTGAGTCGCCCCTATTATGACTTAACTTCCGTCTTAACTGGAAAGTAGGTGAAGATTATCGGCTGATGTGGTTTTTTTCTCCGAGTCACTGTACAAATGCTTGGGCAATCTTGGTGGTGCGATGGTATGTAGTGAAATTTCTCTTTTAGGTATGATTCGGATTTATGGTTGGGAAGTTGATAACCGGAAGAAATTCATTTGAAATGAGTCAGCCTGGTTTAGTTTGATTCATCGAAAGAAATGCATTTTCAAGTTTGGCATGAGGTCAAGTTACTGAAAAGTTCACGAGTTCCTATTTCTTACCGTGATAGCGTCGCCACTGAGTCCAACCAATGGTCCTAATGTTGATTCTCTTCACTGTTCCAGCAAACCGGCTGTATTTTCATAACTAGAAGCTTCTATAGTTCTAGTCAGATTTTTGGATGGTTCTTTCATTTTTATTCTGAATGCCTCAATATTTATATTGACGATTTTTATATTAACTTTTGAAAGATTTGAGCCCTTCTGGACTATTGGATTATAGTTCTTAAGCTCTCTCGTCAAGTTATCGACCGGTTCAGAGATATGAAAGCAAATGATCTAATATTCTCTACTTCAACAGAAGCTCTGGTAATTCTAGCAAAATTAAATTAAAATTAACAATTTAACTGTGGTAACTTTGACTCAATTATTAATTGACTGAAACTGATCGTCTTAGTCACTAGTCTTTAAGAAATGATATTGTATATTTTTATATGCTTATTATTGTAATTATAACAACAATAATAATGACTGACTTAGTTATTATTTTCGAATATGATTTTAAATTTAGTGAAGCACATTAAAAAAAACCTTGGTCGTTCCGCTAGAGTCTCTATTAGAATATTGCTTAATTAATACCATTTTCCGTTTATTGATGAAAAAAAATATTTTCGTGAAGACAAGCTTCCTTAAACATTTGTGTTAAAGTTGACTGGGCATCATTGTCTTAGAATTCTTAATATCAGTTCGTGAAAACTGAATTTAGTCAGTACTGATACGGAATTGGAACGTTACTCTGTAACAATTTGTTTTAGTGAAGAAGAACAGAAAAAAGTTCCCTATACAAAATGTATTCAGTACTGACGCAGAACAAACGTGTCTGCCTGTCATAAAAGAAATATTTCAGCAAAACTGCAGAACTAAAAGTAGCCACTTCGTATTAAAACAAAGATTTCGGAGTAAGGAAATGTAAAGGACCCACCCTTATAACTAAAATGTAAGCCGATAATAAATAATGTTTTCAATAGTAATCAGTGCAAGAACGATAGCAAAAGTTCTGTATTGAAAACTGCAGAAATTAAAAGCCGACTTTCTAAAATCACAATTCATTCAGTAGTGGTGCTGTTTTAAAAATAATAATGCTGGACGTATCCTTGTAATGATAAATTCCAAAAATTTGAACTCTGTTTAACAAAAGTCCGAATTCGAAGTCTGAATTGAACTGTTGTTCCAGTTTTGATTTCCTCGATTATATCAAACAGCTATTGGATTTTCCAATTCAGTATGAGTTCTGGTTTTCAGCACTTGTTGATATTCTGATAATTAAAAAACAATTTTCTCAATTTTTTTTTTTTATTTAGGATCGTCGTGTAGCTAATATATTGTGGTTATTATCTTTGATAATTAAAAATAATTCAAAAGTTGTAAAGGCTCCAAAATTTTCAGAACCAGTGAATAGTACAGGTCACTATTGACATTCGGAGAAGCATCTAGATACCATAAAAAAAATATTGGCAAAGTGAAGAGAGCACTTCTCAATCATCGCAGAGGCTGTGGATAGAATCCCGGAAATTCTATTCCCAACTATCGTTTCAAGCTTGGCTTGTATTGTCGTCAGGGACAATAAAAAGGACGCCCGGGTCAGCCTATATGTAATACAGTAGCGTACGGCTCAGTTACTTTTAGAGATAAGAAGATTGGTGGATTGGGTTTGTGGATAGGTTAATAATTTGTATTGGAAAAAAAATTAAAATAGGGTGTACTAACGGAATTAAACACCCATGAGACTTGTTCGACTAGGGATTCTTTCAGGTAATGCATCTTTGGCTAGGACTCCTCAAAATAAACCTTGTCAGGTATGACGGATTAAAAACCTGCCTGGAAAGGTCAGTTTAGTTTACTGTTGAACTTTTCGTTCGGGTCGTATTTTTTGAACAAGATGAAAACTTATAAATTTAGTAATAATAGGAGTCACCTTTTTCTATCGAACTGCTGTTCAAACGGGCAGTACTTCCAGCAATTTTCGTTTGAGAACCCATAGAAAAAGTCTCAAACAATAAATTTCTATCTTAAAATCTTCCAGTTCGATAAATCTGCAATTGTAGGATAGATACTAAAGCATAATTATTGCTCTTCTTACCGTACACATGAGTCCGACGTATGAAATTCATAAAAAATAACGTACCGTGTGCAATTATTATGAACCGGTAAGCGCTAAAGATTATCCGGAAGTATGATGTGTAGGTAAAGTTAAAATGCAATCAACTTTATGAAGAAGAAACTTATGCCTTCCATACGAAAGAAAATTTCCATTAGATGAGATCAATCTGGCTTTCGAGAATAATCGAGGCTTATAACGTTCTTTTGTTCGATTTTATGATACATGTGTATTTAAATCTACTGCAGGGCATCCACCTGTCGCACCTGTCTAGAAAGTACAGAAATAAGGAAACTATGCATTATAGGCTTCTTGGCTGCTTCTCTGATAAGTTAAATTTTTTAAAATTCGAGAAGCGGGAAATGAGGTTTAAAATACCTTTACCAACTCTCCACTCGGCAAGTTTTTCACCCTGTCAAATTTAAGTTAATTAGAGTATAAATCTTTAGATAGCAAATTCTCCACCGCCATGGGTAGCGTGATAGATAACCAATTAAATCTGGTGAACCGAACATCAATAATCGATACAGCCAAGCGCGACATTGACTGTAGTGTCATAAAACAGTAACGATAGATTTTCCAGTTAAGGTGAAACCACACATTGAATCAATAGTTTATTTGGTAATTAACCTCTAGCATACCTTTTCACCCAATCAATCGACTGGTTTCAATTAAAAAAATCGAACATCTTCATACCACCATCACGGTTCTAGCCACTTCAAGTGGGATCCCACAGGGCTCCATTGTTTCACTGTTTTCTTTCTCTCACATACTTACAATACCCGATGATGTTATTCAGCCGATAACAAAATGATTTATTTGATTTAAAATAACTTTTCTCTCTTATCGAAATAGCACTAAGCGATCCGAAAGACTTTTACCTGTCCATATTAAAAAATAAAATAAATAAAATGATCAACCCACCTCAACTTTGCCTCTATACACATAGGTGATATGCATTTTGTCCATGACGTTGAAATTCCATTCTATTCGTGAAAGTATGTCACTTCGCATTATAAATATCTTAAGTTAGCTGATTAGAGTAGTCGGATATTAAGGTTTAGCGCTAGTCTTATACCTCACGGTGGCACGCTAACTGTTATAAACAGGTGACAAGGTGCGTGCTAATTAGAAATGCAGGTTTCTGACCCGAACGGCACACATTAAATGGAAATTAAATTAGACGTTATGAACGAATATGCTAATTGCGGATTATAGGGACTAAGAGGGTGGGGGACGGGGAGGTGTGTATGGTGGGGAGAAAAATGTAGAGTAAAATTTTTATTGTGATAGAACGGAAGAGTTTTGCTCAGGTTTAACTTGGTAAGCAATTGCTCTAAAGGCTTTGGTTAACGGATTTGCGTGACATGTAAATTTCTCTTTTTTCAATTCGTGATTGAGCTATGACGGTTTGAGTTATTTGTGAAAGTAATTAGGGTAATTTATATGGGTTTCAGTATGGAGAGGTGGTGAAAATTCTTGTTGACTCTTTTACACTGAGAAAAAAGCATTTGCAGCATTTGTTTAGGCCATTTTTAAACACATTTTGATAAAAATCTTTGGGGTATGGGTTCAATTCTTGTCGTAATTTTTTGGTTTTGCATAATTTACATACATTGAATTAGTCTACTCGTTGTTTCTGGGATTAAAGATTTTTTCAAATTTAGGTAAATTTCTGCCATGGTTAATTCAAATGAACTGACTTCTAAAATGTGAGATTGAATAAAATTACTGAAAAAGTTTGCGCCTTGGTTTAATTCCTGGATAGTGTTACATGTTTGTACTTATGATCAACGGAGCTTGAGTTCAATTCCTGATTGAAATCTTTTTTCTTTTTCTCCTTTTTCATGGTAGAGCATAGAAGTCAACTTAAGTGTTTATTATGTTTAGTTTTTGGCGCATCTACGACTGACTAAGTAAAACGTTTCGTAACAGATAAGCTCATGATCCAATCAATGCAGAACTGCATTGATTTGATCTATAGTAGTATGTTTTTGACTCATCAGAGGACTTGCTGTAAAAGTTTGATGTTTTTTGTCTCGTTGTTTTATTTATCAATATGATTGCAACATTTGTCAATATAGTTTTTCATATTCTATTCTAAGGAGCAATTTTTTCTTAAGCATTATATAATTTTTTCTTATTATTGTTGAGATTTTACTTATATACATTTTTGTTTCTTTTTTACAGAATGTATACAACGAGAACGACCGGGTGGGTATTATTTGCCCTGCTTTTCAGCAACACCCTACTATTGACCGTAGCCTATCCGCAATCAGTGAAACAAATTAGTCAATATCAAACGCAACAACAGTCACAAAATCAACAACAGCTCGAACAAATTCAACAACAAATTGAAGAACAACAATCACCAGTTTATAATCCAGCGTATTCGAATACGCGAAAGTTTGCCGTCAAGCCGAATGCATCGAAAAAGGTCGCACTTGACGATATTGATGATGATCTTCAGAGCAATCAAGTATCAGATATTTCCGGTGGATTTTCATGGTCCAGTATGCTAGCGAGTGTTTTACAGATGTTCTTTAATAATGCGGGCACTTCACCAACGAAATCTGACGATATCGATAATAATGGAAGTTTCGGTCAATCGCCGTGGGCTAATGTTATTTCTGTTGGTAAGAAATTTTTGGATTTTCGACCTGTTTTTATACTAATTTTTTATACCAAATTATTTTATAACAATTTTTTATACCAAATTTAGGTCTAAAAATCATTACAACACTTCTAGGCGGTGGTGCGCCAAATGATGGTATTGACAAGGTTGACAATGGTGGATCACCGATGCAGGTATACTATGGGTGGCTCTTGAAAGCAACTTAACTTGAAATCTAACAGTAGTTAGTCAAAACAAAGAACCAAAGAGACAAGGATACCTTTGTGTGTGAAAAATATGCGCTTTTAACAGCTTTGTATTAATTTACTTTAATATTTTTTTATTTCATACTTTTAATCGCTATAATTTTACTTTATTATTTTAATTTCCATTTGTGGTAGTAGTCTAGGTAAATTATAGTTTTTTCAGTAAAGTAAGAAGTGAGAGTGAGTTTTCGGTTAAACTAAGAATGTTTTCTTGCAATTAGTTTCTGGAAAGGAATGAAGCCTACTATAGTAAAAACTTTGTTGAAGATTTAGAATACATTTTTGACAAGGATGTGTTTCAACAGAATTTGGAAAATTCGAGTCTATACGAAAAGTGAGGGTTTTATAAAAAAATTAAAACGGCAAAAAAATTATTTCTCACTACAGTCAAAATATGTTGACAATTTTGAAAATATTTTGATAAGGACGTGTTTCAATGCAAATAATTGGGAGATATAAAAGCGAAGTTATCTGTATAGCATTTTAAAAGGTCAAAAAATGATTTTCTTCTATAGTCAACATTTTCTGACCATTTTAAATACATTTTTGAGAATATCGTATTTCAATTCACTGTTAATATTTTGAAACTTTTCGCAACGTAAGAGTTATCTAAATAAAATTTTAGAAAAGCAAAAAAATATTTTTTTAACTATAGTCAAAATTATTTGACGATTATGAATACATTTTGAACAAGGTGGTTTGCAAAGCAATCTGAATAATTTGGGATTGTTTTAAAAAACAATCATACCATATAAGTAAAAGAAATTATTCGTTACTATAGTCCATTTTTTTAAATGATTTCATAATCAAATTATACAAGTTCAGGATCTTTTCAAATTGTTTTCACTTGACTACAGATCGCATTTGACAAAACCAGTAAACAGTTGTTAGTACCAAAAACACACCATTTCAGGAAATTGTTTTAAAGAAATTATTTGAACTTATGACCATTGAAAAGTTTACAATTACTTTATTATTTTTAGGACCGGTAAAATTTGGAGGGTGTTGATGTAGGGAGTGATGGTGGGAGGGAGTGGAGATGAACAATATTTTGGTAGCCGCAAAGAATTGAATGCTTAAAATTGAAAAATGTATAGAGATACTATACAGATATCCTTGAAAAATAAAATTTTAATAGAGGCAGCAAGGTACAGGGGTGGTCTTTCATATCTCAGAAACGGCTTATGCTAGAAAGTTGAAACTTTTAATCTGTATGTAGATGTGTTACTATTTACGTTTGCATTAAGATTTTTCAAAATTATGTTTAGTTAAAACTGGATAGAATCAATTATTTTTGACCATATAATTGATCACTACGTTTAAAGGCTGCCCCGACTATTGTTGTGATCCACGCGAGGCCTTTTTTGAAGGCACCAATTTTGCAACTGATGTCCTTTTAATGTACCAATGTTAATCCTTCTTTTCTTCAAATGGTTAGGGAACCGGTAATATACCAATATTCGAGTAGATATTCAATTTCACCATAGTCAAAATTTCTAAGGACAATGGTGAGCTCTTATTGAATTTCATTTTCACTCTTTCTCATTTTGTCATACAAAGTGTAAAAAAGAAACTTGAAGCCTGGGTGGCAATATCAAAGAAAGAAAAAACGACACATGAACCAAAAGCAACTGATTCCAATTTTTCAAAATTATCTTCTCGAAAATATCAGCAACAATTCTTAATAATTAATTTTGACTCAAATACAGCAATATCTATTTTTGTAATTAAATACTTATTAGTGCTTAAAAAATACACAGTACTCGTTAAGGTTAACAACGGTACCGTAGACTGTAGCTTCATGTGTCCGCTACAAAATTATGAATGAATTAACCAAAGGCTCTACATCATTTATCAATAACAACGAGAACTACTAATTAAAAAAAATATAGAACAAAATGCGAAAAATTGGACTCGTCTTCGGTTATAGAAATTCTTTTTTTTTCAATTTCAAACCTTTCGCAATTTTGAAAAATTTAACAGTATTTTACGAAAAAGCAAAAATGTATTTCATAATTCTTAAATGTATTGTCATTTGCCATTTGACAACTAAATCTGAAAATTCAATCTCTTCTGAAACTCACAATCACTTCAATTTCTTGTAAATATAATCATTCATAAAAAATAATTGACCAAATTTCACTAAACAGTTCAAAAATTTATAACGATTTTGAAAATTCAAAAAATTCAAATTTTCATTTAAGATGACCGCTTTAAAGTTACGCAATAAGAATTTGTTTAATCAAAAAATTTTAAAATTAAAAGTATCAAAATTTTGTCAAATTGGACTGAAGTCTTCAATTTAAAATTTACATGAAACTACATAAAAAAAAACACATGAAAGAAATTTAGTTTTATTTTTTTTGTTGAAAAAATCAAAATTTCCAAAATTGGAGGATAAGAATCAATTTTATTTAGAAAAGGAACGAAATTTAGAATAATAATGAAGTCATTGAAATAAAACATACAAAATTTTAATTTGTAATTTTTGTTCAATAATTTCATTAAATTCAAAATATTAGAAACCTCTTTAAATTTAATAACAATATTGAATTCGGTTTAAAACCCAAATATTGAACTTGAATTTTTTTTGTTAAATTATTTCAATTTTCAAAATTTTATAATTTTCAAAATTGGTGGAAGTTTAACACCAAAAATATTTTACACCGACTAAAAAATTAAAAATTTTTTGTTTTTATTTTCATTATTATTACGAACTTATTATTTTTTTGGCAAATGGTATTTCTCGCTTGCTACAGGGTATCCTAGCTGCAGTCCTTTCATCCGTCCTTGGCACAAAAGATCCAGATCAAGTCAATTCGATGGCCAAACAGGCTGGCGAGGTAATGTATGAAAAATAACAAAACTCCCTCCAAAATTAATCGAAATTAAAAAAAAAATGCGTCAAAACCATCAAAAAAATGTCTGCTTTCGCTTAATTTTGTTGTACATATCTTCGGCACTTAACTAAGCACCGCTTCTCTACAAATCCATTTAATTTTCCTTTATTTTATCATGTACATAGTTAACATTTATTTTACTAAAAAATATCCTTAAAATTGATGATGTTGTTTTTTTGAATATTTTTCACAATTAAAATAATTTTTTTTTATCGATTTTCCGCAGTTCATCAATATCGTCATGAACTTATTGGAAGCACTTAAAACGTCCTTTTCACATCGTTCATTAGCTGCCCGTTCAATTGGAAAACGTGATTCAGTTAGTGACGCTGCCGTCGCTGGAATTTCAATGCTGAAAAGCTACGTAAGGACGTACCGAAACGCTGAGGATAAATGCATGCAGAAGTACATGTGTGAAGCGAATTCGGAATGTGTTTCGGAAATTGGTGGAACGAGTATTTTCTGTCAATTGGGAACGTAAGTAGTTCGGATTTTTAGGCAAGGCCATAGCCGAGGCCGAGCTATAAAAAACGGGTTGGTATTGCTCGAAACCCCCCCACAAATTTCGACAATACCTACCACCTCATTTGATAGCGTATCGCAGAAACTCACCCCGAACTTAATTTTCAGCTATGCAACAAGTTTCGTCCTGGAACGTACAACCGGCAATCGTTTCGAGAACATCTACGACGCAGGACGACGCGGTCGATCCGGCGAAAATTGCCGACAAATCTATTTGGAATGTAACGAAGTGTAGAAACAGCGACTGATTTACATACCCATTCTTTCTGTTTTTTTGCTTTGAGAAAAAACCACCCTTGTAGGAATTTTTTTTCTACGCAACTATAAAATAAAAAAAAACAAAATAAAACCAACGAAACAAAATTCATTGCGCTAATTTTAAAATTAAAAAAAAATTTAATAACTTAACTAACTATATTTATTCTGTTCTGTAACTTTATTTATTATTTATAATTATTTATTTTGCTCAGAAAGTAGCATACGAAACATACACAAAAATACGACAGTTAATAATCGAAAATTTTCATTAACTTACCACTTTGTTTAGGAAAAATGTGAATTTTAACGAAAAGAAAAAAAATTATTGGCTCGCGTTAAAATTCGATTTTTTCCGGACAAAATTGAATTTCTGTCGGATTTTTTTTCTAAAAATTATTTAATAGAACTATTTATTATTATTATTTTTGTTTTATTTTTGTTTCTTGTCCCCGAATATACGAACCAAACTATGAATGTGATTCTTGCTTTTTTTAATTTATATTTTTTTGATTTATTTTAATTTGAGTAAAGTATGCAGTGAGGTTTTTAATTTAGTCCTTAAGTTAACACACACACACACGCAAACTTAAAAAAATAGAGCTATTTATTTTCACACAATTAATTTATGTAAATTATTATTTTATTGTTTTTATTTTTGTAATGTAGAGGAATAAGCAATAAAATCGAAACTATTTCGAAAATGATGGAAAATTTTAAAGAATAAAATGAAATGAGATTTCACTAAAATAAATTTGAATTTTATTTTAAAGAATTAATTAATTTATATAAGTTGTCATCTGATTGGATAAGTTATCTCAACGTACAATGAGCGATAAAGTTTGCCTAATGAAGTCAGTTAAATGAGGTGAAATTGTTTCAAAAGCTATCTATTTTTTACAGTTGTAACTAATTCTACTCATCACTATACTTCTAATCGTTGGCACATTAATAATATCGAATCAACATTCTACCGTTTTCCTATTAATCTAAAAAAATATTGTTCTGCTAATTTTATAAAGGCGAAATATTTATCAGTGATATTTCAATTAAATAAAAATAATGACTTGTTCACGCCCATTTATTTATTTATGACCGTTTATTATATTTTTTAAAAACAAAATATTGTGATCAAATTGAAAATAAGAAAAATCTGTTTTTAAATTGAACGATTAATTTAAAAAAAACGAATCGTTATCAAGCAATTGATTTTCCCACGACTATTGCCAAAACTAGCTAAAGGTGCTCTTACACGAACGATTGAAATTGCTCAATTTAAAGCAATTCCAGACAATTTTGAAGTCAGGAAAACACACAGCAACATCAGCAATTGACGATATGAATCAATTGATGATCAATTCGTTGCACAGCAGTGACTAGCGATATAGAGCAATACTTAGCAATTTGGCAATGACATCATACACTAACAATTCAGTCTATGAACAACACGAAAGAAAACTTCCCAAACAAATATAAAACTTGGTAGTATTTGAATTCCAAGCCATTATAATACGAAACTTGAGATATAAAGTCAAAACTCAAAACAAGACATGATAACTCAATCACCGAACGAGGACAATGCCCGAAATTTTCCAAGCTGGTGGAAATACAGCAACTATAGGGCGTGCGATACCAGCAATCTGTGAAAACATTGCCAAACTGCCGAAATATTGCCACAACTAGCATGATATTGCACTGGATTGATACTTTAATCGCTCCACTAATTTTGGTAATAGTCGTCGGGCAATCAATTGCTTGAAAAATTGCTCGTGTAAGAGCATCTTTATTGCTGGATATTGGTCAATATCGCAGATCACACTTCAGCAACGTGTTAATGATCTGCATTGCCTGCTACTATTGTTGCTGTGGGTTACTTCATATTTTCGTGGCATCAAAATTGGCGAAATATTGCTGCGAATTGAGCAGTTTTATTCACCTATGTAAGAGCACCTTAAGGGGGTTACTCACTTGACAACATACAAATTGGTGTACCTTTTTCTCGGGAACCGCTCAGCCGATTTTAATCAAACTTTGTACACTTTTTATGTTCATAAACTTAATGCTACCGAATGAAGGATATTCAGAAATATTTAAGACTAATTGAGCTTTTAAAGTGAAATATTTTTTCATGTTTTTTAAGTTAAAAAAAATATTTAGAATCAGCTTTTTAAAAAGACCACCATTTGTCAATGATTTTCCCTAAAAATTTAATTTTTTGTTTTTTTTGTTTATATTGTTGATAAACTACAGAGATGTCATTCGTTTTCCAACCTTCATCGGTTTTTTATCAGATTTTATTCTGTTTTTTGCTTGAAATATAAAATTTAATACTTATGAATAAGTATATACATTAATTCCAAAACATTACCGGTCTTTCCATTTTAAACAAATTTTTTAGGCATTTTTACTGAACGGATAAAACCCTGGTTTGTTTTATTTAGCGTAGAATGGAATGTAGAAAAATAATAAAATATATATTGCCAAGTGAGTAGCCCCCAAAGAAATATGACGGATTTCGTGAAAAAGTGCAAAACTCCCTTAGGTGTTAGGTATTGAAATATATGGATAACAAAATTTAGACGCTTCTACGAAAAGTCCGCAGACGAAAAATTATTTCGATCTCTTTAGGCCTTAAAGTTGTGACCCCTTTAGTCGTTGAATGCCCTAAAATCAAAAGCCCAAGGAAATAAAATCAATATCTCTAAGATCTAAAAGATAAGTCTTAATTCGTCAAAATTTTCAAAGTGAACTTACACCCACATATAGTTTGAATATCGCAAAATCATGAAATCAACTTGTAAGCGTAATATATAAAGCCTCTAGAAATAAAAACGACTTTAATATGTTATTAGACTAAAGAGATATAACGGAATTCGTGAAAATGTACTTAACTGCTTCAAACTTAGGGACTGAGCGCATCAATAAGCAAAATTAATTTATTATTTATATTTCATTCGACCGAAAAGATATGACGAAATTCGTAAAACTATGCCAATCCCTGTTTATAGACAAATTTACAAACATCACCTGTGTACGCTAATGCGAATCTGAGATGATTTATAGAAAGATCGTTAAATAAAAACATTTCTTTTTTTAAATTAGAAAATTTAGCGGTCCTCTAATAGAGGAGCATAGAGTTAATGTGAAAACAGATATATAATGTCTCCGGAACGGCTTACGCTAGGAAGTTGAGGAGTTGCGTTAACTAAGGGATTATTGCCAAAGTAAATTTCTTACTGAATATAGTAGCGTATCAAAATACGTCAAAACAAAATACTTGAAAAAGATTTTTAGATTTGATACAAACTTTTACATATATACGGACGGCTCCAAAACTGAAGACGGGGTAGGTGGAGGTGTTTTCTCTGAAATGCTTAATATTAGCAGCTCTTTCCGCCTTCCGGACCACTGTAGTGTCTATCAGGCGGAGCTTATGGCGATCAAGGAGGCCCTGTCCTGGCTGAGGTGTAATGTAATATCTACTAAGGATATTAGCATTTTCACAGACAGCCAAGCGGCGATAAAATCCCTGGAATCGACCTCGACAACATCAAAGGTCGCCGTAGAATGTAGATCATCTCTTAAGGCGATGGCCGAACAGTTCAATATTCTTCTGTGCTGGGTGCCAGGACACATGGATATTCCAGGGAACTGTATGGCTGACGAACTCGCTCGGCGCGGCACCACCCTTCATACTTCGCCGGTATATCAGAACCTGGGTGTGCCTCTCTCCACATGTAAACTGCTACTGAGACTGGACTCAATTGAGAAAACCAACTCAAGATGGGCGGAGGGTACAACATGTCACACTGCGAGACAGATCTGGCCAAAGCTGGATCTTAATCGTTCTAAAAGGCTGACTCTGCTCAAAAGGGCGGACATCAGCAAAACAGTCGGTGTCCTAACCGGACACTGTCTTATAGGTCGGCATGCAGAAAGGCTTGGACTTTTCTCAAACGACTTCTGTAGAAGCTGCCAGGACGAGGAGGAGGAGGAGACAGTCCTTCACCTTCTCTGCACTTGTCCAGCTCTGTCCGTCAGAAGGAAAGCTCATCTCGGAGCGTACTTCTTCAACTGTCTTGGTGAACTTGCCACAATGGAGGTCGCGAGAATCCAACGCTTTATTATAAGCTCTAAATGGTTCGACGAGTAGGACCGGAGTCGAAGATCCTGTGGTACCACAACGGACCTTTTAGGTCTAAGTGTGTCCGTGTTCTCACGGACAGCCACGTGTACCTACCTACCTACCTACAAACTTTTCAAAAATAGTAGTCACGTATTGGCTTAAAAGGCAGTGTTTACAAGTGAGAGGATGATCGAATTCGGAAACTCGTAACGTACGAAATTAAAGTAAGAACTAATAATAAAAAAAATCAATTCAAAAATCAATTCAAAATTAGATATTTTCGATGGGCGGATTTCTGCAGTACATATTTTCTTATTATTTACTTATTCACCCGGATCCAAGTCATTTCGACTTTTGAACTCCATATCTTGAATTTCTTCAATTTACATCTCATACATTTTTTGTGTATCGTTTGTGACTCTTTTATGATGTTAATATGAATCTTTTATGAATCTGTTATGGGTCCAGTCTTTACTCTGTAATGAATCTCTCTCGAATCGCATTATGACTTTGTTGTGACTTTCTTATTCATCTCATATTGTCAAAATGCTAATGTTTTACTTATCTCTTAATGTTGAATCTGTACTGAATTTCTGAAATCACTTAACTTTGCGCTTATTAACTTTACTTATTTCAAATTTCAGTTCTAACTACTCAACCTTTTGCTACCCATCTTCTTGTGTCTTTATCAACCATTGTAGTCATATTAATTTTTTAAATTTGTATTTTATGACTCGCTCAAGAACCCTTTATAATTCTCGAATGAATGTCTTTACTTGAGTAACTCCTTTGAGTCTGCATGCATTCACTTCAATAAATCTCTTGACTCTTAGAGTGGATTCCGCACGTTAATCTCGGTTTATTAATTGGCGCTTCGCAATTTTTTTTTTTGTTACTCCGTGCTGCTATTCATTCTTCGCTTCATTCACTGATTGCTGTATTCCATGCCAGGGCGGTGTTGATGGATTAGGACAAAATGATGACGAGTCATCATCATCAATGGCGCGACAGCCCAAATCGGGCCAGGGCCTGCAGGATACATTGTCTGAAGTCATCTCGGTTCAGCGCCCGCGTCCTCCAGTTTGTGCATCTAAGAAGCGATTTGCAATCTGCGTCAACTGAATCCTCGTATCTTTTTCGCGGTTTTCCCACCGGTCGCTTGCCATGGGCTCTACCTTTCAATGTGCGCTTGGGAATTCTTCCGTCATCCATTCGCTCCACATGACCTGCCCATTGCAGCTTACGGAATTTTATAAGAGTCGATGCGGCTGGGTCGTCATAGATGTTATACAACTCGTTGTTGTACCGAATACGCCATTCAGTGCCTTCTCTTACTGGTCCCAAAATTCTTCGAAGAATTCGTCGTTCAAAAGCGTCTATTGATTTTTCAGACGCTTGGGTGAGAGTCCACGTTTCACTTGCATATAGTAGCACAGGTCTTATTATGGTCTTGTATATGCGAAGTTTGCTCAGCCTGTGCACTTTTTTCGATTTTAAAATCGGGAGAACCGAGAAATATGCCTTATTTGCTAGTGTGATCCGTTGATTTACTTCGTCCCGTTCGTTGCCGTCTCTTACAAGGTGTGATCCCAAGTATGAGAAATGATCCACATTCTCCAGATTGTAGTCCCCCAAGGTCATATTTTGTCTAGTTGGCGCGTTTCTTCTTGTTTGGGTCATGAACTTGGTCTTATTCTCATTGACCCTTAGCCCAACATCCTTTGCTGCTGAGTCTAGACAGTGGAAGACTTCCTTTGCGTCTGGAACAGATCTGGCCATGATGTTTACGTCATCCGCGTACACCACTAGTTGAGTGGACTTGATTAGTAGAGTACTTCTGGTATCAACGGGTACCTTTCTGATGACATATTCCAGGGCAAGGTTGAAGAGCATGGGAGCGAGTCCATCTCCCTGCTTCAGGCCGGATTCTGTTCGGAAGCTTTGGGTTAGCTCGTTTTGTATCCTTACTTGGGATTCAGTGTCAGTCATGGTCATTTTTGTTAATCGGACGAGTTTTGATGGGATTCCAAAGTCGAGCATTATTTTATATAGTACATTACGATCTATACTATCGTATGCCTGTTTGAAGTCCACGAAGATCTGGTGCACGTCAATGTTATACTCCCAGCATTTTTCTAGCACTTGTTTGACTGAGAATATCTGGTCAATAGTAGATCGTCCGGTTCTGAAACCACCTTGGTATTCGCCGATAATACTTTCTGTATAAGGCTTTAATCGATTATGAATTACTTTCGTCAGTATTTTGTAGGACGTACACAACAATGATATGCCTCTGTAATTTTCACATCGCAATTTATCTCCTTTCTTGTAGATTGGACATATAATGCTTTGGCGCCAGTCGTCGGGTATTTTTTCTTCCATCCAAATTTTTGTCACGATTTTGTGTAGGAGGTTGGCGAGGTATGGACCGCCTCCCTTTAGGAGCTCTGCTGGTATTGCATCAACTCCGGGTGATTTATGTATTTTTTGGTCGCGCAGGGCTGCTTCCACTTGTGATGACGAGTGGACATTTAAATTATGTACGTTCGAGAAGATATCTCCCTTGCCACTTGAGAGGATGAGCCTATTTTCTCGGCTTATTGGTTGACTTTACTCAATTATTCTTTTCTTATACTCTGCTGTTGCTTTTAGATATGATGTTTTTCTAAACTAAACATCGAAACTAATTTTCCAGATGTAATCAAATAACAACTATAGTCTGGTCGGAATATCTTAACATAAAACGACAACTTCCGCACCACCTGTACACTTGACTGCCCAAACATAAGAAATTTAATACAAAAGCTGAAGATTGTGTCCTGCCATAGCGACTATTTATGAAATTTGATATGGCAAGCAAATGGCCTTCTTGTGTTTCTCATAACATTTCAGCGTATACCCGTAGCAAGAGTTGAATAAGTCCTTAAAATATCCTTCGGCTTTCTGATCTACTCGGCAAGACCGAACAAATTTTCGGAGAATTGTTTTATCTAGCCTTAGGACATATTGCAAAACTTTTGACGACATCGTCGACTTTAAATTGTGAAGCCCAAAAAGGATTTTATAGTAAATCTGTTCGAGTAATATCGGATGGAAGTCCATGCCCTTATCTATCCCAGAAGATAAAACCCTAATAACCCTAGCACATGACAAAAAATTCGTCTCTTTATATCGCAATTTCGTAGTTGAATTCGGCGCAATACCGACCGCATTACGTGGCGATATCCTAATCCTGGAAAAGTGCTAATATTTGAATTCATTCATATCCTGGGACCATCCGGAAAACATCAAATAATAATAGCAACAATAAGGCAAAGAGTGAACCATATCCACAAGGATGTCATAAAACTTCCTACGACCATCGTCATCTCTCCAGTGGATTCCAATTTAGAGGAATCGTAAAACTTTGCTTGATATGTGTAAGTGTAATCCCTGGAGGATGCGACTGAACGCTTGATAAAGGAAATATTTTGTTTCTCCGGCCAGTTACTTATCCAATCCTTAAGACATCCTCGAAAGAGCCACCCCGAACACTTGCTTCATTTCAGGAATAAAAAGATAAGCTTGGACCGTATTAAAGTTCTCTGCTCGACTGACCCAATTCCGTTTGTATTTTCTTCCAGGATATTGAGGATTTGGTCTGAGTACTCTTGAAATCCACAATTCTAGAGCTAAACGTATAGAAAAAAATCACACATAAAGTGGTCCTTTAGTAACGCCCTAAAGCTTGTTACATCTGTCCATGTAGAGGACAATGTCCTTTTCCGTCGCAGGATAAATTCGGGTTCATTGCATTCGAACAATAACCACAACAACAACAGAAGGGACAATAGATGGCGTTCGTATTAGATATATTGGAGTTGGAGTGGCGACACAATGTCCTAATTTATCGAAGCTGGAGAGTTTATAGACTATTTGCTGTGGTCCTTGATAAACACTTAATATTAACTCGGACATTATCTTCTTTGGTTAGGTGGACTTTATGGCAGGTTTGGGAAATCACCACACCGGAATGACGATCCGATTATGTCCGAATAATGTTGGGGTGTGAGAATTTAATTTATAGTAAGATCAACAGTTTGCGATTGAAGATTTGCCTTTGGTTAGATTATGGCTGTATTGTATGATATAAATTATTTGATGTTGACTTTTTAATGTAATTTGGGCACGTCTTCAGGTCCTATCAACTGTTAAAACTGGATTTTGCGGGTGACCTTTTGCTGCATCGAGAAACAACATCTCTATTTTCATTCGAATCGAAAAATTTGTATCGAAAGCGTTTAAATTGGGAGACATCAGTACATGGAGTTGGCTGCTAAAGCTTCTTTCCAGCTCACATACAAGGAAGAAAAAATGCTAAAAATATTTGTCAAAAATTTAGGACACTAATATTTGTTAATATTTTTTTCCTTCAAATCGCTTCAACTCAGTTCCTTTTTTTCCGGAAATAAGTTGTTAGTTTACCGTCGAAGTGTAACCCGAGCGAATTTAGCCTAAGATGAATATAAATATATAAAATATATAAAATCCGGAGAAGTTTTATAATCCGAGACTTTTTCTTATCTCTCGTGTGTTTATACTCTAGATGAACATATATGGTAGAGTATTATAAGTTTAATCCAGCCCGAAAAGTTTGTAACGCATAGAACCGAGCCTCGGACGAAAAAAAGTTATACATTATTTTACTGTATTATTTATAATACAGTATTGTTATCGATTTTTAAAAAAAAAAAATTTGCTGACCTCAAAATTTTTTTGTCCACGTTTCATGACTAGTAGACGCGAAAAAAACAATAAAAATTTTCACTCCGTCTGTACGCCGTACCCCGGGCAAAAAAAAATTATCGGTTAGTATAAAATGCATATATTTTCACGATTTTCGTCATATCTACTAGGTCTTTCGAAATATTGAGTTCATTTTTTTTCTACGGACTCTCCATGTGAATACCTAGAAAGTGTTTTCAAGATTTTTTGAAATTCGACCCCTAAGAGGGTGTAAACTGGTTGTATACTTTTTCATGAATTCAACCATGTTTCTCAGGTCTGATCAGATATCGAATATCTTTTCACTTCCCCAGGCTTGTTTAATAATCACCTATTTTTAAGTTTTGTTTTTTTCAACCTCTAGACCGCATCCCGGAATATGACCCAATTATTTAATTCATATGTTACACCCTTTTCTAACCGCTTCCCGAACTTTTTGTTAGGTTTTCAGTCACATAGTAACATACACCGCATCCCCGAATTGAACGCGTTCTGAACTTCTGCCGGAAAAATAATACAGTTGCGCCCAGACTGTTGGCAGATTTTTTTGTTTATTTTTGGCCAAAACCTTCAAATCCGTTTGCTGTCCGTCCGTCCGTCCGTCCGTCCATTAGCACGATAACTCGCGTTGACCTATGAAGTTGAAATTTTGTCACAGCTTGTAAAATGGAAAAAGTAAGGCTAAATTCGTTAATGGGCGATATCCTTCCACTCCTTCGGGTACCTCCCATACAAGAGTCCTTAAAACACGTTTTCACAATTATTGCTCGAATGCTTCAAGTTAGGAGCTTGAAATTTTGCATACTTAAGGTTTACAATGTTTGAATCGAAAGTTCTGAATATGATGCAAATCGAATGAGTCCTTCGTGTAGCAGCCTAGAAAAGTCCTTCAAAAATGTATGCTTGTTACTGAATCCACTATAACTCCAGAACGAGCTAAAGCAGGAATTTTAAATTTTACAGGAATTAATTTTTTACCAAAACCAAGACGGAGTTCGTTAATTAGAGCCATCCGTTGACTCCTTCGGGTAGCTGTCATACAAAAGTCCTTAATAAACATGTTCACCAATATTGAACGATAACTTTAGAACGCTTTAAGTTACGACTTTGAAATTTTATACACATTAATTTTATAGTAGTCGCAGCTGTAACTATAAATATGAATAATATCCCATAAGTTCTTCATGTAGACGCCATACAAAAATTCTGTAAAGTGTCCTAACTTACTTTATGGAACTCACTATAAATGAAAAAATCAAGTAGCCACTATACAATAGTTTGTACCTGTAAGTAAAAGGTCATGTAATAGTTGCTTTTGCACTCCTCATTGTTATTTCGAACTAAAATATAAATCGGAGTTCAGTATTTCATCTAGAGTATCATACGATTGAATTGCAGCCGATCGTGACTGCGTTATGTTTTTCTCTTTAAAATTAGTATTGTATCAGGCTTGTACACCCTGTAGGAAAAATAGGCATGATTCAGTTCTGAATCAGGTATTATTTGTAATGCCATCACAGCTATGATTTATACCTGACCGTTCCATGATTTTATTAACGATGAAATATCAGGTCTGATATTTTGGTCTGACTCAGTATGAAAAATCAGGCCTGAGATTTAGTTCTGACTTATATCATACTAGTTATATCCAAAATATTGAGTCATTTTTGTTAGTTAAATCCTACACTAAATTCTTTTTGTTACCTAGGAGGAGGTAGAGGACTCTTCTAAGACAATATTTTCCTAATTCAAATATTATTTCTCACTTACTGACTTAATAAAACCCATGGTTGGATGTAGGAATCGAATCTAAATATTGAATGTTTTTGGATTGACGCGCGTAACCACTGCGCCACAGAACCCCTTTCATTTTTATTTCGCTATATGCAACTTAACTTACTGTGGATTAACTAAGTTGGCGGAACACGCATTCGGTTATGACAACTGAATTAGGTCTGATTTGGTGTATTAAAATCAGACCTTTCAACTGTTCCATCAGTAAGGTATGAATCATATCATACGCCTACATTCAAAGTCATGGCTTTCATTTTGGACCTACCGAATAGGCCAAACTCAAGAGAGATTAATGTGACTTAAATCAGGCCTTAAGACTGTTCCTAGATTATGATGTCATTCATATCATATGCATAAGGTGATTAATCGGACCATGCATTTCAGACTTATCGATAGGTCAAAATCAGATCTGATTTTGGAGTGATTGAAATCATACCCTTAAGTTTTCCATCCAAAGTGGTATGATTCAAATCATATATGTCAAGCGAACGTCATACCTTGCGTTTTGGGCTACCAATAGGCAGAAATCAGGTCTGATTTTGATCAGGCCTTACGACTTTTCCTACAGGGGTGCTATGATTCATATCATATATCTCGAGCGAACGTCATACCTTGCGTTTTACCCCATTGGTAGGCCGAAATCAGGCCTGATTTTGCTATTATTTAAATCAGGCCTTACGACTTTTCCTACAGGGCAGTACTAGCTTTGTATGAATACCGTATCAGAAATTCCATATACACTTTACCCTAATAACATGAAGTGCACAAAATAATACGGTACTCTGTTCAAACCACCTGCTAGTTGTAAATTTATTTATTGGCAAATATTACAAATATGAACACTTAAATCGTTATAAGCAAATAGAAAACACCAACAAATAGAAAAAAAAATACAATCTGGAAAACTACTATAGATACCACATTACAATATTTTTTTGATTATTATTACAAAATGTTATCATTAATACGGTACCTATGCAGTACTTAATTCGAGGAACTAAAGCTGTATTTCTTTCCAGTACTATCTCATTATCTAATTTAATTCTGCAGGATTTAGTTAGTAATAATAATAATCAATGGCGCAACAGCCCAAATCGGGCCTAGGACTTGTAGTAATGCTAGAGTTACTTCATTACGAGACTAACGAAACACTAGGAGGTGAAGTGGTCAGCTACACGCCCGTCCGTGATTATTACCCCCATTTTAACTCAGGTACTTATTTACAGCTGAGTGAACTGGTAGTCCGGCACCCAACTCCATTCTCGAAAATTACTTGTCGCCAAGCAGATTCGAACCTGGTATCAGGTGCACCGAAGGCAAGTGCTCTAGCCACTACCTAAGATTTAGTTAGTACTATGGTCGTTTCCCAATACCCTTGCTTCGTCTACGTCCACGTCTACGTCCACGTCTACGTCCACGTCTACGTCCACGTCTACGTCTAGTTATAACTGTTATGCCGTCAGACGTAGCAAAGCTGTGTCTAAATTGATTTTCGGTTCGTATCTTGACTTTCAATCAATCTAAGCAAAAGAAATCAAATTTTTCTATGGAATTAATTTAATTTTTGATTTTTGAAGTGTCAAAAAAGCATCAGCTGATCAATTTTGACAGTTTAGCCGAGGTTTTTCTAAACTGTTATAATAGCAATAAAGCACTTTGAAGCATTTTGTTGCAAAATTTAACATTTTTGTATGGAGCGTTTCATGCCCGGAGGCAGTGATATGCAAATATTAGCGTAGTATTTAAAGGTTGGGCTTTTTTTCTTTTCAATACCGGAGTATAACATACATGTGAATAAGATGCTGATAGTAGTATAGTGAATTTCGCCGGTCCTTTGCGAAAAATCGTGCGGCTTCAGAACAGTCGCTGCACGCCATCTCCCCTACATATAGCTCCATGGGAGCAACCACTCAAAATTGGCTGGTCTCTACCTGCATCATAATGAATAATGTAGGTTCATATTCCAGGCTATCATTGAAGAAGATTCTGAACTAGACGAAGAATTTTCTTAAGCGTGACCAGCCCTACTCGGTTCCAAAGAACTTCTTGTCGTCAAGGTTTTAGTGTGCGAAAATCTGGACCTTCGACCGATAAACCGACAAGGACCAGCAGAGTAAGTAAGAGCCTTAAGCTCCTCGATGATTTTTTCCGAATTATTTTTTAGAGATATTACCGACATTTAATCCGATTTAGATTTTCTAGCTACGTCACCCTGTAGCCTTTTCGAAAGTCGGTTCGGTTGTCATCCCCTAAAGGTCCAAGAATGTGGTCATCGGATCAATCGATCAACACTTCAACTCCCCTTATCTTTTCACTTCATTCCTTTCCATAAGGAAGTATTGAGCCCATCGCTTTACCGTAAAGTATCGAAATATTATTTGCTATAATTCAACCCTTAAAGTTACGGCACTTCCCTATAGCACGGAAATATATTCGATTTTCCTAAAGTATTTTCTCGCCTTCCATATTGACTCCGGGGCACGTTTATAGGCTTTCGTATAGACAAGAGTTGAGCAAGAATGGCGCTACCGTCAATAGCTCAAAAACTTTGAATTACGCCCCAATGGGGTTGAAAAGATTAGCTGAGGAAATTAACAGGCGGGCATTTCGGTGATGTACCCTACAACCTCGAAATACTGGACGACTATATTGATTTGACCCTTCCGGTTAGAGGGTCGAGATTGCTTCCTGCCTCTAGTAGAGCCTGAGGCGAAACCTTTCAAAGGATATTTGGTTCAATGATTTTTCACCAAAAAAGAAAATTGATTTCGGTTTTGTGAAAAATGCCTGTTTTGTTATCGGCAAGTTATTGGCAATATAATTTCGGTTTATTGAGAATCGTGCTATTGAAAGAAAAACATACTGGAAATTTAATTTGGATTTTTCTTTATTGGGTACACTCGTTGCTGTGATTTTCAAAACTCGACGACAAACAAAAAAGATTTGTTGGTTTTCGAGAATTGGGGGTTAATTCCACACGTGTTTTTGTGTTGTTTATGTTGGGTATTTTCCCGAATAATCTAGTTACGGAGAACCTTAGTCGTTGACTGTTCACATAACCGATTACTATTTGCCATTGATATTAATGTAGTACTAAGCTCTTATAATTTAGAAACATTTCAATAAAATATCAACTAAGCTTGAAATGTTCAGCTGAAGCTGAAGTTTATTCACTTCAGCAATTTTCATTTTCTTTCAAAAAAGGTTTGACCCACGGTTAAATTTAAGGTTAAAATAAAGAGGAAAGTCTAAGAAAAGATCAAAGTTAAAGCACATTTTAAGGACAACTTTAAGGCCCAAATCGAATTCATTGTCAAGCTAAAATTGAAAGCCAAAAAAAAAAATCAAAGCTGGACTCATGGTCGAATTTAAGTCCAAGAAACATTTTTGCTCAATTCTTAAGACAAAGTTTAGACCTTCATTGTCCTAAGAATTGAGCAATGAGTAATTGTAGATTTGAGAAGAAAATCAAAATATTTTGTCAAATTTTAACGTAATATGAAGGACAAAGTTCTGTTGAAACATAAGATTTAGATTTAAAAGCTAAATCTAAGTTAAAATACTGTATTATGAAAATAATAAAGTAATATTTGTCAATGTCTCAAATATTGGACTCATGGGTCAAAGGTTAATTAAGGTTAATAAATGAAAGTCGAGGTATTTGTCAAATTGTAGGTCTATAACAAGGTCAAAGTTAACGTCAACTCCAAAGTCAAAACTTGAGTTCAAAGTCATTTTCAAAACCAAAGGGAAGCTCAAATTGAATGCGGAAATAAATGTCCAAGCCAGACTCATGGTCAAATTTAAGGTCAAAGTCAGAATCAAAGACAAGGCAAATATTATGCCCGACTTGTTGTCCAAATCGGGGACCTTTATCCTGGTCAGGTTTAATAGAAAAGTCAAAGTATTACTCAAATGTTAGCTTAATGATGTTAAGGTTAGCATTCATTTCAAAGTCAAGTTTAAACTTGAGTTGAAATTGACACCAAAATCGAAAGTCAAAATCAAGCCCAAATCGAAGGTAAAATAAAAGTCAGTCGTATAGTCAAATTTAGGTTTGAACATGGGATCAAAATCTAAATCATAGAGTTTACAGTCCATATTAAACTCAAGATAAAGTGAAGATAACTCCAAAACCTAGATCAAAGGTTAATTCATACATATACATACATACATACTTTATTGATCAAAATTTATTAATGTGTCATTTAAATTCGAAATACATGGCCAAGAGATCAGATATCAAAATCTTTACAACCTTATAATATTGGGCGGATATTTTGGTAATTACTATTAGTTTACATTAATTAAAGGAAAAATTATCAGAAAAAACCTTTTTTGATAATTATAACTAAAAATGAAAACAAAAATAAAAATTAAAAAGATATGCTTACAGTAAGACTAAGCTTTAGATTAAACTAAATTAATAACTAGCAAGCAATAATTTGTTTAAAAGTTTTTGTTGAAATTTATTTGTAACTTCATGCTTTGCAACAACGTTGAAATAAATATGCAAATTTATAGTCCCATTTCTCCCGTTGCTTCTGTTACTCCATCCTTTATCAACAATCTTCTATCCAACACCCTCCAACCCTACTTCATCCATTATCATCTATCCATCATCTACCATCCTATATCTACCATCCACCATCCCTTTTCCATCATCCTCTATCAACCATCCTCCATCCACCATTCATCATTCTCCATCTTCCACCCTCTATCCAACATTCACGATCCCATATCCAACATCCACCATCCTCCATCATTTATCTTCATCCACCATCCTCCATCTAAAATTCTCCATTCCCCATCCACGTTCGTTCTGCTCGAACTTGTGAAATATGTATGCGTCTGTGCTGAGCACCTCGTGCGCGCTCTTCAACAGTTTGACTCGCACGAATATTCGCAACTCTTTTTGCATTACGACTCCGTTGTGCAATGTTTGATCTCCTTGATCAATTGTACCTCGCCTGTAGGAAAACACATGCGTTCGTCCGGAATTTGTTTTTTATGTGTAGAGATAGCAGAGACTATTCGGAAAAAAAATCCATACAAACCGGTTGAATAGTTGCGAACAACAAACGAAAAAATTTCTCCATACAAAATGTACTGAAAATTAAATTTTCCAAATTTTCCATGTGTTTTGATTTCCGTTCGTCCAGAATTTTTTTTTATGTATAAAGATAGCAAAGACTAATTTTTGATGAATGTTTTCACAGTACATTTTGAATTGAAAATACAAGGTTTTCCGGTAAATACTGTTAAATTTATTTTGTGTGACGTTTCGGACTCGACTGAGTCCTTTATCAAACTGATCGACAATATCTCTACAACTGTTATATATACAAATGAAAGTAGGTAAAAAAGGGTTACGAAATTAACTAACAGAAGGGTCAATTAGAAAAACAGGTAAAAAAGGGGGTTACAAAATTAACTAATAGAAGGGTAAATTAGAAGACAAAAGGGGAAATTTACGTTAATAAGGGAGGTCATAAAAACATTAAACAGAGGCGGGGGTTTATAAGAAGAAAAATGAAAGTTGAAATTAATTAATTAGTTTTTGAGATCGAAGATTTTTGGTAAACGTTGTTTTTTCCAAAACGTAGACAAGGTAGCCAAAGTGAAGAGAGGTTGTATCCAGCGTCTCGGTTAAAATTTTGTGGATGTTTGGTTATCTCAATTGTATGCAAACAGAAACCCAAAGCCATGAAGAACCAGGAAGAAAAAGATACGAACGAGCATACTATAAAAAGATGGGTGACATTACCTTACATAGAGGGTACAACAGATCGAATCGGCAGGGTACTCAGGAAAGCCGACATACGTACGACCTACTCTACGGCAACCACGCTTCGAGGTTTCTTAGGAAACCAAAAGGACAAAATCCCACTGGAAATGGAGGGCATTTACAAAGTTCCCTGCGGGTCTTGCAACAAAGTCTACATCGGAGAAACAGGACGGACCATCAGAACAAGGATTCGTGAACATCAACGCTGCACACAAAAAAACCAGGTCCACTCATCAGCAATTGCGGAACATGCAGCGGTAGAAAACCATTCAATCGATTTCAACAACGTCAAAATATTGGCCAGGACGAAACACTATTTTCAAAGAATTGTAAGAGAAGCAATTGAGATAACCAAACATCCACGAAATTTTAACCGAGACGCTGGATACAACCTCTCTTCACTTTGGCTACCTTGTCTACGTTTTGGAAAAAACAACGTTTACCAAAAATCTTCGATCCCAAAAACTAATTAATTAATTTCAACTTTCATAACTTTTTCCCTTCTTATAAACCCCCGCCTCTGTTTAATGTTTTTATGACCTCCCTTATTAACGTAAATTTCCCCTTTTGTCTTCTAATTGACCCTTCTATTAGTTAATTTTGTAACCCCCTTTTTTACCTGTTTTTCTAATTGACCCTTCTGTTAGTTAATTTTGTAACCCTTTTTTACCTACTTTCATTTGTATATATAACAGTTGTAGAGATATTGTCGATCAGTTTGATAAAGGACTCAGTCGAGTCCGAAACGTCACACAAAATAAATTTAACAGTATTTACCGGAAAACCTTGTATTTTCATAGCAAAGACTATTCCGAAAAAAAAAATCCATGGAAACCGGTTGAATAGTTGCGAACAACAAACGAAAAAATTTCTCCATACAATGCACTGAAAATGAAATTTTCCATTTTTCGGGAAAATTTGCAATTTTTGGCTCCGTTAGTATCTAAGTTGGGCCCTAACGAAGACATCATATAAATTTGAGCCAAATCGGACGAACGGTTGCTGAGTTATACGTGTACATACACAGACCACTTATTTTTATATATATATAGATTTAAAATTGGAATTTATTGTCAAACATAGGGCAAAATTAAGGAACAAAGTATTTTTCACAAGTTCACAGTCCTTGCTAAGCTTGGGTTCGAAATCAAAGTTAATACAAATTTAAGGTTACATTCAAGGTCAGGGTCAAATTTATGATTGAATTCGAAGTCAAATTTAGGTTAAATTTAGGACAAAATGAAGTCAAAGTCAAAATCATGATCGAAGTCAACGTTAAATGTGTGTTGGAATTTCAAATGAAGGCAAACATTTTCGGTTCAAGTCTATGTTGACCTAGGCTATCGAGCTATGGGCTCAAATTTACGCCCAGTTCGAATTCCAGGTCAAACTTGAAGTTTGGTTAGAACTACTTCTTGTCTATTGGTCTAGGAAGGCCTTCAATGTAGACTGAAGATAATGAGGAGGTCGTTCTTGCTGACATCCGTCGTGGTTAATGTAAACTAAAGTCCAAATGAGGTGGTAACCACTTTTGAACTGAGATGTCATTCTCAGAACCTACAAATATGCAATTACTTTTCGCGACCGTATCCGACCCCTTAAGCGATCTTTATCGTACCAAAGAATAGAAGTCTTGCGGCCTTTTTCAGGATTCTGATAAGAATCAGCCAGCTATCTATATACGCTGGTTGGACATCAGTTTGCGTTTGCGAATTTTAAAAGTTGCTTCTTTTCTCAGGGTTCCAAAAGATTTGGTCTGCCTTTTAGAAAAGCGATCTTAGGTAATTGAGATTCGAGATAGTACCAGAACTGGAAAACGAGTGAAAGTAATCTTGAAATCTATAGTTCATGCTAATGAGATGGACTGGTAGAAATTGGTTAAAAACACCGTCAGATGACTACTTGGCCAACAGCTTCGCTGTTCAATGACCAAGAAAATACAACCCTTCAATAAGCCACAATCTTCTTTCTTGAAAAACACCTTCAAATTGAAAAATTCGACCGCAGCTGAGACTTTAATTCCTCACCTCAAGGGACGGATACTAATAAATTTATGGAAATTATGGTAAGGGATGCTGTGATAAGCGTGTCCTATTTTTCGGGGAAATTTTCATGACAGTCTGTCGCGTTTCATTTGAGTCTATTGTCAAAACCAGCTCATTACCTCTAATACCATGGTATTACTTTCCCGGAAGTAGGAAGTTGATATTTCTTCTACAGTTTCCATAGACCCGTTTCTGCTGTCCTTGGCAAGGACTATGACAATGATAATAATCCCAGAAGGGAGCAGACAGAACTTTATTGTCTTGATTTGTTATTCTTAGGATTTTCCGGCATCTTTAAAATTGTTTACGATTTAATTCAATCAGCAGGTCCTTCATGGACATATAAAAAAGTTTTAGCCACACACCGGGGGAGATACTTTTCCGCTGCTGTGGCCAAAAATTTCCCGGCTTTTCTATCTGTGAGTTTGTCGTTTTGAGGGATTGGTATTTACTTTGTTGATTGACATTGTCTTCCATACTGGCAAAAATTTTATTTCGACTTGATGATCGAGATTGAAATTATCTTGAAATGGAAAATTTTCCGATGGTAGAAGAAAATCCCCTGTGTCTTTGAAAGAATGTGAAAAGTTTTCAGATTGAGAAGAGAATAAGTTTCAATTAAATTGTTTTTATGCCTAAAGACTTATTGATATCTATATCTATATAATTTATAAAAACCTGTGGAGTTTACGAACTACGCTCAATCTATGCGATTTCATTGCTATTTATGCTATTAATGAAAAGTACCTACAGAACTTGCTCAATCTAGAATTGAGTTTGTATTGATCAACGAGAAAAACGACTGGATGACATTATACAAGTATGGTCCTGTTTAATAAATAAAATTTCTTTAAAAAATGACCTTTTCAGTTTTCATAGAAATTATTGTCAACCTTTTTTTCTACGTAAAATGGAATCCAAAGTAATATAGCAATTCAAATGGAAAAGCGATGAAAACGAATTAAAACTTGGGAAACTCACTTTCCGTTTGTCTTTTCAAAGTAAGGTGAACTTTCATGAAATGTATTTTTGGATATTTCTTTTGGTTTCTGAAAAGAATAGAATTGTTTATCCTCACTGAAGACATTCTATTCTATAAAAATCTTAAATTATTTTTATCGCCTTATTGCGTAGTGGAGAAGCACCAAGTATTGGATAGGTGCGCAATGCTGGATACCATGCTTAAATGGAATCTGAATACCGGCATCTAAATTTAGTGGCGGGATCTGCAATATCAAAAGAAGTTATTCACTTATGTGATGCTAACAATTCCATATTTACTGTCAGTTGATTCTCAAAATCGCGAAGCGTTCTTCCTCACATCAACTTTTACTTTATTATTTATAATACAGTATTGTCATTGATTTTAAAAAAAAAAAAAAAATTTGCTGCCCTCAAAATTTTTTTGTCTACGTTTCATGACTAGTAGACCCGAAAAAAGCAATAAAAATTTTCACTCCGTCTGTCCGCCGTACGCCGTACGTCGACCGCCAAAATCCTTTGAAGGCTCGTAGCTCTCAAACCAGTGGAACTATTAAATACAATTTTTTTCTGAGAATAGACTTGGTAGACCCCTTGAATTGACATTATTTTCAGGGGAGGAGGCGTGAGGGGGAAGGTGGGGGGAAGCGTTTTAGACGAAAAATTTTGGTTTCTAGATCTCAGCAACCGCTTATGTTAGGAGGCTGAAACTTGGAATTTCCATAGAGCTTTGATAGTGGACCCATTTGCAAAAAAAAAATTACTGATATGGGTGAAGGAGTGTGGGAGTGGAGGGGGAAATAATGAGTCCGAAACGCAAAAAAAGTGGAGATTGACACTTTCTAAAATCCATATCTCCTAAACCGTTAAAGGCAAGTAATTAAAACTTAACAAATATCTGTAGTTTAGTAGAGAGTAGATTGAAATAAAAACTTTGGGTAGGGTTTACGCGTACGGGGGTGGGGGGGGGGGGGGGTGAAAAACTTTAGACTACGATATCTCACAAACCAATTGCACCAGAAAAACAAAATTTGGTTTGGGTATAAAGCTTAATAAAAAAAATTGACCAAAGTTAAATTTTTGAAGGGGGCGGGGAAGCACGGAAGTGGAGGGGATAAAATTTTTTCAAAAATAACACGTTTCATATCTCAATAACAATGTAAAATGCCTAATAGAATCCTTGTAGGGAAAAAAAAATTGGAGGTGGCGGTGTAGAGGGTGAGGGCGGGGAAGGGTGAGAAGGAAAAAGTTCCGATGTTTATATCTTGAGAACCTATAATAATAGAAAGATGAAACTTGGTATTTAGATAGAGCTATAGTAGTGGCATGGTGGAAAAATAAAATTTTTTTTAGGGGTAGTATGGTACGGTGGTGGGGGGTGTTTTTCCTAACTTTAGAACGGCTTATGCTGTTAAGTTGAAACTCGGTACGTATATGTAAATTAACTAGAAAAGTAATTCTGATAAAAAAAAATTGGAATATTCATTAGCGTTCAGAAGGGGGGGGGGGGCAAAAAAAAATATCGGTTAGTATAAAATGCATATATTTTCACGATTTTCGTCATATCTACTAGGTCTTTCGAAATATTGAGTTCATTTTTTTTCTACAGATTCTTCATGTGAATACCTAGAAAGTGTTTTCAAGATTTTTTGAAATTCGACCCCTAAGAGGGTGTAAACTGGTTGTATACTTTTTCATGAATTCCACCATGTTTCTCAGGTCTGATCAGATATCGAATATCTTTTCACTTCCCCAGGTTTGTTTAATAATCACCTATTTTAAAGTTTTGTTTTTTTCAACCTCTAGACCGCATCCCGGAATATGACCCAATTATTTAATTCATATGTTACACCCTTTTCTAACCGCTTCCCGAACTTTTTGTTAGGTTTTCAGTCACATAGTAACATACACCGCATCCCCGAATTGAACGCGTTCTGAACTTCTGCCGGAAAAGTAATACAGTTGCGCCAAGACTATTGGCAGATTTTTTTTTTAAATTTACAAGAAGTATCCAGTATTTGGTGCCTCACCCCTACTACTTAACATTTGTATTTCTCTATATCTGCGCAGTTTAGTGGCATTCGTCTGTAACCTTGACGACCAGTAAAATGTGTACATACTTTTACATTGGAAATTTAAATTATTTTCTTCAGAGACACAATTTTGAGCAATTAATTTATGTATTCATAAATCATAACTTGTATATATCCTAAAAGATTAAATCATTTCAAGTTGTAATCACTTTCAAATATTTTAGTGATCTGAGAGATTTTGCCATTAGAACTACTAAAGAACCTCAAAACACTAAAGTCAAATCCAGTAAATTGTTGCCTATGCACCAGAAAATAAACTATTTTACTCAGTTTTAATTTAAATGCAGTACGACTTTGCCTCTTTCTCTTGTCTCATTCGTTTTTTACTTTTCTGTTTCAAATTTATTCTCTTCTGCCATTCCAAATCTGTATTTGGTTCGTACTCTCTAATTCCATGATTCGCCACATTTTTAATTCTCTTGCGTTCACTCCATTCCAAATTTCTTTTCATATCTCAATTCTTTTCTATTATAATATTCCTTCTCTTCCTTCTATCTATTATTCTTCGTCGATATTTCTTAAATTTTTTTTGTTATTATTTTCAAGTTTTTACTTCTTTTCTTCATCTATTTTTTACATCGCTTTCTCTGTTATTCTTTTCTAAATTTTTTGTTATCCACTTTTTCCGAAGTGCTCCTCTTCCTACTTTCTGTTTAACCACTCATTCTATTATTGTACAGCCCTTCCAAATTTTTCTTCTCTTCTTGTTGTTTTATCCATTTTTCGGTTTTTTGTGTCGTATCTTCATGTTATCTTCTTTGTTGTGTCTTCTGTTCTGTGACTTAATTTACATTCTGATTTCTTTTCTTTGACATCCTTTTTCTTTATTTTCTCTTTTCATTCTTATTTTTTTAGTATACATTGTATTTTACTTTTTGTTCTGCAGTACTCCTATTTGACTTTTCTTTCTAGTCTCTGATTTACTCTTTTGTTGGGATGAATTTCTATATCTGCTGTCTTATTCCTATTCCTGGATTTTTTTTTCAAATTTTCTCTCCTTATTTCCTCATCTCTGTTCTTCATTATAACTATTTTGATGTTCTTACATGTTTCTATTCTGCTTCTTTTTCTATCTTATCCTTTTTTCTGCTTCCTTATTCCTCAAGTTGTTTCTATCTTATCCTTTTTTCTGCTTCCTTATTCCTCAAGTTTTTTCTTTCCTTCCCTTTCCTTCCCTTTCTTTACCATATACATTCTTTTCCTTTTTTCCGTTTTTTTTTCTATTTCTTCGCCTGTTATTATTACAAACATCTTTTTTTAACATTCTTTTAAATCTGATTTGATCAAATCTCTGGTTTAACTTATTTGTATCTATTCAAAATCCAGGTGGGTTTTTGAACTTAAGAATACAGAAACGTACGATAGCGTGAAATACCGATTAATGGACAATATCTCAATGTCTCATCCACTTGTACTAACCATTTCAATTAAAATCAAGCTCATTGTTCTAGAATTTCGCATAGCTAGGCATTCTCTTGGATCCCTACGGCAACGTCGGTTCTTCTTAAGATCCTACCAAAGTACCAGAAACTCATCAATAAATTCTAAGGATTTAATGGAAACAAAACTAATTTATCGTTTACTATTTACCATTTACCAGTAACAATACCCTATAATACTTAAGGTACCTATGCCGTACTTACAAGAAAGCTCAATTTAATTTTGATTATGCGTAAATCGTCCTATATTCATTTAAGATTGAGACGAGAAGGGTGCAAGGACCAACCAAAAAGGAGGTACGAAGTCAACTTCATTTTTGATTTATGGTTCTTCTCGTGAGACTTTATCGGATTAATGTTTCATGTTTTCATGAATTACCCTCGTTTCGGCACACTTAATTAGTATCCATTGAAATCCCTTTTTGAACTTTTGCTCGAAAATTTACCGATTTTCCGATTGTTTTTATGTAAATTGGATTTGTAAAAATTTCGCGAAAATAGAGCTTAGTTCAGTGTGCGGCATACCTGCATACCAATCTAAAATCTAAGAGGGTTTTGCTGAGACAGGTGAGTTACCCTAAAGCGAGTTTCGTGAGGCTTGAAGTACCTACTCGAAATTTGTCAAATAATGAAGTCAATGAGCTTGTTAGTGGATTTATCGTTAAATAAGTCAAGTATTTGATAGACGTGAATTGTATCATTATATTAATTAAGTATTGATCATTGAATTACAATGGCGACACTGTTGACATTTCTTAAATTAAGTCGCTTTCAATCAACTAGTTTTAACAATGGCTGAATTGCAACCTTTTTATAGTATGCAACTAAGTATGAATGAAGTATATTTTTCTGCAGTAGTATTTCCAGAAAAATGAGTCGGATTTTTCACGTTTGCATGCCGTACCGAGTCAATTTTAACGGAATTTCGATTCTGTTAATTTTGCTGATTAGATGGTAGTCTCACATGCGACACGTGAAAATCTGAGGATATGTCTCTGCAGGAAACGGTTTTTTTTCACATAAAATCGGAATAAAATGTGAAAAATGATGCCGATTTTGCACAGTTGCATGCAGTACAGCGATATTTTCGATCGGATTTTGATTTGGTTCTTTTTGTTATTAGATTTTTCGTGGTAAGCTACCACAGAAGCTATTATGATTAGGAGTTAGTTATTCTTTCCGGTGTCAGTGGAGTGAAACTCCAACACGGAGTCCCCGACTGTGGACTAACCGCTATCCCTGAGGATATGACAAATTTGGAAAGAAACTTCACTGGAGAAGCCAGTTCATCATAAGATTGTGTTGGACTAGGTCCGAAGGAGCTGTTTCGTCATCGGAGGGCATAGACTCTTCAGAAGGTGTATTCTTGCCTACTAACCGAAACACCTTGACAGCTGGTGGAATCGCTGAGGTAAATTCTATATATATTCTATTGGTTTTTTTTGTTTTGATATGTGCCACAGCGGATATAAAAATGTATATAATATATATAAATCCGATCGAAAATACCGCTGTACGGCATGCAAACGTGAAAAATCCGACTCATTTTCCGACGTCTGCTCCATACAAAATATACCCGCCGTGGCACATATCAATTGAGTTCCCTTGCCAAAGGCGGCGGCGGCGGCGGGCCCTGATGTGATGGTAGCCGAGCGCCTTCCATATCAACCTCCACGCTTTCGGTCAAACCTTAAACACACAAAAACGAGCGGAGAACTTTCAATTTCAATTCGGACGCGTTCGTTTGACAGAAGCCGGCCGCGGTACTTTTCTTCGCTCTCGCTATTACTCTGGTGATGCCGACGTTTTTTTTCCTTCTTCACGGGAGACTTTCTTGGCCGCCAATCAACGATAAAACGCACACAAAACAGAAACAATTCACTGAGAAACGATCACGGTTCGAATTAACTTTTGCGGCCCAATCACATACTGACATGTCGAGTCAGCTGATTCCAGCTGTGTTTCACTAAGTACCGCAATGCCTCTGGCGGGAATATTTGGAAAGCAGGCCTTTTTTAATTCATTCATCATTCATTCAAAACTGACTTGAAAAACTCATCCGAGCTTTTCACGCATACACATCTGAAATCGTATGAGAAACTCTCATGTACATACGCACACAGATAAAGACGCCATGTCCATGTGAGTTGGGCCCAGTAAAAGAACATAGCAAGTGCTTGGGGGTGAACCCGACCAGAACTGACGACTGTATGTTCTGATAGGTAATGTGCGAATCTCCACATCTTGAAAACTAGAAAGATATCTTCATAAAATTTATAACAAGAAAGTTTAGGTCCCTCTTATTAGGAATGGGATGTGTGGGACTGTAGGTGTTCTTTAGATCCTACGTAACTTGAAAATCCGAACCTTTTTCGAGTTACACATTTATCAAATAGCGAACGTTTGTCATAAAGCCTGTATTCACTGTATGTCACTGTCAAAATTCGGCAATTCTCTCTCGAACAATCATCATATTTTTTAATAGCACAAGTTTCATACACAAGATCTAGTTTGACGAAAAGAATTGAACCGAAATTTTGACTGACTTTTTGTCTAATTTTTTCATTCCAATATTTGGCAATATGGCATACAGTGTAATACAAATTTTTCTAATATCTTAAACACATTATTTTTCTAATTGTTTGTTTCTCGAAATACCCATAAATAATATCATGGGTGCTAGGTAGAGTGGGGATTTCTAATGTATGGACCCACACCCGAGGCAAGAGATCTACTGGATTAAATTAGGAATAAATTAAAAGATTATATAGTATAATAAAATACTGCAGAGGAATTTCTTACATATTATTTTTACTTCATTATTTTTTAATAATGTAGTAGATATTATGGTAGACCTAAAATTTCGAAAAAACTTTGCTTCCCTAAAATATATTATTTTAACGTTTCAGGACTAGTAAACGCCAAAAAAAAGGACAAAAAATGTCTGTCTGTCCACCGTAAACGCAGTACACAAAACCGCTTGACGACACGTAGCTCAGAAACCCCTAGAGATATTATGTTTAAATTTTTACGTTATATAGTTTGTGTGAACCCCTACGAATGATAGTTTTTAGCAGGATAGGTTGAGGGAAGATGTGGGAATTGTTTTAGAAGGAGAGCTATGGTTTCGAGATCTCAGGATATGATAGTGGACCCATTTGCAAAAAAATTGTCGATTGGCGTTGAGGAGATGCAGGATTTGGGGGAAAACAATGTATCCAAAACGCTCGGAAGGTGGGAAACATTCAAATCTATATTTTCTAAATGATTGATGCCACATAGTTAACACTGTGTGGTTGTTTATAAGGGACGTAGGGTGTGTAGGTAAAGAACTTTGGATTACATTATCTAAGGAATTGTATCAGGTAGATAAAATTTAGTTTCTGTATATAAAATTACAAGTGAAGTCCATTGAATGTAAGATTTTTGAGGAGGGTGGTAGAAGAAGTAAAATATTAATAATAGCCATTTTTTATAAAAATTTTTTTTTTAATATCTCAAATAAAATTTTGAAGGTGTTAGGCGCTATACACATTGCACACGACCGAACGAATTTTTCGATACGAACTTTCGTTTTTCTACTTAATGTAAAATTTTCTGATAACGGAAAATTGGTTGAAATCGTTAATAATAGCATTTTTAAGAATATCATAAGAGTAAATTTCAAGAGATTTTGATTTTGATTGATAATATTAAATAAAAATCCGTTTGTCGGTACGAATATTTTTAGTCGTACGACGGATTCATATTTCTTTTTACTGTCAATTAAAACTACAAGTTCCTGAAGATTTTCTTTCATAATATTTTTGAAAATGTAATAATTTACGATTATAACTAATTTTTCAATAACTAAAAATTTCACAATAGGTCGAAAAACGAAAAATCGGTTTGGAAAATTCGTTCGGTCATATGCAATGTGTACAGCGCCGACAGGGGAAAAAAATTGATGGGATGCAGGTGAGGATATGGTGAAAAGGAGGAAAAAATGAAGAAACTGCCAAGAATAGAAAGCTAAAAATTGCCGAGTATATAGAGCCTTTTTATATCTTAGAAACCGCTTATACCACAAACTTGAAACTTAATACGTATATGTGGATATACTACTGCAGTAATTAAATTAACAATGTCCGCTATTTGGAACTTAAAAGGCAACATACACTATCATTCTTGCATGTCATTCTTGCATGTCATTCTTGCATGAATATTTGAAGTAATGCTAGAGTTCATGCCATCATGAGAGATTTTCGAGAAAAATTCATATATTCATGCATGCATGACATGCAAGTATGATAGTGTATGGTGGCCATTAGGTTGTATGTCGTTTACTAACCTACAAAGCATTGCGCTCAGACTATTGGTAAATTTAGCTATTAATCCAGAATCTACTTAGGACATCGACTGACAACTAGCAAAAGCGTAACCAGAATTGAAAAAAACTTTTGTTCAAAACACTTTTCTATTCAGGATCGAAATTAATTGCCTCTAAATGCATAAATTCACACATTCCAATTAAAACTTACCGCGAAAACATATTGCAAAAGTAAGCTGCTCAGAGGATTCCTGTGTCTTTGAACAACTTCCTTGAAAATTTCACCACCATCAATTTGAAAAGTTTAATCCACTTAAAAGATGTAGGACTTCATTTGCACTTGCACCATGCACACCTGTTGTTAAAAAACTTCAAGCAAATTGTTTTTAACCCTCGTCCCAAAAATTATCATACGTAGCACAAGTTTCGTTGTGGTTGAGGATCCAGTGGTTAAGGATCCAGTGGTTGGATGTAGAAATTACGAATGGAAAAGTTTTCAACAGTTTCTACGTGCCTTCCAGGAAGATGAAACTCTTTGTTTTCCTTCTAATCCTCGGTGAAAAAAATACTCTGCGTGTTACCAGGATAATTCAGCGTGTAATTGAAATTTGAGCAGATTATCGTCATAGGGACTTTTTAAATTGAATTATGTGGTAACGTCCGTTACGGGTTTCATCTTTTAATCCATTTTCAACTATGTAGTTGACTTTTTTATAGTTTTGGTTACACAAACATCAAATTCTGCAAAATTCCGTATCCTAATTAAAGTTAATTTGGATTTACAGGAACCACTAGCCTATTGCTGGTAACTTATACTCGAGGGTGTTTTACTTTCAAAATATGCTCCAGGTGGAGTAGCAAGATACCATTACTTACTTACGTGTAGCTTAAGCTATGAATATTTTGCATGTGGTCGCACCATTACCACAACTGAGTGAACTAATGAAACATAATTACTTGTCTCTGCATCAGTGGGAGCTTTAATTAATTTAGTGGAAGTATCAACAGGATAGGGCACTACTGGAAAAAAAATAGACAACGTTTGCAGAGTGCACTCCTTTTGCTACTGTATACTTTTGTCACGATGATTTCGAAAAGAAATATTTGTACAGGTCATGTATTGGACAAAAATATAAAGACAGATCAAATTTTCTGATTATCTACGAGTATCTATCTTATATAGGTACATAAAAGAGGATGTCTGTATGTATGTATGTGGGTATGTTCCCTATAGACTCCTAATCCGCTGAACCGATGAAATTTTCAGGGAATGTGTGGAGTAATCCCGGGATGGTTCCTGTGAAGTTTGGTTCAGATCGAATGAAAAACAAAAGTTTTTTTGTTGAAATTTTTCAAATTTTTTCGAGATTTTAGTACCCAGGTGCTCTAATGGTTTGTTTACGCTTTCCTATACTATTCATTCGGTTACAATGAAACTTTGCTGATATATTGAGCACACGCCCGCCAAGGTTTCTGTGTTAACAAAATCATTTTACAATTGGTGGTACGAGAGTTATTTCAACATTTGAGAGTATTTCAAATGATTTAGCGGCAGTTCGTTCGTTTTAGGTGTAGTAGTTATTCATTCCTATTACTAAATGGTAAAGTTGGACGATGGATGATGGATAGTGGATGGAGGATGGGAGATGGAGGATGGATGATGGGGGATGGTGGATGATGGATAGAAGATGGAGCATGGTGGATGGAGGATGTATTAACGGGAGCAACGGAAGCAAAGGGAGAAATGGAGCAATAGGCAGCAACGGAAGAAATGGGAGCAACGGGATAAATGGAAGCAACGGGAGAAATGGAAGCAACGGGAGTAACATAAGGAATGGGAGCAACGGGAGTAACTATGATAGACGATGGATAGAAGATGGAGGATGGAGAATGGTGGATAGAGGATGGAGTAACGGAATTAATGGGAAAAATGGAAGAACCGGGAGCAACGGGAGAAATAGGAGCAACGGGAGAAATGGGAGCAACGGGAGAGATGGAAGCAACGGGAGAAATGGAAGCAACGGGAGTAACGGGAGTAAATGGGACCAACGGAAGAAATGGAAGCAACGACGTGAGTAACGGGAGCAACGGTATCAACGGGACAAGTGGGAGCAACGGGAGTAACGATAGAAACAATAGTATAGCACCAAACAAACTTGAGCGTAGCCACGGTACGCGGCTACTTTTAAATATTTTAGGAACTGTGTTGACGACTACAACCACTGGCTTCGTTACCATCTGTATGATCATTGAGCCGGTGAGCGAGTTCATCTACTGAACTCGATCAGATGGATCAGATGATAGGAAAAATTTTTTACTACGTGGTTTAGTTCAATTTGGAAAAGGAAAAATCTGCTAACAGTCTGATCGCAACTTTATTATTTTTCCGGCAGAAGTTCGGAGCGCGTTGAATTCTGAAATGCGGTGTAGGTTACTATGTATGTGTCGGAAAACCTAACAAAAAGTTCGGGAATAGCTTCACCGAGAATATTCCTATACTTCCTTCGTATGTTTATTTCCCTTTTTTACGAAAAAAAAAACACATTTCGAGCTGAAAATACGGGAAAGGTTTAGAGAATCATCAACCCCATTATCGTTCAATAAGCTTTAAACATAAATTTCAAAAGTATTAGTCAATAAATAACCCATTTGGCGCACCTTTGAGCATTCACTTTATAAAATCTATTCAGCTCACCTAAAGCCTTATCCATTGCAGTCTACCTGTGAAACACCGGTAACTTTTCTTTCCAATACGTCACCCTTTTATCACAGGTTCACTACAAGAGCAATACTCTTTCCTCATTGTCGTATCGCATATTCCCTTATTTGCGCCCCTCGAGCATTGGTCCTTCGCTAAACATCTTGAAATCCTTCCATGAGCTAGTATCAATGAAAAACATCCCCCGATTTATTTTATAGCATCTTACTATCATTTTCAGTAAGGAAAGTGTATCCGATTTTCACAAAAAGGAAAACATCGTCGAACCAAAATCCTTCAATCGTTCGTTGTATGCAAAAACAGCTCTTCTACAACAACAGTTGCTACTCGCTTAGCCCGGAACATCCGGATTTGTGTGCACCTTCAGGTATAACATACAGAATTCCATCCAGGATCTGCTTTTTTTTTTAAACAGAAGCTAAAGATTTTTTCCGATTTTTTTTATGGCCATGCGATCTAAAGGAATAATTTAGCAAGTGGAAAATATGTCTAGGTATTTTGTAAAGGTGAAATTCCTATCACATCCTTCAGGTATTTATTTCATTTTTTTTGTATCCCCTGTGTAAGTTCGTAACCTGTCCCGGATGCTTGTCTTTTGTACGAAACGTTTTGGCTCTAAAATTATTTTGAAAATAAAGAAGAAGCAAATTCAATCCTTCGAAGGATTCGTTGGTGTAATTCTCGTCACGTATCGATAGAACCTCTGAGGGAGTGAGCTTTTCCGTTCGAGCAGAAAGGTCTTAAATTGAGCTAATTGATTGAGCTTGAAGGTGCCAATTGAATTAATTTCGTTTTCGGTTGAAAGGATAATCACTTTGCATACGGTGAAAAGTCTTAGGTCCCGATTCTGTATACTCTTTAAAATGTGGTAGAATTTTCGAAATTTCATAATTTCAAATCCTTTCATAGCACTAAACGATATTTTGCCAAATTGTTTGTTCCTACTTATTACACATGAACTTCTACTAACTCAAACGGAATATGAAATATTTGTTTGTGTAATTAGATAATTAGATTTTCCTGTGTTTCTCTACGGTAGCATCAACTGTTTCGACGGAGATTGTGTTACGGATTTGAATTCGTAAGCTATTAAGCTGTAACCAGTACAAATTATTTAACACAAGGATTCAAACAATACTTTGCTTCAATTCCTATTAGAAACAACAAAGTAATTTTCCTCATTTAATAGCTTAATAACCAATTTAATAGGTGATCTCCTGCTTGTATATTGTATTGAGTTAAATTACTTTTAAATTTTGTTCTAAGTTTTACTGTCTGAGTCCCAACCAAAAATTGTCTTCTAATTCTTCACACGGCGGAGAAGAATCAAGTCTTCCACATTAAATTTTGATCAAACTTTAAAGAAATCACCTGAAGTTATTATAAATTTGATTTGACCACAAAATATAGTGACTCTCTCTACTACAACGATTTGAGTTATTTTGCTCAATAAAATACTAAACCTATCTTTTTTTTTCCAAATTAAAAAATACACAAAATTTTAGCTTTCTTCGCAACGCCTTCTCGAGTTATCGCAAGTTTCTTTGAATGCATGCACCGCATTTTGTATGGAAATTTGTATGGATGCTGGTATTTTATTTATTTAGCTTCATTCTTGGACTATAGAATGGTGAAAAACTACAATGAGCACAATTTTAACTATCTAGCCTTACGACCTGAAAGCACCTGAGCACCTGATTTGGGGGTTTTGTATGAAAGCGTGACATTTTGCTCAATACTTTTTTTTATGTGTGATGTCTACTAAGCTCTGAACTATTTCTTGGAGGTAAATGACGGACTTGTACGTTTTTTTTTCATGTTCAGTATTCTGTCTGCAACTATTGTAAAGAAAAAGTAAAACTATTGTTTTAATACGGTCTGAAACTATCGGCGAATAATTGTGTGCAGATTTTTTAAGGACTTTTCTATGCGTGGAAGAGACGTTGGTGAGCTTAGCCTAGCAAATTCTCCTAAACATGGATTAAATTCTCTTAAATATGGATTACGTTCCTGGCTAAGCGTAAATTTAAACAGACAACCGGATAGTTGCAGAACAGAATAGATGGATAGACGGATAGACAGAAAGACAAATATTAGAAAAGATGGTCAAGGAGAAATGTTTAATTCTACGAACAGACGGAAATAGAAATATTTAACACTAATTTCGATTTTCGATTAGACTTATAAATTTCTTAACTAGGTACCTTGATTTACATAGTAGTTTTCTGTTAATCGTGAAATAAATTTAATTATTTCAGTACTATGTATGTATAAGAGCTATACACTAAAACCGAATTCGTAAAAAATTTCAAACGATTTCTTACATGTCTCGAAAAATAAATGTACAGCTTTAACAAGTACTTTCGTATGGAGATTATGCGACGGACTTGCTAGATTCGCTTAAGGGGTTATATACAGTTGTGATGGACGAAAAATTCAATTTTTCTTTTATTGCATATTCTTTCAGTATATTCTCTCAAGAATACTTTCACCAAATTTTATAACGATCGGAGTAATAGTACCGAAGTTGTAGCTTTTTATAGCACACTACCTGCACAGCGAGAGGAACAAACATGAAACTTTAAACGCGATTATCTCAGAATCTTATTTTTTCGAAAGTACCTTTGCGGTGGACAGGATTACTAGAAAACTATTAATCCGATCATCACCAAATTTATACCACTTATTTACTATGATAATAGCTAGTAGAGCTAGTTTGGGGGTGTGGGTGTAGAGGGTGAGGGTGGGGAAGGGTGAGAAAGAAAAAGTTCCGATGCTTATATCTTAAAAATCTATAATGATAGGTAGCTGGTGGCATGGTAGAAAAATAAAATTTTTTTAGGGGTAGTATGGTACGGTGGTGGTGGGTGTTTTTCCTAACTTTAGAACGGCTTATGCTAGGAAGTTGAAACTCGGTACGTATATGTAAATTAACTAGAAAAGTAGTTCTGATAAAAAAAATTGGAATATTCATTGGCGTTCAGAAGGGGAGGCAAAAAAAAATATCAGTTAATATTAAATGCATATATTTTCACGATTTTCGTCATATCTACTAGGTCTTTCGAAATATTGAGTTCATTTTTTTTCTACAGATTCTTCATGTGAATACCTAGAAAGTGTTTTCAAGATTTTTTGAAATTCGACCCCTAAGAGGGTGTAAACTGGTTGTATACTTTTTCATGAATTCCACCATGTTTCTCATGTCTGATCAGATATCGAATATCTTTTCACTTCCTCAGGCTTGTTTAATAATCACCTATTTTAAAGCTTTGTTTTTTTCAACCTCTAGACCGCATCCCGGAATATGACCCAATTATTTAATTCATATGTTACACCCTTTTCTAACCGCTTCCCGAACTTTTTGTTAGGTTTTCAGTCACATAGTAACATACACCGCATCCCCGAATTGAACGCGTTCTGAACTTCTGCCGGAAAAATAATACAGTTGCGCCTAGACTGTTGGCAGATTTTTTTTAAAAGTTTCATAACTAGTAGACACGAAAAAAGCAATACAAATTTTCAGTCCGTCTGTCCGCCGTACGGCGTATCGTTTGAAGGCTAGTAGCTCCCAAATGCTTTGAGATATTAAATTGATTTTTTTTTAATAAACTGGATAGGCCGTTAGAAGTGACCAAATTCGTAAAAGTGTGGGCGTGAGGGGTGAGGAAGCTGAAGCGTTTTGTACGGAAAATTTTGGTTTCTAGATCTCAGTTACTCAGTATCTCAGTGCTAGGAAGCTGAAACTTGGAATTCATACAGAGCTTTGATAGTAGACCCATTTGCAAAAAAATTGTCAATATGGATCAAGGGGTGGGAAGTGGGGTGAAAAATAATGCGTCCAAAACGCAAAAAAGCCAAGATCGACATATTCTAAACTCCGTATCCCTTATACGGTTAATGCCATCACTCTCACGCACAAGCTATGCTTTTGTGAGTAGTAACCTATTATAGTTACTAAGGTGTAAATATATAATTAAATAAATAAAGATACCTATATATAAAAATATATATATATATATTCAGAGATTAATTTATATGGTTTTGATCTGATGATCGAATATATCGAATGAATTTTTACTTCCTAAGTTTTCTCATATAAGTTTTCCCACAGGTAATGGGTTTGTATACGTTTTAACAATTTGTCATAAATCTGAAGTCTGATAAGGCAACAAATTCGTTTTTACTTCTATGGCGAACTTTTTCAGTGTTTAATCTGCTCAAAATTTTTACTTCGAATATTTTTATTTTAAGAACAAAATTAACTTTGCAAGGAACCTAATAATCTCGAAACAACTAATTATATACTCCGACTTTGACCGCTCCTGAACTTTGACCCGAAAAATAATAAAGTGTCGCCCAGACCATTGGCAGATTTTTTATTGAAGTTTTCTAGCATGAAAGCTGGCAGACGTTTGCGAGCAAATTTAAAAAAATGCATGGCATATATTGATTCTTTGTGCCCAAAACTAGCAATTGTTTGTGTCGCTTAGCTTTTTAAGCCATAGCTTTGTCCCTCCCATAAAAAGTTGAATGGGTGTCCTTGTCCATGAAAATGATTTGAGCCTGGTGACCCTAGAAGCTTGTTTCTATCAATAGAAATCCGTGGAAATTTGGTTTTCGTCTTGGATTTGAATCGGGGATTACATCGCCCCAGACTTTCTTTCTTGGCTTTCTGTTTGAATGAGCTGAATTGATGCCAGAAGCCACCAAAGATTGTTCCGAAAGTCAATTAACTTTGAATTTATCGTCCTAGTACTGCGCATTTACTTAACGTTCAAACTGTCTTAAGGATGTAGTACGCCATTCGTACAAACCCCTCATGTATTATTTACCCGATGGTATCAAATTTCGGCGATAATTTCATCAGCTTTGGATTCCATGAGACAACAATCGTTCGTCTATCCACCACTTTACGACCCCCAAAAATCCAATCACATATCGTCCACCAGACACTTGGCGTCGGATTAGAGCACAACTAGATCAACGCCGGAGCTTGTAAATTTAGCAACTACGACTGCAAATATTTTGGCACCACGCTCAAAGGACTTTTCTCTTATTTTCCGAGCAGAATTTATATAAAAATACTTCATTCTGTAGTTTTCCGGTTTGGAAACTTTCCAAGTGAAAAGATGGAGAAATTTTTTTTTCCGAAGCGGTCGTCCGTGAACTTTCCGCGGAAAAAATCCATCGGTAAATTGCTGTTCGGCCGAAACAGGAACCGATTTTCCGATCCAAATATGAAACTATAACAATAATTTCTTATGCGAAATTTATTCATATATCGGTACTTTAACTTATTTATGAGTTGGAGACACCTGAACTGTCGATTTGCAGAAGAAAAAGAAAATATTCCATTTTCTTCGTTCCTTAAAGTTCAACAAAAAGACGTCGTCTGAAGTTTTGCGATGTCCTTTATTTCTGGTACCCACGGGAATTATGATTGCAGCACGTCTGAAAAGGATACAATTCGTGACCTATGGTTTTGGGGACCTTCTTGGAAAAGCTCTTCGAATTTCCACTGTTGGGTGAAATGCACGTACCCTGTGTATCCTTACCACCCCTGACTACCCCGAGTATAAGTCCTTATGGTAAATTCACCATGGAGACTTTTACTTGGGGTAGTCAGGGGCAGTAAGGATAGAAGTGCGCAAGGATCTCTTTCACTCCATTGATGTCATGCGACCAACGGCGCCAAGGACATCATAACACCGGACGACTTGTAGCCTTTTGTTATGGTATATCCTTCGCCTAGCTCAAATAGCCGCTTATTAAGGACGTTTTGCTTGTCCAGTTCAAATATTGGGCCATAGCTTTGATGTGGACGATAGTGTATTATTTTCACCTGATTTCGGTCTTTGGAGACTGGAATTATAAAACAACCTTGTCTTTGACAAGAAGCATTTATCGACAGCCTTGCAAGGACACTAAGCGTTGAATGAAATCATCGGGTTTACTGAATTGTGAGAGGGTGTTTGTATACCTAGGCTAAGTTGTTTGTCGGTTTGAAAAAAGCTTTTATAAAGTTTGTGCAATTGCAAACGAAATGACGTCAAAATAAGGATTTGCACTTTAAACCTGTACGTAAGTACGTCGTGCAACCAGGAGGAAAACCTTTTTTTTATTTACACAAGCCTGGGGCTCACGCTGTACCAGCTATTCGATATATGAGGTAAAAGCAAATCGGGGGAGCGGTTCTTGCTTTGAGTACTTTGTACTCTCTTCATCCACACTCTTTACGAGCAATAAATTCGTCCTTGGGTTAAAATGGCTCCATTTTATGGATGACCTAAATGATTGCCTCATTAGCGTCATGCACAGGAAGTTCTTTTTCAATGGCTTTATGTGTCCCTGCTTCAGGCATTTATCATGATGATAGTTTTCATCTCGAACCCTTGGCGTGGGCTGTATCAGAATAATTCTTTGAACTTAGGACAATTTCAGATTCCTTTCTTTCTTCTTTAATGACTTTCTTCCAAAATAAGAAGCTAAAAGAGAAAGAACAAAGTGAGTGATGGAGAAAATAGAAAAGATTAAAAAATAAAGAGGAGAGAAGAAATGCATAAAAATAAAATGAAAAGAATACTGTAGTTAAAAGTGAGAAAAATACAAAAGAAGATAAATAACAGTAGAATGGAAAAATGATGTGAATGACAACAAGTAGAAAATGAAAAACAAAAAGAAAAAAAAACATAGAAAAGATTAATACTAGGAATAAACTAAGGAGGAAAAGGTGGAGGTAGGAGATGTTATAGGAAGCATGCATAGGAGAAAAACAACAATATACAAGGAATAGAATAAATTAACGAAAAGAATATGGATAAGCAAGGAAAAAGAACGAGAACAATAAAAAAAGCAAAATACAAGAAAAATTATATGAACAACGGATGAAACGGAAAAAAGGGCATTAAAAACTGAAAAGGAGAAAATAACCAACAAGAGATGGAAAAAAAAATATTATTAACGAAACTTGAAATTGGAAAGGAGGACGTAAGTACAATACAGAATAGAAATAAAGTAATTCTAAGAAGGAAAGTTAGATGTTATGGGAGATGTAATACTTTAATGAAAAGAAGAAAACAGAAAATACAACAATTGTGAAAAGAGAGGAACCAGAGAGACAAATTAGATAGGTAAAAAAACGGTACGTAAGCAAAAAGACTTACATATATGAAAAATTAATAGAAGAAAATAAGTGATATGTAACAAAATCGGAAATAGGAAGGAGAGATGTGAAAGAAAATGTCAATAAGTCAAGGAGAGCAAAAGAAGAAGAATGGAAGTGATGGATCGGCTCCAAAGAAGAGTAAGCTGAAAGTATATACGGGAACAAGTAAAAACAAAGGTGATAAATAATAAGAAAGAAAACATAATAACGAGATAAAAATGAAATAAGAATGTAAGGAGATAGAACAAGAGCAAAATAATTCAAATGACGAAGATTAGAGAGCCAGAAGAAAAAAGCGTCAGAAAAACGTAAAAGAATTGAAGAAAGAAAAATGTATGTAATGGAGTAAAAAAGAAATTGAAAAATTGAACATGAATACAAGAATAAAAGATAAATTAAAACCAAAGTAAGGAGGAAGGGATTATTGATGTAAAAGTCGCAGATGGACTTAATCGAAAGAAGAGAAAATAAAAAGTGAGAATGAGAGAAGTGTAGAAATTAGGGGAAAGAAAACAAATCTGATGAATAAGTTGAAGAAGAACTAATTAAATTAGAGAATTAAGTAAGATTTCTGAGATGAGACAAGGAAAAAATAAACCAGAAAAGGAAAATAAATAGTAAAAAATGTCAAAAAATTAAAAGCTAATGCTATGAATACGGAGGAAGAAAATCCAACATGAAAACAAAGAAAGAAAGAGAAAAATAATTCTAAAGATACTAATTAAGCTAGAAAGAAATAAAACCCGAGAAGAAGAGCAAAGAAAAATTGAAAGAAGGAAAGATCAAGGAAGAAGTACATAGTTATATTAAGAGAGAGAAAAATCGGGAAAAAATTGAAGCGAATTAAAAGAAAACAAAAACCGAGAAAAAGATAAAGAAGCAACGTGAATAAAAAGAGTGAGAAAAATAATTTAAAAGAGGAAGATAAGAAAAAGGAGCATGAAGAAAATAAAAGCCAAATGAAACGTGAGCTAAAGAAAATTGGGAACAAATGTGATGAATAAGGAGGAAGCAAAGTCATCGTGAATATAAGAGAAATTATGATGAAAGGAAAGAAGAAGAGAAAAGTAATCCAAAATATGAAGATAAACAGAAAGGAACAAGAAGAATAAATAGAGAAAAAGAAAAAAGTCGAGAAAAACTGGAAATGGAAAACGATAAAAAAAATCTGCCAACAGTCTGGGCGCAACTGTATTATTTTTCCGGCAGAAGTTCAGAACGCGTTCAATTCGGGGATGCGGTGTATGTTACTATGTGACTGAAAACCTAACAAAAAAATCGGGAAGCGGTTAGAAAAGGGTGTAACATATGAATTAAATAATTGGGTCATATTCCGGGATGCGGTCTAGAGGTTGAAAAAAACAAAACTTAAAAATAGGTGATTAATTAACAAACCTGGGGAAGTAAAAAGATATTCGATATCTGATCAGACCTGAGAAACATGGTGGAATTCATGAGAAAGTATACAACCAGTTTACACCCTCTTAGGGGTCGAATTTCAAAAAATCTTGAAAACACATTCTAGGTATTCACATGAAGAATCCGTAGAATAAAAATGAATTCAATATATCGAAAGACCTAGTAGATATGACGAAAACCGTGAAAATATATGTATTTTATATTAACCGATATTTTTTTTTGCCCACCCTTCTGAACGCCAGTGAATGTTTGAATTTTTTTTTATCAGAATTACTTTTATAGTTATTTTACATATACGTACCGAGTTTCAAATTCCTAGCATAAGCCGTTCTGAAGTTAAGGAAAACACGCCCCACCACCGTACCATACTACCCCTAAAAAAAATTTTATTTTTCCACCATGCCACTACTATAGCTTTATCTAAATACCAAGTTTCAGCTTCCTATCATTATAGATTCTTAAGATATAAGCGTCGGAACTTTTTCTTTCTCACCCTTCCCCATCCTCACCCTCTACACCCACACCCCCAAACTTTTTTTCCCTACTAGGGTTCTATTAGGCCTACTTTTGGTAAAAATTTGAAGCATCCATCTTACATTGTTATTGAGATATGAATCGTGTTATTTTTAAAAAATTATACTCCCTCCCACTTCCGTGCTCCTCCACCCCCTTCAAAGATTTTACTTTGAGCAATCTTTATTTATCAATTTTTATAATAAAACCGAGTTTTGTTTTTCTGGCCCAATTAGTTTGTGAGATATCGTAATCTAAAGTTTTTCACCCCCCACCCCCGTACGCCACTACCCCCACCCAAAAATTTTGTTTCAATCTACTCTCCTAGTATAACTACAGATATTTGTTAAGTTTTAATTGCTTGCTATTAATGGTTTAGGAGATATGGATTTTACAATTTGTCGATCTCGGCATTTTTGCGTTTCGGACGCATGATTTCCCCCTCCACTCCCACACCCCTTCACTCATATCTGTTTTTTTTTTGCAAATGAGTCCATTATCAAAGCTCTATAGAAATTCTAAGTTTCAGTCTCCTAACACAAGCGGTTCCTGAGATCTAGAAACCTAAATTTTTCGTCTAAAACGCTTACCCCGCCTTCCCCCTTACACCTCCTCCCCTGAAAATAATGTCAATTCAAGGGGTCCACCAAGTCTATTCTTAGAAAAAATTTTAATTTAATAGCTCCACTGTTTGAGAGCTACGAGCCTTCAAAGATTTTGGGCGGTCGACGTACGGCGTACGGCGTACAGACGGAGTGAAAATTTTTATTGCTTTTTTCGCGTCTACTAGTCATGAAACGTGGAAAAAAAAATTTTGAGGGCAGCAAATTTTTATACTCTAGATGAACATATAGAGTATTATAAGTTTAATCCAGCCCGAAAAGTTTGTAACGCAAAGAACCAAGCCTCGGACGAAAAAAAGTTATATATTATTTTGTGTTTATTTTTGGCCAAAACCCCCAAATCCGTTTGCTGTCCGTCCGTCCGTCCGTTAGCACGATAACTCAAGAACGCGTTGACCTAGGAAGTTGAAATTTTGTCACAACTTGTAATATGGAAAAAGTAAGGCTAAGTTCGTTAATGGGCGATATCCTTCCACTCCTTCGGGTACCTCCCATACAAGAGTCCTTGAAATACGTTTTCACAATTATTGCTCGAATGCTTCAAGTTAGGAACTTGACATCTTGCATACTTAAGGTTTACAATGTTTGAATCGAAAGTTCCGAATATGATGCAAATCGAAAGAGTCCTTCGTGTAGCAGGCCTAGAAAAGTCCTTCAAAAATGTATGCTTGTTACTGAATCCACTATAACTGCAGAACGAATTAAAGCAGGAATTTAAAATTTTACAGGAATTAGTTTTATATCAAAACCAAGACGGAGTTCATTAATTAGCGCCATCCGTTGATTCCTTCGGGTAGCTGCCATACAAAAGTCCTTAATAAACATGTTCACCAATATTGAACGATAACTTTAGAACGCTTTAACTTACGACTTTGAAATTTTATACACATTAATTTTATAATAGTCGCAGCTGAAACTATTAATATGAAGAATATCCCATTAGTTTTTCATGTAGTTGCCATACAAGAATTCTGTAAAATGTCCTAACTTACTTTATGGAACTCACTATAAATCAAAAAATCGAGTAGCCACTATACAATAGTTTCTACCTGTAAGTAAAAGGTCATGTAATAATTTCTTGTGCTCTCCTCATTCTTTTGATATTTTTCCAACTAAAATATAAATCGGAGTTCAGTATTTCATCTAGAGTATCATACGATTGGCTTGCAGCCGATCGTGACTGCGTTATGTTTTTTTTTTTAAAAATCGATAATAATTATTAATAATACAGTAATATTATTAATAATTATTAATAATACAGTAAAAGGGTTTGAGATGAATTTTATGATAAAATTTATCTAAATGGAAGAAATGAACAGAACAAAAATACGAATGGAAACGATTAAAATTAATTAAAAATAAATTAACCTGAGAAGATAAAGGAAGGAAAAATACAATTAAAAAAGGTTGGCTAATAATGGCGGAATATCCTAAACGGGAAAAAGAGGAAAAGTGATGGAGCCGTTGAAAATAGAAAGGTGAAGACAGTTTAAAAAAAGAAACACAAGTAGAAAACTCAGAGTAGAATTAGTGCGTAGAAAGCCCGAATAAGAAATTATAATAAGAAAGAAGCACAAGACAATATGAGAGGTGAATATTGAAGAAAAGTATCCTACACAAATGGAATTCATGGAATTCGAAACAGAAGAAAAAAAGTGCCAACAGTTTTAGCGCAACTTTATTATTTTTCCGGCAGAAGTTCGGAATGCATTCAATTCTGTAATGCGGTGTACGTTACTATGTGACTGAAAAGCTAATAAAAAGTTCGGCAAGCGGTTAAAATAGGATCGCGCTAGAATACTTACACCGCTGCCTCAAAAAGCATATGAATTACAGAATTGGGTCATACTCTGTGATGCGGTCTAGCGGTTGAAAAAGAAAAAACTTGAAAATTGTCGATTATTGTACAAGCCCGTGAAAGTGAAAAAAAATTCGATGTCTGATCAGACCTGAGAGATATGGCAGAATTCATAAAAAAGTATGGAATCACTTCACACCGCCTTTGGGGTCAAATTTAAAAAAAAAATTTTGAAAACACTTTCTAGATATTCATATGAAGAATCCGTAGAATAAACATAACGTAGTCACGATCGGCTCCAAGCCAATCGTATGATACTCTAGATGAAATATTGGACTCTTATTTATATTTTAGTTGAAAATATATCAAAAGAATGAGGAGTGCACAAACATTTATTACATGACTTTTTACTTACAGGTAGAAACAAGTGTATAGTGGCTACTCAATTTCTTGATTTATAGTGAGTTAAATAAATGAAGTTAGGACACTTTACAGAATTTTTGTATGGCGTCTACATGAAGGACTTATGGGATATTTTTCATATTAATAGTTTTAGCTGCGACTATTATAAAATCAACGTATACAAAATATCAAAGTCGTGACGTAAAGCGTCTTAAAGCTATCGTTCAATATTGGTGAACATGTGTTTTAAGGACTTTTGTATGACAGCTACCCGAAGAAGTCGACGGATGGTGCCAACTAATGAATTCAGTCTTGCTTTTGATATAAAACTAATTCCTGTAAAATTTTGAATCCCTGCTTTAACTCGTATTGGAGCTATAGTGGATTCTATAACTTGCATACATTTTTGAAGGACTTTTTTTAGGCTGCTACACAAAGGACTCATTGGATTTGTATCATATTCTGAACTTTCGCTTCAAACATTGTAAACTTTAAGTATGCAAATTTGCAAGTTCCTAACTTGAGGCATTCGAGCAATAATTGTGAAAACGTGTTTCAAGGACTTTTGTATGAGAGGTACCCGAAGGAGTGGAAGGATATCGCCCTTTAACGAACTTAGCCTTACTTTTTCCATTTTACAAGCTGTGACAAAATTTCAACTTCCTAGGTCAACGCGTTCTTGAGTTATCGTGCAAATAGACGGACGGACAGACGGACAGACGGATAGATGGAGAGACGGACAGACGGACAGTCGGACAGACGGACAGACGGACAGTCGGACAGACGGACAGACGGACAGACGGACAGACGGACAGACGGACAGACGGACAGATGGACAGACGTACAGACGGACAAACGGACAGACGGACAGACGGACAGATGGACAGACGGCCAGACGGACAGATGGACAGACGGACAGATGGACAGACGGACGGACGGACGGACAGCAAACGGATTTGGGGGTTTTGGCCCCAAATAAACATAAAACAGTAAACGTCAATAGATGTTCGAATTTTTTTTCATCAGAATAACTTTTCTAGTTGAATTGCATATACACCCCGAATTTTAACTTTCTAGCATAAGCGGTTCTATAGTGAGGAAAAACACCCCGCTCCGTCGTACCACTACCACTATACAAAATGATATCTAAATACTAAGTCTTAGCTTTAAGTCTTCATAGGTTCTCGGGATATAAAATCAGGACCTTTTCCTTTTCACCGTCCTCCACTCTCACCCTCTACACCCACACCCTCAAAATTTTTGTTTCTGCTAGGGGTTCTATTAGCCCTACGTTTGAAAAACATTTTAAGAATTAATTTTGCACTATTCTGGAGATATGAAACGTGAGTCAATAGTTTGGATGGCTGCCACTTTAACCAACCTAACTTATCTAAGTGGAAAAAAAAAATTACAATATAGAGTATAGAGGAGATGACGCAGACATGAAGAGGAGTAATGGTTGACAAACTTGGACATCCAATATCAAAACAATTGTTTATACATTTGAAAAACTAAGAGTTCTTTATGATTAAGTTAACCGCAGTTTTAATGACAGATTTCTTTATTGCTTTCGAAAGGATTCAAGATCTTTTTTGGATGTGCTGTAATAAACATCCGCTAGAGTGAAGGAATATTCTGCAAGATATATGAGCCCATCCCAGTTCATCGCATTATCACAAAACTCAAGCATTCAATATTATTCCTGACAACACTACATCTACTATGATTCCGCCATCATATCCATGCATCAGGTCGCACTTTAACTTAACCTTTATCGTTGGCTGAATAAAAACTCCTTGATCCTTGACGATTTCTTATTCTCTCAAAAGAAAAAAACTAAAAATGTTTGATATGTGTATGTTGTCTCCGAATAAATTGTCGAGAAAATCGCAGACAATGTTGAATTTATTTGTCATAGCCCACGCAGTATCATGACTAAGGACCCATTTTTATTGTCCACAAAGCTTAAGTTTCAGGACTTGGCATAATTTGGCCGTTTTGTTGAATAAATTGATCGAAGCACGTGATGAGTGGACAAAGGGACATTGTCGTGACCTAAACGCAGAAGATATTGTACGAGGATATTCCCCTATGATAGCGAGGTCCTGTAAGGTCCATTGTTGATATGGAAATTGATGTGTTCTTATTCAACATGATTTAATAGCACATTTCTGAACAGAAGACGTCGAGGGCTCTGAATTGTGTGTGCATAACCTTGTATCAATATTGGTTTCAAAAAATTTCCATATGTCTTTTATTGAATATTTTTCGCCACTGTATAAGCTACGCTTGGTATCTCCATAGTAATTTCCTGGTATTTTTCACTGTCAGGATAAGTTCGTACAAGAGCTAAAGACATTCGTTGATGGATATTAGCGGACCAAAATTTCGCAATCAAAAAATAATCAACATCACCGAAAAAAATTTAAATTACAAAAATTACACCGGACACTCTTGTCATATGATTGTGCAGAAATTAATTAAAATCACAATGTAAGAATTGATTTTATGTCGTCCATCACAGTACAAGTCGCTTCACATATCTTCACAACACGTCCGAGTATGATTTAAATGGAAATTAATTTCCGCAAAAATACAAAACGCTATTCAGATTTTGCAGGACGTAGATACTTTTGAAGTGCGGTAAAGCATTTAAGTACATAAAAGAGTTAATTATATTTTGACTACCCATTCATACATCGAGTATATTCACGAATATTGTAGGGGGAGAAAGTTGATTATTAAAATCCGCACATAGTAGTAGCGGTGAGTTAGTGGTGAAAGGAAAGACTAGTTTACGACTTCCTTATGGTCTGACTGTAATTTAATTAGAGGGTAGTTTAGTATTTTCATGAGGAAAAAGCTGATATTTCTTCTAGTCATTGTTATGTCGTTAGCGGTGCTTTCAAATCAGAGAACGTATCCCCTATCCATTAACGCAACATTCCCCCTTATTAAAATATATGTTAGTAGGGATTGACCCTACTAATTACAAATCAATGATGACGAATTACACGGGACCATACCCCGTCTAATATTACTGCCGTCTTTTCTTCCATGAATTCCGATTTAATTAACACACCTGACCTTAATCACAAACTGTTTAAGGCTTGGATTGTTGGTACCGAAGGAAGAGCGAATACGATTCTCATCAATTCTATTAATTAATGTAATTAATATCAATAAAATCGTGAAATGATTTCAAATTACCTATCATGTATTATTATCGCGCATTAAGATCAAAATAATTTCATTGTTATTTGGATATGCTCGAACGTGCTTTTAAATTGGCACTGATTTTATTTTGAATCGATGACACCCTCAGGGATCAATTATTCGAATTTTTGTACAAATCGAGTTAATTGCACGTCCCGGAAGATTTCATTAAACATTTCATGGTAAATTGAATTAAACGAATTTAAATGAATTAAAAATTAGCTTTTCTCGATTTTATGTAACTTAATTAATTTTTAATAGTTTTGAAACTATCAGAGTGCTGATTGAATTCTTACGGGCTCTTAAAAACAGGTCAAGTCTATTAAAAATTGCGATGAAGCTACGATTATTCGAAACAATTTAGTGAATACCTATTAACTACAGGTGAATCTTTGTATGATGGAGTAAACTGAAGATAAAGAAAAGGCTAAATTAGAACAAGAATATAAAAGCGCAGATAGGTAAATAGATTAGAAATAGTAGTTGGTGTGGTTAACCTCTGTCACTGCAGCCACAGTTGGGCCTATGGTAACGTCCCCTGGATTGACTATGATTCCTCTTGAATACCTGCGCTTTCAATGAAGCCTAGTATTTTGCGAAGAGGAATGGTCAGGAATTCCGATGGGTCTATGAAATCCTGACCCAAGTGACGAAGTTTTTTGTGAACGAAACCCTCGCAATCAAAGAGGATATGCTCTGGTGTTGGTGTTACATAACACACTTACTCACTTACACCGAATGATTCATTTCAGAAACGTAAGTGAATTAGTCTGTGGAAAAATTCTTCGTCTGGGTGAATTGATAGTGAATCCCTCGCGATGGTTTTGACTTACTCAGTTTTATTTATGTCCTATAGATTCAGAAGCTCACTGAAATTCACGAAAAAAAATAATTGACATATATTTTTGCTCCTGCTCCTCATACCCCCCTATTAGGGGAATAGCAGTAATTGCGTTATTATCCGGATCGACGGACCAATATTGCAGTTGAAGAGAAATGAAATTGTTATTGGTTGGCTACCCCAATGAACAATTTTCTCTGTCGAGAAATATCCAATGCTATATAAGTCTTTAAAGAACACATTCGTAAATTTCGAAAAACTTTTTTTGTCCCCAATTTAAGCAAACTCCAAAAATTGCCAGATACTCATAACTTTCTAGATTTCCTTACCATTAACAACCACATTTACAATTTACAAATTCAGCAAAAAAATAATAATTCATTTTGCAAGCTTAAAACTTTTAATTGAATCACACACATAGAAGAATTATGAAGTTTAATATAACGTGAAATATATTCGAATTGAAGAAAAGATTCCAAAATTTCAAGATTACTACAAGCCGGAAGAAAAAAGTTTTCCCAAGACTTTATCAACTTAAAAAAGAAATCGGTCAGGTGTAAAGTTAACCCGTAGGCAATTTTTTCTTGTCACATCAACAGAGACGATAAGAAAGAAGTTTGTGCGTATTTTGATGTTTGTTTTACAAAGCCAAATTAAATTGTTATAAATTCGATTTAAGATAAATCTACTGACTTAGACATTTGGTTGAAAAACAGAAATTTATGCCATGGGATGCCATTTTCAACTGAACTTTGTGGTGAAAGTTTTTTACCATTGCCATACTCGATGGATTGAAATCGCTTTGATTCTAATCGAGTAACGTCTTCACTTTTTAGTAGAAATTAATTGCTAGGACCAAGGAAAAAATTGGGCTTCAATCGGATCTCACTTACAAAATGACATCCTTGTAAACAAGTTGGTTTTGAGTTGATGTCTGTCTTCCAAGATACTAAGATCAAAAATTTGTGAATTACTTCACTACAAACGTTGTAATTCCTGGAAACTAATTTGATAATTGTTGTGCAAACAAATTTTTCGGTTAATCCCAAGATCCAGTCGCACTTTACAACGGGCCTTACTGCTGAATAATTTAACAGTGTAATCGTTTTGATGTGTGTCGAGTAACATCTTCTCCGGTTCTCTTGACAATGTTTCATGTTTCTTAAATTTTACTTAAATTTAATTTTTGTTTTGTTTAATTTAAGATACACACCTTAACGAGCGGAATCCAGACTTTAGGCACTAAAGTACGTACTATCAAAGCAAGTCCTTGTTCCTTCATTAATGCGATTAGCAAAGCGAGTAGTGTAACGCGTGTATTTACGGAAGAAATTTCCAGAAGTTGACGAACAAAATTTGAACAGCCGGTGATGCTAACAAGGTAACCGACATACCAACCTGTATTAAAAGTTTGAATTTAATTATGCAGGTATCTGATGATCTAAGTACTACTCAAGATTTGGAGTAGTCTTTTGAAGGAGTTGGGGTGGGGTGTCTTTGGATGGACGAGGAGTGATCTTTGGAAGGGGCTCTATGGCATATCAAATGTTACGAAAGCTGAGCCTTTTGTATTAACGCGATAAAATTTCCTTCCTGCTTATTTCGATCTGCGAAAGTTTTTAATTGAATTTCGTAGGTGTTGGAAATTTTCAATTTTGTGCCTTATAAACTTTTCTATTTGTTTTCATCTTCGAGATTTTCCACGAATTGAGCACGTTTTACTTTAGCTGACATGAAGCTGTAAGAAATCAGTTAGTAAATTTAATTAAATGGTCTATTTCTCGTTTTTTTTAGCATGATAATAATATCAATGTTTTGATTTGGTAATTGCCGTTTGTTCTTTGGTGGGAAATTTGGAGGAATGAGCGTTTTTTAATCGAGAAAGAATTGGTATCCCACGAAAAAAGATAAGAAAACAAAGTAGCGTCGACGTAACGCAACATTAATATGTCCTTCCCCCATAATAATCGAAAAAAGCAAGCTCTTACGTTACGTTACGTACACAGTAATTGATGCTCCAACCAGCAATCTAACTTCCATAAGACCTTATCGAAGCTATTCTCGTACCTCGATAAGGTCCTCGATAAGGTTTTACCGAACTAATTTGGCGCACATTTACCCATGTTTCAACAGCAACGATCAAGCGCCAACAGTTGCTATTGGCATAAGGCCTTATCGAAGCAGTTCTTGCTTCCGTACGTAAGATCAAAAAAAAAAAATTAACAATTTTTTCTCTCTCTTTTTCTTCAAACTAAGAATTTATTTTCCTGCAAACTATTGGGTCTGGGAAAAAAAGTTCGTGGCGTTTTTCCCAATAGATGGTGTCAATTGCAAATAACTCAGAAAACACAGATCACAGCGACACCGTATCGCTGCGTATGGAAAGATGATAGTTCGAGTGTTACTGCGAGTGCATAGAAATCGGTGAAGTGGGTTTAAAGTTGTTTGTGTTTGAAAATGAAGAAAACTATTGGAAAATTTAGCTATATTTTGTAATTTTATTATGACAAGGGAAAGAACGCTGCGCAGGCTTGTGAAAAAAATTGTGATGTGTACAGTGAAGGTACTTTATCAAAATCTGTTGCGCGGAAATGGTTCCGTCAGAAATTGCGAGAGCTTGACTGGGAAGTTTTGATGCATCCACTGTATGGTCCAGACATAGCATCCTCATATTAAAACTTGTTCCGATCTCAAAAGAACTCTCTGAATGGAATGAATTTGTATTCAAAAGAAGCCTGTGAAAGCTACCTGATTTAGTTTTTCAACCAGAAACCAGAAGAAGTTCTTCACCGATGGCATCATGGCTCTATTTGAAAAATGGCGAAACATTGTCGATAATAATGGAGTATAATTGGTTTAAATAAATTCATTTTCACACTATAAGAAAACCATTTGAATTTTAGTAAAAAAAAACGCCATGACCTTTTTTTTTCCCAGACCCAATATTATCTTTTGTTTGAAAAATGTGAATTGATTTTACTTACACACCTTTCACACTCTCGGTATCTTACCATGATTGCGTCACACATTAGTCCGCTACGTTAAACACTAGGTCAATCTGAAACATTATCATAATGGGATTGAATCACTTGATATTTCAGTGAATTACTTGATGTTTCCAATTAGAAATGTCGAGCAAAGCTAAAAGTTCACAAACCTCCATAAGACGGTTGGTATTTACTTCCATAAGGCCTTATAGATGTTATTTCCTAAGCAATAACTTCTAAAAGTTCGGCCTTCGGTCGCAAGTTTTATCGAAGCCTTACCGAAGTCCAAAACTTGCGCTAAACAGTCTTATCGAAGCCTTATTGAAGTTATAGCCTCCGGAAAATCAAAGTGCGAAGTTTGTTTGCTAATTGGTGCATAATGTCTCGTTTACCATGGACGTAACGTAACGAAAAAGGCTTGTTATTTTCAACTATTGCTAGATTATCATAAGTAGATTTTCGTGTTGGGATTATTGTAACGTTTCCGACATACGTAACGTAAAATATTGCCCACACTAAACTTAGGTTTACATAACTTGGCACTACGTTTACGTTAAGCAGGCACCGCATGTTGCTGTACTATAAGTCCCTATTTAGGCTCGTTCCTACGATCGTCAGTTACGCTCTAACTGGAAATTTAACTGACAGATTTTCATACAAAAGTCCCAGTTAAAGTTTTGGCTAGAATATTGAACTGACGATCGTAGGAACGGGCCTTAGTTACGGTGCTAATCACTATCTTAAACGCCTTGACCTAGAGGTCGAAGGCCATAGTCGTTAAAGGTGGAGACTTTGCTGTGTTAAGTCTCTTTCTAAAGTTGTAGGCGCCATACTTTGCCGCAAAATATGAAGTTCAGCGTTTAACTTTGGCATGTTATAATTCGTGGATTTAAATATCGGTTCAGGAATGCACATATGGTAATATCTTGACAAGAATACTTCTGATAACTGAATGATAACTGAATGCCTAGTGCAAAGGAATTTTAAATTGTCCATTTCAGTGCATGTTGAGCATCTCCGAAATATGTACATGTCCTAGGGCACCTACGTACTAGCCAAGCCAGCGATCAACCCCAGTTGGGATATATTATTTGTGGTGGTCTTACAAGAAACTTCTCTGACGCCGAGTAACTACCAAAAATTCTTATAAAATACATAAATCATTTGAGTTGTCCGTCAAACAGACCTTAGACTCAGTAATCTGAAAATTTCCTAAAAGCGGCTTTACTTCCTAGCTTAAATCATTATTGAGATTTTGATATTTGGAAGTTTCGCTATAAATCATACACAACTCATCCCTTGATACATAAAAGCGTGTAGGGTACCGCATAAAAAGGGTACCTCATATACAACATTCAAGTCATATGTAAAATCATGAAAGTTCAATTCCCATAAATAAATTCCTAATGCCGTCGTTGATAGCAACAAATGGGACACTCAGGAGTACAATTTGAAGCAAAATCGTCCTTCCGGCAAGAGTCCGGAACCTTGTTATCCACTTTCCTATTCGACATATTTCTTCCCTCTTTGATTCACTTTCTTTCGGTTCCCCATATTTCTTTGTAGCGTCCTCTCAGTTTCCATTACTCATTTTTTTTCCTCAACTCAATCACCATAAAAAAGCGTAAAAAGGTCCCAGCGTAAAGGATAACGTAGCAGACCCATGGGCGATCTAAATCAAACGCGTGACTCAACAACTTGACTCCGGATGACGTAGTAGTGTCGATATAGAAAACTCTGCGCGTATTCATGCCACGTACCCACGTAATACACATAAGTAAGTTAAGTAGGTATCTATCTATCTGTCTATCGAACCCTTAGGCTCTCTATATCTTACCGAGATTGGAAATATTTCTTACGGTGGCGGAATCCTGCAAGTTAATATCCATCAGGACGTCTTAGGAGAGATGTGCAGACTGCCATTATACGAAGCGACTAGAGGGTAGACTGCATTAGTCTTACATTTACTTATCATCGAGAAAATTATGATCTTTACAGCGTTATTGTTCTTTTTATGGAACGAAGGGTAGTGATTCAGGTGGCGATGATATGAGACTGGGGCCAAACATTGGCCACCAGAGAGAGAATGATTGATTACAAATTGCAGAATCAGTAGACCGAATTAGTTTGGCATTCACTTTGGGGAGCCCAATTTTGGTGCCCCCTTGGTGCTACTATTGCAAAGGGTCGAGAACTGCGAAAAGCATAGTCTGAAAGAAAGATGACATTTAGTTTTAATATCTTACAGTACATTGAAACTGACTCGAAATTAAGTGATTTCGTGAAGTTATTACGAAAACATGTTGATCTGTTCACAACGTTTTCATGTAGATTTCGTTTGACAGCTAGAATGTGATGTGTTTGTGTAAAAAGCTGTGCATTGAAAATTCTAGTACAGAAACTGAGAAAAGTGGAGTATCATTCCACCATAATATGTACTTGTTCTTGACTGAATACCGCATGGAATATATATAAAATACCTCACGTTTACGTTCCCTACACTTTGAAAACTAACGATAACTAAAAATGACAATGTCAAAAAAGTGCTGAATGTAGCTGACAATCTTTTGCTGAAATGAGTATTCATAATAATAATCAATGGCGCAACAGCCCAAATCGGGCCTACGCCTTGAAGTAATGCTAGAGTTACTTCATTGCGAGACCAACGGAACACTAGGAGGGAAAGTGGTCAGCTACACGCTCGTCCGTGATTATTTCCCCGATTTTTAATTCAGGTACTAATTTACAGCTGAGTGAGCTGATATTCCGGCACCCAATCCCAGGCCCGTGTGCAGGAAAGTATGATGGGGGGGGGTTTTATCAAGTTCCCCCATACTAAATGTCATGACCTAAAAAAAAAAAAAGGTCTACAGCTACGCTGTTAAATATTTTACTAAGCCCGTGCGCAGGAAAGTATGATGGGGGGGGGGGGGGTTTATCAAGTTCCCCCATACTAAATGTGATGACCTAAAAAAAAAAAAAGGTCTACAGCTACGCTGTTAAATATTTTACTAAACAAAATTTACGCGAATTCTGTCAAATTTGTTCATCAAAATATATCTACTTTGTGTAGATCAAATAAAATAATGATTGCAAACAAAAATGGGACGGTTACACGATTTGACAGCAGTTACTGGGAAAAAAATCAATATTTTGACAGCACACAGTGTATGCAGCGATACTGATATTTTGGGATAATTGACGCTATGGAGGAACTAAGTTGGTAAGTTCCTCCGAATAATCGCCGTGGACATACATATCCTAAAAGCTGAGGGAGGTAATCAATATCTCGTCGAAATGTTAGTTTTCTTATGGAATTATGATCAGACTGATCTTGGTCTTTTGTCAGCGCCCTAAACTATATCCATTCCTTTCAATAAGCAAAGTAAGCAGGTCTATTTGCCGGGATTTTTAAATCTATATATTTTAATTTTGGGACATTTTACAATTAACTAAAACATAGTAAGAGAGACTAGATATGGTACCGGCCGGGTGCTGTTTAAGTTTGAAGCGATCTTGCTTATAAGTAGAAGTTCATCCACGTGAGATATTTCTCTTAGTCCTAGGAACTACATCACTGTATGTAAGAAAGCCTTCTGATTCTTGTGGCAAACCTCGAAATGTATAATATGTACTTCGCTGTAAAAATCTTTCCCTGTGTATTTTTCATACTAAGAAAAATTTCGTAAACATTTTCTCACGACGTGGTTGGTGGTGTCATTCATTTTCGGCAACTGTTTAAAAATGTTTAAACAGTGAAACTACCAAAGCCCTTGCAACTTCCCTATGAAAATAGGCCAATGGGGGGGGGGGGGGTTTGACCCCCCCCCCCCCCCCCCCGTGCGCACGGGCCTGCCCAATCCATTCATAATAATGAGTGATAATAATTCAAATAAACGTTTCCCAACGTGATTTCGAATTGATTTTTCAATTTTTTAATTTAATATTTTTTAATTTAATATTTAAATTATTGTAAGCAACATTGTTATTTAAAACAAATTATGTACAAGATACACTACAATAATTAGTTAACTAGTTCAAAGTAAAATTGAAGGAAAAGGAAGAGCAAGCAATGAATGGGATGAGAATTCTTAATAAGTTTCTTGCACTAGAGGAAGAAGATACTTTTCTTTGAAGTAACGAAAGCATATTTAACTGATTCAGTCTAGTTGTGTTTTGAACTAACGATGATAAACAATGTACATTGAAAATAGTGGTGTACTCCGAGGTACCTTAACTTTATTTAAGCTGCAAATCAAGTTGGAAAAGACAGTGGTAAGGAGCAGAAAATAGAGCCTTGAGAGCCACCTGAAGGAAGATGGAAGATAGACAAACCAGAATTATTAACGACGACCTTACGTTCTTCTTTACAGTGTAAGTATGATCTCAACCATTGAATATCTTTCTCTTTGAGAAGAAATAAGTTTGTGACGCGAATGAATTCATGTTGATTTGAACTAATATTTAAAAACTGTCAATAGACTAGCGAAAGTTTATTATTTTTCTGGTTAAAGTTTGAGAAGTGTTTAAAGGTGGGGGTTGGATAGTTGATAGAATGATTATGCAACTGCCATATTTAACACATAAATTTGGTAATTACCCAGGGAAGTGGTCAAATTCGAAATGTAACATTGCTTATTTCGAGACGAATTTCTTTGGAACGTTAGTTTTATCACAACACTCCCCAAAAAATCAATTTTCTTTAACACTGTCCACAAACGTTGCGCACATTCGATTGAAAGTATAGCTTCATTGCTTGTCATTAAAACTTATTAGCTCTTGGATGGAGTTCAATTTGAAGAGTTAGCTGATGAGTCGTTTCTATGCCCCATTGAAGGTGTAATGATTGACTAATAACATACACTAGATACACTGCCTGTATACAAATTACTTAATTGAAATTATGATATGCGATACAAGGTAGCATGATACACAGCCAATACGTGTTATACTTTGACATTTAGCAAAGACAAAATTTCAAGTGTCTGTCAATCGTAGATTCGACTGATAGCTCTTCGTGCCTATGATGCTCCGGCGAAAAGCACTTTCATTGCTAATTAAGAAATGTATAAAGTTGACCATCACATCACACACAAATAGTAAAAACACGCTCAAAAAATTTTAACTGACGGAAGAATATAAAAATATGCAACTGTCATTCATTCAAATTTCAGTTCATCTTAGTAACACATGGCGCTGATGGCAGTTAAAAGAAGGCTATACCAGCTAAAATTATTGAGTTTATATACTAGGAAATAAGTTGGATATTACGTTAATATCAGCTCGTTGACGTACTATATGCACATTATTGGGTATATTGAAGATATTATGATTTGTACACAAGCAGTGTATTCATGATATTAGAGGCACTTACGCAAACTGAGGGGCTTGGAGGAATGTTTCTGGTTGCCGGCAGGTTTGAATGTGCTGCCCGAAACTTGATAAGGGAAACCCTGGATTTGTATTGTCTGTGCATGTAGAGAACTCATAGGGCTCCTTACTGGACACCATAGACTGGGACTACCAATGGGCCTATGGTTGATCTATGTCGCTGTGGTGATAAGAATTTAAAACCAACACTAGAACGTCTATTGAGTAGCTGTGAAAGTCTGCCTTCTACAAAATGTCGTTAAAAAAAACTAACAAAATTCTTTTTAAAAAGATTTTTGAGAATATCAGTTCCAATTATTTTAATTTATTAATTGGTGAATGGTTAGCATTATCATTACTGCTAATTAACATTTCTTTTAAAACATGATGTACTTTAAAAAGTCCTTTCTTCAATTCAATATGTACCAAACTATTTAACGACGTGTTTATTTCTACTCCAATTTATCTAACGCAAACATTGAAAACATAAAAAAAAACAGAATCTTATTCAGGACCAACATTCTTACACACTTTCAACCCAAAAACCTGGGTGTTAAAAAATTCATTCGAAATATTGAATAAAAGAAAATCCTAAACAAATACTGAAAAACTGCTCCAAATCATTTATTTTTCCTTTTTCGGACTATCTCAACATTGACCCGAAAAATCCGATAGTGTCCATGACCACAATAGGCCACCCTTCAAATCAACGCACAACAACAATCACGAAACAGGAAATCCTTTCCCGGTCCATTTTTCTATTAATTTCAGAAGTTTTTCCAGTCTCGAATCAGATCAGTGCCTTTCCCGAAAGCAATTTCCATCACAGAATCCAACTGCCTCGACTTAAATCGCCCCGAAGGATTCAAGGGATGACGGACGTAAACTTTGATTTCCGAAATCCGATTGGAATTGGTCGTGGTCAGCGTGGTCAGCTCAAGTGTGCGATAATTTTGCTGGCTGATGCCACCATTTTCTAGACTGGGGTTCAAACAACTATCCCCGGGGTGAAATACTTTAAATTTCAATTGAGTTATGGTTAAACATCACGGAGAACTTGGAAAAGTTTGATCAACAACACGATGCCATTGCTAAGGGTAGGAGTAGTAGTAGATTGATGTAGTGCACTATCCATCCCTGTGGACTATAAAGTGATAATCAGGTCCTGGATTAAACGGTTCGGTGCACACGAACGGGGGTGGTTGAAAATTGGAATGTGCATAAAAACCATTTAAAACCCAGAGTGATGGCTAGCTCTTTCAGTTCACTTCCGACTCGGTGGGAGTAGAACAGCTTTGAAGAAGATATTTTATCTCATTTATGTTGGCAAACTGCCACAAATTACCGAACTGTTTGTTGCTTTTGACCCGTATAAAAAAATTAAGTGGAAATTAAAAGTGATTGCTTTTAGTTCTTATATAATCTGCGGATGATCTTTTAATCCACGACATCCAATTTGATAGTTATCTCAACGGAAAAAAAGGGAACCGAAACACCGAAAATAAAAAAGCTATGTGTAAGTATCCACAAAAATTTGTTTAAGGTCTCTTATTACTAACTTAATTACCGAAAATGTCCTTATTGATTTGGTCCAAGGAAAAACCACAAACAAGTCTGTCCACACTAAGTATTGGGGATGGAGTAATTTAACCCCAAGCAAACAAGCAAAAAGATTACACACATTTCATTATAACAAGCCTCTGTTTGTTATTTATCGTCCAGGATAACTAGGATATTATCCCTGAAAAACAAAAAGGATCAACAATGAAAATGGTCTTAGGAAAACTCATTTTGAATGGAAGGTACTTGGCTAACTCTGATGTCGTTATGGGGACCCATTAAATGGCTTTTTTGAAACGGACCAGACATTATGGTAAACCAAATTTTCTAGATTAGGTTTGTGTAGCTTGGTGACGCGAAAACTGTACAGGATTAACGAGGGATGTAGTTATAGTGATTTACGGGTCAATAACGTTACGATACAGAAATGAACAATACAAGAGGTTGTGAGTTTGGTACGATTGGAAATGAATAATGAGGTTATCCTTTCGTCTTTTGAATAACAATGACACTACCAGACTATGCACCAAATTGTGAAGAATCATGAGTGGACGAATTTGGACGCGATCCAGTTAATTCGAATCGCTATCTAACGACCAAGGCGTTCAGTAGGAAGAATTCTTACCAATTTTATATATCGAATTTCTTTCTACTATATCTGTATAAAGGCTTATGAGCTAAAGTTAAAACTGGGTACCTGCGGACGCCGTAGCTTGAAGGTAAGTTCAGTATTTCAGTAATACAGAGGTTGCTTACATGGTGGCTTTGATGTCTTTAACAATATTTTCCAATCGATAAGACGGATTCCTATGTCATTCGCATCATTCCTGCGTGTTAAGCGTAATTACTGTTAGGCTTCTTTCTGCAATTCCGTTTGAGTCGTTGAAATAACTTACGCCTCGGTGTTGATCTATGGTTCTTTCAGTAAAGCGTATAGAAGGTTTCAAGGAGTCGTAGTTCCATTTTCAGCCCAGTTCAACTTGTTATGGAGAACTAATAGCTTAACTGAGCCCAGACTTATAAGTTCCGCACTTGCCAAAAAATAAGCCTTCAAACATTTTCACTTCGCCCTTGCTGTCGCGCTCGTGACAAAAATTCAAATCGTCGTTACAATAATTTGTTTCTGATGAACTGATAATAGTTTTTTTTTGTTAAAGTTCAATTTTATTCCTTAAAAAAATAGTTTATCCTCTCACCCAGAAAAGCGAGCTCAGGCTTATGAGCTCCCCTTTCTCAAATTATTTTTACCGATGCTCATTTCAAAAGATTTCGGTAACATAATGTATTATCTAGAGCTTAATCGAAGAAATACGCAAAATATTAATTTTTAATAATTAATGCTTCTTAAAAAAAAAAATCCGACTTTCGATAACAATGCCGGCCTTATATGTGTTAAAAAAAAGCAAAATATTCATCAGCGAAAAAAACCCATCTATTAATCACTAAAAAATACCTTTATAAAGCTTGTGTTAAAATTTGAGACTAATCGGTTTTGCCGTTTCCGAGAAATTGTGCTCACCGACTTTACAAACACAGTTTTGAGAAACGCGCTCAAAGTTTCAAAAACTCGATCAAACGCTCCTAGACGTCCTTACAAATGTGAGTGTAACTTCGCGAATATTTGCCGGATTAACATGAATCTTTCTGTGAATATATCTACTTAAATATATATGTACATTACGAAAATGGGATTTTGGTTTTTTAAATTGTGACAGTGTATAACCCCTTAAAACTATTTTATTATGACTTTTGTTACCTTGGCGCAATTTTCTTTCTTCTTCTGCTTAAGGACCTCGTTGCAAAAAATATGAAAAAAAAATTGATTTTTTTTATTTCATATTATTTTCTACACTCATTTCTGTACATCGCACAAAAGACCACACTTTTGTGGCATAACGGAAAGTGCCTCAAATTTTGCTCTGAAGTGAGGGAAGTCGAATAAGTCACTGCGAGATATGTTTACTTTTTCGGCTCTCCTGAAAAGTAGTACTTTTTCAAGTTTCGGTGCACGTTTCTCAGTAACCACACATCGTAACGTTTTAGTTTTTTTTTCATTTTTTCGTATTGACTTGCTTCAAACGTGAGCAAATTAAAATATTTCATCAAAAACTATTATTTGTTCAAATATGAATGAAGAAAAACAGTAAAAAATTCTATTCATTCCCTTTTTCTTATATATATCCACTTTTATTGAAATTTTTTTAATTTACTCACGTACTGGGCTTTTAAATACACTAAACAATAAGTGTAAAAAATTTGACTGTTGTGAGTTAAGTGGAAGCTGAGATTCAGGTACCGAAAGATAACGTGTTTTGCCATACAAAATGTATGGGAGCTTGAAATTTGCAACGAGCCCCTTAAGTTAACTTGAAAATTGAAACATCTTAATTATAAGATCAGCATTGTTATCCTTAGAGCTTTCATGTTAATTCAGATGTTTTCATGTATATTTACTGCCTTAAACATCTACACTATCCTTAGATATTGATAAAAGTAATTAAAAAAAAATTTTCTTTTATAATTAATGGAATTTTTTCATGGTAAGCTACCAGAGAAGCAAATTTGAAGAAATGTTGTCGTTTTCTGGCGGCAGTGGAGTTCATATAATATATCCTTGCGAATAACCAAAAATTTCACCAAATTGGTTGAAATATTGGGTGATCTTCAGTACCTCCTACCTTTAGTATAAGGATGCGATGGCAAGAATTACCCTCCAATATAATTCGCCTTAATTAAATTTGTTTCAACATCGCCTATATAGAATATTCCTAAGCAATGCCACCAGCTGTAAGGGCTTTAACATTATCTAAATTGTTTAACTTAATTAGGTAATGTTCTTGCCACTTTTAATTCAATTGGGGTTTGGACGACTTTGATGATGTTTTGATACAATTAGAGTCGTCAATGAATTCATTTTAAAAAGAAATGAATTCGATTTTGCAGTTAGTTAAATTTTGATACTGAATTTAAACGCATCATTTTTAACAATCAGTTAATTATTAAAGTTAATAGAATTAATTTAAAGCAAATCAATGTAAAGAAATTATTAATTTATTTTATTATACGATTTAACTGTATGAATTGTTGATTGAATATTAAATTACTGCCGTTATACTTTTATGAAGTTACAATTTTATTAAATTGGTTACATTTTATTAAATTGGTTTTTATGCTGTTTGATTGAGCAGTCAAGAAGATTATAAGTAGAAGATCTACGTAATACTTACTCACTGAATAAAAAAGTCCTTTTTATTATGAACCTATAAATTGGATCCCCTACATACTCTCTGAACAATTTAGACCAGTCTTATAAAGTGGCCTATCCAGTGAAGGTTTTCCAATTGTCATGTCCTCAAGGACAGCAATTAATCAACAGTTGGAGATTTCTTGTTGGGGTCTTACTCCACTGACGCCGGGAAACAACAAACATTTCTTAATTTTTTTTATATGCTAAATAAGTATTCCGCCGCTAGTTTCTGCATTTCGTAACCTATGCCAAGTAGTGAATGTTTCAGCATTTCAGATGTTTAGTGCTCCGATACCAAAAAGTGAATACTGGTGCTGGCTGTATGTGGCCTGCTTTTATAGTCGCGATTTCTATTGTTTGTCTATGAGCAGTGCGACGGGACGTGCTGTGAGTGTTTCGTACTGCGTACGAAGAGAGAGAGAGAGACCCTCAGTCTGTATCCAACGGTCGGAAAGTGTGCAAGGACGGAGCAAGTCGAGCTCGGGCAAGTGAGCCAGTATATCGAATAAAGTTGGTTTTTTCTAAGCAATTGCTTTTTCCAACTAAGCCGTGCGTTTCATTAAATGTAATCCCAGTCAATTTCCCTTTACAATCCCTATTTTTCCTTACGATCCCAACATTGGTGCATGTAGAGCCGGATTTGAAATCAGTTACGTGGTGAAAAGGTTGCTGACGATGGTGACGCCGCTTCGGACGCGACGCCGCTGCAGAAGGGTATTGGTTTGTCCTTGAGAAAGGTACGTACGTGGAATTCACAGAGAAAGAGTTTGTGGTGTGCACTTACGCCACACAAACAGAGCAAGTGCATGTAAAGTTTAAACCGAGAAAGAGTTTGTAGTGTGCATTTACGCCACACAAACAGTGCAAGGGCTAGCGAAAGAATTTGTAGTGTGCACTTACGCCACACAAAAACACAGAGCAAGTCAAGGGAAAGAATAGAGAAAGAGGTGCGTAGCAGCGCCACGAGTGCAAGGGCAATGTGTTGGTATTTGTGGATCACCGGCAACAAGTTGTCGCATGATCACCAGGCCACAAAACAGTTTCAGATCTCGTGAACGAGACATCGCAGTGCGGAAAAATAAGCAAGGTAACAAAATGAACAAGTGCCGGCAGATAGAATTGCAAGTCAAGGGAAAAGAATTAGAGCCAGCGAAAGACACGCGCAAGCATAAAAACTACAGGGCAAGCAGAGCAAACAGGTATTTATGTACAAATTATAATTAAAATGGGATAGAAAAGTGTCAATTGTCGTGCGCGATGTGTGTTTGCTTAAAATTGGGATAGAGCCGAAGCAAATTGCTATGCAAGCGGAGGCGTAATTTATTAAAAGTGCAAGTGAAAGTCTGCGGCCGCGGATCATAGTTTAGTGCTAGGTGATAGGGAATATTTTGGTGCGAGTTGCAAATCGATTCGATCGAAAGCAAACGTGCATAGAAGGGGCGCGAACAACGGCGGTTGCATTCAAGGTCGGTTTGGTTCTTGCCGGCAAACGAAATTTTCACGAGAAACGACATCGGTGTGAGTGATGTTTTCCCTTTTTCGTGTTGAGGTGTGCGCTCTTCGTTTCGGATCGGCAAATGGGCATGTATTGGTGCAAGGGAAAGAACTAAAGGGCAAGATTTTGTTTTTCGTGTGTAAACGTCGTCAACTTGGCGAGTGAAACAAAAACGACAGAAACAAAACGAGCATGTATGCGAAATTTAAAGGGAAAGATATCATAAAGGAAAATGTAGTTTATGATCTGTGCTAGTGCGATAGAGTTATACACATATGCGTTACTCGTAGAAGACAATTGACAGGGGCAAGTGAGATAGAAATAATTAGAGCAAGGGATCAGAAGAATAGAGCTAGTGATAGAAAGAGATAGATAGGGTGGAACGGAACGTGCAAATAATAACATGTTCCTTCTTGTTTGTTTTTCTTCCTTCTCTTAGGGAAATCATCGTAAAAGAGAAAGAGAGAAAGATGCAGAAGCGACGTGAAGCAGAGCGTCAGGCTGCTCGACGACAATTTTCGTCGACATGTGCCACGATAGGCAGGCACAGCGAATTTGTAGCGAATGAAGGTCACCTGCAGGGTACCTGTGAGGAGGCTAAGGCGCGCCTGGACCGGTTGAAGGCAGTTTGGAAAAAGGCAATGGCGGCCCATGAATCCCTAATCGAGCTAGGAGGAGACGAGATAGAGAGCATAGAGCTAGGGATGGCAGATACGGAAGAAAAGTTTATGAGCACGAGTGCCAGGCTACAAGAAAAGATAAATGCAGAGCAGCATCAAGGTGAGCAAGGGCAAGCAAGTGGAGATCGAGCAATTCAAGTGCAGGTCAAGCTGCCAGTGCAGCAGCATGACATGAAGAATACCTGGGGAGAGTTTGACGGTAAGCTGACCAAATGGCTGGGATTTAGGGATAGATTCGTTGCCGCTGTGCACGATAACAAGGATGTTGCGCCGGCATATAAGTTTGCCTATTTGAGAAAGTCACTGGTCGGTAAAGCTGCGCAAACTTTGGGCGAGTGGCAGCTAACCGATGGCAACTACAGCGAGGCGTGGCAGCGGTTAAATCAGCTGTACGACAAGAAATATTTGATTTGCAGGGCGCATTTGAACCAGTTGTTCAATCTACCAGTCATTCAGGGCACGCCACGGATGAATGACTTGCAGCGCATGTCGAACACCACGCACGAGGTTTTGCGTCAGTTGCGAGCACAGGGCATACCGGTCGATGGTTGGGACATGATCATCGTCCACATGTTACACGATCGACTAGATGCTGAAACGGGCAAGCAGTGGGAGCTGAATAGGGCAAGTGAAACTCCGACAGCAACAGAGATGTTGGATTTCCTAGATAGGCAAGCGAGCGCCATAGCAAATGTGCCAGAGCCGAGACAATCTCGGTCGAAAGCGAACCGGGAAAGTGCAGTACAGCAACGGGAAAGATCAAGTAAGGGACAGACTTCGGCGATAAGGAAGCCGAATGTGATGATTAGCGCGGGATCAGCGAACGTTGAACGTGAAAGGGCAAGAACTGTATTGCGGGAAAAGAGACAGTATCCATGCGAGTTGTGCAGCGCGCCACATCAGCTGTACAAATGCGACGATTTCCTGTCGCTCAATCTTCAATCACGTCGTAGCTTTGTGGAGCGTCGGGGATTGTATGCGAATTGTTTGAAGAAAGGGCACAAGGTTGGGAGCTGCTATCAAGGGCCATGCACACGATGTCCGGGGACAGTACTACATAATAGCGTTTTGTGCCCGAGCAAGGAGATGTGCGAGCAGGCACTAGCTGTCTGGAAAGATGAGAGAGGTGCAAGTAGGAAGCGGGAAACGGCGAATGAATCCGATTGATTAGTCGACCCAGCTAAACGAGCGAGAATGGAGCAAGGAGAAAGCGGGAAAGGAAATATGTGCAAGAGAGAAAGGGCCTGCGACAAGCGAAAAGAAAATGTCAAAAATGTGGGCAAGAATAATTTGAGCAAGAGGAGCAAGTTTAATAAAAATATTTTTCAATCATATAGCAAATCTTTTAATTCTCAACTAGAATCTACTTTAGCACTTCTTCCAACAGCAATGGTCAGAATTGAGGCGAATGGGCAATTTTACGGGCCAGTCAGAGCACTTTTAGACACAGGCTCACAACCGAATATCATAACGCATGAATTAGTACGCAAGTTTAATTTAAATACATTCCCGACAACGAGAAAGATGTTGGGCATTGATGGAAATCCACTTGACATCCAAAGGAAAACGAGAGTGCGGATACATCCATGGTTTGACTCTAATACTAGCATGCAGGCAGAATTTTGGATATTGCCAAAGGACAGCCAATGGTGTCCAATTTTACCTTCCGTCAAACCAATCGTGCTAGAGCAAGGGAATGTGAATAGACAAATCCGATCTGCGGATCCGGACTATGACAAGCCTAGGGCAACACATCTTTTATTAGGTGTTGAGGTATTTGCTGCAATTGTGGTTGGTGCAATCACGAGGCGAGAAGATAGCACCATTATGATGGAAACTACATTTGGCATGATCACCTTTCGGACATACATCCCAAGGCTAGACGTTGAGACTGGGCAAGTGCTACCATCATTTGTATATGATGATACTGCGAACTTAGAGATATTGATAAGGAAACTATGGGAGATTGATCAAATTGGTGCACATTCGAAGCGTACCGTTGAGCAAGAGCAAGTTGAACAGACGTTCATAAATACGTATTCAAGAGATAGAACAGGTCGTTTCATAGTCACGATACCATTAAAAGAGAATGTGCTAGATATTGGGAGCACAAGAAGTATTGCCTTGAGAAGATTTATGCATTTGGAGAATAGACTAGAGAAAGAGCCAGAACTTAGAGAAAGATATATTGAATTTATGCGCGAGTACGAAAGTTCAGGACACATGCAACGTGTGACAAAAGAGCCAGGGAAAGATGAGATTGTTTATCACATACCACACCACTGCGTTACAAAGAAATTCAGAGTGGTATTTGATGCAAGCTGCAAGACAAATAAGGGAATTTCGCTAAATGATATTCAACTATTGGGAGAGAAGTTGCAACGTGATTTGTCAGAGATAGTAATGCGTTTTAGACGGCACAGGATAGCGATTAGTGCTGACATAAAAATGATGTTCAGACAAGTTGGAATTGTGCAAGATCAATGGAATCTCCAACGTATTTTTTGGAGAGAAAGTTCACGTGAGAAATTACGAGAATATTGGTTAACTGTCGTAACTTACGGAATGACGTCGTCAGCGCACAGTTCAGTTCGTGCTTTAATTCAATGTGCAAGAGAGGCGAAAGATGAGTATCCAGAAGCAGCGAAGGTGATCGAAAATGATTTCTATATGGACGATTGTACGTCGGGAAGTGATAGTGAAGAGCAAGCTATCAAATTGGCGAAAGACATCGATACGATTTTAAAGAGTGCAGGCTTCGAATTGAGAAAGTGGAAATCAAATTCCAGACTATTAGTAAATGAGCTAAGCCCGAATGAGGAGAATTCAATGATGTTTGTAGAGCAAGAAAAGGCTTCGATACTTGGTCTAAAATGGATAATCAATTTAGATCAATTTACGTTTGTCGTTAAGTCACCAGAGCTAGAAGGGCAAATTACAAAGAGAAAGATTATGTGCTACGTGGGTCAACTATATGATCCAATGGGTTATATCTCACCCGTAGTAGTGATAGGGAGAATTTTGATTCAAGATGTATGGCGACTGAGCTTGGATTGGGACGAGGTTGTGCCAGAAGAGATAGAGGATAGAATGAGAAAGTTTTGGAGCGAGATCAAGACCTTGGAGCTATTCAAAATAGACAGATGGTTTGGTGCAAGCGCTCGTTCGAAGGTGGAAATACATGGTTTTGCAGATGCTTCAACCAAAGCGTTTGGTGCCGTTATTTATGTGAGAATTGAGCATGAGAATGGACGAGTAACATCGAACATGATAACGTCAAAATTTCGGGTAGCACCAATCAAGACGGTTACTGTGCCGAGATTGGAACTTGCTGCTGCAGAGCTATTGTCAAGATTATTTGAAAGTGTGAGAGATGCGATGGAGCTAGAAATTTCATCGTACACATTATGGACAGATTCGCTAGCTACGATACATTGGCTACAAAAGTTACCATGCACGTTAAAGACGTTTGTTGCCAATAGAGTTTCGTCAATACAGGAAAGAACGGATGTTAAACGATGGAGACATGTCGGTACGAAAGATAATCCTGCAGACTTAGTGAGTCGAGGAGTCGAGCCAGCTAAATTAATAGAGAATAGATTGTGGTTGTATGGGCCAGAGTGGTTAATTCGATCAGAGCAAGATTGGCCAGCAAATATATTCGGAGAGAATGAGCCAGCCTTAGTGCAAGAAGAGATGAAGATTAATGTTGTCACAACTTACAGAGAGCATTTGAGAATTTTTGTGCCAAGTACTAGAGAAAGAGTTTCATTGATCGATTATGTCAGTCGATTGGAGAAAGTCATCAACATTGTGAGCTATATTTTGCGGGCTGTGGCTGCATTTAAGAGAAAGAGAAAGTTAACAAGAGTGCAAGGGAGAAGAGATGTGCTGGAATTACCAACACATCAAGAGAAAGCAAGAGCGATGGAATATTTGATCAAGAGAGCGCAGGGAAGTGCGTTTGCGAAAGAAATAAAAAACATTGAGATAGAGAGCAAGGTGCAAGAGAAATCCAAAATCGAACAATTAAAACCGATTAGGGATGAGAAGGGTCTGCTACGCGTAGGGGGCAGATTGGACAGAGCTGAAAGTAGCTATGAGAACCGTCATCCTGCAATTATACCAACAGGGTCAAGATTGGCGTGGTTGATCATAGAGAATGCACATAGGGCAACCAAACATGGTGCGACACGAGTAATGATGCAGTACATTAGGAAGAGGTATTGGATACCACGATTGCGTCACGAGCTTAGACAATTTATTCACAGATGTGTGATATGTGCAAGATACAATTACAGGCTGGAGCAACAATTGATGGGCGAATTGCCAGCTGATAGAGTGAGAAGGGGAAAGCCATTTGTACATACGGGACTAGATTATGCAGGGCCATTCGAGATGAAGGTGATAGACCGTGCAGGAAGTCAGATCATCAAGAGAAAGTGTTGGGTTGCGATATTTGTATGTCTCAAGACACGAGCGATACATATAGAGATAGTGACAGATCTGACGTCAGTAGCATTTATACATTGCTATGAGCGTTTCATTGGGCGTCGTGGAAGGTGCGAGAGAATTTACAGCGATAATGGCAGTTCATTTGTTGGGGCTGCGAGAATGCTCAAGGAAGCAGTAAAGTCGTGCCAGAAGAAAAAAGTGATGGAGCATCTCAATTTGAAGGGGACAGAATGGAAGTTCATGATTCCAGCAGCACCGCATCAAGGTGGCATATACGAAGCTGCGGTGAAATCTATGAAATACCATTTAACTCGAATCGTGGGCCAGAAGGTATTAACCTACGAGCAGTTTGCAACGTTGCTAGTTGGGATAGAGGGGATTTTAAATTCAAGGCCACTACATCCATTGAGCGATGATCCGACAGATGTGCAAGCGTTGACTCCTGGTCATTTTCTGCTTGGTGAACCAATTATACTTCCACCACCGTTTGACTTTGGCGAGCAACCGACTACGTTTGGTGTCAAACTATGGAAAGAGCGAAAGGTAATGCTAGATCATTTCTGGAAGAGATGGCAAGAAGAATATTTAACTACATTACAAGAGAGAAAGAAATGGCGCAGGGAGAAAGAGAGCTTGAAGATCGGGCAACTAGTTTTGATACGTAGCGAGAATTTCCCACCGTCACAATGGGCAATTGGGCGTATCTTCGAGATCGTCAAGAGCGGCGACAACTTGGTGCGATCAGTAGGAGTCCAGACAGAAACTACCCGGTTATACCGACCGGTACAGAAGCTAGTCATCGTGCCAGTGGACTCATCAGAAGCGGGATAGAAATACAATGACTTATCTTTATTATAATTTAACGTAGTCAAATTATTAAGACTTAACGTAACGAGATAGTAATATAATGATTCATTATTATTGTAATTTAACGTAATTAAAACTATTGTTTTTGTTGGGACTGTTTCGTACTGCGTACGAAGAGAGAGAGAGAGACCCTCAGTCTGTATCCAACGGTCGGAAAGTGTGCAAGGACGGAGCAAGTCGAGCTCGGGCAAGTGAGCCAGTATATCGAATAAAGTTGGTTTTTTCTAAGTAATTGCTTTTTCCAACTAAGCCGTGCGTTTCATTAAATGTAATCCCAGTCAATTTCCCTTTACAATCCCTATTTTTCCTTACGATCCCAACAGTGAGTTTTGTATGGTGAATTTGAGATACTTGTATGAGCGAGCAGCAGGTATCTCCATCTGAGAGCGTGTGATTGGCGTCTTTCTGTTGATTGACCATATCGCTTGGTACGTATGACTGTATGTTGTATTTATAATTTTATTACTTACTTTATAATCATTGAATTTGGAGCAAAGAAATTGTTTGGTGGTTTCGATTACTTAAATAGCTACGGATAATTTCTCTGTTCGGTGTTTGCTGATGCCTAGTTTTCCTAATTACTTTCCCTACTGGTAGTATGAAGAAAATTTTAAAGTAAAATTTATAAATACTGACAAAGGAAAAAATCAATACAAATCCGCCAACGTTTGACTTACTCAACATAATCCAAATCAAACTAATGATATGTATTAAAAACAAATTTTTTTTTTTCATAAAATGAAGTACTCCTCTTTCCATAGATTTTTTCGATTGATTCATATCTACAAGGACATGAATATCGTAGACGTTGATGCTACCTTCCTTTCGTATCAAAGCCACATATGCAAAGAAAAAAGTCAGTTACTTAACCTACAAAACAGCTAAGTCATGTGTGGAATTCTTCTTTAAGGATTTATTCCTCCACCTCAGTTACTTATGCTTTTCCACATACTGAGCCGTATGTAATTGAAAAAGAGACCACAAAAAATGCAAGAAAATTTGAAAGACAACATGCTCTTGCCATCACATATGCTCCGTCAAGCACTGTCTTTGACGTATCTCACGACTTTGAAGGACATGTCCTTAGAATATACTCGTATGAACTTATGAATCCCATCGTAGCAATGGTTGCGGAATAGTAACATAACATTTACCTTTTATACTATGAAAAGCTTTTCTTAAGACTACAGAATTGATGTGAGGAGTGTAATAATACGAATTCCTTGAGATTTAAACAGATCACAAAAATACCTTTCGTGTGACTAATATTAATTCTCCCTAGAAATATGGAAGTGGACATATTTCTTGGTAGCTGATACATTAAACAGATTAAAGGTACCAGATATGTTTCCAAATTAATAAAAGCCACTTACACTTGGGAACAAAAACAGTAATAAGATTGAATGGAAGTTTAAAATGAGAGTAGACTACATGACCTCGTACAAAATTTGATATTGCGTTAGTTGAGCTTGGTAGACCATTTCTCTGCCACTGTATTAGTTTAAAGGAGTATAAGATAAAAGTATCAAGTACTCAAAAGCATCATTTTATCAAAACTGATCTGCAGTACACTCTGAAGGTATCAGATGATTGGTAGGCCATTTGTCCGTAATTCTATAATGTCCAGGAAGTATTAGATAAAAGTATTAGGTATTGAAATGTATCATCTTATCAGAACCCATCTTTAGTACTCTCTGAAGGTATCAATGCAAAATTTACATTAATTCAGCTGAGCTTGAGAGTCTATTTGTCTGCAACTCTATAAGGTTCATGAAAGTAAAGAATCTTTTTGTATCAGAAACTCAAATTGTATCATTTTGTGATTTTAGCTACAACAGGATCTAGTCTTCGTATAACCAGATTTAATTTAATCTACTATCAGACATTGAACCTGGTACTATGCGGGACACAGCTCTATCTCTCTCGATTTCGAAAAGTACTTTATGGGATAGCCAGCTCATTTTTGTCTGGGTTTACCTAAACCATTTAATTTATATGGTTCAGTGCTTTCTTGATGAAATTAAAGAACAGCAAAGGTTCAAAGAATTTTTTAAAATTCATTCCCTGTTAATCCTAGACCCTTGAGCTCTTTTTGCTAATACAGCGATCTATTCAGAAAATAAGTCAAAACATAATACGCGTAATCTCCTTGGTGACAGAATTTAACACATTATCCTAAAGATCTTGCATTTTTCGTTCTCTCATCTCTTTAAAATTCAATTAAGTACCAGATCCTTTTCATACATCGAATGAATTCAATGAGCCACCTCCACCCGAACTACTCGTACAAGTTCAATTTGCTTACAAAGTATCGCAATCAGTTACTGTCTGCTATGGAAATGAGCATGTTATCTAATTCACAAGTATCTTGTCGCAGGGTCTATGGCGTAAAGAAGGACGAACTGGGCGAAAAAAATTGCCATACATTATGATAAGTACATGTCCTTAAGAATATGCGAAAAACTCAATCTTTTACCCGCCCGGAAAAGTATCGTCCCGGCAAAGTGTTATCTTCAAAAAACTGAAAATTCTCCCAACATGACAAGGATTTATACGGATCCCTTGTATTCTAAGGAAGGATAACGCTTTCTGCATTGCAGTCAGTCTGACGGTCTGTCCGTAATTCCCGGGGTATTGGCTACTTTGCCAAGAATTTCGCGCGTCCTTTTTTTGCACTGCTGCTACTAAACCAAATTGAATTTTCCGTTTCAGGATTCAGTGGATGTTGTTCGGTCGCCATGTCATCTGTTACAAGGATATTTTCACCGAAGCTTTCCACTTTTCCCAATTGCTACCTTTCAAGGATCTTTCATGCAGACACAATAAAGTAGCGCGGGATCCAGTTCTCTTATTTTCGGTTATTGTTCGATGCGCATAAATGAAATGAAAACAAATTGTCAACATCTCCTTGTTTGTTTCGGTGTAGAAATTACAAGGATCGTAAGGAAGTTCGAGCGTAGTCAGTCAGAAGTAACCGCTTAATAGAGTTACCTTGATGCGGTTTTCTAAGCCGCAAATAATTCGGTTCAGTAAATGTGGAATACGAATTAGGTTAAGTGGTGGTGGTTGATTGAAGGATGTAACATCAAAAAGCTAAACACGTCGGAAATTCGGGTTTGAGTAAACAGCTCAAATATACTCAAAAACAATGACAAAGAGCAAAATGGAGCAAACAGTAGGGTACTGTCAAGGCCCAAATCAAAAACCTTAGTAAGGAAGATATTCTTAAATTAATTTCAATCTCGAAATTTACCTTACAGGAAGGTGCGTACTAACTGATTAAAATTTGACGTTGATATTTAGAAGGGAAATCTTTGGTCCTATATTACGTACGTCACCGTAAAACCAACCGTTTTAGACTAAACATTTTGGTTTCTAGATCTTAGCAACCGCTTATGTTAGGAGGCTGAAACTTGGAATTTCTATAGAGCTTTGATAGTGGACCCATTTGCAAAAAAATTGATGATACAGGTGAAGGGGTGTGGGAGAGGAGGGGGAAATAATGCGTCCGAAACGCAAAAAAGTCGAGATCGACACATTTTAAAATCCATATCTCCTAAACCGTTAATGGCAAGCAATTAAAACTTAACTAATATTAAGGTACGGAGTGGGGGGGGGGGTGTTTTTCCTAACTTTAGAACGGCTTATGCTAGAAATCAACTAGAAAAATGATTCTGATAACAAAATCGATTCGATCCATTGGTGTTAGGAAGGGGGTAAAAAAATTATCAGTGAAAATAAAATGCCTATATTTTCACGATTTTCGTCATATTTCCAAATATTGAATTCTTTTTTATTTTACGGATTCTTCATATGAATACCTAGAAATTGTTTTCAAGTTTTTTGGAAATTCGACCCCTATGGGGGTGTAAAGTGGTTGTATAATTTTTCATGAATTCCGCAATATTTCTCAGGTCTGATCAGTATAGCAGTGAGGACGAATTGATGCAGTTTTCTCTCTGTATTCTCACCAAATGAGAAAGCACCGTAATTGACTACGCATTTGGTAATCTTTAATTTCTCATTTGGTGAGAGTACAGAGAGAAAACTGCATCAATTCGTCCTCACTATGACTTTTTGGTGTGAAATTTTTCATTCATAAGTTACAGAACTGAGCTACAGATATCGAATATCTTTTCACTTCCACGGGCTTTTTTAACAATCACCTATTTTTAAGTTTCTCTCTTTTGCAACCTCTAGACCGCATCCCGGAATATGACCCAATTATATAATTCTCTGTGTGTGTTGGCGATTTTTTACAATTTTAGAAATGGATTTTAATTTGCAACAACGAACTTGTATTAAATTTTGCGTAAAAACGGATTTAATGGTGCGCGAACGTTGGAAATGTTGGAAAAGTGTTTCGGCAACGATTTACCAAATGATTCACCAAATGAGCCGAGACCAAAAAAACCACGTCGTTTTCAGTCAAAAAAGAAGGCAATGCTCACGGTTTTCATGGATTACAACGGTGAAGTGCCTCATGAATATTTGCCAGAAAGCCAGACAGTAAACAAAGAGTATTATTTGGGCGTTATGAGACGTTTGCGTGAAGCGATTTGCCGAAAGAAACCAGAATTGTAGGCAGAAAACTAGTGGATTTTGCACCATGATAACGCACAGTCGCACAGTGCCATCGTTATTCGTAATTTTTTGACGAAAAAAGCAACAAATACCATCCAACAGCCACCGAATTCACATAATTTCCCTCCCTGTGACTTCTTTCTGTTCTATCGAGTTAAAAAACCACTACGGGGAACGCGTTTCAGCAGCCGAGAGGAAGTAATGGAAAAATCGCAGGGAGCACTGATGGTCATACCGAAAACCGAATATAAAAAATGTTTCGAGGATTGGATCAGGCGCTGGCATAAGTGTGTTGCAGTCGGTGGGGACTACTTTGAAGGGGACAATATAGATTTAGATGAATAAACTTGTATTTTTAATTTTCTCAATAAATTCCGGGAACTTTTTTTTCAAGGTGCTATACAACCCCTTAATATCTCCTTAGTAATCTTATCTCAATGAGTTGTGCATTTATCTGAAGAATCTAAAGAAAAAAAAAAAATCATTCAATATTTCAGAAGACCTAAGGGATATAGCGATATTCGCGAAAGTACATTAATAATATTTTTTGCTAAACTCTGAGACGCTAATTGCTATATTTTTTTCTACTTAAATTACTGATAATATTAATATTATTAAAATTATTTATACACACCAAGTTATAACTTTCATGCATAAACTGTTCCACAGATAGGAAAAAATCCACTCATCTTCGTGTACGAAACAACCCATATTGATAATCTTATTTTTAGGGCGAACTATAGTACAATCTAAATACCAAGTGTTAGTAATTATGAATTAGCTTTTTCAGAGACGTGAAAATCGAAATTCTCACTTCGCACACCCACAACTCCAATATTCTAAGCTTGTATCAAACAGTTCTTGAGATAAAAGATGTAATTTTTCAGAGAAATTCTTATCCCCTCCACTTTCATGATCCACAGCCCCGCTAGAAATTGATAATTCAGCCAAACTCCATTCATCCACATTTACGTACAAATTAAATTCTTTCTGCCATGAGATATCGGAAAGCTTTTCATCATCAAAAATTATTACTGATAATTTATATTTACTAAACACTTCAATTATAGTCAGACGACAGCACTGCTCTACAGTATGGACTCGCGTGATTAGCTCATTTCTCAGCATATCTCCAAAATTATCTAAAAGAATGCTGAAGCACTTACTTCAAATTTATCTTATTTAGTTTTTCAAAAACATGTCTGTTCTTAACAACGCAATAAAAACAGATGTTTCTCGAACTGTAGTAAAAGGTTAAAAAGTTTTTACTCTCAATTATCTGATAGCTGAAAGTTCACTATCGGAGAGTACTCTCAAACCCGTTCCCGAATATATTTTATTATGTTTTAAAATTCCTATTGATCTTCTTACCTTGAGTTTTTGAATATTATCTTGTCACAAGACGATGATTCTTTTTATGAAAATACGGTCCCATCTCATCACATTTTCTGCGAGAGTCTCTTTCCTTACTAGAAAAGTTCGTTATTAATTCAAAAATTCGTCACAGTATAAGACTTTCACAAATGTACTTTCTCCATGAAACCCATTTACGAAACTCACCACTCGCTTGTACTACACAAGAAAACTTCCCCAGGCCCCCATAGTCACGATTCATGAATGAAGCTCTCTCAACCCACCAAAACTACCACCTCCCGTCCACCCCCTTAAACATTCTTTTGCATTCGAATGAACGTCACAGTTGCATCGAGACGGCTGCCAGAAGCTTTTCTCACACATTGGGCGACCTCATCGCATAGAAAAAGGCGCCCACTAGCCCCATTCACCACCCACCGGCTTCACAACTCTTCGGCAATTTTGTGTAATGTTCTTGTAAAACAGAACGGGAGGAGGGGCGGGGGAGCAGTAGCAACACCATCAGAAAATGCTTTTGGCGGAAGAACCACATCAAGAAAGCGAAAATCATCAGAAATTTGTTTTGGGCCGTCCCATATCCCGGTTGAGTTCAGTCAACGAAATTCTGTCGTAACGGAAACATCGCGACACCTTAAATTTCAATTCGAAACGAAAAGCTTTTCTAAGTTAATTAAGAAAACCAAAAAAAAAAAAAGTATATAGAAAATTAAACTACAAAAAATTTAAATGTTTTATTCAGTTAAAATCTCGATCGAGTGTGGAACTATCCCCAGTTGATCGTGTCATCATTCATCAAAAACAGAAATAAGTTCAAAAAGCAACAATATTAAAAAAAAAAATTTAAAAATATACACGCAAACACCGGTGTTCTAAAAATACTCGAACAACACGACGAACAAATCAGAGCTTAATAAGAAGACATCGTTCGTAGGTACGATCAACGATCACTTTCTTAAAAAAAAAAAGAATTTTAAAAAAGAAAATATTCAAAAATATTTACAATTTTTTTTATCAAATTTCAAACGAAACTGATCAACACATGTGCAGATAAATTTCAAATAGTGCGATCGTTGTGATAGAGTGATGGGCAATTAATAAAAATTAAGTGAATCTTTCTAACACAATTTCAAGATCAGTGCATGATCGTGTGGTTTTTTCTAAATTGTAAAAGTTTTAAAAAAAATGTTGCGTAAATTAAAAAAATTCTAGTGCATCTTTACGAATTAAAAAAAGCTCGATCGTACTATAGTACGAACATTATTCAAGTGATCGTGACAAGAAAAAAACAAATTTATTTCGAATGATTTAAATTAAAAGCTTAATTAGATTTTTTTTTTTTTTTAAATTTTGCGTGTTTGAGAATCTTAAGTGAGTTGTGACGAAGTGTTGTGTGGTAGTTCAAGGAGATCAATTGCTTCTTTGGAAGTAGAAAAAAAAAACGACGCCCCACCACCGATCTTGGCAAAATTCAATGAGCTTAGAATTGCAAATTGTCCTATGCCAATTTTACGATACGATAATTTGCTGGCAGTAACATACTTAAATGTTGTGATACATCGAGAATGAGAAAAAACGCCAAGGAAAAAAATAAATAAAAAAGCTGATTGATGACTACAAGTGCTGCATACGAAATGATCTTGATCTTGTAACGACGATAATGAAGATCGGATTTGGATCAATTCGTTAGGTACGAGATTCGATTAAGTGAGTTGGGTTTTTTTTTGTCTTGAATCAAATTTAATTAAAAATTATGCGTGAAAGTGAAATTCTGGAAATTTTCGATGGGAAGTTGATTTAGGTTGTAACTCTGGATCGAGAAATTAAAAAAGAAATTATTGAAATTAAGCAAAAGACTGTGTCTGTGTCTTGATATAAATAATGTATTTAACCAGTCATTTGATCGGTACACGGGTTTATTTCCAGTTAATAATTCCTATTCTTATATTTAGAATAGAAAATAGAAAATAATTTGTTTATTCGTTCACTTTTTGAAAGCCTTTTCCACTGATCTTAATTTGAAATATTCTTTTACTGAATGTGACCACTTCACAAAACTGTGCCCAACTATATTATTTTACGGGTAGAAGTCTGGAACGTGTTTCATGCTGAGATGCATTGTAGATTACCATGCGACTCCCTTACGACTCGTTTGGGATGAATATTTAAAATTCCTGAAATTAACTTTCTAGCAAATTTAAAGGAAGAAATGAATTCGATATCTTATCAGATCTAAGAAATTTGTAGAAATTTGTGAAAATCTGTGCAACTCTTTCGCACTACCTCGGGGATTGGTTATCAGAAAATACTAAAATCGGTTTGTAGGCTATTACATAAAAATTCTGCAGAAGTTATAGCCAATTTTATAACTCTTGAGACTTGAGTATCCCAAAATCCTAGGACTAGTTTCAAGATAAATATAAAGAAAGCACGAGGAAGTGAAAACCATTTTTATATCTATCAGTCCTAAGTTCTATGACGGAATTCGTGAAAACGTTTTCAACCCTTTTATATCCTTTTATATGTGTAGGTTGAAATCGCAAAATCCCTTGCAAAACCTCTTAAAATGTGTCTTCGCGATTATAAAACAAGACCGTGTAAGGGAAAAGTTATTCGATATCTAATCAGACCTAAATCATATGGCTGAATGCGTGAAAATGTATGCAATCCCTTTACACCCCTTTAGAGGTGAAATTTCAAAAAACACTGAAAACGCTTTCAAGCCTTTTATATGAAGAATCCGTGAAATAAACTTTAATTCAATATTTTAGAAGACCTAAGAGATATAGCGACATTCGTGAAAATATATGCATTTCATTTTCACTGATAATTTTTTTGACCCCATTTCGTATGCTAATGGACATTTGATATTTCTTTATCAAAATTACCTTTATAACTTTCAACTTTCTAGAATAGGCCGCCACCCCCGTACTGTGCAACCCTAATATAAAATTATATATTTCTGACTTGCTACTACTATACCTCTCTCTAAATAAAATAATAAATATAAATAATAGTTTTAGCTATCCATAATTATGTGTTCTGGAGATATAAAAATATGAACTTTTTCTTACTTACCCTAACCCACCTTCATCTCATACACCTGCATTCCAAACTCCTCCTAGGGGTCTATTAGGTCTACTTCCCGTAAAAATCTAATCATTTCCTTAAAATCGTTCTTGAGATAATGAGACGTGTTTTTTTAAAAAAATTCTTACCACCACCATAGACTGGGTTTAGTTGAGACTTTTCGGAAGTGTGGTAACTTAGACGAAAAATGTTGGAGATGGGCTATAAGTTCGTCAAGAAAATTGAGTTCCTTATCCCAAAAATAGATAGGATTTTGAAATTTTTGCAGAAAAAATCTTAAACGAAAAACATACAATTTATGTAGGCTAAAAATTATTATGAAGTTTCTCTCTCTGTAGAGTACAAGGGACCTTATACTGGGTCTACCTGTATTCCAACAGTTCGAAAAATAGTACCTACTTGTTATAAAATTAGAAAAATTAAAAATGTTCAACCAGATTAGACTAGATTTTTCTCTGTGTTCCATAAGAAGCTAGTTAAAATCCGGCTCGACGGACTTAAAAATGTTCAATTCTTTCCAAAAAAAATGGCTAGTAACTTTTCTTCTGTAATTTAATTATCACAAGGACTCCCAAGCTATTGATTGAGTCAGATACAAAGTAGAATGAGGCAGAGTGGTGCAGCCAATAAATCAGCAAGTCAGATAACTATTCAGTGCCTGCGTCAGTTTGAGTTTTAAATAAATTTAAAATTTTCGTTCGTATTCGTGCATACGAGGTAGCTTATAACTAAACACAATTTTTAAGTTAATTGTAGTTCAGTCTCGTCATATCAAGACCCGATTCAATGGTTTAAAGATAAAAAAAAGCCACTTGTCGACGTACATTTCTGGATTGGTGCGTAAGGCTGCCTTCGTCTACGTTCGTTCTAACTACCACAATAGAAATACACCGCGCTCAACTTTTGACAGCTAGTCTGTCTCGGGTTGCGGTGCCGTTGTGACTTTGGGGTAAAGCAAGGTGTAGTATATACATTTTCACGAATTTCGTCATATCTCTTAGGTCTGTCGAGATATCGAAATAATTTTTCTTCTGATGCTCTTTATGAAGGGGTTTAGGAACTTTTATAATTTTTTGATGTAGGTTTTCACAAATTTCGAAATATCTTTTACATAGGTCCAATGAAAAATCGAATTCTTGTCACTTAAGGAACATAGTAAAGTTTTATGATTAACCTGAAAGTTTTCAAAAATGTTCAAAACTTTTGTATTTTGACAAGACAGGGTATTCAGCCAAGCAAAAGATTTCATGTATTCATCGTACGAGGTACACAAACGCGTTTGTGTAAAGCCTATGCCAGAAACTTTAAATTTATTTTGTCAATAAATTTTTACTTTGAAAGATCTTAGAAATGTTCATGGGTTGGTAGAACAACCGGTCTATGAAAAGGAGATTCATACTCCACATATTTTTAAAAATAACTCTTAGATTTTCTAGGAAATCAATTTAATTTAAATTTAGTTTTTTAATTTAAAATGGAAAATATTTGAAAAAAAAGAGTAATGAAATGGGATATTCAACCCCTAAGTTGGTGTAAAGAGGTTGTGACGTGTTATTCAATAGGTAGAAAACAATTATGTATTTTAATACAAAAGCACCCTTAACGTTTTTTGATGGTATGTCAAATATTCAGTTTAGGTTTACATTTTGGTGAAAACGTTTGGAAAATATTTCAAATATTCTGCGTTCTATTTCAATCCAAAATTGTTATGTCCGTATTAAAATTAGCTAAGGGTTAACAAAAGTGAACATAACAATTTCGTATTTAGATAAAATAGAGAATGATTGAGATAATTAGCAGGGGGGGGGGGGGGTATGGTGGGTCATTTGGGTTGAAATCTGAGAAAACTATTAATCCTATCGACTTGGATCACCCTGTATAAAACTATAATGACAATCAAGTATGTAAATGAATTGGACTAGAAACGAAAAATTCTCTGTAATTTCGCAGCTGTGTTGGTGGTGTTCTTCGATCGGTTGATCGTAGGTTCCGGAAAACTCGGAAAAGCAAAACAAAAAAAGCGGAATCATAAAGAATTTCGCTGGTATTTCGCAGCTGTGTTGGTGGTCTTGTTCGTTCGGTTGATTGTAAGTTCTGCAAAACTCCGAAAAGCAAAACAAAAAAAAAGCGGAATCATAAAGAAGAACACGAATTTGTGTGAGGTATACTTATCTCTAACGCATATTCTGATCTAAGATCTGAGATTTGGTTTTCATCAGTTTTTAATTTAATAAAAAATTGTTTTAATTTTTCTCGCTTCCTATTTTATTATAAGCAGTAGCTGGCAATTTTGTCATACATTATACCTAAGTGCTGTTTGTTATTCTTTGCTTCAAGGTAAGAAATATTTTCTCATTCTCTATCTAACCCTTCAAAGCTCGCGCATATTCTGACAAATGTGTGTCTCAGTTAAACTTTCCCTACATCTATTACTAATAGAAATTTTAGTATTCAATATTGCTTAAGGGGGTCATCCCGTGTGCAGGCTCTTTTTTACGCCATTTTTGGGAATTTGTTCTGACTAACTTAATAATGATAGAACTGTGAAATTCTTACCATATATTTATGCACATGTTGACCAAACTTAAGAATTTTTTCAACCCCAAATTGTCGGTCATTGCTGAGATACAACTTAGCCACCCATTTTCAAAAAACCTTGTTTTCGGTAGACACGATTGCGGGCGTTCTGTTTATCTCAAATAAAAAAATCAAACAGCATTTTAATCTGTGAAGTTTGAACTAGTCTTGGAACTAGGACTATCACAAAATATTGAACAGTGAATTTTTGCGACTTATTGAACTTTTTGTCGTCAATTTTAGTGTATTTTTACGACTTCTTCAGGTCGACAAAAAAAACGGCTTGATGAATCACAATTATCCTAGTTCGGAGACTATATATTAGTACTGAATAAGTTTACTAAATTTCAAAGATATTCGTTCGATAGATTTTGAGATATCGTGTCTGCCGATTTGAAAAACATGGGTTTGAGAAAAACGCGACTAAACTTTTCATTATATTCGAAACAACATAGGAGGTTAGTGAATATAATGCCCTGTAACTTCCGAACGGCTTCGAATAGCGAAATATCACTCCGCCCACATATTAAACACTATATTTGGATGTAATTTATGCAAAGAAAAAAAAAAGATTTTTGGAAACCGTCACACGGGATGACTGCCTTCAGTTATCAAAATTTATTAAAAATAACATACAAAATTTTTTCGAATTCTTCTAACTTAGTAATTCTAAATCTAAAAGTTTCTAAAGTCTTGTGTACAGTAGCACTTGCGACATTTCTTTCCATAACGTTTTCATTCGCAAATTGCAACAAAATTGCTCTAGGAATCTGCTGTAACAAGTGTTTTGCAAGTGGTTTTTGCGTTTTTCACTTCAAAAATCTTATAGTACTATTGTATGTTTATGAATATAAATAAACAATTAAATTAAACAATTAAACGTTGCGACAAATGCACCTCCTACGTCAAAGTCAAATCTGACTCAAAAAAATATCGTCAGACCATCGATCCCAACTTTCTTGCGAGATTCGATCTTCACGCAAGCTTGTTCATTTACTTAGTAGTGTCCACGAGCCCTTAGTATACATATATTTAAATTTAATTTCTCCTTTTATAATGTAACATTTGCAAATAGATGAAATTGACCGGTTGGAGTCAAAAATGTATTTCTTTAAGGTTTTTAGACTCTAGATGAAATCTGAGGGTTTAAGTTTAATTCTACCCAAAAATTAGAAACGCATAGATCGGAGCCTCGAACAAGATAAAGTTATATATTGTTTCCTCCATGCATGACAAATTAAAAAAAAAGTTTAACTTAAAGAAATGTGATATTTTTGTGTTTATATTATGAAGAAATTAAAAATAAATTAAAAAAAGATTTCGGGTATTTACTTTTGTCTATTTCAGACTGATATTGTCAAAAAAATCAATACAGTCGTCGATGTATAACTTTTTGAAAAGAAAGAGTGTACCAAACCCAGATGAAACAAATTCTTGATTCCGAGCAAACCATTGATGGTAGTAAGAAGCTAGACTCCCTCCAATCTGCGCAATCAGTTGATGCAATACCATCTACAAGTAAAAATGTAAAAGATAAAGTTCATTCAGAAGCATTACCAGAAAACGATGTGTCAATTATTGATATATCACGTTCTTACCACAACGACCTCGTTCAGCCAATACTGAAGGAATACCCCCAGATAGCGAAGCGCCGATTTCATTGCAGTTATTTTGAACAATTTGCATGGATTGAATACTCCATTAATCAGAATGCTGTGTTTTGTTTTAGTTGTCGTCATTTTTGTTCCAAAATAGTTCATAGTGGTGAAGCACAAGGAAGCATTACGTTTGCTTACAAGCAAGGACGGCATTTGTGGGGAGGGGGTAGGCAGGGCATTTGCCCTCCCCCCTGAATTTTGTATTTTCATATATTATACATAACATATGTATATTTACATATAAAAATACATCCATTCATAACATCTTGGCCCCCCCCCTCCCCTGGAAAAACTGAAATGACGTCCCTGCTTAGGTGATATCGAACTATTTTTACTTTTCCGTGCTAACTAAAAATTAATTTCATTTTAAGCGATGTCATGAATTCCGCCACGTCTCCTAACTATGATAAGCAATTTGTCAGATATTCAATCTTAGAGGGTGTGTTGAAGGTAAGCATTATTACGAACACCGCCATATCTTTTAAGTGTTAAAATTAATTTAACTTTATACGATTTCACGAATTTCGCCATATCTCCCGAGTTGTATTCTATATTCATTATTAACTATCGTATCATTGCTTACACTTTCTTTCACAGTTTTGCAATACTTTTACTATTGGCGAATTAATCTTGATTTTATGAATCTTATGAATAAACGAATCTGAACGATATACTTTCATTCGTCGCTAAACTATCGTTCGTAACTTTTATCAATCAGCTGATCCCTTGGTCCGTGATGCTGTACTTTTATACCACATGTGGCGCATCACAAAATCTCCAGTGTATTCAATGGTACGTGCGGTACGATTTAGAGTTGTTATGATTACAGTTGATTTTTTGAGAAAGCTTACAAAATTTTGTATACCCTCTATACAAAATTAATAAATTTGATTATTATTATGTACATATATGTTTTCCGTGTATTATAATCGGGATGATTGAATAAACCCAGTTTAAACCTACGAAAATTAGTGCCGCAAAAAAACAATATTAGTATTATTTTTGGATTATTTTATGTTTTAAAATTCTTACAACGGATTTTCAAGTTTCTCAAAATGTTCAATCAATTGAAGGATATATCAATTTCAAAATGCTTTCTCAAATTTGACGGAGTACCCAGAACTTATACAAAAGGACAGAGGACACAATTCGTAAAACCTGTAATCCTTAAGCCTGAAGTGTCATGGTTGGATCTCATCTGAAATCCGAAGACATCTTCAAACTTCTTCTTTCAGACAGCAATAAAATTGAATAGCGTCTACAAAAAACTGAACAAAACATTTCGGTACATACAAAGCAGTAGTCTGTATTAGAAGTGAAACGCTGTGGCTGATAATCTTATTGACAAGAATTCTCACACCTGTTAGAAATACCAAATAGACGGCTTGAGTATCAGGTGTAACAAAAAGCTGTATAGCATTTTCAACGACCAACCAGTGTCCACCTGAGTTAAGAAAATACAATGGATCCATCATGTCCAGCTCATAGACGGCAGTAGAATATCGGAAAGAATATGCCATAGCTGTGGTCAAGATTAGATACCAGCTGGAAGGTCACAAGAGAATACCCAGACTATGTATGTATTCACAGCAACTTGATGACCATCCTAAAGAAAATTTTGATGAGACAGGAAAGTACTCTCAATAATAAAATCATATAAATCGGTACTATACAATGCCAATTTGGAAATGAACGGATAATGCATCACAATTTTTCACCTCGGTGGGTTGGTGATAGGCTGAAAATATATTCCCGGATAAAAGAGCGATCATTTTACTAAGAAAAATTATAGTCACACATTTTGGATTAAGTAAACAACCAACTAACACCTAACATATCTTCCGGAAATCACACTTATGAAGTCTTTAAAGTCAAACAAAATTGAATACACCAACACGTACTACGCGACTACTATAGAATGCTACTTAGGCTGTTCTACTCGAAGCCATAGTGGGTATGACAGATGAAAGGCTTTGCGAAAAAGGATAGTTCATAGAATTGCTTTGAACTTTTGTCGAAATTCTAAGGAACTTCTGGTTTTATAAACATTTTCAGAAAAACAACCCCCACATAATATATGTATAAATCTGGTAAAAAACTTGTAGGCAAACACAGTAGGTAGTCAAATGCAATTAGAGAAATCGCAGAAACTTTTCGTAAACAACTTGGTTCTTATTTTACAAAGGCACTTCAGAAAAAAATATAACTCAAATAGGGGACAGCTACAATACATAGTAACATTTAATTAAAACGCCTTTAAGAAACTTTTCTAAAGTTGCTGTACTACAGTATCAAAGTGGAGGCTTCTTCCTGTGCTATAGTTTGTTAATTTAATAAACATCCCGAAAGTGAAAAATTCGGCTCGATGACAACAAAATTAAACGGTAACTTCATAACGACAATTTCCATTAAGGAAGTTGTTATCACAAATTAATATTTGAATATCAACAAAGAGTTTCCTTTCCGTGTAGTTAGTCCTTAATTCGATGGCATTAAACGCCCGTGGATATCGGAAAAATGAATATTGTAATTGCAAAGGCAATTAGGTTCTTTCACTTTATTATCGCTCTCCCTTCCTGACTAATGGATTCCCTTTCAATTCGCGCAATTTTCCTAGAATTTCACTCAAGTCTTTGTATCTCCTCGTCGCAATGACAATGGACGTGTTTTACTCGTTCACATCCCGAATTTAGGACAAGGATAACAGCTCCATGCCGTACGCCATGAACCACACTAGTGCGATATTTTCTATTGAAAATTATGAGATATCTGTGGGGAGGAGAGAGTAAGGGTAGTTTGTTTTGGGGTAGTTCTGAGCTGCGTTCTTGTCCCAGCTACTCCACGATGAATTTCCATTTCCCATAATGTTTTCGTTCTACGTGCGGTTTGCATAAATAGTTTTCACATCCTTTTTGCGAAAGGACAACGATAAATTGGATCTTGGAAAGGGAGCAAAGTGTGTACGGTTGTAAGTGGCTTTTGATAGTTTTCTTTTCGAGAATTTATGAGAAATGCTTTCTAATCCATTTTTGTGTGTAAATACATATTTCTTGAAAGGGCTCTTATGAAAGATCCAGAGTGTATGGGAAATTCAAATTCATCGGATAAGAGTACAAAATGAAATGAGTTTTTCCCTGGGTTTAGTCTAATGGTATTTTTAAATTGTGCATTATGAAGGGAAACTATGTAGATTACAATATTTTTGCGCTACACAAAAAGTTTAGTACTTGCATATATCTGAACATTGAACAGGTAATTGGATGGCCGTTGTGGCCAAGTGTTTTAATCCACTACTTTCCCATACAAATTTTCTTTCTTGCTCTTCAATAGTTTCCATTGAAAAAGTCCTTACTCATTTTACTGAATATTTTAACCACAGACAATAGGTGTGTTTTTTTCAACTAGATCAAGATCAAAATCATTCGTCTTACATTGAAAATAATTACAAAGAGATGATCCAAAATCATAATTTATTATTTATTTATTTATTTATTGAAAAGCGAAGATGAACAGAATATCAATTCCAATAAAACAAATGTGCCAAAAAGAAAAATAATAATAAAGTTCAAGTAAAGAAAAAATAATAATAAAGATAAAAATAATAATAAAGAAAAAAGAAAAATAATAATAATAATAAAAATAAATAATTAAAAATAAGTTATAAATTAAAATTAGAGAAAACTAAGTAAGTTAGAAACTACTTAATAGCAAATATCGATTTTAAATGGATTTTAATAGAGCGCAAGCTGTGACCCTGAAAACTAAGACAATTAGCATGAAATGAGCGAGGTAAACGGAGGAGCGGCGAATTAAAATAGGCATTTATAGATGCAAATGGGATAATGAAAGTGTCTTGTGACCTGCAACGGTGGTTTGGTTCTCTGAATGTAAGTTCCACATACAGAGTACAATTGAAGACAAATAAAAAAAATAATGGGATCAAAGTTGGATCAGCTAATTAAATATTAATATTAAAGTGATTGATGGTTGTGTTTTGGTTTATTAAAGCTGCTTCTCACTTCATCTAAATGTTTAGTGTTTTAGCATTTTCACAGATGGCGCACTCTGCGATTCATCTGAATTTGTAGCAGGAATTTGCACCCAATAGTCTGGAATAGTCGTGGGAAATTAATACCTTTTGTACGGAAATTAAAGTGTTTGTATAATATAGAGACAGCATGTTCAAAACTATTGAAAAAGCCTTTGTACTTCTGTGCATTTTCTATAGTTCGTTACATGCAATATAGAGAAACTACATGCAATACTGCCCATGCAGTTTATCAAAGGCATTTACCAATAGGATGGTTTACTCTGCGAAACTAGCTTTTGGGTTGATCCACATCGTTGTTTTCAATTGTGATCTGATTCAGTTAAAAAAAATACTCCTAATGTGACACCCAGCTCACAAATGCCATACTAGAAAATAAGCTGGCAAATGTTTGTTAGCTAGTGAATCTTGTGGAAACGATGGTTCGGAACTTCAATAAATTTTTTTAATTAAATTGCAATTTTAAAAAATGCAATTTAAAAAAATAATACCAATATTCGAGAAATATCGATTTCATTTACGTTTCTATTCTCAAATATGGGAATATTTCATATTCTGCCGCAAACACTCATGGCTGTGCTGTTGTTTACATCTTGCAGAGCTCATACTTTTTTTACAGCTTTGTAAATCTTTATTTCATAAAGTTAAATTTAGAGGGACGAAGCTTTTTCACATAAAACCCAGTTTGCATTAAAATATTATATCGTGTGTGGTTTGGCAAAAGGCTAGCATCTTATCCATGAAAAAAAAGAGTTTTTTTTAACTTTATCGGAGTAAAAAGTTAAGTAGAATAAATCCGTTGAAAGGAACAAATTAAAAAGAAATGCCAGAAGTCAAATAAAAGCTGCACACAAACATCGAAATTTTTTTTTAAACAAATTGTATGGAATATTATTAGTTTGATTGAATACTATCACATCGAGCATTCAGAAGTGTTCCATAAATGTGATCACATTTTTAGCATTTTATCATTTAAAAAAATTTCGGATTCTTATTACACTATAACATTTAATTGCATTAAGGTTGCAATTCCCTTTCGTCAAAGTAATAAGAATAAGAAGCCCATCTAAAGAACCCGACGTACCCAATAGTTATAGAGTGCAATAAAAATCAAATGGTTAGAATTTTTTTATTTAGATTTTTAACGAATCAAAGTACCTAACTAAGCAATAAAAAATATTTGTATTATTATTAAACAATACATAAAAGAAAGTTTCCCATATCCTACATTAAATTGTATACAAATCTGTCAAATATGTGGTTGACTCGTTTCGCTGGCTAACGCACTAACATTTCTTTTTTTTTTCAAATTTAATTATAAGTATTTGCAATTTGCTCTAAAAAAAAAAACAGTTTTATACTACCTACATATTATAATATTTCATATTAGGTAAATTTTCCAGATCCTTGTATACTAAAGCAAGAAAAGCAGAAAATTGACAAAATACACTATCTGTGACCATAACTTGCCAAATATTTGCCTCAGCGGCGTGGCGTGCTGTATGACAAACATTTCACTATTTTTGATAAGTTGTATTCATATAATTTAAAAATTCAAAACTTTTGCAGTCAAAGGTTAGGTAGCATCGATAATAATTACCGTGTAATACACGTCTAAGCGAATTACTATTTTCTTATTATACATATATAGCAAGGTATACCTACTTATGTCTTCTTGACTACTTTAATAACTTTTAGGTGAGAAAGGTGACTTGGAAGTTCTTTAGGAGACTTTTTTCATATTTATAATATAAAAGAAGGTTTTTTTTCTGACTTTATTTTTTTAATGTGAAATTCATGTTTTTTTAACTCTCAAACCATTAGTATTTCTGGTGGTAACTTTCATTAAAATTATGTTAATGATAGGTGAATTTATTTTAGTTTTCTTTCCTTTCTTTTGCTTTTAAGAATCTATTTAGGAAACTTTTTGGACACAGGTAACACAGGACACAGGTTGGGTTGTACAACTTTTGATTAGAGTCTTAAAGTCATACCCATAACTATCTGGTTCGAAATATGATTTGTAACTTATTTAGGTGATTTTTGGATAAAGTTATTTGTATGATTTTCTTGTGTATGTAAAAAATTATTGCCTTCTATACTTGCAAGAAAACCTTTGGCAAAAAATGGGGAATAAAGCCTGCAATGGTTCACTGGATGTACATCTCTATTGTAAGGCCCATTCTTCTTTATGGTGGCCAGCCCTGGATAAAAGCGTGCTTAAGAATAGTCTAACAAAAGTGCAGAGACCGGCTTGTCTAGGCATCACGGGCGCTTTGCAATCAACGCCAACAGCTGCAATGGAGATTATGCTGTTTCTGCTGCCAATAGATATTCAAATCAGGAATACTGCTGCCAAAAGTGCCTTGAGACTGAAAGAGTCTGGTGGCGGCTGGAAATCTACGGATCACGGGCACAGCAAAATTCTCTCATTATTTCCAGATTGTGGGATTAATGAACTCACCGACTCCGCTTTTAAGCTTCGATACAGGATTCCATACCCTTTTCCCTACTTGAGGGGAATGGGATAATCAAAAAGTGATAAGGGAATCTGAAATTGCTATATTCACGAATGGGTCAGAAATGGATACTGGAACGGGGGCAGGGATTTTCTCAGCCGACATGAATATTCAAGTATCCTTTCGTTTGCCAGACTACTGCAATATTTCTCAAGCCGAGGTTTTTGCCGTAAGCCGTGCAGTGGGCATACTAAATTCCGCGATAAATCTTCCCGAGGGGTCGTATATAAAGATTTATATAGACAGCCTCGCAGCAATGAAGGCTCTGAGCTCCAACCTAGTCAAGTCAAACCTAGTAAGGGAGTGTAGGGAGCGTCTGAAAACATTGGGCGCAACTTATAAGGTTTCCCTGTGCTGGGTTCCGGGACACAAGGGGGTACCAGGAAATAAGGCAGCCGATGAGCTGGCCAAAACTGGATCTCAAATGGCTGCTCCTGCTATACATGCAACCCATGCGGCAAGAATACCGCTCAATTACGTCAAGAGTAATCTTGATAGGAAGGCAATGAAGCTGACCAATGGCAGATGGTTCAACCTAGCTACGTGTGAAACCTCCAGGCAGCTATGGCCAGTATTACATCCTAGAAGAACTGCCGATCTTCTGAAAAGAAGTCATATAGAGACCAGTAATATTACTTTGTGAGTGTCCTCAACTAGCCAGCTGTAGGTTCAGAGCCATGGGCAGCTTCTTCTTCTCCAGACTCGGAGACATGGCTGGATTACAAATTGATGAACTGGCCAAGTTCATTCGCACCAGTGGCTGGTTCGACTAGCTCCTCCCCTGTAGCAATGCTACGACAACCTCCCAATATGGGACCTCATCGAGGTGTCACGGGTGTGGTATCACAATGAACCAACCGAATGGTCTAAGTGAGCCGCCGATCCATGGTTTGGATGGCTGCCACCTAACCTTACTTAACCTATTAAAACTTCATTTAATAATTGATTCACTAGCATGTATGCCGGCTTATTTTCATTAAAATTGTGGGAGCGATAGAATTCTTATATCAATTTAATATCCATTCCTGCTTTTAAAACTCTTTTTAAAAAAAAAAAAATTTTATAAATCAGACTAAATAGAATTACAAATTGGACAGAAAACTCATTTAAACAACTTTTTGGTAAGAAATATGACTTTAAAACTATTTAGGTAAATTTTTGGTCACACCATATGTACCACAAAGATTTCTTGATGACTTTCCTATATAGGTATAGTCTAAAAAATCGCGTACATATTCAAGTTTTTTTTACCTCTTGATATATTCGCATTTCTTGTAGTTAAAGTGCATTAAAATTATATCAATAATATTGTCCGTTTATTACAGTCGTTACGGTTACGTTTTTCTTTTCGTTGAATTATGTCTAAACGTTTATTTGAGAGACTTTTTGATTACAAATAAGACTAGATAGTGGCTCGTATGACTTCCTGGCTAGAAAGAGTTTCTTCAATAATTTCCTCGTGAGAAATATGATTTGGGAGCTATTTAGTGGATTTTTAATTACTAGAATGTTATTTAGGTGTCTTCCTTATATTTTTTGTAGAAAAATGTCATCCATGGTGTAGATATGTTTTTTAATTTTTTTATCACATTTTTACGTTTCTTTCCTTTAATATAATTTTTTAAACTTGCATGCAAGAAATTTTTTGGTTTGAAGAAGAACTAAATAGTGAGTGGTTTGACCTCTTGTCGTTTGGAAGCTATGTAGGTGATTTTTGGCCTCCAGAAAGTTATTTGGGTGTCTTCCCCATATTTTTTTGGAGGAAAAATGGTATCGATACTGTCAAAGTATTTTTTTTATTTTTTGATCCAATTTTTAAAGTTTCTTATTTCCTTTCCTTTATTTTTTTTAAGCTTTAATACAAAAAATTTGTTTGTTACAAGTGCAAGAAAATAGTGAATTGTATGACTTCTTCATTCTGAATATAACTCAAAAGTTATGCCAATAGCTCAATTTATTTCAACAAATAAATTTTCCGATAAGAAATATAACTTGGATGTTATTAAGCCAATTTTTTGTTCATATTTATGTATTTTTAATTCTTTATCAATTGGACTACTCGGTGCTTGTTTTACAATAAAATTATGTGATTGATAGTTGTGTACATAACTTGCTTACAATTAATTATTCTGTTTTGTGATTTGTAAAGAAACTTTTCGTATCGGAGACGAATAATTTTTTAATTTTAATTTGCATTTTATCAGAAAACTACTCCTTTAATAAGCTACCAAGATGTCGTTTCAACGTTGGCTCGACGTTGTGGGACTGATAAATGGATGCCGACATATAGATGGTTGACTCGTATGACCTAAGCCCCGTTTACACTGTGAAAGCTTTTGCGATAGTTGGTGTCATGATAATTACTATTATCATAACTCTCATCACGTTGATTTCTTGATACTTACTGTCGCGCTGTCATGATAGCACTATCGCACTACCACGTTTGACGAGATAGTTGATTTTTTTTTTTTTATTTACAAAAAAATAATTATCAAATCCTGTCACTCAAAATTTTTTTAACAGCTTCACCAGTAACTCCAGCTGCAACAAGCTCTAATTAAAACATATTTTATAGTAATATGCAACGTTTGACAACATAAACAATGTAACTATTGCCAAACTTCACTGTCGCACTATCGCGCCGTGTAAACAGCAGGCTGGTGCACTATCAAACTCTCACACTATCGTACTATGCTCTCACGAAAGTACTATCGTCAACAACTTTCACCGTGAAAACGGGGCCTTAAGCTAACTTTTATTCGATTTCGAGGGTGGTTCCATAAATAACTTGGTCCGATATGAAAAACTACAAAAGGAGTTTTTTTTGTCCATTTTTAATCGAAGCTCAATGTGTTTTTCATTCCTCCAGGTTCCTAGAACTGGTTTCCTTCTAGACCCTCGAAATAGTTTAAATAGTAGACTTTCAAGGATGTATGAGCAATAGGATTTAGTACATCCTTGACAATCGTCCTACCTCACTTAAATTTGTTCACCCTGAAGAAAAGTATGTGCTACTCATATTGCCGCTCATGATTTTCTTTAGTGTTTTCTTTTCCAGAAGTATGCCAATTAAATCAATTATTCACCTCTACTGAAAACGCTTGTGTTTAAGCAACTACCCACATGTGAACCAAACCATTACAGAATATATAAGACAACCCAAATAAAACATACAATAAATGTTATAACAAGAGTACTGCGGTGCACTAGAAGATTCCTATAAGAAATTTTTTAATTTATAAGAGTTAAAATCTACAGAACTTATTATTTGATTGGAAACAACGCAATAATAACACGAAGGAAGCATAATAAAATTTGACCTAAATAAGTCCAACAATTTTATTGCACTCCATTAAATTAGGGAATCGTTAAGAGATACATTAAATCACTTCAATAAATTGAATGCCTTGTGTCCTTACATGATAATATTGAATTTTTACGATTCTAACTGAAAGATTTATCTGCCGAATCTAAAAAACGAGTCTAAAATAGGCCAAAATACTCGTACATCAAAACGGAAATGATGTAAAGTACTTTGGTATTTAATTTGCAAGCAATAAATGCGAACTTAATAACATCAAATAATCCATGGATATCACTTGTTATATGGAGTCTCATAAAATACTTCCAACTCTCATAAAATCTTTCCAGTTTCCAATCTGAACTGGATTTGTGTACTGAAATCGCACAGGATTCGATAGAATGGTGGACTAGTTTCTTCGATCAAAAATATTTTTAATCTCAACATTTTTAGATATTCGTAGTAGGTACATACATATCTTAAATTTGGTTGTTTTTTTCATTATACCTCATATTTTTATAGAACGGATACGACATTGGGCCAGAGTGTAGCCAACGAACGATTCTGTTGTTCACTTTCGTGAAAAGCGACTAGCCTTCAGGAAAAAAAACTCATCGTAATCGTTGCCAAAAATATCAAATTTGTCAAGCGTCCAAATTTCTATACTCAGCCTAGAACACGGATTTTCATAAATATTCGTTTTAATTATTTACGAAGAAAAATCATATTAGCACACACTCGCACATCGTAGAGGTATAGTTCGAAAATTGTTCGGAAAAGCTTCGCAAATGACGTGTTTTGTGTAGCTATGAGTATTTGTTTCGAAATGTTAATATAAATTTTAGTGAGGATGATACAGAGATTAGGGAAAGGTTTTTTAAAGGTTATTACAAACAATTTACCAGGGATCCCACAGAAACCATTGATTTTCTTATAGCTTCAACTAGGCTTTGAGCTGTTAAATAAAATAAGAACAATTTTATAGCTTTAGTTGATAAGAATTTCTTTTACAAGATTGTTGTGGCAATGAAAGTGACCTTATCGCTTACTCTAAACGGTCTGAGTTAAAGTTGTTCCTTCATCTGCACTTAATGAGCCGCAATTTCATGTAAGAAACTTTCGTAAGAAAAGTGATTGTCCTTTGTACTTCTCCAGTTTTCCCGGACTGTGACTATCGTTTATCTGCCTCGAACCTTCAAGACGCCCCGAACCTTGAAGACGCTCCATTATTTACCACCTAGCGAGTAATGTGTGATGTAAAGTGTTTGGAACAAAGCGTTATTAAAGGCATTAGACTACATACATACTTCGCCAAGTGTCTTCATAATGCGAAAAGATGATGAGGACAAGGTGAAATAGTGGGCGCCCTTATGGGGCTACTTTACTTGTACTATTCATTCGTAGTGAAGCTGAATGCTTCCTCGTCCACTATGGTGAAAGAGCCAGAACTTTGTTTGTGCTACGATTGATTCAATTTAAGGGTGGAAGAAATAAATGGGGAGCTAGCGGCGGTTAAGGTGGGTTGGAGTTGATTTAATTCAATATCTGGTTAATGTTTACCTAGTACTTGATTTGGGTAAGCAAAACATGTTTGCTAGATTGTTGTGACTAGGGTGGATTGTTTTAATAGCCACCGCACTTCTGAAGGCGACGATTCAGTTTAGGCAGTTAGATGTGAATAATTACGATTCGGTATTTTTAGAAATGTTTGACTAAGTGTCTAATTTCTGATATTCAATTCGATCGAAATAACTTTCTCCCTTAAGAGGGGCCTAATCGAAATCGAATTACATTCATAGGTACACATTGCTCTCATTTGAATCATAACGTAAATTGAATTGCAAAGAAATAAAATTGCCGTAAATAACTTAATGTTGTACATATTTAGATACTGATGAAACTTTGCAATAATATTATTTCTGACGCAAAGTGCTTATGGATGATTGAGTAATGCTTGACGGTACTGATGGCATTACCTGGTTACTGTACTCGCCTACAAGCCTTTTCAAAATTTAATTTCATATTAAGTATACCTACCGTGAAAAATGACTAAAAATGACCATGACTGACACTGAATCCCAAGTAAGGATACAAAACGAGCTAACCCAAAGCTTCCGAACAGAATCCGGCCTGAAGCAGGGAGATGGACTCGCTCCCATGCTCTTCAACCTTGCCCTGGAATATGTCATCAGAAAGGTACCCGTTGATACCAGAAGTACCCTACTAATCAAGTCCACTCAACTAGTGGTGTACGCGGATGACGTAAACATCATGGCCAGATCTGTTCCAGACGCAAAGGAAATCTTCCACTGTCTAGACTCAGCAGCAAAGGAGGTCGGGCTAAGGGTCAATGAGAGTAAGACCAAGTTCATGACCCAAACAAGAAGAAACGCGCCAACTAGACAAAATATGACCTTGGGGGACTACAACCTGGAGAATGTGGATCATTTCTCATACTTGGGATCACACCTTGTAAGAGACGGCAACGATCGGGACGAAGTAAATCAACGGATCACACTAGCAAATAAGGCATATTTCACGGTTCTCCCGATCTTAAAATCGAAAAAAGTGGACAGGCTGAGCAAACTTCGCATATACAAGACCATAATAAGACCTGTGCTACTATATGCAAGTGAAACGTGGACTCTCACCCAAGCGTCTGAAAAATCAATAGACGCTTTTGAACGACGAATTCTTCGAAGAATTTTGGGACCAGTAAGAGAAGGCACTGAATGGCGTATTCGGTACAACAACGAGTTGTATAACATCTATGACGACCCAGCCGCAACGACTCTTATAAAATTCCGTGAGCTGCAATGGGCAGGTCATGTGGAGCGAATGGAGGACGGAAGAATTCCCAAGCGCACATTGAAAGGTAGAGCCCATGGCAAGCGACCGGTGGGAAAACCGCGAAAAAGATACGAGGATTCAGTTGACGCAGATTGCAAATCGCTTCTTAAATGCACAAACTGGAGGACGCCGGCGCTGAACCGAGATGACTTCAGACAATGTATCCTGCAGGCCCTGGCCCGATTTGGGCTGTCGCGCCATTGATGATGATGATGATACCTACCGTGACATTTATGTAAGGTGGGTACCTACTGGAAGTAAGGTACGGAGGCAGGTTATTAACGCATGCTACAATTAGGCACGTGTAGGGTAGAGGTGTGAAATAGGCAGATACGGCAGCATTGGTAGGTCCTGTGAGCAAGGATGTCCATAGAGGGCTAGAAGGAAAAAACTGAAGATGTTTATTATAAGTAAGAAAGTAAATTGTCCAGCTTTTCCATGCCGATTCTCTGTATAAATTTTGCTCATTCTTTTAGACTCAAGGGTGTAGTTTGTGTCAAAAAAATTTACTATTATACCTAATTATCACCATTTTAAGTATCATTAGCGGTGTAGCCAACATATTACTTAATTGGGTTTTCACATGTTGACAGCATGAGAGATGGAAGAAAAAAAAATGATAAACTCTAGGTACCTACAACTTTATTTTTTTTTGCTTGGATCAATATCCGATAAATCATTAAATTTGGGATACCTACGACAAAAGTGCTGAAGATACTGCAATACTTTCTTATATGTCTACTGAACAGCCTGAATACTTATTTTTTTTAGAAGGAATTTCTCCTGTACATACTGAATTATTTAAAATTTTCATTTTACAGCTCCACATGTTCTCAAGTTGTTGTGAACTCGGGCATATTCCAGTATTAGTTTTTTAATTTTTTTTTTGATAAATCCTTAATCTTTATAAGTCATCCATCCGCTCCAGATGTCCAGCCCATTGTAGCTTTTTGAATTTTATGAAGATCGATACTTCTGGATTATCGAAAATGGCATACAATTCTCTGTTGTATCGTATTCTCCAGATCGAGTCTTCCCTCACAGGTCACGATTCTTCTGAGCACTTTTCTTTCGAAGGTGTTAAGAAATTTTTCTGATGCCTGAGTCAATGTCCGTCCACGTTTCGCTGCCATAGAAAGCAGTGAACAGGTTGTATAGTTTAAGGGGTTATGCCACTCTAGAGGCTGAAAAAATAAACCTTTTTTGTGATTTTTTTCAGAAAAACTATAAAATTAATCGATATTGAAAAAATTGATATTTGTAATACATGTTATTATCTATGTACAGTAATTTTTTTAAGCTATTAAATTAAAAATGTCGGCTGTGCAGCGATTATGCGATGATTTCTCCGTTTTTCCAGGGTCCATGGCCAGACACCTAATGCTTGTAATTTTTGAATTATTATAAGCTAATAAATTTATTTCGATTACATATAACAACAGCCATAAGAGTAAGAGCTTTTTTTTACGATATTTTGATTTTTAGCCAAATGGCGCACTTTTCACTTAGTCCAGTAATCAGAGACAAAATTTCAGTAAATATCGGGAAAAAATGGAACACGAAATGTTTTGACGTAGTTAGGTTCCAATTATGGAGTTTTAGATTAAAATTTGATATGGCGTGTTCCCGAAATATTGAATTTTCTGTTTTGTCGATTTGAAGCCGTATTTTGCATTTCTCGCCAAAAATGGTGAGAGTCAAATTTATAGAGAATAAAATTCTCTATCTTTTTTTTATCTAAACAAGTTTTTTGTTAAATCATTATTTATTGTTAATAACAAGCGTAAAGTGTAAAAAATTAGGAGATTGTCTCAGTTTTTTAAACTTTTGGACCATTTTTTTTAAAAATAGGTAACATATTTACATGGCAAAGTTGTAGAGGACTAAATTCCCTACAAGTTTCGAATACGCCAGTTTTTTCGTACGATGAAAGGATCACGAGCGGGATCTTAGCAGTTAATTGCTGTTCACCATTTTTGATTAAAATCAATGAACAGTGAACTTTTAACATTTTAAGAAAGGTGAACTGATTTGTTCTTATTTTTTCTTAGTTCGAAGTTGAACACCTACAGTTAAGTTGTACTTCTGCACATCTTTTTCTTAAATTTAAAGAAACTTATTACATATCTTCTTAATAAAAGTTCTCATTAACAATTTTCCAACTACGAACTTAGAAATCTCGTGTCAATAAAAGAGAGGAAAGAGAAAAGATCCATCAAATACAGAACATTTTAGTTCTTCGTGTAGGAGTACATCTCAGCGGTATTCTTCTCGATAGATTACTTTTCGTTCAAATAAACCAATAAATTTCCACGAATTTCCGTCAAAAACACTCGAGATCATCTCGTAAAAACTCATCTCTCTCGGGTATTGTCACAAATTGGAAAGAAAATACAAACTGTCGAATCATTTAAAATCAAATACCTGTTAATACGCTACTGCTGGATTTTCGGGAAATGGAAGCATCATGTCCTGTACCCACATATGGCACATCCAAGACTTATTGAATCGGAAAAAAACGGTGAATAAAAATCCTGGAACGAATGAAAAATGGAAAAAGATGATATATGTATGTCTTGAATTTATGATATCGTCTCGGATCTGTAAGGATATCTTTTTAGTGCACGACTAGATTCGAGAAAAATTAATTCAGAAGACACTTACCTGACGGGCAGACAGGTACACACAACCCCATCGAAAATCGAATTCGAATCGACTGTTTCTCAGATGAGGCAGATCCTAAGTGCAGGAAAATGGTATTTTTATGAAATTGTCACGAGCGAACTACTTGAATTTTCCAACTGGCTTTGATCTCGGTGGCAGTAATTTTTCAGGGTCTCGGAAAATTCATCGAACCCTTTTATCTGCTCCGTTCGACAAAATGAAAATGCACTTTTATTTGCTGAAGAATTTTCCACCTGAATGGCTTGATTCAGCTCGGATTGAAAATCTGAAGAATCGCGGGGATGATCACCAACCCCAATAGCACCAACCCTAAACCACATTTAAAGCTTGCATTTTCTGACTTATTTTTCAGCATGATAAGTTTTTATTTCGTTCGGTGTATGGTTTTTCTACTACCCTCGATATCTTTAGCATTGAACTTTTCATATCATTAATTTTGTCGCATTTTTTTACGAGAATTTCATGGTTGCGCGGGTAAAAGACAAATTTTGGTGGTAAAATGTTAAGCGCACGATTTATTTGGGGTATTAAATCGGGACGGATAGGGAGAAGATTGGAGGATTTTTGGGACGGATTGATGATGTGGTTTACTTTGAGTTGATGATTTACATAGTCGCAAAAATCGACATATGTATATGCTGTAGGTGGAATGAGGAGGTATCTTATTTGGAAAAACCGGAAAGAAACCCGTGGATTTAGTGAAGTTTTCAGTTCCGGATTTTCCTATGTACTACTTGTGTTTCTGGAATAGGTTGGCGTTAAAAACACAAAATATTTTCCAATAAACTTTACAATTTGCCAGCATTTACCTTTTTCTCACCCTCCATCTAAATCACAAAAAATTTTCGTCAAAAAACCATGGTATAGAGACTGCGTTAGTCCTGAGATAAAAGTGTCCAATATATACATTTATCTTTAAGAAAAAAGATACCAATAGCCATCTATGGTATACAACATAGATACTGGCCTTGCAGTACTGAAAATTACATTACATATGTCCAGAAAAACACCAGAATGAATACAATCAAATCTCAAATGGTAAATCGATATCTTTTTCAGTTCTGAATACTGACGATTAAAACATTTATTACCATACCTTTTCTGTGAACTTTTAGAAACATGTATCGGAATATTGAGTTTCGATAAACTTCTGGAAATGACAATGTTATGATAGAAAAATTTTGAAGACAAATGGTTTCTTGATTTTCCAAATTATCTGAATTATCATAAAATGCCGGTGCACTGCCATGCTAAAATAAAAAACAATAAACTTAATTGTGAATTTTACTTTATTATTTTTTAATATATAATAAAGTATTTTATGTCAGTACAGAAGCAGCACTTGTGAGTAGTAAACTAACCTATTTCGTAAAATGTTTTCAATATTCAGTGCTTTTAAACATACAAGTTCGTTTTTTAGTGGCCAGATAGAATTTAAATAGACTTAAAATTAAAAAAATGCTACGAAAGCAACAGTTGGTCAAGGAGAAAATTTTTCATTTTTTTTTTCAATTAAATCTATTTACTGCAGTTCATTCTGTTATGTTTCTTAAGATACAGTTCAAAGTTGTAATAAAAGATTCAGTGCTAATGAGGTATTATAACTCCACCGTTAAATCTCATTGCGGTTGAGTACCAAGGATTCATTACAATTCATTGATTCAATTACAGAATTCAGTTAATATCGAAGATTTTCTGCTGTTGAAACAAATTTCATAATCGCGAATTATGTATATTAAAGCAAAAATTCTTGCCGTCACATCCTTATACTAAAGGTAAGTGCTAGGTGGGACTGAAGATCACCCAATATTTCAACCAATTTGTTGATTAATCACTGTCCTTGAGGACATGACAATTGGTAACCCTTCACTGGATAGGATCTAGTCCAACACAGTCTTATGCGGACCTAGTCCAACACAGTCTTACATATAAACTGGTTACCATAAAAAAATTCTACTAATTAATAATGAGTTCCGTTCGAATTCTGTTGGAGTTCCGAAATGTTATAAGGGCATGAGCGGTTTGTTAACTGCCTGTCTTTGGAAGGTGTTCTAAGATATACATATGGAGAGCAAGTAAAGTATTTTTAATATGTAATTTTTGTTAATTTTTAGTATTTCTTGGGCTCTCGAAGGATCATATCGATGAAATAAGATAAGTGCAAGCTAAAAAAGCGTCATTGTACATTAAGCGCCATGATAAGCATTCACCCAAGCAGCGTTTTACTCCAGTCGGAACGTTCGTGTGGTAGCGTTCTTGGAGTGCTGTGAAGCCATAGAGCTATATGTATAATGGAGATAGCATGCAGCGACTTTTTTGAAGCCAGAGGTTTTCTTGCAAAGGACCGGCGATATTCACTACGCTACTATCAGCATCTTACTCACATGTATGTTATACTCCGGTATTGAAAAGAAAAAAAGCCCAACCTATAAATACTTTGCTACTATTTGAATTTCACTGCCACCGGGCATGAAACGCTCCATACAAAAATGTTCAATTTTGCATCAAAATGCTTTATACAGAAACGGCGCTTTGCGATCTCCGTTAGTTATAGCTCTATGTGTGAAACCGAAAAACTCTTAAAATAAACAAAACAATTTTTTATTTTTCGCATGAACTTAATTACAAAACTAAATTTTACATAAGCTTTACAGTAGTATTAGTAGTAGTAGTAGTAGTATTAGTGAATGTATAAGGTAATCTGAAAAAATCAGTTACGCCCAGTCTAACTTTACTATTTCATGAGTTAAAGCAAAGACTATCCATAACAAGACTGGATATTTACTACACATGCATTTTTAGTGTAAAAAAAACAAAAAATCATTCCATAAGCGGAAAAAAGAAATCCGATTGAACAGTTCCAATTCCATATTCCTATTCAAATTCCCGTGCGAACGAAAGAGTACGCAAAGATGCAAAAATGAATGAGTACACATTTGCATCTGTGTGCGTAGTCTTGCAAAATGCACGTAACAGAACGCTGTTCTAGTCTCATGTGTTCCAGCATAGGAATCCATAGGAACAATATCATAAATGAAATCACACAAGCACAGCTGAGCTGTGTCTGCACATGATTCGATGGAGTTCTTTTTATAGGCGTTCTGTCAGGATGTCAATGAGTTGGTGAATGCGTTTCGTTATCACTTTTTGTCTCTTTTTTAATCATGCATCATGCTATTTCTATCTACTTCCCTCACCTAATTAAATAAAGAAACCAAGGCCAAACTTTTATAAGAAAGATACTGCATAGTGTCCAGTCTTCTTATGGATAGTCTTTGGTTGAAGTCCGAAACGATCTTGATAATGTGACAGGTGTTCGAACTTAATGGTTAAATGCTTGCTCTTTCGATTTGAACTGCAAGAGCAGACTTGAAAATGAATATGGTGAAGTACCCATATGAGTCCGTATATTGAACACCGAAATGCCTAAATGGGAATATTATGCAATTAGTGCACGATTGCTTCTAGCTTGCTACCAGAAGAGTCTTAGAATTAGATTCTACAAGAAACAGGTGAACCACGTAAGCAATTTCAAGGAGTGATTAAGTCCTGGCGACAGGTAAATGCTATTACCAACTATTGTATGTTGTGTTGAAGTCTGTTTTCGCTCTTTTCCACATGTGGGGGTCACACAAGAACTGAAGTTCTTTTACAGCTATTATCTTGGTGAAAAGTTACAATGTTTTTTTTTTTCTTTATTTTATTTTGTGGCGCCAACATTGCTGTCGTCGGTTGTACTTCGTCCTTGTAACATGCACCATCATTCCATTTAGAAACGCGACCTTTAACATTGTGAAAAACTGGCTCCGAATATCAGACAAAGTGTTGTGTGCTTTTAGATGAAATTCTTTTCTACAAGAAACAGCTCGCAGGAAAGTGTATAAAATGTTGTTGCGTAGATTTTATGAAAAGTTTTACATCGACATACGAAAATAAATGTATACACTCGGTAGACTGCTTTTCCGAACGAAGATCGTCTTGCGAAGTTTCCGCATGTAGTGGAAACTACGAGCATTTTGCAGCATGTCCCTTTGGCTTGTAGTTTGAGCCTTATGATGAAATTTTCATGTTATTTTCTTTTTGCAACATTTTGGATGGGAGCTTAACTGAAGTGTTTTCATTCATAATGTACAATGCCGGAATGTTTTATTGTTAAATGATGCCAAGGACGTATTCGAAAAGATTGCTTCGTCTGTATTGACGTCATGTAGAAAAATTTCTTTTATACTAGTTTAAAAAAAACTATGGTTACCAACTAGTGAACTTCTTGATTCCAATATGGAATGGAAATATAATTATACAACAACAAAATTTGCTTCTATGGTAGTTTACCACGAAAAATTCGTTAATAAACAAAATTGGTAAAAAAATGAAGTTATTTTTGCCAGAGTTTGATGTCATGCCATTAGCGTTGAGCTTGATATTATATCCTGGCGAACAACCAAAAATTCCACGAAAGTGGTTGAAATATTGGGTGATCTTCTGTGCCACCAACCTTTAGTATACGGAAACGATGGCAAAAATTTCATTCTGGTATAATTCTCGATAATTAAATTTGTTTCAACATCATCTATATATAATATTCCTAAGCAATACCACCACCTGACAGGGTATTTCGGATAGAGGGCATGATACACCCTCTGAAGAGTCTATGCCATTCCTTTGGACTTAGTGCAACACAGTCTTATAAACTGGCCTATCCAATGAAGGTTGTCCAATTGTCATGTCCTTAAGGATAGCGATTAATCAACAGTCGGGGATTTTACGTTGGGGTTCACTTCACTGACTAACATTTAATCAAAAATGCTTCTATGGTAGCTAACCACGAAAAATTCATAAAGATACACTTTCCTCAAAATGTATCCTAGTTTGTATGAAAATCACGTAGAAAAATAATTTCGTCATATTAACACTAGAAAAATGTTGGCCTCTTTTATTCAATAAATAATGTAAAGTCTACTCTCTCCTGGACTTCGTCATATGTGCTAGAAGTCAGGCTAAGCGGAGACATCATCAAAAAATGAAAATGACATGCTTCATGTATGTACATAATTTTTTCTGTTTTCTGTCATATTACTGTATTATTAATAATACAGTATTGTTATCGATTTTTAAAAAAAAAAAATTTGCTGCCCTCAAAATTTTTTTGTCCACGTTTCATGACTAGTAGACGCGAAAAAAGCAATAAAAATTTTCACTCCGTCTGTACGCCGTACGCCGTACGCCGTACGTCGACCGCCCCAAAATCTTTGAAGGCTCGTAGCTCTCAAACCAGTGGAGCTATTAAATTAAAATTTTTTCTAAGAATAGACTTGGTGGACCCCTTGAATTGACATTATTTTCAGGGGAGGAGGTGTAAGGGGGAAGGCGGGGTAAGCGTTTTAGACGAAAAATTTAGGTTTCTAGATCTCAGGAACCGCTTGTGTTAGGAGGCTGAAACTTGGAATTTCTATAGAGCTTTGATAATGGACCCATTTGCAAAAAAAAAAAACAGATATGGGTGAAGGGGTGTGGGAGTGGAAGGGGAAGCAATGCGTCCGAAACGCTAAAAAGTCGAGATCGACACATTCTAAAATCCATATCTCCTAAACCGTTAATAGCAAGCAATTTAAACTTAACAAATATCTGTAGTTATACTAGGAGAATAGATTGATACAAAATTTTTGGATGAGGGTAGTGACGTACGGGGGTGGGGGTTGAAATACTTAACATTACAATATCTCCCAAACCAGTGGCACCAGAAAAACAAAATTCGGTTTGGATACAAAGCTTGATAAATGAAGATTGCTCAAAGTAAAATCTTTGAAGGGGGCGGGGGAGTACGTAAGTGGAGGGGATAAGAATTTTTCAAAAATAACACGTTTCATATCTCAATAACAGTGTAAGATGGTTGCTTCAAATTTTTACCAGAAGTAGGCCTAATAGAACCCTAGTACGGAAAAAAAGTTTGGGGGTGTGGGTGTAGAGGGTGAGGGTGGGGAAGGGTGAGAAAGAAAAAGTTTCGATGCTTATATCTTAAGAATCTATAATGATAGGAAGCTGAAATTTGGTATTTAGATAGAGCTATAGTAGTGGCATGGTGGAAAAATAAAATTTTTTTTAGGGGTAGTATGGTACGGTGGTGGGGGGTGTTTTTCCTAACTTTAGAACGGCTTATGCTAAGAAGTTGAAACTCGGTACGTATATGTAAATTAACTAAAAAAGTAATTCTGATAAAAAAAAATTTGAATATTCATTGGCGTTCAGAAAGGGGGGGGGGCAAACAAAAATATCGGTTAGTATAAAATGCATATATTTTCACGATTTTCGTCATATCTACTAGGTCTTTCGAAATATTGAGTTCATTTTTTTTCTACGGATTCTTCATGTGAATACCTAGAAAGTGTTTTCAAGATTTTTTGAAATTCGACCCCTAAGAGGGTGTAAACTGGTTGTATACTTTTTCATGAATTCCACCATGTTTCTCAGGTCTGATCAGATATCGAATATCTTTTCACTTCCCCAGGCTTGTTTAATAATCACCTATTTTTAAGTTTTGTTTTTTTCAACCTCTAGACCGCATCCCGGAATATGACCAAATTATTTAATTCATATGTTACACCATTTTCTTAACGCTTCCCGAACTTTTTGTTAGGTTTTCAGTCACATAGTAACATACACCGCATCCACGAATTGAACGCGTTCTGAACTTCTGCCGGAAAAATAATACAGTTGCGCGCAGACTGTTGGCAGATTTTTATTTAACTATGTCCTTTTTCTTGTATTACCCTATTTTTTAATAGATGGTATCAATCTAGAGAACAACATACAAAAGCTTCGACCTAATTCTAGCTCAACAAAACTTATCGCAGCGATTGATTGTTATATTATTAATTTTTTTAGTCAAATTTGCTAAGCAACAAATAAATTTTTTTTTGATAAGATAAGAACAGATCAGATACATATTTTGGCAGCTTCCTCTAAAAATAATAAAGCGGTTTCAATTTGAAGATGGTGTCTTTGGAAGATTGCCAACTGTTCACTTGCAAGCTTCACAAGGTTGTAGATATTTTTTATATCCGTTGTATAGATTTTTCTTTTTTCAGTTTTCATTAATTTTTGCAAATGTGTCGGGGTCATATGGAAATGTTCTTTGTTTTCAGTTTAATTTCCGTTTCAGGTTTTCTCAAATGAATTTTAGAGATGCTACCACCTGAGATGTTCAGTAAATTTTACAGTGGTTGTTTCTATTTCTATGCTCTTAGCGACTAATAGGATTATCTCGGTCACGAAAAATAGAGTGGGTTAAAGAACCAACATATTTAGTTTCAACTATATCGGTATTCTATCAATACGAAAAATGAATTTATAATAAATAAGAACAGACAATAATTTTCTGGTTAAATGCTAATCTAATATTTATTTAATTCAACATTTTCGCTTTTAATTCAAATTTAAGTAAAAGGTTATTCAATAGGTACATAACAGTTCTGTATTTTAATACAAACGCGCCCTTAAACTTTTTTTCTAGTATGTTGGTGTCGGAACGTCAGTCAAGATTTACATTTTAATTACATATGTATAGTGATGTTCACGAACGAGCAACGGTTGGCAATTCTCTCAACTATTCTGTGTGTTATTTAAATAAAAAATTGTTATGTCCCTATATAGAGTGTAAGGTGGGTTGTTTAAGTTTTTACAAAATCCGATAAATATTTTAGGTCTAATTGCAATTTTAGTATTTTGAAACATTCAACCGTAAGTGTAAAGGGATTGTGCACGTTTTTATGAATTTCGTCGTATCTTCGAGTATTAAGTCCCATTTTGAAATTTATCGAATATGTAGTTTTTATTTTAACCGGCTAAATAAAAATGGCCTGAAACTTAGTTTCAGATTTCTTTTATGTTTAATCACCCCCATTTTTATGGAAATTGAAATAAAATAAATTTTCTAATGGCGGGCGGGGTACGACGAAAATTCAATTTTTTTTTCCTTTTGTGGGGTCTACTACACTACTTAAAAAATGAATTCAAATAAAAGCAAAAAATTATTCAATTCGCAAATAAAAATTCAAGTTCAAAAGTCAAATTTTGACAATATTTTACATATTGTCAAAATTTGACTCCATTCAGTCCCTTATCGAAATGAACTCAAGAATAGGTTCGCTACCCTTAAGATAAGGAATATGAGATACTTATGTCAATAGCCAGAACACTACATTAACTTTTACGTCACTAAAATGTTACATTGGCTTCAATATATAAATAATGCACATCAGTCCTAATAGTAGTCTGTGGTTTCTGTCCAGTTGCCAAATATGAAGGAATAAATTACTTTATTATTTTAAAAAATGAAGCATACTCTTACAGCACTGTCTACACGACCCATTACCCAAAACACTCTCCAGATACACCTTTACGAATTGCAAATCATCTCAAATTCATGACGTAAGTGATTTCTGAGATGCCAAAACAATTTTTTTCGTATAAGACAAAAACTTACTTACATCCTAAACCAGAAAATGTCAAGCATCCGAGCTGGTGTCCAGTCTAGCTCTTGTGAAAATTGGAGACCACATCGACGAGTCATGGTTCGCTTAAGAACTTTCTATACGCTGTAAAGCGTAGATGGCGGACAGACGGGTTTTTTTAGAATACAAAATTTCCTTTAAAACCCAACCCAGAGAATCCTAAAGTGTCATCAAATTTTTGTTTTGTAAAAATTTAGAAACCACATGGTTACAGCAGTAGTTTGTATAAGGCATAAAGAATATACGGCGGATGGACGGACTTTGTTATAATACAACATTCCCGTTACAGCGCAATCCAAAAAAATTTCAAGTTGAAAAGGACTACCGCCGAATCCAACTTTTGTAAAAGTTTGGAATTCTATGTATCGACGAGTTTTGCTTCACTAAAACAGTTTGTAGCCTTAATGGATATATGGCGGACAGGCGGGCTTTTTTATAATAAGTACGACATTTCTGTCAAATCCAAAAACTGTTTAAGGGCTGCCGAATTTGGTTTCTGTTAAAATTTGGGAACTATATGGTTTACTGAAGAAGTTTGTATACGTCGTAAAGAGTATACGGCAGACAAACGGACTTTTGTTATAACATTCCGTCACAGCCCTATACACAAAAATTTGAAGCCTGAAAAGACTATCGCCAAATCTAGCATTTGTACAATTTGGAAACAGTATTCCTAAGCATCGTCAAGTTTTGCTTTATTAAAACAGTTTGTGTACGGCGTACAGACATACTTTTTATGGTACAACACGAATGGAGGAAAAAACAGAAACAAAAACAGCCATACACGGCTGACAGACGGACTATTTATAATACAGTAGAACCTGAAGTCCTATCTTGATCACTTGCTTAAATTTGCCATTCTTTTACGATCCCAATGTATTTTATAATCTGACCAATCTATTAAAGTGACCAGTTTTGCACAGTCCCTTGGGTGGTCATTATATAGAGGTTCTTCTGTATTAATTCGAAGGAGTAATATATTTTTCAAGAATTTAATTGGGAATTATTGGAATTGGGAATTTCTCTAGTTGGTTTGCATGTACACACCGAGTTTCAACTTCCTAGCATAAGCCGTTCTATAGTTAAGAAAAACTCCACCCATCCCGTACCATACAACCCCTATACAAAATGATATTTTTCCAACATGCCGCTTACTCTAGCTCTATCTATTATCCGCACTAGCTATGGATACTGAAATAAATTCAATCTTAAATCTTATCTAAATACTAAGTCTTAGCTTGATATCGTTATACATAAGTTCTCGAGATATAAAAATTAGAACCTTTTCCTTTTCATCGTCCCCCCATCTTACCCTCTACACCCACAGCCCCAAAATGTATGTCTCTGCTAGGGGTCTTTTAGCCCTACGTTTGGTAAAAATTTCAAGAATGTATCTTATACTGTTCTTGAGATATGAGACGGGAATTAAAAAAAAAAATATATCTCCTACACTTTCATGCTCCACCGCCCCCCTTAAAAAATTTTAATTTCAGCAAACTCCGTTTATCAACCTTTAATTACAAACCAAAATTAATTTATCTAGTGCAATTGGTTCATGAGATATCGTAATCTGAAGTTTTTCAGCCCCTACCCTTGTTCGCCACTGCCCCCACTCAAAAATTTATTTCTGGTCTATTTTCCTAGTATACCTACAGATATTTTTTAAGTTTCAATTTAGTGGCATTAACTGTTTAGGAGATATGCATGCTTCCCTAAGACTCCCTTCAAAATATGGTCACTTTAAGGGGCCTACCAAATCTATTCATAAAAAATTTAATGAATTTAATAGCTTAAAGGGTTCGGTAGCTAGGAGCCTTCAAACGATTTTGCGTACACCGGTAGACGAACGGTGTACGACGAACAAACGGACTGAAATTTTATATTGCTTTTTCGTATCTACTATCATGAAATTTTTGTACGTCATAAGGCGGACAAGTTGACTTTTTTTATACTGCAAATTTTTAGAGTAGAAGTTTCAGGTCGATCACAAAAGATTTTTAATTAAGAAACAATGAACTTAAATTCAAATATGCCTTAACTAAATTACACCAGATTGCCACATAATACCCTGTAATCATAAACTCCATTACGGTACCGAAAATACTTCGACGTAATAACCCCTTTAATAAAATTCAATTTGTACGCATTAACCGCCAACCAAACTGCATTACGGTCTCGACCAAAATATTAAAACAGATAAAACTAAAAGCAAATTATCCCGACGTTTCTGCACAAGTATTTAGCCAGGCACCCGAAAAATGAAAATAATAAACCCTCACCGATAAAATTAATTAAAATCGCCGAGCAGGAATTGTGTGAGCTCTGTAATGTTCCCTAGTACTGAAAGTGACCGCAGATGCCACCCACCAATTTTCACTATAGCTCGTTAAATTTTAGTGGATGCGATTTTCATCCCCCAGAAACGCCACCCTGACGACTATCGAAACGCTGACCCGCGTTTCAATCCTCTCGATAGCCATTTTCATCCCCTACAGAATAGCCAGCCCAGTCTTTGGCGGCGGATAGTAGTCTTTTCTGACTAGATCATAGAAGCGAACGTCTGGTCAATTCGCCAATGGCCTAGTAGTTAAATGTGCACTAGAGCTACATACTCGTATGTGGAGTGGCACAAGGAGTGTGCTCTCTATCGCATAGTGGATTTTTCGGAAATTATTTTCATTTCACTGACTCATGCCAGACTTGCGACTATCGTAGACAGTTTAGTGTCTAGTTTCTCTAGCGGACAATGTTTGTATGTTGGCTAGTGTCGGCGATAAATAATATTACAATTTGCATTATTTTCGGATACATCCGAACACCGTCAGCTGTTTCTATTTTGTTCAATTGGCGCTGCACGGATCGCTTGTTATAGAGCTTAAACAGGTGCAAAATTGACGGATATGTTTTGCAAGTTGAAATTCTATTTTTACCATAAAATTAAAAACACGGGTGTTTCAGATAAAAAATCGGAAAAACACAGCAAAGCTTTGAGCGAATCGTTTGGTTTTTAGTAATAAAGAATTTATACTTTCGCTTAAAAATATTCGCAGTACTAAAGGTTGTATTTCTCTTATCCAGATCCAAAAGTTTGTAACAAAAAACCGATTATTAGGACGAACAAAAATTATAATTTATTTCACGCGTTAATTTTCAATATTTTGCTGGTTGTTACAGTTGTTAATTGTTACTAAACGATAATTAAAGAGCGACTGAGAAATTAAATCGTTAGTGATAAGTAATTGAGGCTCCAAACGTTTGAAAAGGTTTACAGTTTGTTTTACCATGCGTATAATAATATAATTTCTGAATTCGACCTCGAGAGCAAGTTGTCGTGCATGAAAAATTAACACCACCACTTTCATGCATCTGTAACTTTTAACGGCTCTAAAATTTTGAGTCTAGATTAACCTAATAATAATGACAATTTAATTCTCCAAATATCCTTTGAAGCACTCTTTATATACTCAAATAGTTATAATGTAAAAAGATTACATACACACGCTGGCAGCACTAGAGCAATCATCGATGGAGTCAAAAGCTCCAGTGAGAGCGACAGAGCAGTAGAGGGACTATTCATCTTCTACACACACCATCGAATGTACTAAAAAGAACTCTGCTATAAAGTTCATTCGTCAATTTCAACTGATTTTACTATATTATTTTCAATTCTTTTATATCTAGCTTAGTTTAAAATTATAGAAAAATTTTGGGAAATAAACAAATTATTATTATTATTACTACTATATTATTTTAAAAATAGATTAAAGCGACCGATTAAAAAAAAAATTTGCTTCCCTGAAATAATTTTTTCATGTTTTAGGACTGATAGACATAAAAAAAACTTTGTCTGATTGACCGCCATATACTGCAAGCCTGTTCGAAGGATGTAGACTACCCTTTGAGTTGTAAGCTAAGATTTTGTTCTTTGGTAGGTTGAATGGGCCCTTTTTAGCGGTATGCAGTGGGAGACTCCCTCTAGTGGTAATTTGTTAGGTATAGTCGAGGTGCAAGGTCAAAATGTGGTGAAAGAGCTTTCTAAATGAAACTAGAGACGTATCCAACCCAACTCCTGTAAGTTTCTGAGATATAAACATTACACTTTTTTAGAAATGACTGTCCCCCACTTTCGTGCTCCACCTCCCCCCTTAAATAATTTATCTTTAGTGGACTCCTCTTCTAATACCACATACAGAAACTATTATCTATTATAACCAAATATTATCTTCCTGGTGTAATTGGTTCGGAAGATATTGTAATCCAAAGTTTTTTACTCCCCAACCTCTCAGCCCAGCACCCACCTTCAAAATGTTAGCCCTAGTCTAATCTTGAAGCATTCCTATAACGACAACAACAAAGTTTCAATTTTCTGACATCAATTGCTCAGGAGCTATCAATTTTAGAATGTTTCAATCCCAGCTTTCATGCGTTTCGGGCTCATTGTTTTCACCTCCACTTCCAAACCCTAACAACTATTTTGTTGAAAATGAGTATACAATGATAGTACCTACTACATAAGTTCCAAGTTTCAGCCTCGTAGCATAAGTGGTTCCTGAGATCTAAATCCAAAATTTTTTGTCTGAAACGCTCCCCTCTCAGCATCCCCTCATACCCCACCCATCCAAAATATACCATTCATCGAGGTTTACCCAATCTACCGACTATAAAAATTGTATGTTAATATCTCACCGAACTATAGAGCTACGCGCCTTCAAGCGATTTTGCGTACGGCGCACGGCGCGGCGTACAGACGGAATTTTTTTTTGCTTTTTTGGGGTTTACTGGTTCTAAAACGTAAAAATACGAAATTTTATTTTTTGATATTTCAGGTCGATCACAATTTTTTATTATAAAAACATAACGCAGTCACGATCGGCTCCAAGCCAATCGTATGATACTCTAGATGAAATACTGAACTCCGATTTATATTTTAGTTGAAAATATATCAAAAGAATGAGGAGTGTACAAACATTTATTACATGACTTTTTACTTACAGGTAGAAACAAGTGTATAGTGGCTACTCGATTTCTTGATTTATAGTGAGTTCCATAAATTTAGTTAGGACACTTTACAGAATTTTTGTATGGCGACTACATGTAGGACTTATGGGATATTTTTCATATTAATAGTTTTAGCTGCGAATATTATAAAATCAACGTAAACAAAATTTCAAAGTCGTAACGTAAAGCGTTTTTAAGTTATCGTTCAATATTGGTGAACGCGTGTCTTCAGGAGTTTTGTATGATAGCTACCCGAAGGAGTCGACGGATGGCGCCAACTAATGAACTCAGTATTGATTTTGATATAAAACTAATTCCTGTAAAATTTTGAATCCCTGCTTTAATTCGTACTGGAGCTATAGTGGATTCTATAACTTGCATACGTTATTGAAGACTGCTCCACGAAGGTCTCATTCGATTTGTATTATATTCTGAACTTTGCTTCAAACATTGTAGACTTTAAGTATGCAAAATTGCAAGTTCCTAACTTGAAGCATTCGAGCAATAATTGTGAAAACGTGTTTCAAGGACTCTTGTATGGGAGGCACCCGAAGGAGTGAAAGGATATCACCCATTAACGAACTTAGCCTTACTTTTTCCATTTTACAAGTTGTGACAAAATTTCAACTTCCTAGGTCAACGCGTTTTTGAGTTATCGTGCAAACGGACGGACGGACAGACGGACGGACAGACGGACCGACAGACGAACGAACAGACGAACGGACAGACGGACCGACAGACGGACGAACAGACGGACAGCAAACGGATTAGGGGGTTTTGGCCTCAAATAAATATAAAATAATTTAGAACTTTTATTCGTCCGAGGCTTGGTTCTATGCGTTCCAAATTTTCGGGCTGGATTAAACCTATAATAGGTGTGTTTTAATGCTCTCCAGAATAAAGCACCTAATCGACAGGCGAAAAAAAAAACGATCCTGGGTATTATCTGGAGTACATTTAATTGTTAAGATTTGGCAGCCCTGCGCTGTCAAGTTTGAAATTAAGTGACATTTCCGTTTCGGTGTATTACATTCAATTTGAAAAGTATTTTTGAAAGTACGACGAGATCTGTTAAAGATAGTCAAAATGTTAAGTTTTGTTTAAGTTCCTTCTCATGTAAAGTAAACGAACGGCGATTCGAGAGACACACTTTTTCCACTTCTCACATCTTATTATGGTCGAAATTTTATTCAAACAATGCAATCACTCACCTTTTCTTTTCTTGCTTATCCATTTCACTTTAATTTCTTTTTTTCCTTTCTTCGCTGCAAAACTTATGGCAATATAACTGTCACCGGGTTTGATTTTATTGCAGTTCGGTTGAATTTCTGTTGTGTAGACAAAAATGCTGCCAACCATTAAAATGGAATCGAGTAAAGCTCACACCATTCATTCTCTCCGGAGTAGGATATATAACCTAGTAAAATTAGTGGGTTTACTATCCTGGATGTTGTTGTTGTTTCACATATACTTATGCTGTACTATCCTACTCTGGAGAGCATTAAAACACGCCTAATATACTGTATATGATTGAGTCTGAGCATGGGTGGCTTAGTGTCTAGAGCACTTGCCTTCGGTGCATCTGTTACCAGGTTCGAATCTGCTTGGTGACAAGTAATTTTTGGGAACGGGATTGGGTGCCGGACTACCAGTTCACTCATCTGTAAATGAGTAAATTAGTGAAAATCGGGGTAAAAAAATCACGGACGAGCATGTGGCTGATCACTTCACCTCCTAGTGTTCCGTTGGTATCGTAATGAAGTTACTCTAGCATTACTTCAAGGGCTAGTCCCGATTTGGTCTGTTGCGCCATTGATTATTATTATGATAGTGAAAATATTTGTGTTCAAATGGTTAACATGGGTGAAGGGGTTTTGGAGTGGGGAAATCAATTTGCTAGATCAAAAGATGAAATTCAGACATTCGAAAACCCATATCTCTTGAAGGGTACCTGTTACATAATTGAAACTTTATGACAGTTTGTTTGAGAGCAAATCAGAAATTAATTTTGAAATTTTTTGAGTTAGCAGTTTTCGGCGAATATGTGGATCGCAAAACTTCAGATAAAGAATTAATTACGAAGGAAAGATAAAATGTTGTTTTTTTCATAAAAGTGTATAAGGGGTGTCGCTGGATATAAGTTGAAGAGCTGATACTAGATTCACTAGATAAGTGGCATACTCTACACAAACTCCGAGAATTCTTTATTGAATTCGTTATATATACATTGGTAAATGAATGCTTCCAAGATAATTCCATATAATCACTTTTAAGATTTAAATTTTTTGGATTTTTAAAGTCTAAGGCCCGTTCCTGACGTCAACTAACCGAAACATTAACTGCAAGTTTTGTATGAAAACATGTCAGTTATAAATATTTAAAGACAACCCGACTGCTGAAAATAAGATCGCACTAAAATTATCAAGAAATTCCTGCAATAGTATTTTGAAACGTGCTAAATTTGCATATGACCAAAATCTTCGGCGCAAGATCGTCGACAACCCTAAGAGCTCGAGATCTTTTTGGTCATTTGTTAAATCGGTCAATAACAATTTTGTAAAGACTTCTACACCACCTCTTCTCGATGGTGACCGAACCGTTGTAGATCCTACGGATAAAGCAAACCTTTTGGCGGCAAGTTTCGCTAGAAATTCTAGACTTCCACCTTCGAATCAGAGTCCCCCCAATCCCCCAATATCGGATTCCTTGCTGCCTCCAATCCGTTTTCGAAAAAGGGTTATTTCCAAGATCTTGCAAGGGCTCAGTGTCTACAAATCTGCTGGACCGGATGGTATCCCCCCCATAGTCCTCAAGAAATGTTTTTCCTCTCTGGCCGCTTCGCAATCTCTTTCATCTTTCATACTCTTCAGGGTGCTTTCCTCAGATGTGGAAAGTTGCAAATGTTCAGCCAATTCCCAAAAAAGGAAACAAAGCGGATCCTGCTAATTACCGCCCAATAGCCATTACATCCGTGCTCGCTAAAGTAATGGAAACTGTTGTCAATCGCAAAATAACCAAACACCTCATGGTTAACGATCTGATCCACGACCGCCAATATGGATTCCGTTCCGGTCGTTCTACAGGTGACCTTTTAGTTTATCTAACGGAACGCTGGAACTCGTGCATTCACAAATTTGGTGAAGGTCAAGTGCTTGCCCTTGACATTGCTCAAGCGTTTGACAGAGTTTGGCACCAATGTCTCTTAGGAAAACTTAAAGCCTTCGGCTTTAGTTCAACCTTTCTTAAATGGATTGAGAGTTTTCTCTGCAAACGTTCAATACGAGTCGTATTAGACGGAATAACTTCATCCTCCTATCCAATTAATTCCGGTGTACCCCAGGGCTCAGTTCTATCCCCCACCCTATTTCTCATCTTTATTAACGACCTTCTGTCGTCAACTCTCAATCCAATCCATAGTTTTGCAGATGACAGTATATTAGACAATGTCTTTAATTTCGACTCGGCTGCAGAGGCACGTCCGGCTTCGGTGGCCTTGCAACGCACTGAGTTATTCGGTTCATTGAACTCAGACCTCAATCTCATCTTGGACTGGGGCAAGAAAAATAGAGTAGAGTTCAATGCCTCCAAAACACAGTCCTGTCATCTATCCCTTAAACGTGATGTTCCGACGTCGGTCGCAAGTATATCCTTTGGTGGCGTTAAAATTTCTTCTTCTGATGACTTCAAATTACTTGGTGTAAAAATCAACAGCCATCTAAACTGGAGCCAGCACATCTATGATGTCGCAATTGATGCTTCTAAACGCCTTGGAATTCTACAAAAGTGTAAGAAATACTTTTCAGCGTCCGATTTAGCTACAATCTACAAGGCATATATCAGACCACGTCTTGAGTATTCAATTCGCATATCTGGGCTGGGGCCCCAAAATCCCATTTAGCCTTGCTCAATCGTATTCAAAAACATGCGTTCCGACTAATTGGAGACGAAGCCGTTGCAGCTTCTATAGACTCCCTTGAGCATCACCGTAATGTCGGAGTACTCAGTATTTACTACCGATATTTTCATGGTAAATGTAGTAAAGAACTTAAAGAACTTATTCCCCCACTCTTAGTCGCCCCCGTAACACTCGCCAAGCTTCACGCGCCCACGAGTATACCGTTCAGCCCCATTCGTGGAGAACAGTGAAATTTAGGCAGTCCTTTATCCCCCGAACAACAGTAATGTGGAACGCATTGCCAGCTGATCTATTCCCTAATGAGTATGACCTTCAGCGGTTCAAGAACAACGTCCATCGGCACTTTAGACGTTTCCCTCCTGTTCCACCGCCCTAAATCCCCAACCATACCATTTTATCCCCAACCTATGTCGTTATAGCTGTGCAATCGCATTAAAGGGTGACCCCCTAAGCTATAATGATGGCCGTAAGAAAAAAAAAAAGTTAAAAAAGGTCCAACTAGAACGTAACTGCGACAATCGCAGGAACAGGCCTTAGAGAGAGAATCGGAGCACATTTCACCTGATAGTGTCTTACTATGAAATAATTAATACGCACTGCGCTTGCTAAACGTTTATTATTTTATTATTTTTGTCAACTACAATTTTAAAATGAATTCAGTATTCCACTAATAAAATGCTATGTAAGAACGGAATTTTTTTTTAATAAATTTTAATTTGACCGATTACATGGAAGTTTTGAAATTCTCATTTTTATCACAAAACTAAACAGGAACCTAGAACCCTTGGTTCTCGGATCGCCTTCAAAAAACGTATTATTCGAGATAAAATAACTCTTCGGTTTGTAAAATAACTGCCAGGGATGTAAAGAAGAACTGACCTGTAAACCTTGTTGGGCATATTTATTAACTGGAAGCGGACAACTCACATCCCTTTTGGTAACAAGTCGAAACACATAAGTAACGAACATCAAAAACATTGAAGGCGGATTACATTCCAAATTGCAGAGATTTATAAATCGTCGAACTATTAAAGATTTCCGTTCTTTTCCTTTACGATCGATTTGAACTTGAGAAAATTCTCCGAGTTGAAAGAATTTATATATTGGTTGTTTAGGCTCGAATGCGGTATCAAATGACTGGTTCATTTGTGTTAAATTAAATAGTGTGACAAATTTCGGATTCGAGTTATGTTCTGTTCCGAAATAATGCAATTTGTAGCAGTACTGTAATTTGAATTAAAATTTTATTTCATATTTCTTAAGTAGTTAAACTTTTTTTTTTATATTTACCAATATCAAAGGCTTAGTAAAAACACAGTGATAGTGAAAAATCACTAGAAAATTGTAAAAAAACACGTCCAGTCTCATTGCTGATATTTTTCTTTTAATATTGTTTGCTCGAATCTATAAAATTTAAAATAATATTTTGCTTATTATCTTTACCGAAAAATCTATGAGTTATGTCATATTTTGCATCCGATAGTTGCGTAAACAATTTAAAGTCCATTTTATTACGAAAATAGTTATAAACGTTACAGGGTTATTTCGAGACATCAGAAAATGTTTGTGAATGCTCCATCGCAGATTGCACCCATCATTTAATTAAATAATTACGATTTCCCGGATGTCATCATTAACCGAATTCTGATCATAAGTCGATATGTCCTGCTCATAGAGATATATGTACTGGAAATGACAGGCAATGGCAGTTTTGAAGCCGGACAATTTTTCATGAAGGACGGCAATTAACACTGTGCTACTATTAGCATCTTACTCACATTTATGTTATATCTCGGTCTTGAACACGAAAAACACCAAACATTTTAATACTATTTAATCCAAAATCTATGGTCCTGCTCTAATGCCCATCCAACATTTGTTGAAAGGTTGTCCAAAGCTTGAATAGCTTAAGAAAATATTGAAATCTTCGTGTCATGAAGCGTGCAATTTAGCTATGAAATTGGAATAGTAGCAATACAAAGATGTTGTCCATTTAATTTGTTTAATTTTATTTCAATAAAACAGCATTGTGACTGATTTAAATAAATTTCCTACTCTAAACAGTTAATATTCACGGAGAAATAGTAACACCAACAAAAAAAAAATCTGCCAATGGTCTGGCTCTGGGCGCAACTTTATTATTTTTCCGGCAGAAGTTTGAAACGCGTTCAATTCTGAGATTCTGAATAGGTGATTATTAAACAAGCCCGTGGAAGTGAAAAGATATTTGATATCTGATCAGACCTGAGTGAAATGGCGGAATTCTTGAAAAAGTATACAACCATTTTACACCACTTTACACCCCCTTAGGGTCTAGGTATTCATATGAAGAATCCGTAGAATAAAAACGAATTCGAAATTTTGGGAAGACCTAGTAGATATTACGAAAATTGTGAAAAGATATGCATTTACATTCACTAAAATTATTTTTGCCCCTCCTACCGAGCGCCAATGGATATTAGTTTTTTTTATCAAAATCGCTTTTCTAGCTGATATACACACCAAGTTTCAACATTCTAGCATAAGCCATTCTATAGTTAGGAAAACAACCCCCCCCCCCCCCACTCACACTCATCAAATTATATTCACCGCAAGATGTTTACTGGTTCTAGCCCCTTAAAATTTTCAAGATCATATCTGATACGGTTCATAAGATATAATAACTACATTTTTTGAAAAATGCTGCTCCCCACTTCCGCGCTACACCTCCTCCCACAAAAATTTTTCTTTCAGTAGACTACACTGGTGATTCCATTAACAGGAACCAAATTTTATCTTCCTGGTGTAATTGGTTCGGAACATAAAGTAATTCAAAGTTTTTCACCCCTCACTTTCACACCGCACCACCCCTGCCTAAAAATGTTAACCCTTTTCTAATCTCCTAGTATCTGAAAACAACTACAAAGTTTCAACCATCTGACATCAACCGTTTAGCAGATATCGATTTAAGAATGTTGCAATCCCAGCTTCCAAGCGTTTGGACGCATTGTATTTCCCCCACTCGCACAGCCCTCAACCCCTATCGACCATGTTTTTGTAAATGAGTCCACTATCATAGTACTACATAAGTTCCAACTTTCAGCCTCCAAGCATAAGCGGTTCCTGAGATCTAGAAACAAAAATGTTTCATCTAAAGTGCTTCCCCTTCCTGCACCCTCAAACCTCCATCCCTCCAAAAGCCACTCGTACAGATTGAGCCATTCTACTATTAAAATTTCAACTTGTTGCTATTCACTATATGAATGCCAACTTTGCATTTTATGTATTTGAATCAAAGTTGGCATGATGCTCAAAAAATAAAATTTTTAAAAAGGTTTTAGGCAGTCTAATTGAAAACGAAATATGTGAAAGGTCCTAACCGATAAAAATAATATATATTAAAAATCAAAATGAATTCAATAAAATTAATAAAATGATAATAGTTCATCGACATATAATAATCTAATATATAAAATAAAGTCAGTTTTTTGGTCGATTACGATTAAAGTCTACAAATGTGAGCCGTTCCTTCCCAAATTTCGCATGGACATTCTCGAGACTACCGGGCAGGTACTGGACATAATTATATATTCCCGAAATTGGTGGTTCGCGAGTTATTTCAACATTTGAATGGATGAAGTATGGAGGATGGTGGATAGAGATTGGAGGATGAATGGAGGATGAGGGATGGAGAAAAATGAAAATTGAAAAATAAAAAATTAAAAATTAAAAATTAAAAATTAAAAATTAAAAATTAAAAATTAAAAATTAAAAATTAAAAATTAAAAATTAAAAATTAAAAATTAAGAATTAAAAAGTAAAAGTAAAAAGTGAAAAATGGTAAATGGCTTTAATGTCTCCAGTTTCTTGAGCTGAAAAAGTGTATTCGAAACGGGAGTAATGTATCAACGGGAGAAGCAGGACCAATGGATAAACGGGAGTAACAGAGGCGATGGAACAACGTGAGCGTAGCCACGGTACGCGGCATATTACAGGGGGCGATAGAACAACGTGAGCATAGTGAGCGTAGCCGCGGTACGCGGCTAGTATAAAATAATTATCTTTTAAATATATTTTACTATGAATATAATCTAATAATCAAATGATACTAGGGCCTATTACGAAACTCGAGTCGAGTGAGTAACTCACTCACATTTGAACTCGACTCGAGCAAAACTTGGTATGATAAAACTCGACAATGGGAAAGTGACTTCATTTCCAGTAGTCGAGTGATTTTGACATTTCTTACAAGTAAATACTCACTCGATCGGCTCTCATAATACGCAGTTCTCTCTACTCACGCTTTTTTCTCGACTAAAAGTCGAGTGAAACTCGACAAGTAGGCCGCCGGTGAGTTTCATAGTCGCAGAATGTTCGTTTTTTGGTCGAGCGAGTTCCGTAATAGGACCGATTAATTCATTGATTTATATAAAATAATTACCGAATAAAATACATGTTATTGTGAATGTTTAATACACCGATTTTATAATCAAGTGAGTTTTAAACTGTAACAAAATTAAATAATTGATTTTGTGAAGAATCGCGACATTTAATTGATTCTGTGAAGAACCACGACACTAGTACACAGTTTCAACCTTCTGACAGTAACCGTTCAGGAGAAATGGTTTTGAGAAAGTTTTATTCACTGTTTTAAAGCGTTTCGGATGAATTATTTCCCCCACTCGCAAACCCCTTAATTTAATTTTTTGCAAAATGGGAAATTTACAACAATTTTTGGCAGAACAAAATTAAATGCATAAATAATTTGTCGCATAAGCCGCCAATCGCCGACTTTCATGACAAAGTTGGATGGTGGACGGCACAGGGCCGTTTCAGATTTAAGTCGTTGTCAGACAATCCCAAAACCAATTAATAAATTGGTTGGAATGACGTCATTTCGACTCAATTCTATAAAACCTTCTAGAGGTAGGAAAATAGTTCAGACACGAAGCCGAACATTGAGACTTATTAATCTTGAATGAAAACCATGGTAGAATTCGTTATTTTACTAAATTTTCCCAACTCTTTGGGTAGCTCCATAGCAAAATCCTTAAATCAATTTATATTGAAAAATTTCGGGATTTGTGTATAAGTCCTATAAAAAAACATGTAAGATGAAAGTACTCCTTTGACTACTTATATCACATACGGCCTTAAGGAAAGGCGCTTCAGTTATCTAAAGTCTGGACAATTAGATCGCTTCAATTTTATTCTTTTTTTAAATTAGGACAAAATAGAAATTGTGTCTATTTTAGTATTTGTGGGCATGTAGCTCGTATAGATACATAGATAAATTTAAAACACTTTACCAAATCAAGAATCGGAATATGGGAACTACGGGTGATCTGCTTGAAGTTCTAGTCACAGAATTGAAAATGTGTCCTTCTTCTTTGAAAATCAGACTGTACTTGAAAACTTCCTCGTCGATTTTTTTTTATCTTCACATTCAATATTATTCTGTGCTCAGAATTTTATCTTCTACCCATCATGAGTGCGGTGTATTTTTATACGTAAAAACCTTTCAAAATTCTCAACCCTTTTTCCATTTATCGACAAGTTTCATAAGGATTTAATATAAAAATTCTCAAACAAAACAACTATGTAATGTGAAAATGTTTGGCTAGTCACTACATGGTGAAAACTAAACGTTTTGTCCACTTTAAGTATTCCTGTCGTCGTAGTCCTTTCAATTTCCCATACCGGCAATGATTCGGGAAAATTCTCCTGTTGGGACAAATTAAGGCTATTTGTCACCATTAGTCCAGAAACCCATGTCATCTCGCTTGCCATTCCGAAACAGATTTTCGCCTTTTGTTGTCCTCTCTGGCTCTGGAGTTTAAATTTTGGCAAAATCGGATTTCAATATTTTCCATGAAAATTCATTCATGCCGAAAAGTAGGATCGTGTCTCTGCAATTCGAATTTATTTCCTGGTTTGTAATTCCTTTTGAATTGATTTTTTCAATCGATGTACAGTATAAACTATAAATTGAAATTTCAAGCATTGCACATTTTCTTTGCAAGTGAAAACTAGGAATTTTTTCAGGAAAATTCAACTCTTCATAATGCAGTGCATGCATTGATTATGGTATTCGGAATAAGCAAAGCTGAAATACAGTGGGTATCGTTTTAATCGAGTTTTAAAATTTTTCCCGGTTACCGGGAAGGAAATTAAAATTCTTTCAAAGTGAAACACGCAGATAAAGTTATGAAGGTAAATTTACTTTTGTGGCTTGAACTTTACAAAGTTTTATTGATTCTGCTACTTGTGGAAGTTTTTCTTTGAGCAATTTTTTCTTCTATGATTGATTGATGGTTTCAAGGATGTACTATTTTCAACACGAAGCAGAGTTGACTAGGAGGTCTTTGTCTGTAAAGGGAAATAAAACCTTTCGAATAAATTTTCTCTTAAGTTTTTTGTAGCAGACACATGACACATGCCGTTGTGTTGTGGAAATTAAATACTATACAACAGCAACGCAGAAAACTTAATAATTGTATTTTACAAACGGTTGATAAATTTATTTCAAAAAAGTATAGCAAACTTATGAAACAATATTTCATGTCAATAGTGGATGGCAATAGTGGATTCTAAGATCTTATGCGATTGTCCGTAACTAGTAAATTTAGGAGCATTGAATAAATATTTATTCTCTCGGACAGCAAGGCTGCAATAATGGCACTTCAGTCCGCTCAAATCTACCCCAAACTTGTTTGAAATTGCCTCCAATGCCTGATTGAACTCGCAAATAAGAATTCCGGGACATAGCAGCAATGAAGGTAATGAACTGGCTGACTTAATGGCTAGGAAAGGTTCAGAAGCTTACTTCATTGGATCATATCCATTCTGTGAGATACCATTAAGCACAGCCGTAAAGAAAATTCGACTGTGGCAAAAATCGCAAAGTGCCACTCACTGGGAGTACGCACCGGGCAACAGCCACTCAATGCTTTGTATGCCAAAATATTCGGAAAAAAAGAACATCTGATTATCTAAAACTAAACAGATATTAGAGCCGAACCCTAGTGGGAGCTCTGACTTGACATAGTCACATGAGGGAGCATCTTAACAGGATTGATCTCTCTAAAACAGCAGACATATAAATACTTAGGGCTTACCTCACAAAAGACTTCGTTCAAGGTTTCATGAACCCATCGGAATTCCTAACCATTCCTCTTCAAAAAATTCTAGGCTTCATTAAAAGCACTTAATGAATATCATATTCAATCCGGGGACGCCACAATAGGCCCAACTGTGGCTGCAATGATATTACCATACTAACTCCTATTTCCAATCTATCTATCTATGTAGGTGTTATTTCGACTATGGCACCCTTTCAAACTCCACAGTAAAATAATAAAGATTTTTCTTTCAGATTATAGGTCATTTTTTTTTTTAAAAAAATTTGTAATAGACTAGCTGAGGTGGGAATCATCTCAACCACACTAGATACTTCCGCGATTAAATTTATAGCATCGATCGTGATGTAATTTAGCTCCTCCTTATTGTCAGAGCAAATTTTTCTGTATTTGCTTCAAAATATTTGTACCAATCATATAAAGCCACGTTCCATGTTAGATCTGTAATGGGAACTAAAATGCTATACAAATAATTAAAAAAGAAAACGATTTAGACACAACTTCATTATTTTGCAGCGCACATTTGGGCGCCCTAAGAACTGTTTCAAAATATGCATTTCTTTAATTTGATGATATTGATCGTGAGGCAACTACACACTAAGCTTTTATCTAATTCAGGCTTAAATCCGTACCTAAAATTTAAGTTAACAACAAAAACATGCGCCATTTTAAGAATACTTCACCCAAACACGTTCGCTTATATAGTTTTAAGATACTGTTGCGAGCTAGGGGTTCGCCGGGATTTCAATTTAAACACAATTCGGTTACAAAAAAATAACATATTATTTATTAATCGCACAATAATTCGCACTGTATAACAATACCGCCCGCTTATATATCGCTTGACTCGATCGATTTCGCTTTCTACCAACACGGCCGCGTATAGACTCTGGCTGTCAAAGATTCGCATGCTTTTACACGGCTTTCCTGTGGCCTAGACTGTTCTTGAATCTTCATTTGGTGTTGTGTGTGGAATGTGCTTGAGAGTATCGATTTGATCTTCTACACTGTTCTGGTACATGCGAGAACATTCGTTTAGAAGGGAGGTATAATCGTGTTGCTCCGCCCCTTATTTACTTCAACTAGGCTTTTGATTGGATTACTTTGCAACTTAGTATTTGGTTGTTTCTGTTTACATTATGTATTCGTAACCAATCGAGTTGCGCGGTTGTCAGGTTTACATGTAACAATACCTTAGTTTACGGTACGGTACGGGCTAGTTGAAACTTAGGACGCAATATATGAAAGTAGGTCCTAAAAATTGAGTTCTTGTTTTCTTAGTTTTGATGGACCGGTGCGAGAATACTGCATTTTAAAGGTAATTCTTCTGGTTATGTGCGTGTGTACAGTTTTCTTCGGGACATGATTTTTGAGACTGTTGCCATTTTTGCTCTTTTGGTAGAAAATGAGTTATACTTTATAGATTTTATCTAGAGTCAAAACCAATATGATTGATTGTTCGAAAAACATAGATTCTGTTTTTGGTTCTCTTAAGATGATGCCATAGTTTCTGTCAGAGAAATATAATTATAATCCGAAAAAGGTACGTCTGAAAATTAATAGCCTGTAGCATAGAAGATAGAATAGTACACGTTTGTTGAAGTTTAATTCAAGTTTTTCGTTTCACTATAATTAGCTCGTATCTGGCGTGATGGTTGTTAGCTTCTGAAAGCTTAAATTCAAAATTACTCCATTACGGACATGTGCTGGGGTTTTCCGCCATAAAAGAGTCACTGACTCGAATTTTCAGCTACTAATAATTCAAACAAATGAAATTGTTTTTCCCTACTTCTTAATATAATAGCTTAAACCCCCGTATCAGAAAAATTGATCAAAAAATGTTCTGGCAAATTTGCAGGAAATCGCCCCAAAAAGAAGAATGACCCGAATCAAACCACCAGAAGAATATCAAGAAAATTGGACAAAACCCCAGATCCGTACTAATTTTCATTAGCTAATTGAAAAAGTTTCAATAAATTTCTAATGTTGCTCGAATTAACATACTCCGTATACTAGGAATATTCGTAATCAAAGTTGGCTAATAAAAGTACGACAGCAGCTGGAGTGAAAAAAAAAGTTTGTGGCACACAACTAAAACGAATAAGAAACAATTTAATTAAATCCTTCACGTGAAGCCAAATGGCAGGATAACAAACAAAATTTGCCGGCTCTACCAAATGCCACGATTGAGGTAAAGGTTTGAGGCTGAAACGAAAATTTCGTGAAGCTAATTAGATCGGAAATTAGACAGGAATTGGCAGCGAAAAAGAAAGGAAATTTTCCAGAGAAATATAATTTTATGTGAATTGCGTAATCGTGTTGATTCGCTAGACGTTGCCTTAATTTATTATGCATGTGGGTTTTCACGCAATCGTCTAATAATCCTATAGAAATGTTGGCCATATATGCAATATAAATAACAAAAACGATTTCTGTCTATGTTTAGTTTTTGTGTTTATTGGACACGAATTAAATTACCAGATAATTTATGAATCTAATAGCGGAATCAGAATCAGATCGAAGTCAGATTAGAATCACATCAAAATTAGATGGAATCAGCTAAGAATCAGCTCAGAATCAGATCAGAGTCAGATTATAATCAGATCATAATCTGGTTAGATCCAGATTAGAATCAGATCAGAATCAGAAAAGAGTTAGAACATAATCAGATCACAATCAGAATGAATCAGATCAGAATCAGATTGAATCAGATCAGATCATAATCAGATTAGAATCTGATCAAAATCAGATCAGAATTAGATCGAAATCAGATCAGAATCAGATCGTAACCAGATCAAAATCGGGTCAAACTCGGATCAAAGATCAAAACCAGACAAGAATCAAATATATGCAAGCAGAATCATAAAATGATCTAAAAAAATTAAAACAGATCAATTCTTAATAGACTACATTAAATGAGATTAGTAATGCAACGTTTAATTGTTCAGGGCTATTAAAATTTTAAAATAAAATGAGAAACTATGAACTATTAATTTTGCACTATTTTTGGCCAGAGACCGCTATTACCATTAGATAATTACGTTTTTTACTTGAAATACTATGTAAAATTACATAAAGATAAGAATTACAATAAATCGTAAGGAAATATTCGTGAAGGTTTGTATTACGGAGTTGAGGACTTTAAGTGGAGGACTTTAAAACTTAATCTTACTTTTAACAGGAAATTAAGTTCAGTAGAATCTTAAGTTTCTGGCTAAATGATTTCTTTAGTTACAGTGTATTCCGGACAGTAAGTGAGCAAATTCACTAGCTCTTGTTTAAATAGTACACGAAATATCCATTTGACCGTTTTATTATTCAGTTTGAAAAACTAAGGTACGTCTATTTCTATGTTCTGATCTGAAATTGATTATTTTAGTTCCGATCACCAGTATCGAAAGAATCCTGAACAGCTTCGTTGCATCAGGACAGAATGAACCGAGCTCTTGATTTCTTGATTACCCTTTGCTTCAATACTATTATTTGCTGTGATTGTTCCTTTATTTCTTTATTACTTTAATAATAAAGTATTTTTTCTCAAATCAAATTTAATAAAACTTCCTTGTGTTAAATGTAATCGAGTGATTCTTCTTGTTTAATTGTTATTAGTGAAAAAAACACGAATTCAATAGTCCTCTATGAAAATTTGTTGCCCTTATCAATTCTTATCTCTTCAGATTTTATTAATTTATCATTTTTGCATATCACCTATCATAAAATTATCCGATAAAGACTTTTTATATTTGCGATAAAAACGGCCCATCACTAAAAGCTATGAAAACAAATTTGAATTACTGTCTGTCCTACTGCCATATAAATGTTATCCAAACACTAGGAAGCCATTTGATTGAATACCTGGTTTGATTGGGTTTCATTATCGAAAGATACGTGTATTCGACTATCCAAAATACGAACCGTAAAGTTTTACGTTACAATGTTACAGCAGCAGAAGACCCTGAACAAATTAATTTGCTTTACTTTAGTAGTCCTCAAAATAAAATTCCAAATTGTTGATCACTGCAGAGTTTAGAATTTTTACACGTCGATAAACCAAAGATGCAAAATTGAAGATCGGGGAAAACAAACCTACACAGTTCTTTAAGTGACTGCGATACAAATATCTTAAAAAAATTGATTTCTCTATCCAATCAATCACTCAAAATACTTTTCACTAGGAATTGAATTTACTATATCTCAAAATTACCAAATCCCTTAATGGAGAGACTGTAGTTACTTTTTCGAATTGTTTAGATACCAAAGTAATTAAATAATTACAAACATCTCACTTTCTTCTGAAGCTATTCAAAATTAGCGTTGTAGAAGGTTGCCATAGTAGTGAAAGATTTACTTAAGTAAAGAAACAAAAGAATTAAAGCTTATTCAAAACGAATTAAATCTTCTCTTTTGTTGATGATCTAAAGTAAATAGTAATTTCGATGAAAAAAAAATGTTGCTCAGAATTACTATCTAGTTATAACTTTAGTTTCTGCATCATAAAAAACATTTTTCAGTTAATTCAAATAAATCATATTTATTGTATAATAAATGTCTGAAACTGACTTATTATAAGGGTACTTATAAGGGTTTTTCAAATATATAGTAAAAACATAACGCAGTCACGATCGGCTGCAAGCCAACCGTATGATACTTAGATGAAATACTGAACTCCGATTTATATTTAAGTTGGAAATATATCAAAAGAATGAGGAGTGCACAAGCAATTATTACATGACCTTTTACTTACAGGTAGAAACTTTCCATAAAGTAAGTTAGGACATTTTACAGAATTTTTGTATGGCAACTACATGAGTGACTCATGGGATATTTTTCATATTAATAGTTTCAGCTGCGACTATTATAAAATTAATGTGTATAAACTTAAATTTAAATTGACTACTTTCTGGCTAATGTCTACTACTTAATAGTAAATTTCATATTAAACAAATTTTAGTAAAAACTACTGCAAAATACAGTTATATTCTACGAAAATAACATATAACTACAAATTTGGAATAAAATTAACAAAAATTCCTGCAAAACAAAACATGTACATAAATATAAAAACCCACTAGGTTAACCAATAAATTCTTTATTTTATATAATTATATATGTATGTGTTTTTTATATAATTCATTGTATATTCGTAGATACATAGGTCGTTTTTTAATATTTTTAGGTTTTAACATAAGTTCTATTATTTATTTTCTATAATATAAAAGTACTTAAGCCTAATCATTTTTTTGCTGCCAATTGTTTTGTGGATGTGCATTGCATTGGTGGCGAATGTATTTTCTTTATCTAATTAAAAAAATTTAGCTAATTCTGATTTTTTACCTCGAAGTGGGTGTCAAAATAACTAATCTTTAGTTCATAACAAACAAAAAACAAATTATTTTCTTTATATCTAATAACTGAAGATATCTCAAAAAATTTTAAGGTCGGATGACTAGAGCTAATAACAAATCGTTTTTTATGTTTATTGCCATTAATTAAAATTTTCGAGGCTATATATTCATATTTCTCGTTTTCAATATTTAAATCGCTATTAATATTTGGAAAAAAAAAAATTGTTCCATCAGGATCACCTTTTTTATGTTGTCAACCTGTATACGTTCTTCCATCCCCTTGTTTCGAAGTATTCGAGAAGCTGAAATAAATTGAAATTTAATGCCGATTGACCAGCATATATCTATCCGAAAGGAATTTACTTATGTACATACCAATAAATCGTTGATATAAAGCTGCGATAACTTCCAAGAATCTAGAGCTTTCCAAAGAGGACTACTGCAATCCTGTGTTTCTTCCACTAATGACATTAATAATGTTAAGATAAATATTAGCACTTTTATGAGCTTATATACCGCAATTTTTATAAAAATGCATGTGTTACAATAAAAACTTACCGTTTGTTTCACTGTGATTCAAATCACTGAATTCGTACTCCTGTAATAAATCGATACATAATTCCTGCACTATTTCGTTATTTGCATCCGTCATAATTGCAATTATATAATGTATTGTACATACTATATATCACTGACTACTTAATTATCTGAATGCACTTTAACAAATTAACGAACTAGACACCGCGATTGAAGAAACAGACTGGCAAACAAACAGTAAACCGGATCAAGTTCCATTATTTTGGAAAGAAATTTCCTTTTTTTTTCAACTACCTAGAAATTGGTGGAATGTTACAACAGAATAGTTGAAAGTTACTGTAAAATAGTGGATTATAGTGATACCCAACTATTTAGTAGTAGTATTGAAATAAACTATTTTTCAATTGAAACAAACTACAATATAGTACTAAACTCCTAATTTTACTATTTCTAAACAATTTTTTTGATTTTTAACTATTTTTTAGGCATATTTTAGTTATTTGTACTTTTATGAAAGATAACTATGAAAATAGTTAATTTTTACTAAAATATTTTTCTGGGTGTAGACTATAAAAATTAGACACGGCGAAACCTTATATATTTTGTTTGGTCAAAGTCCTAGAAGCGATTATAGTTGGGGTTACGATAGAATGATGACGATACATAATTGAGTCATACTCTGGGACGCGGTCAAAGTCGAAATGTATCATTGGTTATTTCGAGACAAGGAGGGGAATAAAAGAAAAAAATCTGCCAACAGTCTGGGCGCAACTTTATTATTTTTCCGGCAGAAGTTCGGAACGTGGTTTATTCGGGGATGCGGCATATGTTACTATGTGACTGAAAACCTAACAAAAAGCGGTTAGAAAAGGGTGTAACATATGAATTAAATAATTGGGTCATATTCCGGAATGCGGTTGAAAAAAACAAAACTTAAAAATAGGTGATTATTAAACAAGCCTGGGGAAGTGAAAAGATATTCGATATCTGATCTGACCTGAGAAACATGGTAAAATTCATGAAAAAGTTAGGGGTCGAATTTCAAAAAATCTTGAAAACACATTCTAGGTATTCATATGAAAAATCCGTAAAATAAAAATGAATTATATATTTCGAAAGACCTAGTAGATATGACGAAAATCGTGAAAATGTATGCATTTTATATTAACTGATATTTTTTTCCCCCCCTTCTGAACGCCAATGAATATTCAAATTTTTTTTATCAGAATTACTTTTCTGGTTAATTTACAAATACGTACCGAGTTTCAACTTCCTAGCATAAGCCGTTCTAAAGTTAGGAAAAACACCCCCCACCACCGTACCATACTACCCCTAAAAAAAAAATTTATTTTTCCACCATGCCACTACTATAGCTCTATCTAAATACCAAGTTTCAGCTTCCTATCATTATAGGTTCTTAAGATATAAGCATCGGAACTTTTTCTTTCTCACCCTTCCCCACCCTCACCCTCTACACCCACACCCCCAAATTTTCCCTACTAGGGTTCTATTAGGCCTACTTCTGGTAAAAATTTGAAGCATCCATCTTGCACTGTTATTGAGATATGAAACGTTTTATTTTTAAAAAATTCTTATCCCCTTCACTTACGTACTCCCCCGCCCCCTTCAAAGTTTTTACTTTGAGCAATCTTTATTTATTAAATTTTATATTTAAACCGAATTTTGCTTTTCTGGTGCCTCTGGTTTGGGAGATATCGTAATGTTAAGTATTTCACCCCCCACCCCGGTACGCCACTACCCCCACCCAAAAATTTTGTTTCAATCTACTCTCCTAGTATAACTACAGATATTTCTTAAGTTTTAATTGCTTGCTATTAACGGTTTAGGAGATATAGATTTTAGAATGTGTAGATCTCCACTTTTTTGCGTTTCGGACGCATTATTTCCCCCTCCACTCCCACACCCCTTCACCCATATCATCAATTTTTTTGCAAATGGGTCCACTATCAAAGGTTTCTAAAAATTTCAAGTTTCAGTCTCCTAACATAAGCGGTTGCTGAGATCTAGAAACCAAAATTTTTCGTCTAAAACGCTTCCCCCACCTTCCCCCTCACACCCGCACCCCTGAAAATAATGCCAATTGAAGGGGTCTACCCAGTCTATTCCTAGAAAAAATTTAAATTTAATAGCTCGACTGGTTTGAGAGCTACGAGCCTTCAAAGGATTTTGGCGGTCGACGTACGGCGTACGGCGTACGGCGTACGGCGGACAGACGGAGTGAAAATTTTTATTGCTTTTTTCGTGTCTACTAGTCAATAAATGTACACAAAAAAATTTTGAGGGCAGCAAATTTTTTTTTTTTGAAAATCAATAACAATTCTGTATTATTACTAATAAAGTAAAATTTAGCAACCCGAATTTCGTCTTTCTGACTTAATATGTTCGTGAGATATCATAATTGAAAGATTTTCAATTTTTCCTTGAGTATAAGTTATAGTTAAATCATTGAACATTTGAAATTGCTGCAATTCATAAACTATAATAAAGCTGTAAAGATATAGAAACAAGTATAATCACTTAAGCATTTCATTGTAGCTAAACATAAATGAATTTTACGGTTGAAATAAATGATTATGATTATGAAAGACCCCACACACCCCACCTCTTCACGTCACTGATCCCCTCAAAACATTACTTTGAATCCTAGTACACAAACTACAAAAAATCCCTAAGTTCCATAATTTTCGCATTAACAATTTAGGAGATGTGGTGTTCCAAGTTTCAGCCTTGTCCACTTTGTAAAAATGACATTAATAAAATTTTTTCCAATTTTCATTTTATTTTATATTGACGGATATTATCTCCGGTAGCATAGTGTCTGCTACAGAAAGATGACACTAATATATTATAGAAAGAGGAGTAGTTCTAGGAACAAAGTAATGTCAAAATCAACTAAGAACCTTCGTCCATAAAATTGCTTTTTGTCCTTTACGTTGCAAGGCTGGGACTATGTCTAGAAATCTTTTTTGATCCCAATGAAACTCTTTTACCAAAAAACCATGTCTACCACAGAGCCATGGAGAAATACATATATTTCACCTTTAGCTTTTGATTTATGAATAGAATGCAGAACGGAAAAAAGTTTAATACTCGGACTAATTACAATTCTGAAATTTTTAGCTTTATTAAAATCATAGTTCCCACAGCATCGTTCGCTTGAAGATGAAAAGAATCCCGAATAGTGTTTAAGGATTCCGCTAAGCTCTCTTTAAGGACTTAACTAAATTCTGTACTCAGTCACCAAAGTCACACAGTTTTAATCGAAAAACTAATTAATCTCACTTCGAAATGCGCTTTGTATTTAATTCCCAGTAATGAGATTCATTTAATCTGTTTATTTAGATCTATGCATAAAACATCTGAATGCCCTATTTCAGGATAGAGTCTATATTGCGCAATATAATGCTAATTAAATATAGTTGTATTATTAATTCTCTTTCAACGTTAAATCGCAGATAGAAAGACGTAAGTGTGGTGAGTAATCAGTGTTACAAAGTTAAGGATATACATTACTTATAGATTTGAAATTAATATGTTGAAAGGAAAAGTTAGCTGTTAAGACGATAGATAAGTTTAATCTTTAAAACACTTTTGCTCTGTTAATGCATTTTTGATTTTTTATAAATAAATATCTATGTTTTGAGTTTGAGTTAATTGTGTCAATCGGTCTTACTACTACGTACTGCAGCCTTCGAGACACAAAGCCGCTTGCATTCAAACGCCATAAATATATACTGAATGAATTGCGCGACGAGAATTAAACTAACAAAATTATTTGTCCACTTCGAAATCATGACTATCTCAAGATACAGAGAGAGAGTCAGAAAGCTAATAGGACGTTGTCGACCAAAATAGTTATTTTATTGAATTAACTATTTGAAAAAATGAATCGAAAATAGTCATGTTTCTCGAATCAATAATTAATTGTAAAGATATGAAAAACATAGTTCATTTCATTAAATCTGACTTTCTGAAAACCTAGCTTCCCTGTCCAATATAAAAGTTTTAGAAAGCACAACATTATTGACAAACCTACAAAATCAAGTAAAGATGATAAACGTAGTTATACTAAAAGATCTAATATCCCTTTAGCACCCTCTTTTAAAATACACAATACTCTTAATGTATAAAGAATGTATTCGCCGGCGATAATTAAACTAGCAAAATTTGTTGTACAAATTTCTATATAGCGATATCACATCCAAATTTCATTACTGGGAATAATGTACTCGCTAAGCAAGCGCCGTGACATCTTATACTGAAGCCCGGTGGTGATAATGAGAAGCATTAAATCATTTGTAATGTTTTAACCAGTTGGTTGAAGCTTTCAATGGTGTGACATGAAAAACTAGTAACTTAAAAGTATTGGTAAAAATAAGTTTTGCGTTGGACCCACTAGGTCTCGATCTTAGCGTTGGTTACAACCAGTTCATAGCCTTAGGGGGCTATCCAAAAGGTTACAACCAAAGTACAGGTTACAACCATTTCATAGCCTAAGGGAGCTATCCAAAGGTTACAACCAAGTACAGCGAAGTCACACCATTGAAAGCTTGCTACACTTTTATACTTATGTGGTGCCTTGCGAAATCTCGAGTACATTCGATGGTGTGCGCAGATTCGTAGATCTCTCCGAACTTTGTTTATGAGGTCGTAACACTCATTAATCTATATGTTTTGTCAGCTCATAACTGTATCCTTTTCTGATTCACTTTTTTTTGCTTTAAATATTTTCCTTTTAAACGTATTAGTAGACAGATGACGGGATGCCATTAATCCAATCCAGTGAAGTGGTGTAATTTTACACAACGGTGCACTTCAGAAATATTTCACTGGAGAAAGATTAATTACATTAAGTACTCTTCATTAAATTCAAAAAACTCCTCCATCGTTACAATTACATTAATCCTAAGTGCAAGAAGATCAAAGAGCCTGGTAAAACTTTGGCAAACATTTGTGTACTTCAGAAACAAACACCTAAAAACTTTGGCCATTGAACCGATAGAAGATAATCAAACATCTTGAAAGAGATCATTCTTTCTTATCTCTTTAAGAAATTACGTCGGGGTAAATTTATTTCGCACCACAACGACTGTATGGAAAATCCCTTTCTGGAAAAATCGGCAATTTGATTTTTCATTGATAGTCAAAAGTTGTTAAGTGAAGACGAGAGAAATATTGTGGTGAAGATATGAAAGTAATTTCAATGCTCGAACGCAATTATTATTGGGTGCGTAGGTTGGTTAAGAGAAAAGGTAGAAACCCTCCATGCCATAAAAGTGCGTACGAAATTCTACGTACTTTTATGTAACTGGGTGAGGGGGTGTAAAACGTTTAGCATTATCTGGATAAACAATTTTGTTATTTTTTTCCCTCGCAGTTATCATAAAACCCAATTGAATTATTTTTTTGATACGACTATATTTCACGACTTATCTCTAAGTAAAGAGAGGAAAAAATGATATTTATGAAGCATCGGAGAATTGAGGTTAAACTGAAAGCTGCAGGGATTCATAAATTTCACATGAAGGATATGGCGCTAAGGCGGGTAGATTTTCTCCGCAAGGATTTTGTTACTAAGGATATTTTTGAACAACAATTTGAAGCCATGATTCTTATTTCGAGAAAGAATTTGCTAAGATCAAAGGGTTGTACAATTTTTTATGTAGTCCTCAGTATAAAGTTAACTTCTTTCCCTAGATAACTAAACTCAATTTCGAATTCTGATAGTCTTAAATATGAAGAAAACGACGTTATAAAAATGCCAGTTTGAAATTCAAATGAAATTCTTGTCTTGCTTTCGAAATGAAAGTTTAGAAAAATGTGTTTCCTGTGAATGCAGCCTCGACTCTTTTACGTGATAGCGAAATGTATGCGGAAGGATTTCGTGAAGACATTCCTCTTTATATACAGGTCCCGAATAAGATTATATAAAATTTGTTTCGCCTTTAAAGCAACGATTTAAAGCAACGATAGTGAATGAGTTGCCAGATACTTTATCCAAATTTTTTCGGGGCAACCCGAAAAGCATTTCTTTTGACACATATCTAAAAATAAAGGAATTCCACATTTTCGCAGAAGGATTTACGGCGACTGCAGGGCTCTTTTGGGCTGACATACCAACTTTGTACGTTAGGGTATGACCTGGCATACATGGATGGCGCCCGTATGAAATGAAAAGAAAATTAAAATGAAAGCATACTGAACTCTCGACGCTTGTGTAGGGAAGTCCTAGAGTAAGGATTCAATTTCAGCGTTTGGTTTTTGATTTCTAGCTAAAACGAGAAGGACTTTGGGGGTATGACTTATATATAAAAGGATGATGACATTTTCATACTATGCGGATAAGTCGGAACAATGAGAACTGGAGGTTGCCCTATTTATGTGACGTGATGTGTAGAGAAAGGAGTCTTCGTGGCAAAACTGTCATGAAAAACGACGGAATCAATCCGTTAAAACCATTGGCATTCCTCGAATACGTTAGAGATTTCGCGATGCACCACATGTGGTATAAATAATAAAAAAAAATTCTTGATCGAACGGAAATTTGCAATAATTTTTTTTACTTAATTTAATACTTTTCACTTATGTTACTAGTTTTTCATGGTCATGCTACCATTGAAGCTATTAAATGTTAAGAGTTTGTTGTTCTTTCCAGTGTCAGTGGAGTGAAGCTCCAATACGAAATCCCCGACTGTTGATTGACCGTAGTACTTGACGAATTTTTTGGAAAGAACTTTCACTGGAGAGGCCAGTTTATCATAAGATTTTGTGTTGGACTAGGTCCGAAGGAGCTGTTTCGTCATCGGAATGCAGAAGACTCTTCAGAGGGTGTATTCTAGCCAACTTCCGAAACACCCTGACAGCTGGTGGAATTGCTGAGGCAAATTCTATATAGCCACATCGTAATCCAAGTTCATTTCCACGAATAATGTAATCGGGAACTCGCCGGACATCTACCTTATACTAAAGGCGGGACGTATATGGCTATGAAATGGTTGTAACCTTGGATAACCATATGGCTATGAATCTTGAAAATCTGTTGTTAAGTCCGGGGCCCAGTGGGTCCAACGCAAAACTTATTTTTACCAATACTTTTATGTTACTAGTTTTTCATGGTCATGCTACCATTGAAGCTATTAAATGTTAAGAGTTTGTTGTTCTTTCCAGTGTCAGTGGAGTGAAGCTCCAATACGAAATCCCCGACTGTTGATTGACCGTAGTACTTGACGAATTTTTTGGAAAGAACTTTCACTGGAGAGGCCAGTTTATCATAAGATTTTGTGTTGGACTAGGTCCGAAGGAGCTGTTTCGTCATCGGAATGCAGAAGACTCTTCAGAGGGTGTATTCTAGCCAACTTCCGAAACACCCTGACAGCTGGTGGAATTGCTGAGGCAAATTCTATATAGCCACATCGTAATCCAAGTTCATTTCCACGAATAATGTAATCGGGAACTCGCCGGACATCTACCTTATACTAAAGGCGGGACGTATATGGCTATGAAATGGTTGTAACCTTGGATAACCATATGGCTATGAATCTTGAAAATCTGTTGTTAAGTCCGGGGCCCAGTGGGTCCAACGCAAAACTTATTTTTACCAATACTTTTATGTTACTAGTTTTTCATGGTCATGCTACCATTGAAGCTATTAAATGTTAAGAGTTTGTTGTTCTTTCCAGTGTCAGTGGAGTGAAGCTCCAATACGAAATCCCCGACTGTTGATTGACCGTAGTACTTGACGAATTTTTTGGAAAGAACTTTCACTGGAGAGGCCAGTTTATCATAAGATTTTGTGTTGGACTAGGTCCGAAGGAGCTGTTTCGTCATCGGAATGAAGAAGACTCTTCAGAGGGTGTATTCTACTTTTCACTTTTCAGTCCATCTGATCTGTCCGTCGAATATACTGTATGGAAACGCGTTTGAAAGCTTGTAATTTCCAAAAAAAAAAACAGCTATTTCCTAGATAATGTAGAACGCTGTGAGTGGTAACATTTTGGGGGAGTAAACGTACAGGTTGGGGCGAGAAATTTTAGTTTCTAGATCTCGGGAGTAGCTTATGCTAGGAAGTTATAACATAGGATTTAAACAGAGCTATGCTAGTGAGCGGGTTGCGAGTGTATTGGAGGGGGACAACGTGTTCGAAACACTTGAAGGCAGTAATCGAAACATTCTAAAATCCATATCTTCTGAAAGTACATCTGAAATCGCTGAATCTTTGAAACTGTTTATAGAAACGCTAGAAGCGTATATTAAAAACAAAACCTGTAAGAGGAGGTTGAATATTGGGGGTGATAAACTTTAGTTCTAAAATGTTTACGGGAGCTTAGCCCAGAAAAGAAAACTGAGGGTATAGGGGGTGATAAAGAAAAAATAATGTTGTAGGGGGTGATAAAAAAAAAGAATATTATAGTGAGTGATAAAGAGAAAAAATTTTTATAGATGTAACACGGTATAAGTTTGGGAGGTGTGTTTTTGATCTTAGGAACAGTTTAAGGTAAAAAGATTCATCGTGGTATGTATGGTATATCTAGATATATCTATAGCAGAAGTAATTTAAGTTAAAAAATTTCCTGGTGGAGCATAAAATTTGTCCATGAAAAGGTGGTATCAATTTTCACGAATTTCGTCATATCTTTTAGGCAAGATTATCAGATAGCTGGCTGCAGAGCCCGCCGAGTGAACTTATGAAATAGATCAAAACGTGCACGATAACTGCTATCCCAAATACCACGCTCAACTTTGTAATTGATCACACCTATTTATGTAGATGTGTTGAACAAAAATTTCGTCGACGATCTGTGCTCCAGAGTTCGTAAGAACACTGTAATGTAATTATTGTGTGAATATGAAAATTCGTCTATATCACCAGTTTAAGAATATTATTAAAACAAAATATTAGATGCGAATTAATGATAAAATTAAACTTTAAAAATAATTTGTAATTTTCATAATTGTGTAAGTTTTCGTAAAATCACTTCAATATTTCATAAGGTAAGCACCTCATCATCTTCGCCTAAACGAATTTCCTGCGTTTAAACAAGATCAAAAGAATTGTCTAGAACATGCGAGAACTGTATAGAGCTCTCTACGATATTGCAAGGTTGTTGATTTTCGCTGAACTCATTAATACCAACAGTAAGAGAGTTTTTCGAGTCACCAGAGTACACATGTAACAATAGTTTTAATTTTGACAAGATTTTTGTAATTCATACACGCGAATTGAATATTTAAACAGCCCAAATCGCGGTAAATAGCCCAATCAAAATTCAAATTCAAATTCAAATTCAACTTTATTTCGTGGTCTCTTTGTATAAACACAGAACTTCTTATTTTTAGAGAACAGATAATGATATCTTAACAACTATATTTCTTAATTGTAAGCATCGGCTGACATAAAGGTTTGGGGTATTTATTAATTAATTAATCCAAGGAAAAATTTTACAAAAAACCTTGCGTGAATAAACTTACTATCTAACTAAAACTAATTATTAATCTAACTTAACCTATAACTAAAGCTTTTCTTGCAGGAAAAGAAGAGGCAAGTGATAATATAAGTAGAAACGAAGTTCCAATATACCTATATATACATAGTTTGAACGATATTTGATGGAAGATTGTATGTGTACATGGGGATGTACTATTCTGTAGTATTAAAATAGAGGATATGTATAAGTTAAAATTGGGGTAATAATCACGGACAAGTGTGTAGCTGACCACCTCACCTCCTAGTGTTCCGTTGGTCTCGCAATGAAGTAACTCTAGCATTACTTCAAGGCCTAAGCCCGATTTGGGCTGTTGCTCCATTGATTATATTTTATCTATGCCGCGTGAATTTTGGCGAATTTTTGAAACCCGTGGACTGAGGTCCTTTAAGCATGAATCGAGTTATCCAGAACAACTTCGTAGGTTTACTCGTCATTCTTAAATCCATATCTTCTGAACGAGTAATGTTAGACGGTTGACACTTTGTGGTTAACTTAAGAGATACTAGGAGATTAGAAAAGAGTTAAAATTTTTAGGGGCGGAAGTAAGGTGTGTGGGTGGGGAGTGAAAAACTTTGGATTACAAATATTCCGCCTCAATTCTACCAGGAAGATAAAAGTTGGTTTGTGTATATAGAATTATAAGTTGAATATATTGAATGTAAAATTTTTGAGTGGGGAGGTGAAGAGCGGAAGTGGTGGGAGAGCAATTTTTTTAAAAATTAAATTTATATATCTCAAGAACCGTATCAGTTATGATCTTGAAAATTCTACAGCAGTTAATACTATTGAACCTCTACCGGGGGAAAAAGGTTTGGTTGAAGGGGGTGGAAATGAAAAGATTTTCATTTCATTTCTCGAAAGCAGCAAAGGATATAAACCTAAAAATTTACAACTGTATAGTGCTACTATAGAGACACCCAGAAAACTAAATTTTTATAGGGGTAACAAGGTACGGGGTGGGGGGGGGGTGGTTTTTTATATCTCAGAAATGATGCAAGTTGATAAAAACCAACGTGGGAGCCGGTTCGTCATTCGAAAAGGGCTTAGTTCATAACAGCCCGGTGGCTCTTACGTGGTTTTTAGCTAGCAAGGAGTGGTCTGATGACTTCTTTATGACATGAAAAGATGGGCCAGACCTCCAAGACTTCGAAACTAGTGAAATCGCAATTTCGATAAAAATTGGACTGAGGCGCCTTTAGCAAGAAACCCATTCATCTGCAAAATCACACGTTAATCTGTTATACTTAGTAATTTTTTGAACAAAAAAATGTATTAACAAAAAAACCTACTTGAATGAACCTTAATGACTAATAATAAATACTACTTAAACCTTAACATAAAATCTGCCAACAGTCTGGGCGCAACTGTATTATTTTTCCGGCAGAAGTTCAGAACGCGTTCAATTCGGGGATGCGGTGTATGTTACTATGTGACTGAAAACCTAACAAAAAGTTCGGGAAGCGGTTAGAAAACGGTGTAACATATGAATTAAATAATTGGGTCATATTCCGGGATGCGGTCTAGAGGTTAAAAAAAACAAAACTTAAAAATAGGTTATTATTAAACAAGCCTGAGGAAGTGAAAAGATATTCGATATCTGATCAGACCTGAGAAACATGGTGGAATTCATGGAAAAGTATACAACCAGTTTACACCCTCTTAGGGGTCGAATTTCAAAAAATCTTGAAAACACTTTCTAGGTATTCACATGAAGAATCCGTAAAATAAAAATGAATTCAATATTTCGAAAGACCTAGTAGATATGACGAAAATCGTGAAAATATATGCATTTTATACTAACCCATATTTTTTTTTGGCCCCCCCTTCTGAACGCCAATGAATATTCAAATTTTTTTTTATCAGAATTACTTTTTTAGTTAATTTACATATACGTACCGAGTTTCAACTTAACAGCATAAGCCGTTCTGAAGTTAGGGAAAACACCCCCCACCACCGTACCATACTACCCCTAAAAAAAATTTTATTTTTCCACCATGCCACTACTATAGCTCTATCCAAATATAAAGTTTCAGTTTCCTATCATTATAGATTCTTAAGATATAAGCATCGGAACTTTTTCTTTCTCACCCTTCCCCACCCTCAACCTCGACACCCACACCCCCAAACTTTTTTTCCCTACTAGGGTTCTATTAGGCCTACTTCTGGTAAAAATTTGAAGCATCCATCTTGCACTGTTATTGAGATATGAAACGTTTTATTTTTAAAAAATTCTTATCCCCTTCACTTACGTACTCCCCCGCCCCCTTCAAAGATTTTACTTTGAGCAATCTTTATTTATCAAGCTTTGTATCCAAACCGAGTTTTGTTTTTTTGGTGCCACTGGTTTGGGAGATATTGTAATGTTAAGTATTTCAACCCCCACCCCCGTACGTCACTACCCCCACCCAAAAATTTTGTTTCAATCTACTCTCCTAGTATAACTACAGATATTTATTAAGTTTAAATTGCTTGCTATTAACGGTTTAGGAGATATGGATTTTAGAATTTGTCGATCTCGGCATTTTTGCGTTTCGGACGCATGATTTCCCCCTCCACTCCCACACCCCTTCACCCATATCTGTTTTCTTTTTTGCAAATGGGTCCATTATCAAAGCTCTATAGAAATTCTAAGTTTCAGCCTCCTAACACAAGCGGTTCCTGAGATCTAGAAACCTAAATTTTTCGTCTAAAACGCTTACCCCGCCTTCCCCCTTACACCTCCTCCCCTGAAAATAGTGTCAATTCAAGGGGTCTACCAAGTCTATTCTTAGAAAAAATTTTAATTTAATAGCTCCACTGGTTTGAGAGCTACGAGCCTTCAAAGATTTTGGGGCGGTCGACGTACGGCGTACGGGGTACGACGTACGGGGTACGGCGTACGGGGTACGGCGTACGGCGTACAGCGTACGGGGTACGGCGTACAGACGGAGTGAAAATTTTTATTGCTTTTTTCGCGTCTACGTGGACAAAAAAATGTTGAGGGCAGCAAATTTTTTTTTTTAAAAAATCGATAACAATACTGTATTATAAATAATACAGTAAAACTAGATGCTGGTTGTAGCAGTAACTAGTCAAGGAAGAAACTAGATGATTGTCTATCGTTTAGGACGTCATTAGAAGTCCTGTGAACATGGTTATAGCAAGTTGAGCGTTGAGCACTCCACTATCGCGTTGTAATGATTTACTCCCCAACAGTTGTGCAAGTTTTTACGAATTCCGACAAATATCTTAGGTCTGATTTGATTTTGATCTGTTACCTATATGAGCTTTTTATAAACGGCTAAAAATCGGTTTCAAATTTTTTTTATATTTACGCACTTAGGGGCAATATCGATATTTGTCACTCTGCGTTTTTATTGAAACTAAAATAAAAATAAATTAACAAAAAATACGCCAACAGTCTGGGCCAGATTTCGTGCAATGTAAAGATGTGCTCCAGATTCAACATCCTAAAGAGTCCACCTAACAATTTTGGAAATTCATTTCTTGAGATTCCTATGTATTTGCAGGACCACACAGCTGCAAAAATGTTAACTGCAAAATTTCTGAATAGGAAGTTTCTTAATTTCAAAATGAAAAGAAAGTAGGTAGTATATTATAAAAGAAAAATTTAAATCACTAATTAAAGAACTTAATTGTAGTGATGTAAATAAAGAAGCTTTTCTTTTTCACATCGTAAATTTTCCACTTTTCACTGCTTGGCTGTGGCAAAGATGTATGTACTACAAAATACTACAGTGGGCCGTAAAGTGGGTGTTTCAAGAACAATTAAGTGGTAATAAAATCATTTTGAAGTCGTTTATCGATGGTGAAAATTACTCACTCCCGCAAATGTAATTGGCAGTTATACGAAACCGTATAAATTTAATTATAAATAGCAAAATTTAGATTGATTGAGTGAAAATAAATAGTTGTTGATTAAGATGAAATAATTAATTAGTAATGACACCTGTTGCGATTAAAATCGATTTCAAGCTGGAGACAGGTATTTAATAGGACTAACAAGAACGTTGAGGGATTAAAAAGTGTTAGGACTAGGATCAATAATCCATCACAGTTAGACAAGCTATATATATATATATACGAAAAAAATTAACTTGAATGATTCAGGCAAGGTTGTTCAGTGATAGTATAACATATATATAGGTATATGTAGGTATATATTGTTTCCGAAAATTATGGTTTTATGAAAGAACAGAAATATTTTGCAGCGAAGATCAATCCAGCAATATGGAAGTTTCAATTTATGCAATTGAAAAAAGGTTGTATAGTCCTTAAGGATACTTCAAAATGTTGATTCAAACCTTCTGAAGAAATTATTTACAGTTGAGTTACAAAAGAATTTTGCAGAATGACTGCAATTCATTATCAACCAAAAACGTAAATTTTCACATCATGAAATAAAGTATGTGTGATAAATTGTTCATAGATGCTCACATAAGACGTTCAGACAAGTCGGCTTCTTCCAAATCGATAAAAGCCGAGAAAATATGTTGGCAATTTTCGCGATAAACTGGAAAAGAAATCACTGCAACCTGTTGTGAAAGTTCAGCGTAAAATCGCTGAATTGATAAGCTGTTTTTCTGCAAAAATTTCAAGTATAAAGTGCTGATAATAAAGTATCTCATACCCAAGGAAACTATGACTCCATTTTGTGATTTATCGTCTCCAATTTCATCAAAGCACTATCACAATTCCCATCTGTTCCTCGCAAATATCGTTTTTAATAAACATTTCAAATTTCTTGATAAACGCTTAGCATACGATCTGAAAATTGTGTTAAACACCATCCAAACATATGTGACTTTTAACATCGAATTCATAAAATATATAAAGACGACATCCTATGAATATTCTTTCGTAGATACTGAAAAATCTCTCGATTTTACGATTTATGGCAGTTGAGCTTAACATCCGTTCATTTGTGAAATTTAAGCATAATATTTGTGAAAAACCATGTGAAACGGCATAAATTTCCCAACATAAATGTTTTTCATCGCGCGTTTTTCCGCGGAGTAATGAAAAACACCGTAGTGTTCCCTTGTATCCGGAATTTCCTCAGCGCGACAGGATTAATGATATAAATCTGTCGCGAACTACGCAATGAATTCGAATGAATATGCCGCCGGTGCGATATGTTTATGGGTTAAACGTAGGGTGATATATTGGACGGATTCGGGCCCATTTAGAGTGGAGCTATAGAAGTACTTAGTTGAATTATCCTGCCAAGGATGTAGTCACCACCGAAAGTATAAAGGTCGGAAATGTACAAATGGTTTCGGTTTTTCCCCTTTTTGACTGAAATATATTCGGAATTTATTCGAATTGGGCGATAACATTTTGGGATAATATGCCGAAGGAGTTATGCCTTCGGAAATGAAACGTATCTCTTTCACGAAGAAAAGGATTATGGCTTTTATGTAGGCAAGGCATTTTCGAACGAGAGTATAATTTACAGATCCTTCTGGGTGGATAAGAATTGTCTAGACATTTATATCGGCGAGTTATAATATAGGGACTATTTTCTGAATAGGTTCCGGCAGTGATCAATATTGAAAGCAAAACGAATACTTTTCTTACTGATAACGAAAAAACTTGAGTTGGAAAATCCTTGACCTTTCTTAACTGATTGGACATTTTCATGTCAACCATACAACAGCCACCACTCTAAATGTCTCATATACCGAGATTCTGGTTAAACGATATAGATTTAATCGTATCACACGAGTTCTAAGAAAAAGGATAATTAAGAAAAAAGAGTTCAGGATAGACAGCAAAGCAGCATCGATTGCCTTTTCTTGAATAGGTTGAAGCAGTAATAAATTCTTAGAACTCAGGACAAAATATTTTCCTTTAACGAACAAAGACGACTAGGACGGAATTTAATATTTTCCTTTAACGAACAAAGACGACTAGGACGGAATTTTGTAGCATTTCATGTAACTGATTTGATTTTTTTATTTCATGTAACTGATTTGATTTTAGCCATAGAGCAATCACAAAAGTTATTTTTACTCCATAATATGAGCCTACCTGTAAAATTTTGAAATTTAAAAAAACAAAGTTTTTTCGTTAGTTCCCAGCAGACCAAAAACACAGAAATCCGTTCGAATTCCGATGGAAAATTCCTTATAGAGTTGGAATTCCAGGCAAGAAATCCATGCGATTGCCGTCAGATTTCCATATGGCGAGGTTGACGCTGTTCCGTGGGATTTTTCTTACCGAAATCCGGAGCATTTCCCAAAGCTTTTTCCCCTTTCGAAAGCGTACTAAAATTTAAATTGATAATTTTTATCAGGTTTGACGTAAAAAACAGAGTCTGTAAAATTTTCAGTAATCATAACCGATTATGCGAAAATTTTACTGATCCTGTATTTTTTAGGTCGGACCGGACAAGGCAGCGAATGTTTATACTCTAGATGAACATATAGAGTATTATAAGTTTAATCCAGCCCGAAAAGTTTGTAACGCATAGAACCGAGCCTCGGACGAAAAAAAGTTATATATTATTTTGTGCTTATTTTTGGCCAAAACCCCCAAATCCGTTTGCTGTCCGTCCGTCCATCCGTCCGTCCGTCCGTCCGTCCGTCCGTCCGTCCGTCCGTTAGCACGATAACTCAAGAACGCGTTGACCTAGGAAGTTGAAATTTTGTCACAACTTGTAAAATGGAAAAAGTAAGGCTAAGTTCGTTAATGGGCGATATCCTTCCAATCCTTCGGGTACCTCCTATACAAGAGTCCTTGAAACACGTTTTCCCAGTTATCGCTCGAATGCTTCAAGTTAGGAACTTGAAATTTTGCATACGTATGGTTTAAAATGTTTGAATTGAATGTTCCGAATATGATGCAAATCGAACGAGTCCTTCGTGTAGCAGCCTAGAAAAGTCCTTCAAAAATGAATGCTTTTTACTGAATTCACTATAACTCCAGAACGAGTAAGAGCAGGAATTTAAAATTTTAAAGGAATTAGTTTTATACCAAAACTAAGACGGAGTTCATTAATTAGCGCCATCCGTTGACTCCTTCGGATAGCTATCATACAAAAGTTCTTAATAAACATGTTCACCAATATTGCACGATAAGTTTAGAACGCTTTAATTTACGACTTTGAAATTTTATACACATTAATTTTATAATAGTCGCAGCTGAAACTATCAATATGAAAAATATCCCATGAGCCCTTCATGTAGTTGCCATACAAAAATTCTGTAAAATGTCCTTTTACTTACTTCATGGAACTCACTATAAATCAAAAAATCGAACACTATACAAAAGTTTCTACCTGTAAGTAAAAGGTCATGTAATAATTGCTTGTGCTCTCCTCATTCTTTTGATATATTTCCAACTAAAATATAAATCGGAGTTCAGTATTTCATCTAGAGTATCATACGATTGGCTTGCAGCCGATCGTGACTGAGTTATGTTTTTTATTTAAAATTTGTTTTCAATGTGTTCTTCTTTGCACAAGGATTTTGGAAGTTTGCCATGATATTTCTGGATGCCGAAAAGTTCTTTTGGAATTCTGACTGATAATACCATGAAATTCTTATTGTTTTCGTCATGGAATGATCTTTCAATTTTCCGTACGAAATCCATCGGAAACGTCTGTCTCATGTTCCCCTATGTCTGAAATATCTCGGAACTTTCCGCGGCTATCAGAACTTTCCGTTTTATTGGTCTGCTGGGTTTTGTCACTACAATAGGGAGCTATTGTAAGATACAATACATTTTCAACTTTCGTAGGTCGCTCTTGATAAAAAACATTGAAAAATCCCAGAAAATATCGATTTTTATCGGATTATACATAAAATAGTTGTGTAGATGTCTTGAATTTCGTTATATCTTCGTGAAAATAACTTTATATTCCCTGAGGGGTTAAATATAAAAAAATTCTAAAATCACCTCTAAGGCGAAGGAAAAAATCAATTTGCTACATGTAATGTTCATCAGACGATGAAATTGTTCATCAATGAGGAAAGCGTTCACACATTCTTTAACGACCAGGTTGATGATTGAAATTTCGTATATTCGACAAATAACTTTATCAAAGAAATCAGAAGCATGATCAGGGCCGTCTTAAGATATTCGGCGCCCGTGGGCTACTAAAAATAATGCGCCCCTCGTCATAAGAAAATACAATTTTGATGGCTAGTTGAAGCGGAAAATACAAAATATTACAGTTTCAGAACTTGACAATTTTATACCTTCGGATTTGTAAAGGTTGAATGATTCTGTATTTCTTTTCGACTGTACAAATTTTTCTAAAGAAGCGTATAATCAAATAATGCTTTCAATTGTAGTACCTATCATCTTTTTGATGTGATATATTAGTTTTATTTATGATTTTTAATATTTCGCTCCATAATGCTACCATAATAGCAGTTTCCAGTGAGTAGAACTTTTTTTTAATGGCTCTTTTATAATATAATCTTTTATTTTTTGATTCGGATATAAGTGCAGTAAACTTGATCAACCTTACTGCACTTAGCAAAAAAGGGTCATCTTATGACGGTATCAAAAATTATCAAGAATCGCTAAAGTCGTGAACTTACCATCTCCGATTCTTTTGATTTGAAGAGTTAGTGAAATATATAATGAAAATTTAAGTTTTTGTTTCTATCTCTAACAAAAACAACAACAATCTTTAAAATAAGCCTTACTTTATTATTCAAGGATAAAAATTATCAGAGATATGAACTTTCAAAGAGGACTCGTACATCTTTTGTGGGAAATCTTTAACATACATACACATTCATAACAAAAAAATGGGATAGAAACAAAAAATTAAAATAATTTTTTTTTCACTAATTCTTCGAGTACAATTTTGGAGATTCTTTATTAAATAACACTTTTTCTATAAAATAATTGAGAACCACTATAATGTTCTTCAATTTTTTGACCCAGAACCCATTAAGATTTATTTATTTTAGAATTGGTTTTTATTTCTTCTATGTTTATTTGAGTTCGTGGAACATTAATTCGATATTGCAATAATAAATTAATATATTTTCTTCGTCATTTTTGGCGATTCTTGATGAAATAACCCTATTACCTACGCAATATGTTGTCTTATAGTCTTTTATCACGGTTCTGTTCTGTTCTTGCACCGCAGAACTACAATAAATGCTAATTACAGTCCACGTTGCAGTAGAGTAAAAAAAAATCGGAGAACGAAGGGATCGCTATGGGCCCTTTTTGGAGCCTAGTGTGCGTGGTGGCTCAGTGCGTCGCCCCTTCTTAAAACTAAAACTTGTAGAAATAGAAATAATTTAATTTCTTGTACACAGCATTCCGCCCGACTCTCCAATTAAATTGAAAGAATGTGCTGCACAGGGTACGTAAATGGCTGAATTGTTTAGATTTAAGGCGCACTTGGAAGCCGCTGTACTCGTTTATAGTGGCATTATCATAAGACAGTCCTCTAAAATCTTACAAATTAATATCTAAATCAGAAAATAGCTTAAAATACAATATTCCATTCCTGCGTTCTTGTGGCCAGTATTTTCTAAAAATTTTAAAACATATCATCAATAAAAATTGCCGACCCCAAAAGGCTTGCGCGCTATGGCTTAGCCCATTTTGCCCTGAGGATAAGGTGGCCCTGAGCATGATGCACGTTAAACTCAGATAATGTGTTTTGCATCAAAACGATAAAATTAGTTTGAAGAAAAGCATTTAGAAATATGAAGTATGACTTTTCTTTCAGTGTAAGAAGAGGCTTTGACAACTCTTTGGTGATTGATTCAGAGTAAAGCATAGTACTGTGTTCAGCGAAACGAACACGAACGAAAAAGTCACCTTCGAAGTGGAGTGAAATATTCTACACAGTTCGCTACTAGATGTCATTGATAAAAAAGCGCGCGAAATTTGAAAATATTAAAATATTGTCAAGTTATTACTATTCCGGCACATAACACAACAAAATATAACTCACACAAAATTTCCCGAGCACAAACTAACTGAATTGACAGCGAACTATTGAAAATTTTGAGTTGTCTACTCTTACACCCCCTTGATCATATCGCCAATGAATCCACTGTCAAAGTTCTATACAAATTCCAAATTTGAGCCTCCTAGCATTAGCGGTTGCTGAGATCTAGAAACTAAAATTTTTCATTTAAAACGCTTCCTCCGTAACACCCCTCCCTTATATGATTATTTCAGGAAGCCTTCCCAATCTATTCATAAAAAAAAATTTCAATTTATTAGCTTAAAGAGTTTGCGAGCTAGGAACCTTCAAGCGATTTTGCGTACACCGGCAGTAAGTACGGCGGACAAACAGATTGAAATTTTTTATTGGCTTTTTCGTATCTAGTAGTCATGAAACGTGAAAAAAATAATAAAAGTAATAGTATAAAGTAATTAGCATCCCACGGCTCCAATATACATAGCTATAGTCTCTGAGCATATTAGAAAAATGTACTGATGCTTAACGAAATGAACTTTAAATTGTTTGCGACACTATCATATGTAGGACATGACATAACTCATAGATTTTTCGGCGAAGATAAAAAAGTTTGAATTTGATAGATTCATGCTCACTATACTAAAAGAAAAATATCATCAATGATGAACGTGCTTCTTTACAATTTCCTAGTGATTTTTTGCTATCACTGTGTTTTTGCTAGGACTCAGGTATTTGTACAAATAAAATTTAAACTACTTAAAAAATATGAAATAATATCTTAAATTAAATTACAGTACTGCTACAAACCATATTATTTCGGAACAGAATCTTACTCGAATCCGAAATATGTTACATTTAACTTCACACTTACGCATCAGTCATATGATGTCGAATTGGAGACTAAGCAAAAAATGTATAAGTTCTTTCATCGCACAGAATTTTCTCAAGTTCAAATCGATCGTAAAGGAAAACAACAAAGATACTTAATAGTTAGACGTTTTTTAAATCTCTGTATTCTTGAATCTAATCCGGTGTCCATGTACACAGTGTACACCGAGTTCTTTTGAAAAGGGATATGAGTTGTCCGCTTCCAGTTAACAAATATGCCCAGCAAGGTATGAAGGTCAGTTCTTCTTTACAACCCTGGCAACTATTTTATAAACGGAAGAGTTACTTCATTTCGAATAATACGTACTTTGAAGGCGATCCGAGAGCCAATGGGACCACGGAACTTTTTAGTTTTGTGATAAAAGTCAGAATTTCAAAACGTCCATGTTAGCGATTCAATAAAAATTAAATTAAAAAAAAAACTCCGCCCTTTCCTCGGATTTTATTAGTGGAAAACTAAATTTATATTAAAATTGTATTTGGGAAAAACTATAGACTGGAATAATAAAAGTTCAGCAAATGAAATGCGTATTAATTACCTCATATTAAAATACTATCAGGTGAAATGAGTGGGTACATTGGTCTGATCTTAGAGTTTGAAATTTGAATATCAAAAAAAAATATTTTCTATTTTGGGCGAATGTATTTCATTCCGTGGAAGTAAAAGTCAATTCATATCGAATCAAATCATGGGGATTTTACCTAGTTTGTGAACACGTTTAATCGTCCCTTCCACTATCTTAGGATTGAATGCCAAAAAATCCATAAATCGAATTTTAGGCAGCCACATGAAAAACCCGTCAACAAAATTAATTTTGTATCAAGTCTAAAGTCTAAAAACATTATTGTTCTGTTAATGCATTTTGAATTATTATAAATAATATTGTTTGAGTTAGAGGGAATCAAGGAATTTGTGAATCACCCTTAAAGGGATATGTCAGAAGTTGTGGAATGACCTACTTAAGGAAATCAGTAAAAGAAAATTCAGAAAATAAATTGTATGCTTATCTGTAGAATTAGTTCGATGTCTTGGAAGACCTAACAGACATGGGCGCATACAGGTAGGGGCAAGAAAGGGCACTTGCCCCCTCCCCCCTGGATTTGACCATCACTTAAAGTTGAGACAAATCAAATATTTTATATACCAAACTTTGTTGCAACTATTTTTAAACATCTTTCATGCCTCGACTTTAGTTCTTAGTAATGACACTAAAATGAATATCAAATCAAGCTTTAGAATTAGATAATTAGCCCTTTTTCGGAATTGACCAAGGCCGCGTACTGAAGAAGAATCTGGCACAACATAGCAGACCGCAGTGTATTTCCAAATTGAACGACCAAGCGTATGTTTTACAAGATTTTTCGTTACTTTTTTGTAACGTTTTGCACTTTAAGAACTAACATTTTTTTCAATGATAACGATTTGGTCATTTATCCTTAAGTATCTCCAAACACGTTTTTTTCATATTTTGTAGGTTATACTGTTTTTCAAAACATACCAAAAAATTAAATTGGAATGTCAATGGTCAAAAAAATCGAAGAGCATTATAGTGATTCTCAATTATTTTATAGAAAAAGGGTAATTTAATCAAGAATCACCAAAAGCGTGACCTTATCATCGCCGATTCTTTTGAAATTTTGTGTACTCGAAGAATTCGTGAAAACAATTTGTTTTTAATTTTTTGGTTTCTATCTCATTTTTTGTTAGTTATAGTATGTTAAAAATTCCCCAAAAACAATGTCCAAATCCTCTTTTTTTTATCCTTGAATAAAAAAAAGTCGGGCTTATTTCAAGATTGTTATTGTTTTTGTTAGTTAAAAAATGAGATAGAGACCAAACCTAGAATCTCAATTATTTTTTTCACTTATTCTTCAAGTACAAAATTTTTGAAAATAATCAGAAATGGTAAGGTCACAACTTTGGCGATTCTTGATGGAATAACCCATAATAAGATGAAAACAATATGACCCCTTCTTCAGACGACCCTTTTTTTGCTAAGTACAGTTATGTACATATGTATGTATGTAGCTAAATTCACATAGAACTTTATCAAATGAAATACACAAATTAAAAAAAAATCTGACACCCCAACAGTAAGGTCCTGGTTCTGCCACTGATATCAAATTCATTTTACTTTATTATTTTAACAATAAAGTAATGTTATCGACTTAAAAATTTGCCAATAGTCTGGGCGAAACTTTATTATTTTTCAGGTCAAAGTTCAGGAGCGATCAAAACCGAAGTATATCATCAATTGCTTCGAGATTATGACTCTACTTGGAAAATTGATTTTATTTTAAAAATAAAAAAAAATAAAATAGTTAAAATAGAAATAACGAATTTCATATCTCATCAGAACTAAGGGATGGCAAAAATTGTGAAAACATATGCAAACTCTAGGAACTTGAATATCGAAAACTTGTGAAATGTGTTTGTAGGCGATTATATAAAAAGTCTGTGGAAGTGAAAAGCGATCAAATATCTCATCAATATTAAGAAATACGTCGAAGCTTTAAAAATCATACAGCCCTCTTACATTCCTTAGGATTGAATATCTAAAAATACTGAAATTGACTTTTTGGCACTTATATAGGAAACCAAAGGAATTAAAAAAGAATTTAATATATCATCAGATTTAAGCAATATGTAAGAATCTGTGAAAACATATGCAACCTACTTACACCCACTTGGGGGTGGAATAAAGAGTTAATAGATAAATAGAAAGACAGCACGAGAAAGTAAAAACCAATTCAATTTCTTGCCACTTCTAATAGAAATTACGGAATTCGTGAAAACGTATTCAAAACTAGCTTTATGCGATTATTACGCAAGCCCATGAAAGTGAAGAAAAATCAGGGCTGGGCGATATGGCAGAATTACTGAAAAAGTATATATCCTTGCAACCACCTCCAGAGGTGCGGGTGAACAACTTTTGATTACAATATCTCACGAACCAATTGAACTTCAAAAATAAAATTCGGTTTCTGTATAAATTTTGACAAATAAAGTAAAATTTTTTAAGGAGGTGATGAAGCATGGAAGTGGAAGGGATAAAATTTTTTCGCAAATACAGAAACTACGAGTACAGGGCGATAAATATCACATTGTCGAAATATGGCCGCAACTAGCATGATATTACCCTGTATTGCTCCATTAATTGCTCCACTAGTTTTGGCAATATTCGTCGGACAATTAATTATTTTAAAAATTGCTCGTGTACAAGCACCTTCATGACTGGGATTTGAGCGAGATCAGCGTTCCGAAGTTATCAGCTAATATTCTTGAACGCATGTTTTAAGGCCTTTGTTTGGACCCGAAGGAGTAGAACGATTATGCCCGTTAACGAACTTAATTTAAAAATTTCAACCACAAGTTCAGATTCTAAATGGAGTGGGGCGTTATTTTATAAAACTTTTGCCTTGCCCACCCCTGGAAGAAGTTCTATGGGCGCCCTTGCTAACAGATATGATGAACCGCTTTCCACCAAACATTATTTTGCATCTCTTCTGTCCAGCATAAAATTTCGGAGAATTCTATTTGCTTGAAATAAAACTAGTTTCAGCTTTCCCATATCCAGCCATTACTTACACACTTCTATACAAAAACTAAATTTTGTCTTCCCTTCATAATTAGTTCGTGAGACTTCGTTATATAAAGTTTTTGGTTTAATAAATTAATTAGTCCCATGTCAAAGGCACGCTTTCTCATTCCGATTAAGTGGAGGAAGTATAGTTTCACAGCTCGTTGAACTGGAAAAAATTACACCATATCAACATATTTATGCTGTATGCGGATATTGGGCTCAACTTGATGTGTTATAAGTGCTCCTCAGTTAATACAGCGAACTGGTATCACAGGGAATCTAAATAAGAGAATTAAACAAATTAATGTAATAAATTCAAAGATAAAAAATAATAATTATAGTAGTATGTAATTGCAAAAAAAGTAAAAAACTTAACGAAAAAATCTGCCAACAGTCTGGGCGCAACTGTATTATTTTTCCGGCAGAAGTTCAGAACGCGTTCAATTCGGGGATGCGGTGTATGTTACTATGTGACTGAAAACCTAACAAAAAGCTCGGGAAGCGGTTAGAAAAGGGTGTAACATATGAATTAAATAATTGGGTCATATTCCGAGATGCGGTCTAGAGGTTGAAAAAACAAAACTTAAAAATAGGTGTTTATTAAACAAACCTGGGGAAGTAAAAAGATATTCGATATCTAATCAGACCTGAGAAACATGGTGGAATTCATGAAAAAGTATACAACCAGTTTACACCCTCTTAGGGGTCGAATTTCAAAAAATCTTGAAAACACATTCTAGGTATTCATATCAAGAATCCGTAGAATAAAAATGAATTCAATATTTCGAAAGACCTAGTAGATATGACGAAAATCGTGAAAATATATGCATTTTATATTAACCGATATTTTTTTTGCCCCTTCTTCTGAACGCCAATGAATATTCAAATTTTTTTTTATCAGAATTACTTTTCTAGTTAATTTACATATACGTGCCGAGTTTCAACTTCCTAGCATAAGCCGTTCTGAAGTTAGGGAAAACACCCCCCACCACCGTACCATACTACCCCTAAAAAAAAATTTTATTTTTCCACCATGCCACTACTATAGCTTTATCTAAATACCAAGTTTCAGCTTCCTATCATTATAGATTCTTAAGATATAAGCATCGGAACTTTTTCTTTCTCACCCTTCCCCACCCTCACCCTCTACACCCACACCCCCAAACTTTTTTTCCCTACTAGGGTTTTATTAGGCCTACTTCTGGTAAAAATATGAAACATCCATCTTACACTGTTATTGAGATATGAATCTTGATATTTTTGAAAAATTTTAATCCTTCCCACTTCCGTGCTCCTCCACCCCCTTCAAATATTTTACTTTGAGCAATCTTTATTTATCAAGCTTTATACTCAAACCGAATTTTGTTTTTCTGGTACCATTGGTTTGTGAGATATCGTAATCTAAAGTTTTTCACCCCCCACCCCCGTACGCTACTACCCCCACCCAAAAATTTTGTTTCAATCTACTCTCCTAGTATAACTACAGATATTTGTTAAGTCTTAATTGCTTGCTATTAATGGTTTAGGAGATATGGATTTTAGAATTTGTCGATCTCGGCATTTTTGCGTTTCGGACGCATTATTTCCCCCTCCACTCCCACACCCCTTCACCCATATCTGTTTTTTTTGTTGCAAATGGGTCCATTATCAAAGCTCTATAGAAATTCCAAGTTTCAGCCTCCTAACACAAGCGGTTCCTGAGATCTAGAAACCTAAATTTTTCGTCTAAAACGCTTACCCCGCCTTCCCCCTTACACCTCCTCCCCTGAAAATAGTGTCAATTCAAGGGGTCCACCAAGTCTATTCTTAGAAAAAATTTTAATTTAATAGCTCCACTGGTTTAAGAGCTACGAGCCTTCAAAGATTTTGGGGCGGTCGACGTACGGCGTACTGCGTACGGCGTACGGTGTACGGCGTACGGGGTACGGCGTACAGCCGGAGTGAAAATTTTTATTGCTTTTTTCGCGTCTACTAGTTATGAAACGTGGAAAAAAAAATTTTGAGGGCAGCAAATTTTTTTTTTTTAAAAATCGATAACAATACTGTATTATAAATAATACAGTAAAAATCCAACGATGTATTACTTACACAATAATTAAAAAGAGATTAACGGGGTTAAAGAAAAAATCTGCCAACAGTCTGGGAGCAACTTAATTTTTTTTTTCGGTAGAAGCTCAGAATGCGTTGAATTCTGAGATACGGTGTAGGCTACTATGTGACTGAGAACTTCACAAAAAGTTCGGGAAGAGGTTAGAATAAGGTCGCGCTAGAATACTCACGCCGCTACCACAAAGAGACTATGAATTACACACTTGGGTCATCTTCCAGTATGCGGTCTATGCGTTGAAAAAGGAAAAAATTTCAAAATTGGTGGAAGTGAAAAGATATTCGATATCTGATTAGACCTGAGCGATATGGCAGAATTCATGAATGAGTATACAACCAAAAATCAAAAAATCTTGAAAACACATTCTATATATTTATATGAAGAATCCGTGGAATAAAGATGAATTCAATTTTTGTTAAAACTTAGTAGATATGATGGAAATCCTGAATATATACTTATGCATTCTATTTTCACTGATAATTTTGTTTGCCCCCTTCCGAACGCCAAAGGATATTAAAATTTTTTTCGGCAGAATTCCTTCCCTAGTTGATTCGCATATACACACCGAGTTTCAACTTTTCAGCATAAACGGTTCTATAGTTACGAAATACACCACCCACCCCATTACCATACTACCCCTATACAAAAATATATTTTTCCAACATGACACTACTATAGCTCTATCTAAATACTAAGTCGTAGCTTTATGTCGTTATAGGTTCTCGGGATATAAAACTCAGAACCTTTTCCTTTTCATCCTACCTCACTTTCACCCTCTACACTCCCACCCTTAAAATTTTTGTTTAGCCCTACGTTTGGTAAGCATTTTAATAATGTATTCTACATTGTTCTTGAGATATGAGACAACAAATTTTAGAAAAATTCTTATTCCCTCCACTTTCATGCTCCACCGCCCCTTAAAAAATTTTACTTTCAGCAGACTCCATTTGTCAAACTAAATTTTATTTTTCTCGTGCAATTGGGTCGTGAGATATCGTAACGTACAAATTTTTACCCAACCCCCGAAGGACACTACCCAAAAATTTTCATTAAAATTTCAAAAATCAAAATTTTTTATTAAGTTTAAATTTTATGGCATTTTAGAATCTACCAATCTCGGCTTTTTGGAGTTTCGGATGCACCCTTCCCCCCGCTCTCACACCCCTTCACCCATATTTTGTAAATGAGTTCACTATCAAAGTTTTATACAAATTCCAAATTTCAGCCTCCTAGCATTACCGGTTGCTCAGATCTAGAAACCAAAATTTTTGGTCTTAAACGCTTCCCCCACTGCCCCCTAACAATCCCGCCCTTTAAAATATGGTTACTTCAAAGGGTCTACCCAATCTATTTATTAAAAAAAATTTAATTTAATAGCTTAAAGGGTTTGGGAGCTAGGAGCCTTCAAACGATTAAAAAACAGTTAAAATGTTATTTTTTAGTGAAAATGGAATTTTTTCATAGTGTAGAAGCTAATTGCAAGAAGTTTTTTAAAATGTTTTTCGACATCAGAGAAGTTTCTGGTGAGAAACTCCATCACGAAATCCCCGACTGGTGATTAATCGCTGTACTGGCTACTGCCATTGAGGACATGACAGTTAAAAAACCTTCACTGGAGAAGCCAGTTCCAAAAATTGTATTGGACTAGGTCCGAAGAAGCTGTTCCGTCATCGGATGGATTAGAGGCGTCAGGGGGTGTGTCATGCCAACTATCCGAAACATACTTAGAGCTAGTGATATTTCTGAGAATTTTCTCCATATGCGATATAGAGCTGAGATTCATATCTACGAATCATATTCTTACTAAATTTTGCCTTAGCCATTTTTATGCTGTAAGTGGCACTGAATCCCATCTGATATTACAACCAATTTGGTGGAATTTTTTGGTTGTTAGCTAGGGTATATTAAATCACACACTGATATATGTGTTGTTCATTTCAATAATAATTTTATTTAATTTTAATTCATTTAATTTTAACTGAATTTCAATTTTTCTTTCCAGATCAGACCCCGTCTATTGGACATAAGACTGTGACCTTTTCGCTACAAATCAGCTTATTTTCAACGAGAGAAAAATACCAAAACTGAACTGCAACTGATAGATGTAAAGTTAAAATAAGAAAATGCATTTAACTAAATCCAGTAATTTAGAAAATTTAGAATAAGAAATTAAATAAATTATTGTTATTTCAGTAAGGACAACAAACCAAAAAAAAAAAAAAAACATACAACATAATGAAACCAAGAAATAATTCATTTAAAAATATTCTAAAATTAAATTTTAAATTATTTTTTAGTAAAAGTTTACCTGTATGAAGTACTGGTCACCAGATAATTAGGAAGAATTATCTCTTCTTGTAAATATTAAAATCTATCTATTTAAAAAATATTAAATTCAGAAATTAGAAAATTTTGTTTAGATAAACTCTCAAATTTAATAATAATGAGAAATAAATTGGTTCGAAAAATTAACCGATGATTGATCCGAACATAACAAGTAACTTGAGCTATCAAATAACTGATGCAATCGATTTGTACGCAGCAAGTGGTAGTTTAACGTCCGTCTTAAATGGCTCATTGTACGCAACGGCGACAAGTATTGTCGGTGATTTTGGTCATGGCGACGTCGTTACGACCGGCCCGTGGTCGTACGATCTCAACTATAGTCTGGACCGAAACCATTCGTTGCCTAACGACTATGCGAATTCGAGTAATGATGCCGACTGTCCGGAAGTCTACGATCCGACGCTCAAGCTGACCGAATTCGAGTTCTGGATCAGTGGCGTTGTACTGAATCTGGTCGGAATCTTGGGAATTTTTGGTAATATATTATCGATGGTGATATTGTCGCGACCGCAAATGCGATCTAGTATAAATTATTTATTGATAGGATTAGCGCGATGCGATACGGTGCTGATAATAACGTCGATGTTGCTGTTCGGCATACCGGCCATTTATCCGTATACCGGATATTTGTTCTACTACTTTTACTATATTTATCCGAACATATCACCGGCCGTTTATCCGATTGCGATGGCATCGCAAACAGCTAGCGTTTATCTAACGTTTACGGTAACGCTGGAACGCTACGTGGCCGTTTGTCATCCGTTGAAGGCGCGCGCATTGTGCACGTATGGCAGGGCCCGGATTTACTTTATCGTTTGTATAATATTCGCGTTACTGTACAATTTGCCGCGCTTCTGGGAAGTGATCGTTGTAGCCTATGCTCGAACCGAAACGGATGTGATATTCTGCGTGACGGCGTCGAATTTACGACGCGATTCGAATTATATTCGGGTTTATATACACTGGTGTTATTTATTTTTTATCTATTTTATACCGTTTTTTAGCCTGGCCGTCCTGAATTGTCTGATCTATCGGCAGGTTCAGAAGGCGAATCGCGAACGGCAACGTTTAAGCCGGACGGAACGGCGTGAAATCGGCCTTGCCACGATGCTCCTGTGCGTCGTAATCGTATTTTTTCTGTTAAATTTCCTAGCGTTATACACAAATATCTTAGAGGCATTCTACGGAATCATAAACGATTACCTGGTCAAGACATCCAATTTACTGGTCACGATCAATAGTAGTGCTAACTTTATAATTTATGTGATATTCGGCGAGAAATTCAAGCGGATATTTCTGCTGTTGTTCTGCAAAGGACGAATGGGTCGCGACACGCCCGATCTAATACACTACGAAAGTTCGATATCGAACGGCGAGGGAACGACGAATCGATCGTCCGGACGATTTTCGCGTCACGGAACGCAACGCAGTACGACAAATCGGAATGGGATATCGACAAGTGTTCGCGTAACGAAAGCTAAACGAAATCGGGCTCCGTCGCCCGGACCGTGTGTCTATTATCCGGCCCGGGAGCTCCAAAGGACGACGATTTTGACGCCGAGTGCATCGATTCATTGTGATTGGAATTCAAAGAATGGTTTGATGACGTCGGGATTTTAGTTCGGCGTGGACTCGAAACGGCTCGAATGAATAGCTAGGAAAAGAAAAAATTTTAGGTTTAATTTTAATAACAATCCAAAAAGAAAACATCCATATCCTTGAAACCCATGCTCACGATTAATGGTCAATAGCTTCAATTAGCCATACATTTATTTTCCGGTAGTTCCTAATAACAGAATGAATATAAAACTTTTTGTAAACTCCATACGAAAGTTCTTGAAAAATGCTTTAATTAATCTGTTAGATCCACGGTAGCTCAAGACATTGTTCGACTAGAAAATCATACTTTTACACGAATTAGTGTATTAAAAGTCGATAAATTGCTATAAATAAAAATGTAAATTTTGATTGAAAAATAAAGTCCTCTTTGCTAATGACCGAAATACTCCAAAAGCTTAACCGAAAAATGATAAACAGAATTCGTTTAAAATCAATAGAAATAACAATGATTTATTATTCACATTTAATATTCGCATTACTTGCAACGCTGCTCGAGTTTCTGTACTAGTTGATCACTGCTACCAATCCAAATCGCTTTTCAAATACTTTTGCATAGAAACTGATCGATGTCTCGGTTCACCATAGTATACTGTCCTTGGCTGTAAACTTTACCATGCTGTACTCATGTGTGTTGAATCGAGAGTTTTACCGAATATTCGGTGATAAGTGTGAAATGTTTGGGAAATGTTAAGAACAATCCCGAGAAGGGGAAAAGTGTTCGAGGAGAATGTTGAATTTTTCGAGCATTTTTTGTGCCTTTCTCGGTTCATATTACACCCTGGGTAGTCGGATGTTTTTCTTCATTTGCCAGTTATACATATAGTTCATGAGGATGTTTTTATTTTCTTACTGAAAACTGATTGAGTTGCGCCGGTTGCCAGGGTAGCATCTAACAATATAAAGAAAATCGAGCTAGGTTCGTGCAACCTCCATACAAAAACCCTTTACAAGATACCCAACTAGCAAACCAACTTCCATAAGGCCTTATCGAAGCTATTCTCGTATCTCGATAAGGCTTTGATAAGGTCTTACCGAACTAATCTGGTGCACAGTTCCCCATATTTCAACAGCAATAGCCAATCACCAACAGTTGATATAATGCTTTATCGAAGCTGTTCTTGCTTCCGTACGGAAGTTTGGAAGTACGGAAGTAGACTAACCGAAAAATAATGTTCACATTATTTTACTTTTGTTTTCTAGGCACTACGAATTTATTTGCCTGCAAACTATTATTTGAGCCGTTTATTTTGAAAGTGGGGCAAGTCCATTTTTAAAAAAAATTGAGATAATGATAATAATAGATATAACTTACTATGATCTTTCTATGTGTAAGCAATTTGTAGTCAAGAAAAAAAATGGACTGCCCCACTTTCAAAATAAAAGGCTCATTTTTTGATTAAATGTTCGTTCTGTTCCGATGTCAGTGGAGAGAAACCACAATACGACTGTTGATTATTCGCTGTCCTTGAGGACATGGCAATTGGAAAACCATCACTGGATAGGCCAGTTTATAAGACTGTGCTGGACTAGGAGCTCTTTCGTCATCGGATGGCATAGACTCTTCAGAGGGTATATCATGCATACAATACGAAACACCATAACAGCTGATGGTATTGCTTAGGAATATTCTAAATAAACTATGCTGAAACAAATTTCATTATCACGACTTATATTAAAAGTGAAATTTCTTGCTATCGTATCCTTATACTAAAGGTAGGTGGCACTGATGATCACCCAATCTTTCAGCCAATTTGGTGAAATTTTTGGTTGTTCACTAGGATATATAAACGTCAACGCTAAGGGCGAACATCGAATCCCGCCAAGAGCAATCTTCTTTTTTTGATTAAATATTTGTTGGTTTCCAGCGTCAGTGAAGTGGAGTGAATTCCAACATGAAAACGAAATTATTTGTTTAAAAAAAGAGAATTACTTACACATTGCACACTCTCGGATATGAACCACTGTCCCATCTCACATAAGTCCACTACGCTACACACTAGGTCAATCTGAAACATTCTCGTAATAGGGTTAAAGTCGAATCACCTGATGTTTCCAATTAGACTTGTCCGCTCGCAAGTCTTAGAGAAACCTTATCGAAGTTAAGAATCCACAACTTACGCTCAACAGTCTTAATGAAACCTTATCGAAGTTATAGCCTCCGGAAAACCAAAATGCGAAGTTTGTTTGTTAGTTGGGTAGTAATTCGGAACCTTGCAAAACTGTAACTTAGCCTAAAGTTTGGGATCAACCAAAAATGCAGATGCTTCGCCAAAGATTTCAAATCTGAGTGCAGTCCGTGCATACGTCCGTTTCCACGATAATTCGAAAATGCGTTGATGTTTTAGGTTGAAATTTTGTGTCTAGAAGAGCTTTGTGTCTAGTAGAACTTGATGGACTAGGTTAAATACATGAAATTCTTCTATTTCTTTTGATAGGTACAGCACAAAAGTCCTTAAAACAAAGCTTCACCACTACTGGCCCATAAATGTAACTCGTGTGGCCTACTTCTGGTGAGGGTTGAGAATAATTGACGACCTCATGTGCACTGCTTGCGACGAGTGTGACGACACAGCGGAACATTTCATTAGCGATTGTCTAGTTTACTCATTTGCGAGAATGAACGTATACGGCGTTGATGCTATGAAGGTGGAAGAACGCCGTTCTTGCTCCCTACCTGAGCTCTTGAAATTCGTGTAAGTAAAGCTCCCCAACACATACTCGAAGCTTCAGACAAAAGTTATCAAAAAGGTGGTTGAAATTATTGTACGATCCTGTAGAACTTGAATTTTTTAAGGTTTTTTAAATTTTGCTCTAGTAAATATAAAAAGAAAATGATCGATTCAAGTACAGCTTAGAATAGCTACCGTAAAAATGTCATTAAAAAATGTTTCTTGCACTGGTTTAATCTCCTGGTTAACCTCACATAACTAAACTGAAATTGTCTATTTCCCCATAAATGGGGATTGAGTAAAATTTCTCTGCTCTGTCGCATACATGCCATATAAAAGAAAGTCTTGAAAAAAGTGTACCTACTTATTGCGTAATAATTCCACAAATTCATTTTCTACTTAATAAAAAATTATCTGTCAAAGAAGTTATTTCAAAGGCGGTTTGTAAAAAAGCCCAATTTTACTTTATTATTTTTTAATAGATAATAAAGTATTTCTTTTGTATGAAAAAAACTAATAAAAATAAGCTCGTATTCGTTGTGAAAGTGGGGAAAATTTAGCCACTCTTTCAGTAATAAGGTATACTTTGAAATTTTTTTATTCGTTGAGGAAAATTGTTCTAGTTTTTCTGTACCCGTAGCGTAGCCTTAAAATACGTGATCAATTTCTTAGTGTCATCATTCATGTTTACATCTTAAATTTGTTATATCCGTCAATGTGGAATATTAAACAAGTAAATTTACCTACTCTATCGAATGGATCTCATACGAATGACATTTATATCCAACGTATCACGAGAACGGGTACCTGTAGGTAAGAGATCACCTTGACTTAAGAGCAAACTTTCACTAAACTTTAATTAGGTCCCATGCTTAAATTTAAGATATGCTGCGTTAGTGGCACATCCCATTTTACAATCCTATACTCTAAGAGCATTTTTACACCCATCGACAAATGTATCGTAGAGGCTGGGACCTTAAACGAAGTCGGGATCTGAATAGGATACGATCCTTGGTCAGAGTACGAAAAAAGCTGAGACTCAAACCAGAACTTGAACCGGAGCTGGAACCCGAACCGCAACTGAAACCAGGATCTCAGTTGTCTAATGTATCTAAGTTGTAGGTTAGATTTTCCTTCAGTGAGCTTATCACTCGTGGTGCAAGAAGGACATCATGTCTGCAGCAAGAACTAATAGAGCACAGAAGAGAACTTTTGCGTCAACCTGAGTCAAAAAGAAGCGATGTGTGAACTAAAGAAAAATTCGTGTTGAAAAAATTCAGTTTTTCGGGATTCTGTTGAGAAGATGTATTCTTTTCTCAGTAGTATGGATAAGAGAGATTAAAATCAGGGTGCGGGAGAGCTGAGCTTTTGTATGGTGACGTCATAAACTTGTATGAAACTGATAAAGAATTCACTCCATCAGCTTTTTGACCTGGCCTGTTCTGATATTAACATCTTTTTGACCTGACCTGTTCTGATGTTAACTGTTTTTTGACCTTACCTGTCCAGAGCTGTTCAAAAAGCTGTTAATATCAGAACAGGTCAGGTCAAAATGCTGATGGAGTGAATTCTTTATCAGTTTCATACAAGTCTATGGCTTCACCATACAAAAGCTCAGCTCCCCCGCACCCTGATTTTAATTTCTCTTATCCATACTACTTTTCTCAATAAACTTTTCAGCTTAGATCTGATTAGTTTAAATCAGAGCAAATTTTCATATATTCCACACTTCAAAGGCTACGCAAAGTTTATCACTCAAAACTTTTCAACTTTTAAACCACCACCAGAAAACGCAAGACGATTTCTACAATTTTGTTTGCCATACTTAAACGCTGCAATCAAAAAAACTCCCGAATTTATCGCAATTATTGAATAAATTTCCAAAAATATTTGATCAAAGTTGTTCAACACTCTTAAAAAAACCAAAAAACTACTAAAAATTTATTCACCCAAAAACTCCACTGAAATTTTTTATTATAATTTTTTATTTCAAATTTATACACATCCTGCTTCTACATAATTAATCCTCTTTGTCAAATATATTTTTGGATTTCTATTAAAAATATTTACAATTCTTGTTATTTGATAAGCTCAGTTTGGATGTTCAGTAATTTAATGAAAATTAAATTTAATACGAATTTATAAAGTAACTTTTGTTTGTTTTTTCTATACTTCATCGTTATTTTTACAACTTAAACTTTCGTTCAAAAATTTTTAAACCTATTTCGAATAGGAACTGTAAAAACTTATTGTATAAATTAAAATAGAAATGACTTAGCTGACAAATTTATTTAGGATAAATAGAATGAAAACAAATTAATTATTTATTAATTAACTTAATCCATATGAAATCTAATCATCGAGATATGATTTAATACGAAAAGAAGAGAAAAGAATTAAGAGAAATGGAGAAATATGAAACCAAAAATAAATACACTTGTAAATTTCACCAAATATATTAAGTAAGAATTAAATTAAAAATAAATAAAAAAGTGAACAATTTTCGTAAAAAAAATTAACTCGTTTTTGTTTAATTTAACCCTATCGATGGCATAATATTTCTTTTCAACTGTTACCTAGTTTACATATTCCCTTTGTAGATTATAATCCGAAAATATTGTGGTTTTTCCATCAAAAGGTAAGTCTTTCACCAGGTTTTAATGAAGGGATTGCTATCGTTCTGTAACGGAATAAATGCAGCATTTTGTATGTCATCATTATAAATGGAACGATGGTTGCCAGTCTACTTTCATAACTTAATCAATTCAACAGAATCGCTACAGGCAGCTGCCATTAAAAATTCTTTGGTTGCTCGATTTATTAAAATCGATTATTCCGGAGGCAAATGGTTTTCATTGAAGCGTATAAAGTACAGATTAGGAGGGACTATTGATGGCAAACTATCTACGTAACGCCATGAAGCTTCTGATGAGTTATTTAACTCTTCAGGATGTTATTGATGACTAATTGAAAATTTCCCAATGAACTTCATCGAGGATTTCATGACTTATTTCCCATGGATATAATGTGGAGAAATTGATAAGAAGTTTCCTTAATCAAATTCCTGATGGAATTCATCCTTGAAACTTGTGACGAAATTCATCATGAAACTTCAAATTAAAGTGATCCGCGAATACAAAGAGGGACTTGTAAAAGTACTCGCTAAAATAAGGGCAACATAAAATGTTGATCGGTTGATTTTGGTATCAGGATTATGTCCTCCCACTATCAGTGAGATCATGGAAGGAGTTCTGGGTAAGCACCCTGGACCTCGGTGAAAATCCGGTTAAAACTGAGTTGGTGGTATTCACCAGGAAAACCAAGATAGCAGATTTTAACCTTCCCCGCCTCAACTGCCAACCGCTCCAGCTCTCCTCCAGTGCAAAGTATATTGGTGTTTTCCTCGATTCAAAGCCAAGCTGGAAACCCTCCCTAGAAAATCGGGTGGAGAAAGCCCGTCTGGCCTTCTACGCCTGCAATAGAACCTTTGGCAAGAAGTTGGGACTCGAACCAAGGATTGTTTTGTAGCTGTACACTGCTGTGATATGTCCAATTCTCCACTACGGGTCGCTAGTCAGGTGGCACGCTCTGAGTAAAGACTATAACATAACTAAACTCAGTCGAGTTCAACGAAGCACGGCAATATGCATCACAGGTGCTATGCGGGCATACCCTACTGAATACCGATGTTCTAAACGTGATACTCTACCTCCTACAAATCGACCTTGGTATAAAAGACACCGCATCAAACAATGCCGTCAGACTCTAAGAATCTGGGTACTGAACTGCGAAACTACACAGTAGTATCCTGGGAAAGTTACCAAAGGAATTGGTTACGTCACCCACTGAGACATAATATCGCTAAATCCTACCGTCTCCCAGACCACGCTAGAATCTTCCTGGACGAAATACTGAGGACGTTGTCGCACATTAAAATACGACTTATTGCTAAACGCCAACGTCATTTTCACCTACAGCCATTTTCACAGATTCATCTAGAATCTAGATTCGCTACCACCTCCTCTGAACTAGTTCAGCAATACCGTAACGAACAAGTTGGTTTATCAGATTGGCTAAAAGCTACTGTCTCTGAGTTCCCGGGGTATAGAAAAATAGTGTGAAATGAGCGGGCAAGGAAGGGTTCCCCTCTTCCCGGCTATATTGCGGAGCTAGTCCACGTTCCTTTCGAAGCAGTCTCGGGGGACATACTCTCCAACTTCCAGGCAGTGGCCAACTCCAAATGGAGAAGCCTAACCACCTGCGCAATATCTAGGAAGATATGGCCATCTTACAACCGAGCCAAGTCAGATGAACACAAGACCCGGGTAGACGTCTCCAGAATCACGGCGATTGGTCTATACTAATCTATGACCTATGCCACTGGCCGATTGGTGATCATGCAAACAAAGTGGGTATTTCGTTTAATATACACTGCCGTAGTTGCCAGGACACTACTGAGCGAGAGTCTCTCGCTCATTTTCTTTGCGAATCGGCTTTAGCTAGTCCCCGAGAGCGAGCTCTAGACAAGCCCTGATGGAGACCTGATGGAGATTTTAAGGAAGAAAATTGGAGAGTTATTGCTTTTCCTTAACACACACACTGGGTGGTTGTAACGATAAATTTTTTCTCACATCCACCTTTTTAAATTCTCCAGTCAGAACAACCCCTAAAATCCGGGTTGTTTAACACGAGCTTGTGGTTCCAAAACGGCATCTGAGAAGTAGTGTGCATTTTACAGGTTACATACGTTTTACGGCTACAATGGTTAGTAATATATGTATAAGTTTTAGAGAATCATTCCTTCTAATGACTATATTAATTTTCAAAAAAAAACTTTGTCTTGAAATAACCACTTTGACCACCTCCCGGAATATGATCCAATTACTTAAAATCCATGTCTCAAATTTGCAGTAGATAGTGTAACCATTCAGTCGCATCCCAACTCCCTTAATCGCTTTTCGAGTTTTTATTAAACAAATAATAAAGTTCCACCCAGACTATTGACAGATATTTTAGTTAATCCGGTAGATTATACAAAGTTCATCAGAAGGTTCATGATGAATTTAATTATGAGATAATTTGTGAAAATTTATTTGTACCTAATTTATGCTTGATCCGAAACAAAGTAGATCTGGTCCCGAGGGAAATATATAATCAAGTTTCTTCTTAATAAAATGTTGTCTAAGGAAAAAAAGAGAATTAAATTTTAATGGTTTCTGAAGTGAACTTTCTCTTCTATCAAAAAGCATTTGAAAATTGAATTTGAAATGTCAAAAGAAAAGGAAACCTCGGCATAGACAATGCACTTGCAACAACGAGACTCCATTATATTAGCATCGCCCCGTATAAAACTTTCCTTACTGATGTCTGGAAAATATCGACAATATCTTCTACTTAACGCATCCTATAGAAGCGAATGTTTTTATAGCATCACAACGTTTTAAAAAGTTTTATCAATTTGCCGACAATAACCATAAAGGATCGTAGGATAAAGTATAAGCCATGGGTCCTCTTCAAGTCCACACATCGCAACATAAAAGAAAGTCATCAGACTGATAAGTGCATCTACCCACAACAAGGACATAAACACAAATTCCCTAAAGGACAAACATTTTCTTTACTCGCGATTAATTGAATTACGTTTAAAAGAAAACTTTTCGCGTTTTAATTTTAGCTCTGTCGCCGACAAATAAAATCGCCATACTGTCGATATAAAAGTCCCCGGATACAAGGCAACTCCATCAGAGAGATTCGCCACTTTGTATTACTGGATTCTATTTTTATTATTTTTTTTTGCTAAAGGATAAAAGCTAACTGCCAACCACAAGTCACATTCCCTATATTATAAAAGCAGACCCGCAGATTTTTAATGCAGTAAAACGATCGTTAAGGGTCCTGTTCTCAGCCACAAATTTCGTCATCAAGAAACGACTATAAACGAAACGCTTTGCAATTCCGTGGATCTTTTTTTATTTCTTTTCAAATAATTGGCTTGCAACCCTTTTATAGTCCATTTAGCTTTCAACCGTTCACATTTTATATTAAAGCGAGCATAAGAGGCATGGGTGTATATAAAAAAAGTTTAATTTTACCAAGATTTACTACATGGTGAAGTTGTAAAAAAAAGTTAAGCAACATTCGGGAGTCCTGTAGAAAAGATGTAATATCTAAATCTCCTTGAAAATAATGTAACGCGTTCAATATCCCAGAATTTTCAAAGAAGTGATGAAGTTCGTTTATGAAAAAAGGCCTCTACTTCTCCAAAAAGCCTTCATACAAAAGTCCTGGAAGTATGAGACCACAGAAATCGCACAGTCCGAGTCCCTGAAAAACAGATTGAGAAAATGAGGTTGCTTCACTGAGTCACCAAGGCTCCATTAAAGCATTTGGCTATCATAAAACTATTTAAAAAGAATTATTCTGCAGGATTAAGATCCTAGGTTCAATCAATATTTAAATTTAAGAAAAAAACCTTTCTGATTTGACTGGATTTTAAAAAATATGCTTTAAAAATCGCCCGGTGTAGCTTTACAGAGCGCTTGCAGTCATAAAAAGTTCGCAGAGTCTATTAAACCTTTTCTTGGAGTTGCACATAACTCCCTAAAAATTTCTGTTTTAATTCCTTTTAAGGCATTTCTATTTTCTACAAGTAGTTCCTACAAAAAATGTCCTGGAAAGACATTTTTTTATAATTCAAACGAACTTGCGTTTATTTTATAATCCTTAACAGGCCTGGAGCTATGGCAGAATTCGTGAAAAGTATACAACCCCTTACCCCTTTTTTTAGGGTTAGAAATTCAACAAATTCTTAAAATTCTTTCTAGGTATATGAAAAAGTCGTTAAAATAAAAATAACTCAATTTTGGGGAAGACCTTAAAGATATGATGAAAATCGCGAAAATATATGCATTCCATTTTCACTGATCACTTTTTTCGACACCATTCCAAATACTAATCGATATTTGAATTTTTTTTAGCTAAATTACTTTTCTAGTTGATTTACATATACATACCGAGCTTAAACTGTGTAGCATAAGCCATTCTGTAGTTAGAAAAACACCCACAAAACTCGTACTATGCTACACCTACAAAAATTATATTTTTCTAACATCCAAACATCCTCTATCCAAATATCAATATTTAAACTTTTTATTCTTATAGGTTTTCAAGATTTAAAAATCAGAACCTTTTTCTTTTCTACCTCCCCCACTCTCAACCTCTACACCCTCACTTTTTCGGCTAGGGATCTATAAGGCCTACTTCTGGTACAAATTTTAGGCATTATCTCACACTGTTCTTGAGATATGATACGTGAATTTTATAATAATTCTTATCCCCTCCACTTTCAAACTCCACCACCTCCTTAAACAAATTTACTTTTAGCTGACTTTATTTGTAAGCCTTTATACACAAACTGAATTTTATTTTCCTAGTGCAATTAGTTCGTTAGATATCGTAATTTAAAGTGTTTCACTCTCCACTCCTGAATGCCACTGCCCCATTAAAAGAATTTGTTTCAGATCTATTATCCTAGTATAGTTTTATAGGTCTTTCTTAAGTTTTATCTTCGTGACCTTCACCGTTTAGGAGATATGTATGTTAAAATGTCTCAATCTCGGCTTTTTTGTGTTTCGGACACATTATATCCCCCACCTCCTTCACCCATATGGGCAATTTTTTTGCAAATGGGTCTATTGTAAGAAAAGTGAAATTGAAAATTAAATATATTTAATGAAATTTATTAAATTAAAAAAAGAAGAGTAAAAACGAAAATATTAACAAAAAAACATAAAAGTTAAAATAAAAATTAAATTATTAAAAAAAATTTAAAACAAAAATTAAATATAAAAGTATAAATAAAAATAAAGATGAAAGCAGAATAAAATTAAAAAATATGTAAATGAAACAAAAAATATAAATGGTAGTTTATGTCATTCAACAGCGGAATCAGTTACCGGTATAAATTCGTAGATCAGGATGGGATGGTGATTTTTGCAGGAGGCTTAAAGTATACTTAGGAGGTTGAAATCCAGGCTTTTCTTCTTTTCTTTTCTTTTCTTTTCTTTTCTTTTCTTTCTAATTCAATTCTGATTGTTTTTTTTTCTCTTTTCATTTTTATAAATAGTTCTTTTTTATTATTACTCTTTTATTACTTTTTCCTTTTTGTTATATTTTATTATATTTTTTTTTTCTTTTTAGCTATTGTTAATGTAGAATTAATTTAAAATTGCCACTACCTACATAGTTTAATATGCCGTTATTACGCAAACAAAAGATTCTTGTATCTTAATTGTGATAAACCAAATGTATAAATAAATAAACTAAACTAAACTAAGAAAAAATAAAAATGGAATTTCATTAAATTTTCATTTCTTCATTTACATTTTATTTTTCATTTATTTATTTTAAAAGAGAATATGAAAAATAAATTTTTTTTTAATTTTTCTTAATAGTAGGTATCAAGTACATATTCATCAATTTAGACAATAAAAAATTTCCTTTTTTTTCACAATAAAAAAAATTAATGCTTTACATAATTTGTTTGTACTGTTGAGCTCCATACAAAAATGTCTAACAATTGAGGTTAAATTTTTTCTGTTTTGATGAAGCTAAACAAATATATTTTACGTATCTCACTGGCAATCCAGGGGTGTTGGAGTAGAGGATAAATTCGTACAGATTCCGCCCTTTTTATTATTCACATCGCCAATTTAAAAAGATATCATGCATTTGATCCTGAGTTTGAAACTGTTAACTTCAGTTTTTAATCCAAATTTTGATAATAATTATTGTTTTTTTTTTTTATTCTTCAAAATTAGTTAAAGTCTTTCAATTTAATGAAATTTTGATATAATATTGTAGAACCTCTTAAAGAAATTATCTGATGAAAAAAATTACTGAAATTGAAATGTGTACCTGTTTAAATTTAATAAAATTCTTCCGTGTAGCTACCTACACGAAAAATAAGTAAATTGTAGAGTGTAGATGGAGGGCGGTCTAAGATCCCGATTCAACGCGGTTGCAGGGGGCCTATTGTGAATAATAATAATCATGTAGGAAGCCAAGTAAATTGCTTTTATCCCATAAATTATAAGATACCACCAATTCGCTTGTCTACCTTCATTCTTCTTGAGTTTAAGAACAATTTTTAACGTTTTTCTATTCTTTTTTTTCATATCAATATATTGTATTTTATTATTCTGACTTAGTCCTTAGTATAAAAAGATACAACGTCTCCTACAATATTCGCAGTATTGTTCTTGAATACGGCTAAAGGAAAAATAAGAGGATAAGCCATTTTTTCTTGCAATGCATCAAATATGATTTTTGAGGACGTGTCTGCTGTTTTTAACTGATAGATGGGGTGTTTTATTCAATTTTCAAGTTGTTGTTTTCTTTTACCTTTTGTAATATATTACATTGAAAATCAATAAATTCGAAATGTAGGTAGAAAAACAGCAGCTAACATTAGTTCATCTTTACTGGATATTCTGAATTATAGCAACAAGTCAAGTGATCAAATCAAGGAGAAAAAATTGAACTTGGAATCTATTTCAAAAATAATTGCGAAATTCCTTTCAATGTATTAGAAATTCTTAGATTTTTCTATTATGAGTCGGGCAATTCGAAAAAGTTAAACTGAGGCGGATCTTGTACTTTTTACTTCGATTTAGTAGGAGCTTCCAAGAATATTACAATATTATGTATTTATATAGACATCTAAATAACATTACAATTATTCAACAAGTATATAATTCAAAAAGCTACAGCCTTGAGATACATTTTCAATGTTTAGACAAACGTTGCCTTCCTAAATTAGTAATTAATTCAAAAATTTTAAAATGTAAGAGATTATTTACTCTTGCATTTTTAAATTTTTCTTATTTCAATTTTCCTAATAAATGTTAACAGGAGATGTGTAGGTTTCGAAAAAGAAAGCAAATGCAATGGATATCTCATCGGAAATGATACTTTATTATACAACACAATCATTAAATTTGATCAAATTCAAGCAATATTATTTAGGTTTTTTTGTTGTTAAATTTGCATCAGCATCCACGAAACTCAACCTTAACTTTTCATCATCTCAGGGCTTATATATAAAAAAAATCTGAAATTTATTTCGGGGTGGGGGAAGTAGAAACCCATTTGATATTGATTAAAGGATTTTCCGATATTCCTCTTAGAGGTTGAAAAGGGGTTGAAAATATTTTCACGAATTCCGGAATATCTCCTAGCTATAATTTAGACATGGTGGAATATTTTGATTTTAATTTTATATTTCAAGTTATTTCAATATTCAACCCCCAAGAGATTGTAAACGAGTTAAATACATTTAACAATTTCCAAAACATCTCCGAGGTATAAGTAGATTTGGCGGAGTTCGTGAAAATCTGTGCAACCCCTTTTACACCAATTTAAGTGTTGACTGTGGAAAATTTCATGAATTCAATTAGGTATATTGAATTCAACTAGGTATATTGAATTCATGAAATTTTCCACAGTCAACACTTAAATTGGTGTAAGTGGGTTGTACAGATTTTCATGAATTCCGGAATTCGTGAAAATATATGTACTTTTTCACTACTCTTTACCTTTTGTATTTATCATTTCATTTCTTATTTCAACAACAACGTGTTGTAACTGATTTTTTTTTTAAAGAGCCGTGTAAAGAGAGTTTAAACATTTTCACGAATTTCCTCATATCTTTAAGGTCTCATGAAGTGTCGTATCATTTTCACGTGGTTTTCATAAAAATTTTCAGAAACCGTTATCAGGATATTTCAATATTCAACTCTTTACGATATTTGAACGAATTCTGCCATATCTCTCAGGTTTGATTACCTCTTCAGATTAATGTAGCCCCCTAAAATCGAGTTATAGAATTTTAGTGGTATAACTTAACTAGCTCTTTCTTGCAATATTTTTTAGACTTATAATGAAGCAGTACAGTACAAGCAAAAGCTGGGATCTAAGCTAATTTGGGTTGAATAGCAGATTCATATTGAAAACGAAGGCTCCGACTAAAACTTTTAATTGAACAAAGAGTTTTCGAGCAATTGCTTAATCGGATCGGATCCCTTTCATTTTACGATATGATTGAAAGTATTACTTTCAAAAGGGTAGCCCTCAAGATAAAAGGTTAAACTGCTCAATTTTCGTTTCGTCTGATCCTTCGGCATAACTTTACAATCAATCTCGATTGTAACCCAACAACCCACCCCTTTCAATTAAATCGTCAATAACCTGACTTATGGCTTCTATTTGTGATTTGAATATTTGCGTTCCCAGTCCAACTCTATCCTATAGCATAACTGATACTAGAGCGTTATACGAGTAGGATGTAGCCAGACAACCTTACAGGCGCCAATTGATTTATTATCTCCGAATGCAACTAAGCTGTTTTTCCGAGGTTAGCAAAGGGATATGATCAATTGAAACTTTTCACGGGTATCGGGAACTAGAAACGAAGTGAATAGAAGGGAAAATTATGAACGGAAAAATATTTTCTGGAAAAGATTATATTGCCCTCGAAGGTAAAACTTTGTAGGGAAATCGACTAGCAGTCTATAAAACATACATTTTTTGGTATCAAGATGTGGGACGATATCTGGCAGCCAAGATGATTCTTTTAATATGCGGCATCTTTGACATTTTCCGGATTTTCTTTCCCCAAATTACTTGATATTAAGTTATGAAAATTGTCTCCAAGAATACTAGCGTCTAGAAATTTCCCCGAGTATTTGGCACTGGGTACGGAAGAAGCTGACTGTGATTCATACCGGAAAATAATTTTTTTATGTGTGGAATGAAAAATATTCAATATTGAATTTCCATAAATTTATGAAAAATGGATAGAAAGATTCTTGTAGATTGAAGTGAACAATTTCTTTTACATAGAAGTTAACGTCTATTTTGATGAATTGATTTCTTATTTCTTAATTACACGAGTGTAATCAAAAATATGCATAAAAAAATTCATGACGCATAAATAATGGTGCCCTTGGGGTCTTTTTTTCTAAAAAAAATAATGAGTTTTTTTTAGTGAACGCCTCAGTTTCGGTAATAATAAATTCAACCATGGAAATGAGTTCTCTAAAGCAGAATTTAAACTGAAACGTATGACAAATCGGTACTTCACCGATTGAGTTCAGATGTTCAGAATTGAACACCACTTCATCACAACTACTAAATGAAATATACTTTAAGAAACACCCATTTTAGCTCTGCACCAGTTTAATTGAATTTTCAATTTTTTCTTTCTAGTTCATAAAATAGATTGCGCTTTATTGTTGAAGTAACAGAGTTCTTTTTTTTTTGTTCGTTACAAAAATGTTCACCAAATGAATCAGAACTAAATTTTTTATCAAGTATAATTGTAAGCAAAATATAATTTCCATTTAAATTTATAAATCGAAAGAAAGATCTTTTAACCGAGGGCTCTAGGGTTCAAATCTGAATGACGACTACATACATATATGGAATTTGAGTGTTGAGGACATAATTAAAAATAGGAAAAGTATTGTAAATATTTAGATAGAGACAGTCGAAGTAGAAATGAATATAACCAAAGAGCGCAATGGGAGCCAATATCGATTTGATCACACCGGTCCTACTCTTGGTGAAAGTCTGACCCGATACTGAGGCGTCAGTAAAAAAAAAAATTTTGAAAAACTTTTTTGTTTTCTTAACTACAATTTTATTTTCCTGTAAATATTTATTATTATTTTTTTTTTTAAATGCGAATTGGTTTTTCTTACACCTTGCACACTCTTGGATTCGAACCGTGGTCCCGTCGCACATAAGTGCTCTACGCTACCCACTATGCTAATCTGCAACATTCTCGTGATAGTGTTAAAGAGATAGTGTAAAAGCCGAACCATTTTTTAGAACTTAACACTTACTCATTTACAATTTTTAAAATACGAAAATAATATGTGAGACGCATTCTAAATTTGCCATGAACACGTATTTTGAATTATTTTTGTATGGCAGCTGACTACATGAATAGGCTCCTGTTCCCAGTTCACGAGTTAATACCACATTAGAAAATCGAAGATACTGTAGCTATTCGTTTACAAAATTAAACACAGGTAGGAACTTATTTATTTCCCGATTTTAATTTATTTTTTCAATAAAAGAATTTGTGGCTGACCTTTTGTATTTTCAATCCAGGATTTGTCGCTGTAGGCTAAATTTAGGATAATTCAGGGATATATCATAATCCAATATCCCCGAAATACCGACAAGTGGCATATCGGTAAAACCCTTAATTCAGCAGTCTGTATACGCCTACGAAGTATTTCAAGAATTTGTTTTTGTTCTTACTCAAAACAAAGTTTTTAACTTTAATATTCCCACGCTGAAAAACAAAATCATTGATTATTTTTGACTGCTCGTTTAATGTTATTCGAAATTTTTATGAATGGAAAGTACATTTACATTATTGCGAAATTGGCATTTAAATTGGATTCCCGAAGCCATTATTTGGCCATCACATGTGGGGGTAGTTATACGAGTGTATCGGAAGTCGGTTTTATAAAATTTTCCTTATTCGAAAATAATATTATTCGTAGGGATTCGTTGGCCCATAATATCATTGATTTCAATATATTTTTTTTAATTTAAATTATGTTCACATCTGGTTTAAATTTTTTCACCCAATTTTAAATTAAATTTAACTTTTAGTCTTTGCGTTCAAGCTTTAAAGTAAGATTCACATTCCAATTAAATTTCTAAATGCTACATAATTATTATTTTTAGTTCTCAATTTTAAGATTTAGATACCAGGGTAGCTTGATAAGTCAGTGACAGCGTTTTATTTCTCAACACAGTGTCCTCGATACATTTGCCTCCAAATAAAAGGTTTTCTCAAGGTCCTCAAAATAGGCGTTTGTTTCAGTGATGACCTCCTCATTCGACCCAAATCTGTTGCCACCCTTTTCAGTTAATAGTCACAGATGACTAAATCTGGAGAATATACTAGATGGGGTAGTCCAAATTATGAATTTTTGCCATGGTTTACAGTAGTGTGGGTATTAATAGATGTCAGTTGCACTGTTGCATTTAAAGTTACTGCGCGTGAAATTCAAAAAGTTACTGGCTTATCAAACCACCCTCGTAATTTAGTTCTAAATTAGTGAACTTCATTTCGATTTACTATTTCTTAATATTAATTTTAATATTATTATTATTATTATTATTATTTATATCTTTTTATATTGATATTTTTCAAAATTTAATTTTAATTAGGTCTTAATTTTAGTTAATTGTTTACTGGTTTAAATATTATTCAGTATTAAGAGTTAATAAAATAAAATTGTGTATAAAGCTTCACATTATGCCAATATTCCTTTATCAAGTAATTACTTCTCGACCATGGTCCTCATGAAAAACGAAAAGAATGTCTCAGTTTATACTATTCATCAGACAATAAGGGAATGCTTTATTTGGTTGTTTAAGTGGCAACCCAATTAGCTCAATGGCCGCTTTGGAACCACACGTATTAAGCCCGGATGATAGAGATTGTTGTGGCTGAGAGATTTAAAAAATGTCTATGAGAAAAATTCGTCCATTATATCCACCTTGTACTGTTTAAAAAAGTAACAACTCTCCAATTTTCTTATGGAGGAATCTTCCTCAGGTCACGTAGACTGGTTCTGCAAGAGAGCCAGGAAGAACGAAACTCTTTCTGGCCAGTTCATCAGTACGAGTCCGCTGATATCCCACTATATCTCTATGCCCCGGGAACGTAGAACACAGTAACTTTGAGCTGATTTTTTTTTAAGGATACTGAACTGGACTTAGGTGGTTAATACCCTATAGCAGGCCCGCACGGGGGGGGGGGGGGTGTTTGGGGTTCAACCCCCCCCCCCCCCCCCCCCATTGGCCTATTTTCATAGGGAAGTGAGGACCTTTTTTTTTTGAAGTTCATCACATTTAGTATGGGGGAACTGAATAAGCCCCCCCCCCCAATCATACTTTCCTGCGCACGGGCCTGCCCTATAGTGTACAATCCAGTGAGCACATTCTGTTATTTACAGAACAATTTTTATACCAAAGAACAAAGAGAGAATATAATTTTAAAAAAAAAGTTTTTTTTGAAATTCAGAGTTGTCTTTTCAGGAATAGAAAAATGATTTAATTTGTTTAATTGAGAAAATAGTTATGCGTACAAAAAAAACCGTTCAATATACTCGCGTTTAAATGAAATATTAAATTCTTCTATGTGACACGATACTCGTTTAAAATTTAATGCCATTTAAATCGAAAATGGCATGGTTATATTGACTTAAAGTACGTTCAGATTTTTCGCGTTCAAACCAACATAAAAAAGTTGAAACTACTAATGAAACGTTTAATATTAAACATCGTCAAATGAACAATGCGCAATGGTTAAAATCAAACATTTTTTCGTTTGGCGCCTTTTTAAACATGAAAATGTTTATAACGAACCACATTTTTGGTCATTTAGACTACTCTTTTTTTCTGTGTGGTTGAATCGATGTATGTAGTGCTTTGATCACTCTTTGGTTATTGGGGAAAATGACGATGTTAAGAATGACTTACTTAGTTATTTAATTAAATAAATTTTATTTCTATATCTACACTCAGAGAAAAAATTTGATTGTGGCAACCATATTTTGGGAGAGCCTTACTATGATTGAGGTTATAGTTGCCACAACTATGTTACAACATGTAACATGTTTGGCTTAAACAAAATTATGGTTGTGGAAACCTAGGTATGTGATTCACGCAACCTTCTTTTTCCATAGAATGGCTAGGTCAATCATAAGATACATGTGACATGGTTGCTTGAATCATAGTTCTGATTTCAGAAAACATTTTATGTTTGGCTCAAATATAATTATGATTGTGGAAACCTAGGTGTGTGATTCACACAACCTTCTTTTTTAATAGAATGCACACATGAAATTGGAAGAAGTGAACTTACACCGCGAACGACACTTTTCGTACTGTGAGAAATTATAATTCGATTGTTTCTGGGTAGCCGCATGGACATAGTTACAAGAATACAATTGTAACAATATGATTGCAATAATCATAATATGTATACTTACACGATTGTACTCAACATATCTCATCAAATCCTATAGTTGTACATTTAGTATGGTTGTAACAATCACACAAACAACTACCATATTTAATCAAAATCTACAGTTGCACTGATCGTTTAAAGTTATATTAATTATAATATGGTTGTGACTATCATATTTTATATCTTACCTTACATGATTGCATACACCATATACGATATGGTTGTAGGAATTTTTTTTATCAAATTACATGGTTCCACTGATCATAGAATATTGTTGTCGTGACTATAATGATAAATAGGGCGTTGCAAATAAATAAAAAACAATCAACACCTCAACACCTCAACAAGTCACAAATAATAAAGACGATATAGTCATTTGACCACACGTGATTTATACGCTTTCCTGTAAAATAGTGTTTTTCCTGGTTCGGTACATATTTCTCCGGATCTCCCAACTAGCAAAAAAACTTCGTATTTAGATTTTCCGGAGGCTATAACTTCGATAAGACTTTGGTAAGACTATTGATCGCAGCCTGTGAACTTTTAACGTTGAACTTGAGACTTGCGGGCAGAGGTTAAATTTTCAGAAGCAATAGCTTCGGTAATAACATCTATAAGACATCAAAAGGCTTATGGAGGTTTGTGGACTTTTAACTTATAGCTTCCGTAAGTCTTGTTAGCGGAGGTTTGCAAGCGAGCTTCGCTCGGCATGTCTAATAACAGGGACGTCATTTCAGTTCAGGGGGCAAGATGTTATGAATGTATATATTTTTATATATATTTTATATATAATATATGAGAAAACAAAATTCAGAGTGGGTCAATGCCGATAAAAATCGTTTGAGCGGTTCCCGAGAAAAAGGTACATCAATTTGTATGAAAAATCGTCAAGTAAGTACCCCCTTAATTCGTTATTTGGCAGCCTTTTCTAAACTTTGAAAGGGCTGTATTTTCTGATCCAGTGTTAGAGCAGCTTTCGAGTTCTTGTATATGATAGTGCTGAAACTACTTTATCTGGGCCAAATCTAAGTTTGCCAGTAATTTCCAGGATCTATTATACTGCTGCAACCAAAGTTGCTGTAGAAATATTCACACTAAGAATTATTTGGTGGTGAACGGTCTGTCTGTTCCATTTTATCGCCATTCACCGAATTGAGTTTGTTACAAACTAAATGTGTATTAAAAATTCAGTAAAAGTGCAACATTTATAAGCCAGACTCGTTTCGGAAGCAACTATACAATCCCAATTCAACTAATTTCTGAAATTGTCGAAAAATTTCGTTAATTTTCGGTTTCCCAAAAGGGTACTTATTTAATTTCGAAAAATAGCTACTACAAGTAGATTAATCTAGATGACAGGACGTGCCTTCATTACGTGACGGCATCAGCTTTTACTTCCAGACTTTCCAGATATGTTCGTCTTCAGCAAGATACGATAAGATTGTCTGCGGTCACCAACTTCTCTGTCAACACGACAACAAATATTCGCTCCTTTCCTACTTCCCCATCATAAATCTAAATAAAGTATCTAATTTACAACCAAATTAGATTGCCCAAAAACTATCCGACTGCAAAAACCCGTCTCGTATTACATCCCAAGCACGTACCTATCTAATTAGCAGATTTCTTTATTAATTTTTGCCCCGGGTCCTTTCAAGTGTATTCGATCCCATCGACTGTCGTCTAATATCCTGTGAAATTTAATTGATATTCATGATAAGAAAATCAACAGGACGAAGAATCAATCGGTCGATTGCAATCTACCGATTATAATTATTTTCATAATTAAATTACACCGAGAAAAAAAGACCTAGAACCCGACTGAGCCTCGAGAGCTCGTATCCAAGAATTTTTTTTCCTGAACTCCCCACGGCAGCCCATGGTTCCTTTAATACGTTTGCTCTCCGTCGTAGATTTATGAAGTAACATTCATCGTCCTGACCATGGTCGAAACAATGACCGATGATGTATTAAGTCAATTTCGTAAGGTGTGCTATCCGTCCGTCGGTCATTAATCAATTTCCTTTTAGAGGACCCATGTTGTAGTAATTTTCGCTTCAATGTTCAAATAATTACTGACCGAATTAAAGAGCAGAAAATACTGGCCACAGGTGTTTTCCGCAAGTCGTTAAGTTCCTTTGGGTGGCTTTATCTTTATCAAAAAGACAAGGTGTTCACGTGCTGCGGAAAAGGAATTTATCGGCGAGGTGAAATAGAAAAATTCCATTGGTGATTTGGTCGGAAAAAAAAGTTTTTCATTAGGTTAAGATGATGCTAGCCGGAAAATGCTTAAAGGGAAGACGTTCGATTGTGTGGGTTTTTAATCAGCTTAGCTAAAGGAAGTACTTACTTTTCGTTGATTGTTTCTTTCAGCTTATTCAGAAATTTTGAAAATTGTTTATTTTCAAATTTTTGTTTATTGACTTATTTATTCAATGTTGAAAAAATTCGTACTATCCTACAACAAGACAAATCTAATTTATCTTGAAAATACAAAAGTACTTCAAAACTCTTATCTATTTTACTTTACCTTATTTTTCACGCAATCAAGTCAATGCTTTTCTTTTCGAGAAGAACATACAAAACCCACTCGGAACTTGTAAGAAAATTCAATTTATCTTGGATTTTTGTCTCGTATCTTTAGTTCTGACCAAATTTTTCTAGTGAAAAATCTTTCCAATCGAATAAAATCTGGCACAGTTCCCAACCTCTGGATGCTCACCATTGTGAAATCCTATCCTTTTGTTTCGTAGACATGCAGCACGTATATTCGTACAACAAGGAGCCGGCAATTCTTCCAAGATACATCCTGCTGTATTATTTTTCCAAGGATATCCTTTTCGCGTATCTACATACAGTCTGTGAATAGTAAGTACAAAGAAATTCCGACAATCCGTTTAAAACTTCATCGCTAGAACATCCTAGAAGTATTCAGGAAATTCCTGAATAGTAACTTTCAATGGTTTTCTTGAACGAAAGGACATTAGTTGTCGAGTTGTGTGAAAACAATGGGTTTGAAAGAAAATGTGAAATGTTCGATGTTTTCTTGGGGGTAGTACAAAAATGTTACCATGTGCTTCGCAGTCGATGGAATATGAATGTGTTCGAAGGAAAAGGACTATTATCTACACATGTATTTGTTAGGAGTATTTACAAAGTGCTATTGTACTTCGAGTCGTCAAAAGAATGGCTTTTGTCCGACTATTGTTTCGAAGCCTGATAGAAAATGTTGGATTTGCGTTAAGTATTTATCTAATAGGATGTCAGATTGTTTTACTATTTACTCAAATTGGATAGACGTTGGATGGATGTTTTTATGTCCCTCGGGGTATATTGATGAAGTGTTGACCTTTGGGGCAATGAAGCCTGAATGAAACTGATACAAGATAAAAGACTATAATATTTTCAAATAATACCTAAAATCTGTAACATTCAAGTGGAAGGAATTTATTATCTTATAACCAATTCGATACATACTTACTTACCTAAGATAATATGACAAAATTCGTAAAATGTAATGCAACTTCTTTACCACGATGTGAATGAAAATTAACACCTAAGGGCCGGTCACAGTTGAAGTTTAAACCAAAAATTTGGTTTAAACTTAGGATCTTACGAACAAATTTTTCAACTGTGAATTTGACCCTAAGAGATATGTCAAAATTGGGAACAATATGTGAAGCCCCTTTTCACTGACGATTTTTTTACCCTCCATCGACAATTATGAAAATCTGTTCTGTTTTAGTAAATAAATATCTAATATTTTCAACTGTCTAAGATAAGCTGTCCCTGAAATACAAAGAACACTCACACTCCAAATTTGTTTGCAAGGTGTTGGCTGTACCTTAGCACACTATCTAACATAGTTGTTCTTACTCGACTGTGTCTTTCGCCCAAATTTCAGCATTTCTACCTAATTCGTTCGCGAGAAATAGTAGTTCAAAGATTGTACGAATCCTCCCGCTACAAATTTTAAGTCACCACGTTTCAGTTTAAATTGATTATTACATAGTTATATATATTTCAAGTTTTAACTTTCTAGAATTGGCGTAACCTGCCTAGAAACCAAAATTATTTGTCATAAACAAAATCTTAACAATTCAAACTATTATAAAGTCAAATCAGGGAAATGCTAAACCGTGCTGTGTTATTAACTTCTCTGTTAGTAACTAGTTTAACAATTTACGAGTAAAAGAATCAACGAAGGGACTCAATTACACTTTATTAAAAAACAGTTTTCTTTAAAAGGGTCAGTTTCAGTTGAGAAGTAGTTACTCTTTCATTAGATTTTTTTTAAGGAAACATTTTTAGCAAACATACCCATTTTCTAAAAAAATTCCATGCACCAAAATTATTGCTCTGGAACTTTGTAAAAACGGGCATAATTTGACGTTGCAACAAAATAATTAACACTCCAAATGTTTAAAAAAATAAAATAAAGTAACATTGACTTTTGAAAAATTCTTTAAAACATCATATCTCCAAATCTCTTATTGGTGTCTTACTAACTTTCTTTAGCCCAACAATACCAGCTTGACTTCTAACTTCATAGCAATACATCCTGTATATTTAAGGGTTTCAAAACGCTAAAAACAAAAACGTCCAGCGGACGGCTAGCAGGCGTATGGTTTTTTAGTCTTAAAACTTTCTAGACACATAATTTGAAGATACAATTTTTAATTTTAAGTCGATTGAAGTACCTTATATACGTAGTTATAAGCATAACGCAGTCACTGTCGGTTGGAAACCAATCGTATGATACTCTAGATGAAATACTGAATATATCAAAAGAATGAGGAGTGCATATACAATTATTGCATGGTCTTTTGTTTACAGGTAGAAACTATTGTGGCTTCTCGATGGATAAATGCCTAAATTTTTGAAAGACTTTTGTAGGCTGCTCCACGAAGGACTCATTCGATTTTCATCGTATTCGGAACTTTCGCTTTAAGTATGTAAAATTTTAAGTTCCTAACTTGAAGTGTTCGAGCAATAATTGTGAATACGTGTTTTAAGGACTCTTATATGGAAGGTACCCGAAGGAGTAGAAGAATATCAGCCATTACCAACTTAGCCTTACTTTTTCCATTTTACAGGTGGTGATAAAATTTTAACTTCCTGGGCCAACGCGTTCTTGAGTTATCGTGGAAACGCACGGACAGACGGACGAATGGAGGGACAACAAACAGTTTTGGCAGTGTCTGGCCCATATTGAACGCAAAATAATATATTTTTTTTTCCTTTCTTTTGTCCGAGATTCAGTTCTATGCATCTCAAACTTTTCGGACTGGATTAAACTGAATTAAACTGATTATGATTTCATTTAGAGTATAGTAAAAAACCTGCCAACAATCTTGGCGCAACTTTATTATTTTTCTGGCAGAAGTTCGGAACGCGTTCAATTCTGAGATGCGGTGTAAGTTACTATGTGACTGAAAACATAACTAAAAAGTTCGGGAAGCGGTTAGAATAGCATATGCATTAAATAATCGGGTCATTTGCGGTTTAGGAGTTTAGAGAAGGAAAACACTGACAAGTAGGTGATTATTAAAAAAGCCCGTGGAAGTGAAAACAGTATATTGATCAGATCTGAGAGATATGGCAAAATTCATGAAGAAATATACAACCACTTTACACCCCCGTACAGGGGTTGAATTTCAAAAAATCTTGAAAAAATATTCTAGATATTCATATGAAGAATCCGTAGAATAAAAATTAATTCAGTATTTGTGGATATGACGAAAATCGCAAAAATGCATTCTATTTTCACGGATAATTTCTTTTGCCCCCCTCCAAACGGCAATGAATACTCGATTTTTTTTTAATCAAAATTACTTTTCTAGTTTATTTGCATATACTCCGAGTTCCAACTTTATAGCATAAGCCGTTCTTTAGTTAGGAAAAACACCCCCTCCCTCGTACCGTACTACCCCTAAAAAAAATTCTATTTTTCCAACATGTCACTACTATAGCTCTATCTAAATACCAATTTTCAGCATTATATCATTATAGGTTCTAAAGATATACACATTAAAGCTTTTCCTTTTCACCCTCCCTCACAATCACACATCTCCAATTTTTTTTCTCTTCTAGGGTTCTTTTGGGCCTACTTGTGCAACGTTTGAGCATCTATCTTTCACTGTTCTTAAGATATGAAACGTGATAAACGTGATTTTTTTTTTAAATTCTTATCCCCTCCACTTCTATGCCCCACTGTCCCTTTAATCATATTACTTTGAGCCATCTCTATTTATCGACCTTTATACTCAAACCGAATTTTGTTTTTCGAGAACAATTGGTTTGTGAAATATCGTAATATAAAGTTTTTCACCCCACCCCCCCGTACGCCACTACCACCACTCAAAAATGTATTTTCAATCTTTTCTCCTAATATAGCTACAGATATTTGTTGAGTTTTAATTTCGTGCCATAAACGGTTTAGGAGATGTGGATTTTAGAATGTGTCAATCTTAGCATTTTTGCGTTTCGAACGCATTGTTTCCTCCACCACTCCCACACCCCTTCACCTATATCAACCATTTTTTGCAAATAGGTTTACTATATAAGGTCTATAGAAAATCCAAGTTTCAGCATCCAAACATACGCTGTTGGTGAGATCTAGAAACCAACACTTTTTCATCTAAAACGCTCCCCTCTCCTCCTCCTTCATACCCACACCCCTCTAAAAGATACCATTCGTAGAGGTTCACCCAATCTACCCACCACAAGACTTTCATGATAATACCTCAACGGGCTTGGGAGCTACGCGCCTTCAAACTATTTTGCTTACATCGGACGGCGTACGGCGGACGGGGTACGGCAAACGGCGTACAGACGGATATTTTTTTTCTTGCTTTTTTCGGATTTGCTAGTCCTAAAACGTGAAAACACAAAATTTCAGGGTAGCAAATTTTTTGGAAATTTCAGGTAGATCCCAATACGTTATTTTTTTTTAAAAAAAATTAAGTAAAATTAATGTTTCACATTGATATACGAATCATTGAGTTGGAGAGTTTCCATCCTATTACCACCTGGATTATTTTAAAAAAAAACCAATGCTTTAGGTTTCCATAATTCTCCTAATAGTTATGAATCATTTTCATATCCTGTCAGTTCCTAAGCTTAAATTTTTCAACAGTAACACATCGTACATACCCTTAACTATTCACATACTGTATATTTATACGACAGAAAAATGCCACATATTTCATGAGCTTCTAGTACTTGAATTCCCTGTCCAGAATCAACCAACATAAACACCCAAGACGACAACAAAATCTACCATATTGGTTTTTTTTATGAACTGTGAATTGATTTCTCGACATTTTCAATGAAATTTAATGCCACATTTTCCAAATAGGAAATCCCGATACTTCCGTCTTTTCCAAGCCAAATATATGCCATATTGAAACTCACGAAGTGTGACAGTAGCGGAAGGGTTGGGGGGCGATGGGGAATGAATTGGCAACAAGGATGATGATTGCTATCACTCGTCGTATTACTTCTTGTCAGTCTACACATCAAATCAAATGCAATAAGTTTTGCAGGAGGAGGGAACGACGTATCAAGAAAAAATAATGTATCCGGACATGTTGACATTCTAGTTACACTTTTACGGCAACCGTACAATTTTCACGCAAAGAATGAATGAAACGAATTTTCTGAAGTAACGTCGTCCTATGGATCAAAATTGAAACTGTTGGTGGTTAAATGTAGCATAGGGTGTTTGATGGTGTAACAAGTATTTTGATAAGGGCTCGACGAAGATTTGAAATCGTCTTAAGATTGATAAAAGCTTGTCAGACATTGAATTTCGAACATATCCTTATTAGATTTAAATGATGAAGAAGCGACAACGTTTGAAACAATATCAAATCGATATCCAGGTCTATTTCCGGCGGCTCAAACTTTTTTTTATATTTCACGATAAGTCTTTCATAGATCGTATCAGTTTCTAAAGATATTTTCTTTTTTTGTTAGATGCGAAGCAAGGCGAAAGAAAAAAAATTTACTTATCTGAAACGAATATGTTCGGTACTTTCTCGAACTTGGAAACTACATTTGATGCATATTGAGAGAGAATGAGAGAATTATTGAAGTTCTTAAGATTTTTAATAATAATAATAATAATAAGAATATTATACAACAAGATAACAACCTTTTTTGTATGTATAATTACTTTGATGGATTCACAGATTCAGGTTATTTGTAAAAAGAAAATAGTAGAAATTGCTTGTATGGTAGTATGTTGATACTTGTTACTAAATTACGATAAATGAAAAGATACGAGTTTCCTAAAAGTCCCCAAACATTTTGTCTTGCGTGTATTACGCGGCAACATATTCCAAATTCTTACTACGTGTACGAAGAATGAGCGTTCACCAATTGTAGTTTTAATACGTGGTAAGAGCATTGTTGTATTCCTAGACGTGTTCAGAAAAGTAATTTCATCAAATAGATACTTGGGCAATTCAGTGACCATATATTTTTCGGAGACAAGCCTTAGTGTGATCACAGCAGGTCATAGCAGAATTAAGCATTATACCTAAGTTTCTTACGTTTTGTTCATAGCTGATTTGTACTCTGTTCAGAAAAATTGGTGGTAGGCTTCTAACGTCGACAGTTTTCTTGTATAGCATTATAGCATTGCATTTTTTCGGATTAAATTGTAGGCCATTAATATTTGACCAGTGCGAAATTTGATCTAGGTCTTCGTTTATCTGATCAGCACAGTTGGCAAAATTCTCAGGAGGCTTGTGCAGGTAGAACTGCACATCATCTGCGTACATATGAACTTTAGCACTTTTTAGTGTACTTGGCAGATCATTAATAAATAGAGAAAACAATAGTGGGCTTAGCACTGAACCTTGGGGTACACCACACAATCGATATTTAGTCACTGAGTTTACTCCATTTATGCAGACTTGTTGTGAGCGATTTGGCAAGAAACTGTCCATTAGAGAAACTGCATTTGAGGAGAAATTGTAGTGAGTCCTGAGTTTACCCAACAGCTTCACATGATTAATATTATCAAAAGCCTTGGCAAAATCCAGCAGTACCAGGGCAGCCATCTCTCCTTCGTCTAATGCATGCCTTATATGTCTCACAGGAGTGCTTAGCACGAAAACCCGATTGCCACTCAAAAAGGAGATTACGGCTTTCAATATAATCTACCAGTTGCCGACTCATGATTTTTTCCAGAATTTTCCCCATGAAGCATAAAATGCTAATGGGTCGCTAATCTTCTGGTCCAATCGGTGCCTTAGTTTTTGGAATAGCCAGAATGGATGCATTTTTCCAGCGCGCTGGAAAACAGGAGGATGTTAGACAGAAGTTCATTGTATGCAGGAAGACATGCGATATAAATGGAAAAACTAATTTAATAAACTGTGGGGAAAGGTAGTCTGATCCCGTGGCATGTGACTTAATGCCATACACTGCCACAGGGCACCATACACTATCATTTTTGCATGGCATGCATGCATGTCATGCATGAATTTTGATTTGCCATACACGTTCATGCCAGCCAGTCTCGCTTCAAAACTCAAAGTGAAATGGTCGACGTAATAGTGGCTTGTGCTCTCTTAATCGACATAATTTTGGACGATTACTCATACCGTACCGCCGTACGCAAAATCGTTTGAATGCGCGTAGTTTTCAAGCCCGTTGAGATATTGACATGAAATTTTTATGGTTGGTAGATTGGATGAACACCAACAACTAGTACCTTTGGGAGGTGTGGAAGTATGAAAAGGGAGGAGAGGGGAGGGTTTTAGATGAAAAATTTTGTTTTCTAGATCTCAAGAACCACTTACGCTATCAGGTTGAAACTTGGTACTATGATAGTGGACTCATTTGCAAAAATAAAATGGTTAATAAGGGTTGAGGGGTGTATAAATGGGGGGGGAAATAATGAGTCTGAAACGCATGAAAGCCGGGATTCAAACATTCTAAAATCCATATCTCTTGAACAATTTATGTCAGAAGTTTGAAACTCTGTTCTTGTCGTCAAGTATACTTCAAGATTAGACTAGGGCTAACATTTTTAAGGGGGGGGGGGGGGGTAGTGGGGTGTGAGGTTGTGGGTGGTGGAATACTTTGTATTACATTATCTTCCGAATCAATTACACCAGGAAGAGAAAATTTAGTTTCTGTATATAGGATCACAAGAGGAGTCTACTGAAAGCACAATTTTTGAGGGGGCGAGAGGGTGAGCGCGATAGTGCTTGAGACAGCAATTTCTTCTCTTTCTTCTATTTTACTTTTGCGGGTTCTGCATATGTATATGCGACTGAAAATATTCTTCTAAATTTTTCGATATCTAACCCCTAACGGGATATAATGCGGTTGTGGACATATTCACGAATTCCTATATATTTCTAAACCAGGAAGCTATTAATGAACGGTATTTTTTAGGTTGTCAGTTGCATAGTAACCTACATCGCTTCAAAACACGCAACGCGTCCCGAACTTCTACCGAAAAAATAATAAAACCAAACGGTTGGCCGATTTTTTGTCTGCGTCGATCCACCCGTACCTGCCTAGATGCCGACATGGCGGGGTTTCATGGCAAGTAATAAGCAAGGCGCGAAACTTCGTAGTTCTAGTGCAATAACACGATCATGAAATTCAAAGAATTCTATAACCATAAAATCGCAAATTTCATTCAGAACAAAATTCGATAACTAAATTCCTAGAAGAAAACCAGAAATTGTGAGTAATTTAGCCCTATTAGATATTTGTTTTCCGTTAGGATACGGAACAAAAATCAAGGAAAATATTTTTCTACCTTCAATGAGCCGAATTTTACGACTGTCCTTATATCTTTGTAGCCTGCTGATAAAGATATTTGTTCTAAATCGGGTTAAAGTTTGAATATTATATTTAATATTTAATTTGAATAATACAAGGATATGGGTAATAAAACGAATTTGAGGAATAAAAAGTAAGGACACAACAAATACTATAAGCCGGACATCAAAGGATTTTTTGTCTCACACAATCTACCCGTACCTGACTAGGTACTGACATGGCGAGGTTTTATGACAAGTAAACCTTCGTAGCGCTAGTGCAAAAATACGATCATAAAAATCAAAGCATTCTGTAACCATAAAAACGTACCTACATATGTACATATGTTTCATTCAAAATCAAAATTTAGATTGCTTAATTGCCAGGAACAATTCTAAAAATTTTGCGTAATTTAGCGATCATATTAGTGCGCTAGCCCTATGAAAATTCACGCAACGCACCTGGTAAAAAGATATTTCTTTACCGTCAGGATACGACACCAGAATCAAATCGCCTTCAATGAACCGTCATCCGCATTCGAAAAGTGTAAAGATGGAATGACGATCACCATAGACCATCATGCATTTCGTCATGCGCGTTGGCTCCGCCCACAAAAATCAAAATTTTTTGATTTTCATCATGCCGCAGACGGTCGGCATGAAATGCCATCATGCAGCCCCATACACGAGAGATTTTCGAGAAAAATTCAAAGTTTCGTGCATGCATGACATGCAAAAATGATAGTGTATGGTGCCCTACACGTTGCTAAAGGTGAAGTAGTCATCGTTTGATGACGATAGAGTACTAAGAGTGTTAGTGCTCAAATCAGGGTCACTGTACGAACCATTATTGTTCGAAGTTGGCCCAGCTGCAAAAAAATCATTTAGTACATTCCTGTCTAGATTGCAAGTAGGGACATTCTTCCCATAGATTTTTAGTACAAGGTCATCGAAAATTTTCATTTTAAAATCCTTACAGAGATTTTATTTTCGAATAATTCTTCAAGATGCAGTAACAAGCTTGGCATGAGCAATTATCCATAATAACGGACATTGTACTTCCACAGTTTCAACCAAGTAAAATTGAAATACCTTCAGCAATTGGTTCTTACCTTTCCGTAAGCTATAAGACCCAATACAATGTACTGGTATGTCCAATAAAGCATCGAAACAACTTATTTATAGCTTCAAGGATCGTGAAAAGTTTAATACAAAGTACACGCAACATAGAGCTTATGGTCGCAACTACTTATAAGTATGTGGACTTTTCTTCTCCATTCAAGACCCTTATTCTAGTCAGTGAAACGGCTATTTCCACCCTCGATATTATCCCTGTATGTAGAGGTCGGGGTCTCACAAATTATGTGTGAATTCGACCGATAGAAAACGATGATTTTCCTGAATGTCGGTACAAACTATATACTCGTATGTATATCGAAGAATTTTTCCACACGTATGATTTTCCAATATATGAGTATCGTACAGGGGGTAGTATACCGTATCATGCTGAAGAAATCAAATTTTATACACAATTTGACCTGACACAACGTCAGTCCGATTTATTCTTGTCGGTGGAGGGTATTTCTTTATGGAAAACCTTTTTGAATAGGATAACAAGCCGATTAGAATGTGTACGAGAGATGTAAGGGAGTGTCTAAGGAGTTTTAAGTCGATTGGAAACCTACGCGTAGTTGATATTTGATTTTTGGTATAATTACTAAAGTTTAATATTTCAAATTAGTCTACGCAAAATCTTATCAAATCAAGTCAAGTGGACTACCATTTTCAATGGTATTTTGGCTTTGGGGTTCGGTAAGCTGTGAAGAGATTACTAAGTATTTTAATAGAGGTTGGATTATCTAAATAAAAATGATCATATATTTTATTTCCCGGAATGTTGCTAGTTTAATCATGTTAAAGTACTATTTTTAAAGAACATTTGTATGGTGGTTGCACAAACTTCTAGTGCGTGAAAAATTATAAATTCGGAAACTTTACAGTCTCTAAAGTACTCAATTTTCATTCTCTCACATACGGAACTCTATTCACATTGTATTGAATTTCTCTAATAGCCTTGTGTGATACAGAACTCCTCCTTATTTTTTTATGCTCCCATCTATTTAAGAAAAAATATTTTTAGGTTTTTTGTCGTATTAATGAGCAGTCATTAGTTTAAGGAAATTCAAGTACATACTATTTTTATCAGGACATTCGAATGGTAGGCGTTAGCTAGAGACTTTAGACTTTAGCTTCAGTTTTATTTTATTATTTAAAAATCGATTTCAAAGAAAACCTTGTACTCTAAAAATTTTAAAAGGTTTTTCAGTGGTTCCTTCTATTCCATTGAAAATCCGATAAGCCAGCTCCCGCACAATCTCAGTAAAAAATCGGGCAACAGTCTGGGCGCAAGTTTATAATTTTACGAGTAGAAGTCCGAAACGGGTTTAATGTTGAGTTGCAGTTTAATATATATTTAGATCTTCTTAATAGATATGATGAAAATCGTGAAAGTACATGCATTCTAGTTTCACGGATCATGTTTTTCACCCCCCCTTCCGAACTGCAATGGATATTTGAAACTTTTTTAGTCTAAATTACTTTTCTAGTTGATTTACATATACAAACCGAGTTTTTTTTCTATAGATAGGAAAAATATCCCCCACCTCTGTACCAGACTACCCATTTAAACAATTATATTTTTCCAACATGTTACTACTACAGCTCTACCAAGTTTCGCTTTAGGCTCACGAGATATAAAAATCGGAACCTTTTCCTTCTCACCCTCCTCCACTCTCACCCTCTATACCCTCACCATCAAATTAATCTTTGCTAGGGCCTAGAGGTCAATTAGACCTACTTCTGGTAAAAATTTTAAGCATCTATCTTTAACTGTTCTTGAGATATGAGACCTGAGTTTTTAGAAAAAATCTTATCCCCTTCACTTTCATGATCCGAATTTTATTTATCTAGTGCAATTGGTTCGTGAGATATCGTAATCTAAAATTGTTCAGCCCTCACCACCGTACGCCACTGACCACACTCATTTGTTTCCAATCTATTCTTCTACGAGTAGTATACCTAGACAAATATATTCATTAAGTTTCAATTTTCAATTTCAATTTGAATGTATTATTAATATTGACAATTATTATGCAAATGGGTCTACTATCAGAGCTTTATATAAATTCCAAGTTTCATCTTCTTAGCTTTAGCGGTTGAAGAGATCTAGAAACCAACATTTGACGTCTAAAACGATTTTGCGTACGGCGTACGGCGGATAGACGGACTGAAATTTTTTATTGCAAGATGGTACACTAAATTTAAGCCAGGCAACCTTGTCAGTTACCGTAAAATTCTACACGAATTTCAGTAGAAGGACTTAATCGACTTAATACAAGCCAACATGCCAAAGGTGCATTGATTTTGATTTTGCCATATGTGATGTATGGTGTATCCCAGCAATCTGGCCTACCAGATTTTAGAGAAGGTACTTCTGTTTGGTACACGGACGGCTCTAAAATTAATAATGGAAAGGAAGCGCGCGTATGACCCAATTGTAAAACATGGAAGGCAAAGGGAAATACAGCCACTCTATTTCCGGAAGAGATATACTATAGGACTGTACGCAGATAAACTTTTTTCAGACATTACTAAAAGCACCACAGTTATCAACTTATCTGACAGTCAAGCAGAAATTCTAACGCTCGTATCTTATTGTTTCAGCTCTGTGGATATATGCACTGTCAATCTCTTCTAAAAGAGATGTCACATCATATAACAGTGTAACTCATATGTCGGTGCCAGGACATGAGGGTATTCCACGGATGGTATCGGCTGACCAGCTGACTAAGCAAGGAGCCAACTCACCATTCACTGGAGTAGGTAACGGCTTAATTAAGATGCTACTTCTTCTCCAGACTCGGGACATGGCTGGAACATTAAATGATGAACTAGCCTAGTTCCTTCGCACCTGTGGCTGGTACGAAAAGCTTTTCCCCTGTAGCAATCCCCTATATGGGACTTCATTAAAATGTCACGGGTGTGGTATCACAATAGACCAACCGAACAGTCTATGTGAGACGATCCATATAGCTTGGATTACTGCCACAATAACCTAAGCTAACATAAGGTGGGTAATTTAAAGCGAAAAATCTTCAGGTGGAAGATCATAGGAACTGACTCTCAGGACTTGAGACATTCAAAAAGAAGGCCTGACTTGTAAGAGAGCGTCAGAATACTTTTCCTTTTAGACAAAGTATTAAAGCGAGCGTTCTTATGACAGAATTTCCTCAAATATCACCTTAAAATCATCAATAAAAAAACTCTAGATAGTGTATGTTTGTGAATGCACATGTAGAACAACGCCACGCATTATGTATGATTGTGACACAGTGCCCATATATAGAAAACAGATTCTCGATGAATTTATTCTCACCTATTAAGGACCTGTTGAAAACTCCACTGATCCAAATCATTTCCCTAAATAAATTTGGCCTAGGAAGTGGTTAAGAGCCAGGAACAAAAAAACCACTCAAGTCGTGGATCGAAAAGCAGTAAGGCTTTTAAAAGCTCAAATCAACAAATAAATAATAATATCTAAAGGTAGCAATACAAACAACATACAATAACAAACATCTTTATTCAGATAAAGAGAAATCTGATGCTCTTACAGATAACTTTTATTCATCTCATAATTTAACCACAAACTTTTCGTCTAACATGGAAACAATTGTGAATGATTCCATTAATTCCTTCTCTTCTATCTCCGCAGAAACTGTAGCGAAAAACTTGTGTACGCCTTCTGAAATAAGGTCCATCCTAAAAACACTTAAAAATAGTAAGTCTTCGGGCATGGATAGCATCCCAAACTGCCTACTTAAAAACTTACCTAAGAAAGCCCTAGTACTTCTAAATGCCATTATCAATAGCTGTTTGTTTAATTGTTATTTCCCCACCAAATGGAAAGTAGCAACCATCATTCCATTGCTGAAACCTGGAAAAAAAACTCTGATCCAACCAGCTATAGGCCTATAAGTCTATTACCTAGCCTTGGGAAAATACTGGAAAAAGTTATATTGGCTCCATGAGTTCATGGAATTGAAAAAAGTATTACCTAATTTTCAGTTTGGATTCCGCCAGAAACATTCAACAATACGTCAACTTCACAGAGTCACTAACGATATTAAAAATAGCTCTCGCAACAAAAAATCAGTGGGTATGGTTGTTCTTGATAAAAGCTTTCGACTCTGTTTGGCATAATGGCTCAATTTTCAAGCTCAGGAAACTAAACTGTCCCGTTTATCTTACTAAACTCATTCAATCCTTCCTCTCCAGTCGTACCTTTCATGTCAAAATCAAAAACTGCCTATATTCCAGTAAGTCATTACCAGCAGGCGTCCCTCAGGGCTCTTGTCTAAGCCCATGTCTCTACAATATCTATACATCTGACATACCCCAATCCTCAGACTGCAAAATTGCAGCATTTGCCGATGACACTGCTATCTATGCAGGATCCTCCGATCCATCCACTATAATTAATGACCTGCAAGTCCAACTTCTGGCTCTAGACGAATTCTTTCGCAATTGGAAAATAAAGATCAATACAAGAAAACCAATGCAATATTTTTCACCAAGAGAAGAGCTCGAAGGTTCTTACCGAACCCCAACTTAACTATTTTCGGCGTACCCATTACTTGGTCAAAGGAGATTAAATACCTAGGGATCTATCTGGATAAAAAACTTACCTTTCATGAGCACACCGATCAAGTTGCCTCCAAAACTTTGAAGTCCATTCGTATGCTATACCCTTTTATTAATCGGAAGTCTAAACTCAGCCTAGAAAATAAGCTGCTTATAAAGGGTTTTCCAATAAGGACTTGACAACTTTGAATTCAATTTGTGAACGCACCCTTTCACTAATCATCGAACTGTCACTGTCAATTTATTCAGTAAACTTAACATTTATATCATGGTAAAGTACACGAAGGAACAACGTCTGCAAATTAAATTATATTATTTTGAAAAAAAGTTGTCAAGCCCTTATTGGAAAACCCTTTCCAATAGGAACTTGACAACTTTGAATTCAATTTGTGAACGCACCCTTTCACTAATCATCAAACTATCACTGTTAATTTATTCAGTAAACTTAACATTTTTATCATGGTAAAGTACATGAAGGAACAACGTCTGCAAATTAAATTATATTATTTTGAAAAAAAGTTGTCAAGTCCTTATTGGAAAACCCTTTATATAAGTCCGTCATGTGTCCCATATTTTCATATGGTGCGCCTATCTGGTATAGCTACGCGAAAACTCATATACGTAAGCTTCAAATAGTCCAAAATAAATGCTTAAAAATCATTATGAACAAACCATGGCACTTCTCCGCTAGTTTACTGCATGAATTATCGAATGTACCTTTAGCTGCTAATTTTTTCGAAAACTTATATAGGAATTTTATTTACAAACTTCAATTTATAAATAACCCACTAATTAACTCTATCTAACCTATATATTTATTTACTCTTACTTATCATGTATTATCATCATTTATTTTTAGTTTAGTTTAATTATTTTTATTATTTTATCTTGTACTGTTGATTCCGTGTTCAGTTCTGCGAAGGTTTTTCTTAACCATTTTTCCTTCAATCTAATCTAATTAATTTTATTTCAATATAGCCATTGTTAGCTTTAAGTTTCCAACCGTTGTTGTAGAGGCACAAGCCTGATCACAAACTATTCTACTAATGTACATGTAATCATATGGTTCACGACAATACATTTGAATTTGAATTTGAATAAAGGTAGCAATACATACGAATCATTAATTTTCAACCACTAAAAATAACATGCTATTAACGTTAATTTTTCTTTCCTGAACATTTTTCCCTCCCACTAGCTGAAGTGGTTTTATTCTATCAATAAGAAAATTAACGTCGAACATTTATATTTATATTTTTTTTTCGTAGACCTAAATATAAAGTTCAGACATCTGTTCTTTAATAAATTACCACGATGGCATGTTCTATCAATAAAATTTCCGAAAAAATAAGTTGTCATAATTATGTTTCTGTTTCGATAATTTACGTTGCTCTTTGTTTTCTTTTAGGCAATTAATTAGACTCAAGTATCCTATAGTTTCCAATTACTTACTTAAGAAAAATTTTAATTTAACAATTCGATATTGAATATGTGCTTGTGAAAAAAAATAGGGAAATTTCTCGTGAGAAAGCTTCAACTTAAAAAACTGAATCTTTTTTTTATGCTGATTTTCTGTTTATAAGGCTCGATTGATATTTAACTACACTCTTTTTAATGGAGCAAAGGTATCAAGTTCGATCGGAAATTTCATTAAAAACGTGAAAAAAACGAATTCAAAGGTGCGTTAGCGTGGCATCAGCCCTTACTTGATTTTTAATAAAAATCGGGGTAATTTATGAATCTACGCGTAACCTTATCTGTTCTGTAATAAGGTGTATCTTTAATGAGGTAAAGTATTGCGTTAAAAACTTCAAGGGGTTCCTTTCTTCTTGGGTTGGCTGTTTTATCGAGCGCGACTGAAAATAACAGAGCTGGGGGTATTTTTGATTAAAACACTTCGGCAGTATGCTATTTGATGACAAATTCAGTTTTCCGGTAATTTAATGGAAAATTGCCGGGAAAAGGTATCTTTGTGTGATGGAAATGCGGATGGTAGTGCGGTAGAAAAGGGTTCTGTACTGTAAAGAATTAGATTCGATGGGTACAAACAAATTAGACGGTGTTTTGTTGGGGTAAGAGAAATCATACGGTGGATAATTTTATTTCATGAGAAGAAATTTTGAAGATATGTATCCAAATAAATGATGGATTTTTTATGCACATTAAGCACTGTCGGTGAAGTTTAATCAAATTTTAAATGGAGACAGGTACAAATATTTTTCCAAAATTCCCTTTTACCGATCTTAGGCCTTTTATAAATACATACGAAGCTGCTCTAGGATGAACCACTACGAGAGAGACCTTTTGAGGGGCTATGTGGAAGGAGGTGACGAAATCGTCTTAGATAAAAAAAAATTGTTTCGAGATCTCAGAACCCGCTTTTTCTAGAAATATGATACTGGTCCTTGAAAAAAAATCGAAATCTGTTGAGGGGTGTGGAATTCGGGCTGAACAATAATATGCCTGTCTGAAGCGCTTGAAAACTGGGGTTGAAACATTCCGAAATACATATCTCCTGAATGGTTGATGTCAAAAGAATTAAACTTTGTAGTTGTCTTAAGGGGCTCGTTGCCAATTTCAAGCTTCCATACATTTTGTATGGCGAAACACGTTATCTTTCGGTACCTGAATCTCAGCCGTACCGAAAGTTGAAGAAGTACTACTTTTCAGGAGAGCCAAAAAAGAAAACATCCAGGAGGCCAAGGTCCGATTTGAACTGTAGCGCCATCGTAAGTAAGTAAGTAAAAAAGAAAACATAGCTCGCAGTGACTTATTCGAATTCCCCCACTTCAGAGCAAAATTAGAGGCACTTCCCGTTATCCCACAAAGGTGCGGTCTTTTGTGTGATGTGCAGAAATGAGTGTAGAAAAATAATATGAAATAAGAAAAAAATTGATTTTTTTTTCATATTTTTTGCAACGAGGCCCTTAAGTAATAATGGGAGATTAACCAAAAGCTAAAATGTGAATCGGCTGGTGGGCTGTAGGGGTGGGAGTAAAGACATTTGGATTAGAATATCTTCCAATTATACCAGGAAAATAAAATTTGATTAGCTAATGGGAGCGGTTCAATTAATACGCAATAAATTTGTAGAAATCATAATAATAACAAATTTTTGATATTTACTAATAGCTTTCGCTTCTAGAATTATCACCCGACGCCACTTGGTTGGTGTTGTGGGGGGGGAGAGTGGGTAAACCAATTTTGGATTGCACTGAAGTGGACCACGGAATGTAATGGATGGACTGCAATTGTCCAAAAAATCAATTTTTATATCTCAAGAACTGTACCAGTAGAGAAAATAGTTTTGGCTTTAGGGGGTAAATGATGGGAGAGGATGGCAAAAAAAAATTTGTCATATCTATTTCTCAAAAACAAGAGGATGGAAGGCAAAGGACTTACTAAGAAATACAAATTACATTTTTGACAGTGGCAGCGCCGTCCGGGTACGGAGTTCTTTTTGTATCTCAGAAACGACTTATGCTAGAATGTTCAAACTTAGTACGTATATGAAAGTGCACTACATGAGTAATTAAAGCAAAAAGCAGAACATCAGATTTTCAGGTGAAAAGGTTGAGTAATAAAATGTTCAACGAATAGGGATTTTGAAATTTTCACGAATTTTGCTATATATCTTTTAGGCATGTTAAGTTATAAAACTAATTTTAGTAGTCCTACTTACACTTCAATATAAATTTATGCGAACTCCATGGATGCAAAGGATTTATCCTGATCACCAAATAATTTATAATAAGCGCAACCATATTGTTATTACTAAGGAATTAAATAAAGAATTTGAATTTGGATTAATTTTACTTGTCTGGGCTCTTTATATAACCTCCTTGAAAAAGTTTTTCGAATTTCTTTTATCCAACTCCAAGAGGTGTAAAGTGGCTGTATACGTCATTTTCACGAATTCCGATTTATTTCATAGGTCTAATGAGGTATCGAATTCGCTTTCACTTCAAAAAGCGTTGCATAAAATCCGGCAAAAACCACTTTAAGCATGTTTCGATATTCAACCACAACAATGGGTGTAAAGAATTGTTCAAGTATTCACGAATTCCGATAAATCTGTTAGGTTTAATGAGATCGAATTAGCTTTTACTTCTATGACCTTTAAATATCGCACTCCGGCAAGAAAAGTGACATAACACAAAAATGGAGTAATTGGGACACGTTAAAGAAATCAATGAAACTTATATTGAAATAGTAAAAACCATTCTCTTAAATTTCAGTTAAGTATTTTTGACAAATAAATTTTATCATATTTTATACAATAATACTATGGATCTGCAAATTAATTCTTCTAGAATATTTGGTGCTACCAGGTAAAAATACACAACCACTGACACAACCTCAAAATAAGCATTTATTGAGTTATGTCACTTTTCTTGCCGTGGTGCGATATAGTGATGAATAGTTTACAGTGTTCCACCTTAAGAGGGTGCAAAATTTATTGTTTATGTTTTTACGAATTCCGACATATGACTTATGTAGATCTGATATCAAATTCTTTTTGCTTTAACGGGCTTTCTATATAATCGTCTAAAAATTTGTGTCAGAATTTTTTTATATTCAGCCCCAAAAGGTCTCCATCTATATTTCATTCCTATATATATACTTTTATTTAAATTGAAAAAAATTCGTGCACCTGGTACCAGGTTCGAACCTACTTGGTGACAAGTAATTTTCGAAAATGGGGTTGGGTGCCGGACTACCAGTTCACTCAGCTGTAAATGAGTACCTGAGTTAAAATCGGGGCAATAATCACGGACGAGCGTGTAGCTGACCACTTCACCTCCTAGTGTTCCGTTGGTCTCTTGCGCCATTGATTATTATTATTCTTTATAATGTCAGTCGCGTAGTAATATACACCGCTTCTCAGCATTAAACGCATTCCGGATTCCTACAGTTTAAAATACTGTATTATTGAAATAAATAAAGTAAAGGAAGAAATTCTCTTTTTACATTTCAGGACTAATAGACACAAAAATAGGAAAAAAGAATTTGTTCGTTTTTTGGAAACTACTTACTACTAACTATTTATTGAAAGCAAATTTTTTTGGAGGGTTAACCCATTAAAAAATGTCACTTTTTCGAGGCTTGAAACTTAAAAGAGACAATAAAATTGTTTTCTATATTTGAGGAACCACTTATATTTGAATGTAGAAATCATTAATAAAATAAAACTTGAAATTTATATGGAGCTAAGATCCTGTCCTGAGCTATGATTCAAATACTATTATTATTATTAAAACTTAGAATAAAGTTGAACAGCTCGTACTCTAGTTCATCGAATTACCCGAAATCAAAGTGCTAAGTTAATTTCTTAACATTTTCAGTTTTTTCAAAGAAGAATGTTTGACACGTGTTCAAACTTACGGAAGAAATAGCAGTCAGGTCACGTTAAGATACCGTAGGTGTTTTGTATGACCAACGATATCTGACAGCACATTGGTTAAATTCCAACCGGACTCAATTCAGAAGGACAAATCCTTTTCGGGAATCACAAACACGTTGACAGTGTCCCTTCATTTTTCACCCGGCTTCTTGAGATTAAGGACAAATCACTCGTCTACTCGTCATGAAAAAAGATTTTTATTTTTTTTATATCCGATTTTATTTTATATAGTCTATCAAGGAAGCCGCCGGTTTCAATTGGGCGTTATCCTTACGAGGGATGACGGTGTTTCGGGCTGATAACTTGTGTGTGAATCAATAAAAAGTTTTTCAATCAACGAACCAAATCAGAGGGATTATGCTTCAAGGAGGAAATTGGCAGGACTTCTTGAAGAACGGAATCGTACTCTTCGTTATTTTGCCATCAAACTGATTATTTTGAGTGGATGCAGAAAAGTCTTGGATCTATTGATTAGCTTTGCTTGATCCTTTTCGAGGGAGAAGTCCTTTCAGAAAGGTACGTGTAGAAAATTACTTAAGAACTTATCGATTTTGAGAAAAAGTACTGAAAGATTTGAGTTTAGCTATGAATTGGGACAAATAGCTAGTTAGTACTATAAATTCGTATGAGGTCCTAGAAAATACTTTACTATTAAAATAATAATGTAAAAATAATTGATTGAAAATTACCGAAAACGCAAATTAAATTTATTGTTATTGACTAAAAATTTTAAAATCCTATAATCGAAATCGACGCACGATGATTCATTCAGTGGCATCTCACTCCACTCGTATATCGCACGCCGAATTGCCAAATAATATAACAAACGTATATAGTCTGTAGATTCCTTTGGTACCTCATATTTATGAATTTTTACACTGAACTAATAATAAACAAATTCGATAATTTTGATCCAGTGATGTAGTAATATTCACCAAATGATAAATTTTTTCTTCCTTTTGATGAATAACGGTTTATCAAAATTTTTATGAATATTGGAAAAAAAGCAAAATATCAAATTGACTGTAAGGTACAAATATAGTTTATCAAATTTTTTTATAATTGTACCATGGCTGCAACTGCAATTCCGCCATAGCCTGTCCCAAGCCCGGATGAGAAAAAAGGATTGTACATGGAGTTAACCTAAATGGCCATCCACATGTCCATCTTAGGAAATAGGCAAAGAGTATGACAAATTAAGACTCGCAGCATAAAACTCCCACCCATTTTCCACCAGGGTGTAATAAATAAGTAAACAACAAAAAGGCTTGTGCTATGCTATGGCAGCGAAACGTGGACTGAGTCAATGTCCCTCCGAAAAATTAGTTAACGCCTTTGAAAGAAAAGTCCTGAGAGGAATACTCGGACCTGTGAGGGTAGACTCGATCTGGAGAATACGATACAATAGAAAATTGTATGCCATTTTCGATAATCCAGAAGTATCGATCTTCATAAGATTCAAAAAGCTACAATGGGCTGGCCATGTGGAGCGGATGGATAACGGAAGAATCCCCGAATGCACACTAAACGGAAAAGTTTATGGACAAATACCAGTTGGAAAACCACGAAAGCGCTGGGATGCAGAAACTGAAGGACACGGTCACTAAACCGAGAAGGCTGGAGGCGGTCAGGAGGTCAAGGTCCGATTTGGACTGTAGCGCCATCGTAATTAAGTAAGTAAGAAATAAGTTGGACTAGCCCTTCACGTTGGACGAGGCGCCGACAACGCATCATCGAAAAACAAACCACTGTCCAGAAACGTGCAGGAAGCCAGGGCCTGACTTGGGCTGTCGCGCATTGGAGGCATTGGTTCTTGCATTGAACAGTTGATCGAAACATTTACTTTTCTGGCTAAATGGAAAAAATACACACATTGCACAGTAGCAGTCTTGAATACTGATGATGAATTTGTTCATCAATTAGTAAAGTACTTACCCATTGATAAAAAAAAGCTTCGCTGTTTTGACGAATGGATTAATCAAACAATGTGATTCACTTTCCATTCTGATAAGGATTTCCATCAAATCAATGAAATAAATTTGAAGAAAGGCATTCATTAATTTGAAGAATCACGTTTCTTTCAGCGCTAATTTTCAAATATTCCTTTTTTCCTACCCTCATTTTCTGCCCAAAGATCAAATTACATCTCAATTATCCAGCAAATTATTTCCGGGAATATTGAAATCGATTCCTTGTTCCGCGAAATATCATAACGCCGGAAAATTAGTTTTACACCTCTTTAGCGCGATGGACCTGAAATTGCTGACAAGCATTTAAAATATTTAATTATTCCATCGAAAAGACGAAGTCTTTAGATGAATCCTTTTGTATTTATTGCGCCAATCTATCTACGTGTATAGTGCGTTGGGATTCTAGATGAGCCTTTAGAAAGTTCCCTTAAATATTGTATATCTCTATACATCATAAATAATAATTTATTTCGAAATTGCTTGCTTACTGAAGCGAAAAGCATAAAAGGCTTCTAAATCATCGGCAAAATTAAAGCTTTTCCTGGTATAGCGTTTCGCTAAAAAGGGATTGTAATAATTTCTGCTGCTCCGCAAGAAAGTGGAAAATTGGTCCAATAAATAAGCACCAGTAAATTGAGCTGGGAGATCCTTTTTGGTGTCGCCAACTTAGATACATAATTAAAAATGTTCGAATTGAAGATGCGGCTTCTCAATTCCATGTTTCAGGTACAATACATAAATTAGTTTAAATTGAAATGAAAGTAATTGGATCCATTTTTACACTTGCTTTGTTGAAGACGGTTGCCGGTGAGCTAGTTCCTTATAATAAATTTTTGTTCATTATAAATGTGAATCTGAGCTTATCAGTTTGGTGCGGGTAGTTCTTACGAATTCATTTAACTACCAACCAATTAGTTTTAATCGAATGTAAACCAATATAAATTAAACTTTAACTAAAATAACAGCTTGTACATATTCGTGGGAAACAAAAAGTTTACAAGGGAAATAAAATCAAAGGAATTTCGAATATTTTATGTTTCCATACTCGATGAACCGAACGTACTTATAGGTAGGTCTCAAATATCCTTTAGCCATTTATCGATTAAAATTTTATTGTGTTTTCGGTTGTTCGGCATGCGGTTACCGGCTACGTTCTGTTCATAATGTAAAATTAAATTCCACAAAATTCGAAGCTGTTTTCCCGATATTAAAGCAAAAGCATTTCTTTCGGGAAGTAAAGCGCTCCTTTTTCCGCTTAGCCTCAGAACTTCCTTTGTTTCTAAAGTTGGTATATATTTTTTAAACAAAAAATTTAAAAAAAAAAATTTAACTCTGTTGTTTTTTTTCAATATATTTAAGGTTAACCTTTTCTGAAAAATTCAGTCCGAATCTAGAATCAGATCAAATTTTATTTTTGTTCAGTATTTATTAAATATCTATTATTTAAACATTTACTATTATTGAATTTTGACTGATATAGAAAATATATTTTTGTTTCTACACGCTATCTAATTATAATAATAATAATAATAATTCTGTATTGTGCTACATACTAAAAATAATGGAGATCAGTCAGTCGTCTCTACAGCCAAGTTCAAGAGTTTGTATTTAGCTACATGCAAATCAATTCAAGTAAAATTTAAATTTAAAGGAAAATCCTAGTCAATCGAATTAAGAACACACTTTAGAAAAAAATGTCGGAATAACACCCAAAGGGGTTGAAAACAAGTTCAGTATGTTCTTGCAAATTGCTCAATATCTCGTAATTATCCGATAAGATATCAAATTATTTGTCTTTTCTGCTAGTGACTTGAATAAACACTTAAAACGTTGCCTTAGCAGTTTCTGATATTGGCCGCGGGAAGGGCTTAAAAAATTGTTCATGTATCAAAGTTTCTCGAAACAAATTGGAGAGTTTTCCTTCGACGTACGCCTTTTACATAACTAAGGGAATAAAAACAATTTTTTTAAATTCAATCTCTACAGGAATGAAAAAGTTTTATTCATGTTTTCACAAAATTTGTAAATACTCGTATCTAACATATACTTATCCTGATGGGATATCAAATTGATTTTTGTAGGCATGCGTCTAAAAACATATTTCTCAATAAAACCTGAACCAATCTTTATGATTTGTGACTATTTGAAAGAGATCAGATATGAAATAAACTCCTGGGTCTCCTTCTAAAAACTTAAAACGCCTAAATGCGATCTTAGTTAAGAGTACCATTAATCATTAGTTACAACGGTTGAAGAAGAGTGGGCCTTACGATAGAGATGTGCATCCAGTGAGCAGTGAACCCTTGCGGGTTTTATTCTTTCTTGCCAAAGGTTTTCTTGCAAGTATAGAAGGCAATTGTTGCTTTCTTGATGCGCTCATCAAGGTTTCTCTTCCAGATAAGCTTAGTATCAATAATAACTCCAAGGTACTTAGCTTCATTTTTAAGCTCCAGAGTGGTATTACCTATTTTTGGAATTGTGAATGGGGCTATTGCTCTCTTTCGAGTGAAAAGAACCAGCTCAGTTTTAGTGGGATTAACCCTCAACCCACAACTTTCCGCCCATTTGTGCAATTTCCGTAGTGCTCCCTGCATCAATTCAGCAATAGTGTGAAGAAATTTGCCAGATACCAGTATAACCAGGTCATCGGCGTACGCTACCACTTTGATCCCGTCTCTCTCGAGCTGGGATAAAATAGGATTGACAACTAATACCCAAAGTAGAGGTGATAGAACTCCCCCCTGCGGGGTATCTCTGGACACCGTTCCAGATATTTCATTCTCACCAATAAATGCGCGTATCATCCTACTTTCAAGCATGCCGACAATCCAGTTAGTGATGTCCAGATCAGCCCCTGCATTCAGCAGGGCTTTCCGAATGGCATCCCTCTCAACGTTATTAAAGGCTCCTTCAATATCTAGAAAGAAACCCATTGTGTATTCTTCATTACGCATCGTGCTCTCTATGGTTCTTACTACATCATGTAGTGCGGTTTCTACCGATTACTTTATTATTAATAATACAGTATTGTTATTGACTTTTAAAAAAAAAAATTTGCTGCCCTCAAAATTTTTTTTTCACGTTTTATGACTAGTAGACACAAAAAAAGCAATAAAAATTTTCACTCCGTCTGTCCGCCGTACGCCGTACGTCGACCGCCCCACGCAAAATCCTTTGAAGGCTCGTAGCTCTCAAACCAGTAGAGCTATTAAATTAAATTTTTTCTAAGAATAGACTGGGTAGACCCCTTGAAGTGACATTATTTTCAGGGGATGGGGTGTGAGGGGGAAGGTGGGGGAAGCGTTTTAGGCGAAAAATTTTGGGTTCTGGACCTCAGCAACCGCTTATGTTAGGAAGCTGAAACTTTTAGATTTTGATATCTGACAAACCAATGGTACCAGAAAAACAAAATTCGGTTTGAGTATAAAACTTGATAAATAAAGGTTGCTCAGCACGGAAGGGGAGGGGATAAAAGTAGAGGGTGAGGGTAGGGATGGGTGAGAAGGAAAAAGTTTCGATGTTTATATCTTAAGAACCTATGATGATATAAAGCTGAAAATTGGTATTTAGATAGAGCTAGAGTAGTGGCATGGTGGAAAAATATATTTTTTTTAAGGGGTATGCTACGGGGTTGGGGGGTGTTTTTCGTAACTTTAGAACGGCTTTAGCTAGAAAGTTGAAACTCGTTACGTATATGTAAATCAACTAGAAAAGTAATTCCGATAAAAAAAAAATTCAAATAACCATTGGCGTTCGAAAGGGGGGGGGGGGGTAAAAAAAGTGGTAAGTGAAAATAAAATGCCTATATTTTCACGATTTTCGTCATAATTACTAGGTCTTTCCAAATATTGAATTCAGTTTTATTTTACAGATTCTTCATATGAATACCTAGAAAGTGTTTTCAACGTTTTTTAAAATTCGACCCCTATGGGGTATTAAGTAGTTGTATACTTTTTCATGAATTCCGGAATAACTATCAGGTCTGATCAGATATCGAATATCTTTTCACATCCACAGGCTTTTTTACCAATCACCTAATTTCAAGTTTTCAGTTTCAACCTCTAGATGCATCCCGATATATGACCCAATTCTATAATTCATATGTTACACCCTATTCTAACCGCTTCCCGAACTTTTTGTTAGGTTTTCAGTCACAGTAGCCTACGCCGCATCCCCGAATTGAACGCGTTCCGAACTTCTGCCGAAAAAATAATAAAGTTGCGCCTAGACTGTTGGCAGATTTTTTACCTTTCGTGTACGCATGCTGTGCTGTAGATAGAACGTTTACGTTCAGTTTGCATCTAATGGAGATCTCGAGCAATCTTTCCAGGGTTTTCATTAGGAAAGAAGTTAAGCTAATGGGTCTTAAGTCTTTGGCTGTTGTGTGGTCCCGTTTACCCGCCTTCGGTATAAATATTACTTTAACCCGTCTCCAAGCAATCGGAACGTACCAGTAGTATAAACAGCTTTTATAAATAACTAATAGCCAAGGGATGATTGCTTCAAGAATTTCCTGATGCATTATGGGCAAAATTCCATCCACGCCAATCTTTCCTTGGATATAGCTTCCTCTATGGTGACCAGTGATGGATTTCCCGTCATTTCTGACTGGTTCCCCAAGCGCGTGCCGCCTGCTTGGGCTGTACAGCCTGGAAAGTGAGTCTCCATGAGAAGTTCTATGGGTTTCTCTGTTGTTCCCGGTCCACGTACCATCGCTCCTTTGCAGAACGGTGGGTACGATTGGATCGGTTGAAAGTACCTTTCTGAGCCTGGCAGCTTCGCTAGTGCTCTCAATTGTTTCACAGAAGATAGTCCTAGAATGTCTTTTAGCCTTTTTATTTGACCTTTTATAGTCCCTGACACTCGACTTGTACTTGGACCAGTCTTCCAAAGCGCCACTAGCTCTTGCTACATTAAACAGTCTTCTTAAATCCTGCCTGATGCGCCGTAAGTCCATATTCCACCATGGTGGAAATGACTTGGTGGGTGGCTTCCTCAGTGGGCAGGACTCAAGAAAAGCCGCTGTGATGCTTCCTGTTAGGGCTTCAATTTTGTCGATGCGTACATTTCCAATAGAGGACTCCCAGCAGTAGTTTTGCTTGAAGCAGAAGTAACGCAGCAGTTGGAGGATCACATCAGATTTCTAGTATCTCGTGGGGACTGACTAATTAGTAGTATTTTAAAGAATTTTTTAAATTTTTTTTTAAATAACTTCAAAAAGCGGTTTTCACCTTAATTGTATTCTATGCTTGAGGCTTTAAAAAAAAAGGAAGATCAAACCTAATTTTTATGATTATTGTAAACTATAACATTTAAAGTGTAAATATATCTGTTATCTGTTATATCCGTATTTTTGGCTCTTTTATTTCTTAGGTTGTGGGTCTTAAGCTTGGTTTTTCAAATTGATTACTTGTATTTTCATAATGTTTCGACAACCGCAACTTTCATATCAAGAAGGTGCGTTTTCATATTAACAAAACTGGGATATTCATATCAACGGCGTGGGTTTTCATATTGACTCTTGCGATGTTCATATAAACAATTTGGATTTTCATGTCGATAACTGCGATTTTCATATTCACAATGTCGGTTGTCATATTAACAACTGTGATTTTCATATCCACAATGTCGGTTGTCACATTAACAACTGTGATTTTCATGTCAACAACATGGGTTTTCATATTGAAAACTGCGAATGTCATGTCAACAGTGCGCGTTTTCATATTGACAACTGCGATTTTCCTTTCAAAAAAATGAGTTTTCATATTGACAACTACGGTTCTCAAATTGAAATTCAAGATTTTCAATGCAAAAATCAGTTTCACAACCCACAAAATTGATTATCGGAGGTTTTTCATATTGACAACTGCAGTTGTTGGATGAATAATAACAATTTTTTTATCAATATGACGACCGTAATTGTCGATATGATGAACCTTTTTGGTTCAGTGAAAATATAATAAATGATAGAAATTGCCTTAAAAAAAAGAATATACGAGCATCTAGCATGAAATTGCAAAATTACGTATAGAAAATATTTATCACATCATTTTAAGTCAATTATAATAAAAAAATTAATTTTGACCACCTTTTTCGTATAAATACCCCACTGTGCGGGCGGTGGTGAGACTTGCAGCAATGATTATTTGACTCCTGAGTCGTTAACTTTGGCTTTACAAGTAGAACCACAAATGTTCTCAAGCACCTACAAATTAAACTACTCGTAAAAAAAAAAACTGATTGCAATTACATAAAATTTACGAGACGGACAAATACAAATTCTTAACGTCAGGAGAATATGAAAAATTACATTTCCATCGGAAATACTCAGCAAGATTATCATCCTGTCACCTAATTTTATTCCAAAGGGACGAAATCTTTAGCTGATAAATCATTTTCTGTAATGTCGCTGTCAAGACGATGTAGAAGTAATTGAAACTCGACGCATAAAATAGATTCAGAGTGGCAGGACATAATCTAACCCAGTTTGTTCGGTTATGCGGTAGACCACCTTGAGATGGAACGACCATTTGTTATATCCGTCCCGGATCTAATTCGAAGTAAATCGGTTAATCCTGGGGATATCATGAACTCCCTAAGTCCTTACTCAACGCTTAGTGCTGAGTTTCAAAAAGAATACTGTGCGATTCTTGTCGATAGAACTGTTTTTTTTATGGATTCTGGAAAAAATCTCAAAAGAAAAGGTCGTTAGATTTAATTGCGATCATTAACGGAGGTTGAATAGCATCCGTAGAGCCACAGACAACCGAATTGCGTTTGACAGGGCCATACTTTAGATGTTCGAGACGAGTCACTGCAAGGAGCCAGACATCCTTCATAATGAATTTTTCGGTATTGAAAACATCATTAAAATTTTCTCAAACTTCGCACAAACAATTTCAGATAGGTTCGAAGGTAATCCAATATCTTTTCACGAAAATTTTAATAACTCTTATCTCCTTTACAATTCAGGAACTTCGAATTCAATTTGTTATTTTAGAACAACATTTTGTGAATGGCTAGCTATTCTCTGATTTAGTAACAAAAGTGATACTAAATTGGACTAAACTAGTGTTAAATTTGATATTAAATTAAATTTTATGAACACATTTCACATTTCATTGGTTGAAGTAGATCGAAAGACGGGTCCTTTTTGGACCTAAAATAGGACATACGGTTCGAAATCAAAATTTCCACAAAGACGAAGGGTTACATTTTTTTCGCCGTATTCGACCGAACTTCATGGAAAATTAAACTAGAAAAGATATACTTGTGGGTCGAAAACTGCCTAATAAGCTTTATGTAAAGATTGCTTTTTCTTTTCGTATGAAAATTGAATACCGAAATGAGCTTAACCTTTTCACACGCACAAATGATTGACATACTTTTTTTTCGTCGGTTTACATAATAAAGTGTTAACCTGTGCGATAAAAATGTAAAGAAGCTAAGGAATACAAAAAAATAGCCGTGTATACTTTAAGTTAAGTGGCGCAGACGGTAAATTAAGATACTGAAAAAACGACAATCGTTCAGAATGATATTTTTCCCTTTTGTAGGACAAGCTCATTACGGAAAGAATTTAGATTGGAGTGGTGCGTGGTAGAATTTTAATAATGTATATAAAGGTTCGAACACCAAAAATTTAGTTTAAACTAAGAGTTTACAGAAAACGCGAGAAAAAAAATCTGCCAACAGTCTGGGCGTAACTTTATTATTTTTTCGGTAGAAGCTCGGAATGTTGTTCTATGATGCAGTGAAAAACTAATAATAATTTCGGGAAGCGGTTAGAACAAGGTCGCGCTAGAATACTTACGCCGCTGCCACAAATAACATATGAATTATATAATTGGGTCATATTCCGGGATGTAATCTAGGGGTTAAAAATATGTGTTTATTAAACAAGCCCGTAAAAGTGAAAAGATATTCGATATCCGATCAGACCTGAGAGATATGGTAGAATTCATGAAAAAGTATAAAACAACTTTACATCAACTTAGGGGTCGAATTTCAAAAAATCTTGTAAACTCTTTCTAGGAATTCATGTGAAGAATCCGTAGAATAAAAATAAATTCAATATTTGGGAAAACCTAGTAGATATGATGAAAATCGTGAAAATATATGCATTCTATTTTCACTGACTACTTTTTTTTCCCCTTCCGAACACCAATGAATATTCGAATTTTTTTAATCAAAATTTCTTTTATATTTGATTTACATATACATCCCGAGTTTCAATTTTCTAGCATAAGCCGTTCCATAGTTAGGAAAAACACCGTACTAACCCTAAACAAAATTATTATTTTTCCAACATGCAACTACTATAGCTCTATTTAAATACCAAGTATCAGCTTTATGTAGTTATAGGTTCTCGAGATATAAAAGTCAGATCATTTTTCTTTTCATCCTCCACCACTCTCACCTTCTATACCCACACCATCAAAGTTTGTTTCTGCTAGGGTTATGTATATTAGCCCCATGTTTGGTAAAAATTTTAGGCATCTATCGTACATTGTCCTTGTGATATGAAATGTGAATTCTTAGAAAAATTCTTATCCCCTCCGCTTTCATGCTCCACCATCCCCTTAAAAATCGCAATTTCAGCTAGCTCCGTTTGTCAACTTTTACTCAGAAACCGAGTTTTTTTTCATTAAGTTTCAATTTTGTGATACATATATTAACTGTTTGGGAGATATGGATTTTGGACTGTATCGTCCTCAGATTTTTTCGTTTCAAACGTTGTTTTTAAATAAATGAATATGCGAGATCCCACGAAACTTTCGAGTGGCTGCTACACAGAAATCTTGTCAAAAAATTATCATAGAGAAGTCCCATTGCTTAGTCCTTTGTATAGCTGCCATACCAATATCCTGTAGGTAGGTAGGTAGGTACACGTGGCTGTCCGTGAGAACACGGACACACTTAGACCTAAAAGGTCCGTTGTGATACCACAGGATCTTCGACTCCGGTCCTACTCGTCGAACCATTTAGAGCTTATAATAAAGCGTTGGATTCTCGCGACCTCCATTGTGGCAAGTTCACCAAGACAGTTGAAGAAGTACGCTCCGAGATGAGCTTTCCTTCTGACGGACAGAGCTGGACAAGTACAGAGAAGGTGAAGGACTGTATCCTCCTCCTCCTCGTCCTGGCAGCTTCTACAGAAGTCGTTTGAGAAAAGTCCAAGTCTTTCTGCATGCCGACCTATAAGACAGTGTCCGGTTAGGACACCGACTGTTTTGCTGATGTCCGCCCTTTTGAGCAGAGTCAGCCTTTTAGAACGGTTAAGATCCAGCTTTGGCCAGATCTGTCTCGCAGTGTGACATGTTGTACCCTCCGCCCATCTTGAGTTCATTTTCTCAATTCAGTCCAGTCTCAGTAGCAGTTTACATGTGGAGAGAGGCACACCCAGGTTCTGATATACCGGCGAAGTATGAAGGGTGGTGCCGCGCCGAGCGAGTTCGTCAGCCATACAGTTCCCTGGAATATCCATGTGTCCTGGCACCCAGCACAGAAGAATATTGAACTGTTCGGCCATCTCCTTAAGAGATGATCTACATTCTACGGCGACCTTTGATGTTGTCGAGGTCGATTCCAGGGATTTTATCGCCGCTTGGCTGTCTGTGAAAATATCCTGTAAAAATATCTTCACTCAAATTACGGAACTCACTATATCTCAAGAAATCGTTCAGTCACAATTTCGGAATTTTGTACAAATTAGTTTTAGTCAGTGAAATCATTCTACTCCTACGGGTAGCTTCACACAAAAAGTCCTTAAAACCTGTGTTCAAGATTATTTTCTAATAGCTTAGAATGCTTAAACTAGGAATTTGAAATTTTGTACAAATTAATTAAATGGTTGCAGGTAAAAGGACAAGTATGCTAGAGATCGAGTGAGTCCTTCCTGCACATTCCATGTGAAAATCCTTCAAAATTAAAGTAGATATGAAATTGAACACTGATGATATTGTCTTTTAGTTCCTAGTTGCAACCAAATGAGTTTCCTTAATAAAGGACAATGCACTTCTGATTCTACTGCATCCCCAGTATCAGTTCAGTCTTTCATATAGAGTATTGGCTTGCAACGATAGTGACTGCAGTAGTAGTTGGGCGAGTACTCCAGAATTAGTCCCATGGGAGACCTCGTTTTAGGCTGTAGCCTAGAAGTACTAGAATACTCTTCCAAAAATGAGGTCAAATGCAAATTGATATTTATAATAAGTATTATACTAACGATATAGTTTTTTCAAAACGTTTTCATTCCAGTCTATTCATAGAGTTCAATTTAATAGCTCAACGGACTTGGGAGCTACGAGCCGTCAAACGATTTTGCGCACACCGGTCGACGTACGGTGGACAGACGGACTGAACATTTTTCTCGCTTTTTTCGTGTGTACCAGTCATGAAATAAAATTTTGAGGGTAGCAAATTGTTTTTTTTAAATCGATAACAATATTATTAAAAATTAATAATAAAGTAAAATTTGAAATTTTAAATGAGGCTAACTTTAAAAAAAAATATAGTTTCTAGTATCTACTTAAATATATATATGTAGACACAGTTTATGATTATTTTGAAAAGTAGATTGGAGCCTTTTATCATCAACGGCCCAAATCGAGCTCTGGCCTCCTGTCGGAGCCATTGCAACTGTAATAATGAATACCATCTTATATTGCAGCAAATCATCATCTTTTTAATCGGCTCGAATCTTTTGGTTACATATCACGAGTAACGACTAACTCCTAGTCTAATTTCCAAACATTCACAAATCCTAAGATTAACGTGACGTCCAATTCAGAATCTTTCGATATTAAAGTGCAATTAAGCTACAATATGACTTCTCCGTTTGCTAGTCCTATTACCAACCTCTCGCTTACTTTTATTTTAGCCAATTATTTCTAAAACTGAAAATCGTTGACTCGAATAAATATCAACCTACGTGGAAAAAATTGGCAGCCCCTTTAAGCGGCAAATTGAACAAAATCGGTAGCCTACACACTTGACTTTAAGTTCAAAAAATAAGAAAAGCAGGACAAAAGGACATAACTCTTAAGCGCCAACAACAACAATCAACCATGTCGAATAAGTTGGTTTCAGTGAAAATAAAAAGACAGAAGAAATTGCTTAAAGCTAGCGTCCTTAGAGTATAGGTCCTTCGGGGTTTTTCATGAAATGCAGTCTTTGAGCCCGAAGTCAATTGTTCTAGAGCGTCGTTTTCCTTTCATTGGTACGAAATTATGTCGCCCCTTTAGTAATAAATCTTACCAAGAAGGACGTGTAACACAAAAATGACAACACTCCGAACAATTTCAGAAACACATACTTCTACAGGCTTTCCAAAAGAGAAGACGTTTTCACGTCTTTACCTTTTCGAGGGTCCCACCTAACCACCCAACATACTTTGCCATCTTACCTGTCGAACATCTGAATAAAATCTTCCCTGGATCCCGGTCGATATATCAAGCTACTCCAGCAGAAGGAACACTAAAGGTATCAATTTCGGAGGACCTATAAATCATGATTGCGGTATTAAAGTTTAATGTTTGAAAAATCTGCTTAGAAAACTGTGAAAATGGGTTTATAGGACCAGCGAATAAGGCTTTAAGGGTGGCTACCTTACAAAAGGATCAATGCCAAGAAAAGTGCTAGGAGAAAGATAAATTTCATTATATAGATATTTGTGATGGCGGGCCATAAAATTCGTTTCAGTTCAAAATTTCATAGAAATTTTTTAATCGGATTGAGAAGTGTTCAAAAAGAGATCTAAATTCAAGCAATTATTTCGGGCATTTTCAGAATAGTTCATTCCATAATTGAATTTGACAGGTTTGCGCAGTTGAAAAAAGCAAAGTGTATCTACTATTTTTGTATAATATATTCCTAGACCCATTACTTTCAAATTAAGTATTGTGATCGAGTTCAAACCTCAAAAAAAATGTCTTTCCTGAAAATTTGTATTTACACCTTTTAGGACTAATACATCCCGAAAAGCAAAAAAACCTCCGTCTGTACGCCCGCGCCGTAGACGACGTCCGCCGTACGCAAAGGCGGTTGAAGGCGCATGGCTCACAAACCAGTTGAGACATTAAGTTGATTTTACTTAATTATTTTTTAGTAATAAAGTAGATATTATAGAATAAAGATTTGGTAAACCCCTAAGAGTGGTGCTTTTTTTGGTGGGGTAGGGAGGTGCGTGGTTGTTTTAGATGAAAAAAAAAACACTTGGGATCACAATATCTTTCGAACCAATTGTTCCAGAGATATAAAAAAATTTTCGTATATAATAGAATTTCGAGTCGAGCCTAAAAATATAAAATTTATAAGGAGCGAGTGGTAACTGTTGGAAAAAAATCTATTTTCAACCAAAGAAACTCAACTCAAAGAAAAAATATGACTGTGGAAACCATATTTTGGGAGAACCTTAATGTGGTTGAATTTATAGTTCCGTGAACCACGTTACAAGATGTAAGATAGTTTTGATAACTGATGTTATGGTTGTACTAATCTTACTGTCTTGTTGCTCTAAATATAGTATGAATTAATCAATTATGAAAATATTTGAAATTTGATTATTACAACTATAGTTGTATTTCTGAGAAATATGTTATGATTGAATCAAACAAACGAAAACTTGTTGTATGATTAATGTTAACATAGTTGTGGTTCTACCAACTTAACTTATGTTCTGTTGACCATTCAGTACCTTATGACTTGAGTTATGATAAACATATTCTAATCACATCAAACATAGAAATGGTTGCTACAATTACAGAACTCGGTTGTGGGAACTAAATATAGTTACGATTCTACATTAATATATTGATTCAATCAAACAGAGCTAAGGTTGAGACAAACAATGATGCATGGTTCTTATAACCAATAACCATAATACTGTGAACACTAAGATACTACAATACCTTTCACTGTGGAAGAAATTGTGGTTTTCATCTTTTTATGATATATTTATTAATTGTGAAAACCATGTTTGTAATATCACCGTACAAACTGGTACAAACCATAGTATAATTTTAAGAAATATTCAACAAATTCAACTGACCATGGAATATAGTTGCTGTTATCATAAAATACTTTTACATCATGTAAAAAGCATGGTTAGGCCGACCTTATTAATTTAAAATCACCAAATATGTTTATCGCAACCATAGTTTGTTTCAGTAAATTATAAGCATTAGAGGAGTTAGGCCTAGTAGACACATAGCCGATAACTTTTGAAGGTGCGGGTGTAGGATGGGTGGTAGGGAGTGTGTACAAGAAAAAATTCCGATAAATATTTTTCGAAAACAGCAAAAGATGCAACGGTAATTGACGAACATATATAGGTACTACAGAGTGCGTTTTCGTAGCTCGAAAACGGGTTATGCTAGACAATTACTACTTAACACCTACATGTAGATGTACTACAGGGGTAGTTAAATAAATAAAAATAGGTTCTTATCTTAAGCCAAATGTTTTATAATAATTTATTTCAAGTAAAATTAAGTGTATCTGAAAGAGTGCTACACTTTTTAGAGTGTAAATTCGAGAGAATATTCAGTGAAAATTTAAAATTACATTCAAATTGACTTCTACTTGAAATTTTTTGTCTACTATGCAAAAAAAGTAAAATGTACTACAAATTCGGTTAGCTATTGAAATGTTAAGTGGAATTTAAATGAGTATTTCAATAATCGAGTCCTTACCCACAATTTGTCCGAAAAATCATAATCAGTTAATAGCAAAATATTTTTTTTAGCTTAAGAGTTGTGTGGTTATTCCGACACATTTGCATAGTCTGTATTCTATCTGAAGACCACTCATAATATGTTCAACGAATCTACGAACACCGAATACCTACCAAATGGCAAAACGCTGCACAATTTAAATAATGACCATATTCAAGTCACTTGAAATCTATTTTCCACTCTGATACAGTTGAAAATATGCCAGCCGATGCTTTTCACCTGGAGCCAGGTTGATATATGGTTTTATGCGTGCGACAGCCCGGTTTGCAAGGACATAAATTAAATCGGATTGGCGGAATTGGAAAATATACCGGAGTGTTATTTGAGGATTACGCGATTCCAGAGTATGTCAGTAATCCGTCGGAAATTCATAACCTGGAATTTTACGATCATTTTGGGAGAATTTGTCGCACACATTACTACGCTAAGTGATGAAAACGGATTTGGTGTGTCGGCGGTACGTAATGACTGATTTGTACATCGAATACAGCTGCGTAAGGTAGGTATGTAATTAACTGTACGAACTGTAGGTATGTAATTAACTATACAAACAAATATGTATCTAATTAATGACGATGATTGTAAAATGAGATAATTCAGAGCAAATAACAGTCGTACTTTTTCGATAAATTGTAATTATACTCAATACTCAGCGAATTTTGTTAATTTAAAATTAGCTGTATGATGAGGTCAGGAGGCTGCTGATGTTTAACTTTTCTGGGGGGCGGGACACCTCCTTATTTTTTTGCGTATGTAGGTGTTTGGACTCGTTTATAGTACCCTTACGAACTTAACTTCAAAAAAATATGTGTTATTTACACTGTCTTACGAAATTGAATGACAAACAATTTTAAAATTGAGTATCTTAATCTCAAAAGCCCGAAGAAATGTAAAATCTAGGATGTAAATTGTAAAAAGATATTGAATCCAGTTTCGCACTTCAGGGGTTGAAAATCGAAACATCCTGACAGTGATTTTTAGACGTTTATCTAATAAGTCAATAAAAGTTTAAATCTATTCGGTATTCTATGAGTCTCTAGAATTGGTTGCATCGTCTTGAACCCGTTTCTTACGTCTCAATGGTTGCATATCAAACCACCCTAAAATATATATTTGGTGTTTGTCGAATAAGCCCGTGACAATATAAACCTACTGGATATCACATAAACCTACGAGATATGGCGGAACTAATAAAATTCTGCATTCAACCCATTTTTAACCACTAGGGGTTGAATATCGAAAATACTAAAATTGATTTTCAGGAGATCGTTATAACGTATTCCCATCAGACCTAAGAGGCATGGCGGATTTGGTGTAAACATATTCATCCTCTTTCCACCACCTTGGGGTTGAATATTGGAAAATTCTGGAGATGAGTTTTAGTTATTTGTATAAAAAACAGGGTACGGAAAAACTAAGTTGGTACATCATCAGGCCCAAGAGGCTTAGACGCAATTTCTTTCATCATATTCAACCCGTTTTCAACTGTTTAGTGGTTGCATATTTAAAAACAAATTGAAATGGATTTTTTGATTACTGTTTTATAAACCATGGAAGTTGGAACCAATGCGATATTCCCCAACATTAAATTTTAGCATTAAATATTAAAAATTTTAAAGTTTGTTAAGGAGTTTGTCTGAAAAGGCCATACATGTAAAAACCTATAGTACATTATACTAAATAAAAAATTTATCTTAATATTTTTCTGTCGATATTACATATTGTGTATTCGAAAATGATGACAACATTTAATCATGTCACGATCTTCAAATCTCCAACTTATTTTCTTCAGAAGACCTAAGAACTAAAAGATACACTAATTTTTCAACGGAATACAAGCAAACCCCATGTATCTTATTTCAAATAAATGAATTCTCATTACAAAGGTTAAAAAAAACGAGACGTTGTCGTCCCGAAACCTTAAACGAAGCCCATCAAATCTCAATGTTATCCTGAAACGAATAGGACCTACTGAAACTTTTCTTAACCCAGTCCTGAAAAATATGACCCACAGTATTGCAAACCGTAGTACCCGAGATAGTGTTCATGGAATGTCGTCATGGGGCTTAGTATGTCCTTTAAAGGATATTGGATAAATCGACCTGAATCGTGACCTTTTCTAAAATATAAAAGCTATTCAAGCCCGGTCGTTTTTACTTTAGATAGATGCGTCTAATAGGATGTGTCCGTTTCGGATGTCGCAATATTGCCTGCAATTTGTCACGGAATACCCAGTGTCGTCCATACTATCATTTTGCGGCGGGTGCGATGAAATCGTTTGGAAAATTCCATTTCAAAGTCCTTACAAGAGTCATATCGGGGGAATCCGCAAAGTTCTCAAAAGTCTGTTGGATTCTTAGAACTTTAGGAAATTAACTTCGACCAATCTTTTCGCGAACAAAGCCTTGACAATTTCCTATCCAAAAAATTAAAGGCTCCAACATTTTAATTTTGGTCTTTATCCTTGTGTTATCCGTGTTTAAGGATTTTCATTGTTCTGTCCGGAACTCAAACATAATATACGTACTTAACGAAAAACTGAGTAGGGTTGTTCGTACGGAAATGTAAAGACGCTGTTCTAGTGAAGATTGGGATGAGTTGGGAGTGACGAAAAAGGACTTACTTATTCCGGACATTCGTCTTCGCTGATGATGTCTTTTTACGGGTTCGAATCCTTTTAAATAAATTCTCTTTGTAGCTGAGAATAGATTGCCTCGAGGGCTTCTTCTTAGGCCGATGGAAATGAATGTAAAGGAAATAGGATTTAGTGGCGGAAACTTTTTGGGCGAAAGATTTCGTTTGACGGCCCGCATAATCACCGTGAACGGAATAGTGCGATATCCAAGAAGTTTTCTTAAGATTTAGGTTAATGGTTTTATAATGATGCTGGTCATGAGTCGAGATCATTTCTTTTTCGGTTCATAAGAACGTTAATAAATTTATTAGGTTTTCTTGAAAGTGAGAAGTTTCAAATTAAAATCCGAAAAGTTTTCGGTGTTTCAAAGTCCAAAGTTGTGTCTGCATTGTGTTAAAGTCACACCACATCTCCACGTTTTCCATTACATCAAGAATGATCTTCATTCTCTTAGAGTAATTGTCTCGAAACTCAATTATTTTGTTTTTGGAGACAACTCACACACATCTCGTCTAACCTAATAGCTATATCTAATCTAGATCCATGCTCCCATTCGGTTGTTGTATTGGCTAAAGGTGCTTCGTGCTGTTATTCCATATTGGATATCGTTCATGTTATTATTGTACTGATTGTTTTGCTTAAACCAATTTCGTTCACTGTAGTCGTCGCACGTTTGGTTCCATGCTCCCATTCAGGTAAACGACTGGTGGGGAAACCGCGGAAAAGATACATAGATTGGATTCAGCTGACAAAGATTGCAGATCGCTTCCTAGGTACTAATCATAATACATCCCGCAGCCCCTGATTCGATTTGCAGCGCCATTGATGATCATAAAACGAGCCACTGCTATGACGGACAAATCTACATATTTCAATCTAACGCATGAACTTGTAGTCCTTTATAAAAAAAAGATGCAGTTCTCATTTTTGTACAATAACTTCAAGAACTTTTTCTAATATAGATTTGTAACAGCCAATGTTGGAAATAAGTTGTACATCTGCATGCAGTAGGGAAATATTTTCGTTAAGGCACTTTCGTCCTTGTTCTTCAGATCTTCACGTCTGACTGAGAAATCAGAAAGCAGCCCCATTGTCTCGTCCGACACCAATAAATTCCAAATTTATGTTAATGCATAGAATTGCTTTTCTACGCCTTCAATAGAAAACGGAAAAATTTATTATCATCCTTAAATAAAAGTCCAATATTGGACTTGGATAATTGGATGGCTACAGATCGACATTACAAATTTCTTCAAGTCTGCTCGCAGCAATCAAGGACTTATTCAAAATATCCGTTGTTTGTTGTGTAAAACACCACTTATGATGCAAGGATGAAATCTTCTTCATGTCGAGGATAACTTCTTAAAGGATCTGCAAACTATTGCCACTCCTCGGGACTTACATAAGCCATGAAAAGACGATTTTATTACCATATCGTAATTTTGTTGTTGATAGCTGCACTACCCAGGAACTTATGGGCTGAATGTATTAAACTCCATCGAAATGCTGAATTTTATGACAGGCTACTAAAAGGTACAAGGATACAAGGCTAAGTTTTATTATGGACCTTACCTTTAAAAGTTAACTACTTATCTACTAAGCAGATAGATTGAGGACATTTTGCACACTCGTTCTACAGTCACAATCAGCTAATTATTATTATATGAAGCACGTTGATGAGCTCAATAAACTAATCTTTGTTCTTGAACTTGACAAAGATATTTTGAAATGGACATATTCCACCCTTCTCTTTCCAGGGTTCGGACATACACTAACAAATTATACCCGGAAAAACCAAACTAAGCTTCGATTGAAAGATCAAATCAGATGAATGGACAATTGTTGGAAATTCATCGATTAGCCCGAATTTTAGCCGTAGTGCTAAAGTTGAAAAAACACCGTTTTATTAATTGAAAAACTTCTTAAAGGTTTAAATGTTTTCCGAGTTTTTCTCTCTCTATCCCATTGGGTCCTTTTCGAATTAAAAAGGCATTGTGTACACCAAGTTTGAAAACGAGGCAATGATTTTTCAGTATTTGATTACAGAAAAGGGAAAAGTCGTTGTCGCCAAGGGACTTTGAAATTTTCTAGACGAAGATGCAAATGGAATAAGGGATGGTAATTTCGAGCGTAAAGTGGTTTGGCTATTAATGGACAGTTAAGTGATTAATTAAATGGTTGTCGAACAGAATTTTACGACATGCCAGTTGAGTTTTAGTTTGAGACGACATTTAGGAATAAAATGGAACATTGAATGGCATTTTTTTGGAGTAGAGTAGAAAATGTTTATTGGAAACAAGCCCATTGCTGTTTTTATTAATCTCAATGAGTTTTTCCGTAGATAGTGGACTAGAAGCGAATATTTTAATGAGAACAGCTAACTCGATCTCAACATACTATGGCTACCCATGCGACTGCTCTACTCTGCTCTGGATTGAAAAGCAAAAAGTTCGCCTACTGCTAAAAAATCAAGTTTGCTGTGTAGTACTAGAGGAGAATAATACAGTACCATCCGATTTATTCAAAATCTCCCCAACTAAACCTAGGTAGCCAAAAACGAATATAGTTTAACTTTCTATAGTAAGTTCACGAGCGTGTAGCTGACCACTTCACCTCCTAGTGTTCCGTTGGTCTCGCAATGAAGTAACTCTGGCATTACTTCAAGGCCTAGACCCGATTTGGGCTGTTGCACCATTGATTATTGATTAGAAAGTTCATTAAGGTGGAATCGTAAAGAATGCGATGCTGTCACTGTACAGATATGAAATAAAATTTTTGATAGGGGTTGCAAGGTACAGTGTACGGGGATGCGGTGGTTTTTTATGTCTCTGAAACAGGTTATGCTAAAAATTTGAAACTTAGTATGTACTAACAATATCCAATTAGAAAAAAAAGTTCAGATTTTCATTGGAGTTTAGAGGTTGAGTAAAAAAGTGTTCGTGAAAACAGTTTTTTTCACATGTTCTCAAATTTCGTTAAATTTTTTACAATCAATGTTGAGCTGTCAAAGCCACTGCTTTTGAGCTCTTTCTTTAAGTGCCTAAAAACATAATTCCAAATTTTTCGATATCCAACCAATAAGAGGGTGTAAAGTGGTTGTGTACAAATTGACGAATTCCGAAATATTTCTTAGGTCATTCGAAATTTCGAATTAACTTTTACTTCTAAAAGCTATATTTAAAGCTAGAGCAGAAAGCTGATTTAATTATTTTTAATTTTAGATGTACTGGGGTGGATGGATTTGTTAAGTTTTCTCGAATTCAATTCGCAATACACTTCCAACTGACAAAGAGATCGCCAACTCAATTCAATTGATTGGTAGTTGAAGCGAACAGTTTTATTTAAGAATTGTATGTGAAGAAATATTTTTCTACTTGACGGCACAGCCCAATTCTAGTCACAGCTTTTCATCTTGCTTGCTTATTAAACTATTCCAAGCATTATGAATGGCCCAGTTATTGGCTTGTCACCGTCCAGTTTTGGGTACCCTGCTTAGTCCAATGTCCTTAGGCGCTGAAATTAGGCTTAGAGACACCATTATGCTGGGGAGGCACGTAACTAACAAGGTTATCAGATACCGATTGTCTTCTAATAAGAGCTACTCTTTCAATAGGACTCTGCAGTCTTTAAGACCCTTTGCCAGCCTACATTTCTCGAAAAAATTCGCCCTCACAGTGAGACAGAGTTTTGGATATTTCAACAAGTTCTGTAGAACTATTTGCTTATTATTTCTCAAGATCAATTCGCAACTGTCCTTTTTCCTCAAAATCCTGTTCCAACGGAATTATTATCCACTAAAAGCCATAACATGTTACATAAATTTTTACACGACATCTATCTATTATAGAAAACATGTTCACCACTGTATTAATTATTAACAAACATCTGCCGGAGACATACGGAAAGATACGTTGCATTGTATTTTGTACACCATCGCAGGAACAGTGTTCAGTTTCGCAATTATGAAAATTAATGTACGCACTATATAGGATAAGAGGAAGTCATATCACAGTCATATCTAAAGCATTCAGTCTAATTAAACCGGATGCGTATACTCCCAATAAAGAGGCACAATAAGCAGAATTGATCAAAACGGTCGCAATCAACAACACAAAATGACCGCGTGCCCTACTCCGTGTGAAATTAGTACACCTACAGGCAGGACAATGATTGCCAGTTCAATTGATCCTGAAATCAAGCTTGGTCCAATGTATAGCGAAGGGTTGATGCTGTAACTGGGACAGAATGTCCTGTAATTGCCCACAGGTGAAATGTTGGTGTTCAAAGTTAATGAAGAATTTATGCATAGTGCAAGAGGATAGTTTCACGTTACAGGACGTCGTATGTTAGCTATTCCACTTTAAAGTTAAATTACTTACTGCCATGTTCTGTGTCATGGCTTCGAATCATCCGCATGGTTTCTTGTTATCTCTGCGTAAAGGATGGATATCAAAAGCAATTCGGAGCTGGTATCCAAAATCCATTTGGAAGTAATTTAAATTAGACTCGGTTAGATGTCACTAGTTCTGTTCGTTACGATCAAGAAATAGTGATGGAAGCAACTGAAAATGACTTGGACATAGTCAAACAGTAAATCAAAATAATATTCAAGATACGTACTACAGTAGGTTTTGAACACGACTTGCTCCCGCGGAAGATTATTCATTTTGTATATGCGTATATGAATTCAGGACTCCTAGCTCGCCTTCCTCCAATAGTATTTATTTTTGACAGTATTCTCCGTAATCCGCATTTCATTTTTAAATCACAAGGAACCCTGTCTACATTTTGAACCAAGCAGTTTGTCCAAGGAATCTTATCTTACAGAAAATAAGTGCTGAAAAATAATTTTTAACAAGGCGACCAATATTCCTAGTTGTTCAAATTTGTGAAAATATCATATGCATATGAGGACATATCGGCATATCTGCGAGACACCTTTGGAAAAAATACTCGTATCGGGATAAACGCGCCACTCGAACACAAATCTGCTATTATTTTCTATGGTCCATATTTTGTAACTTTTCCTCATATGTACATTACAAAATAAGAACTAAAATAAAATTTTGTAAAGATGCTGATCTCGTCAAAATTTGTGAACCTTGACATTTTCTGGCTTTCACGTAGTGCAACTAGATCTAAAACCACTTGTCAATCTAATTAAGTAGTAGTATAAGATATAGCAATATCTTTCTCAGACCTGCGTTTAAATTGTAAGTAATATTCGCTATCTTTCTTTTATTCTCATTGTTTCCCTCAAGAAAAAGTGGCAGTAGACCAAGAGATTTTTGATGGTATTTGACGATATTATTAATCTCTTAATATCTATAAAAAAAAATTAGAATTTTTTCTGAAAACAGTAACATCTTTTTCTTGGCACATAATTTAATTTTTTCTTCGATCATTTCTCGACAATTTCTTCCACATTTTTTAGGTAAAAACACATCCAACAAATTACTGTTCAAATAATTACCAGGACACGTTCCAGTAAGTAATCCCATAGTGTGCTTCCCTAGGATACATTGTCGCGTCAGGATTTGAACGAGTTGCCGAAGTTGTTTCATGCTAGTATTTTCTACGATATACGTCTGTCCAGATTTGGCCACAAGATCCTAGAGATTCTATCCACCCCTCCCATCGTGAGTGTGCTGCTCCCGTAACGCGATTCCTAATAGCTACAAATATTAGTTAAGTATTACATCTAGAGTATCTCACGAATGGTCACTGACTCTTGTCACTGTAGTATGTTCTGCGTCAATCCATTAGTATCCTGCGAGCCATGTATTCGTCGGAATGCCAAGTAACACAATCCGTTCAAAATCGATAGAAATAATAGCGTTTTATTATTTACATTCAATAACTGCACTAGCAATCGTACTACTGGTTCTACTGGCTCCCCGATTGTATGCATTTATAACTTCATCACTGCTCAGTCGCTGCTACCACTTCAAATCTCTTTACAAATATTTTCGTGTAGAAGCTGATCGCCATCTCACTTCACCGTAGTAGAAAGTGTGTCATGGAAACTTTGAGACACGCTTATGTACTGCATGTGTTGAGTTAAGAAATGTTAACAACAGCCGATAAGGGGAATGTGTTCAAGTAGAATGGTGAACTTTGCAGAATTTTCCACGCCTTTCTCATTGGGTATTTCAAGGTGGCTAAACAGATGTTTTTCTCCGCTTTTTAGTTAGTTTAGTGAGGTTTTTTTTCTCACTAGAAACTGATTGAGTTGTGCGAGTTGCCAGAAAAAATTTCGCAGACTTCCGTAAACGAATATGTTAGATTTCCTGAAGAACCACTGAACCGTCGGAATCTGGGGCCTTATTACTGAATACGATACGATCAAAATCAATCGTAAATTCTTAAATTCGGCATACTGAAATTTAAAATTTACGATTGATTCTGATCGTATCGTATTCAGTAATAAGGACCCTGAAAATTAACGTTTAGGTTCAAAGAGATGTGAAACGTAACAATAGATAGGGTAGAGAATGTTAGAGTATGAAGGATGGGCCAAACACAACTTTATTTTTAAAAATGCAATAAAATGAACGAAATTAATTTTTTTTCCATGTATTATGGCTTTATTAGTAAGAGTAAAAATTCCGATTAACGATGGAACACAACTTCGTTCAAGTGGCTGTCTCGGCTGGCTTCGCAGTAGCGCATTCTGTCACTTCAATTTTTCAAGACCTTGGTGGTTTCGGGCTGTAGCTCGCGGACTGCTTGGATGATATTGGCCTTAAGTGCTTGAATCGTTTCTGGATTGTTGGCATAACATCAGTCCTTCACGATTCCCCACAAAAAAAAAGTCGAAAGGGGTCAAATCGCAGTTCCGAGGCGGCCAATTGACATCGCCAAGACGGTTGAAAATACGATTTGGGAATTTGGTGCGTAAAAGATCAATTGTGGCATAAGCTGTGTGGCACGCCATCCCGCATGAACCAGAGGTCATCCAAATCCATATCTTCAATTTCACTAAAAAAAAAGTTGGATAACATGGCTCTGTAACGTTCACCGTTGACCGAAACGTTGTTCCCAGCCTCATTTTCGTAGAAATGATGCCACCACTCCACAATCCGCACCAAACTGTCACTCTCTGTGGATGCATTGGCTTCTCGACAATAATGTGCGGGTTTTTCGAGCCCCAGATGCGGCAATTTTGTTTGCTAACGTAGTCGCCGAGATGAAAATGCGCCTCGTCAGAAAAGGTGATTTTTCGCCCAAAATTGTTGTCCAATTCAAGCTGCTCTAAGGCCCAAATTGCGAAGGATTAACGAAGCGGATGGTCGTGCGCCTTTAATTGCTGAGTCAATTGGACCTTGTAAGGGAATAATTCGAGACCTTTGTGCTGAATTGTCCTCAGGCTAGTGCGTGAAATGTTGAGCTGTTGCAAAACCACCGATAACTCGGCTGTTGAGATCGACGGCGAGTTGATGTTCGTGGAGTGAGTCTCACACTTTCGGCTACAGCAGCGACATTCTTGTCTGTGTCGTATGACGACGGGAGCCATGATCGTTGTCCTGTCTCACGAACTTTTTGCACAAAATTGCGTACAGCAGGCGGGGTGGGTGCTTCATTTCGGCCAAAACTTCTTTCCAAAAAATGCACTGTTTGGGCTACAATTCACAGCACTTTGGAAATAAGTTTTCAATATTTCCCAACGTTGTTCAAGCCTAAAGCGACTCATTTCGTTCCGCTGAGGTATGATACTGACTGTCTGTCAACATTTTGAGCGGAAAACAGCTTTCAGTGTCAAAATAACCTATGATTTAAAAAGAAAGTTGAATTTGGCCCACCCTGTATATTAGACTATACATAATACAGGGCTGCAACGAGTCTAGGAGTTATTTCAAGAACGTAAAGCCTCGTATACAATCCGTTCCGTTCCGTTCCCGTCAGCTGTCAAAGTATACCTTATGGGCTGCCCATGTAAATGCACACAACGGTCGTAACGGAACGGAAGGGACGAGTTAACCAAAATTTAACTTTTACGGACCACATAACGTCACTTGTTGGAAAGTGACATTTAAAAACGTACTCTGTTACTTAATTTGTGTAAATATGGATGATAAACGGTTTATCAAAGTCGTTACAGATCATGTAGAGCTCTATAACAACATTAGTCGAGGCTATATGCAGACGAAAGCCAAAGAGAGAGTGTGGCAGGAATTGAACGGAAGGGAGCATTGTGGTCAACACTGATATTTGACAGAACGGAACGGATTGGACAGAACGGTACGGATTGGATCGTGACGGAACAGAACGGAACGGATTGGACCATGATGGAACGGAACAGAAGAATTGTATGCGAGCCTATGTTAGAAGTTGTACTCACCTTATTTATCTTGCCGAAGCAACACTAACGTAACTATTTGCAAGATCTTACTTAACTTTTTGAATTAAGATTTCGTTCTCTCACTGAGTCTTCATAAGAAATTTTAATTATTCAACTTTCTACTAAGAAATTAAAGCATTATCCATTATAAACTTTAACCCCAATTTCCGTCCGTTTCCAAACTACACTAACTTGGAATTTTCGCACCTAATTGCAAATCATGATCCTTTCAAACCAGACAAAAAAAGATCTAGTACATTCTCACAATAGACCGATTCTATGCAAATTCCTGGAATTCTAATGACAACAAATTAACTCTTCATAGAATTTCGTATTCGGAACAGAATACAAGATATTCTAGCACCCAGACAACATGAAATTTATTCAATCCGACTAAAATCTTCTGGCCATTTCTATTCATCCTTCCAAGGATCTTTATTACAACCGAATGCAAATTGCGATAGCCATAGTCTAAGCAAAGCTCTTGTCCTTTGACGCCATCTTGTACAATAATTTATTAGCATCTTTTGTTCGAGTTTGTGTATAATCGGCATTTAAGAATCAGAGCATGAAAATTCCAGTATAAATCAAATTATCTACCATTGACCCGATTTAAACTAAGACTATTTGTTTTCTTAATTTTAAGACAAAAAGAAAAGAAATAAGATAGTAAAGGTACGTTAAATTACAGAAAATTGTCTATGAGCATTAGGGAATAATTCACTCCGATAAAATTCACAGAACAGTTTTTAATTATTATAATAATCTCCGCCTGTCTGTCCGTTAGTACGATAACTCAAGAACGATGGATGTTTTCAGTAGTAAGGGTACAACTTTTGTATCTTATGCACTACGTGCGAGGTGGACATCCGCACTAATAACTCCACCTATTTTCATATGGAATTTTTGGTATCCAAAGTTGTACCTTTTGAGCGTGAAACCTGTTTTTGTATAGACTTAATGTCGCCCAAAGTTGTACCTTTTGAAGGGCGTGATGATGGGATCAGTAGTGAAGGGAAAAGTCTGTGGTGTGAGGAGGGCGGTAGTAGCGATAATTTTCTGGCAATTTTCTCGCTCTGTTCTGATGAAATCTATTGACTTGGATGAAAATCTGAAACTTGCGTTAACTGAAGTAATAGTCCAAGAGCTCCAGACAAAAAATCGTAACCGTTTTAAGAAAGCTAATATTTTAGTACTTGGTTACATTTAGGGTGTATAAGAATACACTAGAGTCAGCAGGTCTGACGTCGGGACACCTGGCTTTGGTGACCTGTCAAAGATGTCAATAAAATTTAAAAATTTACCAGTTTTAAGAAAGCTGAAAGTTTGCCAAGACGTAGTTTTTACAATGAAAAACTGAAAAACAATGGTCAGACACCAAAACAGTGGGACCCCACCAGGCCCCCCCCGCAAAGGTGTTAAATCGTGTACGTGCGAAATCTGTTACTATGCGCGCAGCTGTATTTTTGTAAAAAGTGATTGAAATGTGTACTTTTACTTGAAAACTGAAATATACTCAAAATTTCAAATACAAATTGTATTGAAAATTAAAAAAAAATTTAATTTTGATTTTTCAGCGAAAGCCAAACCCATTTTACTTTATTATTTTATTAATAAAGTATTGTTATCGATTTTTTTTCTACGTTTCCTGACTATAAGACACTTAAGAAGCAAGGTGAAGTGAGGGTTAAATGTCAAATTCAAATTTTTTTTTTTTTTTTTTGCCTAATATGAATGTATAAAATTCAGTGTTTCTTATATATAGTAGTTACTTTAGAGCATGGAGCTATATATAACGGAGATGGCAGCACTCCGTTTCTGTATAAAGCACTGTGAAGCTTTTTGAAGTTTAAGCGACTGTTTTTGTATGGAGCGCTTAATGCCCAGTGGCAGTGAAATGCAAATATTAGCCTAGTATTTAAAGGTTGGGCTTTTTTTCTTTTCAATATCGGGGATTAACATATAAGTATGTGAGTAAGATTTTGATAGTAGCATAGTGAATATCGCCGGTCCTTTGCGAGAAAACCTCCGGCTTCAAAACAGTCGCTACATGCCATCTCCATTATACATATAGCTCTATGCTTCAGAGCTATTGAAATTTCCGATTTTTTAGATATGTAAATTTTTATTAGGGGTAGTATGGAATGAGTTTGTTTTTGCCGCATGGGGAACGCTGCTACAAAGTTGAAACTTAGTGAATAAATATAGATCTACTTGCAAAGTAATTTAGTAAAAAAAAAAATATATATCTATTGCCGTACTATTGCTGTCTTTGTAATTCAACCTCTACCATGTCCTTCAGGCCTAATAAGATAAGGAATAACTTCCGCGGTCTGGTTTTATTATCGCCGAAAACCCAGATGTTTTCTTTTTCAACCACTTAAATAGTATGAAAGTGTTGAACAAGTGGGTGTACGGGATTGCATACGTTTTCACAATTTTTGATGTAATTCTTAAGTTTGATGAGATAGCAACAAATCTTGCAACAATCTGAACGCAACTTTATTATTTAAGTTATAGGTTACTATGCATGTCAGTCGCATAGTAAAATAACGCTATAAATAGCATCCTGGTTATGGGGATCGCAAATATGTTAGACGTTAGCAACAGCACTAAGACGCTGTAGATACACTCTATATGTAGATAGGCTGGGAGTAAGAAAATTGTGTTTAAAATTTAAAAAATAAAATCGAAATTTAGAATAGAGTCGAAATTTTAAACCAAATTTATTTATACTTAGAACAAAATCGAAATTTAGAACAAAATATAAAAATAAATATGTGTTTAAAAAAAATAAATAAATTGCGTTTAAAAAAAATAATTATAAAATAAATAAAAAAATCATAAAATAAAAAAATCATAAAATAAAAGAGAACGGAAACCGAAGCGAACGCGAACGTTTCGAATTAGTAACAAAAAAAAAACAAAAACAGCATTGCATTTTTTTTCCTTAGATATATCCATGTATACCAACTCCCCTCGCCTGTGGCACTCGTGCAGCTATTCCGCCCGAACAACGGGGAGTTCTGGAAAATACAGAAAAATATAAAAATATAAAACAAAACGCAAAATTATACACAACCACTTACTCCATTTTCGGGCATATATGTACAAATATAACTTCCACCACTAGTCATCGCAGATATGAGTACCGACCGACACAGTTGCACCTTAACTCTCTGCCTCCTCGATGAGGCAACTGCGCTCCGCGCCGTAGTGGTGCGTTACTACGACGGTCATATCTGCTAGTGGCTGGCTGTCGATTGGCTGTGGATTGGCTGCTCGAGGTGCCACACCCGAGGGGCCTGCCTGTGGACTTGCAGGTCCATGTCTTATGTTGGCTCCTAGAAATAAGCAATAATGAATCGTGAAAAAAAATGTTTCAGGGTAGCAATTTTTATACTCTAGATGAAAATCAAATCGAGTATTATAAGGTTGATCCAGCCCGACAAGTTTGTAACACGGACAAAAAAAAAGTTATATATAGGTATATTATTTTTTGGTTATTTGTGGCCAAAAACCTGAAATCCGCTTGACGTCAATCCGTCCGTCTTCTGTCCGTTAGCACGATAACGCAAGAACGCCTTGACATGGGATCTTCAAATTTTGAATCTGGGTGTTTGGTTGAATTTGTAAGACTAAGTTCGTTAACGGGAAAATTCGTCCCACTCCTTTGGGTAGCTGCCATACAAAATGTCCCTAGAACACTTGCTCAAGAATATTGGCCAATAACTTCATAAGGGTTTAACCTACGACTTTGAAATTTTGTATGCGTTTTCCAATATTTGGAGCTAAATGTACGATTATGAAGAAAATCTTATTTGTCCTTCCAGGGGCAGCCATACAAATATCCTGTTAAAATATCTTCATTCAATTCTCGAAACTCACTCGAACTCAAGTAATCGTTTAGCTATGAATTCAGAATTTTTAACAAATTAATTTTAAATGAAAACAAAGTTAGAGTTAACTGGTCAGAGGAATGCTTTTACTCCTTCTGATACCTTCCATACAAAAAATCATTAAGACACGTGCTCAACAATATTTTCCGATAACTTTTAAACGCTTCAAGCTACGAATTTGAAATTTTATACAAATTAATTTGTGAATGGTTCCAAGGAATAGGAATATGTAAGTAATCGAGTGAGTCCTTGCTTCACTTCTTCAAAAAGGATATATTTTTTTTCCAGTTCAAGATATATAAAAGGATATATTTTTTTTCCAGTTCAAGATATGAAATTAAACACTGATATTTTCTGTTTGCTTTGAGTAGCAATCTATTTGGACTCATAATGAAGGACATACACAATGTGTGTATCATCTAGAGTAGGGAGACCGGGGACAATAGAAACAAGGGACAATAAAAACATGGGACAAACAATGGCTATAACTAACACAATCTTTGGTTTAAATTAAACTTCAAAGTGTCAAACGAAGCGTCTCTGAATGCTCTTGGTAGCCATTATTAAACCGTTGATCAGAGTTAAAAGTGAAAGTATATATATCAAAAAATATATTTTCCACGATCAGCGTAAACATTTTCCATCATCGAAAAAGAGTGTTAAAAGTAATAAAAACGCGACTATCAGGCTTCAACTGTTATTATTTCTTTAGTTTAGTATATTTCCTTTAGTGTCAATGGTTTAAACTCATACGTTGGTACAGAGTTAAGAAAACAATCGGGTGTTTAGATCGAAATCTGCTGTGGGGACAATTGAAATAATAAAAGTGGGAACAGTCAAAACCTGTTTCAATTCACAAATTAGCCTTCCAATTGTCCTTTAAATACTCCTTAAACATTGAACTTATATAGATGAAGGACATTGGTTTTCTGTATTCATGGAGGATAAATCCATAAATCATGAAGCATACCATATATCTAGAACTTTCAATCCGCTGCCCTCAAACCACAAGTCTTTCACGAGGAACCAGTTCTAATATCACGAATGTTACAAATTTTTAACAATCTGACTAATTAAGATAATTTTGGATTACAATAAATACTATACATATTACAATTAATCCAAATAATGTTTCAACCGTCCCAGGCCACGGGGAGATTTGAAACATGTCGACGACTTTAATATTTTTTAAAATATCTCTTTTATTTATCTTCTTATCTCTATAACACTTTTAAAATATTAGAAAATTGCAATAGCCACTTGGGGAAAAAAATCATGAATCGAAAATGTTTCAATTGTCCCCGGTCTCCCCTATTATACGATTGGTTTGCAGCCGATCGTGACTGTAGTATGTTTTTCTTTTAAATCCGGCTCCGGCTCTAGCTCTGGCTCCGGCTCCGGCTCCGGCTCCGGCTCCGGCTCCGGCTCCGGCTCCGGCTCCGGCTCCGGCTCCGGCTCCGGCTCCGGCTCCGGCTCCGGCTCCGGCTCCGGCTCCGGCTCCGGCTCCGGCTCCGGCTCCGGCTCCGGCTCCGGCTCCGGCTCCGGCTCCGGCTCCGGCTCCGGCTCCGGCTCCGGCTCCGGCTCCGGCTCCGGCTCCGGCTCCGGCTCCGGCTCCGGCTCCGGCTCCGGCTCCGGCTCCGGCTCCGGCTCCGGCTCCGGCTCCGGCTCCGGCTCCGGCTCCGGCTCCGGCTCCGGCTCCGGCTCCGGCTCCGGCTCCGGCTCCGGCTCCGGCTCCGGCTCCGGCTCCGGCTCCGGCTCCGGCTCCGGCTCCGGCTCCGGCTCCGGCTCCGGCTCCGGCTCCGGCTCCGGCTCCGGCTCCGGCTCCGGCTCCGGCTCCGGCTCCGGCTCCGGCTCCGGCTCCGGCTCCGGCTCCGGCTCCCACTCCGGCTCCGGCTCCCACTCCGGCTCCGGCTCCCACTCCGGCTCCGGCTCCCACTCCGGCTCCGGCTCCCACTCCGGCTCCGGCTCCGGCTCTGGCTCCGGCTCCGGAAGTGGACTAGCTGCGATTGGTCCCGGTGCTCCTTCCGCTGCTCTACTGTGCAGCATCGCGCACTGCTTCCTCTTGGTCGCCCACAAGAATGTCGACCGTATATGCGATGCTCCTGAGTCCTTCTAGACTTGTGTATCTAAAAAGATTTAGAATTCAAGTTTATACCAATTAAAATAAAAGAATATAATTACTTCTTCATTATTTCTGTCAGAAACTTGAGGAAATCTTCCCTGACTTGGTAGCTAGTGTGGCTAGCATATGTTGTTAGCCTGATGGCTATCCGACGTAAACATATCGGACTCGATAGCCATCGCCAGGGAAGAGTTCGCTTTTTCACTGTTTCGCGAACCAAACCAGGCCACGGCACGGTTTATAGACATCTGAAAGAAACAAATTTTAAAAAACCGGCAGAGGTTTGGAACGTGTTCAATTCTGAGATACGCGGTTAATTTTAAGTTTTTCACCCCCAACCCCCGTACGCACCTACCCTACTCAAAAATTTATTTTCAATCTTTTCTCCTAGTATAGGTACAGATATTTGTAAAGTTTGAATTTCGTGCCATCAACGGTTTAGGAGATATAGATTTTAGAATGTGTTGATCTCGCCTGTTTGGCGTTGTCCCTGTTTATGGGGCCCTAAGGTAGAAAAATTGTTCAGGGTTAAGCCTAAAAAACACAATGCTCACGTTCCGTTCCGTCACGTTCAGCTGTCAAAGTAGACCTTATGGAGTGGTTGCAAAACCGCTTAGTGAGTGTAGTGGATTAGCTAATCCTACCACGAGAACACTTGTCGTTGCGCTCCGTAGCACTTTTCTTGTCAAATGTCAAAGAACTAGATTGGATTTTCTCTATGATTTTACTTGTGATTCCAGTTCGCTGAATAATAAAATAAAAAATTATATCTAAGCCATAAAACACCGAGTGTTACAGTTTTTTCCAATAAAATAAATACCTCTTGTGATAAAATCTTGCCAAAAAATAATAGTGCGAAAAGTCAATTCACTTCACGTGAACACTCATATATCAACCGGATTCCATAATACGCTACACTACACTAAGCTACCACGTGAACAAGGTATACAGCCTGAAACACAATGCTCACGTTCCGTTCCGTCACGTTCAGCTGTCAGAGTAGACCTTATGGACTGGCCATGTAAATGCACACAATGGTCGTAACGGAACGGAGCGGACGAGTTCACTTAAATTCAACTTTTACGGATCACATAACCTCACTTTTCGTGACGGAACAGAACGGAACGGAACGAAATTATAGATCCCAGCGAGTGCAGGGTGATTGGGGAGGGGCAAGCTTACTGTTTGAGTATAAGTTTGTGTCATCGCTGTGCATATATGTTTAGTATCTATGTATATTGCCAGCAGCACTTGTCAGAGTCAGTATCGTCGTTAACAGCAGATCTGAATTTTCCAATTCAATATAGTGGTAGTTTAAACATTACTCGATTTTAATTTAATATTTTAATGTTTTTGAAATCATAAACAGTACAATTTCTTATAAAACATATTTTTAGTAATTAAATACTTATATTTACGATGTTTAAATCTCATAAAAACTTGATTTGTGATAAAAAATTTGTACTGCCTACTCTTGGTTCTTTACAACAGCTGATTCTGAATTTCCAATTCAACTCGTGCTTGTTGATTTTATATGAGAAAATATGACTGCCAGCAATATAAAGGGTTTTCCAATAAGGACTTGACAACTTTTTTTCAAAATAATATAATTTAATTTGCAGACGTTGTTCCTTCGTGTACTTTACCATGATAAAAATGTTAAGTTTACTAAATAAATTGACAGTAACAGTTCGATGATTAGTGAAAGGGTGCGTTCACAAATTGAATTCAAAGTTGTCAAGTCCCTATTGGAAAACCCAGGGTTTTCCAATAAGGACTTGACAACTTTTTTTCAAAATAATATAATATAATTTGCAGACGTTGTTCCTTTGTGTACTTTACCATGATAAAAATGTTAAGTTTACTGAATAAATTGACAGTGACAGTTTGATGATTAGTGAAAGGGTGCGTTCACAAATTGAATTCAAAGTTGTCAAGTCCTTATTGGAAAACCCTTTAGATACTATAACATTTATGACGTGAAAATGATGTTTAGAAAAGTTAGTGCAAAAAAATTTAGAATAGAACCGAAATTTGGAATAGAATCGAAATTTAGAATAGAATCCAAATTTAGAATAGAATCGAAATTTAAAATAGAATCGAAATTTAGAATAGAATACAAATTTAGAATAAAATAGAAATGTAGAATCGTAACTTCGTAACTTCAACTAAAACACGCTTTCGAAAGAATTATTTAAAACTATAGTTGCTATTGTCCTTAAGTTTCGCAAAAACTTGAAAAATTAATGATGTCATATAATATGAACTGAATACACTGAAGTTTGTTCGGGCACCATTTCGATAAACCCGTAATTGAAAACTTTTCTAGTGAAAATTTATTAAATTCGGCACCCTTATTCTGGGTATTAAGTGCTCTTTTTAGAAGTGTCCTTGTACACCTGAATATTTCCTATTTTGTCCATTTCTCATTATTTTAAGAGCAATGCTTTAGGTTTTAATTAAAATGTTTTGGAAACGTTAACGTACTTCAGGATTTTTTCTTGTGTATTTTTTATCATTTCGCCATTTAATTGAAGGACGAGTATGTAGCACTTAATTTAGTTATTTCATTAGAAGGCTAATTTGTAAAGGTTGAATAGCACGAGATTCATTAAAGAGAATAAAACTGGATTTGTTTTTGTATGTCCGAGCGTAAATAGTTAATTGGTCGCATGATTCGTTCTTAAATCAAAGAGAGATTTAAACGTATTTTAGAACATGGAACCCGCTACCGGAAAAACTCAATTTCAAACCAGGTTGACCTTTTCATTAAAGTTCTGCACCTGTTAAACTGAGAATGGATCATTTATTTTAAGTAGCCCTAGTCAAAAAGTGTTCGACTTCAGTAGAGGATTTCGTACTGAACAATATACAGCTCATAGAAGACAGTTGAAACTTTGTACAGAGATATAATGAATAACAATTGGTCGGGGGTACAGTGAAAACAGAACAGAAACAGAAAACAGAAAAAATGTTTTTAGCAAAAGCAATACTCGTATATACCGGTAGAAATTTCAGTTTTCAATAAAGTAAATAGTATAGAAAAATGTACAAGACTAGCTAGAAATGCTAAGATACCGAACGATTTTTTTGATTTTGATTCTCTTAATGCAGACGCCCAAGATTTCAGAAGTTGTAATAAAATAAGATTCTTTTTCTATTGTTAATCCCACAATTTAATAAACTTAATTAAATTTAGATACAACCTAACCGACATCCTTAGCGGGAACAATTCCCTATGATATAGTGTACTTAGGGAGAGTTCCTGAATCCACTTGGGCTGTAGAATAAGATAGACTTACGAAAGAATACCCAATAGAACACTTATAGATATACATACATACTATACGTATGTACGTAAATGGTATCTTTATTTCAAGCATGATAGATCGACCGAAATCATTTTCACCGGTAGACTTCACAAAATTGAAGTAAGTGCTAGTTGAAAGCTATAATTGCAATTCGAAATTGCATTCGTTTAATCGGGTGGCATGACGAAATTGAAATAGGTATCAATTCAAGAGAGTAGAGCAAATATTTGTGAGACCATACGATTAAGAAATGATTGGTAAATGGATAAAAAAGACACCTCTCTGCAACAAGCTCCTACGTTATTCTTTCTTCTTTTCTTCAATTTTGTAATTTTTCTTTAATTGCATCGTACTCGTATTTAACGAGATTAAGGCATTACTTACTGGCCATGGAGTGAATAAATTATTGTCATACGGGTATTTTCTGCAAGACGTTGCAATAAAAGAGTACGTGCATTCCATTTTCTTAATAGATGAAAAACTGTTAAAGCTGCTTCTTCGTGTACGGTATTCAAGATAGTCAAGTATAGACAAAACTTTTCTGGTTAATTTCTTGTCCAAGAAAAAGATTTAGATGCAATGAAAAGACCAGAGCAGTTTTTACACGGATTGGCAATGACAAAAGTTTCTTTCTTTATACCCTCTACATGAAGAAATATTTTCGAGTCTTACTTGCGTACTATGTAAGTACCAAGTTTCAAATTTCTAGCCTAAGCCTCACTAGAAGTAGAGAAAATACTAAACCAACCATTTACTGGAGGTACTTATTCACTGAAGGTAGCAGCCTTGGCTAAAAGCGGTGCTGTATGACACTATGATCGTGAGCTCAAATTATGCCTGGTTTTTCCCCAGTGATTTACTTTAAAAAAATTATGACAACAATGTTTGGACAACTTTATAAACTTTTTGGTAGAATTCCAGTACGTGTTTCAAATAGATTCCTGCTGATTCCTTAGGTTTTCAGTAGCTCCTGCACCGCCCCTAAGTATTAAATGCGTTTTGAATTTCTTCCCAAAATTTCACCCAAATAAGACTGACGAGTTAAAAACTACAACTGTCTTGTCTTCAATTTTTTTTTTTATTTTTTAGGTTATCAACAAAAAACTGTGAAACCGAACCTCAGGCGATTATACGAGTATGTATATTAAATTTAAAAAAAAGGAAAAAAAAGGGTGCAGGTCCAACAAAAAGGGATGATATTCACAGAGTCGGTTTCCTTTCTACTAATATTTCCACTTACATTGGTATACAAATTTGTGATATTCATTTTTCCAAGAAACCTGACAACCGCTGGTCGTGCCAAAAAGATGATGTGCAAAGTTTACTTTTTGGATGCTTTTAATCTGGAAAATTTGGGGGGAGGGGGTGATATTTCTCCGAGCGACATGTATTCCACACAAAAGAAACCAAATTTATTGAGAGAGCAGAACCCGTATAACCGGTTTCTCCTGTCTTCATAGCTCCCGCTTTGCCGTAGTAACTACCGAAAAAAATCTGCCAACAATCTGGGCGCAACTTTATTATTTTTCCGGCAGAAGTTCGGAACGCGTTCAATTCTAAGATGCGGTGTACGTTACTATGTGACTGAAAAACTAACAAAAAGTTCGGAAGCGGTTAGAATAGGGCGTAATATATGAATAACATGATCGGGTCATACTCCGGGATCCGGTCTACGGGTTGAAAAAGGAAAAAACTTGAAAATAGGTGATTGTTAAACCAGTTCGTGGACGTGAAATGATATTCGATATCTAATCAGACCTGAGGGATATGGAAGAATTTATGAAAAAGTATACAACCACTTTACACCCCCTTAGGGGTCAATTTTCAAAAGACTTTGTAGATATTCATATGAAGAATCCGTAGAATAATAGTGAATTCAATATTTTGGAAGACCCAGTAGATATGACGAAAATCGTGAAAATATATGCATTTTATTTTGACTGAACATTTTTTTTGCCCCCACTTCCGAACGCCAATAGATATTCGAATTTTTTTTATATCCAAATTACTTTTCTAGTTGATTTACATATACACACTGAGTTTCAACTTTTTAGCATAAGCCGTTCCATAGCTAGGAAAAACACTCCCCACCCCCGTACTATACTATCCCTATAAAAAATTATATTTTTTTAACTTGCTACTACTAACTTGCTCTATCTGAATACCAAGTTTCAGCTTTTTATCATTATAGGTTCTGAAGATATAAACATCGGAACTTTTTCCTTTTCACCCTCCCCCACCCTCACCCTCTACACCCACATCCCGGAAAACATTTTTCTCTGCTAGGGTTCTATTGGGCTTACGTCTGGTAAATTTGAATATCTATCTTATACTGTTCTTGAGATATGAAACGTGATCTTTTTAAAAATTTCTTATCACCCTCACTTCCATGTGCCACCACCCCCTTAAAAAAAATCTGCCAACAGTCTGGGCGCAACTGTATTATTTTTCCGGCAGAAGTTCAGAACGCGTTCAATTCGGAGATGCGATGTATGTTACTATGTGACTGAAAACCTAACAAAAAGTTCGGGAAGCGGTTAGAAAAGGGTGTAACATATGAATTAAATAATTGGGTCATATTCCGGGATGCGGTCTAGAGGTTGAAAAAAACGAAATTTAAAAATAGGTGATTATTAAACAAACCTGCGGAAGTGAAAAGATATTCGATATCTGATCAGACCTGAGAAACATGGTGGAATTCATGAAAAAGTATACAACCAGTTTACACCCTCTTAGGGGTCGAATTTCAAAAAATCTTGAAAACACTTTCTAGGTATTCACATGAAGAATCCGTAGAAAAAAAATGAACTCAATATTTCGAAAGACCTAGTAGATATGACGAAAATCGTGAAAATATATGCATTTTATACTAACCGATATTTTTTTCCCTTCTGAACGCCAACGAATATTCAAATTTTTTTTTATCCGAATTACTTTTCTAGTTAATTTACATATACGTACCGAGTTTCAACTTCTTAGCATAAGCCGTTCTAAAGTTAGGAAAAACACCCCCCACCACCGTACCATACTACCCCTAAAAAAAATTTTATTTTTCCACCATGCCACTACTATAGCTCTATCTAAATACCAAATTTCAGTTTCCTATCATTATAGATTCTTAAGATATAAGCATCGAAACTTTTTCTTTCTCACCCTTCCCCACCCTCACCCTCTACACCCACACCCCCAAACTTTTTTTCCCTACTAGGGTTCTATTAGGTCTTCTTCTGGTAAAAATTTGAAGCAACCATCTTACACTGTTATTGAGATATGAAACGTGTTGTTTTTGAAAAATTCTTATCCACTCCACTTACGTACTCCCCCGCCCCCTTCAAAGATTTTACTTTGAGCAATCTTTATTTATCAAGCTTTATATCCAAACCGAATTTTGTTTTTCTGGTGCCACTGGTTTGGGATATATTGTATTGTTAAGTATTTCAACCCCCACCCCCGTACGTCACTACCCCCACCCAAAAATTTTGTTTCAATCTATTCTCCTAGTATAACTACAGATATTTGTTAAGTTTTAATTGCTTGCTATTAACGGTTTAGGAGATATGGATTTTAGAATGTGTCGATCTCGACTTTTTTGCGTTTCGGACGCATTGCTTCCCCCTCCACTCCCACACCCCTTCACCCATATCTGTTTTCTTTTTTGCAAATGGGTCCATTATCAAAGCTCTATAGAAATTCTAAGTTTCAGCCTCCTAACACAAGCGGTTCCTGAGATCTAGAAACCTAAATTTTTCGTCTAAAACGCTTACCCCGCCTTCCCCCTTACACCTCCTCCCCTGAAAATAATGTCAATTCAAGGGGTCCACCAAGTCTATTCTTAGAAAAAATTTTAATTTAATAGCTCCACTGGTTTGAGAGCTACGAGCCTTCAAAGATTTTGGGGTGGTCGACGTACGGCGTACGGGGTACGGCGTACGGCGTACGGCGTACGGCGTACGGCGTACGGGGTACGGCGTACGGCGTACGGGGTACGGCGTACGGCGTACGGCGTACGGCGTACGGGGTACGGCGTACGGGGTACGGCGTACGGCGTACGGCGTACGGGGTACGGCGTACAGACGGAGTGAAAATTTTTATTGCTTTTTTCGCGTCTACTAGTCATGAAAAGTGGACAAAAAAATTTTGAGGGCAGCAAATTTTTTTTTTTTAAAAATCGATAACAATACTGTATTATAAATAATACAGTAAAATTTACTTTGAGCAATCTTTATTTGTCGACCTTTCTACTCAAACCGAATTTCATTTTTCTAGAGCAATTGATTCATGAGATATCGTAATCTAAAGTTTTTCACCCCCCCACTCCCGTACGCCACTACCCTTACTCAAAAATTTCTTTTCAATCTTTTTTCCTAGTATAGGTACAAATATTTGTTATGTTTGAATTTGGTGCCATCAACGGTTTAGGAGATATGGATTTTAGAATGTGTCAATCCCGGCATTTCGAGTTTCGGACGAATTATGTCCCCCCCCCCCACTCCCACACCCCTTCACCAATATCAACAATTGATTTGAAAATGGGTTCACTATTAAAGTTCTATAGAAATTTCAATTTTCAGCCTCCTAGCATAAGCGGTTGCTGAGATCTAGAAACCTAAATCTTTCGTCTCAAACCCTCCCCACTCCTCCCTCCTCATACCCACACCCCTCTTAAAGATACCAGTCGTAGAGGTTAACCCAACCTACCCACCATAAAAATTTCATGATAATACCTCAACGGGTTTGGGAGCTACGCGAATTCAAACTATTTCGCGTACGGCGTACAGACGGAAATTTTTTTTTCTTTTGGAGTCTACTAGTCCATAAACGTGAAAATACAAAATTTCAGGGTAGCAAATTTTTTTGAAATTTCAGGTCGATCACAATACTTTATTATTAAAAAATAATAAAGTAAAACTGGATTGAAAATTACCTTTCTTTCAAACCGTGTACTTACAAACTCAGTGAATCAGTTTATTTTTTAAAGAATATATTCTCATAAAAACATCCCACGTATAAAATATATAAAAAATGTGAACATTTTCGTACACGTTGCATAGTCATCGTAAAGAAAGCATTCGAAATGGAAATCATTTCATCGATATCATCACTAAAGAAAAATTTTAAATTTCCAACTTTTCGGTAACTTATGTGATATACCTAAATTAATTTCATTTTTCAATCCCAGCGTAAGAGACGTATTTTTCTTCTTTTTTTTAGAATGGGCAACCTTTAAATCATGACCCGAGTCCCTTATCGAATTTCATCTACAAAAACACCCCCGATGGCGTCGCAATAAATTAGGAAGCATACGCTTCTATCTTTTCGGTATAATCGTGCTTAATTCATCCCAACGGAGTAGTCATACCTCATACAAACATGTCGAAAAATTATTAGAATGGATAAAGTTGAATATAATTGGATACTTGAACAGGTCGGATGGTGAATTTAATTACATTTATCATATTCTTTAATATAGGATACAAATAAATTTAAGCGACAGAATTTAGTAGTGCATTTGTTTGAAATTTGGCCTGCTGTACCTTAGAAAACCTAGAAATTTATAGAGTGTTTCAGGGACGTCATTTGTGGGGGCAGGGAGGGCATTTGCTCCCAACTGAATTTGGTATTTTCATATATTATATGTAACATATGTAGCTATATTTATATATAAAAATATATACACTCATAACATCTTGCCCCCCCCCCCCTAGAAAAAATGACGGCTCTGGTGTATTTGTTTGTAACTTTTCACTATATTTATTAAGCAAAGACAATTTTCCAGCAACCGAGATTCATTTCTCGATTAGACAAAAAATTTAGTATATAGTCCCACTGGTTCACTCGGCTTTATCCTATATTATTCAAATTTATGATAAAAACTCCAAGCTATAAATCATAAATGATTTATGGTACTACATTACATTAAACATTGATTTCGGGTTACAGTTTACCACAAATGGCCAAACCTATTTCAAGAGATATCGCTAGCCTCCTTCGCTTATGAATTACAAAACATATCACAACCGAAAATGATCCATTATCAGCCCGAGCTTCAAAAAAAATACGTCCCTTTAAAACCCTTTTTGCATTCAAAACGCCTCTTTCTAATTTCACTCCGAAACGAAACATATCCATAATATAACTCCTCTACCATAACCTAGGCTCCATGTTGCTGTTTACTTCACCCCATCCCTAATCGCCTTCTACTGCAATACTCAAATATGGGAATTACGCTTCGAAAAAGCTTAACAACATTATGACAATAAACAATGTAATATAATTTCCGAGATTTGCATAATACAACGATTTCGGAGTCACATTACCCACATTCTAGGCGTTTTGTAACAGGGCTAACTGAAATTTCTGGCAAAATATAATACGGAAGGTAATTTTGTTCACCATTTCGATGATGTTTTGTGAATGTCGCAACTGTAGCTCATTGTCAATGGCGTTAGGGCCTATAGTCCATAAATTCGGACTAATATTCCGAAAATCTAATAATCCAATAAATAGGTTGACATTAATTGTTATGACTATGATATGTTATTTTACAATCGGATTTAGTTGGTAATGACTGCAGGGGATTGTTATTCACCTGTCCAATCTCTGAAAATGCATCAATATAAACGGAAAATTGTTGGTGTTATCTTAAAGTACGAGTACTACAACACTTTAAAATCTCTAATTTTAACATACTTTACTTTCAAAGTCGCTCCTTCGCGAATTCAAGCAATTTCTATATAGCAAAATGCTCTTTTCTCCGTCAATCATTGCCTTCGCAACCCAAGCAATTAATAAATTTTTGTTCATCAACTTATAAATTCTTCAACAACTGGTTTTCAAAACTACTGCAGCTTTAAAAATAGGTATGTATATTAAATCAAGCTAAGCCTACGATGAATCAGAAATATACAGCCCGTTGTCGAAACAGGGCCAACAGTTTTGAAACTGATCTTACCCGTTAAAAATTTCACCTGTCACACTACAGTGCCTTGAATATATACTTTGGTTATGACTCGCCAAAAACTGGGGATTGAGTCCAAAACTAACCTACTGGATGTATACCGTCGTTGCTAAGACCATTATAACTTACGCGGCATCCGTCTGATGAAAGAAAATATAGGAGAAAACTGCTCAGCTGAAGCTGACTAAATTACAAAGACTGGCTTGGCTGGGTATTACTGGGGAGAGGCGCACCATTCCCACAGCTGCCTTTGCGGTGCCTCTCAACCTAGCACCTCTATACTTAGAAATACAAAAAGAAGCTGGGAGGACAAGTCAAGTACTCTCTCCGCGGAACTTAACAAGGATTCCATACTATAGCGATATCTCTTCTGATTTAATGGTACTGAAATTTAATTTCACCAGGCCATTCAAACACTCCAAGACCAGGATCCATAATCTGGTACACAGACGGATCTAAACGGATCAAGGTATAGGAGCAAGCGTTTGTGGAGTGAGTCCAAATGACAAAATCTACTGTAGCATGCACATAACATCCACTGTTTTTCAGGAGGAGACTCATGCTATTGAACTATGCATTAGAGAAAATATTAGACGGGGCTACAAGAACCAACAAATATATAGTTATTCTCTTGGATAGCAAGGCTGCAATAAGGGCACTTCATTCCGTTCAAATTTACTCCAAACTTGTTTTGAATTGCCTTCAATACCTAATTGAGCTCGAAAATAAGAACAGAGTTAACCTCATTTGGATTCCGGTACACAGCGGCTATGAAGGAAAGATTCAGAAGATGACTTCATGGGACCATATCCATTCTGTGAGATACTGTGGCGTAGTTACACAACACACTTCATTTCAACACTACACTTTACATAAAAACCCCTAACACTTATAAATTAACAAAGTACACACAAATAAAAATTAAAAAAATGTAAATTAAAAATGTCAGTTGAAAAATATTATTATTATCTAATATTACATTTTGGGTTTAGGTTGCATTAAACGAAAATATTTTAAAATAAACAGGACAAAAAGTATTTATATATACTGTACAAAATAAATATAGTTAATATCAAAAAATAAGAGAATATTTATTTAAAAAAAGAATTGTATTAAAAATTCCCAACAATAATAATACGAATTTTATTGGAATTGCGGATGAATCATCAAGGACGATTGAAAAATCATCAGATTCAGCGACAATAATTCCATAATATCATTAAGCACAGCCAGAATCAACATCCGAGTGGGGTAAAAAACGCAAAGTACCATTCACGTGACTTGGCACCGGGCAACAGGCACTCAAAGCTTTTTATGTTAAAACATTCGGAAAAAATAACATCTGATTATCTAAAATTAAGCAGCTAGCAGACCCGAACCCTTGTGGGAGCTCTGACTGGACATTGTCACATGAGGAAGTATCTCAATGTAGGATTAGTCTCCCCGAGACTAAAATTTGCAGAATATACATGACGAAGACGAAACACTAGACCATATCTTCAGTGAATTTGAGGGTTTAGCTCACAAAAGAATTCGTCACTTCGGTCAAGGTTTCATGGACTCATCGGAAGTCCTGACCATTCCTCTTCGTAAAATACTGTGCTTCATTGAAAGCGCAGGGATTGAAGAAAAATGAAAGTCAATCCAGGACAACGTCACAATTGGCCCAACTGTGGTTGCACTGACAGAAATTAACCATACCAACTCCTATTTCCAACCGATCTATTTATCTATAGGACTGGCAAAAGAATAGTTTTATGAGTCAAAAATTACTTTTCACTGTTCTAGCGATGATCAGCAATCAAATTTTTATTAAAATATTTGTGGATCGGATCATTATTTTGAAAAAAAAATACGACTTTTTGCGCATATTTTTTTTCTGTTTCGAACCTCACGTTGGACTCCAGTTACAGCTTTTTGCATGTGAAATTTATTAAAATACATGAACCCACCGTTGGGCGCTGGCTGTAACCTCTTCAACTCCACGTCTGATTATAATTATAGACCCTGTTATGAATAAGTAGAGTTACAACCTGCTACACGTTTGACTAACAATTAAAAAATAGTGTAATTTTTGGAAAAGAAATTATTTTCTCGCTATTTACCTTTTACACATAATTTTTTTATGTTTCAAACCCCACGTTGGGCGCCAGCTAGATTTTGCACACTGGGCTTATTAAATGTTTTGGTAAATAAAATATTTTGGGCACCAACTTTTTTTTTTTGTTTTCTTAAAATATTTATAATTGTGATATAAAAGAAAATGGTAAATAATTTGTTGCACAAAATGCAAAAAATAGTTGAATTGAAATAAAAATAGTTTTAGACTCAACATTAAGACATAAGAGTTGTTAGTGTAACATTGGGCTCTAGTTTCAATGCTTTCCATATTGTATTTATCAAATTACTTTATGTATTAGTTGGGTTAGTTCCGACGGCTGGTCACCATTTACAGAACTTTTTTCACAGGAATTTAGTTTGTGATAGTATAGTACGAAAGTTACTCCTGCAACAAATATTCAAAAATATTCTGAATACAGACAAAATAAAAAGATTGCATTTGATCGGAAATTGAAATAGGTTTCCTTTGATAAATCATTGACTTTTCAAAACATGGTTCTACTCCGGGAGATCTGCCAAATCAATACATCTTTATTACATACATATATTATAATAAACACTGGCAATTTGGTTTCCACTGCAAATCTTTCCTTCCAATTTGTTTTTTACGAAAAAATAGTTCCACATTTTTTAAATTTGCTTAATAATATATACATATTTGCTTGTACCACTTTTATAAGCACTTAATTCCTAAATTCTTCAGTTCGATTCGCAAGTTCCGCCCACGAACTCCCACACATTAAACTTTATTTTTGATTTTACCTGTTTCGTCTTAAATAGACCCAAAGTTATTTCGATAGGAAATCAATAAAATTTCAAGGTATTTTTTTGTTTTAAATAAATTTCAAAAGCAAGTCTTCTTTTTACTCGTTTATCGAACCCTAAATATCAACATCTCTGTTTACACGTTCATACATTCGTGATATAAGCCTGCATGTATCAATATACCTTTGACTACAATATGAGGGTGTTTACAATATTTACTGGAAAGATATTAGCCTATTTGTTTGTAATGGATCCTTTAAATATGATTTCCTGTTTGCTATAATGGATAGAGCTTAATTGAAACTGATTACCTCCGTTACACCACCGCAAAAATATATTTGCTTGATCATGTACAAAAGATTAACTTCTGACTTAATGCTAAGACTGTAATAACTAAGAGTGCGAACTCAAACCTAAAATATGCTTAATTCCGAAGAAAATCTACACCAAAGTAATGTCAAGGATTGGTGTCCTTCTAATAAAATTTCTTGTTCAGATAGGCCTTTCTACCGGTAGTACGGTAAGCCCTAACAATGTGTTTGTCATAAATTTATGAGTAAATGAATGGCTAAATAGGAGCTAAAATCTGGACGGGATCTCTAATGAACTTAGCGTATGCTTTCGTGAATTTTATTCGCAATTAAGTTCATGGCTCTGACTAATTTTTGCCACATTTGGTACTAAGTAGATAAGTCAGGTAGGTTTGGGAGTAACTTTGGAATATCTGATATATTTGGTATTAATTGCGAATTTTAGGAATACCATACACATGGAGGGTGCACAGAAGAATCAATAACTTTAAAATATTGTCCAATGAGTAGTTAAATACCAACTTCACCGAATTTCAACCAAATTTTATCCTATTTGATCAGAGGAAAAAATTCAGAAGGAGGTCTACTCGCAAGATCTTAAAGTCATCCTGATATCACGTACGCAAATAGATAACGCTTCATTCAGCAAAGATAGACTGGATTTTCTAATACTTACATTGAGCTCTAAGTCCGCAGGCCAAAAAATCTTTCAATACTTCCAAGGAGATGGTGATGTGGTTGCTGTCGATATGTTGGGAAACTCTTACTTAACTGTTTCCAATTCCTTACGGAATCTATTGCTTATCATTATTGAATCAATTCAATGAATTGGGAAATTCAATAAATGATACACTAGTTTTATTATTTAATTTATATTAACAAATATTAATCGATTATTTAATTCATATTTAAATTTACATATTTTAATTACAATTTTATTTATTATTACTTTTTGTTGACAAATTTATCAATGTTTTTAATTAATTATTTTCAGTTATTGTTTTACATTCGATATCTTTTTTAAGACTGACAAAACATATCCCAAATTTTTTATTTTTTAAAAAACATGCCAACTTAAATTCAAATTCTTATAGTGAATGAAACTCAATTAAAAAGACTTTTAATTCGCGAAGTTTCACCACAATGGCACCTGAATAATACGGGCATGAAGCTTAGAAGCTACATATAGAAGTTGATTGAAGTGAACTTAGGTCCAATGTTCTGAGATGCTTTTACTAAATTTCAGGAATCGAGGGCATAATTTCCATAAAATATGCTGGGAGTTTGAATCGAGAGGCTGATGCACTCTAGTTCAACTTATGGAAGGTACCCGTAGGTATTGTAAAATATAAATTAAACAAATGATTTGAATATTCAATATAAAACTTCGGATTTTATTCTACGATAAATGTTGCCTGGTCGGCATTCAGAACGAGAAGAAATGTTAAAAGATGCGTACAATATTCAATGGTCCATTTACGGTAAAAACAATTTAGTTAGTGTACAGAGGTGTACTTAGGTTTTGTGAACAAAATGAATTTAAATAAAATTTTGCAATGCTGTGATTTTGGGGAATTGTGTTATCCACAAACTGTTAGAAAGAAAAGCCCAACCGGGGCCAAGAATGCACTGGATGGGAAACGGTGCAGTCCCACTCAGTAACTTTGCTCATGATATACTAGGAAATTCTGGAAACCACCCCCTTTAATTTTAAAAGATATTTCCTTTAAGAAGGAACTACGACAGATCTGGTCCTGCGATGATGCAAAACGTGCGATTTCACAAGGTCACTACTGTAATACTGAAGGGCTAAGTAATTGGTTGAACATATATGTATAGAACGTGTAAAAAAAATGAATGCCTTTGAAACAACAAGGGACCGGCCATTGATAGCCATCCAATATGCCGGGTTCATCAATATGTCGGGTTCACCAATGTGCCGCAATGGCATCAACTCACAGAGGGCTGAAATCTAGAGGTAGAGGTTCAGCACAACGGACCCACTAAATCAGCTATTTAAACACCAAGCGGTCAGGGTCACCAAGATAGAGTAGTACTAGTCTTTTCTGAAGCCAGTGATAGAGGCTAGACTCTAAAAATAAAAAAAAATAAAATTTTAATATTCTTACTTCGATGCAATTATGACGAAGACTAAAATTTCGAACTCAAAGCAGTTACCTGGATGAGATGCCATAATCGGAAATCATCTAATTGACACTAACACTGAAAATTAGCAAATGACGAATGAAACCTTTGTGTCGGACCACAGACATAAATTATCTTCATCATGCAAATTTTTATGACTTTGGTAGTGCAGTTTCTATACGCGGAACTCCACAAAATCGAAGTCGTGGGTTTCAGTCCTGCCATGGTTCAAGTTAAGAAAATGATATCTTCTTCTATATATATATCTAAAATATATATATATATATATATATATATATATATATATATCTAAAAATACGGAAATCAACTTTTTTGCACTTATATAGGAAACCATAGGAAGTATAAATGATTTCTATATATAAGCAATATGTATGTAAAGGAATCTGTGAAAACATATACAACCTCCTTACACCCACTTGCGGATTGAATATCCCAAAATCCTGAAAGGAGTTAGTAGATAAATAAATATGAAGACTGAACGAGAAAATTAAAACCACTTTAATTTCTTATCACTTTTAAGAGAAATTACGAAATTTGTGAAAACGTGTTCAACCATTTTATACCCTCTTAGGGGCTGAAAAAGGAAATAACTTAAAAACAAATTAAGACGATTATTACGCAAACCCATGAAAGTGAAGAGATATACGATATCTTATCAGACCTGCGGGATATGGCAAAAATCGTGAAAAAGTATACAAACCCCTTGAACCCCCTTAGAGGTAGAATTTCAAAAAATCCTGGAAACATTTTCTAGGTATTTATATGAAAAAGCTGGAGAATAAAATTGAATTCAATATTTGGGAAGACTTAATAGATAAGACAGAAATCGTAAAAATATATTCATTTCATTTTCACTGATCATTTTTTTCGACCTCCAAATACTAATGGATTCTTAAAAATTGTTTAATCTAAATTACTTTTCTAGTTGATTTACATATTGTATACATTCCGAGTTTCAATTTTGTAGCATAAGTAAAAAAAGGAATTCAAGAAGTTCCACAAACTGATACAGTCATAATTTCTATTAAAACGAAATTACTCACAAGTCCTTGGTCTGCATTCCCTTCAAGTTCATTTCCTTATTCAAAAATTCCAAGAGAGAAATAGGTACGAATAGAGCATGAATCATTCAATTGAAGCTTAGTTCTTAGCTAACTAAAAGGTCGTTAGAAAAATACTCCTTTAGCTTGACGTCTTTCTAGAATTGAATGCTTGGTTAGAGATTTGTGAAATAGAAGAATACCTTTTCAAACACCAACTACCAAATAGGATGGAGTTTCCAGAAAGACAGGGTATCTCCTGGTTATAACATCTCATTCTGAACAATGCCTAATCTTACAGAAGGTGAAAATAGTGTGATTACTTATTAACAGGAGCAAATTGTACCAAAAACATTTTTCGGTTGTGTTAAATTCTAAATCTAAAAAGGATCACAAAATCACCCTTCTTCACCGTTCTATAACACACTCATCTAAATGACTTTCAGTACAAAATTTCTTGTAAGTCATTCAACGAAACAATATTTCATTATTGTTCATCAGAAATTCATAACAAATCATTTTCGAATCAGTGAATCCTGAGAACAGGCCATAGAAAGCTTGTTGTTCCAATCGAAGAAAAAAGGATCGATCTGGAAACTGAGCAAGTATTATGCGATATATGTATTGTCGCTCCAAAATTCTGTATTCTTCTCACCAATATTATGTTTATAGCATCAAATATCCTTACATATCTGCGAAGTGATGTTCGAAAGCCACTCATGTTCCAATAGTATCCTATAGTTTCCGATTTTGTATGTAGCTTCATCGAGACACTAAAAGGCGGTATCCTTGGTTACTCCATTACAGAGTCCCTTTCAACGATTTCTCGACACAATTAGAAGAATGCTATGGTATCCGCATTCATCTGTTATGAGAAGAGTCTACTCACTACAGTTCTCTGGAAAATTTATCAAGTGGAGGTGTTGCACCGGTGATATCAAGAAAATCTGCGAACAAAAAATAAAAATCCTTTGGTAATAAAGTATCAGGATGCAAGATATGATATCATAAGGATAGATACACTTCCATAAGTATCAATAATACTACTCATGTTCTACGTAATCTCTGAATCGGGAATCTATCGTATTGTCCTGCTGTCTACCCTTATCGGAATTGCCACTAGAGCTGGTACGAATAGTAGTTTCAATAGTAGATAAATTAATTTGTATTGATTAACTATCCGGTAAGGATTTTCTATCGGCGATAAGGAAGTAAGTAGAGGACTGCCACTTGGGAATTCTTTACATGTAAAAGTTACTGGAAATATCTTCATGGTGCGGTTATAAATTGGCTACAATTGACTCGAAATTAATCCCATGGAGCGCATAAATTTTCTCGTGAAATTCTTATTTAGCGGTAGGATTCATTAGAGGAAAACAATAAGTTTTGTTGTTTTGTTCCTGTCACCAATTTTCGTAAACCGAAAAAAATATAAGAAATTATTCGTTTGTCCTATAGAGCTATATGATTTGTCCGGAAAATTTGTCCCAATTGGCGACAAACGGGTAAATGTATTTTGATTAAATTTTATATAAAATAAAATAAAACAATAAACAATAAATTCATTACGCACCTTAAACACTTCTGCAATTAACACTCAATTTCCCCAATACACCGACAAAAATAATTGCTTCACCTGAGTACGTTAACATTCACGGAACTTAACAATTATTTGATAGCACATATGCCGTCCTCCGAATCCATAAACAACGCAATAAAATATTAGCCCAGGTAGTTAACTTCTGGCAGTGAAATTGTTGAAACAGGTGCCTCGGATGTTCGCTTATCTACCGTCTAGCCCTTGTCTGGCCCAATTGTGTCCTAGTTAAAAACCAAGCTGTTGCACACTTTTCACCCCGAATAGGAGCTGGATTTGGTCGTTGAAATTACCTATGTACGTATAAATATTTGAATTAGGCCGACACACGTCCCCGGCTAGAGCTAGGATTCATAGGGGTAGACTATACCTGGAGTGGATTTTCCATTTACCTTTCCTCGTTTAGTATTTCTGCTTACGACAAAATGGGGTGGTAATAATTCACCTGGAAATTCTGTTCTTTTGTGAGAATTTTATTTCCAGCTTCAGGACAAAGTGGGTTTTAATGCTCCAGTGTTCTTACAAAGAAAATGTACTTTATAGCAACCTACCCCCGTAGTAGTTGTTGCATGAGGAAAAGGCATTAATTTGCATCAAAAGGCTTACAATGGTGAGTGGGTGGTAGCATGGGGTTGAATTATTCATGAATGAATAGCGATCATTGCGAAATAATGATGTATTTCGTATTTAAATGGAATTGTAATTTTCGGGCGTCACTTACTAAGGAACACAAATAAATAGACGGCAGTATGAGAAAATATGGAAAGGTGGTTTTCTTTTAATATTTGAATTTATTTTTAGTTGCTTTATGACACGGTAGACCGACCTTCTTGCGTTTACCACACGCTAAATAAATTATTAGTTTAAGTGGTACGCAGGGTAGTAATATCCAGTTTTATTGCCAGAAACCATTTCGGTTAAGTTTATTAGTAAGGCACGTGCAGTGGAGAAATCTGAAATTTATATTTAGCTTTGATATCATCACTTTTTGGATGACCCGTCCGTGGCCAGAATAATTTTTTCAATATTTCCTTTATATAGGAGTTTTAAGGACCGCGTGATAATTACTGCGTGCTGCCTAGCACGGCTACGCTCCCCGGCAATCGCTAGAACACTAAATTTACAATAACTTACTGCTGTCTCGTAGCGACTTTGTTATTTTTCGGGACAAAGTCTAGAAGTCCAGAACGCGACCAAAGTTAAAATGTAAAAATTCGGGATAAAAATCAATTACCTAATAAGCTTAAAATACTTCACCTCCTTATCTGAATGAGTACATGCTAAAAGGTCCTAAGTTCAATTTTACTTTATTATTTTAATAATAAAGTATTGTTATCGATTATTTAAAAAAAAAAATTTGGTACCCTGAAATTTTTTTTTACACGTTTTATTACTAATAAAGACCAAAAAAGCAAAAACAATGTTCAGTCCGTCTGTGCGCCGTACTCCGTGCGCAAACTCATTTGAGGAATTATAGTTCCCAAACCTTATGAGCTATTAAAGTGATTTTTTTTTATGAATAGACATGAAACCCCTTGAAGACAGATTTTTTTGAGGGGTAAAGGTGTGAAGGGGAAGGTGGGGGAGGCGTTTTGGACGAAAATTTTTGGTTTCTAGATCTCAGCAACCGCTTATGTTAGGAAGCTGAAACTTGGAATTTCTATAGAGCTTTGATAGTGGACCCATTTGCAAAAAAATTGATGATATGGGTGAAGGGGTGTGGGAGTGGAGGGGGAAATTATGCGTCCGAAACGCAAAAAAGTCGAGATCGACACTTTCTAAAATTCAAATCTCCTAAACCGTCAATAGCAAGTAATTAAAACTTAACAAATATCTGTAGTTATACTAGGAGAGTAGATTAAAATAAAAATGTTGGGTGGGGGTAGAGGCATACGGGGGTGGGCGGTAAGAAACTTTAGATTACGATATCTCACAAACCAATTGCACCAGAAAAACAAAATTTGGTTTGAGTATAAAGCTTAATAAAAAAAGATTGTCCAAAGTAAAATTTTTGAAAGGGGTATTGGAGCATAAAAGTGGAGGGGATAAGAATTTTTCAAAAATAACACGTTTCATATCTCAATAACAGTGTTGGATAGATGCTTCAAATTTTTACCAGAAGTAGGCCTAATAGAACCCTAGTAGGGAAAAAAATTGGAGGTGGGGGTGTAGAGGGTGAGGGTGGGGAAGGGTGAGAAGGAAAAAGTTCCGATGTTTATATCTTCAGAACCTATAATGATAAAAAGCTGAAACTTGGCATTTAGATAGAGCTATAGTAGTGACATAGTCGAAAAATAATTTTTTTTAGGGGTTGTATGATACGAAGGTGGGGGTGTTTTTCCTAACTTTTGAACGGCTTATGCTAGAAAGTTGAAACTGGGTACGTATATATAAATCAACTAGAAAAGTAATTATGATAAAAAAAACATTACGCAGTCACGATCGGCTGCAAGCCAATCGTATGATACTCTAGATGAAATACTGAACTCCGATTTATATTTTAGTTGGAAATATATCAAAAGAATGAGGAGTGCACAAGCAATTATTACATGACCTTTTACTTGCAGGTAGAAACTTTTGTATAGTGGTCGATTTTTTGATTTATAGTGAGTTCCATAAAGTAAGTTAGGACATTTTACAGAATTTTTGTATGGCAACTACATGAAGGACTCATGGGATATTTTTCAAATTAATAGTTTCAGCTGCGATTATTATAAAATTAATGTGTATAAAATTTCAAAGTCGTAAATTAAAGCGTTCTAAACTTATCGTGCAATATTGGTGAATATGTTTATTAAGAACTTTTGTATGACAGCTACCCGAAGGAGTCAACGGATGGCGCTAATTAATGAACTCCGTCTTGGTTTTGGTACAAAACTAATTCCTGTAAAATTTTAAATTCCTGCTTTAACTCGTTCTGGAGTTATAGTGAATTCAGTAAAAAGCATACATTTTTGAAGGACTTTTCTAGTCTGCTACACGAAGGACTCATTCGATTTGCATCATATTCGGAACATTCAATTCAAACATTTTAAGCCTTATGTATGCAAAATTTCAAGTTCCTAACTTGAAGCATTCGAGCAATAACTGGGAAAACGTGTTTCAAGGACTCTTGTATGGGAGGTACCCGAAGGATTGGACGGATATCGCCCATTAAAGAACTTAGCCTTACTTTTTCCATTTTACAAGTTGTGACCAAATTTCAACTTCCTAGGTCAACGGCGTTCTTGAGTTATCGTGCTAACGGACGGACGGACGGACGGACGGACAGACGGACAGCAAACGGATTTGGGGGTTTTGGCCAAAAATAAACACAAAATAATATATAACTTTTTTTCGTCCGAGGCTCGGTTCTATGCGTTACAAACTTTTCGGGCTGGATTAAACTTATAATACTCTATATGTTCATCTAGAGTATAAAAAATCTGCCAACAGTCTTGGCAGATTTTTTAATAGAAGAAAAAACGAAGATTTTTGGAATTCATGAAAACTTGAACAATATCTTCCACCCTCGAGAGGGTTAATATCTAAAAATGCTGAAATCCTTTTTATATTTAAAGCCTTTATAAGTGAAATTATATTCGATATATCATTCGACCTAAGCAATATGTCGGAATTCGTGAGAATGTATACAACCACTTTACACTCCCTCAGGGGTTGAATATCGAAAAATTTGTAAAAAAGTTTCAATGTTATGTTATATTAGGAGCCAGCAGACGTAAAATTAATTTAATAACTCAATATGCTTTAAAGAAAAACAAAATTCGTTAAAATGAGGCAAAAAAACTCTTTTCACGGAAATTTTTTTTACTCCACCTCTGCACACCAATCAAAATCTGAACTTATTTTGCTTTACATATACGTAGTAAGTTTGAACTTTCTGCCATAAGTCGTTTCTGAGGCATAAACCATAAACCAACACACCACTCCTACATCCCACCTCTTCCCTTCAAAATTTCAGACCTTATCTAATGTCATAGTATCCCTTAAAAAAATTACAAAACTTTAACCTTTTGACTGTGCAGGATATAGTACATATATATGAAGCTTAGAATGTTTTAATCCCGGCTTCAGAACGCTTCGGACAAACGCTTCCAGACCCTAACGACTATTTTTTGCAAATAGCTGCACTAATTACTGTGGTATCACTCTCAATTTTGATAATTAAATTTCAAGGGATTTTAATGTGTATATGAATGCCAAAGTTATACCGATATCTTTTATAGTACGTATTTCCGAATCATGTTTTGCACAGAACTCGTAAGAGACCCTGTATTTAATTTTTTAAACTGCATTCTTTATGAAAACAAGTAGAGAGACACATTTCAAAAAATTTATCATCGCGCTGTTCAAAGTCTTCATATAGGAGGACGATACCATCAATCAAGACGACAAAAAAATCAATAAGAGCCCAATACCCAATTTGGGCCAAAACAAGGAAAGTAATTACTTCACGTCGTTTCCGAAAAATCCTTCAAATTTCTTAATAACCAAACATTCATGTCTGACATTTAGCTAGCTACGAACAGACGTATCCTGGTAGAAATACGCTCCATGGAAAACTTTAGTCGATGGTCTAAAGAATTTCCGTCTTCAGCTTATCGAGAATAAGGCAATAAAACACAATCCACTTCAATAAAACCAAAATAGTGACTAATTACCTTACAATGTCACCAACAAAAATTCCCTTCATCACTCCAAAATCCTCCCCCATTGAACTCAAGTTCGTTATTTGTCCCGCCTAATAGCGAAAACGTGAGAATCTCTTCATCCCGGCGGCATCTCGAAAGAGTGAATAAAGTTATTTCTTTCTGGAGTGGTAATTTAATAGTTCCATAGTGGCATTCGGGGGTTTTTGATTATCCTTAACTTTCCTCCGACAGCTAGACTAAAGCTTGTCATGTTCCTTTCGTGCTCCAGATTTCACCGACAGGATAGTAGGACTTCAGACCATTTTCAGATAGAGATACGAGTATACATCAAGTAAATGGCTCGTGACATGTAGAGTGTTCACTTTTGTACTGGAAATTGTTACGTTGTCCTTCAAAGGACCTATATATATAAGTACACGGGATTGAATGAAACCGTATATCCTTTTAGAGATGCCAGCACTAGTCCGACGTCACTTAATTTCGTGTGTCGTTTCAACGGAAGAAAATCAAGTGGGTGTTGAAGGCAACATTTGTAAGGACCTCCTGCAGCTAAGATAATCATTATCAAGGATTCTTTGTTTTTTTTTAATTAATTTTGTTTTACATAATGAAGTACTTTATTTGATATATATTACACTTGACAGTACTTCACGTTACTACACTGTTCGTTGTTCTAACACACGGTCGTTGTCCGAGAATGGAAGTCAACAATCGAGGGTGGGTCTGTCCACGTTTTGATGTAATGGCTGGCGACCAGCGAGACCTTTTGAGTACATTCGATGGAGTGTTTGGAAAAAATTGGATATTGAAAGAAAAGTTGTTGTTCTCACAGGAAGCTAATTCAAATTAAAATTTATTTAGTGTTGTCTACATATGTACAGTATTTAAAAAAAAAACATTATTGGAAATTACTTCATTGCAGTAAGATTTGAGACAATATAAGATTTTTTTTTAAGGATTTCGAACTGGACACTGTAGTATTCAGTCCAGTCACCACCGTGTATGGCAGTGTAATAGTAGGTGTTAATAATTTTTTAGTGCTGTTTGTGGTTGTGATATGATCTACCAGAACAGCAATATAACAAATCAACAACTGTCTGATATCTCTGATGGTGTTCGTGAATCTGATAAGAATGTAAACAGAACTCATCTGGATGTGCGTAAGAGGGGGAGGAGTGGGGAGGGTTTTAGACGGTTTCTAGATCTCAGCAACCGCTTACGCTAGGAAGCTGAAACTTGGAATTTCTATAGAACTTCGATAGTGAACTCATTTACAAAAAAAAATTATTGAAATGGGTGAAGGGGTGTGGGAGTGGGGGGAAAATAATTCGTCCGAAAAGCAAAAATGCCGAGATCGACACATTCTAAAATCCATATCTCCTAAGCCGTTGATGGCACGAAATTCAAAGTTAACAAATATCTGTACCTATACTAGGACAAAGGATTGAAAAAAAATGATGAGTAGGGGTAGTGGCGTACGGGGGTGGGGGGTGAAAAACTTTAGATTACGATATCTCACGAACCAATTGCTCTAGAAGAATGAAATTCGGTTTGAGTAGAAAGATCAACAAATAAAGATTGTTCAAAATAAAATTTTTTAAAAGGGTGGTGGAACATGGAAGTGGGGGGGATAAGAAATATTCAAAAAAATCACGTTTCATATCTCAAGAACAGTATAAGATAGATGCACAAATTTTTTACCAGATGTAGGCCCAATAGAACCCTATGAGAGATTTTCGGGCTGTTGGTGTAGAGGGTGAGGGTGGGGGAGGGTGAGAAAGGAAAAGCTTCCGATGGTTATATCTTAAGAACCTATAATGATAAAAAGCTGAAACTTGGTATTTAGATAGAGCTGTAGTAGTGGCATATTGGAAAAATATAATTTTTTATAGGGGTAGTATGGTACGGGGATGGGGGGTTTTTTCCTAACTATGTAACGGCTTAAGCTACAAAGTTGAAACTCGGTGTGTATATGTAAATCAACTAGAAAAGTAATTTGGCTTAAAAAAAATACGAATGATTATTGGAGTTCGGAAGTGGGGGCAAAAAAATGATCAGTCAAAATGGAATGCATATATTTTCACGATTTTCGTCATATCTACTAGGTCTTCCAAAATATTGAATTCACTTTTATTCTACGGATTCTTCATATGATTACCTAGAAAGTGTTTTAAAGATTTTTTGAAAATTGACCCCTAAGGGGGTGTAAAGTGATTGTGTACTTTTTCATAAATTATTCCATATCTCTCAGATCCGATCAGATTTTCACTTTCACGGGCTTGTTCTTTTTGATAGGTTTTCAGTCCCATATCAACCTACACCGCATCTCAGAATTGAACGCGTTCCTAACTCCTGCCGGAAAAATAATAAAGTTACGCCCAGATTGTTTGCAGATTTTTTTAGTAGTGATCATATTAAAAATTCGGCACTGAAAATTATTATAAATAATTTATGCGTATAGTGGGAATTGAACCCACGACATCGTCGAAACAATGTTTGCAACACCTAGTGCCGCATTTCCACATGCGTCTTCATGTACCTTGGGTAGTACAGTAAAATAGTACTAAGGTCGTTTCCCAATATCTTGCTTCGTCTACGTCCACTTAAAAAAAAAAGTCGTGTCTTGATTCCTTGTTGGTTTGTGCATTAACTACTTCGCATTCGAATAGTTTCCTATATAATCATAGCAGGCTTTACTTCAGACGGAAAAAAATTAAAATTTTTCTATAGAACTTAATTTGATAAGCATTAGCTGAGCAGTTTTGACTGTTTAGCCAAGCTTTTTCTAAACTGTTATAATAGCAATGCTATGGTGTGACGTCAACATAGACGTAGACGAAGCAAAGTATTGGGAAACGACCTTAGTTATGAAAACTGCTCTATCTATGCGTTGCAAATATTTTTGTAGGAAGTCATCACTTCGCTCCCTGAAGTGCAATTATTACATGAAAATTTAAAAAAAAAATCAAAAATAGCAATGTTAGTCCCAGTTGCCGGGATTTTATGCTCCCCTACAGATTATTTTTCAAAAATATTTTAAAGCTATTTTAAAAGATTATTCTTGTACTCATATTGCTCCTACGGGCTTGTGGTTAAACAGGAGAAAGGAGTGTGTAAAGGGAATAAATCAGCTCAATACCGTAAAATTTACCCAATGTCCGACGGCTTTCCTCGGTTTACCATGACTTTACTATTCTCATTTTAGCCAAATGTGTGATCATATAAATACATATAGCCAGAAGCGTCTTATAAACGACAACTAAAGAGTCAGTGAGTAGACAAGTTATTACTTTATCCTCAACAACACTATTCGAGGAATACAGATTAAAGGAACCCTGTCCATATGCTCCTTATACGTCGTACGAAGCATCTAATCCTTTCCACGAACCACCTCTTTCATTTCTAGAAATGAAATAGAAAAGCGTCCACTATAAACATTAATTTCATTATCACTAAACAGACCTTCAAAATGAAACATTTATCCATTATCCTGAAAATGGTAATGGTCGTAAAACTTAAGCATGCACTACTACGTCCTACGTCCAGGTCAGTCATGGGTATATTTTATGTACACAATCCCTTTATAATCCTTTCGTAATAATCGAATCTAGTAAATGACAATCCATTAATCGATTTTATCCAATTACCACAACATCGTAACAAGTTTCCTGTTCGAGCCTCACGGTCATTTCATTAGAAATGGCCATGAAACTATGGACCAGCCCGCTTAAGGAAACGGGGATTTCCCCGGGAAAACTGGCTTCGACCACCAGGCCAAAGCCATGAAACCTATTGACCTTTTTTTCAAACAATAATATAGTTCTTACTTATTTGAGTATAAGATTCGGAATTTATTTCCCTTCCAAACTTAAGGGATTGACGGGTGGCAAGGAAGGACTTCAAGTATGCTTTTATATAACCACAAGGACAATACGCACAGATATCAATGGGGTGGGGCAAGGAGAAACTCTGGTAATCACCTGGCAATAAAGCCTGCAGGAGTGCTCTTCAAATGTCCTCATTTTTCTGACTGTCATACGACTTGGTCTGCATGTATAGCTGCGAGAAACCTTGAAGACGTGAAATATATCTCAAGTGCCGCACTAGAATGTTTTATTATGATTTATGGGAAAAGATTAAAGGATTCAGTACTGTGAGGGAAGTTTTTATAGTGGAGTACTTAGTTCGCGGTGTTTTATGCACAACGTCGTCAGTTTTGAGTTATATTTTACTTGAGAAATTATGTAATAAAGTAATGTAGAAGTCTTACGTGAAATGCACTTGAATTAATAAAGTATCCGAAATGAGATGGGCATGAAAGTTATTGTTTGACTACGAAGGACTGAAGGATTCATAATCTTAAACATACTGCAGTCACGATCGGCTGCAAGCCAATCGTATAATACTCTAGACTAGATGATACTGAATATCGATTTATATTTTAGTTGGGAATAAAGTAGTATTACGTGTTGTTGTTGTTTTTTATTAAATCCGTACCATAAGACCCCTGCAGATTTCCCTCAATCTTGGTAGGTATAAATGGAGCAACTCGAATTGTTAATAACATCCATTTATAATTCCATTTTTTTTTGTCTAAATACCACACACCCCGTAGCTCAGTTGAGATTATAATCAATCTTTTTATTACATTTTTCCAGTTGACATTTCCTTTTTCATCTCACATATTTTATTCGATTTATTGTCTCATTTCACATACTTTTATTACCCGACATTAATACCGGGAACATAATAATTCAGATATCGCAGAGGATAGGGAAGAATTATTGTATTCTAGATATTGGAACGAAGCATAAGTACCGCCTGATTTTATTGGTTCGTACTTAAATAAAAACCAATTGTCATAGTCCTAATCAACGTGAACATAATTTAATCCTTAAATTATTAATGATCGGATTTAGTGCTTTGAGACGTCGACGAAAAGGACTTGAACCAAAGTAGTAATGTTGTAAATAAGGATTTAATGGTTAGGTCAGAATAATTAGTTCGATAATTATTAAAGCTAGTTTATGTGTCATTTTGTTATCAATAAAATTCGATTACTATCGAGTTGTATTACTTTTCGTATACGATCATACAATGGGACAATCTCGACAGTCGCCCATAATAAAGGAGATGCAAAAAAAAATGTTGATAATATAAGAACCCATTTATTCACACATTTGTAGATAATTATATCGGTTATGATAGAGCTACACTAACTAGTTAACTACTATTTACAAGGGCGCCCGTACAACTTTTTGTAGGGAGGAGCAAAAATCTGTTCGAACAATCATCTTCGTCTTCAGTTTATGAAATAGGAAACAGGACAGTTTCCAGTTGGTTGGTGCCTTAGCTTCAAAGCTTGTTTAGTTTTATGAATGCTGACGAAGTCAACGAGAGAGTATGCTTGGATAAAGCTGTTGGACATGGAGGGAGTACGAACCATACACAACCATGCCAAAAGTTGCATTGCAGTCATATTGGTTATTTCCAGCTGACATTGTACGGGTAGTTTGCAGATGGAAGCAACTGTCCCTTCTTGCCCGTCACTACTGTCGCACTTGACTATTTAACTTTTACTTCGAGCTTTCACCGATTTCAAAGCGTAGGGTCAAGGATGTCGTTTAATGGCGAGGGGCGCGTGTGCATGTACTACACATCGTAAAACCTCTGACAAAAAAAATTGATTCCTATGTCGTTTCTCAATTTCTTGCTAAGTCTACGTCTACGTCTATGTTGACGTCACAGCATAGCATTACTATTATAACAGTTAGAAAAAGCTCGAAATGGATCAGCTGATGCTTATTTGACACTGCAAAAATCAAAAATTTGAATTTTTTTACGTTTCCTTAAGCTTGTATTACACTGTTTGACCAAATTGTCATACAGTGTAATACAAGCTTTTGATTGACTGATAGCCAAGACACAAAGCAGCAAGAAAGCTTTTGCGCTCTTGCTAGGTCTGACGTCATAATTGCGTCATAACTGTTATAATTAGACGTAGACGTAGACTTAAGCAAGGAATTGAGAAACGACCCCAGTATTGATGGTGATACCATTTCCTACAATTTCATTGCTATCTGTACAATCTTATTGCAGATATCTTGGGACGTTGTTCGAGCGACAATAATCTTTTAATTGAAGGGAAAATAAAAAAAGTTCTTGAAAAAAAATCAAAATCAAAAATCACAATTAAAACTTCAACAAAAAATTAAATTAATTATAATAAATTATTTTCAGTTCTGGCTAAATTCTGCTAAAATTAACTCATCCAATAATTAATAGATCTACTATCTCAGTAGTATTACTAATTCAGCACTACATGGAATCTGGTGAAATTATATAATAATATTGAAAAAAAAAATAGTTATAATAATAATGAAGTAAAATTCTTATGCTTGAGTCACATACAAAGTAGAATGCGGCAGCACGGCGCAGCCTTACGCACTCAGTAAAACATCAAGTCACATAACTATTCACTCTCTGCGTTAGTTTGAGTTTCAAATAAATTTCAAATTTTCCAAAAAGCGTTCGTATTCGTGCATACGACGCAGCGAACAACTAAAAACGATTATTAAACTAATTTTAATTTACTCCGGTCAGATCAAGTAACCATTCGATGTTGTAAAGGTAAAAAAGTCACTTCTCGATTTTGAGGTTAACTATGGGCAACGAAAAAGTTCAAAGTAGGCGAAATTTTTTTGATGGCTGCGTAAAGCTGCTTCCGTTGTGACTACCACAATAGAAGTACACTGTGCTCAACTTTTTGACACCTAGGCTGCGCCGGCTTGCGTTGCCGTTGTGACTTACGGTTTAATCTGGTTATTTGTTGAAGTTTTTTTATTTCGGTTACTTCCCTTTTCAGCTTACTAGGATATATACCAACAAATATGAAAAATATTCAATGTACCCGGCTTCTATAAAAAAAAACTCTGCCAACAGCCTGGGAGCAACTTTATTATTTTTCTGGTAGAAGATCGGATCTTGTTTACTATGTGACTGAAAACCTAACAAAAAGTTCGGGAAACGGATAGAATAGAGTCGGGATGCGGTCTAGAGGTTGAAAAAGAAAAAAACTTAAGAATAGGTGATTATTAAACAAGCCCGTGGAAGTGAAAAGATATTTGATATCTGATCAGACCTGAGAGATATGGTGGAGCTTATGAAAAACTATACAGCCCCCTTAGGGGTCGAATTTCAAAAAATCTTGAAAACACTTTCTAGGTATTCATATGAAAAATCCGTAGAATAAAAATGAATTCAATATTTCTAAAGGCCTAGTAAATATGACGAAAACCCTAAAAATATATGCATATATTATATTATATAAATATATATATCCTTCTCACCCTTCAAAGATTTATTAAATTCCACCGCAATTCTAATTTATCGAGAAATTGGTTTCAGCTTTTGCAGTTCTGCTTCGGTACTGGAAAAAATAATTGGTTAAGAACAAATTTATAAATGCAGATGCAATTGCGATCCGAGAAAAAAATAATGCGAATTCTTTCTGATGGCATTCAGTACTGAAAATTGATATAGACTCATTATTTGTTCTGGGAGTCTTTACAAGTTAATTCAGACACAATTAAAATAATTGGTATGGAGTGATGTTATGAGGATAAAAGGATTTGAATTTTACATATTCGGGACTATAGACAGAATCTAAAACTTTATAGATACTTTCATAGAGATTTGGTAGGAGCACCTGAGAAGTATATTTTTTCAAAGTGTGTACTGTGACATTCAAGTTTGGAAGAGGCTTCAGAAAGTGTCTTAAGTCCACAATGGCTGAAAGAAATACGCTGAGCTCTAACTGCTTTCGGAGGAAATTCAGCTGATGCAGTTAGCACCTTATGATTTAGTATTATCCTTAATAATTTTAATAGAATCATAAAAAAATCAATAACATAAATTTAATCCAATAAGGCTTCAGAAAAATCAAACTTCGCATGTTGTTGGAAAAAACAAGTTGACCCCTTATTTCACCAAAGGCTCCGATTGAAGTTTGGTATAATGTAGAAATGTATTGTAGGCACGATATGCAGATCATTTTATTAAAGGTAGGTAAGTTGGTCAATTTCAAAAATCCTTCCATTAATTTCGGTTGCTCCCATACTGAAATCCTTAAAAAAACATAACGCAGTCACGATCGGCTGCAAGCCAATCGTATGATACTCTAGATGAAATACTGAACTCCGATTTATATTTTAGTTGGAAATATATCAAAAGAATGAGGAGAGCACAAGCAATTATTACATGACCTTTTACTTACAGGTAGAAACTTTTGTATAGTGGTCGATTTTTTGATTAATAGTGAGTTCCATAAAGTAAGTTAGGACATTTTATAGAATTTTTGTATGGCAACTACATGAAGGACTTATGGGATATTTTTCATATTAATAGTTTCAGCTGCGACTATTATAAAATTAATGTTTGTAAAATTTCAAAGTCGTAAATTAAAGCGTTCTAAACTTATCGTGCAATATTGGTGAACATGTTTATTAAGGACTTTTGTATGACAGCTACCCGAAGGAGTCAACGGATGGCGCTAATTAATAAACTTCGTCTTGGTTTTGGTATAAAACTAATTCCTGTAAAATTTTAAATTCCTGCTCTAACTCGTTCTGGAGTTATAGTGAATTCAGTAAAAAGCATACATTTTTGAAGGACTTTTCTAGGCTGGTACACGAAGGACTCATTCGATTTGCATCATATTCGGAACAATTAATTCAAACATTTTAAACCATACGTATGCAAAATTTCAAGTTCCTAACTTGAAGCATTCGAGCGATAACTGGGAAAACGTGTTTCAAGGACTCTTGCATGGGAGGTACCCGAAGGATTGGAAGAATATCGCCCATTAACGAACTTAGCCTTACTTTTTCCATTTTACAAGTTGTGACAAAATTTCAACTTCCTAGGTGAACGCGTTCTTGAGTTATCGTGCTAACGGACGGACGGACGGACGGACGGACGGACGGACGGACAGCAAACGGATTTGGGGGTTTTGGCCAAAAATAAACACAAAATATTATACAATTTTTTTTCGTCCGAGGCTCGGTTCTATGCGTTACAAACTTTTCGGGCTGGATTAAACTTATAATACTCTATATGTTCATCTAGACTCTAGAGTATAATTAGATCACGTGTTGGTCATTAACATCTAATTAAATTCGGAATAGCCACATTGAAAATATGAAAACATGAAATTGGAAAATTGGAAACGCTAGCGAATCTTTCCTGTAGTTTCCGTACAAAAGTCCTTACAAAATTGTGCATTTTGCTTCTGAAACCCAAGATATCACCACAAAGATCAAGTTTTAAACAAAACATATTTTTTTAATTGTTTAACTCTACTTTCACTGTATATCCCTACTCAGTATTTTTTATCCCCACGTACAAATCACTGTTACCTTTCGTGACTGCATTATGTTTTCCTACGCCATTCCACTAACAAAAAGGTACCCTAAATTCTCCCTTACATTTTGAAGTGTTGTAAACTTGTGACACCGATATGGTGACAACCTGGTGCCAAAATGGAAAATGCGGTCCATTCTACTCGACTTGACAATCTTTTTTCCGACCTATCGGAGTTGAAATCAAGGAAAAAACCAGATTGCGACAGGAAATCAATAGATTCTTCTGTTCTGGGGCTTGTGGTGTTTTTTTAAGGATCGAATGGAGTTCCAAGGGTGCTTTCATGTTCAACATTCAATTCACAAGTTCACATTCTTCGAAACATCACCACTCCATGTTCGTAATGACTAAGGGATGATGACGACGGCAATGGTGTGCTGAAACATTATACGAGTTATCTGGAAGTGGAAAATTTTTGGAATTTCGTATATTCGAGTCATGTAAATTCATACAATCTGACGTCAGAATTCACACGCAGTGAGTAGTCATTTGAAGGGACATGACAGCCACGGAAGACGAGACTCAGATAGAAATCGTTGTGACATCGTCAGGACTTTAATGCCTTGATGTCCTTTTACGTGCCTCAGTCTCTTAATGGAAGTCGCTTTATGGACAAATTGAATTTCCTACGGCGAAGACGTTTTATTTTCCGTCCAACGTCTGCGAATGCATTTAAAGTCGACTCAATAAGCCGCAAGGAATTGATCAATGCGTCACAGTCAATGACGGCAATAACAACTGTATTGCAAATACTGAAGACTACTTCAACGTCCTTAGCGATCCTTTACAGAAAAATCATTTCCAGCATTTTAATTCAGCTTCATCGGTCTCATCATCCCGATGATGGGTACAAAAAAAAACTGTTCCGGGGTGTGTCGGAACTAGCATTAACAACGACAACAAGATGTACTCCGTCAAGAAAAGGAAGTGTGGTACACGACAATCAGGAAGCGGTGCTTTAATGGATTCGGAAGCGATAGCTGAGGGTTGGTGTAACCATTACCATTTAAATGACTTGTAAACATAAACCCAAACAGCAAATACAAGCTAAGAGCTTCCAGGACGATTTTTCCTTCATCATGTTCTACATAGGGACAGAATTTATTACAAACTCGCTTAGAAAGATCTTGGTACTCTTGTTGCAATATCAAAAAAAAACGGATGTCCTTATTCAATGATTAAAGAAGAAGAAAAAAGATAAAAAAAACTGAAAAATGCGCGTTGAATTAAATAAGAGTTGCAGAATACGATTGAGTTTGAATAAATTTTTTCCAGCCTTTTATTACAGAGACGACTTGCAGATAATTCCGTTTTTAACAGAGCAGATTGTACAGATGACATGAACGAGTTTTGCGGATAATGTGGTTTTGTAATTTGATTTCGAAAGTAGAAATGGATGTAATTTCGAGTTATGGAAACGGGGTCATCTTTGTTCGGGAAGAAACTGTTTCCAGAATTTATCTCGACGGGAAGGTTCTGTGCATTAGTAAAATGATGATGTAGTATCAATTGTAGACACAGCTGGATGTCCTCCAGCAATAAAAAATGTTGTACATCAAATTCTGGGTTTATGGATATCAATTCTGTTAGACTTGCACGTCACTCAGCACTGTGATAATGCAGATTTAAAAAAGTTGACAACAATCAAAAGTCTGCTATACAATAACAATTCTCCACCCCGATATAATGACACCGGCAGGGAGTTCAACCTAGAAGGAACTTAGAACAATACTGAAACACACAATCCCGCAAATAAATTATCGATCGCAGAATCTCGGAAAAAAATCTTGAGGGGACAGAGGTCATATATTAAGGGGTTATACGCAGTCAGGAGGCCGAAAAAAAGCTGTTTTTCAAGTATTTTTCCTCTGAAGCCATTTCAATTTATTAACGTAAAAATTTATATGTACACAATGGTAACTTTTAACTTTATTTTGGTATTTTTTTTTTATATAATGATTTTTAACACGTTGAGCGCCGCGTGCCCACTGGTGTTTTTTTTTCGTTTTTAGGCTGGTGACAACGTGTTCCACCGGTGTTCATTTTTGTACGCGCAGCTAGAACAGTCATTCGTTCTGCGGTCCCCACGGTAAACAAAAAAAAAATCTGCCAACAGTCTGGGCGCAACTTTATTATTTTTCCGGCAGAAGTTCAGAACGCGTTCAATTCGGGGATGCGGTGTATGTTACTATGTGACTGAAAACCTAACAAAAAGTTTGGGAAGCGGTTGGAAAAGGGTGTAACATATGAATTAAATAATTGGGTCATATTCCGGGATGCGGTCTAGAGGTTGAAAAAAACAAAACTTAAAAATAGGTGATTATTAAACAAACCTGGGGAAGTAAAAAGATATTCGATATCTGATCAGACCTGAGAAACATGGTGGAATTCATGAAAAAGTATACAACCAGTTTACACCCTCTTAGGGGTCGAATTTCAAAAAATCTTGAAAACACTTTCTAGGTATTCATATGAAGAATCCGTAGAATAAGAATGAACTCAATATTTCGAAAGATCTAGTAGATATGACGAAAATCGTGGAAATGAATGAATTTTATATTAACTGATATTTTTTTTGCACCCTCCATCTGAACGCCAATGAATATTCAAATTTTTTTTTATTAGAATTACTTTTCTAGTTAATTTACATACACGTACCGTTTCAACTTCTTAGCATAAGCCGTTCTAAAGTTAGGAAAAACACCCCCCGCCACCGTACCATACTACCCCTAAAAAAAATTCTATTTTTCCACCATGCCACTGCTATAGCTCTATCTAAGTACCAAGTTTCAGCTTCCTATCATTATAGATTCTTAAGATATAAGCATCGGAACTTTTTCTTTCTCACCCTTCCCCACCCTCACCCTCTACACCCACACCCTCAAACTTTTTTTTCCTACTAGGGATCTGTTAGGCCTACTTCTGGTAAAAATTTGAAGCATCCATCTTACACTGTTATTGAGATATGAAACTTGTTATTGAAAAAATCGTATCCCCTCCACTTACGTACTCCCCCGCCCCCTTCAAAGATTTTACTTTGAGCAATCTTTATCTATCAAGCTTTATATCCAAACCGAATTTTTTTTTTCTGATGCCTTTGGTTTGGGAGATATCGTAATGTTAATTATTTCAACCCCCACCCCCGTACGCCACTAGCTCCACCCAAAAATTTTGTTTCAATCTACTCTCCTAGTATAACTACAGATATTTGTTAAGTTTTAATTGCTTGCCATTAACGATTTAGGAGATATGGATTTTAGAATGTGTCAATCTCGGCTTTTTTGCGTTTCGGACACATTGCTTCCCCCTCCATTCCCGCACCCCTTCACCCATATCATCAATTTTTTTTGCAAATGGGTCCACTATCAAAGTTCTATAGAAATTCCAAGTTTCAGTCTCCTAACATAAGCGGTTGCTGAGATCTAGAAACCAAAATTTTTCGTCTAAAACGCTTCCCCCACCTTCCCCCCAACACCCTCACCCTTGAAAATAATGTCAATTCAAGGGGTCTACCCAGTCTATTTCTAGAAAAATTTTAATTTAATAGCTTCACTGGTTAGAGAGCTACGAGCCTTTAAAGGATTTTGGCGGTCGACGTACGGCGTACGGAGTACGGCGGACAGACGGAGTGAAAATTTTTATTGCTTTTTTCGTGTCTACTAGTCATGAAACGTGGACAAAAAAATTTGGAGGGCAGCAAATTTTTTTTTTTTAAATCAATAACAATACTGTATTATTACTAATAAAGTAAAACCACCGGTGGACCGTGGCGCTCAACGTGTTAAAACTGCTATAGCTGATTGCCGAGAACTCCCTTAAAAAAAGTGTTTTGCTGTGATCACGATATCTCTAGATGGGATCATCTAAAATAACAAAACAAAAAAGATTTCGATAGTATAATGTGTGTAAATTTATCGAAGGAATACGCAAAATATATATGTTTAACAAAGTGGCGGCTTTTAAAACAAAAATTTCGATTTTCGAGGAAAATTCGGCCTTAAATTATTTATAAAATTGAAAATATTTATCAGAGCGGCTCGTGCATCGCGAATGTCCACCCTTTGTAATGCGGCCGCTTATGTCGGTTGTTGACCGGTGCTATTGACTTGTATACATACAGCCGATGGATCATATTATCATGCATGTGTCGGTCGGCAGTATACCGTCAAGAACAGGAAAGTAAGTCGAACCCATTTCATATAATATTAGCTTATCTTGGAAATCGGGACTAGATAGCAACAGCCAAGCGTCAAAGGTTGGTTTAAGGCCTTATCGAAGCAATTCTTGCTTTCATACGGGACCAAAATGAGAACGAAAAATAATATTCATAGGACAATCATAATTGGTTTCCAGCCGAATCACTTGATGTTTGTTTGTTAAAGCCGTTGGTATTTACTTCCAAAGGGCGAAGCTATGGATTCCGAAATGTTAAGCCTCCGCTCGCTAGTCTTACGGAAGCTTTATCGAAGTTAAAAGTTCACAACCTGCGCTCAACAGTCTTACCAAAGTTTTATCGATAGCCTCCGAAAAATAAGAAGTTTTTTTTGATAGTTGGCGTTTTCACAAATTTCGATATATTTCTAGGTTCTAATAAGATATTAAACTATTGCTTCTGAGAGCTTAAATATAATGCCCAAACATTTTAAACATTTTTCTTCTTTCAGCCCAACTACATTCCCAGAAGTTGTGAGGTGGTTGTGAGTATTTTCACGGCTTCTGACAAATCCCTTTGGTCTAACAAGATATAGAATTCACTTTTATTTCCATGGGCTTCGTTTATATTCGCCTAAAAGTTAAGTTCAGGATTTTGCGAGTGTATACATTTTTACCAATTCTGTCATATCTCTTATGACTGATGATACATCAAATTGCTTGGATAAATAAAGAATTTGGAGTCGCAATTTATTATTTTTCGAAGCAAAGTCCGGGAAGTGGATTAAATCGAGATCCAACAAAAGTTTTAACGACAAATTTAACCAGGATGAACGTTGGGAAAGTTAATTATTTGGGTTTGCAGTTAGTGTTAAAGACTTCTTTTCCACTTTGACTTTAAAGGCTAATTCCTTACTCTGTCTCGAAAAATAATTAAGTTGTGCCCAGACAGTTGGCTGATTTTTTTAGTCTTACTGGTACATATATCATTTCATTGATAATTTTAAGCGTAACTGACACATAGTATGTCCCACTTGTATCTTTAAAGAAATGTATTATATCCCTTATGTCAAAATTAAATTTTGGCAATATGTTCAGCAACTGAAAAAAGCTAAATTAAGTATACAATTTGTGAGCCAATATTAAATCACAAATTAAATTAGATGTTTTAGCGTCTGTCTGTCCACCCTACCTCAGCCATATCTGTCCTCAAGAAAATGTATCGATATGGCCCCTTTTTGAGGTTCGGGGCGAAGGAGTTTATACGCTCGGGTTCGTTTTATATAGGCTTTAGCCTTGCATCCTTAAATAACCACAAAAAAAAAAATTATGCCCGAAATATAAAAAAAAACAATATAACCATACTGAAAAAAACCTCAAGGAAAGAACAAAATCCAAGCAATTGAAAGAGAAATAAAATTTAAGAAAATAAAAAAAAAATTTAAAACACTCCCCCCACTAAATTTTCTGCGTTCTTGTATTGATATTCTGAATTTTTGTTTAAGTTTCCATTTATTAATTACTTCCTTATTATTTCCTGTCCGTCAGTCCTGTCGTCTTGTCATTTTAATAATTTTAATTTTGAAATTCAAATTTTCCTAAATTTTTAATTCATGTTTTATTATTTATTTTAGAATTTTTTTAATAAAAATTGTCTTTTTCTTTTTGTAAATTTAAAAAAAAAATCATGGGTATGTTTTTTTTGCTATTTAATTCTTAAATTCATTTTTATTTTAATTATTTAATTATGTATCGTTAAATTCAATTATTCATTTTAATGTATTTGGTTTCAAAATTCATCGTATTTGTTTTTTTAATTCGGTTAATTTATTCATTCATTTTATTTTAATTTTTAACTCATTCGTTAATTTTCAAATTTTTTTTTTTTTTTTTTGTATTTAATTTGCGATTGAGACGCATTGTAATTATCTCCGCCGTTACATAAGATTCCAATATTCCTAGCAGTAGCGGTTGATAGTATGTGGAATTGATCGAATTGAAGCGAGTCTAACAGGTCGTTAATTACTTTTGAGGTCTCATGTTAAACTTAATAGGCATTGATTGCTCATGCCCAATCTTGAAGATTTCTATCTCACAGGACTATTTGTTTTATAATTAGATGGACTAGAACTAGTCAAAAAAAAAGTTTTTTTAATGGTTTCGTTGAGTCATTTTCGGTAGAAAATTTTGAGCAGCCTGACAACTAAAAAAACTGCCAGGCGCGTTGCGAATTTCGAAATGCGCACTATTTCACCGATTTTAAACCTTGTCGATTCCACCAATTGAGTCACAATTTTCATAACTTTCTATTAATCTACCGGGTCTTATAAATTTTCAATATTTCAAGGGGTTTTAAACACTTCGCGTACGAATTTTCAATTTGTGTTTTGTGCTGATTCTCTAGCCGGCATCTATGTAGTCGCGGGACTTTTCCTAGCCAAGCCGGTTTCGGTCGTTCCAGTGTTTACGAGTGCATCCAATGTCCGATCAAGTTTCGCTTATCGAATGCACCCGCAAACACCGGAAGAAATATTCCGATTTCCGATGGCAACTCAACACGTGGCATATTAAAAAAAGCACATTTTCATATTATTTGTTCAGTTTCAAATGACATTTGTGGATTCTTAATCACTGCCTCCATACCAGTACTGTAACAGTTCTGAATTTAAGTTAAAGTAAATAGTGGCAAACTATTAGCATTCAAATATTCAAGGCAGTCGATAGCTCAGCAAAACTGATTGGGAGGTTTAGTGACCAAATTGTTGAGGAGATGACAGCGAATTGGGATAATTAAAATAAGGTATATTTATAATACCGAAAATATATAAGTACATAATATGAACTGAATTTTGTTCAAATTTAAATTTCCAGTTTTTGTTTTCACTTCAACTACAGTACTTGGATATAGTACCTGCTATAGCTGCTTCGAAAGCATAGCATAGCAAGACTGTAGCAGCTGTCAAATTCAGCCATAGCATGAAATAGCTTCTTCGGGTTTTGAACAGCCAAAAGCAGCTTGGATAGCTTACAACAGCTGTTCGACACATACATACGCAAGTAACGTTCCATATGACGTATATATTAATAAAAATAAGTGAAAATGAGCACTACCAGTAGTGTCCTTAAATTATTCACTTTTTCTATTGTTAATAAAACATTATTTTCCATTTTAAACATTCAAAATGTCGTTGAGACGAAATTGACAGCGGCACACACATATGCATATTGCAATAGCCGCTTTCTGGCTACAGTCCGGAGTACGAGCAAGAAAAAGCAGCTATGGAAGCAGCTTTTTAAAAATCTTGAACTGATCTAGTGTCAAATAGCAAGCACGAGAAAGCAGCTTCTTGGTTGCATTGAACACACAAAAGCATAAAAAAGCAGCTAATAGCAGCTATAGTAGAAATCTTGAACACACCCCTGGTTGAAAGGTATTTCACTTCAACGGAAATAGTGAACTTCTAAGCAATAGTGGGATCTAGAGTCACTGTATAAGAACTAACACAAACATCCACTATCTTGAGTACGGACAATGACCGCTTTTGGTACCTTTTTAGTACCCTTAAACCCTGCGAACTCCAAAGTTCGCACGTCCGCCCAGCTGGCCCCCCCACTTCCTCCAAACTTAATGAAAAAATTACAGAATTATGCGCTATTTATGCGCTCTGCAAAACACCAAGAAAAAATTTTTGCGCTCCTTTCGTTTAGTAAGGATAAATCAATTAAAGGTGGGGGGGCTGAGTGGGCGGCAAGCTAGCCCCCCACCCCTAAAATATGTAAAAATTTAAAAAAAATATATATAGGAATTATGCGCTATTTATGCGCTCTCAGAATTCATTACAACTGATTTTTGCGCTATGTCCTTTCAAGGACCTCCCATACAAATCGCAGGTCGAGATTCTACAAAAGCAAAAATTTCACCAAATAACTATACCAGCTTAATCTATGATTTATGCGCTCTTAGAATCCGCTATTCGCGATTTTCGCACTGCGTCCTTTCAAGGACCTCCCATACAAGTCGTCAATTCAGCAGCAGTAAAACAGAAATGCCTACTCGATTAATGCGAAATCGTACTGAGTAATCATGCACGATCGATACATGATTTATGCGCTCCCGGAATTTGGTAAATTTGGTTTTCGCGCTATGTCCTTTCAAGGACCTCCCATACAAATCGCAGGTCGAGATTCTACAAAAGCAAAAATTTCACCAAATAACTATACCAGCTAAATCTATGATTTATGCGCTCTTAGAATCCGCTATTCGCGATTTTCGCACTGCGTCCTTTCAAGGACCTCCCATACAAGTCGTCAATTCAGCAGCAGTAAAACAGAAATGCCTACTCGATTAATGCGAAATCGTACTGAGTAATCATGCACGATCGATACATGATTTATGCGCTCCCGGAATTTGGTAAATTTGGTTTTCGCGCTATGTCCTTTCAAGGACCTCCCATACAAATCGCAGGTCGAGATTCTACAAAAGCAAAAATTTCACCAAATAACTATACCAGCTTAATCTATGATTTATGCGCTCTTAGAATCCGCTATTCGCGATTTTCGCACTGCGTCCTTTCAAGGACCTCCCATACAAGTCGTCAATTCAGCAGCAGTAAAACAGAAATGCCTACTCGATTAATGCGAAATCGTACTGAGTAATCATGCACGATCGATACATGATTTATGCGCTCCCGGAATTTGGTAAATTTGGTTTTCGCGCTATGTCCTTTCAAGGACCTCCCATACAAATCGCAGGTCGAGATTCTACAAAAGCAAAAATTTCACCAAATAACTATACCAGCTAAATCTATGATTTATGCGCTCCTAGAATCCGCTATTCGCGATTTTCGCACTGCGTCCTTTCAAGGACCTCCCATACAAGTCGTCAATTCAGCAGCAGTAAAACAGAAATGCCTACTCGATTAATGCGAAATCGTACTGAGTAATCATGCACGATCGATACATGATTTATGCGCTCCCGGAATTTGGTAAATTTGGTTTTCGCGCTATGTCCTTTCAAGGACCTCCCATACAAATCGCAGGTCGAGATTCTACAAAAGCAAAAATTTCACCAAATAACTATACCAGCTAAATCTATGATTTATGCGCTCTTAGAATCCGCTATTCGCGATTTTCGCACTGCGTCCTTTCAAGGACCTCCCATACAAGTCGTCAATTCAGCAGCAGTAAAACAGAAATGCCTACTCGATTAATGCGAAATCGTACTGAGTAATCATGCACGATCGATACATGATTTATGCGCTCCCGGAATTTGGTAAATTTGGTTTTCGCGCTATGTCCTTTCAAGGACCTCCCATACAAATCGCAGGTCGAGATTCTACAAAAGCAAAAATTTCACCAAATAACTATACCAGCTTAATCTATGATTTATGCGCTCTTAGAATCCGCTATTCGCGATTTTCGCACTGCGTCCTTTCAAGGACCTCCCATACAAGTCGTCAATTCAGCAGCAGTAAAACAGAAATGCCTACTCGATTAATGCGAAATCGTACTGAGTAATCATGCACGATCGATACATGATTTATGCGCTCCCGGAATTTGGTAAATTTGGTTTTCGCGCTATGTCCTTTCAAGGACCTCCCATACAAATCGCAGGTCGAGATTCTACAAAAGCAAAAATTTCACCAAATAACTATACCAGCTAAATCTATGATTTATGCGCTCTTAGAATCCGCTATTCGCGATTTTCGCACTGCGTCCTTTCAAGGACCTCCCATACAAGTCGTCAATTCAGCAGCAGTAAAACAGAAATGCCTACTCGATTAATGCGAAATCGTACTGAGTAATCATGCACGATCGATACATGATTTATGCGCTCCCGGAATTTGGTAAATTTGGTTTTCGCGCTATGTCCTTTCAAGGACCTCCCATACAAATCGCAGGTCGAGATTCTACAAAAGCAAAAATTTCACCAAATAACTATACCAGCTAAATCTATGATTTATGCGCTCTTAGAATCCGCTATTCGCGATTTTCGCACTGCGTCCTTTCAAGGACCTCCCATACAAGTCGTCAATTCAGCAGCAGTAAAACAGAAATGCCTACTCGATTAATGCGAAATCGTACTGAGTAATCATGCACGATCGATACATGATTTATGCGCTCCCGGAATTTGGTAAATTTGGTTTTCGCGCTATGTCCTTTCAAGGACCTCCCATACAAATCGCAGGTCGAGATTCTACAAAAGCAAAAATTTCACCAAATAACTATACCAGCTAAATCTATGATTTATGCGCTCTTAGAATCCGCTATTCGCGATTTTCGCACTGCGTCCTTTCAAGGACCTCCCATACAAGTCGTCAATTCAGCAGCAGTAAAACAGAAATGCCTACTCGATTAATGCGAAATCGTACTGAGTAATCATGCACGATCGATACATGATTTATGCGCTCCCGGAATTTGGTAAATTTGGTTTTCGCGCTATGTCCTTTCAAGGACCTCCCATACAAATCGCAGGTCGAGATTCTACAAAAGCAAAAATTTCACCAAATAACTATACCAGCTAAATCTATGATTTATGCGCTCTTAGAATCCGCTATTCGCGATTTTCGCACTGCGTCCTTTCAAGGACCTCCCATACAAGTCGTCAATTCAGCAGCAGTAAAACAGAAATGCCTACTCGATTAATGCGAAATCGTACTGAGTAATCATGCACGATCGATACATGATTTATGCGCTCCCGGAATTTGGTAAATTTGGTTTTCGCGCTATGTCCTTTCAAGGACCTCCCATACAAATCGCAGGTCGAGATTCTACAAAAGCAAAAATTTCACCAAATAACTATACCAGCTAAATCTATGATTTATGCGCTCTTAGAATCCGCTATTCGCGATTTTCGCACTGCGTCCTTTCAAGGACCTCCCATACAAGCCGTCAATTCAGCAGCAGTAAAACAAAAATGCCTACTCGATTAATGCGAAATCGTACTGAGTAATCATGCACGATCGATACATGATTTATGCGCTCTCGGAATTTGGTAAATTTGATTTTCGCGCTATGTCCTTTCAAGGACCTCCCATACAAATCGCAGGTCGAGATTCTACAAAAGCAAAAATTTCACCAAATAACTATACCAGCTGAATCTATGATTTATGCGCTCTTGGAATTTGCAATTCGCGATTGCAATAGTTAAGAAAAACACCCCCCACCCCCGTACCATACTACCCTTAAAAAAAATTATATTTTTCCCTCATGCCGCTACTATAGTTCTATCTAAACACCAAGTTTAAGGCTTATATCATTACAGGTTCTTAAGATATAAGCATCGAAACTTTTTCCTTTTCACCCTCTCCCCCCCTTACCCTTTACACTCGCATCTTCAAAATTTCCTCATTAGGGTTCAATTAGCGCTACTTCTGGTAAAAACTTTGAGCATCTATCTTACACTATTCTTGAGATATGATATGTGCTTTTTTTGAAAAATTCTTATCCCCTCCACTTCTATGCTCCACCGTCCACTTTAAACATTTTACTTTGATCATTATTCATTTGTCGACCTTTACACCGATACCGAATTTTATTTTTCTAGAGCAGTTTTTACAGGAGATATCGTAATCTAAATCTAGATCCCCCACCCCCATACATCACTGCACCTACTCAAAAATTTGTTTTCAATCTTTTCTCCTAGTATAACTACAAATATTTCTTAAGTTTGAATAGTGTGCCATCAACGGTTTAGGAGATATGTATTTTAGAATGTGTCTAACTCGGCTTTTTTGCGTTTCGGACGCAATATTTTTCCCCTCACACCCACACCCATACCCCTTGATCAATATTGACAATTTTTATGCAAATGGGTCTACTATCAGAACTCTATACAAATTCTAAGTTTCAGCTTCCTATCAAAAGTGGTTGCTGAGATCTAGAAACCAAAATTTTCCGTCTAAAACGCTTTCCCCTTCTTCCCCTCACACCCCACCCTTAAAAATTTTGTCACTTCAAGGAGCCTACCCCGTCTATTTGTAAAAAAAATTTCAACTTAATATCTCTAAGCGCTTGGGAGCTACAAGCCTTCAAACGATTTTGCGTACCGCGGACAGATGGACTGAAAGTTTTTATTGCTTTTTTCGTGTCTACTAGTTATGAAACGTCTAAAAAACAATAATTCAGTGTAGCAAGTTTTTTTTTTAAAAAAATCTTTCACAATACTGTATTATTAAAATAATAAAGTGAAACGTTCTTAAATCGTCAGTTTAATTTACAAATGGTGAGCTCGTCAAACAATGAACATATATATTATTTATTTGTTGTTCTTTATTGTATTTTGAAATGGCGTCCCTGAAAAATTGAAACAGATAAGATCAGATAAATATTACCATCATATTCAGCTTCGTCTCACCGATCCTTTATACAATCGATCGACCCGATGATGTCCCATCGAGCCACGCACTACTCTACATATGTACATATAAAAATGACTATACGAACGTAAAAACGCGCGAAAATTTACGCATAAGTAAAATCGATAATAACTTCTTACTTCTTCTTCGCTATAACTTCTTTTTCTTAACAGTTAGCGTAAATGTTCATAAGGTGTAATCGATAGAATTCTTTGGAGGGCAAACGGAACTCTAACCAGAACTACCCCAACCCTTACAGGGAAAAAGTTTTATTTCAATCGCTCGAACAATTTTAATTTCAATGCGCTTTAACTTCTTTTCATCAAGAGTTAGCGTAAATGTTGATAACGTGTTATCATCTCTTTGGGGGGCAAATGGAACTCTATCTTAAAACACCCCAACCCTAACTAGTAACTTTTTTCTCACAGACTGAAAAATTTTCTAAGTAGTGCACATGATATTTTTTCTCAGAAATCCAGTCGATATTTTCAGAGTTCTGGGTAGTCAGTTCCTCACAAATTCTGAAAATTCCTTTATACAGGGTGTTTGGTACCCCGTGTACCACACAGGTCAATTTTCAATAAGAAAACTGGTTAAGAAAAGTATTTTTGACCGGTACCCTCACTCAGCTGAAACGTTTGATCTTGAAAACAAATAATCACAAGGCAAAGTGCTCCAGCTCGTTTTTAAGGGAATCGAATTAGCTTTCATTTGACAGTCTAAATTGTAACAGCACTCAATCTTGAGGTATTTACTCGAAAACACAAACGTCAACAAAACGTCAACCGTAGAAATTCAGTGATCAGTATAGTTTTTTCCCAGAAAACCCCATTATAAAGATGTCACCTTAATTTTATTTTTTTTATGAACCGTATTATAACCTACAAAAGCTGCATACATACATATCTATGAGTTACCATTATCATTTTGGAAGTAATAGGTAAAAATACAATACAACAATACATACTTTTATACAAAAAGAAGGACATGTTGAATTACACTCCTTGCTTGAATTGAAACAATTTAATAATGGTTTTTATGTTTTACTTAAATTTTTTTATTATAATAAATGTTCAAAATGGCCATTTTCACTTTTAATGTACGCTAAAGCTCGTTTTGCGAGTGTTCTCTTGGTATTCATATTCCTCAACTGCTGCCTTACTTCTATTGCTTGCTGCCGCTTCGATTCTGGCATTTAGATCTTCCAGTGTTCTACTGCAGTTGCATAGATAAGGTCCTTCATCCGTCCCCATACAAAGAAATCAATAACAGTAAGATCAGGCGATCTAGCAGGCCAATGTATCAGTCCATTTCTACCGATCCAGCGATTGTTATAATTGGAATTTAACCAATTTGTGATTTGTCGCCCATAATGAGCTAGAGCACCATCGTGTTGGAAGCCAATGGTACCAGTGGAATATGATCCAACAAGTCCTGAAGATCATTTGTTAAAAAACGTAAGTAATTATAGCTATTTAGAGTAGACGGAAGCCTAATAGGTCCAAGGAAATCGTCACCAATCACACCTGTCCATAAATTAACGCTGAATATGTGCTGAAATGATTCCGCTCTTCTTGTTTGTGGATTGATCTCAGCCCACGTATGTAGTTTATGGAAGTTTGTGATACCGTCACTAGTAAATTGGAACTCATCCGTCCACAGAATGTTATTGAAAAAATTTTCGTCATTGTTGTTCAAGGAGCTAATTGCACAACTCCATCTTTTTGGGGAAATCAATGGGTAGCAGCTCCTGTACTGGTGTGCAATGGTAGGCATGGAAGCATTCTACTTTTAAAATACTCCAAACTTTTCAAGTAGAGATGTTAAACTGCAGTGCCAAGCGTCGAATACTGATTGATGGATCATTTTTAACTGCTTGCAGTATTCTTTCATCGATCTGAACAGCGATTATCGGTGCAGGATTTGCATTTACTCTGCTTGTTATAACATTGCCAGTTTGCCTAACTCTCTCCTGCTACGTGTCCGTCGATGAGGACACCTGATAGTAAAACACTCGCGCGGATCATGCATCTCCGTGAAACTCTCTACAAATGAATATAATGTCCCCATATTCTTCATTAGCGCACTCAGGCATTTTGAAATAATTTTTTAAATTCTACTGACACCTACTTTAAGCAACGTAACTAAAACTGATAAAAATATGAAGGTAGTTTTGCTTTTATAGGTTTTTCATTTTGTAAATTACCCCATTAAAAATGTTGAAACTCATTTACATTTCATTGATTTTCTCCATACTGCAAATAGTAACAAATGGGCAATAAAAATACTTCAGTACTACCAATAATTTAAACAGGTTCTTAAACGAGGTTCACTTTATGGCACTGACTTTTTAAATATTTAATTTTTATGCGGGATATGCATTTTTACCTATTACTTCCAAAATGTATTTGTAATATCTATGCAGCTTTTGTAGGTATTAGTATGATTCCTTAAAAATAAAAAAAAATAAAAAATGACAATCTCATAATGAGGTTTTCTGAGAAAAACTACGTTGATCACTGAATTTTTAGAGTTGACGTGACAAAAATCTATGTTTTCGAGTAAATACCTCAAGATTGGGTGCTGTTACAATTTAGACTGTTAAATGAAAGGTAATTCGATCCCCTTAAAAACGAGCTGGAACACTTTGCCTTGTGATTATTTGTTTTCAAGATCAAACGTTTCAGCTGAGTGAGGGTACCGGTCAAAAATACTTTTCTTAACCAGTTTTCCTATTGAAAATTGACCTGTGTGGTACACGGGGTACCAAACACCCTGTATAAAGGAATTTTCAGAATTTGTGAGGAACTGACTACCCAGAACTCTGAAAATATCGACTGGATTTCTGAGAAAAAATATCATGTGCACTACCTAGAAAATTTTTCAGTCTGTGAGAAAAAAGTTACTAGTTAGGGTTGGGGTGTTTTAAGATAGAGTTCCATTTGCCCCCCAAAGAGATGATAACACGTTATCAACATTTACGCTAACTCTTGATGAAAAGAAGTTAAAGCGCATTGAAATTAAAATTGTTCGAGCGATTGAAATAAAACTTTTTCCCTGTAAGGGTTGGGGTAGTTCTGGTTAGAGTTCCGTTTGCCCTCCAAAGAATTCTATCGATTACACCTTATGAACATTTACGCTAACTGTTAAGAAAAAGAAGTTATAGCGAAGAAGAAGTAAGAAGTTATTATCGATTTTACTTATGCGTAAATTTTCGCGCGTTTTTACGTTCGTATAGTCATTTTTATATGTACATATGTAGAGTAGTGCGTGGCTCGATGGGACATCATCGGGTCGATCGATTGTATAAAGGATCGGTGAGACGAAGCTGAATATGATGGTAATATTTATCTGATCTTATCTGTTTCAATTTTTCAGGGACGCCATTTCAAAATACAATAAAGAACAACAAATAAATAATATATATGTTCATTGTTTGACGAGCTCACCATTTGTAAATTAAACTGACGATTTAAGAACGTTTCACTTTATTATTTTAATAATACAGTATTGTGAAAGATTTTTTTAAAAAAAAAACTTGCTACACTGAATTATTGTTTTTTAGACGTTTCATAACTAGTAGACACGAAAAAAGCAATAAAAACTTTCAGTCCATCTGTCCGCGGTACGCAAAATCGTTTGAAGGCTTGTAGCTCCCAAGCGCTTAGAGATATTAAGTTGAAATTTTTTTTACAAATAGACGGGGTAGGCTCCTTGAAGTGACAAAATTTTTAAGGGTGGGGTGTGAGGGGAAGAAGGGGAAAGCGTTTTAGACGGAAAATTTTGGTTTCTAGATCTCAGCAACCACTTTTGATAGGAAGCTGAAACTTAGAATTTGTATAGAGTTCTGATAGTAGACCCATTTGCATAAAAATTTTCAATATTGATCAAGGGGTATGGGTGTGGGTGTGAGGGGAAAAATATTGCGTCCGAAACGCAAAAAAGCCGAGTTAGACACATTCTAAAATACATATCTCCTAAACCGTTGATGGCACACTATTCAAACTTAAGAAATATTTGTAGTTATACTAGGAGAAAAGATTGAAAACAAATTTTTGAGTAGGTGCAGTGATGTATGGGGGTGGGGGATTTAGATTTAGATTACGATATCTCCTGTAAAAACTGCTCTAGAAAAATAAAATTCGGTATCGGTGTAAAGGTCGACAAATGAATAATGATCAAAGTAAAATGTTTAAAGTGGACGGTGGAGCATAGAAGTGGAGGGGATAAGAATTTTTCAAAAAAAGCACATATCATATCTCAAGAATAGTGTAAGATAGATGCTCAAAGTTTTTACCAGAAGTAGCGCTAATTGAACCCTAATGAGGAAATTTTGAAGATGCGAGTGTAAAGGGTAAGGGGGGGGAGAGGGTGAAAAGGAAAAAGTTTCGATGCTTATATCTTAAGAACCTGTAATGATATAAGCCTTAAACTTGGTGTTTAGATAGAACTATAGTAGCGGCATGAGGGAAAAATATAATTTTTTTTAAGGGTAGTATGGTACGGGGGTGGGGGGTGTTTTTCTTAACTATTGCAATCGCGAATTGCAAATTCCAAGAGCGCATAAATCATAGATTCAGCTGGTATAGTTATTTGGTGAAATTTTTGCTTTTGTAGAATCTCGACCTGCGATTTGTATGGGAGGTCCTTGAAAGGACATAGCGCGAAAATCAAATTTACCAAATTCCGAGAGCGCATAAATCATGTATCGATCGTGCATGATTACTCAGTACGATTTCGCATTAATCGAGTAGGCATTTCTGTTTTACTGCTCCTGAATTGACGACTTGTATGGGAGGTCCTTGAAAGGACGCAGTGCGAAAATCGCGAATAGCGGATTCTAAGAGCGCATAAATCATAGATTTAGCTGGTATAGTTATTTGGTGAAATTTTTGCTTTTGTAGAATCTCGACCTGCGATTTGTATGGGAGGTCCTTGAAAGGACATAGCGCGAAAATCAAATTTACCAAATTCCGAGAGCGCATAAATCATGTATCGATCGTGCATGATTACTCAGTACGATTTCGCATTAATCGAGTAGGCATTTCTGTTTTACTGCTGCTGAATTGACGACTTGTATGGGAGGTCCTTGAAAGGACGCAGTGCGAAAATCGCGAATAGCGGATTCTAAGAGCGCATAAATCATAGATTTAGCTGGTATAGTTATTTGGTGAAATTTTTGCTTTTGTAGAATCTCGACCTGCGATTTGTATGGGAGGTCCTTGAAAGGACATAGCGCGAAAACCAAATTTATCAAATTCCGGGAGCGCATAAATCATGTATCGATCGTGCATGATTACTCAGTACGATTTCGCATTAATCGAGTAGGCATTTCTGTTTTACTGCTGCTGAATTGACGACTTGTATGGGAGGTCCTTGAAAGGACGCAGTGCGAAAATCGCGAATAGCGGATTCTAAGAGCGCATAAATCATAGATTTAGCTGGTATAGTTATTTGGTGAAATTTTTGCTTTTGTAGAATCTCGACCTGCGATTTGTATGGGAGGTCCTTGAAAGGACATAGCGCAAAAATCAGTTGTAATGAATTCTGAGAGCGCATAAATAGCGCATAATTCCTATATATTTTTTTTTTAATTTTTACATATTTTAGGGGTGGGGGGGCTAGCTTGCCGCCCACTCAGCCCCCCCACCTTTAAATGATTTATCCTTACTAAACGAAAGGAGCGCAAAAATTTTTTTTTAGTGTTTTGCAGAGCGCATAAATAGCGCATAATTCTGTAATTTTTTCATTAAGTTTGGAGGAAGTGGGGGGGCCAGCTGGGCGGACGTAAAGTTCGCAGGTTTCTTAAATGGCATAGTTTTAGTGTGTGTACGTGTAGCAGATGGATTTTGATTAACGTTTCACGGAATCGAGAGAGATCGAGTACAAGGGAATGAGATCGAGTACAAGGAATTTATTCAAACTGATACACTAACCTCATATGCAATATTGATTAAGAAAATGTAAAGTTTACTGTGATGCAGTACTGTATAGGGATTGGTATCCAGAACATACAGATTTAAATATGGATTTATTTGAGAAATATTTCCAAACAAATTCAATATAACAACAGCTGCTACATATAAAACTTAACTTAATTTTCTACTTAATTAAACTTATTACACTTTCCAGATTTAATTTTCCATAGTAGAAAAGTAACTTTTGCGATCTGCACTAAGACTTTGGATAATTTCGTTTAAAATTTCATACAACTTTTAACAACTTTCAGAAAGACGGTAGGACGATATTAAAGTTGAAAGTAAGAAATTTATCACGGTGTTATACAATTAAGTGTATGGTATGTACTTAATTTGTAGCACATTCAACTTATACGTTTAGATGCATAAATATATTCGAAGTTTGTAACTATCGCAACTAAAACGAGTGGAAGTTTTTCGCATGAATATGCAAATGATGGAAACTGACTCTACGATTTTAACTTCATTGAGGAGGAAGGGAGTTCTAGAGTGTCCCTACGGTGAAATAAAAAACATTGCTGTTCTGGTAGATCACATCATAGCCAAACAGCACATAAAATTATTAACACCAACTGGTACACTGCCATACCCGGCCCGATTTCTGACCTCCCATCCCTAAGCTGACTGGATTGTACACTACAGTGTATTAAAGGCTAACCACCTAAGTCCAGTTCAGTATCCTTAAAAAAAAAAAAAGGTGAGTCACAAGATTGACTCCCACAAGTGATACTTGCAGTTTTGAAACTCTTTCTTCAGTAGATAGTATTATCCTCTTAGACCATGGGTGACAATTATGTGTAATATGAGGGGGTTGCATCATGAATCACTCCCAGCTAACATTTTTGACGATAATCTTCATGACAATATCGTAATGATATCGTCGGTTATCGCCTTCTATCTTTAATAGGAGATAATTACGAAAGTCTTTCACAAGATTATAAAAAGGTATCATAGCGATATCTGGATGGAGATAATTATTGATGCTTAGTCGAGTTATTCTAAAATTATCATCTCTGCGATATTTTAAAGAGAAACCTATGTATTTTAGGTTCCGAAAAATAAATACTATATGAAAACTACTTTGCCGGATGTACATAATCAAAAATTTCCCCTTCACCCATTTTTGTCTCTAGAAAGATATCGCACCGAATGGACATTTTGCACTTTATCGTATCGCAATCGATCAGACAAAGATATCTCACACGATAGATGATATCTTCTACAGATATCTTTTTAATATCATTCCGAACCTTTTTGTTTGCTGGGCTGGCTTAGTTTTGTTTTGACCTTGATTCGATCCTATAAAATGTTATCTTCTAGCTCAATTTACAACTTCAGATAAATAGTATCACTAATTTTTTTACCTTTGTCTAATCGATGGAGACCTTGATTTCAGCTGTATTATCTGATGCTGTATTTTTTTCGGGATACCGAATCGGATTCAGGAGGCCAGTCTTTAATACACTCAGCTTAGGGATAGGAGGTCTGAAATCGGGCCTGATATGGCAGTGTACATAATAGCAGTTGAAGGTAATAATGTTCTTAGTGCTATTTGGGTGTGATATCAAGGCTGTCATTTCAGTTTTTTCTAGGGGGGGGGGGGGAGATGTTATGAATATATTAAATTGTATATGTAAATATACGTATGTTATATATAATATATGAAAATACAAAATTCAGGAGAGGGGGGCAAATGCGCTCCCTGCCCCCCACAAATGACGTCTCTGTGTGGTATGATCTATCAGAACAGCAATATTGTCTAACAAGTCAACTAACTATACTGTCTGGTATCTCTTATGGTATTTGTAAATCTGATAGTTTAGATTAGATTGGAAAAATGGGTTGGTATGGTTAACCTCTGACACTGCAGACACAGTTGGGTCTATTTCGACGTCCCCCGGATTGACTATGATTCCTCTTCAATCTCTGTGCTTTCAATGAAGCCTAGTATCTTGCGAACAAGAATGGTCAGGAATTCCGATGGGTCCATGAAACCCTGACCGCAGTAACGAAGTCTTTTGTGAACTAAACCCTCACAATCCTAGAGGATATGCTCTGGTGTTTGGTCTACGTCATTGCATATTCTGCAAATTTTAGTTTCAGAGAGACCAATCCTATTGAGATGCTTCCTCATGTGATGCCCAGTCAGAGCTCCACCCAGGGTTCGGTTCTGATTTCTGCTTAATTTTAGATAATCAGATGTTCTTTTGTGAATTCTTTGGCATAAAAAGCTTTGAGTGCCTGTTGCACGGAGTCAAGTCCCAATGAATGGCTCGTTTTTTGCCACATTTGAATTATAGGGCGAGCAATACCAGCAACCTGTGAAAACATTGCTAAATTGCCGGAATGTTGCCGCAACTAGCATGATATTGCCCGGTATTGCTCCATTAATTGCCCCACTAGTTTTGGCAATATTCCCCGGGTAATTAATTGCTTGAAAAATTGCTCATGTACAAGCTCCTTAAGAAAAAGTAATTCGTCTCTGTGGTCACATGTGAGTGACATGCGACGTGAACAAATTAGAAAATTCACATCCTCAATAGCATCGCCAGAAACTTCATCTACTATACTTAATCTAAAAATTGTTGTTTGCTATCTTCTATCAAATCCATAGCACGATTATGGCACAAAGTTTGACCTAAAGAAAAATAAAGATGCAACCAGATTGTTGATTGAGTTTTTCCTTTTCCTTTGCAACATCTAACATACATACAACATTAATTCTTGGAAAATAAGTCCAATGTCTTACGCAATATATTCCATGTGTTTCAGTTGGCAAAAAAACTTTGATAGAAGAGTTTTAATCCGATTACGTGCGACTATGTTTCCTTGCCTATAACATTCCAAAAACTCAAGATGGACTTACATATACTATAAGACGAATGGTCCTCCTAATCCGCCTTCGAAATCGGAATAAAAAGCCGGTAAATATTATTCCCAAAAAAATGTGGAATAAATGTTAAGGTTAGATGGATTGACTGGACTTTAGACGAAGTTCTTACTTAAGGCGTACGTAGACTGAAAAAGTTTTCCGCCCCTTTTTTTTGGCTTAGATGTATCTTAACTCGAACATGGACTAAAGGTTAAAATTCATTGAGGAGGATTAGTCGAATTTTAGTTACCACAACTTCGAAGAGTACCCAAAATTGGGAAATTGATACGAGTTTAGTTAAGCTCCTTGAAAGATTCTGAATTTCTACTTTTTTTTTTACTACCTAATTTCATTTATGGTATTGCTCTGTTTATGCCTCCATTAGTTATCAGGACGGAGTACATAATTTGGGATACATGGGTTCTGCTAAAGTCATGTTATTAGTATGACACCATGTGCACGAGCATTCGAAAAGGTAGTTTTCGGGTTGACTTTCCCCCCACCCTCTCCTCTCAACCAATTTTGCAATATTTTCTCGGTGATAGGAAAGTATTGGTCCAAAATATGGTCGTCTTGAACTTTTTTGATGCGAATTTTTTAAAAATCTGCCGAACAAAACTTGTATTTTTGTGGATTTCATTACATCTCGCCCAATTTCTTACCCATTCACGCATGAGCGTATGGCTATAGAATAGAAGAATAGAATCATTTCACAGATGCTAAACGGTCGAACTAAAAGTAGACTTTTAGTCTAGAAAGATTTGAAAACCTCCTCTCCAAAAAGAAAAAAAAAATTAATTATAAAGCTCAATATTCGTTGTAAGTCAGAAATTTTAATTTTAAGCTGAGTAGCTGAAATTTGAGATTGGGATTGTTTGGTAAGTGCTCTACAACCGGAAAAGTGTCCTTTCCACACAAAAGTGTTTAAAACAATTGATTACAACTAATTATTATTAACTGAAAAAGGCGTAGGAGATTTAAGTCCATACTCCGTCAAATGACACCTATACTAATGAAGACTACAGGGAAAAAACACGATATGTAATTGTTTTTCGTTATTGAGATTTTGTTGCCAACAGTTAGTTGGCTTATATCATAAACTATACTCTAGCAAACATAAACAGGGAGAAAATCTGTCTAGTCCATAGTTACTGTGTATTAAGATTTACAAATTCAGTTAACGATTAAACGGGGTTTGAAGTTTGAATTTGCTCTACTGTAAAATTACCGAAATGTGACCCACTCGCACACCTCTCAACCCCTATCGATTATTATTATTATTTTTTTTTTTTTTTTGGAAATGGGTCCACTATATTAACACTTGATAAGTTCCAACTTTCAGCCTCCTCGAATAAGCGGTTCCTGAGATGTAGAAACCAAAACTTTCATCTAAAATTTAATTTTGGCTCTTAATTTTTGGGAGTACAAAAAGTACAGCAGAATAAATTGGATCCTAAGGCATAATTCGCTTTATTTTGGAATATAAGAAGACGAATCCTACTTTAGAAAATCGTATACAGCGCTCAAGGATCTAAGGATTCGTGCAATGCCCAAGACTTAATCAATTTCATTAAATCTTGCAAAGGATTTTTCTATTGCCTCGACTTATTTCGTAACGTAAATATATGCCACCATTAGCTGATCCTAAACCATGGATAAACTTATTTTTTCTACGCTCTCCATACGATGAAGAAATCTTCTACAAACTTTACGTAAATAAAAACACACCACCTTCAATACCGTTGCCCAGGACGAAGGACGATGGAAAGCCTTATACTCATATAGACGCAATGAAAATGTTGAGGTTTCCCGGAAAGTAGGATAAAGTTTTCATTTTTCATAGTAAGAAATGAATAGCAAAGCACTAGAGAAGAAGTATTACGGCAAGTTTTATGCCCTAACAAATTACATGTATGAAACTTCGGAAAAGTTGCCAGGAATTTCATCGTTAATTTTTCTACGTTTGTATCCCGATTCTTTTGCGGTGCCCTGGTTATAGGATGTAGCAGAAATTTCTTTATGGTAAACTAAGGATGTCGGTAGCTTGAAGAAAATAGTCTATAAGGTGTCAAGGATAAAGATAAAAATAAAATCTGATCAAGTCCTGAAGGTAATATTTCTTAGGCGACAGTTCGCATAAACGCGGATTTAAGCAATCTAACAAGACTACTCGGTTTCTCCGACTGAAAAAGACGCTATAGTCGACTGGATTCAAAAGAGTACCAAAACACAGGTGAATAACTTCACTGTTAAAGGCTTTTAATACATTGAACTAGCGTCCTACTCAACAGAATGCAATTACCGAGTGGCATGAACCCTAATGGTTGTGTTGGTGGGGGATCCCGCATCGTTACAATTTAGCGAGAAATTTAACTTTTCAATGGTAGTTTCAGTTCTAGTGGAAGATAAGATATAGGAACAAACAACACGTTTACACTAGTAAATATTAAAAGAACTGGCAACAAAAAGTAAACAGCACCTGCGAACATTTCTTTCGACCACATTAGCCATAATGGCATTGGTCACATTCCGGCGAAGAATGCAATTTAAATTATTGATGACCCTTTGGTTGGACAAACTCTACATGACCAATGCAAAAGAAACATGTGCTTTAAAGTACGTTACCTTTCTCATGCGGACAATTAGAAACAACTCGGAAAACAGTGACTATGAAACAGCAGGAAGAACTAGTACCAAGTGAAATTTATTTCAACTGAAAAAAAAACACACCAGAATCCTTAAAGGTCATTTGGCGTGGAGTTACGAGGACTTTGTTTTCCACTCCAAATACACTGCAGGATGGTGGAAAATTTATTGGAAAAGCGTTTCGACCAGCCCGTTTCTATCGTCCAGCAGGACAAAATGACCAAGGAAAATGCAGAAAATGGGAAAAGCAATGCTATCTAAAGGCAAATAGATGATTGTTGCTCCAGTGAATATTTTGGCCAGTCCTACAGGAAGGTGATTCTGGTTGCCAAATTGTAGTAATAAAAATTGAAGCTATTACTCTGAAAGCAATGGTAGACACTTAAGTTACGAATGAAACAATTCCAGTAGAAATTTTTAGAAGTAATTATAATTCAAGGATAATGAAGCAAAAAGTGCAATAGCTATAAAATTGAATGATTAAAACTACAAGAGGATATTCAAATATAAGCAAGTACATATTAAAAACAGTGTTTAATTGAACTAGTTCTTATGGTGTACGTTTTTTTAGGCAACTTCCATAGATGCGGGCTTAAGACTCCATGTACACGTTAAATGCAATTTTGATGATTTATGACTGTTTTCTTACCAATATTTCCCGTTAATGACAACAAAAAAACAAAATAAAATTACACCACTTTATTAGCTGCTATGTAAACTAGGTCATCCCTAGAGAAAAAATTTAAAACTGTATTTGGAAAAAATGCTATTAGAACAACAACCCTTGAAAATTTTTTAAAATGCGCAAATTTGAGTTGTTTAAACGCATATTACCTATTTCTTGAATAAATGACATGTAATTTTTAATCATATAATGTTAGAAAAGATTTTAAAGAAGGTCTTCTAAAAAACAAATTTTAAAAAATTTAAATTTTTGTTAATAACGTAATATATGAAGTCAAACTGAAGAAATGTTTCACGATTTTCATGGCAAGAATTACATAAGAAGACCGCATGTCATTGAAAAGTTTCATAGATAGTATAATTAATTGGTATTTCTAGAAGATAAATCAATGAAAAAATTATTGATTCTTAATAGTTATGCCTTTCAAATAATTTGAAAACATTCAACAAACGATGCAGGCGTATTATCCATGCCAAATTACACGTACGAAAAACGATTTCAATCGATAAAAATCCTCTTAAGAATGAAAAATCAAACAGGGAGAAAAAATTGTCGTACCGGACTCATGGGGCCTTAAGCAGTCTAACAAGAACCACACGTACTCTCTGACTTAATAAGACGCTACTCAGGTGAAAAACTCTACAGTTAGTGTAAGCTCAACAAGTTGGCATAGGTCCGAAAGTAAACTGTTGGCGACGAGGTCAAAGCCGAAAACACTGGTTGCAGACACCCTTTATGGAGGAGGTTATTTTTAAAGTTTATTGTTTAGGGTACCTTCATCGATACAACCAGATTTAAAATTCGGGTTTGACAACGTCAGCATCGAACAAAAAATTTATTTGCTTATTTGAAAAAACATAAGGCAATGTTTTTTTTCAAAAACTTTAATTTCTTTAGTGGATAAAAGATTTTTTTTAAAATCCTGAAATTACGTTTTAAACTGGGTGCAACTTTATTATTTTATGGGTAGAGGTCCGAAAAATGTTTAATACTGAGATGCGGTGTAGGTTACTGTGCGACTGACAACCAAGAAAACATCATTCCAAATAGCCTCCTAAATACTCCTTAGGTTGTCAGCATAGTACCTTACACCGCATCTCAACTTATTACGTCCCGGACTTCTACCCATAAAATAATAAAGCTGCCCCCAGACTAAAGGCAATTTTTTTAGTCTTAATTACTCTAGTAGCATATCTACATATAGGTGATAAGCTCCAACTTTCTAGCATAAGCCGTTTCTGAGATATGAAAAATCAATCCCACCCCTTTTTTCTGGTATGTCTCTACAGTAGCTCTATACAGTTTTAAATTTAAAAGCTTTCTAAAGAAATTAAAATCAGAAATGTTTTCATTTCCACCCTATTACTCCCTGCATCAATACCATCAAAATTCCTCCGCTAACTCCTGTAAAATTGCCAAAATCATATCTGTGGTGTGGCTACAGGAAATAACTAGTTAAGTCTAAAAACAAAACTATGTATTCAGGGCAGCATTTTCTTTCTATGGAACTATTCCTGTAAATCCAATTTTTGTATTAAATTTGTTGACATCTCAGTGATCAAATAAGATATAACAATAACTTCTTCACAGTGCGTGTAAGGCTTGGAAGATGACCACAGTACACTTACTTCATTTTACTATTTTTCGACCTATCAAGTTATTCCTTGTGACCACATATACATATGGCACAGTTTTTGAGATGCGAAAATTAAATTTTTTTAAAATTGATTGCCCTCTCTATTCAGTATATATTCTCTCTATATTCAGTAGACTCTATTAGTAGTTCATATACAGAAACCAAATTGTATCTTCCTGTAATAATTGAGTCAAAATATATAGTAATTCAACCACCCTCGTATTTAACCCTCTCACCCCCTCCCGAACCAACAAAACTGCTTAACTCTTTTGTAATCTCCTAGTATCTGTTAAGACAACTACAAAGTTTCAGCCTTCTGATATCTATCGTTCAGGAGATATGGGTTTTAGAATGTTTGAATCCCAGGTTTCAAGCGTTATGATCGCACTCCCTCACTCCTTCGCACACCCTTCGACCCCTATCAACCATTTTTTTGCAAATGAGTCCACGATTATAGTACTCCATAAGTTCCAACTTTCAGCCTCAGCATAAGCAGTTACTAAGATCTAGAAACTAACATTTTTCATGTAAAACGTTCCCTTCTCCTCCTCCTCCTCCTCCTCCTCCCCCTCACACCCCCACCCTCCAAAATTTACCACTCGTATGAACCCCATTCTACTTATTCTACCTATTATAAAAATTTCAGCTTAATATCTCTAGTGCTTTGTGCCTTCAAACAGTTTTGCGTACGGCGGACAGACGGACATTTTTTTGTTTTTTTGGTATTTACTAGTCCTAAAACAGGAAAATACAAAATTTCAGGGTAGCAAACTTTTTTTTTTAAATTTCAGGTCGATCTCAATACTTTGTTATTAAAAAATAATAAAGTAAGACTTATACATGTATATAATATTATTGATATTTAATTTCTCTATTATTCTGTCACCAAATACTTTTACTTTGTTTATTTTTTTATCAATTAATAAATTTGTTTTATTAAATTTCTCTTAGTTTTCTGCCTTTATTGTTTTTATTGTTAATTCATTTGCATCATTTATTGCTATTTTAATGTGTTCTTATAACTTTTTTTTCGCAAGATTTATAATTTTAATGGAAAAGTTATGCCCTAAGCCATGAGTGTTTGTTTCACCACCTAATTATACTCCCAGTTGGAAGTAGCTGAACGATTCTTGTCTTGATGGGAAGGTGTTCGAAAAATGTGCTCCATCAACTTTCAATCAAGCACTGAATAAAATAAAAATTACCTTTCCTTAATTTTTTCAAAAAAAAATTTCCTTTTGTTATTTTTTCCCGGAAAATTTACACCAGCTGCACACTTTGTTCAACCTTTTAACATTTTTCTTCGTTTTCTACCTGAGTTAAAAATTTAAATTAGGTACACCTACTCTTCACTGAATTATCCGCCCAGTTGCTGGTATCGACAAGCTTGGCAAAAAAACCTTTTGAAGTTGATTCGTTGATTTTTTTCAGGAATAAACATACCAGGTGTTTTCCAAATATTATCAGAAAGGCACATATGTACATACTAATTTTGTTAGCCTTCAGAAGTTTAAAGTATACTTCATGTCTGTAGAATGAATGGTTCGTGGAGGAGAAGGCGAAGGGAATGGACCAAATAGTCTCATCCTTGCAGATCTTAAGATTTAAGCAAAACATTTTCTATCGAAATTTGGAAAAATGAAATTGAAAATCAATAGGAATCCGTTTGGCTAGCGCCGACTAAAACTTATCAACTGAGTAAAACGATTGAACGATTTAGTGAAGAAACTAGCTTCCGGGACCGAATACTCTACCTCATTTTTGATAATTTTTTTGGCTCTGCAAAAAGCACAAAAACAGCTTTGAATAAAACATTTAACTAATTTCTTGAATTCCCACCTAACTAACCTTTTAATATATTGAAATAAAAAAAAGTTGTTAAAAAAAAAATTGCGAACTCATGACAATAAAATCCTTAGCAAATTCTAAATTCTAAATTAAATTGAGACATTTAGTGCTCTACGTGTCAACGTCGATAGTCTACTCTCTACATGTTCAAGTAGACAATACCGCAAACAATATCTACTGTAGACAATATAGACAATTGAAATATCCGTGAGAGCACGGCTAGCAACAGTTATTTTTAAAAGCCCGAAATATTACGATTTCAGAAGGTTTGGTTTTCACACACATTGCATCGAGTGAACTAGTAATTTTGCGATGCGTCACATGAAGTATAAAAGATTTGCACCAATTAACATACACGATCAGTTGATTGTGCTGTTAATTCCTTGTTCAGTTCTCCGAAGGTTTTTCTTAACCATTTTTCTTTCAAGCCAATCTAATAAATTTTAATTCAATACAGCCAATGTTGTTAGTTTAAGGCCCCATTACGACCATTTTTTGTTCCTGTTTGATTTTTTTTTCTTGAGAGGATTTTAATCGATTGAAATCGTTTTTCGAATCAGCGAACTAATTTTGATATTTCAGAAAAAATTAGTGTTATATGTATATTTAAATTTTTGAAAGGCATAACTATTAAAAATCAATAATTTTTTCATTGATTTATCTTCTAGAAATATCAACTAATTATACTATCTATGATACTTTTCAATGACATGCGGTCTTCTTTTGTAATTCTTGCCATGAAAATCGTGAAAAATTGCTTCAGTTTGACTTCATATATGTATTATTAACAAAAATGAAAATTTTTAAAAATTTGATTTGTAGAAGACCCCCTTTAAGATTTTTTCTAACATTATATGATTAAAAAATACATGTCAAATATTCAAGAAATGGGTAATATGCGTTTAAACAACTCAAATTTGCGCATTTTAAAAAATGTTTAAGGGTTGTTGTTCTAATAGCATTTTTTCCAAATACAGTTTTGAATTTTACTTTATTATTTTAATAATTAAGTATTGTGATTGATTTTTTTAAAAAAAAAATTTGCTACCCTCAAAATTTTTATTTTCACGTTTCATAACTAGTATACGCGAAAAAAGCAATAAAAATTTTCAGTCCGTCTGTCCGCCGTACGCCATACGCCGTACGCCGTACGCCGTACGGCATCCGCCGTACGCAAGATCGTTTGGAGGCTCGTAGCTGCCAAACGCTTTGAGATATTAAATTGAAATTTTTTTAACAAATAGACGGGGTAGGCGCCTTGAAGTGACCAAATTTTTAGGGGTGGGGGTGTGAGGGGGAAGGAGGGGGAAGTGTTTTAGACCGAAAATTTTGGTTTCCAGATCTCAGTAACCCCTTATGTTAGGAAGCTGAAACTTGGAATTTCTATAGAGCTCTGATAGTAGACCCATTTGCAGAAAAATTGTCAATATTGATCAAGGGGTGTGGGAGTGGGGGGAAATGTAATGCGTCCGAAACCCAAAAAAGGTGAGATAGACACATTCTAAAATCCATATCTCCTTAACCGTTAATGGCACACTATTCAAACTTAAAACATATTTGTAGTTATACTAGGAGAACAGAATGAAGAGAAATTTTGGGTGGGGGAAGTTGTGTATGGGGGTGGGGGGTGAAAAACTTAAGATTACGATATCTCATGAACCAATTGCTCTAGAAAAATAAAATTTGGTTTGGGTGTAAAGGTTGACAAAAAAAGATTGATCAAAGTAAAATTTTTTAAGTGGGAGGTGGAGCATAGAAGTGGAGGGGATGAGAATTTTTCAAATCAAACACATTTCATATCTCAAGAACAGTTTAAGATAGATGCTTAGAATTTTTACCAGAAGTAGCGCTAATTAAACCCTAGTAGGGAAAAAAGTTTTGGGGTTGTGGGTGAAGAGGGGGAGGGTGGGGGAGGGTGAAAAGGAAAAAGTTCCGATGCTTATATCTTGATAACCTGTAATGATATAAGCCTTAAACTTGGTATTTAGATAGAGCTATTGTAGCGGAATGTTGGAAAAATAAATTTTTTTTTAGGGGTAGTATGCTACGGGGGTAGGGGGTGTTTTTCCTAACTATTAAACGGTTCATGCTAGAAAGTTGAAACTCGGTGTGTGAATGTAAATCAACTAGAAAAGTAATTCTGATAAAAAAAAATTTGAATATTCATTGGCGTTCAGAAAGCGGGGCAAAAAAAATTATTTGTAAATATAATAAATGTAAAATGCATATATTTTCACGATTTTCGTCATATCTACTAGGTCTTTCCAAATATTGAATTCATTTTTATTCTACGGATTCTTCGTATGAATACCTAGATTGTGTTTTCAAGGTTTTTTGAAATTCGACCCCTAAGGGTAGTGTGGTACAAGTGGGGGTGTTTTTCCTATATATGGAACGGCTTAAGGTACAATGTTGAAACTCGGTGTGTATATGTAAATCAACTAGAAAAGTAATTGTGATAAAAAAAAATTTGAATATTCATTGGCGTTTAGAAAGGGGGGCAAAAAAAATTATTTGTAAATATAATAGATATAAAATTCATATATTTTCACGATTTTCGTCATATCTACTAGGTCTTTCCAAATATTGAATTCATTTTTATTCTACTGATTCTTCGTATGAATACCTAGAATGTGATTTCACGGTTTTTTGAAATTCGACCCCTAAGGGTAGTGTGGTACAAGTGAAGGTGTTTTTCCTATATATGGAACGGCTTAAGCTACAATGTTGAAACTCGGTGTGTATATGTAAATCAACTAGAAAGGTAATTGTGATAAAAAAAAATTTGAATATTCATTGACGTTTAGAAGGGGGGGGGGGCAAAAAAAAATATTTGTAAATATAATAAATATAAAATGCAAATATTTTCACGATTTTCGTCATATCTACTAGGTCTTTCCAAATATTGAATTCATTTTTATTCTACTGATTCTTCGTATGAATACCTAGAAAGGGTTTTCAAGGTTTTTTGAAATTCGACCCCTAAGGGTAGTGTGGTACAAGTGGGGGTATTTTTCCGATATATGGAACGGCTTAAGCTACAATGTTGAAACTCGGTGTGTATATATAAATGAACTAGAAAAGTAATAGTGATAAAAAAAAATTTGAATATTCATTGGCGTTCAGAAGGGGGGGGGGGGGCAAAAAAAAATATTTGGAAATATAATAAATATAAAATGCATATATTTTCACGATTTTCGTCATATCTACTAGGTCTTTCCAAATATTGAATTCATTTTTATTCTACGGATTCTTCGTATGAATACCTAGAATGTGTTTTCAAGGTTTTTTGAAATTCGACCCCTAAGGGTAGTGTGGTACAAGTGGTAGGTGTTTTTCCTATATATAGAACGGCTTAATACAATGTTGAAACTCGGTGTGTATATCTAAATCAACAAAAAAAATAATTTTTAATAAAAAAAACGAATATCTATTGGCGTTCAGAAGGGTGCAAAAAAAATTATCTGTGAAAATAGAATGCATATTTTCCCACGATTTTCGACATATCTACTACCTCGTCCCAAATAATGAATTTAATTTTATTCTATGTATTCTCCATATGAATACCAAGACAGTGTTTTCAAGATTTTCTGAAAATTGACCAATAAGGGGGTGTAAAGTGATTGTGTACTTTTTCATTAACTATTCCATATCTCTCAGATCCAATCAGATTTTCACTTCCATGATCTTGTTCTTTTTGATAGGTTTTCAGTCACATAGTAGCCTACACCACATTTCAGAATTGAACGCGTTCCTTACTTCTGCCGGAAAAATAATAAAGTTACGCCCAGATTGTTGGCAGATTTTTTTCTCTATGGATGACCTAGTTTACATACCAGCTAATAAAATTTGTTCTTTTTTTGCCATTAAGGTGAAATATTGGTAAGAAAACAGTCATAAATCATTAAAATCGCATTTAACGTGCACATGAAGCCTTAAGCTGCCAACCATTGTTGTAGAGGTACAAGCCTGATCACAAACTATTACTACTAAATGTACATGTAATCATATGGTTCACGATATAATAAATTTGAATTTGAATTTGATCCTTTGATTGCCAGTAGAAACGAAAATGTGGATCGTAAGTTTGGTGGAGTGAAATCAGAGGTCCTTTTGGTTGATTCTAAGCAAGCTTCATGTTAATTCCTTCTTGATTCATTCTTTTGCGTGTTATAAATTATCTCAGGTAAATTGAATTTACTAGAAAACCGTTTTTCTTTTTTTTCTATTGCTCTACTTTTCATTGTACTCAACATCATCATAAATCTCATTTCCCGAAAGGAACTGAAAAATCAAATTAAGAACGGTCGACTTGTTCTGAGGAATAAGTACCTTGAACCAATTCTCATCTAGATATTTTGATTTCATCTTATTCCCGGTTAGTAGACAGATAGGTACACTTCAGTAAATCTCATATTTTATTAGAAAATGCCAAGGTCTCTTCTTATAACCGATTTGTTACGATGTGCCAACGAATTCATCCACGTGTTGTCAGGTAACAAACATATCAAATACAAGATGAGAAATGTATGAAGAATATAAGGAATATGTAAGCACACTTGATTTTTTTTCCATACTCAAAAAATTTACAACGATTTTCTGAAGATTTCGCAACCATCTTATGAAAATCCTTCATAGCTTCACACACTCAATTAACTCGAAACGTTTTCTAACGTATACTGCGAAAACGCAATTCGTATGAATTTAATTGGATTATTATCTAAAATCCACTGAGATGAAAAATTTGTGGACTTCATAATTACCGAAATTAAATTGAAAAATGAACTCCTTCTGTGATCCTTGGGTTTTATCAAGAGAGTACTAGGCGACTATATATGTACCTATAAGTTGAACGGGATCAACTTCCATTCATATTAACCATATTACGAATCGAATTCAGTTAGATAAAGAAACCCCCCTCCAAAATATTTTCGGAGTAAAGTTAAATACTCGTCCGTTTTCATTTTCAACTGAAATTCGAACCCGAAATGAAAAGGTCTTGTAAATAAATGTTTCAATAACTCGATGTAATCCATGTAATTCGCCTCGCACAACCACCTTCTGTTGATCGAACGCAAAGAAAGTATCGTCCACAGGACTTGCTCCACTCCGTACATATTTTCGTATTCAACGAACTACGAAAATCAAATTTTCTTCAAATGAACTTCCAACACAGCTCGGGGCAGTAATAAGTGTAAACAAAATCATCGTCCTCTTTGTAGCCAAACCAACTTTGAGAGACGAGACGTCCTTTACTAGCCCGAAATGAATGTGGGTGGGCATGATTACATGACTCCGAAAAATCCTTCGGAGTAATGTTTGCGACGCCAGTAAGGTCACCGAATCATTAGAAAGCGGTCATGACTTAGCTGGATAGTCTTTCTAGTTGCTGTATATATATACATTCGCATCATCCCTTATCCTGATACGCTTGAGATACGATCCTTAGAGCACTGCTAGTTTTAATGTGTTTCACAATCAGTCATTTCATTCGAATGGAAATAACTGTCGAGGGTTTTAAATAATCGTTTGCCTTCTAAGAGAATTCTTCCGTCTCGCATTTCTTTCTATTTTTTCCATTTTTTTAATTAATGACCCCCGAAACCATTATCGTTATCCCTGTGCCACAAAATATTCTGAAATTGAAATTCCAGGCACAGTAACAGAATAGAAACCGAATCTCATTCTTTTGCAATTTTTCGGAGTTAAATTAACATGTGAAACCAGACAGAGTAAGTTTTCCATTAGGACTTTAAAAGTGCTGAGTTTTCGCCTTAAGTTACGATCAGGAAACACCATCCCCACAGCTTTAGCGCCTCTTTTCTTCAAGGACGAAAAAAATTCCTGGCTGGTAATTAAATTTTATGGTAACTGTTTACCGCATGCTAAGCTTGTTATTAATTTGAGAACGATGACGATATGGAACAATGATAAAAGGGACTCAAAGGATGCGATTCTGGAAGGGTTGAAAATGAACCAGAGGGTAGGATTTAGGTCACTCTATTTTTGTGGGCTTTTTCGTAATTAATGAAAATGTAAGAGTTTCATGACTTTCAGGTCAATAGACTTGAAAAGGACTTCAATTGTGCTCCCAGAGAAAATTTTATAGGCACACATTTTGTTTACTTTGTGTTTACTTTAACACGTTCTTATAAGGGTAATTAAGTGAGATCGAAAAAAAAATTGTTCAGGAGAGCGAAAATTAAATCGTTTAGTTTTAATATCTTTTCAATGGTTTTCTCTCCAAATTTAATTTTTTTTTTATTTATATTGTTAATACAAATCACACAGATGGCATTGTTTCTGTTTTCAAACCTTCTTCTGTTTTTTATCAGATTATGTGTTGTTTTTCATTTGTAATATAATAAAAAATACATATGAAAATGTATACATAATACCAAAATATTACCGAACTTTCCCACTTTGAACTAAATTTTTGACCACTTCTACCAAACGGAAAAATCTGCAGTTTATTTTATTTTGTGTAGAATTGAATGTAGAAAAATAATAAAATATAAAAAAAATTCGATAAATTTTTCGTATCCAAGTCACTAGCCCCCTTAAGTTAATGTATAAAGGCTGGTTTACCTGACGAATGTAAACATTTTTTACTGAGATTGTGAGGGAGCTAGTTTATCGAATTTTCAATGAAGTAGAATGCGACCACTGCAAAAAAAACAAATTCACTGAAAATTTGCCAATATTTTTTGCTGAACTTATCTGTTCGTTCTCATAAGAGATTTTTCTTCTCGCTCACAATCTCTGTAAAAAATATTTGCATTCGTCATGTAAACCAGCCTTAAAGGTGCAGTCAAGCAACAAACAAACACTTTGGTACGCCGTTAATCTTACCCTGGAAGACGAGTCGTTACAAGCTAACGAAAATAATTGAAAGTTTCAATAAATGTACCACTTTAGAGTAAGATTTTTACATACCCCAGGACTCGAACTATTTAAAAATGAAATCAGGTCATGACACCAAAGCTCATCGAATTTCGTTCTGTTGATTTTTTTTTATTGTCCAACTTTTTATTCTACCGCCGAAAGACCAACCTCTAATCATAAAATATGTCTAATAAAAGCTGCTTAATTTCGAACGCTATTAAGATTAATCGAACCATCATCGCAATTTATTGGAACATTATCCACGAAAGAACTGCCCAATTTTATGTACTTCCATGAAGCACTAAAACTTCACCGAATATCTTCGAGCAAATCGTCCTAGATCCTGCGGCATATTCCATCGTCCTTTTCGGCTAATAGGACTATTGTTCTATTTCCCAAAACCGACAAGTCAGTGAAATAATTCAATTTTTCAACCGTTTTCTTAAAGTAGAGTAGACCGGGAGAGATGAATCCTTTTTTCCTTTTTCTGGTTGTTGTTGTGCGATGCTATTAAGTTTACTGGTTCGCTCCTTACACAAATTTTCAACGCTAATCTTAAAGACGTCCTTATTAAAACTTTATCTTTTTCTTAATAAAGTTCTCGTTGCTTAAGCGTTCCACACAGGGCGCTCAGGTGAAGGAAAAAACGTATATCCTTGCGACTAAACAATGCACCAGGAAAATCACTCGAATTATTCGCGGGTGGTAATGCGTTTTTGCGTCATGAAGGAGCCAAGTAAATGTTACGGACTAAATAAGGTCAGGAAGGCTTACGATCAGCAGGAGCTAAAATAAATTTTAATTACTTTAATGGTGCTAGGGACCACCCTGTTGGGAAACAATTATTCGGATAAAAATAACCTTCCAAATAGCCTCCTGGTGATTCTTTAGGTTTCCAGTCGCATAGTAACCTACACAACTTCACAGTATTGAACGCGTCCCGGACTTCTACTGAAAGAATAATAAAGTTGCGCCCAGACTCTTGGGAGATGTTTTACTGCGGTTGACGTCCGTCCGTCTGTCTGTCCATGGGTCTGTCCGAACGCGTGTTCAAGAATATTGGCCTATAACTTTGGAACGCCTTTAGCTACGACTTTGCAATTTGGAATACGTTGGCTTTCCAATAGTTGGAGGGATAGGTAAGAATATGAAAAAGTTCTCATAAGTCCTTCGAGTAGCCTCCATACAAAAATACTGTAAACATATCCTCACTCAATTTATGAAACCCACTATAACTCGAGAAATCGTTTAGTTTAAATTTAGTTGAAATTAGTTTTGAGTAGAAAGGAAGTTGGAGTTCATAATTGAGCAAAATTCCTAAACTCCTTCAGGTGGCTTCCATTCAAAAAGCCCTTGAAATATGTGCTCAAGAATATTGACATTCAGGATGGCTTAAGATACGACTTTGATTTTACTTTATTATTAATAATACAGTATTGTTATCGATTTAAAAAAAAAAAAAATTTGCTACCCTCAAAATTTTTTTTTCCACGTTTCATGACTAGTAGACACGAAAAAAGCAATTTCACTCCGTCTGTCCGCCGTACGCCATACGTCGACATACGTCGATAATGCGTCTGAAACGCTAAAATGCCGAGATCGACACATTCTAAAATGGATATCTCCTAAACCGTTAATGGCAAGCAGAGTAGATTGAAACAAAATTTTTGGGTGGGGGTAGTGGCGTGCGGGGGTGGGGACCGTAAAACTTTAGATTACGATATCTCACAAACTAATGGCACCAGTAAAATAAAATTCGGTTTGAGTATAAAGCTTGATAAATAAAGATTGCTCAAAGTAAAATATTTAAAGGGGGCGGGGGAGCACGGAAGTGGAGGGGATAAGAATTTTTCAAAAATAACACGTTTCATATCTCAAGAACGGTGTTAGGTAGATGATTCAAATTTTTACCAGAAGTGGGCGTAATAGAACCCTAGTAGAGGAAGAATTTGGGGTTGTGGGTGTGGAGGGTGAGGGTGGGGAAGGGTGAGAAAGAAAAAGTTCCGATGTTTATATCTTAAGAACCTATAATGATAGAAAGCTGAAACTTGATATTTAGATAGAGCTATAGCATTGGCATGGTGAAAAAATATTTCTTTTTTAAGGGGTAGTATGGTACGGGGGTGGGAGGTATTTTTCATAACTTTAGAACGGCTTAAGCTAGAAAGTTGAAACTCGGTACGTGTATGTAAATCAACTAGAAAAGTAACTTCGATAAAAAAAATGCAAATATCCATTGGCGTTCGGAATGGAGGGTTAAAAAAATGGTATGTGAAAATTTTCACGATTTTCGTCAAATCTACTAGGTCTTTCCAAATATTGAATTCATTTTTATTTTACGGACTCTTCATATGAATACCTAGAATGTGTTTTCAAGATTTTTTGAAATTCGACCCCTAAGAGGGTGTGAAGTGGTTGTATACTTTTTCATGAATTCCACCATATCTCTCAGGTCTGATCAGATATCGAATATCCTTCCACTTCCACAGGCTTGTTTATAATCACCTAATTTTAAGTTTTTTTCTTTTTCAACCTCTAGACCGCATCCCAAAATAAGACCCAATTCTATAATTCATATGTTACACCCTATTTTAACCGCTTCCGCTAACCGCTTTTTAGGTTTTCAATCACATAGTAGCCTACGCCGCATCCCCGAATTGAACGCGTTCTGAACTTCTGCCGGAAAAATAATAAAGTTGCGCTCAGACTGTTGGCAGATTTTTTTGTATGAGTTGAAAAATACTGGAATATAATAAATGAAATAACACACATGAAGAATAGCAAAACAACATGCAAGGGAATTAATATAGGAATGAACTTTGTTAGCACTGATAAAAACGAAGAAAAAGTGACAAATTAATTTAATAAGTTGTCATAAGCAAATGTTGGGAAAAACATAGCTGATGAATTAGGCACAGAACACCTAAATCAACAGACAGCGCCAGAAAACCAAAGCATGCATTCTGAATTCTATCCCTATAAAATAACTGAGAAAGAAATTATAGATATAATTAACAGTATAAAAGGTAAAACCGCACCGAGATAAGATAACCTAACAATGGAAACAATTAAAAAACTCCTCAGTAAAACATTACAAACTTGGTTAAATAAATGTATATCGACAGGAGTCTTCCCTGATAAACTCAAGATAGCGACAATCATACCGATATGCAAAGGAGGTGATAGTACCAGAATATCTAACTACAGACCTATATCACTTTTAAATAGCTTTGCAAAACATTTTGAAAGATGCTTAAAAACAAGGATTTATAAATATTTAGAAGGTAATGAATTAATTCCGGCAAGACAATAAGGATTTCGCAAGGTAAAAGGAGTGGATGACGCTTTTGCAGACATAACTGGTCATGTTATGGAAAAACACAAATATGAGAAGAAAGTCTTAGGCATCTTTCTAGATTTTTAAAAGGCATTTGATACAATTTGTCGTGCAAAACTTATCCAAATCCTTTGCAAAATAGGTATTAAGAACAAACCACTAGATTTAATTAAGGACTATCTCTCAAATAGGTCACAAAAGGTAAAAATAAATGAGACAGAAAGCAAAGAAATACCAAACACTGAATATGGACTACCCCAAGTGCTTTCTCCATTACTGTACACGGTATATGTTGCAACGTTGTTCGAATTTTCGAAGCACAACATAAAAATAAAAGGTTTTGCTGATGACACAGTAATATTATTAACAAGCAATGTGTGGTCAGAGTGCTACAGTAAAGCTAACGATATATATACGGAAAGAAACAGTCAACTGGGCAAAGCATCACGCATTGAAACTGAACATTGAAAAAACTAAAGTCGTACCGTACGCAATTAGACTTTTTTGTTTTGCATGATCTAGTCACGAGTTGTAGCGTACACCGCAAAACAACCTTTTTTCGATACACCTGCGGAGATTCGCTGCGAACGCCTTATTTATAAATATTTTGAAATGAAAATTTTGGAAAATGTAGTTCAGATTTTGTATTATTATATAAAAGTGACAACTTTGCCATGTAAATATGTCACCTATTTTTTTTAAAAAATGGTCCAAAGTTTAAAAAACTGGGACAATCTCCTAATTTTTTGCACTTTACGCTTAATAACGCAATAAATAATGATTTTACAAAAAAGTTGTTCAGATAAAAAAGACAGAGAATTTAATTCTCTATAAACTTGGTTTTTTACTATTTTTAGCGATAAATGCAAAATACGGCTACAAATCGACAAAACAGAAAAATCAAAATTTCGCGCACACGCCATATCAAATTTTGGTGTAAAACTGTGATTCCCTATTCTACTCCATCATTGGAACCTAACTACGTCAAAACATTTTGACTTTTATTTTTTTTTTCGTTATTTACAGAAATTTTGTCTCTGATTACTGGACTATATTGTTTATTGCCGGTCCTTTGCGATAAATCCTCCAGCTTCAAAACAGTCGCTGCTCGTCATCTCTACTACCTACATATGTATATCTCTATGGTTTTAACTATCAAAGTTTATGAATTCAAACGTTTGGGTTATTCCATCAAGAATCGCCAAAAATGACAAAATGTGTGCTATCGATGAATCATCGTCGATTGATTTTTTCCGTTTCGTGGCCATTTTTTTCTAGATTAGTCTCAAGATATATGAAATTATATATACTCTCCAAATTATACTCTAAAATTTGTATACATACTATATGGCAGTAAGATTGTCAAGATTGACAAATACATCCACTAGGGAAGGATTTTGCGAGGATGTTTACATACATATATCGTTAGCCTATGCTATTGGATGGTTAGGTTTAGGTTTAGGTTTCAGTGGCGGCCAAATGCCTTCCATAGACCCACGAGGGACCGTAGTGATACCACATAAAAAATAGGAGATCCAATGTGAATGTAGGTAGGTGCGCTTGCGTTTCGATCTTCGTTGAGAGTTCCTCGTTTAATTTAAAGGTCCCTGTAACCATAGCAAAGTTGATTAGACTCTGCATGCTGTTTAAAGAGACTTCTTTAAGGTTTGCGAAGGTCGAAGCACCCAGAGCTTTCAGCCGTCTTCTAGCGAGAGCTGGGCAGTTGCACATGAGGTGTTGGGTGGACTTGAATAGTAGTGTCCCATTAGTGTCGACCAGGGTTTTTCGGACGACATTCTCTAGTGCCAAGTTGAAAAGCATGGATGCTAGACCATCTCCCTACTTTAAATTTCAATAATTGTGGAAGCTATGGGCAATTAACCGGGATGGGCCCTTCGTGGATTCTTCGTGATTCAAACGCGACTATCTCGAAACATACTTTTCAAAGACCGTTCCCAAAATCTTCGGAAAACGGCTGAACCGATTTCTTCAAAAATTTCACACATTATTTTTGGATAGGTTTTATAGTTTTTGAGATAATGATTTCTAAAATTCACCTATTTTTTCTGCTTTCTACTCAGATGATCCCCCTTAAGTCACACTCAGTTCAAAAACTGGTTGTGGAATCGTTTTGTATTCCTTGTAAGCTGAAATTTTTTCAGTGTGTAAACCAGGTGGGCTTTCTTAAAGTAACTGTGGTCAATTGTAAGCGGAGATGTTAGATATTCTCAATCGTTTATATTACATAGAAAGCTGAAACTTGAATTTAATACAATATAAAACTTGAATAGTTCGCAAAAAGTTTTCGACATTGGTGAAGAGTGTGGGACTGAGAAAAAACAATACCTCCGAATTGCTCGAGATATAATGATATATAGATAGAATTTATACGGGAAAAATATGTAGGGCTTCCGAGTTTGTTATCTCGAGAATCGCTTCACTAGAGCTCGAAAGAGAGCTCCATTACTTACAAATTTCTCTTTCTTTTATTGTAGTATATAAAATCTACTACTACTACTACTAATAACTACTTGTAGATAATATCGAACCTTACTGGCCAATTTCAAGTTCAAATTGATCAATATTAAAAAAATGTTGCTGACCCCCCCCCCCCCCCCCCCCCCGAAAATCATGTCTAGCTACGCCACTGCCCCACCTCCAAATTTAACTAGGGTTCTATGTAACAAAAGAAAATGAAATGTTTAATGAATGAAAGCCGAAAGGGTAGAAAATAGCCTCAACAATGAACGAGAGTTATTTAATGCTGTTTTCTTGCTTTATTTTATTAAAATGTTGTGTAAGTTGTAGACGAAGCGTTTGGTTAGAAATCAAATCCGCCACTTGGTGCTGATTTTTCCGGATTAAACTGATATTGGGGCCTACTTCTGGTAAAAATTTGAAGCATCTATCTGACACTGTTATTGAGATATGAAACGTGTTATTTTTGAAAAATTCTTATCTCCTCCACTTCTATGCTTCCCAACCCCCTTCAAAAATTTTACTTTGGGCAATCTTTTTTTTATTGAGCTTTATACTTAAACCAAATTTTGTTTTTCTGGTGCAATTGGTTTGTGAGATATCGTAATCTAAAGTTTTTCACCCCACCCCCGTACGCCACTACCTCTACCTAAAATTTTTATTTCAATCTACTCTCCTAGTATAACTACAGATATCTGTTAAGTTTTAATTACTGGCCATTAACGGTTTAGGAGATATGGATTTTAGAATGTATCGATCTCCAGTTTTTTGCGTTTCGGACGCATTATTTCCCCCTCCACTCCCACACCCCTTCTCCAATAACAACCATTTTTTTTTTCAAATGGGTCTACTATCAAAGCTTAATAGAAGTTCCAAGTTTCAGCCTCCTAACATAAGCGGTTGCTGAGATCTAGAAACCAAAATTTTTTGTTTTAAACACTTCCCTCACCTTCCCCCTCACTCCGCAAAAAAATCTGACTTCAAGGGGTCTACCATGTCTATTCATGAAAAAAAATCAATTTAATAGCTCATAGGGTTTGGGAACTATAATTCCTCAAACGAGTTTGCGGTTTACGGCGGACGGCGTAAGATGCACAGACGGACTGAAATTTTTTTGTGCTTTTTTGGTTTTTATTAGTAATAAAACGTGTAAAAAAAAAATTACAGGGAAGCAAATTTTTTTTTTTTAAAAATCGATAACAATACTTTATTATTAAAATAATAAAGTTAAACACTATTTCAATCAGTGCTAACATATGGAGTTATAGCATGGGGAGAAGCTTTTGAGTCGCATTTAAAATGCGTTCAGATAACCCAAAAACGTTTACTAAAGATTATCGCTTGACATATCCATCTAACCAAATTTTTACGTTAACTAATACACTGAATTTGAAAAATTTATATACGCTAAAAATGCTCACTTACATGACTTAAAACGATAGCCTTACTCAAATTAGCCATAGTATCCATACATGATCCAGAGACACTAATATGATAACACCCATATTTAGCACCTATACTATATAACGAACTACCCACATATCTCAAAAATATGTCTGAAAACGCTTACTATTTCAAAAAACATCTTAAAGAACATCTACAAAACAATCAAATTATAAATGCAAATATAAACTATTAATAAATATTCAATTAATAAATATACACAAAACACTCACTCCTCCAAAAATACAGCTCTTAAGAATTAAAAGTTGCTATTGTATATACCGACTCAAACATTATCCAAAGATACTTAACATACTTATTTAAATTCAAACATTTCTAATTTAATTTTTAATTTGATTTAGTTTCAATTTAATAATAGAACTCTTTTTTATTTCCATCTATTTCATTCTCTTTCAATTGAATTTCAAACTCTTCATCTATTAATATTTCAAAATTCTTTTCTATCATATCATTTTCATATTTGAACTTGCTACTGTGTATAGCTTTAAAACATTAAATCTTTATTCATATAAATTTTAAAAATAATTTTTTATTTCAGTTACTTTTCAAAATTTTTATTTTTAAGACCGCTAATTTACTAATGTAAAATAAAACAAAAGCTGTAACTCCTCCCTTCAAGCCACAAGTTTCGACTTATTTGGCGGGAGTAAAGAAAGAAATAAAAATAAATAAAATAAATAAATTTGTCAATAATTGAAGCCAAGTATATGATTTTGACGAAAATACTATTAGTCATTCATGATACTGACATACAAATATATTGTAAAAATATCTTCCGACAATTTATGGAACTCACTACATCCCAAGAATTCCTTCAACCACGATTTTCTCCAAATTAGTTTTGAGTGAAAAAAAAATTCGAGTTTGCTAGTCAACGAAATTCTTCTACTCCTTTGGGTAGTTCCCATACAATAAGTCCTGAAGGCACTTGTTCAAGAATAATTTCCAATCGATTTTGAACGATTTAGGCTCAAAAGCTAAAAGAGGTAAAAAGCTAAATATTCTAGAAATCGAGTGGGTCCTTCCTGCACCTCCTTGTCCTTGACAAAGAAAAACTTTGCTTTCGGTTACTTACCTAGTTTCAGATAGGAAGCTGAACACTGATTGTCGTTTAGTATCAAGTTGCAACTAAATGAGAGTTCTTAATAAAGGACAAACTACATGTGCGCTCTACAATATAAATCGGAGTTCAGTATTCCATCGGGAGTATGATACAATTGGCTTGCAACTGCATCAACTGTATCAATTAAATCAATTTAAAATTGTCGACAAGAAAATCCCCCATTAGAAAACTTCACCAAAAACAACACCACAAAATTAAACTATCCAGCGACTGACCAAGCCTCCACAATACATCACTTTGCATTAGGGCGACAGATTGCTGAAATATTCGCCCATTCTGCCCGCCTTCGTCAATGTTCTTACTGGCATCGTACAGAAACGGACATGAAAGCTGCTTAACATATGTCCCAATAGGATCATGTGTTCCCACAGCCGACCAATAAATTATAAACAGATAGTCCTCTGGACAATCTGTTAAGCCCAGACAATTAGTTTGGCTAGATGCTGTACGTAGAAACCGATGGAATGTTGTTAATTTCTATTCTTGACCCCAGGCGTGGAGGCTCTTATTCAAGGGCGAGTCCTTATTGTCAACGGAAAAAAACAAACCCAAATGTGGTCAATTTTATACTGCCCGGCTTATTCGTATATCCAGCAACTGCTATTGACATCTTTGCCGGGAACGAGAGCGTTGTGCAAGACTTCTAATTAATTAACGCTATATAAAGAAGAACAGGACTATATTTTTAGGAAGAATTTTTTTCCTGGAAGATTTCTTTGAGCTGATGAAAGCTTTGGTGTGCAGGGTCCATTAGTTTCGGTAATTTGTAAACGCAGAGACTGGATGGGAAACGAAATGAGACCAGAACAAGTATTAAGCCACACGGAAAACGAAAACCAACTCGGACTGATTATGTAATTAAAAACGTTTTTATGTGTTGTTCTTATATAGATGAAGTACAAGTACAAAAGTTTGAAACGCATCGAACCAAGCCTCCGACGACAAAAATTAAATATTATTTTTTGCTTGTGTCCAAAAACCCTAAGTCCGCTAAACGTACGTCAGTCCGTCCGTCAGTCGATAGGCTCGACAACTCAAGAACGCCTTGACCTAGGTTCTTGATATTTTGAATCTGGAAGTTTAGTCGAATTTATAAGGCATGGGACCGTTCAACTACGTTCTAACGAACTTTAACTGACAGACTTTCATACATTTAAAACTTCCGGTTAAAGTTCCAGTTAGTTAGTTTAACTGAAGATCATAATAATGGCCTTAAGTTCGTTAACGGACAAAATTGGGTAACTGCCATACAAAAAGTCCTTAAAACACGTGTTCAAGAATACTATCCCAGATCTTCGGAGCATCCTACGCCATGGCTTTGAAATTTCGTATACGTGTTTTTGGTTAAAGGAATAAATATTTAAAGGTTCTCGTGAGTCCATTGAATTATCCTCATTCAATTTACGGAACTCACTATAACTAGAGAAATCGTTTAGCCACAAGCAGGCGTGAACGCAGAAAAATATTTCGGTGGGGGGGGGGGGGGAGGGTGGGGGGTTCAGACAAATAGTTATTTGGGGGGAGGGGGGGTCATACAAATTTACTCGTTGAGTGCAAGTTACATTTAGTTTTGCGTATGTAACTACATCATTTCGGGGAGGGGGGGGGGGGTGAACCCCCAAAACCACCCCCTGCGTTCGCGCCTGGCCACAAGATTGAAATTTGGTACAAATGAGTTTTGAAAAAAAAAACTAAGTTCGGAATAGTCACCAAAATTCCTTTACTCCTTCGGGTAGCTGCTCATATACAAAAAATAAAGTTCGAGTTTACTTGCCAGCGAAATTCTTCGTCTCCTTCGGATAGCGCCCATACACAAGTCAATAAGACACGTCTTCTCAATATTTTTTTACGACTTTGATTACCGGTTCCCAAAAAGGTTCACGCGTACCAAATAAAAACTCACGCGGCCTCCTTCACATTCGTTCCACTCTTCACAATAGGGATGGGAATCGATTGCTCAACAATCGATTGTTGCATGATCGATTATTTTAAAATGTTCGATTAAGATCAATCGATTAATTGATGGGATTTAAGCAATTAATCGATTAATCGCGTAATTCTTAAGTCCCAGGGTTATCGTATAAGTATACGTAGACTTACATAATAGGTAGATTTGAATTGAAATGTCTAGGTTCATTATACGTTTAACATACCTATAGTGATTGTCCATACATCAAATTTGAACTACATATTTAACTATGGATGTATGGATGTATGAATGTGGCTATGTTCCCTATGAACTCCTAAACCGCTCAGGGAACGTGTAGAATAGTTCCGGGATAGTTCCTGTGATGTTTGGATCGATTAAAAACAAATTTTTTTTTTTTGGTGACTGAATAATGTGGGAGTAATGTGTGTATGAATTGACACGAATTGTATTTTTGATATTTATTTATTTCTTTTCTTGATTGGAAGACAACCGCTCCTGCTGAGTTCTTATATTTAACTAAAAACTAAAAAGACAATATTGCAAGAAGGTAAACTACGCCGAACCGGTATAATTGGCCCGTACATTCAGTAGGCGTCGCCTTACCTACATATAGGGAAAATCCTGTACACCGTTCGACCTCAATTAAGTAGTAAAAACACTTTTAATTAGAGAAGAAAAGAGGTCTGAAACAGATGTGCAGGTTTTTTCCCATCTTTATGGATCATGTCATAAACACAGGAACCAAAATACCAAGAAGGATAAATCAGTTCCTGGATTTATGCCATGTAACAATAATTTATGTTACGACGTAACATTTTGGCCGCCTTGAACCGTAAGTGTTCAAAGTTGAGCCTTAATTGATTTGAATTTTCGAAAAGTGAAATGGATTGTAGAATGTAGAGAGTATTGACATTAATTGTATGAACTATTACATATTGTATGTAGGTATAAATATAAATTTAACAATCTCTTAACCTGAAGAACTATAGATAAGTTGACGGATAATACATTCATTCGATTATGATAAGTAAGTTTAGTTTTTATTATTTTTTTTTTTTTATTTTTTTTATTATTATTTTAATATACTATATTCTTCGTAGATAGGAAGTGGGTATAGTTTTTTGATGCAACGCTTGTACGTCCCTGTTGCATTTTTTAGTGTCACCACTCGTACGATGTTGTCCTTTCCGGGATGAACTTCCGTGATACGGGCTAATTTCCAGCACATTGGTGGAAGATTATCATCGTTTTCGACCACGAGGGTTCCAATTTCGACGTTATTTTGATGAACTGCGCCTTTCCATTTGCTGCGGCTGATCATTTCATTGAGGTACTCCTTGTACCATCTGGACCAAAAATGATCTCTCATTTGCTGCATTTGTTGCCATGATGACAACTGATTCACTCGTAGATCTCGATAGTCTGCCTGCGGAAAACTTGTTAGAGAGGCACCAATGAGGAAATGTCCGGGAGAGAGAGGAAGTAGGTCGTTTGGGTCAGCGGACATTGGAGTAAGAGGTCTCGAGTTTAAGATTGCCTCAATTTCGATAATGTAAGTTTGTAGTTGTTCGTAAGTAAATAAAGTATTTCCTATAGCGCGTGTAAAATGGTGTTTGAATGATTTGACCGAGGCCTCCCAGAGGCCGCCGAAATGTGGTGAGCGAGGCGGAATGAAGTGCCAGCTAACCTTTTGGTTTATTAGAAAATTTTTAGCAATTTGATCGTTATGTGTTGTTTGAATAAATTCATATAGCTCTTTCAATTCTCTGTTAGCGCCTACGAAATTTTTGCCATTGTCAGAATGCATTGTGTTAGCCTTCCCCCGACGAGAAAAGAGACGTTTGAGACTGCCGAGGAATGCTTCAGTCGTTAGATCGCTAACCAGCTCTAGATGGACTGCCTTTGTTGCAAGGCCCACAAAAATTGATACGTAAGCTTTTTCTTTTTTGAGATTTCTATGTCGTTTTCCTTTTACGTAGAAGGGTCCACAATAATCTACTCCGACATTTAGAAAGGGTCGAGAATAAGAGAGACGGTTTTCGGGTAGATTTCCCATTTTATACTCAATTTCGCGAGGTTTTGCCCGAAAGCATTTGACGCATTTAAGAATTATGTGTCGGGTTACGTTACGACCATCTATTGGCCAGTAAGACTCTCGTATACTATATAGTGTTGCTTGGGCTCCTGCGTGTTGTAGTCTGATATGTTCTTCTCGTATGATTGTTTTGGTTATATGATGATTTCGTGGTAAAACGATTGGATGTTTTTGAGAATGGGGTATGTTGGCATTTTGGAGCCTTCCACCAACCCTAATAGTTCCCTGATCTAGGAATGGATTTAAGCATGATAGGCTGCTTTTTTTACTTATGGGTTCTTCATGAGAAAGTGCACTCATTTCTCTGGGGAAAGTAGAATGTTGTAAGCTTCTTACAATGGTTATCATCGCGGCATCAATTTCCTCGTTTGAAAGAGGACCTCTCGATCTATTGGATTCATTTTTTGTTCTGGAATTTTTAATGAAACGGAGGCAATATGCCACTACGTTATTCAACGTTCTCATGCTAGAGTATCTTTCCAGAACATTTTCATTGCTGTTCAGCTGATTTCTATTGCAATTTGGGATTGTAAGTGAAAATAATAGTATGGGTTTCATTACTCGTTTTTCCGGAATATCGGTTTTAAATAATAATTTGGTTTTAGGCCAGGTGCTAAACTCTTGACGTAACCAAGTAGGACCGTTTTTCCAAATTTTGGATTCTAAGAAATCCTCTGGATATTGACCTCGAGAGATGAGATCAGCTGGATTATCTTGAGTTGGTACATGGAGCCAGATATGACGCTCTGTGACTGAATTTATTTCCGCTACTCTGTTCGCGACGAAGGTTTTGAGTGTATGTGGCTCAGTGTTAATCCAACTAAGCGCAATCGTAGAGTCTGACCAAAAGAATGTCTTATTGGTTTGTATTTTAAGAGATTGAATTGTAGAAGTGTATAATTTTGTTAATAAAACTGCCGCGCAAAGTTCTAACTTCGGTAATGAAATCGATTTTAGCGGAGCGACTCGCGATTTAGAACATATAAGAGTACAGTAATGTTCGCCTTGATCGTTAGTAGATCGCAGATAGATACAGGCTCCGTAACCTTTCTCGCTAGCGTCGCTGAAACCATGGATTTGAGTTTCAATGGTGTTTGGAAGGGTGATGCATCGATCATAACTTACTTCACTTAACAAGGGTAATTGATTACTGAATTTTACCCATGTGTTTTTAATTTCTGTGGGCACTGGCTCATCCCAATCCAATTGTGTTTTCCATAATGATTGAATGAGGATTTTCGCTGAAAGTACGACAGGTCCCAGAAGACCTAAAGGATCGAACAGTTTGGCAGTTTGCGATAAAATTGTTCGTTTTGTTATTACTTCCTCTAAATTTGGTATTTTGACCGTGTAAACGATGGTATCGGATTTTGGATCCCAGTGGAGACCTAATGTTTTGATTGTCTCTGTTGGATCGAGTGACATGTGAGCGTTTCGCGAATCGTTAGGAAACTCATTTATTAATCGCGAATCGTTTGAGCCCCATTTTCGAAGATTGAAACCACCTTTGCCTAGGAGCTTGATTAACTCGTTTCGGAGTTCGAGGGCTTCCTGCAAGGATTGAGCCCCTGTTAGAAGGTCGTCAACGTAAAAATCACGCTTAAGAATTGCTGAGGCGCTAGGATATGCATTGTGCTCGTCATCTGCTAATTGATGCAAGGTGCGAGTTGCGAGATACGGAGCTGAGGCTGTACCGAACGTTATTCTGTTTAGCTTGTAGATATTTATTTTCTCATTTGGATTGTTGCGCCAAATAATTTTCTGATAAGAGCTGTCTTCGGGATATACCATTACTTGGCGATACATTTGCTCAATGTCTGCCGTAAGTGCGAATAGGAAAGATCTAAATCGTGTAAAAATTGAAAAAAGGTCATCCTGTATAGTTGGACCTACCAACATGCAATCGTTGAGGGAGATATTTGTCGATGATTTTGCGGATGCGTCGAAAACCACCCGAGTTTTGGTTGTGATGCTGGTTTCCTTCACGACCGCGTGATGAGGGAGATAGTAGCCCTTATCATTTAAATCTTTGTCTGATAATGACATGTGACCTTCAGTGATATAACTGTTGATGCACTCTGAGTATTGAGATTTTAATGATGGATTTTTCTCGAACTTTCTTTCCAACGCGAAGAAGCGTTGAAAAGCCATGTTACGCGAGTCTCCGAGTTTTTCAATTTTCTCGTTGAATGGCAATTTTACAATGTATCGGCCGCTATCGTTGCGCCGAACGTGATTTACGAAATGTGATTCACAAGCCTTTTCTTCGGTGGAGAGCGTAGAAGTATTTTTTACATGATCTAACTCCCATAAAATTGGTAACTTCTCTTGATTGAAATTAAAATACATTTTAGTAGATTGAGTATTTGTTTTGAGTTTTTTATTATAGACCCTGCCCGCGATAATCCAGCCTAGAATAGTTTTTTGCAATGTTGCAGTATGACCCTTTATGCGTAGTTGTCCGGTGCGCAAAAATGAGTATGCGAACTCAGCACCAATAATTATGTCGATAGGCCTTGATTCATGAAAGTTTGGATCAGCTAAAAAGATATTAGGAGGGATTTCGAATGCATTTCTATCGAGAGGCATTGTGGGCATGGCTTCAGCAATTTGCTCGACTACTAAAAGATCGAGTTTGCGTTTTTTGTTGTCAAATCTAGATTTAAAGGTGGCCGACGTAGCGAATTTGATTTTGGTTTGCATGTGATTCAATGATAAAAGTGGAATTTCAAAGGGAGTTTTCCTTAAATTAAGTCGCATTAAACAGTCATTTGCGATAGCGCATGATTGCGCCCCCCCCGTCTAACATAATACGACAGAGCTGATAGTGACCTTGACCATCGAGAACATCAACAATGGCGGTAGCTAGATAAACTTCAGACGGGATTCTGATATGATAGCTGCTAGTAGTGGCACTTGGGTTGGCCGATGTTTTCTCTGACTCATTTTTTTGTTCATCGAAATGGAGAAGGGAATTATGTCGCCTGTTGCATTGGCGACATCCTTTTAAGCTACAATCGATTGGACGGTGATTACCGCGTAAACAGTTTATGCAGAGCGAAGCCTTTTTTGATTCAGTAAGTCGATCTTGCGGATTTAAACTTAGAAATTTGTTACAGGTATAAATAGAATGTGCTTCTTTGCATATAGGACATGATCGGTAATACTGCGCGTTTGCATTTGTTGGGGTAGTAGCTGCAAATGCGCGTTGCGGATGTGGAGCATGACCTGAAGGTTGCCTATCATTATTAGTTTTGTGAGAGGTTTTATTTTGAAATTGAGCGTGAGACGATCGAGTAGTTTCAATGTGCGATCGACGCTCTAAAAATGAAATTAGGTCTTTTAGAGTAGGAATTTTTGATGTTCCAGTGAACTCTTCCCATTTTTCGCGAAGGTTATTGGGAAGTTTTTCTTTCATAATATGAATAAGAACTAAATCCCACTGATCGACTGGTTGCTTGAGAGCCCTTAGTGCTCTAACATGTTTTTGTAGTTTGTCTAATAAAGTGCGAACTGAGACTTCTTTTGACACTGATAGAATGTTAAAAAGAGCGCTTACGTGATTTTCTGCAATGAATTTGCGATTGTCGTAGCGATCTGTTAACAATTTCCATGCAATTTCGTAATTCTCGCTTGAAGATTCGAGTGACGCGATTACCTCGGCTGCTTCGCCTGTTACGCATGACTTTAAATAGTGAAATTTAAATATTGACGGAACTTGAGGATTATTGTGCACTATAGAGTGGAAGGTGTCACGAAACCCTAACCACGTATCAAAGGTTCCTGAAAAGGACGGCAGTCCAAGTTTCGGAAGATTGGGGTCCAATAGAAAGGGACTTGCATAGTTAGGAATGGAACTAGCGCCTTGCGAATTGATCGCGCTTAAGTTCCCAAGATTTTCTAAAGCTTGACTGGGACTATTTACCGATGTTTCTCTATTTTCGACCCTTTCAATGTCACTACTTTCTGAATTTATTTCTTTGGCTACTTGCGATGTGGATGTGGATTGTGCTGACGTTTTTGGTACATTTGTATATGTTTTGATTATTTTCCGTGCTCTTCCGTTTAGAGCGAAAAATCGATTTTCGAAAGACGTTCTTTCGATTTCATTATTACTTGAAGTGTCCTCGTTTTCAGATAGCGATTCTAATTCGTTTTGCATTCCTTCGAACTCATCCCATAACAACGCGTGTTTCGCCAATCTTCCTTCAATATCTAGAAGTTCGACGTCGGCGTCTGGGTTAGCCTCGAAATCATTCAAAACTTTCTCAAACCTAGTCAATTTACTTTTAATAAGCCCGCGTTGGTGTATCAAACGCGGAATTGATTCACTTTCAGCCATTTTGCACTTATTTATCGAAATTAACACTTAATGAAAGGAGTGAGATAAGGATATATTAGGATGGTGACTCTGAAACTTGCTTACCCGTTCCTGGCTTGTAAGACCGATGACTGGATGAGCTCGTAGATAATTGGCTGCTGGTTGTTTGCTGTCTTGGAACACGTCCTTCATGCACTCGTTGACACTATGGCATTCCAACGATAGATGCACTGATGTAGATAGCAAACGGCACTGTTTCACACGACACGAGTTTTCTGCTGCGCGGTAAAACAATTGGCTGCTGGTTGTTTGCTGTCTTGGAACACGTCCTTCATGCACTCGTTGACACTATGGCATTCCAACGATAGATGCACTGATGTAGATAGCAAACGGCACTGTTTCACACGACACGAGTTTTCTGCTGCGCGGTAAAACAATTGGGTTCGACGGACCAATGAGTAATGTGTGTATGAATTGACACGAATTGTATTTTTGATATTTATTTATTTCTTTTCTTGATTGGAAGACAACCGCTCCTGCTGAGTTCTTATATTTAACTAAAAACTAAAAAGACAATATTGCAAGAAGGTAAACTACGCCGAACCGGTATAATTGGCCCGTACATTCAGTAGGCGTCGCCTTACCTACATATAGGGAAAATCCTGTACACCGTTCGACCTCAATTAAGTAGTAAAAACACTTTTAATTAGAGAAGAAAAGAGGTCTGAAACAGATGTGCAGGTTTTTTTCCATCTTTATGGATCATGTCATAAACACAGGAACCAAAATACCAAGAAGGATAAATCAGTTCCTGGATTTATGCCATGTAACAATAATTTATGTTACGACGTAACAGTGACATTTTTCAATTTTTTTTGCGATTTTAGTACCCTGGTGCTCTAATTCTTTGTTTGTTTGTTTCGTATGCTTTCCTATATCATTCATCCGATTACGATGAAACTTCGTTTCTGCATTAACAAAATCATTTTACAATTGGTGGTTCGAGAGTTATTTCAACATTTGATATGATTTAGCGGCAGTTCGTTCGTTTTTGGTGTAGTAGTTATGCATTCCCATTACTAAATGGTAAAGATGGATGATGAATGTTGGATAGTGGATGCAGGACGGAGGATTGAAGGTGGAGGATGCTGGATGGAGATTAAGATATGTATGTAAAGATTTTTTCTATTTTCCTCTCACTTGTGACGCTAAATGTCCGTTAAAAATGTGTGTGAATATGAGTTTTCAACGTACATACATATATGTATGTTCTTTTTAATGGTTAAATAAATAATATCCCATGCTAAAAATGAGAAAAAAATATATAAATTTAAATAATAGACATAAAATAATGGAAATAAAATTCGTAGATATTATTTCTTCGTAAATATCTTTTTTTTATAAAATAAATTTTTTTCATAGAAACAAAAAAAATTAACTAAATTCTCTTGAAATTGAAAAAAAAAATAACCATTTACATAATTTCAAAATTAATTGTTTGTACTGCTACTTCCTTCACAACCAAAACATTTCGTCTATTGACGACAGAAAAATTAGCATTGATAAATTTGAACCTGTCAACCTGTTCCTCATATCAGTAGCGATTAATCCAGCCTCTGAGAGCAATCTTTCTGCAGGTACCGAAGATGCAACTACGGATAAGTATTTAACTGCAAGGGTATGCGTCCGTGGAAATTGAAACTTTAGTGTTTCTCAAATTTCATAAGGACTTTTTGTTCTATTCACTACAGGTTGACATAAAAACTGACTGAGCTCTTCAGAAATTCCATTAAAGTCTTCATCTGCATGAGCTTGAGAAGCACTCTGACACGCAAGTGAATGATGGAGCGTCCAAAGATCAGCTGCATTACCTTGATGATAAAGGTTCGGATTCCATCGAAAAAAGAGGAGACGCCATAATATAGGTATCGCCTCGCGAATTGCAACCGGATTATACTAGATGGTACGAATACGATACTCGAAGGTATCGTAATATTTAACACATTTGCAGTTAACTTGACATTCAGATCAGTGCTATCAGCTAATTTTTTGTTAACTAATGTAGGAAAATCTATCGTGCATCGAATCTTTTAACTGTTGAAATTCGTTCGATTATTTAACGTTAACTAATCGATTATGCCGATTAATCGACAACACTCCAATCGATTGCAAAAATCTATTTTTTTTTTTAAATTAATCGATTAGTCGATTAATCGAATCGAAATCGAACATCCCTACTTCACAAGAAAAAAACTCGCCATTCGATCAAATTTCCGTGTAACCAAAAACCGCTCGTAAATTGATTTCTATCACGTATTCTCTGTCCACTCGAATCGATTGCGCGTATTTTGATGCCGCGAAACTTTCTAAAATTCCGCCACAGAAAAACTAAAAAAAAATTGGAAAAACTAATGCAGATAGACGCGCGCTTCTCTCTGGCCTCAAGCCGTCGTTCCCGTAATCTAGCCGGCATCTACCGAGCAACGGGACTTTTCCCAGCACAATCGAAATCGTTCGTTCCAAATTTTTTTGTGTGACTAGGTTGGTGTAGGTGTTTGTAAATGCGTCCGATGCCCGGCAGATCTTCGCACGACGAACGCATTCACAAAAACCGGACGGAACTTCCGATTTCCGGCGGCAACTTAACAATGTCTACGTTTAAAAAGAATACCGCACGTTCAAAGGGAGATCAGTTTGTAACTGGTCTGCTTTGGCAATATTCCAAATAGCTATCATATAATTAACCCTTTCGGTCACGAATTAAATTTGTTTCTGTTGAGTAACTTTACTATTTTGTTGTATCACGTCTGCCCTGTTCATCGAACCACAACGAAATGAACATTTTCGGAAACAAAAGAATGTAACTAAACAAATTTAAAGGATGTAATACACAAACCGGCTTAGCTCGTGCGATATCTTCCTTATAATTTCATGTCTACAATTGTAGACACGGTGACTGAAAGGGTTAAGAGTTAGTTGTTTTTCCGGTGTTAGTGGAGTAAGCTTGTGTAGTTCGGAAGATCGTTCCCATAAGTGGAGTGAATGAACTAGTTCGCGGTGAATTCCGGTCCTAGTTCGTTTGTAGGAGGTAGTTCGTCATGACATTTGCATACCACGTATCATTCCGCGAAGTTGGAACTGAAAGAAGGAACTAAGTTCCTTCCTGAGTGGGGACAGGTCTTCACATTCACTCCGAACTTGAAACGAATTAGTTCCTTCCTGATTGGGGACCTTTTTTTTTTAGGTCCTCACATTCAATCCGAACTTGATGGGAACTAATTCGTCAGTGAGTGAACTGCGAACTACAAGAGTGAACTAGTTCGCAAGGGCTGGGGAACTAGTTCGTTCGCGATCACTAAGGTGAACTAGAATGCGCAAGCCTACAGTGGAGTGAAAGCTATCATATAGCTTAGAGATGGGCAAAGCAGTTCCGTTTGGTGAGTGAGTGAACTCCGACTCACTCACTCAAATGAAGGGCGAACGAAGTAGTTCTTTTCAAGTTCAGAGTGAATGTGAGGACCAAACACAAAAAAAACGTCCTCACTCACGAAGGAACTACTTCTTTTCAAGGTCGGATTAAATCTGAGCACCTAAAACAAAAGCTCACTAACGAAAGAACTACATAGTTCTTTCAAGCTGTATCACGTGGCGAAACTAACTACAGTTCACCAAAAGGGAGTGAGTTAGTTCACTCACTCACTTCAATGAACTGCTCTTTTAAAACAGTTTACTCATGAACTCTAATAGCTTACTAATCTTTCCTTTTCTTTGAAATAGAAATGTCGAAAAATCCAACGCAAGTGTTTATTGTGTTCATTAAATGAAGAATACGAGGATGTATTTAAAAATTTACTGCATATGAATAACGACACACACTGTCTGCGCATATCGTATTAATCACTCTTCACTGTCAGTCAGTAATCCAATTAAACCAGAACAGCTTAAGATGTGTGGGATGCAGCGTAAACTAATGGTGTTTCGCTTAACCAACCTTTTTTTCTCAAGGATCCGGATGAGGTGACACCATTTTTGGATGTCATCTTTAGATTCCGGAAAGTGCAATCGCTATAAAAAGGCAAAAAGGAAAGATCAACTCAAAGCTTCCTTTGAAATAATGAACGAAAGGGAGGACATCTGTACATATATGTTTAGCAAGTAATGACATTTGGAGCTGCGGAATATGTGAAATAGGTATGTCGTTATTCTGATAAATTTCGGAAAGTGGAAGCAATTGCACAGTGAACCATTACGTGGACGAATCACTAATCGGCATCGAAACCGAAGCAATATTAATTGTATGTAGTTGCAAAAGTAATTTGATATGGACCAGTTAAACAGATATCTTTCTGTTTACTTCTTAACGAAGTAAGGTCAAACATGACGTATTAAAACAGAAAGTGTTCGCAGCCCCACGAAGATGAAAGTATAAAAATGATGATGGCAACATTTCACTCACACTCTAGCTCTTCCTACTCCCTTTGTTGTTTGCAGTAAGATTTTCCGTTAAGATATATGACGGTCAGCCTTGCATTCGAATGATCAATTGATAGACAAACGTCTATGTAGTTAATTTCCATCAGAAAAAGGGCTAGTTTAAATATATACACGGGTGGCGTGGACTCGAGGCAATATAAATCAGCTTAAGAAAGCTAAACTTGATGTTTTTCGAAATAGGTGCACTTTTAATTCAAAAACCCACCGTATGCTATTGTTTTGTTCATTGTCTAGTTTTTGAGCTTAGCTCTTCAGCTCATCAAGAAAAAATTGCAAACAGTTTTGCGATTCATTTATAAATAAATCTATTTATTTTATATTTGACATGTTTTCACACCTTTTCATAATGAATTCCGACACTCTTAGTTTCCAGAATAATTACATTTATACACTTGTATAAAGTAACAATTTATTTCATATTTGGTTTGAATAAATTTGTTCCTACAGTCCATTATACAATCTATTTATTGACGGTTGATCCAAAATTTTCGCAATATCTGAAAGAAGTAAAAAAATGTATTATTTAGAGAATTTTCGGGTTTTAGAAACATAAAATATATTATAGTGATCATTAAGTTTAATAATTAAGAAGTGTTATCATGATTTCGAACGTTAATTGCTTACATCAACCGAATTGAAAACTGGAAAACGGAAAACTAAATAATCATAGGGCTTACTTTCGAAAGTGTTCATTGCCGTTATATAATGTTTGTTGCCGTTACATGCCAAAAGAAATCCTATGTCGTATCGTCCTATCAGGTTAACGTAATTTCTCTTAAAAATTATGGAAAAGATAATTGATTGGCATATCACAGATGAAGCTCTGAAATCACAGCCCCTACACTCCAATCCATATGCATATTAGCCAGGGAAATCTACAATCCACGACTTACAAAACCTGGTCACAAATATCAAGAAAGCGATAACTTTCTTCAAGACCTAACGAAAGCTAGAATAACAGTACAGGGCTAAGCTGATGACTTTGCCATCCTTTTTAGAGATAAATTTGAAGCAGACTGATGCACTAATTTTGGGTATCAATGCAAAGAAAAACACATTTATTGCATTCACAAAAAGGAATTGTAAGGATAAGTTATCTAGGCCTACTCTTTTTGAACAATCTTCAGAGTATGCCAGCGAAGTTAAATTTCTGGGAGTCATCCTGGATGAAAAACTAACTTGGAATGGTCATTTGAACAAAGTTCTTGAAATGGTCAGAGTCTCTCTCTGGACCTGCAGGAGCCTTTTCGGCAAGAACAGGGGACTGAGTTCAGAAATAAACTACTGGATATAGGTATACCGTCGTTAGGTCCATTATAACTTACGCGTCATCTATGTGGTGGAAGAAAACGAACAAGAAAACTGCTCAGTTCAAACTAATTAAAGTTCAAAGACTAGCATGCCTGGGTATTACTGGGTACTGGTACCGAAATTTAATTTCACAAGACCATTCAAAGTTATCGTACCTTAGAGGGAGGATTGGACCACAAATAAACCCTCTCCGTTAATACTGAACAAATATATACACCATTTTGAGATGGTTCGGTATTGTAAGAGTTTACCTCGTCCGACCACCTATAATAACCGCTATAAGAAAAACTGTTTACGAAGCTGTATAGAGGGAATAAAAAGTGGAGCACCGTTCTACATACAAATGGAAACGAAAAGGTACTGACTGTACATCCATACGGATTCAAGTTCGCTGTACTACTGTCTCTGTTCAGATACATGAACTGAGAAATTTGGTGGTGGTTTACATAGAGAAGCATTGCAATGTGCAAAGCGATGTAACAGCAATCAGTGACGACACTTACCCCATCATCATTTTACGGCAACCGGGGGAACACCCAACATTACTTTAGAATCAACAGCAGAGCTTCATGAATCCGTATCACAAGGAAGATTAAACCGTGTAACCTACGATTGAAACATAATACATAGTACAGCCATCTGCACTCCACGGGGACATCCGAGAATGAGGCTATTAAACGGTATGCAGACGAAACCAGAAAAGTGGAGCACAACCGAATAACAGATATTTTTTTTCGGTATTAACGACAATAGCGTTACAGTTTAAGTACTTGAGTTGCAACGGAAGTATTCGCTGCCGTTCGTCTTTGTAATGCATGCAGCTGTGACGACTATTGGTGCCATCGGTTTTGCAGCTCGATGTTATAAAAGTATTTGACGTAGATATGGCTGGTTGCTAACCCTAGGTTAGTTATCCCTGAAAATTGGAACGATTTTTTGGAATTTTAATTTGTCGGACTTATATAGAGATCGATATGACAATCAGCGTATTGTCGATATTTCCAAGGGTTTTGTATGAAGTGTTTGTGTCCCAGCCACTCAGGCCAGAAGGACCCTATCGCTGTTAAGTCGCAGACCCATTGATTTTATTTGAACTAGAAAAGATGTTACTTAGCTAAACTAACCTAAGCTATTGAAAGTATAAAAAGGTGGAAAACTCTCACTTGAACAGTTCAAACTGATTAAACTTAGAAAAGTTGTTTTATCATGGAATTAATGGTATATTTTGGACACTTCAAAAGGCATATCATGCAACTACTAAATGACCTAAGCGCTGAGTAGTGAGACTTTTTCATCACATTCTCTCAACGGCTCTGATTTCAGCACACAAAAAAAAATTAAAAAAACAACCTTAAATTAGTTAATAACTTAATTTAAATTAGTTAATAACCTTGTAAAACTTACCTTCTTTTTCACTTTCATCAAAGTCTTTCTTCGGGAATTCCACATCAAAAGTAATATAAAGGGTTCCTTGGAGATTGTTGTTCTCATAGTTTGGCATACCTTCTCCTTTCTTGCGAATCCGAGCGCCCGGCCATGTTATTTTATCACGATTAATTTCGACACTGTGGCCATCTAAGTGTTCAATTTTCATAGAGAATCCAACTAAAGCGTCCTGTAATAATATTAAAAAAAGGTATCATAAATAATTTTGCCTCCAAGAGATTATTACTTTCAATATTTCATGTCAATGTAATTCACGCAAGTGTATATAGTTTCAAGTTTGAAAAAAATATTGAATTCAGTCTTTTATGAGTCCAGCAAAATTTGTTCCTACTTATTGAACTGAAGGGCAGTAGTATATAAATTGAGTTGAGAAGCGAAACTGTTTCTTTTTACGCTACGCTACTCTTTTCCACCTTTTCGAACTGGAAAATTATACACATGATGCATGATAGCGTTTAAGAAGATATTAGGGCCGGTTTCACAGAGCTTAATCTTCAAATGCTATTTAACTGTTGACCATACCATGATGTAGCCAAAGCATACCGCTAAACATCCAAAAAACACGTTAAAATGGACCAGAGCAAAAGATAAATAGTCTGCAGGTGAAGGCTATTTATTGCCCAGAATTGGTTCTTGTTGAGTCCCGGTCCGCGTTAAGAAAAGAAATGGACACGCGGCCTAAAAAAACGTACTCAAGTTCGATTAAGTGAATGCACTGTGCAATTTGATTATATATTTGTCGGCCATTTTCACCAAAATGGCAATTTACTTGTCCGTCGAGGGGGTGTGAGACTTGAGTGACAGTTGAGTGCCTTGAATATCTGCCCTGTGGAGTCTTCAGCGCTCCCCCCCGCACATTTATTGATCTGTAAGTTCTGCATGTTTGCGCGCAATTCATTCGTTCGTTGACACCACGAATTGCGTCTAGCGGTGTGATACCAGACGTAGACGATATTGGGAAGCGTCTTTTCTCGTTGTCTTTGTATAGATAACCTACAAAAAAAAAAATTTCAGTCCAAAAAGGACAAATTGGCCTTGTGGCCGGCTTCACTGGCCCTCGTGGGATTCTTGGGTGTATTCGTCGTATCGAGTACCTCCAGAAAGCTGCAATAATTGTGTGTTCCATGTCGAAATTTTGATCGGGAAAATTGTGAAAATTTATTGATATTGAGGGAGAAACGAATTAATGATTTGTGAGAGTGACCGCATGAACGAAAACTAAAATGAATAAAACGTACTAGAATCCGAAATATAATAGAATAAATGAATTGTGTCGGAATAAATAAATATACTAGAATCGGAAATATACTATAATAAATTAAATTATGCTGAAATAAATAAAAACATACTAGAATAAATAAATATACTAGAATCGGAAATATACTATAATAAATTAAATTATGCTGAAATAAATAAAAACATACTAGAATAAATAAATATACTAGAATCGGAAATATACTATAATAAATAAAATTATGCTGAAATAAATAAATATACTAGAATAAACAAATATACTTGAATAAACAAAATTATGCTGAAATAAATAAATATACTAGAATCGGAAATATACTATAATAAATAAAATTATGCTGAAATAAATAAATATACTAGAATAAACAAATATACTTGAATAAACAACGTTATGCTGAAATAAATAAATATACTAGAATAAACAAATATACTAGAATAAATTAAATTATGCTGAAATAAATAAAAACATACTAGAATAAACCAAAATATACTAAAATAAATTAAATGAATAATCTAAGGATAAAAGCCAAACACGACCACTGACCGGACCGACGAGGACGGATTAATAAAAAGTAAAAAGAATTGAAGTAAAATATAACTTAAATTATAACATAAAATAGAACTTAAAATATAACATAAAATATAACATAAAATAATTGAAAGGAAGAAAACAACATGAAGCAGAATTAAATGGGGTGAGTCGATTTTGTTTATTTTTATTAATTTTATTTTGTTTATTATATTTCTTTGCGGTTTTCTGGGTCAATGTTTTTACAGATTTTTTTTTTTGCTTTATTTCTGTAGTAAAGATGATTAAAGGCTAGAAAGAGCCAGTCAAGAATGAACCCGAACGTTTAGCTCCTTTAGCCCCGAACCTCTAAAAGGGGCCGCGACGCGAAATGTTTTAGAGGACAGTCGTGGCTGAGGTAGGGTGGGCAGAGCAGGGCGCTACTTACACCTAAGCGCCCTGACAAATCGCGAAGTCGCGCAACTCCACCGCTTCTTGGTCTTTCACGACCTATTGGGAAGATAGTCCCAATTTTAATCACCCTGGAGTAAGCCGACACGAAATTTTGTTGTACAGGCCTAGGGTTTATGGTCTGAGGTAGAGCAAGAACCACCCCCACACTGCCGTAGCTAGTCCCGGCCGCCAGCAAGCGTGTCGCTTCCGTTCTACTTCAGCCACCAATTCGGACGTAGGCGGAATTGGCCCATTCTGTCCCGAACCTTTCCTATCCTTCAATTATTTTGACTTTTCCAAGTCAAAATAATTCTTCCAAGGCCTTCACCACAACATTCTTGTTGAGAAGAGTAGTTGCTAATCTATACTGTTCCCATCAGGTGCTACACAAGAAACTGACCATACCGCGTACGTCATAAATGGTTCAACGGCTTCTTAAATATAGTCAGAAGAAAAGCATACGCAATCATTAAGCTAAAACTGTGTTTTTCATTTACAAAAATTATGCATGCCGTACGGATGAGATTGATAAGGAGAAAGATGCCTTGAGATCTGGAATGATGAAATCAAGACTTTCTGACTTTACACCTCCAGTGAACGCTACACGCAGCATGTTCGAAACTTTTTTTAGTTTACGTGTAGGCGGATACAACTGTACAATAATAATTCTTGCCATTTACTTGGACTTGATACTGAGAACAGACACTCAAAGATATTTATGCCAAAATACTCGGAACGTCTGATTACCTGAAATTAACTAGACATTAGACCCGAACCCTAGTGGGAGCTCTGCCTGGAAATTATTTCATGAGGGAGTATCCCTATAGGATTTGTTTCTCTGAAAGCAAAATATGCAGGATTTGCAATTACGAAGATGAAACACTAAAGCACATCCTCTGTGAATGTAAGCGACTTGCTAACAAAAGACTTCATCACTTTGGTCAGGGTTTCATGCAGCCATTGGAGTTTCTGACTAATTCTCTTCGCAAAATACTAAGCTTCTAGCTAGAGAGTCCAGGGAGACATCAAAGTAGCCCCAATTGGGGTTTCAGTGATGGATTTAACAAAACCAACGCCAAGAAAATCTAAATATATAGAAGATCAGAGTCCTATTCGGGTGAAGTCAAAACAACACAGATCCAATCGATTGAGCTTCATACATACGTGGATGTAAGTAAACACGGATGTGCGACCGTTAGCTTCTTTCGCATCGCAAGCACAATACAAAACTAGTAAGATATGCACTTGTAGGAGAGACTCACTGCGCTGTTAATATATTCAGCGGCTTGAACTGCAAGTAGCGGTATAGTGGTTAAAACTAAAAAGCAAAAGACCGCATGGATGCAGCAAAGGATATTCCATTTGATATGAAGCAACCGGTTATCTTGCTTTGAAATTTTGTTACCAGTGTTGTGTCACCAGACTCCTTGTCGCCGATTATCATCAAAAGAAGTCAGCCAACGATTCATCTGCGAATAATAGTCAAAAGCCTTATGCGATTATGCGTCGAGTGCAAAATTAAGAGCAAAACCAGACCTCCTACAAATGGCAAAATTTTTGACAGCCAGGATAGTAAGATATACGAGACTTTTCTAGCTACACGAGTCCTAACTATTTTGGGCAACGTGAGGTGGTCGTCGAGTAGAGAAGAGGTGATGTGCGCTGTTTACGTGCTTGACTATTCGCGCCTTGTACCTAGAGATCGTAACTTCTCTATCAACCGACACGTGCATATTGCATAATTTTGTCGCACGCCGAGAGCAGCCACTTCAGATATGGTCGGACAACAGCACGAACTTCTATAGGACGAAAAAAAGAATTTAAGCGCGAAGTTCTGAACCTGAACAATGACATAATTCGCCAGAAGTTTGGGATCATTAGATGGAGTTTTACTCATATCAGGGGAGCGTGGAAGCGACTTGTAAGATCCGTGGCCTGTCGCGTTCACTACCACTGTTTCGTCTTTCAGAGGAACATCAACGATCGATTCTAATGGAAGTGGAATGTAATATTTATTCCCGGCCCCTGACGTACGTTGCACTGGAGACTACTAATGACGTAGCTCTTACTCCGAACTACTTTCTTCCTGGCTGAAGCAGCAGAGCAAAGCCGATTGGGAAATTCAGCGACGATGATCTGATTTTAAAACGGAATCGGTGAATTTCACATCGAGTGACCAAAGTGTTCTGAAAGAGTTGGAAAAGTGAGTATCTACTAATTATTGAAAAGACGTGGCACGACGCAAAACATTATTATAAACTCAAGTAAACAAAATAGTAATAATCTGCCTGGACACCAAATCCGATCGCAATTAAAGCAAAATGCTTGAAAAGCAAGTAGTGCTAATCGGCTACCAGATCTTGACCTTGTATTCTCTTCTAATGTTTTCTCTGATGCATGGTTCGATTGCATGAATTTCTGCTTAGAAGTTCGTATTTGACTTTTCGGGGCAAGTGTGTATGTCGACCGTTCTTGTTCTGTGTCTATACACTCCTGTTCCAACTCCCTCATTTGTCTTGGAGCCATCTGTATGCCTTTTCAAATTCAGGACTATGTTTTTTCTCCAGTCCTTCTTAGATGGGAACTTTACTTTGAATGCTATTTCAAAGTTAAATCTTGGTGCGGTATTATCCGAAAAATGAACACCAATAGTTCAATCTCTCTCACTGTGAATATTTTAGTATTAACACAATTGCATTAATTTGATTCCATCAAATACTGAAAATTTCAGTAGAATTAATTTATGAAATAATTCTCTTCCGTAATTACTAGTTTAAAAGCCCCCACCACCCATTCTACCTACACTTTTCTTTTCTAAGATGCAACAATCAGTAGGCCCGTTTCTACGATGTTCAGCTACGTTCTAACTAGAACTTTAGCTGACAGATCTTCATACAAAACTTCTGGTTAAAGTTCCAGTTAGAGTTTAACTGAAGATCGTAATAATGACCCTAATTATGTTATATTGTTTTCGGTGTTTTCGAGTGGGTTAATACCTTATGTCTTTATATAGCCAATTCCACGATCGCGTCTGGCTTTTTTACGACATGTTCAACTTTTAGGAACGTTTATCCTTTACGAAAAAGGTAAAGTGAAGTAGGTGGAGCTGATATATATTTTTTAGCTACAGTGGCTTATAGCTTATTTCAACCAGCACCTATCAAAAACTTGAACCACTAAGGGCCGGTTTCACAGTTGAAATTTTATCTGAAGTTTAGTTAAACTTGAACTTAAGAATAAACTGCACTATAAACTTAACCCGATTTCACAGTAAATAAATATCCTAAGATTATCTAATCGGATCGTTGTGAACTAATATTGCTGAAGTTAAGCTTTTTAACATTGGTAGTGGCCCTAATTTTATATACCTAATTTCATAAAAAAAAACTCAAGCGTTTTATTTAAAACTAGCTATTTCCGATCGTTCCGATTAATATTGACATCACGGTACTTTGAATTAGAGAAGAAGTGACTAGCTGTCAAAAACCTCAATCCGAGCTCTAAACCGAGGAACTTCTACCGTTTAGCTTAATCCCAATATTGGATAAAAATTGAGCTTAACAACTTCTGTGAAACACATATGTAATTTGGGTAAATTTTTCTCACCGGGCACAAGCGAAAAAAGGGTGAAAACATTTTTTTTTTTTTTTAAACACTTTATAAACTAAACTTTGATATGTTTCCGTTTGGGGTCAAAATAAATATTTGGCATTTTCAACCTATAACTACAAAAAAAACAATTTCAAATTTCTAGTTTTGCTCAACCAGTACATTTTATTCGAACCGCCATGACGGTTAAGTTTGACGTTTCTCGTCACACATGAACACGAAAAAGGGAGTTTAAATCCCTACAGCCCCGCAGGGCTGCACGAAACGTAGTTGGAGCGTAGCGCGCGCCAGTCAGAAATCAACGCGAAAAGAGAGTTTTAATCCCTGAGCCCCGCAGGGCTGCGCGAAAGGTAGTTGGAGCGTAGCGCGCGTCAGCCAAACATGGCGGCTCGAATTGTACTGGATGGATGAAATCAAACATATTAAATGGTTTTTATTCATTGTTTTACGTCCCAAATGTCAAAAAAATTTATTGTCCACATCCTAAAACACACCAAAGTTTCATTTAGAAAGTAAATAAAAAATATGAAAAATCTCTTACATTATTTTTTCGCTTGTGCCCGGTTAGAAAATTTTTCCCAGTTCCAAACCAGCCATGTCTATACAGTACCCGACTTATGCTTCGGGTCATTGTCTTGATAAAATCGGAAGTCATCGCGAATGCCCAGTTTCTCCGAACTTTCAAGCAAATTGGACATCAAAATTTCGAGATAATGAGACCTATCTATTGTAGTCTCAACAAATTGCGAATTTCCAACTCCTGCGGCGAACATACAAGCCCACACCACAACGCTGCCACCTCCGTGTTTGAATGTAGCTTTCAAATTAATGTTTTGCAATTCTGTATTTGACTTACGCCAAACATATGAGCCTCCACAAAAGCCAAAAAAATTAAATTTCGACTCATCAGTGAATATATAACGGTATTCCAAAAGACAGAAACCTTATCCAAATGTTCCTTGGCAAATTTTAAACGTCACTTCCGATTCTTGGCGCCTATAAATGGCTTCTAACGCGTTATTCTACCATTGAAATCATGCTCTCGATGCACACGACGAATAGTTTCCGGGTGGCATGACTTGTCCAACTCAGCTTTCACTTTACTGGCAATATTTGGAGCCGATAGTCTTGGGGTTTCCCGGATTTTCCGGACAATAAACCGCTCTTTCGTTGGATTGAAAATTTTGTTGCGGGCATTTCTCCCTTTATCGTGCGTTCTATTTTCACGGACAAATATGTATATGATGCTCTCCACTGTAGAATAATTTAGTCCAACCATCTCAACAATTTTCCTGCGCCAATGACCACTTTAAAAATTACTGAGAACAAGTTCTCGCTGATCAATTGTTGTACGTAGTCCCATTTCACAAAGCTAATTTTTCTGCACGATCTTCTCAAAGAATTCAGGAAGAATGAACTTGAACACATTACGAATATAATGACTAAAACATAGAAAAAGAAATAACCGCTGCATTGCAAGATAAGGGATCATTGCACACCTGCAACGAATTTGGTTGAAGCTGTGGCATTGTTTTTTGTTGTGTCTTTCGTTTTTAATTGTTTTAGAATAATAAAAAAATATAGAAAAATAAATGAAGTCATATTTGTTTAGTTTAAACATTAAACTAATAACATGCGTTAAAATAATGTTGATATCTTCTTTAGTTTTGTTTTGATAGGCAGTTCAAAGTTTTTTTTACGTGCTGGTCGAAATAAGCTGTGAGCCACTGTATGTCTGCCAAATCTTGATATTCTTGTAAATTTTTTGGACATTTTGGACACACTACGCAAACAATGAATGCAAATCTCAACGAGAAATTATCTAAAATTACAAGCACAAGAAACAAAACATTTTTGTTGCATGTAGGATGATTAAATGAAACACATGCACGTGTTTAATAGGTACACGTCGCCCAACTAATACGAATTTTATCAATTTATCAAGCGTAACCGTGCAACCCCCTACTACGAAGAGTCAAGTGTATACTATTCGTAACCGTGTTTGCGAATGAATATTTTATTTGTATTCGCAAATACAGATTTTAGGAATTCCCTAGTGGGTGGCCGTTAAAGCGACCAAAAACATAGACCACCAAGAAGTTCGTTGTGATCCCTCATGTACTGTAAAAAGTTAGCCTGTGCCCAAGACCACATCTCAGGTAAACCACCCCGCCAGTCTAACAAATTGCGGCAGCTTGTCTAATTTTATGTTTACGAATTTGCACAAGTCCATGGTGAAGCACGTACCTAAAACACGTTCCCGCCTCGAAGCCAGACCAGGGCAGTGGCAAAGCATGTGAAAAATACTGTCCTCGACATCGGGTACACTACAGCTGCGGCACAGATCTGCAACATCCGCAACGTATAGTCTTTTGGCGTGCCGAGCGATCCAATTAGGATCCTATTTCCGAGCAGGACAAACTTCGTCTTACTTGAACTCAGGGTCGGCTAAAGCTACCGCTAGTGGGATTTTGTACAAGGCGAGTTGCCCAAAATATCGTCCAAAAACCGAAATTGACAACTTTGGGATTTTGAGCACCTTAGGCGACAAATTAATAGGCGAGAGACCAGTGCTCAAAATCCCACTACTGGCCTCAAGACACGATGTCAGGACCGACCACTAGCTTTTCGTAAAAAAGAGGATAAACTTATTATCTAAATCTCTTTTTGTCCAATTAACTAAACGTATCATTAAGTTATATATTTTTGCAAAAACCGTCAATTTACCTGTAGGCTTATTGTCACGTTTGTGTATAGGTCATCACCCTTTCTCTCAAATTTAGCGTGTGGCATTGTTTTTATTACAACTACAAGATCGCCGGGTTCCCCGTCTAAGTGAGGCTCGCCTTCTGCCACGAAACGTGTCTCTTGACCATCCTTCATCCCGGTCTCAATTTCTACTTCTAGCATTCTCTCCTCGTTGACCAGCTTCACGTTCGGGCACTCATCGCACACCGATTGCTGTATCATTTGGAATCGACCTGGTCCCAGGTTTCTCGTGACCATTTCTTGCCTGCAGTTGCACTTACGCGAACCCGATGCAGGTTTCAGTACAGGCTTATTTCGCATTATTTCAACAAAGTTGCCCGTGTAGAGTTCTTCGAGCGTGACATATAAGTTCATTACAATATTGCCGCCGCGTGGAGCGTCGTGATGACCATTGTCACCGCCGCCGAAGTGAAATCCGAAATCGCCGAAAAAGCTGGAGAACGGATCCGAATTGTCCATCATTCCGTCGCGCTTCAAGCAGTCCTCGCCGCATCTATCGTACATTTTTCGTTTTTCGGCGTCCGAGAGAACTTCGTAGGCAGCACCGAGGTCCTGGAATTTCTGTGAAGCATCCGGATCGTCTTTATTCTTGTCGGGATGCAGTTCTTTTGCCATTTTTCGATATGCTTTCTTGATGTCGTTCGTTGACGCAGACTTCCGCACATTCAAAATAGAATAAAAGTCGCGACCGGCCATACAAGTTATTGCGCATAGTGAAATTTGCACTATAATGCACCAAATTACACTATTCATTTTAATACGTACTATTTTCTAATTATTTTCATTAAAGATTATACACACTTCTCCCCAAAACTAAAACGATGGACTGCGTGGTGATTTGGTGAACACTCATTGGCTATTTGCTGATTCTGACAAGTGACAACCAAAACGTACGTCCGTAGACAACGTCAACCGGCAGACAAAACACATCTTAGATGAAAGACTCAATGGATAGGCCAAATTCGCAGTATAAGCGACATCTGGCGGAATTCTGGCTTCCATACAAAATGCATGTAAAAAGAAGTTGGCCGAAAATTGCAAACTTGATTTTCGTGTTGGCTTCTTTCACAAAGAGCTCCCGGAGACGACAAGACACCGGTTTTGTATAAAGCCATATGAAGTCAGAGAAGTGAGACAAAACAGGGTCAGGTTGGGGTTGTTTTACCGCGCGAGTGAGCGTCTCCAATACATCTGCGAGATTCTCGCAGAATCACCAGCTGGGATAATATCAATTGATGTGTAGGCGCTGTGGATTGTATTGTGGTACGTGCAGACTGGATTGGATTTCAATCGGCATAAAGTTACCGGGGTGACGAGTATAGAAAATTAGAAAATCGTAGTGATTTCCGTTAAAAAAATCAGTGTGTTCTAACAACCGACCTGTTTTTAAGTTCAGTTAGACGATTTTAAAGTATTATGAATGAGGGCTAAATATTTGTATGCTGAGGTGAGAATGGCTTAGGCACTGACATACATATTATCGATTTTTTCCAAAAACAACATTTGCTCCTAAAATATACTCACTTCAACTTTAAAATTTATGAGTATATGTGACCACTAATCATGAGATGATTGTTTTTAATTAACTACCATTTGTTCTAGTTAACTCTTCAATTTTAAGGTCAGGCCATGGTCAGTCCGACCTAATTTTGTTTAAAAAATATACAAGCCGTGGGTCATGAATTTTTTAGTTTCAACTTGACCTCTTCTACGTACGCACAGGGTAACCACAGTACTCTAACGAGGCAATGTTGATAATGTCCTGGCATACGGCAAGAAAGTAAAGTGAAGTTTGAACTGCCGACTTCACGATTTCGCCAATTCGGTTACAAGTAGGGCACGCGTGTCTCCTCCGGCATCAAACAACAACAACAAGGCACGTATAGAGAACTTAGGAAACTGCTAACAAACAATAGACAAAAAACGCTAGAAACCGCCAAATTTTTAAAAACCTCCAGAAAGCAATATCTCGGCCATATGCGTAGTGAATAGTGATGTGTAATTCAATTACTTTTTAGTAACGAATAATTACTGAACAGAGTAAAATACCCAATTACCGGCCACTCAACTGATTTTTTACTTTAAAATTCAGTAGTAAATTGTATAATATTAGTATTTAAAAACCGATGATTGATTTGTGAATATGACACCTTTTATTGTATATTTAAATTTTTATTCAGTCTTTATGAAAATAGGTACATATATTTATAAACTAGCCGCTTACGGCGTCTACGTTTACGTTGTTCCATCGCCCCTGTTACTCCCGTTTATCCATTGGTTCTGTTTCTTCCGTTGATACATTACTCCCGTTTCGGGTACACTTTCTCAGCTCAAGGAACTGGAGACATTAATGCCATTTTTCACTTTACATTTTTCACTTTTCATTTTTCTCCATCCCCCATCCACCATTCTCTATCCACTATCCTGTATCCACCATCCATGGTCCAACTTTACCATTTAGTAATAAGAACGCGAACGAAAACCGAAAACGAACAAACTGCCGCTAAATCATATGAAAAACACTCAAATGTTGAAATAACTCGCGAACCACCAATTTCGGGAATATTTAACTATGCTCTCGACCTGTCCGGTAGTCTCGAGAATTTCCATGCAAAATTTGGGAGGGAACGGTTCACAGGTGTAGATTTCAATCGAAATCGATCAAAAAATTGACTTATTCTTATATATTAGATAATAAACTGAAGTAAGGTACGAAACAAAATAATCTAACAACAAATAACAGAATCCCATTAAGGCAGTATTCTAGTCTAGAATTTTGAAAAAATCGAAATTTTTTTTTTCCTTATTTCGATAGTTTAGATATTTAAGAATATCTCCCTAAAAGGATTTTTCAAAATTATTATTATTTTTAAAGTTATAGTCATTTTAGTGACGTAGCACCCATTCTATTCTATGTGCGTTTAGTTTGAGTTTTCAGTTCTTCAAATGCTTCAAAAGAAGGAAGAACTGCTCGTCTTGCGGAAAGAAACGCTGAGAATCAGCAATATGAAGTAGAAGAAGGTCCGATGTATGGAGCTGGGATGGCTGATTAAGAAAATATAAGTTATATGTACGCATCTATCAGTTACACTGCCTGAAACTAACGTAAAACTTTAAACGTGTTTTTCTCGAAACTACTTTTTCGATGCGGCCGCCATAATATCTCAAGTTCTTATCGACCGATTTACTTGAAATTTGGCATGAATATTCTTAATATATGCCTCTATCGTATGAACCAATAAAAACTGGAAATTTCATTTTCAATATTTTTAAAAAATTCGGGAAAGTTAAAAAATTAGTGGGAAAATCGACCTCAATTTTTTAATAAGCCACCATTTTGCGAAAAAAAAATTTTTTTTCACTTTCACTGGTTCATACGATAGTGGCATTTATACTGATCAAAAATTATCCATAATTTTTTATTTTTCAGTGACTAGGAGGGTAGATATTATGGCGGCCAGGACACGGCCTTTTTTTTTCCTCCTCTACTTCAACGACACATAACTTGCTGAAATTTTAATATTGTTTTTTTTCTTCTAATTTTTGTATGTACTCTTGAAATATGAGTAAATAAGCCATAACAAAAAAAATAGTGAAAATATCAATCGCTTTTTTTTATGACTCCTCAAAAAACGCTCGAAATTCGGGCTTCTAGACTAGAATACCCCCTTAAGTACTGATAGTTTGGAATAATTCTATGAAAGTATTATGGATCACTTTGATTCTGATAATTATTACAGCTGAAATATTTTTCAACAGCTTGTGAATATGAATCAAAATTTGTACATTTCAGGCGCTACCGTCTTGTACATTTATACACCCAAAATTTGTTATGGATTCATTCTCTACGTCACTTTACTTACTTAATTACCTCTGGCATATTTCAACTTTTCAGTTTTAAGGACGAGATTGTTGGAGATTTATATTTCTTATTTTTCTCCTTTTCCTTTTCAAACGTTCAATTTTTCTTTCTTCAACAGCTTCAATTTTGACCAAGTTTGATTGTTCTTTAAGCTCACTAATTTCTCTTAATTCTTTGAAGGAAATTGCACTCGGTCGGAGACCTTTCTTTGGACTCCCTAGATTTTCTCGGAATGGGTTTACAGATAGAAAAGAAGCTTTGAAAGGCTTTGAGAAACAGAAAAGCAGTTTCTCGTTCTGGAAAAAAATAGCTACTTGCAGAAGATGATGTTGACGAGCAGAATCGTATTAAAGTTACAAATGTTTTCCAAATACGTTCAGTGGGCGTTGCCGAAAAAGAAGATCTAGACCAGTAGGGCATAATAGATGGTGCTTAAAGACCCGGTTATTGAAGTTGGGTTAGTTGAAATTTACAAGCCAGGAAACTACCCACTGGAAAAATTCTACCCAGTTTTTAGTGATTGGCGTAATAAGAAAGGGAGTATTTGATCGTGGCCAGTAATTAAATTCAACTGAAAATTATAACCCAAATACCGGCCAGCCAAAATCTTTTTAAATAAATAAAAAAATATCACAAATCTTAGTTATTAACTACAATACTATTTTTTATCTATGAAAGGAAGATCGAAACATGAGATGGCATTAAAACGAACAACATAACCGGTTTCGTTTCGATCCAGGTCGAGAAGTTGGTTTGGATCGAATCGATTTCATTTCAATCCGATCTGCGTCTACATGCGATTTTAGAGGATTGAATACGGGTTCAATCCTCCATGTAAACGTAGTAATATACGTGTGGGCGGTAATTGGTGGTGGCCGGAATTAGTCTACTTTACCCTACATCAACTTTAATACTCAATATTTGGTATTCGATACTAGTTATTGTTCAAAGCATCGAATACTAAATAGCGAATAACTACTTTTTGCACATCTCTATCATGTGGTGTCGTTGTTCTATGAAATAGCTCGCGCAGTTTTTTTGCTGACGTTGATTCTGTTGCTCCCGTTATTGCCATTTTTCCGTTGCCCATTTTTCAATTCTCTTGCCCATTGGTTCTGTTGCTCCTATTGATTCCGTTGCTCACATTCTTTTGTTGCTCTCATTGGTTTTGTTGCTTAAGAGCTTAATAATATCAAATTTTTTACCTGTAGTTAGCTTCACTGGAAACCTAACATTCAGGAACGAGTAAGGAAAGCAACAGTTGCGCTCTACTCATGCAAAAAGGCCATTGGCATGCAACCCCGGATAGTTCATTGGCTCTACGTGTCCGTCATCAGACCGATACTCATGTACGGTGTTGTTGTCTGGTGGACGGCCTTAGACAAAGCGGCTAACCGCACCACACTGGGAAAGGTACAAAGAACAGCATGCATATGCATCAGCGGAGCTCTGAGAACAACTCCCTCTGCAGCACTGGCCATGCTGTTCAGTCTGCCGCCCTTAGACATCTTTGGCAAGCAAATGGCAGCCAGTGCAGCCATTCTGCTAAAGGCCTCCACACTGTGGACTGACATTGTGCAGCCCACTCAACAATTTTGAGTCACTTCAACATTCCTGAAAACACCGACTACACCCCTCCCAGTTATGACTTCGATAAAAACTTCTCAACAGCCATCCCAACCCGCCTAGAGTGGGAAAGGGACTTGGTACGAACGAAGAAAGAGTCCGCCCACATATATACAGACGGCTCCAAAACTGAAGACGGGGTAGGTGGAGGTGTTTTCTCTGAAATGCTTAATATTAGCAGCTCTTTCCGCCTTCCGGACCACTGTAGTCCGGACCACTGTAGTGTCAACTGGCGATCAAGGAGGCCCTGTCCTGCCTGAGGTGTAATGTAATATCTACTAGGGATATTAGCATTTTCACAGACAGCCAAGCGGCGATAAAATCCCTGGAATCGACCTCGACAACATCAAAGGTCGCCGTAGAATGTAGATCATCTCTTAAGGAGATGGCCGAACAGTTCAATATTCTTCTGTGCTGAGTGCCAGGACACATGAATATTCCAGGGAACTGTATGGCTGACGAACTCGCTCGGCGCGGCACCACCCTTCATACTTCGCCGGTATATCAGAACCTGGGTGTGCCTCTCTCCACATGTAAACTGCTACTGAGACTGGACTCAATTGAGAAAACCAACTCAAGATGAGCGGAGGGTACAACATGTCACACTGCGAGACAGATCTGGCGAAAGCTGGATCTTAATCGTTCTAAAAGGCTGACTCTGCTCAAAAGGGTGGACATCAGCAAAACAGTCGGTGTCCTAACCGGACACTGTCTTATAGGTCGGCATGCAGAAAGGCTTGGACTTTTCTCAAACGACTTCTGTAGAAGCTGCCAGGACGAGGAGGAGGAGGAGACAGTCCTTCACCTTCTCTGTACTTGTCCAGCTCTGTCCGTCAGAAGGAAAGCTCATCTCGGAGCGTACTTCTTCAACTGTCTTGGTGAACTTGCCACAATGGAGGTCGCGAGAATCCAACGCTTTATTATAAGCTCTAAATGGTTCGACGAGTAGGACCGGAGTCGAAGATCCTGTGGTATCACAACGGACCTTTTAGGTCTAAGTGTGTCCGTGTTCTCACGGACAGCCACGTGTACCTACCTACCTACCTGTAGTACCTTAAAAAAAAGTCTCGCACAGCTAACAACCTTAAGAGCAACGCATTATTAAAGCATTTATTTCTCACTCCTTCATTCATTAAAGTTTATTTTTTTCTCAGACCCTCATTTATAATCATCAACTACATTGTCAACAAGGCTAACCCTGTCTATGGTATTGTAAGAATATGTTTGGCGCTGGGGGCTATGGTCTTCTATTGCTCTGTTCTTTCCCTAGTCAGATCATTTACGTCTTCCTCGCTACCAGAAACATTTTAAACTAGTTTCATGCAGTCGCTTGAACACTTGAAGATAAATGCAATATTCCAACCATCAGAGCCAATACGGCCGGTATGAGTCGATCCATTATATTCTCAACAGCTATGACACAAACATAAATTTTTATTTTAAAAGTCCGACAAGGTCAGCTTTATTGAAAACTTATTAGTAATTTAAAATATTCTTAAAAGTAATCATTTATTACGAATATTCATTATTAAAATAAAATAAGATAATAAATATTTACTTTAGAACATAAATATTTGTATAATTAATTATTATACTTTTTTCCAGTTCATAATTATTTATTTGCTATCTCTAATACCTTGGCCAGATCCTAATGTAATTAAATTACTATGTTCGAAAGATAGCGCACGACTCGTAAGAAAATTGGTGCATCTAAAATGGACGCCGATTCTCGAGAAGTATAAGGTATGAAGGTGTAGAACATTAAAAACAATGTTTCATATAAATTCTTATTTAATTTTAGGTAAAGTTACCACTGGAATGTCCTCTACATCCGTTACGTGATGTTTTTGGGCCGCAACAGGAAGCGAAAAAACGGGATCGGCCAAGTCAGTGGACTTGTCGACTATGTGGTAAAAGTTTTTTTCAAGAAAAGTTTCTGGATATTCACTTTGATAATAGGCATCAAAACAACATTAACAAAGTAAGTACTTCCGTTGGCTACAAAAATGTAACAACAAAATCATAACAAATTTTTTAAGGAAAAACAAGCCTTGTAAAAGGCAAATGACACAACACTATGTAGAAAGTAGGTCGAGCATTTATGCTGGAGTTAGATAAAAGGTATTGTAGAATGAGGCTGCACAGCGCAGTTACCAGGTGTGCAACCTTAAAACGGCTGTTTTTTTATTTAGCAAAACACAATAATTAACGCAGAAAAGTGAAGAATATTTTATTTGAAGTAATTGCCCTCGTTGGCTATACATTTTTCCCATCTTTGGGGAAGATTGTAGATTCCACCCCAAAAGAATTTACTCCCTTTGGATAAGAACCACCCGTCGAGCCATTTTTTAACATCTTCATAAGAATTGAAGTGCTGCTCAGCAAGCGCGTGTCCCATCGACGCTAGCAAATGGTAGTCAGAAGGGGCTAGATCTGGAGAGTAGGGCGGGTGGGGTAGCAACTCCCAGCCAAGTCCATCCAACGTATCCCGGACCAATCTTGCTGTGTTTGATGGTGCGTTGTCATGCTGGAAAATGATACCCTCATGCCGATCCGCGTATTCCGGTCTTTTTTTGCGCAATTGACGATCCAATTCGATGATTTGTTGTTGGTAGCGTTGAGTATTGATCGTTTCAACAGTTCGTAGTAAACCACCCCCTTCTGGTCCCACCAAACACACAGTATTTGTTGAGGGTTCGCCCGGGCTCACCCACGATTTTTTTCGCTTAGGGTTTTCAAAGCATTGTCGCCATAGACCTCCACAAGAATTCAATGCGCCTCGGCGGCAAATTTCTTCCAATTGAAGAGGAATAGCAGTGCCCCCGCAAATGCTCTTTATCTGGCACAAAATTCGACATGTTTATCGAGATCAAAGGACACGTTATTGTTCAAAACTGCTGACTTTGTCTTTTGTTTACTAATGAAAAACATCAAAGCAATTCATTCCGGTCTAGGCCCGTGCGCACGGAGGGGGGGGGGGGGTTGGTGATTCAACCATGTTTCCTAGGGTTCCTGTGTACGCACTCGCACCGAAAGAGCCTCAAGCCGGCTACAGACTTCGCCTGCTTTTCTTGTTTTTCGTATTTCGTGATTTTCTCGTCTTATTTCATAAAACACATGAAACTTGCAAGAATACGAGAAAGTATTGTATTGTTGCGTTTTCGTGGTTTCTCTACATTTTGTGCAGTTAAACTTATTTTCAATTTCTGAACTTCTGCAAGTCTAAACTTTTGACAGTAACCACGAAAAACTTACGAGAAAATAACGAAAAATCGTCTCGTGTATTTTTCGTCACTTTCTCGTCAAGCAAAACCCTTTGATGTTGTGAAAAACCCGCCTCCAGTAGAGAAAATGCACGAATCGCGAATCGCGACACTATTCACGAGAAAGACGCAAATGACGTGAAATAGCCGAAACGAGATAAGCCTATAGCCGGCTTTTGAGGGGTTTGGCAGATGCGTACCAAGGAGAAAAACCAGTAAATTTAATTTTTCTTCGTGCTCATGCAATTTTACTCTATAAACATTCGAAATGATTACCTTTTCGCTGCAAAGTTGTAAGTTTCCATAAAAGAAATGAAAGAAATACAAACATTTGCCATTGAACACAAAAGGACTCAAATTTATTGACTTTAGGCAATCACTGCAAATATTTAAAAACAGTATTTGAAAATGTTGATGGACTAAATACGACTCAGCCTAATTTTATGAGTCTTTTTGATGCAACCGATTGATGACCTGGTGTTGTCGGCAAAAGCTGGAGCAATCACTCTTTATTACAAGAACTGCTTGTAAACCAGCTCAGTAAAATCATGAAATTTTTGTCTCAAGGCCTGTTTTACTTAAACAATTTGACTGTTTTTTTTTTTTGTAAATTTGTTATGTTAAGGCTGTTCAAATAATTCAAAAATTTAAATCTATGTATCGAATTGTAGGCAGAAGATGCTGTTTGCTTCGGAGACTTTTGTGACATAATGCGATGTGACGTTTTTATTTCGCAAGAAAATAATTTCTCAAATGCAGACTACATTGTAACCGATTTGGAAGTATGGCGAGATGGCGCTGGATACAATACAATGCTAATGCAAGTACACCGAGCCCATATTGTATCTCTAATTTCGGAAAGGTAAGTAATTTAAAAAAAAATGTTTATCTCTCGTATAATAAATAGTAAGGTGCCCTCTTTTAATATCACTTTGATTATATGAGACAGTTGTTTACCCTGTCCCGAAACTTTATCTTTTGTACACTGTAAAGGTTTGTTAGGGTTTGAAGCTAATAAGAAAATGTGTAATTCAAAATTCATTATAATTAAAAAGGTATGACCCCTCTACCTCTACCGGTAATATGTAGAATACTACATTACATTAATCATTTACCTAGAACAAAAAAAAGTTAGAACGAAACCCTTATTTCGCCTTAATTTGCATTACTACTGTTGTTTTTTGATTAGATTTTTGGAAAAAGAATTTTGGTCTTTACATACAATATAGCAGAAAATAATACATTTATTTTTCCGTTCAAGGTTCTGTTCTATACCTTACAAATTTGACAGTCTGGATTGAATTTATTGTACTCTATGATTTCATCTAATTGAGAAATATTTACACCCAACGTTATCCATATCAGATATTGGTACCAGTTGGTCGTTAGATTCTTTGCATCACGTAGAATAGTTCGATTGAACAGTCGTTTGTATCAATATGGTGTGCGCCCAATATTTGGTACAGCTCCTTGAAATCTATTGACTCAAATTGAGTCCCTTGATCAATCGTTAGTGTTCCAAGGAGACCGTATCTTAACCATTGATGAAGAATGGAATCCCATCCCGCGACAGCCCAAATCGGGCACTGGTCTCCTGAAATCATTGCCTCCAATCGTTCTGCAGATGTTTATTGTTAAGATGGCTCTGCTATCTTCCCATCGCTTGCGTTCCTTCTAACCTCTTACCACTCGCTTTGCCTTTAAAAGCACGCTTGGGAATTCTACAGTATTTTATTCGATCTACATTGCCAGCCCACTGCTGTTTACGTAGTTTGATGAACGTTGAACTTTCTGGCTCCTCGAAGAGTTTATACAGCTCATGGTGGAATATTATTCGCTAGTCCGTTCTTTCCTTCACAGGTTCCAAAATTCTTCGGAAGACCTTTCTTTCGAATGCGTTAAGTGCTTTTTCGGAAGTTCGTGTTAATGTTCATGTCTCGATGCCAGAACAGAGCACAGGTCGTATATTAGTTTTATATATTCGCAGCTTATTGTTCCTGTGCAATTTCTTGGATTTCATTATTGGAAGTACCGAATTATATGCCTTATTTGCCAGCATGATCCGTCGTTTGATTTCGTTACCGTCTTTAGCTAGATTAGCCCCAAGAAATATGAAGTTGTCTACACTCCCCAAATTTACTCGTATACTCCGAAATTGTTATATTCTGTCTGATTGGCGTTCTCTTTCTTCTTGTTTGCGTCATTACTTCTTACTTTCGTTTATGCGTAGCCCGAAAGGGATGGGTAATCACATGTATACTGAGAGCCATGTAGGATAATATTTTCCCGAAAGCCTCTTGTCTTTAATAGCAAAATTACCAGTATATTGCTTGGAGATGTTATTACGACCTTCAGTTAAAATTTAACCGGAACTTTAACTGTAAGTTTCGTATCAACATCTGTGAGTTAAGGTTCCAGTTAGAACGTTACTGACGATCGTAGGAACGGGCTTTAGTAGAACCGGTTAATTCTTAAGCAGGAAATACACGATATAACGGTTGTACCGATGTATGTTGTTGCGATATCTGTCCAACGGTTGCTAGGTACACACGATGCGATTTGCTTACAGTTTTCTTTCAACAAGATTTCGCAGGTATTTCCAATACAGTTTTGCATAACACAGAAGCATCAAAAGCTTACGAATGAAATCGCTACAACAGATATGATAGTACACTATATACAAAATACATGCAACCTGCCGCGTGCGACCGAGCATACAACCGTTCAATATCTGGCCATCCGTTGTTTATAAAGGCATACACGATACAATCGTCGCGCCAACAGTTGGTACAACAGACGTATATTCCCTGCTTTAGTCGTAGTTTGCAGGGCTATTGTCGTAATAACCTCTTATTGGAGGAGGCTCTTTTTCCGGTGTCAATGGAGTGAAACTCCAACACGAAATCCCCGACAGTTGATTAATCGCCGTCCCTGAGGACATAACAATTTGGAAAACCTTCACTGGAGAGGCCAGTTTTTCATAAGATTGTGTTGGACTAGGTCCGAAGGAGCTGTTTCGTCATCGAAAGGCATAGACTCGTCAGAGGGTGTATTCTAGCCTACTATCCGAAACACCCTGACAGCTGGTGGAACTGCTCAGGCAATTTCTATATAGCAACATCCCAATCCAATTTCATTATTACGAATAATGTAATAGCCAAAATCGGATAGTTTTTCCAAATTGTCATGTCCTCAGGGACGGCGATTAATCAACAGTCGGGGATTTCGTGTTGGAGTTTCACTTCACTGACACCGGAAAAACAACTAACTCTTAATCATAATAGCTTCAATGGTAGCTTACCATGAAAACCTAATAATAACCATAAGTTTTTCCTTTGGGCCACTATTAATTAATATCTACGTCATATTTTCAAGAAAAAAGGAATCATCGTTTTTCTGGAAAGATCAATCGGAAGAAAAGGAGAAAGGATTACTTACGCAGCCAAGACCGTTCTGCAAAGGAAGTAAAAGTACTGAGTTAACTGGCAATATAGATGATAGTCAAGATGGTTTTTATCATTTTCTAAAATCATGTATATAAATTATATATATCAATTGTATTTATCTTATAGAGAATGGATCATTTGAAAAGGCTAATTCACACAACAAATCGCCGGAATGCGACGAAAATGCGTCTAGAACGATGTCAATGGAGTACGACAAACAACACAGCAATTTTGTAAATATACAAAAGGAAAAAGCCAACTGCAAGCAGGAGAAGCTCTCTAAATTAAAAACAAAATGTGAATTATTAATCCGAGCTTGTATTATGGGTCTTCTACTGCAAATGTCCGACTATGCATTTAAGCAAATGGAAGGTGATTTATACGAAGTGATTGTGAACTGTTAATAAAATTGTTTCTTGTTGTAGATGAGCTGAATAAAGCCATCTGTTGGTATTTATCATGTGATCGTTACTGGGAAGATGGCCCATTAGAACCGAGAGTATTTCCGTGGGGCCTCATATTAATATTAATCGTTGTACTGTCGTTAGGGATCTGTTTTTGTTACTACATTATTTGGATACTATTCGAGTAAAGTGTAAATATTTTTAATTGATGTAATATAGCTCATGATGATATTTTCCAGTTCAGAAGAGACAATCAAAAACATTCCACCTGGAGTTCCTCATAGTCCAATATATGTATCAAGAGACGCTGTGAGCCGAAAAGATGGATGCATAGGATTATCAGCAATGGATGTAGTGGACGGAAATCAAGATCCGAGAAACAAGAGATTTGTTGAAGAGGCCACTAGCAATGATTCGAATGAATTGAATCACAGCGATCACTACATTTATGTCACGTATCCTCCCGACCTGAAGCGAAGACTTTTGGAGAAATACGACTGATATTCCGTTATTTATGAAAATTTAATGTATGTAATTTCAATAGTGCAACCAAAGCAATTAATTGTTTCATACTGCAAATAAAAAGGATTTCATAATTCTCATGTTTAGTATTATTAAGTTTTTTTTTTTCTTTTTACAGAGTGAAATGTTGTGAAGCCAGGTTCTACGTTTTGAACATGAAATACGTTTGTAAGTTTTTTTTAATCGAATTTCACTCTTTTAAATTAAATTCAAACTAATTGGCTGATCTTAAGACTCAGCGAAGTCCCATTATGAGCTCATATGAGCAAATATACATACATGAGTTACGCCAGCCTCCACGTTAAGCCATCCGGCACATCAAGCTGCGCACACATGCCAATAATAGAAGTTAAGCACATCAACAATTAAATAGTTTTAATTTCCTTATTCGAGTAACTAAAAATAGAAACGACATCTGCTGCATGTAAAAAAACCCCAATGAAGAAGTAACGGAAAACCGAGTTTACTTCCGAAACTAAACAATATTCAACGGCAGTCCTTTATTTAGCCCTAAAGCTGGAACTAGTATCAAGCAATAACTATTGAAATAAATTCATTTTGTTTAAAAAATAATGTGAAAGACTTTTACTATTAAACTCTTCACTTATAACTCATGTAGGCTGAGAGCTGTTCGCTTCATAGTCAAAGAGCGAGTTATCAAAACAAATGCACGACTGGAATCGTCTGCTATTTTGGACATGCCTTTTAAAAAAGAACCTCACCGGAGAAGCCAGTTTAAAACTTTGTTAGACCAGAAGGCTGTTTCTTCATAACTGAGTACTAGGCTTACGCATTTTAGTTCACCATAGTGAGTGATCGTTTCCGATTCCCGATCCCTCGCGAACTAAATCGTTCTTTTAGTTCGCTGATAGATTATATTAGATTTCATCAGATGCGGAGGGATTCCTCCCAGCACCACGACCAGTGGTCTATTGTGCTATAGATCTTTCTCCAGTTTAAACCTAGAGGTCCTTTCTCTTAGAAATTTATCTAGCTGGTGTAGGTCTATTTTTGCAATGGTACTATCGTCCACAAAGTGTTCTCCGAGACACTTTGTGGCGCTAAGTTGCGACTGCCTCACAGCAGCACAAAATGTGTTGAAAGGTTTCTGCCTGCAGCTGGCAGAACCTGCAAATGTTATCAGTTATGATTCATATTCTTTTAAGATGATCTTTTAAACGTGAATGACCCGTATGTATTCCGGTTATTACCCGTACTTTGTTTCTATCAAACTGTTAAAGCTTTTTGCTTCTTTTTGTTGAGTGGTTCGGTATGAATCTCTTGGCCTGACTCAGTCTGGCCCAGTGTTGGTATTTCTTGTGGTCCTCCCATACACTTATGCTCCTCTTAATGGAGCAGGTTGAGCTTTCACAGAACGGCTCTGGTCCAGTAGGGCGAACTGCTGCTCTGTCTCTTGCAAGTTGATCTGCAATTTCGTTACCCTCAATGCTCTCATGCCAGGTTACCCAGTGCAAGAGGTAGGACCGTCAGGAATAGAGATGTGGTACAATGTGATGAGCAAAAAAAAACTTAGTCCATAAATACATTGTAGAACGGAAATGAATGAGTATAGAAATCAACTAGGAGTGGAACTGACTACGAATTAGTTCGTTCATATTAGTTCTGGGAACGCTCCTTTCAACTAAATAGTTCCTTTGCGAACTACAGAAGCCTGCTGAGTCTGGTTTGCCGTCTCCAGTATTTACATTTCACAAATAGCGTCGGTAGTGTTACACGACTTTGAACCTATCTTTTCGACCGCTTTCCTGCACCTCCCTCAGTTTGTTAAAATATTTAAAATTTTGAATCCAAAACTGCCTCAGCCGATGTAATACTTTTGATCAGCACTCTACAGCGGTTGAAGCTTCGATTTTTGCGATTGGTAGACCTGATTACAATTAGCGGTACAATCGGCGGCGGCTCTTGACTCAAGTTTTCGACAGCGATAGACAGTCCAAATCGCGACGGCCATTTTTAATAGGATTGTATTTTGATGGGGCGGCATTAAGAGCAAATATTAAGTTATAATGGCATTAAATATAAGTTTTGATGGCTGGAAACATTGGGAGAAGCATGGGCGCAGCGAATAGTAAGTTCTGTTTGATTTGATATGTTGCACCTATCTGAAAATACAGGTGTAAAGTTGGTAACCAATCGCTTAACACATGTTTACATCTCTTTTAGTGTGAAACTTTTTCGACACGCTTTAAAGGACCAAGAAAGCGCTATTCTATCCAGAAACAATGACCAACTAAAGAGCAATATATCGAGGGCGATCTATGATCTGTTTTGGCAGGGGTTGAAAGGCCGCCTCCGCAAGGATGCGGTGCTTGCAGCACTGACAGAAATAGTGGTAAAAGCATTGCTTCCAACCTCTCTTGCCTCGCTTTCATTAATTTCTCTTATTTTAGGGCCTACACTGGGATTTACCGTCGGTTATGCTCGACGTAGTGAATGTCATAGACGCCGAGACAGCACAAGCAGCTGATAGCGCTCACGACGAGCGTGTCATTTTTTGCCAGATAGTCAAGGACATTGACAAGATTATTTCGGATAAGTTGCTGAAAGAAAGGCTCGAAATAGACACTCTGCAGGACGTTGGGACCGTCAAGAATAAGATTTTCTACACAAAGTTTATCAAAATTAAAACTAAACTTTAGTAAGTTGATACGTAAATTGTAGGTCAGTACTTTGCAATAATTTTTTCCCTTTAAGCTATAAGCAGCGCCGATTTAATCTATTTCGGGAGGAGAGTGAAGGTTATGCCAAACTTATCACAGAACTAAATCAGGATGGCGGCACAAACGACACAGCTCCTTGCATTATGGATATTATTAAATCCTTAATAGGTAATTGCTGACATTTTTCTAACATTAAAATAATCACTAATTTCTGCATGCCTTCCTTTTAGCATTAGTTACTTTAGTTACTGCTTGGTTGTGCCATACAGTACCTTCGCTTTCTCTTGCACAACTTTCCAATCGTTAAAATATCAATTAACATGTTCTGTATGAACCAGACATAAAGTCTAACGAATCTAGGACGTAAGGTCAGCAAAATGCATCTAACGTCACTAAGGGCTTTGATGACCGCTTGGCTGTCAATGCAAAAAGTGATGTCTTATGTTGCATTCACCTTTGCCTCAATAAGTTTAAATGTATGAATGTATGAATCAAGTATTACAATAATTATCGCTTGAAATACACGGGCATGGTTCGGTAGCCTTTAGGACTCGTGAATCTCGAGTTCCCATGAGAATACCGCCGTGCCTGTACCAGAAATCTTTTTCGTGCCGTCAGTGGAAATCATTGTGGTTGTACCGTCTAGGCATCGTTCTTCATTCCAGTCGTACCTGTTTGAGATTTTAACAAAAAATTTCCTATTGAAACCTATTTCTGGCGAAGTGTAGTCCATTTCCCTATTTATGACACTCCCAGAAGTCATTGAGTATGGTACTGTGACCAGCAGGTCTAGTTCTCCAGTAACCAAACTCGAGTCTAAAAGCGACCTTTGGGGCTAGTTCTGAGGGCGCTAGTGTCCCCCATGTTATAAATCGAGTCCTTCCTGCACCTCCTTGTGGAAGTCCTGGAAACAGGAAAATTTTACTTTCGATGGCTCACTTGCACCAGATACGAAATTGATGATGTTTTCTTTTAGTTTTGAGTTGTCAAAATGAGAGTCCTATAAAAGACAAACTACATGCGCACTCCTCAACTACAAATTGGAGTTCAATATTTCATTTAGGCCCGAACCTACGATGTTCAGTTCTATTCTAACTGACAGATTTTCATACAAAACTTCCAGTTAAAGTTCCGGTTAGTTTAATTGAATATTGTAATAATGACCCCTAGAGTATCAAACGATTGGCTTGAAGCCGACTGTGACTGCTGCAGTGTTTTTTTCCGAAAAAACCAATTAGAAAATTAATAATTGTAGGATTGGATGTTTGGGGAATCCGTCCGGGGATGACGGGATACTAGCTGGTATTTACTTAGTGCTATTGGCTTTAATACCAGAACAGTAAGTTCACCCATAACAAATCCAGGGCTGACTGGCTATTTGCAAGTCCGATGAGAATGTACAGAACTCATCTGCCCAGTGTTTAATTCTTCAGTAGTTCCTACTAAACATGTCGCTCTATTCACTATTAATTCGAAACCAATAGACTGAAAAAATGATTCTTACATTATGCGTGAGAATGCGTGACCATCAAAATTGAAGCCACTAACTTACATAAGGAATGCTATAATACACTACCACGAACGACCCTTGAAGCCTCTTTTTCATGATTCCGTTCTTCAAACGCTGTCCCTCAACCGCACTAATAAATATTTATTTTTACGTTGGAAATACATACCTTGAAGCTCAATCAATAAGTGTCCCCAGGCTTGTGCTATACGTACATATACTTAACTTACAGAAAATTGCAGACTTCCGAGAAAAATCGTTTGACGCATGTCATATATGTATCTTGAAAAAGACTAAGCAACATTTCTTAAAACACATTCAGGTTGGGAATCCACAAAGGAATTTATATCGTCCGAGCAACAGAATAAATACCAGACGTCAGGCATTCGCCCAGCATCGTGCATTTTGGGGATACTGTTACGGACAAACATCATGGAAAAATTAAAGTCTGACGGCTTTGATATTTATTATTACTAAAAACCACGGTCGTATATACAGGTCTGGAAACTACCGTCGTGGGGGTAGACACCTTTTTTGAAACATTAACTGGTATAGCTTCTCACTATTATCGACAGGGTCGCTACTAGCGATTGGTTGCGCAAGCGAGACAACGTCAAGTATTCCGTCGTGACAAAATAAATGTCAACCATAAATTATCTAACCTGAACTACTGCCTACCTATTTTATTTTCGTTCACCCTTCACTGCACTCTAGATTCAGTAATAATTACAAAGCGGCTGTTCCCCACGTTGGATGCTGGAAAATTGTTTAGACGAACACGTGTCGCTCCCACAAAAAGAATATATCGATTTATGTGTTTTAATAACGCCTTTATTTAAACATTAAAAGTGTACAGAAGGCAATTGAACCACTGTCGCGCCAATGTTTAATCAAAAAGGCCTAAGCCCATATCACCGTCAGACTCCTCCGTTTTTTTTTTTCTTAGTAAATAAAAGTAACGCAGTTTTAGAGCCCTTTTGCACCAGCCACCGATCGATCACCCATAGGACTCTGCATACATCCCTGAGCGGTAGCCGGTGAATGTTCAGATCCTGCAGTTCAAGAAGCAGAAAATCGATGAGCATACTCCACAACAGTGGCGAAAATACCCCGCCCTTAGCACAACCTTTGCTGAGCCCCGTTGTAGCGTATTGCTCATCCTCCGTCGCCGTGAATAGTATTCTCTGTGTGAGCATGTAGTGAATCCACCTAATAAAAATGTCATCAACTTCAAGTCTTTTGGCAGCATCATAAAGTGATTAAAAGGGTGCGCTGTCAAAAGCATCCTCAATGTCAACACCATTAGCTATTCAACTAAACTATCACACGTTTAAAAGATTGTGAATGTACTAAATGTTGCTCGCGTTTGTTTGCATTTTGCAGCTGACCGCAAAATTTGCCAACCAATTGCCGAACACCCCGTATATGAGGACCAACAAATTCAAATGCATGCCCCGAAGTACTACCTTTGTATTTTCTCGCGTTGTTTTCCTGTATGATGAAATGCGAGCTTGTGCTACAAAAATATAATTTGTTTGGTTTTCACTGTTCTTCGAGTCACCGACTAATTGCATTTCACGTAGCAATTCTATTGTTTTCTACAATCGATTATCCAGATTCGTACATCGTCTATAATTGTTATATTTTATTGTTGCAGGTTGCTTTAATTTGGACCCGAATAGAGTTTTAGACATTATCTTGGAGTCATTTGAAACTAGACCTGAACGACACTATTTTTTTATACCTTTACTTCAGTCTTATATGCCAAGTGGAAACATTATTTGCGAAGTACTCGGATATAAGTTTCGTTATTTTAGTGACATAACAACACCTGAATCCCTTTATCAAATAACCGCACTTCTACTTAAGTATTCGGTTATTGCTTTAAACGATATATATGTTTGGGTAATTATAATCAATAAAGTTAAGACGAGAAGGCACTGAATAGAATTTTAATATTTTAGCTGAGTCCGTCCGATAAGTCTATAACGCTAGATTGGGAGAAGGAACTAGGCGATGCTAAGGAGTTCGTACGTAAACTTAACGTCATTTCAACAAATAAAGACAAGGAACCCGAACCAGAAATTGAAAAGGAAGATACTGCGGTAAATATTTTATTTTATTTTATAAATTCCAAATATATAACTTCATAAATTATAGGCCAAGTATCTAATGAATCAAAAATGGGGTTTGTGTGAAGCCCTTCTTAAGGTGGGAGATTGGACAACGGCACAAACACTAATGAAAAAGCTACCGGATCAATGTGCGATTGTTAACGAACCGATCGCAAAGGCATTGGCGCAGCTTATTAACGTTGCAATCGACTATGTGTATAACAAGAGATGTTTTGTGTCGGGAGCTTCGAAAAAAACAACGAATACATTGGATATGAAACTCGTAGAACAACTCGAAGTAAACTTTATCTATTAACACGGCCTTAAATACAATCTAATGTTTATTTTAATTGCAGGTTCATGATTTTATGGAACTCCAAGAGAATGCTTTTCCTATGATAAGTGCGCTTGGTCCGTCTTTGTATTATGATTCGGTTCTTATTCATAAGTTAATACGTGTGATGAGAACTATTCTTTCCGAAATGAATATTGATCATTTAAATACACCGCCATCTGGGACTGATGCTGAGCTTATCTACTTTGAAATCTTATCACTTTTAGACTCTTCGATTCTACCGGCTTTATCGTACTTGGATTGCAATTGCTGTATAGCGGAAGAAATTTGGACTGTTGTGAAATTTTATCCGTACCAGTTCAGGTATGCTGATTACTATTTTTATTTTTAAATATTTTCAATCTAATTAGGGTAAGGTACCCAGTTGCGAGTCCTGCGCCTATTCCGAGCCACCGTTTTTTATTCCACATTTGTCACAACAGCAATGGCTAAAATTGGCAGTGAAGAAAAAACTGTCATGAATTCTTAGCTATTTGTGGAATTAAAGACGGTGGCTCGGAATAGGTGCAGGGCTCGCAACTGGGTACCTTACCCTACGTAACAAATAACGGAATAAAATTCTAAAACGAATGAAATGGACTAAAAACAGTATCAATGTTTCGGCAAATGATTTTTTGTTGAGCGGTGTCCTGGAGGCGTGTTTTTTGTTTCTTCCAATAGTAATACTTTTTATACTTTTCTACGTAAACTCCCGAAATCGCGAAGGGGCTGTATGTATGCAAATATTACAGCTCACAGTTCATGTCAGCCTTTCCCGTTCTTCATTTGCCGAAGTGTGACTCCATTTTGCTTGGCTTTGGCGTTTTATCGCAATCGTACTTCGTTTTGGTTGGGCAACCGTCATAACTGATCTGAACGCGATTCAATCTTTATGTTTGTAGAGTAGTACGTCTAGCTAATGCGCCACCGAGGCTGAATGAAAGGATTGAATCATATAGATTACTTGTTTATATAATAATACCATGCTTTATGGTGCATTTACACTCAACGTTTGCGACGAGCCTCTATCCCCACCAAAAACTCAATCAATGAAAAAGCTCGTGCAGTCTCAAGAGTCTTACATTCAGAACCGGTTTGCAATGGCCTGAGGGGGGTAGCTTCTCGCCTCGAGGCGAACCTCAAGGGTGAGTGTAACCGCACCATTACGGTTTAGATACGATTTGCGATAATTGTCCATGCAAAGAATTACAATTATTTTAATACAAATTCAATGGGAGCCGTTCCAATTTTATTTAAAAAATGACAACGGATTTTGTAGATAATGTTCCAATATCTGTAAAAATGTAAAAACATTTTGACTTGCAATGGAGTTTTACTGGCCTGATTGAAATTCATAGAGGAACTAAACATTGATACTCCTTCCCATTTTCAATTATATACAGTCTATTTGGGCATATTATTTGAGCCAAAGTATAACAAGGACCTTTTTTTGGTTGGAGTTTCAGAGATATTCCGGAAAGCAATCCATTGTCGCCTGGTCCTATGCCTATTGTTCTCGAACTCTATCCCGCTAAGAGAAAGCTCGTTCTAGGCACATCCCGATTTGCTTCGCCCTTCTCCTTCTCTCTGCATTACTCCAATATTTACTCAGATAATAAATAGTTTGCTTCAGACGAGGGATAAAATTATACATTAAAATGTGCTATAACTCGGGGGAATACTAACCTCATTTTATTTTTTATGGTTCTCAACTTTAATCCTGTTGAAGCGGAAGAAATGTAGCCTAACCTTTGTCAAGTCAATTGATTGAGAACAGTTAATACGTGTTTAGAAGTTAGTTTAGAAGTTAACACATAGACACGATTTCTCAAAATCGCCACTGACTTATGTCATATTTCCACCACAGTAGATTTGCGTGTAGATTAGTCAAATCGCGTGATGACGGGGAAGTGAAAACATGGCATAAGATCTAAACAAAACATTTTTTACTTATGTTATTTCGAATTTAATATTTTTTATAGATGATCACATTTAATGCCTTGTAATACTGTCTCCAGATATAGCTTATACGGTCGATGGAAAAATGAAACATATTTGGGACAACCAATGCTTATCCGTCGCAGAGGAATAGTGCAGAAAAATATAAAGTCGTTAATGAAACGTGTAAGCAAGGAAAATGTAAAACCGGTTGGAAGGCTGATCGGAAAATTGAGCCATTCTTCACCAGGATTTTTGTTTGATTACGTTAGTAGAAAAAATTGCTAGTCTCGAGTATCTGATTTATTTAGTTTTATTTAGATTCTACTTCAAATTCAAATCTACGACAACTTGATTGGACCGGTAGTCGATTCGTTGAAGTATTTGACATCATTGTCATACGATATGCTTGGATACTGTTTGATTGAGTCTCTAGCAATAGCGGATAGAGACAGATATAAGCATGATGGAACATCCTTGTCAATGTGGCTTCAGAGTTTAGCTAATTTTTGTGGTGCTATATATAAAAAATATAACATTGAGTTGAGTGGCTTATTGCAATATGTTGCTAATCAGCTCAAATCACATAGAAGGTACAGTTGCGACTGTTTATATTAGACATGCATTTGCTAATTATATCATTTCAGTTTGGATTTATTAATATTAAAAGAAGTTGTGCAAAAAATGACTGGAATAGAAGCTGCGGAAGAAATGACCAATGAACAATTAAATGCAATGTCGGGTGGCGAGTTATTGCGTGGTGAAGTAAGTTTTTTTTTTTTTTTTCATTTTAAAAGATAATTTCATATCATATCAAATTTCAGGCCGGTTACTTTAGTCAAGTTAGAAATACGAAAAAATCATCGCAAAGATTAAAAGATGCTTTGGCAAGCAACGATTTAGCTGTAACATTATGTTTGCTTATGGCTCAACAAAAACATTGTGTTATATATAGAGAAACTGCTCACAGTCATTTAAAATTAGTTGGCAAATTGTATGATCAGTGTCAAGATACTCTAGTACAATTCGGAACATTTCTTGGTTCAACGTATTCTGTAGATGAATATGTAGAAAGGCTGCCATCAATTCATTCAATGCTACAGGAATATCATATACATTCGGATGTTGCATTTTTCCTCGCACGTCCCATGTTCTCACATCAAATTAATGTAAGTTTAAAGTTGCCATTAAGGCCCGTTTCTACGATCGTCAGTAACGTTCTAATTGAAACATTAACTGACAGATGCTCATGCGAAACTTACAGTCAAAGTTCTGGTTAAATTTTAACTGAAGGTCGTAGTAACGGCCCTAAGTACCTGTTTGCTAAATTTTATATTTTTATAGCAAAAATACGACCAACTTAGGAAGTCAGACCCAAATTCAAAGAAGTTAACAACAACTCAGAAACAGCAAAAATATTTAGAAGCTACGGCTGCTATAATGGATCCTATCGTTGAATCAGTTCGTCCATTGCATGTACCAAAGGTGTGGGAAGATATTAGCCCTCAATTTCTGGTGACATTTTGGTCTTTGAGCATGTATGACCTACAAGTGCCTTCAGAAAGTTACCAGAGAGAAATAGCTAAATTGAAGCAGTTATCCCTATCGGTGTTGGATTCGAAAGACGTGGTAAGCATACTTATTTTAATTGCAAATGTACATATTTTATAAGGCCACGTTAGGTGGAAAATATTAGCAAAGCTAGTCATACCTTAGGCATTTCGTTTGTTTGTGTAGGCTTAAGGATACGAGCCTTAAAATATTAGGTGTACAAATAAGTTCCCAGTGTTCTCGTATAGATGGCGTTAACAAGAAATACTGGGAAAAAAAGGGTGGATCAAGTTCGTATTATAGCAAGATCAGACATATTGCAAAAATTCCCCATTACATTTGTAAAATTTTATCGGCGTCTGCTACTTATGTGGACTTAAACATGTCGGAGTTCGAGCCAAATAAGCGCCATTTGTGGGAAGTTTTGCTTTTTTGTTTTAAACCAAAGAAATCTGCGGTTGAGGCTCCTCAGATGATTAGAGAAACTTCTGGCGAGTCTTCTATTAGCGAATCAAAGTGTCGCGGCGAATGGTTTCATCGCTTCAAAATAGGTGATTTCAGCGTGAAAGACAAGGAGCGTTCCGGCCGGCCAACAATTTCGAAAAAATAGAATTGGAGAAAGATTCATGCCAAACACAACAAAGTCTTGCGGATTCATGGGATGTGACTCAACAAGCATCGTCTAAAGTTTCTACTGTTTCATGATCGCTGGAGCTATCCCTAAATTGTAGGCGATAACATTTTTCTAAAGTGCATTTACTGCACCTTGAAACCTAAATGAAAATAATTCTTCCAAATTTAAACACAATGTTTTGGTTTCGATCAGTCACTACACAAAGATATCGCAAAACTGTCGTTTATTTAAAATTATATTTCCTTTACACATTTACATAAGTCTTAAGTAACAAATTGACTCAAGTATTATGCAATTACATACTAAGGCCCGTTCCTACGATTGTCAGTTACATTTATTTACGACCTACGACTTAAGACCATTTTCACATATTTTTCCAATTTTCTTTTCTTTAAGATTATTCGATTTTTGTTCTCTAATGGACCAAATGCTTCTTATCAGAAGGATAATTTTGATTTTATTATTTCTTACAGAATGTGTCAAAGGGTAAAAAGGAACAAGAAAGATATATGGCGTTAATGGATAAGTTACAGGATGAACGAAAAAAACAACAGGAACATGTCGACAAGATGCTACAACGCTTAAGTCAGGAGAAAGATACATGGTTTCTCTCAAGATCAGCCAAATCTGCTAAGAATGAAACAATATCACAATTTCTTCAACTTTGCCTTTTTCCTCGGTAATTTTATAAGAATATTTCTTATATTATTGACTTAATTTTATACTATTATTTTTATTATTATATTTTCAGGTGTACTTTTACTGCGCTTGATGCTATTTACTGTGCGAAATTTGTGCACACTATTCATAATTTGAAAGCGGCAAATTTTTCAACGTTATTGTGCTATGATCGGGTAAGTTTTTTTTATACATGCTAAGTTTCTTCTTCTCTCGTTTTCCTTTCATTCTTGTTTCTTTGAAAGTATTTTTTTTTTTTGTTTTGGCTCCTTGCTCATTTAATGTATCTGTTTATTTTACTATACTACTTTAATGCGCAAATGATAAAAAGTTTTTAGGATGTTTTTCTAATCAAACATAAACACACGGTTTAATTGTATAGACTTTGACGAATTCCGTCATATCTATTAGGTTCGATTATATAATATTCGCTTAAAAATAGTTTTTAGAATTTTTGGCTTTTCTACCACTAAGGGTGTAAAAGGGCTGTACATGTTTTTACGAATTCCGTCATATCTTTTAGTCTGATAAAATACTTACTTCTACGAACTTTGTATGTAATCGGCTAATGACTAATTTTTCGATATTCGGTATTCAGTTGTTGCATACGTTTTCACGAATTCCAAATCATTATTTCTAAGGGGTTTTTATATAATCACCTAAAAACCGATTCAAGAATTTTTGTCTATTCAACGCCCAAAGAGGTGTAAAGTTGTATAATCTCTCTCTCTGTATAAGCCACCATTAAAACTTCATGTCAATACTTTCAGATATTTTGCGATATTACTTACTCGGTTACTTCATGCACTGAAAACGAGGCCACACGTTATGGACGATTCTTATGCGCAATGCTGGAGACAGTTATGAAGTGGCATTCTGATCAAGTAACTTTCAACAGAGAGTGTGCCAACTATCCCGGTTTTGTAACTAAATTTCGTGTGAGTAATCAGGTGAGAATGTGGAATTACGTTTCGAAAATTAAAATTAATTATAAATAAAATATTGCAGTTTTCCGAAGCCAACGATCATGTAGGATATGAAAATTACCGGCACGTATGTCACAAATGGCATTATAAAATTACGAAAGCAATCCTATTTTGTTTGGACTCGAAAGACTACATGCAAATTCGTAATGCGTTGATAATTTTGATGCGAATTTTACCACATTTTCCTGTTCTGACAAAATTGGCTCAAATAATAGAACGGAAAGTCGAAAAGGTAATTTTCTATAATAATGAAATATTCGTTTGTTTTAAAATAATTAAAAAATAAATTCATGTTTAAAGGTTCGTGAAGAGGAGAAAAACCATAGACCAGATTTGTTTGTATTAGCTTCGAGTTATATAGGTCAATTGAAAACCAAATCCGCGCAAATGATTAAGGAAAGCGATTTTCATCAAGTTTCTGAAAAGCCAATGAAAGACATAGTAGATACAAAATCAGTTATTAATGGCGATTTTAAACCAGGTAAAAAACAAATGCTTAATATAACGAATAGTCTGAAGGGGTAGTATGTTAAACTTTGAGGCAGTCTAGATGTCTAGTAAAATTGATAATAGTATTTTTTCTTTTTATCTTTTAGCTATAAATTTATCGGGCTAAAAATTTTGTCCAACTTGTCTTCTGGCATTATTTCTTTGTTATGAAAATTCCATGGTTTAAGTAGCAGTTGGAATTAATTTTGGGCAGTCGGAATTTCACTGTATCATGTGATTCGTGAATACTGGCTTTGCGAAAGCTTATAAGTTTGAAACTAAACTGAGAAAGTGAATCGTTTCAAATTGAATCCACGTACTTCCGAATTCATCAATCGTTATCAAACTGTTCATTATCACTACACCCAAATTTAAATTCTTGCACATTATTTTAAGTTAACGGTTTGTAAATCAAACGTTACTAGTACGATCATAGAGCTATATGTATAATCGAGATGGCATGCGTCGACTGTTTTGAAGCCGGAGGTTTTCTCGCAAAGGACTGGCGATATTCACTATGCTACTATCAGCATCTTACTCACATAAATGTTAAACCCCGGTATTGAAAAGAAAAAAAGACCAACCTTTAAAAACTAGGCTAATATTTGCATTTCACTGCCACCGGGCATGAATCGCTCCATACAAAAAAGTCGCTTAAACTTTAAAATGCTTCACAGTGCTTTATACAGAAACGGAGTGTTGCCATCTCCGTTATATATAGCTCCATGGGCGTACACTACTGCCATTGCAACCAATTGTAAGATCTGGTAAAGATGAAACCATTTTTTTAAACATTATTTATTAACTAAAATTGCTGCTTATTTTAATGCCTTTTTTTACAAACTTATCCGTAAATAGCCTGTAAAATATGATATTAATGTATTATATTTAATTTGTTAACATCTATGCAATTTCAATTACATTTCCAATTTTTATTTTCAGAAAAACGTGAGAAAGAGAAGAACGAACGCAAAATTTCTAAGATACCTGTAAGTATGGAAAAGGATATAAAGATTGAAATTAAAGATGAACCATACGAAAAAGAGAAATTATTGAAAAATAATAAAAAGGAAGAGAAAACCCAAGAAAAAGAACGCGATCGTGAAGATGATAGCAGAAAAAAAGAAAAAAGAAAAGATTATAGACTTGAATCACCAAGCATAAACGAATCGGCTGTAATAGAAAAGCATTTTGTATCAGAGTACTACGACTATGATAAAGAACCTGATAGAGATAGAGACTTAAGCTCAGTGTCAAATTCGAGCAACGGATCTCTGCATCGCCGCAGTCAAGAAATAATTGACTATGACAAAGGTAAATTATTGTATTTACGTAGAGTTTAGTTAGTTAAATAGTAGTAGCACTGTTATTTCAATCAAATGCTATATGTTTCGATGTAGTAATGCAAAGTATAATGAAAAAAGAATCCGCTAAATATAAACCACCCCACCCATACGATTTTGCCAAAATGAAGCGAGCAATCATCCGTTAACTTTGTTTGAACCTGCAGCGGGTTCTACTTTACTATATTTTGCTAAAATTAAGGACCACCAATTGCGATTTTGTTAACGCAGAAACCTTCGCAGGCGTGCGCTCAATATATCAGCGAAATTTCATCGTAATCAGATGAATGGTATAGCCAAACAAACAAACAGTTAGAGCAGGGTTTGTTGTTGTTGTTTGGTGTGGGGAAGACACGCAGAAAAGCAGCGCATCTTGAGCATTCACTTCACCATGGCCCAATATACTCGAATCCCCAGTCTCTAACCGAACTTTTTCGTCCTTTTCACGAACTTCAAAAGCTCAGGTAGGGTGCAAGAACGGAGTTCCTCCATCCTCATAACAGAGTAAGCTGGACACTCGAGAAGCAATGTTCCGTCGTGTCATCGCTCTCGTCGCAAGCAGTGCACATGTGATCGTTAATGATTCTCAATCTAACCATGTGTAGGCCACACGAGTTATGATCTGTGAGGACACCAACCATACTACTACATTCCTTTCTGCTCAATTTGAGAAGAAAAGCAGCGGTTCGTCCACTTTTCCCTCAACAAGGTTTCTGGTCTGCCGCATTCCCGGAAAAAGCCACCATCTCTCAATGTGTGATTTACTCACCGACTCAGCAATGGCAGCCCTATCAGAGGCAACCAGCACACCGAAAGCTGGCTCTGGTCCAACCATGGCTAACTCCGATCCAGCTTTTGGTAATGCATCCGCTGTTTCATTGCGATTTATACCTTGGTGACCCGGAACCCATATGAGCATTAAGTCATTGAATCTGCCAACAGTGTTCAACCGTTCTTTACACTCACCATCTTCGAAAACACGATTGTAGAGTGGTCTGACTGTCGCTGCAAATGCAGATCATCCTGCCTCTCCATCTTCTCTCTATAATCCATTCTGTTTCCTTAAGCCTGAAATACCGAAGAATGTTTTTCTAGGGTGAAAGAGTACCTGAGATCTTCAGTCTGCAGGTACATTCCAGCTCCAGACACTTTTTCAGTCATTGAGCCGTCCGTATAGAATATATCAGTGAATCCGCTAGGCAGAGCGGACTGGTTTACCCACTCCTCCCTGCTCGGGATCTCCACCTGATATCTCCTTTTGAGCATGCATGTCGAAGCCATAGCCAGAGCAGGGTACTAAAATCGGAACAAAATTTGAAAAATGTAACTTCACAGGAACCATCCCGGGACTATTCTACAAGTTACCTGAAAATTTTGTTAAAATTGGTTTAGCGGGAACATAGGCACATATATAGATCCTCTTTTATATATAGATTGACACACCTAATATCTAAACGGATTTATAATTATACTCCTTTTTTCTGTTGCAGTTGAGGGAAAGCGGCGCAAATTGGATGCAAATAGTTCAAAGGTTAGTATTTTGATGTCACGTATACGGTTGTCGTCTCATTTAAGGAATTTAGCGGTGACTTAATAAACATTGAGTATTGGGCTGCATAAAAAACCTGCTATTAAAAGAAAGCCTGTGGATTACGTTTAGAGTGAAAGTGCGTACATTTTCCCTTAAATCAGTGCTAATATTGTGAAATAATTAAAGTGACGAACAGTGATAGAATAAATCTTCACATCTATGAAAATATAGAAATTGTTACTGTACATTATATTTGCGACAAAACACAGTGCGTATTAATTTAGTGATGTCCTTTTGCGTTGCGGATATGGAGTGCAGCTCAATACTCTTTGGATGTAAGTAAGTAATTGATAAACTCTTCTTTTTGTCTATATACGCCTTTGCAGTTTTTAGCAAAGTAATAGTATGTATTTCGCCAAATCTAATAATTAATAATAGAAAAATCTATCCAAATAATAATAATAATAATCACTTCTCCCAGATTATAAATATAAACAACTTATGCAGTAATTCAAAATACATTAATGCTTAATACTCGCAATTAAACCATTATGATATTAATTAATACATTGAATTCGAATTATTTCAACCGGTGTACTAATAGTTCAAGTTAGTTCGGATACGTACTAATAGTTCAAGTTAGTTCGAAATCATGTCGGAAAATTATCAGGTTTTTCTAAAAATTATCAGAAGCTCTAAAAATATTTTTGATAGTATCAGGTCTATTCAGCGCCAGTCACAAAGTAGGTGGAGAGTCACAATGTTGAATTAATTGTGACTTGTGACTCTGGTGCTGAATAGGCCAGTATAATTACCTAATAGAATATTAATAGCTCACAACCCCACTCCTACGTGCGCTGAAACCGAGTAAATTTGAAAAATTATTATAAAAGTCATGTGGTGAAAAAACAAATTAAATTGTTGAATTGTTAATAAGATATGTGACTTATTAACTATTCAACTACATATAAACAAAACAATATTTTGTTTTGAATATTAACATCATTTGTTACGGGTATAAAGGAGAAAATCATGGCGACTCCTTGTAGGCATCATAACTTCACCAAAAATAATTCAATTAGAAAAATAAAAAAGAAGATTAAATGTTAGTTTGTTTTTCGGTGTCAGTGGAGTGAAACTCCAACACGAAATCCCCGACTGTTGACTAATCGCTGTCCGTGAGGACATGATAATTGAAAAAACTTCACTGGAGAGGCCAGTTTTTATTATAAGATTGTGTTGGACTAAATCCGAAGGAACTGTTTCGTCATTGGAAGGCATAGACTCTTCAGAGGGTGTATTCTAGCCTACTATCCAAAACAACCTGACAGCTGGTGGAATTACTGAGGGAAATTCTATATAGCGATATCGATATCGAAATCAAAATTTCAACCAAAATACAACCATAAATTCCACCAACTGGTCACACATTAGGTAAAGCTTCTCAATGCCACCCACCTTTAGTGTGTAAGGCGCCTATTTGTCTAGTTTAAAATTTGTGAAAATAAATTTCATCATCCGCTTTCCCTATTAACTCCGGCGTCCCTCAAGTCTCTGTTTTATCACCAACCTTATTCCAAATTTTTATTAACGACCTTTTGTCGTCCACTCTCAATCCTATTCATAGCTTTGCAGATGATAGTACACTTGACAACACATTCATCTTCAACTCGATTACAGAAGTGCGCCAGTCTTTAGTACCCTCTCGACGTAATGATCTATTGGCTCTTTGAACTCTGATCTCATCTCAATCCTGGAATGGGGTAGGGTCAACCGAGTAGAGTTTAATGCCTCAAAATCATAAGCCTATCACCTTTCCCTAAAACACGACACGTCGATGCCTGATCTTATTTTTAATGGTGCCGCATTGAACACTTCGAAGCATTTCCATCTTCTAGGAATGAACATCAGTAAAAACTTGATTGTAGTCAACAAATTTATGATGTAGCTCTTGACGCCTCCAAGCGCCTAGGTTTCCTCCGAAGGTGCAAGAAATTTTTCACACCATTAGACCTCGCAAAAATCTACAAGGCATATATCAGGCCTCGACTTGAGTACAATTCACATATCTGGGCAGGAGCACCCAAAATTCTTTGCTTGACCGTATTCAGAGATTTGCGTTCCGACTTATTGGAGACTATGTCATTACGGCGACTATTGATTCACTCGAACATCGTCGAAATGTCGGTGTAGCTACTCAGTATTTACTGCAGATATTTCCACTTTCTGGATTTCGATTAAAGTTTGAATAATTGATATACATTTATACATTTTGACCTAAAAAAAGTAGAACTACTTGAAAATGCCCTTTTTGAAAAGGGAAACAGCGTCTTTGTGTTTGACCAAATAATATATAGAACTTTACATATTATATAAAACATATATTTATTTTAAATATATATTTTTTACTTCTAGAAAATTGAAGAGTCTTGCTTAGAAGTCAAAAAAGAAAGAAGCTCTAAAACAAAAGAACGTAAAGAAAAAATGTCGGACGAGGAAAAGGATGCAAGAAAAGAACGGAAACTAGGGCGAAAACGGGTAATTTTTAAATATGGAATGATTTATACATGTCTTTACATATTTCAATTTCAGGAAAGATTGGAGGAAACTCTTTCAAATGAGCACAAACGCAGAAGAGAAGGTATGTATTGTGGAGATAAAAGTTTCTTAGGGATTAAGGTTATAAAAAGAAGGGTAAAAGAAATACGTACCTCAGTCACGATAGTCCAATCGTATGACACTTTAGATGATGAACCCCGATTTCTATTGTTATTATATAACGAACAAATTAGAAGTGCACATAGTTGCAGTTTTTTTTATTACGGATAAAAATTATTTCATGGTGTGGCATGGGTTGCTACGGGGATACAATTTCAGTTTTATCTAGAGAGGTGGGTTAACTCACAGTCGTGTTAAAGAAGAATTAAAGCATTTATTGTATTGGAGTGGAAAGTTTATATCTCCAGCTCATAACAGAGTTTAAAAATTGTGATTGCTTGTAGTCATACCAGGGGATTAAATAAAATGAAACAAATATTTGAAGGATTGAGTAGTCGTCAATTTAGCAAGTTTGTCGGTGAGATCTCAAAATTACCAACCGAGCTGTTTCATTCGACAATCTGGAAAATCTCTGTCTGAAACAAACCTCGAGAAAACTCAAGAATTGAGCCTCCCCTGGTCTTAATTCTGAGTTTTGTTAATTCAGGGTTTATTTTATTCAATTCAATCAATATTTATCCGTTTTTATGTTTACCAATTTATAACTTATAATTTAGAGAACAGATAACTTTATATATTATCAACTTTATTAAAACTAGTTACTAAACTTGAAAGCCGAATGGAAAACCAATTGTTTATGTATCATTTGTTTGAAATCGTTATTTGAAATTAAATTCGTGCCCGAATCTCATGAATTTATTAGAATTTTCAGTCAAAACAAGCAGCTGTAACAAGTAATGTTTCCTTTTTGATTTCGAACAAACCAATCTAATAGTCATTTAAAAAAATTTATAGTGTAAATTTGATGCATGTTTCAAAACATACTTCTCATTCGCTCGGTTTCTTCAATGTGTTTGGATACATATTAGACTTTAGCTAGAGAACTATAACATTATTTTATAAAAGTTATTTTAACGCATTTTTTATTACTGTTTTTCAGTGAATCAAAATGGAGACGATGAATGCCGAGATAAATATCACTTACGAGTAATTAAATTTAACTGGTAGATTTTTTTCGTTCAATATCTAAATATGATTTTCTTTTAAGGAAAAATCGCCACATTCTAGAGACACGAGGGAGCGGTCCCATGATAAGTTCGAACGAGATAAGCAGTACACCTTTACAAAGTCGACAAGATCACGGATAGGATATTAATTTTTAATTTTTATATATTAATTGAAATATGTCAATAAATTTTATATTTATTTGACAGAATTATTATTTTATTTTGCAAATTTGAAGGTACATAACTAGTTGAAGTATTACAGAAAACAGGATTTTTTAATTCTATGCAACAACATTCGATTCCGCAACATGCAAACATTAAAAACATCGGGGAACTGCTTAAAACGGCTGTTTAAAATAATGTATTGTAGTATAATAAAGTCCGAAAAAACTTCTGTAAAATGTTCCTTTATTAACTGATAATTACTTTTTACACAAAGCCAAAGGCCTTAGCAACCAGCGCTACCCAGTTAACTCTGTAAACCTTCTTATAGAGTTAAGTTCCGAATAATAATAATAATAGAACTTTTTACAAGAAGTTAAAAAACGCTATCATTTGTTGAGTTGCGGACTTGGTGCATCTTCATCAGTGCGTTCGAAGAAAGTTTTTTTAAGTCAGCCGAATGAAGAATAGTAAAGTTTTTGTGACGGAACGCAGCCATGAAGTGCGAGAATCGAAACAGGGCCAGTTGGATGTTGGTGAAGGTTTGGCCGGCGGATTTAACTATCGTGAATTATGTGGAAAAGATATGGGAAAGAAAAGTTCGCGACGAAGAGCTCAATGACCAAAATCATTTTTTAGTGATAACATTTTTTTTTTAGTTTGAAATACGATACTACTACCGATTTTTCTCCACAATATTTTTGTGAAAATCGCCATTTCGCACAATCTCGTCGTGAGTGTAAACCCGATAGATTTTTAGAGAAGGCGACTATTCTTCATTTGCGACACCGCCACTAGAGCTGTCGCGTGCTAGAGTTTAATGCTGTCAAGTTTCTCGAGTTAAAGAAGAAAAAAAATCAAAAAAGAAACAGTGTTCTACAGCTGAATTAGTGAATTATTGATTGTCTTCTGAAGTAAGGCTTAAAAGTAAAAAGAAGAAAAAAAAAGATAATAAGAAGTGAAATTAAAATAAATGATAAAAATGAATTAAATAAAAATTAATATTAGTAAAGTAAACATACAAAAATTAAATTTACCCACAATTTATCCATATAAAAAAAATAAGTAAATAAAATATAAATGTCTTCAAAATTAAAATAATTAAAACAAAATTTAAAAAAAGAAAAAAATACAGGCTGGACAGGAAAAAATGTGAGAAAAAATAAGGGGTGAGTTTTTTTTTGTATTATTTATATTATTTTTGAATTTTATTTTTTCCTGCTTATTTTGCAACTGTACCAATCTTATTTTTAATTATTTATTTCAACCAGAATCGTTATATCTAACTAAATGTAATAAATTACGAGCTAATTAAAGTGATGAAAGGCTCGTAGACCAAATTATGAACCCTCGCAGGTAATTTCTCCCGTTCCTGACCCTCTACATGGAGACACGACGGGAATTATTTTTTTTTTAAGGTCGTAGCTAAGGCAGGGTAGAGACTTGGGATTTGAGTATAATGGGCCATGGTGTCCTGAATGCTCAAGATTCGCTACTTTTCAGCGTGTCTTCCCACACCAAACACAACACAACTAGGCAGAGTCACCAGAAAGTCGTGACAAGTCGCGAAAACTATCGCTTCTCGGTCTTTCACAACCTATAGTGAAATATCTACGAAATTTGCATACCCAGGGTAAGCACTATCAGTGCGAATAATATTTGTTGTGCAAACCTAGGGTTTATGGTCTGTTTTTCTAGCCACGCACCAAGAAATGCGGAAAGAAGTGGTTACTACTCTCTGTATTACTGAACACCTAAAGGCAAGACATCGTTACAAAAATTAAAAACAACGACCACGAAAAGATAGCTCTAAGGACATCTCGTCTATCCTGTAATGACTCCATTTGTAGGAGCTTGTCAGTTCTATGTAAAGGGTTTCCTACTACACTATAATTAAATTTAACTCGAGTTTTCTTCCTAGTGAATGATACAGTGATACACTTATTAATATTCAAAGGCATACAATTTAGTATACATCAAGACACTTTGAAGGTGAGAATAATCAGCCGCATTGGCTACACTTCGAAAGGCATCGTCAGAATACTTTAGGTCCTTAATGAACAGAATAAATGAAAGTGGACCCAAATGGCTCGCCTGAGGTACACCAGAAGTTTTTCATATGTATGCCCAGAAGTATTATATGTCTTTCTAAACCCACAATAAGCACTGGCTGGAAGTTTAAGAATTACAAGAAGGTTTTTAAGCTAAAATTTAGGTCCAGTTTACTTTTATTTGAATTTCATTACTCCTAATACAACATGATTTCTTAAACTACGTGTCTATAAGTATTGGCCAAAAACTCTAAAATGATTAAATGTTTGTAGCTTTCCGGTGTCCGTGGAGTGAAACACCAACACGAAATCCCCGACTGTTGATAATTCGCTGTCCTAGAGGACATGACATTTGGAAAACCTTCACTGGAGAGGCCAGTTTTCTATAAGATTGTATTGGACTAGGTCCGAAGGAGCTGTTTCGTAATTGGAAGGCATAGACTCTTCAGAGGGTGTATTCTTGCCTACTATCCGAAACACCCTGACAGCTGGTGGAATTGCTGAAGAAAATTCTATATTGCGATATTAAGATCTAATTTACTATCGTGAATTATATCTTAGTGAAAAACTTCAAAATGCTTCAAGCTAAGAACTTAATATTTTGTAGACTTTAAGCGTTCGAAGTGAAGGGCATACACACTGGAAATCGAATGAGTCTTTATATAGCCGCCAATTATAAGTCCTTGGGAAGGATATTTTTCATGTGGTGATTTGCCCTTAGTTCCAGAATGACGCTGAAACAAAAAATTATATTATCTCATAGGGAGTCATCAGTATTGAGATATTCGCAGGTTGTCTGTTGAATTCGGGGCATATTTGTTTTTTTTACGTCTACTTTGTTTATAAGGCGCCTCGAAGGGTCTTGCCAAAACTTTTCTGAGAAAGAAACGAGATTTGTGAAGATCTTACTAAATTAAGGCGGGATAATATTCCAATTCCCTGCTCCGAATTTATCCGAAAATAAAAAGTTGGCGTCGTTATTATTTTCAATGCTGCAAACTGGATGCTTTGCAAAGTTCTTTTTTACGAAAATAAAATAATACTGTAATTGCTTGCTACTCTTGTTTAATATCGCACTAACATTAAATTTATTAAATAATTTATATTCTCTACATTATGGATTTATATTTCCATTTTTAAAATAACTCTTAGCGATAAGATACAGAAAAGTCAAGTTCTTAATGTTTATAGTGAATCTCTAATTCGTCACGTTCGAGTTAACTGATATGTTGAGAAGCGGTTCTCGGGAATTACCAGCCGTGCTCAAAGATTCCAATGGCATTCCATTCGATACGGTGAATTCGGATGGCGCCTCATCTGATTCATGCTGACTTTGTGTTTGTTCATGTCGTCGTAGTTTTGACAAGTCCTGCTCTTCCGTAATGGAACACGTAGAAAAACTGGACACCCTCTTTATAGTCTATAGAAATGTATAAAAAGAAAAATTCCTAAAATTACAAAATTGTTTTGTAAAATGTGTATTAATAATATTAATAATAGTTAAAGCATGCAAAAAAAAAAAAAAAAAAAGAAATCAAAATAATCAGATAATTCATAATATTAGCGATAGACCTACTGGAGACGACAAGCCACCGATTTATATAAATTGCTTTGAAGCCAAAAACACGACGAGAAGTGAGACAAAACAGGGTCGTTGTTGTTGTTTTAGCGTGAGAGTGAGTGAGACAAAACAGGTGCGTTATGTCGATTGTTATTGTTTTTGCGGCAAGTGAATACGACGACGTCCGCCTTCAACTCAATCGCTGCTTGTCATCTACAGTATATATATCTCTATGATATTAGCCGTGTTATTTTCCTAAAGGTCGGAAAAGGAATCAGCGCAAAATAGATTAGCGCCATGGAAAAACAATAATAAAGGGTGTGGTTATTTTCCCCAAAAATTTATGCCGGGTTTCCACTATCGCTTTTGCGTATCATTTACATTCGCATTGTACACAAATGCTTGGGGACGTGGAAACACTACATTTGTCTTTAATGCGAAACCCAAAAATCGTCATCTATGGAAGCTAAGCGATTCTCGACTAGAGTAGCGAACTGTCGCGAAGTTACTGTTTCCACATTCTTATTGGCGCTACGCACAGGTTTGCTCGATAGCGACAATAGGTTTGTTGATTTGTCGTTGTTGACCCATGTAATTCCTCTAATCTGTTAAGCACTGGATACGGGCGCAAAAGAACATAATTTAACCAACTACACAGTTCCTTAAATGTTTATCCTTGTTAGTTTCATTTTATTTTGACTAATTGAGTCCAATTTTTTAATTAGTATAACAGGGATCTCAAGGTAGTATATATATAGTTCGTCCGGGTTCAACCCAAGTATACATAGGTCCAAAAATACACATTTAGAGCCAAAGTATTTTTTTTACAATTGGTTTTTGCCTGCGCGGAAAAAAAGTCGGAGAATTGTTGGACTTTTGCGTCATGGAGTCATCTGATTGGTTGATTTTATGATGTGGGTAAAGTCGCGACTCAACGTGATCGGTATAAGTTCAACTTGACTTGTGGCGCTTCAACAACTCATAGAACTTGACTTAGGTAGTTAACCTTTAATACACAGTTGTGTACAGTCCCGTCAGCTTAGGGATGGGAGGTCAGAAATCGGACCGGGTATGGCACTGACTAGTAGATGTTAATAATTTTTAGTGATGTTTGGTTGTGATATGATCTACAAGAATGGCAATGTTACCTATAAAAAATCAACTGCTGTCTGGTAGTTTTGATTGTATTTGTATAGCTTGAAAAATATTCCAAATTAGGCGCAAAGCTACATACGTATCTGCTTACGTATTTTTCAGAATTTTAAAAGTGGTGCAACAATCCCACTTTATATATATGTCCAAAATATACAATTTGCAACTCAAATTAAAATACTTTATTATTAAAAATGATAAAGTAATTCTTGGAGCAAAAAATGTTGAGTGTTTGACTGTCACAGATTTTGAAATTTTTAATTTGTATTACATTTTTCGATAGTTTAGCAGACCTAATAGATTTGACGAAATTCGTAAACATATGTGGACTTTCATTTTACTTACAAAATAGAAAATTTAATTTTTATAATAAAATTCTTTGGTATATCTACATGCACGTATCAAGTTCTACTTTCAACCATAAGCCGTCCATGCGATAAAAAACAACCTCACACATAAAACCTAAAACCCCTACACTCGTACTCCACTACATCCATCAAATTTACAGCACTCTCTACAATCGTCCTATATCGATACAAACTTGCAGCTTTCAATCCTTAACGGCTCTTGAGGTATAAGAGTTAAAATGTTTTGCTTTTAACCCTGCCTCACATACCCTGTAACGCGAAAAATGGATCCTCATATTTCCCAACCCACAAACACAACTGAACAATATACTGACTGAAATGGGATTCTTTAGAGTGGAGAGTAGGGTAAATGAACAGTTCTGTTGAAGTAGTTCACTGAACTAACTCTTTCAATTGAAAGACTAGTTCGGAAATACTTCAATAAAATAATAATTTTTTCCCATCTCAAAACTAAATAGATTTGTTTGCCTATTTCACACTCGACTAGGAAATATAATTAGGTCCTTGTTTTCTCGTCATTAGAGAATTCAATTTAATGATCCCGAAAGTTTTCTAGTCTCTAAAATTCGGGACAAGGATCAAACTGAATTCGTTTTTTAGGGATTGCTTACATCGTGCGTCCAGAAAATTATAGGATTAGGTCCTCCTCTGTAAGGGTGATTCCTAAGTTGAAATGTCACAAAGCTATAAAACGATAAGACGCTATCAATATTATTTCTGTGCAATGATTTAGTTGGCTGCTGTGCACGAATCAGTTTTCAAAATTTATTGAAAAAGAAATAATAAAAAAAAACAAATAAAAAAAATTGCTTATTATACTACAGCTGTGTAACAAAGGCAAAATCAGAATGAATATCGATTTACCCTTTCTTTGGAAGGATCTGGGTTAATCGAAATGGAGTCAAGCACTGGACTTGAATTTTTGCTTGAAGAAAATTTTTTTCTTTTCCGTTTCAAAGCAGCCATTGCATTCAAACCTGAGACAAAAGTTTGTATTGAGTTGAAGTTAATATAAAGAAAGCGTAATAGGTTAATAGCACCACATATACCTGTTTTCGGCTGACTTGCCTCGGTCATAGCAGACTCCGCCGGTAATCTTTGCAGATTAAATTCATTGGAATTAATCGCCCCACATACTGAATCTTCGGATCTCGATCTTCCCAGAATTCGAGAAACGTTACCCGCTTTTGCAGCTTCAATTAAAGTACCTGCAATGCAATTGCAATTGATCAGTAAACAAATAAACTGTAACTACAGGAATTATAAGAAACATCTTACCCCATCTTTTTTTGTGATTCCGTTTTGTATATGGCTTGGCACCACCACATTTATGAAGTTTGGTATTTGATGCCGGAACATCTTTTAATAGTGCCATTCCGCACGAGGCATTTACACAACAAGGCACCGCCTTTCGATGCAAAAAACTTGGACTGAAAATATTTGAAAATGTGGAACCGTGAATATCCTGTTGATTTTCAAAGCGATCAAGAGAAATTGTAAATTCAGAGACCGGAGCTAATGAACTCGATGATCCTGGCGGCGCAATATTAAAACCTTTCATCAAACGTCTTTCCTTCTGCCGGTTCTTTTTTCCTCCAGTCCCTATAACAACAATAAAAAAATCGTTATAAATTATTATTGCTCAATAATAGATAATCAGGCCCTATTCAGCGCCAGAGTCACAAGTAACAAAGTAGGTGGAGAGTCACAATTTCCACCTACTTTGTGACTTGTGACTCTGGCGATGAATAGGCCTGAATACCTAACTTTACATAATATAACATTTGAGTATACTAATAGTGAGTATACTGAATATTTCTGTTCTATGTATAGATTGTATTGTTATAAAGTTATGGCCAAAACAGCAAATAATTATGTTGTATGTTATGTGCGAATCAGATCAGTCTAGGCTAGGTTCGGTTACAGTGGCGGCCAAAGCCTCACATAGACCCACGCGGGTCCACAGTGATACCACATAAATCAGGAGACCCAATGTACCTATGATAGGTGCGCTTGCGTTTCGATCTGTATTGAGAGCTCCTCGTTTAATTCAAAGGACCCTGTTACCGTAGCAACGTTAAGCAGGCTCTGTTAAACGAAACTTCTTTAAGATTTGTGAAGGTCGTTACACCAAGAGCCTTCATCCGTCTCCTAGCAAGAGCTGGGGAATTGCACAGGAGGTGTTCCGGGGTTTCCCGTTCCCCGGTAGTTTACAGTTCCTGCAAATATCATTTTTAAATAACCCCATTCTATACGCGTGCGCCCCAATCAAGCAATGGCTGATAATAATACCAAATAAACTTGCACATTGCGCCCTTGCTAGTGCTTACAAGAGTTTAGTTCTTTTCTCATTGTGAGTGTTCAACATTTGTTTCGTGGTACTGGAGGTCGATGTAGCCTGTCAACTTAGATCAGTCTACATAGACAAAAGAAAAACTGTTTGGTCGTACGCATAAACCAAAACCGAACCAGTCCATCCGCCCTGCAGTGCAGGCTTCTTAATATTTTCGCCAATAGCTGATTTTTTAACTGATATGAACTGCCTTCAAAATCATCATTTTGTTAACCCTCAGAGGTATACCTACGAGATCATCATACTGCTGGTTCCTTTTGGTGCACGAAATATCCGCAATTTCATTCCTCGTCCTTCCGCCGAACGTCGCCACGGTATGTGATGTCTTGCCCATCGTATGGTTTGATCTTTCATCTTTATTTTGGTCTGCCCAGCACGAAATTAGCTTTTAATACATTTTGATGTCAAACATCAAACTGAGAAGGAAAGAACTTGGTATTACCTTTCGCAGTATTATTCAGACCCCAGCTCCTGAAATAGTAGCTTTTCATCCCAACGACTCTATCAGGTCTATTATAAGGTTAAAATTTTAGCGCACAGTCACAATTTTGGACAATCTGTCTCATATTCTAGCATCAGTCACAATTTTTACATTTCAAACATCACAAAATTAAAACTATGGAAATGGGAGATGGTGCATCTTGGCAATCTGGAAAAGATATTTCAGTATGGTACACGGTATACATGGACCTAATTCTAAAATATGGAAGACCATGGGACATAGAGTTCCAAACTGAGGAACATGCTTAAGAATTATCTTCTTAAAGAGCTGGCAAATTACTGCCCAATCCTAATGTGCCAAGGCATGAGGATATTCCGGGAAACAAATCTTCCAACGTTTGGCTCGGAACTATTCTGTGGAGTAGGTAAATGCTTCATTAAGGATAATAAGATAATGAAAATACCTACTATATATATAACTCAGGGATATTATTAATTGTTCATATAAATACCAGTACCTTGGCCGGCAGAGACGTTGGTGTCCATTCCACTATTTTTCAAAATTTCGACAAGTTCGCAACGAAACGCTGAAATGTCTTGTTTTATCTCATTAACGTCATCTTCCGTAACACCTTGCGATTCTGCTTTCCGTTGCTCTACAGTTACATATCGGCGAACAAGATTTCTCATTATTTGCTGGAAAAAAAAGAGAAATTGTAAAATAAATATAATAGTTAAACCCTCACTGTAAAGAATGAAGAATATGCGTAAAGCTTGTCTAGCTAATACCATGAATACACTGCTTGTATATAAATCATAATATCGTCAATATCACCAGTGTATCACCCAATAATGTGCTTATAGTACGTCAAAGTCCTTGCAACGCGAATCATGATTTCAATAAACTAATTTGTATACAAGCAGTGTATCCAAGGTACATATTATACCATGGATACACTTCTTGTATACAAATTATGTTATTGAAATAATGATATGCGATACAAGATAGTATGATACACAGCCTATACATGTTATACTTTGACATTTAGCAAAGACAAAATTTCAAATGTCTATCAATCTTCGACTGTTAGATATTCGTGCCTATGATGTTCCGGCGAAAAGCACTTTCATTGCTAATAAAGATATGTACAAACTGGGCCATAACATCACACAAAAAAGTTAAAACACTCTCAAAAAAAATTAATTTTGGACGAATATAAAAATCTGCAACTGTCATTCATTTAAATTTAAGTTGATTTTAGTAACAGATGGCGCTGATGGCAGTTAAAAGAGGGCTATTTCAGCTAAAATTATCGAATCTGTATACAAGGAAAGAGCTTGAATATTACGTTAATATCAGCTCGTTGACGTACTATATGCGCTTTATTGGGTGATACACTGGTGATATTGACGATATCATGATTTGTATACAAGCAGTGTATCAATGGTATTAAGTCTATAAAGGCCAAAATTATATCATGTGCTTATCAATTGGGTAGAGTCACGATGGCGTGCAAACCAACCGTATGATACTCTAGATGAAATGAAAACCTCCACCAACTGATATATTTTGAAGAATAAAATATTACTGCATATTCAAACACATGTAAAGTGTTATCCAATAGGTAGGTACATAACAATTTAGTATTTTAATACTCTTCAACTTTTTTGCTAGTCTGTCAATGCCAAGACGGTATTCAAGGTTTATATTTTTATCATGGTTAAGTTCACGAACGAGCATCGTTTGGAAATTATCTCAATTAAGCTGTGTTTTTTTTTTAAATACAAATTTTTTATGTTTCTATTGAATCTTATGATACAGATAACCAACTTAAACTTTTCTAAAGTTGGATAGTACGTGAATGGTGTAGGGTAGCTGATTTAGGTAGAGTGTTCTTACAGGAACGGTGACATAAGGTAGGCCTCCTACAACGCGGTAGATACGTTCCAAGAAAATGCCGCGTTGTAAGAAATCGCGTTGTAGGAAATCGCGTTGTAGGAAATCGCGTTGTAGAAAATCGCGTTGTAGGAGATATGAAAATATAAAAGTTCGTATTATCTGAACCGCGTTGTAGTGAAACCGCGCTATAGAAGTACCGCGTTGTAAAAAAATATCCGCATTACCTGAACCGCGTTGTAGCAAACCGCGTTGGAAAAGTACCGCGTTGTAGAAGGCCTACCTGTACTAGATTGACCGTTACATTCATCAGATTCAAATATCCTCGAAAATGTTGGAGCATCAATGAAGAGTGAACAAGCAGTGAACGTCAGCAGTTATTTCGAAATACAGTCGAACTTTGATAAGTCGAACTTCGATAACTCGAATTTTTGATAAGTCGAGCCAAGTTAGTTGGCAATAGCGTCAATAACATATGTACAGTTATTTTTGATAAGTCGAAGTCTTGATAACTCGAAATTTTTTTTCGTCACATGGCAGTTCGAGTTATCGAAGTTCGACTGTATTTGAAAAATCGCACACTCCCTCCCCTGGCTTGTGTTTGGATGAGGCATACAAAACAAACAAACTCATATACAGGACTGTTCGATTCTAAGGCATAGGGAACAATACTTGTTATATACCTACATATACTTACTCACCTGATATTTGAAATCTCTATCATTCGCTTGTTGAGCTTTTCTCTGTAAATATAAAAATGTATTAAATTAAATGTAGTATGAATAATGACTAAATTAAAATTTTCTCGATCAAGGATGGAACAATACACAGTATTCGTCTTTATTTAAATATTTACTAAATGTGTACATATTCTTTAATCTATTTCTGTTTTAAAAAAAATTTTTTGTGGGACCACGACTATATTATCCTATAGATGCATCGGCGATGAAGCGGCAATGAACACTTTCGAAAGTTGTCACTGAAAAAGGATTATTATTTGGGAACAAGTTCAGCTACTGGCATTTCTTTCTAGCTCGTACTATGTATTCGACTATCTCATCCGCACTTATTGATAAGAGACCTTATCGCGCGACGTACGTATGTTCGTTATTTGGCATTCGCTGGTCAGTACGCACTTGTAGTTTGTACATAAGAAGCCATGAATTTTTAAGCTTACACGATACAAATTCAACACATTCGCAATTTTTTAGATAATTGTCATTCCTGTAAGCCGAAGCAAGGAAAAATTGGACTGGCAAAACTTATGACGTAGCTGGTCAATCCTCTCCACCTGGAGTTCATGTTTGTAATAAAGTGGGAGGATACTTGGCGCTTAACAGCTCCAACGTGAAACTTGTACAGATTCCACGAGAGAGCCCTGAAGAACAGAATCCTGCATATCTTACTGCGACCTGGGACCCAAAGTAGAGTTACTTTAAACTATTTGACCTGACTTCCTAAGTAGGCTAGCTCCTCTTTGCAGTGGTCGACGAGTTTAGAGTTTAGAGGAGTCGGTACCTCTTGTTTGGTGACGATTACAGCATTTCGCTTTAGCGTAGAATCTTGCTTCAAAGTCCGACAGGCTTCCTGGATCCCCAGTATCTCCGCCAGGAAAACGCGTAGTTCGGTAGGTGGTAAGACTGAGAAGTGTCTAAGAAGACACCCAATCCGACTCCGCCCGCAGTTCATCTTTGAACCGTCGATATATATGACTGTCGAATTCACGTATGACCAAACCATTCTTCCATTTCGCCCAAGTTGGGAAACTAACAGCGAAATCGTTCTTGAAACTGAGTCTCGGGGTAGTGTAGTCGTCGGCGATTTAAGCACACCATGCTACTGCTGTCAAAAAATATATTCTTAGAACTTGGCACTGCTATAGCTCTATATACACTAAGGGCCGTTATTACGACCTTCAGTCAAATTTTAACCAGAACTTTGACCGTAAGTTTTGTATGAGCATCTGTCAGTTAAAGTTTCAGTTAGAACGTTACTGACGATCGTAGGAACGGGCCTTAGGGCTGTTATTACGACCTTCAGTTAAAATTTAACCAGAACTTTGACTGTAAGTTTCGTCAGTCAGTCAGAACGTTACTGACGATCGTAGGAACGGGCCTAAAGTGGCCCATATACAGGCGAGCATGTTGGCGCAAACATAGGTTTGCGCCAACATTAGTCTTAGCGCATACACCGGCGAGCATGTTCCTCACTTCCCTATGAAAATAGGCCAATGGGGTTGGGGGGTTGAACACCCCCCCCCCCCCCCCCCCCCCCCGGGCGCACGGGCCTGATAGAGACTGTCTTAAATAGTTCATAAGGTGTGAGACTATTTTTTTTTTTTTTTTTTCATTTTTTTACACTTCTACCCCCTTAGAAAACTTTAGATTCAGCGAACTCCCCCTTTCATCTCTGTGCACAATTGTTTCGTGAGATATTTTACTCGAAAATTGCACACATGCATCTAATAATAAGGAGTATAACCACAACAGGTCCACAGTGGCCACAGTGAATCGGGATTAAGACTGTACTCAGCCATCTACAATCTGCATACTAGCAGTACAATTACAGGTCAAAAATCCGGTGGTAAGAACCTGCCAGCAAAGTAGAATATGGATGGTAAAAATTTGCAAAAAAAAAGGTTATCATACTTACTCTGATAGTTTTTAGGTGTTCTCGACGAGCTGCAGAAGAACCACTGCAACATATACGTCTGAGCCATCTAAAGCCATACAACATTGACTTTGGGCTCGGTATTATGTTAAAGGGTGGTGGAGAAGTGCCACCTTCTTCAAAGTAACTTATCCATAGCTTTGATCTTGCAAATTTCCATTCGATATCAGCTCTTTCCTGAAATTTATCCTATATAATAATCTCTGAAATAAATATTGTTAAGTTCTTATCACCGAAATTAGTTGATATGAATGGTTCATCATTGCAATTAAAAGATTAAGTAATACTACAATGTTGATGACGGAATATGTGCCAAACATTAGCATACCCCAAAATCTAGTAAATATTTTAATTCCATCTAGTTCAAAGCTATCCAAATCAATAAGACCGAATACGGCCCAGAACAATGTTTGTATAGTTTCAAAAAGGCTGCAAAAATAACAAATTATAGTGAAATTAGTAATTAGAATACTATCCAAAAATAAAAATACTTTGCAAAACGTCGCCAGACTATGCAGGCATTGGGATCCGTTGTGCCATTCACGGAAAAATTATTAGACACCTCTGGACATCTTTTTTTCTCTAAGTCAGCATAGTACCTAAATAAATAAATTTTCTTATTTTATTTTCAATACTAAATTAACAAATGACGCGGTTTACCATAGTAGTTGATTCAGTCCACTGCTGAATGCGAAAAGTACAAGAACGTAAAGGAAAAAAAATTTCATTATGTCCATGACCATCCGCGAAAGCGATACTTGAAGCGGTCCTAAATACGGATTTACGGAGAATATGTACACCAATTTAAGGGAGCTGAATATATTGGCAGCACTAAACAGCCCTTCCGATATTAGCATTGGATCCCATGTATCCCATTTCTCTCTAGGAAGATCGGCGGCATTTTTATTGACGGACATTTCTTTCCTTACCTTTGCATTTATTTTAAAAATTGTTAGTGATTATAAGAATATATTATTAATTTACTAATTTATTCTATATACATATATATATACAATATTAACTGTGTGCATTACTAGTAACTTCCGTATATTGATGTACATTTCGAGAGCTAAGGGGTTACAAGGATGCATGTGGTGAATGGAAATGAATAATACTGTTTGTTATGTTAATTGCAGTCCACCTCCGAAATTTCCTGTTGTTAACATTGTATTATTTCTGTATGAGGAACCTTCAATTCAATGCCTTAATTAAGTTAACAATTGGTGATAAGTACTTTGTGCTCAACGGTTCTTAGTACTCTACTTTCCTGCTGTGCATGAAGGAATGAAGGAAGGGCTGCTGTTTTCAATTTCTTTAGTAAGGACTGGAATAAAATTGCTTCGACTGATGACGGAGGCCCGGCATATATGTAAATGCTGAGTTTCCTGCCTAGGAACGTGATTTCTGTAAAGGGCGAAGGGCAACATTTTTCCATAGCCAAATAATTTTGTGTGTGGGCTTAGTAGCTCCCTTAAATATAGCCTATTCATAAAAAATTATATACGGTTTTTTAAACTATCAAGGAGTCTGGCTCACCGCCCCCGCAAACGGCGTCACTGCAGATGCCTCATGGGTTTTCAATGTAGTTACACGTGCAGTAGAAACACCAATCAGCTTACTATATTTCCAAAAAAAAATTGAAATGTACATACGTACATCATTGAATCTACTTTCTAATGTAGAGAAAGCTCTTTAGCGACAAAGAGGGTGACCCAAAATGAATCACACTATTGGAAGATGTTACAGCCTTTGCAAATGGCGGCAGCTGACGGTTTTGTTTTAATGTTTCTGAAGCAAACAGATACAGAATACACGTCGATGGGCCATGGAACGCTATACTTTTCAAGATCGCGTAATACTTGTTAAGTTTAGTTGAATGGTTAATTATTATGAAGCCAGGCCCGTGCGCAGGATTGTATGAAGGGGAATTTTATCAAGTTCCCACCATACTAAATGTGATGACCTAACAAAAAAAAAGGGTCCCAAAGAAAATAGTCCAATAGGGGGGAAAGGGGGGTTGACAACCCAACCACCCCCCCCCCTCTCCCCTGTGTGCACAGGGCCTGTAAGAAGCTGTATGGAAGGGCGCACACTGAGACTAAACAATCGTCCAAACTGAACAGTTTAATAGGCGGGACAGATCCCTTTCGATCGATATGCGACTAAACTCTCGCGTCGGACTCTATATATATGCACGACGGCTTATCTAGATGTGCACACTGACCAACTTAAAAATCTCTCACGACTAGTTTTCTCCAATTGGTTGTAACATTCGCCGGTGGTTGAGTAAGTAAGGAGTAACAACGACTAGTTTAGTCGGACAGGTAAGATTGTGCGCGGCTCGATGTGATTAAACAGTTGGCCGACTGTTTCGTCTCAAGTATGCACTAGGCCTAAGGCGTTTCGAAGAAACTAGAACAATAGGTGACAGCAAAATGTATGATTTGTGATATTCTTTCGGTTGGGATGCATGTCGCCTATCTAAACACGAGTTTCAGTATACTAATTGCAACATTCGCAACCCATTTTAAAAACTGTGCTAATTTTTTTCTTGGCCTTTCTTTCAATATGTTTTTTATGTTGCGTGCAAAAAAAAAGGGTTTGAAATCTACACAGATGTAGATGATGCCAGTAAAAAAAAGTAGGATCATAATTTGTATAACTATTGCAATTTCTTTGGGGTAATTTTTGTTAAAAATATTAATTGTTAATAATATTATATTTTGCGACCCTCAAAATGAGTTGCAAATCTAATACAATATCGACATTACCCTGTTCAATATTATCCTAAGTTTGCATAACTTTTGTAATTTTCTTGTAGTGTACGAAACTACGTTTTGAACCATTTTGGGTATGTTGCGGACCTCGGAGAGGAGAGTAAACTGAGATATATTACTTTTACAACAAGCTTAATCATTTCCCACAATTTCAAAAAGTTTGGAGTTCTTGTAAGTTCAATGTCTTCATTGACTGGTCTATTTGAGGTTTTTTTGAAGTCAAGCATCTATCAGAACAACCCACAGACTTTGAACCCTCTCAAAGAGAATATCCGACGAGAGTGTAAGACCTTGTCGCCTCGTTCTCACCAAAACGATTGAAAATGCGGTAAAAAGAGTCCAAATGGTCATCAACAATAGCGGCACCTACGAGACCGATATCATTTTCAAAAAGCAATGAAAAAAGACTTTAAGGTCCAAATAAACATTTTAAAAAAAATCATGAAATTATGTCGTTTCATTTTAAAGAAAAAACAAAATAATATCGGGTGAGTGTTTTCGGGCCACCCTGTTTTATAATTTTCTTTCAATATAATCTCCAATAGCAGTTATTTACACAGAGTAAATATTTAATAGTAAAGTGCATAATATTATACAACATCTAAAATAATAGTTTTACCTGCACGAAAGAAACAACCCTTAACGCAACTGTAGCTACGTAAAGTGAGTTAGTAACGAAGTCAATGACGTTCCACATATCGTTCAAATATTCCTGTAATCCAACATCCCATAATTGTTTCACTTCGCTCCAGATCAGTCCTAGTAATGACATAATTATTTGTTATAAGAAGTAGTATATAGTTATCGTCAAAAATATAGGAACGAGTTGCTGAACAGATCTCAAATCGCAAATGGCATGTGTGAGCAAGTCTTATCTGAGGAAATTTGGCAGCTCGGAAAGTTGGTTGTCCAATTCCCTGGCGTATGGTCAATCACGGAAAAAGAGCCAACACTAACTAAGATTTGGTATTTTTGACAAAATTTTGGCAATTCAGAAAAATTTGGAAAAAGTCAAGCTATTTCAAAAATGTAACAACAATCTGGGTGCAACTTCTTTGCAAAAGTCTCAGACGCGATTTGCCGATAAGGTAAATAGGAGGCTATTTGCAAGTTATGTTTTTAGGTGCGTAGCTGAGTAGCAGACTGTACTCCTAAGAATAATAAAGTTTCGCTTCGTTTTATAGGTGAGGTGATTGCGCGCAAGGAACCGAGTCCGAGGCATCCAGCATCCTAGGAAACCAAAAGGATAAAATCCCATTTATAAAGTTCCCCACAACTCATGTAACGAAGTCTACATAGGAGAAACTGAAAGTACCATTAGAAAAAGGATTAGGTCCATTCATCGGCAATTGCGGAACATGCAACAATAGAAAACCACTCAATCGATTTTAACCACGTTAAAATATTGGTCAAGACAAAACATTACCACCAAAGAATTGTAAGGGAAACGATAGAGATAGCCCAATGAGAGTTAGACTGTTATACATCTTCTTTGCGGGTTTTTAGTTCTAGCCAACGTCAGACTTCGTGCATTAGCCAAAGCTATCTTTGATAACCTTGATTAGATCACGAAAAATAGGATTGGAAAACTGATTCTCTTCTTAAACTGCTTCGGATAGATATGATGACCCATTCTATTGTAATTCCAGTTCTCTGCAGAGCTTCGTATTCACTTCATCAGCCCTTAACAATCAGGTTAAGCGAGTTTTAACAAAACAGTGATACTCACCCTTTTGAGCAAAGATAGCTTTTTAAAGCGTTTTAGATCCAGCTTTGGCTAGATTTATCTCACAGAGTCACATGTAATACCGTCTTTCAATCTTGAGTTAGTTTTCCCAACTGAGTCCAATTTTAGTAGCAGTTTACATGTAGAGAGGAGCACATTCAGATTCTGATGTTTCGACATAACCTGAAGCGTAGTACCGCGCTGATCGAGTTCGTTAGCCGTGGAATATCCCCGTGTCCTGGCGCCTACCACAGAAGAATATTGAACTTTTCTACCATCTCCGTAAGAGATGATCGATATTCTTCGGCAACTTTTGATGTTATCGAGGCTGATCTCAAGGATCTTATTGCCACTTGGCTGCCTGCGAAAATGCTAATATTACTCCCTAGTAGATATTACATTACATCTCAGGTCAAGGCCTCCTTGATTGCTATAAGCACCTTCTGATAGACACTACAGTGGCCCAGAAGGGAAAACACCTCCACCTACCCCGCCTTGTAGTATGGGTGGCTTAGTGGCTAGAGCACTTCCCTTTGGTGAATCTGGTGCCAGGTTCACACTTCCCTTTGGTGAATCTGGTGCCAGGTTCGAATCTACATGGCGACAAGTAATTTTCGAGAATGGGATTGGGTGCCGAACTACCACTTCACTCAGCTGTAAGTGAGTACGTACCTGAGTTAAAATCGGGGTAATAATCACGGACGAGCGTGTGACTAACCACTTCATCTCCTAGTATTCCGTTAGTCACGTAATGAAGTAAATCCAGCATTACTTCAAGGCCTAGTCCCGATTTGGGCTGTTTTGCGATTGATTATTATTATTACCCCGCCTTCAGTCTTGGAGCCGTTCTTATACTAAATGTGGACAAAGTCTTCAATCCGTACCGAATCTCCATTCTAGACGGGTTGGTCTCGTTAGGAAATTTATATCAAAATCATAAATGGGAGAGGTGTAGTGTAGTGTTTTCAGAAATGTTGTTGAAGTTAATCAAGATTTTTGAGTGAACTGCATATATGCCAGTCCACTGTGTAGAGGCTCTACTTTGAGTGGCTGCACTGACTGCCATTTGATTGCCAAAAATGTCTAGTGGTAGTAGATCGAATAGGATGTCTAGTATTGCAGAGTGAGTTGTTCTCAGAGCTCTGCTGATGCATATGCATTCGTATGCTGTTAGAAAAATGGAAAAGTAGGAGCTAGTGATGAACTTTCTTGTTCCTTATTTTTTTTTTTTAAGTAAATCATTCATTTTCACGAAAAGCACGGCTGAAAGTTATTCAAGTCGACAATAAATTGAATTTGAATTAAAATTTGGGTTACCCTCAAAAATTGATTAGAGTGAAGAAAATATTAAAATTAATAAGACGAACCGAACTTACCGCTAACCCATGCCAATATCAACCACTCAATAAACGTTGGTTTAGCTCCTCGTTTCGTCGGGACCTCATCCTGAACTATCGCGGTCTGATGCCAAAACCAACCTCCAATAAAAGTTTCAATACGCTGCGATGCGAGCATTAATAAAACTGAAATTATAATTTTGTTAGTCAAGATGTACGTAAATGATAAAAGCTCACAAATATTACATAAGAATGTGAAATACGAAGCGCTATGACATATGAATTTGATGAATGGCTTCCTCATTGTTTGACCTACGGCTGAGTACGGTGCGATTATGTAGGCCAAAGAAAACAGCGGAAACAAAATACCTTTAAAATCAATAAAACAATGTAAAATAAATAATGTACTAATTTCTTCAAACCTATGCGAATGATTTCAAGCGCTTGAAGTGCCATATTTTTTCTTCGAAACCCAGGCAATCCTTCGTACCAAATACTAGCTAACAATTGTTGAACATTTGGATGAGCGACGAACTAAAATCAAAAACCGCTTCATGTCAGTAAGTATGTATATGTTTTATATTAAAAAATTGAAACGCGGGGTTCCTTGAAGAACAACAACAATACACAGTTCTATAAACAAATGTTAAAATGTTGTATTATTTGCCATTTCCATGGTTGAACCGGACAGGAGGCCAAGGTCCGATTTGGACTGTAGCGCCATCGTAAGTAAGTATGGTTGAACCGGAAATAGAGACGATTTAATGAAAAGAACACACTTAAAAATTTAATTAAAATTAATGTGAAAAAGCTACAAGAAAATTGTAATTAGGGCTATACACTTGGAGCTAACGCAACTGCACCACATATGCAGCAGTTTAAAGAACGAGCCTGCATTAAACAACTTACGAAGTGCTCTATTTCTAAAGTTGATTCAAATGGAATTCGAAATCTCATTAAACTTGAAATACCATTACAATTTATTTTTAGGCGATTATATACAAAGTTTAAAAATAAATTTGATATTTCGTCACACCTAAGAGTTATGCTTGAACGCGTAAAGCTATATAAATATCGTATCGCCCCTTTAAAGAGGAAATAGAATAGGTATCGTCCGACTTCAAAACAGTCGCTGCTCGTCATCACCATAGTACATATATTTCTATGGTATACCTAATAAGGTATTTAAAGTGAAAGTGAAAATTATATTTGCAGAGTCTTCAAATCATATATGGCGCTTAATTGCAACAATTTGGAAAAAAGGGCCTACACAAAAAAAGGGGACTCAAAGGGGAAGATTTCTCCTTTCGTCGAGTACCGTGATATCAAATCTTGGTAAAATTTTAGAAAGGGTTTTACATCTCAATTTAGTTTTGTTCACCGAATCTTTCGCAACTATTTTTCAAATCGGGTACAATCGACGCCGATCAGATGAACATGCGGTCATGCTGCTTCACAACGAAATTTTAAAGAACCTACGGAACCAGCACTGTATGGTGGTAAACCATGGTAATAAAATCATAGTATTGAATCTAGCTGCACATGGTACACTACACATATAGTATAATTTGACAGTATCTGGTACAAGCAAACAAAGATATTTAGTTGTGATACTCGCCACACAATTGGGAATAGCACAACTAGCAGTAAAGTGCATAGTATACTATGTAGATAAAATTATCGAATTTGTATACCATGAAACAGGTTCAATACTAGATGTATACCAGTTCGTTTATATCGTATATTCTTAGTATTGGGTATATCAATACCGGCATTAACATTAAATTTGAAAAAAAATGTTATACATATACCATAATTAAAATACATTACTCTTTTTTGACGAAGTTTAATGGCTAGCTTAAGTCTGTTCAAGTGCATCCTTTGGCCATGCTCATAAACTGGTTCGGTGGGATCATGATTTAATAATATCTCTAATTCATTGGACGTTCTGGTATGATCCAAGAGGGCTGTTGCAAAATCCTGACACTGTTTCCTAAGTTCTTGATATTCACTCTAATAAAAAGAAAATATTTTTTAACATAATTAAAAAAAAATAATTCAGCTTACTTTGAATTCATGCTCTAAAAAGCTGAGTCTACGCAATTCCCATGAAAGTTCGAACGCAGTTAAAATAGGGTCCTTAGAAGATAATGCTATTAAGCTTGGACTAGCCAACGCTCGATATGCATTTATTCTTGAGCGAGAATGCCGCAACGAGTCTTCATGACGAGATAAGACACATTCATCGCAACCACATCTAAGAAAATTTAATAGTATAATTTTATTATACTTGAATTACATTAATTAGAAATAGGTTATTATCAAAGTAATAAAGTTAAATTCTTATGTATTATTGAATAATGTGTAGAAGTAGTTTTCTAACTATATGTACCTATGTACCAAACCATTCATGTGTCGTGCGCTTAGGGGCACAGAACGTTCAGAAGCATTGAAACGTAATAGGTAACATTAAATTTAACTTTTGTTGTATCCTCGCCACATAACTTTCAAATTTAAATTTGGCCAAATTTAATGTATCAATGTTTATAGAAGAATTAGAATGAAATAAATTGTGAGAGTCCTTTGGAGTGAGTGTATAATGTTCTATTAGTTTTAGTTTTAGGGAGGGCCGCCCGCTGAGCCACAGCGCACACTAGGCACCAAAGAGGGCCCATAGCGATCCCTTTAGAAATAAAGTTATAAATAACGTTCTATTACATTGTAAAATTTCTTCTGTGAATAATAAATAGCCAATGACTTTTTTTTTAATAAAGATAGTAGCAAGATATATAGCAAGATATATAGCAAGATATATAATTTACCGAACATCATGTGGCATTGGGAGAGTAGATCCACGGTCGAGCAATATTTTAATAATTTCATAGTTATCCCGATGAGCTGCTAAAATCAAAGGCGATATATCTGGAGTAAACGTTGATGCGTCTTCAGGCATTGTTTCCCAACTCTAAGTATTACAATAATTTAATTAAAATTTACTGATAAAATATAATATAATTATACATGTGTTCCATCGCTCTGCAAGTTAACATCTTCGTGATCAAGAAGAACTTCTACTGCTTCAACGAACTCTTCAGAAATAGCGTGAAGTAAGGCATCTTTGGTATCAACATTGTAGTTTATAAGTAGCTCCACCATTTCGAGATTTTCGTTATCGATTGCCATCAGAAGTGCTGTTCTACCCAATGGATCGACACAGTTTATATTTATGTGATCCGTTTCCTGTATTTGTTGAAGCATTCTGAAAATAATGTATTTGATTAATATAATGTATAGCTAATCTTGAACACGTATTTTAAGGACTTTATTTTTGAGAGCTGCCCAAAGGAGTTGAAGGATTTCGCTGAGTAGTAAACTCGAACTTTTTTAACTCGAAACATACAAAATGTACGATCATTTTTTTAGTTAAATATCTCAGTTCAGTTTTCTCTATCAAACTTAGCAGGTGGGTCGATAAAACTGTTGTGCCATATCACCTTGTTCAACAGCCAAGAGAAATTTGTAAAAACTTTATTTAGCATAATAAAAGAATATGCATTACCTTCTTGTTCCTGCCATATCACCTCGTTCAACAGCCAGAAGAAATTTTTTTTCTTCAAGTGTCAACTGTTGTATTTCCTGGTGAGGTCTGATGATATTCTCTTCTTCCATCATGCCGTGGATGCTATGTCTCTATGCAATATACGTATTATTAAGTGTAATAACAAAATTTTGGAAATTCATAAGTACCTTGACCTTTTTCGCAGGAAACTTATCTATGGACACGGAAATATGTCCGTCGCCGCTACTTTTATCATAATCGTATGCATCTGCATTGCTTTTCAACTTCGAAAGGATCGGTGCAAGCATTGATTTTCTGCGTCCCATATTCGCATATCGGGAACTTTTTTCTTCGTCTGCAATGGAAGTACGTATTATATTAGTTTCTTTATTATTTGAAAAAAAAAAAAAATTGAAGAATATGTGAATAAATTATAAAGAATTCATGTAGGAAATGCATTCAACGACCACATTTATTATTTCGTCCGCCTGGAATATAACCAAATTCTAGATTAACTTAAATTTAAACAGAGACAACAGATTTTCGCCAATACATTAATTAAGTTCTTAATTTTTAGAATAAGTATGATTATCTAATATATAAAAATGAAACAGTTTTTTGGTCGGGCGGGAATAAAATCTACACCTGTGAACCGTTTCCTCCCAAATTTTGCATGGACATTCTCGAGACTACCGAACAGATCGAGAACATAATTATAAATTCCCGAAATTGGTGGTTCGCTAGTTATTTCAACATTAAAGTTTTTTAATAAGTTGAATTAGATGAACCTGACTTAGAATTAAAAATTTACAACAGGCAGTCGAAGCCGAGCGGGTAAGGCGTCTGACTAGAAATCAGATGATTCCCTTCTGGAAGCATAGGTTCCAATCCTGCCGACCGCAAACACGTGTGATTTTTATTGTTTATATTTTTTTTGTTTCGATTATACTACCGGCTGCGTGACGTGAGGAACAGGGGCGATGAAATATAACTATATATTTTCCCGAAATTGGTGGTTCGCGAGTTATTTCAACATTTGAGTGGATGAAGTATGGAGGATGGTGGATAGAGAATGGAGGAAAATGGAAGAATGGAGGATGCTGGATTGGGGATGGGGAAAAATGTAAAAAGAAAAATGAGAAATGAAAAATGGTATTAATGTCTCCAGTTCCTTGAGTTGAGAAAGTGTAACTGAAAAGGGAGTAATGTATCAACGGGAGAAACAGGACCTATGGATAAACGGGAGTAACAGGGGCGATGGAACAGCCGCGGTACGCGGCTAGTATGATAAATAAAAATAACATAATTAAATACTATAGTTGAATAATTAAATAAAAACTAAGTGAATAATACCTTATTTATTTCACTCAATTCCATCAAGTAATCTTTAAAAATAATTAACTATTCATATATATACATCTCTGTCTGGAATACACATTTACCGATTTATCAAACCATCGAAATCATCAACACCATCAAAGCCATCGAAACACTGGGAATCCGGGAGATCTGTGGAACGTTGAAACAAGACTCTACGTTCAAATATGGTACTCCTCACTGACAGTACAACCCGCAATCAAGGCTTTAGATTCAACTACCATGTCCTCAAAGTAAGCCCTCTTTTGGTTCCTGGCCACACCAATGGTAAATGAATTCACATTTATGAGAATGATTAATTTGGATTTAGTTCAGTCTATTGTTTAATATGGAACCATACCGACGAAGTTCATCTCGTTTTAATTTCTTGTGTATCGCTGTTAATGTTGCCCTCTACGTCTTTGCAGAGACTGGGTTAGGGCTTATAACTCCCTTTTAGGTCTATTACTATTGCGGATGCGTCCTGCGTTTTATTTGTCGAAAATTTTTTGTATCTTGTCATTATGGCATTTTTTTTTGCTTTCGCCTTCAGGTATTTTTAGCAAATTGCCTAAACTCGTCCTATCTATCTTTTTTTGGGTCGTATTAGTCGTTCAGTAAAAATGCTAGCTTCGTAATTTCCAAAGAGCTACTGGAGACGACAAGGCACCGTTTTTTTTTATAAAGTTCTTTGATACCAGAGAAGTGAGACAAAACACGGTCATTGTTGTTGGTATACCGTGTGAGTGAGACAAAACAGGTTCGTTATGTCAATTTGTTGTTGTTTTACGTGCAAGCGAATGATACGACGTCCGCCTTCAACTCAATCGCCGCTTGTCATCTCCAGTATATTTATATATCTTTGGTTATTTCTATCTATTGCATCGCGATATAATTGGTCGAGCCTGGTTACGACCAGCCCAACAAAACGGCTGCATCTCCGCTAATTGGGTTTTGTTTGACTAATGGACTACCACTTAAAGCAACCAACCTTATAGAATCGGACCACCTTGGGAAGCTATCAGAACCAGACTATAGTATAAAGACAATCAAAACCATCTAACCGAAATAAAGAACAATAGAATGGTGATTTACAAGTTACAGAAATGTCTTAAAACTGTTTCGCTCAACAGAAAATTTGCTGCACATATGTACTTATCACTAATCTACAGGTAAATTATTTTTCAAAACATCAAAGTCAACATACAATATATTCTGATTGGTCTTAGGACTTAAGGCGCACAACCTTCAACATTATCTACATACACATTTCTAATCAATGGTCTTATTAATATTTTCCAATAAAACTTGCCATAGATTACAACACAAACAGATCAACAAGAACATGACAGCCAAGAATGTGTACTAATGGCACTTCAGCAAGAAGATAAAGAACCTGTCCGTTGGAAACATACCATACATACATTTGTATGTAAGTATGTACGTGCAACCGAAATATTATTTTGCACTTATCGACTGGGCTTTATTTGGATAAAAAACATATCGCATTCACTAAAGACCGAAGATACTTTAGATGAAATGCTGAACTACGATCAATATTATAGTTGGGGATAAAAAAAAACCTGGAAAGACTATGATAAAGATGGCTAAATCAAAAGGAGTTGTCTACGTATTTCAAGGATATTTATGCTTATGCTACTCTGTAAAATTAAACCTGAGACAATTTTCGAAAAGAAATATTCATAACTTTATGAAAGGTTGATTTTCGTACTACAGTATAATCTTGATAATGTGAACCTTCGATAATATGGTTTTCCAGTAAAGTGAACAAGCATTGTTTTCATAAATGTCTCTTGTAATGTGCACGGTAGTAATTTTAGCGCCTCTATAATGTGAACATAAGTAGTTTTCTATAAAGTAACACTCTGCTTATAAAGTTATGGGCATTGATATACCTAAAGTATTATTACGAACAAATATACAAATTAGGTCTATAGTCGTCGAAAAAGCATTCAATACTATCCGACAATCCAAAATAACAAATTTTTTCATACCTGCCTCTCCAGATTAGAATAGTATTTTTCTTTGTCATTTTCAGAATTATTACAAATAGCTTTAGTTTTCGAAAAATATGAATGGATTTTGGTTTTAGGTTTAATGTACATAATACTGTTTTTTTAAATTTTATTTTATTCAACAAAATACAAACATATATAAATCTACAACATATTTTTCGTCTCCAATAAAGTGAACACCTCCAAAATGTGAAATTAGTCGGTTTCAATTAAGTTCACATTATCGAGATTATACTGTATTTACGAATATTTTATAGATGACAAATGGCAAGGGTGATTTCCATTCGTCACCTCGTGGAAATAAAAACAACCCTCCAAGATAGACAAATTGTTGTCACCTATGGCGGTTTGTGTGGAATTTTATGATTCGGAGCTCGGTAAGTTTTCGGTTTTTTCAACATGTGCAAGCATCAACAGCTGTCCTCTTCCGCAGGTGCACAGAAGTTGATCTTGACGTTGAGCTTAACCAGGAGCCTATCTAACGGATTACCAAAAAAAAAGTAAAGGCTTGAACTTGGATGAGCTCTGGTATGACTCCGTCAATACAGGTAGACCCAGAGCATTTTTACTGTTCAATAATAATTCTAAATGCAAACATAGGTATGTTCTAATTCTAGGATAATGTACTGGATTAAACTTATTATACCTATTTACTTATATAAAAATGTTAATCAGTTTGTAGGGGACCGCACTTTTCGTCCCTTTACATATATCCATCCGACCAGGCTATTGCTGTCAATTAAATTGCATATACATATATTACACTCTTACGAGATATATTTCCCACTACATATTTCACGTCAAGGATGTTATATTATGTAACTTCTTTCATCAACAGGCTCATTAAGTTGTAAAAGCTATTCATTCAGTGCGGGCCTAATGGATGTTAATTATAAAAACTCCAGGAAGTACTTCTATGTATATCCTTCGAAAAATTCTTGTGTTTATTATATTATGTGAAGCTGTCTTCATAAGTGATTAGCACGGTCGAACATACAGTTATACAGGTCTGGAAACTCAATGCAAGTTTTTGTTGTGTGGGTAGACACCCTTTGTGAATACAAATTTGCTTGTTTTGGGTTCTTCCGTCGCCACCCTGGAAAAAAAAATCTTGTGATGGGTGAAGATGTTCTTTTGTGGGTTTTTTTATGTATCACAGGAAGAGCTAAAGCTGAAATGATGAAACTTAGTATGCATATGTATTACAGACGTAACCAAATAAAAAAATTTATTGGCATGAAAGTATGAAAGTAGAAAGAAGACTTGACCTGGAGAATACGATACAATTGAGAATTGTATGTCATCTTCGACAATCCAGAAGTATCGATCTTCATAAAATTTAAAAAGCATACAATGGGCTGGTCACGTGGAGCGAATGGATGACGGAAGAATCCCCAAACGCACACTAAAGGGAAAAGTCTATGGACAAATACCAGTTGGAAAACCACGAAAGCGCTGGGAGGACTCTATTGACGCAGATAACAAATCACTTCTAAGATGCAGAAACTAGAGGATGCGGTCACTGAACCGAGAAGGCTGGAGGCCGCACATCCTGTACCGCGTTAACATGGAGGTTTCAATCCGGATTCAATTCTCTAAAATCGCATGTAAACGCAAATCGGATCGAAACGAGATCGAATCAAAACCGGTTATGTCGTACATTCTAATGCCATTTCATGTTTAGACCTTTCGATCTTTGGATTCTCCATGTAAACACGGTACAGGAGGCCAAGGTCCGATTTGGACTGTAGCGCCATCGTAAGTAAGTAAGTATGAAAGTAGAAAAGTTGTAAGTGAAGAGAGATTTGTTTATATCATACCGCTATATTTCCTTCGCCATCAGTTTTAATTTTGAACACTTTAAAAATTTATATGCAAAATTTATACATATGTACATATGTGTTTTGGCTTTAATCTATTCCTACGATTGCTGTGTAGGTCGAGTGGAGGTACCTTTACTCTTTAAAAAATTTCGTGCAATCAGAAGCACTGGTATAGGTACATAAATGCTTTAATATAATCATTTTCATTTACTCCAGATTAGAATTGGACCAATCGATGTAGCTTCCAATTATTGGCCTTGCCAGGTATGTAGGTATTGGTGAAAATAGGTATATTATTGCGTCACTAGTTGAGCAGTTTTTTTATTTCTCCATTAAAAAACATTAGATCCTTTTCTTGCTTTTAGGTACATTCGCTTTAATTAGAAAAATTTCCCCAGATCCGGTAGTTAAGGTGCTCATGGACGCTATTAATGTACCCAGTGGCGGTGGCGAAAAGTGGTTTTGACAGTTTCCTTATTGTAAGCAACATAATAGCAAATTTTGAGGTTCAAATTTAGTACATATGTACATATGTTGGTCGTGCCTAGACTAGGCTTAAGGCTCCATGTGTACGTTAAATGACATTTTGATGATTTATGACTGTTTTCTTACCAATATTTCACGTTAATGGCAACAAAAAAACAAAATTAAATTACACCACTTTATTAGCTGGTATGTAAACTAGGTCATCCATAGAGAAAAAATTCAAAACCGTATTTGTAAAAATGCTATTAGAATTTGAACAACAACCCTTGAACATTTTTTAAAAATGCGTAAATTCGAGCTTTTTAAACGCATATTACCTATTTTTTGAATAATTAACATGTCGTTTTCATTAAAATAATGCTAGAAATTTTTTTAAAGAAGGTCCTCCATAGATAAAATTTTAAACAATTTTCATTTTTGTAAGTAATATACTTATGAAGTCAAACTGAAGCAATTTTTCACGATTTTCATGGCAAGAATTACATAAGAAGACCACATTTCATTGAACAGTATCACAGATAGTATAATTAAATGGTATTTCTAGAAGATAAATCAATGAAAAAATTATTGAGTTTTAATAGTTATGCGTTACAAATAATTTGAAAACCTATAACACTATTTTTTTCTGTAAAATCAAAATTAGTTCGCTGAAAGACAGCGAACGATGCAGGCGTATTGTCCACTCCACGCCAAATTACATAAACGAAAAACAATTTCAATCGATTAAAATCCTCTCAAGAAAGAAAAATCAAACAGGGATAAAAAAATTGTAGTACCGGACTCATGGGGCCTAAGATTGAATTTGGATTGAATCGGCCACAGGGTTCAAATTTTATTACATTTATTAAAATTTTGTTGTGAAAGAGAGATTTACCCTAAAACTTTGTCATCATTCGATGTATTATGCTGAAATTTCAGGTAGAAGTGAATTAATATGTAACAATGATCAGTAATCAACAAGAAAGTTTGTAAGAATCAACCGAATGGTTCAAATATTATGAAAATTCAAATTTTTTGAAAAGGGAATTTATATGAATTGTGTGAAATCTGAGGCATCTGGTAGCCACTTTTTACACACATACGAAAATTTCTGTGCCATTCAACGTGTTAAAAGAGAATAGATATTGCTATCACGTAAAGATTTATTTTTGCCGTAGAAATTTTTCTATGAGGATGCGATATACTATACCTTCTTACCGCGATATGGTAATAACTTAGACTCGATGCTGAGAATAGCGAGAGTGTTGAGCCTATCTTCTGTTATTGTATGAAAAAATTTTGAGTACTATACAAAATTTTTCACGAAAACAAAGCTTGCTCTATGAGGAAACAAAAAAACAATTTGCCGCCCCCGGGAAAAAACCGGAAATTTGCCGCTCCCGAAATTTGCCGTCCGAGGCTCTGGCCTAGTGGTAAATCCGCCACTGGCAGTGCTGATGGTTTTGGCGCCCAGCATTTTTTTTACATTTTGGTGCTCAAAATTATATATTTTTTTTCGAAAAATTAAAATTGCTTTTGAAAATTTAGCATGATATAATTATCTATGTAAATGGAGGAGAGGGTGGTAAAGTCACTCCTGCTATTTGTTGTATTTGGCCCCCTGAATATTTCTAATGATTCACAATACCATTTCAAGGAGCGAAACATAGCCGCTGGCAAGACAGGATAATGAAAAGATCAGTACTGAAAGTGGTGAAAATTAGGCTTTTTCGACTGAATACAATTCGACCAGTGACGCCATTTCTGTTTTTCACAGGGGTGCGCACAAGGAGTACGTACAGTTTTTAAACTCCTTTGGTATTAATCTTTCTTGAATCAATCCTTAAATTGACCTCCCCCTCCCTCACCCCCCTTTATTACGACACAAATGGTTAAGTATCCTTTTCTAGTGATCAAAGAAGTAAAATATGCATTCAATTATTATTTCTTGGATCTCAATGAATGTCCCGGAGGCTATAATTATATTCGATTTTCACCGTTAAAAGAATTATTTAGCTATTCCCTATGGTTTTATGCACACATTTAACTTGGCTCTCTGGTACTATATTACCTACACATTGTCAGTGAGTTTAAATAATATTTAGAAACTGTGAGGCTTTAATTCCTATTTTTAGTGGATTTTAAGTACATAATTAAGTTTGAAGCCATTGGAAAAATTTGGCTCCCGGCGCATTTGTTCCACTTGCACCTATGGATCGTATCCTGAACGTACCTTCAGAAATATGTTTATTTTGCTCTGATGATGGTTGTAGCATATGTACTTATGTTTCAACATAAGTATACTTATGTTGAAACTATCGCTATATTTCCATTGTGCCGCCAAGAAGAGCTCGGGCTGGCATTTGAACAACGTTGTACTCAATACTTAATGCCATAAAATATATCCAACCCCTAAGGGAGTGTAAAGTGGTTTTTTACATTTTCGCGAACTCACACCAACTCAGGTCTCATGAGATGATATCCAATTCACTTTCACTTGTAAATACTTTAAATATAAACGGGACGTAAGAATTTTTCGACATTAAACCGCTAAGGGTGTAAGGTATTGTTAAATGTTTTGTATTCCGAAAATCTTTCAGGTAGGTATGTATAATGATATTGAACTCGTTTTTTGGGAAGAAGTCCGGGACCCGGAGTATAATGCTGAGGTGTACGTTACTGTAGGAGGCTATATCGAACGTTTTTTACAGGGTGTCAGTCGCGTAGTAACCTACACCACAACTCAGTATGTTAATAATGTTGCTCCCAGACTGTTGGCATATATTTTTTGTCTGCTAGATTTCTACTGGACCTAGATCCTGCGAAACTTTTAATAACATATCTGGTATGGTTCTTGAGATATACAAAAGGAATGCGTGTGATCAGTGATATAATTGAAGGTTATGCATACATTATGTATGTGTAGCTATAATTACCCAACTTTATTATTACTTTATTATTTTTTAATAATAAAGTATTCTGATCGACCTGAAATTTCAAATTTCAAATTTTTGCTACCCTGAAATTTTGTATTTTTACGTTTTAGGACTAGTAAACCCTAAAAAAGCAAAAAAAAATGTCCGTCTGTACGCACAAACCCGTTGAGGTATTATCATGACATTTTTATGGTGGGTGGATTAGGTGAACCTCTACGACTAGAATCTTTTAGATAGGTAATAGGGGTATGAGGGGGGAAGAGGGAAGCGTTTTAGACGAACAATTTTGGTTCTTAGATCTCAGCAACCGCTTATATTAGGAGGCTAAAACTTGGAATTTCTATAGAGTTTCGATAGTGAACCTATTTCCAAAAAAATTGCTGATATGGGTGAAGAGGTGTGGGAGTGGGGGGAAAATAATGCGTCCGAAACGGAAAAAAAACCGAGATCGTCACATTCTAAAATCCATATCTCCTAAACCGTTAATGGCAAGCAATTAAAACTTAACAAATATCTGTAGTTATACTAGCAGAGTAGATTGAAATCAATTTGAGTGGGGCAGTAGTGTACGGGGGTGGGGGTGAAAAACTTTAGATTACGATATCTCACAAACCAATTGCACTAGAAAAATAAAATTCGGTTTGAGTATAAAGCTTGACATATTATAAAGCTTGCTCAAAGGAAAATCTTCTAAGAGGCAGGAGAGCATAAGGGGATAAGAATTTTTCAAAAAAATCACGTTGCATATTTCAAAAACAGTGTAAGAAAGATGCTCAAATTTATTACTAGAAATAGGCCAAAAACAACCCTAGCAGGAAGTACTATGCGACTGACAACCTAGAAAATAACGTTCCAAATAGTCTCCTGGCTATTCCTTAGGTTGTAAGTCGCATAGTACTCTACAATGCATCTCAGCATTATAACATTTCGGACTTCTACCCATAAAATAATAAAATTGCGCACAGATTGTTGGCCGATTTTTTTTTTAGTTGTAATTACTCTAGTAGCATATCTACATATAGGTTCTAAGTTTCAACTTTCTAGCATAAGCCGTTTCTGAGATACCACCCATGTACGTTTCTACCCCTAACAACAATTTTATCTTTCTGGGATGTCTCTATAGTAGTTCTATACAGTTTTAAATTTTTAGCTGTCTATCCTTTGCGGCTTGTGACAAACTAAAATCAGAATTTTTTTCATTTTCACTCTCTCCCACCATCACTCCTTAAACCCACACCTTCAAAATTTTTTCCCGCTAAAGATCTACCGGTCCTAGCTCCTGTAAAAAATTCAAGACAATATCTGATAGGGTTTATTAGATATACAAAAATTTTTTTTTTAAAAATGGCTGCGCTTTTTTACACTCAGTGGCCTCCACTGGTAATCATATACACAGTAACTAAATGTTATCTTCCTGGCACAATTGAGTCTGCAAATATTGTATGTAATTGAAAGTTTTTCACCAACCGACCACCCAACCCATCACCATCAAATTGTTAACACTTTTCTAATATCCTAGTCTATGGGAAAGACAACTACAAATTTTCAGCCATCGGACATCAACTCTCATAGAGATATATAGGTATACTGAATATGACAAGCAGGTATTGAGTTGAAGGCGGACGTCGTCGCATTCACTTGCACGCAAAACAACAGCAAATTGACATAACGCTCCTGTTTTGTCTCACTCACTCACACGCTAAAACTGGAACGATTTGACATAACGAACTTGTTTTGTATCACTTTTAACCGTGTTTTTGGCTTCAAAACCCTTTAAACAAAACCGGGGGCTTGTCGTCTTCACTAGCTCTATGTCAACCCTTTAGTACATATGGATTTTGGAATGTTTCAATCCAAGGTTTGAAGGTGGATTTCCATTATCGTCGCAATTCTGCGTCAGAGCGTCGGACGCAACAATCAACCAATCAAATTTTAGTTCAAGCGACAGGATGCATCTGCGTCACACGTCGAACATTCTTCAGCTTTTTGCTGTGCCGCAAAATTAAATTGCTATGACTTTTCTGTCATTTCGAGTTTCGTTCAGTTTTTACTGCTTATTATGAAAATGCTGGCAATATTAGTGTTCCTAAAATTACTGGTTGATTTTTTTATTGACCGTGTCAAACAATAATTACATTCAAAAATTATAAACTTTTTTATCAGTTTACTTTTGACAGCACTATGCGTAAAGATTGTATTACACTGTTTGACCTAGAGTCACTGTATAAGAACTAACACAAACATCCACTATCATGAGTACGGACAATCACCACTTTTGGTACATATTTAGTACTAAAAACCTGCGAATTTAAAAAATCGCAGGTTTCTTAAATGGCATAGTTTTAGTGGGTATACGTGTAGCAGATGGATTTTGATGGACGTTTCACGGAATCGAAATATGTCTCATGAAATGTCAACTAAATACAGCGTTTATATACTTTACTGGAGATCCTTAAAATGAAAAATCGAGACAACTGCAAAAAAATTTCAAATGTACTAGTTTCAAATGAAACACACATTGTCCGTACTCAAGATAATGGATGTTTGTGTTAGTTCGTATGAAGTGACTCTAGTTTGACCAAGTGGTCAAATTGCAGTAATATGCGATGCGAAGTAGGCGAATACAAGTAAATTTCACAGTAGATATTCATTCGGTCAAATTCACTATTTTGCATTGCTTACTACAGTGTAATACTAGCTTTAGAGAAATTGCGTTGCAAATGTAAACTCGGAGCTGAAAAGCGTGGCAGAAAAATGTTCGTCCGACGCTCGGAGACATAAATGCGACGACAATGAAAATCCACCTTGAAGCGTATTGTCCCCCCACTCGCATACTGGGAAATGGTGGATGGTGTATAGTAGTGATGTGCAAAGCGATTATTTTGGAGTAACGAATAATTACTGAATACTTTGAATTTGTATTCGTTACTTTATTCAGTAATTCGTGTGAGCAAAAAAAAAAGGTCATCCACTCAGAATTTTTGGGATTTCAGTACCAAACACAATGTGAGAAGCTAGAAAAAAAAGGTCATCCGCTCAGGCCAGAGAATTTAAAAAAAAGGTCATCCGCTCAGAATTTTTGAGATTTCAGTACCAAACACAATGTGAGAAGCTAAAAAAAAAAAAAAAGTCATCTGCTCAGAAGCGGGAATTTTTTTTTAGTGGGGTTAGTAACGAATACTTTTGTAAAGTCGTTATCGGTACTCGGTACTCCTTTCAAGTAACGAATACTTAATAACGAATAATTACTTTTTGCACACCAATTTTGCACACCAGTAGTAGATAGTAGATGATGGATAGAGGATACCCCTAACCCCTATCGACCATTTCTACAAACCAAAATTTATCCTACCCACTTCCGGCTCCACATGCCACCTCACAAATTTAAGCTAAGTAATGCTGTTGTAATCCCGTATAAACAAATTACAATTGGTTCAGAAAGGGAAAAGATTTAATCAAACGTTTTAATCCACTTCTTCTTATTTTCTATTTTCTGCTAATTATTTTTAATAGATGTCCTTTTAATAAAAATATAAACTGCACAAGCGGCAGCTAAACGCACACGCGACATTTTATGGTGAGCTTTAACGTTTAAAGATAGACATTTCTGAAAGCTGGAGGAAGTGTGAATTATTGCTATATGGCTAGTTTGTTAAGCATCTTATTAACTACTAGTGTAGACCCGTTCCTACGATGTTCAGTTAATTTCTAATTGGAACTTTAACAGACAGATTTCCATACAAAACTTGCAGCTAAAGTTCTAATTAGAGTTTAACTGAAGATCGTAATAAAGGCTACTAGAGCCTAGACTAGTACACCTAGAGCTAGATTGAAAATGTTAGCTTAATGTAAACAATGTTTGATAGAGCAATCTAGCTAGATTTTTCTCTTACTAGAGTTTTCTCTTTTTTTTTGCCTTGTTAAAATCGGTGTAAACATACATACATACATTAAGTGCACTATACTCAAGTGCAGTATACACTAAACCAAATCAAATTTTAATAGCAGGAACTTGAAGCAGCTGTTTGAAATTTTACGAAGTTACATGTCCTGTAAAATGTCCATATTGTCAGTTACGTGTTGTCACGTGTTTGCCAGCGGTATACATAATTAGCCAATCAACCAGCATTGAGAATTATTTTTTTGGCGAAACATCTAATGCAAACATGATAATTCCAATAGGCAAACAACGTTTGCAGTAAGTCCCGAAAGTATGTCAAAATGTTAGAGCGGGATATTTTGAGTCAGTGCACAGTATATTATTAGGTCAATCGATAATAAAAGTATGTATTCGTGACTCAAGAAACGTATCATTGCAAGTTCAATGTACCTAAACGTGTGTAGTGGAAATGCACTTTATACTATGTAACTCAAAGCATATTGGCCTTTCCGATTTTATGATTCTTTTCAGTTTACAATTGCTGATCTTTCCACTATCAGACAAATCTGACGAATTGCAGCTTAATTAATCAGCATTGAAGTAATGAGCGTTTCTCAATTCGCTAAACAAAACAACATATTTGACTTACCTCCGATTTCCGCAGGTTTTCCTTCGCCCCATTTATTCAGCAGCTACAAAGGAATAAATAAAGCTTCGTCAGTCTCGTCTCCTCTAATGTATGAATTTGTTTCATTTGCTGAAAGTTGGAAGTTATTTTCGGCTCGAAATGAGTTTTAAGTAAACAATTAGGCAAATGTGTGTCTTTCTCGGACTTATTGTCTTTTCGCCCCGAAGCTCTATATTAATTTTAATATCCTAAGCGACTTGTAATAAGTTCCTTATATTTTATCCATTAGCGAATTAAAAAACTATACTGCCGTACTTTGTTTGAAAGTAGATACACTCGAAGTCCCTCAGGTAAACTAAAACTCATTTCGACTATCTTTTAATCAAAAAGCTAACGCAAATGACTTTAATATCTACGTCTTGAAGAGTAATATTATTATGCACTGTATAGTACGTATAGTAGGGAATGTACCTTAAAATTTGTTTTCTCCCTAAGTGCTGCAACAGACTTAGATTGTTTTTTTAAAGCCTCCACTTCTGTAGCAATATTATAAATATGCACTATGCTACTATTATTCAAAAACTAAAGGCACCGTTTTTACTAGAATCACGAATTCGGTTAAACTTCCGCAAACACTACCGAGTACCGACCGCTATCCTGAATCCGTTTAAACTGACTAACTTCCTTAGTTCTTTCAATTTCGTCCAACGAACGTTGTGGAAAGCGGAACATATGTTAGAATAAAAAAGATTAAGAAGCTTTCGAAGTTTAGGATTAAAGAAAAATAATTATTTCAGCAATAGGTCGAACAGTGCTGCCATAGATGTAGTAGTTAATTACAACAACAACAACAGCAACGAACTAAAATCACTACGTGGTTGTGTCGGTTCGATTTTATTCGTTATGAAAATTTCACCCACCGCCTTGCGCTGTTTATACGCGAGCTAGTGAGTTTTGAAAGTTAATTTAAGTTCGTAAACTTGACAGTTGCATTATAAAGAGCGATAAATAATTGTGATGAGTTTTATCTGCAGACTTTATGCTAACTAGGCTTGCGCATTTTAATTCGCCATAGGAAGCGCTCGTTGCAGATTTCCACTACCTTGCGAACTAGTCTCTTTGGTCGTTAGTTTGCGGGTTCTTGGGTTGGTTTTTTTAGGTTTTAAAATGTGCTTTATTTACGCCAATATCTTAAATCTAACATCTCTTTCTTAATTTCTAAAGCTAAAATTAATTAATATCTATTTTGCTACATATATGTTCTTAATGGCCTCAAGTGGGCACTTAAGTTATAAATTATATTGTGGAATATTTTGTGGGGATTGGAGTATCTTTATTTAAATACTAACAATTTTAATGTATCTATACTTATTACTAAAATACTCTCGAGATCCGTACGGAGTCCTTCCAACTATGTTGGTTGTCCGCCCGGAAATCGTGAGTATTTGCACTAATTGGGAAAGATATGGCAAGAAAAACCCAATGTTACATATTTTTCCTACTTACTCTACTTAGAATTGGTCAATATTCTTCAACACGTGTTTTAACGATTTTTTGTAAGGTAGGACGATTTTACATGTTTCACGAACTTAGTCTTGCAAATCTGGCCAAACATCCAGATTAAAATTTCAAGATCCTTGGTCCAGCGCGTACGCTGGGTAGGGAGGGGGCGGGGTTTACAAACTTGATATTTTAACAAGAGGGAGGGAGTTATTTCAGGTTTGAATAAAATGTTAAAAGCCAGTTTTCAAAAGGGTCTACTTCAAGTGGGGCAAGTGTTTTAGAGGAAAACTTTTGGTTTCTAGAGCTTAGCAACCGCTTACGCTAGGAGGCTGAAATTTGGAATTTTTATAGAGCTTTGATCATACATGTATGTATTAGAACTATATTGCTAGCTGTCATATTTTTTTATACAAAATCAATAAGTATACGAGTTGAGAAGTCGATACCAGGCTCGAATCTGCTTGGCGACAAGTAATTTTCGAGAATGGGATTGTGCGCCGGACTAACCGGTTCACTCAGCTGTAAATGAGTGCCTGAGTTAAAATCGGGGTAATAATCACGGACGGGTGTGTAGCTGACCACTTCACCTCTTAGTGTTCCGTTGGTCTCGTAATGAAGTAACTCTAGCATTACTTCAAGGCCTAGGCCCGATTCGGACTGTTGCGCCATTGATTATTATTATTACGAGTTGAAATGTAAATTCAGAATCAGCTTTTGATTTTTTCTCAAAAATGTAAGGAAGCATAAGAGAGGGCAGTACAGAATTTTAATACAAATCAAGTTTTTATGAAACTTGACAATTACTAGATGGCCGAGTACTCCAGAACATAATAATATATAAATACCTACATAGTACCCAAACTCCCCATCTTCACCATTGTCCACAAAATTTTTCGCATAAAAAAATTGTACCTTTCAAATGGACGATTTTGATTGGTCATACCTCTCAAAATTTTCAATTACGTACGTGCAATATAGCTTTAACGCTTTTCTGTCTGCTTTGGTTGTTTTTATGCATATTTCGTGTATTGCCGTATCCCTCACCCTCACGTCATTTTCCCTAATTACTACATACATAGCAAATCGTGCAAAAGAAACAGAAATGTGTGTCAGAGTAATCGCCCATGACTAAAAGAGAAGCAGCTTCCGAATACGTGTAGATTGTACGCATATCGGTGTGTTTACGTCGAGAATTCGAGCTGAGTTTGGGTACTATGTAGGTCATTTATACCATGCTCCAGAACTAGTCCCACGAGAGACCTCGTTTTAAGCTCCCCTAGAAGTAAAAGAAGTTCGAAACGTGTTTAATGCCATGTTTCCACTGCCCAGTAATCACGCGATTAAGTAAATCTACACGCTAATCTAGTAGATTACCCATACGAGTTTGAGATTATCAAACCGCGAGATTAAAAAATAATCTAGTTTCTAATCTCGTAATTTTTTAGTGTCAACCCAGTAAATTGCCATTCAGCCAAAGGCAGAGAAATTCAGCAAACCATATGTTGACAAATGAGATGTCAAATGTGAAATGTCAGTTATAAAAATAGAAAATTGTTAAGCGTAAGTATGTTTTTTACTTAACTTTTGTCATTTACAGTATTTAATTGTTGAACAGAAACATTTTTGCACATAGACTCCATTTCGAACTGTCGTCGATTAATAAAAATATTGACAGTACACAACAGATGTTTCGTTTAAACTGTCAAATTTAATCTAGGAATGCAATGGAAACAGTTTTTAATTCAGTACTCTTAATCGCGAGATTAAGGGTGCAGTGGAAACATAGCATAAGACTGATGAAAGCACTTTCGAAATTCTAGCCAATAAAGCGCAATACGTCAGACAGCATCCAGGTAAGAGGTTTCATCCAGACTGCGCGAAACCAATATGGAAGTACAAAAGTGATGATTTGGTCAGTCATCTCTGCAAAAGGAATTGGATGTAAAGGGTACAATCATAAAGCTAGTGGAGGCGACAAGCCACCGGTTTTGCGCTTTGAAGCCAAAATGAAAAATAATAGATATTTGGAACCATAGTCCGGACCTTCAGGTAGCTGTGCAGTCATGCATAAACAGTATGCCGAGGGGAATAGGTACAGGCTTTAATTGCTGCTACAAGAGGAAATACTGAAAATTAAGCATACCAAAAATCTGCGAGTTTTTCCCTTGCTTCATTGTCACATAAATTAAACCAAAGGTTTTCAGCCCCACTCAATATTTTTGAATATTTCAATCTCAGCTGTAAACCGCAAGCCCCTACCAACCATTTTATTGCAAATGGGTCCAATATCATAGTTCTACATAAGTTCAAACTTTCAGCCTCCCAGTATAAGCGGTTCCTGTTTCCTGAGGTCTTGAAATGAAAATTTGTCATCTAAAACGCGTACCGCAGACATTTTTAATTTCTGTGTGTATTCTTTCTCTGTCGTACATATGAATCTTAAGGTGCTTTGAAAATGTGTGGAAATTGTATGACTATTCGATGGCTTTAGTATGCCTACTGGGATGTAACGAGTCCGGTGCTACCAAATATTTTTCTTGGTCGAGCACTAAACTTGAAATTTTGAGCAAACTCCAGGCTAAGAGCACTGAAAAAAATTGTTTTTTTGTGTATTTTTTCCTGATATACGACTCAAGTTGAAACCTGACTCTGAATCAAAGTTTTTTAAACATTCAAACAGCGTTAAATATTTTTGTAAAGTCACAATTCACTCAAAAGTACAAAAACCAATTTCAGCTGATAAGAAATTTTAAGCAACAAATTTCTCAGCGAAAGCACTAAATTGGCATCACTTGACGACAAGTCTAGGTGAATGACAGCTGTTTTTACTTGTAATTTGTTTTGTATTATGTTCGATAAAGATAAATATTGTGCGGTTCCTTGCTGCGTTTTGCGCTATATAGTTAAGTGAAGTAAAGTGATAACGAGAAGGGACGGCCCCTGTTTGAGCTAATCGCATTACTCACAATTATTTGATATTGAACAGAAAAAATTTTAATCGATTTAGTTTCATCGAATTTCCCGGGGTGTGTTGTGTTTAAAAAGTTGATGTTATGTGAATTAAAATAACAATGTAGCTGATTAAGTAGCAGCAAGTTTTAACTCTCATTGTCTCAGTCTACATCGTTTAAGGAATCTATTGCAAATATTTGCAATATATAAAAAGCATCATGGATACCTATAACTCAGCATGGAACTCCACGCAGAATGTCCCGCTGGAGAACTTGAAAATGGACGCATATATGGTTTGTATTCTTCTATTATGTAGCTGATTGTTGGATAACTGGTAGATGTATATCCTGATCCTTTGGGATGAGAACGGAGTAAGAATCAATACAACGAAATCTTGCTCCGGGAGTGACGGTGCCCAGGTGCTGTCATTTTTTTTACTCTTAATAAGATCTGTACAGTATATTGTAATACTAGTTCAATGCCCAAAAGTTTGCGACTCATAGAACCGAACTTGGGATAATAAAAAGTATATTTTAATAATAATTGATTTATTCCCTCCATGCTTCAAGGGAAAGTCATCCCAATTTCAAGTCGGAGGCATGAGGCAATACAGCCTCTTAGTGGAAGCCAGAACGGAACAGTACCGCCAGAGAACTCAGTGAAATGGAAACATGTTTCTCAGCTCAAAGAGCTGGAGACTTTACATCAATGAGCTAGACAATTTTCATCCCATATCAACATACACATGAATGTATGATGACATTGGGCTCAATGCCTAATAATCTACCTCAACCCCTAGTACTCTTCAGTCAGTACAGGTAGTACCAAAACGTATAAGTCAAAAAAACCACCTGTAGACAACAGTTACGTTGCATTCATAACAATACTCTGTCAAATCAATAAAAGAAGTTATTTATAACTCATATAATTATAAAATATAAGAAATCGAACAACAGTCTGGGCGCAACTTTATTTTTTTTTCCGGTAAAAGTTCGGAACGCATTCAATTCTGAGATGCGAAGTACATAGGTTACTATGTGACTGAAAAGTTAACAAAAAGTTCGGCAAGCGGTTAGAAGAACTTAAGACTCAAAGTAATGTGGAGAATTTTCAAAGAACCTGCTGTCCTACGGCATCTAATGCAATGTTTCTTTTTCCAACGGATGCTAATGAAGTGGAAAACATCATTGCTGAACTTAAATCTAACATAGCCCCGGTATCGATGGTATTACAACAAATGATCTAAAAATATTAAGGACAATCATATCAACCCCCCTTAGCATAGATATAAATAATCATTTAAACGAAGAAACATTTCCAACCTGCTTGAGAACAGCACTGATCTCCCCCATCTATAAAGGTGGTTCAACCAAAGATCCAAATAACTATCGACCAATAGCCTTAATCAGCGCGAAAAGCAAAATTTTTGAAAAAGCTATCATCAGGAGTCTCTTGCAATTTATAAAAAAATATTCTGGTTTTGATAATAACCAATACGGGTTTCAAGAAGGCAGCAATACAACGTCAGCCTTGGTTGACGCTATGTATTCAGTTTACAAGCGAAGGTCTCGACGAAGATTCCTACGTTACTGCGATATTTGTAGATTTAAAAAAAAGCCTTCGACACTGTAAACCATAAAGCTATATGTATAATGGAGATAGCGTGCACCGACTTTTTTGAAGCCGGAGGTTTTCTCGCAAAGGACCGGCGATATTCACTATGCTACTATCAGCATCTGACTCACATGTATGTTATACTCCGGTATTGAAAAGAAAAAAAGCCCAACCTTTAAATACTTCGCTACTATTTGTATTTCACTGCCACCGGGCATGAACCGCTCCATACAAAAATGTTCAATTTTGCATCAAAATGCTTCAAAGTGCTTTATACAGAAACGGTGCTTTGCGATCTCCGTTAGTTATAGCTCTATGATGTAAACCATAAAATACTACTTGCAGTTTTAAAGAAAATTGGGATTCGAGGAAAGGTCAACGACATATTAAAAAACTTTTTAGTTGGACGACCAAATTACCAAAACGACACACTAAGCTCAACTAGGACAGTCAAAATAGGAGCTCCACAAGGTTCAATCCTTGGACCTACATTGTATCTTCTGTATATACACAATCTACAGTTCATAGGACTTAAAGCCAAATATAGGTATAACTTATGATGACACATTAAGGGAGGAGTACGGTATTTAAATTTTTTTTTGGCATATTTTTTTTAATTTTTTTAAATGAATGTATAACATTGCAAGAATGTTGTGTCAAAATTTCAAGTCGATCGGAGCAATATTAACGAAGCTATGAGCAGTTTAGAGGTGTACGTTATCGTATGTGCCGCCTAGTGTGCAAAACTTTAAAGCGTTTTTCTGAAACTCTTCATTTTTGAAGTCGGTGACTCAAAATCTAATGTACCGATTCTTTTGAAATTTTTCACACTATTTCTACACATGTATGTAAGTCAGCAGGTAGTGACGAAGAGTTTTTTTTTAATTTTACAACTATTTTTTTTTACAATAAAAAACTTAACGATTTTTTTTAGCAAAAATCGCGTTTTTGACTTTCAAGTGCTACCAAAAATGGAAAAAATCGGTTAAAAAAAACTCGACGTCATTACCTCGAAAAACATCTCACCTAATAAACGCAATTAGATTTTTTTAATTCGGATGATCCAGTCTCGAGTTGTAGTGCACACCGCAAAGAGGATTTGCTGCCAACGGCTTATTTACAAATATTTTGAAACGATTTTTTTTTTTTTGATTATAGTTCAGGCGTTGTATTAAAATATTAAATTGAAATAAAATTAGCCAGCATTACGTTTGTATCGAAAAAAAAATTCTTGAATATATGCCTTTTTTTGACCGAATTAACCATACCACTCCCTTAAGTACTTCTTTACAAAGGTAAAAATCCAGAACACCTAGAAATATTAATCAACTCCGACCTGAAAATTTTTAAAAACTGGTTCTTAGGCTATAATAGGCTTACATTAAATACTGCAAAAACAAACTATATGCTTTTTAGACAAATTAAAAAATTAGACATACATTTAAAACTAGAAATAGAAGGAATGCAACTAACGAGAGTACAGGAAACAAAATACTTAGAGCTGACAATTGACGGCAAACTCACTTGGACTCCCCACACAACTAAACTGAAAAATAAACTTGCTCCGATTATTGGAGTAAGAAGACGGAACGAATACCTAAAAGATCCAATAAAGAATATGAAATGTAATCCTTTCATTCTATCCAACATAAGTTACGGCCTCCTTGTATGGAGTTAGACCTCGAAAAAAAACTTGGATAAAATCGCAAGACTGATGAATTGAGGCCTGACATCTGACAACAACGATGGAACTTTACCCTACCTATGGGAAACTAACCATACACCGGGATATAAGCCTAGAACGAATAAAGCTTATTCACAATATAAAAAACAAAAAACTTAAATCCTCCATCAAATTGATTCGCAATCAAGAAATACACAACTTTAACAAAAGAAGTGCGAATCTATTAAATAGCAACATGTTCCGAGGAGTGATCAAATTAGAAAGGATCATGTCTTTGACGCAATACGAGAATATAATGCTTTTCCGACAAATATACAAATGGCAAAGAATGTGTTTCAGTTGAAACGAATTGCGAAAAAGCATCTTCTATGTCAAAACTAGAAACGGTATTAAGAATTGCTGCAATTACAAACGACCTGGAAACAGATAATTATTCAGGCGGATTCTCTAATATTCTAAGGAATGCTTGTAGATTGTGTTGTGGCATGTATTGCATGTTTACGTGTTTATTATTTTTTTTTTTAAACTTTTCATAATCCTCTCCCCTTTTCATTTACATTTGTTTATATTTATTAATAATTTTTATTTTTTTTTCTCTCGATTTTAAAATATTTGTAAACGATAGTTTTCGGTACGACCCCCTATACTAGTGATTTACACTGACTGGGGAGTACCTTTGAGTTACGGTAATTTGATTGGACTCTAAGCCCAATGTCCGCATACATGCATGAGTATGTTGATACGGTGAAAAATTTTCCAGTTCATTGAGCTGAGTGACAGCATTTTCACCAGTTCTCTAAGCTGAGAAAGTGCACCCAAATGGGGATTTCTACTACAACTCTCGAGTTGAGAAGAAACTAAATCTATTATTATTAATATTAGGGTCGCGCTAGAATACTTACACCACTGCCACAAATAACATATGAATCACATAATTGAGTCATATTCATGGATGCAACAGATGTTGAAAAAGGAAAAAACGTATGAATAGGTGATTTAAATACCAAGTTTCAGCTTTATATCATTATAGGTTCTTAAGATATAAACCTCGGAACTTTTTCCATTTCACCCTCCCCCACTCTCACCCTGTACACCCCAACACTCCCCTGCTAGGTTCCATTGGGCCTGCTTCTGGGAAAAAATTCGAGCATCTATTTTACACTGTTCTTGATGAAACGTGATTTTTTTGAAAAATTCTTATCTCTTCCACTTCTAAACTCCCCTGCCCCTTAAAAGATTTTACTTTGAGCCAAGCCCTACACTCAAACCAAATTTTATTTTTCTAGTAAGTCTTGTAGGTTTGTGAGATATCGCAATCTAAAGTTTTTTAACCCCAAACCTCGTACGCCACTGCACCCACTCAAAAAAATTCAATTTCAGTCTACTCTCCTAATATTTCTACAGATGTACTTATGTTAAGTTTTGCCATTAACGGTTTAGGAGATATGGATTTTAGAACGTATCGATCTCGTCATTTTTCGGACGTAATATGTTTCGGACGTAAATATGTATTATTTTTTGATTATTTTGAATTAAAAACCCTTAATCTGCTTGCTATACGTCCGCACACAAGTTTTCTCAAGAACACCTTTACCTAGAATGTTAAACTAATTTTCTAAAGTCTACACAGAACATTTTTGTAAGTCAAGTTGTAGACAGTTACTTACCGTTTCATTGGCTACAATATTTGCTTTATTTTTATAAATGAAAAGAAATAACAAAAGGAATCTTCCTACAAATGAGCGATTGAAATGCACATTAAGGCGAAACAATCGACATTACTGAAAACTGTGCTTTTTCTTCCATCCTAATTTCTTCTACTTAAACTGAATTCCAGATAAGGAAACTATAATTTAAATTTTTAAAACTGTTTACAAACTAAGTTTCGTCAAACAAAATATAAGAATGACCAAAAATTAATTTTGAATTTCTTTTTTTCAGATATGGCTCCTATGTTCTTTGCTCTCATCTATTTGCTGGGTGATCTACATAACTTTTTATAACTCCCGTATAATCGGAATTTTCTTAACGAAACTTGTGAACAAGTGGTTAGTCAAGGGAGCCTATTTCAAAATAGGTAAAAAGTTTAATTGATATACTGTACTATATTGAAATTTTAAAATTTTAATTTCTCTCTCTTATAGGCTCATTAACTTTGAATCCTCTTGCGGGCAAAGTCATGTTTCGCGATGTAGTTTTCATATGTTTTGATTATTCAGTTCGAATACAAGACGGATACGTAATTTTTCGGTGGTGGAGATCGTATGTGCCGAAGGATGTTTCAGAAGGTATTTCTTCATTTATTTTTATCTTTAATCTTTTTAATGAAATTTATCTTTTTTTAGATTTATCACACTCTGACACACGACTCTCAATAACCCTAAATGGCTTTGAGCTGCATATATATAATCGATCACAGCTATACTATAAGTTAGAAAAACTATTTGGATTGAAATCGTCGATATTTATTCCGGTAACGAACAACATAAATATATAAATATTTAGTGTGTACTTCCTAATGTAGAAGATTTTGATGTTCATTTATAGGCAGAAAATTTGTCAGCTGAAGAATTTAATCGAATGCGTGAACATGCAATGAACTTGGAGAATTCTCGTCAGAATTCAACAACTAAAAAGCCAAAAGAAAGACCCGAAGCCATGGCGGCAACAACTTGGCGTGATCTTATACCAGTAATCAAAATCGACATATGCTCTGTGAGATTATTATGTTTTAATATAAGTTGTCTTTATAATGTAAATATTATTTTTTTTAGGGACGCTTCGTATTTGGAAACAGATTGACTCCTACCACTTTATCGATTTCAGTTGATGAAGCTCATTGCGTGTATAGTACTAAGCCTGCAGTATGCCGCCTGGACCATTTTATGCATTTTGTTAAAGCTAAAGTTGAAAACGCAAAAGTTCTTTTCGCTCCAAGTCCTAAGTATACAGGATTAGTAGATGAGCCTCCGCGGTAAGTGTGCTGAACAAAAAAAAATTAAAAATTAAACGTTTGTATTCGGGCCGAACTGATTAACCACTTTTTTTTAAAAAAATTTTTTTAATAAAAACTGACAAAACCTTTTTGAGATATGCTGTTACTGAATCGATTCAGCGGTGAACCGCCGCACACACTAGGAAATAGAGCCCATGGCTATCCCTTTAAGGTCTCCTCCGAAACACCCTAGATAATAACCTCAGATCCACTAAATTGCCAAAGGAAGAATTACTTAACCACTTCATTTGGCTCGCAGCAACCCTCTGATATTCACACAAAATGTGGGTAATATTATCCTCAGCTTACATGCCGTGGCAGTACCTGCACACGTCCGAGTCAATAATTCCGAACTGTATAGCATGTATTCATAGCGTGCAGTGCGCAGCTAGTATTCCGACGGGACACCGCTATCTAAAATTTTCCTAGACATTCTGACCGATCAGCTTTGCCAGAATGTCCTAGAGACCCTAAACCTTGTCAGCTTCTCCCACCTTGAGTGCTTAACGGTTGGCTAGATTCGTTTATAATTGGTGGAGGACGGTCTAAAAAAATTAAATATCCGGATTCACTTCGGCCTCTGTGTGCCTATTGTGATTGTTCTTCCTGATTATAACTCACTCAGGACGATTTTATCAATAAATTTTAAAATTATCTTAGACATGAGTTCCAATGGTGCTAGGAAGTAATATCCTCGAAGTTTGAGTCTTCTGTGTGCGAGTTCTTCGCAATGGCATAGAACGTGCTCTGCAAACCAGTCGGAAACCAGTCCCATCGTATGCAGATGTTTTTTTTAAACCTTGTAGTGTCCTGTAATTAACGTGATCAAGCGCAGAACCTGATTCCGACTCAATTTGAGCAAATCGGAATTTCGTTTCTTGGAGTAGAAGAATAGTTTGAACTGTCTGCATGCCAGCGTCCCAGTCCAGTGGAGATTATCTTGGATGTTAATCCAGTTCAACTTGGATGTTAATTATTCCCCCACTCTTAGTCGTCCCCCGTAAAACTCGCCAAGCTTTACGCGCCCACGAGTATACCGTTCAGCCCCATTCGTGGAGAACAGTGAAATTTAGGCAGTTCTTTATCCCCCGAACATTGGTAAGGTGGAACGCATTGCCAGCCGATCTATTCCCTGATAAGTATAACCTTCAGCAGTTCAAAAACAACGTTCACCGACACTTTAGTAGCTTCCCTCCCGTTCCACCGCCCTAAATCCCCTACCACACTATTAATCCCCAACCTATGTCATACTAGTTGTGCAATCGCATTAAGGGGTGACCCCCTAAGTTATAACGACGGCCGTAAAAAAAACAGTTTTTCTTTTGCCACAGCTGCTGGTATTCCACAGAAAGGCACTGGTTCTGTGAATTTTAAGTCAGTCCTTTTTTTGGCTAACCCGCAGACTCGTTTCCTACAATATCACTATGTCTAGAAACCCATACCAGTGTGACTGTATTTGAGTGCGCTAGTTGCTTAAGCTCTTGTAAGCCAATCCCTTACTAAGTGAGATCTAAAGCAAAATGCTTGTAGTAAGGCAAGTAATGCTGCTCTGCTGTCAGAGAGAAGAGAATGTAGATCTTCAGACTCAAGTATCCTCTTCTAATGTTTTCTTTGATTCATATGTAGTTCAACTGCATGAATTTCTGCTTGGAAGATTGTGTTTGACATGAAACACAGAAAGAAAGACTCTCTTGTACTAAGCTACTCAGAGAAGACGCCAGCACCAGTACCGCATTCCATTTTTGAACCGTTCGTATATACGAAAACTGCCCCCTCGCTTAATATTGTTTTGTTAGCTTCGGTTTTATGGATTTTAAATTATGATTGGCTATGAAACCTCGCAGACAATTCTCGCTACCCTCACCCTGAACCTCTCTCTATTTCCAAATGTTACATGAGTATTTTATGTTTGCAGGTATATGGGTGAAGGTTTTGTAGTAATGATGTCAAATTTAATGGAGTTATATTTTTACATGGATGAGCCAGGTTTGTATAAATAGTTTGAATAATGAACAATGTCTTTAAAAAGGCATTGCACTATTTCAGGCGTTGTGCCAGATGAGCCAGTTCATTTGACATTAGCCAACGGCGATATGGTTGAACCTGCACCTCCTGTATGGGGTATTGACATAAAATGTGGAAAAGGAACAGATTTCAGTTACGGACCATGGGCCGACAGGCAACGAGATCATTTATTCAAGTTCTTCTTCCCGCCAGACTGGCAAGAAATGGCAACTACTCTCCCTTTAAAACCTGGAGAATATCGACAATATCAGTCTTTTGATATGAGCCTCTGTACCATAAATGAGGCTACAGTAGACATATTATTTTCAAAGGAAAAGGTAAATACTTAAAAGTTGACTTTGAGAAAAATTGTTCATAATTATTTAATAGGAAACAAATGCCATGCATGTTACAATTGGAGCTGGCTCTTATGTTGAAGTTACCGTACCTTGGGTAACACAATCTGATGGATTCATTACAAAAGTTTCTGGACAATTGTTACACGTTGAAGCTACAACAAGTCTGCAGTATAGAAGTTTGGCCGAATGTGAATCCTTGGAATATAAAATAAGGTTTAATTTTACGCTAAATATTTATTTATTAAATTATATATTCACTCTTATCGTGGAACTCGGCATTAACGCGGAAGAAAATGAACCAAGATTCTCTATTTCGTATAATTATTCTGGTCTTATTCTTTCGTATAATTAATTCTGAAACATTTTTTCCATCATCTTTTTTTACAAATATTTTACATAGACTACAAATTTCAACAGAGCTGTGATGTGTTATTTTCCAGACAAATCTTTTCTGCGTATGCCCATAAAACTTTCAAGGTTTTTTTCTCGTGTTTAATGTTACTTTTAAAATGTTTGTAACAAACTTAATATTGCATAAACTTAAATCGAATTCGGTCTTCCTCACACTCTTACATTCGAAGTATTTCCAAAAGTAATTGATTGTCGATATGATTTTTGTTCCGATCGATAAAACGAGTCTCCGGTGGTTTCTATGATAGGTCATTCCGGATATGTGAATTAGAACCGAATTCTCGTATCGACAGGAATAAAAACTCCGTCGTTTTCTACCATAAGGGTGAAGATGTAAATGAAGAAGTTATAGAATATGTGGAACTTAACGAATACGTTACTTATTTACTTTATTAATATAGGATTCATTATCCAAAAAAATGGAATGACTGTCAAGATTGGAATATTAACATAACCGGTTGTAAGGCAACTGCTTACATTGTGTACAAACATAAATCATTCTTTCAGGTAAATATTTCGATTTAAAATAAATAATGTGCTGACATAAAATTTATCTAGGACTTAATTGAAGATTGGGCATCGAAGTCAAGGCCAGATATTCTTAGTTTCGTTCCTTATACATGCAAATTTAGCGTGCTATTAAAAGAATTTGAAATTCTAACTCTTAGTAACGAATATAATTGGATCGATTGTTCGAGTACAAATCAGGAAAATCATCACTTAGCATTTTGTGGTGATCTTTTTGATCTAAGTTTTGCTCTGCCGTTTTATGATTTCTTACCAAAAACTGTGACGCTTAAATTTTGGATTCATGGCGAAGGTCTTGACCTGAGCATGTTCTTACCGGAAGTGTCAACAAGCCGACCTGTGGTATTAGCTCTTGAAAAAAATGCTAAAATTTTGACGCGTGCTGGAAAAGTTAAAAACCGTCAAGAACTCTATACAAAGAAATGGAGAAGGATTTGCCAACAAGAGTATAAACACTATCAACATTATTTCAAGTCGTATTTTAATCAAGATAATTCTTTTTCATAGTTCTGGATGGATCGATTGTTGGACAGTGCCCATTGTTGCGTTATCAATTCAATATATTTACCATCCTGTTCCGCCATTAGGCCCTGACCCACAAGCTGATATAACTACTCCTGAGAAGGAAGAAATTCTTCTGAGTCCTATGCGAATTCCTAAACTGCGAAAATCTCCTGTTGTCAATTGGGGAAATGTGAGATACAATTAAAATATGTAATAAATGCTTACTTATTGTCCGATTTTGTAGGTGGATATTCAAAAATTTGATCCAGCAGTTCTGTCACCAGATCAAGTAACTGTGGAGCTGGAAATAGGTTCATCAGTTCTGATGGTTTATGGTGCTGTTTTGCGAAATTTTATCAATTTAAAAGTAATTTCGAAACGTAGAGTTAATTACATTATTTTTAATCATATTCGTATTTTAGGAAAATATATTTGGCGAAGATCAAATGTTTACAGATATGGAACAATCAAATGTTAAATTGACCAACTCAAATATATCTTCAAATATAAAGGATCCGCTTTCAGGAAAGGATTTCCCAACGAAGTCCATATCAGAAGTCAGTGGGACCGAAGAAAAGCTAAAAACGTTTGATTCCAGAGCATATAGACCTTTAGAGGTTATGGTTTCGCTTACAATTCATGATATCCAAGCACATCTAATGAAGGTAATTTATTATAATCTTTTCAATTTGATTGTGAAAAGTTTTAACGTGGGCTACCTCTCATTGTTCCGGTTCGAACATCGAGAAACTACTTTAAATATAATGGTTAAGTTAGGTAAGATGCGTAGCTTTTGGCACATAGACCGCTAGATGGGGCCGTTGCTATCCCACCATGGCACAGCGCCTACGGCTGATGACTGGTTTTTTTGGCTAATCTTCAAGAACAAAGTGAGCTCAATTAGCCACCTTACTGCTCCATAAAATATTTTTCCGTGTTTCTTCTTGGTGCGAAAGAGAGGAGTGTTGGTAGGAATCGTGGTTAAATATAATACTATATGTACTATTAAACAAATTATGGTCAACGTGAACTGGGCTATTTAAAAAATTAGAAATCCTTTCGCTTTAAAGCAAACTAATTTATTTTTTTTTGTATAATTATTATTATTATTATATTTTTCTTTTGATTACGTTTCATCTCTTTTTTTCATCTTTATTTTGATCACATTAGCGCATGTACGAAACAAAACATTTTATAGGTGGTCAGATCATAATCACAAATTTTCAACCGTCTGACATGAACCGTACAGGAGGTATGGATTTTAGCGAACTTTTCGGACGCATAGTTTATCCACACACGCTCACCCTCATCACATATTATTCTTTTGGCAAATGATAGTGTTCCATTTACCAAAAGCTCTATATAAATTCCAAGATTCAGCCTCCTCCTAAGGGCCTAAACAGAACACGGACTTCGACCGCGCAGTCCCTGGCTTTTAGAATACACAGGATTATATGGTGATGCCCACAACACCGACTTCGGTAAAGTATGCAAATGGCCTGTGACCGCCGCAAGGTAGGCAAAATCGAAGTCAAAGTCCGTGTTCTGTTTAGTACTTAACACTCCTACTTCCCCAAAAGTCACCACTTAAAGTACTTGACCAAATTTACTCACCAATAAAATTTCAACTTCAAATTTCAACGCGCCTTCATACCTTTTGCTCGCAGAGAACGACGTAATATTAAATGATAATAAACGGTACAAAACACATTGGGTTGTAACTTGTGTGGATGTTTGTTGAATTTAGAATTTTCTGCTTTACTAGTTTATGTAGAACTACTTACTTAATAACTTATTTTTATTCTCAGAATTGCAATGATAACGAACCTCCTTGTCCAGCTATACTTATTGAACGGCTGGGTTTTGAAATGAAGAAATGTTTCACAGAAACCGAATTACAAGTTTTAGTCAGTCCCTCGTACCTAATAACATCCGATAATGTGATTCGCCCGAGCCGAGATAAACATCTTAAACAAGGGCATATACTGCTCTCAGCTGTTCAGGTAAATATATATTGTGTATCTATATCTATCATATATTTATAATTAAATCGCTATAGGTTAGGGGACATGCAATGTTTAGTAATGAAGGATGCAGTATAGATGATGATACTTTAGAATATGCTTGGCTTTTAGAAGTACAGCTCGGTAAAATATCGGGAAAATTAACAATGCCACAGGTATAATTATTTGAAATTTGCCTGCAATGTAAATATTTTGTTATAATATATTCTTGTGTATTACAGCTGTGTAACATTGTAGTAGGGCTGGAAACGTTTGCATTTTTGACTGTCGATCCAGAGAATTGTCTAAAATCTCCAAAAACTATTCAGTCATGTCATCATGGTATCCCAACGAATCAATGTCCCCAAACGAAAGAAGAAAATAAATATAGATGTCCATCTGCAGAAGACATAAAATATAAAATGGCTCGCATATGCATTGATGCCATTGATTTGTACGTGATAGAATCTGGAACCGCTTTGCACACATGGGTATATCTAATACTCATTCAGTTATATATTGGTTTTTATTTCCATGTTCTCTTTTTATAAAGTTATCACCAATACGATTGACGACCTGTAATCTTCATGGGCAAAGAGTAAAATCAGGAATATCAGGTCTTTTACCAACGGTTTTGATAAGACTTTTCATGTTGAATGTCGGTGGAAATATTGGAAACTCACTTAGCAATACAAATACAACTGGTAATAGTCTTTATTAAATTTATTAATCGTCACTAGTCAATGTCTATGGTAGGCTACTTGTTGGACTGGTGCTAGTAATCGAAAAAACGTAACTTAATTTCTGCGGATAAAAAATTGTATCCCAAGAGATGAACTGTGGTTAGGAATTTACTAGGTCGGGATATCTTAACGGCTGGTGCTATTGCGAAATGAAACTTAAATTTTTCCTTTTCACTCTTGCAAACTCAATAATTTTTTTGACAATATTTAATAATTATTCATCTCCAATAGCATGTCCTTGAAATGTTGGCATTTCCGCGTCTTAGATCGATGGGGCTTGAACTAATGTCTTTTGATTGTTGCAAAACAGTTAAGGTACACGGATGGAATTTGGTCGATAGCTATAGACTACTATTCTTAAAATGTAATTCAAAGTCAAAGTCGAAATGAAAAACAGGTTGTGTCGATGCAAACTCCCTGAAGAATTAACCTGGAGGCTATTTGGAAAGTTAATTTTCTAAGGAACCTACATTGATAAAGGCACAATTACTTTCGGCATAACCAGCGTCCCGAACTATTAACCATACACGAAATTGATGTTTAAGAGCGGCAGTGGAATAAGCTTTTCTGTCATTCGCCTACTTTTCGAATTGGTATAAGTGCTTATTGAAATAGATATTAACACATACCCACTCATCCATATACTTGACACTATGACAATATTATTTGCAAACTTAATTTTTCCGAAAAGTGTGAAAATTTATTTATTCGATTTTAAAAACAGGTAGTAGTCGCTCTTATAAGCAAAGGAATGATCGCAAAGATGAGAATATTAAAATTAACGATCACGTTATACCCAAACCGAAGAAATCATCAATGTTTCAACGCCATGATTCGAGAGATAATGAGGAACATACGCAACACCGTCGTTTAAGGAACAGTTTTTCCGATACAAAGAAAGAACAAGATGACAATCAACCTGTTTTATATCGAGATAAACAACAACAACGTGATTTGGAATTGATTGAAAATTGGTTGGAAGTTGGCTGCGTTTCATTCGGACCTATTTTGGTAGAAGGTGCTTCGGCTCTGCCAATGCCTGATCATAAATTACACTTAATTCAACATAAGTAAGTGATTTATAACACTAAGAAAACACTAATCATTAACTTAACAATTACTTTAGTTTTTTGCGGGAACATGATGAAAAAAGTAAGAGACTTTGGTTTCTTTGGGCAGCGAATGGAAGTGACTTATCCCGGTGCGGATGTATTGGCGGTTGTGCATTTTTTGGCGGAAATCGTAATGGTGCCCGATTCTTCAAACCAACTTCTCAAGATGCACATGAAAATTATAACATTGCACGATACCAGTAAGTACTAAATAGTTTAATATTATTATTTATATGTAAAACATTTTTCATTATTTAAAAGTAAAGAACTATCTGAGCTATTCGAAAATTTGAAGCATCTCAACATTTTTAGTATTGGATTTGAATATTTAGAAAAACAATTATTTCTATAGAGTTCAATTTTCCATTTCAATGTACAGCTCAAAGGTGATCCAGTTCTTGGTCGTTAGATAGTGTTGCATTTGTTGGTATGTCACATATTCGAATCGTACATTTTCTAAGTTTGACGAAGGTCATTATATTCTAGGCTGGTTTCTAGCTAAAGTAGTTATTTATATTCTAGGATAGTTTCCAGCTAAAGCAGTAAGTCGGTGTAAGGACCATGACCACGCTATATCCTGATTTCCCTGATCAATGCTACTTGATTCGCTTAATTCTCATATATAAATTTTTCACCTGTCATTGCATACTCCGAGTTCCACAACATCCGCAACAACGTAGATTTGTTATGTAGACTTCAAAAACATACAAAAGTTGTGCAAACTTAGGATAATGTTTAGCAGGGTATTTTCGATATTGTATTAGATTTTCAACCCATTTGACGACCTCCAAAAGAAAGAAATGCCAAAAATAAACCCAAAGAAATGCGGTCTGCATTATTCAGGCGGTTCATTTTTTTTTGTCAGCTACTGAACAATACGTAAAGTAATGGCGACACTTTACGTTGCACCCGAATTTTACCACATCTCAACCTTTGACAGAAAAATAATAATGGCATTGTTTTCAGTTATTTTTGCTAGTTTTACTGCATATTTTGAATAAAAAAAAATAATTGTTCAACTTCTTGCAGTATTCTCAAAAATTCAAAAGAATTTGGTTTCGGAGAAAGTATTTTGCACGATGAACAACTCGTATTTCGCACTCCTCCGTACAGTTTGCAACCAGTGTCTTTGCAGGATACTGACGAATTAAATGATCAGGTAAATACATTTTATAAGTTTGTGGGTAACACAAGAAAACATACATAATTAATCAATCTACATTTTAGATTAAGTCCCAGCGATCTGAAATTGACACAACCCACTGGGCTGCATATAAAGGTGATCCGATGCAAGAGAAATTACGAATTATTGATAAAATGGAAAAAAATTCGAAATTAAGTAAAGAATGCGTGGGTTCACCAAACACTCTCGAAAGAAGAAGTAAACGGTATTCTTATACAGCCACCAGGTAGTGTAAAAAATAAATCACTGAGATTTCTAGAAGTTAATAAAATAAATTTTTACAGACAAAACTCAGTAGAAGTTCCTTACGCTAGGCTTTTAGACAGTCCTTCTAAAAAAAATTTTAGACAAGATTCCATTGATTGGAATACATTGAATAGTCCAATACCCGCTTGCCGAAGAGGTTCCGACATAAAGCCTTTCAGAAGCATAAAAATTTGTACACCAAAAACTAGTGTCTCCGATTCACGATTAACCGGCGTAGAGACAGTTGATGACGATTTAGAGGTTCGTAAAATAATAATCTGTTATCTAAACTAATGCTAACACTTTTTTCAATAATAAAGATAACTGATGAAATGTCACATTCCGCACCGCAATCACATCCCTTAGAATTTGATAAATCACACATGAACATAGTGCATACTGATTGTCGAGAAGATATTATTCGCGAAGTTCAGAGAACTATATCATTGACGTCCGAAAATCCGTCAGAAATGTTCTTTTCAGCTGAAGAAGATGTGTCAAATATAATTTCACAAAATGCAAATTTAAGAAATAGTAACGCATCAAATTATATTCAAAAGAAACGGTTTTCTTCGGACTTAAGGTAAAATTCGCCAATATTGATTTGTTCGTTTATTATTTTATTTTCATATTGCAGTATTGGCAATCGTAATGATGGGAGCGAAATGTTATCGACACATAGAAGTGATTTAGAAATTCATGTGCCGGAGTTAAAACAGTTACCAAAAAGACCACAAAGTACGACTGAATTGGTAAGTGTATGGAATTATTTACTCATTAATATAACCTACATGAAAGAATAAATGTTAAATGTGGGCTAAAGGGAACTTTTTAGCATTTTAGGAGAGCATCATATATGAATTGGTGTTTATTATCATATATGAATTGGTGTTTATATGTAATTGAACTTATTTTAATTAGTATCCATAAATTTAATTATAAATGTTACTAAACAGCGTATGGCATATCGAAACAATTGTAAAAGTCTAGTTATTTAATTTTTAATCTAATCTATCTCTAGTCTATTATAATCTACAATTTATTTATATATAGGTTGGGCCATTTTAAAGTTTGTTTTTAAAAACGCTATAAAATGAGGCTACATCAATATTTTTTGCACTTTCTTTTTTTATTGTAATGGTTAGTCTTCGATTTAAAAATGAAAAACAATTTCGTTCATGTGGCTCCCTCTGCTGGCCTTACAGTAAGACATCCTGTGAGTCCAGTTTAGAAGCACTTTTTCGATGATTTCGCCGCTTATTTCGCCAGTAACAGTCGCAATGTTATGTCTTAAATCTGGAATTGTTTCTGGATTATCCGCATAGCATCGATCCTTAACGGCACCCCACAGAAAAAAGTCCAACGGCGTCAAATCGCAGCTCCGCGCAAGCCAATTGACATCTCCAAAACGGCTAATTATTCGGTTGTCAAATTTGGGCCGCAAGAGATTGATTATCTGTTGGTTTGTATGGCATGTGGAGCCATCTTGTTGAAACCAAAGGTCGTCCACATTCATAGCGTCGATTTGCCATAAAAAGTTGGTCAACCTGGCTCTGTAATGGTTGCCATTGACGGTAACGGCGTTTCCAGCATCTTTTACGAAAAAAATGGACCAATTATGCCACCACTCCAAAATCCACCCCACACTGTCGCTTTTGGCGAATGCATTGGCCTCTCTACGATTACGTGTGGCTGTTCCGAACCCCAAATCCGGCAGTTCTGCTTGTTTACTATACATAGTCCCCGAGATGGAAATACGCTTCGTCAGAAAGATGATTTTTCGACAAAAAAAATGCTTCAAAACTGGACTCACAGGATGGCTTACTGTAAGGCCAGCAGAGGGACCCACTTGAACGAAATTGTTTTTCATTCTTAAATCGGAGACTCTAAAAATTACAATAAAAAAAGAAATTACAAAAAATATTGATGTAGCATCATTTTATAGCGTTTTTAAAAACAAACTTTAAAATGGCCCACCCTATACATTTGAACATAGACCTAGTTTTGGAAAACTTATTTACATTTAAATTTCACTTTATAGTTCAATTATTCAACTACAATAGACTATTATCGGTCGCACTAGTGTCTCTATCACTCACGGTAGGAAAATTGGTATGAATCACTACAATGTAATCTTACAAGCTAGCTTAGGTATAGGTTTACATGAAGGTTATATAGGGCGACAGGCAGGTGGTCGAGAAGTTGAAGCAAAAAATATGCTCTAATTCATCTGAGAGAAGAATGTGTTGAATTGTGACGATTCTCGGAAGAAGCGGGTGGTGTGGCACAGTAAGTGTTTGGCTGGTGAGGCATTGGATATCTTCTCAAAGAATCTTGACATGTAAAGAAGGAGCAAGAGAGTTCGTAGATCCTTGGTGGAGATAGCTGAGACGGATTTAACAGATTTCTTGGGAATCGACACCTGGATAGCCTACTTCCATATATGTGGAAAAGTGCGTTAGTTTTATTGATATTTCTGGTGGCTGGTAGGTAGGCTTATTGGAAGAAGTATGTAGAGTGATTGGTGAAATGGCAAGTCAGAGAAAGAGAGTATTACTTAGTATTTTATCTGGACTACTATGGTTCACTACAGCGCAATCGTAATTCCATTATATTAGTAGTTTTATATAAAATCTATCTATTGTATTTATTTTTAATTTTTTTTCCCAGAGTGAAGACACCCGACGAATTCATGGCCTTGCTACACCACTAAGGAAAATAAATATATCTCCAAGACCAGAGTATCGTCATTACAAATCGTTACATGATGTGAGTATAGTAGATTTTCTTTCTAGCTTTAACCTGTCGCGTCGGAATGACCCTGTATAAAAAGTATAGCATACATCGCTTGTCGGATTTTTATTATATTGCAGTGTAAAATAGCTCTTACTACTTGACAAAGACAATATTATATTTACAAATCAAAACTAAATAGGTTATATATTTTGTCTTAATGTTATTTTCAGGGTGATTCTAGGGGTTCCTCTTCGGACACACCTTCCTTATCATCTACTTCGTTTATATCTGCAATGTCGTCCCAGGAGGATATGACTTTAATAAATCTTCACATGCAAGTAAACCGACCTATAATAGATTCTCCGTTATTGATGGCAAGCTATTTAAACCATTTAGCGCAAGTAATTTGAAATATACCAATTTGTATGGTAACAAATTTTATTGTTTCAAATTTTTATTATTAAGGTGAAATGCAGTAATTGGACTCATAGCTCATTTCCGTTTGGTGCGGATGCATTCTCAACTCCCCTTTTTCAAGAAAATGCTGAGGGATGCTTGACTTATATTGGTACGTGTTTATATTATGTAACCAATTATACATATTTTGACAACTGTGTAATATAAAATTAAAGGGAACAAAATGGTACCACATTTCGATACATATTCTAACTGGCGAGAGATACGAATTGCTCCAAGAGGAGAGGCTAGTACGGCAGGATCGGCAAATAATTTTATTGGAGCACCAAAATCACATCCTTGGGATCCAAGTGTATTATTAAAAAAAGATGATGGTGATAAATCTGCGAATGGATTTGATGATGGCGAGTTCATGAGCCTTCAAACAGAAGCTGCATCAAGTACTTCGGTCGTGGCGAGACTAAAAGGACAAGCAAATGTATTCCTGACACCACTTATGCTTGAAGGCCTTCAAAGGTAGGTTAACTAATTACTTAAACCTATTTGATATGAAACAAAATTGATGTACGTACATTAAAGTACTGTCGTCAACTCGCTAACGCTATCTGGGAATAATGTTATCACACTGCACCATGGCAGTCTGAGCCGTTCTTCACAGTTACTTGCTTACGGTGCCTTTTTGGCTAATTGAAGAAAACAAACTGAGCCGGATGGCTCCTTTATTAGGGACGCCCGTTTCATTGCTACTAAAAAGTAAAAGACAATGGCCGCTATTCACAGTCGTCATAAAGTTGGCTTTAAGTTATTATTAATACAACACTGAAGTCAGCTTTACCTTAAAGCCAACTTTATGACGACTGTGAATAGCGGCCAATACCTTCAGTGTTAAATTTCATATCTGGAACTAGCTGAGTCATCGAAAGTAAAATTTTCCTTTTTCAAGGATATTCACATGGTGGTGCAGAAAGAAATAACTACATTTATAACATACTTATCCTTTTTCCTGGTGTCGTTTCAAAATTAATGTGTTCAAAATTTAATATTCCTAGTTTGAAGCATTTAAAATCGATTGGCATTTAAAGTCGATCTTGAGGACTTTTTGCATGAGAACTAGCCGAAGGAATAGAACGATTTCGCTGACTACTAAACGTGAATTTTTTTTTCACTCAAAAACCCATTGAAATTAACACATAAAAATTTTTAAAGTTGTTGCTTATCCCGTTCTGAACTTATCGGCCAATATTCTTAAACATATGTTTTAAGGACCTCTTGTATAGGAACTACCCGAAGGAGTCAAGAAATTTTCCTGACTAATGAAATCGAACTTCTTTTTCTCTCAAAACTAATTTCTACATAATTTCAGCTTCGTAGCTGAAATTTCTCGCGTTATAGTGAGTTCCGAAAAATTGGTGAGGATATTTTTATGGCTGGCACCTTCTCGAAGGACTAATTTTTTTAAATTCATACCTTTAGCTACAACTATTGAAAAATCAAAGTATACAAAAGTTCAAAACCAGGCGTTATCTAAAGTTATCGCGCGTACGGACAGATGGACGAACATTTGGGGTTCTTGGCTAAAAGTGATCAAAATATAACATATATGGCCGTATTGCGAATGTCGCAGTCACGTCACTTCGATGCCAATTCAACGTGTCACGTCGATCGAAAAAACCGATTGTGTAACTCCATCGACGCAACTCATTGGCATTGCCATATTGATATGTACTATATGTATCAGCTGTAAATTGTGAATTTAAGTTCATGCATGCCTTTGTTTACAACTATGACGTTATTTTTCAAATGCTACATTCAAATTTAAGATGCGGATAATGCTTTCTTCTAAAGTGGAGAAGCTATACATCTTGTTCGGCCCACCATTTGTGGCTCTCACTTCTGCTTTTTTTTAGTCTCTTCCGTACTTTAAATTTCCGGTGAGTTCAAACCTAAAATACTTTTTGTTTTAATAGCACGTACGGCTTTTTTAAGTTTCATAGTATCATCAAACCCTTGGCATCTCGTGACGGTGGTCCTAGGCTCCGTTCTATGCGTTACATACTTTTGGGCTGGATTAAACTTATAAAAATCTCAGATTTAATCTAGAATAGAAGCATAAAATACTGTCTATATTTATAGTAAGTGTATAGCTAATTAATTTGCTTACCAATATGTAACATATACCTATATTACATAAAAGAAAAAGTAAATCATACTGGTTAACAAATATAATAATTGAAAATGTTAATTTTACATTTTTACAACAACCCTTTGTTTGAATCAGTATTTCGTTTAACTCTCACAAGAATTATATCGCTCATAATTGCATTATTTCCACATACGGTTGGAAAGGAATCTTCAAGCAATTTTATATATTCTTCGTCAGCGGATGCATTTCTTGCTTTCAACGAGATCTTGTCCTATAATAAAAGAAATTAGTATACAATTGACCTATATTTATATGGTGGAAAATTTCATCCGTTATTGCAATGTATAAAAATACTTTTTTTTAGTGAAAAAGTGTAAATTAACTACATCAATTCGAAATATTTTACTTCTTTAAGGAAAGTTCTTTTCATTAAACTTTTTACTGTTACTTTGAAATGTGAAAACGAAGAAAATCGGAATAGTTCTTTGTATAGATGCCAAACAAAAGTTATTTTAAAATCTTTAGCATTTCATTTAGAATGTCATGCGATTCACTGCTGCCTTTCATGACTGCAGTATATTGTACCTACTTTTAGCTTTGTGTCTTTCAATATAATTTGAAAATAATGTCGCATCATGATGTTACTTCAACTCATTTAGCTAAATATGTTAATGTACAGAAGACCAACATACCTTTAATTTGTGTAACTGTGGCCAAACATCAGCAAGTTTGAATTGATTTTTACTTTCCCTCTTTTTCCTTAAATTTTGCATATTCCTTCGCTTGACTAGTAAAGATATAGAATTTAATTATTTATAAAATATTAATATGTCTTACATATATTGTCTGCAGATTCCTTTCGCAAAGATTGTACTTCTTGATGTATTCGTTGAATTGGATCGTGAAACTTTAGTATTCTTAAATCTGTAAAAGAGTTGTTGAAAGGTTTTAGGTATATTTGTATTTGGACTAGTAGATCCAGGTGTAAAGAGTTATGGGTTGAAATTGCAAATATTGTTTACTCATGCTAACTCTAGAAGACTCCTCTGAAAGAGTCCTAGAACAGCAGTCGGCAGTTATTAATTTTTTCTTTTTATGTGAAAAAGTATGTATCTGTTGAAGCAAAACTTAACTATGGCAGATGTATTGTTTTCAGTCTCAAGTGCCCATATGTTCTCCATTTTTACATCTTCACAAGATTGATATTGTAGTTGCAGATACAACAAAATAAAGAGTGCACACGTTTTTTTAATCCCTAGAGGTTCTCTTTTATGATATTGGTAAAAATATTATAATTAACGATTGAAACTAATTTTCCAATAACTAAAAATTTCATAAAAGCCATTAAAAACGAATAAATATTTCGAAAAAAATTTGTTGGTCGTGTGCAATGTGTACAGCGCCCTGGAGTATTTAAACTGACGCGATAATATCACTAATATTTACTGTATCATTGGCTGATGCTCGTTGGCGTTGGCGGGTTGGATGATAAGATTATCGTATTTGCTAAAGATGCAAATATTCCCATCCACTTTTCATTTAATTAATAGAAGCTAAAATAAATAAACAGATTTACCTATCTATATTTCCCCTCGCGATAAATATGACATTTATTATTGAAATCTAACATAATCTTCCCTACTTATTTACACTTTACTTATTTAATCGAAATGCGAAATTTCATAGCCCATCAATCTTTTCTCATACCTTTCTTAAATTGCATTTGATATGCATATCATTAGACAGAAAAGGCAAACTCCTTACGCGATGATATGATGACAGTATCAGTCCCATAATATACATATTAGAATATTACTAATCTATGATAATAACAATCAATGGCACAACAGCCCAAATTGTGCCTATGCCTTGCAGTAATGCTAAAGTTACTACATTACTAGACCAACGGAACTCTAGTCATTCTAAGATGCCAGAATATGGTGGTATCAGATATTTGAATACATGATTTTCACTTCCTATAGATTGGTCAAAACAAAACTAGCTGAACTGCTACTCACAGAACTTACCGCTTACGTAGCTAATTATTAAATTTTACCTTGCCTTATTCCAATTTCTTTTCGAGGTGAGACACTTCCACTCTCGATATGCCTTCCGCTGAAATATAATAACAATTTTAAAAATACTTGAAAAATTTTGCAAATTTATTGTTTAAACTGTAAGTCCAGTCAAATTACATAAAAATATGGTGATAATGTGAAATCTCTGTAAACAGTAATTCGTCGTTTTCTTCAGTACTCGCTTGACCAAAAAACGCACATTCTGTGACTATGAAACTCGCCGACGGCCTACTTGTCGATTTTCACTCGACTTTTATTCGAGAAAAAAGTGTGAGTATAGAAAACTGCGTATTATGAGAGCCGATCGAGTGAGTATTTACTTGTAAGAAATGTCAAACTCACTCGACTACTGTAAATGAAGTGACTTTCCAATTGTCTAGTTTCATCACACCAAACTTTGCTCGAGTCGAGTTCAAATGTGAGGGAGTTACTTACTCGACTCGAGTTTCGCAATAGGCCCGTTAGTCTGTTTATATTTTTTCATCATACCCTAGAAAATAATAGGCGTTTTTGCGTATTTACCCAGATCAGTGTAGAGTATATCCAGAACAGAATAGAAAATTAATATAGAAAATACCAACAACATTGCTGTTTTTATGGATCATTATAACCATATTTCATATATAGCATGCTGAAAAGGGGATTTGATTGCGAAAAGCAGCCTCAGTGATCTTGATCACGAACTTCGGTTGAGATATATTTTCTAGCCTACCATCTACATATAAAAGCACTAAAAACAAACAAAACCAGACGAGTTCTTGGTATATTAATATTATTTAATGCAACAATTTCAACATGTTAAAAAACTTGGCTCTTGTCGTTTCAAGAAATTCGTGGATTATTCCCAAAAACCGAGATTGATGAATGATTTAGGTCCGATTTGATATCACTTTATTACATTACACATAACTTACCATCCTTCCGCTTGTTTTTTTGAAATAAAGTTGTTTAATGTATATAACTCATTGGGAAGCAGGTCACTAAGAGCTAGAGATAGTTCGTCATCAGTTAAATCATTATTGATTGCGTTGTATGCTTCTAAATACTGAATATTTTCAAATATGTAATTTATTTTAGATAGGCAAAAAATATTACGAAATTGTGGATCATCGATTTCATTTGCTGCAATGTAGTCTTCTACCGGAATATCATTACTGTGCTGGTTTTCCTGCAATCTTCTTCTGAACAAATATATTTTGTTTATTGTTTTATTGAATATACCTTTTCTAGTTGCAACTGAATTTGTGTAGCACGTTTAGGGTGTTCACGCAAATAAATTGTCCCTGCTTTACAAAACAATACGCTTATTACAAAATATAATACAAATTTCATAATTCAATATAATGATAATATTAATTTCATGAAAACTGACAGTCAAATTCAAGGCTACTCGAACGTAATTTTTCAAATCATCAGTTATTGATTGAATAGATGAGATAATTTTTATTTAAGACTTATGCCATGTTTCCCCCTAAATCTTGCGATTTTTCAAATCCACTAGATTATCCCATATATGTGTTAGGATTATCCATACGAGATTGAGGTTTACAACCTTGAAATTTATGTTTCACCACGTACACATTTCACCATAATATTCACTGTCACGTTCCAAAACCATTCATACATACGACTGCGATGAAACTTTGGTAATTTTTTGAGCAACGGGTACAACGGGAAGCAAGACTAGAAACTGCTCGCATTTACAGAATTAAAGAACGGGAAATAACTGGAGAAAATAAGAATGAATAAAGGGGAGAAGGAGTGTAATGGAGCAAAGGAAGCAAGACTGGAAACCTCTCGCATTACATAATTAGGAGACGGGTAAAGGTTGATGGTGCACCGACATTCAAAATCTTAAAGAAGTCTCTTTTAACAGCATGCAGAGTTTGGTAAACTTTGCTACGGTAACAGGGACCTTGGAGTTAGACGAGGAGCTCTCAACACAGATCGAAACGCAAGCGCACCTACGTATCACTATGGACTCTTGTGGGTCTATGTGAGGCTTAGCCGCCACTGTCGACTAGCCTACTACAATAAAGCAGATAATGTAACCCACTACATCCGCAGCTACAAAAATTTTTTTCTAGTGGAGCTCGTGTGATAAATGTTAAGATCTGTTCGCTTATTGAGATATTAAAATTATTATGTTTTTTTAAAATGGACTATCTACCGCTTTCACGCTCGACCTCCCCTCTCCAAATTTTTACATTATATATACTCCAACTTTTAATTCTATATATCGAAACCAAATTTTTTCTTCCTGGTACAATTATTGATATAGATATTGTAATTCGAAGTTTTTTACACCCAACCCCACCACCTAAACCCAATTCCTCACTTGAAAGCCAACCACAAAGTTTCAACCCAGTGATATCAACCGTTCAAGAGATATAAATTTTAGAATGTCTCAATCCTAGCGTTCGAGCGTTTCGTACGCTTAAAAATAATAAAGGTGAACTGCTTATTCGGATAATCCGAAATCCGTTGAAGATTGGTTAATAAATACATAATAATAAATCTTATAGAAAACTGGCCTCTCCAGTGAAGGTTTTCCAATTTGTCTTGTCCTCTAGGACAGCGAATTATCAACAGTCGGGGATTTCGTGTTGGGGTTTCACTCCACTGACACCGGAAAGCTACAAACATTTAATCATAATGGCTTCTTTGGTAGCTTACCATGAAAACATCAATTAATTTGTGATTTAAAATATTTTCTTATAAGTAATCAAAAAATGTCGTCAAATATTAGAATCTTATGTATATTTCAGGATGGTGGAATCGTTAACCCCAACAATGGCCGGGATGCATATCTTAACAGTTGTAAACTTTATGCATTCCTTTTGCAACAGTAAGGTTAAAAACGATAACATACTCAAGAGAGATCAAAGTCTCAGTTACTGGTCACAGGTATTTCTTCGTTTAACTAGATAATTCAGTTTAGTTTCAATATTTCATTTTCAGGTTCACTCAAATTCAAAGAGATCTACTACTGAACGGAATTTACAAGGACCTGGTGATTCTGTTCTCAGTGATGTCTATGAAGAAAGTATTTCAACGAAAATTCAAGGACTAATAGTTTTCCCTAAGATTAGTATTACTTTTCTGCAATCGTCAATAGTAGAAGAAGTAATATCCATTGCAGCTCTTGATAACATCCAAGTATAAATATTACATATGCAAAAATAGAAACAAGATTTTAATCATTTGACGTGATACTTTTTAGGATTTAAGCTGTGTTTCTCTTCTGGCATTTTATATAGAGGGTGTATCAACCAAGTTTCATTTGGGCAAAACTACAAAAGCATCTATGCATAACGTATATATTCAACAAACTGTTAGATCTGGTGGTAATCATAAAAAAGGTGGAATTATGCGTGGAACTAAGGCTTTGCTAGGTTTGACTTACAACCGTTAAACTTAAGAAGTTTCCCTTTTACATATCTCTCTGTTACAGCTCACTTGTCATCACAAACTAGACCCGATAACGTGCAGGGTGAGCCAATTCTAATAGAAACATCTGAGAAACAATTGGAAGAACTTGTTATAACGTTGGACATTGGTAAAGCTCATGTTCAGTTACGAAGACTTAAAAATGAAGGTTCCAGTGTTCAGGTTTGTATAATTTCATATATGGGTATTAAGTTTATAAATATTGAGGTTGTTGTTGAAAAAATGGACCGACATTTAACAGTACGGCTTAAAGTAGCTGACGACAAAGAATTCGGTGCTTACACTTAATGGTTAATGGAATTATTTCTAATAATAATATTTCTCGAGTTTTATAAAACCTTTTCGAGTATCTTTTCTCGTATTCAGGAGGCCAAGTCCAGAGTTGGGATGTCACGTCATTGATGATGAGATCCTAGTCGCGATTGACCCAAAGAACACCGTATTTCCCCAAGATTTTCCCAAGTTCTATGTTATGGAAATCCACATGAACTTTCTATTTTCTAGAAATGATATCGGATCATTTCTCTTTGTCCTCAAGTATTGTGGCGTTTGTTGCACTTTGCAGCGATCTAGTTCAAGCTTATAATACAAGCGTATACACATTCTGAAACAAGCTGAGAATAAATAAGAAAAATTATCCATCACTCTACTGTTTAACTGAAGTAACTTGATCGCAATTCGCTTTGAATTTCATCCTCATTTAGAACATCTACCCACATTGGCACCTCTGGTCTTTCACCCATTCCCGAAACTGAAAACTTGTAGGATTTGCCAAAAATGCTGGTTTTCGCGGGTTTTGAAAAAAAGCAAGTTCAGTGAAAGTATTTGGAACCAGGAGAAACATTGTGCGAAGTGCATTGATTTAGTTGGAAAACATAGCGAATAAATAAATAATTATCCCAGACTTCTTCTCTTCAATATAATCGGCCTACAAAATATTTTTCTCCCAAAACCTCTTCTTGTTTCTATTTAGCAGTTTTTAAAATAAAATTTACTTCAAAAAATTCTTTTCGCCTTTACATATAGGATTCACAAACAATCATTACAGCTATACCAGAATATAAAAGTCAGGCAATGTTTGAATGTATAAAATTGCCAGAGACTAATGGCACTGAAAGTATGGGTAGTATAATGTTTGAATGCGGTTTAGAAGGAGTTGGAGCTAAAATAGTGAAAAGGTAAGGTAGAATATAATTGTAATATATTGAAATATATACAGGTTTTTATTGTTTTAGATCACATTTTGAAAAATCTGAAAACGCAAAAGAGGAAATTGCTATAACAAATGAAAACAATGCTTCAAACCTCAACATGAACGATTTATGTGCGCAAAATAATACATCGAATGACGCAGCACCATCGAAATCAGAATCAGCATGGAGACTAATAACTAAAAAACCACCTACACCTAAAACGCCCAAAGAAAAATTTGCACATGCTTTGGAGCATATAATTGTTATAGACAAGGAATCTTCTGCTAAAGGTTTACTTTATGTTCAAAATTTAAATACTCAAACTAACATGAAGATAAATATATTTCAGATCAAAAGGCTAAAATTCCTCAAAAATTGAATTCCTCCAGTGAAAATAATGAACCAGATAAGACAAAATTCAAACGAAATGAAAAATTTGAGAAAAATATTCCCAAATTAAAAGAAACAGATAAAACATCATCATGTGTTATAGAACTAAAGTCCGTTTGGTTTAATTTCGCTGCGCCTCCTTGTGTTCCTATCACAAGAAAAATTGACTTTACCCGGTATGTAAATATAATATTTTGTGATTGTGCTAATAGGAGTAGTGTATACTCAATTATTATTACTGATTTTAAGGTTGGATTGGAATTTATTAAGTACAGCATCACCAGCTATTACCGCTTGGATGAATCCTAGTAATAGACTCGCTATAAAAGTTGTAGCAATGTTGCGTGCTATGCATGTGCGGCATACTTCAGTTGCAGCTTGCTTAATGGCAGACGCGCTGGAAAATGAAAAAATTCAACGAAGCTCAAAAGCAAAAAAGGTTTTGATATAATTTTTGATTATACATAAGTTTTTCTAACAAAAAAATTCATAACAGAGCCGATATTCAGGTAACTCTACCTTACTATCAAAAACATTGCAAGAAGATCCGAGCTGTCAGCTTTGTACTATAATGCAAAAGTTGGTACTTGAAGAAGGAGTGACCAAAATTGAGGCTATTTTCCAACAGGCTGATATTCCTCATCTTAATATGCTGCGACAGGTTATACATACCATAAATGGATTGTTTTCAAAATAATTATGTTTTTGGTTCATTTTAGGGTGTTATTGTTTTAAGTCGTCAATGGAAAAATACATTATATAATCCAATTTTATTTGAACATCAATATAAAAATAAATTGGTTAGACCAATCAACGTGACGTTTACTTTCCCGCAACCAGATGATGTAAGTACCTTCTATTGACTTATTCCAGCATTATAACCTCTATTAGGTTTCTCACGACGACGTTCAAAACTTAAAAACCAATCTACTTTCTATATATATAAAAATGGAAAAATGTTTGTCTGTTTGTCTGTTTGTCCGGTATAGCCTCCTAAACCAGTCATATGATAGCGATGAAATTTTGGTGGTTTGTTGAGGGTACGCCCGCGAGGGTTTGTGCGTTAGAAAAATCATTTAACAGTTGGTGGTTCGCGAGTTATTTAAACATTTGAGTCTTTTGCATATGATTTAGCGGCAGTTTGTTCATTTTCGGTGTATTAGTTACACGTTCCTATTACTAAATGGTAAAGTTGAACTATGGAAGGTGGATAGAAGATAGTGGATGAAGTATGGAGGATGGTGTATAGAGAATGGAGGATGGTGGATGGGGGATGGAGATTGTAGATGGTGGATTTTAAATGATGGAGAATGGAAGATGGTGGATGGTAGATAGAGGTTGGTGGATAGAGGATGGTAGACAAAGAATGGAGGATGGTGGATGTAGGATAGAGAATGGGGATAGGGATTGTAGATGGAGGGTGTTAGGATGGAGGATGGAAGATAGTGGATGGTGGTTAGAGATTGGTGGATAGAAGATGGAGGATGGTGGATAGAGAATGGTGGATGTAGGATTGATGATGGAGGATGTTAGATGATGGATAGAGGATGGAAGATGGAGGATGGGGGGGGGGGGGGTGGTGGATAGAGGATGGAAAATGGCAGATGGTGGATATAGCATGGAAGATAGAGGATGGAGAAACAGGGCTAATGGATCAACAGTAGAGACCGGAGTAACAGGGGCGATAGAGCACCGTGAGCGTAGCGAGCGTAGTCGCGGTACGCGTCTAGTAATGAATAAAAAGAAAATTTCATATATTTAAATATTTTTTGTGTCAGGGCTTTTTCTCCACTGTCGCCAATTTAGTCGTCTTTTTATTTGAGTTCAAGTGTTACCCATTACGCATATGTTCCTTAACTTAACGAATAAAATTTTAAACTTTTGCATTTATTTTTAGGAAGGCGATGATGGAGACTGTGATGTTGATCCCGAACTGGGTCAATTTGGCGTTGTTAATGAATCTGCTGAAGAAAGTGAAAATACTTTATTGCTTGGGCAAATGCAACAAAAATCACAAGGTAAAAAGTTATATTTATCTATATAGGTACATACAGTGGCAGTCAAAAGTAAACAAAAGAAGTGCATATGTATGTCATATTGAAAAGAGAATGGATATTAATACTTTGAAATTTAGATTATTTTATTCTTTTCGTAAAGATAGCACTAGCAAAACATATTTTTTCCATATATAAAAATGAATGTTTGTATGTCTGTCCCGTATACGCTCCTAAGCTACTCATCCGATTGCGATGAAACTTTGATGATTTTTTGAGGACACGTCCGCGATGGTTTCTACGTTAACAAAATCATTTAACAATTGGTGGTACGCGAGTTATTTCAACATTTGAGTGTTTTGTGGGGGATGGAGGATGGTGGATGGGATGTAACGGGAGCAACAGGAGCAATTTATCAACGGGAGAAACAGGACCAATGGATTAACGGGAGAGCATGGATGCACACTTTTAATTTCGTAATGTTTCTTGCTGCTCCTTTTCTTATTTTAACACATTTTCAATGGGCGAAGAGTTAACGCTATCTTGCTGAAATTAAAAATCTTCTCATGTCAAGCGTCTAGCTTCAGTAAAAAACACTTGTCTCCTAAAATGCAATGTTTGAATTTAACTGCAAATTCACTTAACGTCTGTCTCTCCGTCCGTCTGTCCGTACGCACGATTACTCGAGAGCGGATTTTGAAATTTTGAATCTGGATGTTTGTTTAAAGATCGGTATTTATCGCCGCAATGATGTAGTGGACAGATGTCCCCTCATATCTTTCCCATGAAATCGAGATTAAGAATTTCAACGGGTGATACTTTTTTAACAGTAACAATACATTTTTGGAAACATCTGAAGAACATTATTTTTCTGATTAAACTGTGAGCTATACGCTGTAAAATATTACACAAACTAAAAACTATGTTTATTGTTAAATGTTTTTCTAATTAAATAAAAACCTATTATTCCGGTAGATGACTATTTCGAGCAACCATTTTCTGGCGAAGATGTAATTGGAAATGGTTTGACGACCCCGAATTTGGAAACATTGCGCAAGAGGTTCTTATTAGTAGGTTTTCAGAATTTTATTTTATTGATATAAAACAATCTTTAGTAAACATCCAGCAAAAGTAGTGTGTACGCCCCATGCGGTTTCTTCACGATCAAGCATACAAATGTTGCCAATCATATCAGGTCTCGTAGAAAAGCAAAATCCCGAAATTGGTAGGTATCCTTGATTATTCACAGATGTCTAATACTGCGTTTACATGGAGAATCCAAAGATCGAAGGATCGAAACATGAAATGTACGACATAACCGGTTTCGATTCGATCTCGTTTCGATCCGATCTGCGTTTACATGCGCATTTAGAGGATTGAATCCGGATTCAATCCTCCATGTAAACGCGGTATATACAATAAATGAATGAATGTACGTATGTGTATTAATAACCTTACTCTCTATATTACTTTATTTAGAATATGGAACCCTCCAAGAAGGATCTTTAAGTTCTACAAATTCAGTGGACAAATGTTGGACTGCACCAGTAAACCAAAAAGAAGACCTTTACTTCTGGATGGCTAAGCAACAAGATAATAAGCCTAAAATATTTTCAACTTCAGAAAAGGTAATTTGACTATTTTAATTTTTTCAGTTAATAGTTATGGCATACGCGAGTTACCATAAATCATATTTGACATTTTATTATGATAGTAGTTCCATCTTATATCTCTATCACTAGATTCAGGGCACTTACCCTATTCCAAACATCTGGGCTTAAAGAATGGACAATGGTATCATAACTTTTTATATTGAAATAAATTTATGATATGTTTGTAAAATGCTAAATTTATACTGACATTAAGCCTGCCGTTAGTCATTCAGTCATCATTTATTGTTCTGCGTGAATATTAGACGGATAAAAGATTATACCGTAAACACTCCGGGCGAAATTAATTATATTTGAATAATTAATGTTGTCATTTTATTAGCTCCTTGAGTAGCTCGACATTCATTAGTACTTCGTTTTTCATTTAAAAATTCAATTGACAATACACAACTTATAGATTTGAATAACATTTCGATATCTGGTCAAACTTATCAGTTATGGGTCTAATGATACATTGGCTTTTTTCAATGATATCTCCCTCATACTCTCTAAAATGGTTGCAATTAGTGTAAAAAAAATGAAATTATAATCGAATCATATACGCGGATCACGTATCTCATGTCAAGAAATAAAGATTGTATGAGATTCCGGAAAATGAGAAAAATTTCCATATTTACAATATAATATCAGGTTCCTATTTCGAAGTACTGAAGCATCTGGAATCTGAACTGATAAATACTTAGAAGTATCGTATTTGAGTGTTAGATTGACTAAAGCGCTGGAAAATAATTGTTAGCTTCAAATAATTCAAATCAAACCGCATTGAACTAGACCGTTGTATATCTGGTCTTCTCGTACTTTATTTGCATTCAATATCCACAATTATTTATATGTTCGAACATAAAATGTAACTAAAATCTTCACTTACTATATATATATAATACTGAATTTTGTTTCTTTCATTATAGGATATATTGAGACCACCCAATCCCAATCGGCTTGCGGGAACTTATCCGCTGAAAGGAGTTTTACAAGATTCTATTAAATTATTAGATGCACATTTAATTTTTGAGCCTATTTTAACATGCTTAGGAGTTATGCCTCAGCAAATGATCAACAAGTTCTCAAACGCAGGTAAAGTATTAATAGAATAATAATTATTATTTTTGCAAGTTTTATTTGCTTTTTAAATTCGTTACAAATTATAATTCTTCAATATTTAATGCTGCATGAGTCTAAGAACAATTTCAATATGATTGGTTTCATTATTATGTGTAATTTATTAGGTATTATGATCCACCTGAAATTTCAGAGAAATATCTGTACCTCAGAGGTAAACTGTCGTAAGTGACATTTCGTAAAATGTTCAGTATAGCATTTTATAACTATACATTTCCTCTATCAATACAAGGCAGATACGATTAATACTCATTGATTATATTGGCTTCCTTTAGCTCTGCGGATGCGATGATTTACCACTTAAAAATATATATCCCAACAATGCAATTACATTAATAATCCCAAAATCGCAAATTTGGTAGTTACGACAGTTTACCTCTGAGGTACAGATATGCTATCCTCAAATTATGTATTTTATCGTTTTTAGAGTGATTTAATCTAAAAGGGGGGAAAAAATACATTAAAACGTGTTTGACGCAGCATAGCTCAAGGATCTGCCGATATAAAAGTTTATAAATTCCTCCGTAGTTGGATTGGGTTGTCGCATATTAGGTGTGAACATTTTATGGGTTAAGATGTAAGGAGAGGAAGGGGATTAAGGCGAACAATTCATTGGTTATATCAGCCTGAAATATTTACTGTACTGTAGTACTAACGTTAAATCCATGATTCTATATCGTCAAATGATTGATATTTTGACAAGTCGTTACTTAATTTGTGGAGGAATATTACCGATCCATTGCCACTCTTATCTCAGTGATAGACCAAGGTAGGCATTCAATCTGAGAAAAATAAGTTATATATACTGTTGCAAGCTAGGGATTTGCCGGGGTTTCAAGTAAAACACAATTCGTTTAAATAAAAATAATTGATATTTTATTAATCACACTTTAAATCCATTTTGCACAATAATTCGCACCGTATGACAATACCGCCCGCCTATATATCGCTTGACTCGATCGCTTTCGCTTTCGCTTTCTAGTAACACGGTCGCGTATGAACGCTGGCTGTCACAGTCGACGTAATAAAAATTACTATGTGTTTCGCTGAAAGCTTCGCGTGCTTTTATACGGCTTCACTATGGCCTAGACTAGTTCTAGAATCTTTATTCGGTGGTGTGTGTGGAATGTACATGAAAGCTTGAGAGCATTCGATTTGATCTTTTCACTGTTCTGGTACATGCGAGAACATTCGATTAGAAAGGAGGTACAATCGTGTTGCTCCGCTTCTTATGTACTTCAACTAGGCTTTAGATTGGGTTATTTTGCAACTAGGTATTCAGTTGATGCTCTTTCCATTATTTGTAACCGATCGAGTTGCGTGGTTGCCAGGTTTACATGTGACAATAGATTAAGTCTTTTAAGGCCAACACCAACACCACTGTAAATATTTGGAAAAATCATTTTTTTTTTATTTGCTTAAAAAATTCTTTGAACCTTGAAAAATATGGGGAAAAAATTTTAAATCATGAAAATGAATTTTATCCTGGAATTTGGAGCTCTTTAGAGAGCGCGTCAGGCTGCTTCGAAACGACTACCTGTGTCGCATCAGGTATCCATCTAAGAAGATACTGCCTAATGATTTACCTGTTGGTTTCTAACTTCTGGATAATACTAATAGACATCGCTAAAAAGGTTTTTTGTTCTATTGGATGTATTTTGACTCAGAATTTCGTTAGTATGGCGTCAGTTCATGTACAAAAAGGTCAAAATCCTATATATAGCAACGCATATCGCTGTATGCAATTTTAATGATGGACTGACTAACATACCACGGATTACGAAGGTTCTGGATGTGGATATTGGCGTCTAATGCTACACTTTTTGTGTCAAGTTCGATGCTTAGCGAATCCAGTACGCTGAGAAATCATTGACAGTTGCTGCAAAAAAGGTGCGCCACCACCATTAAATCGTCGAGGAAAGGGATTGAAGAGGAATATTTCAACTTAGAAGGACAGCTTCATGTTCCTGGAGTTGCAGATTGATGGTAAAAAATAATTAAAACTAGAATTATTTACTTGTTCATGCCTGTAACACATTTCAAAACTTTGAACGCGTTTTTCTCGAAACACGATTTTCGAAATCAGCCTGCAACTTATCTCGAACAATTTTCATTCTTTTCATTTGAATTTTTTACCATATCTTCAAAATAATATTCCTAAGAGAATTACGTACGGAATTTTTGATACGTTGATTTAAAAAATAGTTATTAGCAAATAACTGTCCTGTATTTGGTCGAAAATTGAAAAAAATTATTCAAATACTCGCCAACCGTACAAAACTCAATATTTCTAAATTCCCGTACGTCATTCTCTAGCTATACTTATGAAGGTTCAGTGATTTTTTTTCGTTATGCTAGATTCAAATTTACGCAAGCAAAACTGCAGGCCGCAGAGCGCCTAAAATTTAACATGCCTCGGGAGAATGATTTTAGTACCGTCATTTTGTAAATTTTTGACCTAATTTTTTTTCTATTATATATTTAAATATATGGTTATTCAGTTCCCAAAATATTATTTATCTATTTCCTTTCCTTCCATTTAAACAAAATTGTCGAAAAAGGGTTTTTTTTTAGACTGTTACAGTGGTGTTGCCCCTTCATATAACAGAAATTATGATTTTATTTTTTCTGAAATGTATGAAATTTTATTTAAATATAATTTATTTTTATTTGCAGATATATCTTCACTTGAAAATTTTGGTACAAATCTTTCGTTAGTTGGAACTTTTGACTCAATTCGAGTTGATATTGTTGTTAGTGAAGTTGGTGATAAAAAAACGAAATACAAATTGAAGAAAAGTAATGGTAAAACCGGCCCAAGCGTTACTATTGAAACTCCTGCATTTCTATGTGAAAGAGTTGGCATAGAGCTAGAAGTTTTAAAAATGACTGATAGAATGGTCGATCAAGCTAAACAAAATGTAATTTACATGTCAAGAAGACAGTTAAAGAAACATACAAGTACAGTCATAAATTTTAGCTTAAATATTCGATTTATCTCCCAACAAGTTAATATGCCTCTTTTACGATTATTACATCAAATTACTAATATGTATCAAAATGTGAAAGAAGCACAAAGTGAACTCAAAGATCAGCCGGATCTTGTAAAGAAAACATCGAACATTAAAGATGAGAGTAGTATAGGTAAAGTAAATAACATATTTTTATTTCGGAGGCATGATACATATTACGTACAGTGGAATTATGTTCTGTAAGAAGATATTTTTCGAACCGTATTTTCAACTTTCCTCGGTTGGCATGGAAAGAGATGAGTTCCTACCATGTAATATGAAGAACATATATATTTTTTCTGTCGCATTTTTTGTACGAGTATCGAAATACTCGACAAACTATTAACTTCTCTTCTTTCGTATTGAGAATGGGCATTATTTATTTTGTACTGTCATCTATTCTTTTCAAAAAAGTATATTAGTTTTCGGAAAGTTCAAGTCCAGAACTAGGTGTTTGTTGCTCATTTATGCACGCCAAAAACTTGACAAAAAAAAATATTTTGATCAGCCATGCAGCGGTTAATATCACATTCACATAAAACAAGTTTGCCTCTTAAATTTTGTGGATAGTCCAATTCTTTTAAATTGTTCATCTATAGAACCTTTTAATATTACAAGAAGCTTTAACCAAATCCGGAAAAAACTAGCGTTACTCTCAACATGACACAAGAATTTCTAAGAATCATAGTGGCTGTAATTTTACGCACTCCTCATTCGAATAAATACTATTTTCCCTATTTGAACTAATATAATTGCTGAACAAGTATGTCATCTCGCCTTTGAATCGTTCGTTTATGAATACAGATAAATATAAGGGTGTATTAATTCATGTAAATTATTTTAATAGCTTCCGAACCAAATGATGCATGCCACTTGAGTTTCTTAAGTGATCGTATTACAATTGAAAATTCGTTAGATGAAAGATATGATAAGTTAACGGAAATGATGCCTTTAGGACATTCAGTTAGCAAGTAAGTATTTTTTTTTTATGCAATTTTTACTTTTTACTATAAAATTATTTGTAGAACAAAAGTGCCTGGTTTGGGAGCATTTCCTTCGCTCAATCCTTCTCCCAATGCTAAAAACAGGCCGCAAAGCTTTGCTCAGAAGTTAAGGTCAACCGGCAAATCTGTTAAAGGAAAATTGGGTAATAATAATGAATTTGTTAAAAGAAAGCAGTATTTATAGTTTATAAATGTAGGATATACAAACCTCACCGAGTCAAACTCTTCGCCGTTGCGAGACAGTCCTACTACTTTGGGGTTAGATCCAAACAATTTTAAAATATCACTGGAATCAAAAAATTCATTCAACGGATGTGCAATAAGTTTATATGGAGGTGAAAATATTTTGTTATCGTTAAGAATTTTTTTAATATATTTATTATTTCAGATATGCCAGGGAAAAAAAATTCCTATCCACATAATAGTTTAATTCCAGCGATCGAAACACCCAACTGCTGGAAAACGATTTATCATTTATTAGAATTGTATGGTACGATGCCAGAAACCAAGACAATTCAAAGGTACATCCGAAAATTATGTGTTTTTTCGGCTTTATCCAATGCAAGATGGTTCACTGGGTAATACATAAAGAACCGATCTAGATTTTTACGATTTTATGTACTTCATTAGCTTTCATAATTGTGTTCATTTTAATGACAGTATGATAGCTGGTTAACAAATTTGTAAACATTAGCATGAACAACTGCTTAAAACTTAATTCAATACTCATCTAAATTCACGAACTTTTTATTGAGAGCAATGAGATGCCGCTGTGAAGTTACTGGGAAAGAATTTTTGTTGTTCGTAATGAAATTTCTCTACGCTACTCTACCCTGCTTTGGATAAAGTTGCAAAAATAACACCTGTTAATTAATCAATATTTCAATTAAATCTTAAAATAATTACACTTAGATTTTCGCTATCAACTGAACAAAACGATGCAACTAAACATCCTAAAAAACCAGTCACCTCCACCTTAAAACCCGAAGTAAAAGATGAAGATGACACAACGGCACCTACACCGGTACTGCAACTTCGTGAAACAGGTGTGTATTATCTATTATATTTAAAACATTTTAAACAATCGTCCGTCCGTTAAAAAAATACTTTCTAAATTCAGACCATTTAGCAAGTTTCTTGAACCCCATTCTAGCAACAGTCTGAACATAGCATTTTATGCTCAAAGGAAGTTTAATCAAACCTAAAATTTGAAACGCATAGAACAAAGTTTCGAAACCAGAGAAACAAAGTTCTATATTAGGTGTGATTTTTCGCATTTATCCAGATCGAGATTCAATTTCGTATTGAAAACACCAAGCATACTGTTGTTTTTTTATTTATTGCTTTTTCCTGTAGATAGTATGCTAGAATATAGATTTTAACCGGAATAGTTGCCGAAGTAAGCTTACTGTGGCAGCTTTTCGCGATAAACTCTCCAATGTGTTAATTATCGATTGGTTTCAAAGAATGTCATCATCATTTGTTAATATAATCCTCTGTTTGTGCGTTCAGAGTTTTGCGTTCAGTGTCCCTTACATTTCTCTTTAGTGTTCGAATTCTGAGTCAAATCTGTGTTGATACATGGGTAGTGCGTGGTATCAGGTAGACTTACTAGAATATCAGAGCTCAAGTCTATCGTTCAGCAATGTGAATTGCCAAGGAACACTGTTTCGGCTCTATACCCTCATGTGTGGCTAGAAACTGTAGATAAATAGTAGGTAATGTCGAAAAGTACTTGCATAAATATAAGTAAAGAGCCCGCGAGTTTTTCATGATAGTTACACATGTCTCACGCATCAAATCAAATCAAACAATTTGATAGAATTTTCAGCAATCCACTGTTTTGTTAAGGAATTTATATTCAAGAACATACACGTATTTTGACTATGGTCAAATCGTCATAAACCGGAATTAAATTAGTGTTTTCTATTTTATTATTCAAGACTTAGCACAAGAACGCGCTCGATTAATAGTATTTGGTGTAGCGAAAATTCACAAAACTCGTCTTTTAGCGACTCTTAGTGGATTAAAGGTCTGTATAAATAATTTCCAAAATTTAACTATGCCTTAATAACACTATTTTTTTTTGTAGCTTGAAGCTGAAATAACCACACTTAATAGTAGCGTTACCTGGCGAAAGAAGGCCCGACCTGTATCATTAGAATGTTCTTTAACCGGTCAAGTTGGTAGAGCAATGATAGTTCTTCTGGAAGGTGTTCCGCCAAATCAGCAGTAACTATTTCTGATCTAACAATTAACTTATTATATATGTACTATTAACGCTTGCGTAATTTTCAGAACTGTTGTTAAGGTTACTATTGGTAAGAGCCAGACATTATATTCAAGCGTAACTAAAAGGAGTAAAGACAAGAATAGCGGATTGCTGTCTATCGGACCTGTTAGTGTCGATATTCCGCAACATCCAGTCGTGTTACATGGCATGATGACGCGCAGTTCGAAGCAACTTTCGTCTACTTTACAAGTAAATATAATTTAACTTTAAAAAAACTAATTTAATACTGAAACAATTCTTGTTGAATGTTTTCATATTGGACACATCAATATGGAAGATATTCTTATTTGTGTAACAAAATATCTTTCGTAGACAATCAAAGTTTTTGGGTTTTCGTGTATTATAAGCGGACTCCTGTCTATGAGACGTCATTGTGGTCGTAGTTGTCCCTGTTTTCAAATCAATGTTTTTCAGACGCCAAATTCATAGCGCGATGTATAGATTATAACGTTAAGCACTTTTCTTTTCTTCTGAAATATCGGATAAAACTAGCCAATCGCGCGCTATTATAGAAATGTATGCTTTGCCGCGATACAATTCTAATTCTGGCAGTGGCATTAGTACTTCTGTTGCACCCTTCTTCTCGGATCTTGTCCAAACAGATAATAGGTTTTTTGGTTTTAACTCTTCTTTATATAATATTATGCTTAGTGACGTTGTCTATGTTGTGTTTGTTATAGGAATTAAGAGTCGGAAGAAGTTCTACTCGAATTTTGCGCCAAAATGAGGAACCGGAGTCTCCATTCTATGTAAAAGATGCAAAGGAAAATCATCAGCAAAGAAATTTTAAACATAACATCAGGAATGCTTCGAGCCAAAATGGACTATTGCAACCACTAGTTATGCAATTTAATATTCTTCTTCAGGTAAAATAATATATTTGATTTTCTTAAAAACATAGTTCTAACGATATATAACATACTTTTAGAGCCTTTCTATAAATGCTGCTCTTTTACCTTCATTGCAAGCGCAATACAAAATGAATCACGTCAGCTCAACAGGAATAACTGGTAGTAAAGCTAAATTTGTTATAGATTTGCCCACACACTCGCTAAGCTTCACAACAAAATTTCAGGTAATTTTTATATCATATAATATCTTCGCGGCTTACAATAGAAAGATGAAAATTACATTTAATTTAACGTCTAAATTTCAGAAATGATATTTCTGTTTCAGTTATTTATTTTTTTAACGGCGAATAAAAATCAAAAAAATATGCGAATTGCTTATTCCTCCAAATTTTGTATTTCATACTTGATTCTCATTTCCGATACATGGGTCCTTAACGCAAAGTTATTTGAAACAAATTAAAACCAGAAAAAGAAAAACAGGAACAAGACAAAAATATCGGCTGACGTATCAAATGAACTCTTTCCTCTTCACTTTAGATCCACTTGGGTGTTGAATTTGGAAAAATCGAGAAATAAGTTCATAGATGATTCCATGAAAAGATAAAACCAATTTCTTGTCTTATCAAACCTAAAAGATATTGATAAATTTGTGAAAATGTATGCAACTCCTTTACATCGCCTTGGAAGTTAAATTTCGAAAATTCGAAAATTGGTTTTTAGACGATTATATGAAATGCCCGTAGAATTAAAAACTTATTTTATATATCATCAAACCTAAGACCCCCTTGGGGTTGATTATTCAAAAATCTTGAAACTGGTTTTAGGCGATTATACAATATAAAAAGCACTAGAAAGTAAAAGCCAATTATTATTTCATCAGATCAGATTTGTATTGTAGGCCACCGATACTCGTTTACATTTTCATATATTATAAAATAATACCAAATAAATATTATTAAACAGAGTGCCGAAGCAAACTTACCTTCTGAGGCCTGTATAGCGCTTCCTCAAGTTCATGTGTGTGCTGAATATATTCCTGAAAGCGGATTCGAGGTACTAATAATTCATATTGTTATTTGCTTAAATAAATAATGCTATGATTTCAGGATGTTCAACTGGATGGAATAATTTTAAGACAAGGAGGCTATGTTTCAGCTTCTGCTGAAATAGGAACTTTTGAAAGATGCTTAACCACAGATTTATTAAACCATTTAGTGTTCGTACAAAAGGTTTTCATGAAAGAAGTGAACGAAGTTTTGCAGAAAGTTTACGGTGGTGAAAAACCAGTTCCTCTTTGGATGGAAGAAACTGAGAATGACAATACATCACCCCTTAAGAAAATTCTTTTTTCAATCGATATATGCATGAAGGTGAACAATTCTATAATTGTTTGAAATATGTTCTATTTATATTCTGTACAATTTAGCGTATTCAATTAACGGCAACTACACCGTGCTCATCGGCCGTAAGATTCGAAACAGGTATAGTGGAACTTCATCTATCGAATAGAGTGAAAAATATAGGAGAGCGAACAGGGAGAAAACTGTTCGGAAAAGCACATATTGATTTTAATCTCTCGCTCGGTCAAATCATAAAGAATATAATATTTGATGAAGCAGAGCCAGAGTTTCAACAATACGCATTTTTTCATACAACTGTTGGACTCAGAAATGCATTTCAAGATGAAGTATTAAACGATGACAAAGAGCTAATTTTGCTGACTCTGAAACGTCCATTGATATACATTCAACCCGTTGCTGTAGATAAAGCAATATTAGTTTGGCTAAACTATAAGAACGCTTACGAATATTGGGCTGAGAAAAGAGCTAATTTAAGCTGTGATATTCCTTGCTCTAGCCATCAGGTTCGTATCAATATTTTAGTTCACGGATTTTATCAACTTTCATGAAAATTTCATTAACTAATTTAGGTTTTCGAGAAAGTTCCATTTGGACAACTGGGAAATATTACTTCATCAAATTTGTCTACACTATTTTTGCAATTAACTGTTGAAGATATGGGTATATGCCTCCCACTAAATCAAATAACTTCGGTAACCACGACTTTTAAATGATATATAATCTTCTTTTGCTTACTTTTTTTTTCAATCATAGGTCTGGGGCTCCAGGTCATGTCAGGATTTCGAACCAAACGGAGCAGTAGTGATAACTTTGGAGAATACTATTATATCAGGTTTGTTATTTTACTACATAAGAGACTAATATAAATTTATGCTTGATGGGCTAATCAATCTGCTTATTACTGATTATTCCAATATCGGAATTCGTGGAGTTAGCGACAGCAGAATTCTTCTTAACGAACCGTGTTTCAGTTAGCGTCCTAAAGTCGACACGAAGCAGGATAAAGAAAGAATTCAACTTCCAATTCCACGACTAATTTGAGAGTTGCTCATAGTAAGCTTGAGTCTCAATTGTAATTCGAAAATTTATGAGAGGGTTTTTTAAGGAACCGAGCCCAACGAATCGGCAGTCGCAAGTCGAACGTGTAGTCGGAGAATGGGATTGTATAGACTGCGATGAAGTCTTCGGTCTTTGCAATTGCAATTTGTTTTCTTGCACTCGGTTCCGGGGCACAAAGTAATACCACGAAATGAGGCAGCCGATGAGCTGGCCAAAACTGGATATGAAATGGCTGCTATACATGCAAGAGGTATCTTGACAGGAAGGAAATGAAGCTGTTCAATGGTAGATGGTTCAACTTAACTATGTGTAAAACCTCTAGGCAGCTATGGCCAGAATTATATTAGAAGGACTGCCGATCTTCTGAAAAGAAGTTGTATAAAGACCCGTAACTTTACGGCAGTAATAACGGGTCACTGTCTCTTTGGCAGACATGCACAACGCCTAGGCGTTCAATATAATAACTTCTGCAAAAGCTGTAGAAAAGAGAAAGAAGAAGGGAGCGTTAAACATCTACTTTGTAAATGTCCCCAGCTAGCCGGCTATAGGTTCAGAGTCATGACCAGCTACTTCTTCTCTGGACTCGGCGACATGGCTGGAATACGAATTGATGAACTAGCCAAGTTTATTCGCACCTGTGGTTGGTTCGAATAGCTTTTCCCCTGTAGCAATACTGCGATAACTCTCTTTATGGGACTTCATTAAGGTGTCACTGGTGTGGTATCACAATGGACCAACCGAATGGTCTACGTGAGTCGCCATCCATAGTTTGGATGGCTGCCACTATAACCTGCTAAGATGTAGGATACTTGCCTGCCAAGAGAAAACACTTCACACAAAAATATCTTACTAATTTTATTAAGTAACTTACTGATTGATGAACCTGTTTATTACAGCATGCAATTCCGGCTCACTAGTTTCGAAAGGAAAGTTTCAAGGGCTTTGTTTAAGATTTGCTGACGATTTTGAAACAACGTTAGATGATTGGAAACCAAACATGAGTGACTCTAGCATTATGAATCTATGTATCGTATCCGAAGGAACATATGAGGTTTGTTCTAGAACAATAGCTGCTAAACGATTAGGTGAATAAAGACAAGAATTTATTGAAATCTTTTGTATAATCTATTGGAATCTATTATAATAGAAAATGCGAAATGGTTTCTAAATGTTAAATGGCAAATGGAGGGTGTGGATATACATCTTGATATCAACATTGGGAAGCAGCTATCAGCGTTGGGACATACATTAACTATGTTGACAGGTATTTCTGATAGAGATGCCTCAGATGAAATATTTATTATTTTTATTAAACAGGATTTGAGGAAGATGAACCTAATACTATGGAGAGTCCTGATAGTGATGAAGGAGACCAGAACACCAAGCAAGCGAATGTAAAAAATGTGCAAATTAATCATATATTTTAATTCATACATATTCTTTTAAACTTTAGATAAGACGACGAGAATTAGAAAATTTGCCAGCATTTGTTTTTGATCCTAGCATTGATTCAAAGAAACGATCGATTATGATGGAAAAAGAAATGAGTGAACAATTAAAAATTATCAATGACCTCAGAACCCTGGGTGCATCTCATAATACAGTTGCACATGAGGAACGTCGTTTACAGGAACTACAAGCGATATGCTATAAATATTTCAGAAGAGATATGATACAGGTATATAAGTTAATGCGGCACAATTATGTATTACTAATGATTTATTACTAATTAAAGAAGTGGAAAAGGCCATCAATACGTCGATCAATGTTGAAAACAACAAACAGGTCGCAATCGTTTGTATCACCGTCATTTACAAAAGATATTCAGGAAAAAGCCCCACTAAAGAAAGTTGATACAATCATCTCAAGCGAGAAAGTAACAAGTCCAGAAAGCACACCAACTTCTGGACCATCGCGAAGTGCTTCTCTAAAAGTTTGCATTCCCAATACACACCGTGTTACATTTTCAGAATCTATGCGGTAAGAATAGTACCTGGTAGTTTTCAGCTGTCTAACTAATAATACATATTATCTGAAGGCAAACTTCCTTACCAAATACGGACTCGGATACTGCCTTAGACGAGAGCTCTGTAGATTGGATATCTTATGAAAATTCTACAGCAACCGAAGTAGATTTCGATGGGACATTCGTTGAATTGAGGCGAAAAAATACACCTAGCAATCAAAAACAACAAGTAAAGATTGCAAGTTTGCATTACTTTCTCTAACGTATGTATTTTATTAGGAACCAAACGTTGACTTCGAATTGGATATTAAGGTACTTGTTAATTCGGGAAAATGTGTTTTACATACAAAAGAAATGCCCGACGAGAAGTTAGTTTTTGGCTCGGCAGTAAAGCATCATAAGCGAGAACGTAGCCTTGGCAACGATTGGGGAAGTCCAACGCCTTCAAGACGACATCGCGATAAAAGCAAATTGCGATATAATTCAAGCCATGCTGTCTTAGTTGATCTTACGATTTGTCACATACCCGGTTTAGACATAAAATTGCATTACGCTTCGAAAACATTGGTCGACGAAAATTTATTTAAGATGAATTCTGAAGAAGTTCCTACCGTATCCGGTAGAAGAGTAGGAAACAAGCGCGCTTCATTGTTTGCTTGGATGACACTGCAAAGTATTCCGGAAGAAACTATAATTTCTCCTCATATACTACAGTTTTTAGAGCAAACCCTGGAACCTATTCCTTCAAGGACTGAAACGAATACACCTTCATCGCATCCCGTAAACATTGAGCTACTACCTAGCAACTATGCTACTTATGCATCTTTTCCTGTTGACGTAATTGTTTATTTCCATATGCAACCTTCAACATTCCGATTTTCATGTTTGCCTGTTTCGAGAGTTGAGTGCATGTTACAACTTCCAAGTTTGGATATTGTGTTCAGCTCAAAACGATCGGAAGATGAAGATCAAAGCGATTTAGATAAGTCACCAACGGGAGGCTTAAGGTATCATAGCAATTAAGCCAGTAAAAGAATAGCACACTTAATTTTTCTTTTATTTTAGCGTAACGGGTTGTCTTGCTGACTTCAATGTGTATATATTTCATCCATACGGGGGGAAGAAAACTGGAATCAAAGAAGCTCAATTTTCACCGTTAACTGATAGTGAAAGAAAGGATTCTTTGAGTGTAAACGTAGAATTCGTGAAATTCCATTTGACTAGATGCAGAAAGTTATTCATTGAACCTTCCACATCCAAACGTTCTGTCGATCAATCACGAGCAGTAATTCGTTTCTCAACTATTATTGATATTGGAAGTGCATCATTCAAGTACGATATGCGTCGTTTAACCGAAATTTTGGCTTTTCCAAAGGCTTGGTACAGACGAAGAATTGTTCGTAGGCTGTTTTTGGGCGATCTTAGTGTCCATCAAAGTTGTCTGACCGAGGTAGAAACACTCGAATTTCCGAGCGGTACTGAAGCAAAAACATTGAATAGTTCGTACAATGGAAAAATTATACCATCAAAGGATTCTCTACGATTGGAATTTGATAATGAGATGCTTAAATTTGACAAACCCAAAGAGATTGGAAAATCATCGAGCATTGACTCCAGTACGACGCCTTCTGAACAGAATCTAGTGTCCGCATGGGAAACACTCGTACTTTTTGCGGTCAACTTTACAAAATTGAATGTTCAAATGAATATGGGAAATGTAATGGGTAACGTGGTATGTATACGCTTGAAATTATATTTAACAGGATCCTAATATAAGAAAACATTTTAGGTATGGTTGACAAGAGACTTTCAAAGTGACGGAAAACTTAGTATCGGAAGTACTGGATACAAGAATATGTACGTTGGAATTCGACTTGGTGGTTCATCTTTAGATGCCAAGGGTGGTATTGTAGGTGGAATTTTCGATTTGAATAAAATCGATACACAATTTCACATCAAAGAGGAGTCGGGGCGTGAACCATATCATACAATCGGATTAAAGTTAAAAGCTCTGGAATTACGATTGGACTATATGGGGACTAGTGTTTTGATGGCGCGAATTAGCACATTTTCTGCTGCACTGAGAGACGAATGGAAGACAAGTACTGATAAATTTGTGGCTCATATAAGACGGAACGCTATTATATTTATACATGGTGATTTATCTTGGGATCAAGTATGCAGTGTATACATTTTAAATAATGAAATAAGTAACAATTGTTAATATTACAGCTTCAAATAATGATATCGAAATCAACAACTGCAGATTTACTTAAAATGTTTTACAAGTTGGAGGAATTTTTCTCGCAACAATTTAAATCTTCGAAAAGAGTATTTTCCAGTTTAGAACCGCGATTATGTGATCGCAATAATAGTGCAAGGAAGAAACAAGTTAGTTATTCACACAACAAATTAAATTTAAGTAAAATATCTACAAATAATATTTAGCAATTAAAAAAGAGACAAATCAGTGTTGAGGGAAACCCCAATTTGGATTATTGTGTAAATGATGCAAGACACCATCGCCATTGGCAGCAGCCACTAACGCAGGCAATGGGATTAATAGTTCCCACGCTGGTAACGCGGCTGCCGAAACATGGAAACATTTTGGGTGGCACTATAGAGCTCCATGGGAATAATATATCACTTGCCTGCTTTCATGGAATCAATTTCAAGGTAACTTTTAATATTTATTATTCTAATTTTAGGTGTGCAAATAAGTTCCCGGCGCTCTCGTGTAGATGGCTCTAACACGAAATGCTGGGGAAAAAAAGGAGTACTAAGTTCATAATATGGCAAGATCAGACATTTTGCAACAATTCCCATCATTACATTTGTAAAATTTATCGGCATCAGTTACATGGAGTTCGAGGCAAATAAGCGACATTTGCGGGAAATTTTGCTTTTTTGGTTGAAATTAAAGAAATCTTCGGCTCGTCAGATGATAAGAGAAACTTATGGCGAGTCTTCTATTAGCGAATCAACGTGCCCCGAATGGTTTCATTGCTTCAAAATGGGTGATCTCGGCGTGGAAGACAAGGAGTGTTCCGGCCGGCCAAAAAATTTCGAAGACGCAGAATTGGAGGCACTACTGGGCGAAGATTCATGCCAAACACGACAAAGTCTTGCGGACTCATTAGAAACCTGCTCCAACGGTAGAACAGGAAAAGTTTTTTGCATCGTATCGTGTCTGGTGATGAAAAGTGGATACACTACGACAACCCAAAGTCCCAAAAATCGTGGGTCATGCATCAACATCGACCGCAAGGCCGAATATCCATGGTGCCAAAGTTCATGCTATGCATTTGGTGAAACCAGCTCGGCGTGGTGTATTATGAGTTGCTGCAATCGAGTGAAGCCATCGCAGGACCTCTTTATCAAAGACAACTGATGCGTTTGAGCCGAGCATTGAAAGAAAAACGGCGCAATATGAGCAGAAACACGACAGTGATTTTACTAAACGATAACGCTCGGCCAAATGTTGCTCAGGTTGTGAAAACCTATCTGGAAACACTGAAATGGGACATCTTACTCCACCAAACATCGCTCTTTCCGACTACCATCTCTTTCGATCGATGGCGCATGGCTTGGCCGAGCAGCGCTTCCGTTCTTTTGAAGAAGTCAAAAATTGGGTCGACTCGTGGATCGCCTCAAAGGACGTGGAGTTTTTTCAACGCGGAAATCGTATGCAGCCAAAAGTATGGGAAAAGGTTGTGGCTAGGGATGGATAATATTTTTTAAAAAAAGAAGCCAACCAATTTCCCACAATGAAGGCTCAAAGTTTTGCAAAAAACGCCGGGAACTTATTTGCACACCTAATATAAAATATAAAACAAAGTATTATATAAATATTTAATTTTTCTTTATTTTCTTAGTCTAAATCATGGGCGTTATTTAGTTTACGTGAACCGTTTATCAATTTTGCTACAGAGGCTCAGGATACTGGAAATGGTAGTGAGGTACAAGCTACAAACATCCATTTTCAAAACTTGTAATAACTTTAGCGATTTATAGGTACATGTAATTGAAACCCTGACATTCAGTTTAGGACAAAATACTCAGACTCCACAAACTCATTCAATGGCGATTGTAAGCAGAATAAGCCGAAATATAGTGTTTCCACCTCAATTCAAAAGTTTGACAGAATGGTTTCATTATGCTTTTGCTAATAGCGAAATAGATGGTAAATTTTTTTTAATAATAATAAAACGGTAAGACAAGCAATTTCTGTTTAGCTGTAGATCGGTTTCCTGTTTTGGAAAGGGATAAAGATATGGCCACGAACTCTATAGAACGCGCTCGAAGCTCGTCAGCAAGTAGCACAACAGCAAAATCTCAAGATCATAATCACAACCGCGAAGTTATTTTTGCATTGCCAAGTCTTCAGTTTCACTTCAAAACTGAACATAAGCAAGGACCGACAACTCCAGATTTATCAGGTTAAATATATTATTTTGTAATTAAACTTCATATATTTATAATAACATATATCTTAGGGGAGAAACCAGTAGTGGTTTGTAGTTTTATTACAGAGTTTGAAGATCACATATTTGTAACAGTCGATGCTGATGCATTCTTCTTTCTCCATGATCTTATCACCTCATATGTAAAGGAAAAAGAAAAGGTGGTAAGCATGCAATTTTTTAATTTATTACTTCTGATTTTAATACAATTATAAATTTTACGTTTTAGATAAGTGGACAATCGGTACGTTCAGTATCACCAAATTCATCATTAAATCAACCGACAACTGTACCGAGTGCGAGTAGTAAACCTGAAAAAATCGCATCAAATTCAATTACGAACGTCGCAGGCAGTAGTGAAGCAACAGGAAATCTTAGTTTGTCTAATGAAGTTGATGAAAAAAAATCAATCAATGATACTCCTCTGGATTTAGAAGCATTTGTACGAGATTGGAGGCATTTCGAATGCAAAACTTGGCATTTAGAGCCCACAGTTCGGCTCTTGTCATGGGCAGGAAAATCAATTGAACCGTATGGCATTGACTATATTTTAAATAAATTGGGCTTTAGTCATGCCCGTACCACTATACCAAAGTGGTTGCAACGTGGATTCATGGATCCATTGGACAAAGTTCAAGCTTTGCTTATGTTGCAGCTTTTAGCACTAGTGAAAGAGAACCGAACGGAGTCCCCGAAACTATAATATTATTAATTGTATACCGACATTAAAAGATTATAATATGTGTACTAGTATAGTTTAGATTCAAATAAACTCGTAGAAGTTATAAGTGTCTTAAATACTACTGCCACTATAAACCAAAAATCGAAAAAATCCGCAGCGAAAGTTGTCGCCGAAAAAAGATTATCAAATTTCATTGGAGTCTCATCTTGTAAACAACAGTGGATCATCAGATCGGCTAACTCAATACACTATATAGTATACGAGGGCTGTTTGATAATGACCTGCAAAAATCAAGATGGAGAGAGCAGGGAATGAATTTTTTATTTTCTTTTATCTGTACCATCCTCAAGTAGATTAGCTGTAAAGGTTAAGCCAGATACCTCTTTTAGTTTGTGAAACAGCAGTCTAAGCATTCAAGTGGGACGTACGAGCACAGAAACGATACCAAGTCCAGGTCGTCTAAATGTGGTCACCACGCTATAAATGATCGAAGGAATCCATGATATCGTGATAGAAGATCGTCGAGCGAAAGTGCGTGAGATAGCTAAGGTACGCATCTCATCTGAATGCATTTAGAATATTTATTATTATTTAATAATCAGGAAGGCAGCTTTCGCTGATACACCCGATATCAGAAAGTAGAATATTATTACAATTGTTGTATTATCCAAAACAAAAAAAAAATTGGAAACATTATTTAGACATGAGAAAGCCATTCGCAAGATAGCTGCCGCGTTTGCTCACAATCGAACAAAATCCCAATCGTGTGACTTCAAAACACGGTTCGCAACTGTTTTAACGTAGTCCAAATTAATTTCTTTGTAGATTCGTAACTGTTGATGAAACATACATAGATCCACCACTATACTCCAGAAACCAAACAAACAGTCAAAACAATTGAAAAAGGCCGGTTCAAGCGCACCGAAGAAGGCAAAAACCGTTCCATCGACTGAAAAGGTTATGGAAACATTTTTTTTGGATTCTAATGTCAAAATGGGATAAACCTGACATCTTTGAAATAAAACAGATTCAAACTTTACCGGCTACATTGGAGCTTAAAGCCCAAAAAACGTTTAGACACGGCTTTACTTCATTTACTGGAACAATTAATTAATTTCTTGGTTGATTAAACAAAGTGCTTTATTCAAAATATTGCGCATAATGGTTTGAATATAAAGATCTACACCTAAATGTTTGGACAGCATTTTAAAATTGGCTATATCGTAAAGAATGAGCAGTACTATAGTTAGTTTCTTTCGAACAAGCAATACAATAATTAATAAATCCAATTGACGGGAACCCATTGGTGTTCATGACTGAGCTGATCCAATGCCTCTACCACTTTTCGGAATGTTTCGTCAAAGTCTTCATTAATTATTATCATATCGAAATATTTTTCATATTTACGCTGAAGAAATGCACTTTCTTCTACAGTTGATACAAGGTCATCGTCCTAAAAATAAAACATTATTTATATACATACAAATTTTTAAGAAAACATTAAGTAAATACCTCGTATAGTGACGCCAATGATTCCAAAGTTCGCGCTCGTCTAGAGCTGTATCTTATCGAGCTCTGTCGGTCAAACTAAAAAAATGGAAAATAACATTTTATAGACCCTATAATACACTGTCAACTTATGTATCTAGTGAAAATATTAGTTTTATGGGTAAAATACTGTTTATTTAAATTTTTTGTGTCGCACAAAAAATTTAAATAAACAGTATCTTGAAACTTTGAATTTCATAAACAGTATTTTACCCGCAAAACTAATATTTTCAGTTGAAAATCGAGTATCCTCAAATGACGTCTTAAATACATTAAATGCGTAGAAAGAAATTTTTTAATAAAAACGTCTATGATTGTGTCGTGAATGGGATTCGAATGTGAACCGCATAGCGGGAATATAAAACTCGCCCTGTTCCAGAATAAGCGTGAATAATAAAATTCCTAATAGCAAAATATGCTTAAAAAAAGGTTTTATTTCAGGTTGCGTTCGAAATGTTTTGATTGATACTTTATGTGTTTGCGCTTAATATATTGTTCGATAGTCTGCTGCATATACATAATTGGGTCCAAAGTGACCTTTCTGAGTAATCGCGGTACCACCACAAGCCTTGAGTTCCCTCGCTTTTGACTCACTTGATCGCGCATATCACTGTAATACTTACAATCGGGTCTTGCTCCTTAAGGGGAGCATATCACGAGGGCTTGCAGCTGTAATTTCTTGACACATTTTTTCAGAAACAACTCGTCCAATTTCAATAAAATTTTGAACACTTATTAATTACTGCAAAACAAAAAAATAGAGTGGAGTAGAATTTTTATATTTTTGCAAAGATTGTATATGTAGCACATGTAATTTGGACGAACAGAAAGCTTCAATACAATTACGTAGTACATTTATATATATAAAAGAGGATGTATGTATGTATGTTCTCTATGAACTGCTAAACCGCTGAACCGATTTTGACGTTCAGGGAACGTGTAGAGTAGTCCCGGGATGGTTCCTGTGAAGTTTAGTCCCGATCGCGTGAAAAACAATTGTTTTTTTTGACATTTCTCAAATTTTTTCGCGATTTTAGTACCCTGTTCCAAATGTTCTAAAGTTGGACAATGGATGTTGGAATGGAGGATGAAAGATGGTGGATGGGGGATGTTGGATGATGGATAGAAGATGGAGGATGGTAGATAGTGGATGGAATAACGGGAGTAACGGAACAACGGAAGTATCGAGAGAAATGTAAGCAACGGAAGAAATGGGACCAACGGGCGAAATGTGAGCAACGAGAGAAATGGGAGCACCGGGAGAAATGGAAGTAACGGATGGAAATGGAAGCAACGAGAGCAACGGAAGTAATGTCAGATGTGAAAGCAACGGGAGAAACGGAATCAACGGTAGCAACGGAAGAAATGGAAACAACGTGAGTAACTATAGTATAGCACCAAACATACATGAGTGTACCAAGCGTAGCCGCGGTATGCGACTAGCTATTAAATAATTAAAAACTTTGAATTTTCCTCCGCTCTGTCTGTCAAACGTGATGCCATCTTTGAAGCAAACAAAATTATCATAAGTTATGCGTTCCTATTGAGAAATTGTAAAATTGGAAATTTCCAACTAATGAAAATTAAAACAACCCTCCAAGACAAATTTTCAACAAATTACTGTTGTATGATGATTCGCGTGTAATTTAAAGATTAGGGGCTCAGAAAATGGATAATTTTTCTCTATGAATGTGGAATGTTTATGAATAATCGTTGGTTCACGCCAAGGCATGTTTAAGATATGATTAAAGATCTATATAAATAAAAATGAATCGCTAAATGTGTTGCTAACCGAAAAACTCGAGAACGGCTGGACCAATTCGGCAAAATTTTTTCCAAACATTTCCTGAAGTTCGAGGAAGATGAAGTTTATGAAAAGAAACATTGGAAAAATTCCCGGAAAAACCAAAAAAACCCATTTTCACACTAAAGGTGTCTGCAACGCCTGGTAACGCAACAATGTTACTGCAATGTCTGATGAAGCAAGGCATTGCAACAATCGAATTTAGATCTATGGACGTGGATATAACATGCCCCTCCGTTTGGAAAACGATGGGATATTCACCGAGGCATTCCGTTATCCTGGTGCGGGGTCCGCTTATGCCAGCTCCGGAGCCTTCAGTCGTCTTAGATTCATCGGTATACCATACAACCGCAGTTCGGACCGGATAGCAGGTCCGAACTGCGGTGGGTCACTTGCCCAGTTCTCTCTGCCGCAGACCATAGAGTTGAAAGGGATTTCGAAGCGATATCTCTTTCTCAGGAAGAAGAATCTCGGGAATTTCTAGCATTTGAATGCCACTGCTAGGTCTGGATAGGTTATTATTTTTTATTTGAAATGTTAGTGATAACAGGGAAATTAGGCTCAAAGTGTAAACATTTTATTAACGACCTTAATGTTTCATGAAATGTCACTATCATCGGTTTAATATAAAAGGATTAGCTGCTGAATGTAATGCTACTCATTTGGCTCAGTTTCTTTAAAAAAAAACGCAGTCATCAAAGGGTGTAATCTTCGTCCGGATACGATTAGAGCAAAAGAATTACTAAATGTGAGCATGATCACAATAGGTCATTGACACAATCGGCCTACATCCTATGCGAGAAACAATCGATGATAGTATAGTGCTATAAATGACTGAATTTAAACAGTAAAAACAAAGCAAAACCGTAACCATTACCTTCATTATAATATAATGACATTTATAACTATTATAGTATACAAGAATGAATAGTTACCGTTAGATTGCGACTGGATCCACCTGTAGCTCGTTTTTCGGCATAAATTTGTTTTAGTTGTTCCATACCCGGTGCAGCAATGAATATTACAAACGGCATCAACTCAGTGCTATTATGTAAAAGTTTAAGAGCGTTTGGAGCACAATCGAGAATACACATTTTGCCTACGAACATTATTTCATCCTAATACATGATTTATTAGAAGTTATATGATTGTTATATATTACCACTTTTTATAACATCGCCTATAGAATCTAAATGTGTACCATAAAGATTTCCATTGTGTTCTCCGTGCTCAAGGAATTTATTGCTCTTTATTTCGTCTTCCATGGCTTCCCGTTCGACAAACCAATATCCCGTGCCATTTTCTTCGAGAGCCCTTGCTGGTCGTGACGTATCTAAACAATGTATTTATTTTATGTTAATACTTGAAGATTAATAAAACCAAAATCTTACGTGGAATAACAGTTCCAAATTTGTCAGGATCACTGTTTACTAAACGATTTTTCAGTGTTCGTCGTCCAACCCCTTGAACACCTATTAAGGCAAGTGTTTTACGTTTGAATGGCGGCATCCGTGTTACTTCTTCATAGAACATTAGATCGGCTTTGTCAAAGTCACAGTTTGCCATAGATTTATACATAGTTTTCCTCTTACGCTTGGATATCTAAAATGAATACAATTAGGTTCTGTGTAGTAGGAGCTCAGTATCTGTACCCTAGTTCCACAAATGCCAATCTTGTGTACATAATCTGCTTCTGGAGCAACAAATGCCTTTCGACGTTCTTCTAATTCTTGTGACGGTATTAATCCAATTTCGCTTGATGGGTTTGTAATATTTTTGGCCTGCCACCAATTTGGATCTTTAACATTAATAATCTAAAATCAAATGAATCATTTATCTTCACTTTAAAGCCGAGTGTTTTAGTAATTTACCTGCAAAATATCTCCTTGCTTAAACGATAATCCAATTTCTTTACAAGGTAACAAAGAATCTTCTTCAGGATTGTATTCGAACAATGCTCGCATGTAACACTATGAAAGAAAAAATATTAGATCGTACTAACATAAACAGCAGCATAAATAAGTTATGTAGAATTACACTCCATTACTGCATTTATCAGCCTTAGGTTAGGTTAGGTTGAGAAGGGTGGACTACAGCACAGTCCATCACGAGAGATCACTGCGGATCCATTGTGGTACCCTCGTATAAAACCGGGCTCAAGACTACTGATTCCAAATATTATGAAAAGAGTGGTTCTCCATAAAGGAATAATGGTAAGTTCTGATAGGTTGGTCAAGGAGATTTTCCCCAAGTACCGATAAATGGTGCGTAATTTCCCCAAGTACCGATACGCACCAGGTATCGGTACTTGGGGAAATTCTCCTAACCACCTTAAACTATAACCCATAACACAAACACGGGAAATGACTAACAAGCCTATCTGGCACATGATTGCATACTCAGCTCATCAGGCGCATAAACACCAAGAAATATAACTTTGGACCAAGAAGGATCCGTCGTTCATGGGCGACGAAGAAGACGTTCGCAAACCACGGTCACGGAGCGCAAACGATGATAAAGACAAGAAGGAATTTAAACCCAATTTACCCGAATATCCGTTATGTAGTTGTATCCTCAAATGAATATAAATAGAATATACACATCATTAGTGTGCAACGGAAGCAATTTCATACATGGAGCTCATTTCCGACTGCGTAGTAGTAGTCAAAACATAACACATGTTTGATCTGACAAACTAAATCTAGGAATGCGATGGAAACAGCTCGAAATCTAGTGAATCGCAAGATTTCAGGTCGATAGAAACATACCATTGGAAAAGAGTCATACATTTTGATGATGAAAAAATTGACATAAAATATGTATATGAACATATAGAAAACATGTAACATACTCGTAATTGGAGATGAAATAAATTGGGTTTTGTGCGAATTAATAATTAACACATGACATTAAATAAAGAAAACATACTCACTGTTAACTTTTTCCCTGGTTCTAAATTTTTTCCATTTTTTAACTGTCCTCCCGACATGGTTAATCTGGCCGATTTCATTTCTTCGTCGATGTTTGGACCAACTTTTAGAGTTAACGACTCTTTAGATTTTGAAACTTCTCCCTGAAGCTCTTCTGGGGTATTTACAGGCACTCCATTAACTTCTAAAATTACATCTCCTACATGTAACATTCCTTGTTTGTCGATCATACCACCAGCTAATATTCTAGCTACCATAAGTTGGCTATGTTCATCCACTTCGACAGTTAGACCTAACGGCTCGTTACTCTTCTTCCGTAGCCCTATCATTTTTATAGTTTCGGCCGGCATGTCGATGTCGTCGAAAATATCTGTCGGGTATAAATATCTTTCTTTTCGTGCTGTTTCGATGAGCTCACCTATTTCATCATGTGATTTAATCAAGGCCTATATTAATAAGTGAAATATTGCATCTGTTGTAATGAGTGCAATCACATTTAACATTACCTTTACATTAGACGTTATAAGCAATTCTGAAAGCTCCTTGGCGTCTTTACTCGTAACTTTATTACAGTTTATTACGATTTCATCTAAAAGAGATTCGTTGTTGGTTTGTTGTGGACGGTATTGTAAATTTTGCGGTTTCCAAAGATGTTTCTGTAAATGGTTCTTAGATCAGAAAAACAATATATACGTAATAAAAAATAAATTTGATTTGAACTAATTTAACATAATTGTCTGTAACGTAGAAAACAAAACTCCTTGGAACGTCTTCATTGAATCAAATATACTTGATCGTAATGCAGTCAATTAGTTCTCTCCCTTAAATATCAATATAATCATAAAAACCATAAAATCACTTGACCAAATATTTTACATAACCAATGAACCTTAATCATTAAATACTAATTAATTGTCCCATTTAGCATGGACAGTCATAAGATACATTCTGTAAGATCAGTACGAACTTCTTGCAGAGTGGCATGACTCATATACATCATTAGCATGTAAGTACATATTGTAGTTAAGCCTCTTAGAGACAAGAAAAAATTTATTGAAAAATACGGAAGAAATAAAAGCAGTTCATTACGAAAATTTATACAGAAACTGTTAAGTAATTTAATTGTAAATTGATCCAGTTTATGCACTAGGATCGAAAATAGTACTACATAGTAAACTAGTAATTTACAACTGTCGATTTAAACAGAAACCCAAAAACGGAAATTCACATCCTCTCCATAAACAAGAAACTTGAAGGCGGCAATTCCATTGGACCTATTAGGCTCGCACATACATAAGTTAAACAGTTCTAAATATTTCCATTTTTTAACAAATGATATACACAATTTATTAGGATGATATTCCACTGCTACGATTGGTCTCCGTGTAATCCAACATGATCATGCTCCTGCTCATTATAGCTGACAAAACCAAGATTCCAAGACATTCTAACTAAAGGTAAGGATGGACTGAAACACTGTTTTGAAATTATGAATATTTGAAAAATATTAAACTTGTGCACTGTATATAAATAATAATAATAATCAATGGCTCAACAGCCCAAATCGGGCCTAGGCCTTGAAGTAATGCTAGAATTACTTCATTACTAGACCTACGGAACACTAGGAGGTGAAGTGGTCAGCTACACGCTCGTCCGTGATTATTACCCCGATTTAACTCAGGTACTCATTTACAGCTGAGTTGGTGGTCCGGCACCCAATCCTATTCTTGAAAATTACTTGTCGCCAAGCAGATTTGAACCTGGTACCAGGTGCACCGAAGGCAAGGCTCTAGCCACTAAGCCACCCAGACTACCGTGCACTGTATATGTTTTTATATTTTTTAATAATAATATGGAGTGTTTTATTATTTATTAAAGTGAATAAATACATGTTGGAATAAATGCCTCTTGCCATTTTTTGTAGTTTTTTGCCTTTTTAAAGTTCTATTTACTATTTTACAATTTTATAGGTTCACAGAAATCGTTCCCTAATAATCACTCAAATATAGGATACTCCTTTCTGCCATATAGTGATATTTAATTCATTGATCATCACACAGCCCACATTGGGAGGTACATAAAAACAAATTTGAATTACATTTTAATATAGTTTTTTCAAGTAGCATGAAAAAATATTGTATCTATATTGTTATTTTAGATCTGGGTCTTTCGTAGAAAAAAATACACATTATCGGAGAGACGAGCGGAACCAATTACAATGGTTTGGTATAAGGGGTGGTGATGCTATCATCCTTCTTCACTTAGACGTTATGTTCGTCCATTGTGCTCCCCGTTTGAGTATAAGAAACTCCTGCAACCTAAAACAATTTACTCGATTTTATAAAGTTTGCTACAGCTTTCCCTTATCCATATCACCTAGGTCATCGAGGAAATAATCGCTGACGTTCCGTCGTCTCGTTCTCGATAGGGCCTGACACTCGCATAGGACGTGAAAGATTGACTCCCCCACTTCTGGGTCAACACAACTTCGACAGAGATCATTTGCCTCGGCTCCCAGTCGTCTAGCGTGTCTACCGATCAGGCAGTGCCTTGTGAGCATTCCGATTAGTGTGCTTGCATACTTCCTGCTCAGGCTCAGGATATACTTGATTTTCCGTGATTATATTCAGGCCAAAGAATTCTTGATATTGAACATGTAGTTAGTTTTGGCCATGTATTGCCTGCCGGCTGTAAACACAGTGATAGCGACAGCGATAGACTAATTTATGGATCCGAAAGGAGTAGCAGTGTGCACTAGTGAGCTTGGGCTGGAGCTCGAGCGAGTTCATCAGCTTGCTCATTCCCTAGACTTCACACCCTGAAGCCCAGCAGAGGGTAATTTTGTGTCGAGTGCTGATAGATAGTTTTGATCGTGTCGTGTTCGAGCTAAGGGCCTTAATGGCTGCTTGTCAGTCTATGCAAATATTATGTCTTCTGTTGCATTCACCTTTGGTTCAATAATTTTGCATGACTGAAGTATTGCAAAGATTTTCGCTTGAAATACACTGGCATGGTCCGGTATATCAAGAATACCCCCGCGCCTGGACCAGAAATCATTATTAAACCGTCGGGAAATACCATTGTGGTCCTGTTGGTTCCTGTTTGGGATTTTAACATAAAACTCCCTAGTCAACTCTAATTCTAGCATAATTTTGCTATAAAGAGATGTATAAGGCATTTAACTAGTAAAATATATGAAGAAATAGAATCGATTACCAGTTAAACAAACAAAAATTATTTTGTTGGTCATGTCTGTTATTCAAGAATAGGTATCAATGAAAATGCTAATATTTATATGCTGTATGTCCTTTAGTATGTCAAGAACAGACCTTTGTAGTCACAATGGAAATGTCAATTCTTACAACAGGTAAATATTATCCGGACTTCTTGCAGTAACCTACTGCTTTTTTGCCGGTGCATACAAAAATTAAATTAAAATCACTTTAAGGATTTCAGTAGAAAAAACTTGTAATTTAACAGACCTTCTCAAGATCGTCTATTAACACGTAGCAAATTTGCTTATAGATGATGAAGAATAGCAATCTCCCAAGTCTGTATGAACTACATACTGACTTAGGACCATTGTATTCTTCATCATCGCTACGCTACCAAATCATACATTTTTGATATTAACCAATTGCTTCGCCTAGTTGAATTATCTCGACATGGCACGGATTTATGTAGGGTTTGTGTTCCACTAGAGAAGGAAGGAAGGAAGGAAGGAATAAAACCACATAAACGAACATTATTTCCCATTCGATAAAGAAAACATAAAACGCACTATTTTATGGTCGAACAATTTTTGTCTAAAAATTGTTTACCCAATTTACGTTAATAAAAACCAAAAAGGTTTTTGATGTTATACAAATAAAGAAAAATGTTGAGAAAAAATTAGTCTGGAAAATTAATTTAGACAACGTACCACACCCCAAAAATATATACTTATGGATGTAGGAGGTACATATAGTATGTATATGAAAAATTAATTTTACTAGCAATAATAGGTTTGTTCTTTTTGCCTACACTGTCTACAGTAGTGTAGAAAGTGCACGCGGGACGTCAGAGGTGGCTCTTTTTCGCAAAGTGTAGAAAGAAAATGTATAAAGATTACACTTTCTACACTTGCTCGAGAGCACGTGTAAGGAAAAGCAGTCTACAAGTTTGGAGGTACAATTGACTTCTAGTATTTAGTGAAATACTGTTGTCAATGAAAACATGCAAGAATATCCTATATAGCAATAATTTTGCATTGACAGAATATCTATCTATCAAGCAAATAAAAAAAATTCGAACATGATAGATGTTTCTGAGTTTGGCTTGGCAAAATGTGTGTAACCTTACAGTAAGTGTAATACACTTAAATGGTAGTGCACACTAAGTGTAGGCAAAAGAACAAACCTAATTACATTTTGCTTTCATCTAATCCTGTGGCTCCTCAGAGATATTAAGCTTTGAATTACTATTTATTATACTATAAACAATTAAACTGAATAATCATTTACACTGCGTTGTTTGGGTACAAAGCCCCAAAGGTGAACAGTTATTCCCTTAGAGAAGATAACCCACTTTCAAGACTGACGTCTAGAAAGTAATTAGGTACCAACACCCTGAAAAATGTTATTTAAAATGTTTATTGTTTACTAAAGTTTCACTATGAAGTTCTCATATTATGCTCTAATCGCAAGTTAACGTAACTTCTGATGGATCACATTTAAATCGTATAAACAATGTTTTAATTAGACATGCAACTTTTAATTTAATGGCTTTCCACATAACTTTAAACACAACTCCATAAATAAATGCACTAAAGTGTAAATTAACATATCCGAAAACATTACCGAAAAATAATATCTAGATACCTAGATATTTATTAAATCATTAATGATTTGAGTATATTATTGGACCACTCCCTATTTTCGCCACATTCTCCCCGCCAAGAAACTGTTACGTGGATACCAACCCTTTGAGTAACTCACTTTTGGTAGTTTACGTTTGTTTTAACAAGAACATTTTAATTTAATAAATATAAACTTTATTTTCACCAATTATGAAGTGCAAAGTAAAGTAAAACAAACCCACTAGGGACGGAACTGGAACGCACCTCGCACTAATGACAAATTTAAAAGAGTATTTAGAGTTACTCGGGCAGCCAATTATTGCACAGAAGTCAGCTAACTTAAAGTATCTATCTACGTATGCGAGTTATACTTCTTGTGTTGTGTGTTTGTTTACCAGCAATATTATATCCAAACTAACGAAATAAACGTACTACTGATGGATCCATACTCCCATACTTGACTAAAAAATAAAGAATACTTAGAATAGTTTGTGCTGTGTATTGTCTTTTTTAACCAACACCTGTACCCGTAAGCCAAACAGGTTTACTTTCATCGTCATAATTTTCTAATTCGATTGTCGATACTCGAAACTTTTAATATCATCGCCACAGTCCAGTCACCGTACATGACGTCATTTACTATGGGCTTAAATACCCAAGCCTCGCCTTTGGGTTGATGTGTTTGGATATTGCATCGTGTTGTTTTTGTTGTTCGTAGCAGCGGACAGCGGTTCAACTTTCGTTGTATATTCTTTATACACGGTTTATATTCACTGCTAATTGACTGTTATTTAATGTTGCAAGCAGTGCTGTCGTTTGCAGTTGGAAAGTGTGTTAATCAAACATTCATAACAATACACAAATTTATTCGTACACCATTAAAAATTTTATTCAAAACTGTGGTATTTAAAAAAATAATTATTATGATTCAACATTTTAAAAGCTTTCCTAATGTCTAATATTAAGAATCTTACTGAAGATATCGCCAAATAATCCAAAACCCTATTTCTTCTGAAACTGTAAGAAGATCATTGAACAAGTTCGATTTAAATGGTTGACTAGCTCGCCATAGGCCATTTGTATCGAAAGCCAATCGAAAAAAGGCTGTAAGTAGAGTAGAAAATGTTATGTAATATTGGATTTTTTTTGCCATTTTTCCTAATAATGCAAATACCCATCAGATATCCAATGTAGTTGTTGGATGAACTCCTGCAGACTTCGTCGGTATTTTATTCGATAGTATACATTAAGACCTTAAGACTGTTACTCTGATCCTACCTAAATCATGCCGCACTAAAAATTATATCTTAGTGCGCCCGCCCATCGAGGCCATTAAGAACGTTAGCAGAATAGAGATTTATTTTATTTTAGCTTTAGAATTAAGAAGAAAAATTGTTAGTATTAAGAATTAAGGCAAACAATCTTAAAACCTAAAACCAATAAGAAAAAGAGGATTGAATTTGACAAAAAATAGTTAAATTAAGAAACTGACTTTTGGCAAAAAATTATTTTCACATACGAAAGTAAATTTAATCTCGTTGGTCTTGATGGAAGACAATTTGAGTGAAGAAGGCGTAATACGGAAACGCGAAAAGGACATTTGTGCTCAACAGTAAAGCATTACGATGGAAATATGATGATTTGGGGCGGTATGTCAAACACTGGTGTGGGCAAGATGGAATTTATTGACATGGCAATGGATCCAATTATGTAAATATTATGAAAAGAAACTTAAAACAAACTTCGCGAGATATTGGGATAGAAACCAATTATTTCTTTGAGCAAGATAACGATCCTCAACCACACAGCAATTGTTGTTAAAGAATCGTTACTTTATAGTGTAAGAAACCATTTAGGGTACGCCACCCCAATCGCCGGACCTCAACCCCATTAAGCATTTGTTGGCACATTTAGGATGTCAGTTGAGGAAAAAAAGTATTTCTGGAAAAGTTGAGCACAAAGAGCATATTATTCGAGAATGGGAGACTAAAACTATTATCAGTGATCCAGAGACTCGTGGAATCAGTGCTAGATGCGCAGGGCTATCCAACGAACTACTAAAATTTAAACAATAATTGTATTTTGAACTAATGTTGTGAATTCATTAAAGTGTAGATACGAATAATTTTGTTGAGTAATATTTTATAAAAATATGTTATTGTGGATAAATTCCTATTAAATAATCATAAAAATGTTTATTTTTTTATATTATCGAGCATAATACACCAATTATTACTAAAGATTTTCATTTTCATAAATCCTATTGCCTTACTGACTTTATCAATAATTTTTTTTTTCTTGGTGTACGAATAATTTTGTGTATACCTTTATAATGCCCTAGACACACGGCAATATTTAATGTAGATTAAATCAAAAGCTTTCATTGAAAATTGGAGGGTGACACACGTACGTTTTTTTTAATCTATATTAAATCAAGAAAAAAGCTCAAAAAGTTTGACGATTGCCGCGAAAACATGCGAGTTCTGTTTCGCTTGCCTTAAGTATGCCAAGCTGTTCCTTCAAGCATCTTTCAGCTTCTGTTCGTCAGACATGGCCCACAAAACGCCTTTTTTACGCGTTTTATCCGTTTGCAGAAATTTATATTTTATTAATTATTCAATTTCATTCAACAAATGTCAAAAACATGTGTTACTGGGGAAAAAACAGAAGCTCTTCGATGCATTGCATTGCGTCAAGCTTTTAATAATATCGTCGCACAATTTAATACAGACTTTCGAACTGTATTAAGTCGAGTTAACAGCCAAATGGCAGATAATACGATATTAACGCTGCCGTGTGTCTAGGGCATAAGTCTTTGAGGTCAAATTTTTCAGTAATTTTTGAACTATCAAATATTTTTTCAAACAAACAAGTAACCGAAAAGAAGTTAAAAAAATCTGCCAAGTTTCCGAGATTAACTTTATTATTTTTTTGATGAACGATCCGGACGCGTTGAGGAATTATAGATTTCTAAAAAGCCCTTTCGTTTAGACCCTCCCGGAAGAACGGAAGTAGTTTGTAACCAAGAGCACCACAATCACTAGGGAACGGATTTTCTGGACTTTGCCTTTTTATGCTTTTCTAGTTCATATTGCCTTTTATATCCTTTTTTATGCCTTCTTGTGCTTCTTTTATGCCTTCTTCGTCCTTTTTTATCCGTTTTGCCCATTTTATTCACACGATTCCCCAACCTTTTATTCGGTTGGACAATCGTTCGCTGCGCACCGTTGAGGCGCTGGAAGATGATGCTTTTTGCATTGGATTTTAAAATCAATTACTTGCAGATGATACGGCTACGATACGGGTAAGTTAAGCTTACAGAAAAAAGTTCTGCTGGTTCTGAAACAAATTGAAGCGTAATTGAAAAAGATGAGTGAGTCTATTACCTTGCTCAATTTTGATTCAATTTATTTCAGAAGTTGCAGATGAAGTAAACAAAATTTGTACTTCCAACGAAGAGGTCCAAAAATTAAAGAAATATATCCCTTTCTTCTTTAATGGTGTTCCAAAAAATATGAGAGTAAACCAACGATGATTCAGCTCATTCAAGGCTCTAGTTAGGTTCACAGAATTCGTTCCCTGATAATCACTCAAATATAGGATACTTCTTTCTGTCATACAGTGATATTTAATTATTCGACCATCACATAGCCTACATAGAGGAAGCAACAGCAAAACCGGTAAAACACAAATCGAGTCTAATGGTGATTTCTTTTCTGCAAAAAAAATGTGACCCGTTTCTGCCCTCAATTTTTGTTCTAGCAGTTCCGCTGTTCTATTCTGAAATTTTTTTTTGACCTGCTAGAAAAAGGGGTTTGAGTCTGTGGCTAAAATTGACCTAAAAACTCGCATTTCTTGCCCCGAAAATTTCGGCGGTGCAACTCCTTTAACCTCAAATGTGCGTAAGAAACGATGAAAATAAGAAAAAATATCCTACGACAACAGCGGCAAACGATTTAAAAGCATAAATTAAACTGTCCAACGGGTCATACGATAATTAGAAATCATACGGAGTGTAGCGAAAATTTATTTAAATTTTAATAATAGCTTTTTGACCTGAAAGCGTTCTATTGTAAATTGACCTGTCGGACGGAACTGTCAAAAAAGAGGACAGAACTGCAATAATTTTGCATCTTTACAGGTCACATTTTTTTCAGAAAAGAAATCACCATTAATTTGATTTGTATAACACTTTTTATGCACGCTACTCTGGAAAACGGCAGATTTTATATCCTGGAACTTCCAGGTCCTTACCGCGTCAGACTGCTTCGAAAAGCTACCTGGGTCGAATCAGGTATCCATCTGAAAAGATACTGCCTAATGATTTCCCTGTTGGTTTCTAACTTCTGGAATACACTAGATATCGCTAGAAAGATTTTGTGTTCCATTGAATAATTTTAACATTTTATTTTACGTTAGTATAGCATCATTTCATGTACAAAAAGGTCAACATTTTATTCAAGAACATCCTAAATATAACAACGGATATCGCTGTATGCAATTTTAATGATAGACTGACCAATATACTACGCATTACGAAGGTTCTGGATGTGGATATTGGCGTCCAATGCTACAATTTTTATGTCGAATCTGATGCTAAGCGAATCTGATGATAAGCGAATCCAGTAAGCTGAGCATTCATTTACAGATGCGGCCAAAGAGGCGCGGTCTTGGAGTTGTAGGTTAATGGTAAACAATTTTTAAAGTAGAATTATTTATTTGTTCATGTCAGTAACACATTTCAAAACTTTGAGCTCGTTTTTCTCGAAACACGATTTTCGGAATCGGCACGCAGTATAACTTGAACAATTTTCATTCTTTTCATTCAAAGTTTTCACTATACCTATCTTCAAAATAATATTTCACGTACCGGATTTTCGATACGTTGATTTAAGAAATGGTTATTAGCAAATAACTGTCCTGTGTGTAACACAGTGTAACACAAGCTTAAAGCTCAGCCTCACTAGCTTTATGCGGCTAGCCACCACTGGAGGAGACATCCAAGCTAGTTCAAAGTATGCGTAGACGCTTACAAGCAGTTATTCAAGACAATGGAGATTCAACCAAATATTAGGAGTCCAAAAATTAGACCCATATTCGAAACTCTTTTTACTTATAAATCATGAACTCATCTATTTTTTTTAAAGTACATCTATAATAAAAATGAAATTAAAACATCTCTTATTTATATATTTAATAAAATCAATCCTTATCAAATATGGTATCCTATTTATTTTTGTAAGTTAAAGGGTTAGGCCAGTCTAGAGCCATCAAAAAAGGCCTATCTTTGACAATTTATTCTGGGAGTAAGGAAAAGGGAATCGAATTTCTCTCTTTCAGGCTTTATTAAACATGTATTTGAGTGTATAAAAAAAAATTATATTAACATTTTGATACAAAATGGCAGCTACTGGACCAATCTTTGAAATCACCTTTTTCAAGAGGGCCTCTACGGGCGACGGTGATGCTAGGAACACGTGCTATCTGAAGCAAAATAAAAAACGGGATCTTAATCTATACATAAGCTTTGCTTGTAAAGTACCTACGTTTTTAGCTTTACATCAATTTTTCGCAAAATGGCGGACTTTTAAAAAAAAGTACAATTTTTGAACGAAAAAATGAGCTGTAAATTGTTTATAAAAAAAAGTTGCTATGACAACAGAAAAATCGTACGTAGTTTACTAGATAATGTTACTGTGAAGCTACAGTTAAAATTTCAAGTAGATACGTGCGATAGTCTCCGAGTACTATCGTCACCCGATTGGAAAAATGCAGCTTCGAGAATAACGCGTTTAAAGTTTTACGTGCTGATTAGTTTTGTTATATGTATGTACCTTCAGCTGACTGACCCACACATACAGCATATTGATGAACTAGCACCTCCCTAACGGCATTTTTGGGAACCATTACGGCCATCAGGCCCATTGGTACATTAGTGCAGAGTGTAAGAAACGTAAAAGGGGGAGAAAAGAAAGCTCGACGCGGCAGGTACAAAATGCGCTCGTCGCTTCGACACTACAGCGGATTGGACAGCGAAATTTTATTTCTACTATTCTACCAACTGAATAATGTTTTTAGGACCCTTAAGTGTACTTTAAGCCAAAAAATCGATTTTTTGAAAATCCTAGACTGGCCTAACCCTTTAAGTGGGAAAAAAGATATTAACATGTAAACTTTGAGAATACCGCTGTGCCTAAACTTTGTTGATTCACTGTAGGATATTCAGTTAAGCCCGGTACACATTACACGGTCGAACGAATTTTTCGATATGACTTTTCGTTTTTGGCTAATTGTAACATTTTTAGTTTTTCAAGGTAGGTATAACCGTCAATTATAACATTTCCAAAAGTATCATAAAAGAAAAGAAAAGTATGAATATTTTTACTATGATTTACCACGTGCAGCTTTATTCATGGGTCGGTTCTCGGTTGCAGAGCTTATGTTAGAAACACCCACCCCCACGGATTTTATTTATGAATATTTTGTCTTTCTTAAGCCTCGGTTTCATTTGTTGCAGTTCTGTGTATAGTATTCTCATTCTGTGGATACAACAAACGATATAATGCGAAGCACTGCAAAGAAACCGATCTTTTAGCAGTTTTTTTTTCGTCACCTCAAAAAAGTAATACAATATACGGTGGAGCAACGCACTAATAATAACAGATGGCTCGTTCACGAGTGAACATTTCACAAAGTGAGTTAGTGAAGTAACTCGAAACTACTTCATACACTCGTTCTATTGAGTGAGTGCCTCGGAGTGAAGTATTTCACTGAAAGGAACTGCTTTGCCAATCTAAAACCGTTCAGTGAAGGATACGTCATGGCGACACGATACGCAGAAATGAAATAAATGGAACCGCGGCTTTAGGTATTTCTTCTATGGGCTGAAAACGTAGCATAGTAATAAGAATAACTAAAACATAACAACTAAATATATTAGAAACACTACTAACCCTGCTTTCCCCCGAGTCTGTTGTAACGCCTATAATGCCGTGCAAAAAAATAAGTTGGTCACTGCTAGGTTGTTGATCCTGTGTCAACTCATGATATGCACCTGTAATTTGAAATCGAATAGAACACATAAATAAAATCATTTAATCGATATGCATAACAAAACTTAAACGTACATCTTTAGTTTTAAGCATTAGTATGCGGCATGCATGCAGACAGTACTTTGTAATTCAAACTTGACTTGATTAAGCATCTAATCCTTTGCTGAATGGAATCAGTAATGAATGAAGCAAACTGCTTGGTGCCTAATGGATTACGTGAAATACAAACCATTGTCAGATGCAGAACACTTATTGATGTCCAAATTAACTTGATCGATGCTTGCAAGCAATTCTACTTTATCCTGCTTTTCCTTTTTACTCAATCGCACCATAATTGCCTAACAATATTTTTAATGTTATTTATTTAAAAGAAAGCTACACGCAAAACGAAACACGCTATTTACTCTCTTCTCTACTACTATTTTTTACGATTACTGCACTTGCACTGATTGACAGATGACAACACCCCCTAGTGTACATAAATCATGGAAAGTACTATCGACACTATCGATGTTCAATTACTATCGAAAAGGTCAATGTTCTTTTCAATCGATGGTTTTAAAGTCGACGCCCAGCAGGCAAAGTCTGGTATACTATACAAAAAAATGAAAAAAAAAGCCTGATAAACACCGTATAATTCTATGGTACGATGTCCGCGGTCGCCGTATATGTCTGTATGTATAGTTTGCAAGAGCACAACGTACAGTGATTTCCATTTCTTACAGATTGCGATTGATGTATGTAGAAAATGTATTGAATTATCCTTACATTAATACGGAACTTTTTTAATAGCTTAGTACATGCCATCTCTATCACACACACATTTGGACTTACATGTTCGTTGAAAATGTGTAGATATTTTAAGACAATTTGATGGCTATGATCTGCCTGCTGGGTAGTATAGTGTAGTCCAAAAGTGACTCTAGTCAATAAAAACCGACGTCAACTGTCAAAACAGTGATTCGCATGGTAGTTCCTATCGTCTGTTTTCTTCTTTTTGTCAACAATGAAAAGTTCACGATGCAAGAAAGCGACCAAAATTTTGTCTTACTATGCAAATAATTTTAAGTACAGACAACCATATCAAATACTAGTGGATGCTACGTTTTGCCAAGCTGCGTTACAGGTGTGCGAGAAATTTTTTTCCTTCTATTCCTTATCATAACCTTAATTTCTTTTACAGAATAAAATAGCTATTGATGAACAGTTGCATAAATATCTCCAATGCGGTATCAAACTGCATACTACACAATGTTTAATTCTTGAAGCTGAAAGCCTTGGAACTCAGTTAAGCGGCGCGACTTCAATTGTAAAACAGTTTTTAGTGCATAAATGCGGACATGAGGGAAAGCCTGTGTCAGGCTCGGATTGTATGAAAGCAATGGTAATTAAGTCTACCCATTAATTGTTTGGTATGTGTTTTTATCTCTGCTAATGAGCAGAGCACATACAACTTGCGAGTACTATATTGTATAACTATTAATCAACGAAACGTACTTACAAGGCTACTTCCTGTGTCCCTCCCGACAGGAATACTGGATTTCAGGAGTGATACTGTACAAAAAGACAAAAGATAGCTCATACAGTACGGACGTGTTATCGTTTAGCTCCGCGACTTTATTTTGTCCTACTTACACGCATAGTTTAATATTATCTAACAATATCAATATCGATAGTTTGTCTTGTGCGTACGTTGCCGTTTCATTTTTAGTGCGAACTGCTTACCGCGCCGTTTTCGAAGACTATAGATTTATGTGATCAGTGAACCATTAATTAATGAACACTCTTGAATTTTGACCTAGTCTCAATCGACTCTCAATTTATTTTCTAAGCAAACGTTTTCTTTATCGTCATCGACGCTTATTTGGTGTTTTCCTGTGCTATCCGAACGAAAATTAACATTTGATATGTTTTCGCTACCATCTATCGAGTTATGTGGTGTTTGCGCTAATGCTCTTTGACGACAATACGCATTTTTCATACTGATTGTATTACATCCTCCCGGAGGTATACATGCAGTGAGTATTGTGCTATCAAGCCGTGTCATGTTTTGAGCCGCTTAAAGACTACCTCATTACGAATCGACTCGAGCAACACTGCATTACAGGACCTAAAAAGTGTTTGCACATTCGTTGCCAATAAAATTAATAACCTAGTGGATAACTTAGCTAACTTAAGTGATTGTGTTGACGAATTGCGTGACTACGAATACCAACTAGACAAGGTACACTCATGTTGCAGTATAATCCAACATGACTCATCAAAATTAACAAAACTGTGGACACAATCAGACTCCAAGCTAACCACTATCTTAAATAGTTGATCTGATATGACTTTAGCACGTCCTGATAACGATTCGCTTTCGGATAGGAATGCTGTTACAAGCGAGCTGAACAGAATCCATGATGACATCAGGTCAGTAAAAGTACTGGCATCCAATGCTGACAAATCTCTAGCTACCATATCAATTGAATGACACTACCGGATTCAAAATTAAGCCATCCAGCAACATGGCGCAGAAGCTTGTTGATTCCGAATGCGAACTAGCTGTTAGCCGATTTGTTTGCAAGGACACTACCTAGGATTTACGGAGTCAATCTACATCCCAACACTCGTAAAAAAGCCTGGATATCCATATTGTTTCGCTATCAGCTAATCATAGTTTCTTGCTAAAAAAAAAGGTGCATCTACCTAGTGATATTCCTGCTGCAAACTCTCTTAGGAAATTCAACACAACGTGGCCGCAAACTGATTGGCATGCCAGAAAAAGCAGGCTCAATAAATTAAACCATCAAGAAAAGAAAAAAAAGTCACACAACACCTTTTTTTATTTCGTTACGAAAGCTCATCCAAACGCAGACGAATCATGGCTGAGCAAATCCCTTACAAAACAATTTTCTATTAAAGTCTGTAAGTGAGAGAAGTTACCAAACCGCAGACATAGTAAGTTTACGCCTAAATACTCCAATTTCAAACGTTATATACCCATGAATAATGACTGGCTCTTCTTCAACACAAAATCGGAGCTCTTCAAATGGAACAACATGGAAATATGACACTGGAAGGCAAATTTCAAAAGTAACAGTAAGGATAATAGTAATACCGCATAATCTCGATAATGTGAACCTTCGATAATGTGGTTTTTCTAGTAATGTGAACAAGAATAGTTTTTTTAAATGTCTTTTGTAATGTGCACAGTGGTAATTTTAACGCCTCTATTATGAGAACATGGCTATCTATAAAGTAACACTCTGTTTATACAGTTATGGGCGTCGATGTATATATATATACGAACAAATGTAAAAATTAGGTCCATAGTCGTCGAAAAAGCATTCAACACTATCCGACAATCCAAAATAACAAATTTTTTCAAACCTTACTCTCCAGATTGGAATAGTATTTTTTTTTTTTTTTTTTCAATAAAATACATAGGTGCATTTATGTATTTTTCGTATCCAATCAAGTGAACACCTCCAAAATGTGAATTCAGTCGGTTTCAATTAAGTTCACACTATCGATATTACGCTGTAGTAAAATTTGAAATAAAATTAACAAAACCAAAACTTCTCCCAACTATAAATACACCTCGTGAACCAAATACTAACGCTCCCAATAAAACCTCATCTAAACGCATCACCACTGATAACAATCCTTTGCCTGAAACGATTAACACTCTCACTTCGAATCCTGTCCCAGTTCCTGATCGTTGCAAAACTTTTGTTCGCGGCAATACAATCAATTCCTAACCTTCGTCTCAACAACAATGATATGCTTTCCTGCGTTTCTCCAGGCGTTGATATTGATGGTAATAATAACCCCCCCCTTGCCCTTTACTTAACCCTTTTCTCCCCCAGTCATTACATCATTACGTACTATATATGTTTTTAAGTGTAAATTGATATCGGTTCACATGAGAGTCATATGTAATAATGAAACGAAATTAAGAAAACTTGAAATCACAGAGGAAATTATGTATTAACTCAGACACATCTGACCAATGTCGTTTTCTTAAGCTTTAAGCTTTCTTAAGCTATTAGTATTACACTGTTTGACCAAGTAGTCAAATTGCAGTACTAAGCAATGCGTAAGTAGGCGAATACAAATTAATGTCACAGTATCCGCTCGGTTAAAAACGCTTTCATGCTTTGCGTATACAGCAATTTTACTGCTTGGTCAATCAGTGTAATACTAGCTTTATCCAGCCGAGTCTAATGTACCTATATCCAAATATATTTCCATACACAATTTAATTGAGAAATCATCATGCGTGATGGCCACTATACTGGCTTTTTTTAAACGAAGTAAAAGCTTTGAAAGCCTAAGTCAGCGGGACTTTTGCCCGCTAAATATTTCCTCAATCATACAGATGGATCCTCCCGGAACCACCGCTTTGTAAATACATTGTAGTGGTTTCGGAAGGAAATCGACGAGAGGCCGTCATATCACTATCACTACTGCTAAAATTGTCAGTCAATGTCTATCTAGTTAATAGTCTTTTGTGATGCGCCGCATTGCATGCTTCTCATGTGCTCAGGCCGCCGACATACTCCTCGCTTCTGCAGTCTGGAAGGTTTGCCACATGAGGGTTGTGTCACACATGTTTGTCACGATGTTTGACAAAGACCGAACTTCTCCGAAGGCCTCAGAGACCAAGCCGATCGACGTCGAAGCGCAGATAGTGTAGTACAATATGCTGTGAGTCTGCAATCTCATGAGGGCAGTTTGGACAGAACGGGTCGACCTCATAGAGGTATATGTATAATCAGGCCCGTGCGCAGGAAAGTATGATGGGGGGGGGGGGGGGTTTTATCAAGTTCCCCCATACTAAATGTGATGACCTAAAAAAGGTCTTCACTTCCCTATGAAAATAGGCCAATGTGGGGGGGGGGGGGTTTGAACCCCCAAGCCGCCCTCCCCCCCCCCCCCCCCCCCCCCCCCGTGCGCACGGGCCTGTGTATAATGGAGATAACGTGCAGCGACTTTTTTGAAGCCGGAGGTTTTCTCGCAAAGGACCGGCGATATTCACTATGCTACTATCAGCATCTTACTCACATATATGTTAAACCCCGATATTGAAAAAAAAAAAAGCCCAACCTTTAAATACTAGGCTAATATTTGCATTTCACTGCCACCGGGCATGAAACGCTCCATACAAAAACAGTCGCTTAAACTGCAAAATGCTTCACAGTGCTTTATACAGAAACGGCGCTATGCGATATCCATTAGTTATATACCTCTTTGGTCGACCTTATGCAACCCTTGTTGGAATCAAGATACATCCTGCAAAAAGATAATCGAAGTGTCTTAAGTTTGGAATAATTCATTAAAGAAATAGGTTTTCCCCAAAAAAATTCATATGTAACGAGAATGGAAATTTCATGATAGAGTTACCCCTGTCTTCTTTAGTCCATGACGGTAGTGGTGGCAGCGGTGTGTTCAAGCCGGGAAGGTCGTATGGTGTCTTAACAGTCTAGCGATAAAAAAAAAACCCAAAAGTCCCTAAATTAATACATATCAGCCTAAAAACATCCTAGTATTTTTTCTCCTTTTTCTCCTTTCATTATGAAGCTACCTACTAAAAAATGACTATGAAGTTTTTAGGCTGGTAGCCGCGTTATAGTCTTCGCATCTTGACTTTAAGTGCAGAGACCTATTTTAAAGGCAGAACTTATAATTACTGCGAACTATAAAAATCAATTAAAATGTCTAATATAAGATAGAAATGTAACTTTTAAATTTTTTTTTTTAATAGGTAAAGACAAATAGATATATCATCGCAACGCAGGACAGAAAGCTGCAGGACCGTTTGAGGAAAATTCCTGGACAAGCATTAATATATCTATACAGATGTAGACCAGTTTTGGATCCTCCTTCAGAATCATCGAAGAAGCATGTATCAAATAAAATTACAAAACTTTTTAATGAAAATGATTCGTTAAAAGCAATTAAAAAAATGAAAGGAATTTCGACTGGAGAATGCCCTACCATGAACAAAAAAAAGAAGAAGCCGAAAAATCCCAATCCATTATCATGTAAAAAAAAACGGAAAAGTAAATTGTAATATCAAATCAAATTGCGTTTTTGAATAGTGTGAAGAGTCGGAAAAAATGTCGTGTTGCTACTGTGTGTACCCGAACTTGTGATTTTCAATGGAAATGCTGACTGTAACCATATTTTAGTGCACATTTTATACTACAGTAGAACCTCTATATAGTTACCACCCAAGGGAGTGTGCAAAAGTGGTCACTTTTAACGAGTGGTCAGATTATAAAAATAATTTAGTACAGTATGTAATTTAAATCAACATTACCAATATAAAAGGTGTATCTTTTTACGCATTTATCCAGAACACAATCTGCTATAATTGGTGCTTTTTTGAGAAAATTAAATTTTTCAAATGGTATGTGTGGTGTGTGAGCTGGGCTCGGTACAACATTTGTGGTCGGCTCTCAATGTCTGTGAACGTCCTAATAGAGTTCTATTGATCTAAGCACAAAAAAGGTTGATTTAAAAACTATAGGTTCCTTTATCACAGCAGAAGAAGTTATAATAATTATAATAAAAATATTAAAAAATTATGAATAATGAACAATACTACTGTTCTTCACCATATTGTAATATAGTCCAAAAAAGGCAATTCTAAAAAATATCTGTAAGCTCACAAGGAATAAAAATGTAAGCAATTCCCGCACCCATTGGAATTCTGCAGGTTCTACTACCTTTTAACGAATGTTCCGTTGATTTCGGTCCAACAAAGGAGCAATTAAAAAAAAAAAAACTTAAAAAAATCCTTTCCCCAGCATATAAAGCTGTATACACATGGTTCTACTGTTCCTGATCCTTTTTTGAACCTAGTTCTGGTAGTTCTGAGCCAGAAAATAACAACAAACAAATCAACCACGGCAGAAAAAACTTTGAAGAATGAAAAATATTTGCAATAAAAGGGAATTTTGACAGCATGCATACAAGTTATATAATATATAGGTCCTCCTATAGGGTTTAGCGGAACTCGTGACAATCTATGTAATCCCTTAACACCCTCTTGATAGTTGAAAATGGAAAATTTTGCACTCGGTTTCTAGTTATTTATATAACCGGTAGAAAAAAATGTTTTCCAACATCTCGTAAGACCTAAGAGATATGACGAAATTCGTGAAAATATTTGCAACCAATAACATTCTATAATGAAATGCTCTAAGCCCACTCAAATCATCCTGGAAGAATGAGAGCAAGTGGTTTTTCCTGGTTTATATAAACCGGTAAGGATTCAATTAATCAACATGGCGCTCGATTTTGGTATATACCTACATACTTGAAAAAAATCTCAATCGGACAAATTATTTTAAGTCTGAAATGCCGTAAGAGAAAATTTGAATTTAATCTGCATATATAAAACATATTAAAATTTGTTAATTATGCACTTTCTTACGCATAGAGCTACGAATATTAAATATTTTACATATTAATTTTGAAGTGGTTCCGTGACTAACTTAGTTCCAGATATGTAATTAAGCACTGAGAATATTGCCTTTTAGTTTTACTTCTTTCTTTATTTAATTATTACAGTTATTCTATAAAATTACAGTTATACGATTTTTGTAGAGATCAGACGGGGAAAAAATGATTGTCGTCTTTTAGTTTCAAGAATCAACTAAATGGGATTTCTTAATGAAGAACAAGTTACATGTGCACTCGTATTCTTCTTCAACAACAATATAAATCGGAGTTCAGTATTTCATCTAGACTATCATACGATTGTGTTGTTTTATATGTACATACATATGTATATACAATTCAACCACCTAAAGGGTTTCTAGGATGTAACTGCTTAAAGATTGGTATCGTTTACTCCGACTTTACTAGAATACTACTTATTTTAGTCCATTTTCGAATAACGGGTCTTAATCACCGGTTTTCCGACGGTGCCTCGGTTCTGACTAACCCAAATAATCGGCGCTCTACCACCTAAATGTTTTCTTTTTATTTTAGTGCTTAACGATATATATAATTCAGTTTCAACTTGACTCGAACCTCCAAGATGTAATAAATTTAGAATACCTACGTAGTTTCAAGATTTAATCTAGAGCGAATAATAAATATATGTGTGCCTGTGCAGGAAGATACCTACATATTTTATAATCAATGTTACAAAAATGTAAGTGCAAATTATATCAATCAAAGCATCATCAACGCAATAATGCAATGTTATATACATACGTACAATACATCCACTCTCATCTCTCATAGATTCGGGATCCAGGATGCCTTCTTTGTCAGCTGAACCTATCACCATAGATACGATTTACGCAGAATCCAGATATGTCATTAATTGTGTGAGGAAAAAAAAACAGAAATTGAAAAGATAGTTAGTTGAAATCAAATTTATCTTTAAAGTTTTGTTCACAATGGTAAGTAAATAATGAACAATTTTAATTTTAACACAAAAATAACGAAATAGTCTACAGAAAATGTTTACAATCTACCTATAATTGAATCATATGTTAATAGAAAAAGTGAGAGAGTGGTATTTATATTATTTACTGCAATAGTAAATATAAATGAGTGTGTACAAATATTGTAAATATCGACTAATGTAAAATGTTTTCAAATCAAAGCTGATGTTAATAGATTATGCACGAGTCACCAGAATAGAATACACGGTCGAACCGGTGTACGTAGAATCCCTTTGAGAATTCTCTCTTGTGGTGGTGTTCCAATTACTGGAAATATCACTTAAGAAAATCCTATGGTCCCACTTAAAAAAGTTTTTTTTTTTAAATTCAGACATTCGTGCAGCAATACGAAATTCCATTTATATGAAGGGTAAATCCTTAATTTTTCTGGACAATGAAAAACATATCAAGACTATCAATCTTTATTTGTACGATATTCTACAAAAATTTAAGTGTCAGCAGTATGAAAATTATTTAAGTATTCACGCTTATACTGGAAAACGATGGATTTTCTATTCCTACCGACTATGCGGTTCAAAGTCGATTCACATTCACACCACATGCAATCGTTCTGAAACTGCTTTATTGATATACATACGAGTATGTACTTTAAAAACGTTTCCGGGTGTTTGAAACTCTAGTTTAGGGCAGAAAAATAATCAAAATTATAATATACTGTAAAAGTGAGAGATGGGTCTTCTCAAATTTTTCTTTATTTAATTACTTTCTGAATAAACTTAAAAAACGCGATTAATTGATTACGGATTTCAACACTGTGAAAAGGAAACCTTCAGGCGTTTTCGATCATCTAAAATTGCAGTAATCGCAGTTCACTTTCCCGTTGGCGGGTTTTAGAATAAGGAACTTTTTATATTGAAGCGTTTAGAAATTATGAAAATTATTCCTAATTATTATAAATCAGGATTGCTTTTACTTAAAACTATGGAAGTTCCCGTAGCATTTTTACTTCCTGTTTTAACGCATTCATAAGTTATAGGGGGTCCTGTACATTACGTTTTACAAGAAAGATTTTAGTTTCTAGATTTTAGCAAGCAGAAACTTTGAATTTGAATAAACCTTTCATAGTGGAGCCGCATTGATAAGGTATAGGAGTATGGGAAAAAAAAGAATGCGTCCCAAACGCTCGAAATCTGAGATCATTCAAAACTTCTAAACAACAAATGCTATAACATTGAAGCTTAGTGATTGAGAGTCGCAAATTGACCTTCTTGAAGTGAACATCGTGGTATCATCTGATTTTCTGGTGTGATGTTAACGTTTCCTGTTTTTAGTGCTAATTACAATTAAAATTTATATATTGTATCAATACCTAAATCAAAACTACTGATGAAATAATAAAAAAATACCAATGGAATCTCCTTCAAATTCGGGATCGTATAAAACGCCTACGTCTAACTCAAACAGGTTTGCACCGTTAAGCAACTTAACTTATAACCATTCCACTCCCATTACATCTCCCATCACATTTCAAAATCATCTCGCATCCAAGATCCTAGATATACAGTTTTACAGAGACCTAAATACCTACCGGAGTGTTTAAGAAGTTAATCAGTTCTACAATCTCGTTTTTAGAGACCTCATCAAAGTTATTAAAGAAGGGTTTGCCTAGTGCGCGAAGTCTGGCTCTAGCTAGAGCTGGACACTCTTGACACTTCTTGTTTGTAGACCCACAGCTGGGGCAATTAACGTTTAAATGAATAAACTGGTTTACACTAAACTTGGAGGTAATTTAGTCCTCTACAACTTTTCCATGTAAATATGTCACCTATTTTTAATAAAAATGGTCGAAAAGTTTAAAAAACTGGTACAATCTTCTAATTTTTTTCACTTTACGCTTATTATTAGCAATAAATAATTATTTTTCAAAAAAGTTGTTAAGATAAAAAAGATAGGGAATTTTAATTTCTATAAATTTGGTTTTATACCATTTTTTGCGAGAAATGCAAAATACGGCTACAAATCGACAAAACAGAAAAGTCAAAATTTCGGGCACACGCCATATCAAATTTTAGTGTAAAACTGTGATTCCCTACTCTACTCCATCATTGGAACCTAACCATGTCAAAACATTTCGCCTTCCATTTTTTTCCGTTATTTACTAAAATTTTGTCTCTGATTACTGGACTAAACTTCGACTACACATAAAACGTTCCTCTGAACCGGCCATGTTGATTGAGTAGCTACTCGAGTGACAAAATCACACTGAAAAAAATTCCGGACATCCATTTCTAGTCGAGCTCATACAACTCTGTATGTTCTTGAAATTTAATTCAGGATAGGTCGAAAAATTCCTGATTAATCGTCCGGAGAAACCTGTGCATGTTCTGGTTTTTTTCCGGATGCGCGTTTTTCCGGAGTCATGTAGCCAACAAGCTAAAATCTTATACATTTCTATGGGACCATGGTTTACATTCTTTCCGGATGTCAGGATTTATTTTTTCCGGAGTCGAAAAACGGACCATGTAGTCCGGGCCTTGGTATCACACTAAATGGAAAGAAGCAGCCATCATTCTAAGCTGAAACTTGAAAAATGCCTAGTCGAGGTAATTTACTGGAAAATATTATACTAAGAGGGCTTCAGATTTTCGCGAAAGTGAAAAAGTCTTAACTAAATTTCAGTTTGGATTCCGTCAACTTTACAAAGTTATGTTGCTCTTACGCGAGCGACTAAAATTGCTCAATTTGCAGCAACTTGGACGTCACAAAAACATACAGAGCAACTTCTCTGAATCACGAGGACAACCGCTCGGAATTTTCTAAGCTAGTGGAAATGCAGCAACTAGGTATATGGCGAAAACATTGTCATATTGACGAAATATTGTCACAACTATTAGCATAATATTGCCCTATATTGATCCATTAATCACTCCACTAGTTTCGGCAATAGTCGTCGGGCAATCAATTGCTCTTGTAAGAGCACCTTTACTGATATACCTTCGAGACATCTACGAGATTCTCGAATCGCTCGCGACTTACTTGGTGCACACTTTATTTTAATATTGCATATTCTCCGTTAATGATAAAAATTTCACTTTTATATCTTGTGAGGTTTTCATTAAAATTTACAAAACCTACGTAAGACCTCTTCTAGAGTTCGTATACCAAATTTGGAGCCCATACTTTCGTAACTGAAGAAAATACAGCGTCGTGGCACGCTTATGACTTCCCACTTTAGAGCAACGACAAATGAGCGGTTTAAATGTGTTAAGAGCTAAAATAATTTAGGACTCCTATTTATTTACATATGTATATTAATAAATTATGTGTAAAGCAATGTTATTTATATTTACAGATGAATTAAAAGTTGAAAGTCAGAAACTTAAAATGCAGCAACGACACTAAGGACAAAAGGTGAGAAATACCTCAATTGCTAACTGTTTTATATTCTTTTACATTATGCATTATTACTTCAGGTCCATTACATCAAAATGAGAAAAAGAGGCGTTAACGTGTTAAAGCAGATTCCGTTCAAATATATATTGTTACTTTTTATATGTCTTTGCTTTTTTTCGTACGTTGTACTAGACTTTAATTTTAATACAAAATTATCAGAGTTAAAGGAAAACTTAATATTCGAAAATAAGCCATCTCTGTCCGATGAAATGAGCAAAGCCTATTTTGTTGATACATTTGGTTGCAAAATGCCAAGTTTGAATGTGCTCGATTCGAATATAGCTCAATATATTTTTAAAGTACCAAAAATAAAATGCAATAGACCGCTAACTGTGTCCAGCAAACATCAAGTAATAGTTAACATAAGCAACTCCGACTTGTTTGATTTATACAACATTTCCGATATCAATCAAATAAAATGTGATTATAAGGAACTACGACGTTATAACGACAGTCGCAATGAGCTTTCTAAAGACGTGAATATGATCAATATACAAAATAACACTGATATTTATAACGAATTCATCAAAATTACCTGCAAAAATGCTGAAAATGAATCATTCTACAAAGATTTTCATTTCTTCACTCCCGATAAATCGACGCAGAAGTCACACACCACTGAAACTTCGGAAGATAAAGTTTCTGTTTTTGTTCTGGGTATTGATAGTGTTTCAAGATTGAACTATCACCGGCAAATGGACCTGACATCAAAATTGATACTAAACCACTTTGATGCCACCGAATTTCTTGGCTATAATAAAGTTGGTGATAATACGTACCCGAACTTAATTCCAGTCCTCACAGGACTAGATGAGAATGAGCTAAGCTTGGCGTGTCTTGCGAACGGCACAAATTCTAGCTACGACAATTGTCCTTTCATTTGGAAACGGTATAAGGAAAATCTATTCCAGACAGTATATGCTGAAGATGTTGCTTACTTGGGATTGTTCAACTTTTTCCGAAAGGGATTCAATGAGCCACCTACTGATTATTATCTACGACCTGTACTACTGGAAATGGAAAATACAATTGCGAGAAATAAAAAGGAGAATGTTTACCTTTGTCTGGGCAGCCGTAAGCCCTCGGATGTTTTGATTGAGTACATACATAAACTTGTTCCTTTATTCCAAAAAGGCAACTTTTTTTCCTTCTTTTGGTTGGCTGCTCTAACACATGATTTCTTCAACACTCCTCAACTTATAGACAAGGACATACATGACCTTGTCCTCCTCTTAAATAAAACCAATGTTTTAAACAATACCATCATGTTTCTTATGAGTGATCACGGGTTAAGATGGGGTCCATTTCGAAAAACTTATCAAGGAATGATGGAAGAACGTCAACCGCTGCTTATTGCTCTTCTTCCGCAATGGTTTAGTGAAAAATATCCGGCAGCTACTTCAAATTTGAGAGAAAATACAAGAAAATTGACTACGCACTTCGATTTACATGCCACATTACGAGATTTGACAAATCTGCAATCTATTAACACGCTTGAAATTCAGCAACGATCACTGGAACTATTGGAAACCGAGTCCATGCCACGAGGCATAAGTTTATTTTTAAGTATACCGGCAACAAGGACATGTGAACACGCTGCTATAGCTTCCCATTGGTGCACTTGTTATGAAAAACAAAAAATAGCAACCAATGATGCTCGAGTGCAAAGAGTAGCTAGATTTGCTGTTAGGCACATTAATAAGAAATTGAGCTCATATTCGCAATGCCGAGTTTTATATTTGAACTCCATTTTTGAAGCCAGCATAGGATCACCAAATCTCAATATAGTGAAAGAAGCGGAAGGGAATGTAATGACTGATATTACAGTGCGGCTGCAAACCAAACCAGGATTAGCTGAATTCGAGGCTACAGTCAGGCTCTCAGATGATGAAATTAAATTAACTGGTACCATTAGTCGTATAAATTTGTACGGTAGGCAAAGCTACTGCATTGACGACTACGATTTGAAGATGTTCTGCTATTGTGACCGATAAATAATTGCCTAGTTCTAGATAATGGACCTACATAATGTACACACGACTGTAAGTTATATTTATGTAGATCGATTTAATTTTAAAATATAAATGCAATTTAATAATATACATCCATATGTACCAATAAAATAGATCATTTCGCAATTTCAATAATGCTAGTAGTTTTCATTTATTACTACCCTGCGCTCTTTAAGGATTAATACGAGTAATTCTTTTCTCTTCCATTTGTTCTCCTTTTGACATAGGCATGTAAAGAAGGTACTTCCCTAGAGTATAGTCGTCAGTTCGGAAAGAAGCATTAAGGGAGATATCCTTTTTAGCTCCATTGTAGATTGAAAATGAGCGCAAATAGATCGGTCCTGCATGGCGGAGTGGTTCCCTCTGTGTACATAAATAATGATATTAGGCCGGATAGTTACGAATTCGTTATTATGCATATGTATCAATCGGTTTAATTTTTGTCATTAATAAGGAGAATTGTCATAAAATAATGTTATTATAATAACATTGAAAAATCGACCAACAGTCTAAGCGCAACTTTATTATTTTATGAGTAGAAGTCCGAAACGTGTTAAATGCTTCAGTTATTTTTTTTTTAGTTTTAAGAAGTGCTTTATTTGCCGTAAGTTCTTAATGCTAACAGGTTTTCTATCTTAATCCTAAAGCTAAAATTAGTCTATATCTAAGCTGCGACCGTTCTTAATGGCCTCAATGGGCACTCTAAGATATAAATTTCATAGGGGGGATGTTTTTTGGGGGGATCAGAGTCTCTTTATTTAATTACATTCTTAATGTATACTTATCATTAAAATAAAATATTGGGAAAATGGCAAAAAAAACCCAATATTACATCAATTTCACTCTACTCTACCCAGCAAACTCAGGCTCAGGGGTTACCCATACTAAACCAACATTTTTCTTATAGTATGCGTGCATACATCAATCATGCATTTATACTTAAGCTGCATCTGTAATTTGTTCACTGTATTCTAGCAACCTACACAATACACTCGCGTTAAGGAATATGACATGCCATTTATTTTATTGTTTAGGGTGTCAAGTGAAGTTTAGAAGAGTTTTTGTATAAGTAGTTTCTTAAAAAGGTATTAAAAAACAATCAATGTTATCTGTAAATGGTAACAAATATTCCAACTAATTTATGCTATTAAAAATTTTGTAATATTATAGATGAAAATTCTAATTCCATATTAAATTAAAATAATAACATCAATATTCGTCTCTTTCTAATTTATTTTGTTGTATAGATACGAAAATGTCCTGAGTCTGTTACTTCCGAAGTACAGAGCGTTCATCACGATGAAAAAGAACGGTATAGATATCATTCTCTTTCATCAGTATGAATGCTCTGTACTTCGGAAGTAACAGACTCAGGCCATTTTCACATGTGAAAAAGTTAGCTAGAATTTCGTATACGTATTCTTATATACAAAAAGTACATAGGTAACTGAAATTTTTCATATTATCAAGTAAATTTCAGTGAACGACTCATGAAGAGTGCTCTGTACTTCGGAAGTAACTGATTCATGACATTCGTGTTTGCTGGGTACTTAAACTATGTATGTAGGTATATACAATTCTTACATACTAACTTAAAACTAGGGTTTGAGCAGAGAATAGTAGAGCAGAAACCACCGTTCCCGGCCGCGGACAGCTCAGTCCAGCATACAATAATTGCATTTAAGAATGCATCGAGAAAGAAATATTTAGGTGGGACACGAATCACTTTATTTAATTTATTACAATATTCCTTAAATATAACAATTTATAGTACATAATTTTTCCTTATAACTATTAATGCTTGAGTTAGATATAAAGTAAAATGAGGCAGAGTGGCGCAGATTGACGCCGCCAATTTTTAGCCCTCTAGCATAAGAAGTTCCTGAGATCTGGAAACCAACATTTTTCATCTAAAACGTTCTTCCTCTTCTTAAGGGGTTTGAGCCATACACACCTTCAAACATTTCTTTTTTTTGCATTCTTGGAGTTTATTATAGTCCACCAAATTTTAGGGTAGCAAATTTTTTTGAAATTTCAGGTTGATCACAATACTTCATTACCTATTATAAAATAATAAAGCACAAATAAATGGTATCTCATACGTCCTAGAGTCTATAGCTGCACCGATCTGACAATTCGGTGTGAGAAATATCTTCTGATTTGTGACGTCACGGAATGAAAGGAGAAAAACCAAATCCAGTACACTCATGGGCAACCACCCCCGAAAATTTTTTGGGACCAATATTCATTGAAAAATGGATCAATCAATATAATGTCCTTCTTAATTTTACTATTTTGCCTATGAATAGTAGTTTATTAGCAAAAATAAACACATCATATGCATATGTACATAAATCTGCAATAATTTCATAATAAACTAATTTTATTTTTTAATAAAGATCAAATTCGAAGGGACGACAAAAATTTTATCTGATATGTATTATATTTAAATTTCTGATTGGATCATCCTCTTTATTTCTAATTGGGAGGAACATTTTTCTAAATATTTCCTTCAATAGAAACATAAGGGGCCTCATAGACGGAGTACGAGCGTGTGGGTCTGAAACTTGTATGAGTGTGTTTTACATCATGCAGCTGGATGAAAATTTTGATTTTTGTGGGCGGAGCATCAATGAAAGGCATACGTGACCGCTTATGGGCCTCTTAAGGTTTTTTCTTTTCCAGGTTAATCTTAAGGCTTGTGTACACTAGCAAGTAACTATGCTATGCTTACATGTTCTGTCAAATTACTGCAATTTTACTCTAAAAGAAGTAGCTCTACAATAAACTTGCATTGCAAGTAAAACTTGCTCTCCCGTGTACACTTCATCATCAAAGTTGCGTTGAACTGTCGAAACGAAAAAGAAAAATACCACAACTCTGGATAAAGTTCCACATTGGTAATGAACAAAAACGTGCCCTCAGAATTCCACTTGGATTTTCCGTTCATATTTCGCACTTAAGCATAGTACGAACGAAAAAGTCACCTTCGAAGTGGAGTGAAATATTCTACACAGTTCGCTACTAGATGTCATTGATAATATTTCAAGTGTAGTGTTAATCAACTTTTAGTGAGCTACCTTGTTTTGATAAAAAATGGTAAAGAATTGTAAAAAATTGTAAAAAATTATAAAGAATGATAAAAAATGATAACAATGTTAAAAAATGATAATAAATAATAAAAAAAATTATAACAAATAAAAGATTAACGATTATAAGTTGAAAATAAGAGATAGATTTAACAAAGGCCCGAAATTTTTAATTTTATGTTTTGTCGATTTGTTGTCGTATTTTGCATTTCTCGCTAAAAATCGTAAGCACCAATTTATGGAGAATTAAAATGTCTATCTTTTTTATCTGAACAAATTTTTTGCCAAATTATTATTTATTGCAAATAATAAGCATAAAGTGTAAAAAGTTAAAGTTTGTCCCAGTTTTGGACCATTTTTATTAAAAATAAGTGACAAATTCAAATGGCAGTTTGGTATAAACCCCCTTTTCGTACGACGAAAGGAATTTCTCAGTCGGCCTTGTGAAGAGCTACTCACACTAACGGAGTTCTTCGAAATTCAGTCGTATGGTGAACTAAAATGCGCAAGCCTATTTAGCACGCCAGTGCAAAAGATCCACCTGGATCTTTTGAACCGTCTCAAAGAGCCGGATCTTTGAAAAGAGCAAGATCCGGTGAGCCGGTACACTGAAAAGATCCGAATTTCCCATCTCCAGCTAACGGTTTCGAGAATAGGTACTGTGAGTAAACTGTGTGCTCATCGGCCCGAATTGAAAGCGCCATAAGCGTACCAGCAATTCGGGCCGATTGTATGTAATGTTAATAATGTAAGTAGCATGAGTGTAATTCGGACCGCGGCCTTAATATCGACGCACATGCATTCATTTATAGCAAGTAAAAAACATTTTGCCCCTGGGTAAAACTGAAATGACGCCCTTGTTTGATTTGTATTCAGAAGAAGCCTCATTTTTACCACTTTCAGTACCTTATTGCATTTCGGTTTTACTCCATGGTGCGTTTATATCTGTTTTGAGGTGGGATATCTAATATGTAACTATACAAATGATATCTATTATTATGGAATAATAATAATTAGGGGGCTTAATCTTGCAAACTGTCCTTCATTTTTCGAAAACAAACTGTAAAATTTGGGGCACCAAAACGTTGAAACTGCGCCGGGCGCCAAAACTATTAGCACCGCCACTGCCTGATGTCACACCGACAAGAAGAACAGCATTAAAATAGAAAGTGTAACCTAGTGCAGAAAGTGTATGCAACAGGAACAAATAAGGTTTTGGGAAACATTAGAGCAGAAAATAACACTTTTGCTTTTTTTGACGAGTGACGTCAAAGGCCTCTGTTTTTTTTGCCAAGTGCACTATTGTACACTTTCTACACTTTTTTTCTTGTTTCTGCACAAACGCTATTAGGATTAGGATTAGGATAATAAGAAAACATTGTCTGAAGCTAGAAATGACGATCTTAATGACTTAGATTAGATATTATTAGAAATGGACCTAAATAAAGTGTTGTATTGAATATGTTGTGTATCTAGTAACCCTAGTTTCTGGCTGATTTGTAAATGTGTTTTATTTTAGCAATTATTCACTGGGTGTGCGTATTCTCCTGCTGGGTTGGGAAATAAGAATATGGCAATGTGGGATTCCCATTTCAGCTACAATATCTGGCAGCACTTGAGCGGTCGTCTCCCTCAATTTTCTCATGAACGGCTTTTCGAATTGTGTGCTTTGTACTTGCAGTGCGTACATGCACATACTTACTTAAAACCTGTGAGTAGTTGTTTTTTTTCGTTTCGATTTCGAGTAGTAAACACTTTGTGGTCTGATTAAAGCGAAAAACGAATAATGGAGTCATAGTAGAAAATTATATTCAGGAATAGTAGCAAACACTGCAAGTCTACCCCATTTTCGAATTTACTCAAGTGTTCGGAGTGCTCTTCGTGGAATTTGGTGATCGGATTGCATCGAAATTTGTTTTTTGTCAGTGTGCCGGATTCGGGGACAATTATGTCGCACCATTCAAGGTTACCTAAATTGGTAACGTTCCTGTTTTGTTTCCTCCTGTCGTTACTAGCAGTTCCTGATTCGCATGTAAGTAAAAACTCTCTAAATATTCAACAATGTCCGAAATTGATTTAATTTTTGTACCGTGACTGGACTGTCACAAGTCAGCACAGCCATCTGATCAGTGAAGTGACTCACTCATTCCGTCATTACTTCAACTTTATTTTCCATAAGTAAACGCAATAAATGGACAATATTGTTCTTGTATTGTGTTTTTCGCATTAAGCTTCTCAGTCCTAAATTTATCCATTGTAGTTTTATGGTTAAGTGAACTTTACTGATAACAGTCATACTAAATTATCATTCGACTTCATACGAATTTGATCGTCACTCGGTTACTGCTTTGGTCACACCCTGTGTTTTGTAGTTTCTGGTCTGGATCACCCGCCTGCATTGCTTGAATATTGGGACGAAGTCGAGACCAGTTGATTTAATAGGCATAATTAACTCATTCCATTTATGACATGCTTCACCTTCAGATTAGTATTTAAAAAAGAATTTAACTAAGAATGACAATTACTTTGTAACATTAAGAAAGCGATATGGCAAGTAGAAATACATAGTATGAACTTAGGCACTCCCTCGTGAAGTGTGTGCGGTCTAATTGAAACTAAATGCTAAAAGTTATGTTGACCTTTAAAGCCGGGAAGTCTGCTACTTTCGCAATTTATGTCATCTGATTTTCTTCTGCTGTGTAGCTACACTTTTAAAACTAAACAAATTCATTTCGTTTTGCGCAATCATTTTGAACATGATAGCCTGAAAAACTTTGACTTCAACATTCAAAGTTTCACTTTTGTTCACTTTTTCACCTTAGTGTGATTAGGCCGGAAAAACAAAGCAGTTTCGTCATCAGATTGTATTTGCCTTATCAAAAGCAGGGAAATACCTGATTCAGCTGTTGTACCACTTATTGGCCCGATTTGTCGGTTAGGTCGATATCGCACAGTAGATAGATGGATAGATTGGAGAAAGGAGTTGGTATGGTTAAACTATGTCACTGCAGCCACAGTTGGGCCTATTGACACGTTCCCCCGGATTAACTATGATTCCTCGTCAATCCCTGCGCTTTCCATGAAGCCTAGTATTTTGCGAAGAGGAATGGTCAGGAATTTCGATGGGTCCATAAAACCCTGACCGAAGTGACGAAGTCTTTTTTGAGCTAAACCCTCACTTCACGGAGGATATGCTCTGGTGTTTCGTCTTAGTCATTGCATATTGAGATGCTACCTCACGATTCAGAGCTCACACTAGGGTTCGGGTCTTATATCTGCTTAATTTTAGATAATCAGATGATCTTTTTTTTCCCCCGAATGTTTTGGCATAAGAGCTTTGAGTGCCTGTTGCCCGGTGCCCGGTGCCCAGTTGCAATGAATGGCACTTGGGATTTTTGCCACATTCGAATGTTGTTTCTGGCAGCGGTTAATGGTATCACACAGAATCGATATGGTCCCATAAAGTCAGCTTTTGAACCATTCCTAGCCATTAAGTCGGCAATTTCAATACCTTCATAGAGGCTGTGTCCCGGAATCCAAATGAAGTTAACTCTCTTCTTATTTCCGAGTTCAATCAGGCATTAGAGTCAATTCCAAACAAGTTTGGAGTAGATTTGAACGGAATGAAGTGCCATTATTGCAGCCTTGCTGTCCGAGAGAATATATATTTGTTGGTTTTTTGCCTAATATTTTCTCTAATGCATAGTTCAATAGCATGAGTCTCCGCCTGAAAAACAGTGGATGTTTGTGGCCCAATCCTCCCTTTCAGGTAGGACAACTTTGAATGGCCTTGTGAAATTAAATTTCGGTACCATTGAATCAGAAATATTTATCGCTAGTATGGGGTCCTGGTTGGGTTCTGCGGAAAGAGTTGGACAAGCTGTTTTGCGCTCTGACACGTGCTCTGATCACAAAAGGTTTAGAAGCAGCTGTGGGAGTGGTGCGTATCGCCCTAGTAATACCCAGACATGCAAGTTGTTGTAGTTTAGTCAGCTTAAGTTAAGCAGATTTCTGCTTTGTTTTCTTCCACCAGACGGATGCTGCGTAAGTTATTAATGGGCCTAGCAACGACGGTATACATCCAGTAGGTTAGTTTTGGACTCAGTCCCTAGTTTTTGCCGAGAAGCCTCCTGCAGGTCCCAGGGAGAGATTCTGGCGCTTCAAAGAACTTTGCCCAAATGAGCATTCAATCTGAGCTTTTCATCCAGGATGATTCCCAGGAATTTTACCTCACTGGCATACTCTGTGGATTCTCCAAAAAGAGTAGGCTTTGATAACTTGTCCGTACACCTCCTTTTGGCGAATGCAACAATTGTGCTTTGGGTTGATATCCAATCTTGCTTTAGTGCACCATGTCGCTACCTGGTTTAGGGTATTCCGAACAAGATCTGTCACCGTCTCTTTAAGTTTACCTCTAACAAAGATGGCAAGGTCAGCGTAACCGTGGCTCCGAAATTTATCGCACAGTTGCTCTCAACCGAAAGCCGGCAGCCGCCTGCGACAGGTTGTATGTATATTGTGTAGTGTATCGCCATTAATACAACTGTTGTAGCGATTTCATTCACTTCTGCGTTATCAAAAACTGTATTGGGAATAACTATGAAATCTTTTTGGAAGAAAATTGTAAGCAAATCGCATCGTATGTACCGTGAATACAACCGTTGGCCAGATATGTCAACAACACGTCGGTACCAATGTTGTATCGGGTATTTGTCGCTTTACGAACGACGGCGAACCGAGTCAGTACAACGCACTCGTATAACGGGTAGTACAGAAATTTTTAATTTACATATTATTATATAATAAATAAGATCAATTAGACCCGTTCCTACGATCGTCAGTTACGTTCTAACTGGAACTTTTAACTCACATATTTTCATACAAAACTTGCAGTTCAAGTTCCGGTTAGAATTTAACTGACGATCGTAGGATTAGGCCGAAAACTAATAAAGTAGTCGTCGTAAAGTCATTAGTAAAAATAAAAGAAATTTTCGTTTTTTAAAGTTAAATACCAATGAATATAAGTGAGAAACAAAAATAATAAAAATACGTAATACATCCAGCAACATTTACCACTTCCATTCCCTTGAGCTTCATCCCTTCGTTCAAAAATGAAATATTCGATAAGAAACGAAGTCGCCTGAACAATTACCAGTATCCAGGTTGCAACAATTCTAACAATTCTTCCGTTCCTGATAGAAGACTCCTTTTTGCAAGGTGGTATAACTGAAAGATATTCTTTGCTATTTGTATTTTTGTCGGTAGTAAATTATATTATCGTATTGCATCAAAGGATCACTTCTTAGGGTCGTTCCTACGATCGTCAGTTAAGTTCTAACTGGAACTTTTGTATGAATATCTGTCAGTTAAAGTTCCAGTTAGAGCGTAACTGACGATCGTAGGAACAGGCAGGAACAATAAGTCTGTTAGACCTAGAAAAATGCTGTGGAATAGAATCCGAACTTTAGTGTTGAAAGTTGTCTAGTTGCTTATGCCGAGTTTCCACTATCGCCTTAATGCGTATAGGACATGTGCAATGGACGCGAATGTCTGTGCGATGGTCGAAACAGTCAAAACCACCGATAACTACGAGCCTGCAACTAGGGAATCTCGTACACACACTTCCAAAGCAAAGGGGCCCGACCTTCGAGATGTGAAATGTGTTTTCGCTGTGATTGCTGGCCATTTCACTCAATTTCTTTATAGTTTTTGTATTTATTAAACGAAATATGTAAAAAATAGGCTCTGATTTGAATAAGCGGATAAAAAAGGAAACATTGGAAGATTCAGTATAATAAATATTTTCATTTATGTACATAGCTTCTCGGACATAAGATTCGAAAAAAATCACAGGTCTCACATTAGTTAAAAGTCTTTATCAAAACAAGAAACGAAGACAATGGTAACAAGAAACTATAACTTAAAATACATAGTTGATAGCATATAACATCAATAAATAAATGAAGTAAAATTCACTTCGCAAAGATATAAATAATTCAAGTAAGCCTCCAACAACGCGGTACTTTTCCAACGCGGTTTCGCTACAACGCGGTTCAGGTAATGCGGAAATTTTTCTACATCGCGGTACTTCTATAGCGCGGTTTCACTACAACGCGGTTCAGATAACTTACACGTTTCCTTCAAAGCTTTTTTGTTCAGTAAACCTATCAAGGATAGCTGATGTTGCTAGATATTTTAATCTTAATGAATCGTCAAAACAAACTATTAAGCTAGATAAAGACTACATTACACGTTTCGTTGAATTCGCAGCGTCTGTACTTGCCAAAATTACTGTTCGTACAAGACCTAAAACAATGGAAAAAGTGGAAGAAGCGCTTGCAGTTGCAGTGTGGTATATAAACACAAAACGGTTACCTTTAGGCACTTAAAATATTTAAATGGGTCAGTGTTCAACTGATGAAACCATCAATTCCTTGACAGCAATGGTTGTTACAAGGATGCTGCAGCAGCGAATGAATATCCATCAAAGCTTGCGAAAATAATCCATTAAGGGTTATTTGGCGCAACAAAAATTTTACCCTAAAAGGGTAAAAGATTCTTAGATATAGCGAAGTAGTTGAGAATTCTTTTACGGGGAGAGTCAACATTTTAAGAAGAAATCTTCAACAACGCTTGCTATACTCTAGATGAACAAATAGAGTATTATAAGTTTAATCCAGCCCGAAAAGTTTGTAACGCATAGAACCGAGCCTCGGACGAAAAAAAGTGATATATTATTTTGTGTTTATTTTTGGCCAAAACCCCCAAATCCGTTTGCTGTCCGTCCGTCCGTCCGTTAGCACGATAACTCAAGAACGCGTTGACCTAGGAAGTTGAAATTTTGTCACAACTTGTAAAATGGAAAAAGTAAGGCTAAGTTCGTTAATGGGAGATATCCTTCCACTTCTTCGGGTACCTCCCATACAAGAGTCCTTAAAACACGTTTTCACAATTATTGCTCGAATGCTTCAAGTTAGGAACTTGAAATTTTGCATACTTAAGGTTTACAATGTTTGAATTGAAAGTTCCGAATATGATGCAAATCGAATAAGTCCTTCGTGTAGCAGCCTAGAAAAGTCCTTAAGAAATGAATGCTTGTTACTGAATCCACTATAACTCCAGAACGAATTAAAGCAGGAATTTAAAATTTTACAGGAATTAGTTTTATACCAAAACCAAGACTGAGTTCATTAATTAGCGCCATCCGTTGATTCCTTCGGGTAGCTGCCATACAAAAGTCTTTAATAAATATGTTCACCAATATTGAACGATAGCTTTAGAATGCTTTAAGTGATGACTTTGAAATTTTATTCACATTCATTTTATAATATTCGCAGCTGAAACTATTAATATGAAAAATATCCCATAAGTCTTTCATGTAGTTGCCATACAAAAATTCTGTAAAATGTCCTAACTTACTTTATGGAACTCACTATAAATCAAAAAATCGAGTCGCCACTATACAATAATTTCTACCTGTATGTAAAAGGTCATGTCATAATTGCTTGTGCTCTCCTCATTCTTTTGATATATTTCCAACTAAAATATAAATCAGAGTTCAGTATTTCATCTAGAGTATCATACGATTGGCTTGCAGCCGATCGTGACTGCTTTATGTTTTTTATTAAAAAATTTAATAAACAAAAAAAGGAAATTCATCTATTAGAGCCGAACTCCGGTTCTAATATTTTCATATCTTCTACAACGCGATTTCCTACAACGCGGCAGGAGGCCTAAACTGTACATAAATAAGATATAACAAAATATCAATTAATTCAAATTGTAAAATAATAATAAAAATTCATTATTTATAATTTTGTGTCGAATGAATTATTTACAGATTTCACATAATTATTTAATAATATATTGGCTTGGCGAGGGGATTACAAATTTGTTCATATGTATGTATATAGAAATGCTAATTATTCCACAGTAATAGACATCATAGATATTTACTAGCTGAAACCAAAGACAACACATCCTAGTATACTAGTATGTATTGAATATCGTAAAAGACAATAGATACTACCCAGCAGACCAAAAACACAGAAATCCGTCAGAATTCCGATGGAAAGTTCTTTATAGAGTCGGAATTCCAGGCTAGAAATCCATGCGATTTCCGCAAAATTTCCATATGGCGAGGTTGACGCTGTTCCGTGGGATTTTTCTTACCGAAATCTTTGAGAAATGTCCGGAGCATTTCCGAAAGCTTTTTCCTCCTTTCGAAAGCGTACTAAAATTTAAATTGATAATTTTTTGACGTAAAAAACAGAGTCTGTATAATTTTCAGTAATCACAACCGATTGTGCGAAAATTCTACTAATCTTGTATTTTTTAAGTCGGATCGGACAAGACAGCTAATGTTTTTTATTTAAAAAAAAAGTTTAATCATCTTCTTCTTAGCACAAGGATTTTGGAATTTACACAAAGTTTTCCACGATATATCTGGATGTCGGAAAGTTCTTTTGGAATTCTGCCTGATAATTCCATGAAATTCTTATTGTTTTGGTCATGAAATGATTTTTCAATTTTCCGAATGAAATCTATCGGAAACTTCTGTCTCATGTTCCCCTATGTCAGAAATAGCTCGGGACTCTCCGCGGACATCAGAACATTCCGTTTTATTGGTCTGCTGGGTAGTGTCTATTGTCTAGTGCTAGTATCTATTGTCTCTTTACTGAATCGTATCAGATTTAAGGCAAATAATTTTGTGTGATCTTTTCGCAAATCATGTAAATATTTTTCTTTCTTTACTCTATTTTTCATTAAATCGCAATGATTCTCTGCACTAAACTTTTAAAATTTATCATGATTTCCGTTTATTTTTTAAAAAAAATACAATTTTTAATAGTTTACGTACGTTTAAAACGTTCGTGGAACTTTAGCCGCCAAAGCATTTCACTTGTTGTGCAAAGAACTGACAGCCCCCTACGTATACTTGCACACAACCTAGTTGCAGGCTTGTAGTTATCGGTGGTTTTCGTAGTGTCAATGAAGGTACTCTAGACAATTACTTCTCCAAATAGCCCCCTATTTATGTATGTCAATACAAATCTGATTTTTTTTGCGTAAATTACTTACTCTTGTGGTACATACATAATATATGTATGCATCTACCAAGTTTCAAATTACTAGCATTATACCCTGCACAGACTATGCATTTTAAACGTTTTTAAGTAGGCAGAATGAACGTGTTCAGACTAGCACACTCGTTTGCTTTATGTTTTATGATAGCTTAATGTGATTTCTTTTGACAAATAAATATTCAGCTGTGTTTCATTACCAAATTTATTCTTTCTAAATCACTTGAAACTAAAATGTTTGTGTAGCAGTAATGGATAGTGAATTTATTAGCTAATGTTGTCGTTCTACAAGCACACAATTCAGATTCTCCACTATTACATAGTTTTCAAACCTTATTTCGATTTTCGAAAACGGTTATATTTCCGTTTTATTATGCGGTTTTTATCCAATAAAGATATTGAAGAATGGGAAGCCAGTTGCAAACGGGAAATAGTGAAAGAAAAACTTAATAATTGATATTAGTTGTGATTATGAAGATAAACGTGGGTTCGTACTTATTATTATTAAATTGTTATCATTTTTCAGGCTGCAGATCAATGTGTTTGGTATGGCATTTGTAATCGTGGCAAAGACAAAAGTCAATATTGTCAGTATAATGGACCACCAAAGCCTATGTCATCGAAGGGAAGAGAGTTTCTTCAAGAGAGATGTTCTTTCTTGGATAGTGGTACACCCGAAGTTAATTTATGCTGTGACGAAGAACAGGTTTGTAAATATTTGAATAATGATCCGTACAAATATTAAGAAAGAGGAGTCTTTGTTGGAGAGATTATTCATTAATTTGTAAAGGAAATTCATCGTTCATAAACGATTTACTTATAATATATTTCAATTTAGATTTCAGTATTGAATGATAAAATAAAGCTAGCTTCTATGCTTCTTGAACGATGTCCTTCCTGTCTTGCAAATCTTGTTCGTCATATGTGCGAATTTACCTGTAACCAAAACCAATCAAGTTTTATGAAAGCTGTTACAACTGAACAAAATGAAGACAGTAAGTTTTAAATATACTATCTGGAACTTATAAAAAATTAATTGTAAATTTCATTTTAGAGAAAATATATATAACAGAAATCGACATTCATATTATTGAAATGTATATGAATAATACGTATCAATCTTGCTCACAGGTATGTGTTGGTTTTTAGTTTATTTGTTTATACTCGTATAAAACTTAAACAAATGTCAAAATAATTGTTTAACGTTATTATTATAAACGAATTAGTTTATTGAAAAAAATTTATACATTATTTAAACATTATTGTGTATTGAATTTAAACAAATAAATTAAATTAGGTATCGGTTCCTCAAACTGGAGGATTGGCTTTAGATTTGATGTGTGGAGTAGACGCTTATAAATGCAATGCAAAAACATGGTTTAAGTTTATGGGTGATGCTCTCGACAGTGATTACGTTCCCTTCCAAATAAATTATATACCATATGCTGAGAATACATCTACAAGTGTATTTACACCTTTAAATCCAAAAACGTTTAAGTGTAGTGAGGCATTATCTGTGAGTAAAGAAAACATAGCTAATGTTATATGTAAAAATATGACAATGTATTGTGGATAAAGTTTTGAAAACTAAACAATTTTTATTTCAGCCAAGTACACCAGCTTGTTCTTGCGTGGATTGCGAAGATTCCTGCGCGAAACCTCCTCCAGAACCTCCAATACCGGTTCCATTTAATGTTGGTGGATTTGATGCTTATTCCGTTATCATGATGACCGTTTTTCTTGTTGGCACCGCTCTGTTCCTTATTGGAGTATGCTTATTCCCATCAAAGAAAATGGAAGGTTTGTTTACGTACATATTTTCAATATTTCTACGTTTCAGAAGTTGTAAATATTTTTTTTACATATTTCTTTTTAATATCTCTTAAAATAATGGAATTAGTTATATCACATAACACGGGCATCATATTGGTTTTTAACAAAGTATTTTTAACCTATGGTATAGGTGGAATTTAAAGCCAGGATCTAAACGTTAATAAAAATTCGAACATTTTTCATGTTAGTATAGAACCCAAGAAACTTATATTTAATATTGGGTCTGGGAAAAAAGTTCGTGGCGTTTTTTTTTTAGTAAAATTCAACTGGTTTTCTTGTAGTGTGAAAATTAATTTATTTGAACCAAATATACTCCATTATTATCGACAATGTATTTTTTGGGTAGAGCCATGATGCCATCGCCGAAGAACTCCTGTGGTTTCTGGTTGAAAAACGGAATCAAGTGGTTTTCGCAGGCTTCTTTTTAAAGCAGCTTCATTCCATTCAGAGAGTTCTGCAGAGATCGGAACAAGTGATAATCTGAGGGTGCTATGTCTGGGCTATACGGTGGATGCATCAAAACTTCCCAGTCAAGCTCTCGCAATTTTTTTTCACAAAAGTGTGTGGTCGGGCGTTCTCATGATGGAAGACAACATTATTATTCGATTCGGGTCGTTTTCTTTCAATTGCCTGGCGTAATCTTTCTAGTTGATCACAACAGACTTGTGAATCAATCGTCTGACCAGTTGTAAGTAGCTCATGGTGAACGATTCCCTTCCAGACCCACCATACAAACAGCACCAACTTATTCGGCATCAATCCTGGTTCGCGAACGATTTCTGAGTTATTTGCAATTGACGCCATCTATTGGGAAAAACGCCACGAACCTTTTCCCAGACCTAATATAACAAGTCAACGAAACTGGATACCGCTAACTATAATATGAAAACTATGATCTGAATGGGAGTTTTCGTTATCAGAACCGCGTCTGTATACTTTTTTTTACTCGGCTGAATTGGTTGAAGTGCAACTTTATTTCAGTTTATATTTGTCGCGTAGAGTCCTATACTAATGTTTTATTAAACACTGAAAATATACAAAAAAGGAAACCTTAAATTCATGTATATTATTCAAAGAATAGATCTGTTGATAAGTGTTTCAGAGAAAGAGTTGCAAAAGAGTTAGTTTGCTTCTCACTACCGAAACCTTTTTTTTAAAAAGTTTCGAAGTTCTTTCTTTATTATTTCAATTAATATAACCATGGTGTAGTTAGTTTTTGGCGGCATCGAATTCAATTTCGTCATTTATGTATTCTCTTATTAATAAATTGTGTTACCATGCGAAAACTTATGGACCTATGGAAAATATTTTATGTTTTGCTTAGACTGGAGATCTTGAAAATATTGCATGTGCCGTGATTTTAAATGGTTGTAATACATATAATGTACTGAACGCTTTTCATTTTTATTATTAGTTGTCATTGTATTTGTAGTCGTCGTAAACTGCGCATTCAAATCCTCACTTATCTGAAAGTAGTGATGCGCTGAAAGTTTTGGCGACAGTGTCGGCGTTCTAAATTTTATATTTTGTTCTCGGAAAATCAAAGAGCAAAATTTTCAAAATGTGTTATGGTATAAATACAAAGTTGGCAAGCAGGTGGCCCGTCGGAATTATTACGATCCTCTAGCAAAATAAAAAAAAATTTGAGTCTAAGCAATATTTAGACAGTTATAAATAAATTTCCTGTACTAAAACATTCTAAAACCCGTAAGCTTCGTCTATCTCTCTCATTCATCCTCACGGAATAACTCAATGTTCTTGTTAATTAAAACACGGCGATTAGATTAAATATCTAATAGTTGATTATTATTTTAATTTAATTTGGATTTAAATAATACTTTTTTATCTTGGCATGTGCATTGGAAAAATGGTAAATAAAAATACATACATTGCTCGGCAATTAAAACATTAATTAAACAAACCGAAAAGTGTGTGTCAACTTCGATTGACTAAATGAATAATCGAAGTTAACAAAAACAATTGTTGTGTCGACAGTGGCGAAAAACTAATTTGGTTAATGAGAAAACAATGTCAACAGCTTTTGGTTGGTACTCAAAAGTAAAAGATAATTTCATCAGTGTTCAATTTCATATCTGAAACTACGTAAGTTACCCATCGTAAAATATTAAAAAAATCACTTGATTTCTAGCATAGCATATCTATCCTTTAAAAATGAATGTGTACAAAATTTAAAATTCCTATCTTGAAGCGATCAAAACCTATCGAAAATATTCTTGAATACGTGTCTTAATGACTTGTCGTATTGTGGGCTACCCAAAGGAGTAGAAGGATTTCACTGACAAGTAAACTCGAACTTTTTTCAGTCAAAACTGATTTGTACACAATTTCGAATTCGTGGCTGAACAATTTCCTGAGTTGTTGTTGGTTCTGTAAACTGAGTAAAGATATTTTTTATTTGTATGACAGCTACACGAAGGACTAATGGGATGTTCTTCATAAGCATACCATTAGCTTGAACTATTGGAAAATCAACGCATACCTTATACCACTTTGAAATTATCGGCCAATATTACCGAAGTCTTTTGCAGAATTTTTGTATGGCAGCTACGCGAAGGACACATAGGAACTTTTTCATATTTATATCTTTATTTGCAACAATTAAAAAACCAACTTTTCCAAATTTCACAGTCGTAGCTTAGGGTGTTCCGAAATTATTGACTAATATTCATGAATACAAGTCTGAAAACTTTTGTATGGAATTAATATGTCTCAGAGAACAATAAAATTTCCGAATTGGTTTGAAATATGAGGTGAACTTCAATTCATACACCTTAATCATAAAATATTATGGCAAATGTTAGCAACATTATAATTCGTTCACATCGCACATATAGTCGAATCCTTTTCAATACTAGCACCTGTAAGGGTGTTTCGCATAGTTGGTCTGATACATCCTCTGATAAGTCCTCCTTTGGATCAGTTAGACACAGTTTGAAACTGGCCTCTCAATCAAAAACAACTAAAAATTACTATAATTGTTTTTTTTTATATTAACTTATGATTGGATATGGTTACATTTAAATTTTGCGTCATATCTAGTAGGTTTGATGGTCGATGCAGATGATAGCAGCCGTTTGAATTCAAATGTTGGACGAAGATTAGCCAGTGGACATTCATGTAGCGATATAACAGCTGATCGAGAAGACTCGCCTCTACAGTCTAATAGATCGAGTATGTTAATTGGTATCGAATTAGTTTTAGTCTTTCATGTTTTTGTAATTGTGTGTTGTGATGTCTCCGAGTTTGACTTTAAAAAGATTTCATTTAATATTTACTAACAATATAAACATTTATGTGCATTTGAGTATCTGATATTAATCGATAGCCATTATTTTGGAAAAAAATACGATGAAAATAGGATAAGTTTATACCTATGGAATAGTCGGTGTTGTAATTCAGAATAATGGCTGCAAACTCTCAGTCTATTGAGATAAATTATTTGTAGCTATATATTCAAATTTTGAATTGTTTAGGTTTTTCGTGGCAAGGAGATCAAGAATTAAACGCTGTCCAATCAGGAAGTACGGCCGGTATTGAATCGGGATATTTTGAAAGGCTTGGCGCTCGAACTGAAACATGCCTTGAACAATTTTTCACAATGTGGGGGAAATTTTTTGCTAGTTATCCATGGATTACATTACTTTCTGGTATACTATACATCTTTTCTGTAATTCCTTTTTCATTATACCATACATTTTTCGTTTAGGATTGTGCTTTGTTATAATCTTTGGTTATGGTATCAAATATTTGTATATATCAACGAATCCTGTGGAGTTATGGGCTTCACCAACATCCAGAGCTCGGACTGAAAGAGAGTATTTCGATTCCCACTTTGAACCATTTTATAGAATTGAACAGGTAATATAATTTTACTTCGAAAGAGATGCATGTGAATGCTAAAATTCCGTCCAAATAGCTTATCATTAAAGCCGTGGATTTGCCGAATGTAGATTACAATACTTCATCTGGTGTAATTACTTTTGGACCTGTTTTCCACAAAGATTTCTTATTAAAGGTTTATGAATTACAAGAAAGTATTAAAGGTAAGTTGTAAATTCAAAAAGATTATCATACATTATTCTATGTTTTTATTTTTTTTAGACATTGGTAGAAGCGATGGAATCCTTTTGGAGAATATATGCAATGCACCGTTGATGTCGGATTTCAGCGGTCCTACAAAGGTTTCTAGTTGCGTTATACAGTCCGTTTGGGGCTACTATCAAGACAGTACAGACCAGTTTGTTGTAAGTCACATTCAAGATATGATGTTTTAAGACCTTGTATTGAGATTTCGTTATATCGATTTGATTATTGCATATTAATTATAGGAATATGGTTTGGATCGTATTATTCTGTGTTTCGCAAACCCGTACAATCAAGATTGTCTTGCATCGTATGGAGGTCCGATAGACCCAGCGATAGCAATGGGAGGTTTCTTAAATGAAGGAGAACAGTTGTCTGGCACAACTGATTACAAAAGAGCAACTGCGGTCATATTAACGTTCATTGTTAATAATCATCATGACAAAAAAGAATTGGAAACAGCTTTAGAATGGGAAAAAAGATTTGTGGAATTCATGCAAAACTACACGAAACACAATATGAGCAAAAATATGGACATCGCATTTACATCAGAAAGATCAATTGAAGATGAATTAAATAGAGAATCCCAATCTGATGTGTCAACTATTCTGGTGTCGTATTTAATTATGTTTGCATATATAGCCATATCTCTCGGACATGTTGAACGTTTTAACCGAATATTCATAGATAGCAAAATAACACTAGGATTAGGTGGAGTAGTTATTGTTTTAGCTTCAGTGGTATCTTCAGTTGGACTTTTTGGATATATCGGAGTTTCAGCAACTTTAATAATCGTTGAAGTTATCCCATTTTTAGTACTTGCTGTTGGAGTAGATAATATATTTATTTTGGTACAAACACTACAAAGAGATGAACGAAAGCCAAATGAATCTCATGAAGAACATATTGGTCGTGTACTCGGACGAGTTGGCCCTTCTATGTTGTTAACTTCAGTTAGTGAAAGCTGTTGTTTCTTCCTTGGTGGTTTGTCAGATATGCCCGCAGTAAGAGCATTTGCCTTATACGCTGGCATGGCACTTTTAATTGACTTCATATTACAAATTACATGTTTTGTTAGTTTATTGGCTCTTGATACCAAGAGACAAGCTGAAAATCGCTTCGATGTGTTTTGCTTCATTCGAGGCAAGAAAAACGACGATACTCCGCAACAAGAAGGACTGCTATTCAAATTTTTTAAATCATTTTATGTGCCATTTTTGATGAAGAATACAATTCGCATCACTGTAATGGTTGTATTTTTCGGTTGGCTGTGCTCAAGTATAGCAGTGGCACCTCGAATTGATGTGGGCTTGGACCAAGAGCTTTCGATGCCAGAAGATAGTTTTGTTTTGCACTACTTTAAATCATTAAAAAAATATTTGAGCATTGGACCGCCAGTATATTTTGTCCTAAAAAAAGGGTTGAATCTTTCTGTAACTAATGAACAAAACTTAATATGTTCTGGACAATTCTGTAATAGCGACAGCCTTTCGACTCAAATTTATGTTGCAAGTAAGCGACCGAATACATCATATATAGCGAGACCTGCTTCGAGTTGGTTAGATGACTATTTCGATTGGAGTGGAATATCAGGCTGCTGCAAATATTTTTCAAATAACGGAAGTTTTTGTCCTCACGAAAGATGTAAGATTTGCACTATTATTTTTAATTGCATATAAATTAATATTTTACTTTTTGTTTCAGGGTCAGGATGCAATTCATGCAATATAAAAAAAACAAATTTAAAACGCCCAAATTCAACATCATTCAAACAATATTTGCCGTTCTTTTTACAAGATAATCCTGATGCCAGTTGTGCCAAAGGTGGTCATGCAGCCTACGGCCATGCCGTGAATTATGTGTCTGATAATAAATCACATGATGCTTTTGCTCAATCTTCTCACTTTATGACGTATCATACAATATTGAAGTCATCATCCGACTATTATGAAGCTTTGAGATCGGCAAGAAAAATATCTGCAAATATTACTCGTATGATTCAAGGAAATCTAATAATGAACGGACAAAAACCGGAAGATGCGCTGAAGATTGAGGTTTTTCCGTATTCTGTTTTTTATGTTTTTTATGAACAGTATTTAACAATGTGGCCGGACACTTTACAAAGCATGGGTATATCCGTACTAGCAATTTTTATTGTAACATTCCTATTGATGGGATTCGACATACATTCCTCGCTTGTGGTTGTGATAACAATAACAATGATAGTTATAAATATTGGAGGTCTAATGTATTACTGGAACATTTCTTTAAATGCAGTATCGTTAGTCAATTTGGTCATGGCAGTTGGAATATCTGTTGAATTTTGTTCCCATTTGGTTCATAGCTTCTCAGTCTCGGTAGAATGCACAAGGGAAAAGAGAGCCGCAGACTCGTTATCAAAAATGGGCAGTTCTATATTTTCCGGAATAACACTAACTAAGTTCGCCGGAATACTGGTACTAGCGTTTGCTAACAGTCAAATATTTCAAGTATTTTACTTCAGAATGTACTTGGGAATTGTCCTCTTTGGAGCTGCTCATGGACTGATATTTTTACCAGTACTTTTGAGTTATATCGGTAAGTAGTTTTTTTTATATATGTTTGTATATGGTATATATATATGGGGGTTGACAACATGGTGTGAAGACAATTCTTTGCTGGCGAATAATGACAATGATGTTTTGCTTGTGTTCTGCCTAGAGATTATATTGTATTAGATGCACTTATTATAGATACCCCGGTATCGTAAAACTTACATGCGTGTGTCGTGAGGTCTTAGTTTAAGAATATTTATTGAATGGTTTTTTCGTCGCTAAAATTATAATGGGAACAACTACTTGTATTGATTAGGAGTTAGTTATTCTTTCCGGTGTCAGTGGAGTGAAACTCCAACACGGAGTCCCCGACTGTGGACTAACCGCCATCCCTGAGGATATGACAAATTTGGAAAGAAACTTCACTGGAGAAGCCAGTTCATCATAAGATTGTGTTGGACTAGGTCCGAAGGAGCTGTTTCGTCATCGGAGGGCATAGACTCTTCAGAAGGTGTATTCTTGCCTACTAACCGAAACACCTTGACAGCTGGTGGGATTGCTGAGGTAAATTCTATATAGCCACATCCCATTCCAAATTTATTACCGAGAAGAATTTAATGGTCAAGAAGGGCGTCCTCTACCTTAGACTAAAGGCGTGTACTTTGAGAAGCTTTTCTCTTGATTTCTGCTATTCTCTGGTTGTAACCCTGGATATGGTCAGCGTTTTTATGGCTGTGAAATTTACAAATGGTTGTAACCTTGGATCTGATCTACGAAGAACAAATCCTGTCCGCCGCAACTTATTTTTTTAACCAATATTTGCCTTAGCCTTTCATCGACTTTTTTTATCGTCCCAGCTCCTTACACCATCACCATATGATTTTACTTACCTAGCTTATGTACCATACTAGTAGACGGAAATTAAAGTAGCACTTATTTGTTTAGAAAAGTAGAAACGTAAACTAAGAGATATTTTGTTTTATTTATTACTCCCACGGCTACCGGCTAACACAAAAGCCAGCGGTTTCCATTTTTTCTGCCTGTTGTTCCCATTGCTCTCTTTCGCCTGTTGTTTCCGTTGCTCTGTTTCGCCTGTTGCTCCCCTTACTCCATTGATCCCGTTTCTCTGTTGCACCCATTGCTCCGTTGCTCCTTTTGCTTCTGTTGTTCTCATGGCTCACGTCACTTCGCGCCCATTCTTCCGTTGCACCGTTGCTCCCGCTATTTAATTTTATCATGCGTGAGGGTTCCTACACCGAAAGCAAATGAACAGCCGCTAAACTATATGAAATACACTTATTTCCTAATATAACTCGCGCGCAACCTATTGCAACATGATTTTACTAATGTAGAAACCTTCGCGAGCGGTCCCTCAAAAAATTTCCAAAGTTTCACCGCAATCGGATGAATGGTATTGGAACGCATACGGGACAAATAAAGAATCAAACAAACATTCATAGAGAAAAATTATCCATTTGCTGAGCTCCTAATCATAAAATTACTTGGAGGATTGTTTCAATTTCCACCTAAATTTTCAACTTTACCATTTGTTAATAGAAAAGCATAACTGATTCACCGAAAACGAATGAACTGGCGCTAAGTTTTATGAAATACACTCAAATGTTGAAATAACTAGCGTTCCACCAATTTTAAAATGATTTTACTAAGATAGAAACAGAAACATTCGCGGGTGTGCCCTCAAAAAACCACCAAAGTTTCATTGCAGTCAGATGAATGATTTGGAGTGACATAATTTGTCCCGTACATTAAAGCCCTGTTTTCACAACGATAGTTTTGTACGATAGGACTTTCGCGAAAGTCACGATAGTATGATAGTGTGATAGTGTGACAGTCTGCTATTTACACGGCGCGATGTATGATAGTGAGATTAGACATGTCACTTGTCTATCACGTACACACAAAATCACGTACACACAAAATCACGTACACATAAAATCAAAATTATATTTTTTTGCAATTAGCAACACGTATTCACAAGATCGAAATTTTTATTAAATATTTTTATTGTTTGAAATTATTTTTTTAACGTCAAATATCAATATCAAGATAAAATTATCGCGATAGTTCTATCAACTATCTCGTCAAGCATGATAGTGCGATAGTGCTATCATGACAGCGCGAAAGTAACTATCGAGAAGTTTACATGGTGATAGTTATGACGATAGTAATTATCATGACAGCTACTATCGCAAAAACTATCACCGTGAAAACGAGGCTTAAGTCATGTTTCTGTTATAAATTAATGATACATATTATTGGAATCCACAAAGTCAAACGATTCATTTTGTTCGAATACTTTACGAATTGCGAAGAACGCATTAATTGAATTTACTCTAGCCGTATAAAAACTTAGTTGCAAAATTTATCAGGTCTTGCCTGCTTTTGCTCTGATATAAATTTTTAATAAGTTCTCCGGATATTTGTATTAATTCCTGTGATCCTGAGAACAAATCCTGGTTCAAGTCGTACTAAACGTTGTGTTGCTTCAAGCATTCGGAATATTTTTAGTAACGTTCGTGAAAAGTGGAATGTGTGTACGAACGTTGTTTATCGAAGTATGTTCGTTCGATGGTATCGCGGGAAGTTTATCGTGTTAAAGGTGAATAATAAACCTGCAACTTTATTCTGCTTTTTGTTGTGTGGAGTACAGCAGCCAGCGCATTTGAATATATTTTCTTGGTCCATGTACTTGTTAGTAAGTTACATACCTGTATATTTGGCAATTTCGACACTACGTGGAACCGAATCCATTCCGTGAATAAAAGGTCCAATTTACAACGATATGCATAATAGTTTAGTGTGCACGGAGGTTTGGTTTTCTTCTCGAAAAACAGGAAATGGTGTGGTACGGCATTTCTCCGGTCAATGTTGTTCATTATATTTTTCCTGCTTGCATTCAATTTTTTAATATTCAGGCATCTTAATTGTGCACTTCGTCAGGCCAGTCTCAGATCAGATCTCAGATCTCATTGATGAGTTCACCTTTTTTCGACCAATTATTTGGTGTATTTTTCAAAGTCTTAAGTACTTTGCGGGTTAATGCTGACTCTGATAGATACATATGTTATTACTTGTGTATTCTAGGTTTAATTCAGCCATAATTAGGTCTGTTCTTTTTGCATGCACTTTCTACGCTTTTTTTGCACTAACTATTCTTAACAACATTTGACGTCACAGCAATGAGACAAACTCAAACTCAAACAGTAGGCTTATTCACCCCCCCCCCCCTCCCCCCCATTCACATTTTTTACACTTTTTTTGCACTCGCTCGAGAGCTAGTGTACAAAGTGCATGCAAATAGAACAGACCTATTGCCTCTATAGTGGCATTATTTAGGTCAGTAATGGTTACCGGTGCAACATGTCTGAGTCTGGTATGTTCAGTAATTGGAACCTGTTGTGATAGTTCGTCGCAGAGGAGCTTAGGTCTTTCCCGAATAAACATTTATAATCAAAAAATATTATTTTAAAGTACGTACACAGTTCTATCTTTTAAAATTGTTCTATATTCACAGTGCGAGTTTATTATTCTGTTTATCTCTTTAATGAATTATGTAATTTTTCTATAATATTGTATGCTTTTTTCTATTATCCGTAGGTGCTCCCATTAATAAGGTGAAATTGGAAAATTTTAGACGTCAAACCTTGCAAGTGCAAGAGACATCACTTTCGAATGTAAGATCTCTTTATCAATAGATGCTTTATGTTTAATTTATTAAAATACTAGATTTGTAAATAAAATACTTGGTTAGTTAGACGTATAGCACAATTTTTAATTTAATTCCATATGCATGTGAGTGTCACACATTTTTATGATTTTGTTTGCACAATATTCAGTTCTTAATTTTAATGACTAGAAATATAATGTTACTCATATGTTCTACTAGGCGCCGCTAGAGTCACTGTATAAGAACTAACACAAACATCCACTATCTTGAGTACGGACAATGACCGCTTTTGGTACCTTTTTAGTACTCTTGAACCCTGCGAACTCCAAAGTTCGCAGGTTTCTTAAATGGTATAGTTTTAGTTTGTATACGTGTAGCAGATGGATTTTGATTAACGTTTCACGGAATCGAGATACATATGTCTCATGAAATGTCAACTAAATACAGCGTTTATCCACTTTAGTGGAGATAAAAATGAAAAATCGGACAACTGCAAAAAAATTTCAAATGTACTGGTTTCAAATGAAACACACATTGTCCGTACTCAAGATAATGGATGTTTGTGTTAGTTCTTATACAGTGACTCTAGGCGCCGCAATCTTTCTTAGAGATAAAATTATTTGCGTACATTCGATATTACATATGTAGTGGAGTAGCTACGCGGCTATATTTTCTTAATTACACAGTCTTGAATACAGACAAAATTACAAGCTTGACAATTCGTAGGCCTATTCTATAAATGGAGCTTAAGCACGCAAAATTGATGGCTTAAGCTAAGCTAGCTCTTGACGTAGCTTAAGACTTAAGCCATTACTGTGAAATCGAAGATGTTCCTAAACCCAAACTTAAGCTCCACTCAGAGCTTAAGCTACCACTGTGAAATCGGGCATAAGTGACTGTTCGCACGACATTTGTACGCGCTGCTGTGGAAGTACAAAAGCCTAACTTCATCGGGATGAGATATTTTGTAGATACTCCTACAAAATATTTAATTCGTTTTCATACCCTTAATAAAGTAAATTCAGGCAGTTTTCCATATTAAAAATCACAAAAATATATTGTATATGTTTGGAAACCGTAGATGAAATGCGATATATTAATAGTCTACGAGGTATTGATGAAAACGTGGACACATTCTTAACCCCTTTGCAACACTTTGTTGGTAGCTTATCGAAAAATTCTGCAATCGCATTCACCGCGTTTGGATAAGTACTTCGCAGACGAGTAAATTTATTTAATATAACAAACAAAAACGAACAAAAAGTAAGGTTCCACTTGTATACAAAATGCTTCAAATTTAAATAGCCATATACGTGTATTATAAATACCTGGGTAGTTGACCCAGATATGATAGGATAGCTATCACTAGTTTGAAAAAATTTAGTAACCAAGTGGAATTTCAGCGAATCGTAAAAATGTGCATTACTTATTCGAAAAGACGATCTTTATAGGCTTTAGAAAAGGTTTTCTCAAACACATCGTAAGATAAAGGATCATTTCAAAGATCAATTTTATCTTTCAAAACATAGGGAACTATATAAAGCTGATTACTTATCTTACTCGGCAAGACAAATTCAATTTTTAATGTATAAAAGATGCAATATCACTACAGTAATCACGCAGCAATTAAGGCAAGGTATCAGTTAAAAGGCCCGAAAGATGTCTCAATTTCAGGATTTTTTTTTTCGAATATAAAATAAATATAAATGAATAAAACTATTAATGGGTTATATATAGAGGAACAAGTGAAGAATAATTGTGAATTTTTTTTAAAAAAAAAATATTGCAAAATAGTGACTCCAGCTCCTATGACATCAGGCCGCGATTGGCGTGAGTTGAAGCACCAAAAATTCAAAAAGTGTATGAAACTAGATTAATTTTTGCGGGACCCCAACGTTTTCCGATTTTGAAAAAACTCCCTTAGACTAAAATGGCAAAAAACTCTTCTTTCACTCTTTTTTGGCTTAAAAACTCAAATAAAAAACAAGTGAAATAAAAACAAAAAAAATCGACATTGGGACCCCCAAATTTAGTTTACTTTCTTTTAAGCTTTTATTCATTAAAATCGGTTCATTCGTTGAGCTGTAAAACGTACCACGCTCCGGAAGAAGTGGTTTCGAGAAAAACGCTTTTAAAGTTCGACGTTATAAATAAATCGTATTGAGTGGCGGCCGACTTCAAAACCAGAAAGAAAGTTATAGGTCATCTGTGGTTATTCTGCAAAAAAGGCAGAAAATGACCCGTCAAGAACCGAATTGTTATAGGAACCATAACTCTGACTTAAGTCTTAAATCATTAACCAGAATACTGACAACAATACAGGAATCAGTGCATTAAAAGTTGCTCTAGGAGTACGCATTATTACGTCAGATGGGACATAACGGTTTTTTCCATATGGCTTATAGGCGACGTATTTACAACGGATAGTCCAAGAAGAACGAAACGAAAGGCTAGAATCATCCTTACAAATTCACCTATCGAACTTTTCCTAATACCGAAACGAAGTAACTGCAAGAGGAGAACGTAACATCCAGAAGTAATTTTATCAGTGAAGAGATCAAAACATTGTTTCAAAATTATAATATGTGACTTACGTTCATTTGAAAAATTGGAGCGTATTCTAACCATATATGTATTAGTAACTATATTGCTAGCGGCACTTGTCAGAGTCAGTGTCATTGTTAACAGCTGATTCTGAATTTGCCAATTCAATATAGTAGTAGTTTAAACGTTACTGGGTTTTAATTTAATATTAAAATATTTTTTATATTTTTCATAATTCAAATAGTTGGAACATTTCCAAAATATAACACTATTTTTCACAGTACCTATCTCATTTTGTGAAAATGTTGTAGGTGCCGCTAATTTGAAATCATGAACAGTACACTTTCTTATAAAATATATTTTTCGTAATTACATACTTATATTTACGATGTTCAAATTTATAAAAACTTAATTTGTGTTAAAATTTTTGTGCTTCCTTCTATTGGTTCTTTACATTTTTAAGACAAAAATCAACAGCTGATTCTGAATTTCCATTTCAACTCGTACTTGTTGATTTTGTATGGAAAACTATAACAGTTAGCAATATAGTTCTAATACATATATGATTCTAACCGATGAAAGCAGACAGTTAACTTTGATACCGTAGTGAAATGCTACTAACAGGCCTATTTAGGATCACAGTCACAAGTCACAAAGTAGGTGGAAAGTCACAATGAATTCAAAATTCATACAAAATTGTGTCTCTCGACCTACTTTGTGAGTTGTGACTCGGTCCTGAATAGGCCTGTAATCGTCGGAAACTGCCCGAAAACTGTTTCAATTTCCATGCACGGTGGAAACACTTGCAATACAGCAAAGTTAAGTATTGAGAGTGCAAAACAGTACTTTTCCTCTGTACATACCTACAGATTGTACCGGAAAACCGCCCAACCGAAATACTAAAAAAAAAGACTTATGTGCACGATTGAAGGTTTTATTTAAGGAGGAGAGACCAACGCTAAAGAGTCGGAGTCGCTGATCGAATGTATAAAGGAAGAATGGAATTGTGTGGACAGCGAAGAAGACTTCAGTCTTTATAATAATAATATTACTTACTTATAAAATAAATAAAACGAAAATTGTCCTCGTATTGCATTTTTTTTTTTATTATAAAAGTATAAATAGTTATTTTTACAGCATTAATGACAGGAATTGTGTTTTTGGTTTTTACTTTTCTCATTAACATCGTAGTATCTCATTATCAGTAGCGTGCGGGGGTGCGTCGTGAAGGGTCTAGTAAACCTAGCAGAATACAAATTAGACTCGGGTGAGGCTAGAATAGAGTGAAAAGAAAAGAAATCGAATTGTATCGCGAGAACAGCTAGTGACTAAAAGAAGAATTTCGATAGAACTATGGAGGTGGTGTGTTTTACAAAAAATAAATTAATGGTTAATAGTGGTAATATGGTACACGGAAGTGGTGCTTATACTATAAACTTGAAATTTGCTTGCAGATGTACTAGAAACGTAACCTATGAAAAAAAAAATCACATACGCCTTAGCATACGGAGGCGGGTGAAAAAATTGCCAGTGAAAATGGGTGAAATATATCTTCAAGAATGTTCGTCACATCCATAGAGATATATATAACGGAGACGCCAAGACGTCGCTTTTGTATAAAGCGCTTCGATGCATTTTGGTTCAAAACCGAACACTTTTGTATGGAGCGTTTCAATAGTAGCCTAGTATTTAAAGGTTGGCCTTTTTTTCTTTTCAAGACCGGAGTATAACATACATGTGAGTAAGATGCTGATAGCAGCGTAGTTAATATCGCCGATCCTTTGCGTCCGGCTTCAACACAGTCGCTGCTCGCCATCTCCATTACATATATCTCTGGTCACATCCCTTAGATCTTCTGAAATATTGAATCCTTCATATAAGTACCTAGATTTTTAGATTCATTTCCTGTGGCGGTATAAAGGGGTTGTGCAAATTGCGAATTGTCCCATATAGACCTAACGTTCTTTCTTATTAGATACATAGTTATAAATGCCAGAGACACGAAAGTGCAAATCAATGAATTTGAGTTCAAACTTGCTAAAAATGTTTATTTTAAACTCTTTCATTCTTCCCTGATTATTGCTGTGTACCTAACACGTTTCATTTTAAAAATGTCACGGTATAACGTCTTTGAACCATTTTCTTAAAAAAAACAACACATTAGTGCAAAAGTGAAAAATTTTCACTTTCGGTTCTTTGGCATAAGGATGACGATATATGTTTATAATCCAGTTTTCGCTTTCACGGGCTTTTTGCATGATTTCCTAAAGCCGTTATCATTTTTTTTTTGCTTTGCAACCGCTAAGAGGCTATAACATACACATTTTTACAATATTCGTCATATCTCTTAAATCTGAAAAAATATCGAGTTTGTTCTTTGGGCCACGGACTATAAAAATTGATTTCAGAATTTTTTGATATTCAACCCCAAAAAGGTTAAAGTATTTTCATTCGCTTCCACTAATTCCAACATAACCCTAAGATCTGATCTGTTGAGAACTTTTCACAACATTCGCCATCTCTTTTAGACGAAATTGAACCCCCAAGAAGTGTAAGGGGGTTGCGTACAATTTCATCATCTTAGGGCTTCTGAGATAAAAAATACGCAGAAACCATTTTTTATATTTAAGTCCTATCCTAATTTCTAATTCAAATTTTTATATGAATAAAATACAAAAATAACTGATGAATGTTGAAAGTGGTACCTTCCAAGAAGCTTCCGTAGTGATAAAATTGATTTTCCCGATAATCTTCATGTCTCGAAAAACCATGGTTTATTAACGGAAAACCACGGTTACATTTCGTGTTTGACCGCGTCCAGCTAGCTCTGTGGTCGAATTTTGAAGTGGTATTTTAAGTTTTTCAGAAATGTCGGCAATTCTTTCGTACTTTGACTTAACCGATTTCTCCACTTTTTTCCCGAAAAATTATAAAGTTGCACCCAATCTGTTGCAGAGTTTTTAAATTACAAGTTGTCTTAATAACTGTAATACATTGCAACCTGGTTATCACGTACCTTGAGGGGACGACAAAAGTAGAACGTTTTATACCCGATAGTACCAACATAAGAACCTTCCAAATTTGTGAATGGGGATTGAAAAAATGTACATTATAAGAGTGCAAGCGGGTTGCACTGTATTATTAAATTAAACACTAGGATATTTTCGTTAGAGAAATATGCATGCTGAATTTCAAATGATTTAAGTCTGCGGTAATACCATCTTATCTACAACTTTAACTTCGTGTTTGGAAAATGGTATTGAAATTTGAGTGATCCAAGTGTAAGGATTTGAATGATATTTCTAGTATGAAATTACTTGTGAGCCGTAATTATTCCTTTTTAGTTGGATTTTATATGTAAAAAAAAAACAATTATGCAGTTGCTACATGGTTTACGAGGGCTATTTCAGAGGCACCAGAAGAAAACACAAAACATGTGAGAAAAAAATCTTTATTTCTCAACATAGTCTACTGTTATGAAGATATACTTTTCCCAGCGATGTTGGATAGCTTCGATACCCTCTTTATAGTGAGAGTTTAGCACAACAAATGGTTTTCTTCACCTGATTGACTTGAAAGAGTTTAATTTTACTTTAAGTTGATGTTCTTGAAGTGCAAGCTTAGTTATAATTTATGTACAGCAATTGGAATTTATATACCTACATGCGTTAGAACGTAAATAAACTAAGTGTTTATTTTCTTTTTTATTTCTTTTAGGCGTGATGCATCGTAAACGTAGAAAACTCACCACAAATAGTATCCACAATACAACAAATGCAAATTCTACAGAACATGTATCGCCTCTTTTATCACCACAGCCGTCCTACGGAGCTCTAAATAATGAATCTAGATCGTCATCAAATCTAATTCAATTTCATGACAATGTTAACGCGTCAACTTCGGCGTCGAATACATAATTGTGTATTTAAACTAAAGGTCACACCTTAAAAATTTTAAGTTAAATTTCTATACGAAACATTAGATGGTACTAAACTGTAGAAAATATTAATAATATGCGGCCTTTCTAAGTAATACTATTGAAGATACAATTGAGATTCGGTGATAGTTTTATGTTCACACATTAGAAAACTTGCTGTACATAAATTCATTCCGAATATCATTTAATACAGTGAATTTTTATAATATATTTTTTTTTTTTAATTTAAAAAGTGTGATACTAAAATAAAAAAAAAAATCTAAAAATCGATTTATATGAACATAAAAAATGTAGTTAAAAATTATGTATGTAACCTTTTCCGATAGTATTTTTTTATGAAAGTGGTAATATCATAAGATATCATTTAGATATATTTTATATTCAGTAGAAGTTTATAGTATAATACAATTAAGATAAAACAGATTTATTTAAAAAATAAATACGAAAGTTACTATGTATAAACGTAAGTCTCCTATTGCCTATATAATCCAAGCATTATTTGTTTCTCGGCACTGTTTTAAAATGGCAATTCTGTAAACAGCTCGCAACCAAAAAACACGTTATTGTTTAGAATTTTATGTGAAATTAATAAAATGGTATACAAACAGGAACAAAAAGAATAAATTTTAGTTTAGAACTTACAGCTTTTCTAAAGATACATCATCGTTCCAGCGCGTTCGTAATTGTGGTTAGAGCAGAAGAAATAATATGATTACCAACTTGCATTTTGTAATAGAATATACAAAATTTGAATACCTTTCAGAAGGTTCGTCTTGGAGGTCTAAACAAAACACCCACAGCAGCATGTCTCGATCGCCATAAAAATGCGAACGGGGTTCAATCATTTGTAGTCTAAGCATTCAAAGGATACTGGACATAAAAGCAGTGCCACGGATGCGGAAGGATCTAACGGCTGCGACTTTCGGCTGTAGATAATAAACAATGATTGCATGTCCTGGCTACAGGTAAGGGCTATCTCCCAGAATCGTGTCTTGTAGATGAGCACTGTTGCTATAAACAAATCGGGTGTTACCTAGGAATCGCGCGCATGTTTCAGGTTGTTAAAATAGATAATATGGTCTGAATAATGAAGATCCCTTTTTTAATTTATTTATTTAGACAGGTTTCCCTGCTTTTAAACTATGTAAAAAAATTCCAAAGTAATGAGAGGCAGCACGCCAATCGTTTGATGATCTAGATAAAATGCCGAACTACGATTAATATTAGGTCTGTTCTATTTGACGGGTGTAGTGTACACCTTCTACACTTTTTGCACTGGCTCTCGAGCTAGTGCAGGAAAGTGTAAAAGGGAGTGGCGGGGAAGGAACAAGAACACTATTTGAGGTTGAGTTTGTGTCATTGAATTGACGTCAAAGGCTGTTTAGAAAATCGGGTGCAAGAAAGTGCAACTTACACCGGGCAAAGGGAACAAACCTATTGTTGGGGATAAATTTAATGTCAGAAAGAGACTCGGTGGGTGTATTTCAATTTCAACATTTCTTTTTGGGCAGTTCTCGGCGTCTAAATGTCGCGATTTGTTTTATCGGAAAAAATATAAGTTCTAATAATCAGTCGAAAACAAAAAATAGTTTTTTTTAGTCTATATGCTCCCCTTAAAGTGTGCTGAAGTTATCGGCCAAAACTTGAGAACACATGTTTTAAGTACTTTTGTATGGGGCTACTCGAAGAATTAAAGTGAATTCGCTGCATGGGGTTTGCTTCCTTCTAATACAAAAATAATTCTTGTAAAATTCCAACCTTAGATCAACGACTTTTCGAGTTATAATCACTTTTCAATGATATTTTTATGTAAGCTATGTGAAAGATTTCTTCAACTTTGGTCATACTAATTCTTCTATTTTCAACCATTGAAGTATTAATAATAATAATAATCAATGGCGCAAATCGAGCCTAGGCCTTGAAAGTAATGCTGGAGTTACTTCATTACGAGACCAACGGAACACTAGGAAGGGAAGTGGTCAGCCACACGCTCTTCCGTGATTATTACCCTGATTTTAACTCAAGTACTCATTTACAGTTGAGTGAACTGGTAGTCCGGCTCCCAATCTCATTCTGGAAAATTACTTGTCGCCAAGCAGATTCGAACCTGGTACCAGGTACACCGAAGCCACCTTAACTTGGGCATAATTTCAAATTCCTAACTTTCTGGAGTGAGGAATTTCGACATTGTGAATTTTTTTTGAGTTATACGGGCCTATTACGGAACTCACTCGACCAAAAAATGGACGTTCTGCGACTATGAAACTCGCCGACGGCCTACTTGTCGAGTTTCACTCGACTTTTAGTTGAGAAAAAAGCGTGAGTAAAGAGAACTGCGTATTATGAGAGATGATCGAGTGAGTATTTACTTGTAAGAAATGTCAAATTCACTCGACTACTGGAAATAAAGTCACTTTCCAATTGTCGAGTTTCATCATACCAACTTTTGCTTCAGTCGAGTTCAAATGTGAGTAAGTTACTCACTCGACTCGAGTTTCGTAATAGGCCCGATAGTGATTTCCGAAAATGCAGAGGAGATTTTTTACTAGATTTTTGTGTGATAGCTACACGAAGAAGTCTTCAGATTTTGACAACTACTAAAAAAATCTGCCAACAATCTGGGCGTAACTTTATTATTTTTCCGGCAGAAGATAGGAACGCGTTCAATTCTGAAATGCGGTGTAGGCTACTATGTGACTGAAAACCTATCAAAAAGAACAAGATCATGGAAGTGAAAATCTGATTGGATCTGAGAGATATGGAATAGTTTATGAAAAAGTACACAATCGCTTTACACCCCCTTAGGGGTCAATTTTCAGAAAATCTTGAAAACGCTTTCTTGGTATTCATATGGAGAATACATAGAATAAAATTAAATTCATTATTTGGGACGAGGTAGTAGATATGTCGAAAATCGTGGAAAAATATGCATTCTATTTTCACAGATAATTTTTTTTGCCCCCCTTCTGAGCGCCAATAGATATTCGTTTTTTTTTATTCAAAATTATTTTTCTAGTTGATTTAGATATACACACCGAGTTTCAACATTGTAGCTTAAGCCGTTCTATATATAGGAAAAACACCCCCACTTGTACCACACTACCCTTAGGGTCGAATTTCAAAAAACCTTGAAAACACTTTCTAGGTATTTATACGAAGAATCCGTAGAATAAAAATGAATTCAATATTTGGAAAGACCTAGTAGATATGACGAAAATCGTGAAAATATATGCATTTTATATTTATTATATTTACAAATATTTTTTTTTGCCCCCCCCCCCTTCTGAATATTCAAATTTTTTTTTATCACAATTACTTTTCTAGTTGATTTACATATACACACCGAGTTTCAACATTGTAGCTTAAGCCGTTCCATATATAGGAAAACACCCCCACTTGTACCACACTACCCTTAGGGGTCGAATTTCAAAAAACCTTGAAAACACATTCTAGGTATTTATACGAAGAATCCGTAGAATAAAAATGAATTCAATATTTGGAAAGACCTAGTAGATATGACGAAAATCGTGAAAATATATGCATTTTATATTTATTATATTTACAAATAATTTTTTTTGCCCCTCTTTCTAAACGCCAGTGAATATTCAAATTTTTTTTTATCACAATTACTTTTCTAGTTGATTTACATATACACACCGAGTTTCAACTTTCTAGCATGAACCGTTTAATAGTTAGGAAAAACACCCCCTACCCCCGTAGCATACTACCCCTAAAAAAAAAATTATTTTTCCAACATTCCGCTACTATAGCTCTATCTAAATACCAAGTTTAAGGCTTATATCATTACAGGTTCTTAAGATATAAGCATCAGAACTTTTTCCTTTTCACCCTCACCCACCCTCCCCCCCCTAAACCCTCAACCACAAAACTTTTTTCCCTACTAGAGTTTAATTAGCGCTACTTCTGTTAAAAATTCTAAGCATCTATCTTAAACTGTTCTTGAGATATGAAATGTGTTTGATTTGAAAAATTCTCATCCCCTCCACTTCTATGCTCCACCTCCCACTTAAAAAATTTTACTTTGATCAATCTTTATTTGTCAACCTTTATACCCAAACCGAATTTTATTTTTCTAGAGCAATTGGTTCATGAGATATCGTAATCTTAAGTTTTCCACCCCCCACCCCATACACAACTTCCCCCACCCAAAATTTTTCTTCATTCTGTTCTCCTAGTATAACTACAAATATTTCTTTAGTTTGAATAGTGTGCCATTAACGGTTTAGGAGATATGGATTTTAGAATGTGTCTATCTCGCCATTTTTGGGTTTCGGACGCATTACATTTCCCCCCACTCCCACACCCCTTGATCAATATTGACAATTTTTCTGCAAATGGGTCTACTATCAGAGCTCTATAGAAATTCCAAGTTTCAGCTTCCTAACATAAGGGGTTACTGAGATCTGGAAACCAAAATTTTCGGTCTAAAACACTTCCCCCTCCTTCCCCCTCACACCCCCACCCCTAAAAATTTGGTCACTTCAAGGCGCCTACCCCGTCTATTCGTTAAAAAAATTTCAATTTAATATCTCAAAGCGTTTGGCAGCTACGAGCCTCCAAACGATCTTGCGTACGGCGGACAGACGGACTGAAAATTTTTATTGCTTTTTTCGCGTCTACTAGTTATGAAACGTGAAAATAAAAATTTTGAGGGTAACAAATTTTTTTTTTTAAAAAATCAATCACAATACTTAATTATTAAAATAATAAAGTAAAATTAACGTATTTATTGATGACAAAGTTATAAACCCTACTCATTCCCTCGGGTCTATTGTTTTGACTCCAATCAGGCCCGTTCAACGGGGGGTGGGGGGCTTTAAACCCCCTTCCCCCCATTGGTCTATTTTCATTGGGAAGTGAGGACCTTTTTTTAAGTCATCAGATTCAGTATGGTGGGAACTTCATAACCCTCCCCCCCCCCCCCCTCCCTTTAAACAATCCTGCGCACGGGCCTGGGCTCCATTAATTGGTATTATGCTTTTTTTTTTTTCAAATTTTCAACTGATTATGGGTAAAACTGAAGTTCCATTCTTTTTTGTTTCACTTCATCCAAAGTTTTCATGATGCATTTCGACTTCTTTTCCTAATCCTCATTTTTATAAACATGGCAAAAATGTGTGAGGAGTGTTTGACTGGTCCATCAAGACATTGAGTTAGATGTTGATAAACTTATTGCGAGATTCGCAGCAGAACTGGGCAGGCGTCCAGAATTTGTTCTTTAAAAAATAAATTATGGTACCTAAGATAAATGTGCAGCGTTTTACTTGGCCGGATTATTTAGCTATTGGCTCCCCTCTTCCGCTAGTTCCTCTATCTCGCACGTACGCTCTTGGTTGGCCAATCTTCTGATGCTGACTGGTTTTGAACTATTGTATAGTTTTGTATCCGAAACATTTGACACAGAGGTGAATGAATTCCGTATTTAATAACTCTGTAAAATTTATCCGAAAACTAATAAAATGAGTCCATACTACTGTCGGATTTTTTATTTTTCTTTTATTTTATTGTAATATGTAAGTCCATATATATCCAATGATATATTTATAACGCAAACTAACTAAAATACAATTTTTCGGTTCTAGCACTGGTCTATAATAATTGTCGACGCTCTTATTATTAACTCTTTTCAACCGTATGTTTCCTTAAATCTTTGTGTTGTGAATCTGATTTTTCCACTGTTTTTTGCTCAGGAACTTGTGATGCATTTGAAGGTTCCATTTCTTCTGGGATAGACTCGCGGCGTTCTTCATCCTGAAATTATAAAACAATATTATATTAAAAAGAGTTAGGTACATAGAAGATAATGCAGATATCAATAGTATTAATTCAGGCAACGTGCTGATATTAGTTACGTATTTGATAATTAAATTTAATATTGGCCAAAAGAAAGTACTCGTGCAATTAAATAACTACGTTACAAATAAATGTGAAAGCATTTTTCGGTTTGTTGGAGGCATGTGCCGATATAACGTAAATTTCGCTTATCTATTCGTAGTCGATCGTATTATATGCTACTTTTATGTTGATTTTAAATAAATTGTACTGTCATATTAGTTGGTTATGATCCGTTAAGGAATTGTGTTGCAACGGTCCTCCTAGCTGGTTTTTCTCCGTTTTTGTGTGATGTGCTTTTGGCCTTAGTAGCAGCATACGTACCTCTCTACTGAAAGCGAATGCTAATTGGGGCTACTGCCATTTAGGACATAATATGACATGCGTTCGTGAAGCGGTTAAAGTTGGACTACAACAGAAGTTATCCTCTGCCACCCTATAAAAACCAATTATTCTTTTAGTTCATAGACCAATACACTGCCAGAAGGCATCAAAAAAAATGTCCGTCTGTCCGCCCTATACAAAAGTGGTTAAAGGCGCGTAGCTCACAAACTACTAGAAGTAGAGATATTGAGTCGTTATTTTTATTGGATTAATCTACGAGTGCTGTATTTTGAGTGGTTGGGGTTTGAGGGGGGAGGAAGGCGCGTTTCAGAAACCACTTAAAGAGCCCTATAGACGGACACGTATGCGTCGTCATTCTTCTATGAGTGAATAGATCTGAAACTTGAATGTGTGGGTCTACCATCATGCTGAATGATGGCAGTCAAAGAATTTTGCTTTTTGTGGGCGGATCCAAACGTATCGCGACATGCATGAATGACATCAGGGACGTCATTTGTGGGGGGGGGGGACAGGAAGGGCATTTGCTTTCATATCTGAACGGTTGATGTCAGAAGGTTGAAACTTTGTGCGTGTCGTAAGGAATACTTGAAAACTAGACAAGAGCTAAAATTGTTCAGAGGGGTTGTGGGAAGAACCGTACCAGATATGATCTCAAAAATTCTACGATAGTTGGGCCCAGTCGATCTCTAGCAGAGAAAATGTTGAAGCTGTAGTTTGTAGGAAAGGTGGAAAGGACAAAATTCGTATTATAAAACCATAAAAAATATATAAAAATAAAATAGTTATATAAACAATAGAGTCATTTTAGAGAAGGGTGGAGCTTTAAGATGGTAAGGGCATGGGAAGTACACCTGTGGAATTTCGCACCTACCACCTACACATTAAATAAGGAAAGTGTAAATAAATAAGGGAAGATTAAAAGGAGGGGAAGGGAAAGAAGGGTAAATCTGTTTATTTATTCTAGTATATAAAAATGTAACCAAAGAATAGATAGGAATATCTGTGTCTTTACTAGGGAAAAGAGTAGTATGTATGGCCGCCAGTAGTCGTACAGACTTTTCATGAATCTATAAGATATGGGACGATCGGCGAATGTCTATTTTTAGGATATGAATGATAATGTACCTATGCAATTTATTGTAAGAGGAAAAATAAGTAGATTGGTAAATTATTAAAGTAATGTAAAGAAGACCGTTAAATCTATGATATGAGAAAGAGTCGAAAGGAAGTGAATATCATAATATTCGAATATCTGATATCAGTATCTTCCTAATATCTGATATATCCTCATATTAGTAATATCATAGCGAATACTAATATATGTGTCTCATCTCTACACAGCTTCGCCTATAGAGTTTGATCCATTGTTCTCTGTCGTCATTAGCACTGCGACGTAAGAAGCTAAAGATATGTCGAACCTTACACTTTGCTGGTCCGCTGTTCGAATTTTTTCCCATTACTGAGTGTATAAGAAACAAGAAGTAGTATTGCTTTGGAAGAAAACTTTTAGACCTACTCATACAAAATTTCCAACTGGCCTTTCCAGTAAAGTGTTTATAACTGTCTTTCCCTCAACGGGAGTAGCTAATAGAGCGGTCAGTTCAAGCCTAGAGTCACTTCATACGAACTAACACAAACATCCATTATCTTGAGTACGGAATATGTGTGTTTCATTTGAAACCAGTTCATTTGAATTTTTTTTGCAGTTGTCTCGATTTTTCATTTTAAGGACTAAAGTGGATAAACGCTGTATTTAGTTGATATTTTATGAGACATATCTCGATTCCGTGAAACGTCAATCAAAATCCATCTGCTACACGTATACACACTAAAACTATGCCATTTAAGAAACCTGCGATTTTTTAAATTCGCAGGTTTTTAGACTGCTAAATATGTACCAAAAGTGGTCATTGTCCATACTCATGATAATGGATGTTTGTGTTAGTTCTTATACAGTGACTCTATTCAAGCCTAGTTAGTGTAGCATTCGCGAAAGACACCTGCAGTACCGAAAAAACAAGTCATATTCATTTTTTTTTCGATAGAAGGATATAACATACTCCTATTTATGGATCTAATGAGCTAGTCGTATAGTTTCGTTAATAGATGGGATACTCAACGCAAGAAAATATAATAACCACTAGGCGTGTGTTTTTGCTCCTTTATCCAGAACAGAGCAGGTTAGAGAAATGCGAAAACAACAACAAAACGCAAGGTGAGAAGCCGGCTCAAATAGTGGTGCAGCTATTCTGGCTTATGAAAAGTTCAATGCTCAAAGCTCAAAGCTTTTACTCTGCTCTAGATAAAGTCACAAAAAAACACGCCTACTATCGATTACTTGCTTTAAAAAAGAGCTTTTATGCAGATATGTAATCAGTTTACCTATAAACTAACGATATAACATCAATATTTTTGAAACTGGTGCAACATCAATAAATATTTGATCTCAGATCTGGAAATGCTCTCGTTGTTATTATAACTACGTGACAATAGTTTTGCATGCTTTACGTATAAGTAGTACAATAAATGAAATACCAAAATAATTGAAGTCGGAAAAATTGCAAAATCCACGGCCGGAATAGTTGTTAGCAAACCACTAGGGTACTTTCTAATTTTATTTGTTGGATAAAACGTAGACTCTACTCCCTACTCAATATTAAAATAGATATAAAATAATTTTTATGAGTGTGACAAAAAAAGGTGGCAATTTACGAACAATCTTACCTCTACGACTACAGCTTCTAGTGCTGGCTGCGAAATATTTTTTGAGTTATTAAGACTTAGTTTTGGTACGCTATCAGCTCTATTTCTTACTAACGATTGATTTGATGTTTTGTCAGTTTTATTCAAAATCGAGTTATTAGACGCTTTGTGATTTATTTCAAGCGCAGATTTTAATAAATCCACTTTCGAAGCGCTTCCGCTGCCAATCTTTGGTGCTCGTACAGACTCAACATTATAACTGCTTCTTCTATGTGTTAAGTGGTCATGAATATCTGCCTGAAAATGTATAATAAAAAGAAAATATTAGAATTTGTTGGTGAATGTTTTCACAGTACATTTAAGATTGAAAATACAGGTTTTCCGGTAAATACTGTTAACACTTATCTTACGTGACGTTTCGGACTCGACTGAGTTTGATAACGGACTTAGTCTAGTCCGAAACGTAACGCAAAATAAATTTTAACAGTATGGTATTTACCGGAAAAATGAACACATACAAAATATAATAAAGTTACACCCAGAAAATGTTGGCCAATTTTTTAATCTAATATATAAAAATAAGTCAGTTTTTTGGTCGATTTCGATTGAAATCTACACCTGTGAACCGTTCCCTCCCAAATTTCGCATGGAGATTCTCGAGACTACTGGACAGGTCGAGAACATAATTATATTTTCCTGAAATTGGTGGTTCGCGAGTTATTACAACATTTGAGTGTTTTTCATATGATTTGACGGCAGTTTATTCGTTTTCGGTGTATTAGTTACGCGTTCCTTTTACTAAATGGTAAAGTTGGACTATGGATGGTGGATAGAGGATAGTGGATAGAGAATGGAGAATGGTGGATGGAGGATGGTGGATGGGGGATGGAGAAAAATGAACAATAAACAATCAAAAATGAAAAAAAGCATTAATGTTTCCAGTTCCTTGAGCTGAGAAAGTGTACCCGAAACGGGAGTAATGTATCAACGGGAGAAACAGGACTAATGGTTAAACGGGAGTAACAGGGGCGATGGAACAACGTGAGCGTAGCGAGCTAGCCGCGGACGAAGCTATTAACGGGATGTATACTATCATAGTCATCAGGCCTATCCAAACCTACGACATTTTAGTGTGGGAAGCGGTAAAGAAGTTTACCTACACACCAAGGTTCAACGTCTGGCTTCCACAGGAGCAACAGAGATAATTTTTCATTTGAGTCATTCCATCAAGAATCGCCAAAAATCACGACATTTGTGACCTTACTATTGCCGATTCTTTCGTAAAATTTTTGTGCTTGTAGGAGTAGTGAAAAATAAAATATATAATTTAAATTTTGTGTTTCTATGTAATTTTTTTTGTTAGTTATAATAGGTGTGTTTTTTCAACTGTATCAAGATCAAAGTCATTCGTTTTACATTGAAAACAACAACAGATCAGTTTTGCGCTTTTAAAGCTTATTTAAATGTCCACCATTTTAACATTTTCACAGATGGCACCACGCGATTCAACAGTAATGACCAGTAAATTCAATTTGTAGCAGGTATTTGTACCTAACAGGCAGAACATGCTCGTAGAAAAGTAGTTGGAACTCAATACTCAGTTTCAATACATTTTGTACGGTAATGAAGGGTAGGTACACGTGGCTGTCCGTGAGAACACGGACACACTTAGACCTAAAAGGTCCGTTGTGGTACCACAGGATCTTCGACTCCGGTCCTACTCGTCGAACCATTTAGAGCTTATAATAAAGCGTTGGATTCTCGCGACCTCCATTGTGGCAAGTTCACCAAGACAGTTGAAGAAGTACGCTCCGAGATGAGCTTTCCTTCTGACGGACAGAGCTGGACAAGTGCAGAGAAGGTGAAGGACTGTCTCCTCCTCCTCCTCGTCCTGGCAGCTTCTACAAAAGTCGTTTGAGAAAAGTCCAAGCCTTTCTGCATGCCGACCTATAAGACAGTGTCCGGTTAGGACACCGACTGTTTTGCTGATGTCCGCCCTTTTGAGCAGAGTCAGCCTTTTAGAACGATTAAGATCCAGCTTTGGCCAGATCTGTCTCGCAGTGTGACATGTTGTACCCTCCGCCCATCTTGAGTTGGTTTTCTCAATTGAGTCCAGTCTCAGTAGCAGTTTACATGTGGAGAGAGGCACACCCAGGTTCTGATATACCGGCGAAGTATGAAGGGTAGTGCCGCGCCGAGCGAGTTCGTCAGCCATACAGTTCCCTGGAATATCCATGTGTCCTGGCACCCAGCACAGAAGAATATTGAACTGTTCGGCCATCTCCTTAAGAGATGATCTACATTCTACGGCGACCTTTGATGTTGTCGAGGTCGATTCCAGGGATTTTATCGCCGCTTGGCTGTCTGTGAAAATGCTAATATCCTTAGTAGATATTACATTACACCTCAGCCAGGACAGGGCCTCCTTGATCGCCATAAGCTCCGCCTGATAGACACTACAGTGGTCCGGAAGGCGGAAAGAGCTGCTAATATTAAGCATTTCAGAGAAAACACCTCCACCTACCCCGTCTTCAGTTTTGGAGCCGTCCGTATATATGTGGGCGGACTCCTTCTTCGTTCGTACCAAGTCCCTTTCCCACTCTAGGCGGGTTGGGATGGCTGTCGAGAAGTTTTTATCGAAGTCATAACTGGGAGGGGTGTAGTCGGTGTTTTCAGGAATGTTGAAGTGACTCAAAATTGTTGAGTGGCCTGCACATATGTCAGTCCACAATGTGGAGGCCTTTAGCCGAATGGCTGCACTGGCTGCCATTTGCTTGCCAAAGATGTCTAAGGGTGGCAGACTGAACAGCATGTCCAGTGCTGCAGAGGGAGTTGTTCTCAGAGCTCCGCTGATGCATATGCATGCTGTTCTTTGTACCTTTCCCAGTGTGGTGCGGTTAGCCGCTTTATCTAAGGCCGTCCACCAGGCAACAACACCGTACATGAGTATCGGTCTGATGACGGACACGTAGAGCCAATGAACTATCCGGGGTTGCATACCCCATTTAATGCCAATGGCCTTTTTGCCTGAGTAGAGCGCAACTGTTGCTTTCCTTACTCGTTCCTGAATGTTGGGTTTCCAGTGAACGGTAATGAAAGTCCATGTTTAAGATAGAGACTGAATGTACAAAATTATTGAAAAGGTCTTTGCCTCCAGGGCAGCTGACAGTTTATCCTAGGCATTTACTAACAGGATTGTTGACCCTGCTAAATTATTAAATCTTTTGGGATGATCCACATCCTTTTTTTCAATTGCGATCTGATCCAGTTGAAAAAACACACCTACGTTAAAGATTTCACAAACAAGTGTCCGAGTCCCCTTTGAAAATTCATATCTCTGGTAATTGTTATCCTAGAACATTAAAGTAGATCGTAAAGTCACAACTTTGGTGATTCTTGATGGAATGACCCATTTCCTATTGCTGAGAAGAGTATAGCAGCATGAAATGCCGTAAGACTGCGCCAGCCAGCGTAGCCACACAGATATCTAACTTGGTCATTGGTTGGCGACGTGCGAGTGGTTCAATAACGGGCTTACGAGATCTCTTGATGTAACCATATTTGAAAAATTTGTATGAGAAATTTCGTTTCGCTAATTTGTAGCAAATGATTCATTTGCGGTCCGGTTGAAACGAATATAATTATGAAAATAAAAGTATCAAAGCTGGATTGTTCAATAATAAATCAACAGAAAATGCATTTTGATGCTATAAAGTTGTGTTATAAAATAATAATAATAAATAAATTTTACATTACCCTTGATCCTCTAGGAAGTGATGTCAGGCTTCCTATCTGGTTATATTTAATCATCAAACTCAATCGTTCCAATGACATTGTTGTTCCTTGGTCTTTTGTTGCAGGCTCTGTTAGTTTATCTGTTTCCCCATTTTCCATACCTTCCTGGTCTTCCTTATCATCAGTTTGATGATCGAATTTCCGAAGCCATGCCAAATGCAGAGTTCCGTAGGCAATACCGCCTACGACAGCAACAAGTCCCATATATCGAAAAGCTTCTCTAGTTCCGTAGTGGCTAATTAGCAATCCACCACAAAAGGAGCCGCTTCCTCGACCTATATAAAAAAACGGTACCATTTTATGAAATTGATAGACATAGTTGGATTGTATATTTTGTAGGTCATTGCAAAAAAAGTAATTGGTAATTGGTGCATAAATACAGCGTTTATCCACTTTAGTGGAGATCCTTAAAATGAAAAATCGAGACAACTGCAAAAAAAATTTCAAATGTACTGGTTTTAAATGAAACACACATATTCCGTACTCAAGATAATGGATCTTTGTGTTAGTTCGTATGAAGTGACTCTAGGTTGGTCTATGTAGTGGCTCGTCAGTCGAAACAGAACTCTATTAGCACAGGAAGCGCCGTTTTGATACCACAACTAGCTTAACCTAGTGCTTGAGAGCTGATGAAGTATACCATATACAAAGTTTTAGAGAAACCTGGAGCTGGAGTGGATTATCATATCCACCCGGAGCTGTTTAAAAAGGTTATCAGTTCTTCAATCTTATTTTTCGACATCTCATCAAAGTTATCAAAGAAAGGTTAGCTTATTGGAGTCTGACTGTAGTTTGAGTCGGACACCCGCAGAGAAGGTAGATAATAGTCTTCCTCTCATTTGCAAACTGGAGAGTGTTTGACTAGGTCCATAGAAGCTAGTCATACAACTTCAACTATGTTATAATTCACGACAGTAAATTAGATCTCAATATGGCTACATAGAATTTTCTTCAGCAATTCCACCAGATGTCAGGGTGTTTCGGATAGTAGGCAACAATAGACCCTCTGACGAGTCTATGCCTTCCGATGACGAAACAGCTCCTTCGGACCTAGTCCAACACAATTCTTATAGAAAACTGGCCTCCCCAGTGAAGGTTTTCCAATTTTTCATGTCCTCTGGGACAGCGAATTATCAACAGTCGGGGATTTCGTGTTGGGGTTTCACTCCACTGACACCGGAAAACTACAAACATTTAATCATAATGGCTTCTATGGTAGCTTACCATGAAAACATCAATTCATTTCATAAAAGTGTTTCTTTTTGATAATTCAATATTCGTTTCTATTGAGTCCTTACCTAAACTGAAATGAGCCATTCCTAAGACTCCAATCAAGGTTGCCAGCAGATTTTTCGGTGCTAGAATTGAGCAGTATGTAGCTGCTGCCACCCACATCAGATGACAAGAGAGAGCTTCCATCGCTTCGAAAGGGAAACACCACCAAGCATTCCTATTTAGGAAAATTTTTAAATTATATTAATTTTATTTTATACATGTAATAATAGTGTTAAATATTCTAAGATTTAAATGTTCAGAGTGTTGTATGTCCTAATTTAACTGACAATGCTAATTTACTCAGCTTTCAATTTAACTTATGAGAAAATGCTATCAAATCGAAAAACGTTAGTGTCTTTAAACATTCACCCGTATTGCGAATGTCGCGGTCACGTCACGACGTGACTCAATGGCATTGCCATATTGATCTGTGTGTATCAGCTGTAAATTGCGAATTTAAGGTCTTGTATGCCTTCGTTTACAACTATGACGTTATTTTTCTGTAATATCAAATGCTACATTCAAATTTAAGATGCGGATAATGCTTTTTTTAAAGTAGAAAAGCTATACATCTTGTTCGGCCCATTTGTGGCTCTCAGTTCTGCTTGCATCTCGTGACGGTAGTCCCAAAGAATTTTACCGTGCCGAAAATTCGAGCCATATTTCTTTAATGTGTGTCGATCTACACCGCTTTTAATGAGGATTACTTGTTGCGAATCCATCAAAATAAGGAAAGCAACATCTTTCTGCCAAATATATACTTACATTTTAACATCGACGTTAATTTTCTTCAGGCTTCACGAACTCGGAATGTCATCGACGAAAAATGACGATCAAAGTGATAACGGTCGATGACAATCGACATTCACAATCGCCTTTTCATGCGTCCATATCAAATCGGCATCGAAGTGACGCGACGTGACAATCACAATACGGTCGATTAGTGCGCTTTTTCACGTATAGCATATGCCTCCAAAAATAGGTCTCCGTTATGTCACTTTTCTGGCTTCTCCATTACTATTGTTTTTTTGTTGAATAATTTGCCATTTTATTACTTTCTTCTTTATATAATACAGTGCGTTTTAGATTATGATAATGTCATATTTGACATTTTGATCCGATCACTTTTGATCATATTAAAACATTGCGAGCTTACTTCCGACTCTCTCCGACCCAAAGTGTTCATTCTGTTTAGCTACATGCAACCACATGCATTTGAAACTGTTTTTTTCCCCTCCGTTATTTTGACACTCCAATCCGACTGCAATCGGAGTCGGATCGAAATGTCAAAATAACGGAGGGAAAAACAAAACAGTTTCAAATGCATGTGGTTGCATGTAGCTAAACAGAATGAACGCTAAGCGTCGGAAGTAAGCTCGCAATGTTTTAATATGATCAAAAGTGATCGGATCGAAATGTCAAATATGACATTATTACAATCTAAAACGCACTGTATTATTTAAAAAAAAAGTAATACAATGGAAAATGCAAGAAATTTCGATGAGAATTAAGAATAATTCACTGACTTTCTCGCTCATATCAATTTCGCTTTGATTATTGACACTAATAGAACTGCGACTCAATCCAGCCATTGTGCTCATGTAGCGTTTACTTGCGGCTTTCAGCGATCCATTGTATCGTTGCGACATTTTGACGTTTCGATCCGACTCCGATTGCGTTCATTCTGTACGGCTCTTAAGAGATGTTATGTTTTCCGTGCAGGTTAAGAAACACAAGGTCTGTTCTATTTAACGGGTGTAGTGTACACCTTCTACACTTTTTGCACTGGCTCTCGAGCTAGTGCAGGAAAGTGTAAAAGGGAGTGGCGGGGAAGGAACAAGAACACTATTTGAGGTTGAGTTTGTGTCATTGAATTGACGTCAAAGGCTGTTTAGAAAATCGGGTGCAAGAAAGTGCAACTTACACCGGGCAAAAGAAACAAACCTACAATACCTATTTATAACTGACATAATCTCAAAATTAGCATTTTTTGAGTTATGTCACTTTTCTTGCCGGGGTGCAATATATTCAATTGATACTTTCACTATATACACAACCATACTCTGTATCCATTTAACGATTTTACTGTAGCATGCATACTTATTTAGATACGATTAATTTTGAAACTTACTCGATGAAAGAATATCCCACTAAGCGGCCAGCATGAGAGAAAAACGCTATAATAATTAAATTAACATGACCGAAAATTCTAGTAATTTTTTCTGCGCCATATAGAAATGGTATACTGCTTACAGTGCCGACAGTGATTGTAATACCTATCGATAGTAAAAGAAAATATTATTAATACAAATATATTGATTTGCATGAATTAGATAACTGGACATACCTAACAAGTAATTCGGGGCACCCAGTTCCTTTAGGTATAAAAATAAGAAGCTTTCAATGAAACCCCAGAAATTACCTAACGCAAACAGGAACATAATAAATGTTATAACGTGCGGCATTTTCACCAAATTCCACAGATCTCTAAATACATTGTCTGCAGGCAATTTTTCTCCCAATGGCATCAAAATGACCGAAATAGTCGATATTGTAAGAAGTATATCATAAGTATAAAATGCAGCTGAGTAGTCTGTATACCCTAGCCCTCTTGACGTATAATCAATCAGAATTCCCGTGATGGGTGAGAAGATTGCCATTCCTATGCTCGAAAAAAGTCGTTCGCGTCCAAAGTCTCCTCCGTATTTTTCAATCATTGTTAGTGCTATTGGATCCATAATAGTCACCCCAGCCGAGAGCATGGTCGTTGCTAAAAATCTAAGCAAAAAGTAAAGCCAAAAAACGGTATCATCGCTCTCTCTATAGTCGGGTGGGCAAATTTCTGGTCCGTTTTGTCGAAATCTGCACTTCTGCACCATACAATCCGCTGCTAATTCACTTAATCTTAAGTTATATTTGCCAGACATATTGGACCTAGTGACTAGTCCTCCGCACCGAAGATCTTCCTCCTCTAAAGCTGATACGTTTACTCCGGAGTCCCAAAGAAGTTTTATACCGAATCTTTGCTTGAAGTCCGTTACAGTTTCATTGTCGTCAGGCTCAATTTCCATCCCCAATTGTTCTATTGGATCAGCTAGATCAGGATGCATATCCAGAAGAAAAAAAGCTGCATCATCTCCGTCTGCTAGAAGCCAACTTTCGTCACTAGATTCATCGTTTTTAAACCGAATGTGATTGAGAAATGTTTCTGTAATTAAATTTAGATGTTAATATGAAATATAAAAAAAATTTATTATTTACTATTAAGCAATGGATGTGGAGTTGTAGAGGATACATCATAGACTCTACTTTTGTTAAGCATGGAATGATCTTTATGCTTTTTATTACTAACGTGGAAGCCCAGATCATCAATCTCGCCTACATCAGCGGGCTCTATTATAGGTGCGTTAGTTGGTGGTGGAACAAGCTCGATTCTAGGATTTTGATCTAAGAGCAGGCAGTGATCAAGGCATTGATCTACTACTATATCAAGTTCTTCTTCCTCGGGGCACTCACGGCTCGGACAAGGTGACCACCAAACCTGAAAATGCAGTAAGACGTTTTTATAAACAGAATAACAAGATCAAAAGGTTGGTATTGTTTTTGAATTTGTTTTCCCTTAGTGTAACTACATTTATTAGATATGTTGATTATATTTATACTCTTGATGCAACAATAAGTTTAATCCAGCCCAAAAGTTTGTGACGCATAGAACCAAGCCTCGGACTAAAAACAGGTATGTATCTACATATATATATACTATTTTATTTTTATTTGTGGCCAAAAAAGCCAAATCTGCTTGATGTCCGTCCGTCTGTCTGAACGTCTGTTCATCTGTCCGTCCGACTGTCTGTCAGTGCGCACGATAACAAGAACGCTTTGACCAAGGATCTTGAAATTTTTAATCTTTGTATTTGGTCGAATTAGGTAGACTGGGTGGCTTAGTGGCTAGAGCACTTGCCTTCGGTGCTCCTGGTACCAGGTTCGAATCTGCTAGGCGGCAAGTAGTTTTCGATAGGGTTGGGTGCCAGACTACTAGTTCACTCAGCAGTAAATGAGTTCCTGAGTTAAACTCTGGGTAATAATCACGGACGAGCTTGTGGCTTACCACTTCACCTCCTAGTGTTTCGTTGGTCTCGTAATGAAGTAACTCTAGCATTACTTCAAGGTCTAGTGTGGTGAAACGTCGCGTCACAAATAAATCTCCTTTTTAACTAAGTGTTTTTCACTATATGAATGCCAACTTTGCATTTTATGTATTTGAATCAAAGTTGGCATGAAGTGAACAAAAATAAAAATTTTGAAAATATTTAGCAGTCTTTAAAAATAATTAATCATGAAAACTTGATATAAAAAGTAATAACTAGTTTTTAACTATTTGTAATTTAAATATTTAACCAGTTTTGAGTTATAATAATTTTCAAGAGTTTATCTAATTTATTGATACATTTAATATAAATCAACAATCAATAATTTAAGTGTATATATAAAGAAAGATTGTTGGCAATCGAAAAATATTCTAGATACGTGAAAGGTTGTGACTAATAAAAAATTATGGTATAATAATAAAAACGAATTAATTTAAATTAATTAAATAAATTCATGTTATTGTGAAATACATTAAATTAAATAAATTCTAACTCGTTAATTTATATACAACAATTAAATAAAATAATTCATGTTATTTTAAATTAAATTAAGTTAATCCAAACGAATTGAATTCATTAATTTATATTAAATAATTGTTAAATAAAAATCATATTATTGTTAATACTTAATTCACTATTTCTTTAATTGTGTGAAATTTAATAGTAAAACAACAATAAATAATAGATACTGTTTGGAATTTGCACACTAGGCCCGACTTAGGCTGTTGCGCCATAATCAATGACTATTGGCAGAATTTGTAAGAGACTAAGTTCGTTAACGTGTAAAATTGCCCTACTTCTTCGGCTAGCTGCCAAACAATCCTTAAGCCACGTGTTCAAAATTATTTTCCGATAACTTTTGAACGCTTTAAGCTAGAAATTTGAAATTTTGTGCGCATTAATCTTTAAATGGTTCCAAGGAAAAGTAGAAATACGTAAGGAATCGAGTGGGAAAGCTGCCAAATTGCAGTAATATCAATGCCCTCTGGATAATAGCCGCGCAACTGATAGTTCGTCGTGTGAAAATGCCTCGATGAGTGACGATTTTGTATGGGGACCGATCCATGACGTCACTAATCGGGGGAAAATCGATGCATTTCTCACGACGAACTGTCACATGTGCGCGGCTTGAAATTAAGTTGGCGCTGAGTAGTATGCAATGCGAAGTAGGCGAATACTAATAAATCTCACTGTGACATTAATTTGTATTCGCCTACTTCGCATTGCATATTACTGCAATTTGACCACTTGGTCAAACAGTGTAATACAAGCTTAAACCACCTAGCTTTAGATTTTGAGTAGCAATGAAATGAAATGGGAGTCCTTAATAGACAAACTACAAAGGCATTTCTTATTCCACTTCATCCCCAACTACAATATAAATCGGAATTCAGTATTCATTTAGAGTAAAATACGATTAGCTTGCAGCCGATCGTGACTGCCACTGCAGTGTGCTTTTAAGTACTACAGTGAATACCGCTTATTGTAATCCCGGATAATGTTATAATCTGGATTTTGTTATCAAAACAGTTGGGTCCCATTCTTCACAAACGTTCGTTTTTCATTCGTCTATTGTTATAAACCGGTTAATGTTATTGCTTTTGGCTGGTCCCAAAGTGATTACAATAAGCGGTACCTGCTGTATATAATTTCGCCACACCCTTAGAATGGTGCTTCTAATTTTTTGATCAATTTCACAGATGATGATGTAATGCACTAAAAAATGGAATACGTAACATGTAACTTACTTCAACATTTCCTGTTTCTGGATGACGTATTACATAGGCTGCAGGCAGAACACCCGGTATTTCTTGCTGCGGTATAAACAGCAAAGAGTGATGAAAAAGAGCGTTCAGAAGCAAACTCATCACTACTACTGGTTTGTATTTTCCAAATTTATCCACTAAAAATCCTGGAAAATTAATGTTGATTATTCTTTGTTCGAATTAATTATTGCTAAAAATTATTTGAAAAACCTAATTTTAAAGACGACACTGAAGAGAAGTGGAAGTGGTTTATTAAATAGTATATTACCATATCCTTTGAAACACAATCTTCAAATTTCTAAATCGAAGAAGTAAGGTACTATTGATCAAATGGTAAATTCCCCTTTCAAAAGGCATACTCTAGACACCTCGAACTCTTAATGCTCATTTACCATATAGTTGGCCATTTAGGTACAGAAAATGAAAATTTGTCGTAATGGTCTTTAAATGTCCAAACATTCATCATAATAGACTCATTTAAGTGATGAATTTGATTGAATATTAAGACCAATGTTGTGAAAAATATGCCAGAGTCCACATTTCATGGAATAACATGTGCCACAAAGAAGAAAATAATTTAAATCTCAATTGTTTTAAATTATGCTGTTAAAATCATATGATCATAAGAAAAAACATTTCTTGGAAGTGTAGGGTACTGCGACTAACCTTAGAAATAACCTGGAGGCTATTTGGAACGTTATTTTCTAGGTTCTCAGTCGCATAGCACCCTACACCGCATCTCAGCATTAAACACGTTTCGGACTTCTACCCATAAAATAATAAAGTTGCGCCCAGACTGTTGACCGACCTGGAAAAAAATTATCGTTTAGAACTCAAAAATAAATTTACCCATTAATGGGTGACTTAAAGCTTGAAAACTTGAAACTTGAAAAACTTTGTTCACATATGTATTTCGAAAGTTTAAAGCGAAACGGACGTTGTCCAAGCAATAGAGTTCAGTAGTTCTCAAAGTAGTCGTAGTTCAAAGTAGTCGTAGTTCGAAGACAGTACATCTAGTTGAATATGATGAACCATAAAAAAAAAGAAAGGTCAGTTGATCTAGTAGAAGATGAGCAAAGAAAGGTCAATAGATCTAGTAGAAGATGATGACCCAAAAAAAGAGCTGCAGATCTGAACGGCAAGGAAAACCCAACTAGGAGCGGGACTGACTGCGAACTAGTTCGTTCATTTCAGTTATGGGAACGCTCTCATACATATTGTATACTTACTATAATGAAACATACAATAACTATTAAAAACTAAACTTACCTGTAATTGGGGGACTTAAAAATGTTGTAAACGGAAGCGCTAAATATATTATGGCAATCTCTTCCACAGTTAAACCAATGGATTGCATGTGTATTGTTAAATAAGGTAAGAGAGATGAAGTTGCTGCAAAAAAGAGAAAAAAATTATTTTCTGTTATCGTAGTCATTTGGAAAATTATTATTTGATAAATTAAAAATATTAAATACAGCCGGGTACCTCGTCTACATGCGCGTTTTATATTAAAAAAAATCCGACTTCTATGATTCACATTCGTATCCTTTTTTAGTAGCATTGGCTTTTGAAGCGAACTAATCTACCAAAGAATGTATTTATATTTGTCTACATATGCCTTAGGCATATATAGACAAATGTATAAAAATGAATGTTGTATAAAAATCAATGTTTGTTTGTTTGTCCCGTATGTGTTCCTATACCATTTACCCGATTGCGATATAATTTGATGATTTGTTGAGGGCACGCCTGCTAAGGGTTTTGCGTTAGTAAAATTATATTACAATAGATGGCGCGCGTCGTTCCAACAAGGATGTATTTCATATAGTTTAAATGCAGTTAATGTGTTTTCGGTGTATGAACGCACACGCTAGACAAAAGTGAACAGCAGGAGCGACGCAATCGATGGGAGGAACAAAGCCGATGGGAGCAATGGGGACAACGGTGCATCGGGAGCACAGAAAGAATGGGAGTGACAAAGCAACAGAAGCAATGTGAGGAGCAGAAGCTACTGTCCAACCGAAGCAACGGGAAACGAGCGCAATTGCAATGGGATCAACGGGACCAACGAAGCAGCGGAAACAACAGGAAACAAGACTGGAATACATACAAACCGTATTAAGTTTTAAGTTTTACATACATACAAACCGTGTGCCAAGTTAAGTGGCCATGTGCACTGTTCGGCTTTGCTTGGGATTTTTTCGATTTCCCTTATTTCTGTTGTATGTCCTGTGCACCCAAGGGTGCCATTCTTTGCTGTTCAACCCACCCTTGCTTCACGTTGGTCCGTTGCTTCTATTGCACCGTTTCTGCCGTTGCTCCCGTTGTTCAATTAAGTCAAACGTGCGTCATACACCGAAAACACACAAACTGCCGCTAAACTAGATTGGTCGGGGGTATAACCTTAATATCGTCAATTCGACTATATTGTAGTTAGCGATAAAGTATAATAGAATATGCAGTGCGCGAACAGCTCACTTCTTTTTAAGGACTCTGTTTTGGTTGCTACTCGAAGAAAGAGTTCTTGGAAAATCACTGAAAGTAAGATTATCCATTCTAAGGACTTTCAGTCACGAACTATACCTTTCACTGTGAATTTCGTCTTTCTATGACATATTTGTTTAATAATTGCGATAACCATAATATGTTTGTAACATCATCAGCGTTGGATTCTCGCAACCTCCGTTGCGGCAAGGTCACTGAGACTGTCGAAGAAGTAACCGCATAACCAACCTTTTTTTCTTGTGGATTGAGCTGGACAATTACAAAAAAGATAAAGGACTGTCTCCTCGTCCTCCTTATCCAGGCAGATTCTACAGAAGTCGTTTGAGAGTAGGGAGAGCTTTTTAGCATGCCGGTCGATAAGCCAGTGTCTGGTCAGGACACATGCATACTTCATTAGCTGTGTTTTTTATTCCCGGTTAACCATAAAGCTCGAAAAAATTGCACGGTAAAACAACAACAGTGCGGTTACGGTAACCACACTGTTGTTGTTTTGCCATGTAATTTTTTCGTGCTTTATGGTTAACCGGGAATAAAAAACACAGCTATTGTTAACTAAAAATGGTTTAGCGGGCAGGACCGATTTCAATGATCCTGGTCTAAGGGTGTCCGTGTTCGCACGGACAGCCACGTGTACCTTTCTACATGTTACCTACGAGTACCTCCTAAATGTTCCTAAGTGACACCTTCATGATGCTACTGATGTTACTGCTATAAATATAATTTCTGCACTTAGACCGCTGGTGAGAAGTTCATGAATTCAAACTTTCGACTCATGGATTTGTAAATAAACGCGCTTAATTTCAGTGTATTTTTTTCAAGTTTATCACAGATGAGTTTGAACACTGGCATTCCACTACAGCTATAACAGAAAGCAGACACAGCAGGACACTGTGGTAATAATACTCGCACTTTTCATCTAGGAACTTAGCAAAGAAAAAAATTCCGTATGTCCACTATCATGAAATTTGATCACACGAGGTAGTAGATTCTGTTGACTTTTTTGGGATTAGTGCCAGGGAAAAAAATAATAATAAAAATTTCATAATGCTCAACGCCAACACGCTACTTTATTCAAATTTGGACTTCATGTAGCTATTGAATAACCCTTTAGTTAGATCCGTCGAAGCTCCGCCGTATCATTAACCGTAAATCTTTCAGTTAAAACGTATACGCGTCGGGACGTAATTACCTTATATATTTCATATCGGTGAACATGCGTGTGATTCTCTATCTCTTCCCTTCGATATTGCCGTCTTCTTTACTCCCGGTTAAAGATACCCGATAGTTGGCTGATATAATCCTAAAACCGATACCGATATTCATATACGACGCAGAATAACAACTAGATGTTTTCTAAAGTCGAATGACGCGTGCTGCTAGCATTTATTGCATATGTACATACATACTTATTTTTACCTTCCAACTATACGCAGTTACAGGTTGGCTTAATGTGATGATGGAATAATTTAAAAAAAAAAAAGATAAGTTTGAGGGCTGCAATTTGCATGTCGCAGGTTGCAGTTCGCTGGTCGCTGTCACTGGTCTTTTCAAAACTGTTTTGACAGTTTCACGATTATATAGAGATGAGTTACATCCATTCCCTAAAACAAACTTCTAAAATATTCCAAAGAAGTTTTGCTGTCATAGTGTTGCATTTTTGAATGTATGTGTACTTTCGGGTAGTGCAACACCAATGACATCAACACGGGGTTTTACATAGCGGGGTAGCTAACTACAATGTTTTGCTCGAATTTAAAAAGCTTCTATTTCTGCTTTATTAATTACAAATCGTTCAGTTCATCCTACTTTAATTGTTACTTCCTCCGATCTAAAGAACATTCATTTTTAAACTTCCAAAATTAAATTACTCGCAGTTTGTTAGCTGGTGATATTCCAAAACCCACTTTATGTACATGCATTAGCCAGGCCATTTAGTACATTCGATTTGACAGAAATTTATTGGAGTCTTAATTAGCAGCTTCCGGAAACCAATGATAATATTAATTATATGAATAGGTTGAACTGTACTCACCTCCATACATTACGAAAAGCGTAATTTTTAGCATAATTAAATTGGAATTTATGCCATGTTTATGACAAAATTTACCGAATTTTGTCAAATCTGGTTTTTCATTCGTATCCGTTGCTATTTCTTCGCCCATTTCGAACTTTTTGAAGAACTAATATCCGGTGTGTGGTTCGGGTTTCAAATATTAAAAAGTTGAACGAACGTTTCACGTAGTGAATATCACGTTTAATTAATAACCATTAGTACACATATCCAGTAGCACAGTTTTTTTTTTAAATAAATATGATATGGATGAATCTAAATAAGCACAACTGTTAATAAATGGAATTTATCTTCAAATTGAAGTACCGAACACTTGAAATTAAACGTCGTTTTTCTTATTAAAAGCAATTTTCCAATAAAGCCCGTTCAAGGAATAATGCACATAGTTATACACGTAACTCATATGAGCACAAATATGAAAGTAGCAGTTTTGTTTTGGGGCATTACTGGTAAGTTTTTACAATTGAAAATACAAAATATTCTATTTATTTACACTGCCGTATTGAAACGACTAAAGGAAACTAGTGAACTTCCAATCTTTAATATATCGCTAAAGATAGTACTCACTTGGTGTCTAACGGGACACTAAAAAATAATTTAAGCATCTTAAGTTATATATCAGCTTAATAGATAAGAGAAGAAACGACATCATTTCATTGTGATGTCCCACCGGCAAGACATATTAATAATGCTATTAATGTGAATAAAGACTATTATTACGAGCAGATACACCTTATATGCACGGTCTATTTTTGTTACTGAAATGCAATATATCACTGATATCCAAATTGGTGACATTTGGTCCACTATAAAAGCATACATCTTTTTATCTTTAATAAACATGATGTACCTACCTATTAATATGTACCTAAGTAGATATATCTACATAAATTATTAAGATGGGCAACAAGTTTCTGATTCTTTTTCTTGATTGTATTACTTGACACGCACCGCAAACATCGCGACATTACTTTAAGTGCGTCATTGATTTTTGAGGAAGGGTATTATTTAATGTGCAATAAATTAACGTTAACGCAGTAGACTTGAGGTTCCCACAAAACAATTTGAAAATCTCACCGTTTTAGTTGAGATATCATCTATTAGACGAATATTTAAACTGTTTGGTTTGGTTACGGAAATAATAGGACATTCTTGGTGGGCACCAACCAATGAATACGCGTAAAACGGTTGCCCAGTAGGGTGGTGCAAAAAGCGGGACACAAATTATTTTTATAAATTTCCATAAGAGTAGGGGTAGGGGTAGCATACAGTAGACATATCACACACTGGGTGTTTAAAGAGAGTAAAAATGCTTAAAAAAATCCCACTATCGTTTTTGTTTAGCCGCGTCCCTTTAGCACTATAATAATAATAATAACCAATGGCGCAACAGCCCAAATCGAGCCTGTGCTAGTAATGCTAGAGTTACTTCATTACTAGACCAACGGAACACTTTAGCACTGTATAATCATAGTAGGGTGAATGCACCAATAGTCGGCCATTTAGTGACGTCCCGATATAATATTCCTTACAATTTTTACGGAATGAATTGTATCAATTTCTGTATAAGGTTAAACGATAGTCAATGGTGTCAATTATTAGAAAAACACAATTGAAATAAATTTTTACACAATAAGATTGATAAAAAAAATAATATTCTATGGTGCAGTTTTTCCTATAGTCGGCCACAAAAATCCTAAGTTCGGCCATGTTAGATCCAATAGTCGGCCACTACATAATGAGCTTACAAAATGATGGAGTCATATGACCGAAATATGTTTGTTTTTCAGAATATTAATGAAAAAATGACGGTTTATCATGAGACTATTATAATATCAAAAAATGTCCATATATCGAGTACAAGTATATATATACATATACATTTTACGGGCTCTTTTTACCAGGATTTACTTTTAATTTTTTCGATATTTTAGTGACTTGTCTTTACGCTGTTTAATCGCATGTTTCTCTTTTTTTATTTTTGCCTTTTTGACGAGAGACTGTTGGTATTGTAAGGACGCTATTGCGCTAGGAGACATTCTAGCTGTGTTCCTTTTTTGTTTTCCATGAGAAATTAATGCTCTTGAATGAAACAAATGTTTCTGAAGACTGGGAGAACTGTATGTAGAGCTAATCCCGCTAAAAACGCTAGAAGTAAGAATTTCTTTTGATCGAACTTAACCCAAAAAGGAAGATGGAGCTTCGACCAATTGTTAAACGATTTGTCACGTACTCGAAGAAAGTTTTGCTTTTCATCCATTCCAATGTTGAGCGTCCAAAACCCGATCAACTGACATAACACTTCTTGCGACTTCTTTCGATGGGCGAACATATGGAAAAACTACCATTATGCTATATCTCCATTGGCCCATATTTACTCGGTGATTGTTTCTCCATCCTCTTGGAGCAATAATTTTACCAGTTTTTGGACTCTTTGAAAAACTAGTTCCGTCCCCGTTTAAAACACCCCAAATTTAACCGCAGCCTTCCGAACACTTAAATTTTCACTTCGATGTGCAGAAATAGCATTTCTCATGCTATTCGCATCGTATTGATGGATTGGATGTTTTATAGGGTTTGACATTATTTGTTCGAGATTCGCTAAAATAAATAGTTTAAAAAATCTGCCAATGGTCTGGGCGCAACTTTATTATTTTTCCGGCAGAAGTTCGGATCGCGTTCAATTCTAAGATGCGGTGGAGGTTACTATGTGACTGAAAAACTAACAAAAAGAAGAACTGTACAAGTTACCTCTGTAATAGCTAGTTCATGTTTAAAAAAACAACACCTGGCTCCGATTTGATTTGATCTGTGAAAGGATATAGCAAATTCGTCGTTCATATCCTTCGATGCGCTAGTCTGAACCTGAAGCGGCCTTATATTTGCAAATTCCGCACTAAAAAAATAATCAAAAATTTGTGGTTTAGAGTACAATTAAAGTTGTACTGCTTTTAAAAGACCTTCACTTCCTCCGACAATTTTTCGATTTATTCGAATTCGGTGTACTTCTTTTCGAATTCTTCGACCATTGGTAAGTATTCCGGTCTAACGTTTGCTATGTAGTACTTCCAGTTAATGCCTTTCTTTTCGACTTGCAGGGATTTCATTCTCCTATTTAACGAGGTTGTGATTAATTTAAATTCGATATACAATCACTTACTAAATTTAGGACTTGTTCTTTTCTTGTACATGCACTTCGAAGATTTTGCACCTGGCTCTTGGGCAGTGGCAGCTCGCCGCATAAAGCTAGTGAGGCTGAGCTTTAAGCTTGTGTTACACTGTATGACCACGCTGTCAAATTGCAGTAATATGCAATGCGAAGTAGGCGAATACAAATAAAACTCACAACAGTGTAACACAAGCTTAAAGCTCAGCTTCACTAGCTTTATGCAGCGAGGCGCCACTGCTCTTGGGATACCTTTTAAATAATTCCACATAATTAACCGAAGCTGTGACAAACCTTTCCGAACTAATTGCATATATTTGAATTATTTATGTAAATTTCCAATGACATTTACGTTTCTATAATAAACGGAGCTCCAATGTAAACTTTGTTTCACATTTTATTTTATATTCAAATCTTTAATATTATAGTTTCACTTAAGTGTCACCTTTTATAAATTAAAATTTAACACAAATTAAATATATTTTGAAATTCAAACTTGAGAGTTTACTTGGTAACGGCTAGAGTTTCGTACACGATTGCTTAACTCTACTACTCGAGAATAGCAATTTTTACCTATTGTTCAAGTTTTCACAAATTCCGAAAATCTTTTAGGTTTAATGAGATCAAATTCGCTTTTACTTCTATTGAATCTTCTTTTGGAAAAAAAAACTAAATATGTAAATCAAAAATATCTTTCAACAATCTAGACGCAATTTTATTATTTATGTTATTATTTCATGGGTGTAGGTAGGTTACTATGGACTGACAACCCAAAGAATAACCAAGCAGTCATTTGGAACGTTATTTTATACACAGCAAATTTTTTTTCTAGTGAAGTTCAACTAGAGACAATCTAGTGAAAATTGCCTACTGATAATCTAGTGAAAAATGTCCTACCCCTAAAAATGTAGTGAAAATAACTAGAAGTACAGTTCGCAGTGTCAATTTTACTGTTTTCTAGTGCTTACCAATCTGTTTCTAGGAACTGGATAAATTTACTGTGAGTCTAGTGAAAATAGAATTACAGTCAAAACCGGATATAACGACATTGAAGGGACCGTCGCTATATCCAATAATCGTTATAAGCACGTTATATGCAATTTAGATACATTTCTTTGTATAGAGATTCGACCGGGACCATGCCATTTGTCGTAATAGCCGGATTCGTCTTTCTAAGCGATTTCGTTATATCCGAATTTGACTGTAGATGCAAACAGTTATAAAGACAAGTAGTGAGGCATCAGTGTACTCCGTTTACATGGAGAATCCAAAGATCGAAAGATCGAAATTTGGATTGCGTTCGCGACAACACCGGATCGAAAGATCGAAACATGAGATGGCATTAAAACGAACGACATAACCGGTTACGATTCGATCCTGGGGCCTTATTACTGAATACGATACGATCAAAATCAATCGTAAATTCCTGAATTCGGCATATTAAAATATAGAATTTACGATTGATTTTGATCGTATCGTATTCAGTAATAAAGTAGTTGCACGCAGTTGGTTTGGATCGAGTCGATCTCGTTTGTTTGTTGTTGTCTTAGCGTGTGAGTGAGTGAGACAAAACAGGTGCGTTATGTCAATTTGTTGTTGTTTTGCGTGCAAGTGAATGCGACGACGTCCACCTTCAACTTAACCGCTGCTTGTCATCTCTAGTATTATCTGTAGATTTTTACTATCTACTCAGTTTCGTTTACTAGTTCGAGAAGTTGGTTTGGATCGAGTCGATCTCGTTTGTTTGTTGTTGTCTTAGCGTGTGAGTGAGTGAGACAAAACAGGTGCGTTATGTCAATTTGTTGTTGTTTTGCGTGCAAGTGAATGCGACGACGTCCACCTTCAACTTAACCGCTGCTTGTCATCTCTAGTATATATATATATCTGTAGATTTTTACTATCTACTCAGTTTCGTTTACTAGAATACCAGTGTTTTGCCTCTTTATCAAAACAAATGAAGTACTAGTAATTAGAACTAGATTATCGATAAATTTTGTAAGAAACTCAGTAAAAATATTTCCTATAAAACTAGTAAATTTAACTAGATTATTGAGAGGATTCTGATAGAAATCCAGTTAAAGAATTCCCTGATTTTCTAGTAGATACTTATTCACTAGACCTTTACTAGAATATCTAGGAGCTAAATTCTAGTGGTGTTTAACTAGAATCTAGTTGAAAAAAATTTACTGTGTAGGTTTTCAGTCGCATAATAACCTGCTCCGCATTTCAGCATTAAATGCTTTCCGCACTTTTTTTATAGCTTACAAAAAATAATTTATTTATAATAAGAGTCTAAAGCCAACTGTATTACTCGTATTAGGACTTTATTTGGAAAGTTAGTTTTATCAGTAGCTTTGTTACTTTTAGTTTTAGTTAATTAAAATAGATTGTAATAGCTCCTGCATAAAAAAATTTAAATAAATGATCAGCCTACAAAAGTAAAAATAGTTGAAAAATTCTGAAATACGTTGTTAATCCAATTAAATTTGACCTCGGAATTATGCTAAAACAGTAAAAATTTATGTTCTTTGGGAATTGAATATTGAAAAATAATCAATGCTATGTCTCATAAGACCTAAGAGATATTACAGAATTCGTGAAAGCATTCGCATAATCTTAAATCTTGCGAGATATACATCGAGAAATGCGGCGGATATAAAAACTTGGATATCTCAATATCTAAGAATAAATATAAAAATGGATGTATATAAATATGTATACATACGAAAATCATACGTCAAAACCTTCACATCCTATGAAATCAGTATTTGAACGAGAGCATAAAAAGCCTTTAAAAACAAAATGCATGTCTCAGAAATATACAAATTTATGAAAATATATTCAACCCTTTTATACAAACTTCCGGTTTGAATATCCAAAAATTCTACAATTAGGGTTTGAGCGCCTATATGAATGCATAAGAAGTCTGTGAAAGTAAGAACCATTTGGTAGCTCATCCGACCTAAGAGATATAACAGAATTCGTGAGAATATCTACAATGAAATGTACATGCGAGTTTTCAAAACCTTCTTTGGATTTGAATAGTTTTACGGGATAGATATAGATATAGATTCTTGGCATTGATTCAGCACTAACGAGGATTTAACAATAGGCAAAACAAAACACCGCCAGAGTGGAGGGAAAGTTGCGAATATATTTAATGTGGGTTCGCCAATCTGCTGTCGTGACCTCTACTTAAATACCGTGATAATGTAGGTTACATGATGAACGAGAACATAATCTTCGCAGAATGTATGACATATGTAAGATCTTCTTTTCGGGTGGTCATATTTATAGTTTATAACAATTGCATTAATAAATAAACAGATTAGTGTAGACAGCAGCAGCGGGGATATTTCACTCTTTAAAAGCAAATGCGACTAGTGTAAAAATAATTTACTTTGTTAACTACTTGCTTTTATTGTAACTAAATCCGAAAAACGCAGTTACAGATAATTATTGTTTGTTTTGTCAATTAATATTTATTGTTACAGGAAGCACTTTAATATTTTGCCCGCTAGTAATATGCTATTTTTAAATCTACTGGATTTTTAGACTTTTCAAATAATTCGATCTTCATAAACTCCTAAGTTTTAGAATTAAAAATAACAAAATGCCAGCTAGGCGATTACACTAGATATTCTACGTGTGTACCCATATCTCATCGTTTTATGTGAACCGTATATAGACTCGAAGGAGCCATTTCATCTAATTGTTTTCCTTTTGTTTCTGGAACAAACATTACTATAAATAAAAGTCCGATACACGAAATACAGGCGTATAGCCAAAACGCGCCATGTAATCCCAGAAGCTCCTTTGAATTAAAAAAGGAATGTTAGAAAAAAAACAGCTAAGAATTTACATACGTACCTGGAAATCGACAAAAGTTTTGACACCAAGGAAAGCGCAAAAGTACCCAAAGCTTGTAGTAATAGAACTTCCTAAACCTCTGTATTCAAGTGGGAATAGCTCGCTGACAAGAAGAGACGAGATTGGAGAGATGCCTTTAAATAATCATGTGGGAAGTGGGATTAATTATATTTTCAATATTAAACTTATGATTTATGAGCACCTAATGAAAACGCTATTGTAAAAATTAATACACATAACAACGGTATCCAATCCAAACTTCCAACTAAAACGTCTGAATCAAAATTATTGACTATTGAAATCTTAGCACTTTGTTCGTAATAAACATAAGATCCAAAGCTTGCTAAAGCAAGTGACATGAAGACGCTGCTAGCTATTAAAAGTGGAATACGACCCACAATGTCAATTAATAGACCCGAGAGCATGGATGCCAATAACTGTACGAAAGCTACTGCAATAGCGCCTCCATGAGGATTCATTCCGTCGAACGTTTGACGAAATATTTTCACAGCATAGAATCCAAATGAGTTAGCTCCTGCAAATTTTAAAATGTTATATTATATAAAAAAAAAATATTAAACAGTAACATAAGTTTTTTCTACTTTAAATTACCTGTAAAACGCTGGAAAACCATTAAACCACACGTTGTCACAAGTGGCTTTATAAGTCGTATGTTCTTTAAATATAGTTCAAAATTTTTCATAAGATTATTAATTGATGTTGGAGCTTCCAAATAGTGCAATTGCTTCTTCGAACTCCAAATGTTAGCCTTCATAATGGCCAGATCCTGCTCTAGATTTGTATTTGATCCCTTAAGCCAGTGAAGCGATCTATAGGGTGATATAAAAACATTTAACTTTATTGGGAGTGTAAGTTTGTGATAGACGTTAATCTTTTAAAATTAGTAAGATTTTGGTTTAAAATATTATAACGAGATAAACCTTTTATTCGTTACTGAGAATAAGACACCAACTGACAAATTGTTTTGTACTGATAACAAAAAAAAAAAAAATGTTGCATGGATCTTGCAAAATTTATTTTACATTAAAAAGGGTGTTTTTCTTAAAAAAAATATATTCTATTTAATAATTATTTTCTAGTTTTTTATATTATATTTTATATTTTTATATTTAGTTATTGTATTCTATTTTTAAGTTCGGTATGTGTAATTTTTTTGAAAAGTGTCCATTATTTTAGCTCTACATTAATTTCAAATTTCAGTCTCCTAATGTAAGCGCTTCCTGAGATACAGAAACCTTTGCTCTCACATCCCACCTCCTAAAGTCAAGTTAATATTGCATTGTCAACAGCGATGCCAGATTTGAATATTTATCTTCAATTTGAAGATTTGTAACGCTCCTGAAGATTTGAAGATATTAATGGCTTTGTTGAAGATTTTTTTGTATTCGTAAGATATTTTTCTTCAATTTCGATAAAAAAAATTAATTAATACATTCCGAACTTATATTTTCCTGTGTTTCCGCAATTTTCACTTAAGTAACCAGTACAACCATTTTTTATCCCTGTTTGATTTTTTTTTCTTGAGAGGATTTTAATCGTTTCAAATCGTTTTTGGTTCGCTGTCTATCAGCGAACTAATTTTTATTTTACAGAAAAAATAGTGTTTAATGTTTTCAAATTATTTGAAGGGCATAGCTATTAAAAATCAACAATTATTTATCTTCTAGAAATACCAATTAATTATAATATCTGTGATACTTTTCAATGAATTGCGGTCTTCTTATGTAATTCTTGCCATGAAAATCGTGAAAAATTGTTTCACTTTGACTTCATATATTATTAACAGAAATGATAGATAGATGGATAGATAGATAAATTTATTCACTAGTTTCGTTTACAATTGTGTTACAATTCATGATTTATTTTAGAGACCAAGATAAACTTTTACAACTATATACCTACTTAAATTATTGAGCTAATTGCAGTAGTAGTGTGGTAATTAATTATTGAAATTATGAGGAAAAGTTGTGACTAAAAACCTCTTTATAAATTCCTAACCTAATCCTAAAGCTAACTTATCCTAGAGCTGACTAATTCTAAAGCTAAGTACCCAATTTTAAATATTATTTTAATGACATAGCGACATAATTAGTGGGTTATCCGAGCGAAGGCAATTATTTGTGAATGAGCCCGTTAGTTGGTTTGCCATAACAATTAATGTTTTGCATTTTCCTATTTGGTGCAATTCTTGTGTAGAAAAATGCCAAGGTTTATTGAGTATTATTTTTAAACATTTATTTTGAATGATTTGCATTTTTCTTTTGTGGATGGAAGCACAATTGTTCCAAATAGGCGCCCCATAGCAAAGTGCAGGCTGCATCACGGATTTAAATATTAACAACTTATTTTCCTGTGAAAGTTTTGATTTTCTGTTTATTAAGGGATATAACATCCGAATGTATTTTGATAGCTTCGAAACAGACTCTGTAGCATGTTCATTAAATGTTAGTTTGGCATCTAAAATAAGGCCTAGGTATTTAACATTTTTCGACCATAAAATGGGACTACCTAGAACATTTATTATCGGGTTTGGAAGAAAACGCGAGGACCTTTTCCTAGTGAAAAAGAGAGCTTGTGTCTTGCTAGCATTTATTTTGATTTTCCACTTATTATAATATTGCGAAATCAACTGGAGTTGTGACTGCAGATTATTTATAATTTCATTTGGATCCTCTGAGCTGGAATATAACGCTGTGTCGTCTGCAAACATAGCAATTTCACATTTTGTTGAACGGGGGAAGTCCGACGTATAAATATTATAAAGAGTAGGGCTTAGGCAAGAGGCCTGAGGAACACCTCCAGGAATATTTCTATAAACAGAGAAATGATCGTTAATTTTGACCGAAAAACTTCGATCAGCAAGGAAGGATGAAATTATTTCTATCAGAAATTCCGGAAAGTCAATTTTTTTGAGTTTAAACAACAAACCATGATGCCAAATAGTATCGAATGCTTTTTCAATGTCGAGGGTAATCAGACCAGTCGATTTCTTCATTTGCAGCGCATTTCTGATATCAGATGTAACTCTATAGAGTTGATGGTTCGTGGAGTGACCCGCGCGGAACCCAAACTGAAAGTCTGGGATAACTGGAGAGCAGTTGAGTTTCTGGTTTATATGAATTAAAATTATTTTTTCAAAAACTTTTCCCATTAACGGCAGTAAACTAATTGGTCGGTAATTCACTGGCTGACTAGTGGCCTTTTTCCAGCTCTTGGGGAAATATCTGAATTTTAAGCATGCGTTAAATATGAAGTTGAGTAAAACAATTCCGTTTTTGGGGAGGTTTTTCAGACACGTTGTGGAGATTCTATCGGATCCCGGAGCTTTCTTCTTCTTAAATTTATGGATGATAGCTTTAATGGTTGAAGGCTTACATAAGTTTTCAGGAGTAACGCCAGTATTATTTGAAGAAAGACAAGATATTGTATCTTCCACTAGTTCTTCAGTCAGTTTGTCACCCAGATTTTGGGAAAGAGTGTGGTTGTTGGTAAAGTTTTCGGCAAGTAGCTCAGCTTTTCCACTATTAGAGAAAATTTCAGTATCTCCCGATTTAAGCGGTAATGACATGTTAATTATTCAAGAAATAGGTAATATGTATGCGTTTAAAAAACTCGAATTTACGCATTTTAAAAAATGTTTAAGGGTTGTTGTTCTAATAGCATTTTTCCCAAATACAGTTTTGAATTTTCTTTTATGGATTTCATAGTTTGTTTGTTTGTTTTTTTGTTGCCATTAACGTGAAATATTGGTAAGAAAACAGTCATAAATCATCAAAATTGCATTTAACGTGCACACGGAGCCTGAACACTTAACAGCTTCATTTTCGCTTATATTTTCTCATTCATAGTCATGTTCAACTTGTAAACCGACTTATGACTTGAAAACCGACTTATGACTTGTAAACGCTTCAATAGCAACATATATGAATGAATAAATGAATGAATAAAAAGAAATTCAAAAAATCCCTTACATTTTCTATATATTTTTAAAACATAGTAAAATTAAAAGTGGTTCTATCTAAATGTTAATTTATTTTTAACACAGTATCATGCTTAAATGATACTGTCACAAACATGAACACAAATGCTTTTTAAGTTTAAGTTAGTGAGAGCAGTGGTGGTCATATTGCTCGTCGAAGGGAGGGGGGCATTGAAGTTCAGTAGCTACTGTATAGAAAATTGGTGCAGTAATTTAAAAAAATCGGAAATCCTGTAATTATTATAACTTTATAAGCAGTATCTTATACAGGCCAGATGTGGTAGGTAATACAGGGTGCGGTACTTTGCCTTAAAAAATCAAAAGCTATAAAAGAAAAACTACCTTCATATTTTTATCAGTTTTACTTACGTTTCCAAAAGAAGAAGGTATCAGTAGAATTTAAAAAATAATTTAAAAATGCTCGAGTACTTCAATGAAGAATATGGGGACATTGTGTTCATTTATGGAGAGTGTCACGAAAATGAACGAGCCGCGCGAGCGTTTTACCATCATATTGTTCATTGGTGTACTCAGGCATGCTGAAATTATTTTTTAAATTCTACTGATACCTTCTTCTTTTGGAAACGTAAGTAAAACTGATAAAACTGATGGAGTAACAGGAGTAACGAAAGTAATGGGAGAAATGAAAGCATCGGGAGCAACGGGAGAAATAGGAGCAATAGGAGAAATGGGAGCAACGGGAGAGAAAATAAAATTTAAATTACATTTTTATAATGGGTTTTTCTAAAAAAAAACTTCATTGATCACTGAATTTTTAGGATTGACGAAGCAAAAATCTGTGTTTTCGTGTAAATATCTCAAGATTGGATGCAGTTGCAATTTAGACTGTTACATCAAATGAAAGGTAGTTCGATTGCCTAAAAAATGAGCTATAACGCTTTGCCTTATGATTATTCGTTTTCAAGATAATAACGTTTTAAGTGAATGAGGGTACCGGTCAAAAACACTTTTCTTAACCACCCTGTATTTCCACTAATATTGAAAATTGACCCACCCTGTAGAACAATTTTTTTCTCCAAATATATCAAGGAATAACCCCTTACAAGGTGGCACACGGAGTGCCAAATACCCTGTATATAGCAGGGATATAAAGCATGAGTGTATCTGTCTGATAAAGCAAGCGTTCCAAAATGAAAACCACAATTCAAATAATAATAACCTCTTAATACTCGTACTACAGAACTCTTATATGATTGAGAAATAAATAAAAATGTTTACTTTTAACTTATATGTATGAAAATAAATTATTCTTTTTTTTTTAATTGAACCGTTTGTATGGATTTATGAACAAGGCACACACATATTTCAGCGTATTTTCCGAGATAAAATCGTTGTTTACAAAATATATATATATATGTACCTATATGTAGGTACATATATCCCAACTCAAAATAAATGAAAATAATATTCATCTGGAAATTACATGAAATAATACTTACTTATACTTATTGCACGAATTCATCAAAATCTACTTTAATTTAAAATAACTTCCAACTATGGCCTAATAACAAACGGTGGATCATATATTTTAAATTGAAGAGTAATTGATAAAAATATCAATTTTCATTAGATGCTTTACCGAATACTAGACAAATGTGTTTCTATTTGCCTTGGAAAAATGCCTTATCAAATTAGAAGGCTGAAAACCGATATTACTTTTTTTCTAGATGAAGGACCTATATTTTAAGTGAATCGCCTATATAATTTTTTTCATCATGTACAGGACAGTGTAGCTTAGGTTGGGTGAGCTGGATGGCGCACAACAACAGCGTCAGTTTAGTTGAATGTTAAAAATTTGAAGATCAACTTTTTCTTAAGTTCAAATAACGATATTCAGGAATGAGATAAATAACCCTTATCTTATCATTAGCGGAGAAAAATAAAAAAAAGAATCTTCTTTTACCATGCCTACGTCATTTAACGAATATACTATCTAAATTCCATGATTGTGGATGAAGCGCTTTGGGATGATCATTGATACGAGACTCTTTTTTATATATAGAATTAAGCAAATAATTATTATTTAAACTTACCTAATAGCATCGTCGTCTTTCATTTTTAGTAAAAGATAACTCGGCGTTTCTGGAATATATATTATTGCGAAGAAAAGCATAATAGGAAATATTGAGATAAGTAAAGCCAATTGCTTCCAGTTCAAATAAACTCCAAAGGAAAATGATATTAGTACTCCTAGATGGCTAGCAATTTTTTGTATTCCACTAAGAAATCCTCGAATATCTGGTGAAGATATCTCACTGATGTAAACCTGAAAATGGAAACATGTATTATACTCGTAAGTATATTACTATAGGTATATTGAGGCCAACTAAATAACATACCTGCGTCACCATGGATATAACTGAGCAACAAAATCCAGCAACGAATGCCGTAATGAACATCGTTTCCACTGATTTCGCAAAAACCGTCAACATCCATGACAATGAAAAAGGCAATGATGTCAAAGTTAAAATATTCTTACGTCCGTAACGCATTGCTACTCCTCCGAATATTCCTCCAAAAAGTGCACCTAATCATTTCAATGTTTATTAAGGCTTACGCTATTAAGTAACTGACTAACCTAAAAGCGACAAACTTGCAATCCAACTTGCTTGTTGATCCGAAACAGTAAATCCTGTTAGATTGCCCTTATTTCGCGTTTGAAGCTCCTGTAAGTTTGCAATAGCCGGACTGGTGTAACCTTTTCCTAAACCAGCAGCCAGGGGTCCAAGTGACACCGCAAATGCAGCAATTATCTTTAAAAAGAAATTAAACTATAGAATAAGTTTGTTAAGTACAGTCGTACAAAAATACTATATCGCAGTCACGATAAGACGGAAGCTAATCGTGATATACTCTAAATATTCTAAACTCCGATTTAGCATAATAAGTGGTGCTCATGCAATTTATCCTATTTTAAGACTGTCATTTGGTGGTAATTGGAAAATTAAGGACAACATCTTCCGTTTTCAATTTTGTATCTGGAACTTTAAATAAATCACCGAAATTTCCATTGTTTAATGGGTTTTGCATGGGGTTTCAGGAAAGACTCACTCGGTTTTCAGCAAGTTTATTCTTTTACTTGGAATCATTCAAAAATTCATGAGTACATAGGGAACTCATGAAGTCCCTGCTTAAAGCGTTTTGAACGTTTCGGACAATATTCGTGAACACGTGTTTGAAGAACTTTTGTATGGGAGCTATCAGTAAAGGAAACTATACTGAGTGCAGTAAATTCATTGAAGATGTTTCTATATATATAAATAAAATTACTACCTTCCAATATTCTACTAGAATACCGTAAAAAGCTCTATACTCTTCTCGCATATTTTACCCAGTTCTCGCATGTTCTATACATTTCCTCCTTTCCTTGTTCTAAACACACATCGAAATCTTACGACTCAGAACATGCAGTATATAAGGGCATCAGCAGCGGTTTCAATATTCGTTTTTATAGTTCAATTTCTTATTGTCATATTGTCTCTCGACCCTACTAAAAATCTGTTAGGGGTGACTCACGGCTTATATTTGTTTACATTTTTTATCAATCTGAAAGGAAAGCGTGAGAGCATCACGAACCTGGTGGTCAATACGACAACAACATAAATTTTCTTCACAAAAGGTGTCTTTCCCACCACAAAAACTAGCATTTAGTTTCCATACCTGTATGTACGACCGTTATCCGTTCCGACACTAAGAGGTGAATTATTAAACTTCACCACCTCCTTCGCCACACTAAAAATCACAATAAAACCTCGATAGTGCCACATTGATGGATGTTGGAACGGAATCATTGTTGCTAGAAATTTCTTCCCTCCGAGAAAATAGCGTCACAAAATATCCAACGCGAAAATTTCTTTACACTTCTCGAATACTCTTCTTCTCGCTCATCTCGCATCACACCACAGAATATTAGGGAAAGCTCTCGACTCAACACATGCAGTATACAAGTCAGTGGCGTAGCTAGACATGGTTTTGGGGGGGGGGGGGTCAGCACCAAAATTTTAATACTGACCAATTTGAACTTCGAATTGACCAGTAAAGTTCGATATTATCTACAAGTAGTTATTAATAGTAGTAGCAGTAGATATTATATTGTTACGACCCTTTTCAAAAGATGTCGTTGGACGCAATAAGAAGAAAACACTGTCGTGAAGAAAAAGGCGTAAGAAAAGACGACTAGATCGTTGGAGGAGGCGATGTTCTTTTCTCTAGTTCATGTTCTTGTGGTCTTTGCACAAAAAGGTGATATTATTTGAGCGAATTAAAATAAACCCCCCCCCCCCCCCGGGTGGGGACGGGGGTGACTGACTGTCTCCTCCTCCTCCTCATCCAGGCAGCTTCTACTGAAGTCGTTTGAGAAGAGACCGAGTCTTTTAGCATGTCCACCTATAAAGTTCCTTAATCTGTGACCTACGAGTCTTCATATTTGTGTACGGATGACAAACGTGCTGTTTTTTCACGAAATTTCAGGAAAGGAATTTTTTTTTTATTCGGTTACTAAAATTAATTGAATTATTGAAATAATTAAGTATAAATTCAGAGCGTCTGATGTGGGTGACCACATGTGATGTCTCAACCTGTATTAGGAACCGGGATAAGTTAATGAAGGTGATCGATGATCGAGGTCATTTCACAGATTGCCAAGCAGCAGAGGCTTTTGCATCAAGGCGGTTAGAGTGGATAATATTTACATTGAAACCTTCCACTGTCGGTACTAACTGCCAATTTGGGCTTTTGATAACGAATCGTATGGTTTAAGTAATCTACACTAGGTATACATTGATTATTATGACTGCACAATATCTACAATTAAATATCTGCAAGTCGCTATCCAGACTGGAAGTATGACCGAAGTTCATGAAGAACAGCTGATGAAACTTGTATTTATGTTCTAACATCCGCAATATATTTATTTTACTCACCATGTTCGCATTTTTATTAATTGCTTTCTTATTACTTTCATTACAGTGCATTATATAACCAATATTTTACAAAACCATATTCTAATATTAATATAACTATTGTGAACCTGAAAGTGAGTTTCCGGGACAAATCAATATTTTTTTTTTTTGGTCCTTATCAACTTTTTAACACAGGAAATTAACAATATGAAGTTCTAATTTGAGCGTATGTTCTGATGTATTTTCGGTTTGCGAAATTAAGAACTGATATCCAACACTGTTTATAACTCCACAAAACTATCGGATTCTTTTTCCATGCGGAACTGACAATAATTACTAAACTAAATATAATGGTTCAAGGATACATAAGAACTGGAAATTGTGCTCTGAACCCTTCTCGAGCAAAGACATATCCTCATTCTCGGGAACTGGCGCATGACATGAACTCAATTTTGGATTTGTAGACGAGAGCATGTACTTGCTATGTAGGTAAATATTTTATCCTACTAAAATTATTTACATATGAGTTAAATCATATAAGCTAATACTCGTTAAACTGATAAATAGATGAACGAGTAGTAAAAAAGATATGGTATGCGGATACTTTCTCTTCGCAGAATTCAAATATTAGAAACTTTGTGGTATCCAGCAAGAGAAGGAAGGTTCGATGGAACCTGGACTCGGCCGAGAATTTTTACGCACAAATTGCACCTGGTACTGAAGTGGCGCTGAAGGGAAAGGGGAAGAAAAAAGTGCATCCATATACGGGTGTTTAATACTGTTTTGGGTAGCAAATGGCAAACACGTAATAATTTAGGTCAATTTGGTGCATATGTATATCTGTATTTAGTATAGGAATCGATTTATTTACTTTGTATGATTATTGGAACATTCATCATTAATTTGTTATAAAGGGTTCTTATGCATACAAGTAAAAGTTCCTACATCCGATCGAAGTCGCACTTGTTTACGCACTGCGATACAGAGCCATACCCGAATTTAAACTTTTTTGAGATGGGTGGTTCTTCATGGATGCTAATGAGACTATGGGTGTTGTCGCTAAAACCTAGTCACTGTGAAGAGTCAACGTGGTGGAGAGTTGATATAGACTAGAGTAGAGTAGAGTAGAGTAGAGTAGAGTAGAGTAGAGTAGAGAAGATTAGAGTAGAGTAGAGTAGAGTAATGTAGAGTAGTGTAGAGTAGAGTAGAGTAGAGTAGAGTAGAGTAGAGTAGAGTAGAGTAGAGTAGAGTAGAGTAGAGTAGAGTAAAGTAATGTAGAGTAGTGTAGACTAGAGTAGAGTAGAGTAGAGTAGAGTAGAGTAGAGTAGAGTAGAGTAGAGTAGAGTAGAGTAGAGAACCTATACCCACTTACTCCAACATTCACTATCTTTAGAGCGGTCAATGCGTATATCGATGAAAAACCGAAAATATGAGACTGCCAGTGGCAGGGGGTGGGGGTTGGCCAAGAAGATTTATAGTAAAATTGGAAAAAATTTGTAACCAATGGAACTCTCTCTATAAGGCCAATTTCCTATAGTATAAAAATGAACACCACCCTCTCTATACCATAATGCCATTATAAAAAGTCTATTCTTAGAACTTGCCAAACCTATAGCTCTACCTAAATACCAAGTTTTAGTTATACAGGGTGCGCCATCAGTTCCTCCGGTATGAGAATGTTGAATAACTTTTGAAAGAAACAATAGATTGCAAAGAATAGTGTTTTTTTATTTAGTTCAACCCTTCAGAATTTATGTGGACTACTTTTTAAAAACAACATCGATTAAATGACCACCTTTATAGACCACCGCAAACTGTGATCCTTTTCGGGCATTTTCCATCACTTCTTCGAGCATCTCGGTCGGTATGGCAGCTATTTCGGCACGAATATTGGTCTTGAGCTCGTCAATGGACTTCGGATTGCTGGTGTAAGCTTTACTATGCAAATAACGCCGCAAAAAGAAGTCCAGGGGGTTAAATCGGGGGCCACTGGCCAGTCAATATCGCCTCTTTTCGATATTAAGAGTCTAGGGAATTTTTGTTGCAAAAAACCGCATTGATTGGGTTGCTGTGTGGCATGGCGCCCCGTCTTGTTGAAACCAGAAGTCAGTCGGACCTTATTCACGCATTTTCGGACACACAAATGTGCCAACATCCACCGATATTGTTTACCATCGACTGTTTCGCCTTCCTTGAAGAAAAATGGCCCAGTGATGGTTTGTGCGAACAAGCGGTGTCACTTTTTGATCATGTAATGATGTTTCATGAATTTCGTGAGGATTTTCTGACCCCCAAATGCGGCAATTTTGTTTATTAACACCGCCAGAGAGGGTGAAATGCGCCTCGTCGGTCATTAAAACTTGCATCTAAAAGTGACGACTATATTCAATGTATGTACACACCTAGTCACTCTTTCGGCGCGTTATTTTGGTGTGAATCGGTCCATGATTAAAATTCTATTAAATTCAATGCACTCCAATGAACTTCCGCTCTCTTGGGCTCAACATTAAATTAACAATTAAAACTTGCACTTGACTACTTAACAGTTTTTCCTTAAGGGGCTAGTTGCAAAAAATATGGAAAAATATCGATTTTTTTTATTTCATATTATTTCTCTACACTTATTTCTGCATATCACACAATAGACCGCACCTTTGTCGGACAACGGGAAGTGCCTCAAATTTTGGTTTGAAGTGGAGGAAGTCGAATATGTAAGTCATTGCAAGATATTTTTTCATTTTTGACTCTCCTGAAAAGTAGTGCTATTTCAACTTTTGGTACACGTTTCATTTTTTGGTGGTAATATTGACTTCATACATGAGTAAATTAAAATATCGCATAAAAACTATAACTTTTTCAAATATGAAAGAAGAAAAACAGTAAAAAATGTTATTCATTCCTTTTTTCATAAATATCTCGACTTTTAGCGAAAAATTTTTTATTTACTCATGTACTAAACTTTTAAATACACTAAACAATAAGTGTAAAAAATTTGATTATTGTGAGTTAAGTGGAATCATATCCATATCACTGTTGTGAGGTGTTGGAGTTTAAAATTCTCACTAAATTGGGAATTCCTGATCAGTTTTCCCACCAATCGTATTGAAATTATTTATTTTTTAATTCAAATTTTATTTATTTTTTTTTTGATTGAAATTTTATATCTACAATATTTTTGGATTAAAATTTTATTTATAGCAGTTTCGCTACATCCAACTTTCTTAGCAATTATATTTTATTTCAACGAACTCATGCATTTTTACTGTCAAGTGCTATTTGTGGATTCAACAACTTAATTTGCTTAAAAATTGGATCGGTAATGGCAATCCGTTTTTGAGTTCCTTAAAAGTTGTGATATAATAGGAGTGATTTTTGCGCATCAGAGCAGGTTAGAAATTTAAGGCGCGTTAAAAACTTTTCGGGCTGGATTAAACATATGAAGGTAGATATAATACTCTATATGATTTCATCTAGAGTATAAAAATGACTGATAAAAAAGATTTTTTCATTTTTTATCCGATACCATTGACTGTAGCCAATCGGGACTGAGGTATGATTAGTATTCAAATCAGTTCATGATCAATATGAACGAATTAGATTACTCCAGGCGCGAACGCAGAAAAATATTGGGGGGGGGGGGGGGGGGGTTGAGACTAATAATTATTTCGGGGGGTTGAGACTAATAATTATTTCGGGGGGGGGGAGGTGGGGTTTCATACAAATTTACTCGTTGAGTGCAAGTTACATTTAGTTTTGCGTATGTAACTACATCATTTCAGGGGGGGGGGGGGGGGGTTTGAACCCCAAAACCACCCCCTGCGTTCGCGCCTGGATTACTCCATCATTTTTCGTCATAATCCATGAGGTTACTTTTATTCCTTTCATTCCTTAATCCATACCTTCACCTACATCCTTTACATCGACACTTTAAATCCACCTACAATATTCAGCTACTCTGTACAAATTTTTATCTAAGGCTATTTTCTACTCTCTCCGCTATCTCCTTTGAATTTTCAATCGTTTCATTCGCCCGTTAATTTTATTTCGAATGCAATTTACGTAGGTACTCATTTTTTATTGACGTAACAGCTTCAATTTTATTCTTTCCTTGAATAGTCCCTAATTGTTTTTCTCCGAAGGGTTTTATACTACTTTTGAAATTTACTCATAATTTAATAAATTTTGACATACCGACGTTTCTTGAATATTAAGCAAATTGAAAGGTGCATTATTCTCGGCAAAGTTTTGTAATATAAAGTCCGGAAAATGAAATCTTTTCACATTGTGCTTTTATCCTCCGTCGAAATAACATAAACTTGTAAGTACGAAATAAGGATACTGTGGAGTCGCGATTATTCGAGTTCTGTAATAAAGGAGCCAACTTAAGCCAGAGTTCTGACTTAAAGTCCAGGGACGATACTACGGAATATCCGAGCCATTGTCGTTAACTACTATCCGTTTTGACTTATTATAACCGCGTGATTCTTCACTATCGTTGATTTATCACTAGTTCAGATAATTGGCACTCTACTGTGCCTGTATTTACTAGATATTGATACGGTTCCAGTGTGTGACTTATAGTATTTCTCATATCCCCATAAAATATATTAGTACCTAAGTAATAATAATATTCTTCTTCTTTCATTTTTCATATTTTTCAGAGAACTTGATTTCGATGGGTTACTCAATAGTTCAATTGACTGTAATATTCTGCCTCGTTAGTTTTTCCTTGTTGGTTCTAATAGCAAGCGAAAAAACTGCAGACAGTTTGAAGCTACCGAACCGCAGGTCTATTGCAGCTAAACGAAATCTCCATCTGATGTATGAGTACGATCCAAGAACGTTGCAAGTAAACCGATTCAAGCCAGACCTACTTATTGATTATGATGAGTTTTACGAAAAAAATTCTCTGGATAAGACTGGAGAAGAAGGATTGCACAATTCAGGGAAACGAACCGGCGAAGACCAATTTGACGACTACGGGCACATGCGTTTCGGGAGAAGTTCACGTGTATAAAAACATTAATATTATTGTATGATCAGTAAATTGTAGTTAACTAGTAAAAACAATTTTTAAGGAGCATACCTATATAAATAAAAAAAAACTCTGCAAACAGTTTAAGCGATACTTTATTATTTTTCGGACTGAAATCCGACGCATTGGTTTTAGCTCCGCTACTACCTAGTTACTATGCGGTTGGTATCTAACTATCTAACTTTATTTAGGGGTGGTATGTAGACATACATAAGTATATAGGTGAACCTTTTATGTGCTTGCATAAAGAGACCTTAATTGCAAAGAATTCACTTGAATGAATATCGAAAAATTCTGAAATTGCCTTTAGTGATGCACAAGTATTTATTTAATAATTAAATAACATCCTCATTCTTGAAAGGGCTAAATAGAATTGAAGAAAATATAATATAAATGGCATAATAAAAAACCATTAATATCTAGTATCAAGTATCCTAATATGTACTATGTTCAAACTATGAGATTAACGCGTTGAAATCGCTTCCCAAACGCGTTTTCGAAAACACGTTACTACAACGCGTTTAACTGAAAACATGTGCTGCGGCCCTCGCGGAAATCGAAGTAAACTTTGGATGGCCGATTGGGATAGCTGACTCTGACGTGTGTAGCTACTGCTTTGACCTTTATGCTGAGGAGGATATTACCCACATTTTGGGCGAATGTCAGGCGGTTGCAAGAAGACGCTTGAAGTGGTAGGCCAGTCTCTTCTTCGATAGTTTGGAAGATCTTAAGTTAAGAGGGTATGACAAGTTTATTAAGGATTTCGCATGTTTTGGTGGTGATTAACTGATTAGTTCCACGATTTTTATCCGAAGTGATCGCTATGGGCCCTCTTTTGGTGCCTAGTGTGTTCTGCAGCTCAGTGTGGCGCCCCTTCCTAAAACTAAAACTAGTCTTCACATTACATTTTTAAAGCCCATGATCCAATCAATGCAGCACTACATTCTTACAGCATTGAAGGGTAATAAAATTTTTTCCATGATCTAATCAATTCATCGCAGCATGTCACATCAAATTCTATAATAATATTAGTAAGTGTTACCCTGATCGAACATTGCTATCTATAAATTAGTCTAATTAAATTTATCGACTCACTATGCTTGCAGCGGGCAGGCATTAGACGGTCAAATCAAATCTATCTACATGCTCAATATCAAGAACTCTTTAGCCTGAATATGAAAAGCAAGTATATCCCGAGTCTGAGCAGGAAAGATGAAAGCACACTAATCGGAGTGCTCACATGGCACTGCCTGATCGGTAGACATGCTAGGCGACTGGGACTTGGGAGCCGACGCAAATGATCTCTGTCATATCTGCGGTGACCCAGAAGTGAAGGAGTCAATCTTTCACGTCCTATATGAGTGTGCGGCCCTATCGAGAACGAGAAGACGGAACCTCGGCGCTTATTTCTTCGATGACCTCGATAAGGGAAAACTATATAACATAGCAAACTTTATAAAATCCAGCAAATGGTTTTAGGTTCCATAACGTCTAAGTGAAGGAGGATGATGGCATCACCACCCCTTATACATATATATATACATACCATACCCTGATCGAAAACTGAAAATCAAATTTTGCACTCTTCCTACCAGAAAAATTCGATTAGCTTAATACGTTTTTTATTTGACTGTTGGTTGACCTTGCCGAGCGCTATACAAAATTTGCACAGGATCAAAATCAGAGCTACTGCATGCGGGAACATTTACTGCGTGCAGCACGGCACTGATTGGATTATGGGCTTAAGGCGTTCAATTTACCTACTTAAACACGTTTAAAAAGTATAGTCTGTCCAGGATATAAGACCAGAAAACAAATTTACTTACTACCGTTATACATACATATTTAAATTTGCAACAGTCAGGTGATTGTAAATTAAGTTCGAGCTACATATATGCCATCGGAGTCAAGCGAACGTACTACAATCACTACGGGGTTGAAAATACTGTTGCCAGCTAAAAGTTCGCCGGGATATCAAGTAAAACGTCATTCGTTTATCGATCAACATCTATATTGTATTTAAAAGAATATGTATATATGGTTCCTATGAACTCCTAAACCGCTCAACCGAATTTTTTAAAAACTTTCATATGAGGCCTGCAGGGAGGACCCACTCCAGCACGTTCTCCTCTTGTAATGTAATGTAATTTGGAGTAACGGCCAGGGTTGGGAAGATTTAGAGATCTCTCAACGTGCAACATCATATGAGATCGAAATTGGAATTTAGAAAAAGACTAAGTTACTTTATTTATTCATGTACTGTGCTCAGTTTTTTATTGTTAAATACATTTTTAACATTTATAAAAACATTGTAATCCCTGATTTTGTTTTATTGTTCTTATAACATACATATATATAATATATTTATCTAATTTGCTCTTCTACTACTGTTCCTACTTTCTGTTTCCTCTGTTTCATCTTCCACTCTTTCATCTTTGGGCCGAGTCCACTTGATCATCGTTTCAGGAGAACGATAGAGGAATAGTAGTTTGGCAAACAAGTCTTCTTCTAAAGCGAATTCCAAAGCCTCGCGCACCTTAAATAGATATTTATATAAAAGGTGTAATAAAAAATATTAGTTTTACTATTCTTACTAGATAAATATCTAGGCAGAGTTGTAGTACACGATCGACAAATGGTAATTCTTCAAACATTACTTTTCGGCTGGAACCCATAATAAAAGATCTTAAAAGTCTGGAACCCACTAACACGATTGTGGTGTACATTCCAATTATGCTATAAATTAAAAAAAAGTGAGCCAATAGGAATGTTGTGATTTTGTTTTAAATGTACCCTCCTGCAGTAAATATACTAAGAACTGATGGGAATAATTTATCGCTAAATGTATATATTACAATCTTCGAGTCGCATTGTGCTAAAGGAAGACGGCCAAGAACATTAATGTAATATGCATCTTCACAATATTCATTTAATTGCCACCAGGCATTTTTGTTGGTTGAGTTATCCAAAAAGAGTTTAATTTTTATATCTCTGTAGTCTGAAATGAAATTAATACACATATGCATTAATTCACGTATTGTATGGACTTTCTATGTCTCATTTACCAATATTTGCGGGTAGTAATTGAGGAACCGTTTTTAAGTTTCCATTACTTTTTACCTGAAACGAGAAATAAAAGCATATTGAGTCTAACTATTGTCATACGAATAAATATGATTATTAATTACTTTAAGAAACTTTGGAAGTAAACTGGCAAGCTTTACATCAACCGTAGCGTTTTGCCCCTGTAACATAGAAATTAAACCAGCTCGACCTGGATGATCAGCAGTTAATTCAAATGTTGTCTCATCAGTTGTTCTTGCGGGATGTTCTTTACTGGAAGACTTTCGTGAAATGGAATATCTAAAGCGACATGTCAACGTTCGATCTAAATAATGGAATATACTTTAGTATTTGCAATCTAATATCTCTCGATATTAAAGTACTTTTTTCTAAATCATCTAACAATCGTTCTTTATCTGGCGGCGATATACTCCACAAAGATGCAGAGCTAGTTCCTAAGACCATTGCTGCAACATCGGTATGATCATAATCTGACAGAAAAGTAACGGCTGACCTTCTTTTAGAATATGCTGATTGGAAAACGTCCATCATTTGCTTATCAAATCTGCGAAAAATTATAAATAAAAAGTATTTCCAGCTACTACTAGTATAATAATTATTACTTATGAATGCTACTATCTTGTGCACTCATTTCATAAACAGGTTCATACGGTCCAACTCTTAGTGATATTGTAACATCATAAGGCACGTTTGATATACCGACAGCACTGCTTAGAGCGAAAATAACAAAAGGACCCCAAATTAAAAACGAGAGTACAAATATAAGTCCTCCGCCCATTATAATTTTTCCAATAATTTTCTTTTTTTCTCCTCGTGGTACCGGCATATCAGATTCCATTTGTCGACTACATTTCATACAGTATATTTCCGCAAATATATCTTCCATTTTCAACCAATCAAATAACGTCATTGTTGTATCAGTGCAGACCCAGTCTAATAGAGTTCGTAGTTCATATAATAATGGTATTGCCATATAGCTGCAGTTGAAAAATATTCCGTTTTGAGCAACATGATAAATTAAATAAATATATAAACTTTAGCTTACATTCTGAATGATAGCATATTCATAATTGAATATCCTTTGGTGATAAAGTTTCCGGAAATCCGGCTTGGATAGCCACACCGAAGTTGATATGATGATAATATTAAATACACACATTTAAACAAGTAAAAAATCACAGTTGGCACTTGTGAATTAAAAGTTCTCTCTTGTAGTGATGGTATAATGAAAAACATCCAGACGTGTATACCAATTACCAAGAACAAATGATAGCCAAGCCGATATTTTATAGCTTTTCTTAAATAGAGAGCGCGGTCAACGATGATCAACACGAATTGCATAACGAGCATGACTAAAAACGACACAGGAACTCTATTTTCTTCTAAGTACGTTTGAACGCCTCCATCAGATCGTTGATTCTAAGATAAATAGACAAAAAAGTTAAGATATTTATTAATTATTATAAATTTCTATTAATGTCCGATTCAACAACATTCTACAATTAAGGTAAACAACCAGGCAATTTGCATAATACTGAAGATAAAATACTGAATTTCTATGTTGTTTGCAGAAGAGACAATTTAATACATTATTTTGAGTTGCTATAGAGAATTAGTCAAACAGCGAGCCAATACCCTAGATGAAATTAGGAACTGCGTTTTAATTTATATTTGGGGATGAAGCTATCGTTTTGTTATTATTCAAAGAACAAAGTCTCCTGTTTTGAATTCGGTACCTGTATCTTTATGTAGGTAGGTTTTTTAAGTTTAAGAAGTGGCGCAGTGCTAGAATCACCGTCCTCACTAGGCGCCATACGGACCTATTGCGATCCCTTTAGGTCATCGTGGGCTATTCCATCACCTCAAAAACACTCATTTGCTGCAGAACCCGACTACCCTAATGACCTCAAATCCTCGATGCACCCGAAGAAAAGACTACCCAGTCATCTCAAACGCCTTCTAGCGATCCCTGGGCATTCACACATAATGTGAGTGATGTCCTTCACAGCATACAGGCCATGCCAGAACCTACACATGTTCGTTTCCGCTATCCCTAACCACATAGCGTGTTTCCTAAGCATACAGTGCCCAGTTAGTGCACCGAGGAGCAGCCGCTGTTTTCCTCTCTCCCAAGTTAATATATTAGTCCTTTCGGCAATCCAGCTTGGGCCATAGGAATCTAGAAATCCTGCAGCTTACCCCCACTGCCCACCTTAAGTCAGCCGTCTTTTTAGATCGCTCGCCATATATCCCCCATTAACAAGATGTTTGCTGCCTACAACACAGCCAAAATTTCCGCTTAGAAGACTCTGCATACATCTGCAAACTTTAACGACCTCCCAACACTCAGCTGCTCCGAGAAGACGCCTGCGCCAGTGCTGCATTCCATTTTCGATCCATCCGCATATACGGAGATTTCCCCTTCACGTATTACCCCCTTGTTCGCCCAGTTCACTCTACATAATTTCGTATGGCATCACAAAATCCATCCCTGGAATTAAGTAGTCCGTATTAATATCAGCAGGGCTTCACAGAAATCCACTGATAATTGAACTATGTTGTTTAGAGCTCCGCTTAAAAAGGGCATAGCTCGATAGCCTAACTGCTGTATTTGCCGCAACCTGTTACACAAATCTGTTCACAGGCAATAGAAGAATAAGCAGCTTCAACGCGGCAGTAGACGTTGTACGAAGGGCTTCCGTGATCAGGCAATCCGTTGCACTCTACCTACTTCCCTAAGATTGTAGTTTTAATCCACCTTTCCACATACCACTGCCCCATAGGTCAGAATAGATCTCACAACCGCCGTATACAACCAGTGTACTAAACTTGGTTCGAGACCCCAGCTTTTGCCCCCGGTATTCAATTTCCAGCTGATCTTCCTATCAAGAATTAAACCCAGATATTTAGCTTGTTCCACAGGTCTTAGCTCCACGCCTACCAGCTTCGGCTGCTTAAATGCCGGAATTCTATGCTTCCTTGTGAATAGCACCAATTCAGTTTTAGAGGCATTCACCCCAAGTCACATCTTCCAGCCCACTGGCTGAGTGTACGAAGTGCAGATTCCAAAATGCTCAACAGCGTATCCAAAAACTTTCCCTTGGCCATTACCATTATATTGTCTGCATATGCCACGACCCATATTCCCTGCTTTTCAATTTCCAGGACAACCTCGTTCACAATGAGGAGCCCCTGAGGAGTTCCTTCGAGGCCTGTCTTATAACCTTGCCTCGCCGCAGATTAGCACTCACGATTCTGGTATTCAGAAGAGTCGTTAGCCAGCTTGTCAATACCTCCTCTTATGCTTGAAGGAAAAACCTTCGCAGAACTTAACAAGGAATTAACGGCACAAAATAAAATAACAAAAATAATTAAACTAAAATTAAAATTAAAGATGATATTACATTAAAAGTATGAGTAAATATATAGGTTATATAGAGATAATTAGAGGGTTATCTATAAATTGAAGTTTGTAAATAAAATTTCTACATAAGTTTTCGAAAAAATTAGCAGCTAAAGGTACATTACAATTCATGTAGTAAACTAGTGGAGAAGTGCCATGGTTTGCCCATAATGATTTTTAAACATTTATTTTGAATTATTTGTAGCTTTCGTATATGAGTTTTAGCGCAACTATACCAGATAGGCGCACCATATGAAAATATGTGACGCATGACGGACTTACATATATAAGCAGCTTATTTTCTAGGCTGAGTTTAGATTTCCTATTAATAAAAGGGTACAGGATACGAATGGACTTCAAAATCTTGGAGGCTACTTGATCGGTGTGCTCGTGATATGTAAGTTTTTTATCCAGGTAGATCCCTAGGTACTTAATCTCATTTGACCAATTTATGGGTTCGCCGAAAATAATTAAGTTGGGGTTCGGTAAGTGCCTTCGAGCTCTTCTCTGGGTAAAAAATATTGCTTTGGTTTTGCTTGTGTTGATCTTTATTTTCCAATCGCGAAAGAATTCGTCTAAAGCCAGAAGTTGAACTTGCAGATCTTTAATTATAGTGGATGGATCAGAGGATGCTGCATAGATAGCAGTGTCATCGGCAAACGCTGCAATTTTGCAGTCTGAGGATGTATAGATATTGTAGAGACATGGGATTAGCTTACTGGAAGATAGGCACTCTTTGTTTTTAACATTTCTACTCAAAATATAATAAAGTTTCAACCAGACTAATGGATATTTACATATGTAATAAAAAAAAGTACTGCGATTGAAAAATTATTAAATATTGTTGTCGAATGAATAAGATATTTACGTTTTAAATAATACTTACGTCGAAAGCCGAAAATCCAAAAACGAGGACGAAAAAGTTTATAAAATCACACAAGAACATGTAAGCATATACATCTGTTGGTAATCTAGCCTTATGGAGAAGATCTTGAAGAAATCCAACAATTGGTGAACAATACTTCGCACTCCTTTTAAATAAACTTAGATATAAATAACTAAAGTACAGTAAAAGTGTTAAAGAACGAAGAAAAAGATTAAAAGTTTATGTAGTATATTATACATAATTCCGTCATTTGAGTACAAAAAATATGAATGGAAAAGTAGTGTAGTAGTAGTAGTTCTAAATCTTCTAATCTTTTCCTTTTTCCCCATTCAAATACGAACGTGACTTTTACAACTTCCGGCAAATAATTCCCAGGTTCTTCAATGAAGTTGGAAACATGCACACACTCCTTATCTGGATCTACGACATCTTCAGGATCTTGTCGACCTAATATTAAAGTTTCATCCTCCTTCGTAATCAGCGCTATTTCCTTCCTAAGAAATAACATGTGAACGTAATAATTTTTTTAATTTTATATTATAAATCAAACGAAGTTTTTACCCAGCTTTAATAATAATCAATACTTTTGCAATACTTAAGTGCGATTCCCGTTCAAAAGTTTGTAAAATTATTTCTTCTGTGGTGAAATATTTTGCATTCATATATTTCCACTTGGAAAAAACAATGTTAGCTGAGTGTTTCAATAAATTGTATTACATAAAAACTTTCAAACAATAGGTCGCATTAATTACCAGTGAGAAGACTTTTGAATCTTGAAGCTTTTCTTTTTCTTTATAATTAACAATAGTTTTTGATAGTAGTATTGTTTATAAATTACATACACAAAACTTACACTTCTTGAGATGAAGATCCGCCTATTTCCTCTGTGCGTGGAGGTTCATCGAGCAAAATATACGCTCCATCATCAAGGGTATCAGACTTATATTCTGATTTCCACAAACCCTGCGATTTTAGGAGAAATCTGTAAAATAGAAAATAATAACATAGATATAATGAACGTTTCCTACTAACATCTAATTTCAGAGAGAAGAATTGGTTAACGTTGAATTCCAAAAAGAAAGTTAAATCCATCAATAAGACGTCACAAGGCATCAACGGAATCTCAAGCCAGACAATTTCTTTATCTATGGCATCCAGTAACGAAACTAGTACGATCAAATATGAACTAAAGCTCTAATGTGAATTGTACAGATCAATTTCTTTGTTAAGAATACAAGAACTGGCGACGAGAATCATCCTAATCCACAGCAGGAGAGTTTTTGGTACTTATTACTGACCACGCATACTAATTTCGCCTAACACAACCGAGAGATACTACTTATAATAAACCAAAAACGGCTTCTTTCAAAGTTATTCTGGATTGCAAACAAATTGTACATACCTATGAAAAAATAACATCAATAGTAACACCAAATCATAGCCAGCATATCCATCTGTATATTGGATTCCGATAATCTTAGCTGTTGTCAGTGGTTGATTCGGCAGCTGTCCCGTATTAAACCAAATCATTTTAAACTGAAATACGCATTTTATGAGCACGACTGATTGTGTATAAGCAATGAGAGTAATCCAGAAGGTTTTTGTTGGACGTGGTATAGATAAAGTACCCCATAAAAATATCATCAAAGGAATAGGGAATGACAATACGCTTGCTGATGCCACCTAAAACAAAAAAAAATTATATGAGTAATGTAGTTTTTAAAATGTGTAAAAGTGTTTGAATTCATACTTGATTCATAAGTGCAGCAAGATAACACAAAAGGTCGGTATTAGCTAGAAGAGCGTACCAAACTGCTATTAATAATTCAATAAAAATGTTATGTTCTCTTAGAGTAAAGTCCTCTTCGTATTCACTTATCTCGTTGTCACTAAAAATAAAAATTAGAATACATTTTACAGAATTTCAATACTTTCGAAAATAATATAAAATGATACACAAAGAACTACGATTTCGCTGCATCTACTGATATAATGTACTTTAGATATGTTTAGAGGTATATAGACGTATCATAGGAGAGTGCCAAAAGGAATTGAGTAAGTAAAATAAATAGTATTAAATAAACATATATTTATTAATATTGCTACATGTTTTTACCAGAAAACAACAAAAGGGCAAAGAATGTGTTTGAGTTAAAACACACCACAAGGAAGCATATGAAACTGCACCGTCTCATAGGCGTCAAATTAACTAAATTATTCAAATAAAATTTAAACAAGTTCATGCTACCAAAACAACGGGGAAAAAACTGAAAATTCCAGTGTCCAAAAATTCTTTCTATTCCTTTTTACTAAAACGTTTTATTTGTGGAAAATGGAACCCAACTGTTTTGATAACAAAATGCGGCTTATAACATTATCCGCAATTACAATAAGCGGCAACCACTGTATGGGAAAATGTTGTCTTTGGTTAAATTGTCAGTTTCTCTCAATCTTTGAATGTTCAGAAATTGTTCACCAGAGGACGAGAAATAACGAAATCTCAACAACAGAAACTGAACAAATTTCGCTTCATAAGAGTTCTCTACTATAACCACGAGAATTACGGACCCACCTTGATTAATATCCAATCAAAATAAAGTGTTTAATTTACCTATCTGTATGTCTGATGTTTTTATCAATATTGGGCAATAAATAAGATTTTTGTGTATATTCAGCTTTGTGTTCTTTTGAAGTTGATGGCGAATGTAAATTTTTATGTTGTTGGTGTTCCTCATCACTAAAAGCAAATGATCAATAAAGCTAAGAAATGAACGACACAACATTACTGCAAGATTAAACTTACTTTGGTTCCAATTTTCTTGTATATTTAAATGGTGTCCAAATATTACCAGTGCCTGTACGAGCTCCGTGACCAAAACCTTTTGACTCCTGAAAAGAAAATTTCACATTTTACAAAATAAAAAAAAAGTATTCCCATTGATGTTCATTGAAATAAATCAATTAATCTATGTATTAACACATTATCTTCACATACCTTCAGTAATTTTTTTTCCTTTTCTAATGTTCTCATGACATAGCGATAGTTTCTTGATATCTGATTCAATTTAACTATGGCTGATATTAGTAAACTGTCCAAAACTTTACTTATTAGTCCACGTTCGATAGCTGAAATTAAGATTGTAAAAAAATGATATTCATAACTAAAAATTATTACCTTTATACTCTGGTTCTTCAAGTTCTTTAGCTTCTGTTTTATCTGGATCATCAACCTCTTTAATAGCACCAACGTCTTCCGAAGTAGATGCATCTTTCTAAAAGAAGTTAACGTTGGGATTTTGTGTAAGGCTAAAGATATGTATTTTTTTCTATATATTCATATCATAATATTGGCATCCAGAGAGTTTTTAGACCCGTAGAAAATTGAACTTCAAACGGACATTGCAAAAACCCATCTTTTCTTTTGGAAGCTATCTTCAAACAAGCCCAAGTGACGATCGGTTGCAAAGAGTACGCAAGTAGATTGTCCTTTTCAAGGATCGATTGAATTACATCATTTGTTGTAAAGTGGTACTGACTCGAAGATTACCAAACTAATCGTCGATTGCGCTGCAAATATTCCGCCTGCCGCTGGCGAAGTTTGTCGCTTTATACCATAAAGTTTTAGAAGGATACGAGTTTTCAAATAGCAAATTTGTTAATGATCACCTCAATGCCGACTCTATTTGAAGCACTAGTTACTGATCGTTGTTAGCCCATCGTGCATTAATAAAAACAGTACTACTACGACCTTGCCACTGGTCATGTGGTGCCAACGTTTTCACAACGACAACATCGTCACAACGTCAGAGAGAAGTCATTCGACTGTGAAATTATATTGTGTTTGGGTTCAAACTACTCGCACCCGGTATAAAAAATCGATGGAGATCTACTGAAAATTCTTTTTCACGCATTACATCATTTCACCATCTAGAATAAGCTCACTTTACCCGTCTTTTAAGTCTTTTCCAACCACTCACACCCTTTAAATTTTACAATTAACTTCGGTACAAAAGTCGTCATTATTCGGCGACGTTCAAACCAAACGTCGCGATGCCAAAATGTTGAGAACGTTAGTGAATTTGGCGTCGAACGACAAGCAAAGGATTACATCATACGGCCCCAGTTACAGGACGACGTAAATGAAAGAGTATTGTATGTAATTTGCAAAATAAATATAACTATGATTTACCTCCATTAATGTCTTCCGCCTACTGATTTTTTTACTAATCTTTTCTTCTGCTGTTCCGAGATAGTCGTCCTCTTCGTCCACTAAATCCAGTTCAATTTGTTCGTCCAAATCATCAAACATATAATAATCACCGGCGCGTATAGCTAAAATTAAATTAAATAGATATTAGCGATAATGAACCAACTAAGTTCATATTTAATTTAAATTAACATACTTTCACCATCTAGATTATAGATACGAGTACTTATGGCCAGTTATAGTCTGGCCCTGTAGTACAAAGATATTTAATTTAATACAAAGTACCAAATAAAAAAAAAATGAAAATTAAACAGTCTTTAAACATCAATAGCACTAATAATTACATTACAGCATATCTTAACCATAATATTTGAACCTAATGAATATTTTGTATAATACGGTCAATAAATGAAATGTATGTATGTAAAATATTTATAGCAAAACAATTGAAGACATATGTACATAAGTATTTTGTTTAATTAGGATTCATTCAAACCTTAGTGGATATTGAAAGCAAATGATTCACTATTCAAACTATATAGGTTGTTCGTTGAAAACGAATTCATTTTTTTTATATAATTCGATTATAATTCAAAATTCGATTTTGAATTAAGTGCCATACAGATTAAGGAAGAAATATTGTATTTAAAAAATGTAATGCCGGTTTTCCACTAAACGGACAAAACAAAAACACAACACAAACTCGTGCCGAAAAAACAAATTTCAGAGTTATCGCTAACTGTTAACAAATTCGTGTTTTTGGCGACTGTTTGAGTTTTGTTTTTCTTTTTCCGCTCAGAAGCGATGGCATCATTTTCGGTGTGTTTGCAAACTGAGTCCGCTTAGTGGTAAAATTGGAGTATTGTTTTGATCAGTTCGTGTTTTTCGTTAGTTTGATTCAACATCGGTTCTAACATAATAAGTTTTCCGTTTCCGTGCGACAAGTAATTTTTCGCTATTCTTTAGTGAAAAAGTGGCCTGTTTCTATTATTCACACTGTCTAGGTAAGAGGTCCCGGTAGTGACCATCTGGTTACTTATTTCAACTTACTCATTTGGCAGTTCGATTGAACTAACTTTTGTTCACTAAGTTGAAAGGGACTCAGAACACAAAAAAACTGCAACAAAAAGCTGTCGGTTTGATTGAAACGGTGTTTTGTAATTGTTCGAGTTTAAGTTGTTGTTTCGTGTGTTTTCAAAAACATGAACAAAACAAAAACTCTATTGGTCCGTTCGGTGTGATGCCGGCATAACAAAACTTTTCTTTCACTCATGTCTCAAATGTTTCCCTCTAGACTAATTTAGTTTAAAATAATTCAAAAAAGTTATTAAACCGCAACAAGAAAAGATAATAACATAAGTTTAATTTTGTATTTTCTTTAAAACTTGTCAGTTAAGAAAAATATTTATTAGGTTCTCTTATATGGTTTTCATTTCGTTATCAGAATAATTTTCTAATAGACAATACTGCATATACCAAAGATTAAACAAACAACAATTACTAAATAATAAAAATAATGAATTAAAAACTTATAAAATCAAAAAATTAAATCATAAAAACACAAAAATCTAGAAAAATTTTCAAACTTTTCGAAATCGGAAACCTAGAATATGATAATGTAAAATGTTGATAGTAACTTATCAAATGGATTTGTAAATTTCAAATTTTGGAGTTCAATTTTGGAGTTCTAGTAATTGTGGATCTAGTAATTATAGCCATTATATATACCTAAAAGTCTTTTATTGTATTTATATTGTTGTTCTAGAAGACCGATGATGTAATAATTGCTTCCAGTGCTTGCAATGCTGTGTCGGATGAAAAGCAATTTAAGAAAAAATAAATACAATACAGTATAATATTAATGAACTAGTAAAAATTTTCCTTATTGAATATATATTTATATATATAAAACTTTGGGCAGTATAAAAATAGGAAAATATAATAACATCTAAGAAAATTGATACGAACACATTTTGTATCGAAAATAATGGCAATTTGTGCAAATAAAATAGTAAAATTTTTTCGTGCAAACAATTTTTCATCAACGACTCCGCGTAATTTTAACATTTAACCGTACCAATTTTTAATCAAACTTATAAAGTAATATCAGCAAATCGGCATTTCTTAACTATTGTTAACTACATCTAACTATAATTAACTATTTTCATTCTGAAAGTACCAAAGCTAACTATTTTTCGATAGGTTCAGTCGTTCAAAATGTCACAATAGTTGACTATTTTCAACTATGACAGAAAGAGCTTGTCCGTACCTATCGAACATATTTCACAAAATAATGTAACAGCTGCAAATTTTTTACTTTTCATAACTGCGTATAAATGAAATTAAATTTATGAATGAAACGCGAATTAAATCTGTTCATGGTAAAGCTACAATAGAAACAAAGTTTTCTTTTTTGGGGGGTAAATGCGATATCAAATCCTTGTCTACGAACATATCGATCAATAACCATGAATATTCTCAAAATAATCGATCCTAGACAATAGATTGAATTAAGTTGAACTTTGTCTAAATAATAATTACATATCAGCATTGGGAACCTTTACAAGCCGTCTGAAGGAGCAACAGTGGGGTTAAGTGGAAGAAGTTGAAAAGGAAGCCGTCAACTCAGTACCATTAGAACCAAAATTGTACATCCGATATGTTTTGATACTTTCATCATTTGATAGTAGTGCATAGCAGAATTAGATAAGATCCCAGAACATCTTAACATCGTATTTAACTATCAGGTCCGAAGGATTACCTCTGGGATGTGCTAGTAAAAGCCTATGTGGTATTTTTAATACAAATATATACCCAACATACCCACTAAGCTCAATAGCAAACGATAATAGGTGTTTTTTCAGATCACGATTAAAAAAAACCATGAGGATCATCCCAAAAGCTAATTTAACAGGGTTCACAATCCTGTTGGTAATGCCTCAGATAAATTGTCAGCAGGAAAAGTTTCGTATACTATACGGCGAAACGGAACTGTATAAAGGTCATATAACACCCATGTAAAGTTTTTTGCTACGAGATATGAAAAACTATTCCACCCCATCAAACAAACCTGTTCTATCTGCTGGGTGCAAATATCTACTACAAATGTTGCTGAGTTGCAGGGCGCCATCTTTGACAATATTGAAATAGTGACAATTTAAATAAGCGTTAAAGGGGAAATCTGATCCAACATTTGATCCCATTTTGATTTTGGATCATCTCTTTGTTGTTGTTTTCAATGTAAAACGAATGATCTTGATCTTGATCCAGTTGAAAAAAACACACCAAATCCTTACACCATTCGCTAGGCAACGGGAATAAAAAAGTAACGAAAGATCAAGAGTATTAAAATGAGAACGAAAACATATTAAACGGTGGACAGCACTACCTATTCTTTATTTCTCGCCAAATTTCACTAGAGGTTAAAGTCTCTTTTCGGAACAAACATAGTTAATTTATCATGTTACTTTCATAATGATTTATAGAAATTTGTTAGGTATGTCCGCCATGGGGACCACTGGTCAAAGAAGAGGCTACTTTTCATCTAACTTCGCGGGGCTAAATAGAGATTTCATACAAACTTCAGTTTTGCAATAAGATAGAGTTTCAATACAAATTTACTTTTTCTACAGTCTAGAAATCATATAAAATTAAAATTATAATCCATTCCAAAAAGTTTGTAACTGGACTCGAGGTTCATCTTGATTTCAGGTAATATACAATTCGATTAAATTAATAAAAATGCAAATCGTGTTTTAAATCACACTATTGGCATTCGCTCTCGCTTTGCACGGCGATGATAAGGTCACACTTGTGGTCGAATCTTGATGGAATGACCCACTAAATAATTTCTATTAAAAAGCAGTGCCAAATTCATTACTTCATTTCTTCCAGTATCTCCCATACAAAAATCTTTAAAATATGCGATCGCGAATATTGGTCTAGCTTAACGCTAGGAATTAGAAATTTAACATGCCGTAGTCTTCTAATAATTTAAGATAAGAGAATTAATATCAAGACAAGTAGATGAGTCGTTTATGTACCCATTTATCAAAAGTCCTAAAGAATTGGCTTCAACTCCAGAAATACTTCACCCACGATATCAGAATTTAGTTCTAATTACTCTTTCTAGTAGCGCCCATATAAACGTCCAGATCACTGGAAGCTTTGAATTTGAAATTTGACATAAATTATATTTTCGATTATTGTTATATGTAGTTGTAGATACATTAGAGAATGTGAAAAAACTTGTAGAAGTATTTCATGTACTCTTTTGCATAATAAGTTAGGAACTTTATAATGAAATTAATTCGAAATTTCGCGTAGGGGTGTGTTTGTTAAGTAGAGCAAACCCTTTACAATTTAAAAAAAAAAATATTTTTTTTTTACACATTTCGAAATAATAAAGCATAACGAACTCGGTCGAAGAATATAATAAACGCGCACCTCTTTTTTATCCACATGTACAATACAAATCGGACTTCAGGATTTTATCTACATTTAACTGCGGTCTATCGTGACTGCGCAATGTTTTTATTTTCGAATCGAATTTGAATATTTTATTCCTAATGTAGAACTAAAATAATTAAATTTAAATTTTTAAAGTTTTATAATAAATTATAAATGTAAAATTTTGAAGAAAAAAACTAAGCAATATTGTTGCTGTAATCTTTGGCATTGCACTTTTAATATCTAGATGGAAATATAGGAAACGTAAAACAACAATCAGCAACTGTACACCGACTCACAATTAAATATTTGTAATAGTTAAAAAGAAATTAACACTGATTGAATTAGTATCGTACGTATCGTACGAGTGCCTATCCCTGAAATTAAGTTAATAGTTAAATAGTTTTAGACATTGCCAATTGTAAGCCTTTAGATCAATATAATCGTACAATTTGATAAAAATGCTGATTATTATTTTCCATTACCAGGGAATTCGTAAAACCAATTGTTACCCTCCGCATGAATTTTGGGTGCAGTTCTTCTATACATGGGAATGCCTCCCGGGATTGCCTTTTCTACAAAAAAAAATATAAAATAAATTAAATAAGCATTTTTGAAAATAAAAACAAAATTATTAATGCATTTACAACCAATTCACATTTTTAATATGTTACATAGTAGTGTAAGAAAAATATTTTCCATTTTTAATGGGTTTATACTATTCTGACCGAAATAATAGTAAACGTTAATGAATTCTTCGGTTAAGATTTCTCTATTGGAATGGAAAGGAATACTTATGTTTTTAGAGTAGTTTAGAGTGTTTAATTGTATTTAGAGCAATAATTAATCGGAACATTGGGACTATCACTGGATTATTAACAAACTAAAAAATAAGATTTTGAGATATGGATAGGAGAACTTTGTGCACCTGATAGAAAGCCAATTAATATTATTTAATTAAAACAATGCCAGTAAATAAAAAGAATCTGAAAACAGTACGGGCGGAATATTACCATTATCGGGTAGAAGTTCGAAATGTGTTCAGTGCTAAGATGGAGTGCAGGTTTCCAGGCGACTACTAACCTATAAGAAATAACGTTTCAAAAAGCGTCCTGGTATATTCTTTAAGTTGTCGTTCGCATAGTAATCTGCGTAGCCTCTTAGAATTCAACGCACTCCGAAGTTCTATTCACTTCATAATAAAGTTGCGCCCAAACTGTAGGTATCAGAGATAAAGAAATCAGAAACTTCGCTTTCGACCCTCTACCGTTACAATACACTCTCCCCTCCTAGTGGTTTATTGTGCTTAACTCCTATATAAGTCCTAAAATCACATTTACTGGGATATAAGATCGAATTTCGTTGAAATTTTGTGTCCACATAAACTTCAATATACATATGGTACATACATACAGTTGTACACTTGTGTACAGAGCCCATATTTCAGCTTGCTGGTTAAATTGCTTCACAGAATATTATAATCTAATGTTTAACACTCCCTCTCCCTCCCTCGGTCCCAACACACTCCACCATCTAAAAATATTGTTTCGAATGTGATCCTCTAGTATGCATAGCAACAATCACAAAATTCAAATTTAAACATTCAACACTCATGAATTCTTAAATATCTCGATACTGGTTTCGAGCCTCCCACACACTTTATTTCCCATCCACTCACATACCAATCTTCAAAAGTCGACAATGTAACAAATGAAGCCCCTATTATAGCTACATATATTCCAAGGTTCAACCTCCTAGTATACGCGGTTCCTGAGATATAAGAACCAACATTTTTCGTAAAAAAAAACGGTTCTTTACTTAACCCGTACAGAAAGTTTTATTTAATGTTATAATATTCTCTTAAGCCTATGGTTTTCTAAAACAACCAGTTGTCAATTTAGTTCTGAACTCAAGCACAAATTGAAGTGGATGCTATTTATCATCATTTATTTAACAGAGTAGTAGAACTAGTAAGTGACCACCAAAGGGAATATGCAAAAGTGGTCACTTTAAACGAGTGGTCAGATTATAAAAATAATTTAGTACAGTATAATGTATGTAATTTAAGTCAACATTACCCATATAAAATGTGTATCTTTTTACGCATTTATCCAGAACACAATCTCGATAGTAAGCTTCGTGCTTAATTTATTTCAGCCTCATTTTGCATTTTGCAATATTTGTGTCTTAATTAGTTTATGACGTAAACATTTTTGGTCACATTATAGGATGTACTCCACACGTATGTGATACGTAAATATTGGCTTAAAAGTGGTCAATAGTCACAATATGGTGATGGTCACAAAACAAAACGAAAAGTGTATGGAAAATCGGTAATTTACATCGGGACTGCAAAAAAATAGCCACTTTAAGCAAGTGGTTAACATATTAAGGTGGTCACTTCTGCAAGTTCTACAGTATTTCCAATAACTCCTAACAATTAACAATAGATAAGTTCTCGAAAATTGGTGGATAGGTACAAATTCTACACAGACTAACATTGAAACTGGATGTATCATTAATAGTATGATGCGGATATCCGGGGTTTTTTTTATCGACAATCTCTTTTTTTCTAATATTGGAGTTGTCACGCAAAGTAATTATCCAGCACTTATCTTCAGTTCACAACTGGCCACTGGTCTAACTCTGCGTCTACACTGACAATTTATCTGGCAATGGCAATGGCAATATTGGCATTGAGTTAAATGTCAAATAGTAGAGTGGGCATTTCATTGCCAGGCAATTTTCATTTGAGCGAGTGAATGCGAAGTGTCATAGCTTCGAAAACAATTGATTAATTCAATATTTTTTTCTTAAGTCCAATTATTTTCACTCATTTTGCGATCAAGCCAAAAAAATCTAAGTTTACTTGTTGACAAATGACGCTAACTTCTGTCAAAGCATTCGTTTTCTGGCAATATTATCCTCAAAATTGCCATGGCAATATTGCGCTTTTTGAAAGTACGAGTACGCTTACACGCACGTACGCATTTTCATTTCGTGTTTAAATAAAAGAGATAGGAGTCACATACATCATACATGGCATGATACGATATTAGTGAATTTTATGCCGAGGTATGTTTAACTGCTGTAAATGATTAAGATCTACATAGCATAAAAGTTAACCTTTATTTTGTCTTAATAATCCTTTAGAAAATCTACAATGTCCAAATGCACTTAGGTCATGTAGCGGCAAGTATAATTACTCCATTGGAAAGGTTAATATTTATTGGAACTATTGTAACTGTTAATTTTAAAAATTAGTAATTAGAAATGTGTTCACATATTAACAAAAATATTATTTTAGAAGATCGATGTAATGTTTGCTTCCAAAGTCTACGATGAATCGGATCAAAAGATCATGGGAGCTGTTTTTCAAAAGGCAGGCTTCATACAGAATGATGAAAATAAGATTATAGTAGAAGAAGAAATAATTGATATCCCCATTATGTGCAAGAATTTTTAATGCTATTTTGGACACTTGGGGCAATATCTCCGAACAATGAACCGAATTATGATGAAAATTTTAAGTATGGAGGAAGGTGTTTCCGACGAAGAGGCGCTATGACGCACCACTTAAATGAAAAACTCGTATAATTGAAATATAAAATTTGGATAAATCAAGGTGCAATGGGTTTTACTGTACTAGAGGTGGTAGATTGGAAAACATTGCGGTTAACAGAGGTTCTTGTTTAACAGTGTTCCCGATAATAGAGTTTCTACTGCTTATTATGTTCTTTGTTTTGCACTATAGAACATTAGAAATAGATCTAGAAATATTTGTTGTTTGTAGGTATGAAAATAAAGAAAAGAGCATAAAGGAAGACATCGAAATTAGTCTATTTTTCAGCAATGTCTACAATATGATTACTTGAAAATATGTCCACAACACGATAGAAGAAAGAAGAAACACATTTCATACATACTCGTACAAATACAAATAAGCATACGCAACGATGTGGTCGGGTGAAACAAACTTGCTTTCAAGCAGAGCGCAAGAACACGATTGATGAAGCACCACTCTACTTATGCCCATCAGATGAAGCATCGATCTCTATATCTTCTAATTGACATAAGCAATTGGAGTCAAAAGTGATGACACAAGAACAGTTCTTCAGCAGACCTACACCGAAACATACGATGTACTTAAATGGATCAGCGACTGCGTTATCACAATTCTTGTGAAGGAAAAACGTTCAAATATGGACAAAAAGTTTAAGACCAGTGAGTACCGTTTGATTAACAGAAAATGTTGACATAGCAACTAAAACATCCACTAGAACTTATTACGGCCCAAAAAAAAGTAATGTTCGATTTAACATTTAATTTAATTCAATGAAAAATTGAATATTCGTAACAATCTCAAAGATGACGTTAAATGTGTTAAGCACAAATCAGACCACATCATGATACCAATTAACGTGGTCATAATATTATTGTTTATAATCAACTCATAAATAAGAAGCCAATTTCGTGGTTTTGTAATATTTTCATCAACATACATACAGTGTAGTTAACTGACAAATAAATAGTAAGACTTTTTTTTATTCGTACATCAATTAAAATAATAATATTGTATTTACAGTTACGGTTATTTACATGTGAGTATTTTTCTAAGGAAAATATATTACATGCAGGATGTGAAATTGGAATCGAAAATCCTGCTAAAAGTGATTCCCAGTACGAAATGGTTCCCACAGGACCCCAACTGTATGGCCGACTTCCTGAATTCCTTGAAACTTCACCAGTTTTTGCCCATGGTAAATCGCTGCACCTACGAGGACCATATTCAGAAGTTATTTGTCTTAAAATTGCACGATATCGGCAATGCGATTTGGTCCGTCTCAACGGTATTGTTTCCACAATATCCTGCTTAGTAAGAAATATTAAAAACAGATATATAACTAAAAATAGCGGTATATGTATACATCTTGAAACCTCGACTGGTTCCTGTTGTAGGTTTCGGACCGCTCTACAGGCTCATTCCATGATACAGTATTTGCACTTGATTGTCTGCGATGTTTTCTAATTTGAATCGGAGTCAACTCTGTTTCATTAGAGTTCACAAGTACACGCGGGCTTACAGATAGAGCCAAAATGTTTGTTGTGGTCTCCTTCTCTGATGAATCCTTTAAAAAAGAATTAGGATGTAAGATTTTTATATTACTCAATACATACGTGTAGTGAAGAGAACACGGGAGAACAATCATCGGAGCTAGATAATCTTGGGAGTTCAGATTTTACAGGCGATCCGATGGATAAATTTCTTGGTTCTAAGTAACCATTTAAGCATAGTGGCATAAAAGCAGATCTTGGTGATGCAGCCTACATTATAGTATCAAATAGATATAAAAATTTCTATATTTTTATATTGGCTATACCTGTGTTTGTAGCAGTGATGTTCCCGTTGACATATCCGGTTTAAAATCAGTTGTTGATTCCCCATTTCCATTTTCATCGTCTTCTATGGGTGTGTGGTAACCAGATCCTTGATACGATGAAAAACTACTAGTGGAATACGCCAGTGGGGCGATGACTTCCTCTGTTTAATTACGTATAATCGTTAAATTGATACACATATAATTTGTTATAAAGAAAACCAAATGTAATAATAAAAAACTTTAGTTATGTACTTACTGTTCGTTATTATTAATTGATGATATATTAACTTTTCACTAATTTTTATAGCACGTCACACTTGTTAACATAAAAGAAATTAAACTGTATAATGAATGGCATCACTTACCATCAAAGTGAGTTGTATCTCCAGAATAGCGTAGCATTTTCTCTTGCTTCGCTCTTATTTTCTCCATTTTCTTTTTCAATTTTCGCAAAATGTCTCGTTCGTGCTTTTTCTTGAACTCTATTTGCTTATCCCTTAAATCTTCTATGAGTTCCGCTCCCCTAAATATCAAAAACATAACATAAATAGAGAATAAAAAAAAGTAGAAACTACTACCTTAATTTAAAGTTTTGCTTACCTTGAAGCCAATGTAGTACTTGCTTTCGTATCATTAATAATATGATGAAAATAATAACTTTTAAAAATCCGTAATTGTAGTATAAGAAAAGCAAAACAAACAGCATCCCAAGTAAGTCCGGACTCATCTAATATTTCAGGACACTCAGAGTTAGGAGTAATCAGGCCACCTAATGTGTCAGTCGCCATGTCTTGAATACATGACACACCAAAAAGATGAACAAACCAGCATGCATGTTGTTCTAACGTGCTCAAAAATAAGCAACCTCCAATTTGTAATGAAGTCTTCATTGTAATAACAATGACATTGTAAGCCATTAAAATGTACCACCTAAATTAAAAAAAAAATGTAATTAAATACGCAGTATAGAAAATAAACACTTACCATTTCAAAATATTTCTTACTGGTCGTAAATAAAAATCTGTACCTTGCCACAAAAAAACAAAAGAACCTATTAAATAACCAATTGAGAATAAGCTTATAATATTTGTTCCCGCTAGAAACACCACAGCTAAAGTTAGCCAAAAGAACCCGTTTAAAACAGCAATCTTCAAGACATCTAGCCAGTTTCTAAAAAAAAAAATACTTTGAATTTAATATTTGCTGAAATGTGTATGTATACGAAGTTACCTAACGTTAGAAATAAAATCAGGAACTGGATTGTCTAATGGAGTCACATCCAGATTATCTATTTCATTTACTATTGATTTATTTGAACCACCAGGATGTTCTATGTTCATATCTAAGAACTTCCTCTCCACGGAAAATACGCGTTGTTGCCTAAATATGCAGATCAATAGTATAAAATCGAACATCAGTTTCGTTGTTTGTTTATGTAGATGCGGTCCAGGTACCATAGCCCAAGATTGCAAACCATTAATATACGGCGAGTCAGCCCAAGGCCATTCTAAATTAAAATAAATACTATAAGTTTTTAGTTATATTGTTATTTATCATATTACCCATGCAAAGACCTGGCGGCAAACCAACAAATAATAAATATTCTAAAATGATAACAATTGCAACAAATAACTGAAATGTTGGCCAAATCTTCGCGCACGACGATCGACGTAATTTAAACAATATACACAACCACATCGTATAAATAATTGCTAAAATATCCTGCCGATAGCTTATAACCGCTACAAGAGCAATTAAAGTTAGCTGTAAAAATCATACTTTTAATTTAAGAAATCCAATATAAAGATTAAAATATTACTTCAAACCCGAATTTGTAATAGACATAATTAAATAAGAATTTTATAAGACCCATAAGATTGGTTTCAGCGTCACTCCGTTTTACACCTTCAAATATAACCTTTGGACTTTGACCACTTAAAGAACGATTAAAATCCTGACGGAAGATAACAACCGCGTGTAAAGTAGCGACTATCAAATATACTATATATCCTTTCAATAATGTGGCTAGACCAATTGATTCAGATAGTTTCCATAATCCGAACCATTCTGCATTGTTTATGCCAATTAAGGAAGCGGTAGAGTTTTCCTAAAATTGCATATTTTCAAAATAGCTCAACATTATAATATAAAATATAATACATCACACGTAGCGTTATAATTGTCGTGATTAATGTAATCCACTTGATAGATCATTTTCGACAATAGTAGTACAGACATTATGACAGATATAAAACGACTTATAAACACTTGAACGCTGTTTTTAGATACAACCGCTATAACTGCGAGTAATACAAAACTGATATGAAGAACACATACCTGTATATAATTATTGTAAATTAGTATTATTTTATGATAAAAATAAATTTTGTACGTACGTTTACTAAACAGCACCAAAATGCAACAATTAAAATAATTTTCATCAAATGAATTTCTAAAAAAATCCATAAAAATTCAAGAAAACTTTTGCTCGCCGTGCGAGATGTGTTGACTAGAGCATTTACATGGCGCTGGGATATATGTTTAAATAATCTATGTTTAGTCTCTTTCTCGGTAGGATCAATTTGTTCGTCATGTTCCGAACTAATTTGTCTGGATGGCCCCTCGCCAATATCTTCTTCTTTTTCTTCGATCTTATCATCGCGATCTTTCATTGTTGCTGATCTTGATTTAAGAGATTCCAAGAACTTGGCATGAAAGTAATGCACTTGTATCACCGTCATTACTACTATTACAGTTGGATTAACCAAATGTAAAAATAAATCTTTAGTCTTGTATTTTTCTAAGCCGATATCCTTTTGCCTGAAATAAAATAATTTTGGTTTTTATACAATATGCTGTGCATTTTATAATTTTTTCAACTTACAAAGTGAGAGAAATTCCAAAATAATTTTCCCAATGCTTGTCGAAACGATCAAATTGATATGTATAAATAAGAATTAAGATGGTCATAGCGTATACAATCAAAACAAGCCAATAGCCGTACATAATCTTTGTCCACGATTTCCAAGATAGTTGAAAAGCTAGCACAAAAAACAGAAACAGAGCCATGTAGCATATCCGAAATCCTGTCATTGTTTGTCCTGTTATTCCGCACAGAAATATGACTGAAACAAGTAGCCATATCCACAATTTCACCAGTACTGATTTAAAGACTTCTCCAACTTTATCCAAGCAACTTGATTTACTTTTCTCCAACTTTTTTGTAGCCAGGTCTAGTAAGATTTCGCTATTCGTTTTTTTTTCTTTTAAGTTACATTAAGAGACTATACCAGCTGTAGCTGCTCCGACTGTTATTTGTAATGGTGCCACCATATCTGCTAATGCTGAAGACTGCTTATTTTCTTTTGCTTCTTTGAATAACTGTCGCATAGTGATCCAAAACATGAGAGTGAAAAAGGTTTTTAACATCAATGGAGCACATGGATATTGTGCTGGTTTTACGAGGCCAATTTGTGCGAGATTAATACCCTTTATCTAAAATTTGAAAAATATGTCAGATATGTTTGGCCTTAACACATTCTTAGAAATACTATTACGAGCTACGGGTTTGGCGAGATTTCAAGTAAAACAATTCGATTACCTCAATAAAAAAAACAAATCACGTTATTTTAACCGCTTAATTATTACCCACTTTTGCTTACGCACAGCTATATATAGTCGTATGAATGAAATTCAGTCGGTTAGCGCTTCACCAGAAAATAATCTAGTATGCAAGGCAATGCTGCACTTTTATATATTCTGCAGTGGCAAGAGATTTGGAATACATGCGAAGAATGCAGGACTTAGATTACCCACAGACCAAAGATTTTAAATGGGGCGATAGTTTAGTTGAATGGGTTAATGGCTATGCGGATATACGGATGCGCGCACAGCGATTGTTTAGCTCCGTCCAAACTAAATAGTTGAGTATACAAGACAAATCCCTTTCGATCGATGCGCGACTAAACCATAGAAATATAAAAACTAGAGACGACAAAACACTGTTTTTGTCTGAAGCACTTTGCAGCGTTTTGATGCAAAATTTAACGTGTTTGTATGGAGCGTTAGATGCCAGGTGGCAGTAGAATGCAGCATTAAAGTAAAGTACGGGTAAACCAATCAATCAATAATATAAGTTATTATATTTACAGCAACTGCTGAAGGTAATTCTTCGTCGGTTAAATCCATTCCATAAATGTATTGCGCTATAAGCAGCAGCTCGGCATAAAAAACAATAAAAGGACTTGATCTAAGCATTGTCTTTCTTTGATTTGGTATCATCCATAATATATTCGCCCATATAAGTAAAACAAAAGTTAACCAACTATGATAAACAATGCTCCAAACCTGCAAACAGAAAGTATGTATGTAGTGTTTGTTTTGATAATGTAATTGGATATCTTACCATCATGATAATACTCGTGAACACATAACTATTTGTATATAAGAAATTTCCACAGCTCTGTAATCCAAGAAGAACTTCATCAACAATTGTGGGTCGAACTTGGTCTTGTACATTATCCTCTGACAAGGATTCCATCGCAATATTTTCAGGCTTGGACCTTTTATTATTCTTCACACGAACGCTTCTTCGGACAAGCTGAACAAAATTAAAATGATAAATTTATTGATGAAATATAGCGCAGATCAAATTTGTTAGTAGCTATCCCATTGACCAAAAAATGTTGTTAAAAATGAATAACAATACGCAAAATGATACATTTATAAGAATAAAATATAAGCAATAATACTGAAATAATTACGTACAGGTGTATTTTCTGTAGGAATATCAGAAGAGGTATCGAGCTGAGTTATAACCTAAAATAACCAAAAAGCAAAACCAAAGTTCAAAAATAAAAATGTATAGCAATAAAAATATTAATAGCAATGGACAATACCATTACATATGAATAATTGCGAATAACTACACTGAATACGAAAAATAGTATTAAAATATAATAATAATAAATTAGCAGTTAACAAAACAAATATTAAGTTTAATTTTATTTATTAATTATTAGAATAATTAGTAAACTATAATAAAAAAAACGAATTAAACAATTTCAAGTGTTTTCGATTCGGAAGTTATTTGGAAGATACATATTTATATACACAGAATAATTGTGCACGTTATTACAGTGCAGGATTAGTATTGTCATTCTTTTATTTGATTCCAACTAAAAGCTGAAACCTTAATCTTTAGGAATATACCACCTTGATCAAAAAGTTCCCGGAATTTATTGAGAAAACTAAATCTATATTGTCCCCTTCAAAGTAATCCCATCGACTGCAACACACTTATGCCAGCGGCTGATTCAATCCTCGAAACATTTTTTATATTCGGTTTTCGGTATGACCATCAGTGCGTGCTCCCTGCGATTTTTCCATTACTTCCTCTCGGCTGCTGAAACGCGTTCCCCGTAGTGGTTTTTTAACTCGATTGAACAGAAAGAAGTCACAGGGAGCCTAATCGGGTGAATTCGGTGGATATTGGATGGTATTTGCTGCTTTTTTCGTCAAAAAATTACGAATAATGATGGCACTGTGCGACGGTGCGTTATCATGGTGCAAAAACCACGAGTTTTCTGCCCGCAATTCTGGTCTCTTTCGGCGAATTGCTTCACGCAAACGTGGCAAAAATTCATGATGCACTACACCATTGTAATCCATGAAAACCATGAGCATTGCCTTGCTCTGACTCACGACCACTTTTTGAACCGCTCGTCCCACTGGTAAACGACCGTTTTCTTTAGAGAATCGTTGCCGAAACACTTCTCCAACATTTCCAACGTTCACGCACCATTAAATCCGGTTTTTACGCAAAATTTAATACAAGTTCGTTGTTGCAAATTTAAATCCATTTCTGAAATTGGAAAAAATCGGCAACCCACACAGAGATAGATGTACTCTAGGCTACGTAACTTTTGCAAATGTCAAGCTATGACGCTAAGGTTTAGAGGGAATGTCAACAGATGTACCAACTTAACAAAAAAAAAACAGAACTCAAATTGGAACAATAAAAGCGCCACACGGTGGTTATTCCGGGAACTTTTTGATCAAGGTGGTACATGAAAATGCTGAAGTTTATATCTAACGAATAATCACCCTATGCTATCAACAGGATGCACTTGAGAAGTTAAAATTTACGGTTACTTTTCGTCGCATTCCGTTCACATTAAACTACGAAAATCTCAGAATCGTGTTTCACAATTATAATGATTAATTTTGACATCCTTCAAACGAACCTGAACAATTTTGTTGGAACAAATGAAACAATGACGGACACTGCTTTTCGCTTTGTTACAAAATCCGGGACATTTTCTTACAAAAATTTTTTGTCTTCACGAAAGCAACCCTAAGGAACAACAAATGAGTTTTGTTTCTGATTGATTTGCTGCGACAACAATTTGTATAAGTGTGGTTCCTGATTAAACTATTTGAATTTCTACCGCGGTACTTCAAAGTTTGGTCGGTTAACAAAATAGGATTTAATATTCATCCCGATCTGATACGGGGACTCTTTGACTACCTGTCGTGATTAGTCTAGTCGATCAGCCTTTCGCAGAAACTCGACCTATAACGGAAATTTTTTTTTTTGACATAAAGGTTTTCTTAGGTCGGACGGACATGTTTGCTCCAAGAGCAACTTCTAATGAAGTCCTAGTGACTTTATTGTGTTGTTGACGGTATTCCGATAACCAATTCAGGACGTTGTTAAGAGTCTTGATTTCTATACCAACTTGGTTTTTGATGCGAGTTCTAATTCTCTTCTTTTCTCTTACTGTTATGCACAGTTCTGCTTTTCGATCTATGAAGATTAAGAAAAATCTCGAGAAATTACTTTCAAGTTCAAGTTACAAGTAGTTTGCGAGGGTGACTAAATCACACATTGAGAGATGGCGACTTCTTCCGCGAATGCACGAATTGCTGCTTTTCATCTAAAACTGATATCCATAACTCTTGTGGCCTACGTTTGGTCAGAATGAGAATCATTGACGATCCCATGTGCACTGCTTGCAACGAGAGAGTGACGATTCAATGGAACATTTTCATCTTCTAGAATGTCTAGAATGGACGTATATGGCGTTCATGTTATGAGGATATAGACACTCCGTTCGCGATCGCTACCTGAGCTCTTGCAATTCGTGAGGAGGACGAAAAACTTCGAGTAGAGACAGGGGAACAAGATTATAATGAGCCATCTATGGCCTGAGTGATCAAGATGCGCTGCTCTTCTGCGTGTCTTTTTCCGGATCAAACAACAACAATTCGTATTTATTTTAAAGCTAACCAAGTACAACACTTTCACTAATTATAATTATGTGTTCAAATAGTTTAACCTAGCTTGTTTTTACATTTTAGTTACCTTGCTTAAGATCACAAGATAAGAAACAAAACCAAAGTTATGACACAAACTAGGAAAAACATGCCAATCAGACAAAATATTACAGTAGGAGACTTCAACCTAGAAAACGTAGACAACTTTGTATATCTCGGGGCAAACATATCGAAGGATGGAAGCGAACCCATCGAAATTAAAAGAAGAATAATGATGGCAAACAAGACGTATTATTCGGTACTTCCAATAATTAAAAACAAAAATGTGCACAGAAAAACAAAGCTTAAACTGTACAAAACAATAATAAGACCTGTGCTATGCTATGGCAGCGAAACGTGGACATTGACTCAGGCGTCCGAAAAATTAGTTAACGCCTTTGAAAGAAAAGTCCTCAGAAGAATCCTCGGACCTGTGAGGGAAGACTCGATCTGGAGAATACGATACAATAGAGAATTGTATGCCATCTTCGACAATCCAGAAGTATCGATCCTCATCAAATTTAAAAAGCTACAATGGGCTGGTCATGTGGAGCGTATGGATGACGGAAGAATCCCCAAACGCACACTAAAGGGAAAAGTCTATGGACAAAGACCAGTTGGGAAACCACGAAAGCGCTGGGAGGACTCTATTGACGCAGACAGCAAATCTCTTCTAAGATGTAGAAACTGGAGGACGCGGTCACTGAACCGAGAAGGCTGGAGGCGGCACATCCAGGAGGCCAAGGTCCGATTTGGACTGTAGCGCCATCGTAAGTAGTAAGTAAGCTTAAGATCTAGTATTGTAAAGTATGTAACCAAAAAATTTTATACAATCCAGATAGCCTTTTCTATAACATTCCCCTGACAATATCTTGCGCACGGGTTGCCATTACTAATAGCAGTATATCACACGAAATTTTTAGCCTTCGCTTGAAGTAAAATTGTATAATAATCAGAGAAATTTTCTATATAGTATTCTGCGGAGTGGCAGTAGCACAAGTTCTTAAATTTTTTTTTGTGAATATTGAAAGTACACTGCATTCTATTTTAACCAGTATATTCCTTCGTAGGTCCTTGAATTTTACGTAAATTTGTGAAGCCTATAATACTACTACGCAGTGATATTAAATAACAGCATAATATTTAAAAAATTATAGCAAATATGCAAAAAAAAAGTAGTGGAAAAAAGTGGACTAGAAAATTTTTCTGTAGGCGGTCGTAGACATGCGCGAAAAACCAATCTCTTTTAAGTTTGATCACACTATGCCTAAGTTAAGTACATGAGATTGGATGTTAATATTACTTTGTATGCAATACTAGTATGTCATATCGACACTACATTACAAATTATCTCCCTCTTAAGTAATCTATAGAAAAAAGAATTAATCTTATGTTACGATTATCTTACATGTATAGTCTGTGCTCTACTATTCCATTTTTGTCCTTTTGTATGTTGCCCTCCAAGCGAAACCTGGTGGCTTAGTTTTGCTTTTTTTTCTATTTGAGAAAACCCACCTATACGACCAGGCTTACGCTTTATGTTAGGAAATTAGGCCCCAAAACAAATTAGGAAAGAACATATTTATGTAATAGTATTAGTTATATTACGGTAGATATACTAGGGAAGGTTAGTATTTTTTTAAATTAAAAATGAACAAAACAAAACTTATATCTTACCTTTTTGGAAATAAGTTCTTTTGATGATAAAGCCAGGATATAATAGCATAGTAGAATAGATATCGGACTTATGTATGAATCGAAATTCACGGTGTTGTTGAACGCAATTAAACGTATGTCTTCTCCATTACTGCAACTAGATATAAACAATGGTTCTAGTGCTACTAATCTGTAATAGATAGAACACAAATGTCAAAAACGCCACAAAGTTTATACATTCACTTCAAAATAGAAAAAATGTGAGGGTGTAGGGGTCTCTCACGGTGTACAGATGAAACTTGGTATTTTTGGATAGAGCTATAGTTGCGGCATGCTCTAATTATTAATTTGTTTTAATGGTTGTTGAGCACAACAGCGGAGTTTTTTCTATCTATCTACAGAACGACTTATACTAGAAATTTGAAACTGGTGAGTATATGTAGATTTACTAGAAGAGTTATTTACATAAACAAAAAATTTCAAATATGCATTGACGTACGGAAGGAGGGTGAAAATTATGAGTAATGATGGGATGCATATACTTTCGCACCTCCAAAATATAGTCAGAAGTTGTAGTTTCCTAGCCCAAACCTGCTTTGGACCTCAAGTTATCAATGATAGTCGAGAAGTGGTCGCTACCGTGTGAATCGTATAAAACATTCCAGTTTTAGTATGGTGCTATCGAAGCTGAGCAGATGTAGGCGTCACTGTCTAAGGAGTTGTAAGAAGTCTTGATTCGTTTTACTTGAAGTTTCTGAGCCCCGAATGATGCTCAAGCTCTTTAGGTCTCCAAGAATTAATAAAAGCGATGATTAAGAATGTGTTATCAACTAGAGGGAAGATGATGGGAATATATCTTGGGATGAATATAAAGATTTTTCATTTGTATATTTATAAAGAAGTTTATTTGAAAACTAGGTGGAGATTGTTTGATGAATAATTTAATTTTTTTCGGTATGCTTTGTTCAGTAAGAATTGCAATGCCGTTTCTGTTTGAGGTCAATGATTGGTTTTTGAAATGGGTTGAGTAACTCGAGTAATTTTAATGATTCCTTTGTTTTTTATAATTAAGAATTTTGGGTAACAGCATTTTTTTCAATATAAACAGAAGGTTTAGGGTTTGATTTTTTATTTTCGCTGGGAAAGGTAATTCAGTTCGTATTTTGTAGAATGGAATAATAGTTGTGACGGGTCCGGTATTGGCACTTATGAACTTTTATTCAGTAATTTAGTGCTTTTATGGTAAGCTTGTATCTAAACGGTGAAACTGTAGTCACTGAAAACGAAAAGCACGATATACTTGCGGGGTTTATACAATAGATTTTATTTTCAAATCTAAATAAACCGTGAAGAAGATCACAAGACCATTACCGGTCCACTGGGCTTTTGGTTTTCCTGGTGAAGATTTCCACTTCAACACACTTTTACTTTGACGTCTGAACTATGAAAAACGGAACTGAATATTTGAAAGAGTTTGCTCAGCTTAGCGGCTTACTTAACTTAAAATTGTCGGTTATTACGAAAGAAAAAATAAAATATGTACGATTACAAACCTTTAGGACCACATTAAATTTGTACAAGTAAATATAAATCAAGAATAATTAACGTCAAAACTTATTACCTGGCTGGTAAACTTGAATTGGATACTAATTGTTGAGGCCATGGAGTTTGATAGGAGAATATCGCAAGAGAATGTAGAACGAGAACTATCATCACTAGTTGCAAGATAATTCCAAATCCCCTAAAATATGAAAAAGAAAATAATAATCAATAATAAAAGTAATTACACATGTAAGTAGCTGCATTATAGAGCTAAAATAACTAAGTAAAATATATGGCCGATTTCGTACCGTTTTTGAAATAAGTTGTTTTTAACCATGTTTTACTGGTTCCGTTATTTGTAATAACTTTAGAACCGTTATTGCTATTTAAAAAAATATTGAACCATTTTAGCAGTTTCGTTTGACGAGGGTAGGGAGTTTACTGTGTAAATTTTCAATTTTTAAGTGCTACGAGATTTTGTTTATCACTCGCAAAATTGTAAAACTTAAGTTATACATATGAATTAGTAATAAATACGGAACGTACCTAAAAAAAATTAACATAACTTTTTAATAATGGAATTTTCTGAGGAAAATCGAATTAACCACAGAATATTACGCTAGCATAAATTGCTCTAGGTCTGATACAGCTACAATTACAACGCTTACATTGAAATTATACATACATACATAAAGTGTGAAAAATAAATCTGTTTTTTTTTTTTATGTTGTTCTTCTCCTAGCGAATTGAATCACCAAAGCAATACAAAAAAAACGGGCTCAAAAATGATTAAGGCTAGCTCTCGCTTTCCACGCAATCTTTAAAAAGCTGACCGCGAATATGCGTTTTGGTAGCAGCGTAGCTTTTGATAGCGATCAGTCCAAATTCCGTCGCAATCTGCGAGTGATCACTACTGTATTTCTAGAAAAGTTAGCAATCTATTCAATTTATCTACACTTTTACCCCTTTGATTAAAACGCTGAATACGTTTTATGTGTAAGTGGTTGAACACATAGCCAAACACACGTGCATAGGAATTCGATACCATCGTAATTTACCCGTGATATTCAAGGTTTGAAGCACTCTGTTTAATTATTCTGATATAAAGTTACCTTCGCAATGATTTATAACAAGCCCAATATGTTCCACTCGTCAGAAAGATTATAAAATACAATCCACCTGGTATAGACGGTCGGAGAACTGCAGCTAAGAACAATGATGCTAGCGATACAAACGGACCTGAAAAATAATGAGAAAGTTATATTAAAATAATATACAAATTCACATTTTTTAAAACATACCTATAATCCGTATTTTCCGTTTTAGTCCTTCAGACAGGTTTTCTTCTCGATTCGCTGTAAATTTTTTCAACCCTTCCTCAATTTGCGAATCATCAGCAACGTCATTTGTCGATGCCTCTTCACGTGAAGTATATGTGACCAATTTTTTGAGTATTATATATAATATTACCGACATGGATAATGTTAACACTTCGGGAACAATCCATTCAATTATTGCCAATGGCCTGAATTAAAAAAATAAAACTAGAATATTTACTTATTAGCATAGAAAGATAATATTTACTCTAAATTAGTGAGGTTTATAAATCCAATATGTCTCAAGAGTATCTCTGTAAAAGAACACGTTGCTATCAATTTATCAAAACCTAGAACTATTATAGCAATCTGCAATCCTATATGCGCTAATAAAATCAGAGAACTCAAAGATATCCATAGTATAAAGTAAGCTCCAACCGATCCTATAAAAATAATTTATTATTTAATCTGTATAGAAGTTCAAGTGTTATTAAAACCTTTTATATTTTTGGAGGTTGCAGTAGGAACAAAAGGTGATACGAAGAACATCAATAAATAAACAATAGAAATTCCAACAGGACGCATAAGAGAACCTGTAAAGACAAAGTTTAATTTAATGTAGGCTTTGATTTTTTATTGTTCAGTGTCAAAACAGGACCTTAAAAATTTCCACATGAAATATATGTGTATAAAATAATTTGCAGAATAATACATTTCTAAAACCAGGCACTTGATAGCTATTGGTTTTAGTGTAGACAAAATAGACAAAACTTAGATATTGTTAGATAAAACTTAGACATTATTTCTGTAGTATACAAATCGTCAGACAGCTTTGATCAGCCACCAACAAAAAAATATACTACTCAAACCTGGGCTGTTGCTGTACAGCAGGAAGTAAATACTGACTCAAAAAATTGACCAGAAGTTCAACCATTTTTTTCTGTCAAAATGGACCAAAAGAATAATGTGGCAAACTGACTGCATTTCTACTACTTTTTCTGCAAATCGAATACAATTTTTCGCGCCATATAGGTACTATTCAGATTGGCTCGATACACATCACTGGATGTCATCAGCACAGTCAATATATTAAAGAGCACGTATCAAAGACTTTTTTCTCTGCACTCTAGGCTATCGACAATTACCACTGGCAAACGGGGATTACACTGGTTCGCACGTTGAAACTCTTGGATAACTCTCTATTTGGTATAACGTTCCTAATGAAGGGTTGCTGAAGCTAGGCGCTACTAACAGGCTCTACCGTAAAAATATCCTCTTCGGACAATATGCTCAATATATCGAAATAATATTCGTTCCATCGACGCAGTTGCTGGTCAATCATATTGAGAAAAGTTTCGTTAACATCCAGCACGAAGAGGTCGAGGGTGAATCATCTCGCTATATAATTTTGAACAATGAACCCATGTAGGCTGCGTATTCTGCCTTATTCGCCATTACCCCTCTTAATTTTTAAGTTAAACCGCTTTCATAAGCTGTGTATGTGCATCGCGATACCTTTGCTGTAAAATCAATTTATTATTGACATCGGTGTAAGCATTTACAATATTTTTGAGTGATGTTTGTTGTTCAATAATCTCCATGAGTCAGACACCCATGGCTTTTCGTCGCGCGATCCAACTGATACTTTAATACTGGGTAAAAAAGTATTGTTTTTGCCTCCCACTCGGGATCCTTTGTGCATATTCCTTCAACAGTTACTAATGTAGATGACAAAAGAAGTATAGAATAACCAAGCGGTATATGTCGTTGAAATAATAAAAATAGTGTTAGCGTTATATAAATATAAATTTGAGAGTGAAACAAAGTAACACAACTTCCACAGCGATAACTCAATTAGATATTAGTAATAATTAGCAACAATTAACTATTAGTAGAATAAAATATACTTACTAGCAATGATGATAATTGGCCACAACAACCGTTGTAACACCAAACATATTACATAATTCGCCATGGTTGGAGATTCTAAAATAAATACAATAAATTATTAATAACATTATCTAGAACAATTTAGCAATGATTAAGGTTCATAGTTTGCGAAGCATGTGAAGTAGATACGCGATTGAACTGATGCTTTTGTGTAAGGATATGCGGGAAAGAAAAGTATCTCAAGAATAGATCATATATTCAACAAGGACGTTCAATTTTTAAATGACGAGCTTAAAACCAGAGGGGTCCAAGTGACAAATTCGTGGAAATTGAGTTGCCTGCTGTACTCTACCAGTGGTGCACAGGGGCAAGAGCAGCTTAAGACTGCTATCTGTTAAAAAACAAATTCAATACTAAACGAAAAAGCACTACTAATACAAGCCAGAGGGTTACAAGTGAAACTAGGCCTCCCTTTTAACGAGCCAAATTAAATTATTTTTGGTTTTTTTGCACTTAGTTGTATTTAGCCATAGAGCTAATGGAGACAACAAGCCACCGGTTTTGATTAAAGCGATTTGAAGCCAGAGGAGTGAGACAAAACAGGGTCGTTATATCGAATTGTTGTTGTTTAGCGTGATTTACGGTGACTACCGTGAGGGTACTTTTTTTTGGCATGGTCAACTTCACGAGTCCCTCCCTCAATGGCTGATTTGATATTTTCTTTTGAAGTTTTCACAGAATGTTGTGTAACTGTAGTACTAAAATAATTAAAATTGTATAATTATTGTAGTATCTTTTAAAAAACATTAAAGAAAATATGCTTCTTTTTGGCCTTCTAGACCAGCATAAGCCCTTAAAAGTGTTAGCGGATTATACGCTTCGACCTGCGATTTAAAGGGTTATATAGACCTTGATTTTTCAAAAAGGTCCTTATTCGATAATATGTACCATCTTTTAAGTGTCTGCCTATTATCATCTTTTTGACTATGCGCTTTTTCTTTAATTACGGGTATTAATGACATTCTGTATAGCAGAACAACAAAATTGAATTTTGAAATCCCGGCGCGGTAAACTTTGAAGCTAAGTATTTACTTTCAGAAAAAAAAAATCGACAAAAAATGGCGGCAGAAAGTCGGGTTCCGGAATAGCTCTAAAAAAACACGTCCTAGCAAAACGACTGTAATTTTTTTTCAGCTTGAAATTTTCAAAGGAATTTTTCACATAATATAGACAAAATGTAATACTTTAAAAAATATAATAATGTTTGTTTAATTAAATTCAGTTATATGCACGAAAAAAAGATAGCTGTAGTTTAAGCCGTCACAGATGTATGTTACCCCTTAAGATAGTCTCAAAGGAATAAGTTTAAAGGTCAGTTCACGTCGTCGCCGCGCGAAATAACGATGCCTTCAAATCGCTCGTGGAGAATGTCAATCGTGACCAGCGTTACCGTTTTACTACATATGTAGCAGATTTACTACCTTTTTTAATTTAAAAATTTACTACATTACTATTTCAAGTCATGAAACAATACGTTTTTGCGATAATTCTCGAAAATCAAATTGAAAACAGCCCAAGATTGTAAGCCATTATTATTTTACATTACTATACGTTTGATGTTAAGCTTATTTATTGTATTATTATTAAAATTCGATGTCTACTACCTCTTTTTTGAAAAAGGTAGCAGATTCTGCTACCTTAAAAAATCGCATCGCGGTAGCACTGATTCGTGACATGCGCTTTGTGGCACGTAGCGCCATCCTGTTGGAACTACAGTGCAACCCGGTTATAACGCACATACCTTGAGGGGACCACAAAAGTAGAACGTTACAAACGATAGTACATTATAAACAACATAAGAACCTTTCCCATTTGTGAATGGGGATTGGTTATAACCGAAAGTACGTTATAAAAGTGCACTTTATAAGCGGATTGCACTGTACATATTATGTATTAGTATCCATATCATCCGCCAAACCAAAGTCCGCACCAAACAGTGACTTTCTCGGGATGCATTTGGTGGTATATCCGGTGGATTGGTATCGTCCCAAATACGACAATTTTGGTTGTTAACAGATCCATTCATCGAGAAATGTGCATGAACAATTCAAACCCAATTCGACGGGTGTTGCTTTAACAACATGGACGCTATAACTATACAAATTTCGAGCAATCCTACTGAAAAACCATAATTGTGTTTTTATGAGAAGAGCCATCCTAGAATATGCTATCAAAGGAAACCACAAACTGCGCCTTGTGGAGCAGCCGTGAGGAGGAGGAGAAATCATTTGTTATATGTGCCCGTACGATTACAACACAATATAAGGTTAATTTAGAACTATTCATACCGATAAGGAAAATAGGTTGAAGAAAATTAATTAGTCGAGACTGTATTCGAACGAGTGTCACGAGAAGTGTGATATATACCTACTTCCTCTAATGAAAATTTTTTAAATTCCGATTATAAGAACCGAATAAAAAAACTGTTGATATGCCCCTGGTTCCGCTCTCCTTTTAACTCCCAAGTCGTTTACGTAAAATACTGGAAACGATAAATGCTGCGGAACAACAAAGTTTATGCATGACCAACTTTTAACACGTACCTAACGAAAGTGTCATGCTTCAGGTGTGTCGCGTATAGTCTAGAAAGACACAAACTATGACTGGTTCTTTGTTGGACAATGTATCCGTCATATGCGGAGCAATTAATGGTGTACGGCAATTAACCCCAATCTTATCAAAAAAAGTTTGCAGTTGCCACACTATTTAACTTTGTGTGGCATCAGCTAATAAGATTTTGCCTAATTTGATTGAAAAATCAATTACATATAGAATAATTCAATTTACCGAAGCATAAAATATTACGTTATTGTTGAACTCTTTGGCTTTCTCATAAAACTGTGATAAATAGAATTGTTAATAACTTACTTATCCATTACTGAAACCCTGATCGGGCCAAAGAGGTACCCGGGTACCTAACTATTAGTTTTCTTGGACTATTTCTGATAAACAAAAGAAGCTAAAACTTAAATTGTGATTCACTGCCTGTAAGAGTATTTCGTAGACATACTTGTAAGCAACATACATACTATATCTATACCCAATTTATGCATAATGATAAGAAATGAAGTGATTTTAATAGGAGGTAACCAAGTAACTTTTCGGCGTGATTAAAATTTTTTTTCTTTGGCCCGATAAGGGTTAATAAATATTATTTTGAAGAGGAAAACAAAAAATATCAAACACTGAAAGTATATCAGAGTTTTAACAGATCCTGAATCCAGGTTTAAATATATTTCAATTATGATTAATAGGAAGGATATAATATAACTTAGCTCACGCTCAAAAACGCAGGAAATGTTTTAAACTAGCACAGATCTACCTTAATGTATGTTAAAACTACATATTTGTCCCTCCACATAGCAGTGCGTGCACTGAAAGAATGTTTCATGCATGAATAACATAAAAATTACCGCAAAAAACTAGAAGTTAAAATGGTTGAAAATGTGATACTCACTAATGTGACAGTATTTTACTTCATTGCTAGTGAAAAAATTCTGATTTTTCTATCTCGAAAACTGCAAATGATAAAACAGCTGAGATCGAATCCGCTTTTACTTCTATGGGCTTTATCTATAATATAATTATCTAAAAATTATTGACAGGATTTTGCGTAATTCCACCCTTTCGAGTGTGTAAAAGAATCGTGTTCGTTTTTATGAATTCCGACATACCATTTAGGTTTGATGAAATACAGAATTTTACTTTACAGGCTTTCCTATATAACCGGTATGCACTTATCCGTGTCCTACGTCTACTTCATCTTTTTCGTCATAAAGCCCTCCTCGGCCAGGTTCAACGAGTTGTGGTATCAAAACGACCTTTTCTCTGCTAATTAGGTCCTGTTTTCGGAAGACAGGCGGCAACCACGTAAACCATCCAACCAGATCTTCACACACCTACCAAGTTTCAACTTTCTAGCAATAACCGTTCTCCGGCTCGGGTGTATTTTTATGATTGACTCGGCAAACTTTCGTTTCCTTGTAAATTTTTCTATGACACACATAATTTAAATTAATGACAATCTGTGCGGTGTAAAATTTCTGATTCTATATTCCGAAAGTGTTAGTGTGTGTGGTTGCTGTAGTACATATTGTATATTTTTTTATGATTTCTTACTACTGTTCTTATTTTTTTCGTTCATTTTCTTTTATTTATTTGTGTTGGTTTTTTCAAGCTTATCTACTAATTCCTTTTTTATCTTTTACTGGAAAAGAAAAATTCAAATTCTTATGAGTTACTCATTGGATGCTTTCATATTTTTTTGATGAATCGTATCTATGATATAATAATCTGTTTTAAATAAAAAATTCTGTACTACCCGTAATACAGTCTGGTGAGTAATTTTGTGTTAAGGTAAACATATTTATTTGTATATTTAATTAGACATCGAGAGCCGGCATGCATGCATGAATATGTTGATGGGTGACAATATTGTCCCCAGTCAGGCCCGTGAGCAGGATTGTACGAAGAGAGGGGGGGGGGGGGTTCATAATAAATTATCAAGGTTTTATCATGTATATATGATCTAAAAAAAAAGATTCTCACTTCCCTCGCGAACTACATAACCCTATTTCAAATCTATTCCGTACTAAAAAAAAAACAAAATGAAAATAGGGCAATGGGGCCTGTAAATTTAGAAGCACGGATGTTCTTCGATTTTTTTTACCCCGATCCCATTGAGATCCCAAGTTAATTTTTAGATATGTTTAGAAAAATAGTATAAGTAATACACAAAATATAAAAAAAACAAGGAAAAAACAAATTGGCTTTTTGAGATATTCAAGGATAAAGGACAAAATCGTTATCCTTGCAAAAAAGTTTTAAGGATAAATTTGATTGGTATTTTTATTATTTTGCGACAACCTTCACCTTTAAAATAAGTTTTATTTTATTATTCTATGATAAAAATCTGCCAACAATCTGGGCGTAACTTTATTATTTTTCCGGTAGAAGTTAAGAACGCGTTCAATTCTGAAATGCGGTGGAGGCTACTATGTGACTGAAAACCTATCAAAAAGAACAAGATCGTGGAAGTGAAAATCTAGAGATATGGAATAATTTATGAAAAAGTACACAATCACTTTACACCCCCTTAGCGGTCAATTATGGAGAATACATAGAGGACGAGGTAGTAGATATGTCGAAAATCGTGGGAAAATATGCATTCTATTTTCATAGATATTTTTTTTGCCCCCCTTCTGAACGCCAATAGATATTCGTTTTTTTTTATTCAAAATTATTTTCTAGTTGATTTAGATATACACACCGAGTTTCAACATTGTAGCCTAAGCCGTTCTATATATAGGAAAAACACCCCCCACTTGTACCACACTACCCTTAGGGGTCGAATTTCAAAAAACCTTGAAAACACTTTCTAGGTATTCATACGAAAAATCCGTAGAATAAAAATGAATTCAATATTTGGAAAGACCTAGTAGATATGACGAAAATCGTGAAAATATATGCATTTTATATTTATTATATTTACAAATATTTTTTTTTGCCCCCCTTTCTGAACGCCAAGGAATATTCAAATCTTTTTTATCACAATTACTTTTCTAGTTGATTTACATATACACACCGAGTTTCAACTTTCTAGCATGAACCGTTTAATAGTTAGGAAAAACACCCCCCACCCCCGTAGCATACTACCCTTAAGGAAAATTATATTTTTCCAACATTCCGCTACTATAGCTCTATCTTAATACCAAGTTTAAGGCTTATATCATTACAGGTTCTTAAGATATAAGCATCGGAAGTTTTTCCTTTTCACCCTCCCCCACCCTCCCCCTCTACACCCTCAACCCCAAACCTTTTTTCCCTACTAGAGTTTAATTAGCGCTACTTCTGGTAAAAATTCTAAGCATCTATCTTACACTGTTCTTGAGATATGAAATGTGTTTGATTTGAAAAATTCTCATCCCCTCCACTTCTATGCTACACCTCCCACTTAAAAAATTTTACTTTGATCAATCTTTGTTTGTCAACTTTTATACCCAAACCGAATTTTATTTTTCTAGAGCAATTGGTTCATGAGATATCGTAATCTAAAGTTTTTCACCCCCCACCCCCATACACAAATTCCCCCACCCAAAATTTTCCTTGATTCTGTTCTCCTAGTATAACTACAAATATTTTTTAAGTTTGAATAGTGTGCCATTAACGGTTTAGGAGATATGGATTTTAGAATGTGTCTATCTCGCCTTTTTTGGGTTTCGGACGCATTACATTTCCCCCCACTCCCACACCCCTTGATCAATATTGACAATTTTTCTGCAAATGGGTCTACTATCAGAGCTCTATAGAAATTCCAAGTTTCAGCTTCCTATCATTAGGGGTTACTGAGATCTAGAAACCAAAATTTTCGGTCTAAAACACTTCCCCCTCCTTCCCCCTCACACCCCCACCCCTAAAAATTTGGTCACTTCAAGGAGCCTACCCCGTCTATTCGTTAAAAAAATTTAAATTTAATATCTCAAATCGATTGGCAGCTACGAGCCTCCAAACGATCTTGCGTACGGCGGACAGACGGACTGAAAATTTTTATTGCTTTTTTCGCGTCTACTAGTTATGAAACGTGAAAATAAAAATTTTGAGGGTAGCAAATTTTTTTTTTTTTTTAAATCAATCACAATACTTAATTATTAAAATAATAAAGTAAAATTAACAGAGATATGAGCTTTCAAAGAGTAGTTGGACACCATTTTTGCCAAATCTTTAACATACTATAGTTACCAACAAAAAAATGAGATAGAAAAAAAAACTTAAATTATATTTTTCTTTCCACTAATTCTTCAAGTACACAAATTTTCAAAGGAATTGGTAATGGTAAGATCACAAAATTGGATTTTTTTTTGCGATTCTTAATAAAATGACTCGTCACTTTTAAAAAAAAAAATTGTTGTGACCTTGTAATGATGTTTTATACAACACGAAGCAACTTTCTGGGAACCTATTGATGCAATTGTTTCACACTATTTTTAACAAATATAAGTAAATTTTCCCGAAAGTTGACATAAATATTTTTAAACTTCTTAAGGGGGCTCATATGAGTAGAAAGTTTTTGTTTTTTAAAAAAAAAATTTTTTCTCATCTTAAAGTTTATAGTCTTAAGAATGTTGTCTGTAAATTTCGTATTGAAATTCCAATAATTGTGGAAGCTATGTGCAATTAACCGGGATGGGCCCTTCGTGAATTCTCTATATAGCACGTCATTCAAACGTGATTATCTCGAAACATACTTTTCAATGGCGGTTCCCAAAATCTTCGGAAAACGGCTGAATCGATTACTTCCAAAATTTCAAACATTATTCTTGAATAGGTTCTCCCCTTCGCTACGTAGGATTTTTTTTTTATCTTATTTACTTTTTTTTATCAAGCAAGAAAGGTCGATAATTGAGGTTAAAAACTGAAAATAAAGTTCAATCGGCCGCCATTCTGTGAAAAAATTTTTTTTTCCAAAAACCCCTACGTAGCGAAGGGCATCATACTTTTTATTTTCAGAATCATTTTGAAATTTTTATTTTGGATCAACCCCCTGCATGTAATCGTGGGAACCGCAAAGCGTGCGAGCGACGGACATTGTTTGGGCCGACCCTGACAGCAGCGCCCCTGGTTAATATATATTTATAAAAAAAAAATTATTAGCGTACCTCAACATAATATACTTTCGAATAAAACCAATCTGAATAAAATCGAGCAAATAGTTTTTGAGATAATAATTTCTAAAATTCACCTAATTTTTCAGCTTTCTACTCATATGAGCCCCCTTAAGTGACTTGAACACGAAAAATTTATCGGGATGTTTTTTTTATATTATTATTTTTTTATATTATTTTTCTGCATTCGATTCTACACAAAATAACACAAAATGCAGAATTTTCCGAACGGTAAAAGTGCTCAAAAAGTTAGTTCAAAGTGGGAAAGTTCGCCCATATTTTGGTATTATGTATACATTTTCATATGTATTTTGTATTATATCTAATATATAAAAGTAAGACAGTTTTTTGGTCGGGCTCGATTGAAAAAGGGACCTGTGAACCGTTCCCTCCCAAATTTTGCATCTACATTCTCGAGACTACCGGACAGGTCGGTAACGTAATTATATATTCCCGAAATAGATGGTTCGTGAGTTATTTAAACATTTGAATGTTTATACTCTAGATGAAATCATATAGAGTATTATAAGTTTGATCCAGCCGAAAAATATGTAACGCATAGAACCAAGCCTCGGACGAAAAAAAGTTATATATTATTTTTTGTTTATTTGTGGCCAAAAACCTCAAATCCGCTTGACGTCCGTCAGTCTGTCTGTCCGTTAGCACGATAACTCAAGAACGCCTCCACCTAGGCTCTTGAAATTTGAATCTGAGTGTTTGGTTGAATTTGTAAGGCTAAGTTCGTTAACGGGCAAAATCGTCCTATTCCTTCGGGTAGCTGCCATACAAAGTGTCCTTAAAACACGTGTTCAAGAATATTGGTCGATAAATTCAGAAGGGCTTAACCTAGATCTTTGAAATTTCGCATGTGTTATTTTTCCAAGAGCTGGAGCTAACTGTATGATTATGAAGAAAATCTTAATAGTCCTTTGAGGGACTACCATACAAATATCCTGTAAAAATGACTTCACTTAATTTACGAAACTCACTAAAACTCAAGTAATCTTTTAGCTACGAATTCGGAATTTTATACAAATTAGTTTCGAGTGAAGAAGAAGTTCGAGTTTACTAGTCAGCGAAATCCTTTTACTCCTTCCATACAAAAAATCCTAGACACGTGCTAAACAATATTTTTCGATAAGTTTTGAACGCTTCAAACTACAAATTTGAAATTTTGTACACATTAATTTTTGAATGGTTCCAAGGAAAAGGATGAATATGTAAGAAATCGAGTGAGTCCTTGCTCCGCCTCCCATATGAAACTCCTTCAAAAAGGATATTTTTTTTCCAGTTCAAGATATGAAATTAAGCAGTGAATATTGTCTTTTAGTTTTGAGTAGCAATTTAATGAGACACCTTAATGAAGGACATACAACATGCACACACGTAATACTTCTTCATCCCCAACTTCAATATCCATCGGAGTTCTGTATCATCTAGAGTATTATACGATTGGCTTGCAGCCGATCGTGACTGCTGTATGTTTTTCATATAATTTAGCGCCAGTTTATTCATTTTCGGTGTATTAATTTCGCGTTCCTATTGCTAAATGGTAAAGTTGGACTATGGATGGTGGATATAGGATAGTGGATGGAGTATGGAGGATGGTGGATAGAGAATGGAGGATGGTGTACCCGAAACGGTTTCAAATAAAAAACAACACTTAATCTGATAAAAACAGAAGAAGATTTGAAAACAGAACCAATGCCATCTGTGAGATTTGTATTAATTAAGGGGAGCAATCCCTTTAGACGCCCGAAAATGAGCCATTTTTCATGAATTTTTTTTATAGTGATAAAATAATCGCATCATTTTAAAATTTTGACATGATATTATTAGAAGTTTTAACAGTTGACAAAAAAAATTTTTTTTTTGTTACAAAACAAAATGGCGGCGTTATAGGGTATTCCATCAGGCTTCTTTTGCGTGACATCAAAAACTGCTCCATTTGTCATATTTTTCTATTGATCTTAAACTGAAAACTAAAATATTTTTGGAACAGTAACCGATGAATGAGAAGCATATACCTAAAAAATTGTAAAAAAAATATAAAACAAAAAAGATATGAGGCTTTTCAATCAAATGTTCATTTTTCGACTATTTTTTGATAGTTTTAACCCCAAAATAGTGGTTTATTTACGCGATATCCCCAAAAGTTTAGGTATATCCTTCCGATAAATATGTAGACAGAAAGCTCCAAAAAAATCAGCCAAATCGATCCATAACTTCTTGAGCTACAATAGGAGCAGTTTTTAAAGATTCAGTTTCGAAATAATCGCGTTTAAAGTTTCAATACAAGAAAACTATAACTTTTAGTGACTTACCGAATCAGCGAAAACTTCAATTTCTAACTCACCCACACCGTCACTTGTATTTCTCTAGCATTTAGAATAGTTTGGTATTTTAGTTTCGAAATTCAACCGGACAAGCCATACTTTCGAGCCAAACTGACTCTATTTCGTACACAACATTCGTTACGCTTTATTCTTTCGAAATATGTGGAAAAAAAAATTCTAAAAATTTTAAAGCTGTAAAGGGATTGCTCCCCTTAACAATACTTATAAATAAAAAAAAAATTAATTTGGAGAGAAAACCATTGAAAAGGTATTCGAACTAACCGATTTTAGTTTTTTCGCAAATGTTTTTTCATAAATGTTTCTTTTTCTCGAAACTGATAACAGATATCAAGATGTTTTTTTATTCTTAAAGATAAGAACATGGTATTTATACTGAACGAAAAGTTGATTCTAAATATTTTTTTTTTAAGTTTAAGAAATATGAAAAAGTTTTAAACTTTCAAAGCTTATACTTAAGTCAATTAGTTTTTAATATTTTTGAAATTCGTTTAGTAGCATTAGATTTAGTAACATAATAAGGGTAAAAAGTTTGATTATAATCGGTCGAGCGGTTCCTGAGTAAAAAGTAAGTACATACATGAATTTGTATGAAAACTCGACAAGTCACTAGCCCCTTTAAAACGCAAACCCTTAACATCTCGATTTAAAAACGAAAGTGACCTATGCTACTTTCAAAATAAACGGCTTATATATTTAATTTATACATATCCAAAGAAATCCTGAAATTGAGGCATTTTTCGGGCCTTTTGACTAATACCTGGCATTAATTTATATTCACGTTAAGCGATATTTTAAAGTAAAACTCTTATATTCGCTCGAAATCTCGATTTTGTATGAAAATAACGATAACTGCCACTTTTTCTCTATTTTGGATGGTGCCGAATAGTCAATTCTAGGGTTTATGGCCCGTAGCAGAAAAACTATAGTCCGTAGCAAGTTCCCATGTGTTTGCTTGGAATAACGTCTAGTGTTATATGAAATGTTACTATGTATAATCGGTTTTCGTAAACCCTGTATAAACAGCGTCGTATAACACTAACATAAGAAATCAGGCTGAGCAGGTTTTGTTAAATTGGTCCATACTAGCGCCCGTGTGTTCTAATTCGAAAAAAAAATCTTCTTCGGCCAGGTACTTAAATCAAGTTATTATTACAATCTATTTCTAATCTAATGTGTATAACATGTTCCGAATAGGCCGATAAATAAAATGGATAGTAAAATGTATCCAACACCTACTTATGTATTTTTCGAATCAAGAATTTTTATAAATTATTTAGGGAAATCGCTACATGGAAATTGAAAAAAAAATCGTTTTTTTCTGTTTTTTTTTCTTTTAAAACTTGACTTATTTACGAACAAAATTCGCACATTTTAATTCGCACTATAAGTAAGTGGTCGAAATTTGTTTCTAAAGTGAGCAATGCCCAGGCTGAAGTGCGGGCCTATTCTTAGTTTATTCGCTCCATTTTTTTGTTTATTTTCCTTTTTTTTTACCGGGCCTATAACAGAAATCAAGTTAATGATTTTTAATTTATTCATGGTAACTGCGAGATTAGCTGGTGATAAGCGGCAGTTTCAAACTATAACCGCAATCAAGTTTTAAGTTTTTCAAACACGTCCGGATAAGCTCGATTGTTAAAACTGCTATACTTAAAATAATATTAAGTAAGTAGTTTTTAAGAAGATTATCACCAGCTCTTTATATTAGCTACCTGAATAATCCTACAAATGTGCAAGTCTATCGAATCAACGATTTCAGAGAAAAGGGAACATGAAAATGCATAGTTTTATATGTAGCCGGCCTTAACATACATAATATTGTTTTTCAATAAATCAGGAATGATTTTTAGAAACACCCTCACATTCTAATGAACATTAAGTGAAAATTAACGAATATTTATGTTGAGACGATTACACTGATTGCTAGCAGTTGATTCTTCATACGAGAATCGATTAAACCGCGCCTTATAATTAATAACGTCCCGACTGACCTGAACTTTATAAAAATCAAGTCTTAATACATACATTAGTATTTTTGGAACATGACGTAATGCAAGAATCCAAAGAATTTTTATTCGCAGCATGTATACGAGAGCTTAATATCAATCGAGAAGAGAACAAGTTTTTCGCGCCTTCACGCATGCATGAAAGTCGAGGGCTGTTGAATTTTTCTGTATAAATAAAAACTATGTTATTTTCGAGCTTGATAAAATCTTACCCAATTTGTTTGTAAACAAAAGTACCGTTTAGCTAAAAATGTGCATGGAGGCAGCTTGAAATTATGTGCACCACAAATTAACACTGAAAATCTTAACTAATAGCACGTCACCCAGATTCAAGAACAAATTTTTTTATTTATTGAACTTTAACTCGCGGTTCCCGATAACAAAAATTGACAATGTAAACGCCCGGCAATTAACACACGCTCCCACAAGTCACAACAAAATCGACCTAAATGTCACACACCGTCCCCATGGGCAGTAAATCGGTACGTTCAACTCGATACACTTGATAAACGTGGACTCGAGAGCTTCACGGAAACATAATTAAATCACTCAAAACTAAAATTAACATTTTAATCGTATAAGCACCAACTGGAACATCATTTATAAAGTTTAATCACTGACAGATCAACAGAACTCGCGATGCCTATACCTACTACACCTACACCAACGACTAAACAGAAGCGAAACATTTGCTGCTGTACCCAGCAGGCAGATCATAGCCATCGAATAGTTGTAAAATTTCTAAATGTTTTTTTTTTTTTTTTTTAAATTCAATTTATTTAGTTAAATTCATTTTATATACAATAATTCATACAATTAGTATTTGTGATTGTGTGTTACATAATTAATCAGTACCTCCCAGACAGCCAACGGACGATAGAGATGGCATGCAGTCAGCTATTTAAGTCTCCGTATAAATGTAAGGAAAATTTCATTACATATTATATATTACATAAATCTATCACAATATGTAAATAGTAAAAGAATTGCGGCCGCGGAGATCGTACACTAGAATTCTACGTTATTTATCTGCGGTCTTTTGAAATTTTGCCTTCTCCTTCATCCAGTAGTGACTATAACGTGAACGACCGTCATTTTTACGTAGAGCTTTTGGACACTGGGTGCTTCTTAGAGTTGTCAAATTTTTGACATTGAAAAGTCAATTTTGACATTCAATTATTTTGGAACAAGTTGATTTCAAGTAGTTTACTGAAGTTTCGTAAATAATAAAATGACTTCGGCTAAACTTAAGACACCTATTATAAAGCAAAGTAGTGTCGAAGATACCAATCTCGATCAATTTATAAAGGTGTCAAATTACGAGGATACGGTCAAGCAACTTGATATTTACTATGGGATCGGTGAGTATCAGCTACTCGCTTAATTAATTATGTGGAATACAAAGTTTAATATTTTTCAGTTAAAAGACAATTGCTGCTGTATCAGAGCCCAATTACTGGCCTTTTTCCGGTTATGTCAACTGACCAAGAAGTTGGCAGTGTTCGCGATAGCGTATATTGCGCTGCAGCCGTGTGGAGTCTATTTCAAGCCTATCGCCGAATTGACGATGATCGCGGAAAATCCTACGAATTGGGACAATCGGCGGTAAAGTGTATGAGAGGGATTCTCGAATGTTGGATTAAACAAGCTGCTAGAGTTGAACTGTTCAAACAACGACAGTCGAACCAGCATGCGCTGCATTGTAAATTTCATTTGCATACTGGAGAAGAAATGTATTCGGATGAAAAATATAACCACTTGCAAATTGATGTTATATCAATTTACATCATTTTTCTCGTTCAGATGATCACTTCCGGCTTGCAGATTATTTATACACAGGTATGTGCGCTTTGCCGAAAATTGTCAAACTGTAAACGTAGGTATATGTATGGTTTCTAATCAGGCAAGGTTTCGTATATTAATCATGATAATATGCCGCATAAATGGCTTTACAAGCTAAGGGTTAGATGTCTGTGGTGTCGTATTTGTTCTATGTATATTTTAAGTGCTTATATGTAATTTTTACGTACAAAATTCACTTCACTTCTGCGAGTGGTGCAATGTATTTGCTCGCAAATTTTTTTAATTCTCGCCTTTTATATAGAGAAATGAAGGATTCCTGGAAACGGCTGTCAAATTTCGAATACTTCTATTTTGAACTTACGTTAGAAGAGGAAAAAATGTGAATAATGTACCTGAAATGTGTCTTCAAAAATACGATCCCAACTCGAGACCATTCACTACGTATACATTAAAGATTGAGGCGCAGATCGGATTCGAATTCTCATTCCATTCGATCCGATCCTACTTCTCGATCAGAATCGAATCGAAATCTGTCATGTAAACGTGTATCGAAAGATCGAATTGAGCAGTTTGACGTTTTTTGTCGATCAAGACTTGTTTTTTTGAAAAACATATTTTAGAAAATAAAGTACACCCAACTCTCCTTTTTTCACGGTATTTTTTTACACGATTTTGAAATAACACGGTCCACGAAGAAGAACAAATACCACTTTTTTACACGAATTTTTTGATCTTACATGATACTAAAAAAACAATTCATTGGATGGCAAATAAAAACGCATGGATGACGGCCGATTTATTCCAAAAATGCTGTTATGAACACTCGGTAGAAAAAGTCTATGTTCATAGATGATCAATGATCTTACTGTAAAAACAAAGGAGTAGAGGATCGAGGGGTCGTTACACACAGTTTCCAAAAAAAACCTATTCTTAAGTTTTAAACGGCTGAGATAGACGATATTTTATTTTAATTGTTCAAAAAACAGGTAGAAAAGGTCTACGTTCACTTTAGGATAGGATACAATTCCTTTGCGTTTTCAACATCCTTATGCATTTTTCTGCATTAGTTTAGTTTATCTGTCAATGAGGAAACAGTTATTTTCACATTTTTTTGAAAATTTGAATTATAGGACTTTTTTTTTAAATAAGAGCACCACGCGGAAAATTATTATAGAATTGTGGAAAGCCAAAAATAGTTTAAGAAGTATAGCCAAAACTGTAAATAGAAGCTACTCATCCGTCCAAACAGTTGCAAATAATTTTGAATCTACCGGACTGTTAACCTCAAAACCTCGTTCTGGTCGTCCGCCGAAGCTATCATTAAGGGAAAGACGCAGTATAATCTCTGAAGTAAAGCAAAACCCCGGACTAACGGCAGACAAAATAGCAGTAGGCATCAAGGAGAAGTATAATAAATTGATTTGTCCTGATACCGTGAGGAAAATCCTAAAGAAGGCTGGCTATCATGGCCGAGTGCCTCGTAGAAAACCATTTATTTTCCGAATAAATCGCCTGAAGCGCATGGAATTTGCCAAAGATCACCTTAATAGGACCTCGGAGTTCTGGAAAAGTGTAATTTTTTCTGATGAGAGTAAATATTGTATTTTTGGGATAAAAGGTAGAAAGATAGTGTGGAGAAAAAACAGAACAGCCCTCGATAAAGTGCCAAATGTGAAACATGGTGGTGGCGGAGTAATGGTTTGGGAGTGTATGTCAAGCAGCGGAACAAGAACACATTAGAGCCTAACTCTTAAATTAAATTGTTCTTAATGTAAGTTTTATATACTATCCTAATCTGGATAATGCACCAAAAAGCACATTTCGTATGGCACATATACAAAAATAAAATAAAACAATAAAAGTAATAAAATTTTAATAACTGGTTTTACTGAGAAATATTACAAAGAATATCAAAGAATTTTTAGGGTCGCAGTAAAAAACGAAAAACTAGTATTTTGAAGAAAATTTCACAAGATCGGGTACAGCTACAATTTCGACAGTTTGACATTAAATTAAAGATAAATCAGTACATGGGAAAAAAAAACGTTCGTTACCACCCTGCATATCCGCAGATATTCACCGGGTTGATCATTTATTTTTAAAATATATCAGGGAAGCACCACATAATAAGTTCCCAACCAAGTACAAGATACCCTGTGTGGGTTCGAAGTTTGAACTTTTTAAGGTAAGCGTTCACTAGAGGGTGGCCGCATTGCAACGGTGTGGATTTTTGTTTCTGTGACCACTGGGACGGATCACGTGAGACGGAAACATGCCGAGCCCGTCTGCTTCACTGCGTCCTCTGAGGTGGGACGAACCGGGGCGCGATTCTACAGAGATTCGCTCGCAAAGCGATCCGTCTGTGAGTTCGGTCGCACTCCGATGCAGACTGCGTTCACTGAATACACTTCCAAAATAATGTATTGCAGGAGGACTCTTGAGATCCGGTCAGGCCTGGCCGGCCTAGTGGACGCGTACCTTTAACGTAAACGGTTGCTGAGATAAAGAAAATATTTTTTATCTTAAAACGACGAAAAAGAAAGTCATCCAGTCTAATCTTTGTGAAAAAATAAGAAATTGATCATCTGCAATCCAATTGATTTTAAGGCCGGGTGTAGTCCAGTGGTAGCGTACTAGGCTTGTAATCGCGATGTCGTGGGTTCAATTCCCACTCTACGCATAAATTATTTATAAGAATTTTTCAGTTGCTATTGGCTTTGAAATTATTAATATAAATAGTGAACAGTGCGGAATGTTTAATAGGATCCACTACTAAAAGGATTTAACACTGAGCAGATGAGTTTCGTTTACATTCTTATCAGATTCACCAACACCATCAAAAATAACAGACAGTAGTTGATTTGTTATAGGCAACATTGCTGTTCTGGTATAAGTCACATCATAGCCAAACAACAATCAAAACTAATAACACCAACTAGTACAAATGGAAATGAAAATTCTCATATGATGAATGTAATTGGATATACTGACTTAAGCCCCGTTTTCACGGCGATAGTTTTGTACGATAGGACTTTCGCGAAAGTGTAGCATGATAGTATGATAGTGTGATAGTGTGAAAATCTCCTGTTTACACGGCGCGATGTACGATAGTGAAATTAGACATGTCACTTGTCTATCACGTACACACAAAATCACGTACACACAAAATCAAAATTATATTTTTTTGCAATTAGCAACACGTATTCACAAAATCGAAATTATTATTAAACATTTTAATGTTTTGAAACTATTTTTTTAAAGTCAAGATAAAATTATCGCGATAGTTCTATCAACTATCTCGTCAAGCATGATAGTGCGATAGTGCTATCATGACAGCGCGAAAGTAACTATCGAGAAGTTTACATGGTGATAGTTATGACGATAGTAATTATCATGACAGCAACTATCGCAAAAACTATCACCGTGTAAACGGGGCTTATCTGACTGAATTCCCTTGATCGTTGCAAGTTCGATCAGTTCAGCTGCGATATGACCCCTTCTAGGGTATAGAACATTAACGGTGCACTAGGGTGGCAGTATTAGTGGTTCAAATATATTTTTACTTAGCTATGATAGACCCAGCTAGATGGAATTTGAATCTATGTTTTTAGACTAACGCGCTTAGCTTCTGTTCACCAAGGCCACGCATATCCATTATATTATTACCTAGTTTCTCTATGCGGCCAAAAATTCAAACATTTAATTTTTATCATTCATACAGGATGAAGTTGCATTTGTTCAAAATTTGGTGTACTATGTAGAAAGAGCTTATCGTACTCCTGATTTTGGTATGTGGGAACGTGGTACGAAGTACAATAATGGAACTCCTGAGATACATGCGTCATCTATTGGTTAGTAGTGGTTTCTTGAATTTAATTAATATATTAATCTTTATTGTTTTAGGTATGGCAAAATCTGCTCTTGAAGCTATTAACGGATGTAATCTATTTGGGGAGAAAGGCGCTTCGTGGAGTGTTGTGTACGTTGATATCGACGCTCATAACCGAAATAGAAGTATATTTGAAACAATGCTGCCGCGGGAGTCCAGTTCCAAGGTAAGGAAGATATTACTTCATTTGAAATTTAGATACTTATGCTAGTGTTTGTTGAGTGCTACTCTGCTTCTGTACTGAAACAAATTATGTGTACTATGATTCGCTCCAGTCTGCATTTTTTTTATTATCATAACATTTCTGTAGGACATACTGGTTCACGGTATATTTAAAAAAAACGGTGATAAGATAGATTGGCAGATTATATGAAATGAAAGCACGCAGTGAAGGACTGAATAAAATGTAATAGGCTTAAAACAAAGTTTGCTCATTGCCTATATTTCCTCGCGCTTTCTTCATAATTATTTAAAAATGAAATGAATATCAGGATTTGAGGATATTCAATCATAAATTCCCAAGTCGGTACGATTGGGTTGGATACGTTTTCACTTAAATTCGATCTGATGAGGTAACTAATTGGTTTTTATTTTCTTAGTCCTTTTACATAATCGTCTAAAATTGATTAGAACATTTTTGGACATTCATTGGTGGAGGTGTAAGGGGGTTGCTTACGCTGTAACATTTCACCATCACTTAGGTCTGACGAAATTTTTATTAGTTCTACGGAAATTTTATGTTATAAAAAAATTTAAAAATTGTTCACTATACTTCTCCAGATCGTGGTAGAATTCATCCTTTGAAGTATTATTTGTTATAAAAGGATGAACCCAATATTTCTGCCTGCTAGTTCAATCCACACACTCTTTTGACACGGCGATACAGTAAAATTTATGTTAAACTCCTTACTTTTATCATTGGTTTGTAATATGTGTATGCAATCATTTTTTATCAAATAAGACTAGTTTTGTACTTACTTCCTTATTAATTGATTTTCAGGGTGTAGATGCATCACTGTTGCCAACATTATCTTTTCCAGCTTTTGCCTCTCATGAAGAAAGGCTCGTAGAGCTTACCAAGTCAAATGTTGTTAAGCGATTGAAAGGAAAAAAAGGATTTAAGAGATTTAACAGGGACGGATATTTAAATCGACTCGAGGATAAGTCGAGGCGGTAAGTTTTGAAGTATGTATAGGAACTAATAGTTCTACTTCAAATTTATTTTTGATAGATATTACAATAAAGGTGAAATTAAAGATTTTGAGGGCTCGGAATGTGAGTGGCCCATTTTCTTTTCTTACATGATAATTGATGCCGTATTCAGAAATATTCCTGATCAAATTGAAGAATATCAAAGCGAGCTGCGTCGATGTATTTACAACGACTCCAATGGAGATCCAGTCGTCTCAATGTATTTTGCGCCAGATTCTGATGGTGTTTATATTCGAGCGCCGTCCCAGGCATTGTATTTATGGGGACAAGCAGTGTTTATAATTTCGCAATTATTAACAGCAGGATTGCTGCACATAAACGAACTTGATCCAATACGACGTTATTTGCCAAGCTATAATCGCCCTCGGAAGGCAGGGAGATATTCTGCTTTTCAGGTAAGTGAATATAGTAAAGGACGTACATATGTATATGTTCAATCAATCATTCAATCGCTGCTATTTGCTATTAAAATTGTTATTACAATTTATATTATTTTTATATCGTATATCTGTACGCACTCAGTTTACTGATACTTTTTCAATGGTTTGTTCATTTTTATTTTTTTTTTAAATATGGCTTTGCCCAGTAGTCATGAACCCATGCATGTAATACAACTATTATGTCTCCAACGGGTCATGCACTTATTCGCAAATTTATTAATTAATGAGTACTAACAGTGTCAACTCCATTGCGTGCGACCTTTTTTAAGCTGATTATATGCTTTTGACCACAACGTTTTTATTTTTGAACTAGTATTGGGCCGTCGCTACGGCCGCATTTGTAGAGTGGGATATCTCCGTTACTGTACAGAATTCTCACCTACAGTGAGAAGCTTTTTTGTTGTCTTGACGTTTTGAAGCATTTTAAGTACTATTAAAATGAATGGGTAAAGTAAGCTCGCCAAGGCTTGTACCGAGTTTTTGTAAAATGGGTACTACTTATAAGCTCCTTTTCTCGAAAATCGATAGCTTAGGATGATACCTTAAACATATACGAGTATTAGTGAAATTAAATTATTGCATTTGATACAAAAGATATACACTCCATTCTATACATCACAGTGCCTCCCAAGGAGGGGTCAAGGTGAGACCTTCCAAGGAGTATAGTAATTCCAATAAACATAATTTTTTTTTTAAATAATCATCAGAGCTTACTTTAACAAATTTCATAGTCCGTACGTCGATCACAAGGTTATTGTTCCAAACCTATGAAGAAAGATATAAGGAAATGAAATGGGTCGAGAGAAATGAAGCGGAAATGCCGCACGCATACTATTGTAGCATATAAGAGTATTTGTTATTGTGTAGTGGCGTAGTCAAAAATACAAATACCGTTCTATTTGAGAATATACATTTTATAATGTAATTAAAACGGTTTGAATTTTAATTACAGCTTAATTATATAATTGTAAGGTGTCTCGTATTAAGTATTGCACATAAGAAAAGGAGTAAATGCCAGTACAAAACAATAGAATCATTTCAAATTAAAACATTCTATCCGGTGAATGTAAAAATTGAAATATTGTCCAGAAATTTCGTCATTTATTTATGTTCATAGCAACTATTATATCGATTTTATAAAGAAAAACAATCTTTTTCTTTCGCAGTCAGCGTACAATTGCTTATATTAATTCAGTTTACTTACTTCATTCACATTCTTTTTATCGAGGCTCCTATGTTCATACTTTTTATATAACACAGCATAATTAAGATCGAGTTCAGTAGTCAATAAAAAGTGTACTTCTTCAGGTGCAGATAAAATTGCTCTCAAACTTCATACGCTTGAAGCTATAGGAATTTGGTATTTTGTAGACATTAATGGTTCAGAGTAAAATCTCCATGTATCGTCGTTGAAAATGGAATCATACGGCGATTTATTCAAAGTTCCAGATAAGAAATTGAAAACATCTTCTTCAAATAGTGACCAAGCAATAGTCCCTACAAATGGCAAATTATATGCGCCATAACTACTATATATCATTATTCTTGCCTAAGCTATTTTATTCATAAGATGTTCGATTTTGATTACCTGAAAATTGAAAAAGGCTAAACCGTGACTGAAAAGATTCGAATAAAGACGGGGTTTTATCTTAAGTACGACTTTATTTTTGTACTGAAGATAATGGGTCCTGTGGAGAAATACATAAATAAAACCGAACTACATGTGTTGTATTAGTATATTTCAAATTTTAAACATAAAAAATGTTTACATTCAGTTGGCACCTAAGTGTCCTCTGTAACTTATGAACTACAAAACCAGCAATATATTCAACGACGTGTGTGACATATTTAGACAAAATTGGAAGATCAAAAATATGATTATGCCTTATTTGGTTTCTTCTGATGTTTGTATCTGGTCAGATTCTTCAAGAGTAGAGTCTATTGCAGCCAGGCCCTGGGCGACTCGCATTAAAGCCAATAGCTTAAGCGTTCACTACTAGGAAAACTGAAAGAAAATATGAACCCCCGAAATTACATACATCTTTGGCAAAGCACAAGTAATCATAAAGGATGCTCGGCACTTTGGGTTTTATTTGTTACCGAATTCGAATTTTGGTAATTTTTCACCTTTTCTGAACGAAACACTCATTTCATTTGCCAGGATGCCAGGATCTGCAGACTAAAATTAATTTCCGTTGTAAGCATTCTATAAATGAAGTCCTTTCTTCTTCAAGTTATGGACAGGTATAAAAAATCTGCCAACAATCTGGGCGTAACTTTATTATTTTTCCGGCAGAAGTTAGGAACGCGTTCAATTCTGAAATGCGATGTAGGTTACTGTGTGACTGAAAACCTATCAAAAAGAACAAGCCCGTGGAAGTGAAAATCTGATCGGATCTGAGAGATATGGAACAATTTATGAAAAAGTACACAATCACTTTACACCCCCTTAGTGGTTAATTTTCAAAAAATCGTGAAAACACTTTCAGGGAAATCATATGAAGAATCCGTAGAATAATAGTGAATTCAATATTTTGGAAGACCTATTAGATATGACGAAAATCGTGAAAATATATGCATTCTATTTTGACTGAACAGTTTTTTTGGCCCCACTTCCGAACTCCAATGGATATTCAATTTTTTTTTAATCCAAATTACTTTTCTAGTTGATTTACATTTACACACCGAGTTTCAACTTTCTAGCATAAGCCGTTCCATAGTTAGGAAAAACACCCCACACCCCTGTACCATACTACCCCTATACAAAATTATATTTTCTAACATGCCACTACTATAGCTCTATCTAAATCCCAAGTTTCACCTTTTTATCATCATAGGTTCTTAAGATATAAACATCGGAACCCTCACCCGCTACACCCACATCCCCCAATTTTTCTCTGGTAGGGTTCTATTGGGCCTACGTCTGGTAAAAAATTTGAGCATCTATCTTATACTGTTCTTGAGATATGAAATGGAATTTTTTTGAATATTTCTTATCCGCCCCACTTCCATGTTCCACCACCCCCTTAAAAAATTTTACTTTAAGCAATCTTTATTTGTCGACCTTTCTACTCAAACCGAATTTCATTTTTCTAGAGCAATTGGTTCGTGAGATATCGTAATCTAAAGTTTTTCACCCCCCACTCCCGTACGCCACTACCCCCACTCAAAAATTTCTTTTCAATCCTTTGTCCTAGTATAGGTACAGATATTTGTTAAGTTTGAATTTCGTGCCATCAACGGTTTGGGAGATATGGATTTTAGAATGTGTCGATCTCGGCATTTTTGCGTTTCGGACGAATTATTTTTCCACCACTCCCGCACCCCTTCACCCATATCAACAATTTTTTTTTGCAAATAGGTCCACTATCGAAGTTCTATGGAAATTCCAAGATGCAGCCTCCTAGCGTAAGCGGTTGCTGAGATCTAGAAACCAAATTTTTCGTCTAAAACCCGCCCCTCTCCTCCCCTCACACCCTCACCCCCCTAAAAGATACCAGTCGTAAAGGTTCACCCAACCTACCCACTATAAAAATTTCATGATAATACCTCAACGGGTTTGGGAGCTACGCGCCTTCAAACTATTTTGCGTACGGCGTACAGATGGACATTTTTTTCTTATTGCCTTTTTGGGGTCTACTAGTCCTAAAACGTGAAAATACAAAATTTCAAGGTAGCAAATTTTTTTGAAATTTCAGGTCGATCGCAATACTTTATTATTAAAAAATAATAAAGTAAAATATAAGTAGTATGGTGGCAAGAGATTTATCAATGTTGCATTTTATTACGCTTTTTTGAAACGATGCCTGTCGAAAATTTAGAAGTCTTTAATTTTTTCCAATTTTTGGATTGCAGATTGTGTCGGGACAGTTTATTGAAATAATTAATTTTTAATGATACGATCGCTTTTAATAGAACAATTAATATTTACTTACCTCAGGTGTGGGTTGACAATGGACTATCACACAAAAGAATTACTCATTTTTTTAAATGATAGCCAGAAGGTTTTCATCTGGATGCATTGAAGCGTTTGCAATACGTAGGATTTATGTGTAGCCAAACATCATGGTCGTGATGTGTTTCGAACATATAGGGATGAGCTCACCGTTTAGTTAAGTCGCCCGTCGGTCCGGGTGGGTAGGAATGAAGAAATCACTAGGATGTTTTTATTCTACTTGCTGCGAAGTATGATTTTCTTTGCAACGCACGTTATAGTCCACGATCCAAGCTATACAGTGCATTGAAATGCAATCAATTTTTTGCCATAACTCAATCAATGCGACCTAGTAAAATAAAATAAAAATCACTGTTACTCTGATTTGCTATCTCATAAAATGATCAATGACCATAATTTGTTCAGGTAACTTAATGATGTAAAACTTTTAAAATACAAATTTTCAAATAAATGCAACTACCTTAGTACGTTTTATATTTGATTGTTGGCTGTTCTCGTGCAGAATTTACACAGCAACATTTTAGTCGTTACATACAGAAACCTGTACTGCAAATCGTATGGGAGGAAGGCTACTCCATGCTGATTTCGAGTCATTAGCTTATGGCTCTTCAAATATATACCTAAATATGTATATGATTTTAAATAATATTATGATTAGGTCTCTTATAATTTTTCGAATATACTAACATGCCTCAATTATTTCTTTTAAATGCCGAATTACAGGGAAAACCGGAACATGTAAGTTGTTTTTTAAGTTAAAGTAATGTTTTGCTTTAAATGATTACATTTTTCATATCTAATAACGCCACATTAAAAAATGTATATATATATGAGCTAAGAAGTACCCAAATGGCGAATTTTTTCCCGACTTTTTAAGTTGGAAGCGAATTGTCCGTTTTGCATGAAGGGACTAAATCAATTATTTTATTACTAGAATTTCTATTTAAAACTAACTGATCTGTGTATTTGTTGAGTTAATACTTCAATTTATTTGTTTTGGGCTGTATTAAACACTTTCGCATTCGCTGCAGGACATTAGCTGTGTATTTTTCGATTTTATCCAAAGCAGAGTAAATCGAAAATTTCAATTTTGATACTTGGTTCAGCTCTAACATGACGAAATGTACTGGGTCGAGAGAAATGAAGCTGAAATGGAACACTTTTGACGCAGTTTGTTAACATACAAAATATAAATTTGTTCTATATTAGCCATACCTTCGGGAGGAGTAATATGAGTGTTTTTTGAAAATTCCAAGGCCAAAACGGCAAAATTAACTCTATAAACCAAACATCGATGATACACATCTGAATGAATCGAATCATGAGTGGTTTCGATACCTTTTAGTGAAAATAGATTACAACTTAGGACAAACTTCCATTATAACTACATTATATATATGAATGTTCCATTGTCGATCAGCAATGAATGCAAATTTGAATACGATTATAGAAAAATGAAAATAGGATGAATTTTATAATGTGAAGCAATGAAAATGTCGAAACAAATCTGAATCGACCGGCGCTACAAACTAAGATTTGAGTATTACACATCGACGGCAAAAAAATGAATTCACACTTTATTGTTCTAGGGACATATGAAATACACATATTAGATGTAGAGGTTACAAATATTAACCTATAGATACATTTATTTATATATATGTGGGATATGAGATGCTAGCTGGCAACACTAATACGTCATTCGAAGAAGGGGAAGAAGAGGACACACGCCGAGTAGACGCAGTTTAAAAACGCATGTCAAAAAGTGAACAAAGAATTATCATTTACAATTAATTTCCATATCTTTATATCCAATATTACTATACTCAATAAAGAATCCCGATATTACATTTTGGGGGCTCAACCGGGATAAGGTGATTAATTGTGATAGTTCCGGAGGGTTCAGTTTATGAGACTTTTTTTGAGTGACGCCGCGGAAAAAAATTTGGAGGTTACGCAGTGAGAAAAAAAAAATCGCGTGGAGGATTTTTCGAGAAAGTGCGATTGCGAACAAAAGACAAATTTTTAAAAAAGTGAAGGTTTTACTCAGAAAAAGACAATGAGTGACCAGGGAACAATTATTGCGTGCGTTTGAAGCAATGACGGTGGCCGAGCTTAAAGTCGAGGCGCAAAAACGCAACTTGAAGCAGAGCGGCAAAAAAGCCGAAATTGTCGAGCGGATAAGGAAGTACGAGATAGAGAAAGTTGTTCATCTTACTTCGGAGGAACCAGCGATAAACAAAGCGACATCGACACCGCAAGAACCAGTCACCCGAAGGCGGAAGCAGACCGCGGAGGAGTCAGCGAGCGAGGAGAGCGACGGCGACGCCGATCGTACCGTAGTGCAAAGCAATTTGCGGAAATGCCAGGATGTGGAATTGCGAAGGAATATCAATGGCTCCAATCGATTCACCATCAAGGACGTGGAAGAGAGCTTGACCCTATTCAGTGGAGACGATAAGTATTCCGTGGAAAAATGGATTTCCGAGTTTCAGGAAATGAGCCTATTGCTAGAGTGGGATGAGTTGCAGCGGCTAGTCTATGCCAAACGTATGTTGCGAGGTTCAGCGAAGAAATTCGTGTCATATGAAACAGGAATCACATCATGGTCGATTCTACAGCGAATGCTGCGCGCAGAATTTCGGGTAGAAGTGAACAGTGCCACAATTCACGCGCAATTGACAAAGCGAAAGCGAAAGGGAGATGAAAGTAGCCGCCAGTACCTGTACGCCATGCAGGAGATTGCTGCACAAGGAAAAGTTGAAGATGCCGCCTTAATCCAGTATGTCATTGACGGCATTCCGGACGCAGAATACAACAAGACCGTTATGTACGACGCCACTACAATAGCGGAGCTGAAGAAAAAAATGGTTTTGTATGACAGGATGAAAGAAAAGTCAACGCAATTTGAGCGCAGGAAGAGAGAGAAACCAATGGCATCGGTAATTGCTAATCAGGCACGAGGTCCACGCGCTTGTTTCAGTTGCGGGTCCATGGAACACATTGCCAAGAACTGCCCGGATAAGCAGAAGGGGACAAAATGTTACGGCTGTGGCGAGCTCGGACATTATTCGAGGGAATGTCCAAACAAAAAGTCCACTACTGAGAAGAAATCAACCGACGTGGGCTGTGTGACAGGAGTCGGACACATGTACGTAGAAGCAGCGGTAAATGGCGTAACGTGTTCTGCTCTTATCGACACCGGTAGTGACTTCAATCTCATGCGCGAAGATGTTTTTCAAAGGTTGCAGCCTTTGGTGCTTGAACCCTGTACGAAAACGTTTGTCGGCCTAGGAATGAAGGGAACGGCAACAATCGGTATGTTTGAAGCTAATGTGGCGATTCAAGGAGATTCATTCAGATCGACGATCTATGTACTACCAAGAGTAAGCATGACTTATGATTTCATAGTCGGACATGATCTTCTGAGGAATGCGGAGGTACTGATTCGAGGAAATGCTGTGAGTATTAAAAAAATAATTAATACGGATTCTGAGTGCAGTGAGAATACAGCTATTGACTGCAGTGACGTAATGGCAATAGAATACGTCGAGGAGACAGAGATAGATGTTCCTCCAGCTTACCGAGAGATTGTTAAAGGTTTGATCAATGAGTATGTACCGCGAAGAGATGTACAACCTTCAGTCGAAACAAAAATTGTGTTAACGTCCGAGGAGCCAGTGATGGCCCGACCACGTCGTCTTGCAAATCAGGAGAAAATGATTCTGGACGAGCAAATTGATGTGTGGCTAAAAGAGGGTATCATACGCCCGAGCACAAGTGAATTTACCAGCGCCGTGGTGATTGTACCGAAGAAAGATAATTCACACAGGGTGTGCATTGATTATCGTCAGCTCAATAAGCGTATTGTTCGTGATTGCTTCCCTATGCCGTTGATCGAGGATATTATCGATGATTTGTCAGATGCTAAGGTGTTTTCTACGCTAGACCTGAAGAACGGATTCTTCCATGTACCAGTGGCCGAGGCAAGCAGAAAATATACATCATTCGTGACCCCAAGCGGCCAATACGAATTTATGAAGACTCCATTCGGGTTGTGCATCAGTCCAGGCAAATTTCTGCGTTATGTGTCAAATGTTTTTGCGGAGTTGATTCGACTTAAGATTGTCAAGATGTATATGGACGACATTGTGGTGCCAGGCACATCTTATGGCGACGCGTTGGAAAAGCTGAGAATAACCCTGCAAGTAGCTGCTGAAAATGGTATATCAATAAATTGGAAGAAATGTCAATTCATGAAACGACAAATTGATTTTCTGGGATACCGTATAGAAAATGGTTGCATTCAACCATCGTTGCAAAAAACTCGAGCCGTACAACATTTTCCCGAGCCGAAGAATAAGAAGGATATTCAGAGTTTCTTAGGACTCACGGGGTATTTTCGGAAATTTGTACGAGACTACGCGAAAATAGCTCGTCCATTGTCGGATGTGTTGAGGAAAGATGTACCATTCCGCTTTGAGTTCGAACAGCGAGATTCGTTTAAGGCGCTGCAGAAAGTATTAACGAGTGAACCAGTACTGAGAATCTTCGATCAAGAAGCAGTAACCGAAGTACATACGGACGCCAGTCAGGAAGGGTACGGAGCAGTTATGTTGCAACGTAAGCAAGACGAAATAACTTTACATCCTGTATATTTCATGAGTTGCAAAACGAGCGACGTAGAAAAGAGGTATCATTCCTATCATCTGGAGGCACTGGCTATCATCAAAGCTCTGGAGAAGTTTAGAGTATATCTGCTTGGTAAAAAATTCAAGCTAGTGACGGACTGCTCTGCGTTTGAGAAAACCCTGAAGAAAAAGGATCTAACGCCCAAAGTTGCTCGCTGGGTGATGTTCCTGGAAGAGTATGAATACATTGTGGAGCACCGGGCGAGCGATCGTCTTAAACATGTCGATGCGTTAAGCCGTTACCCAGTCATGATCGTTGAAAACAGTTTGACGGCTTTAATAAGAGAGAATCAGCGGCGAGATGAGCGCATGAATCTCATCCAAGAATTGTTGGCGACAGAACCATACAAAGATTACATCGTGGAAAATGGAGTGTTGATGAAGTTCAATGGCAAGAAAAACGTGATTGTGTTACCATCCAGTATGCATACTGAAACTATTCGTCGGATTCATGAGAATGGTCATTTTGGAGTAAGGAAAATGACCGAGGAAATTGCGGACACATACTTCATTCCGAAGTTGCAGGAGAAGCTGGAGAAATTCATCAGTTGCTCTGTACCCTGTGTGGTAGCTGAGCGAAAACGTGGTAAGAAGGAAGGCGAGCTGATTCCAATTCCAAAGGAAGAAGCACCGATGGATACGTACCATGTAGACCATCTAGGGCCAATGACAGCGACAGGCAAAATGTATAAACATTTATTCGTTGTCATCGATGGATTCTCGAAGTTTGCGTGGATTTACCCAACCAAAACAACCAATGCTAGAGAGGTGATTGACAAGTTAGTTATGCAGCAAAAGTCATTTGGAAACCCGCGTCGCATCGTCAGTGACAAAGGACCTGCCTACACTTCTGAGGAATTCAAATCGTATTGTCAAGATGAGGGTATTGAGCGAGTAGCGATAACAACAGGCATTCCGAGAGGCAACGGTCAGGTTGAAAGGCTTCATCAAGTGATTGTTGCAGTATTGGCGAAATTGTCCGTAGATGAGCCTGACAAGTGGTATAGACATGTTGACAAAGTGCAGCGGAGCATCAACAGCACGTATCAGCGAAGTATTGCGATGACCCCTTTCGAGGTGATGTTCGGAATAAAAATGAAGCAACGTCTGGACAGCGATATCATGGCATTGATAACTGAAGAAGCTGTTCAAATATTCGACCATGAACGAGAAGAACTACGACAGATGGCAAAGATTTCTATTCAACGAATGCAAGAGGAGAATCGCAGGAATCATAACCGTCGATGTAAACCAGCGAAGCAGTACGCGGTCGGCGATTTGGTGTTTATTAAGCGCACCCAATTTGGTAGCGGCCTGAAGATCAAGAAGAAGTTTCTGGGCCCATACAAAATATCGCAGATAAACGGAAACAATCGTTATGAAGTTATTCGAATAGGCGAAGGTGAGGGACCAAGAATAACGAGTTCAGCAGCAGATTTCATGAAGCCGTTACAAGCTACGGTTGATCAAGCAGAGTTTTCGGAGACCGAAGAAGAATCAGGATTGGCCGAATGTGGGATATGAGATGCTAGCTGGCAACACTAATACGTCATTCGAAGAAGGGGAAGAAGAGGACACACGCCGAGTAGACGCAGTTTAAAAACGCATGTCAAAAAGTGAACAAAGAATTATCATTTACAATTAATTTCCATATCTTTATATCCAATATTACTATACTCAATAAAGAATCCCGATATTACATATATATTCTTTTATATTATATATTACGCAGACCTCAATATGATAACGAATAATTCGTTTATTGTGCGAATCGTTATGGTAACTTATTGTTTAATGTATGTTTTATATTATAATTGTACATAAATCGATTTAAAATTTTGAATTAAGATGTATTCTTATCTGTGGAATTGTTCGTTTGGGGATTTGTTACGTTTTTGTTTTTAACATTAACACTTTCGACAGAGCAAATTAAAAGAACTATTATCACCATGTGCGGGCGTACTTTTGCTAAATAAGCCGACAAGCTTGTAACGCACAGAACAGAGCGTCGGACGAAATAACTTGTATAGTATTCAAATGTGGCCGAAAATCAACTTACTGTCGCACAATAACTCAATAATATCTTGGCCTGAAATTTGAAACCCGGTTGGATTTATAAGGCTACATAGGTTCGTTAGAGCCCTTGGGTCCTCCGTGCGGCTTTCATTCAAACACCTTGCAAACTTAGAGTAACTCGAGCAATCGTTTAGCAACGAAGTCAAATATTTGCTCAAATAAATTTTGAGTAAAAATAAAGTTAGATTTAGCCAGCGAAAGTTCTTTACACGTGTTGAAGAATATTGGCCGATAACATCAGAATGCAATGAGGTGGAAATCTGAATAGTTGTTTTTTAATAAAAAAGAACATGTTGCTGTCACGATCGGATACAAGGCAATTGTATGATACTCTAGGTGGTTACGAAGAAATTAATTCGGATTACGTTGAAACAGTTGCAAACTGTGCTGTGAAGTTGTCACACGAGTGCGTTTTTGGTCGATTGTGAGCAAACGCAGCACCCTTCTTGTGGATAGCTTTCTCATGTCCAAATGGTTTTTCAAAATTTTCCAAACACGTTCAAATGAGATATTTACAGACTTAGCTATCTCACGCACTTTTAGTCGACGATCTGCTATCACGATATCATGGATTTTATCGATCATTTCTGGCGTGGTGACCTCATTTGGACTTGGTATCGTTTGTGTGCTCGTACGACCACACTTGAATTCAGAAAACCATTTGGATTGATGGAGCAGAGACCCCATAATGCTGATCTAATTTTTCTTTGGTTACTTTAGTTGTTTTCCCTTTTAAAAAAAATTCAGTTTTATCCATTTTCAACAATTTTTGTAAGTCGACTTGCTTAGACGGCTGCTTCTCGAAAACTAAACGAAGTATCAGGCTTAAACTTTGCAGGTAATCTATTTAAGGATGGTCCAGGTAAAAAAAATAACGAATTCCTTACCTGCCCACTCCTTCTTGATTTTTCCACGTCATTATCAATCCGCTCTCGTAATGAACCTGTTTTGTTACGCCTACTCACACGCTAAAACAACAATAATTTGATATAACGACCTTCCTTTTGTCTCACTTCTCACCGTTTTTTTTTGTTTCAAAGCGCTTTGTACAAATCCGGTGGCTTGTTACCTCCAGTAGCTGATTGATTGATGATTCTGCCTTTCTTATCCATTTAGTCCATTTCACCCACACAATTGTCCAAACCAAACAAAAATTCGATGCGCATAACCCACCGTTTACACACCGGAAGATGATGTAGCTTGCGTTAAACTTTTAAAGCAATTGCTTGCAAATGATACGGTTTTATGTCTGCGCTTTATTAAATTATCTAATGCTTCTAAAACAAATTGAAGCGCTATAGTAAGAGACCAGTTGCGGAGGAAGTAAACAAAAGATCTACCGCTATTTTTATTGCCAACGAAGGAATCCAAAAATTAAGGAGAGCGCTTAGCTTCCAAATATTGAAATTGCGTCGATTAATAGGCTTCCGCTTATTTCCGCCTATGTGGGATAAAGAATCAGCAAATTCAAGGCTCTAATTCGGGACAATTATTACCCGAGCACATTAAAATATACTTGACTGTACAGAGATACATATTTAAATTTTGTTATTTATTAAATTAAATTGCATCCATTTTGAAATAAAAGCCTTTTTCGTCATTTTTAGGGTTTTCTTTAACTTTTTTCAATGTTGTAGGGTACGAAATTCGTTCCCTGATTATTACCAGACTGACGCTTAAAAAAAAGCATGTATCTGTCTAATACATTTTGTTTGCAAACCCATAATAAGTACTACATTTTTTAACGTTTACATCCTCATGACAATTTTTAATAACAATTAAAAAGTATAATTTCTTATTAATGTAATATCTAAATAATGTACGACTCTTAGGGAACTGCAACGGATTTAGTAGTACAAATTGTTTTAATTGCCGAATCGATGCGATTGCAAGCTATGATGGCCACATATGGCATACAAACACAAACTCCGCATGAGGTATACATATAATTCTCTTTTCCTTTTGAGTGCCTACTAATTTCACTTTCATTGCCGTGTTTTTATACAGGTAGAACCAGTACAGATATGGTCTTCAACGGAACTTATCAAAGTTTATCAGAGCCTAGGGGTGAACAATAAAATTGGGCTTACTGGAAGACCACCACGCCCGGTTGGTTCTTTGGGAACTAGTAAAGTTTACAGAGTATGTGGCATGACTGTGCTTTGTTATCCTCTGATTTTCGAAGTATCTGATTTCTATTTATATCGTGACATGGCTTTATTGATTGGTGAAACTATTTTTAATAGTCACATTAAATGAATTACCTTCATTCTAATATTATTTTATAGATGATATAAAAACAGAGCTGCAGTTTGTCGGAAAATATTGGCGATTATCGGGAAGACCAACAGTTTGTCTATTGATAAGAGAAGAACATATGAGAGATCCCCAGTTTAAGGAGATGTTAGATCTCTTGGCCATGCTTAAGAAAGGTTATTGTGATGGAATGAAGGTTCGGATAGGTCGATTGCAAAATCTTATCTCGAGCTCATGCACTGGTAAACTTAACATTGTATTCAGGTGCCATATATTTTAATGCTTTGTCCTTTTTTCCAGAGCATTTGGATTTTATGAATCAAATTAATTTTCCTGAAAGTGAAACGTCATTTACACAAATCAATCATGAATATATCGGATATCAAAGCTTAACAGATGTTCCAAAAGCACAATCTTATGGAGAAGAAAAAATTAATTGTGATGTAATATTGCGTATACTTTTACATATACGGTAACTAATAAGAATTTTTCGTAGAAATATTTAACTCGTCCTACATATGAAATAATAGAATGCCTACGCAGTACTGAATCTATATTCTGTCAGTGTCAGCTTTGGGCTATTCTTCTCAATCGTGAAGGGCACAATTATGAAATAAATGGAATAACTGTTAACCAAGCTTTGATCCAACTATATCACAGATCGGGTTCATTAAGGTATTGGCGTGGTGTTAGATACTGCAGTTCTATTTTGCATCATATAGTGGACTCAATTAGCCCATTTATTACAACTGTTTTGGTAAATGGTAAAGAGCTAACAGTTGGAGTTATTGGACAAAAAGAAACCGTTTTTGACAAACCGATGACGCCCGCAGAGATTCAAAATGTCATGTACTCTACAGTTCAGCCCTATGATGTTATACAAGCCGTTTTGCAACAAGAAGTAGTTCTCTATTGTGGAAGATTGATTGCTACTAATCCTGATATGTTCAAAGGCATTTTGAAGGTAAGCATGAATAATAATATTTATGTTTTTCAGTTGTAATTTAATAGTTAAATAATATGACTATATACCATTGTTTTAAGTCAATACAATCATAAATGTCACTATGTTAAAAACACCTTCATTACCTGCAAGCTAAAGATCGATGCAAAGACAATGAACAACTTTCGAAACTTTTAACCAAAAGAAGATTATTACAGTAAAACTTGCTTAAAACGGAATGCTGTGGTTCCCAGCTTTTCGTTCCGTTTTAGCAGGTTTCCGTTTTATACAGAGTCCGTCTTAGACAGGTTTTACTGTATTTCGGAATACAGTTAGCAATGTACCTGCCATATGTGAGTACACTGAACTCCGATGATTAGTGCTATATTCAGAATCTAACAGCATCTAGAATGACGGTACAGGGTTACGCTGCAAATTCGAAGAAACTGTCACAGAACAAGTTCAAAGTGCAGGCTTGGGTATCAATCCAAACAAAACACAATTGTTGCGTTTACCAAAATGAGATGTATGGACAAGCTATCAAGGCGTAATATATCTGGAGAATGTTTAGAGTATGTTAGCGCGGTGGAAATCCTTGGCGTCACCGTGGATGAAAAACTCCCTTCGAATGCTCATTTGAACAAAGATATTGAAAGCGTAAGAATCTCTCTTTAGAACTTCTTGGTAAAAAGTGGGGACTGAGTCGAAAACTAACCTTCTGGATATATGCCGTCGTTGCTACGTACTTTTTAACTTACGCGGCTTCTTGGCTTGGATGAAACGAAGCAGAAAACTTTTCAGCTTAAGCTGAAAAAAAATTACAAAGACTGGTATGCCTGGACGACTTCTACGGGCGACTTAGAGATTGCAGTTAACCTAGTACTTCAGTAGTACTAGTCAGAACGCAAACTATTTCCGCAAAGCTCAACAAGGACCCCATATTTGCGATACGTCTTTTTGATTCAATGGTACCGAAATTGAATTCCACAAGGTCACTAAAAGTTGTCCTACCTAAAAGGGAGGATCGAAAAATAATCAAGGTGTAGAAGTAGGCGTTTATTGAGTTCGCCTACATGTTATATTGTACTCTAGCAAGCATATAACATCCACTGACTTCCAGGCGGGAGATTCATGCTATTAAACTCTGAATTCGAGAAAACATCAGACGAGGCTACAAAAACCAACACTTAACAAACGTTATGGCTACGAAGATAACTAAATGACCGACGCAATGACTAAAAATGGTTCACAATCTAGGTGCCGTTAATCACAGCCAAAATGAGCATCTGAATGTGGCAAAAACTGCAAACTGTCGAATCACTGTTAACTAGAATAGATAATGGCGTGTGCCTGCCATCGACTGGGGCTAATGATGAAATTGCGTTGTAAAAAAATGAATAATGCCATACCGGTCACACATATTAAGTTACTACTAAACCTACCTATCTTTATCGTTTCCATTTATTCTTAATCTGCTTCGCTACTACTCTACAAATAAATTTTCCATGTACTTATGTTGAAGTAAGCTTTTCGGATAGTGCTACGATGAATACCTATAAAAATTAATACTATTTCATGGTAGAAAGAGCTTATTCGTACTATAGAGCGAATGCCACTTGGAGTCTGTTAAGACCCCGAACCGAATTTACTCACTATTACTGAAAGGTAACTGAACCACTGGAATTGAGGCAGTTTAGAAACCTTCATTAGGATGGCCAGTTTGAAAACTATTTTGGTATAGGTCCTAAGAAGATGTTTAATCAACCGGCTATAGTTTTATTAAGTCTCCAGGAGCTTATAATACAAACATCGAAGCGGCCTTCTTGTTTGGAAGAACTCAACAAGGTTTTTTATATGCTACCCACCCATAGCATATGTTTCCGTGAAAATCTTATCTGATACAAATATTTCTCAGTAACTATTTACAATTGTTTTGATATCTGGCTTCGAACTAATTACTGATTTTAAAATAGATTCTCGTTAACAGTATAATTACAAAAACAATTGAATTTTCTAATAATAAATGTTATTTCAATAGATAAGAATTGGATGGGTCCTAGAAGCTATGCGGCTCTACCTTCAGATGACAGGAGAACAAACTATTGACATGGAAAATTTGTCGCCATATCAAATTCGTACATTACTTCAAAGAGTGTTAACAGTTAGTCAATGGGCAAGTGATGAAAAGTAAATGCAGAAAGATTTCATTATTTGAAACACATGTATTAATTTTTATTCTCGTAGACTTACATCTTTACAAAAACGTCAGCTTGAAGGATGCTTATGCAGAGTACCAAAGCAGTTTTATAATTTAGTATGGGATGTACTTCAGAGAACTCCACTTGGCATAAAAGTGCAAGAACATCATCTACCAGCAGTACCGACTTTAACAAATATGAGTCGCGGAGAATTGACATTTTCCCTTTTAGTCGAAGAAACTTTAATTTGTATTTTACAACCTGAGCGGCGGCAATTAACAGTTGAACTGATTTGTATTATTGCTACGATTCTCAGCAGGTTTGTGACCTTTTCTTTAAATTGTTTTAAACGTTCATACATCACTACCTGTAAACAGATATCTGTACAATTTCCTAAACGAACTAGAATCTGTGAAAATAATACATTTCTACCTACCGATATGAATTGCACCCACCTTTAAGGTATCATCCTCAATTTTTCGTTAAATAAGTACGTCAAATAGCGTAGAAAACTTCCAGCATGTTCCAAACATATAATCGAATGTGCTGTAAATCTCTCGACTCAGCACATGTATGTTGTAAACGCAGTGGGGTTTGTACAATGGAGCAGTTTTTCTACTACGAGAGAGAGAGAGACGATAATCAGTTTTAAAATCAGTAAGAGCGAACTTAAAATTCCACACGTTTCACGGAGCATAAAGAACGATTTTGTGCTGAAATAAGGATTCTCGAACGGACAGTCAAATTTCAATAAAGTTGAGAAAAATTAAAATGGACAAGTGATAATCAGTAGCAATGCCGCGTTATTTAAATGATTTAAAACGAACGGAACTAAAAGAAGATCTTGGGAAACGAGCATTAGCTATGATCCCAAACAAGTCTGGGCTTATCAGCTGAATGATCGAAGAAAGAGGCTTGAGTAAAGATGAGCAATAAAAGTGAACAACAAAATGGACCAACAAAGTAAACAACGAAAATAACGTGTCGAACTCCAAACGACTTTAGCCAAAAACTCTAACAGCAGGCACAACCAAAAGTTAGACCTAAAAATTTAGAAAATGAACCCACAATCAAGACCTTAAGCAAAAATTTGAATAACAATCACCGGACTTTAACCAGAAAGTAGATCAACAGTAAAAGGACCTTTACCAAACTTTAGAACAGTTTAGTCAGAGAACCTAAGGGTCACAACAGCTATTTTGCATAGTAAATCGTGCATTTTTATGTTCCCTATTCTCTGAAACCGTTCATACGGTTCATTTGCAATTTTGTAGGATTATTCTCACGATTTCGCAGATCTACACGCAAATCGACTACATTTTCCATACGATATTGAGATTTCCAAATCTACTGAAACCGGCCTGTGTTATGAAATTTGTGTTTAACCACGTTCATATTTCACCACAATATTAACTCAATTTTTTGATTTCAATTGATTTTTTATGGTGTCACATTGGACACTTCGGAGCATTTCGACCTCCTACGAATGAAGATTAGTTAAACAACTTGATGGGAGCCAACACATTATGATGCAGCTCTGGACATTTTTCTTGATTTCACAGCTTAGTTCTACACGGTTTTATGCCAGTCTACGAGCACGGCACCTAAAACATGATGAAGTTTTGGACCAACGTTTAAAGAAATATCTGTAGTTGTGATTATTTAAATACAACTCTGAGCTTTATTGTAGAGCTGATTTTTTAGGAAGATTCCATGATGACGAAGATAACATATATTGCTGATGATAGATGAACATCCTTTAAGTTCTTCCTCCGTCTTTACTGATACTGATTGCATTCCGCAGTCCAAAAAGCAAACAGTTTTTCAAAGCTCCATATTGTACGAAGGGCAATACACGGGTGTATACTTTAATGGGCATCTTGATGACCTAAATATCTTCGGTGTGTATCATTGAAGTGCTCTTCGCAATTGGGTTTCTCTTCGGTAAGGTTCTGATCAAACGGAAGTCCCTCTAGCTCCCCATTTTCTAAGTGAATATGTCGACTTTGTTCTGTTGCTCAGGATTACATTTTGTCAGTGTTGCTGCCATACTTCAAAATAATCATATTTATATATGTATTTTTTTTTTTAACAATTATTCAATATTAAATACATTAAACACTTGAAGTTTTGAAAAGAATTATTTATTATGTTTTGTTACAGAAATCCAGAGTTACGGTTTAAGCAAGCTCTTGATTTGGACGAAATCTTAGAAGCAGCATTTGCAATGCATTGCAAGGTAAGTACTCGTATATCTAACTATAAGTATTCAGTTGAATTTACTATTTTCTTTTACAGGACAATACCATAACAAAAGGGAAGGATATATCAGAGTTATTTGGTTTACAGTATGCTGAGACAACTGGGTACCTTGCGAGAGCAGTTGTTAATAAAGTACTTCAAGGTGGCGCGTTAACTCCACAAGGCAAAGAAAATAATGAGATTCCTGACGAAACTTGTAAAGTTTCTTAATTTTCCCCAAAGACACTATTGAATATTGAATATTGAATTTCCCAAGATACTATTGAATACTAAATAAAAGTAGATAAATATGTATACTCGTAGATATAAGGATCTATTATTACCCTTAAAAAGGTGCTACACAAAATAATAAAACGGAACAGGACCGAAGAAATTGTTTTGGCGAAGATTTGAATAAACAACCAGCATTTTGGTGAGATGGAGTCTTCATGCCTCGATCACTATAACTTTTGCTTTTTTTATGCAAAAATATGAAAAAATATTTTCTACAGCCGCTAAAACCTTTGCGCTCCTCCTCTAATGCTGAAAACGAAAATACCGAAGAATAATCCGACCAGATTTGAATGTTGGCAGCAATTTCATCAGAACATTGTCACAGGTAAGTTTCTTTTTTCTATTAATCAAAATGTTGCAGCATAGCTGGGATAAATCTACCATCTCCGTGTGTACTATCATTCTGTCGGGTAAAATGAGATTCCGCAGACAACCGCTAAAAGCGTCCATGCCTTTTCAGATTTTTAAAGAACTCACCGAACTTCAGCTGTTCCAACCGTCCATAGCACAATCATATATGAAAACTGGAAATGAAACTCACACATAATGCTCAAGAATATCAGTTGTAGTGACACCGCACAATGTCAAAGGCAAACAGAATGATACCTCATGAACCAATGAACCTTAACTACTTTGAAACATAGCTGGAAAGGAACAATATAGAGTATTCAAGAAGTTAGGGAAAACGTTCCTCACTAGGGTCTAACTGAAAATAAATAATGGATTTGTTTTACTGGCGGTATTTACTGTTAGAAATAACCTCCGATATCCCGCAGTTACCTTAAGACTTAATTTGCCAGATGAAATCTGAGAGTATTATAACATTATGCTATATGAAATAGCCCAAAACCCACACAAAGACTTGAAGCCCAAGTCTTAACTTTCCAATTTTACAAACCTACTCCAATGTGTTGCGATTTCGACGAAGAACTGAAGTCCAGAATTCGAAAGAAAGACTGTCCTGAAACTTCTTCATATGCTTTTGGTGAACAATCTGAAATCTATAAATGTTTGAGATATTTGTAATGTAGTAAATGAAAAAAATTACTATTTTTACTTTAATATTTTTATAATATTTAAGTAAATTTTATTTTTTATAACCACATTCTCTCAAAATTTGATCAGCAATAATCGTAATTTGGATATCACTAGCTCCGCCATAAATTTCCGTCACCCTTGCGTCGCGATAATGCCGTTCTGCGGGCATATCTTCCACATAACCCATAGCACCTAGTATTTGAACACATTCATTTGCGCAAAAATTAGCTGTTTCTCCTGCAGTTAATTTAGCTATCGAGCTAAATTTAGTGAAACTACTGCCATCATTGCATAAAGATGCTGCTTTCCACACAAGTAAACGTGAAGCTTCTATTCTGGAATACATTTTAGCTATTCGAAATTGAACAGCTTGAATATCAATTAAAGATTGTCCAAATGCTTTCCGATTTATAGAATATTCCAATGCTAAATCCAAACAGGCTGCCGAAATTCCAACAGCTTGAGATGCAATTCCAATTCGTGCTTTAGTTAATTGTTCCATGGCCATACGAAATCCATTTCCAGCGTCACCGATTAAGTTGCTATGTGGTATTAAAACTTCTTCGAAAGTAAGCGAACAAGTAGAAGTCGCACGAATACCCATTTTTTTCTCTAGTTTTCCTTTCACAACTCCTTTGGATGTCAGTGGGACTAAAAAGGCTAAACAAGAATATGATATGTTATTATTATACACAATTTAACGGCGATAGTGATATATATTTATTTATTTATAACAGGAAGTTTACAATTTACAGCAAATTATGGAAAGATTGAACGGTATATTTAGACTTATTCGATGTTAATTTCATTAAATGACTTTGACGGGGATTATACGATCACTGCCAAAGAGAATGGCGCATTGGGACGGAACTTTTTGCCGGGAAACTTAACTTTAGAGAAGGTGGAGGGGTCACGATATTCCATGGAATTTTTTATCGTTAAAGCGACATTTGGGTATGTCCTGGGCATAGCATATAAATTATTTACAACACGCTGGGTGAAGATGTTAAGGGCGGGGTAAGGTTTTTAAACATTTATTTTGCTATTTTTTTTTTAAATGAATGTATAACATTGCAAGAATGTTGTGTCAAAATTTCAAGTCGATCGGAGCAAAATTAACGGAGTTATGGGCAGTTTAGAGGTGTACGCACTCGTATGTGATGCCTAGTGTGCAAAACTTTAAAGCGTTTTTCTGAAACTTGTCATTTTTGAAGTCGGTGTACGTTGTAACTCTAAACGTATTGCACCGATTCTTTTGAAATTTTTTTTACTATTTCTAAACATAAATCACCAGGTAGTGACATCGAGTTTTTTTTAAATTTACAATTATTTTTTATTTTACAATAAAAAACTTAACAATTTTTTTTAGCAAAAATCGCGTTTTTGACTTTTAAGTGCTACCAAAAATGGAAAAATCGGTTAAAAAAAAAAAACTCGACGTCATTACCTCGAGAAACAGCTCACCTAATAAACGCAATTAAATTTTTTTGTTTCGCATGATCTAGTCACGAGTTGTAGCGTACACCGCAAAACAACAGAGATTTGCTGCTAACGCCTTATTTATAAATATTTTGAAATGAAAATTTTTGAAAATGTAGTTCAGATGTTGTTTTAAAATATAAAAATGAAATGAAACAATCCAGCATTGCCGGTATCGTCTAAAAAAATTCTTGAAAATATGCCTTATTTTCACTGAATTAACCTTACCCCGCAAAAAATATTAAAAAATAATAGATTTTTTTTTTATTTCATATTATTTTTCTACACTAATTTCTGCACATCGCACAAAAGGCCGCACCTTTGTGGGACAACGGGAAGTGCCTTAAATTTTGCTCTGAAGTCGAAAATGTCGAATAAGTTACTGCGAGATATGTTTTCTTTTTTGGCTCTCCTGAAAAGTAGTACTTTTTCGACTTTCGGTACACGTTCCTCAGTAACCATCTATAGTAGCGTCTTAATTTTTTTGTATCGACTTGCTTCATACGTGAGCAAATTAAAATATCTCATCAAAAACTATAATTTTTTCATATATAAATGAAGAAAAACGTTAAAAAAAATTTTTTTATTCCCTTTTTCTTAAATATCTGCACTTTTAGTGAAATTTTTTTAATTTACTCACGTACTAAGCTTTTAAATACACTTAACAATAAGTGTACAAAATTTGACTGTTGTGAGTTAAGTGGAAGCTGAGATTCAGGTACCGAAAGATAACGTGTTTCGCCATTCAAAATGTATGGGAGCTGTGCAACAAGCCCCATAATACGATTCAAAGAATATCCGACTTTTAGAAGTTTTACTGCATTTTGGCATGACAAATCTTTACTTCCAACAAAAGTAAGGATACAGCACTACCAGCCAAGAGCTAATTTCGTTAAATTTCATTAATAAAAATTTACTTCGCTCGATATATTTTACATGTTTCTACGAGAATTGTTTATAAACATACCGAATTGCAACGTGTGCAAGTGCAAACCCATCATACCTACAATTTTTTAACGACGCATTTAATCAATTTTTGTGGCTATTTCGCTTATTTAACTAGTTGACTAGTGAGAGTTCCCTGGAATTTTCAGGTGACTCTTTGTATTAGGAACGTATTTTTGCATCCAACATCTTTTCATAGGCCTCTCTTCAGTAAATGGTTTATAAAATACGGCTCATCGAACAACTTTTCTCGCGAAGCGACTAAATTGCTATGGTGTGGTTTTTGTATGTTTCACATGCCTTCAAAACGGTTAATTCTGCTCGCAAAATATTTTTTTTGTTTCTGGGTTTCTGGGAAATATCCGCTGTAAGTCATATTCTTTATTTGTTAGAGACGGTTTTTTTTTGTAATTTTACCGACACTTAAAATAATAAATAAATATGCACCACCTTGATCAAAAAGTTCCCGGAATTTATTGGGAAAATTTAATATACAAGTTTATTCATCTAAATCTATATTGTCCCCTTCAAAGTAATCCCCATCGACTGCAACACACTTATGCCAGCGGCTGATCCAATCCTCGAAACATTTTTTATATTCGGTTTTCGGTATGACCATCATGCGTGCTCCCTGCGATTTTTCCACTACTTCCTCTCGGCTGCTGAAACACGTTTCCCGTAGTGGTTTTTCAACTTGATTGAACAGAAAGAAGTCACAGGGAGCCAAATCAGGTGAATTCGGTGGCTGTTGGATGGTATTTGTTATTTTTTTCGTCAAAAAATTACGAATCATGATGGCACTGTGCGACGGTGCGTTATCATAGTGCAAAATCCACGAGTTTTCTGCCCACAATTCTGGTCTCTTTCGGTGAATTGCTTCACGCAAACGTCTCATAACGCCTAAATAACACTCTTTGTTTACAGTCTGGCCTTCTGGCAAAAATTCATGATGCTCTACACCGTTGTAATCCATGAAAACCGTGAGCATTGCCTCTTCTGACTCACGACCACTTTTGAACCGCTTGTGCCACTGGTAAACGACCGTTTTCTTTAGAGAATAGTTGCCGAAACACTTTTCCAACATTTCCAACGTTCGCGCACCATTAAATCCGTTTTTTACGCAAAATTTAATACAAGTTCGTTGTTGCAAATTTAAATCCATTTCTAAAATTGTAAAAAATCGCCAACACACACAGAGATGGATGTACTTTTGGCTACGTAACTTTTGTAAATGTCAAGCTATGACGCTAAGATTTAGAGGGAATGTCAACAACAGATGTACCAACTTAACAAAAAAAAAACAGAACTCAAATCGGAACAACAAAAGCGCCACACGGTGGTTATTCCGGGAACTTTTTGATCAAGGATAGTTGTACAATTCAAAACACAAAAAAAATAATAAAAAAATCCATATGTACACAACTTAGAAAACACAGCATTGCCATTAAGTTTAGTTTTAAGTTTGTTTATATGTATAAAAATCTTTGCTTTATTGGATTCATTTTAACTCTTTTTGGCACAAATAAAGCGCTTTAAAAACCAGTGGTAGTATATTAGACATCTACTGCGATGTCGTGAATTCAATTCCCACTCAACCCAAAATTTATTTTTATGAATCTGACTTTATTATTTTTTTTAATAATAAAGTATTGTGATCGACCTGAAAGTTACAAAAAATTTGGTACCCTGAAATTTTGTATTTTCATGTTTTAGGACTAGTAGACACCAAAAAAGCCGTCCGCCGAACGCAAAACTTTTGAAGATCCGTAGCTGTCAAACCCCTTGAGAGATTAAGTTAAAATTTTGAAGTGAGGGGCAATTATTTTTCAAAAAATTAAATTGTTATATCTCAAGAACCGTATCAAATTAAATTAATTAAAAATTACCAGTTTGAGGACGCGGTCTTTGCATCAAGGGTTCCAGAGCACTTTCGGACGCATTGTTTTCCACCACTTCCACCCATAATAACATTAGCAAAAAATGTCTCCACTATCAATAGCATTGTATAAATTCTAAGATTTAGCTTCCTAGTCTAAACGGATTCTACGATATGGAACTAAAAAGTTTTCGTCTAAACGCTAAATCACCTCCTCACTCAAACTTAAAAGAGTCTACCCAGTTTACATACAAAAATAATTGTAAAATAATAAATCAACAGGTTTTGGGGATACTAATAAAAGAACGACTATTGAAATAGACCACGGCAACTGACTAGAAACACCAGAAGTTATGTACATGAAGGAGAATCAAGAAAGACAAGCCAATCCAACATAATACCACCCCCACTCATGCAGTAGGTGACCAAGCCAAGAGCCTTTTTACTAATACGCCTAACAACGAAAATATTCAAACACAAAACGATTGCAAATAGCTTTCACCCTAGTAAAAAGAATAATCAAAATAGGATATAGAATTTTCAAACAAAACGCAGAGGTCCTTAATATGTGAAACTTGGTATTGTTCAGGAAACATTAAACAGGGAAGAAGAAAATTATGAAAACAACTTACCCGTTCATTTGGTAATTTTTTCCCGATTTCATTTACTACACATTATCAATAGAAATCACTTTACAAATCTACTTTCCAGTAGAACTGATCGTTGTCTCACACGGGCAGTAGAAAAACTGATGCCGTGTACAAACTCTGCTGCGCTTATATACTCCATTCGCGTAGTTGAGATTTCCAGCATGTTCGGTGGTATGTGTAGAACATGAGAAGTATGTAGTTCTGGCTTCTTCAATGTCATTGGTAAGTGATTCGAGTTGCCAGGTTTGAGTTGCATGTAACAATATGATACATTTTTTTAAATTAATTAATTCTATTACGATATTTTGACATTATAATCGATGATATAAGATGCATCAATTTTGTATAACGCTTTAAGCCCATGATCCAACCAATGCTCAGATGTAAATTTCATGCTCCATAAGCCAATCAATACATTGCATAATGAAACAATGCAATATCCGCCAAATATGGTCAGCACTGGGTCGAACCACTAGATTTCAAGGAAAAAATTAAATCAAGGACACTACTTGATCATAAATACTTTTAATTCTCTCGACTATATAAGAGCTCTACTTGGTGCTTACGATTTGGGTGCATTGTCGACTAAGCCATTTTCCTTCATAATTTTTATACGTGTTTTATTACAGCCAATGCGAAGTGTTATGTTTTACTATTTGATGAGCTATTTCCTGCGGTTTAAATACAGTAGACTCTCTGTATAGTGAACACCCAAGGGACGGTGCAAAAGTGGTCACTTTAAACGAGTGGTCAGTTTATAAAAGTCATTTTGTGCAGTATAATGTATGTAATTTAAATCAACATTACCAATATAAAAGGTGTATCTTTTTACCTATTTATCCAGAACACAATCTCGATAGTAAGCTTCGTACTTAATTAATTTCAGGCTCATTATGCATTTTGCAACATTTGTGTCTTAATTAGTATATGACGTAAAATTTTTTGGTCCCATTATAGGATGTATTCCACACGTATGTGATACGTAAATATTAGCTAAAAAGTGGTCAATGGTCACAATACAAAACGAAAAGCGTATGGAAAATCGGTAATTTACATCGGGACTGTAAAAAATTGCCACTTTAGGCAAGTGGTCAACATATGAAGGTGGTCACTTTTGCAAGTTCTACTGTATATATATAAAAAAATTATATTTGAAGCAGGATCAGTGTCTCAGATGAGCGCTGTTAACGTGTAATACTGCAGAATCCAACAAATAATTTAATTCAGGTAGATCAACTTTGAAGAAATTGCTACCCTCTTTTCGGCGAATTGAAGATTGATTAAATTATCGTCCGCAACCTACGATTCAGATCTTACTGCAGGACGTATCCTTAACCTTGAAGTCTGAAATTCATGTATTTCTACCTGATATAATATGGCGCCTCGCTACAGACTCACTCCGGAGTTAATGGTGGCATCTAAAACTGTATTGAGACCCAAACTAGTGAAAGCAACCCTCTTATATCACCATCCAATAATAATTGGGAAAATTAAGACTGATTGCTTTCAAAGCTGTGTGGAATTCAGCTACATATTAATACATACAATACATAGTGGCAAAATTACCAGAACATTAGAAAAATCAAGTGATAAAATTGAAAAGTTAAAAAGCGGCACATGTAAAACATTTTACATTCAAAGAAAATAAATTATCCTCGAGTATTCGTCAGACCAGGTAAGCTCGCATATACTAACAATTATTTATTTTTAGTTGAGCTAGTAGAGGTTGCCCGTTGAATACAGTATCAGTGCACACTTATTAGCTTTTATGAAAAAAAAAATACTTATAATTTTACCTGATATTCCCTTGTGCGCTTTGCTCTTGTCACAAGTAGCAAACACAATGGCCATTTCAGCTTCTTTACCCGATGTAACCCAAGCTTTAGTTCCATTTATTACGTATCCCTTATCTTCCTTTCTTGCTGTAGTCGATATGTTCACTACATCCGAGCCGGCATCTGAAAAATGCTCAAAAATTTATACTGTTGCAATAATAAATTGAATATCTAGTTTGTATACCAAATTCGCTTAAGGCAAACACTCCCGGTATTCCTTGTGTATAGGGTCGAAGGAATTGGTCCTTTTGTAAACTATTGCCAAAAGTCTGCAAGAAGTTAACGTACAGAATGTTGTGAATAGAAACAATGGCACCTGTTGAGGCACATCCTTTCGATAACTCTTCAACAATAATAGACGTCGCTAGCATATCCAAGCCGCTTCCTCCGTGTTCTGGACCAGCAGTTATTCCCATTAAACCCATTCCTGCCAATTGTTTAATTATATTTTCCGGATACTCTTGATGTTTATCTAGTGCAGCTGACACCGGTCGGAGTACCTTGTCGGCGAAAGTTTTGCAAGTCATTTGTAAATCTACGTACTTTGCAGAAATGGAGTGCAATCCAAAAGAACGACTCTTCACAAAAAACGTTAGACTAAACCTTCGCAACATTTTATTGTCTATGCTTGGAAAATTGACTATTACTGAATCAAAGTACAAAAGTAATCTCGAGAAAACTGTGCTAACAGTGGAATGACAGGAAAAAATAAACCAATATATCATTCCCCGGGTCTCGGGATTTAAATGTCAAAAAATGTTAATATGTTTATGTTTACATACCCAGTTGGTAACGAGTCTATCTCTAACGACAATTGGTTTGTACAATGTACACTTTAAGGCCCGGTATTTCAATGTAGAGTTAACTTGTAAGTTGTCAGTTAATCAAAACCACTCGAGTACACTTTATATGGAAATACCAGACCTACAAGTTAACTCTACATTGAAATACCAGTGCTTAGTGTATAAAGGCCGTTACACAGTAAAAACAGAAAGCACCGGCTGGAACAGCAGCGGCAGAAACAACAACGTCGTCAGTGCTGCTTTTTGCTCTGCTTAATGATTAATGAATTTAAATAAAAGCTGAACCAGAGGAGAATTTGTTATGCCATAGAGATATATATACTAGAGATGACTAACAGCCATTGAGTTGAAGGAGGACGTCGTACCATTCACTTGCACGCAAAACAACAACAAATTGACATAACGATATTGTTTTGTCTTACTCCTTCACACGCTAAAGCAACAACAACGAAACTGTTTTGTCTCACTTCACTGGCTTCAAAGAGCCTTATACAGAACCGGTGGCTTATCGTCTCCAGTAGCTCTTTGTTTTGTGCCTTCTGATTTTAATGTATCGCGGCCTTTAGTGCAGAAAAGTGTAGAATTTTTATGAGTTTTCGATGGTACTAATTGTCTGCTGGGAATTGTGATATCAATTTATCACTTCCTCACAAAACATCTTGGATTGGTCCTCCCAATTTTTTTTTAATCCAATTGTCAATGTCATAACAAGCATGAAACTAATTTGAACTAAAACAGTATTCAAAAACTTGGTTTTCAAATACTTTAGGTCTTAAATATGAACGAAATACGTCTTTTTTACTTTTGAGTAAAACCTTACAAAGCCGCCTTATTTTCCGGCTTCAATTAACCGCTTTTCTACCGTGAAGTGTATTTTAAAATAAATGTTCGGCGTAGTTTTGCCAAAAATCGCGAGTTTTTCTTTTAGAATCTCTCGCGTTTCGTTGTGCAGGTTTTTAGAGACCCATTCAGTTAATTGTCAATTTTCCAAAAGTCTGGCCGACGCAAATGAATGGGGTTCAAAGAAAAGTCGGGCTGGTCCCGTAAAAGTTAACAAAAAGGTAGTATCCCCAGCTGATGCAGAAGTTGCCATGGAACCGCTTCGAAAAAGTGTTCAGACACAGGTATGTTATAAATGTAATTAAACATATTGTATTTTTAAAATTTTCTTCATTTTAGGGTAATTTAGTTAGGGAACTTAAGCTTAGTGGAGCTCCTAAATTTGATATTCAACTTGCGATCGCTGAATTGAAGATTCGAAAGAAAAAACTTGAAGAGCAAGAACTGGAATTATGGCCAACGGTAATTAATTAATTGTACTTAGATCGAAGTTATCTTTTTATTCTCACTCTCGTTGTATCGTATAGTGCAGAATCCTTACAGACAAAGTTTCGTATACCCATAGAGATATACATATGTACTGGAGATGAGCGTTTTTAAGCTGGACGATTCTATGCAAAGTGCCGGCAATAAATACTTTTCTACTATTAGTATCTTACTAACATTTACATATATTATACCAACCAATAGTCCCGGTATTTCAATGTAGAGTTAAGTTGTAAGTTGTCACTTAATCAAAACCAGACCTACAAGTTAACTCTACGTTGAAATACCGGGCCTTAGAATACTAGGCTTCAAAACGCTTTAGTCTAGAGCGTCGTATTCTCGTCTCCAGTAATTATATCGCTATGCGTATATTATATGAAGAAAAAGACTGGATACAAGTCGGATAAACTCTAGAATTCTAGGGGTACGATGTCCGCTGTCACCTTATGTATATACCTATAGTTGGGAAGAGCACTACAGCACACGGGATTTTTCAGTTCCGTCTTTTAAATGGACAAATTGAGGATTTGAAATTTTATAAAACTGTTGTTGGCTGAATAGAGTCTAAATGGTAATAGCCTAAAGTTTTCAATTAATAATAGCTGTAATAAATAGGTACATAAGAATCAATCAAAACCTGACTATGACCAAACAATGTGCATGAATGTGACTTCAACATACGACCTCAACTCGAAACCTTTGTCGCATTACTGGCTCTTTCTCTGAAGCTGAAAACAAAAAACATGACTACAGCTCATCATGGCTTGAGATATCCTAAGACTTCATAAAAAAATATATAGTATAATAAAATTCATAATTTGACACGAGTACGATGCGCAAAGTCTCATCGCTATGAAGAATGCAATGGTTCAGCGTAAGTAAGAACAACGGAATGCCTCGCAATCAATATTTTATTTGACTTGATTTTTAAGCGGCAAATACAGTTTTACCGACGTGTAATGCTGCGATATCTGTCCCAAAGGTAGTATGCATGGCATATACGACACGATTTGTTAACAATTTTCTTGCAATACGCATGCATCGCAGGTTTTCTTTTCAAAGCGTATAACCGGATGGTATCGGTCTAACCGTCGTTCATAAGCGCATATACAATACTACTATTGGACGAATCGGGCCAACAGTTGGTACAACGTGCATTTCCCGCTTTGTACGCATATTTTGTAAAATTTTTCATGTTCCTCGCATGTGTGTGGCTACTTAACGGCGTTTTTCCTTTCTTAAATATTGCGATGGATGTGTGTAGAAAATCTATTGATATTTCCTTAGAGACCATTTCCATCTACATGTTTTGTTTTCAAAAGCACGATCTGTTTCCATCTACATTCGAGCTTCATTTCGTGTTTTGAATGTGACAGTTTGATCAGCTGGTGCGTTTGTTGATATAGAGATATATATACTGGAGATGACAAGCAGGGATTGAGTTGAAGGCGGACGTCGTCGCATTCACCTGCACGCAAAACAACATCAAACTGACATAAGGCTCCTGTTTTGTCTCACTCACTCACACGCTAAGACAACAACAATTTGATATAAGGAACCTATTTTGTCTCACTTTTTATCGTGTTTTTGGCTTCAAAGCGCTTTATACAAAATCGGTGGCTTGTCGTCTCCACTAGCTCTATGGTTGATATTCATTTCGACCAGCTGCTCCTCATTCGCGCTCCATTTTGCTTTATTTTTGCGCACTTTGCTCATATCTCTTCAAAGAAAACCTAATTACATATATATTACATTATACTCACGCTTAGGTTTTTCTATTTGCGGTGGCAAAAATTGTTATCTAACAGCTACCGAATGTGACGTTTCGCGCATGAACAATTGCACTGCACTGAAATTTTCAGGGTTTTCACTGACAAGTTTTCCTGTTTAGTATTGTAATTGAAATTTTGTAATTACAACTTTGTATGAGAAATCGTGGGCTGTTTTCAAAAGTATGTCATTAAGGGTAGATGGAAACAAGGCTTTAGTATCATAATTGAAATTAAAACTTGTCATTTTGTAATTACAACTTTGTTTGAGAAATCGTGGGCTGTTTTCAAAAGTACGTCATTAAGGGTAGATGGAAACAAGGCTTTACATTTATACGGAGGCATTTTCAATAGAAGTGTATATTCACACTGCTTACAAATTCCAAAAGAAGACATACATTGGATTCTATATGTTATAAAGGTATGCTCAATGAAAGGTTTCAATCAGATTGTTTAATTGATTGTAACCGCTTACGAATTAAGATCGCTTCATTTTATGTTGTTGGATATATTATTTTCGCTTGTACTCTAATGGTCTGATACATGCGACGACGTCCGCCTTCAACTCAATCGCTGCTTGTCATCTCCAGTATACGAGTATATCATAACTCTCCCTATAAACCAAATATCGATGTAGAGGCAGCGAACAGTTTCGAAACTTGTCGCTGAAAAAAGATTATCAGTTGGGAACAAGTTCAACTATGTTCTTGCTGTCTGTAAATACGTGAGCTATTCGCATTTCTTTCTTGCATCATATCCGCACTCGTCGACTTGAGGGATCACCTATCGCGCATTGTATTTGAAATAGGAATGAGCAAGAACGAGATGGCAATACGTGGACTCACTGAAGAGTATGTATGAAGGTAGTATGAAGTAGATCTGGCCAGTCATCGATGAATGGTAGGCCTGAGTTATAGGCGAATTATGCCATACCGGTCGACACTGCACCGAAGGACGGCGTCTGGTCATATTCAAAAAGAATTCTAGTGATCGACGACATTCAATCGACGAATGCAATCAAAAGATGCATTTCATTGCACTAGTCGTGCACTAGTAGTGCTGTTTTTCTGTGACGCTAAGTTAAGATTTTAAGGTATAAGCACATACTATACAACAGTTAGCAGTAACAACATGAAACATTTCTTAACGTACACCACGATTCCATCGTATCTATTCAATTTAGTCTCCCTAATAAAAAAAATTAATACCAGGTACCAGGTTTTTAAAACTAATGGTCTTATTCTTTAGAAGAAACGGTCTCGATGTGTGATTGTAAATGATGCTATAGTGCTGCTGGCCTTATTTTCGGGACAATTCTTAGTACGATGTGCTGTTTTCATTCTTTTAGGAACAACTTTGACACCTTGGCCAATAGATGCCAAAAATGATGTCAAAGTGGCAAAGAAGCGCATCTTCAACACTTAGGAAAGATGGGCCATTGTACTCGAGTCCCCCCAGTCTCTACCCGAACTTTTTCGACTATTGTGAGAGCTCAGGTAGGGAGCGAGAACAGAGTCCTTCCATCCTCACAACATCAACGCCGTATACATGCATTCTCGTGAAATAGCAGGCTGGACAGAGATGAAAGAGAATGTTCGATTGTGTCGGCAATCTCGCCGCAAGCAATGTACATTGGATCGCCAATGATTCTCGTTGTGTGTGGTCGAAGCGTCGTTTGTAATTTCATTGCTGAAATTGTCGATATTACTCGAAATGGATCATCTAGCATTCCATATAATTATCTTCTTTTCTTTTATTGTTGTTTTTGTGTCTGTTCTGTTCTGTCTGTAAAGTGAGTAGTCTTATCAGAAAAGCTGTTCCCGATAAGCTTTTCACCGGGTTCAGGTTTCTCTTTCGAACTCTGTCGATCGAGCAAACGACTCCGGATCCCATTATAGCTAGTTTTCCGTTATATCTTTCACAATTAAAACAAGCCTGCTATAATATCAATTTATTAAATTACAGAGATCTCAGTCACGGAACATACTTGCGATGGAATCGTCGGCAATTTATTTCTTTAACACCCAGAACTTGCAAAGCGAAAGTTTCCGGCGAAGCTACTCAAGAACTTGTTCAAACTTTTGAGTAAGGTAAATGAAATACTTAGACTTAATTTATGTTATTCCATAAATTTTTGTCACAATCTTACATTTTACGCTTTTCAGGACGCGGTAAAATGAAGAAACTTCTTAAGAATTGTGCTCGTCCTTGGCGGAGCCCTTAAGCTGTAAAACTTTTCAGTGGGTAAGGTGTCAATAGTGGCAGCCCAATATGGGCTACACTGCAACACCAGGAGGATGGTCCGGTGGTTTGCAGGGATGTTCATCAGGTTCTGACTCGTTCCTTACGATGATCAGCCTTCAGCTCCTGAATAAGAACACTAAATTGAACTGAAAAGGTTCTTAGTAGTGTTCAACCTTATATTGTCATCTAGCCATTAATTTTGTTAGATGATGAAAAAATTAAATAAAAGTATATAGCCTTCGTTTAGGACATAAATAAATAAATTATCTTTTTTTTTGCGTATATCTTTAAAACAGTAAATATTATGGTATGGATGTGGGGCAAAATTTGTTTTTGCAAGTCCAAATGTTGTTAAATAAAAAAGCAAATTATTATTGTTTGAACATTTTAAAAATGTACATTTTAATTATAATATAAAGGTTTGGTAATTGGTTGGAAATTTTTAAGGATTGTTTCCTTGACAATATTTATTTATGAAAATAAGTGGGTGTATCTATTTTCAATATACACGTGGATACAGCGTATCAAAAAATGAAATAAAAGTTTTTTCTACATGCAGCCTTACTCCGTAATATCTCCAAAATTAATAATCGCAATTCAACAAGCTCTAGCTTTTTTTTTTTGCAATCAAATTACCTTTTATTTTATATATGAAAGCGTTGAATTTGTAGATGTACCCATCTAGAAAAATTTACTTTAAAATAACAAATACAGTATAGCACCCAAGGGGGACTTTGCAAAAGTGGTCACTTGAAACGAGTGGTCAGATTATAAAAATAATTTAGTACAGTATAATGTATGTAATTTAAATCAGCATTACCAATATAAAAGGTGCATTTTTTTACGCATTTATCCAGAACACAATCTCGGTAGTAAGCTTCGTGCTTTATTTCAGGCTCATTTTGCATTTTGCAACATTTTTGTCTTCATTACTATATGACGTAAAATTTTTTGGTCACATTATAGGATGTACTCCACACGTATGTAATACGTAAATACTAGCTAAAAAGTGGTCAATGGTCACAATATGGAAATGGTCACAATACAAAACGAAAAGTGTATGGAAAATAGGTAATTTACATCGCGACTGTAAAAAAATGGACACTTTAGGCAAGTGGTCAACATATAAAGGTGGTCACTTTTGCAAGTTCTACTGTAGTTCTTTTTTTACCCTTAAAATTATTTGATCAATGTGATTTGGTTTCAGCAAGAACATTTCAATGCTGACCTATTTAAATTTCAACACAAACATTTTGGACGTAAGCCACTGTTGCATCTCAGTTAAATTTAGTTGATACAGTAAAGTGATAGTAGAATTTTGATAGTAGAGTTGAGAACGTACTATTCTAATAACGGTTAACATGTAGTGAAAGTACAGGAATACGGACTACCGTGCCTGCCCAATGATCCTACTCTGCTTAATCCACCCTTTTCACCCACAATAAGGTACCTTCATAATTGACATACAATCTACAGTACTCACTTTGTATAAATAACCAAATGAAAGTACATTCATAACCAACGTACTTTTCCATGTACCGAAACTAATCATCTGCGGCAGTATTTATAGATTTTCGTATGCAATCTCCTATAATTTTGCCAGCCGGTGGTGCTGCTATTTTTAGCAATTTTAGATCTTAACGTAGATATCCAGCGACCCTTGCCACGTTTTTTGCTGGGATGTATAGTAAAAATTTCGTTTAACTCTCCTATTCCACTCATGGTTCCATGAACCACCAAGTGAAACCGTTCAATTCTCGTTTACGTTGTCAATTGACATTTGAAAGTATTTCCGAGGTTTAACCGCACGTGTTTACTGAGTACGAATTTTGTATTGGCCTATTGTCGTTGTCAATTTTCTGAGTAGTACGGAAAACTGCACGGGTATTTATTTAATTAATTGTTTTCCCGAAAATCGAAAAGCATATCTGCACTAGCAATCGTCAGAAAGGATTACGTGTGTTGACCTAAATAAAACAATAGAGTAGACATGGAAGTTGTATTAGAGCCACTACGAAAGAGTGTCCAGGAGCAGGTTCGTAATGAACTAATTTAGGTCCTTCCAATGTGAACTACCTACTTATTATTTTCCAGGGTAATTTAGTTAGGAAGCTGAAACAGGATGCAGCTCCAGAAGTTGATATTAAACGGGCTGTGGCTGAATTGAAAATCCGGAAAAAGAATCTCGAAGATAAAGAGCTTGAATTGACCCAATTGGTAATTGGCATTTTCTAAATTATTTACTTATGGTATAAAACAAATTATTTAGTAAATAAGAAGACCACAGGGACCTCTGTATGTTGCACAACAAGGCGTCATTCGTGACTCATCTTTTATCTAAACTTTTTAATTTCCTAATTAGCGCCATTCGTTTTCGTCGATTCGAGGCTAAAGCATTTTTAGTTACGAGGGTCGGAATTACGTGTGGGAATTATCACTATATTCAATTAAACTCTAATAATAATAATTGACTTAATCCCTCTGTGGGTACACTTCCGCAGCCCAAAGTACTGGTAACTAAATACTCTCCCAGCTCAATGGGCTGGAAAAAATTCACCATATCGACATACTCGAGATGTATGTGATATTGGCTCAGATTATTTTGGTGTGTCCAAAGTGCTCCCCAGACAGTATCGAGTACTGGTATCAGGGGAAACACAAATGCAGCAAACCACTGGAACGTAACCGGAAGTTTTCTATGAAAATCTGTTGGTTAAAGTTCCAGTTAAAACGTAACTGAACATTGTTAGAATGGTCCTTAAAAGACAAAAAAAAGCAATTTAGTTGTATGGCTAAATCCATACCGAACCAGTCCATTTGGACTTGTAGTTTTGATTTTAGTACGAACCAAACCAGTTTAGTATTGTGAAAAGCGCATAAAAATGTTCACGTTATTGTGAAAAGCGCACATTAATAATAATAATAAATAATCTAACCTAAATGCGTTCATATTTTCAGAATGAAAAGTGTATGCTCTCGGCTGTGTTCTGGTCTGTTTCACACTTACACAGCATTTTCAAACGTGAGAGCGCTAACGAACCTCTGAATCCTAGCAAAACTGTAAAAGAACATTTCTTTGGAAGTCTGGGATCTAAATTTGTCGATTTGCGTTTGACTTCACTCTATCTCTAGTTTGTTCTCCTATTTGAATGCCTTCCGGTGTACTTCTCTACACATACTACCGTCAACAGAGGAAGGTAATGGTCTTGATGGCGATCGTAGATACATTTTAGTTTTTAGTTCTGGAAATTATAAACGAAAGTCTTAAGCCTCAGATGTCCGTGTCAACGTGAACTTTTGTACGGTGATGCTCGAACAGTGGTAGTATTTGTGATTATTACCCCCATTTTAACTCAGGTACTCATTTACTGAGTGAACTGGTAGTCCGGCACCCAATCCCATTTTCGAAAATTACTTGTCGCCAAGCAGATTCGAACCTGGTACCAGGTGCATCGAAGGCAAGTGCTCTAACCACTAATAGTCCAGGCGAAATGTTTTGACGTAGTTAGGTTCTAATGATAGTGTAGAATATGGAATCACAGTTTTACACCAAAATTTGATATGGCGCGTGCCCGTAATTTTGAATTTTCTGTTTTGTAGATTTGTAGCCGTATTTTGCATTTCTCACTAAAAATGGTAACCAAATTTATAGAGAATTAAATTCTTTATCTTTTTACCTGAACAATTTTTTGTAAAATCATTATTTATTGCTAATAATAAGCGTAAAGTGTAAAAAATTTGGAGATTGTTCCAGTTTTTTAAACTCTTTTGACCATTTTCGCGACAATTTTGTAATTATTTAATTATAATGCTATGAGGTCACAATACCGTAGTTCAGGCCGAGCATTGTATGTAATTCGATCTGCTTACGGTTGAGTTGGCACGTCCTTGCTATTATTAAGTAATTTGGACGAGTCAGAAGAAGAACGACAGGTCAGACTTAAATCAATAATGTCGAAAGGAAATGCAAGACGTCGGATGCAACCATTGCACTCGGCACAAGAATGCCATTCGAAACTTCTTAGAACATGTGTTTAAAAATATTTTGCTATTACTTTTGGACGCTCCAAAGTAGGAATTTGAAGTCTTGTACATACGAGTATTAATTTATAGATGGGTCCAGGTAAAATGATAAATATGCTTGCAATCGTGTGATAATAATAATAATCGATGGCGCAATAGCCCAAACTAGGCCTAGGCCTTGAAGTAATGCTAGAGTTACTTCATTGCGAGACCAACGGAGGTGAAGTGATCAACCACCCGCTCGTCTCTGTGATACATTCCTACATTTCTCATGTGAAAATCCTCCCACTAACGTCTATGTGAAGGAGGATGACAACAACACCATACCATACTATATCTAGTTCTAGATATGAAATCGAACACTGATGATATTGCCTTTTACTTTCGAGTAGCAACCAAATGGGAGTTGTTAATAAAGGCTTGAAACCGATCATGCCTGCAGTATATTTTTATTTTTGTTATCTTACTTATATTGTAAATTATTCTTGAGGTCACGGCCCGTAAACAAATAAATAAATAAATATCTACTAAACTGTATTCGAAAAGAGTCGAGCAACTACCACACAACCGATAAATGGAAAAGTGATTCTTCTCCAAAGATACCGAATGTTGCCAAAGATTTGTTCCACTTCTCAACCGTTTCTCGTGGGTTGCCAGCGTGGGATGTAACAATATGGATAAAGTATTGTTACCATGGCTAATATGGCTGTGACTTTTTGCACATTTTACATCTAATAAGCCCCAAAAATGCTAAACAAATCACGTTTGAATGAATAACAAATAATTTGATGAGATTGCTATATTCTATCCCTATAACCATCATACATTTAATCACAGTCAAGTTACTGATCCTGATTTGGCGAACAAACAAAACTAATGTATTCATATAAACATTATTTTTACAGCCCACCTCTTTCGATCGATTGAAAATGGAGGATTTAGTCAAGAGAAGATTTTTTTATGATCAAAGCTTTGCAATTTATGGTGGAATCACAGGTAAGCTCTTATAATTCATATCTGCATAAGAATCTTAACGTAATTCTTTTAAGGGCAATATGATTTTGGCCCAATGGGATGTTCACTAAAAACCAACATTTTAAATTTGTGGCGGCAGTTCTTTGTAATGGAGGAGCAAATGCTAGAAGTTGATTGTTCGATACTTACACCAGAGCCCGTGCTGAAGTAAGTATTACCTAGTGATTGCTAATTTTTTCAATTTATGTTGTATATGTTTTTTTTACTTTATTATTATTGTGAACGACCTGAAATTTAAAAAAAATGCCACTCTGAAATTTAATTTTTTTCATGTTTTGGGACTAAGCCCTCCAAAAAGCAAAAAATGCTCGTCATAGACGCTGTACACAAAAGCGTTTGAAGGCGTGTTGTTAATATTTAGATATTAAGTTGAAATTTTTTTTAGGTTTGGTTGTCATAATTGTTTCGTTGAGTAGTGGTTGTAACCTACTTTTAGAATTAATTAATGTGAGGTGAACTGTAACCATGGAGTAAGTTACTCGTAGAGAGACAACTCTTTAACATTATCTGATCCACTACTTGTAAAAGGTAAAAGCAGCTTTGTGGAAATAGATAGAGATTATTGTTTTCGGACTGAAGAGCTGCTTTGTTTTTCGCTCTTAGATCAGCATTAGTGATTGGCCGGCAAGAGGTATCCGATACAACTGTAAAAAAGTTAAGAAACGAACAATGATCGAGTGCGGTTAAATGTATCTTCTTTTTCTGTCTCTTTCTTTCTTGAATAATATAAATATTTCCTCTTAGTGCGGTTTCCGTAGAGGAGAAATTGCTGCCACCTATAGCGATCTGTGTCGGTTAAAGACACCGCTTCTCTCGCGTCCAGTTTTCAAGGAACGAAGTTTTCCGCTAAATCTCGCTCGTACTCTTTTATTCTTGTAAACAGTTTTGAACAAAGGTGCTCGCCCTAAGCAAATTTTCGTGGTTACGTTGGGTTGTGCAACGTGGGTAATCGCTGAAGCGACCAAACACATAGACCGTCAAAGGGTTCATTGTGATTCCACATGTATGGGGAACCACCCTGTCAGCCTGGCAAACTGCTGCAGCTTGTCTACTTTTATGTTCGCGAATTCACCCAAGTCCATGGCGTAACCAGCGTATGTTCCCGCCTCAAAATCAGACTGCGGTATTCGCAAAGCTAGTGGAAAATACTTTCCGAGGCATCTAGTTCACTACAGGTGCGTGGCACGGATCTGCAACGTCCGTAACACTTTGTTTTCTTGCGTGACGGCCGATCACGCAATGGCGCGTCAGTACCCTCAAACCAATGGGGGCACGTAAAGTATTCCTATCTCCGAATAGGACGAACTTTGTCCTGCTCGCACTCAATACCGGCTGCTGTTGACTAGTAACGAGACATGATATGAGGCCCGACCACCTCTCGTGTGTGTCCTAACCGTCATGTCGATAGTTTGCTTTACGTCCTCAACGCTAGATTCAGCCACGACCCTCTCCTTGCCAGTACATGCGCAGCCTCGTTGACCCGAAACCGCCGTATTGTATACAATAGCTCGAATTTTGAAAAAACGACATCGTATAAAATATTTTAACTTCGGAATTGAAGTCCGTTTGTTAATCCATTTATACCTGGATCTTTGCATGATCTTAGTGATTCCCTCTTTATTATTTGGTTTTTTTTTTTGTGTTTGGTGAAATCGTAGTGTTTTCAAAATCTTTTTTTTTTTTAATTTTTACAGAGCATCCGGACATGTTGATCGCTTTGCAGACTTAATGGTGACGGATTTAAAAACAGGAGAATGCTTTCGGCTTGATCATCTGATAAAAAACCATTTAGAAAAATTGATTCATGAAAATAAAGGTTCTGCAGAAGAGCATAAAGCACAGCAAGACATAATAACAAGAGTAATATATATTTTTAAACGATATTGTTTATGTTTAATCTGAAATATTCAACTGTAATAGCTTGATGGAATGTCGAAAGATGAAATGGGAGAAGTTTTGAAGAGATACAACATGACATCACCAGTTGGTGGGAATGAACTATCTGGACCAGTTGAATTCAACTTAATGTTCGCGACACAAATTGGTCCTACTGGATTGATAAAGGGGTAGTTCACCTCTTATATTGAAAATTATGTTGTATCATATAAAGAAATTTATTTTCAGATTCTTAAGACCAGAGACAGCACAAGGCATTTTCGTTAACTTTAAAAGGCTATTAGAATTTAATCACGGAAAACTTCCTTTTGCTGCTGCCCAAATAGGTTTGTATGCATTGTCGACTTTAAGGGATTTGGTGTTTTTCTCGCTTTCAGCTGTTTCTAGGACTCAAAAAATTTTAGAATTGTAGGAAATTCTCAATGAGAGTAATTCGACTTCCTCTGAAATACTGTGATCAGTAACTTCATCAGCACCTTTTCATGCTACTCATCAGGACGATCACCGTCTAACTACCTTTTACTGGTCGTCTCAGAACTTTGAAAAATTTGTGTTACAGTAAAACCTGTCTAAGACGGACTCTGTATAAACCGGAAACCTGCCATAACTGAAAAAAAAACTGGGAACGAAAATCAAGAATTATACTAAAACAATACTGTGTAAAACGGAAAACTGCTAAAACGGAACGAAAAGCTGGGTACCAGAGCATTCCGTCTTAGACAGGTTTTACTGTATCGCAATTCCGCGTTTCTTTGCCTACGAAGAGGTCATAACCTATCTTATCATATCTAAGAAAAATTCCTATGAATATATCGCTAAACGGTTTTACGAATGTCATATATTAGCGATATATGGGTAAATTTGACCACCCATATCGTTTTCCTCAAGCTATCCTTAGTTAATTTGGTAATTGTCGAAATAAACTTTTATTGCGATTCTATCCTACTTTCATTAAATATAAAAAAAAATGAATAATGATAATTGCTGGATTAGGACAACCACTTATTTTGCTTAAAAGTTGTTCTTTTTAGACAATATAACTGATGAGTTGATGTAATGATTAGGCTTGTGTAGAGTTATGTGCTTTTTATGATATATTAATTTTGCTTATATTTTCTTAAGGTAATGCTTTTCGTAATGAAATATCACCGAGAACTGGATTATTGCGCGTCCGAGAGTTTACTATGGCAGAAATTGAGCACTTTTGCGACCCTAACGAGAAAAATCATACAAAATTTGATTCGGTTAAAAGTATCGAAATGCTTTTATACTCTGCGTGTAATCAAATGAATGGTGAGAGTCCAAAATTAATTCAAATAGGCGAAGCGGTTGCAAAAGTATGTACAATATAATATAATAAAAAATACTGCTATAAGTAATGAGATATTAATTTTTAGGGCCTAGTGGCGAATGAAACACTTGGCTATTTTATCGCAAGAATTTACGAGTTCCTAGTTAAAATTGGTATAGATTCCAGTCGATTGAGATTCAGGCAACATATGGACAACGAAATGGCTCATTATGCAACAGATTGTTGGGATGCTGAAATTTTAACAAGCTACGTAAGTTAAATCTGTCCAAAGAAAAGAAAATTTGAACATTTGCGTTAAATTTAAATATTAGAAATATTTCTAATTACTATTTAAATTAATCTCAAATTTTCTTATTTTCTTTTTTAATAGAAGCAGTTTTACGGTTTTGGTATCACAAGTCAAGGTATTGGATTAATTTTCAAAGTACAGATAAATATGTATCAACAACAAGATGACACAAGATTGACTGCTTGGATGTTTGGGTTTACTCGTCTTCACAATTCTTCTAATAACCACTTCTTATGTCTTCTTGGTCGTTCTCATGCTAGTCTTTATGATTTATGGCACCTAGAGTTCAAAAATAGGCTGCAAATTTGTATATAGCTAGTTGTTGTTAATACCTAGTGTTGAGGTGGGGCTTTAATTTTCTTAAATCAGATCTTTAGGCGATATACCGTACCCAGGAAACAAATACCAAGATCTTGTCTTGAGATATCAAAACGTTTTTATCATTTTATATCATAAAATTTCTAACCTAATCAAACAGTTATTATTTAATTAAGGCCCGTTCCTACGATCGAATATGAAAGTCTATCAGTTGAAGTTCCACTTAGAACGTAACTGAGAACCGTAGGAACGGGCCTTAATCCTTAATTAATATTTTTCATACAACATGATTTAATTTCTGCAAGTGAGTTTCCATGTCGCTCTTAGACTGGAATACTTATTCAAGTTTAAAATATTCTTTTAGAAATTGGCTGTATTTAATCTTCTGTTCTGGATTCTGTTTTTAGCCGTTTTTCGACCTGTCGATACTACATCATAGCCATGTTTCTTCCAGTGGTTTTTTCTTAAAAGTCATCCTTGAACGGAAAACGAACTACGTATCGTCCTTTGGCATCTCTTTCTTTCTTTCGTATAGTTTTTCATACTTTGTTTTCGCTCCGTTTGGTCATTTTAATAATGTATCTTGAAAAATAACCCATTTACTGTGAAACTGCGATAGTTGGAAATATACGATATTATTTTTCATGGTTGTGTGTCGTCTGACGCCCTAATCCTAGCTAAGACTTATGGTATAGGAAGGGATCTCCTTCTTTCATGACATTTTCAGTTATCTCAAATACATCTGCGCCAAAGATGAAATCGGTTAGGCGAAGGGAGTTGCTTAGAACACTTTTTATACTTAGGCGGATAAATTTTTATTTTGCAAATTTAGTTTATATTTGGCAGCGCTGGTACTTTCTTTAAGTTGTTGATGTTCAGTAATAAACACATTTAAGAAAATATAATAATTTATACCTATATTTCTGTACCTGAGAGGACAACTGTCGTCAGTGACATTTCATAAAATGTTCAGTAGACCATTTTATAACTATACTTTACCTCTATCAATACAAGGCAGATACGATTAATACTCATTCATTATTTTGGCTTCCTTTAGCTCTGCAGATACGACGATTTACCACTTAAAAGTATACATCCTAACAATGCAGTTATATTAATAATCCCAAAATCGAAAATTTGGTAGTTACGACAGTTTACCTCTCAGGTACAGATTTTATAAATATTTTGCGATGCTGTGTATTCGTGTTCAAACTTGCCCCTCTAAGAAGCACTTTGCAATATACCCTGCTTGTTGGCGTGATGCTGGAAACGAATCTATGTCCAATTTATGAGTTGTAAGTAGTCGAGCTGATCTGATGACCATTTTGTACGCTTTGGCGTGTCGGAAAGTGGGATTAATGGAAATATCCCTTGTATGCAAAAGTTTGCAGCTGGTGGTTCCTTCGGTTTGCTGAAAGTTGAGTAGTCTTCGAACAGTTCCTAGATTTTCACACACATAGCATGTGACTATGTAAGCTGTGTGGTGAACCGGTTACGATCATTGTGTTGTTTCTTGTGTCTTACCCCTAAGAGGCTGTAAAGGGCTTGTGTATATTTCCACGAATTCCATATCCTTTAGGCCTGAATATATTGTATATTAAATATTTTTTCCCTTTTTATCTAATCGTTTTCAGTACACGTATCCCTTCATATCTCTTTAAGTTTTAAGGGAATCGTAAAGTTCTTTGCATATCACCTTTTTCTCCATTTGCCAGTTGAACTTGTCCGGTGTTAGTGGAGTGAAACCCCAACACGAAATCCGACTGTTGATTAATCGCTTTCCTTGAGGACATGACAATTGAAAAATCTTCACTGAATAGGCCTTTCATTAATAAAAAAATGATTAAAAAAAATAAAAAAGCATGCCTAGTCGGGGATTTCGTTTTGAGGTTTCACTCCACTGATTTACCCCCCTATTCAGGATCAGAGTCTCATATCAAAAAAGTCTCAATTAATTCAAAATTCATACAAAATTGAGACTCTCGGCCTACTTTGTGACTTGTGACTCGGTCCTGAATAGGGGGCATAGTTTCATTACATGCATGGTTCCAAAGACTGCTGGTAGATCCCAGCGGCTCAATGGTAGTTCTTTTTTCTCGACTCATGGCTAAGCACAATGGTCTTAGTAGCAATTTGAACCATCTAGGAATAACTGGATGCCCACTGTGCGCCCATTGCAACCACTATGAGACTGCCGATGTCTTTTGGTCATGTTCCAAATACCCCTTAAGAAATGCACTTCTTGCATCTCTGGCGACCTTAGGCTTCACTCCCCTGTTTATTCGGGACATCATCGCAGTCTCCATCATGCAACATAACGACAAACCTCTTTTAGTGTTGTTTGAATTCGCCAAAGCGAACGAGATTCCTTTTTAATTTTATTCATTTATTTAAAATAAACATCCCACGGCTCCAATATGGCTACAGCCACTGAGCCTCAAAAAAAAAAAAAAAATCTTTACTGATCTGAAAAATCAGCTGAATGTTTTATTTTGCATAGAATTAAATTTAGTAAAACAAAATTCAGTTTTTTTTTCGTTTTCAAGGCAATGACCCTCTTAATGATGCTGCTGCTGCGGCTGCTTCTTGTTTCCAAAAATCATTGACTGTTATTCAGCTCCATTGTTTGCAGTTGTGTAAGGCGTGAGTCATGTGGATGAAATTATGAAAATTGGAATATATTCATTTCCTCTTTCGATCGCACTGTCACTTTGTTTCTCACCGCTTCCGTACGTCCATTCGTATGTCTAATTTTTTCGCAAATACATCCTCCAATGCATCGTTATGTGATGTTCAACTTTTTGGTATAAATGGTTCCTGCCATAACATAATTTTGTCATCTAAAATCCTCACATCCTTTCTCCCAAAAGGATGTTAAATTATATACGCTATTAATTTTTTGAATTCAAACGTATTAAATAAGTTTTTATTATGAATAACAATTTTGCAGGGTTGGGTAGAATGCGTCGGATGTGCAGATCGATCGGCCTATGATCTTACTCAACATTCAAAGTCGACCGGAATAAAACTTGTGGCTGAGAAGCCTTTAAAACAGCCGAAGACTGTAAACGTTACTGAAATTTTACCAAATAGAACTGTTATTGGAAAGTCCTTCAAGAAGGATGGTAAAATGTTAATTGAGAAACTTTCCAAATTAAAATTGGATGAAATAGAAAATATGGAAGAAAGTTTTCGATCGAACGGGTGAGAATTCTAGCAATTATGAACAATTTAATTTATTTTTTTTTATAAATATTATCCTTACAGAACATTTAACATAGAGGAAGGTGGAGTTAGTTTCAATCTAACAAAAGATATGATTACAGTTAAATCAGATATGAAAACGATTCATGTCGAAGAAATCACGCCCAGTGTTATCGAGCCGTCATTTGGTAAAAGATTGGCAATATACGAATAAATTTCGTTAATCTTATTTTATTTATTTTTAATATTCAAGGTATCGGAAGAATTATATATTCTCTCTTGGAACATAAGTTTTGCATGCGCGAAAAAGACGAACAAAGATGTTTCTTTGCTCTTCCTTCTGTAATAGCTCCGATTAAATGTTCTGTGCTGCCCTTAAGTAACAAAGATGAATTTACACCGATCTTAAAACAAATTTGTAGGTTTTTTTTTTATTTATATAAGTTCTTATAACAAAGTATGTATTTTTATATTTTTAGGTGCAGATTTGAATTCTAATAATGTATCGCACAAGGTGGATAGCTCAAGTGGATCAATCGGTAATTAATTTACTTCTACATTAACATGCCATATTAAAGCCTAGAAATTAAATTCTATGGTAGCTTTATTCATCTTCCATTTCTAGAATCAAATAGATATAAATATATCTACTCAAGTTTTAGGTTTGTTTTTACGATCTTATTCCAGGCTGGATCCGGGAATATTCAGTTTAACATATTTTTATTTTACATATCATACAAAGTTGGAACCGTATCTCGAATAACGAGCGCATTTTCTAATAACTGATACAAAAATATATATACCACTTTTGAGAAATTTATTTATTCGTATTTGTGCTGCGTGGTCTCGATTTGAGTAGACATTTTTGGAAGGCATCTCCACATAAGTATATCGTTTTGTGCCTTAGAATAAATTTTTACTTCAACAAATTAGAATATTTGAAGAAAAGGTCAAAGATTCAGTGTCTTCTACGTCCAAATTGGTGGCTAAGCTTCGATGGTGAGATGACTCGTTTGTTGGCATCCGGACTAGCTGCGGCTGTGGGAGATGTGTAGCTCTATGATTAGACAACATACATTCATATACACCCTAGGCCTGGGCAACCAACAGCAATTTGTTCGTGCACTAACACGTGTGAAAATGTGGGATATATTTCCCCATAGGTGGTGAGAGACCGATTTACGCAACTTCACGGCTTGTTATCGTTTTTTGTGTTCTATAGTGGTCTGTCTGTTCACTTTCACTTAGCCACGACATTCATCGAGAGATTTTCGTCACTCCCCCACAATCCATCATTTCTCGATCGCTCATGACCTCTTTGGGGAAATATATCCCAAAACTTTAAAAAGATGTAGTAAGTAGTAAGATGTCTAAACAGCGAATTTATCGATATTCAATGAGATTATAATGCTGATATGCGGTGTTGATTATTGTGCGACTGACCAGAGTAACTATGTACGAATTAACACAAACATGCATTATCTATGGTGCCACATCACAGTCTGCAACGCGTTCCGGTTTTCTAACCGGGAGTAGTTTAGTTGTCCTAATAAATTATAGATTTTTTTCCCTTAACGCAACATCACTCCATTTTCACATCTTAACTGCACCGGTACAAGTTTAAATAAAAAAAATCTAATTTAAGAATTTCAAAATAATAATTTCACATCTTTTCAAATTTTATATTTCTAAACAGGTCGCCGGTATGCACGAACAGATGAAATTGGTGTACCATATGCTATTACTATTGACTTTGACACGTTGAAATCACCAATTACTGTAACACTACGAGAAAGAGATTCCATGGATCAAATTAGAATTCCAGTAAGTTGATGTGAACTATACTCAAATTATAATGTTTTTTTACTTTTCCCGTTATCTTTTCAGATTGAAGATGTCGCCGGTGCTATTTGCAATCTTTCGCTACAAAAACTTTCTTGGTCAGATATGATGACGAAATATCCGAAATTTGATGCGAAATAAGTATCCGTATTTTGTCCACCAGGTTAGTTTCGGCAACCATTTTCACCACTTTTAAAAGGATTCGGAAAATAAAATAATTTATCATCTTAAAAACTGTTTTAATATTTACAATATTACAACCACATGATCAGATAGCATAAAAACTTGTTAAGTGAAACAAAATCAGTTGCGGTTCCCGATCCTTCGCGAACTACTTCGTTGTTTTAGTTCACTCTAGTTTGTTTCAGTTGTTTTTTGTAATACCGTGGTCTGGTACAATGAGCAATGAGCTAAAAAAACCTAAAAAAGTCCTCGACAATGTATGAAGGAGCAGCACTTCAATGTGATGATCTCAAAAAAAAGCTCCTCAGTATGCAAGTGTAAGGCAATGCATGAAATGAATACAAATAAACTACGAACTTCGTTCGCGAACTAGTTCGGAAGGCTTCGAGATAATGAATATTAGTGTTATGGCGAATATGGGTGCACTATTTTGTCATAGAAAACCTGCACAGGAAGCAGTTACAGAATAGATTCGGGAATTAGTTAGAGATGATGTTATAGAGGCTTCGGATGAGCTTGTTTCGTAACCTTACATGGGATTCATTGTTTTAGTTTTTTTTAGTGTTTACAATTCAATGTTAGTCATGGTCATTTTGGCTAAGTTTTCCTATAGTATGCGGCGAGGTTAATTTCAAATTTTGTTTCTACACAATACAAAAACGGGTTCCATGTTTCGGATCGTGGTCCTCTTATAGTATTCAATTTCATTATTTTCGTTACCAACCAGCTTTGAGCAAATGTTAATTCTTCTGATATATTTTGAACATTTTGTAAGCGGTCGTATCATATTGTCTGTAAAAATGAACAAAATGTCAAATCTCTGTTTTGAGAAACAGCTCCAATCCAAACGTGCACCATCACCGGATGTTCAGTCCACTTCTTTAGAAAAGACCCACTTAAAAAATTACTTTCTTCCAATCGCGATCCAAATTTTTTTTGTCCACATATGGAGGTAATAATAATATGTAATAAAATAATTCTACCAAAAATTGCTTGCTACCCAATATAGACGAGTATTCTTTTCAAACACATAAAATCAGTTTCTCAGGCTTGTTATCGCATTTTTTTTTCTCCGAAATAAAATTTCACGAATTTACTTAGTAATGTCTTCAACTTTTTCATGCACATACTTAGCAGCGGGTTCTATAGGACAGTCTTGGTCCTTGCGGACTTATCACCGAAACTCAGCTTCGTAACGTAATGTACACCTTTTTAGAAATGTTGGCCTGTGACCAAGGTCGAGCGAAAACTGACCACTGGAATCTTTGGAAACGAGTCAAGTTGATATACTGTTAAGCAGCGGTCCATTTAAAATGGTGCTGGATAATTAGATATTTGTCGAATTTGCTTGAGAAAGATTTCCAGTATACGATTTTTAATGGGATTGGACCTTCATGCCACAAAAACATATTCCTAATTAGGTTTGTAACTTCTACCATATGTGAAGAACAGTTGATTTTCGGTAAATGACAAAAATTTATAGGAAACTGAGCATGTGAGAAGTACATCTTTTTACTATGAAATATGTCGAATAAGATTAATTGTACGTATTTCTAAATTGTTGTTTTACCCTGTGATGAAGTCCGGGAACGGGGCCTGTAATTTCTTACGTTAGCCTTTGTATAAGTTTGTCCTATTGGCACAGAATACAGTTCAACTCATGTTTATGCATTCGAAAGAAATACTACAAGAATCGGATAAACAAATTTAAAAAATGTACTCTTTACAATGGCTTTTTCAACATTAAAAAAAAACTTTGTTGAATACAATAAAATAATATATTAATTTTTAAAAAATATATAATAACTTGAAGAACTCTTTTCTAACTATTTGTAAATATATTATATTAATTTCAACATCCATTAAAGACTAAAACTGAGTAAATTTGCTTTGTTTAAAAAAAATTACTATAAATGAAACTATTTATCCGAAGTTTTCAAAGTGGTGGATGAAGTACGGCAGTTTCCGCCCCTTATTCACTTCGTCACAAGCTGACATGACACTTTTTGTTAATGGTCTTGGCCCGCAAGAAAACACTCCAATTTTTGAAACCTGCAATATTAAAAGGGAAAAATTATAATTAATAAAGGAAATAATTTTAAATTCATAATACATATAAATTTTTGTTATTAGGCATACATTATACGTAGATCAGTATATGAGGGGAGGTCAACAAGTTTTCGGAATCGGGCAGTAATTAGACATAAATACTAGTTTCTTTAACTGTATATCATAATTTTATGCATCCGTTTAGAATTAATCTTACTATTGGATAAGCATAATTTACAAGTATCGTAGCTTTTTCAAAACAGACAGAGTCTCGAAGGCGTCTACGTGAACACAAAGACGACTATATTTCGCACGAAATGCTCTTTGAGTAGCAACAAAACTTTTCGAATTTTGATAGAATATTTGAATAATCTTCAAACCGTGGGGAAACGTGAAACGATTCATGATGAAACGGCAAACTTTACTGATGACAACTGACAACAGATCACAAATTTTTAAATTTAAATATGGCCGCCATGAGCTATAAAAATCCTATCATCCCTATTGGTAGACTCTATATTTAGCAATGTTCGATGTAGCTATCGAGAGGGGTGCTATTAATATTCAGAAAATTTTGAGAAAGCATAACCGTAATAAATTTTTGATATTGATCAATTGAATTATCAACAAGCAGAAAACAGAATATTCATCAGAAATTTTTTTATTTGCTAAAAGTATGCATCGAAGGAATTCCGTTGTAACTGACTGACCTTTTTTCTTGCAATACTTTATTAGCGATCGAGCGCTTTTGCGTGTGAGAAAGTGGATAAAAACTTGGATATATCAGTAGATGGCCTGTGGAAACAAACTTATACACTATTTACTTACATATGAGTGTTTCTTCTGAACAAACTTCAGAAAACTGGACATATCCGGCCGTCCGAAATGATTCACTGCCTTAAGCCCCGTAAATATTGATGTTTTCGCTAGACGCTGGAAATGGTTTTCACAGATATACTAAAAAAAAAAGATTATAAATATTATACAAATCGTAAATCATCAATAGTAACAATAGAAACATTACCAGCATAGTTGTTCGTAAATCGAATTTGTGAAAGAATTGAGTAATAAATATATGAATCTCTAGAACATTCGTTACGTCTTTCTTCTCGACATCTCGTAGTACATCAATAAACCATTCGAAGTGTTTATGTGAAGGACAAATCCATAAGAAATAAACTTTCTTACAGGCAACTCCTGAATAGCGATTAGTGCTGGTTCCAAAAACTAAGTCGTTCAGAATCGATGCATATGGTGTAACACCGATACCTCCACCAACCATTACTGCTACCTCAAATTTGTACCAGTCTTGGTTTCCACCTCCAAAAGGTCCTTCGATTCGAATTTTCGGTTGATCTTCCGGATTATAATTACAAGGATCGAAATAATTCCGAAGTTTCCATGTCCACGGACCTTGAGCTTTAATGTGACAACTCAAGTAGTTCTCATGTGGCGCTGATGTTAGGGTAAAACTATGCATTTCTTGCGGTCGGAACGCCGTGCAGGACAATCGAACCCATTGCCCGGACAAATATTTTAGATTTGGAGGTCTGTAAAATTTAATTTTGATGACATCCGAAGGTAAGAGATCTGTTTCCATTACATCAAGAGCCATGTACTTTGTTCTTAGAGAAACTATCTATAGTTAGAAAAAAACATATTTATTAATGGACTGAATTTTTATATGCATTGATTATAAATTTACCTTGTCCAGGGTATAGATTAATCCAGGACCAACAAAAAACATCCAAAATCGTGGAGGACCTGTGAGTCGAGCTAATCCATGGATCAGCGATAAAATGTACAAAACTACATATAACGAGTGCATAGTCCAAAAGAAATTGTATGCTCTTTTTCGAATGGTTGGATGAGCAAATACAAAAATTATAGCGATGATAATAAACAGCATAACTCCAGTTATTCCTGCAAAATACATTTTCACATAAATAACAATTTATTGCTGTTGTAAGCTAGAGACTTGAAACTTTAAATATGCATATGTAGCTAAGAACTGGTGTGAGGGAAGGTTTTAAACGAAACATTTTGATTTCTATTAGTCCGTTTACGTGGAGAATCCAAAGATCGAAATTTGGATCGCGTTCGCGACAACACCGGATCGAAAGATCGAAACATAAAATGGCATTAAAATAAACGACATAACCGGTTTCGATTCGATCCAGGACGAGAAGTTGAATTGGATCGAGTCGATCTCGTTTCGATCCGGTCTGCGTTTACATGAGATTTTAAAGGATTGAATCCGGATTCAATCCTCCATGTAAACGCGGTATATATCTCAGGAACCGTTTACACTAGAAGGACGAAATTTAAGTAGAACTATCATAATGAACCTCTTTGCAAAAAACATTTCACACACACAAGACGAAAAAGCAGAAAATAATTATTTAACTCATTTTGTTTTGAAACGCCTTTTTTTAAATGGACTAAAAAGTATATAGTATAGCGTTCGTGGCGCCAAACAGATAGTCCTGCAAACATGGGGACGTGTTTAAGATTATCGATTGACCAACAAGGGTCTCACCGACCACCTGGTAAGAGGTACGGATGCGGAAGTAGATAATATATTCTACTCACTCTTAATTAAAGTTTACAAATAAGAAGAGTAACACGCCGAATTGAAGAAGGACATGATTGTTATTTAGGTTTTCATGGTAAGCTACCATTGAAGCTATTATGCTTAAGAGTTAGTTGTTTTTTCCGGTGTCAGTGGAGTGAAACTCCAACACGAAAACCCCGACTGTTGATTAATCGCACGCCCCTGAGGACATGACAATTTGGAAAGAACTTCACTGGAGAGGCCAGTTTTCATAAGAATGTGTTGGACTAGGTCCGAAGGAGCTGTTTCGTCATCGGAAGGCATAGACTCGTCAGAAGGTGTATTCTAGCCAACTATCCGAAACACCCTGACAGCTGGTGGAACTACTGAGGCAAATTCTATATAGCGACACCGGAAAAAACAACTAACTCTTAATCAAGGATATGGTTGTTAACATCCACAAGAATCGCGATCGTAAAAATTACAACAATTGGCGCAATCGTGAATGCCGAAATCAAAATTACGCCAAAAGAAATTCAAACTTTTTGAGAATCACCTTTGAGCAGTATGCCAAATGGCAATTGCCTTTACATTTAGCTTGTGAGCCTTGAAAAATCTACCGATAGCGTGAAGAACCATAAATGAAATGCTTTGCATTGTAGAGGATTTTTGATGATATATATATACAGACCTATTCAGCGCCAGAGTCACAAGTCACAAAGTAGATGGAAAGTCACAATTAATTCAAAATTAATACAAAGTTGTGACTGTCCACCTACTTTGTCACTTGTGACTCTGGCGCTGAATAGGTCTTTATAGGATTCTATGAAAATGCAAGCTGTTGCATCTACATAAAATAAAGAAGAACAGTCCGAAAGTTTCAGGATGTGAAGCGGTTTAAGACAAGGCTTGTCTTATTATCACTGACCAAGAACTTCGCTACCTTGGAAGCAAGATCTGTAGGATCGCATCAACAAAGTTTGCCAGATCCTAGATTTTCTCTAATCTTCCAGGAGAATAAGCAGATCATTCAAACTTGCATAAAATTTCCAGTGTGTAAATCTTGTGTCAAACCAGTGTTTTTGTACAGCTACAGGTACCGCAAGAAAGACGTGTGGTAATTCACCCGATAAATACGTGCAAACAAATCAAGAAGAAAATTTGTGTGGTTCACTCCTTACAGTTCCTATTAATGTTGAAATTTGTAAATAAATAAATAATATCATAGTTACCAGTAACTGTTTGAAACAACCAAAATGTTAGATCCGGCTTGTAATCCGATGCAAAATGTACTTCTCTTGTTAGGCAATGTAAATTTTCTACAGACTGAGTAGAAACGTGATAGAAGTTTACTATATGTCCAACTGTATGTAAAACGGAAAAAAATAAAGCTGTACAGGCAGCAATCTTATGAAACTGAATATGTGAATCCAATGGTATATATTGCTGTATCGGGAATTCTTTCAATTTAGTGATGAGGTTTCTGAAAATATATTTATTTAAAAAAACATAAATTAAAAGCATAGCACATAAGTATTTGGAGTAGCTAAACGACATAGAGAAACTTAGCAAGAGTCACGACATGGCAGAAGTTAATTCATTGGTTCTAAAATAACTATGTTTTTACAGATTTATTTGGTAGTAGGTACCTAACCCTCACCAAATATGCTTTAAATTGTTTAATGATTGAATTTGTTAAATCACTAAGTTCGGGAAGCGACAGAAGTTTAGTTGCGATAGCAGTGCCGAGAGCCGGCATTATTGTAACTGTTAAAGCTCCAGAACGATTCCGAGTCAAGGTCCAGATCGGTGTCAATTTTAGAAATGAGACTGGTTGTTTCTAGAAGGCACCCCTAAAAAGTTTACCAGTAGACCATTTGAAAATTTAACTTTGCCGCTAGAATAGCTCCTTGTAAAATACCACATTCAAGATTGATTAGAGCTTCATCATAAAAAAATTGGTTAACAGTCTGGGCGCAACTTTATTATTTTATGGGTAGAAGACCGAATCGTGTTTAATGCTGAGATGCGGTGTAGGTTACTATACGACTTGTAACCTTCCAAACAGCCTCCTAATGAGTCCACTATTCCAGTATGTACTTTATAAGTTTCAACTTCCAGCCTCCTATCATAAGCGGTTCCTGAGATCTAGAAACCAAAATTTTCAATCTGAAACGCTCCCTCTTCTCCCCCTCACCACTCCAAAAAATACAATTTCACCCATTCTATCTACCATTTCAGCTTAATATTTCGAGGGGTTTGAGAAGTACGCATCTTCAAACAGTTTTGCGTACGACGGACGGCGGACACTAACTAGTATTAAAACATGAAAATACCAAATTTCAGGGTAGCAAATTTTTTTGGAGTTTCAGGTCGATCGCAATACTTCATTATTAAAAAATAATAAAGTAACACTTAAATAAAATTCTGCCAACAGTCTGAGCGCAAAAGAAGGAACGTTAATATCCCATCCTTGTGTTCCGGTTTTAGCCTGAATAGACCTTAATGGCCTTCTCATAACCACTACCTAGAAAGGAAAGTTAATCCTTCAAGAATCTGCCTTGTTGGTTAGGCCACTCCGTTGGAATTAACATGCGAGCAGTGACACCTCGCAGTTGTGAACTGGGGACCAATGCCTCGAAAATGGAGTTGTTCCTCTTCACGTGTATACTACTTTAATCAATGGAAAATAACAAATTCAAACAAACTTAGAATTTTGCCACCCGAACCACAAAAAGATAATTGTCTGCATCCGCGCAAGTGGTAATCCTGCTCAATAAAACCAGTTGTGAAACTACTCTGTAAATTTATAACGTACCTGGACATTGTTAGAAGCAATAAGGAATAACAAAATGACAACGAAGCTGCTGAACCCCTAGTTATTGCTATGCCCACTCCCATTATATGTCTCAAATCAGTGTGTTCCGCCATAAATGAATAATCTGAAATGAAATCCAATTAACAGCGCTTTAAACAAAAAAAAAATAGGGCACTTACGAATGAACCTCTCCACAAATAAAACAATCGTTATAACATAAAATAAGAACAAATAGAAAATGTTTTGTCTATTCTCTTCCAAAAATGTTGTATATGTGTCCCACTGTTTTTGCATCCAATGTCGATGTGTATCTTGTATGGGTTCAATATGAAATGATGTCATTCTCGCTACATTAGTTGATGTATCTAAGAAATTTTGCTTAGCACCTTTACAATCTAGGCCAATCGCTACAAAATCTCCCTTGTATTCTTTCATCATAAGCTTAAAATCTTGGTAAGTTAGATGATCTTTATGTTCTAGACCAACATCCTGAAACATTCCATCTATCAGTTCAGTAACTTGGTCATCACCGAGACTAGTAGTTCTTGCGATCTCCACTAGCGATCTCATCATCTCACTCAATTCTTCTTTGTCTATTACGCCATTTCGATCATTGTCACACATATCAAATATAATCCGTAGCTTATCTTCTGTTTTACCACGAGAAAATAGTACTACTGTTTCTAGAAACTCTTGGAAAGATATTCTTCCGTCCTGATCCTTATCGACAATATTAAACATTTTTCTCACGAACATATCGTTGGATTTCATTCCAAGAGCTGCGGCAAATTCTGATTTCGATAAACTTGTTCTCATTACAGTCATAACTTCTCCATCCGATGATACGTCTGAGCGACGACGACGTTCACCAGGCCTAAAATTGTATTTATTAGTGTTTGCAATTATTCATTCATTTTTTATATTATAAGTACTTCAGGCCAAAGGTCAGAGCGTATGCTTCTCTGAAGAAATACTCTAAACGTTTTTGTCTTCGTTCTCTAGTCTCAGCTCGTGCTAGCATTATATCTTTATGAACCTGATAATTGCAATAATCGTATATTTATTTAACGTAATGTGCCATAGGTAGCTTACCTCAACTAAAGTTATCTCTTTTTTATGAAGCAATAAAAAGTCTTCTAGCTTTTTGACAAATTTCCTTCGCGATCCGTAGGACTCCAGTTCCAAAACAAGATCGTGATCGTTGTGAACTCTAATTAAAATATAAGGTCTTTTCTTTAAATGATTTGGCTGCGATTCCTCAACGGTAACTATGTCTACATTGGCCAGATTAAATGTTCTTAATTTTTCACCTTTACGATCTACAGTGTAAATCGCTGCTTCAGGGCCAAATTTTACGGTTACCAAGCGCTTGTGATTTGCATGCAGCCATTCTCTCGCTACCATTTTGTCGACAGAGCCCTTATGGTTTGGACTAGACCTTAGAGCTTCTTGGCGTATTTTCAGCTTACGCCTCTTACTATTTTGTAGTTTGACTACACAATAGCCCGCAGCTGCGCATAGTATGGGTACAAAGCCTAGAAATACGCAGGCATAGATAAAGGTTAGCTCAGAACCTGAAAAATAATCGTATCCTTGCAGATAACTGCACGGTTCAAGTTCGGTTGCATTTAGTTGAGTGGGCTGTGGACAAGGATCTCCTTCGTGCCAAATGAACACATTCTTCTGTATGTTTTCCGGTTTTATATCTGTGCTATTCACTATTATATCCCACATGGTAATTTTTCGTATCTCCATAATTTCTTCCTTTGTGAATATTTCGTTTCTGGTGTTTTCAAACCAAAACCGATCAGCATCTCTTATACGTATGAACTGCTCCTTAATCACGGTTGTGAATAATTCGCCCGGCTTCCCATATGATTCCAACATACCACCTACGTAAACGTCTATATTGTCGAGACGGTTATTGTAAACAGATACTAACGTTCTGAAATAGAGAACAAAGATTAATTTTAGAGTATTATGTAACAGGAATAAGATACTATTTTATTATTTTATACATTAAAGTAAAGCCATTTTTCAAATTGCTCGTAATGTTTATTCCATTTCCAAGATATTATGAAAACCGCTGTACTGAATTTGATTATATTAATAATATCAGAGTACCATTTGATCTGAAGTTAGGATGGTAGATGATGGATAGAGGGTGATGGATGGAGGATAGATGGATGGAGGATGGAGTATGGTGGAAAGAGGATGGAGGATGGAAAATGGTGGATGGTTTATAGAAGATGGTGAATAGGGGATGGTGGGTGATGGATAGAGGGTGGTGGTTGGACGATGAGAATGATGAATAGTGGGTGGAAGATGGTGGATGGTAGTAATAATAATAATAGTAATAATTGATGGAGTATGGATGGATGCAGGATGGTGGATATAGGATGGAGGATGGTGGATGGGGAATGGATGGAGAATGGTTGATATAGGATGGAGGATGGAAGATGGAGGATGAAGGATGGTGGATAAAGTATGGAGGATGGAAGATGGAGGTTGGTGGATAGAGGATGGTTTATGGGGGATGCTATATGGAGTACAGAGGATAGGAGATGGAGGATGAAGAATGGAGGGTGGAGGTGGTGGATGAAGGATTTTGGATATAGGATGGAGTAACGGAAGCAACGCGAGTAATATGAGCAACGGGAAAATCAGGAGCAATGGATCAGCGGGAGAAACAGGACCAATGGATCAACTGGAGGAACGGGATCAACGGGAAAGACGGAAGTAACTGGGGCGATGGCACAACGTGAGCGTAGCGTAGTTAATATATTTATAAAATAAATAAAACTAAAATTAACCCCATACTTTGTAAAAAATAAATTCACCCTTGAAGTCGCTCAATTTGTAGGATGACTGTACACAAATGTTACTATGATAGTGATTTGTTATAAACTCACCTTAATAACTCTGGCTGTGCGTTGAACAATTCGGCGTTTATGTCTGTCCAATTGAGTTTTTCCAATCCAAAAGCTTCACGTGCTGAATTATAGTCAGGTAGTCCATTATCTCTACCTCTCATGATATTCAATGCCCCTAAATCTCTTCTTGTAAATTCCATAGGACCAAAAAGTTTATCACGAACATCTGAACAGAGAACTGGATCCTCTCGTTCAGATATTTGCGATGATAGTCCCATTAGAACTTCCTCAATGGAAGCGTCCGTTAAAAAATCCTAAAAGAGTTGTAATGTAAGCAATATCAATTAAAGTTAAAGAGTATCAATATTACATTTGAGTCCCACCAAGTTGAACATAAGCGCACAGCTGGATATCCCATTGCAGTCTTTTTAAAATTGCATTTTCCATCGCGTCTACGAAAGATTATAACAATTTAATTACAAATTAAAATATTTTAAAAATATTTACCTGTATATTCCTGGCGGAATCATTGTGTGACCGAAACGAAATGCTGCTGCTTGGAATATATGTCCAACACCGGGATGCACATCCTCTTTATAGCCGCTATATTGGGGCATATTCGTTCCCAAGAACGCAGGTAAATATTCGTAAAATATCACATTCTGGATACTTGCCACTACTATTCGCCTTGCGCGTTGGAATATTTCTTCGTCTGTCCAGTCTGGATGTTGACGCTTAACACGCTTAGCCAAAGTATTATGCCAGCGTACGAAAAGAATACCAAATGAGAGCAAAGCCGGATTTTGATTAGTCCGAGGATCCCCAAGTACTAAAAAGTTACATTTTTTTCATTTTATTAACAAGTGATTACTGAGAAACTAATGTAGAGAATAATAAAGTTACTCAGTAGTAAGCATCAAATGTAGAGTGAAATGTTAATAAATAATTTTTTGCTGATGAGAGGATGGTGAGCATGGACAGGTCTAGGATATTATTATTATTATTATATTTTAATAATTATTATTATTAGTAAACACAGTTATTCTTAACCACTAGTTACAAATACCATCAGCTCTAGGATATTATATTAGTGAAGTACAACAACTTTTAGAAGAACTTACGAAACAATCGTTCAGGGCTCAACATCTTCATCACGTTGGGTACAGGATTATTGAAAAGTGGTACACGCATTGTATTCCTCACTGGCATTTTACCACCCGTTTCAGTCAACAACGATCCATTTTGAAATGCTCTCATTGCATTTAACCAAGCTTCTGATGTGCTGTATATGAAACTACCGTCAATCCATGCTGTCATTTGATTGATCTGGAAAAAAATCCTTCAGTTATCAAAATGCATAGTGTATATGTACATCATAAAAAATAAATACCTGCTCTCTAGGGGCATTTGGGCTTTGTCCAGTGTTGCGATCATAACTTGCTCGAAGAAATGGAATGTAACGATCGCCACGACATTCTTTGTCGTACATTTCATCGCATTTATCAATATCAATTCTATGCATTTCTATTGGACAACCTGATTCAGATGCCATTACTATTTCATTTGCAACTACTTGTCCAAAGAACGCCAAAAGAGCTGTTCTGTTCGACCTGGAACCTAGTCCGTCTTGTCCACCCATAAATAGGCGACTTAAACGTCTAGTTGATGGTCGATTTATACCTGCTAGGGCATATACACCATCAGAATATGCCGAGGGAGCTTTCCGAACTAAATGGCTCTCTGTAAAAAAAAAACAGCAATTGATTAAACAAATTTTATTATAATGTACAAAATTACAGTACAGTAAACACAAAAAAGACAATTGGTTTTATAAAAGCCAAACCGTAATTAAATTTGTCTATGAAAAATAATTATTTTTGCTAATAATGTAATACTAACATATTATAGAAAATATTTGGTTGAATTTGTAAGGGTAAGTTCATTAACGTGCAAAATCGTCCTACTCCACACACTTGTTCAAGAGTATTGGCCAATAACTTCAAAACGCCTTAAGGCCCCATGAGTCCGTTACGACAATTTTTTATCCCTGTTTGATTTTTCTTTCTTGAGACGATTTTAATCGATTGAAATTGTTTTTCGTTCATGTAATTTGGCGTGGACAATACGTCTGCATCGTTCGCTGTCTATCAGCGAACTAATTTTGATCTTAGAGAAAAAAATAGTGTTATAGATTTTCAAATTATTTGAAACGCATAACTATTAAAAATCAATAATTTTTCCATTGATTTTCCTTCTAGAATTACCAATTAATTATACTATCTGTGATATTTTTCAATGAAATGTGGTCTTATGTAATTCTTCCCATGAAAATCGTGAAAAATTGCCTCAGTTTGACTTTATATATTATTAACAAAAATGAGATTTTTTTAACATTTTATCTATGGAGGACCTTCTTTAAGATTTTTTCTAGCATTATATTAATGAAAATGACATGTTAATTATTCAAGAAATAGGTAATATGCGTTTAAAAAACTCGAATTTACGCATTTTAAAAAATGTTCAAGAGTTGTTGTTTTAATAGCATTTTTCCCAAATACAGTTTTGAATTTTTTCTCTATGGATGACCTACTTTGCATACCAGCTAATAAAGTAGTGTAATTTAATTTTGTTTATTTGTTGCCATTAACGTGAAATATTGGCAAGAAAACAGTCATAAATCATCAAAATCGCATTTAACGTGCACATGGAGCCTTGAGCTACGACTTTGAAATTTTGTAATTAGTACAGGTGGATTTTTCAATAGTTAAAGGTAAAGGTAACAATATGAAAAAGTTCACACAATCTGCTATACAAAATTCATCACAGCCCGAATAAGTAGAACCGTTTAAGAAAAGATTTTATTAAAAAAAAGAGGAATTAATATGTATTAGAAAATAAAATAATTAGCTTTCTGCCTCAAAAGCTCGAAATTTGTTTTCACTTAAAACTATGTACTTAAATAAATTTTTTACTTCGTGACTAACCGATTTCTTGAAATATAGTGAGTTTCGTTAATAGAAAGAAATGTTTACAAGATATTTGTATGGCAGCTGCATGAAGGACCGGTGAAACATCTTCACATTCATACCTTCATCTGCAACTACAACAAAATGAATACAGACAAACTTTTTAAGTCGTAGCCTAATACGTTCTAAAGTTATCGATCTTATAATCTTGAACACATGTTTTGAGAAATCTACTCGAAGGAGTAGGGGAATTTTGCTGATCATTGCTGCTAATAAACACGAACTTTATTTAATTCAAAACTTGTACAAAATTTTGAGTTCGCGGCTACACGATTGCGGAGTTATAGTGTACCGTACAGTTAGGACAGACACATTTTTACAGGATATTTGTATGGCAGCTTTACGAATTTAAACACACACCTCAAGCAGTATCTATTGCGAAATTAACGCATACAAAATTTGGAAATCGTAGGTTAAAGCCTTCTGAAATTATCGTTCAGTATTTTTAAACACATGATCTACGGACCTTTGTATGGCAGCTACCCAAAGGAGGAGAATAATGTTAGTTCTAGTTATTAGAGAAGAAGTAAGCTAAGTTAATGGGCTACCCTTTGATCTTAGCAGCTAAATTGTTTGGTTTCGCATTTTACGTGGATTGGTAATGACCGGTATTTGTACCGTGGATATGTGCACCACCTTAGGAAATTGCTTCACTGTTGGGTACGGATTTCCCTGGAAAGTTCGTCTGTTCTGGATAAATTAATTCAATTAATAAGTTTTTTCTGTATCTTTTGCACCCAACCAAATATTAATGAAGTTGGGCAAAAAGATATGATTGAGGAAGTGATTCTTATCTAAGTTGTTTTGCGGAATTGTGTCCTGTCAGCAATTCTCCACACTCTACAGTCCCTAGATAATCCAATTGTCTTTTCGAAGACGGTACGTGTTGGCAGACTCAATGATTTAAAGCTCATATGGGTATTACTGAATACGATACGATCAAAATCAATCGTAAATTCTATATTTTAATATCGTATTAAGTAATAAGGCCCCAGGCCATTAGAAAATATATGACAACGAAATAGCTGATGCACCGGTTCTCGGTCTGACTGGGCTTTCCCACGCATCATACAACAACAATGCTTACGAATTATGTTGTATAATTTAGTTATTAATGTTATTTCCGGAACAAGTCGAAAATATCTTTCTTCGTTTAAGTTTATTAAACATGCAGAATAGCAAAAAAAGTACGTCGTACAAAGTATCCCATAATCTATCTGCATGCGGATTTGTCGGAGATGATGCATTAAGTGAAATGCATTTTTAGAATAACGATAATTAACTTTTGCATTTATGAATGTATGACTCGAAAAAAACACATTTTAATTACGGTGTAACCAGGAATCGATTAGAACACATCGATTGGCATTTTTTATGTAAAATATTTATTAATAGAATGTTTTGTGTTAAATTAATGTCATTTGGAATGTAAGAAGCGTATTTAGTGTCAGGGGGTACGTAGAATTATGTTTTGGGCTGGGTCAAGAGATAGATGCACTAGCCGGACTGGAAGTCAATTGCTAAAACAATCAAGATTGTGCCAAGGTATTTAATTAGAAAGTAGATCGCTGTACATTTATCTTAGGTACGATTATTTATTTTTTAAATAACAAATTCTAACCGCCTGCCGAACTTCAATGTCTTGATAGACATGAATTTACTCTAATCCAGTCGAATGCCCCTCACCCATTTTAGCTATCTCTCTGCGGTTGCGTCAATAATGGCAGAGGAGCAAGAATTCTGAGAAGCTTTTGAATATCTGGGTACATATCCTTGTCACAGCTATAAAGAGAACTTGTACAATGGTTTCAGATTCACTTCCATTGTCATTTAGCTCTCACTCATTTGTGCACCCATATAACGTACTCGTGCTCCACTGATCTTACAGAAAAACCAATCAGTTTTTAATAAAACTCGGTTACACTTCAAATAAGATCAATGTTATGCTCAAATTCTGATACTCATGGAAGGAAGATACTCAGATTAAACGTTGTCGGTAAATCTGAAACTATAATACTTCATCGAGCAAGGGATTATAGACAGATCTACGAAAGTAGTCTTCAGGTGAGGTTGTGGGTGAATTTTCACGGTGAGCCTGACGAGAAGCTGTGCGAGGCATGAACACATCTACTTGAAGTGCATCTGCAAAAAGTTGAACTTAATCAACAAAAAAAAACCCTAATATTTTCATAACGCTTTTTCCCTGAGGCAGATATTATATCCGCTATCGATTCCGAAGCTTTCGTCAGTCATGAGTAGTAAAATTTTTTTAAACTTTACGGTAAAAAGATCAGTTACTTCCCCACTGAGCCAAAATGAACAAAAAAGTGTCGAGTTTTGCACTCAAGAGAAGCAAAAAGAATAAACCTTATGTTGCACGAGCTGTAAAGAATGGAAAAATGTCACACACTTTTTATGGACCATTAAAGCACTAACATCGCATAATATTAAACTTGAATACATACCAGTAGATCCCCAGTTGGGATGTGCTAAATTGTTGTACCAGCCGTCATATCTTTGCTTTTCCGAGTGACCACGAGCCTTTTCTGTAACAAAAATAAATCAATCGACTTTCAGTATATAATAGAAAAAAAATTAAAATCAATTAAATTAGAGGAGAAGTAATGCAGTAGTCGAAGTGGCTTAGTGACTAGAGCGCTTGACTTCGGTGCACCTGGTATCAGGTTCGAATCTGCTTGACGACAAGTAATTTTCGAGAACGGAATTGGGTACCGGACTACCAGTTCACTCAGCTGTTAATGAGTACCAGATTTGGGCCATTGATTATTATTATTATTTTCCAGTTTTGTATCTCGGCCCAAGAAGAATAGAACGGTACGCGACAAAAAGAGTTATATGGCGCCCGAACCCATCTCTGAGTTCAATCGGACTCGCGAGGAAGAAAAATTGTAATAAGTTACGTATAGTAAGTAAGAAGTTTTGACAAACTGCTCTGACACCAAACACAAAAAGATCTTTTATGGTCATACACAATTAAACATACATGCAAATATAAAAGAAAACACACTTACCAATGGCTTCATCATACGAATGTACCGTTGAATTGCCAAAAGCAATTACCGACAGTGCTATGAACAACAGGAACGAATTTCCAATCATTATATGTACAAGGACCTTCATTCAATAAACATAATTTCTCAGGTGAATGTTGTAAACTGAAAAGACAAACAAAATGATTAGTGATATACTATCTAGAGAAATATATAAATTTATATTTGTATTAAAATAAGTTGATTTAACTCAAAGAGTAGATTTTGATGTTTAACGCTTGAATCATAATTGATTAATTTGCAATACATTTTTAATCGTTTTTTGCTTACCGAACCTAATAACAAACTTAAATCACTAAGGGCCGTTATTACGACCTTCAGTTAAAATTTAACCAGAATTTTGACTGTAAGTTTCGTATGAGCATCTGTCAGTTAAAGTTTCAGTTAGAACTTTACTGATGATCGTAGGAACGGGCCTAAGTAATCCTAAATAAAAAAACATACCACAGTCAAAACAACAAGGGCCATTATTACGATATTCAGTTAAACCCTAAACGAAACTTTAACTGGAAGTTTTGTATGAAAATCTGTCATTTAAAGTTCCAGTTAGAATGTAGGAACGGGCTTTAATGAAATTCTGAACTAAAGTAGAACAAAGAGTGCGAATGTAATTTAGAATTGTTGTTTGGTTGCTACTATACAAAGACAATACCGTCTCCTTTCAATTCCGTACCTGAAGTTTTAGGCAAATGACTCAATGAATAATTTTCTGTTTCCAATGTCTTCTATATGAAAACCTTGAAAAATGGAATACATGTCAAGCTTGTTGGAAAGCCGAATACCCAGAAGACCTAACCGTATAACGTATTCTTTTAGCTACGCTTTAGTAGAAGCCACTTACGTCGACGCAATTCCCAAGCAAATTGTTTTAAAATTAAAAGTGCTGTAAGACCGCATTAGTAGATGTCAGCAAGATGCAAGTCTCATTCGCACTCTGGGCCTCTGGGGAAACCCCCGATATGTACCATATATGGGCTATAGAAACTTTTCGCATGACAACCGCAAAGTGCTGTAATCAAATAGGGTGCGAAAAAAATTTAATTTTACTTTAGATCTGTGGCACATGAAATTTGATCATTTTCCTTGGCGTACCTACATTTTATTTACGACGAAAATTGCAATTTCTTCGAACAGGAAAAAAAAATATTAACCGACATTTCAAACAAAAAGTATCGAAGAAAGTGTTCTTTATTACTTAAAAAAGCAAGTGTTACATAAAGCAAGAATGATATTGTAACATGTGTACCACGCCAACTCGAACGACAAACAAGAGTTCAGCACACAACCGAATGCGCCGTGACTATCTCGATTCAACACATGTAGTATATAAGCACCGCAGGGTTTGTACACGGGATCAGTTTTTCTACTGTGATAGCGAGACGACGGTCAGTTCTGAGCGAAAATGTGTTTAGAAAGTGACTTTTATTGCTAATGGTCGAGTAGTAAATGAAATCGGGTATCGTTCCCAATAGTGCAATATTTGAATGCGAATTAATGCAGTATGGTTGTCTCTTCATGTCATAATTTCGAAAATTCAAACGAATTTCCTAAAAAAAATAGGTTAGCAGTGTAATTTTAGGGAAATTCTAAGTGGAAATGAGTATATGATGAAGAATCGAATAACCAACACAGCTGGTGATGATTTTCGGTAACTGCTACTGAGGAGTTGATACCGATATATGGTGATACAGTACTACCTCGATAATGTGAACTAATTAAAACGAAGGAATTCACATTAGCGGAGACATAACTATTTAGCATATTACAGCAATATAATAGTACAATTGTATTGGCATAATATGTAAATTAATAATTTCAAACATATTTTTAAAGATAATAATTTGTTTTTAATTATTTTAGTTGAAAAAAATACCAAAATTAAGCTTACAGTCCAGACATAAAAAAACATTGTTTAAGGGTATCGTGAATTCAATTCATACATATTAATCGAAGTGTAGAAAAGAAAATATTTTAATTGTTTATTTATTTTTTTAATTTAACATTATTTATTGTTCTGAAAAAATGATGTTATTTTTGTTTGACGCAAAGCAGTGCAAGATAATTTTATTGCAGTAGGTACTCCCTCCGTATGTCGTGCAATGTTAATAAGGCGTTTGCGCTTATATTATTTTCCTGTGCCCATCTATCTCTTTGTATAGCGGAAGTATGCGATACGATAGATCTTACTTCATCCTGATTTCCTAGACTATCATCCTCATGCTAGGGCCTCACCTGCGTAGCGCCTAGCACGCTAATATGTCCCGATAAAAATTCAGCGCTAAACAAGACGCAGTCGAGTAGCCACATTAGCGATTTATCGGCTATCGTCTTTGTTTAGCGCGATAATGACATATCAAATGACATTTCGTGTACAAGCGAAGACAAGCGAAGACAAGCGAATTTCAAAATGGGTTGTGAAGACGCGGCAGTGTTTTTTATTTTGCCTCCTCGGTGCGGAATATTTCCAGCATTTCAAGTATTTTGTCGTTAGTCCACTCCATTTTCAAAACAATGACATCTGTAATATCAAGTGACACAATCAAGTGTGGCCACGTTATCGCGCAATGCGAGACGCTAAGCCTTTTGATGCGTGCACAGAGACCGACACTCAGTTTAGCGGCTGTCGTCTAGTGGGACGATAAAAAATTAGCGGCGATAACGCGGCTACATTAGCGTTGCGTCCCAAAATGTGTGAATTTGAATCCCGATAGGCTCAGGTGAGGCCCTAGCATCAGAAGAACTATCGCATAAGCTATTTTTCTCCTCATGCAGCCATGATTGGAACTTACCATGCGAAAATTCTGCATTTCCCAAAAGAGTGCAAAGAAGCTCTTGCACTTCCTGAATTGCATTTTCATTTGTGTACAGTCACAAGTCTCAATTTGATCAGAGAGTCTCAATTTCAGAAAATCTGTGACTTTTCATATTTTTGCAGTAATCACAATTTTGACGTTTTAATATAAAATCACAAAATTGTGACTTTCGAAATAGGTGATCACAACGACCAGCCAGGCCTACAAATTTATCGTTTGGAAAGTTTGTTATATTTGCTACTGGAATTACTGGAAGAAGCTGAACAGAAGTATTTAACGGAAATTTAGGTAGCTTTTTTACATTTTGTGTGATTTAAGGGCGTTATAAAGAGTGACAGTGCGAAAGTTAAGGAACGCAAGTGAACCGTTTTTTATTAATCTACAATTTATTTGGGAGTTTCTTCGGTTTTGGACGTCTCCTGAGGCATACAACATTCCATTATACACTTGCAAAGGCCGAATGAACCCTGATACTGACACAGCATCATCAATTTTACATGTCTCCAACTCTGTGGTGAAATTTTTGTGACCTTACTTGTGGCATTGTTTATTGATACATTTTTCGTTTTTAATTGTTTTAGTATATTGAAAAAATATAAAAAATAAATAAATGAAGTCATATTTGATTAGTTTAAACATTAGACTAATAGCCTGCGTTTAAATAATATTGATATCTTCTTTAGTTTAGCTTTTATAGGCAGTTAAAGTTTTTTTTACGTGCTGGTTGAAATAAGCTGTGAGCCACTGTAGATGCCATTTTTTTAGCTTTTTATTCTTTTGCGACTTTTGAAAAATAAAAATCCGTTTTTTTTTCATTTACACTCACACTTTTCCCCAGTAGAGGGTCCACTAGCACCTACTAACTCCAGTAAAATGTTCAAGATCATAAAAGATACGGTTCTTCAGATATAAAAATTTCGACACCTCTCTCAAAATGTTTATATCCAGTAGACTCGACTTATAATTCAATATACGAAAATCAATTTGTATCTTCCTGGTAGAATTGAGTCGGAAGATATTGTAATCAAAAGTTTTCATCCCCAAACCTTAACCCGCACTTAAAAATGTTAAATTCTTTCCTAATCTCCTAAAATTTCTTAAGTTAACCACAATGTGAACCGTCTAACATTAATCGATCAGAAGATATGGATTTGAGAATGATGAGTAAACCTATGTACCACGTTATTCTGGCTAACTCGATACGTGCTAAAAGGGCCTCAGGTCACGGGTTTCAAAAATTCGCCAGAATTAGCGCGGCATAGATAAATTTGTAAAATTTAATTATATGAGTTATAAATAACTTCTTTTATTGATTCGGTAGACTATTGTTATGAATTCAACTTAACTGTTGTCTACAGGCGTTTTTTTTGTTTTCCAACAGTTTACAAATATGGACTGAAGACCTTTTAGCACGGACCGATTCAAATAAGTTATTGTTGTCTTTCTTGCAAATACAAACTGTAGCTCTGTAGAAATACTCAGACAATTTTCAATAATAACAAAATGCATATATACATAGCGTGGAATAGACTAAAAAAACACATGACATTGTGAAAAGTTCAAAATGAAATTTAGGCAAACAAAGAACGTTAGTGTTCATATTTTTGATAATCTAGTTTCACTTCTAATGTTCCATGTAAGTTTAATTGTATGAATGCACTTTTTACTACGTTGCTACCTTTTTTAAGCTTGAAATAGAGTAGCCATTTTTATGTATGCTGTAATGACACTGGCTATTTTTCGAGGGCAATAAAATCCAATTGTGCGACAAGGCGACCAATATTGAGAGAAAGAGATTACCGATAAAAATTTGCTAGCGGCATCTACTAGACGAAATTAACAACTGACATTTTCCATAATTTATACATAACGAACTGTCAAAAACAACTCTGTAGGGGTTGAAAAGTGGAAAATAAAGTCCGCAGTGATTTTTTTTTTGATAAATTGCTAGAAAGTTGCGAAACGCTATGTTGTGTATTTTTTTAGCTTTTTTAGTTTCTCATATATCAGCTGTTTGTCGGACTGTTTCTCTCACACCAATGTCTGAATTGTATATTAAAGTCTCTATTTTTCAACATTTGGATTATATAGCCGCAAACAGTGTAATAACAGCATTAGTAGTGGCTGGCGAAATTAATTTCTAGAACTATCTATTAAAAAACAATTAAAAGGCATGATTTTAAGGCAATCCGGACGAATTATTTATGAATAATTTGAGTTGTTAAAATTAGCTAATATACATATTCATATTTTGAGAGCGGTCAAAGTGTGTCTCAATGAAAACGATTCAATTTTACACTGAATATGTTTTCATTTACCGTAATTTTTGTACTAAATGAAAGTAGTCTTATGAAATAAATGGATGAGAAGTGATGCATTCTGTATTCAACAATCAAGATTTATAAATATTACATTGCATAAGATTAAAACGCTTTAATTTAGTCAAACCTGCGAATTACAAGTGAAACATGCGAATTTCGTGCTAAGCTGATTGACCTCATTCTAGATAATGAATGCTCGTATACAGTTACTCTAATGGACATAAGCTATCAGTATAACAGAGTTTTGTGATTAAAATTAAACGAGTATGAATAGTTATACCTTGAATTTCGGGCTTATAAATAAATCAAATATGATTTGAGTGTTATTTCAATTGAACCTTACAACTACTTGTCTTATGATTAATATCACATATCGTGAACAGTCAAGACAGTTTATCGGTAGGTCAAAATCATGCTGGTTTTTGTGTGATTGAAATTATACCTTTCTCGGTATGTACGCATTAGGCCTTGTTATTTGGTGTGTTTAATATACGAATCCGCTATTTTTCTCCGGAGTGGTATGGTTCATATTACATGCGTAACGATTGATCGAAGTCAGTTCTGATTTTTTCAAAAAACATTTAATTGCGTTCCTCTCAGTTCCATTCCATGCGATATTTTGGCAGTGTAATCCAACTACGATGCGCCCATTCTGTAAACAGCGCTTTTATCTAGAGTGAGGTATGTCCGCTATATTTTAGAACATTTGTAGAGTATAACACCAACTTCACCGGTATTATTAAATTTCGATTGTTTTATACAGAATGAATCACTTTGCCCCGTTATTTACTTCATAACACTAATTCCATGGCAATTTTTCTGTGTTAACATGCTGCAGTCACGATTGGCTGTAATTATTATTAATTAATCTAATTAATCTCATTTGTGTAATAGTCGTAATTAAAAGACAATAGCCAATGTGTTCAATTTCATATCTTGAACTTGGGAAATTCCGAAGTAAAATTTCCCTTTTTCAAGAACTTTCATATGTGAAGTCCAGGAAGGACTCACTTTATTTCTAACATATACTTATCCTTTTACGTGAAACCACTTTAGAAATTAAAATTTCAAATTCATAGCCTTCATTACACGAAAATGCTCGCCGTTATTAAACCCAAAGTTCTCTGGACTAAATATAAAAAAAAAATGTTTAGCTTCTTTTTCGTGAACGTGCAAAAGTGGATACATTGCCCATTTCGATTATTTGTTTTAAAACCTAGATTGAGCTTATAAGTTATAATTTTGTTTCTACTTTTGTTCACATAAATATTAATAAAGAATTCAACTTCAAAAATTTCAAATCGATTATTGTATTTTAAAGGATTTTACAAGTATTTTAAGTCAAATTTGATTAACATGTACATGTGCTCGCCACTGTTGTAAGTCAGCATGCAGAAGCAAAAACGCAAACCGTCCACGAATTAGTTGCAAACAGACATTTATCCTTCCATACAAGGCTGGAACTAGTTGATAATCCACTATTGTTGGCACTCCTATAATATCGCTCTACTGGGCATGTTCTGGAGTCAAATATCGTTATCAAGTTTTAATTTTCCTTTTTACTATTTTCTTTTGATTTCTCTTTAATTTAAGTTAGTTAGTAAGTTAGGTTTAAGGCCACTACACCAGTGGTTTTTTTAAAACAGTTTTCCTTGAATTTATATAACTAAAATTGTCATAAATGTTTTGCTTTGCTGTGCAAACTAGGTTTAATTTAGCTGTTAAGATTTTGAATTATCTGTTCTCTAAACCATAAATTATAAGATGTTACACATAAGTGGAAAAACTAATAAATATTGATTGATTGATTAATTAAGTTCTGTTCAATTTTTCATTCTAGCTTTAACACTTAAACACGTTTTTGAATTACACTGGATTCTGAAATTTGCATACATTTTTGAAAGACTTTTGTAGGTCGCCACCATTGCTGCCATTTTCCAGTTTCTTAGGGTAGCAAAATTCACATATTTTGAGTAGTATTTGGATGTTAAGGGTAGCATAGATCAAACCTTTTGAAATACATAAACACATACAACATTTTGTTTGTGCTGTTTGTTTTTATAAAAACAGATTCAGTTTCGTTATAGGTCTTATAAGTAAAGAAAATAATATGAATTTTTGCATAGGAATTATGATTAAATAAAAAAATCACTATTCCGCTTGAAGCGAGATTTCCATTGTCGTCGCATTTATGAGTCTGACAGAAAATTCATAGCAATTTAATTTTGCGTCACAGAAAAAAGCTGAACAATGTTCGACGTGTGACGCAGACGCAGAATTGCGACGACAATGGAAATCCCCCTTTATACTTATAAAAATATCTTATAGACATACCTACAAAATCTTTAATTTAAAAAAAAATTAGTTAAAAAATAATTCCAGTTTTCGAAGTTGTTGCATTCACTGTACCAGTGAGAAGTGAATTTCTTTTCTTGTCCTTAATTTAATTAAATTCAGAAAACTTTCTTTCGGCATTTGCACTTCTATGGCATTATATTTACGATAAAATGTCTTATAATGGGAAATATAATAATAATAATCAATGGCGCAAAAGCCCAAATCGGGGCTAGGCCTTGAAGTAATGCTAGAGTTACTTCATTGGGAAATATGGTTTGGTTAAAATTAAAAATATTTTGACAGAAATCCTCAAAATGTAAATCTGTAGGTACCACTAAGAAATGTTCGCCATTCCTCATTAAATTTTTCTACGTTAGCTTTATCTACTAAATTGGGGAATAATGACATCAAAGGAACTAAGCAAGATGATAAGTTCTTATAGTTTAATGCCCTGCAAGTCGGCTAGAACTTCATTATCAAAATCAATTCGAAATAGAACTTTCTTGAAAACTTCAATGTAATAATCTGGACAGGCATCTTTAGTATTACATATTTATATTTGCTTCTGGTATAAATGTTATATTTATTAAAATTGCTGCTTTTGCACTAATATAAACACCTTCAATAGGTAAATATATTTCCTTACTGTTGAAATCTTTATCATCTCGTAAAAATTTTGAAAAAATTTAAAATAAGTTTTTTATTGTTTGAAGCAAGATACCTTGGCTTGAAATTCGATATTTATTTTAACTGTTAAATTTAAAATATTTACAAAAAAAAAAAAAAAAAATGAAGTACATATGCTGTATTTATTTCCGTCATTTCTGCGCATATTGTATGTGCTAAGTCCACGTTACTTTCTTGTGATATCGTCATAAAATGTTGAAAGGGAACCTACTGCTTTAATATCCATACAAAAATGCAAAAATGATTCCAATGATAGCCACTTTCCTAGTGGAAGGGGATTGTGGAGTGCAGTGGATGTGTATTAGTGGTGTGCAAAAAGTAATTATTCGTTATTAAGTATTCGTTACTTGAAAGGAGTACCGAGTACCGAATACTACTTTACAAAAGTATTCGTTACTAACCCGACTAAAAAAATTCCCGCTTTTTTTGCTCACATGAAGTACTCAATAAAGTAACGAATACTAGTAACGAATACTAAATTGAAAGTATTTAGTAATTATTCGTTACTCCAAAGTAATCGCTTTGCACATCACTAATGTGTATGTGGGATTGTGGAGTAAAGTGTAAACGACAGGCAAGAATCCAATTCACAATAGTTATAAAGATTAGATTATTGGCGAATTATATTTTGGGTATTGTATTACAAAAAAAAACACATTCCTATAATTATAAACTATTTTTGTATGCGAGTAGCATAATTGAAATTTGAATAGTAAAATTAGTACAGGATTGAAATAGTACTACTATATAGTAGCAAGCTCGGCAGCGTTCGTTGCCACACGAAAAACTCATTCGATTTAGATTATATTCTTAATTTTATCTTCGAACATTGGAAAGTTTATGTGTATAAATATCGGAAGTTCCCAACTTGAATATTAATAATCGTTAGTACAAGGACTCCGAAGGAGTATAAGGGTATGAGTTTTACTTTTTCCAAAATTTCAAATTCCTAGAGTCTTGAGTTATCGTGCAAACAGATAGAACGAATGAACAGCAAACAAATTTGTGCTTTTTGGCCACAACTAAATATAAAAAATATTCAAATTTTTACCTCTATGATTTCATCTAGAGTTTCATGTCAAATGCGAATACTGTATCCAAACAAAGATAACTTTACTGATTTTTCGTGAGTCACAGTTGTCCGCTGCGCGTTTTTCTAGACTGTATCCTAGCACTTTTTAGCCCATTACTTGGAAGCCTTAAGAGCTGAACATTCCATGGCCCAAATTCAAATCTTTTTTGTTATTCCAAAGTAAACCGCCAACGTTCTATCCCCACTTAAAACTAGTAAATAAAATGGTTCCAAGTTTTGTTTCATGCCAGCTTGAAGTTTGTAGGAATTTGGCATCACAATGTGTCATTCATCTATAGACTAGAATTTCGAGTATGTATCTCATGATCGGTATTCGGCATTTCTACCTGGTCAGCTGGCTGATCGTGATTTGTGATGGCTTCATAAAAGGTTAATTATCGACTACATCTACGACTGGATAAAGTGTGGCTGATCTTATTACGTGAATAATTACACGTATAGTATAGCTTGGTATTAAGATATATCACCATCTTAATTTCAAAGAAGGTAAGTTTTATAAAACTACAAAAATGTTGTAGAAAAAAAGGTTTGAATTCGTAAAATTCCATGCAACGTTTTTGTATTTTTTTGCTTATTAACCTCACCTCAAGGCCACAAGTATTTTTAAAAGCTTGACTTAATCCACGAAGACTGAAACTTCAGACCGTTTGTAAAACCCATTTCGTTCACGACGTATCATTCCTTCAGTATTAAAAAATGCAGAAAAACAAAGAGTTAAAATCAAAACACTAGTTATTACCAATTTATAGCAACTGAAATAGTTGCAAATACACCTGGCTAGCGCAACGCAGCGCAGTTTCACTTTCTCACTAATACAATCAAGGCTAGAAGCCAAATTTGAAATGTGTATATTTATATGAATGTTAATACTTTTTAATCACACACATAGAGTACATTAATATCGTATATTATCATTCTTAAAGATGAACTTTTAATTTCTTTCGTGGCTTATTTGGATTTAATGTTTCAAATGTAATACAAGTCAACCGACCGGTAACAGATCCGCACCACCAGTAGAGAAGACACTTTCACCGATACCGAAACGACAAGAAGTGGCAACTGAGACTGACACTGAGACTGAGACTGAAAGTCTAACTAACCTGAACCTTACCTGAACTGAAGAGTGAAGAGTAAACAGTCAAATCAATACAACACTGAAGACTCAACACAACAGTGAAGAATGAAGGTTGGCTGCTGTGCTAAACCTGGACTGGATACTGAGCAGTACTGCCACGTTGCACACGTTGATAGCACTTACAAAAAAAAAAATCCGATGAAGACGGTTAATTTTTTTCTTCAAAACAGCAACCAGCTTCTAAATTCTTCACATATGAAAAATTTATAAGCTAATTTCCTCTTCAAACAAATAATGCAGTGTTATGTACAATTTCCTAATATAATCTATTAAGTTGTTCCACGGCATCATTACTACGTTTATAATGCAAACGTAAACTGTGATTTCTACTGAATTTCACCTATACAAAAAATAGTGTTTGTATTAGAAATAAAATACAATGATTATGATAAAATGTTTTTTTTATAAATAAATAGGAAATCGTTTTGATACGTAATTTATTATCAATGGACACGTTTCTGGCTTTAACTCGGATACAGCAGGCACCTGCTGTGGCAGCACTGCACCTAAGTCTGCAGTCTACGCTAGTTCCATTCAACAGGTAACTGAAAGAATGATTGATTACGTGTGAATGCGCGTAAGTGAATGAAACCGATTTGTAACATATACTCTAGGTGAAGTCTGAGAGTATAGGTATTATAAGTTTAAGCATTATAAGTTTAATCAAGCCCAAAAGTTTGTAACGCATAGAACTGATGAAAAAAGTTACAACCATATATTTTTTGTTTGTTTGTGGCTAAAAACTCCAAATCCGCTTGATGTCCGTCCGTCTGTCTGTCCGTTAGTGATAACTCCAGAACGCCTTGGCCAAGGATCTTGCAATTTTGAATGTGGCTGTATGGTCGAATTTGAAAGGCTAAATTCGTTAATTGTAAAAATCGTCCAACTCCTTCGGGTAGCTTCCATACGAAAAGTCCTTAAAACACATGTTCCAGAATATTGCCCGATAACTTCTCAAGGGCATAAGCTACAGCATTGAAGTTTTATTTGTTTTGATTTTTCAATAGATGGAGCTAAATGTATGATTATAAGAAAAATTCCACTAGTCCTCCATATAGCTGCCATACAAATATCCTTAATTTATAGAACTCACTATTACGTCGTTCAGACATGAATTTGGAATTTTGTAGAAATTAATTTTGAGTAAACCCGATGTTGGACTTTACTAGTCAGCGAAATCCTTTTACGTCTCCCGGTAGCTTCCATGCAAAAAATCCTTAGGACATGTGTACAGCCGGAGTTCATCTACAATATCATACGGATGGCTTGAAGACGATCGTGACAGCAGTATGTTTTTTTGGCTTAGTGGCGCATTCGTTGGCACTTCTTCAAAATAAAAATGTTCATACTTAAGGCAGTCATCCCGTGTGACGGTTTCCAAAAATCGATTTTTTTTCTTTGCATAAATTACATCCTATAGTAGTGTAGAATATGTGGGCGGACTGATATTCCGATATTCGAAGCTGTTCGGAAGTTACAAGCCGTTATATTCTCTAAACTCCTATGTTGTTTCGAATATATTGAAAAGTTTGGTCACGTTTTTCTCAAAACTATGTTTTTCAAATCGGTAGACACGATATCTCAAAATCTATCGAACGAATTTCTTTGAAATTTAGTAAACTTATTCAGTACTAATACATAGTCTCCAAACTAGGATGATTGTGATTCAAGCCGTTTTTTTTTTGCCGACCTGTAGAAGTCGTAAAATACACCAAAATTGACGACAATAAGTTCAATAAGCTGCCAAAAATTAACTGTTCAATATTTTTTGATAATCCTAGTGCCAAGACTAGTTCAAACTTCACAGATTAAAATGCCGTTTGATTTTTTTATTTGAGATAAGTAGAACGCCCGCAATCGTGTCTACCGAAAACAAGGTTTTTTGAAAATGGGTGGAAAAGTTGCCATATACCTTAGCAACGACCGACAATTTGGGGCTGAAAAAGATCTTAAGCGTAGGGGAAGGTGCTGTACCTTGGACCGAATGTACCTTAGTCCAAACGTCCATTGCAACTAAACTTTAGCTGCTGGAAAAAAGGTTTCTTCAATGAAAGATTGCCAAATGCGTAGGCTTTGGTTTCAGTTTATTAAAGCGAGCCTAGAAGATAAATAGATTAAGATAAAACAAAAGTAGTGATTTTTGGACATTAAAGTATTTAATTGTTAGTTCAGTTATTGTTTTTTTCTAAGTCGTGTAAAATTATTTCTGCTATATAGCAGTTTTAACTCGTAAGACAATTAATTCATCGTGGTCTTGACCGTAAATTTAATCCTTCCTTACCATTAGAAATAATTAAAAAAATATGTTTGTAGTAATGGGTGAAGGATGTACCTTGGAACGTTTTTTTGGTTGTACCTTAAACTGTGTAAGCTACATACATAAAAAAAATTTGAAAACAAAAGGGACTTTCTTGCTGAAATTACACACGCTGAGGTAGTGGGGGGATTTTGAAGCACGACAGCAGCGAATCCTCTTTTACACTACTGTTTATTTCAGCTCGAGAAACCATTTTCTTAAGTTGCTTATTTTTATAATGAGTTTTTTTTTTTTTTTAATTTATAACTTTCTTACGATGGCGCTACAGTCCAAATTGGACCTGAGCAAAACTGGACTACAATTTATAACTTAACTAGATTTTTTTTTTTCAAATAAAAACATAAATTAAATTAAATAAAAGAACGTTACATTATTACTCAGGATTTCGACTTTAAAATTGAATTCTTTTTATAAGGTCCAAGGTACAACTAGCAGAGGACCGAGGTACAACCTATAGTTGTACCTTAGTCCATTTGAGGTTCACTCAAAAAACCGTTTCAGGATCCATCAAATTTACTCACAGCAGTTCCAGCTATAATTAATTTTTTGGAAAAACAAATAAACTTTCATATGCACTATTCCCTAATTTTCATTTGTTATTGGTTTAATAGATCTAAGGGTTATTGTAATATCCGGCCCGAGGTACAGCACCTTCCCCTACTCAACATGTGCATAAATATATGGTAAAAATTTCACAGTTCTATCATTATTAAGTTCGCCAGAACAAATTCTTTAAAATGGCGTAAAAAAAGGGCCTGCACACGGGATGACCCCCTTAATGCAGTTGTTATATTGCAACAAACTGGTCTCGCATTTGTTTGACTCTCTTTTATTCAATGGTCAATGGCTAAATATTGTAATTTTGAATTGCATCGTCAGTATAGTTAAATAAAAATCAATAGTGAACTCTTTTCATCTTTCGCTTGAATATAATCTTCACTGCACAATAAACGGTTTTCAAGTTGGTTGTGGTATAAGGAGTAATGTAATTTTAATTTCTAGTTTTGTTACAATTAAATTGTAGTAAAAAATAACAAAAAGAAGATCAAATCTTGTTCCTTAATAATGTATACCTTTTCACACTAAAACAGCCTCTAAGAGTAATTAGTAGGGAATCCGACTAGTTCTAAACTAGTTGAGAAACTAATTTTTTAGGAGGCACCTTTATTTCTAATTTTGATGTTTTTGCATACAGTAAACTTAATACTTTTGTATTCGCTCAACTACTTCACATTTTACTAGTAGCAAATATATCTGATAATTATATCGAGTTTAATGCTGGTTTTTCATAAAGTGGGTTACTAAAAGTAATACGGTTATACGACCTATGTATCCAGCTAGAACAGAGAATCTTCATTGGATTGGTCTCTTTGTGAGCAAAACATACAAAATTTTCGATAATGAAGACTGAACACCTGAGTATATTCTGTGTGAACGTAAAGGTAAAGGACATGCTCACAAAAGGCTTTGCCATTACGGTCAGGGCGTCATGAAAACATCGGAATGCATGCGACCATCTCTCTTCGAAAAATACTAAACTTCATAGAAGCGTAGGGATTGGAGAGGAACTATTGATAAGTCAGGACGTCGCAATTGAGACTTCAATGACAGAGGAATCCGAACCATTTGTTCTCAATTTGCATCACATATAAAATTACATATTGACATTTTTAGTTGTTGCTCCGAAGTAATAGGAAAGGTAGAAGGAACCCTCATCCCTTGCAATGAAACTTTGACAAGATACAGATTCAGATTGACAAGAAATGGACTAAAGTTGGCAAGCAACAGACTCCTTATCTTCCTTTTACTACCACTTCTACAATATATTTTACTCTATTATTTTAATAATAAAGTGTTGTTATCGATTAAAAAGAAAGAGCTACACTGAAACCGTTTCATGTAGTACACTAAAAAAGCAAAAAAAAAAAAAAGATCCGTCTGTACGCTGTCCGCTCTATGTAAGATCGTTTGAAGGATCCCAAATTGAATTTGTTTGTGGGTAGATTGAGTGGCTAATTTTTTAGGGATGGAGTTTAGAGTGAAGCGTTCTAGACCAAACACTTTAATTTCTAGATCTTACTTACCACTAGGAAGAGAGATATGATAGTGGACCAATTTGCAAAAAAAGGGGAGGGGAAAATAATGCGTCCGAAACGCTAGAAAGCTGAGATCGAGTCATTCTCAAACCCATATCTCCTGAACGATTAATGTCACGAAATGGAAACTTAATGATTCTCTGTAGGTATACTCGAAGAATAGATCTACAATAAAGTTTTAAGAGGGATCAGCGCCATGAGGGGGTAAGACAGTTTTGAGCATACAGTGACCCTAAAGAAAACTCGTCTAAAACAAAGTAGATGATACGCTGGATTATTTACACGTTTTACAAATCAGTGAAAAAACTGCCATTGAAGTAGTAGATTGGTAGCCTGTACACATGTCTGATACGATAGTTACTTAAGTCGCTAGTGGGTACCGCTTTTTACTGGGAGATGGATTTCTCGCTATAACTTTGATACAGGTAGAGTCAGAGTAGAATCGTGATACAAGTATTTACTATTTTTAGTCGAAGCTGTCAACCTGGCGTGCGTACAGTGTGGTTGTGGTGTGAATAACTAAGAAGTGTTAGCAGGGTTACTGGTTCTTTTACACTAAGTATCTCTCAAATAATAACACTCTTTAGTTTAGTGGAATAAAAGTGAAGTTATTCGGTAGATCAGTTTAATTTGATACAAATGTGGTCATAAGTTTTCTGTTCCATGGTGCGACTAAAGTGAAGCAAGCCTGATTTTTTTGTCTATTGACTTCGTCTTTACAGTTTTTCACCTTTCAGTTTGCTGCTACCGATCTTGTGCATTCTCATTCATAAGCGAGAGACTTTGCCTTAACTGTGCCCTGTGCGTCTCAAATTAGTGGTAAGCTTAGTCTTCAACTTACTATTATTCACACGTATATAAAATTAATGTCACTGGCTTTATTTTTTTAAGTTTTCATTACTCAAGGCCGATTCTGGCAAGTGTATAGTAATGTTGTGCGGGTAAACTTAAAAGAGATTTTTTCGCACAGATCTACGACTACCAAAGTACTAGCACAAACTGTTTTGATGCTAACCAGTGTTACCGCCGGTGATGCGAATTTAGTGATTGCAGCGTTAAATTTGGTGCTCAAAATTTTATCTCAGCTGACAAAAATTAGTTTTATCGCTTGCGCAGTAATTAGTGCCTTAAACAAATATTTAACTTTATATGTATATTCCTTAATTTTTGTGCCTAAGTTGGAATTAACGCTTTCATATGGTATGGTAGTGCTCGACTAAGAAAAAAAAAATACTTGGCAATACTTGGTACAAAAAATCTGAAAGTATTATAAAGCCCCATGATCTAATCAAAGCAGCACTGCATTCATTACTGCACTGAAGGGCAACGAAATGTTTTCCATGATCCAATCAATGTAGCGTTGCGTGTCACGTCAGTTTCAAATATTACTCAATGTCCCTCCGATTTTCCGTCAAATAAAATGTTTAATTATAGCTGTTCCAATTTATTCAGTGATTCTAAGTTAACTATAATTTTCTTGATCTAGAACCTTCAAAAATCAATTTTAAAATCTTCCCTTGGACCCAGGGTTGCAGAGAGGGAGAAGCCAATTCTCAAACGCCGAGTAGCCCAAAATCGCCAATTTTGAATAAAATAAAAAACATCGTTCATGCACACCGATAAAATTATGGTATAAAACAGAATAAAAATAGGGTCTTTCAATACGGACGCCCAAACGGCGCTTGTCCGTGAGTAAGATCCGCTTACATTTTTAGTGAGTGAGTGAACCGTGGCTCGCGCTGACTGACTTCATGTAGTGGAACGAGGCTTTCTTTAGGTCTATCCTATGTTTGCTCTTGGAGTAGGTCTTCCCCTACGCTATCTGTCGATGCATCACCACAGGCCTTCCATGGTTTCCCTGTGGGCCGAGAATAAAAATCGATGCAATTTTTAAGTCGCCCATAGACGCATTTCGCCCCCTTTTAATTTTTCCCTGCGAGCTTAGGATAAATGTCGATGGATTTTATAAAATCGACCATGGCCGCAATTAAATTCACCCTGTTAATGTATTAGGCTTCACCTAATCATTAATTATCATTGGTAAAGCTATTCGTTACCACACAATCCCGAAAACATTTAAAATCAATTGAGATGTAGCGCCACATATTTTATGGGATTAGATTAGATTCTTTATTGTTCCATATTACAATTTTGTATGTATATATAACATAACAGGTAATGGGATGCTCAGACACTGCGGTCTTTTCATCTCGTGAATATATAACGATTATACTAAGAATATAATAATTAGTGGCTTGATATTGTTGATTAATTATGCGAGGAAAATGGAACGAAAAAAAACCTCATGTGTATGTTGCTTGACTAAAACTAGAGCTTAAGACTAGCCTTAAAATCTATAACTAAAAATAAAAATCCAAAATTTAAAACTACCATTAAAATTAAACTTAGCTTAATTAATTCGACTCAATACAAAAAGAAGAAAAATTTAAATTCAGGGTTAATGATGAGAATAGAGACAGGAGAGAATCAGCGGGTTATTCGAGTTTCTGCATTTTAAGTCGAACTTAGTTGATATTTTGTGAACAATGTCGTCAACCTTAGGAAGAGATGCGATATTATGGAGTTCCCTTGTGGAAAAGTCCCAAGGTTTGTCCAGAATTATTTTTAGACATTTGTTTTGTACGATTTGTAGATTTCTCTTAAAGGTTTTAGCACAGCTGGCCCAAATGGGAGCTCCGTGTAAGAGTATAGGTCGCATGACTTGCTTGTAGACCAGCAGTTTGTTCTCAGTCGACAACTCTGCCTTTCTGATAAGAGGATATAATATTCTAATTGATTTTTGGATTTTTGTACAGGTCTGGTTTATTTGATCGTGGAACGTGAGCTTTTTATCTAAGTATATACCTAGATACTTTAAGTTATTACTCCACTCTATACTTTCTCCTGGAATATTTATGGTCGGGTTGGGTAGGTATCGGCGTGCACGTCTTTTGGTGAAAAAAGTTGCCTGGGTTTTAGCACTATTGTTTTTTATTTTCCAGTTATTGAAGAATAAAACTAGTTTATCTAGCTGGGTTTCGAGGTTATTGATGATGATGTTGGGTTCCGAGGAGGAGGTGTAGATAGCAGTGTCGTCGGCAATTTCGCAATTTTCTGCAGTGGGGATATCGGAAGTGTATATATTATATAGTATTGGGCTCAATGGGGAGCCCTGAGGGACACCAGCAGGAATATCTCGAAGATTCGATAGATCAGATTTTATTTTAACTCGGAACGAACGATTGGATAAGAATGATTCAATGGTTTTAATTAGGTATGGTGGAAAGGATAATTTAATTAGTTTATATAGTAGACCTTTATGCCACACTGAATCAAACGCCTTTTGAATATCAAGAGCGATTAAACCTACTGACTGTTTTAGATATAGACTTTTCTTGATGAAATTAGTGACTCTTGATAATTGGTGGTTTGTTGAGTAGCCTTGTCGAAACCCGAATTTGTGGTCGGGTAGTATGTCATTTACCTCCATGTGGTCTTTGATTCTGGTGAGTATAATTTTTTCAAATAGTTTACTAACTGAAGGTAGTAAGCTTATTGGTCTGTAGCTATTGGGTAGAGTGTTATCTTTACCTGGTTTGGGTATGGGAAGTATTACTGCCTCTTTCCATTCGTTTGGAAAGTATCCGAGTTGAAGGCAGCTGTTAAAAATAGCATTGAGATAGACAATACCTTTTTTGGGGAGGTTTTTGAGTAGCAAGTTCGGGATATTATCTATTTCTGGGCTTTTTTTGGTTTTCAGTTTTCTTAAGTGGAGTTTGATCTCTTTCGGTTTGCAAAGATCTTTTGGCTCGATATCAATATGCCTATTGGAGAAATCGCGAAGTTGTTCTTCGACGGTTTGATCTAAACTTGTGCTCACTGAGCTAGACGGCAGTTGGTGAGAGGCAAGAAATTGATCAGCGATAAGTTCCGTCTGCTTGAAGGTGTCAAATACTTTCCTGTTTCCATCATTAATATATATAATGTTCCGTCCTTTCTTTCTGAAAACTCTGCTTAGTTTCCAGAGTTTACTTGAACCTTTATCTAGTCTTTGGAGCAGCTCGCTCCAGTTGCGATTACGAATATGTGATAGTTCTACGGCTATTCTTTTTTGAATTCGATAAACTTGGGATTTAGTTTCGGGGTTTTTCGTTCTTTGCCAAAGTCTTCTTTTAGAGTTTCGCTCGTCAATAAGGGATTTGGCATATTCGCTGAGCTTAACTACGCTTTCTTTTTTAGTGACCTTAGGTGTGCAGATACTTGCTGTAGTGAGTATCTGGAAGGATAGAGTTTCAACCATAACTTCAATTTTACTGGGTGACATAAGAGAGATGTTGATATTAGACGTATCAAGAGCATTACTCAGGAGCCTATGGAACTTAGGCCAGTTGGTTTTCGAAAATAGTGGGACAGTTCTCGATGAGCTGGACGTATGATGTTTAGATTGAATAAAGAATTCTACCGGCAGGTGAGGGGATGAGAGCTCTTGCAGCGTTGGGATTAATCAAACCCCCAAATCATTCGTGCATAATGTCTATTGTGACATGCGCTGTGAGGCATGTAGCGCTGTCCTGTTGGAACCACATATCGTCGGTATCTAGATGTATCATCCTGTTTAGGACACGAGAAGTTGCTTATCATCGAATGTTTGAAGGTGATGGCAATGCCAGTTTCATTATGGAAGAAGCTCGGACCGATGATTTCACCACACCAAAATCCGCACCAAACAGTGACTTTCCTGGGACGTATTTGGTGCTGGTGTATCACGTGTGGATTGGTATCGTCCCGAATCCGACAATTTTGGCTGTTCACGCATCCATTCATCAATAATTCGCAATATAAAATACAAGACAGCCCAAAATTTGCCGAATTCAAAATAGCCCAAAATTCGCCGATTCAAATAAAAAATAGCCCAAGTTAGATAAATCCAAATCTTGATTTTTTTGTAGCGACAACAAGATCTATGTAGCCCAATTGGCGATAAATAGCCTGACCTGGCAACCATGCTTGGACCTAGTCCTAGTCCAACACAATCTTATAAAACTGGCCTATCCTCAAGGGGGTGGTTTTATCAAGTTCCCACCATACTGAATGTGATGACCTAAAAAAAAAGGTCCTCACTTCCCAATGAAAATAGGTTTATTTTGTTGCAATCAGAACGGGTTCGTGCTACAAGCAGACAACAAGTAACATATCGATTTCTAAAATTTTAATATCCGTGACTTATCAAAACTTTGTATAAAACCATCGAATTACTATTATTTGGTATTCTATGGTTTTTTATTAGTGTAAAACTCGAAAAAGATTTAAGGCTTTTTTGTTTATTTCGTTATTGTTTGTTTCTTTTGTAAATATATTTAATTTTTTTGTTTCAACTACTTTGGCTGGGATTTGCTACATATTTAAAATGTGGTGCATTTATACCTTGCAAGTGGTTTATTTTTCCCACATGATGGGAGAAATGCACCATTTGGACTGACTGTACTCTTCCTAATTATGCTCACGATCTTATTATATTTTGCTCTTTATTATGAATACAATATTTGCACAAGGTATTTCATCAAACAAAGAAAAAAATTTAAACAAGTTCCACAATTTTCTACGGCGATATGGAGTAATTAATGAAAAATGGTGCATTTCTACCTAGTCTCCCCTACATACATAGGATTGCAAGTGGAGTCCATTGAACATAAACAATTGGACCACGAAAGTGAAGAATAGCAAGGTCTTAGTCACTGAATCGCCCAACTATGTACCTATTTGATGAAATTACTTTTCTGAACACGTCTAAGAATTCAAGAATGCTCTTACCACGTATTAAAACTATAATTGGTGAGCGCTCATTCTTCGTACAGGTAGTAAGAATCTGGAATATGTTGCCGCGTAATACACGCAAGACAAAATGTTTGGGGATTTTCAGGAAATTCGTATCTTTTCATTTTTTCGTAGTTTTAGTAACAAGTATCAACATACTACCATACAAGCGATTTTTTCTATTTTCCTTTTACAAATAACCTGAATCTGGGAATACATTAAAGTAATCATACCTACAAAAAAGATTGTTATCTTGTTGTATAGTAAGAAATAAAAGTATTATTATTATTATTATTTAATAGCAATTTTTCAAAAAGTTTAATTTTTATATCTCAAGAACTGTACCGCATAGATCTCAACAATTTTACGGGAGTTGGGCCCAGTAGACCTTCAGTAGAGAAATATTGAAGGTGTGAGTGAAGGTGGGAAGGGAAAAAATTGAGATTCTTATTTCTCGAAAACTGCAATTGATAGAAAATTTCAAGTTTTCGACTATATGAAGCCACTATAGGCATTCTAGAGAAAGATGGAACTTTAAGAAGGCAAGGCTATAGTAAAGTACACCTATGTAATTTCGCAACTACCATTTATACATTAAATAAGGAAAGTGTAAATTATGTAAGATTTAAACACCAAATTCAATATTTATCGGAAGGGTAAATCTGTTTAATTAGTTTAGCTCAAACCAAGAAAAAATGGATAGTTGAGGAGTGAACTGTTCCAAAAAAATACTTCTCTGAAGTCAGTGAAGTGAAGTAACTCATTCCTTTTGGCGAACTGCAGTTCCATTGGACACGTGTCAAAAAACGTTCTGGCAAAACGATCAGTTCCGGAACTACTTCACGGAACTGTGCAGACCTTTTTATTTTTTAGGTCCTCATATTCTAGAACGGAACGAGGAAAAGAACAGTTCCAAATGTACTTCAGGGAACTCCGCTGACCTTTTTTTTTATGTCTTCTCTTGCTTTAGATCAGAAGGAGAGAATGAACAGTTCCGGAACTACTTCACGGAACTCTGCTAACGTTTTTTAGGGCCTCAGTACATGTACTGATGGAACGAGGGAATGAACAGTTATGGAACTAGTGCAGTGAACTCGTTCTTTTAAGTAGGTGACTCGGAGTGAAGTACTTTACTGCTTTTCCCATCTCTAATACTAAGTAACCAAAGAATAGATTAGAATATCTGGGTCATACAAAATAAAATACACCGTTAAATCTATGATATGGGAAAGAGTCGAAAGGAAGTGAATATCATAATATTCGAATATCTCATATCAGCATATTCCTAATATCTGATATATCCTAATATTAATAATATATTAACGAATACTACTATACTCCAGTCAATGAAGTAGTAGATTGGTGGCGAAGCCGTTGTTTGTACCCTGTACGCATGTCTGCTACGACAGTTACTTAAGTCGCTAGTGGGTACCGCTTTTTACTGGGAGATTGATTTCTCGCTATAACTTTGTTGCAGCTACAGCTACAGGTAGAGTCAGAGTAGAATCGTGATTCAAGTATTTACTATTTTTAGTCGAAGCTGTCAACCTGGCGTGCGTACAGTGTGGTTGTGGTATGAATAATTAAAAAGTGTTAGCAGGGTTACTGATTCTTTTACATTAATTGTCTCTCAAATAATAACACTCTTAGTTTAGTGGAGGAAAAGTGAAGTTGCTAGGTAGCTCAGTTTAATTTAATACAAATGTGGTCATAAGTTTTCTGTTGCATGGTGCGATTAAGGTGAAGCAAACCTGATTTTTTTTGTCTATCGACTTCGTATTTACAGTTTTCCACCTTTCAGTTTGCTGCTACCGATCTTGTGCATTCTCATTCATAAACGAGAGACTTTAGCAGTGGCCTGTGCATCTCAAAATAGTGGTAGGCTTAGTCTTAAATTTACTATTATTCACACGTACATAAAATTAATGTCACTGGCTTTATGTTTTTAAGTTTCTATTACTGAAGGCCGATTCTGGCAAGTGCAGTGCATTGTGCGGTCAAACTTAAAAGAGATTTTTTCGCACTGGTCTACGACTGCCAGAGAAACACTGTTGTGTACTTACACAAATTGTTTGGATGCCAACTAGTGTTACCGCTACGTTTGTACTCTTCATGAAATTTGAGAGTATTATAAGTTTCATGTAGCCCGAAGGCTTCGCATAGAACTGACCTTCGGACAACTAAAAGTTATATAATATTTCTTATTCATTTGTCGCCTAAAACCATAGACCCTCTTGTTGTCCATACGCACATTAAAACCTTGACCTTGGATCTTGAAATTTAAAATCTGCATGTTTGGTCGAACGAGAAGACGTAACCTCGGCGCTTATTTCCTCGATGATATCGATAACGGAAAACTACAAAGCAAAGCAAACTTTATAAAATCTTGTAAATGGTTTAAGGTTCCAGGAGTAATCATAGTCAAATTTGAACCTGTATTATACGATTGTAAGTCTTTAAGCAATGGAAAAAAGCTTGCTGAACATAATTCTCGATTTCAGTACAAAATTTAGAAGCCCAAAAAGACTTCAATATCTCTCACATGCAAGAAAAATCTATTATCTATTATATTCGTTCCCTGAAAATGTTATCAAAAACGGTTAAGCGGTTTAGGAGTTCATAGGGAACATAGGCACATACATACATACATCCTCTATTATATGGTATATAGGTAAATAAAATACGTATTTTTATACTCTAGATGAACATATAGAGTATTATAAGTTTAATCCAGCCCGAAAAGTTTGTAACGCATAGAACCGAGCCTCGGACGAAAAAAAGTTATATATTATTTTGTGATTATTTTTGGCCAAAACCCCCAAATCCGTTTGCTGTCCGTCCGTCCGTCCGTTAGCACGATAACTCAAGAACGCGTTGACCTAGGAAGTTGAAATTTTGTCACAACTTGTAAAATGGAAAAAGTAAGGCTAAGTTCGTTAATGGGCGATATCCTTCCACTCCTTCGGGTACCTCCCATACAAGAGTCCTTGAAACACGTTTTCCCAGTTATTGCTCGAATGCTTCATGTAAGGAACTTGAAATTTTGCATACATAAGGCTTAAAATGTTTAAATCGAATGTTCCGAATATGATGCAAATCGAATGAGTCCTTCGTGTAGCAGCCTAGAAAAGTCCTTCAAAAATGTATGCTTTTTACTGAATTCACTATAACTCCAGAACGAGTTAAGGCAGGAATTTAAAATTTTACAGGAATTAGTTTTATACCAAAACCAAGACGGAGTTCATTAATTAGCGCCATCCGTTGACTCCTTCGGGTAGCTGTCATACAAAAGTCCTTAATAAACATATTCACCAATATTGCACGATAAGTTTAGAACGCTTTAATTTACGACTTTGAAATTTTATACACATTAATTTTATAATAGTCGCAGCTGAAACTATTAATATGAAAAATATCCCATGAGTCCTTTATGTAGTTGCCATACAAAAATTCTGTAAAATGTCCTAACTTACTTTATGGAACTCACTATAAATCAAAAAATCGACCACTATACAAAAGTTTCTACCTGTAAGTAATAGGTCATGTAATAATTGCTTGTGCACTCGTCATTCTTTTGATATATTTCCAACTAAAATATAAATCGGAGTTCAGTATTTCATCTAGAGTATCATACGATTGGCTTGCAGCCGATCGTGACTGCGTTATGTTTAGAAATACAGTATAATCAAGATAATGTGAACTTAATTGAAACCGACTGATTTCACATTTTGGAGGTGTTAACTTTATTGGAGACGGAAAATACATGCTGTAGACAGTGCTGCCAGATTTGCAAACCTAAAAAATCGTACCATACCAATAAAAAAATCGTACCGAGGGAGATTTCATCGTACAATTCACTTTAATGTTAAATTTTATCAGTCAAACATAGAAGTGTTCTATACACATTACATATTTAAGGGGAGCAAACCCTTTAGACGCCCAGAAATGAGTAATTTTTCATGCAATTTTTTATGGTGATAAAATAATCGCATCATTTTAAGATAACATGATATTATTACAATTTTCAAGTGTTGTTTTTTTTTATAAAACAAAATGGCGTTTTTATAGGATATTCGTTTAGGTGTCTTTTGTGTAACATCGAAAACTGCTCCATTTGTCATATATTCTATTGATCTAAAACTGAAAACTAAAATATTTTTGGAATACAGATGGTACAGATGAATGTGATGGATATACCATACCTAAGCAATTAAAATAATGGGACGGATATACCATACCTAAGCAATTAAAAAAATATATGAGGCTTTTCTCTAAAATGTTAATTTTTTGAATATTTTTGTTACAGTTTTTACCCCCAAAAAGTGGTTTATTTATGCGATATCCTCAACATTTTTGGTATATGCTTCCAATATTTATATAGCCAGAAAGCTTCTAATTAACCAAATCAGTCCGTAACCTTTTGAGCTACAATAGGAGCAGTTTTTTAAGAACTAGTTTTAGATAATCGCGTTTAAAGTTTCAATACGAGAAAACTATTAGTTTTAGTGACTTCCCGAATCATCGATTCCAGGCGCATATAAAATACCTTCAACTTCTAACTCACTCACACCGTCACTTGTATTCCCCTCGCAAATATCTGTGAATTCAATTCCTTGGTAATATCCTTTCTTAGCACATTTTTGAGCTATATGTATTACCTCGCGTTCCCTTAGGTTAGTTTGGCAAAAATGTTTCATTCTAATTTTACATTTCAACATATGGGTGAAAAATCGTACATTTTGCGTACGATGAAGGGTTCTCATCGTACATCGTACATAAGGCTGAAATATCGTACATATACGATGAAAATCGTACGCCTGGTAGCACTGGCTGTAGATGACTTTATAAATGCATGTATTTTATTGAAAAAAATAAAATTTCAAATTTCCTGTAGGTACATTAAACATAAAACAAAAATTCATTCATATTTTTCGAAAACTAAAGCTATTTTTAATAATTCTGAAAACGATAAAGAAAAATACTTTTCTATTCTGGAGAGTTAGGTTTGAAAAAATTTGTTTTTTTTTGTCGGATAGTGTTGAAAGCTTTTTCGACAACTATAGACCTAATTTTTACATTTGTTCGTAATATATATTAGCGCCCAGAACAGTATAAAAATAGTGTTATTTTATAGATAACCATGTTCACATTATAGAGGCGCTAAAATTACCACCGTGCATATTACAAGAGACATTTAATCAAAAAATGCTTGTCCACATTACTGGAAAAACATTATCGAAGGTTCACATTATCGAGATTATACTGTATTCAGATTTTCTTAAGAAATATTCTCATTTTATTGTTAGTGCTACGAATTAATGTCCATTGTATAGCATGCCCTGTTTCGTACGATGGTAGCAAGTTTTACTTATCAGAAGGCCACTGGTATCATTATTCATATATACCATAAACGTAAAATTAATAAATTAATAATTGCATTTATCTTTCAGGCATTTCATACCTCCAATATGAAAGGCTGGTTCGATGCTTTTCGCGATGATGGTGGACCTACCTTATATTCATTCACCAACAGAACACCTGTAACTGGAGACGTATCTATTGTTGCAGTGTCGGTACTTTTCGCAACAATATACTTAGCTTTTCTGGTTATATTTCCAGGCGTAAGGAAGCAGGTATGTGCTACTCTCGTCTACTTGCGTTAATATTGCTAAATAAATATATAAAAAATAGTTATGATTGCGTGAGTGCTTAATCCGTATTAAATTTGTTTTTGGTGTTTTTTTGGAATTGTAGTACGGTGTTTATATCAATGGCGGCTCGTACCTTTCTTATAGCAGGTGAGGCTGAATCGGAATATTAAAATACGACATTATCTACATTAGTAATGACGTCGGTTTACTGCGGAAAGTCATTAACTAACATTTTCAAAACAAAAAAAGTAATTTTATTACTTTCCTCTGTAAAATAATGCGGCTCAGCTACACTAACCTCACGTGGCGAGCCGCCACTAGTTTATATCCATACATATAAGTGGAATAGAATTTTAATATTTTTGCGAAGGTTGCATACGTGCACATCTAATTTTGACGAACAGAAAGCTTCAAGTCAGTCTCATGTTACATTATTAAATAATTAAATATTTTGAATTTTGTTCTACTGACAACAGCAAAAGGAAAAAACTTGGTTTTTACAGCTATAACGCTGCTGCTTTACAAATGTTTTTCCCTTTTGTGAAATCTTTTGTATGTGTACCTAAAGCCCATAATCAAAGCAGCACTGCATTCATTACATCATTGAAATGTTTTCAATAACATTTGCAACTTCGTGGTATTTTTGTTGCACTTTTCATCCGACCCTTCCAACTTCACAGCTATTGTTTATGATACTGCCTGACCCTGTAGAGTCCTGCGGTTCAAACATTTTTACGCAGAACTGAGTCTAAAAGAAGAATAACGTTTTATGCTAGAAATTTGGTGGATATGTGTAAATGTACAAGTAATTTATGTTATTATAGAACCATTTTAGATTGCAAAGGAGTAGGACAAAGAAATATACATATGTTTTCACGAACTTCGTCATATCTCTTAGGACTTCTGAAATATTGAATTAAGTAGTTTTGGTTCTACGGGTAGTTTTAGTACTGGGCGAGTAGGTAAGAAGGTACAGCAAGTTACATCAATCTTCACGACTCGCGTCATTTACCTAAGAATTGATAAGATATCGAATTGGTTTTTTCTTCGTAGAGCTTTCTATATAATCATAATCACATAAATTTTCAACATTTTTGTACTATATATTCAACCCCCAGGAAACGTATAGGGGTTGCATACGTTCTCTTGACGTAAACTACTTTCCGGGACTCAATCTTTGAGAGATCTATAAGAAATACTGTTGGCCTGTGCTTTTCTTCGTTTTTTCCGTGAATCGGTCGTTGAGTCCGAAAACATGCGCCTGTTAGGATCTTCTATACCCTCCAGATATTCAGAAACAGAAACTACAAGACATTCGCCGTCAATGACAGCCAACTCAACGGACCAAAATTTTGTCAATTAAAAAATAACTATTTTTTTTAATAATATAACCCTTCCACATAAATTTTGTAAGTGCTAATCCGCGAAAAACAGAGAATTCAGAACAAATCTTTTATATCAGATAAAAAAGATAATATATTAAATGATTGCATTTTTCCTTTTCAGAAATTCACAACATTTTCAACCGTGACATTAAGCCTCTTTGTTGGATTAGTAATATTGAGTAAGTTGATCTTTTAATCAACGAAGCTTGACGCTTCGCACCTGCTTATCTTGTAATGTTGTAAAGCATGCTTAGTTCTAGATCTAAAATTCTCGTACGGTCAATTAAATTACACATTAAACATAGAAATTTTTTACAACTTGAAAAAATTCTAATAATGGATTTTATTTATTTTCCAGTTACAAGGCTTGGGTCGGCATGGCATGTGGCGAGTTCGAATGTAGTTGCTCCATACAAAGCTTTCTCACGAGAAAGATTAACTGCTGTAATTGGTGCTAATATCGGACTTATGCATATTAATGTTACACTTAAAGGTAAGACAATCTAGTGAGTCTGGATCTGGATCACACTATGAACATTATTCCATATTCAGATTTCTTTTCTTTCGGCATGAGAAACGAACAATGACAGAGAAAATGATTAAAAATATAAAATCAGCTGGTTTTGGTCCGGGAGGGAACGCGGTCAAAGTCGAAATGTAACATCGGTTGTTTCGATGGTGGAGAAATCGAGTGTTTCGGTGCAGTTGCAAATGAATCTTAGCCTAGTTTTGCTTCTACAGCCGATCAGTTAGTTCCAAGCGGGAACTATTTAAGGAACGTTAGTGTAGCGATTGAATATTGATTTAGGATGTCTACAATGACCGGCCAAAACATAGACATATGTGCACTCAGTTCAGCACGTAGGATACATGAATATTATTCTTCAAAATGTTGTTATACTTTATATGGTTGACATAATAGTTCCGTGATCCGATGAACAACAGGGTCTAATTATGTTAAAAAGATTACTTACAAGTAGTAGCATCTAAGTGGCCTACAAATTAATTGGAAGAAATATCAGTTTCTATTAAGAAAATGTTGAATTTCTGGGATACATTATGGAAGAGGGACGATTAACATTTCTGAGCTAAAACCTCGACTGTTCTTAATTTTCCGGAGCCAACCACAATAAGAAAACTTCAAAGCTTTTTGGAATTAAGCAGCTACTTTCATATTTCATCCTTCGACAGAATTATCAAAAGAGTCAGGACATTTGAATTCGGAGAAAAAGAAAGGGCTGCATTTCAAACGTTCAAGAACATATTGTCTAATCAACCAGTACTGCATATATTGAATTACTCCTTATTGACATCAGGGCTCGTCAACAGAATATGCGCATAAAAACCAACTGTGTCTTAAACAGATGCAAAGATCGACAGTAACGTAAGGAAGACACTAGGAATTCTATAAGCATAAAAACGGAAATCGATTGCTAAACTCAAAGAAGGGATCAAGAAATTGTGCGAAATTTCGGGATAGTATCGTTGCGCTAGCCCTACGAAATTGACGCTACTCATCTGATACAAATATATCCTACATGTCACAAAATTAAATTGTTTGTGGTGAAATAAAATTATTAAACTTGTGATTCTCGTTTCTCTCCATTTGAAAGAATCGCCAACAATCAGGCAGATTGCTAAATGAAACTGGACAACTCGGGCCGACGACCAACTTGTAACTTAAATTATTTAAAAAATTAATTGTAAAGGTAGTAGTATCTACTATTTATCTAGTGAATTTCTTTATATACATTTTGGGTGCAATCTGAGCATAATATTATAATAAGAATACCACCAGTGTGTCACAGTTATTGTAATTGCTGTGCATTGTAATTATTCCTGAGTCAGTGTCGGAACATATAGCGCTCATCCCACTTTTATTACCAATCACAATCACAAACACATCGTAATAATTTTTTTTTAATATCAAACAAATCTTTTTCAGCATTGGCCGATGGAAATCAGACAGAACGTGATATCGATTTTAATGAGCGATTTTCTTGGGAAGGAGCTAATGACATGAAAGAGACTTACATAAATGCCTTAAAACGTGGTTTGCCGTATCCAATATTGACTGTCGCCGAATATTTCAGCCTTGGCCGAGAAGGTTTTTCTTGGGGCGGTCAATACCGAACTGCTGGATACTATGCAAGTATCTTATTATGGACATCTTTAGCTTCATGGCTTCTTATGAATCTCCTCCTAATTGCTGTCCCACGGTATGGAGCTTACATGAAATGTCTTACTGGATTTTTGCTAGTCTGTACAAATATTGGTTACTATCTTATGCTTCCTAAGCGACCCTTAATAATATATATCGAGGGAGGCAAACTCGAGTTTCATTTTGGTTGGTGCTATTGGCTGTTATTAGTTGCAGGTGTTACCGATCTCATGCAATATTTCAGTTGTATATTCTAACTTAAATTTATATTTCTAGGAATACTTTGTCTATTCGTAGGGTTGGTTATTTCTATTATCGATTTAGTTTGGCCCCACACGTTTTCTACTGTCATGGAAGTATATTTCGACACTCCGTATGACAGACATGTAATATTGGAGGAATCGCGTGATGTTCGATATCGAAAACGAAACAGTAAAGGACTGGAAGATCCACCCGGGTTGGGATCGAGGATTCTAAGAAGACTTTCATCGAAAACTAAAGATACTTCGTTCGGAGTATCAGGCATTGATAATATGTCCTATCAAAATGATGTTCCAAAAAGCCCTTGGCGATATCCTTTTCGTCGGGCCCAGAATGCTCCTCATCCTATGACAATCAAAAGAACAATCTCTCAGGACTCAGGCTCCAGTATTGTATCTGGAGTAGTTCAAATATCGCCAATGCATAAACAAGCGTTGTCCAGGATGTTACCGTAAGATTATTTATACATCGAAATGAACTGATCTTACGAAATTACATTTTCTGTTCTTATAGTAAGCCTCCTCTTGGACGAACAACAGAGATTGCAAACTGGTGAAATAATAATGCTCTGATTAGAAACTTTAAAAGTGATTATAAATTTGTGATACATGCAGTCAGTCATAATCAACAAAATTAAAATCATAAGATACGACTTAAGGTTATCGGCGATATTAATGGCTTTCGTAAACTCAGAAAATCACAACTTTTCAGCTCAATTTAACTTTTACGTTTCTTACTAAATAATTCCTTAAATGATTTGTAAAATTCCTGTATACCTACTTGTAGTAAAAAATTTATTTATTTAATTTTGATGTTTTACTACTTTTTGTTTAATTATATAAACCATTTAAAATAGTTATCTATTAATGAATATAACGGGGAAAGAACATGAATCAATAAGAAACACGATGGAGTTAAGGATTCAGAATACTTGTATGTAACCAAAATACTCCGCAAAGCAAAGATGTAAAGACTATTGTCTGATCTCTGGATAAATAGCCACAAGTTTATAATCGAAATTATCAATGAATACATATTATTATTATTACTCATTAATTGCTAAATCACTGGTTGCAAAACACCAAATGTCAAACATAGACATAGATTAAAGCAAGAAAAACAGTCACTATCCACACTGTCGACTTTGTTCTTCAGGTGTAAACCACAACGAGTAAGTAGATCGATCAACTGCCAAAGATACCAACATACCAAACGCATCATGGGATCATGGAACAAATGTGGGCAATGCTACTGCATGCACTGCACTGATTGGATCATGTGCCTTAGGCCCGTTTACGATCGTCAGTTACGTTCTAACTGCAACTTTAACTGATATATTTTCATATAAAACTTAAAGTAAAAGTTTCGGTTAGAATTTAACTCATAATCGTAGGAACGGCCTTAAGTTTATCTGGCAGGAATTAGAATAGATGTCCAGCCAGCAAGGATACAATATGGAGGACTCAGGTCCAAGGTCCATTCTACTCGCATCCCTCGATTCAAAAATTCAGACGTAATGGGACATAGAGATTTCGTGCCCATAACATCAACATCGTATAAATCTTAGTTGAAGTTAGAGTTAAAGAATTTGAATTTGATTATTAGGATACTGCATTTGTTTAGTTTAGGGCTAGTGTCTTTTCTGAATTAATAGTAAGATGAATTACTCATAACTGAAATTACTTGCAGCACATCACTTCAAGCAGAAAACTCGTTTCACTTACCTTATTTGAATCGCCGCAAATCCAAACATGAATCAGCCAAAAAACGCACAACAGGATATACTTGAAATACTTATAGATATTAGCGACTAGATTATCGATCGGGTTACTCTGTTTTGCTGAGTAAAATCTTCATCCTGTGTGGGCATATATATACATATATAGTAATGCTACACTTTTCACTGTGAGAAAAAGAAAAAAAAGACAGATTATTCATGGAGTCACTCGTGAACGAACAGCACCACTTACACGACTTTGTAGAAAAACAAGAAAAGAAGTCCCACAAAACATCGGAAGGATATAACACCGGACGCAGACAATTATAAACCAAATAATGGCATCGCGGGTATAGGCAAGGCCAAGCAAACAGCTAAGACTATAGGATACGGCGAAGTCAAGCAGTAGCTAAGGCGAGTTGAGTTTGTGCACTAGCCGATCTCCAGTTTGAATCTCTGATTGAAAGTCGTAAGAATATCGTAAAATTGATGATGATGTCGAGGTTTCCGATGAAAACTAGGAGAAAGATCGATGACGAGGTCGAGCGTTGACCTACAAATGGGAAATTTAATCGACGATAAAACCGAGATTTCCAGCCGTTATAAATTTTCGAGGAAGTTGGGGAAGGAAAAGAAGCAATCTTTGATCATGCGTCGTCGAAAGTGGGAGTCGAATAAAGGAAAAACGCGTAGTAATTTTGATAAAGTGGTAGCTTCAGTAACTCTGAGAAGTCACGCGTTGGTGATACCTTAGTAACAACAGCAGCAAAAGTTCGACGTAGCACTAGAAACACCCTGAATTTAAGCATGATAAAGTAGGGTAGGAGACAGTTACTTGAATAGTCAAAATTTGCAATTGCCCTGATTTGGAACTTTTGCGCTGCAGCTCATAAAAAACCATGGAATTTTTCAACATGCGCTTACAGCAACGCGTCTAATATATGATATCGTAACCTTTAACACTAAATATACACTTTCTTAGAACCCGCTGATTCTTCACCCACTGGATTCATTCTATAAGATTCATTGAATAAAATAGTAATTATAACAACAAACTAATCAATAATATCTGTCGTCACAGGGAATAACTTGTCGAAGAATAGTAAAATGGGATAAGTGTACTGTGGCCATCTCCCAAGACTTATACGCTCTGTGAAGTTATTGTTATATGGTATATGATCAAAGATATGTCAGCAAATTTAATTTTTTCACAAAAACTGGATTTCTATGAATATTTCAATAGTAAAATAGTAAACAATGAATATTTCAATAGCAAAAAAGTGCTACCCTTAATAGTTTAGTTTTTAGATTTACCTACTTATTTCCTGTGGCCACAGTAGATATAGTCTCCATCATTATAAAAGAGCTGTTCCCACCTATTGACCAAGTTGTTGATCCCCTCTAGCCAAAAATCTTCTGGTTGTGTATTGAAGAAGTGGGGAAGTCAGTTTTTAAGGTCTTCATCGTTGGCAAAGGTCATTTGATTTGAAATGGAGCGAAAAAGATATTCATTGGCGCAAGGTCCGAAGAGTATGCAGGATGCGGTAGAACCTCTTATTGGAGTTGATTTATAGCCTGCTTGATGACTACGTCGATCGACCCTTATCTGGTGAATTGCTTCGTTAATAGTGTTGTTCTTCTCCATCATTTCCCAGTGGATCACACCTTGTCACTCCCACCAGTCGCAGATCATTGTGTTCTTGGGATGCAGATCTTATTCTCGGCCTTGGTGAGTCTCCCGGTATACTCCACACTCAACCACTTAACACTTCTTTGCTTCATATTAACGTAAAAACACCACTTCTCATCCCGGTGACAATTCTGCATAAAAATCATTGCTTATGACCGCGTTTTGAACGCGAACTTCCGCAGCGTTTTGACCACGACGAAAGGCGAAAAAGATCAGATGTCGAAAATGAATTCAAAGACCTCCTGAGACTTCCCTTTTAAATGCCTGAAAGTTGAAACTTCATTGAAATTAACAATTTCGAAAAATTTAAGCAGATAGGTTTGTAGAGCATGAAATAGTCTTGCGAACGCATATACCATATAAACTTTACCTAACAAAACACAAAATGTTGAGAACAAAATTACTTACAAAAAACGCGGGAACTTATTACACAACTCCATACATCAGCAACGAGTCTAATATATGATATCGCAACCACTAACACTAAGGCCCGTTCCTACGATCTTCACCTACATTCTGACTGGAACTTTAACTGACAGATTTTCATACAAAACTTCCAGTTAAAGTTCCGGTTAGAGTTTAACTGAAGATCGTAATAATGGTTTGATAACATTGTAAAATTAAGAGAGATCCGTTACAATCAAATTTGCTAGTTGGTTTTTTTGGAGTTTAAAGGTGAAAGCAAAGAGACAGCGGTTAGACGAAGAGTGATGTGAGGAAATGCGATCAAGCGAAGCTATATAGTAAATTAATAAAACTACTTACACTTTTTAAATTATTTATTTGAGGTCGAAAATTATGCTATAGCCTTTAACGCACATGTAAAATAATCGATATTTGTTTTAAAAAAATAGATTAATGAAACATATATCACCAAAACACAACGAATTTAATTTTAACCCTTTTTGGTTTTATTATATCTTGAATTGTTAGCAGCAACGTTGATTATCTTATTTGGAAGAATTTCCGGTGTAAAAACAATTCCATATGGTCTTAAATGATAAATAAGGTAATCTAGCACGTACATCTGATTCGGCGAAACGTAATGAAACGAAACCGCATGGTCTGAGCAACAATCTAGTCCCTGAAAGGAAGAAATAAAAAAACCGGCGTAAATATATTTAACAATTACCGGAATCAGAATTCATACTTCATCTGTTTTATAGTAAATGTATTTCCAATACCAAAAATTACTATCCGTATGACCGGGTATTAGATGATGCTCAGGTACGAAGGGAAAAAATCTTCCGCGGCCATTTGAATCACGAGAGTCGCCTGCAATAACATTTACATTTTCCAAGCACTTGCCCATTTCCACATCTTCTGCACCATCATTGTCTGAGCGACATAAATTTTTATTAATCAATCCTTTTTCAACTAATCTCCGCACTGCTTCACGACTCAGCGCATATCCGGCACCACCGGACATGTAGCCCTAAAAAAAAAATTTACTTAATCATAAATTAAATAACAGAAATGATTGTGGATTATTTTTTCGAAGTCAAAGAAGTATCTTTTAAAGAGCACCACACGAAAAATTCCGACCAGCACTGATAGCTGGAAACGGTCTAGGTAACATAAGACAACTTCTATTTTCACCTCAGATCTTTAATATCTGTCATAACTAGAGATAGACGGATATATTACGGATATAATTATCTAATTTTCCTTTACTTACTAGGATCCAAATTGCACTAATTTTTTTATTTCTTCATGATATGCACTATGGATTGGACAAATTTCATCGAGTGTTCGTACGCTGAATACCGTATTTTAAGAGAGACGAACCGTTTCACATGCGTACGTCAATTCTTTATCGTTTCTTCTTTCGTGTATTGCTTCTTTATAATAGCTGTGTTTTCTTGCGCACTTATTCAGAACAGAGTAGGTTAGGAAATTTATATACAAAATAACAACGAAATTGCTGTTTTTATGATTCTTTTTAAGTTTTCCAAAGATATTAGGTTAGATTAAAGAATATATTGCGAATAACTGCTATTTCTTTTATAAAAAATACACCAAATATTACAATTTTAATGTTATATGAAGGGTTATGAAGCCGACGCTTAAGGAGTTCAAAATATAATAAGTTTATCGCCGCTTTTACGCCACTTGAAAAGGCTGAATAGATCGTGGAAATAAGAAAGAAATACTAGAGAGGAGTGCCTATTGTAATCCTTGATAGATTTGTTTTCTTTTGTACTGTTATGAAGATAAATATTACAACAAAAGTTTATAACTAATATTTACTCCAACGTTGGCACTTAAGATGAAATAAGCAAACATCTGTATAACTTAATTTTAACCCTTTCGACCTTTCTAATGATAAAGCTAAGAACTGAACTGAACTGAATAAGTAGAACATGTTATACGTTTCATATTAAAAATATCTGAGGTACAAAAATATGGATGCAATTATTTGGGAAACAGTGCGGTGGTGATATACCACTGTATCACAAGCCCCGTTGACTCGTAATTAACTGTAATGAACTGTAGAAATTAATATGAGAGATCTTGAACTTCTATTATCACCCGAATACCGTCTGAGGTCAGCAATTTAGACATATTCACTAAAACAACTAATGGTACATATAAATAATACCTATAATACTAGTGGTACCAACAGAGATAGTACATAGAAAATCGTGAATATATGTACAACTATAGCTATCAAAACACGCAATAAATAAACAAATATTATATTCTTGCTGTAATGCTATCATCTATCATTAAAATACGTTTAATTTCAGTATTTGAATAACTCTATGTATGATACGCTATCCGCACACTTCAAATTTTACTGGTACATATATGTACCATTCGACAAATTAATAGGCGAGCTCAAAATCCCAAAGTTGTCAATTTCGGTTTTTGGACGATATTTTGTACAAAATCTCACTACTGGGTAGTCATCCGCGACTTACACGATACAAATTAAATACGCGAAAAGTTACGGTTCAAGTTTTCTTCTCTAGTGCGGTTATAATAAAACGACACAAGTGTGATGTGAAGTGATTGGAAATCATGGAATGTGTCACTACGTTATTAGTTTTTGATAATTATTATGGTATATTGCAGTAAGGTAACTTCGCCCCTGCCTGCACGTTTCATTTTATAACCCTCTTTCTTATTTCCGCATTTGTCTCGATACCGTGTATTTTATCCATAAGCCGTCTCGAAGAATCTCGCAGACAAGTCGAAATGTCTCCGAGAAATCGGCAAGATTCTCGCAGATGCGACCAACTGGGATTTCGTCGAGAAATGTCAGAATGCCGACTCTACACATATTCGCACTAACACACTTCAAAAATGAAATTTTAGCTAGTACAAGAACAGGAGGACTATTACATGAACAGGCGATTTTATTGAGGTTAAATCGCAATTTTTAGTACATAAACGACCGAATTCGACACATCTGCCAAACCCAAGGTAGAGGGCTTAGCGTATACAGGAACCCTACTATAGACCTGGTCCTCCAGGTTGGGGGTTGGGCGATGGGCTAACAACCCATCCCCGGAAAAAAAACCTATTGTTCCGAAAGCAGGACTACAACCTCGGAAAAGATTGGATCAACGGCAACGACTCTGGCAACGCATTAAGGACTATACGCTTCTTAGATGCACAAATTGGAGGGGACGCGGGCGCTGAACCGAGATGACTTCAGACAATGTATCCTGCAGGCCCGGCACGATTTGGGCTGTCGCGCCATTGATGATGATGATATGAGAATATGTGTATCTATAAATTTCAACGTTTCCAATTCACAACTTTAGCATAAGTTATCAATTCAACACGGAACTTCAAACAATGAACACTGAGCAGTGTATTAGAAGACCCAGAATTTTTGAGATATGATCAGCTTCGCCATTCGTCGTTCTAGAGATCAATGCTCTATTTAGCCCATTTAACCGTAGTTATGACATTTCTTCGACCTAAGCAATTACTGGGAGATTATAGTTTTAAATAATTACCTGTTTTACAAATGGCTTAAATTTACAGCCAAAATATATAGGCTCTTCAGTGGAATATGGATATAGCATATACCTTAAATTTTCAACGATGACATACCTAATGGAAAGATATTTATATATTTACTATAGAAATTAAAGTATGTATTAAATTCAGTCTTATATCTTACGTATCATCGTCGGCTTTTAAAAACCAATCAGCATCGTTTAAATGGTGTTGGTGTATGTATTTATAAGCTTCTTTGGTTTTCCCCCACAGGTTGTTGCGACCTTCGCCAACCGGCAACTTGATTACTCCCAGCTCCTCGTCTAACTCTGTACTCATAAAAAGGAGTGTATTACAGCGTGATCCCCAAGTGCGTTTTACATGACGTGCTTTCTTTTTGTGGTTCTTTGGATTGGTCATGATCCAACATAAAATTCGAACTTCATTATATAATTGTTTTGAAATTGTATTATTTTCATTATAATGTGCATGAGAGCCTAGCTCCTTCTCAGGACCCGCTAAATCTTCCATATCATGGCCGTGATGCGGATCGTTAATATCGCCATGTTGATGACCGCTATATGGAAGCCAACTATTGCGAGGAGATGCCGATAAAAACAATTCCGCCATACAAAATCCTGCAACCAATCCTACGATTAAGGCTACGAGAGACTTTCTATTTGTCAGAGTCCTTGAACCTGGAACTACACAATTTTAATATTTCTAAAAGTAAAACTTTTATTTTTGAATACCTTCATGTAAGACGTTGCGTCCGAGAAGTCGAATATCACCGTTTGTTGTCATACTCTTAAGCAGGGCTTAACATTTATTTTTTCTTTGGCATTTAAATACTGAAAAGAAAAACAATATACCTACTATATATATTTTTTAAATTAACACTTTTATTAATAACTATTGAATAGTGTGGTTGGAGTCACGTGGATAGCTCCAGAAAGTGTGGAGTGCAGTTGTTAATCGTTTACTGAACTTTTTAATTTTTGGTATAAGAGACAACGATGCGATAAATGTACGAAAAATCCCTTCAATTTTAAACACAACACAAGATTTAATTTGACCGTCAATGGCGTCTAAGTTCCAAACCAGGCTTTTTTAGAGTTTGATTACTCTCAGGAAAAACCTGTAAGAATACGTAGCTTCATTTCGTTATTTTGACAAAGGAAACCAAATCTCAATAAATTCTACGATAATGGAAGATTTTTAATTGCATTCGTTTTAACAAATCATCTGCTCATTGAATCAAAGAACAATGAAAATCGAGGAAAGGTTAAAGAAAGTATTGGAAAAATACTTAGTGAAACATCTCGAAATATTCAGTTTGTTTGAAATGGTGGAATTTTTTAGTTTCCTATCATTTGAAACACTAATATTATTTTTAGTGTAAAGGATTTGTAATAAAAAAACACATCATCTTTCCATCCATTTATTAACATATGTAGGAAGATATTAATACAGTTTTGTACTACACATCTGCCGGTTAATGGTGCTGTGTACTTTACAGAATATTTGAAATTTGGTAGATCACTTAATCTAGGCATTTGAAGTTATTTTATCTCGGCACTTGGTATATGTAAGAAAATTCGTCTTCGATTTTTGTCTGGAAGCTTTCGGCACAAATTCACGGAATGCGTACGCAAAATGATCCGAAAGTTAGCAAGGATAGAAAGTTCCTTAATTAAGTATTGTCGGTTATTTCCGCACACAATGTGAATGTCAATAATCATCTCGGTTATGTTCACTTTCAGATCGTGTTGAATAAAAGAGACAATAATTATTTTACATTAATTATTTATATAATATATTTTCCAAAAGCGTTATAAGAAGTAAATGTTTTTAAACTATTTTTCACTTTTTAAGAGGCAAATACACGACACAACAGTTGTAACGATGTGTATTGTTGCGATATCTGCTCAACGGTTATACGCTCGGTTCATAATTATCTTCGTGCGATATCGATACAACCATCGTTCAGAAGCACATACACGATACAACAATTGGCTTTTAATTAACTCAATTATATGTTCTATACTTCCATATCCCTGAGATAGCGTATCAAGTGTACACACTCTATTTTCTGAAGAAAAAAACAACACCAAAAAAACTCGTTCTCACTAAAATACTTACCTTTTTGCTTTTGTTTTTTTTATCTATGTACATCTATGTGTTTTTTATCTATGTGAATTGATTCCGTTGATAATTAACACAATATAGAAGGAGTAATAGAATAAATGCATAACATTTTACTGGAAAAGGCTTTTAGAATTTTTTTTAGAAAGTAAGTAGGAAGAGGCGTCCGGAAAGTACAGACAAATGGCATAATCAAAAATATTGGTTAAATTATCACAACACGAAATATTTCACACACGCTTTAAAAGCACCCGAGTCCTCAATTACTTCTTGTTTAATATGAACTCTACTGTCCAGCTTAAAAATCACACACGAATTTTAAATGAGTGACCGTTAGGTGAACTATAGAGAAAGACCTGATTCGTTTTTCATACATTCGATTTGAAAGTTCTATCTTGGAAAGCTTGACTTTAGTCGAAAAGGGGACAAATTTTAAATGACGATAAATTCAGGTATCGTTTCAACGACAAAAAGTAGGTAAGAGATATTGAAGTTAATTTTTTTTAAATTTTGACATTACATGGTACAGTAATCTCATTACGATTAAAGTAAATGTTAACTGATTTACGTTTCATAGACTTTTATATAATTTCGTAATTCTTTTTTATTTCTATACATTTTGTTGTATCCGCGGTTTTGGATTAGTAATGTTCATATGGTACATTTCACGTTACGTACACACAAAAATACATATAAGATTATTAAGTTCTCTCGCCTGACACTAAAAGAAATATTAATATCCGGAACATATTAATATGGAACATTAAGCAGTGAATATTTTACGTATTTTACGACCTGTGCTCTGTTATGGGCAGCGAAACGTATACATTAACGCGAAAAACAGGTAACGCATTCGAAGGAAGGGTTTCCGAAGAATGTTTAGGTCCTGCGAAGGAAGGAACGGACAGGGCGAATAAGATACAACCATGAGCTGTATCAACTCTTAAGACCCAAACAGAACACGGACTTCGACTTCGACATTGCCGCAGTCGGAGGCGAAGTCGGCGTTGTGGGCATTACCATATAATCCTGTGTATTCTAAAAGACAGGGACTGCAAGGTCGAAGTCGAAGTCCGAGTTCTGTTTGGGCCTTTAGTCTGTAGCCGACTTTAAAAGAGTCAAAAGCTTCAACGATTTTCAATTTAATGGCAAAGCGGGTGGTAACAAGACAATGGGCAAACCACGAAAGCGGTGGGAAGACTCAGTTGGTGAAGAGAACAAAGTCATCTCAAAAAATCGATCAATGGGTAGAAGTGGAGAAGCGTTTTAGACGGAAAATTTTGGTTTCTAGATCTCAGCAACCGCTCATGTCATGATAGGAAACTGAAACTTGGAATTTCTACAGGGGCTTCGATAGTGGACCCATTTGCAAAAAAATGCTGATATGGGTGAAGGGCTGCGTTTGAAACGCGAGAAAGCCGAGGTCGACTCATTCTAAAATCCTTATCTCCTAAACCGTTAATGGCACTAAATTAAAACTTAACATATATCTAAAGTTATACTAGGAGAATAGATTGAATTCAAATTGTTGAGCGGGGCAGTGGCGTACAGTGATGGGGGGGGGGGGGGGAGGGTGAAAAGCTTTAGATTACGATATTCCACAAACCAATTGCTCTAGAAACATAAAATATGGTTTGAGTATAAAGGTTGACAAATAAAGATTGCTCAAAGTAAAATTTTTTTTTGCAGTTGATGCTAGAAGTGGATGGGATAAGTATTTTTCAAAAAAATCATATTTCATATCTCAGGAACAGTGTAAGAATTTTTACCAGAAATAGGCCCAATAGAACTCTAGTAGAGAAAAAAAGAAATTTGGGTGTAGAGGATGGTGGGGGAGGGTGAAAAGGAAAAAGTTTCGATGAATATATCTTAAGAACCTATAATGATAAAAGGCTGAAACTCGGTGTTCAGATAGAGCTAAAGTAGTGTAGTGGCATGTTGGGATTTGGATTTGGATTTGGGAATTTTTTATAGGAGTAACTAGTATGGTACGGGGGTGGGTGGTGTTTTAACGAACTATAGAACGGCTTATGCTAGAAAGTTGAAAGTCGGTGTGTAAATGAAGATCAATTTTAGTGTGTTATAAGTATAGTGTGTTATAAGTACTCAGGTATAAGAAGTACTGGAAGGAGTGTAATGATATCGCCCCTTAAGGAACTTAAGCCTCAGTTATAATCATTCCGTTCCGATCCGGCAACCTCGGAGGAGAAAATTTTCTAGACTCAATGATTCCGTTCCGACAGCTATCAAAGTGACATTATCGAGGTGTAATTTCGATTTTTAGTGTGGCGAAGGAGGTGGTGAAATTCAATAATTCACCTCTTACCGTCGGAACGGATAGAAGTTGAAAGTTGGTCAACTTTACCCCTCCGTTTTGTGTCTCGACTATTTACCGGAATAATTGTGACTAGGCGCTCCGAATTTCCCTTTAAATGTGTGTCGGTTGGAGAAACTCAACACTTTCCGCTTTCCGGATCGGATCGGATCGGAACCATCATAGCTGAGGCTTTAGCCTAACAACTAATATTTGATCGTAAAAAAGTGTCCACGTCACCGCTCCTTAGCTATAGTGCCAACGAATGAGCTTTTTTGGAGTTTTTGGTCATAGCTGAACAAAAAATAATAAAAAGCCTTTTTTATCTGTGGCTCCATTCTTTGCGTTATATACTTTTCGGGTCTGAACAATTTCTTTTTCTACAATTTTTTGCAAATGGATCCACAATCAAAAATCAACATAACTTCAATTTCGATTTGTAAGCGGTTGTTGATGCTCCCTCCGCCTTTCCTCCATCTTATTAGTAGCCTCCAAAAAATCACCATTCGACCCTGTGGACCCACTTAAAAAATTTCAATTCAATAGCTCAATCGGTTTGTGAAAATTATGTATCCTTAGTATCAACAACTAAGCCCTCTTGCACTGGGTGCCCGGGCATGAGAGCATTAAGGGTAACGAAATAGCAGACCAACTTGCAAGAGACAGAGCAGCGGTCCGTCCTACTATACCAGAGCCGTTCTGTGGAATCTCAACCTGCGCCATTAAAAGGGGCATAAGGATATGGGAGGAACACAAGAAATGCCAACACTGGGCCACACTGCCCAGACTGAGACAGACCAAAAGAATCATACCGAACCACTCAACTAAAAGAATCAAACAGCTTCTACAGTTTGATAGAAATAAAGTACGGGTAATAACCGGAATACTCACGGGTCATTCGCGCTTGAAAAATCACTCTTTGTAGGTTCTGCCAACTGCAGGCAGAAACCTCTGAAAACATTCTGTGCCACTGTGAGGCAGTCGCAACTCAGCGCCACAAGTGTCTCGGAGAACACTTTGTGAACCATAGTACCATTGCAAAAATAGAGCTACACCAATTAGAAAAATAAAGCTGATTGAGGACTTCTAGGTTGAAACTGGAGAAAGATCTATGAGGTATAGCACAATAAACCACTGGTCGCGGTGCTTAGAAGTATCCTTCCACCTCCGATGAAATCTAATCTAATATAAGGGTACATGCCAGAAAGATTTTTCTTTACCACCCTGTATCATCGCGGATATTGAATAACAGTAAACATTTATTTTCTTAAAATATAAAAATTCACCCCTTAATGGTTGTCAACCACGTACCGGATACTCGTAAGAAGTTGGATTCGTTTATATTTTATATTTTGACCCCATGGCCTTCGATATCGTAAAATGCAATATGTATAACACTAGTCTGTATGGGGTAAGACTCAACCTGATATTGGTTCTCAAAGATATTGAAGAATTTCTGAACATTTATTTCAAATTTTAATAAAATAAAACTATTGAAATTTTTTTTTTAAGTTTTTGTAAGTGGCATGCAATAAAATTTAATTTAATATATGGAATAAAACCATACCACTCGGGCGCGTAGCGTGAGTCTTCGTAGGGCCAGCGCAACGATACGATCGCTGAATTTCGCAGAATTTTTTGATTACTTCTTGGAATTTAGCAATCAAAATTTTATTTCTGAATGAAAATTACGTGTTTATGGTTGTAGAACGCTATCTCAACAAAGTTTGACGCTACGCGCCTGATACTACTCTACGTCGTAGTATGTATGTACTGCGGAAATTAAAAATTTCTAGATGCAGCGGAGTGAATTGGGCATTGATTCGTGAGTTTACATTTTTATACATAAATGAATGAGCCCGTTGTGAAGCTATGTACAGGTGTACTCACTAATTATGGACTCACTTTTAATGAATACTCGTTTTTAATGCACGATTTGCAAGGTATGCACTCGAAAACTTAAAAATATATAACTTGGGATAAATAAACACTCGCATACAGTGGACACACGAGTATATCTTTAATACTAAAAACCCCATCGAGTCGATTAAAACTGAGTGTACTATTGACACATTATTTTATAATTAGGTAAGCTATTATCTATGAATTTAAAAAAAGTGGATTTTGTTTTATACTAAACTCGAAGCTTGTTCGACTAACGAAAAACAGAAACCTGATTGGCTGATAAATGGTTCTGTCACACGTAATTTCACAAAGAATTTTTCCATATGAAAACCCAGGCTTATTAACAACTTACACCAGGATTGAAGTATCTACATGATAATAGGAACGGATGATACTTTGTTATCGGCACTCAATAGGTTTGAAACGAAACAACAGACAACATCACAACGCGTCGAACAACATCAGAAATAATTGAAAATTATGTATTTGGAATTCAGACCGAACTACCCGATTACAAGCATGAGGCATCACTACGATAACGAATTTAGCATTATCAATAAAAAAGCACCTAAATGTTTTATTGCAGTTAAGCAAATTGGAAAGTGATACCATAGCAATGAATCTAAATAAAATAACTCAACTCAACATAATATATTGGGTACATGTGTCACTTACACAAATAAAATCTACTCCTAGCACCCGATTACACAGAACACAGAGTAATAGCAAAGTGCATACGGCTAATTTTTAACTAGTTGTGTGTACTTATCGCTAACTGGCGGAAAGCGTTATCGATGAGGAAACGAATATAAATGTATATATATAAATATGTAGATAAAATATAGGTTCAGCATTTTTTTTATAGAGACCAGATATGACGCTACTTACATATGTGAACTGTTATTTTTTAGTGATATATGTAGTACTAGTTATTTTCGGATTGTGTGATATGGCAAATTGAATCGTCACAATTCTTATCAATGATTTACTATGATATAGTTAACATATTTATGCATGTGAAATTCATACATAGTATACCTACTACTTTGAAGAACCCTAATCTCTTAAACAATTAGCTTTTTCGAAATCAAAGATACGTCTACAAATGTACATTTTTATGATTTTACACAAAATTGCATACCATGCTATGTACCAGTACGTGTTAATTTAATACAATCCTTGTTCTTAAATGACCAAGAAGTTTCCAGCGGATTTGAATATATAGATAAATCGTATATCTTATTTTGTGTTCAGATGTGGCCAAAAACCCCAAATCCACTTGCTGTACGTCGGGACGCCTTGACCAAGGATGTTGACATTTTTAATCTAGAAGTTTGGCCGAATTTGTAAGACTAAGTTCTTCAACGGACAAAATTGTAGCTACTTCATGTTTTTCAAAATGTTGTACTACACGGCTGACTTTGACTGAAGTCGCTGATTATTGCAGAAGGCTGACTTGCTCATAAATGTCAGCAAGACTAAGTCTTGCCTGTGAGAGGTAAAATATCTCGGAATCATCGTTGGGAACGTAGGTTTAAGATCAGACCCTAGTGAAGTCTCAGCTATCGTCGACTACTCATCGCTTAAGTCCGCAAGTAAAGTATGACGTTTTCTTGGAATGACCGGCTAGTATCGACGGTTCGTCCCCAACTTTTCCGCAATCGTGGCACCTCAGAAAAAAGTCCAACCGGTTTGCTTGTGTTGAAAAAGCAGAAAAAGCATGTTTATTAATGAAAGACTTGCTCGGGCGCCTGGATCTTGATCGGGCGCCTGAATCTTGATCGGGCGCCTGGATGTTGATCGGCCTCGATTTAAAGAGTCTTTTCGTAATTCAGTGCGATGTCAGTAAATCAGGTGCGGTCAGTGTTCTCGTTCAGGAAAACGACGATGCTACTATATTTTGTTGTAGTGAATGTGAAAAGCAGTAGTTTTTCTGAATTCAATAATTGAATAAAAGTTTTCTCTCTCACTATTTATAATTAACATTATTAAGATGTGTTCATTTCGTTGGTTAAAACTTAAAGTGCAACAGAATTCTCAACATATATTCTGTAGAGTATATGTCGGAGAAGGCCACTTCTGCTTAGTGCAGCTATAGCACGATTGAACTCAAATGTTGACCGTGAAATAATTTTGTGCAAATGTTAAAGTGACTGCCTTTAAAGTTATCACGGACCACCAAGTCTCAAATGACCAAAGTCCTGTAAGAACAGCTAATCAGATGGAGCTTGAATCCGATTTCACAAAGGAACAACGACGAGGAAGCCTGAACTTTGTACTCGACGCAATCCCTCGTGTATACCAAAAGGGACTAAATCCGATTCACGAGGTACCGATGGTGGACATGGATTCTTTGGCAAAGAATACAAGGCGTTGCTGTCCACTGTCTATGCAAACGCCAATCGCCTTTCTGACGTATGTTTAAATTATGGCTACGTGCACTGAGCACTGAGACAATAGTAATCCGATTTTTTACGACAGGGTCTGGAAACTGTTCAGTCGAGCCTTGAGTCAATTGTGATTGTTCAGGCGCACGATGCAGATACCAGGGATCATAGTGGTCAAGAAAAAACGCTAGAACGAGCGAAACGATATTTGTTTTGGCCCAGGATGGCGACACATGTAAGGACCTGCAAAGAAATTAATCCCCCGAATCGATCTTTACGAGCGCTTATCATCAAACGGTTTCGTACAGATCAGTCTTTCGCGCACCTCTGCATACGTGACATTACATGCAACATGTTTGTCCCAGAGTTTAGAATCAAAAAAATTTTCTAGACACAAAATGGCATTAAAAATGAATACATAATGTATATAATGGAAACTAGAAATTAATAGTATAAAATAGTGCAAATTTAATTTCTCTGGCAAAACAATAGTGTTTGAGATATTCGATTTTCTTCTTTTTCCTGTAAAAACCTTTATTCTGACTAATGCACTTATGTAGGAATAACGTCTCTGATTACTTTAAAACTCCATGACGTACCGCGCTTTTTTGCTTTTTGATTGAAACTCCAAACTCTTTTAATTTACTTTCAATTTACGAATCGTTATTGTTATAGACAAATAACAATATACTCGTAAAGCTTTAGAGCATTCATTGCATTCTTTCATTTTCTCAAACTCTGCCGCAATCTGCCGACACTTTGTTCCCAGACGTATATAAATAATAATTCGATTGCAAGTTAGTAACTAATCTAAACCTAAACAAACAATACTAATAATAATAATAATAAAAGCTTACCGTATAGTTAGAAATAGTACAGGTATGGCATACATAGTTTTAACATATATGTTCAGTATAATTTGATAAGAGAGCTTCTAATCCGTGATGCATTTTTGGTATTTTGGTTGTCCGTATCTGGGGAATAGAAATAAAATATTTTATGAACACAACATTGTATTATTTTTGAGGCAAAGTTACTCCCATGAACCAGGTGAATTACAGCCGTTCTTTTCCCAAATAAAAACATCCTTACTGAAAGTTGTTCAGCAACTGTAAGAAGAAACCAATGCGTCGACAGTATGGGCTTAACTTTACCATTTTTTGGGTGAAAGTATAGGCGCGATTAAAGTTTGGTTACGATTCGGTTGGAGAGTCAACATCTGCAATGTACTAAGATGCACTTGTATACCTACTTGTCTAGACTTGCATTAATATACATAACAATATCTATTCAGGGCAGGCCCGTGCGCAGGAATGTATCATGGGGGGGGGGGGGGGGGGGGGGGGGGGTTTATCATGTTCTCCCATAGTAAATGTGAATGTAAATGTGTGTTGAACCCCCAAAACCCTGATTCAGGGCAGTTGCGGCTGATCGCCGGTAATTGTTGGTAGAACGACCTCAATAAATACGGAGAATTTATTAAATTTTAAGTAGATGCTGTGGATCATGGACGTGAGGAATTAAGAGTTTTTCTAAAAAATCCGGTCTTCATATCTTCACAAGATAGGATCTTAGAATACAAATGAGAGTTAGACCTGACACACCCCTAGCAAAAAATATTGGGACTGGAGGATGGGGATTAAGATTAAGGGATGAATAAATAAATAAGGACCGATACATTAAGAGTGAAAGTGCTGCACTGAATAGTTTCGCTTTTAAACTTAAGTAGTTCTTCCCTGTAGCCACAGATATAATATATATATGGTATGTATTTTCTCAGAGGACTTAAAGGATGCTACAATTGGCACCAATATAATTCTATGCAAATTTCAATTCTTTCATTGCCCACGGTGTTCAGATGTTACCTTTTTTAATAGAAGCGATACATGCCGGTACATCAGAATCTGGGTGTGCCTCTCTCCACATGTAAACTGCTACTGAGACTGGACTCAATTAAAAAAACCAACTCAAGATGGGCAGATGGTACTATATGTCACACTGCGAGACAGATCTGGCCAAAGCTGGATCTAAATCGCTCTAAAAGGCTGACTCTGCTCAAAAGGGCGGACATCAGTAAAACAGTCGGCGTCCTAACCGGACACTGTCTTATAGGTCGACATGCTGAAAGGCTCGGACTTTTCTCAAACGACTTCTGTAGAAGCTGCCAGGATGAGGATGAGGAGGAGACAGTCCTTCACTTTCTCTGTACTTTTCCAGCTCTGTCAGCCAGAAGGAAAGCTCATTTCGGAGCTTACTTCTTCAACTGTCTTGGTGATCTTGCCACAATGGAGGTCGCGAGAATCCAATGCTTCATTGCAAGCTCTAAATGGTTTGACGAGTTGGACCGGATTCGATGGTCCTGTGATATCACAACGGACCTTTTAGGTCTAAGTGTGTCCGTGTTCTCACGGACAGCCACGCGTACCTAACCTAACCTAATAGAAGCGATGAGGACAATAATTAAGATTAGGTTTTGTTTTAATGCTGATTATGATACATTACTAAACTGGTTTGGTTTTATTTGGTCCGTACCAATAGACTGGTTCGGTTTGCGTTTATGCTTCTTAGTTGCTTTAGAGTGCCCGCAGACTATAGATTTAAAATCGTCCGATAGTTTAGTTGAATGGCTAATGACTATGAAGCAATGGAAGCCTTGCTTCCCTTACATTTGGCTAAAAAATACTTATAAAGCATTTTATTCAAATCTCGCAAAATATACGTAGTCGCGAAAAATACATGTTCTAAGATTTTTCTTCGGCACAGTCTAAATGAAATTTCACAAGAAACTGAACGCGAATATCTCGCACAGCAGAGTTGATAACTCCACGAAAAGGAAACGAACCAAATTTATGGTTTAAACTTCAACTGTGAATTCGGCTCCAAGAAAGCTTCGGAAGATGGAAAATAAACTGCGCAAAAAACACAAAAAACAAAATTCAGTTGAAACTAAAAGGAACAAAGCGAAAAACGAACGTAATAAATATAATTAAATAGAATAAAATACCGAAAGTTTTTTAACGCATTTAACAAAATTAAAATTTATTTTAATTTAATTGTGTATTATTTATTTATTGTTTGGGATTTAGTGAAACAAACCTGGAAAGATTAAGTATTTCACAAGGATGCACTTCAGTGGATGGAAACTGACTACTACCCCGCTTTGAGTTTTCTTTAAAGCAATTTCACCATTGACTACAGCCGCAAAAAGCTCTACTTGAAACATTTTTCCTAAAGATACCGGAACGTTTGTTTACATAAACAATGTAACACAGTTGTATTATTAAATGTTAGATGTTTTCCGGTGTCAGTGGAGTGAAACTCCAACACGAAATCCCCGACTGTTGATTAATCGCTGTCCTTGAGGACATGACAATTTGGAAAATCTAACATTTAATCATAATAGCTTCAATGGTAGCTTACCATGAAAACCAAATAATAAAAAATGTAACTATTGCCTAATTTTACTAACACACTATCACGTTGTGTATACAATATCTGTCGCACTATCACACTATCTATGCTATGCTGTCGCGAAAGTACTATCGTTAAAAACTATTACCGTAAAAATGCGGCTTTAGACACACAAAACCATTCAATAGCAGCTAAAGCAGAAATCATAAGAAAACCTCTGATAACGGGAGTCATAATAAACATGAAATACATATAATAAACATCCATACAAATAAGAACAATCGTAGAATAGATGACGCTGAAAACCGAATTTTCTATTAAGTGCAAGACTTTGTTAGGCAAAGTCAAGTGAAATAATTTATAAACATTTTAAAAATGATAATAACTAATTATCTTATCTTCTTATCTTATTTTTTTTTATGAAACACATTTAATATTGCTATAATTCTCAATATTTGCTATTAAGTACTAGATGATTCAGTTCAAAGTTTTGCATTGGCCTTCGGAGTTGTGCAGGATAGGAACAGAAACGAGCCGGGGATAAACTTCTACTATAATGAAAACACGATTTAATTTATATTTCAAAGCACTTTATTCAAAGCCCGATATTAACATATCGACGCACGTCGCGCCAATATGAAAGAACCCGGCTCCACGCACGACACGCTCTACCGGCATGCACCAAGCTCCATGGCGAACTGGACTCCTTCCTTCCTTGCTGCACGTCTTCTTGCCCCTCGCAAGCTCGATCGTTCCCGATGGCTCACCGGACGGGTAGCGTCCGGTACAGGAGTTATAAAATATTGGTAGTCCAGGGGCTGAATTCTTGAGTTCTCTGGAGGTTCAAGTGAGCGTTTGAATGATCAATTGAAGTTTAAAAAGGAGGGCTTTTCTAATTACACATATTAGTGCAATGCGAATGCAATGATCTGGTCAAACTGAAATACACGAATTCCCATACAAATACAAATCTTAACAACTTAAAAAAGAACGCCCAATCATAGCAAAAAAGAGGGGTAAAATTCAATTGATCTAATTCAGAATGACGCAAAAACAAGGATAACTACATCAAGAACTGCTCGGCCAAGAATAAATGATCTTAAAGATTAACATATTGTCGAGTCTATTATTACCGCGTTTACATGGAGGATTGAGTCCGGATTCAATCCTCTAAAATCTCATGTAAGCGCAGATCGGAGCGAAACGTGATCGACTCGAACCAAACCAACTTCTCGACCTGGATCGAATCGAAACCGATTATGTTCGTTTTAATGCCATCTCATGTTTCGATCCTTCGATCCGGTGTTGTCGCGAACGCGATCCAAATTTCGATCTTTGGATTCTCCATGTAAACGGGGTAGGTATACATATGTGACTAGATGTCTACAAACACTCGTTTGGGTTCCAAAAACCACCCCAGAAAACATATCGTCGAGGGTTTGGTGGGGCAAGCATAAGGCAAGGGGAACTAAAATGAGATCAGCTCGCCCTTTCATCGAATTGCAACTGCCACAGACAGTGATTTAAAAATTCTTGTTAAATGCTTGCAAAAAGATTGCAATTTGTAAGGATAACATTTTTTTAACCCTTAAGGTGTTACACCACTGTAAGATTTTGGAAAAATCAATTTTTTTTTCTTTGCTTAAAAATTGTTTGAACCTTGGAGAACATGGGGAAAAAATTTTAACACATGAAAATGAATTTTATTTTGGAATTTCGAGCTCTTTACCGAGCGCGTCAGGCTGCTTCGAAACGACTACCTGTGTCGCATCAGGTATCCATCTGAGAAGATACTGCCTAATGATTTACCTGTTGGTTTCTAACTTCTGGATAACACTAATAGATATCGCTAGAAAGTTTTTTTGCGTTCCATTGGATGTATTTTAACACAGAATTTCGTAAGAATAGCGTCAGTTCATGTTCAAAAAGGTAAAAATCCTATATATAGCAACGGATATCGTTGTATGCACTTTTAATGATGTACTGACTAACATACTACGGATTACGAAGGTTCTGGATGTGGATATTGGCGTCTAATGCTACAATTTGTGTGTCGAATCTGATGTTAAGCATGCTAAGAGTGCATTGGCAGATGCGGCAAAATAGGCGCGCTCTACCATTAAATCGTCAAGGAAAAAGATTGAACAAGAATATTCCAACTTAGAAGGACAGCTTCATGGTCCTGGAGTTGCAGATTAATGGCGAAAAATTTTAAAAGTAGAACTATTTATTTGTTCATGTCTGTAACACATTTCAAAACTTTGAACGCGATTTTCTCGAAACACGATTTTTGAAATCGGCACGCAGCATAACTCGAACAATTTTCATTCAAAATAATATTCCGAAGAGAAACACGTACGGGATTTTCGATACGTTGATTTAAAAAATAGTTATTAGCAAATAACTGTCCTGTTTTTGGTCGAAAATTGAATAAAATTATTCAAATACTCGCCAATCACTCAAAACTTAATATTTCTAAATTCCCGTACGTGTTTCTCTAACTATATTCATTAAGATTAGGTGGTTTTTTTTTTTTTTGTGCTAGGTTCAAATTTACGTAAGTTAAACTGAGTGCCGCAAAGCCCCTAAAATTTAACATGACTCGGGAAAATGGCTGTAGTCATGGGCGCCCACAGGGGGGGGGGGGGGGAGGTCAAGAAGGGGCACTTGCCCCCCCCCCCCTGAATTCACAGGGAGGGCAAGAAGGGGCACTTGCCCCCCCCCCTGGATTTGACTATCGCTTGTTGAGAAAAATCATACTTTATATACCAAACTATGTTGCATCTACTTTTACCATTCATTCACTGTACAATTATTGTACACATCTTTCATGCCTCGACTTTAGTTCTCAGTAATGACACTAAAATGAATATCAAATCAAGCTATAGACTTAGGTAATTAGCCCTTTTCCGGAATTGACCACGGCCGCGTACTGAAGAAGAATCAGACAATATGTGCATTTCATTTTCCCTGATAATATTTTTCGACCTCCTTGCTAACACTAATGGATATATATGATTTTTTTTATCTACTTTTCTGGTTGATTTACATATACATACATACCGAGTTTCAAATTTGTAGCAGAAGGCGTTCTATATAGTTAGGAAAAACACCTCCAGAGGAGATGAACAACTTTTGATTACAATATCTCACGAACCAATTGCAATTTAAAAATAAAATTCGGTTTCTGTATAAAGTTTGACAAATAAAGTAAATTTTTTTAAGGAGGTGATGAAGCATGGAAGTGGAAGAGATAAATTTTTCTTGCAAATACAGAAACTACGAGTATAGGGCGAGAAATATCAGCAATCTATGAAAACATATCCACATTGTCGAAATATTGCCGCCATTCATTAATCGCTCCACTAATTTTGGCAATACTCGTCGGACAATTAATTGTTTGAAAAATTGCTCATGTACAAGCATCTCTACGACTGGGATTTGAGCGATTTAAGTGTTCCGAAGTTATCGGCTAGTATTCTCGAACGCATGTTTTAAGGCCTTTGTATGGACCCGAAAGAGTAGAACGATTGTGTCCGTTAACGAACTTACGTTAAAATTTCAACCATAAGTTCAGATTCTAAATGGAGTGGGTGGTTATTTTATAAACTTTTTGCCTTGCAGCACTTGTAACTTACCGGCAAGAAGCATTTCGTTCGCCGTATAACTTACTTTCGAGGCTTTTACTTGCCTACTACAAGCCGTCGACAAGATACATACGAGTTAAAATGTTTGGTGGCACATCAAATCCGAAATTAATCGCGGGTAAACACCGGGCTCTTCAACCATTACATTCATTATCATTACAGATGTCCTACAAATGTTCAATTAAGCTGACTTTTTCACTGAAATCGCTTATACCTCATCGGAACGTCGAAGGTCAAATGAAAAAGACCGCTCTGAGCTTGCGTTCGACAATCCCCAATCGTTGCACGCCGGTTAAATTTCGAGAATAGCAGCCGAGCCGCTTCGTTCGGCGATTTGAGGAATCTCGAGTGGACCGAATATCGAGCAAACTCGAGAATTAAGACCCAGATTGGGTATGACTCTAATAGGGCCCATACACAGGCGAGCATGTTGGCGCAAACATGGGTTTGCGCAAGCCAATTCGCTCGTGTATGGCATTGTTGGCCGTTTGCACAAACATGCTCGCCCAAAAATCAAAATATTTTGAGTTTTCAGCGCCAACATGTTGGTGTTGGCGTATGTTTTCACGTGTATGGTGATGTTTGCGCAAACTTCAGTGTTCAGTTGTTCAACTGCAGTCGTTGGAAGAAGTCAATAATGTCACGATTTATAAAATCGGAGTTTTGGGTAGAGTTCCTCGAACTCTATGAGAGTAAGCCTGAAACATGGCGAGTAAAATTAGAGATAGGCAAGAAACCTGCAATTGCAAAAAAGGCATATCATGTGTGCAAGTGGAAATAAAACCAGACAAGCACAAGTTGTTGCCATGGCGGAATCCAATAAGCAACTGAGGCTCGCCAACATGCTCGCCGGTGTATGCGCTAAGACTAAAGTTTGCGCAAGCCTATGTTTGCGCCAACATGCTCGCCTGTGTATGGGCCACTTAAGGCATCTAAGGGTTATGAGTTTAGATGCTTTATTTTATTCGTTCGATGGATAGAAATCAAAAAATAACAATTGCAAACTTCGACAAGTCGTTTAAATCTCTACAAATAGCTTTATCGCAATGTTAAATCTTCGTAATCAGTCTTTCAGCTTTGACAACATGTGATGTTAGTGCCAACCGCTGAAAATGAGATTTGGCTGGAATGAAGACTCCATTATCATTTGACATTGAGTTAATAACTCCTTTGGGTAATAAGAACGTACATACACGAAATCAATCGCCAGGGAAGCCCCATCGAACGTTTTGGGGTGTCTCATCGTCCGATTCGTTCTACATAGCAAACCCAGGATCTGTGCCCAATAGTCTTGTAGCTTTAATACTGATTGATAGGAATAAACACAAGTTGGAAAATTGCAACAAGGAAACCAAACAACTTAACTGGGAAACGCGACTTTACAGCAAATTAGATGAACAAAACTTCGAGTTTACTCACCTAATGTAAATACGTCATATTTAAAAGATAACCGAACCGACAACTAAATGCACTAATCACGACACAGCCGAAAAAAGTAAACAACCAACCAAACTATCCATCCATAACCATATTAAATCAAATCCATCCAAACAAATTACATTTGGCCGTGGAGCTTTGATGTAGAAGAATAAATGGAGAGCATAGGTTAGTCTCGCCTCCCAGCAAGCACATCATGCTCATGCCCGCAAAAAGCCGTATGTTTGCCTTTCCGTCCATATTTATACCTCACAGGTAACTTCCGCTCCGTTCATACTTGAACCTTCATGGTTTCTGGAAGCGAATATGTCAAAGGAAAAGTGCTACAGATCCGAATCGTCCAGATGCAGAATATGTGTTTAATGTTCGGCACTGTTCGGTTCGCTCATAAATTCTAAGTTGCATTGAGGCTAGCGTAGTTGTTGTTAGTGTGCTTCAAAAAGGTTCTTCCTTTTCATATTTTCTTCCTTGATTTGAAAATTGTGTAAAGATTTCAACTCGATAATGTCGGAGAAAAAGTCGAAGTCAACACTCACCAATTTGAAACAATTCAGATTCGAAAAAGCAGCTAAGACGCGTGGAGGTAAATTTTCAATAATTAAAAACTATCTGTTGAAATTGAATTTACTTTAAGGAAAGTGCCTATGAATCTAAGCATGAACTATTCAGACTACTAAGGGGGATGTTTAGGAAGAGGTCCATTTTAAATGCTATAGTTTTTTAAGGATTCGAATCAAAGTAGACGTTTGGAGAAGACTTCTACTCACTGATCCGCCAGTTTCCGAACTCTTTATCGAGATTAGGAAATATAATTGTTTCCATCAAAATTTGACACGATTGCTGGCGAGGTCAGGTTTCCAGTCATGATTCCGTAAGCCAAATTTTATGTTTGATGCCTGCACAGATTTAAGTTTCAAAATTCTCGGTGTCCTGTTTTTGGATGTGCAATCGAAACTAAGAAGCTAGTTAGAAGCCAAAAATACCAGTGTGACATGTAATGAGCCTTTTTTTCTAATACAGAGCCTCGTCCGACCCAATACTGAGCATTCCAAGTGCTTGAACCTTTCGGAAAAAACACCATTTATGGGTTGAGAAAACATTCTTTTGTAAATGCGTCGGCCTCACATCTATTGTGAAATATGATGGCGGCCTTTATTGGCACTGTAATTCCTTTCGATCATCTACAATTTCACCGTACGCGTCTAAACTTAAGGTCTTAAAAGCTGCGGTCACTCCTACCCTCGGTGACTTATTGTCTCATCGGTTTGACTGCTGTTTTAGAGGTAAATCGACTTCTAAAAGCCAAGAATGAATCTCAAACGGTGCCGACTACATGCAGACTTCTGAACCCAAGAGCTAAATAAGCGCGCACCCTAACATCGTGGTCAACTATAGCGTATCAGTAGTGGATCCGGGGGTGCGGTGGACCCGGCCTAGATGAAATCTGAGAGTATTATAAAAATGCTACTCAAAAAACATATGAGAGAGGCGTGAAGTACAAGTTTAAATAAAAATTAAACTTAAATGGACTTCAAAACTATTACCTAGCCATACACACTTCCATTTACCTATCTTTAATAATAATAATTTAATTTAATAATTTTATTTATTTACTATTATTATTATCATTACTTATTGTCTTAATTATACTCTAGATGAACATATAGAGTATTATAAGTTTAATCCAGCCCGAAAATTTTGTAACGCTTAGAACCGAGCTCCGGGCGAAAAAAAGTTAAATGAGCCGTTGTATTTGAAAGTGGACTCAGTCGAGTCGAGTTTCGGACTCGACTGAGTCCTTTATCAAACTGGAACTCAGTCGAGTCCGAAACGTCTCACAAAATAAATTTAACAGTATTCACCGGAAAACCTTGTATTTTCTATTCGAAGTGTACTGTGAAAACATTCATCAAAAATTATATAATTTATTGTTTATGTGTGGACGAAAACCCGAAATCCGCTTTTTGCCGTTCCCTCCATCTGGCCGTACGCGCGAAGTTCAAAACACCTTTTCGCCGTTTGTTCTGTTCGCCGTGTTTGTAAGGCTAAATTCGGTAATTTGTACAAATCAGTTTCGAGAAATAATGAAGTTCAAGTTCTTTGACAGAAAAAGTTCTTTACTCCTTCAAACACGTGTTCACGAATATTGAACGACAAGCAATGAATTGGAAAATTTTGCACATATTAATGTTTTAATGATTTCAGGAAAAAGGATAAATATGCTACAAATCGAGTGAGATCTTGCTGCACCTCACAGTGAAAGTCCGTGAAAAGGGAAAATTTTATTTTCGGTCTTCCCAATATGAAATTAATGATATTGTCTTTTATTTTCTAGTAGCAAACCAAATAACAGTCCTTAATACAGGACGAAGCACATGCGCAATAGCTCCTTTTAAAATATAAATCGGAGTTCAGTATTTCAGCTCCAAAAGTTTTTCTTCGTTTCGGTCTGTCTGTAAAATAATTTGTCTGTGTTGAATTTATGAATTCAGTGAACCTTCAATTTCATTCATTAACCGTACATTCTCTATAAATTACAAAAATCACATAATTAGAATTGCTTCTTTTCCTCGAATTCATAAAACCTTCGCGTTCGAGTTACTCTTGGCGTGTTACCTCCTTAAAGTGTCCAAAGTCTAATCATACGGTGCCTTTGAAGTTCGAATACCGACCGACCAGCCACCACCGAAAATCGACCGACTCGAAAACTGACCGTTAACCTAAAAGACCAACCGACCGAATCATGGAAATGGTCGAAAACCGAAATGACTCGCTAACCCAAATGACCAACCGACCATTTGGGTTAGCGGTGAGTTATTTCGGTCCTTCCGTCATTGAGACCGAGTCATGGAAGTAACAGAAATAAACCAAATTACCGGATTTTTTAACCGATCACTTCAACGGAAAGACTGGGTTAATGAAATGACCGATTTATCCCCTTACTAAATTGGCTAAGTTCTTTAACGGTCAAAATTAGCCTACACCTTCGGGTAGCTGTCATATAAAATGTCATTAGAATACGTGTCAGTGGCGGATACAGAGGGGGCGACCGCCCCCCCCCCCCCCCCCATTAAGAGCGATGCCGAATTTTCTAAACATACATACGTATTTGAAACATTCTCCCATTTTTTTCACTCCACTGCAATGTTGACTGTAATTAGCATTTACTGTAGTAAACAGAATGTGATAAAAATTCTACAAGACAACATATTGCGTAGGTTATAGGGTTATTTTATCAAGAATCACCAAATATGACGAAATTTGTAACCTTATAATCTCCGGTACTTTTGAAAAATTTTGTACTTTACCATAAGAAGTAGTGAAAAAAATAATTGAAATTAAATTTTTTGGTTCTATCTTATTTTCATACTTCAAAATCTAGATGAATTCAAATAGAGTATTATAAGTTTAAGGAGGAACATCTGAGTAGACATTTTTTTTAATTTTTTTTTCGCTCATGTTGAAGCTTGCAGTCCTTAAAATGTTGTCTGCAAATTTCATATTAAAATTCCAATAATTGTAAAAGTTATCAGCAATTAACCGGAATGGGCCCTTCGTGAATTCTCTATATAGAACGTCATTCAAACGCGATTACCTCGAAACATACTTTTCAAAGACGGTTCCAAAAATCTTCGGAAAGCGACTGAACCGATAACTTCTAATTTCATTATTTTTGGATAGGTTTTCTCCTTCGCTACGTAGGATTTTTTTTTTATCAAGCCAGAAAGGGTTAGGTTAAAAACTGAAAATAAAGTTCAATCGGCCGCATTTTTGTGAAGTTTTTTTTTTTTTTCGAAAACCCCCACGTAGCGAAGGTTATCATACTTTACATTTTCAGAATAATTTCGAAATATTTGTTTTGGATCAACCGCCTGCATGAATTCGTGGGAACCGCAGAGAGTGCGAGCGACGGACATTCTTTACGCCGACCCTGACAGCAGCGCCCCTGGTTGATATATATTTATAAAAAATATTAGCGTCACCTCAACATAATAATATACTTTCGAATAAAACTAATCTGGATAAAATCGAGCAAATAGTTTTTGAGATAATAATTTCTAAAATTCACCTAATTTTTCAGCTTTCTACTCAGATGTTCTTCCATAATTTGATCCAATATTTTTGGTATTTTATTCAGATGAACAAAACTTTGGTATGATACCCGGGAGAAAGAGATTACAGGCTCTGCAGGATAGCGACAGCGAAAATGATACTCCATTACAGACGGAAAAAAAAATTAAAATTGATTTATCAGTTAAAGAGAAAGAGAGGCGTTTTTTGTCTGCTGTTAAAATTGTGCCTCAGTACGATCCATTGGTAAATACAAAGTATTGATCAAATGCAATTTTACTATTTAGTACATTTTCAGGATGTACAAGACTCACTGCTTAGATGTAATTGGGATGTATCAAGTGCAATCCATGATTTGAAAGGACGTTGTGCTGTTAATTCCAAGAGTTTGAATTATTCTGCTCAAACTCTACAAAAAAGTACAAAATCTGAACAATCTGAAGATGATAAAGATATAGTTCTAGAACAACGAACGCAGTTAGTTTATGATAGTGATGAAGATAGCGATCTAGACACATCTGTGGAAATATCTTCTCAAAGAAAATCTGTTTTAGATTTCATAAACAATGCTTCAGAAGACGAACTCATAACAATAAAATCTTGTTCAGAAAAAAAAGTTTCTGCTATTATAGAATTTAGACCATTTACAAGCTGGAAAGACATGGTGAGTTCATAATTATTCTATATAAAATGTTCATAAATATATGTATATTGTTTTGTTTACAGAAAACGAAATTTGAAAGGAATAAAGGTTTGTCAGCCGATATATTAAACAATTGTCAAGATTTACTTATGAAACGAAGTAACCTCGAAAACATTATGATGAAATGTAATCGGATGGTAAAAAGACTAGAAATGGCCGTCGCTGCAGGAGGTGGAATAACAGAACAACCGATTATTTTAAACAAAGAGTGAGTAACTGATTATTTCTAACAGACGGCTCGGCCGAAGTATAATATTAGAGTTCAATCTATTACTCGTTTCGCCGCCCTTCTGGTGAAGACTTTAAATGATTACCACAAACTAAGCCTGTACAGTTTACTTCCACATTAAACTTTTCAACAAAGCTCAACTCGATATGACAGAAAAGTCATAGCAATTTAATTTTTCGGCACAGAAAAAAGCTGAAGAATATGCTAATTGTGACGCAGACGCATCTTCCCCTTAAGGTGCGTTTCCAACTCCGCTGTTTTGCGTCGACTTGGATGTCCCGTCACACTTTTGAGATCATCGTTTCCATCTGCGACGAAACGGTCGACACTACGCTAGTAGTTTCAGTCGGTTTCCTAGGTAACTTGCCACTCGTCGTCCAATTTTGACTTTTAATTGACTTTATTATTTTTTAATAGAAACTTTACTACTTTATTATTTTTTAATAATAACTTTACTACTTTATTATTTTTTAATAATTAAGTATTTTGGCCGTCACCATAGGTACGTAGTAGTTTTGATACAAACCAACCTTTATCGAAGACACATTAGTATCAGCTCTCGCTGAGAAAGTGTAGCCAACTCCCGACGATTTCCTCGGCGCGTCCCAGAGCTAGTTTTTTATGTGTGTAGAATCTAGTCGGCGACGCAAAACGAAGATGGAAACGCACCTTTAAACTACAAACTGATTGGTTGATTGTTGCGACGCTCTAACGTAGAATTGCGAGGACAATGGAAATCCACTTTTAAGCTGGATTAATTAATGCTCTACAAATTTCATTTAGATAATACTTGAGACAGAGTAACTTTTTTAACATTCAAAATTAAAAAAAACATCGCTGCATAATACAGTTGTGAAGAATGTTAGCTATGTTTAGGTGAAAGCATAGATCATTCGACTAGAATATTAGGAAGCATGATAAATTAAATTTTTTTAAATTTAAATATATTTTTCTAGGTTAAAACTGGCAGAATATCAACTGATTGGTTTAAATTGGTTAGCAGTTATGCACAAAGAGGAAATGAATGGCATCTTAGCTGATGAAATGGGTTTGGGTAAAACTATCCAAGCCATTGCATTTCTTGCATACCTGAAAGAGAATAAACTAGTGAAAGGCTGTCACTTAATCGTAGTTCCATCATCGACTCTAGATAATTGGTTTAGTGAAATTACTAAATGGAGCCCTACACTAGTAACCGAGAAGTATTACGGTAATCAAGAGGAACGTCGCACCATGCGTACAAAGTATGCAAAGCAAGGTTTCAAGGGCATTGACGTGCTCTTAACAACGTAATATAATAATGAATACCTTGGAATTTATCGAAAAGTTTATGAGTTTATTTTTATTAGATATCATACCGTTGCATCTACTCCTGAAGAGCGGAAAATGTTTCGCGTATCAAATCTGCATTATGTCATATTCGACGAAGCTCATATGCTTAAAAACATGACTACTCAGCGATATTCACAGCTTATAACAATTAATGCTGAAAAGAGAATCTTACTGACGGGCACACCTTTACAAAATAATTTGCTAGAATTGATGTCACTCCTATGTTTCGTAATGCCTTCGATATTTGCTAGAAATACTGATGATATTAAAATATTATTCCAGAAGGTTAGTATAGTTCTAAATTGTATACGTAGTTAGCTAATGCATTTTGTTCTACAGAAAAAGAATACGGAAGACACATCTACGTTCGAAAAAAACCAAATTGATCAAGCGAAACGTATTATGAAACCTTTTCTTCTTCGGCGTCTTAAGAAAGATGTTCTGCAATGTTTACCGAAAAAAACAGAACATATTGTAAGTACATGTGTTAAAATCTCTACACAGAACTCAAACGAACGATTTTGGAAATTAGCTTTGTCTTAATTGTATGTAGTAATTTTATTCAATTGGACAAACTCGTGATTCATTACATCAAAAATCGGCAAAAATAACGAAATTCGTGAAATTCTTTTGACACTTTAGGTATTCGAAGAATTCACGAAAAATAACATAAATTAAATTATTTTCCATTATAAATTATTTTTCATTTAAAATTTCAATTTAAAATCTATAAATCTAAATTTCAATTTAAATTTATTTATAATTTGCTAAATATTTCTTGTAAATTTTGTCTTAATAGTCTTTGAAAAATCATATCTCCGTTAGTAGCTTCAGTAGGAAAATAACAGATCTAGAGAAGTATTCGAAGGAGTCTAATTAAGATTTGTTTTAAGATTTGATGGATTTAAATACTGAAACTACTATTTTGGCTTCATTCGACTGATGAATTTTCCGTTTATAAATGTGAGAGTAGTAAAAATCTTTTAGCAACTTCTTTGGTACGATGCATATCTATACAAACACGAAAAACTACTAGTCCATTTTATCCGAAACTTTCGTGTAAGCTTTTAAATAACAGTATGACAGGGGTAAATCTTGAACATTTCAAAAACGAATGATGAAACTTGCCTCAGAAGATTGGCTCTTTTTTAGCACCGTTGAGTATTATTTATCCTTAAATTATTTTTCTTAAGATACCACTTTTATCTCATTCACTCTTATCAATTCTATTATCGTCGAATGGAATAGACTTTTTCGAGGTTTTTGTGAACGTTCAACCGCAATCGTTCTTGTAACAATCGGTCGTAAGAGTTTTGTAAAGTGTAGAGAGATTTTTAATTTAAAATGTATTAAGTAATCGCTTACATATTAAATAATTGCTTACACAGATTAAGGTGCCTATGTCAACTGAACAGAATGAATACTATAAATCCCTAGTACAATATTATTCAAATAGCAAAGGAGTAATTAAGGGATCAAGTGAATCGGCTGGTGTAACAATTATGATGGACATGAGAAAACTTTCAAATCATCCGGTTCTTATGAGATATTACTACAGTGATAATGACGTAAAGCAAATGGCATGTAAATTAAGAAAAAGTTCTTCGTACAAAGGCGAAAATGAGCAACATATATTTGAAGATTTAGCATACCTCTCAGATTTTCAAATATGGCAGTTATGTCAAAAACATGTAAGTATCGAATCGCAATTGTATTTATATCACCTGTTTTCGTATTTCGATTGTTTCGAATTTCAACTATAATCAAAGGGCTTATCGTACTTTATTTTATTACAGTAAGATAGTAGACAAAGTACCTCGGATAACTTATGGCTTATTTTAAAGGTAACAGTTAGTGCTGCAGTTAACTATGTCGTGGCTGAGGTAGGGTGGGCAAACAGGGCGCTACAACACCAGAGCGTCCTGACTCCTGACAAATCGCGCAATCCATCGCATCTCAGTCAAATTTTTGTTGTATAGCCTAGTGTATATGGTCTGATTGTTTGAGTAACAATCCCCTCCCCCCTCATACCCGCAGCTAGACCGGCGACAGCAAGCGCGTCGCTCGAACTTAATCCACCGATTCGGACGTAGGTGGAATTGGCCCACTTTTTTCCCGTACATTAACTTTCCTACCAATATTTTGATGATTGATTGATTCAAGTTGCGCTTTCGTGTTGGTGTTGATCATGTAGAATTTCAAGCCAAAAAAAGAGTATTGGCTGGGAATTTAACTACACTACCTTTTTTCTAAATATGCAGCTAAACCACTTCGACCATGCCATCTATCATGCGATTATAAAAGTTTTTGTTATTATTATTTTTTGGGTAGCCTGTAGAAAAACCCTTGTACCCAAAAACAATTATCGAGGAAGGGAAAGTAAATAATAATTGAATAATTTTCTTCACTTTCCTCAATAAGAGGCGATTCACAACAATCGTGGGAAAACAAGTCTCATAAGCTTAGCTCTCATTATAACTACGTTTTTATGTATGTAAATGTATGTAATCTCCTCGTATCCTGAAAACGTTCTTAATAGTCGGAGAGCTCGCGACAAAAAATCGCAACAGTTTTGAGAAAGTTAATATTTTGGTATTTGGTTACATTTAGGGTGTATGTGAATATACTAGAGTCAGCAGGTCTGACGTCGGGACACCTGGCTTTGGTGACCTGTCAAAGATGTCAAAAAAGTCGAAAAATTTAACAGTTTTGAGAAAGCTGAAAATTTGCCAAAACTTGGTTTTTACAATGAAAAACTGAAAACCAATGGTCAGACACCCGAACAGTGGGACCCACCCAGTCAGCCCCCCCCCCCCGCAAAGGTGTTAAATCGATTACATTCTGTTACTATGCGCGCAATAATCATGCAAGAGCTTTAAGAAAGCTGAAAATTGACCAAGACGTAGTTTTTACAATGAACAACTGAAAAACAATAGTCACACCCCTATAGTAGGACCCACCCAGTCAGCACCCCCACAAAGGTGTCGCAAAAAACGATTACGCGTGAACAACAATTTGCATGGATGGGTATAAAATACTTGTATGTAGGTACATTTTCTCTATGTTTCAATGCGCTGGTTCATTGAAGTTTTACTTACATATTTATATGAAAATATAATTCCGTATGGAAAATGTACAATACCTTAAAGTAATACTAGGTACTTTATTATATTATGACATAAACGGATCTTTTATAGGTATTACGTGCATGTAACCGATATTTTCATAAACTATAGTTAATCGATTTGTACCAAATTTCAGCTTCCTTAAAACTCTTACGCGCACTCCCCTTTACGGGGGTGCTGACTAGCTGGGTCCTACTGTTGGGGTGTCTGACAATTGTGTTTTGGTTTGTCATTGTACAAACTACCCCGTGGTGAATTTTCAGCTTTCTTAAAACTCTTTCATGACACTAGTTTTGATTGTTGCGCGCATAGTAAGAGAAATTGCGCGTACCCGACTTTACACCTTAGCGGAGGTGCTGACTGGGTGGGTCCCACTGTTGGGGTGTCTGACTATTGGTTTTCCGTTTTTCATTGTAAAAACTAAGTTTTGGCAAATTTTCAGCTTTCTCAAAACTCTTGCATGGTTATAACGCGCATAGTAAGAGAAATCGCACGTACTCGATTTAACACCTTTGTGTGGGGCTGACTGGGTGGGTTCCACTGTTGGGGTGTCTGACCATTGGTTTTCAGTTTTTCATTGTAAAAACTAAGTTTTGGCAAATTTTCAGCTTTCTCAAAACTCTTGCATGGTTATATCGCGCATAGTAAGAGAAATCGCACGTACTCGATTTAACACCTTTGTGGGGGGGCTGACTGGGTGGGTCCCACTGTTGGGGTGTCTGACCATTGGTTTTCAGTTTTTCATTGTAAAAACTAAGTTTTGGTAAATTTTCAGCTTTCTCAAAACTGTTAAATTTTTCGATTTTTTTGACATCTTTGCGTGGGGGCTGACTGGGTGGGTCCCACTGTTGGGGTGTCTGACCATTGTTTTTCGGTTTTTCATTGTAAAAACTACGTGTTGGCAAATTTTCAGCTTTCTCAAAACTGTTAAATTTTTCGATTTTTTTGACATCTTTGACAGGTCACCAAAGCCAGGTGTCCCGACGTCAGACCTGCTGACTCTAGTATATTCACATACACCCTAAATGTAACCAAATACCAAAATATTAGCTTTCTCAAAACTGTTGCGATTTTTGTCGCGAGCTCTTGGACTATAACCTTATAAGAGTGACTCGAAAATTTGTTTTAAAGCAAACCGCAAATTTTTCGATCAGTAGAAATGGCCAAAAAATTAGTTGAAGCTGAGATAGTTTGGTAAATTTTTTGTAATACATATGAGGCGGTGCGTTCCTTACTCTGTTTCCACCGCATTTTGATAAAAACTGGGATCATTTCTGAATAGAGCAGACAAAACTCTATCGAGAGAAAATCATAACTCATATTTTTTTGGAAAATGGAAGGAGCGAGTTTTGCTGCGCACTGCCTCATATGTATGTACATTTTCATACGTTTTTTTTTATTATATTTCAAACGAAAAACAAAATATAATATGATAAAAATGACTAGAGGAGGTTTGAAAACAGAATCAATTTTATCTGTGTGATTTGTATCAACGATATAAATAAAAGAAAATAAGATTTGGAGAGAAGCCATTGAAAAAAGACGTGAAACTAAACGATTTTAGTTTTTTCGCGTTTTTACCTTTTTTTAATTTCTCTGTCTTTTGAAGATAACTGTATGAACATTTAATGACGTAATTATTAAAAAAATAATTCTATATTTTTTTCCTTTTTATTTTAAAAATACAGTATTTTGTTAAGTCCACAAAAAATTGAAAAAGTTCAAATTTTCAAAGATTATAAGTCAATTAAATTGTAATATTTTTAAAATTCCTTCAGTAGCCTTAAATTTACTAAAGTGAAAAGTGTACAAAGTTTAATTAAAAACAGTAAAGCGGTTCCTGAGAGAAAGGTACTCCATTTTGTATGGAAAGTTAGCATGTAAGTAACCCCTTAATGCCAATGCCATGAAAAGTTCAAAGTAATTTACCAGCTTCATCTTCTAGTTGTGTACGATACTGTTTCGATTTTTCTTCCTATTTTTTAATTTAGGACGTAATCTTACAGCGAAACTTTCAGATGTCTTGCTCTGTACGTAGTTGCGTAAAAATACTATTTGTCCTAAAAATCCCGGTATTATAGTATGAATTTTATTATACATTAAGATACATAGTTTCACTAACTTCAGTTGATTATTTTTTGGTGAATATTTTCACAGCATGTAGATGTTAACTGAAAATACCAGGTTTTCCGGGTCAAAGAATCAATTAATTCAAGTAGGTCTTTATTTCCTTTTCATTCGATGACGTTAGATCGATGTAAAGTTGGTTGGACTTGTTCGAGAATTTTTTTTTAAAACACCAGGGTTATTAACATAGGGGTGATAGATTGGATAACCATGGACTTAGGTGTGGGTGAGGTAAACTTGAGAGGAGGAGAAAGTCCATCGTGTTATACTGTAGAGCATGCATTACAGATACTTGTAGAAGTGGCTGTTTTATCTTATATGAATCTTTTGGCACTACTCTGTTCACTTTCTATTCATCAAATCATGCAGTACTCGAGTTAGGCTTCATTGCACCTCGTACTGCTGATATTTAACCAATAAACCTAGCTGCAACGGAGATCTATCACCTCGGAAATGGTGAAAAAAAAATTATAAATCGGGGTTTCACTTTAACGAGGGGTGCAAAGCCTAAAAATCGGTGGTTCGAGGCATAGGTCGCACTTAAAGCATTTCGGCTCAGAATCTGGACCATATACGGCCAGGTTACGTGATATCTTCGGGGGCAAACGACGGGTACGTCTTCTCTTATTGACGTTTGATGCGCGATCCCGTAACAATTTTTCCACTTATTATTACTTTAAATGTACTTGTATGCTTAGATTCTCATTAATAACTGTCTATTTCAGAATGTATACAGCATGGCCCTACCCAATGAAGTAATCCTGAACTCTGGAAAGTTTCAAGAGCTAGATAAGATGCTACCTAAATTAAAAAAAGAAGGCCATCGGACCTTAATTTTTAGTCAATTTACAATGATGCTTGATGTTTTGGAAAAATATCTCGAAATACGTGATTACGGGTACATTAGATTGGATGGTTCAACTGTTGTAACAGAGCGACAAGAACTCATTGATGAATTTAATAATGATCCAGACATCTTTGTATTTTTGCTGTCAACTAAGGCCGGTGGAATGGGAATTAATTTAACTGCTGCTGATACTGCAATTATACACGATATCGACTTCAATCCATACAATGATAAGCAAGCAGAAGACAGATGTCATAGAATGGGACAAACTAAGCCTGTCAATATTTATCGATTAATATCTGAGGGTAGTATTGAGGAAGGAATGTTAATGGTTGCAGAAGAAAAATTAAAATTAGAAAAAGAAATCACCTCAGAAAAAGATGACGTTAAAGAACATAAGTGTATGGTTCGTTTATTGACAATGGCTCTTGGAATGAATGATCAGCATGCAGAGTCTTTATTAACAAATGGTTCGTCGTCAAATAATTTTTAACTTATAAGTAAATGTGCACCCCTCTCCTTTAATTTTTTTTATCCATTTCTTAAGCAAATAAAATTATAGTCAATATTTATTTATATATCTAAGTTCAGTAACTTTTAATGCAAAAAACAGCAACAAACTTCGATTGTGCTGTAATCAATTGTGAAATAGCCCAGATAATTCATTACAGATTTTTTTTTAATTGTTTTTGGAGATAATAAACCTGGATGGTAAATTATGTAAATGGGATGGCTTTTATATTTCTATTTTTTATACTTACTTATGTTTGGAATGATTCGCTGTTTCTGCTGGTTAAATTTCCGCTATTGATCGTCGAAAATCGGAAATGATTCGTTCGGTAGTTAATATATGCTGTTTTTTTTTATTTGAATTTTTTCTATCAAGTTCTGTGCGAATTTAGCTACATAAACTGCACTTAGCAAAAAAAGGATCATCTGATGCCGAGATCATATTGTTTTCATCTTATTATGGGTCATTCCATCAAGAATCGCCAAAGTTGTGATCTTACCATCTCCGATTCTTTTGTAAATTTTTGTACTTGAAGAACTAGTGAACAAAATAATTGATATTCAAGATGTTGTTTCTATCTCCATTTTTTAACTAACAAAAACAATCTTTAAAATAATCCTTTTATTATTCAAGGATAAAAATTACCAGAGATATGAATTTTCAAAGAGGACTCGGACACCATTTTTGCCAAAACTTTGCCATACTATTCATACTAACAAAAAATATACGAACTGTACCTATATACTCTAGATCAGTGTTTCCCAACGTGGGGCCCACGCCCCACAGGGGGGCCATTCGAAAGAAAAAAATATAGTTTTACTTCACACTTAAGGGCGGGGTAAGGTTTTTAAACTTTTTTTTTTGGTATTTTTTTTAAATTTTTTTAAACTTTGCAAGAATGTTGTGTCAAAATTTCAAGTCGATCGGAGCAAAATTAAGGGAGCTATGAGCAGCTTAGAGGTGTACGCAGTCATATGTGACGCTTAGTGTGCAAAACATTAAAGCGTTTTTCTGAAACTTGTCAGTTTTGAAGTCGGTGTACGTTGTAACTCAAAATGTATTGCACCAATTCTTTTGAATTTTTTTTTACTATTTCTACACATAAATCACCAGGTAGTGACGACGAGTTTTTTTTTAATTTTACAATTATTTTTTATGTTGCAATAAAAAACTTAACGTTTTTTTTAAGCAAAAATCGCGTTTTTGACTTCCAAGTGCTACTAAAAATGGAAAAAATCGGTAAAAAAAAAACTCGATGTCATTACCTCGAGAAACATTTCACCTAATAAACGCAGTTAGATTTTTTTGTTTTTCATGATCTAGTCACGAGTTGTAGCGTACACCGAGAAACAACCTTTTCTCGATACGCCTGCGGAGATTTGCTGCGAACGCCTTATTTATAAATATTTTGAAATGAAAATTTTGGAAAATGTAGTTCAGATGTTGTATTATTATATAAAAATGAAATAAAACAATCCAGCATTACCGGTATCATCTAAAAAAATGCTTGAAAATATGCCTTATTTTCACCGAATTAACCTTACCCCACCCTTAAGTAAGAGGGCTCTCGAAAGGGAACTGCTTGAAAAGATTTGGAACTTATTGATACTCTTATGGTGATTTCTTTTCTGAAAAGAAATGTGACCCGTTTAGATGAAAAATTATTGCAGTTCTGCCCTCTTTTTTGAAAGTTCCGTCCGACAGGTCAATTGACAATAGAACGCTTTCAGGTCAAAAAGCTATTATTAAAATTCAAATATATTTACACTACACTCCGTATGATTTCTAATTACTGTATGACCCGTTTGACAGTTTAATTTATGCTTTTAAAGCCAGAAATACATGTGCATATATCTGCATGCAGCGCGTCATAACTGATTTAGAACGCATGTGTTTAAGTGCGACGAAACACACGCTCGCACTGCATGCAGCGGAGCACTGCATGATGTCTCTACTTCTACTTTTGCTGTGCAGCGTCAGTGGTGCCACAACTTGAAGTTGAAATTTACCAACACAGAGAAATAAAAAAGTGTTTTGAATTACATTTAAGTATGCAATAAGGCAGCGTACAATAGATAATATCACATTATTGATAAAATCAAACTTCACTAATATCATTTTATGAAACTATAACTGAAACTGAAACTGACAACCACCTATCGAGAAATGCGGTGATTTGTGACAAATACGACCAAGAGATCTGTCAAAAATTCTGCACATCTGTTTCACATGCAGTGATGCCTGCATTGCTGCGTGCATACATTCTGCACATGTATTTCAGGCATAAATCGGTTGCCGCTGTTGTCATAGGATATTTTTTTCTTATGTTGTCGCACATTTGAGGTTAAAGGAGTTGCACCGCCGAAATTTTCGGGGCAAGAAATGCGAGTTTTCAGGGCAATTTTAGCCACGGACTCAAACCCCTTTTTCTAGCAGGTCAAAATTTTTTCCACAATAGAACGGGCGAAACTGCTAGAAAAAAATTGAGGGCAGAAACGGGTCACATTTTTTTCCAGAAAAGAAATCACTATTATGGTGATTTCTTTTCTCAAAAAAAATGTGACCTGTAAAGATGCAAAATTATTGCAGTTCTGCCCTCTTTTTTGACAGTTCCGTCCGACAGGTCAATTTACAATAGAACGCTTTCAGGTCAAAAAGCTATTATCAAAATTGAAATAAATTTTCACTACACTCCGTATGATTTCTAATTACCGTATGACCCGTTGGACAGTTTAATTTATGCTTTTAAATCGTTTGCCGCTGTTGTCGTAGGATATTTTTTTCTTATTTTCATCGTTTCTTACGCACATTTGAGGTTAAAGGAGTTGCACTGCTGAAATTTTCGGAGCAAGAAATGCAACTTTTCAGGTCAATTTTAACCACGGACTCAAACCCCTTTTTCTAGCAGGTCAAAAAAAAATTGAGAATAGAACAGCGGAACTGCTAGAACAAAAATTGAGGGCAGAAACGGGTCACATTTTTTTGCAGAAAAGAAATCACCATTAATAAAGTATCATGCGCTTAATAAAGTATAATGGAATAAAATCTGATTTTTCTCTTATGCCTTTTTTAAATTTTCTTTTGTCTCCTAATTGAAAAGAAGACTGTACTAATTACAAATATTCCCATCGGAAAGTAATAAAATTTCTAATATAAAATAATATATAACCAGTATTTGGGTTATGTTAAAGATTTAGTTTGTAGGTACTGCTTGAAACTAATTTTGAAAAATTTGGATTTGGATTATGCTTGGACAATTTTCATTATGTGTTCTAATAATTTTCCTATATTTGAATGAATTTGAAATCTACTCAGGTAAAAAGGGTAGTTCAAATCCTAATCACTCAATATTAAAGCTAATCACTCAATACAAAAATGTTTAATTTTTTCACAACACCCATCGTAATGGCTCGAACTAGTGTAAAAAACACGCTTACACAATTTTTTTTAATACAAATAATAGTCATTAATCAGCTCTAAAATTATCTGCCACCACAACTACCTGTACAAAATATTACAAAATTTCAAATTGCATGATAGCAAGCTTTCGACTCTTGTTCATTCAATTTAAATTTCCTCCTTTCCAAAAGTTAACTCTTACAATAAATATAATATAAATTAGTAACTTTATCCTCATAGTCATTGTAAAACCAATGTTTTCAGAGCGTTGTTGTAAACGCTTTTCGAGATTTTAAAATCTACTTGCCAAAATTATGCTATTTAAATCAGGTATAAGATACTGCTTATGAAGTTATAATAATTGAAAATAGCTTAAGAGAATTTCCGGCTTTTTAAAATTGTTAAATTACTGCACCAATTTTCTATACAGTAGCTACTGAACTTCAAGGCCCCTCCCCCCTTTGGAAAAGCAATATGACCGCCACTGAGTGGATGGTAAAGCATTTGCGAGTTATTTAGCGATCGATATCTTTGAAAAATGAAATACCTATACTAAATAGCCAAGTTCCAGGAACACATAAATTTTCTCAATATTTTGTTTCATTACATTTATTGAATTATGTCAGAAACATATTCTCAACAAAAATGTTGAAAATGTTCATTGGCTCCAATAATATTAAGTGACTGATACTGCTGTTCTTGTTATTGTCGATCACCTGAAAATTCTGTCAGCTGACAAAGATTTTTCTGTTTTGAAACATATTGGTTTTCCGACTTGGATGATGCAGCCAATGTTAGTCGATTTTTCTGATATTTCAAATATCCAGTATCAAGCAAAACTTGCAGAAATTCAAAATGATGAGTCAGTTAAAACATTATTTAATATAAAAGGATTGATAGAAGTGTTTTGTTGTTTTCTCAACAATTTCCTTGTAATTTCGTCCTAAAACCAATAATTTAAGTTTCTACATTGAAGAGTTTAATTTTTGAATACTAAAAATTATGTATATGGTATCTTACAGGGGGGCATAATAATTTTTGACCGACTTAGGTAGGCATGGCACATAAAAGGTTGGGAAACACTGCTCTAGATGAATACTGAACGTGTCTGCATGTTGTATGATTGCTACTTAAAACTAAAAGACAATAATCAGTGTTTAATTTCATATCTTGAAGGGTAATACCCTAGATACACTGCTTGTATACAAATCATGTTATTGAAATCATGATATGCGATACAAGGTACCCATGATACACAGCCCATACATGTTATACTTTGACATTTAGCAAAGACAGTTGTAAGGCCTGATTTAAATAATAGCAAAATCAGGCCTGATTTCGGCCCACCGATAGGCGAAAACGCAAGGTATGACGTTCGCTCGAAGTATATGATATGAATCATAGCACCCCTGTATGAAAAGTCGTAAGACCTGATTAAATAATAGCAAAATCAGGCCTGATATCGGCCTACCGATAGGCGAAAACGCAAGGTATGATTATTCACCATATGCATATGATATGAATCATATCATTATGTAGGAAATGTTTTAAGATCTGATTTTTTTTCACAAGTTGCCTATAGCGAAATGAAAATGAAAGGGGTTCTGTGGCGCAGCGGTTACGCGCGTCAATCCAAAAACATTCAACACCGGGTTCGATTCCTACAAACAGCTATGGGTTTTATTAAGTCAGTAAGTTAGAAATAATATTTGAATTAGGAAAATATTGTCTTAGAAGAGTCCTCTACCTCCTCCTAGGTAACAAAAAAGAATTCATGGTAGGATTTAACTAACAAAAATAACTCAATATTTTGGAGATTACTAGTATGGTATGAGCCAGACCTAAATGTGAGGCCTGATTTTTCATACTGGTTGGGGGTGCATATCGTGAATAAAATCATGGAACGGTCAGGTACAAATCAGCTGTGATTTATACAGTAATCATAAGATATGACACAGGTATTACTTCTAATACCTGATTGTGATTTTATGTGTCAGACCTGAAATTTGACAGTATCAATAAGGTGTGATTCATGAAGGACTTGCAAGCTATGACGTAGGCATGATTAGTATGGTATGAGTCAGACCTAAATGTGAGGCCTGATTTTTCATACTGGTTGGGGGTGCATATCGTGAATAAAATCATGGAACGGTCAGGTATAAGTCATAGCTGTGATGGCATTACAAATAATACCTGAATCAGATCTGAATCATGCCTATTTTTCCTACAGGGTAGATATTCGTGCCTATGATGTTCCGGCGAAAAGCACTTTCATTGCTAATAAAGATATTGTTACGATCGTTTCAAAAAGATGGCGCTGGGCGAAGTAAGAAGAGAAACGGGCGAAACTGGGCGGACGATAAATAAAATGGATCACTAGCTCCTGGAAAAAAGAGGATCGGATTTATTGGAAAAACGGCGGACATTGTTATCTGCGGAATTGATCTATACGTATCAAATAATAAAGGCGTCAAAAACTGATAATCTCTTTTATTAATTTTTTCCTCTGTTTAACATTTCAGAAGTGGGATTACGAAGAAGACTGTAAGAAGATATATTATAAATGGCGAAAAGGTGCGTGTTTACTTGGACACAGGAAGCGAACAAAGTCTGTTAACAGTAGACACGGTTGAGCGTTTAGGATTGTGTATTCGAAAAGAAAGTCAGGGCGTCAAATTGTGCGGATTTTCTGGTGGCGTAGCAGAGGCGTTGGGAAGCATACATTTCCAGATGAAGCTGGATGATATTGTCATAGAAGTAAAGGCGTTAATTACTGATTGCGATATGGGGAAAGTAGAGCTGTTGTTAGGACAGCCAGCGATCCAGAGCCCGGGTGTGACAATGTTGGTGAGTAATAATAAAGCGATGTTAGTAAAGGATGAAGACGCGGCCGAGGTGCTCAAACAAATCACCTTGGAAGGAGAACCTGCACGGCGGAGAATAATTCTTAAAGAGGACTTTGCGTGTCCATCTTTCTCAACTGGGCGGGCGGTGATAGAAGTGCAAGGTGGACAGCCCGGCGAAACTATTATCATGGCGGCTAGGATGTTTAAAGAAGACCAATCCTGGGTGGCAATTCCAGGAGGGGTTTTGAAGAATGGACAACCGAATGAAATACTTATCAGCAACCTTGGCGAGAATGAAGTACAATGGGCGAAAGGACGTCTTGTGGCCAGGGCGGAGGAGTGCCAGGAACAGTCAGATCTTTTATTGACAAAAGAGAAGGTAATTGTTCAAACAATTTCAGGTTCTAATCAAATTGAAAAGAAAATTAAAATGATTAAAACGGGTGAGGTAACAGAAAAGGAGAAAACGCGATTATTGCGTTTACTGAAGGAAAAGAGACACTGTTTTGCGGAAAATGAGGAAGATTTGGGGCTTACACATTTGGGGGAGATGAAAATTCACGTGACAACAGATGTTCCAGTTTTTAGGCGTCCTTATCGATTAGCGGTAACGGAAAAAGAAGTAGTGCGTGAAAAAGTAAATACTTTATTGAAGGCTGGCGTTATCCAGGAGTCCAGTTCGGCATATGCCAGTCCAATCATACTGATTCCAAAGAAAACGGGGGAAATCAGACTTTGTGTTGACTACAGGGCACTGAATGCAATTACGGTGAAGGACCGGTATCCATTGCCGCTGATTTCCGATCAGTTGGATAAACTGGCAAAAAAAGCGGTATTTCACTACGCTTGATTTGGATCAGGGATATCACCAGGTTCCTATGCACGTTGACTCAGTGGATAAAACGGCATTTATCACTCCCGATGGGCATTATGAGTATTTGCGAGTTCCTTTTGGGTTAGCGAATGCTCCGGCGGTGTTTCAGAGCGTAATAAATAAACTGTTGAGTGGGTTTAGAAACGAGCAAATACTGGCGTATATGGATGATTTAATGCTTCCATCAATGAATGTTGATCAAGGCCTAGATTTGCTCAGAACAGTTTTAAATTTAATTGAAAAGGCGGGATTGAAGTTGAAATTAGAAAAGTGTTCATTTCTAATGGAAACTGTAGAGTACCTTGGTCATGAAATTTCAGCAGAAGGCGTACGACCGGGAGCTCGAAAAACCAAGGCAGTTGAGGAATATGAAGCTCCAAAGAACGTGCATGGTGTGAGGCAGTTCATAGGGCTAGCATCATATTTCCGTAAGTTTGTGAAAAACTTCTCTCTGTTATCCAGACCAATAACGAACCTCACAAAGAAGGGAGTCGTTTGGCATTGGGGTGAGGAAGAACAAACGGCGTTTGATTTGTTAAAAAGTAAATTGGTTGAACGACCGATACTAACAATCTACGATAGTAAGGCGGAAACAGAACTGCATACAGACGCTAGTAAGTGGGGGTTGGACGGCATATTAATGCAAAAATCGGTTGGCGCGGAAGATTGGAAACCGGTGGAATATTTCAGTCGAACCACAACCGTACAGGAACAGGTGTATCATAGTTATGAGTTGGAGACTTTGGCGGTAGTGGAGGCCATAAAACGATTTCGGGTATATCTGGTGGGAATTCATTTCCGGGTTGTAACTGACTGTGTGGCGATTCGGGCTGCTTTGACCAAGAAGGATTTGGTTCCTCGCATAGCTCGATGGTGGTTGGCGATTCAGGAGTTTGATATGGAGGTAGAATATCGTCTAGGCGTTAGGATGCAACATGTTGACGCTCTCAGTAGAAATCCTTTGGCGCAAGAGGACCAAGAGAATGCGATACATGTTAATGTCGTAGCTATTGAAAACAATGACTGGTTTCTGACAGTGCAGTTACAGGATCCTAAGACGCAAGAGATTGTAAAAGCACTGACAGATGGTCCGGAATTACCAGAAATAGTGGCGAACTACCGAATCAGAGGCGGGAGATTATATCGCAAGACATTGCACGGCGATCGCTTGTATGTTCCGGCGTTGGTGCGATTTAATTTGCTGCGTAAACATCACGATGAAATAGGGCATCCGGGCTACGAACGGTGTTTAAAGTTGGTGCAAGAAACTTATTGGTTTCCGAAGATGAGGCGTTTCATCTTGAAATATGTAAGATCGTGTCTGAAGTGTTCTTTCGCAAAAGGCGATTATGGGCGAGGCGAAGGGTTTCTATATCCATTTGAACGGCGGGCGATTCCATTTGACACGGTGCATGTTGACCATTTGGGTCCCTTTGCTAAGAGTGTTAAAGGAAATATTTATTTATTGGTACTTATCGATGGTTTTACTAAGTTTGTTTTGGCGAGAGCCACAAAGACATTGAGGTCTACGGAAACGGTAGCAAGACTGAGAGAGATATTTTCTGAGTACGGGTACCCAAGGCATGTAATAAGTGACCATGGTCTGGCGTTTACTAGTAGGGTGTTTAAGGACTTTATCTCAGAGAAAGGCGTTAGACATGTCCTAAATGCGATAGCTACACCGAGAGCGAATGGTCAGGTGGAAAGATCAAATCGTACGATAATAGAGGCGTTGGCAGCAGGCGCAGAAAGTGAGGCTCGATGGGACGAAGTATTGCCAGATGTAATGTGGGGTATCAATAATACAATCAACGCTACTACAAGATTCTCTCCGGCGCAACTGTTGTTCTCCCATGGAAGTCGTGGTGTAATAGCGGATTTGGCGAGTGGCGAGCTAGCTAGCGAGATGAGAGTTCAATGTGATGATGAGAATTCGAGGGAGACGACTCGTCACATTGAGAACTCACAAGGAGAGGTTGGTGATGACCTAACAGGCGTGGCGAAAGATCTGAATGTTGATCTTGGTCAGGGTGAGGCGATAACGACCACTGACGTTGCGACGAGGAAGCGGAAGAGTGACGACTCAACTGTTCCAAGTCATGCGAAAAGGCTATTACTGGACCGCGCACAGGCGAGTGAAAATATCACTAAGGCGGCAAGGCGAATGAGAGATCGATATGATCAAAGGCGGAAAAGGGCGATCAAATATTTAGTAGGCGAACTTGTATTATGGCGACATGCAGTGGCAAGTAAGCCGGGCGTTGGCATGAGTAAGAAATTGGCGAATAAGTATGACGGACCATTTCGAGTCAGAAAGGCGTTAGGTAATGATAGGTACGTCATCGAGGCGATTAAGGGTGTAAGGGGGTATAAGAGATACGAGGCGGTTGTGGCGGTAGACTCTCTCAGGCGGTATCATGGTGTGAATGATATGGAAGTAGACGTTGGCGATGAAAGTGGCGAAGAGGTTGATCGACTGGATCTGATCGATCTTTTGGAGTCGTAGTGCGAAACATTAATAGGGACATTAATCTATTTTCAGGATGGACGAATGTTACGACCGTTTCAAAAAGATGGCGCTGGGCGAAGTAAGAAGAGAAACGGGCGAAACTGGGCGGACGATAAAAAAAATGGATCACTAGCTCCTGGAAAAAAGAGGATCGGATTTATTGGAAAAACGGCGGACATTGTTATCTGCGGAATTGATCTATACGTATCACATAATAAAGGCGTCAAAAACTGATAATCTCTTTTATTAATTTTTTCCTCTGTTTAACAATATGTACAAAGTGGACCACACAAAAAAATTAAAAAACTCTCAAAAAAATTTGATTTTGGATGAATATCAAAATCCGCAACTGTCATTCATTCAAATTTCATTTGATTTTGGTAACAGATTGCGCTGATGGCAGTTAAAAGTAGGCTATATCAGCTCAAATTATCGAATTTGTATACAAGGAAAGACTTTGGATACTACGGACTTTGGATACTACGTTAATATCAGCTCGTTGACGTACTATATGCGCTTTATTGGGTGATACACTGGTGGTATTGACGATATCATGATTTGTATACAAGTAGTGTATCTAGGGTATAAGTCACCGAAAGAATTTCCTTTTTGAAGGACTTTCACATGGAAGGTGCAGGAAGGACTCACTTGATTTCTTAAATATTTATTTCCTTGGAACCATTGAAAAATTATTGTGTACAAATTCGTAGCAACACGTGTCTTAAGGAAGTTTTGCATGAAAGATACCAGAACTAGTAAAAGAATTTCTCCATCCCCCATCATCCATCCCACATCCTCCATCGCTCATTCTCCATCTTCTATCCACCATCCACCATCCCCAATCCTTCATCCTCTATCCTCCATCTTTCATCCTCCATCCTCTAATCTCTATCCTTCATTCTCCATCCTCCCATCATCCGTCCAGTTCGCGAACTATATAGTACCTCCGTCCTTCATCCTTCTTCCTCTATATCCTCCATCTTCCATCCGCCACCCTCCATCCTCTATCCTCTACCCTTCATTCTCCATCCTTCCATCATCCGTCCAGTTCCTTACAGGAACTACAGTTTCCTCATAGTTTGCGAACTGGGAGGAACGATCACAGTTTGATCATGAAATATGATCATTGCATGGAGGAATATGATGAATGATGGATAATGGCGGATGGAGAATAAAGAATGGAGGTTAGAGGTTTGAGGATGGAGATGAAGAATAGAGAATGGAGAATAGAGAGTATAGGATAGAGGATGGTGGATGGAGGATTGATATTGAAGATAACGGATGGATGGATAGAAGATGGCACAATGAGAACTGTGGTTATGAGTCTGTGGATGGAGGATATAGGATGGATAATAGGAACAGTTTTCTATAAATCAATAGGAAAAGGTCTAAAACAGAAAAGCATCATATTTCGTATAAAGAACGCGTGAGTTCCTTGATGAAGTTTGAAACGAGGTATAGTCGTCATTACGGTACAATGTAATGAGCAAAAAAAAAAGAAAAAAAGAAGTCGTCATTCTAGTAGAATGGAATGCAAAAAAGCAGAAGGTCAGTGTACAAGAGTGTATTGCAGCACTGAGTTACGAACGGGGCAATGAATAAATAGATACAAACTAAGAGCGGGACTGACTGCGAACTAGTTCGTGTATTTTACTTCTGGGAACGCTCATGTGAACTAGTTCGTTCGCGAACTACACAAGCCTAGTTAAAACCCTCAAAAATAAGTCGAAAAAAATATTATTTTTCTCTATGAATGGGTGGTCTAAACTTGGAAGTAACTCACAAATGTTTTAATATCCCAAAAAAAAAAAAAATACGGCGATATTATTAAATTATTTAAGAAGAGCATAAACCATTTGTTCGTTACACTTTTTTCATTTTGGTATTTGAAATTGGAGTCTAAAATATACAAATCTTGTGTATGAGACGTTTGTCTCTCTTATTTAATTATAAGTTTAATTTAAATTCACTTTAAGCGATATTTTGGAGTAAAACACCTTTATTCGGTCGCAATCTCAATTTTGTATTAAAATAACGTTCGACTGCCAGTTTCCGTCTATCACGGAAGGCTTAAAAGTTTGCCACCATACACGCTATATTTGTCAATAGCTAGCAAGAGTGACCAATAGAAATGTCTTTTGTACCTGTGTGTTTCTATTCATTCGCATGCGCATTATGTATTTTATATTTTAGTTAAAAGACCGGATGTGTCTCTAAATATGATTCATCGGGTCACATTATTTAGTTTGGTAAAGTAATCCAAAGGCAGACTAGCAATGCTGGTTGCTAAACATTATATGCATTTCAAATAAAATTGAAGTTCGCTTTGGTATGGTGCGTCACCATAATACAATGTGGGACGCCTGCGCATCATTCAATTCAAGTTTAAGTTCGGTCTTGCTTCTTACTCATCTTTCGCTAACGACATTTAGGATTTAGTTAGTCTAAGAAATTAATCCAACGAACCGGAGCTATGTAATAGGGTAGCGACGAAATTACGTCTACGAATCAGCCATCCTACATAATTTTTATTTTACATAATCGAAACGAAAATAAACAAATAGTGTACGTGGGTGTTGATTTTTATGTACATTTAACATGTCGCATAAACGCGCTAGTTTCCGTACTAATTAAATGGTTAAATTCCAATTGCAACTTAAACGCATATATTTTCATTGATACGGAAATATTAAATTATAAACAATAAGTTTAGTTTGATTGGTACATTATGTAAACTCATATGTACATATCTTACTCACAGTGTGGTTATAAATAGATCGTTCAACATGTTCTGTACGTAGAGCTTAATTTATGCATAAATGTTATTTTTGGATTAATTGAGTTTATAGCAAATCGTTTTTCCTACGGAGTCACACAGTTCGTTTATGTATAAAATGTATACCTACCTATGGAATATTATAAGTTTACTTCAAATATTAAATTGTTGGGCGAAAGAATCATTATTTTCGATTTAAGGGTGATCTCAATTTCCGGATACGGTTGAGTGTCCACTATGGTGACTTTTATTTGTATGGTGAATTTCTCTCGCTGCCCACAGCCACTTCAGTTACAATTAGTGTAAAAAAGGATGTTTTAACACGACCAGAAAAAAATAACTTGATATGTTTAGTTTTTTGTGAAAATCATTTTATGTCTCGAAAAATTACGCTCAAAATATAAAATACTAGTGCGCAAATGTCTATTGACGATGTGCGTATCAGGACGATCAGCACCAAACAAGATTATCAGGCAAATAAATATGAGGGCGTCAGAATGATTCGGTTGAACAGGACTTCTAGCCCTAATATACACACAAGCAACTATTTTCTACCGGATCATAAAACTAATTCGGATATATCTCGCCTTACAGTTTATCTCTCCTGACTATCCACCACTATCGACGAAGATTAAAAAACTGCACCACGATACATTTTTGATATCCCAAGGCGACATAAAGTGGATAATGTTTACAATTGATAATAACAAGTATACTGCCGATTAATAATACAGAATAGAGTTCTTGGATACGATGTCTGCAGTCACCGTATATGTTTATACGTATAGTTTAGAATTTAGATGTTTGAAAGTTGAACTTAGTGAGCGATCATTTCTGCTTCCCGATCAGTCGCGAACTAGTTCGTTCTTTTAGTTCAATAGTTCGCAGGAGTTCAGTGTAGGCTTGTGTAGTTCGTGAACAAACTAGTTCAGAAGATCGTTCCCATAAGTGAAATGAACGAACTAGTTCGCAGTGAATTCGGGTCCTAGTTCGTCTGTAGGATGTAGTTCGTCATGACATTTGCATACCACGTCTCATTCCGCGAAGTTGTAACTGAAAGAAGGAACTAGTTCGTTCCTGAGTGGGGACCCTTTTTCAGTGGGGACCTTTTTTTTAGGTCTTCACATTCACTCCGAACTTGAAACGAACTAGTTCCTTCGTGATTGGGGACCTTTTTTTAGGTCCTCACGTTCAATCCGAACATGACGGGAACTAGTTCGTCCCAGCGTTGCCAACTATTTTTTTGAAAATCGGCTAGATGACAGTTCAAAATCGGCTAAAATCGGCTAGATCAAGCCACCGGTTTAACCCTTTCGGTCACGAATTAAATTGAATGTAAAAAAAAAATATTTTTCATAGTTTTTGACCTTAAATATGTCTCTACGATCTTTCAATAACAAAATAAGTAGAGATTTTTGATTTGTTAGTAATATAAAATGATGTCTACAATTGTAGACATTGTGACGAATGGAAAGGTTGTAGATTTAGAATCTTTCATCATGAAATTAATCGAAAAAAGCATATATAATATAGTACATAACATTAATTTATTTCTGTGAAATGATTTGAAACAATTTCAATCTTTTTGTAGGCAAAAGTGAACATTAAATTTATCACATTTCCACCTTGGTTTTCCACTGCAATTTCTATTTTTATAGCGCATGGATAAACCACCGGTATGCTCTGGCATGTGATCCATAAAATCAAATTGAATTTCCGGTATTGGTCGGAATTCAGTAGTCGAAGAGCTTCGGGAGTTTGATGCAGAAGCTGCAGTTATTGATGATGACGAAGGTTTTCCCATCTTCCGAGTGAGCAAAGGTTGATTCGATTTTATAAGTGCTTCACCAACTCTTTTTCTAAAATACAACAAGTCCAGAATATCCTTAGCAGGAATTTGCTCGTTGTTACAATCTTGACGGTACTCCAGCCAAGAATTAGTCATTGCGATGTCTATTCCATGGAAAAACATTTTTAGCGTCCATTTGCGGGACTTTATTTTAATCCTGTACAAGACAGTAAAAAAAACAAACGTATTGACACCTCCCATTGATTCATTGTACTCTCTTACAATTTGCGGCCTATTTACATCTATAAATTCCTTCCTTGATTTTTCGCACCGTTTCACAGTATCAGTCTCGCCAATAGCAACGTAGTTGGATTCGAGAATAGCGGGCTACTGTTCAACCATTGTACTAGAACAATGTCTGCATTTTTGGATGAAATTTCCTCTGCGAATCCCCTCGGTTTCTTTGAAATCTCTCTTTTCGACAATCCACTCCTATGGATTATTAAACCTATTTACTCAAACTGTTCCTGAGGCTAAAATAGAATTGTGATGCAACATTTCTAGTAGATTATAGGATGTAAAATAATTATCGAAAAATAGATAACGAAATGTTCCAAATAATCGTCTTACAAAGTGCAGGACTACTGATAGTGCACTTCCGTACTGTTGTACAGTTACAGGATCTAATTCGGTTGTAATTTCCTTGGTACATTATGGAATCGTAGCAGATACCACTTTTCCTACATAGAAAAATATTTTTATTCCCCAGGGATGAGGTTTTCCTTTCATATATTGCTTGGCGATGCAATTGCCTTTATATGGATATCCTCAATATCTGCTTCGGAATCAACAATCACAAATTCATTGTTACCTGGCTCCGAGCTTCCCACCCTTTGCATCATCATCATCATCAATGGCGCGACAGCCCAAATCGGGCCAGGGCCTGCAGGATACATTGTCTGAAGTCATCTCGGTTCAGCGCCCGCGTCCTCCAGTTTGTGCATCTAAGAAGCGATTTGCAATCTGCGTCAACTGAATCCTCGTATCTTTTTCGCGGTTTTCCCACCGGTCGCTTGCCATGGGCTGTACCTTTCAATGTGCGCTTGGGAATTCTTCCGTCCTCCATTCGCTCCACATGACCTGCCCATTGCAGCTTACGGAATTTTATAAGAGTCGATGCGGCTGGGTCGTCATAGATGTTATACAACTCGTTGTTGTACCGAATACGCCATTCAGTGCCTTCTCTTACTGGTCCCAAAATTCTTCGAAGAATTCGTCGTTCAAAAGCGTCTATTGATTTTTCAGACGCTTGGGTGAGAGTCCACGTTTCACTTGCATATAGTAGCACAGGTCTTATTATGGTCTTGTATATGCGAAGTTTGCTCAGCCTGTGCACTTTTTTCGATTTTAAGATCGGGAGAACCGTGAAATATGCCTTATTTGCTAGTGTGATCCGTTGATTTACTTCGTCCCGTTCGTTGCCGTCTCTTACAAGGTGTGATCCCAAGTATGAGAAATGATTCACATTCTCCAGGTTGTAGTCCCCCAAGGTCATATTTTGTCTAGTTGGCGCGTTTCTTCTTGTTTGGGTCATGAACTTGGTCTTACTCTCATTGACCCTTAGCCCGACCTCCTTTGCTGCTGAGTCTAGACAGTGGAAGATTTCCTTTGCGTCTGGAACAGATCTGGCCATGATGTTTACGTCATCCGCGTACACCACTAGTTGAGTGGACTTGATTAGTAGGGTACTTCTGGTATCAACGGGTACCTTTCTGATGACATATTCCAGGGCAAGGTGGAAGAGCATGGGAGCGAGTCCATCTCCCTGCTTCAGGCCGGATTCTGTTCGGAAGCTTTGGGTTAGCTCGTTTTGTATCCTTACTTGGGATTCAGTGTCAGTCATGGTCATTTTTGTTAATCGGACGAGTTTTGATGGGATTCCAAAGTCGAGCATTATTTTATATAGTACATTACGATCTATACTATCGTATGCCTGTTTGAAGTCCACGAAGATCTGGTGCACGTCAATGTTATACTCCCAGCATTTTTCTAGCACTTGTTTGACTGAGAATATCTGGTCAATAGTAGATCGTCCGGTTCTGAAACCACCTTGGTATTCGCCGATAATACTTTCTGTATAAGGCTTTAATCGATTATGAATTACTTTCGTCAGTATTTTGTAGGACGTACACAACAATGATATGCCTCTGTAATTTTCACATCGCAGTTTATCTCCTTTCTTGTAGATTGGACATATAATGCTCTGGCGCCAGTCGTCGGGTATTTTTTCTTCAATCCAAATTTTTGTCACGATTTTGTGTAGGAGATTGGCGAGGTACGGACCACCACCCTTTAGGAGCTCTGCTGGTATTGCATCGACTCCGGGTGATTTATGTATTTTTTGGTCGCGCAGGGCTGCTTCCACATCTCCGATAGTGGGTACCGTAGTTGATGTCTGTTCATCCGATGGTGCACTTGATGTTATAATTGGGTCGGTGGTCGTCACTCTGTTAGGGTTCAGCAGCTTTTTAAAGTATTCAACCCATCTTTGTTTAATTTGTTCTGCGTCACTAAGGATATTTCCTTCCTTGTCTTTACAGAGGTTTGTTCGTGGCTTATAGCCTTGTCTTATTTGTTTGACGGCAGTATATGCGGATCGTAGATTATGTGACTTCATGTCAGTATTTAGGTTTATAATTATGTCATTGTTGTGTTTTCGTTTCTTTCGTCTGCAGATTTTGTTTGATAATCGCCTAAGCTCGTCGTATCCTTCCTTTTTGGCTCTCGTCGGTCTTTCAATGTACGCCTTGTAAGCTTCATTCTTTTTCGTTATTGCGTCACTACACTCATCATCGAACCAGTCATTATGTTTCTGCTGGGGTTTTAATCCAATGATCTTTTCTGCTGTCGTTCTGATTCCATCTCTCAACTGTGTCCACTCTTGATCGATGGTTGTCACTTCGTCAGTTCGTGATGCTTCAAAGTGATTTTATAGCGCTGACTTATAGGCTGACGCGACAGTCTCGTCCTTTAGTTTATCGATGTCAAATTTGGGTGTCCTGCCCTTTTTGGAGTACCCGCATAATGCCACTCGACATCGATATTTCACATTTACGATATAGTGGTCGGAGTCGCAGTTTGCTCCGCGAAAAGATCTTACGTCTAGAATGCTGGTCGCAGCCCTTCTCTCGATCAGAACGTGGTCAATTTGATTGAAAGTGCGACCATCCGGAGATGACCACGTTCTTTTATGAATGTTGCGATGGGGGAAGCATGTTGAGCTTACAACTAAGTTTTTGCTGGTAGCGAAGTCGATTAGACGTTGTCCATTGTCATTGGTGGTGTTATGGAGACTATGCCTTCCTGTGGTTCCTCTATGTGTCTCCTCTTGTCCAACTTTAGCATTGAAGTCTCCTAGAAGTATCTTTAAGTCGTTAGATGGTAAAGAGTCAAATGTTTGTTCTAGGGTGTTGTAAAAAATGTCCTTCACTGCGTCATCCTTTTCTTCTGTTGGAGCGTGACAGTTTATCAGCCATACATTGAAAAATTTTGTTTTTATGCGGATCGCACACAATCTTTCGTTTACGGGTTTGAAGTCGGTGATTAAGTTCTTAAATTTGGTATCTACCACGAAAGCTACTCCAAATTCCCTGCTTCCCGAAGCTTTTCCACTGGTTAGTATTTATTATTTTTACATCCCATGCGTACAGATGTCTACAATTGTAGACACAACATCCTTGTAATGCAAGAAGGCCGATAAAACGAAAAAAATGTTGTTTTTGATTTCTATCGTTTCTGTATAATGTTCTGCATCTCAGAAAAAATTGACCCTACATAAAAAAAATTATTTCACTGAAAAACTTAAATGTGAAGCTTAACACCCACCTGCCATTTTTTTTCTGTTGAACAACTTCACTATTTTGTTGTATCACGTCTGCACTGTTCATCGAACCACAACGAAATGAACAATTTTCGGAAACAAAAGAATGTAGCTAAAGAAATTTTAAGGATGCAATACACAAACCGGCTTAGCTCGTGCGATATCGTCCTTATAATTTGATGTCTACAATTGTAGACACCGTGACTGAAAGGGTTAATAAAATACGTTATAAAACGCATTGAAGCCAGAGAAGTGAGACAAAACAGGGTAGTTATAACAAATTGTTTTTGTTTTAGCGTCGTTATGTCAATTTTTGTTGTTTTGTGTTTAAGTGAATGCGACGACGTCTGCACTCAACTCAATCGCTGCATGCTGGTCCCTGGCTGCATGTCATCTCCAGTTTACTATATGTACATATATCTCTATGGGCTAGATATTATTTGTTGCTCTAATTTCTTGATCGTAACAGAATGTTAGTTTGATTAAAATGTAGGGGAAGGTGCTGTACCTCGGTTCAAATTTTACATTAACCCTTAAATCTATTAAACCAATAGCAAATGTAAATTTGGAAATAGTACATATGAAAGTTTATTTGTTTAACCACAATATTAATTATAGCTGGAACTGCTGTGAGTAAATTTGGTGGATCCTGAAACGGTTTTTGGAGTGAACCTCAAACGGACCAAGGTACAACTATAGTTTGTACCTCGGTCCGCTGCTATTTGTAGGACCTTATAAAAATAATTGAATTTTAAAGTCGAAATCCTGAGTAATATTATAACATTCTTTTATTGAATTTAATTTATGTTTTTCTTTGAAAAAAAAAATCTAGTAAATTAAAAAAAAACAAGAAAAATTCATAATAAGAATAAGCAACTTTAGAAAATGGTTTGTCTAGCTGAAATGAACAGTAGTGTAAAAGAGGATTCGCTGCTGTCTGCTTCAAAATCCCCCTACTACCTCTGAGGATGTAATTTCAGCAAGAAAGTCTCTTTTGGCTACAATTTTTTTTTAATGTATGTAGCTTGCATAGTCCAAGGTACAACCAAAAAAACGGTCCAAGGTACATCCCATCACCCATTACTACAAACATATTTTTTTTAATTATTTCTTATGGTAAGGAAGCATTAAATTTACGGTCAAGACCACGATGAATTAGTTGTCTTACCAGTTAAAACTGCTATATAGTAGAAACAATTATACACGACTTAGAAAAAAAAAAAATAACTAAACTAACAAATAAATACTTTTATGTCCAAAAATCACTTTTTTTGTTTTATCTGAATTAATTTATCTTCTAGGCTCACTTTAATGAACTGAAACAAAAGCCTACGCATTTGGCAATCTTTTATTGAAGAAACTTTTTTTCCAGCAGCTAAAGTTTAGTTGGAATTGACGTTTGGACCGTGGTACATTTGGTCCAAGGTACAGCACCTTCCCCTATTGCAAACAGGAATAACACACTTACTAAGAACAAAAACCATAACACTTTTTTTATTCTAAATAACAAAAATATACTTCAATTCATTACACATAATTTACAAAATAAACTTTTTCCTATTTTTACACAGTTCTTCTACATGTCTTTAATTAAATAAATATGTGGTAAAAAGCGATAGCAGCTTAAGTCGAGAAAATAATTAGACAGTTATCAAAATTGATAAATAAAATTATATTAGGAGATCTTATTTAATGGAATTTAATAATTTATCACAACAGTAATCAATTCATCAAACAATGAACATTAAGTTCTTTTATGCAAAAACTAATAGTATGGTCGGTCTATAGGATTTTCAGATGATACCTTTTTCATCCCCTATTACACGAATCGGCTAAATTTTCGGCTGTCGGCTAAACCGAAATTTCTTCGGCTAGATCTCGATGAAATCGGCTAAATCTAGCCGATTTTCGGCTAAATCTAGCCGATTTTCGGCTAAATTGGCAACACTGGTTCGTCCGTGAGTGAACTGCGAACTGCAAGAATGAACTAGTTCGCAAGGGCTGGGGAACTAGTTCGTTCGCGATCACTAAGGTGAACTAGAATGCACAAGCCTAGTTCGGTGATGGGAAACGAAAACAACTTGTAGTCGTCGTTGTGGTAGAATGTGATAAAAGGTCGTCTGGTACAATGTGATGACTTAAAAAAAGGACGTTAGTCTACAATTTTTTGTACCACTGACGAATTAGGAGCGGGACTGACTGCGAACTAGTTCGTTCATTTCAGTTATGGGAACGCTCTTCCGAACATCCGAACTATAGTTCGTTCGCGAACTACACAAGCCTAGTACGTAGAGTATTTACGGCGATTCTACGTTTAGTCTTTTAGGTGGTTATACGTAGCATACGAGGGCTCTTCCATCTCGCCTGACGTATAGATGGCGGTTTTTATTTGAAAGAAAACTCTATGGCAGAAAGCATAATCTCTATAAGGCTTAAGTTCGAAGATTGTAGACGCTATGTTGTTTAGTCTTTATTTGGCCATAAAATGGTATTATATGACCATAGACTAAAAGTGTTCGAGCTAGGTTTAAGTTTAGGTTGCAAAAACCTCACATAGACCCACGAGAGTCCATAGTGATACCACATAAAAACAGGAGACCCCATGTACCTATAGTAGGTGCGCTTGCGTTTCGATCTGTGTTGAGAGCTCCTCGTTTAATTCAAAGGTCCCTACACTACTATTATACTTTGTAAGTTTTGTAAATTTTTAACCGTTAAAAGAGTGTCTCCACTTAAGGGGGTAGAACCATAGCCAAAATTGAGCAGACTCTGCATGCTGCTAAAAGAGACTTCTTTAAGGAGCTTTCCCCCGTCTCCTAGCGAGAGCTGGGCAGTTGCACAGGAGGTGTTCTAGCGTGCTCGAGCTAGCAGGCATAATAGGCAAAAAGTCCTGTACTTAGCATCATGGTGCATTTACACTCAGCGTTTGCGACGAGCCTCTATCCCCACCAAAAAATCAATCAATGAAATAGGTCGTGCAGTCGCAAGAGTCTTACATTGAGAACCGGTTTGCAATGGCCTGATGGGGGTAGCTTCTCGCCTCGAGGCGAGCCTCATGGGTGAGTGTAAGCCCACCATCAAAGAGAATGGGGTAGAGTGGAAGCTGAGCATATTCCAAATCAGCATCTGTAGACTTATTCGACTATTACGCTTTAACAACATTAAATGGAATGGAGTAAATTCGCACTAAGTTAAGTTGTTACATTGGGAACCGGAAATGAAAGACTTTCGGTGGCCGCGAGCCGAAGCAAAAACTTTGATTGTGGGTTCGATTTCTACTCACAGCAATAGTTCTTATTATTATTTATTTTATTACTATAATTTAGTAATCGAGAGGTGCTGAAACCCGATACGGGGTTTTCTATTGATATCTTATGGACGCTTCCCCTCAATCTAATGCTATTTGGACATGAGATAGCTGTGCGGAAGATGAAACAAAAAAGCGCCGTGAGGATGTTGCAATCGAGTGTTTGACAATGTTTCATAGCAATAAAACCGAGTTTTTTCGACGATTCATAACCATGGGCGAAAGATGGGTGAGTTTAAATTAATGGACTGTTACACTGTATGACCAATGAGAGCTTTCTACAAGCTCGCCATTCATTTTACGAAAATATATGCAAAAAACTGGGAAAAAAGCGAACAGTGTAACACAAGCTTAAAGCTCAGCCTCACTAGCTTTATGCGGCGAGCCGCCACTACTAGCAGGGGAGCATTGACTCCAAGGAAAGCGAAGGTAGTCCTATCTGCAGGCAATGTTATGGAGTCAGTTTTTTTTTGGGTTCGCCTGGGATAATTTTGATTCCTTCCTAAAAGGAGTCTATGTAAATTTTCGTGTTTTCTCGGTTGCTACGTGGAACTGTTGACAGGGTTGTCAATGGTCCTATTCCACTCGATGCGTGGAAGCCAGATACATTACATGATAAATATGTTAATTTTCTTTAGCAATCCAACACTGATATTCGCGTGCCCAAAAGATGGTTGACTGCAGGAAACTTGTTCTCTAAAACTAAGAGATGTACGTGTGCTATTCAGGACAATGTGGTACCGACTCGTAACTACAGGAAATAAATCCTCAAGGAATGAGTAGATAATGACCAATGCAGAATCTGTGGTCACACTACGAAAATAATTGACCATTAATCTCTCGTTTGTTCTGTGATGGCTGATGGTCTTGTGTAGTACACGGATAGACATAAAGGCCCGAACACAATACTTCCGTTCCGTTATGGCAAGTGAGGTTATGTGATCCGTAAAAGATGAATTTTGGTCGAGTTGTATTTGTGTTGCAAGGTACCGGTTTCCTTACCCGATTTGAGCGGGTGTTTCTTTGATACAAAATTAGCATTAGCGTCTGATCGCTGTATAGGACGTAAGATGAAAGCTAAGATCGATAAGTTTTTAATGTTCAGACTTTTGAAAAGGGAAAAAAAACAAGAAATATATGAAATACGGGACTCCTTTAATGTGGAAATGTCGCAGTTGTTAGGCGGCTTAAAATTTAAAAAATCTGCCAAGGGTCTGGACAAAACTTTATTATTTTTCGGGATCGGCCAAAGTCGGAGCATATAATCAGTTGTTTCGAGATTATAACTTTTCTTGGAAAGTTAATTTAGCTCGTAAAATAAAAGTATTTAAAATAGAAACAACCAATTTTATATCTCATCAGAACTAAGGAATGGAAGTGTACAATATGCAACCTTATGCCACAATATGACACCTTCTTAAACCGAATTTTGGGTTGAATATTCAAAAATCCTGAAAAAAGTTAATAGATAAATATGAAGACAGTACGAGAAACTAAAAACCAATTCAATTGCTTATCACTTCATAAAGAAATAACGGAATTCGTGAACACGTGTTCAACCATTTTCCACTCTCTTAGGGGCTGCAAGAGAAAAAAACTTATAAACAAGTCTTACGCGATGGTTAAAGTTGAAAGTGAAAAGATAATCGATATCTCATCAGGCCTGAGGGTTATAGCAGAATTCGTAAAAAAGTATATAATTCGAATTTTTACACTTTCTGTTCATTGAGCCCTTAAAAAAATAAATAAGCCCCTTAGGGCTAAAAATTCGAAAAATCCTGAAAAGGCTTTCAAGCTATTTATATAAAGAAGCAGTAGAATAAAAATGAATTCAATATTTTGGAAGACCTAACAGATATGACGAAAATCGTGAAAATATATGCATTCCATTTTCTTTGATCATTTTTTTTTACCCCCTTCCAAACACTAATAGATATTTGAAATTTTTGTTTATCTAAATTACTTTTCTAGTTGATTTACACATACATACCGAGTTTCAACTTTGTACCATAGCTGATCTATAGATAGAAAAAACAAACATTTTACCCCTATAAAAAATTATATTTTTCAAACATGCCGCTACTGTAGTTTAAATATCAATATTTCAGCCTTTTATTTTTTTTATTTATCTTCCACTGTTCTTGAGATATGAGACGTAAATTCTTAGAAAAATTCTAGTCCCCTCCACTTTCATGCTCCACCGCAGCCTTGAAAAAAATTTACTTTCAGCAGACTTTATTTTACCGAATTATATCGTAATCTAAACTGCTATCTAGCGCAAGCGGTTGCTGAGATCTAGAAATCAAAATTTTCCATCTGAAACGCTTCCCCCACCTCCCGCTTCACACTACCACCCCTCAAAAGGTGTTTATTTAAAGGAGTTTACCCACTCTACCCACGATAAAAAAATTCAACTAAATAGCTCACAGGGTTTGGGTGCTACGAGCCTTCAAACAATTTTCCGTACACTGGTCGACCTACGGCGGACAGGCGGACTGAAATTTTGTTTTGCTTTTTTCGTGTCCACTAGTCATGAAACGTAAAAAAACAATTTTGAATATTATTGAACTAATAAAGTAAAATAACTAGGAAGCTATAAGGAAAGTTTTTTTTGTCTAAAATGCACAATTTTTTGTGATACATATTTACTTATCGGAGTTTAAATTATCAAAAAAATGTTCATTCGGTATAAACTGTTCACTTTACCGTTACAGGAAAAACGAAGAAAAGAACGCGCTTATAAAGAAAATATTACCTGCTACATTATCGACAATTAAATAGGACTCCACTGTATTGAGAACATGATTGAACACCCAAATATTCAAGTTGACGGCGAGAATGCAGGACCCGAAATCAAAATGATGGAAAAATTAAGTGAGAATCAGTTTCCGGGAATAACTCGCGAAAGGAGTTTCATTAGGACATCTAGTAATCATCAGGTGAGTAAATATATTACATCTTAATGTTAATGGTATAGACTATCACTATAGAGTCTTAATAATGTTATGTCCTCGCTTACAACGGTACCCTCCAAGATCGTCACTAAAAGATTGCACCCAATTTACGAACCAAAAAAAATTAATTTGAGTGATCAATGGGGGTTTGGGAGATTAGACTCCTCAAACCGTTTTGTGGTCTACTATAGCTGAATTACATCGCAAGATTTTGAACTGGATTTCGCGAATTTTTGAAATTTTGACAATCTCTATCAAAGTACATATACTAGTACATTTAGCATACATTTGAGACATTTTAAAATATGCCATTTTGCCACCGCCCATTACTCTTACTATTTCGCATATCTACTAGATTTTCCATACAGGGCTGAGATTTCTAAATCGCGAGACTACAGCAAAATCTTTACCACGCTTACATTTCACGACAATATTCACTCTGATATATTTTAAATACATATATTATTAAAATTGCTCAATCAGAATGGCGGAGACGGACATTTTTTGGGTTTACTAGTTCTAAAACATGAAAATACAAAATTTCTGAGCAAGTACGAGGGTGAGTCAAATATAAACCGGACTTTTTTTATACACATTTATTAACAGTAATAATATTCAAATAAGACTTTAATCATTTTTCCACATAGTCTCCTGCACGCTCTACACATTCCCAACGTTTTGGCAGCTTAAAAACTCCTTGTTCATAGAAAGTTTGAGGTCTGAGGCCAGTTGCGCACGCGCTCCTCAACTTCTTCATTCGCTTCAAATTGTTCGCCTCCCAAAACTTCCTTCATGGGACCAAACAAAAAATAGTCGCTTGGGGACAAGTCTGGGCTATAGGGAGGGTGTTCCAGGGTCTCCCAATGCAGCTCAATTAATTTATCCTTTGTCAACGCAGCTGTGTGAGGTTGGGCATTGTCATGGAGGATCTGTGATGATCTGTGAGGCTCTGTCATGGATCTGTGATGATGGAATAAGCACTACCATGGCTAATACCCACTTCTGAAGCGATTTCATCAATAGTGAATCGGCGTTCACCCTCGATTGGATTTTGAACCGCTCGAATATTGTCATCAGTTACACTTGATCTTGGGCGTCGATCGTGGGATTTATTTTCAACACTTTCTCGTCCATTTTTAAACTTGCTAGCCCAATCAAACACTTGTGTCCGTGAAAGCGTATTGTCACCAAACTGCACCTTCAACCGAGCCAAAATAATTGATGGTGAAACGTCTTTATTTGTTAAAAATATAATAATAATACGTTGCTCAATGGATAAAGGAACCAATTGCTCACTCATGATTGCTACTGATCAACTGGAAGAATGAGCAGTCCGGGAGCGGCTGTCCCCACTCTTAACAAACCAACCTAAGCCCCCCCCCCACCCAACCAAACCGCTGGGCAGAGTCTGAGACTCATAAAGACAAAAGTCCGGCTTATATTTGACTCACCCTCGCAATTTAAAGTTTTATTGTATACTAGCCGCATACCGCGGCTACGCTCATGTTGTTCCATCGCCCGTTACTGCCGTTTATCCATTGGTCCTGCTTGTCCCGTTGATATATTACTCCCGTTTCGGGTACACTTTTTCAGCTCAAGGAACTGGAGACTTTAATGCCATTTTTCATTATTCATTTTTCACTTCTCATTTTTAATTTTTCTCCATCCCCCATCCTCTATCCTTCATCCACCATCCCCCTTCCTCCATCCTTCATACACCATCCTCCATACTTCTTCCACTATCCTCTATCCACCATCCATAGTCCAACTTTACCATTTAGCAATAGGAACGCGAAATTAATACTCCGAAAATGAACAAGTTGGCGCTAAATCATATGAAAAACACTCAAATGTTGAAATAGCTCACCAACCACCAATTTTGGGAATATATAATTATGTTCCCGACCTGTCCGGTAGTCTCGAGAATGTACGAGTACATGCAACATTTGGGAGGGAACGGTTCACAGGTGTAGATTTCAATCGAACCCGACCTCAAGTACACAAGCGCCTTCACTCGCATTGACCGATTCGAGTTAGCGCCAGGCGCGTGTGTACAGGGCCCATTCGCGTTAGCTCGCATGAAATTGAGATGTGCGTACATTTGTCTCTCTGGCACTGTTTGGACGCGTTTCAAAGGGATTTGCTTACAGCACTATGGGCCTCGCTTGTAGCACTCGCGCGTACCCTTTACACACGCGCCTAGACGTTCGCGTCAGGCAATGCGAGCGAAGGCGCGTGTGTACTTGCGGCATTAGATAAGTTACTGAAACCATTTTACAAAAATCAGCTACTTTAATTGGTAGTAACTTCGAACTATGACTATAATAACAAACGATGGATCATGCATCAACTAATTTTATTAGAAGGCTGAAATCGATCATTTTTCTAGATGATGGACCTATATTTTAGATGAACCGCCTGTTTAATTGTTTCTTTGTAATGTTTATGTATTTTTTAATTACTATTTTATTGATGAAAGTTCTAGGTACCTATCTATCACTTTGATTGTTCAAATACTATTTTACAATTCTTATAGAACAATTCTAAACGAAGAAGCTTAACGATCAATCAACACATATCTAATGCTCAGCATCAATACGCAAGCCAAATACGGGGGAAACCGGCTATAGAAATTTATCGTCCACCAAGTAAGTAACTATTGATCTTTAAAATTACGAAATTTGATATATTACTTTCGCGGAATCTTTTGAAACGTTTTACTTTTGTATTGATTAATTGGTTAATCAAAATGAAGATTTGAATTTACGTTTCTATATCACTATTTTGTTAATTATGGCATAATTATGGCAAGTAAGGAGTTCATAGAAATTCCCAATATAGGTAAAACGTAACTCGAGCAAAATTAATGATAAACACAAATTGTTTTATTCAATTAAATTAGGAAACTATTGGCCATTCGACCCGATTTCAATTACTATACGCTCGCTGTTATCAACGTCTTAATCTTCTGTGTCTTGATTCGCTTGATAACAGAAGGAAGGTTCTCGGTACTGTCTTCGCGTTTAACATTATCACTGGCGGAATTGATGCCCCGATATTGTTACAAGAAATTTCTTTTCGTATTCCGGGTCGTACTTTGAGAGACTATACGCTGCTAAACATTTCATAACATCGGACTAACTATGGGCAACATGAACCAATCACATCCATTTTACGTCTTGTAAACCGTTTTACTTTATTATTTTAATAATTAAGTATTGTGATTGATTTTTTAAAAAAAAAAATTTGCTACCCTCAAAATTTTTATTTTCACGTTTCATAACTAGTAGACGCGAAAAAAGCAATAAAAATTTTCAGTCCGTCTGTCCGCCGTACGCCGTACGGCGTCCGCCGTACGCAAGGTCGTTTGGAGGCTCGTAGCTGCCAAACGCTTTGAGATATTAAATTGAAATTTTTTTAACGAATAGATGGGGTAGGCGCCTTGAAGTGACCAAATTTTTAGGGGTGGGGGTGTGAGGGGGAAGGAGGGGGAAGTGTTTTAGACCGAAAATTTTGGTTTCCAGATCTCAGTAACCCCTTATGTTAGGAAGCTGAAACTTGGAATTTCTATAGAGTTCTGATAGTAGACCCATTTGCAGAAAAATTGTCAATATTGATTATGGGGTGTGGGAGTGGGGGGAAATGTAATGCGTCCGAAACCCAAAAAAGGTGAGATAGACACATTCTAAAATCCATATCTCCTAAACCGTTAATGGCACACTATTCAAACTTAAAACATATTTGTAGTTATACTAGGAGAACAGAATCAAGAAAAATTTTGGGTGCGGGAAGTTGTGTATGGGGGTGGGGGGGTGAAAAACTTAAGATTACGATATCTCATGAACCAATTGCTCTAGAAAAATAAAATTTGGTTTGGGTGTGAAGGTTGACAAAAAAAGATTGATCAAAGTAAAATTTTTTAAGTGGGAGGTGGAGCATAGAAGTGGAGGGGATGAGAATTTTTCAAATCAAACACATTTCATATCTCAAGAACAGTTTAAGATAGATGCTTAGAATTTTTACCAGAAGTAGCGCTAATTAAACCCTAGTAGGGAAAAAAGTTTTGGGGTTGAAGGTGAAGAGGGGGAGGGTGGGGGAGGGTGAAAAGGAAGAAGTTCCGATGCTTATATCTTGAGAACCTGTAATGATATAAGCCTTAAACTTGGTATTTAGATAAAGCTATAGTAGCGGAATGTTGGAAAAATAAATTTTTTTTTAGGGGTAGTATGCTACGGGGGTAGGGGGTGTTTTTCCTAACTATTAAACGGTTTATGCTAGAAAGTTGAAACTCGGTGTGTATATGTAAATCAACTAGAAAAGTAATTGTGATAAAAAAAAAATTGAATATTCATTGGCGTTTAGAAAGGGGGGCAAAAAAAATTATTTGAAAATATAATAGATATAAAATTCATATATTTTCACGATTTTCGTCATATCTACTAGGTCTTCCCAAATATTGAATTCATTTTTATTCTACGGATTCTTCGTATGAATACCTAGAATGCGTTTTCACGGTTTCTTGAAATTCGACCCCTAAGGGTAGTGTGGTACAAGTGAAGGTGTTTTTCCTATATAAGGGACGGCTTAAGCTACAATGTTGAAACTCGGTGTGTATATGTAAACCAACTAGAAAGGAAATTGTGATAAAAAAAAATTTGAATATTCATTGGCGTTTAGAAGGGGGGGGGGCAAAAAAAAAATATTTGTAAATGTAATAAATATAAAATGCAAATATTTTCACGATTTTCGTCATATCTACTAGGTCTTTCCAAATATTGAATTCATTTTTATTCTACGGATTCTTCGTATGAATACCTAGAAAGCGTTTTTAAATTTTTTTTGAAATTCGACCCCTAAGGGTAGTGTGGTACAAGTGGGGGTGTTTTTCTTATATATGGAACGGCTTAAGCTACAATGTTGAAACTCGGTGTGTATATGTAAATCAACTAAAAAGGTAAGTGTCATAAAAAAAAATTTGAATATTCATTGTCGTTCAGAAGGGGGGGGGGGGGCAAAAAAAATATTTGTAAAAATAATAAATATAAAATTCATATATTTTCACGATTTTCGTCATATCTACTAGGTCTTTCCAAATATTGAATTCATTTTTATTCTCCGGATTCTTCGTATGAATACCTAGAAAGCGTTTTCAAGGTTTTTTGAAATTCGACCCCTAAGGGTAGTGTGGTACAAGTGGGGGTGTTTTTCCTATATGTAGAACGGCTTACGCTACAATGTTGAAACTCGGTGTGTATATGTAAATCAACTAGAAAAGTAATTGTGATAAAAAAAAAATTTGAATATTCATTGGCGTTCAGAAGGGGGGGGGGGGGCAAAAAAAAATATTTGGAAATATAATAAATATAAAATGCATTTATTTTCACGATTTTCGTCATATCTACTAGGTCTTTCCAAATATTGAATTCATTTTTATTCTACGGATTCTTCGTATGAATACCTAGAAAGCGTTTTCAAGGTTTTTTGAAATTCGACCCCTAAGGGTAGTGTGGTACAAGTGGTAGGTGTTTTTCCTATATATAGAACGGCTTAAGCTACAATGTTGAAACTCGGTGTGTATATCTAAATCAACTAAAAAAATAATTTTGATTAAAAAAACGAACATCTATTGGCGTTCAGAAGTGGGGCAAAAAAAATTATCTGTGAAAATAGAATGCATATTTTCCCACGATTTTCGACATATCTACTACCTCGTCCCAAATAATGAATTTAATTTTATTCTATGTATTCTCCATATGAATACCAAGAAAGTGTTTTCAAGATTTTCTGAAAATTGACCCCTAAGGGGGTGTAAAGTGATTGTGTACTTTTTCATAAACTATTCCATATCTCTCAGATCCAATCAGATTTTCACTTCCATGAACTTGTTCTTTTCTTTTTGATAGGTTTTCAGTCACATAGTAGCCTACACCGCATTTCAGAATTGAACGCGTTCCTTACTTCTGCCGGAAAAATAATAAAGTTACGCCCAGATTGTTGGCAGATTTTTATCATGTTATTGATTTTGACATGAGCGCGACACAGCTGAAGTCAGCTTTGAATAAAATAATTAAATATCCTATGTAATTTGTTCGAATTATTTATCGCTTTTTGTTATAATTACTGTAAGTAATCAGCGCTTTGATGAAACTGGAAATAAATAAATCTAATAACACTGGTTGTAGCTTTTTCTCGGAGTAGAAAAGCTGGTTTCCGGTTCAAGCCCTGCAGGATTATATACTGCATGTTTTGAATCGAAAGATTTCCAGCATTTTCGGTAGTTGTTGCGAATCGCGTTAAGTGACCATCTATCGAGGAAAGAGAGGACAAAATTTGTTTGCCCTTCTTCATTAATTATCTTGTTACGCGTAATCTAATATGTATATAAATCTTGGTAAAAAAAAATGTTGAAAAAGTGCCCTAAGGTAGCCCATTATCTGCGGAAAAAAGTAACCAAAAATTACAAAAACAGAAGGGCTTTGTTGATTTATATGGAAGTTTTCATCTTAGGATTAAATGCTTTGTGGACTTCTACCCAAAAAATGTTAAAGTTGCGCCCATACTGTTGGCATGTTTTTTTTACTTGCAAACCACGGCAAGTGTAAACATATTCAAACAGAGTAAGATTTACTGGTTTCCCATGAAAAACACAGTGTCCAGTCTCATGGTAGTGTATGTTTGAGTTAGTGCATATGCAGTTTCTCGAGCATCCGTTAATTAGAGAAATATTTTGAATCTAGTTGCGCTAGATTAAATTCAATTAACAGCAATCAAATTTTCTTCACATATTTTTTAACGAAATGAAATTTTTTACGGTTAAGCTACCATCGAAAGTAGATTTTAAGAATTTGTTGTGTGCTTTGTTTTTTTGGTAGTAGTAGGAGTAGTAGTAGCCTGGGTGGCTTAGTGGCTAAGGCACTTGCCTTCGGTGCACCTGGTACCAGGTTCGAATCTGCTTGGCGACAAGTAATTTTCGAGTACGGGATTGGGTGCCGGACTATTAGTTCACTCAGCAGCTGTAAAATGAGTACCTAAGTTAAAATCGGGGTAAAAATCACGGACGAGCGTGTGGCTGACCATTTCAACTCCTAGTGTTCCGTTGGTCTAGTAATGAAGTAACTCTAGTATTACTTCAAGGCCTAGACCAAATTTGAGCTGTTGCGCCCTTGATTATTATTTGCCTTTTCGGCAACAAAGACGTTTGTTGTGTGTACACTAAATCTTTAACTTGAAAAATGTCCATTCTCGTTAATTCAATATGCAAGTACATATTACATATTACCGCAAATGAAAGCAATGTTTTGTATATTCTTGCAGAATTAAACTACAACTTACAACATACTTCCAGTTCTTCAATAGTGTTTCCGGCAGCGGGCAACATGATTCAGCATTCAAAGTCATCGGCGAACATTCAACAGATGCAAATTTCCGGAAGACATGGAATGGCTATACCCAACCTGACTGGTCATCGTACAATATTGGTCTCCCATCCTATGCACGTAGGTCAACTCGGAGTCGGAGTCTCACTGCAATCCTCGCAATTGCCACTAGTTAATTCTCCGTCGAGTGGAAATATCTTACACGTATGTTTGCTGGTTAAGTATTATAATTTAGTTAAATTTTTATTCGAAATTTCAGCAGCCTTCTCATCGCGTCAAATTCTCAAAGGACCTAAATGTTGTGAAGAATCCGAATCAAAACAACAACAACCAAAATTATCAAAATAACACACTGGCAATGGGAATACAGAGATCTAAGTCATTATCTTCTGCAGATGTTTTAATGAGAGGAAGTGCCGATTTAGGCTTAGTACTTGGTAATGCAACTGATATCGGACACTTTACACCTGAAACTCAACGTCTTATAGATACTGCCTTAAACGACCCGAATCAAATGAATGCACGATGTTTAATGGAACTTACAAACCAGATAATGCAAAGGGCGGTTGAAGGCAGACGATATGCGTTGCCGATATCAAGACTCTGTATAGGCATAATTAGCAAGGAAGTGAAAGAAACCTTTTTGGAAGCTTTATTAAATACATGTCGCCAATGGTATCAGGAAAGAGAAAAGGTAAACTTTGTGTTCAATATAATATATATATTGTGTTCAATATAATATATGGATGGTTTGAATTGAAAAAAAAATCTGAAAATACTTTCTTAGCATGTATGAGAATAATACGCAGAATAAAAATATATTCAATATTTCGGTAAACCTAAAAAATATGACAAACTTCTTGTAGCATAACTTAAACGTGAATTTCTTCACGGACTATTTTTTGTCCTGCTTCAATATATATTTGAAAATTTTTAAAAGCACCCTCCACTCTCCTACTACTCCAATAAAAACTATATTTGAACAATATGCCACCACTATCAGTTCTATATGTAGGGGTAGTCGGAGAGAGTTGAACCAGAGTTTTGTTTCAAGGTCCATAAGATCATAGTGTATGCGATTTATCGATTCAACTTTTGTGCTACAAATAGCCATCTTACCAAGTTTCAGCTACTATAGCTAATGGGTTCCCGAGATATAAAAATCAAAACTGTTTCTTTTTCACCCTCGATTGTAACTTACCACCTAATATTTTTAGACATATTACATATCTGTACAACATATTACACATTGTCATTATTACATATTTGTACAACATGTAAATTCTGTGGATTTTTATACAAAAACAAAAATATGTCGATACAATAATTATGAAGTAAAAATAAAGTAATTTTTATAAATGTATTCCTGTTTCAGGTCCTATATTCCATGAAAGGAATGAAGTCACCATCAAGAGCACGTTTTACAGCGTTCATGTCATTTCTAACTGAAATGTTCTGTCAACTTAAGAGGCGTCAATTACAGTTGCACACGCATTGCGAAGTCGCTCCTCCTCCATTAGTGTTATTAATTTTGCTGTCGAAGTGCTGTGAAGACTGTGTGAAGCCACCGGTTCGATCGTTGTCTGAGGTTATTATTAATATTCATATTCAAATATATAAAAATATATAATATTTAATATTATCTATAACTTACATTTAGTAGAAATGCATCTCGTTTTTAATGATAAATTTTGCAATATTATCTTACAATCTGTGTTATAGGTACATACTCGTATTAGTATAACGTGTAACGATATCGCTTATAACAATATGTTATAGTTTTTAAAATTTACTGTATAGCTGCATACCTAATTATGTTAGATACGGGTGTAAAAATGTGACTAGCCCATCGTAACTGAGCAATACCGAAATACTGAACTCCGTGTTTAATTGCAATTAAGTAAATAGGGTAGACCGGGGCAGCTTGGCATGATTTTTACTTCGGGGATCGTAGCTCCAACGCTATTGCTGATAAAAATCTTATTTTTTTTTGTTCGAAAGGTTGAACCTTTGCGCAACTTTTGCCGAAGAAACCATACCTCTGCAACGTCTTGGTTACGCAGCAGGTTCGATCTCGTTAGATAAAATAAAAGTGCCAAGCTGCCCCGGTACCGGGGCAGCTTGGCAGTCCAATAAAAACGCTATTTTTATCAAATATTAATAATTTTTATTCGCAAATATTAATGAAGAAATGATAGGGAGGGCTATTTTTTTAAGTTAAATTACTCATCATCGAGGTCAGAATCGCAATTTTTGCACGTGAAAACAGAAAAACGCATTGGAGCGCACTTCAAATGAGCGATTCTACTGCAATTATTACATGCAATCGTATTCAATCGCGTATGATCTGGGGGGAGTACATCCCGGCACTGTACACACATGTTTTTCGCTGGTCTACCTCTCTTCTTTTTTGGAGGTTCTTGACTGGGAGTTTCATCCTGGGCCTGAACTGGTGCAGTCTTTTTCGCTGGTCTACCTCGTTTCTTTTTTGGAATTTCTTGACATTTCTTTTTATTCTCGCGAGCCAAAGATTCCGCTCGTAACTGCTCGCGCGTTTCTGGAGAAGTTAATTCCGAAGAAGTACGCTTGCGTCTGCCACGATTCGATTTTACACGCGGCCCAGCCTTTGGAAGCGGTCTTAAGCGCTCACATTCTGTAGACCAGGAAGAATTTGAAGTTTCTATTTCTTCCAAAGCAGCAACTTCTGTTTCTGGTTCTTCATCGGGCCTGGCTCTGGTTGGTAGCACTAAAGCTGTAACTTCATCACCTAACGGATTAACGGTAGATTCGTTGTTTGGATTTGGTCTGTCTGTTACGTACGAAGGCATGAAATCGATATCGGTGAAAATGTCTCGGTTGAAGGGAAAAATCCCAGTTGTTCTGAATCCAGATATAATATTCGGGTTTGAAACTGACTTTGCAAAAGCACTAGCAATGATGCCAGGAAGATCGTATATGGTCATCGTTTTTCCTGGATTTGCTGTTATCCACGAATCACTATACGAATTAATGGCTTTTTTGAAAGGACCAATGTTGGAAAGGACCAATGTTTTGAAAGGTCGATGTTGACTGATGTTGTTTGACCTTTGGGACAATGTTTTCAGAATCAGCAAGTACTTCAGCATCCTTCAATTTTTTTGCGTGTCTGAAATATGTTCTTTCGCTGATTCCCATTTCTTCGCATACATCTTTCGCAGATTCTTTCTGCACTTGAACACGTTGAATGGCTTCTTTGAGCGCTTCAGCAGTGACAACAGGCGTAGTTTTCTTTTTTACGTAGTTTCGCACCATATTCGATTAATTGCGGTACTAAAATATTATTAAAAGTGAAGGGTTAACAACACTGGTAAGCTGCCTCAAAACTGCCAACCTGCCCCGAATTGAAACTGCCAAGCTGCCCCGGAGGCACTTTAAGCAAAAACACAAACACCGCGTAGGACACAGGTTGAGCTGTATGTTTTTATTGTATTCATTATTCTCTACATACCTCGTAGTCTTCACTGACGTATTTAGTTTTTCTAAAGTAGCCTTAAACACGCCGGAAAATGAACTTTACTTTCGTTATCAAGATTTACGAAATAGTGCAAAATTTACTTGTTTAAGTCTAACACAAAAATGATGCGTCCGAACAGCGTCAGTACCACGTAGATATGACCGCTGTGATAGAGTGAATCTATTACAAAAATGGCATGAGGCTACAACGCCTCTAGCGGGAATAAAAGGCAAACTGCCAACCTGCCCCGGGTGCCAAGCTGCCCCGGTCTACCCTACCTATTAGGATCCTAATAGCTTTTGTTGCTTATCCAATAAATTTGATTTATACTTTTAAGGAAGTTCTGAAAAACATACCATAGTCACGAAATGCAACACACCAATTAATCGTATGATCCTCTAGATGAAATTCTGAACTCTGATTTACATTGTAAGTAGTTGGGGATAAAGCAGAATAAGAGTGCGCATGTAGACTGCTTTTTTGTAAAGGTCTACCAATTATTAGCTCTTCGAAATTCCTGGCAACACTAATTTAAACAATATACTACATTGTTCTAAATTGACAACCCTGAGCGGACGACTAAGAACTAAAATAAAATCGCCATCGTCCGATGTCCGCGCTATTCGATTTAGGTGGCTTATACCCTGTACAGACTATGCGTTTTAAACGCGTTTAACTAGCTACATTTAATTTAGTATTTAGACTAGGCAACTAGTTTTATTTTGACATGATAGCTTGATGTGATTTGTTTTGACAAGTACATATTCAGCTGTGTTTTATTGGAAACTTTATGCTTTCTAAATTGTTTGAACCAAATGAGTTTGTATAGCAGTAATGAAAATGGAATTTATTTCGATTTCCGCAAGTGTCGTAGTTTCGGTTAAACGCGTTGTAGCTACGTGTTTCCGTTTCTGTGTTTTCGTAAACACGTTCGAAAAGTGTTTTCAACGCGTTTAACTCGATTTAAACGCGTTAATCTCGTAGTCTGAACACAGTATTAGGCTATTAAAATTAAGTCGGATTTTGCAGCGCCGCAGTCCGCATACGCTGTAAATTTCTCTCATACTACAGATATAAATATACGTGGATATACCATCGGTTAATTTTTGTATGGTTTTGACAGATTGAAATAGCCGATAAAATTGTACTCTCTCGGTCCGTCTCAAATGTGAAATTTTATCTTCCTGGTATAATTTGTTTCAAAAGATTTTTTTATCCACCACTCCCATATCCAACGCACTCCCCCCATCCTTATTCCAAATCTTAGTTCTTGTCTAGGCTCCTATCATCCCTTAACACAATCACACAATTTCAACCTTCTGACGTCAACCGTTCAGGAAATATAGATTTTAAAATGATCCGATCCTAGCTTTCGAGCGTTTCGGACGTGTTGTATTGTATTGTCCCTCATCGACCATCAACACCTATCGACCAATTGCAAATGGGTCCAAATGGGTACATAAGTTCCAAATTCCAGCCGTCTAGTGTAAGCGGATTCTGAGATTTAGAAACCAACATTTTTTGCACTCTTACCATCTCCTCCTTCACCCCCACAAGAGGTACTACTCGTAGGGGTTCACCCAGTGTACCAACCGAAAAAATTTCAAATCAATCTCTATCTTTTTAACTTTCAGATCGATCACAACACTTTATTATTAAAAAATAATATATTACTAATTAAATGTACTAGTCCTAGTGTCGGTTTTAAAGTTCATAGTCCAGAGTGTGTGAATGAAAATGAATAGAATTGAAGCACCAGTCCAACACAATTTTAGCTGGCTTCTCCAGTGACGGTTTTCCAACTGGCATGTCCTTAATGGCAATAGCCAGGGAAGCGATCCCAAACGGGAGCTTCGTGTTGATGTTACAAAGAAACTCGTCTAACGTCGAAAAAAACCCAAAATTCATAGTAATAATTCAATCACAGTCTTTTGATTAGAATTTACTTCTGCAACCAACTAACATAATGCAATAGAACATTATAATACTGGCATTAAGCTAAATTCTTCTTTTACAGATCGAATGCTTATTTTTTGTTTTAACCTGTATTGGACGTGATCTAGAAAGTCACTTACCCCAGCAGCTTGAAGTCTTACTGGCATCGGTGAGAGACGCCTTTCTCAACTCCAGTGCGTCTGCGCCGGCTATAAGAAGGACTTTACTGCAATTAATTGAACTTCAAGCATCACAATGGCAGCTACCCGGAAATACAGTTCTCTATTACTACCCATCTTCAAAATGAAATTTTTAACATTCAATGAAGTGAAAAAAGTAAAGCATTTATAATAAATTACTAAACGATATGAAATATTTATTTGTTTTTATTTGTATTATTATTATTTTATTATTATTAATCTTTTAGATAAGACGAAGAAGAAGTTGTAAAATATCGTATTGTTTTCTTTATTACCTTCCAAAGTATCACACTAAAACAAATAAAGTCAAAGTCTATTGTTCGAAAACTAGTATTATATATCTAACTATCAAACTTTAATGTATTTGTATTTGGAGTTGTATGTATTTATGTACCTATGTTCCCTATACTTACTTACGATGGCGCTACAGTCCAAATCGGACCTTGGCCTCCTGGATGTGCCGACTCCAGCCTTCTCGGTTCAGTGACCGCGTCCTCCAGTTTCTACATCTTAGAAGTGATTTGCTGTCTGCGTCAATAGAGTCCCCCCAGCGCTTTCGTGGTTTTCCAACTGGTCTTTGTCCATAGACTTTTCCCTTTAGTGTGCGTTTGGGGATTCATCCGTCATCCATACGCTCCACATGACCAGCCCATTGTAGCTTTTTAAATTTTATGAAGATCGATACTTCTGGATTGTCGAAGATGGCATACAATTCTTTATTGTATCATTCTCCAGATCGAGTCCCTATGTTCCCTATAAACTCCTAAACCGCTCAACCGATTTGAATCAAATTTTAAGGGAACATGTAGAATATGTATATGTAGGGTTCCTATGTATCGATCGAATCAAAAACAATTGTTTTTTTTTAACATTTTTGAATTTTTTTTTCGCGTTTTAGTACGCGATGTTTTTCCCATACGCTTTCCTATACCATTCATCCGATTACGATGAAACTTCGCTGATATGTTGAGTGCACGCCTGCCAAGTTTTTTGTTTCAGTAAAACGATTCTACAATAGGTGGCGAGTGGCATAAACAAATGAGTCTGTTTCATATAGTTTAGCGACTGTTAGTGTTTTCGGTGTACACGTCTGACAAAACCAAACAACGTGAGCAAATGAGGCATTGGGAGCAACGAAGCAACGAGAATAACGGGAGATAAACGGAAGCAATGGAGCAACGCGTTTAACAGAGCAATGTGAGTAACGGGAGAAACAAAAGCAACGGAAGTAAAGGGAGCGACGGAAGAAACAGGCGAAACGGCAGCAATGGAAACACCGGAACAAATGGAAGCTACAGGAGTAACGGGAGAAATAGATTCAACGACAGCAACGGGTGTAACGGAACAACGTGAAGCAAGATAGTATAGCTCCACATAAACGGGAGCGTAGCCGTGGTACGCGGCTTATATATGAGTATAAATGAAAATATAATAAGCTGAGAAAGAAGACTGAAGAGTTGATACTTTATAAAGAATTAAGTCTTATCTCCTGTTTCTGCGGATGCAAGAATTGTGGATGAAACGAGAAGATCATTCGTTTTTAATGTTGTATCTACGTTTCGAATTCAACCGTAATGAGTAAGTTACTTCACTCCTTCACTCACTTCTATAAAGTGACTCATCTCTAATTGAAAGTGGACCTACCGAGTAAAATATTTATTTCCTTTTCATCCTTTTGCTACTTTTAGTGCAAGGATTGGTTGTGGTTGTAATATTCAACCCCCACAACACAGGGAAGAAACGAAAATATTCCACTTAAACAATTCTTTCAAGGTATACACACAACTGTGAATATCGTTAATAAACCGTCTTTATGTGTGGAACTATTAAACAAATTGACTTGAAATTCGACTGCTGGTATATTTAGGAAGCTAAATAAAGATAACGTGTAGCTGACCACTTCACCTCCTAGTGTCCCATTGGCCTAGAAATGAAATAACTCTAGCATTACTTGAAGGCCTAGGCCCGATTTGGGCTGTTGCGCCATTGATTATTAAGTAAAGATAAATGGTTCCGACATTAAAGTTATGTAAATATATCGTTAAACTATTTCTATAAACAAACTCTCACTTTATGTAAATCTAAGCAAATTCACTCATGATCATCAGTATTATATTATCTACAATACATGCGTACATACTATATTTACCAGCTGCAAATTTTAAAAAGAAAAATGTTAGTTTGCAATTCATTTTTTTCTACAACCAATCATAATAGTATATTTGCAATTTATTTTAATAGTACACAATAGAAATTAAAATATATATATATATGGGCATATATATATGTCATTTATTTATGATGTATCTACTTCTGTATGGTCAACCATTTCAAAGTCTCTACCTGTGGAAGATCTAGAGCCTTCGGATTCACTTTCAGATAGGGAGCCTCCTCTGTAAATTCATAATTAATAATTAATATGCACACGAATTTCTAAATGTTTTATTACTCTTTCACATCGCTGTTCTTCTCATTTGTTGTATTAGCAGCCTTCTTTTCGTTTGCAGATTCCTCAAAGTGTTCAGATGATTGTTCAAATTCAGGTTCATCTTTATTAATTTCTTCCAGCTTTATAGCATCCGATGTTAAGGTTTCTTCGTCGTCTTCGGCATCACTACATTTGTCCTTTTTCTTTTTTTTTAGCTTTTTGCCGCCTTTAGTTTTACGAGAGCCATCCCGAATTTCGTGCTGTTATTACAGTTATTATTGTACAATTGTATATGCTAAGAGAAAATACAAACCTCATATAAAGGCCAAAACGATGCTAAAAATCCAACATCTTCAGTTAAATTGGGGAATATCCAAAAGTATAACTTTCCCCTGCTTAGCAACCAAATAATAACGAACACGACGAGACGAATTATTGTTAAAGCGAATATAAATACTAAGAATCCAGCAGCAGCAATACTTAAATAATAAACGCCTTTCCTATATCAATTAGAAGATAATAATTAATATCATGATTATAAGATAATCCTATGTACATACATAATAAACTTTATAACATGACGAACGGATACTTTAAGTGCCGTTCCTACGATGTTCAGTTACGTTCTAACCGGGACTTTAACTAACAGATTTTCATACAAAACTTCCAGTTAAAGTTTCGGTTAGAGTTTAACTGAAGACCGTAATAATTGCCCTTATTAGTCAACTACGGTAAGATTCAACCCATTTAAAAAACTTAAGATTCTTACAGTTTCCGTCATTACATTGAGAATGGGTAATAAACTTAAAATTTATTATAATTATATTAGTTTGCACCGAATTACTACGTTCAGACTATGAGATTAACACGTTCAAATTGATTTAAACGCATTGAAAACACTTTCCGAACGTGTTCACGAAAACACGTATGTAGCTACAACGCGTTTAACTGAAAACATGTACTGCGACCCTAGCGGAAATCCAAGTATCGGTACCGGTAAAAGAAACTATTAAATGCTGCAGAAATGAATTTTGTGCTTGTGCAACGCCTGCATTAGCTAATTAATTCACTTTTATAGCACGATTACTACGGCAGACTTAGCACGGTAACACTAAACTCATCACAGGAACAATAGACTCATCACGGCAACACTCAATCCATCAAATATTACCCACACAGCATGCGCACACATTCACAACTTCTGCACCTGTTCACCACAGCGTGTGAACCAGTTCCAAGAAGGGCACTATAAATGGTGCGGCCAGTTCTTCTTGGAAGATGATATCAGTCACGTTAGGGCCTTGCATCTCCCGCCGATACCAAGCACTTTAGGCTGTTGTATCATCGTAAAGCGCCAAGCACTTTAGGGTCTTGCGTTTCTAGAATAACATTGTATCTCATAGACATTATTATAATTATATGTACATGTTATACTTTCCATTACTGCTATACATACACTTTACTTTGAAATAATTTATAAACCATAATTTTGGTAATGAAACATAGCTGAATATCTACTTATCAAAACAAATCACGCTAAACTGCCATGTGTCTAAATAAAACGACTTACCTAGTGTGAACACTACTTTTTTTACTCTTTCATTTTGCTTGCTTAAACGCGTTAAAAACGCATAGCTTGTACAGTAAACTGTACTTGTAAGTAAAGATTCAAATAGTAATATCAAGAAAATTAGCGCAACCGAAGACATTAGAATGGGCTGGAGATGAAACCAAAATGGCATAATTGTACTCTATAAGGGAGAAAGCAGTGTTCCAGTTGTTGGAAAAGAAGAAGCAGAAAATGATAACAATTTTTTTAATACACAATATTAAATGTTGAAATTGCATGAATTGGTTGAAATGTAAATAAATACTTGTATGTATTTTGATAACTGCAAATATAAACACTTTCGCAAACTGGAACCCTCTGGATTTTAATTAATTAACGTTATTCCACTCTATTTAGAGATAATAGGTATAACGCGGGTTTAAAATTCACTACATACTTGATTGATATGCTCTGAACTACGAGTTTAAATTTTAAATAATTTAGACCGTGCAAACATGTTGACCAAGTTTATATATCCTTTTTATAATAAATATCCTGATTGGTTGGTTGGTTTACGTGGTGGCCCGTATGCCGAAGACAGGGCCCAATTAGCACAGGAAGCGCCGTTTTGATACCACAACTTGTTTAACCTGTTCGTTGAGGGTCGATGAAGTGTATACAAGGTTTAACAGATACCTGGGACTGCAATGAATTATGATATCCATCCGGACCTGTTCAGAAAGGTGATCAGTTCACCGATCTTGTTCTTCGAGATCTCACCAAGGTTATTAAAGAAGGGTTTGCCTAGTATGCGAAGTCTGGCCCTAGCTCGGGTTGGACACTCGCAAAGGTGGATGACAGTTTCCTTATTACTTGCCTTCCCACAACTGCGGCAATTGACGTTAAAGGGAATACCCAGTTTGGCCGCATGGTCGGCAATCGGCCAGTGACCCGTGCTAACTGCCGTTACTCTGGACACGTCCACGCGCCTCCTGCTCAGGAGTTCACCTTCATCAATTATTATCCTACAAAACCAACAAAAATTTTCTGAAAAATAATTTGGCTAATAGTCAAGATTTATTGAGGAGCAGCTAGCCTTAAAATTGTAATAACCTGAAGACACCCATCGTTATGTTATTTTTATGTTATGTATGTAGATAGTTTTTCAAAAGAATGAGAAAAAAAAAAAAAAAATTCCTATTATCTCAAATAGAACATACCTTAAAATTGGAGGCCAAAGAGGGAACATGCAAATTACTATTGCACCTAAGACAAGCACAGTTCCATAAATCCAGTAATGAATGGGGACAGGGTCATATATCCAAACATAAGCTTCAGGTCCGTCTACGAATAGTTGTTCGGGGTGCATATCCAGCCTAATTTTCCTTTTTCGTTTCTCTTTGGTCAACTATTTCATTTTTGTTTTAAATTAAAAAATCTTTAAGAAATATGTAAATTTGTACCAGTTCTTCTGTGTTGCCTTCAACATGACTGCTATCGGGGTCAGTTCCTTTGTCATCCTTTTTCGAAACCACTTCCTTATCAGTTTTTTTTGTCTTTCCTTTTATTTCGTCAAGAAACACAGGTACTTTTTTTGCACGATGAAAAAATTTATGATCCAACATAATATCCAAGAATTCAATTGCGTTCTCCCGAGTTGGAAATAAACAAAAATCGCCCTCGGAAAATTTCGATTTCATAAGTAAATCTATGGCCTTCGAGGCTGATTGAAAAATTTAATTTTAGGAAATTAAAACTTAATATTATAAATATTTTTTAGTATATTCTTACATGTGAAATATTCTACATTATGACTAAGAAATTTAGTCTTCTTAGTGCGAACATTTTTTTTCAACCATTTTGCGACAGCATATTCATCCTTACTCGGCTTCTCAATTTCTTTAACACCTCCGGGACCAGTATATTCCTAAAAAAATATATTTAATTTTATTTACATATTTAGATACCAACGGTAAGATTTGTTAATTAATAATAAATTGAATAATACATCGGTAAATTGCCAGTTACTTATATTTGGCATATTAATTTCTTGTATATATTCAGGACCTATATTAAAAATTTGAAGGTTTAAAAACTAGCCTACTTAACATAAACTTTCTTTAGAAGCGTCTAAACGAAATATAAATTAAAATCAAGTACATAGGTATTGATTTTTTAATGTACGCGTATGATATAATAATATTAATAATAAATTGCGCAACAGCCCCAATTGGGCCTAGGCCTTGGAGTAACGCTAGAGTTACTTCATTGCGAGACTAACGAAACACTAGGAGGCGAAGTGGTCAGCTACACGTGATTATTACCCCGAATTTTAGCTCAGGTACTCATTTACAGCCGAGTGAACTGGTAGTCCGGCACCCAATCCCATTTTCGAAAATTACTTGTCGCCAAGCAGATTCGAACCTGGTACCAGGTGCACCGAAGGCAAGTGCTCTAGCCACTAAGCCACCCAAACTACACTACGCGTATGATATAATTCATACTTTTCTGGGGGAAAAGTAGAAAGGAATTTCAGCCTATCGATAAGTCCGAAATGCTTGGTCTGATTATTCACCTTATGCATATGATATGAATCACATCATGAAACTCTTAACATTTAATAGCTTCAATGGTAGCATGACCATGAAAAACTAGTAACATAAAAGTATTGGTAAAAATAAGTTTTGCGTTGGACCCACTGGGCCCCGGACTTAGCAACAGATTTTCAAGATTCATAGCCATATGGTTATCCAAGGTTACAGCCATTTCATAGCCATATACGTCCCGCCTTTAGTATAAGGTAGATGTCCGGCAAGTCCCCGATTACATTATTCGTGGAAATGAATTTGGATTACGATGTTGCTATATAGAATTTGCCTCAGCAATTCCACCAGCTGTCAGGGTGTTTTGGAAGTTGGCTAGAATACACCCTCTGAAGAGTCTTCTGCATTCCGATGACGAAACAGCTCCTTCGGACCTAGTCCAACACAAAAAATCTTATGATAAACTGGCCTCTCCAGTGAAAGTTCTTTCCAAAATTTGTCAAGTACTACGATCAATCAACAGTGCTGTCGTATGCCTGCTTGAAGTCCACACAAATATCTCGTGCTCATCAATGTTAAATTCCCAGCACTTTTCAAGCACCTATCTAACTGAGAATATTTGGTTCGTGGTCGATGGCCCAGCTTTAACTCCGCCCTGGTATTCACCAATTACAAAGGGCTTAATTCTCTTTTCCATAATTTTCGGCAAGATCTTATAAGACGTACGCAACAGGGATATTCCTCGGTAGTTTTCATAGCAGAGTTTGTCACCTTTTTCATAAATTGCATATATGATCCTCCTACGCCAATCGTCAGGAAGTGATTTTTGCATCCATATGTCCGAAATCAATCTGTGTAGGAGATGTGCTATGCAGGTGTCGCCATAGGTTCGGCTCGGCGATTTGTTGTCTGGGTTGTTCCTCAGGGCTGTTTTTACTTCTTCGAGTGTAGGAGGACTCGAAGAGGATCCTTTCTCAGCTGTTACCTCGGTTGTTATGTCTGCTGCTGCTGTTCGTGCGGATGATAGGCTCGGGTTGAAAAGGTGTTCAAAACCTTATGCCCATCTTAGTTTTATCTCTATCGCATTACTTATAATGTTGCCTTCTGCATCCTTGCAGAGGCTCGTCTTCGGTTGGTATCCCACTTTCAGCCTTTTAATCTTTATTTGTTCGTTCTTATTTTTTTAATTTCGTCATTATTGTACTTCCGTTTTTTCTGTCTGCAGATTTTGTTTGATATTACGGTAAGTCCGACCTAAATGTCAGGTCTTACATTTCATACTGGTTGGGTGTGCATATCGTGGATAAGATCATGAAATGGTTAGATATTAATCATAGCTGTGATGGCATTTCAAAACAATAGCTGATTCAGATCTGAATCATGCCCATTTTTCCTGCAGGGTATTTTACGAATATATTTACAGTAGAAGTGACACTAAAAGTAAGATGGGGTGTATTCAAAATACCAGATATAGCTGCTTCGAAAACATAGCATACTTACTTACTTACTAAAAAGTTCATTTTTATATAAATTAATAAATTTGCTAAGACGATACATTTAGTGGATAATGCAACCATAGTCGAACGCTCTTAGTCATGTCAAGAAAGGTGCGTGTGTCACAATCTATTATTCTTTGATTCATATAGCAAGACTATAGCACCTGTCAAATTCAGCAACAGCAACATATAGCTTCTTCGGGTTTTGGACAGTCAAAAGTAGATTGCATAGCTTACAACAGCTGTTCGACACATGAATACGCAACATATGATTATTATATTATACTAAAACAAAGGAAAAATGTGCACTACTAGCAGTGTCCTTAAGTTTTTCAATTATTTCCATTGTTAAAAAAACATTATTTTCCATTTTGACGTCACAGCATAGCATTGCTACTATAACATTATAGAAAATGCTTAGCTAAACCGTTAAAATGGCTCAGCTGATGCCTATTTGACACACAATCAAAAATAAAATTACATAAATTCTATAGAATTTTTTTTAATGTTTTTACGTTTGCTAAGATTGAGTGATTGTTCAGCTGTCGTAAAAGTAGTCAAGACACGAACCGAAAAGAAATTGAGACAGCTTTGCTATGGAAAATTTGAAATTTATTTAAAACTCAACCTGACGCAGAGAGTGAATAGTTATGTGACTTGATGTTTTACTGAGTGCGTAAGGCTGCGCCGTGCTGCCTGATTCTACTTTGTATGTGACTCAAGCATAATTGTTATAACTAGACGTAGACGAAGCAAGGTAATCCGATACGACCTAAATACTTCGTTTTTACTCTTTTGGTATGGAATCCGAACAAAAAACATTTAAATAGAGTTTTTCACAATATATCCGGAAAGACAATTTCGAATTTTCCCGGATAATTCCATGAAATCCTTTTTGTTTTCCTTATGGAACGACGGCTTCATATTCCAAATGAAAACACAATCTCTCATTCGCCCTACATCAGGAATATTTAGGAATAGCTATTTCTTTTGATTTCAGGTCAATCGCGGATTATAACCGGAATGGAATTGGTGTAAATGGACATAAACTAATAATAATAAATGTAAATTTTAATTTTCAAGTGAAGGTTACATAGGTATGAAAGATTTACCTTCTTTTTTACACCTGCCCTCCAACGGATGTCAAAATGTACACCTTTCTAACTACGCTCGACAAAAAGAACATCGACTGTTGACGTCAATCCGCCAAGAGGAACATAACAGTTTTTCCACATTAGTGTTGTAAAAAAGATCGAACCCAATACATACTAATTAGGAAAATTACAAACCTAATACATACTAAAAAGCGAACTAACAGATTAGATTGATGAGTTATCAATTTCTGCGTGGTTCAACTGAAGGCCTCAATAATATGTAAATTAGCAAATTTTATCGTTGGCAACTGCGTAAATTAGATTCATTGCCACCCATCATCAGCTGGCAAGCTTTCTGGATGGTAACTTAAAAAAAACATTGATTATTAAACCCCCCACGGCACAATTAATCGAAATATCACAAGCCTTTACCGAGATTCCATCACTTCATTTACCAAAATTCCATTCTTTCAGAATGTAAATAAGAGTCGTATTTATGTCAAAAACGCCAATCGCTAATAAATTCCAGATAAAATTGATGTCACTTCAGATTTTTTCATTGAACCACAAACGCGGCAGCTGACAACGTCACATATTTTGAAGTTCACATCAAGCTGACTAAAATGATAATCACGGCCCAATTAAATCTAAAAATCGTATCTTCAACTAAACTCCCTGACATGTTAACTACATAATCAGCCCGATCACAATTAATTTTAACAAAAACTTACTTCCTTGCGACGTTTCGACTTCCTTTTCTCCGACATTTTTACGAAACTGTAAAAAGTTAAAAAAACAAACACAATAGTCACGACTGATATGATGCAGTGTTGAGGAAGAGAGAAATTACAACGCAAGCGCAGTATAAACAGTTATACCAGCTGCGAAAAAGGTAGGGATAGAAAAATATATTACACCAGACAGCACTTTGTTAGATCATTGGATTAGCTGTTTTTGCCTACACTGAGTGTACGCTACACTTTAAGTGTATTACACTTAGTGTAGGATTACACCAAATTTGACCAGCCAAAAAAAAAACGTTAGTGCAGAAACATGAAAAATAATATTCCAAACTTCTTTATTTGCTTCATTCTTTCCTTTCTGCCAATGCAAGTTATTGCTATACGATATTCTTTTCTTTCCGACGTTAGCGGCATCTAGTAAACAACATTAACAACTGCATTGTTAAGAAAAATACTGATTTTAGCGCGTTTCATAACATAATATGGCACTTTCCACAATTTATACGTACCGAACTGTTAAAAAAAGTCTGTAGCCGTTCAAAAATTCATTGGTTGCAGAATTTTCCTTGGATTAAGTGCTATAATGTTGCGAACCACTGCTGGAATGCGCTATGTAGCGGCTATGCAGCGGCTATTTAGCGGATAGTTTTTGACAGTGCTCACTTTATAGCTATACGGACTGTCTCTCTCACACCAAAGTCTAAATTGTATGTTACATTTTCCATCCCTCTCCATTTGAATTTACTAGCCGTTTTAAAGCCGCAAAAGCTGCCAGTGTCAGTCATAACAGCATTAGTCTCTTCATGGAAAAAATTATTTTAGTGTTGCTCACACTTAAAGTTTAATACACTTTACACAGAAAGTGTAGAGCTCAAAAAGAACGGGTTAGTGTGGAAAGCGACAGCTTCATTCTTTCACTTCTATCAATCCAAATTTCATTCAAAACAGGAGTTCCTTAAATTCAAAAAGAAAATGTTAGCCATCAATTTTGACAGATGGTAAAGAAGAAGAACTTACACCTGCTCCCGACCCAATGTACAAAAAAAAACAACCACCTCTGACGTCACAGCGACAAAGAGAACAGGATTAGGGCAGAAAGTGTAACCTAGTGTAAGAAAGTATATGCAAAAAGAATAAATATGTACACTAAAAGTCAAGTTTGACAGATGGTATACTACACTTTTTTATACATGTTCACAAGCAGGTGTAATTCTGCTTCTACTTCAGTACAGCCAACATAATTCCCTTCAGAATTGGGAGTGTTACAGATGTCAAAACTATTTACACATTTTGTTGTGATCTCAAAGGGATCGGGGTTAAGCCCCGAACACATTACCAAAGACTATCTACAAAAAGACTGGACACTACGCAGTATCTTTCGGAAAAAATTTTGACCTTGGTTTTTTTATTTAACTAGATGAGGGAAGTAGATAGCAACAGATGTTGCATGATAAAACAGAGACAAAACATGACGAGGAACGGACATTCACCAATTCATTGACATCAAGTCAGAACGCCTATAAAAAAAATTTCATCAAATCGCGTGCAGACACAGCTCAGCTGTGCTTGTGTGATTTCATTTCTCATATTGTTCCTATAGATAACTATGCAGGAACAAATGGGGAACAGAACAGCGTTCTGAGACGTGCTTTTAGCAAAAAGATGCACACAGATGCGAATGTGTAATCATTCATTTTTGCATCTTTGCGTACTCTTTCCTTCGGATGTGAATTGCATAGAAATAACGGAATTGAAACTGTTCAATCGGATTTCTCTGTTCCGCTCTTGAAATGATTTTTTGTTTTTTACACGAAAAAAGTATATGTAGTAAGTGTCCAGTCTTCTTCTGGATAGTCTTTGACATTACCTCCGTTCCGCTCCGTTCAGCCGTCAAATTAGACCAAATGGGCTGGCCATGAAAATGCACACAACGATGGTAACGGAACTGAATGGAGCGGAACGGACGAGTTGACCAAAATTCAACTTTTATGGATCACATACCCCCACTTGTTGGCAATTTGTAAAACGTAATCTGTCAGTTAATTTGTGTAAAAATAGATGGTGAACATTTATCGAAGCCGTTAGAGCTCACGAAGACCTCTATAACGAAATGAGTCGCGGCAATATGCAGACGAAAAACAAAGAGAAAGTGTGACAGGATTTGAACGAAACAGAGCATTGTGGCAAACACTGATATCTGACGTAACGGAACGGATGGGATCGGACGGCATTGTGTTCGGGCCTTTAAAAAGATCGAAGAAAATCAGTGGCTCTCAACTATTTTATAGAAAAAGTACAATTTGAAATTGAATTGCCAGGATTTAATTTTATGATGCTAGATATAGGGGCTGCTCTTAAAATTTTAAATGTAAGCTAGTTTCGATCTCTAATAATTTAATTTAGCTAATAATTAGTTAAAATGATGAGTGCTCACCTAATTTCATTTTGGTGTTTTATAAGCGTAATAAAAAAATAAAGGCCAAATTTACATATTATTTTGTTTATTGATACATAATGGTCGCGTTTACGTGCTGACCAGACCAGTCTAAAAAGACCAAAAAAACCAGTTCGGTCGCACGCATAAATGTAAACTGGACCAGTCCATTTGGACTTATTTTGGTTCTGATTTTGGTACGAACCAAACGAAACCGAACCAGTCTAGTACTGGCACATAAACGGTCTTAGACCAAAACATAACCTGCAATAGTGCTGGCCAAACAAAATTAAAATGTCAAAGCATACATTTGTGAAAATAAAAATGACTGAACGGTGGACATTTGACGAAGTGTCCACTTTGCGCAAGCTTAGCGATGTGCAGTTACAAATTTGCATCCATGATTAAAAATGATATTTAAAATTACAGCTTCAAATTGGTTATGTTGAAAAGCACACATAAATGCAAGACCGAAAAAGACCAAACCGGTCTTTTTAGACTGGTCCGGTCTGCACGTAAACGCGACCATTGTCACTAATATCTCCATTGCAGTAGTTAGTTCTCATATTGGATATCAGTCTCCAATTATGAATAATCAATGGCGCAACAGCCCAAACCGGGCCTAGGCCTTGAAGTAATACTAGAGTTACTTCATTCCGAGACCAACGGAACACTAGCAGGTGAAGTGGTCAACTACACGCTCGTCCGTGATTATTACCCCGATTTTAACTCAGGTACTCATTTACAGCTGAGTGAACTGGTAGTCCGGCACCCAATCCCATTTTCGAAAATTACTTGTCGCCAAGCAGATTCGAACCTGGTACCAGGTGCACCGAAGGCAAGTGCTCTAGCCACTCATGGTGATTTCTTTTCTGAAAAAAATGTGACCCGTTTAGATGCAAAATTATTGCAGTTCTGCCCTCTTTTTTGACAGTTCCGTCCGACAGGTCAATTGACAATAGAACGCTTTCAGGTCAAAAAGCTATTATTAAAATTTAAATATATTTACACTACACTCCGTATGATTTCTAATTGCCGTATGACCCGTTTGACAGTTTAATTTATGCTTTTAAATCGGTTGTCGCTGTTGTCATAGGATATTTTTTTCTTACGTTGTCGAACATTTGAGGTTAACTAAGGCCGCGGTCCGAATTACGCTTTCTGCGCTTTTAGCACGCATACAACCGGTCCGAATTGCGCTCACGATGCATACAATATGCATAGAGGGGTAATTTTCTGGCGCTTACACTACTCACGGTTTCGTGCATAGGCACTGTGAGTACACTGTGTGCACACGACCGGTCCGAATTATATGCGTAAGCGTGCATACAATTCGGACCGACTGTAAGCACTGTTGGTAATGTAAGCACCGTGAGTATAATTCGGACCGCGGCCTGAGTTGCACCGCCGAAATTTTCGGGGCAAGAAATGCGAGTTTTCAGGACAATCTTAACCACGGACTCAAACCCCTTTTTCTAGCAGGTCAATTTTTTTCCCACAATAGAACGGCGGAACTGCTAGAAAAAAATTGAGGGCAGATTTCCAGAAAAGAAATCACTATAAGCCACCCAGACTACCAATTATGAATACAAATTTCAAAGTTCAGATTAACTGAATTGAAATAATAAAGAATGAATTCCTCAGGTTAATGCTCACACGCTCCGTATTATGATTGAAAATATAAATTACTTGATTCTTTTTTCTTTTTTGAATATCGTACAATCATTAGTCTGTCGGGAATAATTTGAAGATTGTCCCCGTATTGTCGCTTTACTCAATTTTGAATATGTGTCCTTCATGACTTTATTGTTTTCCATTAATGCTTAACCTACTTTACGAGTATATGACCAATATGGACTCCCTAAATGATGCATAAGAGCTGGTTACAAATACCATGCATACTGCAATATAAGCAATTTCGAAACTTGATAAAATATCCATTCAAACCCTATTCATTTAATAAAATTTGACTTATAAATAAAATAAAAATTAATTGCATTTATTGTATTTGAAAAATTCGGTAATAAATATGTAGAGTGCAACCCGCTTATAAAGTGCACTTTTATAACGTACTTTCGGTTATAAAGTACCTTTTTTCAATTCCCATGCACGTACTATCGTACTACGTACTATCGGCTATAACATTCTAGTTTTGTGGTCCACTCAAGGTACGTTATAACCGGGTTGAACTGTATGTTTTTTAATGTACTATGGAAGATTAACATAAATAAATATGAAGTCGAATATTTTATTATTCGCATAAGAGGTCATACCAACTTAAAAATAATCATTAAAGGTTCGTTCTGTATGCTGTTTTTTTACAACACACATGCATATAAGTGAAAAATTTAGATGGCATGCTATAGCTTCATCAGCCATTCAGATGGAATGATTACTCAATGTTGCACTAAGTACATAAATAAATTATTATGTTGACATTGAAATTGAAGCTTGAAAATGTTGTTGACAAAGGTAATATCAGTTGCAGTTATCGTTAGTTCGAAGAATAAACTAGTAAAAAGTGGCAGCAATAAAAATCATTACTAGAATAAAATAATGGAAAAATAATGTTTTAATATGGCTATGGAGGAGAACAACCTGCGTACGTATAAAGGACGTAATAGCATCAGAAGATTAGAATCAATAAAAAAAATATTTGGGAATTTTTTTCAAAAGAGTGCTGTGCATGGTTTAGCTTATTTTGTAAAATCATTTTTATCAATTTGGGAAAGGTACGTACGGTTTAAGGAATCAATATAAACAATGTCTTATTAAATATTAGTGGTTAAGAACTGAGATACAAGCTGCATAAGAGTCACAATTAAACAATAAGTAGCTTAGGTCGAATAAACAAGGAAGTCTGATAATAGTCTGGGCGCGACTTAAATATTTCTAATTTTTGGTCTGAATAAAAAAAGACTTGTGTCTAAGCTGTATATTTACTTATACATATATTTGTAAATTTCAATGAAAATCTTCAAAGTGCATCGGCGTGTTTCCATTATTGTCGTTACAACGCCCAAAAAGCAGTTATTGTCAAAGTGCAACAGTGACAGAAACTCCTAAAAAAATTACGATTTTGGGTCAAATTCCGAAACGCAGTAGAAAAGTAGAGCTGTAACGGTTGTTTCGAAACAAAGAGGTTTTGGAAAGATAATCTCTATTGAAGATCTCTCCTCCCATCTCAGCATCGATGACGGTGTGCTGAGGGCTCCACAATCTCTACAATCGGCGTTAGTTTAGTTTTAGCTTTAGGAAGGGGCGCCATACTGAGCTGCAGTGCACACTAGGCACCAAAAGAGGGCCCATAGCGATCGGCGTTGATTGTTAAAAATATATATATATAAGATAGTAAAATCTAAACAAATAAATTAAGAAAAAAAAAATCACACATGTTTGCGGTCGGCAGGATTCGAACATACGCTCTCAGAGTGAATCATCTGATTTCTAGTCAGACGCCTTACCCGCTCAGCTACGACTGCCTGTTGTAAATTTTTAATTCAAAGTCAAGGTTCATCTAATTGAACTTATTAAAAAACTCAATGTGGAAATAACTCGCGAACCACTAATTTCGGGAATATATAATTATGTTTTCTAAATGTCCGGTAGTCTCGAGAATGTCCATGCAAAATTTGAGAAGGACCGGTTCACAGGTGTATATTTCCATACTGCCCGACCATTTATGAGACTTTATTTTATATATTAGATAATATTTAAAAATTCTAAAACCGTTTTTTAGTAAAAAAAAAAACAGTTCGAATTTGTGATTAATAAAAGCGAATAAATAAAGTGTTTTTTTTTATTGATTTTAATTGAATTGTGTTTTACTTGAAACCCCGGCTAACCCATAGCTCACTACAATACATTTCGACTTTGTCCGCGTCCCAATTGTAATTCTCTTTTCGACATTTGACCCGTAAAACACTAAAGTTTCGTTTAGACTATTTGCAGATTTTTTAAGTAAACATCTTATTATTTTGTTAATTTCAGACTGCTATGGCTTGTGCTGGTAATTGGAGCTCTTTTCGGCTGCATATTTATATCACTGCAGTCACTAGATAGGTACTATCATAAAAGTACAGTTATCACTCTAGAAAAGGATCATTACTATTGGAATACGTCCCTCCCAAGTTTAACTATTTGCCCAATGATGTATCGTATAAGTAGCATTAAATTCGGGAAATATTGCAGGTAAGTTAATAATAAATTAATAGAATATGATTGGTATTAATTGAACCCTTCAGCTCGATCAGAGGACACTGAGAATTCATAATTCAAGTTCATTACAATTGATAAATTTATTACCTAATGGGTACTTTTACAGTGAAGATATGATCGACAAAAGAGTGTCTTGTGAGTGTCCTGCTGCGGCTGTATCTTCTCTATACATGATATATCATATATCAAGAACGCCTTGACCTAGGATCTTGAAATTTTGATGTTTGGTCGAATGTGCAAGGCTAGGTTCGTTAACGGGTAAAATCGTCCTACTGCTTCGGGTACCTGCCATACAGAAAATCCTTAAGGCACGTATTAAAGAATATTGGGTATAACTTCGAAACCCTTCAAGCGACGACTTTGAAAATTAGTATACGCTAGTTTTTCTATATCCAGTATCTGAAGAATACGTTAAATAAAAGTTAATTTACTATTTCAGCAGAACTAAGAGATACGACGAAATTGGCGATAATAATTTCTACTGACCATAAGTTTTGCCTCACATAAAGGTACGGATATCTACAACGTCTTTATTATTATTATTAAGTTCAGTATAGAAGCTTTACTGCTTCTCGAACCATGATCTGAGAGGTCTTTTGTTCCTGGCTCTAAACTACTCCCTAGGCCATATTTATTTCCTTGAGAGAGGAAACAATTTTACTCAGGGGAGTCTTCGACAGGTCTTCATAGGTGAGGGTAAATCCATCGAGAATCTGACTTCTTGATCTGGCCACTGCATCATAATCACACAGAATGTGTGCCGTGGTTTCAGATGTGATATCACAGAATCGACATGTATCTAGTGATACCTTACCGATGATCTTAAGGTGATAATTAAAGAAATAATTTCCTGAAAAATATCCCATTATAACCCGTGCGTTATACCTACTTAAGGAAAGAAATTCCGAAGTTCTCCTAATTGAGAAGGTCAGGAATTTCTTTGACTGTCTCACTCCTGAGAGAGAGTTCCAATAATCTTCCACCTCAAGATTTACCCACTTTAAGATGCCGTTCTTAATGAAGCCTTCACCTAGTCCACAGAATGGTTCCGGGCCTATCAATGGTGAGTTGGCTCCCCGCTGGACTAGCTGGCCAGCCGGCCAGCCGATTCATTACCCGGAATACCCTCATGTCCTGGCACCCACATCAGAGTTAGACTATTATGATGTGCCAGCTTTTTTAGAAGAGTATGACAGTCCCACACAAGCTTAGAGCGGAAACAATAAGATTTCAGCACTAGCAGTGCCGATAATAACTGTAGCGCCTTTTAGTTTATTCAGTAGAAGTTTACCTGTGCATAGCGCTATGGCATGTACCTCAGCTTAAAACACAAATACTCCCACTCCAGTTCCACTTTAGGTCTTAGAGCAGTCCGTGTACCAGACTGAAGCACCTTCCTCAAAATTTGGTAGACCGGATTGCCATGATACACGATCTCTCAGAGTCACAATATTCATACCCTTCAAGCTTAATGTTTCTACAATAAGACGTTCCAACAACCGTACTCCCTCCCCTCTGTCGCATGCTATAACTACATATTAAAAAATATATTTCTAAATCTCCATGCATATCTACCCTCAAACCCTGCCTTATCCATCTGCCATCTTTCTAGAGTATCACGTGATTGGTGTGCACTCTGTCGAGACTGCGGTGTGTTTATACTCTAAGGCCCGTTCCTACGGTCATCAGTTAAATTCTTACCGGAACTTTAACTGGAACTTTCGTATGAAAATCTGTCAGTTAAAGTTCTAGTTAGAACGTAACTGACGATCTAATTATATCATAATTATAGAGTATCATAAGTTTAATCGCATAGAACTTAGCCTCGGACGAAATGTATATAATTGTTTGTTTGTTTGTGGCCAAAAACTGTAAATCTGCCTGACGTCCGTCCGTCTATCAGTCTGTCTGTCTGTCCGTTAGCACGATAACTCAAGAACGTCTTGACCTAGGATCTTGAAATTTAGAATCTGGATGTTTGATTGAATTTGTAAGGTTAAGTTAGTCAACGGGAAAATCCTTCGGCTAGCTGCCATACAAAATGTCCTTAAATCACGTGTTCAAGAATATTGACTAACTAACTAACTTCGGAACGCCTAAGGTTACGCCTTTGAAATTTTGCATACGTTGGTTTTTCAATAGTTGGAGCTAAATGTATGATTATGAAGTAAAAATCCTATTAGTCCTTCCAGTAACTGCCATACAAATATCCTGGTAAAATCTCTTCACTGAATTTACGAAGCTGACAATAACTCAATTAATCTTTTTGCTACGAATTCGGAATTTTGTACAATTTAGTTTAAAATGGAACCGACTTTAAAAAAAAATATTTACCGATAAATTTTGAATGCGTTAAGCTACGAAATTTTGTACACATTATTTTTTGGATAGTTCCAAGGAAAAGGGTGAATATGTAAGAAATTGAGTGAGTTCTTCCTGCACCTCCCATGTTCAAAAAGGTTTTTTTTTTCGATGACTTACCCAGTTCAAGATATGAAATGAAACACTGAATATTGTCTTTTAGTTTGTAGTACCAATCTAATAGCATTCGTTGATAAAGGACATACAACATGCACACACGTAATTCTACTTTACAAGTACTTTACTACTTTACAATATAAATCGAACTTCAGCATTCATCTAGAGTATCATACGAAATTATTGGTTGGTTGGTTTGGGTGGCAGTTCTGTCCCTAGACAGAGTTTAATTAGCTCAAAGGACCTTTTGAAACCACAAACTCGTATTAACCCGGATGTTAGCTGTTGTTGTGACTGGAAAATTTAGAGTATGAGTGTGAGGACAATTGATCCGTTATATCCATCCTGTACTGTCCAGGAAGTGTAATAAGTTTCCGATCTTCTTAGCCGAAATCTCCCTCAGGTCCCCGTAGAAGGAATTGCCTAGTGCTCGCTCTCGGACTCTAGCTAAATCGTGATTATTAATAATTTCTGTTTCTGTTTCGTTAGTGCGAGTATCTCTACATCGAAATTATTAAACATGTCTGGTTGTGATATACCTATATGTCGGCTAAATACTCCGAAATAAATAGCCAAAGGTTTTTAGTTACCAGTTACTTGAACAATTGATGACATGAACTCACACTGTCATTATTGTTCATGTTATCGCGAGAGCACTTAAGGCCCCATGAGTCCGGTACGACAATTTTTATCCCTGTTTGATTTTTTTTTCTTGAGAGGATTTTAATCGATTGAAATCGTTTTTCGTTTATGTAATTTGGAATGGACAATACGTCTGCATCGTTCGCTGTCTATCAGCAAACTAATTTCGATTTTAGAGAAAAAAAAACAGTGTGATAAGTTTTCAAATTATTTGAAATGCATAACTATTAAAAATCAATAATTTTTTCATTAATTTATCTTCTAGAAATACCAATTAATTATACTACCTATGATACTTTTCAAAGAAATGTGGTCTTCCTATGTAATTCTTGCAATGAAAATCGTGAAAATTCCTTCAGTTTGACTTCATATATTCTTAAAAAATGGAAATTTTTTTGAAATTTTCTATGGAAGATTTTTTCTAGCATTATATTAATGAAAATGACATGTTAATTATTCAAGAAATAGGAAATATCTGTTTAAAAAATTCGAATTTACGCATTTTAAAAAATGTTCAAGGGTTGTTGTTCTAATAGCATTTTTTCCAAATACAGTTTTGAATTTTTTTTTATGGATGGCCTAGTTTACATACCAGCTAATAAAGTGGTGTAATTTTATTTTGTTTTTTTGTTACCATTGCCGTGAAATATTGGTAAGAAAAGAGTCATAAATCATCAAAATTGCATTTAACGTGCACATGGAGCCTTAAGTTAAAAATAATTTTCTACATACCTCTTCTTTTGTTTTCTTAGAAACTTTCTTACGCGAAGCATATCCTTTTTTACCTTCAGCTATTCTCTTCCGTTGCTGTATAACATCTCGATACCACTGCGATAAATAAAAATGTCGAGCATAGTCCCATATTAAATTTTTCTCCTGTGCATTGACAGCCAGAAAATCAAATAAAATTTTTTGAAGGAATTCTGTTCGTTCTTCTTCAGGATCCAAGACGATTTTACTCTGAAAATTAACTATTATAGTACTGAAAAGCAACTTAGATATATTCATACGTACATTCGCTGATAATAAATCCCCTTCCTTTTCTTGTTCTGCCTTTATACACTTTATCATTTGATCCATAAGTCCGTAAAAGAAAAAAATTAATTATACTTTGAAATCGAATCGATAGTAACCAAAACGTTGTCTCCATTTTCAGAAATCACAACATTGTCGGAACAAATAAATTGGAATTCTATGAGTTTCTCGAATCTCTAGCCAATTCTTCTTTCTTGAACTTCGAGGATATTAAAGAATTCAAAAGCGTTGAAGTGGGTAATTCAAACGTATATAAAGTATATATTTTTATTAATTAAATATATTTTATATAGAATTTACACATTAATCCAAAGGATTACATGATGTTAATATATAATTTAACAGATGATTTAACTAGGGCATTTGCCGAAGATAAAAGAGTACGCACAATGAATAATTTGGAATACATTCACGTACAGCAAGTTCTTACCGAATATGGGATATGTTACGTAACGAACAATTACCTCTCAGAACACCTTTCGGCGAATTTTATTTTAAAGCATGAATTACCTGATATAAATATATTCGAGCAACAAGCCGATACGGTAGTACATCGCGTGCGATACGGTAATCTTTTCGATGGTGATATTACGTACAGCTTTATAGGATTCGAAGGAGCTATTTCGGTAAGTGTGTGAATACTAACTAGACTTAAAGTAGAATTAGGTGTCTGAGTGAAATATCTTCATTTTTTGGCTCAAAATCAGGAGTACGGTTGAGGCCGAGTGAAGTACAAGTTGATACGCTAAAGTTAAACTCGACTTCTAGCATATTTATCCTCTTATCTGGAATTATTTAAAAACGAAGGTTAACGCGTTCTTGAGTTATCGTGTGTATGAACAGACGGGTAGACAAGCAGATTTTTGGTATTCGGCTACAACTGATCATAAAACAATAGGTGTGTTTCTATCGACTGGATCAGATCACAATTGAAAAAAAAGTTAGTTTAGCAGGGTTAACAATCGTGTTGGTAAATGCCTTGGATAAACTGTATGGCCAGGGCTACGAGTAGTTCCCCTTTATTGCACGTAGCGATGAAACTCTGTAGAAAATGCACAGAAATACAAAGGCTTCAATAATTTTGAACATGCTATCTCTATATTACACATAGACTTAAATTTCCTTACAAAATGTATTGACTGTAACTGTAACTGTATTTATTCCTTCAATATATACATTTTTTTTTTTAACTTAAGCTAGTTTTAATGGTTCGGTGGTGAGACTAATTCGAAATCTTTACATCCATATATTTATTATATATATATATTTGTTTTTAATCGTTTTCTTCTGGTATTAATTCATTTACGGAAAAAGGAGTTAAAAAACCGTATAAATAACTTAAGCTTAACCTTAAAATTAACCTTAAACTACATGTATATACAAACAACTAAAACTAAATGTACCTCAGGAAACAGAGAGAGAATTAGAGGATTTTCGGAGCTTTCGCATTTTTGTTTTAAAATGTATGAAAATGTATTGATATTCCATGACTATTCTAGACTATTGGGTTAACATTCCTGCTACAAATTGAGCTAAATCGCAGGGCGCCATCTGAGAAAATGCTAAATTAGTAAACATTTTGATGAATGCGGAACAAGCTTTAATAAAAAAAAACCGATCCAACTTTGATTCCATTATGATTTTGGATCATCTCTTTGTTGTTGTTTTCAATGTAAGTTGAAAAAAACCTACCGAATAAAAATCTTTTTTTCTTCCGAGGGTCCGTTTTTAGCGTAACAAAATTTGTAGGCTGAATAAAAGTCGCTAAATCTAGAATTATGTAAGCGAATCATCAGCGATCTCTACGTTCGACCGGTTTCCTCAGAAAATTTTTCTCTTGCAGTACTAAGGCCCGTTCCTACGATCAGCAGTTACGCTCTAACTGGAACTTTAACTGACAGATTTTCATACAAAAGTTCCAGTTAAAGTTCCGGTTAGAATTTAACTGCCGATCGTAGGAACGGACGTTAGTATATGTTTTGAGCAATGGAAAAGGATTCGGGTCCGTAAGGATTAGGGAGTGACCTTTAAGCTGAAACTTCGTATGTCTAAGTTATTTAATAAAAAATAGTTATGAACATTTTATCTAAAACTGTGAGAAGAAGTTACAGATTTTTGAACCCCTTCCCCCTCTTCCAGGTTCGTGTTTTGTTTTACTGCTTTGATCTCTCTCTTCTTTAAATTTTTAAGCAATTTTATAGACGTCAATTAAGTTATATCCGTTTTGCAACTTTTTTCTTAAAAATCATGTTTGTTTGGTGCTATACTATCGTTACTCCCGCTGCTTCCATTTCTCCCGTTGCTTACGTTGATCCAGGTGATTCCGTTGCTCCCATTTCTCCCGTTACTCCCATTTTTCCTGTTGATTCCGTTGTTTCCATTTCTCCCGTTACTTCGCTTTCTCACAGGAACCATCCCGGGACTATTCTAGACGTTCCCTGCAAATTTTATCAAATTCGGTTGAGCGGCTTAGAAGCACATAGGCAACATACGCACATACACACATCCTCTTTAATGTATATAGATGTATTTTTTTTAATGTATTTAATTTTTTTCTAAATTTACATAGATATTTATACACAGCCCATACGAGACTATGGATATTGGTCGGAATTATGGATATGCCATCGATGCCATGGAATTCGACGTTCATTCGGTTGAAATTGTAGCGTCCGAAAAGTTTGGAAGGTTCGTTGGAAAAACGTTTAATTTCTAAAATGTTGTTTAATTTCAAATTTTATACTTAGAGATACGACGGTTAGTCAGCGAGGATGTAGATTCAATCATGAGTCGAATTTGACTCATTTCAAACACATTTACACTAAAAATTTATGCACTCAGGAATGTCGTATGGATTTTGCTCTAACGCATTGCAAATGCATTCCTCACTTTTACCCCAACGATTGTAAGTATAAGTAAAATAAAAATAAATTCAGCTGCCTGTAAGAATATTAGACACACTTAGACTAGACTGTTTGTTCTTTTACCACAGGATCCTTGAATCCCGGTCCTAATTGCTAAACAATTTAGAGCTTATAATGAAATGTTGGATTCTCGTAACCTCTATTGCGGCAAGTTCACTGACACTGTTGAAGAAGTAAGATCCTTTGAGTTGGGCTTCTCAACCATTCAGATGAATATTGATTGTTCAAGAGATGTTCGTTATTCCACGCGATCCTTGATGTTATGAAGCCGATTCAAAAGATTTAATGGTAATTTTGCTGTCTGTAAGCATGCTAATATTCAAAGTCAATGTCAATAGAGACTATACGGTGTCCCAAGTAATCGAAAAGAGCTTTAATTTCAGTTATACAGATCAGTGGCTATTGGAAAAGGCTTTGGCAAGCAGCGAATGAGTTTCTAAGCCGGACGACTCACGTTCACTCATACGCAAAAAAAAAATAGTTTGACATAAGGCCCCTGTTTTTCTCACTCACATTTATATTATGTCCCGCTCTTGGACACGCAAACAACAAGAGCTACTGTTTTTTATTCGTTATTCTTACGAATCTTTTCTTGAAAACTTAAGTGAAATAAGTTTCAGCGCTTAGAAATTTATTTAAGAATTGTGAAATTGAGCATTCCGAAATTTCCTGTTCAGGACTTTCGGTCGAATGTGCTTGTCGGGTTTAAAACCCCAGCACCGACTACGTACTTTACTGTACGGATCTCACACGGACACGGGGGCTTTATCTGTATGCTGTGTACATGAGAGCTTTCTAAAAGCTCGCCATACATTTCACGAAAACACATGCGGGAAATTGAGAAAAAGCCCGATGATTTTTAGTTTTAAATTTTACTTTACTGTTTTAATGAACGAAACTACTTCTAAGATCAGTTTAGAATTAAAGAACTATGTGCGGCAATCGGAACGCCCAGAATTTATAATGTTAAAAAAATGACCTAATTCCCGAGTTTTTTTTTAATGTTTTCATTATAGATTACAAAGTTTATGTATATTTTAGTAATAAAATATTTACGTGTATTTCTATTTTAGCGGATAACCCGAAACCTGTTTGCAACTATACGGTATTAAAAAAGTGTTTCCCAAAATACAAAAGTAAGTTTTTTGTTAAGTGTACCATAGTTTTTGTAAATATCTATACATATGCTTATATTTTAGATATATTTTTAACTTTTCGTGAACCCAATGAGGGTAAACAAGTAATTGAATGTAACTGTCTTCAAAATTGTCAAGACTCGAAAGTTATTGTTGGTAAGAAAGAGGTAAGTTGATAGTATGGACTCGAATATACATACTTTCCCCTCGAACGATTTTAATTTTTAGTGTAATACATATTTTAATAAACAAGTACATATTGTGATAGATCCAATTTTTAATGTTTCGAGAATGAAAGGCTCAAGAAAGCCAAAAAAAAATATTTGCCAGTCTGACCAAACCAAAATTCTCATTTAAAACATGTAGTTGTTAACAAGCTTGTTATGTCTGAATAGTTTCAGGAAGAGTTTTTTTTTATCCGTTTTAACTATAAAAGCCATAGGCTTAGCTGTTAGCTCAAAGAAGCCATTCGTTAGCGATTATTATTCTAAAAAAAAACTCTCTTTAAAACATTTAAAGGAAAATTAAGAAGTTTTCAATAGTGCACTACATGGTTTTTCAAAGATTTATAGTTGTTGAACTGGGTAGTTTTGAATGTCATCGACCTGTTTTTTGATCAAGCTACTTTTTCAAAACTAATTGATGGACCTATTGAATGGTCTGACACTATCACCTATCTTGGCCTCAAGTTAGATAAAAAACTAACCTACCACGCTCACATCGAAAATTTAATCTCGAAAATTTCTCGCTGCATACATGACCTACATACATCCACTCATCAATAGGAAATCTAGGCTATCACTTGACAATAAAATTCTAGTACATATATAAAATGGTAATGCAGCCTATCATCTTATATGGTTCTCCCGTATGGAACGACTGTGCGAACGTCCATAAGAAAAAGTTGCAGATAATCCAAAACAAATGCCTTAAAATTATAATGGATAAGCCATTCTTTTACTCGACTAATCGCCTTCACCACGAGGCTGAAGTTTCATTGATCAACGTTATGGCTCTTAAAGCCCAATCTTTATTTTTGAGCAGGTGTACTATAGATATGTCACTAATCCACTGGTTATATCTATCCATTAGGTTCCTTCTAATACAACTGCGAATGCATTTTATTTGTTTTTATTTAGTTTAAGGTACTATTAGTTAGGTTAATAAGGTTAAGTTGTATGTAAGGTTTTTTAGCTAATTCAATTTTTCCTTATTCTAATAATATTACGTAACTTTAAAAAGTTTCACATTATTTTCTTGTCTAGTATACTAAACACAATGGCCGCTATTCACAGTCGTCATACAGTTGGCTTTAAGTTAAGTGTCGTATTATTAATATGACACTAAAGTCAGCTTTAACTTAAAGCCAACTTTATGACGACTGTGAATAGCGGCCAATATTAATAGTTGCAAAGGCTCCAGCCTACTCTCTAAAATAATTACCAACTGTGTCTATACAGTGCGAATCGCTTATAAAGTGCACTTTTATAACGTACGTTCGGTTATAACGAACCTTTTTTCAATCCCCATTCACAAATGTGAAAGGTTCTTATGATGGTTATAACGTACTATCGGTTATAACGTTCTATTTTTGTGGTCCCCTCAAGGTACGTTATAACCGGGTTGCACTGTATATAAATTTAGTATTATTGAAATAAATGAATTATGAACTAGTTAAAATATGTCCATCTGTAAGATAGGTTTTTAATGCAACTGATTACGGTACGTGTAACAATATGAAATTTGCTCTTCCAGGTTGAATATTTAATTCACTTCCCTAATTATTTAATTAGCACAATTTTTTTATCTCATACTTTATAAGAAATTCGAACTTATCTGTTTTCAGGTGATGGGAGAATCTAAAGATTTAGTAGGAAGTATAGGCGGACTTATTATTGTTAAGAAATATCCTCTTTCAAGATTTAAAAGACAAGTGCTATTCACTTTCACGGACTTACTAGGTAAGTTAAATAACATTTTGTGTACAACCGTAGGTAAACATCTAACCGAACTTATGTTTTAGTATCAATTGGAGGAACGGCTGGTTTATTCTTAGGGTTCAGTGTTCTTGGGGCAGTTGAAGTTTTATACTTCTTCACGTTACGGTTATTTTGGTATCTTATGCGCCGACAACAGTAACAATTCGCTATAGTGATTAAATTACTTACATTTTTCTTTAATTGTTATTGTATTTAAAATATATGCATTAAATAACTTTCCGGCTTCGTATAAAAAATTATATGTACATGGTCTAAAAATAAGAACGAATGGATTTAAAATTCAAATAAAACACAGTAAATTCAATCAAAAAAGTTACGGAATGGTTTTATTAGATGGTACATGTTATGCCATTTATTATTTAAACAGAATAACGTTTGTAATTACTTAATTATAGAATATTTGAATAGTTTCCAAACACTGGGGCAACGTGAAACGATTCACGATGAAATGGCAGACCTTACTGATGACAACTGACAGCAAATTTTGAAATTTAGATATGGCCACGATGAGTTATAAAAATCCTATCGTCCCTATTGGTTGACCCTATACAAATTATTTTAAAATGCTGTATCAGAGACGTACGACGTGATAGTAAATTTAAATCATGTTATCATGAATACTGACTTTGATGGAGTAACTGTCCCATTTGATGACTTGTATCTTCACCCATAAAGAAGAAAAATAATGTCTCGTGCATGTGGTATTATTGCGAACGAATATGTTATATGGAGTAACGTATCTCGACTGACTAACTGTAGAGCTGCTTTTATCATTTTAAATTTTAAAGAAACTTCATGAAATAGTTTACTCAGTTACAAAGGTATTTGACCAGGAGTGAGTGACAATACAATATTGCAACACATTAGGCCCTCGACTAATAGTGGGTTTTTAAATACATATGAATACATACCAAGAATCAACTGCGATATCTCAACACTTAAAAATATCTCAACACTTAAGAAACAATAACCGAACATAAACCCTAAAAGAGGGTATACAGGGAGTAACCGTGGACTAATTAAAGATAATCAAATTACTCAACTTATACCAGGGACGTCATTTGTGGGAGAGGCAGGGAGGGTGTTGCCCCTTCCAGATTTTTTTTTCTCATATATTATATATACGTATAACATATATATAAAAATATATACATTCATAACATCTTCCCCCTTCCCCCTAGAAAAAACTGAAATGACGTGCCTGACTTACACTACCATGCGTTTCAGTTTTAATCGAATACGTATTACAAATAGTAAACAATGACTTTCCAATAGAAGCCTTTGCTATCTTGGGTTTAGATTTCCTAATAAAAATTAAAGCGTCTATCGATTACGAAAGCTGGATACTAACAATAAATGCAACCAATGAATTCCAGGAAATCAATATATTTAGTGGACTCTCAAAAGTTTAAATATCAATCCAACCAAGGTACGAAGTCATTCGTAAAATAAACTTTATACTACAAGAGATTACAGTATCGTGATAGGCGGTGAATTTAAACCTGGTATATACTATATGTACCATATGAGCCGTTGATTTTGAAAGTGGAATAAGTCCATTTCGTTTTTAAATCGACATGCTTAACGGTTTACGTTTTAACATGTTTAAAAATATTTATGCCATCTTTCAGGAAAATTTTACTTTCGGCGCTTTACCTCAAGTTTTACATATGGAATGGAATACGAAAGAGACAAACAAACGAGAGTCATTTAAAAAGAAAAGAGCAAACTACAGACCCACTCCATATTCTGATTTATAACATAATTTACTTGGAGTACAGAATTTCATCTAAGGAATTATAAGATTGGCTTATAGCTTATTGTAACTGCAGTAATTAGTTGAAATGATCACTACTGCACTGCATAACTAATTACTGTTTTCCGCGAGTGAATTATGATTGCCCGGCAAGGAAATACGTTACTGTAAATATGACCTGTAGACCATGGCCCGATTTGGGCTGTCGCGCCATTGATGATGATGATGAAATATGAAATGCCTGACCGGCGATTAGTATATAGTGTTTTTGCGACTGCCATCGAAACATTTGATATTTGTGTTTTTTATGATTATATTAAAAGTAAAATACTATTGTACAGCAGTAGGTAATTATGGTTCTCTTAAGAAAAAAAAAAATAATTCTCCAAGAATTGGCGCACTTACTCTATGTATAAAGAATAATTTACTCTGGAAACGCTAACATGCCTACGTCAGTTTTAAATAAATAACAATAATATTTTCGCAAAAATTATTGTGCACTTGAAATCACGTATTTATTAATATCGGGTCAGTGAGGTTATCCCACAACACATTTTGCGATTATTTTCGATTAAAGCTTAATTCTTCTATAATATAATTCTGTATAATGTTCATTCATCTCTGATTAAAGAATTGAAATGAACAATAAAATAATACATAACATACTATATACACAGTATAATGCACTAACCGATTCCATTGACTCTGTTTATCATACGTAGTGTAGATTATGTATGTAAGTAAAAGTATTCTATAATAATTGGGTAAGGAACGAAAAGTCTTCGGTTTCTAGCCGCTAAAACCAGTTGCTCGAAACTATCCTTAAATAATTGTTTTACTATGAAACATGTAAACTATAAAAATTATCAAGAATTGAGCTGAGCCTAAGCTCGGTGTAAACATATCGAACTCACGATAGGCCTCAGCCTATTTATTGTATTTTTTTATGGCGGGGGACATACAAATCCCGACCTGCCTCTCTCATACCAAAGTCTAAATTGTATGTTGAAGTCACTATCTCTCTTCATTTGGATTATCTAGGGTCTAGATTCTAGACTCTAGAGCCTAGGCGCCTTCAAGCCGCAAAAATAGCCAGTGTCATACATATCAGCACAAAAGAAGAAAATTGTAGTGTTTAAAAGTTGTGCAAATAGAAATGGCAAATGGGAGTATACTATATTACGAAAACGAGTAGTACCGCAGTAAAAAATAAGTAGGGGAGACCGAGGACAATAGAAACAAGGGACAATTGAAACAATGGTTATAATTAATACAATCCTTAGTTTAAAGTAAGCTTTAAAGTGTCAAACGAACCGTCTCTAAATGCTCCTGGTAGCCATTATGAAACCGTTGATTAGAGTCAAAAGTGAAAAAAACATATTTTTCCACCATCAACGTAAACATTTTCCATCATCGAAAAAGAGTGTTAAAAGGGATAAAAATGCGACTATCAGGTTGCAACTATTATTATTTGTTTAGTTTAGTTTATTTCCTTTAGTTGCAATGGTTTAAATTCATACGTTGGTACGAAGTTAAGAAAACTATTGGGTGTTTAGATAAAAATCTGCTGTGGTGACAACTGAAACAATGAAAGTGGGAACGGCCGAAACCTGTTTCAATTCACAAATTAGCCTTCCCATTGTCCTTTAAATAATCCTTAAACATGCAACATACATGACGATAAACTTTTATGGCTGAAGAACATTGGTTTTCTGTATTCATGGAGGATAAATTCATAAATCATGTTGCAAAAATCAAGAACTTTCTATTCGTTGCCCTCAAACCACAAGTCTTTCACGAGGAACCAATTCTAACATCACGAATGTTACACATTTTTGACAATCTGACTAATTATAACAATTTTGGACTACAATAAATACATATTACATTTAATTCAAATACTGCTTCAATTGTCCCAGGCACAGGCACATTTGGAACATGTCGACGACTTCAATATTTTTTAAAATATCTCTTTTGTTTATCAGATCAACGAAGAAATTAAAATATAAAGTAGAGTCTATGTACTCTCAATAACACTTTTAATATATTAGAAAATTGCGATAGGAAAAAAATTGATGAATCGAAAATGTTTCTATTGTCCCCGGTCTCCCCTACTTTACTACGAGTATTAAAAAATAATAAAGTAAAATTGGAGCACAAATACTCCGATCGGAGGAATACGACAGCACTGAACCACGCTGGACCGGATCAGTTTTATTCATTAATCAGTTCACTCACAATTCAGTGCAAGTCAACTGCTGACTCTGTCTTGGCTGAGTTTGAATCTAGTGAGCTGTGTGCGATAGTTTATTGTCGACGCGTGGTCGTATAAAGTTGTAATATAATTAGAAATCGTTGTAACCCTTTTCCGAAATACTTGTTTTCTCACGGTATTTATTAACTTAATAATGTTTAATAAAAGGGTTATGGTAGTAGGAACCGGTGGTCGTGAACATGCTCTCTGTTGGAAGTTAGCGCAAAGTACGAAAGTGTGTAAGGTCTATGCTTTACCGGGAAGTGTTGGTATGCAAAAACTGGATAAGGTAGAAACTGTGGATGGAGTTAATGCCGACAACTTTGAGGTAAATATTCTTCGGTAGATATTACGTACACTATTGTTTTTGTCAAAAGAGTCAAATATTTGGAGAAAATAGTTACTGCATCGAAGGGACGTTGAAGAAAGACAAGCAAAAGAAGGTTAAAATCCAATTGTGTACATACCCAGCAGGCAAAATTTCGTAGAGTATTCGTCGAAACGGAGCCATGTAACAGGCATGTTTGATTATAGACAGTAAACAAATATTCACTATCTTAAGGCCCAACACCACTGTCAAAATTTGGAAAAATCAAATTTTCTTTTATTTGCTTAAAAAATTCTTTGAACCTTGGAGAATATGGGGAAAAAATTTTAAATCATGAAAATGAATTTTATTCTTGAATTCGGAGCTCTTTAGAGAACGCGTCAGGCTGCTTCGAAACGACTACCTGTGTCGCATTAGGTATCCATCTGAGAAGATACTGCCTAATGATTTAACTTCTGGATAATACTAATAGATATCGCTAAAAAGGTTTTTTGTTCCATTGGATGTATTTTCACACAGAATTTCGTTAGTATAGCGTCAGTTCATGTACAAAAAGGTAAAAATCCTATATATAGCAACGGATATCGCTGTATGCAATTTGAATGATGGACTGACTAGCATACCACGGATTACGAAGGTTCTGGATGTGGATATTGGCGTCCAATGCTACACTTTTTGTGTCAAGTCCGATGCTAAGCGAATCCAGTACGCTGAGAATTCATTGACAGTTGCTGCAAAAAAGGCGCGCTCCACCATTAAATCGTCGAGAAAAGGGATTGAAGAGGAATATTTCAACTTAGAAGGACAGCTTTATGGTCCTGGAATTGCAGATTAATGGTAAAAAAAATTTAAAACTAGAATTATTTACTTGTTCATGTCTGTAACACATTTCAAAACCTTGAACGCGTTTTTCTCGAAACACGATTTTCGAAATTGGCCTGCAACTTATCTCGAACAATTATCATTCTTTTCATTTGAATTTTTTACCATATCTTCAAAATAACATTCCTAAGAGAATGACGTACGGAATTTTTGATACATTGATTTAAAAAATAGTTATTAGCAAATAACTGTCCTGTTTTTGGTAGAAAATTGAAAAAAATTATTCAAATACTCGCCAACCGCACGAAACTCACTATTTCTAAAAATTCAAATTTTTCTATGGAATTTAATTAATTTTTGATTTTTGAAGTGTCAAATAAGTATCAGCTGATCCATTTTGACGGTTTATCCGAGATTTTTCGAAACTGTTATAATAGCAATGCTATGCTGTGACGTCAACATAGACGTAGACGTAGATTTAGCAAGGAATTGAGAAACAACCTAAATTCCCGTACGTCATTCTCTAGCTATACTCATGAAGATTCAGTGATTTTTTTTTCGTTATGCTAGATTCAAATTTACGCAAGCAAAACTGCAGGCCGCAGAGCGCCTAAAATTTAACATGTCTCGGGAGAATGGCTGTAGTGCCGCCATTTTGTAAATTTTTGAACTATTTTTTTTTTTATTATATATTTAAATATATGGTTATTCAGTTCCCAAAATATTTATCTATTTTCTTTCCTTCCATTTAAAAAAAATTATCGAAAAAGAGCATTTTTTTAGACTGTTACAGTGGTGTTGCCCCTTAAGAATGAAAATTAGTGAATTGCATTCTGTTTGGTGTTTGAATATGTTTTTATTTGGAGTGGTTTTTATATATTAAATTAGACAATAATTCTTGTATGAAGTACATAACAGGGAAAAAATGTATTCTGTATCGAAAATCGAAATGCACCTTTCATTGCACATGTTTAAAACGCTTAATTTCATCAAATAAAAAACCTGCGAAACTAAAATAAAATTTTTTGTTTGTTGAACAGTTCGAAAGTTGTCGCTGAAAAAAGATGTACCTGCTATCTGTGATTAGTGTAAAGTTGCAAAAGCATTAAAATTCCATCCAAATACCGAATAGTTTCTAAAAAAGCATCGCAGATTTTCAGGCAATCTTTCAATATTTTCACTCTTCACTGATCTGAGACTTTCACTGCAGTCAATTTCCAATCTATGTATCTTAAGGCTTCTATTTAGCACCAAAATAAAGCTAGAATGTAGTAGCGTTGAACGAATGTCTGTGAGGACCTTTTAATACTGCTTGATTAGTGTTGCTCTCCAACTTCAATTGTTTATCAGTTACAAAATCTAAAGCGTGCGTAGTAAGTGTATACAAAATATGTATTGGCGTATAGTAATTTTGTGAATATGACTTCAAAAGAATGGATATTATCGACCGATTAAAACTAAATTTATCTTTCTACGAACAATAATAATGATTCAATTGAAAAGAAAGGCACGTCAAAGAATGTGAAACGATACTAAGGTTGTATTCGAATACCTTGCTCCGTTTACGTCTACGTTGACGTCACAACAAAGCATGGCTATTATAGGAGTGCAGAAAAGGCTTAGCTAAACCGTCAAAATGGCTCAGTTGATGCTTATTTGACACTCATACATAAAAAATAAAATTAAACTCTATAGACAAATTTTTTTTCGTTTTCCAAGATTGACTGATAGGTCACCTGTTGTAAGAATAGTCAAGACACGAACCAAAAAGGAAATGAGACACAGCTTTGCTACTCGTCATAAACTGTTATAACTAGACGTAGACGAAGAAAGATATTCGAATGTAGAATACGACCTGTATATAGAGTTACAAGTAGAGGAGATGAAGCACAGAAGTTTGAGAGAAAAATGAAAAAGGAATAACTAGGCCAATTGGAACGTTATTTTTTAGGGGCTGTCAGTCGCATAGTAACCTACGCCGCATCTCAGCATTAAACGCGTTTCGGACCTCTACCCATTAAATCATAAATTATAAAGTTGCGCCAAAACTGCTGGAAGATTTTTTTATACAGGATTTGATAGTTCATTTCGTTTCGCTCGAAACACACTATTAGGCTTTAGTCCGAGTATTTTTTCTACGATTAATATGTACCTATATTTTTTTCAAAGATAGGTTATCAGACTATCGTCCAATCCCGGCGAGCGAGGAGAATAGAAAAGGATAGTTCGGAGTTGTAATTTTAGGAATAGGTATTGTTGAAAAGTAAAGTAAACTGGGTATAAGGAAAAGCGTAGAAGTCTGGTGCTTACACATAGCATAATGCATTTAAGTCTAACTGATATGCGCAGAACAAGACACCACTCATCGCAAGTCAATTGCACTAGTAGCAATATTACTCCATTGAAGTTTGTTGTCCAATGTACATACGGAAAAAGTACTCAGCTCCGTTTTTTAATGCGGTGGCGACTTACACCGCGGTGCGGAATATGACAAAAAATAATCGTGATTAAGTGTTGCAAGGCTGCAAGGCTGCAACGTCGACATTTTTGTCGCATCGGACTTTGTCCCAAAAAATAATAAACGTTAGCCCGAACGGGACTGTTGGTCGATTTTTAAATTAAAACAGAACTACAGTAAAACATTCTGTATAGTGACCACACAAGGTACTGTGGAAAATTGGTCACTTCAAACGAGTGGTCAGGTTATAAAAATATTTTAGTACAGTATAATGTATGTAATTTAAATTAACATTACCAATATAAAAGGTGTATTTTTTTCGCATTTATCCAGAACACAATTTTAATAGTAAACTTCGTGCTTCAATAATTCAGCCTCATTTTGCATTTCGCAGCATTCGTGTCTGAATTAGTATATGACGTAGTATTTTATGGTCATATTATAGGATGTACTCCACACGTACATATGTGATATGTACATTTTGGTTAAAAAGTGGTCAATGGTCACAATATGGAAATGGTCACAATACAAAACGAAAAGTGTATGGAAAATCGGTGATTTACGTCGGGATTGTAAAAAAATTGCCAATTTAGGCAAGTGGTCAACATATGAAGGTGGTCACTTCTGCAAGTTCTACTGTATTTTAAACCGGCTTAATTTCATATTTGTTACTATGTATATAATTTGTTAAGTAATAAAATATTCTGTTTTTTTTTTGTTTGTAGGAAGTTGCCATTTGGTGCAAAAAAAACTTGGTGGACTTAGTTGTGATTGGACCAGAAAAGCCGCTGGCTAACGGGTTAGCTGATCATTTAAATGCAGTTGGAATAAAATGCTTTGGACCCACTCGTCATGGTGCACAAATCGAGTCTGACAAAAAATGGTCCAAAGATTTCATGATACGCCATAAAATACCCACTGCTCGTTATGAACACTTTAATGACACGGAAAAAGCCAAAAATTTTCTTCGAAGGTGAAATCCATATAAAAAAATGTTAAGTTCTTTTATTGATAAAATTAATTTCTCTTAGCGCTAAGTATGATGCTTTGGTGGTCAAAGCAAGCGGCTTAGCTGCCGGAAAAGGTGTTGTTGTGGCAGCTAATATTGCCGAAGCAATATGCGCTGTAGATGAAATACTCGGAGCTAAAAAGTATGGCGATGCCGGAGACGTTATAGTTATTGAAGAAAAATTAACTGGTGAAGAAGTTTCGATACTTGCTTTTGTAGATTCAGATTCTGTTCGTGTAATGTTACCGGCACAAGATCATAAACGGTTAAAGGAAAATGATGAAGGTCCAAACACCGGTGGAATGGGTGCTTATTGCCCTTGCCCTTTAATCTCAGAATCAGATTTGAATAAAGTTAAAACTGAAGTTTTGCAACGAGCTGTTGATGGCTTAAGAGCAGAAGGAATTAAATATTGCGGTGTCTTATATGCCGGTATTATGCTTACTTCAGAAGGTCCAAAGCTTCTGGAATTCAATTGTCGCTTTGGGGACCCCGAAACCCAAGTAGTACTACCCTTGCTACAGACGGATTTATTCGATGTCATGGATGCTTGTTGTGAAAATAAATTGCATTCAATTCAGTTAAATTGGAAAGAGAACTTATTTGCAGTTGGAGTTGTTATGGCGAGTTCCAAATATCCTGAGAGTTCATCGGAAGTATGCACTATTACAGGTCAGTTCTTTAATATTTACATGTACTATTTGGAAAGAGTAAAAAGAAATGGGCTAGAAATGGGATAGCTATTCTACTATCTTTTGTTAAAACGTAATAAAATAATACTTTCTTATTAATATATTTATAAATATCCCAGGGGTACCTGGTACTAGGTAGGCTACTTTTTAAGAAGTGATTCCTTGATATAATATTTTAAGAAAATGAATGTTTTACAGAGTTGGTTCATTTTCAATATCCGCAAAGTTGTAAAGAAAAGTTTTTCGACATGTATCCTCACTCACGTAAACTGTTATACTGTTATGTCTCTTCTAAACTAATAATCACTATTCAACATGTTGTAGCTTGTGTTCTAGGGAATTGAATTGCTTTTCATTTAATGTAATCATCGAAAAAAATTAGCTGTACCCGACCTTGCGAAATTTACTTCAAAATAAACATTTTTTCATTGTGCCCCTAAAAATTCTTTAATCAATGCAAATTTTCTCAATAAATCACATTATTAAAATGCTATTTTAATTTTTTGTGGAATTAGATGCAATAATTGCACCGATTTTCTGTGTATAATTGTGTATACTACTATTAAGCGAGTTTTCTAAATATTCTCTCAGTATTCATATTCAACTGCTGCCTTACTTCTGTTAGATCGGTCCAGGCATTCAGATCTTGTAAAATTGTTACGTCCGTTTCGTCGAAAAGTTCCTTAATTTGTCCCCATATAAAGGACATCCAGTATAGTTAGATCCAGAGATCCATTTCTACCGATCTAGCGATTGTAATACATAATTAGAATCTAACCAATATTTGATTTATCAACCGTAATACGATCCAATGCTCCAATAAGTTGGACAGCAGTGGTTTATTATCCAGTAAGTCCTGAAAAGTTCTATACACACCACCGAGTATTTGGGTGAGCTCTCGACTGCGGCGCAAGCAGTATAAAAGCACGCAAAGCTTGTATACAGGACAATAGTGACTATTACGTTTAAATGACTGTGTGAAGCGAAACAACGACAAGTGAAATCTACCGCGCAAAGTATTAGAAAAAGCAATTGAAAGCAACGATTGACAGTGATCGAGTTATATGTAAAATTTAGGCGGCGTTGTTAACAGTACGATTAAAAGTGCGATTATTTAAGGGGTCAAATACGTTTAGGAGGCAAAAAATTGTGTTTTTTTTTAAAGCGAAATGAAGGAATAATACTCTGTATATAACACACGTTTGTTAAGGTATCTTTCATGAGCATTTCAGAATTTTTTTGGTGAAAAAACATTTATTAATTAATGTAATATATATAATTTAAAAAATAGATTTTTTCAAACATGACTTTGCGGTGCCACTGATATTTCGTAGACATTTATCTAAAATCAAAAATCTCAAGATATTTCATTAATATATGACAATGGCTAGTGATTGAACGAACCTTCTGGAAAATATTTATTTTTAACAAAATGACAGCGTTTAAAAAATCGCTTTCTTAACCTTAAAAATCATACTTTATTCCTGCATTAAACAAAAAGATTTCAATGAAAAAAATCCTTTGTTTAATCACGAGATACATACATTTGTTTAAAATAAGTACACACAATTTCAAGATGATCAATTGAATGATTATAGAAATATCGCGGTCGCCAACTTTGAAAAATTGATTTTGTGAAAACCATGTTTAAACTTAAAATTTAAGCTTACGGTTTCGGGGCATGAATACGGCCCCGAGTACATTCACACAATATCCTGTAACTCTGGAAAGATTTCACGGATTCTTATTAATTTTTCACACAACATTCTTAGAAGTTTGTACTGTTTACAAAACATAATTTTTTAAAAATGTTTTTTTTTTTTTTTTCAAAATTCTAAACGTGTATGACCCCCTACTGCGAATAAGTTATTCTTTCTTACGATTTTAAGCGAATTTTGTTTTACTTGAAATCACGCTGTCTGACTGTCCGTACGCACGATATCTCAATAACGCCTTGGCCTAGGATCTTGAAATTTTAAATCTGGATGTTTGGTCATATTTTCAAGGCTAAGTTCGTTAAAGGGCAAAATCGTTCTGCTCCTTTCGGTGTCGAAGTATATTGGCGAATAACTTCGGAACGTTAGTTTTCTAATACATAGTTGCAGTTAAAGGTATGAATAGGAAAAAGATCCAATGAGTTATTCGAAAAATCGCTTTCCGATAGCTTTGGAACGCTTCAAGCTGGGAATATGATACAACATTAATGTTTAAATGGTTCCAGGTAAAATTATAAATATGATAGAAATTGCAGTACCATGTTAAAGTCTTCGAAAGAGGAAAAATTTGAAAACTGGCAATTTTATTTTTGTTGACGAACAAACACTTTTCTTTTCTGTTTTCTAAATTTTCAAGTTCCTCCAACAAATATTATACTCTATTAACTTCTTTCCGCAGATAACATCTTTGTATGTAGGTCATATTAAATTGTTCATAGTAAACTTTTAAAATTTCAGGAATTCCCGAAAACTCTGAATCAAAAATGATCTTTCATAGTGCAATATCGGTTAGTCCTTCTGGTCAATATTTAGCGAAGAGCGGCAGAGTATTAATAGCCGTTCATTTGGGATCTGATTTAAAGAAGACAGCGTTCGATGCAACATCAATTTGTGAAAATATTTCTTTTTCTGGCGCGGGAGCTCAATTTAGAAGAGATATCGCACGCAAAGCGTTAAAATTGTATGAAAAATAATAATTAATAAAGAGAATAAATAGAATGATGTGGTATTTTTGAATTGTTTTTATAGAACGACACTTTCTTACAAAGATAGCGGAGTAGATATAGACGCTGGTGATGATCTCGTCCAAAGAATAAAACCGTTGGCACGCGGTACTTGGCGCAAAGGAGTAGTTGGTGGTATAGGAGGATTTGGCGGATTATTTAGTTTGAATGAGGTTCAGTACAGTACAAATATGCCGCACTATAATTCCAATTTAAATCATTAAATTAACGTTTTCTAGTTGGCGCTTAACAATCCAATTTTGTGCGAAGTTGCAAAAGGTATCGGAATGAAAATTAAATTTGCTATAGAGTACGGGCTTTACGAAAGTATTGGATATGACCTAGTCGCCATGTGTGCAAACGATGTACTAGAATCAGGCGCTGAGCCATTTGCATTTCTTGACTACTTAGCATGCGGTAAATTGGATGTTGCTATCGCCGCTCAAATAGTTAAAGGAGTATCTGAAGGCTGCAGAGATTCCTTTTGCGCATTATTAGGTACTGTTGGTTTTTTTCGTCTTAAATAACTATGTTAAATTTATGACAAATAGGTGGCGAGACCGCTGAAATGCCGTCAGTATTTGCAGTTGGTAAATATGATGCTGTCGGATATTGCATAGGCGCTTTGGAAGAAGGCCATGATTTACCACGATTTGACACGTACGAGCAAGGTGATTTGTTGATTGCCTTGCCGTCGAATGGTTTGCATTGCACGGGTTTGGAAGTTGTTTTTGGCATTATTAAAGACTTGAATATTAATGTACATGCGAAATCGGAATTTAATGAAAATATGACTGTGGGTAAGTATTGTTTTTTTATTTGTTTTGAATTAATTTTAAATTCAATTTAACTTGATTTTATATGTATACCAAACACTTTTTTAGACAAATCGTGGGTTAAAAATTTGTTGATATAGCCCCAACTCCTGCCTAATTCAATTTAAATTCTTATAGATAGAATAATTTATTACCAGTTATATTAATACAGTTTGTGGGGTGTTTGACTACACTCATTCAACTCGTATGGCAAATAGTCCACACATCACATAATTAAAGTGGCCGGTTGTTTGGCTTAAATTTTTTTAAATAAAGCAATTTTCTAAAACAATAAATCTATAATGCCTAATCTCTTATAATTAATTAAATCCGTGATATTGACACAATACCTTCTAATTAATGGAAACTTCGATGAATTCGTAATATTTAAATAAAATTTCATCGTAAATTTGACTAAATCGACAAGTTTTCAAAATTATTGAAAAATGTACATTTTCACATGCATTTTTAAGATTTTTCAAAAGTAGGAAGTGCACTAAAGACTAGTGCGATTTTAAACTTTTAAAATTAAACTTCTATAGCAAGAGTAGCTTCGTAGAAACCCAGTAGAGAAGAATTGATGAATCAAAGAAGACTTATTATGAAACTATTTCTGTTGCTTGACAATGCCGTACATAGTGTTACCGATTTTCAACGTTAAATTTATTTGTTCTGTTTTTGACAAAAAATGTATGCGTAATTTTTATGAAACTAACAGTTCAAATCCACTACACTGCTTTGCACCGTGTTAGAAAAACAACTCCTTTGAAAGTTTATCATGGTCACGTTGTGCCTACCGCTCATAAACATAGGATATTAGAATAGATATTAGAATTTAGTTTGAATTACCAAGCTATATAAATACAGATGTCTAATTTAGTGTAGTTTATTTATTTATTTGGAAAGCGAAATATGAACAGAATATAAACTCCAATAAGACAATGCGCCAAAAATAAAAAAAATTAAAATAAAATAATAAAAATAGATACCTATTAATACCTAATAAATTAAAATTAAAATTAATATTAAAGCAACTAAGTGAGTAATTAGAAATTAATAAATATCAAATATGGATTTCAAATGAATTTTTATAGAGCGCAAACTGTGGCCCTGAAGACAATTTGCATGAAAAGATCGTGGTAAACGGAGGAGCGGCGAATTAAAATTGGCATTTATAGATGCAAATGGAAAAGATAAATAAAACTTTGTAATCTCGCATCATACGAAGCTTCTTCGAAATTGAGTCTGCGAAAGAGTGATCGTGTGAACCGTCTCTGGACCGATTCCAATGCTGCTATAAGATAAGAATAGTATGGGTTCCACACAACTGAGCAGGATTCAAGGTGACATTTGACAAGACTATTGTACAAGTTAATATAGAGATCTAAGTTACAAAACGGATAAGCAGCTTTCAAAATAAAACCACATAACCTGTAGGCACGCTTGCCTATTTCCATAATATGTACATCGAATTTTAATCGAGTGTCAAATATAACACCTTGAAGTTTTCAACTTCAAGGAGAAAGTAGTCATCATTGTGGTAAAATGGAAGATAAGAGGATTTATTTGTGTATGAAACATATTTGTTTATTAAGGGATAGCTTATTTGCGGAGCGCCCGGAGGATAGTTTATTTAGGTCATTTTGACGAATGAGACAGTCAGCCAAAGATTTAACTGGTCTAAATAACTTCAGATCGTCTGTATACATTAAATAATTAGAATGAAATTCTGAAAGAATATCATTAACGAATAAAATGAAAAGCAGTGCACCCAAGGTTAAACCTTGTGGAACAACGGTTGTCGCAAGATAAGGAGCAGATAAGCATCCTTGGAAGGTAACCATTTGCTTACGATTAACAAGATAGGATGAAAGCCAGCGCAATAAAGCACTACTTAGACGAAATGACTTCAATTTCTGAACAAGTGTATGGTGGTCAACTCTATCAAAAGCTTTCGAAAAGTCAGTATACAGCGTGTGAAGATCAAGTCGGTTTTCAAGGGTCCTTAATACGGAACGACCCTTGAAAAATCCATGCTGATTAGGAGAAACAGAGCTGCAGACTTGTAGAAAGATGATTTCATGCAGTAGTTTTTCAAATATTTTAGAGAAACAAGACAGAATACAAATCGGGCGGAAGTTTTCGAAGTTGTGCTTATCACTCTTCTTAAATATCGGTAAAACATGGGAGATTTTCCATAATGTTGGAAATATTCGTTGATTCAGTGACATGTTAAATAATGTTGCAAGAGGTTCAGCCAGAATGTAGCCCAACCTCTTAACAAGTACGTTTGGAATATTGTCGGGACCAGCGCCACCATGGCAATCAAGGGAATTAATTACAGTGAGAACCTCCATAGGAGTAAAAACAGGTATTGAATTATTTTCAAGATCATCGAAAACCTGCATTGACTGAGAGGCAAGAGAAGAATACACGGAGCTAAAATATAAGGAAAATAGATTTGCTATAGAACGGCGAGTAGAGGCATTATCACTTCGGTAAGTTATGAATGGTGGAATGGAGTAGTCTTACGTGAAGAATTGACATAATTCCAGAATGGCTTGTCGTTGACCAAAGCAAGTGATGTATTCAGGCTACATACATACAGACTAAAGGCATTCTTAATTTCTCTCTAAACAACTTTACGAAGATCAGTGTACTGAACTTCATTAATATGAGTAGGGAATTTCTTATAGAGACGTCTTGCCTGATCTTTATCTTTCAACAGTTTAATGAGGGCAGAGCTAAAACAAATTAACCCGAGAACAGTGACAACTTTATGTTGGTAGCATTTTTTTTTAAATAATAGTTATGGAGTCATTTGTTTTATGCGATTTAAATTTAATTTTTTTTAAATCAGTCTTGTTTATGCAAACGTCAAAAATGTTTCAAATAGAATATTTCTTTGACCAACTTCACATATGACGTTTTAAGCAGTTTTGTACCCTCAGTCGATATAAACGATAATCATATTAACTTAATACCGAAAACATTTAATACGTATTAACGAATGCGATTTAAACAAGGCCAATGGTATGTATAGGAACAAATCAATCTTATACACGGTCATAGCTACAGGCCTGGAAAGGCAATGTAATTTTTCGTGGTTGGGGTGCACCATAGAGATACATGTATGTACTGGAGATGACGAGCACCGACTGTTTTTAAGCCGGACGATTCCTCGCAAAGGATTGGCAATAAACACTATGCTATTAACATCTTATTCATATTTATGTTATACTTCGATCTTGAACACAAAAAATTGCTAAACATTTGAATATTAGGCTAGTATTTGCATTTTACTGCCACCTGGCAGCAAACGCTCCATTCAAAAACGTTAAAATTTCCTCAAAGTGCTTCATGCAAAAACGGCGTCTTGTTTCCAGTATTTATATCTATGATTTACACCGAACATTTGAGGCGCGACTCCTCACCGCAGGTTTTCATTGTTCCCGGTGGGCTAAGGATGAATATTGATGCTTTCTCAATGTCGTCCATGTTCGCATCGCAGCCAATCATTGATGATTTGGTTTTCTTCCAGACGTCAATCACCAATTGGTATATGATTTTACGCCAACATATACCCATCTTCCATGAACCTGTTAAGGCACTTTGTGATAAAGAAGAATTCATTTTCGTAACCACACTTTCCGCTCCTTTAAGATTTATTTTAAATGCAAGTTTTTCTATTTAGCAATTTCGTTTAATTTAGAATTTCCACAATCATTTCATCTTCATTATTATTATTATTGTTTTTTTCGCAATGTGTAATTGAATTATTATTATTCTGTATTTTCGCTTTTCGAAATAAATTTAGTATTGAATATTGTATTGAATATAATTAAATTTTACCTATTAAATAAAAATAAAACTTTTTTATACTCTCAGCTCAGGATATTCTGAAACCTTCTACTATTTATGTAAAGGACCTGATCACATTCATTCGAAAAGGAATAATAAAGTCCGTATCACATATCAACTCTGGTCTATTGCAAGGTATTAAAAAAATTATACCTGAGCAATTTGAAGTAAATATTAATGCTGAAAACATACCGCTAACTAAACTATTTGGTTGGATTGCCGCAAAAGGCGCGGCCACCGAAGAAACACTTCTAAATTATTTTAATTGTGGTATTGGCTTAGTTTTCGTTGTATCAAAGTCAAATGCAAAATTAATAAATATTGCTGGCTCGTCAGTTATTGCTGAATTAAAACATAAAAGCGGATCTCAATCCGTTGTAATCAATAACTTCTCAAAACATCTTGATAAAGTGGCGAGAGAGTACTACAGGGAAGGTATGCCTGGAAGAACAAAAACACTTCTTTCAGAAGATATTACTACAATTAAATCCGAGATAAATAAAATCTTAAACGACCACCAAAGATCGGAAACATTTTTGTCACAAAATCAAAAAAGGTTGACCCGTATACCTGCCACGTACCTAGATCCAATTCTCGTCATTGGCACGGATGGCGTTGGAACAAAAATTAAAATCGCTCAGGAATGTAATCTCCATACAACTGTTGGTGTAGATTTAGTAGCAATGTGTGCAAATGATATATTATGCAATGGCGCTGAGCCATTAACTTTCTTAGGATATTATGCTTGCGGTAAATTATCTGCTGCAACGGCTTCCAGCATTGTATCCGGAATTTGTACAGGATCTCAGCAAGCAGGAAGCTCCCTAATAGGCAAGAGCAATATTATCTTCTTTTTTTTTTTAATATGACATCTATATTTATCAATCTGTAATTTAGATGTTGAAATAGCAGAGCTGCCACTTTTATATGAGGATAGTGTGTTTGACTTAGCTGGATTCTCATTAGGAATAACGGAGAGAGGATGTATGCTTCCAAGATGCTCAGAAGTAAGTGAAGGAGATGTCGTAATAGGTATACCATCGAATGGAGTGCATAGCAATGGTTTCAGTTTAATTCACAAGATTATGGAAATGTCTGGTGTATCCTTCAAAACCGAAACTCCGTTCGGAGCAATGTTTGGTATTTGTTTGACATTATTCAAAATTTTTAATGTTTTCTCTATACGCCTTCTCTTGTTTCAGGTGAAGAGCTACTAACACCAACCAAAATTTATGTAGATGCAATAAAGCCGTTGCTCAAAACGAAATACGTTAAAGCATTGGCACATATTACTGGAGGAGGTTTACTTGAAAATATTCCACGCGTACTTGTCAAAGACTTGGGTGTTAAGCTGGATGCACGCAAATTTAACATTCCCCCTATATTCGCTTGGATCGCTGATCATGGCAATGTTTCGCCCTATGAGATGTTGCGAACATATAACTGCGGAATAGGTTTAATATTAATAATAGATCCGCAGTTCAAAGCGACTGTCTTAAACCATTTACAAATAACTCATAAAGCAAACGAAATTGGTGTTGTTTGTAAAAGAGTTCATACTTCACAACAAGTAACTGTAGATTATTTTGATAAATGCTTGCAGAGCGTCCAACGCGCGATAAAAAGCCCGATAAAACGCGTTGCAGTATTGATATCAGGCTCCGGGAGTAACTTACAAGCAATAATTAATGCAACAAAAGACTCAATTAGATATATAGGAGCCAGAGTTGTTTTAGTTATTTCTAATAAACCTGGCGTTTACGGCCTCAGTCGCGCAAAAAATGCTAATATAGCCAATATTGTTATTTCCCATAGTGATTATCCATCCCGTGAAGCTTTTGATGATGCAATGTCAGATAAATTAAATGCATATGACGTCGATATTGTATGTTTAGCGGGATTCATGAGAATCTTGTCGAATAAATTTGTACAACTTTGGAAAGGAAAACTACTTAACATCCATCCTTCGCTACTACCGAAATACCCTGGCCTTGGAGTGCAGCAGAAAGCTTTAGCTGCAGGAGAAATTGAATCGGGATGTACTGTACATTTTGTAGATGAGGTATGTAGTTGCATCAAAATCAAAATATATTTCTTTTATGAATTATGATTCTAGGCTGTTGATACTGGGTCTGTTATTATTCAAACCAAAGTGCCGATATTACCGAATGATGATGTTGAAAAGCTTACAAATCGAATTCATACGGCAGAACATTATTCGTATCCTATTGCTCTTCAACTGGTGTGTAGTGGTATAGTAACCTTAAACCAGGAAGGAAAAACATCGTGGATTCAGTAATAAATATCAACATTAATTGGTATATCTATATATATATTGCTTCAGTACGCATGAACTCCTTTCTCATTTAAAAATCCTATTCTATAATATATACTGTACATTTTAAATTACAATATTTTTTAAAATATTAAAATTTTACCTACATAAAAGTTAAGTCTGTTGTGAATGGATACCTCAAGAGTTCTACTTTTCGTAAGACAAAGTGGGTCAATTTCTCCTACGTCTGAATTCGCGGCTGATATGTGAACTGAATCGATATGTTTGCTTGTTTTCGAGCTAGCTGCGCTTGTTAGGGGTAGCACGTTTTTTTTTCCCATTCAAGATCATACCATAAACCACCCTTGGCCTGGACAAAAAAAATTGTTTTGTTCATATAAGTTTTTTACCCCCACACCACGTCCCAGCAAAACAATTTTGGCACTGGTCAAATCTCCCAGTATTCCTTAAAACAACTGCAAAGTTTCTACTTATATCAACCGTCGGGAATTTTAGTATGTTTCAATTGAGATAATTTTTAGATTGAAAAATGACTGAACATTTTTAGAGATTGCAAGTCGGTCAAGAAGACCAAGAAAGTTCTACTCTTTTTGCATCCTGCTTTTTTCTAGCAGTTGAAAACATTTTTTTTTTTTTGAAAATTATGTTATTAGATGCAATAGACTATCTTCCTGATACAATTGGTTTCAAATATATTGTAATCAAAAGTGGCATAACAATTTTAGCACTTGTCGAATCTCCCAGTATTTTGATTTTTAGCCAAAATCCATGGTTCGCATTAAAATCTGTTAAAATTTTCACCTGTTCACGATTTACGCTTTGATATTTTAAACGGTGGCCCCATAAAAACACACACTTGTTGTTACTTTCACCCATAGAGATGTATGTAGGGAAATTATTAGGCTACTACACTGAGGACATCAGTTCAAATCACACCTAATCATGATCACGTCACACGGGCTCATCACTCTATGACGAAAAAAAATTATATAATTTCGCAGCCGTGCTTCAGAGGAACACCGTTGCCCAATGTCCTCATAGGAGTCATATAGGAACTAAATCAGATATTCATTTCAAAATATGCATATGTACGGACACAGATATTCCTAGAAAAAGGCAAACTAGGTAGGTAGGTAGGTGCACGTGGCTGTCCGTGAGATCACGGACACACTTAGACCTAGAACAGAAGAATATTGAACTGTTCAGCCATATCCTTGAGAGATGATCTACATTCTATGGCGACCTTTCATGTTGTCGAGGTCGATTCCAATGATTTTGTTGCCGCTTGGCCGTCTGTGCTAATATCCCTAGTAGATATTACACTACACCTCAGCCAGGACAGGGCCTCCTTGATCGCCATAAGCTCCGCCTGATAAACACTGCAGTGGTCCGGAAGGCGGAAAGAGCTGCTAATCGACCGTATTGTGATTATCACGTCGCGTCACTTCGATGCCGATTCGATATCGACGCATGCAAAGCCGATTGTGAATGTCGATTGTCATCGACCGTTGTCACTTTGATCGTCATTTTTCGTCGATGACATTCCGAGTCCGTGACGCCTGAAGAAAATTAAAGTCGATGCAAAAATGCAAGTATATATTTGACAAAAAGATGTTTCTTTCCTTATTTTGATGGATTCGCAACAAGTAATCGTCATTAAAAGTGGTGTAGATCGACACACATTAAAGAAAACGCAATACGGGTGAATATTAAGCATTTCAGAGAAGACCCCCCCCCCCTACCCCGTCTTCAGTTTTGGAGCCGCCGGTATATACATATGTGTGGCGTTCGAACCAAATTCCTTCCCCACTCTAGACGGTTTGGGATAGCTGTTAAGAAATTTTTGTAGAAGTCATAACTGGGAGGGGTGTAGTCGGTGTTTTCAGGAATGTTGGAAGTGATTCAAGATTGTTGACTGGCCTGCACATACATATGTCAGTCCACTGTGTGGAGGCTCTAAGTCGAATAGCTGCACTGGCTGCCATTTGCTTGCCAAAAATGTCTAAGGGTGGCAGACTGAACTGCATGTCCAGTGCTGCAGAGAGAGTTGTTCTCAGAGCTCCGCTGAAGCATATGCATGCTGTTCTTTGTACCTTTCTCAGTTTGGTGCGGTTCACCGCTTTGTCTGAGACCGTCCACCAGACAACAACCGATGTGTTAGAATTGTTTTTCATTTTCGTTGACGACGTAAAATTAATGTTTATTAATGGGCACCCCAATTAATAAACATTAATTTTATCCACGAAAACGGGATCTTGGAACACGGGATTTTGGGACCCTAATTTATAATATACCTGTTATTGAAAAGTCTCTGTTTTTTGTATACATATTTATTGTGAAGACAATTATTAAAAAATAAAGGACGATATTCATATGCTTATAATTATTTATAAAAATTTTGTACTTGAATGAAATTATAAGTAATACTCTTGGCATTTCAAATCGTTTAAGGAATGCATATATTTATTATTGTTTTTTGTAGGCATACAAACATGTACACAAATAATTGTACATAAAAACTATAACAAGTCAAAATAAACTACATTAAATATATAATATTTCTTACTGTTTTCATAACAGCATAACAAAACTAGATTTAATTTCTTTTGAACACATTATAAATGAAAAACTTTTCAAATCACAAACAAAATGCATTGAGAATTTATCTTCGTCGGCGTTTGGCAGGCGGCTCTAGAAAATTTTCATCATTCGACTGAGGTATATTGAGGTTCATCAAAGATCGAGCCTTCTTAATTATTTCCGTGTCTCTTAACCACTTGTGTTTTAATACATAATCAATAGATGGCCGCTGCGTATGATCTACCGTTAACATATTCATAATAAGAGCTTTGGCTACTGGTGATATTTCTTTCCACGATGAATGTGAAAAATTAAATTTGCCAGATTTAATCTGCTCGGATGCTGGACATCCGTAGTCATCAGAAAACGGAAGAGTGCCGCTTAAACTAAAAAAATAATAGTTGATTAATCAATTTCAAAGAAGCATGACATTCTTACCAAGTAAACAGAACAACTCCTAGGCTCCATATGTCTACTTTTTTAGTATATGATTCTTTTCCGCCCGTCGATAAAACTTCTGGTGCTACATAGAGCGGTGTACCACATAAAGTCTTCATAATCGAATTATTTTGGACGAACTTGCTAAGGCCAAAATCGGAAACTTTAATTAAGGTTTCGTCGTCCTCAGATTGAAGGAGTAAATTGTCAGGCTTTATGTCGCGGTGAGTTATACCTACAACGAAGTAAATATAAATTTCTACAGTAGTCCTAATTTCTAACTAGGATAATACCTTTATCGTGCAAATATTTTACTGCGTGGCACATTTGATAGAAGAACAGTTTCGAAATACGTTCAGGTAATCGTTTCTTTGCAATAAGTCTTGACAGTAAATCGCCGCCTTTCATAAATTCCAAAACCATATAAACTGAGTCAGGTTTATCAACAATATCATGCATTTTTATAACGCATGGCTGAAATAAAAAAAAATATAAAAGAACTATTTATTGTCGAAATTAATTTTTTATCGGAAATGAATTTATAATAAACATCTGAACTGTTATACCAGACTTCGCATAATGACTTTCAAGCTTCGGTTTAGTTTAGTTGATGGACAGAAAATAGACTCGGCTCAATTTGTCGCAGTAGATGCGATCAAAGCTTACATGTAAGATCACGATCATATGATCCGTCGGCAACATGCACGTCACTAACATTCGGTCAACGATCGACCAAAACAACCGAAGGTCGATAATCGCGACACACGAGCCACGAATAATGCTGACTTGTATTCAAAGACGTTCCTAAAATATTGCAAACCTAGAACTATCACTGGATGGTAACGATTGCACATCATGCTCGAACGGTTGGACAACTGGTCCATTAGGCCAATAGGCCTTCGAGTAGTCGCCATAAAAAGATTTCGGTAAAATCATACATTAATTCGCGGAAAGCACTTTTACTCGAAAGTTGAAATTCAACATGGATTTGTTTTAATTAAAGAGTCGCAGGTCGTTAGTAAGGCCCTTTCTCCAAGTACTATCCAGATAAAAATTCTTTGAATATGCGCTCACGAATGTTGGGAACGCTTCCTGTTAGGAATTTAAAATTCCATTTCTAATAGTTAAAAATAAGAAATTTAACATAAAGAAAAAATAAATTAGTCCTTCGTGTAGCCGTCATACTAATCAAAAAAATATTTTATAATAAATTAAATATAAGACTCGACGAAAGTTCTGAAGTTATCGACCAATATGTTCTATGAACTTATGTATAGACAACTTCACGAGGGAGAAGTACAATTTTGCGTTAAACTGAACGTAGTAGCTGGATTCCAAACAACATCCTACAGCAAGCAGATTTGGAATTTTCGGCCACAACACAACTGAACATAAAATAAAATACATATAACTATTTGCTCATTCGTTCAATGCAAACTAACGGAACATACATTATATTGACCTTCTTGAAGTTGCTATATAAAACTCCGTCAAAAATATATTCAAATTAAGGCTGGTTAACATGGTAACTGCAAACAATTTTTACTGAGATTGTGAGGGAGAAGAAAATCTCTAACGAGAAACTGATTCTAGCAAAAAATATTGACGTTATTTCAGTGAATGTGTTTGTGATTACCTTTTTTGCAGTGGTGGTTGCTTCAACTCCATTAAAAATTCGATAAGCTAGATCTCTTACAATCTAAGTAAAAAATCGACCAACAATTCTGGGCGCAACTTTAATTTTTATGGATTGAAGTCCGGAACGAGTTTAAGGGCCATTTCACCGGGATGCCAGGCTACGTCGCTAGCAGCCACACAGAATGTATGACGAGGCCACGTCGCCAACCAATGGCCAAGTTAGATACCCGTCATACATTCTGGCGGGCAACGTAGTCTGGCATCCCGGAGAGATATGGGCTGAGATGCGGTGTACGTTACTATGCGACTGAAAACCTAAAAAATAACGTTCGAAACAGCCTCCTGGTTATTCCTTAGATTGTCATTCCCATAGCCACCCACACCGCATCTTAGCATTAAACGTTTCGGACTTGAACCCATAAAACTTTATAAAAGTTGCACCCAGAATGTTATTCGATTTTTTCTTTAGTTTTAATTATTCTAGTAGCACATCTACACATACTTATGTAGATACGAAGTTTCAACTTTCTAGCATAAGCAGTTTCTGAGATATTAAGGTCGTTTCTCAATTCCTTGCTTCGACTAAGTCTAGTTATAACAGTTAATGACGTCAGAAGTAGCAAAGCTGTGTCTAAATTCATTTTCAGTTCGTGTCTTGACTATCAGTCAATCTAAGCAAACGTAAAAAAATTCAAATTTTTCTATGGAATAAAATTAATTGATTTTTGAAGTGTCAAATAAGCATCAGCTGGTCCTATCTCTAAACTGTTATAATAGCAATGCTATGCTATGACGTCAACATAGACGTAGACGAAGCAAGGAATTGAGAAACGACCTAAAAAAACCCCTACCCCCCCCCCCCCCCCTTCCCATACCTTGCTGTCTCTATGAGACCTTTATTTTTTTTAATTTGTTTACCAGAATAGCTACTAAGCTACAATTCCCAACATTCATCAGAGGTTCTTTACGCAAACATTGGTATGAATAAATTACCCATAGAAATTAAAATATCAAAAAAGCCTGGAAATCGATTTTTAGTAGATTACGTATAATAAGCAAGTGTAGTCATCTCAAATTTTATCATACTCGTGGTGTGCAAAAAGTTATTATTCGGTACTTAGGTCGTTTCTGAATTCCTTGCTTCGTCTACGTCTATGTTGACGTCACAGCATAGCAATGCAATTATAACAGTTTAGAAAAAGCTCAGAAAAGCTGTCAAAATGGATCAGCTGATGCTTATTTGACACTTCAAAAATCGGAAATTAATTGAATTCCATAGGAAAATTTGAATTTTTTTACGTTTGCTTAAGAGCCGTACAGAATGAACGCAGTCGGAGTCGGATCGAAATGTCAAAATACCGGATGGGAAAAAAAACTAGTTTCAAATGCATGTCGTTGCATGTAGCTGCACAGAATGAACGCCATGAGTCGGAGAGAGTCGCAAGTTCGCAATGCTTTAAAATAATCGCAAGGGTCGGATCGAAATGTCAAATATGACATTATCACAATCTAAAACGCACTGTATTATTTAAAAAAGCAAGTGATACAATGGAAAATGCAAGAGATTTCGATGAAAATTAAGAATAATTCACTGATTTTCGCGCTCATATCAATTTCACTTTGATTATTGACACTAAAAAAACTGCGACTCAATCCGGCCATTGTGTTCATGTAGCGTTTACTTGCGGCTTACAGCAATCCATTGCATCTCGCTCCGACATTTTGACCCGACTCCGATTGCTTTTATTCTGTACGGCTCTTTAGATTGACTGATAGTCAAGACACGAACCGAAAATGAATTTAGACACAGCTGTGCTACTTCTGACGTCATAACTGTTATAACTAGACGTAGACGTAGACGAAGCAAGGGAATTGGGAAACGACCTTAGTATTCGTTACTTGAAACGATAACTAATATCGAATACTACTTTTAATAGTATTCGACTTGACTCCATTAATTCATCCCATAGAATGTGATAAGCTAAAAAAAAAGGTCGGTAACTATATTCCATACACAAAATCCAAGTACAAAGTAATTGCTAAAGTATCGAATACTAACATCAAGTATTCAGTAATTATTCGATACTGAAAAGTAATTGCATTGAACATCACTAATACTCGAACTTCGTGAAAACGTATGCAAACACATTTAGTGAATATGGTAGTCGATTCGACATACCTGTAGTAATAGGCGATAAAACCTAGCTGTAGGTAGTAATCTAGTGTAAGAGTAAGCATATGATATACTATATGATAAGTCAAAGCAAAATAAATCCAACCATGTTCATCTCACCTCTCTGGTTAAAGTTTTACGACGTTATTATGCTACATGGCTTAAAATCGAGGTGATGCAAGCCGAGTAAACCACTGCCTGCTCTAACAGCGAATGAAAAAATCTCAGCTAACACATTATCTAAAATTACTAAAGACCACCCTAGATACCCTTTAATTTTTTCAAATATCGCCAAAAATTAAACTTCTGTCGTATATTATTATCGCACAAATTAAGTTTCAGTTGGTTATTAACAGTGCAGCTATGGTTCAACATTAAAACTATAATGTACCTATGTATTTTGTAATGTATACATATATGTAAATCTTATGTTACAAATGGCTAGGCTTTTCTTCGAATTCCCTTTCAATGAATACTAAAAAAGAATTACTTACATGTTCCAATTCCTTCATAATCTTAGCTTCGTTCATGACTCTTTCACGATCGGTAAGATTATTTTCATTATTGCATTCTGTAAGTCGATTTTTTTTCACATGTTTCATTGCGTATTCGCAGCCAGTACGACAGTCATAAATCAAACGAACGATTCCGCATGCACCAGATCCTAGTTTACGGCTTACATAATAATTCGAACGGATATCATCTGGCAGATCTTGAGATTCATTTAGTCCCAGGTCTTTAAAAACGAACGCTGAAATAGTTTAATAATTATATTTACTATAAGCTACATAAAACTTTAATGTTAAACCTTTATAGTTGGGATGCGTCAATGATATTACGTCGTCATTTTGAAGAATACGCTTTCGATCACATCCTATTTTCTCACCATTTACATAGGTTCCATTACGAGAAAAATCCTGAAATACATTCACTAATCAGTATAGATCTATGTATGTACATTATGTGAGAGAGACAGAAAGAAATAATTATGAAATATAATAGAAAACAGTACATTTGAGTAGTTTTGCAAGATTCCTAAGCCTATCTACATTTAGCTTTTGAACACTGTAAGTACTTCTTATTATGGAAGCGAATAATAATCGGTGATTAGTCCGGCCCACGGTTGGATTACAGATCAAGTTGGCACTTTCTCTACCGGCGACATATAGCCAGATGATCAATTTGATTCTGAGTGACACAATTAGGAGATATCGAATATATATTATGGAAAACAGAGTTCCTTCGAAGACCATTTCTCCGAGTGTTACATAGCACACCACTTTTGAGTTTCTTCCTTTATAGTCGTGATGAATCAACGCAATTGATATCATGTGGGCATTCAAGTCCAATATTGTCGGAATCAATTTTGGCGATCGGGCCTTCTGAAATGATGCTTGTACCAATTCTGGAATCACATTCAAAATTGGCCATACATCTCCTTTTTTCATCAGCTGTTGCGCATTTAATTGGAGTCTAGCACTGGATAGAAGTGCCGTTTTTGACGTTTTTTTTATGGCCAATGTTATAACCTTTTTATGCGATTGCACAGCTATAACGACATATGTAGGTTGGACATAAAAAAATATGTGGTAGGTGATTTAGGGCGGTGGAACGGGAGGTAAGCGTCTGAAATGTCGGTGAACGTTGTTTTTGAACTGCTGAAGGTTATAAATACTTATCAGGCAACAGATCGGCCTGCAATGCCTTCCACATTACTGATGTTCGGGGGCTTAAGTTTCACTGTTCTCCACGAATGGGTCTGAACGGTATACTCTTGGGCGCGTTAAGCTTGGCGAATTTTACGGTGGGCGACTAAGAGTGAGGGAATAAGATCTTTTAGTTCCTTACTACATTTTCCATGAAAATATCGGTAGTAAATACTGAGTACTCCGACATTACGGCGATTCTCAAGGGAGTCTATAGAAGCTGAAACGGCTTCGTCTCTAATTAGTCGGAACGCATGTTTTAAACACGATTGAGCAAGGCTAAATGGCATTTAGGGGCACCGGTCCAGATATGCGAATTGCGTGGTTTGATATATGCTTTGTAGATTGTAGCTAAGTCAGACGCGGAAAAGAATTTTTACACTTCTGTAGAATTCCAAGTCGTTTGGAAGCATCAATTGCGAAATCAAAGATGCCCAGTTTAGATGGTTGTTGATTTTTACACCTAGTAATTTGAAGTCAGCAGAAGAAGAAATTTGTACGCCACTAAAGGATATATTCGAGACCGATATCGGAACATCACGTTTAAGGGATAGATGACAGGACTGTGATTTGGAGGCATTGAACTCTACTCTATTTTTCTCGCTACAGTCCAAGATCTTATCTTAAGGTCTGAGTTTAAAAACAAAACTATGGATTGGATTGAGAGTTGACGACAGAAGGTCGTTAATAAAGGTGAGAAATAGAGTGGGAGATAGAGCTGAGCCCTGTGCTATACAGGAATCAATTGGAAAAGGGGATGAAGTCATTCCGTCCAATACAACTCGCATTGAACGTTTGCAGAGAAAACTTTCAAAGGTTTTAAGTGTTACTAACGAGACATTGGTGCCAAACTCTGACAAATGCTTTAGCGATGTCAAGGGCAAGCACTTGACTTTCGCCAAATTTGTGTATGCACGAGTTCCAGCGTTCCGTTAGGTAAATCAAAAGGTCACCTGAAGAACGACCAGAACAGTCTCATTTGATTCATTTCGGTCACTTCCATGATTCGGTAGGTCGGTCATTTGGATTAGGCGGTCATTTCAGTTAGGCGATCATTTGGGCTGGCGGTCACTAGAAAAAGCTTTAAATTCAACTTTTCGGTGGTCGGTATATTCGAAGTTCGAAGGCAGCGCAAGCGTATGGTTAGACTTCAGACACTTTTAGCGGAATTATGCGCCAAGAAGAAATTGAATTCAATGGTCAGTTCAATCCTATTGATTTAATTTTTTAAAGAGTGCACGGCCAATGATTGAATTTGAATATTTAAAATCAGTAGGAAAATTTTTTGGTTTCGATTTCCTTTTGGCGCATTTCCCTCCCCCCCCCCCCGGGTCCCTAATGGAATTATTCGCTACCGAGTACCGACCAACACGAAAAGCCGGAAATATAAACTTTCGGCGCTGTACATAAAGCTAGTGGAGACGACAAGCCACAGGTTTTGTATAAAGCGCTTTGAAGCCAAAAACACGGTGAAAAGTGAAACAAAACAGGTTCGTTATATCAAATTGTTCTTGTTTTAGCTTGTGAGTGAGTGAGACAAAACAGGAACCTTATGTCAATTTGTTGTTTTGCGTGCAACTGAATGCGACGACGTCCGCCTTCAACTCAATCGCTGCTTGTCATCTCCATATATCTCTATGGCGCTGTACGGCTATCAACATCGGGCACGATACGAGAATATTTTTTCTAGTGTCCGCTGACAGATTGCCCGACTTATTATTTTTCGTGAGTTATTTCGACCGAATCATGGAAGTGACCGAATTGACACAAATGATCGAATCTTTTCAATCGGTCTCTTCAACGAAATGACTCGGTCATACTGGGTTAATGAAATGACAGATTAATACCTCTGTATTGAGAACCATTTCAATCAACAACAATGCGAGGACCACTGATAATCGCGTTGGATTGTTCTTTTTTTTACGCATATCGCAATGGATGAACTGCCGATGATTATATTGAGATATCCTTGCGTTTATCGCTATGCGATGAACTATCAATAACCAATAAGTGCATAAAAGGGATTCTACCGCAGTGCGGCGTTCTTGCGAATGGACGAGGTTAATTGCGAGATACGGTATGAGATTAATTTGCGATCGAGCGAATATAAGGTCTCAGCGCGACCTAACACAGACTCCGTAGCGGATATTCCGCGAGATTATTGGGATATACATCTTTCCTCTGATCTTAACAAATGTTTGCAGGTATCCAGAGGGACTGGTGTGCGATTAAATCAACTCGAGCAAGTAAACAAAAGTACAACGCTATGTAGTGTTTAGCAACTCGACATTTTATCTGCATAATGGTGCAAAAAGCACGTAGTACGTCAATATTAACGAACAGATTTTATAGACTTTTTATTATGCTCACCTGTATAAAAACCGGCTTAGAAAGATCGCACAGCTCACGTTTAATTTCGAAATGCACCTTTGATATTCTACACAAAATTTGTTCAGGCAATAATTCCGATGTAAGGCACAAATTATTCGAATCCGCACGTCCTGCCGAGAATATTGCTTGGTTCAAATCTGTAAAACAAAACAGGCAATTAATCTCCCCACCTTGTTCTGATGTGTAATTAAAATTGGAACATTTTTCAATTTGTTACCGATACTAAAAGACGGCTTAAAATTGAGTATTGTATATCGCGTACCAAGAGATCGAACATCAATTCTTTTTGCATACAATCGGCCCCAAACAATTGGATCTATTGGTTGACTCTCAATATTCGACCAAATCTGGGAAGTCTGACTTTCTGTTACTTCCTGGGTGTCCGGCATCTCGTTTCGAGCCATTACGTTGAAAGTGAATTTAAATTAAGAACGTAAAAACATAGAAAACCCGGTGCAAATGCAAACCGCAATATAACAGCGACTACAAAACAAAAAGAGCTCGCGCCTCGCCACAAATTCAAACAACAGAAACCATGCTGCAGCCAGTTCAGTGCACAACGGTAAGTGCTGCCACCCTATTGTTAGTTATATTTCCCACGGCCAGCTTAAGATTTCCCTTTCCTTTTACTGTAATGTGCACTATTTCTCTGTCAGCGGTTTATCATATATTTCATTCATATTCATTTTATATGTGTGATATTTAGCATCACATGAATATTAACAATAACAAATTAAATCGCTCTGAACCCATTTGTTTGAAATGGGATAAATTTGGCAGCTAAAAGCCGTGACACATAGAGATATATATACTAGAGATGACAAGCAGCGGTTGAGTTGAATGCAGACGTCGTCGCATTCACTTGCACGCAAAACCAAAACAAAATGACATAACGCACCTGTTCTATCTCACTCACTCACACGCTAAGACAACAACAATTTTATATAACGACCATATTTTGTCTCAATTCTCATCGTGTTTTTGGCTTCAATGCGCTTTATACAAAACCGGTGGCTTGTCGTCTCCACTAGCTCTATGCCGTGACACAATAAAAGAGGAAAGCAGCGGCAGACAACTTTTTCTCTGCTTTATAAATTTAGCTGCATATTTTTCGAGCTTGGAAAAAATGCGATAAAAACCAATAGTGCGACAAGGCGAAAAATATTAAAAGAAAGAGATACCGACGCCAGCAGCATCCAGAAAACGAAATTGACAACTGGTTTGTTAAGAAAAATACCAGTTCTAACGCATTTCATAACATATCAAGTCCATCATTTATGCTGTTATGACACTGGCAATTTACTGGCTATTTCTTAAGTGCAATAAAGGCCCCGTCGTGCGACAAGGCGAACAACATTAAAAGAAAGAGATACAACTCTTGTTGTGTTTGAGGCCTTGGAAGAATTATTTTGACTTAAAAAAGTCAAAATTATTGAAAGGAAAAGGAAGGTTCGGGACAGAAGGGCCAATTCCACCTACGTCCGAATTGGTGGCTGAGTTTTCGCTGGTGCGACGCTCTTGCTGGCGGCCGGGACTAGCTACGGCAGTGTGGGGGGGGGGGGTACTTGCTCCAACTCAGACCATTAAACCCTTGGCCTATACAACAAAAATTATCAGCGCCGACTTATCCAAGGGAACACAAAAAAAATTGGGACTATTTTCCCAATTGGTCGTGAAAGACCAAGAAGCGGTTGGATGGCGCGGCTCCGCGATTTGTCAGGGCGCTCTGGTGTTGTTGGCGCCCTGCTCTGCCCACCCTACCTCAGCCACGACTGTCCTCTAAAACATTCCGCGTCGTGGCCTCTTATTGAGGTTCGGGGCGAAGGAGCTAGACGCTCGGGTTCATTTAAAAAATGGCCTTTAGCCTATCAGCATTTTACCAAAAAAACAAAACAAAAAAAAACCATCAAGAAAAGGAAACTGAAAAAAAAACATCACCAAAACAATGTAAGCCAAATAAAAAAATTATAAAAAATACGACTCACCCCATTTTCCTTTAATTCGCTGGTTGTAACTCGTTTTATTCAAAATTTATGTTTATTTATTTTTTTTGTTTTTTTTTTTTTTTTTTTATTATTAAATCCGTTCTTCGTCGGTCCTGTCCTTAGTCATTTTATTTTCCCTAACTAATTCATTATTTTTATAGATTTGTTTTTATTTGGTTGTTGTAAATTTAGTTCGATATTCTATATATTTTCCTAATTGGTTATTGTAAATTCGTTTCGCTATTCTATATATTTTCCTAATTGGTTATTGTAAAATTCATTTCGCTATTCTATATATTTTTTTTAATTGGTTATTGTAAAATTCATTTCGCTATTTTATATATCCTTTTAATTGGTTATTGTAAATTCGTTTCGCTATTCTATGTATTGTTTCTAATTTTCAACTCGTTCATTTTATTTTTTTAAAATTTCAATTCGTTCATTTTATTTTTTTAAATTTTCAATTCGTTCATTTTAGCTTTTTTTTTTTTAAAAATTTCAATTCGTTCATTTTAGCTTTTTTTTTTTTTTTTAAAATTTCAATTCGTTCATTTTATTTTTTTTTTAAATTTTTTTGGTGTCCCAATACTGCTTCGGGTCACTTTTCACCCATACCTTCGACCGAAAGAACCGTTTCGACTTGTACGACTTATCAGCACCAACAAAAAAACCCACGATGATCGGAATTTTTAAGTAGATCCGTTCGATTACATATTTGATCAATTTTGGAACACTTAGCAATTTTTCCGAGAGTTGTCGAATTCATCGAATGTTTATGGTAAATTTATGTTACGATATTAGACGAATTAGGCAAACACTATATCTTTGAATGTAATTCCTGATGAAGTCGACGACAACAATGACTGCAAGTTGCAGTCTTCTATTTTGAGAACGTTGAAGGTGGCTGTGCCACTTATACGTGTATAGTATTGAACTTCTCAAGATCTATTTACTTGCAGACGTTTTATAATAAAACCACACAGAACGAAAATTACCCCGAGATGCGGAAGCGCACTTGCACACACCGATTTCTAGTTTTTTTCGCGTTGCACACTCGAAACACTTCGTCTTTTCAAAACTCCCCTAAGATGACACACAACACTCGACACCCATGGATCGAAAAAAAAAACCGTACCCGTATATCGAAGTACTCGACTATCTCCTTTTCGCATCTCCAATACTACCTCCGACCGAGTTGCGTCCATCCCGTTTCTAACTCGATTTTTAGATCCGCGACGTGCAATTTGTTGAATCGCGTACCACTTACACCAACAACAAGCCCTGGCTCGCCTTTACCTCTGTGTTTCGATTGTAGTGGTGTCACCGAAGCCGTGTTCCTTTCAGCGCCAGTTTCCGCTCGATCGTGTGGCTGCAGTTGCGATCACAACCCAGTGGGAAAACAATGGATTGCGTTCGCAACTGCCACCCTCCAGACGGAATTATGCGGTGCCTCGACGACTCAACACTCTTTCCGACGCTAGCGGCATCTAGTAAACGAAATTAACAACTGCATTGGTAAGAAAAATACCACAGTTTTATTGCACTTAAGAAATAGCCACTAAATAGCCAGTGTCATAACAGATTAACAACATTTGACGCCAAATCAATGACACAAACTCAAGCAGTATGCTTGTTTCTCCCGCCACTCCCTTCTACACTTTTCTGCACTGGCTCGAGAACTTGTGTAAAAAATCTGCCAACAATCTAGGCGTAACTTTATTATTTTTCCGGCAGAAGTTAGGAACGCGTTCAATTCTAAAATGCGGTGTAGGCTACTATGTGACTGAAAACCTATCAAAAAAAAACAAGATCATGGAAGTGAAAATCTGATTGGATCTGAGAGATATGGAATAGTTTATGAAAAAGTACACAATCACTTTACACCCCCTTAGGGGTCAATTTTTAGAAAATCTTGAAAACACTTTCTTGGTATTCATATGGAGAATACATAGAATAAAATTAAATTCATTATTTGGGACGTGGTAGTAGATATGTCGAAAATCGTGGGAAAATATGCATTCTATTTTCACAGACAATTTATTTTGCCCCCCTTCTGAACGCCAATAGATATTCGTTTTTTTTATTCAAAATTATTTTTGTAGTTGATTTAGATATACACACCGAGTTTCAACATTGTAGCTTAAGCCGTTCTATATATAAGAAAAACACCTCCCACTTGTACCACACTACCCTTAGGGGTCGAATTTCAAAAAACCTTGAAAACACTTTCTAGGTATTCATACGAAGAATCCGTAGAATAAAAATGAATTCAATATTTGGAAAGACCTAGTAGATATGACGAAAATCGTGAAAATATATGCATTTTATATTTATTATATTTACAAATAATTTTTTTTGCCCCCCTTTCTAAACGCCAATGAATATTCAATTTCTTTTTATCACAATTACTTTTCTAGTTGATTTACATATACACACCGAGTTTCAACTTTCTAGCATGAACCGTTTAATAGTTAGGAAAAACACCCCCTACCCCCGTAGCATACTACCCCTAAAAAAAATTATATTTTTCCAACATTCCGCTACTATAGCTCTATCTAAATACCAAGTTTAAGACTTATATCATTACAGGTTCTCAAGATATAAGCATCGAAACTTTTTCCTTTTCACCCTCCCCCTCTACACCCTCAACCCCAAAACTTTTTCCCTACTAGGGTTTAATAAGCGCTACTTTTGGTAAAAATTCTTAGCATCTTTCTTACACTGTTCTTGAGATATGAAATGTGTTTGATTTGAAAAATTCTCATCCCCTCCACTTCTATGCTCCACCTCCCACTTAAAAAATTTTACTTTGATCAATCTTTATTTGTCAACCTTTATACCCGAACCAAATTTTATTTTTCTAGACCAATTGGTTCATGAGATATCGTAATGTTAAGTTTTTCACCCCCCACCCCCATACACAACTTCCCCCACCCAAAATTTTTCTTCATTCTGTTCTCCTAGTATAACTACAAATATTTTTCAAGTTTGAATAGTGTGCCATTAACGGTTTAGGAGATATAGATTTTAGAATGTGTCTATCTCGCCTTTTTTGGGTTTCGGACGCATTATATTTCCCCCCACTCCCACACCCCTTGATCAATATTGACAATTTTTCTGCAAATGGGTCTACTGTCAGAGCTCTATAGAAATTCCAAGTTTCAGCTTCCGAACATTAGGGGTTACTGAGATCTGGAAACCAAAATGTTCGGTCTAAAACACTTCCCCCTCCTTCCCCCTCACACCCCCACCCCTAAAAATTTGGTCACTTCAAGGCGCCTACCCCGTCTATTCGTTAAAAAAATTTCAATTTAATATCTTAAAGTGTTTGGCAGCTACGAGTCTCCAAACGATCTTGCGTACGGCGGACAGACGGACTGAAAATTTTTATTGCTTTTTTCGCGTCTACTAGTTATGAAACGTGAAAATAAAAACTTTGAGGGTAGCAAATTTTTTTTTTTAAAAAAATCAATCACAATACTTAATTATTAAAATAACAAAGTAAAAGTGTACTCAGTGTAAACCAGGTGCGAACGCAGTGGTGGGGGTTGGTTTGGGGGCACACTGTTATTCTTCAGTCTCTTTCTTTTGACACTTGAATCCCGAGGTTACCTACGTGCATCTCACTTCTACTGCAAACTAATTTTCAACCTTTCTCCTTCTCATGAAAAATTACGCTCTTGCACATGAATTTTACGGGTATCACCACCGCTTGGTTGCGTCTAGTTTTTGACAGTACTCACTTATCGCTACTCGGACTGTCTCTCTCACACTAATGTCTAAATTGTATGGTACATCTTCTATCCCTCTTCATTTGGATTTACTAGCCGCTTTAAAGCCGCAAAAACAGCCAGTGTCATAACTGCAAAAGAATTTGGTGACTTTTCGATGGGTATGGTCTACCCGTTGGGTTCGATTAATTAATCGATCCACAATTTAATCGATGTTAAAGCTTCATCCCTAGACACAACTGACAGAAGTTCTTTACTCCAATTCAATTGTTTCTTGTAAGTTGTCAAAAGTCAAAATATTAAAAGTGTTTTTAACATAATTGGGACCGCTTGATTTAGTAATATGTATTAACATGGAAGTAAAAGATCATCTATTTAGCAGGGACGAATATGTCGAGACGGTTAGTATGTTTTTGCATACATCATGTACTGAAATTTTGATACAGGCTCAAAGTAAATTATTGTTCCGTGGCAGGCATCTGGAAACAAAGTCAGTAGACAGACTGTTTTATGTGGTTCGCAAAATATAGTTTTAAACGGTAAAGTTATTGTTCAAAGTGGAGCGATAATAAGAGGCGATTTGGCAAACGTTCGAACAGGTCGGTATTGTGTCATCGGCAAGGGCGCGGTTATCAGACCACCGTTTAAGCAGTTTAGCAAGGGGTAAGGATGAGCTCGTTTGATACTCGAAGTTTCATTTACTTAATTAATGTACGATTGCAGGGTGGCTTTCTTTCCATTACACATTGGTGATCATGTCTTTATCGGAGACGGAGCCATCGTATCCGCAGCTACTGTAGGATCATACGTCTACATTGGCAGCAATGCTGTTATAGTATGTTATTAATTTGCTTTACTATTTATATGTTAATAAACCGCTAAACAATTCAAGGGTCGACGATGTACATTGAAAGATTGTTGCATTATAGAGGATGGCGCGATACTACCACCAGAAACCACAGTTGCAAGTTTTATGAGATATACAAAAGCTGGAACTATCGAAGGCGGCCAAGGGAACCCCAACTTTGTGCCCGCTGCAATGCAAGATCAAATGATCGACTACACAAAATCGTTTTATGAACATTTTATAAGATCAAATTAGTCATAATAAATGAAACATTTGAACGAACTTTTATGACCCATTAATCTTAATTTCTTTTTTTAGAGATACATGACTGGTTATTTATGTGACGTTATCCCGAAAAAGGAAACACAGAGAAATAATTTTCCAGCTCAGTAAAGTTAAGTAAGATAGTTTCTAATCAGTGTTAAAAATTTAATTTGTTTATATGAAAAGAAATGTACCTACAGTGTGGTTGCTTTATAATACTAATAATAATTGATTTAATCCCTTCATGCAAATTGACACATTCTTCCAACTCTAAAAGATGGAGAAGAATTCCCCATTTGGGTATGCTTTTGCAGCTTAAGGGCTTATGCGGGTCTTGACACTTTAAAAAGTTCATTTTTAAAATGTATTGTATGTCAGGAATATTGTCTCAAAATTTCAAGTCAATCGGAGCAAAACACGATTCTTTTGAAAATTTCTGTTCTTTAAGAACTAGTGAAATATAACTGAGATTCAATTTTTTGGTTCTATCTCATTTGTTTTTTTCTTATAGTATGTTAAAAGTTTAACTCATTCTCGAATTGTGATGAGCGTTATTGACCAATATCTAGTAATTCAGCAATAAGGGGTTAGACGAGCAATTCAGTCTATAAACCAAACGAAAGCAAACTTGACAAACAAATCTAAAAACTTTACAACGATACTTGACAAATAATTGCAAAACTCAAAACAAAATTTAACAATTGAATCGCCGAACAAGTACAATGGCTTGGAATTTTCGAACTCAGTGAAAATACTGCAACTATAGAACAAACAATACCAGCAATCTGTGAAAACTTTGCTACATTGCTGAAATATTGCCGCAACTAGCACGATATTGCCCTGTATTGCTCCATTAATCGCCACAATAGTTTTGGCAATAATCGTTGGGCAATTAAATGCTTGAAAAATTTCTTTTAAAAAAAAAAAAATTATCACCTTTAGGAAGTAAAAATTAAGTCGATATCTCATTAAATCTAAGCAATATGTAGGAATTTGTGAAAACATGTGCAACCTCCATACACCCACTAAATATCCAAAAATTCTGAAAGAAAAAGAATCCCCTTTAAAAATTTTACTTTTATCAAACTCCATTTAATGACTTGTAAACATAGCATATTTTATTTTTCTAATTGGTTTGTGAGGTATCGTAGTTTAAAGTTTTTCACCACCCACCCCTGGATGCTGCTCTTCCCACTCAATACTTTATTTCTAGCCTCCTAGTTCATCTACAGGCAGTCTTTAAGTTTCAATTTCATAACATTAACTGTGGAGATATGGATTGACGTTGAAGAATGTGTAAGCTCTACTTTCGAGCGTTTCGAACGTTTTTTTCCCCACAAAATTCGATTTCCTAATTAAACTATAACATGTCAAATTGTGATTACTAGTTTTACTTTATTATTTCATAATAAAGTATTGTGATCGACCTGAAATTTCAAAAAAATTTGCTACCCTGAAATTTTGTATTTTCACGTTTTAGGACTAGTAGACCCCGAAAAAGCAATAAAAAACGCCGTACGCAAAAATAGTTTGAAGGCGCGTAGCTCCCAAACCCGTTGAGGTATTATCGTGAAACTTTTATGGTGGGTAGGTTGGGTGAACCTCTACGACTGGTATCTTTTAGGGCAGTGCGGGTGTGAGGGGGGAGGAGAGGGGAGGGTTTTAGACGAAAAATTTTGGTTTCTAGATCTCAGCAACCGCTTACGCTAGGAGGCTGAAACTTGGAATTTCCATAGAACTTCGATAGTGGACCCATTTGCAAAAAAAATTGTTGATATGGGTGAAGGGGTGTGGGAGTGGGGGGAAAATAATTTGTCCGAAACGCAAAAATTCCGAGATCGACACATTCTAAAATCCATATCTCCTAAACCGTTGATGGCACGAAATTCAAACTTAACAAATATCTGTACCTATACTAGGAGAAAGGATTGAAAAAAATTTTTGAGTAGGGGTAGTGCCGTACGGGGGTGGGGGGGGGGGTGAAAAACTTTAGATTACGATATCTCACGAACCAATTGCTCTAGAAAAATGAAATTCGGTTTAAGTAGAAAGGTCAACAAATAAAGATTGCTGAAAGTAAAATTTTTGAAGGGGGAGGTGAAACATGGAAGTGGGGGGGATAAGAAATTTTCAAAAAAATCACGTTTCATATCTCAAGAACAGTATAAGACAGATGCTCAAATTTTTTACCAGCCGTAGGCCCAACAGATCCCTAGTTGGGAAAAAAAATTGGGGATGTGGGTGTAGGGGGTGTGGGTGGGGAAGGGTGAAAAGGAAAAGATTCCGATGTTTATATCTTGAGAACCTATAATGATAAAAAGCTGAAACTTGGTATTTAGATAGAGCTATTATAGTAGTGGCATGCTGGAAAAATATAATTTTTTATAGTGGTAGTATGGTGCGGGGGAGGGGGTGTTTTTCCTAACTATGGAACGGCTTATGCTAGAAAGTTGAAACTCGGTGTGTATATGTAAATCAACTAGAAATGTAATTTGGATGAAAAAAAATTTCGAATATCCATTGGCGTTTCGAAGTGGGGGCAAAAAAAATGTTCAGTGAAAAAAGAATGCATATATTTTCACGATTTTCGTCATATCTACTAGGTCTTCCAAAATATTGAATTCACTTTTATTCTACGGATTCTTCATATGAATACCTAGAAAGCGTTTTCAAGATTTTTTGAAAATTTACCCCTAAGGGGGTGTAAACTGATTGTGTACTTTTTCATAAATTATTCCATATCTCTCAGATCCGATCAGATTTTCACTTCCACGGGCTTGTACTTTTTGATAGGTTTTCAGTCACATAGTAACCTACACCGCATTTCAGAATTGAACGCGTTCCTAACTTCTGCCGGAAAAATAATAAAGTTACGCCCAGATTGTTGGCAGATTTTTTAAGATATAATAGTTCTTATAAGGAGCGCACATGTCCGAAAGACTCTTCTTTACCGTCCTTATCTCCGCGGATATTGAAAACTGACCCGATTTTGTAGAACATGTTTTCTCACAAAACACAACAAGAAATCACTCCTTAAAATATTTCCATCTACTGGACACTCTGAATAGTACCCAGTATACGCACACTAAGCGTACATGTTACAATAAATTAAAGAACCATGAAAGTTCATAGCACGCTTTTTTATCTACGGATCCCTACAACAAGCAAACTCCACAACAAATAAGTACATATTTACATACCGGTATTTTTATTACTATTTTTTTATTATTTAATTTTCTTGTTTTAGCTTAGCAGTTTAATCCAAAAAATGGGTCTTTTTTGACAATAATAAAAACAGCAAATGAAGAATTAATTCACTCTTGACCCACCTTCCCATCGAACTTGGCCGATTTCAATCGCAATCGTAGGACATGTAAATGTACATGGCGAATGAATGATGCATTATAGTCTTCATATTATTATTATATATTGGGTCTTTCTCAACACAATTAATAAAAAAAAGCGTGATTCTTAGGAGATACTTTGAAATTTTTGAGAATTTCGGGGGGATAAGGCCTTGAGTGTCATAACAGCATAACGAAACATACAGACCTATTCAGCGCCAGAGTCACAAGTCACAAAGTAGGTGGAAAGTCACAATTAATGCAAAAGTTGTGACTGTCCACCTACTTTGTGATTTGTGACTCTGGCGCTGAATAGGTCTGATAGTTTACAAATCCACTTTTTAGTACAATTGATACCGCGTACAGCTGAACTTATATACTGCATGTTTTAATTGGCTATTGAAAGGTTGAAACTTTCTCTGGAAACTTCCAAGTCATTGTTGAGTGAGTAGTTCGGGTTGACAAGTTACGCAAATAGCAATATTATACCAGCGTACGAACATAAAAACAGAAATAAAATTTAATTATTAATTTTTGTACAAAAAATTTAATTTATTTTCATAAAATTAATTCCTATCTAGTGTATGTTAATGAAAACAATTATAAAACACATCAATTGTTCTCATTAAATTACTTAAATAATTTTTCAAGTATTGGATGCTATTCAAGCTAGTATATAATATGCGTAATGAATATACTTATCGAGGATTAACTTTCCTCCAGAGATGTGAACTGTTTTAAAATACAATTAATAAATTGTATAAATTCTTTGTTAAACCGAGTTTTGATAAATTGTTAAACCAAGTTTGATAGATTTTTAAACCAAGTTTGATATTTAATAGTATATTTCTAGTTTGACATTTTGAGCTAAGAAAAAAATAAATAAAAATAATAATATTCTAATATATTCATGGCTACAAAATCACCCTTAAAGAAATTGTAGAAACAATTATATTAATTTTAGGATATATACAAATAAAACCTAGTCAAACAGCACACAAGATAGTAATCTATACATAAAAAGTTTAACTTTAAATTATTCATTTTTTTATTACATACATATAAACTGAAGTCAGGATTCGAATTGTACCCTTTAGAATTATTACCGCCTTATATTAAAACCTGATGTACCATCGGGGCCTCTTGGCATTCTTATAACATGATCATAAGGTCGCATCTGACCATTTAAGCTTGTATTACATGGAATTGTATCACATATTCGCGTATCTTGGCAGTTATCGTCTGATACTTCTAAAGAGTTTGTAGCAACTTTCGAAAATGATGTTCTATTATAGAGAAGAAGGTAATTATTAAATAAGAAATGGTTCAGTAACGTTATGCAAAACATATACACCTACTCTAATTCATCTTCAGGATTTTTTGCGGATCCCATGATCCTCAGTCTTGCTTCAGCATATTCCTGTTCTCTTTGCTGTAAGGTTTTAATTGGTTGTTTAGGTTTCAGATCATTCGCTTTTTGCTCTTTAGACTGTTGCGACGGCCGACGAAGTATTTTCACAGCAGGTTTTGCAGGCTGTGTGTAGCTCGAACCATAATCGTCGTCAGGTGGAATCATCATTTGAGATAATCCGTTTTGAGATGGAGATATTTCTGTACCTGAACCCATGTCTCGTTTTATTTGATGTAGCTGGTTACTCAACTGCAAAAGAAAGCTATTAAATTCAAATCATAAACATAAAAACATCAGGCGTTGAAAGTAGAAGTGGTCCAATCCACAAAAGCAATATTTTGAGATATACATACATTTGCCCAGTGTTTCTCAAAATAATAACTCTATTCATATAGTACCCTGCGATCAGACTGTTAATCAAAAAATCAATGGCATAAACGCCTAAAGTAGGCATAGGCCTTAAAGTAATGCTAGAGTTACTTCATTACTAGACCAACGGAACACCAGGAGGTTCGAAATAAGAGAGGATAAATTATAGACATAATCTGTTAGGGGTTGTATATAAAAAAATTTGAATCCGGTTTTAGGCGACTAAGAAGTCTTAGAAAGTAAAAAAACAGTTCGATATTTCATTACACCTAAGTGATATTCCGGTGGCGAAAACTCTCTAAGGTCGTATTCGAATACCTTGCTTCCTCCACGTCTAGTTATAACAATTTATGACGTCAGACATAGCAAAGCCAATGTCTCAATACCTTTTCGGTTCGTGTCTGCACTACTTTTCCGACAGCTGAGCTATCAGGCATCTTATGCCCTAGACACACGGCACACGGCAGCGGTTATATCGTATTATTTGCCATTTGGCTATTAAATCGAGTTAATACGCAATTATTTGACTATTATCTCACTAATTTAATACAGTTCGAGGGAGACTGCACCTGCTCGTTGGTGCACTGCATGCTGAGGAAACACGCTATGCGGCTAGGGATAGCTTCAGAAGGGCTTAACCTAGGTCTTTGAAATTTCGCATGTGTTATTTTTCCAAGAGTTGGAGCTAACTGTATGATTATGAAGAAAATCCTAATAGTCCTTCGAGGGGCTGCCATACAAATATCCTGTAAAAATGACTTTACTTAATTTACGAAACTCACTAAAACTCAAGTAATCTTTTAGCTACGAATTCGGAATTTTATACAAATTAGTTTCGAGTGAAGAAGAAGTTCTAGTTTACTAGTCAGCGAAATCCTTTTACTCCTTCCATACAAAAAATCCTAGACACGTGTTTAACAATATTTTTCGATAACTTTTGAACGCTTCAAACTACAAATTTGAAATTTTGTACACATTAATTTTTTAATGGTTCCAAGGAAAAGGATGAATATGTAAGAAATCGAGTGAGTCCTTGCTCCGCCTCCCATATTAAAGTCCTTCAAAAAGGATATTTTTTTCCCAGTTCAAGATATAAAATTAAACAGTGAATTATTGTCTTTTAGTTTTGAGTAGCAATTTAATGGGACTCCTTAATGAAGGACATACAACATACACACACGTAATACTTCTTCATCCCCAACTTCAATATCCATCGGAGTTCTGTATCATCTAGAGTATTATACGATTGGCTTGCAGCCGATCGTGACTGAAGTATGTTTATTTATTTCAGATTCATTTAAACGTCAGTGTGAGCTGATGTGCTCGAGTTGTGAGCGCAAATATTGGGAAATTCAAGCGATTCTAAAGTATTATTTTGCACATACTGAATTCAGTGCGATACTCCGTGCGCGGGTTTCCACCCCTGGTTTGCTGCTTTCTTAATTTCAAGTGCGATAGACGATTCAATCTAAGTTACGATTTTGATTTAGTGCCAGACATTCGCGGCTAACTCAGTGACTATAAAATATTAGTGGCTCACTCAGAAACCTAGTTTAGATACACAAGTAATTTCTTTCCTTTGCGCCAGACGCTTAGGACAAAATACTATCACCAATTCATCTCAATTGCTGGCATGGCCAGCGCAAATAGATGCTCCACCGTGGCGGAACCCCCGCGCACTCAGCTGCTCGGAGAAGACTCCAGCGCCAGTGCCACATTCCATTTTTGACCTAACCGTATACACAGAGTTCCCCCTCACATAATACACTATTGTTCTCCCAGTCCTCCCTACTTGGGTATATGACCGTGAAGGGTGATTGAAAATCAATCACCGGAATTATATAGTCCGTGCAGATCGCAATCGGTCCGTGTAGAAATTCTCTAAGAATAGAACTGTGCCCTGCGGACCTCTCCCTAAAGAGACCATAGCTTACTAGTTTTGCTGCCGTGTTTGTCGCAACCTGCTTAATGAAAATATCGAGTGGTAATAAATGCATATAAACTTCCAGTGCCACTGTCGGAGTTGTACGCAGGGCTCCTGTGATCATAACACAGGCAGTCCGCTGCACTCCACTCAGTTCCCTCTGTATGTACTTTTTGTCCGTGGCGTTCCACCACACTAGTGCCCCGTACGTCAGAATGGGTCTCGCCACTACCGTATACAGCCAATGTACCATACTAGCTTTTAGGCTCCAACTCTTGCCAACTGCCTGTTTACACGTAAAAAGCGCATTATTAGCCTTTTTCTCCGACATTCATTTTCCAATTCAGCTTCCTATCCAAGACCAGACCTAGATATTTTGCTTTTTCCGATATTTGCAGCTCGACCCCGTCAAGCTTTGGTAGCCTGAACTTCGGAATCCTGTGCTTCCTAGTGAATAACACTACTTAAGTTTTCGAAGCGTTCACCCCCAGACCGCATCTTTTGGCCCATTTTCCGAGTGTACAGAATGCCGACTCCAAAATGTCCGTAAGAGTATACAACCACCCCGTTTTTTCTCACCCACATTTATATTATGTCCCGCTCTTGAAACACGATGAACAACATTTTAGCACTTCCCTGGCTTCATACAAAAACGGTGTCTTGTCGTCTCCAGTATATGATCATATCGGACTATCAGAAGGACCGAATAAAAACAACCGGTGACGATGCGGTTTCAACTCATTCCCTTTTCCTGTCAGCTCTAGCATGCGTCTTTTTTTTTGGAAATTTTTAAAACTCAAGTACATCCATAAATTACAGTTCACACGCTTAATGCAGTTAAGACGTGTAATTGAGCAGTGTATAATAAAAGTTTTGATTGCACCAATGCAAAAATATATTTGGATTCGAAATATTTAGATACTGCTATGAAGTCTAACGAACGTCTGGAGATTTTTTAATTAATAAAAAATGCAATTTTTAGTAATGGTGACACGAACCTTTTAGCCTTTTTAAGGCAAAATTCTAGTTTTGAGGTTAACTTTGACAAATCATAGAAACAGAAAGCGATACATGAGCCGAAAATATTTTCGATTTCCTAAATTTAAGTAGCACAAAGTTTTTAGTTAAAAAAGCACTGGAGTCTAGAAATCACAACAATGTGCTACTCGGAACACGCCGACCTTTCGAGTCAAAAACGTTTAGCGTTCCGCAAATACTAACTTCTACGGGCTTTCACCAGCCTCCCAACTTACCCCAGCTTCGTCAATTTCCTCCCAATTGTCCAGGACATCGTCGCTGCTGGACCTGGACATCTCGGACACAGATCCACTGGTGATTTCAGCTAATTATTTCCAGAATATTTGCGTCCACTTCGCCCGTTAACACATACGCGAAAACGATGTCAAAATTTTATGCCTATTTCCTGCCTGATGGACCAAGGACCAGTGACAATTGACAGCAGTTTTTGGCGTTTTTGGCATGGCATACGGTTACAGCGGTTGTTGAAGCAGTAAAATTGCATGCAACAGCTGGGTAGCACACGCAGCAAAAATTTGCAACTTCACGAAAGTTCCATTTCTATTCTTAGATGGCGCAACATTACTCTTGAATTTTATTTTAAAGTTATAAGTTTGTTTCCTTTGCTACGGATACGCATAATATACATACATTCATCTATTTAAAAAGAAAAGCTAGAAGTATCAATTTTCACAAAACCATTCTTTCGAGAAATTTCAAATTTTTTTTTGTGTAGTATAGTAAAATCATAAAATTAAAATAAAACGCAAACTAAGAATATTATTGGGACTTGTGCCTTAATATGTTTTGCGGTGGCAGACCACATCCAAATTTTTTAACTTTTCGGACTCCGTAAAATCTGCACAGCCCCTATTTTTGACACTTCTTTGACAGACACAAATTTCCGGTGTCTGATAAAATTCGCTATTGTGAATTAAATTGATTTCGAAATTGTGAATTGCAAGAGAGGATGGGATCGGTGATGGTATTGGCAATTATGGCATATAGGGTATTGCTATTGGGGTAGTTTAGTTTTCTCTAGTGGCTGGATATATTTTTTCGATTTTTCTATTGAGGCGTCGTCGAACGACAATTCGAATAATTGTGGGTTTTTGCGTCAATCGGCAGTGGTTCAGTTTTATGTCGCGGTTTGTATCGTTCTCTCCCGGCTCCGATTCCAATTTCTCTTGTTGACTTTCCGTTTCGCAAATCGCACGGCAAGCACGAGCTAACCAATAAAATTCGGCGTCTGATTATTTCTTATTCGATCCCGTACTTTGCACAACAGGGCTTTTTTTTTGAAGTTAACGAAACGTGCGGACACCGAAAGCTACGGAAAAAAGTAATTAAATAGGCTGTGAAAAGGCGATCGATACTTTGCTTGGCATTTTAGCATTTCTATCGATCTTTTTTTCCAGTAGAACTTTATTCTATGGTGTTTTATAGTAATTTATTGAATATATTTTAGCCTGCAGAATTGTAAACAAGTTTGTAAATCATGGAAAATCCGCTTAATGAGGAACAAATCGGAGGGTTCGCACCCCGTCGACGAAGCGGCCGGAGTAAGGAGCCAAATTTAAATTTTGAACAGTTGTCGCTTGAAGATGCAATGAAAATTGTGAGTATTTCTTCAACTCTGTTTGAACCACGACAAACTAGATGCCTTAATTTGAATATTGTGTGTTGAACTTCGCAAAAAGTAGAAAAGCAAATAAATCTTTTTTCGCTTTATATAAAAAAGTTAACACCCAAAGCGGTGTAAATGTTTACCGCTAGGAAACAAAATAACAAAATATCCTTTTATACACAAAAAGAGCAATTTAAATCATTCTTTTTCATTTTAAATTTTAATTTTCGTTCGTTTTTTATCACTGGTTAGTAGACTGTCATACTCGGTCCGAATCTTCGACGCCGCTATTGCATTAAAGGTTAGACTCTTGATTCCAGTATGAAAAACACGTGTAGTACCTTTTACGGATCCAAACATAAAAGTTTGGGGTCATTATTACGTTCGAAATTTAAACTCTAACTAGAACTTTAACCCGAAGTCTTATATGAAAATCTATCAGTTAAAATTCCAGTTAGAACGTAACGGAACATTATTGGAACGCCCTTTAAATTCTGTACAAAGCATAGAGATATATAGTATAAACTGGAGATGACAAGCAGGGATTGAGTTGAAGGCGGGCGTCGTCGCATTCACTTGCACGCAAAACAACAACAAATTGACATAACGCTCCTGTTTCGACTCACTCACTCATACGCTAAAACAACAATAATTTGCTATGTTTTTGGCTTCAAAGTGCTTTATATAAAACCGGTGGCTTGTCGTCTCCACTAGCTCTATGTTGCAAAGGGTCAGTTTGCATAAATATTTATCAAATCAAAATAACACGGCCTAGAACGTCGTATATTCGACCGGCTGCCGAACCTAAATAATGCACGATTACAGGAACATATTTGCTTAACTACACTTTGCTGAAAGAGATGTAAACCTGCAAAAAAACCCCGACAATCAGAAATACAGGGTGCCGTGCGGCAGACGCATGGATTTGAAACGTAACGCAAACGGAATAAAACGCAAATTGTTCGAAAATAACGAACTTTTTTTATTTTTCTGGTATATTTACATGGGAAATTTAAGATCATAAAGTTTTAAACAATTTATCTGCTAAATGGCGGCCCAAACATTGTAGACCTTTCTAATACCGCATGTCCACACGCGCCTTTACTTGCATTGACCGATGCGAGTTAGCGCGAATGTCTAGGTGCGTGTGGAAATGGTACGCGCGAGTGCTACAAGCGAGTCCCGTCGAAGCGAATGTTCAATGCGAGTGTTTTTAGCAGTGGTGGGGGCTACCAAGTGTTCAGTTCGGTCCCAGCGGGAATACGTGCAATGCATTATGTACTGTATGTAATATTGTATTTCTATGCAAGATTATTACAATATGCCTTCGCATTCTGAAAAATTTATAGAGAATCATTCCTTCAACCTTACAGAAAAAAATTAGTATGAAAAGTATGGTAATTCTTCAATCCATTGAATAGGAATGTTTACGAATTGCATACTTCAGAGGCCTTTTTTCCCGCTGGGGTGGGTAGTGTCTTCATGCAATGCTGTAAGCAAATCCCTTTGAAACGCGTTCAAACAGTTCCAGAGAGACAAATGTACGCGAATCTCAATTTCATGCGTGAGCTAACGCGAATGGGCCCTTTTCACACGCGCATCGCGCTAACTCGCATCGGTCAATTCGAGTGAAGGCGCGTTTGGAGGATGTGGATGCGAATGTTGTCTTTGAGGGCTGTTAGGGTTGTGGGAGGATCGTTGGGATTTCAGGTTTCCCCACAGAAAATAATCACCTCTTAGGAAGATGAGGCGCCCGGAGAATCGGTCACGCTCAAAGTCCATGCAAACTGAATACGATCAGGTGATTGCATGCAAGACGATACTTGCTGGAAATGGATGTTGAGAGTTTCCGAAGGTAAAATCCAAAATGGAGGAAAATTGTTACAACCACTTGTCTGTGATTTGGTTGTGATGGTAGCAAACGCTAGAATGAGGGACGTAGGTAATCGGTGGGTAAATTTAATCCGCGACGATTCAAGGCGGGTGGACCTTTTATAAAGCCGTGTAGCTTAATTTGCCGTTGACTCTTCCAGTGACACAGTCAACGTTGTCGCTGTTGTCCTACAGTCCGAGCCATAATAGTGGACTGTGGTAAGTTTTATGTTTTTGATTATAAAAATGTGTTTGAAGTTCAAACAAACTCTTGCTGTGTGAGCTGTGGCTTCGTCCTGCTGAAACCAGACATTTTCCAGCTCCATCAGTTCCAATTCAGGCAAGAAAATTCCTGGATCAAGGTCAGGTAACTTGCAGAAATCACAGTAGCCGCTCGATCATTTTCCTTAAAAAAGTAAGGGCCTCATTCTTGATACTGAGGCCCCTTCTTATCGTGGACACATTTTTGCTATTCTGGAAGGCTTTAACCCACGCAAGAATACGATTTCGATCGAGAACTAAACCGCGGTGAGCGATATTGAACTGTAAGGTATGCTGACACAGACGGTCGAGAGGTTGTTTGAAAAATATGCTTCCACAATAAACACGTGTGGAACAGGCCACTCCATCTAACTTGGCGACTGAAACCAGGTGCTAACAAACCTTCCTTCCCCCCGTCTTTAGAAACACATCACTATCAACCCTCTACGACCGCTAGGAAGGGAGCAATGATCTTTTCAAATCCATGCGTCTGCCACGCACCACCCTGTATTGCCCGTCACAATTAGTTTAGTTATTAGCGGTCTCTGCGAATAGCCTGTGGAAAGAGTAGAGTACATACTCTACAACTGGCCAGCTCCTATTGCTAGGCCAGTTCCTACGATCGTCAGTTACGTTCTAATCGGAACTTTAACTGACATGTTTTCATACAAAGCTTGCCGTTAAAGTTCCTGTTAGAATTTAACTGACGATCGTAGGAATCGGCCCTAAAGTTTCTTGTAAGGTCTGTCTTCTTTTATCTAAAGGAAGTCTCGATTAACGGCATTCAAAAATTGTTTTAAAATGGTAAATAATACATATTAATATAATTACGAATCCAACAATAACTAAAACTTTTCTGCAGCAACAGAAAGTTTTGTATTTAACAAAGAACTTGACATCGACACAGAATTCTTTTGTACTAATTGGAAAGGATTGCGTTTTTAGGTAGATAATAGGTTTGTTCTTTTTGCCAGGGGGGGGGGGGGCAAGTCTCTTAATCTAGTTATTTACGCATAAGTATATTGATGTATTATATTATGACTTCTTTAGCTGAATGAATTAAATGACAGTATTAACTCGAGTTTCTTAATTTGGAACTGATACGGCAAACAAACGAACCACACAGCGATGGTTCGACAAATTCAAATCAGGATATATGACCCTTCAAAGTAAGCCACATGGTACCCAGGACCTTCGATCGGCGAGGACGAGTTGAATTTATTAGTGGAATCTGACTCACGCCAAACTGTTAAGGGACATTGCAAGAAATTGGGCGAACACCATTCGACAGATTTGCGGCACTTGAAACAGCTGGGAAAAATCAAAAGTGATAAGTGGATTGAGCTTACTGAGTAAAACATGACTCGTCGAATAGAAATTTGCAGTTGGCTGCTCTTCCGGAAGAGAAACGATCCCAATATGAACAGAATAGTGATATGTGATGAAAAGATGATACTGTAAGACAATCGTCGCCGTTCGGCACAATGGTTGGATGCTGACGAGACCCTAAACACATGGCGAAACCTTTTTGCAGTGTGGTGAAAGCATTGATGCAGAGAAGAATTGTAACAAATTCGATGAAATGCATCAGAAATGCGTGTTCAACGTGCTAGAATGGTCAAGAGAGATGGAGTTATACTGTTTCATGGCAACGCATACGGCCTCATCTTTCAGAAACAGCGGCCCAAAAATTAAACGAGTTGCAGTATGAGACTCTTCCTCATCTGCCATCAAAGCAGACCTTTCGCCAACCGACTACCACTTTTTTAAACTTGTGGATCATTTTTGGGCGAACAAATAATTCGATAATGAAGCGGCCATCAATAGTGCCTTCGAAGACTTTCTTCGCTCTAGAAAGTCGGACTTATGCGAAACTGGGATAAATCCACTTGTATCTCGTTGGGAGAAGTATATTGCATGTGTAGGTGCCTATTTTGATTAAAATATTAAGTTTTATAAAAGTTATAGTTGTTTGAAATTGCACTACCAAAACCGACATTTCATCTGCAATAACGTAATACTTTTGCATTTGCTGCAGGATATTAGCTGTGTATTTTTCGATTTTATCCAAAGCAGAGTAAATCGAAGGAATTAAATCAATCAATTATGTCGTCACTGCTTGTACGGACCCAAGCATTGCCCTTTAATTTAAATCTTGAACCGAACTGTTCTTTTTATCAATACTGAATCACCGACCTTATATTCTTGATACGATTGAGTTATGTTGTTTTCCGTACAAAAATTTTTAATGTCGGTAGAAGTGACGAACCTATCAAGATTTCCGAAAATTTGATGTTGTATTAATTTTGTATTGTATATACAACTTATTCGTTTAAGACTTCCGAGGTAGCTGTTGAATTCACTGCGTATAAACAACACAATTTTGTGAAGGCGTCGATAACTTTTGATGTTATTGGGCATTGCTTCCATGTGATCAAGATGAACTGTTTGGAAGGGCCGTCATCTATCGGGATTGGTTGTAAAAATCTGTTTCCGCTTTTCCTGTCCGGCAATAAACAAAAACATGTACTGCAACCCTCGCAGAAGTCGAAGTAAACCTTGGAAGAAACAATTTAATGCTGTAGAAATTCAATTGTGTGCTTGTGCAACGACAGTATTAGCTAAAGGACTCACTATCCATTACAGCTATACAACCATTTCAAATAATTTAGGAAGAATGAATTTGTTAATGAAATATATACAATTCAATGTCATGTATCAAAATTAAACGAGTTACCTCTTAACACGTTAATTTTGCCTACTTAAACGCGTTTAAAATGCTATTTCTTTGGTTTCTTCAGCACTTCTTCGTATAAACTACTGGTCGATTTGTCTATTTTCCTATTGTTTAATTGCGTTAGTATCAGACACCATGATTTAGTTTAATTTCCTAGGTTTTCAAGTGCTAAGATGCATTCTTTGGTGGCATCGTGCATTGATTTAATGTAACTTGTTGTACTTGAATCTCCCATCTCGTTAGCCAAGTCGCTAGTTACGTGCTCAGGAATTCACCAAAATGTTCAAATCAATAAATTACTTTGTTAATATTAAATTCTGTTGTCTTTTAAGAATCCCAAATTGAATCCGCAATATCTTTTAAACGTTTTGCTCATTGCGAAAAATCAACACACTAGTTTCAAGTAAATAGGATTTTTAAGAGCTTCAATGTTCAGTGGTGTTTTACTGATTTTTTATTATTTAATTTTTATTTTAATACGTTTTTATTCTTTACTAAAATTAACAAAATGTAACAGCAATACCCACAACAGGACATACCCAGTATGGCGATGAAAACGCCAGTTTCAATTTTACAAGAACTATTAAGTCGTCGTGGAATAACTCCTAGCTATGAACTTGTCCAAATTGAAGGAGCAATTCATGAACCTACGTTCCGATATCGCGTATCGTTTACCGATAAAGATGTTCCGTTCACAGCTATGGGTGCAGGTCGCTCAAAGAAAGAAGCCAAACATGCAGCTGCGAAGGCGTTAATAGACAAAATGACGGGAGTAACAGTTCCAGATCGTTCGCCAACTACGTCCCAGAGTACAGCGATCAATGGAGATGGTGAAAGTACACCGGTCAGTGGAAATAAGTACGTATGTTCTGGCAGTATTATTAAAATTCTTTAATATATCTTTATAAATTACAGCAATTCCAGTTACGAGGAAAAGGTAATGGGCAATCCTATTGGTTGGTTACAGGAAATGTGTATGGCACGACGTTGGCCCCCACCAACGTATGAAACAGAAATGGAAGTCGGGCTACCCCATGAAAGACAATTTACTATTGCCTGCACCATACTTAAATATCGGGAAGTCGGAAAAGGCAAAAGTAAAAAAGTTGCAAAGAGGCTAGCTGCTCATAAAATGTGGACAAGACTACAGGAAAATCCTTTGGATCAGAGTCAAATTAGCCAAATAATTGATGAAGATGGCAATGAAGAAGTAAATATCTTGATTTCAGTTTTATGCTCATTCAATTTTTTGCTCATTTTATGCTATCAAACAATTTAGAAGTCAGTTAAAATGATGAAACATTTTTTTTTTATATATGGGCAAATTTACCTAAAGATGGCACGGCTACTTACGAATTTTAATATACTGCCCTTATATGTTACACTAACCAAATTTAATTTTCCTATCATAAAATTATCATCCCTTATTGCTCAGAAACAATCACAAGTTTCAGCTTTTCGGCATGAACCGTTAAAGCCACGGTTCCATTTTTTGCACTTCTGCGTATCGTATCATCATTGCGTATCATTCACCGAATGGATACAGTATGGACACTACATACAAATTTAAAATTTGACGCCCAGAACGGCTATGAGCAATATTGTGTAATGCAACATAATCCTTTGATGTGTCGGCAAAAAACCGCCATATGATTGATCGAGTTCGTTGCGTTTCTTTGTATCATATTTTGATAGGGAACGAAGATACGTTTGTTGTATCCACTGATACAGAATACGATATGCAGACAATTTAATGAGTAGATGCCGGCCTTAAAGAGATGCATTTTACAATAGAATGTCTCGGTTCCAGCTTTGAGACTTTTCGTCTCAGTGTTTGGCCCCATATTTCTATAATACTTCAGCAAATTAATTTTTGTTTTGCAACTGGTTCCACTGTCATACATTTAGCAGAAAAAGTCTACGTTCACCTACTCATAAATTTTTGGGAAGCAGAACAATAAACAATAATTACATTGTAAAGCAGCCAAAGCTTCATAATTTCAGATGTGTGTTTTGAGTCCTGATCCTGCTGGAATATAAATCCTGGTTCAAGGCCAAGCTTAGCGTCGCTCGGTTTTTTTTTATTATTTTTTTAAATATCAAGTTACTTTAATCTGTTCAATGTAGACTGAATTCTAGTTCGCCTACTCCGCTGCTCGCTGCCCACACCATTACTCCGCCTCTACCATGTTTCTTTATCGATAGCTGTTCTTTTTTTATCCACACTATCTTTCTACTTTGTATCCCAAAAATGTAATACTTACTCTCATTGGAAAAAATTACACTTTTCCAGAACGCCGAGGTCTTATTAATGTACTCTGTGGCAAAAGTCATGCGCTTAAGACGATTTATTTGGGAAATAAATGGTTTTCTATGAGCCACTCGGTCATGATAGCCAGCCTTTTTTAGATTTTTCCTTATGGTATCGGGACAAATCAATTTATTGTACTTGTCCTTGATGCCTACTGCTGTTTTATGTGCCGTTAGTCGGAGGTTTGGTTTACCTCATGGTTATTGTAGTCAAACTGTAAAAAGCTAAGCAAGAAACAGTTCAATCTTTCTTAGGAACTCTTCCACTGAACCACTCATATACAGGGCGACGCGCGGCAGACCTATGAATTTGAAAAGGTCATTGCTCCCTTCCTAGCGGTCGTTCAGGGTTGATAATGGGGTGTTTTTTGTGTGCAAGCTTATTTTTCAAATAACCTCTCGATCGTCTGTGTGCAGCGTTACCGCGTTTTTACATGGAGGATTGAACTCTTGCGTGGGTTAATGCCTTCCAGGATAGCGGAAATGTGTCCTCGTCACAAAGTGGGGCCTCAGAGAATTGTCTCTACTCCAGCAACTAACTTAACACTTACATTATTCTTCAATTTTAATTGTAAACAGATATGTACTCGCTTATTAACAGAAAATTGTGTCTTTCATAGAATCGAGTAATCTTGAATCGATATGCAGATCTTAAAGACGCACATATACCTACATTGACAAATGCCTATAGTCAGAAAGTTGCTCAATTTCATAAGACGCTTAAAGCTTCAACTGGAGATAAATTGTCGAAATTACAGGTAAAAACAATTTTCATTTTTATAATTTGAATAATTAATTCATAATTATCACAGAATTAAATAAATATAATTACTCAGTTATAAAGAAGAATGGTAATAATTAAGTGTACGAGGGAGGCTAAAAGTTAGTAATTAACTACTAGTATTTGCATTGATTGGATATCGTATCGTAACTATATGAATTAGGGCCGTTATTACGACCTTCAGTTAAATTTTAAACATAACTTTGACTGTAAGTTTCGTATGAACATCTGTCAGTTAAAGTTCCTGTTAGAACGTTACTGACGATCGTACGAACGGGCCTCAGTAGTGTAAATACTAATGTTGGAGCTGATTCTGGGATTTTCTTTCTTCTTTTCGTCTTATGCCCAACTCAAAATCGAAGAAAATTTAAAATATGGTATGGTGGGTGACATTAATAATTTAAAAGTGGTATGGCATTTTCAAGGTAGGTAGAGAAAGTCGCGAAGATAATTCCGCGGTCTGGAAGACAGCAAAACTAAATACAATATTAGAGTATGTGAGTTTGAACAATTGGCGTGTAATTTCAGAATGCTTCAAGTTAAAAATATGAAATTTTGCCCAATTTTATGTTTCAATGGTTGCATACTATATATTGGAATTAGTATGAAGAAAATCTAAAGAGTCCTTTATACTGCTACCATACAAAAATCCTTGGAAACCTACTTTAACTGGAGAAATCGTCTCTAGGAAGTCGAAATTTGACTGGGATTAGTTTTGAGAAATATCCCCGCTGCTTCTGGTAGCTCCAATACAAAAGTTCAAAACTGCAAGATGGTATCCTGTTGGCGATGCGCTCCGGCAAAGTGGAGCACAGCGAAATTGACAAGAGCCTAGACTGACCCACACTGCCACCCAGCCAAAAATCTGCCTCACGCAGACGCAATGCATCCTTTACCGCTATTGATTTTACTACTGTGGTGCGCAAGGCCCCAGTGATACCAATGAGTGCCATTCTTTGAATTCTATTTGTGGCGACCCTGTAAGTCCCGACCTCCAACGCATGCCACCACACCAGAGACCCATAGGTAAGAACAGGTCTAACTACCGTGATGTTAGTGCACGATCCTCGGGTTGAGGTTCCAGGTTTTCCCTACCATTTTCTGACAAGCGTAGTAAGCATGAGATGCCTTCTTGATCCTGTCGTCAATCGTGAGTTTCCAGTTCAACCTAGAATGAAGATAGATTCCAAAGTACTTCACACTAATGGAGAGCGGGATGGCAACGCCATTCAAGCGTGGGAGCCTGAATTCTCGGTCTTTTCTTCTCATAAAGAGGATAACGTCGGTTTTCTCCGGATTGATGTTGAGACAGCAGTTACCAGCCCACCAATGACTTAAGCCCAACTTCTAGTAGGTCGCTCAAGGTGTCAGGGAACATACCTCTCACCATCAGAACTATATCATCTGCGTAGGCAACCACCTTGACCGAATTTCCCCGGGTTGCTTTTATTCTGCTAAGTCCATCCTCCAGAGAGGAGTTTGTAATTCTACCCCCTAGCGTCGACACAATCCAGCACGAAATGAATGAGTCAGTATCGAATCTATTCAATGTCCTCCCGATCGCACTCGTCTCAACATTATTAAAGTCACCCTCAATATCCAGAAACGCTGGTAGAGTATACTTTAACATTCAAAGATTCTTCATACCTTGGAGACGACCTCATGCAATGCCGTTTCGACAGATTTTCCCTTCATATACGCGTGCTGAGAAGCGGGGAAGCATTTCGCGTCCAAAATACATCTGAGATAATAATCCATCAATCTCTCCATTGTTTTCAGCAAAAACGATGAGAGACTAATGAATATAAAGTCCTTTGCCAGGGTGTGGCTTGGCTTGGCTTGCCAGCCTTAGGAATGAAAATCACCCTAACTTCACGCCACGTCTTCGGGACATACCCGAAAGCGGAACGGGTGCGGGAGTGTACTCTTGTGACCACGACATTATGAAATCGTTAAGGCTACCGGATAGCTCGAGCGTGTTTCAGGCCGAGATTTATGCGTTGACAAAAGCAGCGAAAATAATTGTGCAAAAACAGTTCGTGAATGGTACAAAAACTATTTATGTTGACAGCCAATGCATGTTGAGGCGCACATTACTAAATCCAGGCTTGTGAAGAATGTAAAAGAATATTGTAGATGGTGGGTATGGATAACAACCTGAAGATTACTTGGATTCCTGGTCACGGTGACTTCCCTGGAAATGAAAAGGCAGACGAGCCCGCCAGAAGGGTGTCGGAGATGAGCATAGAGCTGGCCGACGAATCGGTTCTATGTCCCATTGAGCGTGTAAAGTAAATGATTGATATTGAAGTGCTCAGACAGATGGATGGGCCCTGGGTGAATCTCTCGGGATGCCGGCAAGTAAGAATCTACTGGCCGAAACTCGATAGAAAGAACTCTAGCTTCATTCTGTCTCTGAGCTGGAACATTTGCAGACAACTCATAGGGGTCCTAACGGGACACTGTCCCTTTGGGAGACATGGAGAGACTAGAATGGACTAAGAATACCAATGGCTGGCCTGAGTCGCTGTGGCGATGAGAATGTTGAACCGACACTGGAGCATCTGGTGTGAATGCGAAAGTTTGGCACGCACTAGGTATCTGTACTTGGGGAAATTCTCCTTGACCGATCTATCAGAACTTGCGATGATTCCTTTATGGAGAACTACTCTCTTCATAAGTAAGAACAATATTTGGAATCAGTGATCTCTCATGATGGACTGTGGCACAGTGCTTCAGTCCACCCTTCTCAACCTAATCTCACCTTGCTAGGTCTGCCGTCATAAGCTGTTGTAACTAGACGTAGTTGAAGCAAGGCATTCGAATATGACCTTAGTCCTAAATGGTCCGTTGTGTTACCGCAGGATTATAAAATTCGATTCTACTATCTAAACCATTTTGAGATTTACCTTCGGACCTATGCGACCTTTAGTTAGTTCTGTCTGTTTGTTGCGACTATTTTATTGTTTATTTTTATTCCAGACAACATGTCTCAATGATCAGGATATCAATTTCGTGCAATTTCTCGAGGAGATTGCTGCTGAGCATCATTTCGAAGTCACATACGTTGATATTGAAGAGAAGACGTATTCTGGACGTTGTCAATGTTTGGTTCAACTATCAACTCTTCCAGTCGCTGTGTGTCAAGGATCAGGTCCAACATCAAAGGACGCCCAGTCCAGCGCAGCTCGGAATGCTCTTGAATATTTAAAAATAATGACATTAAAATGAATACAATTATAAATAAAAAGAGTTTTACAACCCAGAATGAAAATACAGTCAACTATAAATACTGCGCGTACTAGCAATTAACATGTTTTCAAATTTTTAATCCGATTTTTAATAATAACTATTGAAGATTATCAAAATTGTTGAACCGACGAAACTGTTGAAAAATTGCCTCTGTATGTACTATCGACTGTAATTCACAAATGTTGGCAACTTTTTACTTTTAATTTAATTGACTGTATTTTTTTTATTTGAAATTGAAAATACTATAACCGGATTAAACTGCATCAAATTTTTGTTTGCCATTTAATATGCATTTAATATATTATACGTGAATTGAATGTTGATCAGTCTTTAAATTAAATTAATTCTTAATAAAGTGAGTCTTAATATTATATCATAAAAAAAAAATAGAAATCGTATAATATTTTATAATCATATTAAGAAGAGCAGAAATTAAATACAAAAATCACTAGTAAACATGCATTTGAGTTTGGCGTAATATTAATCATCACATGAAAGTTTGTATTAAAAATAAAGAAAATGATGCCGCTACTATAACCAATTCTTCTAAAATATACACATGTTATATACAGGAACGCGGAGTCAATACTTATCGTATCGAAGTTATTAATCTGTACTGAAAAACGGCAACTAACATGTAGCAGCATGTTTGAATGAAAGGAATTATATCTAAATAAATTCCTGGATGACAGAATCTGAAGTAAATACAAGCTATACTTTGCACAGAATTAATGTGGTTTTCTATGGTTAATTGAATTGTTATTTTACTGTAGCAACATGTTACAACATAAACTTACCTAATGTTTGCTTATTTTATATCAAATTATGGAAAATTATCATTACTTTATTGCAAAGTACAGAGGTTGTACCTTTTTTTTATGTATACAATACTCGTATTAAGGTATGCTTAAGTTTGCTTTGTAATTTAACGTCGTTGTTAATATAATATCTACTGAACAAAACATTTATGCTTTATAATAAATCTATCTAAATTTATTCACAGAGTACTTAAGAAATTAAAGCCGATTTTTGATGTATTTAATTTCAAAAAATATTGATCCACTGCGATCGAACATTTTAATTGGCTGATTCGGTTAAAATGTAAATTTTTATGACGGTGTGTGTCGTTGGTATGTTATAGGTGTTTGAACTATTTACATGAAGTAATTATTATAATGACAACGGCGATACATTCTTGTAAATTCAATACGAAATTTTGAATTAATATTTCTAGTTAAAATAGATTAAGTAACACATTTTATAAGCTTCTATCAAAATATTAAATAGGACAGACATTGAAGTAGTAACAATTAAATACATTTTGTCAACTTATCCAAATGATTGCAATGAATTGAATCTTTATCGTGGACTTGGTTCTTTTACCAATTCACTTCAAAATCGGAGGTTAAATTGTGTATTTTGGTTTAGATTTTACATTATTATCTTAGTAATAAAAATATTGTGTTTGATTTGAAAAAAATTTATAGCCTTTGAAATGTAGTTCATATTTGTTATTATTATTTTAATTTTAGGTCTAGTAGAACCGGAAAGAAAAAACATCCGTCTAAAAACACGGAACGCCCTAGCAGGCGTGCTTGGCTTAGCTTAAACTCGGTGATTTATTCACCTTGCGTCCAAGTTATTTGCTGTTCTAGAACCCGCGGGGTCTACGTCATGATAATGAAAGCTTCGCTAGAACGAACGAGATCACTCTGTAATGATCAAATGAATTGCGTTGATTCCGATGGACTGCTTCGTTCTCACATTAAACGCATGCATGATCAACTTGTCGCTCTAAACCTTGATTCATCGGTCAAGGAAGGTCGAGATTTCCCTCGATCTTGGTCACACTTTGATTGGAAAGCCAAAATATAACCGTTGTCATTTAGCTAGCATGTAAAAACGTCGATTTTCTCGCTGCAACAATAATTTCGAAAATTGATATCCCGCCGATAGAACGATGTGATGTGAAGCAAACCACTTTCAGAAACTAAGCTGCCTCCGTAATATTAAAATTTTTTTATTCGGGCTCTTCTAGGTCGAGTAGCTGTCTTTAGATTTTAATATTTCTCGACCGCCTTCGTTTTTCGAATTCCCGGTTGTGCGTCTTCCACCGATATTTCATGACCAAGTGACTCTAGTTTCTATTAGAAATTTTAATTTGTATCGCACCTTTAGATTAGATTTCATCGGAGGCGGAGGGATTCTTCTAAGCACCGCGACCAGTGGTCTATTGTAATATACCTCATAGATCTTTCTCAAGTTCCAACATAGAGGTCCTCACTCAGCTTTATTTCTCTTAGGAATTTATCTAGTTGGTGTAGGTTTATTTTTGCAATGGTGCTATGGTCTATAAAGTGTTCTCCGAGACACTTGTGGCGTTCAGCTGCAACTACTGCCTTACAGCAGCACAAAATATGTTCAAGAGGTTTCTGCCTGCAGTTGGCAGAAGCTGCAAAGGTTATCAGTTATGATTCCAATTCTTTTAAGATGATCTTTCAAGCACGAATGACTTGTGAGTATTCCGGTTATTAACCGTACTTTGTTTCTATCAAACTGTAGAAGTTGTTTGCTTCTTTTAGTAGAGTGGTTCGGTGTGAATCTTTTGGCTTGTCTCAGTCTGGGTAGTGTGGCCAGTGTTGGCATTTCTTGTGTTCCTCCCATACTCTTCTCTTAATAGTGCAGGTTGAGATTCCATAGAACGGCTCTGGTCTAGTAGGGCGGACCGATGCTCCGTCTCTTGCAAGTTGACCTGCTATTTCGTTATTTTTAATGCTCGAGCACCCAGTACAAGAGGACTGTGGTTGTTACTACGGATACATAATTTTTCTTGGCATTCCCACACCAGTTTTGAGTTTACCGTGTGTAAAGTCAAGGTTTTTATCACTGCCTGACTATCTGTGAGAATGACTTATTGTTCTTATTTAAGTAACCCCTTTCGAGGCTGGAAAACGGTGGGATATTCCTCGAGGGATTACGTTATCCTGGCGCGCGGTCCGCTTATGCCAGCTTCGGTGCTTTCAGTCGTCTTAGATCCATCGGTATCGGTATACCATACAATGCTATCCGGTCCAAACTGCGGTCTTTTGCCCAGTTCTCTCTGTCACAGACTATGAAGTTGAAGCGATATCTCTTTATCATATGGTCAACAGGCATGTCTAGCATTTGAACGCTACTACAAAGGCTGGATAGATTATTAGTTTCACTTTCACTTTTTACGTTGGATGGGTTGCCGTTTAATTGGTTTCTCATCGCGGCTAATCTTGCCTGCGATTCGATATAGATGTGAAGCGGTGTCAGATCTAAAAGAACCTCTAAAGCTGCCGCGTGCAGATTTTCATTGCTCCTGTTGTGTTGATACACGCCAACCTATGGAGCTTGTCCAGTTTGTTCCTGGCGCTTACTAGTTTTTTTCTTTGCCACCATACGAATGCTCCGTATGCTATCATAGGTCTTACAATAGCTGTGTAGGTTCATAAGGCTATCCAAGCCCCAGGTTTTGCCTACGACATGTCTACACAGTGGAAGAGCTAGGTGATTGTTCCATTGGAGTTTCTGATCCGGATTTACTCCGAGATATTTTACTTCTGTCGAGAGTTTGTTTTCCGTCTCGTACAACATGAGCGATCTGATTTTGCTTCACGTTTGTGAAAGACACAATCATGGTTTTGCCGGATTGACCTGTAGTCCTTTCTCATGGCACTATGTTTGTGTTTTACTTATTACTGACTGCAAAAGGTCACAGAGGGTTTCCTTAAACAGAATGAAAAAAAATCTTTTTTTTTTTTATTTCATATTATTTTTCTACACTCATTTCTGGACATCACACAAAATACCGCACCTTTGTCGGATAACGTGAATCTCCCGTGTGCTAAGCATTTGATCGTTCCACTTTGCTGTGGTAGAGTCTACTCCTCTGTCGACAATTGTCTTATTTATACAGTCGTAGGATGTGTTGTCGAATGCTCCTTCGGTTGTGATTTGGAGAAGTGCTGATTCTGTCGATTTGCCAGTTTGGTAGGCAAACTATGTAGTGGAGAGTTTCTTCCCACCCTGTCTATCAAATTTAAAACCGTATTCAGCAAATCCATTCCTTGTTTGTCCATAATGGAACGATGAAGTCATTCATACTCGCGACTCACCAGTACTTCTTCGTTTTTAAACCGGCCCAAAAATTTATCTGACCCACCTTTGAAATACAATACCCCAGGAGCACTGGTTAACCCAAAAGGAACTCTCAGATATTCAAAGTACCTATCAGGAGAAATAAATGCCGTTTGCTCACCGAATCGGCGTGCATTGGAATGTGATGGTATCCCTATGTCAAATCAAGCGTCGAGAAGTAACGCTTCTTTGCCAATTTATCCAACTGATTCGAAATTAACGGCAAAGAATATTGGTTCTTCACAGAAATTGTATTCGATGCCCAATTGAATATGGTTAATAACATCCGCCTCGAAAAGCACTGTTTAATGACTGGCACGTCTAGCCAAGATTAAATGGTCAAGCCTTTCTTCTCCTTGTAAGCGGCAGAGGTCTTCAAACCGGACTTTTTTACTTTATTATTTTTTGTCATTACCAACAAGGCTCAATCATCTCGCGATATACTCTAATCCTTCATTCATCGAAATACAACATCAACCTTCCAAAAAGCAGAGAAATGGTATTTGTCTGAAGAAGGAAGTAAAACGAGACGAGATCCTGATCTTAAAGATACTCCGAATTCTCGAATAGAGGACTACGTAGAGGATACCCACTAATGCATTCAGAAAACTTTATTAAGTTATTCAAATATCGAATTAAAATTATTAGAAAGACAAATATTACGCAGTATTAAAAACTTGACTTTTGGAAAAAGGTATTTATTATTTCATATCGTATAAAAACCAAATAATTGATAAAAATAAGAAAATAGAAATATATAAGCCAAAGAAGGAAATTTACAAATTATATTAGCACCACACGACATTTACTTAGCTTCTAACGAATGATACCTTAATTTTGTGTCCCAACCGATGGTGTAAAATGAATTATCGTCTTTCCAATGAATATCTCGGACAAAATTTCGCGCCTCTTCGTTGGTATATAACAAATTTGAATCGTCTAACTCCCGATCGGTTCTATAAACGCTGACTGTATTTGTATTACCTATGACTGCAGATTTGGCACTAAAACGTTTGTAAATAATTGCAACAATATTTTAAACATAATATATTAAATTTACCTTTTACAACTGATTTTTTTTATAGGTCGATCAAATACTTTTGTTTTAGAGACAAATTTGTTAGGAACTTTTGGATCTATTGCATATATATAACCGGCATCATCTCCTAAGAGAACATGCCCAAAATGTTCGCATTCCGTAGAGCAGGATACAGTAGAAAATGCATTTTCATGTTTACTATACAGCACTTTAAATTTTAAGACTGTTAAAAACTCATACTACATTTTCTTCGAATTATCTATACAATACCTCTTGCTGGACGGGGTAGTCTATAATCCCAAATTAGTGCACTTTTGTCTCTTGAACATGACACGAATGTATCTTCTAATGTTGGACAGCTTGATATGCCTGTTATGTCATCTGAATGAGCATAGCGCATTGTTGAAATAGACGTCAAATCCGCAGATCCCAGGTCCCAAATCTAAAATATAAATTATTTTGAGCATCGTAAAATCTCAGTGATCAAAAATATCGTCTATCTTCAATCGCAATTGCTCAGAGAAATATCACCCCTAAATTTTCCAAATTAAAAGCAACCAAAAAGTAAACTTTGCACATCATCTTTTTGCCATACAACGAGCGATTGTCGAGTTTCTGGGGAAAATGGATATTACAAATTTGCATACAGGGTGGGCCAAATACAAGTTTCTTTTTAAAAATGCAATGAAATGAACAAAATTAAATATTCTTCCATGTTATTATGGCTTTATTAGTAAGAGTAAACATTCCGATTAATAATGGAACACAACTTCGTTCAAGTGGCTGCATCGGCTGGCTTCGCAGTAGCGCATTCTGTCACTCCAATTTTCCAAGACCTTGTTAATGGTTTCGGGCTGTGCTCACGGATTGCTTGGATGATATTGGCCTAAGTGCTTGAATCGTTTCTGGATTGTTGGCATAACATCTATCCTTCACGGTTCCCCACAAAAAAAATCCAAAGGGGTCAAATCGCAGCTCCGAGGCGGACAATTGACATCGCTGATAACACGATTTGGGAATTTGGTGCGTAAAAGATCGATTGTGGCACGGGCTGTGGCGCTGATTACAGGACACTGTCAGCTACATACTATTCGACTGATTACATACAACATATGATTGGACTTATTACAGAGAACATACGATTGCACTAATGACACATTATGTGCAGATTGTGTGAAGAAGAGGAGGCTGCATAGGACGTTTACACCATTGGAACTCATGTCTAACTCGATGAAGAGCGTATCAAAATTTATTGATATAACCGTCCTTTAAAATGGGAACTCAGCCCGATGAACTGGCCAGGGAGGGCTCTGCTCTTCCCGGCTCTCTTGCGGAACTAGTCCACGCTCCTTTTGGAGTTGTAAAGGGGGACATACCAGGCATCCAAGTATGAAACCGGAATTCACTCATAGAGGGCTCTAGCTGTCAAAGCAGTAACTGTCAAACCGAAACATGGACGCCACTTTGTTGTTTGGATATTTGATAAAGATATAAAATACCCAGCAATACCGGTTTCATACAACAGTGTAGTTTTGACGAGCGTTGAACATGTCAACTTTTGTGCGATATGCGGACAGCATTGATTTTCTGTTAACATTTAAAAAAAACCTGCTGCTGAATCGCATCGAATGCTTACGCTGATCATGCTCTTGGTAAATCACAGTGCTTTGAGTGGTTTAAAAAATTCAAAAGTGGAAATTTTGACGGGAGAAACGAAGAACGTGGAAAACCACCGAAAAAGTTTGAAGACGCATTGTTGGATGAGGACGACGCTCAAACGCAATAACAACTGGCAGATCGGTTAACGTAACACAGTAGCCGTCGCCATACGTTTGAGAGCCATGGGAAAGGTTCAGAAGATGGGGAAATGGGTTCCACATGAACTCAATGCAAGACAGCATGAAAACCAAAAAACCACTTGCGAAATTTTGCTCGCCAGATACCAAAGGAAGTCATTTCTCCATCAAATTGTGACTGGCGATGAAAAGTGGATTTATTTTGAGAATTCGAAGCGGAAAAAATTTCCAAGCGAACCATCGACATCGACTGTAACACCAAATCGCTATGGACGGAAGACAATGCTCTGTGTTTGGTGCGATCAGAAGGACGTGATCTATTACGAGCTGCTGAAACCTGGCGAAACCGTTAATACAGAATCCTACCAAGAACAACTGATCGATCTGCAGCAAGCTTTGCTTGAATATGGAAAGAGGCAGCACAGAGTGATTTTGCTGCATGATAATGCACCATCACACACAGCAAGACTGGTCAAAGAAATGATAGAGTCGTTCAGTTGGGAAATTCTTTCCCATGCGGCTTACTCACCAGACTTGGCTCCGTCTGATTACCATTTGTTTGCATCGATGGGACACGCACTTGCTGAGCAGCGCTTCACTTCCTACGAAAATGTCCAAAAATGGCTCGATGACTGGTTTGCCTCAAAAGAACAACTTTTTTTTTGGCGTGGCATACATAACTTGTCAGAGAGATGGGCAAAATGTATAGCTAGCGATGGGCAATACTTCGAATGAAATATGTTGTAACACTTTTGTAGAATAAACGGCTATTTTTCATAAAAAAATTCCGGTTTCATACTTGGATATGTTACTCTCCCACTTCTAGGCATCAATAGCCTAAATCGGGCCAGGTCCTGCAGGATACATTGTCTGAAGTCATCTCGGTTCAACGATTTGCAATCTGCGTCAACTGAGTCCTCGTAACTTTTTCGCGGTTTTCCGGCCGGTCGCTTGCCATGAACTCTACCTTTCAATGTGCGCTTGGGAATTCTTCCGTCCTCCATTCGCTCCACATGACCTGCCCATTGCAGCTTACGGAATTTTATAAGAGTCGATGCGGCTGGGTCGTCATAGATGTTATACAACTCGTTGTTGTACCGAATACGCCATTCAGTGCCTTCTCTTACTGGTCCCAAAATTCTTCGAAGAATTCGTCGTTCAAAAGCGTCTATTGATTTTTCAGACGCTTGGGTGAGAGTCCACGTTTCGCTTGCATATAGTAGCACAGGTCTTATTATGGTCTTGTATATGCGAAGTTTGCTCAGCCTGTGCACTTTTTTCGATTTTAAGATCAGGAGAACCGTGAAATATGCCTTATTTGCTAGTGTGATCCGTTGATTTACTTCGTCCCGTTCGTTGCCGTCTCTTACAAGGTGTGATCCCAAGTATGAGAAATGATCCACATTCTCCAGGTTGTAGTCCCCCAAGGTCATATTTTGTCTAGTTAGCGCGTTTCTTCTTGTTTGGGTCATGAACCTGGTCTTACTCATTGACCCTTAACCCGACATCCTTTGCCGCTGAGTCTAGACAGTGGAAGACTACCTTCGCGTCTGGAACAGATCTGGCCATGATGTTTATGTCATCCGCGTACACTACTAGTTGAGTGGACTTGATAGGTAGGGTACTTCTGGTATTAACGGGTACCTTTCTGATGGCATATTCCAGGGCAAAATTGAAGAACATTGGAGCGGGTCCATCTCCCTGCTTAAGGCCGGATTCTGTTCGGAAGTTTTGTATCCTTACTTGGGATGCAGTGTCAGTTATGGTCATTTTTATTAATCGGACGAGTTTTGGTGGGATTCCAAAGTCGAGCATTATTTTATATATGTAGTACATTACGATCTATACCATCGTATGGCTGTTGGAGATCTACGAAGATCTGGTGCACATCAATGTTGATACTCCCAGCATTTTTCTAGCACTTCTTTGACCGAGAATACCCGGTCAATAGTAGATCGTCCGGTTCTGAAACCACCTTGGTATTCGCCAAAAATACTTTCTATCTAAGAGTTTAATCGATTCTGAATTACTTTCGTCAGCATTATGCGGGACGTACACAACAATGATATGCCTCTGCAATTTTCACATCGCATTTTATCTCTTTTCTTATAGATTGGACAGTCGTCGGGATTTTTTTCTTCGATCCAAAGGCTAACTCCAGATGAAAAGGCCTAACAACCTGCGCAATATCTAGGAAGATGTGGCCATCTTACAACCGAGCCAAGTCAGACGAACTTCTATACAAGATCTTGGCAGACGTCTCCAGAATCACGGCGACCAGTACAGGTCACTGGCGAATTGAGGATCATGCAGCCAAATTGGGCATTCTGCTCAACGAACACTACCGCAGCGCTGCCAGGACACTAGTGAGCGAGAGACTCTCGTTCATTTCCTTTGCAAAAGGCTGGCTTTAGCTAGAGAAAATTATAGAGTTATTACTTTTCCTAAACAGCATGAATTTTTCTCACATCTATCTTTTTAAATTCCCCAATTACAACAACACATAACATCCGGGTTTAACACGAGTTTGTGGTTCCAAAACGGCCTCTGAGCTATCTGGAGGACAGGGCACTTAAACCAACCAACCGTCCTGAGTGAGTTATACCAAAGGAGGGCAAACACAATAAGCCATTGAGACCGCAGTCAATCGGGATCTTACATCCTTCTCCACGATCTACACTGTTTTGTGACATTTTACTATGTACTGATAACGAATAAGCGTTGATTCTTGCATACACTAGATTCTAACGTGCTTTAAATTATATAAATACCTTCAAAGAGCAATCACTTGATCCAGTCACAGCTTTTGAACTACTTGGCGTTAAAATATCCAAATCAAGTATTAATCCCAAATGCTCAGTTGCACCGCCAACCATAAAAAGGCAATAGTTCTGGGCATCTCGCGCCTCAGACTGGGTCGACCAAATCTTCAAAGCTCCATTGGCTTGTGCCACTAGAAACTAAAGCGCATATTTCATTAAAACGTTATTAATTCAGCCACTAAAAGTGTACTAACAATTTTATCCTGATAGAATTTAAGTTTTGTTATTGGCGACTCGCAATGCAGCTTAAAACATGATTTGTCAGTTTCGCCCGCGTTTTCAATACTCTCATATCCCCAAATACTTCCATTCCAAATTCGTCCTCGAATATCGTTGGTCGCAAGAACGGATAATCCTTCGCTGTTCACATCCAAGCATTCAAAAAACGGTTGCACCTTAACTGTCCGCTCGGCACGTTTCTTCCGATAATCACGAGAATTCATATTCGGATACCGCGTATCCTCACGCAAATCCTTATCATCTGGTGGCTGATAGCTATCCGGTACAGCGAATAATTTCACATAGTCGGCACGATCCATTTTAAAATGTATTTGGAAGGAAATTCTATAAACCGCAAAACAAATCTTCACTTCAAATGTAACTAGATTAAGTCATTTGTCAAAACTATGCCGTTGAGGAAGAAGGGAGGTGAAAATCAGTAGAAAAAATCTGCCTCGTGCTTATGAGCTTCCCAGCAGGCAAAGTTTTGTATGCTTTACGTAAAAATGACCGGATAAAAGATAAACAATTTACGATATAATCTTTATGGTACGTTGTCCGCAGCTGCAGTATGTCGTATAATACGTAGAATATTTACGGCGATTCTACGTATTTTAATTGCTTATACGTAAAGGGACCCATAGACGGGCACGCATGCAAACCTTTCTTCCAAGAGAGTTTGGGTCTGAAACTTGAACATATGGAACTGCCATTTTTGAGGACAGACCCAAAACTTATCGCGACTTGGATGCATGCCCTTCTATGGGCCCCTTAACATACGTATGTACTTTATACGCACAAAATTAAATTTTAGTGTAAATTTAGTTTACACTAAGGAGAATGTTTGTCCACCGATATGCGTCATCGAAGCGCAAATTGGTGAGCGTATTAATAAGGCGGCCAACTCTTGGTAGGCAGGACTGGCAAGCAGCAGGATCTCTAGAGCCCTATAATAGCCTGAGCTGGATAGTAAAACAGCAGGAATATATTAACTTGAGATAGAGGAAGGCTGCGACTGCTTTTCGGAGCACTGACGGGTCTCTGTAATGTTGGGGAAACACGCTAAGTCGCTAGGGCTAGAGACGGACATGTGCAGGTTCCGCCATGATCTGTACACTGTCGAGGATCTCAATCACATCTTGTTTGACTGCCCAGGGATTGCTAGAAGGCGACTGAGTTGGATTTTCTTCGATATCATCGAAGATTTGAGGTCTTTAGGAGTTGAGAAGCTGGTCAGGCTCTGCAAGGAATTGTAAGTGTTTTTAAGGGGATAGAACAGCCCAAGAGAATCTGAAGGGATAGTGGTGGGTTCGTATGGCTGCTAGTGAACGCAGTGGCTCTAGCACTGCGCCCCTTCTTAAACCTTAACTTCCCAGTAGGCAAAGTTTCTTATACTATACGAAAGAAAAGACCTTAGAAAGGCTGGATAAAAGCCATAGAATCCCAGGGTCCGTAGTCGTCCGCTGCCGTTCTATAAGTGCATACGTATAGTTTGCAAAGCACTATACGTATAGTTTGGAAAAGCGTTAGCCGTAGAATATTTACGGTGATTCTACGTATATTATTGAAGGTGCTTATACGTAACATTCGTACGTTCTTTGTGCGTACAAAATTCACTACATTTCCACAAGTGGTGCAACGGATTTACCATCCCATTTTTTCATTTCCGCCTTCTAGATAGAGAATTTAAGGCTTTGAAATTTGACTCATGAAGTCCTGACGCTGAACCAGCTGCCAAATTTCGAACCCTTCTATTCTAATTCTTGAGTCAGATACAAAGTAGAATACGGCATCATGGCGCATCTTGACGCCTCCAATAAATCATCAAGTCAGATAACTATTCACTCTCTGAGTCAGTTTGAGTTTAAAATAACTTTCAAATCTTCCAAAAAGCGTTCGTATTCGTGCATCCGACGCAGCAAACAACTAAAACGATTTTTAAACTAATTTTAATTCAGTCCGGTCAGATCAAGTAACCATTTGATGGTTTAAAGATAAAAAAAAGACACTTCTCGATTTTGAGGTTAACTACGGGCTACGGAAAGTTGAAAGTTGATGAACTTTTCTGGATGACTGCGTAAAGCTGCCTTTGGCAAAGGAAATTTACCGCGCTCACCTTTTTGACAGCTTGTCTGCCTCGGATTGCGTTGCTTCAATTAGTTTTCTTGATCTGCCTGTTGTTCTTGTTCTTTTCTCTTTCTATTTAATAATAAAGAAAATATAAACAATATGATTAACAAACATAGTGATTGCTTTGTGTTTCAGGCTCAATTTGATACCAACGTCGACTCTCGGCAAAATTGTTTTTAATTTCGGTCTAATCTGTAAAATACCGTTTAATTTGTGCAAATCAATTTCGCGCTCTTCAAGATATTAAAAGGTCCCCGGCATTGTGCTGAACTGTAGATGGCAGTGTGAACGCTACTGAAACTCGACAAACTTCAGATGCTAATTCAAATGTTTCAAATCCAAGTGCAACACACTGGTGCTTAAACTGAAATTGGTTGCTATACTATTCAGTTATCTTATCGGTTTATTAGTCCAAACTTGTACAGTTTTTAACGGTTATCTGTTCTTGGTTTGAATTTACAAGCTAGTTGTTCCTTACAAGTGATTTCTTCTATTTTGTTCTTGGTAGTATTTTACTTCTTAATTGCGAGTTCAGTTTAAAGTGATTGCAGCAAAAATGGAGAACGAAACGAGTGCCACACGCCTCAGTTCCTACAAGAATCACTCGAAAAATACGGAAGTGAGTTACAGGGTTATTAATTTACCGCATGCATAACTAGAAAATGATTTTTAGACGATGCGGTTGCGGCGCCATGAGGTTACTGTAGAGTTGCGCAAGTCGAAGAAAGAGGATCAAATGCTTAAGCGTCGGAATATTAATGAAGACAGTCCGATCTCACCTTTAAAGGATGCTAATGGACAATCTCCTTGTTACATGATCACTGATGAAATCGTGTTGGCCATGAACAGTAATCAGCCGGAGCGTCAGTTTGCTGGTACACAGGCGGCTCGTAAAATGCTCAGTCGTGAGCAGAATCCGCCTATCGATCTTATGATTGCCCACGGTTTAGTACCGATATGTGTACGTTTGCTTCAAGTATATGAAAAGTACATCAAATAACCGCTAGATTGAGCTTGGTATTCTAATATATTTTATGTTTTACACAGTCCACCCCTTCAATTCGAAGCTGCTTGGGCGCTCACCAATATTGCGTCGGGCACGTCGGAGCAAACTCGCACTGTAATTGATGCGAACGCTGTTCCTCATTTCGTTGCCCTTCTAGAGTCGCCTACATCGACTGTTGCAGAACAATCTGTATGGGCACTGGGAAATATTGCCGGAGACGGTGCGGTTGCGCGCGATATAGTACTTAACAATAATGCCATCGAAGGACTATTACGGCTTGAACACAAACCCATACCGGTGTCTTTTCTGCGCAACATTGTGTGGCTAATTTCGAACTTGTGCCGTAATAAAAACCCTTCGCCGCCATTTGAGAAAATCAAGCCGATTCTACCGTTGCTTTCTAAGCTTTTGGACAATGAGGACAATAATATATTGGCCGATGCATGTTGGGGCATTTCCTACGTTACCGACGATGAAAATAAAAAAATTCAGGCTATTATCGATACTGGAGCTGTTCCTAAGCTAGTCAGATTGCTGGATATTAACGAGCCGACAATTATAGTTCCGGCATTGAGGAGTGTTGGTAACATTGTGACGGGAACAGATGTGCAGGTAAGAGGAAGGATTTTTTGGATGATAGTCTTGTGGTGTGTGATCTTTATTCATATCTTCGGGTAGCTCTAATAGAAAAGTCCCTAAGTAATATTACTAAGCTATGAAACTAAAACTAATTCTTCAGAGTAACCCAATCTTAAAAACGTAGTAAGCTTTATTCGGAAAGCATTTGTTCTATACCATGAGTATGAAATGAACTTATAATGGCCCACATGAAAAAACTGCAAAAACATACCTTGAAATGGAATAAAATCAATGTGATTTCCTTATAAAAGTATATATGTATGTATAAATAACAGTAAGAAAAAGTAATGAAATATTTACTTAACACACTTTGTGTTCACCACAGGCAAAATTTTTTCAAGAAGTCTTACGCCTCAAGAGGGACACTAGTTGGTTGAAGCACTGCTAGCCAACCAAACATGTGAGACTCTGCGAAGGGAGTGGGGCTAGTAGTCGAATCGACGTACCTGTTAAAGGTATTCTAGGGTTAATGGCCACGGTAGCGCAGTGTGTCCAAGAAAAACCGCATACGCATAAACATCTAAACACATTTGTTATGGTAATTTAAATAATATGGTTCTGAAGAAATTTCTTACTGTGCCAAAAATTAAAATCTGTTTTGTATGATTGTGATTGTGAAGGAGGACGACAAACATTCACCCTACATTCCTAATACCATACCATGATTGTAAGTCTTTAAGGCAGTCATCCCGTGTGACGGTTTCCAAAAATCGTTTTTTTTTTCTTGTTTTTGCATAAATTACATCCAAATATAGTGTAGAATATCTGAGGAGACTGATATTCCGATATTCGAAGCCGTTCGGAAGTTACAGGCCGTTATATTCTCTAAGCTCTTTTGTTGCTTCGAATATAATGAAAAACTTGGTAAACTTATTCAGTACTAATATACACAGCCTCCAAACTACTATAATTGTGATTCATCAAGCCGTTTTTTTTGGCGACCTGAAAAAGTCGTAAAAACACACCAAAATTGACGAGAAAAAGTTCAACAAGCTGCCAAAACTGTCCAATATTTTTTGATAATCCTAGTTCCAAGACTAGTTCAAACTTCACAGATTAAAATGCCGATTGATTTTTTTATTTAAGATAAGTAGAACGCCCGCAGTCGTTTCTACCGAAAACAAGGTTTTTTGAAAATGGGTGGCTAAGTTAGCGTATACCTGAGCAATGACCGACAATTTGGGGCTCAAAAAATTCTTAAGTGTGCTTAACATGTTCATAAATATGTGGTAAGAATTTCAGAGTTGTATCATTATTAAGTTCGTCAAAAAAAATCCCCAAAAGTGGCGTAAAAAAAGAGCCTGCACACGGGATGACCCCCTTAAGCAATGGAAAATTTAATACCATGAGGATCTAAAAAAAAAAAAAAATATTTGATTCCAAAGCTTGGTGAACAACATTTCAGGGCTCAAATCTATCGATATAAATTACTATTTTTTAACTCAACTAGAAAAATAGTGTATTCTATTTTAATAGTTGAACTATTATACATATTTGATGAAACCCAAGATTTGGCAAGGAAATCCAAAGCCTGTATCGCGAAATCCAAAGACCTTAGGACGAATACTAAGAAGTGATCAGCTGGGGTAAATTACGACTGTTAACAATTTAATACATACATATTTTACTTCTTAAAGCTGACATTACTATCAAGCAATTTTAAATATTTTAGTATTTTGTACAAGTAATTGTTATAGATGAAAGATAAAAAAAACTACGGTGGTTATTATTTATATTGTGAATTTTTTCTCAAAGATTCCTTTCGCGGCACGACCTATAGTGGTCCTAGTTTATGAAAAAAATTGTGTTTTAAATTTCATCCCGATTGGATGCAAGAAATATGTGCCTGAAGGTCGTTAAAAAATTAAAATTTCACGAGAGTCCGAAACAATTTGTCCGACCCTTGTTATGAACTACCTTTTTAACCAAATTAGATTTCAAATTAATTCAAATACGAGAATTTAATTAAATCTTATCGAAATCTCGAGTTTTCGTCAAATCAAGTTTTTGGATGTAATTAATATGTGGAGCAGTTAGTTACTGAAAATAATAATAATAATCAATGGCGCAACAGTCCAACTCGGGCCTAGACCTTGAAGTAATGCTAGAGTTACTTCATTGCGAGACCAACGGAACACTAGGAGGTGAAGTGGTCAGCTACAGGCTCGTCCGTGATTATTACCCCGATTTTAACTCGGATACTCATTTACAGCTGAGTGAACTGGTAGTCCGGCACCCAATCCCATTTTCGAAAATTACTTGTCGCCAAGCAGATTCGAACCTGGTACCAGGTGCTCTAGCCACTAAGCCACCCAGACTAAAGAGCCGTACAGAATGAACGCAATCGGAGTCGGATCGAAATGTCAAAATAACGGTGGGGGAAAAACCAGTTTCAAATGCATGTGGTTGCATGTAGCTAAACAGAATGACCGCTAAGCGTCGGAGAGAGTCGCAAGTAAGTTCGCAATGTTTTGAAATGATCGAAATGTCAAATATGACATTATTACAATCTAAAACGCACTGTATTATTTAAAAAAAGAAAGTAATGCAATGGAAAATGCAAGAGATATCGATGAGAATGAAGAATAATTCACTGATTTTCGCGTTCATATCAATTTCGCTTTGATTATTGACACTAATGGTGCGTTTACACTCACCGTTGAGGCTCGCCTCGAGGCGAGAAGCTACCCTCATCAGGCCATCGCAAAACGGTTCTGAAGGTAAGACTCTTGCGACTGCACGAGCTATTTGATTGATTGATTTTCTGGTAGGGATAGAGGCTCGTCGCAAACGTTGAGTGTAAATGCACCATAATAGAACTGCGACTCAATCCGGCCATTGTGTTCATGTAGCGTTTACTTGCGGCTTACAGCGATCTATTGCATCTCGTTGCGACATTTTGACATTTCGATCCGACTCTGATTGCTCTTTACTGAAAATACTTTCAATTAAATTACAGCAGAATTACAACTCAAGATTTCAAACTGGATTTGCAGAAATTTAGTGATTTCGAAAAAACTATTATGACATTATGAATAAATCTTAAATCTACTCCGGTGACTAGGTTTTGTGAATAGAAAAGTGCGACCTGTGCCAATTAGTGCCGCCGTTCTAATAGAACCGTATTGAATTTAAAACTTCCAGCATTTTTGTACTCTATCCAAATATTAAATACCATAAAGATTGGGCACATACATACTAGGCTTGCGCAACCAATCATTTAGTTCGTTCTTTTATTTCATTAGTTCGCGGGACTTCAGTGAAAGATCGTGTAGGAAAATGTAAAGACCAGTTGCGGTTTCACGATCGCTACCTAGTTCGTTGTTTTAGTTCATTAGTAGTTAGTAGAACTAGTTCAATCGCGAACTACACAAGCCTAATAGCTTCCTTTTCAGGAGTGCCTCCTATGTGCCCCACTCTATGGCCGACAGTGCCTGGATAAGACAATTTTAATTTGCCGTTTGAAATGTACTTTTTAGGATATTAAGTAATTTTAACACGGTTGGTGTATGATGTATGTGGTAAATATCGGGTTGACAAATTTCGAGAGTTTTCATAATCACGTAAACTGGGAATTTAAGCATAGGAACTTGTATTTTTGGTCTTTGTAGGTACATTAGTAGGTTTCATTGTTCTCGTCGGTGAGATATTAGCAGCTGGAACCAATTTGTTGTATTTACTATAATACATGACATATGTACATCTTGCGACTATTTTTCATTCGTAAAGCGCCATTTTTCATTCGAACTTTCGCTGTTATATTCAGAAGGTCGTCCTATATGTCGGCTCAGAAAAAACAATTTGATTTTTCTTCACTAATTTACTTCTAAGTTATTCCTATAGTATGGATGTAAAAGTATTTCGCCGAATTCGAAGTCGGTATAAAGTAATAGTCGTATAATGGAGCAGCTGTTTGTTGCTGGCTCAAACCACCACCGATCTTTAATTGTGATTTTCTCAAAATTTGCTGCCCACGATTCAGAAAAAACTACTGAGCCGATTGCGCTGAAATTTTAATACATGTTTAGCGGATCCCTAGTTAATAATAACAATTGACTTAATCCCTTCATGCTACGTGGGCAAGTAATCGCCATCTCAAGAGTACGAGACAATACAGCCTCTTAGCTGAAGCCAAACAGGACAGTACCGCCTCACAACCCAACTAATATTAAAATCTTATCGATATAATATGTCATAGTTTTTTTTGAAGATCTTCATTGGTCATGGCTTCCAGCTCGAGATTGTTTACTTTTATACAAAAATAGTGTATCATCTGCGTATCCGATATATTTTGCCTTTTGTCCAGTTCTATGTACCGTAGATTGTGAATATAGAGGAGATATAATATATTATGCATTGGTATGTTCCAAGTTACGTATCACGTTCTGCCTTAGTATTATGGATGCAAAAGTAGAGCTGCCTTCCGCTAAATTTGTTGGAATCGTTTGAAATTAACGTTCATAGTATTTGCGATTAATGCATAATCTGTTATTGTTTCAGGTGTTGTGTCTAATTCATTTGTCCCTCTCTTATTAGGCCAATACCATTATTGCTCCCGGTTTCCATTCTTTTGTTCCATCGTTTTCCATAGTTACAGTCCGCTTCTGCAAATCGTAGGCTGTAAAGTTTTTCCTTACCTAATCTAATTATGTTGTAATTTTCAACTTTTAGGCTGCGATTAGTTAGGCCTTTGATCATTTTTCTATATAATTTATGTTTTTTTTTCGTTATTTGTTTTTTGGTATGTTTTTTTTTTGTGATCTTGGAACTATTTCAATATTTATATCCGCTTCAGTTAGAAATATGACACAAACTTAGATAGGGACACTCTATCAAGATAAATACTTAAAATAAATTCTCTTTTTTCAGTCACGATAATAAATTTTTTAATTTTAATGAAAAAAAAACCGCATTAGACTATTCTATTACAATAATAAATACAGTGCAAAAAATTATATCTACTTGCAAAGAGTAAAACTTGTTACTTAAAATTTAATTTCTTTTTAAGACAGATTCAGTGATTTCTAGCGGAGGGTTGCAACGATTATCCAACCTTTTGATGCATCCAAAAAATAGTATAGTTAAGGAGGCAGCGTGGACCATTAGTAACATAGTAGCTGGAAATCACCGACAAATTCAAGACGTTATTGACGCCGGTAAGTTATGATTTTATTCAAAATAATTAACTTAGGGAGTAGCTTGAACCAGCGCCAATATGGCTGTTGCAGTGAGTGTCCGCAAGTCAAAGTATTGTTTATGCATCACAAATTCAATTTTTACAGGATGTGTGATTATGTGATGTAATTCGTCTTTTTAAAACGAAGTATTTATTCGGTTTTTAGGATTTTGATCTTATTCGCCGTTTCTCATATATATTATTTAAATTCTATTCAGTTCCGCCATAGAGATATACTACTATGATCAAAAAATAAGGGGACTTTTGAATTTAAAAAGAAGGCTGAAATCGTAGGAACATGCATTTTTTTCATGGGTTGGTACAACTGTCCTTGACCTTTGTCTAAAATTTTGCGCAATTTGTAGCGTTAGTTTACGATTTATGTCATTTTTAGTAAGTCAAAAAAAGTTTGTTCGGCGATTTTTAACATATTGAGCAAAGAGTTTGCAATTTTGTGTTCGCAACGAAATTTCGGATGCAAATTGCTTGGAATAATGTTGGAAAGATGTTATGGGGACGATACTATGGCAAGATCAAAGGTTTACAAGTGGCACAAAACTTTCCAAAAAGGTCGTAAATAGGTTGAAGATGAACATCGTTCTGGAAGGCCATATCAACATCGAAAACTCAAGAAAACATCGAAAAAATCAAGGAATTGGTGTTGGAAAATTGTCGTTTGAGCATCAGAGATCTTGTGGACATTACTGACATCTCATTTGTTTATTCGGAAAAAAAGACCTGAATTATGGAAAAACAATTTATGGTTTTTGCATCATGACAACGCTCCATCGCAGACGGCAATCGTTATTCGCCAATTCTTGGCCAAAAATTGAACAAATACCGTTCCGCAAGCCCCGTATTCGCCTGATATGGCTCCGTGTAACTTTTTTGACTTGAGAAACCACATCGTGGACACTGTTTCGATAGCATTGAAGAGATAAAAGAAAATTCGCTGAAGTCTCTGAAGGGAATTTCGGAAAATGAGTACAAAAGGTGTTTTGAGGACTGGAAAAATCGTTTGAATAAGTGCACAGTATCGGGAGGGGAGTACTTCGAAGACGATAAAATAAATTTAGATGAATAAATGTAATATGTGCGTTTTATTCAAAAAGTCCCCTTAGTTTTTGATCATAGTAGTATGTTTGACGAGCAGCGACTGTTTTGAAGCTGGACAATTCCTGGTAATGTACCGGTAATTAACACTATATTAGGCCGAAGAACAGAATATAAATCGGTTTCATGCGGCCGGCCTTAGCATCTTACTCACATTTATATTATAACCCGGTCTTGAGCACCAAATATTTGAATACTAGGCTACTATTTGCATTTCACAGCTAGCTGGTATCAAACACTTCATACAAAAACGTTAAATTTGGCTTCAAATTGCTTCAAAGTAGGTTCATGCAAAAATTGCGTCTTGTCGTCTCTAGTATTTGTATCTCTATGAGTTCAGCCATTGGAAGAGTATCGAGCAACCACTCGGAATAACACCTAGCAGACTGTATGTTACGCATAATATAGATTATGCAATGTACAAAAATTATACCGTTATAAATTTGAAGCAAAACAATGTTTGGTTGAATTTTTATTTTCTCGAATTGTCCATTCATCTCAGCATTAAACGCGGCACGGACTTCTACCCATAAAATAATTGCGTCAAGACTGTTTACAGTTTTTTTTTTTAACATGGTTTTGGATGATATTCTTCCAACGTCGGACAATATTGACTACAGTGCTTTGGCTCAGATTCTGGCAAATGAAAAAATTCAGCTCCCTGCTTCACAAAATTGTTTCATATAAAAACTCATAGTAAATATTCGCAATCCTTAATAAATTTTTTGTAAAACAGAATAAATCAAATTAAACGTTTTATTATGGTTTCTCTTTGACAGTTTATTTTTATCTTTCACAGTTTAGTTTATTTACCCATATAAATAAACAACAAACAATAAACTACGTTTACAATTATTATTTAATTTAAACTTTTTTTTTCAGGTATTTTTACACACATACGTAAAGTTCTTGAAACCGGTGACTTCAAGTGTCAAAAAGAAGCAGCTTGGGCTGTGACCAACACAACGACTAGTGGTACACCGGAGCAGATTGTCTGTCTCATTGAAAAATACGGTTTATTAAAACCACTATGCGATTTGCTAGACGCCAGTGATGCACGTACTATTAAAGTGGTTTTAACTGGGCTAACGAACATTTTTAGCCTAGCCGAAAAGCTGAGCGGCACTGATAGCTTATGTTTATTAATTGAAGAAATGGGTGCTTTGGATAAATTGGAAGCTCTTCAAAATCACAAAAACGAAGAAATTTACAATCAGGCTTTTACGTTAGTGAGCACTTACTTTGTTGGTCATGAAGATGGTGACAATAACTTAGCTCCAAAGGAAATAGATGGTGCACTTGAATTTAATTCGGCTATAAATACACCACAGGACGGGTTCAATTTCTAATATGTAATTGTAACTCGGAAAAGTAATATTTAATCTCCAAGTTAAGTTTATATTTAATTAATTTGCTTTCTCTTCTTTTAACTAGTAAACTTTTATATTTTTAATTGAAGAGTATTGATTAAGACTGACCTCTTCAAAATTTTATACATTTTTTTTTTTGATATGTAACAATTGATTGTAACAAAATTTATCTTCTGAACAAGCTTGTTATTTAATTATTTCTAAAAATTATGTTTCATATTTGGGAAGCTACTGCCAATTTGAAGGAAATGTGAGGAAATATGTTCCAGTTTTAATCGATGTAAAAAAAAAATTGTTTGATGCCATTATATAACTTTTTTTAATTCTATATACATTATTATGTTTAAAATTAGTTTTGATTGTCAATATTGTATTCAACATAACTTTCATACTTAAAAAATAAATGAAAATTTCAAGAAAACAATACCGTTTTTGTAACTACATTTGGAATCCGCTTATAAAGTGCACTTTTATAACGTACTTTTGGTTGTAAAGTACCTTTTTTCAATCCACATGTACAAATGTGAAAGGTTTTTATGTTGGTTATAACGTAGTATCGGTTATAACGTTGTTCTTTTGTGGTCCCTTCAAAGTACGTTATAACCGTGTTGCACTGTATTATACTTTGACTAGATGTGGTCGTTAACGTCAAATAACGCTTTTACTAATATAAGAAAAAAATACGTGCTAGATTTTCAGTTTCTAGCTTCAGGGAAATCACTAACTTATTGCCTAAGCCATATTTTTAATAAAGCTGGAGATGTCAAAGCTACTGGACCGAGGAAAGGAGTGAATGAACTCATACCCTATTTCTTTTCGATAATGCATTTTAGATGTATATAATGTACCGATTGACAGGTATTGTGTTGTTGTTTTCTAACATTCTTTTCTTGTCTCATCTTACTTCTATTTTCCTTGTGCTGGGTAAAAGCGGAGAGACGAGTGCGCTACTACAAATTAATTTCGCGGGTTTTTTCGCGATGTGGAGAGCAGAGTTACGAGTGAGCTGTGAATGAGTTTCAGGCGTCTTCTATCGAATCCCCATAGATAGATTCCCAGTAGGAAATTCGAGGAAATATCAATGAACAAGCAAATAAGGAGATATATACAATTACTATCAATGAAGCAAAAAAGTAGATTAACAACAAAGTTATGCTCAAAACCGTCACTTTTCCATGATCACAATTGAGTTTGAGAATTTTCGTAGAGTATCACGCAGTCGCAAATTTAAAATATAATAACTTATCTTTTTAATGTGTTTGCAAATGTTTAGCTTTTTTTCATCCAAAATAAATTTCTTTCCTAAATTATCGCCAGTGATTTCAACATTTAACGAAAGGTCTGCTATAGAGCTGGGTGTGGATTGTTTGTTTGGAAAGTTAAATAATATTTCCTTATTACCATTTTCATAAAATGAAAGATGACAAATAATTTTCTCGATAAAATCAATTAAGTTCCGCTACACTTTTTCATACGTTACTTTTTTCTAAATCTGTTTTTATATCTTGTTTTTTGTTATATCTGTTTATTGCAAATACATTGTACGGCACAAAAGTAATGCTGCATTTTGAATAACATCAATGTTCTGAAATTTTTGGTAGAGTTTTAAATATATTATCATACTCCTTGGTGAGACGATCAACGTAGATATTTCGTAAAACATTAAGGAACACATCAATTATGTTCGCAAATTTCATGTTATGCAATTTTTTGGTAATAGTCCTCATCATGATGTTGCGTCCGTTCTTTTGGTTTACAGCGTTGACATTGATTTATAAAGTTACTAAGGCAAATTTTTGTGGTATGCAAAAATTATTGTTTTACTTTAACATCATTTTTTTTAACGTAAACGTACCTGGGAGGGTAGTATGCCTACAAGTTATCACTTATCACATACCGCTGGATTTACACCGAACACATTCGGCGTGACTTTAGCCCCACAATTCCACCACAAAACGGTTTTTTGTCCGAAAGTCGAGCACTGTTGGACTTTTGCGTCGCATGATTGGTTTATTTTATTGGTGAGGGTACAGTCGCTCCGCGCCGTTTTTGCAATAATTATGTGAACTCTTCAGGAGATACGGATTTTAGAACATACTATATCAACTCCAATCCTCGAGCCTTTCGGCCATATTGTTTTACCATTTTTTTACAAATACATAGCTTCACTATCATAGTATAGAACGTCGTATTCGACGTAGACACACATGTTTTTTTTTGGAACAAATTAATAAAGTTAACACAGCCATTAATAACCTTTATCTTTTATCCGTTAAATTAAACCATATTAAGGTTTACAGAAAAAAATTTCAGTAAAAGTATGATACTAATTTTTTGTATAGTAGTTTTTACTGTAGGGTTAATGTAATTTTACAATTAGATCGTAAATTCAGGGAACTAATGTTCCCGCGAAGTTTTCTGTGTTAACAAAATCATTTTACAATTGGGGGTACTTGAGTTATTTCAACATTTGAGTGCATTTCATATGATTTAGCGATAGTTCGTTCGTTTTCGGTGCATTAGTTATTCATTCCTATTACTAAATGGTAAAGTTAGTCGATGGATGATGGATGGTGGATAGAGGATAGTGGCTAGAAGATGAAGGATGCTGGATAGAGTATGAGGGTTGGTGGACAGTAGTTGGTAGATGAAGGATGGTGGATGGTGCATAGATGATGGTCGATGGTGGATGAAGGATGGAGGATGGTGGGTGGAGAATTGTGGAGGAGGATGGTAAATAGAGGTAGTCTGGGTGGCTTAGTGGTTAGAGCACTTGCCTTCGGTGCACCTGGTACCAGGTTCGAATCTGCTTGGCGGCAAGTAATTTTCGAAAATGGGATTGGGTGCCGGACTGCCAGTTCACTCAGCTGTAAATGAGTACCTGAGTTAAAATCGGGGTAATAATCACGGACGAGCGTGTAGCTGACCACTTCACCTCCTAGTGTTCCGTTGGTCTCGCAATGAAGTAACTCTAGCATTACTTCAAGGCCTAGGCCCGATATGGGCTGTTGCGCCATTGATTATTATTATTATTATTATGGTAAATAGAGGATGGTCGATGGAGGATGGTGAAAGGAGGATGGTGGATGGAGGATGGTGAATAGAGGATGGTGGATAGAGGATTATTTATTATTATTATTATAATAGATATAGGATGATGGATAGAGGATGGATGGATGGATGGAGGATGGTAGATAGAGGATGGAAAAAAAAGGATGGTGGATGGTTCATAGAGGATGGTGGATAGAGGATGGAGATGGTGGATATAGGATGATAGAAGATGAATAGAGGATGATGGACGAATGGAGGATGGTGGATGGGGAATGGAGGATTTTAGGTGGAGGATGGTGGATAAAGATGAATGATGGTGGATGTTGGATAGGGGATGGTGAATGCTGTATGGAGGATGGAGAATGATGAATGCTGGATGGAGGATGGTTAATAGAGGATGGTGGAAAGGGGATGGTGAATGGCAGCTATATAGGATGGTAGATGATGGATAGATGATCATGGATGAAGTATGGATGTATGCTGGAAGGAGGATGATGGATGGAAGATGGAGGATGGCGGATAGAGGATGGGAGATGTAGGATAAAGGATGGAGGGCGTTCGATGGAAGGTTGTGGATAGAGGATGGAGTAACAGAAGCAACGGGAGAAATATTGTAATTTCTGGAAAAATCATATAAAAACACGTAACTTTAAATGAAGTTGTTCAGAATTCAATGGCGTTGTGTACGCGATAGTTTGTGCTATTGCTTTGGTCGTTAAGAGTAATAACGATTTTATGCGAAATGTGCTTTATCGATGTTCAAGATGTGTCTGATTATAATAATAGATGTTTATATGTAACAATTTACACACTGGTGTGTAGCATACAGAATCCAATGTAATTTTTTCATGATTTAAGTACATCTGTAAAGTGTAAAACTACGGAAAAGCATGTAATCACAATACATATTTATCTGTAATGATTTATTTACACAATATTGTGTAGCGTTTACACTGCAGGGTAATTTTACTATAATTTAAGTTGGCATTCCATTGCCTACTTTTAAAGTAGTAAAAATCTAATACAGTGTTCTTTAAAAGTATATAAAATCACAATTTTCTTAAAACTTTTCTTGCACGCATATGCGATTCGAGAGATACCAAATTCAATGTCATGGCATCACAATATGGTTCAAATCTGAATCGCCAAATCTGAACAACCCATCTGCATTAAAACCAGGCAAAGGTGTAACCTTAAATTAAAATTTAAAAAAATGTCACCTCAAAAAATAGTCTGAAGGTAAACGCTTCCGGTATCTCGTTATCATTTTGCACTGCATGAATAAGTAGGTAAATATGTATGTAAATTCATATTAGTACCTACATTTGTGTACTGAGCTCGGCAACAACTATGGATGTTGTGCAGACCGACGTCTTCTTGATCATTTAATGTGACATCAAGTCAATCAAGCGAAACCGGTTACTAGTTAAGTTACCACCTCCTCCGCAATGGAACTAGTGGTTTAAAATTAACAAAGTAATTTCCACCACTCTTTAGTTACATTATCTTCCAAGAACTACGATACATATGTGAATGAAACGATTTTTGTGCCTTTTATTACCAAAGCATTGGTCAGGTTCAGTGGATACTCTTCGGACATACCTACTTAAGAAAGAAAATCGTGAACATTAATTTATTAAAATCGCAAAGACAGTCAAAATGTCAGCTACTACTTTGCGGATATTAACACTGTTTTTAGTCTTAGGTAAGTCTTTGTTCTATTGTGTCTACTTGAATAGTGAATAGTCTAAAACTAGTGTTCTATATGAGTGTCAACGTTTACAGCTTAATTTCTTGCTTGCAATGATTCCAAGTTTAACGGTCGTGCTTCGCGGGAAAGTGAAAGTGGTCTTTTACATTCAACCTGACAATCTGCATAATAACCATTTTATTTCGAAAGGCACCTAAAGGTCAACGGGTTTCGGATATGTAAGATGTACATAACGTAAGATAATGCCTATGTCCTCTTCGAAATAAGATTCGTTAATTAAGTTTTTTCTTCGACGGCACGAAAATAGTGGAGAATATTTAAAAAAATATACAATAAATATTTTATCTACATACCTTAACTCCACACAAGTAATAAAGCATATCATAGTCTATAACATTATTTTAACAAGGCTCTTATGTTTAATTTCATGGCTTGGATTTATACATGTTATTGAAATCTAGAAAACAAATAGTAGATACTTATTGCAGCCGGAACTAGAAAGCAATTCAATATCTCACCAGTCCTGAGACATGCATATTCGTGAAAACGTATAAAGCTTCTTGACTCCTCTTAAGGAATTGATCACAAAAAAAACCTTAAAACAAATTCACGTTTATTTAATAAGCTCGTGGATGTTTTTAGCTGAGCTACTTTCGTTCGGCTTTGCAAACCTGAAATTTTAATCGCTTAAATTATTTTTTTTAGTGCTACTACACATACCTACGCGAACTAAGTCTCAACTTTTCAGCATAAACTGAGATAGAAAAAACCCATACTCATACGTGCTGCTTCTAACAAAATCAATATTTGTTCAACATGTCTGTAATCGCTTCCCAGACTTTGTTCCGAAATTTTTGTTCTGTCTCGATTAAATCTGTAGAGTATTACACATTTAATTCAACAGTTTGTAAAGCATGTAGCCGAGCCTTAAACGGAAAAAGTTACATATGTATGGATATCGATGATGAGGAATAGAAAGCTCCCTAAGTCGTGATTTGCAGAAAATTCTGTGTCAAAAATAGATTGTTTCGAGGAGCACTAGAATGAAGTATCTCTATATAGTGACCACTCAAGGGACTGTGCACTTGTCACGTTAAACGAGTGTTCAGATTATAAAAATAATTCAGTATAGTATAATGAATGTAATTTAAATCCACATTACGCATTTATCCAGAACACAATCTCGATAGTAAGCTTCGTGCTTCATTTATTTCAGCATCATTTTACATTTTGCAACATTTGTGTCTCAATTAGTATATGACGTAAAATTTTTTGGTCATATTATAGGATGTACTCCAAACGTATGTGATACGTAAATATTGGATAGAAAGTGGTCAATGGTCACAATATGGAAATGGTCACAATATAAAACGAAATGTGTATAGAAAATTGGTAACTTATATCGGGACTGTGGTCAACATATGAAGATGGTCACTTCTGCAAGTTTTACTGTATGTTCAAAACACCATGCTTCTTTCTTTTAATTAAACTCCACACTCCCATAGTAAAACAATGAAGGTTATTGTAGTAAAGTTAATGATGGCATAGGATGTTGGTATTCCTTACCATCGATACAATGTTTTAAATTCAGTAGTAGCCAAACCATTCATTTCCGCATGCAGTCTCTCGAGAACTCAATAACGGTTTACACTACAGTGTTCAATATTAAAGTCCGAATGTTTGGTCGAATTTCTAAGACTAAGTTTATTACTGAATGCCATGCAAAAGTACTTTCATGTGTCCAACAATATAAGCTGATAACTATAGAATGCTCCTAGCAATATTGAAATTTGGCATACATTAATCTTCCAATGAATGCAGATTAAAATCTTTGAATACCTGAAGCGTCAATACAAAAATTCTTTAAAATCACTAACTAGAACTCAAGAAATTTTTTAAACAGAAAGTCGAGGTTTTGTTCAAGTTAGTCAAGGTAAAATAAAGATTAGGTTTATAAGTAAGTTAATTTCATCCTCAGCTTCGGGGTTCTTCCACACAAAACATTTTCACCAATGTTGATAGATAGCTTTAGAACTCCTCAAGCTTGAAATTTTTATGAATTGAATTCAAGAACGATGCAGTCAAGTTTATAAAGCACAAAAAAATTACTACTCATGAATTATCAATTATGACAAATTGTCATTGTACACATTAAAAATGAAAAATTTCATGCGGTGGTGCAATTTTACTTTTCGGCCAGTAAATAAAATACTTTACGTAAATGTGTAAAAATACAAAGTTTTATGAATTACTTGTAATTTTAGTAAATTTAATGAAAATTTGTAAAGTTATTACATCAATTCGGAATATTTTACTATTTTAAGGTCAGTTATTTTCGCAAATATCTTCACTATGGACTTTTGTATGATAGCTAACCAAATGAGTTGATGGATGTTACTAATTAATGAACTCAGTTTTGCTTAAGGCTTAAAACTAATTTCAGCAAAAGTTTCGCTTCATGTTTTAACGGGTTATTGATTTATAGTGAACTCTATAACTGGCATACATTTTTAAAGGACTTATCGCACGAATTATCAAGTTCTTAACTATAATAGAAGTATTTGGAAAATAATTGTGAATGTTTATTTTAAGGATCTTCTATGGGACGTACTCGAAGGAGTTGAAGGATATCGACCATTAACGAATTTAACAGTACCTTTTCCATTTTTCTGGCTGTGACAAAAATCCAGCTTATTAAACATACCCTCTATAAAACAGAAACCAGTCATAACGGAAAAAGAAACTGGGAACGCAGTATTTTCCAATGGAAAATTCACTGTATAAACCGGAAACCTGTGTAACGCGGAATCGGAACAGGTTTTGCGGAACGAAATTTTTCGCACAAAATAGAGAATGAGTATGACGGAAACGGAAAAATGCTTCTAATTTCAGTAATTTTTAGCAACGTACCAACTTTCTGAAAAAACAATATCTCGAACAGGCGAAAAATGTTCTCAAAAATTGTAAAAATATTAAGTTTCTAAAAATGATAAATTGTAGGTATAAAGCGGAAATCTGCTAAAACAGAACAAAAACTTGGGTATCACAGCATTTCGCTTTAGACAGGTTTTACTGATTCACTCATTTCAAAATTACCGAAGTATCGTAGGAGACTGGTGGATGTGCTTCTAATATGTACCTATGTATATAGAAAATAATATCAAATATCGATTGGTGTACGAAAAGGAGGCAAAAAAAAAAATAATTATCTGTAAAAATGGAATGCATATATTTTCACGAATTTCGCCATATCTCTTAGGTCTTATGAACTATTGAATTAATTTTAATTCTAAAGATTGTTTACAATAAGGGCTTATTCACTATTTTTGAAGTTCAATTTCTAACTGTGTGTAAATGGGTTGTAGACACTTACACGAATTCTGCCATATTTCTCAAGTCTAATCTGATATCTGTTGAATAAAATTTTAATTTCCACGGGCTTGTTATACAATCGCTTAAAACTCATTTTCATTTTATTTTTCTTTTCAACTCTCAAGTTGGTATAAAAGTGTTGAACACGTCGACTTGTAAGCTTAAAAATTAACCATTGAACTTTTTTTTTAGGTCTAAGCGTGTCACAGATAAATCGCCCAGGGGGTGGACCAAGAAAAAACTTACCTAGTCGTCCAACAGTAAAATCAGATGTCAAAACCGAAGCAATCGAGTTAGATGATGAATGTCCTGAAGCGAACGGATTTTTCCCTGCCCCAGACCAATGTGACAAATATTTCGCATGTGTGTAAGTATTTTTAGATATTTTAGACTAAAAGGATGTAAAAAAGAATCTTTAACATAAATATACAATACTCAATTACGAAATTTAAAGAACTAGAAAAAAATAATAGTAACCTTTTTACTTTCTTATATTTATAAAATATATATAAATATATCTTTTAATTAAGAATATAAAATTATAATAAATCAATTGAGCCGTAGTATTTGAAAGTGGTATAAATCAATTTTTTTCATACATTGAGATATTTAAGGTCTTGCGTTTGAAATAATTTAAAAATATTGTTATACGTTAATATAGTTTGGGCTATGTTTTAACACTATAAACCTGTTAAATTTTATTATGCAATAATAATTATTAAAATGTTGAAAGAAAATAAACGATTTTATTAGCTCCAAACCTTAAAACTTTCACAACTTTCAAAAATAACATGTTTTTAGAAATTAAAACAAGAGGAAATTTATATCCATATTTTTATTGATATTGAGTTTTTAGTGTAAAAAATAATAATTAAAATTATTAAAAAATAATAATTAAAATTATTACTTTTTTTTCGTCCGATGGACTTATACTACTTTAAAAAAAACGGCTCAATTCAGAGTATAAGTATTATTTTTTTTTAATAACCTTTAACTGTATCTAAGAAAGCAGTAGATAGGTATTTGAAAATTGTAAGTCCAGTTTGATAAAGGACTCAGTCAAGTTCGAAAAATTCTCTGGAATCAAATACTTTTCTCTCCTGACTTAATCTGGCATGAAACTGCCGTAAATTTCATGGCACTGCCGTAACTTTCATGAAACTGCTGTAACTTTCATGCCAGTTTTGAAAGTTACGGCAGTTTCATGCCAGTTTAAGTCAGAGATACCGCATTTGAGAGGTTTCGTTTAACTTATACCTATCTATATTAAATTAGTAATGTTATATTAATATAATTTTAATTTTATTCATCTCAAATAGTGAAGGAGTCGCAACAGAAAAACTGTGCCCAGATGGAATGGTGTTCAATGATTATAGTCCTGATCAAGAAAAATGTGACCTGCCATACAATCTTGATTGTAGCAAACGTTCAAAATTACGTGAGTACTTTAAAATATGCATTTGTTTTATTTTAAGTACCTAATTACATATATTAAATTTGGACCGTTCAATGCCTCGGATTTTGCCTTACTGTGTAAACTTAGAGTAACTGTGCCTAATATGGAATAAGTCTTTAATATGGAATAGCATGTGTTCTGCCAAACTACAAGCAAAACATCTTTTGTTAGAAGAATAATAATAAAGAATGTAATTAAACAGCAATAGCTTCACGCATATTAGAAATCACATAATAAGGGGATTCACAAAATATATAAATGTGAAATCGCGATATGTCAAAGCTTTGAACAGGTGATTCAAAATTCAAAATAATACCTTATTCGGAAACAAATTTAAAATCAATTATTATCGAATTCCATTGATTATAGACTCCAGTTTCAAAGTGTAAAATAGGTTTGTAATGAAAATACGTTGTTTAAGAATAATTTGCGTTTATAGTGAAAAACAAAATGTTCATAGTATGGAATACTTCAGTGATCAGATATTGTTTTAAAGATACATTCAAAATTTCAAGTGAATCGGTTGAAAACTGTCTGAGTTATGTTTCCGACCAGCTTCAAAAATGTAGTTTTGATATTAACCCGTTTGAAGTTTTGAGTTGTAGTAAATCATGAGTAATTTTGCAATATGACTTTTTCGGCCATAATCTTTTGGGACAGCGTTTTTGAGGTCCTAGGGGACCATTTAAAATAATAGAAAAAAAACGATTTTTCAAAAACTCTAGAGTGGCATAACGCCTTAATTGTCGATAATATGGAATAGGTATTCCTACTCAAGTTTTGTACCACAGATTCTCAATTATTTTCCGGTTATTTTAAAGAAAAAGATATTCAAAAATGTTCCCTTTTGTAAATTTTATTGGAAAAATAAAAAGTAGTGTTCCATATTACGAACAGTTACTTTACCTTAGAGCTGTAAAACAGGCATTCAGACCGATGAGTACTAGTATAATGTGCAAAACTCAAATTCTGGCGATCCAGTTTGAGCACCTGTTTCCGCACGTGGTGCCTCAGCACACCTGCGTAAAGGGCGAAGAAATTCAACTACTATTAAAATACGAAATTTATGCAAAATCCAAGGTTGAAAAGGTTGAGTCTATTGAAATTTGAAATTTTGTATGATCTTTCATTCAGTTTTGGAAAACGGTTAAACCAATCTTAAGTTAAAATTAATACATACAGGATCTCTAGATGCATGTTACTATCATTGTACATTTAAACGGATTATGGAAAACTTAGATACCTTACCTAACAAATTTTGTTTAAATAAATTTTTTTATTTTGTTAACAGAAACACCAATTCCAAACATACATTGTCCTCGCTTGAATGGATATTTTGGTCACGAAGAGAAGGGAGTTTGTGACAAGTTTTATTATTGCGTTGATGGCAAATTCAATATGATCACATGCCCCGATGGATTAGTTTTTAACCCAAAAACAGGAATTTGTACTTGGCCAGATGAATCACATAAAGCGGGATGCATGTCAAAGGACGTCTTCGAATTTGAATGTCCAAAAGTTGAGCAAAGCGTTGGCCAAACGCACCCGCGTTACCCAGATTCAGAAGATTGTCAATTTTTCTATGTTTGCATAAATGGTGAAGTTCCTCGTAGAAATGGTTGCAAATTGGGTCAAGTTTTTGACGATGATCAAAAAAAATGTGAATGGGCCCGTAAGGTTCCAGAATGGTAAGTTTTTTTTGCTGACATAATGTAGATACTGACACACAGTAGTATATTAATTTGTATGACTTAATTGCTTATGTTTTTATTTTACAGTGCTGATTGGTACAAGGACCGACTTTCTGATACAGCACTTGATGAATTAGAAAATCCAAAACCAAAAACAAGTAATCGTACTAAAGGTCCATCAAGAAGGAAGCAACCTAAGACGACTCAAAGTGATGAAGAATAAAATCATATTCTTGTAGTAAAGAAAAAGATATCAACATGTATATGCTTTTTGAGTTCGCGAGTATTGATTAATATAGATAATAAAAATAATTAAAGTCTTGATTTTCTCTCCCTTCTTTCACTATTGGCATATAATTGAAAACCCCTTAGATTACTCGAAAACTACAATACATAATACTAGCAGCGTACCGCGGCTACGCCCTTGTTCAGGCGCGAACGCAGGGGGTGGTTTTGGGGGTTCAAACCACCCCCCCCCCCCCCCCGAAATGATGTAGTTACATACGCAAAACTAAATGTAACTAGCACTCAACGAGTAAATTTGTATGAAAACCCCCCCCCCCCCCCCCGAAATATTTTTCTGCGTTCGCGCCTGCCCTTGTTACTCCCGCTTATCCATTGGTCCTGTTTCTCCCGTTGATACATTACTCCCGTTTCGGGTACACTTTCTCAGCTCAAGGAACTGGAGACATTAAAGCCATTTTTCATTTTTCACTTTTCATTTTTCTTTTTTCATTTTTCATTTTTCTCCATCCCCCATCCACCATCCTCCATCCACCATTCTCCACTCTCTATCCACCATCCTCCCTCCATACTTGATTCACTCAAATGTTGAAATAACTCGCGAACTACCAATTTCGGGAATATATAATTATGCTTCATCGCCCCTGTTACTCCCATCACGTGTTCGCAGCCGGTAGTAAAATCAAAACAAATATATTAAAAAAAAAAATCACACATGTTCTCGGTTGGCAGGACTCGAACCTACGCTCTCACAGGGAATCATCTAATTTCTAGTCAGAAGCCTTACCTGCTCGGCTACGACTGTCTGCTGTAAATTTTTAATTCTAAGTCAGGTTTATCTGATTCAACTTATTAAAAAACTCTAATGTTGAAATAACTCACGAACCACCAATTTCGGGAATATATAATTATGTTCAAGACCTGTCCGGTAGTCTCGAGAATGTCCATGCAAAATTTGGGAGGGAACGGTTCACAGGTGTAGATTTTAGTCGCGCTCGACCAAAAAACTGACTTATTTTTATATATTAGATTTATACTCTAGTAGATGAATTGTGTAGAGTATTTTATAAGGAAGAAAAGGGCAGTTTCAAAACGTCAACCCAACAGTCAACATATGTACTTAAGCGTATACTACCAGGACGTCTGTGGGTATGTTAAGATTTGACCTTTTCAAATCTACTATCATCAAACCAGGAAGTACATTGAAATCTAAGAAAATTACATTTGATAAGCTAACACAACTTTTTTGGTTTGGGAATTGAACCCACGACTTTGTCGAAGCAATGTTTTCAAGACCTATACCAGTCCAGTGGTAGTATACTAGGACTATTAGGTACATCGATTTTAACTTACTACGCGTTTTTTTTAATAATCGCCCAAAAATAATTTACCTTTTTCGCAATTAAACCTCCAAGTAGTAAAAGGGTTGAAGCGTAGCGTAGCGCGTATAATTTAAAGAAATTGCATTGCTTGTAATTATGTATTTCTATAAATAAATAAAAGACTTGGAGTATCTATATCTCTTTATCTGGAGCATAGAAATTTATCAAGCTTACGAAACTCAAAACAATGAAGTTGGTATTTTGCAGTATTTTATAGCCTTTTTGGTTTAATAAATCATTTTTTGTTATTTAAAAATGTTAATTGACATTTTCACGAAGATCCTACGCAACGGAAAATGTCATTTTTTAAATGTACCACCGTCATCACTCATCAGCAAAACAAAAAACCATTTATCACGATCGTTATAATGTTATAATGCTAATGGGTCAGATAATTATGTTATTGCAAATAAATATTGCACGATTTGTGTAGGTGTGACTTTAAGTGCCGTATATTGAGGTCTAGAGACAAAAATCTTTTTATCCAAATAATCATAATCAGTTTCCTCTGCGACATCATAGACATGCCTGGAGTAGTATTTCTCGTCGTTGTGCCATCTTCAAAATTTGAACGAGAAATTGTGCAAGGTGTGTTCTGTGAATATTCAATTAATTTATTACGCTTACTTATAAATATTTCACCTAGTGCTTTATATTATCTTTAAAATATGTTAAGCATATTTTTCAATTATTTAATAATAATAACCGAGGAATTTAAAATTTTTAATCTAGCCGTTTGATCGTACTTGTAAGGCAAAGTTTGTTAATGGTCAAAATCGTCCTACTCCTTCGGGTAGCTATCATACAATAATTCCTTAAGGCACGTGTTCAACAATTAATAATAACAATAATAATAATCAATGGGGCAACAGCCCAAATCGGTCCTACGCCTTGAAGTAATACTAGAGCTACTTCATTTCGAGACCAATGGAACACTTGGAGGTGAAGTGGTCAGCCACACGCTCGTCCGTGACTACCAGTTCACTCAGATATAAATGAATACCTGAGTTAAAATCGGGGTAATGGTTGTAACTCATGAACTCATTTACTGCTGAGTGAACTGGTAGTCCGGCACCCAATCCCATCTCGAAAACTACATGTCGCCAAGCAGATTCGAACCTGATACCAGGTGCCTCGAAGGCAAGTGAGCTAGCCACTTAGCCACCCATACTTTTTAGTGCTTAAGCAACTTATGCCATGTTCCCACTGCCTCGTAATCTCGCGATTAAGAGAACGAGATTAAGCACTCAGGGACGTCATTTGTGGGGGGAGGGGGGAATTTGGTATTTTCATATATTAAGCCTAGTACTGTGCTCCGAGCGAAACGAAACGAACTGTCAAAGTTCATATAAAAAAAATGAAATTTTCGTTGACATCTCACCGACGAAATATTTCGTTCGTTTTGCAGTACTGTGTTCGTGGACGGAATAGACATTTGCCGTAGTCACTAATAGATGGCGCTCGTGTCGATTTCGTTTCGTTTTTAATGGTACAGCCTAGTACTGTGTTCAGCGAAACGAACACGAACGAAAAAGTCACCTTCGAAGTGGAGTGAAATATTCTACACCGTTCGCTACTAGATGTCATTGATAAAAACACGCGCGAAATTTGAAAATATTAAAAAAAATGTCAAGTAACTACTATTCCGGCACATAACACAACAAAATATTGCTCACACAAAATTTCCCGAGCACCAACTCACTGAATTGACAGCGAACTATTGAAAATTTTGAGTTGTCAATTATTTCGCTTGTCAAAAAGCCTCCGGTACCATTAAAAACGAAACGAAATCGCCACGAGCGCCATCTATTAGTGACTACGGCAAATGTCCATTCTGTCCCCGAACACAGTACTGCAAAACGAACGAAATATTTCGTCGGTGAAATGTCAACGAAAATTCCATTTTTTTTATATTAACTTTGACAGTTCATTTCGTTTCGCTCGGAGCACAGTACTAGGCTTACCGGAGGCTTTTTACCAAGCGAAATAATTGACAACTCAAAATTTTCAATAGTTCGCTGTCAATTCAGTGAGTTTGTGCTCGGGAAATTTTGCGTGATCAATATTTTGTTGTGTTATGTGCCGGAATAGTAATTCCTTTACATTATTTTTATATTTTCAAATTTCGCGCGTTTTTTTATCAATGACATCTAGTAGCGAAGTGTGTAGAATATTTCACTCCACTTCGAAGGTGACTTTTTCGTTCGTGTTCGTTTCGCTGAACACAGTACTAGGCTTTATATATAACAAATGTGGCAAATGCCCTGCCTGTCGCCCTTCTCGCCCCACAAATAACGTCCCTGCGTGCTTAATCTAGTTCTCTTAATCACGAGATTAAGGTGTAGTGGAAACGTGGTATTACTTACTTACCTGTTCAACAGTTATGGACAACAAATTAACACTGCGTGCCACACTTTTTGTCAAAAATTTTGACAATGCTATTAAAAGGGTCTAAATTTCTGTGCCGGTCACCGGTGACCGCCATGGCATTCAACGTATTAAGCAACGACTTTGAAAATTTCGCAGTTAAAGGTATTAATAGGAAAAAACTTCACGAGTTCTTGAAAGACGTGTTCAGGAAAATTGACCGATAGCAATCAGAACGGATTAATCTACAGTTGTGAAATATTGTATGTGTTGATTTTCTAATAGTTTGAGCTAAAGGTGTAGTTATGAAGAAAATTCATTTAGTCCTTCATGTAGCTGCCATAAGAATATCTTGTAAAAATATCTTAACTCAATTTGCGGAACTCGCTATAATTTTTAGTTCCTAATAGCAACGAAATGAGAATCCTTAATTCAGGACAAAATACATACGCTCTCTTTCCCATACTTTATCCCCAATAACAATAGGTGTGTTTTTTTCAAACTGGATCAAGATCAAAATCATTCGTTTTACATTGAAAACAACAGCAAAGAGATGATCCAAAATCATGATGGGATCAAAGTTGAATCAGTTTTCCCCTCTAAAGCTTATTTAAATTGTCACAATTTCAGCATTTTCAGAGATGGCGCCCTGCGACTCAGCATCATTTGCAATAGATATTTGCACCTTGCAGACAGAACAGGTTCGTTCGATGGGATAGCAAGGTACAGGAGTGAGGTAGTTTTTCATATCTCGTTCCCAAAAACTGTACGACCTTTATACAGTCCCTTTTCGTCGTACAGTATGCGAAACTTTTCTCGCTGACAATTTATCTAAGGCATTTATCAACAGAATTGTTAGCCCTGCTAAATTAGCTTTTGGGATGATCCATATCGTTTTTTTCAATTGTGATCAGATACAGTGAAAAAAAACACCTAATATAAATCGGAGTTCGGGTTCAGAGTATCATACGATTGACTTTCAGAGACGATTTTGGCTGCAGTATTTTTTTTGTTAACCAAAATGGGTTTTTGGTTTTTCTTCTAGAGTAGTTCACTGTTGAAAGACCCTTCTCTATCTCTAATTAATCAATATTTCGCACTACACACATATAGGTAGTATAGGCACTAAAATTCATTATATTTTGTTCAAGCCTTTTCTCACAATGTTCGAAAAGATCCACACAATATTAAATTTTTGAAGTGAAACTTCTTTAGCGGCGAGTGAAATTTCTAGGACCCGTCACGTTTAAGCATATTTCGTTACACGATAGAGAAGAAACATATTACGTAGAGACAAAACTATGAAACGAAACTCGATGAAACGATGAGACGAAAAAGCCACACTGCGAGAGAGTAGTATTCCCTTCTGACTACACTCGTAGAATTTGAAATACTACTCCTATCTGTTCACTTCAACCCTTCACCCCCCCCCCCCCCACTGTATACCCCCTCTGTTTACCCTTATCATTCTACCCCTCACCCTACATATCGTTCCCCCTCATCTACTTTCTCTATCCCCCCACACTCACCCTCCTCTATACCCCCTACCTCCTCCTACTGAACATTGAAAAACTCAGAAAATGCAAATTTTATATTATTGTATTTATTTTGAAATGCTCTCTCTCTCTCTGTCTCTCACATTAAATCTCTCTTATCCTTTTTCTTTATTTTTTAAGAAGTTTCACTTCTATCATGTGCACGGCGCTGCACACGCTGCTTTTTTTATACAAATGTATCTGTTAATTAAATGAAGTATTCTGATAGGTGATAGCATTTGCTTTATACTTGTTAGAAAACAGTTTTCTGTAGTTACATAAAGTTTTAATAAAATGGTATTTAATAGAACAATACTTGGACAATTATGAACAACCTGCTGGAATTGGTGGCAACTATGCGCATGGCGGTAATAACTTAAATCAACCAAACAAAAAAGGTATTTTGCATTTGGAGGTCGAGGTACGTGACAAGAATATTGTAAAAGCACGTCGCGGTGAGAAAGGAAATCGTAACCCTGAACAAATAAGGGCTAAAATGCGACCTAATCCAGATGAAGAGAGAGGTGATGGAGTTTTGCTTTCTATGGAAAAGGTAAGTTTCAATCACATCTTTATATAAATTTTACTTTATTTTTTATAATAATAAAGTATTGTGATCGACCTGAAATTTCAAATAAAATTGTTACCCTGACCCCTATTTTGCCAATCTAACTGGCCAAAATTATTTTTTTCCATTTTATCACTCTAAATAGATTGTATAATTGAATTAACCAATAAAAAGTGTTATGCAAGAAATATCTTTAAGTGGGTGCATAAAATATGACAAAAATTTTTTTTTTTTTTATTTTACACTCATTTCTGCACATCACACATACCGGCACATTAACCGTACCTTTCTCGAGTAACGGGAAGTCACTAAAATTTTACTCTGAAGTCATCATCAATGGCGCGACAGCCCAAATCGGACCAGGGCCTGCAGGATACATTGTATGACCGAGGCTGTAGTCCTGCTTTCGGAACAATAGGTTTTTTTTTCCGAGGATGGGTTGTTAACCCATCGCCCAACCCCCAACCTGGAGGACCAGGTCTATAGTACATAGACGTGTGAACAACTTTCGGTTATGGTGTGCTGGAGTTCTCACAGCTATGCCGCGAGTCCAACTACACCGGTTTTTAGACCTACTTCCTGAGACGCACTGGTGTTCCTGGCCATTCAGGATGTGTTCACTCGCTCCTCCTTATCTCAACCTAGGCTTGCGACCGGCTATGGCGGAGTTTTTTACTCTGAAGTGGGGAAGTCGAATATGTCACTGAATATCCTTTTTTGTTTTTTGGCTCTCCTGAAAAGTAGTTTTGATCGAATTTTTGCTTTTTTTAGTATCATGTTTGTTGACCCGTTATTCAAAATGGTTCGGCTAGGCGCGGCCAATTTCATAGTGACATACAGATCCATCTTCACATCACAATCAAAATAGTAACGAGATCGGACCCTGAAGTACAACAAAAACCATTCAATACGCTAAAATATTGTTTACAATTCAAAAAATTGAAAGCCTTTTTTCAAACAGCCAAAATACTACTATTAGATACATACATTTCCAAAAAAAAAAAATTTTCTTTGATGGTCCATTACTGAATTTTCGTAGAGTAACTCTGAAAATGAAATTTTTACTGTTTACCTGAAACGGTTACATTTAGGACGCCAAAAAATACGTTCACTTGTCGCAACGGACAAGCAGAAAGCTGTGGCAGAATTTTTTTTAGAAAGCTCAGGATTATATGGCGCCTGTTTAAATGAAAGCAGCGGCAGGAGCAAAGACGAAAACAGTGCTGCTTTTTCGTTCTAAATTCTAAAATTCTGAAGCTGCTTTAGTACTGCCAACGTAAATCCCTTAAGAATTGAACATGTTGTCAGCAATGAAAATGACAAATGTATCAAAATTGTGTCGATATAATCGTATTTAATGCAGTGGCGGCTCGCCGCATAAACCTAGTGAAGCGTGTAACACAAGCTTAAAGCTCGCTTGTGTTCGCTTTTTTCCCATTTTTTTGCATATATTTTCGTGAAATGTATGGCGAGCTTGTAGAAAGCTCTCATTGGTTATACAATGTAGCAAAAGCTTAAAGCTCAGCCTCACTAGCTTTATGTGGCGAGCCGCTACTGATTTAATGATAATTTTAAACTGAAAGCTCATTAAAATTAATGGAATCAAAATATTTTCGTCCGCTCAATCAAGAGACTGAAATACTTGTAACTGTTGGCAGTTAGCATAGACACATTATTCCGGTCTTCGGTTGGCAGTCAGCATGGACACATTCTTCTCTGATTCTGCTTTTATTTAAATTCATAAAGCAGAGCAGAAGGCAGCACTGCCGACGCTGCTCCTTCTGCCGCTGCTTTCTGCTTCTAATGTGTCAGTTCAGTATTTTACTATTAACTGCTGCTCATTTTGACCAATTTAGATTTTAATAATTTTTTTATAACATACCTATTTCAGATACTTGAAGAACTATTAAAAAAGCTCGAAATCGAACATGTTACATGGTCAACCGATAAAAAAGGTAATTACTGTCATGCAATTTTTCCAATACAAAGTGGTGAACCCTGCGAAACAATGCTTCATTGCTTGACGGAATTGGGGATAGGAACAAAGATAAATTCATGTGTCAGGTAAGCTCACAATTCAGCACAAAATTATTTATTAATAGGAGGCAGAAGTCAGAATTCGTATTCATGTTCTGAATTTGAGTAATATGTACATATGTATGTACATTTATCACAAGAGCATTCTCTCCTGGCCAATTTTAAAATTGTGGATATTGTATAAACTTTTCTTTCTTTCTTATATTTTATGTTACTCCGTGCTGGACTATTTTATAGTGTTTTACCATGCACGGTATGCTATGATGGTTTTGCTGACAATACTGAACAGCTGGAATGCAGGTAATTTTAAAATGCCGCCATAAGCAATCGTTTGTGCAAATATTTCTCTGATAAAACGGACAGTGGAGGTGGGGGCGTTCTTGTTGATATAAACAGTTCACCCTTCTGTACACTCTGCAATGACTTTCTAGTTAAAATGTGTTTTTTGTACATATGGTATCAGAAGTTAAATAAATTGAATTAGTTACATTGTACATTTGTAGGTCTGCTAATGCTGAGGACCTCTCAAAATGGAATAACTTTGTAGAGTCTATCAAATCGAAGTTGACAGTGAAACAAGTAGTAGATGGCGTACGGGCTGGAGGCTCAATTTCCTTTGATTATATTCTACTCATTGTAACCGCCGAGTAAGTCGCCGTAAACTGATCAATGTGGCGACACACTTTCATTTTAAATGGATATTTTCAGTTCTCTAGCTGCTCTTGGATTGGTGGAGAATAGCGCTACCAATATTGTAGCGGCAATGCTTGTTTCGCCACTAATGGGTCCGGTAATGTCGATTACATTTGGAGCGATAATATCGGATAAAAAACTTATGGTAATATAATATTTTAGATGAAATTTTGAACTCCGATTTATATGTACTATATTTTCCGATTTAAACTATACAATATTTATATTGGATAAAGTAGAATGAGAAGTGCGCATGGAGTTGGCTCTTTTTTAAGGACTTTCGTTTGGCGAATCCTCGAATGTAAAATACTATATCTTTCGTTTTCAATTTTATATCTGAAACTTTAGAAAAATCACGAAAAATGAAATTTTCCCTTTACAAGGACTCTCACAAAGTTATTGCAGAAATTGCTCACTCGATTCCTATCATATTTATATGTCTATTATGCGGATCCATTTCAAAATTAATGTGAGCACAATTTGAACTTACTAGCTTGAAGCGGTCGGTTATTGGCCAACACACTTGTATTTCACCCTACAGCAAAATCGATCCTACTTTTAGCTCGTAATTAATTCCTATACACAATTTATACTTTTTAAGTTCAAAAATATTTTATGCTATGCTCGAAGTTGGTATCGAAATTTGGATGAATGATTTAAATGAGATCTGCCAAGAATCAATGTATGGGAACTACACGAAGAACTGAAACGATTTTCTTCATCAATTCCTCTACATGTCACCTACAAAATATCAAATTGGGAAACAATTTCAAATTGCTAGCTGGTTGAAGAGTTATGCAATTATCGGTCAATACTCTTGAAGACGTGTTTTAAGGTCTTTTTGTATGTTCACTAACGAAGGAGTAAAGGAATTACACTGACTAATAAAGTTTAAATTCAAATTCGCTCAACACTAATTTGTATCAAATTTTGAGTTTTTGGCTACACGATTTTTGGAGTTTTGTATAGTGGGTTCCGTAAATGAAGTTACTATATTTTATAGGATTTTATATGGCAACTACACGAAGGACTCAGAACAGTAAAACATTAAAATTATTGTGTACTCAAAAGAAGTCAAAAAATGTACAAAATGAACAGTGAAAGAATTAATTGTATAATAAAACTTACAAGTAAAATTATAAAATTCCCAGAAGAAGCTTAAAATTAAATTGATATTAAAATGTAAAAAGTACATATTGGAATAACAAACATGCTACAGTTTAATCGAATTTCCCAGAAAGGGCTTAAGATAAACTTAAGTCTAAGTAGTAAAGTATTGAAATTATTTACGTGCGAGATTAATCATAAATAAGGTTGTTACCCCAGAAGGCGTTTAAAGTAGTTCTCAGATTAAAAAGTCTATGATAGGAAAAACTTACGTATTAGCGCTTTACTTTTAATTAGATACAGAAGAAACAATAAGAGAAGAACTTAACACTAGTAGATAGATAAAATACTTTACATCTTCGAGTTCCCTCTTTTGACATTCGAAAATAAACCCAAATTTCGCCTGTTCAATAAAGGGTTCTACGCAGGAATATTTATGGAATACTGACACATGAATGGAAAGGATTTAAGTTGCAACATATATCCTTCCTAACAAGGATGAAACAAGTTGACAATCCACTATTGTTAGCACTCCTATAATACTGGGCATGTTTTGGAGACAAATGTTGTTATTAAGTTTTAATTTACTATTTTACTATTTTCTTTTGATTTCTCTTTAATTTAAGTGAGTTAGTAAGTTAGGTTTAAGGCCACTACACAAGGTTTTTTGTACACATTTTTCCTTGAATTTATGTAACTAAAATTGTCATAAATGTCTTGCTTTGCTGTGCTAACTAGGTTTAATTTAGCTGTTATGATATTGAATTATCTGTTCTCTAAATCATAAATTATAAGATATTAAACATAAGTGGATAAACTAAACTAATAAATATTGATTAATTGATTGGAAAGGATTTACCTAAAAAATTATAAAAAAAAAAATAAAAGAAATAATCAAATGTTCATTTTTCGACTATTTTTTTGACTGTTCACCCAAAATAGTGATTTATTTACGCAATATCCTCAAAATTTAAGGTATATCCTTCCGATATGTATATAGACAAAAAACTCCCAAAAAATCAGCCAAATCGATCCAACTCTTTGAGCTACAATAGGAGCAGTTTTTGAAGTTCGCGTTTAAAGTTTCAATACGAGAAAACTATTAGTTTTAGTGACTTACCGAATCAGCGATTCCAGGCGCAAATAAGAAACGACTCAACACATGCAGTAAGCACGACAGAGTATGCAGCCGAGACAGTTTTCACCACACAATGAGACGACGAACAGTGAAAGTCAGTTCTACGCCAAAGTATCTGTAAAGCGAATTGGTTTGGTGGCATTACCTGAGCAGTGGTCAAGTTCTATGTAAAATCGTATCAACAGCGTTGCCATTGCTTCAATTGTTAGTTCAATGTGAATAATAAAACGTTATTATTATTATTAAACGAAATATGTTTTACTTGAAAGTCATTGTTGTTGTTGTGCGATTAAATTACACATTTAAATAGCGAATACTTCACCTAAAATTATTCAATCTACGTATGTATGTAGGTAATGTTTGACCTGGCTTTTATTGGTTCTTTGTATTTGTTTACAAATATTATTAGATATCTACTTTTCTGTTTAATTGAATTTACAATTTTTATTTCCAGAAAGTTGGCTTTCAAGCTCTGGCATTAGGAATGTTCATTTCGATGTTATTTGGTTTTATATTTGGTCTAATTCTTGGTACCACTGAAATGCCATGGGGATCTTCAGATTGGCCTACCGAGGAAATGAGGGGCAGGTAAGATAAGTAAAGTAGAATCTATTTATAGCAATTCAATTTTGAAAAGTAGTTACGGAATACTATATAGCGTATCTCGTTCAAAAGAAGCCATTTCCCCTTCCCTTCATGTGCCTTTTAACTCGCTTATATTACCATTGAAACATATCTAATTTTGTGATAGCATCTGCTTGTTTCGATTATTAAAAAAAATGGACCCAAGTCTGGGCTCAACTTTATTATGTTATGTGTAGATGTCTGAAACGTGTTTATTGCTGAGATTCGGTGTAGGTTACAATGCGACTGTTAAGCTAAAAAATAACGTTCCAAATAGCCTCCTGGTTATTCCTTATCTCTTTTTATTTAAGGATACCGAACTGGACTTATTTGGTTAACCTTTAATACACTGTAGTGTACAATCCAGTCAGCTTAAGAAATGGGAGGTCAGAAATCGGGCCGGGTATGGCAGTGTACTAGTTGGTGTTAATAATTTTGAGTACTGTTTGGCTATGATGTGATCTAGCAGAACAGCAATGTTGCCTATACAAATCAACTACTGTCTGGTATCTCTGATGGTGTTAGTGAATCTGATAAGAATGTAAACAGAACTCATCTGCTCAGTGTTAAAACCTTTAGTAGTGATTCTATTAAACATTGTGCACTGTTCACTATTTATATATGTAATTTCAAAGCCAATAGCAACTGAAATGCGTAGAGTGGGAATTAAACCCACGACATCGCGTTTACAAGCCGAGTACGCTACCACTGGACTACACCCGGCCCCAATGCTAAATTAGTGTTTTAATTGGAAAACATGCTGATATAGTTTAACTTAAGGGGGTTACTCACTTGACGATTTTCATACAAATTCATGTACCTTTTTCTCAGGAACCACTCAACCGATTTTAATCAAACTTTGTACACTTATGTTGTTAGTAAATCTAATGCTACTGAATGAAGGAATTTCAAAATACTAAAAACTAATTGAATTATAAGCTCTGAAAGTTTCAACTTTTTTCATGTTTTTTAAACTTAAAAAAAAATACAAAATATAAAAACAATCGATTTTTTTTTCATTTCCAAGTGAATGACCATTAAGGAGGTTGCATAGAGTAGGAGCTCACTTCCAGATTAACGAGAAGTGGAAATCTGTTTGATGAAGTTTTTTTTGAACATTTTAATTTTGTCCCCCAGTAGCATTTCTGGAGGTCATTACGGCCCCGCTTCAAGCTTTTGCGCTAGTACTGAATTAATATTCTTCACCAGAAAAATCATCTTAGCTACTAATAAAACAAGTGTATTTAAAGAGTATTTAATGTGCACAAAATTTGCTTTTAGTGAAAACTTGAAACACGCGCTTATTATCTACACTCTACGAGAACCTTTTTAGGACTGACTTAAATATTTATATATTCCTTATTTCTAGAGGCAATGCACGATCACTTTGGATGGGAATATGTTGGGCTCTAACTTCAGGAACTGGCGTTGCTGTGGCCTTATTACAAGGAGCTACTGGACCTCTAATAGGAGTTGCAATTTCCGCATCTTTACTTCCGCCAGTAGTTAATTGTGTAAATATTTCAATTTTTTATTTCTAGTAATAAAGTGAGTACAAGCCCGGGTGGAGGGGGGAGGGGTTGAATTAGAAAAAAGTCTTGAAAATAATGCATTAATTTCGAGAACCCGTTAATATGAAATTAATTAGATGCCGAAATTAGTAAGGCTTCATTTTCACTGACAATTTTGTTTGCCAAGCTCTCGTTTTCTAGTACACGTACCCTACATGTTTCAAGTTTTTATCATAAGCCGTTTCAGAGATAGGTAACACACCTTCACTCCCCGGGTCTATATAAATTTGAAGTTTACTTTCAATAGCTGTCCCCGAGAAATAAAATCGAAAATTTGGAATTTTTACAGTCACTCCATCTAGCCTCACGCCAAAATATTTTTCACACTCAGGCCTACCGCCCATCCAGATTCTAAGATTCTTAAACAGCTCTTAAGGTATGAAACATGATTTCTTTTAATAAATTCTAATCCATGCACAATTCAAATTTTTTATATGTAGTCGTCATACTCTCTATCCAGGGACGTCATTTGTGGGGGGGGGGGGGGGGCAGGGAAGTTATTAGTCCCCCCCCCCAGAATTTCGTTTTCTCATATATTATATATAACATATGTATATATAAAAAGAGAATGATGCCAACATTAACATTCAAATGGATTTGAGAATATACCGATCACAGCTTTCGAACATTTCAGACGCATTGTTTTGCCTCCTTGTCTCACACCCTTCCACATATAACTAAAATTTGTTTGCACACGGCTGTACCTACTAGCATTTATATAAACTCTAAGTTTCAACCTCTTACCCTAACCTAACCTAACCCTGAGTTCCGGAGATATAGAAAACCAATTTTTTCGTCTAAAACGTTCCCTAAACTTCTCCACACATCTTCGCCCCGCAAAAATAGATCACTTAAAGGGAGTTTAACCAGTTTACTCACCACCAAAATTGATTTTAATTGCTCAAATGGTTGGGAGCTACGAACATTCAAACGATAACGGCGAACAGACGGACAAATGTTTTAACATTGAATAATGTTTCTAGATTCGTTATACGGGGTTTGTGAATTTGAATTTGCAAGATGATGCGGCACATCATAACGTCATTGTAAAATTGACTATATTAGGATCATACTATTGGCTGCCTATCGCGATTGCGGTATGTTGTCTAACTATAGAGTTTCAAAAATAATACCAAGAAACTGAATAACCAGAAAAGATTGATTAAATAATTATTATTTCTTTATATTTGCTCCCTTTTATTTCAGGGATTATTTTGGGCACTGGCGTGTATATGGCAAATTTATCCAAATATGAGAATGCCGCATCTGAAGGGTGAATTGTATGGTGGAAATTCATCGTACCCGTTCATTTATACAAACTATCTTCCAACCGAATTTTTCATAAATGGAATAGTTTCGGGGCTGCTAACTGTAGTGAACGTGATTTGTATTTTTATAACTGCTATCATTGTCCTAAAAATCAAAGAAGTTGCATCTCCATACACATCAAGTCCGGATCTGAGAAGGTCAGTTTGTGCTAGTGTAGTTTCTTTCCTTTAATTCATTTTATTTTAAGGTTTTGGGAGACTGACATACGAACAGTACGAAGAACAAATCGTTCAACAATCCGAAGAACAGATATGCTAAAAGATAACATTTTACCGTAAGTAAAATCAATAATGAATGATCTTCAGTTGTAATTAAATACTTATATTTCCAATATCAACGAGTTCAACTTATCTCTGTATCTTAGATACACGGCAACTGGTGGAGCCAACAAGAAGGAATTGGAGACTGCCTTGGAACAGGCCTTAAAGGAAGTTACAGAAGACGATACTTTTAGGAAGATCAAGAGGATGAGTTATTCCAATAATGCAGTCGGAGAGGTATGTATAAATTGCATGAGGACAGTAGCGGTAGAGATCGGTTCTGTTTAATCTATCAATCGTTCTACTTTTATACTGCGATTGCAATAAAAAAGAAAGTGCTATACATATTATGTATATATCGCTAGAAGGCGTTTTAGATTAATGGGTAGTCTCTCCTTTGAGAGCATCGAGGATTTGAGGGCAGTAGGGTATGGCAAATTGGTCAGGTTCTGCAAGGAATTGGAATGCTTTTGAGATGGTAAAATAGCCCACGAGGACCTGAAGGGATCGCAATGGGCCCATATGGCGCCTAGTGAGCGCGGAGGTCCTAGCGCTGCGCCCCTTCTTATGGTGCATTTACACTCAATGTTTGCGACGGGCCTCTATCACCACCAAAAAATACATCAATGAAATAGCTCGTTCTGTCGCAAGAGTCTAACATTCAGAATCGGTTTGCAATGGTCTGATGGGGGGTAGAGGCTCGCCTCGAGGCGAGCCTCAAGGGTGAGTGTAAGCGCACCATTAAACCTAAACCTATACATATTATAAGTTTAATCTATTCCAAGAATTTTGAAACGTCTAGAAGTCTATAAATTTAATCTTTTCTAGCTAAGGAGTTCGTTCCGTTGTTCAAAATTTTGTACAAAGTATTCAACTTCAAATTGTGTAACTCTACTACGAATTCCTTCACCCCATTATATTCATTATCAACTTTATTAAGCTCAGCATCCCATCTAGAATATTATTGGCTTTCTTTCGTTATACTTGCACCATGTTTAATTCATGATTTAGTTATTTTATGTCATAATTTGATCGTTAACACATAATTTCTTTCTTTCAACAGCTACGAGAACGTCTACCGTTTTCAAACTCCCCAACAGACAGCTGTCCTCTTAGTTCAGATGTCATTCAGAGCTCGAAATTGAAAACAGATCTTCTGGCGCTTGATAAGTTGGTATCGTCCTTACTGGAACAAAGCAATCAAGAAGACACCATAAGATCAAGGTCGTCAACAAAATCTCGCCGCCGTACCTTATCTAGATCTCTGACAAGCTTCATGGGTAATAGAGAAGGCAGTATGAAATCTCAAAACACCGAAGGGTCGAAAAATTCGTATGCCACAACAAATATTCAGCAATCCTCTTTGCTACCAACTATTTTAGAGCAAAAATCAACAAAAACACCGGCTCCTGAACGGCTTTCACAAACATCTAGCATAAGAGGAGTTATAAATACAATTGCTAATGCGCCTCATCGATTCAGCCAAAGTATGTCTCAGGATGAGGAACATGCGAATCTTACGCAGAACATATTGGAATAGCCGAACCATCTTCAATGGCGTTCCTAAATATTAGGATTTCTGTTACGATTGTAAACGGTCATAGTACCTACATATGAGCCGTTGATTTTGAAAGTGGAATAAGTCCATTTCGTTTTTAAATCGACACGCTTAACGTTTTACGTTTTAACATGTTTAAAAATATTTATGCCATCTTTCAGAAAAATTTACTGGTATTTGTTAAAAGTGTGATGAAACAATTGCATTAACAGATTCTCAGAAAGTTGCTTCGTGTTGTATAGAATAATGTTACAATGTACCAAAAAAAATATTTTTTTAAAAATGGACTTATCCCACTTTCAAATACAACGGCTCGTATGTGTATTGTACATACATACGTAGATAAAGCGGATTTAAAAATTTATTAATTGTTCTTGAACTTCAGCTTAGACGTTTTCTCAATAGCTTACTTCGTCTACGTCTAGTTAGAACAGTTTATGACGTCAAACGTAGCGAAGCTGTGTTTAAATTTCTTTTCGGTTCGTGTCTTGACTATTTTTACGACAGCTGACTTATCAATCAATCTAAGCAAAAGTAAAAAAATTAAAATTTTTCCAGAGAATTTAATTTAATTTTTGATTTTTGAAGTGTCAAATAAGAATCAGCTGATCTATTTTGACGGTTTAGCCAAGCTTTTTCTAAACTGTTATAATAGCAATGCTATGCTGTGACGTCAAAATAGACGTAGACGAAGCAAGGTATTGGGAAACGACCATAGTTGAATGCGAACATTATACGAGTAACTTTCTATATTTTCGGTTTATTTTAAACTAATGACGAATTATTGTATATTAGCAACTCAATATGTATGCATTAAATTCTGATTAAAGACTTTGAAAAATTTAAATCCGATTGCACTTACGTACTTACTTTATTTTTTTATACTCTAGATGAAATTGTTGTGAACGGAGCGAGGCCTTGGAGTGGTTATTTCGACTTAAAAAAAGTCAAAATAACCGAAGGGTAGGTTGAGGATCAGGAAACAGTGGTCCAATTCTGCATACGTCCGAATTGATGGCTGAAATGCAAACTGGAGCGACGTGCTTGCTAGCTAAGGCTGGGGGGAGGGAGGACGTTGTTTGCATTTCGCACTATTAAACCCATGACCTGGACAACATAAATTTCACGCCGACTTACCCGGGTGATAAAATTGGGATAAAATTCCCAATCAATCATGTGAGACCAAGAAAACTTTCTTTAACTGATGTTTCGCGCAGTCTAGCCAAGCCTACCATAAATGTACTCTATCAATATATCTATCTATAATTCATTTAACTACTTCGGGGTTAGAATATAAGCGCCTAGAAATTATTTTTTAAATTTTTTGTTATCTAACTCCTAAGTTGTTGCTCACATGTTCACGAATTCCGATATATTTCTTAGGTCCAATGAGATATCGAAATCATTTTCACTTTTAAAGGCTTTAAATATAATCGGAGAAAACCGATTTAAGCTTTTCTCGATATTATCTTCCTGTGCCCTTTCGGTATTGTTCAAGTTTTCACGAGTTTCGAAAGTCTGTTAGGTTTAATGAGATCGAATTAGCTTTTACTTTTACAAAGAATAAGGTTGCGCCCAGAATGTTGGCTTGCCGATTTCATAAAGTTATTGCACTTTCTAAAGGACATTCGCATGAATTCGCCAATATATGTTTCTTTAAATGGTATTTTCCTTATAATGTATTATATATAACATTAAAAATGTGTATGCAACAGTGTGGTGAACATTTTCATACAATCGGTCAAAAAAGTTTACATTTACTCGCCATAGTTTTCTTTTAAAACGTTTTCCTTTTCCTGAATGAATATTTGGTATGTTCATATGAATGACAATTTTTTATTAATATTAAGAGGTATCCCATCCACGGCTCGTAGCACAACGGAAGTTCTAACCACTTCTCATTCACAGAAGATTTCATAGTGATGAAATAAGTGTGATTCACAATTTATCACCCTAACATTCCTGTAAGGCATAAGTCAATCACATTCTGACCGATTACTTATGTCGCGGACACATTTTTTTAATAGCTCATCTATTGTATACTAAAGTTATTAATTTTTAATAATCAGAATCAGCTTCAAACGCAATTAACGTATTTGCACAATAAATTATATACACCCAGTGCCAGGAAAAATACTTAAAGAGGAATCTTATCAGTTCGGGTATTCATTAAGAAATCGCGCATTGATAACGCTTCGAAAAGTAAACTTCAATAATGCGTCAGGTACTCTTCACACTTAGTTACCGGTATAAGATAGTAATGGGCAGAAATTGTATCAAGATGAGGTGACAATAGCTTCAATTGTTCCGAAATTTTAGTTTAGTTTCTGGTTTTAACGGGCAAACAGACCGTGTGTGTGTAGTAATTTAAATTTTACTACTGCACTTGTAATAAATAGAATTTATTATTGCAGTGCAGTATTTCAAATATTGTACGTGTTTACGTAACGTATCAAAAGAAAGTGAAGTGAAGAATTAGTAATAAACGAGTTCAATTGAGTGTTACGGAAATGGCGTGCTTAAAGAAATTTTTCGTAAAGGATAGAGGGTCATGGACGCCTGCAGCTACTGGATTCATTAATAATGCCCCTGATGAAGTAAGCTATCACAACACTATCTTTTATATACAATATTTATTTTTCATATCTTTTGTTTACCGCATAGACGTAGTCATAGTTAGCAAAGGTGAAATCGATAACGCAAGTAACTGTTACGATAAATTCCGCACATGTGTAATACCGTCATAAAATCGAATAGAGTATTAAACGTGTATAGGATATAGGTTTTATTTACTAATATAAAGACGCTTAACAAAAGTAGGCTAAATATTTGACCAGTCTGGATAGTTGCCGATGTCTTACGATCAGCAACTACATACTATATCCTGTATGTCGTATAATTGAGGCCTCGGATAGTGCTGTCGCCTAGGACATCCAATGTTGTTAAGATATCTGTGGGAACCATCAAGAGTCTGTGGCGGATTTATGGTGCTTTAGCCTTCAAACCAAAAGAGTAATTGTTACTATTTTTTTTTAGGTCCTTGGCACTAATATTAGTATTAGTAGTATCGAATGAAGAAGTAAATCATGGTTATACTACCAGTTCGAGGCGTCGAGTCGGACTTCTCTGGCGTTAATGTCGTATGGTTCCGCACCCAAGTAATGTAGCAAATATGGGACTTTATAATTGTCTGCAACGTTAATAGCCTGTACGCAACCTCCAGCCGTTTGACCAAGGTATCCACTTAGTATTATGTGAATTAAATATGTACGTCAAACGTGAAAGATGCTTGTACAGCGGGTTGACCGCAAACGGATTGTACAGTACTCCATCCTGTGTTGGACCTTGGCATAACTAATAATAAGGATATGTACTTGCAGTGGGTCAATCCCACCGTCGTCCCCATTTGTTGTGTTTTTCTTCTTCTAAATTTAAACCTTGATGGGTTTTCCGAAAATACTATAAAAAACGAGTTTTACTTTATAGGAATTCATATCAACTCTGTAATTATTGCGACTTCTCGTATCCATTTTGTCTGACGACGACGTTCATTAGTCATTCCATCAAAAATCGCAAAAAAAAAGGAAAATTTTGTGACCTTACCATCGCCGATTTTTTTAAAAAATTTTTGCTTGAAGAGCTAGTGAAAAAATATATAATTTAAATTTTTTTTTCTATCTTTTTTTTTGTTAGTTATAGTATGTTAAAGTTTTCACAAAAATGGGGTCCAAGTCCTCTTTGAAAATTCATATCTCTGTTAGTTTTTATCATAGTATAACATAATAAAATAGGACTTATTTTAGAGGGGAAGGTTGTCGCAAAATAAGAAAAACAAATCAAATTTATCCTTAAATATTTTTTCCAAGAATAACTATTTTGTCCTTTATCCTTGAATATCTCAAAATGCCAATTTTTTTTCCTTTATTTTTTTATGTTTTGTGTAGGTATTATACTGTTTTTCAAAACATATCAAAAAATCAACTTGGGATCTCAATGGGATCGGGGTCAAAAAAATCGAAGAACTTCCCTTTAAAATAAGTCCTATTTTGTTATTCTATGATGAAAATTAACGGAGATATGAATTTTCAAAGAGGACTTGCCAAGTCCCTGGCAAAAATGGTGTCCAAGTCCCTGGCAAAAATGGTGTCCAAGTCCGACTTCTTCAATCAAAAATTTTTTCAAAAGAATCGGCGATGGTAAGGTCACAACTTTTGCGATTTTTGATGGAATGACCCTCATGTGAAGCGAAAGTATAATTTTTTTCCAGGACATGAATATTCTCGCGTCTCAGGTCTATTAAAACATCGGTTATACTTATCCGAATTTTGTGTACAGTGCAACCCAGTTATAACGTACCTTGAGGGGACTACAAAAGTAGAACGTTATAAGCGATAGAACGGTATACCCAGCATAAAAACCTTTCATATTTGTGCATGGAGATTGAAAAAAGGTACTTTATAAGTGCACTTATAAGCAGGTTGCACTATACATACAATAGTCTTAAAAAATATTATCAGTGTTGTTAGATATTAATTATTAAGAGGATAGTAGGTATAGGACGTTGCCTGCATTTTTACAAAATTCGACATGTCTCCTAGGTCTGATAAGATATTAATATGGTCTTCACTTCTAAGGGCTTTATAATGTAATCTCCTAAAAACCTTTTTACAAAACTCAATTAGCGAGTCTTGTCCTCTACACATATGGTTGCATGTGGTTTCATAAATGTCGTCATATTTTTAGATGTGATTACGTATGAAAAAAATTTGCTGCCCTCAAAATTTTGTTTCCACGTTTCATGACTAGTAGACGCGAAAAAAACAATAAAAATGTTCACTCCGTCTGTACGCCGTACGCCGTACGCCGTACGCCGTACGTCGACCGCCCTAAAATCTTTGAAGGCTCGTAGCTCTCAAACCAGTGGAGCTATTAAATTCAAATTTTTTCTAAGAATAGACTTGGTGGACCCCTTGAATTGACATTATTTTCAGGGGAGGAGGTGTAAGGGGGAAGGCGGGGTAAGCGTTTTAGACGAAAAATTTAGGTTTCTAGATCTCAGGAACTGCTTGTGTTAGGAGGCTGAAACTTAGAATTTTTATAGAGCTTTGATAATGGACCCATTTGCAAAAAAAAAACAGATATGGGTGAAGGGGTGTGGGAATGGAGGGGGAAATAATGCGTACAAAACGCAAAAATGCCGAGATCGACAAATTCTAAAATCCATATCTCCTAAACCATTAATAGCAAGCAATTAAAACTTAACAAATATCTGTAGTTATACTACGAGAGTAGATTGAAACAAAATTTTTGGGTGAGGGTATTGGCGTACGGGGTGGGGGGTGGGGGTGGGGGGTGAAAAACTTTAGATTACGATATCTCATAAAATAATTGGACCAGAAAAACAAAATTCGGTTTTACTATAAAGATAAATAAATTAAGATTGCTCAAAGTAAAATATTTGAAGGGGGTGGAGGAGCACGGAAGTGGGAGGGATTAGAATTTTTCAAAAATAACACGATTCATATCTCAATAACAGTGTAAGATAGTTGTTTCAAATTTTTACCAGAAGTAGGCCTAATAGAACCCCAGTAGGAAAAAAAAGTTTGGGGGTGTGGGTGTAGAGAGTGAGGGTGGGGAAGGGTGAGAAAGAAAAAGTTCCGATGCTTATATCTTAAGAATCTATAATGATAGGAAGCTGAAACTTGGTATTTAGATAAAGCTATAGTAGTGGCATGGTGGAAAAATACATTTTTTTTTAGGGGTAGTATGGTACGGGGGTGGGGGGTGTTTTCCCTAACTTCAGAACGGCTTATGCTAGGAAGTTGAAACTCGGTACCTATATGTAAATTAACTAGAAAAGTAATTCTGATCAAAAAAATTTCAAATATTCATTGGCGTTCAGAAGGGGGGGGGGCAAAAAAAAATATCGGTTAATATAAAATGATTATATTTTCACGATTTTCGTCATATCTGCTAGGTCTTTCGAAATATTGAATTCATTTTTATTCTACGGATTCTTCATGTGAATACCTAGAATGTGTTTTCAAGATTTTTTAAAATTCGACCCCTAAGAGGGTGTAAACTGGTTGTATACTTTTTCATGAATTCCACCATGTTTCTCAGGTCTGATCAGATATCGAATATCTTTTCACTTCCCCAGGTTTGCTTAATAATCACCTATTTTTTAGTTTTGTTTTTTTCAACCTCGAGACCGGAATATGACCCAATTATTTAATTCATATGTTACACCCTTTTCTAACCGCTTCCCAAACTTTTTGTGAGGTTTTCAGTCACATAGTAACATACACCGCATCCCCGAATTGAACGCGTTCTGAACTTCTGCCGGAAAAATAATACAGTTGCGCCCAGACTGTTGGCAGATTTTTTACTTCGTTTTCACAAATTTCGTCATTATCACTATCGAGCTTTCGATAGACGAGTAATCGCTTAAAAGTCGTAGCTTAAGGCGTTCCGAAGTTCTTGGCCAATATTTATCAGTACGTGAGGAGGGATGATTTTGTCCTTTATCGAACTTTACCTTACGCGTTACAAATTTGACATCGAAATTCAAAATTTCAACATTCTAGGTTAAGGCGTTCTAAGTTATAGTGCGTTCGGACAGACGGACGGACGAATTTGTGGGTCGTGGCCCCAAATAATCAAGAAATATTATATGTGTATACCTTTTTTCGTTCGAGGCTTGGTTCTACGCGCTACAAAATTTTGGGCCGGACTAATCTTGTAATACTCTCAGATTTCAGCTAGATCTAGAGTATAAAAACGTAGCAATAAATTGGTCATACCATGAGCAAAATATCTCCAACAGGTTTCAAATTGGAATGCGGAAACGGAAGTAAACGTAGTGTCAATCGTCCAAGAAACACATGAAGATGGACAATCAAGAAAGAAATTTGAGTTATTAATATGTAAGTCTTGACGACTCGCAAGTGATAGATAGCCCTCTCGAATATCTACTCGTATTCGAAGCGTTGGTGCTGTACTCCTTGCGTTCTGTCCCAGCCCCAGCTTCGCCAAAAATTCTGGTTAAGTAATTCATCGGGGTTAGCGAGGAAACCTAACCTAGCCTAGGCCCGGACTACACGGTCCGTTTTTTTTCCACTCCGGGAAAAAACCAATTCCGGACAGCTTCGACTACACGACTCTGAACCAGCCATGTCGATTGAAAAAATTCCGGGCACCCACTTGTAGTCGAGCTCATACAACTCTATATGTTCTTGATATTTAATTCCGGATTGGCCGAAAAATTCCTGATCAACCGTCCGGAGAAACCTGTGCATGTTCAGGTTTTTTTCTGCACACGCGGTTTTCCGGAGTCATGTAGATCATGTGACTCCGGAAAACCGCGCGTGGGTGTCCGGAATTTTTCACTTGAGTAGCTGTGCTCAATTGGCATGGCCGGTTCAGAGTCGTGTAGTCGAAGCTGTCCGGAATCGGTTTTTTTCCGGAGTGGAAAAAAACGGACCATGTAGTCCGGGCCTTCAAGTATTTTATAAAACTAATGTTTATTAAACATAAAAAGCAAAACGGTTCAAATGACTCATCACTTCCCTTTCGCACTTGCGCTAGTATATGGCTGGATATTCCTAGTCTAACTTATCTTGTTTGTTCTTTTTAATATGTTCAATATACATACATATAGAAACAATTGATAATATATAACTACCTAAGATACAGTACAAGAGTATAAACAATTATTGAAGTTCTTCTTTAATTAAAGGAAATCACCGCGGTAATGTACTCTAAATTCTTCATATCTCCAGTGTTCTGCCAAATATCAATTCTTGTTAATTTGTTCGTATCTTTGTTATCAATTAAAAGAATTGCCATGAAAAGATATTGGCGTATATTCTGTATACTGAAATTCCAGAAAATCAAAATATAAAAAAATCTTGTGGCGATGCATTTATTTAAGTTCGTTAATTATGTCAGCGAAACTTATGCCGTAACTATAGTCTTAATACTTAGAAGCCCCCATTGCAGGGGGCACGTTTTAAACAGCTGGGAATGTATGTACATCTAGTTTCAAGGGGGAGAAGGGCAATATTCCCGTTGGCAATTCAGTATCTGTAACGATAGGTAACAAAAAAATTTCCCTTTCAAGAACTTTTATATGGAGGGGATTTTCTGTATATTAATTTGTAAAAAACTTAAAATCCTTACTACGAGATTAACGCGTTTAAATCGAGTTATACGCGTTAAAACACTTCCCGAACGCGTTCACGAAAACACGTAGCTACGACGCGTATAACCGAAAACATGCACTACGGCACTCACGGAAATCGAAGTAAACTTTAAAAGAAACCATTTAATGCTGCAGAAAAGAAATTTTGTGCTTGAGCTACGAGACGACTGCATTAGCTAATTAATTCACTTTTCATTACTGCAAACACATTTGTTTGAAATAATTTAAAAACCATAAATTTGATATTGAAACACTACTGAATATCTACTTGCCAAAACAATACACGTCAACATGTCATATATCAAAATAAAACGATATGACTTGTGTGAACACTACTTTTTTAACTCGATCATTTTGCATACTTAAACGCGTTTAAAACCCATATTAAAAAATTTTAGTTGGAAAAAACGACTTTACTTTTAACTCAAGACTATTTGATGTAAGATTTCTACTTCTTGTTAAAACGGTTTCACCAGTTACAGAAGGTCCCAACAGCTGAATACATAAAAATTTCATGAAACTCCGATGAATACATAAAGTACTGATCTCAGAACAAACATTAGTACTTTATCATAAGCATGAGTTTAGTTGTAGGGTTCCGTACTGAACCTAAGTGAACAGGCAGACATGAAAGCGAATTAATATTGCCCTGTCATCCAGTTCTGAGCTATGTTTAAAGTTTCACGTCTCTAGCAGTCTAGTCAGGGACGTCATTTCAGTTTTTTCTAGGGGGGTGCAAGATGTTATGAATGTACATATTTTTGTATATATATATTATATATAATATATGAGAAAAAAAAATTCCGGGGGGGGGGGGGCAATGCCCCGGGTAAGATACCATTTGATTTATTTTTCTTGTAACATTTCGGTCTCAAGTGACATTTTTTCAAGGCCTTTACCAAGGATTGAGTCCTTCATCTTTGCTAAAGGAATGTTCAAAATACAAATATTTCGAATTTCCGTTATCAACATAAACTGTTATAAAATCTCGCTGGGCAGATATAAGCAGGAAATTTTGTTTACTACTTAATGCTTGAGTCGCATACAAAGTAGAATGCGGCAGCACGGCGCAGCTTGACGCCTCCAATAAATCATCAAGTCAGATAACTATTCACTCTCTGCGTCAGGTTGAGTTTTAAATTAATTTAAAATTCTCACACAAGTGTTCATATTCGTTTATACGAAGCAGCGAACTAACTAGAAACAATTTTGTAGCTAATTTTAATTTAGTCCGGGACACATAAAGTACAGATTCAACGTGTTAAACATAACAAAATCACTCATTAATTTTGAGGTTAATTAAGGGCTACGGAAAAGTTAAGAGTTGACGAACTTTTTTTGATGGCTGCGGGAAGCTGCTTCCGTTGTGACTACCACAATAGAAGTACACTGTGCTCAACTTTTTGACACCTAGGCTGCACCGGCTTGCGTTGCCGTTGTGACTTACGGGTAAGAATGAATATTTGACCTTCATATTGCCACATAAATTTTGACGGAAGCGTGCGGACTTATATAACTTTTTCAATTTTGAAAATGTAACTTTTCCAAAAAGTAGATCTCAAATAATACCAAAATTTAAAACTATTTAGTTCAAAAACCATATATCCTTGAAAAACCATAAATGGTAAAAATCAAATACATACCTGCTACTTCAATATCCATTTTTCAAAATTTCTTAATTTTCCTGTAAAATTACGAAAAAGTTATGTGATCATACTTATGGTGATTTCTTTTCTGCAAAAAAATGTGACCCGTTTCAGCCCTCAATTTTTGTTCTAGCAGTTCCGCTGTTCTATTCTCAAATTTTTTTTGACCTGCTAGAAAAAGGGGTTTGAGTCCGTGGCTAAAATTGACCTGAAAACTCGCATTTCTGGCCCCGAAAATTTCGGCGGTGCAACTCCTTTAACCTCAAATTTGCGTAAGAAACGATGAAAATAAGAAAAAAATATCCTATGCGGCAAACGATTTAAAAGAATAAATTAAACTGTCCAACGGGTCATACGGTAATTAGAAATCATACGGAGTGTAGTGTAAATATATATAAATTTTCATAATGGCTTTTTGACCTGAAAGCGTTCTATTGTAAATTGACCTGTCGGACGGAACTGTCAAAAAAGAGGGCAGAACTGCAATAATTTTGCATCTTTACAGGTCACATTTTTTTGAGAAAAGAAATCACCATTAGTTTTTAAGATAGATTTTTCCGTTACAAATGATCTTTTACAAATGGCTACTTTGAACTGAGCCCACGGCTTTCATAGTTAATGTAGGTAAAAACAAAACCTTCTTCAAACTCCCTAATTGGTTAAGATAATTCGGACATAAAATGCTGGTTAACATTTGCATGTTTGGAAAACCGAATTTTGCCCAGCAAGATCGGGCAAACGCCCCACTGTGCGGCGTCTATCCGATAATGCTAAAAGAGGTGGCAGATATTCTAGTTCCGATCCTCAGAAAGATATTTTCTGCATGCTTGGCGTATGGATACAGACGACTATACTTTGCCCAAAAAATTTAAGCCAATTAGCATAACATCGTTTGGTCTGAAAAGTCTGGAACGACTGGTAGAGAAAGACATTAGGGAAATAAAGCGCATCCTCGCAACAACATGCGTATCAGAGCGGAAAGTCTTGTGATTCAGCTCTTCATTCTCTGGTATTCAGAAAAGAAGGGGCGCTGGACCGGAAAAATTACGCACTGGGCCTTTTTGTGAACATTGAGAATCACTGTGTGCCGTGAGATGCTGCCAATAGACATGGGGTGGATCGCTCATTAGTTAAGTGGATTCACTCCATGCTCACAAATTTCTTTAATACGTTAATAACTGAGTATTTTAAAATAACATGGGTGTTCTTTTTGCAGAAATCTAGACGATATACAATAATGGACTTTGAAAATACAGAGCCCAGAATAATGGATATCAATAAAGCTGGTAACGTGAAAACTATGAAAATGGTAAGTACTTTCGAAACCGAACACAATCGAAAGTTTCATAAGAAAACACAACTGCATTACACTACACTACTCATTAAACACAAAACTACTAAAATTGCAGTTAAACAATCGCGCATTAATTAAAGAAAAATTAAGACAGAACCAAAAAGGAACTACTCTTCATTCCTCCAAGCGACTTGCTCCGAAGCACCCTAAAGATGACCCACGCTATCCTCAGAAAACTGAGCTTAATTCCGTATCCGTAGTTCACCTCAACACTTCTTTGAACGAATCTATCAAAACGGGTCAAGCAATCGTTCCAACACCAACTTACCTCGAAGAATTAAAAGAGAAGCAACTTGTTTTACGTGAAAGGAAAGATAAGCCTGATTTTGGCAATGATAAGTATCTAAGTGATTACGAGGAGCTGAAATTTGCTGCTGGCTTAAAATCAGTATCAGCTTCAAGAAAGTCGAAACAACTGCAAGTGAACACAACGTCTTTAGAGACTCATTCCAAAACAAAACAACAACACAAAGTACAGAAACAGAGTAAAGAACGAAATACTAACATTCATTCAAAGTCTAATAACACACTAACCATCAACCCTAAGGAAAAGGTGCTTTTGATACGACTTATCTAAATTCTTAGTTCAATAGATATATATCACTTTTCAGACCTCCGAACAGCAGGAAGCAACCTCCAAGAGAATTGAAAAACACTTGCCAATGGAACGCGACTCCGGAGTACATATCGATGTGTGTAATACGATAGTAATGTATGAGCCTTATATTAAATAATAAACTTTGAAACTTTTAAGGACGTTGGCCTTGATGGACCCGGAGGAACAGAAATAGAAATTACCCGAATCTCCGACCACAACACTGGGGACGACTTAAATCCTCCGTCGCTATTCAAAGGCAGAAAAGAAGGTCTGATATTTACAAGACCAAAACTTTCGAAAGAAAAAGAGAAGATTATCAAAGTATTCGAAAAGGATGAGAGGTAATTTACTTTGCAGTTCGTATACCGTCATGTGATAGTTGCAATAACCCCTTTCTTTTTTTCCCCCCGAAGGACTCGAAAGCTAATACGAAATGCAATCGAAGCAAACGATTTCCTCAACAACTATATGGATAGTGAACGCAAGGAGTTGGTCATCGATGCTATGGAACCTGCAATGTTTGAGCGCGGCAGCTTCATTATTCGAGAAAATGATGAGGGTTCGGAGATTTATGTTTCAGATGATGGAGTTTTTGATGTTATTAAGGGTGATGAAATTATAAACACTTTCGGAGCTGGAAATTTATTCGGAGAACTTGCTATTCTTTACAATGCCAAAAGATTTGCTTCAATTAAAGGTTAGTATAATAGATAAAGTAATACTGTTAAGTAGTACGAGTATACATAAGAGTATCTATAATAATAGTACTGTTGGAAAAAGTCCGTTTCTTGTAAAGTACTTTTTTATACTCTAGATGAAATCATATAGATTATATAAGTTTGATCCAGCCGAAAAATATGTAACGCATAGAACCAAGCCTCGGACGAAAAAAAGTTATATATTATTTTTTTGTTTATTTGTGGCCAAAAACCTCTAATCCGCTTGACGTCCGTCCGTCCGTCCGTCCATCCGTTCGTCCGTCCGTCTGCCTGTTCGTTAGCACGATAACTCAAGAACGCCTTCACCTAGGCTCTTGAAATTTTGAATCTGGGTGTTTGGTTGAATTTCTAAGGCTAAGTTCGTTAACGGGAAAAATCGTCCTACTCCTTCGGGTAGCTGCCATACAAAGTGTCCTTAAAACACGTGTTCAAGAATATTGGTCGATAGCTTCAGAAGGGTTTAACCTAGGTCTTTAAAATTTCGCATGTGTTATTTTTCCAAGAGTTGGTGCTAACAGTATGTTCATGAAGAAAATCCTAAAAGGCCCTTGAGGGGCTGCCATACAAATATCCTGTAAAAATAACTTCACTTAATTTACGAAACTCACTATAACTCAAGTAACTAATCGTTTAGCTATGAATTCAGAATTTTGTACAAATTAGTTTTGAGTGAAAACAAAGTTCGAGTTTACTAGTCAGCAAAATCCTTTTACTCCTTCTGGTATCTTCTATACAAAAAATCCTTAAGACACGTGTTCAACAATATTTTTCGATAACTTTTGAACGCTTCAAACTACCAATTTGAAATTTTGTACACATTCATTTTTGAATGGTTCCAAGGAAAAGGATGAATATGTAAGAAATCGAGTGAGTCCTTGCTCCGCCTTCCATATGAAAGTCCTTCAAAAAGGATATTTTTTTCCAGTTCAAAATATGAAATTAAATAGTGGATATTGTCTTTTAGTTTTAAGTAGCAATTTAATGGGACTCCTTAATGAAGGACATACAACATGCACACACGTAATACTTCTTCATCTCCAAATTCAATATCTATCGGAGTTCTGTATCATCTAGAGTATTATACGATTGGCTTGCAGCCGATCGTGACTGCAGTATGTTTAATTAATGTTTTTGTTGGATTCGCTAGCGATGGACAAAACTTTCAATCAAAATTGGTTAAATGTTATTTGTTTTTCCGGTGTCAGTGGAGTGAAACCCCAACACGAATCCCCGACTGTTGATTAATCGCTGTCCTTGTGGACATGACAATTGCAAAACTTTCACTGGTTAGGCCAGTTTTTGAAGATTGTGTTGGACTAGGTCCGAAGGAGCTGTTTCGGCATCAGATGACATAGACTTTTAAGAGAGTGTATCATGCCTACTATCGGAAACACTCTGAATTGTTGCTTTTTGTTTTTTTATTAATAAAGCATTCATTTTCACGAAAAACTAATGGAACTTATCCAATAATATGACTTATTGCGAGTATATTACACGGCACTCGGTTAAGGATGTGAGCCAAAGTTCTAGTTTATCGCTCAAGGTGTCCAGGAACTTACCTCTTACTATCAAAACGATATTATCTTCTGAAGGAACCACTATGACCCATGACAGCGGACTTGGACTGCGGTGTTCCTAGAGTTGCTTTCATTCACCCCCAAAAACGAAGAGAGACTAATGGGCCTCCTTGAAAGCCGGGATTGAAACATTGTAAAATCCATATGAACTTGTGGTTATAAACTTGTGGTTATCTTTAGGGATACCTCGAGATCAGACAAGGGTTAACATTTTTAAGGGAGGTTGTGGGATGTAAAAACTTTGGATTGCAATATCTTCCGAACCAATAACAGCAGGAAGATAAAATTTAGTTTCTGTGTATGGGATCACAAGTTGGGTTCACTTTAAACTTTTTGTGGAGGAGGTGGAGCATGAAAGTGGAGGGAATAGATTCTTTTTGTATCTCAAAAACCCTACCAGATATGATATTGATAATTTTACACGTTGGAATCGGGAATCCATTTTGGGAGTGTAGGTGGTAGGGGTGGTGAAATGGGGTAGAAAGGAAAACATTTTGATTTTTATTTCTCAAAAACCGTAATGAATAGAAAGCTAAGCATTTACGACTTTATATGGTGGAGCCACTATAGAGACACCCTTATATAATAATATTAATTTTATTATAGTCGGGGAAAAAACCGATTAAAGTATTGTTTAATGTTAGACCCCCTGGGGCATAGTTCAAATTTTCACTGATTCCGAAAATCTCTTAGGGTTGATGTGAATGGAACTCGCTTTTACTTCTATGCAACCTTTTATTGATAAAAAAATACTTAAATAAAAAAAACTATGTAAACAGCCTTGGCGCAACTTTATTATTTTATTATAAGCAATTGAATATCATTGTACCGTTTCTATTCCTTATTTTAGTTTCGTCCGCCGCAAAAGTATGGAAAATTGATAGATCTAAATTTCGGACAATTATGCTTATATCTGGAAGTAAGGAGAGAGAAGAAAACTTAAATTTTTTGCGATCAGTTCCATTACTTAAGGATCTACCAGAAGAAGTCCTCTTGCGAGTTGTTGACCTACTTAAACGAGTAAGTAAAAATAATCTAGTTGAAATCACGTATTCAAGTAGGTACATATTAGGGTAGATATTATATATTTGGTGTTTAGCTGTAGGGTTTGGCTACCTATTCCAATACCTTCATATGCAGCGTAGGATAATTTTATCGAATAATAGAAACACATTTTTTATAATTAAAACTGAATTTTATGTTTAATTTGGTCAAGTTATGGGAAACTATCACTCAGAGCTTACAAATATTTCATACTTGCATCAAACAATCATTCATACGGTTTAGTAAATGAAAATATGTAGTAATTTTCCGCGTTAAATACTGTTAATTTTATTTTGCGTGACGTTTCGGACTCGACCGAGTCTACCCATGGTTTGGATGGTTTGTCTACCACTAGCTTTGTCTTTAAGATAACGTTTGGATTGGATTGGATTCTTCTATCTTTCATTCGCTCTGCATGGCCAGCACTAGAGATGTGCAAAAAGTAATTATTCGTTACTTAGTATTCGATACTTTAAACAATTACTAGTATTGAATACCATTTTTGAGAAGTATTCGATATTGCCTCATTTCAAATACCACTCAATAGTACATGTCAAATCAAACACAACATATTTTTCTCGATTGGCTGGTGAGGGGGGGGGGGGGGGTTACCCCCCGCCCCTTTATTGGCTCATTTTCATTGGGAAGTGAGGACCTTTTTTTTACATTCACTATGGTGGGAACTTGATAATTTATTATGAAACCCTCCCTTCATACAATCCTGCGCACGGGCCTGACCTGGTTCATCTCTGTACAGCGCTGATGTTCACGAATTCTTGTTCTGAGGGTAAGTCCATTTTCTCCTTATATACACTTTGTTGTACGAACCTCAAGAATCTTTATACAAGGTGGCGCAAAATTAATCGTCCAATTTTGTTTTTGAATAACTTCTTTACTAAATAAAAAGAAATTATTTTGAGTAATAGAAATCTTTATTTGGACCTTTATAATTTTTTCTGTTAAGTGGAAAATATGATATCCTTCAAGTGGCTGCCGCCACTGTTGATGTACCTATATATCCCCAAAGAAAAAAGTCTGGGATGGTTAAATCGGGCGATCTTACTGGCCAAGCCAAATCGCCAAAACGAGAGATTATGCGACTAGGAAACGCTTCCTTCACAATATTCATTGTGGCTCGTAATGTGTGTGCGGTTGCACCGTCTAGTTGAAATATGGTTCACGTATGATGAAATTTGCAAAAGTTACGAAATAAAGAAAAAAGTCGTAGAAAATGTAATAAAACGAGCAATAATTTGTATCAACACTGACGGCAGCCACTTGAAGGATATCATACTATATTTTCCACTTAACAGAAAAAATTATAAAGGTCCAAATAAATATTTCTATTACTCAAAATAATTTCTTTTTATTTAGTAAAGAAGTTATTCAAAAACAAAATTGGATGATTAATTTTGCGCCACCTTGTACATCCATTTCTAGTGTGATTTTATCCATTCGGTTATCCTACTATAACTTGGATAGTGGTTGTAGCAGAGTAAGTAGTTCCTCGGATTTATTTAGTAGGTACCATGCCGATTTCGTTTGTGGTACCTTTTATCTAAGGTAATTTTACCCACCTTTTGTTATTATAATCAGTCTTATATGTATCTCTATATTCTTGACCTTTGGTAGCTTGTAAAGTGGGCAGTCTTCGAAGGAGAAGCTTAATTGTATGAGGAAAATATAACGAGTCACTCGTTTGGCCGACGAATGTCCTTTGCCAACAATAAGTCATATATTTATCTCCGGAACCAATTTCAATTCAAAAACACGTTAAGAGAGATAATTAAATTTAGGAGCAGTCTATTTTACATCAGAAGCATATCTTTTGTTTTATTTGCCCAACTACAATATGAAATGAAGCCCAGCATTTCGTCCAGAGTTTTATTCGATGTCCTAATATAATTCATAATATAATTCAATTTTCATATTTAGGTATTCTTTCCTACAAATACTTGTATTGTACGGCAAGGAAATATTGGCAATGACTTCTTTATAATCCGCGGTGGTAGTGTAACCATAAAAAAAATTTTGGAGGGTGATGAAGAACGAGTAGTTGGTCGTCGGAAACGAGGTGAATATTTTGGAGAACAAGCTTTGCTAAATGAGGATCGAAGACAAGCAAGTGTGTACGCTGATTCCCCAGGAACCGAATGTCTCAAACTTGACAGAGTGTAGGCCGTTAATTATCTCAATAATACAAAATCTAATGAACAAATATTCTAGATCGTTTATTAGCTACCTTGGAACACTTCCTGAACTGAAAGAGGTTCCTATTGATAAGATCGTGGTAACTGACGACAGGAGATCTTCAACAATTTGCAATATTTACGACCATATTCAACTTAGTGAACTGGATAGAGTTGCAACTCTCGGAGTGGGTGGCTTTGGTCGAGTAGATCTCGTGAGCTACAAAACAACACATACGTTTGCTCTGAAGGTTCTCAGAAAAATTGACATTATTAAACAAGAGCAAATTGATCATGTCTACAGTGAAAAAATGGTAATGCAAATGTGCCACAGTCCCTTTATTGTTGAGTACGTATTGGCTTTTACTTACTCTTGCTGACAACGGCTTGATAATTAATATTAATGTTTTTAATCGTTTTAGACTATATGCAACGTTTCGGGATAACAAATGTGTTTACTTCTTAATGGAAGCTTGTCTAGGAGGTGATGTTTGGACCATTATGAATCAGCGACAATATTTTGATGAGAAAACCGCTAAATTTATTGTCGCCTGTGTCGTAGAAGCCTTTGAATTTCTTCATACCAGAAATATTATATATAGAGACTTGAAGCCAGAAAATTTAATGTTAACACCGGATGGATATTGTAAATTGGTAAGAGTAACTCTTTAATATTATTTGCCTTCTTAAGCTTCATGTAAAATAAAACACTTAGCTTACGATGGCACTTTTTATTTGTTTGTAAAAAGCAACAAAATCACAAATTGAGTTAATGCGATAGAACTAGCTTGTGGAAGTAAAAATCAGTTTGATATCTTATCTAACCTAACAAATACGGCAGAATTCGTAAAAACATATTCAACCTCGGTACTTCCAAAATTAAAATCCAAGAAAGTGCATAGGAACAATAAGCTGCGCATATATAAAACCATTATACGACCTGTGCTCTGTTATGGTAGGGAAACATGGTTATTAACGTAAACTTCCGAAAAAGCAGTTAATGCATTCGAAAGAAAGGTCCTCCGAAGAATTTTCGAACCTATAAAGGAAGGAACGGACTGTTGTATAAGAAACAACCATGACCTGTATCAACTCTTCAAGGAGCCAGAAGTTTCAACGTTAATCAAACTACGTAAACTACAGTGGACTGGCCATGTAGAGCGGATGGAAGACAGAAGGAGCCTTAGTTGTATTCGAAATTCTCCTTTCGCTGTGGCCCAGATGACTACACCACCTTGAGGTGCTCTCTGACAACTGAGCTTAGCGCCTACCAGTCGTCCTTTTAGTCTGGCAGCGTTCCCAGCTGTTTTAAGTTCCTGTAAATATCTTTCTCGGACCGTACCCTGTTGCTAGCAGATTTTTCCTCATGCCCTCGCACTCTGACCTCCTTCGTACTCAGCGATTGTACCAACCTTGGTTGACTAGAACTCCTACTCCCGACGCGCTGTGCATTGTACTATTACTAGTGCTTGCAAATGGTGTCGCCATTTTCGCGTGCCGAGCTATGCGCCTCGTACTATTAGCTATGGCTTTCGTTAGCTGGACATTTAGGTTGGCCGTCACCGCTAGATCTTGGCGTTGCATCAAGGTGGGATGATTCGTATTCATGCTTCGTACTTATATTCCAGCATCTTCTTCAGTGTAAGTCGTCATTGCTTGTGAATAACTACGCCTGGCTATGACTGGTACGAACGTGGGAGTAGCTCCGACGCCTTAGTTGTACGGCACCTTCTGTGGGGTTCGGACCTTATGGTGGATGCCTCACTGTCCCGCCTTTGGACTCTGCCAAGGAGTTTTCCGGATTCAGCAGTCTCTTCTCCATCTCAGAATCGATGATGGTGTGCTTAGGGCTTGACCTCCTCGAAACTTCTCCCTAGTACTTCTTCCAAGAGATCCTCTATCATCATCTTTGTTGATTATTCATTGTTGTTCATTTTCGAATCCACGAAAGCACCATTACCATGGGAAGTCTAGTTGAAACCAGAGTTCACTCGATGTTTGGAGTCTACCGTTGGCACGGTAATTCAAGCCTTAGTTTGGCTTGGGAGTGTCTGTGGGTAATTCGACTACTAATCTTCAGCCAGCAAACTTGTCGATCCATTAGCATTTCCAGGAATCACCAATATCAACGTGGAGGTTCCCCAACTTGGCCTTGTTTTTTTGTCTCTATTAATCGTGAAACGTAAAAAATATTTTTAGACTAACTATACCTTTTTATAGATTGTTAGGTACACATTTAATTTGTTCGCGTTACATTTATAAACCTTCACAGCAAAATATTCAAAACACTATTCACCACTTTCAGGTTGACTTTGGTTTCGCCAAAAGAATTACTCTAAACCACAAAACAAACACCTTTGCTGGAACACCTGAATATGTTGCACCTGAAATAATACTAGATCGCGGTCATGATCGTGCAGTCGATTACTGGGAACTAGGAATTTTAATACATGAACTTTTATCTGGTAGACCACCCTTCAGAGGAAGAGATCAAATGAAAATTTATCAACAAATTCTTGGCGGCATAGAAGTAATCAAAATGTCAACGCGTATTCCAAAGCAAGCTCAAAATTTAATAAAAAATTTGTGTAAGCAAATGCCAGCAGAGCGGCTCGGTTATCAGAAGAAAGGAATCGCTGATATTAAAAAGCACAGGTCAGTAAAGATTTATTTTATTATTTAAAAAAAAAATTAAAAATACTCTAAAAATGTAGCTGGTTTGATGGATTCGATTGGAGTAAGCTACAAAATAAAACCATGTCGGCACCTATTAAACGTCCTATTCGAAATAATACCGATCTACGATATTTCACACCAAATCAAGAAAAGTTTGATACTCCTCCTGACGAGACTTCTGGATGGGATGATAACTTCTAATTATTAAACTCTCAAATTCAGTGGTTTACTGTCTGAATGTATAACTCTTATTTATATAGCATTTTACAATTTGTTTTGAACTATTAATTTTAATAAAAAAAAAGTTATATCAAGAAACTGCATTTTATTAGTTTTTCACGAGCCAGTGATAATTTATTTATTTATTTCGTACACATTTCGTACAGATTAAAAAACCGCATTACACAATATGATAAAAAAAACGAGAGCGAAGCTATCTATAAAGAAGAATAAGAAGAAAGAAAGTAATATTAAAAACACAAGTTGAAAAATTAAGAAAATTTAATGTTTGGAGAAATTATGATAATTTGAACCTTTAGCCTGCAAAATTAAAGACTTTACAAAGGTTTTGAATGCAAAAAAAAATGTGGACAGAGAATCAACCTGGAGCATACCGTGATTCATTTTTAGTCGAAATAGTGGTGAATAAAAGTAATTATGTATGTTGAAGCCGTAATTGAAGTGAATATACTATAGACAGACCTACTCGGTCGCGAGGTGGAGCGAAATTCAAGGTGGAGATGTAAGGTAATGCTATTAAAAACTTTAAACAGAATACACTCGTCAAGATACAATCTGCGCTGAATTAGAAAGGAAATATTGAGTAAAGACGGACTCCAGTTGGAAAAGCCTAACCACCTGCGCAATATCTAGGAAGATGTGGCATTTTACAACCGAGCCAAGTCAGACGAACTTTTATACAAGACCCGGGCAGATGTCTCCAGAATCACGGCGATCAGTACAGGTCACTGGCCAATTGGGGATCATGCAGCCAGATTGGGCATTCCGTTCAATATACACTGCCGCAGCTGCCAGGACACTAATGAGCGAGAGTCGCTCGTTCATTTCCTTTGCAAATGAGGGAAGAAAATTGGAGAGTTATTACTATTCCTGAACAGTACGGGGTGGTTATAGCGATGCAATCCAACCCTTCTTCCCATTTTCACTCTCTAAAGTCCCCTGTCATAACAGCCCTTAACAGCCGGGTTTAACATGAGTTTGTGGTTTCAAAACGGCCTCTGAGCTACGTAGGTTTCCTTTTATATTTCGGGATTAGAGAAGAAAAACAAATATTAATCATCGAAAACCACTTTATTGTTTTTCAAAATATTCCCCATGAAAATCTATACACTTTTGCATGCGTTTGAACCAATTGTCGAAGCACTTTTGCTACTCTGATTGAGGTATCTCCAAAACATGCATTCTGAATGCGGCAACCGCTTCTTCAGGTGTCGAAAAACGTTGACCTCTCAGTTTGTTTTTTACATAAAAAGAAGTCATTCGGTGCCAAGTCAGGACTATACGGTGGATGACTCATCAAATCGATGTTTTTGAGTATTTCTTTGGACCAATTGACACGAGTATCTTTTTGAGCTTTTGTCAAACTATGCGGGATCCAACGCGAACAAATTTTTTTGACAATCAAATGATCATACAATATTGAATGTATGCTGGTCCCACTAATGCCTAAGGTTGTCTCAACTCACGATAGGTCACATGACGATCTTCCAATATCAGTTTGCGCACAGCATCAATGGTTTCCCGAACAACAACTGATTTTGGACGACCTTCACGAAATTCGTCTTGAAGTGAACTACGACCACGATTGAATTCACCATTTCATCGATAAACACTGGTCCTTGATGGAGCTTCATCGCCCAAAATTGAATTAAGTTCATCTATACACTGTTGCTGAGTTAATCCACGTCGAAAGTTGTAAAAAATAATCGCACGAAAATGTTCACGATTTAATTCCATTTTTGAGCTGAGATAAATCTTTTAACTTACTGCAAACAACACAAATAGCGCTCGTATGTCAAAACGTTCTGAGTACGTATAACCTCAAAAATGTCCAACTTTACGATAGAGCTGTCAGTTACCAGATTGCACCACCAGGGCTGCCAAATCCCGAAACATAAAAGGCAGCCTACGTAATTGAGCTCTGTCTAGGGACGGAGCTGCCACGTTAACCAACCAACCAAAGACGGACGTTCACTATTGGAGCAATAGGGTAGGTTGTATTTGAAGAGGAGTGACCTGGAGAGTCGATGCTGAATGGACTCGAGAGTTTCAATGTGTTTTAATAAGTGTATAAGTCATTGGCATTCCCTTACATTAAGTGAAAGGCGATTATATAAGGACCATCATTAAGATCAGACTGTAATACTAGACAGTCATTTCTTGACGATTACCTTCCTGTAGATTTTCAGGTCACCAGCGAAGAAAAGGAATGAGAAGTGAAAGCTGAGAAGTAAGTCATTAATAAGGTTTATGAAAAGGAGGGTTTATGAAAAGGAGTCCGGGGAAGTTCAAAAAGCGGGAATAATAAAGAAGAACAAAAACGTTGCCACGAACATCCATTAAGAACGGAAAGGTAGAATACGAACTACTCCAGAAGAGTATTACTGAAGTTTAAACAATTCTTAAGGACACTTACCGCAACCACGTTCTATCGGAAACAATGTGCTGATTGGTGTCGACTCTTTAAAAATAATGATTTCGATGTTAAAGATAAAGATCGCTCTGATCCACTGAAAAAGTTTAAAGATAAGGATTTGGAAGCATTACTCAATGAAGACCCATGTCAAATGTAAAATTAACTTTCCGAATCATTAGGATTTCATCACACAACAGTTAGCAACGCTTAAAGGGAATTATTCAAAAGCAAGAAAATTGGTTGCCTTACAAATTGAAGCCGATAGACGTCGAAAGGTGTTTTTTCATGTGTGAACAGCTGCTCCAACGCCTGAAATGAAAAGTTTTTAGCTTCATGCACTATAATGTGGTGGGATTAGTTGTGTGTGTGTATTATGAGCTTCTCCAACCCAACGAATCTATCACGGGAGATCGCTATCAACTACATGCAAATTATGAGTTTGAGCCGAGCATTGAAGAAAAAACGGCCGCAATATGATGAGAGACACGACAAAGTAATTTTGGAGCATGACTTTTCTCGGCCACAAGTTGCAAAACCGGGCAAAATCTACTTGGAAATGCTAAAATGGACAGTCCCAATCCTTCTGCTGTGTTCACCGGACATTACTCTTTCCCATTACCATTTGTTCTGATGAGTGACTTTAAAGCCTGGCTGAGTAGCACTTCCAAAACATGCCGAAAATAGCTCGATTCGTAGATAGCCTCCAAAGCTGAGTTGTTCAACCGTATGGTATGCTATCAGAAATATGAGAGAAAGTAGTTCTTTACAATTTTTTTTGAAGCAAGAATTCAAAGCACCACATGAGGAAGCTGTGTTTGGATTTGATTTGGTAATAGGTACGCCGTTGTTCTTTAAATTTAAGTAATGCATGTTTGTATGCAATCCAATGAAATTCTGCGCATTTCTTTTCAAGCCATTCTGGAATAAACATGTAGACAAACAAAAATCTCCAACAGATTAAAGATACATACATATATTTTTAAACTAATTGATATAGATTTATTTTCTGTAATATTCGTAATCCACCTTGATTCTTAATATATTACTATAAATTTAGATAATATACGTATTAAACGCCGCATGCGTCATTGTATTGTAACAAAATATTAAGTAGTTGCTGTTTTGAGCATTGTCGCAAACTTGCCATTGGGAATCGATTCTAACGAAGTATAAGATCCATCTTCAACAACGTTACCATTTTCGAGAACTATGATTCTATCATAATTTAAAATTGTGGTCAACCGGTGCTGAAAAAAGACACAATTTTATATATCTTATACTCGTATTAATCAAATGGAAAAAATAATACAGCAATAGTAATGATCGTCCTTCCTTTAAACGCATTATCAGCGGCCTTTAGTAAAGCAAGTTCTGTATCACAATCCAATGAGCTAGTGGCCTCATCTAAAATTAGACAAACCGAACCACGTAGAACTGCTCTGGCCAAGCAAAATAGTTGCCTTTGGCCAGCGCTAAGATTTGAACCACCATCAACAATTTCTGCATCTGAAAAAACGATCTCATTTGTAATTGTAATGAATGTGATAACAAGTTAACTTACCCAAGCCCAAAGGAATACCGTTCACAATGTCCTTTAGTTGCGCCAACTCAAGACAATTCCAAAGTTGTAAATCCGTGTAATATCCACGTGGATCCAAGTTCTCTCGAATGGAGGCATTAAACAAATGAACATCCTGCGGAATGATGGATAATCTGGACCTAATCTCATCAGGATTTACTGCTGTTATGTCTACATCGTCAATTAGTATTTGTCCCTCAGCAATATGCAAAACTCCGAAAAGCGACAGAACTAAAGATGATTTTCCGCTACCAGTTCGACCACAAATTCCAATCTAAAATATAATTTATAGTTTTTTGCAATGACAATGGGTTTTTTTCACAATATAAACAAAGCTTTCGCTTGTATAAGCAGATTAGAATAATTTGTAAATCACTAGCTGCGTACCGCGGCTACGCCCACGGTGTTCCATCGCCCCTGTTACTTCCGTTGATCCATTAGTCCTGTTTCTCCATCCTCTATTCCCATCCCCCCCCCCATCTTCCATTCTCTATCGACTATCCTCCATTTTCCATCCCCTATCCACTATTCTCTATCCACCATCTTCCATCCTCTATCCATCATCTAACATCCTCCATCTACAATCCTACATCCTCCATCCTCTATCCACCATCCTCTATCTTCTATCCGCCAACCTCTATCCACCATCTACCATCCTAGATCTTCCATCCTCAATCCATCATCTAACATCCTCCATCTACAATCCCCATTCTCCATCCTACATCTACTTCATCCACTATCCACCATCCATAGTTCAACTTTACCATTTAGTAATAGGAACGCATAACTAATACACCAAAAACGAACAAGCTGCCGCTAAATCAAATGAAAAACACTCAAACGTTGAAATAACTCGCGAACCACCAACTGTTAAATGATTTTGCTAATGCAGATACCATCGCGGGACGTATCCTTAACAAATTACCAAAATTTCATAGCAACCTTATGAGTGGTGTAGATTTCTATCGAACACGAGTATTTAATGCTTGTATTTTTATATATTAGAAGATTAAATAATAATAAAAAATGACATGTACCCTTTGTCCTGCTGGAATCTTTAATGTTAAGTTCGTTATAACATTTTTATTATGGTGTCCACTGTAGCGTAGGGAAACATTTTGGAACATGATGTCGCCCCTTGCTGGCCATGATATCGGTACAGTCTTATCTGAAAACAAAATTGGAATTGAAGATTGGCAAATTAGTTTCGTAAAAACAATTGTAGGTACATTAGGCTTGATCTTTTTGTCTACGATATACTTTCTTACACCCGCTGGAGGGCGAAAGTAAAGCACCATCCATGTAAGGGTTCAGTTTGAAGTTTAAAGACGCTACGTTCTTTAGTCCTCGTTTGGCAGCCATCAATAGCGACCGGTCTCAGTTAATTTATAAACATTGAAAAATTGGTCATTGTTATGTGGATACAATACTTTCATTTGAGAGGTCCAACCAGTATCGAATCCGAACTAGATTGTACTCTGGGGTGTCTGCTCCTTCGCTTACGTATAACAATAAAACAACAAAAGTCGAGTTCTTGTATCGATTCAAAGCCATGAATGCAACATGGCATCACTGCACACCGGGAACGAAGGAGCAGTCAAAACAATGGACTAACAGAGGAGAATCGGGCCCAAGGATGACGAAGGCAGATCCATCTGCAGGCAAGGTTATGGCAATACTTTTTTAGGATGCACGTGTGATCACTTTCATTGATTATCCTGAAAAAGGAAAACAATTAACGGCGAGTACTCGTAATATGCGAATTTATTGAAGCTTTTGAGCGATAAAATCGAGGAAAAACGGCCACATTTGGAGAAAAAACCATGTAGGGCTTCAAGGTATTGCACCGGTTCATACATCCCTTATTATATATGAATGAGTTAAAGATCGAATTGTTCCCCATTCGCCACATTTACTCCCTTTGGATTGTTTTCTCTTTTCAAATTTAAGAAGAAGGATCGATGGTTAAGGTACGAACAAAGAAGAATTGATGTCTGAGGTTGACGATTCTTTTGAGGTTCTCACTATAAAGAGGGTATCGACCTGAAAGGTGACTACGTTGAGAAATAAAAATTGTTTTCTCAAATTTTTTGTATCCGAAGGACTAATCACTTTTTTGGATTACTGGAAACACAGAATTTTTCGACTACCATTTTTCAGATCGATGACAATTCTTTATAATTAAAAACATAGTATAAAATTAAAATCAGTCTTACTTACAGACATGTTCCTTCAAGGATGCATCGCCCCCCGATTCGTCGTAGTATGCAATACGTTCCACTGCTCCAATATACATCTCCATATCAGACAACAATTTCACTACCCAATTTAAGTAAATTGGGATAAACAAGGTGTAGTTTATAGCCATTCCAACCATGGATGGAGATGGCGATGATGATATTTCCCCGTTCTTGACACTGCTCACAGCACAGGATATTAGAGCAGTGACAATAGCAACAAAAACAATTACTCCACCAAGGTAGTCCTGTAATGTGTGCAAAAAATTAGTAGTTATATTCTAAAAAAAAAAATATAAGATCTTACCAAAGCTATTCCGAGCCACCTATTACTGGTGTTGAGGATGATAAAGGCAGAAGTATTGGCTTCCAACTTCTTGAACAGAATCTCTGTAAACCTCGATTCTTGGCTGTAAGCTCGAATAGTTGTCATGCCTTGTATGGTCTCTGTAAAATGGGAAATCACTGGCGAACTTGTGATGCTTTCTATACGTTGAAGTTCCCTGGGTATACAGTCAGAAATTATTGAGATATAATTGTAGTTATTTATTTGAGAAGCAAGCAATAAATTCAAATCACATTTAGCAGTTGAAGTTAATAGGTGTATTAAGGAATCAGTGCAGAGCAGGAAGAGAAAGTTCAGAAAAATGGTATGGAATATAGTGGCGCTGGAGGTACTATCTTCCAGTTTTCAAAAAAAGGAGACTAGATGGTGGTACGAATGTGCTAGTTTCAGGTGAAAATTTTTGTATATTTCAGCAACACCAGTTTATGCTTGAAAATCAAACTTGGAATTTCTATCGCGATAATGACAATGTGGCTAATTTTTGCAGCTTAATTAACATACATACATACATACATACATTTCATTTTTTGACCTATTTTAATTTGTTAACAATGATGATTATATTATAAATATTTGGAGGAGATCAGATAATTAAGGCATTTAAATTAGATTAGATTCCATCGGAAGCAGATGTATTCCTCCAAGCACCGCGACCTCATAGATCTTTCTCCAGTTTCAACCTAGAGGTGGTCCTCACTCAGCTTTATTTCTCTTAGGAATTTACCTAGTTGGTGTAGGTCTATTTTTGCTATGGTACCTACTATGGTCCCCAAAGTGTTCTCCGAGACACTTGTGGCGGTGAGTTATGTTATCAGTTATGATTCCTATTATCTTAAGAAGATTTCAAGCGCGAAGGACCCGTGAGTATTCCGTTTAATCTCCTACTTTGATTCTATCAAACTGTAGAAGTTGTTTGCTTCTTTAAGTTGAGTGGTTCGGTATGAAACTTTTGGATTGTCTCAGTATGGGCAGTGTGGCCCAGTGTTCCCTCCCATACCCTTATTCTCCTCTTAATGGATCAGGTTGAGATTTCACAGAACGGCTCTGGTCCAGTAGAGCGGGCCGCTGCTCCCTCTCTTGTAAGTTGATCTGCTATTTCGTTACCCTCATTCCCGGGGCACCCTGTGCAAGAGGACTCTGTTGTTGGTACTGAGGATACATAATTTTTCTTGGCATTCCCACACCAGTCTTGAGTTCACCGTGTGTGCAGTCAAGTTTTTTATCGCTGCCTGACTATCTGTGAGAATGACTATGTTCTTATTTGAGTAACCCCATTCGATTATTATTTCTATTGATTATATCCACATCCATGGACCTCCGTTTGGAAAACGGTGGGATATTCACCGAGGGATTCCGTTATCCAGGTGCGGAGTCCGCTTATGCCAGCTCCGGTGCCTTCGGTCGTCTTAAATCCATCGGTATATCATACAATGCTATCCGGTTCGAACAGCGGTGGGTTCCTTACCCAGTTCTCTCTGTCGTAGACTATGGACTTATAGGGATTTCGAAGCGATATCTCTTTATATATGGTCGACCGGCATGTCTAGTAATTGGATGTTCCTACTAAGTCTGGATAGATTATTAGATCCACTTTTTACTTTGGATGGGTTGCCGTTTAATTGGTTTCTCATCGCGGCTAATCTTGCCTGCGATTCGATATACTCGCAGATGTGAAGCAGAGTCAGATCTAGAAGAACCTCCATAGCTGCTGTGGGACAGGTTCTCAATGCTCCTGTCGTGTTGATACATGCCAACCTTTGAAACATGTCCAGTTTGTTCCTGGGCTTATTAGTTTTGTTCTTTGCCACCATACTGATGCTCCGTATGCTAGCATAGTTCTTACAATAGCTGCATAAGTCCATAAGGCTATTTTGGCTTTCAAGCCCCTGTTTTTTTCTACGACTTGTTTACATAATAGCAGAGCAGAAGTGGTTTTCTCTGATACTTTTTCTAAGTGCTTGTTCCATAGGAGGATCCAGAATTACTCGTAGATATTTTACTTCTGCCGAGAGTTTGATTTCCGTCTCGTACATCATGGGCGATTTTATTTTGATCACGTCTCTCTTTCCTGGTTTTGCCCGGATTGATTGAAAGCATTTAGGATAACGATTTATTAATATTTTAAAATAGTTTTTATTTCCAATAACTTAATTATTTTATTTAAAAAATTTACGGAAAGAATCGAAGTTATGACGGATTCCCTTCAGCTGTTGACTTGGTAATCATATTTATTATCGTCCAGTGGTCTGACTTAACTCCAAATTCTCCAAATGGTGCTGACACTTTTCCGTAGTTTTTAACACCATTACATCACTCCTTTACAAACAGTTAAGAAAGTGACAATGCTAACGAGTTATGAAGCTTTTATACATGAAATCTCAGATTTATAAGTTTAATCTAGCTCATAAGATTGTAACGTATAGAACGGAGCCTCGAATAAAACATTATTTTGAGTATATTTGATTCCTAAAACTCCAAATCTTCAGTCAGGCGTCAGTCCGTCCGTTGGCCGTAAGTCTGTCCATCCGCGTTAGTCTGCCCATCCATCTGTCTGTCCGTAAGCACGATAGCTCAAGAACTGCTTGACCTAGGATCTTGAAATTTTGAATCTGGATATTTGATCGAATTTGTAAGGCTGAGTTCGTTAACGGGCAAAAACGTCCTACTCCATCGGATAACTGAATTTATACGCCTAAACGTATAAATGCAACGGCAATGGAAATCTACCTTAACACTGGAAAGTCTCATTGCAGCTGAATTGAATCGAAAAGATTAACTTTATTGTTGCTTTCTCTTGCCGGTTACCAGAACTACACAGGTTAAGGAAGCAAAATAACTGTTACCATGCGAAATTTAGGTCTACCTGGAAGAACACCTGTAAAACTTCTGAATGAAGAAGTATGCACCAGAAATTGGAAACGTCAATGCAATAAACCAAGGTGTTATGCTCGTATTTATTAGAACAGCAAATAAACACAAGAGCGTAAACTGCAGCAATCGTTGGCTTGTTGAAGCTATTTTCTGAAATAGAAATCTTAATAACGTTATTAATAATAAATTTAATTTTTAATTTACCTTATCAATTATGGACATGTCGTTACTAAAACGATTTATTATTCGACCAATTGGAGTAACTTGAAAGAAATAAAGCGATTTCGAAAACATTGAATTCAGCAAATTTTCATGGAGCTTCTTACGAGCGGCGCAGCCGGCCGCCTGCCCTGCTGACGTCGACATCAATGATACTATTATGCATAATGCTGATATTAAGGCATAAATACTAAAGTAGTGCATGATGTTGTCGGCATCTCCTAGGTCTGTCCAATCTCGCAACCAAAAATCCAGGTAAACTTTAATGCATTGCCATATGAAAGCGGTCATACCAAAAACTATAATCATAGGTAGTCCGCAAGACTTTAAATATAGCAAATAAATTTGCAATGGTATTTCACCATATTGTCGTACTTCATCGTAAATAAGGTTGCAGTCATTTTCTCCGTGGTCTAGAAATATTAAATTAAACAAGTAATTAAATGGACTAGGTATATAAATTCTTGAAAGCTCTGAAAACAAATGGTTTTAAAACTCCAGAAACAATAGAGCAAGGGACGAACGTTGCGTCCAGTCAATGGTGGCTCAAACCCCAAATAAACTGTTTGTGACTCCGAGAGTGTAATTTCGCATGGGTGTAATATAAGAGTCCTCTAATTCTAATAGCTCAACAAAATCCTGAAACTTTGCCACACAAATATTCTGAGGGGCGCCGTGCTAATCCATCACGAACTTCAGGCATAGAGGCATAAAATAGCCTCCAAATTATCGAAGAAAAGACTGCCCAACCAACACATATAAAAAATTATAGGTACATACTAGTTAATTAGTTTTGAGTTAAAATTTAGCTAAAACACGTTTGATTAAGAGCTTCACAACGCTTGAAAGGATGGCGGCAGATAAAGAAAATAATCTAGAATTAGGTCATCGGCTCTCAAATCTGTTTCCAGTGTACAATATAAGTCTAGATCTCCAAGGAATCTGGAAGGAGGCAACGAGCCCGCAGAGATGGCTCCTCCAATGAATACTTAGGATACCAAACCCGGAGTTTGGACACCAGACGTGGTATCGGCTCATTTAAGAAAAAGCGCAATCTGCGAGGGCGGTAAAGAAGCGAGCTGGTAATACCTTAAAGGAAATGGAGCTGCTAAACCATCAACAAGTACTGGCATCACCAGACCCACGGGGACTGGTGGCAACCAAATTTGTGCGCCCCATAACTCCTTCTAAGTCCTCTTTGGACTGCGTTTTAAAGTTGGGAACTATTAGGAAAAGATCAAATCTCCAAGCGACACAGATCGCTGGACTAGTCTTCTGTTGTCCGTTCAATCACAGCGGTACCTTTACAGACATTCAACCAAGACCTAGCCTAAAGGACTACCTTGTGATGGCCATCATCAACGTTGATGGTAGAATCACTTCCGACCACAGGAAAGTTATGCAGAGTAAGTTGGCGGATGGTTTCCTGATGGTTTCGTGGGTCTAAGAAAATCCTGTAGGCAACAGCTTAACAAAGACAATTTTCATGTTTACCGAGAATTTTTTCCGGGCTAGTCTTAAATTATAATATTCTATTACGTCACGTGGTGCTATGTTGTATCGTAGTATATTATGAAGTGCAGGTTACATCGACAGTTTCAAATACGCTACACTACGATGTATAGCATCTTTTCATGTGTTCACTTGGAACTTCGCAGTGCTACGTGGCGCTACGTAAGAATGCAATAATGTACATATATGTGACTTCATTAAGACAATACAGAAATCACGACGATAGGCACAAATATAACCTTCATACTAAAACTCATATTATTATTTATTATGCTATTAAGAAAATAATAAACAAGGTAATAGGAGAAATGATGTTGAGTGTTGATTAAACCTACCTATAACGGATTCATCATCAATATAAACACTGCTATTTGAAGATTCAGATACTAGCCTGGCTAGTGGAGGATGTGCTTCTTCGGTTATGCTTCTATTATAAGAGAAATGTATTATTATTGAAACAATAACATACAATTATTAATGACCAATCTTCATGCTTATCATTTGATTGCTTATTTGATAACTTAACCATAGGCCTAGCTATAATGTGCTCAAGTAAGATTAAAATAGGCGGAAAGTCTACTTAATTTCTGAATACGTTATAATCAGCTTAAGGAACAATGTATTAGCTTAAGTTCGCTAGTTTTCCTTCAATTGAAAAAAATTTATAGATAACATTTTAAATTAAGTAATGGAATTAAATCAGTTTAAAAACATAATACAGACACGATAGGCAATTGTCAATCATATGAGTTCGTACATTAACTAAATATAAGCGACAAGAAGGTTAATGAATACGAACGAAAAATTAATAATGATGGGAGTTTAAAAAAATTATATGTTTGTTGATTTATGGATGACCCAGAAATAGGAACAGTTTAGATGAGAACATGAAATTCTATTGGACGTTCAAAGATGAGCTTATAAACAGTTATTCAAAAGGTACATAACCATTTTGTATTTTAATACAAGCGCATCAGTAAATTCTTTTGGTGATCTCTCAATGTCAAAACTACAGTCAAGGTTTACATTTTTATCATGGTTGAAGTTCACGAGCAACGTTTGTAAAATATCTCAATTATTCTGTGTTTTATTTAAGTACAAAATTATTATGAAGAACCCTATTAAAGTTAAAGTTAGTTAGTTCCCTTTAGTTAAATTTTAAAAGAAACATATATTTATCAATAGATAAAAGGCTGAGCAGCTTTTAATTTAACTTAAACTGTTAATGATAGCAAGGTGTTAAGCGCAGTTTTTTGTGTACGAAATGTTCTAGTTCATTCGAACTGTCCTTTAGCCCCCAAACTTCAACGAACTTAAAGGGGCCCATAGACAGACATGCATGTCTGAATCTTGAATGTGTGGGTCAGCCATCATGCGGCCTGATGGAAATCAAAAAATTGCAAATTTTTTTTGGGCGAAACCAAAACGTATTTATGAATGATCGCATGCATATCCGTTTATGTACCCCTTTACGTAACAGACCGATATTTACATTACGTTTACGTTATATTAAATCCATCGAATTGCTGATGCCGTAGCACAACCTAAGCACATTATAGTTGAGCCTTTAGTTGCTCATACTTACTGGATAGAACTTGATACTCGTAGTGACTTATGTGCTTTAGTACTCATGTCATTTTTCGATCTTCTTGAAGACATCCTATTTAAGAATTGTCTAAACCCAGACTTCGATTTTAAATCGTTCTCAATTATTCTAAAACTGGATATTTTATACGTTTTTTTTAATAACGGATGATAAAAATGTAAAAAATAATTAATCAATGAAAAGTACTATATTATTAATAGTAATGAGTAAAATCTACTAATTACTTACTTATTTCTTGTGTCATATAATGAAATTGGTGAAGATACTATCCTAGTGACTGGTGTTCGATCAAGTCGTAAAGGCTGAGTTTGCAATGAATTAACTCTTAGGACGCACTGGCTATTGGCGCCCAACTCTAGTGAATAGCACTTTCGCGCGCGTTTACTTCCTCTTCGTAAAATTATTATATCTTCATTTTGGCATTCATCGATTGGGAAAGGAATCTCATAAGTCAAGTGGCGCGATCCATATACACTTTGACGTCGTTTAGATGATAGTAGGGAATGAGTCTGTTGAAGATGTTAAATTTTACTTTATTATTTAGTCGCGAAGGACGAAAATTAAACTATGCTCCCTTTGAATTTAGCAAAAATATCGGAATGTTCTCACCATTCCCGGAGTTTAGTACCTGGCGATCTTATCCTTATCCAAAAGTATCGATTTGTCTAATCTTTATAAATATCTTGGAGTACCATGCAACAGAACAGATCCCTAATAATTTGCAGAGAACTATAGGAGTCTGTGGAAGTTAAAGACATGGTTCAGGGTATGAAATACGATCAAGCTGTCAAGGACAAGGTCCTCTCTCAAAAAAGACCAAACTAGCTCCCAAATACTGCACTAAAATAGCAAAAGAAGAACGGGTGGAAGAACAGAGTTCGCTCACCCCAACGCCCAGCACATCTAAGCTTTCATATCGAGACTTAACTGCTTAAATGAATATGGCTACTATGCATTCAATGAACATTGAGGCCACTCTCACCAAAGATCAAGGACGTCAAGGATGAGGTGGACAAGATTGAAGCTACCGCAGACCATATCCACAATTTAATGCACAGTCCTCGTGAATTGGCTGGCTCGCTATCATCAGGATTATTCCTGTGCCAAAGTCCTGAAAGGATGCGCAGCTAAATGTGGTAGAAAGATCTGAACTACTACAGGACACTAGCTGCGTAGCGTACGTCACACTAGTGTTCGAACTCACGGGTGAAAAATTCAAGCTTCGTCTAGGGAACCCAGGCCTAGGACCAAATCCTGGCGGACAGACTTTCATCTTCTCTGTGGACGACGCTTATCTAGGTAGCTTCTACAGAAGTCGTTTGAGAAGAAAGCGAGTCTCTATTACCATGCCGTCCTATAAAACCGAACAAAAGTTAGGACCCCCGCTGTGACGCTGATGATTTAGATCCACCTCCGGGTTCCGGGCAGATCTGTGCCCATCTTCTTTTCTAAACTGAATCCAATCTCAGCCCAGAGTAAAACCCCGATTCCGAGGTTCCGGCATAATCTGAAGGGGGTAATGCACCGAGCCCTGTGACCTGGAACATCGCTGTGCCCAGAAATTACACGACGACCATTGATATTGTCGAGGCCGATTTCACGAATTTTATTGACGATTGGCTCTGTCTGTGAAAATGGTAATATCTCTAGTATATTTTACGTTAGACCTCAGCCAGGACAAGGCCTCCTTGATCGCTATAAACTCCGCCTGATAGACACTACAGTGATCCGGAAGGTTGAAAGAGCTACTAATGTTGTTAAACACCTTTGCAGTTTTGGAACCATCCAAATATATGTGGACGAACTCTTCCCCCGTACTGTATCCCATTCTCATTCAAGATGGGTTGGGATAGTTGTATGAAAATTTTTATCAAATACAAAACACAATACACAATAAAATTCAGCTTACCGATGATATATTCTCCGATTCAACAGACTGAAGCCTCTGAAGACCAAGCTTAGAAATATTTTTAAACAGACGCCACCGTTCCCTTGCAGTTTTTCCAGAGCTGAAACAATTCATTAAGTAATAAGCCATCTTATCAAAATATGAATGTTATTTAGGTAATTACCTGAGTTGCTCACCCATGGCACCCTTAGACATGCTGAAATTCCAATCAGAGACGATTTCAGGATGCTTCCGCTCTGTTTCTCCAAAAGTACCAGTTGATTCGACATTTCCATCTTTCATGGCAATAATCTAACAACAAAACAAGAAATCATAATGTGCTTTTAAATAGCTGTAAGTTCTAAGGAACTTGGACAGAATTAAATCTAGAAGTATAAAACTGTCACGATAGGTCGTAATCGATCAAATATTTTTCTAGGTGAAATGCTGAACTCCGATTGTTATTCATATTAAGAGCCACTATCAAGCCATTCACGCTGTTACAGAATAGGAAGCTATAGTGTCACTTTTAAAGAATGTTAGCAGATCTTTGTGTTGTATAGTTATAGCAAGTTCGTTTCCCAAAAGGTTCCACTGTTGCAACCTCGATTCAGGAAGTTCTGCTTTACTTATTGGTAGCTCTAGGACGCTCACCAGCTCACCGCGCAATTCTTCTTTGCTTATCATGCGTTGTTGACGTTGTGAACCACTGAGTGAAAGTCAGGATCTGTTGATGTCAATATCATATGTATGTACTCTCCTTATCATCTGAAAACGTATTCGGGAACTTTGGTATAGGAACATCGTATTGAACGTATAGCTGGATGGTTGACAACAGATTTCTGCCATTGCGATACACATTTCTTTGTCTTCTGGGAACCCCCGTCCAGATTCAAAATTTTAAAATCCTAGGTCAAGGCGTTCTTGTCCCATCGTGCGGAAGCACTAACGGATTACGGACAGGGCGGATGGACTACAAGCGAATTTAAACGAAAATTAATAAGTTTATAGCTTTTTTTCGTCCGAGGATCGGTTCTATGCGTTACAAACTTTTGGGCTGGATTAAACTTATGTATAATACTCTCAGATTCCATCTCTTTATCTTTCAAGGTTTCATTCTACGCATTCCAATCGTTTTGGCTGTATACAAATTTCATATTTTAAATAATATATGTATACTTACGTAGTCTGCACTATAGACTAGCTCCAGTCGCTGCGTCACCAAGAGCACTGTCCTGTTAGCTTTCAAAAGCATTTTCTTGATGCAGTTATCGTAAATATGCTTTCCTACTTCGTTATCCAAAGATGAAAGCGGATCATCCTAAATTTGTTTGGATAACATATTATTAACGCATAACTACTTCACCTATATTACCATCATGACAACGTTAGCGGATGAATACACTGCTCTAGCGATTACAACACGTTGCTTTTGTCCTCCCGATAAATTGATTCCTCTTTCCCCTATTAGCGTTAAGTCACCTGCAGGCATGAGTTCTATATCCGGCTTCAAAGCACATGCTTCGACCACCTTCTCGTAACGTTTTGGTCGGTAAGATTCACCGAAGAGAATGTTCTCTCGAATGGTAGAGTTCAAAAGCCACGGAACTTGTGGAACATATGCTATTGTAGCATACCTGAAACGTAAAAATTAATTGATAATTATTGTTAAAATAACAAACTTATTGTTAGTGGCCACTTTCCAACGGAATTGGTTTTATTATGGTGAATGAATTTATTGCTAATCCACAACGAAAATTTAATACTCCAAGATTTTGATTTTAAGGGGTTTGCCGCCAAAATCTTATTTAGCTTCTTTTTTTTTTTAAATAAATTTACCCTAAGTTGCCTTGCACAGCACTAAGTATATGTTGGCTCTAATTTATCGAGAAAAGGTAGTTTGTTGATCCCGTACCTTAACATTTACAAGGTTCCCACCAAGGTAAGAAGAATGTGCAGCTAAAGCCAATTTACATTTTAAAAAAATTAATTATATTATAGTTTAACAGGATACTTAAATAAGCATTTACGAATTAATTTTGGTTGCACCTTCTTGCCTTTCATTTAAGTCATACCAATAGGTTCAGGACGACTCATGCTACAAAATTGAAATTTTTAATACTTTGCTATGAATACTATGTGACTTTCATGTACCTGCCATACAAAAATCTTGTGGAAAGGCCTGAACTTATGGCACTCACTATAGTTCAAGATATCATTTGGCCACGAACACGAAACTTGTTTTTAAATAAGCTTTGAGTTCTAATTAAAGTTCAGTTCATTACAAAGAGAGAAGTGTGTAATGAAATCAAAAAAAAATATAATGATTAATAATAATCAATGGCGCAACAGCCCAAATTGGGCCTAGGCCTTGAAGTAATGCTAGAATTGCTTCATTGCGAGACCAACGGAACATTAGGAGGTGAAGTGGTCAGCTACACGCTCGTCCGTGATTATTACCCCAATATTTACTCAGGTACTCATTTACAACTGAGTGAACTGGTAGTCCGGCACGAAAATTACTTGTCGCCAATTGATCATTTCCATTACGGAAACAATGAAATGTCAACCCATTACACCAGTAATAAAAACTATAACGTGTGCAATTCTGTAGTAAAGAGTAGTTGTTAAATTTATTACAGTTTAGTAAAATTCATTACGAATATTTTAAATCGCATGGTACGTACCAGTGTAGTAAAAAAAAAAGTTGAGTATTATATAATAGATGTGAGAACGAACTATAGACAAATTCCATTTCACCATGTATACTTAAATTCATTAGTACGTATAGTAAAATTTATAACCATCATGATTAAATTTATAATATTTAAAACACTGTTTACTTTTACCAAGAAAAACACCGCAGATACATATGTTTTTCTCTGTGCAGTTAGCGAATCCGTCCAATTCAAGAATATTTTCCGATAACTTTTGAACGCTTCAGGCTAGAAATTTGTAATTTTTTATTTGACTTTCAAGCCCTTTGAGCTATTAAGTTGAAATTTTTCATGGATAGACTAAAATAAATTTAAAATAGAATACATAAGGCCGTACACAGACAAAAATTCTGAAAACAACTGTCCTCAAAACAGTAAAATATTCCGCATTGATGTAACTAGTGTATAAATTTTCACTAAATTTAACAAAACGACGAGTAATTTTTAAAAATTTGTATTTTTACACATTTTCGTCGTAAATTTATTGGCTGGACAGTAAAATTACAAAACCGAATGCAATTTTCCACATTTAATGAGTAAAATTTGTCATTGTGTATAAAATTACACATTTTGCATGTATTTTTGATACTTGATGTGTAGTAATTGGTTTTTTAGTGATATGTAGTAACTTAACCGCTTCGTTGTTTAATTCATTTGTTTCGTAGTTTTGTGTAAATTTAAAAATAAAATAATGTTTATGGTGTGTGAAGTTTAAAACAAATAAATTAAAATTATATAATAAACAAGTATAGTGTTTTTCTACTTCTACCCTACCAGGTCAGTATCCTGTTTTTTCCCCCAATTCTCATGTGTTGGTTGATCACATTAAATTTGTCCAATTGTCTATTTGCCCTTCAACATACGTCTGGGAATTCATCTACAGATCATTCGCTTGAAGCTTATTCTTTTACATTATCAATAAATTAATACTAATATTAAGCAAACATAAACATGTCACATTTTTGTACTATACACATAATAGTGCACATTAGTTTTTCAACACCGTTTGTAATTTTACGCATTGTAAAGTTATGCTTTTCCACTCCAGCAGTGAATTTACACATTCTTAACGATGAATTTCCATACTTATGTGTGACGTTCGCATTAATAGTGATGCGATTAAGCGTAAAGATTGCAATATTGCATAATTGACAATATACATAGTAATTTTGCAGCATTCAAAGTAGGCATTAAATTGGCTATTCTGAGAGTACTAAAAAAAATTTACTGTGTTCTTCAGCGTACGCGTACGCATTTTGTATGGGTAAATAAAAGTGTTTTATGTGCAAAATTACTCTATTTGCTGAAATTTTGAATATATGGTACGTCGATTCCCCTAAAGTTCCAGGTGCACGTTTGAAAACAGAAGCAGTTGTCCTTCTCCTTCGTTACTGACGAGGACTTAAACTTACAATTTTTGTAATTGCTACCTATGTATATCTATTGATAAAATCTTACTTACTTGTTCCAAGCAACTTCGCCAGATAGCTGATGCATTTCCTTCAGCAAAGCTGATAGCAAAGACGTCTTCCCGCTGGCATTTTTGCCCACAACGATACTAAGCTTTCCTGAAAAAAGGAACGGTTTACTATCCTCAAAGTCAATTGATTTATTGTATAACCTTTCGGTATTTCAAGTTGATTGACTTTTAGCCGAGTATTGAATTTGTCCCAAGAAAACATGGAGTTCTGTATGGACACAACTACGTTCTCAGCTGCACTAAATCGAATATTCTCCTTGCTGTGGGTCGGTTTCTGCCGGAGACGTACACTTTCCACTCGAGAGTTCCTAACTAATTCCGTTTTCCTCTTGGTTAAAGAATTAAAGTCCTTGGATGATCTTGACAGACGATCCTCAAAATTGATAGTTACTGCACTATTTGGTGGAGGAGTTTTAGGTTCCGAAGGCGTTATTAAAACTTGTTCGGAGATAGACACACTTTCAACCATTGATGGTTCATTAGATGATTCGTACATATCGAGGGACGCATCACTTTTGCTCAAAATACGTGCCATGTTACGTATTCCTTCGAATTCTTTTTGAACCTCTGGCTCTTGGAGGAATCGTTCCAGCCTTTTTGTACTTACTATTGATGATATTATAATCGGTACGGTTATGGGGAAAATGAACAGTGGTACTGTCAATTGATTGAACAGAGCCAACGCTGAAAATAAACGACTAGCGTTGAATTCCATATATCCTCCATCTGTAATCTGTTCGTCAGGAATTATTTGACGGGTGAAATTCCCAACAATCCTTTTAATATTAGTTTTATTCCCGAAATTATTCATGTGGGCAGTATCAGTTTCAAGTGTTATAAACACGGCCAGTGTAACAAATGTTATCAAAATCGATGATATGTGGGCGAGAGTTGCTAAAATAGATAAAAATACATTTCTACAGATGCTTGTTTAAAGTAAATTTTTGGTGTAAAATATTGTGTGACATACAACTGAAAAAAGTAGCTAATTTCCTTTTCCCTCAAATCCGGTGTTATAACTATATAGTATTTAAATTGTGTTTTAAAAAAAATCTAAAGGAAATATAAGAATTAGAAAAAAACAGTCTGGGCGTAACTTTACTATAAAACTGTGAAAATTATGCAACATCCCGTCGGGTTTAATATCTAAAACAGTGAAAATTAATTTTTTGACGATTCTATGAGAATCTCACTTGGGGTTGAATATCTAAAAATCCTCAAATCGGCTTTTAGATAGATTTAAAGAAAACCCGACGAAGTAAAAACCAATTGATTGTCGTATCACGCATAAGAGATGTGATGGAATTCGTAAAAGCGCGTTCAACTCTTTTATACCCTCTAAGGGGTTGAAAATGAAAATAATTTTGAAAATGGGTTTTAGGCGAATATTAAATAAGCCCGTGGAAGTAAATAGTTATTCGATATCAAATCAGATGGGAAGGATATGGCTGAATTCGTAAATATGTAGTCAAGCCTTTTACACCCTCTTATGGTCGAATTTAAAAAAAAACCTGAAAAGACTTTCGTCAAAGTTGTAATCATAGAGCTATAACTAACGGAGATCGCAAAGCGCCGTTTCTGTATAAAGCACTTTTAAGCATTTTTTTGTATGGAGCGTTTCATGCCCGGTGGCAGTGAAATGCAAATAGTAGCGAAGTATTTAAAGGTTGGGCTTTTTTTCTTTTCAATGCGGAGTATAACATACATGTGAGTAAGATGCTGATAGTAGCATAGTGAATATCGCCGGTTCTTTGCGAGAAAACCTCCGGCTTCAAAAAAGTCGCTGCACTTTATCTCCATTATACATATAGCTCTATGGTTGTAATCAAAAATCCTACTACTTATTCAAGTAGCAGTCATTCAAAAACATTTGAAACACGAAATTACCAATATTGACCGATAACTACAGAACGCTTCAAACTAGAAATCTTAAATTTTGTGTTGTCCTTTGAAAAAGGTAAGCTATGTACATGCACGCTTCTTTATCTGTAATAAAAAAGACATACTATACTATAATGTCACTGTTTTGCTATTTTCCCGACTATAGTTTAATATTTTACTGAAGTACATACTACACGATTAACTTGCTGCCTATAAAGACTCCGGTATACTTTTACTTCTTTCCGATTACTTATACAGTATAAGTAGTCTCGATTATGTGAACCTTCGATGTGGTTTTCCAGTAAATTGAACAACCATTTTTTTCTTAAATGTCTCTTGTAATGGGTACGGTGGTAATTTTAGCGCTTCTATAATGTGTTTATAAAGTTATGGGCATTGATATATATTACGAACAAATGTACAAATTAGGTCTATAGTCGTCGAAAAAGCATTCAATACTATCCGACAATCCAAAATAACAAATCTTTTCTCCTTTCCAGATTAGAATAGTATTTTTCTTTATCATTTTCAGAATTATTACAAATAGCTTTGGTTTTCGAAAAGTATGAATGGATTTTGCTTTTAGGCTTATTGTACATGATATTGTTTTTTGGAATGTTAATTTATTCAATAAAATACATATTTATATATAAATTTACAGCATATATTTTCGTCTCCAATAAAGTGAACATCTCCAAAATGTGAAATCAGTCGGTTTCAATTAAGTTCACATTATCGAGATTATACTGTACTATGTTTATACTACGAGATTAGAGTGTTTAAATCGAGTTAAACGCGTTCAAAATACCTTCCGAATGCGTTCACGAAAACACGTAGCTACAAAACGTTTAACAGAAAACATGTACCGTGGAAATCAAAGTAAACTTTTAAAGAAACCATTTAATGCTGCAGAAACTGAATTTTGTGCTTGTGTAATGACTGCTAGCTAATTAATTCTCATTAGTATACAAACTTTTGTTTCAAATAATTTAGAAAACATAAATATGCTAATGAAACACCGCTGAATATCTACTTTGCAAAACCAATCACGTCAAGCTGTCAAATAAAACGAGTTGCATAGTGTGAATACTACTTTCTTAACTCGTTCATTTTGCCTACTTAAAAGCATTTAAGACGCATAGTCTGCACAGGGTATTAGTCTATCTGGAAATACTTTGCGAAACTTACGGACAAATTGGCGCTTACAGATTTATTATATCTACAGAGAATTAAGTAAAGCTATAAAAATATAATAATAATTTAAAATTGGCTAGAATTAAAAAATACTTACTCATTAGAAACCAATAAACAGAATCACGATTTAAATACTTCAATTCTCGATTTCGTGAGGACGTAATGTTGTCCCTAAATATATTTTCCCAAGCATTCAATTTAATCAACTTAATACCGAGGAATATATCGTTCGTCTTTTTTAACCTCTCGTCTGTACATTCCTGCAAAAAAAAAACTCATTTAGTATCAAATTGCTATAATTTTTTACCAAATTTCAACTGTACTTACTGCCGCTTTCTCCGAATTTTTCGACATTGCTCTGCCAATAAGAAATTGCAATGGAATCATTGTTAAAATACACACAAGCGATCCAATAATAGCACTTACTCCCAATTTTCGATAGAGTAAGTACATAACTAGTCCCACCTAAGAAATAAAATTAATAATAATAAACAAAATTTAGTATTAAAAAATGAAATTACAGTAGAACCTGAAGAAATGACCACCTTTCTATCTTGACCACTTGCTTAAAGTTGCAATTTTTTCACGGTCTCGATGTAAATCAGAATCGGATTTATTTTTTTATTTATTTATTTTATTTGTTAAATTATTTTTTTAATCTGACCAGTCAAATAAAGTGACCAGTTTTTCTCAGTACCTTGGGTAGTCACTATATGTATATGTATAGAGGTTCTACTGTACATATACCTATTATGGAAAAAATGAACAAATAATACGAGAAAAAAGCCATGTTCTAAATTAACTCCGACAATTGAAAAATTAACACAAACAAAATTTTAAATTCGTAGCCTAAACCATTCTAAAGTTATCGAAAAATATTCTTGAACACGTGTTTTAAGGACTTTTTGTATTGGACTCTTCATATCTATTCATAAATTGCAAATACACAAAATTTCAAAGTCTTATCTTTTTGGACGGCAACTACTCCAAGGAGTAGGACGACTTTGCACGTTAGAGAATTTAGCCTTACAAATTCAATCAAACATAGAAATTCAAGACTTCAAGATCCTAGAATAAGGCGTTGTTGAGTTATCCTGCGGATGGACAGGCAGACGAACGGCGACGGACAGACAGACGAAGAGACAGACGGACGGCTAAGAGAAATAGTGAAGTTAAGAAATAGCTTACCTTCAAGGGTATGCTCCAAACATAGTGCGCAATCCAGAAAAAAGTCATCACATTTAGGGCATCCTCAGACATCAAATTTGTAATGGTTCCCACATCCTTTACGCACATTGACAACTTATTCGCTTCTTTTGGGTTATAAAGACAACTCGAGCTTAATAACAGTGTTTTTCGATAAACTAATCCCTGCAGAGATGTCTTAATGCGTATACCGATCATGTTAACAACATGAGTGGACGCTTGGGATAGAGCACCTTGTGCTAACGATGACACTAATACAAACCAGCCAATCACCCAACCATTTGACAGCAATTGATTCCAGTCCGGGTAGTAAATTGTGAGTTCTTGTGCGAACGGTGTAGAGTTGACCTTGCCTTCTGCTCCTGAACGACCAATTGATACATTGTTACGTGTTTGGAGAAGATTTAGTTCATGTGTGCTTTTAAAATTCTCCTCGATGTATTCCACGATATTGTAAATTGAGAGCGGACCTACCAATGCTGATAAATCTCCTAATAGTTTCAAGAATCCTCCAAGTATAAACAATTTCCAACTACTTTTTAAGTAACATAGCCAAAGTTGTGCATTCCGAACCTGCAATTGAAAATAATAGATTAACAATTTATATTAAACGTTAAATATAACATAAAGTCCGACTAACAACGATTTTTACAAGGATTTCTAAAAATAAAGTTCCAGATGACCTCATGGTTATTCCTTGTCAGTCCCATACTTATATAAACCGCATCTCAGCATTAAACACGTCTTGGACTTCCACCCATAAAATATTAAAGATGCACGCAGACTGTTGGCCTATTTTTTTTAGGTTTAATGACTCTAGTAATACATCTACATATACATAGCTACTAAGTTTCAACTTTCCAGCAAAAGCCGTTTCTGAGATATGAAAACCCACCCCCGTACCATGCTACCCATAACAAAAAATTTTTTTTCTAGGATGTCTCCATAAGTAGCTCTATTAAAAGTTTTAATTTTGAGCTTTCTATCGTTTGCGGCTTTTAAAAACTGAAATCAGAATTTTTTCATTTCCAAACACCATTACTTCCTACACCCACACCCACACAATCAAAAAAAATTTCTTCGCTTCTAACCCCCCAACCCCATACCTCATCACCCCTCTTAACGTTGTTCCAATTAAACAATTTAAAGTTCTAAAAAAAAACACAAAATTTACCTTTGTCGTTTTGTAAATAAATAAGAACTGGTCATAATAATATCTAGCGCTGTCTTCTTCCCTTAAATTTCCTATATATTCTTGTTCCAATGGAGTTTTATATCCTCTCCAAAGTAGTGGTGTCAGCCACCAGAAGGTAATTTTTGATAAAAATGTTGCCACTGAATGTCTATATCCAATTACTTCTTCTGGTGTATCGTCTTTAGCATTCAAATTTGTAGGTTTATGTCTCTGTAATGAAAATAAACAGAGTGTATTTAACACATATATTAAATACAAAATTCGTAATCAATATAATTGCACTAATATGACAACGCTGCCCAATATTTATACATGACTCAGCACACTCTATCGTTATTTAATCTGAGATGGCGTTTCACCAATACATTCACACATTTTCACATACTTTCACAGTGCGTAGAATGGAATAACGATAAGCCGAAGGTCCTAGTCACTAGCGCTGTTAATAATTTTTATATACTTATAGATATTTAATTATTTTTGAAAATAAAAAAATAAAAATAAAAAAATAAAAGTTAAAAAATAAGTAAAAAGAAAAAATAACGAATTTCGTGAAAATATTGAGAAAAAAAACCTTTCCACGGACATTTTCTTAATCCACTTTTCTACGACAATGAAAATCTAAACTTTTTTTTGCTTTAATTACTCTAGTAGCACATCTACATGGGTTTTAAGTTTCAACTTTCTAGCATAAACCGTTTCTGAGATATGTAAAACCACCCCCACGCCGTACCTTGCTAACCCAATCAAAAAATTGCTTTTTCGGGATGTCTCTGTAGTAGCTATATATACTGTTTTAAGTTGTTTGCTTTCTATTCTTTCCTGCTTTCGAAAAATTTAAATCAGAATTTTTCCATTTCAACCCCCTCCCACCATCCTCCAAGCACCCATACCCTCAAAATATTTTCCTCTGCTAGAGGTCTACCGGACCTAATAAAATGTTCAATATCAAATATAAAAATATAAATATTGTCCCCCCACTTCCGCATTTCACACCCCCCCCCCCCCTCTCAATAATTTTACATTCAGTAGACTCCACTAGTAATTCTATATACAGAATCCAAATTTTATCTTCCAGGAATAATTGAGTCGAAAGATATTGTAATTCAAAGTTGTTCTCCCATCACCCACATACTTCACCACCCCCTTAACGTTTTTAACTCGTTTCTAGTCTCTTATGATCTGTTAAGACAACAACAAATTTTAAATGTTAGAATGTTTCAACGGCAGACAGACGGACCTTTTTTTTGTTTCTATTTTGGAGTTTTAATAGTCCTTAAACGTAAAAATAAAAAATTTCAGGATAGCAAATTTTCTTGAAATTTCAGGTTGATCACAATACTTTATTAAAAATTAATGAAGTAAAAAATATAGTTAATTACCTCTTTATATATGGTAATGGCATCAACAGAAGCCAAATTAATTAACAGACAAAGTGACGTTGTATGCACAAAGACTTCGAGGTGGAATACATCATAATACTGCGAGACATCAACAACTCTATAAACACGGAATGCCGCAAGGATTGTCGTAGCAAATACACTGTTGCATAAAAAACCTATAAAAAAAAGAGTTAACTATAAATGTCCATTCCATTTACACGCCTACATAAAATTAATATTAAATTAGGTAACATTCACAAATATCCCAATTTTTCGAGACTACAAGATTTACGTGTTAAATCGTGTTAATCGCGTTGAAAATACTTTCCGAAGATGTTTACGACAACACGTAGCTACGACGCGTTTTACCGAAAACATGTACTGCGACCCTCGCGGAAATCGAAGTAACTTTTCCAAAGCTTACTATTTAATGCTGCAGAAACTCAATATTGTGCTTGTGCAAAGATTGCATTAGCTAATAAATTCACTTTTCATTACCGCTATACAAATTAATTTGTTTCAAAAAATGTAGAAGGCATAAATTTGCTAATGAAACACAACCGAATATCTAGTTGTCAAAACAAATCACGTCAAACTACCTATCATGTATCAAAATAAAACAGTTACCTAGTCTGAACAGTAATTTTTTAACGCGTTAAATTTACCTACTTAAGCGCGTTTAAAACGCATAGTCTGTACAGGGTATCAAAATAGAAGTGGAACTTGTGACTTTGAACGTTTTGGTTGTAGACAAATAATTTTTCCAACTAAAACATTTGGACCACCTTCAGGCAATCTAATTTTAGTTGGTCAACTATTTGGTTGAGTGAAGATTCAAAATCGTTTCGACTAAATAGTCCGATTGGTCGACGATTTTTTTTAATAAATGTCCAAATACCGGCGATAGTTCAATAAATACAGAGTTATCACCATGCGCACACCAGCAACTAAATAATCAGTGACAAAACGGTTTTTTGTTGCATTCTGTTGTGTTTCCTATTTAACATTAATCTAGATCTCTCTGATATTCTATATAACTCTAATGTAGATCTCTCTGATATGATACAGATTACATCTTAGACGGTTTCAATATTTTATCAATGTAGTGTACTTTTTGATTTGAATTTTTCAAACTAGCAAAATGAACAAATTGCAAATGCTGCTGGAAAATCGTGAACTAGTATTTCATTCAAAATGTGTGTTTAATCCTAATAGCACTGTAGTAGGAACCACGTATTTTCCTTATTACTGTTTAATTCTATAAGATGTTGAATTGTGATGATCAGTTTTGAAGTTTTCATAGTTATCGATGTAAAAAATTTACCCACCCTGTATACATTTTTTTTTTTAAAATGCATCAAGAAGTATAAGGGTGTTTTGGATAGTAGGCATGATACACCACCCTCTAACGAGTCTATGCCATCCAATAACGAAACAGCTCCTTCAGACCTAGTCCAACACAGATTTAAAACTGGCTTCTCCAGTGAAGGTTTTCTAACTGTGATGTTCTTAATAGCAGTAGCCAGGGCTACAATCGATCCCAGTAGGCATTTTTGTGTGGGTGGTTCACTCGGGGAACCCGTCTCACACTGAAAAACTACAAAACCTAAACCTCGCACACGAGCACAACCTTAAACCTTAAATTTGATGAATATTTTCTAACATTGATCGTTGACGAACAGTAAAACAATAACTAATGACTAGACTACAGGTGCAAATATAATTCCTTTCGAGTACAGTTCGGGCCACTCCAAAATATAATGTAACTCTCATGCTCGAAATCCCAAGAAATTGAGCATAATTACATTCTTACCTTTTACGTGTAATTCTTCAGATTGGTACAGTTGAAAGTATATTATAGATATTAAATACAACTACGGTTAAAAATAAGTCAATATAAGGATATAACATATATACGTACCTGGATAACTTTTTATCTCAACTAATCGATGATAAACAATAGACGTAATCACAAATATAACTGCAAGGATCGAGTTAGTAGTCCTGAATGGAAGAGTAACATTCCGCGATCCAATTTTTGCACTATTAGGTAAAAATGCCGAAGCTAATTCAATGCTTCCCACGATCAATAATAGTAGTTCCGTTCCAAACCGCACATTGTGGAACCGGAGCAAAGTTCTGAAACACCTAGAACCAAAAACGAATAATTTGGTTAGCCATGACCATAGAGCTATATGTATAATGGAGATAGCGTGCAGCGACTTTTTTGAAGCCGGAGGTTTTCTCGCAAAGGACCGGCGATATTCACTATGCTACTATCAGCATCTTACTCACATGTATGTTATACTCCGGTATTGAAAAGAAAAAAAGCCTAACCTTTAAATACTTCGCTACTATTTGCATTTCACTGCCGCCGGGCATGAAACGCTCCATACAAAAATGTTCAATTTTGCATTAAAATGCTTCAAAGTGCTTTATACAGAAACGGCGCTTTGCGATCTCCGTTAGTTATAGCTCTATGGCTGAGATCTAGAAACTAAAAGTTTTCACCTAAAATGTTCCCCCTCACACCCCACCCCACCAAAACATACTACTCGTTGGGGTTCATCCATTCTATCTACCACAAACATCATTCAACTTAATATCTCAAGGTGTTTGAGAGCTATGCACCTTCAAACGGTTTTGCGTACGGCGTACGGTATTCGTCGTAAGGAGCCTTGAACGATAAAAAGTTATATATATTTTTTTTATTATTTGGGTTTTAATGCCGATCGGTCCGTATGTCCGTCCGTAAGTACTATAACTCAAGAATACCTGAGATCTTGAAGTTTAGAATCTCAAGTTCGTAAGGCTAAGTTCGTTAACGTGCAAAATCGTCCCATTCCTTCAGGTAGCATATGTATGTATACAAAAAGTCCTTAAGACATTTGTTCAAAAACTTTGGCTAATAACTTCGGAACGCCTTAAGCTACGGAATTTTGTATATAGGTTAATTTTTTAACAGTTCTAGTTAAAAAAATATAACTATTATGAAGTTCTCATAAGACCTTCGTGTAGCTGCCATACAAATATTTTGTCAAAATCTCTTCTATCAATTTGCGAAACTCACTACAACTCAAGTAATTGATCAGCCACGAATTCGAAATTTTATACAAGCTAATGTTGGATAAAAACAAAGTTTGAGTTCATTAGTCCGTAAAATTCCTTTACTCCTTCGGATAGCCACCATAGGAAAAGTCATTGAACACAAAAATATTGTTTGATAACTTAAGAACGCTTCAAGGTAGGAATTTGAAATTTTGTACTTATTTATTTTTAAATGGTTTCAGCTTTGTCAGAAATCGAGTGAATTCTAATTCCCCTAAAGTGCTGTAAGGTGGTTGTATATATTTTCACGAATTTCGATACATTTCTTAGCTCTAATGAAGTATCAAATTATCACTTCCACTTTTGAAGGCTTTTAAGTACCGGGTTATTCAATAGGGGCATAACAATTTCAATTTTTAATGCAAACGCATCCTTAAACTTTTTTGCTAGCTTGTCAACGTTACAACGTCAGCCAAAGTTTAAATTTTTATCATGGTGAAGTTGACGAACTCTCAATTATTCTGTGTTTTATTTAAATGCAAAATTGTTATGTCCCTACGGAAATTTCCTACATAAACAGCTAGGGTTATTTAACAATTTGTATTCAAGGAAAAGGTAGGAAAGCTCACCTAGGAGCCGGCTAAAATATTACCGGAAACTGGGAAAATTCTCTCAAATAAAAAAATTCCATGAAGAGAGAGGAAAAATTACTAAAAGTTGTTTATAACGAACCCAAGCCTAAATGATTATCACGTACACTTAGCCGAGGTAGAGCAAAATCATTTTATATTCGTGAGAAAAAACTTTTATTAACTCGAAAATGATGATTGGGGCTAAGATAATAATGTTGTATACATGGGCGAAAATCCGGCGCTGTATAATATAAACATGAATTATAAAAATAAATATAGTATACACAATAATTACCTTTTCCGAAATTTAATCAGCAAAAATAATCCTCCAACAAAAAGAGAAAAGCATGAAAAGCTAGTCATACACACTTGATACAAATTCAATAAACAAGCTTCTGTTTTTATCGATGACGTCGATTTACAAAAACTCGAAAACATTTTCACTATGACGCATTGACTTTTCACCACGTTTTTAAATAAACACGCGACAACGAACTACCTTACATTTTATATGGCATAAAACATTTCTATCCGTTAAATTTTCACAGCTTCCTTTCGAATTGGAACACAACGAGGATGAATATTCGGTGATCAAAAATTTGTGCAACGATTAGTCTTTAAGACAATTATATAAAAATAACTTTGCTAGAAAAACGCTAAAGAAGCCGCGCTGCACCGACACTTACTCCGAACTGGAATGAATCCAAAGCAGATACCTTTCACGTTTCAAAAAAAAAAATCCCGGAAATAAATTCCAATATATTTGAAGATCGGCTACAAATTTAGATCAGGGTGGGCTCACAATAAACGTTTAATTCAATTTGATCAGTCTAAGTTTGTAGGTGGTCCAGTATGATAACAGGTATTAATAAAAATTCCTTTCTCCTTTTCATTTCTCATCCATAGGGGACATGGTATACGAGGGCTGTCCCAGAACTACCCGACCTGATGTATAGGTGGCATACTATGATAGAAAGCACCATCCCTAATAAGGTATAAGTTTGAACTGCGAAAACACTACGCTGTTTAGCCTTTATTTTAAAAGTGCTTTATTTGGCCTTAAATCTTAAGCATAACAATTTTTCTTCTGAATTCTAAATAATAATCAATGGCGCAACTAGAGTTACTTCATTACTAGACCAACGGAACACTAGGAGGTGAAGTGGTCAGCTCCACGCTCGTCCGTGATTATTACCCCGATTTTAACTCAGGTACTCATTTACAGCTGAGTGAACTGGTAGTCCGGCACCCAATCCCATTCTCGAAAATTACTTGTCACCAAGGAGATTCGAAGGCAAGGATTCTAGCCACTAAGCCACCCAGACTACTTCTTAACTCTAAAGCTAAAATTAAATTAATCTCTATTCTGCTAACGTTCTTAATTCCCTCGATGGGCACTCTAAGATATAAATTTTAGTGGGGTATGATTTGGGTAGGATCAGAGTAACGTTTATTTGGCAGCCATCAGTAGTGAACGCTCTCAGTGAATTTTTAAACATGAAAAAAAAACGGTATTCGAATGTGATACAATGCTTTTATAAGGGTAAAGAATTCAGTTCAACTAGGCCAAAGGATTCTAGCCTGGGGGAGTCTGCTCGTTCGCATTAAAAATGTTGGGTGGGGAAAATTGAACGAGGCAGTACGAGCTGCCAAGACAAACAACGCAGTCGTTGACCCAATGAGGTGACAACGTCAGAAATGGTGAAGAAAATCCACAAAATTGTATTGCATGACCGTCGACTGAATGTACGCGAGCTAACATATATAACAGCCATTTCAAAGAGTCATCGCATTTTGGCTGAAAATGTGAACAGGAGAAAGCTGTGCGGAAGATGGTGGCCGCGTTTGCTAACAAAGGAACAAAAACAGTATTTCGAGGATGTTCCAATCAAGTTTTGGTGATGTTTCACAGCAATAAAGCCGAGTTTTTGCGTTGATTCATAACCATGAACGAAACATGTGACCAACATTTCACACTTGGTATGAAGGATCACTCAAAACCATGGACTAACAGGGGAGAATCGGATTAAAAAAAGACGAACGCAGTACCATCTGGAGGCAAGGATCAAGGATCAGCATCAATGGCGCGACAGCCCAAATCGGGCCAGGACTTGCAGGGTACATTGTCTGAAGTCATCTCGGTTCAACGCTCGCGTCCTCCAATTTGTGCATCAAAGAAGCTGGCAAGGTCATGGCGTCATTTTTTTGGGATGCGCGTGAGATGATTTTCATTGATTATCTTCAAATAGGAAAAACGTCGTGTTTTATTAAGGCCGTCTTCTGGTCTAGAATTTTGAAAAAAATTATTGTTTTTTTTTTGTGCATATTTTCAATGTCTAGTCTTTCAAGAATATACCCTCCAAAGGAAATATCAAAATTTCAATTATTAGGTGAGTGGAAGTGAGGTGGAAACTAAACTTAAGAGCGGATTCACCGCACTGAACTTCGGACTTCTAAAGGTTCCCACACACTGACGCGATTTATTCGCTGACGCTGCGATTATTTTGCAGCGGTACATTCGCCTTCATTTATTTACATGGTAACTAATGAGAATGACCGCACCGCTGCAAAATAATCGCAAATAATCGCAGCGTCAGCGAATAAATCGCGTCAGTGTGTGGGAACCTTTAAGGTTCCAAGGAAGCTCGAACTGCTCGTCTAGCACAAAGAACAGCAGATAACTTTGATTTTGAAGTAACCCAAGGCGGATTGTATGGCCAGGAATCGCCGAATTATAAAATGTAAGTATATGTACCATTATATGACTTAGACTGCCTGAAACTTCACTCGAATCTTTAAACGTGTTTTTCTCGAAACCACTTTTTTCGATACGGTTGACATGATATCTTAAGTTGTAATGAACCGATTTACTTGAAATTTTCTATGAACCTTCTCTATACACCCCTCTATAGTTCCTACCAATATAGCAAAATTTTGCTTATAACTATTTTTAAAAAATTGAAAATCGTGAGAAAAAACGTAAGAAAATGACTTTTTTTTTAAGCAGCCGCCATTTGTCGAATTTTTTTTTGTTTTCTTTCCCTGTGGTAGGGACTATAACGACAACCTTACTAATTAAGAATCTGTTTTTATTTTTTTCTCAGATGACCAGAAGAGGTGCAATCGTGTCAACCAGGAGATGCTGTTTTTTTTCCACACCCCACTATGAGCGCTTGTAACTCGGAAATTATGGTTGTTTTTTTTTTTACAAATTTTGTACATAGCACAATATTAAAGGATAAATAAGTATGTGGTAGAAAAATGGATAATAAGAATATATGTTGTTTTTTTGTTATCGCACCTCAAAAAAACCTCAAATTTCGGCTCTCTAGACCAGAAGACTGCCTTAAGACACCGGTTCGCACATCCGTTATCGCAGTGGCCGAAGTCAATGAGTATTAAAGCAAGTACTCGTATTTATGTATATTATCATCTAAGCATGTGATTTACTGAGAAATTTCGAGAATGTAACAGTCAGTCGTGTGATATAGGATGATCACTAATTAATTTTTTTGTTAAATTTTGATTCATAGTAAAACACACATTTTCATATTTTTATAATATGAACTTCAAATGTAAGCTCCAGCTAGAGAATAAAAACAGATTATCTACAAGCACCCCTTTTAATTGATCTTAATTGGACAAGTTGGTATGAATGAATCAGTACGTTGCGAATTTATTGCTCATCATACATTAAGAATGTTTGAAATTTGTACAATTGTATTATTATATTCATATTTCATATAAACAAATTATTGTGAGTCCACGCCTATGTCATTTAAGTAAACCAATTCTAACGAATCAATAATTTCTTCCTGATGTGCATGACTCTCTGAGGAAATAAAGAATTTTGAAGAAATGTTGATCATAGGGCAGAAATGAAAATCTTGGATTGGTAAAAGGAAACAGGAGTAATCAAGCTCTATATCGTAATAGAGCTCCAGCTCTATGTCGTAATAAGCTGCAATCAAAAGTGTGTGAATCGGGGTGTTACACAGGAATCTAACGTTTTACAAGCTTTTGATCTATTTACTCATTTTTATCAAAAATTTTGGAATACTTCTTCGTTACACTATCAATATATTGAAAAAATCAGCACCATATTGGAACTGAAATATGAACACTTTCTGCGCTTTTCTGTCGAGTTCACGTTTACACATTTCGAAAAACACTCACAAACTCTGTACACAACATTCTTCTAAAACCACAAGACGTACTATATTACAGCACTTCTTTGTCGCTATTTAAATTTGTGTATTCCAAACAAATAAGTTGCGCAAAACAAGCACTATCCGCATCTCGCGACAGGTTACCCAAATTCAAGCTCAATGACCGATCTGCAATCAGTGATTATTAAAACGATTATGGGGTAATGTACGTTTTGAAGAGGGTGATAGCGGCGCGATTCAATTGACATCGAATTAATTCGCGTCCAGCACAACAAACGAATCTTCCATGTTCATGAACCGAATAATTGGATATGGTACGCGCATGAGAATGACCAAAATAATAAATATGTGGCAATTAATAAGTAGTGTGGCTTTTCTAATTGTAACAAGTTTTTCCGGCTAAGTAATGCACGACCAAAATTCAAAAAACAGTTTTAAATTTTTTTTTTTTTAGAAATTAATTTTTCAGTTTACCAAACAAATTCGCCTTCATGAAAATATCAGTTATTTGTTAATAACATGTCTAATAATAAAAAAAATCTGCCAACAGTCTGGCCGAAACTTTATTATTTTTCGGAACAAAGTTCGGTAACCGATTAAAATCGCGTCGCTCAAGAATGCTGACGCCACTGCCACAGATATAACGCACATGAATTTCGTAACTGGGTCATACTCCGGGACGCACTCAAAGTCGGAGTATAAATAACCTCAGCTGTTTCCAGATTAGGAGGTTTTTTTCGGAAAGTTAAATTTGTCCCTAGCATATAAATAAAAATATCTAAAATAGAAAGATATGTCGAATCATGGAAACTTATACAAACCTATTACATCCACCTGAGGATTGATAATTGAAATATATCGATGTATCGAATATTTTTGACAATAAACATGAGATGAGCTGATACAGGAGCTTCAACATGGGGAAGTCACAAATGAACTAAAAATTTAGGTATTTAAAGCTAGAATTATACAAACATATATCGGTGGGGTGACATAAGGTCCACGGACATAGCGTCCATGGACATTATGTCCGCTCAAAGTGGACTTAATGTCCATAGACGTTATGTCCGTTTCAAACGAGACATAATGTCCATACTGAATTGGCTATAATGTCCAACGATAAATATGGTTCGGACATAAGGTCCATCATGATTTTTTGCAGCTCGCCATGAATTGCCATGAATTGCCATGAATAACAAAAATGTTACTGTTATGTACAACTGTCTAAATAATGCAGTTTTAAATATTTAAACGTGCATTGCAGTTGAACATTTGAAATTTCTTTTAGTAAAGTTTTTGATTGGTCTTGTCGTTTACGTACCATATAAAAAATAAAATCGATATGGGATCTGCAAGTGAAGTGGTGCTAAATTTCGAATTTATTCCGGGACTAAGAAAAAATAGTGCTTTACTGCATTTAAAAGCGGATCAACAATTGTTTCTCCAAAAAAACGTTTATGAGGACCGTACGAGATATGTCTGCTACGAAAAAAAATGTTGTGCTTCAGTGATCCTATGGAGAGATAGTAATATATTGAAAGGACAAAATATGGTTCACAATCATGGTTCTCAAGAAGAGACTGTAAAGAAAATGAACATAATCAACAAAATAAAATCTGGATGTATGGAAGTTTCCTTGAAAAGAAACTCTACAAGAGAGGTATTCGATAAGGAATGTATAGAAAATAAGGATTCTGCCTCCCTGGTGCAGTTTGGTAAAATTCGAAGACATCTTTGCCGTTTGAAAAGCGAACAAATACCAAAAGTCCATCAAGTCCAATAGAAGTGCAAGAAATGTTTGCAACGAAAGAAATTCTCGAAAAATTTGGAAGCTCGAAGTACTCTACAAAGGATACTTTCTATAGAGACACAATTATAGAAACAAATTTTTTGTATTCCGTGTTTGTTTCCCCAACAATTACGGAAATTTTAAATTCACATCGGCAAATCAAAAGGAAATTCCTTTTAGATGCTACTTTCAGTGTGTTACCTTCTTGCGGTTACAAGCAGCTTTTAATTATTCACGTAGAATATCTTGACCATGTGAGTTGTTTTACACAAGGTGGCGCAAAATTAATCATCCAATTTTGTTTTTGAATAGCTTCTTTACTAAATAAGAAAAAATTATTTTGAGTAAAAGAAATTTTAATTTGGATCTTTATAATTTTTTCTGTTAAGTGAAAAATATGATATCCTTCAAGTGGCTGGCGCCAGTGTTGATACAAATTAGTGCTCGTTTTATCGCATTTTCCATCACATATCACATATATTTCGTATTTGACATTATGTCCTCTTGTGTCCCTTTTCACGTCAATCGGTCATAAAGTCCATGGGCATTATGCCTTTTTTGAAATGGACATAACGTCCATGGACATTATGTCCGTTTGGAGTGGACATAATGTCCATGGACGCTATGTCCGTGGACCTTATGTCACCCCACCACATATATCTAGTAAATTTAAATTAAAAAAACCATTATTTTAAAAATAAAAATTTAATCTTCCTAATCTATTATTTAAATAAAAGCTCCTAGTAATATTGGTAAAGAAGCTAATAAAGTATAAAATAATAAATAAATCTCTGCTTGTAACCGTTCAGGTTGATAACCTCACCCTAAAATCAAAAATAGTGTTGGAATTAATCTTCTTTCAAAAAATAAATAAAATAACAATAAACTCATTCTTCTAAAAGTTAAATATAGATAGTATCTAATAATATATGTAATAACATTTAATAAAAAAAAATTATAAAATTATTTTTTATTATTGTGAAATAAATTTTTAGGCGATTACATAATTAGCTGCTTAATATCAGACATTAGTAATTTTGAAAAATTTGTTAATCTTCCAAATAACGTATCTAACACCGATTTTTAGGCCACTACAAGAAATACTCGTAAGAATAATAACAAATTTTATATCTAACCAGAGAAGGTAAGGAATGGTAAAAATTTTGAAAACATGCACCCCTTCTAGGGGATTGAATGTCGAAAAATTGTAAACCGGCGCGAACGTAGGAAATTATTTGGAGAGGGAAGAAAAATTATATAGTTACTTATTATTAATATTAATTTCCATTTGACCTCCTTTTTGCAAGAGTATGTCACACCAAATCAGATCTCCATTGAACCTGTTAAGAAATCATTTAAAAACACGAGTACTTCTCGCGGAGTTTAAAAGAAGATCTCTCATGGAACCCGTAATTAAACCTAGAGTACTCCTCGGGAAGGTTAGAAGACCTCGTTTTCTCCTCCTTCACCCAAATCAGCAATTGGGTGTACTATCAAAGCTATATAAAAAAATTCCAAGTTTCTGCCTCCTAGCCTAAGCGGTTGCTGAGATCTGGAAATCAAAATTTTTCCTGATAAGTACAACCTTCAGCAGTTCAAAAACAACGTTCACAGACATTTCAGACGCTCCCCTGCAGTGCAATCTTTCTACACGCCCTTAGGGGTTTATATTTATAATATAAATTCTGAAATAATTTTTTTGATGATTATATAGGAAGCCTTTGGAAGTACATATAAATTCTATATCTTATCAGATCTATGAAATATGTAGGAGTTTATGAAAACGTCAGCAGCGCCCTTACTTGGGGATTGGATATAAAAAAACTCTGAAAAAAGATTTTAGATAAATGTAAAGAAATTCAGAGGAAGTAAAAACCAATTCGATATTACGTCACTCTTATGAGAAACGACGGACTTCGTGTAAACGTGTTCAAAACCCTTTATTCCCTCTTAGGGGTAGAGCTTGAAAAAATTAGAAAAATGCTTTCCAAGCATTTATGTGAGAAATCCATAGTATAAAATACCTCTGTGAACTTAGCACCCCACTTTAACCAAATTGAATAAAAAAATTGTTTTCGTGTGGAGCTTTGTTTGTACTTGATTGTACCGAAAAAATTTTCGTTTGTACCTCCAAGGGAACGGAGAAAAAATTGCTCCGTGTGAACTTAGCACCCGACTTGCACCAAATTAACTGAAATTTTTTATTCAGATAAAACCCCGTCTGTAAATGATTGTACCGAAAATGATTTTTTTTTTTTTTTTAATAAAAAAATAAAAAAAAATAATTAAAATTTTTTTTAAAAAAAAAAAAAAAAAAAAAAGGACGACAAACTATTGTAAATTGCTTCTATTTGATTGTACCTTCAATCGATTTTAAAATACTTTAAAATTTACATCAAAAACCAGCTATCTAAACCAACCAATCCTTCACACAAAGAGTAAAATAATTAGAACGACAACACTATATAAATCGATGACCGGAGTATGATCGATTTTCAAAATTCGAAAAACCAAAGATGCAAATATATGCTATAGATACCGTAGTTGATTGTACCTCCAAGAAATTTTAAGAAATATTAATTTTTCCATCAAAAAATAACATTCTAAATCAGCCAATAATTCACACTCAGAGAGAAATAATTCGAAAGACGATCCTTCGACAACACATTATAAGTCGGCATAGTATAGACCGATTTTCAAAATTCGAAAAACCAAAGATGCAAATATATGCTAAAGGTACCGTAGTTGATTGTACCTCCAAGAAATTTTAAGAAATATTAATTTTTCCATCAAAAAATAACATTCTAAATCAGCCAATAATTCACACTCAGAGATAAATAATTCGAAAGACGATCCTTCGACAACACATTATAAGTCGGCATAGTATAGACCGATTTTCAAAATTCGAAAAACCAAAGATGCAAATATATGCTAAAGGTACCGTAGTTGATTGTACCTCCAAGAAATTTTAAGAAATATTAATTTTTCCATCAAAAAATAACATTCTAAATCAGCCAATAATTCACACTCAGAGATAAATAATTCGAAAGACGATCCTTCGACAACACATTATAAGTCGGCATAGTATAGACCGATTTTCAAAATTCGAAAAACCAAAGATGCAAATATATGCTATAGATACTGTAGTTGATTGTACCTCCAAGAAATTTTAAGAAATATTAATTTTTCCATCAAAAAATAACATTCTAAATCAGCCAATAATTCACACTCAGAGAGAAATAATTCGAAAGACGATCCTTCGACAACACATTATAAGTCGGCATAGTATAGACCGATTTTCAAAATTCGAGAAATCCCTAAAATACTCTTGGCTGCCGATAAAATAAAATACGTATCCTTTAGATTTTAGTATTCTACAATATATATAACAAAATCGGCGTGCGTCACTTGGCAATGATCCCGTAAGTGCAACAGAAATATCTTTTCGTCAAAATCGGTTTGTTTATGGTTTTTTCCTTTTTTTTACCTATGAATGAATATTTTACTTAAATTCTTCCTGGAATCAACCCCGAGTTTCATGAATGGAATCTGTACCTCCTGACCGTATCTATTTATTTTAATTAGTCCCTTTTTTAAAAAGGGTACCTCTCAGTTCTTAAATATGAGTTTCTTTCCAAGAAACTTGGTTGGTTCCACTGTTCAGCTCTCGGTAATAAGTTAGGTAAATATCGGATCTGAAAATCAAATCCAATTCAGAAAATACGTACCTCTTTCAAGAAAGTTTAGAGGCAAATATTTGAGACGGTACCTGTGTTGAATACACAAATTTCCTTCAAATATGTCGTCTGGTTCGCATAATTGAAAGTACAAGAAAGTAGATTATGATTTTATGGTTTATTGCTACTTCTACTGATCTCATCAATTTTCATGGAATGGGTATCTCTTCTTCTCAATTTTCCAACAGTATTTATTATTCTGAAAATTTTATAAATTTTAAACAATGATCATCGATTTACAAAGTGTTGTCTGAGGAACGTCTTTCGAATTAGTTCTCTCTGAGTGTGAATTATTGGCTGATTTAGAATGTTATTTTTTGATGGAAAAATTAATATTTCTTAAAATTTCTTGGAGGTACAATCAACTACGGTTCCTATAGCATATATTTGCATCTTTGGTTTTTCGAATTTTGAAAATCGGTCTATACTATGCCGACTTATAATGTGTTGTCGAAGAATCGTCTTTCGAATTATTTCTCTCTGAGTGTGAATTATTGGCTGATTTAGAATGTTATTTTTTGATGGAAAAATTAATATTTCTTAAAATTTCTTGGAGGTACAATCAACTACAGTATCTATAGCATATATTTGCATCTTTGGTTTTTCGAGTTTTGAAAATCGGTCTATACTATGCCGACTTATAATGTGTTGTCGAAGGATCGTCTTTCGAATTATTTCTCTCTGAGTGTGAATTATTGGCTGATTTAGAATGTTATTTTTTGATGGAAAAATTAATATTTCTTAAAATTTCTTGGAGGTACAATCAACTACAGTATCTATAGCATATATTTGCATCTTTGGTTTTTCGAGTTTTGAAAATCGGTCTATACTATGCCGACTTATAATGTGTTGTCGAAGGATCGTCTTTCGAATTATTTATCTCTGAGTGTGAATTATTGGCTGATTTAGAATGTTATTTTTTGATGGAAAAATTAATATTTCTTAAAATTTCTTGGAGGTACAATCAACTACTGTATCTATAGCATATATTTGCATCTTTGGTTTTTCGAATTTTGAAAATCGGTCTATACTATGCCGACTTATAATGTGTTGTCGAAGGATCGTCTTTCGAATTATTTCTCTCTGAGTGTGAATTATTGGCTGATTTAGAATGTTATTTTTTGATGGAAAAATTAATATTTCTTAAAATTTCTTGGAGGTACAATCAACTACAGTATCTATAGCATATATTTGCATCTTTGGTTTTTCGAGTTTTGAAAATCGGTCTATACTATGCCGACTTATAATGTGTTGTCGAAGGATCGTCTTTCGAATTATTTATCTCTGAGTGTGAATTATTGGCTGATTTAGAATGTTATTTTTTGATGGAAAAATTAATATTTCTTAAAATTTCTTGGAGGTACAATCAACTACAGTATCTATAGCATATATTTGCATCTTTGGTTTTTCGAATTTTGAAAATCGGTCTATACTATGCCGACTTATAATGTGTTGTCGAAGGATCGTCTTTCGAATTATTTATCTCTGAGTGTGAATTATTGGCTGATTTAGAATGTTATTTTTTGATGGAAAAATTAATATTTCTTAAAATTTCTTGGAGGTACAATCAACTACGGTTCCTATAGCATATATTTGCATCTTTGGTTTTTCGAATTTTGAAAATCGGTCTATACTATGCCGACTTATAATGTGTTGTCGAAGAATCGTCTTTCGAATTATTTCTCTCTGAGTGTGAATTATTGGCTGATTTAGAATGTTATTTTTTGATGGAAAAATTAATATTTCTTAAAATTTCTTGGAGGTACAATCAACTACGGTATCTATAGCATATATTTGCATCTTTGGTTTTTCGAATTTTGAAAATCGATCATACTCCGGTCATCGATTTATATAGTGTTGTCGTTCTAATTATTTTACTCTTTGTGTGAAGGATTGGTTGGTTTAGATAGCTAGTTTTTGATGTAAATTTTAAAGTATTTTAAAATCGATTGAAGGTACAATCAAATAGAAGCAATTTACAATAGTTTGCCGTCCTTTTTTTTTTTTTTAAAAAAAAAATTTTAATTATTTTTTTTTATTTTTTTATTAAAAAAAAAAAAAAATTATTTTCGGTACAATCATTTACAGGCGGGGTTCTATCTGAATAAAAAATTTCAGTTATTTTGGTGCAAGTCGGGTGCTAAGTTCACACGGAGCATTTTTTTCTCCGTTCCCTTGGAGGTACAAACGAAAATTTTTTCGGTACAATCAAGTACAAACAAAGCTCCACACGAAAACAATTTTTTTATTCAATTTGGTTAAAGTGGGGTGCTAAGTTCACAGAGGTGTATAAAATTTACTTTAGTATTTAAGAAGACCTAAGAGATATGACGAAAGTAGTGAAAATATATGCATTCCATTTTCTCTAAAACTGGCAAGTCTAAGAAATTGTAATAAATTGGACTTTGTTTAAGACGCCTACCTTTAGTGGTGTTGTTCTAGATTAACTAAGTTCTCGCCGAATTCATGTTGTTTTTACAAGCGCTACCATTTTTCTTTGGTTTGGCTATATTCAATCTACAAACTAAAAATATACTTGGTATACGGATGGCAAAAGATTTTTCAGAAAAAAATTAAGAGGATAGAGTTAAAGATCGAACACACTTTTTAGAAAAAAAATTAACAAATATTGACTTTTAATTTTACAACCACTTCCTCCAATTTCACTTCAATTGAAGTCCTTGGAGCATCAAGGGACTCATTTTCCCAACACCATGATAAAACTTGACTTTTATGGCTCGTAATTGCATTAAATTTATTTTATTGATTTTTTCATGATTTTATTAGATAAAGTTATAAAATGTAATGTTAAATCATAAAGGCTTAATTGCATCAGCTAAATTTCATCCGAATGCAATAAGGAATCAGAAAAGTTGAGCCCACTTATGCTATTAAAAAAATTAGTTGGTCCCTTGTTACACCAAGGGCTTCAATTCATATACATATACGAACAAAAATAAAAATAAGTTGTTACTGCGACAAATTGAGTTATACGTAGGTACTGTCCGAAATTAAATAGTTACAATCAATTATTACATGAATTTAAACATGTATGATATCGTCTTTTAGTTTCGAGTAGCAACTAAATGGGAGTCCTTAATAAATGACGAACTACATGCGCATTCCTTATCGTGCTTTATCCCCAACTACAATATAAATCAGAGTTCAGTATTTCATCTAGAGAATAATGCAGGGGCTTGCAGATATCCATTTTGAGCATGTTGCGCGCATTGACGAAGGGTGCAAAACAAGATTTATTACTTTAACAACAAAATTTTACAGGCATGCAGTTAAAATTTTGTTTAATTGTTTGTGGCTACTAGAGGGAATAATGAATTTAATCTTTCATTTTTACCGAAACTAATTCATATAAAATTGTAACTGCCCAAATGAACGATTTATTGAGCAATGATTTAGTATGGAGTCTGCACGTAGGATTCGGCGAATTACCTTAATTAAAATTGATTCAACCGCGTCATAAAGGTAAACTTTATTAGTTCGAAGAGATAGCTGGTTTAGTAGGGAAATAATAATAATAATAAGTTTATTTATATACAAATAGTACTACAAGATTTATATCTTATATCAAAGTACTAATAAAACCATAAATTCAACAAAAATTTAAAAATTTAACAAGAATTCAACAAAAATAGTACGAAGTTATAACAATCAATGCAAGAAGAAAGAAAAGAAAAGATAGTTAAAAATAAGGAAATAGTAGTAAAGAAAAATTACAATAAGAAAGAGAAAAATAAAAAAGAATGAAATTGATAAACTGGATATGCAATAATAATACAGAGCCAAACAACTGTAATTAATTATTTAAAAAAGAATTGTTAAATTATATTAGCAACAACTTAGTGCAACAATTCTTCTTTGCACTCTGTACCGGTAACAGGAAGGGCGAGGTGGGCTGAGAGCATCCGCTTATATTTTAGGTGGGGGCGAAGGTAACTTTAATAACTAGAGGATGAATTAAATGGGGAAAACGTTATTTTTATATTTGCAATGGAACATAGTCACTCCATTGTGCTTTTATTGCAATAAAGATGTCTTTATTCAGGTAAATTAAATGAATTTATTTTCATTTACTAAGCTGAATCTACAGATTTAATCATTAGAATATCTTTAGTTATGATTAAGAATTTATTGATTACATCGATTAATGTTATGTATATTATTTTGGCTGCGATATGCACCGCCGAATGACTAAAAATAATCACTGTAAATTTTATAAAGAACAGAGTTCACAAAACTCCTGAAAAATCACAAGAATAAATATAAAATAAAAAATAAAGCCGACAGTTCTATGAGCGGACGGAATAAAATAAATCAAAAGTAATATCGATCGTAATTCAATCATCGTTAAATGGTACAAAATAGGAAACATTCGATGGCTAACATTTTACAAGTTCTATAAAGAATTGGAACATTTATTGCACTATCGTGCGTCATCTACTATAATACTGTAAAATACGAGTAAATCGCGCTGACCTTTCCGGAGACAAAGACAAGATAATGCCGAGAAGGACATTACTTCAATAGCGCGCATAAGTTAGTTAGGAACAGCTAACACGCCGCAATAAGTTTCTTCATTGTCGCTTTCGTCGTCTTCATCATCATCCTCGTTGTCCTTATGCGCTTCTTCATTTTCCCCGTCGGAAGGATCGTCGTAGCTCTGTTCTTCTTCCTCTTCTTCTTCATCTTCTTGGGAATCAGTTTTATCGTTCGAACTCTCATCGTAAGTTGGTGTTTCGGAAGCAGTTGATTTGACTTGCCGAGCAGCTTCTCCGTCGGCCAATGCAACCAGTTCACCTGGACTTACAATGGTCACACGTCTGTTGTTCTCCTCCATGCACTTAACGTGAATTGTAGCAAACTCTTTCCGTCTTTTCTCGTCCCAACTTGAATACTAAGTAAATAAAATGATGCGATATTTTGAATACAAGGTCGTATTGTAACTTACCACGGACGACGATGTAAAAACGAATTCGTCCGTATTGCTGGTTTTGACTCGAATGTATTTCTGCAGTAGATTGGTTCCGTCTCGGCGCCATAAGCAGAGATGTGAGTTTTCCTTGTATTCCGTGTTCAGGTCTTTTCGGTAGAGATACAGTATGAACGTGCCACTCTTGTCAGGAACATTTTGATCCGATTCCAGTTTATTCGTCAACGCCTTGTGATCACTGGCTGACTGCAGACTGTAGTTCTCGTAATCTTCGTCATCGGAATTGCTCAGTTCCTTAAACTGGTCCGCACTAGACTTTTTAACTTTTCCCGCGAAGCCCGAACTATTTGCCTTGCGCTTATTCGGCCGAGTTTTGCTGGATTTGGCCTGGCGTCTCTTGCTACTTCTACTCGAATCTGGTCGCCAATCCTCTTCAGAGTCCTCTGTTTCGGTTTGATCCTCTTCGGAGTCAATGAAGGTTGTCGTTACCATTTCGGTGCGACTTCGCATATTTCCAGATCAGCTCCCGGTTTTATCGAACCTAGAAATATCATATATTGTTAGATGTCGGGTTTCTATATGTTCTGTGAAGAGTTACAAAATCCGAGGACGACTCCTAGAAACACTCTGCACAGCCTTTTGGCAAAATCGACTGAAAGGAGAAAGGACTTTCATCTGACCTGTCAACTGAAGTTTGCTTGTAAACAAACTTTTCCCCATTCAGGTAGCAAGTACACGAACCATTACATTGACTCATAACAGTCTTCTTACACGACAAACTAGGAAGAAATTCGATGATGCACAGTAGAGTTTAGGGCAAGGACATTACATTTATAATGCTGGAGTCCAGCGTGAAAAAGATTGAATCGTAGTCGGATTGAAACGTTAAAATCTCGCAACTAAATGCAGTGAAACCGAGTGAACTGCCAGTAAAATGTAAACACTGCATGAATACAGTCACCGAATTGATGTTGCAGTCAACTACCAAACGGAAATCAACTATTAGGCCCGTTCCTACGATCGTCAGTTAAATTCTAACCGGAACTTTAACTGGAAGTTTTGTACGAAAATCTGTCAGTTTAAGTTCCAGTTAGAAGGAACGGGCCTTAATGTTATAACAAAATTTACAAATTCTGTACAATTTTGGAGACCTCTTACACAATATATAAAAGTTTCATTCAACTTAACTTTCGGTTAAAAAATATATACCTTGAGACTTATCCTATACCCAGAAATGATCAGATCGTTTACGAACTACACAGTTATACCTCTCGTGTCCCTAACTAATAGAAATTAGGTCTGCTAATACTACACAAGTCATAACAAACCAACAAACAATGCATGACCTTCACCACTCCGACATAGAGCTTGTTAAATTATATTTGATAATCCCATCAGGTAAATACGCGAGCTGCCTAGTGTGAACACTACTTTCTTAACACGTATATTTTGCCTACTTAAATGCATTTAAAACGCATAGTCTGTACATGGCAGTACAACACAAACTCAATATCCAACAAAGAAAAACCAAACCATGTTGAATACCAGGACACGTAGGAATAACCGGAAATGTAGCAGCAGATTGCAGATCAAACCGCGTCCTATTCACCAAAAGGTCCTGTTATAAGAAGTAGCGTCATCGCATTCTCAGACATTAAGAAAGACATTGAAAAACATTTCATAACAGAAACACGGTCCGCATGGACCAAGAGAAGGAACTTTTATTCTACCACTATGAAACCCAGAAAGGAGGAATACAAATTACCAAAAACAATCATACGGACCGAAGCAGTGGTCATCACCAGATTTAGATTCGGTTACACCAGTCTCACTCATAAACACCTACTCAACAAGGACCCACCGCCCGTGTGTGACCGTTGAAAAGATAGCTTAGATTGCACTCATTAATTAGCATGGCCATTATCATTAATCTAAAACTCCTGTTGTACAATTGAAATGACAAAAAAATATTAGAAAATTTAAACAAAACAATAAAAATACAGTAAATACCGCTTATTGTAATCCCGGATAATGTTATAATGTGGATTTTGTTATCGAAACTGTTAGGTCCCATTCTCCACAAACGTTCGTTTTTCGTTCCTCTATTGTTATAAACCGGTTAATGTTATTGTTTTTGGCTGGTCCCAAAGAGATTACAATAAACGGTACCTGGGGCCTTATTACTGAATCCGATACGATCAAAAATAGTTACGATTTGAAATTACGATACGATTTTACTTTGGTATTACTGAATACGATCGTAAGGGCCAAACAGTGCTGCCATCAAAAGTGTGTGAATTTTACGGTTAAAAGTGTATTGCGCCTAACTTCACACTATACTAAACAATAAATTATACAAGTGGTTGTTTTTTATGTCGTTAATTTGAATTCAATATTGCTTTCGTTACTGTTGTTGACGTAGAAATGTTAGATTTGGCGGTGTATTTAACGTGTGTAGTATGTAGCGACGAGAAGATCGATGTTGAAACTCGATCAAAAATATTAAACGGATTCGTGTCGCTGTGAACCCATTAGAAGTTCCTGATCCAAGGTAGGATTTCTCTTGTACTTTATTTTTACTTAGATAATTGATTGTAAAAAATTACAGTTTCAAACAATTGTTCCGATTATCCAAGCCGCATTTTTTCAAGTTGAATGGAATAAAGGACAAATTAAAAGTACGTAGTCGCTCCTCATCAGTGCCACTAATCTTGAAATTAGCATCTGCTCTGAGCGGTATCAGTGATGCGTTGGACAGAGCGGTACGTCTCAACCGCAGGTTTCTGTTGTACTTACAGTTACAGAGCTCTTTGACGTGATGGGAACGAAGCTATGTTCGTAGTCGATGCCGCGAAACGTTTCTTGTATGAGAAATACAGATTGCCTGGTGTAATCGGCTCTGTTGATCGGACACATAGTAAGACCTAGCCATAGCGAGCACTTGTTCTTCAAATGCCGTCGCGTAGTATATTCATTTTTAAATTTTTGTTTTCAACTTCCAAGTTCAACTTTTTTTTATATCTAAGGTTTACATACGGTATATTTGCTTTTCTGTATAGGTATACTTTATTCAAATGCTCAAATTTTTTCTTTTTTGTTCGTAATTCTTCCTTTTTAAGTGACTTACGGCTGGTCGACAGCGACCGTAAAATTTGACGACCAAAACTTAACGATTTCTCAAAAAATCGTATTCAGTAATGCCAAATTTACGATCGAAATTTACGATTTATCGTTCGATCGTATTCAGTAATGCCGAATTTAGAATTTACGATTGATTTTCATCGTATCGTATTCAGTAATAAGGCCCCGGATTTTAAATTACTTTAACAGAACGTAATAACTATAATTAGGTCGACGGTCTAAATCTCTCGTAATTTATAAAATGTAATACAGTAGGTACCGCTTATTGTAATCACTTTGGGACCAGCCAAAAACAATAACATTAACCGGTTTATAACAATAGACGAACATTTGTGGAGAATTGGACCCAACTGTCGGGGTTTTAGTTGTTTATTCAGAGATTTTTAAATGAATTTTACTCTCTCGTGCGTTATGAGGTCAAATATTGTTAACTTGTTGTAGTCAGAGTAGAGAGTCAACGAAGGCGTTAGTCGAGGGAGATTGTATACCGCCTTGATTCCTTTGTTCATCAACCTTGAAATCTTTTTCAGATTATACAAAGCTGTTTCGCTCCAAGAGAGTAATCCATAGCTAATGTTGGAAAGGATGAAGGCATTGAATATGAGATCCTTCACCTGATGTTCAATATGATGGTTGCGTCTTAATAATCCCATAATGGGTGCTATTTTTTTGCGTAATTCTGATATATGAGTTGTCCAGTTTAGGCTTTCGTCAATCCTAGGTACTTAGTCTGGTTGCCTCTGAAAATTCCCTTGCAGCCAATTTCAAGATGGCTTGTTTTTCAATTTAAAAAGTATATAACTTGTTTTTGTGGCATTTACAGATAATCTATTCCCATTTAACCATGAACGTGGCAAGGTCATTGTTGATTTCCGTTTCTAAGATTACCTGTCTGTCACTCTTATACAACAGCAGGGTGTCGTCCGCAAATGTAATGTGTTTCCCCGAGAGTCCCGCATTTTGAAGGTTATGATTATATATCAGATACAAAGTCGGTCCTAGGATCGAGCCTTGTGGAATTCTCAAGTTCATGTGTCTTTCTTCGCTGTAGATGTCCATGTTTCTTGTGATATAAGTCGGTAAAATAGATAGTCCTTAATTAAGGCTTTTGGTTTTCCACGAGTACCTAATGCCTCAAGAATACTTAGTAATAGATCATGATTAACTGTATCGAAAGCCTTTCTGAGATCAATGAAAACTGAAGTTACGTAGTTTCCTTTTTCAAGTCCTTCATTTGTGTATTTCATGGCATCCAGTAAAGCTGCGGATGTATTACTTTGTTTTTGGAATCCATATTGGTTAGGATCAAAACCACCGGTTCTTGTGATGAACTTTACTAACCGTGTACTAACGACTTTTTCTATAATTTAGCTAATCGTGCTGGTAAGTGCTATAGGTCTGTAATTATTAGAATCTTTCTTTGAGCCACTTTTATGGATAGGAGTAATAAGCGATTTCTTTAAAGAGTTGGGAAATGTACCATGTGACCATTCAAACAATTATTGAAGATCCGCTTTCAAATGCATGTAAGCTCATTGATTGCTCAATGCTACAGTCCACTCTTTTTAGCCTAAACTTCGGATAATAAGCAGCTGACAATGATATATACGAACCCACTACCTCAAGTCGACTAGCACACGTAACCGTATATCAAAAACGATCAGCCACCCGCCAAAGTAATCATCTAAATACAAATGCTTTGAATGTAAAATGAAACGGAAGAAAACTTTACTGATCGTCTTTTGTTTGCCAAATGAAATAAATTAAATTGCGATAAGGCTTTAAAAACCAATAGAAGAGTCGATTTACAGAAAAAAGCAAACTTAAAAAGATTCATTGCCGTAATCGTCGCTACCGACGTCGTTCGCCTTTGACGGTTTTTCGCTTCTCTTTTTTTTCTTCCTTCTGTTGTTTCTGCTTTTCACGATCTTCCTTGTCCTTATCCTTTTTCTTTTGACTGTCCAGTTTGGCTTGCTCACGTTTTTCCTTTAATGCCTGCTGCACATCGTGCACGTTTGTATTTTTTACCATTCCCCCGACCTGTGCTTCTTCGACAGCCGATTCCTCGTCTTCGTCTTCGCTTCCAGAAAGCTATAAGAAAAAATCAAGAATCACATGGAAGCAATGTGATTGTCGCCGCCCATCATACCTGACTGTATTGGGCGAGGATTTGCTCACGGATTCTCTGTTCTTCGGGGGTGTAATGGCGTTGTACGGTGGTTTGTAGCTTCTGCGACTCTAGAATCCGGGCAAGCTGAGCGTCAACGTCCTCCACAGTCCTCTCCGATGGATTCGCCACTTTCGGCTGACTCTCGTTCCACTTATCGAGTATTTCATGGACTATTGTATTTAAGTTATTCTCCTGTTATTTTCATCAATATATGAGTAATAATTTCAATATTATGAACGTATGATTATGAAAATATTCGGAAAATTCTTGTGGCGGGCAGAAAGGAGGAACTGTCAAGTACTTACAATTATCGCACTGAGAATTCCTTCGAGAGCCTCCAATTTCTCGTCCGTCGACTCCTCCCCTTCCAGGATGCCAATTATGTACGATCCGAAGACATTTTCGTCCGTATTTATGTTTCGAAGTTTCTGATTCAGCCACTCAACGAATTGCGAACTGCCCCCCAGAGCCGTCATCTTTTCTACCGTCTCGTCCTGTCAACCAAATATCGTGCGCACCGAGGCCGACTACTCGTGCTGGCAATGTAACTGGGCTGCCAGCTCCACTTACAAATTAAATTGCAGACTTTTGACGTCTCTTTTGGGTATTTTTAGCAACAAAAGAGTACGTTCAATGATTTAATTGACAAATGTGAAAGGTAGAAATTGCCACCTGGTTGCAAGAAGCACAACTAAGATTTTAAATCAATTCTCAGCAGCTAATAATTGTTTCATCGCGGTTCGTATGTTATTTTACTTTATTATTTTTAAAGTACTATGTTATCGACTTGAAATTTAAAACAAATTTGCTACCCCGTACGCCGTAACTACTCCAAACCGTTTGAAGGTACGTAGTTCACAAACTGCTTGAGATATTACGTTTCAATTTGTATAATAAAATATAATGGGTCACCCCTACGAGTGGTATATTTTGTAGGGATGGGGCTGTACGGGGAAGAAGGGGGGGGGGGAGCAATATAGGTGAAAAATGTTGGTTTCTAGATCTCAGCAACCACTTGTGCTAGGAGGCTCAAAGTTGGAACTTAAGCAGGGAATACACTGTACAACGGTTGTACCAACTGTTGTCCCAATTTGCCGTTCAATACGACGGTTACATCGTGTATGCGTTTATGAACAACGGTTCGGCCAATATCACACGGTTGTATGCTCTGGACCGAAAACCGGCGGTCGCATGCGATAGGTCGTTTGTAAGTATATTGTATAGTGTATTATCATGAATACATCTGTTGGAGTAATTTCATTCGTACACTCTTAGTGCTTCTGTCTTATTAAATACTGTATTGGGAATAACAATGAAATCTTGTTGGAAGAAAATTGTAAGCAAATCCCATGGTGTGTTCCGAGCATGCATACAACCGCTGGACAGAAATCGCAACAACACACATCGGTACAACCGTTGTATCGTGTATTCCCTGCTTTATGTTGAATTATGATAGAAGAAGCATATGCAAAAAAATTTTCGATAGGTAGTGTGGAGTGTGTGAGGAGGAGGGGGGAAATGCGGCCAAGACACTTAAGAGTTGGGATTGAATGGGATTGATTTCATATGGCTAAGTCTTTAGGGATAATAGAAGATTAGAAAAAGGTTAACATTTTTAGGGTGGGTGATGTGGTGTGTGGGTGGGGAGTGACGCCCACGTTCTCTTATGAATTTTACGATGCGGGAAGCATGTCGAGCTTACAATAAGGTGCTGTTTGTTTTGCTGCTAGTGAAATCTGTCAGTCGTTGGCCGTTGCCGCTATTAATATCATGAAAACTGTCTGATTGGCTCTATATACCTAGGTTTCTTCTTTGCCCACTTTCGAGTTAAAGTCACCTAATACTATTTTTATATCGTTCAACGGAAGGGATTCGAATGTTGATTCTATGTTGCTGTAGAAATCATCTTTAACTTCGTCGTCTTTATCTTCCGTCGGGGCGTGGACATTAATAAGCCCAACACTAAAGAATTTTACAATTCAGTCCGAGGCAGTGGATCAAGTTCGAAACTAGGTTGATTTTCCGAGTATGAGTAGTTAACACATCGCAAACCCAACCCGCAAGCCTGGAGGGCCGGTCCTACTTCATTATTACACCCTGGCAGGAAAAGGATGGGAGTTTTCAGCTGGAAATTATATGCTGGAGTTATACAACTATTTCATATATGTATTGTTACAGGTCGATTGATTTGAAGTCGTGAAAAGAAAAGAAGAGAAATGATTAGTTTCCAATACCGCGATAAGATGTTAAAATAAAACTTACCAAAGCAGATCGCATTCCGTATCCTTATACGGCTACTCCACTCCACAATGCTCCGTGTCAACCGAAAAAGCGAATTAATACTTAGTCAATTGCACAATGGAAGCGGAGCTGGAAGATGGCTTAAGTAGGAAACTGAATTGTTAGTAACTAAGTGCATTAACGTGAATTATTAGGATTAGGAATTATTAGGATTTGGTTAGGATTAAGGAAGAATTTACGATTAACCATTGACAATTTACAAATGGAATCACAACACGGCGAAACACAACATAAACTGAAATACGTAAACGGGAATACAAATAAAAGATCACATCACAAACTTAAACAAAACCATCACATCACACTGTCACAGAAATGTCACATGACATTCAAATCGGCCTTGCAATATGGTGGTCTTACACTGCGCGAAGTGTAATCGACTAAGTTGGTGATCGGTTTTCCGCTAAAGCGTCGGTTGGGTAAATAAAAAGTGACCCACGTATAAGAGTGCGATGCACCTGAGAGAAAGTTGAATGATCTAGAGAAAGCAGATGTTTTAATAATAATAGATTTAGTCCCTTCATGCAAAATGGGCCATTCCTTCCCAACTCGAGAGCTGTAGAAGAAATTCCAATTTGAGCGCACTTTCTCAGCTTAGAGAACTGATGAAAATGCTGTCACTCAGCTCAATGAACTGGAAAATTTTTCACCGTATCAACTTACTCATGCATGTTAAGGTTCCTGTATACGCACTCACACTACTCACCCTACCTAAGGTTTGGCCGATGCATGCTCAGGTCGAAAACCAGTAAATTTAAATTTTTTTGATTTTTTTGGGGGAATATCACATATCAATTCGAAATAGTCTAATTTTCGGTACAAAATAGGAAATTTCCATAAAAGAAATAGATAATGTACGTAAATTTACAAAAGAAAACCTTAATTCGCGCAACCATACTATGCGCACACATACTATGCACCTATACACCGAAATTTCGTGCAGCCAAACTTAAAAGTTTGGCTGCACGAAAACAACCTTTTTTTAGGTTATGTAGTGGTCTTCTAGTCCAATTTTGGGCTATCGGCCGAACTCCTACTAGAAGGGTGTGTGAGTATACAGTGACTCTAATGCATGTATACTGAAATTGGGCTCAGAGTCCAATCAAATTACCGTAACCCACAGGCACTCCCCAGTCAGTGCAACTCACTGGTATAACGGGTCGTACCGAGAAATATCGCTTTCAAATATTTTATTAATATCGAGAAAAATAATAAAAAATAAAAGTTATTAATAAATATAAACAAATGTAAATCGAGAGGGGAGAGGATTGTGAAAAATTAAAAAAAAAAAAATAGTGAAAAATAAACACGTAAACATGCAAAACATTCAACAACAAAATCTACGACCATTCCGTAGAATCTTCGAGAATCCGCCTGTTTCCAGGTCGTTTGTAATTGTAACAATTCTTACTACCGTTTTTAGTTCTGACATAAGAGATGCTTTTCGTTTCAACTGAAACACATTCTTTGCCATTTGTATATTTGTCGGTAAAGCATTATATTCTCATATTGCCTCAAAGACAGGATCCTTTCTAAGTCGATCTGTCCTTGGAACATGTTGCTGTTTAATAGATTGTGTGTTTCTTGGTTGTTAATCAATTTGATGGAGGATTTAAGTTGTTTGTTTTTTATATTGTGAATTAGCTTTATTCGTGCTAGGCTTATGTGCTGGTGTATGGTTAGTTTCCCATAGGCAGGGCAAAGTTCAATCGATGGTGTCAGATGTGGTAAATTGTAAACGGCCTTAATGCCTCTATTCATTAGTCTCGCGATTTTGTTCAAGTTTTTTTTTAGAGATCTGGCTCCATTGTCACTGTTGTCCGGCCCATAAGAATTGACTGTGGTGAGTTTATGTTTTTCTTGTTTGAAGTTCAAACACCTACCATCTACTACACCAGTGCTTCTGGCCATTCCCGATAACTCCATGCCCATCTTAATTTCTCAACCGGACTTGGGACCGACTATGATGGAGTTTGTCCTTCTTAGTTAATTATAAAATTAAATTCAATTCACTTTTACCGACATTTTTGATATTTTAAGTATTCACTTGCATTCTTAATTTTGAATGAAAATAACGATCAACTGCCAGTTTCTTTCTATCATGGTAGGTTCCAAAATGTTCCACCAGAGCATACAGTGTATTTATCAATTAGTCTGTTCTTTTTGCATGAAATTTCTGCACTTTTTTGCACTGGATTTTATAAGCAGCCTTTGACGTCAAATCAATGACACAAACTCAACCTCAAATAGTGTTCTTGTTCCTTCCCCGCCACTCCCTTTTACACTTTCCTGCACTAGGTCGAGAGCCAGTGGAAAAAGTGTAGAAAGTGTACACTGAAACCGACAAAAAGAACAGACTAAATATAAATCATTGCCTGCTGGGTAACGAAAAAAGAAAGTGAATTTCGCAAAAGGATTTTGGTACACCCTGCTCTTAGAAATGTCAAACGATTGTCAAAAGTCAGAATTTTGTTTGTTGACGGTGATTTTTGAATTGAAAAAGTAATGAATACTGAAAACTTGGATTTTAATAGAATTTGCCGTATATGCTGCGCCGAAGGTCATATGATGTCCGTATTCAAAGTCCATATACACAAAAAGTTGATGGCCTGTGCATCAGTACAGGTGAAATTTTCAAAAAATTTTAAGCCGTGTTTATAGCGTAACTTTCACTTAGGTCTGGCAGAACGATGGTCTTCCCAGTCAAATATGTAACAAGTGCATCGCGAAATTACATATTTCCTTTCAGTTTAAAAAGTTGTGTGAAAAGTCCGATTCAAGGCTTCGAAATTACTTGGCGGACATAAGAGAAGTGCTTCAACAAGCTACACCCCAATTGCTGGTAACTGAAGACGCTAATCAGTTAAACAAAACGAAAATTCCATCAGCAAGCGTAATTAGTAGTGACTTTGTTTACGTCGAAAACTGTGACCAGCACGTGTCTGAGGCGAAAGCCTTGGTCGTAAATCAACGCGAAACTCCTTTGATCGCATTGCCGATTCAGCCGTACACATTGCACAGCCTTCCTTCCGTTCAATATCAAACTTATAATCTAAACCTATCGCTTCCAAACCAAACCGGTACCGCTACAGGCCAATGTCCCTCTCAAAATATAAATGTTCTGCAACAAAGCTACAGTAGCTCCAACCAGGTAACGCCGCCAGTCAATGAAATGAAAGTCTCGGCCATTAATTCAATCCCCTTTGATTGTTTCAGTTGCTTCCCGCATTGAAGCAAGATTTGCCGTCAAGAACCCGCGTTTTCACCGAAAACGGCAAATTAATTAAACAACTGCAGTGTAACCTTCACTGCTCCGTATGTGCCAAGAAATTCGGATCGAACATCAAGCTGAACCGTCACATGAAAACGCATTCGAATGAAACACCGTTCCGATGCAAGATTTGCCACAAAGGATTCACGCACAGCGGCAACTTCAAGGTTCACATGCGCATGCACAACGACGAACGTCCGTACCAGTGTTCCTTGTGCGATCGTGCCTGCCGACAACAACAAGATCTCGAGAAGCACATGCGAACGCACACCGGAGAACGACCGCACGTCTGCCCATTGTGCAGCAAAGCTTTCTCAACGTCCAGCAATCTCATTGCTCACTCGCGTACACATTCCGGCGAAAAACCGTATGTTTGTTCGATTTGTCAGAAAGCGTTTTGCCAATCGAACGAGCTAACGAAACATTTACGGTCGCATACGGGCGAGAAGAGCCATACGTGCAAGTTGTGTAATAAAGGATTCAATGGTTCGTCAACGTTGGTCGTGCATATGCGTAGTCACACCGGTGAACGACCGTATACTTGCAACATGTGCAATAAGACGTTCACGCAGTCGAGTTGCCTTCAGGTGCACCTAAAGCGACATTCGTGTTTTAAGCACAACGCAGAAATTGTTTGTGAACAGTGCGATCAACGATTTCACCGCGCAAGTGACTTTAATAAGCATTTAGAAGTTCACGCTGTGGATATGGAAAGCTCACTGAATGTCGGTTGAAAGTTCACGTGATGATATTTACAAAAGTGTAATATAAATTAATAATTATAGTTCTAGATGAAATACTAAACTTTGATTTATATTGTAGTTGAAGAGCTAGCACCACCCTTTCTTCTTTCGCCTTGTGGCGAATAGGTCAGATCAAAATATTCGAAGAACAGGTAAGGTGTACCTTAATGTTGGCCGATTTCTACTTTATGCTGGATTTACACCTCTATAAAATCGATGGACGAAAAAACTGTTGTGATCTTGTGGTGGTAAAGCAGCGCAAACGTTCAATGTAAACCCAGCATCATGGTAGATTTACACCGAATACATTGAGGCGCGACTGTACCCCACTAGCAATTCTGCATCAAAGATAATGAAAAACCGAGGAAGCGGGCCGTATTAGACAAGCAGCGCAATCTGTTTTCTCTGTCGACTATTACGGGTCTAAAAACATTCAACTGTATGGAGTGAATCCACACTAATTAAGTTGCAACATTGGGAAATGGAAATGAAAGGCCTTAGGTGACGCAGAGGTTACGCAAGACGAACTAAAAATCAAAGAGAATGAGCCAAACGACCGGGAATCGGTTCCTACCCGCAGCCGTGATTTTTATTTCATTATTATAATTTAGTAATCAACCGAAACTGTAGAGATGCTGAATCTAGATACGGTTTTTCTCATACTCCTTACCGTCGTGACTACGTGAAAGGTGTTGCTGTTTTGCTCGTACAATCGATCTCATCCACGCTCATCAATACTAGAGATCCCCTATCGCGCATTGTATTTAAAATCCGAATGAGCCAGAACGAGATAGCAATATGTGGACTTAGTGAAAAGAATGTATGAAGTAGACCTTAGAGCCGGGGTTCTCAACCTTTTAGGCACTGCGACCCCCTTTTTAAGTTGACTAATTTGCCGACCTCCCCCTTTCATTATAAATGGTGTGTATATTTGCGCGCGCAACCTCTGGAAAGTTGGCGAGGGGAGGGGTTCGCGAGCGCCGAAGGGCTGAAGAAATGTTGCTCTTTTTGACTGATAGAAAACCTAAACTTTCCAGTTTTTTCAGTGATGAAAAGTGGTTGATAAAGCTTGCCTATTTAGCAGACATCTTCTCCCACCTCAACAGTTTGAACTTATCCATGCAAGGAGAACACAAAACTCTTATTTATGCTCAAGAAAGAGTAAAAGCATTTATAAAAAAAAACTTACTGCTTGGAACACACGAATTAAGAAAGAAGACTGAACATTTTTTCGCTTACTCAAGAATTTAAAGAGTTTGTTTTGATGCCATTTGCCAGATCCTACAACTTTGAGCGAGGATTTTTCATCTTGGTGACTTAAAAACAAAGTCAAGAAATCGTTTGACACTAGAAAATGACATTATTTTGTGTGCTTCTACAATAAAACCCAGACATTCAAAAATTAGTTAGTTACAAACAAGCTCAAGTTTATCATTAACTAAATGAGCGATGACTTTGCGGGACTGTTTTTAGTTTTCTTCCTCTTCAGAAGAGTACCATTTCTAGATGTTCCTTTTTCTTTAGTCCCATAGAAATATTAAGTTATTTTTTTCTTCTTTTTTTTAAAGAAATGCTTGTTTTCCGAGCTAAATACTGTTTATTTTAATTTTTGTTAGACGTCTCAAACTAGATAGTTCAATATCTTAACAGCTAAATTAAACCTCAGGAAAGTATGATGGGGGGGGGGGGAGGGTTTTATCAAGTTTCCCCATACTAAATGTGATGACCTAAAAAAAAAAAAAAAGGTCCTCACTTCCCTATGAAAATAGGCCAGGGTTTGAACCCCCAAAACCTGGTAAGGCCATATCTGTTGCCGATCTTTGATCGAATGGTACCATAGAGACATATATACAGGAGACGAAAAGGCACTGTGTTTGTATGAAAATAGTCGCCTCGTATTCAAAAGTAGGGCTTTTTTTCTTTTCAAGACCGGAGTATAACTTACATTTGAGTAAGATTCTGATAGTAGCATTGGCCGCCATTCACAGTCGTCATAAAGTTGGCTTTGAGTTAGAGCTGACTTTAGTGCCATATTAATAATACGGCACTAAAGTCAGCTTTAACTTAAAAGCCAACTATATGACGACTGTGAATAGCGGCCATTGTGTTTATTGCCGGTCCCTTGCAAGAAATCGTTCAGCTTAAAACGAGTCGCCGCTTTGAAATTTCGCTTTCTCCAAACTCAACAAGAACATAGAAATAATTCGCAACTCCAGATTTCATGGATTTTTTTTGTAAATTGTAAAGCCTTCCTCTAATGTTTTCTAGAATTTAGTATTCGAAAGAAGAGTTGTACAAAATTGAAAGGAGTAGTACAGTAGTACATGAAGTTCAATGGTATTACAAATACTATACTATAGTAGTACGAAAGCGCTGGTCAGCACCCAGCACGTTTACTATTCTTGAGGACGAGATGGGGAAATATATACCTTTAATTTTTACTCTCAAATGTTGCCTCCTACTCAAGCGCACGAACTAACATAGCGGTAGTTTGTACATAAGATGCCATGAATTTTTCGGGGTATCACTTACCCTTTATGTCATAGACAATCTCCACCAATGAAGCATATGGAATGGCTGTGTTGGTATGAATGTGGCAAGCCTGAAGCCAATCAGCAACATGATTTCTGACGGGCTGCACCCAGGATCTGCTTGCTATATACTTGTATTTCGCTTTCAATCCAAATTATTGTTCTTCCGCCTTCTTCTTTTGACACTGCATCTTCCTTCCACTTCAATACATTTTTAGATAAGATTACGTTCTTTATTGTTCGTTTTTTACCTATATTACTAGTCGCGTACCGCGGCTACACTCTCATTGTTTTATCGCCTCTGTTACTTCCGTTTATCCATTGGTCCTGTTTCTCTCGTTGATACATTACTCCCGTTTCTGGTATACTTTCTCAGCTCAAGCAACTGGAGACATTAATGCCATTTTTCATTTTTTCACTTTTCATTTTTCATTTTTCTTTTCATCCACCATCCCCCATCCTCGTTTCATCCTCCATTCTCTATCCACCATCCTCCATACTTCATCCACTCAAATGTTGAAATAGCTCGCGAACCATCAATTTCGGGAATATATAATTATGTTTCATTGCCCCTGTTACTCACGTCACGTGATCGCAGCCGGTAGTAAAATCGAAACAAATAAATTAAAAAAAAATCACAAATGTTCGCGGTTGGCAGGATTCGAACCTACGCTCCCAGAGGGAATCATCTGATTTCCAGTCAGACGCCTTACCCGCTCGGCTACGACTGCCTGTTGTAAATTTTTAATTCTAAGTCAGGTTCATCTGATTCAACTTATTAAAAAACTCAAATGTTGAAATAACTCGCGAACCACCAATTTCGGGAATATATAATTATGTTCACGACCTGTCCGGTAGTCTCGAGATTGTCCATGCAAAATTTGGGAGGGAGCGGTTCACAAGTGTAGATTTTAATCGCGCTCGACCAAAAAACTGACTTATTTTTATATATTAGATGACATACCTATCTATTTTTTCCAAATATATTTATGTGCAACACAGGCATGATTTAAAACCAATTTATATTTTGTATATAAACAGTTAGCCCTTTGTGTCAAAAAAGTTGACATAGTTCCAGTTCAGCTTTACATTTCTCGACTTCTCTTGCCCCATGTCTATTCTTAGGGTTTTTGGGGCTAAAGTTTCGCCCCAACGTGTCGTTGTGAACCCACCATCAATATTCCATGGAAGGTTCGGACATTTGCCACTAGAGCACTCGGTATATTCATATCAGGAAGACCTTTTATTAAGACGATTGAACGCGCTTCCCAGCTCCATGGTTCACGACAAAATCCCAACGTTATCAAGAAGAAGAAACCAAACACACAGAAATCGCGGCCATGTTGAACAACTCGCCTTGCTCGGCCGAAGTTCGACCATCTCCGGTTTCCCCATCATCGAATTCTTGACGTACTGTCGTACTGCGGATAATTTTCCTTGATTTCAGTCGTTCTAGAAACTAAATTCGATTAATTCGACGGCAAACCGCTCAAACGTGTTTTTACCTATTCGAAATAAAGTCACGGTAGTGTTGATTGTGTGCGTCGTGAAATTTAAACGAAAGACAACAAAAAGAGTGCCTTCCCAAGTTCAGTGTCGGCCTTTTCCACTTCTCCGTTTCTCGTAGCACGAAAATTTAATCGTCATGTCGGCATCGCAATTGTATTATTTGCACGGGAAAATATTCTTCGGCGTTCGATGTACCTAAACAGTGCGCGCAGTTTGTGCTAAATTCGTTGGCCAATAAATCGGCGCGATTCGAATGGCAAATTTCCTTAGGTAAAGAAAGTGTCGGAATGGAAGTTTTCGAAATTGTTTTCGCCTAGTGCATTACAAAAAAAATCGCATTTCGAAAAGCGCTAGTTGAGAGATTTAAAAACAAAGCGGGGAAATCGCTCCTTGTAGTCATCAGCGCGGCGAATGTCAAAACACATGCATATGCGAGCATGTGAATTGGTTTGATTTGATTGAGGGAGTGCGGTGTACATTGGCGCGCAGTTGCTCCTATTATTTTATTTCGATTTCACAGTGGAACGGGGGGACCTTGACGCGATTTTGTTTTGACTTTCGTTACGTGCGTGCGAGTAAATTTTTACATCGCTAGACAGCATCGTGTTTAGTTGCTGGGACTGACACCGCGAAACGAAACGTCAGAATTCGTTTTGGGATCGGGAATCACCGAATGGTTTCGAACAAAAGTAACGTTTTATTGCAAGAATTACTGAAATGTCCGCTTCAATAAAATACAATTAAAGTTTGTGACAAAAGGCCGTGAAAGTACTGAGCAGACGTTGCGCAAATTTTACTCAGCTCAAACGACATTTTAAAAAGTGGTGGAATAGAACAATCTGTCCGGACTGCTCGTTTATTCCTCAAAAGGATTTCTACAGCTTCTCGCCAGTGGAGTATGTTAAGCAGCTTTAAAGGTAAGGTTCTAAATTTTGCAGATCGTAGCAAAATTCGTCTTGAATGACGCTGTCAACTTCCAACCCACACATACTACACCTGCGATTTCTGCCTACCGTCTACTGAATGGGGTTCTCTTTTTTGTGGAACGTTGTTGTGAAATTTGAAATGTTACTAGGTTCGTTCTTTTTGCAAGGTTTGGTGTACACTACACTTTGAATGAATTGCACTTGTTCAAACTTACATCTATCTTCAAGAGAGACGTCCAGAAGCACGACAGGTTAAATTCCGAACTTTTTATTTGCTCAGATTCTTTTTATTCTGTCAATGCAAATGTATTGCTATTCCATATCCATATCATGCAAACAGTATTTTTTACTAAAACAGTTTCTGCTCTGTAAGTGTGCGTCCAGCCAACAGATTTAGTCAAAAACAGATTAGTCTCGTGCCTTGGAGTCACGCGACTAATCAGTGTGCTATGATCAATGAATTGCTATTGAAACAGACATATGATTATGATTAGTCAAAAATGTTTTTGGCTAATACTGTTTTGCACACTGAAGGTCGATCTAATCGTCGTACAGAACTCCACTTTCTTGCGCCTTCTAGCAGGCATAGTTTCGTATCATCATCAATGGCGCGACAGTCCAAATCGGGCCAGGGCGTGCAGGATACATAGTTTCGTAAGCTAAAGCGTGACCCAGCTATCGGTGTGTTTTTAAATTACCGTTTTTTTATACCTGGCAACACTAATGTCATTCCAACTTTGACAGAAATTCAGTATCATATCTCCGCTGAACGAAATGAGTCGATTTACGCTTGAACAACGCTGGGAAATATTGAAAATTTATTTCCAAAATGAAGACAATTGGACCGAAATTGCAAGAAAATTCGGTCGAGAAAGTGAGTGGAAAAAAAAATTGGTGAAAAAATTCGTGAAACGGGCATGATTATTGACGCACCAACACGTTCCCGTGTTCGTCCCGTTCGTTCGGCCTAAAATATCGCCGCGGTGGCCGAGAACATGCGCCGACAGCCGAGAACATCGTATCGCCGTCGTAGATTGGAAATGGGCATTAGCCGCTCTTCCATGCAACGAATTTTGCGTAAGGATCTTGGTTTGTAGCCCTACCAAGTTGAATTAGTCCAGCAATTGAAGGCCCCAGACCATCCGCTTCAATATCGATTCGCTGTGTGGGCTTCCGACCAACTTCAAATTGATGAAGATTTTGCTCAAAAAATCATCTTTTCGGATGAAGCTCATTTCCATCTCGGCGGGTACGTAAACAAGCAAAATTGTCGGATTGTACTTTCAAATAAAAAAATTTGGAAAAGTATTAAACGGTTTTTTCTTAATTAATTTTTAAATCGACACTTTTAGTTGGGTCACCCTTTATACGAAAAAAAACCGTCAAAAGGCCGGATAAACACCGTGGAATTCTATGTGCGCAGTTGCCGTGTACTATACACCGTGGAACTGCATAAGATGTCAGTACGTTCAGTCGAATGTGCGTCGGATTCAACCCCCAGCACCGACTACGTACTTTACTGTAAGGATTTCACACGGACACGGGCTCCTTATCTGTATTTTTGTGTACATGAGAGCTTTCTATAAGCTCGCCATACATTTCATTAAAATACATGGAAAGAACTTGAAAGAAGAAGAAGAAGAAATTGGAAAAGCTAAATGAGTTTTATGAAAATTAGTTCTTCCGATTCGACTTTTAAGCTTTTTTCAAAATCACAGTAGTCAAGACTGAGATGTCAACGCCAATTCAAAAGCTATTCACAAAATATTTAAAAATGTCCACAATTTTTAAAGCAACAATATTATTGTTAAGTGTCATTCGAAATCTCAATGGATATTAATTTGTTTTAATTCGGAAAGAATTAAGCGATGTTTGCTTAAATAATACGTGCGAGGACGGCGGTCTACATTTGATTTGTTACTATGTAAGTTGAAATGTTTGTTTCTCTATGCAGCATTTGATGTAATTTGGTTTTGAAAAACTATTTCCTCGATAGCTAAATCCAGGGAATGAATAATCGATGCTGATCAATGGTCACAATGGAATTCGAAACAAGTTTGCTGTTCTTTACAAAACTGTAAATATGTTACTCTTGGTATTTGTGAAACAGTGTTTTGAAAATAATTCCAGTTTTTGGTTTTCCTCAAATTCAGCACTGGGATAGGGATTTAGAGCATATGGCACGAGGGTGTCTAAGACATTGTTCGATTGCCAAGGACAAATGTAATGTAGCAGACGTCGCGTTTCTAGGGAAAATGAATATCACAAATTTGTATACAAACGTAAGTGGAAATATTTAATAGAAAGAAAGCCGACTCTGTGAATATCATCACTTTTTACTAGACCCGACACCTCTTTTTACATTTTTGAAAATGTTTTTAAAATATTTACGGCAATTCTACGTATAATATGTCAGGTACGTTCTTTCTACGCTGAAAATCCGCTTCATTTCTTCAAGTAGTGCAACGTTTAGTCATGGAGTTATTTCAGTTTTGAGCTTCACTGAGATTGGACAGCAAAAAAAGGGGAAAAAAATGGATTCGTGTCAAAAACGGGTAATTTTCCTTTATGAATTTAAACTTGACCACAGCGCAACGGAGTCAACCGAAAATCAACAGAGCATTTGGAACTGATACGGTAAACAAACGAACCACACAACGATGATTCGAAAAATTTCAATCAGGAGATATAACCCTTCAAAGTGAGCGTCGCGGCACCGAGGACCTTTCATCGGCAAGGACGAACTGAATTTATTAATGGAATCTGACTCACGCTGAACTGTAAGAGACATTGCAAGAAATAGAGTGTACACTATTCGACAGATTCCCGGCACTTACAACAGCTTGGAAAAATCAAAAAGGTTGATAAGTGGGTTCCGCGTGAGCTTACTGAGCAAAACATGACGCTTCGACTGGAAATGTACAGTTCCCTGCTCTCCCTGAAGAGAAACCATCCGTGTTTGAACAGGATAGTCTCATGTGCTGAAAACTGGATCCTGTATGACAATCGTCGCTGATCAATAGCTGGATGCTGACGGGACCCCAAAATACAAGCCGAAACCAGGCCTTCATCCGAAGAAGATAATGGTGACTGTTTGGTGGTCTGCAGCTGGAGTTGGTGATGCTATTATCCTCCTTCACTTAGACGTTATTGTTGCAGCTGGACTTATTCACTATTCTTTTTTGAAGCGTGGCGAAACCATTAATACAGAGAAGTATTGTACCCAATTCGATGAAATGCATGTGATGTTCAACGGGCTAGATTTATCCGCAGAGATAGAGCTATACTGCTTCAGGACAACTCACGTCCTCATGTTTCGAGAACAACGGTCCAAAAATTGAACGAGTTGCAGTATGAGACTCTTCCTTATCCACCATATTCAATAAATCTTTCGCCAACCGACTACCACTTTTTTTATACATTTGGCAAACAAACAATTCGATATAGCAGCCAGCAAAAGTGCCTTCGAGGACTTTCTTCGCTCTTCGAAGTCGGACTTCTACGAAACTGTCATAAATGCAATTGAATCTCGTTGGGAGAAGTTTTTTAATTAAGTTTTATAAAAGTTACAGTTGTTTGAAATTCTACTACTACGAAAAACGACATTTCATACGCAACAACAATACACTGCCATACCTGGTCCGATTTCTGACTTCCCATACCCAAGCTGACTGTGTCTCAGTTTCAGTTCAACTGCAAATATGAGCCGACCGAATGAGCAATATTGTGAAATTACAACAATTACAATTACAACGAGGGATTATGCTAGCAAATAAAACGTATTATTCTGTACTTCCAATAATGAAATCCAGGAAAGTGCACGAAGCTGCGAATATATAAAACTGTTATACGACCTGTGCTCTGTTATGGCAGCGAGACGTGGACATTAACACGATTTTCCCGAAAGAGCAGTTAACGCATTCGAAAGTAAAGTCTTCCGAAAAATGTTGGGATTTGTGAAGGAAGGAATGAACTGGCGAATAAGATGCTTAACTCTACGAAGAGTCAGAAGCTGCTACGTTCATAGAGCTACGTAGGCTGCAGTAGGTTGGGGAAGGACTCCAACAGGGAACAACAGGAAACTGCACTCACCTTATTCGCGATCTACATTAGCGATCTTTTGGAAACATTTGATTTTAACAAATCACCCGAGAGATCTATTGTAGTCTTCACAGACGACCTAATAATATACACACCCCATTCTAAAGCGACCAAAGCCAATAGGAACTGTAGAAAATGTTTAACGACGTCCAATTCTACACGAACTCTTGGAAGATGAAAATTAATTCACAGAAATTGGAGACTATCCTATTCCGCACCACTTTAGCCCATGCCAATAGAGATTTGAAGCGCAAATCGAAGAAATTCCATATTGTAGCTGGGGAGGGAAGCCTCAAAAAAATTCCGCACAAAACTTGTGTTAAATATCTAGGAGTAAACATAGACCAACACTTGTACTACCAACACTCTAATATTCAAATTGTAAAGGCGCGTAACGCATTTATGACTCTAAAACGGTTTTTTTACGCGAAACATTTATACCCTCGCGTTAAAATCATTTGTTACCAAGCTTTGGTGTGACCTATTCTCACTTATGGCTGCCCCATCTGGTTCAATATTAATCCATCTTATATGGTAAAATTAGGACTTTTCAAAAGAAAATGTCTACGCGCGTGTACTGGCATCTATAGAAAGGCAGAGACAGATTTTCTGCATCGTATATCGAACCAAGAAATAGGTATATGTATGAAACGGCAGAAATCTTCCGGGTTGATACGACAATCATAAAATTAATTATGAATCATATAGCTAGAACCAACTCAGATCAATAACTCAGTCCTTGGATCCACCAACCCTTCTTCTTAAACCCACAATATTTTGGGAAAACCAACAGGTTTTATCCCACCTGAAGCCTTCGTCTATCTTGACGAAAACGGCTACATTTTAGACTCCGACTACGTACCAATCATTTACCATGCATATAGGCGCGCAACCGAAAAAAATGAATATGACCCCAATCTTGAATCTAGTGACCCTCTGCCCTTATGGCAATACTCCACTGCGAACTGTGTTGACATTGACAGATATGAGAGTGAGGCTAAGAGATACTGGTGGCTTAATCGACACATTTAGTTTTTTTTGCTAGAATAAGTTAATTAAGTATTTAAGCTAACCCAAAAAAAAAAAAATGAAACTAGAATAAGTACTAACCTGGTTAGCAGCTTCCCTAGGTCTAAGGCACGCCGGACCGAGACATTCGCTATAGGAACTTATAGCCTTCAGCTATCGGTCCAAGTGACGAATAGCTCGGGCCGGAATAGTTATAAGGAAAATTAATGTACAAAAAACTGTTATGCTTAAGGCTCCATGTGCACGTTAAATGCGATTTTGATGATTTATGACTGTTTTCTTACCAATATTTCACGTTAATGGCAACAAAAAAACAAAATAAAATTACACCACTTTATTAGCTGGTATGTAAACTAGGTCGTGTATAAAGAAAAAATTCAAAACTGTATTTGGAAAAAATGCTATTAGAACAACAACCCTTGAACCTTTTTTAAAATGCGTAAATTCGAGTTTTTTAAACGCATATTGCCTATTTCTTGAATAATTAACATGTCATTTTCATTAATATAATGCTAGAAACAATCTAAAAGAAGGTCCTGTATAGAACAAATTTTAAAAAATTTCCATTTTTGTTATTAATATATGAAGTCAAACTCAAGCAATTTTTTCAAACACGATTTTCATGGCAAGAATTACATAATGCTACTGATGGTCACTCAAACCCGTCATTGCATTGACACTCTGACGTCAAAATTACGTAGAATGTGGTCACAAAGCCAACTTTGTGATCACATTCCTGCCTCGGAAAGAGTTAAACAAATGCATCGAATGTTCAGGATATGAAAAAGTAGAAGAACCTTTTCAGAATACTTTTAGTAATAATAATGTGGAAAATATTACCTTTAACCAGTGGATGTTAAACGACCGGTCAACATTAGAGGCAAAAATACAATCTTCAGATGATTTTATAGATGACCTTGTTGAACAATTTCCTTCTTTACTTCGGAACGCTGCGCGCATCACTGAACAACAAACTAAATATTTTAAAGAGAAAAAGACTTAACTTCGAATAAGTAAGTTCGTTGTATTTATTGATTTCTCGGACAATATTCCTTCGTTCTATAAAATGCGATCCAAGCATTCCACTGGAACAATGGTCAAGCCACAATCCATCCGTTTGGGAGTTATTATCACGTTGAGGTGTAATAGTACGTTAAAACTAAAAATTTAATAAAATTTTAGAAATTGATAGGTATACCAAATACAACACAATGGAGATACGCTTTTTGAGTTATTCCAGGATAAAGGTTCTTAAAAAAAATCAAGAATAGTTTTTATTCGTATTTTTTTATATTGCAACGATCTTCCCCTTTAAAGTTAACCCTATTTTGTTATTCTCTAATTCAAATTGACTGAGATATGAATTTTTAAAGAGGACTCGTACTCCATTTTTTCCGAAATCTTTAACATACTTTTATCTTTTAATAAGGACGCTCGATTTTTTAATGTAAATAAAACAAGATGCGTGTGAGATATCAACTCAAATTTTTTTTATTTGAAAGATTATTTATTTAATGACTTCAAGTACGTTCAAATGACCGCCTCGGCTTTGCTTGATGCCACTTATTCGGGAGGTCCAATTTTCGATGACTTTGGCTTTGTAAATCTGGCTGAATTTGCTGGATGACGTTTGTTATGTTGACTTAAAGGCCATCAATTGTTTGCGGCTTATACGCATAGACTTGCAATTTGAGATAGCCCCAAAATGAAGAAGCCTTAGTTAAATCGTACGCCCTATAGAACTAAATAAACAACATAAAACAAATATAGTATGATAATTGAATCCTTGTCAATTGGTTGCATCTGGTCATTCCAGCTTGTCCTTACGCTACGTTGTGTCAATCCATATTTGCGCAGTTAGTCTGACAACCAAAGATAGCAAGGTCCAATCAATATGCTTCAATAGGAGTTTTTGCACGCAGATTGTATGACAGTGGCCCCGAAAAACTTAAACGAAAAGTCATCTTGAACACTATCATAGATCAACTAAGATAGGGTAAGATGGATAATTGATTTTGTAGCACTAGCAAATTTTCGATATCAATTAATCCATTCTTCAGGATGTAGAAATCTATAAATGAACAACAATTTTATTTCATTTCAATTCATACATGCCTGAATTAAAGACATCCTAAAAATGTCTGTATATTGAGAAGCATGATTACAATTTTCAGAGAATTGGTCCTTTGATGAACTAAACTAGAGTTTTCCATCAGCCTCCTACAGCGTTAACAAGAAAATTCAATCGCAAGTGTCCTTGTAGGCTTTTGATTTCTGTGTTGTGTTGGATCTCAAAACGAATGTAGGAATGGAACATATTATGTTGCCCAAATTTACTTTTTAATCATGTTTTTAAAATGGCAGTGATTCTCGGTGTTAGAGAAGTTAATATATTTATTCTCCAAACGTTAGAAGAAACGATGGTTCGACATTACTTAATTTGTGGAACCATTTTGTAACCGAAAACGTTGTTTGCGGATCTGCTCTTTATCGCTTTTCCTAATGAGGCGGGAAGTGCAGAGATCAATTCAATACGTCAAAAACACACCCCTGCATTCCCTGTTCCACCCTCTTTTTGCCGGAACTGGCGAAAGGGTAACTCCTTTAGTCCCGGTAACTTAAAAATAGATTGGCTCCGATGAAGTAAATAATTCCTGAACACTTCGAAGATTCGGAGCAGGACTTGTCCAGTATATTCACCGGGCATAGTTTAGTAAGACTATCTGCTCTCGAATATTATTCTTCGAGATTTTATTCAAGTTATCAAAGAAGTGTTCACGTAGTCAGTCTTTGAACTAACTTTTTGATCACTTTTATCGAACGGAAAAATTTGAATTTTTTTATTTTATTTTATGTAGAATTGAATGCAGAAAAATTAAAAAATATAAAAAAATCGATATTTTTTTCGTATCCAAGTCAACCCCCTTAAGTTAGCCAACTATCTATGTACTTTTAAAAAGTCATGGACGTATGCACAAAAACACGTCTATTGGTGTCCGAACTCTTTTGAGAGCTATTGTTGATGAACTTTATCGTGAATTGTTTACATAAAGGCATTTCCCACATGCCGACGCAAAATATTTGTTGCCGCTGTTATTAACTTCGCTGCGGATCAATCATCATTTATTTACTTGACGATGCGGTTGACGTTGACCGACACGATGCGTATCAGCTATTGCAGCGAACTTCTTTGTTGTAAGTTTATTTCGCTGTAGACTGCGATTCTGTAGGTGATTGTGACTTTCAGACACTTGCTGCCAAAAGGATGTAAGTGATTGGATGGTTTATTTATGTCCTTTATTAGGTTCGTTGAAGAACTTCAAGTAATCGTAATCGTAATTTGCAGTACTTTATAATCGATAGTATCTGAATTAGAGATGGGCAAAACAGTTCATTTCAATGAAGTACTTCACAACTAGTCAATTCACTTCAAAGAGTTAGTTCAGTGAAGTACTTCAAATGAATGTTCTTTTCTTTTCTTCTTTTCTCTTCTCGCCGTTAAGTAGTCACTCACTAACATAGTGTAACGACTCGTAATCCGGGGTAGGATCATCGGGTGCCAGAATCCGTTAGAAAATATTTATTTAGTTCGACTTCACTTTATACAGATGATGATATAATTAACTCTAATTCTACATAACTATATTATTTATTAAATATGCTCGTATCTTTAATGATTTGTATTCGCTGCTGTGGTCCTGGCTTTCACTGCCGCTTCATCTCGTGTTATCTTTTTCTCCCTGCCTTGCGCTTGGCTTCTTCCCGTGCTCTGTCTTTGCTAGTTCTTGGCCGTCGCTCTTGTTCGATGCTGCTCGCTCGCCTTGACTTTCTCCTCTCTGCCCTCTCCCTGTCTTCCTCTCTCTGTGTGGCCTCTACGCTTTGGCTCTCTCCGCTCGCTCCTTGTCTTCGTCTCTCTGTGTTGCCCTTACGTTTTGGCATTCTTGTTTTCGTCTCTCTCTGTGTGTGGCAACTACTCTGTTTGCTTGGCTCTGCGATTAGTCCTCGTGGTTCTGGCGTTGTTCGTCGTACTTGTCGTGGCCGGTTGCAGCTCGACTCTTGGCACGACTCTGCTTGCCTTCATCCAGCCGGTTTCTGTGCGTCATCTTATGACTGGCTCCGTGCTTGACTTTGCTCGTCGTGGCTTGGTTTGTCGCTGCTCGGCTCAACGTTTTGGATGTCGCTGTCGTGGCCGGTTGCAGCTCGACTCTTGGCACGACTCTGCTTGCCTTCATCCAGCCGGTTTCTGTGCGTCATCTTATGACTGGCTCCGTGCTTGACTTTGCTCGTCGTTGCTTGGTTTGTCGCTGCTCGGCTCAACGTTTTGGATGTCGCTGTTTCGCTCACTCGCTACTCGGTTTGCTCCTTTACTTCGTTTGCTTCGTTGCCCGTATTGTCGCTACCTGGCGCAACGTCTGCTTGGCTAACTTTGCAACTTGGCTCGTAGCTGCTCGGCTTATCGCGGCTCGTCATCGGCTCCGCTTGGCTTTCTGCTACTGCTACTTCTTCGCTACGTCATCCTGCACTGTCTGCGTTATTTCCTCATCGGCCGTGCTTGGCTTCTTGCTGCTGCTACGTCGTCGATACGTTATCCGGCGTCGACTTGCGTTACTTTGTCGTCTGCACCGTTTGGCTTCTTGCTGCAGCTACATCTTCGCTACGTTCTCCTGCGTTGGCTACGTTGTCTTAGGCTCGGTTTGGTTTCTTCCTGCTGCTACGTTGTCCTGCGTGGGCTGCGCTCAGTGGCGGTCATACGGGGGGGCCATGGCCCCCCCCCCTAACAGATTCGTCACCCGTAATTACTTTATCACGTCTGCTTTAAATAAAAATTATATGAGACTATTAGATTAATAGATACACTTAATAAAGTATAATGCGCTTAATAAAGTATAATACAATTAAATCTGATTTTTTCTTATGCCTTTCTTAAATCTTCTTTTGTCTTTTGTCTCCTAATTGAAAAGATATAATATTTGGGTTTAGTTTTTAGGTACTGCTCGAAACTAATTTTGAAAAATTTGGATTTGGATTATGCTTGGATAATTTTCATTATGTGTTCTAATAATTTTCCTATATTTGGATGAATTTGAAATCTACTCAGGTAAAAAGCTAATCACTCAATTGAAATTTTTTTAATTTTTTCACAACACCCATCGCAATGGCTCGAACAAGTGTAAAAAAACACGTTTTAAGTTTCATCTCGAAAATATATGAGTAATACGTGTCTCAAGAACCTCAAAGAAACCAAAATTGTACATATATGTGTAAGATTCCGTAAACACCCAAGATATCGACATAGGGTCTATATAGTATCATTATGTGGATGAAATAACTCTAAATATATAGGTGGTTGGTGTACTATCAAAAATGCCATCGATGCTTAAATTCAGAAATTGAAGTTTTTCTTGAAAAGTAAATTTTTGTGCGTAACTTTGTAACGGCAAACGATACGAAGCTTGTGACATCACTAGATGATCAATGTTATGAGAAAAAGAAAAAAGTCCTTCAGTAAGGTCGAAAATGATGATTTTTAACATTTTATAAATAATCCATTATAGCTCTTATGTAGTACTTAGTGAAGGACTTTCTGAACCACTTTTTCTTTCTATAACATAATATTAAGTATTAGAAAACAGATATTTTTGTTCACTATACTAGCTTCGTATTATTAACCATTATCAAAATACAGTCGAAACCGATTGAATATAAAAAACTCCACTTTCTCATTACGACCATAAGATGGTATTTCCAATGGTATATAACCCATATCCGAGTATTTAAAATTACAATCATCCCCAGATTAATATTATTTGGCCGTTTTGTCAATACATCGGGACTCATTTTTCGGAATCTCAATTTTTTTTTTTTCTGATCAGGGTGAAACTTAAAACATATATTTTTTACACTAATTAGGACCATAATAAGAAGTACTACAATAATACAAATAATAGTCACTAAACAGCTCTAAAATTATCTTTCACCAGAACTACTTGTATAAAATATTATAAAATTTCAAATTTTATAATGCAAGCTTTCAACTTTTGTTCATTCAATTTAAATTTTCTCCTTTCCAAAAGTTAACTCTTACAAAATAAATTAGTAACTTCATCATCATAATCGTTGTAAAACAAATGTTTTCAGAGCGTTGTAAACGCTTTTCTAGATTTCAAAATCTACTTGTAGTCCAGTAATCAGAGACAAAATTTCAGTAAATATCGGAAAAAAAAGAACACGAAATGTTTTGGCGTAGTTAGGTTCTAATGATGGAGTAGAATAGGGAATCACAGTTTTAGACCAAAATTTGATATGGCGTGTGCCCGAAATATTGAATTTTCTGTTTTGTCGATTTGTAGCCGTATTTTGCATTTCTCGCTAAAAATGATACAAACCAAATTTATAGAAAATTAAATTTTCTATCTCTTTTACATGAACAACTTTATTGTAAAGTAATTATTTATTGCGTTATTAAGCGTAAAGTGCAAAAAATTAGGAGATTGTCCCAGTTTTATAAACTTTTCGACCATTTCTATTAAAAATAGATGGCATATTTACATGGCAAAGTTGTAGACAACTAAATTCCCTACAAGTTTTGCATACATCAGTTTTTCGTACAACGAACGGATCACGAGCTGGAGCACGGTAAACACACAAGCATAGTCCAGTAATCAGAGACAAAATATCAGTAAATAACGGAAATAAATGAAAGGCGAAATGTTTTGACGTGGTTAGGTTCCAATGATAGGGTAGAATAGGGAATCACAGTTTTACACCAAAACTTGTTATGGCGTGTGCCCGAAATTTTGAATTTTCTGTTTTGTCGATTTGTAGCCGTATTTTGCATGTCTCGCTAAGAATGGTTAGAATCACATTTACAGAGAATTCAACTTTCTATCCCTTTTATCTGGACAACTTTTTTCTAAAATCATCAATTATTGCTAATAATAAGCTTAAAGTGTAAAAATTTGGAGATTATCCCAGTTTTTTAAACTTTTCGACTATATTTATTAAAAATAGGTGACATATTTACATTGCAAAGTTGTAGAGGACTAAATTCCCTACAAGTTTCGTAAACACCAGTTTTTCGTAAAACGAACGGATCACGAGCGGGAGCACGGTAAACACACTGGCATGGCGAAATATGTAGCGTAAATACGTGCACAAATGCCCCGAACAATCAACTCGACGATCTGATCCAGTCAGATGAAATATGTGCACTGAAGAAAACGAGGGGCATTTATGCACGTATTTACGCTACATATTTCGCCATGCCAGTGTGTTTTCCGTACTTCGGCTCGTGATCCGTTCGTTGTACGAAAAACTGGAGTAAACAAAATTTGTAGGGAATTTAGTTGTCTACAACTTTGTCAATATGTCATTTTTTTTAATAGAAATGGTCGAAAAGTTTAAAAAACTGGGACAACCTCCTAATTTTTTGCATTTTACGCTTAATAACGTAATAAATAATGATTTTACAAAAAAGTTGTTCAGATAAAAGAGATGGAGAATTTAATTTTCTATAAATTTGGTTTGCACCATTTTTAGTGAGAAATGCAAAACACGGCTACAAATCGATAAAACAGAAAACTCAATATTTCGGGCACACGCCATATCAAATTTTGGTCTAAAACTGTGATTCCCTATTCTACCCTATCATTGGAACCTTACTACGTCAAAACTTTCGTGTTCTATTTTTTTCTTTAAGAATTCCTAGATTTACTGGACTATTGCCAAAATTATGCGATTTAATCAGGCATGTGATACTGCTTATGAAGTTATAATAATTGAAAATAATTATAAAGAATTTCCGACTTTTTAAAATTTTTAAATTACTGCACCAATACAGTAGCTACTGAACTTCAATGGCCCCCCCCCCCTTGGAAGAGTAATATGACCGCCACTGGCTGCGCTACGTTGTCTTAAGCTCCGTTTGGTTTCTTCCTGCTGCTACGTTGTCCTGTGTTGGCTGCGTTACGTTGCTGGTGCTACAACGTCCTGCTTTGACTGCGTTACGTCGTCTTAGGCTTCGCTTGGCTTCTTGCTGGTGCTTCGTTTTCGCTACGTCGTCCTGCGTTGACTGCGTTACGTCGTTTTAGGCTCCTTGCTGCTACTTCGTCTTGGCTTGGTCAGGACTTGAACTAGCCGATCACAAACTTTCAAAGAGTAATTACAAGTCCACAATGCCTTATCCAGTTTGAGTTCCGATTAGAGATAAATGTCCTTCCAGTATTTCGTCCTTCTCGATCAGATCGATTCGGTCGAGCTCAACGGTCAGTTACCTCTAAGGGGAAGTACAACCCGTTGACAACTGCCCACTCCAGCCCCTTCTTCTCGTTTCTGTGATTCGCTTCACTATATATTTAGCGAGAAATATTTACCAGCCATAAAATATTTTCGTATGGCAGGATTTTAGATTTGGAATATGGTATTTAATACAATTGGGATTTAGTGCTTTTGTCGGCGGATTTATCTGCCACACCAGGTTATTCCAAATGTGATGTTTTCCAGATTCTGTGTTCTGTGTTCTCTGTTTTATGTTTTGTATCATAGTTTAACGTACTAATTTGTTTTGTATTTGTAATCCAATGTTCTAAGTGTTAGTTCATGTGGTCTTAGTTCTAAGTTTTAATTCCTATTGTCTTCGTTCTAATTAGCAGCGAAATCCAGAAGGTATTACCGTAGAACTCCTTATAGAACTAATTCCTTATGTAGTCCTGTCCCTTTTTTTCTTATAGAAATTCTAGGCAGTAAGTGAAAAACTTTTTGTTGCAACACATACAAGTAGTTCCAGAACTCATTACTTCAACGTTATTATCAACTACTTCCATTATGTAAAAAAGTAATGCAAACGGTAATGAGTTCGATGGAAAAAAAACAGTGTTATAATTGCCCTTTCTTGTGAAATAGAATTTCATTTGTTTAAATGCGTTGTTTTTCAGTGCAAAACTGGATTTCGTCGCGTGTGCACGTGAATTCTGTGAAAAATTAAATTGTGTTCTTCTTTTTGTTTGCAAAAATTGGTAAGTACAACATTTATCAACAACTATTTTTTTTAATTGATGTTATTTTATTATCAATATTGAGGGCTAAATTATTGGTTTCTCTAGTTTTTCATACAGACGCAATGGACAATAGGAAAAAAATATAGTGGGCACAAGGCATTTGGAGCGTCATTAACACAAATTAATGATATTTTGATTAGTGAGTACTTCATATCTAATTTAATTTGTTTCAAATAGTACTTAGCTTATTTACTTTCAGAATATTTTCAACATGAAGGGTACTCTCTCGTCGATTTCCGGACAGACGTAAAGAAGTCCTTCAAACTAATGAAAAATCGGCACTTCAAAAATATATGTTTACAAAAAAAGAAGTAATTTCCTATTCGTTTTTGTTTTCCAAGAAATTTTATGTTTCAATTATATAATGAAAATAAATTAATTTGATTATTACCTATTGCGTATTTAGATAAACCATTTAAATTCAATTCCTTTCAGATTTTTGATTATGAAATTATGTAGAAATTTAAATAATGCATACGGGAAGAAATTCGCAGTAAGTATTTCTAGAGCAGTTTTCATGTAACTGATGTTGTATTGAGTTATCTGTAGTGTGCTCTGTAATGGGTTAGTTGAAACTACTTTTATCACGACTGCTCCAGCAATGCATTCTCAGATAACTTTATAGTAATTCGTTCTGGAACTACTTGCAGGTATTGCAGAATAGAGTCTTTCGCTTACCTCCTATGACATCCCCATGTTAATGTAATGACTTTTTAACATGGAGTGTAATCTATGAGGTAACTACTTGTCATTACCGTAGAGTGGTTACATCATCGATTGGGTAATGTCTTTTTTCGCTGCTGGGAAGCTTCAGTTCCATGTCTTGTGAGCGGAAATTTGTGCGAAAATTTGCGTCCTCACAATAGATAAGTCGAGCCAAATGCATTTATTACCCTTTTGAAATTCAGTCAAATGAAAGTTTGACGAACAAATACAAGTCACTCAAATGTCAACATCAGCAACTCTTGTTCTAACAAATTACAAAGCTCACATTCCCCGTGCAGTGTGTTTTTGTTCTTATTGAAAACTAAACTAAAACTCACTTGTTGCTATTGAAGTGACATCCCTGTTTTTAATATTCATACAACTCAAAATACTACACGCATATGTAATGAATATGAATTAAATATATGACAAACCACTGAGGGAGATGAGTTGTTAATTTACCAAAGAATTAACTTGAGTCTTCGCTGTGTGGGCTTCTGAGGGATACGAAGGCGAACGAAACGATAAGATTTGTTGGTTATCTATCTCTCTTCTCACCGTGTTCGTACAGTTCATTCTGTTATTCTTTAAACTTCTTTCATTCGTTTTCAGTTTATTTTATTCGCCTTTTAAATTGAACTGTAGTTCACTAAAAGGACTGAGTTACTTACTCACAAATATGAAGTGTTATTTTAGAGTAGTTCACTCGTGTACCGGCCATCTCCAATCCAACTTGAGTAATTTGTATATGAAGTTCAGTTCATATCGTAAGACGTCAATAAATTTGAATTGCTTTCCCAAGCTCCTACTTTTGCCTTGTTTTTTTTTTCCATTTCTTTATCACTGCAAAAATATCAACATCGTCTGTCGCTCAGCATGTACTAGTCTTATTTAGTCTTATTACCGTGATTAACATAATTTCGCGGTATTCATTCTCGTTGTGTGTATATTGTAGCCTTATTTCATACAATAAAGTATAATTTTGAGGTTATGTAATGTATTGGTTTAAGAAGTTTTCAATACGTTCAAATTAACTGTTTACAGTCAAATTGTCGCAACGAAGCGTGCCTTTGAAGGACATGACACATGACTCACTTATTTTCTAGTCCCATACTGTACTGGCGCTGGCAGAAGTGAATTTAACCAACAAAAGTTCAGTGTGTGAGTAAGGTGCCACCTGCCACTACAAATCATCAGTACACGAACTGAGGCTGCGGATAAATACTACCTACACTCAGTCACAAAAGTCTACATACACCGCTTAATTATGTTATATAAAGAAAACAACAAACACTAGATTCAAATCAAAACAGCTAGAATGCAATAATAAGAAACAAACAATAAAGTAACAAAAAATACCAAAAGAATCCGTTATTTCTTTAGAAAAACGAAAAAAGGAGCGATGAGCACACCACAAAAGTCTACACACAGCAAAATTAATTCAACGAATTGCATTTTCTCTACTGTAATTTCTTCGAAATTTAAAAACTGTTGATTGTATTGCTTTTTTGTATTTCACTATATTTGTTTTGAGTTAGTTTCGATAAGCGATTGCATTGAAATAGTGGAAAAATGATGTCTAGAAAAGGAATTTCGAAGGATATACGCCTTTTAGTTGTTAGATTGCGACAGGAAGGAAAATCTTTGGGCGAAATCGCCGGAATAGTTAAAGTAAGTCGTCCCACCGTCCGAAGCATTGTAAAAAAAATTTAAATTTACTGGCAGTATCGATAATAAGCCAAGATCTGGGCGACCTAGAGTGCTAAGTGAGCGTAATACTCGATCAGTATTAGAAAAAGTGAGAAAAAGTCCTAAGATAACTGCACCTGAGTAGGCGAAATATATTCAGAATGACTTCGGTAAAGTCTTACATACTGAATCTGTGCGAAGAACATTACGATCTGCTGACTATCATGGACTAGCCGCAAGGAAGAAACCGTTTATATCTACAGTAAATCGGCAAAAGCGACTTGACTGAAGAAAGCATGCAAAAGTGTGTTGATCTTCATGGAGAATTGAAAATACAAAATCATCAAAAACTTCATGGAGAATATTTTGAAAAACAAAAAAGCCATTTTTGATTATAAATATTTGTTTTTATTTGTCTATTTTAAAACTTAAATATTAACCTACGTAGCTCCAAAATGGTCGTAACCGTTTGTCAGAATTGCACTCGTAATCTTATTTTTATAGTGATATTCAACATATGTACAAAAATCAGATTCTTCAACATGACATATTTGGGGTAATTTTTTTGACAACTTTGGGGCCTCTAAAATTCGATTCAAACATTTTTCGCCGATGGAACCCTTCCATGTTTATTGAAACTGATGATTACAACTTTCTTTGAGACTAGCATTTTTCATTTAAAATATGATAATAATAATCCTTCCCAAAAAAAACAACTACCTTGCCTTAGTTAGTTAAATGAACCCAGCTATTCAATTATGAACACAAACTTAAAATTTAGTCTGACGAACCAACATAACGACAAAAAAGTTTTTATATAACCCTAAATAAGAAGAATCATGAAAAGGAGCATAAAAAGTAAAGAGCCCACAACTATTTTTGCGGGAATATGATATTTTAGCCATAGACCCCGTGATGTTAAATGATTTCGAAGCCCATATTTAGAGACCTCAAACCGGACATGGGTTGCTTGACTGCCCCTCTGTACTATTCTCAGAAATTGTATGCACGATGTTTTTTATATCAGGATATAGGTGGTCAGCCGATTTTCGGTTTCTAGGAGAAAGAGATGAAGAAAAATTGTTGTTTTAAATGTTCTTTATAATATGTTCATAGTTTGGACCCTTTCAGGGTATCCTAAAATATTTTAACCGAAACACTTTTTTTCTCCATATTTGCTAAGATTTTGTTAGTCTTTTTTTTTTTTTTTTTTTCGTCTATTATATTCTAGTTGTTGTTGTATTTTTTTCTCTAGACAAAATCTGTAGAACAATTCATTATAAGTTTAATTCAGCTCAAAAGTTTGTAACGTATGAAACGGAGCCCCGGACGAAGAATGTTTCGTCCGGGGCTCCGTTATTATTTTAATAAAATAATAAACTATTATATTACTAAAGAAATTTGTTAACGTTTCACGACTAGTAGAGATAAAAAAAGGGGATCGCGTTCAAAAAAATCGAGGAACATTAGTGGTTCTCAATTATTTTATAAAAAAGTAAAAAGAGTCCTTACATCAATAATCGCCAAAATCGCATCTTTCTTTTTTAGATTTTGTATATTATACTATTTTTCAAAACAAAGCAGAAAACTAAATTGAAATCTCAAGGTGATCAAGGTAAAAAAAAATTAAATTAAATTATTAGAGAACTAAACTAGCCCCTATTGAGAACCACTGATGTTCTTCGATTTTTTTTTACCGCGATCCCCTTGAGCAGATTTTTTATAACTTCATAACACTTCATACTATGAGTCGACCACTGGTATGACCCCATCGTTGCCGATTATTTTCAAACTTTGTATACTCGAAGAATTAGTTTAAAAAAATAATTTAATTTTTTTTCTATGCCATCTTTGTTGTTAGTGTAGTATGTTAAAGATTTCTTAAAAATGGTGTGGAATTTCATATATCCATTAGTTTTTATCGTAGAATAATGAACAAGGGCTTTCTTTAAAGGGAAAGATTACTGCAATTTAAAAAAATTAAAATAAGATTATCTATGCTACTTTTTTTTAAGTGCATATATCGATTTTTTTGTTTATCCTTGCATATGTCGAAGATTAATTTTTTATTTGCTTATACCTATATGTTTATTGTAAAGGTTTATTGAATTTAATTCACCCGCACCCTTAAACTTTTTTGATGGTCTGTCAATGTCAAAATGTTAGTCAAGGTTTACATTTTTATCATGGCGAAGTTCACGAAATTATCTCAATTATACTGTGTTTTATTTAAATACAAAATTGTTATGTCCCTATTGAACAACCTAGCGTTTTAATACAGAATAATTGATACAATTTCTAAACGTTGCTCGTCAACTTGGGATCTTAAAGTGCCAAAAATCGGTGAACACCAGTGGCTCTCAAATATTTTAATGACAAATTATAATTATATTATAATCATGAAGATTTTAATTTTATTGCGTTATACTCGTATATATGGGCTGCTCCTAAATTCATAAATTAAAGCTAGTTTATTTCTTTAATGGCTTAATAGTATTACTAATTGGCTAAAAAGATTAATACTTTGTAATAAAAACATACAAATCATGGTAATCTTAGGAACCGGTTACGATAGGATGTTTTTGTATCGAGACATTCTAAATGCTTTTCTCCTGAACGGTTCATACCACAAGATAGAAACTTGATGATTGTTTGCAGGTATACTAGGAGAATATATCGGAAAGAAGTTTTACTGACCGCCAGTGGAGTGTGTGGATGAAAAGCTATATAAATTTAATAAATTGTAATAAATTTTAAATAGAAGACTGCTTGAAATAATTTTCGTACTATAGCAACTAACTTTTTGGTTACTAGATAACTATATTGAACTTGTCGCAATCGTGTTGGCTTCATTAAAGAAAATCGGTTTAATTTTGGCTATGAAAATTCACTTACTTCACTGACATAGGTCTACATTTGCTCCCGAGAACAATGACTCCGTTATTCCTTAATGAGTCTTATTTTGCTCTTATTAGAGATGTTCCCCAGCACTAGTTGAAGCATAACAACCTCTTTTGCAATTAAACGTTGTAATTAAAACCTTGGTGAAATATGGAAAACTTGGAAAGAAAAAAATCGCCTTTATAAAACCCTGCTTAATTAATTATATGTACATATATTTCAAATTAAAAAAAACATTAAATAAAAATCATTTTTCTCTTATTTTAGGTACGATTAACTCTTCAATGCCATTAGTGTTTTAAAACTCCGAAGCAAGTAGGTATCTATTTAAAATAAATACACTTAAGCCTTTAACGAGAGTAGTGGAGACGTCTTAAGTTACTATAAGTACCTAGTCATATCATGAATACTGACACACGGTTTTTTGGAAATTCAAAAATAACGGCTTGAGATATTTTCATAATTTTTTGTCAGTTTATTCAAATAGCGGTAACAAATAAAAAAAAATACATTTATTCAAAATTGCCTTCACACACGCACGAATTCGCCTTGGCCAGTCATCAATCGCAGCACGCACCTCAGATAGGGAAAAATGGGCGACTGCATCCTCTGGATCCTTTTTCAAGGACTCAATATTGGGTGACGTTTGTAGCAGACCATGCCCTCTAAAACGGACCATAGCTTGTAATCCAAAGGATTAAGGTCTGGGCTGGCGGATGGCCATTCTTCAGTGCTAATAAACTTGGGTAAATTGTTTTTCAACCAGGCCTGGGTGGTTTTGGCCTTATGAACGGGTGCAAAGTCCTGCTGGAACACCCAATGCTGGTTTTTAAATAAGGACTCGTTGAGAGCCTTTACAACACGTTCTAAAATATCTGATTGGCAGTTTCTGGGCGCAGTTTTTACACCTTTTTCGCAAAAATTAAGCTTGGTGACGCCATCATAGGACATCCCCCACCAAACCATCACTGAGGCCGGGTGGTGCCCTTTTTGAACTCGTGAAACTACCTCGGACGCTTCCTTGGAAGAGCGATCATACACTCTATCATTCTGTTTATTGAACTTTTCCTGCGGGGTAAAAATTTTCTCGTCGGTAAACAGATTTTTTTGTTGAAATTCCCACCTGCGTGCTGGGCGAGTAGCACTTTTGATTTTGTCTTCCTATTTCCTTTCAACTTCAGATTGAGCAACTGTCCGGTTCGCCGTTTGTAAGCCCCGAGCCTCAAGTCCTTTTTAGTAATGAGACTCATAGATATCGGTTTGATGTTCATCTCTTGAGCCAAGATTTTTTGTTTGCGGAGAGGGTTTCGTCGAAATCGTTCATGCACTGCTTTGACGGCCTGCAGCGTACGAACGGGGCGAGAACGGCCGGATCGCTGGCGGTTATTTACGTTACCGGTCTCTATGGACAAATTGCTGGCACGATACACAAAACTTCGTGAAAGATTAAGCGGTCGGAGCGTTCGGAAAATGTCAACTTTTTTCATTTCACACTTGTATAGCCCTACGATAACGATACGATTTTCTTTATCCGTCCACTCCATGATGAATCACGAACCAAAACTAAATTCTTTTGGCATATAAACAACACACATACCAACTTTCAAAAATGACATATTAATATTTTGGTGCGTTACGGTATTTAAGAAATACCGTTGAGTTTACAGTTGTGTCAGTATTTATGATATGACTAGGTATACATAATTTAAATTTGAAAAATTTTGGGTTGTTTTTTTTTGACATTAGATGAGTTTCTTCTGTGACCATTGACCACCACATGTAATATACCGAATGGTATTAATTACTGCCTTGGGGCTATGGCTATCGCCATAAAGAACATACTCAATTGAAAAAACCTATATTGGAAAGGCAATTTTGAAAACTGCGTTGAACCATGTACTTTTAATAGCCATTAATTGTTAATGTGTGTAGTGTTCCTTTGGTCTAGTAATGAAGTAACTCTTCAAGGCCTAGGTTCAGTTTGGGCTGTTGCGCCATTGATTATTATAATTGGTAATGTCCTTTATTTCCTGCATTTGGAGTGACCAAAGGAACAAAGCCATGGTCCAGTGGGATCACAACGGACCCATATAGCGACGATCTATGTATGTGCTAGCTGTACTTTTCTAACGTAACCTTACCTAATTTGAATTCAAACTTATCTCTCAGTATCCGCTCGGTCAAATGTTGGTCAAATTCGCTTTTTCGCATTGCTTATTACTTCAATTTGACAACTTGATCAAACATTGTAATACTAGCTTAAGTTGCTTCAAATACAGTAGGTACCGTTTATTGTAATCACTTTGGAACCAGCCAAAAACAATACTATTAACCAGTTTATAACAATAAACGAACGAAAAACAAAATAAAAACCGGTTACTCGCAAGCTGACAAACGTTTGCCAACTAATTTTCAAAAACTGAAAAAGCATGATTACAACTTTATTATTTCTTGAGTAGAAAGCCGGAACGCATTAGGGTGGGTAGGTAACTCTGCGGCTGGCAAAATTAAAAAATAAAATAGCACATGATTTTCTTCATATTAATTTTTCACTAGAAATAAGTACTCGCAAAATTTGAACCATTCAGCTATTGACGGGTTCAGAAGCTATTTGACATAAAAATAATTTCAGGAGTATTTCTACTTTCCGCTTTAACGCTGTATTGAAGTATTGGGTGTAAATGGTTGAAGGATTTTTATATGACTCGAAGGACTTGCTTCATTTTCTTCATATTCAGATTATTAGTTGTAACGGATAATTAATGTGCCCAATTTCAACTGAGTAACTTCAAGCGTTCAAAAGCTGTTAACATTATTTCAAAAATCTTTTAAGAAATTTTATATGCGAGTTCACGGATATAAGAAATATAAAAACTCAGTCCTGCTTTTGACTTAAAACTAATTCTTGTAAAAATTATACTTCCCTTTTTAACGCATTCTTGAGTTATAGTGGTCTCTGTAACTCGTACATTTTTCTCAAGGACTTTTATAAGACGGCTACACGACGGACTCTTTCGTTATGGTTTATATTCGGATTGTGGGGCATGTATCCGAAGGAGTGGAAGGATATCGTTCATTACCGAACTTAACTTTACTTTTTCTATTATACAGTCGTTGTCAAAATTTTAACTTCCTAGCACAACGCGTCTTAAGTTATCGTGCAAACGGATAGACGAACAGCAAGCCAGTTCGGGGTTTTGGACAACAACTGGACATAACAATAAAATGTTTTTCGCTCGGTTCTATGCGTTAAAAATTTTTTTGGCGAGTCTCGAGTAGCTGAGAAAAAAATTTTCATTCACTTGAACAGAAATAAAAGTAAATTAAACGATTTTCGAAATTCTTCAATTCGTCTCATAGTTACAGCCCTTAATTTGCAACTTAGTACGGAAATTTTAAACAATTTCTTATAGTTCGTTTATGCTTATGCTTCAGATTAGCCGGAACACCTTGGAATCTTGGCCGACGTACTCGTATATATTTGTCATAGTTTGCAAACATTTCATATCATTGAACCAAACATAACTGCTACAATATAAACAAAAAACATCTTCGCTTGTTTTGGTTCAGAATAGTATTTCCTGTTGAAGGAGTACAGTTTAAAGCGATTGTTATGCTGCTTGTTTTTTTTTGCTTTTAAGTATCAGCGTTTAAATTGCATATGTTAATGAACTAAAATAAATTTCACGTTTTATAGTGTTAATCATTGGATGCATAAATGGCTTAGTTGGCTAAAAGTAGATATTTTAATATTATCTTGTAAATTCTTAATGTTTGTGCATGCGGTGTGAAACAAATTGCATTTTTCGTCTTGTTTGTGTTTGAAGATATTTTATAAATATTGTCCTTGAATATAATACATATATAATATATGTATGTATGTAGTTATGAACACAATTTGTAGAAATGGGGACATGTGTGCGACTCATTCGCGACCCTGTGGGTGAAAATTTGGAAGTTATCCCGACGTAGGAGGGTAGTCCCAGAAAGATCCGATCTAACAGAGAGAAAAAAAAAGAAAAAAAAAATGGAAAAGCATTAACATAGTCTTCTTTTAGGTCACTTTACTTTTCCCCGCGATGGTGGATAGCTTCGATAACTTCCTAAAAAAAAAAACCGTCGATCGCAGGCTCCATATCTTCAAAATTTTCGCCACCGGTCAATTTTTGTAAGTTAGTTTGAAAAGCGAAAATAATCCGAGGGGCTAAAGAAAAAAAGCCCATGAACCCTTCATGTTGCTGCCATACAAAAATCCTGTAAAAACTACATAACTTAATTGACCGAGCGAATTTCCTTTTTTGGGAATATTGATTTTGGTTTTTTGGCGCAGAAAGGTGAAAATCTTAAAAGGCACTAAGATACCCGCGCTAAACATCTTAGTATTGTGGGATCCACCCCCACTAAAAACAGCTCGCTTTGTGATTAAACTAGTCTGAGGACTAACCATTAATTTTCGTCTGAATTCTTAACACTATTCAAATTAGTAGGTTATCCGTTAATGCTCTACATTATAACTCTGACATGTAATACAATACAAAACAACATTCTATTACAAATACACCAAATCAAGAGGTTTGGTTCTATTCAGCCTTCTCATTTAATTATGAGTATCAAGAAGTTTGACTGCCTCAAAGTCAAAGTATGACGAAGTCTGACTGCCTCAATATTGACGGATCCTTAGTTATTTAAAAAGTACCTATATATTCTAAAAGAAAATCTCTACGGACTTTTAGTTTTAATTATGTTAACTAAAGACTTATAATCCCCAGTGCCAACATATTTTAATTGTGTATTTTCCAAATTTGGGTCTTAATAATTTCCAACTACTTTTTTGTGTTTTAATACATAATTAATAAAATATCTCTATGTGTATGATACTTTTTTAATTGATACTTTGTTAGTATCTTTTTACAAGCACAAATAGGTAGATACATTAGTCTGCGCTCTGCGGTAGCAAGAATAACTCAGATCAAACCCTACTTGTAGCTAGCTTGACTTAAGTCTTAATCCGCTGGTAGCTATTCCACCGTCAACGGCAAGCAGCTTAAAATATACCAGGTGAGTTTATTTCATCATTTGTCGAGTGAGTTGATGAAGTGACGACATAATTATGCCCAAAGTCGCTTCTACATACCTCGGAACTGCTTCTTCTTACTTTTTATAGTTTTATCGTTTTTATGTTTCACTTTATGTTAATTGTGCGATTTTTTTATTATTCTCAGCGATTTCGTGTTTACGTAAAAAATAAAGCTCTTGTGTTTTGGATTCATGGCGCCCTTGCAACATGACATGGTTTTCTGTTCTTTATACAGTAAACCACTATTGTCGCTGCTGGAATAGAATGAAATAGATTTATACAGGGTGGTCCGGTTCAGGTTTAAAAAATTGAATGGGTGATTGCTTGTTGCATTTCATAAAAACTGACAAGAAAATGTGGGTCGGACAATGTGAACTAGAGATGGGCAGTTCACGAGTTAACTACTCCAAAAAAGCAATTCATTGAAGTGAGTTAGTGAAGTAACTCAGACACTTTGGTGAACTACAGTTCTATTCGAAATGTGAATAACAAAATACTAAAAACTAATGAAGAAAGAACAAAGATTAACAGAGTGAACAAACACGGTGAGAGGAGAGACATACAACCAACAAATCTTCCCGTTTCGTCCGTCTCCGTGTCCCTTTGAAAAACACACTGCGAAGAATCACTTAATTCTTTACGAAGTAACAAGTCTTCTCCTTCAAAGGTTTGTCATATATTTTATTCATATTAATTTTATATGGGTGTGGTATTTTGCGTTGTATAAATATTATAAACAGTGCTGTCGCTTCAATAGCAACAAGTAGAGTTCATGTTTACTGTAATTGAACAGTTTAAGCTTTTAAATTGAACAACACTTAATGCATGGGGAATGTAAGCTTTGTAACTTGCAAACTACCAATATATTATGCAATCAATTCTTCTCATTAGGTTTGAAGAACTATGTTTACGCGACGCGGTTCAAAAAGAATCCTCGACATTCCATTATAAGAAAGAGTAAATGTATACATCGATTTTCTTCCTATTTCCCAACTCACAAGATCCACAGAATTTACTGACTAGTGAACGGCTGCTTAGAAAATAAAACTCGAACACACCATCGCAACTGAACGACTGACTAAACAGTGAGCGACTACTGAACGCCTCGTTGAGAATAGAATAGTAAGTAACCGTTTCAATTAAAGCAGTAGTGACCATTGACTAGTGACCAATGACTAGTGACTACTGAACAGCGAGAAGAGAAAAGATCAAATGAACAGTTCTATTGAAGTATTTCACTGAACTAACTCTTTGAAATGAATGACCAGTTGTGAAGTACTACACTCAAATGAACTGCTTTGTCCATTTTTAATGCGAACATAATTGTGTGTGTTTCATCGATTAAAGTCCGTGAGTACAAAAGGTGAGAAATGCGGATTTAACCGACTCTCGAACTCCATTGTAAATATTGCGATTCCATTTGACTACATGTGGTGGGGTGAGCTGTGGCCGTTAACATGGCCTTCTGGACTACAGACGCGCAACTGAAATAAACATATGTATGACAACCACAGTTATAACAAATATGACAGCTCCATACAAATCGCAACAATTTTGTATGGGAGATGCATGACTTGGATGATTTAAACAAATTTTTCTATTAAAGTGGAAGATTTTATTAGGCAAACGAAAGTGAAATAGTTTATAAACATAATTAAAAATGAGAATTAGACTATAGTTTTCTCTTTTGGAATTGAGTTTTGATAAAAACAATTAGGATGAAAAAGGACTACAATGTCATGAAAATCACATTTTCTGGCATACTGCTGCGGCCTTTACATAAAAATCCGACCTAAATTATTGAGAACCCTATTGTAAACACTTTTATATTGGGCTTACATATTTTAGTTTTCTATAGTGAGCGATCATTTCGGACTCCCGATCCCTCGCGAACTAGTCCGTTCTTTTAGTTCACTAGTTCGCGAGACTTCAGTGATGAGAACGAACGACTAGTAGTCGTCATTGTGGTAGAATGTGATGAGCAAGAAAAGGTACTAGTCGTCATTCAGGCAAAAAAAAGGTCGGAGTCGGCTTGTGATGTGCAAGACAAAAAGGTCGTATTCATCTTTTTGTGATGGGCAAGTGAATGAATAGAAACGAACTAGGAGCGGGACGGACTAACAGCTAACTAGTTCGTTCAATTCAGTTCTTGGAACCCTCTTCTGAACTAGTTCGTTCGCGAGCTATACAAGCCTACTTCATAAGCGATCTGCGTCATGGTGGACTTACACTGAACCCATTGAAGCGTGCCTATACCCCAGAGCAGTACTGCCAAGTATTTTTCTTGGTCGAGCAATACAATATGAAATTTTAAGCATTAATTTTAGCTTAAGGGGGTCGTCTAGTGTGAAGGCAGTTTTTTTAATGCTTTTTTGGGGAATTTTTTTCTTACAAACCTTTAAAATAAAATAATTTATAAATTGTAAATCATTTTTAGTAACATTTAAACAAACTGTGTGAATTTTTTTAAGTCATTATATAGAATATAGTCGGAGATACACCGCCCAACAGGAACACATTTAAAAAGAGGTGCTCCACTGCTGCCATGATTCCGGCCGTTCTGCTTATCTCAAATCAAAAAACCAAACGCTATTTTAATCGTGAGGCTTGAGGCTCTACGTGGAACTAAAATAAAGTTAGAATACCAAAAACTAATATATTTTTTACGCTTTACAAAAAAAATGCAATTTTTCGTGTTTTTTTGCGGTTTATATAGCTGATAAAAAGAAAACTAACGAAGCAATCTTAATTATTTTAGTTCAACGTGTAGTTATATATGTATTAAAGATGCTGTATAAATTTGAGCAGAATCAATCAAGTAGTTTTTTAGATATCATGGCAGCAGTTTGAAAAAATCGTGTTTTGAGAAAAACGCGTTTGAAAGTTGTTACATATAATTCATAACAAGAAAATGACCGATCGACCTGATCGACCGACGGCTGTAACTTTTCAACGGCTTCAAATTTCGAAAAATTCTTTTACCCACGTCTTCTATACATGTCTTAGGTGTGATTTATGAAAAAAAAAATCGGTTTTTTTGGTCTGACACACTAGACGACCGCCTTAAGGGCAATCGTAGGAATATTCAAAAAACGCGCAAGTGGTGAAACTAATTTTTATCCGCTGAGGCATAATTTTTAGCACCAAATTTAACACTATGGGCCGTATTATTCATCTCGGGTTATTTTCGCCTTATCTAGCTGATAACTTATCTGGCGTATTAAATTAAATCACTGATTAATTTCTCTGGGTGAAAAATTGTATTATTCACCTCTGGTTAGCAATTTAATAGGTTGGATAATCTTAACGGCTGGTTTTCCATTTTTCCATTATTTTTCCAATCAAACGTCAAAAATTTTATTAATTATTAACAGAATGTGACAAATTTCTTTTTTTGAATATAAAAAATTTGTGTATTTCAGGAAATTTATCAGTTATTGGCTGCAATTTTTTCATGGTTGCGGACCTGGGAGCAGTACAAACACTATATGTGGTGCACGGTTTACACGTTCAACGAGAACCATCCCATTTGATCCCGATAGTTTTCTGAGTGTGCGCTACCGAGTAATTGGATTTCGGCAGTGCGAACAGTCGATTGAAGGCTTGCATCTCCCAAATCCTTAGAGCTATTGCATTTAAGTTTATTGGTATGGTAGATTGAGTGGACCCCGTCAACTGATAAGTTTCTAATGGAGTGGTGAAGGGGCTGGGTGAAATGAATGTTAGAATAAGAACTTTGGTTTTAATATTTCAGGAACCACTTATGCTGGATACCTGAAATTCGGAACTTACATAGATCTATGATAATGTATCCACTTGCTCGCTTAATATTTTTACAAATTAAATGATCTGGAAGTTCTGAGAAAAACAATGTGTTCGAAACGCTTGAAAGCTTAGGTATAAAAATTCTAGAATCATATCTCCTGAGCGGGTAATATTACAAAGTTGTAACTTGAAGCATGCTAGACTAGGAACTATGCGTAAAAAACTTTGCATTGCAATGTCTCACAAACTAATTGAACCAGAAACAGGAAATGTGTTTTATGTTTAAAGATGGACAATAGGACTTGACTGAAAGTATTTTTCAGCAAGACAATGGATAACCATTTTTCTCCTAAATATCATATCTCATATCTCAAGAACTGTATAAGATAGGGTCTTACAATTAATACGAGAGTTTGACCTGTTAAATACCTAGCTGAAAATTGTAAGGAGCGTGTGTAAGGGGTGAGGGTGTAAAATGGTGTAAAGGAAACAATTCAATTGGCTTTGTACATTGGAAACAACAGAAACTGTATTTGTCGTCCCATATGTCGATGTCGATTCGTTGTTCCATTTTCTATTTTGTCGTAATCTTCCTCAGAATCAATCCAATTTTCACACAAATGAGTTTTTGCCATAACTTCAATCTTGAATAATACAAAATTTGTCAAATCGTCGTTTAAATCCCTGGATATCGTAGAAAACTGGAAGTTGTTGACAAGTTAAATTTTTCCCTGGGTAACTGTGATCACTTGATTATAAACTCAGCGAAAAACTATAACCCAACGTGAATAATACCAAATCTCGGGGAAAACTGGAATTACCCAGACTTTATAAATAACCCGACGTGAATAATACGGCCCTAAGAGTAGGTATTAAATTGGCGTCACTGAGGCCCGAGTGAAGCTTGCGTCTGAGAAAAAGTCGAGAACTGTTGAACTTTTGCGACTCCACGAGTCATCTGATTGGTTGATTTCATTGGGTTGATAGAGGCGCACCTCAAAGGTTTTGTGTAAACCCACCATCATCAACCGTCTCTCGTTCATTTCCTACCAGACCTGTGATATAGATCGTATGGTTTTTGAGTATCAAGAAATGACTATGTATAGTACTGAAGAAAAGGTACATCCAAAGAAGAGTGAAATAAATTCAATAGTTCGCTACTAGATGTCAGTGTTATAAAAGCGCGCGAAATGGGAGTGTAACTAAAATATTGGCAAGAAAATTGGAATTTATATTGAACATCGATTGTGTCAAAAAATTATGATATAGGTAAAGGGGTGTGGGAGTGGGGAGAATTATAATGCGTCCAAGGTCCTCGAAAGCCGAGATCGAGACATCCTAAAATCCATATCTCCTAATCGGGTAATGTCACGAAATTAAAACTTAATAAACAGCTGTGGGTATACTAGGAGAATAGATTGGAAACAAACTTTTGAGTGGGGGCAGTGTGTACGAGGATGGGGGCAGTGTGTACGGGAGTGGGCGTAGAACAACTTTAAAGTACGATATCTCACAAACCAATTGCACTAAAAAAATAAAATTCGGTTTGAGTACAAAGGTTGACAAATAAAGATTGCTCAAAGTAAACTCTTTTAAGGGAGGAGGGGAGTATAGAAGTGGGGGGGATAAGAACTTTTCAAAAAATTTCGTTTCATATCTCAAGAACGGTGTAAGATAAATGCTTAGAAATTTTACCAGACGTAGCGCTAATAGAACCCTAGTAGGGGAATATGAGATTGTGGGTGTAGAGGGTGCGGGTAGGGGAGGGCAAAAAGGAAAAAGTTCCAATGTTTATATCTTAAGAACCTATAACGATATAAAGCTGAAACTTGGTATTTAGATAGAGCTATAGTAGTGGCATGTTAGAAAAATATGTTTTTTTTTAGAAGTAGTATGGTACGGGGGGGGGGGGGGAGGGGTTTTTTTATAACTATAGAATGGTTTATGCTAGAAAGTTGAAACTCGGTATGTAGATCTGAATCAACTGGAGAAGTAATTTTGATTGAAAAAAAAATCGAATATCTATTGGCGGAAGGGGAGGGGGGCAAGAAAATGATAAGTGAAAATTGAATGCATATATTTTCATGATTTTCGTCATATCTCCTAGGTCTTTCAAAATATTGAATTCATTTTTATTCTACTGATTCTTCATATGAATACCTAGAAAGTTTTTTCAAGATTTTTTGAAAATCGACCTCTAAGGGTGTGTAAAGTGGTTGTATACTTTTTCATGATTTATGCGATATCTCTCAGGTCTGAAAAGATATCGAATATGTTTTCATTTCCACTGGCTTGTTTAATAATCACCTGTTTATAAGTAAACAGTTGGCAATTGAAATGTGTACTTTAGGCCGCGATATAGGTCAGACCGCGATCAGGTTGCTGGGTGTAAGCTAGCTCAATAATTTTTAACAATCGAGTCAAAGTAAAACAATTGAAATAATGTATTGAGATGGATGTTTTGACAGTTGAAACAACCGATGCATCAGGGCCTAACAGTACCCTTGATGCACATTGGGTTTGGAACTTGATGTTCTATAAAATATTGTGAAGCTATACAACGAAATAAAATCAATTATAAATCGAATGTCATTGTTGTTACTTAAGACATAAATCTAACAGAGCAAGATGAGAAAATTGACATAACGCATAGCAACCAGCCAGTTAACAAGGTCTTCCTCCTGAAATCGAGTAAAGTTAGTTTGTAAACTAATCCCAAATTCTTCAGCTTCGTCCATTAATTCCAATTTTAGGCAACAAAATACTAGCTGATTAAGTTTTAAAAATTTGCACGTTATTTGTAGTCTTACGAATGGCCGCATAACCGTTGATTCGCCACTTGAACTTGAGTGGGACTGACTGCACAAGCCCCAAAGAAGTTGACACGTCTTGAGCGCTGGAGACTCGTCGGGCGGTAATAATCAGAACAATATTTTATAGTTTTTCTTATATTATTTTAAAAGAAAACAAACGCCCACAAAAAAAAAAAGAAAATAAAAAACCGTAGAATTGAATTTACCACTGCAGATGCCAGAGAAATCGTCCATTGCGCAAGCCAAGGTTGTAGCCAGCGTTGCCACATTGCTACATTAGTAGCAAAAATGCTACTTTAAACATCCAGATTTCTTGATTTGCTACATGCTACTGAAAATTTTGAATTCTCTAATTTTGCTCCTATTCAACTATTTCACTATTTCCATAAGGAAATTAATTTTTCTCCGATATTGAAAAATTTTGGGGATTTATTTCAACTAGAGATGGACAAATCAGTTCAGGGAAGTACTTTAGTCCGAGTTACTCACATTAAGGAACGAGTTCAGTGAAGTAGTTCCAGAACTGTGAGTTCCATCGTTCGCTCAAAGGTCGGCCAAGTTCCATGTCACCTGTACAGGGGAACTGCAGTTCACTAAATAGAGTGAGTTACTTCAATCATCACTTCAATGAAGTGTTCTTTCGGAACAGTTCACCTTTGAACGACCCATCTCTAATTTCAACATTAAAAAAATGTAAATAAGAATCAAATGCTTAACTTTTTGATTTTGTTTCTTGAATTATTTGCCTACCTCACAGTTTTGCTGCAGCAGAGAGTTTTCTCAGAGCTCAAACTAATAAAAAATTAATTGATATAATACAATATCAATACTGTTGAAGCAATTACGTTTGAAAAACAAATTAAAACTGACTACTATTAACGACAAAGTCTGATCTCAAAGATAGGTACATATTAACGTATAAAATGAATTGTGTTTTTTTATATTTTGTGCATTGAAATTTATTTATTTTTTTCAACTTAAAATTTTTGCTAACTGTATGCTACTCTTTCGAAATTTTATTTGCTATTATACTTTTTTCATGACCCCCGCGGTAACACTGGTTGTAGCATATAAATAATTGGCGTCAGGCAACACTTTCGAAAGCTCACTTCATTAACGTGCCCACGAAGAGAGAACATGTGTCGCCATCATCATAAAGAACCGCTAAAAGTTTAAAGCGAACTGAAGCATGCGCTCTTTCATCCGCCATTATTAATTTCAATTTTCAATCCCAACAACAGCCAACCCGCGTTGCCAAATATCCAGTAAATTGCAAGCTTATTTTTATTTAAAACATCATCGTCAGTGAGCGATAAATACACGGAAAAAAATTGCACATTGATCTAATGACTTCCGATGCAGTTTGGGATTTTTCTACGAATTGTTTATGAGAAATTGTTGAAGGAATTATTGTAAGCTAATTATGAAATTAAACTTACATTGCAAGTAACGGTCCAATAATTCTCTTACTTGATGAATGGCAATGCGACATTGAATTTTGGGTATATCGACGGCTTAAAGGTGGAATTTTGGAGGTTTTGACTTTTTTACACTATTTCACAGTTTTTTTTAATTCTATCTAAAGGTCTTACCTGCGTCCGATGGAAATTTTAAAAGCGAAATCTTTAACTTAAGCGAACTTATTCAATGGCGTTTACATACTATACTATATCTACTAGCCGATTGTTGCGCTAGCAGTAGCAAACATGGCAGACTTACCATTGGTATGGTATGTAGGGTGGTGATGCCATCATCCTCCTTCGCTTGGACGTTAGTGTTCGTCCGTTGTGCTCCCCATTTGAGTGATTCCTCATGAAACCTAAGGCTATTTAGTGATTTTTATATAATTCCCTATGTTACACAGCTTCCCTTATCGATATCACCAAGGTCATCGAGAAAATATGAACCTAGATTCCGTCACCTGGTTCCCGATAGAGCCGGGCACTCGCATAGGCGTGGAAGATTGACTCTTCCACTTTTGGGTTAGCGCAGCTATGACAAAGATCATATGTCTAGACACCGAGTCTTCTAGCGTGTCTACCGATCAGACAGTGGCCTGCAAGCACTCCAATTAGTGTGCTGGAGTCTTTCCTGTTCAGGCCCAAGACAAATTTGCTTTTCCGGTAATCATATACAGGCCAAAGAGTTCTTGATATTCTGCATATAGTCAGGTTTGACCATCTATTGCCTGCCCACTTCCTGCCGCTTATCCAGCTGTCGATGTTTGGAATCAATTACGTAGTACAAATCTAAAGATTGAAAGATCGAAATTTGAATCGTGTATATGACAGCACTGGATTGAAAAATGAGAAGATGAGAGAAATGACGAACGACATAACCGGTTTCGATTCGATCCACGTCCAGAAGTTGAAACGGATCGAGTCGATCTCATTCCAATTCGAACTTCGTCTCCATGAGATTTTACTGGATTGAATCGGGATTCAATCCTCTATGTGTACGTAATAAATGTTAACGTTCATCTCCGTTTGTTTTCACTCTCCCAGCGTCTTTGCCATTCCTGGATACTGCGTCGTCGTTCGTCCACTTTCGATGCTTCATCTGCACCTACGAAGAGAGCTCACACGCTAGTATATCTATTGGTAATATTGCCGATATTATTCCGATTGCTTCATCGGTCAGTGTTCCAAAAGCACTGGAAATCCTTTAGATTAGATTAGATTGGAAATAGGGGTTGGTTTGGTTATCCTCTGTCACTGAAGCCACAGTTGAGTCTATTGTGACATCCTTTCGGACGCCCCCCCGGGCATTCACAGAGAATATGCTGCAAATTTTAGTCTCAGAGAGACCAATTCTATTGAGATACTTCCTCAGGTGACAATGTCCAGTCAGAGCTCCCATTAGCAGTTTGGTCTGATATCTGCTTAATGTTAGATAATCAGAAGTTCTATTTTTTGAATGCCTTGGCATAAAAAGGTTTGAGTACCTGTTGCCCGGTAACAAGTTCCAGTGAATGGCACTTTGCGATTTTTGCCACATTCGGATGTTCATTCTGGCTAAACTTATTGGTATCCCACATATTGTATATAACTAGTCTAGTCATAAATATTGGTACACAGAAAAATCGACGCCAAATGATATAAATATATAAATATATTTAAAAACTTTTTTTTTTCTTTTTATTGGGTTATTCAATGGCTACAAATCTTAGAACAACTTATTCGAAATGACTTCCATTTGCCTTCCAGCACGACTTGAGACGATCTGGCCACGCATCTGTCGCGAGACACACTTCGTGCAGGGGAAATTGTTCACTGCACGGACAAGGGCTCGCTTCAACGACTCAATATTTGGGTGTCGAGTAGAGCAAGCCATGCCCTCTAATACGGACCACAACTTGTAATCCAACGGGTTGAGGTCTGGACTACCAGTTGGCCAATCATCCGTTGATATGAAGTCCGGAACGTTGTTTTTGAGCCACATTTGGGTCGTTTTTGCCTTGTCAGCTGGAGCAGAGTCTTACTGGAAAGTCCACGGCTTGTTGGCGAACATCGGAAAGAGGTATCGCCAGTGTGGGATCGTTGTTGAGTTCCGCAGAAAGAGTTTGGCAAGCTGTTTTGCGCTCTGCCTCGTCCTCCGAACTCAAAAGTTTGTATGTTGTGAGCCTAGCTTGTTTTTGTATTTCTAATAGCAGAGGCGCTAGTCTGAGAAGCACCTCTAAGGCAGCTATGGGAGAGGTGAGCATCGGCCCAGTAACAGCCAGGCATGGTAGCTCTGTAGTTTAGTCAGCTTTAGCTGAGAAGTTTTCTGCTTTGTTTTCTTCTACCAGACGGATGCCGCGTAAGTTATAAATGGCGGTATAGTTTTTGCCAAGAAGGTCCAGAGGGAGAGTCTGGCCCTTTCAAGAACTTTGTCCAAATAAGCATTCCAAGTGAGCTTTTCATCCAAGATAATTCCCAAGAATTTTACCTTACTATGTAGCACACTCTATGGATTCTCCAAAAAGAGTAGGCTTAGATAACTTGTCCTTACACCTCCTTTTGGTGAATGCAACAATCGTGCTTTTCTTTGGGTTGATACCCAAACCTGCTTTAGTGCACCAGGTTGCTACCTGGTTTAGGGTATTCTGAACTAGATCTGTCACCGTCTCTTTAAATTTACCTCTAACAAGGATGGCAAGGTCGTCAGCGTAATTCTGTACCGTTACTCCGGAATTTGTTAGATATTGCAATTCTTAGACCGCTAGGACGATTGGTGCCCATCAGTTCGTCCCTACGCACGATATCTCCAAAACGCGTTGACTGTTTAATTGTTGAATCTGAACGTTTGGTCAAAATTGTAAGGATAAGTTCGTTAACGGGTAACATCGTACAACTCAATGGGGTAGTTCCCTTACAAAAATTCCTTAACACATGTGCTCAATAATTTTTTCCGATAACTCTTGAACGCCTCGGACTTGGAATTTTGTATACATTAATTTGGTTCCATGTAAAAGGATAAATTTGGTAGAAATTCCATTTCAATATCCTTGAAAAGCGAAAATTTTACTGTCGCCTATGTACCTAGTTCCAGATATGAAATTGAACATTAACGTAGCATCCAAAAGAGAAACTATATGCGCATTTCTTATTTCACTTTATCTTCAACTGCGATATAAATTGGAATTCAGTATTTCATCTAGAGTATGATTCAATTGTTTTGCAGCTGATCGCGACTGCAGTATGCTTTCGTTCGAGACTCGCCTTCGAAACGTTGAAAACCTTATTGGTTGTCTTATGCTGTTATGACACTGGCTATTTACCGGCTATTTCTTAAGTGCAGTAAAAGTACAATAACTGCCCCATCGTGCGACAAGGCGAACAACATTAAAAGAAAGAGATACCGCTCTTTCCGACGCTAGCGGCATCTAGTAACCGAAATTAACAACTGCATTGTTAAGAAAAATACCGATTTTATCGCGTTTCATAACATAACATGGCACTTTCCACAATTTATACGTACCGAACTGTTAAAAACAAGTCTGTAGCAGTTCAAAAATCCATTGGTAGAAGGATTTTTCTTGGATTAAGTGCTAGAATGTTGCGAAACACTGCTCGAATACGATATTTTGCGGCTAGTTTTTGACAGTACTCACTTTATACTACTCTGACTTCTCTCTCACACCAAAGTCTAAATTGTATGTTACATCTTCTATCTCTCTCCATTCGGATTTACTAGCCGCTTTAAAGCCGAAAAAATAGCCAGTGTCATAACTGCATTAATCATATCATATCCGTGGAGAGAGAGCTGATGGATGTTCATGCGTCTGAATATCGAGGTGGAAGTAGTTGCTGTTTAATTTAGGGAGGAATTTAAGGAGCTCGTTGAAGTTCACACAGCAATGCTGTGTGTCGAACTGAGTCCGGTCACCGCCAACTTAAACTCAGGCCGCGCACATATGACAGTTCGTCATGAGAAATGCCTCGATTTTGCCTCGATTTTGCCTCGATTGGTGACGTCATGGCTCGATCTCCATACAAAATCTTCACTCATCGAGGGGAAATCGAGGCATTTTCGCTCTTCGAAAATTCAGTTGCGCGGCTTTTATCCAGAGGGCAATGACAAATCTCTTTGCTATTTTTTTTAGTTTCAATATATTTTTTGCTACATCTTCTATCCTTCTCCATTTGGATTTATTTACTAGCCGCTTTAAGGGGTTAGGTGGGTTTGAAAATGTCTAAAAATGGATTTTTTGTTTTTTGTCTTATTAAATAATAGGTACAACTTATCTAGAATATTCTCCCAAAATTTTAAATTGATCCGATGTAAATTCTAAAAGATAGAAGTTCCGCCCATCGGGCCACGTCAGCCTTAACTGAAAATTTTAATCGCGTTTTTCTCGAAACTCTATTTTTGAAGTCGGTGGACACGATTTCTCGAAAACTTATGAACGGACCTTGTTCAAATTTTGCACACTTCTTCAAAATAACATTATCTAGTGCTTGAACGAAGGATTTTTTTTAATCTTTATAACAACTTATTTTACGAGGCAATACATGGTGAAAATTTTACCAATAAATGGGGCTCCGCCAAAAATTCAAATTTCAAAATTATTTTTTTTCCTTCGTTCAAGCACGAGCTCTATGCATGCACTAACGGAAAATTTTTGGTTTTTTAATTTTGGATTAACCAGTCAGAGCCCAACGGGTGAATTTCCAAAATTTTTAAACAAAAATTTTACGAAATACTTACGAAATATGTATCTTTGATGTACTAAATTTTTTAAATATTTCATAGCATATATTAAAAAAAAAATGTGAAAATACCATTTTTTTAGGCCTTTGAAACCCACCTAACCCCTTAAAGCCGCAAAAATAGCCGTCATAACCTGCATTAATAACAAAACTTGTTGCTGCATCTGGCAACGCTGTCTGCCATCATCCCAAACATTTCTCGCGCTCGTGTGATCATGCGAACCGAGCCGAGCCAAGACCCGACTCAACAACACCAACACACAAAAACAAATCGAACGAAAAATTGAAAACTGAACTGGAGCCGGGATCGAGTGCTCTCGCTCTGCCACACGCTGCCCCGAAATACATTCATCTCGTTCCGGCTGCCTAACTTTTTTTTGTTGACGACACAACTTGCTCGGTTTCAGTTTGAGTTGAATTTTAACTTGAGTCGGACGTGGACGGTATTTTCCGTGTCGCGCTGTCGCGAATTCTATTTCAGTTTGCACAAAAGTATTTTTTTCTTTTGGAACCGGACACTCGGGATGAATTCATCATGGACTTGTCGCGACCTTGGCGTTACGACTGTTGGTTGGTGTTTCCTTTCGGCCGTAGGTCTCCTCCGTCTAGTGCTGCCCTGTGTCCGTTTCTTTCTTCGCCGTGTCAGGTGTCAGATAGAAAAAGCGAAATGAACGTTCGAAATGCGAAGATATGCGATAGCCGCAGCGGTAAACGCGATTAATTTTCGATAGTTTTTTGCGCAAGGAACGGTGTGCGGGTTTTCTTAAAGACGGTGGAGAAAAAAGTTTTTTTCGAATTGTCCAAAGATTTCGTCATTGGATTGTGTAGAGAAAGACGGAACGAGTGGCTTTCGTGGCGGCTGAACGTGCACGAGAAGAGCGCGAGTAGATCGAAAACATTTTTCCTGACCCCGTCGTCCATTTGTTGTCTTTTGTACTTTTGCCTTCGCGATGATGTAAATAAATATCGTAGCGGCGAAACGTCTTGTCTCTGTTTCGCGCACGGATGCGCTGACGTTTGTCCCTATCAGCCGTTCGCCACACACGAACTTGACAGACGAGGAGAGTGATGTGATGTATGACGACGGTGTATCTTTCTGTCTCGTTCGTCCGTTGTGACGTGATTTCGAAACGAAAACACCTAGCCGTGCAGGGGCTTAGGTTTTAATCCCTTTTTCTTGGTGTTAAAAAAATTTTCGCATTCGGCGACATTACGCAAAAGTCGCGGATAATTGATGTCTTTGTCTCTGCGGAAACGCTCGGACACATGGACAATTAATTTTCCACGAATTATGTAAATTGGCACCGAGACGTCTGTGCTGTGTCGTCATCTCTCTGATGTCTTTTCGGGTCGCGAATTTCCTCCGGAGTTAGCTACCGGCGTTGCCAGTTCTTGCGCTTGTCAATTGGCAAGGTCGGCGGGGTGCAGGCAGTCCCAATACGAAAATCGCCAGAAATTCCGAAATACCCAATTTTCCAATTGCTTCCACGAATACTGTCTGGCTGCGAACTATTTTGCAGTGTGGGTGTGGTGTGAAGTGCAGTTTGTCACCTGTTGAAATGTCTTCCCAGCCCTTTTGTTGCTACCACGAATCTTTTAAGATCTAAAAAAAAAAAGACATGACTCGCTTCATTGGGGAACGGTTAACTCGAACCGCTGAGGACTTGACGGAACTCCCAGCGATTCCACCTTACGTTTTCAAATGTCAACAATACCGCCATTTACTTTAGATCGCTCAGCTTCAAGCCATTTGTTCAAGAATTCCCGAATCCTTACGAAATCGCAATATTCCGTCATTCACAGAAATCTCGAATTCCAACAACATACAAATTATCTACCTAAAGAAAAGAGTGTCTTGAAAAATCTTGTGCCGAAAGTTTTATAATTAAAGAAATAAAAGAAATAATCATCAGTGCTGTGCTCTATTCGATGGTGTTATGAAAAGTGTGTTTTGAAAGTTTTACAAAAGGAATAAATTGTGTTTTCAGCCAAGGTGTTGTCGATATAGAAATCATAAAAATAAATCAATAAGCTGTGCAAATTGCTAGAAATGTGTTAAGAAAAAATAAAGAAGAAGTACGGAGAACTAGGTACTCCGTATGTGTTTAGTGTTTGGAAGTCGCAAAGTTATTCGTAAACGCGGGATAAATAATAAAACACGATTTGCTTATTTACTTGTATGTGGTTTATAAATAGTGCCTCAAAATTTGGAATTACTTTCAAGATTTCGTAAGTTCATAGAATAAACTAAAACAATTGTTAGTACACTATGCGTTTATCAATAAAAATGCATTTTGTAGGCATCTAAAGTTCATAATAAATATTTTTCACGCGTGACAAAACAGATGTTCAGAAAGATCGATAAAAGTGATGCATACAAAAAATTCTATCGTGGGAGTGACCCAAGTCTCACTTTTCGAGTTTTAGCAATGTTTTTACAGAATTTTTAACAGAAACTTGGCTAGGAGGTCCATGCTAAGACGAGTAGTTTGGCTGGCTTAGTGGTTAGAGCACTTGCCTCCGGTGCACCTGGTACCAGGTTCGAATCTGCTTGACGACAAGTAATTTTTGAAAATGGGATTGGGTGCCGGACTACCAGTTTACTCAGCTGTTAAATGAGTACCTGAGTTAAAATCGGGGTAATAATCACGGACGAGCATGTAGCTGACCACTTCACCTCCTTGGCCCAATTTGGGCTGTTGCGCCATTGATTAATATTATGTTAAAAGGTTCTCAGTTCAATTTTTATGGCAATTGCGATTACATTAGTCTTTCATTTCACTTCAGTCTTGGAGGTCTGGAACATTTTATCATTAATTTCTACAGTAGCTCATCTACATACCTATATGTAGGTATTAAGTTTCAACTTTCTAGCATAAACCGTTTAAGAAACACTAGCCACGTACCGCGGCTACGCTCACGTTTGTTTGGTGCCATACTATCGTTACTCCCGTTCCTCCATCCACTATTCTCCATCCTCTATCCACTATTCTCCATCCTCTATCCACCATCCACCATCTTCTATCCATCATCCACCATCCCCCGTCCACCATCTACTATCATCTATCATTCATTGTCCAACTTTACCATTTAGTAATGGGAACGCATAGCTACTACACCAAAAACGTACAAACTTCCGCTAAATTATATAAAATGCACTCAAATGTTGAAATAACTCTTGCACCACCAATTGTAAAATGATTATGTTAACGCAGAAACTTTCGCGGGCGTGTGCTCAATGTATGTAGCGAATCGTAATCGGATGAAAGTGGGTCAAACAAATACAGAATTAAGAATTTACCGGTATTAAATTTGAAAAATGTCCAAAAAAACAACAACTGTTTTGGATCTGATCGGGACCAAACTTCACAGGAACCATCCCGGGACTATTCTACACGTTCCTTGAAAATTTTGTCAAAATCGGTTCAGTGGTTTAGCAGTTCATAGTTAACGTACATACATCCTCTTTTATATGTATAGATAAAAAAAAACCCATTCCTGTACCATGCTACCGCTATCAACAACTTTATTTTTCTGGGATGTCTCTATAGTAGCTCCTTATAGATATATGGCAATTTTTAGCTTTCTGTCTCTTGCTACTTTCGAGAAATGAAAACCAGAATTTTTTCGTTTCAAGCCCCTCTCACCAGTCACACTAATTTTTCCCCGGTAGAGGTTGACTACAGTGCAACCCGGTTATAACGTATTTTGAAGGGACCACCAAAATAGAACGTTATTACCGATAGTACGTTATAACCAACATAAAAACCTTTCATATTTGCGCATGGGGATTGAAAAAAGATAGGGGAAAGTTGTACAAAACAAGGTAGGCGGGTAAAAGAGGGACCCGTATATCATTCTCTTCATTGTTGCCTTCCGTTTAATTTGTAACGCATTAATTACATATAATGATACCTACAATGAGGTTTTTTTCCAAGAAATTACCAGTTGGATAAAACAGGGTATATCATGGTTGGATAAAACGGAGTACTGCCCCGTCTTATACGACTCAGTGTTTTTTTAATTTCCCTTTCACCAATTACAGGAACCAGACCAGCCCTTTTCTGAATCTGCCATGGAAAATGCAGTTTCACTCCCGGCAATAGCCCAAATACAGATCCTGATGTTGCAACCAAAAATTTATAATCCAGACCAGTGGCTGGAATTTCAGCTTCAAATTCTGCTGCTGAAATCACAACAACAGTTTCAGACGAATTAAAATCTGCAGTCACAGCTTTAATTCTAGGTTCCATGTCACCAGTCGCATCGACTTCGTTTTTTCTGGTTCCCCAGCATCATTATTGAGTATTCCACAAGTTTGGTTTAAAAAACGCTGCAGTAGACGTAGAGGAAAAACAGCTGTTCTGACTTCCTCACTTTATAGGGCCGAATTAGAGGAAAGTTTACAGAAGCATGGTAATAAAAGATTGGCTGATACCACACATTTAAGAATAGCTAAATCAAGAAACCCTTCGAAAAAAAAAATTGTTCAAAACCAGTGAATCTCACCACGATGATGCGATGTATTCGTAATTCAAAAGCAATGAAGGATGGGCCACTATTGCGCTGATAGCGTCATATATAGTACCCCGTTTTGTACAGTCGCTTGTCCCGTTTTGTCCAACCATGCGTATAAAACGAGAATTTTGACGTGGTAGAGGCACTATCATTTTTTCACCTTTAGTGCGATTCATATACAAATAAAAGTACAAGGAAAATAATAAGAAAGAAGTAAAGAACAACTTAATAATATTTTGAATAAAAAATGTGTTACACCGATTCGAAGATATTTCACCATAAACACTAAGGACCCCGTTTTGTACAACTTTCCCCTACTTTATAACCGAAAGTACTTTATATAAGTGCACTTTATAAGCGGGTTGCACTGTATTACTAACTCCTGTAAAACTTTCAAGATCCGCTCTTCATTTCCCCTCGCAAAATCCAGTAGACTCGATTTACAATTCTCTATACACAAACCAATTTTTATCTTCCTGGTATAATTGAGTTGGAAGATATTGCAATTCAAAGTTTTTCATCCGCCCACCCCTACATCTTACCACCACTTTTAAAAATGTTAAGTCTTTTCTAATCTTCTAGTATTTGAAAATACAAGGTTTTCCGGTAAATACTGTTAAATTTATTATGTGTGACGTTTCGGACTCGACTGAGTCCTTTATTCTAGTATTTCTTAAGTTAACCACAATGTGTCAACCGTCTAACATTAATCGTTCAGAAGACATGGATTTGAGAATGATGAGTAGAGATGGATCGTTCACGAATGAACTGTTCCAAAAGGACACTTCATTGAAGTCAGTGAGTGAAGTAATTCACTCCTTTCGGTGAAGTGCAGTTACATTGGACGCGTAAGACAAAAAACTTTATCGACCTTTTTTTTGGCCATCATCTTCGAGATCTCTTGACCTTATTTTATTTTGTTCATCATCTTCTAGATCTACCGACCTTTTGCTCGTCATATTATCCCCTCAAGTTAAACTATGAATGCACTAAAAGAACGAACTATTTCGCGAGCGAACGAACGAAAACGAAGGAACGATTTAACGAAGAGTTTCGGAACTACTTAGCTGAACTCGTTCCTTAAAGTGAGTGATTCGGAGTGAAGAACTTAACTGAAAGGATCTGCTTTGCCCATATCTAATGATGAGTGAACTAAGTTAAGTATTCTGGCTAACTCGATAACATGCTAGAAGGGCCTCAGGGTTTCAAAAATTCGCCAAAATTCGTGCGGCATAGATAAACTTGTAAAATATATTAGTTATAAATAACCTCTTTTATTAATTCGGTAGGGCATTGTCATGAATTTAACTTAAGGTGGATTTCCATTTATGCATCTGAGCGTCGGATGCACATTTTTCTGCCACGCTTGTCAGTTTCGAGTTAACATTTGCAACGTAATTTCTCTAACGCATAGTGCTGGCAAAAATGTAAACTGATAACAAAGTTTATAATTTTTGAATGTAATTATGGTTTAAGAGATCAGAGATCAGACACGGTCAATAAAAAAATCAAACAGTAATTTCAGGGACACTAATCTTGCCAGTATTTTCATTAATATTGCCAGTATTTTCAACAGTAAAAAGTGAACGAAACTCGAAATGACAGAAAAATCAAAGCAATTAAATATTGCGGCACAGAAAAAAGCGTGTGACGCAGACGCATCCTGTCGCTCATCTGATTGGTTGATTGTTGCGTCCGACGCTCTGACGCAGAATTGCGACGACAATGGAAATCCACCTTAATGCAATATGATTGAGTCAGATACAAAGTAGAACGAGGCAGCACGGCGCAGCTTAACGCCGCTAATAAAGCATCAAATCAGATAACAATTCGTCAGTTTGAGTTTTAAATTAATTTGAAATTCTCACAAAAGTGTTCATATTCGTACATACTTACGAAGCAGAAACAATTTTTGAGTTAATTTTAATTTAGTCCGGGGCAACTAAAGTACGCATTCAATGTGTTAAACATAACAAAGTCACTTAATTTTGAGGTTAACTACAGGCTACGGAAAAGTAAAGAGCTGGCGAACATTTTTTGGCTGCGTTAAGCTGCTTTCGTTGTGACTACCACAATAGAAATACAGTACAACCCGGTTATAACGTACCTTGAGGGGAGCACAAAAGTAGAACGTTATACCCGATAGTCCGTTATAACCAACATAAAAACCTTTCACATTTATGCATGGGTGTTGAAAAAAGGTCCTTTATAACCGAAAGTACGTTATAAAAGTGCACTTTATAAGCGGGTTTGCGCTGTACACTGTGCTCAACTTTTTGACAACTAGGCTGCGACGGCTTGCGTTGCCGTTGTGACTTGGGAGATTCCGGCCCATCATTGTTCTATTGGAAAAGTACACTTCCCAGTTCAGATCTATTAGCATCGCATTGTATCAGCCCCAGTTAACATGACCTTCACAGACTGAAACGAAGTTTCCGCTTCTGAAGTTTCTACGAAGCAGACTAAGTTTGCAAACACACCGAAACCTTTTGATGGACACGAAAAACAGAACAGAAACAGTAAAAAGTTGGTGGAAGCTCTGGGATTTGTTTTTTTCGATACGAGTTTGTGTTGTGTTTTTTGCTCATTTGCGTTCGATATTCGGATGTTGTATTCGAGATTCCAGTGAAAAAGTCGGTTTAAGTGAACATAATAATAGCAATCAAAATTGATAGATAATAATAACGGAGGTGGTCCGAAACTAATGAGAATTTGATTTAACAAATAATTACAAGTCCCACAAATTCTGTTCTCTTTATTCACACATGTTTGGACCAAGCAACGGTTGTAAAATTGCTTAAAGAATGTGCGTTTGTATAAATCGAATTTATGCTTCTATTGATATCTACAGTACCTACATGTGGCTTTTAAATAAATATTTCTTTACTTAAATCAATGAAAATATTTTACTCGATTCAACATGTATTTTTTTGTTTTCAAGGATGTTTACTTTCACTATAAAATTCTTTTTTTATGGATTTAATACTTCTTCCGCATAAGTAGAGATTTACTTTAATCAAATCCATATTGATTTATTAGTACACACAGTACAAAAATTCCAATGAATTTCACATCTTTTGTATAGTAGGCCACACGTTCTCAAGTAATTTTACTTTGGGATGTAAAAGTAAATTTGAATTTGAATTGAATTTTCAATTTTTGGTTGGTAAATTTCAATTTGCATTCAGAAATTTCCACTTTGAAAACAGCTGCCTTGTTATTAGCACTCTTTAAGATACACTTATTTCTACTTCTTCTAATATTATTTCTTTCTTACTTACTCTTAATCTTGATCGTTGCCAAGTAGATAGGTAGTAATCGAACCCTCGATCAGTTCTAGTTTTTACCGAAGTCGTTTTTTTTTTCGTTTCAGTAGAAAACAAAATGGAACGAAGCGTGGTTTTAAATATTACATGTTTTTAGTTGTAAAATTCAAATAGATAAGTAGAATTACATGTAATTTTCAATTAATACAGTATAACCCGCTTATAAAGTGCACTTTTACAACGTTCTTTCGGTTATAACGTACCTTTTTTCAATACCCATTCACAAATGTGAAAGGTTCTTATGTTGGTTATAACGTCTGTTATAACGTTCTACTTTTGTGTTCTATGTTCGTGTGTCTGTTATAACGTTCTACTTTTGTGGTTCAATTTTTTTTTAAAACAGTGTAAACGACAAGCATTAACTTACAATAGCAATATCGATACTTGTCGCTATATTATTCAGATTTTTGCTCATCTTAAGTATAATTTTCCTTTGTTCGTAAAATTTTTTCTCTGAGTTAACTTCTGACTAATGATAGGTTAATTCAGGTACATACTATAATGTCTAAACTAATATGAGAATATCACTTATATCTACATAATCATATCGAGCTGGAACTTATTAGCTAAGAAAACAGTCAGACAATAATTTTTACTGTAGTTATTTTCTGTGTTTTTAAAGTAGGTAAGTAAGTTTTATGATAGGTTGGGTTCTGACTGACCTCTTCATACATATGTAAATGTTCATATGATGTACATATATTGTTCACAATTTCTAGTGACCGAGCGGGGTTACGGCAGTAAAATGTTGAAAAACCCATTTCTTAATATTTTCTTAAAGTTTAACATATTCTGGCTTTTAAAATAAATAAAAAATTAGCATTATGTTAAAACTTGGATAAGTCAGCATAAATTTATTGGAAAACTTTGTAAAAAAGGAGAACACTACAAGAGTCAGTTTTATTCTTCGAAACCGTGGGAACTATTCCAAGCTGGTAACTTGTCTTACAGGGCAATTTTTTTTTTTTAACAGAAGTTAGATAAAATATGTACAATTTCGAAAGGATGAAGAATGCACCATCAAGCAGATTTATTTATCTGTCAGTTTAAAATTAAACCAATGCAGGGGCTTAAAATAATTATGATAGGCCGGAGGTAGCATATGCTCACACAGAAAGTCGGAACGTAATAATCGATGAGAAGCAGACAGTCAACGTGATTACTACCGTCCAAAAATGATACCAATCTATGGAAAATGTCTACGCAACATTTTCGTAGAGTTGAAAAACGATAGAATTTCCATTTCTTGCAGGGAAAAGCTAACATATTTGTCACATTTAACAGTTGCTGATTGCTTAAAGGCGTTCCAACATTCATACGTCCTTGTACCAACATAACCAGATTTCATTACGAAAAGTCTAGTTCTAAGCCATTTCATATACTCCATGTAGAACTTCTCGGTTTTAAGTTAATACGATTGCCGTTTATATCGACTGAGGATACTAAGCTAACTGTCACATAATCAAAGAGATATTCTCATTGAAGCATGCATTTTTGTCGTCTCCATAAACAAAAGTGATTTAAACTACAACAAATTATTTTCCATAACTTTTTTCAAATATTAGTGCTGGCAACATAAAGTTGTTACTGTTCTCGGTTAATATTTAGGCTACTTTTGATCCATGTACCGAAATAGAGTAAAGGCACTAATGCCCTAGACACACGGCAGCGTTAATATCGTATTATCTGCCATTTGGCTATTAAATCGACTTAATACGCAATTATTTGACTACATATTATCTCACTAATTTAATACAGTTCGACAGTCTGTATTAAATTGTGCAACGATATTATTAAAAGCTTGACGCAATGCGATGCATCGAAGAGCTTCTGTTTTTTCCCCAGGAACATATGTTTTTGACATTTGTTGAATGAAATTGAATAATTTATAAATTGGAAATTTCTGCAAACGGATAAAACGCGTAAAGAAAGAGTTTTGATGGCCATGTCTGACGAGCAGAAGCTGAAAGATGCTTGAAGGGACAGTTTGGCAGACTTAAGGCAAGCGAAACAGAACTCACATGTTTTTGCGCCAATTGAATTGTCAAGCTTTTTGAGCGTTTGTCACACGTAAGTTCATTTTAATCTATATTAAATAGATTAAAATGAACTTACGTGTGTCACTTCTCCAAGTTTCAAAGAAAGCTTTTGATTTAATCCATATTAAATATTGCCGTGTGTCTAGGGCATACGACAATACTTCCGTTCCGTTACGATCCTCTCCGTTTTGTTACGGCAAATATCAGTGCTAGCAACGCTAACTTAATTTCAAGCCGCGCACATATGATATTTCGTGACAGTTCTTCGTGAGTAAATGCCTCGATTTTGCCTCGATGAGTGAAATCACGGATCGGACCCCATGCAAAATCGTTGCGAATCGTCTGGAGCTGTCATGTTTGTTATGACTCTGTTTTTTGACGTTCAATTCAGTTGCGTGGCTATGATTAAAACGGCTCTGGTGCTGGCCACGATGCTCCATTCCGCTCAATTCCTGCCATAGTCTCTCTTTGGCTTTTTGTTATAGAGCTCTTCTTGAGCACTAACGGCTTCAATAAACTGTCAAAGTCCGAGTTAAATTGAGCGGACGTGCCTGGCCGAGTCGCATCGTATCGATTCGCAACGGATTTTTCTGGCAGATCGCTTTGCGAGCGGATTTCTGCTCGAGCAAAATGGCGTCCGGCTCGTCCCACCACAGTGGAAACAGTGGTAGCAAAACAGATGGGATCGACATTTTCCGTTTCTCGTGATCCGTCCCAATGCGATGTGGCTCGCCTCTACGGGACGCGTACCTTTAATAATCCATATTTACACAAATTAACTAACAGATTTCGTTTTTCAAATATCACTTTCCAACAAGTGAGGTTATGTGATCCGGAAAAGTTGAATTTTCGTCAACGCGTTCGTTCCGTTCCGTTACGACCGTTGTATGCATTTACATAGCCAGCCCATAAGGTTGTTGTTGTTGTTGTTGTTGTTTGGTGTTGGGAAGACACACTAAAAGGCGAGTCTTGAGCATTCAGGCCACCAGGCCCATTATACTCGAATCCCCAGTCTCTACTCGAACTTTTTCGCCCTCCTCACGAATTTCAAAAGCTCAGGTAGCGAGCGAGAACGGAGTTCCTCCATCCTCATAACATCGACGCCGTATTACATGCATTCTTGCAAAAGAGTAAGCTGGACACTCGAGAAGAAAATGTTCCGTCGTGTCAATGTCGTCAATGATTCTCAATCTGACCATGTGTAGGCCACACGAGTTATGCCCTGTAAGGACAGTAACCATACTACTACATTCCTTTCTGCTCAATTTGAGAAGAAAAGCAGCGGTTCGTCCACTTGGTCTCTCAACAAGGTTTCTGGTCTGCCGCATTCCCGGAAAAGGCAGCCATCTTTCAATGTGTGATTTACTCACCCACTCAGCAATGGCAGCCCTAACAGAGGCAACAGGCACACCGTACCCATAAGGTTACTTTGACAGCTAAACAGTACGGAACGGGATCATTGTGTTCGGGGCTTAAAGGTGAATTTCCGTTGTCGTCGCAATTCTGCATCAGAGCGTCGGATGCACGTTTCTTAGTTTCGAGTTTACATTTGCAACGCAATTTCTCTAACGCACGGTGCTGTCAAATAGAAACAGATAAAAAAGTTTATAATTGTTGAATATTATAACGGTTTAACACTGGTAATTTCAGAGACACTAATATTGGCAGTACTTTCACACTAAGGCCCGTTCCTACGATCGTCAGTTACGTTCTAATTGGAACTTTAACTGACAGATTTTCATACAAAACTTCCAGTTAAAGTTTCGGTTAGAATTTAATTTCAAATTCAAGTTTATTGTATTATTCTTTTTGTATAAAAACAGAACTAAGTACTTAATTTAGAGAACAGATAATCAAATCTTAACAACTGTAATCCTTAATTGTAATATCGGTTGAAAATATTAAGAGTTTTGATGAGGTATTTAGAATTTAACTGACGATTGCAGGAACGGGCCTTGAGGCAAATCCACCTTAAGTTAACCGCTTGTTAATTCGAACTATGGCCTATGTTAATACCGGTGTATGCTGCGCGACCGTTAAAACAATAAAATAACGAAAATTATCCGTTTCTCTAATTGTATCAGTGTTTGATATTGCCATTATTCATTATATGCTTCCCAGCTTTAAGTCTGAAAATTGATGAGTTTGGACGGTTGGAGCCCTGTAATACGATAAGATCACAATTCTATCTGTCACACTTCATGAGTCCCTATCAAATTGGCAGGAGTGGTGATTGAACCGAACAAGAACTAAAAATCATCTGTAAAGCTCGCAGCAACCTATCCACTCACAAGGTCATAGTATTGTAGTCCAATCAACAGGTCGTTAGCCATGAAAAAAGATCTGAAGGGCAGATAATACGCTGCCCTGAATTCCTGTAATCTAATCTGACGTCATGACATGATCGCTTTGTTAATGTTTAATTCGTCTCTTAATGGAGTTTTGTATGTTTCTTGATGATAATTTAAAAAAAAAAAAAATTTGATGATCTGATAAGGATCACTCCCGAAGCAAGGAGGGTATTCGGTTCTGGTTAGAGCGGATGGTAGCTGGTTCTAGGCGTAATCGCTGATTGCATAACCTCTGCTCACGATATCCACTTATTCATATCATCACGCAAAACACAAATTTATCTGCGGATTTATTACTGCTGGCAGCGTTGTTGATGTGGTACTGAAAGCAATAAAGCCTCATCTCATCAGATTGAGGAAAACAACAGCTTTAAGCTGATTATTTGTTGTGCGCCTGTGTCGACTGACGAGATCGAAACGAAATCCACAGTTGACTTTTGGTGTGTGCGTGATATGTGTACATATCGTGCACACACTCCAATCCCAACCACTCTAACAACGGAACACTTTGAAATTTCTTGAGACCTTCCGAGTTTATAGACAGAGAGTTGTTCGGCTTCTGCATTGCTTACATCATACGTCGCGCACACCACTCATTTGCTGGACGGAATTGGTTCCATGTTCGTATTGTTTTGATCCACTCCAACTTCTTCAACCTAGCTCCAACGATCCATTTTTGCACATGGTTTGCCATTTATCAATTATAAAACTTTGCTTGGGCGAAATGCAATTCTTTAGGTTGCTTGCTTTGACCTGTCTTTGAGAACATCGCGGGTCCGACCACCTCTAACTGATTTATTAACTTGGCCTTGTCTAAATTATTTGTTTTCCACCCTATTAAAAGGCAAAGCTCAGCGCGTACTGAACGATTTGATTAATTTTAAACTGACCGAAAATAATGGCGCAAAAGCTAGGGCGAAATTGTTTAATAAGCCAAGAAATTGGCGTAGAGTGATAAGAAAGATCCTAAAGATTGTTGGGGGGTCTTGTTGCTTGAAATTGGCGAGCCCGGGTTGTTTCAACTTTAAAGGTTCGCGATAGACAAAAATTCTTAGGAAACAAGTTCCAAAACAACCCGCTAATAAAGATGATTCGTATGCGCGCGCTATTGTGCTTTCAGAGAGCGAGAGCAAGACAACTTTTCAAGGTTTCGATTTTGAGGACATTGACATTCGAGTTTGTGTCGAATTTTGTTGTTTGCTTCAACTTCAGAGACGAAGCCGAACAGATGCTACCTTGGTGGCGGACACATCTCGCCTCTCCTTCTAACGTCATGCGTCCGATAGAGTAGAATATTCGCAGATTGACCGCAGGTCATCGAATGCGACAAGATTTGTTTTCAGATTAAACGTAAGAACTATTGGTATATAAAAATATGATTACGAATTTAATTGTGAATAGAAAATGAGATGGCGAAGTTATTTAATGATGATTTATCTGTCATAATATGTAAGCTGTCATATGTAATTCGTTCCGTATTGCTATTTTATCGATAGTAACGTTTTGCGGATAAAACAGTCTACCGGCCTCGAAAAACTAATCAAGAGTTGGAATGACAGGTTGCGTCGTGTGGAATGTAGCCATCGGTATCACACATGGTCAAAACGATTTTTAACTACAGTAAAATTTTGATAACTAGAACAAAATTAAATTTGATAACGCCGAACTACTTTTGAGGCGTTTCTCACATGTCATTCAGATCTGTACGACCAAACATATTGATTTATTATTTGGACAATCTGCTTTTCCGAAGAAGTACTTCAAACTTGGAAGCAGATTTGTTGTCAATTTTACAGGTTGCCAAAACTCCTCAGATTACTGCTACCTCCAATTTTATTTGAATGATTACAACCTGATAGAACCGGCCTTTAGGAGTACCGAGTGGGTCAAATATAGGGAACCCTTAGTAGTTTACTCCTCGCCACAACGTCACTCAAACCGAATGGTTAAACTGACCATAATGGTCTGGTTACCATCCACACGCGCGCGGGTTTGCATGTTTAGCAGCCATTTCAAATCCAGTTTTGGACAGCTCATCGGCTGCCTCATCGAATCTGCTTGGCAACAAGTAATTTTCGAAAATGAGATTGGGTGCCGGACTACCAGTTCACTCAGCTGTAAATGAGTACCTGAGTTAAAATCGGGGTAATAATCACGGACGAGCGTGTAGCTGACCACTTCACCTCCTAGTGTTCCGTTGGTCTCGAAATAAAGTAACTCTAGCATTACTTCAAGGCCTAGGCCCGATTCGGGCTGTTGCGCCATTGATTATTAAGTGTTTGCTGTCAATATTGTCACTTATTAGTATATATAATGTTGTATCGCGGAAGTTTTCAACATCGCAAGGTGACGTACTCTGCCCTCTTTAGAACTAACAAACTACTAGTCAACCGCACCTCCCTAGGGAAAAGACGAAGATCGGTATGCATATGTATCAGCAGAGCTCGGAGAACAGCTCCTTCTGCAGCTCTACACTTACTATTCAATGTACTAAGACACTTGTATGGTAGAGCGATTGTAGTATCATATATCAAGCGGAGCTTATGGTGATCAAGGAGTAGTTCCCCTGGCTTAGATGTAATGTAATATATAGGTACTGGGGATATTTGCATTTTCACAGACAGCAAAGAGACAATAAATTCCTTTGAATCAGCCTCTACAACATCAAGTGTCGCCACAGAATGTCGGTCACATCTGAAGCAGATGACAGAACAGTTCATTATTCTTATTATTTTTTATTCTTAACTCTTTTTCATTTTCTCATTATTTTTTATTTTTAACTCTTTTTCATTATGCTCAGTTCTATAGATTAGTTTAAACCTAAGCTAATTTTTTTCCCGCTTCTATACTTTGTTATTAGAATAACCCATATTAAAATACGACTAAACTATTTAGTTGATGTCCATGCGCACGTCGCTCATACCACTCGGCCGACATGTTACACACAAAACACGATCAAACGCAGGGAGAATCGGACATCGATTGGAAGATAATGCTGTAGCTTATGCAACTATTTAGTTTGGACGAATCAAAACGATTTATTTCGTAGTAGGCTGCCTTCCAAACTGGTCAGGTTCTGTTGGGATTTAGAGTGTTTTGAGCGGCACACGAGGCTTTCAAGGGCTCGAATACGGGCCGGTGTCTAATGAGTGTGACAGTTCTTAGCACTTCGCTCCTTCTCGCACTGAATTGAACTAAACTCCAGCAAACATTTCCAAAAAAAAAAAAAAAATCTAGTATGAAATTGAAACTCTTGGGAGTAACAAGAAATCAACTCATAACATGGGAAATTGCATTTTATGGTTTTATTAAAGTTATTCAGGATATTATTAAATCATAAGAAGTTAACTGCATCATCTGAACTTCATTCGAATGCAAAAGAAAGTCTGAAAGGTCAAGCCATCAATTGCTATTATAAATACTTTATTAAAAATAATAAAGTAAAGTGAGTTGACCCATTGTTACAACAAGGGCTTCCATTGAAGAAATACGAGACGTTCTGACGCAATCTCACAAAATTTCAATACGATTGAAAGAACAATACGTTCACCCGACAACAAAATAAGAACTGCGAAAAAACTTTGCGATGAAGATTACAAATAAGAACATAATGGGCCAACTGAAGGTAATTAAACAATAACTGTAACTAAAATTATAAGTATGGTGGATATCGACCACCATGTAATGACCGAAGGAACTAGACAATAATCTGGTCTAATAGGTTTAAAGAATCGTGTATGTAGAAATGTTTAAAAATAAATAATATTAGGTGTGTTTTTTTCCTTTGTAAGATTTCTAAAATGTGCAATCGAAAATGGATCAAATAAGAATTAACTAACTAAATTGTTCGACAGTATCTTACACCACGTTTCCCCTGCCAAGAAAACAGCTGTAGGGGGGGGGGGGTAAGGTGGGGTAAAGTAAACCTCTAAGGTTTGTACCGAAATTTTGTGAAGTATAAAATCATTTTCATGCTAAATCGATAGCTTAGGATGTTAGCTAAGTCAAGTATTCGTGAAATTAAATTATTGATGCTGATAAAAAAGTTACCTACTTTTTTCTATACCTACATACTTCAAAGTGAGCCCTTCCAAAAGGTATAGTATAATTTCATCTAAAACTGGAGCAAAAGAATATGGCAATGGATCAATTAAGACAAACAATATGATTTTAATAAATTGAAATGAAATTAAGTGTGTTGAGAGCGTGCTCTCTTTGAGGAGTAGCCCTGAGAACACCAAAATATTTACTGGCCTTCTTTGGGTAAATTTTTTCAGCAACATAAGCTATTGCATTTTCATCGCAACTTGAGTTCACTGTTGTTGCATTTGCATTTTTTGTATGTTCTAGCCATGTTAAAATTGTTATTTTTAATTATCAAATAAAATTATATTGGTATGCGGTAAAATTCGCCCGGGGCTCAGTTTACCCCGAATAAACACTTAGGCCCGTTCCTACGATCGTTAGTAACTTTCTAACTGGAACTTTAACTGACAGATGTTCATACGAAACTTACTGTCAAAGTTCTGGTTAAATTTTAACTGAAGGTCGCAATAACGGCCCTAAATAGTAAGCATCTGCTAAAATTTATATACTTTTTAAATAATCATCAAATCTTACTTTGCAAGTTTCACTTTCCGTACCCCGATCTCAAGGATACTGTTCCGAACAATTCTCAGTCGCTAACAAGTTTTTTTTTAATCCAATTATTAAACACTGATGTTTATTTACATCAAATAGTACCAAAATCGTAATATGAGAAAATTCTAGGAACTGTAATTAAAGTGGATTTCTTTTATAGTGCATTGTGGTCAATGCGTGAAGCTTTATCGTATAATTTATTTTGCTAAGAGATTGCGCTATTGCAAACTAGAAATTTTAAGGGGACCCACTTTACCTTTGCTAGCCCACTTTGCCCCACCTTCCCCTACAGTAAGATTCCGCATTTTAATTCCTTTCCGATCACTCGCGAACTATGTATGTAGTTCGTTCTTTAAGTTCACTAGTTCGCGGTAGTTCAGCGATGAGGAAGGTAGTGAACGTTGGAACGACTCAGAGGTCGTCATTGTGAAATAATGTGATGAGCAAAAAATAAGGTCGTCTGGTAGAATGTGATGAGCAAAAAAAAAGGTCGGAGTCGCGTCATTCACGTTCATGATTTTTTTCAAATGAATTGCTCGAAATGCAAGGTTGGGAATTAAATAATTTAATTTTTAGCCTTTTTTCCAAGACAAATTTCCATTACTGAAAATGGTAAGATTTTACAAAATAGGTTAACAATTTTGACACAACAGTCAAGTTATTAAATGTCAAATTAATTAAAATTAATGCAATGGAAGCACAGTGTTCTAGTGTTAAAATCTTTTTGATTTTGGTAAAAAATAAAAAATATCAACGTCAACACTACTCAAACTAGTCGGCTGATACTTCGATTGAAATCGTAAAATATTTATCTGCCTCCTATACCAGGTATACAAGTATGAAACCGGAATTCACTCATAGATGGCTCTAGCTGAGAAAGTAGTAACTGTCAAACCGAACCATGGACGCCATTTTATTGTTTGGATATCTGATAAGGATATAAAATAGCCAGCAATACCGGTTTCATACAACAGTGTAGTTTTGACGAGCGTTGAACATGTCAACTTTTGTGCCTGGGAACGACGATATGCGGACAGCATTGATTTTCTGTTACCATTTAAAAAAAACGGCTGCTGAATCGCATCGAATGCTTGTTGAAGCTTACGGGGATCATGCACTTGGGAAATCACAGTGCTTTGAGTGGTTCAAAAAATTTAAAAGTGGTGATTTCGACATCGGAAACAAGAAACGTGGAAAACCACCGAACAAGGGCGTGATCTATTACGAGCTGCTGAAACCTGACGAAACCGTTAATACAGAACGCTACCGACAACAAATGATCGATCTGCAGCAAGCTTTGCTTGAAAAACGGCGAGAATATGGAAAGAGGCAACACAAAGTGATTTTGCTGCATGATAATGCACCATCACACACAGCAAGACGGGTGAAGGAAACGATTAAGGCTTGTCAGTGGGAAATACTTCCGCATGCGGCTTACTCACCAGACTTGGCTCCTTCTGATTTTCACTTGTTTGCATCGATGGGACACGCACTTAGTGAGCAGCGCTTCACGTCGTACGAAAATGTCCAAAAATGGCTCGATGACTGGTTTGCCTGAAAAGAATAACTGTTTTTTTGGCGAGGCATACATAACTTGTCGGAGAGATGGGCAAAATGTATAGCTAGCGATGGGCAATACTTCGAATGAAATATGTTGTAACACTTTTGTATAATAAACGTCTATTTTTCATAAAAAAATTCCGGTTTCATACTTGTATACCTGGTATATTCACCCGATATTGCTATCCACCTATCACTATCGTGGGTGCAATACAGATCATTTGGCAAATGTTACATAGAATCTGGCTACAGGCTGTACACCAGACAGATCTCTCTACATGTTACATACGAGATACAACCAAATACAACAATAAAATGTGTTTGTCACGTGTTTCTAGTTGATGGTATACACACGGCAATCAGTTTCGTACGCACGCTAGTTGGGCAACTATTTAATCGAAGAAGACAATCGTCGAGTACTTTGACTACACCTTTTCAACATGCATTTCAGATTATGTAAATTGTATTTCAGAATAGTGAGTTGTATTTCAGATTAGGTAAATTGTATTTCAGAATAGTGAGTTGTATTTCAGAGTACGTAAATTGTATTTCAGAATAGTGAGTTGTATTTCAGATTATGTAAATTGTATTTCAGAATAGTGAGTTGTATTTCAGATTAGGTAAATTGTATTTCATAATAGTGAGTTGTATTTCAGATTAGGTAAATTGTATTTCAGAATAGTGAGTTGTATTTCAGATTAGGTAAATTGTATTTCAGAATAGTGAGTTGTATTTCAGATTATGTAAATTGTATTTCAGAATAGTGAGCTGTATTTCAGATTAGGTAAATTGTATTTCAGAATAGTGAGTTGTATTTCAGATTAGGTAAATTGTATTTTAGAATAGTGTGTTGTATTTCAGAGTACGTAAATTGTATTTCAGAATAGTGAGTTGTATTTCAGATTAGGTAAATTGTATTTCAGAATAGTGAGTTGTATTTCAGAGTACGTAAATTGTATTTCAGAATAGTGAGTTGTATTTCAGATTATATAAATTGTATTTCAGAATAGTGAGTTGTATTTCAGAGTACGTAAGTTTGAATTCAGAAAACGTAAATTGTATTTCAGAATACGTAAGTTTGAATTCAGAAAACGTAAATTGTATTTCAGAGTATATCAATTGAAATTCAGAACACATCGAAATAATAAGACTTAATTTCACACTTGCATATCATCCAATGCCAAAGCTTTGGCATGGAAAGTGGTAGTATGCTGCGCCGCCCGAGCACAGTCACAAATTTTTTAATTTTTTTTTTTTTATTATTGAAAAAGAAAATCATTTTCGGTACAATCATTTACAGATGGGGTACTATCTGAATAAAAAATTTCAGTTAATTTGGTGCAAGTCGGGTGCTAAGTTCACACGGACCAATTTTTTCTCCGTTCCCTTGGGGGTACAAACAAAAATTTTTTCGGTACAATCAAGTGCAAACAAAACTCCACCCGAAAACAATTTTTTTATTCAATTTGGTTAAAGTGGGGTGCTAAGTTCACAGAGGTTCTATTATGTATACTTAATGCGATCTCAATACAATAATTACGTTAAATGTCAACATTCTGATAAAGAATGCAAGGGTACCTATCTGATATACAATTTACGTTTTCTAAATTTAAACTTACGTATTCTGAAATACAATTTACGTTTTCTGAATTCAAACTTACGTACTCTGAAATACAAATCACTATTCTGAAATACAATTTACCTTATCTGAAATACAACTCACTATTCTGAAATACAATTTACCTAATCTGAAATACAACTCACTATTCTGAAATACAATTTACCTAGTCTGAAATACAACTCGCTATTCTGAAATACAATTTACCTAATCTGAAATACAACTCACTATTCTGAAATACAATTTACATAATGTGAAATACAACTCACTATTCTGAAATACAATTTACCTAATCTGAAATACAACTCACTATTCTAAAATACAATTTACCTAATCTGAAATTAATATTATATTATCTGAAATACATGTTGAAAAGGTGTAGTTAGTCGAACAAATTTTGAATCAGTTGGTACACGTGCTTCGTACCTTACGACTGAAACTAAACTGATTTTGGATCGGTTTTCTATAGTCTAGTTCAGTGACTCTCAACCTTTTGATAGTCAAAAAATTTGGCAGCATACTCTATATACAGGATGACCCAAAAACCCTCACCCGATGTTGTTTTGTATCTTTAAAATGAAAACTTCATAATTTTGTTTTTAATGTTTATTTGAACCTTTAAGGTTTTTCCTATTACTTTTTGAAGATGATATCGGTCCAGTATGCGGCTTTATACGGATAGCCAAGCAGCCAAGGCTTTGCAATCCTGCATTATCAAATCCAAGTACTTATGTCGACACGCATTACAGAAACTTTGCTCAAATTGGAAAGTGGAACTCTGCTGGGTTCCAGGACACAGTGGTATTTTAGGAGATGAACTCGCGGATGATCTTGCTAAAAAGTAACAGGGACCTTCGAATTGAACCAGGAGCTCTCAATACAGATCGAAACGCAAGTGGTGTGTATCACTATGGACCTTCGTGGGTCTACGTGAGGCTTTGACCGCCACTGTAACCTAACCTAACCTAAGTATGCACCACCATGGTTGATGACGATTTGGGCTCTTTTTTACATCATTTTCAATAGTTTTGAAGAGAACTTCGGACGATAAGTTTTCACCCTCTTGTCGGATATTCTCTTTAAGAGCTTCCAGAGTTTGTGGCTTGTTCTGATAGACCCGTAACTGTTCAAAAAAGTCCTAAAGAAAGAAGTCTAAAGCTGTCAAATCCTCACATCGGACGATCTTGCTGGTCAAGGGGAAACCACAAAAAACGAGACATTAAGTAATCCGGAAATATATCCTTCAAAAAGCCCTACTATTGCGCGAGCTGTGTGTGCGGTTGCATCGCCTTGTTAAACCACATGTCCTTCAGTCCCAATTCATCAACTTGCGGCAGTATAAACTCGATGGCATCGCCGATGTAAATGGCGCACCACGCAGTGACTTTGAGTGGATGTTATGGCTTTTCATGAGTAATACGTGGATTCCGAGTGAAGCCCAAATTTTGAAATGGGCCTCGTCGATCATGAAAAATTTCGATCGAAAATCTTGTACTTTGTCTTGGAGAATCAGGAGAGTGGGAGCGTAGCTTAAGGCTCGTGTACACTGGCAAGTAACTTGCGACATTTCTTGCTAGAATAATTTGGTGCGATGTGTACACTATCTGTCAAATTGCAGCAATTTTACTCTAGCAAGTAGCTCTACAAAAATCTTGCAAGTAAAACTTGCTCTTCCGTATACACTTCATCATCAAAGTTTCGTTGATCTGTCAAAACGAAAAAGAAAAATACCACAACTCTGGATAGTTCCACATTGGAAATGAGCAAAAACGTGTTTTCGGAACTCCACTTGGATTTTCCGTTCATATTTCGCACGTAAACTGTGGAACTACGACTCCTAAAACTGAACTTAACCTCACATCCAATGCAATTGTACTGACTTGCTGAAAAATTTCGGAACCGATCGGAACTTTCTTGCGAGATCTCAACTCTCGCAAGTTAGCGTGTACATTCACAACTTGCTTGAAAAGGCAAGCGTTTGCTGGCTAGAGCAAAAACTTGGGCAAATGCGCTCTCGGAACCGTGCACACATGCAGCAATAAATGTCATAGTGCAACTCTAACAAGTTTTGCTTGCTTGTGGACACGAGCCTTTAGACGTGTTTCAGGGAGTAGCTTATGGACTATCTGCACTTTGTAAGGGAACATCTGCAAGTCTTTCATCAAAACGCGTTACAGAAACGAACGTGTAAAGGCCAATTGCGTAGCACGTCCTTTGGTCGACGGTGACAACTCATTCGCAACATCTTTAGCCACAACGGCGATATTCTCGTTTGAACGAGCAGTACGAGCTTTTCCGGCGCCTCTTCAGCCATCTATTGTTCTTCGCTGCGAACGGCTAAACGAACGGCTAGTGACCTGGTGGATTAGGACGGTCAAGAAATCTGCGCCGAAATTTATATTGCGTCAAAATCACGACGATTTCTTCCGTAAAAAACTGTCGATCTTGAGGAGTATAGCTTTCCATCGCTTATCGACGTGTATGCATACAGTCAAAGAACAGTCTTTTATGTTAGCAGAACTTCATTCAAAAGTTATTGATCTATTCGTCCACCTTCATGCCTGAGTAAGTTATCCATTCATCATATGCAGTAGAATAGCCACGTTGCCTAGCGTCATACTCCCAATTCCAGATTAGAGAGCAGAGGGGACCACAAAAGTAGAACGTTATAACCGATTGTGCGTTATAACCAGCATAAGAACCTTTCACATTTCTGAATGGGGATTGAAAAAAGATACGTTATAATCGAAAGTACGTGCACTTTATAAGCGGGCTACACTGTAGTATATTTATTGTATCCTAATCATGTTGCAAAAAATTGTCTCAACTTAAACAAATCATTCTTTCGTTCAATTGTCAAATACTCGTAGTTCTTTTTTTGGTTTGACAAACTTATATTTTCAAGTCATGCAAATTTGGGACTTGTAAACACTTAAAAAAAATTAAAAAGAAAATAGTACCATTTACAAGTAGTGTGAGACGGCTATATCTTAAAATAAAACTTAATTAACAGCGTCACAAAACGTATGTCGCATCTTGCCAGAATCTATGTTAGCCGAAAGAAAACTCAATGAGCGCTTCAAACGTTCGAAGCGATTAGAATTTCAAATCCATTCCTTTTTCTGATAACCACGATAAAAGCTGAACGCGGAGCTTTGGCTGTGAAGAAACAACTTCTACATGAATTATTTATTGAACATTGATTGGTTACTTTGGTTTTGATCGGACATTTCTAAGGAAATCGAATGGAAACATTTTCCTTCCAGGATTAAGACGAGTACCTACCGGTCGTTCTTTGTGAGTTTAATTAGAAAAAATCATCTTGAAGTACATTACGCGTTTAAATTTCGAGTTATTTTGATGGTGACAGCTCTCTGTAGATGGGGAGTTCGGAACACAATTTGTTGATGTTTGAATTTCAAATTTCTACCGTTGTATGGTTTGAATTTTAGATTTCTGCCATTGTGTAGTCCGATTGATAGTGTTTGTTCAACGAGATCGTAGGGTTACTTCGATGGTCTCTCCAAATGTGTACATATAATGCAAATTATTAAGATTTTCAAGAAAATAGAGCTTTGGGTCTATGATCATGTGAATTCAGTTTTCTGTAATAGAGGCTAGTTCATTCTGCCAAGGTCGACTTTTGTGAAATGCTTTTTAAATTTCTGTAAAAATAGTTTTATCATTGAGTCAAAGTAATACTTACACTATTAGCTCAAATAACTCATCAATGGTTAAACAGTTGAACTTTAATTCATTTCTTTTTATACTTATCCTCGGTTCTAATCGATAGGCGCCGAGTGCTTCGTTGTCGGGGTCACCATTGTTGAGGTCACCATTGTTGAGGTCACTATTGTTGAGGTCACCATTGTTGAGGTCACCATTGTTGAGGTCACCATTGGTCTTCAGTAGCGACGGCAATATTCGGTGCCGTAGACTTTGGTTGGAATGAGTCTAGCAATCAGCTTGTTGTAAGCTTATTACATTCTAATTACCTCTGCTCCTCTTCCGGTCGTTGATCCAGCTTTCATTTACAGTGTTCACTTGCATTGTTTTCCCTGTTTCCCCGATATTGTTGTCCTGCTATAAGTGTGATGTGATTAAAAGATCTGAATTAATAGCACTATTTCTAAAGAGTTTCAAATTTCCAGTAAAATCGACCCAAAGATCAAATTTTCGACTTTGGAGGCTACCATGCTACTAACTACTCACCTGGGTATTCTGTTTATTGTCAGTTTCATAGTAACCGTCACCACATATCAGTATTTTACGCGTTCCGGACTTCTACCCAGAAAATAATAAGTTTGCGCCTCGACTGTATTTATATATCTTTCCTTTTTCAATCGGGACAAAATAACGACTTACTCCAACATACATAACCTTAGGAGTTAAATGTCAAACAATGCGAATATATAGTAAAGCCATTAAAATTGTATTCAATATCTCATTAAACTTAAGGCTCCATATGCACGTTAAATGCGATTTTGATGATTTATGACTGTTTTCTTGCTAATATTTCACGTTAAAGGCAACAAAAAAAAAAAAAAACAAAATAAAATTACACCACTTTATTAGCTGGTATGTAAACTAGGTCGTGCACAAAGAAAAAATTCAAAACTGTATTTGGAAAAAATGCTATTAGAACAACAACCCTTGAACATTTTTTAAAATGCGTAAATTCGAGTTTTTTAAACGCATATTACCTATTTCTTGAATAATTAACATGTCATTTTCATTAAAATAATGCTAGAAAAAATCTTAAAGAAGGTCCTGTATAAATCAAATTTTAAAAAAAATTTCATTTTTGGTAATAATATATGAAGTCAGTTCTGCTGATAGACAGCGAACGATGCAGACGTATTGGCCACACCAAATTACACAAACGAAAAACGATTTTAATCGATTAAAATCCTCTTCGTAAAACGTACGCCTTCATTTTCCACCTATTTAGGAGTTGAATATCGCAAAGTCCTGAATATTTTATATATATTTGATTAAACTAAGCTACTTTACACCCCGAAAATCGAAAGTCTAGAATGTAAAGAGCTGGAAGAAGTAAAATTACTTTGGTTTCTCATTATGACGAAATTCGTGAAAATGCGTACAACTCCTTTTCACGAACGAATTTGTTACACCACCCCGGTACGCCAATGCAAATTGCAGCTTTCTATCATAAGCCGTTCCCGAGATTCAAAAACACCACCCACATCTTACCTTGCTACTCCTCAAGCAAGCTGACATCCACTGGACAGGGACGGTGAAGTGCACACAGTCCAAACTGTTCTTGGAATGTCACTTCAAGGCACCAACCTCCGATTTGTTCAAAATGAGCCTTTCTTCAATTTTGGTGCAAAAAAATAATCAGTGAAAATGGAATGCATTCACGATTTTCGTCATATCTCTTAGGTCTCCTTAAATATTTAATTAATTTGTATTCTACGAATTCTTAACATAAATGCCTAGAAAGTATTTTTAGGATTTTTTTATATTTAACACCTCAGGGGGTGTTATGAGATTAAATACCTTTTCGCGAATCTCTCAGGTTTGATATCGAATAGTTATTTACTTTCACGGGCTTGTTTAATAATCGCCAAAAATCCATTATCAACATTTTTTCGATCCATTAGACTTTAGAGGGTATAAAAGAGTTGAATACTCTTCAAATTGGTTTTTACTTGGTCTTTATATGTTTCTAAAAACATCTTTCAGGATTTTTGGATATTCAACCCTTTGAGTGTTGCATACGATTTAATTACTTTCTCTATTTCTTTTAGGTTTGTTGAGATATCAAATTGGCCTTAGTTTAGGCATAGCTCTTATATAATAGCTTACAAACCGATTTTAGAATTTTCTAATATCCAACTTAAAGGACTATTGGCTGATTTTTTTTAAGTTGGTATGCGTATGGGCTTAAAATACTGAGCATTTGGAACTCTCACCCGGTAGTTGGGAAACTATGTATTTGAACAAATGGAAATTATACTTGAATTCGGACGATTTCGAATGCTATGGGAGCTTCCATATAACTGCGTAGCCATTCAACTAAAATATCGGCCGACTTAAGAACCATAAGTCTACAGGCGCTCTAATATGTGTTATTATCAACATTTCGACATACACCTTCCAATACAATTCAATTCTAAGCTATAAATATGCAAATAAAGATCTTGTTGCGCATGCGGTAATGAAATTGAACTGAAAAACTAGCGACGCGACATCGGCATAGATTTCTACCCTGAGGTTATTTCGTATGAGTTTTTGTATGGTAACATATCCATAGCATATTATATGGCTATAATCATTGCTAAGGTTTCTTCTCTTGCATTTTAAGTTCTTAACTGTAAAATGAAATGAATCGATTAAGAAAGCTGGAGATGTACGAGTGTGTTATGTCTTTCCTTCTTTGCCATCTATGTTTCGTAATTTTATGTATGCTTCGAGCCTTCCCGCAAGTCGTTCTGGTAGTTTATAGCAATATGTAGATTTCGAAAAAGAGTTTTCATGGATATCTCAGTTTGGGCGCATAATTTTCTTTTATCAATATCTTGCGTAATTGTAATTGTACCTCATCCTTCTTGTTGTCGGGATTCATAGTCTTCAGAATTCTTGGAATTCAATGAATCTTTACGTTCCATGCAAAATAAACAGTAATAGTTGGAATGCTGCTTCTTTTGACTAATGAGTTCAGGGGAGTCGAGAGCATATTTAACTTTAAATTGTGTATACATTTAATAAAAAATCAAATATGTTTGTTCAGAAACATGTCTCAAATCTGCGTCAATAGAAATAAATAATTTGAACAATTTGTTATTTTTTTTTAATCGGCTTCCTGAATAGATAGAATTCAAAGTCAAATACTTTTCTCGTTTGTGTTAAGAAGTAGCGATGAACAAAATACTTCATTTCAGTGAACTAGTCATTAATTTCAATGAGTTAGTTCAGTGTAGTGCTACTTCCATTGATCTGTTCTTTTCATCTCTTCTTTTTTCGTTGTTCAGTAGTCACTAGTCGCGAAGTACTTCAGTTGTAGTGTTCTTTTCATTTCTTTTCTTCTCTTCTCGTAACGTAGTCACATTAGTCAAGTCACTAGTCATAAAGTACTTCAATTGAGCTGTTTACTTAGTACCATATATCCTCTTCTCTAACCAGCCGTTCAGTAGTCACACACTAGTCGGTCAGAACTTTAGTTGGGCTGGTGTGTGTGGGTTTCTTCTCTAAACACCCGTTCACTATAGCCAGGCTCCATCCTCAGTTGTGCTTGTGGTTTAGAAACAGGAAAAAAAGATGTATACAAGTCATCTACTCTTTTTTAATACAATGCCATGGTATTCTTCCCCCCACCTCATATATAAACCATAGCTATTACTTTGTGAAGAATTAAGTTGTGTTCGCTTTGTGTTTATAAGGAACATGGAGACGGTTGGTTGTCGGTCTCTCTTCTCACCATTTCCGTCAGTTCACTCTGTTAGTATTCGATCTCCCTTCATTCTTTTCATTTTTCTTGTTATTCACCTTTCGAATTGAACTGCAGTTCACTAAAATGGCTGAGTTACTTAACTTACTCACTTGAATGAAGTGTTCTTTTAAAGGCATTTTTAAAATCATTCTATATATAAATGTAAGACTTGAACGTTGGACACACTGAAAAATATAAACTAGTTAATTTCAGTTGACCAGTTTAATAAGCCAGCGTATCTCCAAAGGTTTAAGGAAAGTTAATCTCTTTATAAGCCTGCCTTAAATCAAACAAATTTGGAAAATATTTGATTTTTTTGGAATACTCTTTTCTATATTTTGATGTAAGCTCCAAATTTCATTTTAGTGGCATATGTCGTTGTGGAATGGTAGCTATATGCAATAATTAGTTTGTTTCAACCATTTCCTGACACACACAGCTTTTGATTACATTTAATGATAGAGAACGGAAAGTTTGTGATTCTTCACTTCTAGTTCACCTTAGTGATCGGGAACGAACTAGTTCCCGAGCCATTGCGAACTAGTTCGTTCTTATAGTTCACGAGAAAGAAATGATAAATGTTGTAGGGAAATGTGATGACCTACATGCATCCAATGCCTTTTTCAAGTTCGCAGTTCGAGAGACTGAATGTGATGACCTAAAAAAAGGTTCTCACTTCCTTCGCGAACGAACTAGTTCCCTTTTTGAAGTTCGCAGCTCGCGAAACTGAATGTGATCACCTAAAAACTGAATTAGTTCCTTCTTTACCCGAGATGACGAACTACTTCCTACAAACGAACTAGGACCAGAATTCACTGCGAACTAGTTCGTTTATTTCACTTATGGGGGCGAATTTCCGAACTAGTTCGTGCACGAACTACAGACGCCTACTTTGCAGTTACGTATTCGTTACTGTTTGACAGTTGCTCGAATAATACGGAACAGTGAACTAGAAGAGCAAAATTTTATAATAGGATATAATTATAATAAATGAACTCTACTGTATATATGTGCAGTTAAACTTCATTAGTACCTACCTACTATTTTCCTTAATTGAACTAATATAAATAATAATGAATAGCGTTAAAATATTTGTTTAGTCTGAATATAAGAAACATTTTTATATATATTGTAATTTATTATGTTTAAATTATGTAATAAATGAATCTAATCACAAAATTTGCATTATCTTTTCAGGTGGCTGGCGTTACAGCGACAACGGAGCGCCCTCCTGCTCCCCAAGCGCCTCCACAAGGCCCATCACCGCTGCAGCTAACAGATGAGCCACACATGTCAATTGTTGCAGCCGAAAATGCAGGGTAAGCTAATAAATTTTCAGGATCTAAAATATAATGTATATTTACTATAACATATCCCTCCACCTTAGTTGGATGCTTTTTGTCACTCTGTCAGTTCAACTTCCTATCGCCAGCGGTTTAAGGGTAACAACCAAAAATTTTAAACTAAAAACTTACCAACCTCACACCCACATTTTCCAAAAAGACTCCACCAAGTATGACTTGTATTGATTACCATATTAATGAAGTATTTATTCCTCGTAGTCCATTACGACTACTTTTTGCAAGATTACTTTAACATGGCGTTATCATAGGCGGAGTTGATCCAAACTACCTAATGTATTACCAAACATTGATGAAATTATTATAATCAATGGGGTGGGGTGTAAGGCATGTTTTCAACGATGCTTACTGATGTTTTCATTACTGCAAAATCACTGATAAATTCAAAAGTATTCGTGGAGGCCCTGAGAAATCCCTCGATGGGTTTTTAAGGGTCTTTCTTCATCCATTCTATGTTAGGTTAGATAAGGTGGGTAGCTATTAACACATAGACCGCTAGATGGGTCCGTTGTGATTCCACTCGACCACAAAATTAAAAATTATTTTTGAAGCAGTAACAGTAGTGTCTGGTTGGACAGATGGAAGACTAGGGAGATATTGGCATGGAAAGGGGAATACTGACAGAGCACTGCTTGCTAGAGAAGCATGCATTGCGTATGGGGAACGCTTAGCATGGCGTGCACAGTTACTGCCTTGACCTATTTTTCGAGGATGACATTACCCACATTTTGCTGTTTTGGGAATGATTAGTGAGCTACGAAGCTCTGAAGGAATCATTATGGTCTCTGTTTTGGTGCCTAATGCTGGTACAGAGCTTCCCTTCTTCTTAAAACTAAAACTAAAACAATAGTGCCTCAGAAGGGACTACATAGGATAGAATAGTACCTTATGAGCTTTAATATCTGAAACGCTGAAAGTGTATGCATACATTTAAAAAAAATTTCTGCGTTTTCTGTTTAAGAACTCCAACATCCAGCTTACAAGTAGTCGTATTGTTACTATTCTCAACTCATCTTGCCTTTCGACTCTCAAATGTTTAAAGTACCTACCTATTTTTAAATATTTTGAAGAATGATTACATTTCTTTTTTGTATTTTTCCTTTGAGTACCCATCCTTGGGAAGACCTTCAATACTACGGAGGAAACATGATTTGAAGGTCGTATGCATTTGTTTTCCAGAACGATTCGCTTTGTTTCAGTTTCCAAACTCCAAAAATGTAAATGTTGACTGATTCTTGCATTACATACTCATTACCAGGTAATCAATAACTTTTACTATAAAAAGATCCATCAAATAAAGCACTACAATTGGCGAGCTTTCCTGATATACCGAACGTTTCAACCCCATCACTTACCTGCTTACAAGTTTCAAGGTAGCAAATGTGTGGCTATGCCCCTAAAATACAAACTACCAATTGTCTGATCTTATTTCTACTTCGGTCTGTACGTTCCTACTAACTAGACTAGCTTATGGCTAGTTCTCGCATCGTTCAGTTGTGAGTCGTTTAAATTACGTAAACAACGATGCTAAAGCTCATTACATGAGTAATTACATTCCACCATTGTACTTCTCATCAACGACACATAACATGGCAATTAAATTGTTTGGTGTGAACTAAGAAGTACACATACAAACGAGTGCATCAATGCCGCTTCAAAACATCGCCACAAAGCTCTCACGTGCAAAGTGACGTGACAACGTTATAGACATGTAGTACATATGTTACATTCATGTTACATACCAAAATACCATAGCTTCGTTAAGTTAAACTTAGAATGGAAGCGACGTTGCCATTGCCACGCCACTACTTGCTACGCACAATATGAAATGACACTTCGGCATTTCAAACATTTTCAATGTTGACAGAACGAACAAGTTCGCCTGGTCTAAATTATGATGGTGTCTCTTTTTTCTTGACGTCTTTCCACTAGCTTTTTGGATCTGTGACTTTATTGCGTGGTGCCCAGCGCAGCCCCCACTGGGATGCAGTGTGATCACGAACGAGACGGAAAATCTCAGGCTTAAGTTTTAATCGTGCTGCTGCTAATCACACATAACACAAGCGACGGGTAAAAAAGTGAAAGTTGGCCCAGGCCTAGTAATCTAATTTTCGAGGTTCGGTAATTTTTTCTGTTCGGATCAATTTGGGAAAGCGGTTGGGACTGTAATAATAGTAAAATTTATACATGAAGGCACACACACACTCTTTGTTGAATTCACTTTCTCTTGAAAGCGATTACTCGAGTAATGCAGGCAACCAGCAAAGAGGTGTCATCGAGAGATAATTACTACCCAGCAACCTTGAACCATTTTCTAATTTTGATTCAGTTTCACTTCGATGAAAATGAAATTGATTTTCATATTTAACGTAGTGTCGGATAAAGCTAAAACACGCAGAAGTGTTACTGTTACAAATGAACGCACTTTAATGTTATTGAGTGCCAGTTGACATGAAAAATCAATCTATTGATTAGAGGCTTGTGTACACTAGCAAGTAACTTGGGACAATTTCTTCCTAGAGTAATTTGCTGCGATGTCATTGGAGCAGTTTTACAGCTCTCCAAAAATTTGCATATCTGTGTATTTCTAGTGTGTCAACTCTCAAAACAAAAATATCCCGTGGTACTTTCAATCCAACGCATGCTATTGCTACCTGTCATGTTTTTCCATACAAAATCAATAAGTAGGTATGGGTTGAATAGGAAAAATCAGGATCAGCTGTTTGTTTTGACTGAAAAATCGAATACCTAATGTTGTTATGACACTGGCTATTTCTCAAGTGCAATAAAATTTAATCGTGCGACAAGGCGGCGACCAATATTGGGAGAAAGAGATTAAAAATCAGCCAGTCAAATACGACGTCTCAATTTTGCCACCAATTGGAACGACAGACCATTTATTGGTTCGTGCACAATTCCCAATTTCGATACTAACTTGCGAGCATCCATGGATCGAAGACAGGTTTGGCACTTTAGGAGAGCTGATTGGGGAGCCCTTGAAGACAAGTTTGGCACTTCAAAAGCCCTAGAAGAGATTTTTCGTGCTTTCGACTGGAAGTTATGCTTTGAACCCGAAAATTGTGACTTGGCATGTCAGCTAATAACCGAGACAATCCTTAAAGGAATGAGTTTTTTTTTGTTCCTTCCAACCGCAAAAGAATCAGGCCGTCGAAAGATTCGGTCTTTACTGTCTTGGTAAAATAAAAGCCGAAAAGAACATGTTCGAAATATTTAAAAACAACCCGACTGCTGAAAAACAGATCGCACTAAAATTATCAAGAAAGTCCTCCAATAGTATCTTCTTGAAACGTGCTAAATTTGCATATGACCAAAATCTTCGGCGAAAGATCGTGGACAATCCTAAGAACTCGAGATCTTTTTGGCCATTTGTTAAATCGGTTAATAACAATTGTGTAAAGACTTCTACACCACCTCTTCTCGACGGTGACCGAACCTTTGTAGATCCTGTGGATAAAGCGGCAAGTTTCGTTAGCAATTCTAGACTTCCACCTTTGAATCAGATTTCTCCCAATCCCCCAATATCGGATTCCTTACTGCCTTCCATTCATTTTCGAGCTAGGGTTATTTCGAAGATCAGTATCTACAAGTCTATTGGACTGGATGGTATCGCCCCACAGTCTTCAAGAAATGCTTTTCCTCTCTGGCTAAACCGTTTCGCAATCTCTTTCATCTTTCATACTCTTCAGGGTGCTTTCCTCAGATGTGGAAAGTTGCGAATGTTCAACCGATTCCCAAGAAAGGAATCCCGCTAATTACCGCCCAATAGCCACTACATCCGTGCTCGCTAAAGTAATGGAAACTGCTGTCAATCGCTAAATAATCAAATACCTTTTGGACAAAGATCTGATCCACAATCACCAATATGGGGGTTCCGTTCCGGTCGTGCTACAGGTGACCTTTTAGTTTACCGAACCGAACGCTGGAACTCGTGCATTCACTAATTTGATGAAGGTCCAGTGCTTGCTCTTGACATCGCTAAAGCGTTTGACAGAGTTTGGCACCAATGTCTATTAGTAAAACTTAAAGCCTTTGGCTTTAGTTCAACCTTTCTTAAATGCTTTGAGAGTTTTCTCTGCAAACGTTCAATACGAGTCGTATTAGACGGAACAACTTCATCCTCCTTTCCACCTGATTCCAGTGTACCCCAGGGCTCAGTTCTATATCCCAGCCTATTTCTCATCTTTATTAACGACCTTCTGTCGTCAACTCTCAATCCAATCCATAGTTTTGCAGATGATAGTACATTGGACAATGTCTTTAATATCGACTCGACTGCAGAAGCACGTCCGACTTCGGTGGCCTTGCAACGCACTGAGTTATTCGGCTCATTGAACTCAGACGTCAATCTCATCTTGGACTGAGGCAAGACAAATAGAGTAGAGTTCAATGCCTCCAAAACACAGTCCTGTCATCTATCCCTTAAACGAGATGTTCCGACGTCGGTCTCAAGTATATCCTTTGGTGACGTACAAATTTCTTCTTCTAATGTCTACTAGGCATAAAAATCAACAACCGTCTAAACTGGAGCCAACACATCTTTGATGTCGGAATTTATGCTTCCAAACGTCTTGGAATTCTACGGAAATGTGAGAAATTCTTTTCAGCGTCCGATTTAGCTACAATCTACAAGGCATATATCAGACCACGTCTTGAATACAATTCGCATATTTGAGCTGGGGCTTCTAAGTCCCATTTAGCCTTCCTCAGTCGTGTTCAAAAACATGCGTTCCGACTTATTGGAGAAGAAGCCGTTTTAGCTTCTATAGACACCCTCGAGCATCGCCATAATGTCGGAGAGTACTCAGTATTTACTATCGATATTTTCATGGTTAATGTAGTAAAGAACTAAAAGATCTTATTCCCTCACTCTTATTCGCCCACCGTAACATTCGCCAAACTTCACGCACCCAAGAGTATACCGTTCTACCCCATTCGTGGAGAACAGTGAAATTTAGGCAGTCCTTTATCCCCCGAACATCAGTAATGTGGAACGCATTGCAGGCCGATCTACTGCCTCCTAATAAGTATAACCTTCAGTAGTTTCAAAGCAACGATCACCGACATTTGACATGCCTCCCTCCCGTTCCACCGCCCTAAATCCCCTATCACACCATTTTATCCCAACCTATGCCGTTCTAGTAGTCTGGGTGGCTAGAGCACTTGCCTTCGGTGCACCTGATACCAGGTTCGAATCTGCTTGGCAACAAGTAATTTTCGAGAGTGGGATTAGGTGCCGGACTACCAGTTCACTCAGCTGTAAATAAATACCTGAGTTAAAATCGGGGCAATAATCACGAACGAGCGTGTGGCTGACCACTTCACTTCCTAGTGTTCCTTTGGTCTAGCAATGAAGTAACTCTAGCATTACTTCAAGGCCCAATTTGGTCTGTTGCGCTATTGATTATTATCATATTATGTATGTCGTTCTAGCTGTGCAATCGCATTAAAGGGTGCCCCCCTAAATTATAAACACAGCCGTAAAAAAATATTTGTTTTAAGGACTTTTTTAGGCTGCTACATGAAGGACTCGTTCGATCGTTCAAACATTCTAAACTTCAATTATGCAAAATTTGAAGTTCCTAAATTGAAGGATTCGAGCAATAACTGAATATGTTTTTTAATGACTCTTGTATGGGAGGAACCCGAAGAAGTGGAAGGATATCGCCCATTAATGAACTTAGCCTCACTTTTTCCATTTTATAGGTGTTGACAAGATTTCAACTTGCTAGACGAACGCATTCTTGAGCTAAGCCCCGAACACAATGCTCTCATTCCGTTTAGCTGCCAAAGCAGACCTTATGGGCTGGTCATGTAAATGAACACAACGGTCGTAACGGAACAGAACGGATGAGTTGATCAAAACTCAACTTTTACGGATCACATAACCTCACTTGTCGTGACGGAACGAAAGCATTGTGTTCGGGGCTTTACTGTGCAAACGTACGGACGGACAGCATTGGATTTGGCATTTTTTGTCAGAGCTGAATACAAAATAATATGTAACTTCTTTTTCCGTTCGAGGCTCGATTCTAAGCGTTACAAACTTTTCGGGCTGGATTAAGCTTATAATACTCAATAAGACTTCATCTAGAGTAGGCTAGAGTAGTTAAATCAACGGCATCTAACCCCGACCGAACTCGGGAACATTGAGGTCATCCGGTATGAGCTTTTCTCTTTGAGCTACATATTATAGTTATTTTTCCGGGGATATTTTGTTAGCCTATCGCCCAACTCATTGAGGAAGATTTTCAACAACGTTCTATATAATTTCCCAAAGTAGACGGACGACCATGTGACTTTGGACCAGAGATATATTGGTATATTTACTTGGTCATTGCAATCAACGTCACGTTCCTTAAGGAACAATTAAGTTTGTGCTTAATTTCTTTATAATTATTGCGGTTTTATTGCTGTTATCGAAAGGGGCCAACTGTTCTGGACTTTACGTGCATCACTTCTGATTTTGTTAAAACTCACAATTCTAAATCCTAGGAATTAGCAAAATGTCATGTTTTTGATAGAACGTCACGCACAAAGTTGGTCCCTTGTTTTCCCATCGCAATCCCTAAACCAACGTCGCTCTGAGCGCCCATCGAAGCTAGCAGGTAATATCGTTCTATAACAGCTGTTGATTTCGATTTTTCTTCTGTTTTCCTATATATTCCATTACAGGAACAATTACCCATTTTTCGTTATATTGAGAAATGTGTAGAGGATTGGCTCAGCTTAGTTAAATGAGCGACAAATTAAAGCATCTCTATATACCTATCCAGGATGAGGGGTTCTTAATTGCGAAAAGGTTTCCTGGGCGTGCAATTTTTCAATTAATTTTCCTATTTTACTGATATCGACAGCAGTATATACATATAATTGTAAAAACTTAAACTCGTGTTTGTATATCACAGACAAAAACTGGAGTAGCTAAATGTTGTCTTCAATTTATCTTTCTCTCTCTAATGTTCGTTCTTATTTTATATTATGTCTACGAGCCTACTACAAAATTAGAAAGGACACATAATGGTTTTAAAATGATTTAAAAATATTCATCTACTAGGACACTGTATTAGTGTACTTGGTCGTGAAAACATTGCTCCGGCGATGTCGTGGGATCAATTCTCACTCCACGTATAAATTATTTATAAGAATTTTTCGGTTGCTATTTGCTTCGAAATGTTAATATACCACCTACCTACCTATAAATAGTGAACAGTGTGGAATGTTTAATAGGGCCACTTTTAAAGGATTTAATACTGATGAGTTCTGTTTACATTCTTATCAGACTCACAAATAGCATAGAGCTGTCAGAACTACCAAACAGTAGTTGATTTGTTAAAGGCAACTTGGCTGGTTTGGTAGACTGAGACTAAACAATCGTTCAAATTAAACAGTTTAATAGGCAGGACAGATCCACAAGTCCAATATCCACGCCTCCCAATATCTAGAACTATCTCGAACACTCTTCTTCGCATGCTGTTCAGCTCTCAGAAACATCCACACACTCTACGGAATATTCCAGAGTAGGCTTGCGCATTCTAGTTCACCTTAGTGATCGCGAAGGAACTAGTTCCTGAGCCGTTACGAACTAGTTCGTTGTTGTAGTTCGCTGTTCACTCATAAAGGAAGTAGTTCCTTTCAAGTTGGGAGTGAATCTGAGGACCTAAAAAAAAAGGTCCCCACTGACGGGAACTAGTTCCTTTCAAATTTGAAGAGAATGTGAGGACCTAAAAAAAAAAGGTCCCCACTCAGGAAGAAACTAGCTCCTTCGTAGTTCAAAGTGAATGTGAGGACCTAAAAAAAAAATCCCCACTACTTCCTTCACACTGAATGTGATGACCTGCAAAAAGAAGGTCCTCACTTCCCTCGCGAACTGAACTAGTTCCTTCTTTCAGTTCCAACTTCGCGGAATGATACGTGGTATGCAAATGTGATGACGAACTACTTCCTACAAACGAACTACGACCGGAATTCTCTGCGAACTAGTTCGTTCATTTCACTTATGGGAACGATCTTTTGAACTAGTTCGTTCACGAACTACACAAGCCTATTCCAGAGAGCTGTCGAATATACACATGCAGTATATAAGATCGAAGACTGTAACGCATGGACCAGAGCCTCTGACGGAAAAAAGAAGTTCTTTATTATTTGGGCCAAAAATTCCAAACCCGCTCGCTGTCTGTCTGACGGTTCGTATGATAACTTAAGAACGCCTGGATCTAAGGTCTTGCAACTTTGAATCTGGATGCTTGGACCGAATTTGTAAGGCTAAGTTCGTTAGCGAGGAAAATAGTCATACTTCCCCGTGTTGAAAAATGTTGGCCAATAACTACGGCTTTGAAATTTTGTAGACGTTAGTTTTCCAGTAGTTGGAGTTTAAAAGTATGAATTTGGAGAAGTGCCCATGAGTTCTTCGAGACATAAAAATATCCTCACTCAATTAACAATTTAGATTCAGGAGATATGTAACAATGTCATCTTTACGATGAACGCCTCCTCTGAAATTTGACGGTTCCGGTGAAGTGTTATGGTGTAAGGATGTCTTTTTGGTCATGAAAGGAGTCTAATAAGGTTCCCCTATTTTAAAAGTATCAGCAGCGGTTTACTTACAAGTTCTGGAAAACGAAAAAGGGCCTTGTGTGTCGGAAGTTTTTGGCGATACTTGGGGATTTGTTTTTCAACAAGACAATGCTCCAAGTCATACTGCGGAACTTGTAAGTCATAAATCAATACAAGGCTCAACTTTAAAGGTTGGTTTACATGTCAAATGCAAACATTTTTTATTGAAATTGTGAGAGAGCTAGCATATCGAATTTTCTATAGAGTAGAAAGAAACCACTGCAAAAAACAAAATTCTCAGAAATATTGTCAATATTTTTTGCTAAACATAATATCTGTTCGTTTCACTCCTGATCAGTTTCTCATAAGAGATTTTCCTTCTCCCTCACAATATCAGTAAAAAATATTTGCATTCGTCATGTAACCCAGCCTTAAGATGGGCAAATAAATTTGTTTAAAAAATTGTTTTTTTTTTTTTTTTTTTTCATAGAGGAAGAAGTAATTCGATGAAAAGAGTATCGACGTCTAAGATTGGCTTCCCGTATAGCCCACACTCCAATCCGATCATATCTGGGGTAAAATGAAACATTCGGTGGATAAGAAACGCCCAGAATCAATGCAGGAATAAAGAGCATTATTAACGGATGTCTGAGAATCTATTCGTACTTCAACGTAGACAAATTTATTGGAGTCTATGAGCCGAAGGTGTGCAAATTCTAGCCAAGAGGCATGAAGAACTGTTTTAGAAGGCTGATACTATTTTTCAAAATCTACTTACAACTATCTCTCTTTATTGCTACTTACCCTGAAAAGGTAAGATCGCAATATAACTATTTCTTGTGTCAATTTTTTATGGCGAAACTAATGCGCGACGAAATTGCATTTTCCGAGGAATCATAATTTTATGGTCATCCAACGAGAAAAATAATGATCGTAGCTTGCTTCCATGAAGACTATTTTATTTAATGACTAATTAGCAAAATGGATGTAAAACCAGAACTCGAAGCATACTCCAGCCTTACCAAACTTCTCTGCTTTTTGCACATTTCATTGTATCAGAATACATCAATTACGGCAGCTCAGACAGATAACAATTTCTAGCTTTTTTGTTGTTGTGTAAACTAGGACCTCCTAATGGATGCGTGGCATGCAATCTTTCCAACCTGTCTCTAAATCGCAAATAGAAGTTAACTAGTTATTTGTACTGTGCTTACAAGTCTGCAGTAAGAGAGCTCCTTATTATTAAGACGAGTATCATATGTCTATCTGCAATTTGTTTAACTAGTTTGTATCATACTTTGCGTTTACTATTAACTGTAGTCTTCAGTCACCAATTTAGCTAATAAAAGTAATTAAAATGGAAGATGAATGAATGAGGGTGATTTTGATGTTTCTTTAGTGCTATCAATCTCTTTAATTTGATATTAAGAATATTAGGCGTAGAAGAATCTTAAGTTATGTTTTCGGAAAAAATACAATTTTTTTTTCCTATTCGAAAATGATGTGCGAATAAAAAGCTATGCAAGATATCGAAAAAACGCCTCGATAGAGCTGATCGGTCCAGTAGTCGCAGAGATTTTCCTGGTACCTATTTTGAAAATGATGTGTCGAGAAAAACGCGGTTAAAGTGTAGAGTAGGTACAGTTTACATAGAAATTAGGTTCTGTGAATTTAAACTGTGGAACGCATAAACCTGGACCTCATCAATTTTTCTAAACATGTCACTGCTATACAGAAGGACCTAAATACCCGGAATTTAAAAAAAGCTCATAGTCAATCAGATCACATAGGCGAACACCTACGCGCCAACCGTTAGTTGTTGCTCGCTAGGTCAGTCTTACAAAACGCTATAACTTCATCATTAGTGCGAAATTCTTTATGAAATTTTGAAGTGAGCAACTTTTTAAAACTCGGTTATTTTGAACCTACCCATGTGTATATAAATAATAAATATATAATATACTATACTTATTTTTCACTTTTAATTTTTTATTTTTCTCCATCCCCCAACCACCATCCTCCATACTTCATCCACTCAAATGTACAAATAACTCGCGAACCACCAATTTTGGAAATATATAATTATGTTTCATCGCCCCCGTTACTCCCGTCACGTGTTCGCAGCCGGTAGTAAAATCGAAACAAATAAATTAAAAAAAAATCACCCATGTTCGCGGTTGGCAGGATTCGAACCTACGATCCCAGAGGGAATCATCTGATTTCTAGTCGGACGCATTACCCGCTCGGCTACGACTGCCTGTTGTAAATTTTTAATTCTAAGTCAGGTTCATCTGATTCAACTTATTAAAAAACTCAAATGTTGAAATAACTCGCGAACCACCAATTTCGGGAATATATAATTATGTTCTTGACCTGTCCGGTAGTCTCGAGAATGTCTATGCTAAATTTAGGAGGGAACGGTTCACAGGTGTAGATTTTATTCACGCCCGACCAAAAAACTGTTTCATTTTTATATATTAGAAATTTGATAAAGGGTTATTCAATAGGTACATAGACAATAGGTAGATAGTAATTTTGTACTTTAATACATACGGACCGTTAAACGTTTTTGTCAAAACGCTTTACATTTTCATCATGGTGAAGTTCACGAACGAGCAAAATTTGGAAATTATCACAATTATTCTGTGTTTTACTTAAATATAAAATTGTTATGTCCCCATTGAATCACCCTTCGATAATATAGAAAAGATTATATAGAAAATTCATAATGTTTTTTTCAATCTTGTTCCATTTTCAGATAATTCTGTTCAATAAGTTTCTCGTTGTTTAAATGTTAGCATATTCGATTATATACTAAAGGATCGTGGCAAATTTCTAGCTCCCATACATTTCGTATGGCAAAACGCATTATGTTTCGGTATCTGAATCTCAGCTTCCACTTAACTCACAACAGTCAGATTTTGTACACTTATTGTTCAGTGTATTCAAAAGCTCAGTACATGAGTAAATCAAAAAAATTTCACTAAAAGTGGAAATATTTGAGAAAAAGGGAACTAATAAATTATATTTTTTAATAATAAAGTATTTTTACTGTTTTTCTTCTTTCATATTTGAAAAAGATATAGTATATAGCTCAGGTATATAGCTAGTCAAAATTACCACTAAAAAGGGAAAAAGAAAAGAAAAATAAGACTACTGTCTGTGGTTTCTGAGAAACGTGTACCGAAAGTTGAAAAGCACTACTTTTCAGGAGAGCCAAAAAAGAAAAGATATCTTGAAGTGACTTATTCGACTTCTTCAATTTCAGAGCAAAATGTGAGGTTCTTCCCGTTATCCGACAAAGGTGCGGTCTTTTGTGTGATGTGCAGAAATGAGTACAGAAAAATAATATGAAATAAAAAAAATCGATTTGTTTTTTTCATATTTTTTGCACTCCCAATTTTGATGATTTGTGACTGTTTTCTTACCAATATTTCACGTTAATGGCAACAAAAAAACAAAATAAAATTACACCACTTTATTAGGTGGTATGTAAACTAGGTCATCCATAGAGAAAAAAATTCAAAACTGTATTTGGAAAAAATGCTATTAGAACAACAACCCTTGAACATTTGTAAAAATGCGTAAAATCGAATTTTTTAAACGCATATTACCTATTTCTTGAATAATTAACATGTCAAAAAATCTTAAAGAAGGTCCTCCATAGATCAAATTTTAAATAAATTTAATTTTTGTTAATAATATATGAAGTCAAAATGAAGCAATTTTTCACGAATTTCATGGCAAGAATTACATAAGAGACCACATTTCTTTGAAAAGTATCATAAATATTATAATTAATTGGTATTTCTAAACGATAAATCAATGAAAAAAATTATTGATTTTTAATAGTTATGCGTTTCAAATAATTTGAAAACCTATAACACTATTTTTTTCTGTAAAATCAAAATTAGTTCGCTTATTAGCGATGCAGACGTATTGTCCACGCCGAATTACATCAACGAAAAACGATTTCAATCGATTAAAATCCTCTCAAGAAAGAAAAATCAAACAAGGATAAAAAATTGTCGTACCGGACTCATGGGGCCTTAAGGCCCGTTCCTATGATCGTCAGTTAAATCCTAACCGGAACTTTAACTGGAAGTTTTTTTTTATGAAAATCTCATAGTTAAAGTTCCAGTTAGAATGTAACGATCGTAGGAACGGTCGTAAGTATTCCCTCCAAGCTTTGTTAAATTTAACTAATAAATAAAAATATGTGAGACTAATTTCCCCTTTTAATTTATTTTCAGGTAAGCTAATAATAAAGGAAAAGCCCCGTTGAAATCTCTATTAGTATGGACATTTTGTGAGTAAGTGCTTTAGTACTTGATGAAATGATGTAGAGTAGCATGAATCAAAGAATAATAGATTGCGTCACACGCACCTTTTGTGACGTCACTAAGAGTGTTCGACTATGGTTGCATTCTCCACTATATGCCTCTACTAAATGTATCGTCTTAGCAACCGTCTGTTATTTAATAATTTATATAAAAATGAACGCTCTTGATGACGTGATGTGCAGAACTTTAACCATTTTCTTCGCTAACTGTCCAAATCTGCTTTTCTTTGATTCATGGTAGAGTAGGTATTTTAAGTTCAATCCAGTTGCGAATTTTTTAGCGCATTAAATGCAGCCTCGGACGCAAAACAAATTGTAATATATTGCTTAGTGATGTTTGGTGAAAGCAAATCTACTTGACGGTAGTCAATCTATCCAAAACTCAATCTATCTATCACGAACTCAAGATCGCCTTGGATCTTATATTCTTTGTTTTCGAGGTCCGAAAGAAAGCGTATCCTAGAATAATAATATTCAGGATGTCACACAATAAAAGTAGAAGCAGCGACAGAAGCAGAAGCTTTTTTAGAAAGCAAGAAAATGTGCGAGGCCTGTTCAAAAGAAAGCAGCACCAGAAACAACGGCGAAGAGAGTGCTGCTTCAGTACTTACTGCTAGCACGAATTCCTTACGAATTAGGAACTTTACCAGCAATGGAAGTGTTTCCACATAGTCGTATTTACCAAATTTTTTTAAATTAAAAACTCACAAAATTCAACTGAAACAAAGTTTTTCGTCCTCTCAAACAAGAGATATTTGTGGTGACTGTTGCCAGTTAGCATGGACACATTTCTCTCTGCTTTCAATTAAATTCACTAATGCTATGTACAGACTTTGAGATTGACGCGTTTAAATCGAGTTAAATGCGCTGAAATCACTTCCCGCAGGCGTTTACGAAAACACGTAGCTGCGACGTGTTTAACCGAAAATATGCACTGCGACTCTCGCGGAAATCGAAGTAAACTTTGAAAGAAACTTGGTAATGCGATAGAAATTCAATTTTGAGCTTGTGCAACGACTGCATTAGCTAATAAATTCTCTTTTTATTACTGCTATTCAAACACATTTGTTTTAAACAATTTACAAACCATAAATTTGGAAATGAAACACAGCTGAATATCTACTTGTCAGAAAAACTTACGTCAAGCTGTCAGGTATCAAAATAAAACCAGTTGCCTAGTGTGAACACTACTTTTTTGAGACGTTAATTTTGCCTACTTAAATGTGTTTAAACCGCATAGTCTGAACATAGCATAAGGGCCGGTTTCACAGTTGAAGTTTAAACCAACAATTTTCTTTAAACTTAGGATCAAACGAATAATACGTTTCACAGAAGTTCTTAACCTCAATTTTTATCCAATATTAAGATTTAGCTAAACGGTAGAAGTTCTTCGGCTTATAGCTCGGATTAAAGTTTTTGACAGCTAGTCACTTCTTCTCTAATTCAAAGTACCGTGATGTCAATATTAATCGGAACGATCGGAAATAGCTAGTTTTTAGGGGTTACACCACTGTAACATTTTGGAAAAATCAATTTTTTTTTCTTTGCTTAAAAAATTGTTTGAACCTTGGAGAATATGGGGAAAAAATGTAAAACATAAAAATTAATTTTAATTTAATTTAACTAATTTTATCCTGTAATTTCGACCCCTTTACCGAGCGCGTCAGGCAGCTCCGAAACGACTACCTGTGTCGCATCAGGTATCCATCTGAGAAGATACTGCCTACCTGTTGGTTTCTAACTTCTAGATACCACTAATAGATATCGCTAGAACGTTTTTGCGTTCCATTGGATGTATTTTCCCACAGAATTTCGTTAGAATAGCGTCAGTTCATGTACAATCAAAAAGTTCCCGGAATAACCACCGTGTGGCGCTTTTATTGTTCCGATTTGAGTTCTGTTTTTTTTTTTTTTTTTTTGTTAAAGTACATCTGTTGTTGACATTCCCTCTAAATCTTAGCGTCATAGCTTGACATTTGCAAAAGTTACGTAGCCAAGAGTACATCTATATCTGTGTGTGTTGGCGATTTTTTTACAATTTTAAAAATGGATTTAAATTTACAACAACGAACTTGTATTAAATTTTGCGTAAAAACGGATTTAATGGTGCGCGAACGTTGGAAATGTTGGAAAAGTGTTTCGGCAACGATTCTCTAAAGAGAATCACCAAATGAGCCGAGACCAAAAAAACCATGTCGTTTTCAGTCAAAAAAGAAGGCAATGCTCACGGTTTTCATGGGCTAGAACGGTGTAGTGAATCATGAATTTTTGCCAGAAGGCCAGACAGTAAACAAAGAGTATTATTTGGATGTTATGAGACGTTTGCGTGAAGCAATTCGCCGAAAGAGACCAGAATTGTGTACAGAAAACTCGTGGGTTTTGCACCATGAGAACGCACCGTCGCACAGTGCCATCATTAATTGTAATTTTTTGACGAAAAAAGCAACAAATACCATCCAACAGCCACCGAATTCACCTGATTTGGCTCCCTGTGACTTCTTTCTGTTCAATCGAGTTAAAAAACCACTACGCGAAACGTTTCAGCAGCCGAGAGGAAGTAATGGAAAAATCGCAGGGAGCACGCACTGATGGTCATACCGAAAACCGAATATAAAAAATGTTTCGAGGGTTGGATCAGGCGCTGGCATAAGTGTGTTGCAGTCGATGGGGATTACTTTGAAGGGGACAATATAGATTTAGATGAATAAATTTGTATTTTTAATTTTCTCAATAAATTCCGGGAACTTTTTGGTCAAGGTGGTATGTTTTAAATCTTTGTTCCCATCCCTCTCCGACAAAACCAAAATATTTTTTTTTATGACCAATGACTTTACTCTACATACGAGATGGAGCTTTGAAAATGGAAATAAAAGGAACAGGTAAAGAATAATATCACAACTTTTAAGGAACTTCAAAACAGATTGCCATTAGACGATCCAGGTTTTAATCTTTGCGAAGGAAAGATACGTTGCCGTTTTCGCAGAATATCATAAAGAAGACAAAATTTTGGATATAAATGATCGTCCTTTGTTGTCCCACAACAAGATTCGGGCTTTTTTTATCGCCGGCAAAATAGTTTTCAGATAATATTTTCTCACTTATATCTTTGCGAACCTAAAATGCATAGGATTCACTTTAAAATATCGCAAAGACGACAATTTTAGAATAACTCGACTATTCTTGTTAGAGCCGGGCACTTGCAACATATATATATATATTGTACGATTCCCCCACCCCTCGCAGTTGGCAGTTTATGTAGATTGTTTGTCACCATTCCATTTTGAGCACATGCGCTCCTTTCAGACAATGATTTGTTTTAAAGGACGTAGAAATTGGAAGAAGTAACGATATGATACAATTAACCCATGATAAAAAAGTTTAAATTAATTGCACCTATGCCAAGCAGTTTTGTGCCACTTCTTAGAACACCTTTCCTCTGCTATGATGATATGTGTCAACCGTATCATTTCAGATTAGAAGACATCTTCCTGTCAGTTTGCACGCATCGAAACACAACGAAAATTATCGCCTTGTTCCGTCCCGATGCCAATCACCGAGTTCCGAGTGTAATAAACTTTCATTCGAAACGTTTCGTTGCCGAATTGTTGCACTCGGTCCCGTGAGCGCAACATTCAAGTTGATAGTGCGGTAGGACCGATGTTGAACGACATTCCAGCGGTGTCATACGTTCAGTGTGGAGTTGGACACCCATGGCTTGACGTCATGTGTTACTCCAGGTGTTTGGCTTCAGTATCTAAAAAGCTTTCCTTGTACTGGAGTCGTTCCGGTCCGGTCCGGACCGATATGATTCTTCCCAAGACTTCTGGAATCGCGTGCGCCGTCTCAACACTAATCCACCCGTTCCGCCCCACTTTATCGATATACTCAGTTTTTTTTCGGTTACAACGAGAGAGGACATTGACATTGACAGTGTTCATTGACTTTTGCTTGCTCCAAAAGCTTCGCTCGTGGAGTCTGTAGGGCGGATTGAGATTGAATTGAGACTGTTTTCGGTGTTCTTGACGGAGTTTTGACTAACCGGGGAAAGTTATTTGTTTGCACTTTCGCTGGAAGGTTCCGATGTGTGTTCTGATGGCAATTACCAATAGCCATACGGAGTTCTTACAAGTTCTTACAAGTTGAGATAGCTCACGCGGAAAGTGCTAATTGCAGTCGATAGTGTTTCCTTGTATTCCCGTGTTATAAAAGTTTTCGAGCTCCGGTATAAGTTGATTTGTTTACTCTGTTGCTTTGCAATTTTTTTTATATTCTTCTCGTATTGCTGCGATAGTAATTATTGTTTTGGCATTGCTGACTACGTCAGCCAAGAAATGTATTTCGCTGCGTCATGGAAGCAATTGCTACTTTCGAAACAATCTTCAAATTATGTGCTGACAAATCGCGGTAAGAAGACACCCAAGATATCATTCATCGGCTTCTCGTAACGAATGTCGAAATTTTTTTTTTCTTTTTTCATATTGCACTCCTCTCTTTTAATAAAATAGAAACTTAAATATTTGGTTCGTTTTTGGTTGAATAGTTAACAAAAATTATTTATGGAAGATAACAGTAATATCCATTTGTACGTCAATCGCTTTCTTCTTTCCAAGTCTAAAACAAACGCAATTAATAAAGTTCACACTTGAACACCGTTTCCTTGGAAGGTATCTTATAAGAATTATTTGTTGTTGTTGTTTTTCGATGTAGAGCCGTCAAATCTCCATTCTTTCTAGTTTTCTGCTTTATATTGAGAGCAATCATGAATATTGTTTATATTGTTCAAGAATACCCAGCTACTGTTCATTTCAAAAAGTGCTAGTAGATCTTTGTGTGCCGAAAGTTGATTGGTTGGTTCTCTGCCTCCACTTTGTGCCACGCCTCCGCGTTAAGTTTGCCGGTAGATATCTCATATCTCATCTCGCAGTTTCGATGAAGATTTTCTTAGCTTGAACCCCGCTGGCCGATGTTTAAAGTGTGTTTCCACCACGTACGTCCTGGAGTGTGTTGGGCTTGGCAATCTTGCTTCTTCTGCAAGTATGATCCACCTAATCCTGGGATCTGTTACGCTTCGTAGTTTCCAGCTCTTTCGCAAGTTCATCTCTGATGTGATTTTTGTACTGGTAGAATGCTTAGTTCCGCCTCGTCGCATTCTTGCACAGTATCCGTCTCCTCATTTTTAACAATCTTGCTTAGAATGAATAGAGTCTTCAAGGAGCTTTGGCTGAATGCCCTTCTAGTGCTGTAGACCGTATGTTGATAGTTTAGGCTGCACGGGTGTATTCTGACTTGTACTCGCTGCGTTGCCTGATCTAATAATTGTATCCTAAGTGGAAGTTAGAAGTTCGTCCTCGGATGAAGTTCCGATGTCAAGTTAAGATAAGACAAGGGGAATGCTCAATCGTAGCAATTGGAAGGGATTCCCGTGCCTTAGCCAACTAGTTACTGGACACGATACAGCGCGATACATACCATGAATTTGACCCTGACCAGGACATATGGGAATAGGACAGGTGTTAGGAGGACAACATAGGAGAAACACTAAGTTGGGTACCTCAACCTTAATGCCCACAGCGCACGATTGAATGAATGCGTGTAAGTCTTAGCTGCTAAGTCGTGAAGACCCATGTCTTTTACGACTAAAAACATTACCAGCAGGCGACCACGTGGAGGACCAAAGACAAGGATTTTTGCCTGCCAATTTCATTCCTTTTCGGTGGTTTTGGGTCTCTCACTAGATTTTTCAATTCTTCTTGGGTTATCATATATTGTGAACCACTGGATTGAAACTCAGGATCTATTGATGTCGGTGGAATAGGTTCACTTGCCAATAATAATAAAAAGTGTACACTTCTAGTATCATTCCAGTGATGAAACGTTTTTGCTCTAAGAAAGTAACCTGAGCACAAATATAACAAACTTGATCTGGACTTTTTATACATTTGTGAGACATCCTGAATAACTATAATTTATGAAGTTTTCCAGAGATGGAAAACTCTTAAAACACTCCACCATGTGAGGACCACACATCACGTATCTCCAAAACTTTAAATCAAAAGTTTCTGCGTCGTTTCGTGACCGTTGACGAAACATGGGTCCTGGTAGAAACCAAGGAACAGTCGAAACTGTGGACTTCACCCGGCGAACGTGCTCCGAAGAAAGCGAAGACTGTCTTATCGGCCGGAAAGGTGATGACCACCGTTTTCTGTGATTCACAAGGTGTGATCTACATCGACTAGTTACCTGGAGAAGGGCGAAACGGTCACAGGGCTCTACTATGCCGAATTATTGGGCCGATACGACGCCGAATTGCAGAAAAAACGCCCCATTTGGCGAAGTAAAAAGTGCTCTTCCACCATGACATCGCGTCGGCTCACACCTCCGCCGTCGTCACGGCCAAATTGGTCGAATTGGGCTACGAACTGCTGCCCCATCCACCGTATTCTCCAGATTTGGCCCCGTGCGACTTCTTTTTGTTTTCAAACTTGAAAAAGTCTTTCGCTGAGCAGAAATTTGAGTCAAATGCGGAGATCATTGCCGCCACGGAGGCCTACTTTGCAGACCTCGAGAAAACGTATTTTTCAGACGGGTTAAAGAAGTTGGAACATCGTTGGGTCAAGTGTATCGAGCTAAAAGGAGACTACGTTGAGAAATAAATCGCCCCTTTCCCAAAATTTTCGGATCGCCCTCAAAGTTTAAAAAAGTTGATCTCGTTTCAGAACTTTTTTGGCTTTTGCCTAGTGCAATTGCATACTTTCTTATACTTGATGCATACTTCCGATTAATGTTTTGGCATGAAGACAAGGACATGTGAGTAGAATCTGTCGAAATATCTGATTGATACTCCAGATTCGTTTTCCTCGGACCTTGAACTTCATCAATATCCAATATTTGTCAATGCATCTGAATCTGACGACTGTGACCTCTAATCCAGGACGTCAACGTCAATCTCATATGAAAATGCATATTTTGAGCCAACAAACTTCTTCATACAGTATCACATGACATATTTAAACCCTTTTTATGCAAAATCGCTTACCGCCACTCAATTATAGACAAGAATTTCTTTCAAGCCCGTCAAATTAGTTTGCTGTCCATTTTCGGAGCTTCTCACGTGTGTTATCATTTGTCATACCAAGTGTCATTCAAAGCGTCATTGGGGAAGGATAATGCTACTTGTTTGCGTTTGAATATATTATTTACCGATTTTTAAGAAAGAGTTTTGCCGAAAATACTATTTTTTTTTAGTTTTTACCCAAAAATTAATACTTTCATTTCAAATCAGTACTATGAAAGCCGTGAGTAAACCATTAATTCAGCCGTAAGCGTGTTTGCCAATCGTATATGTGTTCACACTATATAATATTCAGTGTGCGCCCAAAGAAAAAGTTGTAAAAAGTTTTCGCTAACCCTTTTTTATAGGAGGGAAACAACGTTTTTGATTAAATTTATCTTGCTGAGATGTGCTCACTAGAACTACAGAAAACAAACCTGCTGCTGAGCAGTCAGCCGGTGCGCTTTTTAATCAATTTTCTGGTGTGTTTCGTGTTCTGAGTTCGTATTCGTTTCGCCGGATTGATGATGAGGAGAGAATTTAAACGCCACATTACTTTTATATTTCTGTCATATATGATATACTCCAGATGAAACCATGGAGAATAATAAGCATAATCCAGCCCAATAAGTTTGTTCACCTTGATCTCCTTGATGGTAACATTTGTGAGGCTAAGTTCGTTTATGAATGAAACTTTTATCCTTCTTCGGGTAGCTGACAAATGTCCTCAAAGTACGTGTTGGCCGATAACTTCTGAACGTTTCAAGCTCAGAATTCGAAATTTTACTTACGTTGGTATCAAATAGATTCATATGAACGTATGAATATGACACACAAAAAATTTGTAAAATTGAACTTACAGAACTCACTATAAATGAAGAAACTCAGTTGTTTGTTTATAAGAAAGTAGTATTGATTTGAAATTCAGGTCCGATTGGTAACTGATCAAAATAACTTATCTTCGAGTAGTTTTAGTAGTTTTTCACGAATACGGTCGAAAAGCTCTAAACACTTCAATGCATAAATTTAAAATTTCGCCTAAATAAAAATTGTAATGATCACAGCAAGATATCGAGTGAGTCCATCAATCGTTGCGTCAGGAGGTCTATAGCTCATACAACAGTCTGAAAAGCTTGCCCAACGATTATTGACCGAAAACTTCAGAACGCTTGAAGCTAGATGATGCATGAAATTTCGCACACAAAAATTGTTCAATGGTTCCATATCAAGGTATACAGAAAATCCAATGATTTCTTCGTGTATTTTCCGTACAAATGATCCTGAAAATTATGCGATAAATTTTTTGAAATTCACTATAAGTCAAGAAATCTTAGTGCCAGCAAATGGAAATTCTGCACAAGTTCGTTTCGACTTAAAGGCAGTGAACAGAGAATAATATCGACCTCTTTGGGTAGCTACCATGCAAAAGTCCTTGAATCGCATAGTTTCACTTGTTTTACATGAAGTATATATATGTATGTTTTCGACCAAATCGTCTAAGATAAAAATATGAATCTTGACTGACGTTTTGACATTGACAGACCAGTAAAAAAGTTTAAGGGTACGTTTGTAATTGCGCTTCAATTCATCAAAAATTCTGATCGCTATAAAAAACAACAAATTAATATGGTTATTATTATTATTATCTACAAGTTTGGGTTTGTCCGAATCCGACCGAATTATTTTTATTTGTACAATTTCTCAATCAGTTCCAGTGTCAGAAAGAATCTTATCAATTGCTGAATTTGACAAACAGCATGATAATAAAATTTCCGATTAATTAAATTAATCACCCTTATTGTGGAACTTGCAGGCGAACTGTGATTTTTTAATCTTAAATTATTGAAAACCTGTGAACGATTCACTTGCTCCGAAATGTGACAGTTGAATTCCGCAATGAAATACATAGTCGTGTTTTGAAAGTTTTTTTTAAGAAAGTAGTTTGCATTAAATAAAGAGAAATTTGAGATGGTCCATCTCTCCCATTTACATTATTATAATTTTGAACATTTTTCTGCCCAAAAATATGGTTTCAAACACCCGACAAATACGTCTTGCATAGCTATTGCTGGTTGAATTTTGAGATCTAGTTATTTAGGTTGTTACTTTAAATAGTCGGTTAGATATCAAAACATACTTCCGCAGACACCAGGTTAAGCTAGTATTACACTGTATGCCAGGTGGTCCAATATTTTACCATTTGAATTTGACCGAATTTGATGTCAAATATCCATTTGGCACGCTGCCCTATTGCGATATTACACTATCTGATACATTTGACAAAATCGTAAAATTTTCTCTTCATGTCAAACGGTCAAACGGTCAAACGCCGTGAGGTCATAACGAAATTCTGACAGATTGTTCAGATCTGTTGGCAGACATCGCATCGCACAAACAAAAAAACCGAACTCCAGTACTTAAAGTGATTAATAATATAATTATTGCTATTTGTTTAACTGATTGCCACAAAAAATTTTCACGAGTGACATTTCCTATTTGACCCATTTGACACAATTGTTTTTTCGGAAATCGCAAACGGTCAAATGTAGTCAGATTGATTGTCAAATGGTCAAATGAAACATTTTGTCAAACAGCATTTGACCATTACACTATCTGCCAGCATTTGACAGGGAAAATGGTCAAATATTTGACCGCCTGGCATACAGTGTAATACAATCTTAAGCATTGAATATAAGTTTACATGTATTAGATTTGATAAATTTTAGTTGTACGTCTTTTGAATCTGTCATATAGTGTCCCAGATTTAAATGTGCAAATGTTGTGAAGAAAGAGTAACCTCTTGTGCATTATACAAAATAACTTTAGGAATATCTTTAACCTATTGACAAGTTACTATTAATTATTCTGTATTCAATCTTAGCAGTTTTTCGGAAATTAAATTTATTTCTGGGAACATGGGAGGTATTAAATTGGATGCTGACAATTGCAATATTATACAAAGAAAGGATTTTATTCTTCGATTTGATTTGATATAAAAGATAAAAGATCAATTTTTATTAAAAATCTTTATAATATCTAATAAAGGTAATAAGTCTACAAGCGACTACTTATATTATGATATCGCGTGCGATACAGACATCGCTGTCAAAATATTATTGATGAAACAAGTGGTCTAGTAGTTAAAAGATCTGTTATGCGAAGAAGTTCTTGATATGGCGAAGGATTATTATTGCATTATTCTAAATGCTTTTATGTTAATACGCCGTAGCATATACATATATTCGTGGGTATGACTCGAGTGATCTAGTTTGCCCTGGTTATTACTACATATGCTGGTACACTTCGCTTTGAATGTTCGGCTTCATTTGAGCTGGTATATTAGGATAATGCTTATAACATCTCGGATGCTCTCATATCCCACTTTCATTGTCATAGTTCTATTGGTGGGAGTAAGTGAACTGTTAGCGGCCTTGCCAATGTTGTGACCTAAAATAGATCCAATCGCCAACCAACTGTTAAAACCGATAGATCCCTAAAATTCGGCTGGGCCGTATGTAGTCCATCAAAATATTTCATAAATAAATTCAGGGACTAGAACTAAATATCTGCAGTGGTAGTTTATACGTACATATATTAAAACGCATTCTACTCATGTCTTACCAAATAATGTATCTTTTTCATATATCACTCAAGTATTAAAATGCAAAATAAAAAAGATTTAGGGCGAATCATGCGTTTATACTCGAAAATCAAACGACCTATTTAAGGTCAGGTGATAAATGTCCGAGACCCAAGATTACGCTAGGTCAGGTCGCCGATGAAATGTTTACAGCAGGCGTCCTTAATAAATTATGTCGAATTTGAGGCGATTTCTCTCGGAATAGTGGCTTTCTACAGATTATTGCACACATATTCCAGAGATCCTTGTATGCCACCTTCAACAATGACTCACTCGATTTTCTTTATATTAATTTGTGCATATATATGGGAGGTTGGGTGGTACTGGAACGGAGTAAAGGAAATTTGCCAGGTAATAAAATCAACTTCATTTTCTACTCAAAACTTATTTACCCAAAATTTTGACGACTTCTCTCGAGTCATAGTGAGGACTTATGAGGAAAGACATTTTTACGAAGGATTTCAAAATTTGTAAATCGTAGCTTAAAGAGTTCTGAAATTATCGGTCAATATACTTGCCCGTTTTATTCGGTGATCTGTTGTCATGGGTTATTCCATCAAGAATCACCAAAAATGACGAAATATGTGACCTTACCATATCGAATTCTTTTTAAAAAAAATTGTTCAGTGAGTTGAGTAATTTTTTCCACGCAAGGAGTTCTGAAGAGAGCGGAACAAGTGGAAGTCGCATTGCGCATGGTCAGGTGGGTGTGGCAATACATTCAACCCTGCCGGTAACCCGAATGATTCACCCAAGAAGCACCCAAGTCTGTCTGAGTGTTTCTAAGTCCATCATTCCTTGTACACAGTCGATGGAGCATAGAATTAACTCATCAGCATGATAATCCGAATTTTCGGAACCATCGCTGACTCTGACATTTCTGTGAAGCATCGTCAACTTCTTCCCTTTACGAAAGTAAACAAATCTGCCAACAGTCTGGGCGGAAATTTTTTAATTTTTCCGGCAGAAGTTCGAAACGCGTTCAATTCTGAGACGCGGTGTAGGTTACTATGTGACTGAAAATCTAACAAAAAGTTCGGCAAGCGCTTAGAATAGGGTCGCGCAAGAATACTTACGCCGCTGCCACAAATAACATATGAATTACATAATTGGGTCATATTCTGGGGGTTGAAAAAGGAAAAAAAAACTTGAAAATAGGTACTAAACAAGTCAGTGGAAGTGAAAACATATTCGATATCTAATCAGACCTGAGAGACATGGCAGAATTCATGAAAAAGTATATAATCACTTTACACCCTCTCAGGGGTCGAACTTCAAAAAATCTTAAAAACACTTTCTAGGTATTCATCTGAAGAATCTGTAGAATAAAAATGAATTCAATATTTAGAAGACCTAGTAGATATGACGAAAATCATGAAAATATATGCATTTAATTTTCACAGATCGCCGAACGTCGATGGATGTTCGAATTTTTTTCATCAGAATTATTTATCTAGTTGATTTGCATATACACACCGAGTTTCAACTTTCTAGCATAAGCCGTTCTATAGTTAGGAAAACCACCACCTTTACCCATATCGGTAATTTTTTGCAAATGAGTCCACTATCAAAGTTCTATACAAATTCAAAATTTCAGCTTCCTAGCTGTAGGGGTTGCTGAGATCTAGGATCCAAAATTTTAGTTATAAAACGCTTCCCCTACCTCCCCCCTAACACCCCCACCCTTCAAAATATGGTCACTTCAAGGTGCCAACCCAAATTTAATTTTATAGCTTAAAGGGGTTGGGAGCTAGGAGCCTTCAAACATTTTGCGTACGGGGGACAGACGGACTGAAATTTTTTTATTGCTTTTTTCGTATCTAGGTACTATTCATGAAACGTGTAAATACAAATTTTCAGGTTAGAAATTTTTTTTTTTTTAAAATCGATAACAATACTGTATTATTAAAATAATAAAGTAATAGGGCGAAAATGCATACTTTGGTCTTCCATTTTCAATCTGTTCAATCTGGTGCATTATCAATCTGTTTGCTGTCTGCAAATCACGATTAATGGTGAGCTCTCACCTGTGCTCGATTCTTCATGGAAGGACCCATATGCGTAGTTATTATTAAAATATGCAATTTTTAACCGATAGGTGGCTTAGTGGCTAGAGTGTGGTCTTCAGTGCACTTGGTACCAGGTTCGAATCTGCTTGGCGACAAGTAATTTTCGAGAGTGGGATTAGGGGCCGGACTACCTGTTCACTCAGCTGTAAATGAGTACCTGAGTTAAAATCGGGATAATAATCACGGACGAGCGTGTGGCTGACCACTTTACCTCCTAGTTTTCCGTTGGTCTATAGCAATGAAGTAACTCTAGCATTACTTCAAGGCCTAGGGCTAACTTGGGCTGTTGTGCAATTAATTGATTATTAGTTAGTTATAGCCGCTAACCCTACATTTTATATTAGTCATAAATATTAGTACTTACTCCTGCTGCATTCAATGTTCGCTCAGAGTAAAGTGTAAACAAGTTTAACGATCCGGGAAGATGGAATATCAAAATATTGCTCCCTGAATTTTATGTTTCCAGGTTTTTGTTACCACAATAACATAAAAGTTGTGCTGTCCACTGTACCCAAACAACTTTTTGGAAGTTGTCATATTAGTGAAGAGGTATTTTAATATAGACGCAATTGGAAAAGTATAAAAAGTTTCAAACTTGTGTCAATCGTTTAGGCCACCAGTACTCGTTCTGGACGAAAATATTAATTTCATGTCTGGAATTATTCCTACAACGAAGTCTCCAAATTCAAAATATACTGCGCCTACACAGAATCGATTTACGTAGTATAAAACAATGAAAAATCGAGTACGGTGGAAGGAAGAATATAGCACAGTTGCTATACCAACTCCTTCAAAAAAAAGCTCTACAATAACAAGGACGTGATTCGGGTCCCGATCAATAAAAGTGCTCGCAGTACTGCTTCAAGATGAACCGTTGTTTTCTTTTTATATTGATTGTGTTTTTAATTAGATAAAGTACCAGTACCGTATGTGTACATATCTCACTTTACTGTGTTGTTAACGTATTATTGATAAAATATCGAGCTTATTGTTTACTGATATTTTTTTCGTATATCGTAATTTTTCATGTGTTTCGGTAAGGATCTTCTGCTACGGGGGTTGGATGTATTTTCGATTCATCCAACTCTTGCATCATTGGTACAACACTTCTTAGCTTTCAAGTATTTATTGAAAAGTAAAAAAATTCATATCTATATAAACTCTTTGCTATCTCATAACTGCGTAGTAAGGAATGTGTGGCACGAAAGCGAAGTGGAGTCGTTATAGCAACAATTTCCCTTTGTGTTTGTACAAAGACGTTGACTTCAAAGCTCTTGAGAAGATAGGATATTGGATAGGATAATATATATTGGATAGGATACTGTGCCCTTATATTCTATAACTTCTTACTTGCCTCTTTTCAGACGTGTTTCTGTAATAGAAGTTACTTTTTTCAGCCAAACTGGGTTGGTAACGAAATTCCTTGTAACGAAATTCCTTGTATAATACAGCGCTTGTTCTGAAGGTATACATACCTACATAGAAAGCATAGAAACGTTTTTTGTTCTGAAATTTTGTTACCACTTTTTATTTTGAAAGAAATAACTACGTGTATATTTTCATGTGTGCCCCAAAATTAAAAGTGTGTCTAATCCAACGACTGACTACTAAGGTACCTAAATCTCCACTTCGCGTACATACCCTGGCGTCGTATTTAGTAATTGCAAAGCCATTTTAGATGGCCGTCGAACAACGTCTTTCAGACAGCCTTATCTTTCCTCTTAGTCGTGCATCAGAAGAAAAGGAGCAGTTCAGTCTTAATTCTTATCTTTTTGGTATTTAGCTGAAGCTAGGATTAAGCGACTAAATTTATGTAGCTGAACTTTATACGAAATTAACGAACGAGTATATATTTCAAATAATGGAATAATACTTATGAAGGTTTCTGAGGCTAGCAGGTAATAACTGTTGATGCCCTACGTCCAACACCATCAAAATACTCATCTGGACCAACACTTGTGAAAAATTCTAATTGTAAATCCCAGATAATCGAACCTCTTATGAATTTGGTCACATGTCACAACCTGCTGTGACTAAAATTTTGTGACTGCGCTTGTGATCGAATAGATTTTTGACATTGTCGCGCAGCAGTCATAAGAAAGGTCACAATAACTTCTCCACATAGTTGGAGGACATGTGAAAATGATGATGTGCTTGTAGTGTCAGTGGTCAATTCTGCATTTTCATATTTATAATGTTATGTTCTGAGCCTTAGTAAACATCAAAAAGTCCGAAGTAACTCTCAAATTCATTGTTGAATACTTGCGTTCCTCAACCTTCGGAGTTTGGCTGTTCTTTATGCCCGTAAATTACACAAAATGTAAAACAATCATCTAATTCTACGTTAAATTACTTTTTTTTAGCCTTTTCCAGGAATTACATACAGTGCTTTCCACAAGAACGTGTGGTAAAAAAAAGCATTAAATACTGCGAAATTCAATAAACTCATATTTATTTCTTAAACTATACTTAAATGTGAATTTCGAGACTAAGTTAATATGATGTCCAGTTACCGTTGTTATCTATAATCTGGCATCTTCTTTGACAACTTTGGCTCAATTTTTTAACCGTAATCCAGACTTTAACCTCTCCAAATTTGTATTAAACGTCGAATAAATTGTTGCGTGGAGGATATTTTTTTCCCTTTAAGCTTATTCTTCATGAGCGACCACACATTTTCAATGGGATTCGCATCAGGACTCTGCGATGGCCAGTCCAGTGTTGTTATCGCATTTTCTTCTTTCCAAGATGTGCAGAGGCGACTTCGATGTTTTGGATCGGTGTCTTCTTGGAGAATCCAGTCATTGTTTTGGGGTCCATACAGCAACTCAGCAGACTTCAACAAGCCCTTCTTGTATAAATTCAGCATTCAGATTTCTGGTGAAAGCAATCAACTTCCCGAATCCCTTTTCGGAGAAGCACCCATAAACATGCACCTTTGCCGGATGTTTGACGGTACGTTGCAACAATCTTTCACTGGCTTTTGTCCAAGCCCTCTTCCAGTAATTGAAGATAACAAATTCAAATTCCAAATTCTCCCGTGCCCAACTCAGTCTTTTTTTCACGTGTTTTTCTGTTAGTAGCGGTTTGGGGTTTGTGCTCCTGTTGTTGATGCCACATTCTTCAAGTCTGCGTCTAATTGTATTTGTGGACACCCGAACTCCTATTCTAACTAGTTTTTCCTTGGCCTGTTGCAGACTTAACGTCGGGTTTTCCCTGAATAGTTGAGCGATTAATTTATCGTCCCTTTTTGATGTACTTCTTGTACGGCCTCTACCTGGCTCATCATCGACATTTCGATGCTCTTTATATTTCTTTATCCACTTCCTTACAGATGAAGCACTGGTTTTGGTATATTTTGCTACCTGGTTCACACTCATTTTGGGTCCTTGAAGATGGGTAACAAGAAAAACAATTTCAAAACGTTTTTTTATACAGAGCACTTATTTTTAAAACTGTTGTTTTTACGGAAAATGAAACAATACTGACCAAATGATTTAAACTCGAAATCGGCAGTGCTATGTCATTCATAATTTTATATAAAACATCACTGTTCGAGCAGGTAGGAAGAAATTATTTGACACACGTTCTTGCGGAAAGCACTGTAAGCAATGGAACGTTTGTAAAATTAACAAACGTTCCATGGAGGTATTAAAACTTCACGAAACTCGAAATATGTTTGTCTGGCACGCCGTTGTGATCCAGATATTTCGCTAGTCACAATTTTGTGATGTATTTTTGTAACGTCAAAGTTGTGACTTATGCCAAAATATGTATGTAAAGTTACACATTTTCTAATGAGACAAGGAGATTTTCTTTTGGAAAGTTAATGCTTTCACTAAAACAGAGCCTTTTAAGACACAAAATTCATCTATGGTTCTTTATTTATACAAACATAAAAAGCCGGTATAGACCTCACGAATTTCGTCATATCTTTGTCAAAAGATTTGCAACCCCTTTACACTAACTTTGTAGTTGAATATAAAAAAGCCCCAAAACCGTCTTTTAGGCGATGACATAAGAAAACAACACAGAAAGTCAATTTGCTACCTCATCAGACCTAACAGATCGCACGAAATTCGTGAAAATGTATACAGTCCCATTATATTCACGTGAAGGTTGAAGTTCTAAATAATCTTGCAATAAGTTTTTAGACTTGAAAATACAAGGCTTTCCGGTGAATACTGTTAAATTTTCACCGAAAAACCTTGTATTTTCAATTCGAAATGTATGTGAAACATTCATCAAAAATTAAGTTTTTAGACGATTGTATAAAGAGGCCGCTATATATTTATAGAGCCCAGTACATCTCTTATCATACATACCTGAGAGATATTAAAAAATGCGTGAAACGTATGCAATCCGTTTATACCGCCTTAAATGTGGTTATTTAACCGCCTTTAACGTGGTATGGAATTATATGAAATTCCCGTGGAGGTAAAAAAAATAATTTCAGATCTTATAACTCCTAAGATTTTGGCGAAGATTGTGCAAACTTGCGACCCCTATACATCCCCATCAGTGTCACCACAAGTGGTACGAAGGTAGCAAAATGCTATTATTGACAATTTTTTGCTACTATGTTACTACATGACTAAATTTGCTACCTTGGTAAAATTAGCCGTTATAAAACTTGTGTATGCCAAAAATATAATATGATGCTTTGACAAACCATATCAAATGTAAAATTCATGCACTCCTCTGGTCTTGCATTCGAAATCGCGTATCATCGATAGCTATCTAATATTAGTGTATTGTAGTGTAGTGCTAGCGCAAACCGCATACATAATCGCAATCTAACTACGCATCTTTTTCGAATCTATCACTCGTTCGACCGAAGAGAAAAATTTCCATGGCGGGTTATATCCAAAAACCTGAAATTAATTTTTAAATACTGTAGAACCTCTATATAGTGACCACCCACGGGACTGTGCAAAAGTGATCATTTTAAACGAGTGGTCAAATTATACAAATAATTTAGTACAGTATAATGTATGTAATTTAAATCAACATTGCCAATATAAAAGGTGTATCTTTTTACGCATTTATCCAGAAGAAATCTCGATAGTAAGCTTCTTGTTTCATTTATTTCAGTCTCATGTTGCATTTTGCAACATTTGTGTCTTAATTAGTATATGACGTAAAATTTGTTGGTCACATTATAGGATGTACTCCACTCGTATGTGATACGTAAATATTGGCTAAATAGTGGTCAATGGTCACAATATGGAAATGTTTACAATACAAAACGAAAAGTGTATGGAAAATCGGTAATTTACATCGGGACTGTAAAAAAATGGCCACTTTAGGCAAGTGGTCAACATATGAAGGTGGTCACTTCTGCAAGTTCTACTGTAGTTACGTAGAGATTCAAATGAACATGAATGAAAAACCAATCCGATATCTAATGAGTCCCAAGATATGTGAAATACGGGATTCATGAAAATGTATGCAACACCTTAAGTGTTGAATTAAAAAAAAACTGGAAACTCTTTCTACGTTTTTTTTTGAAATTCCGTAGAAATAAAATTAATTAAATATTTCAGAGACCTAAGAGATTCTACTTTCCTAGTACATTCAATTGAATACATATAAACACCAAGATTCAAGTTTCTAGACGGAACAGAGATAGGAAAAAACACTTCCCACATAATTTTGACACCTTTAACACTTCCATTCACGGTTATTAAGCATTTATGGATGTAATGCTGAAGCAGAAGCGGAACTTAGAACCAAGAAGCAGAATTGCCCTGAGCACAGCTTCTACCGCTGCCTTCTTTTAAACAAACTTCATATGTTTCTATCTCTTCTAAAAAAATCGTCTTCTCTTCAAAATTTTATATTCCGCAAACTCTCTTTGGTCATCTTCAAACACAAACAATGTATCAATTTTCTGGTATGATTGGTTCATGAGAAATTCCAATGCAATTTTCACTCCTCAAATCACCAGGTTTCAACTTCGTGACATTCACCCATTTTTAAATCGATCACAATACTGATTATTGAAATAATAAAGTAATAGCTAATATAAGTAGATCGCAAATTTGGACCTGGAAATGTTTGACAGTGGTACAACCATATTTATCTGTATGTTAATTTAGCTACTTGCGACATTTCTTTATCTTATCTATTTGAAGAATCCATGAAATATGCAATGAGCTTTGTGAACACTAGGTTTGTTTTTTCAACTGGATCAGATGACAATTGAAAAAAAACGATGTGATCAACCCAAAAGCTAGTTATTGTAGTTGTAATATGTTTGGGCAGGGCTTCCTACGTGTTTCCCTTTCCCTTTATTTCATGTAGCGATGAAACTCTGTAGAAAATGCACAGAAATACAAAGGCTTTTCCAATAATTTTGAACATGCTGTCTCTATATTACACATAGACCTTAATTTAAATAATTCTAGATTTTTTTTTTTTTAATTAGTTTTAAAATAATATTTTACTAATTGATTATTTTTTTTGTTTTTAGGTAAGTTCCGGATTTTCGAATTTATATCAAAAACATGGTTTCTATATCAACCTTGTACTTGTATGTTGGTACTGTAAAGCAACTATGAAAATGTGATTTGATTGTCTTCATTTCGGTATACGTATGTATAACTTTGATCATTTCTAAGGCCAAATAAAAGTATCAGTCGGTAAGTATTAGTTTAAACATTTTTTTTAACATTACTTTTCGGATTAACATTTTACTTTATTATTTTTTAATAATAAAGTATTGTGATCGACCTGAAATTTCAAAAAAATTTGCTACCCTGAAATTTTGTATTTTCACGACCCCAAAAAAGTAATAAAAAAAAATGTCCGTCTGTACGCCGTATGCCGTACACAAAATATTTTGAAGGCGCCTAGCTCCCAAACCCGTTGAGGTATTATCATGAAATTTTTATGGTGGGTAGGTTGGGTGAACCTCTACGACTGAGGGGACGAGTGGGGAGGGTTTTAGACGAAAAATTTGGAGGGTGAAAAACTTTGCTCTAGAAAAATGAAATTCGGTTTGAGTAGAAAGGTCGACAAATAAAGATTGCTTAAAGTAAAATTTTTTAAGGGGGTGGTGAAACATGGAAGTGGGGGATAAGAAATTTTCAAAAAAATCACGTTTCATATCTCAAAAACAGTATAAGATAGACGCTCAAATTTTTTACCAGACGTATGCCCAATAGAACCCTAGCAGAGAAATTTTCACGGATGTTGGTGTAGAGGGTGAGGGTGGGGGAGGGTGAAAAGGAAAAGGTTCCGATGTTTATATCTTAAGGCGGTATTCTAGTCTAGAAGCCCGAAATGCGAGCGTTTTTTGAGAATTCATAAAAAAAAGCAATTGATATTTTTACTATCCATTTTTTATGGCTTATTTTCTCATATTTCAAGAGTACATGAAAAATAAAAAAATATAAAGTATCAAAATTTCAGCAAGTTGTGCGTCGTTGAAGTAGAGGGGGGAAAAAAATTCGTGTCCCGGTCGTCATGATATCTACCCTAATGGCTACCGGAAAAATAAATTTATGAATAATTTTTGATCAGTATAAATGCCAGTATCGTATGAACCAAAAAAATTTAAAAAAACATTTTTTTTTCGCAAAATGGTGGCTTATCAAAAAAGTGAGGTCGATTTTCGCACTAATTTTTTTAAAAATATTGAAAATGAAATTTCTAGTTTTTATTGGTTCATACGATAGAGGAATATATAAAGAATATTCATGCCAAATTTCAAGTAAATCGGTCGATTAGAACTTGAGATATTATGTCAACCACAAAGAAAAAAGTAGTTTCGAGATAAACGCGTTTAAAGTTTTACGTTAAGTTTCAGGCAGTGTAACTGATAGATGCGTACATATAACTTACATTTTCTTAATCAGCCATTCCAGCTCCATACATCGGACCTTTTACTTCATATTGCTGATTTTCAGCGTTTCTTTCCGCAAGACGAGCAGTTCTTCCTTCTTTTGAAGCATTTGAAGAACTGAAAACTCAAACTAAACGCACATGGAATAGAATGGGTGCTACGTCACTAAAATGACTATAACTTTAAAAATAATTCGAATTTTGAAAAATCCTTTTAGGAAGATATTCTTGAACATCTAAACTATCGAAATATGGAAAAAAAAACTAGACTAGACTAGACTAGAATACTGCCTTAAGAACCTTTAATGATATTAAGCTGAAACTTGGTATTTAGATAGAGCTATAGTAGTGGCATTTTGGAAAAATATAATTTTTTATAGGGGTAGTATGGTACGGGGGTGGGGGTGTTTCTCCTAACTAGAAAGTTTAAACTTGGTGTGTATATGTAAATCAACTAGATAAAGTTATTTGGATTAAAAAAAAAATTGGAATATCCATTGGCGTTCGGAAGTGGGGGCAAAAAATATGTTCAGTCAAAATAGAATCATCTAAAATATTGAATTCAATATTATTCTACGGATTCTTCATATGAATACCTAGAAACCGTTTTCAAGTTTTTTTTAAAATTGACTCCTAAGGGGGTGTAAAGTGATTGTATACTTTTTTATAAATTCTTCCATATCTCTCAGGTTTCCTTTTTCAACCCCTAGACCGCATCCCGGAGTATGACCCAATCATGGTACTCTGCTCTAACCGCTTCCGAACTTTTTGTTAGTTTTTCAGTCACATAGTAACCTACACCACATGTTACATTTGAACGTGTTCCGAACTTCTGCCGGAAAAATAATAAAGTTGCGCCCAGACCATTGGCAGATTTTTAAGAATTTGATATTAGTGTTTACACTTTTTAAAAGTACATTTCTTTATCTAATATTTGTCTTCATTACTATGAATAGAAGTAGCGAAAAGTTAACGAGTTTTTAAAATATCGTCCAAATCAAATGAAATTTCACGTTATAATGGTGTGGATGTGTATATTTATTTGATGTGTCATGCAGCGCTGCATTGATCGCATCATGGAAAACATTTCGCTACCCTTCAATGCAGTAATGAATGCAGTGATTGGATAATAGGCGTTTCATTAAAATATCTTCTATTTCAGCTGTTCAAAACAGAATATCATGCATTTTTTTGGAAATTGTATCTATGTAACGATTGCTTGATGCAATGGTCGTATAAATACAGTATTCCACTCTTCACTCATTGATCATTTTTACAGTAAGATCATTTGCCTGTGTGGGTGAACATACACTTTTTCTACCGATCGTATATTGCATATGGCACCGACTGAAAACTTAGCCACGTAATTAAATGCACAGTAATCATAAAATGTTTATTTCTATATAAACTTCTAGAATGTAGTACATCTTACTAAGTCCGCTAAAGGATTACTTATAAATTTATGCTAGATACAATACTGAGTTTTGTATATCAAACCAGTTTTTTCCCATTTGATTACATAAGATCTACTTGTACATATTAGTCGTAATAGTGACTGCATTTCATAGAGCTCGCCGAAGTCATATGTAAATTGCATACCGTAAATAAAAAAGAACGACAATAGGAAAAAAAAAATGAAACAAGAAAAATAGAGACGATCTGATATTGAAATGGGCAAAGAAGTCGGACCAGAACAAAACCGGAACAGTTCCCATTACTCCATCATGCATAGAACCGAAAGCGGAAAGAACGAACCTGAAAAACCTGCACTAATACAAAATCGTAATCGGCGAAGAAGAATAAAATTCGAGATGAAAAATTATTGCAAAGTAGGGGATTATTTTGTCGTCTCTCCGTTTCACAACAAAAATGGTTTCGTTCGTATTTGCGATTATGATTGTACGGCTCTTACGTCAGAAGTAGAGGGTTATGCAGCGTTCTCACGAGGTCATTTGCATGCGACGCATTCAGCATATTTCAAAGGAATGGCTTGAATGCGTTTTCATACGACGCTCAAGCATCCTACTTGTAACTGATGGTGGTTGGCCGCTTCTTTAAGATTATTTCCTCTGGTAACACAATCCCCTATATTTGAATATATCGTTCTCTGTAAACCGTAGACTAGAAGAAGTACACGTATGCAGTATGTCGTGCAGGGGTGTAGACATAGAACGATTAAATCTGCTGATATTCCAGCTATCTTTTTTACCTTACTCTACTGTTGGAAGTCGAAGCAATTCCCTCTGTTCGATTTTTTCTAGTTTTAATTGAATTCGTCATTCTGGGCGTCATTACCAACCAGCTCTCAGGAACTAGTTTTATTTCCATTTCCGTCGAGCTATTAAGGAATATATAAGACGCTTGAGAGATATGAATTTAAATTAATCTTCTTTCAATGTAGGTAGTTAGCTGAACATTTAAGATTGCAAAAAACAAACGTATCTTCAAATTACATACGTACGAGAACTGTCTGAGAAATACCCGTCCTAACCAAAATAACACAAAACATTTGAAAAAAAAAAAAAAAAATATTTTTCAACATTGTCTCCTTTTGAGTCAATAGATATGTACACTTTTCCCAGCGATGTTGGATAGCTTCGATACCCTCCTTATATTGAGAACTGCCGAGGTCCTCAAAATAACCGTCGATCGCAGATTCCACCCACCTCTTCTCTGTTGGCAAAATTTTTACCATTAAGGCCTCATGAGTCCGGTACAACAATTTTTTATCGCTGTTTCATTTTTCTTTCTTGAGAGAATTTTAATCGATTGAAATCGTTTTTCGTTCATGTAATTTGGTGTGGAAAATACGCCTGCATCTATCAGCGATTTTACAGAAAAAAATTGTGTTCTAGGTTTTCAAATTATTTGAAACGCATAACTATTAAAAATCAATAATTTTTTCATTGATTTATCTTCTAGAAATACCATTTAATTATACTATCTATGATACTTTTCAATGAAATGTGGTTTTATGTAATTCTTGCCATGGAAACCGTGAAAAGTTGCTTCAGTTTGACTTCATATATCTATTATTAACAAAAATTAAAATTTTTTAAAATTTGATTTATGGAAGACCTTCTTTAAGATTTTTTCTAGCATTATATTAATGAAAATGACATGTTAATAATTCAAGAAATAGATAATATGCGTTTAAAAAACTCGAATTTACGCATTTTAAGAAAGGTTCAAGGGTTGTTGTTCTAATAGCACTTTTTCCAAATACAATTTTGAATTTTTTCTCTATGGATGACCTAGTTTACATACCAGCTAATAAAGTGGTGTAATTTTATTTTGTTTTTTTGGTGTCATTAACGTGAAATATTGGAAAGAAAACAGTCATAAATCATCAAAATTACAATTAAATAATTTTTTTAAGTTTGGAAAGAGGGATTATTTTCTCGACTTTCGCCAAAGACGCAAAACGCTGCAATACGGTTGTAATACTTGTCGTTGTTTTCCTTTTTCAAGATAATCAATGAAAATTATCCAACGCACAACCCAAAATACTGAACAAAAACCTGGCCTGAAGATGGGGCTGCTTTCGCCATCTTTGGAGCCGATTCTTCACTGTTTTCACGCAAAAACTTGGATTTATTGCTCTGAAATATCGCCAAACACTCGATTTAAACATCATCACGACTCTGTTCTCTTCCATTGGGAGCAAACGCTACAGCCATCGTGCATGTCAAAATTTTCAGTATATATATGTCATATACAGGACTTTTCGAAATCCCTAACAAGTCTGCTAACACTTGCACGTACTGTCAGAGTCAATCAATACTATTTTGTGGATTTTCTTCACCGTTTCTGGTGTGGTCACCTCCTTTGGTAGACTACTGCATTGCTCGTTTTGACCATTGAGATATGTATATGTAGTGGAGATGACGAGCAGCGACTGTTTTAAAGCCGGACGATTTCTTGCAAATGACCGGCAATAAACACTATGCTACTAATAGCATCTTAATCAAATGTATGTTACTTCGGTCTTGAAAAAAAAGCCAAACCTTTGAATACTAGGCTACTATTTGCATTTCACTGCCACCTGGCATGAAACGCTCCATACAAATACGATCAATTTTGCTTCAAAATGCTTCATACAAACACGGCGTCTTGTCATCTCCAGTATATATATATATCTATAGTCTTGTCCGTTCGTACCGCCTCGTCTAAACTCTGTCAACCAATATTTTATTGATGTAAGCGAATGACAAGACTCTCCCAGAGTAGAACCTACTTTTGAATGGATTTTGCGACGCCATACGAAATTGTATATATATCCTAGTAGAGTGGAGTGGGAGAACAATAGGGTACTACGTGAGAGAGCAGTTTCCGTATATACGGACGGATCGAAAATGGAATTCCGCACTGACGCTGGCATCTTCTCTGAGCAGCTGAGTGTAGGAATGTCGTTCAAACTGCTAGATGTATACAGTGATTTTCGAGCCGAAATTCTAACTGTGTTGTTGCAGGCAGCAAAAAAAAATTTCAAACATTCATTAACGTACGAAAGGAGAGGGATTAAAATGGGGTCGTGAAAATGTATATTTTCAATTTCGTCATATTTCTTACGTTTTGTCCAATATTAAATGATTTTTTTTCTATGGATTCTTCAGAAAAATGCCGAGAAAGTCTTTTCGGAATTTTTTGAAATTCTACGATAATGAGATTTAAGGGGGTTGTACGCATTGCCACGAACTCAGCCATATTTTTTAGATCTAATTAGATATCGAAAAAAATTTTTCTTAAACTTGCTTTTTACATAATCGCCCAAAACGACTTTCAAGATTTTTTTTCCTTCCAACCTTCATATCTCTTCAGTGATAAGGCATGGAATTGGTGTTTAGTTCCACGGGTTTTCTTTATAATCATCTAGAAACATATTTTTGACCCACAAGTGGGTGTAAGGGGGTTGCATACGTTTTCACAATTTTCGTCAAATCTCTTAGGTCTGATCAGGCTTTTAGTGGAATAATCAAAAAACATATTTCAAGATTTTTTTTATATTCGAATTACGAAGTTCACGTGTTACATTTGGCAGTGGCGTAAGGGGGTTCTATAGCTTCCTCACTTCAATCACTTTGACTCAAAAAATAATAAAGATTCGCCCAGACTAGACTGTTGGTAGATTTTTTAAAAGGCTCTATTCATAGTTAAACAAAGCCTCAAATTTCAATAAAATAGTTTTACAATCTATGAACTGAAAGTATTTCCCAACACGTTTTTTTCGCAACTTTAGAAACATTAGAGTACTGCTGCAAAGCTTGAACTAATGTTAAGCTTTTCCGCACCACCAGTTTAATGAAATTAATATAAAATTGTATTGTTCTTTGATACCGATATGAAATTCGTAGTTAGTCCCACAAAAAACCCATCAAATTGCGTATCAACCTAAATTTGCATATTTAACTCACCTATTGTTTGTGAAAAAACCGACACTAGTATCAGGTAAGCATAGGAAACTTACCTTGAGCTAATCTCACAATTTTGGTGTTATAAAAATGATGGTGCGTAAAAGCTTAGCTTTCATGGGAGCTATTGGCTTGTGTTGCTTTATGTTTATTTTTTCAATCAGTGATTCATCCGACGGTCGAATTAAAAAACTATACGATAGTACGAATGATACATTGTTCGAATAAGTTTCCCTTCTAGCTATACACATACAAGTATGCTAGCAGTAGTAGCTAAGGTGATCTAGCGAAACCGAACTTGAATACGATTCTGCTATTTCGTAATTTATATTGCCTTTGCTTTATTTATTTTTGTATAACTAGATTTCCAGCTTAAACATTTCATCATTTGACCAAAGTTGTGGTTTCCGATAACTTCAGAACGATCTAAGATGCGACTTTAAAATTGTATATGTGTTCTTTTCCCAAAAGGTGAAGCTAAGGCTATGATTATGAAGATAATACCATTAGTCCTTCGTGTAGTTACCATACAAATATGATGTAAAAATGTTCAAACTTTATTTCAATATAACTCAAGAAACTGTTCGGCCACGAATTCAAAATTTTGTTCAAATTAGTTTTGAGTGAAAGCAACGTTCAAGCTTACTAGTCAGCGAAATACTTTTACTCCTTTAGGTAGCTCCCATACAAAAACTTCTTAGTACCTATATATAATATAATATTTGCCAATAATTTTTTGAACGCTTCCAGCTTGGTATTTAATTAATGAATTTTTCATGGTAAGCTACTATAGAAGCAAATTTGATTAAATGCTTGTTGTTTTCCGGCGTCAGTGGAGTGAACCCCAACACGAAATCCCCGACTGTTGATTAATCGCAGTTCTTGAGGATCAGTTTATAAGACTGTGTTGGACTAGGTCCGAAGGAGCTGTTTCGCCATCGGACCCTCTTCAGAGGTTGTATCATGCCTACTATCCGAAACACCCTGACAGATAGATGGTGGTATTGATTAGGAATATTCTATATAGACGACAAATTTCATTACCACGAATTAGATTGAAAGTGAAGTTTCTTGCATCCGTATACTAAAGGTAGATGGCACTGAAGATCACCCAATATTTCAACCAATCTGGTAATTTTTAAATGGTTCCAGATAAAAGGCTAAATATGCTAGACATCGCGTGAGTCTTTTTTTGGTCCTCGAATATTAAGTCATTAAAAAATTTAACTTTCTGTAATTTAATAATAATAATAATCAATGGCGCAACAGCCCAAATCGGGCCTAGGCCTTGAAGTAATGCTAGAGTTACTTCATTGCGAGACCAACGGAGCACTAGGAGGTGAAGTGGTCAACTACACGCTCGTCCGTGATTATTACCCCGATTTTAACTCAGGTACTCATTTACAGCTAAGTGAACTGGTAGTCCGGCACCCAATCCCATTTTCGAAAATTACTTGTCGCTAAGCAGATTCGAACCTGGTACCAGGTGCACCGAAGGCAAGTGCTCTAGCCACTAAGCCACCCAGACTACTTTTTCTGTAATTTACTTAGTGCGAAATACGAAATTGAACACTGATGATATTGTCTTTTACTTTTGATTTGGTACACTTTTTCCTATCTTATCCCCAACTACAATATAAATCGTATTTCGGTATTTCATTTAAAGAAGGGCTTGCAGCCTATAGTGACTGCAGCACGTTTATTAGAAGGTTTTAGCGATCTAATAGCAAGAGTCTTTAGATACTTCATCCATCAGTTCCATGATGGTCAGCTTGGAGTTATTGATTTCAGCGTTTTCTGTCATGCATTTAAGTACTCTGCTATAGGCTACCAAAGCAAGGCACAGTTTCTCGAAAAGCATCAAACAATGTCGTACAGAATAAAGATGTTAAAAGAACTACAATCAAAAACACCATTGTTTTATACGTACTCGTAGTATTCGCTTTTAATTTCTGTATCCCTATGTGCTATAAAGCAAAAGGGGTGGTTGGTATAAATGCACAAGCCATTGCCACCGCTCCGCACCATATGAATTTTATGATTTATACAACAAAAGGATAGATTCTTGTAAGTTGTCTCTTTCATTCTTGCTTGTAGTTTCTAACGAATGGCAAAGATGAAATGTTATGTGAAATTGTCTTTATATTCTTATCTCGTTTTGCCTTTCAAAAGTTATGGTTATGCAAGACGAGTAGTATAAATTTTTTAATACACCCAACGATGCGGAACATTTTTAGAAACATATGCAATAAGGTAGGGTTTGTTGTTGAAATCGATGTCAGCTTACTGTTTATACTCTAGAGTCTAGATGAACTCATATAGAGTATTATAAGTTTAATCCAGCCCGAAAAGTTTGTAACGCATAGAACCGAGCCTCGGACGAAAAAAAGTTATATATTATTTTATGTTTATTTGGGGCCAAAACCCCCAAATCCGTTTGCTATCCGTTTGCTATCCGTCTGTCCGTCCGTCCGATAACTCAAGAACGAGTTGACCTAGGAAGTTGAAATTTTGTCACAACTTGTTAAATGGAAAAAGTAAGGCTAAGTTCGTTAATGGGCGATATCCTTCCACTCCTTCGGGTACCACTCATACAAAAGTCCTTGAACCACGTTTTCACAATTATTGCTCGAATGTTTCAAGTTAGGAACTTGTAATTTTGCATTCTTAAAGTTTACAATGTTTGAAGCGAAAGTTCCGAATATGATACAAATCGAATGAGTCCTTCGTTTAGCAGCCTAAAAAAGTCCTTCAAAAATGTATGCAAGTTATAGAATCCACTATAGCTCCAGTACGAGTTAAAGAAGGGATTTAAAATTTTACAGGAATTAGTTTTATATCAAAAGCAAGACTGAATTCATTAGTTGGCGCAACCCGTCGACTCCTTCGGGTAGATGTCATACAAAAGTCCTTAAGACACGTGTTCACCAATATTGAACGATAACTTTAAAACGCTTTACGTTACGACTTTGAAATTTTGTGTACGTTGATTTTATAATAGTCGCAGCTAAAACTATTAATATGAAAAATATCCCATAACTCCTTTATGTAGTCGCCATACAAAAATTCTGTAAAGTGTCCTAACTTAATTTATGGAACTCACTATAAATCAAGAAATCGAGTAGCCACTTACACTTGTTTCTACCTGTAAGTAAAGAGTCATGTAATAAATGTTTGTGCACTCCCCATTCTTTTGATATATTTTCAACTAAAATATAAATAAGAGTTCAGTATTACATCTAGAGTATCATACGATTGGTTTGCAGCCGATCGTGACTGCGTACGTTTTTTCTGACGGGCAATGACCTATAAAAGAAAAATATTAAATAAAGTTTCCTAAATTCGTCGACTAACATAATTGTATATAATTTTTCAGCTAAGATTGAATTCCTGTTTCCTTATAAAGGGTTATTCAATACATTTTTGTATTTTAATACCAACGCACCCTTAAACTTTTTCGCTGGTCAGTCAATGTCAAAACGACAGTCAAGGCTAACATTTTTATCATAGTGAAGTTCACGAAAGAGCAACGTTTGGAAATTATCTCAATTATTCTGCGTTTTATTCAAATACAAAAAAGCTCTTTTTTTTCACTGTGGTGAAACCTGTGTGAAGGTTGTAAAAATTTTCCATTGTTGGACAGATTAAAGTATAGATAATATAAACTTTAACTTTGTAAAACAATTCATGTTATAATCATAAAAAAATAATAGATACATTTATCAAAAGGAAACTATTAGTCCTAGAGGAAGCGTAGACACCAGACTTTTCAGTTGGGCGATTTTTTATTAGATCGGGCTTCCCACACACTTTTCTGTCCGACTAAACTAATTTGTCGGCATCAGTTTTCACACCATTTAATCTAGTCGGCAGATGGTTACAGTCAGAAGAGGTAAGAAACAAGATACAGTTATCTAGCTAATAAACGAGAATCGTTATCATAGTATCGACCTAACATTACCGCTGTCAGCGCATTATTGCGAAAAAATCAATAAAGAACACCACTGACTGATGTTGTACTAAGATACATCAGGCAGAAAAATTGAGGCGGATGATTGAAAGCGTTTAGGAAGTACTGCCGGATCGTTGGAATATAGGAGAGTTGGCGTTAGATGGTTTTGCGGTTAAAGAATTTTCGAAGCTATTGGTATTTTAGGAGACTTTTGTAAAGCTCTAATTTAAAGTGTTTTACTTTATAAAACACATTTCCTAGCGACTTTATTATAAAACAATACTTTCATGCGAGTACTTTCTCTCTGGAAGTGCTGCTGAGTAGTATTAAGATTCTATGTACCTTTGGGTAGAAATTTTGACCGGTTTAAATTGTTACTTCATGCTGATTTCATTGCTTACCCTGCGTCTACATTGATAATTTATCTGTCAATGAAAATAGGTCTGTTCATTTTGCATACACTTTTTACACAAGATTACACTTTCTGCACTAATCCTGTTCTTTTTGTCGGTGTGACGTTAGAGGTGACTGTTCTTTTTGCATACACTTTTTACACTAGGTTACACTATTTGCCCTAATTTTGTTCTTTTTGTTGGTGTGACGTCAGAGGTGTCTGTTCTTTTTGTCGAGTGTAGTGTACTCAGTGTACACTTTTGTACACTGGGTCGGGAGCAGCTGTAAGTTCTACTTCTTTACCATCTGTCAAAATTGATGGCTGTATACAAATGAAATAAACTTTATGAATCTATGTAAATAATGTTTTGATTGATGAATACATGCCAGAATATTGAATGGCAAAAAATTTGCATTAATAAAAGTGAAAGAATAAAACTAATTAAAAAGTTCGGAATTTTAGCTGTCATTTTCCTACACCAACCCGTTCTTTTTGCGGGATCTGCACCCTACACTTTTAGTGTAAAGTGACACTAAAAATATGAACTTCATCTGGTAAAAAGAACAAACCTAATGTCAATATTGCCATTGAGTTAAATGTCAAATCGCAATGAGTGGGCATTTGATTGCCAGGCAATTTTCATTTGAGCGAATTAATTCGAAGTGTCAAGCTGTGAAGCAAAGTAATCAAAACTTGAAGACTATTAATTAATTGAATTCAAATGTAATTTTTTCTTTAGTCCACTTATTTTCACTCATTTTGCGACCAAACGATTTGTTTTCTGGCAATATTATCCTCAAAACTTCCATGGCAATGCTGAGAGCAATATTGTCATATACGTTTGGTGAGTCTACACTGTCAATTTGTGTTTGGCAATAATGCCATTGCCAGATAAATTTTCAGAGTAGACCCAGGATTAGAAAAAATTTTGTAATGTTTTAGTTGTCTATCGGAGAGAGAACTTGGTCGTCTCAATTTCTATAAAATCTGGCTATACCCGATGATGGAAATGCTGTCTGTCATAGGCATAAAGCACTGTGAAGCATTTTGAAGTTTAAGCGACTGTTTTTGTATGGAGCGTTTCATGCCCGGTGGCAATGAAATGCAAATATTAGCCTAGTATTTAAAGGTTGGGCTTTTTTTCTTTTCAATACCGGGGTTTAACATATATGTGAGTAAGATGCTGATAGTAGCATAGTGAATATCGCCGGTCCTTTGCGAGAAAACCTCCGGCTTCAAAACAGTCGCTGCACGCCATCTCCATTATACATATAGCTCTATGGTCATAGGCAACCAGCTCGGAGTTGTTAGAAATATGGTCGATAGTTATGCCATCTGATCTTCATACTATAATCTCTATAAATTGACCAGGAAACATGACAACATATTAGCCATGACCGAGGCTATTTTGTGCTGGGAAAGTCGATTAAATACTGGAATCAGCCTCATCGCATAGTTCTCATATTGCCATTCCGATGGAGATGATAAATTCCACGGGTAGTTCAAGCTATATCAATGTGACAATGAACTCATTTCTCCTGACGATGTCATACTCAATTTTGAAATTGATGAGTTAGTGTCGATTTCGAACTTTCGAATCTTCTCCAGAATCTGAATCAAAGTGAAAATCTGATTAGTAGTAGTACATCCAAAACCACACTGATATGATTCGAAAAGAGATGTTTTGTTTGGTTCAGACGATAAATATAAGGAAAGTATGCGACATTTAGGCCCATTCCTACGATTGTTAGTTAAATTTTAACCAGAACTTTAACTGCGAGTTTTGTATGAAAATTTGTCAGTTAAAGTTCCAGTTAGAACGTTACTGACGATCGTAGAAACGGGCCGGAGTTGGATACTACATCGCTAATTGAAGCAGGTTAGTTTTTCGTGTTTTATATAGATTGGGTGGAGTGTTCCACTACATCTTTTCATCGATTCTAACATTCAGAATTTATTATCTTGAGTATATGTTCTAAAAGACCGGCCCCCAACTTTGCTGAAAAACCTGATGTCGCAGTGTCTGGGATACTGACGTGTATCCAGTAAATTTACTGCTTCCGAAGTTGAAATTTACTGATTGCATATTGAAATTTACTGACCTAAAATTGAAAATTACATTCAAATTGTCTACTACATCTTAATGGAAATTTTCTTGAAAAGTGTGGCATATTTGCCTACTATCCAAAAGATGTAAAATTAAATTCGGCACTTACATTTTATACTTCTTTCAATTTAATTCATTAAGGAGAGCAGTGAGTAGCACTGCCGTCACGATCGTTACACAAAACCGTGGAACAAGTAAATTCGATAACGAAGCGGTCAAGTTAATAGAATCATAAAAAATCACTGCTCATAAAGTATCAAAACTACAAGCAAAAAGTGTGTCATTTTAATAACAACGAAAAATTGTACATCAATTTTACTTCCCAACATGCAAATTCTTTACGTAAATGTTTAAAAATACAAAGCTTTACGAATTATTTGTAATATCGTTAAATTTAAAAAAAGTTTGTCAATTTTCTACATCAATTCGGAATACAATAATATTTTTACTGTGTGAAGAAACCAGGCCCGTGCGCATGGGGGTGGTTTTGGGGGTTCAAACCCCCACCCCATTGGCCTATTTTCATTAGGAAGTTCAAACCCCCCCACCATACATTCCTGCGCACGGGCCTGGAAGAGACGAAGTGTAGTGAGAAAGAAGTAGTGAGCTGATTTAAACATAAAATATATTGTAAATTTTTTTGTCCGAGGCTCACACACTTTTGGGCTGGATTGAACTTATAACACACTCTCAGATTTCATCTAACTAAAAAGTAAAACTGCGTAGCTTACATTGCGTAGATTAATTGTTTAGATGATCTATTAAGATCAGCTATGATTTCTTAATAATTGAATTTTTTCCAATTAAACTTGAACGCAATAAGCAGCTTTATTTGGTAAATAAGTTTCACGGGCGATGATAATTGCTATCACGGATTGAATTAATAAAAAAAATTAAAAGAAACAACAAATGGAGATTGCAAATAAATCGAATTTGCCGCACTGAGTTTATACTACGAACGGCCGCAGAATCAATCAGACCCACCTCCACAGTTTCGCAATATGGCATGACCCACTTTTTTCATCATCGACTACGAAATCCAAAAAGATATAAGGTACAATAATAGCATTCATTGTACGAGTAACCACCCGCAAAAAAATAAAACACCGAAAAACATCGCAGTGCTTTTTAGTAATGCCGAGAAAAATTTTACGCATGTATTTTATTTGATCAATATCGCAAGATGTGACCTGGTAAGGTTCGATATTTTGGAAATATTAAAGGGTTATCATCCAATAGGTACATAACAGTTTTTTATTTTAATAGAAACGCACCTCCAAATTTTTTGCTGGTCTCTCAATGCCAAAACGCTTGTGAAGGTTTACATTTTTATCATGGTGAAGTTCACGAACGAACAACATTTGCAAGTTATCTCAACTATTCTCTGTTTTATTTAAATACAAAATTGTTATGTCCCTATTAAACTACTAAAAGTAGTGTGCTACTATAATACGAGTAGTATCAGCGGCCCACTGGCGATTTGTTGCAGCCAATCGTAACTGAGTTACGTATGCTTTTTAACTTTGTTTTGACATATTGTTTTATTGGAATTTATATTCTGATATATACAAATTTCACATTCCAAATAAAATAAATACATAAAATTAATTGAAATAAAATTACTTTGTATTATTAAAATTATAAAGTGGAACCGAAAAATAAAAATTTAAGAAAAAAGTAATTTTTAATAAGGGTGATGTTGATATATTCCGCTTCTGTTATTATTACTAAAGGGCTTATGCGGGTCTTGTCACTTCAAAAAGTTCATTTTTTTGAAAAAAATTATATGGAATAGTACATCATCTCAGGAATATTGTCTCAAAATTTGAAGTCGATCGGAGCGAAACTGTAGGAGTGAGAAAGATTTAAAGCGCCTGGTATCGATGATTCCATGTATTCCATTTTCTGTTTTATTTCCTCTTTAAAACTTTAAACGCGTTTTTCTCAAAACCACTTTTTTGAAGTCGGTAGTCAAAATTTCTCAGAATCTAATGTACCGATCGGCTTGAAATTTTGCACACTGCTTTTAGACATGATTGACTTGTGCTTGAACGAAGGATTTTTTTTTTACCTTCAATTACAACTCATTTTATAAGAGAGTTGGTAACAAATATTGCAATTCTATTGATCTATTTAATACTAGTATTGTTTCCATTAAACAAATAGTTGAATTTTAATTTTAATATTGAATAGAAGTGTACTGTATTTATTTTATATGTATCATTTTAAAAGGACTTATTCGTATATATGAATAAAGAATAAAGACAAATATGGCCAAAATCTATGGAAAAAATGACTTTTTTCGTAAAAAACGCTACCAAAATTCAATTTTCAATTTTTAAAAAGTCCTTCGTTCAAGCACAACCCATATTCACATACTAACAGAAAAATTTTGGATTTTTGATTTCTGATAAAAATTACTCGATTTACGGTGACTACCGTGAGGGCACTTTTTTTTGACATGTTCAACTTCACGAGGCTCTCAATGGCTGATTTGTTGATATTTTCCTTTAAAATTTTCACAGAATGTTGTTTAACTGTAGTACTTTTATAAACAATAAATGAAAATTGTATAATTCTTGTAGTATCTTTTAAAAAAATTCAAGAAAATATGCTTCTTTTTGGTCTTCTAGACCCGCATAAGCCCTTAAATGCTTTGTACTATATTTCTACTACTGTAAAATGTACATGTTTTCGAACAACCTAAACTTAACCTTTTTCCTGATCTACAATTTCATTATTTGGAATTTATATGTTTTATATGCAGTGCAACCGATAGTACGTTATAACCAACATATGAACCCTTCACATTTGTGACTGGGTATTGAAAAAAGGTACGTTATAACCGAAAGTACGTTATAAAAGTGCACTTTATAAGCGGGTTACACTGTATTATTTGAGAAAATATAATTTCTCAACAAATAGCTATTTCCCGGTTCAATTAGCATCATTAGAATGATATGAAAATATCTGGACTGAATAAAGTAATTGCCAAAACTGCATTATTATTATCCTCTGTGTAAAAAGGTTGCTTCTCGTAATATTCAATAAGTTTCTACTAAAATATAATTCGCAGCATGTGGATGTTAGTGTCACTATATAAGGTTTTCTGCACGGTGTAATGTTTATACTCTGGGTTCTCTTCAGTGTCGAATAAATCTTTCGCCTTTTACTAAAGATTTCCGTGGAGAGGACCACTCTAATGAGTCTAAACTAATTTTTGCTATACCCGGTGATTTCACTGGGTCATAAATTATTCCAGAAATTTACTTCTTTGTTTGCGGAGAATAAAAATTTTATATTCGTTTCGAACATTAGTTATTACAATGTAACCCGGTTACAGCGTTGCCCTTGCCACATTGCTACTTCAAAAATGCTACATTTGCACCCAGATTTCTTGATTTGCTACTTATGCTCAGTGTTGCCATCTGATTTTTTGTTAAGAGGTTATAAGTAGGTAGGTTTTTGCTGCAAAGTAAATAGAAAATCAAAATAGGTAAGTAGATAAAGTAACTCATGTACGACAAACAGAATGGCACAGCACAGCACAGGCTTAGTACTGGTGTCAGATTTGCCAGTGATAGCTAATGTTCCGGCTTCCGGGTCTAGTATGTAGCCTGGACTGAATCATTGTGGGGCCAAATTCGATTTGATCACACCGGCCCTTCACTTGGTGCATACTCTTGCCCGATACTTACTGCCAGTTTTGGACCATACTTCAGTTTCAGTACAGTATCATCTCGGTAATGTGAACCTTCGATAATGTGGTTTTTCCAGTAAAGTGAACAAGAATATTTTTTTTTAAATGTCTCTTGTAATGTGCACGGTGGTAATTTTAGCGCCTCTAATGTGAACATGTTTATCTATAAAGTAACACTCTCTTTATACAGTTATGAGCGTTGATATATTTATATTATATAGGTTTATAGTCGTCGAAAAGCATTCAATACTATCCGACAATCCAAAATAACAATTTTTTTCAAACCTGGCTCCCCAGAATTTTTCTTTATCATTTTTAGAATTATTAACAATAGCTTTGATTTGTGAAAAATATAAATGGATTTTCGGTTTATGCTTAATGTACCTATGTCCCTATTGGAAATTGTTATGTCCCTCTTGGACTACTAAGTAGTGTGCTACTAAATATAATACGAGTAGTATCAGCGGCCAGTGGGCGATTTGTTGCAGCCGATCGTAACTGAGTTACGTATGCTTTTTAACTTTGTTTTGGCATATTGTTTTATTGGAATTTATATTCTGTTCAAATTTCGCATTCGAAATAAATAAATAAATAAAGAGGCGACAACCCAAACACAATAATCTTAGTGCTCGAATCCTTTTTGGAACGGTTGTACCAATTCTATCACAGATGGAAAATTAAAATAAGCACAACCAAAACTAAAGCTATATAGTATACTTCACGAATTTACGGTGCTCCTATCTGAAGTCAATGCGCTAGCGTTCACAAAAACAAACTACAGGTCTGTCAAAATAAATGCCTTAAAATAGCTACGAATAAACCCTTCTACTTCTCTACAAGTATACTACACGCTGATGCTTTATACCATACAGGAACTGGCCGAATCCAGACTCTCCTCATTTTTGTTACGGTCCCAGTTGGTAGAAAACCCGCTAATTTCATCTTTCCTATAACCCATATGTTATCTATGTATATACTTTTCCTTCTGTAAGTAACTACTATTTTCAAATTATTTTCATTGTTTTTATTTTTATTTTATTTTAAGTTAGACTGTAAGTTAGTGTGTAAGTTAGGTAGGAGTTAACAAGCCAGGTTTTTACTACATAATTATACTCTAGATGAACATATAGAGTATTATAAGTTTAATCCAAAGTTTGTAACGCATAGAACCGAGCCTGGGACGAGAAAAATTTTTATATTATTTTGTGTTTATTTTTGGCCAAAACCCCCAAATCCGTTCGCTGCCCGTTCGTCCGTTTGCACGATAACTCAAGAACGCGTTGACCTAGAAAGTTGAAATTTTATCACAACTTGTAAAATGGAAAAAGTAAGGACAAGTTCGTTAATGGGCGATATCCTTCGGGTACCTCCCATACAAGAGTCCTTGAAACACGTTTTCACAATTATTGCTCGAATGCTTCAAGTTAGGAACTTGAAATTTTGCATACTTAAGGTTCACTATGTTTGAATTGAAAGTTCCGAATATGATGCAAATCGAATGAGTCCTTCGTGTAGCAGCCTAGAAAAGTCCTTCAAAAATGTGTCCTTGTTACTGAATCCACTATAACTCCAGAACGAGTTAAAGCAGGAATTTAAAATTTTACTGGAATTAGTTTTATACCAAAACCAAGACGGAATTCATTAATTAGCGCCATCCGTTGACTCCTATGGGTAGCTGTCATACAAAAGTCCTTAATAAACATGTTCACCAATATTGAACGATAACTTTAGAACACTTTAAGTTACGACTTTGAAATTTTATACACATTAATTTTATGATAGTCGCAGCTGAAACTATTAGCATGAAAAATATCCCATGAGTCCTTCATGTAGTTGCCATACAAAAATTCTGTAAAATGTCCCAACTTACTTTATGGAACTCACTATAAATCAAAAAATCGAGTAGCCATTATACAATAGTTTCTACCTGTAAGTAAAAGGTCATGTAATAATTGCTTGTGCACTCCTCATTCTTTTGATATATTTCCAACTAAAAAATAAATCGGAGTTCAGTATTTCATCTAGAGTATCATACGATTGGCTTGCAGCCGATCGTGACTGCGTTATGTTTTTTACCTGGATTGAATTAAAATAATAAACAACGAACTAGACGCTGTACACATTGCACACGACCGAACGAATTATCCAATACGAATATTCGTTTTTCTGCGTATTGTCAAGCCTTCAGCTATTAGAAAATTGGTTGAAATCGTGTATTATAACATTTTTAAGAATATCACAGGAGAAAATTTCTAGAGATTTGGATTTTGATTGATAATATTAAGAAAAAGTCCGTTTGTCGGTACGAATATTTTTAGTCGTACGACGGATTCATCTTTTCTTTTATTATCAATTAAAACAACAAATTTTTGGAGATTTTCTTTGATGATATTCTTGAAAATGTTATAATTTACAATTATAACTAATTTTTCTATAACTAAAGATTTCATAATAGATCGAAAAATGAAAAATCGTATCGGAAAATTCGTTCGGTCGTATGCAATGTGTACAGCATCTTAATTTTAGTAAAAACCTAAGTTGTAACTACAGAGGCAAAGATGTAAAATCTGATCACAGAAATTGTATAAAATTGTACGAACTATTTTTAAAAATAGTATCTATCTAAATAAATAAATAAAATTAATTAAAATAAAATTACTTTGTTATATTAAAATTCAAAAGTGGAACCGAAAGATAAAAATTTCAATAAAAATTAATTTTTAATAAGGGTGATGTTGATATATTCCGCTTCTTTAATTACTACTTAAATGCTTTGTACTATATTTCTACCACTGTGAAATGTATGTACATGTTTTCGAACAACCTCAGCTTAACGTTTCTCCTGATCTACAATTTCATTATTTGCAATTTATATTTTTTGTATACAGTGCAAACCCGGAGGGAGCACAAAAGTAGAACGTTATAACCGATAGTACATTATAACCAACGTACCTTTTTTCAATCCCCAGTCACATACATATGTGAAGGGTTCCAACCAACCGTACCTTAACGTACCTTTTTTCAATCCCCAGTCACATACATATGTGAAGGGTTCCAACATACATATCTGAAGGGTTCTAACCAACCCTTCACATATGTATGTGACTGGGGATTGAAAAAAGGTACGTTATAACCGAAAGAACGTTATAAAAGTGCACTTTTTAAGCGGGTTACACTGTATGCAGTATTTGAGAAAGTATGTATATAGTTTCTCAACAAACAGCTATTTTCCCGGTTCATCAATAGAATGATATGAAAATATTACCTATATTTAGCGTAACACTGACCTCTACCTTGGACTGGATAAAGTAATTGCCAAAACTGCATTATTATCATCCTCTGAGTAAAAAGGTTGCTTCTCGTAATATTCAATGAGTTTTTACTAAAATATAATTCGCAGCGTGTGGATGTTAGTGCCACTATATAAGGTTTTCTGCACGGTGTGATGTTTATACTCTGGGTTCTCTTCAGTGTCGAATAAATCTTTCGCCTTTTACTAAAGATTTCCGTGGAGAGGACCACTCTAATGAGTCTAAACTAATTTTTTGCTATACCCGGTGATTTCACTGGGTCATAAATTATTCCTAAAATTAATTTCTTTGTTTGCGGAGAACCTAAATGTTATAAGAATTAATTATTACTGTACAGTGCAACCCGGTAACAGCGTTGCCAAACGCCACATTGCTACTTAAGTATCAAAAATGCTACTTTTGCAAAATTTTAAGTTCTCTAATTTTGCTACTACAGTGCAACCCGCTTATAAAGTGCACTTATATAACGTACTTTCGGTTATAAAGTACCCTTTTCAATCCTCATGCACAAATGTGAAAAGTTCTTATGTTGGTTATAATGTTCTACTGCTGTGGTCCCCTCAAGGCACGTTATAACCGGGTTGCACTGTACCTATTCAACTTTTTCACTATTTCCACAAGTAAATTAATTTCTCTCCGATATTAAAAAGTTTTGGGGATTTATTTCAACATTAAAACATGTAAATAAGAACATTGCTGACCTTTTTGATTTTGTTTCTTTAATTATTTGCCTACCTCACTGCTGCAGCAGAACGAGTTTTCTCAGAGCTCAAACGTATAAAAATGAATAGAATTGTATTTGTTTAAAACAATATCAATACTGTTTTGAATTTTTGATTTTAGATCACTTGGCGAGGCTGTAGAAGGTACCGCGTGCATCAAAGCCAATCGCGACCTGACGTCATAGGAGCTAGAGCCGCCATTTTGCAATATTTTAAAAAAAAAAAAAAAAAAATTCATGATTATTCTTCTTTTGTACATATATAGAATAGTTTTTTCCATATATATTTATTTTATTTAAAAAAAATCCTGAATTTTATGCATTTTTCGGGCCTTTTAACTGATACTTTACCTAAGTTGGAAGACCAAATTAAAACTGACTACTATTAACGCCAAAGTCTGATCTCAAAAATAAGTAGGTACATATTAACGTATAAAATGAATTATGTTTTTTTATATTTTGTGCAATGAAACTTATTTATTTTTTTCAAGTGAAAATTTGTACTACTCTATGCTACTCTTTTGAAATTTTATTTGCTACTTTCTTCACTACCCACGTACCTTGAGGCTTGAGGGGACCACGTACAAACTTTTGAGCTCGGAGGACGAGTCAGAGCGCAAAACTGCTTGCCCAGCTCTTTCCCCGGAACTCAACAAGGACCCCATACTAGCGATACCTTTCTGATTCAATGGTACGGTTTAATTTCACAGGAGTTATCCTATCTGAAAGGGAGGATTGGGTCAAAAACAAAACAACTCCGAAACCTGGATCCCTAATATGGTACACATATGGATCTAAAACGGATCAAGATGTAGGAGCGGGAGTTTATGGCGAGCGCCCAAATGTAAAATTCTACTTTAGCATGCACATAACATCCACTGTATTTCAGGCGGAGACTCCTGCTATTGCATAGTGCATTAGAGAAAATATCAGACAAGGCTACAAAAACCATCAAATATATATTCTCTCGAACAGCAAGGTTGCAATAATGACACTTCAGTCTGTTCAAATCTACTCCAAACTTGTTTGGAATTGCCTCCGATGCCCGATTGAGCTTGGAAATAGGAACAGGATTAAACTCATTTGGATTCCGGGACACAACAACTATGAGGGTAATGAAATGGCCGACTTAATGGCTAGGAAAGGTCCAGACTTCATGGGACCATATCCATTCCGTGGTATACCATTAAGTGCAGCCAAAACTAACATCCGTATGTGGTAAAAATCGCAACGTGCCATTCACTCAGACTTGGTATCAGGCAACAGGCACTCAAAGGTTGCCAAAGCATTCGGAAAAAAAAGAACATCTGATTATCTAAAATTATCCCTAATGGGAGCTCTGACTGGACATTATCAATGAGGAAGCATCTCAATAGGATTGGTCTTTCTGAGACTAAAATTTGCAGAATATGCAATGACGAACTACAAGACGAAACACCGGAGCATATGCTCTGTGATTGTGAGGGTTTGTTTAGTTTACAAAAGACTTCGGTTAGGTTTCATGGACCCATCGGAATGCCTGACCATTTCTCTTCGCAAAATACTAAGCTTCAATGAAAAAATTCGTCAATCCTTGTCATTGTGATCAATATCGATGCTCTATAACCGATGTTACATGATCTATATTATCGTCACATCGATGATTGCACACGATGTCAACATCGATGTTTTTGTTTGTCCCAGACCCAGCAAGCACTACACTGCTGTACTGTTTGTTGTTACTAATACTATTTTGTCATAGGGAATGCGATATCGCGTGTCAACTAATATGACTTTATTTCTTCGCAAAAATCGCAAGTCGTTAGTCGTGACAGCTTTGCATTGTAGGCCGTGTCGTCTAGCGTGGCGAATGTCTCGCGCGGCTAAGCTTTTGGTTTCGCATTCGCAATCGTTTCATATTTTGTTTTGCCACTGTATAGAGCTTCAGTTGAGTTGAGAGAGTCAGCGGAAATTATTGTAGCTCACTTGAGCGTTTCTTCGGCGACGTAGCCTTACCCTAGATTCGACGGTAGACGACGCGCGCTCCGAAGTCTCGTTCGAGTCGACTCTGACTCTGACCCACTGGCACCGTTTGATTTGATTTTGGCCGTCGCGAGTCGCATTGTTGATTTGCGTTTTGTTTGTTGATCGTTGGTTCGTACCCCCCAACCCCGATTCAACTTCTATTTACGATTTTTTCGTTGTATATATTGCGTATGCGCGTTGTTCGCCGTGACTGACTCATTTTCGGTTTATTTGTAGCTCGTTCCAAACTAGTGCTATTTGGAGCTTTCTTTCTTATAGTTTCATTTCCGTTTCATTCCGGCTACTACACAAACGAGACGGGACACAAGATGTTGATCTTATGATCTTTTTGTAGATTTCTTTTTTTTAAAAAAAAATTGCAGTAAGTCTGGCCAGTCTGTCTGATGTTTGTATGGTGAAAAGTGAAGTGATGTATGTACCTATATCACGAGCATGACTCGCTTGTGCACTCGTGCGACTGCTGGTTTCACAATATAAATTTTATACACACTGTGACGTAACGTGCAAAGTTTGATTTGGAGGTCTTATTGCCTGAACATTAGAGAGATATCTTTCAACATTTTGCTAATATTTTTTTTGTAGTATTCGTTTCATATAATATGGTCGTTGAATTTTTTTTAATTATGTTTAACCGTGAGAAATCGAGGATGTATGCACACATGTAGAGAAAAGCTTGGCAAAATGAGACATTTCAGGTTTATGACAAAATAATCGAACTTCCCTTTTATTACGGGGCCCTGGGTGGTGCAAAGAATAAACGCGTTTCTAAAAACACTAATATCCTAGGCAGACGACCTATTCGAATGATCATTGCTATTCGAATCATAATTCGCACGTCTATCCGAATGTAATTGACAAATAGGTCATTGAGTCTTATCATTCCAATTATAATTGCGAAATGGTAATTCGGACAAAAAATTTCAATTCGTTCAATAGCTCGCAACACCCTCCAGCGTCGAGTCCATGAAACTAGTGGAACAAGTTGATCAGGTGTTCCAACGTCAAAATTTTTCTATTTATTTCATGTACGCATAATTACGATTGATTCTTTTAACGTTTTGTCCACAGTTGCGAACATTTTAGCACTTTTCTATCACCCTATTTCGATGAAACGCAGGGAATGTGTGCCAATGGCAAAATGGCATTTGTGAATGAGCATTCTCACAATAATAATATTGTGACAGATTGCATGTAATTCCGATTGACGTGAGTCAATGTTAAAAGTTATTGATCATTGAACGCGAATGATGACTCACCAAATTATAACTGGAATACGTCATCCTAGGGTATAAGGCCGTGGGTTCGACAAGTGGATCCCACCTAGCTATGGTCCAATGGTTTGAGCACTATCAAACTCAGTTTGCACAACCTTGTGATATGCTGATATCTTCGGTTTTCAAAGCCTCATTTACGATGAAAGTACAATATAATATAACAGCGCTGCGAACCACAAAATTTTGCTTAATGCCTCAACGAAGTCAGATGGTTACCCATTAACGACAGCAGTGTCGGCAGTGTTGCTTTCTGTTTCAACACTCCCAATTAAAGGTTGTTATGTTGGTAATACTGGAGCAGAAGCAGAATTTTGGAATTTAGAAAGAAGGAGAAGAAGGAGTACCGCTTTCGACGCTGTTTCTGCTGCCGCTGCTTACTATATTTGTAATATGCTCTTATTGTGGCACGTCCTTTACACACAAGTCGCAATCAAATGCAGAGAAAAATAGTTGTAAATGATTTGGAGAGTCCGGATGGCAATAAGCTGCTGTGCTTATCGAGGTCTTCCCCGATAGTTTAGTGGGACTCCGAACGAAAGGGAATACATACTTAACTATTTAGTTTGGACGAATCGAATTTTGTCTGTGTGCGAGCTTCCATATAACTGCATAGTCATTATCCACTATCACAAAATCATAGAGTTCTATTTATAACTAAATATTTTATTGGAAATGACATGCATGTTGCCTACTTCTACTTTTAACGCCTTATATGTAATAGGCCATAATTAAATGTAAATCTTCAATAATACGTTGTATCGAAATTTGACTTCAAGTCAAGTAATGAGTAAAGACAAAATGAAATGGTTTGAACCAAGAATACTGATTCCAAAACCCTACCACATTAAGAGCCTTTATCTAGATATTTCCAAGCAAAAGATAGCCTTGGATGAACAAAAATTGTATATGCATACATATTAATTTTATTCGGTGATGTCTAAAATACTTGTAATCAAATCCTCTTGCAGCTCGACAAAACACATTGCCCTAGGAAATTGGTAGACCTTGGTATAACCTCTTCGCAAAGGTCCTTAATGCAGGTTAACAAGTTTCAATAATAAGTTCAGAACATTGTAAGAAGTTAATCCAAAAATTTTCATATGGCGACATCCCTAAATCTCACTGTAGAGATCAATTTATTGCTCTTTTCCTCAGATTAGATTTCATCGGAGGCGGTCTATTGTATATACCTCATAGATATTTCTCCAGTTTCAACCTAGAGGTTCTTACTTAGCTTTATTTCTCTTAGAAATTTATCTAGTTGGTGTAGATCTATTTTTGCGATCGTACTACCACCTTGATCTGTTCTGTTTTTTTTGTTAAGTTGGTACATCTGTAGTTGACAATCCTTCTTAGCGTTATAGTTTGACATTTGCAAAAGTTACGTAGCCAAGAGTACATCTATCTCTGTCTGTGTTGGCGATTTTTTACAATTTTAGAAATGGATTTAAATTTGCAACAACGAACTTGTATTAAATTTTGCGTAAAAAACGGATGTAAAGGTGCGCGAACGTTGGAAATGTTGGAACAGTGTTTCGGCGACGATTCTTTAAAGAAAACGGTCGTTTACCAGTCAAGGCCGAACAGTAAACAAAGAGTATTATTTGGGCGTTATGAGACGTTTGCGTGAAGCGATTCGCTAAAAGAGACCAGAATTGTGTGCTGAAAACTTGTGGATTTTGCACCATGATAACACACCGTCGCACAGTGCCATCATTATTCGTAATTTTTTGACGAAAAAAGCAACAAATACCATCCAACAGCCACCGAATTCACCTGATTTGGCTCCGTGTGACTTTTTTCTGTTCAACCACTACGGGGAACGCGTTTCAGCAGCCGAGAGGAAGTAATGGAAAAATCGCAGGGAGGACTGATGGTCATACCGAAAACCGAATAAAAAAAATGTTTCGAGGATTGGATCAGGCGCAGGCATTAGTGTGTTGCAGTCGATAGGGATTACTTTGAAGGGGACAATATAGATTTAGATGAATAAACTTGTATTTTTAATTTTCTCAATAAATTCCGGGAACTTTTTGATCAAGGTGGTATGTTTCACAAAATGTTCTCCGAGAACTTGTAGCGCTGAGTTGCGACTGCCTCACAGCAGCACAAAATTTGTTCAGAGGTTTCTGCCTGCGGTTGGTAGAATCTGCGAATGTTATCAGTTATGATTACTATTCTTTGAAGATGATCTTTCAAGCGCCATACCATGTTTTATCTAGGGCAACGTAGAATAGTTTAAAAAAAAAATCTATCTAGATAAATAAAATTCAAAAATTGTTTATTCAATATGATACCCGGTAACAACGTCGAAAAAAGAAACCTTAATTGCCGTGTTGCCGTACTTCTGAGTACACTTACTATTAATCAAGAGCAGTTAGCTACCGTGCGAACTTACTGGGACTGGAATTTCGTTATCAATGAAAATCTACGTAACTCTACTCTGTTCTGGATAAAGTCGCAAAGAAGCACCTACTCAAGGAAATCTAATCTACTATTAGTTGATGTGGTGAATAATGCGAGCGAAATATCAACTTTCAGATCGCATGGATAAAAAGGTTGGTGATGATTACAGTTGTACCCTAATCAAGATAATATCGACTGCCCGTCCGCCTGTTAGAAACATCTAACGATTGTTTAATCGATTACATGAAATAATCGGAAAAGCATTTGAGTGGTCGCTTAATTCATTATTAATTGATAAATTGCATCCTTATTTTTTAAAGAAGGCGATGACGAACACATCAAAGGATCTTATATATCGGACTGTGCCAATGTTCGCTACAGTTGGGATAGATGTCCTTCTACAATTCTTTGTACTGTGTGATTCAGATTGCCCCAGCTTCTCGGAGTGTTGCATTTGCTGAAATCTTCAACTTAACAGGAGTCTGTACTCTTAGGCTTATTTGCAAGATTTTGAATTCTTCTTTTCTATCGGTATATGATATTTGTACCGATACGAAATTCGTTCTTCCTTATGGAACCTCATTTGTGGGTTTGTCCTACTTGACTTTAAATCACCCTATATATATCTTAAAATTTGTAACAGCTGGTTAACATAGTTTAAGACAATTTACTCTACGTATAAAGTACAGTAGGAAACCAGTTATTTTTAATGTTTCTTTAAGATATCTCGACCGAATATATTTTGTATTAACTATTTCCTTTTTTGCAGGCTTGGCCCATGTGATCTTCCATTATCAGATCCTTGGGTCACACATACAGCACAAACAGCAGGAGTCTGTACATTGCCACTATCTTCACCAGCAGCGGCCACAGGTGCCGTTGCAGTCTCATCAGCGGTTCCAATAGGTGGAAGCTATCACCAATCTAATTCATCAAATGCAACTCATCTACAACAGCAACAAGCTCAACAACAATCGTCTGTTGTGTTACAACATTCACCGAAAATTATGAATGCTGTGGCTGCGGCCGTGACATGTCCAACATCAGCTTCAAACAGGAAAATTCGTAGAAAAACTGATAACAAGGTAAGTTAGATACCATACTTAATACAATTTATAGACAGCTAATATAAAAACCATGGCATTAAAATCGTCGTATTGAAACTAGTTGCATATGAAACACTGCACATATGGTATGATTTGAAAGCATCTGATATGAGCAAGACATGACATTTAGTTGCGATACTTGCCACATAATTACGGAATGGCACTACTAGCAGCAAAATTCATAGTATACTAGGTAAAATTATAGAATTTGTATACCATGAAACGGGTTTAATACTAGATATATACCAGTTTGTTTATATCGTATATGCTTAGTATTGGTTGAAACAGTGCTGTTATTGACGATATTATGATATCAATACCAGCCGTGTATCCATGGTATTACCTAACCTAATCTAATTAAGATAAGAATCTGAGAAATACATTCACATATCGCCGTCACGAGAGTCATGTATAGCTAATTATGATACCATCTACATAGATGAGATACATATATACAGCTTTGACGATCTGAATGCGATTTGCAGGTGGTTACTTTGCAATTCCATGGTAACTCACATAATAGTTATATCTTCAAAACTAATAATCCCACTTAACAAGTTCTAGCTTCTTTTTTAAGGAGTCGAATCACCTATCAGTTAAATGTAACCGGCGAAATCATCGCATGTAAGCCAGTAGTGAATGCAAATTATGGTTTTGGGAGCTGCCTGTAAGACTGGCACAGAACGATGCCTTGGCTAATGCTTATAATATGTACCATGGATACACAGCTAATATGCAAACCATGGTATTGAAACTAGCTGCATACATGCACAGAACAAATGGTATGATTTGACAGTATCTGATATGATCAAGCAACGACATTTAGTTGCGATAATAATTATAATAATAATCATTGGCGCAACAGCACAAATCGGGCCTAGGCCTTGAAGTAATGCTAGAGTTACTTCATTACTATACCAACCGAACACTAGGAGGTCAAGTGGCCAGCCACCCGCTCGTCCGTGATTATTACCATGATTTACAACTGAGTGAACTGATAGTCCAGCGATACTCGCCACATAATAGGGGAATGGCACTATTAGCAGTAAAATGCATAGTCTGCTAGGCAAAATTATCGAATTTGTATACCATGAAACGGGTTCAATACTATATATGCCAGCTCGGTTATCTCGTATATGCTTAGTGTTGGGTGATACACTGCTGATATTGACGATATTATAATATCAATACCAGCCAGCAGTGCATCCATGGTGTAACAGCAAAATGATGTCTTTATTTAGAACAATAGCTACAACATTGTTAACTGGAAGTTTAAATTGTGTAAATACAATTAGATAATAAGCAATCCATCCCAACTATTTTTGTGTTTGACTGAATTATTGCTGATTTACATCGAAAGATTTATTTGAAGTTTTTTTTATTTCGCGAAAATGTGAACCGAATTTTCGGTTTTCGTCATAATCAACACTACAGTTGAATGGCTGCACCCTGTTGCACGACACTCGATGAACCTTGACTTGCCAAAAAAGCAAAAAAAAAAATATCCGTCTGCCCGCCGTAAACACCGTACGCCGTATTGTTTTTATTATTCTTTAAAATATGTTTATAACAGAATCTATGTAAATTAATATTCTTTTTTTTTGTTTTAGCCCCAATCACAAATTAACAAATGCAACAATGAGAAGAGACGTAGAGAGTTGGAAAACAATTACATCGAGCAATTGGGGGAGTTTCTTCAGCTCAATAAGAGAGGTGATATGACCTCAACAAAACCAGACAAAGCTGCAATCTTAAATCAGGTTGTCAAAACGGTAAGTAAATTTTTTTTAAGATGCCTACAAGTTACGAACAAACTATATATATAACCAGTTTTCCTCATTAGACAAAAGTTTGATTTATTTCTCTATCTCTATTGGCTTCGATTCAATATGAAACATAAAAATAACAAGTGCAAAATTTGTCTAAAAAGCAAATTTTGTTGTTATTGTGAGTATTAATATTAACAGAGTAAATTATTGAATCAGTTGTGATGATGTGCTCACAAAACTAAACAATCATTACTTGAAGATGCTAAATGTAATTACACAATTCGATTAGCCTTTCAGATTCCCATAGACGCCTTCTTTAGCTAGTGTCATCAAATGGTCGAATGTTCCCTTATCTTTCTACGAACACAAACGCATGGACCGCACATGGAGATGTTCAATTCCAGAGTGCGCTCGCGCCTTGGGAAATTACATTGAATTAGGTGGATTTAATTAGTATTAGGCTGATCTCTAACCAAGCAAGAACAGATAAATTAGATCGAAATGAATCTTAAGACATCCATATGAATATTACTCTATAGTTTTAATTCGTATCCCTTTCTCTTTTTGCTAGAAGTTCTGGTAATGTTTAATGGAGTTTAATTGCTTTGGTAGCGTCAGTAAGAAAGATAAAGATAAGTTCATATTTGTATTCCTTGATATGTTTTGAAAAAGCTGGGTTAATTTTCAATATTCGCGAAGATGTAGAGTGGTAAATGTTTCCGTCATGTGTCCTTTATCACGAAAACTGTTCTATCTTCAACTCTTTTAATCACAAGTCGACATTCAGCTCGTTTTTGATGGTAACGGATTATCTATTTTTCATTTGTTGTAACCATAAAAATTGTAGCTGTGCCTGATTTTAAGAAATTGACTTCAAAATTAAAGTGTTTGCTTTTACTGTGACCCTAGAAAATTTTGCACGAATAAAATTTTTTTAGAAAACTTTATTAATAAAATGTAGTTTTAATTAATTTCATTTTGTATTAGCTACAAAAGTTTTATACAGATATATGTCTTAATCGTAACAGTTAAACAGTTAGTTGGTATGGTATGGTATACCTATGAAAGTACCTTCATAGTTTTATCAGTTTGAGTGAGAAAACTAGACGAAATCAAAGAAATTTAGGACATAATTTGAAGTGATTTCAAGATGAGATCCGGTAATGCGTTGTGAACGCCTCGCCCAACCCCCGACTTGGAGCGCCAGTCCTACTTATTTATTAAACACCGGTAGAAAAAGGGTGGGAGCTTTCAGCTAACTATGACGTGTTGAAATTCTTCTAACTATGCTACGAGTCCAACAATGTTATACTCTTTGCCTACTTCCTGAGACTCAACGATTTTACTGGCCATTCAGGTTAACTCCAAGTTCCCTCCTCCTTTCTCAACCGGGCTTGGAATCGGCTATGGCGGAGTTTGGACAGATGTACTAGGTGAACATTTCATTGGATCTGTAAATAAGGTTTTCAGTTACACTAAATAGCTGCACTACATTTTTGAATAAATGATCTACAAGAGTTATTGGATAGTACTCCACTGCTACGATTGACTTCAACTTTTTACCAATATGATGATGCTTCAGCGCATTACAATCCACAAATCAAAGATTGGTTAGATTGCTATAACCGCTGTATCCTTTGATATGGACCGATACACTGCTCTGCGAAAACAGCTATCCAGATTTTTTTTGTATTGTCTACGCAGTGGAAGTAAACATTGCCAGGATCGATGCAGCATGAGCAAAAGTAAGGCAACAGTTGAAGAGTATAAATACTGAGACAATACATGGAAAACCCACTTTAGTGTCATGAATCAAAGAAAAAGAGATTGCGACAGTTAGCAAAGAAAATGGTAAAAGTGCTGCGCATCACGTCATCAAGAGCGTTCATTTCCATATATGTACATTAATAAATAGCAGGCATATAGTACAGAGTTCAACCATAGTCGAACGCTCTTAGTGACGTTGCAAAAGGTGCGTGTGTCGCAATCTATTATTCTTTTATTCATGCTTTAGTGTGCACTCAAAAATCAAGTTGGATCTTTCAAACATTTTCAATAATTAAAAAATTTTAAAAAAGAGCATTCCAACCAGATTAATATCTTTTCTATTCGAGCAAAGAGTGTTGATCAACATGTATTTCTGCTTGCTTAAAAGTAGAATATTTTACTATTCAAATTTTCTATAATTAATGAAACTTGTGCAATGAGAATTTAAACCACCAAAATTGCTTCCAAAATGGTCCAAATATATCAAAAGAATTATCATCAATGATGCTTGATAAGGAAAAATTTAAATGGAATTCTATAAGAGGATAACAATCCAAAACAGCGTCTTTGTACTGTGTGGATAATCTTTCACTTTAATATCCACTTTATCAAAATATGTACTATACTTTCCTTCAATATTGCCGTTTTTTCACTCCTCGTTAACGATAGCCGGTTGTTGGCTACTAAATTACATAGAATGCTACCAGTGAATATATCCATTATAACCAGAGCTATAACTAACGGAGATCGCAAAGCGCCGTTTCTGTATAAAGCACTTTGAAGCATTTTGATGCAAAATTGAACATTTTTGTATGGAGTGTTTCATGCCCGGTGGCAGTGAAATGCAAATAGTAGCGTAGTATTTAAAGGTTGAGCTTATTTTCTTTTTAATACCAAGTATAACATACATGTGAGTAAGATGCTGATAGTAGCATAGTGAATTTCGCCGGTCCTTTGCGAGAAAACCTCCGCCTTCAAAAAAGTGGCTTCACGCTATCTCCATTATACATATAGCTCTATGATTATAACTATCTACTAAATTAACATCGCTGCATACCTCTCATCTGTAGGAAAATCTTTTCTAAGGCTGGGTGACGCGTGTAGGCTGTAGGGTGCAGTATAGTGCCTTTTTGTAGGTACGGTTACGCACTAGATTAGGCTTGCGCATTCTAGTTCACCTTAGTGATCGCGAACGAACTAGTTCCTCAGCTCTTGCTAACTAGTTCGTTCTTGTAGTTCGCAGTTCACTGACGAAGGAACTAGTTCCCTTCAAGTTCGGAGCAAATGTGAAGTAGTTCCTTTCAAGTTGGGAGCAAATGTGAAGTAGTTCCTTTCAAGTTGGGAGTGAATGTGAGGACCTAAAAAAAAAACGTCCCGACTGACGAAGGAACTAGTTTCTTTTAAGTTCGTAGTAAATCTGAGGACTTGAAAAAAAAAAAAAAAAAAAAAAAAATGCTCGACTCACGAAGAAACTAGTTCCTCCCAAGTTCGTAATGAATGTGAGAACCTAAAAAAAAGGTCCCCACTTACGAAGGAACTACTTCCTTTCGAGTTCGGAGTGTATGTGAGGACTACTGGTATGCAAATGTGATGACGAACTACTTCCTACAAACGAACTAGGAGCGAAGTTCACTGCGAACTAGTTCGTTGATTTCACTTATGGGAACGATCTTCCCAACTAGTTCGTTCACGAACTACACAAGCCTACACTAGATTAACCGTCAAATTCATCAGATTCAAATCTCGTTGAAAATGTTAAGCACTCCCCTCTTGACAATATCATGCGCACTCAGGAAATTTAGACATATAAGGAATCTCAAACTCAACATAAAACTGCAGTTATTATTTCTTTAATAAAATACAATTAATCAATCACATTCATCACTTGTTCGCATTATAACTTAAAAGCAATATATCTCTATTAAATCTAGCAATAATTGCGTGTATGTGTGGTTATTGCAACAAATTCGATTATTTCTGAAGCATTTCAACGCGCTTGCTTAACTAAAAGGTAGAATCTATCAACGAAACGTAACATCAAAATTGATATCGTCTTGAACAACGTCACAAAAATGAACTTATCTGGTCGATTTTGATAGCGAACTGTTAAGATGTGTTTTGCAAAAGTCAAAATTAAAATGCTGTATGTACTTTGTAAGGTTTTTGTCGGACTTGGCGGGAGTGCATATTTTAATTTTTGTATTCGCTGTTGTTATTTTGTTATTTGTTTCAATGCGGTAATGTTAAAAAAAAAGTTATAATTGTATAATAAAATGGATCTGGAAATATTGATCGAAGCTCTCATCTCAAAAACAAATCAGGTTCGTTTAATTCGTGAATGTATACCGTATTACATAAATTTATATTACCAAAATTCGATCCGATTGTTCTGAAATCAATCAAATTTATTTATATCTTCGATATTTCTTTTTAACTCCATATATTGGTAGCAGAACGAACACCTGTGTGTTATCATTAGGGCGATAATTTTCTTTAGCTTGTGTGTGATCAGGTAAATCTTTAAAGTGATGTGGATATGAATACATATGAATAAATACTTGGATACTCGGGCCTGCATTTAACGTTTAGTCAGTCTGCTGCTTTGTCGTATCTCGCGGATTTCCTTTTATTTTAATAATTTTACTTTATTATTTTTAAAAAAAATTTGGATTGAAATATCTTCCGAATCAACTGTACTAGGAAGATAAAATTTGGTTTTTGTATAAAAAGGATTACAAGTGGCATCATGGAATGTAAAAATGTTGAGGAGAGAGGTTTATCACAAAAATGGGGGATAGCAATTAAAAAAAAAAAAATAATTATAATTTGTATATCTCAAGAATCAAACAAAATGTGATGGAAATTGTACAGGTGTTAGACCTAGTAGACTTCCAGCAGAGGAAAAATGTTGGGGCGGGGGCGGCGATAGAAAGAAAAGAGTTCTGATTTTTATTTCTCAAAAACCGCGAACCATAGAAAGCTAACAATTTGCGACTAAATAGAGCCTCTATAGAGATACTAGAAAAACGAAATTTTTGGTACGTGTAATAAGAGGTACAGGGGGTCTGTTTTTTATATCTCAAAAACTGCTTATGCTAGAAATTTGAAACTTAGTACGTAAGAACTAGATACTACGGGAGTAAAGCAAAAAGAAAGATTCCGAATTTTATTGACGTTCAGAGATGGTTTACGTCGTGATCAGTCTGCCCTAAACAGGACCCAATTAGCACAGGAAGCACCGTTTTGATATTTTAAGTTGTTTAACCTAGTCGTTGAGGGCTTATGCAGTAGATATATAGTTTTGCAAGGCTTTGAATTGAGTATCATATCCATCCGGAGCTGTTCACGAACACAATCATTTCTCCAATTTAGTTTTTCGAGATGTCATCAAGTTTATCAAAGAACGGTTTCCCTGTGCGCGTACTCTGGCTCTAGCTAGGGCTTGAGCTAAGCAGGTGGGTAACGGTTTCCTTTTTGTATGTTCCTTTTGTATGTACAGCTGCGGCAATTGACGTTAAAGGGAATACTTAGTCTGGCCGCGTGGTCGCCGATTGGCCAGTGTCCCGTGTTGACTGCCGTTACTCTGGAGACGTTCACACTCCTCCTACTCAAGAGTTCTGCTCCAGGAGTAGGAAGACCATATCCTTCCTAGATATGACGCAGTTGATCAGTCCTCTCCATCTGGAGTTCGGGTTTATGAGAAAATGGGTGGACTTTGGCGTTTATGTGGAATCTGAACTGATTCCACCAAAGAACTCTGAAGAGCAGAACCTTGTCTATCTAATTCAGCTGCCCGCTCGTTATCCTCTATCATGCTGTGTCCTGGAACCCAAAACAGAGTATTTTTGACTTGGCTTCCTAAATAGGCTAGCTTCTCTTGGCACTGCTCGACGAGTTTAGAGGATGTGGTAGCCGAATCTAAGTCCCTTATAGCAACTTGGCTGGCAGTTAGGATTACAACATTTCGCTTTGGCTTCCCGGATCCCCAGTATCTCCGCCTGGAAAACGCTATCGTAGTTCGGTAAATGGTATGACTTTGCGACATAGTGTGCGTCTCAGAAAACTCCAGCTCCGATTCCGCAGTTCATTTTTGAACCGTCAGAGTATTTGACTGTGTCGAATTCGTGTATAAGGGCCGATATTACGACCAGAACTTTGACTATAAGTTTCGTATGAACATCTGTCAGTTAAAGTTTCAGTTAGAACGTTACTGACGATCGTAGGAGCGGGCCTAACTGTTCCATTCCGCCCTGGTATGAAAACCCACAGCGAAAGCCTTCTTGAAGATCAGTCTCGGGATAACGTAGTCGGTCGGTGATTTAACTATTTCCGCTGGTAGAGATTCTCGAAAACGTTACGTATACTGTGACCGTAAGGTTTGGCATACCAGCACCTTGATCGATAGGTAATAGATGCAACAATGCGTTCAAAGCATCAGTCGGACAAGATCTCATTGCACATGTAGTTCAGACAGCTGCAGTTCTTTGAACTTTGCTTTGTCTATGTTATAACTCTTACTCAACGCAGGTCATTAGGCTAGCGATCCGCAGCTAAGAATTGGACGTATTACGGCTGTGTACAACCACAGAACCTGTTAAGGACTTGCGTCACGAACTCATGTGTTGGAGTTCTCCCGGCTATGCCGCGAGTCCAACATAAATAAGTCCGTGACGCGACTGCAGTATTCGGTGCCGTTGCTTGTCTGGGGGTGTGGTTGTCGCTGCCGATGGCTGAAGTCGCAACCATCGTCTTGACGGCGAGTGCATTAGCCGTTGCCGTCAAGCCGCGCTGTGATCCGATTTGTGAGATTGTTTTCGGGCTGAGTGTTTGGTCACAAAACAACTCCCCACTATCGATAGTTTTTATTATCAAAAAAATCAATAGGTTTTAAAAACTATCAATATGTCATTTGACATAGAGATTCTATAAAAAAATATAGATTGTGTATGCCAATTGCCGGATGGATATGATTATCCATTGGAGGCCCCAGGTTTCTGTAAAACCATGTATCCATTTCATCAACCCACAACGACCAGGTTAAACGAGTTGTGGGATCAAAACGGCGCTTTCTGTGCTAATTGGGCCCTGTTTTCGGTAGACGAGCCACCACGTAAATCAACCAACCAAACTTACTACATATAACTTAATTACCTTTCAATCGGTTTTCTGGTGGTATTTGAAGTGATAGATTAATAATATAGAGTACATTTGCCGTTTTAAAATAAAGACAACAGAAGAAGACTGTACTTGATTGCACACTTCTTTCTGCTATTATTAAAAATGTCTCGAAGAGTTTGTATATTTGTTGGAAACTAAAATTTCTATTTCTATTATTTCAGTATCGTGATATTTGTGACAAAGGTACAAACCGTGATAGTACATCTCGTTGTACAAGGTGCCCAACAAATTGTGCTGACACATGTACTGTACATCCCGTACAGCAAGGTGAAGTTTCATCTACCGAGCCACCTGTACCAGAATCAAGAATTAATGGACAACCTCCCGAAATATCGGCATATTTCGAAGCCCTTGAGCATTATATATCATGCGTTGGTTGGATCTTAGTTCAAATAAATACAGAAGGAATAATAGAGTCGTGTACGCAAAACATTAAGGATTTAATTGGCTATGACCGATCAGAACTACAGAAACAACCAATCTATTCGTACCTGCATACTGGTGATCATAATAAACTAGGCCCCATATTGAATAATATGTCATTTCAACTTGGATGGGGAGAACAAGAGGATCAACATCAGAAAAACAGGAGAAGTATAACTGCTAAGGTACGAATGTTAGTGAAACATCCAGAAGGTCCTAGTGAGACAATGGAACAGAAACAACAACGACAAGATAAATACGAAGAAGTTGTTTTAATTGCAGCGCCGATTAAAGGTATGGATAGAAAAATAATAAGTTCGTGCATTTTATTATTTTATTAACGTGTTTTTTTTTTACAGATGACGGCGATGATAGTTCGACGGTTTTATGTCTTATTACACGTCCAGAAGAGGAATCTCCTCTTGATACCAACATACAGCAGCATTCGCAGCACAGACCACTTGAACAGCTCACAATGAAATTAGATAAATCGGGTAAAATAATTCAAGTCGATTCAAATGACTTCAGGCCTTCCTTCGCATTAGTAAAGGAGGTTGGTCGATCTGTACAAGACTTGTGTCATTTACAAGATCTTCATCGTTTGCAAGCTCATTTGAAAGAAGTTCAAGTTCAACAACACTCTTCATCGTTTGGTGGACCACTTTCATCGGGACCGTTTAGATTACGTTTGGGAGCACCTGATGTATATGTACACGTTAAGGCCAATTCGAGATTGTTTCAAAACACAACGCCTGGGGAAACCGACTATATTATGTCAGTTTTAACGGTCTTAAATGGCCACGATGTTAACCCAATAGATCAGCATCAAGGAACTGTGACTAGTATAGGTGTAACTGGTAGTAATATAAGTATGGTTGCTGGAAACCATATATCCTCATTGCCAAGTACCAGCCATCATCATACTTCAACGACAAGTGTTGGTGGACCATTGATGACGTCTGTCATAAACGGAACTGTATCTCAGGTACAGGTCTCGCCCAGAACGAATAGTGTTGTAACAAACTTCTCAAGTCCGCCGTCGGTGTCTGAAAGTACAACATTTTTTCCTGATACTTTCGACTTTGATTTTCCGCCTTGGGAAGCGCGACCGGAATCAAGAGCAAGTGTCACTCCAGTCAGTACTTCTCGACCACCATCCGTACAAGAGTACAGTCCGGCCCCACAAAATATATGTTCATCGCCTTTGACGCAGTACCACACTTCGCAAGGTGCTGGACAACCAAGTCCTCAAAATAATAATAACAATACTAGCTTAAACAACAATAATAACAATAACGGTGGATTCCACAGTTACAATTTTACGAATTTCGAAGAGAAGGAACAAAAAGATCATTTAAATAACAACAATACAAGTAGTAATAACAACCATAGTAATAACGGTCAAAACACGAGTACTGCAAATCAAAATCATGACTCAGAGCGTCTTAGGAACTTATTAACCGGTAAAAGATCCCACGCCAACGCATCTTCATCGGGCGGAGGAATAGTTGACGAGCAAGAGAGCAGGAATACTCACCGTATCCTGAAGGTAGTTAGTAACTTGTCCACTTATTTTTATTCACTTGTTAACAATAATTTTTTTAGGGATTACTAAATACGGAAGAGGACAAGGACGGAAGTGGGTACACGAAACATAATTCTGCCTTAACTTCTAGAATAAATACATCCCGGATGCGTACGGAAAATAAAAATAGCGCAAATCCGATGTTGCTTCAAGTACTATCTTGACTCGTGTAAATTTAAGCTAAATTTTACTAATGAACGTTTTATCTTGTAGATATTGAACGATAAGAGTGATGAAGATATTCCCGATTCGCGGCCAAATCGTGCAGGAAGTGAACTCTTACGACAATTGCAAAAGGATGATACGCCGAAGGATCATAGTACCACTAGTAATAACCAATCGAATCAGTATAGTACCGATGATTTGATAAGTCTGCTTCGATATCAAGGAAATGATTATGGACATCGGAAACGTCCATTAAACGAACCTGATGATGGAACTTCTGCGAAAAGATCAGACGACAAACCATCGCAACTAAGAGAAAAAAATAAAATGCTCGCTTCATTGCTCGCCAATCCATCAAAAGCACCAACGACGCTGGTACAAACGCCAGTTGTTAAAATTATACCCGATATAGCAGCAAGCCGTGTTTCCAGTTCTTCAGCAATTGGACAGCAATCGCCTGTATGTAATCAACAGCAACAAATGATTGGCGTGCAACCAAAGGGAGCGGGCCAATCACAAACATCGACCAATCCTCATGCGAATCAACCACGTAATATTCGCAAGCCTTCCGATGCCTACCTCAATCAACAAATGCCAACACAACCAGATCAAACCAAAAATCAATTGATTTTGAATCAAACGCAGTCATCACCATCCACTTCATCCGTACAACGACCACAATCTACAAGTTTTCCATTAGATTCACCGTATGCTACATCAGCGACTACCTCATCCTCACCATCGTTAAGTGTAGCTTCATCATCATCCTTAAAACAAATGGCCTCATCGTCTACAGAACCGGGCATTAGTTTAGTTCAGCAGTTGCAGATGCAAAATGAATGTGATCCCGAATTATCGAAAATTTTAAATGATTTCATTGATTTTGTGCCCGATATACAATATGGAAATCAAAATAGAATTGATCAAGCTGTTGGTAGTTCAACACCTGTGCCATCTCAAGAAGAAATCGAGAGGCTAAGAGCTATTACTGCTATAGAAAAATCTTTGATGCAATTTGAGAACAACACGTTTGTTCTCAGCCCGCCAGCGTATCCATCGATTGTTGGAATGGGAGCACAACAACAACAAAACAATCAGGTGCGTTATTTTTTTTTAGTTTTCTGAAAATGAATCAAATAATAAAGGCTACTTTTGTTTGCTTGTTAGGGTTTTCAACCGCCACCGGTGTATTCACAGCGCGCTACACGAATGCCACAGATGGCCAGCTCAAATGTACGGCAACAGCAGTATCAATTGCAGAGAGACCGATTATTACAGCAACAACAAAAGGAACGTCTCTTGCAACAGCAACAAAAACAGCACATGGTTGTACCAGAAAGTGCAACTGCACGAGGTGATCAATTGAGTAAGTGAAATGTTGCAGTAATGCGTATCTTTCAAAGTCTTAAGATGTTTTCATTTATCAAATATTGAATATTTTAATACAGGTCTAAATCCAGGTATGTCAAATATCGGATCTCTTCTGAACACGGTTGCCCCAAATGTTTCGTTAGCACGTAGTACGTTACCAGATTCCCAATTAAGTCCTGGCTTCCCTCAAAATTTGATGCAGCAGCAATTAAGTCCCGGTCAGCGCGGGGCGCCGTTTAGTCCTCAGCAAGGTCAAGGTATTTCAATTATACTAATATTGGTTTTTCTTACAAAATATTAGTTTTGCATAATATTATGTTTTTCTAGGTTACCAGCCGTCATTTCCAAATAGTGGTCAGAGATTGTCGCCACAGCAACAACAACAATTGTCTCAGGTACAGCAGCAGCAACAGCAACAACAAATGGCTTTTCAAGCGGGAACAAATACAAATGCTGCACAGCTGTCACCACGCCCTCCACCATTTAATGTGAATGCACAATCTGTAGCTGGCTCGGTAGTGCAATCGCAACAAACACAACCAAATCAACAATGGAACACTCTAGTAGGGAATGCGCGAATATCATTACAACAACATAATCCTATGCTTAGCGCTCAATTACAGGTTCGTAAACAATTTTATGATGCTTATTAAATGTTAGTGAATTAAAGTACATCTATAACGATCCAAAAATCAGATAGTGTTCAGTTTCGTCATCCACCCACCTTTGAAGGGGAGCTTAGAAATCCTAGTTATAATCAACGGAACTAATAGCTGCTAGTCAGAAGGTGGGATGTTATTTTGGTTAGCTCTTAACCTCTAACCCATCCAATCCGGAAAATAAACTTATCTTTGAATCTATCAATAGCGCGACAGGTCGGGTCTGGCCTCCTGAAGTTATCGTTTCCAATCGTCCAGCTGCTAATATTTAAGATGTTTTTGCTGTGATTTGCATGATTTGCCTACTGTCCTGCTACCACTCGCACGCTTGGGGATTCTTCTGTCTTCTGCCCGCTCTACATGGCCATCACACTGCAGTTTACGTAGTTTGATGAACGTTGAAGCTTCTGGCTCCTTGAAGAGTTAATTCAGCTCATGGTTGTATCTTATTTGTCAGCCCGTTCCTTCCTTTAGGTTTAGGTTTAGGTTTTCTAAGGGGCATAGTTCTATTCTCAGATTCCTGAGAAGCCATGCTGCAGATATTAGTACGGACTATTTAATTCCGGGGTTGGATTTTGGGGAGCCATACGAAATTGTTTATCCTAGTAGAGTGGACTGGGAGAACAAGAGTAGTACGTGAAGGGGAAATCTCCGTTTATACGGATATATCGAAAATGGAATGCGGCACTGGCGCTGGCGTCTTCTAACAATATTTTAAATTGGGATAAAGGGAGACTGCATCTGCTCGTTGGAGCACTGACGAGCCACTGCATGCTGAGGAAACACGTTATACGGCTAGGGATAGCGGAGTCAGACATGTGCAGGTTCTGCCACGATCTGTATGCTGTGGGAGGACATCACTCACATTTTGTGTGAATGCCCGGGGATCTCTAGAAGGCACTTTAGATTAATGGGTAGTCTCTTCTTTGAGAGCATCGAGGATTTGAGGGCAGTAGGGTATGGCAAATTGGTCAGGTTCTGCAACGAAGTGGAATGTTTTTGAGATGACAAAATAGCCCACGAGAACCTGAAGGGATCGCAATGTGCCTATATGGCGCCTAGTGAGCGTGGCTGTCCTAGCGCTGCGCCCCTTAAACCTAAAACTTCCTTCCTTTACAGGTCCAAGAAAATAGTTTAATATATTCGCAGCTTGTTGTTCCTGTGCTCTTTCTTGGATTTCATTGTTGGAAGTACAGCACAATACGTTCTATTTTTTATTTGCTAGCATGATTCTTCGTTTGAGTTCGTCCGTTTCGTTGTCGTCTTTTGCTAGATTAGCCCCAAGATCTGTGAAGTAGCCCACACTCTCCAAATTATACTTACATTCTGTCTGATTGGCGTTCTCTTTCTTTTTTGCGCCATTAGTTTTGTTTTACTTTCGTTTATGCGTAACTCGACTTCTTTTTTGATAGTATAGAGCTTAAGACGTCGTTCAATTATTTTTGTCAGTATTTTGTAGGACATACACAACAATATTACTTTTCTGTAGTTCTCACAGCAGTTCTCATATCTTATAAATTGGACATATAATGCTTTTTCACAAATCGTCGGGTACATTTTCCTCTGCCCAAATTCTATATATAATTTTGTGTAGTAATTCCACGACACAGTTTCCACCGTTTTTCAAAAGTTCAACGGATATTTCGTCCCGGCGCTTTGTTCAGTTTTTGGTCACATAGTGCTGCGTCGGATGATGATTCTTCTTCGCCAATTGAGATGTTATCCGTCATAATTGGTCTCGATGGAGTGGAATTGAGAAGTTGTTCGAAGTAGGAAGCCCATTTTCTGTTAATTACTTGTGAGTCGCTTAAGATGTTGCCCTCTGCGTCTTTGTAGAGACTGGTTTCGGCCGTATACCCTCTTTTTAGGTCTTTTACTGTTGTGTATGCGTTCCGCGTTTTATTTTGTCTCATATTGTCGTTCATTTTTTCTATCTTGTCATTATAGTACTTCCTTTGCTTTCGCCTGCAGATCTTTTTTGCAAATCGCCTAAGCTTGCCATATCTATCTTTTTTGGCTCGTGTTGGTCGTTCAGTAAAATTTTTTTAAGCCTCGTTCTTTCTATATCTATTGCACCGCGACAGTCTTGGTCGAAGAACCAGTCATTATTTTTTCGCCGGGTTTTATATCCTAATGTCTCTTCTGCCGAGAATTTGATGCCATCTCGTATTTTCGCCAACATTGTCTCCACTGTCATACTGTGGACGTTTTCGTATATTGGTGTTAAATGTTGATCCCGTTTTGACATGTATGCCTATGCCACCGTTTTGTTTTTGATTTTGTCTATATCCAATTTACGAGATCTACTTGATTTCGTATATCTTGTCCTTGTCCTTGTGAATCATAGGTTGTGTCTGTTATAAAAGTCGTCTTTAGTTATCTCGTTCTTGTCTCCTGTTGGCGCGTGGGCGTTGATTAGCCAAACGTTGAAAAATTTAGTTCTTATTCGGATTGCACACAATCTTTCGCTTATTGGTTTGAAACTCGTGACCTGCTGCTTAAATTGTCAACCACAAAAGCGACTCTAAACTCTCTGCTTTCCGACAGTTTTTCACTTGTAAAGATTGTTTGCGATCTCATTTCCATGATTTCGATACCGAGCTATTTCGTTTCTTGTAGGGCAGTTATGTTGATGTTTCGTTTTGCCACTTCTTCAAGGAGTTTTTTCAGAGCTCCTGTCCGATCGAACATTCCAAGATCCAAAAGAGTAGTCCATTTTTTGTTTACGGGGTCGTTACCGTTTAGTCCATCCCTTCCGAGACTGTTCTCCAGGTTTCTGGACAGTAGTATTTTTTCTAGTGATGCGTTGTCGGCACCTCGTCCAACCCCCGATATGGAGGGCCAGTCCTAATTATTTATTACACCCCGGTAGAAAAAGGGTGGGAGTTTTCAGCTAACTATGACATGCCGGAGTTCTCCCAGCTATGCTGCGAGTCCAACTATGTGATACTCTTTGCCTACATCTTCAGACACACAGATGGTACTGGCCATTCATGTTAACTCCATTTTCCTTCCGCCTTTCTCAACCGGGCTTGGGGCCGGCTATGGCGGAGACTATGTGTTGTTGAATATTTCTCATTATAGGACAAATTATGGCCGAACCTATACTATACGTTTTAAAAAAATAAGAAAGGTTCTTTAGGACTACACCCCTTGTTCTGTTTGGTAGCTAATGATAGTATCTCTACGCAGTACGCAATTGGTAAGTAAGGCCAGTCACCTATTGGATATTGCAGGTCAGAATTATAATCTTCTTAACCTCTTTCTTACCAAGAAACCTGAGAAATACGAGTATACTGTCGCCAATTGGTAACGGATCTTTCCAACTTACTGGTTCAGATTGTCTTCACCACTATGTACCTTTAAAAACTGGATTTTTTCTATGGCTAAACCCCATTAGCTACAAATAGGATACTTGAGTTTTCAAATAAAGTACAATTGGATTTCAGTCTTAAATAAGCCGATATAATTCGAGAGTTCATAACCCAGACGTTTCTAATGTTGTTGGGGATATTTTTACAAAACTGAAGGATTTTTCATTTCACGAATATTAAAAACAGTTCTGTCATTTCAATAGCGACAATTATCGAACGTATAAAGGAAGAATGAAATTATTTAGGCAGCGGCTTTGGACCATGTAAAATTAGCTTTATCTAATAGGTTCATGCACTTTACAAGAAAAACTTAGTTCTTAGTGTCCAACTCATTCGTTTTATGAATTGTTTATTCAGCTGCACGACTTTCAATAAAGTGAGCGCTGGCTGTCTATGTGACCATTTTGTTTAGTGCACCCAGAAACGCCATTAGCTAGTATGTGTACCTAACTATACCAATAAAATGTTCTGGTCACAAAATTCGACTATTTAACATAGCCGTAACGGTGCTCGGTATTATGAATGAATCTTTGAGTCCGAACTAAAAATAGTATAGGCGTATAAATATGTTATTTATTATTTTACTCATATCAAAAAGTGTTCTATATTTCTTAAATTGATTTTATTTCAGAATGTAAATGCTTACAATGCTAGACAATTTCAATCACAACGACGATCTCTTAATTCACCTGGCGCAACTGTGAGCCGACAAAATTCCTTCCAAGGTCAAGACAGTGGATTTCCCGGTCCACCATCACCAAGTACTCAAGCACCGTACGGCGCTGCTAATGTTTTTAACAATCAACAATTACAACGAATACAACGACAAACTAGTGTGCCGCAAGCTACGCAACACCTTCCAGGTATGATTCATCTAAAACCGTTACCATAGAGAACTAGAACCTTCGGTAGAAAAATCTATAATATATTCAGTTATTTTCTTTTGTACATAGAAAATAATTTATAAGTTTGCTGCGAATTAATTAATATTTATTTATTTGTTATAATTGTTTCGGTGTATGAACTTGTTTTTTTTTTTAAAGTAATCGACGCAAGTTTGTTTTTTTATTGGATTAAACGCGGTGAAGGAACTATCGACTAGAAAATAATATACTATATACTGTTATATATAATGCAAGTTGTTAAATATTTACATTTAAAATACAATAATTTTGTTAAGAACATTATTTATTTTGAAAAATACAATGTAAAAATGTGCGAAGTCTTTAATTTGTGTTTTAAATATGGATAAAGTGAATCATACAAACGTACACACCATACTGACGTATTCTACACATTCTATCTGCAAACCCTTATCCAGCAATCAGCAGTACTGCATTTGAAAATTCGTTTTGGTCGTTCGTCCAAAGCATAATTTATTCACATATAATATACTTTTTATATGAATTCATTAATCTAGTGAATATGTTGTTTATGTAAATTAAATCGTTAGCCAAATTTTTATTGAAACATTTAAAAAAAATCAAACACGTAAAAGGAAGTAAGCTACATAAAAAATGAATTTATTATTCGTTTTGAATGTTTCATCAAGAAAAATACATTGTGTGAAATATAATTCAGGTCAAAACATATTAAAAGTTTGATATGTAATAATTTCAACATAGGAGAAACTAAAAAAAGTGATAAGGGCATACTATAGCTCTGTTGTTTTGTAAATATCATTAATCGTGAATAATAATCTCTATACAATTATACTTTGCACATTTTTACATAGAATTTAAAGAACTCTATGAAATAATATAAAATTAAATTGAAATTTTAAGCGGTTGGAACAAAGATAATTAATAAATAGTTAAGTAGAATATCTATGTGAAAAATAGCCAAAAAAAAACAAAATACTTCAACTACAGAATTGAATAAAAAGTATACAATTTTTAAAAAACAGGCTCGCCCCGTTCATTCGGTGGATCGGATGGTACCGGCGGTTATGGCATGATGTACAACAATATGCAACATGCTGCACAAGGGCCACCGCCAAATGATTTTTATGGTCGCACCCAGACCGGTAAGGCTGGTCAACCACACAAACAAATCCATTTACCACAGAAAATCATATCCATAGTAATTTTGTTATGTTAATTAAAATTCTTACGTTAATCCATTCTAACCAAATCCTTTTTCAATTGGGTTTAATGTGAGTTTGTTATTGGTTCGATTTGTAACCTGGTCGTAAATTTGAATTCAGTACATATATTTTGATAATTTGAAGTTTTTAAAATTTATTTCCCGATTTGCTCTTCCAAAGACCACAATTCCCATTTTATAATATGCACAGTCCCATCGCACAAATATCATGATATTTTGGTTTACTATCATTACAAAACAGAAGTGTATTTTTTTTCATCTTGTTAGTTTAATTGACCAGTAACGGTAAAGGTTTGTTATGTAGTCTGCTTATTCTGTTAGATACAGAACAAAATTCAGAAAAATATTAATTAAATTAATTACACCATGTAGTGTTAATAATAATACATATCTGTAAAACTATATTTAGATGATGTCGAAAAAATAGTAAATTTGAATAGTGCTGAAATTGTACGTCTAGAGCTTCACAAAGTTTTCAATTTGTTAATTCTAAATATATTATACATATTCTGGCAGAAGTGTTCTGAATTCGTGGAATATATTGGTAATTCTAATTAAATTTCAACGTGAAGTTTTTAAAGTATACAGCTAAATCTCAATATTCAAGGATTTTCACTAAAATCTTCCACTTGAAATAATTCAAAATGCTAAAACCCATGTTTTCTACATTATTATTTCAACTTGGTCACTTCTATTAGACCATGGACGATTGGAATTCGAGCATAAATATCGTTGTGGATTTTACGAGAAGTGATTCTAGGACTTGTTGCTATTGACAGGCGTTTTGTCTCTGATCTAATATGCAATCATAGAATAAATTTCAGTGGTATGGCTTTTTAGTAGGCTTGTGTAGTTCGTGAACGAACTAGTTCGGAAGATCGCTCCCACAAGTGAAATGAACGAACTAGTTCTGAGTGACTTCCGGTCCTAGTTCGTTTGTTTGGAAGTAGTTCGTTTTTGTAGGTGATCCGAACTGGAAAGGAACTAGTAGGGCTGGGTCTTTTTTTTTTAGGTCCTTACATTCAATCCGAACGTGAAACGAACTAGTTTCTTCCGGGCTGGGGAGCTTTTTTTTGGTTTTTTTTTAGGTCCTCACATTCAATTCAATTTCAACTTGAACTACTTCCTTACTTACTTTTTTTTTTGGTCAACGATGAACTACAGCAACGAACTAGTTCGCGAAGTCTAAGGAACTAGTTCGTTCGCGGTCACTAAGGTGAACTACAATGCGCAAGCCTACTTTTTAGACGCAAACATCAGCCTTAGCCAGGTTCGCAGTTCGTACAGAGGACCTGTTTCACTAATCTGCTTCGTCTACGTTTATAACAGTTTCTGAGTTTTATTTATATTTTATGTTATATTTTACGACTTTATTAGAAGAGCAGTACACGAACAGTTGATCTAAATTTAAACAAACAATTTTAGTAAGTCGAGATTCTCGAGTCTATTACGGAACTCGCTCGACCGAAAAACTCACGACGGCCTACTTGTCGAGTTTCACTCGACTTTTACTCGAGAAAAAAGCATGAGTAAAGAGAACTGCGTATTATGAGAGCCAATAGAGTGAGTATTTACTTGTAAGAAATGTCAAACTCACTCGACTACTGAAAATTAAGCGACTTTTCAATTGTCGAGTTTCATCATACCAACTTTCGCTCGAGTCGAGTTCAGATGTGAGTGAGCTACTCACTCGACTCGATTTTCGTAATAGGCCCGTATAATAAAATATTTATGTGTGTATTTGAAACTTTTTATGACAATTTAGTAATCAAATTTATGAACATTTATATGAAATTTCTTACTTCTGCCAACTACTGAAAACAGGAGCCGTATGATGTACCGAACAACGCAACATGCTAATCGATAACGCCGATGAACGTCAAAAATTGTCATTTTGGAAGTTACGACACTTGTCATTTCATACTCATAGTGCGATATGATCAACAATTATATTTCTATGCTTTGAAATAATTGACCGTATTGTGAATGTCACGTCGCGTCACTTCGATGCCGATCTAACGTGTCACGTCGATCAAAAAAAAAACCGATTGTGTAACCGCATCGACGCGACTCATTAGCATTTCCATATGTATCAACTGTAAATTGAGAATTTAAGTTCATATGAATGCTTTCACTTACAATCCTTTCATTTTACTTTATTATTTTAATAATTAAGTATTGTGATTGATTTTTTAAAAAAAAAATTTGCTACCCTCAAAATTTTTATTTTCACGTTTCATAACTAGTAGACGCGAAAAAAGCAATAAAAATTTTCAGTCCGTCTGTCCGCCGTACGCAAGATCGTTTGGAGGCTCGTGCTGCCAAACGCTTTGAGATATTAAATTGAAATTTTTTTAACGAATAGATGGGGTAGGCGCCTTGAAGTGACCAAATTTTTAGGGGTGGGGGTGTGAGGGGGAAGGAGGGGGAAGTGTTTTAGACCGAAAATTTTGGTTTCCAGATCTCAGTAACCCCTTATGTTAAGAAGCTGAAACTTGGAATTTCTATAGAGCTCTGATAGTAGACCCATTTGCAGAAAAATTGTCAATATTGATCAAGGGGTGTGGGAGTGGGGGGAAATGTAATGCGTCCGAAACCCAAAAAAGGCGAGATAGATACATTCTAAAATCCATATCTCCTAAACCGTTAATGGCACACTATTCAAACTTAAAACATATTTGTAGTTATACTAGGAGAACAGAATCAAGAAAAATTTTGGGTGGGGGAAGTTGTGTATGGGGGTGGGGGGTGAAAAACTTAAGATTACGATATCTCATGAACCAATTGCTCTAGAAAAATAAAATTTGGTTTGGGTGTAAAGGTTGACAAATAAAGATTAATCAAAGTAAAATTTTTTAAGTGGGAGGTGGAGCATAGAAGTGAAGGGGATGAGAATTTTTCAAATCAAACACATTTCATATCTCAAGAACAGTTTAAGATAGATGCTTAGAATTTTTACCAGAAGTAGCGCTAATTAAACCCTAGTAGGGAAAAAAGTTTTTGGGGTTGAGGGTGAAGAGGGGGAGGGTGAAAAGGAAAAAGTTCCGATGCTTATATCTTGAGAACCTGTAATGATATAAGCCTTAAACTTGGTATTTAGATAGAGCTATAGTAGCGGAATGTTGGAAAAATATAATTTTTTTTAGGGGTAGTATGCTACGGGGGTAGGGGGTGTTTTTCCTAACTATTAAACGGTTTATGCTAGAAAGTTGAAACTCGGTGTGTATATGTAAATCAACTAGAAAAGTAATAGTGATAAAAAAAAAATTGAATATTCATTGGCGTTTAGAAAGGGGGGCAAAAAAAATTATTTGTATATATAATAAATATAAAATGCATATATTTTCACGATTTTCGTCATATCTACTAGGTCTTTCCAAATATTGAATTCATTTTTATTCTACGGGTTCTTCGTATGAATACCTAGAAAGCGTTTTCAAGGTTTTTTGAAATTCGACCCCTAAGGGTAGTGTGGTACAAATGGGGGTGTTTTTCCTATATATGGAACGGCTTAAGCTACAATGTTGAAACTCGGTGTGTATATGTAAATCAACTAGAAAAGTAATAGTGATAAAAAAAATTTGAATATTCATTGGCGTTCAGAAGGAGGGGGGGGGGGAAATATTTGTAAATATAATAAATATAAAATGCATATATTTTCACGATTTTCGTCATATCTACTAGGTCTTTCCAAATATTGAATTCATTTTTATTTTACGGATTCTTCGTATGAATACCTAGAAAGTGTTTTCAAGGTTTTTTGAAATTCGACCCCTAAGGGTAGTGTGGTACAAGTGGGAGGTGTTTTTCCTATATATAGAACGGCTTAAGCTACAATGTTGAAACTCGGTGTGTATATCTAAATCAACTAGAAAAATAATTTTGAATAAAAAAAACGAATATCTATTGGCGTTCAGAAAATTATCTGTGAAAATAGAATGCATATTTTCCCACGATTTTCGACATATCTACTACCTCGTCCCAAATAATGAATTTAATTTTATTCTATGTATTCTCCATATGAATACCAAGACAGTGTTTTCAAGATTTTCTGAAAATTGACCCCTAAGGGGGTGTAAAGTGATTGTGTACTTTTTCATAAAATATTCCATATCTCTCAGATCCAATCAGATTTTCACTTCCATGATCTTGTTCTTTTTGATAGGTTTTCAGTCACATAGTAGCCTACACCGCGTTTCAGAATTGAACGCGTTCCTTACTTCTGCCGGAAAAATAATAAAGTTACGCCCAGATTTGTTGGCAGATTTTTTACATCGGCGTTAATTTTTTTCAGGCGTCACGGACTTGAATCTCATCGACGGAAAATTCCGATCAAAGTGACAACTGTCGAAGACAATCGACATACACAATCGCTTTTTCATGCGTCGATATTGAATCGGCATCCACTGTTGTAGGGAGGAGCGTAATTTCATAGACGTGGATTACATGCTAAAATTTCAATCAGCTGTAAATGAGTACCTGAGTTAAAATCGGGGTAATAATCACGGACGAGCGTGTAGCTGACCACTTCCCCTCCTAGTATTCCGTTAGTCTCGTAATGAAGTAACTCTAGCATTACTTTAAAGGCCTAGGCCCGATTTGTGCTGTTTACCAATTTTTTTTCGAACAGTTTGACGTTTTATTGATGTCTTAAATCCATGCGTTTGCCGCACGCAACTCTGTAGTAGAAATATTTAGTGAAACGAAAATTATCTTTGTATATATACTCGATGCAAATGAAAACCGTATTTTTTGAAACTATTAATTCACTAACAATAAATTATTTAATCCTATAGCAGATTTTTAAGCAAATGGTTGAGAAAAATCTTAACAGCTCGTTATTAAACCTTTTGCTCGATAATTCGAAAACGAGTGAGTTTCTATGTGTTCATCAACGTTCCGAAATGCGCTATAATTCATTCTCTCTCATACAAAAGCTAGATATAAATCAAAACCTAAGAATTTTGAATTTTTACACACAATAATTTTTGTCCAATTCGAAGCGGTCTAAATAAAAGTTTTTACTTCGACGATTATCTATTGTGTATTTTCCCAATAACCCAAGTCGAGTTAAATTTTATGGTAATAATTTGTGCCTAAGGGTGAAGTGTGTATTGCTTACGAGCAAAATACCTCTAATTTTTGGGGTGTATTGCATATAAATATCCTTGAAACAAATGATGACACTTACTCTTCAAATATATATTAGAATTTTTAAAATTACACACCATTACTCGCCCATAAGTTTAGAGAATAGGGAAACGTTTGGTATATCTCTACGGCTACCTGAAAAAGACGTAGTCAAAACTTGATATTCGTAGTTTAAAAAAAATGTATTTAATATAATTACAACATAGTAGTCTCTTACAATAAAATAGTCGTACTTACTGCATTTTCAATAATTAAAATCCCCCACTCCATGTCTTAGTTTTATATCTTTTTTCCATTGAACTACAATAACGGCCTATAATTCTCAATACGGATAGTATTAATTATTATGTTGCAGATGAAATGTTGTTTTTGGTAGTGCAATTTCAAACAACTGTACTTTTATAAAACTCCCAACGAGACACCGACTTTCTAGAACGACTTTCCGACTTTCTAGAACCAAAAAAGTCCTCGAAGGCACTTTTGAAGGCATCTTCTTTATCGAATTGTAGGTACGCCAAAAAATAGCCCAAATGTTTCAAAAAGTGGTAGGTCGGTAGTCGAAAGGTCTGGTGAGTATGTTGGATGAGGAAGAGTCTCATACTGCAACTTGTTTAATTTTTGGACCGTTGTTCTTGAAGCATGAGGCCATATTTTCCTCATAAAGCTCATGCGGAACCCACTTATCAAGCTTTTTTATTTTTCCAAGCAGTTGCAAGTGCCGGAAAACTGTCAAATGGTGTTCGCCCAATTTCTAGTAATGTCCTTACAGTTTGGCGTGAGTCAGATTTCTCTAATAAATTCAGTTCGTCCTTGCTGATCGAAGATCCTGGCTTACTTTGAAGGGTCATATCTCCTGATTGGAATTTTCGAACTCGTTCGTTTATTTACCGCATCAGTGCTCTGACGATGTTTCGGTTGCCTCCGTTGCACTGTGGCCAAGTTAAAATTCATAAAGGAAAATTAGCGGTTTTTTTTTGGCTCAAATCCATTTTTTTTCTATCCGATCCCAATGAAGTTCAAACCGAAATGACTCGCATGAGTAAATGTAGGGGTATTTATACTTTAATACCCAATATCACTTAAGCCACTTGGCGTCAGTTTGAGACATGAAAATCACAACTGACTTCTCTTCATAGAGAAAAACTACATTTAATTTGCAACAACCGAATATTTGCATTTAAGAATAATAAAAAATGAACTATTGACTTTAGATCATCTTCTTTCTAATCGGGTGTCTTCCTTGTTGACATCAGTTCTCCAATTTTCGGTCCAGTCAAGTTTCTTTTTATATTATGTTGAAAGTTGAATTGGTTGGTTCATTATATGCTGTATTAACTGCATATGCAGAATGTCCTTGGAGATTGGTAGGAGATTCTTCGACTAAAAACCCGAAATTGTCTGTGTTTTTACACTCAGCCTCGAGTACTTCGATCATTCAACTGATAAGCTCAAAATTTTTTTCTGTTTATCTACAACTCTTGCTTGCCGAGCTCCTCTTCCAGCGTCCATTTCTGTTTTCAGAAAACGCGGCATTTTCACTATCGAACTATCACTTGTCCGTTTTAGATTTTGACTCAAATTCTCACTTTCTACTTCACTAAATCAAGTTCTTTCCTTGCGTTATCACAGCTCATTCGAGAATATTCGATTTCACTTTTAGTTCCATTTCTTTCTTTTCGTACTATCACAAAATTCTTATTCTTCGTTCAAGAACTTTTGCTTAATTTAGCTTAAGATCTTTCTTAGCGCTTTCACATACTTCACAGTTCGTAGACTTTCATTTGGAACAAAATTCTCACTTGGTCCGTTCGAGAATTTTTAAAAACACTTTTTTTCTCGCGATTTTTATTCGAATTAATCCTTGGAAGCCCACTTCTGATCCCATTTGGGGATTTATTGTATCGTTTAAAATTAATAAAAACTATAATTTATTATTCGCATTTAATAATCGCCCTACGGCCAATGCTGCCTGAATTTTAAAAACAACTCCATCATCGTACGATCAATACTTCCCATTAAAACCGCTTCACAAATAATTCGCGCAGACAATGATCGTTGTAACCGCTTCGTCCTTTCGCCATAAAACTGTGTCGTCTGACTATATTGCAATACAAAACTCGAATATTCGGTGTGTGGAATGATCGAGAGGCCTGGAGAATATGCGAGGAAGAGCGAGTTTTCCGAGAGGCAGGCAGAAGTTTCTGCAATGGATGTTGGGAGGCGGAGCTTTCTTACTGGAACCGTTCGATATTCTGTTGGAGGACATGATAGTAGAAGTATTTAATAGAAGAAAATTTTCTATAACGTTTGAAGAATGAAATACTAGTCTTTACAGTTTGCAGGAACCTTCGTATCTTATAATGGACGTCTGTTTCATTACACACCACACACTTTCTCTTTTCTTTACTGCATTGAGATATATTCACACTTTGAGCTAAACGTTTATATCTAAAGTAAATTAAAAAAATAATAATCTAATGTAAGAACTTATTCTGACAGCTAGGGTAGTAATAACGATACGTAGATATAAATATATGGACTAATCAAATTAGATAATGTTTATAAGGGTGTATAGTGTAAAACGATGTTAACTAATTACGAAATTAAATACATTACTTTTCGGACGGAACATTTTTAATATTGAAACCAATTTGAACCGTTACTGGATTAAATTACAAGATATGTATCCATAGCAGTACGCAAAAAATCATTTCGTTATTTATTTCTAATTCATCAGCATATACCTACTCTTAAATGTAAATAATTTTTTTGTTCACAATTAAGCTCCCCATCACATTTGAATAACACTACGATTTATATTTTCTTAACTTGTACATAATACATGTATGTATTTATGTTTTGGTACCCAAACCAATCGAAGAAATTAAAAATATATCTACTAATTATTGCGTTGATAGTTTCGAACAATCTTTTGCGAAATAAATCATGTATATAACAAGATTTTTGGAAGCTATTTTTGGCGAGCTAGTTTTTTTTTATAATTTCATTAAATCCGCATCATTACTTGTTGCTAACAATAATTTTAATGTTCATTGTACAAAACTTTTTTAAATTCCTTTTATTTAATTTGTTTCATTCTTTTCTTTTATGAATTTTTTGCATGTCACAAAAACAGCTGGAAATGGAATGAATTCCTCGGAATACGTGAGGCAAGAATTGCGAGCGGTAGTTAGTGGTCGAACACAGCAGACAACAAGTAGTGGTGGTGGAACAGTTGTAGGAGGTGTGAATACAACCAGTACTGGCATTAGAACACCGCAGAGCCCCCTCGGTTTAACCCAGGGACCGATGGTGGGCGGCAATAGTACAAATTCTATGGGTATGGCGACGCAGACGCAACCACAACAAACAACTACCCAACAACAGCAACAACAACAAATTTCTGGCAATCCACATCTGAACACATCGCCCGATGGAATTTTCAATTTTGAATTAACGCAAACGGGTAATTATTTATTTCCAGATACTTGTATATAGTTCTTTACATATTATATGTTTATCTTCTATGTACAAATACCGAATCTAAAGTATAAGACAGTAAGGGCCGGTTTCACAGTCGAAGTTTAAAACAAAAATGCGGTTTAAACTTAAGATCTTACGAACAAATTCCTAAGCTTAAAACAAACTTTTGGTTTAAATCTAGACTGTGAAACCGGTCCTTAGGCTCTTCCGATGAACTCTTAAGCCGACTACAAACTTATCGCGTTTCGCATATTTCGCGTCATTCGCGTCTTTTTCGTGAATAGTGTGTAGAGGTTTCTCGTTAGTTTCTTGCATTTCGTTGTTTGCGATTCGTACGCTTTCTCTGCTGGAGGCGGTTTTTTCACAACATCGAAGGGTTTTGCTTGACAAGAAAGTAACGAAAAATACGCGAGACGATTTTTTATGACTTTCTTGTGAGTTTTTGGCTTTTCGTTGTTAATGTGTTTGGACTTGCATGAGTTCAGAAATTGAAAATAAGTGAACTTTACGAAATGTATAGAAACTACGACAACGTGAAACTTCCGAATTGTGTGTACGATTCTTCCTCGTATTCTCGCGAGTTTCTTGCAATAAGACGAGAAACTCATGAAATGCGAAAAACAAGAAAAGCAGGAGAACTCTGTAGCCGGCTTTATTATTGATAATGCGGTTTTTTCCTTAGACCACTACTGTTTTAAAATACATATTCATAATTAATTTCATTGTTCATAATTATGGAATATAATAATTGTTTGATCAATTTTTTCTAATAACGTGTGTATTGGAGTCCGGCTGTGGCATAACGCACTAATCTTATCCCTGCACTTGCAGACAAGGCGGATTTTGATCAAGGCCTCGGTCCGAATAACGTGTCCTGCGCTCTTAGTTCCGATTTTTTTTTTCTGGCGCTTACACTGCTCACGGTTTTGAGGATAGGCACTGTGAGTAAACACGATCGATCCGAATTATAAGCGTTGTGAACGTACTGATAATACGGACCGGCTAAAAGCACTGTTAGGGATGTAGCACTGTTGGCGATGTAAGCACCGTGAGCATAATATTTACAAACATGTAGCAATAACACAACACAACCCATAACCATTTTCTAGAACCTTCGAGAGTCACATAATCTCGTCACAATATTTATCTTTTTCTTGGTCGATTTTATTAGCAACTATGCGTAATAATGTTAAATAGGTACGACTTAGAAGATTCTTTTTAGTAAGTTGTTTCAGACGAAACACATTGTTTGCGTCAAATACGGGATCCTTTCTAAATCGGTTTGTTCGAGGAAAATATTGCTATGTTATGTTATGAGTCGAGCACCTTAGCCACATTCTGAATAAGTGTTAGAATGGCGACGAACTTGTATCGCGTTGCACAAGTTTCTAACAGTGTGCGTGCTTAAACAATAGCCTCATCTCCGTCTGAAATTAGCTACACCAATCCAGAATTCTTAATGTCTCGCTATGGTTCAGGTCTGCGGAGAATACTGCTACACCCGTACCCGTGGTTGTCTTTGAAATGTTCGTATAGACATGTATAGACGTCTCCTTCATGAGGCTGGTCCACATTCAACCCTGCTCTGCTATTCGTCGTTAAGAATTTCTCAGAGAATTCGACCTGCGGAACCGCACTGCTCCTTCCTAACACTAAAATTAGCTTCCCGACCAGAACTATACAAAAGTATTTATCTTGAGGGTAAAACCCCTCAGTTTAGGAAGGATGAACTTTGTGATTTTGGTACGCGTAAAGAAGACCAACTGGTTTTTACGGTATTTTTCCCAATCTACAGCTCACTAGTCCTAATGTTCTTTCGAGCAGAATATTCTCGAGGTCAGTATTGTATTGACCCCTTCCTATGGTGTACCCCGAGCAGGTTACCTGTGCGCCCTACACCCTCGTATAGCACCGTTTCAGACAGGGAAATAAACCACGCTGTGTTGCGGATGTGTAGCTTCAGCAACCTTTCGATATTTTCTAGTAAGAAGCAAGTTAAACTAATAGGCTTAAAGTCCTTCGCTGAAATATGGCCTGGCTTCCCAACCTTGGGTATTAAGATAAATCCTGCCACCATCCATTTGCAAGGACCGAGAACAAGGCCCGTAGACAGAGTATAGAACTGTCTGCACGCACAGTCCTGTAATACCTCCGAGCAATCCAAAAAATTAGTCCTCATCAGCATCTCCACAGTTTAGCTGCTAGACTCCACCCAATCACCTGCCGGGTCCGATATGTAGCGCGGAACGACTGAGTGTTTTAGATTACAATCTTTTTTGTCTAGCATAGCTGCTTCGCTTGTCTCACCGACTGATTCATAAAAGCTTTCCCTAAATCGCTTGATCCGTCTTTCGATGAATCATTGATACTATTTTTATAAGCTTTCCATCAATTCGACTTCCTTGTCCAGCTCTCCCCTGGATTCTATAGGGCTTTTCAGTCAGTCGTCCTGCCAATTTCTGGCAGTATAAAATATACTACAAACAGAACTGATGAGTTCACCAAAATTTATCAAAATTTTAACCTCACTTGTCGTGACGGAACGGAACGAAACATGAGCATTGTGTTCGGGGCTTTACATGTGCTTTCAAACATAAACCAAGCTCGTATCCCGCAATCCAGCTTTTCATCGTTAGCAATTCTCGAGATATAAAATTTTTTAATATTTTACCTTCCACTCTTTCCACCTATTCCAAAAATCCACCCAATCCCAATCCACCCCACTCCCCTCCGCACACCCTAAACATGTGAACAGACTATCTATCCCGACATACATCACATTGTGTACAGAACTTATTACGAATTTTATGAATATATGTATTTATATAATTAAACAAATATATTTTATTTCTCATCACAGACTTTTTTGGAGGAAATACGACTCGGTGACCCTAATAAAAACGATTCATCCTTACTTCTTCAGAAATTTTTATCAAACTAGGATTCGAAAGGACTAATTACAATATCTACCAATAAATTTTTTAAACCATAAGTCGTCGATGGAAACACTATTTCACATTTTTATATTGTCATGGAGATGTCCTTTACCGGAAACAGTGATAGCAGGCAGGATGCGGCACATAAACCTTAGATAAAAAACAAAGCTAAAATACAAAGTCTAATGATATAAAGTAAACAAAAATTCAAAAACAATTAGAGCGAAAGAGATATTGATATGAAAATTTTATATTTTCAGTGTGATAAAAAAGAAAAGTATATATATATATATATATATATATATATATGTGTATATGTATATATATATATATATATATTATATACATATGTACATAAAGAGAGAAATTTGATATTTTTAAATATTAAATAAATAAAACTAAAGATTTATATGTATATGACAGTGGAGTGTTATAGAATAATTTATAGAATTACGAACAAAAAGTTGTAAAAAGATAATAGCGTTAATAAAGAACCGAAAAAGGAAAGCAAACATTTTCTTAGTGTTTTATAAATGTTCTTATTTTGTAAATATTGTCAGTTTAAGTAATTAATTAAAATAATTAATACAAAAAAAAAAAATAATAATTACGAAAATTTCAAACTGGATCTAAATATCTGCTACGAGAAAAAAAAATACCAACAAAACATAAAACAATTATACGAAATTAAAAAAAAAATAAAAAAAAACATAATGTGATGTTATAAATAATACATATAAATATATAAAGAGACAACAATGTTAATGTTTTATATTATTATTATTAAAACTATTATTTAATTTTTAGTATAATTATTATTTGTATTTCTTAATGTAAATAATTTTTAATAGTACTATTAATTTCTAACTTAGGTGTATATTTATCACGTTAATATTAATTAAATGATTATATTTCATTAAAACATTAATTAAAAATAATATAAAACTGAATAAAAAGTCAACGTTAAGAGGAGACAGGCATGTTAAGTAAGAATTTAATTTGAAAAATAGTAATATGTATGTATGCAAACCAAATTTATTATAGAGATTCGATACGAGGGAATTGGTGTCGTATTAGTTTTGTTTATAAGAAATCTTATCTTTCTTTTTTCCGCACAGAATTGTATTTGTATTTTTAAATCAATTGACTCTTAATTTACGAACAATGTACATATTGCATTTTTTCTGAATGTAATAATAAATATTATGCTCATTTATATCAGCAATAAAAAAAAAATACATGCAGACGTTGTCTCATTTTATATTCGAAGTAGACGATATTCACTTTTATTAGCATATGCGCTGACAAACGAAGCAGATACAGTTTCCATCAATTAGACAACGTTTAAATTACTTAAAATGCTTCCATTTTTTTTATTCTTATTGTACTTTTTTTCTCTTTTAAACTGCATTTTGTCTCATTGTTATCCTTGTATAAAAATTCATTAAAATGGAGTAATTAAAAGATTTAATTTTATCATATTTTGAAAATTTCGTTGAAATGCGAACTATTTTGTTTCTAAAAATTTTTATATTCAGTGACTTGTAGTGTTTCGGAATATCCGAATTACTTAAGGCGTGGTTTATTGTAACGCAGGGCCTGTGTAATTGCATCAAGTCCTTTAGGAAATTATTGTTTTATTTGCTCTATTCTGTGTTCGAATAAAACTTGATTTGTTCTTATGCTGTGTTTGTTGAATTACCCGAACGAAATTCTTGGTATTTTTACGTTTCTTTAATTATCGTTGCGTTAGATAACATTTTGTTTCAAAGTAAATTGTCAACAATTGAATAACATATATATGCTATTTTTCAAATCTACCTCTTACTTATAATATGTAGTAAGTACATATATTGTTTCGTCGACAGAAAACCGATTGCTACCATTTTACTGTTAAACATAAAAACATAAAAAAAAACACACTTGGAAAATAGAAATACCTCTATTTAAGTTCAAAACTAAATTTAGTAATGATAAATACAAAATCATATATATATATATATATATACATATAATTATATTAAACAGATTAAAAGAATTGAATTCTATATTCTATATATAAGAAACAAGAAATTATATTATTATATATTATATAAGCAAGAAAAGAAAGAAGATGGAGGAAGAACCTATAAACTTTAATTGTAGAGAAAATCGTAAACTTTAAAAAATTTATATACATATAATGATGAATGATACGTTAAAATGTTATATATAAATCGAAAAATAATTTTTTTTTTCCAAAACAAATGCGAATGATTATAATTTATCTTTTTGTTTTCTTCGTTGTTAATTTTTTTTTTTTTTTTTTTTGAATTAATTAAACAATTTTCAGTTATTTACTTTAATTTGTCTTCTCTATTTTTCTTGTTAAAATAAATAATTATATTTTTTGTAAACAAATGTTGAATTATTTTAGTATTTAGCGAGACAACAAATATATGTAAAAAAAAAAAGCAAAAAACATTTAGTCGTTACGTTAGAAGGCTAGATGAAAGTAATGCAAATGTGATTGGATATTAAAAAAGTACAGAAAAAAAAAAACACGCGGAACTCATACGCAGATGCGAACGAAAAAAAAACACAACATTGTTATTGTTTGGTGATTGGTTTCATTCTATAAATATAGAGATTTTTAAATTAATATATTTTTTCGTTTTGTTTTTGGAATAAGCACAAGAAATTATTTTAATCTGGATTTCATGATTAAAATCGAATAAGAAGCTAGTTATTATCGTAAAAATTTAAATTTAACGCTGACGAATAATAACTATTTTCAAAAGTGATCATTGGAATAAAAAATCTTACTGCTTAAAATATGCCTTAAAATAATACGAAATGAAATTCGGTTGGAGCTTAACTTTTTGTTGTCTTTTCGAACAATTTCAGTTTAAAATAAAGTTAATCATTCAATTTATTATCCTGTTTTCATTTATAGTTACGTACTAGGTTTTTTTTTATTCATAATATGGGAAACGTTTTTACATCCTTAATTTTATGATCCGAAAATTCTATGATCGATTGGATGCAGACAAGTATATTGTTATGGTGCTGAAGAGTTCACCTCCTGCTTGCCCTGAAAATGTTAAATGGACTGCGTTTGTGTTGGGTTTATCACCAATACGGTTCTTGATAATGAAACAGTGGGTTGACTGAGGAATTCATAAGTTGATGTTAGCTATCGACGATGGATACTGATAAAAGGTAATTCTCTATTGCAAGAATAAGTTCTATGTCCAACTGATTGTCACAATTGCCCCAATGGCGATGATCGTAAAGATGGTTTTGGAAATTTTAGGTTTGAAAGCATCATATGAAAATATGATATTCCCTAGGAACGACTACGACGACATAGGGAACCCGAATGCGAATTCGGAGCAACTTGTTAAGAGCTTTGCAATAAAAGCAAGAACGGTATTGAACAATATTTTTCTTTAGTCGGTTATGTCGCTCCCAAATCAAACGTTCATTATTTTGTAAGGCGGACGAAACAACTCCTTAATACGATTGCACTGCTAGAACGACATAGGTTGGGTATAAAATGGTGTGGTAGAGGATTTAAAGTTGCGGAATGGTAGGGAAGTGTCTGGAGTGACGGTAAATGTTGTATTAAATTTAAACATTGTATCCCTTATCCCCGTAATTAAACTTAAGTCGTAAGCTACTAAATTTAACGGGCCTATTATAAAACTCGAATGGAGTGTGTAACTCGAGTCACATTTGAATTCGATTCGAGCTTAAGTTGATACTGGTGTGTTTTTTCGCGCACATATCCAGATCAGAGCAGGTTAAAAAATGTAAAAAAATTTGGAACGCTTCAAGCTACGAATTTGAAATTTTGTACACAATCGACCGTATTGTGATTGTCACGTCGCGTCACTTCGATGCCGATTCGATATCGACGCATGAAAAGGCGATTGTGAGTGTCGATTGTCATCGAGCGTTGTTACTTTGATCGTCATTTTTCGTCAATGACATTCCGAGTCCGTGACGCCTGAAGAAAATTAACGTTGATGCAAAAATGCAAGTATAGATTTGACAAAAAGATGTTTCTTTCCTTATTTTGATGGATTCGCAACAAGTAATTGTCATTAAAAGCGGTGTAGATCGACACACATTAAAGAAATATGGCTCCAATTTTCGGCACTGTAAAATTCTTTGGGACTACCGTCACGAGATGCAAGCAGAAGTGAGACCCAAAAATGGGCCGAACAAGATGTATAGCTTTTCCACTTTAGAAAAAAGCATTATCCGCATCTTAAATTTGAATGTAGCATTTGATATTGCAGAAAAATAATGTCATAGTTTTAAACGAAGGCATACAAGAACTTAAATTCACAATTTACAGCTGATACATACATATCAATATGGCAATGCCATTGAGTCACGTCGATGGAGTTACACAATCGCTTTTTTTGATCGACGTGACACTTCGCATCGGCATCGAAGTGACGTGATCGCGACATTCGCAATACGGGTGATTAATTTTTGAATGGTAAGTAATCGAGTGTGTCCTTGTTCCACATCCTATATGAAAGTCCTTCAAAAAGGATATTTTTTTCCAGTTCAAGATATGAAATTAAACAATATTTATCTTTTAGTTTCGGAGTGCAGTATTCATCTAGAGTACTACACGATTGCAGCCGATCGTGACTGCAGTATATTTTCTAACTTTTTTCCATAGATAGCTGCCACGTGGAAAGCCACTTCATTTACCAGCATTCATTCGAGTAAATACTCACTCGATCGCCTGCATAATATGCAGTTTATACTGTAGATGGAGATGGAATCATAGTGTTATAAGTTTAATCTAGTCCGATATGTTTGTAGCTCATACCGAGCCTTCCACGAAAAAAGGTAAGTGTTTATTTGGCGCCGAACCCTTCGAATCTTGCTGTCCGTCAGTTTGTACAATAGCTCAAGATCGCGGGTGAAGTAGGAAGTTGAAATTGTTTTACAATATGTAAAATAGAAAAAGTAAGGGTAAGTTCGTTACTCCTTCGGGTACCTCCCTCAAAAGAATTCTTACTTCAAGTTAGGAACTAGAAATTTTGCACACATAAACATTAGAGATGGGTCGTTCCGGAATGAACTGTACCAAAAGAATACTTCATTGAAATGAGTAAGTGAAGTAACTCACTACTTTTGGTGAACTGTAGTTCCATTCGATACGTGACGAAAACCATGAAGATCGACGGACGCACGGACTTTTTTTAAGGAACCCGAATGACATCGTCTAAATTATCCAAGTTGGGTTTCTTAAAGAAAATTTTATAATGAAACAAAGTCGTCACGTCAAAACCGTATTTTTTCTCTGTTGTACATTAATGTATAAGGTATTAAGTCCCGCCTTAATAGACTAGTTATGTATACGCGATGCGGTACAAAAAGAATACCATGCCATTCAATTTTCCATCATTTCATAAGAAAAAAGAAAGAGGAAATGTATACATGTTCATGTATGCACCGCTCTTTTTCCTATTTTCGAACGCACAAGCACTACTGTGGTAGTGAGTCCGGAACGAAGTAGCGAAAAGTTTCGGGTGGTTTTAAGTTTTGAAATTGGCTTCATTTGTTTGTGCCAATTCCTTCCAAATCTAACAGTTTCATTCTAAAGCTAAAATTAATTAATATCTCGAGCTCCTAATTGTTTTTAATGGCCTCAAGTGGGCACTCTATGTAAGTTATAATAGTATCGGGGGATTTTTTGTGGGGATCAGAGTATCTTTATTTAACTACAATTCTAATGTATACTAATTGGAAAAAATTTGACAAGAAAAAAAAAACCAATATTACATAGCTATCGTTTTGAACCCTACTTACGACTATTTACAATTAAGAGTTTCGGGTGGTGTCGGAAACGCTTGAAACCTGGAATTGAAACAAGAAATTTTGAGGGTCTGGGTGTAGGGAGTGATGGTGGGAGGGGTGGAAATGAAATAATTCTGATTTTAGTTTCTCGAAAGCCGCAAAGGGCAAAGAGACATCCTAGAAAAGTAAAATTTTTGATACGGGGGTGAGGGTGGTTTTTCATCTCAAAAACGGCTTATGGTACATAGGTGGAACTTAGTATGTACATATGTGTAGATGTGATTTCCGTATTTTTTGCGCGTTTAGGTTTAGGTTTAAGCTCTGTTAGTGATGAACGTAATTCGGACCGCGGTCTTAGACTGTTAAAGAAGGTTGCTCCCTGCTAAGGTTTCCTCCTAGCGGATAGAGCTAGACGGGTACCAAGAAGATGATGGACTCTCTCTTTCCGTCATGCAGGTAGCTTCTACAGAAGCCATTCGAGAGGAGGCCGAGAATTTTAGCATGCCGGTCTATAGAACAGTATCCGGTCAGGACGGTGGCGCTGATACAAGCCTTTTGAGTAAAATTAGCCTTTTAGAGTGTTTCAGATCCAGCTTCGGTCAGATCTATATCGCAGTGTGAAATGCAATACCCTCTGTTCATCTTGAGTTGATTTTCTTAACTAAGTCCAACCTCAGTAGTAGTTGACATGTAGACAGGCAGAGGTGCATACCCAGATTCCGATGTTCCGGCATCATCTCAAGGGTAGAATTAGATTAGCAGTAGGGAATTTTCTGTTAAAATCCCACACAGGGTCGACTGGAATGTAGAACGCAACCTAGACAACAGGACCATAATGGTATTTACCGACGGTTCGAAAATGATTTCTGGTACAGGCGCGGGGGTGTTCTCACAGGAACTCGATATTAATGAGTCCTTCAGGCTACCGGACCATGCCAGTGTATTTCAAGCGGAAGTCTTTGCAATACTTCAAGCATGCAAAATTATTGAAGCAAAGGTGAATGCAACAGAAGACATCACTATTTTCATTGACAGCCAAGCAGCCATTAAGGCCCTTAGCTCGAACACAACACGATCAAAACTAGTTAGACAATATCGTGGTTTTCTGACACCATCGGCACACGGCACAATATTACCCTCTGCTGGGTGCCAGGCCACTGTGGAATTTAGGGGAATGAGCAAGCTGATGAACTCGCTCGAGCAGGCTCCAGCCTAAGCTCACCAGTGATGAACCAGCACATTGCTATTCCCATCGGATCCATAAATCAGTCTATCGACTCACTATGCTTGCAGCGGGCAGGTAATAGATGGTCAAACCTAACTACATGCTCAATATCAAGAACTCTTTGGCCTGAATATGATAACGGGAAAAGCAAGTATATCCTGAGCCTGAGCAGGAAAGATGCTAGCACACTAATCGGAGTGCTCACAGGGCACTGCCTGATCGGTAGACATGCTAGACGACTGGGAGCCGACACAAATGATCTTTGTTGTAGCTGTGGTGACCCAGAAGTGGAGGAGTCAATCTTTCACGTCCTATGTGAGTGTCCGGGCCTATCGAAAACGAGAAGACGGAACCTCGGCGCTTATTTCCTCGATGACCTCGGTGATATCGATAAAGGAAAGCTATGTAACAAAGCAAACTTTATAAAATCTACTAAATGGTTTTAGGTTCCAGGAGTTCTTCAACTCAAACGGGGAGCACAATGGACGAACAATAACGTCTAAGTGAAGGAGGATGATAGCATCACCACCCCTTCTACCATACCATACCATCTCAAGGGTAGTAATGCGCCGAGCGAGTTCATCAGCCATGCAGTTAACTGGAATATCCCTGTGTCCTGGCACCCACCACAGAAGAATATTGAACTGTTCAGCCACCTCCTTAAGAGATGATCGACATTCTACGGCGACCTTCAATGTTGTCGAGGCCGATCCTTAGAATCTTATTGCCGTTTGGCTCTCTATAAAAATTCTAATATCCCTTGTAGATATTACATAACACCTCAGCCAGGAACAAATGTACATCTATCGTCTAACAGATGGCGCTGCAAAAATAAAAATTTTGCTATACCAACTTTCATAGACATGTCTTCAAAATTTCGGGGAGCATTTGTCTCGATACCTTCTATTTTCCTCCCCATTGCCATAAGGCGTCTCGAAGGATTATCGCAATCATTCGTAAATATCTTCAAGCATTTGTGAAATTCTCACAGAATCTACCAGCAGCGAATTATTTTGGAGCAGTGTGAAAACAAAAAGAAATAGTACCCAGCAGGCAGACCATATCCATCCAATAGTAGCGAAATTTCTACACATTTTCAGCGGACCTATAATGCAATATGTACGATAGAGATGGCATATAAAAGTAAGTAAAATTCAATACACACATCTATCACAATATTAAAAGAATGGAATACCACAATCTTATCACACGGATGCGAGAAGCCACTAAACTTACCGTGTTTGGGTTCTCAGTGAAGTTTAACCAAGCCGTAATAGCCCTAACCAGAATTGACTTACGGCATCATAACAACTTTTCGTCAAATGCCTTAAGGTACGTAAAGTTTGTGGCAAAACTTAATGAATCTTATACCCAACTACAATAGCCTTAAGGTAAGAGAAGTTTGACAGCTAAAAAAGACAAATATCGGCCGTCAAATACTCATCAAGAGAGTGATAATTAAAATAAATTTGTCTTTTTTAAAGTGGAGTTAACTATAAATCACAAGTCTGAAGTCACAAAGTACAAAAATTTCGGAAAACATGTGAATAAATGTCAAACGCATAAGTTTGCTTAAGTTTCTACGCTCAGAACCGTACACATAAGTTTTAACGAAAGTCAACGAAAGATGCATTAAGTCTATTCTGGCTGTCTACGTGCATTTCTATACAGTCGTAGAAAAACTTAAGTTGCCTTAAGGCAATTCTGGTCAGGGCTATTAGCCCTGACCAGAATAGACTTAAGGAATCTTAACAACTTTTCGTCAAACGCCTTAAGGCACGTAAAGTTTGTGGCAAAACTTAATGAATCTTATACCCAACCACAATAGCCTTAAGGTAAGAGAAGTTTGACAGCTAAAAAAGTCAAATATCGGCCGTCAAATACTCATCAAGAGAGTGTAAATTAAAATAAATTTTTCTTTTTTAAAGTGGAGTTAACTATAAATCACAAGTCTGAAGTCACAAAGTACAAAAATTTCGGAAAATCTGTGAATAAATGTCAAACGCATAAGTTTGCTTAAGTTTCTACGCTCAGAGCCGTACACTTAAGTTTTAACGAAAGTTTGGAAAAGTCAACGAAAGATGCCTTAAGTCCATTCTGGCTGTCTACGTGCATTTCTATACAGTCGTAGAAAAACTTAAGCTGCCTTAAGGTGCCTTAAGTCTATTCTGGTCAGGGCTATTGACACGTAAAGTTCGCGTACATGTGCGTAATTTTCAAGAGAAGGAGAAGGAAGACAATTGAAGTGGTGGTGTCAAAAGAAGAAGGGGATAGAAGATTAAGTTTGGAGTAGAAGTGAGAAAATGGAAGCAATTTTTTGGGCTCCAAATGTCATATTTCACATTCATACTTCCATGCGCCAACAAAACCAGATTTATTTCCGAAAAGAATACTTCATAATGCATTTATTTCAATAATACTTAATTTATATATAGACACAGTTGGTAATTATTTTAGAGAGGGAGCCTTTGCAACTATAGTATTGTGTTTAATATACTAGACAAAAAAATAATGTGAAACTTTTTAAAGTTACGGAATATTATTTGAATAAGGAAAAATTGAATCTGCTAAAAAACCTACGAAAAGAATAGTTCTCAGTAATTCCACATGTTTATGAATTAATCCTGATTTTGATTCTTAATTAAATTTCCACTAACACGTTTTCCTTGATGGGCTTTCTTACCTCAAGCTTACGCCCTGTAGTTTTTATACCGTACTTTCATTGCTGCCAACACTACGGACTTTATAGTCCGAAGACGAGGCAAAATATAAAATAACGAACGCACCCATGAAATATGTTTGGTGTTTGTTCGGACGTCGCCATTTAAAATTTCTTTCAAAATAAAATGCAAAACTTGGGCAAGTTGCTCGCCGCCAGTCAATCGTTGCTTAATTAAAAGTATAAACTGTGGTGGCTACGAATGGAAGAAAGTGTTTAAAATATCAACGGTGCACCGGGGTGAAAATTTTGTTCCTTTGGTTTTTTTTTCGGACGTTTTGACAAAAAGGTTCGTCGGACGTGAGTGGCGTTGAAGAAAGTTGAAAGTTTCGCGTTTTAGAATTTTCCTTGGTCGTGGCCCTCCAAGTAAACCTTTTGTGCAAAGTTTGTTTATCGTTGGCGTAATTTCGTGTTCTTTTCAGGTGCAAACTTATCAACGTGCGCATCCAAAAGGAATGAAACCATCGCAGGTAAATTGCTGGTCTAGTTTATTTGCTACTACGGGAGCGCGCGGTCTTTTGCGGCGTTGTTCTGTGAAGATTGTTTTGGAGATTTGATCATTATTTTCTTGTTCGGAACTCTTAGTCCATTATCAGCGTGAAGTGTTTGTGCCCATTTACGGTGTAGTTGAAATTATTGCGAAAATTGCTGCAATTAATTAGGCGGACTGAGTAGAAAAATCCAGAGGCCCTAAAATGTGCAAATGTCAAAATAGTGTCAAAGATTCGCCTTCATGATTTATTTCTCGTCAGGTCTTTTTTGGTTTTTCTTAGTTTATTTTTTATTTAGAGTGGGTTGATTTGGTTTTAGATTTGATGTACTGCTGGTCCTCCTTGGCTTTTAAAGTGAAACGCCGAGCTGCTCGTGGTCAGTGACCTGATGATCAAATCTCAGCCGTGGCCTATTTTCTATTCGCTGAAGAATCTACGGCATTCATCAAAGGAAAGTCTTCGTTCGAAAGAACGCTGGCAACTAGCTTAATTTTATGTTGCATGCGTGAACTGGAGCATAATTCGGTCCGCTAGTTCTGTGTTTATTTACTTGTGCTGAGAGGTGACTTGACCGGTGTATGCAATATAAAATCAGCGATAAAACTTTGAAATTTTTGAGAAAATATTTTATGACTCAATAAACTGAAAACCAAAGGGTAATCAATACATCTGCAAGGTTGTCGGGATGCAAATTTCTTGATATTGTTGATTTTACACTATGACGTAAGCAGCACTTTGATAAAGTCCCAATAATACGGAAGTCGCGATTAATCAAATGCTTCCAAGTACATAGTTGTTTGCAAATTGTTTTCCAAAATATGTAGACAGGAATACCTCAAAATACTACGACTATAAAAACATGCTGCGTGTTATTGGATCCAGATTTGCTTTGTATACTTTTTGACTTGTCCAAAGTGTTATGATTTCATAGATTGATGCTGAGATTAGATCCTAATGTAATCAATGCACAGTCATTGGATGAAATCATTCTATGACCAGCGCCGTCCTTTCTGAAAATGCTCAAAAACCGATCTGACTAGAATTAACAAAGAGACCAAGGCCGTAAAAGTTTTCTGGTACTATTTATTTATGTTAAACAGTTTTTCATCCATTCTTAAGATCTGTGAAATCCTGTGAACGTGGTATAAGGTTCATCGTAATTCCAGCTTAACCTGGATCTTTTATCTTTGCTCGTTTCTAGCAAAAGTCTTTTAACAACCAATCGTTTTCGCCGGTTCCTTGGAGTTCGTCACAACCCGAATTTACTACATTTTGACTATGATGGCACTGCATTATCTATATCCTTGTGAATCAATTGTTTATAATTATATACTTAGACACATTATTTCCGAAATACATGCGACTTATAACTTTTGCGGATACTAATATTGACATACTGACCGATAATCGAATAACGCAAAACTACATCGAAACTCTAGCAATAAATAATTTCACCATATTAAACAAGAGCTTACCAACTAGGAGCAATGTTCACTCCTCTTCCTTAATAGATCACGTCTCGACTAATATTCACACATTTATACATTCGCATACTATCAAATTGGAAGAATGGCCAGATTTAGACCACAAAGTTATTACGTTAACTGTCAACAGTACAAAGTTTGAGAAAGTTAGGATGAGGAAGACTAATTTAACATTCATAAACAGGGATATTTTCAAAAGAGAGACCGAATTGAATGTAAGGAAGATGAATAACATCACAACCGAGTCGATAATTCAGGCAATAATATCGGCAAAAACAACTGCGACCTCAACAAAGGTAAGAAGAACTAGAAATTCTACTTGGATAACTCATGACATTTTAGTACAACTGAGAAGGAAAAAGAAAGTATACAGAAAACTGATGCATGATCCGACCAACCAAAATTACATCATTCAATACAGAACGGTTAGAAACGAAACAACCAAAATGGTAAAATCAGCTAAGGAACAATATTATAATGAGCAATTAGCAAAAACAGACGGGAATCCTAGGAAATTTTGGAGTACAATCAGGGAAGCTAGTGGAATTGTCGGCAGTGCACGTAAAAAAAATGAAGTAAGTGCATTAGATACGCCAAATGGACCAATTAAAGATCCGGCTTTAATTGGAAATACCTTAAACGAACACTTCAGCACGATTGGTACAACTCTCTCAGAAGAACTTAAGACTCAAAGTATTGCGGAGCATTTTCAAAGAACCTGCTGTCCTATGGCATCAAATGCAATCTTTCTTTTTCCAACGGATGCTAATGAAGTGGAAAACATCATTGCTGAACTTAAATCTAACATAGCCCCTGGTATCGATGGTATTACAACAAATAATTTAAAAATATTAACGTCAATCATATCAACCCCTTTTAGCATAGATATAAATAATCATTTAAACGAAGGAACATTTCCAACCTGCTTGAAAACAGCACTGATCTCTTCCATCTACATATAAAGGTGGTTCAACCAAAAATCCAAATAACTATCGACCAATAGCCTTAATCAGTGCGTTAAGCAAAACTTACGAAAAAATTATCAACAGGAGGCTCTTGCAATTTATAAAAAAATATTCAGGCTTTGATAATAACCAATACGGGTTTCAAGAAGGCAGCAATACAACGTCAGCCTTGGTTGACGCTATTCAGTTTATAAACGAAGGTCTCGATGAAGGTTCCTACGTTACTGCGATATTTGTAGATTAAAAAAAAGCCTTCGACACTGTAAACCATAAAATATTGCTTGAAGTTCTAAAGTAAATTGGGATTAGAGGAAAGATCAAAGACATGTTAAAAAACTTTTTAGTTAACCGACAGAACATTACCAAAAATCTCGACACACTAAGCTCAACTAGGACAGTCAATATAGGAGTTCCACAAGGTTCAATTCTTGGACCTACATTGTATCTTCTGTATATACACAGTCTACAGTTCATAGGACTTAAAGCCACTTATGTAACTTATGCCGATGATACATTACTTCTTTACAAAGGTAAAAATCCAGAACAACTAGAATAATTAATCAATTCCGACCTGAAAATTTTTAAAAACTAGCTCTTAGGCAATAGAGGCTTACATTAAATACTGCAAAAACAAACTACAGTAGTCTCTCGGTAACGTGAACAACCGTTAACGTGAACATACCGATACTGTGAACAGCAAATATTTTCTATTGACTAATCTATAACGTGAACAAAAATGTTACGTCAAACGTGAACAAAATCAATCAAGTGTAGATTTCATTGATCAATACTGGCAAATGAATATGTTTTGGTCTTCTTTTGTTTTTGCGTTTTGATCGTTTGTTTCCCCTTATTTTGTTTCCTAATGTAATGTAAATCAATTATTTTTCCATGTGCAAGTTCTGAAGTATTGTTTCATGTTTTCATAGTTAGAATGGGAAAAAATTAAAGTAAAATGCCTTTCTTTTAATGTTGTTATGTATAAAAAGTATAAATTAAAACTTACGCTTGAAATTCAATTTTAAGTCTTTTTCTGTCTAAAATTGCGTTTGATTTTATGCTACCGCTAACGTGAACACTCCCGCTAGTGTGAACGCGTCCGATTTTATACTGTTCACGTTACCGGAAGAGTACTGTATATGATCTTTAGACAAACTAACAAATTAGACATACATTTAAAACTAGAAATAGAAGGAATGCAACTAACGAGAGTACAGGAAACAAAATACTTAGGGTTGACAATTGACGACAAACTTACTTGGACTCCTCACATATCTAAACTGAAAAATAAAATTGCTCCGACTATTGGAATTATAAGACGGAACAAATACCTAAAAGTCCCAATAAAGAACATGATATATAATGCTTTCATTCTATCCAACATAAGTTACGGCCTTCTTGTATGGAGCCAGACCTCGAAAAAAAACTTGGATAAAATCGCTAGACTGATGAATAGAGGCATTAAGGCCATTTACAATTTACCACATCTGACACCATCGAAGGAACTTTACCCTACCTATGGGAAACTAACCATGCACACAACTTTAACATAAGAAGTGCGAAATCTATTAAACAGCAACATGTTCCAAGGACAGATCGACTTAGAAAGGATCCTGCCTTTGAGGCAATACGAGAATATAATGCTTTACCGACAAATATACAAATGGCAAAGAATGTGTTTCAGTTGAAACGAATTGCAAAAAAGCATCTTTTATGTCAAAACTAAAAAAGGCATTAAGAATTGTTACAATTACAAACGACCAGGAAACAGATAATTATTCAGGCGGATTCTCGAGATTCTCGAAGATTCTAAGGAATGGTTGTAGATTGTGTTTTTGCATGTATTGCATGTTTACGTGTTTATTTATTTTTTATTATTTTTCTTTTTAAAAAACTTTTCCTAATTCCCTTCCCCCACATAGATAATGTATCCACTTGCTCGCTTAATTTTTATATGAGTGAAAGGGTTTGGAAGTTCTGAGAAAAACAATGTGCTCCAAACGCTTGAAAGCTTAGGTCGAGACATTCTAAGCTCCGTATCTCGTGAACGGTTAATGTCACAAAGTTGAAACATGCTAGATTTGGAACTAGGCGAAAAGATTGCAAATAATTTTTTGATAGTGGTCAGTGGCATGAGTGGTAAAAAACTTTGCATTGCAATGTCTCACAAACCAATTAAACCAGAAACAGGAAATGTGTCTTATGTTTAAAGATGGATAATAGGACTTGGCTGAAAGAATTTTTCAGCGAGGCGATCGATAATAATTTTTTCCTAAAAATCACATCTCATATCTCAAGTACTGTATAAGATGGGATCTTACAATTAATACGAGGGTTTGGCCTGATAAACACCTAGCTGAAAATTGTAGGGAGCGAGTGTAAGGGTTGAGGGATTAGAATGGTGAAAAGGAAACAATTCAATTGGCACAGCATTTGTCGTCCCATATGTCGATGTTGATTCCTCAAAATCACTCCAATTATCCCATAAATGAGTTTTTGCCTTAACTTCAATCGTGACGAATACAAAATTTCCCTGGATATCGTAGAAAACTGGAAGTTTTTGACCGGTTTAATTTTTCCCTGTGTAACTCTAATCACTTCATTACAAAATCAGCGAAAAACGATAACCTGAGGTGAATAATACTAAATCTCGGGAAAAACTGGAATTACCCTGTGGTTATAAATAACCCGAAGTGAATAATACGGCCCTTTATGCAATGAATTGAAAAAAAGGTTAAATTTACTTTCTAATGCTCGTATATACGAGGGGCGTTCGAAAAGTAACTTAAGTCGGCAAGAAAACACTTGATTTTTGGAAAAGTTTTTATTTATTTTTCAACACAGTCTCATTGTAACTCAATACACTTTTGCCAACGATGCTCCAGCTTCTTTAGCCCTTCCGTATAATACATTTTTTCAACTCCTCAAAATGGGCCTCTGTGGTAGCGATGACCCATATCTTTTTTCTGCCAATGATTTTTTGAAATTGGGAAACAAGAAAAAGTCGCAGGGGGCCAGGTCTGGAGAATAAGATGGGTGCGGAAGCAACTCGTAGCGTAATTCAATTAATTTTTGAAGTAACGATACGATTTCGCGTTGTTCCGGAGTCAGCAAACGCGGCACCCATCTCGCCGATAATTTTGACATACCCAAATGCTCATGTAGGATTGACCAGACACTGTTAGCTGAGATGCCCACAGCCTCTGCTATCTCGAACACCTTCACTCGTCAATCGGCTAATACGATATCATGTACCTTATTGATCATTTCTTGATTTGTAACCGTTTTTGGACGTCCAGGGCGGGGTTCATCATCGATGCTAGTACGGCCACGTTTATATCCGTTTACCCAGAAACTGATAGTTGGTAACGAAGGAGTAGATGTGCCATGAACTTCTTGCAAAATCTGCTGAATTTCGGTCGCTTTCTTCCCTGCCAAATAAAAATGTTTTATCACTGAACGAAATTCTTTTTTTTTTTAATTTTTAAAAAACACTAAACACGTCGTATTCAATCAATCACCAAAACAAAACTAAGCATCCAAAGTGGCTAAAATTTTGACAGCACTCATACAAAAGACTAAACTTTACAGCCATCATACACTTTTTGATATACGCGTGCTCTGTGTGTTTGACTTAAGTTACTTTCGAACGCCTCTCGTACTAGAATATAAGAAAAACAATAAAATCTTTAATACATATACAGAAATTAAAATTTTGATTAATTAATTTTGGAACTAGCGACTAATAAGAATAGGCCACTCATCTATAATGGCTCAAACGATTAACGGAGCAATACAGGGCAATATCATGCTAGTTGCGGCAATTTTATTTGTCAATTTTCGTGTTGTAATGGTTTGGAATTCAAATATGTACAGGGTGTAAAATAATAACTGTCGCACCCTTTAATTTATAAAAATCTTAAACAACTCTTATAATTTTAATTAAAAAACATTTTTAAACTTTTATTTATTCTTTATTTATTCCATTCTTATAATTTTTTTTCTATTCTTCCTCCCTTTTCCTTAATTACATCCTTGAATCTATAAGTAAAATTTTCACAACTGTACGCACGACTTCATCAGAAATACCGTCCCATATCTTAGTCAAAAGATTTTTGAATGACGCCAAACTTGGTGGCTGAAGGTTGTTCAACTAACTCAGCATATAGCCACATACACAAAAATCCAAAGGATTCAGGTCCGGTAAAGAAACAAGCCTCTCTTCTGATATAAAATAAGATGTATCTGATGAAGTCGTGCGTGCCGCTTGTGAGAATTTTACTTGTAGATTAAAGGATGTAATTAAGGAAAAGGGAGGAAGAATAGAAAAAAAATGATAAGAATGAAATAAATAACAGTTTAAAAAGGTTTTTTAATTAAAGTTATAAGATTTGTTTAAGATTTTTATAAATTTAAAGGGTGCGACAGTTATTATGTTACACCCTGTATATCCATGTTTTATTTTAAGTTTTAGATTTGTTTGTCAAGTTTGCTTTTGTGTTGTTCATAGACTGAAATATCGCTCATATCAACAAAGTAACGAGTTGGTGAACAGTTTATCCACATCGCTTGTTGCTGTGTGTTGCTTCATATTTTCGTTGCTTCAAAATTGACGAATTGAGCAATTTCAATCGCCCGCGTAAGAGCTTCTTTTCGAAGGTGAGCATTTTAAACATGCAACTGTACTTAGAAAAGAAATATTTATTAAGATATCAATTTTTGTGTCAATGCTTAGGATTGGCACAGATCTTTTCGGTTGCTATTCTCCCACTTTATGTGAACCATATACCTACAATATGTACAGTTACAACACAATTTGATATTAAAAACAGCTTCCTGAATAGACGGAATTCAAAGTCAAAAAACTAGAACTAGGAAGACCAATCGAAAAAAATACTCGGCCTATTTTCAAACGACTTCTGTAGAAGCGGCCTAGATGAGGATGGGGAGGAGACAGTCCTTTATCTTCTCTGTGCCTGTCCAGCTCTATCCGCTAGCAGAAAAGCTCATCTTGGAGTTTACTTCTTCAACAGTCTTAGTCCCGTTCCTACGATCGTCAGTAAAGTTCTAACTGGAACTTTAACTGACAGATCTTCATACAAAACTTGTAGTTAAAGTTATGGTTAAAATTTAACTGACGATCGTAGGAACGGGTCTTAGTGGTTTTGTCGGAATGGAAGTCGCGAGACTCCAACGCTTCACTACAAGCTCTAAATGGTTTGACGAGTAGAGAACCAGATTTGATGATCCTGTAGTATCACAACGGACCTAGCCACGCGACGTACCTAACTAGGTAATCATCTGCAAGTTCCACTCCCAAAGAGAAGAACTTAACTAAAAAGGAAATTGTTGTTGAAGAAAAAATCTTAATTAATTAATTATCCAAATGGCCTTGATACGAAGTCTTCTTTTTAAATGGTGTCGATTATCGTCTTTTAATATCCTTAACCAGAATCTGTTTTTTCTCTAGTATGCAGGGATATCAAGAGGATATCGTTTGGAATCTTATAATATCAGCATTTATTTGTTGGGATGTACAGTTTATTTAGAGTTTGTTAAGAGTCACTGGCCACTAGAGAATTTCGTTCGAACTAAACTAAGCTGCACCTAAAAATCTAAATATATAAAACCGAAACCGTTTGAAGTATTCGATTTAATGCAATCCTTTTCACACTTCAAATAATGTTATTTCTTTCTCATCCTGGTCCATTGATGAATGAAAAACAATACGTTAATCGTACCTAAGACTTAAACCATAGATACAATGCCGTGAAATAGACAAACTAGTAATAGTCGAATTAAGTTCCAGTGGCGGAATTAATAATTAATTTGCTTATTTTTCAATTTGCAGAACATTGAATCCTTTAATGTAGAAATTACGTGATATAATCAACTTCACGAAGGATATTTCCTATGACACGGAACAAGATCATACCAGTTTAATGGGATTAGTAACGTGAAGTATTTTTTTTTCTGCTTTAAGTATGAATTGTGACAATAATTAAAATTTGTTCAACAGAATATACTAAACATAAGTCAAAACAGAATGAGCGACAGAGATATTCCTAGCGTTCCGGTTACTACTTTAGCCGGCTTGACTAGTTTATCAGATTGTAAGTATTTTAATATCTTGGTGCCCTATTGTAATTCATCTCTAATAATTTGTTTATTTATTCAGTATTGAGCGAGCTACCAGTATCGGATTCCATATCCAGTGTATCCTCATTAAATAAATCGTTGCTTTTTCATACGCTCGTTGCAGACGAGTCTAAGAATCTACTGTCTGTTCGTGATGACAATTTAGTAAGGCAATTGGTAAATGCGATTGAACAGACAAGCTCAGATCACATGTAAGAAAATTCATAACACTGTTAATACAAATATGATCAATGTTTTTTTTTGACAGTGAATTGAAATCACAATACGCATTTAATCAACTTGGCACAAACATTAGTGAATATCCAGAACTTTTGCAAGGGATCTACACATTTAGGCCCACGGTTTTTAATACTCCGCAAAGTCAACGAATACGTAAGTACATATATTAATTATAAAATAAATCTTATTAAAAATAATTGTGTTTTCATATAGAAACTAATCACGCCGTTAATCGTAATTCACCGAATTCGGTTCAACAGCCACAAATTAAAGTGCCGACAAATGTTATCACACAAATACAAAATGATGTCGTTTTACAGCCTACTGTACAGCAGGTAATTGTATTGCTAATTTGGAATTATAATTTATATCTCATATAATAAGCACTAAGCTAATAAAGTGTTAAGACGGTGAAATTAAGAAAAGTACAACAGATGACTAGGTACTAATTAAGTTCACCTGTGGTGTTTTGTAGTTATAGAAGTGGAGTACGCAGCCATTACAAAGCAATGATAGAGTCTTACTTCTACGTTAAATGCTCAATATAAGTCTCAATATTAATAATGCCGCGTGTAGCACTAAATGAAGGATTGTAGTTAGTTTCAGCGGCGCAAGGCGAGAGTTATACATACAAAATTTGTATAAATTTATTCGAAATCATTGATTGTTCGATGACAATACACAGGCATTATATGCTCTTGATTATCCAAGGATGTGAATATCTTTGTTATTGCTTAGTAAAGTACCACGCTTACACCCGTAACCATTAAACCAATGGGATGCGATTCATTTCACTCAAGTTTTAATACTAATTTCGCTATGATGATGACTACCAACCCCAATGGATAGACGATTTTTAGCTAGGCAAGGCTCTACTCTTCAGGGCTCTCTCATAGAATCCGTTCAGGTCTCACTAGCGACTATCAAGCGCCAAATATCCACCCACTTTCTCGCAAACGCGAACTCCAGATGGAAAGGACTGACCAACTGCGTCATATCTAGGAAGATATGGCCATCCTACTGCCAGAGAAGAACAGATGAACTCCTGAGCAGGAGCCGCGTAGACGTCTCCAGAGTAACGGCAGTCAGTACGGATCACTGGCCGATTGGCGACCACGCGGCCAAACTGGGTATTCCCTTTAACGTGAATTGCCCCAGTTGTGGGGAGGCCCTAGCTAGGGCCAGACTTCGCGTACTAGGTAAATCCTTCTTTAATAACCTTGGTGAGATCTCGAAGAACAAGATCGGTGAACTGATCACCTTCCTGAACAGGTCCGGATGGATATGATAATTCACTGGAGTCTGAGGTCTCTGTTAAACCTTGTATATACTTGATCAACCCTAAACGTCCAGGTTAAACGAGTTGTGGTATCAAAACGGTGCTTCCTGTGCTAATTGGGCCTGTCTTAGGCAGACGGGCCACCACGTAAACCAACCAACCAACCAGAAGATTTTTAATGTCAGTTCTGGTATCTGGTACATACCATAACATTCGATTAGAACTTTGCAGCTAGGTATTCGTTTGTTACTGTTTCTATTATGCAATTGTAATAAGCTTGTATTACACTGTTTGACCAAGTGGTAAAATTGCAGTAATATGCAATGCGAAGTAGGCGAATACAAATAAATCTCACGGTAATCATTCGGTCAAATTCAATATTTTGCATTGCTTACTACTGCAATTTGACAGCGTGGTCATACAGTGTAATACTAGCTTAATGCTTCCTGTCTGTTATTCGCACGATACCTTCCTTAGGCGTTCTGGCTACTAGAGAAAAGAAAAGGAAATTGTGCTGATGAGAGTACAATCGTCATAGTGTTAAGCTCAAAGCTCATAATCTATTAAAACGCCGTAGAGTTTCTCCCAATCTCGCAGTTTGGAAATCTCTCTCCTTAATGGAGAATCTAGATTTGAGGAATTGAAAAGTTTTAGGAGCGATGGAAACGTTTTATATTGGTGAACTCAAAATTAATATGTTTAAAAATTTCAAATTCGTGGCTGGACGATTTCTTGAGTTCCGTAAATTCAGTGAAGAATCTTTTTACAGGCTTTTTGTATGGCAGCTACTTAATGGACTCATGTGAACTTTTCATATTCATACCTTTAATTCCAATTATTAGAAATTTTCCATCACACATTCAAACTATATTAATCGTTATAACAAATTTTAACTTTAGCACACCGTTACTACAAAGAGCAAAGCACAACTGGGTAATGCGCAAATAATTAACAACAATGGCAATCTGGAATATGTGAATGCTGTAGAAGTTAAGGCAACAGCAGTTGCGGGCTCATTAACAAATTCTACAGTTTTAGCAAATCAAAGCAATGTACTAAATATGTAAGTAAATATTTCTGTTTTTATTTTAATACCATATGATCTGTAATTTAAATTTTAAATTTGCAGAAATAATATATATCATTCTATTGAAACATCATCACCAAAACGTCCTACCAACAAACGACAAATTGCACCTGAAACGGTTTATCAGCAGCAGCAACATCAAATTCAGCAAACATTTACAAATAATCTAACAAATCAATCAAATTCAGCCCCGCCAATAGTACATCAACAGCAAGTAATTTCATTGAATCATCAACAGTTTAACGAGCAAAACCTACCAGAACAAATATCGTCTGTAATCCACCAACAAAACTTTACTGAGAAAGTTCAGCAATCGTTACCGGCAACTAAGTTGCAACAAATACCCACACAAAATTCACATCCGCAATCTGCACATATACAGGGGCTACAAACGCAATCTCCAAACGTTCAAATTCAGCATAAGACTACACCACGTGATAACGAGAATTTGGAGCGGCAGAGTACAGATTTCGATTTACAATTTTCGCCTGCCCAAGCAAGTATTGATCCAGAGACGACAACAAGTCAAACAGGCAATCCGCGCCAAAATCAACCACAAAAACTGCAGCAAAAAAATCAAATCCTCAAGAAAACCATAGAAACTGCTGGATCCTCAACATCGCAGAATAAATTGGATACTGGTTCTAAAATGGTCAATTCAGCGTCTGCCAACTCCAAAATACCTTTAACAAAAATCGAAAACAATGTTTCGTTAACGCCAAAGGTTTGTTTAAGTCGATTGAAAATCGAGGATGAAATATTAATGCAGCAAAGTTTAAAAAAGTTTGTAAAGAAATCCCCAGAACTTGCAAGGAAACTTGGTCTAACCGATGTATCTCCGCCTGCCAAAACTGAAGCGGAGAAAATTGAAGCTCCTCCAGAAAAAATTGCGAAAAATGAAGATATGTTTTCTATGATGAAAGCAGATGAGCGGAAAACTGCAACGAAACGAAAAATTGCCATTAACGCTGATGATATTCCTCCTGAAGAAATTTGTAAGTGTTTGTTTTATATTCTTTAAATGTTCGAAATATCGCTTTAATGTGTGTGTATATAGTGCGTTCCATAAAAGCCTTTAAAACATACTATATGTATGTTCTTCTATATGAACTTTCTACATTATGGAGATGGGTAAACTTTTTCGTGTGTCGGGAACGGTTTTTTGACTTTTTTTTAGAAACCACTTATTGTGAAGAAGGATGAGTTGATCAAAGCTAAGTATGCAGTTATGCATTGGGCTTAAAACGAAACTTTATGATTTTAAATCCACTATATTCACCGTCACTATAATTGGCTATACTCACTAACATGCATTTTAGTTAGCTGTTATCACGTCGCTTACTACAAAAATGGCATTCTATGTTTGAATTCATCAAATATCACTTTAAATAATATAAAATATATGTATGTACTAACTTTTGAAGTCTGTAACTTTTGAGCATAATTCATGGGAAGGATCCGGGGTCTCATCTTCGATACGCACAAAGCAATTTGTGTAAAATTTTGACTTAGTTTACTGAGTGGCAGATTTCTTGAGAAGAAGTTTTTTACGTTAGATAAATGCATAAGTTTTTAAAGGATAATTGTAAGAAGGACTAATTCTCAATTATCTTTATATTTTTATCTGAAACTATAGATAAAATAATAAGAGTAAAATTTGAAAGTACCAACGAACTTTAATGGAAGTTATTGTGCAAGGGGCTTGGTCATATATGTTACTGAGCTTTCTCTGGAAACTGCCCGTGGAGTAAAATCGGTATATGTGCTAAAATTTTGTTTTTAACCTAAACTAATACCTTGGATACACTGCTTGTATAAAAATTACTTAATTACAATCATGATGTGCGATACAAGTACGTTGACGTACTATATGCACATTATTGGGTGATACACTGGTGATATTGACGATATTAAGATTTATATACAAGCAGTGTATCCATGTTATTAGCTACACATGCAATTTTAGACGTGCAGAGCATTGTTTTCTTGAGTTGCCGCATGGATTTACTAGAAACCTTTAGGTTAGAAAATGATTTCTATTTTTTTTTTTCAATTTCCTAGTTCCTCCACAAGTCGCAATCTATGTGATATATCCCAAAAGTTGTTACTATTAAATTCGTCTGTATCCGGGTCACTGAAGAACAAATCTCTCTTCCAGTTTCAATACACTTCCCAGTTGGTAAAATCTGCGAGAATCTCGCAGATTTCTCGGAGACATGTCGCTCTGTCTGCGAGAATCTCCAAGACGTTGTATGAAAAAAATACACGTATCGAGACAAATGCGCACCGATTCTCGGAGACAATTCGGCGAATGTCGCGATAGTTAAAGATTTTATTCTTCAGCGCCATCTGTTGTAATAGACTTTTAGCTATCGCGACATTCGCCGAATTGTCTCCGAGAATCGGTGCGCATTTGTCTCGTTTCCATTTCCTATTCATTTCTAAATATAAATAAAGTAAGCTTTCGATTTCAAAATATTGCATACCAGATACCGGATTTTCCAATACGATTTTCCCTCACGAAATGCATACACTTTTTGAAGCGTATATTTGTCTTACGTAGAGATCCTCAATTCAGAATTTTTTCAATTCCGCTCTCCAAAAAAAAAACCCAACGACACAAAATAATAAATAATTTAATGAACAATAAATAATTTAATGAAATAAAAAATATAAATGACAATAATTTTATGTCATTAATTTATTTTGTTACAATCATTACAAAAACAAACCGCCAGATGGTATCGTTACTTTTCTCTAAACCTTGCGACACTTTGTTCATTTTGAATAGATATGTCGGGAAAGAGACACGAGACTAACTGGGTTGTTACACCGATTTAATAGTGATTCAATGCGTGTTCTAGCTCATTTTGTGGAATTGCGTCTAGTGCTCGTGTTAAACCTTTCAACTTAAATTTAAATATTGGGAATAGGGAGAAATCGCATGGGACCAAATCAGGTGAATACGGCGGATGATTCAACAAACAGACTTGATTCCGAGCCAAACATTGACAAATAATGAGTGAGGTGTGACTCGGTCCAAATCGTGTTCACTGAATCATTATATTCGGGTCGAATACGACGGATACTGACCGCTCCAACAGCGCCAAAAGTTTTTCTTCGTGTCGGTCTGTCTGTACTCGAAGAATAACTAATGATTACATTAAAGACACTTTAGGGTAAAATGCGCCAAGAGAAAATCGAAACTAAACAATTTTTCTGCCAGTTATTTTCCAGTAAGTAATTTAGCCATTTGGAATGAATTCTCTGTGGACAATTCCTTTGCTATCGAAGAATGTAATGATCATTGTTTTGATTTTTTATGGACTTTTCAACATCGGCAAAAAAGTTGTTTTTAAACTGATTTAAATAAAATTGGTATTATATTATATATATACGCCGGTCTGTACACACAGATGGTCAAACTAGTTACTCGGATATGGTTTGAGTTTCGGAACTTATTTGTCGCACTGTGTATTACTATAAGTCAAGAAATCGTATCGAAAAACAAATAAAAATTTTGTTCAAGAAATATTGTATGGTACTTGCAGGATCCTCTCGATGTTCTTCATATGTATTACTTCTTTTACCTCCAACTCAATCGTTAGAAAAGTAAAGTATGGTAAATATCTAATGCTCTCACATAGGTATTCATAATTTAGGAAACAACAAAACAACACAAAAGAGATTTCGACATCGGGAAAATCATCTGGAGGTGTCACCAATTATGGGTGAAGGGTTTAAATTTGTTTATTTAATTTCATTTAACTAAAATGATTATTAAATTATAAGCATCTCGGTGTGGTGGTTGAGGGTATGGGATTCGGTACGGACCGTCCACATATTCACGGTTGGCACCAAAATTGAAGACACGGTCGGTCGATGAGTGCAACATCCGGAATATCTGAATCTCGATGTACCTCTAAAAGATTAATTTCACTCTACAGTAGATGTCCTGGCCGCACAATGTTTTGTAGTGCGGCATTCTAAAAGACTCGGTCTCCTATTAGACGAGTTATGCAAAAGCTGCTTGGATGAGGAAGACAAGGAGACAGTTCTTCATTTTCTCGGCACATGTCCAGCTCTATCCGAGAGGAGGAATCTTGGAGCCCAGTTCTTTATCAGTCTCTGTAACCTTGACGCAACGGGGGTTAGGAGAATCCAGCGCTTCATTATAAGATCTTCAGGGTTTAGCGAATAGGACCAGATTCAATGACTCTGTGGTAACTCAACGGACCTTTTAGGTCCAAGCGTGTCTGTTCATACAGGTAGCCGCACATGCCTGTCTTGTGAGCTTCGAGTTTTCGGCTTACTGTTTTTGGAGCTGATTTCCAGTTTAGATGCAAAATCTTCTTTCTGTCCAACTTTTTCACATTGAGTACATTCGTACGTTTTGCATCTACAATACTGAACGTACGTCAAAAAATATTACTCCGTAGTAAGTGCAGCAATAGATTTGAAGACAGTAGGTGTGTTTTTTTCAACTGGATCAATTTGTAGCAGGATTTTGCCCCAATGGTCGTGAGAAATTAATTCATTTTGTACGGGACTTTAAGACTTGGAAAAGCCTTTGTATTTCTGTGCATTTTCTACAGAGTTTCATCGCTACATGCAATAAAGGGAAACTACACAAAGCCCTGCCAATACAGTTTATCCAAGGCATTTACCAATAGGATTGTTAACCCTGCTAAACTAGCTTTTGCGTTGATACACATCAATTGTAATTTGATCCAGTTGAAAAAAACAAACCTAATGTGTAGAACCAACACTTCATTAATTGATGAATTAGCTTATGCTAGGTCATCAGTTACATTGTTATCAAAATTGCGATTTCACTAGTTTTGATATCTTAGTGTTCTGACTCAATTTTTCATATCATAAGGTAGTCGTCATCCAACCACTCTCTGTTGAACACCGTGTGGGAGCCGGGTTGTCATGCTAGAAAGGGTAGACTATTTATTATCTACAGACTGTATGCTATTTAGCATGAGCCATTTCAAATGGAGTTCAGTTACAATATATATCAGGTTAGGTTTAGGTTTAAGAAGGGGCGCAGCGCTAGAACCGCCGCGCTAGAACCGCCGCGCTAACTAGGCGCCATACGGGCCTATTGCGATCCCTTCAGGTCCTCGTGGGCTACATTTTTTTTAAGGATACTGAACTGAACTTAGTTGGTTAGCCTTTAATACACTGTAGTATACAATGCAGTCAGCTTAGGGATGGGAGGTCACAAATCGGGCCTGGTATGGCAGTGCACTAGTTGGTGTTTATCATTTTTAGTGCTGTTTGGCTATGATATGATCTACCGGAACAGCAATGTTGCCTATAACAAATCAACTACTGTCTGGTGTCTCTGAAAATTCAGCTTTTTCTCTGATATTTCGAATCCCAAGATCCTAGTAGTACAACAGTAGCGCGTGTATGGATTCCAAATTTGACCAAAGCGTATCGAATGTTTGTAGCTTTAAGAGTGGATAATGTGATCTAAGAAAAAGAAAGAAAAGTGAAATCTCAATTTTTGTTTATTTACTTTTAAATAGAGATGGATCGTTAACGAGTGAACTGTTCCAAAAGAAAACTTTATTGAAGTGAGTGAGTGAAGTAAATCACTCGTTTTTGTGAACTGCAGTTCCATTGGACACGTGACAAAAAACTACCGATTTTTTTTTGATCATCTTCTAGATCGACTGACCTTCTTTTTTTATGGTCATCATTTTCGAGATCTCCTGATTATTTTTTTTTGTCATCATCTTCTAGATCTACTGATCTTTTTTTTTGCTCATCATCTTCTCCCCTTATGCTCAACTATGATTGAACTAAAAGAACGAACTAGTACGGGAGTGAACAAAAGAACGAAAACGATGGAACAATGAGGTCCGAAACTATTTCACCGAACTCGTTCACTGAAAGAAACTGCTTTGCCCACCTCTACTTTTAAAATAATATCACTTTAAAATAAAGCTAAATATTATGGTCCTTGAGAATATCCGAAGGTAGTTTTTTTTTATTTCATTTAAGGGAAGAGTCCATAGATTAGAAAATACATTAGAACAGTTTAATAGAAACATTGGAAAATATAGGTTAGAAAAAACGTTGGATTTCATAGCATTTTAGTGAAGGTTCTTTCTCATCAAATAACAATGACCTTAATTATTTGTTTATGTTTGTTTCGTGCTTTTTTATGTTTATGTTTATGTTTATGAAAACTATTTTAGTTTCATTCATTCAGTTATGTTTGTGTTTTCGTTTTGTCCTTAATAATTAAACATTGTAAAAGTATCAACATCCATCTAATAATATTTGCTGTAGAAGTGCTAACATGAGATTTATACATGCATAGATTATATGCGTCATATCCACGCTACTGTACGCTAGTAAAACAATAATCGATAAACTTTCACAGAAGTTGTAAAGTTTCGTGAAACGTTGTCTCTGACTAATGTATACGGCGTCAAACGATGATATTTGCAGGACGAATGAGCTTTCAGTTGCAGCAAACATTTACACACACGCTACGATATGGAATCCTCATGGAAGCGTTCTGATGAATATATCGTGTATCACAAAAAGGATTATTGCAGAATTAATAAAGAAAGAAAAAGGAAATAACATATTTCAGAAGTATTCAGCAAAAAAAAAACGACAGGGAAACAAGAAACTGATAAACGCACAACAAAGTCACAGAAATAATTAATTAATGCCGCCTTTTCTGCTTGTAACACATGCATGCCTGTGTTATTTTTTTTTTTAATTTCGTAAAGCGGTTTATCCTTCTGGCTTTTTCCTAAGCATGAAGGATATACATATAAACTATCTACTTATATTTGAGTTTACAAATATTCCATGTAACTTTTCATTAAAATGATTTGGAAAGTTTACGCTTAAGTTTTTATTTCTGAGGGCATTTTAAAAATAATTTATACAGCTACCGATGATCAGAATCGCAATTATGCTAGGTGTGGTCTTCAAATCGTTTACACAGAAGAATTTTTCGATGAAACTTCTTGACGAATTTCTAATTGAGTAGTTATTCGGAAAACAATATATCCATAAGAGTCCGGATCTTCGGACAGCACCATAGTCCTTTTGCCTCAAATAGGCGAATTGTTGAACAGATGCAATAATTTTGCTGGGTTGAAAAATATGCACAGGCTCGTAATTAACAGTCTGTTTGCGCCAAACCCGACTGTATCCGATGAAAGATGACCGATAAACTTATAAAAGACTGCAGCCCTTCGTGGTTCCATATCTCATCTCGTGTATAAACATTTACAAAAACACAAAAACTCTAAAGATGCCAGGACACTGTTCTATCGAACTTACGTCTTCATGCAATGGTAAAGAGGCTGATTATTTGGAATTATAGCTGTTATTCCATCTGTGTATGATGTGATAAATATTTCAAATTAAAAAGATTCATGACTTGGTATTAAATCAAATTAAAGCCGTATCTTCATTGCGATGATGTTTCTTAAAAAAGGGACTGCCGTGTCTGATTTCTGTTCTTCTTTTTTATAAAAGTTTTCGGCAAACTACAAATTTTTATGGGAACTTACTGAACCGAAGCATCTTTATCGATCAAATTTGACGGGAATATTTCTAGGTATTCAATTTTTGGAAAAAAGTCTTTTTGACACAAAGTCTTTTGGTTAGCAATATCTTGTTGTTACGGTAATACTATGTTGATGAATTATTCAAGGAGCACAACATGTATGCTAAGATAGACATTATGCTGGAAAAATTTTCACTACACTGATGTAGAGCATGGATAACCTCAGTTTGGATTGTGTACATAAATACACTCTGAATTCGTCGGGTTTTTTAAGCATGTTGCTTCAGTAATATTTGTATTAAGCTTGTTCTCTTGCACCCTTATTCAGATAAGAGCAGGTTAACGGCATGGAAACAAAAAACATATTTTTTTTTGTTTCCTACCTCACCAACTTGCTTTTCAATGATTAAGTAAGAGCACTAAAGAGCAAGTCTATTACCGATTTTCCGAGTATAGTCAAAAATTTTAATTTATCATTCAACAAATTTTTAGTTACAAAGCCAAAACTTCGAAGAGTTGAAAGAATAGTAATGCCATCGGCACCGAAAACATCAAAGGAAGAAGTAATGAAGTCACAAACTTACCAACAATTCATGAAAAACATGGAACAAATAATCGAACTGCTAGACGACACTGAGTCACCAAATTTCAATTCAGGTAGATAGTGATTTTAATTAAAAATTTACAAAATGTAAATAATTTTCGTTCGCAGAAGAGACTGATGAAAATGTCGAATGTATTTCATCGAAGATGCTGAGTGTGGTTAGCAATGACGTAGCGAAATTAAAAGCAAAGGGCGTTTTAGACTCAATACCCAAGAACAAATTAACACTTCTTATAAACTATGCAATGCGGAACGTTTATTTAGCGAGAAATTATTCTGCGGGACCGGTATGTACATAAATATTCAGAATCAAAATCATTTTAACTTTAATGAAACATATTTATGTATTTAAACTAGGATGTGGACGAAGAGCTTACCGGAGAAGATTCAATGGAAAAAATTTTAAATGCTGTGGAGGCTTGTTTATTAATATGCAATATTTATTCAACCGCCAAAGATTTAAAATTTCTCCAAGAGGATAATATTTCATCAATTATAAAATTTGTTCAATTTCAATTCCGAGAAACGATATTTCCATCGTATGATCCAGTTTATACTGTGAAAACAATGAAAAAAGTCGATAATCGAAAGAAGAAACAGATCAATAGCCACAACAGAGGTCTGCAACTGTTGTATTCGAAATCAGTGGAACTGATGAAAGTTTTCGTAACTTTGTTTGACAAATGTTTGTTCGTTGATACAATAGTGCTGGCACTATCAACGTTAGCTGTTGAGCCTTTCTTTGTTGATAACATTGAAACCTTGCAGTTCGTATGTCTGGAATTGGTTACTACGGTAAAGTATTGCTAGTTTGCATTGTCTTGTTTCATATTAATTTTTTTTTTTTTTAATTAATTTCCTAGATCTTTCGAAAAGAACAATATGTAAATATGCGTAGCAGTATTTTAGGTGATATTTTAGCATCAGTCGATCGACTACCGTGTTCAAAGAAAAATTTACGACCATTTAAATTAGCGAATAATGGTGGAAATATTCAGATGGTGACTGCGCTAGTGCTACAATTAATACAGTGTGCAACGGTCTTACCTGATGCAATTTGCGAACAAACGAATCGGACAAATAGTAAAAAAGTGAAAAATAGTGAACAAGACGATACTGCAAATAAGTCGAAGTTTGACAAGGATGTCATAGTTTTAGAAAAATATGATACAGCTATGAGTATAGGAGGCAATTTTTTAACAACGTTCTTAAGTAAATGTAAAAGCCGATCGAGTGAAACAGATTTCCGTCCTCTATTTGAAAATTTTATTCATGACTTGTTGGCTACAGTTAATAAGCCTGAATGGCCAGCTGCTGAGCTATTACTCAGCTTATTAGGAACACTATTGGTTAAGTATATGTCGGATAAAACAATTGAACAATCTATACGTTTAGCATCACTGGACTATTTGGGAATTGTCGCGGCACGTCTTCGAAAGGATACAGTTGAATCTAGATGTAAGGTGCATACAATGGATCAAATGATAAAATGTATAAAGGCAGAACAAGAAAAAGAAGGAGACTTATTATCAGCGAATGTACGCATATGAATATATCTAAGTTGCTTTTCAGTACTATAATAGTTAATTTTCAGAGTAAAATCGTCTTGGATCCTGAAGAAGAACGAACGGAATTCCTACAAAAAATTTTATTGGATTTTCTGGCTGTCAATGCACAGGAGGAAAATTTAATATGGGACTATGCTCGACATTTTTATTTATCGCAGTGGTATCGAGATGTTATGCAGCAGCGGAAGAGAATAGCTGAAGGTGAAAAGGGATATGCTTCGCGTAAGAAAATTTCTAAGAAAAAGAAAAGAAGAGGTATGTAGAAAATTATTTTTAATTTAAGTGCACTCGCGATAACATGAACAATAATGACAGGGTGATTTAATTTCATCAATTGTTCAAGTAACTGGTAACTAAAAACCTTTGGTTATTTATTTACGGAGTATTTAGCCTACATATACCACAACCAGACATGTTTAATAATTTCGATGTGGAGATACTCGCACTAACGAAACAGAAACAGACCTTATTAATAATCTTGATGTAGAGATACTCGCACTAACGAAACAGAAATGATTAGTAATTTCAATGTAGCTAGAGCCCGAGAGCGAGCACTAGGCAAGCCCTTCTACGGGGACCTGAGGGAGATTTCAGCTAAGAAGATCGGAGAGTTATCACTGTTGCTGGTCAGTACAGGATGAATATAACGGATCAAATTTCCTCGCACTCGTACTCTACATCCAGGTTAATACGAGTTTGTGATTTCAAAACGGCCTTTGAGCTAATTGAACTCTGTCTAGGGACAGAGCTGCCACACAAAGCAATCAACAAATAATTTCGATGTAGAGATACTCGCACTAACGAAACAAAAACACATATGATTAATAAATTCGATGTAGAGATACTCGCACTAACGAAACAAGGGAAAATGAAAATGCTACTTTTTTATGTCATTTGAGGTTGGAAGTATTGGCGATTAATGTATAGAAACATTAATTACTGTATAAATGGTAGTTGGGAGTAGTACAATAGTAGTGATATACCAGAACTTATACTGATGCCGTTAAAAAGAAATCGGAAATATTTGTTTGCTTCGTTTTATGAAGTGACGCTAAAACGGCATCGTATTTTAACCTTTGGAACCTTTCAATTCGTGAAAGATTGCATTACTGTAAGATCCCTGATGGGACGGGCAAATTATTGATGATTTCAATATCGTCGTCTTTCACCGTTGCTCTCTTCAATGACATCTTCTAGAGAATGGCGCAGCGTTGAATTTCTTCGACAGAATTCTAAAGAAAGGGTCAATGCTTCAAATATTCATAGAGTAAAACACTTTTATGAAAACAAAATTTTAGCCATCGCTGCCAATTGGACCGCAATAAATCAGTGTCTTATCCAATGAGATGCCCGTTCTCATTATGTATTCGCGATTGCAGCATTGATATTCGAATATCATCTTCGTTGTCAAATTCAATTTCGGTAAAAATTTGTTCCCATCATTTTGAAATCGTTTCACTGTGGATTTTCCAGTAGGTGAAAACGGAAAAAAATTGCTTGAGTAAGATCATCCCGGCTTCTGAAATTTCAATGGCAGACGACATTATCAACGTGTTTTCCGGTTATTATTATTTTGTAAGTGTGTTTTAACGTAGATCACAACATTTTATGATGTGATTAAACTTGTAAAAATATGTTTGTAATTCAGGCACAGAAACACAACACAAGAAAGTTGTCATCCAAGCAGTTTTCGGATGAGAATAAGATAAGGGAAGATTGTGCTTACCAGTGGCTAATATTATATTAAGCCATATGACTTCTGAATTATGCCTATGAATATGTTATTAAAAATAAGTTAAATATATACGTATACATCGTCCAGAAGTTTTATAAATGTCTGTTAACGGGGATATAATAATAACAATAAGAAAATAAAAGAACCGTTGCCGTAACCTAAATAAATGGTTGAAAATCGAGTGTTGGAATCAATGGAATCATAATATGTAATTTTAGCCGAAAAAAAGTTTGAATTTTTTTTATTTATCTATCTTAAGCTGATTGTGTTGTTAATTTTCTAGGTGAATCTTCTGAATCATCGTCGAATGAGGAGGAAGATGAAAAAAGTGAAGATGAATCAACAATAAAAAATATGAAGACATCTAGCGGCTGTCCAGATCAAGAATTGAATCTCGAAATATTTCATGTACTAGATGAGCGTAAAAAATATTTATTAAGTAAAGTGAAGCCATATTCGGATGTCAATTGCACAGCACAACATATAAAGACGTATATAGATTATAATAATGCGCATTTAATTGCACAATACTTAGGAAGCAAAAGACCTTTCAGCCAATCTTTTGATAAATACTTGCAAAAGATTATTTTAGTCGTAAGGTAGGAATTTTGCTTTCAACGATTTGCGAGTTCTATTTAATGATGATTTGTTTTTCTTTTTTTACAGAGAACCGGCTATAGCAATCCGAACTCGAGCAATGAAATGTCTGGCCAACATCGTAGAAGTAGATCCTTTAATTTTGAAAAGAAAAGATATGCAAATGGGAGTGAATCAAAAATTTTTGGACACTGCAATTTCTGTAAGAGAAGCCGCCGTAGATTTAATTGGGAAATATGTGCTTAGTAGTGAGGAGCTAATCGATCAGTATTATGAAATGTTATCTACAAGAATTTTGGTTAGTATTTTTTATTTATTTTAACATTTGTACGATTTGTTATTTGTCAGTAGTGAATATTTGGCAATTTTACATCATATATCGATGAATATTGTGAATGACTTCAAATTTATAATGAACTGAGTATTCATTATCAGGGGTGCACTTTTGGCCGATGCGGTATTCGAACAATTAAAATTATTTGTATGTTATATTTTCGAACCGTTAAGGGGAGCTTGTAGGGTGTGCAAAAATGTCCATTTTCTCTTAAAACGCAAATCATATTCTAAATCATAAACATAAATATATTTCTTTAATCTTTGTTCTTGCAGGATACTGGAGTTTCTGTTCGTAAACGGGTTATAAAAATTTTACGCGACATTTGTATAGAATATCCAGATTTTGAAAAAATTCCAGAAATTTGTGTGAAAATGATTCGCCGAGTTAATGATGAAGAAGGAATTCAAAAATTAGTTACGGAAGTATTTATGCGAATGTGGTTTACACCATGTCCTGATAATAATCGCGTAAGTAAAAAAGTTGTTAAAATAAATTTCAGTTGAAATAAAATTGTTAAAATTTATTTAGATTGGTGTGCACAGAAAAATAACTCAAATTATTGACGTTGTAAATACTGCACACGACACCGGAACAACTTGGTTAGACGGACTACTAAGTAGTGTAAGTTATTTGTTTTTTATTGATATACAATTCGCTAGAATTCATTAACCCTTTCTGTAGATATTCACACCAAAAGAGAATAATTCAAAATCTGGCATCGATATTGCTCCTGGTGAACCAGTTAAAAAAAATACAGAACCGCCGGCAGAAGTGGTGCTAGCCTGTCAGCAACTAGCAGATGGACTTGTTGAGAGATTAATTATGTTGGAAGATGCCGATAATAATCGTATGCTAGGCTGCATAACTACTATTCATCTTTTGGCTAAGGTGCGGCCACAACTGTTAGTGAGACACGCTATCTCTATGGAGCCGTATTTAAATATAAAGTGCCATTCAACAATTGCGCCGAAATTTATTAGCGCTGTTGCCGAAATTTTAGAACAAGTATGACAAAAAGTATATATTTTTTAAACCCCAAATTACTATTTTTGTGTATAAATGAATTGAATCAATTCCGCGCCATCGATGGCGTCTCGATTGAGACACGCTTCATGAAACCATCGCCAATCGTTTTTTAACATCACAACTCTGGATAAAGTTCCACATTGGAAATGAGCAAAAACGTGTACTCGGAACTCCACTTGGATTTTCCGTTCATATTTCGCACGTAAACTGTGGAACTACGACTCCTAAAACTGAACTTAACCTCACATCCAATGCAATTGTACTGACTTATTGAAAAATTTCGGAACTGATCGGAACTTTCTTGCGAGATCTCAACTCTCGCAAGTTAGCGTGTACATTCACAACTTGCTTGAAAAGGCAAGCGTTTGCTGGCTAGAGCAAAAACTTGGGCAAATGCGCTCTCGGAACCGTGTACACATGCAGCAATAAATGTCATAGAGCAACTCTAACAAGTTTTGCTTGCTAATGGACACGAGCCTTAAGACATTGTCTGGTCAGAAGAAGTCTAGTGCACAATAATGAATTGTGCAAATAGAAAGAAGATATGAATAAAATGAAATGAAATTAATTCTTAATCAGTGCGCAAAAATGAATAATTCAAATAGAAAGTGAGAGATGAATAAAATAAAGTAAAATTAATTCTTAGTCAGCTATTAGAATTCAATATCATATAATATAGATGAAAGGAGAATAGTTTACGAAACAATAACCTTAGCAAGAAAATGATAGAAAGTGTAGTACATCCAAGTGTGATTAAAAGAATGAAATTATGTAAAAAGAAGGAAAAAATCAAGTGAAATGAATTCTTATTCAGCTAATTTAACTTAATTCTTTGGGGGGGGGGGGGAGGATTTTGGGGGGTTATATTCGGTGTTTAATGTGGAGGTGATCTAGGAGTTGGAAGAGTAGGGCGGAATTGGTAGGATCAGGGAGGAAATGCAGGGGGCGGGTTCTCGAAGAATCGGATAGTTTTGGTACAGCTTGTGAGAAGATGTTGAACGGTAAGGGAAGCTTGGCACGTCAGACAGCCTGGTTGTGTAATTATATTGCAGTATTGATATCTCAAAAGAAAATCACAATTGTTGCATTGACCAAAAGGAGTTATAAGAACAAGTTATCTGGCCTACTCTTTTTGGAGAATTTCTAGAGTATGCTAGCGTGGTGAAATTCCTGGAGTCATCCTGGATGAAGAAATTAGTTTGAATCTTATTTGAAAAAAAAAAATGGAGTATCAGGATCTGTCGTTGGACCTAGAGGAGTCTTCTCAGCAAAAAGAGGGGTCTGAGTCCAAAACTAACGTACTGGAAGTATACCGTCGTTACAAGGCCCTTATAATTTATGCGGCATCTGTCTGGTGGAAGAAAACAAACAAAAAGCTTCTTTGCTTAAGCTAACTAAAGTACAACGACTGGTATGTCTGGGTATCACTGGGGCGATGCGCACCAATTTCTACGACTGGCGTAGAGGAGGTTCTTAACCTAGCACTTCTAAACTTATAAATATAGAAGAAGCAAGGACAAGTTTTACTCAAGCATGCACATAACATGTACTGTCTTCCAGGTGGAGACTTGTTTTTAAACTCTCTGTTTGAGAAAATATCAGACGGGGTTGCAAAAACCAACATTATATTAATTCTCTCGATAATAAAGCAGCAATAGTTGCAGTCAGTTCAAATCTACTCCTAACTTTTTTATGATTAAGAGCCTAACTGAACTCGGAAACGATAAAACAGTTAACCTCATTTGAATTCCGTGAAACAGCGGCTACGAAAGAAATGCCCGACTCAATGGCTAGAAGGACGCAAAATCTTTTTTCAATTTAATTTGAAAGTTAATGAAGACATACTACAGAAATGATCCTGTAGCCATTGCCTAGACTACATCCGATAATCACAGCAAAAATAAATATTCGAATGTGGCAAAAATCGCAAAGCGCTATTCACTGGAAGTTGACACCGGCAAACAGAAACTCCAAACTGTTTATGTCGGAACATTCGGAGAAAAGAATATTTGATTATCAGATATTAAGCAGACATTAGTCCCGAAGCCTAGTGTGAGCTCTAATTAAACACATTGTTACATGAGGAAGTATCACCATAGGAATGGTTTCTCTGTGAGCAAAATATGCTAAACTTGTGCTGACGGAAGACAAAACATCAGAGCATATGCTCTGTGAATGTGGCGACTTGCTCACAAAAGACTTCGTCACTTCGATCAGAGTTTCATGGAAACCTGGCTTTACCTCATCGAAAAAAATACTCAGCTTTATTGAAAGAGCAGTGATCGAAGAGGAATCATAGATAACCCAGAGTACGTCACAATAGACTCAATTGAGTCTTCAGTGACAGAGGTAATCAATTCAACCGTAACACGAATCTAAGGATTGCCACAAATAAATATACCAATATTGTGACAAATAAATTTATTTTGTTCAAATTTTGTATCCAGCGATACTCTTTTGAGTTTCTTATCGGAAAGCTTATAGAGGATCTTTCAAGAAAAATATGGGGCCCAATAATTCAGACAGAAATTTAAGGTTTGAATTAGTTATAGCGATAGGTTGCCATTGGTGCTCACATAAAAACTGGAGAACATAAATTTTAGAGGAATTGATTTAATATTACACTTAACATTTCATATTGCATTATTTGAAAAAGTACAGAACCATTTACACCATTTTAATGCTCTTTAATTTCTATAGGTTGTCCCATTAATGGAACATCCCAGTGATTCATTTTTAGCTGATTTAGAGGAACATTTAATGGTGCTTGTCGTATCACTAAATCAGACAGTTGTTCATAGCTGCTTATCATGTTTAGGGGCCGTGATAAATAAAATTACGAAGAATTATAAGTTAATACGGGACTGCTTTTCTAGGTGAGTAGTATTTTTTTTTAAATTATCTATTCACACTAAATATTATTCCCTCCCTACACACACAGATTTTATAAGACTTTAGCCAACAGTAAAGAGCATTTGGTTAACAATCCAACTATACCAATTGAACAAATTTACCAGCCGCTTTTCAGACGCAGTTTGTATACAGTAGGAATATTGATGCGTTTCTTCGATTTCAAATCACCACAAGTTTACGGTCAGGATGAAGGTATACATTTATTTTCCTTAGATTATCTCGTTAGATCTATATAATTTTCTATTGTTTTAAGCTGACGGGATGCCTGCATCAATTTGCGAAGAAGTTTTCGAGTGTTTGATGTATTTCATGAATTGTTCTAATTTCGATATTCGGAAGCAATCATTGGTGTCTCTGGGATTCTTCTGTGTTCAAAATGATGAATATCTGACAAGGTCAACATTAAAAGATTTTTACCAGGAGTTGCTAACATCACCTACAGTTGAATCACATGTTAAAACACTTTGTATGAGGAATATTTGGTTGTATTTAACGGAATCGGAATTGTTCATGCACAACAAAGAAAAAGACTGTAAAAATTTATTTTATTTATGTAAACTGAAGATTAATTTATTTTTTTTTATGCAGGGCAAACACAAGCACAAACTGACGATCTAAAAGAAATGAACGACGTATCGTCGGGGATGGCGAGTAGAATTATTCAACTTTATTTAACTGAAATACTCAATTGCTTCTTACATGCTGACTACGCTGTACGATTGTGGGCTGTTAAAGTAATACAAATTGTCTTAAGACAAGGTTTGGTGCATCCCGTGCGAATGGTGCCATACCTTATTTGCCTAAGTACGGATGATAAGCTAGAGGTACGTAAAAATTATTATAATATTTTTCCGATCTACTGTCAATGAAAGGAGGTTATGGCCTTAATGTATAATATGTTTAGATAAATATCGCTTATTTAATAATATGTCGTAACTAAAAAAGAATCAGTGGAGAAAATAGCAATTAAGGGCCTCGTTGCAAAAAATATTAAAAAATATTCGATTTTTTTTTTTATTTCATATTATTTGTCCACACTCATTTCTGCACATCACACAAAATACCGCTCCTTTGTGGGATAACGGGAAGTGCCTCAAATTTTACTCTGAAGTCGGGGAAGTCGAATAAGTTACTGCTAGATATGTTTTCTTTTTTGGCTCTCCTGAAAAGTAGTGTTTTTTCAACTTTCGGTACACGTTTCTCAGTAACCGCACATCGTAGCGTCTTAATTTTTTTTTTAATTTTTCGTGGACATATTGAATTGCTTCATACGTGAGCAAATTAAAATATCTCATCAAAAACTCATTTTTTCAAATATGAACGAAGAAAAACGCTAAAAAAAATTTTAATTCCCTTTTTCTTAAATATCTCCTATGAAATCTTTTTAATTTACTCACGTAATAGGGTTTTAAATACACTGAACAATAAGTGTAAAAAATTTGATTGTTGTGAGTTAAGTAGAAGCTGAGATTCCCCTTAAAAGTTTTGAATTAGTTTCATGGGTGTACAAAACGCAATGATATACAACTGCCAAAAATGCTTTCTGATTACGGTTCTGTATTTACTGATATGATATTCTAACAGTTTTTAGTATCTAAAACGAGCATTTCAACTTGAATGGTTTTATTAATGCATTCGTCCTTATGCGTTGGATTTTTACAAACTTTTGCACTGGATGAATAAATAATAAATATCTAGAGTATACCTAGTTCTGCCATAAATATTGATACAAGTGTACGCGACTTGTTGCTGACAATCTAAACGCAGGACAGTTTTATGTTGCAAGTTTTGACTGTTGGTATGTGCTCTACAAACGCGACAAACTATTTCAGCATACCTTAAACCGTCATGATGGAATGGTCCGACAAAGAGAACTGTATTACTGTTATTGCTCTTCATAAATGTTGAATAGAAAGAGCTCATATTTTTGAGTTGTTGAAACCGCTGAATATCACGTGTGTTTTGTGTATCGTTCTATCAAGTTGTTTGGCTGATACTGGAAATATAAAGGACCGTAAAAGATCCGGTTGGCCTCGCACGTCAGAGGCCATCAATGCTGTCGAATTCCTGTCGGCAGATAAAAAATGGTGGCTCTTGAAATGAATATAGCGCCGTGAACCATGAGCCGCATCGGAAAAGAGACTTGAGATTTGGGGCTTTCAAACGACAAACAAGACAGTACCTTATCTTATCGTTGAATTAAAAAAAGGATATATAAGGCGTTGGTAGCAGCACAAGAGATACAAGAGATACAAGAGACACAAGAGATAACGTACGGTAAAGAGAATTACAAAAAAAATCCTGCTTACTGACGAAAAATCTTTATCGTTGATGAATCTTAAGGCCCCATGCGTCCGGTACGACAATTTTTTATCCCAGTTTGATTTTTCTTTCTTGAGAGGATTTTAGTCGATTGAAATGTTTTTCGTTTGTGTAATTCGACGTGGACAATACGTCTGCATCGTTCGCTGTCTATCAGTGAACAAATTTTGATTTTACAGGAAAAAATGGTGTTACAGTTTTTCAAATTATTAACGCATAACTATTAAAAATCAATAATTTTTTCATTCATTTATCTTCTAGAAATACCAATTACTGTCAATTAACAATTAACTGTCTATGATACTTTTCAATGAAATGCGGTCTTCTTATCTAATTCTTGCCATGAAAATCGTGAGAAATTGCTTCAGTTTGACTTCATATATTATTAACAAAAATGAACCTTTTTTAAAATTTGATCTATACAGAACCTTCTTTAAGATTTTTTCTAGCTTTATATTAATGAAAATGACATGTTCATTATTCAAGAGATAGGTAATATGCGTTTAAAAAACTCAAATTTACGCATTTTAAAAAATGTTCAAGGGTTGTTGTTCTAATAGAATTTTTTCCAAATACAGTTTTGAATTTTTTCTCTATGGACGACCTAGTTTACATACCAGCTAAAGAGTGGTGTAATATTATTTTGTTTTTTTTGTTGTTTCCATTAACGTGAAATATTGTCAAGAAAACAGTCATAAATCATCAAAATCGCATTTAACGGGCACATGGAGCCTCAATAAGCAGAATGATAAGATGAGCCAGTGAAGTGGTGTCAAGGATTGAACCAGGTAATAATCCCGCATCAGTGATGGTGAAGAGTATACTATGACGGCATCACTTTATCACATTTTTGAGTTAAAACAGCTGTAAAAAACTCAGCGAGACATTTTAAGGAATATAGTGGAGCGCTTGAATCAAACCATATTCTCAAACAGATCATGGATATTCCAACAGGAGTCTGCACCCTCTCAAAGGGGCAAAACTTAACAGTGGCTTGCAAATCATTTACCTGAGTTTATTAGTACTGAATATTGGCCGGCAGCCAGCCCAGAGCTAATCCGCTTGACTACAAATTGGGGTCAGATTTAGAGGACATGAGCTGTAAAAGATGCTGGATGTTGGTAGCAGCTGTGGACCATTTTCACACGGACATCGTCCATACAGCGATCGATGAGTGGCCTTACAGACTTCGACGCTGTATGAAGGCAAATGGCGGCCAATTTGAATATTTTTCTTTAAATTTTGTAGTTTACTGACACAATAAAAAACTGGCAAATAATTCAAATCCAAACAGTTGGTTGTTTTTGTAGTTAAAAAATCGTGTATCAATATTTATGGCAGGACTAGGTATGAGAAGTGCGAAAATGAGATATTCTAATTGGTTTTTGATTATTATACTGAATTCTATTCACCTTTGACTTCTACGTTGACTGGATAACAACCAATACCGAGTTCATGTTGTCTAGAACTGTTGTATTAATTTTAACATATTGCGGGTTTAAATAAGCGGGGTTATACATTATTAGATTAGTCACTAAGCTAATTTCTTTCATAGCTAAACAATTCTTTGTTTTTTTCAATGCAGGTTGCCCATCGTGCTGATGCTTTACTTAAAGAAATTGATAGGACTTATTCAGGTTTCGTTAACATGAAACTTCAACTCGGTTTACAACTTTCTTTTCTCCTTCAAGAAATATTGCAAACGCGAAGTGATAATCGCATTATTAGAGGTTATACGTAAGTTACATGCATAAATTAAAACTGAATAAAATATATTAAAAATACACTCAATTTTTGGTTTCAGCATTAAGGAAGAGCTGCCGGTTTCAATGAACGACTTTTTATACTCACTACTACGAAATACTAAGCCACAACGACGAGCTTTAGTACAGACTGTAACCAAACAGTTTGACGATCAAAAAACCACACTTCGTCAAATGCTTTACTTGGCAGACAACTTGGCGTATTTTCCATATGTTGTCCAAGATGAGCCACATTATCTTATTCATCAGATAGACTTAATGATATCAGTGACAGGAACGAATTTATTAGCCAATTTTAAAGAAGGTTTAAAACCTATAGTGCTAGATACTGCTGAAAAGTTGAATCCTTTGGATGATGACGACGACGAAGATAAAGACATTTTATATAGTCGCTTACCGGAAGACACTACCGAACTACAGCATTGTATAATTGCTGCTCAAGGCTGTATGTTGATGTTAATTTTAAAGCAGCATTTGAAAGATATGTACGGTATTACGGATGGAAAAATTTCGAGGTATTCACCATCAGAGCCACAGAAAATATATGAAAAGACAATCACACGAAAGCAGGTTTCAAAGTTTAATCCGAAATCAACGATTGATGAGATTAGAAAAGATCATATTGTTAGTAATGAATTAGATGAAAAAGAAAAACGAGATTTGATAGATAAATATTTAGATGTTAGTATTGTTTTTAATGATCTGTTTTTATTCATATTTACCATAAACAAAATTTTATATTCGCAGTTTAAACAGTTAATGCTTAAGCTTGATCCAGAAGACTCTGATTCTCAAGATGAAGAAAAACAAAAAATAAATAATTCGATATCGGTAACACCAAAGACACCATCAACAAATACTAACACAAACGGCAGTTCCGACAAACCAGATCAAGAGAGTTCGAGCTTTGTAAATAATATTAATAATTCTGCTACAGCTACAACTCCAGTGATTCAACAAAGGGTATGCTATACTTTCAATATTTAAGTATTTGAATTAATTTTTAAAGGTTCTGTGTAAGGGGAAATTGGATATTTTGAAACATCTTAAAATGTTTAGAATTTCACTACTGCATCCTGAATAGTAGAAGCGTAGTCGATTCCAGACTATGGCAATAGTCTTCGATCATTGTACCTCATTTTATCTTCAATTTTATGTGCAACGCGTGCGCAGTGCTCTAATTTTCAGGGCTTCTGATTATGTTGATAATTCAGTTTTACAGTACAGTTTTATATTCTAGATGGAACCCACAGGGTGGATGAAAAGTAAGATACCATATATTTGTTAATCGACCGTATTGTGATTGTCACGTCGCGTCACTTCGATGCCGATTCGATATCGACGCATGAAAATGCGATTGTGAATGTCGATTGTCATCGACCTTTGTCACTTTGATCGTCATTTTTCGTCGATGACATAGAGGGAATATTCTATCTTTCTCGTGAACCGCGAACATCCTAAGTCTGACACCGAAAACTTCGTCACTTATAATATTCTACTCTTTACTTGTCCGATTAGCCACTCTCCATTCGCTTATTGAATACTGTTTCTTGAACTGATAGCATCAACTGATAGCAATCCACGTTAAATGTACGTTTTTCATTGATTGTGATAAAAATTCGATCCCCCATATCAACCACCAACTGCTATAATTTAAAATCCATGCTTTGGACATTGAACTGCTTTGATTCCTTACGGATCTGATGTACTTATTTTGGAGTTCTGTCCGTTCGGTTTTTCAGAAGTTTTTTGATGTTTCTGTTGACTGCCTTATTTAGTGCACTAAAATGTATGTCTTACAGATCCATTACAAAGATTTCTAGGTGTGACGTTTGAATTAGGATTAAAATTTGAAAAAATAAAAGAAAATATTTTTCTTCATTTATTCAATGTGTCATAGCTGAACTAATGGGTCTGGTCTGGTGATTTCATCGACATTTAGGTCAATAGGTTATAAAGCAGTCTAGGATTTCCATTAAACTATGGTAAATCTCTTATTGCGTTCGGTACTTTCAACCAAATGGAATGTGTGTAGTTGTAACAACAACTTGATCACTTACCTTTTCGTCGTTATTGATTACGTATTATTTTCAATATTCGCTACACGACAAGCACAAGTATGATAAACCACCGCAATTACTTTTGAAATATAAAAAAATTCGAATAAGGACTAAACCGAATTGATATGCTACCGACTCTGTCAAATATAAGCCCAGAGATAGGATTTGTAAAAAATTATTGTATCTTTTCCTTATTGACTTCCAATTTACAACAGTTCTTTATTTTAGAATTTGTCAAAATTGAAACCTATTGCAAAGATATTTTATGCTTTGGTAGCGTAAACAAATGTTTTCAATAGCTCCCCAAGCTTTTCAAAAAAATAGTATTATTAGTTTAATAATATAAATGTGGGAAAAGAAAAGTGATTTATTGTGAAAAACGTGGTACTAAATATTCAAGAATGCACAAGAAAGGGAACACATAACTCTGTCAACTTGACTATTTAAACTTAAACTATGTAATCGAACTTACTGCTGCATAAATCTGCCTGTAGCAAATAAATAATATAAAGGATAGTTGAAATCTGATTCCATACAGGAGCTTGATAAGAAATTATGGGCTGGATAACCTGTTTAAATATAAGGAACTTGTTGTACGTTGAGAGCTTAGATTTCCTGTTTATTAATGGGTACTGGGCATGAATCGAATTGGATACCTTGGAGCATAACTTTTCGATATGGTCTTTTAGTATCAGCTTCTTGTCTAAACTAAGCCCAAGGTAGTTTATATGGTTAGCCCATTCGATGGGTTGCCTGTTGTGAAGATTGGTGCTTTTCTGTTTTTGGTGAAGTATATCGCTTGAGTTTTCGTGGGATTAATTTTGATCTTCCATCTATTGTTATATTGGTATAGCATGTCCAGATATAGTTCTAGTTCGATTATTATTGAGGCAGGGTATTTTGAGTGACGAGTATATTGCTGGTGTCATCCGCAAAGATTGCTAGTCCACAATTTGCGGTGGTAGGTACGTCTGCAGTATAAATATTGTACAGTGTCGGACTTAAGCATGACCTGAAACAACATAAATTGGAAATGAGAGCTTCAATAATTTACATAACAGACAAAAGTTATTTTCGATGTCTAGGACGATCATTCCAACAGATTCCTTGGCGTTAAGCGATTTTTTATGTCCTTCGTGACTATGCAGTGGTTTGGTGTGGGGAAGACACGCAGAAAAGAAGCGCATCTTGAGTATTCAGGCCACCATGGCCCATTATACTCGAATCCCACAGTCTCTACACGAACTTTATTAAACTGTGGTAAATACAGATTTGTTTGGAACTCTTGTTCAAGGGAGAGCATTGTGTTCCAGTTTTTGTTTCTGGTTTGGTATATTCCTTCTTGCATGGCTTTAGAAATGCGATTGATCCGTCTCTAAATCATCCGGATGTCTAGTTATCTGCCATGGACGTCGTAGTGTGTTACGTTCATTGATTAACAATTCAGTTTCTTCATCAATGAGGTTAGCGTGAGCTCTAGACACAGTTATGAGGGGTGTACATTCATCAACTGCACTCATATCAAGAGAGTTAATCTGGGCTTGCCTATTTAAAATTCTTCCAAACTTTAGACAGTTAACAAAAACTAAAAATATATAAAAAAAGAGAAAAATGTGGACATTTAGGTATAAAAGGCTCTTAGATTCTTATCCAGGAATTTGATTCTATTTATTGTCGGATTCTTATTTTAGTTAAAAACTACACCTGTAAAGATAAAACATTTTTAAAATATATATTATTGTGTTCGGGATAGGAAGTGCCAGCTACTCCAACATCCAGGAACTCAAAACCGTCATCGAAAACAACTTCAACGAGAAAACAGCCAGCGAGAAGTAAACGAAAAAGACGGAAGATCATATCCTCTGATGAAGAAGAAAGTGACTATAGTGATAGCGATTATGCGTAATGTGTTTTGTATTATTGCAAATGGGTTAAGTGAACCTAACTTATATAAATAAACTATAGAGTTATTAAATTACATACACTCATTGCAAATTGTATAAAGTTTAATAAGAAATGAAGTGAAAAATAAAATAATTACAAACAAAAACTAAAAGTATATAAATTTAATTTAATGTAAGACAAGACTTTCTACTTAATGAAAATATTTTTACTGATTCAAATGAAAAGGTTTAAGGTAATATAATTATTTTGTAAAATATATCATTATTTAAAATTCGAGTAAAAAACTACGCATATAAATAAACATTACTAAATAAATAAAAAAAGAGAATATAATATTAAAACACAGAGCCGGAGTCCTTGTATTTATACCGATATAAACATTTAGCTCTAATTTAAACGATTAATACAATTATTGCAAAATTGAATCAATCTATCTTTTTGTTAGTATGTTATTATATTATTATTAGTATTCATGATTATAAATAATATTTATTTGTAATTAAAACTATGAAAGGACAACATTTTAAGTTATACTTTGTACATGAAAACAAAAATATGGAATAAATCAGATTTTTCTGCAAATTCAAGTACTAAGTTTAATTCTATAATAAGAAAGTTTAATTCGGATAATAGCTTTGGATGGTAAAAATAAAACCCCGTCCACAACTATGTTATTTCCGAAAATTGTATTTATATTATAAATATTCAAAAGAAAAATAATTAGATTCACATTGGAACAGCTGTGACACATATTTTGGATTTATTTATTAAATAATAATAAATTTAATTTTAAAACCATGTCTTTTCCTAAATAAGAGTAAGAATATGTTCACGGAAACGAAGTATAAGGGTAGATATTCACCCGTATTGTGAATGTCGCGCTCACGTCACTTCGATGCCGATGCGAAGTGTCACGTCGATCGAAAAGAGCGATTGTGTAACTCCATCGACGTGACTCAATGGCATTGCCATATTGATATGTGTGTATCAGATGTAAATTGCGAATTTAAGGTTTTGTATGTCTTCGTTTACAACTATGACGTTATTTTTATGCAATATCAAATCCTACATTCAAATTTAAGATGCGGATAATGCTTTTTTCTAAAGTGGAAAAGCTATACATCTTGTTCGGCCCATTTTTGGCTCTCACTTCTGCTTGCATCTCGTGACGGTAGTCCCAAAGAATTTTACAGTGCCGAAAATTGGAGCCGTATTTCTTTAATGTGTGTCGATCTACACCACTTTTAATGACGATTACTTGTTGCGAATCCATCAAAATAAGGAAAGAAACATCTTTTTGTCAAATCTATACTTGCATTTTTGCATCAACGTTAATTTTCTTCAGGCGTCACGGACTCGGAATGTCATCGACGAAAAATGACGATCAAAGTGACAACGCTCGATGACAATCGACACTCGCAATCGCCTTTTCATGCGTCGATATCGAATCGTCATCGAAGTGACGCGACGTGACAATCACAATACGGTCGATTGTCTCGATGCGTTCTAGGTGAAAGATTATACGTGATTTATATTACAGAGTTACCACATATCTAACTGATAAAATTCAAGCTTGTTTCCACGCAGTAGAAAGACGACGAACCAGCAAGGAATGAATGCCAGTCTGAATGTTTGGGGTTCTTTTGATCGTTATTGTGTCATCCACTAGCACATACCCTGAACATTCCAAATCGTCGATTACGGTGTCTTTACTTGCTTTAGATAAAGATAAAGAGTTTTTTATTATCATCGCTCTTTTGGTCTCCCTTGCAAGCGAACAACGAGAAGAACCCCAGTTGGCAGTGATCAATCTGTTCTGTGGCAAAGGTTGTGGATTTGTAATTCCTTCTTCATAACAAACTGCTGATTACTGAGGTCGACCAATTCGACCTGTGTTTGGTTGTGGACTTGTAACTGTCTTTGCGGTCCTATGGTACCTCAGAAAATTCCGGATAGCAAGTGGTTTTTTGTAACTTCACAGTTTAGAACCACGTTCAGTTCTCAATCGAGTCTAGTAGATAGCTCGATAGGACTGAGTCCATGGATAAAAATCTTCACACCGTAGCTGCTTCGTTCGTCTAACAGATTTTTTTTACAGAAGCATCACTAAAACTCTTTAGCCTCGTTTGACTGTTCTCACGAAATCTCTAAGAATATTTCTGCACACCGTTCAGTCCTCCCACATTTACTTGGGAGCTTGGATGTGTGAAACGAGCCATTGAAAGTTTCGGTTAACTAGCCAGATTCCGGACCGGATTTTATAAGGATGGCCAGTTATTCTACGAAGTTATTGACTAACCTCGTAAATTTGGTTCAATCTGTCAGGGCCGCGCATTCCTAAAAGGCACCTTGGGAGGGATAGTGTCAATCATATCAATTCATTACGATTGGTAAGGATACACGAACTTAAACTAAAAAATAAGTCTGTAAAATATATTTTTTTTTCCAAGATTTATGCAGTTGTTGCTATGTTAAGCTGGCTGTTAGACTGTAACGGCGCCATTGGCATTAAAGGTTCAACATTTTTCTTTTTGTGCATATCAAAATCACTACGCCCTTACGACCAACCTACAAAAATATAATAGTTAGACAAAGGACTTAGTCGAGTCCGACCATATCGATGGCTTAAAGCACACATATAGTATGTCCACTTCTGAAAAACGTGTGTTATGTCGCTTAAAATATCGAAATTTGGCTATACTTTGTATTGCACTAATCTTTTATGTCCTAACTATCAAACAGAGCATGTTATGGTCTGTTTAATAGCTAGGACGTACAAGGTTTGTGCAATACAAAGTATAGCCGAATTTCGACATTTTAAGCGGCATAACACACGTTTTTCAAAAGTGGACATACTATATGTGTGCTTTAAGCCATCGATATACAGTTGCTCACAAAATTATTTGGTCACCCGGGAGTCCGAGCTAAATTCGTCATTTTAAGACACTAAAATGCAATATATGAAAAAAGTGAAAACTAGGATTTGATGTCGGGATCTTGTTAATAAACAGACAATATGTTTTATAATTTTAAGTAGTTGAAATAAATTTATTAAGTTAAAAAGAAAATAAAAGGTCGAAAATTCATCTCACAAAATTATTTGGTCACCAGTTTATATTACTTTTAATACATTAAATTCTTCTTAACTAAACCTATTTAATACTTGGTGGGGTATCATTTGGCTTTAATAACAGCTTTTAGTCTAGGAGTCGGCGGATGGCGCTAATTAATGAACTCCGTCTTGGTTTTGGTATAAAACTAATTCCTGTAAAATTTTAAATTCCTGGCTTAACTCGTTCTGGAGTTATAGTGGATTCAGTAACGAGCATACATTTTTGAAGGACTTTTCTAGGCTGCTACACGAAGGACTCATTCGATTTGCATCATATTCGGAAAATTCGATTCAAACATTGTAAACCTTAAGTATGCAAAATTTAAAGTTCCTAACTTGAAGCATTCGAGCAATATTTGTGAAAACGTGTTTTAAGGGCTCTTGTATGGGAGGTACCCAAAGGAGTGGAAGGATATCGCCCATTAACGAACTTATCCTTACTTTTTCCATTTTACAAGTTGTGACAAAATTTCAACTTCCTAGTTCAACGCGTTCTTGAGTTATCGTTCAAACGGACGGACGGACAGCAAACGGATTTGGGGGTTTTGGCCAAAAATAAACACAAAATACCATATAACTTTTTTTCGTCCGAAGCTCGGTTCTATACGTTACAAACTTTTCGGGCTGGATTAAACTTATAATACTCTATATGTTCATCTAGAGTATAAAAATCTGCCAACAGTCTGAGCGCAACTTTATTATTTTTCCGGCAGAAGTTCGGAACGCGCTCAGTTCTGAGATGCGGCGTAGGTTACTATGTGAAGACCTAGTAGATATGACGAAAATCATGGAAAAATATGCATTCTCTTTTCATTGATCATAATTTTTGCCCCCCCCTTCTGAACGCCAATGGATATTGGAATTTTTTTTTCATCAAATTTGCTTTTCTAGTTGATTTACATATACACACACCAAGTTTCAACTTTCTAGCATAAGCCGTTCTATAGTTAGGAAAAATACCCCCACCCCCGTACCATACTACCCCTAAATTTTTTTTTATTTTTCCAACATGCCGCTACTATAGCTCTACCTAAATACCAAGTTTAAGGTTTACTATATATCATTTTAGGTTCTTAAGATATAAACATCGGAACTTTTTCCTTCTCACCCTCCCCCTCTACACCCACATCCCCTATTAGGGTTCAATTAGCGCTACTTCTGGTAACAATTTTAAGCATCTATTTTACACTGTTCTTGAGATATGAGATGTGCTTTTTTTGAAAAATTCTTAGCCCCTCCACTTCTATGCTCCACCACCCACTTAAAATTTTTTACTTTGATCAGTTTTTATTTGTCGACCTTTATATCCAAACCGAATTTTATTTGTCTAGAGCAATTGGTTCATGAGATATATTTATAAGAATTTTTCAGTTGCTATTGGCTTTGAAATTATTAATATAAATAGTGAACAGTGCGAAATGTTTAATAGGATCACTACTAAAGGATTTAACACTGAGCAGATGAGTTCTGTTTACACTCTTATCAGATTCACTAACACCATCAGAGATACCAGACAGTAGTTGATTTGTTATAGGTAACATTGCTGTTCTGGTAGATCACATCATAGCCAAACAGCACTCAAAATTATTAACACCAACTAGTACACTGCCATACCCGGCCCGATTTCTGACGTCCCATCCCTAAGCTGACTGGATTGTACACTACAGTGTATTAAAGGCTAACCACCTAAGTCCAGTTCAGTATCCTTAAAAAAAAAAAATAAAAAATATCGTAATTTAAAGTTTTTTACCCCCACCCCCATACGCAACTGCCCCCACCCAAAAATTATTTTTCAAACTTTTCTTCTAGTATAACTACAAGTATTTCTTAAGTTTGAATAGTGTGCCATTAACACATTTTTTGCGTTTAGGACGCATTATATTTCCCCCCACTCCCCTTGATCAATATTGACAATTTTTATGCAAATGGATCTACTATCAGAGCTCTATAAATTCCAAAATTCAGCTTTCTATCATAAGCGGTTACTGAGATCTAGAAACCAAAATTTTCCGTCTAAAACGCTTTCCCCTCACACCACCACCCCTAAAAATTTGATCACTTCAAGGAGCCTACCCCGTCTATTCGTAAAAAAAAGATCAATTTAATATCTCAAAGCGTTTGGGAGCTACGAGCCTCCAAACGATTTTGCGTACGGCGGACAGACGGATTGAAAATTTTTATTGCTTTTTTCGTGGCTACTTGTTATGAAACGTGAAAATACAAATTTTCAGGGTAGCAAATTTTTTTTTTAAAAATCGATCAAGATACTGTATTATTAAAATAATAAAGTAAAAACAAGAGTATACATTGGACTATCAATATGTGTATTCATCCGAGGTAGGTGAGTGATTTATATAGTATATACTTAGGTAGGGAACAAAAAATGGTCACTGAGAATGGAGAGCATGGTTTTACCTCCACATCTTTTTATATAATAGCTTACAAACTGATTTCAGAATTTTTTAATATTCAACCCGCAGGTTCAAAGAGGTTACATACATTTCACGAATTTCAACGCACCTATTAGATCAGATCGATTAGATATCGAATTGGATTTTACTTCCTCGGGTCTTCTATAATCGCCTAAAAATTAATTTCATAATTGTGGGTATTAAACTTCAAGGAGGCGTAAAGGAATTTCGCACGTTTTCATAATTTTCGCCATATCTACATATCTATCTCATTCATATTGGTTTTTACTTTTTTCAATAGCTGAACCAGAGCAGGAAGCACTACTGACTACACTATACTAAATTGGCAGTAAGCTGTAGTTTGGAGTTAAATCCTAAGAACACCGGGCTGATTCTTTTTACTTGAAAGAGAGCACTAAGGAACCTAAGAATTGGCCCAAAATAGATTTTTTTTAATTTAATGCTTTTAATGCAGACTCAATATGGAACCGAATGCTATAAACCGTTCCTTTTTACGATCTATAAAAGTGATCTAAAACTTAAATCAAAGTGGTGGAGGAATACATGGGACTATGAACAGCGCTGTCCTTACTACGCAGACCATAGTTCCAATTGCCTCCCATCTCCCTCGTTGCCTTCCAAAATATGACTACTTCTGTTTTCTTTTATTGCATATTATTTATTGCAACAATTTAGTATTTCAGCAACAAAGAATTGCACTTTTAGTTTTTTGAGTCTCCTGAAAAGTGAAAAGTATGTCTGCCATTTTTCCACATTTCCCCCATTATATTCAAAACTAAATAAGCTATAGTTTTAATTTTTGTTTTATAATGATGGTGGTATCACTATAACTACTCTGTGGAGGGAATTTTAAAATTCAACGTATAATACATATGGTAGGTAAGGTACAAAGTATTGTATACAGGAAAATGAAATTGATGTTTTGTTGCCAATATGAAATGCTGCTGTAAATTTTGCGGATTATAGGCATTCCACAATCCATAATATTTTCCTTACTTCCGAATTGTAGGCTTAGCGAACTCAACGCCTATACCTGCGCCTAAGCTACAATCCATATCTCTTCCCATTGAGAGGAGACTAGAGATAACAAGAAGAAATGATCACTTTATCGGAAACCATTTAAAAATTAATGTGTGCAATCTTTCAAATTGTTAGCTTCGAGCGATCAAAAGGTATTGGAAAATATTCCAGTGTTTTATGGACTTCTGGTATAGAAGTTACAGGAAGGAGTTAACAGATTTCGCGGACTAGTAAACTCGAACTTTGTTTTCATTTAAAACTAATTTAATCTCTGAATGATTACTTCAGTTATAGTGGGCTCCGTAAAATGAGTGAAGACATTTTTACAAGATATTTGTATGGCAGCTACTCGAAGGACTAAAGGGATTTTTTCATATTCATTCCTTTAACTACAACTATTGAAAAACTTAGGTATAGAATATTTCAAAGTCGTTGCGTACGGTGTATCGATGTTATTGGACACGTGTTATATGGACTTTTAGTATGGCAGCTACCCAAAGGAATGGGACGGTTTTATTTGTTAACGAACTTAGCTTTACAAATTTCACCGAACATGCAGATTCAAAATTTTAAGATCCTACGCGGAAAAAATTTCATTGGTTATATTAACTGCATAGTCAAAATTCATAAACCAAAATGCATACTGTTTGAGGTTGAGTTTGTGTCATTGGTCGCGTTTACGTGCAGACCGGACCATTCTAAAAAGACCGGTTTGGTCTTTTTCGGTCTTGCATTTATGTGTGCTTTTCAACATAACCAATTTAAAGCTGTCATTGTAAATATTATTTTCAATCATGGATGCAAATTTCCAACTGCACATCGCTAAGTTTGCGCAAAGTGGACACTTCGTCAAATGTCCAACGTTCAGTCATTTTTATTTTCACAGATGTATGCTTTGACGTTTTAATTTTGTTTGGCCAGCACTATTGTAGGTTATGTTTTAGTCTAACACCGATTATGTGCCCGTACTAGACTGGTTCGGTTTCGTTTGGTTCGTACCAAAATCAGAACCAAAATAAGTCCAAATGGACCGGTCCAGTTTACATTTATGCGTGCGACCGAACTGGTTTGGTCTTTTTAGACTGGTCTGGTCTGCACGTAAACGCGACCATTGATTTGACGTCAAATGTTGTTTAGAAAAGTTAGTGCAGTTATAATATAAAATCCTTAGAAATATATTTGTAAGTGTTTCATTTAAAAGATTGAATATTTTTATGGATCGGTATATTATATTACTATTTATGTATTGACACATACATTTATTTTTAATATTATTCAAGTGATTAACAGTTGTTACAACAATTGTATTAAAATTATATTAAATAAATATTTTTTTTCCTATAGTATCTACCAATTGATATTTATGTTTTAATATAGTTATAGGATTTTATTCAAGGGTGTCTAGGTATGAAGAGCAGTGTACATACGAAGAGAGAAAGATTCAAAAGTATAATATTATGCATTTTACAGATTGGAATAGTACTTGAAATAAATCCATATGGTAGTATTATTAGGAAAACTACTGAAATTGTTGGGATAACATTATGAATAGTACATCAATTATTATTTAACCAAACTGTATCATAAAGTAACTATAGAAATTATTAGCAGACAATTTTTCGAGTCTCTACAACTATTTTTTTGTAGTTATTTTACTATTTACCATACACTTGTTTAATATTACATATTTCGGTTTTTGAGGTAAATTTCAACCGCCAAAGATTTTCTTTCCGTGTACGGACAGGCGGACAGTTGGACGGAAAGACAGGCGGACGGACGGATGGACGGACGGACAGACGGGCGGAAGAAAACGCTTGACAAGAAGGTATTGGAACTGACCAACATAGTAGACTGTTTACCAAACGATGTATGTATAATCGCAAGAGAGCTATGGCTGACAATACACCCTAGAAGAAGAGCCGTCAACTTTCTGAAAAAGAACCGTACTTATTTATGTGGAACCTAAAATAAGTTTTATACCATTCATGCGTTACTCCATGTACATTTCTATTGTATTATATTATGCACACACATATGTATATGTATGTATACGTATCTATATAATTGCAAATTTCAATGCTTTGTTCTGGCACCAATCAACATTTTAGCAACACACAAAAAAGTATATTTAGTTGATTTAAGGGCTTACAGCATGCCTGAATTGTTAAATGTGCTGAACAATGAAACAAGATTAATATTCGTACAATTTCAAATAACTTCAGTGTGATTAATAGCCAGCATGAGCGTAGGGAAGAAGCTACACAAATAATGGCGACAAAAACTTGTGAACTTTGAACTATGTTGGCGATTACGTACGAATTATGTTGCGGTTTCCGTTCTTTATTTCATTTCATTTTACTTACTATCTCTAGGATAATTTGATTTATATATCTTAACGTGTCGTTTGTACGAATAGTTAAATTTAATTTATATAAGAAAAAAAAATAAGGTCGTGTAATTAAAGGATTTATATTTACAAGAATGGACCTTGATTAAGTAAGCTCGATATTTTAATACCTAGTACCTACAATCTATTTTTCATTCAGATTAAGGTTACGAGGGTGGTCCCAGAAGTACCTACAAAAAAAAATCCTTCTTTCTCAACAAAGGCTCCTTTTAAGAAGATTCAATTTTTTGAATTCCTTCGATACCCTCTTTACGGTGAGAACTATCAAACTGATCAAAATAACCTTCAATTGCAGACTCAACCTCTGTTGGCAAATCTTTTAACACCGAGCAATTTTTGTTAACGCCTTTGAAAGAAAAGTCCTCAGAAGAATCCTCGGACCTGTGAGGGAAGACTCGATCTGGAGAATACGATACAACAGAGAATTGTATGCCGTCTTCGATAATCCAGAAGTATCGATCCTCATAAAATTTAAAAAGCTACAATGGGCTGGTCATGTGGAGCGTATGGATGACGGAAGAGTCCCCAAACGCACACTAAAGGGAAAAGTCTATGGACAAAGACCAGTTGGGAAACCACGAAAGCGCTGGGAGGACTCTATTGACGCAGACAGCAACTCACTTCTAAGATGTAGAAACTGGAGGACGCGGTCACTGAATCGAGAAGGCTGGAGGCGGCACATCCAGGAGGCCAAGGTCCGATTTGGACTGTAGTGCCATCGTAACTAACTAACTAAATGTTTGTTAAGTTTGAAAAGAGAATATAATCCGAGGGGTCAGATCTAGCGAATAGGGTGCGTAATACAATGTTCAGACTACGAGATTAACGCGTTTAAATCGAGTTAAACGACTTTAAATTACTTCCCGAACACGTTGCTACAACGCGTTTAACAGAATACATGTACTGCGACCCTCGCGGAAATCGAGGTAAACTTTGGAAGAACCCTTTGAATGCTGTAGAAACTCAATTTTGTGCATGTGCACCAACTGCATTAGCTAATTAATTCACATTTAATTACTGTTATACAAACATTTTTGTTTCAAACAATTTAGAAAGTATAAATTTGCTAATGAAACACAGCTGAATATCTACTTGTTAAAACAAATCACATCATGCTGTAATGTATCAAAATAAAACGATCAAAATAAAACACTACTTTTTAAAACGTTTGCCTACTTAAACGTGTTTAAAACGCATAGTCTATGGAGGATTTAAGGAAGCAATTCGAACTATAAGGACCATACCTCACCGGGATGCCAGGCTACGTCGCCAGCAGCGTGGCCACAATGATTTTCTATGACTGGTATCTAACTTTTCCAATGGTTGGAGACGTGGCCGCGTCATACATTTTGTGTGGTCACGCAGCTGGCAACGTAGCCTGGCATCCCGGTGAGATATGGCTCGTTGATTTTGGGCACCGCGATAACGTATTTGTCAACCGGTGCATTGTCTTGATGAACCAACAATTTCCTTTTCGTCCAATGCGGCTCTTTCCTTTATTTCATTATTCAGACGCTGCAATAAGTTTCCATAATACTCGCCGTTAATAGTTTTTCATATTTAAAGATAATTAATTAAAGCTATCGCACGCGCATTTCAAAAAAACTGTCAACTGTCAACTGTCGCCGTCCTTAGAACCGATTCTCCGCTGTTACTCCATTGTTACGACTCATGTGTGGAGTAATGGACAGATGTTTCGTCTATATAGTTAAGAATCGACGCAAAAACTCTAGATGAAGTACTGAACTTCGATTTATATTGTAGTTGGGGATAAAGTAGAATATATCGTGCGCATGTAGTTTGTCCTTTACAAAGGACTCCCATTTGGTTGCTACTTGAAACTGATAGACAATATCATTTGTGTTCAATGTCTTATCTGTAGCTAGGCGAGGTGTAGGAAGGACTCGATTTCTAGCATATTTATCGCTTTACCTGGATCCATTTAAAAATTAAAGTGTACACAATTTCATATTCCTAGCGTGAAGCATTCAAAAGTTATCGGAAAATGTTTTTGAACACGTGTCTTTAGGAAATTGTGTACGGGAGCTATTGGAAGAAGTAAAAGGATTTCACTAACCAGTAAACTCGAACTAAACACCCAAAACTAATTTCTACAAAATTTCGAATACGTGAATTTCTTGAGCTATAGTGAGTTCCGTAAATTAATTAAAGACATTTTTTCATGATATTTGTATGGTAGCTACACGAAAGACTACTGGGACTTTCTTCGCAATCATACTCAGCTCCAACTATTGGAAAACCGATGCGTACAAAATATACATATAAGTCGTAGGTTAAGCAGTTTTGAAGTGGTCTGTCATTCTTGAATTCGTGTTTTAAGGACTTTTTGTATAGAAGCTACACGAAGAAGTTCTGGAATTTTACTGCCTTATATGAACTAGAACTTCATTTTTCCTCAAAACTAATTTCTACAAAATTTTAACTTCGTAGCAAAACGGTTTCTTAAGGTAGAATGAGTTCCGTACATTGAGGATGTTGTTACAGGATTTTTGTATGCCAGCTACTCGAAGGAATCATGCTGCAATCTTTTGTATTTATTTATTTAATTGAAACTACTGGAAAACCAATGTAGGTATATACAAAATTTCAAAGTCGTAGCTTAAGGCTATTTGATGTTATTGGTCAATATTTATGTACAATTATATATTTTGCCCGTTAATGAACTTATCCTTAGAAATTCGACAAAAAATCTATTTTCAAAATTTCAAGATTCTAGCTGATGAACTGACCAGGTAGGGCTCCGTTCTCCCTGGGCCTCTTGCGGAACTAGTTCACGTTCCTTTAGGAGTTGTAAAAAAATACTCTCTCACTTCCAACTAGCGGCTAACTCCAGATGGAAGAGCCTAACCACCTGCACAATATCTAGGATGATTTTACAACCGAGCCAAGTCAGACGAACTTCTATACACGACCCGGGCAGATGCCTCCAGAATCATGGCTATCAGTACAGGTCACTGGCCAATTGGGGATCATGCAGCCAAATTGGGCATTCAGTTCCTATGTACACTGCCGCAGCTGCCAGGACACTAATGAGCGAGAGTCACTCGTTCATTTCCTGTGCGAATGTCCGGCTTTAGCTAGAGCCCGAGAGCGAGCGCTAGGCAGACCCTTCTACGGGGACCTGACGGAGATCTCGGGGAAGAAAATTGGAGAGTTATTACTATTCCTGATCAGCACGGGGTGGTTATAGCGATGCAATACAAACCATTTTTCCCACTTTCACTCTCTAAAGTCCCCTGTCATAACAGCCCTTAACAGCCGGGTTTAACATGAGTTTGTGGTTTCAAAACGGCCTCTGAGCTAATTAAGCTTTGTCTAGGAGACTGGGCTGACATGTTAACCAACCAGGCGTTCTTGAAGCGTCAAGCGGATTTTAAGATATACACATTAAAACTTTTTCCTTTTCACCCTCCCCTCTCCTCAACCTTTACACCCACACCTCCAAACTTCCATACTAGGGTTCTATTGGGCCTACTTGTGGTAAAAAATTTGAGCATCTATCTTACAATGTTTTTGAGATATGAAACGTGATTTTTTGAAAAATTCTTATCCCCTCCACTTCTATGCCCCACTACCCCCTTAAAAAAATTACTTTGAGCAATCTTTATCTGTCAAGCTTTACACTCAAACCGAATTTAATTTCTCTAGTGCAATTGGTTTGTGAGATATCGTAATCTAAAGTTTTTCACCATCCCACCACCGTACGCAACTGCCCCACTCAAAAATTATATTTCTATCTACTCTCCTAGTACCTATAACTATAGATATTAACTTTATCTATGGCAATAAACAAACATGAATTGAAAATTGTTTGCCATCAGGCTCGTGCGCAGGATAGTATGAAGGGAGGGGGGTTTGATAATAAATTATCAAGTTCCCACCATACTGAATGTCAAGACCTAAAAAAAAAAGGAAAAGGGTCCTCACTTCCCAATGAAAATGGGCCAATGGGGGGGGGGGGGGGGTGAACCCCCTCACCCCCCGGGCGCACGGGCCTGCTTGCCATTAACGGTTTAGGAGATATGGATTTTAGAATGTGTCGATCTCGGCTTTCTTGCGTTTCGGACGCATTACTTTCCTCCCAACTCCTACACCCCTTCACCCAAATCAAAATTTTGTAAATGGGTCCACTATCAAAGCTCTATAGAAATTTCAAGTTTCAGCCTCCTAACATAAGCGGTTTCTGAGATCTAGAAACCAATTTTTTTTGTCTAAAACGCTCCCCCCCCCCTCCTCCCCTTTCATACCTCCACCCTTCTAAAAGATACCAGTCGTAGAGATTCACCCAACCTACCCACCATACAAATTTCATGATAATACCTCAACGGGTTTGGGAGCTACGCGCCTTCAACGGCGTACGGCGTACAGACGGACATTTTTTTTTTTTTGCTTTTTTGGGGCTTACTAATTACTAGTCCTAAAACGTGAAAACACAAAATTTCAGAGCAGCAAATTTTTTTGAAATTTCCGGGCGATCCCAATACTTGATTATTAAAAAATAATAAAGTAAGAGTACATATAGTGTCGTTCCCCAAAATCATAACTAACACTGTCCTCATCAAGAAAGCGGTGTTACGAGGACAAAGTTCATAAGCGGTTAAAGTCGAAATGCGACGGAAGAGTCGACACCACTGATAGTCTTGAAACACTATTTACGATTTTTGGCCATAATCATGAAAATAATCCCTTCTTTTCTTCCCGTTCATGTAAAAGGAATTTGAGATGAATTGTTCCAAAATCATGGCTGATTTGAGTCCATATATTATTCAGATTTAGAGCATTACTTCGTTAACACCAAAACCAAAACTTTTTGTCTAAAACCCTCCACCCAATTTAAGCCTCTCACCATCACCGCATTTGTCACTAAAATGTATCCACCCAAAGTACCTCAAAGGTAGACGGCGTGAAAACGTGAAAATATCAAAGTATGTATGTACCTACATTTTTCGTCGAACCGAATACTTTAATATAATAAAAACATAATAGGAACCTAATACATGTATCAAAATTTCTTAAACTTGCGAAGGTTTTTTACCTATCTGATCTAGAGTCCATGAAAATTTCATTACACATTTAATTTACGAGTATCCTTCAAGCAACAGCTTTACTTCACGGATTACCTTTTCGAACCACTCTGCTTTTTTTAATGACATTCATTGCTGATGTTGATATTTTTCTCATTTACACCTTAAGTAAAACAACAAACTCATTTAGAGAATCGACCGAAGGTGTGAGCTGTGAAAACTAAATATAATATCAATAGGCATTACGAAGGCTCATTGCTTTAAATTCTTGTTTACACTTACTTCTGGGGAGATGCCCATTTGAGTAAGCATCTATGCATTAACAGCATAAACTCCACCCCTCCTTTTTATAAGGGTAAAATGCAACAACCAATAACATTAAGGGATATGGAGTACATTTTGCACATGCGCAGTGCAAAAAGGGAAACAGGAATGAAGTCGATGCGTTAACTGGAAAAAGTCCCATTGTGGAAAATCTTGGTGCAATTTTAAATTGCGAAAAATACTGCAGCGCTTACAAGTTTCCATTTATTATTTAAGTCCTTACAAGTTTTGTTCATCAGATAGGTAGTTTTTATCTCTAGAATTGGGTAAGTACCCGGCTAACATTCAAATGTTTCGTTTCTGATCGATTCTGGTCAGAAAGAATGTCTACTTACGGTCTTCCGAAATTTAACCACAGGTATTCGAAATCCTTCCATATAATGCGAAATTGTATAGGATTGGCTGAAATATAATGTTACTTCATTTACCAGTTCTAGTGGGTTTTCCCGTAAGACACACTTGTACAAGTCGCCAAGGTAAACACTATCCCACAACCTTGCCAAAATGTTAATAAAGGGTTTCGTAGCAATAAATGGTGGCGGCAAACGTTTGATGAAGATTTCAAAACCTATCAACTCCTCGCTAAGGTGGTAGTAAATAGTTTCCGCAGAGCCATCGGGCGGTACTTAAGCTGAATTTATTCAATTAATTGCGATCATCGTCTACGCTTGAGGAGGGCTTATTGTTACTAAAAATTAATTCAATCGTCAAAGGCTTCTGGCTGAATGTGAGTGTAGTTCAGTGCATAGGATAAATGAGGTACACATCGGTGCAATAGTTAAATGTGAATTTTAGTGCTGATAATGGAAAAGTTGAAGTGTAATTGAGCTTGCAAATGATATGTGTGAAATTAAGATATATAATCAAAAACGTGTTAAGAAGGGTTTTAAATTAAAACAAATTTGAAGCCGTCAATACGTGGATTTCAAAATTTCGCAAGTTAAAAGTGGAATGTTAAATAAATCCTAACTATGCTGTTTATTTAAAAATTATAAACATATTTCGTACAATATAATCTTATTGTTGAATATGCTGGTTCTGTAGTTAAGTAATTGAAACACTGTTTTATACTCAAGATGAAACCATAGAGTTGAATCCAGTCTGAAAAGTTTGTAACGTGTGAAACCAAGATTCGAACAAAGAAGTTTTACATATATTATTTTATGTTCAATTATGACGTAAACTCCAAACACGTTTGCTGTTCGTTTGTCCGTCTGCCCGTCTGTTAATCTATCCGTCTGTTAGTTTATCCGTCCGTCCGTCAATCGGTCTCTCCGTCCGTCCGTCTGTTTCCCAGTCCAGCCGCTAGCACGTTAACTCAAGAATGCGTTGAGGAAGGTAGCCAAAGGTAACGAACCTGTAAAATGGGAAAAAATAAAACTAAATTCGATAATGGGCAATATCCGTCCACTCCGTCGGGTATCCCCCTTCAAAAGTCCTTGAAATACTTATTATTATTGTCTGAATGTTGTAAGCTAAGGCCGGCCCCACACTGTAAGAGCAAAAACAGTATTAGTCAAAAATATTTTTGACTAATCATGAATACCACCTTGATCAAAAAGTTCCCGGAATTTATTAAGAAAATTAAAAATTCAAGTTTATTCATCTAAATCTATATTGTCCCCTTAAAAGTAATCCCCATCGACTGCAACACACTTATGCCAGCGCCTGATCCAACCCTCGAAACATATTTTATATTCGGTTTTCGATATGACCATCAGTGCTCCCTGCGATTTTTCCATTACTTTCTCTCGGCTGCTGAAACGCGTTCCCCGTAGTGGTTTTTTAACTCGATTGAACAGAAAGAAGATACAGGGAGCCAAATCAGGTGAATTCGGTGGCTTTTGGATGGTATTTGTTGCTTTTTTCGTCAAAAAATTACGAATAATGATGGCACTGTGCGACGGTGCGTTATCACGGTGCAAGACCCACGAGTTTTCTGCCCACAATTCTGGTCTCTTTCGGCGAATTCCTTCACGCAAACGTCTCATAACGCCCAAATAATACTCTTTGTTTACTGTCTGGCCTTCTGGCAAAAACTCATGATGCACTACACCGTTGTAATCCATGAAAACCGTGAGCATTGCCTTCTTTTTTGAACTTTTGAACTTTTTTGAACTTTTGAACCGCTCGTGCTACTGGTAAACGACCGTTTTCTTTAGAGAATCGTTTTTTCCAACGTTCGCGCACCATTAAATCCGTTTTTTACGCAAAATTTTTTACAAGTTCGTTGTTGCAAATTTAAATCCATTTCTAAAATTGTAAAAAATCGCCAACACACACAGAGATAGATTCACTCTTGGCTACGTAACTTTTGCAAATGTCAAGCTATGACGCTAAGATTTAGAGGGAATGTCAACAACAGATGTACCAACTTAACAAAAAAAAAAAAACAGAACTCAAATCGGAACAATAAAAGCGCCACACGGTGGTTATTCCGGGAACTTTTTGATCAAGGTGGTATGTCGCTGTTTCAATAGCAGTTCAATGATCAGAGCACACTAATTAGTCGCGTGCCTCCAAGGTACGAGACAAATCAGTTTTTAACTAAAACTTTTGGCTGGACGCACTGAAAAAGCAAAAACATAAATGTTTTCGATTAATACTGTTTTAGCTCTTTCAGTATGCGGCCAGCCTTGGAGCTCGAATTCTAGCAGGCATAAACTCTCTAATGATTGAAGCTGAAATTCCGATATATAGTGCAAAACAATAACGTGTCCTTCGCGTAGTAGCCTACAAAAGTCTTTAGCAAAAACCGCTATAGCTCAAGAATGCGTCAAAGTAAGAAGTAAAAATTAGTTTTCTGCCAAGAGCAAGAATGAGTTTAATAATTAATAACATCCATCAACTACCTACACCTGTTATACAAAATTCCTTAAAACATAACGTGCTAGCCAATATGGAACGGTATGTTTAGAACACTAGAAGTTACGACTTTGAAATTTGTATATTTTGATTAACAGTCGCAGCTAAAAGTATGAATATAACAAATATCCTATAGGATTTGTGTATGGCAGCTACACGAAGGAAGCTGCCATACAAAATTCCTGTAAAAATGTTTTAACTTAATTTAAGGAACTCACTATAACTCTAGAAATCGTTTAGTAATGAAGTCGGAATTTTGTACAAAATCCTTTTTAGTGAAAATGAAGTTCAATTCTATTAGTTACCAAAATTCCTTCGGGTAACTAACATACAAAAAGTCTTTAAAACCCGTGTTCAAGAATATTGGCTGATAACATCAGAAAGCAATAATCTAAAAATTTTAAATTTTCCCTTTATTGTTTTCCGGCTAAACTCAGGAAACGGTCAAAATAGGGTGTTGATTTATTGTTTACACCATTCCCACATATAACACACAAATTAAGTAATTTTGTCCTTAGAATATGGTACAAGTAAAAATATATAAAATATGGATTTTTCACCAGCTAATCATATAAGAAGTCCGGTAGATTTCTTACACTACAAACACATAAAAGTTTGAACCAATTCTCTGCCTCATTAGATCTAAGAGGCAGCGCTGTCGTTTGTACTACTTCAAATTCTTCAAATTTCAAACTCAAATCATTATAGGTTCCATTCGATCAAGGATCGGCTACAGATGTGACCTTACTTTTCTTTCCTAATTCCTAATGAATTAATTATATAGAATTTTCCTCAGCAATTCCACCAGCTGTCAGGGTGTTTCGGAAGACCTAGTCCAACATAATCTTATAGAAAATTGGCCAATTGTCAATTGTCATGTCCTCTCGGACAGCGAATTATCAACAGTCGGGGATTTCGTGTTGGGGTGTCACTCCAATGACACCGGAAAGCTACAAACATTTAATCATAATGACTTCTATGGTAGCTTACCATGAAAACATCAATTAATAAGAGGTATGACGTTGTGAAAACGTATACAAACCCATTACTTCAATTTAGGGGTTGAATTTCGAAAAATTGTGAAAGACATTTTTAGGAGATTTCGAAAGAAGCAAATTGATATTTTATCAGACACTAACCACTTAATTTTATGCAATTATACCAATTGCCATCCATTGATTTTTTTTCTATCGTGTTAGATCAAATCTCAAATTTCGTGGTATTTGTTCTTCTTCGTGGACGTGTTATTTCAAAATCGTGTAAAAAATACCGTGTAAGAGGAGAGTTGGGTGTAGTTGTAAAGGACTTTTGTGTTAGAGATACACGAGGTAATCTGATGATCTTCATATTCAAATTTTTACATCTCGTAGCTTCAAGAGTTTTGAAGCTATTGACCAATATTAATTTTCACGTGTTTTAAGAATTTTTTTACTGTGGTCGTTGGTCGTTTTTTTAGTCTGTAGAATATTTATGTTCAGTAGTATAAATAAATAAAAAATTGCAACTTCCTACATCAACGCATTATTGAATTGGGAACGTAAGGACAGTAAAGCCCCGATTACAATGCATCCGTTCCGTTCCGTCACGTTCAGCTGTCAAAGTAGACCTTATGGGCTGGCCATGTAAATGCACACAATGGTTGTAACGGAACGGATCGGACGAGTTCACCTAAATTCAACTTTTACGGATCACATAACCTCACTTTTCGTGACGGAACGGAACGGAACGTGTGCATTGTGTTTCGGGCTTAATTTCTACTTTTACGGATCACATAACCTCACTTTTCGTGACGTGACGGAACAGAACGGATGCATTGTGATCGGGGCTTAAAGCATATTTGCGAGTTTGGGGCACAGCTAAACCAAACATATAACTTACACATTTTTGACCAATGCTTGGTTCTATGCGTTACAAACTTTTTGGGTCAATATAATACAAAATGAATGTAAAAATGTGTGCTCGTAAATTCAATTCTGTGCATATATTATCAATTTACAGAAGAAAGTGTCGTAAAATTAAGTGCATTACTTCAAAAAGATTAATTTAAAATGGAGCAACTTGCGCAATTCGTAACAAAGTCGTTTGAATTCAACAACAACCGAGTCCTTGATGTGTTAAATATGTCGACAAAAGAAGTCACCAAATTAAGCAGATCAAGTGAAACCTCTGAAATTATGTCCTTTCATTGCGGCAGTGACACCGATTGCGATGATGAATCTGTCGATATAGACATAACAGATTTATCGACGAGTGATGATCACGACAATAATAACAGAGACCATCCTTTGCCTTTAGTGAAAAAATTCTGCAAGGATAGTAGACATATTACCCGCAATTGGCTGATATCCGATTCACCAAAAAGAAAATTCGAAGGTTTGTTATTTCGAACAAGTGTTAAGTATAGATAGGAGCCTATAGTTTTCCCTTTTTCAGATCGTCGAACTTTACCACTAAATCTGATACGAATGGATGATGCGCGTGATAAAAAGGTCGAAATCCCAATAAGACCACGTGCGGTTAAGGAGCTGATTAAAGACGTGAAAAAATTTAGAAGTCTTCAAGATAATAACGTCGATACTATAAAGAGTGAATTTGAGACGAAAAAAGATAAGGAAGTGGAAATTTCCCTCAGCTGTGATATTATAGATGGTAAGTTTAATAATGTAGTATAAGTGTTAATAACAGGAGAGCTAAGTAGAAAAATTGATAATAGTGAAATCCCATTTGGATGGTTTACATTTGCGTTTGGTCTAGTGTATACGGTGGAGGAGTACATAAAAGACAAATGTGCGGGAGAATCTGATAGCGGTAACTATTAGTCAATTTAATTATCTTCAGATGTTAGAAACGATTTCCAAGAACTCAAAAAAATCGTGAGATAGAGTTACATCTCCTTTGTAACTCTTTAGTGACGAATTAGTCTCACATATGCACATGCGAAATCATAAATATTACAAATTTAGAGCATTATTTTATTAAATTTGGCCGACATCCATTTAATGAAAAAGGTTGTACTATCGTATAGTGGGTTCCGGGAGATTAGTACGAGAGTCTTTCAAGGACTTGTACATGCAGCTACACGAAGGACTCATTTTATTTTCTTCATATTCAGGTTTAGTTGCAGCCATTAACTTATTATGTAGCTTATAATTTATCAGCATTATTCCATGGCTTATACGAGTACTATGTTCAGACTACGAGATTAACGCGCTTAAATCTAGTTAGACGAGTTGAAAACACTTTCCGAAGGCGTTTACGAAAACACGTAATTACAACGTGCTTAACCAAAAACATGTATGTAGGTACTGCGACCCTCGCAGAAATCGAAGTTAACTTGGAAGAAACTATTTAGGTAATGCTGTAGAAACTCAATTTTGTGCTTGTGCAACGACTGCATTAGCTAACAAATTCCCTTTTTATTACTGCTATACAAACTCCTTTGTTTCAAACAATTTAGAAGGCATAAATTTGCTAATGAAAAACAGCTGAGTATCTTACAGCTGAGTATCTTAGCAAAAGCTGGATCGGAGTCAGCCTTGGTTGGACCAGAGCCAGTTTTCGGTGTGCCTGTTGCCTCTGTTAGGGCTGCCGTTGATGAGTGGGTGAGTAAATCACACATTGAGAGATGGCGGCTTTTTCCGGGAATGCGGCAGACCAGAAACCTTGTTGAGGGACCAAGTGGACGAACCTCTGCTTTTCTTCTCGAATTGATCAGAAAGGAATGTAGTAGTATGGTTGGTGTTCTCACAGGGCATAACTCGTGTGGCCTACACATGGTAAGATTGAGAATCATTGACGACCCCATGTGCACTGCTTGTGACAAGAGCGACGACACGACGGAACATTTTCTTCTCGAGTGTCCAGCTTACTGCATGTATACGGCGTCGATGTTATGAGGATGGAGGAACGCCGTTCTCGCTCGCTACCTGAGCTTTTGAAATTCGTGAGAAGGACGAAAAAGTTCGAGTAGAGACTGGGGATTCGAGTATAATGGGCCAGGTGGCCTGAATGCTCAAGACTCGCCTTTTAGAGTGTCTTCCCCACATCAAACAACAACAAAAACAACAACATCTACTTGTCAAAACAAATCACATCAAGTTACCATGTATCAAAATAAAACGAGTTCCCTATAGTCTGAACACTACTTTACCTACTTAAACGCGTTTAAAACGCATAGTATGTACAGGGTAATACAATGAACTAGAGATGGGTCGTTCATGAGTGCAGTGTTCCAAAAGAACAGTTATTGAAGTGAGTGAATGAACTAACTCACTCCTTTTGGTGAACTGTAGTTCTAATTTCACAGCTACAAAAGGAACTTGTTCTTTTGCGATGTGATGGAATAATAGTTCCTTCGTGAGTGGGGCCCTTTTTTCAGGTCATCACATTCACTCTGAACTTCGGAACTACTTGCTCTTCGCCGGGGAAGTGAGGACCTTCTTTTTTTTAGGTCATCACATTTACAGCTTGAGTAAGTAAACTAACTCCTTTTGATGAACTGTACTTCCTCATCACATTCACTCTGAGCTTCAAAACGAACAACTCGAACTAGTTCATTGAACTAGTTCCTTCAAGTGAGTGAGTCGGAGTTAACTCATTCACTAAAGGGAACTGCTTTGCTCATCTCTACAATGAACTCATTCGAATTACTTTTGCGAAGTTTATTTGTTTAAAATTTCAGTTTCTAATGTAACGCATTTGATAAATAATCGTGAACATGTGCTTTATGAACTTTGGTATGGGTGGAACTTAGGAACTTAGCCAAACAATTTCTATTTAACTTGTGGTGTTAAATGTTAACTTTCTAGGTGAAAGCGTTCTTGAGCTATCGAGCGGATGGACGGGCGGTCGGCGGATGAACGGATATATATTTATTTATTTATTCGAACACTAAACTGCTAGTGATAAATTACAATTATATTACAGCCTTAAAGAATGCTATTTTAAACGTTATTAATTTTAAACTATCATCAAAAGAAATAATTAAGTTAAAGTAATAGGACAGCAATAAGATTTGTTCCCTAAATTAACATAAAATAATACAATTTAAAACTTTTTTTCGTTCGGGGCTCCGTTCTATGGGTTGCAACTTTTTCGGCCACATGTTTTGCGATATAAAGGTTTATTCAATATGGACACAACATTTATGAATCAGAACAATAGAACAAATTATTTGACCAACTGTGTGGCATGTGGCACCATCTTGTTGGAATCACATATCACTGATGTCAAGTCATCAAAATGTTTGCTAAGATGGTATGATAGCGAACTCCATTGACCGGAACATGGCGATCATTTTCATTGACACGGACCAATCACACCTCCGGCATGAAATCCACACCACACAACTTTTTGTGGATTCACGTGGGATCGAAGCAAATTTTCTAAGTCAAAAATGAGCTTCATCGCTGATGATGATTTTTCAATGAAATTGAGGATTTTTTTCAATATTTTGAGAGCCCAATCAGATAATAATTTCCCAACGTCGCTCGTTCGTGAACTTCACCATCATAAGAATGTAAATCTTGACTGACATTTTGACATTGACAAACAAGCATAAAAAATAAGCTTGCAAAAAAAATAGTGTAAGAAGTAAGGGCTGTGTGATTTCCAGTGGTAATGTTAAATGTACTACACTGAAAGAAAAACTATGTTTATTCCAAGGTTGCATTGACTATATTAAGGTTTTTCTAACCATAGTAAAACTGACATTTTTCCAGTGATCATGGCTATGATGGTACTAGCCATAGCACATAATTCGTAAAAACATAGTATGGTTGCATTAATCATATATCCCTACTGAAATTTAATATGGTTGTACCAATCATGCTCGTTACATGATGTAATTGTGTATTATAATCACGACAACCTTATTCTATGATCAGTGGAACCATATAATTTGATAAGATAGCTCCCACAACCATACCTCTCACAGTACGAAAAGTGACGTTCGCGGTGTAAGTTCGCTTCTTTCAATTTCATGTGTGCTTTGTTCGAGAGTGTTTAATTGTTGTTCAAGTCATTTATTTATGATCGAAAGTGTTTTCTTTGTGAATTAATTTTAAGTGTCACATGTATCTTATGATTGACCCAACCTTTATATTATTAAAGAAGGTTGCGTGAATCATACACCAAGGTTCTGAAAGCAGAACTATTATTCAGGCAATCATGTCACAAAAATTTTATGATTGACCCAACCATTTTATTAATAAATAAGGTTGCGTGAATCATACACCTAGGTTTCCACAACCATAATTTTGTTTGAGCTAAATATGTTACATGTTGTAACATAGTTGTGGCAACTATAACCTCAATCATAGTAAGGTTCTCCCCAAATATGGTTGCCACAATCATATTTTTTCTTTGAGTGTAGGTCTTGAAAACATTGCATCGGCGATGTTGCGGGTTCAATTCTCACTCAACGTATAATGACTTATAACAATTTTTCGTTCACTATTGCCTCCGAAATATTAATAAAAATAGTGAACAGCGGAATAGCGGAATGTTTAATACGGTTACACTACTAAAGGAGATGACCATAGATGAGTTCTATTTACATTCTTATCAGATTCCCAAGTACCATCCGAGCTACCAGACAGTAGTTGCTTTGTTTTATGCAACTTTTGGGTTCTGGTAGATAGTATTACAACCAACAGAACTAAAAACTATATACTTCCCTGCCCGATTTCTGACCACACATAATCATGGTGAATAGATTGGCAGGTGCACTCTACGTAGGTGGCGGGAGGATTTTAGACATAAATGTATATCTTATGCAACGAAGTTGAAACTTGGAATTAATATAGGTACTGGTACAATAGTGGAGCTAAAGAGGCCGGCACATCATAACAGTCTAATCCTAATGGAGATGATGGTATTCCGTGAAACAAGTCGGCGCGGAGCCAATTCACCAATGATTGGCTCAGAACGATTCTATAGAGTAGGTTAAAGTTTCATTAATGATGGTATTTTAAAGTGGGTAAATCTTCAGGTGGAATATTATTGGAACTCAGTTTCAAGACTTAGCCAGCCAAAGAAACTCCTGGCGTTCTCAAGTAAGAGAGCGTCGGAATTCCTTTCCTTACACAGGTCCTGAAAAATATTCCATTATAATCCTCGTATTAGATTATAATGGAATATTTTTCAGGACATCATTTTCTCAATTATCATCTTAAAATCATCGGCAAAGTATTATCAGTAAACGCATGCCGATTATGTGAAACCACATCTGAAACCACTGCACACTTTCTGTGTGATTGTGATGCAGTGGCAAGATCAAGAAGGCAGACGCACGGTGGACTAACTCTCCCTATGAGGAGCTGTTAAAGACTCCCCTGTATAAAATCATCTCCTTTCTTAAGGGAATAAATAGGGAGTGAACAAGAGCTAGGAACAAACGACCACTCAGGTCATAGTTCGAGAAGCATAAACGTTTCTAAAGGCTCAACCAACAAAGATTTAGTAATAGTAATTGTAATCATCACACCTAAGAGGTGAGGCAGAAATTGTGACAACGTATTCAACCACATTTCATATAACCCCTTGAGAGTTTAATTTCCAAAATCCTCAAATTAGTTTTAAGACGATAGTATTGAAAAATTTTCGGGTTTCCGGATTCGAGAGTACGCGAAGAGGAACTTGAGAGCAGTTCTATTTTCAGTGCGTTCTTCGTTACACGACAGTAATTTCAGATACGAATATTTAATCCCGTAACTTAAGGCACGGATGACTAATGTAATACCATGGATACACAGCTAGTATACATACCATGATACACTGCACATATGGTATGATTTGACAGTATCTGGTAGAAGCGAACAAAGACATTTAGTTGTGTTACTCACCACACAATTGGGGAATGGCACGACTAGCAGTAAAATGCATTAGTATACCAGGTAAAATTATCGAATTTTGTATACCATGAAACAGGTTCAATACTAGATATATACCAGTTCGTTTATCTCGTACGTGCTTAGTATTGGGTGATACACTGCTCATAATACGATATTATGATGTCAATACCAGCAGTGTATCCATGGTATAATGTAATTTAGGGATCCACTACATTAACGGCAATATAGAGAATAGAACAAAGTGAGAAAGTTTTGTCGCTAAGATGAATATGATTTAAACATGAAATATCAATTGTGATTGCTATGACGGAGTAACAGTGTTAACTGGTAAAGCTCTTGTTGGATGTAGGTATATACCGTAGTAGAGCTCACAATTCAAATCAATCAATTTAAATATATCAATTATTGTCACGAATAACAAACACAGTTGAAGCAAAATTTATTTTCTTAACAAAATATGGTATTTTCAAAATGTGACATGAACCTACATATGTACGTGCTCATATACATACCTACATGCTCGAATTCAAAATCAAATTTAATTTAATCAAAAGTTTAGCTGCGTACAATGTTTGGCGAATCAAATAAATTTTACGCACTTCGCACACAACCCCTTTAGCCTTTACCTTTTCTCGTGGTAGTACATCGAATGCTGACACTGAGTAGGGTGGTAATAAAATTATTTATGTTTATCTGTCCTTTGGGAAATAAGTTATCCCTCATCGACTAATCTAATCTGGAAAATGCTTTCATATTAAAATATATGAAGGAGCGATGATGTTGTAATCGACGTCAGTAAAAGTACAAAAGTCATTTGTATTCGATCCTCCACGAATTGTGCAATTATTACTATTCCATCAGTTGAGTCGGTCTCTCATAAATCGTCTTCCTCTGTTGAAATGCTTCCACTGTTTTTCGGATTAACACATTTATCATAATTAAAAGCCAGTTGAGATGAGAATTGTTTTTATTAATTCGATTTTTGCTGTCTACACCAAAACCGCAAAGTGAATTTTCACGGATATTTGAAGACACACTTAATAATGACGTAGATGAAATCTATAGGGTCACATAAAAAGTCTGGGACGATACCTGTTTTAGTAAGTTTCGAATTTTCACAAAATATTTGTATATAGAAAGTGAGAAGAAATATAAACATTGCAATTAGAATGTATGCATACCTAATACCTAATATAAACTGTATGATTTTTATATTTTTTTCAATTCGCATTAAATCTTTGCTCCATAATATAAGCCGCCATTGAGAGTTCGAATACTTACCAATGTCATTGTACTTAAATGCGAATTATGTACAGATACTAGGTTCGAAAGAAAGTTATTGCGGCTTTTAACTATTAAATTCAAATGCACATATCTCAGCTCAAACAAAGCTTAATTCATCAAAATGATGATGTTACCTTCAGGAATATCAATTCAACGGTCAACCCCCGATTTACTGCACAAATCACTCCGCCGGCAACTTGGCGTCCAGAGATCCAAAAAAAAAAATATCCCTCGATAAAATTTATATCTTAGAGTGCCCATTGAGGCCATTAAAAACGGTAGCAGCTTAGATATAGACTAATTTTAGCTTTAGGATTAAGATAGAAAATCTGTTAGCATTACGAACTTACGTCAAATAAAGCACTTTTTTAAAGCTTAAAACCAACTTGGCATCCTAGATGTCAAGTTGACGTTCACGACAAACGATCTGATAATCGCCATCAAACATGCGGGACGAATTCTCGAACCCTGACTGACAATTTGTCTGGCAATGGCAACGACATTAATGCCATACATAAATTGACAGTGTAGATGCACCAAACGCATAAAGCAATATTGCTCTCGGCATTGCCATGGCTATTTTCATGATAATATTGCCAGAAAACGAAGCGTTTAACAGAAGTTAGAGTCGATTGTCAACAGGTATACTTAAGTTTTTTTGGTTTGATCGCAAAATGAGTGAAATTAAGTGAACTAAAGAAAAAACTATTGAATTAATAAATAGTTTTCGAAGTTATGATTGCTTTGCTTCTCAACTTCATACTTCAAATTCACTCGCTCAAATGAAAGTTGCCTGGTAATCATATGCCCACTCATTGCAATTGGACATTAAACTCTATGGCAGTATTGCCATTGTCATTGCCAGATAAATTGCCAGTGTAGACACTGTGTAACAATTGCTGAATGAGGCCAGCCGTTTGATTCCACAACCAGGGCCGGCCCTAGACTTTTCGGCACCCGGTGCAGTATACACTTCGACGCCCTAATGAATTTATGTAACAAATTTTTCACTAAAAAAAACCAAAAGTATTATAGTTAAGGGGGCGGCGATTGACGATTTTTTATAAAAATTCATGTAACTTTTTCTCAGGATCCGCTCAACCGATTTTAATCAAACTTTGTACACTTATTATGTTCGTAAATCGAATACTACTGAATTAAGGAATTTAAAAAATATTAAAAACTAATTGAACTATAAGGTTTGAAAATTTAATTTAAAAGTACTTTGATACAATTTTTTAAAAACTGCTTCATTCAGTATAAATACCAATACTATTCTATCTTTAACCAAAAAAATCATCTTTATGTCTGTTATCAGTTTCAAAAAAAAGAAACATTTATGGAAAAAATTAAAAAAAAAATTTTTTTCAGGAGAGCGAAAAAACAAAAATTGTTTGTTTGTTTCTTTTTTCAATGGTTTTCTCTCCAAATTGAATTTTTTTTTATATATGTTGTTAATACAAATCATATAGATGGCATTGGTTCTGTTTTTAACCCTTCCTCAATTCTTTTTCATGTATTATGTTTTTCATTTGAAATATAATAAAAAATACATATGAAAATGTATACATGATACCGAAATATTACCGAACTTTCTCACTTTGAACTTACTTTTTGACCACTTTTACCGAGCGGAAAAATCTGTAGTTTGTTTTTTAATTAAATGCAAAAAAAACAATAACATAACATAAAAAATTTTTTTTTGGTCTCCGAGTGAGTAACTCCCTTAAGGTCCAAAAGTAATCATAACACAGAAAAAATTTAAAGAAATTATCTAAAAAAAAATGTTTAAAATATAGTCGTTTCACGTAACCCATATTAAAACGCGTTAATCCCACGCAGTCAGCGTTCACCAGTAGCCATATTAATAATAATTTAAATACAGCATTGTAGATATATATGTATATATTTTTCCAACGAATGTGTTTCCTTTAGCAACAGTACGCTTTCTGATCACTGTTGTTTTTTCTTACTCGTTCTTAACTTTTTTTATGCATTTCCAAAAATTGTTCCAAAAATACGCACAAACAAATAGGATGCAAGGGTCAACTAGGAGTTTTATTTTTATTTATTTAATTTTATTTTTAATGTTTTGTTTGTGTTGTTAAACCAGTCTGTTCTAGTAATATTGAAACAACTACTGAAAGTTAATAATTCAATGTCACAGCAACAAAGCCAAGTTAACATTAATTTGTCTCTCTCATCTTATTAAAAAATTAGTTGACCCCTTTTTCTACCAAGGGCTTCAATTATAACTTATAAAATAATCTTGTTCTTGTCTTGACTAATGAAACTTGTTTCAGGATTCAAACAATTAGAATTAGGATCGTAGCATTACAACAAACTGAGTTGAAATTGGAAGCAGAGATGGAAGAATTAACAACTTCATTTAAATTTCCCGTTCTTTTATGAACATTTATTTAACCCTTGAGTGCCCGCGCAGTAATTAATTAACATATTAATAATCAGTATAATAACCAACTGAAGGTCCAGGACCCGGAAATCAGTCGATTTATAGTAGAAATATAGTTGCGGCACTGAGTGCCGAGCGTGTGTACTGGCGTAACATTCCGCTGCGCGTGTACTCAAGGGTTAAGCTCCTTTCCTGAAGTTTTGCTTCTGCATCTCGTGCCTTTTTTCTTTGCTTATATTTCCAGCCAGAAGGCTCCTTTCGTTGTCCTGAAAATGAAAATTTTCCCTCCAATTTCCCTTCAATATTTTCATTGAAAGAGTTGAATAACAAATTGCTCATTTTCTCAATTGATTTAAACCAATTTACTTCTCTTATCATTCATTCATCCAAAACATACATTCCCCTCTAGCAAAAATGTCGTTTGTCCCGTTTCCCCACATAATTCATCGGACCGCGTGAAGTCGCGAAGGCGCGATAACGCTCCATGTCTATCTTTTTCTATTGTATAGAAATCATGTTCTGAGCTCTTTCAGCACACAATCAAAAAAGCACCAAGCGCTTCGGCGCTGTGGGAGCGCAAATCGAAACTGCTCCAAATGAATCGTACGAACCCAAAATTGTACTAGCTGATGAACGTATGAATGCAAAATTGGAATAGCAGATGATCGCACAAACGAAAAGCGGTACTAGTCGGTATCGAAGAGTGAGAATATCTTTAAGAGAAAAGATTCAATGTTTTGGTTCTTGAACGATAATTGAAAGAGTGTTTTTAGAAAATGAAAGAACTGTGAAACTGCAAAATCTAGAATATGCATCGGAAAAAAGTGTAGCAAATGTATTGAAAAAATCCTTTCAACTAATTTCTAAGTATGTTTTAAATTTATAGCAAAATATTTGATGAGATAATACCTATATAATATGCACTGATTTTATTGCCTTCCTTAATTTGGCGCCTTCCTTAATTTGGCGCCTTCCTTAATTTGGCGCCTGGATTCAATGCGCTATTTGCACATATGGTAGGACCGGCCCTGTCCACAACTGTTTTAAAACAGGACATAGGCAAAACTATTCTAAACGAAACCGCATGCGAATTACCAATGTGCTGGTGCAATTTTCTTGCAGGAAAGGTACCCTTGCAGTAAATTAATCTTGCTAGACTTACATTGTAGCTGAACATAAAGTAGAATAAGGAGTACGCTTGTGGCTTGTCGAAAGTAAAAGACAATACTGTAAGTGATAAATTGCATACCTAGAACTTGCCCTATAACGCATAAAAATGTTCGGAGCCCCAAATAGTTTTTTTTCTCAATAGATCACAATATTATTATGTATTAAATTTATTATTAAAATAATTGTGTTATGTGGTAAAAATATGTAAACGGATATGGATTCAGCGTTAAGAACTGCAATGGAAAATTGAGTAGATATTTCTATTTTTTTCGGTGTCATTATTCACATGTTCTAGTTTAGATTAGTTTAGACTAAATTCTATGTACATGTGCGAATTTTTCATTTCTAGAAAAGCCGGAAACGTCAAGTCCTCTAATAGTTCAAGAGCATCTCGAGAGTAGTAGTTCACCACCACCGCAGACATGTCTAGTAACAAGTGCATCTCATGGAGATAACTGCAAGGATTCAGCAGGACATAATACTAGTAGCAGTAACAATAACTCATCAAACAATAGTAGTAACAAACAACGCCGATCTCGAACAAACTTTACACTAGAGCAACTAAATGAGCTTGAACGACTCTTTGAAGAGACGCATTATCCCGATGCCTTCATGCGAGAGGAACTCAGTCAACGATTAGGATTAAGTGAAGCCAGAGTTCAGGTAATTTAATTAGATCGTAGTTTGGGAGACACATTGAATTAGTGGAAATAAATGTCCACTTAGCTTCAATCTATTAAAATTGATTGCACTGAATTACGAGTAAAAAGGCGAAACAATAACTCACAGGATATCACCCTGTGAATATCCATCCAATTTCTTATTCTTAAGGGTCAGGATTTTTTCACTTTAAGTGTTTGAACAAATCGGTTTCAGATGGCGACACATTTATTTATGACTTTTATTTAATGTCACCCCATTATTATTATAGTTGTATATTTCTTCCCCCTATACTTTGGAGTTAACATTCTATTGTGCATGCGTCGGTACTGGTTGCATAGTCTTAATCTGTTTGTATGTTTGTCGGTTACCACTTTGGCATCGACGAATTAATAGATATGCATTTCCATTGGGGTAGAAGAACTGCTACATATTTTCTAATGCGTAAAATATAACTAAGTGAAAAAACATACATCTACATACAGATAAACATCCATATATCCTTCGTAGATCCCACAAATCCAGATACATGGAGTCCAATTCAATAAAAGTTTTGGGTAAAACTGTTTGTGGTGATTGATTACCAACTGTAAATTAATCTGCTTAAGTGATATTTGTTCGAGTAATACAACTTTACTAGATGCTTCACTGACGCTGTGTGACGGTCTGCTCATTTTGTTGTTTAAATTTTACAGGTGAATGAATTCACTTTAAAAATACAAGGTTTTCCGGTAAATACTGTTAAATTTATTTTGTGTGACGTTTCGGACTCGACTGAGTCCTTTATCAAACTCAGTCGAGTCCGAAACGTCACACAAAATAAATTTAACTGTATTTACCGGAAAACCTTGTATTTTCAATTCAAAATGTACTGTGAAAACATTCATCAAAAATGAATTCACTTTATTTAAAAACATTCGATTGTCTCAGTAGGGTTGTGACCAATTATGGGATGCTAAAATATTGAACTCTTACCAAAATTGAATAATTTGACAGTTATGTATATCAAGTGTCTTGCCCTGGTATCCTCAGCGGCGCGAAATAACTAGGTTCAATTCGAAAATAAGTTTTCTATTTTCATATTTTCACAAAGTATTCCCATCCTCTATCCACCATCCACCATCCTCCCTCTATCCACCATCCACAATCTTCCATCCTCTATCCATCATCTAACATTTTCTATCTACAATCCTCCATCCTCAATCCTACATCCACCATCCCCCATCCTCCATTCACCATCCACCTTCTTCTATCCACCAATCTCTATCCACCATCCACCATCCTCCATCCTCCATCTTCTATCCATCATCTAACATCCTCCATATACAATCCCCATCTCCCATTCTCCATCCAACATCCACCATCCTCCATTCTCTATCCACCATCCTCTATCCACCCACCTCTATATACCATCCATCATCTTCCATCCTCTCGCTAAATCATAAGAAAAATAACTCGCGAACCACCAACTGTTAAATGAGTTTGCTAACGCAGATATCATCGCTGGCGTACCCTTAACAAATTTCATCGCAATCGTATGAGTGGTGTAGATTTCCATCGATCCCGACCATTTAATTCCTTGTATTTTTACATATTAGATTTGTTTGATAAAGGACTCAGTCGAGTCCGAAATGTCACACAAAATAAATATAACAGTATTTAACCCGGAAAATCTGTATTTTCAACCAAATATAATACTTTATTATTCAAACATACTGGAAGCCAATCGTATGATACTCTACTTTCTGATGAAGTACTGAACTCAGATTTATATTGTAGATTAAGAAGTACGCATGTAGTTTGTCCTTTATTAAGGATTTCTATTGGTTGCTACTCGTGAAAGATAATTCCTTGAGTGTTTAATTTCATGTCTGGAACTTGGTAAATCATCGAAAGTAAGATTTTCCTTTTTCAAAGACTTTCACATGTGACGTGCAGGAAGGACTCACTCAATTTCTACCATATTGATCGCTTTATAGTAATTTATCGCTGTATATTGTATTCCGCCGAAGTGTCAACCACATATTTTTTCATAGCGTTAAACATATTGAGTATCGAGTAAAAAAAAAGAATTATTTGCGAAAATTTTATTTGCATTACTTCATTCCAAGAAAATCCTTGTCCTACCACACCTGGTGTATTCTACGGCCATTCCAAATACCACTTGGTACGATCGATACTCAAGGCCTGGCTAAGCAGCATACTTCTATTCTTATCAAGATGCCAAAATGGCTCGATTCGGGAATAACCTCAAAAGGAGAGTCGTTCTTTCGAGATGGTCTTCGTATGCTCCAAGAAAGATGGACGAAATTAGCATCCAATGGACAATGTTGTTGCTGTTGGGTGAAGGGAAAGACACGCAGCGAAGAAGCGCATCTTGAGGATTCAGGCCAACATGGCCCATTACAATCGAATCCCCCAGTCTCTACCCGAACGTTTTGGTTATTCTCACGAATTTCAAGAGCTCAGGTAGGGAGCGAGAACGAAGTTCTTCCGCCCTCATAACATCAACGCCGTATACGCCGTATACGTATATCTTATTAAGTAAGATACACATTTCAAAGCGAATTGGTCCTTTCCTACAAGGGAATGGCTGCCTGAAGTGAATCAAGTCAGATTCCTGTATTACCACCTCTGGAAAATCAAGATTTTTCACAAAACCAAAACCCAATATAATTCTCTAAAAACCTTTTGTCAACTTCTTAATTTTTTCAAAGCATATTATTTCTAAAATTTTTAAGGGGTTGGTGGGTTCTAGAGGTCAGGGGTAAAAATCTTTCGATTATAATATCTTCCAAGCCCTTTATACCAGAGGGACTCAATTTTGTTTGTGTATTGGGGACGTGAATAAGTTTCACCTGTTTTTTCTTGAAAAGTAATGCTTTAACAAAAATGGTGAAGAATATTGAATGTATTGTCCATCCGAACATTTCCTTCTCAAATGTCAATTTTAGAAATAATATGCCTTGAAAAAATTAAGAAGTTGACAAAAGGTTTTTAGAGAATTATATTGGGTTTTGGTTTTGTGAAAAATCTTGATTTTCCAGAGGTGGTAATACAGGAATCTGACTTGATTCACTTCAGGCAGCCATTCCCTTGTAGGAAAGGACCAATTCGCTTTGAAATGTGTATCTTACTTAATAAGATATAGTTCCCTTTGTGAATCATTTCTGGTTTCTTTCGAAAGAAAAACCTGCCTTTAAGTTATCCCCTAACGCATCATCTGTCTTCTACTCCGACTCCGATAAATCAGATTTACAACCTCTGGCTCCGACTCCGGTTCTAATGTACCCACCTCCGTAACATCCCTAGTTGAAACCCCCATTGGTATATTTTAAAAAATAAATTATTGCATATTCTCGAAGAGGACACTCATGCACAACTTTTAGTCTAACTCTCTTACTTCCTGAAAACCGGTAGATGTTAGATTCAAACACATGAAGGTAACGTAACTCTTTTCCAATGACGATTTGTATAGAGTGTCGGTTTTCGTTTGAACTTCATCCATCGTTGTCTTTTGCGAAATATGTACTACTAAAGCGGAGGGCAAACAATATTTCACAAAAAGGTCTAATTGTGTTTTGTACTCGTAATACTATTCGAAGACGTGAAGCTTCTGCAGGTTCCCAGTCCACCAAGGCACTGTGATTCCGCATCGGCTCTTGCTGTCAGGAAACGATTTCGCAAGACATTGACCTAAGGTTAGACTTAGACAAGAAATCACTTCCTCAATCATATTTGGCGTCCTAATTTTTAGTGGTATTTGAGACCTCTCTTGTAAGAGAGATCTGAACAAAGTTCATCTGCAGGTTTGTCAACCTCCAGTCGAAATTCCAGATATCTGTGATACGACAAAATTTCCTCTTCCTGGACGCGCCAATTTATATTGGATTCCGCAATCCTAGAAGACGACAATGTCATGTCTATCACTTCCGTACGCCTCGTCGTAACAAATATTGGCTTGTTGGCTCTGTTGTTTACTACGAGGCACGACGCCATATGAACTCCAATAACCGCTCAGCACTAGGATTGCATTTACTGCTGCCCCAAACTGTGTGTTGAGCATTAGCATTGCATCTAATGACAAGGTGTAAATTATTGGTGTCCACGAATCTAACAAGCCCGGTCTCCTCTCTGGATGAAGGAGGCAATAACGAGTCATACGGAAGGTAAGCCGACACTACTATTATGTCATGTCTCCCACGGTTTAGTAACAGTTGGAGACGCTACTAATTCAGTGAAAAAATAGGTCTACAGGTTAATCAAGAAATACATGTTTTTGAGAAAGGAGTGGGCCTATATTTTACACGAAACCAGTTACTAATTGTGGTCTGAGTGGCTTAGTGGCTAGAGCTTTTGCCTTCGGTGCACCTGGTACCAGGTTCGAATCTGTTTGGCGACAAGTAATTTTCGAGCATGGGATTGGGTGCCGGACTACCAGTTCACTCAGCTGTAAAAGAGTACCTGAGTTAAAATCGGGGTAATAATCACGGACGAGCGTGTGGCTGACCACTTCACATCCTAGTGTTCCGTTGGTCTCGTAATGAAGTAGCTCTAGCATTACTTCAAGGCCTAGGCCCGATTTGGGCTGTTGCGCCATTGATTATTATTGATTAGTTAGTAATTTAGTAGAATCCATGCTTCGAAAGTCTTACATATATTAATCTTCCTTAAATAATCGCTTCGCTCTACTTTAATTATAGCTGTTTAAATAAGTAGAGGAAGCCTTAAAGAGTATTTGGAGTACTGTTCTCAGATTTCTAAGTACGGCACGGCAGTATATTAAATTAAATATGTAATTATGTACTAAGCTTCCACTTTCATAGTATAATACAAAATTGATAAGAAATTATTTGATTTGTGAATTTGCCAAAACGGAGTTGAAAGGGAATCATAGCGTTATACCTTGGATACACAGTTCATATACAAATCATAATTTCGTCAATATCACCAGTGTATCACCCAATAATGTGCATATATATAGTACATAGTACGTCAACGAGCTGATATCAACGTTATATCAAACCTGTTTTCTCGTATATAAATTCGATGATTTTAGCTGATATAGCCTTCTTCTAACTGCCATCAGCGCCATCTGTTACTTAAATCAACTGAAATTTGAATGATTGACAGTTGCTGATTTTTGTATTCTTCCGACAGTTAAAATCATGGAAGTATATGGAATGGCTGATACCGAGATATTCCGTAATGAAATCTGATTGTGTAAATTTTTCATGAGAAGGAGAAAGGTTGAAAATTGGTTTGTAGTAGAAGTGAGATGCACGTAGGTAACCTCGAGATTTAAATGTCAAACGAAAGAGACTGAAGAATAACAGTTTGTAGATGAAGTGAGATGCAAGCATGATGTAAACAACATGTTGGGGTTCAAGTGTCAAATTGCATGTTGCTGATTGGTTAAAGGCTACTTGTGCTACTACCATTTAAACTTTCTTCGCCTAACACAATCAGATTTCATTACGGAATATCTCGTTATTAGCCATTCCATATACTTCCATGGTTCGTACACAATCAGTCTTTTTCTCTCTACCGCTCTCTCTAACTATATTCTTCAAATTTTATCGAAACTATAAAAAAAATTATGCGGTACTTAATTCGATTCATAACACGCAGTATGCCTGAAAGATACATCCCTGGCCACTTATAAATTTAAATAAATAATGTACCGAAAATCCATTTCAAAGGAAACAAATCTTCATGTAACCCCCGTGCAGCGGTGTTAAGAGCTACTACTACTGATAAGACGTACAAGTATAAATATAGTGATATGATATAAGTATGAAAATGCAAGCAGCATGGCCATAAAAATTCGAAAGCCATAAATTTTTCTGGTTTTCTTCCTTACAGCTTGACCTCCTCAATATACTTGGACTGCTAGTCCTGCTACGAAAAGATTGTTACAAGACATTCGTTTCTATACTGGCTAACGGCAAGAAGGGACTGCCTTGAATCAAGTTTTCCTTAAATTTTTCATCCGAACGATTTAAGGCGCGAGCTAACACCGTGGACGAGCACGTACGACTATATATATATATATTTGTTGGAAAATTTGTTTGTTCGTCCTTAGAAATGGACAGAAATTGGTCTAAGTGGCTAAGAGGATATGTTTTCTTAGATTTCAGGAAACATGCATATACACACTTAGTCTTACGCTTACAGTTTGGACTGTATGATTTATTAAACAATTAGATGTGATTAACTTTGTGATGTAGTAGATAAATTTGTTTATTTGCGTAATTTTTAGATATTTTTGTTTACTTCTTAGGTCTGGTTCCAGAACAGAAGAGCGAAATGTAGAAAACATGAAAATCAAATGCATAAAGGTAAGTGGCTAATTCAAAAGCTATGAATATTTTTTGTTGGCGCAAGAATTCAAAAACTTTAATTTTTAAATTGAATTTCCTTTATTGTTACTTATTTCCATATAATACCGCCATTTTGATAATAGAGGAGGGGGGGGGGGTACCATATTTCGGAACAAATTAATTAATCCAATATATTCAAAATTTCTCTTTTAGTTTACTTGCCAAAAACATATCAAAACGTTTAATTTTTTTCAATTTGATCATGCATTTCATTATATTATTATTTTATTTTAATAAAAATTCTCATTTTGCCCAAAAGTCCTTCTTCACCTGTTGGACCGTTTTATATATAATAGGCAGGTACACGGGTATAAACGTTCGATTGATGTTCTGCAATCAGCGAACCCTCCACTTTAACTTCGAATAAAAGCAGTTTCTATTCTCGATTACTTTTTGCTCTTGGTCGTTACATTTTATTCTTCTTCAGCCCCTTTTTAATCCGATTTTATTTGTTTATTTGTTTAACCATAAAATATAAGTGAATGCCTAGGTGCTAGTACCCCCGTATCTGCAAATGCACGTGTTTTACTACTGTAGTTACAGTGAAAGGGAAAATATCGAAGTTCCGTTGCTCGCCAAGTGGGTTTTGAATTTTTAACCAACCGAAAATTTTCTTTAATGTGGAGTTGTATTTCATATTCTTTAAATTATGTACTTCAAAATGTAAATTTTTGCTAATTTTACGTTATTATTTTATGTACATATTATATTATTCTATTACTATTTAATAAAGTATTATGGTCGATATGAAATATGGAAAAATTTATTCGAGTTTTCAAGTTATTATCTTAAAATGGTAAAAAAAATCGACAAATATAACCGCCTTGATAAGCCTCTATGATTGATTCTAAAAGTTCCATGCTTCAATGGACGGGTCGTTAATGAATTATGTATGTATGTACGAATGCTCTAGAGTACCATGGATACACTGCTTGTATACAAATCATAATATCGCCAATATCACCAGTGTATCACCCAATATTGTGCATATAGTACGTCAACGAGCTGATATCAACGTAATATCCAACTGGTTTCCTTGTATAAAAATTCGATAATTTTAGCTGATATAACCTTCTTTTAACTGCCATCAGCGCCATCTGTTACTAAAATTAACTGAAGTTTCAAAGAATAACAGTTGCGGATTTTTATATTCTTCCGTCAGTTAACATTTTTTGAGCGTGTTTTACTATTTGTGAGTGTTGAGTAGTCCACTTTGTACATTTCTTTATTAGCAATGAAAGTGCTTTTCGCCGGGACATCATAGACACGAAGAGCTAGCAGTCGAAGCGATTAACAGACACTTGAAATTCTGTCTTTACTAAATGTCAAAGTATAACATGTATGGGCTGTGTATCATGCTATCTTGTATCGCATATCATGATTTCAATATAGTATTTTGTATACAAGCAGTGTATCCATGGTATAGTCCCCCAGAAAGGGAGCTAGTTTATACCCAGTGACATTATCGCGACCTGATCTATGCCGTGACCTTAAGTAGGCCCAATCATCAACTATTTACGCTGATAGAGGCCTTAAAATGGACTGGATCGTATTTAGGCCATCAAAATGTTCTATCGACATTAATGCCTACGGCAGCATTAACTGAACGCACTCTACAGAGTTGCGGCCAAGTTTGTGTTGGATGTTTTCGCTGGTACTTGCACAACAGTAGGAGGTTTCTTACTTTTTAGAACTGGCTTATGTTAGAAATTTGAAACTCAATGCGATATGTAGATGTACTCTAGCAGTAATTAAAGCATTTGTTGGCGTATGAAAATTAAGTGAAAAAATGAATTTTCACTAATATCGTTTAGGCATCTCGAGTAGAGATGGGCAAAGCAGTTCCTTTTAGTGAGTGAGTTAACTCCGACTCACTCACTTGAAGGAACTAGTTCGAGTTCGTTTTGAAGCTCAAAGTGAATGTGATGAGGAAGTACAGTTCATCAAAAGGAGTTAGTTCACTTACTGAAACTGTCAATGTGGTGACCTAAAAAAAGATGTTCTCAATTCTCCCTCCGGCGAAGAGCAAGTAGTTCTCACGTTCAGAGCGAATGTGATCACCTAAAAAAAGAGGTCATCTCTTCCCCAGGGAAGGAAGTCATTCCTTTTCAAGCTGTATCACGTGGCGAAAAGAACTATACAGTTCACCAAAAAGAGTGAGTTAGTTCACATATACTATCCTACTTATCACTTTAATGAACTGTTCTTATGGAACACTTCACTCATGAACGACCCATCTCTAATCTCGAGTAATACAATTTTATTTTGGTGTGCTGTCTCTCCAGTGCCTCTATAGTACGTAAATTTTTAGCTTTCATTACTTTGCGGTTTTCGAAAAATAAAAATAAGAATTTTTTCCTATCCACCTCATACCACCATCACCCTCTACACCCGCATAGAAAAATGTTTATCCGCTAAGGATCTACTAGGTCTAGCTCCCGTAAAAGTTTCAAAATAATATCTAATCTTGAGATATAAAAATTGATTTTTTTCTTCACAAAACAAAATTTTGTCGTTTAATGCCGCGATTCCACTATCGCCTTCATGTGCATTGGATGATGCACTTAGTACGTAAATGCGTAAGTGGAAACGACACATTCGCGTTAGTTTACAACTCAAGTCAAGAAAATCGCTTACATTGGATGGCGGTGTTTGTACGCACATCAAAGGGATGTGTGTAGAGTAGAGCACGAATGTAGCGGTTTACTATCGCCTAGCCTTTCACGTTCATCGCACATGTATCCAATGCACATGATGGCGATAGTGGAAGCGGGGCATAAGACTCGTACGACGGCGGACAGAAAGTTTTTTGTGCTTTTATTTACTCTTAATATTAAAAAAATAATAAAGTAAAATGTCAAACTAGGTCTCTTTTGTTGTTATTACTATCTGTTAAATGTGTATAACTAAACGACTGGTATTGCTCTCCTCCCCCTTCAAACTACGCCCTCACTTCTAACGTACCCTTAAACCACAACATAGCGTTTTCCCTCCCTAGACGCACCACACTCTCAATCTGCACAAGGCGAATCCGTTTGCTCGTATAACGGAAAACATAACAGATTACGTAATCACATAATTAAATTAAATTTTGCAAGAGGACCAGTGTCTCTGTGTTTGCAGTACAAATTACAATTGCGTGTTCCCGAGCCCCTCCGTTCGTGAATTGAAAATGGAATTGAGCCTTCGTACAGAAGGCGCTCTACCATTTTAGGGTAGTGGTAAACGACATGGGGCAAAGCCGCTTTTCACCCTTCGGCAATCGGTTCCACTCGCAATTGAATTAAAAAAAATCATGCAAATTCTTGCAGTAAATCGTTAACAAATAAATCACAGTAAATCCCGGAATGATTAACTTTATCCCCTTTTTAGGAGTGTGAAACACTTGTACCCCGACCCCGACTAATATTTTGAATCACTCACCACTTTCACCCCTCTTGCAAATAGTATACGGTCGAATTGGGTCGAAAAGAGCAGACAAAATCCATTGGAGTAACATATGGATCTGGTCCAGGCTCCAGACTCCAGAGTAGCAGCACTATACCTGCCCTCCTTCACCTTAAACATTGCATTGGCGTTCAACGTTTTATGTAATGTGTGCAGTGTCCGGATTCCCTGTTTTGGGGCTTTAATGAAAATGGTAACATTTTTGTTTACATTAGCAAATTGCTGAATAAACATCCAGTTAAAGGTTGTCGTTTTTGGGATGAATTACCTACAGGAATGGGAAGAACTACTACAGTTCATTGGCTGTGACTGGAATGACAATGAACAATTTGCTTACAATGTTGATGATCTGCTTAGTGAGTTAGGATTTTGTTATTGTATTGTCAATGTTTTAGACCGCTTTTGATTATAAGTTCAATAACAATGCACATATGTAAGTATGTAATTGTAATCGACATGAAAATAACAAAAAACGCAGCAGCAAATCAGGTGAAATGCAGGTCTACTATTTGTTTCAATTCTTTTAAGGAGTGTAGTGTACATACACTGTACATATTGGAGGAGGGCTCTCGTCTTTAACGATACTAGCTGTGTTTTTTATTCCCGGTTAACCATAAAGCTTGGCAAAATTGCACGGCAAAACAACAACAGTGCGGTTACCGTAACCGCACTGTTGCTAATAAGAACTTAAAAAAAAAGGTATGAGCCAATTATAGGAGGTGCATAGTAAAAATGTAGTCTGGGTGGCTAGAGCACTTGCCTTCGGTGCACCTGGTACCAGGTTCGAATCTGCTTGGCGACAAGTAATTTTCGAAAATGGGATTGGGTGCCGACCTACCAGTTCACTCAGCTGTAAATGAGTAACTGAGTAACCTGTAGCTGACCACTTCACCAAATAGTGTTCCGTGTTCAATAGTGTTCCTTACATTACTTCAAGACCTAGGCCCGATTTGGGTTGTTGCGCCATTGATTATTATTATCAAATAATAAGCTTACAACGTATCGAACTTCGGTATGTTTTTCGTCATAGTTCCATGTTCACCACTCTTTATAAGTTCGAAATTTCAACTTCCTAGTATAAGCGATTACTGAAGATGTCCAAAATCACTTTAACAGAATAATTTTTAATATTTTCATAAGTAGTCATCATAACATGATGAACTTTAAAATAAAATGAAACAAAATAAATCTCTGTTACCGAGCTACACTGTATTTTAATTATTTTTAATTGCTCCAAACAAATTTAATTTACATAAGCCAACCATTATTCTGATCAGAGCCGACATACATTCAAACAGTAACTGACATTAATCATTTCAAGTAGGCACATTACAAAATTTCAGCACCGCACCGAAAGGATTCCAATTTGTAGAAAGCAAAAAGAAAGTTAATTAATTAGCATTTGACTAATCATTGGTTTATGTCGGAGAAGTGTTAAATAATCTCTGTGTATCCTGGGGTGAAAAAAGAGTTTTCAATTGGGAAAGTTTTTAAGTATTCCGACAAATGGCCGTTTAAAAAGACTAAATTAAAATTAAGTTTATTGATGTTCGCTCCTGCCTTGAGCCGCACTTTCGGTTATAAAAACTAGAAAAACATCTACGAATATACCAAGTCCTGGGGGACAGTAAGCCAACCCCAGACTGATGTAATCAAATAAAAAAGTACTTGAAAGGACTGTGAGAAACCCCAAGGGCGTCATTCCTTTTCTTCTTGAGTAATAAACAAAATCATTTTCTACGCTACTTCCCTCCTGTCTTAATTCACTTTTCCTGACACAGGTTCATTTTTTCACGTAGAGAATTTATCCTTTTTGTATTTTAGCCGGGATTATGTTGACAAGTCATAGCCCACCAGTCTCAACGCCATTAGAGCCTTGTAGGGTGGCTCCGTTCGTTAATCTGCCAGCTCTACGAGGTAGCACAAACTCATCGAATGGAAATTCTGTGCAACATTTCGGATCTTCAACGGCAGTGCCATTCTCCGCTTTTGATCCTGCGATTATATCAGCTGCAGCCCATCAGGTAAACTACTTTAACGTTATTACGAATGGCGATAAAATTAATTTTATTTTCAGTATGCAGCGGCTATAACAAGTAGCAACAACAGCTTGTTCTCAATTCCACAGTATCCTTTGAATTTGGCAGCTTTGGCGGCAGCACACACTAAAAATTCGAGTATAGCAGATCTTCGACTGAAAGCAAAAAAACACGCTGAAGCGTTAGGATTATCTGAAAATCCGGCATAATCCTGGTTTAATACGCTTTTAGCTCTTTCAGGAACCGAATATAGGGAATTGAGCAGCTGAAACCGTCTATGTAGAAATTAAGAAAGAGTTGGAATAGCTTGTTTCTGATTTCGCTCGTTTAAAATTACAAGCAAACCAAATTTTAATATTTTTATTTCTGTTCTAAAGGCTGGTCTACATGACGAATGCAAACATTTTTTACTGAGATTGTGAGGGAGAAGGAAAATTTCTAACGACAAACTGATCAAGAGTGAAACAACCAGATATTATGTTCAGCAAAAAATATTGACGATATTTCTGTCAATTTTGTTTTTCGCAGTTGTTGCTTTCTGCTCCATTGAAAATTCGATAAGCTAGCTGTAAACCAGCCTCAATCCTGCTAAATTATGTCTTTTATATACTCAAATATTACAAATGGTAGTATTTTATATTTTCTTAGTTGATCAAGCGCATTGTAAATACATAAAACAATTTTTTGTAATAAGAACCATTTAGTCCACTCGTATATTTATACATTATGGGGGTGTCAAACTCCAGTAGGTACTGAAACTCTTAAATTTGTGAAAACTTTTATCGGAATTGACGAAAACAATAAATTACCTACCTAGGATTAAAATTTTAATCAATAATCTGGTGCCTGTAGGCAGATGCAGAAATGAAAACACGCAGACAGGACAAGCAGCAAGTCCATCGCATGATACTCTAGATGAAAAACTGAACTGAGTTGCAGTACGCACAATAACTTAAGGCAGTCATCCCGTGTGACGGTTTCCAAAAATCGATTATTTTTTGCTTAAATTACATCCAAATATAGTTTAGAATATGTGGGCGGAGTGACATTCCGATATTCGAAACCGTTCGGAAGTTACAGACCCGATATATTCTCTCCTATGTTGTTTCGAATATACAATAATGAAAAGTTAAAGCCCCGATCACAATGCATCCGTTTCGTTCCGTCACGTTCAGCTGTCAAAGTAGACCTTATGGGCTGGCCATGTAAATGCACACAATGGTCGTAACGGAACGGAGCGGACGAGTTCACCTAAAGCCTGAAACACAATGCTCACGTTCCGTTCCGTCACGTTCAGCTGTCAAAGTAGACCTTATGGGCTGGCCATGTAAATGCACACAATGGTCGTAACGGAACGGAGCGGACGAGTTCACCTAAAGCCTGAAACACAATGCTCACGTTCCGTTCCGTCACGTTCAGCTGTCAAAGTAGACCTTATGGGCTGGCCATGTAAATGGACACAATGGTCGTAACGGAACGGATCGGACGAGCTCACCTAAATTCAACTTTTACGGATCACATAACCTCACTTTTCGTGACGGAACGGAACGGAACGTGTGCATTGTGTTTCAGGCTTGAATTCATCTTTTACGGATCACATAACCTCACTTTTCATGACGTGACGGAACGGAACGGATGCATTGTGATCGGAGCTTTACTCGCGTTTATCTCAAAACTATTTTTTTCAAATCGGTAGACACGATATCTCAAAATCTATCGAACGAATTTCTTTGAAATTCAATAAACTTATTCAGTACTAATATATACAGTCTCCAAACTAGGATAATTGTGATTCATCAAGCCGTTTTTTATTTGTCAACCTGAAAAAGGCGTAAAAATACACCAAAATTGATAACAAAAAAATCAATAAGCTGCTAAAAATTAACTGCTCAACATTTTTTGATAATCCTAGTTTCAAGACTAGTTCAAACTTCACAGATTAAATGCCGTTTGATTTTTTTATTAGAGATAAGCAGAACGCCCGCATAGTCGGAGAGCTCGCGACAAAAAATCGCAACAGTTTTGAAAAAGCTAATATTTTAGTATTTGGTTACATTTAGGGTGTATGTGAATATACTGGAGTCAGCAGGTCTAACGTCGGGACACCTGGCTTTGGTGACCTGTCAAAGATGTCAAAAAAATCGAAAAATTTAACAGTTTTGAGAAAGCTGAAAATTTGCCATCGCAAGGATGAAACCGTTTATATCTACAGTAAATCGGCAAAAGCGACTTGATTTCACTTAGATGCATCTTCTTCATTTCAGTGTTGGCCTTCCTCCAAACTTTTCCTGGTCCATCGCAACCAAACATATTGAAGCGACTTTCATCCGTAAAAAGTACAGTTTTCCAAAATTCGAAGTCTTTTTTTAGATGCATCTTAGCGAAATCAAGTCGCTCTTGCCGATTTACTGTAGATAGGTATAAACGGTTTCATCCTTGCGATTCGTCCATGATAGCCAGCAGATCCTAATGTTCTTCGCACGGATTCAGGATGTAAGACTTTACCGAAGTCATTCTGAATATATTTCGCCAGTTCAGATGCAGTTATCTTAGGATTTTTCCTCGCTTTTTCTAAAACTGATCGAGTATTACGCTCACTTAGCACTCTAGGTCGCCCAGATCTTGGCTTATTATCGATACTGCCAGTTAATTTAAATTTTTTTACAATGCTTTGGACGGTGGGACGACTCACTTTAACTATTCCAGCGATTTCGCCCAAGGATTTTCCTTCCTGTCACAATCTAACAACTAAAAGTCGTATATCCTTCGAAATTTCTTTTCTAGAGCTCATTTTTCCAATATTTCAATGCAATCGCTTATCGAAACTAACTCTAAACAAATATAGTGAAATACAAAAAGGCAATACAATCAACAGTTTTCAAATTTCGGAAAATGACAGTTAAGAAAATGCAATTCGTTGAATTAATTTTGCTGTATGTAGACTTTTGTGGTGTGCTCATCGCTCCTTTTTTCGTTTTTCTAAAGAAATAACGGATTCTTTTGGTATTTTTTGTTACTTTATTGTTTGTTTCATATTATTGCATTCTAGCTGTGTTGATTTGAATCTAGTGTTTGTTGTTTTCTTTATATAACATAATTAACCGGTGTATGTAGACTTTTGTGACCGAGTGTACATATGTACCTCAGCAATGAACAACAATTTGGGGCTGAAAAAATTCTTAAGTGTGCTCAACATGTGCAAAAATATATGGTAAAAATTTCACAGCTCTGTCATTATTAAGGGATTATGCCAATCTAGAGTTTTCGAAAAATTGTTTTTTTTTATTATTTTAAATGATCCCCCATAACTTCAAAAATGCTGTCCCAAAAGATTATGACCGATAAAAGTCTCTAAGAACTCGGTTTTCGAATTTTAGTACAAGGCATATTGCAAAATTACTCATGATTTTCTACACACTGAAAACTTCAAACGCGTTTATTTCAAAACTACATTTTTCAAGCTGGCCGGAAACATAACTTAGACAATTTTGAAGAGATTCACTTGAAGTTTTTGATATATCTTTAAAACTATATTGTCCATCAGAGTACGTAGAATTTTTTTTTTAATATTGCATAGTTCATTTGTTATTAACAATTTTCTGATGATTTTTTAGGCAAATTTCACACTTTACACTTTAGAAATGGGCCATTTGGCTAAAAACAAAATATCGAAAAAAAAAAAAATCCTACGTACTCGTGTGGCTGTTGTTGTATGTAATCCAAATAAATTTATTGGCTTATCATAATTCAAAAAGTACAGGCACTAGGTGTCCGGCCATGGACCCCGGAAAAACTGAGACGTCATCGCAAAAACACAGCACAGCCGCCATTTTAATCGCTTTGAAAAAATTACTGTACATAGTCATAACATGTATTATAAATATCCATTTTTGCAATAACGATTTGTTTTGTAGTTTTTCTGAAAAAAATTCGCCAGAACAAATTCCCAAAAATGACGTATAAAAAGAGCCTGCACGGGAAGAGCGAATTGACCCTGTCTCGTTGAATTTGTGAGACAGGTCGAGCCTAATTGTTCTGCTCTTTCGGGTTGCTACCAGGGCCATCATTTCAGCTTTTCGTAGGGCGGGGGGAGGGCCTTTTGTCCTAGAGTTGATTGAAGGATTTTCGTTGAATATTAATTTTAACTCATAATCAATTCCTGTAAAATTTTGACTACTGGACTTAACGATTTTTTGATTAATAGTGAGTTTCGAAAGTCGATTGGAAATACTTTTAAAGAAGTTTTATATGGTGACTAGGTGAAGGAATCATTGGATTTTTTGTTTTCATTGCCTTAGCTGAAACTATTGGAAAAATTAATGTATGCAAAATTTCCAAGTCCTGGCTTGAATCGATCTGAAGTTATCAACAAATATTCTTAAACACGTGTTTTCACGAATTTTTTCCTGGTAGCGAATTTCGCGATAGAAACTCGATCAAAGTTTTAGGTACTAGTTACTACACGAATAGCAAGCGGATAATGGGGTTTTGACCACATCTGATTAGAAAATAATATTATACATACATTTTTTTGTCGTAGTTCTGTTCTATAAACTTTTAGTCCCACGGTCTGAATTAAACTCTCAGAAAGTTTAGTCTATTGAATTTAATATTCATTTTGTTATTAGAAGTGTTTTTAGTTTCAGGAAATACAATAAGAGAATGTATACGAGAAATATCTAACTAAAAAATAACAAATCCTAGTTTATTTTATTTCATTCTTATTTTTAATATTAGCGAGTTGTATATTCAACCCAATACACGTATATATAAACACCATATTTAAATATGAACTGGTAGAACTCTAAAATAATTTATTTTAATTACATTTCATATATATATATTATATGTATATAAATATATATAGTATGTATGTATGTATTTTAAATATGTAAATATTGCCTATGTTAATAAAACTAAAACTAAACTATTATATATACAAATCTGTGATTCGATGTATGTCTACCAAATAGTTTACTTATTTCAATAAATAATAGCTCAAAAGAAAAAAATAAATTATTATTTAAATAGAATACAGTATATAACATAATCACTGAGGAGCAACGCGCGGGTTGTGACGAGGTGAATAGCCATCTCCACCGAAACATATGCACGACCAACTATAATTATATGATTGTAGCGCAACCAATATCCCTACAATCAGACAAGAAATATCCTTGGTAGTAAGAACCCTTTTCCCCTTCTTACTCCATTACGTGCAGCCCGGCGCGGCGGCCAATATCTTCTCTGCAACTGATAATTCGAAACATTCAAAAATTATTCCGGTCTGACAGCGTCCAAAAGAAAGTCGAGTACACTATACGAAGCAGATATTAGAGATCCTCGCCTATACTGTGGAGCACAACTTGACAACATACTAGTCATGAAACCCACATGAACATTATACGCCACGGGCGGCTATCTATGTCTAATCTGACATACATACATACCATACATAGATCACAAGGCCCTTTTCATTTTTTATACTGGTCATCTTGGACCACGAAAATCACTGCATAATAATATCGGTTCAATAGATATGTTGAACGTGTATGCCGCTTATAATCCGTCAGCTGACCCTTAACTGCGCCGCATTCGGATATGTTGTTATCCTTGTGAGTCCCCTATCCTAGAAGGAGACAATAATGCTATTCATCACAGCCGGAACAGTAGATCTTCTAATTGAAGAGGAGCAGTTCTACCCGATTAAATTGCGGTCATATGACAATCTTCGCCGGCGCTTTACGGAGACTACAGCCGACCAGACGCAAACCACAAAAACCTGCACATTGGACAAATCTGTCCACAGTTATTCGTGGAATTCCCAACAAACAAGTACAGAAATGGATAAAAATAAGAGAAACCCAACGGCATTTGACGGCCTCACGACATTTCTTCCCAATTTTCGTAATAAATACTACTGGCACACTTCTTCAGACATAGGGCACATGATTTAGAAGGATACAACATCTGAAAATGTACATATGTATACTAGCCATGAAGCTACCGCGTCTTGTAGTTTTTGCAGCATAATTGGAAGTATGCTGTCCATGTCAGGGAATTTTTAAGGAGAGAAACTGTTTATCGAATAGGAAATCCTTTTCTCGCTTGTGATCGAATTAATGTCTTCTTCCCATATGTGCTGTACACTGAACAAAGTAATTATTCTTAAAAAATCCCATTGATAAAATGCCGGGGTATCCGACCATTTCTTTCGATCCAACGAATCTAACCAATCTTTGATTTGTATTGAATAACCCTATTAAAACACGCTGGGGTTATTCCATAGGGACATAACAATTTTGTATTTAAATAAAAAATAGATAATAAACTAGGTAAAAAGTTAATACAGTATAATCTCGGTATAATGTGAAAGTAATTAAAACCGACAGATTTCACATTTTGGAGGTGTTCACTTTATTGGAGACAAAAAATATATGCTTTAGATGACTTTATATATGTATGTAGGTATTTTATTAAAAAAAAAAAAAATTTCAAAAAACAAGATTTTTTTATTTATTTATTTATTATGTCGGAATACTGCCAAATGAATTTGGGAGAGCCTATGGTAGTCGCACTCGAGACTTAGAAGCCCATATGGCGTTTAAACATTTTACATTTTACATTTTAACAATAAATCGAGAGTTTAAACAATAAAAAATTTGGGACATGAGAAAGAAGGGAGGTAAGTTTTATATTTGTTTAAGAAGGTTATTGTTGTTTACTTGTTTGACTTCCTCAATCTTGACCGAGATCAGTTTTAGAAGGCTGTTCTCTGAAGGTGGAGTGATAACGGTTTCTTGCGGTGTAGGGGGTCGGTTGGATAGAGTTCCTGCTGCGCGATCTGCGGCTTCGTTTCCTCTGATCCCTACGTGACCGGGGACCCAACAGATTCTTATGGACTTAGTCAGAGCCAAGGTGTTTCTGATGTACATTGGCAGGTAGTCCCGGTTTTTTGGGTTTCTAACAGCATCTATTGAAGCCTTGGAGTCCGTGAAAATTATTCCTTTCTCATTGTTTGTTTTTAATAGGATATTAACAGCGCGGCCCACATTTCAGCAGCTTGAATGCTGGTGTGGAAACAATGCTGGTGTGGTGAAAACAAGATTTTGTTCATTAAACTTAAAATAAAAATCCATTTATATTTTTCGAAAACATTGTGAAAATGATAAAAAAAAAATACTATTTTATTTTAGAGAGGCAGGTTTGAAAAAATTGGTTATTTTGGATTGTCGGATATTTTTCAATGCCTTTTCGATGACTATAGACCTAATTGAAATAAATAAATAAATTTGTTGCAACGTTACTAACAAATTACCGTCTAAATTATGCTCATATGCCCAGTCAATTAAAATATTTGCGTTTTGAATAGTAGAACTATGTGAAACAGATTGAGCACCTATCAGTGCTTTCTCTTCGTCTGAAGACAAATCGGATATAGTGTTTTCCATTTCGTCCTCCCGCAGCCATGATTGTATATCACTCTGTGAAAACTGTCTATTTTCTGATATGAGTTCCAACAATTCGCTGACTTTTAATTCTGATTGACGATTTGAAATCGATTCCTGAAGTTCTGTTGTTACTCGATTCGAATTTGCAAGTTCAGTTAAGGGGACGTCATCCCCTGAGTCCCAATATTCCTCTTTCGGCATTATCTTTTTGAAGCATTTTGAGATTGTTTGCTCGGACAGATAATCCCAAGCCAAGCAAACATCTGTGACTGCATTCAAAAGACTCATTTCCTTGATAGCGGCTCCAATGTCTTCTTTATCGGCTGCGATTATCTCCGTTAACAATCTTTTTTTATAATCAAATTTAAAAAGATTAATAACGTTCTGATCCATTGGTTGGATCAAAGCTGTAACGTTCGGTGGGAAAAACATAAATTTAATATTTTCAGTGGATATTTTTTCCGCTGTTGGATGACACGAAGCATTGTCCAATAACAAAACCACTTTGTTCGGCAAATTGTTGTTTTGAAAATATTGTGTTGTCTATTGAAAACTAAAATATGATAATATGTACAGTTCAATTGACTAAGGAAAACTAACTAGCGTCTTGAACGAAATTGTTGTTGAACCAATTCTCAAAAATATCTCTGGTCATCCAAGCATTTTTGCTGCTTCGATAGATTACTGGTAGGTTTAACCCTTTAGAAACTCGAGGATGGCAAGATTTGCCGATAACAAGTGGGCAGGGCCGTCATTTCAGTCTTTTCCAGGGGGGGGGGGGGGCAAGATGTTATGAATGTATGTACTTTTATATATAAATCTCCATATGTTATATATAATATATGAAAATACCAAATTCAGGGGCCCCCCCTAAAATGACGTCCCTGCAAGTGGGTTTAGCTTATGTGTGCCGGCAGCATTTGTGCAAACTAAAACGGTCACTCGCTCCTTACCAGATTTCCTTCCCGACGCTGATTTTTCGTGAGACAACGCTAACGATTTATCCGGAAGGAGTCTCCAATAAAGAACAGTTTCATCGGCGTTATAAATATTCTCCGCTGTAATCTCCATGCTGCTTATCACTAAGTGAAATTTTTGAAGAAAGGGATCAACGGCTTCGCTGTGACTTGAAAGTTTTTCACCGCAAATCTTCAATATTTTCACTCCATGCCGCTTTCTGAACTTCTCCACCCATCCTCGACTACCACGAAAATTTAGAGCTTCTTTATATATCGCATTAATCTCCTGCGCTTTTTTGCATAGCATCTGTGATGATAGAGGTGCATGCCTTTCTCGCTGTTTGCACAACCACTCGTAAAGTGTATCCTCCATTTTTGGCATTTCAGAAGCCTTCATTGTTTTACACCGCCCAGTGCCTGCTTCTGTTTTCTTGAAGAATCCTAAGATTTGCGTGCGCTTTTTACTTACATTTGTAACTGTCGATTTTGAAACACCATATTTTTTTAGACAGAAGAGAAGAGGATGTTCCACTTTCTAATGCTTTAAAAATTGCTATTTTATCACTTATGCTAAGAAATTTGTGTTCTTTTTGCTTTTTTGGCGCCATTTGTACAAACTTACATAAAATATTCAATGCACAACCAAGATAACACGCGCAAAAACTCTCAGCACTTCGATCGAAATAATGCAACAAGACTAAACAAAACAAAATCGAAAATAATTCTAAGATTTCTTCATTTGTTTCTGATGTCATAAATATCAAAGCAAATGCATGTTCACATTACAGAGGCACTAAAATTACCAACGTGCACATTACAAGAGACATTTTAAAAAAATAGTCTTGTTCACATTACTGGAGAATTTACATTATCGAAGGTTTACATTACCGAGATTATACTGTATTTTTAATTTAATTTGAAGACTTGATGACCAAGAATCTAATTAGACGGGGCAAAATATACTATGGTAAGGTAAGTTAAAGTGTTTTGCCATAAATATATGATACATAGTTATAGCATCTGACTATAAATATTCATCATTCCACAAATTCAGTTTAAAAAGTCCCACACATGTATCATATCATCATAAACATAATTTCATCGGGCCTGCATGAATACCTAGTAATCGATGATAATAAAGGTGAACCAGATACCAACATTTGCCGATTTTCAAGTTCATGGAATACTTTATTTCAGATAGGTATTTTTTTTTCATGCCAAATGATTTTACAAGTTAATATCATAATCAATCTTCCTGTCCAACCCAATTTTGCTCTACTTATAAATATTACCAACAGTTAAGAAGTTAATTCGATATTGGACTGGTCATATTAGCTTCTCAGACGTCCCAGTTCTTTTAGTTTACCTGTGATTGAGAGAATATGACCTGTTATTGATTTTGAGATGGAACTGTGTAATCTAATTACATGCACTTCGACATAATGTAGGATGATAGATATCAATTCATTTCGACGGAACTGTGAGATTTATACTCCTAAACTTTTGAGGTGGTTTTAAAAATAATATTTTTCTGTCTTTTTATGTGCTTGAACCTGAATTTAAACGTGATACGAGTATCACGGCAATATCTATATTACACGTGAACAAAACGTGGGAACACTCCACAGATTTCAATAATTGAACATTCTGCCGTCCGGATTTGAAATATTGGTGGGCATATTGAAAAGTTTCCGGAATGAGCAAGAGATGGCGCGTGTATCGCGAAATGGTTATGATGTTTGGTAGCACCAAGCCATTTAGGAAAGTTGTTAAATTTTCGACAGATGCGTCGCATAGTTCTTGTTTACCAGGCAGTTTTGCAAGACTGGAAAAAGTCGAATTTCGTGCAGTGATTAAACATTTCTGGATGGAAAACGGCGACGGAGATACGTGATATTTTGCAGAAAGTTCTTGATACCTCCACACCTTCATTTTCGACAATCAGTTCATTAGCGTGTTCAAACGTGGCCGCATAAGCACCAAGAATGAACTACGCAGCGGACGTTTAAAAACAGTCACAAATAGGGAAATAGTCAACCAAAAAATAAAATAAGTAAAGACAAGCAAATGATTTCCACAGAGAATCAGTTGAGAAAAGAAAATAAACCCTTCTTACATTCGATGTTCAGTAAATAAAGAAATAAATAAAAAACAAATCATAGAATTATAATAGCACGTGTTAACAGATTAAATAAAACATTAATTTACATCGATGAACGTATTTGGGAATAGAAACGACAACACGCTGCAGCAATGGTTTCACTAAAAGGTCTACCAACTAAAGCCTCAAAATTTTGACGGTCACCTCGTCAAGCCGGAACAGTACAAGCGTTGACGGTTACAAACTGCTGACACAACAGAAAAAAGTCAGCGAGCGGATGTTCCAATAATGGACAATATTTTCTGTTGGCTTTTTGCGAATTTGGTGTTTTTTTTAAAATAAATCCCTATCTACTTTTAATATTACTAATATGAAACCACCCTTGAATCACGAGCGGACCTAGAATGCATTAAATTTCAATTCGTACCTTTGTCCAGAATTCAATTTCTATCATACTCTAGTAGCACTTGTCACAATTTGCAATCGAGTCGTAAGTCCCATTACATGGTTAATCAGTCGATTATTTTACAGATCTAATAGCAATTCAAAATGTTCCAGAAAATTTGCTTCCAATATTGCACCTGCGACAGACATCCGCAGTTTTTCCGTTGCACAAATGTTCCGAGTGTATCATACATCGCGTTTTTTATACCAAGTGGAAAGTAATCGGAATCTCATATGAAAATTGCAGAAAATTCTCCAACGTATCCTAGAGGTGTTCTAGCCTGATGATATTCTCAGTCACATTCTTTGGAGGACGAACAGCAAATGGATTCTCCAAAATAGATATAAGTTCGGGTATGGACGAAATAGTGTTATGCATATTTCGAAGAAACCACTGCAAAACATTTTCAGGCGCAACCTATTTTTTATTCTGATGTTCAGATTTAAAACCACAAAACAAAAAGAATAAAAAAATACATACATTCTTCAAGTTCAATTTGCAAACTTTCATCATTTATTAAGTTTATCGCTCTAGATAATTATGTCATCGGTTAGGACTAGATTCCTTAGTTTTTTGCTTCTTGCGTTCCAGTTTCATGGCCCGTTTAAATGCTTTCTGTTCCATCTCCTCACAGTGATCAGTAAACAAAGTTTTTAATGTCGGGTGCATTAAATGTAAATATTCCAGATCGTTAAGAGTAACCTGAAAATAATATTCAAATATATCTCCCACTAGAAGAATATTTATTACGAAACTCACCTCCATATTATCAAACGCAATTCCTACATTTTTCGATAGCATATCATTAATACGAGGTATCTTAGCATATCGTTGACTAAAATGAGTCAGCAAGACATATTTAGCATTCATTTTTTTCCCCTGTTCAATTGCTTCGGATATAGTGCTATGCCTCTTCCGTTTAGCTTCGCTAATTAACTCATCCTCCATAGTGGCCTCATGAATAAGGACAGTTGTGTTTTTTCCTAGTTCCACCAGCTCACTGCAAGGTGTTGTGTCTCCGCTGTATGTGATTTTTATAGGCTCGCTGGGATTCTGATAGTTATGAAACTGAATTGCGACACCGTAAGCAAATGGACAATGTCGAACAAGGCACGTCGAAATAGATTCGATTCCCATTTGCAATAGAGCAGAATTTTTTGAAGGCTCTACTAACTAAAAATAAAATAATAATATGATATTACGAATATAAACCGTTTGTTAGTAATTCAATTAGGTAATCTATACCATTTCATCATTCGAAATCAATTTGAAACTCTCTCCAATTGGCTCTATGCGCTGGTTATAAAAGTACAACCAACTGTTAATTTGCTTCGGTGATAATAAAATAATAGGTTCCACACTTTTCCCGAGTATATCCTGACGAATATTTAAAATGCTAATTAAACCTGCAAAAAAAATAATTATTGTTGATTATATTTATTATTCAGGGTTAGAGTTTTGTTACCCATGTGATGATCAGCATGCAAATGAGATATATAAACTAATTTTAATTTAGATAACACTTCCAAGGCGTCGTCTTCTCCGTATAAGCGCACCATTTGACCCCAAGTACCTTCACCGCAATCCAATAGTATACAGGAATCACGGCTAGTGAATATTAATATTGAGCTTACATTTCTTGTTTTATTCGGAACACATGATCCAGTTCCTAGGAAAACTATTTTTGGAAATTCCGTCTCTCGATTTGTATGTGGCTGAATTCTAGTTAATTTTTCTTTTAGCTCAGCAACGGATTCTTTAAATCCGGCAGTGGAATACGCTTCTTCTAAATAGCAAGACGGATCTAATGTTGCCTCATGCTCGCGATCCAACCCTTTGTGTGGACGCAAGTGGTAAGAAGTTAGCGAATTGGTTAAGTCTATATATCCGTCACGGCAAATATTTCTGGGCTGAGAAGTGGAAGTCTCATTACTATCCGAGTCATCCTTAGTAGGTAGCGTGAGTTTCATTTTTTTACATATGAAATCAAGTTTGTCCGATTTCATATTCGGGCATTCTCTGTAATAGTGAAATAATAAATATTAAATATATATGTACTATTATTGTTGCGGCGATCGAAGAGTAATTAAACGAGTAAAGAGTAATAAAATCATCCAATATTGAAATTATTAAAGATATATGTATATCAATTTTTTTACAGCCTCACAACGCTCGTCGATAAGGGGCATAACCGAGAAATGAGAAGCCAGAGCCCTAATTGACATATTATTACGGAAAAACTGTACACGAAGCCCCAATACAAAAGGGGTGAACGGGGCCTTCTTCGGCCAACCCAGAGACGAGTCGTGGGCGCCAGTGGTTCCTATTTAAGGACCCGCCAACCACAGATTTGACGAAAACGGCGCGCAATTTAACCTTCACGAATACTCTGAGACCGACGGAAAAGGAAGAAGGGCTATAAAACACGTACACAACACTATACAAAATATCAAAAGAACGAAATTATTATGAGTTATGAACTTTTTAATTTTTACCTTCAATAATGGTTTCACTAAATTTACTATATACAATTGTCTTATTTAAAAAATACCTGCTCTCTACTCCTGCCTTACACGAACCTACCCTGACTCTAAATTTACTATAATTAGGGCGCCTCTGGTGCTGGTAACTCCCTCGACGTTCCTTTTTTTGTTTTTGTAGACTGGCGTTCGTTATCCTTTTTCCTGGCGATCCGCTGGTTCGCAGGATTCGTTCGCGGAAGAGAACCCGTTCCGCTTCAACTCCAAATGTAACGTTATTCTTCTTTGAATTTCGATGGGATCGGTTCCATCCTTCGATATATTTGCCCCGAGATATACAAAGTTGTCTACGTTTTCTAGGTTGAAGTCTCCTATTGTAATATTTTGTCTGATTGGCATGTTTTTCCTAGTTTGTGTCATCACTTTGGTTTTGTTTTCGTTAATACGTAGTCCAACTTCCCTTGCTACCGAATCAAGGTTTACAAATATTTCTTTGGCACTCTCCAAGGATCTTGCATGTATATTTATGTCGTCGGCATATGCTTCTAGTTGTGTGGGCTTGAAGCATAGTGTTCCGTTGGTGTCAACGGGCAGTTTCCGAACAACATATTCGAGTGTCAAATCGAAAAGCATTGGTGCCAGGCCATCACCTTTTTTAAGCCCGTTGTCAGTTCTAAAACTGGAAGTCAGATCATTTTCCACTCTGACTTTTGACAGAGAATCGGTCATCGTCATTTTTGTAAGCCGAACCAGTTTCGGTGGAACTCCAAAATCCATCATTATCTTATACAGTACGTGCCTGTCGATACTGTCGTATGCCTGCTTGAAGTCTACAAATATCTGATGCACATCAATGTTAAATTCCCAGCACTTTTCAAACTGAGAATATTTGGTCCGTGATCGATCGCCCAGCCAAAGTTCCTTTTTAATTTTATATGTACGTTTATTTTAATTTTAGTTTTGTACCACAAGCTGGGAGAGGATCAGTAGAAAATGAATCCGCAAGGAGTATCTCAATGCCCAATTCGGTGAGTTAAATCGATGCAATACCCAGACTACCAGAACTGACATTCTCTTTCTCTTATAGCGGACCGTAACAATATGCCATCTAGTCGGAAAATCGTGGCTTAGTAACGAACTAAACACTTTCGTTCGAAATTTTTTTCTCAATTAAATACGTGTTTCACGGGTCATAACCCACTATAACGTTATGGTTGTCGTAGAAATAAATATGTGATACTTTTCATTAAATTATGTAATTACTACATATTTGAATTTAATTGTACATACTTAAACACTACTTTAAGATCTCAACTTCACTCGTCGAAAGTTCAGATGCGACTCCCCGTTTTTTCCGTGTCTTTGTTCTTTTACATTTCATGTGGATTTTACCATTATTAGTATTATTATATTTTAATAAAAGGTATATAAATACACACAGTTGTTCTTAAGCACTAGTTACAAAGACCATATGCTTGGAGACAAAGACAAAGACAAAGTTCTCCACAGCACCAACGATATTTACGTAAAATGTTAACAGTTGTTGGAATATGCTAAGGGAGTGTCTAAGGTATAAATTTGTTGAGGAGGATAACAATGTAAATCGGCAGCAAATTAATTGAAGATGAGACTTATATATTTAATGTTGGTAGATACTCCTAAAGAGGACGAACGTGGTACACAAAAAGGTTTGGTTTCTAGATATCAGGAACTGCTTATGCCACGAGGCTGGAACTTGAAATTAACAGAGAACTATGAAGGTGTACAAAATGGTATAAAAAAGAATGTGTCCGAAACGCTCGAAAAGTGAGATTTAAACATTTTAAAATCCATATCTCCTGAACAGTATAAGTCAAACTTTGTGATTGATTTTAGACATAAATGGAGAGTCTACAGAAGGACTATGATTTTGAAGGAGGCGGTGCAGTGCAGGGTGATTTGGACTACAATGTCTGCTGAACCATGTTCAAGTAGAGAAAGAAATTTTGGAGGCGGTAATGGTGGAAGTGGATCAAAGGACAAATTTATGATTTTTATTACTCGAAAACCGTCAAGGATAGAAACCATAAAAAACTATGGATATATAGAGATCATAGATTTTAGATTTCGGGTAGTTGTATGCTAAAGTGCGACGTAGGTAGCTATGCGACTAATAACCTATATATCATATCGGTCTGTGTTATTGATACCGATTAGGAAAACAACCTAAGCCGAAGAAGACAGTATACTTACTTCAATAACGGAAAAATGTGCTCATCCAACTGATTCAATTGCCATTGAATGCGATGAGCTGCGGTATATCCAGAAAATCTAGAAGCAAATTAAATAAATACACTTAAAACAGGTAATAATTTCACGACTTACTTATTTGATGCATTCAATACTAAATGTTTTGTGCTTGGAGGAAAATTTCCCATAAAGTCATCATAAATCTCCGTATTTACAATTTCTTCCGGTGAAAAATGAACAACACATAAAGCTGCATTGGATTCATCCGAAGCACTGGATTGATATTCTCTAAATGCCGATTTCCTATCTTTTAAAAACGGCAAATATTCTACGCTTGGAATGTCAATGACTGAAATAAGAAAATATGAGATAAAGTATTCCGCAAGAATTTACCGTCATTTGAATCATACATATGAAAACAGGTCCCGGATCCGTCGGCGCTCGTACTTCATCTGCGCTTACTTTTGTTCCATCAGGAAGAGTAATATCCAATCCATTTTTCAACTGGCCTAATAGCGGACCTGGAGGAACTCCTTTCTCAACACATTTTTCAAGATTTAACGCACCAGGTTTCGACTACATATTCACACAATAATACGAATAATTCTAATAAACTAGAAATTCTTACCTTTAATTTACATATATAACACAGAACGACATTTTCTTCCCTCTTGTTGTAATCCAGTACAAGAGGTGGTGAGGGTGGATCGATACAAAGTCCGTCTAAAATTAAAAATTAGTAATATTTAAATATAGTGCAGTCATGGTAGGAAGTAACCGATAAAATGATAGATGAAATGCTAAAGCTATGGAAGAATTTTGAATATGGAGTATAAGCGTTGTAAGGGACTATTGTATAACGACCAGGCAAAGTAGTAGAATATTTGCTTTAATTTTCAATTATTTCAATTTTTCCTTTTGCTCCACTGAATCTAATAAGACTTGTTGTACCTTCATCGATTTTTTACTATGATCCCAAATTCAATTTTAAACCTTTGCATCTTACTTTTGAAACGTTAGGCTCTTATTCTGGAACCCGCCGGCCGGAAAGTGAACTGGAATTTACCCAGTTTAAGATGATGGAAAACGTGTGAACGATTTACATTTTTGGAAAATTTGACTGGTTGGCACCCGCAATGAAATAGTCGCGTTTATTATGGTTTTCTTAGAAAGTAATTGGCACTAAATAAAGAGACATTTGAGATGGCCCATCTTCTAAATTCACAGTATTATAATTTCGGAAATTATTCTGCCCAAAAATATGGTTTCAAACACCCGGAAAATAAAGTAGTTTATCGATAAGGCAGTTTCCGAACGTTTCCAATCGCATGTGCCGGCATCAAATGTGAACCGCATTCGATTGCAATGACGATTTCGTGATTTGTAGAGGGCACGCCTGCGAAGTTTTCTGCGTTAGTAAAATTATTTTACAATTGGTGGTACACGAGTCAACATTGTTGTGTATGTATATTATATATATTTACGGCAGTTCGTTGATTTGCGTTATGCTATTGACAAATTTCATCATCACATCTGCTGGAAATTAAAACAACCCTCCAAGATAAACCAATTTTCAACAGCAAACTCTTGTAGGACGGTTCGTATGTAATTCTATGATAGAGTTCAGAAAATTGAAAAATATTCTCTATGGATGTTTGTTTGTCCCGTATGCTTTCCTATACCATTCATCCCATTTAGCGATATCTTGGAGTGTAAATCGACACTCGAATGTCCTTCAGGACCATTTTCTGGTGATCAGCGAAAAAGCTTCAAAGGGTAAGGGTGCACTCTCAAACATTGGAAGACCACGCTCCAGCATGCGAAAACTATTAGCAACGGTCACGAGGACCGTAATCGTATATAACCGGAGTCCGATCAATATATCGTCTTAGTTCACTAAGGATTGCTAGTGCTTTTCGAACAGTGTCCGATGAAGCAATCGGAGTAATATCGACAATGTTACCAATAGATATACTAGCGTATGAGCACCCTTCCTAGCAACAGCGAAAGTGGACGAGCGACGGCGCAGTATCCAATAATTGCAAGAACGCTGGGAAAGCGCGAACAAAGGGAGATGGACGTTCCCATTGATTCCAAACATCGACAGCTGGATAAGCCGCAAACACGAAAAAGTCGATTTTTATGTGACGCAGCTGCTCAACGAACTCGGTTGTTTTAAGCAGTATCTTCACCGCGCCAAGCATGAGGAAGCCCCGTTCTGTCCCAACTGCCCCACAAGATTGAGGACGCGCTGCATATCTTACTGCACTGCTCGCGCTTCGACTTCGACCGAGCCGAGGTTGCGGAGCTCTTCGGAGAACCTCCGACCGCAGAACACTTCACATTTGTGACACAACCCTGAAGTAGTAAGCTTTCTAGTCTGCAGCAGCACGGATTATGTCGACGCTTCGCCGCTTTGAGTGAATAAGAAACGTCCAACGCTACACACCACAGGAGACGGCTGACTTCACTGACAGCTGACGATTTTAGCAATACAGTGCATCCCGATTATAACGTACCTTGAGGGGACCACAAAAGTAGAACGTTATAACCTATAGTACGTTATAACCAACATTAAAACCTTACACATTAGTGCATGGGGATTGAAAAAGGGTACTTTATAACCGAAAGTACGTTATAAAAGTGCACTTTATAAGCGGGTTGCACTGTATTACTATGACGGCCTGCCAACGCAATATCTAACGGTGGTTCAGGGAGGATCAATCCGTACGACTGAGGAGATGTTTAGCTGGTTAAAGTCCCAAACTGACTTAGGCTTTCGATGCTTTTATTCCTCGTAAGAAAAAAAAACCATTCGTCTCATTGCGATGAAACGTTGGTGATTTACGGAGGTCACGCCTGCGAAGGTTTATGCATTAGTAAAATAATTTTACAATAGGTAGCGCGTCATTTCAACAAACGAGTATATTTTATATAGTTTAGTAGCGGCAGTTCGTGTGTTTTCGATGAATGCTAACTTGACAAAAGTTAACAGTGGGAACAACGGTGCAACGGAAGAATGGGATTGACGAAGCAACGGGCGCAATGTGAACGACGTGAGAAACAAGAGTAACGGGAGCAACAGGAAGCAAAATTGGAAACCATTGGTTTTGCAGTTTCTGTGGAATAGCACCATACACACAAGTGCGTAGCGGCGGGACGTGGCTAGTTGATATTAAAAAATTCGGAGTTTAAAATTTTTTCCGTAATTGCAATGAGCTTCCTGTCAATTAATTACCCCGCTTTCACTCAATTCAAAAGACTCAAAGAGATATTAGTAGACAAGTCAATAGGTCTGTTCATTTAGCATGAAATTTCTGCACTTTTTTGCATTAGATTTTCTAAACAACATTTGACGTCAAATCAATGACTCAAACTCAAATAGTGTGCTTGTTCCTTCCCTGCTACTCCCTTTTACACTTTTCTGCACTGGCTCGAGAGCTGGTGGAAAAAGTGTACTCAGTGTACACTAAACCCGACAAAAAGAACAGACCTAATGTATTAGGTTGTTGCAGATGAAATGTCGTTTTTGGTTGTGCAATTTCAAACCACTGTAACTTTTATAAAACTTAATTTTATCAATCAAAATAGAAACCAGCATACATGCAATACACTTCTTCCAGCGAGATACAAGAGCATTTATGCTGGTTTCGTAGAAGTCCGACTTTCTAGAACGAAGAAAGTCCTCGAAGGCACTTTTGAAGGTATCTTCTTTGTCGAAAAAAATGACAGAAATGTTTCAAAAAGTGGTAGCCGGGTGACGAAAGGTCTGGTGAGTATTGTGGATGAGAAAGAGTCTCATACTGCAACTTGTTTAATTTTTGGACCGTTGTTCTTGAAATATGAGGCCATATTTTCCTCATAAAGCTCATGCGGATTCCACTTATCAATCTTTTTGATTTGTCCAAGATGTTGCAAGTGCCGGAAAACTGTCGAATGGTGTTCGCCTAATTTCTAGCAATGGCCCTTACAGTTTGGCGTGAGTCAGATTCTACTAATAGATTCAGTTCGTCCTTGCCGATCGAAGGTCCTGGGTACCACGTGGCTTACTTTGAAGGGTCATATTGGAATTTTTCGAACCATCGCTGTGTGGTTCGTTTGTTTACCGCATCAGTTTTCGGTTGCCTCCGTTGCGTTGCAAAGGAGTACCGGTTTTTGGCTCGAATCCATTTTTTTTCTATCCGATCTCAATGAAGACCAAAACCGAAATGACTCCATGAGTAAATATAGGGGTATTTATACTTTAATACCCAATATCACTTATGACACCTGTTGGCAGTTTGAGACATGAAAATCACAACTGACTTGACTTCATAGAGAAAAACGACATTTCATTTGCAACAACCTAATACTTTGACTTTGTTTCGAAATATTAAGGAATACCAGTTTGAACTTCATAAATATCGGAGTTAAACGTAATATTAAGTACTCACTTTCATAAGCATAATAGTCTGTAGTGTCAAGTTCCAAATCTGATAGGCACCATTTATGAGTACTTTGAAGTTTTTGCAGGGGGCGTCTGAAAGAAACATAAAGCCATTAGAAAGTGCTTATGGAATGTTAAATATGCACCGTTACTTTTCAATAAGGATATAATTCACTGTCATCACATCGTCTTCGTAAAGTCCCCGTTCCTCGCAAATCTCTGCTTGTACTTTAAGGTGTTTCAACACGACGAACCGGCGCATTGCTTTAAATATTTCGTCCTAATATACCGTGAGTCAGGAAGTGCTTTAGGGTGAATAGTCATATATACAAACCAATCCTGGTGGCCCATGAAGCGTTAAACTTGGCACGCCTGCATCCTGAACAGTGAGACTTAGTCCAGGTAGACCACCGATGCGTTCCCAACTAGTTCGTGTGAGGAAAATATGCTCCAATCGAGATAACTTTGTCTTATGTTCGTGAGCCAAACGCTGTGTCCCTTCTCCACAATTGAAGAGGTATCTATGCATGCAGTATGAAGCTTTTAATTCGATGGCACAAATTAAAGTATTTCAGAACGAACCTCGACTGGTCAGTAAATAAATATACGGAAGCAGGAGACCCGGAGCCGCCACAGCCCAAAACCTGGAGAGTCACAGTGCCAGGACAATACTTAGCCCCCTTTTCTTTGATGCGCTGTCGTTGCTTGTGGGCCTCGATTATATGACTATCGTCCCGGGACATGGTGAGCAGGATTTTGTTGAGGTTAGCTGCTTTAGTCGATTTGTATCGAACCTGATTCGCTAAAACTGAAACGAACTTTGATACCCTGATTCTTATAAACATGTGTGGAATAATGCTATTTTGGGAATTTTTGTACGTTTTAACATTATTTATTTGTTGATTTTCATTATTTACAGCCAGAAGTTGAAACAGATCTACAACCACCGCACGTGAAATTTTGAAGTAAAACAGATGCTTGCTTTTGACAGAAATATCTGAATGGTATAATTATAACATTACAATACACCGGTTCAGCTTCAGCCAAATAGAGAGGATACAGTTGTACAGATTTTACCCAAGTGTGATACATTTTGTGGATCGTGTTCTTTGGATGAACAATGCCCAGCAGGCAAAGTTTCGTGTACTAATACTATTCTCAAGAAAAGGCCGTAGAAATGCAGAAAAAAGTTTGTAGAATTCTAGGATTCGTTGTTTGCGGCTATTTTATTAATTAAAGTCTAAGTATTTTCAAGCTGATTAAGCCATGTGAGCAGATGTCGATTACATTTATAATTATTGTTTTTAATGGCCACCATTGATTGGCTTCGATCGAATTTAAATGTAATATTTGTTGTTTGACTTTAGTAAACTCGCTGTCGGATATTTTCTATATTTCGTTGTTTATACATATCATTAGTTTTTGAAGTTTCAATAGGTTTGTTCCTTTTGCCCGGTGTAAGTTACACTTTAGTGTACCTTGCACCTTAATTGCACGTCAAAATACACTCAAAGTGTAGAGTGCAGGTCACGCAAATAGAACGGCTTAGTGTATGAAAGTGATAGATAAAATTCAGAACTTTTTTATTTGCTTAATTTTTTCACTTCTATCAAAGAAAATTTATTGCCATTCAATATTATGTTTTCAGTCAAAACAGTGATTTCTTAAATTCAAAAAGTCAATGTTATCTGCATACATTTTTCAAATTTGACAGATTGTAAAGAAGAAAAACTTGCACCAGCTCCCGACCGAGTGCAGCAAAGTGTACACTTTTGCACTACACTCGGAAAAAAGAACAGCCACCGGTGACGCTACACCGGCAAAAAGAACGGAAAAAGTGCAAAAGGTATAAAAGGTGTAGATAGTGCAGGCAAATAGAACAAACCTAATAACTTCTATTTGTATTTGTATTGTTGATTGCGGCCACTCTGTAAGGTCTGGTATTTCAATTGACCGTATTGCGAATGTCACGTCGCGTCACTTCGATGCCGATTTGACATCGACGCATGAAAATGCGATTGTGTATGTCAATTTCATCGACCGTTGTCACTTTGATCGTCATTTTTCGTCGATGACATTCCGAGTCCGTGACGCCTGAAGAAAACTAACGTCGATGCAAAAATGCAAGTATATATTTGACAAAAACATGTTTCTTTCCCTTTTTTGATGGATTCGCAACAAGTAATCGTCATTAAAAGCGGTGTAGATCGACACACATTAAAGAAATATGGCTCCAATTTACGGCACTGTAAAATTCTTTCGGACTAACGTCACGAGATGCAAGCAGAAGTGAGAGCCAAAAATAAGCCGAACAAGATGTATAGCTTTTCCACTTCAGAAAAAAGCATTATCCGCATCTTAAACTTGAATGAAGGATTTGATATTGCATATAAATAGCGTCATAGTTGCAAACGAAGGCATACATTAACTTAAATTCACAATTTACAGCTGATACATACATATCAATATGGCAATGCCATTGAGTCACGTCGATGGAGTTACACAATCGCTTTTTTTGATCGACGTGACAGTTTGAATCGGCATCGAAGTGACGTGACCGCGACATTCGCAATACGGGTGAATATGTCGGTTCTTTCGCTGTGATAGCTGGCCATTTCACACAATTTCTTTACAGTTTTTGTATTTATTAAACGAAATATGTAAGAAATAGGCTCTGATTTAAAATAAACGGATAAAAAAGGAAACATTTGAATATTCAATATATTTTCATTTATGTAGCTTCTCGGACATAGAATTCGGGAAAAAGCACAGGTCTCAGATTAATTAAAAGCCTTCATCGAAACAAGAAACGAAGACAATGGTAATAAGAAACTATAACATACAAAATTGAGGACATACAACATCAATAAATAAATAAAGTAAAAGTCACTTCTCAGGGATATAAATAATATTATAAAAAAGATATAACAAAATATCACTTAATTCAAATTGTAGAATAAAAAAAAAAGATTTATTTATTATATAAATAATTTTGTGTCCAATGAGGTATCTACAGATTTGACATTTTCATTTAACAATATATTGGCTTGGTAAGGGGATTACAAGTTTGTTGATATGTAATAGATATGCTAGGTATTCCACAGTAACAGTCTTCATAGATGTTTACTAGCTGAAACCAAAGACAACAGATACTAGATATTGTCAAAGACAATAGATACTAGATACTAGATACTATTTAGATACTAGTATTTATTTTCTTTGCTGAATCATATCAGATTTAAGGCTTTCAATAGTTAGATAACAAGTAATTTTGTGTGATTTCTTCGCAAATCATGTAAATATTTTTCTTTCTTTACTCTATTTTTCATTAAATCGTAATGATTGTCTGCACTAAACTTTTAGAATTTATCATGATCAATTAGCAAAACCATTTCTGTGAAAGACATTTCCGTTTATTTTTTAAAAAATACAATTTGTAATAGTTCAAGTACGATTAAAACGTTCGTGGAACTTAGCCGCCAAAAGCATATCACTTACTTTGTAGTTATTGGTGGTTTTGGTTTGAGTCATTGCTGTGACGTCAAATTTTGTTAAGAATAGTTAGTGTAAAAAAATTTATAAAGTGCATGCAAGAAGAACAGACCTAATATAAAGTTAACTCGAGTGGTTTTGGTTAACTGATTAGTTACAAAAAAAAAAAAGTGTTAGTAAAAGTAAGTTTCAAGTTAACCCATACTTCAGATACCAGTTAACTTCTGCTTATATACTGTCAGTTGTCAGTTGATAACCTAAAAAATTTAAGTAATTTTTAAATTGACTGTAATTGTTTCTGTTTATTGAATTTATTTATTATCGATAAACTGTTAAGTATACTTACTTACTTAAACTATTAAGTATACTGACTTACTTCCAATTTACAAACTTGAAACCAAACGTTTTTGGAAATACGCTTAACAAGTTAATTGTCAGTTAACTGTGAGTTAACTTTTTGGTATTAATTACGAAACTAAAAGTTAACTTTACATTGAAATACCGGGCATAAGTGTATACGTATAATTTTGGATAGTACAAGGCATGGGCGCCCACAGGTAGGGGCAAGAAGGGGCACTTGCCCCCCCCTGGGTTTGACCATCACTTAAAGTTGAGAAAAATCAAATATTTTATATACCAAACTTTGTTGCAACTATTTTACCATTACCATTATTGTACACATCTTTCATGCCTCGACTTTAGTTCTTAGTAATGATACTAAAATGAATATCAAATCTAGCTTTAGAATTAGATAATTAGCCCTTTTTCGGTATTGACCAAGACCGCGTACTGAAGAAGAATCTGGCACAACATAGCAGACCGCAGTGTATTTCGAACGACCAAGCCTATGTTTTACAAGATTTTTCGTTACTTTTTTCTAACGTTTTTGTACTTTAAGAACTAAAATTTTTTTCAATGATAACGATTTTTTTATTTATCCTTGAATATTTCCAAATACGTTTTTTTTATATTTTGAAGGTTATACTGTTTTTCACCAAAAAATCAAATTGGAATGTCAATGGTCAAAAAAATTAAAGAGCATTATAGTGATTCTCAATTATTTTATAGAAAAAGGGTAATTTAATCAAGAATCACCAAAAGTGTGACCTTATCATAGTTGATTCTTTTGAAATTTTGTGTACTCGAAGAATTCGTGAAAATATTTGATTTCAATTTTTTGGCTTCTATCTCATTTTTTTTGTTAGTTATAGTATGTTAAAAATTTCCCAAAAACGATGTCCGAATCCTCTTTGAAAGTTCATATCTCTGGTAATTTTTATCCTTGAATAATAAAGTCGGGCTTATTTAAAGATTGTTATTGTTTTTGTTAGTTAAAAAATGAGAAACCAAACCTTGAATTTCAATTATTTTTTTCACTTATTCTTCAAGTACAAAATTTTGAAAAGAATCCGAAATGGTAAGGTCACAACTTTGGCGATTCTTGATGGAATAACCCATAATTAGATGAAAACAATATGACCCCTTCTTCAGGTGACCCTTTTTTTGCTAAGGGCAGCTATGTAGCTAAATTCAGACAGAACTTTATCAAATGAAATAGACAAATTAAACAAAATTCTGACACCCCAACAGTAAGATCCTGGTTCTGCCACTGATATCAAATATATTTTACTTTATTATTTTAACAATAAAGTAATGTTATCGATTTAAAAATTTGCCAATAGTCTGGGTGAAACTTAATTATTTTTCAGGTCGAAGTTCGGGAGCGATCAAAATCGGAGTATATCATCAATTGCTTCGAGATTATGACTCTTCTTGGAAAATTGATTTTATTTTAAAAATAAAAATACATAGGTAGTTAAAATAGAAATAACGAATTTCATATCTGATCAGAACTAATGGATGGCAAAAATTGTGAAAACATATGCAAACCCTAGGAACTTGAATATCGAAAAATTGTGAAATGGGTTTGTAGGCGATTATATAAAAAGTCTGTGGAAGTGAAAAGCGATCAAATATCTCATCAATATTAAGAAATACGTCGAAGCTTTAAAAAACATACAACCCTCTTACATCCCTTAGGATTGAATATCTAAAAATACTGAAATTGACTTTTTGGCACTTATATAGGAAACCAAAGGAATTAAAAAGGAATTTAATATATCATCAGATTTAAGCAATATGTAAGAATCTGTGAAAACATATGCAACCTACTTACACCCACTTGGGGGTGTAATATTCAAAAATCCTGAAAAGAGTTAATAGATAAATAAAAAGACAGCACGAGAAAGTAAAAACCAATTCAACTTCTTACCACTTCTAATAGAAATTAAGGAATTCGTGAAAACGTGTTTAAAGCTAGTTTTATGCGATTATTACGCAAGCCCATGAAAGTGAAGAAAAAAGTCGATATCATATCAGGGCTGGGCGATATGGCAGAATTACTGGAAAAGTATACCTCAAGAGAGGGGGGGGGGGGGGGGTTAACAACTTTTGATTACAATATTTCACTAACCAATTGCACTATAAAAATAAAATTCTGTTTTTGTATAAAGTTTGACAAATAAAGTAAAATTTTTTAAGGAGGTGATGAAGCATGGAAGTGGAAGGGATAACATTTTTTCGCAAATACAGAAGCTACGAGTATAGGGCGAGAAATATCAGCAATCTATAAAAACATTGCCACATTGTGGAAATATTGCCGCAACTAGCATGATATTGCCCTGTATTGCTCCATTAATCACTCCACTAGTTTTGGCAATATTCGTCGGACAATTAATTGTTTTAAAAATTGCTCGTGTACAAGCACCTTCATGACTGGGATTTGAGCGATTTAAGCGTTCCGAAGTTATCATATTCTTGAACGCATGTTTTAAGGCCTCTGTTTGGACCTGAAGGAGTAGAACGATTATGCCCGTTAACGAACTTAATTTAAAAATTTCAACCATAAGTTCAGATTCTAAATGGAGTGGGGCGTTATTTAATAAAACTTTTGGCTTGCCCCTCCCTGAAAGAAGTTCTATGGGCGCCCTTGGTACAAGGTGCTTATGCGTAACATACGTACGTTCTTTGTGCGTACAAAATTCACTAAATTTTTACGAGTGGTGCAACGTATTTGCCTGCCCTTTTTCCTTATTTTCGCCTTTTACATATTGAATTGAAAAATTTGAAATTTAACTTATGAAGTTTTGACGCTGAACCAGCTGTCAAATTCCAAATCCTAAAATTCAAAATGTATGACAGAAGAAGTAATAAAAATGAGTGTGCAAAGTGTACCTTAAATATGACATCAAAAATACGATGTCAACTCAAAACATTTGTCGTTCATGCTCTAAAGTTGAAAAAAAAAATTTTAGTGCAGCTCGTCAAGCCTTGGGATGTCCTTAAACTTTCTAAAAAACAAAATTATTTGTGATGTTGATGAAATTCGTATCGCCATGGAGATGGTTAAACACGGAATGCGTCGCAATCAAAAATTGATTTGACTTGACGCTTGAAAGTATTCTTGCTTCGTGCATGTGTTGGGCTACGTAGGTGGTATCCTCTTCTTACATATTGTGATAGATATGTGTAGAAGATCTATTGAATTTTCTCTATATTTATACGGAGTATTTTGAGTATATGCCATATCTCTCGTTGAAAATGTGTAGAAATTTAACGACTATTCGAAAGTCATGGGTGGCTGAAGGGGAACCTAACGTACAATTCTACGGGGACGGTTTTAGTTCACTGTCCCTTTCTCACACATGGATTTCAATGGCTGTAGAAAATGTGTAGAATTTTGATTAATTTTCTTGCGCGCTTTAATACTTAAAGTGATGTGTCTTGTATTAAAGTCTCTCTAATTGTTTAACGTTATTGCCGTGACACAATAAAATCATAAAGCAGCGCCCTCAGTGCTGTTTCTGCTCTGCTTTATGGATAAAATAAATAAAAGCTGAAGCAGAGAAGATTTTATCCATCTCTTCTGCCGCTGCTTTCATTTAAAAAGGCTTCAAATGATCCTATGCTCACTAAAAAAAATTCTGACGCTGTCGCTGCTTTCTGCTTTTATTGTGTCACGGCCTTTATCATCAGTTGTAAGTCCTAAATATTAGTAAACTTCTTATATTTCTTTTATCTATTCAATGAACGTGAATTGAGTATTGGGATTGGTTTCGTCTTACAAAAAAGCAAATTCAATATCAAAACTAGAAATGGTATTCAGAATTGTTGCATTTATAAACAACATTTAAGCAAATAATTATTCAGGTGGTTTCTCGATATTATAAGATTCTAAGGAATGGTTGTAGATTGAGTTGTTACATTTTACGTGTTTATTTTGAAAACTTTTTACAATCCTCTCTCCTTTTCACTTATATTTATTTATACATATTTATTACAGTAAAACTTCTATTACCGGACACCTCTGAAAACCGGACACCTCCCTATAGAGGCCAGTTCTTTATTCCCCAATGAATTAGGTATGGTTTTCTATTGATTAGCACCTCTCAATAGCGGACCCTCTCTAAAACGGACGCGGACACAAGAAAACCAATATATTATGAATAGTTACATATTATTATACCTCTAAATAGCGGACAGATTTTTTTTTATGTAGTCCGTATTTACTTTGAAATGGTTTTGCCTTGCACGATTATTCATTTGTTTCGGATTTTTCCATCGTTGCGAATTTTTGTTCCAGGGATTTTTGCGCGCTTCTTCTTTCTTTTGTTCTCAGTCTATTTGGTTGTTGTTTACTCTGTATTTATCGTATGCTCCCGTTAGAACAATGTCGTTTTCCAAACTCAATACCCCCGAAAAGCGGACACCTCTTTATAGCGGACACTTTTGAATTCCCCAAAGGTGTCCGCTATAGAGAAGTTATACTGTAATACATATTTATTGATATTTTTTTTCTGCATTAAAATATTTGAAAACTATACTTCTCGGTACGAGGACGACCCTTTACACCAGTGAGTTGCACTGACTTTTGGGGATTGGTAATGAATGAAGTGCTACCCATATCTGTACCCGATAGTTTAACTTCTTGTTAACGTTAACCGTTTCTCTACTGGAACTATCACTGTAAATTTCGCTTGAATTCAACTCGATGCCCCATCCACCGTCGAATTAGTTCATTTTCTACTAAGAAATTAGGATCCACTGAACCGCCGTCCGTAGCATCTGGCCATCTGCCCGCCTCTTGACTGGTCGGCTGACAGTTGTGTAGTGTCAATTAATTTCGCTTCGACCGGTTGCCGCTGAAAATTTACTTTGGAAACTTTAACAATTTAATCTTTTGGCAATTAAAAGTAATTCGAAGAAAGTAATTTGTACCGAAATCGTTCAGCTATCGAAATGCTAGCGATCCTTTTTGTGTAAGAATCGGGACCTGAGACCTAACCTGCAGGCGTCTACTGTGCGCTGCCAGCCATCAGCCCGTAACCAATACATGCCTATAGAACAATTTTCCAATAAAATCGAATTAAGCTGCACAGAGCCAGCGTATCCTACTCATAGAAATGGACTTGAAAACATTAATGGAATACGAGTATTTGACGAAGGAGCAGTTGTCTGGTTTCGATAACTACAAGGTAATGCAATTAGTCGCCGATTCTCTCCACGGAAACGTGTAAAAGTTTCAAACAGCCAAGCAAAAAGTACCTAAATCAATTCTATTTACAGTATAATGCCCGGGACACATCACCCCTGAGTGTTTATGTAATGCATCCGTTTTGGAATTACATCGTGCAGGTAAGGCGTCACCACGCTTTTTTCAATTTCTACTATTCACCAGATTGTTTTCTTGCAGTTTTGTCCTGCTTGGCTGGCTCCTAATTTGCTCACATTTTTGGGGTTTCTGTTCTCTCTGGCAAATTTCGTATTGTTGTCATATTTCGATTGGAACTTTTACGCGAGCTCGGGGGACGGCACTAGCGTGCCTATTCCAAACTGGTTTTGGGTTGTAGCGGCAATAAATATATTTCTGGCTTATACTTTGGACGGTATAGACGGCAAGCAGGCAAGACGAATTGGGCTGTCGGGACCCTTGGGAGAACTCTTCGATCATGGCCTCGACTCATATACAGCGGTTTTGATTCCTGGATGCCTTTATAGCGTGTTTGGACGATGCGAAACATCGTTGCCGCCAATGCGAATGTATTACATCTGTTGGATGGTGTTCTTCAATTTCTACGTGTCTCACTGGGAGAAGTATAACACTGGAGTACTCTATCTACCCTGGGGGTACGATCTCAGTATGTGGGGATCGACTATTCTGTACCTTGTTACTTGGATGTGTGGTTACGAGGCTTGGAAGGGAACCTTTATGTTTGGAATTACAACAGGCATCCTCATGGAAGTACTACTGCATGTGAGTGCTATGTCCAACATACCTATGGTGATCTACAATGTTTATTAGTAAGTTTAGATGAGTTAGTCGTTTCATCAGTGTTTTTTATAAATATTTTATGTTTCCCTTAGCTCATATAAAAACGAAACTGGCAAGATGAGACCGTTTTCAGAAGCTGCGCGTCCTTTGTATCCGTTCTTCACATTCATGGCTCTCTTTATGTTCTGGGCTCATAAGTCTCCCTGTGATATTGTGAATACCGATCCTCGTATGTTGTTCCTTTTGAGCGGAACGATCTTCAGTAATATAAGTGTGAGTATTACATGCATTTATTTTAAGAATACTGAACTGGATTTAGGGGGTTAGCCTTTAACTCACAGTAGTTTACGGTCCGATCAGCTTAGGGATGGGATGTCAGAAATCAGGTGGGGTATGGCAGTGTACTAGAAGGTTTTAATAATTGTTTTGGTTGTGATATCAACTCTCAGAACAGCAATGTTGCCAATGGTCGCGTTTACGTGCAGACCGGACCAGTCTAAAAAGACCGATTTGGTCTTTTTCGGTCTTGCATTTATGTGTGCTTTTCAACATAACCAATTTGAAGTTGTCATTTTAAATATAATTTTCAATCATGGATGCAAATTTGTAACTGCACATCGCTAAGTTTGTGCAAAGTGGACACTTCGGCAAATGTCCACCGTTCAGTCATTTTTATTTTCACAGATGTATGCTTTGACGGTTTAATTTTGTTTGGCCAGCACTATTGTAGGTTATGTTTTGGTCTAAGACCGTTTATGTGCCAGTACTAGACTGGTTCGGTTTCGTTTGGTTCGTACCAAAATCAGAACGAAAATAAGTACAAATGGACTGGTCCGGTTTACATTTATGCGTGTGACCGAAATGGTTTTTTTTGGTCTTTTTAGACTGGTCTGGTCTGCACGTAAACGCAACCATTTATGCGTGCGACCGAACTGGTTTTTTTGGTCTTTTTAGACTGGTCTGGTCTGCACATAAACGCGACCAATGACAAATCAACTACTGTCTGGTAAGCTCTAAAAATATTTGTGAATCTGATAAAAATGTAAGCAGAACTCATCTGCTCAGTATTAAATCCTTAAGTAGTGATCCTATTAAACATTTCACACGGTTCACTTTTATATTAATATTTTGAAGCCAATAGTAACCAGTGTTGCCGGAATGCTGCAATTGCAGTATTTCTACTGCAATTATAACTTACTTATGGTGCTTTTACACGAGCGATTAAAATTGCTCAATTTGCAGCAATTCCAGACAATTTTGACGTCACGAAAACATACAGCAACTTTCAGCAACATCGGCAATTGACGACATGGAGCAATTGTTGGTCAATTCGTTGCTCAGCAGTGACTAGCGATATGTAAGGTTCCTGTATACGCACTCACACTACTCACCCTACCTTAGGTTTGGCCGATGCTAAGGTTCCTGTATACGCACTCACACTACTCACCCTACCTTAGGTTTGGCCGATGCATGCTCAGGTCGAAAACCAGTAAATTTAAATTTTTTTGATTTTATTGGGGGAATATCACATATCAATTCGAAATAGTCTAATTTTCGGTACAAAATAGGAAATTTCCATAAAAGAAATAGATAATGTACGTAAATTTACAAAAGAAAACCTTAATTCGGGCACACATACTATGCACACATACTATGCGCACACATATTATGCACCTATACACCGAAATTTCGTGCAGCCAAACTTAAAAGTTTGGCTGCACGAAAACGACCTTTTTTCAGGTTATGTAGTGGTCTTCTAGTCCAATTTTGGGCTATCGGCCGAACTCCTACTGGAAGGGTGTGTGAGTATACAGTGACTCTAGCTGATGCATGCTCAGGTCGAAAACCAGTAAATTTAAATTTTTTTGATTTTATTGGGGGAATATCACATATCAATTCGAAATAGTCTAATTTTCGGTACAAAATAGGAAATTTCCATAAAAGAAATAGATAATGTACGTAAATTTACAAGAGAAAACCTTAATTCGCGCACACATACTATGCGCACATACTATGCGCACACATACTATACACCTATACACCGAAATTTCGTGCAGCCAAACTTAAAAGTTTGGCTGCACGAAAACGACCTTTTTTCAGGTTATGTAGTGGTCTTCTAGTCCAATTTTGGGCTATCGGCCGAACTCCTACTAGAAGGGTGTGTGAGTATACAGTGACTCTAGCGATATGGAGCAATACTCAGCAATTTAGCAATGACATCATACACGGACAATTCTTATTCCATCAGTCTTTTTAAATTCCGGTTTTTGTAATCGGATATGTTTGAATTCCACAAACAATTCCGGCCACGAACAGCGTCAATAAAACTTATTGTTTTCTCGTTGCTCCAAACCATCTTTTACACGAAACTTGGAAAGAAAACCGAAAACTCAACATACGATTTGACACACGATGACAATTGCTCGGAATTTTCCAAATTAGTGGAAATACAGCAACTCTACGGCGAGAAATTGCAGCAAAATGTGAATGCATTGCCAAATTGCTGCAATATAGTCGCAACTAGCACGATGTTGCCCGGTATTGCTGCAATTATCGCTCAACTAGTTTTGGCAACAGTCGCCGGGCAATTAATTGCTGGAAAAATTGTTCGTGTACTGGCTCCATTACTGCAATACTGCAATTTAACGCAAAATATAGCAATATCTCTCGCATTGCCGGACAGAAATTACTTAACACTTATCTATAAAATTTGGTAATTTTTTGTTCTTCAAATTTGGAGAGGAAAGAACAAGCGCAAGCCGTCTACAGAAAAGTCAGAAAAATTAAGCAAAGAAAGAAAAGGACAAGTATGAAAAGTAGGCATCGTATTTTTTTTTTGTAAATTTTTCACCACGTCAAGAATTAAAACGAAAGAATCATCATGATTATTTTCTTGTGAAACTACCCAATAAAATGAAATGGAGGTTAAGTAAGTCCATGTTTTGCGAGAAGTCAATCACTAAAGATCACACTCAACGTAAAAAATCAAATCAAATTCCTGAATGATCCTCTTTTTTGCAAAACTAACAATTATAATGTTCTTAATTCAAAATAGTTTTATTTAAATTTAAATGTTATTATATTGTTTTTTTTGTATCGAAGAAATGGAATTTAGTTCTGTTCTGCAATATATTTTATACAAATGGTATGAACTATGTGTTATCAGAACGTTCAAAATCATTAAAAATATGTGTTTTTTGGAAGGTAGTGATGTGTTAACTTATCCGAATATAAAAGATTATTCGATACTGGAAAATACTGCAGTGTTTCTTCTTAAAATACTGCGCTAGAACAAGAGCAAACGGCAACCCTGATAACAACTGTAAAATTCTTATAAATAATTTATGTGTTGAGTATTAATATTGGGAGTGGGCTAATATTCGAGAGATTCTCACGCCAAACATCTCATCCAAAATGATACTCGCAAACGACTATCGCTCAGATTTGGATGACGATTGTACGGAGAATGAAAAACCGGGCAGATACTTCTCGATGAAAGTAAAGGCTGGTTTTCATTACTCCATAGAAGAAAAAGAGTAGGAAGAGACAGTGTATCGGTTTTAAGAAAGAAGAAAGGGACATCATTTTCGACTTTACAGCAAAGTTATAGCAATAGTTTTTGACAGACAGAAATTTCTAACCTAAAATTTCTTATGTTTTTGCTGTTTGTAAGCTTTCAGTTGTGAAGAAGTACAATATTTAAATTTTCTCGACACTTTTGTAAAACCGATCTGTACAAATCATAATTACCATAAATTGGGTCAGTAGTGTGCATTCGGATGTCTATTGTGTAAGTTTGTCGGCAGCAAAAAGATGTACAGTGCAAGCCATTTTTAATGTACGTCTTTATTTTATTGTTACAGATCACAGATCTGAAGTTGCAGACGACACATTTTTTTTACCGATCTTTTGCAGATGATATTTCCTCTCTTTCGCACGCATGTACAGTATATATTAGGTTGTTGCAGATGAACTGTCGTTTTTGGTAATGCAATTTCAGACAGCTGTAACTTTTACAAAACTTAATTTTATTATTCGAAATAGGCACCAGCATATGCAATACACTTCTCCCAACGATATACAAGTGCATTTTTGCCAGTTTCGTAGAAATCCGACTTTCTAGAGCGAAGAAAGTCCTCGAAGGCAATTTTGATGGCTGCTTTATTATCGAATTGTTTGTTCGCCAAAAAATTATCCAAATGTTTAAAAAAGTGGTAGTCAGTTGGAGAAAGATCTGGTGAGTATGTTGGGTGGGAAAGAGTCTCATACTGCAACTTGTTCATTTTCCGGTCTGTTGTTCTTGAGACGTGACGCCATGCATTGCCATGAAACAGTATAATTCCATCTCTGTCTCGACCAATCTAGGCCGTTGAACACGCAATTTCTGATGCATTTCATCGATTTTCGTATAATACTTCTCTGCATTAATGGTTTCTCTACGCTGCTAAAAAGGAATAGTAAAAAACTCCAGCTGCAGACCACCAGACCAACAGTCATCATTTCCTTCTTTGAATGGAGGCCTGCTTTCGCCATGTGTTTTGGACTCTCATCAACATCCAACCATTGTGCCTATCGGCGATGATTGTCGTACAGTATCCTTTTTCATCACATATGTGATGAATCATATGTGATGAAAAAGGATACTGTACGATACATACATACATATACATACATATGTCACTATTCTGTTCAAAAACGGAATGTTTCTCTTCCGGGAAAGCATGGAACTGCAAATTGTTAGTCAACGTGTCATGTTTTGCTCAGGCCGCGGTCCGAATTACGCTTTTAGCACGCATAAAACCGGTCCGAATTGTGGTCACGATGCATACAATTTGCATGGAGGGGTAACTTTCTAGCGCTTACACTACTCACGGTTTCGAGCATAGGCACTGTGAGTACACTGTGTGCACACGACCGGTCCGAATTATATGCGTCGTAAGCGTGCATAGAATTCGGACCAACTGTAAGCACTGTTAGTAATGTAAGCACCGTGAGTATAATTCGGACCGCGGCCTCAGTAAGCTCAAGCGAAACCCACTTATCAAGCTTTTTGATTTTTCCAAGCTGTTGCAAGTGCCGGTAGGTGGCTCCCACTGGTGTCTGACCATTGTTTTTCAGTTTTTCATTGTAAAAACTGCGTCTTGGCAAATTTTCAGCATTCTTAAAACTCTTGTATGATTATTACGCGTATAGTAACACAAATCGCGCGTACCCTATTTTACACCTTTGGGGAGGTGCTGACTGAAATTGCAAAAATGAAATGGAGATGAAATGAATTTTAATATTCTCATTATTCTTTTCTATACTAGTGAATTAAAATTTTTTAAAGATTCGAAAGTATTGAAATCAAAGAAGATTTCTCTATCTTCAAATTTGCTGTGCAGAGAGAACGATTTTTATTAAATTTCAATGCAAGTTTAATGTTTAAGCCCGAAACTCAATGCTCCCGATCCGTCACGACAAGTGAGGTTATGTGATCCATAAAAGTTGAGTTTTGGTCAACTCGTCCGTTTCGTTCCGACCATTTACATGGCCAGCCCATAAGGTCTACTTTAACAGCAGAGCGCAACGGAACGGGAGCAATGTGTTCAGGCCTTTAGAATCGACAGGGCTTAAATTAGGTTCATGGTGGATTTACATTGAACTCATGTAGCCTCTACCCCCGAGAGATCAATTCAAACCGCCTGTAGTCTTTGCTGTATTGATAGCGATTAACAGACAACCAGAGCATCTGCGGCGCGACTTTCCTAAATGTGCGAAACTGTAGAAATATGATGAGTGGTGAAATGTTTGCTGCCACAGTTTATTGTACATATTTAAGTGTATGCATGCACGCCTACGTTGGAGGAAAAGTCGAGAACTGTTGAACTTTTGCGACTCCATGACCAATCTGATTGTCTGATTTTATGGCTGGTGTAGAGGCGCGCCTCAAAGATTCGATATATACCCCGCAGAAAAAGTTTCGTATACTATACGAAAGAAATGACCGTAGAAACGACGGATAAAACCCGTAGAAGTCTGGTATACGATGTCCGCGGCCGCTATGTAAGTGTATACGTATAGTTTTGAAGAGCACTAGACTATAGTTTGGAAGAGCATTAGCCGTAGAATATTTATGGCGATTCTACGTACATACATTATTGTAGGTGCTTATACGTAATGCCGCAAGTACACACGCGCCTTCACTCGCATTGCCCGATGCAAGTTAGCGCGAATGTCTAGGCGCGTGTGGAAAGGGTACGCGCAAGTGCTACAAGCGAGTCCCATCGAAGCGAATGTTCAATGCGAGTAGTTTTTGGCAGTGGTGGGGGCTACCAAGTGTTCAGTTCGGTCCCAGCGGGAATATGAGCAATGCATTATGTACTGTATGCAATACTGTATTTCTATGCAAGATTATTGCAATATGTCTTCGCATTCTGAAAATAAAGCAAACATGAATGCTGACGAGTTGCCTTGGAATATCCTGAAACTTTCTAAAAAATATTCATGTGATTAAATCCGTACAAATACGACTGGCAAAGAAATTCGTATCGCCATGGAGATTCAAATGGTGAAACAGGGAATGCGCGCAATCAAAATTTTATTTGACTTGACGCTTCAATCTTTTCTTGCTTCTTGCATGTGGTTGGTTATGTAGGTTATATCCCTTTCTTACATATTGTGATAAATGTGTGTAGAAAATCTATTGAATTTTCCTTGCATTCCTTGAGTATTTGCCATCTCTATCGTACATATGGAGTTATATGTCCGTTGAAAATATGTAGAAATTTCACGACTACATGGTGGGGAACCTAACTAACACCTCTGCGGAGACGGGTTTCATTCGTTATCTCTTTCTTACACATAGAGCTCTGTAGCGGTAGAAAAGGTGTAGAATTTAGATTAGTTTTCTACGGGTATGATCTGCCTGTTGGGTATCCACTAGTATTTAATAAACATTTTTATGATAATTAAGAGTTAGTTGTTTTTCCGGTGTCAGTGGAGTGAAACCCCAACACAAAATTCCCGACTGTTGATTAATCGTCGTCCCTGAGGACATGACAATTGGAAGAACTTCACTGGAGAGGCCAGTTTTTATAAGATTGTATTCGACTAGGTCCAAAGGAGCTATTTCGTCATCGGAAGGCATAGACTCGTCAGAGGGTGTATTCTAGCCTACTATCCGAAACACCGTGAAAATTAAATTTGGATTTCGATATCGCTATATAGAATTTTCCTCAGCCATTCCAATAGCTGTCAGCTGTCAACCGTTGTTCATAAGCACTTACAAACATTATGCAATCGTTGCATTTAACGACAAATCTTGCCAACAATTTGTACAAATGTTTGCATTTGCCGCTTCTATTGATAACGAAGATACCATAGAGACCATAGTATAAATACTTACATAGTATCAAAACTCAGCTCGAATTCTCGACGTAATCACACCAATATGCGTACAATCTACACGTATTCGCAAGCTGCTTCTCTTTCAGTCATAAGCGATTACTCTGACACATATTTCTGTTTCTTTTGCACAATTTGATATGTAGTATGGAATAGTAATTAGGGAAAATGATGTGAGGGTGAGGGATATGGCAATACACGAAAAAAGCATGAAAACAACCAAAACAGAATGAAAAACGTTAAAGCTATATTGCACGTACGTAATTGAAAGAGGCAAAAAAATTGTCTCAGTCATCAGTTGTTTAAAATTTTGAGAGGTACGGCCAATCAAAATCGTCCATATGAGAGGTAGAATTTTGTTATGCGAAAAATTGTGTGTACAATGGTGAAGATAGGAAGTTTGGATACTATGTAAGTATTTATACTATGATAGAGACCACCTACTTTGTGAGTGGCTTCAGCTAGTCAGATGTAGGTTGAAAGCCATGGGGCAGCCAGCTACGCATTAGCTGGCTCATTTTGTAGAACCTCACTGATCATATAAGGATTTTGGAATTGTTGAATTGACTTTTTATTGGTGTTTACATTGCGGATGATGACATAATCGACTTTACTCGATATGCACCAGCATGTCCATTTCTGGCAATGGTGAATTGTAACTGATGCGTTCTATCGAATAAAAGTAGGGTTCCGTTCTCCGATATAGTTTTCCTTTTACAAGCACTGTTAACTCGTCAATACCACCATCACGTTGGTTAATGTCATAGGGTTGGTTGCTGAAAGTTCTTTATTGAATGATGGACACAATTTTTGAGCCTATACAATTTAGGTGACATTATGTATTCAAATGGATTAAGGTTTTTATGTGACTTGTGTGAAATATGGTTTTTAATGACCTTCAACAAGTCGAAACATTTATACATTGTCTGAGACTTTTCGTTTGGAGTTTATACGTTTGCATGCAGCAAAACCTAACCGAAGACAATTCTTGTATTATCGCCATCGAGGTTTAAAACTGATAGTCTTTTTCGCGATAATAATAAGATTGTCCTAACTTTATCGCATATGTGATATCCCTTAAAAATCTCCGTAGCGTTAGATGAGAAGATGTTGCAACAGAAACGAAGAGGATGAGGGATGCCGTTCAATTGTGTAAGGTACTCCCAAAAGTCAATAAGCGAGTATTTCACGACGAAAGAAACGTGAATAAATTCATCGTAAGATAAGATTTAACAATAACACTATTGTGCATAACTTTAATTTTTTCTTTTCAAAATCACAGAGAAAAATATAACACAAAGTACTCAGATTGACGAGTTATTTGGTGTCAGGTTCAGGTTTACTCATATGGCTCGTTGTGGGAAGATTTATTTACAACATTACAAGTTAAATTACATTATGTTGCTATTACATTATGTTACTAATATATATTATATATATTATTTTTTTTATTTCAGTGTCGTCTCATAGTATCACAAATGTCTAATACTCGATGCGAAGCATTTCATTGGATGACCTCGATATATGTTGTCAGTATTTTAATTGGTATGTATATTCCCATATTAGAACGTACAATACTCTACCTGTTGTGTATCACAACAACCGTAACACATTGCCATTATGGCGCGAAAGTAGTACAACAAATGTGTGTACATTTTAATAGAATTTGTTTTAAAGTGACGACACCAACACCCCCGAAAAATAAATAATTTAAGCATAAGATCAATATAAATATTTAAGACGAAAGAAATGTGCAAGAAAATTGTATATTTTATCAATTTTAAGCTTTAATCTCTGATTTAAATCAATTTTGACCAGTTCACAGAGTATTAAGTATTAATAGCCAATCAATGTTAAAAAAACAGGACTTTGTATGTTACCCGCAAACAGAAAATACTATGGCAATGCTATATTTAGAAAAACGTTTACTAGTAAGCTTTGAAATTATTAATTGTATGAATAATATTATTTTATTAATATTTAATTTATTAATATTTAAACTTATAAAGCCTTTATAAATACTTATACAATACTTTTAATGAAGTAATTGCATATATTTTAAATTGACCGGAACAAACGATGTTTCTTATGAACAAAGACTTGTCTATAACATACTTATTATAAAAAGTTACTTTAGTTGTACCAAGTAAATATTGATTATTACAGTTCATAATGTATTATACCGACTCTGATAAAGATATATCATATATATTTGTATATATTCATATGCATACAACTGCATATTGTACTCTTATATGCATATAAATAGCCGTGCGCACTAGACTTTTGCAATTTCATATTAAAAAAGGTTGCAAAAATTACACGCGATAATCGATACACTAAGAGAAATAAGAGAAATCATATCCATATAAATTATATGTATTTATTTTGCAAATAACAGAATATTAAATATAAAAATAGTTCCAACTTGTTATAGAAAAACAGAAAGATATAAAACTCAATAGGTACCTACGGTTAAAACAAAAAGTTATTCATTTCAATTGAATGTTTGCCTCCGTGGTCTATAATTTTAATCAATTCGTGGTGCATTTTCTCGTGCTTCTACTTTAATTCTTTTAATTATGTCAATAACATCTATGGTCTCTTCGTTATCAATTTATTACATTCTTGCACATTCACAAAAAGAGACAAAAAACGTAAACGTACAGATCAGTTGTTTTAATACATAGATGTTGAGCAAATATTCAGAAAATTCAGGAATAGACACAATAAAAATCGTAATTCAAACACATTCTTGTGAGAGTATGAAAAATTAACATTTTCTTCGCGATGTTGGTGTAGAACTTATCTTGTCAATAGCAAAACAGTCAATCATTCTATATTTTTTTTTATTTTAATCCACCTTGTGTGTTTTTGAGTTTCGATTTACGCTAAAACGATGCGGGTCTTCAAACCTTTTGTAATTTAATCTATTTCCTAAATTTTTGTTTTTACTTATGTTGTGAATGAGCAGAAATGTAAAAAATTGCAGTTAAAGAAGAAATATATAGTTCTCGATTAAAAATTGACCAGAGTATTTTATTTAATCAGATATTTTTTTGTTTGAACATAAACTTTTAAATCGTTAAATTTTTTTCATTTAAGTTTTAAATTCTCGCTCTTTTCATTCAATTGTTTTGTCATTTCATGTAAAGTAAAAAAAAAACATACATTACCCTTTTATCTTAAGCCGCTTCAAGATTGATACAATTTTTGTTCTGGTTGAATGCAGATATTTTCGGCGCAATAATATTAACACTACTTTTTTTTTTACTTAATTCCGACCACCAGTAATACAGAGTCTATATTTTAGTCTATATGGCATGTGCTTAAAAACTGTGAAGTACATGCCTCCGACAAAAATATCCGCATCTGTCACTAAACAAGAAATTTGATTCATAGAATTGAGCAATGATTTGAAGTAGGAGTTGAGATCGCGCTTCACTTTGTAACGGATAGGTCCGCAGAACGTCCGGAAGTCTTGGCCTTCTTCTTTAATTTGGACGCAAAACCTGGCGGACGGAAAGTCACCCTCCATTTCTCGGAAGAAGTCGACATTTCTTCATCAAAATGAAGGGTAAGTTTCCTATGTTTCGTTGACTATGTCGTCATTGGACGACATAAGGATTTAACACTGAGCAGATGAGTTCTGTTTACATTCTTATCAGATTCACTAACTCCATCGGAGATACCAGACAGTAGTTGGTTTGTTATAGGCAACATTGCTGTTCGGATAGATCACATCATAGCCAAAAACAGCTCTCAAAATTATTAACACCAACTAGTACACTACCATACCCGGCCCGTTTTCTGATCTCCCATCCCTAAGCTGACTGGATTGTACACTACAGTGTATTAAAGGCTAACCACCTAAGTCCAGTTTAGTATCCTTCGTCGGATGGGGTGATTTTGTCACTTCGACTCGTGGACGAATGTTATTCTGCTCTTTTAGGGGCCGACAAATGGGTTTGGGGAGTCCCATTCTTACGGTCGGCGGACAAGGATGATAGGCTGAGGGGGCCAGACAAGAAATTAGGGTGTAGGAGGGTGGAGAAATGTAGGTATGGAGGAAGGAACATCTAGGAGAAATCATCCGACGGATGACCGAACATGACAGCCATTGTTGGTTCGAAGTTTAAATTTAGTAGTAGACAAATAAAGTATATTATATTGGTTTGTGATATATACTCTAAATTTATTTTTTTCCTTCTCTTGTACAAATTTTTTCTTTCTTAGTTGCGCACACGCGACTTGACTTTTTTAGGTTCTATTCCAGCGTGACTATTGGTGCTGCCACCATACATGTTTTTTATCGATTATTTCAAAGTCAATTACATAATTCAATAGTTTTACATAATTCTCTCGCCGCGGCAACAGCCATCTTGGGATGGCGATATTTTGTCAAGATGCAGAAAAAAAAAATGCATGATCTGTCCATTTAGAAAATAGCGCTTACTTGCCATTAACAAACCTTGTTCCACAGATAACTTGCAGGAAAAAGGGATAAAGCCGTGTAATGCCAACACGACTCTACGAATAAATTCAGAAAAATAACCTCAGCGTGTTACTTGGACAATAGTGGCATGGCTTTGCTTGTATTTAAGTAGAATGTAATGTTATACTTAAACTTCCAATAATTAAACTCCGATACTTCTGAATGATTAAACGCCACTTTATTTCCAAAAATATTTCGCCCTTATAATTCTTTTACACACTTCCACTAGTGACTCTTACAAAAGACTCTCGTCGCTGAACCGCAGGTACTGAATGCCCGTTGAACAATCGCCTGTGTTTCGCCGACACACCCATACATGCTCAGAAACGCCGTACGCCTAAACCCTTTTATTGGTGTTGCCGCCTCGCCTGGTTGCCGAACGATCTCGTTGTAACAGTAATTTATCTTATCCGTTTATCGGTGGTTTTTATTTTGTTTGTTTTATTTATTCAGCCGCTCTTAAAAAAAATATTTTGCAAAAAAAAGAGTGTGGATAATACCTATATTAATACCAACAATGTAAATTAAGAAATTTACTTATAACTAGAAAAAAAAAAAAAAAAATTTAAAATTATGTCAATCGACCACAGCACCCAGGAACAATTTTTGTTTTAGGTGTTTCTTATGCTGCCTGCTCCCCTACAGCTGATCCGGACTTTATTACTCGGTTGAAACAGTCTGATGAAGTGATTCGTATTGGACTTTCAGAATTGATATATATTACAAAAACATAACCGCCTTTCGTGAAGAAATCACTAATGAGGCCATAACGTTTCGCTGCTAAAGCCAGTCAGTAGACTGTCGTTGCAGAAGATTTTTGAAGATCCCGTAAAAGCAATAGATTGCGCCGTTGGCTTGCATATCCGTATTGCCTTCATGAATTTGTTACAAACGAAAAATTGTTTTATTTTTATAAATGTATGAACAAATTTTATATTTATTTATTAAGTGCAATTATAAAGTGCAATCGATTATTTAGTTACAAATTATGTGTGCCTCCTTGGAGGTTCGAGATACAACTAAAAACTTTATCCGGCCGAAAGATTTAATCTTTCTTTCGGTTATCCAAATCTTGATGACCCAGCATTTGGGGTAACAAGAATTATTTTCCGTTGGCATATACATTGCAAGCATCGCGAAATGTTTAAGATAAGAACGTTCAAATGGATATCTGAACGTTAGCCAAAACAATTATTGTTAAGGTATCCGATTACCTTTTAGTTCACATAAAGTGTGTGACTTATTTAAAATTTTGCAAATCAACATTGTTGCATCGGAATGTAACAAAGTTTACCTTTTCCACGAAGGTTCGAAATTTAGCAATAATGATCCGTTGGTTTTTCGAATTTGAGTTACGCGCACGGTAAAGTGAAGGCAGTGTAGCAATATTGCAGGTAACAGCCGCCGACAGCTTGATAAATAAATTATCGAGATTTTCAGCTTCGTCGTATGGCACACCGGTAATAATGACGTCGCACTTTATTGGTTTTTGGTTCAAATTGTCTAGCCGGAGGTTTATGTCCGTTATCATGGGTTTGAAATCGTCGCACCGCTGAGTGACGTCACTAACCGCGATTTTCAAGTTGCTTGTTTGCTTGATTTGATCGTTCACTAACATTCTTAGGGCATTTATACTTTGTTTGACCGATTTACTTAGTTCTTTGTTCTGGTCCTCAAATAGCTTTTTTAATTTAATAAATTGATCATTGAACATTACATCCAATGCTTTCACATCACTTGGGTCGTCGGAGGTGGACACTAGCACTTTTCGAGTAGTTACACCGGCGCAGCAAAAAAAAATAAAGGGAATAAATCTTGATTCCAGTCACTGTATTTAAGATCTTGACGACACTTATAGGCAGAGCACTATATACGGCCGAATAACTATTTTAACTACACGTCAGGACCGATAATTAATGTTTTTATTAGGGAGACATTCGCACACACTTCATTCACTATCCGTCTTAACCATCACAAGATTTTTCCCGGCATTCTTCTTACAGAAGTGTTGCCTTTTTCATTTGGGGTAGGTGTAGGCCATACGACTCTCATAACGGCTTTAGCGAAAATGGATGTAGTACCTATGCCAGACTCTTCAAGATGAGAGCTATTCTGAAAAACGCTGACCACCGTGACCACAATGGTTAAAGCTTTGCGCGTGGTTTACTTCCTATTTTTTTTTTTACTTGGATACTTCCCTTTTCTTCATGACACATGCGCGCACTAAAAAAATATACTATTGTTGTCTGTGCTGACGTTTAGGTCGGATTATGGTTGGCGATCGGCTGGGGCCAGCGTCAGATTTTTCGCTCGAAGGTACTTATTTTGTGTTCTCCGCCGCTGCGCTGGTGTCGTTTAGCACTTCCGTGGTCAATACGACACTGCCGCTTGTCAGTGCTGCCAAAGCCAAGTGTTTAATAGAAGATCTTATTCTTACTAATTAATTAATTCAACACGTTTTCATACTAACTACAAAGCCAATGCAAGATTCGTCAATCAACTTAAAATAAGACTAACTCCTACTGCAAATAATAGCGTTTAGCGCTGCTTCTTGCTGATTCCGTCTCAGTTTGAGTGACCGCGTTCCTTCGTTTGACCTTAATCTGACTAACCACGGTTTGTTGACGTAAGTTGGCAGCCGACAATGGTGATGTTTCCTCGGTGGGCTTGACGACATTAGCAGGCTGAAGCCTATCCATTTGCAGTTGACACTGGGCGGTTATCGCCTCAATTGAGTCACTATCTAACTTGTCGTAAAGGTTAGTGCGTAACTCCTTACTCAACAGAGCTTAAGAATCGCCTACCGCTTGTAGCAGCATAAGTTTGGTGAATGGAAGTCTAACCCAATAACACGGTTTGCCTTGTGAGTTTTATTAATTCATGTGTGTGGGCATTAGGTGGCGCCTGGTACGTGCGGCATAAGGCGTGAAGCCCTAACATTGGTACCGTGACCCAGTCCTGTTTGGTCAGCTGCTGCGTTAGCATTGCGTGAGCCACAACATGCTCTGGGTCGCAGTTCAAATTGCCGCACCAACATAGCCGGGACTTTGTTCGCGTTCAAAATCCTTTTCGTTATATTAATATATATTAATTAATGATTCCAATAAACAACGAATTAATCCGTAATCTAATGATGAAGGAGCCTTGTGTATGTCAAACAAAAACATCGGGCCGCCTTCGCGTGCCAGGCTGAAGGATTTCAGTGTTTTCTTGGGTTCTCTCCCGCCATCTAAGGCCAATAACGAGGATGATGACCCATTGTATGCTTGTTAACGTTAGAGATTGTTAACGACAGGCAAATTTTGCAGCGCACAGTTTATTTGTATATTTCAATCCAATTCTTTATTTATTTCCTCGTGGCTCAAAATTCTGCAGCGGTGGGCACTAATGCTGTTAGTTCATTAGCTGCACGTCTACATCCTTCGGCGTCTACGATGATTTGTACTTCCACATTTTTATCCTGAGCGCTTACAGATAGATGACACATCGGAGTGAGCGCCTGGTAATTTGGGCAAATCACCGTCGGTGGTATGGTAAGGACGTGGTCTAAATTTATCGGCATGCTCGTTCTCTTGGGCCGTAACCAAAACGTTCGATCGGCTACATGTGTACCCACTTCTGTTGTGTTTGAGGCCTTGGAAAAATTATATTGACTTGAAAAAGTCAAAATAATTGAAGGATGGGTAAAGGTTCGGGACAGAAGGGCCAATTCCGCCTACGTCCGAATTGGTGGCTGAAGTAGAACGGAAGCGACACGCTTGCTGGCGGCCGGGACTAGCTACGGCAGTGTGGGGTGGTTCTTGTTCTACCCTAGACCATAAACCCTAGGCCTGGACAACAAAATTTCGTGTCGGCTTACTCCAGGGTATTTAAAATGGGACTATTTTCCCAATAGGTCGTGAAAGACTATGAAGCGGTGGAGTTGCGTGACTTCGCGATTTGTCAGGGCGCTCTGGTGTCATTAGCGCCCTGCTCTGCCCACCCTACCTCAGCCACGACTGTCCTTAAACATTTTTCGCGTCGTGGCCCCTTATTGAGGTTCGGGGCGAAGGAGCTAAACGCTCGGGTTCACTTTATATGGCTCTTTCTAGCCTCTCAACATTTTACAAACGAAGAAAAAAAAACCAAAACAAACCAAAAGAAATTCCATCAAGGAAACCACTGCAAAAAAAAAATCAAGAAAGGAGCAAAAAATAAATAGCAGGGGGAAAAGCAATGCATGTAAAAAAAAATTAAAAAAAAAATACTCACCCCATTTAGTTCTGCTTCACTGTTTTTTAATTAAATTAATTTATTTTGTTTAAATCTATATTTATTTTTATTTTATTTTTAAAATTTCGTCCCGTCCTGTCATGTCATTTTTTTTTATTTAAAATTTGATTTTTAAATTCAATTTTATTTTATTTTTCTCTTCCTATTCATTCATTTTAATTTTTCTTTTTATTTAAAATTTGATTTTTAAATTAAATTCTGTTTTTTTTTCTTCCCGGACTGCAAGTTAACACCGCAAAACTCCTCTGGCGTCCGCGCGGAACACCTCCTTCTTAAGTTTTCGCCCTGATCTCCTTCTCGAAAACGTTCAACAACTCAACCTCAAATTTTCCTCTGCGTCTCCCTCTTTCCATGCTCGCTACTTCCGGCATTTACCGAGTAACTGTTCCTTTCAAGCGGTCAACTTTAGACGTTAGACGAAGTTGGCGACAGTAGCTGATGTGATCTGCCACAGCTGTAGGTAAGTGGAAGCAGTGGCGGATGCAAAATTTGTTGTTGTGCTCGAAGACAACCCAACACTTCCTTAACTGGTTGACGATTTGTGGTTGTTGGTGGCTTCTTCTGAATAGCTACCATCCCGAAAATGTGGATGATGTGCGGACGAGGCTTTGGTAACCGCAATCTGGGTGGTGAAGGTGTTCTGACCACTCTCTCTTGTACTGCTGATAGTCGTCCAACTATTGTTTTACGGATCCTACCATGTAGACGCCTCCATTTCTTCGGGTCCATGATAATTGCTGATGATAGAGAAAAAGAAAGAGAAAAAACAAATAAGTACTGGATGAATACGGCCAATTAATGACGGGTTCACCACTGTGGTATTTCGGAGTAATTAGAAGAACTGCAGTAGTCCGAGGTTCAAATGCGAATCTCGCTTTATTTCATGACAATGTAAAATTGAGTTTATAAAAAGTGTTGCCAGTTACGTAAAAATAAAGTAATTGTAAATAAGTTCCACAAACATAAAGAAATGAAAAATTAAATAAAAAATGAAAATAATAAATTATACTAAGTTGATAGTTGTGTTCGTTAACTATGGTTGCCGCTACAGCGCACTTAGTTTTATCAAACTTTTTCGTCGATCTTGTCAGTTCGTACGTCCTAAAAAGGTTAAAAGAAAAATCTGTTTTGTACCGCTATAACCATTTAGAACGGGCTTTCATCTAAAACGAGAGACAAAAACAAATTAATGTTTGCCTAAAATTCGATAAACCTTTGCCTAAGCGAAACTTATGAACCCCCGTATCAATAAAAGGGTGAACAGACCTTTGTCCGACAAGACCCAGAGACGGGTCGTGGGTGCCAGTGATCCCTTTTCCAAAGGTCTGCTCTCCCTCCCTAGACCGGATCACTGGTCCAGAAAGGATTAATTAACAAGAAACGACTTCGCGACACTACGTTAAGACTCGCCCCTTTGGAAGAAAAGCTTAAAAAACGGCACAGAATGTTTGACATTTAAAAAAAGAGTATTTAGATTTAAATTTAGTATAATATAAAAATGAAAAGAAATTCAAAATCTTACGCTAATTGAACCTTAAGCTAACAAATTCAACCTTAAATTTAGGGCGCCTCTGGTGCAATCCTTCCACGACGATCGATGGATTTCGTACTTCTCGCCTCTTCACTGCTCACCGCCTCGACACTCCTTTTCCTGCTTCTTAGTTAACTACTTCTTCTCTGCTCGACGTCTCGACCACTCCCTTTCCTCCCTTACAAAGCAAAGTCACCAACTTGTGACACTTTCAGTACGTCACACATACGCAGTCGCGGGACCTCCGACTCTCTCCAATCACTTTTCTTTTCAATACCTCGACGATAGCTCTCAGCGGTTCTTTTTGACCACGGTTAGCTTCAACCAGCTTTTCCAAACTTTTTTTCGAGTTCAACGGTCTTCCGCTTTCGTGACATTTTTCTCCTTCTCGCATGATACCCTCGTATGGACTTCCAGCATTCCATTCGGGTATCTAGCCGAGGTTTACACCATTTCCACGGCCCATTTCACCGCCCGACTTCGCCGTCGTATCGCATTCGCTCGCTCAATGCCTGATCGCCAAATGACAGTTGGTTTGTTTACTTTTGGTTTACGCGTACATATTTGTTTTGTTGTCGTGATTTCGAGTGAATCGCACCAACCCTCGAAATTTATACCGGTTAACAGTTTTTTAATTTCTTGGTTTTCACTGTCCGCGAATTGAGATATAAGTCTCTCTTTTAAGGTACCGTATTTATTGTCTACCGGAGTTAGTTATGAATTGCGCCTCAATTTGGTTGAACCATATTTCCGGATCGCTCTTCAAAAAGGGCTGAAATTTTATATTTACCCGGGCGATTTCGTGTTCTGAACCGGTAGAATTTTCCCGTTCGCATTTTTTTCGTCGTTATCGTCGATGTGTTTTCGTGTAGATGATGGCGGTAATAAAAAAGCGGCTTCCACTACGAAGCGATTACTGTGGTCGGAATGATATACGAGAGAAAACAAAATATGGCGTTGTACGCTGACGATTACTTGATTTTTCACAATAAAAAAAATCTTAATACATAATATATTCTGTGTATCGTATTCACTGGTGTGTTTTTGTTGATTTATATGTGTATATGTTTTTTCCCGATATTATGAAAGTAAATGTTTTTAAATACCTGCTTTCCGCTGGATTTATTACCAATAATCCGACACAGCGTTACAATTAAACACAATTAGTAGTGATATCTAATAAACCGGATTGTTTTCGCGGTAGCACAGATAATAAATGCAGCCGTCGATCGGTTGCTGCCCACGTGTACGCTTGGCGTCCCCACACATACAAGTATGCGACGTTTGTTCAGGACTTTTCACAGAATTATTAGCCAATATTCCGCCACAGCGTTGCACTTAAGCACAGTTAATAGAAATAGCCAATAAGTCCGGCTCTATTTCGCTATAAACACAATTAATAGGATTTGCAGCCTACAGCGGTGGGGCGTCCCCACGCGCACCCTGACAGTTACCGTACGTTTGCTCGAAACTAAGCGATGTAATAACACGTCTGCTCTCCTCAGTGGTCACAAACGAACTCCCAAGTTTCGACACGATTTCGCGTTCTCGAAAAGTTCACCGAAACAAATACATACCTATATATTAGTTGAATTAGCGAGAAATGTCTTTGTTTCTTCTAAAATACTTTATTGAAGTACAACTTAAATTAGACGAATCTGCCACAATATTCTATTTGAATATACATTGTTTCCACATTTTGAAATGGATTATTCTACCAAATATGTGGACTTTTTAATGATTATATGTAGTTGTAATACAAAAAAAACTACAAGATCTTTCTACTAGATTAGATAAACTTTCATCGAAGCAATTAATTGAATTTGCGAAACGAGAATAGTTAGTTCTTCTAAATGATTTTTGAAACACTAACTACATATATGTATAATTCATATAAATTCAGTTTATCTAACCATGTTTAGCTGAAAACACAAAATTATTTCTTTCCGTGTGGTACCTCGTTTTAATTTTTTCAAACCAAATTTTGAATCCCACGTATTATTAATTCCTTGAACGATTTGCTACTCGACAATTGCGGAGCAGTTAGTGATTTTAGTACTTTATAAATTTCCGACCCCACAAGGGTTATGAACATCGGGGTCTGTTTTTTTTTTCTTTAACGTCATTTGCTATGAAATATTGGTTAACCTGATCTTTGTATGCGAGAAAATCTTCACCGGGAATGAACTCGCCCATATTTCCAACATACGCCATTTTGTATTTTTCTCCTATTTCCACTCTTGCTTCTGTGGCACTGTTTTTTGTCATCGAATTCACAGCTTTATCGGATTTACTTCACCGAATTTACAATTTATTTAACTTTATCGACTTTATAATTTATAACATTGTAACGTTATCCTCATCGTCAGTTAATGTGTTCCTTCACTTTGACTAAGATTGATGCAGACTCTACTCGCATGATGTTAGCTGACAAGTACCAACAAGTTAAACTTTTTTTTGTTGCAATCGTTTGGAGTTCGTTTGGAGTTGTTTTGTTTCGCCTTGATCTGGATTTTCGTTGTTGTCCGATCCAATTTCAATATTGTGGCACGAAAAAAAGACTCTTCCTTTCCGCGCCAGTTTTCCCAAGAATATAGGTCGGGATCGAATGAAATGGACAAATCATTCAAGGTGTTATTTGCATTAATTCCTGATGTGAATACGATTTCCTGTCCTTTAAACTTAAATGTGTTGTTCTTACTGGCTCTTTGGCTGTTGGAACTGGTAGTGTTTTTCCACTATTTTTAAAATTTAGTAATTTCGTGGAAATAATTCTCGTGCCACCTATTAAGTCACGTAAATGAATTTTAATGAAGTTGTCCGCACGCTGAGGAAGTGAATAGTTTTGAAACATTTCAATTTTTATTTCGCCAAATATTCTCTCACAATAACTGGTAGTTGCGTGTCGAGTATAAAAAGGTATACTAACTGATGTCCATAGTGGAAATTTTGTTCTCCTCAATAATTGAATTACTAAGGACGGCAACTGGAAAAAATTTATTTCAATACCTCCCTGAACAACTCCTTCAGCTTCCTGTTGCGCAGTTTAATGCAAATAAAAGGAACACGACTAATTAAAAGAAAGGTACTTTATTGAAGTAGAATTAAATAGAGCGTGTGCTTCGCGATCGGAGACTTGTTGACGACTGACGTTCAGCTTCAGTGGTTATGTGTATGTTTGTGTAAGTATGCGAACGTGAAGCGCTTAAATTTGAAAATTGGACAATTCTCCAACACTCCCACTCGCTGAACTGTTCGCAAATTTAGTCCTAAGTTGAGTCGATTTTCCAGGAATTTATCTTTCGTTAGAGCCTTAGTGAGAATATCTGCAAGCTACTTCAAGCTTTCGATATGTTTAACCTCAATCGCGCCGTTTTGAACTTGTTCCCTTGTGTAGTGGAACTTGACGTCGATATGCTTCGTTCGACGATGGAAGACCGGATTTCCGATCAATTTCTCCGCTGCTGCATTGTCACAGAACAATGTAGTTGGTCCTAACTGACAACATCCAATTTGATTTAGGAGTCGTCGTGTCCATACTATACCTCCTTTGCTGCATCATGAGCTGCTATGTACTCCGCGTCTGTAAACAAAACAAAACAGCAGTAAAACAAAGTTCTATGTATTTTTTTTATAGTTATGTCATTGATTGTTTTACTGCAGGCCAGCCCTGGAATAATCAACATTTACTTCGTTTGGTTTACGACATTTGACATTGCGCAACCAAGTTCTCTTCAGAAATTTCGCCCAAAATGATTTTAGCGCGCACTTCGTCGGTCATAGAAAAGGGTAACTTTTGGATCTGCGACTGTTTTTGCAAAGTATATTCTTCGTATGACGTGGCATCACAGCTTTCATACGCAACGACTTGTTTCAACAAGTTTGTTGTGTTTGAGGCCTTGGAAGGACTATTTCGACTTGAAAAAGTCAAAATAGTCGAAAGGAAAAGGAAGGTTCGGGACAGAAGGGCCAATTCCACCTACGTCCGAATTGGTGGCTGAGTTTTCGCTGGTGCGACGCTCTTGCTGGCGGCCGGGACTAGCTACGGCAGTGTTGGGGGGGGGGGGGTACTTGCTTCAACTCAGACTATAAACCCTTAGCCTATACAACAAAAAAAATTATCAGCGCCGACTTATCCAAGGGAATTGTCAAAATTGGGATTATTTTCCCAAGAGGTCGTGAAAGACCAAGAAGCGGTTGGATGGCGCGGCTCCGCGATTTGTCAGAGCGCCCTGGTGTTGTTGGCGCCCTGTTCTGCCCACCCTACCTCAGCCACGACTGTCCTTCAAACATTTTTCGTCGTGGCCCCTTGTTGAGGTTCGGGGAAAAGGAGCTTATCCGCTCGGGTTCATTTCATATGGCCTTCTTAGCCTTTCAACATCTTAAATAAACTTATTCACAAAAACTAAAAAAAAGAATCATATACCAATGACGCAACAAAAAAATAAAGCAAATAACAATTAAAATATGAACTAGAGACTTACCCCAGTATATATCTTTGTTGTGTTATTCACGTTTCTCTTAAATTGTTGGTTTTAAATTTCTTTTGATTTTTTTATTTTTATATATAGCCTTTCCTAATTCTGTGCACTAACATCTTTTCCTTACGGTGCAAATCTACTTCCTAACATCTTTCCCTTACGGTGCAAATCTACTTCTTAACATCTTTTCCTTACGGTGCAAATCTACTTCCTAACATCTTTCCCTTACGGTGCAAATCTACTTCCTATTCGATCGATTCTCCAGTTTCTTTTGTATATGCATATTTAATTTCCTACTTTTGATAACCCTAATTCACTTTTTTTTTCTGTGGTGTGCATCTTCCTATTTGAATCTATTGATTAACTTCCTTTTTTTTTCTTTTTTGTTTTCTTTTTATCTCAGATATATTAATTCATGTAATGGGTTTAATTTTGGTTTTTAAAATTTAATTCACTTTCTGCCGGCACGCCATTTGCATTGAATTTTTTGCTTCACCAATCACTTATTTCTTTGATTTCAAAATTTAACCTTTTCTCCCGATTTCGAATTCAACTTTTTTTTTCTTTCAGACATCCACCATTTTTTCTTTATTCAATTTTTGCTTCACCAATCACTTATTTCTTGTCGTAGACATTTTGAACCGAAATCCGCGCGGGTCAGATCGTGGAGCGTCCGTCGCTTACTCGTTTTTTTTTCTTTTCCAAACCCCCCAGAACTTTTCACTCAAAACAATTCACGGGGAAAATTAATTCAAATAGCGCCGACCGAAATCCGGGTCAATTCCACGAAATTTGGATCACTTCCACTTGCCGACCCCATCCTTCCACCACCGATCCCCCTTTTCTTCTCTCCGGCACCGCGAGCAGATTTTTCCCCTCTCAAAAAAACAACTCCACCAAACCGAAGTCGCATGGACTTCCGACGACCATCCGACCTCCCGTCCTCTCTCACGGTTTACCTCTCGTTCGATTCCCGTCAGCCCTTCGCTTCGCATGGTCAAAATGGTATACGAACATTAAAATTCCGTCTTTTGTTTCGCTGGGTCTGAAGTTACCGTTGCGATCCCAAACCATTGGGAAAACATTGGAGTGTGATAGTACTTGTTGCTGCCCAGTCGGAACTATGCTGTGCGCACCGACGACTCAACAAGTTCCACACATCTATTTCACCCGAAAATGCATTTTGCAGCCGTTCGCGCATATCATTCCAGGTAGCGACTTGAAAACCGTAAATCGAGTACCAAGTCTTCGCGCGACCGAGCTATGCCGAACTAACCCGAGACATAATATCAAAATCCGAACACTCATTTTGCTTCACATACTTATCAACACCGTCACATCACTGCAAAATGTTGATTGCTGACTTGTCTGGATCATACGGCATAAAATCACGTAGATCAGGCTGTCGACGCGTTGTTTCTCGTGTTTGATTAAGAATCGATCTCTTTATCAGTTCCTCGAACAAACTCAGGGACGTGTAATGTACTCAGTGCGTTCTTTGAATTACATTGCTGTAATTAAAAATAATCATCGGCGCCACGAGTGTATATGAACTGGTATTCCGTCCTGAGACAAATAGAGGGAGTTCCTCTCCATCACCATTTGCTCAAGACGGTCCAAGTCATATAGACCGGCTAGGACAATTGTCGACAAGTGACAAGTGACAAGTGACAAGTGACTTATGCCCTATGGATTGCCTGAAGGTAGCGTGCATCTAGCATATAGCACGTGCGTAGCTCGTCGGAAGGGGCGTGGGGTGCTACCTGTATCCATAGACATCGTATTTTTATTATGCACGATATAGGCTAAGAAGTACGGTTTGAGAAGTCCGTACTCTATCCTCAGCGGGCTTGGTAGGTATAGGAAGAAGGAAAGTAGGAAGTCAGACTAGGAAAAGGATTAGAAAAGATTGTAAAGGAAATGAAGGAGGAGAGTACAAAGATTAAGACTTCCGGCGGGAAGGCCGAGGCAGTAACCACATAGGTGTTAATTGGTTCTATAGATTTGTATGTATGAATACATATATATATATAACTATACATATATATATAGATATGTACATATTTTTACATTCTTTCGTGGTAGAAAGACAGACGAGGTGCGTTCTCCACTAATATGCTTATATGCATGATGAATATGCATGTATGAATGGGGTTGGTGGTATTTCATCGTCGAAGGATGATACTAGACCCCGTAGCCACGCGAGTACCATAAAATGGAACTAAAATCTTCTCGAAGACGAAGTTCGACCCAAAAACATTTCCGCAATATGTTCGCATATGCAATACTTTCGCAAACTCGATTTATTCACTAGGTGTTAAGGTAGATTATCTACACAAAAAAATGGTTTCGGTGTTAAAAATAGCAGGAGATAGGACGCTCCTCCTATAGGACTTCCCATTCGACTGAACCGCGCACCGAATATATTTTCCACACAAAGGAAAAAGAAATAACCGAAGAAAAGCAAAAACTTCTCCATCTTGAATTTTTCTTGTAATCGAAAAATTACAATATGTTTGGCTTCGCCTCGTGGCACAAGCGTCTATACTGGGGACAATCTGCGGCGTAGGCAAATTTCTGGCAGTTTTTCGTTTTTTTTTGTTAAATGGTCTACCAGACCGCACATTTCCGATAACACGAGAGTTTAGCGTTAGATGACTCGGAAAATAGGGAACCCCTCTAATAGGACTAACTATTAGTAATAAAAAAAAAGGAAACCAGCACTGATTTTATTTTCCTACGCCAAATTTAACGGAAGCAGAGCAAAACTTCTCGATCTCAAATTTTCTGGAAATCGAAAATTACTGTGTTCGATAAACGTCCGCTAAGAGAAAATTTGAGCAGACAGAATCAAATATACAAGGGGCAAATGGTCGGAGAAGTTGTGCCCACGCGGTTACGCGTCACCCACGCCGCGTGGAAAATCAAACGGTACCTGTGGGTATGAACCCGTTTCTTCTCATACCGAATACCGCTAATGTAACGGTACGATCACTTTACGACACCGCGTGTTCTTCGAATTTCCGATTCGAAAATGTCGTTAAATGTCGAACATTTTTGCGCACAAACTCGAAACTTCACCGAAAAGGGGACTTCTTATAATTTACCTAGCCACTAGATTTCACTTTCTCTTGGATACAATAAGGCATTTGGGGCTCCGTGGTCGAAGCACGGAACACATACATGCTTCGCATGCGAAAATGGAACCTTTTTATCTGGCCCAAAATTCATTTGGGGCACCCCAAAGCAATCACGGAAAGGATATTACGCACCACCACTCACGGAAAAGGATTGCATGCATCCTAATTGGGTGATTCAAGCCCACACAAATCACGCACATTGCCACGCTGTGGCAAGAAGGGGGCCCTCGGATGCCACCGATCTTTTGTCACTCGACACGCGCCAAGCTTGACCGAACAGATCACAAAGGGGCCTTAGGGGCCTTAGGGGCACCGTGGACTTAACCCGGAGATTGCCCTTCCGAACTTAGTGGTTGTTCATATCCGAAACACACAAAAAAAAGAAACAACAGTTGCACTTCAGAAACTCATCATTTGGACTCACGATACGGCACAGAACAAAACAATTAAACATTCAAATTAATAAAGACGGTAATTTCGACACTTTTCTTCCAGTTTTAATTTTTCGTAATTTTGTTTTTTGTTTTTGCGGCTAACAGTCTCCTTATATAATTTTAATCTCCTAATGTAATGTAAAGAATGCATACCCATGTTTTTTCCTTCCGGGTTCGTTTCGTTTTTGCGAAGCAATTTAGTTTCTGCTAATTTCCTTCGGAGTCGTCCTTTTTCGTCTTCAAATCGTATTCAGGCCTCTCGCAGGCGGGAGCAGCCGTCCAAAAATCAGGCTCAGTCTCTTGGGTCCTCCCAGCGCGCGCACTCAACTTTTTATTTCCCTCGATCGGGCTTCTTTTTGCTTACCAGACCTATGCGGTCTCAGGACACAATCACGACTCGTCGATTTCTGCTTGTCACTCCCCTTGTCACCTGTCCTCCACGGATATCCACCTTTTGATCTTCGATTTCGTGGTGAGTATCGATATAAGTCTGGTGGTGGCGTAATGACAGTCTGTGCAGAAAGTATTTACCAGCAGGTAAATCGTTGTTATTTGTTGGGCCTTCCATTACAGTCGTTTTCTCCGAAGTTTCTCCGTGCAAAAATGGCGGATCACTGCGTTCCTCTGCATGGTCAGTCGGATTCGGGGAAACACAATCGCCTAACGGGACGCCTTCCGGTTCGGTCATAATGGTTTTATAAAATAATCGGGATAATTAGATCTTTATACCACTTCTGATGAGGGAACACTCGATAAAATACTCCAACCAAAGCTTTCATTCCATTTTTTCGTTCTCAAATTGATGCGTAAGTGCTACCAGTCTTGTCTTATTTGCTATGATTACGATCATTGCAATGAACAGCGCCATCACGTATACGGTTACAATTTTTTGGATAAATTTAATAAAAAAAAGTTTGTATATGAGTCCATGCAAAGAACTAATAAATTTCAAATTTATAGAATATATCCACACGAGTTATCATGTTTATATAACTTTTATATAAGAAATTAATGATATTTTCTTATAATTTCAATAAATCATCTTATCAATTTACAGTATACAACCTTTGATATAAATTTAATAAATACTTTTATCAATTCGAAGTATACAACGTTTTAATAAATAATTTTATAGATTTCCAGCATACAATCTTACTATAAAATTAAACCGATAATTAATAAAATTGGCAGCATAAAATCAGCTGGCAATGCGTTCAACATTCCTGTTGTTCGGGGGATATTCATTACATTAATTTATACATTTAACCTTTTCATAACTTTAATACTACTCACTTTACTCGCGACAACAATTCAACCTCTTCGATTTGAAAGCGCGACCACAACTATATGTTTTCCGAACTTGGGAATCTCGATCAGCAATTATCGCTTAGTCAGTTAATGTTCACTGAGCCGATAATTGCTGATCTGCATCGGCCATCGATCCACTCTCGGAATCGACGCAAGTTAGATTTTAGCTGATCGATAGCTGATGTCGCACTTTTCTTCCTGACCGCTGGGCACAGGTGTCCGACCCTTGTACTAAATAAAGTGCATCACCTCGTACCGGAAACTATGACATAGATCGAATATAAAATAACAATTGCCGATACGAGGCATGCTTGCATATGAAAGGTCGGGGTCAGACCGGCCCACGACACTACCTTTAGTTACAATGTTTTGATGTGCAGTAAAATAGAATAATGTATCGTCAATATAGGATTATTATGCAGCTATGACTTGATTACGTTTAAATACTAACCTCTTGAAAAAGTATCAACCTTGAAATAGCTTGCTCATCCGTTTATTATGTCTTTTTTTGAAAATAACTACTCACGACGTTTTTTGATAACTTTTTATTAAGCGTCTTTCACTTTCGATTCTCTTTGTCAGAAGAGCGAATGCCGCTCGTTCTTTTTTTTGACAGTTGACGACCGGATCGCCATCTATTCTCTAGACCAGCGGCTCTCAACCTTTCTGAGACTAGCGCCCCCTTACGGTAACCTTGCGGTCGTCACCGCCCCCCTATCCCTTTGGCTTTTTAGGAGTCATCCAGAAACCACATAACGGATTTTTAGGCCACTCCCCCCCTCTCTTTTCTACAAGCGTTAAATTATTTATGGACGGTGCCTATATGCCGTCACACTGTTGATGGTTTAATTTAGTAATTTTTTAAATGTTTTTATCATTTATACTTGAATGAGGGTAACAACGCCCAGATTTTTTGAGTTATAAGACTAAAATCTTTAGAAAAAATGGTACATTAATAATAACACAAGAAGAAAACTATTTTTATGGAAAAGCGCAAGTTGCTCGGTTGTGTTCATGTCCAAAAGTAAAACTATTTTTAAAGTTAAATCTAGTTTCAAATAATTGAAAATTCATGTACTTAGCCAGAAATTTGTTAGAATATTGGGAGGAATTAATGAAGTAAAATAAAAATGCTCTTATAGTGTAAATACAATATTTAATTAAAATTTAAAAAATGACAATCGGAAACTTCTTTCAGGCATGTAAAACGTAACGTAACGTAATTTTTTTTCTAAATTTTGTACAATTTAAGACTTATTGTAAGTGTTGCCTTGTTTTCAATAGGTTGCCATTAGGTATGTTTTCTTATTTCATTTAGGCTTTAATTGATTGAACACATACTTTTTACGCGAATCAAAAAACTGTAGTTAAAGTATAATTTTCCCTCATAACGAGAAATTGGAAAAAAAATCTGTAATCGGCTTGGCTCAAGTATTAACCTTTTTTAAATTATAACCGGTACAAAAAACGTTCAATTGTTTAATTTTAACGCTGATTCAGATTTAGCATGCAAGAAATAGTTTACGGGCAAATTTTGTGAGAATATTATATGCTTTAAATAGGTGGCCAGTTTCGGAAAACTAGAAATTATCGGGTTCGAAAAGTTCTCTTGCTGGACAGAAAAATCTTGCTGCGATGTCGCGAAGGATTTGAAAGTTTGTTACTACTTTTAAATTAACTAGCAATATTTAGTCCTTTCGAGTACGCTAATTTTAATTCTTTTGACTTATTTATTAACGGCATGAATAAATGTGCTTAATTTGACCTTGATCATTGTTGATCATATATTTTTAATTCGTTAAATATAATTTACTTAAATTTAAATATTTAAATGAATAGAACCTAAAACCGCTTTTACTTTTACTGTGTTTTTTTTAAAAGTTCTCATTTTGAACGAAATTGCACTAAAGATTTTAGAAGAGAATTATTTGGAAAAAAGTACGATTAAATTGGGTTTAAACTCACCCCCTTTAATGGCTTCCCTGGGCCTGGTGTACTGCTGCCAGTTTTGCTACGTCTGGTTCCATCTTCGTCAGTCGCAGTCTCAAATCGCCGGTTTCACAAATCTGCAGCTTGTTCCTGGACTTGGTCAGAATCTCTTGAACGGTACTAAAGCCAGTTTCTACTATGTAGGTGGACGGAAAAGCTAATAGGAGGAGTTTAGCTTCTTGCCAGAGCACTGGATAAGAGTTCCTGACTTTGACCCAGAAGTTCTCGTAGCCATGCTTTTGAAAAAGTGCTTTGGCTTCATCGTCGTGTTTTACATCGATCAGATGTTCTTGAACCGCCAGAGGGAAGTCTTCTAGGACTACCGTGAAGGGATTGATTACCCAGGACGGTATTTGAAGGGAGATGAGATCTGCAAATCGACTTTCCATGTCAATCTTCAGCTTTTCGAGATGCGAGCAGTACACCTGGAGGTCAGAGTCAGGGAGTACCGAGACTTCGTCTTCATTGGCAGATATCTTGACCGTTTCCTGGAGACATGGAAATTGACTGAACTCCTGGCGACTAAAGTTTTTTCGGTACAGGTCCAGTTTACTTATGAATGCGCAAATTACCGCTTCCGCCGTGATAAAGTTCATGTTTTTCCTTGCAGTTTTGTATTAACTTCATTCTGTTTCTCAAAAATGTCTGTGAGATACGCAATATCAAGGCGTCGGTTTTCGAGTTGGTCTCTTAGATCTGGATCGACAGTACCCAGAAACTCGAGCAAGGTAGGGAAAACAACGAAAACACGCTTGAAAGATTTTCCCTTGCACAGCCACCTAACCGCCGTGTGCATTAAAAGACGTTCGAATTCTTCATCGTTTTCTTGACAGAGCAGTCGGAATAAACGATCATTAAGAGGCATAGCTTTTACTTTGTTAATAGCTTTAATCACGAACTCTAAGGCTTCGTTCAGCCTAACACTTAAGTGCTTGGCAGCGAGATGCTGCCTATGTATGAAACAATGAATTGCTAAAAGACTGGGCTTCATTTTCTTCAAAAGAGCTATGAACCCCTTGTAACGTCCAGTCATTGCTGGGGCACCGTCCGTTGCACATGCTTCAACGTTCGTGAGCGGAATGTCTTTTTCTTCGAAAAACCCGGCCACTGCGTTGTAAATCGACGATCCCTTCGTATCAGCTACCAACAGTTTTGCAAATAGGAGTTCCTCCCTAAGTTCGTCTATTTCTTTGTCGATAAACCGCACATAGCCAAGCAAAAATGCGTCGCTGTCACGTAGTGTTGACTCATCGTGATGCTTCGACGTCCTTTGCCATTTCATCGATACGCCTTGAAACAGTGTCGTTGTTGAGGGGGAGAGATTTAAGAACGCCGCAGTCGATTCCCAACACAGTGTTCACAAATTCTCTAATTGCGGGCACCACTAAAGTCTCTCCTATCGTATGAGGTTTGAGGTGAGTAGAGAAATATTGTACGATGCTATAAGCCCTTTGTCGACGGTACTAGCAGCTTTCTTAAAAAGGTTTCCCACGGTAGCACGGTTTGCATGTTTTAACTTGAGTCCTTGAAAAAAAGATAAACCTTTGTCGGCTTTGTCGGCTTTGTCGGGAAGCACTTTCGTCAGATGGTCACTCAGTCTTGACGGTTTCATTGCTTCATTAGAAAATGATTTTTCACAAAGAAGACAAAGCGGCAGCTGCGCGTTAGTGGGAGACGGAATGAATCCGTACTTCAAATAATCACTTGAGTACTGTCGGCACTTTTTCTTTTCGGACATCCTGTCTTTTTTCACTTATCACAGCACTTAGTACACAGTGGCGGACCAAGCTAATTTGCCGCCCGGAGCAATCCATCGACACTGCGCCCTTACAGAAAATTTTTACTTAACAATTGCATAGTAACATTGATTTCTCAATCGCACATTTATAACATGTAATTGCAAAGGAAGACCACATGGAAGAAAGGAGAAAAAATTAAGAATTTAGAGTTGTCCATAGCGATCAAAGCTAACTTAAGTTTCCTGGAAAATTAAAATTTGTGAAGCTAAGATTTGTGAGGTTCTACTGTATACTTCATACATATACCATATGTGACCTGGTTTATGAAAAGGGGGCTTACGTGTCAAAAAATTGTTCACTTTTTTGCCGATTCGGATAGAGTTTGAGACGCATGGTGAAATCCGGAAAATCATAATTTGTTTAAAAGTTTACTAAAATTGAAGAGAAAAAAGAGTACAGATACGAAAAAACTGTTTTTTTTTTTTAAGTTGTTTAACTTAGATAGCTGTTTTCTCGAAAACTTGTTTTCGCGTAAGCCCTCTTTTCATAGACCAGGTCACATATGATGAAAATCAGTACTAATTTAGTAGATTGACCTTTCTAGCCTTTTCCTTGGCAAAATTTAGTATTAAGTCATCATATTCTAAGTCCTCAACTAATTTTTTTTCTATGGACATCATTGCTAAGCCAACTAACCGCTCTTGACTCATTGTAGTTCTCAAATAATTTTTTATCAACTTCAACTTCGAAAAACCTCGTTCACCAGAAGCAACAGTTACTGGCAATGTTAATAAAATTCGCAAAGCAATAACTGTGTTTGGGAAAGCTGTTTGCAAGTTTTTTGAAAAAATAAAATTCAAAGCTTCCAAGCCAGCAGTACCTTGTTCAATAATTGTCGATACCATTAAGAGCTCGTTACATAAATCTGAACCATTTATATCTGCAGAACCATCTTTACCCGTTAAACTTTTTCCTAAAATTTCACAACTTGTTTTTAGAACATGAATCGGTTTTTGCTTTATTGCATATATATCGTATAAAAATTCAAATAATTCATTATGTGCATTTAATAGCTCAAACCTTTCATCAATGGAACATATTGCTTGATCCAAAATTCTATAATAAAAATCGATCTTAAATTTTTCTTTTGGATTCAAAATTGGTTCATCACTTGCCTCATAATCAAATATTTTTTCCTTTCTACGAGATCGTAGTGTGGATGGAGGTGGAAAGTCGGTTGCAACATCTAACTCAGTTGCTAATTTTGTGCCTGATTCAATGTAAGAGTGAAATTTTTCTTCATTTCTCATATCTTCAATGCATTTTTTTGTTGTTTTCAACATAGCAACTCCAGTAGCAATGCTTATTTTTGGATTCTGTATATATTTGCTTGTGATATTTATTTGTTCTAATATGTCATACCATATAAGCAAGGAACATATGAATTTGAAATCCATTATTTTATTGCCTAGGGATTCAGCGATGCATTTACTTTCCATATCAGCCTTTTGCGTTAATTCGATCAAGGCCTCATAAATATTCCCCAACTGAGTCTTAAGTGGTCTTATGGCGTCTATTCGGCTAGACCATCTTGTAGCACTAAGAGGTTTCAATAATAAGTTTTGCACGTTTGCCTTTAAAATATCCCATCTCTTAGTGGAACCCGCAAACAAAACGTATATATTTTGAATAGTGTTAAAAAAAGAAATTGCTTCAATTGTCGAAGAAGCTGCATCGTTGACAACTAAATTGGTTGAATGCGAGGCACATGGAACAAAAAACGCTCTCGGTTCCAATTCCCTAATGCGGATTTGCATTCCAGAGTGCTTTCCCTTCATATTGGAACCGTTATCATAACCTTGCCCTCTACAGTTATTAATAGAAATACCCAAATCATCTAAATCCCGTAACACTAAATCTTTTAACCCCAAGCCAGTAGTGTCTTTGCCTATAAGGAATCCTAAAAAGTGTTCGCGAATTTCAAAAGACTTCTCATTTTGATGAACAAATCTGATAACTAGTGTAACTTGCTCTGTGCGACTTTTGTCCGGAGTGGTGTCAACTATAATAGAATAGTACTTTGCAATCTTTACCATATTTTTAATTTTGTCCTTAACTGACTCTGAAATTATCATTATAAGTTCATTTTGAATATTTTTGCTTAAGTACCTATTATGAGTTTCATGGCATGTTATTCGACGTAGGTGTTCTGCCAATACCAAATCAAACTTACTTACACACTCCACAAGTTTTAAGAAATTTCCATTATTGTGATCATACAAAACTTCAGATGTACCACGAAAAGCCAGAGATTGAGTTCCTAAAAATTGAACAAAAATTAGAAGCCTTCGTAAAACTTCCCTCCAATGTTGAACCTCTTTGCTATAATTTTTAATTATAACTGAATCTATAGTACTGTTTTTGTGTATGTCATGCTCCAACGATTTCCATGATTGAAAAGCTTCGATGTGATTCGGGCTAATTTCATGCGCTTTGAGCAACCTGGTTAAATGGCTCCAATCACCAAAGCCATTTTGTGACAAATAGTCGTTCTTATTCTTTGAGAAAATCTTACAACAAAAACAAAAAACCACGTCATTTGAAATTGAATATACCAACCAAATCCTAGGTACTACATCGCCATTCGCCATAATTCTATCATAATGCATAGTTTTAAATTTTCTATTATTGCGCGTTGGAAAAATATGTGAATTTATCTGTATCGGACCTTTTTCAACAATTTTTTTAATTATCTATGGATTTAATGATAGCCACTTACCGGGGTCGTCGAAACATTCGATGATGATATTATTTGAATCATTGTTATCAGCAAGATCATCTGAAAGACTTACTATCAGTCTGTCGATCGAGGTTACCGTTTATTTCATTATTTATTATTTCTGTAGCAGAAATTTGAGATTCGATCGCAGGAGCTGGCACAGAATGATCTTCGCTTGGCAAATTAAATAAAGGAATTGGACTTACCGATATTGAGCTGGATGCTGTAACATCTAGGAACCTACGTAAAGTACCTTCTTGATTTCGAGTGGCCTGTTCTTTTATTTTTCGCAACTTGCGATACTGGCTTCCTGATAACTTTTTTCTTTTTAAATGTTCGGACATGATTAAATGAACAATATCAGCAATAAAAATAAACTTATTATGAAAGAATACAAAAGATAAACTGCAATGCACAACTTTACACCTGAAATATCAACACGTCTCCATACTCTGCCATCGCCTCAGTTATCGTCACGCCATTGCCTCAGTTATCGTCATCGCTTGCAGGAGCAGAGCGCCCTAGTCTATGTATTGGCAGGGCGGCTTTTTTTCTAAATACAAAAAACTCTAGCTATGTTATGTTTTTGTATGCGTTTATACTTCACCTACATTCACACCCTAAGTATGCGGTTATACAATGCATGGCGCAGATCGCCCTAATGTATGTATTGGATGGGGCGAACATTTTTTTTTAGATTTTTAGGCCTAGAAGTGATCGGGGGAGACAAAATACAAACAAAAACGACAAATTCAGAGGGCATGGTTGGGTTTGCACATTGCAGTTTATCTTTTGTATTCTTTCATAATAAGTTTATTTTTATTGCTGATAGTGTTTATTTTGGAAAAAAAACGTTTGAATCTTCTATAATGCCGCCCTTGGAAAGTGCCGCCCGGCGCGATTGCTCCACTTGCACCTTAGTAGGACCGGCCCTGTTAGTACAGTATCCCAACACGCTTTTTGACACTTCACACTCACGTACTATCAGTCACTTCTTGTACAATTTAAAATAAACAAAAGGACGAGCAAGACACGCATCCAGCATTGTTACTACTTCGTTGTTTACTGCCGTGCGCTGTGCCGGGCCACGCCACGCCTACGTCACGCATCTAGAGGGGAAGTGAGTGGAGGGGGAACGAGCCGCGCCGAGGCTGCTGGGCAGGCGCGGCGCGGGACGACAGGAGGCCGAGTCGGTGCTGCTGTGCTGGCGCGGAAGATGAGACTACCGATCAGTGCTGCCAACGAACCGGCCCGACTAACTTGTGAGCAGACGAACACAGAAGCCGAGTGGAGTCGTTAGTTGTTGCGGTTGAGGGAAGTTTGAACGCTTATTTCGCCCAGCTAAAATAAGACGATAAGTTAACTTTCCACTTATAGGTTGTGTCCTGGAACTAGCAGACAAAAACCACTCGCCGCCCCCTTACCGCCCACCAAAATCCCCATCCCACACAACGCCCCCTTTCCCTTCACCGCCCCCCGGGAAGACGAAAACGCCCTCTGGGAAGCGTTATCGCCCGCGTTAAGAACCGCTGCTCTAGACGATCGGGTCGCGATCTGTTAGTCAATATGATAATGTGATAATATTATAACACGTTAATCTTCTTTTCTTGTTTCCGTTTGCAGGTGGCGGAAGCAATTCAAAAGGTTTATGAGAGAAATTGTAACCGTATCCCAATCTAATTAAAAAGATTATATAATTAATTTATCTTTAATAGAAATGAATTTAATATAAACCTTTAGTCCTCTCAGGCTCGGTATATAAAATTTTTCTACCAGAGTTTTGTACAACACAGAACACGAAAGATTGAAATTTGCGCCATTCCGTTGATAGCGAGCTTTGACAATTTAAATTTAATTGCGCAAACTCAAATGAAATCTAAAATAACCCATTATTAATACTTATGTATTTACAACTAAACCGCTATGTTGAACTAACATACCAAATCAGGACATATGGAAAAGTATTGGAATTCCTCAAAAATGTTATCATATTCTGCCTGTACTGTAAAGTGGATTTCAATTTTTGTTTTACTAAATCTATACCTAGTCCTGCCATAAATATTGATACAAGATTTTTAAACTACAAAAATAAAACTACTGGTTGGATTTGAATAATTTTTTCATAGTTTATTGTGGCAATAGTAAACTACAAAATATAAAAGAAATTATTCAAAATGGCCACCATTTGCCTTAATACAACGCCGAAGTCTGTCAGGCCACATATCTATCGCTGTACGGACGATATCCATGGGAAAATGGTCCACAGCTACTACTAACGCTTGCTTCAATGACTTCAGGTTTTGGTGACGTCTTCCACAGACCATGTCCTCTAAAACTGACCACAATTTGTAATCGAGCGGACTAAGGTCTGGGCTGGCTGCCGGCCAATAGTCAGTACTAATAAAATCGGGTACATGATTTTCAAGCCACTGTTGAGTTGTTTTGGCCTTATGAGCGGGCACAGAGTCTTGTTGAAAAATCCAATGTTTGTTTTGGAACATGGTTTGGTTCAGGGGCTCCACTACATTCCTTAAAATGTCTCGCTGATAATTTTTTGCCGCTGTTTTAACACCTTTTTCAGAAAAATGTAAAGAAGTGACGCCGTCATAGGATACTCCCCACCAAACCATCACTGAGGCGGGATAATGACCTCATTCAATCCGTGGCACCAGTTTCCTGGCTTCCTTGGTGGACCGTGCATAAACCCTATCATTCTGCTTATTGAAAGATTCCTCCACGGTAAAGATTTTTTCGTCAGTAAACAGGATTTTTTTTTAATGCTCTTTACCGTACAGCGACAACAAGTGTTTTTTTTTTTTAGTTCAACGGTAAGGCGCTGTCTTGTTTGTCGTTTGAAAGCCCCAAGTCCCAAGTCTTTTTTAATGATGCGGCTCATGGTTCTCGGCGGTATATTCATTTCACAAGCCATTATTTTTTGTTTGCGGACAGGATTTCGATTGATTCGCGACCTCACAGCATTGATGGCTTCTGGCGTACGAGTCGTGCGAGGCCGTCCAGATCTTTTACGGTCGTTTACATTTCCAGTATCAGCAAACAGCTTAACAGTATAATACACAAAAATACGCGTAATATTCAACGGTTTTAATAAATTGAAAATACGAGCTCTTTCTTTCCACACTTATGAAGAGCAATAACAGCAATACGGTTCTCTTTATCCGACCATTCCATTATGACAGCACAAGAGTAGGTATACTGAAATGGCTTGGCGCGTTTGTAGAGCACATATCAACTGCCAAAACCGTCAACATAACATTTGGCTGCGTTCAGGTTATCAACCGCAAAAGCCGAGTTTACACTTGTATCAATATTTATGGCAAGACTTGGTATATATTATAATATTTATATCATGGTCTATATATCTATATATATTTATATCATGGTATTATTTACTTACCAGAATGAACAAAATCCAAATATCCTAGTGGACTGATAATATCCCCATTAAACTTTTTTAACCGAATAAGTTTTCTACACTTACCAGGATAGCAAAACGTCACTATTGTTCCTTCATAAAACATTTTCTATATTATTTCTTCACAAAACTTCCTATGCGTCCAAATTTTACAAACATTTAGCACGGAATGATTTTAACCACGCAATAAAACAAACGACACAAGTCGACGATGCAGAATACAATTTTTGTATAAACTTGGTACAAATTTGTAACACAATGGTAAAAAAAATTATTGACGGTAGCTCTGTGCAAAACAAGCGCCTGAACATTGCACATTTTAATACAAGTTTAGATAAATTTGATAAAAACTTTGTATTAAAAATAATTATACAAACTTTTCTATTAAATTATATACAAATCATATATAGATCCACATGACAAACCTTAATATATCAAAAGTTATAGTAAATTCTGGATAAACGGTCTTGAAAATTTATAACCGTGTATCTAGGTGTAACTACCGAACTCCAATTTTCTGGCGACAAACAGTGAACGTGATGTGAACCGTCGAGCAAAATTTTAATTTTTATATAATTACAATCATTGTTATTATTTATTTCATTACAATGAAAAGAACACACTCTTTCGAAGCATCCATGCCCTGGATGACTCGCACTAAAACCACAGCTTTACACTATTTCAATCTTAAGCGTTCACTACTAGGCAAACTGAAATTCCACTTAAAAAAAAAACATTTTTGTTTTTAAATCGACATGCTTGAGGGTTTGCGTTTTAACATGTTTAAAAATATGCAACTTTCGTGATAATTTACTGGTGTTTGTTAAAAGTGTGATGAAACAATGGCATCAATAGATTTTCAGAAAGTGGCCTTGTGTTGTATAAAACATCGTTACAATGTCACAACAATTTGTGTTTTAAAAATCGACTTTTTCCACTTTTAAAATCAACGGCTCATATTATGAACCCCCGATCTTTGAAATTAAGTACACCTTTCGCAAATCACAAAGGATGACTCGCACTAAAACCACAGCAAAAAATATTACGGTGATCTTTGCGTCGACGGTCTCAGTACCGCTACTACCCGGTAAAACAAAAAAAAAAACCGCAGTTAAACTCCCGTAGCAACACAGGGGCGAACAGACCTTTGTCCGACTAAAACCCAGAGACAGGTCGTGGGCGCCAGCGATCCTTTTCGAAAGGTCTGCTCTCCTTCCCTAGACCGGATCACTGATCTAAAGAAGTTTTCTTAATAAAAACGACCGTCGCGACACTACGATAAAACTCGCGACACCACTCTGGAGGAAATGCTAAGAACACGGCACAAAATGTTTGACACTCAAGTAAAGAATGTGTTTTAGGCCTTGGAATAACTATTTTGACTTGAAAAAGTCAAAATAGTCGAAGGTAAAAGTAAGGTACGGACACAGTGGGCCAATTCCGCCTACGTCCGAATTGGTGGCTGAGTTTGAGCTGGAGCGACGCGCTTGCTGGCGGTGGTTCTTGCTTTGGACTCAGACCATAAACCCTAGACCTGAACAACAAAGAATCCTTGTTTTCTTCGCTGGGGCTGAGGTGGTTGTTGCTCTCCAGTAAATCCTTGAAAGTTACTGCTGGGAAGTATTTGACGTCTCGATGGCTTCGTGGTCTTCGGTTGACTCGACGACTGGTCACTTGGAACGATGGCGATGAACTGGGCCGAGAGGAAGTGCTTGATCATGGATCAGCCTTCCTTCTCGGGTTTTTTTACGTTTTTTTTTTTGGTTGCCGTCCTGACTTGAGTACAGCGGTGCGGATTTCGAACTTCCTCTTTGTGACGTTGCCAGAGCGGCTCGTCACAGGATTACTGTGTTACCTTTCTTGGAACGCGGATAAGGACCCAACAAGTCGATATAAACACGCTGCCAGGCCCGTTCGGGAGTTAACTGGGCTTTCATGAGCGGCCTCAAGGTGGTGTTGGGTGCTTTAGTTTCCTTACACGTATCACACCTTTGGATATATTGTTTTACCTGTTGAGACATAAGCGGCCAGTAATACGATTCTCTTAATCTTTCTAATGTTTTGGCTACTCCTTCATGTGCAGCGAGTGGTGGATTATGAGCTTTACTTATAATCTGAGGTGTCAGTTCCTGCGGCACCCATAACTTCCAAGGCGTGCCGTTTACAAGATCTTCATCTTTGTTAGTTGGATGGAATTTGTAGACGAATTCGCCCGCCACTCTTGCGTTAGTGAACTGGGTTGGATTTTCGGTTATTGTTTTCTTCAACAATTGGTACTCATCTGATCCAAAGAATGGAGATTCCAAATCCACTTCTATTGAAGCATTCATGGGGTCTGCGGACAACTCATCGACGAATACTCTTGACAAGGCGTCAGGTACTACGTTTTGGCTACCCTTACGATGTTCGATTTTGAAATCGAACGCTTGCAATTTAAGAGACCATCTGGCGAGTCTGCCACTCAAATCTTTTTGGTTCATCAACCACTTGAGACTAGCATGATCGGTGATGATAGTGAAAGGCAATCCTTCAACGTAAGCGCGGAATTTCTTTACACATATTATAGCCGCCAAGCATTCTAACTCGGTAATGCTATAATTGCGTTGCGCATCGTTCAATTTCTGTTACACGTACGCTATCGGTTGCTCTTCCCCTTCATTTCCGACTTGGCACAACACTCCACCTACGCCCGTGATGCTGGCGTCACACTGAATAAGGAAAGGTTTCGTAAAGTCTGGATTATGAAGGACAGGGGCAGTGGTCAGTGCAATTTTCAAAGCTTCGAAAGCAACTTGTGCTTCGTCGGTCCATTTAAGTCCTGCGGTCGGTTTCTTTAGACAATCTGTTATGGGTGCAGCTAATGCCGAGAAATTATGTATGAACCTTCGATACCACCCGGTCATTCCCAGAAACCTCCTGATTTGTTTCAGAGAATTGGGCACAGGAAAATCTGCTATGGCTGCAACCTTATCAGTATCTACTTTCAGCACCCCGTCTCCTACGATATAACCTAGGTATTTTACTTCTGTCATGCAAAAGTGGCTCTTGCCGATATTTATTGTGAGGCCTGCACATTTTAATCTCTCGGCCACTTCTTTCAACAACTCTAAGTGTGAAGAAAATGTGGAAGAGATAACGAGGAGATCATCCAGATACACGAAAACTCGCTCTCTGGAGTCGACGGGAAGAGGCTTCATCACCTTGTCCATTAGCCGGCACATTCTTTGTGGGGCATTACATAGACCGAAAGGCATGACGGTGAAATGATATAAAGGTCTGCCGGGCACAGTAAACGCAGTTTTATCTCTTGATGTGAGTTCAAGGGGGATCTGCCAGAACGCGTCTTTCAAATCAATTGAAGAAATGAAGCGCGTGTCTTGCAGTCTGCTCAAGAGTCCATCGATACGAGGCAAAGGGTAGGCATCTTTGATTGTTACTGCGTTCAGTTTGCGGGAGTCTAAGCAGAGGCGGACTTTACCTGGTTTTTTTACCAAAACTACCGGCGAGTTCCAAGCACTCATGCTCTCCTCAATAACGCCTAGACTTAACATGCGATCTAGCTCGTTATATACCAATTTTTGAATTGCTGGTGATACTGAATAGTGCCTTTGTTTGATTGGTTCGGCCTCGCTCACTTTAATTACATGAGTTTCCAAATTTGTTTTACCTAAACCTAATGTTGTACACGAGGGGAATTGAGCAATTACGACATCTAATGCTGTTTGCTCAGGTGCTAATAAAATATGTTGATTAGGTTTAACTTTTGGTATGACTGCTTCGCCATCCAACTCTAAAGACTCAATTAATGCAGAAACCAGCCCAAATGCTTGCCAGAAATCCATCCCCAAATATAATTCTTGCTGAAGATCAGGTACAATATACAATTTGAGGCTTTCAGTTTCCTGCCGGAATTCCACTAGTGTATTAATGTGGCCATATACGACATGGGCTGACCCTCCCGCAGTATTTAGAGTGTTACACGATAGCTCGAGTGACTGACCCATTTGCGATATGTGCTCTAATGCGTTTTTTCCCAAACAACTGATACTGGCACCGCTATCTAGCAAACCTATCAACGGAATGCCACCTACCACAACGTGTGCATAAGGCCTGGGGTCGCCTGTTTTGTAATGTATGGCTGTAAGTCTAGTGGGATGACTAATTAATTGAGGACAGCTCAATGCTTCGACAAACTGCGCTACTTCTGATTCGGACTGCACTCCTTCCAAAGAGGGTGATGTCAAATCGAAGATGCGCCTTCTTACTACCTCATAATTTGCTGCTCGTTTTTCGAGACTTTGACGATAAAGGGGGTCATTTACTTCTAAAGGTTTATTAATGAATAAATTAATAGGATTTAACGAAGGACGAGGGACATTAGAAGGGATTACGGTCCAATCTTGTGAGTGTGTGATAGCGCAGCTGGACCGATCTGCCGAGTGTGACATTAATGGGGCGTAGTTGGTTGACGCTGTGTCGCAACGGGAGCCGGTTCCAGAGGCTTCAGGTTCCACTCTTGAAATTTTACATTTTGGCCGGACCGATTGGGTTTTGACCGGCCTCCTTTCCAGTTTTTTGACTTGCAATTAGGGCAATCACGGCATGTTTTACCTTTTTCCCCGCAATAGTAACAGAATAAACGTCTAGTTAGCGCATCACATTCCCTGAAACCGTGTCCCTTTTTGTCACAGTTCCAGCAAGTCCAATTAGACATGTCTAACGCCTCGATTTCGGGGTCTGACTGCTCCAACTCTATTATGCGCTCAGCTTGAGAGTTTTCAATTTCTGATAAGTGGTGTGGTCTCTGATTCCCGCTTACCTGACCACCCCTTCTATCTAACACGGACGTAGAACGTAAATACACTTCTGCTCTACGACATTCTTCTCTAAAACGATCAATTGATCTTAAGTTCATGGCGTACACCAGTTGAGCTACCCTCGGATTGATGTTCGGTAGCAATAAACTGACTAACTCTTCATCTCTCATTGGATGAGCTCGCTGCGTGCTCAATGATACAATGCCTGATACGTAATCTTCCACTGTTTCACGAACAAATTGTTTCCGTCTTTCCATCGCATGCGTGATTTCTGCATCGGAATTCCATACTTTAAATCTTTTGGTTAAAGCTTCCTTAAGTTCTTCCCAAGTAGGGTAGGGATTCGTTCTTAAATATTGCCAATACCAGGCATCCGCTGGTCCAGTGACGCAGCGGTGAAATTGATCGACCCAATATAACTCGTTTACCGAGCTAAGACTTTTGATACGGTCTATTCTGAACAGAAATTCGTCTACAGACATACCCCAAGAGGTACCGTCAAATTTCAAATGCCATCTATTCAACGGGCTGTTTGAACGAGTAGCCGGGTAACCTGCATGAGGTGTTTGAGGGCGACTTTGTCTATTTGCATACGCAAAGTTCGCTTGATAAGTAGGTGTTTGGCGAGTTTCCGGCGGCGGATAAATCATTGGCCGAGTGTTCGTTTGGATCTGACTAATTTGTGAACTCAACTGTCTCAATGCTTCGCGTAATTCTCGCATTTCAAGATCTTGCCGTTCGGCTTGAGTTCGGACCCCATTCCAACCCTCAGTAGCAGCGGCGTAGGAAGGTAATCCCGCCCCACCTGCATAAACTAAATTGTCGGCGCTATGATCCCACTGCAAATCTGACATGAGTAAATTGTCGTTCGACCGTGTGAAGGGCCTATCTCTGCGTCCTTGGCTATTAAAATCAACAGTACGTTGATAATCCCCTGGAGGCCTGGAGGTGTCCAACTTCCATTGGGAGGGTGCTCCCCCGGAACGTCTGAACCCTCTCGGCGAATTAGACGGAGAATTAGGTCGCGGAGCGCTGGTAGAAGCTGACTGACTTCTAGGACGCTCGATATCCGTGGGTAGTGTTTGGGACGTTTCATCTGGAATGAGATTACCTGTGGATATTACTGCTGCTGCAAGGTCTGGCCTTTCTCCTCTCGCTCTGCCCCTGGTTTGAGGACCTGTCCTTGGCACAGCTCCTGTTCCTGGTGGTGATCTTTGCATCCTTCTATATGCGTTCTTTTGATAGTCCAAATGCTAGATCTAATCGAAATAACGTCAACAATGAAAATTTAATCTGATCTTTCCTCTCTATAACGATGGCTTCCGTCTCCTCGATTGCTAAAGGGTTAACGATCTGAAAACTGTAATGAGTCGGTGACTTAGTAGTCACCTATTAATAAGGTTTCAATCAATACGAATCACCGACACCATAATCCTTACACTAATTCACCAAAGGCGAAATTGGCAAAACGAGTTATCAGGTTATGCTTAACGAGAATCAAATCAAATAGGGGACAAGAAATGCAACCACGTTGAGTTGCCCAACAAGAGAACCATAATAGAAAAATCCTATATTCGACCGACTTCAACCGTCCGTGATGGCGAGAAAGTCCACGAAACCGGTTGATGAATATAGTAAACAATAACACAAAAAGAAACTCCGAAGTATCCGAAGGGTATCGATAAATTAGAAGTGACCGCACCAATTATCAAAGAACAGCCTCACGAAATCTACAATCAGACGAAAAATAAGGTCATCGAGGTCGTCCAGCCGTATATAAGTAAGGTTTGCGCGTTGCGGGTGGCCGTACTAGGATCAATCTCCGCTACGAAACTATCGACAATAGCGAGTCAAACTGCAGCTCAAATGAACGGAGGAAGCTCATCGACTGTTGGCGGTCATGTTGTTACAATTCATACGTCCACTGTAACAACGTCTTCGATAACTATGACCACTAATTCACCGGCTGCGCTACTTTTGCCGGCTGCCGCACCGCCTGCTCCTCCGCATACCGGTTACATGCGTCGTGCGAAACTGGGTGATACGCTCTTCATAGTGCTTCGAAAACAGCCATTGATATTTTTACATTGGTATTATAGAAAAAATGTCAGTTCCTCTTTTAATACAAGCGTAAAAGAAAACTTTAAATTTATTTTCGAATTCCTACAGTGGATAAAAATTCAATTGATTAAAGTTTAACGATAATATAAATGTAAATTTCAAGTTATGACTTACCGAATCGTGCTGCGCCGTGGCCTGGTTGGAAAGAAAGGAAGTTGGGTTGGGGTTTTTAGGTTAGCGGTGGGTGAGATCGTTCAAATGGTGCTACACTTAGTGCGTTCAATAATTTAGTACACGTCGGAACAAATTGTGCCAACATTCTCCCTCCCGGTATGTCGATATGAAATCGACTTACCTTTAAACATCTGGTCCACCAACATCTAAGACAGCCAGCTTAACAGCAGGTCTCGTTAAAAGTCCTGTTGCAGTTTGTACGACTGCCTTTCGTACTTGACCTGTTCTTCCAGTGAAGGTTTCTATTATTAATCCTCTTTTCCAGGTATTACGAGGCTGAGATTCGTCGGGTATTATGACTACATCACCTATTTTCATGGGCTCTACTCGACTATACCATTTGGTGCGCCTTGTCAGGTCCGGTAGATATTCTTTAATCCAACGTTTCCAGAATTGATCAGATAAATGCTGTGAGATTTTCCAATTTCTCCACAAATAAAGGGGGTGATCACTAAACTCGCCTGGTGGTTTCTCGCCGTTGGAACAGCCTAAAAGAAAGTGGTTTGGGGTCAGCGCTTCTTCATCGCTGGATTCTAAAGGCATGTATGTGAGGGGTCGTGAATTTACAATGTTTTCTACTTCAATAAGAAGATTTCGAAAGGTTTCATCGGTCTTAGATCCAGTTGGTAATATGGACTTTAATGTAGTCTTAACCGATCTAACTAATCGCTCCCAACAGCCTCCCATATGGGGAGCTGCAGGTGGATTAAAATTCCATTTTAATTTTGATCTTGGAAAAGCCTGTTCTTCGATATCTTCCCAGTTTATGTTTTTTAATTCTCGCCGAAGCTCTTCATCCGCTCCTCTAAAGTTCGTGCCATTATCGCTAAAGATTTCTCGAGGCATTCCCCTGCGGGACGAAAAGTTGCGTAGGGCCATTATGCAGGAGTCGGTCGTTAGCGAATGAGCTATCTCTATATGTATAGCACGAATAGTGAGGCACGTAAATAAGACACCCCATCGTTTTTCAGATCTTCTTCCAACCGACACATAGAATGGGCCAAAGTAATCCACACCTACAAACGTGAATGGCTTAGTATAAGCAGCCAATCTAGCTGGCGGGAGACTCGCCATTTCTGGTGGAAGTGGTTTGGCCCTTTGAATCTTACAAAGTTGGCAGGACTGCACGATTGACTTTAGAGCGCTTCGTAGCTTCGGAATATCGAATTTTTGTCTAACTTCATTTACCACCGTTTCGTGGTTATGGTGGTGAAAGGTTCTATGACAATGGTCGAGTAAAAGTTCCGTAATGCGATGCCTTTTCGGGAGAATAATTGGACGTTTAGTATCCAAACTTATTCCAATCGCTGCGTCTATTCGACCCTTTACTCTTAGAATATTACTCCCATCTAAATATGGCGATCTATTATAAATTTTGCTAGTCTTCGGCAGATTCGTTTCGTTCCCTGATTCTGAATTGCTACTAGTTAAAACATTTATTTCATCCGCATATTCGTCGGCCTGGGCTAATTTTAGTAAATAATTTTCCGCTAAAGATAATTCATCTGCTCTAAGACTTCCTAGAGAGCATTTTTTCCTTTGAGTCTTGGCTCTTTGAACAAATCGAAATACAAATGCCGTTGACCTTAAAAGGCGGAGCCATTTAGAGAATCGATTTAGTTCGATGATATGACTGTGTGACTCGGTTGTGTGAAGTATTACATGTTTCATTTCCATATCATCATCACACACATCTGAGGTGCTTATAGCCGCACTAGGCCAGAGGTGTTCTTCCTTGTAGAGGAAGGACGGTCCGACGAACCAACGACTATGTTCGTCAATTTGCGGTACTTTAGACCACTTAGTTGCTTCGTCAGATACATTTAGCTCACTAGGAACCCATTTCCATTCGTTTTTTTCCGTAAGATCCAAAATCTCGGAAATGCGATACGCTACATACTGGCGATGATTCCTGGGGTCTGATGTGAGCCAACATAATACTGTCTTACTATCGGTCCATATAAAGCGTTTCGTAATTAATATGGAGTGTCCATCACACACAGATTTTGCTAGACGTGCGCCAATCACAGCCGCCTGAAGCTCAAGTCTTGGAATTGAGAGCGGTTTAAGCGGAGCCACTTTAGTTTTACCTATGATAAGTGAACATTGAACCCCTTCGTCACTTTCAAATCGAAAGTACGCGGCTGCTCATAAGCATCTTGGCCAGCGTCTACAAATACGTGAAGCTGGACTGAATTATATTGTGCTGTGAGAGTAGAAGAGTATCATCTCGGTACTTTTAAAGCTTGTATGGAAGGAAGAATTTTGACCCATTTGAACCATTTCCCGACTAAATTATCCGTAAGCTCATCATCCCAGCCTAATGAAGATCGCCAGATTTCTTGCAGTAAAATCTTTATGTAGACTAACAATGGTGCTAGGAATCCTAACGGGTCATAAATCGACATTAACACGCGAAGCACTTCACGCTTAGTCGGTGATCGCTTCCCATTTATGATATCACTATTAATCTTATTGAGTATTGAAGGGAACATCAGAGTATCGGAGGAAGTGCACCACCACATTCCGAGGGTTTTTTCATGATTTGTTTCAATATGCAAACTAAGGTTTTTCGGTTTCCGCTCACGATTTTCGCCTAGCGCTGCAAGAACTTCTTGCGAATTTGATGCCCAGTTCCTCATTTCGAAACCACCCTCCTGATGGATGTATTTCACGGTTTTAGCTAAGTCAATGGCTTCCTCAGTTGAATCTACACTATCCAACATATCATCTACGTAATGATTATTGATTATAGATGAAACTGCTCTTGAAAATTTTGCGTTGAATCGTTTGGCGTTTAGATTTTTCACAAATTGTGCCACACTTGGCGAACATGTCGCCCCGAAAGTCATGACTTGCATGACGTAGGTATCTGGGCATTTCTGGCTTGAATCTTCACGCCAAAGAAAGCGTTGTGCATGTTGGTCTTCTTTGTTCACTTTGACTTGGTGAAACATCTCTTTGATGTCACCTGTCACAGCGACCAAGTATTGTCGAAATTTAAACATAACACTTAACAGTGATGTTAATTTATCAGGTCCCTTTAGGAGGGCGGAATTAAGCGACACACCGTTTGACTTGGCTGCTGCGTCCCATACAAGTCTAAACTTTCCGGGTTTATTCGGGTTAACAACGGAAAATATCGGAAGATACCATATGCGCGTGTGTGGTTCTTCGAGCTCTTCTTTCGTAAGCTTTCGAGCGTAACCCTTTAAGACGTAGTCATTCATGGTGTTATGCATGTTCCTTTGGAGATCTGTATTATGCGATATCTGCTTTTCTAGACAAAGTAAACGACGATATGCCATAGAGAAGCTTTCTGGTAAAGTTATATTGTCGAATCGCCAAAGAAGGCGAGTTACATACCTGCCCATTTCAAGGTAAGTTGTCGCTTTCATTATGTTTAGCGCACGTTTATCGTTTGTCGACTCTATACTATCGAGAATTTTCACTCCTATACTTTCTAATGAGAAGAAATAATTTACTAAGTTGTGTAAATCGGTATTTGGATTACATTCGCACATATGAAAGTTATACCCTTTCTGCTCTAGGTACGAATCTTTAGTGAACCCGTGAATAGTCCACCCTAAACGAGTCTTCGATGCAACTGGTTCGTTTGTATTGCCTTCCCTAATTCGTAAGGGAGCCCCCAACCTCCAGTTATCTATACCGATTAAAATGCGTGGAGTTGCATTCAAATAGGTTTCGAACGGAAGACCCTTCAAATGAACATACTCCGTACTGGTGCCGTCATATGTCAAGGATTGTTTCGGTAGGTTTAACTTGTTAACAGTTCGAACATCAGATAGATTATATTTGGGCGCATTTTTATACGTGCCAGATATTTCCATCGAAACTCGTCTGGATTCAGGTTCTGTGCGTGTGTTATCCGCAGTCCACTTCAGACATAAGCTCTCTTTTACACCATTCAGATTTAGTTCCTTAGCGAGTGTATCCTCCATTAACGTCAGAGAAGAGCCTTCGTCTAAAAATGCGTATGTCCGTATGACAATGTTTTTAGCGTAAAGCTTAATGGGAATAACTCGAAACATGATATTTGTATGGTTTTGCTTATGCGAGTGGCAATTAGTAGTAGTTGATGCTGATGCAGTGACCTCAACAACCTCACGTTGTTTGTCAGTAGCGTCTTTGGTCGTATTATGTAAGAGTGGATGGTGTCGAAACTGACACCCGTTCGTTCCACAAGGACTTTCGACAGCGCAATTCCACTGAGTGTGTGTGTTAAGGCATCTTCGACATAGATGATTCTGCTTAACAGCTTTCCATTTATCGTTTAGTGTCAGTTGCTTGAACTTAATGCAAACTGCTATTTCGTGAACACCTTCATGACATATAACACATTCTTTGCCGGTGGATTTTATATTTCCATTAGAAGACTGATTGCTATTTGTCGGTTTTTCACAATGAGCGTGCAAATAACCCTTTTCTTTTTTGTTATTAAGCCGTTTTTCAGACTTGTTTTGGTTTAAGTCGCCAATGTACATTGTAACATCACTGGCAGCTTCAGCAAGTTGAAACAGCCAGTTTCCAAAGGTCATCACGGATGAGACAGGAATTGTTTGTTTGTACATGGCCCAACTCAACTTAATTTGAGCTGGAAGTTTGTCGACCAAATCTTGTAATAGCATTGGATTGGAGGTGTGAGCTACAAGCCCAGAAGCTTCGAGGGTAGAACACAGATTTTGAACTAAGAGAGCATACTTAATTATAGTATCTAATTGTTCTGGCTTTGGGTTTGGATGACTCCGAATTTCTTCTAAAAGCGAATTTATTATTAATTCAGGTCTTCCATATAGTAAGCGTAGCGTGCTTAGTACATTCGGAACATTTTGTGGCAGAAGAAGGCGATTTCGAACAGCTTCTAGAGCCCTGCCCTTTAAGCACTTCTGTAAACGTATGAGGTTTTCCTCATTTCCAAGTCCACACATTCGCGTTGTGTACTCAAAATTGCTTATAAAAATTGGCCATTCGATCGGATTGCCATGAAAGATTGGAAGATCCTTCGAAGCGAATTGTCTGGCGGCCAATTGGTTCGCGTTTATAGTATTAGACGGCGGAGGTAGAGAATGTTGGATCGCGGATATATTATTAGACGGCGGAGGTAGAGAATGTTGGATCGCGGATATATTATTAGACGGTATATTTAGATTCACATTCGAATTCGCGTTTAAATATTCGTTTGATTGCGCATTAGTCACTTGAGAACTGTCACTATTGTATATTGCACCATTATAACGAGTAATAGGAATATTAAAAGAGTTACCTGTTAGTGGCGCAGCATGACCGGTTCCTGTTATCGGTACATTGTTATTGTTGACAAATTGAACTGGCATGCACTCTCTCGAGAAACTATCGAACGGTGCTCGAGCTGCTGGTGCAATGAAAGTCGTAGGTGCTAAACCCGCTTGTGGGTTCAAACTATGATTGTTGTATGCGGCCGAAAACGTCACATGCACTGGTGCGCTACTATGCACCTGTTTTTGTGCAATTATCGATGTCGGTCGTCCTAGGTTGCTGACGTTAGTCGCTGATGTAGTTGACGTACTGGCTTCTTGCTGTGTGGCGTATGACGATGTGAAAGCTAATGCTGAGCCAGTTTTGATATTTACGGGATGAAGTTGCGATGTACAGCAGTTTACAGCTGATGTGCCGACTTCTCGTTGTGCTACTGATGATCCTGGAACAGTAACTGAGCCCTTCGGTGCCGCTGTACTATTCGCAGGTAGATGTTGTGACGGAAATACTTTTGATGACTCCAACAACCACTGCTTGGTCGCAGCTGAATTCTCGTGGTGGATTTTACTACCGTTGTCGGCGCCATCGACGTCATCGTTGTCATCTGCTTGTAGGATGGCATATTTTTTACGGAGATATTCCTTATTGAGGTTATGCTCCTCCTGAAGTTGTTGTAATTGCAGCTCTTTAATACGGCCAATAGAAGATCGAGATGAATTGCATGACGCTCTAGATTTGTTTTCTTCGTTATTATGTTCGGAGATCAGAGTCGATGCATGCGAATCCTGAGACTTCTTGCCATTAAGCTGACAATTTGGACATGTGAAGTCGCTTTCTTCAATTGATGATGAAACGTTCACACAATCGAAGTGATTCCACAGATCACAAGCGTCACATTGTACCATTTGCGTGGTATCTGGCCTTTCACAGGTTTGGCAGCTGTATGATGTTTTAGGATTACTTTTGAGCGCTTCTTCCATATTGCGCCAGTGTAAATTTAAATTTAAAGAATATAGAAAAAATTTCAGTTCCTCTTTTAATACAAGCGTAAAAGAAAACTTTAAATTTATTTTCGAATTCCTACAGTGGATAAAAATTCAATTGATTAAAGTTTAACGATAATATAAATGTAAATTTCAAGTTATGACTTACCGAATCGTGCTGCGCCGTGGCCTGGTTGGAAAGAAAGGAAGTTGGGTTGGGGTTTTTAGGTTAGCGGTGGGTGAGATCGTTCAAATGGTGCTACACTTAGTGCGTTCAATAATTTAGTACACGTCGGAACAAATTGTGCCAACAGGTATCATCATATCACCGTACTAATTTATTCATGGTCCTCCTATACCGAGTACATCGCAACAATTACAACCACAGAAACACCCGCCGCAGCGGCAGCAGCATTCACAAACAGCGCCTTCTTCAGCTGCAACATTGTCATCTTCTTCTCCTTCAGCCTTTGGCACGTTTCGAATCATCCGTCGTCCTCGTCTACCACTCCACTGTGGTATAACTACCAGTCTCCATTTAAACTTTTTGCGCCATGTGATGGATTTTGGCGCAAAACAAAACGGCTGCAACGTATGTTCACTTAATGTTTAGATTGTACAACAAAAAAAAAAAAAAAACAGAAAACTTAAATTAAATTTAAAGATAAAGACCTATTTCTCTCTACAAATTTGTTTTTATTGGTTAAATTTTTTTTTTTTATTACATTCTAGCTATTGGTTATTAAATAATGAAACAACTATTTCGTATTGTCATTGCTCAAAGGGTTGTGCGTCAAAACTAAAATTGACATGGAAATCATAAAAACACAAAAAAAAAAAAAAAAAAGGTTCCGTCGAACTGTCGCTCGTTTTTTTTGTTTTGCTCCACAAATCGAATTACCGCACAAAATATTTGCATTGTTACATTATGCTTCGATAATGGCGCGACGCTTTTACAATGAATTTGCAGGCTTTCGTGCGTGATTTTAATCCAAGTAAATTCATTGTTCACTGCAGTCTATTTACGTTTATTTTGCTGTTCTGTTTGAAACTCGACGGCTACATAGATTGTCCGTACTGGGCAGTTTTTGCCCCCCTTTGGACATGGAAGGCCATCGCTACGGCAGGAGCAATAGTTGGAGCTTTTGTGTGGTGTCGATATCCTCCCTACAGATTAGAAGGCGACCCCTACACCCAATTCAAAGCAATGTTAATATCGCTATCGCTTCATCTTATCCTTCCTATGTTTGAGCTGTTGGCATGCGATCGTTTAACATCGGGACGACATCTTTGGGTACTAGTGTTCATTCCGTTGATAATCGGAAGTTTAGCCGGCGTTGGTGCATGCGTCTGGGCCGTTAAACACGATCGATCGTTCGAGCTGGAATTGTTGGTGGCCGTCAACGCTTTGCAATTTGTTTCGCTTCCGCTTAAATTGGACGGATTCGTTTCGTGGAGTTGGGAAGTGGTTTTTTGTTCCGCTATGGATTGTAATTTGCTTAAGTTTAGTTAATGTCCTGTACAATATAAATTTTTGCGGAATTATGATGAGAACTCCCGATATGTCGATACAACAGAAGAAAGCCGCTCTACAAACTGCCGTTGGAAATACTTTTACCGCACTGCCATCCGCAATATTTGTTTTTTTTTGTTTCTTTGGCATGACTGGGCCATAAGGACCTCCGTCCTCAGACGGATATCCTTCTCTGAGATTGACGAAAATAGCACCTACGCATGGTGATATCATGTTCGGTCATCCGTCGGATGATTCCCCCCGGATGTTCTTTCCCCTCGCCTACTTCCTTTCACCCTCTTTTCCGCCCCTTTTGATCGTGCATCTGGCCCCCTCACCTAGCATCCTTGTCCAGCCCGCCGACCGTAAGAATGGGACTCCTCAAACCCATTTGTCGGCCCACAAACGAGCAGATTATCATTCGTCCACGAGTAGAAGTGGCCAACTCACCCCATCCGACGAGCTATGCACGTGCTTTTATGCTAGCTGCTCCGTCACTTCAATAGCCGCTCGTGGGACATATGTCGTCTAATGACAACATAGTCAACGAAAACATAGGAAAGTTATTCTCCATTTTGGTGAAGAAATGACGATTTCTTCCGACAGATGGAGGATGACTTTCCATCCGCCAGGTTTGCGTCCAAATCCAAGACAAAGGCCTAGTCTTCCGGAAGTCCTGCGGACCTCTTCGTTACAAATATGACCTGAACAACAAAGAATTCGCGCCGACTTACCCAGGGAATTGTGAAAATTGGGATTATTTTCCCAACAGGTCGTGAAAGACCAAGAAGCGGTTTGATGCGCGGCTTCACGATTCGTCAGGGCGCTTAGGTGTACGTAGCGCCCTGTTCTGCCCACCCTACCTCAGTCAAGACATTCCTCAACGAATATTTCGTCGTGACCCCTTTTTGAGGTTCGGAGGCAAGGAGCTTACACGCTCGGGTTCATTCTTGTGGCTCTTCTAGCCTTGCATCATTTCAAACAAAAAGAATCATAAAAAGAAACTATGCCCGAAACAAAAAAAACAACCATACTGAAATGGTACAAGAAGGCAAACAAAACCAAAAAAAAAATCAATGTAATAAGAAAAAAATTAAAAAAAGAAAGACTTACCCCATTTATTGTTGCTTTATTTTTCTGCAGCGGGTCACGTGATCGGATTACTTTTGTTTTTGTTCTTTTGATTAGCTTTTCCTACCTATTCTATGTATCCTAATTCATATTTATTCTTTTCTAAATTTTGTATATGTGAATTCCTAAAATGTCTCCTAATTCATGTTTGTTCTTTCTAAATTTTGTATATTTGAATTCCTAAAATGTATCCTAATTCATGTTTGTTCTGATCATCGCCACTTTTTAGAATTTTTTTTTTTCCAATCACTTTGAAAGCATTTAATTATTTTTTTTCTCTTTTCCACTTTAATCTTTTGGATTTTTTTTTTTTTTTTCCAAAAAACTCATGTCTCCATTTTAACTTTTTACAACCCTTTTTAATTTCTTTCGATGATCACTCATTCTTCCTTATTAAACTTTTATGATTCTCGCCATTTTAAATTCTTCACTGAAAAATAACTCTTCGATTTTTTTTTTTTTTCTCAAAACCTCATTTCTCCATTTCAACTTTTTATAATTTTTTAAATTTTTTTTTTTTTAAAATCACTCATTCTTCCATATTAAACTTTTATGACTCTGGCCATTTTAAATTCTTCACTTTAACTTTTTCGATTTTTTCTCAAAAATTAATTTTTTGCTTCCAAAAAAAAACTCCGCATCATTTATTCGGGTTTTAAACGCGAATTTAAAAAAAACTCATCACCATTTATCCGGCACACAACCAATTCTCCTCCCGTCCGAATTTAAATGTAATATAATATATAAAAAAAAAATAATGCGAAATTCAAAAGCTTACACTAACTTGACCCTAACGTAACAATTTCTAATCATATACAATTAGGGTGTGGGGGATGTTGGGGAGCACGGTCAGGTTGTCCGTTAACTTATTTTGCTAACAATGGTCGCGTTTATGTGCAGACCAGACCAGTCTAAAAAGACCAAAAAAACCAGTTCGGTCGCACGCATAAATGTAAGCCGGACCAGTCCATTTGGACTTATTTTGGTTCTGATTTTGGTACGAACCAGTCTAGTACTGGCACATAAACGGTCTTAGACCAAAACATAACCTACAATAGTGCTGGCCAAACAAAATTAAAACGTCAAAGCATACATCTGTGAAAATAAAAATGACTGAACGGTGGACATTTGACGAAGTGTCCACTTTGCGCAAACTTAGCGATGTGCAGTTACAAATTTGCATCCATGATTGAAAATGATATTTAAAATGACAGCTTCAAATTGGTTATGTTGAAAAGCACACATAAATGCAAGACCGAAAAAGACCAAACCGGTCTTTTTAGACTGATCCGGTCTGCACGTGAACGCGACCATTGAAACACACGACCGGCACGGTCGGCGATTGAAATTCAACTCTCTGACTTCTGTCACTTTATTCATATATTTCGGTGCTGCCACGTAAGCTACAATTTCGTCTTAGTTCTAATAGTGCCTGGTTTACACGGCAAGGTTATTCGGCATATAAACTATAATAATATGATAACAAAGTAGTAATAATAATATGATAACAAAGTAGTAATAATAATAAAGTAGTAGTTAGTTATGAAATAAAATAATTATATATTAATGGTCAGGATGTAGGTGTAGCTCCATAAGGGCGCCTCTGGTGCAATCTTCCCACGACGATCGCTGGATTTCGTACTTCTCGCCTTCTATTCGGTTGAACGCCTCGGCAACTCTTTTTCGTCTTCTCCAATACGACATCATCCACTTGGGAAACTCAATAATTCGATTCGTCCCGTAGTCTCGGGACCTCCAACTCACTCGCTTCACTGCCAATCCAAAAAAAGTTATCATGGCCGATGCTTGTCAACTTGGGCTTTATTTGATACCGAAGTCGAATTTCGGTCATTTTTCACCTTTTCTGAATGAAACAATCATTGTATTTGCCAGGATTACTTTACCTTATTATAGTACACTTACCGGAAAAAAGAAACTCGCGCAGATTTCAGTTTTACTTGAGTTTTTAGGCCGCTCACAATGCACTTAATTTTTATCATTTTTGTCTATATTTCTGAAAATACCAACGGAAACCTGCTGTTTTTCTAAAATATATGCACTTTTGCACCTCACACGTAACTTTCCGAAACTTTTTAAGCACTTTTTCATTCACTTTTTCACAAATTATTACGCGCGACACGTACTTTGTTTTCTTGGGCGATCTTTGGAAATGGGGGGTCGGTGAGATATAAAAAGTAGCATATTCCACTTTCAAAATCAACGGCTCATATTTTTTGTGAACCCCCGATCTTTGAAATTAAGCACGTCTTTCGCAAAGCACAAGTAATCATGGCCTATGTATTTCAACTTGGTTTCTCTAACTCGAATTTCGGTAATTTTTCACCTTTTCTGAATGAAACAATCATTGCATTTGCCAGAATTACTCTACCTTATTATATTATACATACTTACCGGAAAAAAGAAAGTCCAGCACATTTCTGTTTTCCTTGGCTTTTTAGGCAGCACACAATGTACTTTATTTTAATTGTTTTTGCCCGTATTTCTAACACCAACGGAAACTTGCTTTTTTCTAAAATATATGCACTTTTGCACCTCACACGTAACTTTCCGAAACTTTTTAAGCAGTTTTTCATTCACTTTTTCACAAATTATTTCGCGCGATACGAATTTCTTTTCTTCGGCGATCTTCGGAAATGGGGTTCGGAGAGCTATGTACATAGAGTTACTTCTCAGTACAATCTTTGTTGAAAAAATTGATGAAATTTTTTTTTTTTTAATTCCGTTAATGTTAACCGTTATCATATCCTCGCAGAAAAAACCCAATGCCAATGCGAATGCATAAATTGAAACTCAATTGTATTGAAAATTATTGAAGAATTTTTAATGACTTTAAACACTCAGAATGGCGAAACCGAACAATGGAAAAAAAAATTAAATACAAAATTTTTTCCACTGTAAAATACACAAAAAATTGATTTATTAATTAATTTACGGAATAAATCCTTACAACAATAATATATGTATAAAATAATGTTATTACAAAAAGAAAAACATGAATTAAAAAAAAAAAAATTTAGTTTTTTTTTAACAACTAATACAGCTATGAGACTTGGAAGAGTGACTTTAATGTCACGAGATTAATATTAAATAAATCAATACAATGACTATATTTATTACCGGTTCTCATTAGTCTTGACAGTGGACTATTTTGATCATATTGGGTTTGGTGCATTGGCAGGGAAAATGAAGATTGACACCGAGTACGAACATTGGAAACACGAAAATTAACAGACTCAAGAAGACACGGACAATCAACTATATAATTTATAATTTTAAATAGAAAAATGAGTTTAGATTGCTCTCGACGATCGCTTAAAGACTTTAGGTGCAATTGACCCATGAGAGAATCGTAATCTATCCACTTAGTTGAAATGTGTAATTTGTAGGCGACAAGTCTCAAAAACTTATGTTGTATTGTCTCGATTCGATTAATGTGAATCTGGTAGTAAGGATTCCACACCGGAGTACAATATTCGAGAATGGGTCTAACCAAGCTGCAATATAAACATTTCAGTGTATATATGTTATTAAAGTCCCTTGTGTTGCGAGTAATAAAACCGAGCATTCTTCTAGCAGCATTACAAATACTAGTGACATGAGAGACGAATGTAAGCGAAGAGTCAAAGAAAACTCCAAGGTCTTTTATAATACCGACTTCAGCTAACGGAGTGCCATTAATTTTGTAGCTTACTGAAAATAAAGACTGGTTTTTTTAAAAACTATAAATTTACATTTATCAATGTTCAGATATAAAAGATTTTTGTTACACCAGGACGAGAGTTCATGTAAATTAGCCTGTAGCACGAGACAATCCTCTAAAGTTTCTACTGCTTTGTATAGTTTTAAATCATCAGCAAATAAAAGAAAGTTCACTCCTTTAAAAATCATACCAATGTCGTTAATAAATAACAGGAAAAGAAGAGGACCAAGGTGTGACCCTTGCGGTACACCTGATGTTATTGTGAACGAGTTCGAAGCTGTTGACTTTATTTTAACACAACTAGTCCGTTGAAAAAGGTAACTGGTAATCCAGTGAAAAAGATTACCAGTGAAACCCATGGCGTAGAGTTTTTGTAGAAGTAGGACATGGTTTACTTTGTCAAAAGCTTTGGCAAAGTCAGTATAGATGGAATGAACCTGCTCTTTACCTTCGAGTGCAGAGTTTATGTATTCCGTGTAGACGGTCAAATTGCTAAGAGTGGACTTAGACTTCTGAAACCCATGCTGACAAGGAGAAATCAAATGAGCACACAATGGAGTTGTTTTCTGTGTAACAAAACTGTCGAGAATTTTGGCAATTGTTGATTGAATGGAAATTGGCCTGTAGTTAGCTACATCGGATTTATTACCAGACTTAAAAATTGGAACAATGAAACTTACTTTCCATGCCTCAGGGAATATGCCTGAGCTTAGAGAACGATTAAACAAGGTGCAGAGAGGAGAGGCTAAAACCGCTGAACACTTGTTAAGAAATAAAGGTGGAATATTGTGTTGGATACATCTAAGCTAGTCGATATAATACTTCGGACAATTCAATGTTACCTATTACTATAGTAGAATTATAATTATTATGATTAGAATTAACAGAAATCGTGCTATCAGTATACCTATACATTAGAAAAATGTTTAGCAAAGAGCTCAACAATACCTGCAGAATCACTAGCCGAAACATCATCCAGATACATGCAATTAGGTAATATGTTATCTGACTTCAGTGAATTGATGTAATTCCAGAATGAATTCAAATTGTGTGGAATGTGATTTTTAATACCAGCTATATACTGTTCATAACAATGTTTTTAGAGTTTTACAATCAGAACGCAGTCTGGCGAAAATATTATAATCTTCAGATAAACCTGTTAATTTGTAATTCGAATGAGCAATTTTCTTATCAATAATACGTTTTCTAAGTTCTTTACTGTACCAGCATGGATATGATGAATTAAAGACCACTTTACTAGGAACGTTGCAATAAATAACTTCATTGACTAGTTCGTAAAATAAGTTAACGGCAGTATTGATATCCAGATCATTGAAGACACTATTCCAGTCGATAAAAGAAAGCTTATGTATGATAAGTTTAAAGTTAGCTATTTTGAAATTTAAACTAGAAAATGATATATTATTTTTTATAGAAAGAACTACGTTAACTTGAATGATTAAGGCCGAATGATATAGAATATGAAGCGGAACAAGATTAAAACTGGATCGCGTCACAGCAGTTGATGATGATGTTGTAAGGATGAGGTCGAGGAGTTTACCGTTTGCGTTGAAGATGGAGTTCTTTTGATAGAAGTCCAATTCGCAGAGAGTATCGATGAGACTATTTCCAGCTTCTGAATAGTTCGGCGCAAACCACCGGTCATCAGTCCATTGAATACACGGTAAATTATAGTCACCAGCTACAATAATATCAGACGACGGAAAAGTATCTACCATTTGCCTGATAGTATTGAGATGCGTTACATATATGTCATTATTCGAAGATGGTGGTAAGTAAACTGCACCAACGATAACTTTGGCATTGGTCGTGTCCAATTCCACGAAGATTTGTTCAATATTATTATAAGGAACAACTATTTCCTTTGCGTGAAGATTTCTACGAACAGCTATTAAGCATCCTCCACCTCTTGTTTTGTTGCTGGTGTTAATATTTCGATCAATGCGGAAGATCAAATGGTCAGGTAGTCCGAGTTCACCAGAGAATACGTCATCATCAAGCCATGTTTCGGTTAATATTATTATATCAAAGTTCACATTCACTGCGTTTTTCCTAATAATAATAATAATAATCAATGGCGCAACAGCCCAAATCGGGCCTAGGCCTTGAAGTAATGCTAGAGTTACTTCATTGCGAGACCAACGGATGATGATTGTTTAATTCAAGTCTTCTCCTGAATACTTATTAAAACAAACTTTCTATTTTATCTGATGATTATTAAAATATTTACAAAGTCTTATATACTAAAATTATGCTTACGTCTATGGAAAATAAAGCGATAGGTATACATTTTGTGGAGTGGCTGCATACAGTACAGGCTAGCCACGTGACATGTTGTGCTTTGGGATATTGGATATTTGGATGCCTGGGAATGTCTGGAAACATGATATTTGGGTTTGTGGGAAAAACATTTAGTGTGCAGAAAATATTAGTATTTTTGTGGGAACAAATGAGGTGTGCGTAATGAGATATATTTAAAATAAAAAATGCGAAGATTGAACAATGATACTGATGAATAGACTTACCCTTGAAAATTATTTCTATATTTCCTTAAAGAGACAAAAGAAACCAAACATCAAACACACAGAATCACTTTGAATTTGAATAAGAACAGAACAAAACAGAAAACGGCACCACCACACCACCACACCACGGCACCACCCCACCACACATTACACAGACTACAGCGCGCAACCGAACCGACAACGCCAACGCCAACGCAAACGGCAACCGGAATGTAATTGAATTGTGGTTAATGTGAAATGCGACGCTTTCATTTGTTTCAAACTGCATGCGCAATTGGCATTCCTCTTCTTCTTGGCCGCGAATTTTCCATGTCTCTGCACCTTTTTATGACACTAGGTATAATTTTGAAATTTGCTGTTGATTATCGAAACTATCGACGATAGTGAAAAACTATCGACGATAGCGACGATAGCAGAAATCCCGCGATAGTGCCGATAGCGCTATCGATTGTTTTCCAGCTCTAGCGCTATCGATTGTTTTCCAGCTCTAGCGCCTATCCGACTACGGAATCTACGATGTAATCAATTTCACACTTATCCGACTTGCCCTTGAACTGTACTTTTGGCTTTTCCGATCCGGCTCGACAGGGACCAAATGTATCGTACGAACGATGGAAAGGAAAAAAGAGGGAAAGGAACTCCAAAAATAAAACAATTGAACTTTGGGAAAAAAAAGCGTTAGCTAAAAAAACCCAATTTATTGCACTATTTCTCGCGCACAGAACCTTGCACCTCTATGGTTCTTGCACGACGACGACGAACGAACGCTCCACCAGTCCGCCTCGCATCTACACACGTAAAATCTTCATCGCACACATACGTGTACGATACACTTACGGGCATTATGGGCGACATTCATTCTAGCTCCCTGGTCCGAGGGGACATCTATGACCAAAGTTGCATCTAATGTCGTAAAGTCACCGACCGAAGTTGTTACGCTAACATTAAAATCCGGGTTCTGCCATTATTTCGCGGCTCCACTCTCACAAATTTGATTCGCACTATGCGCACGGAAAAAAATTATTGGTTTTTTTCCGGTTTTTTTTATACGGTTCTTCCCATTTACATCATTAATTTTGGGTTTATAACATTTAATGAGGAAAATTATTATAGTTTTTGTGGGAGAAAAATCATGGAAAACATTGGACAAATTCCAATGTTGTAATAGTATTTTCTATGATTCGTAGTGCTAATATTCCTTTGAAAAGGGATTTTTTCATATGCTGATGCAGGAATTAATCACAATGTGATAGTGCTAAATACCGTTTTTGCACTGGATAAAATACGATAAAAAATAGTAAAAAATCCTTTATTAATTGGCGCAATTTCTTTGAATTCTTGTAGATATTCCTTATTTTTTAAAGCAACAATTGCAATAAAAAATAGCGTTATCGAACATTGTAAAAGGGAAATTTCCAATGTCATTGTGGACCTATATCGTAAAATTTCCTATTTATAGAGTAAGAAATCCAATAAAAGACTAGATTATTCTGTCGTTAATTTAGGTCAGATCCCTTTACATTGATGTATATTTTCCCAATTATATTGGAAAAATTGCACTTAAGATCGCTATTTGAACCTTGCATAGAGTGCAATATTGTATATAAAATTAGGAAAAAATCTTTTCCAAAATGTTATATGTATGTTAGTTCATCACTATCAAGTAATGGAGTAAAAAATTATAAAATTTTAATTCGACAACTTTTCGATGACAACAAATTGTATAATTACAAATCACCTAAAAATTTTAGGATAAATAATAATTGTCTGCGTCTTTAATAAAATAACAAACACATATTGATATAATTTAAAATAAACTCGTTCCTTTATTAAATTATATCGTTCCCTTGCGATTGACCGAGTACCAAATCTCTACATACAGCAAATATTTCGCTATTGAAATAAGAACTGAATATTTCAATAATGTGTTGTATAGACTGCCTGATTATTTGTTTTTCTTTGTACAGTTTTGTTATTAGTTTTAAATTTTCTGATTGAATTAATTCATTCAATTTTGCAATGTTCACTCTTTCTGTTAATTCTAATTTACCATAGATGTTATCAATGTACTCATACAGGGTGAATTATTATTTTTAATAAATACGGAATTATCAACTGAAGTTTGGATATTCGAAATCTTGCAGTTCTCAAGCTTATTAAAATGGACATTTAAATGTTTCTTATATGAACTAAAATTATCAAATTTTCTTATTAGCTTAGGATGTTAGCTTAGTCATGTATTCGTGAAATTAAATTATTGATGCTGATACATTACATTATAAAACCTTTATTGTCCAAAAATTTACAACAGCGGTTACGATCTAAGTGTTAGTATATTGTATATTGTTAGTGTTGTACACTCAGAGAAAAGAGTATGCTGAAACAAACGAAAACATGGTTCAATTTAACCATTTTCGCGTTTAAAAGGGCGCCAAAAATTTAAATTTTTGATTTAAAAGTATTGCAGCTTTTGATTGAAACAATTATTTTTTTAAAAGTTGCGCAATCAATTCAAAAGCTTTAATGTTTGAAATGAACGCGAATCATTTATTTCAACGCGTTCATTTTAAATACCTCTCCATTTAATAGAAAAACAAAAATGTTTGTTTTAAATAAATAGTATCAAACGCTTTTACTTTTAATTTCAAAACTTATACATTTGAAATAATTGCGAGGTATTTATTCCGTCGCATTATTTTTGAATACTTTGTTGTGTTCGAGGCCTTGGAAGAATTATTTTGACTTGAAAAAGTCAAAATAATTGAAAGGAGACGGAAGGTTCGGGACAGAAGGGCCAATTCCACCTAAGTCCGAATTGGTGGCTGAGTCTTTGCTGGTGCGACGCTCTGGCTGGCGGCCGGGACTAGCTACGGCAGTGTGGGGGCGGGGGGGGGGGGGTACTTGCTCCGACTCAGACCATAAACCCTTGGCCTGTACAACAAAAATTGTCAGCGCCGACTTATCCAAGGGAATTGAGAAAAAATTGGGATTATTTTCCCAACAGGTCGTGAAAGACCAAGAAGCGGTTGGATTGGCGCGGCTTCGCGATTTGTTAGGGCGCTCTGGTGTTATTAGCGCCCTGTTCTGCCCACCCTACCTCAGCCACGACTGTCCTCCATACATTTTCGTCGTGGCCCCTTATTGAGGTTCGGACGAAGGAGCTAAACGCTCGGGTTCATTCTATATATAGGCCCTTAGCCTTGCATCATTATCTTAAAAGGAAAACGAAAAGAACCACGCTGAAAAAGAAAAAAAAATAAGGTCATAATGTCCAAGGAACGAAAAAAAAACCAAATAAAAAAATATATAAAGGAATATATGCAAATATAAAAAAATAATAAATAGACTCACCCCACTTACTTGTGCTGTCTCATCTTGTATGTTTCAATGTTGTCAAAATTCTTCCTACACCTTTTTTTTTTTTTTTTGTGCCCTACCCTAATGTGATTTCTTTTCCGAATATTTTTTTTCTTAATTCATTTATTTCCTATTTTTTCTTCTAATACATCCTCTTGTGCTTTGTTTCTACCTAATATATTCTCCTACTGTGATTTCTTTTCCGATGTTTTTTTTTTTTCTTAATTCATTTACTTCCTATTTTATCTTCTAATACATCCTCTTGTGCTTTGTTTCCATCTAATATATTCTCCTACTGTGATTTCCTCCTTTTGCCATTTCTTATCTTAAAACTTTTTATGCATTCAATTTTTCTAAATCCGCGTTTTGCACTTCATTTCGCAATTATTATTTTTTTTTAATACTTTTACACGCATTCAATTTTCTAAATCCACGTTTTGCATTTTACACACATTCAATTTTCTAAATCCGCGTTTTGCACTTCATTTCGCCATTTTTTTCACGCATTCCATTTTCTAAATCCGCGTTTTGCACTTCATTTCGCCATTTTTTCTACGCATTCCATTTTCTAAATCCGCGTTTTGCACTTCTTAATCAACTCCTTCCAATTCCTCCATCCGCGACACCCTCGAAAATCTTCCAAATTCACACGTTTACCACCATTTTTCATTTCATTTTTCGATTCGTAAGTTAGGTTTATATTCGAGTTGAAAACGTTTAATTGACCGCCGTCGCAGTGACACAACAAAAAAACAGAATTTCCGCAATTTCGAAATTGGCTTTCGCTTCGTATCGACAGACACGACGAGAGCAACCGCGGCAATAACAGCGCTATTAGGTCGAGGACGGGGTACAGTGGCCAATGCTTGTTATGCAGCCAAATTACTATTTCCTATTACGCGACTGAAACTGCATAGGTTGATTTTCACGCACAGGTTACGTTTTGGGGTTGATTTTAACACCGGTTCACTCTCGCTACACTGTATATGACAGGCGACAACGGAGCACCTCAGCACCCGAGCGCTTCCAAAATTTTTCCCTGCAGCCGAAAGGTAACTAGCGATTCACCACGTGTTCCGTGACCACGATTATACATGCATTTGAACGGTTTTATTTATACTTCCACGGCAGGGTTAATTCGGCGCAAACTGGCGCGATGTAAATTTTTTTCTCGTTTTCAATGGATTGCGTGATCTTCCACTCGGCGGAAAAATTCCAGGGAGAAAACGAAAGAATGCACAGACGACGGCGCCGTCCTAAATAGTAATAATAATCATCGGCTCATGCACCTATATCAAAATCATAATAATTTTCAATTTTACATAATTCAACTTTTAATTTCACAATATTCGAAAATTCAGTACATAATGTTCATCGAAATTACTTACAATAATTTCGTTACATAAAACAAAAAGTTGATCATTACTATTTAAAACTAAGTCCAATATTTTGTATAAACTTAAATTTCCATGTTTATTATAAGTTAAATATAAATGCCTGAAATATTTCGTTCCGCGGTATACAACACTTTTTGGAATTTTTGGAATGCGAACACACGAATAGTTTTTTTTGCTATGGAAGGGTAAGTTGCCCTATTCAGGCAATAAAAACAAGTTTTGAAATAAAACGTTTTCATATGAAAGATCTGCTGGAAATATTAGGCCATCTTTTATTAAATTTGAAAAAAAGAAGCATGATTTAATTGCCAAGAAATACGTCATGTTTTTTCTAGAATTAATGATATGAGCATATCGTTTCAAATCCTTATGTTTGGCTTCGAATCGAAAACACCAAAGATTTTTCGGGGGCCCACTTTTCAGTATAACAGTTAGATAGTGTAAAAGGAAGTGGTGTTTTGGTTTTAATGGTCCATAGAGATCTATATAAAATTTATTATGTTTAGTAATTAAATCCCGCAATTGAGTTACTTCTTTTTCCGAAAATTTATTAAGTAAAACTGTATCAGTAACTTTTATCAAAGAGCAAAGTAAGTACCAATATTTATTGTTAACTGGAACAAGATCTCCAATAATAAGTGGAAGAAAATGAAGAAAATTCCACATTTCCCGAGCAGACATTTTTAGTTTGTTTCTTTTCAGACGATCGATGGTTATTGAAACTGATAAATTTCCAATTTCCGTTATACCATACGCAAATACGTTATGTCCTTTCTAAAGAAAAATAATTTTCTTTCATTAAACTCAACAAAATTTGACATATTTCATAATGACAGATACCTTCAAAAATATCATGCATCACGTCTACAGTAAAATTGTCGGTGACATGGAATGAAGGTATGGTATTGAAAATGCTTGCTTCCTTAATTCAATCATTTTTACTTAAATCGTCATTGTACTGCTCTAAGTTTCTGAGAGAGTCTCTATTTTCCGTACAATCTTGTCTAAGATTTTGTTTGCATGTGCTACAAAGCCTACAATATTAATTTGAATTAAATGATTTTCCGAATCCCGATAAACTTTTGATTCCTAAATTATCCCCCAGAATTAATCCTAACACAAAATAAATTTGTTTCTTTCCCTTAGATGTATTAAGTTCGATTCCATAATTTTCCAAAAATTTTATCTCTTCAACCATAGAATAAAATGATAAGCTATTGCCATGTTGTGAAATATATTTACTTTTGACAAACCCAGCAATAAAAACATAATTTAAATTGGATAATAAATGTTTCGGAATTGCAGGAAAGGTGTAGTAAACACCACAAACACTGTGTTGTGTTGAATGAATTCCCAAGGCATCATTTACCTCAAAGTCATCTATGTAAATGAAGTATGGAATAGCAATTTTTTCTGTGCCCAGGAATTCACGTTTAACTTTAAATAATTCGCCGTGAATAAAATTAGAATTGTCATCCATTTCTTTCATATTTTTTAAAGTACTTTCAAGGACACCGGGCAATTCATAAAATTCTCTAAACTGAAACTTTAAGGACATAAAGTATGCTTTACGATTTGCTTCATCTAAAGTGGTTTTGCCATTCTTTATTGTTTGGCGAATTTCATTATGAATAGTATGACTCAATGGTAAACTAAATAAATCCTGTTTTAATGGGTACTGCATAAATCGGTATTCCGTTTTTATTTCCTTAAATGGATCAGAACATAAATTAACAATTTTAGCTGATTGTTCATTTGATAAGAATGGTGAAACATTAGCACTGTTAACAGTGTCAACTGCAGATTTAATTAGTTCGGAAACCTTATTTTGAATTTCGATCGCCGATTTCCGAGTAATGTTAAACTCAGAAAAAAGTGCCGATGAAAAATTTATTGCAGCTTTATTAAAAAACACAAATTTGTCGGAAACATTAACTTCACAAATATTTGGCAACGTTGTGTCTTGTAAACAAGATACAGAATTAGATGCTTCCTTTAAATCTAGTTCGGGAAACTCGATTTTTTGAGTTATTGCTGTATTTATTCCAACTTTAGATTGCTTGTTATTAAAGTCAATCGGAGTATTCGTACACCTCTCATTTTTATGCGTGTTCATCAAATGTTTTTTAAAGGCTTTTCGATTTGAAAATATTTGAAAACATTTGTTTTGGCCACATTTATAAGTGGCATATGTTGGTATTTCGTGGAAATCCTTTAAATGGCTTAAAAAATCAATAATTATGAAAAATTGGTTCTTACAAATAGAACAAACATACATTTTAAACACGATGCAAACTTAGAACAAGTTTAAGTCTGTATTTAATTTGTATTTCGAACGTAAGATATTACTTGAGTAAATAACGTTGTAATGCATAAAGGGTTTAGACTCTTGTAATACTCTGAATATTTCGGATTAATTATCTGTAATATGCCGAGTTTAATGAGAAATATATTTTTTAATGTTACTATATAGTGAAAATATTTTAAATGGCTTAAGCAGTTAGGAATTTGTAATGTACTCAGTGCGTTCTTTGAATTACATTGCTGTAATCAATAATAATCATCGTCGCCACGAGTGTATGTGAACTGGTATTCCGTCCCGAAACAAATAGAGAAGGTTCGTCTCCATCACCATTTGCTCATGACGGTCCAAGTCATATAGACCGGCTAGGACAATTGTCGACAAGTGACAAAGTCACAATTGGGTGACTTATGCCCTATGGATTGCCAGAAGGTAGCGTGCATCTAGCATATAGCGCGTGCGTAGCTCGTCGGAAGGGGCGTGGGGTGCTACCTGTATCCATAGACATCGTATATATTATGCACGATATGGGCTGAGAAGTACGGTTTGAAAAGTCCGTACTCTATCCTCAGCGGGCTGGGTAGGTATAGGAAGAAGGAAAGTAGGAAGTCAGACTAGGAAAAGGATTGGTAGTGATGGTAAAGGGAAATGAAGGCGGAGAGTACCGCCGAGGCAGTAACCATATAGGTGTTAATTGGTTTTTATCGATTTGTATATAGGTATATATGTAGGATCCAATATGTAATCACAACAGCGCCGGTTTACAATAATTCAATTAATTTATTTGGCAAAGTTAAGTAAATTCAATAAGATATAAAATGTTGTTTTCAAAATTAAACTAAATACAATGATTTCAAAATACGTTAAGTACAATATAATCGGTTGATTTCAAGTTACGTTAAATATGATTCGGATCTGCGTCCCTCCACGTCCACGGTTGCTGCAAGAGAGAGAGAGATCGTGTTCGATGTTGCGAGCTACCGTGCAATTTCCTACACGCAATTCGTCTGCCCCAGGCGAATATTCGTTTTCCAGATTCGTGGTGTTTACTAACCAAGGCTTCATTTTGTCCGCGCTGGTGGATGTTGAGAAAGGACCTTCGTGGTTTCCGACCTTCTGGACTTCGTAACGATTGAAACCTTTAACTGCGCTTACTCTGTATGGACCTAGAAACTTAGAACGGATTTTTAGTGCTGTCCCAAATTGTGTCTGTTCAATTGCCACAATGTCGTTAACTTTGTAAAGTTGTGCAGTCTTGCGTTTTTTGTTGTAAGTCTGTCTATTTTCATTTTGTACTTGTTCAATTTCTTGTCTTGCTTGATGAAGTAAATCATCCCGTTTCTCTTCATAAATCTTTGCGTATTCCTCTTCAATTATTTCGTTGATTTGTTGCACTTTGTTATTCCTCATGTTGGTACCAGTCAATAACTCATAAGGAGAAGTACCGATAGATCGATGGTATGAACTGTTTATAAATCGTTGAACATCCGCGACATGTTTGTACCAATTTTCTGGTGCATCAAGAGATAGCTTAGTGAGAACACTTATGACCACTCGATGCGTTCTCTCTACTTGTCCATTCCCTCTGGGTACGCCTGTTGTTACATTATGCAGCTCGATTCTATTTTCCTTACAATAAGTTTTAAACTTTTCTGAGATAAAAGCCCCGCCACGGTCCGTAATTATGCGACTTGGATATCCAAAAATGGCAACAATAGTATCCATTTTTTGTAGAGTTTCATCTGTGGTCAACGTTTTCATAGGGAATATCCACGTGAATTTGGTAAATCCATCTACTATCGTGAGAATATATCTGTATCCTTTACCAGTGGCAGTTAATGGTCCAAGATGGTCCAGGTGGAGCGTATCTAATGGAATGTCTCCTTTTGGAATCGGATGTAGAATTCCTTCTGGCTTTCCGGTTTTCCTTTCTGCTAACAAACATTTTATACAGCTAAGGATGCATTTGCTTACACCCGTTGATAGATCTGTTATAAAGAACTCTTTTTTTAGGATTTCCACCATCTTTCTTTTGTGGAAATGTCCGTTCTGATGCACTTCTTTAATTAATCTATCTTTCATAAAATCTGGCACAACATAAAGTATATTATCGTCTACAGCTTTACGTAGAACTCCATTGTTCATTACATAGTCTTTAAAATTACCTTCAATTTTAATCATATCCATTATGGCATTCAGCCTGTCGTCCCTAGATTGCGCCTCTCTTAAACGCGTTATTAAATTCGGAGATGCGTCTACGCATAGGCAAATGGGATTTCGACTTAATGCATCGACGTGTCGAATTTTACTTCCAGCTCGATGTTCGACGGTATACTCAAACTCCTCCAAAAGTAATGCCCACCGTGCAACTCTTGTAACTAACTCTTTCTTTTTTAATGTCATTTCAAACGCCTTACAATCGGTCACTAGTTTAAATGGTTGTCCCAACAAGTATACCCGGAATTTCTTTACGGCTTCAACCACTGCCAGTACTTCTAACTCATAACTTGAATAGTTTTGTTCGGCTTCTGATGTTTTTCTACTCATATAGTACACTGGATGAAGCTGATCATCTAATGCACTCTGTGGCATCAAAATAGCACCATACCCATATTTTGATGCATCAGTGTGTAACTCTGTCCTTGCTCCATACTTAAATATAAATAGAACTGGTTTGGTCACGAGCGCTTGCTTCAAATTTTCGAATGCTCTACGTTGCTCCATGCCAAAATTAAATTTTTTGTCTTTCTTCAGGAGATCACTTAACGGCTTTGCGATGATAGAAAAATCTTCGATAAATTTTCTAAAATATCCTGCTAACCCCAAAAAGCTCTGCAGTTGCTTCACAGTTGTTGGCTCTGGAAAAATTGAAACTGCTTTCGTTTTATACGTAGACGGTGAAATTTTGCCGCTTGACACAATGTGTCCAAGGTATTCGACTTCTTCTCTTAACATTTGACATTTCTTCCAGTTAATCTGTAATCCATTGGCTGCTGCGACTTTTAGGACACGTTTCAAGTTCTCCAATCCTTCCTTTACACTGGTCGATGGAATAATAAGATCATCGATATAAATTATAACTACGCCTTCGCGCATTAAATCTTTAAAAACGTTGTTTATGTATTTTTGAAAAACGGCGGGGGAATTGCAAAGTCCAAATAGTGCACGAAGAAATTCGTACTGCCCGTCTGGTGTCACAAAAGACGTGTACTTGCGACTGCTAGGCTCTACAGGAACGTGGAAGAATCCATTTGCTAAGTCCAACGTTGTATAATATATGGCACTCTGCAACTTGTCAATCTGATCCTCAATTATGGGAAGTGGGAAACGATCCTTGTGAATTTTGCGGTTAATCCCTCTGTAATCGATGCAAAGTCTGAGTGATCCATTCTTCTTTTTAGCTAACACGACAGGACAGGAATAGTCTGAACAGCTTGTTTGAATAATACCGTCTTTAATCCATTCCCCGATCTGCTTCCGAACAAAATCTCGTTCCGGAGGAGCTAGTCTTCTTGGTGATTGATGGACAGGAATGTCATCACAAACAACAATTTTCATTTTAATTTCTGCTACTACGTCTTTACGTGGTTTGTACGTATCAATTAAATTAGTTAATTCCCGAGCAACAGTCTTATTCGCCATATGACTTAAGTCAACACTTTCTTCGTCTGGCTCTAACTCAATTTTAGAAAGAAAATAAGATTCAGTGTTCTGCACCTCATTATTATTGTTGCCAGGAACAACTCGTTTTGTAATATTAATTCCGTTCTCGTTAATTGTAACATTCGATTTTGCAAGAATATTCATCCCAATAATTAACTCTGGGCCCATAGTATCATCCGCGACGACATGACATTCTTCATTTTCGTAACAAGAATCATTAATTTTAAAGTCTGCGAAAAATTTACCTTTCGTATTAGATTTACTTCCTAGTCCACTTATTGAAATACAATCATATTTGTCGAACTCTTTTGGCTTAACCGCTTTTACATTTCTCATTTTGATTACCGTTAAGTCACTGCCCGTATCAATTAAACCGTTCAGACAAACGTTATTGACGAGAATTGTTTTATACATCGAACTTTTATTTATAAATTTTACCGATTTCGAGACGTCGTTTTTTTCGGGGCAATTAAAACTTTTATGACCGAAGTTATTACATTTGAAACATTTTGGACCTTTCGCACTCGACGGACACTCGTGAAATTCATGGGATTTCGACCCGCAATTAAAGCAAAAACGACCGGTTTCTTTGTTATGTTGTCGATTGGATGTTTTTGTCACCGTTTTATTACTATAACTAGAATTTTTCGAATTCTTAAAACTTTCACAAATTTTTAGTCTTTCTTTTAATTCGTTGATTGTTTTTGATTCGTATAGAAGCATTTTGTTCACTTTAGTATCATTTATCCCGTCGATAATATAAGAAATAATTCCCGCATCGTCTACCAGCAACGCGGATGCTAACGAAATCATTTCGTAAAGGTATTTCTGGAGAGTCTCACCTGATTTAATTTTCCGTTCACTTAAGCGACGATGAATTTCAGCTGAATTTATTTGTGGTGCAGAATTCGTTCAGGAGCCTGTCCTTCAGATCGGAATAACTCAAGGTTTTGACTTCATTTTCCACAAAAAGCCGCGCTGAATCAATGAGAAGACGTTTGCAAAATAAAAACTTTTGAAGATCTGACCATCGGAAAACGTTTGCGTGAAGTTCAAATTCCTCGATCCAGCGTTTGATGCTAACGGAGCCGTCGCCACTGAATTTGTTGAGGACTCCTTCTAAATCTGCAAATGATATCTTGATATTACTGATTTCGCTATTATTAAGACTGGAGTCGATCTCGTGATTCTCTGAATCAAACGCGTGACTTCTTTTTATCGAGTTTCGTTGCTTGCCCATTTCGTCTATTGAATTGTCCCGTTTCTTTTGGCACGTTTCTTTAGCACGTTTCTTTTTTTTTACACCACGTTTCACTATCGTCCACTTTTAGGTTTCTTTTTTGTTTTTTATCGGCTTACGTTAACTGTTGTGTGGGATCCCGGTTGAGCCCCCAAGTTTGTAGGATCCAATATGTAATCACAACAGCGCCGGTTTACAATAATTCAATTAATTTATTTGGCAAAGTTAAGTAAATTCAATAAGATATAAAATGTTGTTTTCAAAATTAAACTAAATACAATGATTTCAAAATACGTTAAGTACAATATAATCGGTTGATATCAAGTTACGTTAAATATGATTCGGATCTGCGTCCGTCCACGTCCACGGTTGCTGCAAGAGAGAGAGAGATCGTGTTCGATGTTGCGAACTACCGTGCAATTTCCTACATATATATATATATAACTATACATATATATACAGTAGAAGCTCGACAATTGGAATAAAAAAGTTTAGCCCAATTCTAATTTTAAATTTTTCTAATTTTCAAGCGTTTTATAAGGTATTTAAATAAAAGGCTAATTTATATTATATTTGTATATACTTATGTATTTTACGCGTAACTTAACAATATAAATTCAAAAAAACAAAAACAGCACTTCAAAATAAAAAAAAAATTATATTTCAATGTTATAAATTAGAATGAAATTGGCAGTGTATATCTTACTTAAAAAAATCTGTTACAAGCAATTGTTTGTGGTGTGTTTTCACCAGCATTTTAACTGCTTTTTCACGAACACTTTGAATTGTGACGATCTCAGAGCATGACAAGTCATTTCTTTTACCCCATAACAGTAATCCATTTGCAAATTTAACGGCAGTCGAATGTGAAATGTTTTCATTTAGACTATCGGTATCGCAGTCACTTTCTTGACTAGATACTTCTACGAGATCAGGATCACAAGTAATGTTATCGGCATTCCATTCTTCAACCTCAGCAGGTGATATATTGATTCCCACCATATTTAACAACTCCAAAGTTTCTTGAACGTCGACATCTGGCAGAAAACTGGACAGAGGAACGTTGTCTTCTTCATCAAAACAATCTTCTGAGCCAGTGCCATTTAGGTCGGCATCAACATCTGAACGATCAAAAATCGCATACCAACATTTTTCCAATTGAACGGTTGTAACTTTATCCCAAGCAGTTTTTAGAAATAATATTGCGTCCTTAATCGTCACTTCCTTCAATATTTTGGAAATGTCTTCATTTTCTCTACCAACTACAGACGATAACAAGCTTTTCCGATAGTGCATTTTAGTTAGCCGAATAGCGTTTTGATCCAGAGGCTGCAGTATTGAAGTGACATTTGGTGGAAGGAACATGACTTTAATATTCCCGCCATCGCTTTGCATTTGCTCATGACACTTCGCATTATCCACCAAAAGAAGAGCCTTTTTTGGTAAATTGTGTTCCTACAAAAATTCGTTCAACTATTTTAGAAAACAATAATAATGCTGATCTGAAATTAATGCTAAGCAAATGCATACCTGAACGACAAACGAATGCTGAAACCAATTTTTAAAAATGAAAGATGTCATCCAAGCCGTTTTTGAAGAATCGTAATCGAGCAGATTATCGAAATGTTGAAAACATCTCGGTTTTTTCGACTTTCCTATAACTAAGGGCCTTAGCTTAAGGCTACCGGAAGCATTGCAACATAACATAATTGTTACGCGTTCCTTGGAAGTTTTGAGTCCGGGTGCGGTTTTTTCATCGATTGTCACAATTGTGTAATCTGGCAGAAGTGTATAAAATAAACTGGACTCATCTGCGTTATAAATTTGCTTGCGAGTCAATTCCATTTGTCATATTTGTTCGTCCAAACTCCTTTTAAATGGCGGTATAGCTGCGGTATTGGCGGACAATTTCTCCCCGCATATTTTTAATTTTCGCAGACCAAAACGGCGTTTAAAATTTTGTAGCCATCCATCGCTGGCGTTGAAAGACTTATTTTGCAGCGCTAAAATTACCTTGGCCTTTTCTCTAACAATATTGCCATTCAGTATGCAACCTCTTTGGCGTTCCTGTAATATCCAGTCATACAGTTTTTTTCCATTTCTGGGTATTCCGCCAAATGTAACGTTTTTTTCTTAACTGTACCGGCCACCTTATCCATAATTAGTGCTTGTTTTTTCTTGAGATATGTTATAAATGATGCGGCCACATTGTATTGCCTAGATAGAGTTTTATTTGAATAACCTTTTTTAATTTTTTCGATTATCTCTGCTTTTGTACTCAAAGACAAAGTATGTTTTTTTCTTTTAATTGAAATTGGTGCCATCTCAACAAATAAAAGAAACTTAAACCACTCTTATAAACTTCTGCAAAGCAACTGAAAAGCTTAAACAGTCTGATGAATACTGATAGATATGAATAAACGTAACATGCACTGAAATGTAATTTCTAAGAAGGTATCTTTTGTTTTATGGAAAGTCATTGGAAAGTTTCGGTGTTTTAGCTTTTGAGTGTATAAAAAAGTACGCTTGAAAATTAGAATTATTTCTTTTAATTTCTGAGCAGTGTGTGTAACATATCAACCGATTCTAATTTCCAAGAGATTCTAATTTCCGAGCATTCTAATTTTCGAGCTTCTACTGTATATAGATATACACATGCCTTCACATTCTTTCGTGGTAGAACGACAGACGAGGTGCGATCTCCACCTATTGTGCTTAGATGCATGCTGAAACACGCACGTATGAGGGGGTTGGTGGTATTTCATCGTCGAAGGATGATAGTAGACCACAGTACCACAAAGAAAAAAAAGCTAAGAAGACGAAGTTCGACCCAAAAGTATTTTCGCATATATATATGCATATGCCATAATTTCGCAAACTCGATTTATTCACTAGGTATTAAGGCAGATTTTCCAAGAAAAAAAAAAAATATTGTTTCAGATACCAAGATTTCAGGAGATAGGACGCCCCTCTTATAGGACTCCCTATTTGTCTGAACCAAGCACCGACTACATTTTTCATGCACACCGGAATCGAAAATCGACTCGAATTTCCTCAAAACCGAATATTACTGTAACTTGGATTTTTGCTTCGCCTCGTGGCACAAGCGTTTATTGGAACAATCTGCGACGTAGGCGAGTTTTCGACAAGCATTAGGGATCCCCTATTACTTTCAGGATCTGCTACTCTGAAATATCCTACCCAAATAAAGAAAACTGCCAGGAGATCAAATTCAAGTCGGCGCCGGTGTGTATATCTGGGATCCATCCGTTCCGCTTTCAGCCGCCTTCTAAAGTATCCGTATACTTTTGATATTCCTAAAATTGCTGCGTTCGATGTGCTCATCTTTCCAATCTACCGACCGAGAAAAAAAAATAAATTGCCCATACAAAAATCAAATGGAAGAAAACAAGCAAATGGCCGGAGAAGTGGTACCCACGCGGTTGCGCGTAATCCACGCCGCGTGGAAAAGCAAACGGTACCTATGGGTAAGAACCCGTCTCTTTTCATACCGAGTACCGCTAAGGTAACGGCACGAACACTGTGCGACATCGCGTGTTCGTCGAATTTTCGGCAGACACAAAGACAAAAAAAAAAGCGCAAAAGAGTCCTGAAAAGGGCTTGGAATTGTCGTTCATTTAACGCACCAGTTGTACACGCACCGCCCAGGGGGCTTTCAGTAATTGGCCTAGCCAATAGATTCTACTTTCACACAAAAAAAAAACGTGTTGAGGTTCCGTGGTCGAGGCACGGACTCCTACATGCTTCGCAGGCGAAAATGGTGCGCAGTTTAACCGATCACAATTCACGGGGGAACACCAAAGCAATCACGAAAAGGATCTTACGAACTACCACTCACGAAAAATAAAAAAGGATTGCTTGTATCCTATTTGGGCGATTCAGGCCCACACAAATCGGGAATTTTTTTTTTTTTTTCACGCCGTGGCAAGAAGGGGGCCCTCGGATTCTTTCTTTTGTCCTTCGACAAGCGCTAAAATTGACTTGCTGCAACAAAAAAAAAAACAAGGCCTTAGGGCCACCGTGGACGAAACAAGAAAAAAAAAACCGCCGGGGCTGTCTTAGCCATTTAACCAAAACAAATTGCACTTACACAAAAAAATAAAATAGGACGGCACACAACAAAAAAAAACTACATTCAAGTGCTAGGTAACGTTATAATCTTCATAATTTTTGTTGTTTTTTTTTCGAATTCACCTCTTTACCTCATTTAATTTAAAAGAAGTTAAATATAATAAAAGTTCTGAGCTTAGCTCTCATACCGTGTTATTTTCTTCCTTAAAATTCGTCCGGTGTAGAGATCGCCAACCGCCTGTCGTAACCAGCTTTTTCCGGGTTCTCCTCCTTTCCTTACACGATCGGGCGTAGGGATCTCGACCCAGCGGTCATAATCAGTGCCCTTCCGTGTGTTTTTTCCACGATCCGGCGAAGGGATTTCTAGTTTTCTTTTCCTCTAAATGCACCGACACTAATTTAAGGTTAAAACAGACTTTTTCTTTTTTTTTTTTGTGACCGTTCCGATCTAAAGACTAAAACACACTCCTTGATTTTTTGCTTGTCACTCGCCTTGTCACCTTTTCTCCACGGATATCCACCTTTTGATCTTCGATTCCGTGGTGAGTATCGATATCAGTCTGGTGGTGGCGTAATGACAGTCTGTGCAAAAAGTATTTACCAGCAGGTAAATCATTGTTAATTGTTTGACCTTCCATTACAAATTATCAAAAATTGATTATTACAAATAAGGCAAAATTCATTATGCAAATTTAACTTTCAAATTTATTTTTGTTTTGGAAGTGAGATATTAGGCCTGATACCTGAGGATGTGACTTTTCATTTTCTGTCACAAAATCATGGAAATAACGTTGAATAAATACCCATACCCCCTTACAATACTCTGGATATTCCAGATTAAATACCTGGAATATTTTGAAGCATGTATCGAAAGTTAGTTATTCTTTCCGGTGTCAGTGGAGTGAAACTCCAACACGGAGTCCCCGACTGTGGACTAACCGCTATCCCTGAGGATATGACAAATTTGGAAAGAAACTTCACTGGAGAAGCCAGTTCATCATAAAATTGTTTTGGACTAGGTCCGAAGGAGATGTTTCGTCATCGGAGGGCATAGACTCTTCAGAAGGTGTATTCTTGCCTACTAACCGAAACACCTTGACAGCTGGTGGGATCGCTGAGGTAAATTCTATATAGCCACATCCCATTCCAAATTTATTACCGAGAAGAATTTAATGGTCAAGAAAGGCGTCCTCTACCTTAGGCTAAAGGTGTGTATTTTGAGAAGCTTTTTTCTCTTGATTTTTTCGGCTATTCTCTGGTTGTAACCCTGGATATGGTCAGCGTTTCATGGCTGTGAAATTTACAATGGTTGTAACCTTGGATCTGATCTATCAAGAAACATCAAGAATAGCCGAAAAAATCAAGAGAAAAAAGCTTCTCTTTCCATCTGCGACGAAACGGTCGACGCGACGCTAAAACGAAGACAAGAACAAGGACACTTCGACAATTTAGTACAGGAGATGCGCCTGATTTTACGATCTATCTTCCGCAACCCCCTTTCCGTCTAAGGGGCGAACGACGACGTGCCGGCTAACCCGTCGAGACGGGGTGAATGCCACACAACTAAATTTACGTCGCCGTTCTGTCTACCTAGCCAGCTGTGGAGCTGGGTAGAGTTTTGTCTTCTGCGAATAACTCAATCGCGCTATGTACCTGGGAAGAGAGAACTTCACACTGTCCTAAATGAGAACAAATCATGTTGTAAACTAAGGTGCATTCAATTAATCCAAATGAATTCTTTGAGGCAAATACATGCTTTGAAACGCCAAAGTGTGATATAAAAATTTTACCAAAAGAGTATTCGTATACTTAACCTAGGGTACCACTGTTGACCCGTTCCAAACGCTGAATGACTTCAAGGTATCGTGGTACTTTCGGCACGCATCACACGCCGACAGAGAACAAAGCACTTTGCTGACTTCTTGTAATCAGCGATACGTTTTATTTAATTTCACGCTTTCGATATCCACTACGCTTGTAATTAGTGAAACGAATGATTCCGTGGACCAAACCGCACAGAGTTATTTTCCCGAAACGTTATTTTGCACACATCGATATTTTCTTATCTTAATTTGTATTCCATAAACCCGGTTTGTACTTTTCCTCACTCCTTCGATATTAGTTCACTTCGCATTCGAATTACCGTTCACCCATCTTACCGTTCACCCATCTCTTCGCACTGTAGGTTTTTTTTTTGTTTCCGTATCCGACCTTGAACAAAAGTCTTCCTTTTCTATATTTCGCCCGCACTTGTCTCTTCACTGTACGACTTTTCTTTTTGCATTTTATATCTTGTTGAACCTGGCCAAATTGAAAAGAACGGGATCAGTTACGGCCCGTGATAGCAAAAAATATAATTGAATTCTCACTTCGTTATCGTCCCTTCATAGCCTTTCGAAATAAATTTTCTTGTTCCTCCGTGAATACGGGAAAATCTTTTTTTTGCGTCAAAATCGGTTACCGTTTTTTTATTTATCAGAAAATTTCTCAATTCTTCTGTCTCCTAAAAAAAAACAATTCAAAGGAATCTATTGAAATTTTTCTTGCGCTCTACTTACAATTCTCTTTACTTTAATTCGGTCGACGGTAAAAACATTTTCATCGAATAGAAGATTTTGGGGAGAAACACGGTCGCACGTTGACGTCGCGTACCAATCGAACCAAACGCTTGAAACGGCACCTCATGGACCTGGAATTGCCTGCCGACGGAAACTCTTTTCCTGTTTCGTTTTTGCATCGGCACCGCATCGTCATCGGTCGAGCAAATGGCACGAAACCTTGTCCGAGTATCCGTCTCACTTGTGGCCGCCGTATGTTACTGCCGGAACGTTTGTACTGTCACGCGAAGCGCTCGTCGAGACGTTCTACACGAGCCACATTTCCGTTTCGACGACATCTACCTGGGCATCGTAGTGCTAAAGGTCCAGATCGAACCGCTCCACTGCGAGGAGTTCTACCAAAGACTATCTACAACAAGACTGGACACTACGCAGTATCTTTCGGAAAAAATTTTGACCTTGGTTTTTTTATTTAACTAGATGAGGGAAGTAGATAGCAACAGATGTTGCATGATAAAACAGAGACAAAACATGACGAGGAACGGACATTCACCAATTCATTGACATCAAGTCAGAACGCCTATAAAAAAAACTCCATCAAATCATGTGCAGACACAGCTCAGCTGTGCTTGTGTGATTTCATTTCTCATATTGTTCCTATAGATAACTATGCAGGAACAAACGGGGAACAGAACAGCGTTCTGAGACGTGCTTTTAGCAAAAAGATGCACACAGATGCGAATGTGTAATCATTCATTTTTGCATCTTTGCGTACTCTTTCCTTTGGATGTGAATTTCATAGGAATAATGGAATTGAAACTGTTCAATCGGATTTCTCTGTTCCGCTTATGCAATGATTTTTTGTTTTTTTTTTACACAAAAAATGCATATGTAGTAAGTGTCCAGTCTTCTTCTGGATAGTCTTTGGTTCTACTTTCACAAGGCACCATATACCGGACCGCATAGCGACCGTTATGTAATCACATCGCACGGATTTCGGGTATGTGTACAGCAGAGGTAAACGGAAAAAAATCTTCTCTATGGAGTTGAGACCTACGAGCATCCCTTGAAGCAATTGACCGTCACGGTTATTACTTAGGAAACTATTCAAAACTATCATTTTAAAACTATCCCCCAAAGCAGATGATTGACAGGTACGAGGAAGCTTGGGAGCCTGAGCAACACCAGCAGTCGAACTTCATCCATTACGCGAGCGAAGACTGTCGCAGTAAGTAGTAGAAGTGAATTGAAATGTAGCATGGGTAATTATTTAATTTCATTGCACGAAAAAGTTCTGTCTGATAGTTCACAATCCGGCACCGAAGCAGTTGTTCAGACGCCGCCATGCATTCGCTTGAAAAGTGCTTTGAATAGTGCATCACCATCCGACGTGAACCGCATAACTACCGTTCTTTTTACTGTAACGAAACCGTTCCTGTCGGGTTATGTTAAGAAACCCGTTAAATGTGGGGGTCCGTTATCAGATGCAGACGGAGTCTTCCATGAGGTTTTTTTTTCCTCGAATGAGGCGTCTGGGGCTTCGCTGCCTGCGGCACCTTTTGATGGCTGCTCAGGCCGGGGGGTTCGGTAATGAAGCCCTAAGACGACCCCATTATGGTCGTGCCTGGCATTTTTTTTTTTTTTTGATGAACTCACTGTTCTTATTGCATCCCGAGACCGCTTTCCTCGCGCCTTAGTTTCTCACGTGGAAACCTGGAAAAAATGCATTACGCAGATAAAATGCAACTTTTTACCTTTTATATGTTTTTATTTGGGAAACCTTATGGGTACATCACCCAATTCTACAAGAAAAAACTCGTCTTTTTGAAAAGCTATCCACCGCCGACCATTTAAAGAAAAAACTTCGCTACCTCCACACTTGATCACAGTTCAAACGCGACTCCTCTCATACTGCCTTTCTTTCACGTTCCACTCCAGCATCCCGGGACCAAAACTGTCCCACTCGGTGGATATCCGTGGTATCCAGCATTGATGATTGATCCGAAAACACCGAAAGGATTCGTACATAACGGTGTAATGTTGCCAGCGCCGCTACAAGATGTTTTAAGTTTACGCAAAAACGACACCGATGAGGTTTTCTTGATATTGTTTTTCGATGTTAAACGAACGTGGCAATGGTTGCTATCGATCAAATTGGAATTGCTCGGTTTGGACAAGCAAGTCGATCAGTCCAAGATAGGCGAGTCGCGTAAGCCGACCGAACAAAAAGCCGTTAAGAAAGCTTATCAGGAAACGTTGCATTATCAAATTCAAGTGACCGATTTATCGCCCCCGCCTTTTTCTTTTATATATATAAGATTTTGACAATAAAAATCCATGTCAAGTATTGAAATTTGTGGTTTTTAATCAAAAGGTGCTGCAAGTCCTGAGATCGGCTTCTGTGCAGGGACGGAAAATCATTCAGTCCTTTTGTCTTTGTATTTGAGAATTCATTTTTACTTTGATGTAAACATGAAGTATTCTCACACGTTTTTTTTTTAATTCGAATAGTCCAGTAATCAGAGACAAAATTTCAGTAAATATCAGAAAAAAATAGAACAGGAAATGTTTTGACGTAGTTAGGTTCCAATGATGGAGTAGGAATCACAGTTTTACACCAAAATTTAATATGGCGTGCGTCCGAAATATTAGATTTTATGTTTTGTCGATTTGTAGCCGTATTTTTATTTAATGGTGAGAACCAAATTTATAGAAAATTAAATTCTCCATCTTTTTTATTCAAACAACTTTTTTGTAAAATAATTATTTATTGCTAATAATAAGCTTAAAGTGTGAAAAATTAGGATATTGTCCCAGTTTTTTATACTTTTGGGCCATTTTTATTAAAAAATAGGTGACATATTTACATGGCAGTACCTTGTAGCAGCCGTCCGCACTACTGCAACACACGGTAACCGGCCGGCGAGCGAGGACCTAGTTGCCCATGTGATCAAATGGATGCTTTCACATTGGACGGTGCGCCGTGACGGTTTCTTATGTGCATGTTGGGAAAATTTCAGTCAAGACAAGTGAACAGACGGTTGAAATAGCACGGTCAATTGAGATAGATTTTTTGCTCCAGTTTAAATTATTATTTTATAGTAACTTAAGCATGTGATAGGAACAAATTCGTGCAAAAACCGTGCATAAACCGTGTAGTGTGAACGACTGCTCAATTTGAGTTTGGCCGTACGGTTTCTCGCCGTACGGCGCAAACCGTGCAGTGTGAACCGAGCCTTAAACTAGCCTACAAAAGGGACCTTTTTCGCACCACTAAAATAACTTCGGGTACCGGTGAAAACCGTGCACTTTCACTTTTTATGAGTCGAAGCACCGAGAAAAAGGTTTCTAAAAATTAAAAGTTACTTATCAATGAATTTAATTAATATATATTCTAAATCAAAACACTTACCTTGCGAAGCGACGTTGACATTTCATGTGACATTTCTCGATTCTGTGAAATGTCAATCAAAGTCAGCTTCCTCGAGTTGAACTTAAACGTGACGCTCCCTCTAGCTCGGGTTATTTCCCGACTCAAACATGATACCAACACTTCGCTTCAAAAAATCTCAGACAAATTAGAATATATTCACTTCAGTCTGACACAAAGATCTGCAAATATACCTATTCTTCATTATACTTAGCATTCGCTAGCAACACCTGAAATTCAACTTTCAGCCTGCCTTGTTCGGTGAGGCTCTTCGTTCTCAACTCAGCTGCAAGCGACAAGCAATAGTAATCAATATCATCGTACTGTGGTGATTCGTTTAGAGATCATAAAATCTTTGCGATTTCATTATCATCTTAAAAAGTCAATTTATTAAAATACAAATCAGACACGCGAAAACGTTATAAATACTTACTTCGATTACTTGTCTTTTTGGCTCGCATCTGTGGAGGTTCTTGGGGTGTTGTACGGTATGGAGAGAATCTAGTCGGCGCCGCAAAACGGCGGAGTTGGAAACGCACCTTCACGCACTAATCTAGAAGAATTGTTAGGACAACTTCCTAACATTCTCAAACTGAATACGAAGTTAAATAATAAAACCGAATAATTCAAATTTTTAACTATTTATTTATTTCTAAGTAAAAGTGACTTGAACGCGCTAACAAATTCTAATCGAACCGATAACATTAACGACAAATTTCAGAGTGAGAACTATTTCAATTTAAATTTTGAATTTCGACGATTTTAACTAGCAAATTTACCGCTGGGTCAATGTCTATTGTTATCGAAATACAAATTGGAGGCCAACATCGACCGAGCGAAATTAAACAATGCAATGCAATTAGAGGCAAGATATACAGTAAGGGTAGTCATAAAAATTTATGATGATGAAATTTAACTAGTTGAATTTAAAACCCGTAATATTTGGAATTTAAGTTAGCAACGATATTTTAAGAACAAATAAATATTTTTAGAATTCAATTTTTTCGCGTTTTGACTATTTTGAGTCTTAACAAAAATTGTTATCAAATCTTTAACGCCGACAATAAAAACACGCAGTTTTATTATAGAAACAGAAACGCCTTTATTATTCTCAACTTTTGTAAAGATACAACGCTGTACGATATATTCCGATACTTTCGCCATTCCATCAACGACTGTGTCGAGGGTCACGCCACCCTTCGCTAACGACAATCGATAGGGGCGCATAGAAACTGGTACTTCCAGGCCCGTGCGCAGGATGGTATCAAGGGGGAGGGGGTTTTAGCAAGTTCCACCATACTAAATGTGATGACCTAAAAAAAAAAAAAAAAAAGGTCTCACTTCCCCATGAAAATAGAACCCACCCCCCCCCCCCCCTCCCGATTGCACGGGCCTGGGTACTTCTGTGTGGACAAATGAATTTCCATTTCTCCTCAATGTGTCAGTCCCAACTATTCCTCACTTTGTGCGAAACAATGCCTCTTTTCCTCCAGCAAAATCAATAGTCGCCTTTTTTCGCTTTCTGAAACCCTGCCAATACTAATTTCCTTATTATATTTGTTTATCGAAATCTTTCGGACAATTACCTTTTCTTTCGCCAATGGAATTTCCGGTTCCTTCACTATTTCCGCCCTGGCAAAAAGTCGTCCTTTTGCCCATCGTAGCCCAGTATCGCCCAGATTGCTGATTAGGATCTTGTTTTGGTGGCCCACTTTGAGAACCCCTCCTGGAATCGCCGTCCAAAAGTTGTTTTCCCTAAACATTTTTGCCGCCATTACGACATTTTCTCCGTGCTGTCCTCCTTGCACCTCTACCACTGCTCGCTCAGTGGAAGAAGATGGACACACAAGGTCTTCTTGAAGGATCTCTTTTCGCCGTATAGTTTTCCCCTCTAAAGCTATCTGCCTCAGAACCTCCGTCGCGTCTTTGTCTCTTGTCAACATCGCCTTGTTTTGACTAACCACCATTGTTACGCCTGGGGTCTGAAGCGCCGGTTGTCCTAACAGTAATTCTTCTTTACCCACTCGCAGTCAGTCACCAGCGCCTTGACTTCCAGCTCGATATCATCGTTACCCAGCTGTATGGATACTTCGCCTAATGCATACGCCACGCCTCCAGAAAATTCACATAATCTCACGCCTCGATTTTTTCGTTTCATGTGAAGCTTCAAACGCTCTACCTACTCCTTGGTCAGCAAGCTCTGTGCGCTTCCCGTATCCAGGTATATGCGTACTCTTTTGCCGTTTATTGCACCCCATTTCCTAAAAGTGAAATATTCAAATTTAGACAATAGTCTTACTTGAGCTCCTTCGAGCAAAACTTTGACGTATGTCCGCCTTCTCCGCAACGTCAGCACCGTTCCATTCTTGCTTTCGGGCAGTCTCGACTAATGTTGGTACCCTCTTCTCGGCAATTGTAGCAACGCCTGCTAAATCCAACTTCCTCCTTGCAACCATATCTTCCATAGCAGCAGCGAAGTCATATCGCCTTGGGAACGCCGCACGCAATGTCACCTTCCACTGCTCCCACGAATGATCGTATCGCACAAGCCGATGGTACCACTTCCTCGCCGACCCATCCAACTTGGTCTGCATGATGGTAGCACGCTAATAATTGGACCACCAAATACCAGCGCCGCCTGCTGTTGAACCGCCTGTTGGATTTTTGTAGCCGCCTTCATTAATTAGTTAGAGGCAGTGGAAACATGGTATAAAATTCCCTTTTAAAGGGATAAGATAAATAGTTTCCTCTTTAGAAGTAAACACATATGACGCATCATGATCAATTTGAGTCTCGCATCATTGGGTATATCCGAATTGATATTTTTTCTAAAATGGCATGACTAACTTAAAATAATTTTTAGTACATGGTCCTAACTTATTATCAATGAAAGTGAAATTATTTATTTTTTTTAAAATTGGTTCTAGTTTTCAAAATATTCAAAAAAACTCATTATTTTACTACTTTTGACCATTAACGGCCATTTATTGAATTAAAAAGTATAAATCAGAAATGAACAGAGGTTGAACTGAGTCTTTTATACTGCTTGGGATCTGTTTCACGCATTAGGGACCAACAGTGGTCGCTCATTGTGCCCTCGTCCCAAAATCCTTGGTGTCGCCTTTCGATTTTCGCTATATCTTGATGTAGCCGCTCTCCTTGCTCGTCGCTCGTGTCGCCCAAGTTTTGTGTGAAAAAATCAAGATGTGAATGCAGAAAATGTATCTTGAGAGACATTCGAGCTCCGATCCGGTGATTTGTGGTTACCGAGTAAGTTTCTTTTATAACGCGGTGTGTATTTTTAATTTTTTATGCGATCATTTCTGATCTTTTGAACTTGTACGACGACTATTGTCGATTTTGTTTTTGCATGATAATGATAATGAGTTGCAGTGTGGACTTTTTTTACCTGGTATATTTTCTCCACACTTGCATTTTTCTGGTCCGTGTGATAAGATCGGGTTTTGTGGTATTTTTGTTTTACCATTAAAATTGGCACTAGGTCAAGTTCGCGGTGATAATCAGGGACTAATGTCGGTTTGGTTTTCGATCCGCCGCTGATCTTGTGTGTAAAGCTATCGGCGGGTAGGTTCTATCTATCGGCGGGTAGCTTCTATCTATTGGCGGACGGCTTCTATCTATCTTCGGACGGCTTGTAGCTATCGGCGGACAACCGTATGTAGTGCGGCACTCCAGCCAGACAGCTGCGTCCCAGGTGTCGCAGGGGTCAATGACCTTAGGCAGGGGGAAGGGATAATGAGCTTATGCAGTAGGCCAAGGTCACAGCCATTAGTGGAGATAGATGACCTTAGGGGGTAGGTCAAGGTCACAGTCAGCTTGTATGCTTGTGAAAGCATATATCCGCGTCACTATTTCTGCTTAATATTGTTAAATTGTGCCTGAAAAAAGATGTATGCAGGTATCGTTAGAATAAAACATTTTTTTTGTTTTCATTTTTAGTTTTTATTGGACATGGGATATAGTTCATACATTTAATTTCTAATAATAGCTTGTATAACTCTGTTAGAATATAAAATTGTTTATTAGGTATAGTATGATCAGTCCGAGACCCTAGAGTGCTCGTTGTGATCTGAGTTATCAGTGTGAGACCCTAGAGTGCTCAACGTGATCTGAGTTCGGAGAAGAACCGGCTGCACTGTTTATAGTGCCATTCTCGGAACTAGTTTCCACGCTATGGTGAACATGATCTGAAAAGCGAACATGCTTATAATCTGCAGATGACATCGTAAATGTTGAGGAATTCAATCAACAGAAATAGCGTAAGCAGTACAATTATTGGCCTCCACAAGGAAATTTATATTTTGAATGCTCATTACGCTTGCATGATAAGGTATAATTTAAGCATTTAAATTTTAAAACAATCTTCAAATATTTAATTATGTATTATTAAACACATATTACAAAAAATATTAATTTAAATATCTTATAAATTTGAAATCTCTGAAGCATGCCGTTGGGTACAATTATTGGCACCCCGATATAGTCATTGGCATGTTTAAAAGTACAGTTATTGGCACCCCGATATAGTCATTGGCATGTTTAAAAGTACAGTTATTGGCACCCTATAGCAAAGGATTATACATTCATAAAAATACAGGTGCTAGATAGAAAATAAGAGTAAGAATAAAAAACTGTAATTCAAATCAAGAAATTTCTATTTATTATTATTAGGTAGCTACAAAAAATTATGTATAAAATAATTTCGTTCATTGTATTTAAATAAAGTTGTTATGCTCCACTGTGATGTCTACCCTTCGACGAGTAATTTGGTATTTGGTGAGCTACTAGGTATCCAAGTTTGGATCTATATTAATTGCAGTACTACTACTGCTGTTTGAAACAACTGTGGATGTAATTTCATTTTTCTTTGATGTTCTAGGCATAAGAAAAATTTTTGCATTTGCATTTTTTTTTAATTGCTTTTTAACAACCTTTCCAGCATTTGGTTTATTGAGTTTTTGATTATGAGTTTTTTCCCTTTTTTCTAGGCGTTGCAGTTTTCGATTTTCTTTCTCAAGTTCAACTTTTTTTTTTTCCTCTTTCTTCAAAATCTCTGATTGTAACCACAATGGAGATGTAATCACGAATGGTTTTTTTGGTTTCAGAGGCTTGTTACCTTTTCTTACTGGAGTCGTAGGCCATTCTAAATAATTATCTATGTTCACTATGTCGCAATTCTCTATTGGCACAGGTTCATTTACGTGTTCTGCGATCGTGGAACTCTTACAGTTTTCCAAAGATATTAAGCTATTTTCTATATCTGCTTCTTCATAAATAAAATCTTCTATCGCATTTATATCTGGAAGTGTGACATTATCACGTTCAATAATTGTATCCCCTGAAATTTTTTTCAGTCGCAAGAAAATTTCATAGAGATGTAAATAGTCTTCCGAAAAATTATTTACATCTCGGTTTTCATCTGATATGGTTTCGAATTGAAAAATTTTCTCTTCACCAACAATTTCTGAAAAATCGGTCATATTGAACTGAGTTAAATATTTTGAATTATTATTCGGTACACTTAAATTATGAACAGAGGATTTTCCAAGACATTTTTCATATTTAATAGAATTTTTGTTCCAAGGAAAAATGCCACAAGCTTTAAACCCGTTTTGAACACTCTCACGTGAAATGGTTGAATCAACCATAACTTTGAGAAGAGGGGCAAAAACATCCTTAGTTAATGCCACGCCGGGATTATTTCGTCTCCACTCTAGTACAGTCTTCTTCCAACCAGTTTTCATTGGTTTAAATGCAGCCACGTCAGCTGGCTGTAAAATTCTGGTTGCATTCGGATACAATGCTACTAAAATTATACCTAGTTGAACGCACAGTTTGCTTAAAGGCAGAGTAAGATGTGTACTGTGACCATCTACAAAATATATGATCGGAAATTTCGTTCTGGTACTTACTAAAAATGGATGGAGAGCTTTAGAAACATATTCATAAAAAACTTCTTTTGTCATCCATCCATTGTCACTACATCCAAGTCCCCAGCCTTTCGGCAAAGATTTCCGAATATTTTCTGGCACTCTCTTGTAAGGGTAGATGACCATGGGAGGTGTTAATGTACCAGAAGCTGAGAATGTGAACATAACTGTTAAATTTTCCTTCGCTGCTCCTCTATCCACTTCATAGATGTTCTTGGCCCCTTTAGCAGCAAGAACAGTTTTTGTTTTTGGGCACATCAGGAAGTTGGTTTCATCTCCGTTAAAAACGCGATCCGGATCGTCGAGTATATCGAAACTGTTGGTTTCCTTCAAAAATGACTCTATCTCATCAAACCACCCTTTGATGTTCGACTCACCTACCACTGCACTAGCTGGTGTTACAGGATCTGGTGTTCTGAAAACTATGGTGGGATGCCGTCTCAAGAATGCCTTAAACCATCCATCTCCAGGGGTGTTCTTAGCTCCAAACGGATGGTCTCGGTTGTCGAGCTCCAAAAACTCCTTAACCGCATACAGCACATCCTCCTTTCGCTTTGGAAATCCTTTTCTTTGAGAAACCATAATCCATTCAACTATAGTTTCCTCTTCGATTTTCGAAAGAATTGTGTTCGGACCGGGTCGTATTTTAACGAACTTTGGTCCTAATCGGAACTGTAAAGTAGAACGTGGGACACCATACTGTTTTGCCGCTTGTCTTTTTGATATTTTATTTTGAGAAATATCGTGCAGAGCCTGCTGCAACTGATCTTCACTATAATTGTTACTAGTTTTCGGCATATTTAACTAGTTTCTACTTATAGTTCTGTTAGATATTCGCTGAAACAAACGAAAAAGTTATTTCGAAAAAAATCAGAAACTCATAACTGAAAAAAGTTTGGCACCCCATTTTAGTACAACTATTGGCACTCTGCCAATAATTGTACCATCATATCAGACAATTATTGGCATAGGATGCCAATTATTGCATGCGTACGTTTTCTCATGACAATAGTTGGCGCTACACTTTACACTATATTTGTAAATTATTTAATAAATATTTAACAAAAAAATTAAAGCCAGGCCTATTTACTATTGAAATAAAACTACTTCGTTTAGAAAGTCGTGTTATTAACCAAAAAAAATACTATGTACCTGATGTGGTTCCTTATTGAAATCAAGACTTTTTCTAACGATATGAATAAGTGTCACTGCGCAATCTTTCAGTCTAAGATATTTTGTAAAACTGATAAGAGTTCTTCAAAAAAATTAACCACGAAAGTTGCAAACAAAAGAACGTTCTACACAGATACAATTTCTAACATGTGCATGTAATGTGCAATCCATAAAAGCTTATGGATGTGAGGGAGGCCAATAACTATACTGAATTTGGTGGGTGCCAATAATTGTACCGCTTACGCTAATATCAGAAATAACAGAATAACAAACTTCAGCACGATAGATAATGATGGTAGGTAAGATCTGTATGATTTTTTAAGTGGCTTTTTATATGGCCCGCAAACGTCCCTGCCGCTGGCAAACGCACAGTCTGGAAATAAACGTAAGTGTTGGGCTTCCACATCAGATGGTGTAGACAATGCACTCATAGTCAGAGAACAGAAGAAGCACTTGACGAAATCCTTTAAGTTTGTGTAAAAGAATCCGCTTTTTACCAACTTAAGAACCTTCCTCTCCTTCAGATCTAAATTTTTGAATGTCTTTAGACGGTCGTATTCGTGCCTTAAGTTCAGCATATTGACTAAAATTCGAATATTATAGCACGTCTCTTATACCAATCCAGGAATTATGAGCTTATGGAAAACCGAGCCATATCATGCGTTCATGCTAAACTCCTTCCACATCAGGCCTTTTAGTGTTCGATTGAATCGCTCTACAATTGAGGCTTTTAATTGGCTAGAGGTGGAGTAGTGATTAATTTCATATTTTTTCATCAAATTGCGAAATGTTTTGTTAAAAAACTCTTTTCCATCATCTGTTTGTAAATTTCTTGGGAAACGTCGCCCATTAAAAATGGTTTGTATTACCTCGATAATCTCCCCAGCACTTTTATTTTTAAGTGGTAAGGCCCACGCATATTTGGAGAATGTGTCTATTACTGTTAGAAAAAAATTAAAGCCTTTATTCTTAGCTGAATAAGAGCGCATATCCACTAGAATCCAGTAGTTTCCATAAGACTGCTAACTGATTTGACTTGTTGTCAAGATACTGCAAGGTCTTACGGTCCCCTGAATCCTTCCTGTAATTTGACAGAAGTCTCTAAAATTCCTTGCACAATGTTGCCTGGGCCAAGCTCAGCTCATTGAATTCTTCGGTCATACTGCTTCCGTTGATTCTGCAATCGGTCCTTGTAAGTGCTGCGATTCTCGTTCAAACGTCTCGGCCTTGGCTCTCCAAGATGCTGCAAGTCTCGTTCAAACGTCAGGGTCACCAATGATTATTTTACGTGGAGTGAGTTATTTTACTCAGCCACAATGAATACGTTCTTGCTTGGTTCTGATAACGGACAGAATTTATTTTCGCTAAAATAAGGTTTATATACAATTGCGATTCTTAATAGTAAGCATTATATCATAAAATTAAATATACAATAAAAAATATTACGATCGATAGATTGTCAGCAATAATTCTAACAATTGTCGGTCAGGTGTATGACCGAGCTGTTAGCTGACCGTAAGATGAAATCGTCAGCAATTCTCGGTCACATCGACCTTAGGTTAGTTGGCCGGACATCATTATGGAAATATTGCATTACAAGAAATGCAACACCGGCTACCGTCTAGAATATGTTTTTAGACAAATACTTACTGCTTGATTCGTTATTAATATTATTAAGATCTAGTAAAATTTTTATGAATTTAATAATAAGGGGGGAAAAAAACACTTAAAAACACTCACCAGTTTGTGAAAAGTTCGCTTATATGCGACCAAAAACGGCGCTCCTCAGCACTAATAGACTAATTTCGAGCCTTAGTTTGGTCGGTGGAATCCGTGTCCTTCACAAACTCGAGGCCCGAAGGGCTTCTCCGACTGCGCGATAATTTCCAAGAAAAACAGGAACCATATTCGGGAAAAAATTTGGCACTTATATTAGCATAAAATTTGTTGTGTTCGAGGCTTTGGAAAAACTATTTTGACTTGAGAAAGTCAAAATAGTCGAAGGATGGGTAAGGTTCGGGACAGAAGGGCCAATTCCACCTAAGTCCGAATTGGTGGCTGAGTCTTTGCTGGTGCGACGCTCTTGCTGGCGGCCGGGACTAGCTACGGCAGTGTGGAGGGGTACTTGCTCCGACTCAGACCATAAACCCTTGGCCTGTACAACAAAAATTGTAAGCGCCGACTTATCCAAGGTAAGGTGAAAATTGGGATTATTTTCCCAAGAGGTCGTGAAAGACCAAGAAGCGGTTGGATGGCGCGGCTCCGCGATTTGTCAGGGCGCTGTGGTGTTAATCGCGCCCTGCTCTGCCCACCCTACCTCAGTCACGACATTCCCCAAACGAATATTTCGTCGTGACCCCTTTTTGAGGTTCAGGGAAAAGAGCTTAAACGCTCGAGTTCATTTCAAATGGGCTAACTAGCCTGTCAACATATCATAAAAATTACTCTGAAAAGGACATAAACCAAAAACAAAAGAAAACACAAGGCAAAAAAATAAGAGAAAAAAAAATCCACTCACCTCATTTATTTGTGTTGTTTTAACCCTTCTGGTTCAATCTTATCCTATTTCATTTTTTTTTGGTGTATACTATTTCTACTCTAATTTTATCCTATTTCATTTTTTGTTGTTTTACTCGTTCGTAATTAAATTTAGCTTTTTATATTGACGACACCTTTTTTTTCGATGTAAGCTTTTTAAATTTATTTAACCATTTTCACTATGTCGGTTTCAGGTATTGTATTCTTAATTTATTATGTTATCATCTTAATTTCTTTTCAAAATTTCACCGCACGATTCATTTTTCATTTGATATTTTCGCCATTTTCTCACTAAAACTTAATTTGATTCATTTTTCATTTGATATTTTCGCCATTTTCTCACTAAAACTTCCTTTCTTTTCAAAATTTCACCGCACGATCCATTTTTCATTACTTTTCCACAATTTCAATTTTTAATCTCCTTCAAAATTTCTTTGCTCGGTCTGACTCCCGATCGGATCCAATCTCCTCCTTTTCACTCTTGTCGCCTCTCCAAAAAAAAACTCACAATCCGTAGCCCTATTCCACCAATACCACCGCCCCGACACGATCCGCTTCATTACCAAAAATGGTAATCATCTCTTCAAAAATTGCAAGGTCGTGGCAGCAGCTGATTGATGCCGTCGTATAGTCTTTTGTTGGCATCACGGCCGCTCTCTATGCACTCAGTGTTGCACACAGACCAACGCAACTTCCGTCGCCAAAGCGAAAATGATCAAGGTCTAGGGTACCGCGGTTCCGCTTATGTATCTTAGCTAGTTACATAAGCAAAATGCCGCGCTCAATTTGCGTGTCGCCCCGTCGCGACATTTCAACGCCTATTTCGCTAGATCGGATGACTGCAGCTGCGACCACAGCCCAGTGGGAAAACAATGGGTTGTTTTCGCAACCGCCGTCCTCCAGCCGAAATTATGCGGTGCGCTCGACGACACAACAAATTAGCGTAAAACTAAGCGTAAAAATAGGCACTAAGCAATGTATAACAAAAAATAGGCACTAAGCAGTAACTAAGCGTAAAACTAAGCAATTAAGATAAGACACTAAGCGTTTGAAAAACTAAGCATTTCAATTAATGCGGCGTATTACCTTCTCCAAAAGAAGAAGAAATTTGGAGTAACGTCCAAGAGGAAGAAGGAGAGAAAGAAAAAAAATAAAACGATCTTTGGCTCACGGATTCGAACCGGAGCCTTACTGTCTTCGTGGCTGTGACGCTACCCCGATGCCACGATCTTCGTTTCTCTTAGGTCCTCTGTAACCTACTCCAACTGCACGCCGGTTTCGCTCAGTCGAAGACGGGACTGTCCGGAAACTACTTTCTTCTTACCGGGCGCCACCCAATTTACGAAGCGAGGGAAGAAATTGGGAAATTCCACAAAAAAAACACACAAACTATATTTATTGGAAAAAAACGTAATATCGAAAAGAGCCAAACCAATAGGTAGGATCTCCTCCGTCGCGCACCTCTACGATCTTCCTTACTTACGATTTTCCCGCGGAAAACCTAGCAAGGTAAGAGAAAAGAATACCTGGTCACGTCTATTGCAAAAAAAGAAAATTTTATTCCAATCCGGGCGTGCACTCCAACTCCGCCGTTACTCCTCGTACGCCAAAGGATTGCCTCTCGCCTCGCTAGTTATTGCAAGGTCATTTACTCCTTCTCGGCTCGCAATCGTCCTTGTTTTTCCTTTTTTTTCTCCGGATCCTGCCTTCACGCTCAAAACTTCCAGGAAAAAAAATCTACGATCCCAACTCCAACGGGAAGAAAAATAGGCACGATTCCTCAAACTCCAACGGAAAATACCGCACGATCCCAAACTCCAACCGAAAGGAAAATTCAACGGTTTCAACGGTTTCCCCTTCAACGGAAAATCTTTAAGCGGTTCACCTTGTTCTATTTTTAACGACTGGTACACAGCAAAAGGCGCACTGTTGACATAACAATCGCAGTTATCAACATGAAAATCCAAATTGTTCATATAAACATCGCAAGAGTCAATATGAAAACCCACGCCGTTGATAGTAATATCCCAGTTGTTAATATGGAAACGCACCTTCTTGATATAAAAGTTGCGGTTGTCGAAACAATATGAAAATTCAAGGTATAAATCTGAAAAACCAAGTTGAAGACCCACAACCTAAGAAAAAAAAGAGCCAAAAATACTGATATAACAGATATGTATATTTTTATTTTAATGTTATCTATAGTTTACAATAATCATAAAAATTAGGTTTGATCTTCCTTTTTTAAAGGGTCAAGCATCGAATACAATTAAGGTTAAATCCGCTTTTTTGAGTTATTTAAAAAAAATAAAAAAAAAAAATCTTTAAAATACTACTAATTAATCAGTCCCCACGAGATACTAGAAATCTGATGTGATCCTCCAACTGCTGCGTTACTTCTGCTTCAAACAAAACTACTGCTGGGAGTCCTTTATTGGAAATGTGTTGTGTTTTAGGCCTTGGAAAAACTATTTTGACTTGAGAAAGTCAAAATAGTCGAAGGATGGGTAAAGGTTCGGGACAGAAGGGCCAATTCCACCTAAGTCCGAATTGGTGGCTGAGTTCAGCTGGTGCGACGCTCTTGCTGGCGGCCGGGACTAGCTACGGCAGTGTGGGGGGGGGGTACTTGCTTAAACTCAGGCCATTAAACCCTTGGCCTGTACAACAAAAGAATTATCAGCGCCGACTTATCCAAGGGAATTGTCAAAATTGGGATTATTTTCCCAACAGGTAGTGAAAGACCAAGAAGCGGTTGGATTGGCGCGGCTTCGCGGTTTGTCAGGGCGCTCTGGTGTTGTTGGCGCCCTGTTCTGCTCACCCTACCTCAGCCACGACTGTCCTTCAAACATTTTTCGTCGTGGCCCCTTGTTGAGGTTCGGGGAAAAGGAGCTTATCCGCTCATTTCATATGGCCTTCTTAGCCTTTCAAAATCTTTATTGCGACAAAAATAAAACAATCAACTTAAACCGAAGAAAAGAGAATGAGGAGAAAAAAAAATCAGTAAAGCAAAAAAAAAAAAAAAATAACAAGCAAAAACAAAATATATCGTAAAAGAAAGGATAATATAAATTCAACTCACCCCATTTATGCGACGATTTTATTTTTTTTTCGAATTTAATTTGTATTATTTTAAATTTATATTTTTTTTTTTATTTTTTTTAATTCATGTTGTTCAAGACTATTTTGTCTTGCACTTCTCTTCACTTCTTCTGCTTCACTTCACTTCTTCTTCACTTCACTTCACTTCTTCTTCCAATCTTGCCTAATAAAACTCTTCTAAGCTTGAAACTAATTCACTACTAAACTAACAAGAGCAATCTTAAAATTAATTCACTAAATAAACTCTTCCAACCTTCGATGATTTAAATGCGCCTGCTTCCAATGTAAAAATGCAACTGATTTATTTTCCCAATAAAGAAAAACTTAATCCCTAAAATATTTAACAATTAACAATGACAAAATAGCAAAAAGTGCAATTGTGCAAAAAGTACCAGAATCACATGTTTTGTCTCGTCCTGTCATGTCTGTATTATATTATTTAAATTAAGTTTAAGCTTTATTTAATTTTAGTTGAATTTTAATTCGTTTATTTATCAAATTTTTTTTTTTTTTAAATTCATTTTCAATATTTTTTTTTTTTAATTTTATTCTTGTTTTTCTTGGTAATTCATGTTAAATTATATTATTATTTAAATTAAGTTTAAGCTTTATTTTAAATTCAAATTTTTGCGCATTTCAATTCACAAGCTTTAATAGTTTTCATTTATGGCGCGCATTCCAATTCCCAAGCTTTAATAATTTTCATTTATGGCGCGCATTTCAATTCACAAGATTTAATAATTTCCCATTTATGCCGCTCATTTCAATTCACAAGATTTAATAATTTCCATTTATGGCGCGTATTTCAATTCACCAGAATTAATAATTTTCCATTTATGCCGCGCATTCCAATTCCCAAGCTTTAATAATTTCCATATATGGCGCGTATTTCAATTCACCAGATTTAATAATTTTCCATTTATGTCGCGTATTTCAATTCACAAGATTTAATAATTTCCATATATGGCGCGTATTTCAATTCCCAAGCTTCCGACCCCATTTTTCAAAAAAAATTTTCTCCCTCGCTCCGGTCAAAACTCATTCCTTCAACTCCCCCCGATCTCGAATTCTTTCCTTTTCTACTTCGACCCCTCGTCGGGGTTCCGCGGTCGCGAATCAAAAAAAGAAAACTCCATTTTGCAAAACGCGAGCACTTTTTGACTATTCTTTAAACTCCTCTTGCATTCACCAGCATGTTATATCAAGCGTTTTCCGCGGAAATCTTCTCCCGATCAAAAAAACTTCCACTTCATCTTCGTCAACTCGCGTCGGCCATCTTTTTTCTGTTTTTTTCTTTTTCTCTTCACACCAGCAACGCGGAATTGATTTCAAAGGCGATCGCGATGCGTAATCGGTCCTTAAAAGAACCTCCTTGTTTTTCGCCGGGGCGAAATGAAGTCCAATCGCGAGAAACGCCAGAAGAGTTTTTTCGCGATAAACAGGAAAAATCACAACTCCGAAAAAAATTCCCCGGTGACCAAAAAACTTTTCTTCACCAAAAACCTTCCTTTTTCTTCGATCATCCTCTTCTGTCAGTTCCTCCACCTCTCTCTCATTTCCATGACGTGAAGTTGGCCGCAGTCCTGGCGGGACCATAATTCATCGAAGGTTGAATTATGATCTCGCCAGCTCCGTAGAGACCTTATCCGCTTGACAGCGGCGACACAACACATTCTCAGATAGTTTCTGAACAGCTCAGGATCACTTCCACTTAGACCTCTCACTATTGTGCAGTACGCACCACATTTCTGCCTTTCTGTCAAAATCCCGATTGCCAAAACACAACAAAATTTATATCACATCGGCTTATCCGAAGGTAATTTGAAATGGGAGTAATTAGAACATGAAGATTACCGAGCACTGAACACTTATTCGTTGGAATGGGAGCTAGGTGTCAGTAGCAACCCCAATTGCCCGCCCTGCCTTGGACATACCATTCACCTTTTGAATTTTGGGTATGGCCCCTTTTGGATAAAATGTATAAAGCAAATTAAAAGTTTCTACATCATCAACTAGTTTGCTTGTCCCGCCATCCTAAGGTTGGAATCAAATCTTTGTTTCCTTCACCACATACTTAACATAATGCCCATCCTTCCATTATTCGCATATTAAAACTTTTTTTTATATATGGAGATGAAAAAAAAAATCTTTCCTTACTCTTTCATACGCACCATTGAAATTCGATAATAAAAAAAAACTCAATCGAGGATCATACAATTATAGGTTATCTCTTGAGATATCAATTTATCTTGAACAAAAATAAAAAAAACAACTAAACAATTTACCTTCAATTTACTTTTCTTCTTTCAACTCGTATTCATGAATCTGGTTCTATTCGCCGTGTTTCACGATCTGTATTATTCACAAGGTTCCAAGCTTTATGTCAAAGGATGTACATATAATTCCACCGATGGAGGTGGACCCTCTGTCCCCTAAATAGATCGTCTGCATTCAATAACCGCCTACTGTGATTGCAGCAAAATATGACGCTGGTACAACCAATCAATATAACGCCATCTGCCTCCCGTATAATGGACTCTATATTAGTTTATATTTTTTTGTTGCCTTTTTTTATTTATATTTCTCTTTTTAAATTTTTTTTTTCTTTTCCTTTTAACCCTCTAGCATGTAAAATTTAACCGCTGGAAAGTTTTTGTCGGGAATTTTTTTCTAGACTAATTTGTAGTCAAGAAGTCCAAATCCGATGACAAAATCCAAAAAAAATTAATTATAATGAGGCAAACAACGAATGAGGTATAATGTTAAAAAAATTTATTGTTTTAGCTTATGATAGGTACTTAGCCATACAATTTTTGGCAAACGAGCCTGGCTCACCTTTACGAGTGCGTTCCGATTCATTTTGAAAACACAGATGTTTCTTGATGGCATAAAATCGTGTCCACGGCATTGTTCTTTGAGTGGGAACGAAGGCATTCTTGCCCCAATATGAAGGCCCATATATATAGACAGGAGATGTAGGTCCATATATATCGACAAGAGAGGGGTCCTCGGTGTAACCGGAGGATCGCGGTCCCTTACAACATAGAAGTCTGCAAAAACACCGGCTAAAGCGGCCAAAAAAGTACGAGAGGAGCCCTCAGTCGAAGATCCAAATTGAGTGTGTAATAATCCACAGAAACGAATGGAACTTATCGCATAAAAACCACAGACAAGAATTGAACATAAATTCAAGTGATCGCAATTGTCTTAAATGTGTCATGGATAATTACCATGATCAACAATTGGTGTATGTGATTGCGTAACAGAGCCTTACTAACAAACCCCTATAGGGTTTACTTAAGATGTTGAGGGGGTTTGGCCCATTGATCAGTCAATTATTGTCATTATGGTCTGGATTAAACAATGCGTAGAACAATAAAGTTTGTGAAAGTGCTGTTTACAATTTTCCACACAAGTTCACACAGGTATTGAGTTGGAGCACTACATGCTACCTTTCATTTTATTTTATTTTCTTCTCCTGAAGTTAACACTTAAAAGTCCATTATAGTTTCTGTGGAAGTAAAGCTTTCATTTTTGGTTCGTGGGGCAGGATCGCCATGTTGAGTGAGATGCGTGGTCGGAGATTGAACGAATTTTTGTGAGAGGAAAAACTTACCAATTTTTGAATCAGCGTTAGGTTTCGCTAATGGGCCTGGCACTAATTGCCCGAGTTTCCAAGTTTCTTTTGATAATGCGTAGAGTCTTTTTTAATAATGTTCTTCTCAAGTTTCTTCGTCGTGGCAGGCCAAATGGTCGCAAGTTAGTAGGCGATATGCCCAAAATAATGATTTAACTAGACAACAAAAATACAGTAAGCTCGTGGCCAAGAAGTGTATTCATATTTCGTGAATAGCCCCGAGTCAGAGGCAAATCTTTCTTTTTATACATATTTGCTTATTCTAAATTCACGTCGAGGTCACCAAAATGATGTAGACTATTTTGTCTTGCAGTACTGTCGCACCAATATTCACTTTTTCCAACTGTAAAATGTTGCAGAATCGACGGTCGACGAAGAACCCAAACACAAGACAATGATCACAATGATTTCACTGATATTAGCTCCTGAGTTCACAAGATCGCGTTTAATGTTGCGGAATCGACGATCAACGAAGAACCCAAACATAACACAATAATCATAATGATTCCACTGATATTAGCTCGTGAAATCACAAAGTCGCGTAAAATGTTACTAAATGAAAGGTGGTTGAACAGAAACTAAAACTTTTTATTAGATAAAAACTTAACGACAACAATATGAATAACAGAAAATGCAATCACGCAAAATGTGCCGAAATGATTCCCACGTTTTGCACCCTGCCCTCATGCACATTCCTCTGGTGTCTTATGATCTTGAAATTGCAGAAGGCAAGCGCAAATCGTGAGAATTCAAAAATTCTGTGTGTAATTACATAGATGCATTCATGCATCCAATTACACACAGAATTGTTGTGTCTAGAATTTGGAATTTGAATTTGAACAACTAATACAATCTTAAGTCTAAGTACATAAGGTGGCATAATTTGCCCCTACAATTTCGTTCACATAAAAGGTCGAAGTACTACATGAGAACGAAATTGTCCCATAAGCAATTCTCAAATAGGAAAAATCTCACGCGCCATTCCCGGTCATCGATATAATTTATCGTTGACAGTGAAATTCGAATTTCTACAAAAAATGCACATGCAAGAGTTCAATGGGATGCAGATAGTGCGACGTCCCATGTATGGACTTTGCATGGCATTCAGGTACCCAAATTAATTGGAGTACGCCAGAACTCGTACGGTCAGAACTCAACGTATGAGGTATGAGGTCAAAATAGTCGAAGGATGGGTAAAGGTTCAGGACAGAATGGGTAAAGGTTCAGGACAGAATGGGCCAATTCCTCCTACGTCTGAATTGGTGGCTGAGTCTTTGCTGGTGCGATGCTCTTGCTGGCGGCCGGGACTAGCTACTGTAGTGTGGGGGGAGGGGTACTTGCTCCGACTCAGACCATAAACCCTTGGCCTGTACAACAAAAATTGTCAGCGCCGACTTATCCAAGGGAATTGAAAATCGCGATTTGTCAGGGCGCTCTGGTGTTGTTGGCGCCCTGTTCTGCCCACCCTACCTCAGCCACGACTGTCCTTAAAACATTCTAGCGTCGTTGACCCTTATAGAGGTTCGGGGCTAAAGGAGCTAGACGCTCGGGTTCATTTTTAATGGCTCTTAGCCTTTAATCATCGAAAAAAAATAAAGGGTCAAAAAAAAAAATATATAAATAAATCTGCAAAAACGACACAAACCAAACAAAAATAATGGGGGGAAAAAAACAATAAAAAAACATAAATCGACTTACCCCATAATATATCTTTTAATTCTCGTTCAAAAAAATTTGTTTTTATTATTTATATTATTACCGTCCTCGTCGGTCCTGTCAGTTTTGTCATTTATTAATTAAATTTAATTTAATATTTGAATTTTAATTCATATTGTGATTTGATTATTTAATTTTTTGTTTATTTTATTTATATTTCCGACTTATTTTTATCCATTCTTCAATTCCGACATATTTTCGTTTAAGCAAATTTACTTTTCATTCTTTTTTTCGACTTATTTTATAAATTCTTCAATTCCGACATATTTTATAAATTTTCAAATCCGACACATTTCGTTTAAGCAAATTCACTTTTCTTTCCTTTTTTCTTTTTTTTTTGACTTATTTTTATCAATTCTTCAATTCCGACATATGTTCGTTTAAGCAAATTCACTTTTCATTCTTTTTTTTCGACTTATTTTATAAATTCTTCAATTCCCGACATATTTTATAAATTTTCAATTCCGACACATTTCGTTTAAGCAAATTCACTCTTTCTTTCTTCAATTCCCGACATATTTTATCAATTTTCAATTCCGACGCATTTCGTTTAAGCAAATTTACTCTTTCTTTCTTCAATTCCCGACATATTTTATAATTTTTCAATTCCGACACAACTTTTCTCATTAGCCACTCGCCCTCGTCTCCCCAAAAAACCATCTTGCCTTTCTTTTTCCGCTCCAGTCCCCCGTGCATCGATTCCCGTTCCACACGCCAGACTCTTACCAAATATGGTGTCGAATTTCGGCCTCCATTCCGTCGTTGTGTGAGTTGCTGCCTTGCAGCCGGTCTCCATGTACATAATGGTGTACATGGAACACAGCTACAACGTCACTCAGCCAAGTGCAATTCTTGTCGCTAAGGTGGAAATGGTGAAGGTCGAGAGCACCGTGATCTCGATCATGCACCCAACTAGATGCATAAACGAAAACACGGTGCTGCGCGAAATTTAAGCGTCGCTTGTTTTTTTTTTTTCTCGACGACTCAACATGTTTACAATGTTTTGAAATTGGGTAGGTACACTACAGTCTCCACTTGGATAATTGCAGTATTCATTTCTTCATACGTCAGGTTTTCCAATCCAATCGATCGAATAAGATGGTGTTTTGCTATTTTTATTTTATTTATTTATGTATTTGTAGACAATTAAAGTCTATTTTACAATATATATACCAGGTATACAAGTATGAAACCGGAATTTTTTTATGAAAAATAGACGTTTATTCTACAAAAGTGCTACAACATATTTCATTCGAAGTATTGCCCATCGCTAGCTATACATTTTGCCCATCTCTCTGACAATTTATGTATGCCACGCCAAAAAAAGTTGTTCTTTTGAGGCAAACCAGTCATCGAGCCATTTTTGGACATTTTCGTAGGAAGTGAAGCGCTGCACAGCAAGTGCGTGTCCCATCGATGCAAACAAATGGTACTCAGACGGAGCCAAGTCTGGTGAGTATAGGAAAGAATTTCCCAACTGAACGACTCTATCATTTCTTTGACCAGTCTTGCTGTGTGTGATGGTGCATTATCATGCAGCAAAATCACTCTGTGTTGCCTCTTTTCATATTCTGGCCGTTTTTCAAGCAAAGCTTGCTGCAGATCGATCAGTTGTTGTTGGTAGCATTCTGTATTAACGGTTTCGCCAGGTTTCAGCAGCTCGTAATAGATCACGCCCTTCTGATCGCACCAAACACAGAGCATTGTCTTCCGTCCATAGCGATTTGGTGTTACAGTCGATGTCGATGGTTCGCTTGGAAATTTTTTCCGCTTCGAATTCTCAAAATAAATCCACTTTTCATCGCCAGTCACAATTTGATGGAGAAATGACTTTCTTTGGTATCTGGCGAGCAAAATTTCGCAAGTGGTTTTTCGGTTTTCCTGCTGTCTTGCATTGAGTTCGTGTGGAAGCCATTTCCCCATCTTCTGGACTTTTCCCATGGCTCTCAAGCGTATGGCGACGGCTACTGTGTTACGTTAACCGATCTGCCAGTTGTTGTTGCATTTGAGCGTCGTCCTCATCCAACAATGCGTCTTCAAACTTTTTCGGTGGTTTTCCACGTTCTTCGGTTCTCACGTCAAAATTTCCACTTTTGAATTTTTTAAATCACTCAAAGCACTGTGATTTACCAAGAGCATGATCAGCGTAAGCATTCGATGCGATTCAGTAGCCGTTTTTTTTTAAATGGTAACAGAAAATCAATGCTGTCCGCATATCGTCGTTCCCAGGCACAAAAGTTGACATGTTCAACGCTCGTCAAAATTACACTGTTGTATGAAACCGGTATTGCTGGCTATTTTATATCTTAATCAGATATCCAAGCAACAAAATGGCGTCCATGGTTCGGTTTGATAGTTAGTACTTTGACAGCTAGAGCCATCTATGAGTGAATTCCGGTTTCATACTTGTATACCTGGTATATGGTATAAGCAAAAATTCTTAAATTCTACTCTTAAAACTATTATTACAACTCAATAATACAAAAAGAAAACAGCTCAAAGAATAAATATCAAATTTAATGGAAGATTTTCCCATAACCCACCAAAGTGTGGTGATCTGGGAGGAATTGTTTTCCATTCAATTTCACCAGCTTGACACGCTGAAGTGACTAATTCGCTGTGTTTCTGTGACGTGAATAAACGATGTAATGCTGCCAGTTCAGATTTTGCCCCTACGAAGTTTGTAACATTGTCTGAGTAAATCGTTGCGCATTTACCGCGACGAGCAATAAACCGTTTTAGGGCTGCAATGAAGGCGTTTGTTGTGAGTTCAGATACTAATTCCAGGTGTACTGCTTTAGTTTTGAAGCATATGAACAGCGATAGATATGCCTTTGCAGGAGCTCTACCATGGTATTCGTTGATGAATATATAATGGGCCTGCGAAGTCTTCTCCAACTACGATAAACGGACGCAGACCAATTACCCTATCGGCGGTTAATGGTTAATGGCGGTTGATGAAGCCTTTTATTGGAGCGAATCTGGATACAACACAAACAATTTTCAACTACAGACTAAGCCGAGGTCGTCGTACAATTGAAAATTCTTTTGGTATTCTGTCATCAATGTGGAGGATTTTTAGAAAGCCAATCATTGCCAAAGTGAACACTGTATAATGTACACAAGCATGTTTTTGAAGCCGTCATGCTGTGGATATTTGGGGCGCTATACTAGGACCTACATCCCAGCATAGTATCCGTCCATCCAAGTCATCACTCAACATCACGAACCCAAGTAATCCTCTTAGCCGTCAGCATACGTGTATATGCCCATTACCCTGCCTTAGAAACAATCGATTGGAGTAAGTCTCCTTAATCAATCGTCCCAAGTTAGTCAGGACATATACTAGCTGCGAAGAAGATTATCAGCCGGTGACCAAGCCACAATTGGGTGACTTTAGTCCCATGGTTTCCCGATAGGTAGCGTGCATCTAGCTCTAGCACGTGCTTAGCTCGTCGGAAGGGGCGTGAGTGGCTACCTTTAACCATGGACAAAACGTATTATGCACGGTTGGGCTGTAAGTTCGAATTGAGGAGTTCGAACTCTATCAACAGCGGGCTGGAGATTGAAGGAAAAGGGGTTAGGGAGGTTACAGACTGAGGAAGTTGGACAGAAGAGAAAGGAAATGAAGGAGGAAAAGCACAGGAATATCGACTTTCGACGGGAAGGCCGATGTCATTAACAATCATCTGTCAAATGTGATGGTAGAATGGAACTCACACGAGTTAAAGCGAGTATAGCCGTGAGACTCATTGAATAGGGTCTGGGATGCCTGTATTCATGCTTGCCTAATGTCCGGTAATGTACCCTGTTGAAATAGTAGACGGATGAAAAAAAAAAAAAAAGACCAAATCATTGGGGCCTCCAACTGGTGTAAAACAAAAAGAAAACGGAAATCCGAAACATATTATGGGCGAATACACAAAGAAGCGCTCTACAACCGGCTAACAATACGTTTCTAACTTCCTGCAGACCGTAAAGTAAATGATTCGCGTTAATGGCTTGTCTCGAAACGTAACCAAGGTTCAGTTCCCCCCCCCCCCTTAAATGAAGACATGACCGCGTCTGTAATTAGAAAAGGGAGGTATCTAGCGACAACCCTATTAGTCCGGCACGTGCTAGGACTTAACCTGTAATTTCTCCGCAGCCTAAATTTAGACCGAGTGTAGCCCGATTCTCAATAAAAAAAAAATATTAAGAAACAACCAACAGAAAATGCACCCGATGAGTAGCTTGCGGCTCAAGTCCCGAGCAGGAGTGTATAATTTGAACAGGCTTATTCATATGGCTAATATTGATCCAGCCGTTGATAATCTGTCTCACTGCGGATCCTGCCATCGGCAAACCTAAGTTTAGTCAACAACAAAAAAAAAACTAGGAAGAGAATCCGACAATAGGTTCGAGGTTATGCACGTTACGTTCATCTCCGCTTGGTGCGAATGTGCGCACGATAGTTTCCATATCAAAAATAAGGAACACTCCTTAGAAGGTACAAAAAAAAACCAAAACTACTCTGGAACAAAGACACGAAGAAGCTTTCTAACGCCTAAAGGAGCCTGGGTGGTTAGCAAACGTATAGTCGACGCGCACGCGGTGAAGCGTCACTCAACGGAATTCCGTTCTGAATAACGGCATTACGTAACGGACCGCATCTGAATTGAATATGCACCCGTTATGATGCCATGCGTTTTGCCAGCCTCGTGCCCCTGAACAAAAAAAAAAAATTCTGGCTATCTTGTCACCATATAGAAATTTCCTGGCGTCTAATAGAATGTTTCAACTGGGATATTAATCCTGTAAGCCGACGTATGAAAATGGACGGAACTCGCGATCGCCTTTCAAGAATTTCGCCTATAATGCGTTGATTGGGGGCCTCAGGACCTACCATCCGCCTGCTAAAACGTTCCACTTCAGACCTACACGCGGATCAGGCCGCCAAAAGACGCTTCTGCGTCATCGATTCCCAACATTACACTGGTTTTTCGGAAAAAAAGCCACGACAATAGAGAAAGGAAGAAAAGTAAAACCATGGTGATACAACACGAGAACAAAAAAAAAATTCCTGGACTACAACTGACTAAATGTACATAAGAAAACTACACGATCCGATCGCAATAGCAAACGCACAAAAATAAAATAACACTAAAATAAAATAAACATCGGGCAGTTTGTATTTTCCTTTTTTTTTATGCGCCAATAGCCTCCGGCGCTGGGGCTCTTATGCTCCTGCTTGAGCCGCAGTCGGATACCATGAACGTTGTCCGACTTATAGATGAAACCCAACATTTACCGGTCATTTTAGGACTAGGTAAAATATCTCTTCAAGAAACAGAAAAAAAAAAGAAGACTCACAGTGGAGAAATAACTTACATAAAAAAATCCTTTTCGGTTTATTTCCAACGTGCAACAAAACAAAATGTCCTAACAGTGGACCGGATCCGCTGCGCCAGCAATAACAAAACTTCAAAAACAACCGAACGCCGAAAAAATCCAAAACCGCTCGGCCGATGGCTAGAACTTCTGTATTTCTCCCCCGTACCTTTTATTTCTTCGATGCACAACTTTTCTCAGTTCTCCAAAAGACTGGACCGTCTTGGTCGGTGGTATAGAAAAAACTGCCTCGATTTTTGCCTTTCTCCACTCCTCGTTGTCTCCCCACGAGCTTTTGTCGCTTCTTTTCTACTCGATCATTGTTTGAAATGGAGCTTTTCGCCTCTTCTCCTATTCCCCATGCGTCGTCGCATGACGCTTTCGCTACTCGCATGCGCTAACGATGCCCAGCCGGCAATTTGTCTTCGTGCGTACTCAGGTAATTCCCTTGAGTATAATCTAATTATAACGTCAAATGAGTTGTGAAATTTCGACGAAATGATTGTGTCGCGTGCCATTACAACTGTTGAAATCGTTGGGGCATGCGTATGTATACATAACTGGCTACGAAAGACGCAAGAGGATTTCATCCCGCACGATTTAGTGCATCGCGAGGTAAATGGCGCCATTATTTCGGGAACCTGGAGGGATGAGGAGTCAGTAATGCGACCTTTTGTGCCGCATTCCTATAATTTTAATACAATATCAAAGAATGTTAGGCTGACTTTTGCCGACTATTTTCAATCGGAGGGTGGCCAACATAAACATTATTCTTTTTATTCTGTTAATATAATAATAAAATAAGTTAAATATTTTTTTTTTCCTTCTCGCATTGCAAATGCTCTGCATTATTTGTAGCTGCAGCTCGCATCTACGCGATTCCGGCATTTTTCTTTCGTAGGTCCAAATAATGGTCTTCGCTGTAATCTAATAAAGGAAAGTTATTACAAAAGTTGTGTTTTGGTTTAATCCATTTGTGTACATACTTAACTCACGAGCAACCTCCTTCCATAATTTTTTGTACTCGGATTTGCTGGCATTCCACAAAAATTCCCGAGCTCTCACAGCCTCTATTAAATCTTCAACTATAAATAAAAATTACATACCGATGATACACCGATCTGAAGTATTTATGAATTAAACTATTGTACGTACTTATTATTTGCCTGTCGTTCGACACCGGTGTTGACGTTGTTTCGATGGTGTTCGCTTTTTCCAACAACGATCGCTGTAGCCAGTCTTCGTAATCTTCATCGCTATCGGCAGTGAAGACCGACTGCGAAATAATATTGCATTTGGCTGTCATAGAAGTAATTTCGGATCTTTATAATATATTAAAATATTGTATTTTTGTACTTACATTTTGCGTTGTTCATTCTAGCTGCAATAAACGTCAAATTAACCATAAAATTTCGCGTTGCTAGTAGCTACACCTATTGAATTTATGGCGAACTAGAATACCACAATAGAAAATTACGAACAGTAACCATAAAAATATCTCAGTTCGAGAACTTTTTATGGCAACAAAAAATATTGTCACCAACACATTCACAGAAATATCGTCAATATTTTTAGCTGAACATGATATCTGTTCGTTTCACTCCTGATCAGTTTCTCATAAGAAATTTTCTTTCTTCCTTATAATCTCAATAAAACATTTTTGCATCCGTCATGTAAATCCGCCTTAAATCTCCCATTAGCTGCTGTGATGTCGACGGTTTTGTACGGAAGCACTGAATACAGTTGTGGACAATTTCCTTTGCTAGTTTTCTTCCACTTAATGGCCAGTATTCATCGCCATACATTGTGTTGTCTAACATGTACCTCAAATCGTCACTGCTCGGTTTGCTGGAGATTGTCGATACCTTTAGAAGCGAACGTAAATGAGCTTCAAACATGAAGCACTTGTCGTCATATCTGGCTTTAAACAGAGAAATAGCGTTTTCGTAGCTACTGTCTGTGATTTCCATGCCCTTTATGACATCTGTTGCTGGACCCTTCAAACTATTTTTTAGGTGCTGATGCTTTTCAGCGTTAGAATATTTAACGTTTTTGTTAATTAATGGATATTGACCAGAAATCTAGCCAATCTACTAAATCGCCCGAAAATGAGGGAAGCTTTAATCTTTCGACATTATCGTAGGCTCGATTGTTTGAAAAGGAACGCAACGGAATTCCTAGATATAGCACTCTCGATTTAGCTTGGAAATAAGTTTCTTCAAATTTTTCAGTTTCACTTGCAATTCCTTCACTGTCAATGCTTTCGAGAACTTCTAGTTTTGTTTGCACGGTATTGAAATTAATAAAGTAACCTTCGAGTAGACCTAATTTTGTCTCGAACTCAAAAAGATACGCACTTTCACCTTTTTCGTCCACACCGACACCGCGTTGAAGCCTTAAAACCGACATGGTGCAATTACCTATGTTATATTGTGTTATAGTATAAATTATGTTATATTATGTTATAAATTAGTTGGCTCGACGGACCTTAATGTCGCAAAATTATTTTATTTCGCGTCTTTTTGACAATTAAAAATGCACAACTTTGGTTTTCAAATTTATTCAAACAATTCTAGAGGGTTATACACGATTTCAAAGGGGCAACCAATCTCAACCAAGTAACTGAAGCGACTTACTGTACAAAATGAATTTTACAAGTACTACCGAGTTCAAAGATGAGAGTTATGGCAAAAAATATAATATAGTAGAGGTATTCTAGTATTTAAGTGTAAGCAAATATGTTTGCCAAATGCGGCTCAAGTATACGCCAACTATGCAACAAATTATTTGATTTGTTTGGATGTTAATGATCAAAGTCAACACTGGCCACTCTTCTAAAATTCTTTCGAGGTTAAATTCTTTTACATCTTTGACTCGCAATTTAAATGATTTACTCCATTTTGAATCCACTATTTCCCACGGAGTACTGCGGATTTGTAACCACTCCTTCAAGTCAAAGTGTATATCATAAATTGTGGACACTATACAGCTTAAAAAATGAAAAATTTGTTACTTTATAAGCTGTTCGCGTAATAGTATTATCAATACGTACTCGATTCACAAGATGATACTTGTTGGAGACAAATAAATTTTTGAGCTTATTATTCTTTTTTAAAATCCAATTTATTGGAGCAATCAATCGGTTGCAATTCAAAAGAAACTACACATATATTTCAAAATAAAAAAATAAAAATTTCGTCAATTGTCAGTTGTAGTGATATAATTTAACTTTATACTACTATAAATGTACCCGTAGGTATTGTAAAATATAAATTAAACAAATGATTTGAATATATAATATAAAACTTCGGATTTTATTCTACGATAAATGTTGCCTGCACGGCAAATTTTTTTTGTATAAATTCAATAAAATTTTGAATACATATAAATCCTTACCATTTTCAAATAAACTTTATAAACTCGTAGAAAATAAAACTGATAGTAGCATGTATAAAACGTATTTCATAGGCTATGGAATTAGTGTATAGTATTTCAATATAAAGTTTATTATAAAATGATAAAAATGGTTTATCTTCATAATAGGATACGATGTATTCTTTATTTATAAAATAAATCTATACCAATTTAATAAATACTTTGTATAGGATATTAGTGTAGTATTTTATAAATATTAGGGCATTATATATTAGTATACGCGTATACACTTATATGTATAAAACATAATATCACAAAGTTGAATTTCCTTTGAAATAAGGTTGATAAAAAGAAGTTTCTACATACATTTATAAAAATATTTTATTTCAGTTATTTAAAAAAATAACTGAACATTAAATAAACAAATGAATTATGTGTGTCAAGTTCATGAAAACATACATAAATAAATTACAGATGTGTATTGTTACTTTCTTCGACTAACGTATTAATATTTATGAAAACCTTATTACTTCTAGAGGTAATGGAACAATTAATTTTGAATATATAATTTTGAATGAATTTCCAAAATTGTCTTAAATTAAGATCGTATTCAATATTAAATAAGAAATGTAACTTAAAATCAATAGTTTTTTTTCAGACAAAAAATTATATCGGGGGGGGGGAGGGTGGGGTTTTTCAGACAAATTTACGACTCGAGTATATAATGTACACACGAGCGTTTTTGGCGCAGTAATGCTGAAGTGATTTGGTGGCGCTATGAAATGAACTGAGTCACTCCATAGTATCCGCTCCAACCAAATCTTCGACATCACCACCACCCAAGTAATCATCTTAGCCATCCATACGTGTACGTCCATTACCCCGTCCTAGAACAATTAGTGGGAGAAAGTCTCCATCACCAATTATCCCAAGTTGGTCAGGATTCACACATAGTCGAAGATGATATTCGTCCGATGACCAAGCCACAGTTGGGTGACTTTAGTCCCATGGTTTCCCGATAGGTAGCGTGCATCTAGCTCCAGCACGTGCGTAGCTCGTCGAAAGGGGCGTGAGTTGCTACCTTTAACCATGGACAACGTAATTTATGCACGGTAGGGCTGAAAAATTCGAGTTGCGAAGATCGAATTCTATCTTCAGCGGGCTGGAAGGTACAGGAAGAAGGAAGGAAGGTAAAACAGACGGTGAAGAGGATAGTGGAAATGAAAAAGAAAGGAAATGAAGGTGGAAAAGCACAGAAAACTAGACTTTCGTCGGGAAGGCCGATGCCATACTCAATCATACATCATTGAGATGGTATAACTAACTCAAAAGAGTTGAAGTAAAGAAGCCTACAAGGCTCATCGAATAGGGCCTACGGTATGCCTGTACTCGTCTTAGGGAGCCATGTAAGGTACCGGAGCGCCGTATGGCTGCGTTAGTCGCCATGTAATGTGCGCCGCCTTCTGCAGCCCAAAGTCGTTAGACGCCATGCAATGTATTCAACACACGGTTGGCTCCGATTAATGACGGTGTTGGGGCGCCATATAATGTTAATTTCGAGGAAAGCAAATCGTATTGATAACGACGGGCTGTGCTTAGGAGAAGTTCTTCGGTTGGGTATTATACAGTATGGGCCTTATGTGCTCGAAAGCGTGCTCGACAACGACGCCATAAAAATATTCCATAGCCATTTCGTAAAAAAGGACATCTATCATTTCGCTCCAAAAAAAAAAGCCATATAAATTGGTACGCATCAGGAGCCGTGTAGACGAGTCCAACGTATATGTATGCAATAGATGACTAATAACTCCTACCAAACCCGAAGCTAGTTATCGAAAGCTAGCCTTATTGCATCGCGCATTGCCAAAATACATAGAAGAAAAATAACCTACAAATGAATCATAACTAAAAGACGCTAGACGTACTGAAAAATGGGTTTTATAACAAACAATTCTCCACATGTGCTCATGTGCGGCTTTTCCTTGGCAATTAAGCCTTAGCTAGGTGGCGGCTACCTTCAACAGGGGTTAAAAATGAAAATGTTTAACCTCCAGGCGGTGGCGTGGTTCCAGTATTCATGCGGGAATTGGTGACCCCGACGTGATTTCATTTTATCTCGTTGCTCTGTATAGCTCATCTCGCTGCCTAAATTAGGGGCTGAAACTTGATAAGATTGTCGCAAGAGAATCCTCCTATGGTTATTGGGTCCGTAATTTATAACCACTGCAGGAGCTGCTCCTTAATTTGAAAGACGAGAATCCGGATAAACAAATAAAGATTATCCTGAGGTTACTGGATAGCACCTGCCTAAAATAAGGGGGGCTGTAAACGCAACTATATTCCTAAACAAAGTTATATAAATTAAGCCAGGCACTTTTTATAATGGCTAATCTTGATCCAGCCGATGAATTTTCGTCCTTTACTGCCTGATGTCATTGTATTTGATAAAAACCTAAAATTCAAGAAGCACCCACAAGAAGGCATTCGGTTCGAAATAACCAAATAAAAGGCTTTTAACGTATCGAGGCCTGAAGGGTATTCGAACTTATGTGTAATTCACGAACATTTCCCGGCCAAATTATATAAAGGTCCAAAAAATGACTTGGTAGCCGGCTAAATGGGGTTAAAGCTCGAATTCGTGAAAATTTGCGTTCACTACAACTTGAAATAGGTACGGAACACGCGGTTGAGCGTCACATAACGGTGCGCTGGTAGCGGTAAATGCCTTTGCACAATAGGTTTTGACCCGAGTTTAACACAAAAGATGCACCGTTGGAGATAACGACACCGGACACCGCGTGGTTTGCCCGAAAATTTCCGAATAAATTAGAATTGGCGTAAAATATCACATGCTATCTGTAATGCGGAATTTTTATAGCACTTATCCCGCTTCAATTGAACACTAAGGTGAATTTCCCTCATACACTAAATCGAGTCGTCACATGATTAGGCCGTACGCGCCTCACGGGGGTTCCGAAGCCTACCGTACACCTATAATGGAGCACTACTTTATATCCCCGTGGAGATCGTTCGATAAAATATACACGAAAATGACAAACTAAACTAGACACATCGAACTAGACCGGAACCACCGAAATAACCCAAATTGTATTGGCGTATTTTGCAATAACTTAGGTAAATTTCCGCGAAATTTGCATACCACGCGGTACGCCGGGGCTCCATGGGGCTGCCGATCAAAAGGGGGCGTCACTCGAAAGATGTGAGCACAAACAAAAAAAAAAAAAAAACTAAACACACACATTTTGTACAGGCCACACAAAAAAAAGAGTTTAAAAAAAATTCTTTTTACATAGTTCTTTTATTAAAAAAAACTTACATGATTGCCAACCGGAATTCCTCCTACGTTTTCTACGGAAATCCTTCCACAGGGTGGGAAAGCTTAGGGTGCCTCAACCAGGGCCCTGACTTCCTGATGTCCTTATCGTCTTTTCCTTCAGCGGCTCACCAGTTGGTTCCTTTTCTTTTTTTTGTAACTTTTATTTTTGTTTTACTTACGACCGGCACGGTCGAGCTCTGGCACCAGACTCCTCGATCGAGCACTTTCTGTGTCCAAGATCCTCCTGTCAGAATTCTATCTCACATTTCTCTGACATTGTTGTGTTTGAGGCCTTGGAAAAACTATTTTGAGTTGAGAAAGTCAAAATAGTCGAAGAATGGGTAAAGGTTCGGGACAGAATGGGCCAATTCCTCCTACGTCTGAATTGGTGGCTGAGTCTTTGCTGGTGCGACGCTCTTGCTGGCGGCCGGGACTAGCTACTGCAGTGTGGGGGGAGGGGTACTTGCTCCGACTCAGACCATAAACCCTTGGCCTGTACAACAAAAATTGTCAGCGCTGACTTATCCAAGGGAATTATAAAAAATTGGGATTATTTTCCCAAGAGGTCGTGAAAGACCAAGAAGCGGTTGGATTGGCGCGGCTTCGCGATTTGTCAGGGCGCTCTGGTGTTGTTGGCGCCCTGCTCTGCCCACCCTACCTCAGCCACGGCTGTCCTTCAAACATTTTTCGTCGTGGCCCCTTGTTGAGGTTCGGGGCTAAGGAGCTAAACGCTCGGGTTCATTCTATATGGCCTTGTTAGCCCTTAATCATCTTTAGATAAAGAAACAAAAAAAAACCAAAACAATCCCGAGGTAAAGAAAAATTATGCGAGCCAAACAAAAGAGGAATACTGAAATACGTCTCACAAGAAAACATGTAAATGAAAGGTAATTTAAAAAAAAAGATCAAAATAAAAAAAAAATTTAACTCACCCCCATTTTCTTTTCAGCAACTTTTTGTTTTGTGCTAATTATTTTAATTTTATTTTTTTTTATTGAATCCGTTCGTCTGTCCAGGTCGTCTTAATCGTCGTCATAATAAATTTTTATTTCATATTTTAATTTTCAAATTTTGTATTTACGTATTTATATTTCAAAAAGAAAATTCATGTGTTGTTTTATTCTTGTTTGTTTTTATTTTAATCATTAATTCATGGGTTGTTTTAATTTTTTTTTTTTTTGTGTGTTCGCGTTTTAAAATTTATTCATTCTAATCTTTATTTTTATTTTAATTTATTTCATAAATTTGTTCGTGTGTTTGGTTTTGATTTAGATTAGTCTTAATCTATTTTATTTTTTCTCTTTTTCCGATCTCAAATTAATGGTTCACACGATAATGTGGGTGGTAGACCTCGCTCGACCTTTTCTTCTTTTATTTTAAATCGTGAAAAAAAAATTGCCCGGGGCTCGGTTGAACACTCGATTCAAATAATGACAATATTCTTATTTTGCGCCAAACAAACTATTCATTTTCCGAACTTCTTTTCGTCAATTCCACGCGTTCCTTCTCTTTCTTTTCGAACTTGGTAATTTTCGGGCTCTTTTCGACAATTAATTTGCACTCCCGACTTCTTTTTTTGTATAAAATTACAGCACTCGAACGGAATCCGGCACGCGCCACTCAACTCGATTTTCGCGTCTCTTTTCCGCGAACCTATACGAAAACAAAATCCGCCACTAACAAGTCAATAAAAAACCCGGCAGAATAAAACATACTCGCGTCGCCCGCCACTAAATTTCAACAACCATTCACACGAGTTACTCGCAAAACTTCTTGAAACCGCGCGTACTCAAACGGAATTCGGCCCGCGTCACCTTAAAATCAATTTTCGGCGTTAAGTTTCGCGGAACTCGAACTTTCGCCAAGAAAAAATCACAATCCACCAAACTAATGTTCGATTCGAATCGACGTGCGCTTCTCTCTCGTCCCAAAACACGTTTTTCTTCTTTTCTTCGAGCCGGCATCTACCAGCTAGCGGTACTCTTCCCAGCCAGCCAAGCCGGTTTCCAGTCGTTCGTTCCAGTGCTCACAAATGCATTCGATATTTTGTTAAATATCGAAACCACTTGTAAGCACCGGAAACGACATTCTGGCGGCACTCAACAACATCATAGGTTGCCCAGTCGGCAAACTGCCTGTGCTGGAGTGTGGTACATATTCGTGCAACTTTGGTACGTAGATGTTTGTTGAGATTCAAATTTACTGCCTGCGTTTCGTTACAAGTATAAGTAACATTTAGTTATGCGCTTGTAATTACATCATTTTGGGAGAGGGGGGGGGGGTGTTTTACCCCCAAAACCCCCCTGCGATCGCGCCTGATTGCAGTTCATAAAACCAATAAAATCCTCCAAATTAATATTGGAATTTTCCATGGCTAATAAATATAAGGACAATGGCCGCTATTTACGGTCGTCACAAAGTTGGCTTTAAGTTAAAGCTGACCTTAGTGTCGTATTATTAATATGACACTAAAGTCAGCTCTAGGTTAAAGCCAACTTTATGACGACTGTGAATAGCGGCCAATATTTTTAAACTAGCACAAATGATTGTAGAAACTACAATTGCATATGTATGTATGAATTTCACCTGAAGAAACAAAATCACTATGTTGTAGCTCCACTTGTTCCGCACTATATTTTTTAATTGCCACAATCTTTCGATTCTCACCTGCGTACTCAAATGTTGTAAACAACCCGGCATACATATTTTCGTTCTTTTTTATTTTATCTACATACAACTATTCCGCGACTAGTGACACGATCCACTTTAACTTTGTAAATGATTAATTAAATTTAACGATGCGCATTTTCATTTCAGACGCTTATACCCTAGATACACTGCTTGTATAGAAATCATGATATGCGTTACATGGTACCCATGATACACAGCCCATACATGTTATACTTTGACATTTAGGAAAGACAAAATTTCAAGTGTCTATCAATCGAAACTTCGACTGCTAGATATTCGTGCCTATGATGTTCCGGCGAAAAGCACTTTCATTGCTAATAAAGATATGTACAAAGTGGACCATTACATTACACAAAAAATTTAAAAAACTCTCAAAAAAATTTAGTTTTGAAAGAATATCAAAATCCGCAACTGTCATTCATTCAAATTTCAGTTGATTTTAATAACAGATGGCGCTGATGGCAGTTAAAAGTAGGCTATATCAGCTCGAATTATCGAATTTGTAGACCAGGAAAGACTTTTGATACTACGTTAATATCAGCTCGTTGACGTACTATGTGCGCTTTATTGGGTGATACACTGGTGATATTGACGATATCATGATTTGTATACAAGCAGTGTATCTAGGGTATTATTCTATACCGAAAAAGATAAAATGTATACACTAGTTTAGAATAAACGAAAATATTTATCCTAAAGCCCTATTAAATCCATACAACCCAATATACAACACATTTTCGCAAAAATTTTTACTCGTATTTATATTATTTTTTATATAAATTTTATTCGAGATATTATGTATAGAATGATATACTAAAAGAAAGTATAAAAACAGTACTAAAATATTATAAAGAAAATATTGTATATGTATGTTCCTTAGGATATAATTTTATTTTTCTTCGTATACAAAGGTTTTATAAATTAGAATAGTTTAAGTACTATCCTATTTTTGGTATTCATTAACGTTATAAGGAAAAATATATAAACAACTTTTATATTTGATACCAAAATTTTTTACTGTGTGATCGGAGTTCAAAACGAGAAGAAATGTTAAATGATGCTTACAATATTCAACGGTAAAAACAAGTTAGTTAGTGTACAGAGGTGTACTTAGGTTTTTGCGAACAAAATGAATTTAAATAAAAATGAATTTAAATAAAAATTTACAATGCTTTGATTTTGGGGAATTGTGTTATCCACACTACTTAAGGCTATGTATTTTTCTTACTCTAATATTGTATAAATTCACAAGTTTTTTTACTTTAGTTATATTTAGAAGCTCGACTAGTTCTCCGCAGCCTCCACCACGTTATTTCAGGCAGGAAAAGAAAAGAAAAAAATAGTGGCAATAAAATAAAAAAGAAACTGAAATAAAAATAAAAATAACATCTACCGGCCACTCTGCTCTCTATACTTTCGTGCCAACAATACTTCTGAAGTGAACTTAGAATTTTGTCTTTTGCGCAATCCAGTCATAAAAAACCCTATTTTTTTATATAGCTAAACAGCTTCTGTACTCATAATTTTCGAACATGGTGAAAGTAATAATCCTGACCGTATAATATAAGAAATTCGAATTCAAATTAGTGAATAATCCTTTCGAATGCACTGAGTCATAGGTACTTTTTTTGAATGTGTTCTTTAACGATTCCATCCACTTAAATCTTTCTTTTATCACTTGAAAGATGTGACTTTGAATGGTATCGTTTCTGTAAATTTGAACCGATTGCATGGGAAAGAAATTTTTCAAAGTTCTAGTAACATAAAAAAAAAATATTATATTAAACTGTTTTGAAATCAAAGCAATATAATGATCTTATAAATTTGTAACCAAGAATTTCGGAACTGCTCGTACTTTTCGGCGTCGATGCAGAGTCTTCTTGAATACTTTTCTCAGCAGATATATGTATGACCATGTGTAGGCATTGAATAAATAACCATGGTTATACTAATTATAATATATTTTATTTAAATTCACTTAGGGTTTTGTATTATCACAAAGTTACTTTATTTTTTAACAAGTAATGGAATTCACTTTATTTATTAGTTATAATTTTCAATTTTGTTACTCTAAAAAACTACACACTTGATTCTTGATCTGTATGTACATACAATCATTTGGTGTGTTCGGACCGACGCGACGTTCGTAATCAAAGAGAAGGCATTAACTCAATTTTCCACACTCAGTACCTGGCTGCGATTTAATTATTTTTTCTTTAGTAGTTGTTGGTACTTTTTAAGTGCGACATCTAGTTTGTCGAGGTCGCTACATACATATGTGAGGCTCACATTGTGAGCAACAGGAAATTGGAAAAAGATTCTTTAATACAATGGAAACAAAAAAAATTATTGTAGTTAAAAATATGAATACAACCTATTTAGGAGCTACCTTCTGATATCTCCATTCGTTCACAAGAGAGCGGAATAAAGATCGAGCTCCAATATCTATTCCGAAAATATCACCCAAATCTGCTTCGTTCAGGAATTCCAAAGAGAATAATGTGATGTTTGTTGGGGTAGATATGTATACATATAGATTTATTACTTATATAATTTTAATCAAATTGGTAAAAACTATACTTAAATAATTGTTTTTTCTTCAATATTCAGTTAAAGTGTTTTTTTGGAGTAACTACATTCTTGTAAAATATGTAATAAAATCAAATACCCTTTAATAAGTGGAAGAAACTCTTCCATTCTATATTTTGCCACCAGATTTCGAAACAATTCGTCTTCATTAATTTCAATATCACTGATAATAACTTGAAATAATATTAATTTTAATTTTGTTAAAAGCTGTAGAAAATTAATGAAATAGAATAAATAAAACCATGCATATTGGAACATATGGTATACTTAAACATATAAACTCGTAATAGACATTACTTATTTAAAATTAATTTTGAATTACGAGATATGACAATTTTACGATTTACACCAATGTTTTGTAATGTAACCGAGCCGTTTTTCAATTACATTCGTTAATTAACTTGGCATTCCATTACAGTTTACTTCCGAATATTTTTTAGGAAGCGCTGAAATGCGTTATGAAACTTTCAATGGCGAAAAACAAGCAAAAACAAAAGAGCTAGGTTGGTTTTCAAACAATGTTCTATACTACGATTCAAATACCGACTGATCGTGTACACGTCGGTGGAACACAGATACACTAGCGCGGTTTGATTGGCGTCCGTTTCGATATCCAAACCGTGGATAATAATATCGCGTTTTAAATTAATTGTTTTTCGCAGAAGAAATCACGATTACAAAAGCCGCTATTATCCCACTTCTGAACTGTCATGTATACGGGTGGAAGGTGGTGAATGATATGAGCTAAATAAAACAGGGTTGATGTGTAATTTACAGACTATTCGCATTCTTCGCGTTCTCAACTTATCTCGTCCGCGGTCCGATCACGACTGACCGCGCTCGTGACTTGACAATCATTTACAGGCATTTTTTAGTCTGTACGTTTTCGAAGGTCCGATTTCGTCATTTTTATTACAAAAGTGCTCTATTTATTGCATAAGCGCGCAGAATCTTGTATAAAACTCACAAATACCATACATATTTTCATTCCCTAAATCTCAGCAAAGCAAAAGTTCCGAGTTCGTTCCGAAATCGCTTCACCTTGTCGGTGTCAGATGCCGATTTTTGAGCTGATTTCGTCTCGTCGTATCGGAAACTAAATGAGAGGGTTGACAGATGTCGGAACAGAATGTAGTTACGAACTCGTACCGAGTTTTCGGTACGAAATCTCGCACAGACTTCAGAATGAAATGTAATGTAAGCTTCGGTAGGAAATGCCGGGAAGATTTCGGTACAAAATGTCGGGAAGGTATCTGTATGAAATGTCGGGAAGGTATCTGTATGAAATGTCGGGAAGATTTCGATTCGAAATGGGAAACGGGAAGATTCCGAGCCTAGCCCGAGTAACGAATTATTACAAGTACAAAATTATAACAGTTTCATAAGTTCAATGAAAAAATAAATAATTGAAACAGAGACAGAATTTTCGGAAAATGAATATAATATACCTACTATATATAGGGTATAAATTTACTTAAAATTAAAAACAATTCCTTCAAAAACAAAATAAATAACAAAAAACATTTTTTTTTTGCTAAGATGTCCCCATTTGGGCACACTTTCTCAGTTCGATGAGCTGGAAAAATTTTCACCGAGACGACGCACTCATGCATTTGCGCCACCATAAGGCTCACTGTATAAGTTTTACAGTTAATCCGAGGCTACTTCCCAGTCAGTACTCTGGCACTGGTATAAGGGATAGTACCGGGATATTTCAATATATGTAAAGCAAAAGAAATAAAATAAAAAATTAATAAATGAATAGAGAATTACCTAACAATACCAACAAATAGAAGTGAAGGGTGAGCAATAAAAAAAACAGTTAATTTACTAATTGAAATCTAAAAATACGCAATGCATGCAACAACAACACAAGCCACCACCATTCTCCCAAATCTTCATTATTCTTATTTATTTCTACCTCCAGGTCCTCGCAATTGTAATAATACTACAACACCGATTGCTATTTTCCAAGTAGAATATGAATTTTCGCAAGGTGTTTAAATTGAAACACAGTCTTTGCCAAACACATTTTCATTTCTTCTATTATGAGGAAAATCTTGATGCTCTTGCCTCCTACGTCGAGATCTTCATCAGAAAAGTGACATTCCTCGGCGTTTGCATGAAATATGTTTTTTCCGCATTTCCGATTTTTTGTCGGGATACATTGTTGTGTTTTAGGCCTTGGAAAAACTATTTTGACTTGAGAAAGTCAAAATAGTCGAAGGATGGGTAAAGGTTCGGGACAGAATGGGCCAATTCCTCCTACGTCTGAATTGGTGGCTTAAGTAGAACGGAAGCGACACGCTTGCTGGCGGCCGGGACTAGCTACGGCAGTGTGGGGTGGTTCTTGTTCTACCTCAGACCATAAACCCTAGACCTAGACAACAAAAATTTCGTGTCGGCTTACTCCAGGGTATTTAAAATGGGACTATCTTCCCAATAGGTCGTGAAAGACCAAGAAGCGGTGGAGTTGCACGACTTCGCGATTTGTCAGGGCGCTTAGGTGTAAGTAGCGCCCTGTTCTGCTCAGCCACGACTGTCCTCAAAACATTTTAGCGTCGTGGCCCCTTATTGAGTTTCGGGGCGAAGGAGCTAAACGCTCGGGTTCACTTTAAATAGCTCTTTAGCCGTTAATCATCATAAAAAGATAAATTAACCCACGAAAAAAAAATCATAGTAGGTATCACAACAAAAAAACAACAGCTGAAAAACGCACCACAAAATGAAAGAAAAAAAATATTTACAAGCATTTAAAAATAAAGACTCACCCCATAATAAATTGTATGTTCTGCCGCGGAGTACTCGGTTTCATTATTGATTATTTATTAATTTTTTTTTTTTATATAGTTTACCTCTAATCTGTTTATACTAACTCATTTCTTTTCCTTTGTATATATATCCCTAAATTATTTGTTTCTAATTCACTGTCCTCATCTGCATATATATTTATTCCTAAGTTATTTGATTCTAATTCACTTTCCTCCTCTGCGTATTTTAGATTTTTTTTCTTTTTTTAAAATTGTAAGTTAGTTGGTTTTTATTTAATATTTTTTTTTTTTCATATTCAAATCTTTTAAATTCGGTTGTTTTATTTTTTTTTCCAATTGTGTGTCTGCGCGCAAGTTGGTATAGGTGTTTGTAACCGCGCCCAATGCCCGACAGATGTCGCAAATTTATCGCCGTCACAAACACTGGAAGAACAAATTCCTGCGACAACCCAACAGCGCTTACTTGTACCTAGCATGATGTCTGTTAAGCCGAATGCTTTGAATTTAAAATGAAAATTTAAGCCGATGCTTTCAATTGAAAATTAAAATTTCTCCGTAACCAGTACAATTGATCTTTATTGGTTGCTGGTCAGTAAGCGAGAGACCGATTTTATTTTATTAGAGTTTTTAAACCAACTAGATTTTGCCCAATACAATTAAACATTATATAAAACTCGACATTGCCAGATAGAATTAAACATTATCGGCCCTATTCTGAAATTGTGACCTATCACAGGTCACAACCTGCTGTGACTTAAATTTTGTGACTGCACTTGTGATCGGAAAGTGTTTTGAAATTCTGGCACTGTAGTAACAAGTAAGGTCACAAAAATTTCTCCACAGAGTTGGAGACATGTAAAATTGATGATGCTGTGTCAGTGTCAGGGTTCATTCGGCCTTAACAAGTGTATAATGGAATGTTGTATGCCTCAGGAGACGTCTAAAACCGAAGAAACTCCCAAATAAATTGTAGAATTATAAAAAACGGTTCACTTGCGTTCCATAACTTTCGCACTGTCACTCTTTATAACGCCCTTAAATCACTCAAAATGTAAAAAAGCTACCTAAATTTCCGTTAAATTACTTCTGTTCAGCTTCTTCCAGTAATTTCTGTAGCAAATATAACAAACTTTCCATTTTTTTTAATATTAAGTATTGAAACTTCACGAAACGATAAATTTGTAGGCCTGGCTGGTCGTTGTGATCACCTATATCGATAGTCACAATTTTGTGCTTTTACTTTAAAACGTCAAAATTGTGACTACTGCAAGAATATGAAAAGTCACAGATTTTTTGAAATTGAGACTCTCTGATCAAATTGAGACTTGTGACTGTGCATAGAATAGGCCTGTATATAAAAATCGACATTGCCAGATAAAATTAAACATTATAGAAATCGACATTGCCAGATAAAATTAAACAATGTCTATAGTGTTTGAAATAATTTTCCGCGAGAAGAAAGTTTGCATTTGAGTTGCTAGGTAGTCTGGATAGACTTTACGAATGATGTATAGAAAGAGCTTTTGGATGTGCTTAAATGGTTCAAATGCAATTTTAGTTATTGACTTATCGTTGTTGCGGCCATGTAAGAAAACTGATCGTTCGAATAAGTTTTCCACAAGAGAATATCCCATGTCGGTAGCCGTTAATGTTGCATCATTGCAGACGAGTTTCAATAAATTAATCCGTAAAAGAATGTTGTGTTTGAGGCCTTTGGAATGAATATTTCGACTTGAAAAAGTCAAAATATTCGAAGGATGGGCATGGTTCGGGACAGAAGGGCCAATTCCACCTACGTCCGAACTGGTGGCTGAGTTTTCGCTGGTGCGACTCTCTTGCTGGTGGCCGGGACTAGCTACGGCAGTGTGGGGGGGTACTTGCTACAACTCAGACCATTAAACCCTTGGCCTGTACAACAAAAATTATCAGCGCCGACTTATCCAAGGGAATTGTAAAAAATTGGGATTATTTTCCCAATAGGTCGTGAAAGACCAAGAACCGGTTGGATGGCGCGGCTCCGCGATTTGTCAGGGCGCTCTGGTGTTGTTGGCGCCCTGTTCTGCCCACCCTACCTCAGCCATATCTGTCCTAAAACAAATTCTGATATGGCCCCTTTTTGAGGTTCGGGGTGAAGGTGCTAAACGATTGGGTTCATTTTAAATGGCTCTTTCTAGCCCTGCGACATTTTTACCAATAACAAAAGTAAAGGTTCAAAATAAAAAAAAAAATCTGAAAAAGACACAAACCAAAAACAAAAAAATCAATGCAACAAAAAATTCAACTCACCCCATGAATTATGTTTTTTTTTCTGCCGCAGTTTACTTGGTCTTCAATATATGAGCCGTTGATTTTGAAAATGGAATAAGTCCATTTCGTTTTTAAATCGACATGCTTAACGGTTTACATTTTAACATGTTTAAAAATATTTATGCCATCTTTCTGAAAAATTTACTTGTATTTATATATAATAGATTCTCAGAAAGTTACTTCGTGTTGTATAGAATAATGTTACAATGTCACAAAAAAATTTTTTTTTCAAAATGGACTTATTCCACTTTCAAATACAACGGCTCATATGTTTGATTTTATTTTTATTTATTATAGAGCTTCCCTAATTTTTTTATACTACTCATTTCCTTATCTCATATTTAATTCCTATTTCATCTATTTCTAAATAATTTCCTTATCGGTTGCATTTTAATTCCTAATTCAGCTATTTCTAAATCATTTCCTTATCTTTTATATTTTTAATTCCTAATTCTACTACTTCTAAATCATTTCCTTATCTTTTCTAAAATTCTTCGTGTTTCAATTAAATTCGTATTTGCATTGGATTTTCCATCTTACGAATTCGACACCATTTTTTTTTTTAAATTTTTTACTTTATAATTTCTTTCCACGTTGCAGTTTTCTTCCAGTTGCATTTTTCACTATATATAAAATTTTTTAAATTTTTTAAATTTTATCATTTTCTAATTCGACAATTTCTTTTCACGTTGCATTTTTCCCCATATTTAAAATTTTTTAAATTTATAATTTTCTAATTCGACAATTTATTCTCACGTTGCATTTTTCCATTTTTTCTCATTCGATATCATAATTTAAATTTTTAACTTTAATTTTCTTATTCTGATTCGACGCCACATTAAAATTTTAAACTTTTTATTTTCTTTTCTGATTCGACGCCACTTTTAAATCATATTTCTAGCAACTTCACAGTCTTTTAATTTTGGACACTGATCGGACTCTCACGTCCGATCCCTTCTTTCCTGAAATTCGGGAAAGGATTTGAAATGAAAATGCCGGTTTTATGGTGAAGTCGATTTTTTTGTTTTATTCGATTTTATTTTTTTAATTTTTGGAAGGTTTCGCCGTTGCGATTTGTGCGACTTGCGGATTGATTTGGTGCGATTTGCCTTTCTTCAAACTCCACCTTGAATTCTGAAGCGGAATTCTTGGGAGGACCTGAAGTAGGTTTTCTTCGACTTATTTTGTGGTTTCTTGGAATGCGACGGTGGTTGTTATTCTTGCAAAATACTCACCTTGATTCTTACGTCGAAGCAACGTATGTGTGGGTGGTCGAACTTTTTTAGGTTGACTAGCTCCCGAGCCGTGGCCTGTCGTGGTTTATATAGGAGATCGGAGCTTTGTGATGCCATTTTCCGGGATGACGTATATGGGCGATCGAAGCTTTATAAGGATGAATAGAGACCGCCCATTTGTACAGTGGCCAATGTAAATGTTGGCCATGTTCAGTGCAAATCTGAACAGACACTTTTTCTAAGATCACGGGACTTTTCTTTTCCTTTTCTAAAACTCTCTTATCACATTTCTAGCAACTTCACAGCCTTTTTTTTAATTTTTCGACACTTTTTAAAAGGTATTTCTAGCAACTTCATAGCCTTTTTAATTTTTCGACACTTTTTAAAAGGTATTTCTAGCAACTTCACAGCCTTTTTAATTTTTCGACACTATTTTTTTATGTTTTTTTTTTTTTATATATATAATATTCTCAATTCCTTCTTTAAATTTCACTATTCAATTTTTCATTTCTCCATCTTCTTAAACTTCACTATTCAATTTTTCATTTCTCCTTAATTCTTTTTCACACTGCCACTTGAAATGCACAGGGGAATATTTTTTTTTTATTCCGATCAAATCGCACTATTAATTCGTTGTCCACAAAATTTGCAGCAAAAGAACAGGTCAAACTCCCTTGATGAACGCGACGACTTTCACGTTATTTTTCTTTTCCATAAGTTCGAAGACGCCGTTCGCAGGATACTTTTTACGCTAATCGGCCACGACACAAAATGCAATTCCTCATTTTCTTTTCTTTACACTCGTTATCAGCCGTCGTTCCCGTAATCTAGCCGGCATCTATCACCTAGCGTTGCTTTTCTCGTCGCCAAGCCGGTTTCCAGTCGTTGCAGCTGATAAATGTCTTACAGCTGTAGATGTGGAAAAAGTGGCGGACGCAATCGTCCAGCGGAATTTGTTGTAGCGTTCAATGACAACCCAACAAGAAAGAAATCATACGTAATTAAATTCCTATGAATCTAATAATAATATCAAGAATAAATCTCTTAACATTTTATCAGAAAACCTTTGATCATGCAACTGCGAATTGAATAATTGAATGTTCTCAACAGTTTTAATCTCTTCGAAATGGAACTTTTCAGTCGGAGGAGTTGTAGTTGTAGATTTTTCATATTTACCGGTGATTTTCAAAATTGATTCTATTCCTAGTTCGATCTTAGCTGTACGGGAGTCGGTTATTTTTTTATGCGCCTCAATTTTGGGTTACACTGCGCGTTTTCACGCCCAATCTGTTCACGATTTTTTACGTTGCGTTTGATTAGCATTTTATTTGTTTCTGGCGGTGGCAAGACATTACTGCAATCGGTATTTTTTTGTTCTGACATAGTTTTCCACTCCTGCATTGCCTCGTTATATGTATGGAAGATTTGCTTGCATCGGCATTTCACAGAAATCTAATTGTCATGCGGAGTACTATGTTCTTCTGCCTGCCTTTTTTTATAATCTTTTTTCATTTGTGCATCCCATTTTGGATTTGGCCATTTGACAAATCCGTTCGATTCCCAAAGAGCGGGTACAATGCCCAAAAGATCACGTCCCTTTTCTTTTGTCTGAACGATTTTATATGGCATCTGCGGAAAGCAAATTCATTGTTGATACTATTGTCGTGACTCTAAGGTTCCTGGTCTTCCGCTTCCAATCCCTCTTCCCAAATAACACACACAACTACGAACTTTAAAACTATCTTTATTATTAAATCGATTTCCGAACAACTATTACACTTTACTAATTTATTACTACAATCACTATATTCTTGCAACACGCTTTTACAGTAAACAATCGCGGAGGCCACTGGTCTTTTTGGTCATCGTCCTAAGACTGACTGTTTCCCGGACTGGGAAAAAATCGATCAGCAATTATCGCTTAGTCGATTATTTTACATCAGCCCGATAATTGCTGATCTACATCGACCATCGATCAACTGGGAGAATTGATCGATGGTCGATGTAGATCAGCAATTATCGGGCTGATGTAAAATAATCGACTAAGCGATAATTGCTGATCGATTTTTCCCTACATCTACATCGACCATCGATCAATTCTCCCAGTTGATCGATAGTCGATGTTGCATATTGCCGACCGTCGAGCAAAGGTAAAATACCTCGTATCGGAAATTGTGACATAGTTAGTTCGAATATTGAACCCAATCACCGATATGAGGTGCGCGTAGGGAAAGTTGGGACCAAACCGGGCCACGACACTATATGTATATATGTAAACTATACGTTTATTATGGTTCGATTTTATTAAATATAAAATTTCCGGAAATTACTATCGGACGATAGAAAAAAAAACTACGAACTTAAAAGACGAATCAGGTGACTAGTATAGGCTCAGTTAAAGCTATGGTTAATAATCAGTCACGGCTATTAATTTTGAAAATATACTTTATTAATTCGCTTAACATTTAATCCTTTACACAATATCGCGATAGGTACGACATACTTTTATAAAATAAAGATATGCAATAAATACTAGTTTTTAACTTACTCTTTAGAATTCAAATTTTATTAATTCACTTTACTCTACACTCAGAAAATTTTTAGAGTAAAATAAAAAAAAACAACTTTGATTCAAATGGAGTCAAATATGATTTTGCTTCGGCACTGTTTCTTTTTAAATCAAAGCGAATCCTATAATTTTACGATATATTTTTTTATTTTGATTCAAAGCGACTTTATATTTGATTTTATGATGCGTCCCTTTAAAGTAATAATACGAATTGGCAATAAAAAAAAGATGGTCTAGTTGAATTTAACAATATCTTCTCATTTAATTAAAATAGATCTTTATTTGTTTCAAACTTGCCTCATATTGAATCAATACGAGCTTGTAATTTATTTAAATCGAGTTTCCCTCGAAATATAATTCAAAATTCCTTTTGAATCAAAAAGACTCATGTTTATTTCTAATAAGTCCGTATATATAAGTAATAAGTCCGTATATATTTTTGAATTTAAAACGAATTTTATTTCATTATAATATAATACAAATTATACATTAGATATTCATTAAACATTATATGTACATTACATAATCTATTTTAATTAATTTTTATAGTAAGTAATACGAGTACCATGTTTCCACTACACCTTCTTCTATAAGTTATACCAGCAGCTGAAAGACGCAATGGTTTAATTTCCGCAAACTTCAATAAAAATTAAAAAAAACTCATGCGTTAACACATCACTTACATTTGAGCACATTAAACAACGGAAGTAGATCAAATTCGATTAATAACCCCGCTAATTGATTGTCCTCATCTTAATCGTCATTCACAAGAAACACAACTTCAGAATTTTCCATTTTGCAACCGTGTCACTTACTGTACTGTCACTTACTGTACTGTCACTTACTGTACTGTCACTTACTGTACTGAACAAAGGAACTGATCAAATGACAACAACATTTTTGTGCACGATCTAACAAGATTATGGAAATTCAACGGAAATAAATTCGTTTTACGAGATGTCTATTTAATCCAATTAGAAACCTGTTGGAATTAACAAAATAAAGAGTTTCGCTATTAATTCAATAAGATAGTCGATTTAAATCAAAACAATATCGCATTACATTAATGGTGTAGGACGAATCTTAACTTTGAACAGATTTCTAATTATTTTTATAGTACGAAATTTTTCTGAGTGTAGTTATTTTTAAGCTTTCGGGTCAGGTGCTTTCAGATAGAGAAAATGTTATGGCCCACAATGGTGCTAATATTAAGCGGAAGTGCAGATACATGATTTAAGCGTTGAGTGCGCCAAGTGCGTGCATTCAACGTGGTTAAGACCAAACATTAGTTTGGTTAAGGTAAGGTGACAAAAGGTAAACTTTGCTTAAATAAAGCCCAAGATAATTTTACCTGGGCAGGTAATTTGTGATCTATCAAGCCTGATGCTTCGATAGTAGCACAAAGGTCTTGCACCGAGAGAGCGTATGTGATTAGCGTTTCGAGAGGGTCTACCTTTGGTGAAAGTTGGCTTTTAATGTTTTGCAAGAGAGAATGAATAATTACCTCAGGTCGTTCATAAAGGAGTCTAAAGCTATGGTTTCGGTTAAATTGCGCCAACGTAAATGTGCGACGGAAATCCGAATGAAAGGCGTTATCGTTGTTTCAATGAAAATCCATACACCTTCGTATTCTAATGCATATTTTAAATTAAGTATTGTATAAATTTGCAAAATAAAGCATGTATCAAGCGCTTGAAGAAAATTTCCAAATTTATATATAACATTTTCGACAATAACAAAAAAATTTGTTCAATTATCTATTGAATCACCTGTAGCTATTATGTACGGCAGCTATTATGTACGGCAGCTATTATGTACGACAGTCTAATTCCATATTTTTGTAAAAGGTAGACCTTTTTTCAGCAGCGGATAATACTTCATTCTCTGAAGGCACAACAATCCGAAAACTGTCTTGAGACGAAGATATAGTTGGTCGCCAAAATTCAGACTTTCCTTTTTTTCCAGTACTGATCCCCCTTTTAGGTTAAATAATTGCAAGAGTGTCTTCTTTTATTAATGTAAATAGTTCTTTGCAATAACTATCTTTAATCCTTTGCACAGTTTTTGGAAAATTTGAAACAAAGTTGCCCCATTCATCCATTGCATTTTTAAGAATACAGGAAATGACGACGGGTTCCATTTTGATCTAAACTAATTTTAACTATTTTTAACCAACTAGTGGAATTACTGAGGCCCCGTGGCCAAATTGTTGTGCACTGACCCGTAGTATTTTAAAAATTTTTCACAAAATTTTTATCAATTTTCACAAAACCTTAATCAATTTTCACAAGAAGATGGCAGGGAAAATTTAAAATAATTACGAAGAAGGCAGGGAAAATTTAAAAAATATATAGAAGATGGCAGGGAAAAAGGATAGATTTAATCATAGTGATATCTCATCACTAGTAACTTACGTTATTTTAATTTGAACTCCACACAATACTCCAAACAATACTCCAGAGAACAATTCGTACTGTAAGTCAGCTCAATTTTTAATTTGTACTCTACAAAACACTCCAAACAAAACTGCAATTTTAATTTAATTCAATGCTTAAGTTTAATAAAATACTCCAAACAAAACTCCTATTTTAATTCAATTCAATTATTAGGTTTAATAAAATCTGTAGACTCTTATTAGAAGAAAGCACTTCACACTTTGAACATCCACTAAGTAATGCGGTCACAGCCACTTAATTAGGCTCGAAGAAAACAATTCAGGTCACCCATACATTCATAGCACACCGTGATATTTCCTAATTAGGAGCGAAGACAAACAATTGAGGACCCTCACACTACCATAGAATATTGTGTAACTGCCTATACCTATCCCTCGTAATTCATCGAAAAATTGTTTGTCACTTTCTACCCCACTTCAAATTTTTAGATTTGTTTTACCCCTAAGTCTTAAAGATTATATCTTCAAAGAATTTTCGTGTGCTAAATGGGATTTATTCTACACTACTCTGCTTTCCGATGGTTCTACTCTTTGCTGTGTGAAATGGTGTCGGGCTCTAAAAAATCTTGTTCTGTGATTCATCCCTTTACTATGTTCTAAAATAAATAGTTCAATGATTATGTACCTTACTGTGTCAGTAATTTGTTGCTCTACTGTGTTCTTTTTTTGTTTGCTACTGTCCAATAATTTTTGCCCTTACAGATTCCGTTCCTACATTATCTTTTTACTAAAGTATATCCAATACTTTGTTTTTAGTATAGCCCATTCTAAGAAAGTGGCTTCAAGTGAAGCGTCAGTTTGGTTTGATAAGGTTTGCGTTCTATGTTGAAAGAGTTCCTTCCATTTGTCCTTACACTGCACCCAATCGGTCTGATTATATTTTTAATTTTATCCGACTCTATTTACGTTTCTAAAAAGAAAAATAAGAATGGTCTGTATTACAATTCAATATTAAAATATCGATATACTTCGTATCGTAATCTTCAACAACGATATTTTTCAATGGCGAGGAGCTTTGCTCGCTTACCTCATATTTTTTATTTATACTGAAGGACGAGTAATTTGGAAAAAAAATTCAGAAATTCCTAATATAAATTATTAATATAAACATAAAGCGGAAGAGGAAGATTCGTCTTGGGGTGCTCCGCCGGGCAGGCGCTTCGCCAACCGAACGACGCCACTTGTTCGTAACAGGACCGTTCACAAAACTCGCAATTTAAATGGATTTTCTAAATTCAAGACGCTAACTGATACCGCACACGTATCTTTTCGAACTCTCGAACTTGTGAATAAAATGATTATCCTATCACGAGGCATAAACTGCAAAATATTTAAATACTCGTCTAAAACGCACAAATTAATGAATTCACCGACCTCACCGCTTCCGGCCTCTTTCAAGTAACGTTAGAAAAACTTCGTTCAGTTTGGGTGTGTGTGTGTGAGTGCGCAGTTGGTGTTGTTGTCGGTGTTTGCGACAGCGTTCAGTGCCCGACAAATGCTTCATAACCATTTATGGACATTGAAATTAAATTTTGTCTATGCCAGTACAAGGACACGTTGATGCCACCATAGCTGTACTCCATGCACATAGGCTGAGTTCGTGCTCTATTTACACCCATTGATCGTTGTACATAGAACACGTAAAGTGCATCGCAAAAATAATGTGTCGCCTGTCACGACAACACAACCACATAAACGGTTCGCAACGACGACTCAACATCCTTGAAACTGAAGTTCTCGTATGCCATGTCGAGTTTTAAATCTTTTCAGAAAGCCAAAACTCGCCTTAAATTCATCTGATCCGCCGAGTTTAGTGTTGAGATCAAGCGCTTTTTCGCACAAAATTGGTCCGGAAATCGGCTGTCCGGCACTTCGCTTCTGTTGGAACCACTTAAACAGAGCATCTTCGAGGTTCTGATTTTGCGCGCTCTTCAAAGTTTTTCTTTTTTAGCACCATCTGCAGTATCGAGCTGTGATACATATGACAACACTTTCTCTTTATTTTCCTTCAAATCTGAAATAGTTGCTTGTCCGATACCGTAGTAAGTAGCTAGCGAAACCGCACTCTCTCCTTTATCGAGTTTTGTTAAAATATCGAGTTTTTCTTGTAAAGTAAGTACGCGACGTTTCCGCTTAGACGTCGACGATCTTGACGTCGAGCTCATTCCCGAATATTTAAATATAAAATGCAAATAAAAATATATTTCACACCCCTTACGCTTATCGTTCGCTTTGCAGACAAGTTAAGACTGAAGCGACGATCGTAGCGCGTAAGCTTGCTGAGGCAAAGGAGGACAGCAGTGAGCTACGCCGTACGCGCTACAATGTTATTACAATGTATGAATTGTTACCAAAAAATTCTTCGGATGATCGACCTTCGGATAAATTGTATTATGGTTCGGTTAACCGAGCCTTCGGTTAATAGGCGTTCGGATAATCGACGCTTTACTGTAATCGAAAATCCATATAACCAAGGGTGTAGTAAAATAAGCTGATTATATTAATAATTGAATAAAACCTAATATGTTTCCATAGAGATATGTATGAAACATAGTAATATTAAAAAAAATATATAGTTTATTATTTTATTTCAAAAATGCACTTTGTAGTTCCAATTCATATGTATTTAAAAAATTACTTTATTGTTGTTTGGTTTGCTTCCTTAATATTTGAGAGAACAGCCTTTTCTCGCACATTACGTAGGGCTAAGCTTCATAGAGGCTATTGTTCTCCGTTGCCCATTGTACGGTGAAGACAATTTCAATATGATCCAAACAAAAGACAACCAGTTCAGTAAAAACTCCAGCTAAACGCACACATGCAAGCACAGCCAACCATACCCTGGTAGAACATCATCAATGAGCTCATCATGATACTCATCGCAACCAACCTAATGAGCCTTGTACGAGCGTGAGGCTTAAACTCATTTATATACCTTTAAGAAATCCTTCCCCTCCTAATGAGTGCTTCGATGAGTGTCTCGATGATTTTCATGATGAGCTCATGATGAGTTTCCAGTGATTTTAATGATGAGTTAGTGATAAGTGTTTCGATGATTTTCATGATGAGCTCATGATGAGCTTTTCAATGATTTTAATGATGAGTTTGTGATAAGTGTTTTCATGATTTTCATGATGAGCACATGATGAGTTTATCGATGATTTTATTAATGAGTGTTAAAAAACTACAAAAATATCATTTTACGAAGTAAACAAATAAGCAGAAATCATATTATCTGTTTTATTTGAAAACAACGAACTGAATGTACTTATATATATTTCTGTATTTTAAAAGAAGATATTCAATTATAACTAACGCGCTGATATGTAAAATCTAAGAGAAATAAATGGTTCATGTTGGAAACAAAAGAAATTTTACATAGTCCAGAACAAAAGTAGGGGGGGGATGATCATTGCAAGTGTAACCAGAAAACTCATCATATACTCATCGACGGACTCATCGATAGAACATTATTTTCTATATGGTATATTATTTATAATGAAGCCGGGGGTTTTCGATGTGGATGTTTGCTTCTTTCGATTTAATAGTATATGTAAACTGATGAGTTTTGTCTAGTAGGGTAGAAAACTTGCAAATACGTGTAAATCTTCATTAGATTAGTTTTATTTGGTATAGATATAGATTTTTCAAAATATTTGTAAAACTTTATTATATGAAATTATGGTGGTTCATATGTCCGCGTGGTTTTCAGAACCGCGTGTTCGTATAATCGTGCGGCTACTGTATATCCTGTTTTGGAAGAGCAGTGGAAAATAAATAATAATAGCTTCTTTTTTTATTATTTCTTTATTAACATATTTAAGCTTTTAAAATTGTAATGTTGTTTTAAAGCATAGATGTCTAAAAAGACTGGTGACAACTTGTTTGCATACAAGAGTTTCTTGAAATAGAATGCATTTTGTTATACCGTTTTAAGTGAATCATGTTATCATTTAAATATTTTAAGTTAATGATACACGAAAAGCAATTAATCATTGTTATTTGTTATTGATGATGTGGAAAGTTGATTTATCAAAGGGAATGTTTTTGATGAGGATTTCGGATTATTTACATCAATACCATAAAAATAGCTTTGGATAAAATCCCATACGTTGTAACTCAGGGTAGAATATTCAATATATAACACAAAAATAAGTTCTCTTTCTTAATTAATTTTTCTTTGTTGAATTAGTCGTATTTACTCGATATTAAAAACACATGTAGATATTGTATAATTTAATATTATCCGCACGAGCTACGCTCATGGATACTGAAATAAATTCAATCTTAAATCTTAAAATACAGCGTCTAAGGCAACCAAAAAGGAAGGCGTTTTGTGGAAAATATCATCTGATATTACATAATAATTTTGCCCTTCAATTGCAATAGCTGGTTGAATGCAAATATTCATTCCCTTATATTTTTCTTTAAGCTTTTCATATTTAACTTTTATATCCCCTTGATTTTTGACTTCTATGATGGTGCTGTTCAAAGAATCTTGAATGGAAATTGTTACTGATTTATTATTTCTTCCTTTTAACTGTAGTTTTCATCCCGATTGAAGAATTATAGTGTAATAATTTAAATGCAATTAAATTTTTCTCGGCTGAAAATAGAAAAAATTATATCATAATTATTAACGTCTGTAAACCACTTAATAGAAATTAATAAATACGAAGGTAAATAACAAACTTACTTAATTCAAAACTTTCGCCGTTCTTGGCTATATCGAACAAAAGAAAAGAAAATAAGCGGGTCATTCATAGAACAAAGTTATTAACCACGTATAAAAAACTTACGATGCCCGAGCCTGGACATTGTGAATTAAATCAGATGGCCAATTCGTCCCAGGCTTCGTTCTTCATCTTGGTTGTCGTACCATCCGCTTACACTAAATAATATTTTTTACTCTCATGGCAAGCGCCACACTAAATCGGACTCCTCCTTGGGAAAATTTTGTCGAACGGGATTTTCTCTCCTTTTTGGCGTCATAATTATGATTTTTATTATTGAATTTATTGAATTATGAAAAAAAAAAATTTAATTTTCAATCTTTAAATAAAGATTAATAAAATTTTTGACGTTTGACTGGAACAACAATGGAAAAATGGAAAATCAGCTGATAAAATTACCCGACCTACTAAATTGCTAACTAGAGGCGAATAACACAATTTATCATCCAGAGAAATTAATCAGTGATTCAATTTAATACTCAAGATAAGTTATCAGCTAGATAAGGCGAAAATAACCCGAGGTGAATAATACGGCCCTAAGTATACAAAATACGGTTTAAGGGTAGTAAAACTTTCAACCTATTTATGTAGTGAATATGTGTTATTACTTTGCAATTTATTGCATTACCTTAAACTTAACTATATGCTTGTGAAAATCATTATAATTTATATCAATCTTATTGTACCTACCTGTAACCTGGTTTTTCTGCGATTTGTTTTTCTCAGAACTCCCAAACTCTTTCACTCATATAAAAATGAAGCGAGCAAGTGGCTACGTTATCATACATCTATGAAGTTCCGACTTTCAGCTTCCTAGCATAAGTGGTTTCTGAAATATTAAAACCAAAATTTTCGTCTTACATTCCACCCACATTCCTCTTCTCCACTACCACTCCATTAGAAACTTAACAGTTGAAAGGTCCACTCAATCTACCATACCAATAACCTTAAATGCATTAGCTGCAAGGATTTGGAAGATGCAAGCCTTCAATAGACTGTTCGCACTGCCGAAATCCAATCACTCGGTAGCACACACTCAGAAAACTATCGGGATCAAATGGGATGGTTCACACATAACGTTTGTACTGCTCCCAGGTCCACAACCATAAAAAAATTGCAGCCACTAACTGTTATTTTTCCTGAAAAACACATTTTTTATATTCACAAAAAAGAAATTTAACACATTCACATTAATAAAATTTTTGACGTTTGAGTGGAAAAATAATGGAAAAATAGAAAACCAGCCGATAAGATTACCCGACCTATTAAATTGCTATCCAGACGCTCGTAGCAATAAATAATTATTTTACGAAAAAGTTGTTTGAATAAAAAATATGTTTAAATTTTTTTCTCACCATTTTTAGCGAGAAATGTAAAATACGGATTACGAACGATTCGAAGTACATTCTTGGCGAATATGTAAAAGTCGTCGTCGACGAACATGCAAAAGCGACTGCGCGGACAGTACTTTATCGCGCACTCAACTATACATAAACACTCAACTAAACATAGCATAACATAGCACAAAATATGTTTAAATGCACAATTGCGTTCTTTTTACGGTATTGTGTCGCAAAAATACTGATCGGACTCTCACGTCCCATCCCTTCTTTCCTGAAATTCGGGAAAAAGATAAAAATATCGCGCACTCAACTATACATAAACACTTAACTAAACATAGCATAACATAGCACAAAATATGTTTAAATGCACAATTGCGTTCTTTTTACGGTATTGTGTCGCAAAAATACTGATCGGACTCCCACGTCCGATCCCTTCTTTCCTGAAATTCGGGAAAGGGATAAAAATATCACGCACTCAACTATACATAAACACTTAACTAAACATAGCATAACATAGCACAAAATATGTTTAAATGCACAATTGCGTTATTTTTACGGTATTGTGTCGCAAAAATACTGATCGGACTCTCACGTCCGATCCCTTCTTTCCTGAAATTCGGGAAAGGGATAAAAATATCGCGCACTCAACTATACATAAACACTCAACTCAACATAGCATAACATAGCACAAAATATGTTTAAATGCACAATTGCGTTATTTTTACGGTATTGTGTCGCAAAAATACTGATCGGACTCTCACGTCCGATCCCTTCTTTCCTGAAATTCGGGAAAGGGATAAAAATATCGCGCACTCAACTGTACATAAACACTCAACTAAACATAGCATAACATAGCACAAAATATGTTTAAATGCACAATTGCGTTATTTTTACGGTATTGTGTCGTGAAAATACTGATCGGACTCTCACGTCCGATCCCTTCTTTCCTGAAATTCGGGAAAGGGATAAAAATATCGCGCACTCAACTGTACATAAACACTCAACTAAACATAGCATAACATAGCACAAAATATGTTTAAATGCACAATTGCGTTATTTTTACGGTATTGTGTCGTGAAAATACTGATCGGACTCTCACGTCCGATCCCTTCTTTCCTGAAATTCGGGAAAGGGATAAAAATATCGCGCACTCAACTGTAACTAAACATAGCATAACATAGCACAAAATATGTTTAAATGCACAATTGCGTTATTTTTACGGCATTGTGTCGTAAAAATACTGTTCGGTCTCTCACGTCCGATCCCTTCTTTCCTGAAATTCGGGAAAGGGATAAAAATAAAAATGCCAGTTTGTGAAACGTTTTTCTTTATTCAACCCTTTTTAAGTGAGTTTGGGATCGTTAGTTTTTTTTTCGGACCTTAGACGTTCCTGGCTTCAGCAAGCTCCTGGAATCCAGAACTCGAATTCGTGGAGCAATCTGGGCCGGTCTTTACAGAGAAAAACAGTATGTCTAGTTAAAAATAATACTTATGTACGTCGAAAATCGGCGTCTGATGTCGAACAAGCAAAATTTATGAGTCGAAAAGTACTAATCCGCGAGCCGTGGCCCGCCACGACTTTTATAGCCGCCCGCGAGCTTTTTGGAATGTCTTTTTCCGGCGGCCTTAATTGCGGCCATGTTCAGGTCATGGGCCATGTTTAGGTCATGGGCAGTGTTCAGATCTGAACATTCTCCCGCGCGCGAAATGTTGGTATTAGCGTTAATAAGTTTATTTTATTACATATTATTATTACCTTTTTTTGTTTAATATAATAATGTTATTAATGTAATTGTGCTTCATGGTTTGAATTAAATATACTAAATCTATAAATACTATTGTTAATGCAAGTGGAATTCATGGCTTAAACTAAATAAATCTTGTGCTATTATTGTTATAAGTATAATTCATGACTGTTCTTAATGTAATAATAATTATTGGCTTGATTAATGTGATGTGTTATTGTTATTATATGTGGGTTTTTGTATTGTACTTGTTTGTGTCATGTGATTGCGAGGACGTCTCGAACTAGACCACGTAGTGCGGCCCTTGGCATTTTACCATTTATTCACACAGGACCACGAAATTTGCAGCTTTCCTTCGCCGGGTTCAAAGGTCTTTTCTTTTGGTCACGACCACTTTTTCTCCAGGAATTTTTGGATTTAATTTGAACATTCCGGGGAGTTAAGGTATCTTGCCGCTCACGTCACTCGCACTAACTATATTTGGTGGCGAGTTACTTGGAAAAAAACACGTTTCGGTGTGGCTTTTCCTAACAACTAAGGAAAGGCGACCGCTAATCAGCCCGGGTACGCCTAATAAGATCCCTTGGATATATTGCATCGCCTTTGGCGGATTACTCCCTCGAGTAGAGCGCATGTGCGGCCGCAGGAATCACGTTAAGGGTGCCACGCCGCAACGGGATCGCCGCATGTGCGTACCCAGCCAAGAAAAGTCTACTGTGCGGGCATCAGGGCCCACCACTCACCTGGATATTCCTTGATCTGCTGCTGTTAAATGGTAGACGCGGCTTTCCCACTACGGAATATGCTTTACGATCGAACAGAAAACTAAAAAAATCGCGTTGTACACGGTGATTAATTTTTGACACGTCTGGATGCTGCTAAGGTTCGGCACTGACTGGGGCGAGCGTCGTTTTTCTTTCGCGTGGGTGGAATGTTGTTTTTGTTCACTGCCGCCGCAGATAAGTTGGCGCTGCGCACGTTGGGGTGACTTCAGATTTAAATCTGCCGCCGTGTTGTCAGGGCGGCTCGTTACAAACTTCACCTTTACCTTTCCTCCGCCCGTGAGAAATAGTGTATACGTTTTTCGGGACTTGTTTTTTATGTCGCTCCACGGTATCGAAGACATTTGTTCGTACGTCAGGTCCAACATATCTCCTTGCTTGGTTATCACCGTATATATCTTCCGGTTAACAGGTTCCGGGAAGCTGTAATTTGTCGGTTGCTTCGCGTGTTATCTTTGTGCCGATATTGCGACCTGGTGTTATCGGCAGTTGGTTGTTGCTCGGATCGTTTGTTGGTGATGCCGGTAGTAGTCGTATTGGTGAGTTTAATTCTTGTAATGGCAGATTTGATGCAACACTACAACTGGGAATCGGCGACAGGTCCAGACTGCGTCCTGGAGTCGGCGGCAATTCGGTGGTTGGATTGTGTGCTCCTTCTTCCAGTAGTTCTTCCTCGGAGAACCACCTTTAAAACTAAACTTACGAGTTTCAACTTGACGTTTTGAAATGTCATTGACTAAATACAAGTTGATATGTTTGAAACAAATATTTATTCAGCTTAAATTACAAAAAAAAAAAATAATAATAATTCTTGTGTTTACACATATGGACATGCATATAAATAAGGGCATAACATTATTAAATGTTTGTGCATTTCAAATGAATGAGTTTTGGCTGTCTAAAATAATAAACTTCCAAAAATTTTTGGTTCGATTGTTCTTAGCTTTCCCAGTGGGAATTAATAATCAATGGAGAAGTTGGCAAATCAGCAAATTCCGTTGTTCTAAAAAATGAAAATATTTATAATATGCCAGTAAGTACATGCCACCATAAAGTACCTTATAAGTGTCTTCAAGTTTTTCTCAAAAACTGGAATAATTAACTTTAAAAATATATCCCATTTTTCAAACAAGATATCTTCCATGTTTGTAAACAGAAATGCAAAGTCGATGTCAATCTATAAAATATAATGACACTAACTGTTAAGTAAGTAGGTACATAAAGTAGATATACATAAATTTAGCAATCAACTTACAAGGCGAGCGCCATTGGCAGATTTATACAATGGCCAGTTGCATAATATTTGCGCTAAACTTTTCTACGATCGGTTGACAGTGTGTCTTCTTAGCGAAGCAGCTTCCTTCCACTTCACCTCTACAATTTCCCAAGGTTCCGTATGATGTTTCAACCAAGTTTGGGTATCTTTCAAATCTTCTGCATACTAAACAAACATACGAATTGCAAAGTTTAAATTAATAAAGTAGAAATACTTAATTCGAAATACAGTACTCTCCCGGTAACGTGAACAGAATAAAACCGGACGCGTTCGCACTAGCGGGAGTGTTCACGTTAGCGGTAGTATAAAATCAAACGCAATTTTATACAGAAAAAGACTTAAGATTGAATTTCAAGTGTAAGTTTTAATTTATGCTTTTTATACATAACAACATTAAAAGAAAGGCATTTTACTTTTATTTTTCCCATTCTAACTATGAAAACATGAACTCAGAACTTGCATATGGAAAAATAACTGATTTACATTACATTAGGAAACAAAATAACGGGAAACAAACGATCCAAACGCAAAAATAAAAGAAGACCAAAACATATTTATTTGCCAGTATTGATCAATGAAATCTACACTTGATTGATTTTGTTCACGCTTGTCGTAAGACGTTGTAGATTAGTCAATAGAAAATATTTGCTGTTCACAGTATCGTTATGTTCACGTGAACGCTTGTTCACGTTACCGGGAGACTACTCTTGCGAAATTTTTTCCTGTGAAAAGTCCAGCTTTCCTCAGCTTGTGAATTTGATTTTTGTATGCTGTAAAGCTTTTTGGAGGGATATTAACTACCTTTATAGTAGTAGGTTTCCTCAAAACATATTATTAGTATTATAGAGATAAGACGCATGTAGAGTTTTACTTTTTGCTTCTTTATAAATTTTTGAGAGATAATAGTAGCTAGTTGTTGGAAGTCACTCTCGCGAAGAAAAGTGCTTTCATCGGAATAATGCTTCATGATGTCTCTTATTAATTTTTCCCTGCATGCTGGAAGCAATGAATTTTTGTTTGATTTGTAAGATGTCCAAATGTTTCTTCTACACTCAGAAAAATAAATGGTTGATTTCAACCATTTTTTAACTATTTTTCTAATTGAAATAAAGCTTACCAGAAAAATAGTGATAATTCTAGTTAAATTAAATAGAAAAATAGTTTATGCTCATTCTTACGATAATATAGTACATTCTACTAATAAATTGTTGTTTTGACTTTAATATGGTAGGAAGTATCTTGTTCCTTTTTTACTACTATTCTAGTAATATTGACTAAAAAATTGTATAAATTATGGTACGTTGCGAGAATAGTAGGAATAGTAGTTTTATACTATTTTTATTCATAAAATTCATAAGTGCAAAATATATACATACCTAGTGTTGAAATTTATCGGCCGGTATGCATTTATACCGACCAATTTTTCAATCGGAACCGCACTTAATAATTCGAACAAAAATCTTCAAACAAAATTATATCGCTATTTTATAACATCTATTTATTTTCGTGGTATGCTTGTTGAATGGTTGAATATGACTGGGTACAAATATGAAAAATAATTCGTCTCGAAACGAAATGTGCGTGTGATGTACTTTTTAATTCTCATGAAAATGCTGGGGTCCCATTTCACACTCCGTCTTGTCAATTTGCATCGTCAGACGGAATATGATCTGAGACCACAACAAATTCACGGCGCGCATTTCGTTTCGAGACGAAACATCTATCGTTACAAACGTTATCGAATTGTAGTAGTTTTATTATCTGCACGTCTAACCTAGTTACAGGAGGTTTGTTTAAATTTTATTCATACTTACATACTATTTTCAATAATTTCGTCTTTCGAAATATTACTTTTACGGCAATTATAAAAACAGCTAAGATATATTCATTGAATTTTATTTTTTATATCATAACATATGTACTTAAAAATACTTCGATCTTACAACGTTTCTGTTGTCTCTAGTCATATGCTTATGTTTATAGCACACAGTTCTGTAATTTTATCACCTATGATATAAGCTAATATACTTTCATCCAAGTAAAGTATTTCATACTGAAAAGCAAAAAAAAAAAATTTCTCCACAGTTCTTAACTTCGAAAATACTGTCCATTTCAAATATTTTTAACTTAGGTTCGGACAGAAAAATATAACAATCTCTTCTATAAAGGGTGCCTTTAATGACTGCGTCTTCAAATGCCCGAAATAAATTATATTCATTTGAAAGTAAATTTAAGTTTATACAAATTAATTGAAAATACAGTCAAAACCGGATATAACGACATTGAAGGGACCCTCTAAACTCGTCGCTATATCCAATAGTCGTTATAAGCAATATGCAATTTAGATACATTCCTTTGTATAGAGATTCGACCAGGTTCATGCCATTCAGTCGTAATAACCGATCCGTCGTTAAAAGCGATGTCGCTATATCCGGTTTTGACTGTAGTCATAATTTTTTAGGTCTATTACTTTCCTCACGTTGAATTCAAACTTTTCCTCTATTCCTTTATTTTGCAGTGTTCGAAATGTGTGAATATATTGAAATTTTATTGCAACTTAATGGCATATATTAATTCGACTTGTAGTGTTGTTTGTATACCGTTTAATAGATTTATGTTTTGCTTCAAAACGAAAACAGCTTAAATACTTAATCGGTCCAATTCCTTTAATAATAGTTCCTTAATGCAAAAGAAAATGGTGTTTGGGTTTTAAGGTATCTTTGAATATATTCATATACATTTGATTCATTTCGGCAATGCACTTTATAATGTACACTGAGAGAAAAAAGAAGTAGAATCAATCTAAAACAACCTTAAATTAACTTTTTTTCAATATGATTTTGACGTTACAGTGAATATCCTGAATTGAAGAGTGGCTGTATTAAAATAACATTTCGTATGACTTAAAATAAGTATCGCATGATTCTTTTAACCCCGTTTGGATTAGGAAAACCAAGATTTAAATCAACTTATTTCATTCTTAAAATTATCATACACGTCCTTATTTAAAACCATATCTATATTAAAAAAAAAAACTTTTTCGTACTTAAAATAAGTACCACACGATTCTTATATTATTTATCATCCTTATTTCAAAACATCAGTTGCTTCAAAATCAGTTCGTCGTGGGTATTTACCTACATAAAATAATAACAACACGCACAGTTGTTTATACTCAATAACAACAACTTTTATTAAAACATATGAGTATATGGTTAACAAGAAAATATTCAAAATAAATCATACAAATTTCGATAAATATACAAATATTTACACTGTTTATTCCTGGTATACAATATTCCATTAATAATGGGAAATAAGGTCAGAGGAAAAGTTGTAAATTCGGTAATATGTTTAATACAAAAAATATCAAGACACTGTCCTACTTGATAAGAAAATAAATGTTCATCGAAAGAAATAACTTCCATTAGCTTACAAATAACAAAAAAATCATTATTTTGTGCAATTATAAAATACACTGTTAGCTTACATTTTGTATAGTCAATAACTATTGGACGATTTTCAATTTTAGAAAAGAAATCTTTTAATGTTAAGTCCTCTTCACTGCATTCTTTATAAGAAATGTCGTATTTATAAATCCGTATTTGTACTTTTCCAATGTTTTTGAAAATTTGTTACGAATTGTTTCGGCACCAAAGGCGCCTCCAATCCGCATCCAGATTTGATGGGCCCCCTTGGACCCAGACAGCATTATCAGCCGACTGCTCAGGAGCCGGATGGGGGGGGGGAGGGGGGGTTCGAAGAAAAATGTCCAAGAGGGCACCATCCTTGTTGATGCTGTCAATAAGGAAAAAAATTGAGGACGAAATTCAGGGGAGAAAAAGGCCATAGCCGCACCACTACCGTCTCGACTCAAAGCTATCTTCGGAACCGCGCCACGCGAAAGAGAAAGAGAGAAGAGTTCTGACAACTCAAGGCCATCCTGATCCGATGGAGCCCCAGGGCCCCTTTAGGTGGAGATCTACTCCATTATACAACAAAAAAAAGTATATACGACAGAACGAGAATTCGAAAGGAGGATGCAACACGTTGCCAGCTTCGCTTCTCTACTAGATAAAAACCTGTACAAAAACACTATACTTGGAATAATAATTATCAATTCACATGCAAAAAGAAAAAAATCATATATATAAACAGTTCATCAAGTAATATTTAATTTCGTAATTCAGAAAAAAAATTGCGATCTCATATGAAAAAAAAACAAATTCGTTTATAGTTATTGATTTATGTAATAATGTTCGTCGATCGGCAAATGCTGCTGTCGTTGGGGCCCTTTTTCATCCTTCTAAGACGATTGCTTGTATGGTTTGAATAAAAACAAATTACCTGCAGGTTTTCCTTTCCTTTCTTTTCGGTAGGACAAGGAAATTGTCTTTAAGAGGTTTAGATTTGGAAAAAGAAATACACTGGGTACAATCAAGAGTCCGATGTTAGGTTGCAACAAAAAAATAAGTTTTATAGGGGTTTTTTTTTCACTCCAGTCACTTTGGGGACTGTAGCTCGAAATTTGGCTAGCGCTTAAACTTAGTTTTAAGGAACTTCACTTTTTTTCTTTTTGCTTTCTTTTTTTTTCAAAGAAAAGAGTTACTTCGAAGTGGACTTCACTTTTTCTGTCCTTAGTTTTTTTTTCTTGTCCATCCACTTCAGTCGTCACACCCCGAATACCGAAAAAATTTCTCTCTCCTGATCGCCGTGAAAAAAACGGTCTCTATGACGAATTTTATTTTCAATTTACGCGGGAAGCGATGTTCACTTGGGTTTTTACCTCGTGCACCCAGATGCCGCCAAGATGCAAATCCAATTTCGGCCGAATTTTATTTTTAAAGCATGACGGCTTTCATTATTATTATCGGTATGGTTATAGTATATTTATATTTATAATTATTACTATTGGTAAATGTGTAATGAAATAGAAAAAGTAACATACCTTGTGGAGCGGACACTTCAAGACGGTTGAGTGAGATGAAGTAAGAAAAATAAAAATGATCCCTGTGCGAACACACCACACACTTTTGTGGGTTTGAGACCATTCGCATGCCAATGACAAAATAAAGAGGTCTAATCAAAAAAACAATTAATCAAGGCTGCATTCGTAACAAATTGCAATCCACATTTCATGGCTACTGAAAAAGGTGGACTTATCCTGGATGTAGTATTTTTGAGATATGCTTTAGAGCTTTATGTGCTGCTTTAAATCTCATAGACAATAAATGTTTCAATGTGGTCCCACGTTTCTAATAGCCGTTGCAGTTTCATGTAATCACATATGTGATATATTTCTTGAAATGTCTTCCTTCGAAAAATACGGTAAACCAATTGTTTTAAAGAATAATGTGAATTTCATAAAAGTACTTCGAAAGCTGTTCAAAACTGTAATTTGAAATGTCATTTTGACACTGTTCGTACTTAAAGTAATTCCAATGCTGCTAAAATATAATAATACTAGAGATCAATTTGAGAACGAACAGATTAGATATAAGAATTTGTATATATTTTTTACAAAGAATTCGAATTGCATTGCGATCACGAACAAACCTGACATACAGTCTGTCAAGAATGAGTTTACACATAGGAAAAAATTCAATTTTTGATCTTTTTAATTATAAAATACTACTTTTTATTTATGTAAATGAATTTTTTTTCTTAATTATATTATTTCCAACCGATATATACAAAAAAAAAGTACAACTCAATGCAAAAAAAGAACGAAAAGAACAACGAAAACAATTATTACAATTCTTGAAGTGTAAGAAACTCTTTAGACAAATTATTATTGTATTTAATATTTATTTTACAGGATATTTAAGATTTATTATTTGGTATATTTAATATTTGGTATGGCCACCTTTGCCATCCACCACGCATTGCAACCGATTTTTCATTGAATGAATCAACTTTTGTAGGTCATACGTGGTTGGTATTTTTTTCCATTCTTCGAGAATCGCAGTTTTTAAGGAAGTTCGGTTTTTGGGTTGCCTTTTAGCGACTTGTTTCTTTAAGTAGGCCCATAAATTCTCGATGGGACTTAAGTCAGGACTCTGGGCTGGTGTATCCATCACTTTTCCCCAGTTGTATAAGAGCCACATTCGCACCATTTGCGCCTTCTGTTTCGGATCGTTGTCCTGGTAAAACTTATGCATGATTTTAATTTTTGATTGTTTTTGTCCGTGGATGGTTAACATTTGATGTTTTTGAGAGGGCTAATATTTTTGATTTCAAGAATACCATATGGATCCACCCAGTAATCATAGAAATATTTCCACACCACCACACCTTACCAAAGTTATCTCACCGTTTGTTCCAATAGTTGGGAATGACAATAAATAAAATCTGGTTACCATATAATAAAAACCATAATATTGTTTTCCTTAAGCACATAATAATTATCTTACATAAACACTCAAGGTGTTACTCCTACTGATGATTCCCGATAGCGTGGGATGAAACGTACGTATAGGATGCTTTATCCAAACTCTAATGTCTTGGTCTGATTAGATTCATGTTTGTGTTCTCCCAAAATTTGGGGAGAATATACATTACACTTCCCACTAGGTCCAGATTCATTGGAAGAAAAAATGTTTCACACACAAGGTTGAAGAATCTATTAATAATTATTGTTTTACAGTTCACCAGTACTTTAAACTGCACTTGTACTTTAATTGAGTCTTTTTCTATGATAAAAATTATTGTTATCATCAAAATTTACTAAAACTGATAAGTTAGACATAGGCAAGAAAACATTGTACAGCCTTATACAGAAAGAGAGGTTCATCTTCCAATCATTATTATTGAATGGGATCTTGCGTTCGAAGTTCGGACAAATTTCACGTTTCGTGAAAACAAATTTGCTGCTGAGTGTGCCCCAAAAGATTACCGCGAATTAAGTCAACAAATTCTGGTTCCGGCATATGCGTTCGTAGCAGGGTGCGCAAAACCGTCAAATCCTGCTCAAAGGATAGATACGATTCGTTGGGAGCTTGCCGCCTCGCCAACATCTGCTTTCGTACCTCCCGATCGGAGCTACGATCGCCCCAAGCCTGCAGGAACGTCGCCCTCAATGATTCCCAAGCGTTCTCCACGTTGGACCTGCTCCACAACCAATACTATTGGTTTAGTCTTCCGTCTAACAGTAGATGGAAGTTCTGGGCCAACAGATCCATGCGTCCGCCCAGATCCCCCCTAGCTAAAGCTTCGGCCCTAAAAACTAGCTCTTCTGCTCGCAATGCTTGGCTGTCGCCATTAAATCTTAAACGCCAATGGCGAATGGGACTTCCCAGATTGCGGATTCTCATATTTGGGCCGTTGCCATTGCGATCGCCCATGTGAGCTGGCGCATGGGTCGGTCGGTCCCGAACTTGCACGGATTCATTCCAGGCATAAAATAAAATCTAAATTGCTGGTGGTGGTGGAGGTGGCAAACCTGCGTTGGGCGGTTGTTGTTGTGACTGCAGTGTCAACTCCTCCCTCAATAATGTGCGTATCAATCGCCTTAGGTCGTCTACTCCCGGTTCAGTGCGTACCAAAGGTGGAGTCGAGCGCGCTGGTGCCGGATTTATTGCAGCCGGAATACCTGCGTCATGTACGTCGGACCAACGTGGCCGTTCGACTACTATCCTTTCTGGTGATTGCAGAATTGGATTCGCGAGCTGATCCACTCCTTGCTCTTGACCAATTGAACCGTCAGGGGCGTAAAAGACACCACCGCCGACTGTTTCCAGCGGAAAATCTAAATTTAACCGCCTTGGTGAAAGTCCGCCGGCCGCTGACTTAGTTCTGCTGCGTGTCACGACTCCGGTTCTAGCGGTGGCGCCCTCCACGCCCCTAACCGACCAATAGTCCTGCGGTTCAAGTGCTTGACGACAATTGGGACACGTTTTGTGACGCAATCCACACTCTTCCACACAATGCAAATGAAAGGTGTGCCCACATTTCGTTCGCGCTTCGTCTTCGCCCCCCACGATGTTTTGGCACATCGTACATATTTCTTCATTTCGCCTCAACGGCGATCGTGGCAGTGACGAGTGATTGGCTAGAGAAATGAGTGAACAGAGGTAAGTGCAGCAGTTATGCCCAAAAAAATTGCCCCAATGTACGACAGAATCAAATGAATGTACCAGGTACCTCGTTGAATGACTGCCTCGATGAGTGAATGAGCGATTGAATGAACTGTGAGTGTAGTAATGAGTGAAGTATGATTGAATGCGATTGATTGGGTGATTGAGTGCACGAACTATTGTACGAATGAATTATGAATAAATGCTGTATGACTAATAGAATGTATGGGTTACTGAAGGTATGGGCAAAAAAATTAAGTTGTGCGATTGAGAATTGAATGACTGTTTACGTGACTATTTAATTCCGACTGTAAGTAATTTGCACGAGTGGTTGACTGAAAAAAAAATGAATGAGTGGTTGTATGAAATTTAATGAACGAGTAGCCAAAAAAAACCAATTATTGAATGATGAAATGAATGAATTATGTGTACTGAAGTGGATGAACAATCGAATGAACGGATGAATGAATTTTTGAATGTATGAATAAGTGATTGCGTGAACGACAGATCGAATGTAAGTATCCAGAAATAACGAATGAATGACAAAACGAATCCTGAACGAAAAAGTAAATGATTGTGTCTATGTTAATTATGTGTGCGAAATTGAATTAAAAAAAAAAATGAACCCTCACGCTTTCGCAACTTTTCCCCTCCCCTCTATGCAGAACAAATCGCGAAGCCGATCTTGTTCTTTTCCGACTCATCAGGAAAATCTGGAACGCGATAAAGTTTCAACAAAAAAAAAATTGGGGAAAAATAGCAAACAAAATTCAAATATCAGCAATAAAAAGAAATCTACGTTAAATAATCGTCAAAAGAAAAATACTACGTTAGTTCAAAAAAAAATTAATCTACTTTAAAAGGTACTCTAAAAGGAAGGATAAGGATTTAAGGTACTTTCCGAAATTTCGAAGATATTTTCTATCACCAAACTCACCAATGTTTCGCAAGTATTGTTCCCAACTGTCTGACGACACGCCCGCTAAGTCAGGGCATGCCCAGCTCTCAGTTGGGTACTCACGAACCAAAAGTGGAATGGTTAAAAAAAAAACAGTCTGACCCAACTTACATCAAATCAATCCTGCATACAGACAATGTTTCCCTTTCCTATGGAACCGAGTTGGCGCCTAAAGGTTGCCAAAACGGTTCGTCGATAGGATCGTTCCACATTGCCTCCATCCAAGATCGAAAGATGATTTGCTGTTAAACACAGAAAAGCTTGTACACTTAGGCTTTTGTAGCCGTTCAGGCGAAAATACTGTCGCAGAACGACGAAATTTAAGACCTCTTTGTACGGAATTTTTCAGAGCTCGCGCGTGTTGATAGGCTACGCTTTGTACACGAAGCGTAGCTTAGGCTAGCCCCACGTTGGGCGCCATTTGTTGTGTTTCAGGCCTTGGAAAAATTATTTTGACTTGAAGAGGTCAAAATAATTGATGGATGGGTAAAGGTTCGGGACGGAATGAGCCAATTCTTCCTACGTCTGAATTATGGCCTGAGTCGGAACAAGAACCACCCCACACTGCTGTAGCTAGTCCCGCCGCCAGCAAGCTTCTTCAAGTCAAAATAATTTTTCCAAGGCCTCAAACACAACAATGATATGCAACGTTTGACTCCTCTACTTTTACGGCGCATTGCAGAACTCACTCTTAAGGGCGCGAGAGTCGCAAAGTAAAATCGAAAATTTCACTTAGTTTGCTTTGATTTTTCTTCGAGAGCGTAAGAAATTATTTGTGAGCATCGAAAATTTAAATCTGAACGATCACGCACGATGTATAACGATTCAACCGGTTCAAACTTTGAACCGGTTGTCTCCGCGGCCCCAAAAAATCCGGTGTCCAACTATTTTCCTCAATTTAATTGTTAAATTACAAGAAATAATTGTGACATTTCTGCCAGCAACATGAAATCTGCGGAATAGACAATGTAATTCAAATTCGAGAAAAATTAACAGTATGAAATTCACCTTAAGTCTCCGCGGCCCCAAAAAATCCGGTGTCCAACTATTTTCCTCAATTTAATTGTTAAATTACAAGAAATAATTGTGTGACATTTCTGCCAGCAACATGAAATCTGCGAAATGAATAATATAATTGAAATTCAAAAAAGTAACCGTATAAAATAACCTTCTCCGCGGCCCCAAAAACTCCGGCGTAAATGTTCAACTATTTTCCCTCAACAGGTTAAGTTAAAAATTGCATAAAGTAACTTTAGATGATTCTCCTACCAGCAACATGAAATCTGCGAAATGAACAATGTAATTGAAATTCGAGAAAAATTAACAGTGGAAAAATCACCTTAAATCTCCGCGGCCTTTATAATTTAAAGATCTGTTACACCTTACACTTGTTACGCCGTTAACTGACACTTTGATTTGAAATTTCTTCTTCTTCTTCGAAACAGTGGTCACTGCTCACTGCAAACCTACTGATAAAATATGAATGCTTTGGAATTTAAATAGAGAGCGTTGCGCTTGTTAAACTGTATTGCTCAATTTCTGTGTGAGCAAAATATTATTCGCTTTCTAAGTAAACAAAATAATTTATTATCACAATATAAATTGGGAGAAATTGAGATTTGCCAAAAGTCGGTAGAAATTGATCATTTCGAGCGAAAAGTCGTAAATCGGAATACCCCTATTTTATCCCAAAAATATCGGTAGAAATCCGACAAATCGGTAGAAATGGCAACAGTGGCCACACGTCCTTACAGCTCGACCTCTGCAAGCGTTCTGAATGAAAAATTTGGTTGAAAACTGTAGTTTGAAAAATCGTTGCAAAAATGTTGTTATGCTAACTTTTTTGAAGCTATTTGAATTTAAGTTGCTTTAGAACGCTTTGATAAAGTAATATAAGGAAAAACTAAATAAAAAAAATCGGTTTTCATACAAAATTTTAGTAATGAAAAACATGTTTTTTTTTAAAAAAAAATCACAGTTTTCAAAATGCATTATTTCCTAATATAAGTCAAAATGAAAAATTCTAATTGCTCCAAAAAGTAGATTGATCTTTCTCAATTGAATGCAAACAAAAATAATGAAACTTATACTTCAGAAATGTTTGCAAAATTGCATCAACCAAATGTGTGTTTTCAATAGTTTCAAAAACTTGCTCAACGTAATCGCTTATAATTTTTCTTATAAACAAAATTTCAAAAAACTAATCCATATTTGAGTTAAAAACATATCGTTAGTTATATTTGTCCAAACAGAAACGACTTATCTTTTGCTGCTTTCGAGATTATGAAAAGCCCGTTTGCATGATTTTCAACAAAAACGCTGTTTTGGTATACACGGGCCCTTAAGGCTGCGTCCACCCTCCTTTCAAAGGCGAAGGGAACGCTAAAGCGTAGCAATTTAAAGGGCCTGAATGTGAATTGTTATTCTTGGGGCCCGTCTCACCGTTTAACACGCATTTAATAAGCCTCAGAAGGGCACACCGGCCCGCCGCGTTGTCTGATCAGGGGACCAATGGGACCATAAAAAAAAATTTAAAATGCGCTATGGCACTCACCTTGCATTTACCGTGTAGAGGGTCTTACTTTCTTTTCGGTTAGGTTACTCTGGATGCGGTCTGCAAATTTACTGACGTACTTGGACGGGTTCCTGTTTAACTCTCGACTTACGCGCACTTAAAAAAAAAACTACTTAAAAAAAGAAATGTTTGGCTCCTGGGTTGGTTCGGCTCGATTGTTTATTCTGATGCGGTTGATGTAAATTAAAATAAAACATGAACTAATGCGCGTACTTAACAAGATCTCGTTTCACGCCTGACGCAGTGGTGCCAGAGCGTCTCGTTACAAGTCTGCGGGCTCAAAGGAAGAAATGCATTTTATTTAAGGGATGAACTCAATAAATATTTTTTCACGGAAGTTAGTACACAGCCTTTTATTACAAGACATAATTTTTCTTACTAAAATAAACAGTCTTCATTGGATAATAATATTATGAACGAAATCGTTGGTGTGAGTATTTCGACTGGAAAAAAGGCTAAATAATCGAAGGAAAGAGTGGGATTTCACCTACGCTAGCAACCACGTCGCTTGGGTTCGCATTTCAGCCAAATGCATGTAGGCGAAATTGGCACACTCCTTGTAGTACCTTAATTTCCCTTTGATTATTTTGACTTTTTCATGTCGAAATAATCACACCAAGGCTGTTGGAGACAAATAAATTTTTGAGCTCTTTGAGTTCTTTTTTAAAATCCAATTTATTCGAGCAATCAATCGGTTTCAATTCAAATGAAACAACAAATATATTTCAAAATAAAAAATAACTAAAAATTTCGTCAATTGTCCCTGTGTTAAAAAATACGAAATTAGTGATAATTTAACTTAATACTACTTGAAGGCTATTGCCGCCATTCACAGTCGTCATAAAGTTGGCTTTAAATTAAAGCTGACTGTGAATAGCGGCCTATGTATTTTGCTTACCCTAATATTTTATAAATTCACAAGTTTTTTTACCTTAGTTATATTTAGAAGCTCGGCTAGTTCTCCGCAGCATCCACCACGTTATTTCAGGCAGGAAAAGAAAAGAAAAAAAAATAGTAGCAATTGAAAAAAAAAAAAAAAATACAAAAGAAACTTAAAAGAAAAAAAAAACATCTACTGGCCACTCTACCCTCTATACGTCCGTGCCAACGAAGGCTTTTCTTCAGAACAAATACAAATAAAAAATTAATAAAAAGTTTTAAAAATAAAATCAACATAAATAAAAAATTTTCAAACAAAGTTAACAAAAATAAAAAGTTTTCAAACGAAGTTAACAAAAAAAAAATTAAAACAAAAATAAAAACATTAACATTCCAAAATTAAAAAATATAGGTATAAACTGAACAAACAACACAAATTAAGTTTCTCTTAATCCACTTTGTACCTTTAGCAGTACTTCAATTTTAAAGGTAGTCTTAGCAGAAGGCGTTATTCGTCTCAAATCTGCTAAGACTGACCTTAGAAACATGGCATCCTCATCGTCCGAGGACGAGCTGCATAACTTCTCTCAAAATTCCTTCAAAGCTGTCAGAAACTCGTCCTCGATTTCCTCTGCCTTTCTCCTTTTTGTCTTATCTTCGGCTTTCGAACTTTTTGTGCTGCTCGAAAAACTTTCTTTTTCGAAGTCTTCAGTTTCGACGTCGTGGCGATTTTCTATGAATCTATAAGAGAAAAAAACAAATGAATAAACTGCAATTTAATTTGCAATTTTGCAATTGTATTACCTGCGCTGTCTCAAAAACCTATCCAGGAATCTGAAACTATCGTAGTGGCTCCATTCCTAGTATCGCGACCTGATCCGGACGGCTGATCGCGTCTTTTTTTCACCTTTACATATCGATCCCGGAGAGCTTTCCATTTCTTTTTGGCTGAAATGCGATCAACAAGAATAATAATGAAAATAATTATGTCGTAGAAATGTGGAAAAGATTTTTCATGGACGCATTCCAGTGACGTGGGACAATATGTTAAACATAATAAAAGTGAAATCTACTTATCGTCCACATTAAAGTCTTGGCTTAACTGCAGCCGTTTCGTGTCTTTATAAGAAGTCAGACCTTTGTTATAAAGCTCAGGATGGTCTCTCATCGCGGCTATAAATTCTTCTATATCGGTCGCATCAGGCGAACGCTGCACAATGGACCCCGATGTAAAATGTTGCTATTGTACATTCTTGGACATACGAATTTGTTGATTCAATCAATTAAATTAACGCAGATGTGGCAATCAAATTCTTTGTTTCATCTGTCTCTATGCCTGTAATGCACGGTCAATGCCCTTTTATCACCATAAATAATTTGGCGGAGAGCTTCCACGTGTCATAGTTCTCTCGCCCTTTCAAATTTTCAATGTGCTTCCTCATCGTAATTAAAATTTTTGAAAATCACAATATTATCACTAATTCGACCGCGCTTAGCTTGAGTTTTTCTTGAAAACTGAATGAAAGAAAAGTTAAACTCGTTTCACTAAATTTCACTGTAACATGCGGTCCCTAACCTGTTGTCCGCAGTAAAGTAAAACACTTCCCGTTAAGTAAAACACGTCTGCTCTGTTCAAGGCTTAGCCAAAAAATGGTGACATTTTTTTTATTTAAACGCAGCTCATACACATACCAGCAAAAGGCACAACACTTATGCTTCTGGTACGGCACGTGTACCACGTCGTGTCGTAGTCGCTGTTCGAGGAATTTTCAAATTCGCGGCTGTTGCGCTTTTCCGCTGGAGCACTCATTTCGTTGTTTTGATTGTTTGTTTTGCACAGCTGAAATTCAACACTCTTCTTTTCCGGATCGGAACCATTAAGACTCAGTTATAATGGTTCCGATCCGATCCGGCAACGTCGATTACACTTGTGATAATCGACAGGATCCTCGTCATTAAAAACGAATTTTAATTATTTTTAATTAAATTTTATTTCGTATTTTAATAAACTTAAACTATTCTCCGAACAACCGTACTGTTCGAGAAGATGAAAAGCAAAGGACATGAGTTGCTGGTTGGATAAAGTACTTATGTATGTGAATCTATTTCTATTGTTCTGATTCTTTCTGATTTACAAACGAACTCCGACTACAATAGAATTTAAAATTCAATTCAATTTTAAATTCAATGCAATTTTGGCTTTAAGAGAATCTTACATTGAATGTGGCCATTACAAATTCTGTTACTTAAGGTGGCTGATTAATTTGCGAGGAGACTATTTTATTTCCCCGCGATTAGAAGTCATATAGATATAAAATCTATCCGGTCTCTATAAATGGTGTATCGATTCAATATCGATCTACCAATGGGAGTAAAAAAAAAATGCCGCACAGTAACGCATAATTAGTAGCATACAACACGACAAAATGCACGGCAAGAGAAAACACCGATCCACCTGATGGGAATAAACACAAATATGTCGCACAATAACGCAAGAGCGTTCTTTCTGCGGATGTCATTGCACCTTATCTGCCGTTTCCTCTTTCGAGGCTGCTTGCTTTGAACTATACACAGTCCAGTTTCATCTACATTCCGAATTCTCGCTGGCGGAAAACAATGCTTATCATACTCTTTTTCCAACAAATCAAAAAATATGTTTACATTTTTTCGAATAAAGCCCTTGGCTCTATCAAACAATGTCCCAGTTGGTACATGCAAGCTTAGTTTATCTTTATGCCTTCTAAGAAAGGAATAGAGCCAATCCTTAACCGCAAACTCTTTCAATAATGAAAATGGATGGGGAACGTTATTTTTTTTTTTCCAACTTGAAATGCTAAGGAACGAATATCGGCTCTAGTTGAACCCCAGAAACGTGATTCCATTTCTACTAGGTATTCAACTAGTTCCTTTTCGACAGTTTCATTGAATACCGGCTTACGTTCTATGGGAGTAGCTAAAAGTTCCTCCGTTGGCTTTTCACTTCTCGCGATTCGTTGTGGAACTCCGAACGTCTTTGCGGCTAAGAAAATACCCATATTTCCATTTTCCACTTCCTGTACTGCTCGTCTCATCATTTCGGCATCCCATTTCCGAGACTTTTGACCTTTTTTAGGCATATTGATAACTGCACTGAAAATAAAACCAGGAAGAATTAATGGAGTATAATTTGGTATAGTACACCACAATAAACCCCACTTGGTATTCCACATTGTCCGACGGACACTTATACCAATAATTCTATCGTAAAAAGTTAAAACCATAAAAAAAGAGAAAACCACATACTAAGGTTAGTAAATGTATAAAAACACACGGCTTTATGTATATGAAATAAATAATTTTTGTTTCCGTTCACTTTCGGCTTCAAAATGACACTTTATTAGACGAGAAAACAAAATGAGACATCACTGTTTGACATTCTTTATCGAACTGCTGAAAAACAACTGAACTAATGAGTATGCTGGAACATGTAAAGGTATAATGTGGTAACAACACTCCTCACCACAAGAACAGTGCTGTCGTAACATCATGAATAATGGGAATATCCCGCCATACAACTTTACCCGCATATACCGCGTTACCCGAAGTTACTCTAATATTAACATTCATTCAATTTCAATTCAATTTCATCAGATCTGGATGAATATCAGGCGCTTGCTCTGTGCCAAGGTTTTTATAAAATTCGTGAAAAGATGGATTTATTAAGGGTAATAAATCTAGCAAGTCCTTCTTCTTTTTCTCGCCTATTTTAATCTCAGTTTTGAAATTAGGAACGTTATCTATTTGAACTTGGTTAATACCTCTTTTCTGAATATTAAAAACGGCAAATGATTCGTTTTCCATTAAACTGGTTTTATATACATATAACTTTCCCGCAGGCCCGTGCATAGGATTGTATGAAAGGGGGGGGGGCTTTCATAATACATTATCAAGTTCCCACCATACTCAATGTGATAACCTAAAAAAAAGGTCCTCACTTCCCACTGAAAATGAGCCAATGGAGGAGGAAGGTTTGAACCCTCAACCCTGCTTTCCCGAAATTATGTTTATTATAATGTAGCCATCTGATCCGTCTCCATTCGAACTTTTCGGAACTCTCATCTCTATCGGGCCTAGTACGAAACTCACGTCGTGTGAGTAACTCACTCACATGTGAACTCGACTCGAGCTTTTGTGGGTGTTTGGGTTTGGCTCCCTAATGTTATTTAGGAAGCGTTGCAAAAAAAATGCGAATGTTTTCGAAGCGAGAAAAAATAACGAGATAGGTTGGTTTCAAGAATGTTCTTGTTATAGCGATCAAAATTCGGTCTGTACTCGTTGAATTCAGAAAGTGAACAGAACAAATAAATTCGAAGTGCATTTTACAATAAATGAGAAAAGTCTCTGGCCATTAGTTTTTTTTATGAAACAATAAATGAGAAAAGTTTTTGGCCATTAGTTCCTTTATGAGCAGTAAATAAATAGAACTAAAATATGTCATGTATATATGGTAATTTATTAAACAAAATTAATAAAAAGTGTTTCTAACAACTTAAAAATTAAAGAAAAATTAATTTAAATTAACCTATGTATGTCCAGCAAATTGAAGGCTTGTTGTGTTTGAGGCCTTGGAAGGACTATTTCGACTTGAAAAAGTCAAAATAGTCGAAGGATGGGTAAGGTTCGGGACAGAAGGGCCAATTCCACCTACGTCCGAATTGGTGGCTGAGCCGGAACGGAAGCGACACGCTTGCTGGCGGCCGGGACTAGCTACGGCAGTGTGGAGTGGTTCTTGTTCCGACTCAGGCCATAAACCCTAAGCCGAGACAACAAAAATTTCGTGTCGGCTTACTCCAGGGTATTTAAAATTGGGACTATTTTCCCAATAGGTCGTGAAAGACCAGGAAGCGGTGGAGTTGCGCGACTTCGCGATTTTTCAGGGTGCTTAGGTGTTGATAGCGCCCTGTTCTGCCCACCCTACCTCAGCCACGATAGTCCTTTAAACGAATTCTGCGTCGTGACCCCTTATTGAGGTTTGGGGCTAAGGAGCTTACACGCTCGGATTCATTTTATAAAAATTGGCCCTTAGCCGATCAGCATTTTAGCGTATACTTCCATAAAAAAAACCCCGAAAACAAAAAAAAAAACACACACATCATCACATACGTAGGCACAAAAGCAATTATAAAAAGTAAAGGAACTTACCCCATGTATTCTGGAGAGGTTCGCAGCATTTTACGTGGTTATTATTGTTTATTTCCTTAGTACATAGTTGTTCCCTAATTCTTAGTTCTAATTCATTATTTCTTTATGTAAATCTAGTTCCTAATTTCAGTATATATCCTAATTCATTATTTCTTTATGTAAATCTAGTTCCTAATTTCGGTATATTTCCTAATTCATTATTTCCCATGTAAACCTAAATTCGCATATATATTTTGGCTGCTTCACTTAATAACTCTCCGACAATTTTTTTCTTCTTCCTTTTTGTTTCTTTTTATATTTTTTTTTTTTTTTGTTAAATTATTTCATCTTACACGCGATCTTGTACGATTTTGATTCGATAAATTTTCTTCATTCGATATATTTTCTAGATCATTTCACTTTTTCAACCACACAAAAATTATCATGACCCAGGTCAAAACGGGGCACATATTCTCGACTTAACTCGTTTCTTTGGGGGTCGGAGCACACACCACCTAAATGCACAGTACACGAGCTATCCCGGTTTTTCGTGGTTTTTCCGATCTGCTCCCCATTAATCGCCTAATTATTGCCGGAGCCGAGCAGATTTTCGCGTCGTCCTTTTATTTCTCGCTAGCGTCGATGCGTTCCTATTTTTTTATTTTAATATCTCGCGCTTGTGGCCGTCGCCATATGATTTTTGTTCTACCGTCCACTTGCTGTTTTTCGGCGCGTTCCTTTTTTTTTATACGTGCCCTTTAATTACGCCTTAAGCGAACGCGAGTACTTCCTCCAAAATCGCTTTTTATTTTTAACTCGAGCTCCACCAAATCTTCTTGTCGATCGTCACTTCTCGATGTCTCCTCCAAAAACTTCCCACTTCCAACAAAAACTCAACCAAAAAACCCAACCCGTGCACCGATCGCACCAATACATGCTTTTCGACATGATTTGCGTTTGTCATTACCATTTATGGTAACAAAGGTTTTTTTGTTTTTAGGGTCGTGGCTGCAACTGATTGATGCCGCCGTAGTGTTGGTCGTTGGCATCGCACCTGTTCTCTAGGTACACAATAGGGTACACGGAAAACAACCGCGATGTCACGCAGCCAAGCGCAACTCCCGACGCCGGAGCGAAAACATTGAAGGTCAAGGGCACCGTGGTTCTGTTTATGTACCTAGTTAGGTACATAACCAAAACCACGGTGCCGCACAAAAATTTGAGCATCGCCCTTTGCGACGATTCAACAGGCGTATCACATTTGAATTCAAATCACAACATAAAAAAATAGGCAATTCAAGAAGCTCAGTCTTCTTTCTTTAACTTGAGTCTTTTGGGTTTCTTTGGTTTCAGTCAACGTTGTTCAGTTTTCTTTTCCAGTTTTGCTTTTTTAATTTGCAGTTCCAGGCAAACGGTTTCCTGCAAATTTTCTTCCACGACTGCTGCCTTTTCCTCAAAGAATTTAAATTTGTCCCTCTTTATGTCTCGAATATCTTAAAAAAAATGTTTTCTCGTAACAGCTTTATTTTTAGTTTTTTTTAACCTCTAAAACAGATTCCTGGACATTAGTCTGTAGCTGTAGAACCGACATTTGCGTGTTTCTGCGAGGTACGATCTGTACGTGGCTTGCTGATCATTACTAACCGAAACCTGTCCATTTGAAACATTGGCTATTTGTGGATCGTCGTTTTCAGAATTTTCTTCTTCGAAATCCCGTAGATTAACTTGTACTTCTAAATTTATTATGGAATCCACAGCTTGCTCCAGGGGATTAAGACTGAATAAATCATACGGGCCTCCTCCTGTAGTATCTATTTTCTTTTTATTCATCACATGTTTGCTCTTAACACTCGCCTTGAAGTCCACCCATACCTAAAAACATGTTATATTTTTTATTTATGGTATCGAATAACGACAATACAACCTTTCTCCATTCTAGTGGTGCTCTTTGTGATGGTCCCAAGCTATTCAATTTTTTAGATATATTATCCCAAAAGCAAGCAACGTCCATTCGGGATTTGCCGAATTTTGCTACTCCTCGAGCAATTTCTGCATTTTCCTCCATCTCGTGGACCAAGCATTGAAATTGTTTGGTATTCGTCCTTTTTAGTCTGTAGAAGTAAAATTAGTAAAAAAAATTAAGGACAAATAATAAATAACATAAAATAAATACATATTCAAACCATTAACAAAAATATCTTCGTAGATACAAACAAATAAAATAAAAAAAAAAACAAAATAAATTCTTCGCCAAAAATAAACTCAAGTAACATTGATAAACATTATACTTTTATAACAACATTAATTAAGTGTTAAAACCTAAAATATTACTTTTTCATGGGTTTTAACCTTGCTTCTTAACTCGTCGGCAGCCATAATATAGCTAACTGTTTCTATTTTTAAACGTTAGTTTTATCATTTTTAATTCTATTTAGTTTAGAAAATGCGCGTTCGGCTGCAGCGCTAATATGCGGGAGACAAAGCAAAGCCAGACTCAAATGTACACAAATTTTTGAACGCAAATTCTCCAATTGAATTTTTTATTTTTGTTTTTTGATACCAATATTCTTCAATAGATAAATCTAAAGAAACCTCTCTAAACGACTTAAGAAGCCTCCATTTAATACAAAATTGCTCCCCACTACAATTGGAAGCTGTGGCAAAAATGCAAAAATGATTTAACCAAACCTGCGATAGATGGATACTCCGCAGATCCGGCTTTCTTTGGACATAAAATTTCTAGATTTCGCAGTTTTTGATCATTAAAATCGAACCTTTTCATTATTTGCTCTACTAGAAGTATAAAAAAAGTCAGGACGTTGGCTTTAAAGTCGTGTATATTAATTTCATCATTATCTGCTACATAAAGCTCGTACAGCTCTCATATTTATATTTTTTTTCCTTTCTGAGATTACTTTGAGAAATGTCAACTGAACACAAATCACTGAGTACAGTGTCTCCAATTTGGAATTCAATTTCATACTTCAATAAACACTTAGCATATTTTAAGCCAGCCTTAGTAGAGAAGGAAAGTGGTACATTTACCCTAGATGATGAGTTCTTACAAAAACTTTAACTTTATTATTACCAAATTCACTGCAGTTGACTTCTTTTACTGCTTTCGTCTCGATTTTCTATGTTGACGGCTGCATCTTATCACTTTCCTTGCTTAAGTGACAGTACTTCGCGAAATGTCCTCTCCTTCCAGTTAATTGTTGCAGTTTATATTTAACGCTGGACAAATTCTACGATGAGTTGCGTTGTATGGCTGTCCGCAGTTGAAACAGTTGTTCATGGAGGGTTTAGTCACATTGACATTTTCCACCTTCGCTACAGGTTTCTGTATCAAATTTCCATCCCGCATTTTTTTATTTACTTCAGCCGCCTCATATGTTTTGCATATGTTAATTATTTTTGACAACGGCCCGTCATCGCTGTCAAGTAATTTCAGCTGAAACTTTTTATCTTGAACAGCAATAACGACACGATCAGCATACGACGCACTGCATGCCGAGCATTTAAACTCACAGAATTGTAACTGTGTGCGTAGTTCGGTTTCAAATATAACTGTTATAACTGAATAACTGAATAACTGTTTTTCTTTTTGTGTAATTGTTTGAAATTTGTACGATTCCAAATTTCTCCGCCGCAATCAAATGCTTTGATTACATCACTGAATGTACTCACTGCTGGATCTACTTGTCTCTCACCGACATCGATCGCTTGTTATCCTTCTTGTTCGTCTTGCTCGAGGTTAGTTTGCTGCTATTTGTACTGGAACATTTTGCTGCTGTTGTATTTGTACTGGAACTGGAGCAAAACCAAACTTGCTCCCCCGGTGTTAAAGATTTCCACTCCTCGTTCACCAATTAACCACAAGAATGTGGCAATCTGCACTTCTTCCGTTTCGCCAATTTTACCGCTTGCATGCATGTAAACGATGAAATTTTGTCTCCACTTCGGCCACTCCGTTACCAAACTTGGATATTCCAATGGTTTAGGTAATCGATCCTCCATTTTCCGGTTTGCTATTACTTTTACGTTCACTTATTCCTTTAAATTCACCTTTTACGTTATTTGTTTTGTTATTTATTTCTGACACCATGTAATAATGTTCATTAATTTTATTAGTTTTACCAAAATAAGTTCTTTATTCTTTCATGGTTCGTGAACAACTGACTACCCAGTAGGGAAGAAGGTGGCAAGATGGGGTACTTAAAGCTTGAAGATCAATAAAAGCAAAGTTTACATATTAAGAGAATCGTATTTATTTTGTTGTGTTTAAGGCCTTGGAAGAATTATTGTGACTTGAAAAAGTCAAAATAATTGAAAGGAGAAAGAAGGTTCGGGACAGAAGGGCCAATTCCACCTAAGTCCGAATTGGTGGCTGAGTTCAGCTGGTGCGACGCTCTTGCTGGCGGCCGGGACTAGCTACGGCAGTGTGGGGGGGGGGGTACTTGCTTAAACTCAGGCCATTAAACCCTAGGCCTGTACAACAAAAATTGTAAGCGCCGACTTATCCAAAGGTAGGTAAAAATTGGGATTATTTTCCCAATTGGTCGTGAAAGACCAAGAAGCGGTTGGATGGCGCGGCTCCGCGATTTGTCAGGGCGCTCTGGTGTTAATAGCGGTCTGCTCTGCCCACCCTACCTCAGCCACGACTGTCCTGAAAACATTTTTCGCGTCGTGGCCCCTTTTTGAGGTTCGGGGCGAAGGAGCTAGACGCTCGGGTTCATTTCAAAAATGGCCTTCTTAGCCCTTCATCATAGTGACGAGATCAAAAAAAAAGAATAAAGGGAAAACCTCCCAAAATATGCGCAAAAAAAAAATTCCTAAAAAAAAACTGTGCTGCAAAAATATAATAAAAAAAATAGCAGAAAAAAAAATAAGATTCAAAAAGAACTTACCCCATTCTTGTTTTATTCTCCTTCAATTTCCGAATCATTTATTATTTAGCGCTTATTTTTAGACATTTATTATTTCGTTCGTCCGTCTAGGCCTTGTCAGTCATTTTTATATTATATAATAATTAATAGTTAATTCGTTTTAGCGTTTTAAATTTTTGATCCGTTAATTTATTTTAGCGTTTTAAATTTTAGATCCGTTAATTTATTTTATCGTTTTAAATTTTAGATCCGTTAATTTATTCTTGCGTTTTAAATTCTAATTCGTTATATCATTCTGGCGTTTTAAATTTTAACTATACTTCGATTCGTTAATTGATTTTCTTGCGTTTTAAATTCTAATTCGTTATATCATTCTGGCGTTTTAAATTTTAACTATACTTCGATTCGTTAATTGATTTTCTTGCGTTTTAAATTCTAAATTCGTTCACTCATTAGATTCGTTATTTGATTTTCTTGCGTTTTAAATTCTAATTCGTTATATCATTCTGGCGTTTTAAATTTTAACTATACTTCGATTCGTTAATTGATTTTCTTGCGTTTTAAATTCTAATTCGTTATATCATTCTGGCGTTTTAAATTTTAACTATACTTCGATTCGTTAATTGATTTTCTTGCGTTTTAAATTCTAATTCGTTATATCATTCTGGCGTTTTAAATTTTAACTATACTTCGATTCGTTAATTGATTTTCTTGCGTTTTAAATTCTAATTCGTTATATCATTCTGGCGTTTTAAAATTTTAACTATACTTCGATTCGTTAATTGATTTTCTTGCGTTTTAAATTCTAAATTCGTTCACTCATTAGATTCGTTATTTGATTTTCTTGCGTTTTAAATTCTAATTCGTTATATCATTCTGGCGTTTTAAATTTTAACTATACTTCGATTCGTTAATTGATTTTCTTGCGTTTTAAATTCTAATTCGTTATATCATTCTGGCGTTTTAAATTTTAACTATACTTCGATTCGTTAATTGATTTTCTTGCGTTTTAAATTCTAAATTCGTTCACTCATTAGATTCGTTATTTGATTTTCTTGCGTTTTAAATTCTAATTCGTTATATCATTCTGGCGTTTTAAATTTTAACTATACTTCGATTCGTTAATTGATTTTCTTGCGTTTTAAATTCTAATTCGTTATATCATTCTGGCGTTTTAAATTTTAACTATACTTCGATTCGTTAATTGATTTTCTTGCGTTTTAAATTCTAATTCGTTATATCATTCTGGCGTTTTAAATTTTAACTATACTTCGATTCGTTAATTGATTTTCTTGCGTTTTAAATTCTAATTCGTTATATCATTCTGGCGTTTTAAATTTTAACTATACTTCGATTCGTTAATTGATTTTCTTGCGTTTTAAATTCTAATTCGTTATATCAAATGAAAATGAGGTCCCCGGTGATTAGCATGCTGCACAGGTCCCGTGCAGGGGTGTGCAAGTTGAGTAGACTTATCCCTATGGCTAATATTGATCCAGCCGTTGAGATTCGCCTTACTGTGGATCCTGTCATCAGTAAACCTAATCAAAGCAAAAAAAAACTACAAAAAAAAATTATCCGAGGATAGGTTCGAGGTTATACACGGTACGTTCATCGCCACGTGGTGCTAATAGGCGCGCCATAATTTCCATATCAAACGCGGAAACTCCTTAGTATTTACAAAAAAAAACTACAATGGAACCTGACACTAAGAATTTTTCTAACGCCTAAGGGAACCTGGGTGGTTAGCAAGTGTATATTCGATGCGCACGCGGTGTAGCGTCACTTAGCGGAATCTCTACTCTAAATAACGGTATCACATAACGGACCGCATCTGATGTCATGCGTTTTGCCTGCCTCGTGAAAATTCTGGCTATCTTGGCATAAGATAGCGATGTCCTGGGTATTAGTATGATATTCCACAGGTGAGAATTAATTTGATACCCCGACGTATAAAACTGGGCGGAACACGCGATCGCCTCCTCCAGAATTTTGCCTATAGCGTGTCGTTTGGGGCCTCGGGACCTACAATTCGCTTGCCTTCAGCTCTACACGCGGACAGGGCCACCAAAGTCGCTTTTGCGCAATCAAATTCCAAATATTTAAATGGTTTTTACCGCCCAATATCCGACCACAGGTATCCAAGAGGGCTCCAAAGGCTACCTACTTAATGCTCGCGTCGGGCCGCATGCCTCAAAAAACGCAAAAGCAACGCGGAAGAAAGTAAAAAAACTGATGACACGGCACGAAGGAACGAACAGATTTCAGGGACTACCACGGACAAAAGAATAAAAAAAAACGCACCTCAGAAAACAACACTATCCGAATGTAATAGTAAACGCACAAAAGAAAATTTAACACGTAACACAAAACAAAATAAAATATTCGGATATTTCATAGGTTTTTTTTTTTCTTTATGCTTGAACAGCATCTGGCGCTGGGGCTCTTCTGCTTCTACTTGCGCCACATTCGGACCCCATAAAAAGAGTCAAAATTTGTATCACACCACCTTCTCGCCCTATCATTTTAGGGCTCTAGCTAAGAAAATAGAAAAATAACGAGTCTCACATTGAAGAAGTCACTAACTTGTACAACCCTTTCGGCCGGTTTATTTCTTTTTTTATGTTCAAAGTACAAATTCGCAATCTAAGAAGATTCCCTCACAGGGGATGTGGTTCCTGCTGCGCCAGCTACTTAACAAAACTCTCCAACACTCCCAGGAAAAGGGCCCGAAAAAAATCACTCGCACGGTCGAAGCTAGCAATTCCTGTTCCTTTGGTAATTAATCACTTTTTCCTTCGACTTCTGAGTTCCCTTGCGAAAAAAACTGGACCGTCTTGGTCGGTGGTCATCTAGAATCTCCTCCATTCTGCTTTTTCCTCCTTCCTTGTTGCATCCCCCAAGCTTTTCGCTACTTGCCTCTCGTTCATTGCTTAACTCGAACTTTTCGCCTCTTCTCCTTCAATTCCCTATGCGTCGTCGCATGACAGTTTCGCTACTCGCATGCGCTAACGATGCCCAGCCGGCAATTCGTCATCGAGCGTATACAGGTAATTCCCGCGAGTATAATTCTTATGGTTTATAGTGTAAATGGTGTTGCGAAGTTTCGACGAAACGCTTGTGTGGCGTGCCATTACAAGTCGTTCGAGCATACTTTGCGGTGATAGAAAGGTTGTGCTACTAATTCATTGTCAGTAGTGTCGACATCACGATGACGGTATTCTCGTTTTAAACGCCTTTTCGCTTGCTTCAAGTTACCTAAAAATATACACACATGTCGATAAATATAAATCTTCAAGAATTTCGAAGTATTCTGCTACATTACTTACTAGAAGTTAAGATAACATGCACTTCGTAACATTCCCATTCGATGTTGGTCGCTGCTAATTCGGTCAACCACTTGTCGCGATGATGGTAATCCTTCTCTGGTGGATATTGACACGTCCATATATTGTCAAACTTGGTCAGCCATTGCCATGGTATCACATCAATATGTAACTTTGATGAAACGGAACGGTTTTTAAATACGACAATAGCGCATAGAGGATTTTCGTCAGTTCTCTCAGCCATCTGCAAAACATGGTAGAATGTGTTTGACACAAGACAATTGAAATCATAAATAAGGAACTTTTAATAATATTTCGGGACACTAAATCATCCGTGATTTTTTGAAAAATCTCACGGTTTCGAAGCTTTTTCCCGTCCATATGCTCTTGTACTTTATACTCAAGACATAAATCCAAGAAAGTGGACACTTCGTCAAATGCCCACCGTTTAGTCATTTTTATTTTCACAGAAAAAAATGTATGCTTTGACGTTTTAATTTTGTTTGGCCGGCACTATTGTAGGTTATGTTTTGTTTTGGTTTTGAGAAAAAGGAGCTGAGACTCACGGTCAAGGGCCAAAAATGGTGCAAGATCCATTGATCTAGATAATTTTTTATTTTAATGAGGTATCTATTCATTTCATAATTTTGAAAGGTATGGTTCTGTCAGATTTGTAGAGAAGAATATCACCAGCAAAAAAAAGATTGTATTTATTCTATCATCCATAGGAAAGTCCGCAATGTATAAATTGGAAAGAATCGGGCCTAGTATAGAGCCTTGTGGAACTCCTAACAGTATTACCTTAGTACTGGATAGTGTGGTCCCATTTGTGACAAGAATTTGTTTAAATCAAAGCTGGATAGTTTATTCCGTCCAATATAGATGGAGATTACAAAAAGAAACCCATTTTCTGTTCTAATCTTTATCGCAGTATATTCAATATTAAGAATATTTCTGAAGGTAATGGGAGTGAAATTAAATTTATCTTTTATTATTATGGCAGTACCTCTGTCTTGATCACAGTCAACTCTAATCACTTTGAAATTCTTGAAATCATTTTGTTTCTTTCCTTAAGCATTGTACATAATTCCTTACAATAGCTCAGACCACCCCTTTTGCAGGCACTCCATGAACCAACGTGTTCTTATAATCCCGATTTCACCATAACCTTTTAGCCAGCACATTTAGTTCGCATTAGATAAAATTAATTTGGATTTCACCAGGCATAACCTCGGAAGTATTTCCGGTAGCTAATAGAAAAAAAGGTAGCCACGTAGCCATCTATGCGGACGCGCGTTGGCAACGGCACACGTACAACAAAGAACAAAACCGTACCCTAACGGTGCCGATCACAACGGTCACAATCACCGGGACACTTTCACCGTTATCGGTGCCGGAATTACGCACCTTGTGCTACCAATAAATTAAAACCACATTATCATTACGATTAAAAAAAAAAACTAATTTAAAATTTTTTTTTGTTTTGGGTTTTGCCAAGACATAAAATTGCTAAATTTTTCCTTTAACACAAAGAATTGGCAGTCAACGATTCTATGGCGGCTTTATCAAGAATATTTTTTATGTTTAAAATTTGGGACGTATTGGATGATATTATTTTGTTTTGAACCTTATTAAAAGCATCACATTTTTCGACCTATTGATACATCCCGAAATTTCAACTGAATTCAAACCCCGTTCATGTAATTTCTTCTGATGTCCCTGTATCGTACCGCGTTTACTTGTTTTGCCAAGTGGCTGGGGTAAAAGGATGATTACATTTTTCTACCTGCTTATGCATCCCGAAATTGAATAAATTGAATAGAATTCAAACCCAGGTCTCGTAATTTATTACGAAGTTCCCTGTATTGTATATGTATTGGAACATTTCAAACATTCTTTAATTTTCGTTTGAACACGTGCAGTATAACTTCTTTATCTCGAATAGTTACAGTACTCCAGCATAGTGTTTAAGTTGGGCGCAGTTGGACTTATAGAACTTGAACTGTATTTTAAATGACAAATCTTTACTTCCAACAAAAGACAGAATACAGCACTACCAGCCAAGTGTTCGTTTTGTAAAATAAAATTAATCTAAATTTATTTCGCTTGAGATATTTTCACATGTTCCTACGAGCATTGCTTATAAACATACCAAATCCGTTAAAAATAGATAAACATCACGGCGAACCGCGATGTTTGCAAGCGCAAACTCATCCAACTAAAATTATTTCTTACGAGTTACGACGCATCGAATGATCGAATCTATACAATTATAATCCGAGTTGAATCCTTTATTAACATACAAAGCAAAACCAATCCATATCCATACAACCCATTCTTCAGAATTTCGATCAGTGAAATTGTAACCCGGGTTGATTCCATCCGGCGTTACAGTTTTACGGCATAAGTAGCAGATTTACTACTATTTCAACTCATGAAACAATACGTTTTGCCATAATTCTTGAAAGTCAAATCGATTTTTACTACCTCTTTTTTGAAAAAGGTAGCAGATTTTGCTACTCCAAAAAACTCGCCTTACGATAACATCGATTCCATCGTTTGCATGTTACTAATTTCAAATCGTTCGCATGTGTCCACGAACAATACACGATCGTTCGGTCTCAAAGAACGTTCGAACGAATATTCCCAGGTGGGGAGGGGCTCCTCACCCGTCACATTGCCATACAGTTCCCCATCTCCCGCTCTAGTCCCACGAATTACAAGTGGAGAGTTTTTAAATAAAAAGGCCCTGTGGTATTTATGGTACGGGTGGCTAATATTAACGACGGTAATAAAAGTACGTCCGAATCGGACGGCAGCTAAAATTCAACTTAACATTTATTTTTTAATGCTTCGCATTGTGTCCGTATTTACATTTACTAAATACATAAATTCAAGTACATAATATATAATAAATTCAAGTATACAATTCAAATAAAGTGCATGCTGCAGGGGCTTGCTACCTGATGCGCGCGTTCGCTACAGGCCCGCACTAGTTTTGTTAATTTCAAAAATCTAAGTTTATTTATGTTATTATGATAGTGTAAGTTTGAAGCTCTCGACTGAACTAATGTCGATTGCCCTTTTAGTTAACAAGAAACCTCTGTTTCTTGTTATTGCAATAGTTGGACTTTAATTCTTATCTTATATTGTAACTTCTGTACTTGACTAATTCATTTATCTTTTCTCAATGTTCCTAAATGAATTATCAAGTACTTACAGGGAAATTACATGTTCGTTATCAATATTTGAGATGACATGACTCAAGACATCACTTTAGCTGTCGATAAATTTGTTACGAATTATGAAAGCAGCCAGCCTCGCAGACTGCGGCGTCGGGATAAGTCACACGAATTGCAGGGGAAGATCCCAGAGGGGTTGTCCTCAACAAAATGCAATAACCCTATATTAGACAAAGTTGTATATATTATATGCAGAATAGTTAAATAGTGAGGTTGAGCTAGGCGTATTCAATGTAGTACATAGGACTAAGTCCGTCTAATTTAAGATATATATGAATATGCTAATAGTAAAATAAGTGCTAGTCTACTTAGAATAACCTAGGTATATATTAAGTATTAATATATATATATATAGCCGCGTACCGCGGCTACGCTCGCTATGCTCACATTGTTCCATCGCCCCCTGCAATATGCCGCGTACCGCGGCTACGCTCACGTTGTTCCATCGCTCCTGTTACTCCCGTTTATCTATTGGTCTGTTTCTCCCGTTGATACATTACTCCCGTTTCGAATACACTTTTTCAGCTCAAGAAACTGGAGACATTAAAACCATTTTTCATTTTTCACTTTTTAATATTCATTTTTAAATTTTTTATTTTTATTTTTCAGTTTTTAATTTTCATTTTTCATTTTTCACTTTTCATTTTTCTCCATCCACCATCCTCCATTCATCCTCCAATCCCTATCCACCATCCTTCATACTTCATTCACTCAAATGTTGAAATAACTCGCGAACCACCAATTTCTGTAATATATAATTAGGTTTCATCGCTCCTGTTACTCACGTCACGTGTTCGCAGCCGGTAGTAAAATCGAAACACATAATTAAAAAAAAAAAATCAGACATGTTCGGGGTCGGCTGGATTCGAACCTACGCTCCCAGATTTCCAGTCAGACGCCTTACCCGCTCGGCTACGACTGCAGTTGTAAATTCTCCTTTTTAATAAAATGTAGTAACGTTTAGTTAATTCAATAATTTAATGAAAAAAAGATTAATAAAATATGAAATGATTTAAAATACTCCACGTTGTAGTTTCCTAAGTCCATGTCTACGTGCTCCAGTAGTCGGATGAAAAAGAGAACGAGAAGAAGCAGTGTGCCAATTAGGTTGGCACCGTTGGTGATTCTTTCTCAAATGAACTTGGCTGCGTTTGGCTGCGTTCGCTTGTTATTCCACATATATATACATATACGTATTATAGACAAGACAAGTAAATATTAGGAAAGGCTAGGCTTATTTAATATAGTACTGGTTGTGCCCCGCCTGCGCAGATTTGTGCGCGAAAGTACAGCGTCAGTGATTCAATTTTTGGGCCGAAGGGAGCGGATGAACCGACGTGTTGATCGCCCGGAATCTCTGAAAACCCAGAACTGATTAATTACTTACGTCGGCGTACGACACTTTGCCCTCCATTTTAAATTCGGCTGCAGAAAAGAAAACTGCACCACTTGTCTTTACGGTCCACCCTCACTGACGGTTGCTAATAGAAGAGACCAGAACTGGTCTTTTTTCCTTTATTTGGTCCCCTCGAATTTTTCCTATGCCCAAAATAGTTTCCCTGCGGTGATGTGATCTGGATGTCATGTTTTGTCAATCCAATAGATGGCCGTACACACGTCAGGGGAGAATCGGTTTGATGTTTTTCTAATTTTTTTCTATTTGTGTTTTATTTCCGTATGGTGTGAGGCTTTAAACCATTACCGTCACAATTTGGCACACCTAAAAGGCATTCTGCAGTTAATTGATATATGTCCTGGTCTTTGGGATCTGAAACACTGAATTATATCAGTTTTATTTAATTTTTCAATCCTAATAGATTGATTCAAAAAGTATTTCACTTGAAAGTATTTGTCGAAATTCGCCTTCGGTTTAAGTTTAATAATAAAATAGTTAAATTGGTTTATTTTAACAAATTTATGAGGGACAACCTTAATAAAGTCGTCAAAACCTAAATCTTTTAGTTCCGATTCTACGTCTACTTCGTTAAAGTCAAATGTTAGATTTTTTAGGATAAGGTTAATTCCCACTTCACTTTTGAAAGTATACGTAAAATAGTTACAGTTATTTTGACTAAGGAGAACAGTGGCTATTCTGTGAGCTTCAGCGTTAGCTGTGTAAATTGCTTTGCTCTCTTTTCTCCTACCATTATCGATATTAACCCTCTAGCATGGAAAATTTAACCACCGGAAATTTTTTGTCGGGAATTTTTTTTCTAGATATTATAATTGGGGGTCAAGAAGTTCAAATCCGATGACAAAATCCAAAAAAAAAAAATATCTGTCGACCACCAGGTGAGAAAATCGTAAGACCGTCCTGAGGCGGACATTCACGGGTGCATGTAAAATTTAACCGCTGGAAATTTTTAGCCGGGAATTTTTTTCTAGACTAATTTGAGGTGAAGAAGTCCAAATCCTATGACATAATTCAAAAAAAAAATTAATTATATCGAGGCAAACAACGAATCATGAAGTAAAATCATAAAAAAAATATTATTGGAGCTTGTGATACTCAGCCATGCAATTTTTTGCAAACGAGTTGCATATATGTATGTGGCATTTTGTGTAAATGTGGAGCGTTTCCGATTTTTTGCAGTGTTTTCAATGCTTTTCCCCGTTCAGAAATCAGGCATCCCCAATATGATTCTAAATTGGGGTATTTGTATATCGACATATACAATAGAATACCCAAGTATTGAAGTATGTTATTGGCATTTACTGAAAACCGTGTCTTAAAATACCGAAATAAATCAAGCGGCGTCCGCAAATTTTTTATTTCATCGGCTAAAGACGAATTACCTCGAAATACTACCTGGTTGACGTGGTATCAGATCGATTTTTCGCGCCCCATAATTTTTTGAAAATTCTTTCCAATTTCTTTCGCTAGAAATAGAAAAGAAAAAGAAATTAAAACATACCATTATTGATATTAAATGCACTAACATTAATTTTTTCGTTTAACATAGCTTGACGAAATTTTTTAACACAGAGATTATAAGGTATTATGGGTGGAAATTTTGTTTTCCTTCAAAGAATTATTCACTTCCTTCAAATTTTTTTTTTTAGGGTTGACCTCATTTGTCAACAAATTTTGATTAATTATAATTATTACTGCTGTTAGATGATGTTGATTGTTGACTAATTTTATCCGTCGAATCCAAAAACGTTTGTAATTTTGGGCTCGTACTCTGCACTAAATCTTTTATTTGACTGGCAGCAGCAACTTCATCATCAGTCATGTCCATGCCAATCATGTTCATTATGATTTTATTTTTAAATTTAGTATTGTTTAACTCTTCAGTTAGTGCATTTTGTTTAATTTTAGTATTTTTTACTCTTCTATTAACTCATTTTGTTTAACCAATATTTTTTTTAGTTCTTGATTATCATTGTCCAACTTTAGAACTAGTCGTCTTAATTCATTAGAGTCGTTAGCTAAATTACAGCTATCAATATTACTGTTTACCACACCACTTCCACTTAATTTTTTTTCTTTATAAGCAATTTAAAATTTTCCAAGAAAAACAAGTCTACCTTTCACCCTACATCAACTACAGTCATGTGAATTCAATTGTTGTCTGTGAAAAAAATGATCGATTTTCAGTCGATTAATTTATTTATTTGTATCAACTATTTAACAATGGATGAAGCTAAAATGTTTTAAGTACTATGTTTAAATTTCAATTGTTTTAGCAGAACTAGCAAATTTTTTAGCAAACTATGTAAACAATTAATAATAAACTATTTAAAATATCTAATTATTTTGCAGAATTGTCTGTATTCACTATATGAGTTATCTATATATTTGGATCAAACAACCTAACCCATTATACCTATTGCGGGTGGTTTAAATTTTATAGCGCGAGTAAAATATCAAATGCAAGTTTTATTAAAAACTATTTATTTCTATTTTCGTGTTCGGCTTAAAATTTCGTTGAGATTTCTTCCGCGTCTTTTCCTTTTGTCGTTGCCGTTCCAAGTCCGACTGCCAGGTCCTTTGGCCGTTTGTCCTTACAACACCTTCGTTTGAGGGTGTGTGCATAAAATACCTTTATCGCAGTGGCGCCGCAACAATACGAGTTAGCTAATCTGTACAAGAATTAAGTAGAAATTGCGGCAAAAACAACTAAATCCATATTTTCCATATTTAAGAGTATTTTACGATTTTTGTAATGTATGAGATGAATAAATTAATAATTCATTAAATAAATTAATTAATGTTCAGGCAGATTTATCAAATCTATAATAATAACAGCTGATGATGTTGATTCTTACAGGGTGATTAATGAAAAGGTCATTATATAGTCTTTTGTTAAGTTGTTTATTAATTATTTTTTATAAAAGTAATGACATCGAAAATTTGACGTCAAAGTTAGGTTATGAAATAATTTTAAGTGGCTAATATACTGATCTATTAGAGTAAGCTGTGATCTGCACAAGAAACAAGAGTAATCCATCATTTATAAGTTTAGCCAGGAGTTCTGAAATTAAGTTAATAACAGGGAACGACTTCTTAGCTGTAGCTGGTATCTCATCAAAAAATTCCTCTAAAAATTGCCAAATCTGTATGCTTTCTTGAGGGTACTCAAAATTCAACACTTGAAATAATTGAAAACTTACTGAAACATATGTATTCAAATGTATTATATTTCCAACGGTAATGATGAACGGTTGAACGGCGATTCCTTTCATCAGTGTTCTAAGAGAAATGTGTATTTTCGAGTAAGTTGTCTTACCATAAGTTTGAAACATACTGTTATTTCGATTGAAAAAGAATTTTGGGAGTTTAATATTGATAGTTTCCACGAGGATTTACCCTTTTCCTTAACCTTTTTTCTTGCTTAGATTAAATTTACCTTCGCTTATATTTTCATCGTCTATTTGGGATAAAAGCGACAAGCTCTTGTGACCTTTTATGTCACGTTTGTAGACCGGTACAACCTTTTCAATAAAAGTATTTCATTTCGAGAACAGAAGCGAATTTTTTCCTGGAAATAATTGTTCGAAATCTATTCGATCTAATTTCATTATAAAGAAATCACTTACCAAAGATTTGCTAATCAGAATGCACCATTTCCGACCTTATTTCAATTTTATCGAACCTCAATTTTCTAATTTAAATTTTTTATCGCTTGATTTCACTTTTTTTTAAAAAAAACTTTTCTAATCGACTTCACTTCATTAAAATTTTGACGTGTTTGAAAGTTATAGCGCAGGGTCCATTTTCCTGGATGCAATATTATATAACTTCGTCCACGTCTTCCGTGCGTTTGACGAAGCGGTTTAATTGATATCCATTTTTCTTCAGATATCAACAACTTAAACTTTTTTACGTTACGATTTTCCGTTGATGATGTATTCGTATAAACAAAAATATTCGATGTTCTGCTCTCATTACTATCGTCTCTGTTGAGATCCTGGAATATCCCTGTGATATTCCAGTTGTTTTTTATTTTGTTTCTTTAAAAAAAAAACCTGAAAAATGGTTTCGGCGCTCGTAAGAACGCCTCAGGTGAAACGGTAAAAAGAGTACAGGCGCCTCAATTAGAGACGCAAGTTACCCTTGAGTATTTTGCTGAAATAGAACAGTTGAAATTAATTATTATTTTTGTACCTGGAAGATAAAATAAAAATCGGCTGCTTTAAAATAAACTTTTAATTACTTGCGTATCGTTTGCGGGTTTAAAAATTACTGAGAGCTTAATACTAACATCGAAAAACTTATATACTAAATTACTGCTAACTATATTAATCGTAATTGGGCCAGTCGTTCAACCCATAACAAAGTCCGAGAAGTCGAGAATTTGCCGATTTGAACAATCGGCAGTTTTAGCGACCCACAAATGGTACAATACACTGAAGGTGCAATGCACTCATTTTTGGGTCGCGATAATTTTATAACGCTTGCAATTTGATCGCGTACATCAAGAAAAATGTAATGTAATAAAAAAAGAAAAAACAAAACAAACAAAGTATCAGCTCGGCCATTCCCAGTACCTGTGGCACGCGACATGTTATGACTCAGCAGTTGGGATTCCCTGAGCTGCGTCATAATGTAGTACCTCGGCCGAGAATTGTAATATGATCTTGTTTATGGTCGAGCTGGTAGGTTGTTGTTATTTAGGAATTTAAGTGAATGAAAATAATTTTGATGTGTCAGGGGAAGAGCGACTGGACTGGCTTAAATAATATTTGCGGAGAGTAAATCCAAACATGGGATATGTGCTGGGCACAACATCTCCACCTTGTATACTACTATTTATTTTAAATGATTTTACCACTGTGCTGTATATACCATTCCCATCATTTTTTAATATGGTGTAAATATGTTTTTTGGATATCCGACAACATTCTTCCATTGCTTCAAGCTTTTTTGATATTAGGTCGTACATTATATTTGACGGTGGAAATACTTTTCCGTCATCATCGAAAACTCTATAATTTTTATCCATCAATATTTCAATGAGCTTCGGTTTATTATACATATTAAAACAAAGTATGTAAATACCAAATTAATATGTTAATAGCTAAATACTTTCGATGCACTTTAATATAAATTTTTTTATTTGAGTTTCTTGTGCAATATTTCAGTTTCCTAAACTTATACCTTTTAGAACACCAAATACCTATCTTATAGAACTTTGTTCATTTACCACCTTTGTGTCACTAAAAAAACTTCACTATTAAACGTCGTCACGACTCACTCTACTAAACAGAAAGTGCTATTTAATTTGACCAATTTTTCCCGTACCTCTCATGGAACCAGATATCGGAACTAGAAATCGGACTATTTCCAGAAAAAGCAATTACTGAAAATATGACATTGAAGATTCTTTCGTAGGGTTGCACGATTCCGATATTTTAAAGAAATCAATTTTATGATTTTGGTTAATCGACAGAACCGATTAGTTAACTTTCATTAATCGAACAAATTTCAACAGTAAAAAGTTTCGATGTCTGACAGATTTGCTAACATTTTACTACGAAATTGGATACAACAGTGTACGTTGTTGTGTACGTTCGGGAGAGGGAGCTCCCTTACTTAACCAGCTTACAGGATAATTATTGCTCTTAACTAAAAAACGTGCTTTCCACACAATAAGTGTTTGTCGCTTTTATTACAAAAAAAATAGTTCCTTCTTCCTCGGTAACAAAAATGAGACTGCCCGCTTGACAAGAAAATATAATTCAGCAGAGTTTTGTATGGTGTGTGTGTGTCTGTGGTGAATTCGACAGCGTCGTTGCCAGTATCGTCGGCGTTTGGTAGAAGACTCAGCACAAGCAACACATGTATGACAGCGAGAAGAAGATAGAATAATTATTAAAAAAAATATTAATATGGACCAATTAAAACCTATTCTACCTGTTGACTCTAAGGTTAAATTTAGCAGTAGACAAAGAAAAATATATTATTTTTATTGGTTTGTGGTGTACTCTAAATTTATTGTTTTCTCCTCTTGTACAAGGTTTTCTTTTTCCCGTTCAGCACACGCGACTTGTCTCCGCAGGTTCTATCCGAGTAATGACTTTAGTGGTGCCACCATACATGTTTTACAATCGATCATTTCAATAGTTCAAATTCAATTCAAATAGTTCAAACTTAATTATTTCAATAGTTCAAATTCAATTACTTCAAATAGTTCAAATGTAGTTAATACAATAGTTTAAATTTACTCTTACCGTAGCAACACTACCTATGTTTACCGATAAATATACTACATATAATATTTGTATGCCAATCCCAATGTTAAACGTATAATGAAAGTAGATATCAAGTTAAATGTTCCAATGAAGTTTAAGTATACGTATACAGCACAATGGGACTTACGAATTACGAGATTAATCGATAAATTGATTTTAAGGTATGAATTATTCGATTGCAAAAATCGATTGTTGAGCAATCGATTCCCATCCCTAGTCTGTAGTCGAAAAATTCGGTAGAATTCCTTTATTTTCAGTTTTAACACGTTGGTTTATGTAAACGAATCTTTAGAACTCGGGAGGGAACACTAAAATAATCGACCGGTTTTCTGAGAAAAAAGATCTCGTGCAGTACTTAGAAAATTTTTGAGACTGTGCGAAAATTAGCCGTCAGGGTTGGGATATTTTAAGTTAAAGTTCTTTTAGCCCCGAAAAAAACCTTTTTTTCTGTAAGGGTTGGGGTAGTTCTGGTTAGAGTTCCGTTTGCCCCCTAAAGAGTTCTATCGATAGCACCTAATGAACGCTAACTGTTAAGGGAAAGAAGTTATAGCGCATTGAAATTTGTGAAGTTGGCTGCGCAACTTTCTTACGATATCTTATTGCTTTAATCAACGGAACTTTTTCCGTGAATGTTCTAAAACTATAGAACTATGTGGGGGCAAACAGAACTCAAATTTTTTTTTAAAATTTTGCATCAAGTGGGGCCAACTTCACACACGTTTTTTTTTTCTTCGTTTTTGGAACGAGAACACATGCCCCGATTTCCCTCTTCCTTCCTCAGTAGAGTAGAGTAAAATTGATGTAATACTGGTTTTTTTTGCCATTTTCCCAATAGTTTATTTTATTTTAATGAGAAGTATACATTAAGAATGTAATTAAATAAAGATACTCTGTTCTCCCCCCCCAAACATCCCCCCCCCCCCCCCCCGATAAAATTTATATCTTAGAGTGCCTATTGAGGCCATTAAGAACAGTAGCAGCTTAGATATAGACTAATTTTAGCTTTAGGATTAAGATAGAAAACCTGTTAGCATAAAGAACTTACGGCAAATAAAGCACTTTTTAAAACTAAAAACCTTCTTCCTCGATCACTTTTCAACCAAAAAAAAACCAACGATTCTTCTATTAATCCCCGAGAAAATTCAGCAAACCTCCCCAAAAAAACTCCTGTCTCGTACCCGTCTCTGACTCGACCCCATTTTTTCGTCGTTTTGCTCTCTTTTCTGTCTTTTACTCTTCCCAAAAAGAACTCTTCGGCCATGATTAATGAGCTCCTCCGCAAATGTGACGGGGATCCTCGTCACGGACTCAGTGTGGCGTTGGTGGCACGTGCAGCAAACACCTATCTTTTCCTGTCTGCACTCTTCGCAGACTCCTTTACATTATTTCGACTAATATTTTCGTATCGCAGCCGAACAGAACCTTAAACGTCAAACTAAAATACTTCTTCTTATTTTTAAAAAAAATAGAAAACCGCTTACGACTGATCGATCATTTATGAAATCTCGAACAGCCCGCAGAACTTGATCGACCCTCCTCGATCACAAAATTTTTGCTTCATGACCAAAGATGGGCATTCGCATTTGAAATTTTTCTTTTGTTTCTTTTGTTTCGCTGGGTTGGGCGGTTACAGTTGCGATCACAATCCATGGGGAAAACATTGAATTCTGATCGAATCTGCAACCGCCCAGCAGGAATTATGCTGCGGCTCAGCGACAACTCAACAAGCGCACCACTTTTTCGACAGATAAATGATCGTACAACCTATATTATTTTTTCTCACTTATTACATTGCACACAAATTCAATTTTGTTTTTCGATTAAATTAAATGTGCGTCACATGTGTAAATCGTTTAAAGCCATTTAAAAGGTGGACGGTAAAAAGTTTTGGTATAAATTCAATAAAATTTTGTATACATATAAATCCTTACCATTTTCAAATAAACTTTATACACTCGTAGAGAATAAAACTGATAGAAGCATGTATAAAACTTATTTCATAGGCTATGAAATGAGTGTATAGAATTTCAATATATGGCTATTGCCTAACATTCTCAATTATTCTAAAAGTTAACTAATAAAACCAAATAACTCAAGATTTAACTATTTATTAAGTTGTAAAAAAAACGACTTGAACGCGCTAACAATTTTCTGATCCGAAGTGATCACGTTAACCACACATTGCAGAGTGAATACTATTTGAATTTCAATTTAACATTTCGACTAATATTTTAACTAGCAAATTTACCGCTGGCTCAGTGTCTCTTGTTATCGAAATACAAAATTGGCGACCAACATCGGCCGAGCGAAATTAAACAATGCAATGCAATCAGAGGAAATTAGGATAGTCATAAAATTTTATGATGATAAAATTTAACGAATTGAATTTAAAAACTGTAATATTTGGAATTCAAGTTAGCAACGATATTTTAAGAACAACAAAATTTTAGGAATTCAATTCTTATCTCGTTGGGACTATTTTGAGTCTTAACAGCTATAGTGAATGCCTTAGTTGCATAAGCCACTGGCTGATTTTCTTGCATAAGCGCCACTCCAATAGCCTTGGAACTAGCATCAACTAACAGTTTTATTTTTTTCTTTACTTCAAAGTACCTTAACACTGGAGGCTCTGCCAATGCTTTCTTTATTTTTTGCAAAGCAGCTTTTTTTTCCTCTTTTGCAATCTAACACCGCAAACCAATAAAACTTTCCTATGCGTGCTGCTATCTCATCGTTGGTTTGTAATGGATACTCCCGTCGTAAAATGTTTTTATTTAGATCAGTCGGGTCCATGCATATTCTTATCGTTCCGTTTTTTATACCAATTTAATAAATACCTTTTATAGAATGCGTCGCATCGTGTTATTTGCTTTTTCTAACTCCGCTTCCAATTCTAGAATTATATCCATTGCATTATATATTTACTAGTATATGCGTATACATATATATGTATTATATAAAACATAATCTGTAATACCACCATTAAGTTCAATTTCCTTTGAAATAAGGTTGATTAAAAGAAGTTTCTATATACATATATAAAAATATTTTATTTCAATAGTAAACACATGTGTAGGTACAGGTATAGGTGTGTTGAAGCACACTTCATTTTCGACTTATCTCCTAAATAATATACGTCGTGACAATGTAGGTATTATTTGTTTTTCGAAAAAATGAAGTTGAATACAATATTTTTACACTACCATAAATGATTCTAGAAACTACAATTATGCATGTATGAATCTTGGTTTCACCTGAATATACAAAATCACTGTATTCTAAATCCACTTGTTACGCACTATATTTTTTAATAGCCAGTATCTTTCGATTTTCATTTCCATAGTCCAATGTTATAAACAACCATACATATTTTAGTTCTTTTTTTATTTAATATTTTTTCTATAACTATTCCGCGACTAGTGCCACGATCCACTTTAACTTTGTAAATGATCAATTTAACGGCGCTTTTTTTTCATTTCTATTATTCTAAACCAAAGAAGATAAAATGTATACACTAGTGTAGAATAAACAAAAATATTTATGTTCCGTAGGATATAATTTTATTTTTTTTCTTATACAAAGTTTTTATAAATAAGAATGGTTTAAGTTAAGCTACTTTTATATTTTATACCAAATTTTTTTTACTGTGTGTGATATATACACTATATTCAATGGTCACGTTTTGTCTTTTCAAAACTCCAAGCGGAGTTTTTTCACATGTTGCAATTTCTATAAAAATGTATCACTTCAATATATACATATTACATGTATCACTACCATAACTGTTTTGTATTCTTTGTGGCTTCTTTATTCTCGTAAGTACAATTCAAGTGTCTATTCCTAAGCTCTACAGGTCACCGACTGGCCCATTCTCCATGTTCCCGGTACCACATTTCATTAAGTTTACAATGCTTAAACTACTTGTGCTAAGTTACACATTGTCTTATAATAAGTTACATTCTCTTATACTACAATAACTATTAACAAACCTGAAGCTTTATTTTCTTTTACACTGATCTTCAAAAAAATAATGAGGTTAGAAGTTGTGTCTTCGCATTTGAAACTATCGTTGTTATATTTAGTCCTGGGATAAGGTTGGGAGCAGGTATAAGTTGGTATAATGCTCGCGTTAGTTACTTTTTTGCATAGATGGAATGGAAGTACATTAACCTCAGCTCCTGTGTCAAGCTTGAAATGAATAATTTTATTATTAATTTTAACCTCTTCAATCCAAAACTTATTATTTTGGTTCAAAATATTACCTGTAATTGCATCTACGTAAACCGAATCACAACACTGTTTTTGACAGTTCGTCTCACTTACTGTATTAATATTTTTTGTTCGACAAACTACAGCTAAATAATTTTTTCGTCCACATTTTTTACATGTTTCGTTAAATGCGGGACAGTTCCTATAGTTGTGAATTGAATTGCAGTACATATTTACATTTTGTTTTTACAATATTCGATGAATTTACACTTTCTTTGTAGTTATTACCACCCAACCGATTAACATTATTTTCATTAAACTTTTTAAAATTGGCCTTAACCTCTTTATTATTATTCGTAACTTTATTTACATTTTCTTTCTTATTGTAAAAATTTTGATTGATTGAATTTAGCTCCGACGTTGAATTTGATCGAGCTGACTTTTGTAAAGTTGACGACTGCGCTCGTGACACCTCATTTGCTCGAGCCATGTCTACTGCTTTTCCCATTGTTAGGTTTTCTGCTTCTAAAGCAGCCGTTTTTGGAGTTTTTTGTCGTACACTCCAAGAACGATCCGATCCCGAATCATACGATCTTTTAAGTCTTCATAGCCACAAGACCGCACCAACTTCTTCACGTCCATATAAAAGGAGTCAAAAGTTTCGCCCTCCTTCTGATCTCTGTTTCAAAAGATGAAGCTTTCACACACTTCATTTTTTTTTGGGCAAGCAAAAATCATTAAATGCCTTTATGACTGCATCATAACTTTTGCGATCAATGTCCGATAGCTGGAAGGTATTGTAAACCTCAATCGCTTGTGGTCCAACTGCGTTGAGAAAAACCGCAATTCTAACGGCCTCCCCTTTTGCATGCAACTCAATTGCAGTGGCGAAAATTTTATAGTTTTGATAAAAAAAACTCGCCAATTTTTTGCCAGATTACCATTGAGGTATGGGTGTGCAGACCCATATTTTATTATTTATTAAATTAAACAACTTGCTTGTTCCAGTTTTCAAATTCAACTAACTTTATTTCTACTATTCATTTCCTACTTAGCCTAAGGTTACAAATACATACTCATATACATTTTTAAACATTTTAATATTCGGTTTCATATTTCGCTGCCTTTTCATCAATTTACCGGAGGGTCGATTTTATGGCTTATTTTTCCTATTGATTGCATCCAAACGCTTCTGCCGTTAGGCCTTTTGAAGCAACAATTTTATAGTACAACCTTAGCCAAAACGAATTCTAAAATTATCCAAACGAAAAAACCTAGCGGTTATCTACCAATTCAAATCCGATTTCGGATACCCGCTACAGAGGTTTAATTCCTCAACTTTCTTTACGTAATCCATATTTAAATACGAAGTACCAACTTTTTTTGGTGTTCCACGCGGTCTATTTTCCACTTTTATTTTGTTTAATGTTAATTGGTCTTTATACAGGGTGTTTGGTACTCCGTGTGCCACCTTGTTAGGGGTTATTCCTTGATATATTAGGAGATAAAAATCGTTCTACAGGGTGGGTCTCTTTTCAATATTGGTGGAAATACCGGGTGGTTAAGAAAAGTGTTTTTGACCGGTACTCTCATGCACTTAAAACGTGATATCTTCAAAATGAATAATCATAAGGCAAAGCGTTAAAGCTCGTTTTTAGGCAATCGAACTACCTTTCATTTGATGTAACAGTCTAAATTGTAACTGCACTCAATCTTGAGATATTTACTCGAAAGCACCGATTTTTGCTTCGTCAATCCCAAAAATTCAGTGATCAATGTAATTTTTCTCAGAAAAACCCATTGTAAAAATGTAATTTTAATTTTTTTTTTTTTGCAATAAAAAGGCTTCAATGTTTTTAGCACAGGTATGAAATACAAACAAGAACTTAAATCTGACAATAAGTTAGCACTGCTGATGCATAACTGAATTTATTTTCCTAAAGCGTTAATTTATACAATTGATAATACAGAGAAAAAAATGCTAACGGTGCACAGTCTGCACAGTAGATACCATGCAGGCAAGTTTCCTAGCTGCCGATTTATCCGAGGAAACATAAAATCCGATGAAACGCTCACATACTGTATTATTTTTTAAGAATCTAAATATGAGACTCATCTCGCTGGAGCATGAAATATCAGTCGTTTCGTCCGCCTGAATGGAAATGAACTTGCAACTGTTAAGTTCATCCTGAATATATTCATTAACTCTAAAAGTAAGTGCTTCAACCTGTTGTGTTTGAGGCCTTGGAAGGACTATTTCGACTTCAAAAAGTCAAAATAGTCGAAGGGAAAAGTAAGGTACGAAAACAGTGGGCCAATTCCACCTACGTCCGAATTGGTGGCTGAGTTTTCGCTGGTGCGACGCTCTTACTTCCTAAAACTCAGATCATTAGACCCTTGGCCTGTACAACAAAAATTATCAGCGCCGACTTATCCAAGGGAATCAAAAAAAATTGGGATTATTTTCTCAATAGGTCGTGAAAGACCAAGAAGCGGTTGGATGGCGTGGCTCCGCGATTTGTCAGTGCGCCCTGTTCTGCCCACCCTACTTCAGCCACGACTGTCCTTTAAAACATTTCGCGTCGTGGCCCCTTGTTGAGGTTCGGGGCTAAGGAGCTAAACGCTCGGGTTCATTTATATCGGCTTGCTTAGCCGATCATCATCTAAAAAAAAATTATTCACAAAAAAAAAAAAAAGTCTGAAAAAAATCATATACCAATGACACAAAACAAGTGTAATGCAAATAACAATAAAATATAAATTAGAAACTCAGCCCATTAATGTATTCAGCATTCTCCATTTGAATCGGATTTTAATTTTTACTTTTGTTCTTAATTTTCTTTCCCTATTTTAGGTTTAATTGTTCCCCTACTCTTTCCTGGGTATATTCTTTCCTAACTCATTTCCAAATCATTTTCGCTAGTATAATTATTATTTTCTGTGTATAATTCTTTCCTAATTTATTTTAAATCTAATTTTGTTTACTTCGTTCTTATTTTTAAATTTATTTATTTGGCGTAAAATTCATTTACTTTTTGTAAGCTTTTAGTTTTTATAAATTTAATTCATTTCTGTTTTCATTCGTGTTCTATTATGTTTAATTTGTAATTCATTTTTTTGGGATTATACGAAGCGGACGAACAGGTGCAATCCGACAGTATCAAAATTCAGTATAGTGCATGAATCTTTTAGATTTTAAATAGCCGACAAGGGCGATTTTTCCTCATTCGGATCAGCTACCACTCGATCAACCACATATAATTGACGCGCAATCTTATTGATCCACATACGTAGTACATCACTTCTGGTTAGATCAGGGAAAACAATTGTGGTTGTTGTTAGAATATGAAACGCAGTCAGGTTCAAAACAATGCGACGTAAACTGATTAGATGGCTCAATTTGTTGTGATTGAGGCCTTGGAAAAACTATTTTGACTTAAAAAAGTGAAAATAGTCGAAAGGAAAAGGAAGGTTCGGGACAGAAGGGCCAATTCCACCTACGTCCGAATTGGTGGCTGAGTCTTTGCTGGTGCGACGCTCTTGCTGGCGGCCGGGACTAGCTGCGGCAGTGTGGGGGGGGGGGGTACTTGCTCCGACTCAGACCATAAACCCTTGGCCTGTACAACAAAAATTGTCAGCGCCGACTTATCCAAGGGAATTGTAAAAGTTGGGATTATTTTCCCAAGAGGTCGTGAAAGACCAAGAAGAGGTTGGATTGGCTCGGCTTCGCGATTTGTCAGGGCACTCTGGTGTTATTAGCGCCCTGTTCTGCCCACCCTACCTCAGCCACGACTGTCCTGTAAACATTTTGTGTCGTGGCCCCTTGTTGAGGTTCAGGGACAAGAGCTTAAACGCTCGGGTTCACTTTAACGGGCTCTACTAGCCTCTAAACATCATAGCAATTAGAATTCAAAATAACGATTAAGAAAAAAAAAAAAAAAGAAAACCCAATAAGCTGAAAACAAAAAAAATAACGGGCAAATATAGGTGAAAACAACGAAACAAAACTTACCCATTTATTTTTTTCAGCTCCATTTTTTTTTTTTGAATTAAATTAATATAACCGTTTTTTTTTTTATATTTATTGATTATTTTAGTTCGGTCCGTTCAGTCCTGTCGTCTGTCATGTTTATTTTTTTTTTTTTTTTTATATTTTGTTTTTAAAATGCAATCTTATATATAGGTTTAATTCATTTTCTGTTTTTTTTTTTTTTTTTTTTAATTAATTGCGTCTACTTTTCATTTTGCGCGTATATTTAAGTTTAGTTACATTTATTTAAATTCATTTTATTCTTGTTTTACTATTTAGTCTTTAATTCAAATTCATTTCAGGGTATTTGTTTTATTTGTTAATCTTTTCTTCTTTCATTTACGATCGTTAGTTAAATCATTCGTTTTCTTTTTTAATCAGAATTTCTTTTTAACTTAGAATCGCGAGCTTAGAATCGCTTAAATTTGCTTTTGAACATAGTGTTGTAGGTTGGGTTACGCCGGGTATGAAATCTGTGTTAATTTTGAAGAGTAAAAATTGTTTGATAAGATAACATAATTTTTATTGTAACTTTAAATAATAACTTTAGAACTTTATTATTAACTTTATTATTAAAATAATAAGGTGATAATAATTATAACTTTGAATTAACTTTTAAAGAGTAACTTTGAATAGTATATTAATTATAACTTTCCTCTCCTGAGGTTCAGGCTCAACTGATGACTTCCAATCATCGTCAACTGCAATTCAGAAATTATGCTGACGGTGATTAGAGTCTCAGATAACAATTCGCATTTTCTCACATTCGAATTCGTCGATTCAGCGAAATGAATGTGAACAAATCTGCGTTACAAATTTTAAGTATCCGATTACATTTCGAAAGTCTGAAGTTATCTTGATAAGTAAACTTTGTGCTTATGCAAAAGGCATATGCAACAAAGTAAAGAATATGATATTGTGAAATTTGAATATGAACAAATTTGTGCCTATGCAAAGGCATAATAAAGTTAAGAAATTTAAGATATATGCACAACAATGTTGCGCATATACAACAATAGCAAAAAATTCGTTTTATTTCATTTCAACGCATTAGAATCGCACTCAGAATTTCTTTTTAATCAGAATTTCTTTTTAACTTAGAATCGCGAACTTAGAATCGCTTAAATTTGCGTTTGAACATAGCAAAACATTCGTTTTATTTCATTTCAACACATAAGAATCGCACTCAGAATTTCTTTTTAATCAGAATTTCTTTTTAACTTAGAATCGCGAACTTAGAATCGATACCATTTCGCGCGCCAAAATCCACAACCAGTCATCGCGCCAGTCAGTAACATTCCTTTCCCTTAAGCCTTTATCCAATTCCCTTTTGTTCTCGACAATCAATTCTGCGAATAATGCCTCACTATCCACCGTATGGCAAAAAAAAATGCCGGTACGTTGCCAATTCCAATCGAATCATTAAAAGAAACGAAAAAATATTTATAAAATCGACACAAATTGCACCATTATAGGAAAATGATCTTTTGTTTCGTTAACCGGTGCCGCGTTCCGATATTCTTCCGGATGTTCATTCTCTACCCTCGCTCCCTTTTGCCCTATATCGTTTCTTTTATCCGCCGTTTAATTTCATTCCTCCAAATTCAAAAGCCTAACTTTCTTTAAATTTTTCGGATCTTATTTCCACACCGATTTCCTCTTCTCCACTCAAGCAAATTTCGAATTTCACTCTTTCTTCGGAACTTCACTCCGGCACTATTCAGATCAAATCTTTTCGATTTCCCAAAATTTACTGATCTTCTTTCGACATTTGTCACACCACCAGCACGAACTGCTTTTTCTACTTTTTTTTCCTCTTTTCCACTTCCCAAAAAATTTCCATCGAACCATCAAGAACGAAGCAACGATCTGAGCGCAGGTACTTTCCTCCCGTCCCCCGATCCATGCAATTTGGTATCGCTTCATTACCAAAAATGGCAATACGACCTTCGGACCTTCAGTTTGCTTGTTTTTTTTTTTCTACTCGATCGTTGCCGAGTCGTTCAGGCCGTTGTAGTTGTGTCACCGTAGCCGTGTCTCCCTTGCGACCTTTCAGCGCCCCCTTTCGCTCGATCGGGTGACTGCAGCTGCGACCACAACCCAGTGGGAAAGCAATGGATTGTGTTCGCAACTGCCGCCCTCCAGCCGGGATTATGCGGTGCACTCGACGACTCAACAAATTAAAGTCTTGTTTAGGATTCAAGTTTGCATCAGGCAGCCCAGGCAAATTCTTCCGAACACCCACAACCTTTTTAGTTTTTTTTGTTTTCTTGCTTGTGTAACGCCCCGGACTTTCAAAGAGCACTTTTTCCGCCTGAATTTTGCACAATTTTGGCTGTACTCAAGCCTAAAATAAGGCCAATTTGTCCGTTTTGGACTCACGCTAAGTTAAATCTTGTTTTCGAAGATAAATTTACACCACCCGTATTTATTTAGAACCTTTTTCTTTTGATGTTACACTATATATCTATTTTCTACTTCGAATCACAGTTAATTGAAAAAAAACACGGTTTAAACTTCGCGTGATTTCACTTGCGTCGAACAAATTTCCAACCACATCTTTTTTCCCAAAGCAACCACCCACGGTCAAATTGGATTGAATCATCCCGCCGGGAAATTTCGACGCGCGCTCACAGAAAAAAATAAAAACGTGCAAAAATGACCTTCTGACGGGCTGAAAATGTCAAAAGTTCTTTCGAAAGATCTATTTTACAATTTATGTTTCGGTGCGTATAAGAAACGACCGCGAAAACCAGAATCGAGTAATTGAATCGAAAGTACAAGTGAAACCTGTAAATTTTGTTCCGTTTGCTGGAAAAAATTAAGTGCCGCTTCCCTCATACCCGGTTGCATGCAATTTTGGAATCGTATTCGCGAAACCGGCATCTCTAAAATCGAAGCATCGAAATGGCGCATAAAATGCTGTAGTAAAATTTTAAAAGAATGTCGAAAAAGCTAAAATTTAAAAATGGCGGCTTAGATGAGTGAAATTTTAAAAGAATGTCGAAAAAGTTAAAATTTAAAAATTGTGGCTTAGATGAGTGAATTTTGAAAAATTAGGAAACATTTCTCTTTATCTCACTTTTATGTGCTGTTCTGCATAGAGCAAAGCTGGTCATCAGTGTACTTGCTTTGAGAAAAAACGATAAATTTAGCGCACCAATTGCAATCTTAACCGAAAAAGGGGGACTTTCTGTAATCACTCTAGCCACCAGCTTAAAAAATATAATTAATAATATAATTCTAATAAAAAGTATTATAGATAACAGTATTTTTATAGAAAATGAAAATATTTCATTAGACACTTACAACCCAGATAAAAAGACCTTTGGGGCTCCGTGGTCGAAGCACGGAGCTCATACATTCATCGCATGCGAAAATGGAAAAAAATTTTATCAGGCCCAAATTCATTTGGGGCACATCAAATTAATCGCGAAAAAGGGGTCTTAAAATCTATCACTCACAAGAAAAACGCATGAATCCTTCTCGGGCGATTCGTCCCCACACAAGCCATGCATTTTCCATGCGGCTACAAGAAGGGGGCTCTCGGACGCCACCGATCTTCGTGTCGCCTAACACGACTTGAAAAAGTCAAAATAGTCGAAAGGAAAAGGAAGGTTCGGGACAGAAGGGCCAATTCCACCTAAGTCCGAATTGATGGCTGAGTCTTTGCTGGTGCGACGCTCTTGCTGGCGGCCGGAACAAGCTACGGCAGTGTGGGGGGGGGGGGGGGGTACTTGCTCCGACTCAGACCATAAACCCTTGGCCTGTACAACAAAAACTGTCAGCGCCGACTTATCCAAGGGAATTGTAAAAATTGGGATTATTTTCCCAACAGGTCGTGAAAGACCAAGAAGCGGTTGGATTGGCGCGGCTTCGCGATTTGCCAGGGCACTCTGGTGTTGTTGGCGCCCTGTTCTGCCCACCCTACCTCAGCCACGACTGTCCTCAAAACATTTCATCGTCGTGGCCCCTTTTAGAGGTTCGGGCGAAGGAGCTAGACGCTCGGGTTCACTTTAACGCGTGTTTTTAGTCCATCTGCATTTCAATGACTAAACAAAAAAAAACCGATACACCAACAAAATCATTTCGACTACCAAAAAAAATGCTGTAAAGGAAATATGTGCAAAACGAAAAAAAAAACAAATAAAGAAAGGACTCACCTCATTTTACTAATCCAGCAACTTTGACTTGGATTCAAACAATTTTTCCTTTTTTTTTTCTTTTTTTTTTATGGTTCTTAAATTTTTCTTTCTTAGTTTTACTTATTTTTATTTATTTATATCCGTCTCGTCTGTCCTGTCGTTTGACATTTTTTTTTTTTTTTTTATTTTTTTTTTTTTTGTTTGGTTTATTTTAATTCATTGATTTAATTTATAATTTTCATTTCATTTTCAAAACTTCACCGCAAGATCCGACAGAATAATTTTCATTTCATTTTCAAAACTTCACCGCAAGATCCGACAGAATAATTTTCATTTCATTTTCAAAACTTCACCGCAAGATCCGACAGAATAATTTTCATTTCACTTCCCATCAAAATTTCATTGCACGATATTTTCGCCATTTTCTCACTAATTTTAATTTCTTTTCAAAATTTCATTGCACGATATTTTCGCCATTTTCTCACTAATTTTGATTTCGATCGGATCGAATTTGATTTTCCTCTTTTTCCAATTCGTCGTGATATCGTCGTGGACCACAAACGCAACGTGCGAACCAAAAACACTCTCCTCTCCAAAAAAACTTAACACCTTCTTCATCCCGACCGATAGCGAACGACCCCCATCCGTGCACCGAACACACCACTACACAGGCTCGGACCACAACTCGCTGACGCACTACCATTTATGGTCTCCAATTTTTCAGCGTCGTTGCAGCATTCGGTTGATGTCGCCGTAGCGGTTTGTTGGCCTCACAGTCGCTTCCTATGTACCCAGTAAGCAACCGCGATGACACACAGACCAACGCAACTCCCGTCGCGAAAAAGCGAAATGATCAAGGTCTAGGGTACCGCGGTTCCGCTTATGTATCTTAGTTAGGTACATAAGCAAAACGCCGCGTACAATTTGCGTGTCGCCCCGTCGCGACATTTCAGCACCTATTTCGCTAGATCGGATGACTGCAGCTGCGACCACAGCCCAGTGGGAAAACAATGGGTTGTTTTCGCAACCGCCGTCCTCCAGCCGAAATTATGCGGTGCGCTCGACGACACAACAAAGTTTCCATATAATTTACTATCCGTTCGGGAGCTGTTCCATTCCTTTCGTTTGCGTGGCATATTGCCCATATATTAAGTTCGTGATCAAATAATCAGGTCAAGTAATCAAGATATAAATTATAAAAATCTGAGCCTAGCTCTCATACCGATATCTCTTTCGATGATCCTCCTCAGGGACCAATTGTTCCAGGCGGGAGCAGTCGTATCGTCTCCGTCGGGTCCTCCTAGCGAGTCTTCTATTTAATCCTGGCGGGAGCTGTGCGACGACTTCCCGTCCTCCCAGCGATGCTTCGACGCGAACCTCACTTATATATATATCTATTTTTTTCCCCCACTTCGGGGTTACTACCGGTTCTTTCTTAAAAAAACCGACTGCTCTGCCAGACGATGGAAATCAAACTCTTTTTTGCTTGTCACTCGCCTTGTCACTTTTCTCCACGGATATCCACCTTAGGATCTTCGATTCCGTGGAGAGTATCGTTATCATTCTGGTGGTGGCGTAATGACAGTCCGTAAAAAAAGTACAAACACCGCTGTTTCTGCGATATACACTCTAAGAAAAATTTACTACTATTATAGTAGGCAATTGGTTATGTTTGTAAAGCGATGGACCTCTTTTGATCCACCGCTGGAATATCATTTTTTTGTTCCCTTTCTTTAACTTCCTTATCGTTAGATACAATAATCTACCGAGAGGGTTAAGGTTGGCTGTAAATTTTGCCTTGGTACAAAACCAATGCAACTCTTGAAAGAAAAATTATTGTTGTTCACTTGATCGTGCCTTTATTTCGTCTAAAACTACTTACAATTATGTAAAAGGAAAGTTTATGGCTCGCCACAATTTCAATTTATGCTGACCTAATGTCTGAGACATAGAATATTTAGATTAACAAAAAAATATTAACTGCAATGTGAACGAAAAGCACCCACAGTAGTTACACGATTTTGTCATTTTATAATAGTACTCTATTGTTATAATGTGTTATAAGCAATACTGAATTACACAAAGCAATACTGACTCGCAGATCAATATAATTATTTTAGTTTAACGATTAAGGAATTTATTTTGCTCAAATTATTAATGTTTTTCTTTTTACCTCGAATATGATCGCTTCAAAAAAAATCTAACATAAAATTCCATGGATTAGAAAATTTGGGGAGGATACCGAAGGTTCAAAATGTAGTAATAGCACATAGATTCCGTCAGTACATCTACGAAGCTCATTTGCTGGTAATGATAATAGTTAGGAATTTTTTTTGAGCAACCGGCCACTACACACGCAGATAACTCGTTCTTTTTTGCTCTATGTTAAAACAAATTTTTATTGTATTTGAATTCGCATAAAAATTCTGCACGACAAATAGAAGAACACTTGATCATTATTGCAAATATAAAAGAAGTACCTACAGATCAAATATATAAAATAAATCAATTTTTATTTTATTTTAACGCGTTGAAAACTGTTGTAAAAACCAGATCACCGATGTTTATCGCACAAAGAACGCCAACTAACAGCAGTTCTTTATGTTTGCGATTTCCTTAATGTGAATTTCTTCTAATTGCGCTTCAAATCTCTATGGGCATGGGCTAAAGTGGTGCGGAATAGGATAGTCTCACATTTCTGTGAATTAATTTTCATCTTCCAAGAGTTCGTGTAGGATTGGACGTCGTTAAACATTTTTTGCAGTTCTTCTTGGGTTTTGGTCGCTTTAGAATGGGGTGTGTATATTATTAGGTCGTATGCGAAGGCTACAATAGATCTCTTGGGTGATTTGTTTAAATCAAATGTTTCCAAAAGATCGCTAATGTAGATCGCGAATAAGGTGGGTGTAGTTACTGTTCCCCGTTGGAGTCCTTCCCTTTTCCCGTTTGTTAGCACAAAGTTTTTATTATAAATCATGTTGGTTAGGATATTTATAAGATGTTTAGGGAATTCTTTTTCAATTAACTTGAAGATAAGACCGTCGAGTCAAACTGTGTCGAAAGCCTTCTCCATGTCTATTAGACAGGCACCTACGCATTCTTTATTATTCAAATGCCAGCAGATGTCCGTCCGATGTGACCGTCGTTATGGCATGTATCATGTATGGTAGAATGTCTATTTCGAAAACCAAATTGGCTATTCGGTATCAGATCATTCTGCTGTATGTGTGAATTTATTGAGTCGTTAAGGACGGATTCAAACACTTTTTCTAATCTTGGGTAGAAAAATAATGGGTCTGTAGCTTCTTGGATCTGAAGGATCTTTCCCTTTCTTAAGGATAGAGAATGTTTTCGGTGAAGCGGTGAATTAGGGTAAAAATATCGCATGAACTAGGGTTAAAAAATATCACAAAATATCACACATATTGAATCAGGGATAAAAATACTACAAGCATTGAATTAGGTTAAAAATATTACATATCACGCAAAGATATCACAAGTAATAAATTTGGGAAGCACTAAACGTTTGAAAAAGGTTTAAAAAATATCACAAATAGCACAGGCATTGAGTTTGAAAAATACCCGAGTAATGAATTTGGGAAAGCACTAAGCGTTTGGAAAAGGTTTGAAAAATATCACAAATAGCACAGGCATTGAATTAAGGGAAAGCACTAAGCGTTTTGTAGCAGAGCTATCCAATTCGAGTTTAGTTTGTTATCGTAGAGAAGGAATGACTTTTTCTTGTCGTTAATCTTTCACAACTTTAATAACCTAAAGCTTACAAATTTTAATGCAATTGTGTAATTACTATAATAGATCTTCAACTTTCTTTATTATCTTCGTAATCGAACTGGATCGCAAAACACTTTGGGTTTTGAAATTATATTTATAATATTATTTAATTTTAATAAATTATAGTATTCGAAGCTGTGATGGAATCGCATGAATACGTTTCGTTCCAGTTAAATGGGGACGTAGTTCTTCTATTAAAACATTACACACATGTTTAGGGAATCGATACAAGTTAAAAAAGTACTCGTCCGAAAGCATCTCCAGAGGATTTTGGGTATCTCGCATCCTTCTTCTCACAATCCTCATATGGTTCCTACAATGACGGTCCTTTAGGGAAACGTTTCAGAGAAATGGCAATATTTACCTTCTGGCGTTACGCCTTTCATGTTCTACTATAATTACCATCGCAGTAGCTCGGTTCTGTAACACATGAGTGAGAAATTTCCCACCAAAACGTCATAGTGAGAACGAACTCATGCAATTTTGTGTCTGTATCCTCACCTAATGAGAAATCACCGTAATTGACGTCATACACTGGAATAATCGTGGAAACACATGAGAACAATGTTTCTGTAAGCAATGATAGTGAGTTGATTCTCACATATAGTGAGCCGATTTTCACGCTGTTTGCAGCTAGTGAAAATAACAATAGCTGAAAAATCTCCCAACAATCTGGGTGCAATTTTATTATTTTTGGGTAGAAGCCCAGAACTCTGCGACGAGGTGTACGTTATTGTGTGACTGAAGACCTAAAAAAAATTCGGAAAGAGGTTTAAATGGTGCCGCGCTAGAATACTCGCGTCGCTGCCACATATAATATTTATGAATAACAAAATTGGGTCATACTCCGGACGAGGTCTATGGTATGGTATGGTATAAGGGGTGGTAATGCAGTTATCCTCCTTCACTTACACGTTATTGTTCGTCCATTGTGCTCCCCGTGGTAGGAGGTATCCAAGCCGTAGTATAATATCAGTTATTAATTTTTTCTGATCTTACTGGTTTTACTGGTTCGTGGGACATCGCAATGAAATGTTTTTTACCATCTTGCCCACGCCACTAACAACTCTCAAAAAATTATTTTCGATCTATTCGTCTAGTTTCTAGTCTATAAGCAAATATCAAGTTACAATTTTGTGACATTAACCATTCAGTAGATATGGATTTTTGAATGTGAACACATTTTTTTGTCTCCGAACTTTCGACCCTTGTTCGAGGGCGCAATAGTTTTTCCGCCCTGAGTCTAAATTAAAAAGAATTAGCAAGACACGTTACCCCTTTGTTCGAATTCAAAATTTATTTTTCGTGAGACGTCTGCTCGCGACCACTGCCAGTACAAGAAGAACAATCCAAAACGAGTTTTATTATCACGATCGTAAGGGTACCTGTCACGTCAAAAGTCTACAAGTTGACTTGTACAGTGCGAGTTGAAAGTAAGGTTACAAGTTGAATTGTACATTGCGAGTTAAAAGTATACAATAGAACAAAAATTGTAAAATGAGGTCCATTTAATCTACACTAGAAATAAATTTAAAATAAATAGCTGCAAGAGTTCGGGAGTTGAAATTCTTCAATCGACTGAACGCACAGTAAAATCCAATCACCTGAAAGCACACACTCAGAAAACTATAGGAATCGAATGATTCTTGTTGAACGTCTAACCTGCGCATCATACACATAGTTTGTACTGCCCCTAGCTTGCCAACCATGATAAAATCCCAGGCAGGAATGATAATTTTTCCTGAAATACAAATTAAAATTTTCACAGAAAAGAAAAATGTCACTTTCTGTAAACAATTAATAAATTTTTGACATTTGATTGGAAAAATAATGGAAAAATGGAAAACTAGCCGCTAAGATAATCCGACCTATGAGGGGAATAATACACATTTATACCCAGAGAAATTAACTAATTATCAAAGTTAATATCCCAGATAAGCTAATAGCTGGTTCAGGCGAAAATAACCTAAGGTAAATAATATGGGCCTTAAATTTAAATTCTATGCAAACTGCCATTTAAATTCCATTGGAAATTTTCCACAGTAGATTGGAACGATGAGAACTATCATAATCGTTCTCATGTGCGATTACAGAAACGGTTTTCATTTCCAGGTGAGAAGTACGTGTGAGAATTTCGTACTACGTCATAGCCAATTCACTTCTCACTAAAAGTTACAGAACTGAGCTACAAAACTCATTGTCGATGTCTTAACGAGATTACACCAACGAGATTTATAATTATAAATAATCTTAAACCAGAAAACTCCAACTGACACAAATCACTAAATTTATTTTGACGTTGACATTTGACAAATGAAAATTGCCATTCTGCATTCGATTTAGCAATTTTTATCATTTTGAGAAAGGGAATCGTGTTGCTGAGGTAAATGAAATGATAAAATGATAAAGTTGCGTGGAAACCTTAATAAAATTAATTTTTTCATTTTATCATTTCACAGAACCAGAATTGACCCCCTGGGCACCTTTGCTTGTCATCATTCAGAATGTGAGATCAATGGAAGCCTTCGGTAACCATCTTGCTGCCAACTTAATGTTGCAGAATAACCCCAGTAGGCATGTCTGGAGTTAAAATCGCCGCCGATAATAGTAGCGTCAAAGGGCTGGTATAAGTTTAGGATAGCTCGCATCGCGGTGGCAATATTACCCCCGGCACCCGCAGGAAAGTAGATAGCTCCGAGGAGTATTCTGAAAACGCTACCGTCCTTAGTGACCGTCCTTAGAGCAATGAGTGCAGGTAAAACTTATTTGTTCAGACCTGAATTTACTGCCAATGAGAAGCGCTGTTCTTCTACCAGAGTTGTTCCTATACAGTGTGAATCTGTCAACGCACCTCTTATTGCGGGTCCCGAGTCTGGTTTCCGTTAGAAAGGCTAGGTCAATTTTGAGCTTGCGGAGAAGGTGCTCAAGAGAAAGCTGTTTGTCAACGTTAATCAACGAATTGATATTCAAGTTTAAGCAATTTATGTTGAACATGACTGGCGAGTTGAGAAGAGGAAGGAAAGAAGAGCTTGCGGGTGGTCCACGTCTTTCAGTTCTTCGAATTTTTTCTGAAATGAGCAAATTCTGTCGCAGGTTTCCCAAACTAACGACCCGAGGTACTGGGTGGTTTGGTTGTCGAGCCAATTAAGCTCAGTAAGTTGTGGGGGGAGTTGGTACTGCTATTTGATTTGTTAGGAAAGGAGTGACCACGCGCGACGTCTGCGTAAGAAACGCTCAGTTCCAGCTGAATGTACCGTGAGTGAGGGGTGGATGTTTTGGGTGGCGGGGACTCATCTGTGTGGTTTATCCTCATTCGGGATTTGTTTTTAGCTGCTAGTACACGTTCCCGATTCTGTAGTCTCACTGGGTAATTGGAATAGTTTGCTGGATGGTCAAGCGCACCACAGGAGACGCATTGGTGGGGAGGAAGTATCGCGCGATCTTTCGCATGTTTGCGTGAATAATTGGGCACGCATCTGGGGGCATAGCCACAGTTCGCCGATACATGGCCGTACCTCTTGCAATTAAAGCATTGGGTAATTTCGTTCTTCCTCGGCCTTTCTCATGTTGCCTTTTGGTGTAATACGGTATGGAAACTTGGCTAATTTCAATATCGCCCATTTCTTCCGGAGTAAACTACGCGCTAATCCCTCTGAGAACCACAGAGGGTCTCTGAAGGGAGGCGAGGGTGAAAGAGTGGCCTACGACCTCGCGTTCTTTTTGAGCTCGGAGAGCATTTAGGATTTCTTCATGGGTTTGTAGGGAGTTCACTTTCAGTGCGATGTTCCCTAGTTTAGCGGAAATTATTTTAAATTGCGTGGCAGGCCAGTTTCTCGTTAACCACGTGGAACCGGTGGTAGATGCCTCGGCTTTTCAAGACGTTGACATAACTGCATTTCTGTGCGAAATGAAAAGAAGTAGGGTTTTGTAAAATGTTTACCTAATATACCAACATTTACACAGAAGAAGTTATGCAATTTCACTCAAAAGACATAAAATATTTGAACAGATATTATCTTCGAGCAAGTGTATGTCGTAAAAATACTTTTCAATGAAAATCCAAATATTTTCACATGATTTTGGATACTTTAAGTTAAAACATGAAATTATACCGGATGGGTTATAGGAAGTCTCGAGTAAAATAAGCCTGATAGTAGTTTTATACATATATTTTGTCAATTTAACAATTATAATTCTATTTACGAGAGAGCTTACATTTTATCACTATTTTACATTTATTAGTTGTGTCGTATATTTTTCTTTAATTATTAACAAAGATTTTCTTCATATGTTTCGGGGTTCCAGAAAGTGGAAGCTCCGATGCCAATAGATGAAAAATAATATATTTATTAAGGCGCAAGTTCGTTTGTTGTTTCGGAGTACCAGAGATGTGGAAGCTCTAATGCCAACGAATGAACTGTGTTCGCTCCTTGCCACTGTGCTGCCTTTTATACTAAATCTTAATTCTTAATGTGCTTGTAGGCAAGTCGTCTCTATATGGCGTATGGTGTTGTCGCGGCAGCACTCATCTATGTTGGACATTCGTAGTTCGCTGTTGATGATACTGCTGCTGATGATGATGTTTACGAATGTTATTTATTTATTTATTTATAACAATATCAATTGAACAGAAAGTTATTTCCAATTATACAATTGCCGCAATTACAAAACAAAAATATTCTATATGTAAAATAAAAATAGAAATAAAAAGTATTATAAAAAATTAAATAATGAATTACGTATCAGAAGAACGAAAAAGAGTGACCTTTAAGTACACTTTGAATGAGTTTAAGGTAGGACTATGAAAACTAAGGCAATACAATTTAAAAAAGCGAGGTAAACGAATTACACTCTAACAAAAATTGGTGTAAATTTACTCTTATTATAAATGGCAACTGAATACCAACTATTATAAGAGTAAATTTACACTGCGTCGTAACAACAGACTAAATAAGCACCTGGTCGTAAAATTTAGGTACACACATCTGGTTATTTTTACGCAAAAAGGTTTTGAATATCGAGACGATGGTAGTAATTTTACATCGTTTATGCTCAATTTTAAACAGAAGTTGCAAATATTATAAATACAAAATTTTTCATAAAACGGTGTAATTGTTATATACTTACGTTATTTAGATGTAACTTTACACCAATAATGGTGTAATTTTAAATGAAACGTTCTAAATTTACAAAAACTAGTTACATCTACAATGATGTAATTATTGGTGTGCTTACATTATTTAGATGTAATTGTTCTTATTTATTTCTGCGAATACGTATTTGAGTTGCCTACTAAAATTTCAGTCGAAAGAAACCTTCGACTGAAATTTTAGTAGGCAACTCAAATACGTATTCGCAGAAATAAAATCTAAGAACAATTACATCTAAAAAATGTAAGCACACCAATAATTACGTCATTGTAGATGTAACTAGCTTTTGTAAATTTAGAAAAAAAAATGGAGTCGAACGAAACCTTCGACTGAAATTTTAATAGATAAAACCAGTTCGACTGAAATTTTAATAGATAAAACCAGTTCGATATCGCATGAATAAAGTATGTGCTAAAAACAAAGGATTTGAATAATGATCCCTATCCCTGGAATATAACGTTTGCCACTATGAAATCCAAACAAAATTTCAAGAATTTTTCGATATATAGTTATAAAAGAAAAAAAAAATAAACAATATTTTTACATATAGTATTTCAATTTAATTCATACATAATTAATGGATACAGATATTATTGTAGGCTTGTAAGTCTTAAAATTAAATTATTAATCTTTGAAAAATTATTTATGTGTTTTTTTGCTCCTCGCAAATTCTGAGCATAATACTGGAAAAAGTATCTTACGACAAACTCGAGGGTTTGCGATACTTCCTTCGGATATATCATATTAAAATTATAAAAAAAACATAATGCTAGCGAAATTATGTGCAAAACATTTTCATTTTGATATTTTCCAACTAAAATATGCTCGATGTACACATAGCAGATCTTTTCTGCACTATCATTAAGAGATGTACCTGTAATAAAAGTATAAATCAAATGTTTAACTATTGTAATAATTTTGAAATTTCTTACTTAAGATTGCTAACCACGGAGTATTGGTTCTGCAGGTATCTTTTATGTTATCCATCGTTGTACCGAACTGAAGATGAGAAAGATCATAAATGTAAATTTATTATCTGGTACTAATCCTAAACAGTGATATTTACCTCAAAATACTCAAATAGATATTTATGATTTTCATTAAAATAAGCAAAGAGGCTTTTGATGACATCGATATCATCATTTTTTCCTGTAATTTGAGCCGAAACTTCCCTATTTCGACTAACATTTAAAAATTTTAAAATTTTCTCTTTTTCCGACTCAAATTTTGTTTTAAGTAGTGATGGATCTATTCCCATAAGTTCTTGAAAATGTTGATATACAATATCTCGTTCGAAGAGAAAAGGCCACTCTTTTTGAATTTCGGCGATGCCAGGTGGGGAATTTCGGTTATTTAAGAAAAGCCTTTGCACTGCAAAGCAATCCTTCATAAATGTTTTTACAGTTTCCTTTTCATTATATGGAATATTATTTTCTTTGTATAAGTTTTGCAAATATAGTTTTTTTGATTCTATACTGCCAATGGTTTCTCCGGACGGTACTTTTGATGGCTGCCAATTTAAACACGACTCCTTTAGAACACCTGCTCGTTTCCTTTCTTTCAAAGGAACGTTGGGCTCTAGCTCTTGTAATACACGCTTGGGTGGACGATTGAGGAAACTGTTTCTGTTTTTCATTATAGTTATTAAAGGCATAGGTATACTTGAAATAATTTTATTGTCTTTATCTTTTTGAATCAATGAGTCAGGATATTTTGCTGCTACTTTTTGTGCTACTGTACGGATTATTCCCATGGGAATGTAGTGTGAAATTAAGCGTAATTCGTCCACAAGTACATTGGCCAACCCGTTCAATTTTTTTCCAAGTTTTCCTTTCTTTTCAAGCATCTCAATTATATCAGATGGAATTTTACCCCAAGGAATAGTAAAATTATAAAATATTAGCGCGCACTGGGAGTTTGTTGATGATGTTGTAGTCATAGCGGAACTTGACTTACTTAAAGTATCCTCCAGTGATGAAAGCGATTTTGAGCTATTACATTTGTCTGGAGTTATTAAAATATCACTCTCAGTCAAACTTATTTCTTCTGAATTGGGCAAAATTATATTGTCTGATGAAATATGACTTGAAATAGGCAATGTATTTGCATTATTTGATGAGCTGGTAGTTTCATTAAACATGTTAGATTGAAAAGTGAAGTTCAACTGTGGCATCCATTCTTCCGCATCTCCAAGAATTATAAAAATGCTCTTCTCTTCCATGTAGAGCTGCAATATTTCATCATCACATATTTCAGTTCCATCTGACTCCAAAACAATTTTTGATCCAGTTAGACCACAATCATTAGCTAGAAATTTATAAAAAAAATTTAATTTTAGATTCAACTTTTTCATTTTAAACTACTTTTTAAATTATAATACCTTTCCTAATGAAGTTTTCTATAGTAGGTGGGGTAACAAATGCCTTTTTCTGCAACCTGTTGCTGCTCCATACTTTTACAGGATACCGATTTTCCATTTTATTTTTTAGTTTTATTAAAACTTTGTAGTTATTTTTTTAAGTATAATATTGGTATGCAGAACTTATTATAAGTGCGAACTTAAGACTGTTTTTTATATTGGAAAATCTTATAATTAATTATTACGAAATCTTGTATTTAATAATAATATAGTTAATTAAATTATTTGGTGTTTATTTAATAAATGTCTATCAATACAAGGTAAATTCCTGCATAAGACTCTTACAAAATTTCTGTTATTATGCACGAAAATATGTATAAAAATGAAACTCATAACTATTCTTATTCGCTTACAAAATTAGTATCAAGGAAAGAACAAACTGGAGAAAAATAATATTTATTATTTTGTTTTAATATATTAACCGGCTTTTTCATAAAAAGTTTCTCAATATGACACATTTCATAGGAATAACTATTTTCAAATATGCTTTCATATAAAATAACTTCCTCATTATACCACATCTTAAATGATTTTCCGTAAAATAGGGCTTCTTGATAAGAACTGTTTAAAAAGATCGCTGTAATATTCATAATTTCTATATTTCCTATTTCGTCAAGATCAATCAGAATAAAATCGTTTTCTTTATAAATTGTATTTATATATGAAATTTTTTTGGTCACAAGACAGAAATCTTTGGGTAGATTAACATTAAACATAGATTCTGAGAAACTAAACACATGATATGAATTTATGTATATTTTAAAACGGTCTTCAAAAAGAGATGCCTGCAACAATTGATGACTTTCCGCAAGAGATAAGGTAATATTTTTGAAATTTTTGGCCGTTTTAGCTGATGTTTTAAAATATTTGTTTTTTTTGTTCAAAGCCTAATGTCCAAAGATTTTTTAAAGGTCCAAATTTTTGAATTAGTTCTGGATAATGATAAACGTAATGATGTTTTGGTCTCAATTTTAAACTGGGAAAACATTCTTTTCTGTACTCAAAATATAATTCTATATAATATGAGAGAAGAGCAATTTGACTTTTTGAAATTTCTTCAGCACATATTAGGCGACACATTTCTATCATTGTTGACAAATATTTCCAAACTAAGAAGTCAAAATTTTCAATATTGTTCAGCATGACCAACGGTATCAGCATTAATGTATGCCAAATTTCATTTGCTTTCCCTGGAATTTTTCGCATATTATTTTCAATATTAGGGAAGGATAGTGAAAGTTTAAATATTTTTCTTAGTGCTGATAATCGAAGATTAATCACATCAAATGAAATGATATTAAACTTTGAAAAATATTTAAGAATACAAATTAAGTCATAGGGAATAATACCTTCAAATAAATCGTGCGCTATACAAGGTGGGAGGCCTGGATTGCATATATGAAAATATTGAAGTTGGTTTAACGCGGATTCTGATTTAACTCCTTTATTTGATTGGAATATTATTCCAGCAATATCGCGCCTATGACTTTGTACAGTTCGTGTTTCTTTAGGTTCTAAATCAAAGGTACGTGTAGAATCCCTTGTTAGGTAACACCATCGACAGAAGAACTCCGAAGAACTGAAATTCGAAACAAACCCGCCTACTTCATGGCTTCCTAAGTTATCGCCAGTCATTGCAAACAAACTACCAAAAAACGTCTTGTATAGTTTTTGTGATGGATCGTATATTTTAATACCGAACTTTTCTAATAACATAAGATCATCGAGTAAAGGTTGCAAAACTTTGTTGAATCCAAATTGCTTGACATACCTTTCTTTACATAACAAAACTAATAAGATGTTATGAATTTGGGTTCGATATTTTATGTTGAGATTTCCGACCATCAGATAAACACCTATTAATTTGTGTTTTGCTTTTGACGATCCCAATGGATTACAATTCTCAAAAGCATCTTGGAACATAATTAATTCTATATTTTTTAAATTGTTTCGAAAAAGAGTATTTTCCTTATATGCAGAACCGTCGTTATAGTCTAAATATACGTTATTTTTTACTTCTTTGTCTTCATTAAATAATTTAAAAAATATTGAATCAGTCATTAACGATTTAAGCGTTTCTAAAATTGGTATATAGTGAAAAAAACATTCCCGATGATAATTGTCAGTTCCTAAAATTATTTTTTTAGGTTCAACATATGTTGTTTTATTTTTTAAAAATTCTACGCGCTTATATCTAGAACTAAAAATTTTAATTTCTTGAAGTAAATATTTGTAAGATGCATCGTGATCGCAATCTGAAATCCCTATATTTTGAGCAAACTTCTGTTGTTTTAAATTATTTAGCTGAAATATTCCCGACATTTCATCATACAAGAACTGTAAACCGATATCACACACTCGAAATTTAAATTTTAGTTTCGTGAATAAATTTTCAAATTGATTTTTAGCAATAACGTCATCATTTTCCACAAGTTCAGAGTTTTGGATGACTGGGGAATCGTCTTCAGTTTCTAGATTTTTTGAGAAATCTCTCACTAAATTATTGACTTCTGACTTAGAAATATTGCCAGCACGATGATTTCTAAATATATGGGACCTGAATGAAACTTTGTTAGAAAATAGTTTGAAGCAGTTTAATATTGGACACGAAATTGGGTTATTAAAAGTAATGTGGTTTCCAAAATGCGTTAAAAATGTTGTAACACTATTTGCTATAAATTTACAGTTAATCATGCTGCACTTAATTTTAGTTATTTGATTGCAATTTCTACTTTGCTTATTCCGTTTTTTTTTTAACTTCCTATGATTCCTAAATGTGTGTACCTGGAAACTTTTATACGTAGAAAATTTTTTCTTGCAATTTAAACTTAAGCACGCAAATAAAATATTATTTTTCCCTCTGTGGTCGTACAGATGTTTATTATAATTTGTTAAAAAATATGATTTGAAATTGCAACTACTGCACTTAAACATATTGAAACAATTAACGCACTTAAACCTTTTAAATCGATGTTACAAGTTTTTAGCACTTTTAGCGTTTTCACCAAGTTGTATACGCAACGACAGACTTTTGCACACTAAACTCCGCTGATATGTTGCGTAATTAAAACAAAACACAAATGGTCACGTTCTTACAACTTTTTGTGTGAAAAATGCAACACTAAGAACACATTTCCATCGTTGTTCGTAGTATTTGCGCAATTTGGTATAAATTTACATCTTCTGTCGTATACGCTACACACCTCAGAGTAGATTTCCAAATTCTTTCGGATTTATGCACAAATATATGTAAAATTTATTACTTACAACTTGTTGGTTTAAAATTCAATCTGTGGTGTATATTTACACCATAATAGTCGTAATACTGTCATTATTAACGAGGTTTATTTACGTCTCGGAAATCTCATTTTTTAGAGTGTAGAGGAGAGTAATAGAAGCAATTAATATTGGCTTGAGGCACTGTAAAAATGTCGTGACATCTAGTGTTGTAGTCAATATTTCGCAGTCTGAGCGTATCTTTGAGATTCGAACTGAAAACAAAAACAACTTTATACAAGAATACCATATCCAAGTATAATCTTCTGTCCTTCATGCAATATATGCCAAGTACTTCGAGACGGGTTTCATAAGATATATCATGAAAGCCAAGTTTACGAAAAAGTGATTTGGTGAAATGACGTTGAACTGATTCCAAGGCTGTCACAAGATATGTAAGATAGGGATTCCATACTACTGAACAATATTCTAAATGACATCGGACTAGACTATTGAAGAGATTAAGATATAGAGTTGCGCTACAAAAAGGGTGCGCAGAACGTAATATAAATCCACATAGCCTGTATGCCCGTTTACAAACTTCAGTTATGTGCAGATCAAATTTTAATTTAGCATCGAAAATTACTCCTAAATCCTTGATGCTGGAGACTTCCAATAGAAGAGAATTGTCGATGTAATAGTCACACTGAATGTGCGAGATTTTATTGGTGTAGATCATCATAAAGCATTTCTGCGTATTTAATGCCAATTTATTCGTAGTACACCAGGACAACAGCTTCTCGAGGTCATTCTGTAGGAGGAGGCAATCGGATTGTGCTTTTATTTCCCGAAAAACCTTTAAGTCATCAGCATACATCAAATGCTTTGACTGGAATTCAGAAAGAAGATCATTAACAAATAGTATAAACAAAAGTGGGCCCAAAGTAGAACCCTGAGGAACACCGGATGGAGCCAGGTAGGGTGTTGAAATAGATCCACTGAAGATGACCATTTGCTTACGATCATTTAAATATGATTGGAACCAGATAAGAAGCCCAGTACTTAGGCCAAAAGAATTCAGTTTCCGTAGAAGAATGGAGTGATCAACAGTATCAAATGCCTTAGAGAAATCCGTGTAAATTGTGTGAACGTCGTAATGGTTTTCCAGGGAATGAGCTACAGAGTTGGTGAAAGACACCAAATTTGTTTCTGTAGAACGGCCTCTAAAAAATCCATGCTGATTAATCGATACACAGTCACGAACTTGAGAAAAAACATGTTCGTGAATAAGTTTTTCAAAAACTTTAGAAAAACAGTTAAGAATACATATTGGTCGATAGTTTTCTGCTTTATGTTTCTCTCCTTTTTTAAAAATTGGAATGACATGCGAATTCTTCCAAACACTGGGAAAAATACCCTCACAAATAAAAGACGTGTAAAGCTGTGACAATGGCTCGGCAAGAACATGGCCCAATTTTTTAACAAAGATATTGGGAACATTATCCGGACCAGCGCTGCCGTTACTGTCTAAAGAATTGATGGCAATGATAACATCCTGCGCTCTAAATACTGGAATCACATTGTTCTGATCTACTATTGTGTCAGGAAGACAAGAAGTTAACGAAGACGTATAAACAGATTGAAAGAATTGAGAGAATAGCTCCACAATATCACCAGGAGTGGATGCAGTTGCTCCTGAATATGTTATGCTTAGAGGAGTTGTCCGAGTAGCACGAGAGTCATTGATATATTTCCAGAAAGGTTTATCATTACCCATGAGAAGCGAAGAATTAAGGTTGTCCACATAAAGACGAAAACTTATCTTTATTTCCTTCTTAAGCTGCTTCCTGAGGTTACCATAATTCGATGCATTGTTATGATTGCGTTCTCTTAGATAACGACGCCTAGCACGATTTTTTTCGAATAGTAGGTGAATAATTTTGGCATTAAACCATTGAGGATAGCGGTTCACTTTCTTAGAGGACAATGGAATGTTTTCGGCAATGATTGCGTCTAAGATTCTATAGAATTCTTCAACAGCACTATTAGTAGATACTGTACTCAGAGTTGTTTGCCAGTTAATGCTTCCTAATATAACAGAAAGTTCCTCATAATTGCATTTATAAAAATTACGTTTCGGACGATTAATAGGCAGCAAGGAGGTGAGAGGGTATAAGTTAAGCGAAAATTCAATAGCAGGGTGATGTGAGTCAATTGGGACTAGTCCAAGGGAAGAGGGAATAATAGTTATCTCATTGGTATTAGTGTTAGAAAAGATCAGGTCAAGTATTTTGTTGTTTTTGTTCGGCATAAGATTAAATTGGCAAAGGTCACAGAACTCCATAAAAGATTGCAAATAAAAGTGATGTTGGGCGAAGGTGGGCAAACATGAGGATGCATCACTACTCCACGTTACATAGGGCATATTGAAATCTCCACATATCAGGAATTTTGAACCAGGACCACACTGAGCTATAAAAAGTGAAAGTGCTTCAAAGAGTTCAGAGAGGTTTGTTGCGGATAAGCTACACGGTATGTAACAGGTGAACACAAATAACGAAGTTCTACCACATTTGATCTTAATAGCAATGCATTCAAAGTTGCAATGAAATTCAGTACATAATTCGGAAAACAACCTATTATCAACAGCTATCATGACACCACCACCATCACTTTTACTGGAGGACAGAAGATCGCGATCACGACGATATACATTATAAGACCCAGGGATCAGCTCAGAATCGAAAATTGACTTGTTTAGCCAAGTTTCCGTAATGCATATAACATCAAAAGAATTTGATAAAATTGAGTTTCTATGTTGTTGCCTTAGTTTTCAGACCTCTTACATTTTGATAAAAAATACTAATGTCTTTTTTAACAGAGGAAGTCGATAAACTAAATGCTGATGTTAAGTTAGCTGCTCCTTGGTGACTTGGTCCGCTAGCATTGTGGTAAAAACAGGGAAAAGTACATCCACTCCCATTAGCTACAGCGTGGTTGGAATGGATTCCGCCTCTACGTTTTTTGAGCGATATACAAAGTGCTTTACGCGTACAGAAACCGGCCAAAAAGCAGAATCCAAAATCTTCTCGGAATATGAAGTTGGAACTCCAAGTTTGAAGCTTACGAAGCCAAAAGTTGTAAGATCCGCATCACGCTTGGTAAGCCTACCGCATACTATAACGTCAGGTTGCACACCAAGCTTCTTCGCGACATATTCTTGTAGCAATAATTCCGTTGTTTCCACATGAAAGCGCGAAATATGCAACCATTTCAAATCAGGAATAACTTTGAAGGTTGCATCCGAAGACACGTCAGAGCCGACAATATGACTACGATTGCTAGTTTTACGCTTCTTCTTGTTCCTAATAGGAACCGTGCTCCATGCACTAGATGAGCCATCACCAAAATCGATTTGTTTGTTGTCGTTTACTCGATTTTGCATGTCAACAGCCGAATTAATATCAGTACTAAGTTGCAATGCACGTTCCGTGATATTACGATTAACCGATTTCACGCTATCCGCAGAGAGTTTAGCGGACCGCGTTTGGATTTTTTCAGGTATTGGCGCACCCACATTTGCGGTTTTGCGAGTTCGAGGTCTAAGTCGCGTTATTGGTGTTATAGTCCCGTCCGCATTGATAATTGGAGCTGCCAATGTTGATGTTGATGCCGATGACGGTGCAACAGAATCAGTCAGACTTACTGCAGACAAATTTGTAAGCGCCGGCTCCGGCGCGCATACATTTTTGAAGTCAGTCAATGCAGCATCGAGTTTTTTTTGGAGCAATTGAAATTCCCCGTGTAGAGTCCGTACTGTTGCTTTTGCCCTTAATATTTTCGTGGCATACGCAGATGGTGACGAAGGCCGGCAATTTGAACAGAACCAGTACAGGAACCAGGTGTACGCGGATGACGTAAACATCATGGCCAGATCTGTTCCAGACGCAAAGGAAGTCTTCCACTGTCTAGACTCAGCAGCAAAGGATGTCGGGCTAAGGGTCAATGAGAATAAGACCAAGTTCATGACCCAAACAAGAAGAAACGCGCCAACTAGACAAAATATGACCTTGGGGGACTACAATCTGGAGAATGTGGATCATTTCTCATACTTGGGATCACACCTTGTAAGAGACGGCAACGAACGGGACGAAGTAAATCAACGGATCACACTAGCAAATAAGGCATATTTCTCGGTTCTCCCGATTTTAAAATCGAAAAAAGTGCACAGGCTGAGCAAACTTCGCATATACAAGACCATAATAAGACCTGTGCTACTATATGCAAGTGAAACGTGGACTCTCACCCAAGCGTCTGAAAAATCAATAGACGCTTTTGAACGACGAATTCTTCGAAGAATTTTGGGACCAGTAAGAGAAGGCACTGAATGGCGTATTCGGTACAACAACGAGTTGTATAACATCTATGACGACCCAGCCGCATCGACTCTTATAAAATTCCGTAAGCTGCAATGGGCAGGTCATGTGGAGCGAATGGATGACGGAAGAATTCCCAAGCGCACATTGAAAGGTAGAGCCCATGGCAAGCGACCGGTGGGAAAACCGCGAAAAAGATACGAGGATTCAGTTGACGCAGATTGCAAATCGCTTCTTAGATGCACAAACTGGAGGACGCGGGCGCTGAACCGAGATGACTTCAGACAATGTATCCTGCAGGCCCTGGCCCGATTTGGGCTGTCGCGCCATTGATGATGAGTACAGGCCGTTATCTGAATTCACAACGGCATCACCTACACTACCAGAAAGCCCGATGCACTTGCTGTGAAAAATCTTTCCACATAAACCGGAACAACAAAGAAATGGCGTTTTATTGGCCGTATCGGCACAGGCTGTTTCACTGCACTTAGCCATTAAAGTACTAACACCGAAAATAGGTAAACAACTTGATAAAAAATAAGTCGAAACTATGCGCAGTATTAGGAAACACAACCTATCGCGACCGTAGACTGTTACTGAGTGTTGTATTGGTTTGTTACAAAATGATTTAAAGCAAGTATTTAATGCTGTTAAAGAATTATTAAACTTATACTTTATATTATCATAAAGTAGATAAAATTCGGTGCAATTAATAATATCTTTACCTACTGCTATTAGTATAGGTTGTAGGTGTTCCTCTCTGTTTCCTAAAAATGCCGTTAGATCGGCTACTTTTTTGTCGATATCATTTGTAGTAATAGCATGTGTTAAAGCGGCGCTCCGCCACGATTCCACCGCACTTGAGAGAGTTCAAAATAGGAACTCGCAAGAATCGAAAAACTTGATGTTGATAAGTAAAAAGTACACTCAAAGAAAAATTACCGTAATTTAAGCAAATTTACACATCAACCCAACAATTTTTACTGTCAATTTTGGTCCAACAGTAAAAATAATTGTTTCAACATTAGTCATACAGTCAGTTTTAGATTACTGGTTTTTGCTGTTACGATAACAGTAATACTAAAACAAGTAACAGTAAAAACAAAATGTGCGTAACAGTTTAAACTTTTGTTGTAACAGTGGAAGTCAACTGTTCTTACAGTTTAATTGGCAGTTTAAACTATCAATAAAACTGTAAACATCGTAAGGTTCTTAACAGTTGTTACAGTACTCATAACATTAAAAACAGTTGTTTCTTTACAGTAGAAACTGTCATTGTAACAGTCTAAATATTCAATTATTCTGGAATAATAATTAGACAAAAGACTAGGAATGTTTATACTGAATGTAATTTTATTTCAATTTCAATTTTTTGTATTTAGGTACACAGTAAAGATTATTTATAAAATTAATAATAAATGAACAGTAGCTATATATGTTTAACATTATATTCATCGGTTTAAAATAATAATGGAACACTCCTTACCACAAACAAATAATAACCAAAGAAGAAATACCGCAAATAATTTGTTCGGTCCATTTATACCTTCTTTTGATTTACATTCTTCTCTTGTATTTAAATTAATGAACTACAATTTTTTATTAATTTAGTTAATATTATAGATATTATAAATTCTTAAATGTTTCTTTTAGTTGATTGTTAATTGTATGTGCTAAAGGAGCTCTAAAAAGTCCTTGCTTTGTCATTGAAGTTATGTATCGGTACTCTGTTCCGACTTTACTAAACTGATCCGAACATATGTAAGTCAAAAGATTCTTTTAAGTGTTTACTTTCTTTAACATTAACATGAGGGCGAGTTCTTCCTTTATCATACTTAAAATATTTATCGAAAAATCTGTAATATTTTTTTGTATATTTACCACATCTTTTCGACTCATATATTTTTTTGCCTATAAGTTAAAAGAAAGTTTAGTAGCTAAATTATTAAAAAATTGATAATATAAGTTAGATTACCACATCTTCATCAATGAAAAATTCGCATATCTTAGTCGCAATTAACTCCATTTCGAGGTGCGAAAGTTTTCCTCTTGCAGCTGTAAGAAAATCTACCAAGGCGTTCGATATACTATTTTGTTGGTGCTCTGGTTTAACCGTTTTATGATGATTGTAGTATGCTAAATTTTCTTTACCCCTTGGTCCTAGATTAAGGATTTTCTCTACATGTAATATATCATGGAGAGAATTAGATTTAGAAGCTGTTCCTTCAATTAAGTCAACTGATGATAGACGACTTGAAGCTGGTGATAGTATTGGAGATGATGAAGCTATGCTTATTGATACCTTTTGGATCGATTCAGCAATCAGCTTTAGTACATCCGAATGTATTAATGTCAAAGTGTCTTCGTCATCGGGAAACTAGTTAATTTAAATTAAATTAATGACAAAATTTTTTTTAAAGTTAGGGAAATTACCCTCTCCCTTCGTCAATTTCTCAACTAAGCACAAAACTTTGATTTGACACCTATAGTGGAAAATGTTTCGTAGCAATGCCTTAAATTTAAGTATCTCGGCTCTTCTAATCCAACTGCTGCTTCATCTTTCGGGAATTCTGAGATTGAGAATGTCTTTCAGTTTTGTTTAAACGATAATTTTTAAGATCGATACTTATCTTTCAAGCGGACATAATAATTATCCAATCCCCAATTCTCCAGTAAATTGAAGAAGGCTTTGTCTTCTTCAAAAACAACAAGAATTTCCGCATCCGTATTTCGGGCATCATCAAAATTTAGCGGACCAGCACTTGCACTTTCACTTTAACCCATTTTATCCATTATTTTGTAATTTTTAAATTCGCGTATTGCGCACCACGTTTTCATGAAAACTTGTGATCGCTGTACTGCGTCGATTATGCATGTGCTTCTATTCTTCTAACGGTAAGGAGCTGTGACTCAACCAATATCAACCAGTCAATATCACAGTTTTACTGTTAATAAAAACAAAATCCACACAGTACGTCGATCAAATCAACAGAAAATATTGTTTATTTGACAGTAGCAGTAGAGAAGGAAAGCTAAACTCTTAACTTAACAGAACTGCTGTCGTTTTAACTGTATAAAAGTTACAATAACAATGCTAACAGTTAAGTTTTCTTGAATTTCGAACTGTAAATCTAAAAGTTTTTTTTGACAGTCGTTATTATTCGAATGCAGTTTATATGACAGTGTAATTTGTTATTTTAATGGAATAAATGTTATAACAACTAGAATTTTGAAACCAAGAATTTAACAGTAATGAACTGTAAATTCTACATACCATTTTTCTCTGAGTGTATGCTGAGTTTTATTTCCTGTTTGACATACAGGGATTAATTACAAAATGAGGTTAAATATACAAATCTAGTGAGCTACGTACACTTTGGTGTATTCCCCTCTCCTCGCCAATAGCATGAATAATAAAACAATTTTGTGAATCCTTTATTGTTGATTTCACAATAACTCTCTGTCCGTTGTCTTCCCTTACGTGATGTTTAATATTTGGAGGCATCAAAGCATGCAGAAGTAATCCAACTATTATGTGACCTGCGGCTGGTGAAGAAAAGTTTTAAACATAGTATTAAATTACTCCATATTTAGTATGAAATATGTACCACTGTTTTCTGCATCCATAGAATTCAGTTTCAGCAAAAGGCTAAGGCTTTGCTTGCTTTTTGTAATTTTCAAATAATACACTCAAGTCTACCTCTGTTATATCTTTAAGTTGATCTATTGTAATACTATGTACTGAAAATATAAAAATAGGCTTAGTTTCTTTTTAAGAAATATTACTTACATAAAAAGATGAAAACATTTGTTCAAAACCCCAATTTTTCAACAGTTTCTTTAACGGAGATTCTGGCTCAAAATACTGTTCGGTATTAATTGCATCCAGCACTAAACTTTTACTAGTGTCTACAGCTTTACTAATTACACTATCATTCAAATTAGGAACATTTATTACCAAAGTTTGAATTACATCCATTTTTGTGTGATAGTATCTAATATACAATTTTTTAAAACTATTCGCAAATCACAACCACGGAACTTGAATTTCATTTTTTATTTCGTTTTAATTTCTTTTCTCGTACACGTATCCTCTTATACTTAAAATACATCTGTCCTCCTGACTGACTTGCATTACAATTTATAAGGCGTTCTTATCAGTTTGCATTTCGCTCAGGCTTGTACTTTGATCCGTTACATGATCATCAATACATGTCTTGAATAATTAAAATATGTACATCGATTCTTATGTTATGTCTTATTCTTATCTCATTCTATATGATAATATATATTTGCTCATTTTTATTATGTCTTATTTTTATCTTATTCTATATGATAATATATAGTTGCTCATTTTTATGAGTCATCGTAGATAATAATTATGTCTTATTCTTATCTTATTCTATAATAATGTATGTATGCATATGTAACTCTTGAACCTTTTTAGTCACACCACTTTAATGTAAACTATACTGTACTGTGTAACGAAGAGGTCCGCAGAACGTCCGGAAGACTAGGTCTTTGTCTTAAATTTGGACGAAATCCTGGCGGGCGGAAAGTCATCCTCCATCTGTCGGAAGAAATCGTAATTTCTTCAACAAAATGGAGAATAACTTTCCTATGGTTTCGTTGACTATTTCGTCATTAGACGAAATATGTCCCACCAGCGGCCATGGAAGTGACGGAGTAGCTAGCATAAAAGCACGTGCATAGCTCGTCGGATGGCTTGAGTATGTTCGGTCGCCGGGCTGGACAAGGATGATACGCACGGATGCACGGAAAAGGCTGTGAAGGAGGTTAGGTATTTTGGGGAAGGAACATCAGGGTGGGATCATCCGACGGACGATCAAACATGATAGTCACCATGTGTAGGTGTTGATTTTGTCATGAAACAGAGAGAAGGAATATTCCGTTCAAGAACGGATACCTTATGGTCCAGTCGTGCCGAAGAAACCACTAAATCTAGGTTGCGAATGCAGGGCTATTGCGGCTGGACCAAGACCATGCTACGACCAACGAATTTCCAACAGGAAATCGTTTGGCAGTTTCATTGGGTTTGTTCCGCTCGGAACAGCTATTCGACTCCCTTTTAAAATCGGTACGAAACGTGGATTGCCCCGAGTGAAGATTTAAATGCACTCACTTTATTAGTTTTTGAGATGTAAGGTCATAATGTCTACAAGTAACTACAGACATACCTACTACTCCCCTACTTCTTACAACACAACTGTAGAAGGCGGCAACGATTTGTTCAAGGTCGATTGATACTCGATCGTGAATACTATCGCAATGTCCTGCCCTAAGTAAACAACGACCCCTACTTCCACCCGTACTATATCTTTAATATTAAATCGGCTCTGTCCTCGTTAATGTTAATCCGTTCCTACACCATAGAATGAGCCTTTTGTTCCAACTCCAATTGCAAAGTTACAAAGCGGTTAAGCCTTTCGCTTGCTACGGCACCAGTTCGATGTTGATATCGGACACAACCGTTTCGTTTTATATTTTTTGAACCTGCTGCGGTTATCTTCGTTTTGTCGTTTACCGCTGTCAGCAGAACAGCCATCGCGGGGTATCAACCGGCGGTATTCAAGCTGCATATTACCGGAGCCGTCGTAATATACAGGCCAGACACATGAAACGGTGACGTCACACAAAGCAGTCAACCGATCAACCGGGAGAAGAAGAATTGCCGTATGGCATGGTGTTATTTTGTAAAAAAAAAACAATGTAAACGCAACTATTTAATTGCGGATTTTAGCTATAAAATTTTTTAGAAAAAGAATCGGTTCACGCGTTTTCTATACTTTAAAATTGATATAATCGCAGATCATTTTTCACCGACGGGTTCCAAAATAAGGGTGTCTATAAAATAAATCATGCATCAATCAATTCACAGAAATGCCGGGTTCCAGCAATAATAATAGAAATTTACGATAAATATTCGAATGGTTCTTTTGATTCCGGGACACACATACAGGCCTATTCAGGACCAAAGTCACAAGTCAGAAAAGTGACAATTAATTCAAAATTCATACAAAATTGAGGCTCTCGACCTACTTTGTGACTTGTGGCTCGGCCCTGAATAGGCCTGATAGTTACATAATCTACAATACTATTGTTAAAAACAAACAATTACACAAAACCCAACGAATTTTCCGACACGATACGATTTCCGGCTTATTGTGAAATCTATAGCTGTAGTCGTTAATTATAACATTTTTAAGAATATCATAAAAGAAAATCTCAAAAAATTTATAGTTTTAATTGATAATAATAAGAAAATTGTTCGTCCGTCGTACGAATATTTTTTGTCATACGATGCATTCATTTTTCTTATTGTTATCAAATCCGTAGATATTTTCGATATGGTACTCTTAAAAATGTTATAATTAACAATCATAGCCAATTTTTCAATCAATAACTAAGTTTTCACAAAAATCTGGTAAGGATAAGTCGTATCGGAAGATTCGTTCGGTCGTGTGGCCGGGAACTTCCACCGGTTGCAACTTCTTTTGTAGGTTATGAAAGAAACCCAAACCGCGAAAAAACCGATTCAATGAGCTTAAACATTAAATTGTTCTTAAGCTCTTAAGTACACACTTCATTCACTTTCACACCACTTTAACTAACCGAAAAACTACTATTTAAGTACTAAAACTAGAAAATACTACCGCGAAAACCCGAACCGACGTTCTAACCGCGAAGATTTAACAGAAACATTGACTGCTTAATGTGACGTCATAAAAAATTTTCTCGTCAGCAGTCTGGCCTGTATATTACAACGGCTCCGATATTACCTTCTGATTTAAGAGGACTGCTTGACACAATAATTCGACTGGGATAAGTGGAAGGGTGTTACTTGTGCCGCAAAACGTTACATCGACGTCAAACCAGACCGATTTCAGATATTTACGCGTAATATTTAACTAAATATTTAATAACCGGTAACATGTGTGTTTATGATATTTTATTAAACGGACCTGATAAACTTAGGCTGGCCTGGCCGCACACTGAAAGAGTAAAAACACTATTAGTGTAGAATGAATCACTTCTAATGGTATATTCCTTCTGAATATTGAACACTTCCAAATTATGTATTTAAATCTCTAACACAAACCATGACACAACTTGCCGCCACGCCAGTGCGATCACTCTAGTAGATTTTCAACTCTTGCCTCGCATTAAGCTGGAACTACCCCTCCGAGAGATCATGACGGCAGGAAGTTATGGTGTTACCACTTCTTAGTTTTGTTTTTATCATTTGCAGGCTGGACTTCCCTGTAATACTATAGTTCGGCCAACCTACATTTTCATTGACCTCAAAGAATATATTTTAGTTGTCACACAGATTTTTTTAGTCTTTTTTTTAAACTAACCACATCTTCCAGCACGAAGCCACATTTTATCCCGCTCACGACCTTACTTCATTCAGCACAAAGCCTCATTATTTCCAGCACTAAGCCTTACGGTATTCAGCACAAAGCCTCCTTATGTCCAGCACCAAGCCTTATGGTATCCAGCACAAAGCTTCCTTATGCCCAGCACAAAGCCTTATGGTATCCAGCACAAAGCCTCCTTATGTCCAGCACCATGCCTTATGGTATCCAGCACAAAGCTTCCTTATGCCCAGCACAAAGCCTTATGGTATCTAGCACAATGCCCCCTTATTTGGACATGCCTGAGCTAAATGCCCTGGCTTTCTACAGTTATAACACACCCGTACTTCGGCTTTCATACAATGCTTGGCGAAATGGCCTGTTTGACCGCACCTATGACATTAAGCTTTTTCATTTATATTAAATTTACTTGCAGGTTTCCCTGTTTCTCGTCGAAATTTGTTCATCTGATACGGAGCGTACCTCGTCTTATCTCCTCTTGATTTTTCTTCCAAATGCCTCGAAAGCTGATTACGCTGCCGTTCCTGATGTTCCATCTTCTCATACAATTTAATTCTTCCTAACAGCTCTGGTAAGTTGGCACAATTCGCCGCCATGAGAACATTGAACAGGTTCTTGTTGTCTAATCCACATATTATATATTCCATGATTTTTTTTGTTGTGGTAGATGAATCTGGTTACCCCAGTTTACTATCTCATAAAAGTAATCTTCGATACCTTCCATTACATCCCTCTTGCGAGTCATTATTTTTAGCAGCACCGTGGAATCATCCTCAGCCGATGGGAAACTCTCGATCAGATTAATTTTAAATTCTCTCCATGTCAACAATTTGTCCTGCTGACTGTAGTACCATTTTCTGGCAGCTCCCCTCAAACGTAAGGTTGCATAGAACATAGCATCTCTCTCGCTCCACGCATATGTGTGCATCAACTTTTCTATTTTCGAAACCCAGCTATGCGGCGTTATATTCTTTTCCGTCGCTAACACCGGATCAAACTTCGGCAGAAGTGCCGATACTTTATTTATGCCCATCCTCACTCTGGCTTCAGGCATCTCCATATCACGTCTCCATTCGAATCTTTGCGGGACAGTGACCCCCCCCCATGATCGCCTTCATTTCGTTCCACGTTTTGTTCTCTTAAACATCTAATTTCCCGTCGAAGAGATTCAACTTCGGCCATAAAATTTTTCTCTTTCTGCCAAATGTTACGTTTTTTCCCCGACGATGGAAAACCGACTCGAAACCCCCACAACAGGGGGCGAACGGGTCTTGTCCGGCTCGAACCCAGAGATGGGTCGTGGGGCGCCAGTGGTCCTTTCTGGAAGACCTCGTTCTACTTTCGAAACGATCGAACCACTGATCGCTCGAAAATTCAATGCATACACCCTGGAGGGACGAAGGCTGAAATACGTCACAATAATCGTTACAAAATTTCAAGGAAACAGATACGGAATTCAATGTAGAAAATTAACCAATTTATTCAACTAAACGTCCCTAGCTACTCTTGCTACTTATCCTAGGGCGCCTCTGGTGTTCTCCGCTCCTCCGCCACCGTCCTCGGATAGCTGCGCTCAGGAACTCTTTCCGTCCACGACGTTTACAGAAAGGAAGCACCAAATTCCACCTTCGCTTGCTGGTTGCGCGTTCCCGTCGATTTACCAACTCACTTCGTTCTCTGCCGCAAAGGTTATGTTTCCCGGACGCTTCTATCACCGACTTGTGACCGCGCTGCGTTTACGTTTTTCTTTTCAAAATTCAATCACTTTTCCACGATCCGTTTCACGGTTCCAAAACGAAAAAAAAGGTCAACTTGCTTATCTCACTGCTTACTTGCTTATCTCACTGCCAAGAGACCCCCCCAATCCTTTGTCCACTCTCCGCGAAAACTACTAGCGGGAAAATTTACCGGCTGGTTTTCTGTTCTCGTAGGCGGGTTCAACGTTCGTTTCGCGCATATTTTTCCGTTCTCCGAGTCCAGGTTCAACGTTCGTTTCGCGCATATCTTTCCGCGCATACTCGAATTGAATTTACACGCGACCAGCCTTAACCCGAGACACACACCGACGAAACTTCACAATTAGTTACTTGTGGGGATCACCCACTGTAATGTCTCTTATCGTGTACGTGCTTAGTGATGATATGTGTGGTCGATCACCACTACCAATTAGTACTTAAGAACTTTAAACGGCACTCACCTCCCTGTCCCTTTCGGGCTATTACTACTTTGTGTCCGCTGGTACTACTTCTCTTTCTATGCGCTGTTTCACACCGTCACTCACACACATAAACTTCTGGCCAACTGGAAAACTATGGCGTCCTCGCCGCAATATTCTTTGTAAAACACAACAAGCTACCGACAACTGCACACTTCGACGATACTAAAGGAACTCGACAATAAAATATTTTCCTTTCCACTTTCGACCCCACATCTGAAATTGTAGAATGAATCACTTCTAATGGTATATTCCTTCCGAATATTGAACACTTCCAAATTATGTATTTAAATCTCCGACACAAGCCATGACACAACCTGCCGCCACGCCGGCAGGAAGTTATGGTGTTGCCACTTCTTAGTTTTGTTTTTATCATTTGCAGGCTGGACTTCCCTGTAATACTATTAGTAATATTAGTCAAAAACATTTTTGACAAATCAAGAATATGTCGCTGTTTAAATAGTAATTAAATTATCAGAGCACACTGATTAGTCGCGTGCGTCTAAGGAACGAGACTGATCAGTTTTTGACTAAATCTGTTGGCTGGACGCACAGTGAAAGAGCAAAAACAGTTTTAGGCGTCGGGTCGGACATCGGTTATGGAAGCACCCACACACTTGTAGCCATTTGGATTTGAATGACAGTTAAAGATCCACTTGGTGCACTCAGCAAAGGAATCTCGGTGTATTTATTTTAGTTCCCCTTTTATTTTTCTTCTTTAACTTTCTCGACCCGAGCCATTTCGGATGACGAAGAAGAAAATAAAGAAAAAACAATTAAGCCCAATGGGGCTGGGGTTGTAGGCCTATAGGAGTTGTCCTATTAAAAAGAAGTTTTTACTGTTGAAAAGAGTTACTATTCGTGAAATTAAAAGCACGACTGCTGTCGTTGTTGGTTGGTACTAGACTAAAATTTAATTATTTCTACTCTTATAAGTAAGTTCACAAACCGATTTTACAGTTTTTGGTTTTTGGTTTTGAAATTCTAAATTGAAAGATTACAATTCGGTACCGGTTTCAAACATCGGTTTACATCGAGATTCTATTTTTAGACGTTTTATTTAACGGCAAATGACAATAGGTTTTATATGTGGAAACGAAAATTTTCGATTTGAACAACGTGGTATGACTAGGCATAACGGATCTCCCGTTACATAGTGGGATCGGAGCGGGTGGACTGCAGCAAGTCGATTATACAATGTAACCACAAACCTTTGCTTGGCCGAAATCCGTTTCCTTCTCCTTTCCTTTAATTGGTTTCTCCTAGGCTGATTGTACGACACACGATAAGTAGACCATAAAACTAGGTGACGCGCACTTGTAAATAATACTTATTCTTCGGAGGAAACGTCTACGTACGTCATGATACTATGAAAGAATGACAGTGCACGCCAGAAAAATGGGAACAGTCGCTATTAGCTCGGGACTTTATTGCAAGGTGTTGTAAACTTTTTGCGGAGGTGGAACGCGACGTTATTTTATATTTTTAGGATTGCGGGTGTGAGGGATTAATCAAGAGGCATATTTTTTTTTTTTTTTTTTTTTTTTTTTTTTTTTTTTTTTTTTTTTTTTGTGGTCCCACCATAGCTATTCCGGCTAATACTGAAATAGCTAAGCCCAAGCAAGGGCCTGGAATTGCGGTCCACCACGCGGTATGTCCCGGTGGAACGGATTTCCCGTTATGTGGTGCCTTGACCGCCATGATACGATCGTACGTGAGCATTCAAGATAGGGGGGAACACAAAAACCCTAAGTTGGGGAATCCAATTACTAACCTTTCTTGCTTCTGCTACTGGAAACGATAGAAGTATGCCGACACGTAAACTTTCACGCGCACTTAAAAATGAAACTTTGGCACGTTCGCTGCTTTAGAGATGGTAAGTACGTCTGTCCTGGATGATGGTTGGCGATCGGCTGGCTCGAGAGGAAGGGCTTGGTCGTAGATCAGCCCTCCTTCTCGGGGTTTTTTTTTAATGTTTTACGGTTGCCGTCCTGACTTGAGTACAGCGGTGCGGATTTTTGAACTTCCGATTTGTGACATTGCCAGAGCGGCTCGTCACAACGCAGAATCCTGTGCTAGGCCCGTCCGCCGCACAGGAGGCTGAAGAAACAGAGACGCTTTAGGCAGGTCTCTTACGCTGTGGTCCTGATGCTCCCTCGCTGCAGTCTTGTTGATGAGGCTCCCACGCTGCAGTAAAAAAAAAATGTTGTCCGTCGATCCGGATATCTCTTTGTTCTATAAATTTTTTTTTTTTTTTTTTTCTCTGTGGTTGGAGTATTAAGTCCTCTGTTTTTTTTTTTTTTGTATGGACATGCTCCGAGTACCATCTTTTCGATTAATTCTTAATTCTATTAACATTAATTTTACAATGAGATAATGATATATATATAATGATACAAAAAGGATAACTATGATACATTTTATTGACTCAAATAACTTATTTCTCTTTCTACAGGACTACTAGATTTACAAAGTGATTCCTAACTGAGTCAAATTTTACTATCAACAAAGAAAATAGGGTGACGTGACTCGTCAGCATGCATTACTGTACTGTGTCTAACATGACATTTTCATAAGCAATAAATACAACGCTTTAAGGTTTAGCAATTAACAAAAAAAATGTTAGAACAGCTGCCTTCTAATTAGAAGTAATAAGGTTTAATTGACGAAGGAAAATGCTCAATATTGTCTTGTTATGCAATGTCTACAAGAAATATGTAGCATTCTCCTTGTCTTAGCGCGTGAATGGATTATGACGACATAGCATTTGCAAAACGAGCCAAGTCGGATGGCCCTGCAAATGACAGGAGGACTCCGCGATTAATAGCTTCCGTACAGGTGTTATTCAAAGTCTTTAATATTCTTTCGCTGACGTCTTATGTGCAGAAAGGTGATTGCAGTTGCTCTCTTTTCCGAGGAGGCCTTATACAGTCCCTTGTCTTGTTTATTACTAATCTTTGCTTGGTTGTATTGCACGAGTTTGAATTGACAAGGGTACCTGTTAGGGAGTTCACTGCCGCAAATCTTTGGCGTGATAAGTCCCTACAGATTTTCCTTGCAAATTCTCGACTTCGTATAAGGAGTTACCGATTTTTCTTACGATACGGCTTTTTATAAATTTTGGTGCCAGTTTTGCATTGAATCCTTTCGTGGCGTCGCTTAACGCGAAATTCCTACGAAATTCTTCTTGCCCAGGCAGAAATTTGACTTCACGAGCTTTTAAGTTTTACTTAGAGGCATATTTGCGATGAGTGTCTACCAATTTGGTTTTCACTTCAGCGCGAACGGCTTGCATATGATCTGACCTGGCCACACATTCTATATCGCCTGTGAGCAAGTTTTGCAGATTTCTTAACAGAGGATACGCTGATCCGTGGCAAATCATGTTTCGCCAAAATTTAGGTAATACGGGGAATAACCGGTAGCTCCGTGTACGGCTGTTCGTAAAGCGCATGCTATCTCGCTTAAGTGAACATCCCATTCTTTATGGTTATCACCCAAATATGCCCTTATTGCGGCTAAAATCGACCGATTTACCCTCTCGGACGCATTTGCTTGAGGCGAATAAATGGCTGTCCTTGTGTGTACTACTTGGTATTTGTTCAGTAAAGCCGCGAATTCTCTTGAAGTGAATTGAGCTCCATTGTCTGATACAATGTATTCAGGCACTCCGTATACATGGAACAGTTCCGATTCGAGGTATGAAGTGTTGGCTGAGGTGGTAGCGCTGCGTAGAGGTTTTAGAAGGACGTACTTGGAAAATTGGTCCAAAACTATAAGGATTACTGTGTTACCCTTCTTAGAGCGTGGATAAGGACCTAACAGATCAATATAGACACGCTGCCAGGCCCGCTCGGGAGTTATTTGAGCCTTCATGAGCGGCCTCAAGATGGTATTGGGTGCTTTCGTTTCTTTACACGTAGCACAACTTTGGATATATAGTTTTACCTGTTGTGACATTAGCGACCAGTAATACATTTCTCGTAATCTTTCAAGCGTTTTGGCTACTCCTCCATGTGCAGCAAGTGGTGGGTTATGAGCTTTAATTATCAGCTGAGATGTTAGTTCCTGCGGTACCCATAATTTCCAAGGGGTGCCGTTTGTAAGATCCTCATCTTTATTAGTTGAATGAAATTTGTACACGAATTCGCCAGCCACTCTTGCGTTAGTGAATTGGGTTGGGTTTTCGAGTATTGTTTTCGTTAACATTTGGTATTCATCCGATCTAAAGAATCGAGATTCCAAATCCACTTCTATTGAAGCGGACAGCTCATCGACGAATACTCTTGACAAGGCGTCAGGTATTACGTTTAGGCTACCCTTACGATGTTCGATTTTGAAATCGAACGCTTGCAATTTAAGAGACCATCTGGCGAGTCTGCCACTCAAATCTTTTTGGTTCATCAACCACTTGAGACTAGCATGATCGGTAATGATAGTGAAAGGCAATCCTTCAACGTAAACGCGGAATTGCTTTACACATATTATAGCAGCCAAGCATTCTAACTCGGTAATGCTATAATTGCGTTGCGCGTCGTTCAATTTCTGTGACACGTACGCTATCGGTTGCTCTTCCCCTTCATTTCCGACTTTCCGACATAACACTCCACCTACGCCTGTGATGCTGGCGTCACACTGAATAAGAAAAGGTTTCGCAAAGTCGGGGTTATGCAGAACAGAGGCAGTGGTAAGTGCAGTTTTCAAAGCTTCGAACGCAACTTGTGCTTCGTCGGTCCATTTTAATCCTGCGGTCGGTTTTTTTAAACAATCTGTTATGGGTGCAGCTAATGCCGAGAAATTATGTATGAACCTTCGATACCACCCAGTCATTCCCAGAAACCTCCTGATTTGTTTCAGAGAATTGGGCACGGGAAAATCTGCTATGGCTGCAACCTTGTCAGTATCTACTTTCAGCACCCCATCTCCTACGATATAACCTAGGTATTTTACTTCTGTCATGCAAAAGTGGCTCTTGCCGATATTTATTGTGAGGCCTGCACATTTTAATCTCTCGGCCACTTCTTTCAACAACTCAAGGTGTGAAGAAAATGTGGAAGAGATAACGAGGAGATCATCCAAATACACGAAAACTCGCTCTCTGGAGTCGACGGGAAGAGGTTTCATCAGCTTGTCTATTAACCGGCAGTTCCTGTAATTGGTGATCGAGTTAAGGTTATATTTTGGGTTGTTTTTTAATTAAAGTGTTACTCGGAACTATTCGGACTGGCTGACATCATTGCCGTGGGGTGTTATGAGCAAAAAAAATCTCAGCATCGACGAAGCTGTTACGATATTAGAAAAAGACCGTTATGGCATGGAAGACATTAAGAAACGAATTTTAGAATCTATCGATGTTATAGGGCCCATACACAGGCGAGCATGTTGGCGCAAACATGGGTTTGCGCAAGCCAATTCGCTCGTGTATGGCATTGTTGGCCGTTTGCACAAACATGCTCGCCCAAAAATCAAAATATTTTGAGTTTTCAGCGCCAACATGTTGGTGTTGGCGTATGTTTTCACGTGTATGGTGATGTTTGCGCAAACTTCAGTGTTCAGTTGTTCAACTGCAGTCGTTGGAAGAAGTCAATAATGTCACGATTTATAAAATCGGAGTTTTGGGTAGAGTTCCTCGAACTCTATGAGAGTAAGCCTGAAACATGGCGAGTAAAATTAGAGATAGGCAAGAAACCTGCAATTGCAAAAAAGGCATATCATGTGTGCAAGTGGAAATAAAACCAGACAAGCACAAGTTGTTGCCATGGCGGAATCCAATAAGCAACTGAGGCTCGCCAACATGCTCGCCGGTGTATGCGCTAAGACTAAAGTTTGCGCAAGCCTATGTTTGCGCCAACATGCTCGCCTGTGTATGGGCCACTTTAGTCAATTGAAGGGAACAACACAGGGAAAAATTCTTTGCTTCCATAGTCCACCGGGAGTCGGTAAAACTAGTATAGCAAGATCGATTGCGCGTGCCTTAAATCGAGAATATTTTCGGTTCAGTGTGGGCGGTATGACGGATGTGGCGGAAATTAAGGGACATCGACGTACCTATGTCGGAGCCATGCCGGGCAAAGTGATTCAGTGTTTGAAGAAAACGAAAACTGAAAATCCGCTTGTTTTAATCGACGAAGTTGACAAAATTGGAAAGTACGAGCGAAATTAAAGACAAAATTAAATTCGTTGTTACAAATAATATTTGCTATTCTAGAGGATACTAACGTGACCCCAGCTCGGCGCTAATAGAGCTTTTACACACTCAGAAAAATATTATATAATATCAATGCAAAAATACAGTTAAATCAATGAAAATTGAACTTGATTTCGAGCCGATGAAATAGAACATTAAAGTAATGATAGCATTTAATTTGATTTAAATAGATCCGGAATCATTTATTTAAAGGAAATTTTTTTTATACCAAAACTATGCATTATTGAACATATGAATGTATTTACATAGTATTTAAGTAAATTTGCCAGAAAATTTTAAAAAGCGCATTATTTCAATGTAACATTAAGCCTTATATTTAATGAATCATTTCATTAAACCAAGATACATTACCTATTTTAATGTTATTTATTGCATAGTTAATATGTTATCACTTTCAATAAAGAGATGCATTTATTTAATTATCTGTTTTTATTTCAAAGATATATTACATTTATGTATTACATTTATATATTACATTTATTATTTTAGATATTTATATATATAGGTATATTTTATATTATTACATACCTATATATGCACAGTATCTGTACATTGAATAAGAAAAACAAAATTTACATTCGCAATATATTTACGAGTAAATGTAAAAAGTTATAACTAAAAAAAAGATTTTGGCCGTAAAACAGCATTAGATGGCAATTTGCAAAAAAAAACAAGAAATATTCAGTATAGTATACCCAAAAATAGTAAAAGGTTAATTTAAATCTGACAATAAACTTGCCAGTGCCCCACTTTTAACGTCGCTATTCAAATATATTTCATAAATGTATTTCTGAAGTAACGTCCACAGAAGTATGCATTAAGAAGGGTATTTTAAGTAGAATACGTGAAATGATTTAAAGCATATGTCCACGCATTTTATAACAGTTGGCAGCTTATAGTAAGTATCAAAGTAATAAACCTAAAAATCGGTCAAAGAAAAAATATCAGATCCAATTGCACATATCATTTGCTGGATTTCATTTGCTGGATTGTAGATTTGTTTTTAAAACTCTCATCAACTACTTTTTTTTATTTTTGAGTATAACTCGCCTGCTGAATTCACACGCAGAAGGAATGCGTTTCTTGAATCGCTTATGGATGCTTTTTGGACAGTTCTTTTCTTTGTTCTTTCATTATTAACAGAAATTCTCGAAGATGGTGCCAATAGCGAATGCAGTAGTACGAAAAGTATATTTTTAACAGTATCTAAGGGTGAATAGAATTAGTGGATGATATTGAAATTGCCTGATAAACAACTCACCTGTGTCGGTTATATCCACATTTAAAACTCTTTGAAGAATGGACTGGCTGTGTCCATCCTTAATCTGTGTTTGCATTAATGGCAAAATACTCTGCTTGAAGTTTGTAACGATTAGGTCCGCAGAACGTCCGGAAGACTTGGCCTTCGTCTTTAATTTGGACGTAAAACCTGGCGGACGGAAAGTCACCCTCCATCTCTCGGAAGAAGTCGACATTTCTTCACCAAAATGAAGGGTAACTTTCCTATGTGTATCGTTGACTATGTGTCATTGGACACATTAGTCCCACGGATGACCACTGAAACGGCTGAGCATCTAGCATAAAAGCACGTGCTAGCTCGTCGGATGGGGTGGATTTGCCGTTTCGATCCGTGAACCGATTAATTATGTTATTTCTTAAAATAAACTGACGAGATGCTACGACCGCCAAAACGGTACCTGCCTCGATGACACTCACCTCGTGTACGGTACCCTCCTGTGATGATCCTGTGTCCTTCTTTTTATCTTCCTGCGATGGTTTCCACGTTTTTTATATATACGCACGCGCACTTGAGACAAAAAAAAACTAAACTGCTGCCTCGGCTTCTGATGGCTGCTCTTGCACGTCTTGATGCGGCTGTGGTTCGGCGTTGACTGGGGCGAGCGTCATCTGTCTCGCTCGCAAGTGCGCGGTAGTTCTCTCCTCCGCCACCGTGGGTCCGGGCGCTGCGCGCGTTGCGGTGATGTCCGTTGGGTTTTGAATTTAAAAGCCGCGGGCGGCTCATTACAAGTTGTCCCATTTTGTATAAATAGAACTCTCCTTTTCGGGGTAGAGATGACTGCAGTCGATATTTATCTTAAAAAGGATGATAATGCACTAATTTTTAATATAAAAAGACTAAATCAATCTTACAAGCGAATAACCAAATGATTGTTTGTATAGAGGCCATTCATTAATTACTTCCTGTAAATTATTAGCCTTTTTTAAGAAATTGGCTCTATACTTCGCAGCTATTTCCCATTTTTGAGTTACCAAATTGATGGGTTCAACGTTAAACTTCAGCCAATTTTTATTTTCTAATTGATCTTATACCGGATGGTTTTATAAGGAGTCTCGAGTAAAACAAGCCTGATAGTAGTTTTATACATATATTTTGTCAAAGTAACTATTATAATTTTATTTGAGAGAGAGCTTATATTTATTACTATTTTACATTCTTTTTATTATGTCATATATTCAATATTCGCAATTTTCTTTAATTATTAACAAAGATTTTCTTCATATGTTTCGGGGTTGCAAAATGTGGAAGCTCCGATGCCAATAGATAGAAAATATTATATTTCTTAAGGCGCAAGTTCGTTTGTCGTTTCGGGGTTCCAGAATGTGGAAGCTCCGATGCCAACGAATGAACTGTGTCTGTTCCTTGCCACTGTGCTGCCTTTTATACTAAATCTTAATCCTATGAGTGAGTGTAGGCAAGTCGTCTCTATATGGCTGCTATACGTGTGTTGCCACGGCAGCAGCACCCGTCTATGTTGGACATTCGCAGTTCGCTGTTGATGAAGTATTTTCATTTTATATATATGTAACTAAGGCATTTGCCAAACTAAACCACTATACCATATTTTAATTAAGCAAGTACCTACCACAGTTTTCTTCTGCAAATGATGAAGAAGAACATGACAATGCATTTAGAGTTGTTGCAGTTTTTGGCTTTTTTGCAACTAAACCATCAGCACGTAACTTCTGAAAAATATTTTGATATTTCGCATATAGTAAGACACCCGGTCTTTTCACCGCTATGTGAACATAATAAGTGTCCTGCAAACCAAAATTATATTTTTCAAAGAATAGTCAAAAATGGAGTGGTTCATATTACTTTTCTCTCAGATTTGAAAAAACTTTTAATCGAATTTGCTGTACGCTCCATAAATTTTGGTGTACCATTGATGTCATGATGCAAAAAAATAAAGTATAAGGACATTTCCCAAGATTTTTTTTATCTATAATCTAATCGGCCGTATTTCTTATATAAATCAAGAACCTGATTCCCCTGGGTCGATTCTTTTAAAAAAAATTTCCACGTTAATGTTTTCCGCGTTGACCACATCAGTAAAAGAATCGCCTCCAACTGCTTCCTCGAAACTTGTACTGGGCGATGGGGTGTCATCAGAAGATGAACCAGAAAAAAATTTTATACCCTATAAAAAAACATCGAAATTTGGAATTAGGATATATGTAGATGTATTATGTTTTTGGATATAAATATTTCACTATGTACTCATACCTACTGGCTTTGCCAATTTTGCCAAATGAAATTCCAAGATAACTCTCCGACCAAACAAATTTTTAGGTATTATTTCGCAAAAATGGACTGGTTTTAAATATTTTTAATTTTCAATTTCATGGCCATGTTCTGAAAATACGTAAAAATTTAACGAGCTGTAAACAAAACACTTTCTATGTACTCCGTAATATAAAAATTTAAATAATAGGTATATTATTATTATCGACATAAAAATCAACCAAAACACATTCACTTTTCTTCTTTTAATATTTTGTACACTGCACATACCTTTAAAAATTTTGTAAAAGCACTCTCCTTTAAGTTTTTTTAAAAGTTCCAGGAGTTCATCACTTTTTCCTTCATTCACGGCACTTATTTCTTGAATGTTAGTAAGCATTTCCACGTTTTCATACAAAATGAATTCAGTGGAAGCACCACACTCCATCTTTGAATCGAATTAACAATACTGCATGATACTACAAGCCGGTAGGCAGAACCTGTCATGATTCAAGGAAAAACGTGTTGGTTTGCGAAGAACCTAAATTTAAGTAATAGAGTCACAGAAATAAGTAAAATTGCCATGGTGATAAGAATGCAACTTCTTTAAAACTATGACAATGTTTATAAAATAAAAGGTATAAGAAGTGTTCAAAGAAATCTCGAATTGCTTTAATGTAAATAATTACTTAATGCAATGTAATATTTCCGGGAATTTTTATATTTTGATATTAAGTATATCCAGTATTAATTCAATGAATTACATATTCAAAATAAGCACGATCGTATTGATATTAATGTAAATTCAATCTTTATTTCAACTAAATTTCTTGTTTAACTTCAATAATACATGCCAATTCTGAGTAATGTTAATTTTCATTAATAATGTGACAATTTACTTGTATGTACGAAAATGTTCAAACTTCAAAGTAAAGCATGTTCGCCTTAATGAAAATTTGATTTTTTAGAAACAAGTAAACAATGCCAATTTTCTTGATCATTACCTTGACGTCGCTTTTGATCTTTCATATGTTTTGTTTATCTGCACGGCCAATGTAATTGATGGTATACCGGAGCCGTTGAGAGACCGAATGGAAATGATTTAAATGTCAAGTAATATATTCTATTAGTTTCTTTTGTTTACTTAAGTTAAATTTACCGATTTCTTTTGAAGGCTACGTGGCTGAAGAGAAAATTGCCAAGCAATATCTAATAAAGCAAACAATGAACGATTATGGCTTGCAAGATAAACAGATCACGATTAAGGACGAATCGTTAACCATGCTTATTAAGAATAACTGCTGTGTGTCTGGTGTAAGGAACTTACAGAAACATATCGAAAAGGTTTGTCGTCGAAATAGTTCTGATCTTTTGACCGACACTAACCAAACTCCAAATTCAGATAATTCGAAAAACAGCATTCAAAATTGTGAAAAAAGAACACCGAACAAAACTTAAACTCATTCTTAAGGCCCAACTATAATAGACTTAAGTTGGCTGCAGTTAATGTCTCAACTGATCGAAAAGTTCATGTAAGTTCTGTCAAACGTTTAAGTTGCCCATAATAGACTTTGACAGGCGTAAGTGAACTGTTGCGATTGGAATTGGTTTTTCTCGTTCTGTTTAAATAATAAGTATGGACAATAAATTAAAAAAATTAAAAAAACTTAAGTTGTTGCAGCTCGCGATGGAGGGGTTATCTATTTTAAAGAAAATGCATGATTTACCTAAAAAAACAAGAACGTGTAGTGTTAGATTAATAAATCGTGATCGGAAGCAACACGGATTTTTCGAAGTTACTTTTAAAAAAATTAAGGAACTCGACGGTGGTCATCTTTTTTCTCGTAGAGACATTTATTTTTCTCAACTTCGCCGATAAGGTACGATATAAATTCATAGTCCGCCATTGTACTGTCATTTTCGAGTTCACTTACGGAATGTGCCATTCCAATCGCTCTTGCCTTAAGCCAAGCTAAGTTAACGAAACTTAACGACACGGACCGATATTCCTACTATGGCTATGCCATATGTTTTGCATTGAATGGGATAATGCCTTAAGCTGACATAAGCCCACGTAATCCCATTATAGTTGGGCCTTTAGGCACAGCGATATTCACGCAAGATCGAATTTATCAAGAAACACCGCCCGGTATTGTAATGGGCTTAGCATGGACTGCAATGGGCGGTTCAACTCTATTCATAGAAAGAGCAAAACGAAAACTGATCGCGACAAAAAAGGATGACCGTGGAGACGGTTCCCTGCATATAACCGGTCATTTAGGCGATGTTATGGAAGAGTCGGCACAAATTGCATTAACAGTGGCTCGTAATTTCATCAAAAATGTTGCAGACTAAAATACATTTCTGGAAGCTTTTAATTGCTCAAAATTTTTGAACGATAAACCACAGAACTTTGATTGTTTATAGTCATATTCATCTACACGTCCCGGAAGGTGCGACACCAAAAGAAGGACCCAGTGCAGGCGTAACCATTGTCATTGCCTGATTATCTCTAGCTCAAAATAAGCCTATCCGGCAGAAAATTGCGATGACGGTGTTACGTGCATTATTCTTCCCGAAGAAAATCGAAAAGATTTTACCGAACTACCGGCATTTATTACTGATGGACTCGAAGTGTATTTTGTTTCGAAATACGACGAACTTTATGAAATAGCTTTTAAAAATGATTAGTTTTTACCGTAGAAGATGTATTTGATAGATTCAATAAAGCAAAAAAGACGATGTATACATGTACAAATTGTTAGTTAACTATATTCATCACACGGAAATTGTCCGACAAGTTCCGGCTATAATGAGATATCGGCCGATATGGGTTTATTTTGTAAATAAGTCAGGAAGCCGTCTAAATGCTCTCTGTCATCTTCCTCGTACGAACTACTTCTACAATAGTCTAAATATTGTGAAACACAAATTAGCTTTAGACTTTGTTTAAATTGAAGACCAGAAGGTTTACTTTGCAATTAGGACATATTCTTCACTTGAAAAGGGCTTGGCGATATGGGGAACAACATTTTCATGTTCTTCTTCCAGATACTCTACACCTGCAATAAATAAATCTTCGACACCCGATTCAAGCGTAGCTATAGCTTGAACGCAAAGCTTTATCTTATTATTTTTGTTCAAAACCAAGAACCTGTTCAACATGTCTTAAACAAAGATAGAAGTTCTTAGTACTTCTCCACTTGGGCCTACTTACAAATTCTTCCCATATCTTACGTCTGGTAGGATCAGCCGGGAAGTTGAGCATTGTGCAACCTTTCACCCGACTGTTGGTACACCCGATTGCACTGCACGACATTTTTATGTACTACACTAAATTTTTAATAATATACTCACTGTTTAAAACTAATCTACTCGACCTATCTGCAACAAAACCTATAAAAGAAGTGTCCGCCAAAAATAACGACTAAAGTGACACCAAAAACTTCGAGCTCTTCCCCATATTTTGAGAACATTGACTGATGTCCGGACAGTATGCCTTTATCGTCTGCTGCTACTTTCAAGTAAAACAATAAAATGTAATTTATTTTTTTTAATTATATCACGACTTGGGTACGTTAAAAAAATAAATATTTTGTTGCACAACTTGAGATCCAGCTTGAACTGCAGTGCTATCATCTTCCGATACGACATACCGTTCCGATACGACAACTACTCCGGAACTGCCGTCGTCGAACAGCTGAAATCGGATATAAAATTCTCATATAACTGTAAAACAAGATTAATAAATTTGTTTACCTTTACAAATTTAACGCATTCATCTTTATTCATTCCCTTCCTGTAGAGTTCCTTAATTAATCTGCATTTTTACATTCCGCTCCGCCAAGTATTACGGCATCCTGAAAGAAAAATAAAAAAGGAAAATTGTTTAAAGCGGAAATTTGTATTTTCTTCGATCATCATAAATAAATAAACAAACTGTCATTGACAATTTGTAAATAAACAGTCATAAACCAGCTGTTCATGTCAACCTACTAGGTTCACATATTTGCAAGTTTAAATTTAATTTCATTTTCATTTACCCGAATAACCTCACTCCAACTACTTTCGTCCAACACGATTTGATTTTATATTTTTCCGTACTTACTTGTGATTTGATCTAATTGATCTAATCTGTGTGATCTCTCTAACAGTGTTAAAACTAGTTCTACACGCCACGGCAAAATGATTTTGCTTTCCGCAATTGTTACACGTTTTCCCGAAAGCGGGACATTGCCTCCGTTCATGAACCAGATTACAATAAGTACATGTATTCTGAGCTGTGAATTTTTTACTGCTAACTGTTTTGTTCTCTACAAATGAATTTGTTTTACTATAATTATTATTATTGGGTTGACATTTATTTGTATTTTGCCTGTAAGCCTGATACTTATCTGTATTATTCTGTTGGGTTCGTGGGCGTGTGTTGATTTCCTCTACTCTGGTCGAGCTGCTCGTCGATGGTTTTTGCATGTCCATGATGTGTTTTCTTGTCGCTTCCGCTGCTCTCGCCATTTCTATCGTCTTCGTTACATTCAAGCCCTCTATTTCTAGTAGCCTTTTCTGTAGACTCGTATCCGTTGTGCCGATCACAATCCTGTCCCGTATCATGCGATTTTGGTCCTCGAAACCACACGATCTTACCTGTTTCTTCAGGTCCATTAAAAAGCTGTCGAAGGGTTCTCCGTCATTTTGTTTCCTGCTATGGAAAATGAATGACTCGTAGACCTCATTCTTCTTGGGGCTGCAAAACTCCTCAAAGGCTTTAATCACCGCGGCCAGTTTTTTCCCGTCCTCCTCGCTCTGCTTCAACGAGTTGTAGACTTCTACTGGCCCGATGGTGTTTAAGAAAATTGCCACTTGAACTGCGTCTGATCTGTTGCTAATCTGGCCGCACCAAAAATTTCGAAGTTTTGTCTGAATTTTCTCGAATTTTCCGCCACATTTCCGTCTAGGTTCAGTTTCTCAATTTTGTGGATGTAATCCATGTTATAGTTTACAATCACCCGGGTTTGTGGCGGTCGTCCACGCGGTTTTAGGCACACTTAAACTGGGCTTTTCTTTTTTGTCGCTACCATACACTTTTATTCACTTTGCCAAAATTTTTGTTTTTTATATATTCTAATTTACGTTTTTACCGGCTGCGCCATGTATTATTCAATGAAACTCATGAAACTTTTTGATTAACAACGATCTTTATTATTCCGTATTTTAACACGTCTGCCTGTCAAGCTGGTCACGACCGGAAGGGGCGTTAAGGTTGCCTGCCTGTTTTTTGCAGTACCGCAGTCTGCTATAATATTGTACTGCCACATGCATATACTACAGATTTATAGGCACTGGAAAGCTACGAAAAAAATTTATTTTAAGTACAATATTTCAAATGAATATTAGAAATCTTAAAAAGAAATCTAATAAAAAGTTCTCATACACATTGAAAGAAATCTTTCGAACTTGTTCTTCTTCTTGCTTTCGAAATTGAGAATTGACACTGTACAATTGTCAAATTGACAAGTAAACCAGGGACCTGGTACGTCTAACGCAGGAAGTGATCAAAACAATTCGCGATATAATCACATCAGAATCAAAGAGTGGTCGACAATCCCATTTATTATGCGATTTGGGAGCATCGCTGTCAGCAGCCGATCCAAAAGACCTTCAAGGTATCATGGAAGAGTTAAATGTAATTTACACACATCAGAAATTATGATTAACCAATAACGGTTCGAAATTCCACGATAGATTCCAAAACGTTTGATGCTTGCGTTGTCTCTGCTCAAAAAGGAACTGGAGCTTTCGAAATTGTAGCAGAAAATTGGCCGAGAAGACGAGGAGAAGGTGAAATAGCAACGTCGAAAACATATTTTACAAGAGCAGCTTAAAGTGATCAAAAAAGAGCTGGGCATTGAAAAGGACGATAAAGACGCAATCGGTGAGAAGTACAAGGAACGACTTAAAGAGAAAATAGTTCCGGCCGCTATCATGACTGTTATCGATATGGAGCTCAAAAAATTAAACTTTTTGGAGAGCCACAGTTCGGAGTTCATGTGAGTTCCTGTAATTGGTGATCGAGTTAAGGTTATATTTGGGGTGGTTTTTTAATTAAAGTGTTACTCGGAACTATTCGGACTGCCTGACATCATTGCCGTGGGGTGTTATGAGCAAAAAAAATCTCAGCATCGACGAAGCTGTTACGATATTAGAAAAAGACCGTTATGGCATGGAAGACATTAAGAAACAAATTTTAGAATTTATCGCTGTTAGTCAATTGAAGGGAACAACACAGGGAAAAATTCTTTGCTTCCATAGTTCACCGGGAGTCGGTAAAACTAGTATAGCAAGATCGATTGCGCGTGCCTTAAATCGAGAATATATTCGGTTCAGTGTGGGCGGTATGACGGATGTGGCGGAAATTAAGGGACATCGTCGTACCTATGTCGGAGCCATGCCGGGCAAAGTGATTCAGTGTTTGAAGAAAACGAAAACTGAAAATCCGCTTGTTTTAATCGACGAAGTTGACAAAATCGGAAAGTACGAGCGAAATTAAAGACAAAATTAAATTCGTTGTTACAAATAATATTTGCTATTCTAGAGGATACCAAGGTGACCCCAGCTCGGCGCTATTAGAGCTTTTACACCCAGAACAAAATGCCAATTTTCTTGATCATTACCTTGACGTCGCTGTTGATCTTTCACATGTTTTGTTTATCTGCACGGCCATTGTAATTGATGGTATACCGGAGCCGTTGATAGACCGAATGGAAATGATTGAAATGTCAAGTAATATATTCTATTAGTTTCTTTTGTTTACTTAAGTTAAATTTACCGATTTCTTTTGAAGGCTACGTGGCTGAAGAGAAAATTGCCAAGCAATATCTAATAAAGCAAACAATGAACGATTATGGCTTGCAAGATAAACAGATCACGATTAAGGACGAATCGTTAACCATGCTAATTAAGAATTACTGCTGTGAGTCTGGTGTAAGGAACTTACACGGTTTGTCGTCGAAATAGTTCTGATCTTTTGACCGACACTAACCAAACTCCAAATTCAGATAATTCGAAAAACAGCATTCAAAATTGTGAAAAAAGAACACCGAACAAAACTTAAACTCATTCTTAGGCAAAGCGATATTCACGCAAGATCGAATTTATCAAGAAACACCGCCCGGTATTGTAATGGGCTTAGCATGGACTGCAATGGGCGGTTCAACTCTATTCATAGAAAGAGCAAAACGGAAACTGATCGCGACAAAAAAGGATGACCGTGGAGACGGTTCCCTGCATAGAACCGGTCATTTAGGCGATGTTATGGAAGAGTCGGCACAAATTGCATTAACAGTGGCTCGTAATTTCATCAAAAATGTTGCAGACTAAAATACATTTCTGGAAGCTTTTAATTGCGCAAAATTTTTGAACTATAAACCACAGAACTTTGATTGTTTATAGTCATATTCATCTACACGTCCCGGAAGGTGCGACACCAAAAGATGGGCCCAGTGCAGGCGTAACCATTGTCACTGCCTTATTATCTCTAGCTCAAAATAAGCCTATCCGGCAGAATATTGCGATGACGGTGTTACGTGCATTATTCTCCCCGAAGAAAATCGAAAAGATTTTACCGAACTACCGGCATTTATTACTGATGGACTCGAAGTGTATTTTGTTTCGAAATACGACGAACTTTATGAAATAGCTTTTAAAAATGATTAGTTTTTACCGTAGAAGATGTATTTGATAGATTCAATAAAGCAAAAAAGACGATGTATACATGTACAAATTGTTAGTTAACTATATTCATCACACGGAAATTGTCCGACAAGTTCCGGCTATAATGAGATATCGGCCGATATGGGTTTATTTTGTAAATAAGTCAGGAAGCCGTCTAAATGCTCTCTGTCATCTTCCTCGTACGAACTACTTCTACAATAGTCTAAATATTGTGAAACACAAATTAGCTTTAGACTTTGTTTAAATTGAAGACCAGAAGGTTTACTTTGCAATTAGGACATATTCTTCACTTGAAAAGGGTTTGGCGATATGGGGAACAACATTTTCATGTTCTTCTTCCAGATACTCTACACCTGCAATAAATAAATCTTCGACACCCGATTCAAGCGTAGCTATAGCTTGAACGCAAAGCTTTATCTTATTATTTTTGTTCAAAACCAAGAACCTGTGTTCAACATATCTTAAACAAAGATAGAAGTTCTTAGTACTTCTCCACTTGGGCCTACTTACAAATTCTTCCCATATCTTACGTCTGGTAGGATCAGCCGGGAAGTTGAACATTGTGCAACCTTTCACCCGACTGTTGGTACACCCGATTGCACTGCACGACATTTTTATGTACTACACTAAATTATTAATAATATACTCACTGTTTAAAACTAATCTACTCGACCTATCTGCAACAAAACCTATAAAAGAAGTGTCCGCCAAAAATAACGACTAAAGTGACACCAAAAACTTCGAGCTCTTCCCCATATTTTGAGAACATTGACTGATGTCCGGACAGTATGCCTTTATCGTCTGCTGCTACTTTCAAGTAAAACAATAAAATGTAATTTTGTTTTTATTTAATTATACTACAACTCGGGTACGTTAAAAAAATAAATATTTTGTTGCACAACTTGAGATCCAGCTTGAACTGCAGTGCTATCATCTTCCGATACGACATACGGTTCCGATACGACAAACTACTCCGGAACTGACGTCGTTGAACATCTGAAATCGGATATAAAATTCTTATATAACTGTAAAACAAGATTAATAAATTTTTTTACCTTTACAAATTTAACGCATTCATCTTTATTCATTTCCTTCCTGTAGAGTTCCTTAATTAATCTGCATTTTTACATTCCGCTCCGCCAAGTATTACAGCATCCTGAAAGAAAAATAAAAAAGGAAAATTGTTTAAAGCGGAAATTTGTATTTTCTTCGATGATCATAAATAAATAAACAAACTGTCATTGACAATTTGTAAATAAACAGTCATAAACCAGCTGTTCATGTCAACCTACTAGGTTCACATATTTGCACACACACATACATAGTTATCGGCTGCTAATTTCGAATTCGATTTCGAATTGCAAAAACGCCGAATGTAGTCAACGGCCAGACCATATTAGCGAGTGTCTTGTGTACATGGAGTGACCATAGTTTAAAGTATGCATGCTACATGAGTCATGCATCAAATTCGGCGGTGATGTCATTTGCATTAGGGCTTAATGGGTCTAGCCTAATTCGCGTGACTAATAGCCCGATAGTGCTTTAGCTCCCGTTGTCCTGGACCAAATTTCGGCGAGGTGAATTTGGGTGGACAGTACGGGCTGAAAGTATTTTAAAAATTATGTTGGAAAGTCCAAACACCAGTAGTTTCAAGTTCTTATAATTCAGATATCAAGATTGTCATACATTTGTCATTTGTAAAATTTTTAAAATCTTAAGTTTTGATAATGACAGCTAAAAAAATATTTTCTTGTTTCGAATCCTCTGTGTATGGTATGTACAAGGAAAGAAAATATAAAAATTGCATACAGAGTGCGTTCCGGAATGAGATCTAAGCGGATCAATTAGTTCTAAGTCATCTGAATATAAAAGGTATGGAATAAGATTTCTTTCTGGAAACATGTTTTCTTCTTCCATAGCAAACCCTGTACGAAATTGCAGAATTCGCTACTAATTTTGTATTCATTGATGTTAGAAATCGTTCTATAAAATAAAGTCTCACTTTCAAAAATCTTCCGAAATTGAAACTGCAAGTTTTTTTAATTTTATGATAGATTTGATGTGTTGTTTCACTGTTAATGGGAAACTCTAATATATCTGCTAAAAAGTCTTCATTCTTGAGCCAATGCATTAGCCGATAATCTGAGTCACAATCTTCAAATGGCTTTCGGGACTCAGTAATTAAGCTGGAAATGTCGTTGTAATTCGGAATATCATTTTTAAGATGTCTGCCCAGCTGCCCCCTCCCTACTTCATCTAAACTTACATTACAAAATTACAGAATTATGCGCTCTCGAAAACACCAAGAAAAATTTTTTGCGCTCCTTTCGTTTAGTAAGGATAAATCATTTAAAGGTTGGGGATGGGGGCTGAGTAGACGGCAAACTATCCCTATCCCCACCCCTAAAATATATTACCTTTAGTTTTGAAAATATAATAAAACACACTTATCTTAACTGTCATAAACAAAATGAATGAATTTAGTATTGTTAAGAGTTAGTTGTTTTTTCCGGTGTCAGTGGAGTGAAGCTTCAATACGAAATCCTCGACTGTTGATTAATCGTAGTCCCTGAGGACAATGACAAATTTGGAAAGAACTTTCACTGGAGAGGCCAGTTTATCATAAGATTTGTGTTGGACTAGGTCCGAAGGAGCTGTTTCGTCATCGGAAGGCAGAGACTCGTCAGAGGGTGTATTCTAGCCAATTATCCGAAACACCCTGACAGCTGGTGGAACTGCTGAGGCAAATTCTATATAGCAACATCGTAATCCAAATTCATTTCCACGACTAATGTAATCGTGAAATAGACCGACATCTACCTTATACTAAAGGCGGATGGTATAGAGAGGCCTATGATTATGAAATGGCTGTAACCTTGGATAACCCTAAGGCTATGAAATGGTTGTAACCTTTGGAAGATCTACTCTAAAGCTCGGGACCCAGTGGGTCCAACTCAAATTTTATTTTTACCAATACTTTTTTGTTACTAGTTTGTCATGGTCAAGCTACCATTGAAGCTATTAAATGTTAAGAGTTAGTTGTTTTTTTTCCGGTGTCAGTGGAGTGAAGCTCCAATACGAAATCCCCGACTGTTGATTTATCGTAGTCCCTGAGGACAATGACAAATTTGGAAAGAACTTTCACTGGAGAGGCCAGTTTATCATAAGATTTGTGTTGGACTAGGTCCGAAGGAGCTGTTTCGTCATCGGAAGGCAGAGACTCGTCAGAGGGTGTATTCTAGCCAATTATCCGAAACACCCTGACAGCTGGTGGAACTGCTGATGCAAATTCTATATAGCAACATCGTAATCCAAATTCGTTTCCACGACTAATGTAATCGTGAAATAGACCGACATCTACCTTATACTAAAGGCGGATGGTATAGAGAGGCCTATGATTATGAAATGGCTGTAACCTTGGATAACCCTAAGGCTATGAAATGGTTGTAACCTTTGGAAGATCTAATCTAAAGCTCGGGACCCAGTGGGTCCAACGCAAATTTTATTTTTACCAATACTTTTTTGTTACTAGTTTTTCATGGTCAAGCTACCATTGAAGCTATTAAATGTTAAGAGTTAGTTGTTTTTTTCCGGTGTCAGTGGAGTGAAGCTCCAATACGAAATCCCCGACTGTTGATTAATCGAAGTCCCTGAGGACAATGACAAATTTGGAAAGAACTTTCACTGGAGAGGCCAGTTTATCATAAGATTTGTGTTGGACTAGGTCCGAAGGAGCTGTTTCGTCGTCGGAAGGTAGAGACTCGTCAGAGGGTGTATTCTGGCCAACTTTCCGAAACAACTTTCCGAAAAAATTGTGCCGTAAAGTTTTTTAGTTTTTGTAGTGACGACAATTTTTTTATCAATCCAACAAAAAAATTTTGTTGTCTCGACAGTGTGTTTTTGTCGATGAATATATGAAATTTGTCAATACGACAAAGTGTTTTGTTGGACGTATATTGACAAAATTTTTGTCGAATTGACCTGCATTTTTGTCAATGCTACCAAGGTTTTTCTCTGAGTGTTGTTGGACGTATATTGACAAAATTTTTGTCAAACTGACTTGAATTTTTGTCAATACTACCAAGGTTTTACTGAGTGATTTTCATCGAATTGAACTGCATTTTTGTCGATGTTATGAAGGTTTTGTGCAGGTACAATATTACAATATTATTAAGAAAAAAATAATTAAAAATGTCCAGTATAGATTAAAAATATTTAAAAAAAATTTATTCAAAAAAGAAAAAGAAAAATAGTAGATAATATATTACATCAGAAAAATAAAAATATCTTAATTATTATTGTCAAGTTCATTACATATTGAACTTATAAACGGATGACTTTTATCATAAGTCGTTGCAATACCATAAATTTTTTTTTTGCAAAAAACGCCACACTAAAGATGCTGGCAATGGATATTGCAAATTGAATATGTAAGTGTATATTGCTTGCAAAATAGAAAAGAATTTATATTTGATGTCATCGAAATAAACCAAAATATCCCTTGGTTCAAAAATACTACCTGTAATTATTACTCTGTGCTGAATGGCTTCTTTTTTTTCTTTCAATCTTTTTAGTGTGTCTTCTACCTCTTGTAAAGTTTTACCAATAAGCATGAAGGAGTTTTGGGAGTCTTTAATGGAATGTCTTACATGCAACCTTTTGCCATTTTGCAATTGGCTTGATTTCCCAGTTGGAATGAAGACCGCATGTAAAACATAAAACATTGCTGCAAATCTGCCATCTGTGAAAAAAAATTTAAGTATTGCATGATGCATTTAAATACAGGCTTACTGTCAGATACTGACTCCGCATTCTTCATCCCATTTAAAATTTTTACATATGCGACATCTTTTATTTCTTCCATTTTTTGCATCGGGATACATTGCGTTGAAATCTGTGTTAATCTGTATAAATAAAGATAATTATAACATAAATCAAATGTTGAATTTTTTAAATAATAATAAAGCTTACAAGTTTATATCCCAATAGACGCTTGTATGCTCTCCACTTTTTTAAAATTTCTGCTGTTAAAGATGACTTGGATATCTCTGTCAGTCTATAATTGGTGGTGCATTTGCAATGGTTCTCAATTTCAACCCAAGAGCAGTTATCCAGAAGTAATGCTTCGAGATGCTCATCAATATTTTCTTCTGGTACTAATAAGAAAGAGTATAATTAATTCCTTTAATTTTAAAATACCTAACACCGATTCCGAAACACCACCTATAGTAGTTTCTGTGGGGATACCTTTTCTTTTTAGTAATCCACAGCTTTTGAGACTTCTTGTCTTATTAAAATATTTTGAGTAAAGTTTTCCCAAAGGCGCTTTTCTTACCTGTCTTAGAAAATATAGTTCCTGGTAAGAACAAAGTTCATTAGATAGTTAAAAAAAAGTATTTAAAGATGTGAATTACCTGAATTTCTCGAGGAAAAAGTCGTGATATCTTTGTAGATAGATCTTCAGCCAAGTACACTGTCATTTTCATATTATTTTTAATTATGTAGTTTATTATTGTGTCTACAAGAATTGATCTGCACAAATCGTTCAATGCAACGTTCTTATTATTTTTCTCAAGAAGCGTTCTTCCTCGAGTACTATCATTAAGCAAGTCTTCTAAATCAATAATTATTTCGTTTTCTTTACCGGAAGCTTGGATATTATTAGTGTCTTTGGGCCACCAATGCTTTAACAGAGGAAAGGCTAGTTTATCATTAAAAACACTTCATATTTTATTAAATATATCTTAAATTTTAGAAATTAAATTTAAATAAAACTAGAAAAAACTTTATCGTTTCGAATGGCTGCAGCTATATCGAATGACCTACATATAATGGTACGTCTGAAACATATTTCTTTAATTTTTCCTAAATTCTTTAAATAGATAAATAATTTGAAAAACTTACCTTGCAGATGGCAATAAAACCTTGTATAAAGCTCCAGATAAGTAAAAAGAATTTAGAGAATTTTCACAAAGGCCACTATCACTTTCGCACTATCAATCACGAATGACGCAATCGAACTAGAACTCTGCGCACTACACGCACTTCCCACACCAATATGCGGTATGGGAGCGTGTTTATCTTCCTTATAAAAATTTTTGTTGATATGATAAATAGTTTTGTAAATATAACAAAATGTTACAATTTACTTTTGGTCAATCTGACAAAATTTTTGTCAGAAGTCGTTTCTTCCAATGCAACAAAAAATTTGTTGATTTGATGGAAATATTTGTCAATATGAATAAGAATTTTGTCATTTCGATAAAACATGTTTTGTTAAAAGAACCAACTGGAATTTCGCCGAATTTTTGTCAATTCGACAAAAATTTATCAAACTGAACAATTTTTTTTTGTTATGCTGACAAATTTTTTATCATTATGACAAAAGTGCACTGTTGAAGTTCAACAAATACTTTTTGTGAATGTTAGCAAGGATTTTTCTTTCAGTGTAGTTACACCTACCAATCTTAGAAATTTTCGTAATTCGTGTCCCATTGCATTCCTTATTTTCAGATCCACATTTTTTTGATGGCAACGTTTTGGCTTCAGCATAAAACTGTCAGTAATTGTGTACGGGCACCCCAATGGTTGCCGCATACACGCGAAAAAGGGATTGAACTTTTCGATTAAAACAACCAAAATCCCAAAATTGTATACTGTAATTTATTGCAAGATAGAAAAATGTAGGACCGACATGAACGCGTACAAGATACCAAGTAACGAGAAATATGCGACCGTACGCGAGAGCAATTAAAAACCAACAGGAAGAGCCCAGCAAAAGGGCTGTACAAAAAAACAAAGAAGACGCGTAAAATTGAAACAAATGGTCAAGCCAAAAAAGACAAATAGTGCCGCAGTGTTGTCGTTGCCATAGAAATGTCAACGATCATATTCCGGTGCTGTCGTTGCCATAGAATCTCGGACAAATTGAATGCGGGAAATCTAGATGCAACAAGTCGCCTATCTTTACTTGGAGAGTTGGAAATGATTTTTCTAGATGGCTGCCACACGCATTAATATAATCTTTTAGAAAGAAATCCTAATTCATAAAAAGGGCTTTCATTTTTTCGTAAAGCAAGACGTAAAGGCTTAATTACACGGTCTTCACTTTCACAGATTGCTTATTGTTGAGCAAAAGGGCTTTCCTGAAGGATGCCGTTTTTGCGATATTTGCCATAGAAAAAATATAACTTTTGTATGTTTCCTTATAGCGCCTCTTTCGATTAGCTAACAGTTGGTTTAAATTCGCTTCGTCTTCTTTGGATGGAAAGGTCATCAAAAATTGCATTTTAAACGCTTGCCAATCTTCGATTTCGCCTTCTGTGGTCATTTTCCAGACCTTCGCACAGCCTTTTAAGCTTAGAGTAGCATAATGAATTAAAGTATCTTTCGACCAGTTATATAAGCACTTTAGCTTTTTGAGTTTTTGCAGCCCAGAATCCGGTGTTAGACTAATTTCATTATTTAGGTCAAAATTCGGAACAATTTCCTAAACTTCTGTGATATGGAGCAGTTTTTCTTTTATGCGCACTTCAAAACGTTTACTTTTCTCTAACTCGCACATTTTTCGCTCTAACAATTGTTTTCCCCTCTTCAACAGGTCAATTTCACGTTGGATCAGAGTTTTTTCGAAATTTAACAGTTCCATTTGTTTTTGTAAGAATTCACTTATTTCTTTTTTACCCGATTGTTTTTGACCACCATTTTTGTCACAAGTAAACTCACGGTCATTTCTCTTACTCTGAACACCTTCCACACTATCAAGGACATCATCACTTTTTTGTTTCCCCGAAAGCCTTCTCTGTAAATCACGTTCTTTTGTTTGGAGGCATTTTGGACAGGGCAGGAATCTATATTTGCCCGATCAATAATAATCTGCCACATTTGTTACTGAAATTCGAATGCATCCAATCAATAAACACAATGGAATCTATCCCACTTCTGAAATTGTAGAGACAAAATAAAACACGAACTTGAGCTTCTGATCTTTCATAAGGTTCGAACGTGAGTGGCCATGCATCGCATTGCCTTTAGCTCTTCTTCATTATTTCCTCTCTTTTCATAATCATACATAATTAGTGCTGCCAATTATCCTACAATATTAATAGCGTATAGACGCAATAAAAAAAATTACGTCACGTGAGTGTGAAAGGAACAGAAACACCTTTTATTCAAGATTATAAATGCGAAAAAATAAATTAAAAGGATGACGAAATCGACGAAGGATTAGATGGCAAGTGGAATTGTGGCTGCGGGTGTTGCTGTGTTTTTGGATGACGTTGTCGCTGCTGCTGGTTTCGTTGCTGCTGTTGTTGCGTTTGTGGATAACGTTGTCGGTGCTGCATTGATTTACTTAGTTATTTGCATTTGTACCACTGCATACGCCTATGAAAAATTGGGTTAGAATCCGGTTTTATCACGATTTTGGCTTCGTGGCACAATATCACACCGTTGAAATCACAATCAAAAACCCTAGGAAAACTTTGTTTACACTGTTCAACAAATAATTTACTACTTCCTTCAATAATTTATATTGAGAGCAAGATTACATTTCCATCCTTCAAAATCGGCGTCCAACCAATCTCGGCCAAATAATGGCATGAAATCTGTCTCGGCGTGCACAACTACCAATTCCAGATTAAGAATCCTATCAAGGTACTTCACTTTGACAGGTAATAACCCGACTACCACAACTGTTCCGCCGGTCACAACTCTTAAATTTTTTCTTAATTTCATTAATTCACTTCCCGTAAATAAATTGTTGTATGTTGTAATAGATATTATCGACATACCAGTACCAATCTCCATTTTTAAATCTACATCATTCACATTTAACATTGTGGAGTTCCGTATTGTATGGCCGGACAGAACAAAGTTAAAAGAACCACGAGAAGAAAAAAAAACACGTGCTGACGCTGTGGCGATCCCGTTATGGGGCCTTAGCAGGTAGTTCACTAACCTCGTGAGATTTTCGTGGTGCTTCCGTTGATGCTCAGTTTGCTTTCGTTGCGCTGTTAGTCGAGCTTCCTTTTTTGGTTGAAACCAAATTATCCACTTTAACACGCACTTGGAAAAAGAAACATATACGTTCTCTGTTTAAATGCAGAAGCATTACGTCCGTCTGCAGTCAAAAAACCTTTTTAAATGTTATAATTGATAGAGTATAATCCAAATATAAAATGTAATAATATAATATGAAATAAATGATTGAAAATATAAAATGATAATTGCGCGCGTCGTCGTTTCGTCGTACGTCGTTTCGTCGTACGTCGTTGTTGGTCGTGCGAGAGCGAGCGCATGGTGTGCAACGCTCTTATACTACATTTCTCCCGGAAGCAGTGGTACCATTCGAGATGAGATGCGTTTTCAATTCCACATTAATAGTGGAAAATTGCTTTTAATATTTGTACAAACGTTACCTATTTTAAGATTGGATAAATCCATGCTGTCTATCCTGTGCTTACTATCGGAATAACTCCATTTGCTGCTACAATTGCGGGCGTAGTGGCCTAATACCCTGTGTTCACTGCACCTAAATCACGTAATCTCGTTCAAATCGACCAAATCACGTACAAGATTACATAATTTCCCATACAAAGTTCTCTTTTGGAGATGACGAATCTCTATGTAATCTCATCTAAATTACGTACATTATTACGATCACTGACTAGAACGCACTCCTTTTCAGAAATTCAGCGTCATTCAGCACATTTTTGACGTTTCGTAGACATTTTAATAAATGTCAAGTGTGGCATTGTGTATTTTTTTCTGCGGTGGCAGTCGCATGAGCACTATCCCTGAGGACTTCGAAACACAGGTAGGCGACCGAACTTTCGGCAATAGCTATATTTCCGTGCATTTTCATACCCTGCCACGAGTCGACGCAGAGATTTTTCCGGAATAAAGAACTGGCAGCAGAACCAATGGAGAAAAAAAAACAGAAAACAAAAAAAATGTGGTCCACGGAAGAAGATGAACTGCTGTTGGAGCTTTGGGGAGAAAGGCTTGTCCAGTGGCGCGGTGTACGTAAAAATGGACACATTTTAAAGGAGATTGAGCAGGAGCTAGAGAAACGCAGTTTCAATTTTTCGTCCGCGGAAATCCGTGTCAAGATTCACAATCTGACAACGAAATACAAGTAATAATTTTTAAAATAAGTGGAAACTTTGACGCCTATATTTCAACCTTACAGGAAAGAGAAGCGAATAGTAGGCGTTTCAGGGGGCTCACCATCGGAGTGGCCTCTGTACCAAAAAATGCACCAGCTACTTGGTGCATTTAAAATAAATAATGTAGAGTTGCGCACGATAGCCGAAATTCAATGAAAGTATCGAATGACAAATTTAATTGCGTCTGCTACAGATAAGCATGCACCATGCAAGTAAAGTTACCCATATGTAACAGGCCCTAAATTTGATATCGATGGTTTTAAGAAAACTCACTCTACTTGTTCACTTTTGCGTCTTGCTTGGGCGCTGGTTAAAAACTGAATCACTTTGCGCAGTTCGGTGCGCGTCGCTCCTGTCAAAAAAACTGCAAGTCAATTTTCACTCAGATGAGAAACTGCCCAGCCGGCAAACTGCGCTTGGGTGTGGTGCGCTTATTGTTGCGAGTATACTGTTGTGCCTGCGTTTCGTTAGTCTCAGACAGAATAAATAAAACCGTTTCTTCCAGCTCGCGATAGTTGCTTTCCTCTTCCTTTACTCCAAAGAGCATAAGGTTTCTTTGGCTCGAGTGTCTCTCCTATGCGTCCAGGCATTTTTCTTGTTCGCCAGTCCTCAGTTTCAGTTCCTGAAAATTACACTCAAGTTCTCTAAAGCTTTGATTAGTGTTGAAAGCAAGGGCCTTTCCTTGCTCGTCGTGTGAAGAAAACTGATTTTCGAGTGATGATAATTTTTATTCCCAACAAACTTAAATACTAATTTATTGCTAGTTTGACAAAAATCGCTTAACGCTAGATAATGGAAATTATTAAAATTTCATGGTCTACAGCTCAAGTTGTCTTAAGCTGGGTTCCTATTACGGCAAAAAAGCGTGCCGGAAATTTGGTGCACTTGGAGGTCAATTGAAATTTTTGCTGATCGGATATGCTCGATCTACACTTTAGCACGAGCTATATTTTGTACGTAAAAAGAATATGCAAAAAGTGCATATTCCTGGTGAGAAAAAGCTACGAACTGTGCATTACATGAAAGTGCATTTTATATAGAATATGGATATTGAGATTCAACAATTAGTATTATTGTTGATGTCTTCTACTATGTTATCCATTTAAGAATTTAGATCGTTGTTGAATTTTTGGAGCAAACGTGCAATATCATGTTCATTCGGCATATTTTGGTTTTCATTTTTTAAAATTGTAGAAAAAATATAATTTGCGAAGATTTAATGGTTCCTTTTTTATTCGTTGTTTCTCCGCTGTTGACGTCGTTAGGTTGAGTTCCTTGTATAGAATCGCTAGCTGTTTTCGGTGTCTGAACGCTTTTCCTCTTCTTCTTGGTTTTAGATTTGCTTTCGCTTGGCGTCTTCTTTATTCCTCTATTGTCAGAGGTTTCGGTTCTAGCTGAGATGAAATCGGCGTTGGCGTATATTCGGGCGTCGTTGTTGTTGGCTGCGGCTCGTACTCTTCCAGAGTTTGTTGCTTTTGTTGTAATTTTGTCACGTTGTAGTGTTTTAATTCCGGTATCCACTTGTTGAAGAGTTCGACGACTGCTTCCTTAATCCCTGCTAATGGATTCATCTTTGATGGTGTTCTGTGGAAGTAAAGTTTATACTCTCGATTCGTGGTGCAGGAGCGCCATGTTGTGTTCGATGAGTTGACAGGAATCAAACGCGAAGATTTGTTTATCGTAGACTTATCAATTTCTTTTGGGTAGCGTATGGCCTCGCTAATTGGGATGGCATAAATGGCCCAAGCTCAGATTATCTTTGAAGAAACGACGTAGCAGACTATTCAGTCGCAAATTGGTAGGCGATAATGCCAAAAATAAGTTTCAGACTGGTTAACTATCCGTTCTGCTTACTTATCTCTCGGGGGAGCCGAAGAACTGCCGCCGTCTTTCCTGGGCAGATTGATTCTCTTTAATTCCTTCAGGACCTTCGTTGACTGGATCTTTTTCCTTCCTTTCTCCTTGCGTTTTCTTGGTTTTCCTCTCCTAAGCTATGCGTGTTCTAGGTGCTTTAATCGGCGACGCACGGTACTTTCTACCTACTATTCAAGGACGCGCACTTAGAAATAAACTTTTCCATTCACTCACCCTTGCGCCACCTTCCTGGGACGAATATTTCTCCTTAATTCGGAACCACCGCTCAACAAAATTTTCCACTGGACACGTGTCCCTCACAGGTTTACTTTTTTTTTATTTTACCCGAGGCCCCGTGTTGTCGGATATATAAAAAAAAAGTTACTCTTCTTCAACCGACTCGCTTGATGTTTAAAAATGGACTCCTCGATTTCAGATCTAATGATCTCGTATTCACCATGTTCGCGTGGTGAAAATTCGTTGTCGTCAATTCACAATGAAGTTGGTAGTTAAGAGTTTTGTCCAGTAGGCAAACCTCGTCGAGCGTTATTTTTTTTTTTTCATTCCATTACAATTTTGCATCAAACTTTTTATATTTTCGTTTGTGAATTTACACTGTTATTGCGGTTGCGGACAGGATCTAACCGAATCTGATTTTCTGTGCTATTGGATTTTCAGCAGAACCCTTTCGTACGTCATTGAGTTTGATTCTACTAAAATGATCTGCTCCAATAATGATATCGAAGCGTCCTGGTGTGTTAAGGTCTGGATCGGCCAATGTCAGTTCGTCAACATGTTGTAAGTTCAATGATGTTATCTTACCGGACGACAGTAGTCCGCGTTTTTATATATTCGTATTTTGCGTTTGTCGTTGGTACGCCATCGATAATGGCTCGTAACTCAGGCAATTTCGCTGGCGGTACTTGGGCCATCACCGTGTGAAACTTTCGAGCATCGCTGGTGATGCCCGAGGCGAGGAACCAGTAGTCGAGGCTAAGAAAGTAGGAGTCGATTGTATTTTCCCGCATAGTCGGGATCGGAAGGTGCGGGTTCGTCGAAGCACTGTAACGATTTGGATCCGCAGAACATCCAGTTGACCATCGCTATTGCCGAAATTTTGGAACGTTTGAAAGTCATCCTCCATCTATCGGAAGAAATCGTCATTTCTTCACCAAAACGAAGGATAACTTTCATATGATTTCATTGACTATGTTATCACTAGACAACATATGTCCCACGAGTGGCCAAATGAAGTGACGGAGCAGCTAGCATAAAAGCACGTGCATATTTCGTCGGATGGGGTGAGTGCCACTTCAAATCGTGGACGAATGTATTTCTGCTCGTTTGTGGGGCGACAAATGGGCTTGGGGAGTCCCATTCTTTCGGTCGGCGGGCTGGACAAGGATGATAGGTTATAGGGGGCCAGATGCACGAAAAGGGTGTGAAGAAGAGGGTGAAAGAACGTAGGTATTTGGGGAGGAACATCAGGGGGAAATCATCCGACGGATGATCGAACATGGAATCACCATGCGTAGGTACTATTTTCGTCAATCAAAGAAAAGGAGATCCTTCTGAGGGCGAAGGTCCTTCTGCCCCAGTCATGCTAAATGCGAAAAAGCTAAGTGAGTAGAAGCAAGGCTATTGCGGCCGGACCAAGGCCATGTTACTGCCAACGATCTTCCGCGAAGGAAATCATTTGGCAGTCTCTTTGGGCTTGGTCCGATCGGAACAGCGGACCGACCTTGTATATGCAGGTGCGTGTACATGCCTGTACACGCTCTTAACCCAAGCCGATTAATATTTCATTTAGCGTGGCATACCCATTTTTATTAAACAGCGCCTACCTGCCACTAACAAACCTTGTTCCACAGATAATTAACAGAAAAAAGGGGGAAAGCCCTGGAATAACAACACGATTCTACAAAAAAAAAATCAGAAAAATAACCTCAGCGTGTCACTGGGACAAAAGTGTCAAGTCTTTGTTTGTATTTAAGAAGAATGTAATTTATCTTAACCTTTTATTGAATTGCAAATAATTTCTTCATGAATCGCAATTTTTATTTTGAGAAGAAAAATATTTGATTTAGTCCCTACCAAAGTCTTAACCATCACAAAATTTTTCCAGACGTTCTTCTCACTGAAGTGGTGCCTTTCTCATTTGGGGTAGGTGTAGGCCGAACAATTCTACATATTGGCTTTAAAGAAAATGGATGTAGCCATCACATGATGATTACGACATATGCCAGATTCTTCAAAATATGAGGTACTCCGATACATATTATTTGGAAAAACGCTCTTATCAATGTTGCACCACTAACTATATTTCGGTAAAGTACAAACCGGAAGAAACCCAAATATCTGCAAAAATAATCGACAACAGCATTTATAAACCAAAAAAAAAAATTATCACGGAATTTATGCGTCGTTTTTATGAAATCTCCATCCCTTCTTTGACAACGCTAAACTTGATTCTATGGCTCTATTCCATGCTAGGTATTCACTGAATAAACTGTTCCACCACACCTATTCCCTCATTTCCACTATCAAGATGTACGCAAGAAGATGACAAAAGTAAGATACAAAAACTCAGTACCATCCAAAATGATTAAGGGAGGCTTATCTAAACACAACGCCTTCCAACAATGCTCCATGTACTTATTATACGAGTAGTTTTCCGTCACTGCCACTTCTCATTGACCATTCTCTAACTCTATATTATATGGGTCCAAGCCCACCTATACTTCCAGGCCATGAAATAGTAACCCGCACACATACATTTAAGCGCTGAAGTAGTCTGAAATTTTTCTGGTTCGGATAGGTAATAAAAAATGCAACTCTTTGGATTTGATTAATGAATTATAATAGGTATATAACATCAATGCTGGTTCTGTTTACTAATATGATAAATGCAAGGTTAAAGCGTTTATTATTTTAAAATGTAATACCACATTGTATCTAGTATAACAAAATATTCGAAAAAGTAAAATAAAAATATATTTCTCTCTTAGAACAAATCAATAACATTCTTTGCATAGCAAAATTATTATATATATGTATTTATCACAAAATATTCATAAATAAAATTAAATGACTATTCAGTCCAAAATAAATAATTCTCATTAAAAATAAATATAAAAATCCAAATAAGGAAACAATAAATAACACAAAAATAAAATTGCACGTAAGAGTTATAAATAAATCCTGGAAACGATGTATGTCCGTTTTGGGATGACGCGGGATGATGCTGCAAATGCTGATGCAGGTATGCTCGAAGTGGACTTAGCAGATATCCAACATAGAAAAAAATTTATTTGTATTGATTTACTTGCATAATAAATTTCAGTATAACAAATTAATTAAAAATATTTAAAACAATTCCCAATTTTATTTAAATTTAGACAATGTTCGAATGTTGCGGCTATTTTGAGAACTTTTGTGCGCAAAATCATTTACACTCTTTGTGTGTGTTGAAGATCGACTTTTCGCGTGATTTCCAGTGATTAAAGAACGAATGTTTTTTGGTATATAGTACATTTATTCTCTGTAACAATTACATTTCTAATTCATTCCCGTTTTTATATGTTTTTATATCTTACTTGCTATTTTTCCTGGGTTTTTTCGGCTTCAAATCGACGCGACACTTTTTCCGGCAATAAAAAAGATGGCGGCGTACCACTGGCGTGTTGGACGAAGTTTTCTTCTTTCTCCAGCACCGCCAGCCTCGCCTTGTTCACCACGTAGTTGGTCGCTGTCGATGGAGTTGCCAACAGTGTGGTTGTTTAACAAAATATTTGCAAAACGCTTACAAATTTTGTCAAAAAGTTGCATGTTCGTCAAACCACAAAAGCATTCACGATCTAAATCGGCATAAAAGTTATCAGACAAAATGCTTTGAATAGTCAATAATCGAAGCAGTTGGTTTTGGTTTTCACAATTAAAAAATAATTCTTTATAATTAACATCTCGTAAAATTTCCTGAAATATTGCTGTCATGTGAAATAAAAGAATTTTTACTTTCGATGTGGGAATAATCAAACCACCTCTTTGAATGGAATCGAAATAGTTGTTTTCAGTTTCTGAACCCTTCTCTTGCACAATACAAGATTTACAAAGGCTGCATTTTATTTCTTTCATCACACTTAAAGAAGCATAGCCAGCTACATATAAATGAGGACCTTCTTCAATGACAGCTTTCTTTAAATATTGGGAGGTAAAAATTAGCTCATAGGCAGTAGTGTCTTTATTACATTTGTCCCGAGATGAATTAAAATCTTGATGATCTACATCATGATTAAATATATTATGTATTCTAAATTTTTTTTCTGATTCTAGGGTATGGTACCCAGTTCCGAGCCCCCTTAAGACAAATGTTGACTTTGAGTTATAGTTAAAAATCAGAATATACAGTTACCAATCTGATATTCTACTATTCTGATTTAGTATTTTATTCTTGTTTGTAACCTACGTAACAAAAAATTGTTATTATACCTATAGTTTAAAGAAAATCAATTAAAAGTTTAAAATGGCCTTTATCCCAGTTCCGAGCCTCCCTGTTCCCTATTCCGAGCCATCCAGTGCCAGTTCCGAGCCTCCTATGCTCTTATAGGGTCATTCCATCAAAAACCGCAAAAGTTGTGACCTTACCATCGCCGATTCTTTTGAAAAAATTTTTGATTGAAGAACTAGTGAAAAAAAAAATATAACTTCAATTTTTTTTTCCATCTCATTTTGTTAGTTGTAGTATGTTAAAGATTTGGCAAAAATGGTGTCCAACTCCCCTTTGAAAACTCATATCTCTGTTAATTTTTATCATAGAATAACAAAATAATACTTATTTTAAAGGGGAAGGTTGTCGCAAAATAATAAAAATATCAATAAAATTTATTCTTAAATTTTTTACCAAGGATAACGATTTTGTCCCTTATCCTAGAATATCTCAAAATTCCATTTTTTTATTTTTTTATACTTTGTGTATTATACTGTTTTTCAAAACATATAAAAAAATCAACTTGGGATCTCAATGGGATCGGGGTAAAAAAAATCGAAGAACGCCAGTGTTTCTCAATTTACGGTATAGAAAAAGTGTAATGACCCTTAAATATCTCAGAAAGGCATTTTTTTTTTTTTTTTTATATTTTGTGTTTTATACTGTTTTTCAAAACATATCAAAAAATTAGCTTGGGATCTCAAGGGAATCGGGGTAAAAAAAATCGAAGAACATCAGTGCTTTTTGATTATGTTATAAAAAAATTACAATTATAACATAATTACAACATCGGCTTAATAATGAGTCCTTCAGCGGAAAACGTGAACATGACGGTAAGGTTCTCTTTGGTTTGCCCACGATCTGCTTCATACCCATTTTTTGTACCTATGTAGATATAAAATTTATAAATTCACAGTATCTATTTCTCACTTTTTTCTCACCTTTGGGAGCAAAAACCTTTCCACTTTGAGGACACATTATAAAATTTGTTTCGTCGCCATTAAACACTAGACTTGCACAAATGTGCAGAAAGTTGTTCTATTTCAGATAGTTTTGGATCTGCATAAACCACTTGCGAATATCATTCTCCGCAACTTTGGAACTGACATCAGTAATTGCTTCAGGTGTCCTGTTTATTTATGTGCTGATTTACTCTATTATTAGGTGTGTTTTTTTGCAATTTATCCAGATCGAGAGTAGTGATTCAAATTTGTATAGAAAGTACCAAGAATACTGTCGTTTTTTTTATTTTTTTATTGCTTTTTCCTATAGATAGTAGGCTAGAATATAGATTTTAACCGGAATAGTAGCCCCAGTAAGCTTACTGGGGTAGCTTTTCGCGATAAACTCTCAAATCTAGCCTACTATCTACAGGATAAAGCAATAAAAACATGAAAAAACAACAGTATTATCGATGTTTTCTATACGAATTTGAATCACTACTCTCGATCTGGATAAATCGCAAAAAAACACACCTATTATCTGTTATAATTACTAAAAGTTGAAATTCCATTTTCTGGACAAAATGAATAATATTCATTGTAATAGCGCACATTTGCTCTCCGGTTGGAGAAATAACCGGTTTAAGTTTTACATTTTCTTTAAATAAACCAAAAATAGATTTAATCATGAATGATTCCACAGTTCGTGCCAATTCATTCGGTTTATTTTCTGTAAATCCCACAATTGTACTTGATTTATATTGCAGTCCTTTTTCGATATAAATTTCATCTATAAGTAATGAAACAAATTTTTCGCGAGCACTAAGGTTTTTGGATATCTCCCGTAAATAATGTTCGTCATTGCTGGGTTATTTATAGTTTGGAGAAATATTGGAAGAAGATGAAATGCTTTGCAAATGGCGTTTAGTTGGTAATATTAAAAATTTTCGTAACAACTCGTACGTTGCCGTGGATTGGGAATAAATTACAAAAGAGAAAATAATAATAGAAGTATCATAATGGGGTTTTTTAGTCATGAAAATTTTAAGTTGGCTAATGATAATTTTAAGTTTATTATTATTTTCGTATTCATCATCTTCATTGATTTTATTTAAATATTGCAAAGCCTTTTCAAAGTAAAATGGATGTGAAATAGTATTTTGTTCTTTTACATTTCTGTAGTGAGATATAAGGTTTATTATTTGAGACCACAAAGTTATCTTAAGGCTTTTAGGCAGGATCCACTTTAACTCAGTGGGTGATATTTCGCAATCCAATACATGAATTTTCATATGTAAAGTAATGCTTATCGAAATTCTAACAGCCAATTCACAGCTCAAAGTTCCGTGTTCCTGAACTTTAAAAAATACTACTTCTTTCGAAGTTGTGAAGACAAAAAAGTTGGTCAAGTCTAGCTTTAATTGAAAGTTTTTTTCAAATTCTTCGAAATTTTGAATAATGTCGTATCTCAGAAAATTGTCGCACAAATTTTCCTGATGGGTAAGAAGTTTTTCTTGTCGAGCAGTTGGGCCAGTCCTTACTGAAGGTGTAGAAATAGTGAGGTACGATAGAAGGTTGGGAAATAGGGATGGAACAGCATGTGGAAGAATTTTTTTATATTTTGGTGGAGGTCCAATTCGAGGTTTGTAAAAACAATCCGTTCGAAAATGAAGTTCACAAACGGAAGAATATTTGGTAGGTTGCCAGTCCTTGCGAGGAATAGAAATCATCCATTTCTTCCGCATTGCCTCATCTTTAGGGAACGCAAAAGTTGATTGTACCTCAACTTCTACATCTTTCCTAGTTTTATCGTAATTACTACGACAACCCGGAACACAGCAAGGACGAGGCATAACGAATTTTTAAATTGGGAAAAGTTTTTAAAAATATTATAAGAAAAATTGAAAGGTACAACCAAAGAGGTATATAACTAATGGAGATCGCAAAGCGGCGTTTCTGTATAAAGCACTATGAAGCATTTTATAGTTTAAGCGACTGTTTTTGTATGGAGCGTTTCATGCCCGGTGGCAGTGAAATGCAAATAGTAGCGTAGTATTTAAAGGTTGGGCTTATTTTCTTTTCAATACCGAGTATAACATACATGTGAGTAAGATGCTGATAGTAGCATAGTGAATATCGCCGGTCCTTTGCGAGAAAACCTCCGGCTTCAAAAAAGTCGCTGCACGTTATCTCCATTATACATATACCTCTATGGGTACAACCATTGTTCAATTCGGAAAAAATCCTGCAGCTGAATTAGCAAGAGGGGTTACAGCGCCATTTTTTTTTTATGTACTATAAACAGTTTTAAATTATTTAAAAAATACATTCATCCAGTTCTTCTTCAGTTCCTACTTGACCTCTTCGTAGTAATAGGGTAGTAGAAATACTTCTGAGGCAGTATTGCTAGCATTTAAATTCAGAGCAAAAAGTGACAATGAATTGCCTATACCGTGAGCAAGATTAATCAAAACATCTCTAAACATGTTCAATAATGAAATCCGGAAGAAAGGTGTGGTTAATTCTTAAAAGAGTTCATGGAAACACAAAATTTGAAAAATTCTATAGGTCTCAAAACATCCCGACAAAAAGGCACAGAAACGCCGTGCCACTCTCAGGCCCGATCCTACGATCGTCAGTTGTATTCTAACCGGAACTTTAACTTTGTGTATGAAAATATGTCAATTAAAGTTCCAGTTAGAACGTAACTGACGAGCCTCAGAGGCAGTAAACTGAAGAATGAACTGGTATTTCGCACTTTACTCTAATATTTACATACCTTATTGATGTTCGTTGGTCCATTTTGTCCAAGTTTCCATTATTGCAATTCTCTAAAGAAAAACTTCTATAATATAATAAAACTTCACACAAAAAATTCACTAGTCACCTCAATCACGGTACGGCACTTGTTTTTTTATGGTTATATGAACTTTTTACATGTATTTACACCTCCAATATTTTACCTGCAATCAGTTATTGACTTTAAAATAAATATACAACACTGCTCGAAAAAAGTATTCAATTATTTTACCACTGAAATTTACCCGGCGAGTTGCAATCGATCGCGATTGCAGTTTCGATTTCAAGTAGTCCAAGTCAGAAGTCACTTAGTCACATCTGAGAACGTTTAGACTACTCCATACATGCGCAAACGTATAGGTGGTCTTGATGGGTCCCATAACAATCACATCAATTAGGGAACAGTACCTTTAAAACAGAAATTACTAATATAAACACACAACCTAGATCTAGAATTGAAAAATATTAAAAAAACCAGAAAAACCACTACCATAATAAAAAAAATGTTCTATTTTTTTCTCTCGTTGTCAATTTCATACACGTTGGTTTCCAAACTCTTAAGTTAAATGGGTTGTGTGGCAAACGAGATCAACAATAAGAATTAGAAACGTCTGCTGCGTTTAAGTGTCAGTCAATCACTGACGTTTAGTATCAAAAATCTTAACGTAATAGAGCTAACATTAATAATGTAGTAGAGCAAACAGAAATTCACAATAGTACTTATGCTACAGGTTGTTTGTTTAATTTGAACAAAGGATCAATAATTCTAATTGATTTTAAATATAAAATTATGCCTCTTAGTTTGGCTGTAGGTAGAGCAGTTTCAGCTTTAATTTGGTTGCACCAGATATTGATGCCTGGAAGCATCCTCGACACCTTCTTGTGAAGATTCCAAGAAATGGGTGTCCGGATCCGTATTGGAACTTCTTTTACTGATTCTCGTAAATAAGGACGATGTTAAGTTCAAGCCTGCACCACCGAACGACATTTGACCCATTTGAGACAGATTCGTAATTGATGAACGAACGACGCTGCTCGTCTCTTCGGAGGTTTGTCCATGGTTGTAGAATTTTCTAAAACATTTACTTCGCGTTGCCGGTGATGTTTTGCTGCCGTAGGCATGTTCTTCGCTGTAGATGATGTGTTTAAAGTTGGGGTGCCACCAACGCCTTGATAGTTAGGCGGCGCGGACACAGGTCGCAGACGGCTAAATTTGATTGTGACGGCAGACGGCTAAATTTGATTGTGCCCTGAGTTTTCCGGCCGGAATATCGATGACAGAGGACGTGGATACGTTGAACCACACCAACAACGGTGGCCACTTTGGTGTAATTAACTTTGGCCCACCGTTCGTGCGTAAAAATCTGACCTAACGGCCAACGAGGTTTGAAATTGGACCGGGCGTATCCGCGTATATGTACGAGACATCGGGGAATCCGGCACTTATTCCTTCGAGCATGTATAATTGTTTTGTCGACTCCGTGCTTTGTCGGTATATACAAAAAAACAAAAAAAAACTTAAAGATGCGATTACCAAAGGAGCCTTTGTAAAAAGAAACTGAACGCAACGTGCGACCTAACCTCAAAAGGGAAATTATAATGCACACAAAGGAAATCGCTGCAACTTCGGGACATGAGTAGTTTTGTTCCCCCTTTTTTATGTTTTATAGATAATTTTTTTTTCTTTACTTTTGGTTTTACTTTTAGCTCAAACTGGTGCCGTAACATTGGAATCCGCGTCGCTAGCTAAAGTTCAACACATTTCGACTAAAACGGGATTCGCGGACCGTTGTATGTGCGCGTCGCGGACCGCAACTAACGGTAGTTTTTCCTTAAAAGAAAGGAAATGTTGCTGGCCATCCTTAATTTTTACCTGGTTTTGATGTGTCGGTTTCGTGGCACCACAATCGGTATACCCTGCAAGAAATCGCTACCGAAAGTACGCATACATTCAGCAGATTCAATACAATGACACCAGAATTTTTCTTGTGTTAGACTTTTTTTCTGTAATTCTTCTTTATATACTTGTGGAACTGTCAAAGCACGCATGAAATGATAAACGACTGCGACCTGCGCCATTCGCATTTCAACCTTCAAAGCTATGAGATGCTTTACTTGTTTTTTTTTAATTGTGCGATCATCACATCAGGCCAACCTGCAACTCGGGTAGTGCTTTCTGCAGGTATGGCGTGCTGCTAGAGTTTATTACATATGCAATAAACATTAGTAGCACGCGCCATCCGACTTCCCAAAAATTTTACTTCTTTTTCTGCGTCGCAAGAATTATAGGGTACCATTACCCTGTCATTTACCGGTTAAATTGTACTGGCCTCGCCTTGACGTTTACTGCATGGCATTAGGTTAATTTACCGGGTAGCTACAGGGTACCGTTAACTAGGAGTGAAAGAGATGGAAATAGAGGTCGCGAATCACACGTACGTACACCGATACAAAGTATATAAGTTAATTTTATCCCGAGGCCTATACTTTTTAACTGAAAGATTACCGGGTAATGCTACGGCGGAGCTCCGCCGGACTTACCCGGTAATTTTCTTGCAGGGTAGCTGCCGCTGCTATTTAGTTGATGCCAACAACAAAAAATAAATAAAGACGCGTACTAGTGAAGCGAGCCCGCAAAAAAAAATACTTGTTCTTTACTATGTCTTGATCTGGGTCTGGACCGGCACGTCGAAGGGTCTGGTACTGACTGGGGTGAGCGACGGTTTTTTCGCTCATAGGTACCTCATTTTTTGCGCTTGTCGCCGCTGCGCTGGTGTCGTTTTTTTAGTACCAGCGAACAACACAGCACTACCGACTCATAGGTGCTGCCCAAAGCGACTCGTTACAACACCCATTACAAACCGTGAATCGTTTGCGAGATCAGGCGTGTCAGGCTCGGGATTCGATTTCGAGGTTAAGTTGGTGGGCGGAACTTGGTCCGATAGCTCGTCATCCGACATTTCGATCTGTGACTGTGCAAGAGGAAACTGGGATGCGGACTCGTGTCCTTAAAACTGTGAACTAATCGAAACGAATTGTTTAGTGCGAGAACGCCGATTTTTTAGAGGCACGAATACGCGCCGATTTTCGAAATTCACGTGATCCGAAAATATTTTAACTAAACAAAACTCGCATATGTAGATATTTTTTCAGAATCCGTCCAATATTGTCTAGAATTAAAAAGAATTATTTTGAAACGATAAAGGCGTGCGTCGCCTTGTATTTCTCAAACGCAAAAACTGTCTAAATAAAAAGATTCTACTTAATAACACTAGCGACATCTCTTGCGCTAAAAAAAAATTCTTTTTTTGAATTTGAATAAGCTGTGCTGCTACATATATTATGTTGTTATAACTGATGGAATTATAATACATAACTTGGGTTTCATTTAATTCAGACAACCAATTTCCATTCTATTATTTATTATAATATTTTGTATTAACCAATGCAATTTTGTTAGTCTTCAATTTGCGAATACTATTTAATGTGTTTCTTGTTAACATATTTGCGGCAAAATGCAGGGCAAACTTTACACATAGTGAATAAGGAAGATTTCTTCTTGATGTTATGTTATAGTAACTTTTCAGTTGTTTATGCTTTGACTCGTATCGAAAAGACCAAACATGTATAGCTGGACCAATTTGTCCCAATATCATTGGCGAATCTTGCAGCTTCCACTTCAAACGTGCTAGTCTACCGTAGCGTCGATCCGTATTTTCCGTAGCCGTAAGCTTAAATTAAATAATTACTTCGCGCACTTGAACACTTCCAAACTTGACTGCACTTAAGAATTGAGACGTGAAAATGCCGAACGAGAAACAAAATGATCGGCCGTTGGTCATTAAACAATAATATGTAAAATAAAACAATAAATTATAGATCGCACTACTTATTATGTTGGTTAACTGTTGTATACTATAAGCGCGTCTATTATATTTAACGTTTGTATTTTATCACTGCAGGATGCTGATTGACTATACTACATCTTTCTCTTTCATATAATGATTGGAAAATAAAACAAAACAAATAAAAATTAAATTAAACATAAAATCCGCTGAAAGGGCCTCCGTTTTCAATTGCTCCATTCTCGTTAAATGGGCCTCACGCCTTTCCTGAGGATCTCCCGAGTTTGCGCTTCTGTTGAAGTTAATAAATCGGCAAATTCGGGAAAATCCTCGGCATGGCACCTTCACGTAATCTAAAAAACTTTAACGGGCGACCAAGATCTCGCCCGTCAACATGCTTCGTTTTTATTATGTCACATTCAGAAAAATGGTTTATACATACGTAACTAAATTTCGTGGGACTCCAATTATCTCGTGGAATCGTCTTCATCCAGGCAGCTCGTTGATCTTCCTTGGCTGGAAAGGTGAACGTTACTATTGTTTTCCCTCCCTCCTCAATAGTGCCGTGATAATTGGATCGGCATCCCGGAACGCAGCACTTCCTCGGCAAACTGTTATAGATTGGTAAATTTGGCTATTTAAATAACTCAAACTTACTTAAATTAAAGATAATGCAAAATCAATTGCAGTTCATGTGTGTCGTACAAGGATCCTCGGGTGTCCTGTTTGAGACAAATAATGTTTCTATTTATATTATTCTGAACCAGTTGGGTGCTACAAGCCCAAAATGTAGAAAATTTATTTCATTGCATTAAATTATTAAGTGACAATAAATAGTGCGTACATATCTCCCAATTTTATATAAAAAAAAACAACTGCTGTTGAGTGAAAGTACAAATTTTACTCGAATATTTAAATTATGAACAAAAATTGCAAAATTTATTAACAACTTGCAGGCTAGTGTACCTGTGAATCGAAAAGGTCTTCATATTAATGTGACATGCCCACAATCACATTTTTCACATCACGCACTTTTGAACATATTAATTAATATTGAAAACAAAATCTAATTGAATTATTTGACTTAATAATTATACAAATAAAACAAAATTCTGAACATTGTAAACATTTCTAGTCTAACCACATTTTTTGTCCGCAAAATCTTTTCATCAGTTTCCTCTAAATCAATTGCGAATTCGCAAAAGATTTAAAGAGAAAATGAAGCACAAACTTGAAATGTTTACATTTTCTACCATTGTCACTTGTAACTTATCACTAAATTAAAATTATTACACAAAACTTACCCACGATATTCACCGCGCACTTCTTATTTCCACAAAAAAAACGAAACTGTCAAACATCGAATGGTCACCCACGCACACTATCATACAACCTACCCGACGGCTTTCATATATAGGAGGCTCTGTTATGACTCATTTTTACCTAACAATTAAAAACATACTGTTCTATAAACAAAGTCTTAAAATCATTTGGATAAACTGAACCGGAAGCACATTAACTTCAGCACCAGTATCCAGTTTTACCTGAATATTGGTCGTATCATTTACTTGAATGTTCTCTATCCATGATTTTTTTGAATTCATCACGTCCATTTCTATACTATAAACCGTATCAATAAAAAGAGTATCAGTACTTACTCCTGTCACCTCACTGATATTCTTTTTCTTTGTGCACATCGCATAGTGATTTGGTATACCGTACTTCAAACACTTCTTCCCAAAAGCCGAGCAGTTCCTTTTCGGGTGTTTCTTCCCACAATATTTACAACTGTTCTTTGACTCTGAATTGTTCGGATTATTTTTAGTGGTCCTGAAATTTTTGTACAAATTAAAATTTTTATTATCATCATACTTATTACAACTTAAAAAAATTTATCGATGTTCTTGATGGGTCCGGTTTCCACTGCCACTTGTTGATGGGTCATTGTTGTTGCTCCTGACAGCATTAGTTTCCGCTGTTCGATGTTGCGGTTTCTGCAGATTATTCTATTGTTGAACTTAATATTATTCTCTAATGCCCTATTCATTACTACTGGCAAATTTCTATCATGTTTTTTTAGTGTTTTACCACCCACAAGAAGTCATCTACAGTGCCGAAATTGCTATGCAACCACCATCTATTATTGATTAAATTTATATACTGTTAAGTCTAGAGGAATAATATTGAAAAGAAAAAATAAAGTAACTCATTTCTAAATATTAAATAGCATTTAAAGCTCATTTTTAAATGTTAATATATTTCTTTTAATATAAACAAAATAATAATTCAGATTTAGAACGAAATTGATATGTAACCATCCTATTTAAAATTAAAGAAAAAAAGAAATAAAAAATATTTTTGACTTACTATACTTAGTCGGACCTCCATTTTTTCGAATTACATCAAAATTAGATTCTTCACGGAATGTGTTAACGTTTCCAATGTAGAGTTCGGTATTTCCGCCCAAGCTTTTATTATTGATGTTTCAAATTCAGATACCATTCGAAATTGCCTTCCATTGCAATACACTTTACATGCTAGCACACCTCACAAGTTTTCGATCGGATTCAGATCAGGAGATCTGGCAGGCCAGGCCAAAACTTGAATATTTTTTGATCGAAACCATTCCATTGTATGAGCCGACCTGTGTATGGCTGCATTATCCTGCTGGTAGATGAAATTCTCAGTCGCCAGACTCTCAGAAAAATCGATTAACACGTTTTCCAGAAGATCAATGTAGCTTAGGGAGCTCATTTTTGATAATATCCAGCATATTGGGGCCCTTTCGTGGATATTAATTATTATTGTACGCAGATCATGCCAATAATATTTAAATCCGTCTGGACCATCTAAGTTAAACTTTTTTTCATCTAAAAATATGACACTGTGCCACTCTGTGTCCCAGGCCATATGCCTTCTTGCAAATTCCATTCTGGCGTTACGATGTGCTGACGTTAAATCCGGCTTTTTCATCATTTTTATCCATTTGAAACGCTTACTGGATTTCAGAATTTGTTGGACCCACCTATCAGTAACGGGTAAATTCAAATCTTTTCTGATATCACTAGCGTACAGGTTATTATTAGAGCTAGCACTCCTAAAAATCGCAGTACGCTGAGATCTATCGAGTTTTGGGTTACCGTTCCTGCTTATTTTTCTTCCATAATTCTCTTTGTCTATAAATATTTACCTACGACGTTGTGTGTCCTATTGATTTTTTTGCCAATTTCTCGATATGATAAATTCATCTCATGATAGGCCTCAATTTTTGCCTTTTCCTCGTCGGTTAACAGCGTTCCTCGCACCATAATCAACCAATAACGTAAATAATACAAATTCCTATAAATAATATTCTCCACTGTAATAGAAACGTAACACACTAGGCTAAATTCCAGAAACTTACTTCTAACTGTAAATATTAGAACTACAAATAACTGGTTACAAAGCAATTTCGCGTAATTCTAATCGACACGAAGGTTATTACTTTGAATTTTGAGCTATGCGCATCAACCACAAAACTGAATGCTACTAAATATAATCAAAAAAGAATCTCTTACAGAAACCTATATTTAATCAGTTGGCAGTGTTACTGTTTTGGAATAACTGTAAGAACATATGGTGGTTACAGAGAAATTTCGGGCACTGTATGTAGACTATAATCCCATCCTCGTCGCCATTGAATATTTTGTAGTTAACAAAGAAGAAAGTTATTTAATTTAAATAATAACTATAACTATTGTTGACTTCCTAATGTTTTTTAGGAAGTGTTGAAATTGCGATACGAAAAATAATAACTTTCAAGGGCGAAAAACGATTAAGAAAACCAAAGCGCTATGTTGAGTTCAAACGATGTTCTATATTGAAAATTCAAAAGCCGACTCGACTGGTTGAGACCAGAAAGCGAACAGTAAAAAATAAATGCAAAGTGCATTTTTACAATGAGTGCCAAAAGTCTGTGAACATTGGTTAATTTGTGAATTCATGTATTAGACAACTATTTTACATATTACTTAGTTGTAATACAATTTTACCTTATTAAATTTAACTATTTCCAGGTTGTTCGTTGCTCGTATTGATTCGTATCTTATGATGCCATTGGTAGTTTCTTTTCTTTTGAATTTATCAGATAATGCTTCACTTTTAACACTGCATGGTAAAACTCCGTTGAATGAATTTGATTTTTTTACAAACTCTTTTGTTCAGACACTTAACAAATTATTATTTGTTACTGTTCAAGCAGTATGCTTGAACCGTACGCAATAACAATTAAGTTCCTAAGGTGTTCAAAAGGGTCTAAAAATAAAAGAGTATGTTTTTTCTATATTCCCAGAATGTTCACCAAAGAATGCTCATAATCCATTCAGTGGTGTTATTTATATTAATAAAATTGCAAACATAGTCAAAATAAATCTAAATTAAAATTGAATTACATTATGCTGATACTGTACAGGTGTCGCATATTGACCTACTGCAACAATAGTGCTGATGATAAAAAAGTAACAAAAATATTATGTTGACTGCATCGTACGTTAACCAGTTGGACTGCAATAGTGTCGTTGTGCAGCAATAAACAATGATATGCGTATTTTGCATGTTTAGAGTATTTACGAAATCCTTCTTTTTGGGTACTCGAGCGGCACCAATAAGTTCTCTACCTTACACACACTTCGAAAAATACTGTGCTATCTGTAATGCCGTCTACGTCGACTGTTGGTTGGCGATCGACTGGGGCGAGCGTCAGATTTTTCGCTCGCAGGTACTTTTTTTTTTTTGTGTTTTCCACCGTGTCGTCTAGCACTTCCGTGGTCAATACGACACCGCCGACTGGTCAGTGCTGCCAAAGCGGCTCGTCACACGCTATTCGGACTCATACGGCAAAACTTTGCGATATGGCTCCATTTTCGGGAATTGTGTGTGACATTGATAATATCCAAAACGACTTTGGTTGTCAGATCGGGTTCCCTTATTTCGATTAAATTTTGAAAAAACTGTTTCGTGATGAGACGGTTTACCACTCTTATGATTTTGGAACTGATTAACGGAACCGACCGTCTCACCGTTTAAATTCATTGATTGCAGATCTTTTTCCGTCATTTCCATGTTCTTTGAAATAGAACATGCCAAATCGAATGTTAAATCTTTTTCGTTCAGTAAGCGAGACCGAATTTTTAAACTTTCGACCCCAACCACTAACTGATCGCATAATGCTTCTTCAAAACTGCTTGAACTCACAGTTTGCCGAAATTGCCTTCAATTCCACTATGAAATCACTTACTGTTTCATCCGATTTCTGTTGAAGCTGTGAAACTTATGTCTTTTATCGATTATATTTAATTTTGGGTCGAAATATATATTGAGTGCTACCCTGGTTTGCTCGAACGTTACGCGCCTGCCGACCAAATCGGCAAACCACGCATCCACTCACACAACAACTTCTATATTTACACAAAGCCTTTTTCCATTTCTATATCCTATAGCCAATACCCGAAAACTCTTGCTGGCCTTTTAAGGTCAGTGAAGACATGCAATAATTAGACACTGAAGCGCTTAGAACACTGATGCCACACAAAATTTGACAACCCACGGTGGCTACGAGAACAACAGTTTAAACCTTCTCTTACACATTAGTGTTTTCTAATCCCAATTCTTTTATTCTTTCTTTTGTGTCACTATGTTCTAGGGATGTTCCGAATAACCGTATTCGTATTCGTTTAAGCGAATATTCGCCAAATTTAAGGTATTCGTATTCGAAACCGTATTCGACAAATTCAACCCGAATACTCGAATACTATTCGAAAACTAAACAAGGTAAAAAATAAGTAAAAAACTGGTTGTTGATGATAAGAAAATTAAATGCATTCTTTGCTTATTATTGTTGCTGATATGAAATTAATAAAATAATTATTTTCTTTTTTTTTTCTTAAATTAATACATTTTCTTTGATGGAACAAAGTCAGAGATAATCATTTTAAAAAGAAATAATCTACTCATAATCAAATTTTAACAAAGGTAAATTAAATTTAATAAATAGCAATTTTATTGCCTTTTCGCCCTGCAGTTTTGTTCGTAGGGGATCGTAGATAAGTGCAGCATTGGTAAAAAATTGTTCTTTATGAATAAATTTCAAATGATTTTTCAATGCAGTGGTAATCCTTTTCTTGAGATATCACTTTTACAATTATCGCACGTTGCAAAGTCTTTGTTTTTTACAGAAAAATACTTCCAAATAACACTTGTCAATGTTTTAGACATTTTAGACAAGCAAATAATCAATGCAATATTGCAATCACGCAAATAATGTAAATCTAAACGAGCAATTATCTGAAACTATAAGCACAAAAAACCAAACGTTTCTGCTGCGTGTAGAATGACTAAATGAAATAAATGCACGTGTGCATAAGTCGCTCGACTTATACATACAAACTTTATCTTGCGTAACCGTGTAACTCTCGACTGCCGAGATTCAAGTGCTTACTATTCGTATTCGTATTCGCGAATACAATGAATGAATATTCGTATTCGTATTTGTATTCGCGAATACAGTTTTTTAGGTATTCGGAAGATCCCTACTATGTTCTAGTTCATCTAACGTTTTTTGTATATACAAAATTTGTTTCTCATAATTCAGTGTCTCTAATTCTTCGTCTTGTATTAACTGTTTATTTTTTTAAATTCTTTATTAAAACGGTTTATAAATGTGTAACGAAGAGGTCCGCAGAACGTCCGAAAGACTAGGCCTATGTCTTAAATTTGGACGCAAACCTGGCGGACGGAAAGTCATCCTCCATCTGTCGGAATAAATCGTCATTTCTTCACCAAAATCGAGAATAACTTTCCTATGATTTTTCGTTGACTATGTCGTCATTAGGCGACAGATGTCCCACGAGCTGAAGTGACTGAGCAGCTAGCGTAAAAGCACGTGCATAGCTCGTCGGATGGGGTGAGTGTGTCACTTCGACTCGTGGACGAATGTTATCTGCTCGTTGTGTGCCGACAAATGGGTTTGGGGAGTCCCATTCTTACGGTCGGCGGGCTGGAGAAGGATGCTAGGTTGAGGGGCTAGATGCACGATAATAAGGTGCGGAGAAGGGGGTGAAAGGAGTTAGGTATGAGGAAGGAACATCTAGGGGAAATCTGCAAATCTGACATGAGCAGATTGTCGTTCGACGGTGTGAAAAGCCTGGCTCTGTGGCCTTGGTTACTAAAATCAACAGTACGTTGATAGTCCCCTTGAGGCCTGGAGGAGTCCAACTTCCATTGGGAGGATGCTCCCGCGGAACGTCTGGACCCTCTCGGCGAATTTGGCTGAGAATTAGGTCGCGAAGCTCTGTTAGAAGCTGAATGACTTCTGGGACGCTCTATATTCGTTGGTATTGGTTGAGACGCCTCATCTGGAATAATATTGGCTGTGCTTATTACTGCTGCCGCAATGTCCGGTCTTTCTCCTCTCGCTCTGCCCCTGGTTTGGGGGCCTGTCCTTGGAACAGCTCCTGTTCCTTGTGGTGATCTGATCATCCTTCTGTGGGTGTTCTTTAGATAGTCCAAATGCTAGATATTAACTGGAAAAAGCGTCTACAATCAAAAATTAATCTGTTCTATCCTCTTTGTTAAGATGACTTCCGTCTCCTCGATTGCTAAAGAGTGAACGATCTGAAAATCTGTAATGGATCGGTGACTTAGTAGTTACATATTAATAAAGGCTCAACACATTATGACTAACTGACACAACGATTACAAGTAATTTACCAAAGCCGAATTTGGTAAAACGAATAATCAGAACATATTTAATGACGGCTAACGAGAGATGACTTAATGGTCGTAATAACAGGAATAACCCAAGAAGAGAGAAAGTGGATTTCCTCAGATCGTAAAAGAAATCAAACGCTGTTAAAATGAAACCAATTTGTTCTTCTTTTACTGTACACAAAATAAACTTTATTCTCATAACGCAATGACGACTTCTTAACACGACCGAGGAACTACAACAACTTCGTAGTTCTCTCTTTTGAACATAGGCGGCACGATACAAATCTATTACATTTTTTACAAACGCTGTGTGACAGAGAGAGACAATCAAAGGAGTCAGATAGTGAACGTAATAAACAACAACCAGATAACAATTTAAGTGGTCCATGAAAACAAAACGGCTTTTCCTTCGAAAAAAAAGAATACATTTTTTTTGTTATATGTATTAATGTAGAAGGGACGAGGAAACAATTATTTCAAATCCATTCAAAATAAAAAAACTAGAAATGATCTTAATCATAGCATCACATAATTTAAAACAATTACGAAGTCTTCTTGACAGTGATGAATTTTACAAGGGATTACTGGAGAGAACGTATACGCATTAACCTCTTGTCGGGGCAATATTTTTTTATTGAAGTAACTACTGCGAGCGAATCGGTTTGAGTGGCGGCGTGCTTGCGTTTAGTTGATACTGCGTTGTTCTGGTTTAATACGTGATTCTGAACAGGTTCGATTCTCAATCTTGAAAAAGGAACGGTAGTCGTGAACAATGATGCCATTTGAACGCGGCATGTCCTAGTCACGATATCGATAGATGCGTCAGATAATTGGTCGAATAGATTATCGTTCAACTCTTTGCTGATGAGAGCTCGAACGTCTCCGGCTGCTTGTTGCAACATCCTGTTGGTGAATGGTCGCGTGGCCCAATACATGGGTCGTAGTCTAGCCTTTTTCGACAATTCGTGCTTGAACGCGTTTAGAGGTGCCTCGTATACTTGACACAAAGCACGAATGCTTAGCCTGGGTACCAACTTCAGATCCATACCTATCTGCTGTTGCAGCAGGGCCGCGTGCGCCAGATACGCTTCACAGCACGACTCGGGCCGCAATCCGAACTGATGCGCGAGCAAGGATGGCACCTTTTGATAATCTATTACCAATTTAGTGATGGCTTCGGATTGCAGGATGCAACGCACCAACCCGAATTCCAATAACCATGGGTTAGTCAAAATATCGAATATGTAAATTTGCTCCGCCGAACGAGCGAGCGTGAACGACGTCAACTTACGACACCCATCCGCAATCACCCACTGACCATCTAATGCTATAACTGGAGTCGGCTGGCCCTGTGGACTGCTGAGCACGGTTGCGGCACCTCTCACACCTTCGATGCTTTCCACCACTTTAATATATTTTACTACCTGAGAATGATCTTTGGGTCTGGAACGAGTTATGCGTTCAGTTGGTGACTGAGATCCACCTATAGGCCGGAATAAGGTGTACGTGGGCTTTTTGATACTTTCGTCCAACACCTGACTTTGCCCCATTTTATTGCGAGGTAATATCTTATAATCAATCGCTCGCACCCCACTCGGCTTTGCTTCAGGCAACTTCGGTAAGGAACACAACCTTTTCACTCAATGATCCATTTACAGCGCTGGAAGATGGAAGTAGAACGGTGAATTGAAATTCGGGGTCTGCGTCACTAGGCCCCAATTTTTTTGGAGACCCTGGTTGGTATACCGTCTTTAACTTGGATGGCAATTCCGGCTGATACATGACCACTGGCATACCCTTGCTAGTGGGCTTAGGCTTTAGCCGACGTATTACTGGAGGTGGTGGCGTCTGGCGCCTAACTGGTGACCGACGTTCATTCCGTCCTTGTCGGGTTGCTCGTTGCCTTGACTGGATGCGTCGCCACTGCGGCTACTGAAGTGACTGAGCAGATAGCGTAAAAGCACGTGCATAGCTCGTCGGATGGGGTGAGTGTGTCACTTCGACTCGTGGACGAATGTTATCTGCTCGTTGTGTGCCGACAAATGGGTTTGGGGAGTCCCATTCTTACGGTCGGCGGGCTGGAGAAGGATGCTAGGTTGAGGGGCTAGATGCACGATAATAAGGTGCGGAGAAGAGGGTGAAAGGAGTTAGGTATGAGGAAGGAACATCTAGGGGAAATCATCTGACGGATGACCGAACATGAAGATTGCTAGGCGAGAACAAAATACTGTCAAAGAGAAGAAAAAAATTTATACAGGAATATTCCGTCTAAGGACGGATGCCTTGTGGCCCAGTCGTGCCAATCAGGGGATAGTTATCCCGTTTTTAACGGGAGTATGAGAGAAAAACTAATGCTTTACCTTGTTGCTTAACACCAATTTCGTTTCCCTTAATCCGGCCGTCCTCCTACAGCTCCACCGCGTAGCAGGATAGTACGTCGAGAAAAAAAAAATTTTCGGCAATTGATCTGATTACGGCGGTGCTGTTTTAGATATTTCCGCTTTGTGGCGTTGCCAAAGCGGCTCGTTACAAATGGCTACATAAATTAAAACACTATTTAATGGCTAAATTCGTCATGTCCTCGTCCTTACGTTCTTTTCTTCAGTTTTCCACACCAGCGTCTGTAAAAAAATTAAATGGTGAGTCACAGACTCAAGGGCTTTCACCACACACAAACCCATACACACGACCATGACCAACACGATCCACAATAACCCAATCGGGGACGACACGAGACAAACTCGTGACGCACACACACAAACTTTAACGCGTCGCGACAAACGCACACAGAACTTTATTCGTGCCGTCACAAACACAATACTTTCCTTTGTGACAAACACAACAGGCACACACACGCTCTAACAGAAAACACAGCAATCACTCACCTCCTTCAATACGTCTGCTTCCACACACAAATAAAACCATTCTGAAGTTTGTTGTGTTTAAGGCCTTGGAAGAAATTATTTTGACTTGAGAAAGTCAAAATAATTGAAGGGAGAAAGAAGGTTCGGGACAGAAGGGCCAATTCCACCTAAGTCCGAATTGGTGGCTGAGTTTTAGCTGGTGCGACGCTCTTGCTGGCGGCCGGGACTAGCTACGGCAGTGTGGGGGGGGGGGGGTACTTGCTTTAACTCAGACTATAAACCCTTGGCCTGTACAACAAAAATTGTCAGCGCCGACTTATCCAAGGGAATTGTCTCAAAATTGGGATAATTTTCCCAAGAGGTCGTGAAAGACCAAGAAGCGGTTGGATGGCGCAGCTCCGCGATTTGTCAGGGCGCTCTGGTGTTAATAGCGCCCTGCTCTGCCCACCCTACCTCAGCCACGACTGTCCTTTCAATACTTCCGCGTCGTGGCCCCTTATAGAGGTTTGGGCTAAAGGAGCTAAACGCTCGGGTTCACTTTAAATATGGCCAATTAGCCGTTAATCATTTTTCACATCAAAAAAAAAGAAAATCTGTAAAAAAACATAACAACACCAAACGAAAATACGTGAGTCACAAAAAAAAACCCAATGAAAATATAAAAAAAAAAAAAGGACTTACCCCATATATTTCTGCATTATGCGTCGCTGATGTCTCTAGTTCATTTCTCTTTTCGGGCTCTAACTATTTCCTATCTGATTGTATTTATTTTCTAACTCTAGTCTTATTTCCTAATTCATGGATATTTATTTCCTAATTCATTGTATTTATTTCCTAATTCATTGTATTTATTTCCTTGTTCATTGTATTTATTTTCTAATTCATTTATATCTTTTTTCTAATTCATGGATATTTATTTCCTAATTCATTTATATCTTCATTTTCTAATTCTAGTTTTTATTTCCTAATTCGTTTATATCTTCATTTTCTAATTCTAGTTTTTATTTCCTAATTCATTTATATCTTCATTTTCTAATTCTAGTTTTTATTTCCTAATTCATTTATTTCTTCATTTTCTAATTCTAGTTTTTATTTCCTAATTCATGGATATTTATTTCCTTCCTAATTCCTTTTTTTTTCTTTTTACATATACATGTCATTTATATGACATCCGTTTTTAATTTGTTGTTCTCCTTTTCTTCTCTTCTTTCCTTCTTTATTTGGCAGATATTTGGAGGCCGTTAATTTCTCCTTTCTCGTTCATTTTCATTACTTCAATTCTTTTTTTAATTTCCAAGAATTTTTCTTTCCATTCTAATTATCTCCCGCCATTTCATTCAAACAATTCGAACCGCACGTTTCACGACATTCTCGACCTTTCCGCCATTTTACAATCTTAATTTTTTCCTTTCCAATTTTCGTTTCTTCCCGACATTCAAATTTCAAACTTCCACTTTCCGAACTTTAATTCACATTTTATACGCATGCCTGAAGAATCAAACCCGAGCACGAAATATTTGACGCGGAAGGACCGAATTAATCGTCGAAAAAAACTCAGACAAAATTTCGATCCAGTGAATTCCCGAAACTCTTGTGCCGTCTTCCTTCCTTTTTCTTTGTTTTTTCGATCGTTTTCGCGTCGTAGGCGACAGTGGCACGGATTCTCGGCGAAATTTCGAGTCGGGTAAAACGTGACGAACGGATTTTTTTGCTTTCTTCCTTGTGTAACGCCACGGACTTTCCAAGAGCACTTTTTCCCCACAATTTGTTGCACTGTCGTTGCAATGCGCGGGCTGCACGAGATTTTCTGATCCAACTCACGCACTGAATTTATTTTCGCGATCTCGTAAAAAAATTCGCCAAACTCGTTCAAGAATAGACGCGCGCTTCTCGTGTCAAAAAAAACCTTCCCTCTCTCTCTCTTCCGGTATTGCCCGAATCCCCGTTCCTTTCGGCCGTCAACTTTCGACCTGAAGTTGGCGGCAGTAACTCATGTGATCTGCCACAGCTGTAGCTAAGTAGAAACAGTGGCGGACGCAAAATTTTTTGTTGCGCTCGAAGACAACCCAACAAGTTGAAACGGACATTATCTGCTGTCAATAATTTAAATAGTGCTGCCAGTCATGCATAAATCCTACTTACTATAGTGTTACCAGACTTACCTAACAAACCAAACGTAACACTTGTGATAAATACAATCTTAGTTTGTTCTTATTAAGCATTAATTCCCTACCCTTTAAGTCAATTATAGTATTCAATGGTTCTAGAATATCAATCAATGCAGCAGCTTTCGCGGTTCCTCTTAGCTTCCGAAGGATAATTTGCGTAACGTAATCTCGCTGAGGTCCTGCAGGTACATGCGCCATAAGGTCTGTTCCTTCTAGAATCCACGTGTCAGGTCGTAAGAAGAATTATCACCACCATAAATATTTAAGTGTCTAGCTTCCTTGACAACTTGCTCGAAGGATAAATTTAGTGGAACCAATTCGTTTGCTTGGGGTCTGTGCCCTGGTTCGTTAGCTCTAATTGCCTGTTCAATTTTTTTTAAAGTTTATTTAAGATTTTACCCTGGTTAGTTTCTTTTAGTCACTAATGGTTAAATTGTTTATTGTATTTTAATTGTTACTGTTTGAACCTCAAATCAAAGTTTGAGATTCAAACATAATCGATCACACAAACCTCATAAATTAATTCACCTCATGTACAGTATAGTACAAAAATATGTGGGTCAGCAGTGGGCAATAAGCTTATATCAGCTGTTGTTGGAAAGACCAACGGCATTGCAAGCTGCATGACCCTATAAATGGCCCGGTCACTTTGACTCGGGCCCGCTTTCAAAAACTTGATTTTAAACCAAGAGAACCGTCCTAGCAGCATTCAGCTCGAGGCCTAGTGGGCGTTCGGTAATTTTGGCATAACATCAAAGGTAATTTTATTTTACATTAGAATTCAAATTCTCAACGGAAGTTTATTAAGAACCGCTCTTACGCTGTCTCAGCTGGGGGCGATTCTTCATAAGCAGTACGTTGCTTCAAGAAAAACAAAAATATATTATCACCAGCCGAATGCTAGTGAAGAATGGTTGTAGTGCATCCCAGAATTGCACCTTTCTAATAAAACATTTTTAAGATCAAAGTTTGATAGTCGATTCGTTTCGACCTATCTGAAACTCTGAAAGCATTCCCATCGTTTTTCTTCCTACCATTCTTCTAGCCTCAACGGCGCGCGTCTCTGGTGGGCATCTTACTAAAGAATAATCCCTTTTTCCGAAACCTCGTCAAGGTCCAACTTTTCTGCAAGTTAATTCTTGCTCACGATCCCTGATCGTATTCATTGGTCCGTCGAGCCGGATATTGACGAGACCGGAAATAGAATTGTTTAAAGTAAATTTCTACTCGAAAAACAAAAGAGCAAACCGTGCCGAAATTTCCATTATTTCGCACATTTACATACGTACATAAATACCCACAGCAGTGCGCACGCATCGAATCAAAATCTCCGTGATTTCACGCAAAATTCGCGTCGCAACATTAGCTGCAGCAGTACTTCCACGCCAAGCCGAAAATCCTGCATTTTCGCACCAAATCAAAATTTCGTTTTTTTTTCAAATCTAACCGAAATTTTCATCATTACGCGTGCAGCAATTCTGTCGGCATTACACCGTACAGAATTCACAAGCACAGGTCAAATTCTCGTTAAATCAGTTTCTACGGCACATCACCGTACGAAACTTGTAAACAACCTCAGCTGAAATCCCCGTGGTTTCACACAAACACGATCTCGTCGGCAGGTCGTCGTACTCGTTTTCGTCGACACGTAGTCGTACGAAAATTGCAAACACGTCGAAATTCGACGAGTAAGCGCAATTCCGTGTGCAATCTGCCACACGGAAATCACAAAATTCAGCCGAAATCTCCGTGATTTCGCACAAGGTAACTCCGTCGGTGCACCGCCGTACGGAATTCACAACATCAAACTCAGCTGAAATCTCTGCGATTTCGCGTAAAGTAATTCCATCGGTACACCGTAGTACGGAATTTACAACATCACAAACCAAAAAGCCAAAAACTCCGTGTTTTTGCATCTAGCCGAAATTCTTCGTAATTTCGCAACAAGCCGAAATTTCCGTAAGTTCGCACAAGCCGAAACTCAGTGTTTTTGCATCTAGCCGAAATTCTTCGTAATTTCGCACAAGCCAAAAACTCCGTGTTTTTGCATCAAGCCGAAATTCTTCGTAATTTCGCATCAAGCCGAAATTTCCGTAATTTCGCACAAGCCAAAAACTCCGTGTTTTTGCATCTAGCCGAAATTCTTCGTAATTTCGCATCAAGCCGAAATTTCCGTAATTTCGCACAAGCCGAAACTCAGCGTTTTGCACCAAGCCGAAATTCTCCGTAATTTCGCACAAAGCTGAAATTGTCAGTAATTTCGCAAAAATCGAAATCGTAGTTTCGTCAGCACGTAGCCGTACGAAATCTATAAAACCAAGGCAAAGTTCAGAAATCGCACACAATTCCGTCGATCAAGTACCGCACGGAATTGTCACAGTAATAACCGAAATCGCTGCGATTTCGAACAAAACGATCCCGTTGGCAATTTGCCGTACGGAAGTCGCAAAAACACACAAAACCAAGTCGAAATTTGCGTATTCAAATTGAGAATTCAAAAAAAACCAATCGAAAGTTCCGCAATTTCGGACAAAACAATCCCGTTGCCAATTTACCGCACGGAAATTACAACGGAAGACTGAAATTTCTATTTTTGAACAAAATTTTCCGCAACAAAATTTCGTCGCACCACGTATTCGCATTGCGCAAGCAAATTGTATCACTCGCGCAAGCAGACCATATCGCTCGCGCAAGCAAACCTTTCAAGCAGCGGGTACTTGCATCGTCCAAATTAAAACTTCCGTGAGCGACATAATTTCTTCGGAGCTTGACGGCACGGCAGAAATCAATCGCAATCTCCGCGATTCCGCGAAATCAAATTCCGTAGGTACGGCACACTACGGAAGGAAAACAAAAAAAAATCGCTACAAGTAAATTTGCCGCCATCCGAACCGGAAGAGGATCATCTTACTAACAAATTTTCGACAGTCGAACAGGCGAACAGCTTCAGTCAAGTAAATAACCGAGTGTTAAGTCTGTTAGCAACCTCGTATATCGTCAGTCAGCTGTTTGCAAATTCAAACCAAAACAATCGAAACTCTCTCGTTCAAAATTGCACCTCTTTGCTTGCCTTTGTTTGTGTTGAATCACAACTCATAAACATCAGACATGAAGAACGCGATACGAGAGCAAAACGCATCCATCGCGATCGTGCGACAGGCAATTTCCAATTTCAAAAAAACCGGAGAAGCGCGGAGAACGGCTGGTTATATCAGTGGTCGTTTCGAGCAAATTCATAGAGTATGGTCCGAGTGCGAAAAGGCACACAAGGCTATTTTTACGTGCGAAAGGGAAGACGATGAAGCAATCGACGCCCAATGCATTTCAGACTACGAGGCGATAGAGCAAGCCGTGTTCGAATATATTGGTGAGCTCAAACAAATCTCGAGAAAACCAGATCCTAAACACCACGTCGAGTCGAGACAAGAATCACCATCTTTCAAGGTTCCGAACCTGAGTTTGCCAAAGTTTGACGGCAACTGCAAAAGCTGGAGAACTTTTCGAGATATGTTTCGATCAATCATCCATGACAACAACCATCTTCCAAACGTTCATAAGCTTCAGTACTTGAAAGGTAGCCTGGTTGGGGATGCTGCTAGAGTGCTGAATAAGTTCGAAACCCTGGACGCAAACTACGAACCGGCTTGGACTTTACTAGTCAACAGATTCGATAACAAACGCATTACATGTAACGCACATTTAAAAACTCTGTTTAGCATACCCGAAATTCGCACAGAATCTGAACAAGCATTTAAAAACATGCTTGATGATACTAACGAGTGTATGCACGAGCTTAAGCAACTAGGTCTGGATACGAAAAATTGGGATCCAATTATTTTATATATTCTAACTGCTAAACTGCCATCACTAACTCGAAGCCTCTGGGAGCAACAAGTATCGACAATAGAATCGTTACCGACTTACAAAGAGTTCGAAAAATTCATCGAATGTCGCCATAGAACGCTGGAAGTTTTAGCTTCAGCTAAGGCACAATCTCAACCGGCAGCACAAAGCAATAACAATCAACGCAAAAGTTCAAGCAATTTCACAAAGACATCCCAGCCATCATGTACCTATTGCAAAAAGGATCATTTCCTTTTTAAATGCCAAACATTCCACAATCTCGACACATCTACGAAGTGGGATTTTGTAAAGACCCAACATTTATGCTTCAATTGTTTGAACAAACACCCCCCGAACGAGTGCAAGAGTAAAAAAGCTTGTTTTACTTGCCACAAGAAACATCATACTACTCTACACAGAATTGATAAGTCCTCTTTGCACGCAACGACAACGCCCACAATTCATCCACAGCCTGCGCCTGTTATAAGTACCGAGGCTCTCTGTTCAAAGTCTGTAACGTTCAATAAGGAAATTAAGCAGGCTCTATTAGCAACCGCCATCGTCACCATTAAAACTTTGGAGGGAAACATCCTTTCACTTCGAGCATTAATAGACTCTGGTTCAGAAAACTCTTTCATATCCAATGCCGCGCATCAACTGCTACGAACAAAAGCCCAACCTACTTCCATAACTATTACTGGCTTAAATTCCACAAATGTAAGTACTTCCACTCAAGAAATCAGCTTTAACATCATCCCGAAAATAGGAAACGGAAAAGAAATTCAAACCCAAGCCTATGTAATCAAGAATATAACGCAGATGCGCTCTTCATGCAGCATTCCAGCAAAGCAATGGCCTTATATAAATGATATTGTTCTTGCGGATCCAAAATTCATGGAACCAGGATCAATTGATTTGCTACTTGGGGTCCAGACCTATGCGCAAATTTTGCGATCAGGTCTCCGATATGGACCGAAGGATCACCCGATAGCACAAGAAACATCATTAGGCTGGATTTTGTTTGGACAAATGCCACAGAATCCTGTGGCACATCTACCAAAATTTGCCGGTTTCACTATGGTCACAAATCCAAACGCAATGTTGAATGAGCAACTGAGAAAATTTTGGGAAATCGAGGAGTTGCAACCAGAACGGCAGTTAACCGCCGATGAAAGGTTGTGCGAAGGACTTTTTTCGTCCACACATAAGCGTCTTTCAGATGGAACATACAGAGTATCCATTCCTTTCAAGCCAAACGCTCCAATCTTGGGAGAATCGAAGCACATTGCTATGAAACGGTTTCAAAGTACCGAACGACAACTCGATAGGAATCCAGAATTGAAAGAATTATACTCCAGTTGCATCAATGAATATATAAAATTGAAGCATATGGTACCAATTCACGTAGGTTCTACCACGAATGAATGCGATAAGCGATATTATTATTTGCCGCACCACGCGGTTCTTAAGGACAGCACAACTACTAAACTAAGAGTAGTCTTCGACGCGTCCGCGAAAACTTCAAACGGAAAATCCCTGAATGAGCAAATGTTGACCGGTCCCACCTTGCAAAGGAAACTTTTTGCAACAATCATGAAGTGGAGAATGCATCGTTATGCACTCTCCGCCGACATCGAGAAAATGTACCGAATGATAAAGGTGGATTCGAGAAGTCAACAGTATCAACGAATACTTTGGCGGGAACATCAAACTGACCCTATCAAGGAATTTTGCCTTACTACAGTGACATTTGGATTAACGTCAGCTCCATATTTAGCAATCAAAACGTTACAACAGTTAGCTGCTGACGATGCTTTAAAATACCCTCTGGGGTCAAAAGCGGCTCAAGAAGACTTCTATGTTGATGATCTGCTGACAGGAAGTCACGACATCAACAGCGCACGAAGTTTGCAAGCCGAAATTAGTAAGTTATTGGTTGGTGGGGGCTTCCATTTGAGGAAATGGTCAAGCAACGAACCAAGCCTTCTAGATCACATTCCAATCGAAGATAGAGAATTCCAGTCACCAATAAAGTTCGGCGAAAAGGACTGTGTGAAGGCATTAGGAATTATCTGGAACCCAGAACGAGACCATTTCACGCTATCCACGAATAAAACAGTAAACCACGAATCAAAACAACCAACGAAACGAACCATTCTGTCTGAGATCTCAAAATTATTCGACCCACTCGGGTGGGTTTCCCCATCCATCATCACGGCAAAAATCCTGATGCAAAAATTATGGGTATCAGGGTGCACCTGGGACGGCCCGGTGCCCCCAGAATTAGAACGAGAGTGGCTCGAATACAAAAACGACGTCCATCACTTAGGAAAAATCCAAATCCCACGGTGGATGCATACGAACTTTAAGGACCATAAAGCTGTGGAACTCCATGGTTTTTGCGATGCTTCTATTCGGGCATATGCAGCGGTTCTATACCTACGAGTCCTTGATTCGAATGACACAGTGCACATCAGTCTAATTGCATCCAAGACAAAGGTGACACCACTCAAGCTAGTTACCTTGCCCCGACTAGAGTTATGCGCAGCCGAGTTACTTTCAAAATTAATGAAAAATACAAGGGAAGACCTTGACATGAAAGAAATTCAAAGTTTCTCCTGGACGGATTCTAAGATAACACTGGCCTGGATACAGGGACACCCTACCAAATGGACAACATTTGTAGCTAATAGAGTGGTAACAATCCAAGACAACATGAACAACAATCAATGGAGGTACGTACCGTCCAAAGACAATCCTGCTGACATAGCTTCCCGAGGGATGAAGCCCAGCGATCTCAGACACAATGCACTATGGTGGAACGGGCCTAAGTGGCTAACAAATAAAGAGCAAGATTGGCCATCAGTCGAACCAAGCTTAGATTTTCCAACAGCGATACTGGAGGTTAAATCACCCACAGCGTTAATCTCTCTACGTGAAAACATAAACGCTTTTTCACTAGTGGAGAAATTTTCTTCATTAATTACTCTAATCAGAGTAACAGCTTATTGTTTTAGATTTTTCCACAATTGTCAAAAACGGGACAAAAATCAAAGAACAACGGGATCTATACAAGTAGCAGAATACAACTCAGCTAAGAAAGCATTGGTGAAAGTCGTTCAGACGGAAAACTACGCCAAGGAAATCAGTCTGCTACACAAGAAACAGCCTTTGCCACCCAGCAATCAACTCAGCAGCCTGAATCCATTCCTCGACGATGAGGGAATCCTTCGAGTGGGTGGTAGGTTAAAGCATTCAGCTTTACGCTTTGACAATCGTCACCCCATGATTCTTCCAAAGAAGCACCATTATTCCGATCTCGTCATACGCGACTGCCACATGCGAACACTTCATGGAGGTCACAATTTGGTCATCAGCACAATTCGACATGAATATTGGATAATACACATTCGACATATCGTGCAGCACATCATCTCAAAGTGCACCACATGCTACCGCTATCGGGCTAAGCCAGCCGAACAACGAATGGGGGATTTGCCCTCTGCGCGCGTTCAAATGTCAAGACCTTTTCAACATTGCGGTATTGACTTTGCGGGTCCTTTCGAAATCAAGGAATCAAACTTAAGGAAGTCACGATGTACTAAAGGGTACTTTTGTCTTTTCGTTTGCTTCGCGACCAAAGCAATTCACATTGAAGTGGTTTCCGACTTGTCGTCGGAAGCCTTCCTCGCAGCCTTCCGGCGTTTCGTGGGAAGACGCGGTTTATGCACCGACATATATTCTGACTGCGGAACAAACTTTGTCGGAGCCGATCGAATCATGAAAGAAAATTTAAAGAAAGCCATCAAGGAAGGCTCCTTTCATACCATGGACAAAACGGTACCAGATGGGATAAAATGGCACTTCAACCCCCCAGCCGCTCCGCATTTCGGCGGGCTCTGGGAATCAGGCGTCAAATCGGTGAAACGTCATCTCAAACGCATCATAGGAATCGCAACGCTGACTTTCGAAGAAATATCCACGGTCCTAACTCAAATAGAAGCATGTTTGAGTTCTCGGCCCCTTTGCATACTTAGCTCTGATTCAGACAACATTGAGGTCCTGACTCCAGGACATTTCCTCATAGGATCCTCTCTTATATTGCCCCCTGAACCATCTTTAGCGTTTACCAATGATCATCCTTTAAGGCGTTGGAAGTACTGCCAGAAGCTGGTGCAAACCTTTTGGTCTAAGTGGTCCCAGGAATACTTGCAACAGTTGCAACAAAGACAGAAGTGGCGATTGTGCAACAACAATCTCAAACCAAACGATATCGTATTGGTACGAGAGGATAACGTCCCTCCATCAAAATGGCATCTAGGAAAGATCATAGATGCACATCCGGGGAGTGATGGACTGGTTAGGGTAGTGACGTTAGAGACGCAAGCCAAGACCCTCCAAAGACCCATTTCTAAAGTGTGTCCACTTCCTATTTCTAACTAATGTATTTTGAATCTAACAAAGTGCGACATCTACGTTTATGTATAGTACGTCCGCTTCACATTTTAAGCTAATACCTTTCATTTTCTTAGATGAACAACGATATCTTGGAAATTTCCCTCGAAGATGACTTCGAGTTCTCAAGCAATGCAAGGCAGTACACGGAAGAGGAGCTCCTTGCGTCGCCGCGACCATGTACACCGCCGGCAACTTCTACGATGTTGGAGCTACCGCTTACGCCAGGTCGCAACCTGGAGTTTCACCCTTCTCGGCCGTGCACACCTCCAGCAACCTCCACGAGCTTAAGATTGCCGGTCACGCCAGGTCGCAATCTGGACCTCAGCCAACAGCCACAACCATCAATCGCACGTAGGAAGGCGCCGAAACCCCGTCGACCATCCTCCGGACCTTACGATATTGCCGCTCCAAACACTCGTCGAACATCGTCCGTACCGAATGACATCGCCAATCGAAAAAAGGGTCCATCCTACAGCCTGGTCACCAATAAGGGAGAAGTTTTCGAGTTAACGTACGATGACCTCCAGGCTATACCTTGGAATAACTTCGAAAACCTGAAACGAAACCAATATACCGTTTTTTTCAACGGGGGCGATAGGGTTAGAGTGCGGTTTGTGAGACCAAAAACGACCTGGTTTGCATTAAGAAGGAAACAATCCTGAAATTAGTTTTTTATTTTTTTTCTATTCAGCACTAATTCGTATCTGAATTTTTGTATGCACTTTTTATATTATTTTTTTTCATCTGAATTTTTATATGCACTTTTTATATTATTTTGTTTATTTTGAATTTTCTTTCACGCATGAATTATGAATTATAACTTTTATTTACCACTTCCTTTGTATGAAGTTTCTTTCCCTTCTTCCACTCATACTCGACTGAACGAGGTACCCAACCCTTTCCACTCATCGTTCGTTTTCCGGGTTGACGTGGGTTGTACGAGTCATCAATCTTTGATCTTCATCCGTCGCGCCCGGGAGAATGTTTGAACCTCAAATCAAAGTTTGAGATTCAAACATAATCGATCACACAAACCTCATAAATTAATTCACCTCATGTACAGTATAGTACAAAAATATGTGGGTCAGCAGTGGGCAATAAGCTTATATCAGCTGTTGTTGGAAAGACCAACGGCATTGCAAGCTGCATGACCCTATAAATGGCCCGGTCACTTTGACTCGGGCCCGCTTTCAAAAACTTGATTTTAAACCAAGAGAACCGTCCTAGCAGCATTCAGCTCGAGGCCTAGTGGGCGTTCGGTAATTTTGGCATAACATCAAAGGTAATTTTATTTTACATTAGAATTCAAATTCTCAACGGAAGTTTATTAAGAACCGCTCTTACGCTGTCTCAGCTGGGGGCGATTCTTCATAAGCAGTACGTTGCTTCAAGAAAAACAAAAATATATTATCACCAGCCGAATGCTAGTGAAGAATGGTTGTAGTGCATCCCAGAATTGCACCTTTCTAATAAAACATTTTTAAGATCAAAGTTTGATAGTCGATTCGTTTCGACCTATCTGAAACTCTGAAAGCATTCCCATCGTTTTTCTTCCTACCATTCTTCTAGCCTCAACGGCGCGCGTCTCTGGTGGGCATCTTACTAAAGAATAATCCCTTTTTCCGAAACCTCGTCAAGGTCCAACTTTTCTGCAAGTTAATTCTTGCTCACGATCCCTGATCGTATTCAGTTACTCTGTTCTTGATTTCCGTGCGGCCTCACACAGAACTTTAAAAGGGATTAAGCCTCAGTTGCTCCCTTTGATGAACGTAAGTTTTTCCATACATCTCCTTAAACACTAGGAATATGCGTTTTTTAAAATATTGTCCGGTTATTTCGATTATCCTTTGTACAGGATTATCGAGAAATGTCCGTTATTATTTCGATTTAGAATCCTTTGCACAGGATTATCGAGGATCGCTCTAGGCGTGTTCCTTAACAATTTACTGTAATATATCTTGCACGATATGTTTCGAAGAGCGACTGCGCCAGTTATGAGTATTATAATAAACTATAATATAATTAAACTGAAACTAAACTAACTAATTTACTTACAATATTCTGGAGGTAAGCAATTGATCATTCAAATTAGTTCGATTCTGCGGAATGCTTTGAACAAAATCGGAAATAAAAAATTTTTTGGTTTCTGAGAATTCACTATTTAATACTATTTACTACTTGTTGTGTTTGAGGCCTTGGAAGGACTATTTCTTATATTTTATAAAGTCAAAATAGTCGAAAGGAAAAAGAAGGTTCGGGACAGAAGGGCCAATTCCACCTAAGTCCGAATTGGTGTCTGAGTTCAGCTGGTGCGACGCTCTTGCTGGCGGCCGGGACTAGCTACGGCAGTGTGTGCTAAACTCAGGCCATTAAACCCTTGGCCTGTACAACAAAAGAATTATCAGCGCCGACTTATCCAAGGAAATCAAAAAAAATTGGGATTATTTTCCCAATTGGTCGTGAAAGACCAAGAAGCGGTTGGATGGCGCGGCTCCGCGATTTGTCAGGGCGCTCTGGTGTTAATAGCGCCCTGCTCTGCCCACCCTACCTCAGCCACGACTGTCCTAAAATCATTTTTCGCGTCGTGGCCCCTTATTGAGGTTCGGGGCTAAGGAGCTAGACGCTCGGGTTCATTTTATACGTGGCTCTTTCTAGCCGTTTAACATTCTAAATACCAACCAAAAAAAAAAAATGCATCAAAAAAAAAACCCAACATGGCCAAAACAGAAAAAAAATTATTGGGCAGCACAAAAAAAATGGAACAAAAAAAATTACAAGTCATAAAAACCAAATATAGTAAACAATAAAAAAAATTGAAACTCACCCCACTTGGTTGTTCGCACTTTCTATTATGTTAGTTATGATGGTTTAATTTATTTTCTCTTTATTTCATTTAAATTTCGTCCCGTCCTGTCTTCGTCGGTCATATACTATTTTTTTTTTCTCAAAATTCATTGTATTTTTATTTTTAAAAATTTAATTCATATTTTTGTTTTTTTTTTTTTAGTTCTAACTCATTTTTTTAATTGGGTTATTTTAGTTTTCAATTCATTTTACTTTAATTGGGTTATTTTAGTTTCCAATTCATTTTACTTTAATTGGGTTATTTTAGTTTCCAATTCATTTTAGGTACTGTTCCGCTGTACGACGCTGCTGCGATTCTTTTTAGGAATTTCTTTTGTGAGTACGGTTAAAATTTAAAAAAAAAACGCTGGAATAGAATCACCGCATGTCGCGCGCGCGGCACGAAAACTCCCGGTCTCCGTTTTCTTTCTGGAAACGTAAGCACGGCACCTCTGTGGCACAATGGCGATAATTTTCACGGTTTTTCTTTACCCGATACTTTGACGTTCAAGAAAATTTTTCTTCGCGCAACGATTCGAACGCGATTCCGACCACTTCTCGATCTGCTCCCCCCAATCTACTCAGCCGTCGTGTCGTTCCCGAGCCGGCATCTATCGAGTAGTGGTACTCTTCCCGTCGCCAAGCCGGTTTCGTTTTGTTCGTTCCAGTGCCTACAAGTGCGCTCGGTACTTTATTAAGTATCGAAAGCACCTGTAAGCACCGGAAACGAAATTCCGGCGGCACTCAACATACTATACAAAGTTAACTTTTGAATTTAGAAGACCGACAAAAACCGCGTTGTTAACTCAAGCACCAAAAATTTATGACTCTTGTTCTTCTTTCACTGTCAACCACAGAGGTATATGAGAGACTTCGACCCTCGGGAAATCTTTGCTATTTTTCGTCACAAAAACGCAGGCAACTGGCCTCCGTGCGGTGCTGCAACATGCTTATCGCATCTTGTGCGGTCCGAAAAATATCCGATCGTGCGGATGCTTATTATTATTGAGATACTTTATGAGAATATAACTTGTTTGCCTTAGCAAAGGGCACTTACTATCTAATCAAGCCACTTTCTCGGGATTGTTATTAATTCCCATGAGTCATGTAGTTTGGTTTGATTACTCAGATGTTCTGACGTAACTCACATGCGGGCACTTGAAAATAATATTTCAGTGCAACCGCGACCAATACCACACCGCCGACTTGGCAGTGCTGCCAGGACGGTTTATTACAACATTTGCGGTCAATCACCTTGTTTACAAGCAAAACAGCTATCCAGAAAAATAAGAAGATCATACTTAATATGATGCACTAATATATCCAAATCGGAGTAAAATAAATGACATATAAAACACATAAACATAACGTCAGCTAACCCGTCCAGACGGAGTGGGCGCCACACAACTAAATTTTCGTCACCGTTCTATCTATCTATAGCCAGCTGTGGAACTGGGTAGACTTAAGTCTTAACTCGGCCGCCACAGACGGACGAGAAGTATTGTCTGGTGACTTCTGAAAATCATCGGATGTTCCTGCTACCGGCTCAATATGGACATTCTCTTTTACCTGTGAACTGGATGAAGCTGGCGGTATAGTGGGTATCCAGTCAATTTTAAGACTCTTTCTCGTAAGAAACTGTCTTGAAGTCTGCGATTTAATCCGTACCACCTGTCTTTCCCACATTTTCCGAGTAGTGGGACCATAGTGACGTTTTTTCTAGGCCAATGAAAAAGCCTCGAATAATCGACGACTACTTAACGAATGTGAGTCTCCTGCGGCATTCTTTAGCATATTACCTGTGACAGGTCTCGTTGCCCAATAATTTTCCCTGACAACGTATTTTTGGATTTCTTTACGATCATTCGGCGGCGATTCATTCAGAGACAAACGACCATCTTTCTTACGGACGTCTTGTCCCCACTGGATCTGGATGTGTGCTTCGCGCACGTCTTTGCCTCTGGCTATCACTACATTATATTGTGTTGGATTTGATTTTATATCTTCTTATAATTCAACAGTACGAGGTGCAATTAAGCCTAACTCAGTACTGTTGATATGTGTATCCTCTTATAAATCAACAGTACGAGGTGCAATTAAGCCTGACTCAGTACTGTTGATTGAGTGAAACGCGCGGTGTTATATCTAAATTTCAACTGAACTTTATTATCAAAAATCGATATCTTAAATACTAAATTTACTTACATGCTAAACATTACAATTTACAAATACATGTAGGAGCGTTTTTCTAATCCGACCAATCTTGCCTTTTTAATTAATTTGTAACAAAAATGGCGTGCGTCGCCGTGTATTTCTCAAAACGTACTTCTTCAATGTGTATAAAAAATAAAGAGATTCTACTAGACACAACTAGCGACATCTGTCGCGCAAAAACGGATTTTTTGAATTTTAAAAGAGCAGTGCTGCTACATACATTAACATCACTGGTACCATTGTCTCATTAATTACTCATCACAATATCTAGAAAGATTGACTTTACATACGACTTCTTTGCTTTGTCAACAATGTCTCGTTCCAGATATTGTAACCGAATTCCCTTGGTCAATTCTATGACCCAATAATTTATGCATGACGCCAGGTTAGTCATGCTTAATGTCGACCACATGATAGCACTCATGGTCACGGCGTGTCACCACTTTAAACCACTTTACCACTTTAAAGTCTTATTTAATTGAAAAAATACTTTAACTTTATTGAATTTTTGCTTATTAAGATGTTTTAAGGTTTTCTCGGAAGATAGACACTTTGACGCTTGAGGATTGATGATGATCTGACTTTCTCGCCTCGCCTTTATACTTGTTACTCAGTGAAGTTGGTCAACCCCCACCATCGCTGGCGCAGGGCACGCGTATGTCCGCCAGTGTGCGGCACATGAACGCCACAAGTATTGGTGGGGTGTATGAATGCCACATACATAAGGTCTCAGTGCTAGTTGGGCGTGTTAACTCGCGAATCGAATATCTAGCGCTGGCGTCGATGTGCTGTAACGATTTGGTCCGCAGAACGTCCAGTTGGCAATCGTCATTGCCGAAATTTTGAACGCAAACCTGGCGGATAGAAAGTCATCCTCCATCTATCGGAAGAAATCGTCATTTCTTCACCAAAATGAAGGATAAATTTCTATATGTTTCGTTGACAATGTTGTCATTAGACAACATATATTGGCCACTCGTGCCAAATGAAGTGACGGAGCAGCTAGCATAAAGCACGGGGTGGGTGTGCATAGTTACCTGCTTGAAATATTAAAATGGAATGTAATTGACCTTTGTTTCGTAGCTGATGTTAATTGTGGTGAATCTTATTCAAAACTGACGCCGTGCTGTCAGGGCGGCTCGTTACAGTGCATTGCGGTATCTTATTGGTTGGTCAATTCAGCACATCACACTGCACATCGTATGCGTCCAGTACAATATTGGTTGTAAAGATGCGCCGGAACTAGGGTCCAATCATAGACCACAAATAGGTTGTGGTCATCCATCCGCCAATTCTCATCGAATAACAGCCTTGGACCTCCTAGCAAGTCAAAGACATATACTATACCGTGGCAAGTGCCCAACGTTAAAGATTGCAAGGTCGTATTTCCAGACGCAGCTGTAAATTGGCCATCCAGCGAGAAATGGCTCTTTTGTCGCTGTTGTTCACCCACCAGGGTTTGAATTACGTGCCGAGTAGTTTCGGGCGTGTATACGTGTCTTATACTTATCACTCCATCCCTAATGTAGTCTCGAACTCCTGGAATCCTCCTAGGAGTCAATTCCCTCATCTTCGGGGTCTCAATATAAGGTATTACCTGCTGGACACTTGACAGTGCCGACGACAAATCGTTGGCAGTTACTGGTTGTAGGGGAGTGTTATTTAGTAACCGTACGGGATCGGGTACTTTGGCTTGCGGATCAGCGGTCAAATCTTTAAGATGGCGATCATTCGATATAAGAGACTCACTAGAATGTTCTTCGACGCTACTTTCTAATTCGAGGGCATTGTCTAACAGCTCAACGCTCTTCCCTACCGACGAGTCTTGACATACATCTTTTGACACAGCTCGAATAATTGAAATGGCCAGATGTTCTCGGTCTACACACACTGGTGTTGGACGGGGCCGGTGCGTTCGCTCATAAATGCGGCGACAGCTATCGAAGAGTATTACAGCCGGTGTCTGCTTGTCTTCCCAATGCGGAACACGCTCTAGTCGATTTGCTAAGCCGCCCCATTCATGCGCTCGTTGGTCCATGTTGAATTCCGCATAATCCTTCGAGAAGTTAACAAATCCCGCAATCTCTCACATCCGAGCTGACGTTTGGATTAGATATTTTCTGGGTGCAATTAACTCTGAGAACATGTCCATTTTCCAGTTATTGCTGACACTTGTTGAAGAATATTTTGTGTTCGAAAGCAGCGTGTTTCTTGTTGCACGATGATCGTCGATTCTACAAACTAAGAAGAAAACACCCACAAAACACTAAATAACATATAACCTTTAACATAATACTTAAAACAGGATATAGTTCATAATTTACACTCTAAGAAAAATTTACTACTTTAAAATTTTTTTTAGTGGTATGAAGAAAGAGATTTCACGAAGTGCATCTACAATTATGTTTGCAAATATATTCATTCGATTGTTTAAAGCAAGTTTATTCCGCAGTAGTTCCATGACATCAAAAGGAATTTTTTCCCGAGGAATACTGAAACTTGAAAATAATTTCTGGGCCTCATGGTTCGTACTTGAAGCAGACGAAAGAGCACCACTTGTCATTGACAAGGTATCATCTAAAGATGTTAACGACGAGCTTGAAGAAAGTGGCGCTAGAACAGAAGTTGAAAGTCCAAGATTTTGTTGTGGTAAGAGAATGTATTCTTGAATATAATTCTCAGATATAGCAAAATCAGGAAAATGACCATTTGCCGGATATTCAGGTGCCTGCGCACCTAAAACTGCTGTTTCAGAAATTGCTGAGCTTTGTGATTTTGAATCTTCCTTTTGAACATTTCATTTTTCATTTTCCTTTAAAAGTATGAAAATACATTTTTCCTTCGAATAAAATTCCAACACTTCATCCTCGCAGATTTCACTTCCATTACTTTCCAAAACTAGGATTGATCGTTCCACACAAAAAGGGTTTACTAATATTGGTAAAAATGAAAAAATTGTTTGATATGTACACTGCACCGTCATTATAATCAAAATAAATGTCATTGCTTGATTTATTCGGAGTATTGATATATTAATACAGAAAGAGAACAGAAAAAAAATACTTACATATCGTAGTGAACGTAGTGAACGTAGTGAAAAAAAGAATTGTTATGATAATCATCACTGCCCAAAATAATTTGTTGTGGCTCTAAATATTTATATGTGGTTTTTAATTTTTTTGTAAGTTTACATTGGGAACTACACTTCTGAATCTCTGAAACGATATTATTTTGAATAGATTTTATAATAACATTTTCATGTTTCGATATATTTAATTCATGACATAATTGTTTTACTTTATCAATTTTTTTTCCAAATTATTTGATTCCAACACTTACCAAAACTCATTTGATATAAATTTAACTACATTTTCTGTAAGTTTGAATTGTGTTTTTAACTGCAAAAATATCGCTGAAATAGCGCTTTTTGCATGGGCAAACTCGACAATATTATTTTTAGCCACAATATCTATCGATTCGTCTTCGTTGGAAACTAAATTAGCTGTGGTGGATGAATTGTCCAATGACAATTTTTTAAATTCTGTGAATCTTCTGTATTTGAACTTTTAAAAACAAGCGAATGAAAATTATGCCAATGCATTTTATATCTATTGTCCCAGCAGACCAATAAAACGGAATGTTCTGATGTCCGCGGAAAGTTCCGAGTTATTTCTGACATAGGGGAACATGAGACAGAAGTTTCCGATGGATTTCATTCGGAAAATTGAAAGATCAATCCATGACGAAAACAATAAGTATTTCATGGAATTATCAGGCAGAATTCGAAAAGAACTTTCCGGCATCCAGACATATCGTGGAAAGCTTTGTTAAAATTCCGAAATCCTTGTGCTGAGAAGATCATAATTAAATAAATTTTTTAAATGAAAAACATTCGCTGTCTTGTCCGGTCCGACTTAACAAATTAAGTATCAGTAGAATATTCGCACAATCGAATATGATTACTGAAAATTCTACAGACTCTGTTTTTTACGACAAACCTGATAAAAATAATCAGTTTAAATTTTAATACGCTTTCGAAAGGGGAAAGAAGCTTTGGGAAATGCTCCGGACATTTCTCAAAGATTTCGGTAAGAAAAATCCGACGGAACAGCGTCAACCACGCCATATGGAAATCTGACGGAAATCGCATGGATTTCTAGCCTGGAATTCCGACTCTATAAAGAACTTTCCATCGGAATTCTGACGGATTTCTGTGTTTTTGGTCTGCTGGGGTAACTAGAAAATTTTTTCAAACACTTTTCAAACAAGCTGTTGCGACTAGCTATTTTCCTAGCCGTTCGGGTATGAAAAGTACGTGGTAGAGCGCAAGTGCTTGGTACTTGTGCTTCGTGCGACAGCGGTGCAGTGTACCGATGCAGCTGTACAATTTCACTACCCTCACTTCACTTTAACACCTTATCTTGAACCCTTTACTTTGTTAAATCACTGGATTATATGGCCACAGGCGTTGCACCTGTGACTACTGCGGTCGATTATCACAGAGGTTCATGTACCTTTGCAACACTTGCAAATTTATTCCTTTGAGTAAAAACGAAGGTCTTACTTAATCAACGGTTCGTGAAGAAGTAAATTTTATTGTTAATATTTCAATCTGTGGACCTAACGTCAACTTAACCCTAATTTACTAACACTCCTGGTTAGTACGGTATTACTAACAACACAACATTATGACGTGTTCACAATATTTTCTAGTAAATCATACCTTTAATCTGCGTATTGTGTTACCCAGCTTCTCTCTCAACATAAATAACGGTCTTATTAAAAAATGTCAACATTCCAAAGTTATTTATTCTTATTTTTCTTTAAAAATATATAATATAATATTCTCATCTTTTTAACTTAAAATTTATCGTATACACTTATACTAGTGAAACCTAGTTACAAGTAAAGGAAACGGAAACCTTTACAACCTTTTTATTTCAATTGTTTGCGATATGTCTCCTATAACAGTTTCTCCAAATTGAAACAATTTCTTTCTACTGTTTAACACATTCAAAGAAATTACATTATCCTTTATAAGACTTAATAAAATATAATATTACAAATATCATAGCTACGCCTTCTAAAACATAAAAAATTTTCGTAACATGAAAACTAGGCAACTCATTAAAAATACAATTTACTTTTATTCCAGATTATTTAAAGTTTTCTTCCACTAAGTCTTCTTCATAATTTTGTTTATTTCTTAATAATGTTTGATTTTCCGATATACCTGTATTAATTCCGGTCCGAATAATTTTACAAACTCTGCAACATCTTTTGGAGTTAAATGACTGAGTGAAACCCAAAATACTATTCAAGCCGAAGTTATCGCCTGTTACTAAACCTAGAATAAAATGTATTTGAAATTTACCCTGCGTCGTTTCAATTTCAATACCTTTTTTAGAAGTTTAATTTCCTCTATTAAATTTTTTTGATCGACACTACACAACGCGAAAGACGAGACTGACGACATCCTATCAAAATTACGATTTTGTTTTACTCATACGAAAAAATGATCTATCCATACCAATGTAATCATGTATCGATAAAAATTTTAAATGATTCATTTTTAAAATGAAATATGTAATTTTGTTTCTAAATGGTTGGATATTAAATCAATCATTTTCTCTTCTTATATCACATGGATGTACTAATATTACTAAAAACACGTATAAGTAATGTCTTCAAATATACTTGTATTACTAACAACACGTATAAATGACGTGTAAACTTTTACTCTTATTACTAACAACACGTCAAATAAGCGTAGTGGCTTATAGAAAATGGCTGAACTTGCATTACTAAATTGGAGAAATGATGTTGATATTCACACTGATTTCGATCAACTAGCTGGGGAAAGCACTGCTTGAGTCACAGGTCTCTCGGACTCGCGAACTTGCTCATGCGCACAATTATGTGAGACAACACGTCAAAAAGACGTAGTGTTAGTAAATTAGGGTTAAAGACAAAATGCTGAGTCACCGATTTCCCATGCTTCATCGTCTTATTGTTTAATTGACTTGACGATGCATAGGAAATCGGATCTCGTATGAAATGCGATAAGAACAGAAAAATAAAAAGGGCACGCTGAAGTTCTGGCCATGCGAGCTCCGATGATTAGGAAAATGCAAGCTTGGCAGCGGATCCCGCAAGCACGATCGGGTGTAATAAAATATGCTTGTGTAGCCGCTGACCATGCTTCCATCGGAGCAGGCATGAGCACAGGAATAAGATTTAAAGACAACTGATAAAGAAATGCAAGAAAGTAGCCAACTTAAATTTAAATTGACTACTTTCTGGCTAATGTCTACTACTTAATAGTAAATTTCATATTAAACAAATTTTAGTAAAAACTACTACAAAATAGTTATATTCTACGAAAACAACATTAAACTACAAATTTGGAATAAAATTAACAAAAATTCCTGCAAAACAAAACATGTACATAAATATAAAAACTCAAATTTTAAGGTCGGATGACTAGAGCTAATAACAAACCGTTTTTTATATTTATTGCCATTAATTAAAATTTTCGAGGCTATATATTCATATTTCTCGTTTTCAATATTTAAATCGCTATTAATATTTGGAAAAAAAAATTGTTCTATCAGGATCACCTTTTTCATGTTGTCAACCTGTATACGTTCTTCCATCCCCTTGTTTCGAAGTATTCGAGAAGCTGAAATAAATTGAAATTTAATGCCGATTGACCAGCATATATCTATCCGTATTGCTTATGTACATACCAATAAATCGTGTATATAAGCTGCGATAACTTCCAAGAATCTAGAACTTTCCAAAGAGGACTACTGCAATCCTGTGTTTCTTCCACTAATGACATTAATAATGTTAGTATAAATATAAGCACTTTTATGAGCTTATATACCGCAATTTTTATAAAAATGCATGTGTTACAATAAAAACTTACCGTTTGTTTCACTGTGATTCAAACCACTGAATTCGTACTCCTGTAATATATCGATACATAATTCCTGCACTATTTCGTTATTTGTATCCGTCATAATTGCAATTATATAATGTATTGTACATACTATATATCACTGACTACTTAATTATCTGAATGCACTTTAACAAATTAACGAACTAGACACCGCGATTGAAGAAACAGACTGGCAAACAAACAGTAAACCGGATCAAGTTCCGTTATTTTGGAAAGAAATTTTCTCTTTTTTCAACTACCTAGAAATTGGTGGAATCTTACAACAGAATAGCTGAAAGTTACTATAAAATAGTGGATTATAGTGATACCCAACTATTTAGTACTAGTATTGAAATTAACTATTTTTCAATTGAAACCAACTACAATATAGTACTAAACTACTGATTTTACTATTTCTGAACTATTTTTTTGATTTTTAACTATTTTTTAGTTATTTGTACTTTTATGAAAGATAACTATGAAAATAGTTAATTTTTACTAAAATATTTTTCTGAGTGTACATAATCCCCGTCGCGAGACAAATCGTTTTAAAGCACTCAGAAAACCCTGAGTAGTCAGGTCGCTTACGAATTCCAAATGAACGGCCTTGGTGGAGAGGCAAACGAATAAACACAAATAGGATTTGATTATCTTACGGTTCCGACACTTTCCGTCCTTACAAAGGAAAGGTTCGGCGTAATCGAGTCCCACATTTTTAAAAACTCGACTAGGCGTTATCCTTTTAGATGGTAAATTTCCCATCTGTGGGTGTGTGATAGTGGGTTTTGCCCGGATGCATTTTCTTAATATGCTTCTGATGGTTTGTCGACCCTGGAGTGGCCAATAAGTTTGTCGGATTGTGGCTAGAATCGTCTGTGATCCAGAATGCAAGTTTTTCTTGTGTTCGTGTTCGACTAACAGCGTAGTGAACTTGTGTTTTGAGGGCAGAGCTATGGGTGCTTATGATCGAAGGGAAGGCTAGAATTTCGAAGTCTACCCCCTACTCGGATTATTCCCTCTGCATCTTTGAAAGGGTTCAGTGATTTGTACTTACTACTGTTTGTTACTTTACCAGTTTTAGTAAGGGATCGAAGGTCTGCATGAAATTCTTCGAATTGAGTTAATTTGATCAGACTTCTAAAGGGTTTTCCAATAAGGACTTGACAACTTTTTTTCAAAATAAAATGCAAACCATTTGAGATATTTCAAAAACTTTATTATCGGGTTGAAGTACAATCAAAACATTTATGAATGGAACTCGACTTCGTTCATATGGCCACCGCGGGCACGTTTGCAGCGGTCGATTCGTTGGACCCAATTTTCGATGACTCGGCCACACATTTCGGCCGAAACGGCTGCTATTTCGTGTTCAATGTTGGCTCTGAGCTCTTCCAACGTCGTCGGCTTGTTGGCATAGACCAACGACTTGACGTGGCCCCAAAGAAAAAAGTCCAGAGGCGTTAAATCGCACGAACGAGGCGGCCAATCGACTGGTCCATTTCTTGAGATAACACGCTCATCAAACTTACTCTTCAATAAATCGATTGTAACGTGTGCTGTGTGGCTTGTGGCACCGTCCTGTTGAAACCACATGTTGTCCAAGTCCATATCTTCCAATTCGGGCCAAAAATAATCGGTAATCATGGCGCGATAACGATTACCATTCACAGTAACGTGACGATCATTATCGTCGACGAAAAAATATGGCCCTATGACGCCGCCGGCATGCAAACCGCACCAAACAGTTATTTTTTGTGGATGAAGTGGTCTGTCATGAAGCACATGTGGATTTTCACCAGACCAATAACGCATATTTTGCTTATTGACGAACCCACTGAGCCAAAAATGAGCTTCGTCACTGAAGATGATTTTGCGATGAAATTGATCATCTTGGCGCATCTTTTCCAGAGCCCAATCGGAGAATGTACGTCCACCGAAATGTTGCCGACAATTCTATCTCCCAGCTTTGAGCTGCTATTGTTTTTGAATCGCAAGCAGTAGGCTGTGATTCTTACCAATTTGCTAAAAGAAGAAAATCGTTCAAGCTAGTTATTTGGGATATTGGAAATTAGAGTTACAGTGGTTTTGCTTTCGTTATTAATCTCGAAAGTTTCTTCTTTAGGTGATTCCAGCCAACAAGGCGGCTGCATTAGAAGCCATACTGGTCCATTCCACCACAATTTATTGTTCCGTAAAACCCCTGGATCCGATCCCCTGGATATTGGATCCGCCGGATTGTGTACGTTGCAATTCTGTCCGGCCTCGCGCCTGACTTCGCCAATCTTTCTCTTTAGCAGATACCTTCCTCCACCTGAAGACTCGTACTATCTCAAATTTCACTTCACCAACCCAAACGACTCGAACTCCGAGCTCCCGATCGAAAGTAGGTGTACGGAGGCGGTTTGTGTCGATCGCGATTACGCTTTTGCCTGGATACGCTTAACGAAATTCGCAAGGCTGGATATAATTTGCACATACATGCTCAAGCTCGCCAAGACTAATCAATCCCCTGAATATTCAGTCCAGCTCACTCGAAATCGAGATCGGACCCAGCTCATGCGATCCCGCAACCGGATCAACGGTAACAACCGATGATACACAGACATGCTAATCGAATCCCGTTCTCCAGCTGTCCCGGTTGACTTTAGAGGATGAGCCATGAGAGTCCATGATCCAGAGGAACTCCTTTCTTAGCATGCACTCACCATATGCATCGCCGGCTTGACATCCAAATCCTGTACTGGAAAAGGAAACAAATAAATTTAACACAATTACAAATTTTGCCTTAGTAAGCCGAAAAGGCTGAAGTTGGAGCTATTTTTCACAAAAAAAAATCAATACCTAAGAACTTTAACATATTGCTTGAAAACACTACGGTTATATCAGACTGATATAACAAACGTCTAAGTTGGGCTGTAGCAAATTCTGTACATCCTTAATCCGTGTAGGAACGATGTATACTGATGAATAGTATTCATCAGCCAGAAGTTGCCCCACGTTGGGCGGCATGTAATGTACACAAGCATGTGTTTGGTGTAGCAATGCGAGAGATTTGGTTGGACGGATACTATGTTGGGATTTAGGTCTAACATAGCGCCCCAAATCTCCGCAGCATTGCTACACCAAACACATGCTTGTGTACATTACACTTTCGACCAGTTTTCGAAATCATTCTTTAATATGAGACGAATTTTTTCAAACTCCTCATTTGATGTGACATCAAAGAAAATGAATCTTCAGAACTTCTGACAGAATCGAGTGTTTTCTTTTTAGTTATACTTACGCATGAAAAATATTTTTGAACTGCGTTAACATTTCTATTATACAATTTTTCCTTAGAATTCTTTCCATTTCGACGAGCTATATAATATATTTTCTAAAATGTACATTTTCATCAAACTATTTCTATATATTAAATAATTATTTAAATTTAGTTAGCAACTCCTCAAAAGGAAACAGTTCTACAATTTGATGTGCATAGTAGTCTACCTCAGATATTCTTAAAACTCTTCCTCTGTCAACAAACCAGTTCGCGATACAATCTACTAAAATTTTTTGCTCACTATAAGTTAATGGTCTATTATTTTTTCCTTTGCTTTTACTTAAAATAGTATGTAGTATTTCCGAATTACTTGAATCGCTCGATGACTCTGTTACATTGGTTTATAGTTGACGTCATCTTTAGAAGAAAGCGCCGAAATTTCAAATCCCTGAAATACATGCGTAGGAAATTATTAACATTTGCAAACAACAAATGTATAACATATCGCATCCCGGCAAGAAAAGTGACATAGCTCAAAAAATGCTTATTTTGAGGTTATGTCAGTTATAAATAGGTATTGTGTTCGCTTGTTTTTGTGGGCCTCTCGGCTGCTGCCAATCTCTTTTCCAGTTGCTGCCAATTCCTTTTCTGTTGAGTCAATTTCAGGTTAAGTGCGAGCTGTGAAGGAATAAGAGAACGATTATATGATCACTCGAGTGTTTCGAATAGATTCACTGCTTACCTACGAGTATAAGGTTATTTGCGCTCCACTTGTTTTTGTGGGCCTTTCGGCTGCTGCCAATGCTTTTCACCGACGTCGTGACAACTGAACATTTTGTCACGACGCCGGTGAACTGCAAAATTTTTGGTTATGAGTCATAACCTAATAGTTAAGTACTTATTATTTTTATACTCTGTTAAAATATTCTTTCCTTGATTTGATGAATGTAAAATCGATTGGATATCCTATAACAAAGTATTGGCTAGTGTTGTATTTTCCAGAAATTTTTATAATGAGACACCTTTTTAGTTTTTAGCACATCCGTTGATATTTGTTCGGATTTTGAAGCCCAAGACTGCAAGGTACCCGTAGACAGCGTTTAAGCTAGTGTTGAACTACGACTAAAACCCTAATAATTTAAAAGAATCCTTTTACTATTTTTTAAATACAGATAATTTGATATTCAAATTTGAAATAATTTGAATTCTCCGTCAGGGCTGCCAGATTTCCATACCTAAAAAATCGTACCATACCGTAAAAAAAATCGTACCGAGGGAGATTTCAACAATTCACTAAAATGTTAAATTTTATCGGTTAAACATGTAAGTGTTCTATGTATACTGCATATTTAAATCATTTAGATGAATGTCTAATATCTGAACTCTTGTTTGCATTAATACCTAACTATAAAAAAAATATTTACATACCTTTTTTAATTTTAAATGAAAAATAAAATATTTTGAGTGTTTTTTCATGACGTACATGTTTTGGTAATTTCTAGATTTAATAGTGTGTACTACAAAATATTAATTATTTTATTAAATATTAGCAATATTACCTATGAGGTCATTAATTTCATCTTCTTCATCATTTTCTACATGCTTTGAATATATATTATTATTATTAAGACTATTCATGTCTTTATTAGGCTTAAAATTCATACAGCCGCCTTGTTCTTTTACACACTGCTTGGCCAACAAGAAGAGAGTGTAAGAGTTTCATTACTTAACGAGTTTCTAAGTTTATTTTTAATATTATTTATGCAGCTAAACACTCTTTCGCATTCAGCGTTAGCATGTGGCAAAGACAGTATATTTAAAACAAAACGGGAGAGATCATTGAATAGGTATTGGTCATTTTCATGTTTAAACGTTAATAGTTTCCCCCAAAAGCGATCTACTTCTTTCTCATCGGAAATCGATTGCAGAAGTGTTGAATAGCAAAGATGTCTCCATTGATCATCAATTTTTTGAAGTGCGAGATCTTCAAGGCATCGCGGCAATAAAGATGCCAATTTATGTAAAGAGGGCACTTCATCGTGTGTTTCTAATTTCATAGCAATGTCGGGATTAAGCCAATTTATATTTTGCATAACTTCATCAGCGAAGTTATAATGCTTCCTAATCTGATCACAGGCAATTTGCAAAAAAGTTCGGCACTTATTTTTGAAATCAATAAGAATTTCTTTAATTTCATCTGATTTGATTGTGCAATAGTTCAAATTGCAATAATATTTCTGATCCTAAATTAATTTTGTCATTGTCTAGTTGGTTTTCACTGTTATATGAATCTATGTCATTTAATGCATTGTTTTCTACATGTAACCTTTTCAAAAAACACGCTAATAGCTCCTTATATAAGCTACTCATTGCTGAGTGAGCTTTGGTTATAATGCATTTATCGGTTTGAAAAAAGGAATTCATTGTGTTGAACTTCGGTAACACCCAATTAAGAAAAATGTAATACAATTTTACCTGTGAAGAAGACTCTCAAAAATTCTTGTTGAACTCAAGGTGGAAACTTCGGCTGAAAATTGCATATCTAAGAAAAATGAATTCAATGCAGCCCACTGTTCAACTATCCTTAAAATTACTGCATGCAATGAGAGCCAACGCGTTTGAGAAGGAGCTAATAATTTATGTGGCTCAACTTCTACGAAGCTCTGAAATTGAGCAAAAATTGCTTTTCGTTTTGCACTGCCCTTGAAAAAGGCGTAGATATCTTTGGCAAGATCCTCGCATTTATGCGGTAAGGACTTAGTAGCTGCACTCGCGCATAGATGAAGCGAATGACAAACACATTTTAAAATAAATATACCAGGACATTTTTCTTTAAATCTAGACATAACGGAGTTATGTTTTCCCATCATGGTGTTGCAACCGTATTTTTTGATGTCAATGATTCAATAACTGCATCGAAAATTACATTGGCACTAGCCACTTCAACATTATCTTTAAATAGATCGACTAACTCATAAAATGAGCTCACAATCCTACCTAACTCTGGATTGTAGTATCTCAAGACTATACAGCTGGTCTTCTTGCTTGTAACGTCTGTAGATTCATCTGTCATCTGAACTTTGAATCTTGCATTCGTTGTATCAATTCAGTTTTATGATGTAAGCCAATCACATTTTTTGTTAACGCTGCTGCTTTAGTTCTTTTGCAGTGAATTGTCGTCGGAAGTCAATCACTCAATTCCCTTTTTTTTCCTCTCGTTTTTGACAGCTCGCGCCTTTGACTATGAAACATTGGAGTCGTCGCTTGACGTTCTTAAGTCATTTTTCCGCGAACTTGACGCCCAGTAGGCAAATCACCTTTGTATGTAACCCCTTAATACCAGTTTTTTTTTTTTTTTATGACAATTTGATATCAGGTATTATTTCAATTTAACTTAAATTGTTGTAGCGTGCCACCCAACTAACATTTTGATTTCTAATAAGTTGTACGGAAGCCCATAAGCCCCTTCAGCTTTTGTACAGCCTCAGAAAGACTTCGGTTAGGCTAAAAAGGAGAACGTTTTTATCTTTACCGAAGCTGGTTGGCTCCCATTAAGGTTCGGAAAACTGTTTTGTTAAGACTATTAGAAGCTACTGGAACCACTCGTAAAGACCTCAACGAAGCTTAGCTTAGAAAGCTTATTGCTTGTTTAGTGGGACTCGTATAGGACGTTCGGAAGTAATAAATAAAAGCTTTACCGAGATAAAAATTTGAAAAAATTTATTTAATTTTTTACAAAGTCTCTTTTTTATTAGTAAATCAGCGGCTGAATGAGTTCCGAAAATATTAATGTTTCGTCGTTTCACTGTGCACTGATACTCAACCCAGCCATCAGCCAATGACCTGACGGCTGCGCAAAATTTTATTACTTTGCTTTGAATTTTGTCTGGTGGCCACATCAATTTTCCTTTGCTCTCCCATTTCGATGGCACCGCAGCAATTCTCTTCTCACCTCTTTCTACTGTTTGGACAATTTTAAAATTGTCTTGCGTTAAGTTCATTTTGTATAAAATTTTTACGTGGCCGGGATGAGACGCTGAATCCATTCAAGTTCCGACCAACTGCCGTCAGTTCATTAGAACCTGCAAAATATTTCAAAAATGAAACTTATATTCAAAATGGGAAAAAAAAGATCTTACCGTGAACAAAATCACTGAAATACATGAATTTCTAAATACCGAAGCTCTTTTACTGTCCGTCACGAAGCCTACGTGGCCAGGATGAGCCGCTGAGTCGCACTTGAATCCAGTCAAGTTCCGACCAACTGCCGTGAGTTCACTATAACCTGCAAAATATTCCAAACATGAAACTTATATTCAAAATGGAGAAAAAATAGATCTTACCATTAACAAAATCACTGAAATGCATGAATTTGTAAATACCGAAGCTCCTTTACTATCCGTCACGAAGCCTACGTGGCCAGGATGAGCCGCTGAGCCGCACTTGAATCCAGTCAAGTTCCGACCAACTGCCGTCAGTTCACTATAACCTGAAAAATATTTCAAACATGAAACTTACATTCAAAATGGGAAAAAATAGATCTTACCGTTAACAAAATCACTGAATATAAGAATTTCGATTTATCCAAGCTCCTTTATTGTTCGTCACGAAGCCTACGTGGTCGGGATGAGCCGCTGAGTTGCACGTTTCGATAAGTTGGCATTTGAATTTAAACCTTCCGTAGAGACACGGGAGATAAATTTTCGCAAGCTCAACCGAAACTTTTCAAAATAGCTTCGGCTAAGCTTGTAAATAATTTTTACGGCAACTGTTCAGGAAGCTCAGTGACAGGTTTGCTCCAATCTTTCGATACTACATCTTTTAGTAGGTTCTTTGGAAGCTGCAACTTCTCACACTTGTTATAAGTCTAGATTTCGAGACTTATTGGAGGTTGAAAGCCGAACACTCTATACAGCTGGTGGCTTTTACTTCCTAAAGATTTTTTGGAAGCAATTACAACAGTCATGGCTTCGATAACAAGTTAGCTTCTACTTAAAAGCTTTTTGGAAACTCTATCGAAGCCAAGACTGTCTGAAACTCAAATTTTTAGCCGTACCGAAGATAAAATGTTAGTTGGGCATTACAAATGTCCTGCCACATATTAAGTCGCGAAAGTGGCGGACGCCGAGATACATTGCTGTCAACTCGCGATCGTAGGTGCTATACCGTTGCTGCGTTTTGTCGAATTTTTTTGAGAAATAGCCAAGTGGCTCGAGATCTCCGTTGACTATTTGATGAAGTACGGCGCCAGCTGCCAGATTAGATGCGTCAACACTTAACGACAATACGGCTCCTTCTTTGGGATGGGCAAGTATTGCTGCGTTTGCCAGCTGCTTGCGGCATTCCTCGAAGGCTATGATTGTTTCGGCGGACCACTCGAGTGGCGTCCTATCATTTTTTTTATTGCCTTTAATCATCGATAACAGCGGCACTTGGGCCTCGACTGCGTGCGGTATGAATTTGCGATAGAAATTGATGGTTGCGATGAATCGTTTTAACTCCTTCACTGTAGATGGTTTTGCAAAATTTAGTACCGCCTCTACGCGTGAAGGAAGCGGTCGAATGCCTTCCGAGGTTACGAAGTGGCCCAAAAATTCTATGGACTCTTTACCGAATTGGCACTTTCCGATGTTGATAGCTAGGTTATGGTCCGTTAAACGTTGAAAAACTGTTGACAGGTGCTCTCGATTCTGTTGTTCGTTGTCGTTGTCGGCCCATAAATCCAAAAGAACGGCTTCGCCGAGTGTACCGCTGGCTGCATGCGACATGGCGTAAAATAATTGGTTCGGTTTTTGGTCGCCGAGCGGCATTTCCGAAATCACCTTGCGCAGGCGACGCTGTTGGCTATCCGCAAAGTGTTTGATTAACTTTTCCCTGATGTATTCGTATCGTTTTGACGTAGGGGCTGCGTCTGTAATGGGGCGTAATTCCTGTAGCTTCGCGAGGGGCACTTGAGCCATTACCGTCGAGCATTTTCGGAGGTCACTTGTGACGCCGGACGCGACGAAACAATGATCAAGCGAATCGAAATATGCTTCGATGTTGGTTTCTACCATCGGTGGTAACGAAATTCGCGGAAATGCACCCGCGCTAGCGATTTGTTCGGCCCGAGCCGTTGTTTCCGTATTGCGATCTGTTGGATTGTCTACTATTGTTCCGAAATGTTTCGCTTTTTGTTGAGGGTCATATCTTTATAGCTTTATTGAAATAATACGTTTTGACTATAATAGAATCGTTTATTAAATATATCGGATTGAATGAACTTGTTATTGCGCGTCGCGTCGAATGTCGAAAGTTTTCGCGTTGGATGATGAACGTTGAAGATCTTGCGTCGGATTTCGAACGTTGAATGATGTCGTGCGTCTGCGGATGGTGGGGATGTGTGTGGGTGAGGAGATGACGCTTTCTCCACAGCGTGCTGTTGTGCGCAGCATTGCCACGTCAATTACGTTGCTATTGACGCAGCATTGCGCTGTCGATAGCGTTGGAGATATCGCCACAGGTATCTGTGTAACTTGGCAATTTTCAATATCTCTAATAACATACCTATCATTTGGGAGCACCTTCTTTATAATATATAGGCCTCTAAATTTCGGAATGAGTTTTTTATTTGTTCCTACTGTAGTGTCCACATTTCGTATCACAACATATTCATCTTCTTTAAACACTTCTGCCGGTCTATGCCGAGAATTCAAGATTTCTTCGTTGAGACTCCTCAATAGCGACGGAAGAGTTTTCTTATATAGTGTTGAGATCACGGACATTTTGACTAAACAACTTATCGTCCAAATGTTCACCAAGCCAATCTATATTCACACCACGCTGCCGAACACCAAACAACAATTCACTAGGAGCACGTTTTGTTGTTTGATTGATGGAATTATTAATAGCATATTTCACAACATTCTAGTCCAATCCGAGTGCTGAATATCGTCAGCAATAATAAAAATATCAATTGAATCTACCTGATTTCGGAACTCAAGCTCAACCGGCAATCGGCCGTAAGAAAACAATTTTACTTTACCTATTCCTATATATTCCGAGTAAGTTGGCGAATTCGCACTCAAATCCTTTGGCACCATGGACCGACGAATGAAACTAACCGGACTGCCGGTATCAAATAAAGAAAACAATTGCTTAGCATATGAACCTGCCTCACGACCCACTCGAAAAGCAACACTTACCAAATTTGTCGCTGACAATGTAGCAGAAAATTCGTCAACTAATTCATCTCCAATCTGCTCGGAAGTATGGTCCGTTATCAATGCAACTCGCTCCAAGTTACCAGGTGGGGCCGGCTTCGGGCAGTTCTTCAATATGTGCTCAGTTGAGCCGCAACGGAAACACGATCCAATTACACGATTCGGTTTAGAGCAATCGCGCGATATGTCCTTTCTCTGAGCAATTAGCACCTCTGCTGTCGGAATAGGTCTGCTGGCCGGAACTAATTACCTCGGAGCACTGGTACTAGCCGCTGCATCTCGTCGATAGTGATCGTAATCTTTCGCGATACAATGCAAGTCGTTCAATGTTCGGGCGGAATATAACAGTCCCATTCTGCTCGAGTTGTCCTTCAATCCGGAAGTTATCTGTTTGATCAAGTCTCGTTCACCCAAATTCGATCCATGTGAAGCAATCTCAGTCATTCGGATTATATAATTAGTTAATCCCAATTTCGGATCATATGTGGTATGCCGTATTTCATCCAATACATCCGCAACGGAATATTCGCATCGGAATAGATTCAATAACTTACTTCTTAGCTCGAACCAAGAATTTGCGCTAATGGTTCGTAGCCAAATTTGTGCTGTGCCGGTTAGCAATCGTCTGGCACACATGAGCCGGAAATCGTTGTCGCACTGCAAGGGCGCCATAGCAATTTCAAGATCGTCGATCCACTTAACTATACCGTAAGAGTCGTCGCCACTAAATTTGGCGACCGTGCCATCAATATCGGAAAATGTATACCGCTGTAAATTCGAATGCGTTGTGGCAATCGTACTATGTGTTGTCTCGTTCAATGCTATAGCGGCAATTTCCTTACGCAATTTCAATATTCGATGCTGTTTTTCCAGCCGCTCCAATTCTTGATTCAATCTTTTGTCTCCCTCACCACTCGATATTTTAACATTGATGCCCGGTTCGGAAGAATTTTCGGAAGCGTCACTAACACATGCTTGAACAATCGGTGTCGTATTAATTGCACTCCGTCGTCCGCATTTTGTTGTGAACTTACACGAACATGATCTTCATGAAGGCCATGCAGCTGCCCCACCGTGGCCGTTTCCGGAAAGTCAATACAATTTATGAACATGTACTCAATCAATTCTTTCTTTGTCAATTTTTTTGTAGCCACTGTACGGAAAACGGAATACAATAATTAACAATAACAATACGGAATGCACTACTGAGTTCAATCAATACACGGAATAATGGAACAATAAAGATTCACGGAATAAAACTTTGAGTTCAATCAATACACGGAATAACGAAACAATAAAGATTCGCGTATTGTTCTCCTTACTGCGACCGTTCTGTGTCGCTGTTCGTCTTCAACTGCCACTTCCATTTTACAAAAATGCCTCGTTGCCAAATTGCGCATAGTCCAAAACAAAGTGCTACCAATTTACACACAGTCCAAAACAAAGGTGCTGCCAAATTAGATTTCTAACTTACTGTACAATATTACACTACAATATCTTTATGTCATATATCTTCATATCTTTATGTTTTACATACAAGTATTTCGAATTCTTTTGAAATTGGTGTTATATCCACTTATATACTTTATTATCAAAATTATTAAAACACTTTTTTAAGTTTTGTTTTTCTTCTTTTCTTTATTTTTTGCTTGTCTCTTGGACGCGTGCCTTTTCCAAACTGAATCTATTTCATCATCTTTTCTTTCGTGTTGCCAGAAGGGCTTTTTCAATTTTTTGTTGTGCCACCCGAATACCAAGTTATGTAGTGCCATAAGGGCACTCCACTATTTATCTTCTTCTTCTTCTTTTTTATACTACAATACTAATTTAAACGCTAACTCAAGAAGAAAATAAAAATACAAAATTTGAAACTATCTAATTATTAGTTGACGTAACCAGAGGGTTAACAGATGTTGTACATCTTTCAAGAAAGGTTAGCTGAAATTTGTTGGCTGTGTCCGTGATCTTGGTAATTCCTGCTGTAAAAATGAAAATAATCGCTGTGGATTTGTAATCACAACGCAGTTAAAATCGACCCTACAGCCACACTTGCTACTTTTACAGTTTTGTGGTTGTAGTTTTGAAGTCTACAAATAAAATCCACATATTTAGCAGTATAATGCACAATAATTTTTGCTGTTAAAAACACAACATTAGACGTGCAAAACGTAAGAGATTACTGTGGAATTTACATAAATTTTCTGTTGCAATGACGAAGTGTAGGAGTTAAATTCACATGTTTAGCTGCGACATGTTTAGCTGCTTTCACAATGATTTTTCTGTTAATTAAACACCAAAAGCCGTGAAACTTTCATATTTTTTTTTATATTCGCATATTTGTTAAGAACAAATCTACCACGCACGAAATTCGTATTTTTAAACATACCTTCTTACTGTCTAGTAACAACTAAAAGCGAAACGAAACTTACCATACAAATTTTTCCTTCGAGCAAAAATTCTTAGTGGATTTTGTATGTGATTTGGCAGAAAATTTCGTTTTCGCATCTAGTACTAGGTTTTATAGTAAATTACATCAATCGTGTTACTCAATATCGACTCTATTCATTGGTCGGTGCAGAGACAAGCTTTTTCGAACAGAGTCGAACAAAATATAAGAAGAGTATAACTTTAAAATGGAGATGCACACACACAAAACACAATTTTTAAGAAACATACACAAATTTTATTGATATACAAAATGAAATAAATCACAAGTTCGCTGACCAAAATTAAAAAGTAATAAACTATCATTACATTATAAAAACTTGTTTCTAAATAATTTAGTGCCAGTTGTCAAAGTATTAAGACTTGTTACATCAAATATGCTCACAATTATATTAGTTTCAATAATTTTGTTTATATTAACCACATAAGATAATGAAAATCAAAAAAAGAATTTTCATACTCTGTACATACAAAATAAATGTCTTCGCCACCTTTTCGAAATAAAATATTTTTTATTTTAAAAATCTCCTTTCGTTCTTATTAATTAACTATTCAAACGTAATCCGCTATTGAGAATGTATTCAGTTCCTTTATATTCTATGCTGTTAGCAGAAAATAAATTATTTAAGTCACCCTTCCTTATGGAATGCAACTGCTCAAAATAAATTAAAAGTTTTTGAAAATATAGACCAACTCCTCGTCAATTACACTTACTCCAGACGCCACTTGTTCACTTTCACACGCGTCTACGAATAATTCCTCCAGGATTTCTTCCATAATGGTTCAGTGCGTTTCGTTTCGCTAACAATTGTTGACTTTATTATTTAAAAGTTACCAATAGTTGTGTAATTTATGCGAGCTAATCATAAATGCTGGATGCAACAAGTTGATCGACTGTGCAGTATTGCATGTTAATGCTGCCGAATGTATGTATTTTGCTGTCAAATTTATAACATTTCGGTAAAAATTTGACAACAAATATTTACAAGTACCTGTAAAATCTACTGTTAATGATGTAGAAGAAGTACACAATATTTACATGTTTAGAAATCAACTTGATACGTGATTCGTGATAAACACAATTTTTGATAAAATTAACAGCATAATCTGTAATTTTTAGCATTTTACAGAAAACTGTTATTTTAATTAGTCTCAACTGTTGAATTAACAACGGAATTTTTTTTGGGTGTAGTGAAGATGAGCGGTAGAAAAATAAAATGCTTTGTAAAGTATTATTTTAAGGTATTTGTCCAGCTGTAGTGTTTGGAGGTTTATTTTCCAAATACTCCGCATGTAGATTATCCGTAAGAACATTATAGTTGTCTTTTTCGTCTAGATATATTTGGTTGGCTGTTTCCTCTTCCTTATATAATTTGTTTCGATGCTCAAGAGCTCGTTGAACTTTACAACTTCGTCTTGGCGCGCTTGTGTGCCATTTCGATAACTATTTTCTCCGCCTTCGACATTTCGGTCGGCCAAATCTTTTTTAGCGTTTTCTGTTGCGTGTAAAATTTCCGCTACTGAAGCTGCAGCTAGAACATCGATAGCTTGTGATTCCATTGATTTCGTCGGCTAACACTAGACTGAATTTATTTATTTTTCCATTTAACAAAATCAAATTCCCAGCCTACTATCTCAAAATAGTATTTTACAAATTTAAGGTGAAATAGTATTTGCTGCTACATCACTCCCCTTCCAGTATACGATTTTGAACTTTACAGTCCTTCCATAACGCGTTGTGTATTATTTTTTTTGAGATTGAGAGAGAGGAGAGAGAGAGGAGAGAGAGAGAAGAGAGAGAGGAGAGGGAGAGAGAAGAGAGAGGAGAGAGGATACCAGAAGGAGTTAAAGAATTTCGCTGACTAGTAAACCTGAAGTTCGTCTTCACTGAAAACTAATTTGTACAAAATTCCGAATTTGTAACTAAAAGATTACTTGAGTTATAGTGAGTTTCGTAAATGAATGAAGACACTATGACAGGATGTTTGCATGGCAGCAACACGAAGGACTAATAGGATTTTCTTCATAATCTTACATTTAGCTCCAACTATTCGAAAATAACCACTTGCAAATTTCAAAGTCGTAGCTTAAATCCTTCTGAAGTTATCGACTGTTGAGTCGGCTAGTGTCGAAGTTATTTTTCTGCGTTCTAGCATGATCTTGATCCAACTGCAGGTTTTTGGATCAATACCACGCTTTTGTGCAGCAGAGTAGATACTTTCGTAGGCAGTGTTGTCAGAAGCCCATTCGATATCTAAGAAGCAACCCACAGCTATTTGCTTGGCCGTAATCGATTTCTCGTTTTTTGTGATTTGGTTTTGTAAGGCGTGGGTTTGCAGACTTCCCTGGTTGATATGCATATTGATTGGAGTGTAAGAGTTGAGATTTTAAAGCCCCATCTCTGATATGCCTATTAATAATCTTTTCCATAGTTTTTAAGACAAATGACGTTAAGCTGATAGGACGATACGACTTAGGATTATTGCTCGGACGGCGCTCTGTTTTTAGTATGTATATCACCTTAACGTTACGCCAGGATATGGGTATGTAACCCCATGCGTGGCTTACTCTAAATATGAATAATAGTGTTGGTAGAATATGGTCCATTCCTGTTTGCAGTAAAGTGGGAAATATCCTGTCTTAAGTACAGACGATTTAACCTAATTAGCAGTGAAGATCTTGGCTAAGTTTTTCCAGTCCAATATGGTAGGTTTACTCGGCTTTGGGATGGTGTACTCAGGTCTGGCTTTAGACTTTTCGATTCGATCTCGTTTCGATACGATCTGCGTTCATATGCGATTTTAGAGGATTGAATCCGGATTCAATCCTCCATGTAAACGCGGTAATTGTCTCCAGAAACTACCTACATATACCTATGTTCGCAGCATTATCGACATCCAATGAAACACCCTGCCTATCCGCTACAAGGATCAGACCAACTTCACCAGTGTAACATTTTATTATATCTTATAAGGTCAATCAAAATTTTAATAGTCAAAACTCTGCTTTTTTACTAAATTTATTCTTCATCTTCATCTGAAAACTTATACCTTACAAAAAACCTTCCAAAAAAATAAATTATTAATTAAATAGATATCTACTTATTTTATTTATGTAAATTCAGTTTCAAATGTGTTATACAATCAACTCTAGTGCAATTCATATGAAAAATACTCTGGGGTCCTGGGGACCCCAGAACACGACAATGGTTAGAAAAACAGCAACACGGTTCTAAGGTTAATAAAGGGGTAAAGTGAATGTATGCTTTTTTGATATTTTATTTGAAACGAAGTGGCCATAGAAAGATAATTTCGTATCTAGATTGAGTATTTTAATATCTTTAAATTTTAATTACCTACTATTTTGCCGACTGGGTAATATACAAATTATGTTATACAATTGGAATAATAATAAACTCGAAACATGCTAAATAAAATATAATATAATAAAATTTAGTTACACATCTTTGTAAAATATTTAATATTAATAAAATTTAGTTACACATCTTTGTAAAATATATACATAGCATAGTACCTACTCTAAGTGCACATTAGTTTAATTTATCGTTAGTTAACCTTTCTAAGATATTTAAACCGATGGTCATAGAGTTAGTGTTTAAGAAATAATATTGTATATTTATATGCTTAGTATTGTAATATAATAATTATAATAATAATATAATAATAATAATATATATAATATAGTAATAATTGTAATAATAAAGTTATCTTTTGAATCTGACAGTTATTATCGTAATAATATAATAATAAATGTATTTGGGAATTGTAATTCATGTTTCATTTCATTTAGTAATTAGAAATTTTATTATTATTTTATTAATTTTACTTATTATTTAGGCAAACGTCGACTAGAAACTGCTCGAGCAGAATTGCGTTCCAGCTCGTCCCATCACAGTAAGGCTCGGTAATCTGCATGCATTTTTGTCGATATTTAGTTAATTAGCTAAAATGAACGAAGAATTGTTGATTGCCGCTGTTCATCAATACAGAGAGGTTCATGATACGGGGGAACACCCCATTATTGAAAGGAGATAGCTGTTGTCGTTGAATAAATGACGAAATGAACCAGTAAAGACCTACTTTTGAACATATGTAGTATCCACCATGAATAGTTGCGATCAAAACAAGATCAGTTTTTTGTCGAGTGTGTTGTTACGCTACGGTTCGTTGCGACATTGTTCTTTCAGTGGTTCGATAACGATGTAATTTTGTAACGAAAATATCCGCAAGTCCATTCAAAAGACAATGGCAGTAGTCTCAACTATAATGTACGTAAATCGCCAATCGTTTCAAATGGATGAAAATGGGAAAATTCGAAGAACATTTTTGAGTTTTTATTTTTCCAGGAAAGCGACTCATACTCGTAGGTAGGTATATGCGACGGCAAATCTATCATGCAGTCACAATTTAATAATATTTTATTTGAGCTAATAAAATTGTGTTTAGTTTCAGTATTTTTTATTCTTTTGTAAAAGTGGTAGCATCTTGTGGTAAGTATAATCTTAGCATTTTCATTTTACGCCAAAAACACGTTTAGGGTTTTTATACTCTAAATGAAATCTGAGAGTATTATATTATGTTTCATCCAGCCCAAAAGTTTGTAACGCTTAGAACGGAGCCTCGGACGGAAAAAGTTCTATTTATTTTTGTGTTTATTTGTGCCCAAGAACTCCAATCCACTTGAGGTCCGTTCGTCTCTCAGTCTGTCTGTCCGTAAGCACGATAACTCAAGAGCACCTTGACCTGGGATCTTGAAATTTGATTCTGTATGTTTGGTCAAATTTGTACGCCATCAACTACGATTTTGGAAGTTCTATATATGTACATACGTTAGTTTTCCAATAGTTGCAGTTAAAGGCAAACAAATTGACGGAACTCCCAAAATTGTTTAGGCACAAAGCTTAAATTTTTGTACATATTAGTTTTGAGCGAAAAAAAAGTTCGGGCTCATTAGTCACCAACATTCCTTTACTCCTTCGAGTAGCTCCCATACAAAAAGTCCAGATTTAAAATTTTGTATGCATTTACCAGCCGCGTACCGCGGCTACGCCCACGTTGTTCCATCGCCCCTGTTACTCCCGTTTATCACTTTCTCAGCTCAAGGGACTGGAGACATTAATGCAATTTCTAATTTTTCATTTTTAACTTTTAATTTTTCACTTTTCATTTTTCATTTTGCTCCATCCCCCATCCACCATCCTCCATTCTCTATCCACCATCCTCCATACTTCATCCACTCAAATGTTGAAATGACTCGCGAACCACCAATTTCGGGAATATACATATAATTATGTTTCATCCGGTAGCAAAATCGAAACAAATTAATTAAAAGAAAATAATCACACATATTCGCGGTCTGCAGAATTCGAACCTACGCTCCCCATATGATTTCTAGTCAGACGCCTTACCCGCTCGGCTACGACTGCCGGTTGTAAATTTTTAATTCTAATTCAGGTTCAACTGATTAAACTTATTAAAAAAACTCAAATGTTGAAATAACTCGCGAACCACCATTTTCGGGAATATATAATTATGTTCTCAAAATGTCCGGTAGTCTCGAGAATGTTTTTGCAAAATTTGGGAGGGAACGGTTCACAGGTGTAGATTTCCATCCCGCCCGACCATTTATGCGACTTTATTTTATATATTAGATTTTAAAATGGTTGCAGATAAAAGGCTAAATATGCTAGGGAGAGCACCTCGAGGCACCTGCACCTCCAATCTCAATGTCCTTGTCCTTGTAAACGCAAGTTTTCTTTCGGTTATTTTCCTAGATCGAGATATTTATGTAATTGAACACTGAACGTATTGTCTTTAACTTTCGAGTAGCAGCCAAACAAGAGTCCTCAATAAAGGACGAACTACATACATGCGCACTCCTTATTCTACTTTATCTTCCCCTACAATATAAATCAGAGCTCAGTATTTCATATAATAGAGTATCATACGATTGGCTTGCAGCCGATCGTGACTGCAATATGTTATTTCTTCCGTACTGAACGTCTTTATCGAATGGGAATGTATTTTTAATGAATGAACCTACTGAATAAACAATCCACTCTTTCAATAGCCTCATAACTCCATTTTTTCAAATTCAGGACTTTAATTAGAGCATTCCACGATTGTGGGCACATGTCTCTTTAAAGTTGATGTGTACATATATGTGCATACATAATACTATTTGCACACTTCCTTTCTCGTTATTATAATGTTATTTTTTAAAACTACTTATTCAACATTACTGTGCTAGGTAAGTACATATAACGGGGAATTAATACACAGCACATTCGTTTAGTTTAGAGTCAAAACTATCAACCATTAAGTGGTTCATCACGATATGGACGGAAGACAAATAAAGTCAGAGAAGTAGTCTTTTAATTCCAGTTTCTTACCGTAGTATGTATGAAGGTTTCCTATCAGATATATGAGAAAATGATGGCAAAATTCTCGAGCGTTAAGCAAAAGCAATGACCGCTGGCCTCTCAAACATGTAACGGAACAATCTTCCACGTAGAAAGTACTGGCTAATCATTTAGCACGTCGAGCTAGACTTTAATTTTTCGTTTATAACATGAACGCCGTATTGAAAATAAGTAGAATCTCTCTTGGCTTGTAAGCATTTCATGCCATGGTGTAGGGCAGGTGCACCTATTATCGGACAGTATCAATAATCGGACATTTTTCTGAACAAACTTTACTTCACGCCTTATACTTTTCCATTTTACTCTGCTATAAACATTAGTTCATTTCACGCAATTATCAAATATATTATTGATCTTGTCTTACACATCTTGAATAGGTATCCATTATGGGAATGACTTCCGCATGGCTTGTGCTTGCGGCAGCTGAAGGAGTGATGCGCATCGCCCCAATGATACCCAAGCATGTCAGCCTTTATAATGTGATCAGCTTAAGCTGAGCAGTTTTCTTCTTTTATTTCTCCTACCAGGGCCTAGCAGCGACGGTATATATAAAGTAGGTTAGTTTTGGACTCTGTCCCCTGTTCTTGTAGAGAAGGCTCCAGTAGGTCCAGAGAAAGATTTCTTACTTCATTACTAGACCAACGGAACACTAGGAGGTGAAGTGGTCAACCACACGCTAGGTCTAGATACCTTGTCCTTAAACCTCCTTTTGGTGAATGCAACAATTGTCCTTTTCTTTGAGATGACATCCAATTCTGTTTTAGTACGCCAGGTTGCGATCTGCGTACATATTGGCTTTGTAAGCCCCTCAGTTTTTAGCTTTCTATTTTCTGCTGTTTTCGAAAACGAAAAATCAAAATTTTGTTCTTTCCATCGACTGTCACCATTTCTCTGAAATTTTTTTTTCTACTGGTTCTAATTCCAGTAAAATTTAAAGATTATATCTAACACGGCTCCAGAGATATAAAAATAGATTTTTGAAATATTTCTATACCTTGCTCCACCTGCTCCCTCAAAATGTTTACATTTAGTCGACTTCACTTGTAATCTTATATACACACGTACTCAAATTGGTTCGGAGAATATAAAATATTGTAATCCACCACATTGCAAATGAGTCTACTACCATAGCTCTGTATTCTATCATGATCCGTTCCTAAGATTTTGACACTAAAATTTTCCGTTTAAAACGAATCACACACGCAAAATTTTCAATGTGTGAAGCTAAAACTCTGAATACCAATGTAAATAAATGTATAATGTAAAAATTTACGGAACTCATTATAACTCAAGTAATCGTAATTCGAATTCGGAATTTGGTACAACTTAATTTTGAGTAAAAAACAGTTCCTTCTACTCATTCCGGTAGCTCCCATACAAAATGTCCTTGAGACACCTGATCAACAATATCGAGTGAGTCCTTCCTGCACAACCTTTCGGTGCATTCGATCGGTATCAAAAAGAAAAAATCGAAAAACAATAGTGCTTCTTAATTATGTTATAGAAAAATTACAATTATAACAAAATTGAGAAGCACTGATGTTCTTAGATTTATTTGACCACGATCGCATTCAGATTCCAAGTTAATTATACTCTAAATGAAACCATAATCCAGCTTTGTAAAGCATAGAACATAGAGCCTCGGACGAAAAAAAGGTTTTTATTATTTTTTTGCTTATTTCGGACCTAAAACTCCAAATCCGTTTGACGTTCGTCGGTCCGTCTGTCTGTCCGTTAGTATGATAATTCAAGAACGCCTTGACCTAGGATCTTAAAATTTTGAATCTGGATGTTTAGTTGAATTTTCGTTAACGGGCAAAATCATCTTACTTCCTCGGATAGCTGCCATACAGATATCCTGTTAAAATGTCTTCACTAAATTTTTGAAACTTACTACAACTCAAATAATATTTTTGCTACTACATAATTCGGAATTTTGTCCAAATCAGTTTTAAGTGAAAGAAAGTTCGAGTTCACTAGTCAGCGAAACCCTTTTACTGGTTCTGGTAGCTTCCACACAAAAAAAACTTCCGATAACTTTTGAACGCGTCAAGCTACGAATTTGAAATTTTGTACACATTAATTTTTGAATGGTTCAAATGAAAAGGATAAATATGTAAGGAATCCAGTGAGTTCTTCGTGCACCTCCCGTGTGAAAGTCCTTCAAAAAGGATTTTTTTTTTTTCGATGACTTGCCCAGTTAGTAATATCAAATTAAACACTGAATATTGTCTTTTAGTTTTGAGTAGCAATCTAATTGGCAGTCCTTAATAAAGAAAATACAATATATACACACGTAATTCTTTTTTAACCCCTACTACAATACAAATTGGAGTTCAGTATTCATCTAGATAAGTGTTTCCCTAACTATACCCCTTCAATAATTTCGGTAACGCTGAGTACCCCCGGAAGAAAAAAATTTGCAGACTTGAATCCAAAACTTTCTGTAGCGGGCATCTTACGCCAAAGCCTCTCTGTGGATGCAACAGTGTGTGGATTTGACATCTGGGGAAACATTCTGAATTCTTCCAACGAGTCCTTATTAATTTCGACCATAGCTTAGTTTCTAATATTTTTTGATTGTGACCATGGGCTTACTCTTGAGACTGATCTAAATTCTTAAGTTTTTTTTTTAAATTGAATCTTGGTATTGAATGTGGTTTGTTTCGAAATGACGCTTTAAGGCTCCACGTGCACGTTAAATGCGATTTTTATGATTTATGACTGTTTTCTTACCAATATTTCACGTTAATAGCAACAAAAAAGCAAAATAAAATTACACCACTTTATTACGATTTCAATCGATTAAAATCCTCTCAAGAAAGAAAAATCAAACAGGGATAAAAAATTGTCGTACCGGACTCATGGGGCCTTAAGTTGCACGGTTGCACGGATTCATGTTTTATTTGTTAAATTTACAGAACAAATGACTCATAGTGGAATATGTTCTTTTTCATCTTCATATATTCATATTATGTATCGTACTTACGACTTTTCCTTGCTTTCTCTTTACAGGTTTCATTACATATATTTGAACAGTATTGCTTATGTTCAAATATAAAGAAGAACAAGTACCTAACCAAGATTTATAGTATTTTTCTGTTTGTAATCAGAAGAAGGTAAGCTATTTGTTGCACCGGGCGTATCCAAAGCCCGGCGCCCGTGTATCCCTATCAACCACTTCCAGTCACCCTATAGGTACGCGTACGACTCTTTGGGAAACACTGATCTAGAGTCTCATACGAGTGGCTTGCAGCCGATGTGATTTCAGTACCTATGTTTTTTGATATGTGTTGTAAAACAGTATGACCTATAAAATATAAAAAAAAAATCTGCCAACTTTATTATTTTTCCGGCAGAAGTTCAGAACGCGTTCAATTCGGGGATGTGGTGTATGTTACTATGTCACTGAAAACCTAACAAAAAGTTCGGGAAGCGGTTAGAATAGGGTGTAACATATGAATTATATAATTGGGTCATATTCCGGGATGCGGTCTAGAGGTTGAAAAAGAAAAAAACTTAAAATTAGGTGATTGTTAAAAAATCTCGTGGAAGTGAAAAGACATTCGATATCTGATCATACCTGAGAGATATTCCGGAATTCATGAAAAAGTATACAACTATTTAACCCCCTATGGGGGTCGAATTTCAAAAAATGTTGAAAACTCTTTTTAGGTATTCATATGAAGAATTCGTAAAATAAAAATGAATTCAATATTTGGAAAGACCTAGTAAATATGATGAAAGTCGTGATTTTATTTTCACTGGTAATTTTTTTTACCCCCCCCCCCCCCCGCCTTTCGAACGCTAATGGATATTTTAATTTTTTTTTATCGGAATTACTTTTCTAGTTGATTTACATATACGTAACGAGTTTCAACTTTCTAGCATAAGCCGTTCTAAAGTTAGGAAAAACACCCCCGTACCATACTACCACTTAAAAAAAAATATTTTTCCACCATGCAACTACTATAGCTCTATCTAAATACCAAGTTTCAACTTCCTATCATTATAGGTTCTTAAGATATAAACATCGAAACTTTTTCCTTCCCACCCTTCCCCACCCTCACCCTCTACACCTACACCCCCAAATTACTAATTTACCTACTAGGGTTCTATTAGGCCTACTTCTGGCAAAAATTTGAAGCATCTACCTTATTGAGATATGAACGTGTTATTCTTGAAAAATTCTTATCCCCTCCACTTCCGTGCAATCTTTATTTATCAAGCTTTATACTCAAAACGAATTTTGTTTTTCTTGGTTTGTGAGGTATCGAAATCTAAAGTTTTTCACGCCCCACCTCCGTACACCACTACCCCCACTCAAAAATTTTGTTTCAATCTACTCTCCTAGTAGAACTACAGATATTTTTTAAGTTTTAATTGCTTGCCATTATCGGCTTAGGAGATATGGATTTTAGAATGGGTCGATCTTTTTTGCGTTTCGGACGCATTATTTCCTCCTCCACTCCCACAGCCGTTCACCCATATCAGTATTTTTTTTGCAAATGGGTCCACTATCAAAGCTCTATAAAAATTCCAAGTTTCAGCCTACTAACATAAGCGGTTGCTGAGATCTAGAAACCAAAATTTTCGTCTAAAACGCTTCCCCCACCTTCCCCCTCACACCCCTTCCCATATATAAAAATTCAATTCAATTTAATAGCTCCACTGGTTTGAGAGCTACGAGCCTTTAAACGATTTTGCGTAGGGCGGTCGGCGTACGGCGGAAAGACGGACAAAAAATTTGTATTGCTTTTTTCGTGTCTACACACAGAGAAAAGTGTAGTGAAAACCTTTGAAATATGTAGTCATATTCATTGACCGTAATTTTAGGTTGATTACACGATTGTTAATTTTATTATTTGCATAAACTACACTGTAGTTAAACGAATGTATTACATTGTTGTTGAATTCATTTCCAATGCAATGAAAACCACTAACCCAAAGTTCATTACATGTATAGTGAAAATCATTACTCGTGCTATTAAAAATTCACTGTACGCAAGCAGTGAATTTTACAACATTCAACAGTGAAAAACAGTACATTTAAATAGTTTACTGTAGTTAACTTTAATGATAAATACCATTGTAATGTAATGTAATATTGTAATGGAAAATACAATATGTACATATGTATCACGAATGCAATAAATCCTGTTTTGGAAGAGAAGTGAAAAATAAATAATAATACCTTATTTTTTATTATTTTTTTTATTAACATAAAACATAATAAGTTTTCAAAATTGTAGTTTTGTAAATTAAAATATTTATTTCAAATTAATATGAATGTAAAGTTAAATATAGAGCAGTTTTCCGTTACAAAATTTTAGATAATTTTAAATCTTAAAGCTAGATTTCCATCAGGAAGCTTGTGGGCTAAGTAAGGATAATATTCAAAATCATCAATATTACAAACCTCAAATGACTGTAAATTTTCTTTTAATATAAAAGAATTTAAATGCTCTTCAAAATTCAGTTTAAATTGTTCAAAGACTAATATCAACCTGTTTTCGAAAAAAATTATATCATAAATTTTATTTATAACAGAAGTATTATATCTTTATTTTTTAATACAAAATAATTTGTCTTATATACAGTCTCTTTGTATATTGCAGTTGACGCTATAAGTTTTTTGGAAATGAAAAATTTTCAAGATTTCTAGGATATTCTTTTTGTGAAACATCAACTTCTGCGCCTTTCAATATTTTCGTATATTGCATTTCAGTCTTTTCGAAGATGAAGTGAGCAAATTTAAAAGAAAACTTAATTGCTAAGGAAGGAGAGAGGTTTACTCTTGAAGGTATAGGAGATGCATATTTTCAAAGTTCCTTTTGCTTGCCCTCATTTCTCAAAGCCCAGCACATTTTTAGAGGTCCAACTCTTTCAATTACTGTCACATAATGTGTTAAAAAATGAGCTATAAAAGAGAAAAAGAAAATAATTTGTTTCACATTTAATTTCTTAAAACAAAACAAGCAGGTTTATGTCTTCCATAAAATTCATTAAAAAACTAGTTTTGTCTTACCTTTAAACAAATTGATTAGTTCTGGAAGACCCCATTCTTCTAATAACTGTACGGCTTCATTAATACCTTCGGAGGCTGAACAAGTATCAAGGATTGCAATTTCTTCTGGAACTTCGATTTCCTGTTCATTGTCCATTGACTCCATTCCTTCTACCATTTTGTTCTGCAATATCTCCATTGTCATCTAATACAGATTCCACAGTTCACACTTTCCAGCTAAATTTAAACTTTAATCAAAATTACTTCTTACAATAAGTTCAACACTTACCAGCTAAATTTAAACTTTAAAATTTTCACTACTAAAAATGCAACTTTTCGGTTCTTAATCACTTTTCTTACCTTTTTTTAAATAAATGACTTTCACGAATGTCGTTCTTCACTTACTCCTCAACGAGCTATGATGCGTTAGAGGAAATGTCAATTTTGCAATAAATTGTATTGCAGTGTTATTACACGTGTGGGGAAATGGCTACTGTGCAATAGTTGTTATTGCAATTGTAGTGAAAATCACAAGTCTGCAATCAAAATCATTACAAGTCTACAAAATACGGTTCCAAAGTAGTAAAAATTACTACCTATTTATGTAGTGAATATGTGTTATTACTTTGCAATTTATTTCATTACTTTAAAATTAATTACATATTAGTGAAAATCACTATAATTTACATCAATCTCATTGTACCTGTAATGGAATTTGAATGTTAACCGGCTTTTCTGCGATTTGTGAATTGGATTACTCTTCATTGTAAATTTGACTACTCATTTTTCTCTGTGTGTACTAGTCATGATACGTGGAAAAAAAAAATTTGAGGGCATCAATTTTTTTTTTTTAAAAAATCGATAACATTTTAGGATAAAATTTACTAGAGATATGAATTTTCAAAGAGGACTCGGACACCATTTTGGAGAAAGTTTTTACATAATACAGTAAAACCGGCCTAAGACAGAATGCTGTGGTACCCAGTTTTTCGTTCTGTTTCAGCAGGTTTCCGTTTTAAACAGTATTGTTTTAGTATAATTCTTGATTTCCGTTCCCAGTTCCCAGAGACAGGTTTTACTGTATAACTAACAAAAAAAAATAGATAGAAACACAAAATTTTCAAAAGAATCGGCAATAGTAAGGTCACAACTTTGGCTATTCTTGATGGAATCACCCTAAACAAATATTCATATGTACATGTTCTCGTATGTAAGTTGAATGCACTCGAATTTTGTTATTCATTTTTGTTTAAGTTAACTCCATACTTGAATTAAATTATATACTTCGAGTGATAATACTTTATGCAATTCCAATAAGTAAATTAACGTCTAAGTAGGTGACTGCATATATATTCATTCCAGATAACGTGCTATTTGAAGATGATACCCGTACTTAATAAAAAGAGTACGTATCGTAAGATGAAATCTTAAACGATATCATATAGTTAACTGTGAATCCCCCACTCCTGTATTTCTATCATCAGAAGTAGACACATGCATGCATGGTACAAGAGTCTTAAAAAGTTGCAAAGAATAACCCGTAATCGAGCAATTCAGATAACCTGCCCGCTTCTGATTTCTAAACTGATCAGTGTTCTTCTGAACTTGGCCGTGAAAAGATTAAAATGTGGAAAACTATTCTGCTCGTAACCGCGTTCGTATTCGTTTTAACGCCAGCTGAAGAGTTGGATAAACAGCAAACAGACAGCCTTATAGTTAGTACAATAGCTTCAACAGTACCAGCACCAATTACTGAATCCATAATACACTCGTCGACATCGACCACCATAAAACCACTCGAAGATGTAACGACAAAAAGACCGCAAATTACATATGATCAACGGCAAGACGGTCAATACAATATCCGAGCTGACTTGGAAAATTTCATGATCGTCGTGATACCGCCAAATCCAGCCGCTGGAGTTAATCTACTCGATTTAATCTCCCAATCGGCACTTAAAAGATCCAATCTTAAGAAACTTTCCAAAAAACATCAACAAGACGCTAGACGGTCAGGTATCGCAAAATTCGAAGATAGTCGCTTAAATTACCTGCACCGGCCTCAGCAGACATTAGATGCGCCTTCCACTCGGACTTCGGAATACATCGAAGGAAGAACTCCCTATAGAGTTGACCTATCAAGTGCTGAGAGTGACTTCGACCGGCCGCATCCAGAAACGCAAGTCGATGTCTTACCTCCAGCGTATCCCATGCACTTACATCTCATGAAACCGGTCCATTTAGACGCACAACCTGTAATAGCGCAGCCATCCATGCAAGGTAAACTATTCGATTTCTTTAAGCGTTTGGACAACGCGCGACTAGCAAAAGCCATCAGAGCCAATCCCGTTGACATCAAAGAATTGCAAACCAACCGAGTAATGTTAAATGGCAATGCCAGAACTTATGATCAGAAGCAGGAAGTTGAAAGTGTCGATGAGGATCATAACGACAAGTACTCTGCACCTCCTATTAACACTTATTTCGACTTCGGTGATACTCCTAATGCCTACACCCTCCCACTGGCCGATATTAAGAATTTGGATACGGTCGACAGCTACAGGACGCGGTCTGCCGGAATTGAAGATTTCGATGAAAACTGGGAGTTGAAGTTGATTGGGGCTAGGGAACAGTGTGGTCCCGATCGGAGGAGAGATAGTTACGGAATCTGCCAGTTTGTTCCGGATATCAATTGAAATGTTTAGTTTATAACCAGTTATATGATAAAAAGATTTAATAAAAGCTTAAGATTTACCTAGAAGTCTGTGAATTAGTGTTTTGACTACTTTGTGCTAGTTGTGTAGAAAATGGGTTATTCGTACAAACTTAATATCGCTACGGTTCTGCATTTGTTAGACCATAATCATTTTTATCGAAGATTCTAGTATTATTTAAAAATGATATTATACTTTCCGTCTCGCCAACAGGGCAATATTCTACCCTTAAAGAAGAAAAATGGACAACAGTCCGGGCGTTTTTTTTTTTTGCCCATCCCTTCCAAACGCCAATGGATATTCGAATCTTTTTTTTATCAAAATTACTTTTCTAGTTGATTTACATATACACACCGAGTTTCAACTTTCTAGCATAAGCCAATAGTTAGGAAAAACACCCCCCACCCTCGTACCATACTATCCCTCTAAAAATATATTTTTCCAACATGCCACTACTACTAGCGATTTTTATTTTTTTTCCATAGAAGTCCGAACGTTTTTAATTGAAAAGATATTGTTTAGATTGTCAGTTGCATAGTAACCTACATAGCTCCTCAGCATTAAATGCGTTCCGGACTTCTACCCAAAAAATAATAAAGTTGCGCCCAGACTGTTGGCAGATTTCTTTTCTTTGATTGTTATAGTAGCGAATGTACATGTATGTTCTAAGTTCCAACTTTCAAGCATAAGCCGTTTCTGAAATATAAAAAACAGGGACGTCATTTCAGTTTATTCCAGGGGGGGGGCAAGATGCTATGAATGTATTTTTAAATATATATTATATATAATATATGAGAAAATAAAATTCGGGGGGGGGGGGCAAATGCCCCCCCCCTCAAATGACGTCCCTGATGAAAAACCACCGCACCTCTATTAAAATTTGTGTTCTTCTAGTTGGTCTATAGTGGTTCTATATTGTCGTAAATTAGATTTCTATTCATTGCTGTTTTCGAGAAATGAAAAACAAAATGTTTTCCTTTCTACCCCCTTTCACCTTCACCCTCAGCACCCACACTCCAAAATTTTCTCTACTAGAGGTCTACTTACTCCAACTCCTGTAAAAATTTCATGACCATATCTGGTACCGTTTCTGAGATATAAAAAGTGCATTTTTCGAAAAATTGTTACCCCTCCACTTTTGTGCCCACCCTCCCACATTAAAAATTTTACTTTATTTTTTTTTTACTTTAATTTTACTTTTTCTGGTGTAACTCGTTCGGAAGATATTGTAATAAGTTTTTCATCCTCCACCCGCCAGACTCCACCACCCCCTTAAAGATCTTAGCTTTTGTTTAATCTCGAAGTATCTCTAAAGACAACCACAAACTTTCAACCTTCTGACATACATACTTCATTCAGGAGATATGGATTTTACAATGTATCAATCTCGGCTCTCAGGCGTTTCGAACTCATTGTTGTACTCCTTCCCTCCCTAATAAAGTAAAATAGGCTTTAGACTTTTTCTTTTATCACACCTTTCTGATTAGGAATTGGCACAGTAACTGCATAGGTTCCTTGGTAGTGCTACCACTTTGGACACTTTTGAATCTTCTGGACACGTTCGAATTATTTAGATAATACTAAGAAGTAGATAAAAAAATTCAGTGGTTACTCTGGTCCTTTTATTCTGAAAATGGATACTTTTCAGACGCGTTCCGGACTTACACCAAAAAAAAAAACAATTTCCCCGTAGATTAATAGTATATTTTTTATTAATTAATTGTTTAATGTAAAAATGGATAGATGATAAAATATTTGAATAACGCGTTAAGTGTTGAATACAAAATATATATACAGAAATGCCGTTAAATTAAAAAATGATTCGATACCACAGCAGACCTAAGAGATAAGACGGAATTCGTAAAAAAGAACACAATCCTTTTACACCACCTTAGGTTTTGCAAATAGCAATATCCTGAAATTAAATTTTCGGAGATTATATATTAAGTCCATAGAAATTAAGGCGAGGTCGATATCTCATTAGAGTCATAATATTTATCGGATTTGTGAATTCGATATCTCATTAATCGTAGGAAATATACCAGAATTCGTAAAAACATTCACAACCAGTTTATACCACTTTGGGGGTTGAATACAGCGTTGCCAACTATTGTATTTGTTTGAAAATCGGCCAGATGACAGTTCAAAATCGGCTAGATATCCTTTTTTGTTCTAATGTTTGATCGTAATAGAATGTTGATTTGAATAAAATGTATTGCAAACAGGAGTAACACACTTTTACACTGTACTAAAAAAACTCAACTAATAATTCATGCGCAAAACTAACAACCGATTTAACAAATTTATCGGCTAAACTTAATTTTCTTCGGGCTGATCTCGATGAAATCGGCTAAATTTAGCCGGAAAACAGTTTCTAGGCGCTTATGAAAACCTTAACTTTTTTTTATACTGAAATTACTTTAGTAGTAGGTACATCTAAATATACGTATTAAGTAGCAACTTGTTAACATAACTCCTGCTTGAGATGTAAAGAACTAGGTACCCCACCTCCGTTCCTTGCTACCCCTATTAATATTTTTATTTTTCTAGAATGCCTTTCTGGTTGTTTGCGATTTTCGAGGAAAAAAATAATTTTTTCTTTTCTATCCTGTATCCTCTTACTATTCTTAAATTAAATTCGCTAGAGAATCTGCTGGGCCTAATTTCTGCAAAATATTAAAATCTTGTACGATTCTTGAGATATAAAAATTTTTAAATTTCACAATTTCAAACGATTTCAATCGGAAAAGTTCGTTCAATTTAAGCATTTCTGGAGTTCTGTAAGTCCTATGTACGGCGGGTTAATCGTTCCTTAGGTTGACTAAAATGGAAAATATTGTCTAGTTTTTCTCCTACCCATGTGAGTAAGTATTTTCATTGCGAGTTTATTAACCTGCGCGAGTTGAATATCAGGTATTTCGCATTCTTTTAAGCTGGAATTTCTTCCGCGTTTGATTCTTGTTTATATTCCAGGTCCAGAGAAGAACAACTACTAGTCTTCTGGCTCTCGGCTCGGAAATTTTCCCTAATTCATTCTGATCTTAGTTCTAGGCAGCAGTGGCGGCTTTCTCAAGTGTTTGCTAAATTCCTGTTTAAAAATTAATCTTGAAAAAAAATGTGCAACTTCCATAATCGGTTATTTACCTTCATATTGGTAATTGACTTCGTTATTAATATTACTTTAAGTAAGCACATTAATAGTGGAAAAACATTTCTGGATTATGACGACGATAACGGCAGCAATTACGATGTTCACTACGACCAACGGCAAAATGGAACTGAAAACTATCGCCTCAATTTGGACGGCTTCCTTATAGCATTTCCCGGCGATGAAATTAATAATAACGCTGACGAGATTCTAACGGCTTTGGGCAAGTATTTTTGAAGTACCTATTTTGTGTTTAGTATTGTTGAATCTAGATGTTATGTTCTTTTGAGAATTTTAATAAAATAATAGTATCGTAAGTTTTAAAACATCAATCAGTGCGGCAATCGTCCAAAGTGACATCGTTTTTGTTAATTGTATAAAGGTGATAATAAGGTGTAGGAACGAAGTGAAGTTATCAATTCTCACCGATGTTTCCGAAGGATTTCGATACAAAACTTCGTACAGATTTCGGAATGCAATGTAGTACAAATATCGGAACAAAATGTGGGCAGGTTCCGAACCGAATTAAGGTATTGGGGTTTTAAACACTACGCCATAGCTGGAAAAAAGTGTAGGGGTGGGGAAGGGTGTGAGTGATTCAGGAAAAACCCAGTTAAAGGAATCCAGAGCTAAAAAAACTAAAGGATCTAAGAAATTTTATAAACGAAACAAACCCTTACACATGTCATATCCACGAGTTCCCTTTGATGTCATAGACGTATGACGATGTCCAATATGAAATAAATTGGAAGAAAGCTTTATGTGGAATTTAACCATTTGATGAAAAATTAATGTTTTTTTTCTATCAATTTTTAAAATACGATCAAAATGATCAAAACGGTAATTGAAGGAGCTACATCTAGCAAACATAAATAAAATTAATATCATTGAGTACCTATTCGATTAAATAATAAATTTAATTTTATAGTACATAAGTGTGTCATACAAAATTAAAAAAAAAATCGTATTTCGGCCTCCTTTAACTAACTGCCACACACAACCTCTTACGACACGTATTCAAGAAAATAGACATATAACATGAAACTGACTTAAGCTACAAATTTTTAATTTTAAATGCGTAGTTTTACCAACAGTTACTGATCAAGTTATTAATTTGACAGAAATATGAGTTTTTCGCACTGCTGCCATACAAAAATCCTGTCAAAATGCCTTCACTAGACTTAAAACTCAAGAAATAACTCACTACAACTGGAGAAATCGTTGAACTAGGAAATCGAAATTCTATTAAATTATTAATTATTATAATTTAATAATATTAAATTAGTATAGAGTTCATAGTAAGTTTTCCATTGAGCGAATCACTTCTTCGGGTAGCTCACATACAAAACTACTAAATATATGTGTCTACTAACATTGGTTGAAAAATCAAGGTTTTGAAAGTTTCTAAACATTAGTTTTTCAATGAATAAATATGCTGCAAATCAAGTGAATTATTCGTGCGGGATAGTCTTCATTTTCTTTGAGTAGCAGCCAAATTAGAGTCCATAAAAAAGAGTAAGCTATATCCGCACACCTTTTTCGGCATTAAAAAATCTATAATTTTTAAACAGTCAAAAATGTGTTGCATTGTGTACATACCTATGTTTGTAAGTAGAGTTGGAAACTTTCGAGTGAAGAGATAGAGTACGGAAAATGGAGGAAGGGTACAATTTCTTTTCAAAAAATCCATTTTTATTTATAAGGAACTAGTGGTGTGCAAAAAGTAATTGTTCGATACTAAGTATTCGTTACTTAAAACGAGTACCGAGTACCGAATACTACTTTTCAAAAGTATTCGATACTGACCCCAATAAAAAAATTACCGCGTCTAAGTCTGATGAACTTTTTTTTTTAGCTTCCGACGATATTTTTCCGATGTATGATTTTTTTTTTTTTGGTCAACAAATTCGCTGGATGACCTTTTTCTCCGTGATGACGCCAGATGACCTTTATCTCCGTGATTGTGGAGAGCAAAAAAAAAATCCTGTTTTGACGTGGTTAGGTTACAATCATGGAGTAAATCCCAGTTTTACAGTTTTTTTTTTAAAAAAAAAATTAGTACGGCGTGTGTCCAACGTTTTTAATTTTCTGTTTTGTCGATTTGTAGCCGTATTTTCCATTTCTCGCAAAAAATGGTAAGAACCAAATTGAAGGCTGAGACGGGGCGTGGGGTACCTACTATTTTTTTGTTTTTGGTCACCACAAAGTAATCGATAAAGTAGCGAATACCAAATATCGAATACTAAAGTATTCAGTAATTATTCGATACTCAAAAGTAATTGCGTTGCACATCACTATCAGGAACCATGCCACATTATGGTTTCATAGGAGTAAGTCTAAATTTTAGGGTTGAATGTGGTGAAGGTGAGGGTAGCAAAGTGTTGAAAGAAATATCAGAACTTTTTTATTTTTCGGAAACTGTTAACGATAGAAAACTACGAGCTGATGTCTGATAGAGATTCTATAGAGGTGCCTTACATTAAAATTTTGATAAATATCATTTTTAAGGAGGTGAGGAGCATAGAAGCGGGGGAATAAGTTTTAAATAGACGATTAGAATTTGTCCGGGAAGTAGTATTAAAAGACTCTTAGGAAAACAATTTTTTTTTGGGAGAGGCAGATTTTTTTTTTATACATTATTAAATAATTTAATTTTTTTTTTATCTACTCGTTTATTTTTATTTATTTTTTTTTTTTTTCAAAATAGAAAACGAACTCTTAGAACTTTCTGGAAAATACGATCATCAGGAAATTGTTGACGCAAAGGAAAATGTAAATGAATTCGTGAAAGAAGATTCAGCACTAAATGTTGACAACCCGGCAAATCTTGATAATATTAGCCCTGATCATGCTCACACAGGCGAAAAAGTTCAGAAAAGACGTATTCATTCGAATTTAAATCGGAAGTAAGTAAATAAAACCTACAATATAAATATGCTCCCTTAAGGGGTCTGGCCACCTTAGCTGCTTGGAAAATGTTTTTTTTTTCTAAATTCATAAACTCTGAAGTTTAAATAATTTTTGTTTAATTTTGTTTGCACATTTTAGACTATCCTTTAAGGAATCTCTGACATTTATATAATTCGAAAATATTAAAAATGGCGGCGCTGTATATATTTCCCCGGAGGCCCTCCGCACGAAAGGAGGGGATGTGCCGTCATCGATTGCTCTGTTCATATGCATCAGAAAAGAAAAAAGAAAAAATGTGCTTGTTCGTGAGTAGTGTAGCTAGAATGTAGCGTAGGATTTTTAAGATTGCTACATTATTTTTTTTTATTGACGTTTTTCGACGTTTTTCTTAGGAAAAAATGCAATTTTTTTTTCTTCGGCTCACCAAAATTTAAAAAAAAAATCGAAAAAAAAAAATCGCTACGCTACATTCTAGCTACACTACCCACAAACAAGCCCATTTTTTCTTTTTTCTTTTCTGATGCATATGAACAGAGCAATCGATGACGTCACATCCCTCCTTTCGTGCGGAGGGCCTCCGGGGAAATATATACAGCGCCGCCATTTTTTAATATATTCGAATAAAAAAAATGTCAGAGATTCCTTAACGTATAGTCTAAATTGTGCAAAAAAAATTATATAAAAATCATTTAAACTTCAGAGTTTATGAATTATAGAAAAAAAAAACCATTTTCCAAGCAGCTAAGGTGGCCAGACCCCTTAATGCAATTAGGACACAATGCCTTTTAGTTATTAAATGTTATAGCGATACATCAGTGACTGGGCCACCTGAAGTGTAGGTTCCTTCCGACATTTTTTTTTTTTATATAATAATCAATTCTCGCCTGAAATTACCAAGTCAAGGTTTCTACATTTATTTGTACTAATCTGTCGAATTTCTCTATCCGTAAGCCTTTGAATTGTATTTATTAATTTTAAGAAAGTTAAAACCTCTCGAACAGTGGCGGCTCGTGAGATATAACAGGTTAAATTCAACTTAACTCGGCTTTTTATTATTTAACAAAAACCAAAGAATATGGCATCAATTAAGCGTATCTATCTTTTTAAAGATCGTAAAAGAAAAAATTATTAAAATTTTCATTTCCATTAGTTGAGTCGATTTTTTCCCTAAAATAACAATTTAAAAATAATGCAGTAAATTGAATATATGTATATTAAAGCTCCAAAGTCAACTGTCTTTTTGTCTAAAAAAGCTTTTAAAAGAGAAATATAATTATTATATGACTTTTATTTTTCTTAATAAAATTTAGTATCTCAAATCTATCAACAAGTTCTAAGTGCGCATTTATTTTATTTATATGCAGCTCTAATAAAAACAATGACTTTTATTTGTATATTTCAGGATGCAGCTACGTTTCGTGAGTCTACTAAAACTATTACGTGGAGAGGGTAGAAAGTGACTTATATAGCTTACTATTTTTGAAAAAGTTACATTATATTATACATATACATTATTTAATTGTACTCTGAATACATGTTTTACTTTAAAGATATAACATAGCTGTTTTTATTACAAGGTAATATGTAAAACGCCACAGGTCTTTGCGATTGTGCAATACGCCGATGAATTTCAAAGGAAGCAAGACATTATTCACTAAGAAGACCATCAGGCGTATTCAGCGCCAGAGTCACAAGTCACAAAGTAGGTGGAAACTCACAATTAATTCAAAATTAATTCAAAATTAATACAAAATTGTGATTCTCCACTTACTTTTGTGACTTGTGACTCTGGCGCTGAAAAGGCCTGTATATCTTATCACATAAGATACACTCCTCAAGGCAGAATCACACTTTAGTGGTCGCGGAAAGGACCGCCTGAAATCGACCAACATATCATGTATCTATTAAGGTGCTTTTACACGAGCGATTAAAATTGCTCAATTTGCAGCAATTTCAGACAATTTTGACGTCACGAAAACATACAGCAACAACACTCAGCAATTGACGATATGGATCAATTGGTTGACAACTCGTCGATCAACAGTGACTAGAGATATGGAGCAATACTTAGCAATTTGCCAATGATATCATACACGGACAATTCAGTCTATGAACAACACGAAAACAAATTTGAAAAATAAATCTGAAACTTAAAATAAAACTTGAAATATTTGAATTCCAAGTCGTTATCTTACGAAACTTGACAAATAAATTCAAAACTCAAAACAAAACTTGACAACTGAGTCATCGAACGAGGAAAATTGCTCGGATTTTTCCAAACTTGTGGAAATACAGCAAGTATAGGGTGAGGAATATGTGAAAAAATTGCCAAACTGCCGAAATGTGGCCGCAACTAGCATGATATTGCTCGTTATTGCTCCATTAATTGCTCCACTAGTTTTAGCAATAGTCGCCGGCAGCCTCGTGCGCAGGATGGTATCAAGGGGGGGTTTAGCAAGTTCCACCATACTAAATGTGATGACCTAAAAAAAAAAAAAGGTCTCACTTCCCCATGAAAATAGGCCAATGGAGGGGGGTTTAAACGGGCCTGGTCGCCGGACAATTAATTGCTTGAAAAATTGCTCGTGTACAAGCTCCTTTACGATATTATTTCACCTCACTCCGAATAGTTTAAAAATACAAAACTTTAAAACTATAATAAAAGAGGAAGATGAATCGTTTCCTCCAATGAAAATTAGAAACTCGTTCCAACAATGGGGTTTTTGGAAAATTCTTTATACTAATAGTTGAATAAGTATCCAATTTCGACTTAACCCTATCAAGAACTTAAGGCGGATGAAACTAAATCTACTGAATTTTATGGATTAAATTTAATATGTATTTATTGTAATCCAAAATTGTCATAATTAGTCAGATTGTTAAAAATGTGTAACATTCGTGATGTTAGAACTGGTTCCTAGTGAAAGACTTATGGTTTGAGGGCAGCAAATTGAAAGTTCTAGATATATGCTATACATATACAGAAAACCAATGTCCTTCAGCCATAATAGTTCATCGTTATGTATGTTGCATGTTTAAGGAGTATTTAAAGGACAATTAGAAGGCTAATGTGTGAATTGAAACAGGTTTCGACTGTTCCCACTTTTATTGTTTCAATTGTCCCCGCAGCAGATTTCGATCTTAGCACCCGATTGTTTTCTTAACTTCGTACCAGCGTATGAATTTAAACCATTGCAACTAAAGGAAATATACTAAACTAAACAAATAATAATAGTTAAATCCTGATAGTCGCGCTTTTATTCCTTTTAACACTCTTTTTCGATGATGGAAAATGTTTACGCTGATGGTGAAAAAACATTTTTTGACATATATACTTTCACTTTTAATTCTAATCAACGGTTTAATAATGACTACCAGGAGCATTTAGAGACGCTTCGTTTGATTCTTTGAAGTATAATTGAAACCAAGGATTGTGTTAATTATAGCCATTGTTTCAATTGTCCCTTGTTTCTATTGTCCCCGGTCTCCCTACTAAATAAACTAATCGAATTTTTCTGGAGGGAAGAGTAGAAAATTTGAATTTTCACTGTGCTGAGCTGATTTTCCTTAAGTATCGTATTTAATAATAAAGTCACATTTCAGGTATATTATACAATCACTTTTGTACTTCTGTATTACATTTAGAATATAAAGATTGGAGGAGCTGGTGGCAACTGATTCAGCGTCTGGAGTTTATAAGTCAAATTTTGAAATCTTCATTTTTCTATGTAACAGAAAGTAAATACGTTACACTACTCGCAGAAGTGATGTAAATTATAAAGAACGAACGTATGTTACGTACTAAAACCTAAAATAAAGTACGTAGAATTACCGTAAATAGAATTACCGTAAAAATATATTCTACGTATATAGCTCTTCAAAATTATACGTATAGACATAGGTATTTGACGACCGCGGACATCGTACCCTAGAATTCTACAAGGTTTATCCGGCTTTATCCGGATGTTTTTTTTTAGTATAGTTTACGAAATTTTGCCTGCTGGGAACGTCTGTTGTCAAACTACAGTGGGGTATTGTCAGAGCCGCTGTCAATTGTGACAATGCAATGAAGTTATCAAGTAGTAAACAACTGTCAGTGTTTTAATTGAAAGTTAAATTGCACTATTGTTACTGATTTCTTGGTACTAAGGTTCCAGAAAAATGCAGAATGGAAGAAGACGAAGAAATCGATATAGTTGGAAACTATGAGCACTTCATATCAAAAACCGATCAAGCCATGTACGCTATGCAACAGTTTTTTCTTCTCATTTTACAACTTAAATTTCTACAGCTCAAAAATCAGCTCTGGTCAAATTTTGTCATGCGATTATACTGTGCATCCGAACTGGCTAAACGAAAATGCTGAAGGCGGGAACTATTGGACCGATAGGTAATGTAGGTTTTATTGTGTAACCTCCAATTATCTAATGTTTTTGGTATTAAGTGTTCCAAAGAACGAAAATCTGGAAAGCAACGTCGAAATCTTGCACTCTGAGGAAGTTGTGATTGAGGAACCAGAACCGGTTCCAAGTATTACGGACTTGGAGTGGTCTGGGGAGGTTAGTTTGACATTTATAAAAGCCTTGTATAAAAAAAATCATCATTTTATCTTCAGATTGCTCCCCATGATGATCTTGTATTTGAAGACGAAATTCCAGCCTCAATTGAAGAAGTAGTAACAAATCAGGAAGAAGAGGTTCTGCTTGAATCGCACGATTCCGTTACGGTCAGAAACGATCAGTATAAATGGGAGACGGCTGCTTTTGAAACCCATCCACCCACTGAGAACATAAAATATATCGGACCAACAAATTCTAGAAGTCTTTTGAAGGTTAAAATAGAACCAACGTCACAGTCACAGCCCGTTAATCCTCGAAGCTTGCTTAAAAATAATTTAAAAATTTCGGACCGGCCGCCCAGTAAATTCAAACAAACTCTCACACTTAATCCTAACGTATTGATAGTCAATCCAAAAACGCATTTAATGCAGGTAGCAAAAACAAAACCGATGCGTTCTGGTGCTATTGCGGCGAATTCTTCAAAGCTGTCTACTCCAAAATTTAAACAGACTGTAAAACTCATGCCGCGTGACTTGGAAAATGCGAAATTTAAAATGTTCACTAAGAAATTGAAAAAAGCGAGAACCGCAGGTGGAAAGAAAACTGGGTCCAAGAGTAAAAAAATGAAAAAAGCTAATAATTTTTACGGCGAGAATATTACTATTAGCCATGAAGCAGAGGAAGGAGCTGTTCAGGGTTCAGTTGAAACGGGAATTGTGGTGAGTACTAGCCATACAACTTTTTTTTTTATCTAACTATTTGTATAATGGACATAACACTTCTGGTTGAAAAAACAATGGTTTTAATTTATGGTAAAAATCAGGATTAAATCTTGTTTTACTATTTTTGGCTAGTAATGGTATTAATACGAAGTGTTCTAAAAGTTACACTGTTCCCATCATCAAAAATTTGAATTATAAAATTATCGGATGCACAAATAAGTTTTGAGTGGTTTGTTAGAAAGAACGTTACGTGTACACACATCCCATCTTATTGTCACTATTCATCTGGAAGCTCAATTTTCAGGCTTTCATATTTAGTACGTGTCGCTTTACCAAAGTGTAAATTTTGCCATAGATCCTAAACTCTTTGAAGTAATAGAAACCGTCGTTGTGAAGGATCTATCCAGTCAGTTATTCATGACTTGCGAGCAATTGAGTACAATAAACTTCAGGAAGGAAGCTGTTAGACCGTATCTCTTCTTTCCTTACTATGTCGCCAACTAAATCAACGCACTCCGATAAATTCTTTCTGCTTCAAAATTTTTTTTCTCAGATTTCGTTGAATATCTTCTAGCTAATTAGTTAAGGAATTTCTTACATTTTACTTAAATTTTATTATTTCAGCTTAAACTCAGTAACTGTGAAGCAGACAGTGACATCGATGTTGATATTGAATCGGAGTCGGATACACCCATAGAAAATAACGCAAAATACAACCAATCAGACAAACTTGTAAAGCCATTAGAGAATAAACTACGTATAACAGATTGCCCAAACAAGTTTACCAGTGATAAATCAATGGAACGTTTCGAAAATGTCTATACGGTACCGTTGAACAGACGTTATCCAAATTTGAGTGAGGCGCTAATAAATGAGCTCCACAGCACGGCAGTTCCTGCCGAAGAATTTCGAATAGACCCTATTGAAATATCTGACTTGGAAAAATTTATTCATTCGGAATTTTTTGAGAATCGCACATCAAAAACGTCAGAGCAATACCTAAGGATACGAAATCATATATTAGACATGTGGCAAACGTTGAAACCTAACTACGTTAGTAAAACTGCTGTGAGAAGTGGATTAAAACACGGCGGGGATGTCAACTGTATAAGTCGAATTCATAGGCTTCTCGAACAAATTGGTGCCATTAATTTCGGATGTGAGGGGAAATATTTTGAATATGTACGTCCTCTTGAAACTTTCATATCAATGTTTGTACAAATTCCAAGAAGTCGTACCAATTCAAATGGCTCTTCTGTAGCGCAGCAAAACAAATTCGAGAGGCGACAGAGAATACGAACTAACACTTTAACTTGTTCTACTACGGATATCGCAGTGAGTATTTATGTGATATTGGTTTGTAAAAAGTTCCGACAACACTAAATACATAAATATTCTTGGCAGTTGTAAATTCATATTTATATCTGTAGTTATGTATTCAGGGGGTGTTTGAAACAAAATGAAATTTAACTACAAATTAATTTCCATTCTGTAGTCGGTTCGGTTTTATCAGTAGAACCACACGTAGAAATGAAAATCAATTCACTATACAAACCCGTATAACTAATTATGGACTATTAAAACTTCAATCATTGCATCCTTGTTTGCTTTGACGAGGCTTTTTCTTTTGGATTTTTGTGTGTGTGTATTATGTAATAATTCTAGGATGCTGATTCAAACTACACTGTTGCGCACATGGCTGGAGTAATTCGACCAGATCCTCCAGCATTGAACACAAACTACAAACTCCGTCAAAATGTAAGACACATCAAAACGGAGTTGGATCTTGTCAAATGTCTGAAGTTTTCTAAGGAGAACATAGTAATAATTTAAAATTTTTTGTTGCTAAAGAAATAATTTCGAGAACTTCTTATCAGGCACCTTTCAAAGTTTCAATAACATTATCGACACTCCTTTGCATCCAATTGCATTCTCAGTCTTCAAGTTTCGAAGTGATGGGATTTCTAGGAGGTCATCGTAGTAAATCTGTAGGCCGAAATAAAATCAGTCTAACGAGATACAAACCATGCAAAACTTCAACACAAAGTGGAATAATGTGTGAAATGTGTCCAGTTTCGCAAGTGGAACAATCCGCAAGTCTGGGTGATGAAGGACACGAATTGCTCGGTTGGTTCCATTCACATCCACTTTTCCCTGCGAATCCGTCACGCACTGACGTCCGAACTCAACAAGAAATGCAACTACAGTTCTCTTTTGACAATGATCGACCGTTCGTTGGTTTGATTTTTAGTTGCTTAGATATGACATTTAAGTAAATCTATTAACCATATTTAAAAAAAAAAGCTATACTAAATTAATTCACACTTTTTACTTAGATGTGTTTATATGATGCCAAAAAGTTCACCGTCTGAGTTTGACGACAATGATTTACCATATGAAATAGATGTAGATATAATAAAAGACTGCACTAATTTTAAAATCGATGTTAAAGACGTTTTATATATTGTCCAAGAGAATAATGTTGACACTGGTGAACTTATAGAAAAGGTAAGTAATTGAAAGCAATTAAGAACCATAAATAAGATTAGTAATTTCAGTTCAAAACATCTAGTGAAACAATTCTTAAGCAATTCGGGTTTAAGAGCGAGGCATTCTTCGTAGATATATTTTAATATTGTATGTATATAAGAATCTATAGTTTTATATTAAGCATTACCTACTTATTTATTTTGCGTTCAATAAAAAAAATTAGAATAATTATTTCCATTGCGGTTTATACTATATATTTTTAATTATGACCCTTTAATCGCGAATATATAATCTAAATGCATATTACGATTATTATATAGATGTTATAACGTATCTGTATGGCTTTTGTATTGCGTATACTATTTTAAGATGATAGCTTCAAGTATAGTTACTGTTGTTGTGAACAAATGGCTGGGCATATTTCTACTTCGTAAAGTCAAAATAACCAAAGGATGAATGGGGTAGTTTAGCCTACGTCCAAATTTGTAGCTGAAATGAATGAAACCAATAAATGGAGTGAGGTGCTTTCTAGTTTCCTCGCAAGTTACAACTGTGGGGAGCGAGGTACGTTGTTCACATTCCAGATAACTAATCCTTGGCCCGTGCAAAAACAATTTTCACACCGACTTGGCGATAAGAGAGAAGAACTAGAAGTAGGAAGGTCTCAATCGGAAGGATCCATTCTCGACATATGGCTTACTTCAGGTTTTAAAAATAAGGAAATGTACAGGGTGTCCGGTAATTGGCTGGCAACTTACTCAGGGGTGTTTCTTTTGTATATTTCTAGAGAATAAATGACCTACAGGGTGGGTCAATTTTCAATATCAGCGGAGATACATGGAAGTAAAGTCATATCTTCAAAACTGATGATTGGAATTCAACATGCTCTAGCTTGATGTTAGAATCGAATTTCACTTTATTTGATGTAGTCGTCGATAATATAGTTGTATCCCATTTTAAGAAACTTCACAATAGAATATATATATATTTTTTTTTTAATTTGGCACGTTTATAAAAAAAGGAGCCCATCAATTTCTGCACGGCCCAGAGGGCATTCATTTAAAATTGGTGGAGGACGGTCTAAAAATCTCCGATCCAGTGGGTCTATTGTGATTGTCCTCCCTGATTACAACTCACTCAGGTCGGTTATCCCAATAGATTTTAATATGCTCTTGAGTAAGTTAGACATGAGTTATAATAGTGTAATGTCCTAGAAGTCTAAGAGTCTTCTGTGTGCGAGTTTTTCGCGATGGCATAGAACGTACTCAGCAGTTTTCTCGTCTTCATTACACAATTTGCAAATATAGTTTGAAACCAGTCCAATCGTATGCAGATACTTCTTAAGCTTACAGTGCCCTATAATTAGCGCGGTAAAGTGTCGAACCTGATGCCGACTCAATTTGAGCAAATCGAAAGTTCGTTTCTTGGAGTAATCTTACAAGAATACTTTGGACTCTCTGCACCCCAGTTGCTCCCTGTTGAGGTCAGCTTGGGATTTTAATCCAGTCCAACAGTCTTTCTTTTGCCGCAGCTGTTGGCACTCTACAGAAAGGCACTGGTTCTGTGAATTTTAAGTCAGCTCGTTTTTTCGCTAATTGGTCCGCAGGCTCGTTGCCTACAATATCGCTATGTCCAGAAACCCATACCAGTATGACTGTATTAGAGTTCGCTAGTTTCTTAAGCTCTTGTAAGCAATCCCACACTAAGTGAGATCTCAAGCAAATTGCTTGTGATGCAAGTAATGTTGCTCTGCTGTCAGAAAGAATGTAGATCTTGTAACTCTTGTATCCTCTTCTTATGTTTTCCCTGATGCATAGTTCAATTGCATGAATTTCTGGAATTTGACTTGTCGAGGCTGGCATATATGTCGACGCTTGGTCTGTGTCCATATACCCCAGCTCCAACTCCTTCATTTGCCTGGGAGCCATCTGTATACCAGATAAGTGCCCCCTTTTCAAATTCGGGCAGATGTGTTTCCCAGTCCTTTCGGGATAGGAACACTACTTTGAATGGTATTTCAAAGTTATATCTTGGTACGATATTATCCGAAATTAGAATGCCGAGAAAAGGTTCACTCTCTCACAAGGTCTGTGGAGGCTATTTTAAAGCTTTGTTACTGTGACCCTAAAAATTCGTTGATCAATGTAATTGTTCTCTGAAAAACCCTTTTTAAATTTTAATTTCATTTTTGTATATGCCAAGAAAATAATAAGACGTGTTTTGAAAAAGTTGACCAGTGTATCTGAATATTTCAAATTAATCGCGATTAAACGAAAAAACGTCCCGAACCAATCGCTAATAATTGGTCCTGTCGGGAAAAGTGAAAATTTCTTGATTTTCGTGTTCGCGTTTAACTAAGAAGTGATAAAATCGAACCATGTCGATGGTTTCAATTATTTAAAAATCAATTCCTTAACCGTTTATCAAGAGTGCGTAACTGACGACAAATAAAGAAATAAGATAAAACTAAAAAGAATTAAAATAAGAATAAGAATAGTAAACCACATCCACAAATTAAAAAAAATTAATAACAGTAATGAACAAACAAAAATAACAAGACATGACAAACTTAAATAATCATAATAAAAAAATTGTGATTAGTTATTATTTTAATCCAGTCCAACAGTCTTGTGTGGTGAGTAACTTTTTTTTATTTTTCTTGGTTTCCTTTTTTTATAATTTGTAGGAATATGTTTTATTAATTTGAAAATAATGAAATTTAAGATATGAAACTCTAAATGGGACTTCGATATAATTTTTGTTTAATGAGGCAGGTTGGGCAGACAGGGCACAATAACAACTGAGCGCACTGACAAGTCACGTAAACCATCGCTTCTCAGTCTTTTACGACCTATGGAGAAATAACTCCCAAATTTGCATTCCCGGGTTAAGTCGTCGCGACCAATCTTTTGTAGTACAGGCCAAGTACCCGCACAACCGCAACTACGACAGACGCCAGAAAGAGTGTCATTGCCGCTCGAATTCAGAAATTCGGGCGTACGTCGAATTGGATCACTGTTCCCTCATTTCTTTTCCTTACAATGTTTTAACTTTTTGCAGTCCTATTCACTCCAAAGCATTCGTCCACAACACCGTTTCAGCTTCGAGAATCCCCGAAATGTGGTAGTACTTTGTATTTACTATTGATTCATCATGATAAATGTGTTATAGTAAGAAACTGAAAGGACTCTACCTCTCTCTTTAGCTGCCACTTGTAACATTCGTCAAGCTACATAGGCAAAAGAGTATACTGTTCAGCCACTTTCTAGGAGAACAGTGGAATTAAGGCACCTGAACATCGGTAATGTCATATGAATCGGCCAATATGTTTCCTGATAAGTATATATAACTTTCAGTAATTCAAAGAGAAGGTTAGCCGCCACTCCAGACGCTTAAATCCCGCTCTTCTACTCTAAACCCCCACCACACCATTTCACCCCCAAACCTATGCCGGTGTACAATCACATTAGGTCTGTTTAATCACATCGAGCAGCGCACACTCTTATCTGCCCGAATAAACAGTTTAGTCGATGTCCATGCGCACATTCCTCATAGGCCGATAGTTACAGTCAATTGCGTGTAGAACTCTAAACGATTATTTGGTCGCGAATCGATCGAAAGGGATTTGTCTTTCCAACTATTTAGTTTGGACGAAAATAAACGACCGGTGTGTGCGTTTCCTTATATCTGCATAGCCATTAGCCATTAAACTAAACTCTCGCCTGATTAAGAATCTCTAGTCTGCGGGTACTCTTAAAGGGTCATGATGGATTTACACCGAACGTTTGCGGCGCGACTTTACAAACCGGGTTTTCGTCCGAAAAGTGAAGACTTTAAAACCTTTTCATCTCCTGATTAGTTAAATTTGATAGTGTATCTTCTCCTTAGTTATTTCGATGGCCGTAATACGCCCTAGGGGTGTAAAGCGATTGCCATACCTTGTATTTGTTATGTGTATCAAATAAACAACAAAACCAATGATTTTATTTACAAAATTGTTTATTTATTAATCATTGAATTAATATTTAGAATTTTGCAATCGTGGAATTTTTTTGGATGGGATTTATTTTAGGACGTATGTTGTTTAGAGTTGCTAATGTCGATTAAAAACATTGTCAAAAAATTTGCGTAAATAATATTTAACTACACAGAATTCAACATAATATTGGTTAAAACAAGTACGTATGTAATAAAATGCAAATATAAAATTTAAATATACTATTCAGTCCATAATATTAGCTAAGTTTTTTTGAGATTACAAAATTAACTCGAAGTTTAAATAAAATAGTTATTTTTGCGTATATTTTCAATTTATCTAAATAAAGTTATTAAATCCAATATACGCAATCGCTGTTAGGACTTATATACTTTTGTTATAAATTTGCAGTTTTGATACTAATAAGTTCATTAAGTTGCCGTAAAATTGCACATTTCCCTATTCATATTAAGTTATTTAAAAGGCAAGAACAGTAGATTATCTCTGAAGATGTGTAGATTAGATTCTATGTTTGTTACTTGTATATTTCATCGAGAAGCTGTTATGTTCACTTATATTTTCGATCTTCGCCTTGCATTACCCGGACATCCAGATGTGCTAAGTAGATGAAGTTTCCAACCACCGTCTAATGGTAAATGAACATCATCATGGCATAATGGACATCTGGCTGCACCAGTTTTTATATCTACAAATTTATCAATTAATTATAATTAGAAGAAACAGTGTTAAATTTATGTAAAAAGAAAAATATTCTTATTTACTGTGACTACTTGCAAATAAGTAGATGTTCGTAGTTCGATTTAGCTATTTCCTCATTGGATTCTAAATGGAATAATGAATAAAGTCAGGAAACCAAATACAAATACAGATTCTGACACTATCCTAAGGGGAATCCCAAATTGCAAGATGGGCAAAACAAAGGTGCACTAATTTCGTTACGTAGGAAAAACAACGGAAGAAGATATCTTAAGAATTTTCAAGTCGTTTTTCTGTGTCAGAGGAGTCTAAAGCTTACGTTTATCATCGATTTGTATTACTTATCATTTTTCAATTTTCAACTGTTATCTCTGCGAAGTTCTCTTCACGGTCAAATCACACAGGCCGAAAACACTCCAATATCAGGTCGAGAAATCGGAAGTGGCATCCAGTTATGCGACGACCCAGATAAAGACTCAGCTGCACTGCCGAAATGGAAACAAGCAGCAATTACAGCGGTAGCAACCAGCCGTATCCACTGCGGTTGTACCTGCCGCAGCAGCAGAGGGACAGGTAGCCGTAACGAACCCGAACCATTTTATTAAAGTTGGAGACATGGCATAGCTGGAAGAACTCCAACACATAAGGTCGTGATGAACGTCCTTATATGTCCTTAATTGTAGTGTAGCCATGACAGCAGGCCCGTGCGCACGGGGGAGGTTTCACCAGGGGGGTTCCAGTATAAAAGTTCTGTTACGGGTCTTCAGACTCATCTGACAACGAAAAAAAATATCTCCTGTGTTAAGCATTCATACAATCATTAATTCCATAAACACTAGGAGCTACATTTTTCAATTAAGACTGCTCGAACAATATCCATAGTATGTACGTATGATCAGTACAAAAAAAAACCTTTTAGCAATTCAGCTTGGTAAACTTCGATGGTGCTCTCCGCAATCCATATATATTCTAGTCATTATTTGGGATGACAAATTAATGCAATTAGCAATTACGTTATTCTTCTATTCGGTGGAATATACTTGCAATTTCAAAAGAAAGACTATGTTCAGTTCAGTTCAGTTCAGTTTTTTAAAATACCGAACACAGAACTTTTTTTTTTTTAAATTTGTGGCCTTTTTTCAGAGGAGTTTCTGTATGGAGTCCTTTTTGAGCTCAGCAGAAATATAATAGTTGGACAGGCTGTTTTTCGTCGATGTGAAAACCAGTTCGATATATCATCAGACTCAAGAGATATGGATTCGTAAAATTTTAAAATCGTTTATAGCCCAGGCAATGAATGCTCAAAAAAGGGTGTAGAGGGAAATTTTAGGGACAGAAAATTTAACTTCGGAACTTTGTTTGGACTGGTCTGGAGATGAACATATCAAAAGTCCCCACTCCTAGGAGGTGAGCGGGGCGGAGGGGGGCACTCGAAAGGTCCCTTTTTTGGGTTTTTCGCTTATATCTCGGAAACTATGCGTCGTAGCGGCTTGATCACTATATTCAAATTTGAAGCTGGCAAAATTTGCTATAAGAATCACTACTTACATTTGTCGATATGTTGTTCTGTTCTCGAGTTATCCGCCCTTGAAAATCGTAAATTTCGGAAAAAAAAAATTTTTATCACGTTTTTTGCTCTATTTGTTAAGATATGTCTTCAAATATTGTTCCCACGAAAAAGTCGTGAGAGAAAAAGTTGTAGACCATTAAATTTTCTTCAAAAGTATATATTACTTTGATTTTTTAATCAAACCGTTCAAAATTTATAGCTATTTTAGTATATTTCCGAAATCATATATGTATAGTGTACATTATGCATATACCATATAAATGACAAAAATATGTTAAATATTTTTGTCTTAGTTCGGTTCTTGTCTTTCTAGGCTTCAGGTAGGAAGGGTGCTTTGAGAGGGTCACCTGTCCTTGAAACACCATTGTGTTCCCCCTCCGCCACCCACCACCCCCGAGGCCCGCACAAGGTACCCTACCATCGCAACAATAGAAGAGCCGCTCGGCGCTTAGTTCATTCTCAACTTATGTTGATTATTTGTTATTTCCAACGCCGTGAAGTTTTTCATTTCGTGAGTTTTCTTCCGTCACAATGAGTAGTAAGTGTTTCGTGTGTGATGTGGAGATTAGTGAGTCAAGTAGTGATGTGTCCACAGTGAGTAAAAAAGGTATAAGTTCCCTTAGAAAAGCCAGTAAAGAGAGGGGTGACGAGAAATTCAGCCAGCTAGCAAATTTGAATATAGTGATCAAGCCGCTACGACGCATAGTTTCCGAGATATAAGCGAAAAACCCAAAAAAGGGACCTTTCGAGTGCCCCCCTCCCCCCCGCTCACCTCCTAGGAGTGGGGACTTTTGATATGTTCATCTCCAGACCAGTCCAAACAAAGTTCCGAAGTCAATTTTTCTGTCCCTAAAATTTCCCTCTATAATCATTCGTTGCCTGGACTATTACATCCACCCAAAAAAATTCTAAACCCTATTCTTACGACACTGCCGCATTAAACACATAAATCGCGCAACTTGCAATTCGTCCATACTCCGTACGAGATCAAAGTCGAACTGCAACGTCGCTTATTTCGAGACAAGGCTTTTTTGGAAGTTAATTTCGTCACTTAAATAGCCCTTGCTTGTACGAACACTGGAATCAATCGAATGCCCATAGAAGTAAAAAATCGACCAACTTAAATTATTTTATGGGTAGAAGCCCGAAACGTGTTTAATGCGTAGATGCGATGTAGTGGACTATGCGACTGACAGCCGTAGGAACACCCAGGAGGCTATTTGGAACGGTATTTTCTATACTCTTAAAATTTCCTCCGCTAGAGGTCTATCGGTCCTAACTTCTGTAAAATTTTCAAAATCATATATGTACCTATGATACAGTTTTTGAGATATACAAGTTTAATTTTTTGAAAATTTGTTGTCCCCCACTTCCGCGCTTTCCGACCACACTCAACAATTTTTCAGTAGACTCCACTAGTGATTCTATACACAGAAACCAAATTTTATATTCCTGGGATAACCGAGTCGAAAGATATTGTAATGCAAAGTTTTTCACCCCCACCGCCATACTACACCACCCCCTTAAAATTTTTGACTCTTTTTTAATTTTCTAATATCTTTTAAGGCAACTACGAAGGTGCAGCCGTCTGACATCAATCGTTCATCAGGAGATATACATTTTAGAATGTTGCAATCCCAGTTTTAATCGTTTTGGACGCATTGTCCCTCCCCATAGAGCTAGTGGAGACGACAAGCTATCAGTTTTGTATAAAGCGCTTTGAAGCCAAAAACACGGTGAAAAGTGAGACAAAACAGGTTCCTTATATCAAATTGTTGTTGTATTAGCGTGTGACTGAGTGAGACAAAACAGGAGCCTTATGTCAATTTGTTGTTGTTTTGCGTGCAAGTGAATGCGACGACTTCCGCCTTCAACTCAATCCCTGCTTGTCATCTCCAGTATATAAATCTCTATGTCCCTCCCCCACTCGCACACTCCTTAACCCCTATCAACCTATTTTGGAAATGAGTCCTCGATTATAGTACTATACAAAAGTTCCAGCTTTCAGCCTTCTAGCATGAGCGGTTCCTGAGATCTAGAAACTAAAAATGTTCATTTAAAACGCCCCTCACTCCAAATTTTTTATCTAAAACGCTCCCCCATCAACTATATTCTTGGTTATAATTGGAGAGTATTTAATTTTTCTGTTTTTCTGTTCCTCTTTTAAGTTCATCCCAAATTTTGGCCAAAAAATTATAAATTCTAAATTACATAATATAAAGTAGTTAAATATCGAGACCTTACCACTGCAATAATCTTCCATTAAGTGCAATTCGTATAATCCCTTATGGACTGACTCCGAACATCGCTCACAGGATATATAACTTGCTTTAGCCTCACACTCATCTAAAAGATTTTGTGTAAATTATAAGCTTAAACTTCAGCAGTTAAATAAATACTAACTTGTTAAATGATAATTGAGAGCGGCAACTTCTAGAACTTGACTACATTGAGGGCACTTCGTTAGAAATGGGCAAGCTTTCCAGTAGTGTTTGTCGAGTAGCGTTTGATCACCTTGTCCAGCCCAATCACAAAAGGGACACCGTCTACAATAGATCATTTTCATTAGACTATATACATTAAAAGTAATTATAATTTACATAGTTTCTAATTCATCGAGCGATTCGGAATTTGAATTAGAGCTCTTTCTGGACCCTTCTGAGTTCATAGACTGCTTCAACTTTTCATTGTATTCCTGCTTCCCATTACAGGCTGTTTTCATACCGCCGTTGTTTATGTCAGCTATGGCATGACCACTTTTACTTTTCAAAATTTTTGTTTCAGAACGATGCATAGGACTTCCTTGGCTTTCTGGCGTTCGAGATTGAAATCCGAAACCACTGCGACCTTCATATCTCACATTTTTTGCTTTTAGCTCTGTAGGAGACAGGTGTTGCTTATCGTTTTTGGTCGAAGGCGATGACATAGGACCATTGCTGTTGCTGACAAATTCTTTATTGGCGTCCAACATTTCTTTTTTTCGTTGCATGTCTAATTTATCAAATTCTGTAAATAATTGTCGATAAAGCAAATTCCGCCTAGTTACATCATCGTCAGGTGGCAGCTGCTTTCGGACAAGGCGGGGATTAACTTTATAAACTAGCAAAAGCACACGTTCAGCGACTTTTCGTACTGGCTCTGCAGGATGATGAATTCCCGAACATCCACATTCTGACAAAGTTCTACATGTCAAACCACTTTGTTTGTCCGTACTTATCCCTTGGCTTAGAACTAGTTGTTCTAGCATTTGCATACGACTTAATGCTAGCCTGGGATGTGTTCCTGATCCCACGGTCCGTGATAAGGCAGGAGCAACTAAATGTTGCTCTCGGACCTCAGGACATGCAGCTATACTTAGAATTGTATGTTGGGCTAGGGTATGAATACGTGCCGAAGGGTCACCGCTTTTGGCTTGTAGTTCCGGTAACAGACGATCCACACATCTCGCGACTTCATTAGGAGATACTCGGCTTGGAACAAACTCTAGAAATAATGCTCGAACAGTTTCCGTTGCTTGGCTGAAAACTGAATAAACTGCATCACGCACGGCTCGATGCAATAACAAAGCTGCACTTCGAGCTATTTTATTGGCTCCTGAAGAGTATTCTCCTTCCTGGCCCTTCAAAAAATTTCGCAATCGTACTAGTCCATCTTCTCTATCTTGAAACTGACGAGAGTAAAACTGTTCAACCTAGAAATGGAACTAATAATGATCCATTCTTAAATCGATTAATAAGTTCTCCGGATTAATACTTACGAGATCACTACCAAAAACCAATATTGGAAGCGCCGCTTGTCGCCGTTCACGATCATTCAGACGTGATCTTCCTCGATTAGGGTCGCTATCCAACAATGCGGTACCTTGACATTCCCTTAAAAATTCATTAGTATGTGAACTGAAAAAGAATAGGTCCGAAATGAAAAGAAACTACACGGGCATAGTTAAGTCAAATGCAAATGAAACTCAAAGTTACGACATCGATAGTTCCGTTAGAAAAGATGCTTACTGCCTTAGCGCTGGTATGGCACGTTCCTCGTAATCTTCGTAGCTGTTTCTTGGCGCACTTTTGTTGCGTCTTCGTAGGGATCCTTGGCTAGATATCGGTGATCCACGATTCGGACTTCGACCTATTGTATTAAATTTGGGCGAATTTGGGACATCGTCATGCGACTTTTTCAACGTGCCAGTCATATGAATTTCTGATATATGGCTCGAGCTTCCTCCATCCGTCGAAGATTTGTCATCGTTGGCACTCTTTGGGCTTAGTGTTGCTGTAAGATGGGCTTCAGTTAAGGCTGTTGCTACATCCTGAAGACTTGGCGGGGACGGTAGTGTTGGCTTCGATGCATAGAGATCTGTACATGTATCGTTTTCGCTTAAAACACCATTTCTCTCGAGAAGAATCTCAATTTCCAGCCGTTTTAGAACAGAGTTTCTATAAATTTCGATTTGCTCCTTGCGCAGTTTCGCAGTAGTAAAATCTTCCTGTTGAACTGCCTGTCTTTTAGCTAAAGAATAACGGCCAAGACGTTCTCCAGCGTTTCTCAATGCTGTCATACACAATTTTAACTTTCGTGCATATTCAAATCTTTCATCATTAACGGCTTTACTTTTCTTTTGTTCCATTTCTCTAATAATTTCAGCAATCCCTTCTTCTACGTACATAGAGAACAGAAGGTCATCACAGATCGAAGCTAAAGCATTTTCATTTGATTCTGTCAGCGGAACTGCTGAGGCACATGCTGGTCCTGTTGAGTCCTCTTCTGACTTGTCAAGCCCTTCACCGAGTATATTAACAGCGATTAATGCAATTTGCCCACTTGTATTAAATTCGTTTGAGTATGGCGAACCAAGACGTAATTTCAAGTGAGTGCCATTTTTTGGAGCCACTGAAACGCTTTGCAGTTCACGAGATTTGAAATTAGTTGAAGAATTGTCCGACAACGCTATAAAGCCCAAATAGTCAAAGCACTGACTTGAAGGAGTGCTGGGCATTCCTTTTGGAGAGTAGTGTAGCCATAGTTCAATTTTTTGCGCTATATGCAAGTAAAACAATTTTAACTCATATTAATAAATTATTGAAATATATTTACGAATCAAATATTGGTGCGCAAGAACTTGGATGCGGGAAATTTTTGCTGGTTTTTGAAATCTTAGCACTATATCCTGCGGAATGATTTTAGTACCAGATCGGCTTCTCCATCCTTGGATAGTAGGTCCGTGAGAGTTAAGTTCACTAGCTGGAAAATCATTGTCTTCATCTGAAAACAATAATTAACAAAATTCATCAGGAGCTAAAAATGCGATAGTAAGAATGAGATACATAAGTATGTTTAGCTAAACCAGTGAGAGGTTGAGCGAGTATGCAGGATAATTGGGAATGAATATAATTAAAAAGAAAATAAAAGGACTATAATTTGAATCATGATGGAATATGTTTGCAGCATAGTTGCTATGTATAAAAATCGTCACGAAAGTATTATGGTACATTCTGTCGACAACAATTGAGATTCATATTACAACACAAAAATTAAGTGGAACAATGTAATTTCAGCTATCTACGACACGGCACGAGATAGTATTGCGAATCCATTTTTGTGACTTTTAGCGTTGTCGAACAGTTCAAATCCGGGACTGCAGAATTCGGGTTGAATGGTCATTCTTAAATAGGTGAGTAATAGTAATCAATGGCGCAACAGCCCAAATCGGGCCTAGGCCTCAAAAGTAATGCTAGAGTTACTTCATTACGAGACCAACGGAACACTAAGAAATGAAGTGGTCAGCTACACGCTCGTCCGTGATTATTACCTCGATTTTAACTCATTTACAGCTGAGTGAAATGGTAATCCGGCACCCAGTTCCATTCTCGAATATTATTTGTCGCCAAGTAGATTCGAATCTGGTACCAGGTGCACCGAAGTCAAGTGCTCTAGCCACTAAGCCCCCACTACTAAAATAGGCAGAACTAGTAAATTCTTAAAACAGATTGACAGGCCTATTCAGGACCAGAGTCACAAGACACAAAGTAGGTCGAGAGTCACAATTTTGTATTAATGTTGAATTAATTGTGACTTTCGACCTACTTCGCGACTTGTGACTCTGGTCCTGAATAGGCCTGATAATCTGTTTACAAATTTTTAATCGGGTGGCAGTTTAGTTGAGTGGCTAACGACTGTGCACTTAAATGAAATCGTGAACTCCAACCCTGCAAGCTAGGAAGTTCTATATTGCTACAATGGTACCCTATCAACTCTCTCTTATGTATGACATCAGTTTCTAGTAAGATAACAACATCTCCTAATATCCAACTGGAATGCGGATAAGATTCTACACACTTCTCGCATGTTCTTCACACTTCCCAAACATTCTACACATACAGCCAGGCTAGAGATGTCTCAACACAACACATGCAGTATATGAGCGCTGCGGGGTTTGTACACGGGACTAATTTCTACTGCCAAAGCGTGTTGACGTACAGTCCTACGCGAAAGTGTTTGTAAAGCGAATTGTATTGATAACAGGGATCGAGTAGGTCGGGATATATTACCAAATTTGTGATAATTGAATGTGATTAATAATTGAGTTTTACTTCAAGTATGCGAACTCCTGGTGCTGAAAACTGACTATAAAATACGAATGAAGAGCAGTGATGCAAACTTTTAAAGACTCTCGAAATGTAAGTAGATCAGAAGTAAAGAAAAAGTAAGTAGATGATAAGTAGGTTGCATTGACATTAAGCAAACCATGTAGTGGTATGTGTTTTAGCGCAAATCTTCTTGACTAGCCATTAACCATTAATAAATGGTCAATGACTAATGAAAAGGGTCTTTTTTCAAAAACATCGAATATTTCTGTAACTTAAAAAATGAATAGAGGAAGGAAATGCTTAATGTTAGAAATTACTTGGTTGTTTAGTACGTTTCATTTTGTACCTCACGACATGATCGTTTAAAAAACACTAGAACGAGACGTTCGTTATAAAACAACAGAACATTATGCTAGAAAAGCGGGGATTCCAACATGCATATTTTACGATAACGTTTTAAAGGTGGTTATGCGGTGCTTCTGTTCATCTGTTAACAAACATGAACATTTCAATTAAATCTGCGCTACTCAAACTCTGTTTGTTCAGTAGAAGAAGCATTAGATAACAGCTTCATAAATATCCATTAAAAAAATATTCAGTTTGATGCCCTATACACACGGCAGCGTTAATATCGTATTATCTGCCATTTGGCTATTAACTCGACTTGATACGTAATTATTTGACTATTATCTCACTAATTTAATACAGTTCCAAAGTCTGTATTAAATTGTTCTACGATCAAGCTTTTAATAATCTTGACGCAATGCGATGCATCAAAGAGCTTCTGTTTTTTCCCCAGTCACATGTGTTTTTGGCATTTGTTGCATGAAATTGATTAATTTATTAATAATTAATCAAATATAAATTTCTGCGAACGGGTAAAAAAGAGTTCTGTGGTCCATATATGACGAGCAGAAGCTGATAGATGCTTCGAGGAACAGTTTGCCAGACTTAAGGCAAGCGAAACAGAACTCGTATGTTTTCGCGGCAATTGAATTGTCAAACTGTTTGAGCTTTTTTCTGAATTTAATATAGATTAAAATAAACGTACGTGTGTCATCCTCCAAGTTTCAAAGAAAGCTTTTGATTTAATCTATATTAAATATTGCCGTGTGTCTAGGCTCCAGGGCATTAACTGTGGAAGCAAAAGTAAGTAGAAGTAAGTAGGTAAGTTGGTGGTAAGTAGAGTAGACCAAGTCAAAAGTAAGTACATCTATTTACTAGTATGTAGTAATAATATCGTTTGTATTTCATTACTATATTTTTCAAAATTAACGGAAATATAGTCTAACTTTTAAAGACACAATTTTCACCAAATTATAAAACGGAAAAATTACGTTGAAAAACTTAATTTTCTTTATATTTCCACAATCAAGTGCACAAAGTTTCAAGGAATCGATGGTCATACATGCAGCTAATTTGTTATGGAATGACCAAATCGTGAAAAATCTTAAAGAACACATTTCGAAACACACATAAATATCACAAAATTTAAAGAAGATTGCGGATATAAAAATATTCTGCAAAAGGACATTGTGAAACAATATACTGACATACGACAATATACATATTTAATAAAGAATTGAGCTATGCATTCAAGACAACACCTGCCAATGATAGTTGCGATGAATGGGGTTGTTACTACATCCAACCAGGACAGTCATAAAGAGGAGCTTGCATACTGCCTGGAACGCCAATTACCAGAAGCCCAATGCTAACCAGCATATTCGATAATGAATCAAGAGAAGAATATAGAATAGGATAGAATCAATTTATTTTTAAAATCCAATTAAAGATGATAAACAATTAAAATACCGTAGGCTAGGAGCTTTACACATATACGTCATGGGCGTGTTCTTAAAATGGAACGTTGAAATTGTATGAAAGCCAGGGGGCCAGCCCTAAATACGGGTAAAAGATTAGCAACATTAATTGACAAAAATGTTGCATATGCAAATATGAGGAGTATTTGGAAGATGCATCTAACAAAAATTTAGCTGAAAAGAAGTGATAAGTAATGAGCTGTGTAGAATCCAAAAAAATTAATAGTGTTTTATGTCGAAAACTATTTCTAAACATAGGTATATGGATTTTTCACGTACGACCTACCTGAAAACAAAATACAAATCGCCAAATACGGTGCCCATTTTTTTATTTTAAGTCCATCCGTTTTTGTGACGTATATTTTTAGTAAGGCAACAGTACAGTACCCCGAGCTACTCGATCTAAATTGGTAGATTATTTTCAAAGTCTAGAGATTGACAGAGTCTCATTCATATCATACAGGAAGCGAGAATCCCAATGGGCTGTAACGCAATAGAAGAAACTATTGGGTGTCAGGGCTGACTAGCAGAACACTGCACAACTTAGTTACTTATATTTATTTTTCAAATTGACATTCGTCCTTCCTTCACTACAATTTACTGTATAACCGGGTCAATAAATAAATAATTCAATCAGACTCTTGTATCAATTTAACGACTATCGATTAGCCTAGCCTCATGAGTATACAGGCAGGTCATGATGTTATAACGTCGATGTATCGTGTATATTTCATAGCTACGCCATTAAAAATTTGCACAAAAATCAAATTTCTTACCTGAGGCAAAAACCACATTGAAGGCAATCTTTTTTGCCATAATCCATTAGTTGATTACGTCGTTTCAAATTTGTAATAATATCATGCAACAAAATTGATTAAAGAATAAATTGCACTACAAGGAATCAACTAAAACACACTCGGTCCTATGAGAAAGGAAAGATATATGTACGTTTTTCTAAACAAAAAGTTTATTATACGGATTTTAGAATCTCTTTCGATTTAAGAATTTCTTTCGTCAGCAAGACTAGAACACATTCCACTATCTGCACTCAATGGATCCTTCTTATCGATTAACAGCTATGACTTTAATTTGCACATGCGTCGTCTCTTCGCATATGTTTTTGACGTGGAAAACACGTGGAATTCATGGAAGGAGTTATTTGAAAACATTGAAACCAGAATCATTTTTTCAATTAACAAAAAGCTATTCAGTAACGTACTCGTTCGTATGTGCATTCCATTCTTGCAATGTTACTCTAATAGACCAGTGGAAAGTGCATGGGCATGTAAGAATATTCCACACTTGCGAATGTTTGTATCAATGAGGTGGTACAAAATACAAAATTTATGGACACAATTTAAATATGAAATTTGAACATCCGCGAAAAATTCCTGAAGTTATTGTAGCTGGGGCTAATAAAACCCGGGAGGGATGAGCGAATTTTCTTGGGGGGTTGGCGATTTTAACAATTTAACGTTAAGTACCTGGGGAGTAACCATAAATAAATAGTACCTACCTACTTACTAAATTCTTCAGGATTACCGACGAAAAGATCATATAGAGCAGGCGCGAACGCAGAAAATTATTTCGCGGGGGGTTTTCAGACAAAAAATTATTTCGGGGTGGGGGGGGGGTATAGACAAATTTACGCGTTGAGTATAAGTTACATTTAGTTATGCGCTTGTAATTACATCATTTCGGGGGGGGGGGGGATGGTTTGAACTCCCAAAACCTCCCCTGCGTTCGCGCCTGATATAGAGTATTATAAGTTTTATCCAGCCCGAAAAGTTTGTAACGCATAGGACGAAAAAAAATTATATATTATTTTGTGTTCACCCTCAAATCCGTATGATGTCCGTCCGTCCGTCCGTTTGCACGATAACTCCAAAACGCGTCGGCCTAGAAAGTGGAAATTTGGTCACCACCTGTAAAATAAAAAAGTAAGCTTTAGTTCGTTAATGGGCGCTATCCTTGCACTTCTCCGGGTACCTCCCATACAAGTTTTTAAAACACGTGTTTACAATTATTGCCCAAATGCTTTAAGTTAAGAACTTGAAATGTTACAATGTTTGAAGCGTAAGTTCCAAATATGATGCAAATCGAATGAGTCTTTCGTGTAGCAGCCTGGAAAAGTCCTTCAAAAAAGTATGTAAGTTACAGAATCTCTTATAACTCCAGTACGAGTTAAAGCAGTATATCAATACCAAGACTAAGTTCATTATTTTGCGCCATCCATCGACTCCTTCGGGTAGCTGTCATACAAAAGTCCTTACAACACGTGTTCACCAATATTAAACGATAACTTTAGAATGCGTTGATAGTAAAATAGTCGCAGCTGAAACTATTTACATATGTATATGAAAGATTTCACGTAAGTTCTTTATGTATTTGCCATACAAAAAATCTATAAAATCTCCTAACCTTATTTAAGGACCTCACTATGACTCAAGAAATCGACTAACCACTAATCAATAGCTTCTACCTCAAGTAAAAGGTCATGTAATAATTGTTTGTGTTGTATATTGTATATTCCCAACTGAAATATAAACCGGAATTCACTATTTCATCTAGAGTATCATACGATTGGCTTGCAGCCGATCGTGACTGCTGTATGGTTTTATTTAACTTCGGATCGTTCCTACGGTCGTCAGTTGCGTTCTAACTGGAAGTTTCAACATATTATCATACAAAAGTTCCGTTTAGAATTAATAAATTTTCTCATTCCGATCTGTGACGCATGTGCGCGGCTTGAGTTTAAGTCGACGGCGACAATGCACGAATTGCAAGTCGATAAGATAGGTCAGGGAGGTTTGGATCCAGGCTAGACCGTCGTCGGATGAATTCAAGGAATCCAGTACAAGAGAAGGCTTATAGACTTAAGTTAATGACGTAGAGAAAGCATAAGTTGACCTAGGAAAACGGGGAAGGACTGAAAAATGGTCTGTTTTTTAAGTTCTAGCAGAGTGAGGAGTTCGATTATTAACGATATGAAATAGACACAGGTTGGTGACGAGTTTCATGTGTCTTTAATGTGTGTCGATCTACACCGCTTTTAATGACGATTACTTGTTGCGAATCCATCAAAATAAGGAAAGAAACATATTTTTGTCAAATCTATACTTGCATTTTTGCATCAATGTTAATTTTCTTCAGGCGTCACGGACTCGGAATGTCATCGACGAAAAGTGACGATCAAAAAGTGACAACTGTCGGTTGCAATCGACATTCACAATCGTCTTTTCATGCGTCGATATCAAATCGGCATCGAAGTGACGCGACGTGACAATCACAATACGGTCGAATGTTTCTAAAGTTTGTTGCAATATATTTTCACACTCAAAATATTTTTTTATTTGAAATATAAAAGGAGTAATAACGCCTGTTATTTTATTTGAATCTATAGTTGAAAAATTATTAGACAATAATAGCTTCAATAGCTTCTTCATTGTGTGATATGTACATACAAAGATTCTTTAAACAGTTCATTAGGTAAATGTATGTTATCCAAGCTACAAAAAAATGCAATTTTATTTTAATTCCTATTTTAATTTGAAACCAATTCCAGTTGGTCCAGTGAATTTATATATGTACTTTGAATTTCAATAAAACGTCTTAAATAGAATGTGATTCAACTTTTTGCAGAAAACCCGAGCACGCTCGAACACATTGCTCGTAACACTTCTCGAAACCCTCGCAACCCGAATCCTAAATAGGAAATTTTTTTAATAAGATAAGATATTCTTTAGATTCAGAAACACCTACGTAGTAGGGATCCCGGATGATCCTTTCGCCTTCAGGATCAAAGTCGCCCAGAAGCAGTACCTTCGCAGTGCCATTCGCCGGTTGCAACTTCTTTAAGTCTGAAATGTTTTCGTCATCCATTCCAAAGATATAATCGAACACTTCAAAATCTTGACGCTTTATTTGACGCGCCTTATTCGTGTAAGGCAGTTCATGTTTCTTCATCGTTTTTAAAGCTCTATGATCAGGACTCCGGCCAATGTGCCAAGCACCTATAGCTGCACTGTCAACTTCCCACTCAGACCCGACTCCAGTACTACTCACAGTGTCACAAAATACTGCCTCGGCGATAGGAGATCTGCAAATATTTCCTGAAAAGAATTAATATATAAAATCCTAATTTGGTTAATCTTATGTTTAGATACCTAGGCATACCATCAAAACTTTTCGTTTCTTAGTTGCCATTTTCTCTTCCCAAAGTGACTTTCTTCCCTTCGAAATAAATTCTTAATTATATATATTAACTGCAAGTGCCAAGTACCACACTATAGGTTATGGTTCGCGTCAATTTGACATCAAAAGTTGTTCAGAAAAGTTACTGCAAGAAAGTGTAAGAAGTGCAGGCAAAAAGAACAGACCTGGGGCTCAATTCTCGAGTTCGCTCGAGATTCATTTCATTCGAGATCTTCCACGATTTCCCAGATTGTCGAATGAAACGGCTTGGCTGGTATTCTTGAAATCTCACCGGCGTCTCACGTTCGAGAATTGTCGAACGTAAACTAATAATGGTGATTTCTTTTCTGCAAAAAAAATGTGACCCATTTAGATGCAAAATTATTGCAGTTCTGCGCTCTTTTTTAATGGTGATTTCTTTTCTCAAAAAAAATGTGACCTGTAAAGATGCAAAATTATTGCAGTTCTGCCCTCTTTTTTGACAGTTCCGTCCGACAGAACGCTTTCAGGTCAAAAAGCTATTATTAAAATTTAAATATATTTATACTACACTCCGTATGATTTCTAATTACCGTATGACCCGTTGGACAGTTTAATTTATACTTTTAAATCGTTTGCCGCTGTGTCGTAGGATATTTTTTTCTTATTTTCATCGTTTCTTACGCACATTTGAGGTTAAAGGAGTTGCACCGCCGAAATTTTCGGGGCAAGAAATGCGAGTTTTCAGGTCAATTTTAGCCACGGACTCAAACCCCTTTTTCTAGCAGGTCAAAAAAAATTTGAGAATAGAACAGCGGAACTGCTAGAACAAAAATTAAGGGCAGAAACGGGTCACATTTTTTTGCAGAAAAGAAATCACCATAAATTAATACCCATACATTTTGCTTGCTAGGATATTGCACTTATGAATTATGATTTTTGACAGAACTGCAATACCGACTATACTGGCTGAAAGTTAAGTCAACTCGAAGACTTCATACTCCCTCGTTATTGTTTTTGTTATGTATTTCACTATTTTATAATATTTAACGTAGATAAAACCAGAAAAATGGACACCAAGGATAATAAATATTCAATACTGCTTCCTACATATAATGAGCGCGATAATCTGCCTATTATTATTTGGTTAATTGTGAAATGTATGACTGCAGAGTGAGTTCCACGTAATCATTGAAATGTTCAGGCTTAATCATTTTTCAATTAAAGAAATCTACGCTACGAAGTTATTATAATAGATGATGGAAGTCCTGATGGCACGCTTGAGGTGGCCAAGGAATTGCAAAAAATTTATGGTGAAGAAACCATACTACTCCGGCCGCGAGCTTCCAAACTTGGTCTTGGGACGGCATACATGCACGGCGTAAAGCATGCAACCGGCAACTTCGTTGTTATTATGGATGCGGATTTAAGTCACCACGTAAGGATCATAGAATAAGCATTTACTACTAAACCAGTTGAAACTGAAAGGCATATTCAATATTGAACAGTAGCCAATCGATTCCATCCCATATTTACTTGTAGGATATTTAGGTCCTCCCACAAAGCGACTGATTTGCAAATGGGTTTCATACACAAACAGCAGTTTGCAACCAAAATTGAACCTGACATTGATTTTGGATCAGTACCCAAGTTCTTATCTTTAAATAATTGTTTTCTTTAATTTGTAGTGTAGTGTGTGCAACCATGCAATTAAACTGTTTTACGGCTATCAAATGCAATTGCATGAACTAGTTGAAAACAGTAGCTCAGTTCTGTAACTTATGAGTGAGAAATTTCTCACCAAAAAGTCAAAATGAGGACGAATTGATGCAGTTTTCTCTCTGTATTCTCTCCAAATGAGAAAGCACCGTACTTGACTTTTGACTACGTATTTGGCAATCTTTAATTTCTCATTTGGTGAGAATACAGAGAAAACTGCATTAATTCGTCCTCATTTTGAGTTTTTGGTGAGAAAGTTCTCTCATAAGTTACAGAACTAAACTACTGATTGCAATTCGGTGGTAATTTTATATACTTTAATCAAGTTTCCTTAAAGTTTCATCGAAATCGTTGCAAAATTATAAATCGAACTTAAGCTTAATCTTTTGTTTTTCAGCCCAAATTCATTCCAGAATTCATTAAACTTCAAGTTACTGAAGGATACGATGTCGTGTCTGGCTCACGATACATTGGAGAAGGAGGAGTGTTTGGTTGGGACTTCAAACGGAAGCTAATTTCACGATCGGCAAATTTCCTTTCACAACTTCTTCTGGGTGTGTCATCTTCGGACTTGACCGGTTCATTTCGTTTGTACAAGAAGGACGTTCTGCAAAAGCTAATAGATGGTTGCGTCTCAAAGGGTTACGTTTTCCAAATGGAAATGCTGGTCAGGGCCAAACAGTACAACTATACAATCGGAGAAGTACCAATTACTTTCGTGGATCGTGTCTACGGCGAATCTAAGCTCGGAGGAACGGAAATTGTTCAGTTCGCGAAAAACTTACTGTATTTGTTTGCTACTACGTAAAGCTGAACAAAAGTTGGTGATAGTTATCATTTAAAGAATTACTATTTATAAGGTCATGCTAAAATAGTTTCTCAGATTATATCAATTTTGCTAAGATAAAACCCATTTTTTACTCCCTTCAATTGATTCAAAATTGCTATAATTTTGGAATAATGGTAAACGAATGAGTGAAATTTCGTAAAATGTGGGCGATTGATGGCACTTCAATTTTCCAAACCCAAGGGGAAATAATCCGGACAGTTGTTATCTCAATACAAAGTGCAGTTTCATTAACGACTTAGGTTCTACAAATAAATTCCCGAAGACATGGCCATTCATTAATATCGAGTTGTATTAATAAGCAATTATTTTACGTTGCAACAAAGGACAGTTCTGGGATTAATACGACGAAATTAATCTTGAACTTTAATCCGGATAACCTTCAATAAGTCCAAATCTTAATAGAAACGAAAATATGTGGTGTTTTGAAATTTAACTTTTATCAGTCAGAAGCTAAGGGTGTATTCGTAAATCTTAACTCCGCCGCAAAAGAAGTCGGGTCACGCAAAAACGAAAGTAAAACAAAAGTTGTAACGCAAACAAGAAAAAGAACGACAGCCAGACTGAATATAGCCAAAGACGCCAACGAAATGGATGAAATCAATCGACGAATCATGCTAGCAAATACAACTTAGGTATTCGGAATTTCCAATAATGAAATTCAAGAAAGTGTACAGTAACAATAAGCTGCGAATATATAAAACTATAATAATGTACGACCTGTGCACTGTTATGGCAGCGAGACGTTGACATGAACGCGAGCTTCCGAAAAAGCAGTCAACGCATTCGATAGAAAGGACCTCCGAAAAATGCTGGGACCTGTGAAGAAAGTAACGGGCTGGCGAATAAGATACAACAACCGTGAACTGTATCAACTCTTCGAGGAGCCAGAAGCTTCAATCAATTATCAATTATCAAATTAAGTAAACTGCAGTGTGCTGGCCACGTAGAGCGAGTGGAAGATAGAATAATCCTCAAATGTGCTTTTAAAGACAAAGCTAGTGCTAATAGGCCAGAAGGCAAACCAGAAAAACCATCTTTACAATTAGCAGCTGGAGGACGCGGTCTTTCGAAACGATTGGAGGCGACGACTTCAGGAGGCCATGACCCGATTTTTTGCTGTCGCACCATTGATGATGAAAATCGTTATAGGGAAGTATCGTAGAGTTTTGTTTTTAGTCTTAACGACTGCTCGCATTGCTGAAGCGGAATTGCAACTCTGATAAAATATAAAGTTTACGATTCCGTTACGGAAAATGCAATCCCGGTTACGATTTGAAATGGATTCTAAAAGTCTTTGCGTTTGAAGCACGGTTGAGTATCAATTCGCAGGTTCGTTCGGTAAACTTTTAGAATAGAGCACAAGCGAAAAAAGGACGAAAAATATTTTTCGTATTTTCGAAACACTTTATAAACTAAACTTTGATATGTTTCAGTTTGTGGTCAACCAAAATATTTGACATTTTCCACCTATAACTACAAAAAAAAAACGATTTCTACTTTTGCTCACCCAGTACATTTTATTCAAACCGCCATGACGATTCTGTTTGACGTTTCTCGTCACACATTCGTATTCATGTGGAGGGAGTTTAAATCCCTTTGGCCCCACAGGGCTGCACGAAAGGTAGTTGGAGCGTAGCGCACGTCAGCTCAACATGGCGGCTCGAATTGTACTGGCTACGACTGGATGAAACCAAAAATTTTAAAACGTTTTTATTCATTGTTTTACGTCCCAAAAATTATTGTCCACATCCTAAAACAAACCTAAGTTTCATTTAGAAATTAAATATGAAAAATCTTTTTTTCGCTTTTCCCGAACCCTCAAACGATTTTTCGGAGGGCGGTCGGTCGGCGTACAGACGGACTGAACATTTTTCTGTCTACTAGTCATGAACTGCGAAGAAAAAATTTCAGGGTAGAATATTTTTTTTGTCTAAATCGACCACAATACTGTGTTATTGTAATAATAAAGTAAAAGCACATAGTACAACAGAGCTACAAATGAAATCATATAACATCGACCAAGAGTCTTGGCGCAACTTTATTTTTTTTTTGGTTGAACTCCGAAATGTGTTTAATGTTGCGAGTTGGTGTAGGTTACTATGGGACTGAAAACCTAAAAAATAACGTTCCAAATAGCCTCCTGGTTATTCCTTAGGTTGTCAATACCATCTCCACCCACACTGCATCCCAGCATTAAACACGTTTCGGACTTCAACCCATAAAATAATAAAGTTGAGCACAGACTGATGGCCGATTTTTTTAGTTTTAATTATTCTAGTAGCACATCTACATATGTATAAATACCAAGGTTCAACTTTCTAGCATAAACCGTTTCTGAGATATGAAATGTCTATACAGTTTTATAATTTTAGCTTTCTATCCTTTGTGGCTTGCGAGAAATCAAAATCAGAATTTTTTCATTTCCGCCCCCTCCCACCATCACTCCTCACACCCACACCCTCTCATTTTCTACGACGGAGAGACGGACGGAGTCTACGGCGGAGAGACGTACATTTTTTTTTTTTTTTGCTTTTTTGGGGTCTATTAGTCCTAAAACGTGAAAATACAATATTTCAGATTAGCAAATTTGATTGAAATTTCAGGTTGATAACAATACTATTACTAAAATAAGAAAGTAAAAATTGCGGCACACCATTTTAAGTACTGACTGAGGAGTTCTTATGACACATCAAGCTTAGCGCAATGTCAGCATAAAAATGACTGTTAAAATTGTACTGCCAGTTGTTCGGACTGAGAAAGTGTGCCCAGCTAATCTTACCCCGTAATTCAGAAAAATAGAACGTATCGTCTGAACATATTGAATAGAAAAGTGCCACTTTCGTCACTGCTCCTTATATCAGCAAATGGCTTTATGATCACAAAAATATCAACAAAACGTTTCCAGCCGTTGGGTTAAACTAGGATTTTGTTTAAAAGCGTACATACATAATATTCAAAACATTGTCTGCAGTATTTTCTTTAAAATGTATTTACTATATATTATTACAAATGGATTCTTTGTCAAAATTTGTTCTGAAATTAGTTAATATTCGAAGTTTTGCACAGTAATGCTTTTTGTAGAATTCATGGCGTTACCAAAGTTCTAGTGCTCCTAAATAATGATTTAAGTGATCCTATCAAGCTTAAAATCATTGAGACTAGGGAGCAGATTTGAAGCAGCCTTATAAAATTATACTCTAGATCGCGATGTAGTTTATCGAAACCATAATACAAAGTAACAATTCCGAGCACAAATGCACTTAATCCAAAAAAATTGTGAATTGTTTTGACCGTAACAGTTGCAAGCAGCTTTCTTAGATAAGATGAAAAAAAAGCACATAAGCCCGTAGCCAGATTTACAATCAAAAGAACGGTGCTAGTTAAACCTGAAAGGACAGTTGGAATATCATATACAGATTTCAGTTAGAGCTATCATAAAGTAAACTGTTTTACCTAAAATGCCGTGTATCGATGTAAACTGCTTTCCCTTAACATGAAGTATCATGACGAGCGCTCCTGCTAACCCGAGAGCTGAGCCTAATATTTGAAGTATCCAATGAACGTGTCGCTTTGAATTCATCGAAAAAATTGACATCGCAGCATTTCCGGAATAGAAGCACATTATACCTTCAGCTAATAGAACCTGGTACTGCATGTAAAATATTAGTATAGAATATAAACTCCAAGTATGTAATGCTGACTTACTTGCATTACATACTTCTGATGATGCTTACTCCAATCGTACAGAGCCAGGCATGTAGCGGCTTCGTAGTCACATCGCCTTTGAAACAAAACCACGTCATATAAATGGCGATAAATCCTACGAGCGCTTGATTGCAGATGTTAACGAACACCTCAACTTTCTCTGTAAAAGTCTTTGTTTGAGTCTGCATAATGTCTTCAATTCCGTTACTCTTAGCACGTAGCTTAAAAAATTTTTAATTCTAACTGAATTGATTGGCAAAGCCAGACTGCCTTTTATTAAATTTACTCTAAAGCGTGCCGTGACCGCTGACTTATCTTCTGCCATCGTAAGATAACAGCGAAGTGTAGCCAAGCACGTCTCACATTATCATGGGCATTTTTTGATGATATTGATGATAAATTTTTTGTAATTTAATAATTAGTCAATGATAGGAACAGACGTTGTCAACTGTTCTGTTTGGACGAAGAAAACTTCTTGCTTTTAGCTAACGTAATAAAAAAGACACCGATATCAGTAACTTTAACGTCTAAATAATAGTTATAAGTGACGTTCATACTTCTACAACTATAAAAAATAAGAAAAAAAAACATTTCGAGAATTATCGGGTATCAATAAATATTTTTTGTTCCAAATATATTAGCAGAGAACTGTAATGATGAAATGTACAATTAAAATTCATTTCTAATTATTATCAAGTCCTACTTTATTTTTATTTAAAATAATAAAGTGTATTCAAATCAACCTGAAATTTGAGATGCAGTAGAAAGAGGATTTTCAGATGTTAAAGTTTTATATTTTTTTAAAAAGAATGTTTGTTTCTCGAGTGGAATTGTTGCTTTCATGCAAACGGTCATTTCATAGCTGTTCTGTAAAAGCAAATAATTGCAACATAAACGTAGTTTTTTCTTATCTGGACAACATTGCTTCTTTTGTGATAGAATTATGGTTTTTATTGATCGACTTATCTCTCGTTACTGCTAAAGCATTGGAGATACCAGTCATGACTAGATTTCTTACCACCCATAACTCCACTTAAATATATGATATAAATGTATAATGTACTGGATTGGTGAACATCTAATAAAACTATTGAAATTTTCTTACAAACTTCTTTACATCATTAATCTAGATTTGTACATAATTTTAAATTTCCGCTTACACTTCAAATACTATTAATAGCTTAATTAATTGCTTTAATTAGAAACAATAGTTTTGAGTTGTCTGAACAACGATTTAAGGGGACCAAAAAGAGACAGCACTACTGTTAACACAGTAATAACTTGTAATAATTCTAGGAAATCAGGTTGGATTTCACGTCGCAAATATGTGTATCCGAAATAAAGAGACGCTAATGCCAGTACAAATGCCGAAAACCCGAGAAAATTGTGAATTGCTTTTGTTACTACGGGAGGAATTATATGCTTAATGGTCGTTGATGAAAATGCTGCCAGTCCTGTAACGAAGCTTACTATTAGAATTACAATACTCGACAGACCTGAAAACGTAAAAAAGTCAATAAATAAGAAAAGCACAAATTTAAAGAAAAAATGCGTTTACCCAATATCCCGTGATAAGTTATGAAGTGCTGCCGTTCAATGTGTAAAATCATAATGATTGTTCCGGCTAGTCCCATGACGGATCCGATAAGTTGTAAGATCCAATGCATCGCCCGTTTCATTCGTACTGGAATTTCTGATGTCCATGCATTCGCTGGATAAAAGCACATCAAAGATTCAGCCATCAATAGTTGAAACTAAGAAAGCAACAGAGTCATAGTTAAAAATTACAAAGAAATAAAATTCAATTCCAACCCCAATAGTACAGAGCCATGCATGTAGTGGCGTGGTTGTCAATCCTTTTGTGAAACAATACCACGTCAAGTAAATGGAGACAAATCCTATTAGCACATGGTTTATAGTGTTTAAAAACACCTCGAATTGATGAAAACAAGATTTTCCACTTTTACCGTCAGTACCACCCATTTTGGAATTAATAAACACTAAAATCGGCTATTCAGTTGAACAGTCTTTTATTAACTTCGAAACGGATTCCACGTACATAATTTTTAATTTTTAATTGGAAATCACATAATAGATAGCTCGAAGAATTAATTAATTGACACGTACGAGTGCTATTATTGATCTCTGAATGATATAGAATAAGCGAAAACCTTGATTTTAGATAAGAACGGAAAAAGCAATACTAATGAATGCACTTCGGATTTGGTAATCTCTAATATGAATGTTTCTATAAAATATAATTAGATAAAGCTACAATATACCTACATTAGTTACTTTTTGTAATTACATAAGACCCGAGTTCTTCTGCTCGCAGCAAAATCTCAACAGGATTTTACTTGGAGTAAATACGAAATAAAACAATGTTAAATGCGACGTAGAACGAAGAAAACATTTGTTGGCGTCAAACACACAAAAGGGTTTAGTTCTGAGCAAGTACATTGAGGACGTAAAACCGAAATGATTTATTTCATTTTTGCAAAGAGTTTAATTTGTTTCATAACACATACAAATAGTTTACAATATTATCACAATCATTTACAATATTTTTAGAATCGTATACAATTTTTTTACAATCGTTTACAGTATTTTTGCAATCATTTACAATATTTTTACAATCGTGAACAATATTTTTTTAATTGTTTACAATACTTTCACAATCAATCAATATCAGTCAATATTTATACAATATGCAATATTTTCCAATATTTTGACAAAATTTTTTCAATCGTTTACAATCATTTATAATATATTTACAATCGTTTACAATGTTTTTACAATCGTTTACAATACTTTCACAATCGTTTACAATCGTGTACAATATTCTTACAATCGTTTACAATATTTTTCAATCGTTAACAATATTTTGCAATCGTCTAAAATATTTTTACAATCGTTTACTTTTTTTTTCAAACCAACGTTTATTTTTTAAAAAAAATATCATGTTTGTTACCTGTGATATTCATTTCTTATGAATGAGGTACATACTAAAATGTGCTGTGATTGCTAATCAAGATAACATCAAAATTTCGAATTTATCGCATAAGTTATCGCAGAAAAACGAGTCGTGTATGAGTCGAAGCTACGGGCACTCATGGTACACTGTTCAATCGATGTAAATTAAATTAAGTTATAGTGACTTATCTTCTAACTCCGCCATAGCCGGTCGCAAGCCCAGGTTGAGATAAGGAGGAGCGAGTGAACACATCCTGAATGGCCAGGAACACCAGTGCGTCTCAGGAAGTAGGTCTAAAAATTGGTGTAGTTGGACTCGCGGCATAGCTGTGAGAACTCCAGCACACCATAACCGAAAGTTGTTCACACGTCTATGTACCATAGACCTGGTCCTCCAGGTTGGGGGTTGGGCGATGGGTTAACAACCCATCCCCGGAAAAAAAACCTATTGTTCCGAAAGCAGGACTACAGCCTCGGAAAAGATTGGATCAACGGCAACGACTCTGGCAACGCATTAAGGACTACTCTTTTGGATCTTGGAACGTTCGCTCCCTTTACAGAACAGGTGCACTGCGAGAGCTTCTTCATGAAGTTTCAGGATACAACATCAACATTCTGGCGGTCCAAGAAACGAGATGGCTTGGATGTGAGGTTAATGACTTGCGGACACACACAATACTAACCAGTGGAAAAGCTTCGGGAAGCAGGGAATTTGGAGTAGCTTTCGTGGTAGATATAAAATTTAAGAACTTAATCACCGACTTCAAACCCGTAAACGAAATACTGTGTGCGATCCGCATAAAAACAAAATTTTTCAATGTATGGCTGGTAAACTGTCACGCTCCAACAGAGGAAAAGGATGATGCAGTGAAGGACATTTTTTACAACACCCTAGAACAAACATTTGACTCTTTGCCATCTAACGACATAAAGATACTTCTAGGAGACTTCAATGCTAAAGTTGGACAAGAGGAGACACATAGAGGAACCACAGGAAGGCACAGTCTCCATAACACCACCAATGACAATGGACAACGTCTAATCGACTTCGCTACCAGCAAAAACTTAGTTGTAAGCTCAACATGCTTCCCCCATCGCAACATTCATAAAAGAACGTGGTCATCTCCGGATGGTCGCACTTTCAATCAAATTGACCACGTTCTGATCGAGAGAAGGGCTGCGACCAGCATTCTAGACGTAAGATCTTTTCGCGGAGCAAACTGCGACTCCGACCACTATCTCGTAAAAGTGAAATATCGATGTCGAGTGGCATTATGCGGGTACTCCAAAAAGGGCAGGACACCCAAATTTGACATCGATAAACTAAAGGACGAGACTGTCGCGTCAGCCTATAAGTCAGCGCTACAAAATCACTTTGAAACATCACGAACTGAAGAAGTGACAACCATCGACCAAGAGTGGACACAGTTGAGAGATGGAATCAGAACGACAGCAGAAAAGATCATTGGATTAAAATCTCAGCAGAAACATAATGACTGGTTCGATGATGAGTGTAGTGACGCAATAACGAAAAAGAATGAAGCTCACAAGGCGTACATTGAAAGACCGACGAGAGCCAAAAAAGAAGGATACGACGAGCTTAGGCGATTATCAAACAAAATCTGCAGACGAAAGAAACGAAAACACAACAATGACATAATTATAAACCTAAATACTGACATGAAGTCACATAATCTACGATCCGCATATACTGCCGTCAAACAAATAAGACAAGGCTATAAGCCACGAACAAACCTCTGTAAAGACAAGGAAGGAAATATCCTTAGTGACGCAGAACAAATTAAACAAAGATGGGTTGAATACTTTAAAAAGCTGCTGAACCCTAACAGAGTGACGACCACCGACCCAATTATAACATCAAGTGCACCATCGGATGAGCAGACATCAACTACGGTACCCACTATCGGAGAAGTGGAAGCAGCCCTGCGCGACCAAAAAATACATAAATCACCCGGAGTTGATGCAATACCAGCAGAGCTCCTAAAGGGAGGCGGTCCATACCTCGCCAACCTCCTACACAAAATCGTGACAAAAATTTGGATGGAAGAAAAAATACCCGTCGACTGGCGCCAAAGCATTATATGTCCAATCTACAAGAAAGGAGATAAATTGCGATGTGAAAATTACAGAGGCATATCATTGTTGTGTACGTCCTACAAAATACTGACGAAAGTAATTCATAATCGATTAAAGCCTTATACAGAAAGTATTATCGGCGAATACCAAGGTGGTTTCAGAACCGGACGATCTACTATTGACCAGATATTCTCAGTCAAACAAGTGCTAGAAAAATGCTGGGAGTATAACATTGACGTGCACCAGATCTTCGTGGACTTCAAACAGGCATACGATAGTATAGATCGTAATGTACTATATAAAATAATGCTCGACTTTGGAATCCCATCAAAACTCGTCCGATTAACAAAAATGACCATGACTGACACTGAATCCCAAGTAAGGATACAAAACGAGCTAACCCAAAGCTTCCGAACAGAATCCGGCCTGAAGCAGGGAGATGGACTCGCTCCCATGCTCTTCAACCTTGCCCTGGAATATGTCATCAGAAAGGTACCCGTTGATACCAGAAGTACCCTACTAATCAAGTCCACTCAACTAGTGGTGTACGCGGATGACGTAAACATCATGGCCAGATCTGTTCCAGACGCAAAGGAAGTCTTCCACTGTCTAGACTCAGCAGCAAAGGATGTCGGGCTAAGGGTCAATGAGAATAAGACCAAGTTCATGACCCAAACAAGAAGAAACGCGCCAACTAGACAAAATATGACCTTGGGGGACTACAATCTGGAGAATGTGGATCATTTCTCATACTTGGGATCACACCTTGTAAGAGACGGCAACGAACGGGACGAAGTAAATCAACGGATCACACTAGCAAATAAGGCATATTTCTCGGTTCTCCCGATTTTAAAATCGAAAAAAGTGCACAGGCTGAGCAAACTTCGCATATACAAGACCATAATAAGACCTGTGCTACTATATGCAAGTGAAACGTGGACTCTCACCCAAGCGTCTGAAAAATCAATAGACGCTTTTGAACGACGAATTCTTCGAAGAATTTTGGGACCAGTAAGAGAAGGCACTGAATGGCGTATTCGGTACAACAACGAGTTGTATAACATCTATGACGACCCAGCCGCATCGACTCTTATAAAATTCCGTAAGCTGCAATGGGCAGGTCATGTGGAGCGAATGGATGACGGAAGAATTCCCAAGCGCACATTGAAAGGTAGAGCCCATGGCAAGCGACCGGTGGGAAAACCGCGAAAAAGATACGAGGATTCAGTTGACGCAGATTGCAAATCGCTTCTTAGATGCACAAACTGGAGGACGCGGGCGCTGAACCGAGATGACTTCAGACAATGTATCCTGCAGGCCCTGGCCCGATTTGGGCTGTCGCGCCATTGATGATGATGACTTATCTTCTACCAGAGAACAAATTTTGGCTTCAAGCTATTTATCTAAAAAATGGAATCGTTGTCTAATTTTTTTTTTTAGTATTTTTAACTCCAACTTAATCATTTATGTATAACCAAAGTTTAGCATGCTTAATAAAACCATTTCATTTCATCATTCATTTAAAGAGGTTGTATACGTTTTCATGTCTTCTGCCAAATTTCAAGATATCGAATTAGTTTTTACTTCCACGTGCGCATTATATATGTACTTGAAAAATAACGGATTTTTATAAATTTAACTCTTATATTTCGCCATAACTCTTTAGTTTGATCACCTATTCATTTACTCATATGGGGCGCTTTCTTCACTATACGATAAGAAAGTATTGTGATCGATTTAAAAAAAATGTTATACCCTGAACAAGTTTCTTCTATGTTTTATGACAATTAGACAAAAAAAAAACGAAAAACGATATTCAATCCGTCGGTCCGCCACGCGTAAACGCATTCGAAAGCTCTTATGTCCCAAATCCTTGTATGTACCTACATAATAAGGATCCCTTTCAGTGGTGTTGGTGGTGGGGATGTGATAGGAGCGATGAGAGGAAGGGAAAAGTTTTAAGCGAAAATGCTAGTTTTTATTTCTCAGGAACCACTTATGCTAGAAAGTTGAAACTTAGAACTCAAATAGATCTATGATAGTGGGTCATTTACAAAAAAAATTGCATTGTAATATCTTTTGTATCAACAACTCCAGAAAAATTATATTTGGTTCAAGTTTAAAGGCCTGCAAGAGGAGTTGGCAAGTAGTGTGGGTGGTTTAGTGGCTAAAGCACTTGCCTTCGGTACACCTGGTAACAGGTTCGAATCTGCTTGGCGACCAGTAATTTTCGATAATGGGATTGGATGCCGGACTACCAGTTCACTTAGCTGTAAATGAGTACCTAAGCTACACTCTTCATATGCTTTCTAAAAATTTACAGCGTAATAATTGAACCCCTCTCGTTAGTCGCTTTTAACATTACTAATGTAAAAGCACCCAGTAATCACGAAAGGGGACGTGAGAGTACGTATACTGTCCTTTATCAGCATTTTAATTCACATTCTGCCAATATATAATAATTTACTTTTTAAATAAGTAATTGTAAGCATTATATGTTGATACAAGACTTATCAAAGAAGCAAAGCTAAGTATATCAATAAAGCATATTTGAATATAATTACTATAGAATAAAAGCAAAAAAATTGCAAAATAAATATATGTATATTCACAGGTAAAGAAAGTAATCATGTTCTCACATCAACAAAAACAAAAAAAAATCTATTTACCACACATACCCAACAATATCTAAATTACAATAAAAAGGGTAACGCCATCAAAATCAACACCAACAATCTTACGGTATACGATCATATCCTTCTGAATATCCGTGCACAAAAAATTCCCTTCTACAGGTTCACTCCTAAGGAGAGGAAAAAAGTAACTCTGTTAATGATAGGCGTCGATTCGGACAATGCCGAACTCGACGAGATTCAATGCGCCCTTGTTGTTTTTGTTGTTGTTTGGTGTGGGGAAGACACACTAAAAGGCGAGTCTTGAGCATTCAGGCCACCTGGCCCATTATACTCGAATCCCTAGTCTCTACTCGAACTTTTCATTGTTTTTAATTCATTTTTGTTTAAAGAATTATTTTTATTTCCATTAATTATAATAAATTACATTATCCGTCAATTATAATATTTTCAATATATTGCAGAAAATTCCATCCAAATTTAATAAATTTGCTAGATAATATTTATTTTTCAGCCCTACAGAAAAGTATAAAATTTATCAGATTTGAAAAGAATTTTCTGCAACATATGAGCTGAGTTTCCATTTACTCCTATTCCTTATTGACCAACAGGATTTCATTTAATTGTGAGTTTACTGAAATTTTGTATGCCCCCTACGAATAGCCGTCGATTTTAATTTGAAACTAATCGTTATTACGAATCGTTATCGAATCTTTATTACGAATCATTATCGAATCGTTATTACGAATCGTTATCGAATCGTTACTACGATTCGATTTAGAATGTTCCTTCTAGTGGTGGCCGGATCGAAATCGAATCGAGAACGACATCGAGATCGAAGTCAAACTCCGTTAAAACGAATCGCTTTCGATTCGATTTCGAATCGCAATGTTTGCTGGGAATACGTATTTATAAAACTTACGAAGAAGAAAATAGACGGCTTTCTTTAAATACAAATACTTATTTGACATAAAGCAACACATTAATTGTTATTATCTTTAGAAGAAATAGCTTCTATTTCTACTGTTTGTGGGTTGACTGGTTTACTGGTGAAGAAGGTTGAAATTCGTGTTTGGGACAAAGTTTGTTTTCTTTTTTCTTCGAGTAACTGCTTGTAATCGTTGACAGAAGTGTTGACTTCGTTTGAATCAAAAACACCTCAACACAACCTCGGTCTATAATTTATGAACGCCAAACACGAAAACTTTCCTACGAAAATCGCGCTCACAAATTTTGGGAATCCCTTTTACCAGGGGAAAAGTTTTCATATGAACAAACATCTGTTCCATGAAAACGGCGACGTAAATCGAGGGACGGACGACGTAATTTCAAGGTTTGGTCTCAAAGTAATGAACGACGTAAGTCGAAAAAACGTATAACGAGGGAGACGTAACTCGAGGGATTACTGTATCTCTATTTTGCAACTTTCTCTTTGTGCATGCAATATTACACATGACCTATGTAATAGCCCGAACTTCAGAAACGAAAAATAATAACGCTTCGCCCAGACTGTATGTAGATTTTTACTTATTTTTTTATTAAGGGCCAGTTATGAACATTGATTCTTGTATTCTAGTTTCAAAAATAACGTTTGAAAAATCCTTCTTATTAGCTTTATATTGTACTTAAAGGTGCCTGACTCGAAACAACGTGTGTTAGGTTTCCACTTTTACTACATCGCGGACTATGACCCAAAATCGTAATCTGCGTTTTTATGTGTTGCAGTGGCGTCGGCACTTCTGTTGCACCTGCCTGAATCTCAACTTAATAAAGGAAACGGTCGACTATAGTTTGATGAATTCCAGTGATGTTCTTGTTTTTTATCCTCGAGGGACATGGAGCAATACGAATGTTTTTTAAATATCCCATTCAACTAAAAAAGTGTGATTCTATATGAAATTTCACACAACAAAAATCGAAATGATTTTGATCGAGTCTAGTGAGAATATATGTGGAGATTAGTACATAATCGAAGGGATTTCCTTCTGAAGAGAAATCTATGATGCGGAGCTTTAAATGAATAATGTTGTCTCAAGAAGAATTTTATTAAAGAATTGAATACTTATATTTATAATTTTACAAATAGTTGAGAACCCTACAACGACAATATGGCAACAATATAATGCTCTAGAACGGCTTGCGATAAATTACAGCGATTCCGCACCGCTAAGCCGTAAGCTGTGTCTCCATTCTCATTTGAGACCGTAATATCTGGATTATAGGATAGTAGCTCGTTGCAGGTATGTGGATGATTGCCCGCTGCGGCGAACATCAGAGCTGTGTTGCCAACGATATCCATGTGGTTTACGACGGCTCCCTTTTGAAGTAAAAGCCTGACGATTTCGTGATGCCCGCCGGCGGCTGCCAGCAGAAGTGGTGACACTAGGTCAGGTGCCAGTTTATTCACTTCGGCGCCGTTGGCCACAAGCGCTGTAGCAGAAGATATTTGTCCATAGTAGCAGGCCCAGTGTAGAGGAGTAAACCCGTTCTTATCCGGCGTGTCGGAATCTCTTTCCGATTTGACTTGTTCTTCCGTAAGTTCACCTTGTCCGGAGCGTTCATGAAAACTTAAACTTACTTCCGCGCAAAAATTAGCTTCTGTGTTTCCTCTTTGAAGATTCGTGAGCACTGTAGTGTGGGGTTTGTATGGAAGGAATGCACTTTTCCTCTTTCGGCTAGTCAGCGCCAATGAATTCAAATCCCAATTGGATCTAAAAGAATGCCGCAATTTTGTTTAATGCATGTAACGCAACGCAAAAAGCTGTTATTTACCTGCTGTCTTCGTTATCCGAATTAGGTGAATATGATGACATTTTTGTTACTGACAAATAGCGAAAAATAACAACACGGCGACAGCTGTTTTGTTGTATACCAATTAAACTGTTATACAAAAAGGTTTTCGACATTCCACACTCCACTTAAGGATTAGTTCGTTGGTTTTATTTGACAGCACTAAACGTCACAATTCTGACATTTAACCAATTGTGCTGTGCAAATTTTTCGACTGGCTGGCTCCTTTCGCAATTTAATCAATCGAAATGTCTGTTCCAACCGGAATAATTACACATGGTCGAAGGGTGTGTAGCCTTTACAAGAGATCGCTTCGGAATTTAGAAGCGTGGTACGATCAAAGGTAACTGTTGGCCGATGGAACCACCACCGTATTTCCTCTTATATAAGACAGTCCAACTCCATACAATTCGGAGGCCCATTTTTTAAATCAGAATTTCATGTATAGGAATGTGTTCCGGTATCGCGCAGTCCTATTAAGGCAACGATTTGAAGAAAACAAGAAGGTCCGAGATACTGCCAAAGCGCGGGAACTAGTCGAAGCTGGAGAAAAGGAATTATTTGAGACCCAGCACTTCCAACCAAAGAAATGTAAGTGAACCGAAATTCATTTCAATATACAGCGTTAAAATGTAAATCTTCTTTTTAGTCGCTAACAGCCCTGGAGGATGCGCTTATGAACGTGAAGTCATTCCACCTGACTGGGTGCTCGACTATTGGCACCCTTTGGAAAAGGCACAGTATCCCGAATATTTTGCTCGACGTGAGCTACGTAAGAAAGAGTTCGTCACTTGGTGGGAAAACAAATATGGAAAACCAGATCCCAAGGATCTTCACCATTAACTAAGTCTCTTTCAAAATTTAATGAAATATAGAAATTTTTGTTGGTAACGTAACAACGGGTTTTACTTTAAAATGAAACAATTTTTTAGAGCCTTGTATTTAGATTTCACGGTAACAACGATTAAAGGAGGCCTGAAGTGAGATTTTGTACAAGGCGAGTCGCCCAAAATATCGTCCAAAAACCGAAATTGACAACTTTGGGATTTTAAGCACCTTAAGGCTGGCTTACATGACAAATGCAGATATTTTTTATTGAAATTGGGAGAGAGCTAGCATATCGAATTTTCAATCGAGTGGAAAGATACCACTGCAGGAAACAAAAATCACAGAAATATTTTTGGCTTAACATGATATCTATTCGTTTCACTCCTGATCAGTTTCTCATAAGAGATTTTCCTTCTTCCTCACAATATCAGTAAAAACTATTTGCATTCGTCATGTAAACCAGCCTTTAGGCGACAAATTAATAGGCGAGAGACCAGGGCTCAAAATCCCAAAGTTGTCAATTTCGGTTTTTATAATGATGTTTTGGGCGGCTCGCTTCGTACAAAATCCCACTACAAAGTTGAAAATCTTTTTGTTGCACTTGGATAAAAAAGGAATTTTGTAGATTTTGATATTTACAGAATTTTTGATGTTGATTTAACCTTGTACCCACCAATAGTTCGGCTCGTCATCTCCTAAATTGAGTCGGGAGGTTGCTGAACAGTAAGAATTTCTTGGTTTTTTTTTTTTTCAAATTTCAAAATAATTTGGGTAAAAATTTGTCTACTTTCAACAAAATTACTTTTACAGATTTACTGGTATTTTTTAGTCCCATCTATAGAGATATATGAGCCGTTGTATTTGAAAATAAAATAAGTTCATTTTTTCATAGATTGGAATATTTAATGGTGATTTCTTTTCTGCAAAAAAATGTGACCCGTTTCTGCTCTCAATTTTTGTTCTAGCAGTTCCGCTGTTCTATTCTGAAATTTTTTTTGACCTGCTAGAAAAAGGGGTTTGAGTCCGTGGCTAAAATTGACCTGAAAACTCGCATTTCTTGCCCCGAAAATTTCGGCGGTGCAACTCCTTTAACCTCAAATGTGCGTAACCTCAAATGTTTGCGGTACGGAGTTCGAATCAAAATTTTCATTCGTTCTGACAGTTGACGTGGTGAACCACCAGATGGCGCTGAAACCATGGAGACCTCATTTTTGTCGTCCATTTAAATGTGCCGCTATTTAATTTTCATTGCCGGGATGAAAATTTTGACATCTCATGTCATTCATTTGAATTTATTTGTCAGTTTCTTTTTTCAAACCGACTGAAGTGTGTGTTTTGTCGGAAGTGGATATTTTTGAAGTCGGAAGTGGATATTTTGAGTTGTGCTTTTATTTTAAAAATTCTCTTGTGACTTCAATTTAATTTTTATGTTAATAAAGTGCCCATATATTAATGTCCATGAACCTACATTTACAAAAAATCGTCACTTTGACAATTGTAAAAGTCACACAGCAGATCAGCTGTTTACTTCTTCACAATATTCTACACAACGATTTTTTCATTTGTGGAGATGGGAGAGATATATAGTAAATTTGCGAATCAAAATTTTGATCGAGGTCCGTACTGAGCTTAAAGCCCGAAACACAATGCTCCCGTTCCGTTCCATTCCATCACGACAAGTGAGGTTATGTGATCCGTAAAAGTTGAATTTTGGCGAACTCGTCCGTTCCGTTCCGTTACGACCATTATGTCTATTTACATGGCCAGCACATAAGATCTACTTTGACAGCTGAACGGAACGAGAGCATTGTGATCGGGGCCTAAGATTACATTAAAATTATGATTCGTTTGATTGAGTTTTGGTTTGTACTTCGTACTGTACCCCTTATTTTTAGTACCATTTACCATTTTTAGTCTGGGCATCGATTCAATTAATCTTGCTATTGTCATTGTTAGTATCCTTTTCGATCCCCTTTTAATGGCTCGGTACAACTCCTTCTTTTTACGATAAATATTTGGTAGAAGCTGTTGTTTAACAATATGCCAGAGATTCTCAATCGGGTTGAGAGCTGGAGCCTTATTACTGAATACGATACGATCAAAATCAATCGTAAATTCTATATTTTAGTATGCCGAATTTAGGAATTTACGATTGATTTTGACCGTATCGTATTCAGTAATAAGGCCCCTGGAGAATGTGCTGGCCATTTCATTAAAATGGTATTCTTATCCTCTAGTCAACCTTACACTAGCTAGCTTACACTAGTCCAGCTGGTCTTCTAATAGTAGCTGATCCATCCGATCCTCTTAAATTAAATTTAGACTCATCAGAAAAAATTAAACAATAAATAATTACTAATGTTTTGCAAATGTTTTGTTCGCAACTGTATGTACACTAGCCGCATACTGCAGCTTGGCTCGCTACGCTCACGTTTGTTTGGTGCTATACTATCGTTGCATCCATTTCTCCCGTTGCTCACATTTCTCCCATTAGCTCTCGTTGTTTCCATTTCTCCCGTTGATTCCATTTCTCCCGTTAATTCCATTTCTCCCGTTGCTGCCGTTCATCCCATTTCTCCAGTTGCTCGCATTTCTTTCGTTGCTCCCGTTGCTTCAATTCCTCGCGTTACTTCCGTTCCTCCATTCATCCTCTATCCACCATCCTCCATCTTCTATCCATCATCCACCATCCCCCTTCCAACATTCATCATCCAACTTTACCATTTAGTAAAGGGAACGCCTAACTACTACACCAAAACCGAACGAGCTGCCGCTAAAGCGTATTTCTGAAAGTTGTCATTTTTGAAGTCGGTGTACGTTGTAACTCAAAATGTATTGCACCGATCCTTTTGAAGTTTTTTACACTATTTCTACACATAAACCACCAGGAAATGACATCGAGTTTTTTTTTAATCTTACAATTATTTTTTAGTTTACAATAATAAACTTAACGAATTTTTTACCAAAAATCGCGTTTTTGACTTCCACGTGCTACCAAAAATGGAAAAATCGATTAAAAAACATCTCACATAATAAACGCAATTAGATGTTTTAGTTTCACATGATCTAGTCACGAGTAACAGCGTACACTGGAAAATAATGTTTTTTCGCATGCGGAGATTTGCTGCGAATGCCTTATTTATAAATATTTTGAAATAAAAATTTTGGAAAATATAGTTCAGATGTTGTATTATTATAAAAAAATTAAATAAAACAAACCAGCATTACCTGTAACGTCTAAATAAATTCTTGAAAATATGCCTTATTTTCACCGAATTAACCTTACCCTCCCCTTAACAAGAGGCGACCTTTTCGACTTTTTATATTTTTTAATACAACTGAATTTGTGGCTGAACCATTACCATTATCTACGAAATACGACTGAAACTGATTTAATATGAACAACTTCAATTTCTCATTATGGCCACTAGATGGTCTTTCTGATGTCCGAATATTATAAAGACCGTTTATCAATATATCGGGATCCATTTTTCGAAATCTCATGATAATTTAACGACCTTGAAGCACATGTTTCTCTCACAGCAGCGCACACTGTCCACTTCGTGTTATTGACGGTAGTTGCCAAAGAGGTACATATATAACTAATGGAGATCGCAAAGCGCCGTTTCTGTATAAAGCACTGTGAAGCATTTTGCAGTTTAAGCGACTGTTTTTGTATGGAGCGTTTCATGCCCGGTGGCAGTGAAATGCAAATATTAGCCTAGTACTTAAAGGTTGGGCTTTTTTTCTTTTCAATACCGGGGTTTAACATATATGTGAGTAAGATGCTGATAGTAGCATAGTGAATATCGCCGGTCCTTTGCGAGAAAACCTCCGGCTTCAAAAAAGTCGCTGCACGTTATCTCCATTATACATATACCTCTATGGTAATTGCCCTAACGTTCTCGCCACTGGACAATCCCTTAGAAATGCTGTGCAAAAATTACTAGCTAATATATCTATTCTATAAACTTTCGCATATTTCTCAACTACAATTGAAGCTCTTGCAGCAGCAAAACGGGTCAACTCATTTTTTCCAATAAGTTGAGAACAGTTGACTTTTCTGGCATTAAAATTGATTTATTGATTTTTTCATGATTTTATTAATAATTATTAACGATATTATTAAATCATATGGGGTTAGCTGCATTAGTTGAACTCATCCGAATGCAATACGAAGTCAGAAAAATCAAACCCTCTGATGCTATTAAAAAAAATGAGTTGACCTTGAATTTAAATCGGAGTTCAGTATATCATCTGGAGGATCAAACGACTGGCTCCTATGTACTTGTCGTTACTATGGCATATTTCTTAAACAAAGTACTGTGATGAATGTCCCTGCAAGATGAATAACTCGGCGATGAACGGAGACTGACAACAATATACGTCATTTGACAAATATATAATTAATAACCAATTATTGCCCAATGGTTGTTGTACCAATAAAAACATATGTACTACCTTTACCTTAATCATTGAAAAGAGTGTAATTAGATTGGAATTGATGCAAGAATTAATATTGCATACTGCTGCAATATTATACATCCATAATAAAGAAATCGATTATGTGAAGTATTCTATTTTTAATAAATTTATTTGGGAACAGTAGACACGCTGACTGTAGTTAACATCGAGTAATTAGTCAACACCCCACCTATGAATTAGGTAAGTTCACTTATCAAATTCTTTTAATCTACGAATGTTCTATTCTAAAGCTGTTGTACCGCATCTATCAACGTTGAGGGTTTTAACAGAATCTTATCGAAGCTTATCAATCTCTAGGAAGAAAATCTAGACGGTATGGCTATCTAGATTTGATTATATATTCCAGTATTATAGCTACCAGTAAGCTGAAGCCTTCAGTTCTAGTTCTTTCGTCATCCTGCGGTAGACGGTAAAGAATGGAGATCGACTTCCCATCCAAAGATGATAGACATCCATTAAGGGTGAAAATCGAAACATTTTTCAATACATTGAATCACGTTTTTATTGGCTTCGTTACAATAAATATAACGTGGTTGTGCTTCAGGAACAAATGGACGATAGATACTCTTCATGCATGGCTTTGCACAATCGGCGTAAGTGATCTTAAGTGAAAGTACCTTCGGTAATAATTGGTTTAAAATTTTTTCAGTACAACCTGCTGTTAGCCGAAGCTATACTGTGTTTCTACGCGGCAAATGTGTGGACTGACATGTATTCAGTGCGGGCCAAAACAGGAGTTCATTGGTTCCTTCAGATGATTGGATCAGGACTAGGACTCGCAGGAGCAGTTCTGAAAGTCGTTTACGACAATGGACAATTTCAGGCTTCAGTACATGCTGTTTTCGGTAATTATGTTAACAGTGTTAAATATATAGTTATCACATCGCTTTCCGTTCTCTAGGGTTCATGGGATCTTTTCTGCTGTTATTCAACTTGATAACAAGTGTGGGATCTTTTTTCCACCATTGCAGAGGTAAAGAGCTTCATCCATTTATCCACACGGCCCTACAGAATTTTCTCTACTCGTCTTTTATTTCGGGTATGATCAGTCTATGCCTGGGATACTACTATTTGGAGTCAGTAGATATTATTCTTATTAGAATTTTGGTGGCGTGTACTTCGGTTACTCTCGGATTAACGGTATTAGAGTATAGCTTGTCATATATTAAACAATGTCATTCACCAACAATTGACGAGGAAATATAAAATATTAAAGTATTGATTACTAAGCATTTGTGAAAGTGTTTCCGTTAATGTAAAATGGAGTAGCCCTTTACATGAAAAAATTAAATAAAAAAACAAATGTATACGTATGAGTGTTTTATACATCTAAATAAGGATTGACCTATCCAGAATTTATTAAAAAAAAATTATAGAAACATTGTGAATTACAACTCTGTGTCATTTTGAGTTTCTGATTTTATGTTGGTTGTACGTATGTGCACACAAATGTAAATTAAACATAACGCAGTCACGATCGGCTACAAGCCAATCGTATGATACTCTAGATGAAATACTGAACTCCGATTTATGTTTTAGCTGGAAATATATCTAAAGAATAAGGAGTGCACAAGCAATTATTACATGACCTTTTACTTACAGGTAAAAACTATTGTATAGCGGCTACTCGATTTTATGATTAGGATATTTTATAGAATTTTTGTATGGCAACTACATGAAGGACTTATGGGATATTTTTCATATTAATAGTTTCAGCTGCGACTATCATAAAATGAAAGTGTATAAAATTTCAAAGTCGTAACTTAAAGCGTTCTAAAGTTATCGTTCAATATTGGTGAACATGTTTATTAAGGACATTTGTATGGCAGCTACCCGAAGGAATTAACGGATGGCGCTGATTAATGAACTACGTCTTGGTTTTGATATAAAACTAATTCCTGTAAAATTTTAAATTCCTGCTTTAACTCGTTCTGGAGTTATAGTGGATTCAGTAACAAGGACACATTTTTGAAGGACTTTTCTAGGCTGATACACGAAGGACTCATTCGATTTGCATCATAATCGGAACTTTTGATTCAAACATCGTAAACCTTAAGTATGCAAAATTTCAAGTTCCTAACTTGAAGCATTCGAGCAATAAATGTGAAAACGTGTTTTAAGGACTCTTGTATGGGAGGTACCCGAAGGAGTGGAAGGATATCGCCCATTAACGAACTTAGCCTTACTTTTTCCATTTTACAAGTTGTGACAAAATTTCAACTTCCTAGGTCAACGCGTTCTTGAGTTATCGTGCTAACGGACGGACAGCAAACGGATTTGGGGGTTTTGGCCAAAAATAAACACAAAATAATATATAATTTTTTGTCGTCCGAGGCTCGGTTCTATGCGTTACAAACTTTTCGGGCTGGATTAAACTTATAATACTCTATATGTTCATCTAGAGTATAAAAATTGTGCTTTTTAGATTATTCTAAAACTTTTTATATTTCTGTACTAATAGTCCTGAATTCAAAACACCTACGTAGGTCTGGACTATTTTAGGTTTATTTTTGAACTGTGCTAAATTTTCCCACCAAGTATGGCGAAATACCGTGCGTTTTGATATGCGGGTATTTTTTCAACCTCTGGCTTGTGGGGGAAAGTTGAAACTTAGTACGTGATTGCTGATTTACTATAAAGCAATTTAAATAAAAATAATTTCAGATTGGCGGTGGTATACAGAGGTGGGCCAAAGGAAAGGTCGGAGGGAGAGGTTCCGAAATTTCCGTGGGCCTACAAAACAATTTCAGAGTTTTTCGATTTTCAGCCCCGAAAAGGTGTAATATGAGATATCCACTATACTTGTATGGTGTCTTCTGAAAATTGCTTTCAGTATCTTTCGACATTCAACCCTTAAGGCTTTAATTGTACTTGGCAGTATTAATGAAATTTTCAATATATATTTGATCTGTTGAGGTTCCGAATTGGTTTCTACTCTTTAATTTTTTTTATATACTATATGGTCGCCAATCTCTGGATCGAGAGATATGCAACTCCTAAAACGTTTAAAAGTGTGTTTTATTTTAATTTTTGTATGAGAATCGCTAGTGAATTCTGGAAGTTGTGTTTTACAAGAATCAGTTCTATTGACAAAATTGATTTTACAATTAACCTGCTCTTGTCCAAGAACTAGTCTTATACTTTGTCTTTGACTGCACCTCGGACGGAAAAGTCATTGTGTTTCAAAGGTAACAGTAGCCGTACCACATTGACTTTAACCGCGTCCTGTACTTTGTACAAAAAACCTAAAATAAACCTTCGCCCAAACTGTTTTCGGATTTTTCACATTAACGGGCTTTCAATACAATCGCTTGAAAATCAGTTTTAAAATTTTTTGATTTTTAACCTCTAAAAATAAATAAATATATAAAAAATTTGCTAACTGTCTGGACGCTACTTCATTATTTTTAGGGTAGAAGTGTTGGCGAAATTCTACATGAATTATGCTTCTTTAATACGGTCTTTTTCGACGTGTATTACACAAAACTTTGCCTGCTGGGAAGCTTCCACGTAAAGGGATGCATCCGATCTGCCAGGCAAAAATTATGAAGTTAATATCACAAAGAGTCGTCAAAAACCTTTGGGATGGCTTTTAATGTTTTTTGGGTTCTACTTGTTCTAAAACGAGAAAAATGTTTTTTTTTCAGGACACGTAGGTATAGGTATACAGTTTCTCGACTGTCTGGAGATTCTAGTTCTAGAGCTGCATCTAATGTCGTTTGATATGAAGTTGGATGTACATAGATGTAATCACACGCATCAGACGTTAACCAATAGCTCGCGTTGCAATGCATTAGTGTGACCACATTCAGTTTAGAAATTTTGAGTTGCAAATTTGTCACTTTTAATTAATTAAACTTATACCAAAATATAGAAAATTAATGCTTGAAATAAAAACGATTTTCAGTTCAATCCCTCCTCTATCATGTTCCAGCGGCTTTGACATTCCCAACATTATGTTTAATGCCACTGTGAGGTGTAGTTATTAAAATCCATAGAGATATATATACTGGAGATGACAAGCAGCGGTTGAGTTGAAGGCGGACGTCGTCGCATTCACTTGCACGCAAAACAACAACAAAATTGACATAACGCACCTGTTTTATCTCACTCACTCACTCGCTAAGGCAACAAGATTTTGATATAACGACCACGTTTTGTCTCACTTCTCATCGCATTTTGGGCTTCAAAGCGCTTTATACAAAACCGGGGGCTTGTCGTCTCCACTAGCTCTATGCTGAAAACGAAGAGTGTAGTGCGTAATTCCTTCCCGCGTTAGTAGTAGTAAACGCGTTATTAGGCTTTATAGACATTACCTCAGATGTGGCTACAGCAAAATTGCACTTGTGAAATTGATGCGTTTAATTCTTCAGTGGAAAATCTATTAAGCATTCTGAACTGTTCAATATTTATATTGTTCGATGTCAATTGCACGGTAACGGTTTTGAGAGCAAATACACTACCAACTGGCTACATCTGGGTCTTACATACCGATCTATAGGTTGAATACTTGTGATAAACTGATTATACTTTTCAGATATTATTTGTAATAACACGTCTTAATGTAGGTACGTGGGAGTTCGCGTTGCTTCGAATAAATCCACTTCGCCTCACATATATGCGATATTAAAGTCAAATTCATATTTACTCCAAGCGAGTATGTGATCAATTTTCGATGCGTTAAAATATCATTACCGTGACAGTAACCGTCGCTATTTTGTATCGTCCACCTGAACTGATTCATGTACCTCGGGATTAGGCGCTGATAAGTCTGGCATTAAAAGATTTAAAATTGTATTTCATGTCTGACTCAGGCATGTGCCATTCTTAAATAATCACAATTCTTATTTATTTAATTTATCGTAACTAATTATGGTTTTGTAAACATATTGCTAGGATCAGTGAAAGAAAAAAAAAACATTATCTACAACCAATTAGATAAAATTCTTAGAAATAATAAAAAATTTACTGTCGTGCGTAAAAAATTAAGACAACTATTGCAGCTTTCACTTTCAATGCGTCTAGTTTTTGAATTACTTAATGGATGGTAAAAATAAGTTACTTTAAATGTTTTTCAAATTATCCTAAAAACACGAAATTCAGCTTTCTACGATACAAGGAGTAAAAGGATATCTCTGATTAGTAACTTCGAACTTCGTTTTCACTCAAAACTAATTTGTACAAAATCGCGAATTCGTAGCTAAAAGATTACTTGAGTTATTGTGAGTTTCGTAAATTAAGAAGACATTTTGACAGGATTTTTGTATGGCAGCTACACGAAGGACTAATAGGATTTTCTTCATTATCATACACTTCGCTCCAACTATTGGAGAAATAACACATACAAAATTTTAAAGTCGGAGCTTAAGCTCTCCTGGTTCTGAAGTTATCGACCAATATTCATGAACACGTGTTTTGAGGACATTTTGTATGGCAACTACCCTAAGGAGTAGAACGATTTTGCCCATTAACAAGCCTTACAAATCCAACCAAACATCCAGATTCAAAATTTCAAGATCGTAGGTGAAGGCGTTCTTGAGTTATCGAGTTCACGGACAGATAGAGGGACGGACGGATGTCAAGCGGATTTGAGATTTTTGGTCAGAAATAAACAAAAAATAATATTATATAACTTTTTTTCGTTCGAGGCTTGATTCTATGTGCGACATAGTTTTGGGCTGGATTAAAGTTATAATACTTAATATGAGTATAAAAGTATACAAATATGTCAAATATCCATAGGGGTTTGGAGTGAGGGCGAAGAAAATTGTCAGTAATAATGAAATGCATATATTTTTACAGTTTTCGTCATATCTATTAGGTTAATAGTGCATTTATTTTTATTCTACGGCTTCTTGATATAAATACCTAGAAAATGTTTTCATGATTTTATTGAAATTCGACCCCTAAGAGGTGAAAAGGGGGTTGTATATTTTTTCACATTTTGCCATATCCCTCAGTTCTGATCAGATAGTAAATATCTTTTCACTTTCAAATGCTTGCATAATAATTGCTAAAACCTTGTATTTTTCTTTTTTCAGCCCCTAAGAGGTATAAAAGGATTGAACACATTTTCACGAATTCCGTAATATCTTTTAGACGTGATAAGAGATTGAATTGGTTTTTCATTTAGAATTTCAAAAACCAAGGGGTGTGAGGGGTTTGCTTACGTTTTCACAATTAGTTTAATCGTTCGTGTCTCATGAGATATACCTACATACGTATCAAGTTGTTTCTTATGATTTCCACAATTTCACATCTTTTACGAACTCGTAATCGTCATATCTCTTAATTCTCATAAGGCAGCCAATTAGATTTTACTTCTATGAGCTTTTAGAGTAAATAATATACCGAAGTTCGAATACTGCACGAGCTTTTCCAATTTTTAATCGGCTAAAAATATTTATTTTAAAGTATTTATTTTAATTATATTTATTTATTTATTTTAAATATTTTTTTTTAAGAACAAAGCTAACTTTCCAAGAAACAGCTGATGATATACTCGGACTTTGACCCAACAATAATAAAGCTATCAGAAGTAAAACTATTTAATTTGATAAGTCGATATGCCTAAAAGATGTAACAAAATTAGTGAAAATCTGGTAAAAACCTCTTTCCACAAACATTTTTTACTTCGCCTTTGTACACCAATAAAAATCTGAACTTTTTGAACTGTAGTACTGTTCTGCAGCCCATTAGAAGTGATCAATAAGAATACATTGTGTTTCCCTCGTATTTGTTGCTTAAATTATCCGTCTATACAAAAATATGTATGGATGAAGGTAGGTATATATTTAGTGAGTTTCAACTTTCTAGCATAAACTGTTTGAGAGATATGAGAAACCATTCCATCTCCGCACTCTGTTATCGCCTATAAAAAAAATTATTTTTTTAGGTTGTGTCTACAGTGGCTCTATATAGTCGTAAATAAGTAGCTTTCTATCCTATGCGGGTTTTGAGAAATAAAAATCAGCATTTTTTTCCTTTTTACCTCTTCCCACCGCACTTGCATCCCTATTTCTGTGCTAGAGGTTTACTAGACCTAACTTTTGTACGATTTTTAATATCTTAATGTCTTCCGATTTCTGTAGAGTACTCCCTTCAAATTTTTACGTTAAATAGAGTGGAGTCTATGCTATACCTATACAGAAAAAAGATTTTATATTTCTGGTACAATTGGTTCGGAAGATATTGTAGTCCAAAGTTTTACACCCACCACCCACAACCCATCTCCCGCTATCAAAATGTTAGTCCCTGTCTAAGTTCATAGTATCTCTTAAGGCAACCACAAAATGTTAACCTTCTGACATGAACCGCTTAGTAGATATACATTTTATAATGTTTCCTTCCTAGCTTAGGGTCCTAAATCCACCGTCAACAAACCGGAACTTAAGCACGTTGTCTAAACTCTAGTCGATTGGGGCCAACATACACTATCATTCTTGCATGAATATTTGAAGTAATGCTAGAGTTCATGCCATCATGCAGCCCCCAACCACACGAGATTTTCGAGGAAAATTCATATATTCATGCAAGAATGATAGTGTATGTTGGCCAGTGGCACTCCTCAGTGATGACCAGTATCAATAACTTCATTAGTACTCCTTATTGAATTTTAATATTCACATGGAATATTTCATATGATGAGATGGTCTGATGCATTTCGGAACAAGCTAGAATGAAATGCGTATACCTGACACGTATTCAAAAATTGCAAGTGCGAGTAAATAGATGAAGTTGTTCCCAAGTGATCATCTTTTTTCAGCACGAACATTGAAGATTTTCATTCATTCATTCATCGAAATTTACATATGGCTGTGTAATGTTTCCATTTTCTGTTCGTTCGATTAATAGGCTTGGAAAATAAAGTAAAATTCAAATTCACTTTCTTTTAATTCTCTATATGAAGTATTCAAAAATGTATAAAAATATGTTTTACTGTTTATTAATTACCTACTGTACTTAAAGATCAATATTGTGTCGCTGTGAGAGCATTTCAGATTTCATTGCTTTGTTGTGAGGGTTTAATTAAAGTTGAACGCTCTTATTTACATTGAAGCCTTCAAGTGGTGTTATGGAGAGAAATTTACATCTAAATTCTTATACGTATTCCTTATGAATATACTTTGTCGGTGTCTGACGAGATGGAAGAGCAGATGTGTTCGCAATTTAATCAATTTGCCATTTGCGTCTGATTAGAACGATTGATTTGATTTGATGAAGTCACTATTCCGGGGGGTTAGGAAATAATGTTATATAATTTGATCGTTATATGTTTGGTTGTTAGTTATGTTACTTGACAGTTTGATGCAATTTAACTTGACTGGTGTGAAGTGTGTCATACAACGTAATAAGGCAATAAGCTCAAATGATAAGTTCTGCATACGTTTGATAGTATGCCATACCTACGGTCGGCGTTGCATTTAATCATACTGTCACATCTATGCTGAGTCTACATGGGAGCTTACTTGATTTAAGACATTTATTTATATCTGGGTCCATTTAAAAATTAATATGTTCAAAATTTCAAATTCCTAGCTTCAAGCGTTCAAAAGCTATCAGAAAATATTGTCCTTAAGACACTTCTAGAAATTAATTCTAGAATTAGGTAGGATTTTTGTATGGCAGCTACACGAAGGACTCATGGATTTTATTTTTCATATTCATATAGCTTTAGCTGCAACTTTTATAAAATCATCGCATACAAAATTTCAATGTCATAGCTTAAAGTGTTCTGAAATTATTGTTCAATATTGGTAAACACGTGTTTTAAGGACTTTTGTATGACAGCTACCCGAAGGGGTTATAGTGGATTCTGTAATTTGCATACATTTTTGAAGGATTTTTGTAGGCTGCTTGATGAGGGCCTCATTCGATTTGCATTATATTCGCAATTTTCGTTTCAAACAATGCAAAGATTCTAACTTGCAGCATTCGACCAATAATCGTGAATACGACTTGTAAGAAATGTAACCGAAGGAGTAGAAATATATCGCTCATTAACAAACATTGACTTACTATTTCCATTTTACAGATTTTGACAAAATTTCAACTTCCTAGTTATCGTCTAAACGGACGAACGGACAGACCATATTTGAGCTATCCGAAGGAGTAGAATTGGGTGGCACCCATACAAAAAGTCCTTAGAAAAAGTAATTAAGAAAAGAACACTTTCCGATAACTTGTCAACGCTTCAGGCTAGGACTTTAAAATTTTGTAAATATTAATTTGTAAATGGTTTCACATAAAATTATAATTCCAGAAAACAAGTGAATCCATCTTACACCTCCCATGTGAAAGTCATTTCTGTCGGTAATTTATCAAGTTCCAATTGAACACCGAAGGTTTTGTCTTTTACTTTCGAGTAGCACCCAAGTGCCAAAAGATCCTTAAAAAGGACAAATAACATGCGCACTCCTTATTACACTTTATGCCCAACTACAATATAAATCGGAGCTCAGTATTTCATCTAGAGTATTATACGATAAGCATTAGTCACAGTCTTAACTCCGACTCAAAATAAAAAATATTATAAATTAATGATCTAGTTTATTAAAATCACTACTCTTTATTAAAATCACTACTCTTAAGACGTATGATTCCAAAATTTGAGGGTAGATAACTTTTTTAGGTAAATCTTACGTTTAGGTTTCAACTAAAATTGCGAAATGCTTGCCCATCTGACAACGAAACAGTGTTCAAATATTTCCAAAATCCTATTAGCCACTTTATATCATTTGATCAAATGTTCTTCATAATATTCCTATTTTATAGGCAGGTATTTGTTTACCAGGGATTCTGGAAACTATACGATTCAAGAACCCTAAACGCTCAACTTAAAAGAATTTATTCAGCTTTGTTAATTGTTCGATTGATCCTGGGTAATAAATAAAATCAGCAAAACTATTTTGGTATATTTGCTATTTGGAAAATCGGCCGGAACATTTTGAACTTGATTGGAAAGAAATATTTTTATTGATGGTGGTGTTTCTTTTCGTGGCTCACGAGCATATGGGCCCATTTATCTTTAAGTAGACTGCTGTGTCAGTCGACTTTTGCTGTTCATCTCAAAGTGATTAAATTCCTAGTGTTTAATTCAATTTTGTGTATAGTTTTTATTTACTCAGTCGTGCAGGGTATTTTGTAGTGATTGTTTTTAATATTATTTCATTTTTTTAATTTAGTTAAAAAAATAATTTTAATTGAACGAAAATTACGTAAGTTTTTGGTTGTTTTAGTTCTTTAAATAATAACCCATTTTATGTTTTCAAAAAGCGAAATTAGTCCGCCCATCGAAATCAGCAATCGTCTTTAATAAGAAATATTAACAATAGCTCGTCAGATTTATAAAGTGTAAATTTTCACAATAGGTAGATTGGGAACTGTGAGAAAATGAAGAGGATGGAGTTGTTAAGTTGGAGAATGATTTTGATTTTGTTTAGTATTTTGCGTAAAATTATTGGTGTGGGCCGATGCATAAATGCTTCACTAACACCTTTCAATACCTAAGCAGTTTCCCGTACTCAGGATCTACAATATTTGAGTACTACCGCGGTTAATTTAAAAGTAAAATTTTTCATAATTAAATTTCATTTCAGATAATTAAGTTTGGTAGAACCAAGAATTTTTTCCACTCCTTCCGAAAGCTACAGTAAAGAAATGTTTGTTTGACCGGTTTTCGCTATTTTTGAATAGTTTCGATGTTTCATGTTGCCGAATAAGAACTTATTTTACTTCAAAAAACATACGGCAGTCAGGATCGAATGTAAGTCAAGTATACGAACACAATCGGGTGTATGATTCTTTGAGTTATAGTGTTTTTTTCTCCAATTAAGTTAGAACATTTTTGAAGAATTATTGTATGGCGGCTACACGAAGGACTCGTGTGGTTATGTCATCTAGTTGCGACTATTTTAAAATTAACGTGTATAAAATTTCAAAGTCGTACCTCAAAGCTTTCTGAAGTTGTAGTTCGATATTGGCTAGCACGCGCTTTGAGGACTTTCGAATTTCATCAGCACAGTACTTATAAGGATCCGGGCACTACTTTTATTACTTTTTGGGTAGAAGTCTGAAACGCGTTTAATGATGAGATTCTGCGAAGATTACTATGTAACAGACAACCTAAAGATTAACTAGGAGGTTATTATGAACATTATTTTGTACACGCTATAAACAAATTTCGAGCGTCTCTATTGAACGACCCCATATTAGAAAATCAAAACATATAAAGTAAATAGCTTTAATCGTTGTGAAGTTATCGGTCAATATTCTTCAACACGTAGTTTAGGGGTTTTTTGTATGGAAGCTGAGCAAAAGACTAAAGGTATTTCGATGTCTAATAAACTAGAACCTTATTTTCAACCAAAACTAATTTGTACCAAATTTCAACTTCGGTATTTAGAGTTATAGTGTAAATTGAGTGAGGATATTTTTATAGATTTTTGTATGGCAGTTACTGGAATGACTCATGGAAACTTTTCCTTATTCATATCTTGAACTTGAAAAATAAAGTCGAAGCTTAAGGCGTTCTGAAGGTGCATGCTAGTATTCTAGAACTCGGGTCTTACGGACTTTTAGTATGACAGCCATCCGAAGGAGTGTATTGATTTTGCCCGTTAAAGAACTTAGCCTTACAAATTCTATTAAGGGGTTAGGCCAGTCTAGAGCCCTCAAAAAAGGCCTAACTTTGACAATTTATTATGGGAGTAAGGAAAAAGGAATCGAATTTCTCTCTTTCAGGCTTTATTAAACATGTACATATTTGACAGTATACAAATATTTTTATATTTACATTTTGATACAAAATGGCGGCTACTGGGCCAATCTTCGGAATCACCTTTTTCAGGAGGGTCTCTACGACGGTGATTCTAGGAACTCGTGCTATCTGAAGCAAAATAAAAAACGTGATCTTAATCTACATAAGATTTGCTAGTAAAGTACGTACGTTTTTAGCTTTACATCAATTTTTCGCAAAATGGCGGACTTTTAAAAAAAATTTTTGACCAAAAAATGAGCAGTAAATTGTTTACATAAAAAAAAGTTGCAATGATAACAAAAAAATCGTACGTAGTTTACTAGATAATGTTACTGTAAAGCTACAGTTAAAATTTCAAGTGGATACGTGCGATAGTCTCCGAGTACCATCGTCGCCCGATTTGAAAAATGCAGTTTCAAGAAAAACGCGTTTAAGGTTTTAGGTGCTGTTTAAGGTTTTAGGTGCATCACTTTGTTATATGTACCTTCAGTTGACTGACCCACACATAAAGCATATTTATGAACTAGCACCTCCTAACGGTCTTTTTGGGAACCATTACGGACATCAGACCGCATTGGTACATTAGTGCAGAGGGTAAAAGTAGTAAAAGGGGGAGAAAGGGTAGCTCGCCGCAGCAGGTACAAAATGCGCTCGTGGCTTCGATACTACAGCGGATTGGACAGGGAAAATTTTTTCTACTATTCTACCAATTGAATAATGTTTTTAGGACCCTAAAGTGTACTTTAAGGCAAAAAACAAAAAATAGATTTTTTGAAAATCCTAGACTGGCCTAACTTCTTAAACATCTATGTATATTCAAAATTTAAATATCTGCAATTAGGATTAGCATCATTGAGAAATCGTTCATATGGAAAGAAAGATCGACGTATGATACAAATGCATACGACCGAACGGATTTTCCGTTTTTTGATTAATTGTGAAATCTGTAGTTATTGAAACATTAGCTATAATAGTAAATTATAACATTTTCAAAAATATTATGAAAGAAAGTTTCCAGGAATTGGTAGTTTCAGTTGATAGTAAAAAGAAAAATGAATTCGTCGTACGACTAAAAATATTTGTACCGACAAACGGCCTTTTATTTAATATTATCAATCAAAATCCAAATCTCTTGAAATTTTCTCTTATGATATTCTTAAAAATGCTATTATTAAAGATTTCAACAAATTTTCTAGTATCAGAAAATTTGACATTAAGCAGAAAAACGAAAATTCGTATCGGAAAATTTGTTCGAACTCCGATTTATATTGTAGTTGGAGATAAGTAGAAATTGTGTATGTCCCTTATTAAGGTCTACCATTTGGTTGCTACTTGAAACTAAGAGACAATCTTGTGACCAATTTCAGGCTCCCACGCTTGAATGGCGTTATTATCCCGCCCTCCCTTAGTGTAAAGTACTTAGGAATCTATCTTCATCCAAGGTTGAACTGGAAACTCACGATTGACGACAGGATCAAGAAGGTATCGAATGCTGACTACGCTTGTCAGAGGCTTTTGAGGCGTACACTACTAAATCCAGACTTGTGGGTAAATGTGAAAGAATATTGCAGATGGTAGATATGAATAACAACCTGAAGATTAGTTGAATTCCTGGTTACAGTGACTTCCCTGGAAATGAAAAGGCAGACGAGCTCGCCAGAAGGGGGTCGAAGATGAGCGTAGAGCTAGTCGATGAAACGGTTCTCTGCAAGCAAGCAAGAATCTGCTGCCCGAAACTGGATAGGAGGAAACTCTAGCTTCATTTTGTCTTTGGGCAGGGACATTTGCAGACAACCTATACGGGACACTGTCGTTTATGCAGACATGGAAAAAGACTGGAAAACTTCATGGCCGATCTGAGTCTCTGTGGTGATGAGAATGTTGAACCGACACTAGACCATCTAGTGTATGAATGTGAAAGTCTTGCACGTACCAGATATCGGTACTTGGGGAAATTATCCTTGACCGATCTATCAAAACTTGAGATGATTCTTTGGAGAACATAATCATAAAGAACAGCAATGTTTGGAATTAGTAGTCTAGCCCGGTTTATACGAGGAGACCACAATGGATCCGCAGTGATCTCTCGGCATGGACTGTGGAACAGTGCTTCAATGAATCCTATGTACGTAATTTTTTAATTGAGAATCACTGATATTTGTCAATTTTTGCACCCCGTTCCCTTTGATATACATTAATATACAAAAAAGACGTTATATTTTTTGAGATATTTAAGGGCTTATGCGGGTCTAGAAGGCCAAAAAGCAGCATGTTTTCTTGAATTTATACAAATTTAATTTTTTGTTTCTAAAACTACTATACATAGTTAAACAACATTCTGTGAAAATTTCAAACGAAAATATCAACAAATCTGCCATTGAGAGTCTCGTGAAATTGATCATGCCAAAAAAAGTGCCCTCACGGTAGTCACCGTAAATCGAGTAATTCTTATCAGAAATCAAAAAACCAATTTTCCTGTTAGTATGTAAATATAGCTTGTGCTTGAACGAAGGATTTTTTTAAAAATTGAAAATTGAATTTTTGGTAGGGTTTTTTTACGAAAAATGTCATTTTTTCCATAAATTTTGGCCATATTTGACCTATAAAATGAGTTGTAATAAAATAATTGTTCCTGTTTGTGTCAAATTCTGGAAATTTGGGTCTGAGCTTCCGCTTGTTTGAAGGCATACCTGAAATGTTGGGTAGCTGGGTTCGGGTTGGTGGTAAAGACATGTTTAATAGGTACAACGCGCTTTAAATCTCTCTCAGTTTTGCTCCGACCGACTTGAAATTTTGAGACAATATTCCTGGCATGATGTACTATTCTACACATTTTTTTCAAAAAAATGATCTTTTTGAAGTGTCAAGACCCGCATAAGCCCTTAAGAATTAAGGACAAAATCGTTAATTCTGGCGAGAAAAAAATAGCAAAATAATAGTCCGTGATAAAAAAAAATCTTCAACATAGGTACTACATAATACATATCACACCCCGGCAAGAAAAGTGACATAACTCAAAAAATTCTTATTTTGAGGTTATATCAGTGATAAATAGGTATTGTGTTCCTTAAGTTGCACGAAAAACGTCACATCTCTAACTCGCAAATTAATCAACAAAAAAATAATAATAATGGAGAAGCAATAAAAGTGACATAATTGAGAGATCTTACCTACTTTTACCTAGTAGCGCCAAATATTCCAGAAGAACTAATATGCAGCTCCATAGTATTATTCTATATAGAATATGATAAAATTTATTTGTCAAAAATACTTATCTGAAATTTAAAAGAATGGATTGTACTATTTCACTGTAAGTTTTATTGATTTCTTTAATGTGTTATTTCGCAATCACTCCATTTTTGAGTTAAGCCACTTTTCTTGTCGGGGTGCTATATAACTAACAAAAATTTGACGAAGAATTGGCATTTCTAGCGATTCTTGGTGGAATAACCCATGCAGTATAAAAATATTTGCGTATCCAATTATTCTCCAGCCTCCATCATTTTCGCATCCTATTCCAGTCAAGTACATTCAAATGTAGGGACATATGTGCGCATAAGGTTTTTTTTTTAATCTGATTGCTATCAGACACAAACATAAATTATTATTTTACGAAATTTAATTTGCCAATCAATGCTAACATATTTTTCTTGTCATTAATCGGTCAAACTGTTGAGTTGAGTTTTTGTTAAATTCACTAGTGAAAAAATATATCTGACTCTAAAATAATATTTTTGCGTCTATCAACAAACCGATTAAAAGCATTTATTAGATGAGATAATGTCCAACTAGCATCAAGCATCATAGTAATAATTTGATCCATATAATTAGCGAATAAGCATGGAACGCCTCCGCTTGTGTATCGATGGCGTCTTGCCAGCAAAATCTTCCAAGCTGATACTTTTGAAATGATTTCGACATGATTGGGTCAATTCGCAAGTTGTTGGCTATACGATAGACTTATAGTTAAAAGTGTTGTTAATTTGACCACAATTTATTTGTTTTCATAGTCTAGAATAGATTAACTCTATAAAGAAATGTATAATATATACCTATACGTTTAATCCAAGTCCTAAATTTTGCATTTCAGAGTGGCTATAATATTCAAATCATTTTATTTTTAATAATAACCCACCCACTACCATACATTTGATTGACCTTTTCTTTGTATGACGCACGGTACATCGAATCGAATGGAATCCGTTTATGAGTTAAATCCACAAATATCACTAGATTTTTTGACACTCTATTCAACTGTGAAAGACTCTTCTTAAATTTTGTCGACCATGCAAACCAGAGCGTGACATGCTAACATACTCGTACATATGATCTTCTTATAGAATTAGTTCGCGACATATCGTAATATAATATTTTTTAACCCTCCCTTGCACCAAAACCTCTATGACCACAACCCATACAAAATCATTTTTGGTACACTCTCTAAATTTGCGCACAAACAATGACAAAGTCTCAGATTTGTGATACTTCCCTACTTCCCGTTTCAAACCAAACACTTCAAAAATCACCACTTAAAGGGCAATCTACCCACCAAAATACCTCTTGTTTAATACCAAAGGGTTTTGGAGGAACGAGCTTTCGAACAAAGTTTGAGGGAAAATAGTTTTTTTTTAATGTTGATCAAAATACGTACCTACTTCAGTATTGCAATACGAAAGTAAAATACAGTATTTGAAGATTTTTTCCTTGCAATATCAGCAAGTGCAACTTTTTATATGAGTCTGCGATCTATGAGATACATCCTTTTGAGGCAGTATTAAACTAAGTTTTCACGTGAGTCTAATTACAGATAAAAAGTAGTTGATATTTTTCGTACAAGCTATGGAAAGGAATCTGTCTTGTATATTCAACTGTTTAGTTTGAACGAAACTAACACGCATTCAACTAAACTATCGCGCAAATTAAAAATATCTAGCCTACGAGTACCAGGGCCGTCATTTCAGCTTTTTTCTAAGGGGGTGGGGGGGGGGGGGCAAGATGTTATGATTGCATATTTTTTTATATATAAATATACATATGTTAAATACATATAATATATGAACACACCAGATTTGGGGGGGGGCCTCCCTGCCCCCCACAAATGACGTCCCTGGCGAGTACTCTTAATAAATGGATGACAATAAAATAAGAATTTGTATGTTTCATCCATTGCAAAAAAAAACCTCACGACACCTTGCGAAAGTATTAACTTCTGCAGGAAATAAAATGCAAACCACGGCTAAGTTGTCTGATACTTTGAAAAGTAATTCAATTACACTACATGGTCTGGATAGGTTCCAAATTTGACATTCAACAGTTCTAATCCCAAGTCTATTAAGGTCCCTTAAGATCGCACACCAAAACTTGGGAGATAGCTTTAATTGCGATTTTTTAATTTTTTGTTGTTGATGATTCGAGTAGCATTTCAAATAAAATCGAGTAGCATTTCAATGTTGAGATAGCAGATGGTAGCATAGTGGTCGATAGCCATCCAGTGTCCAATGAACTAGCTTCCTTACTTTTTTTTTAGCTTTTTATTAGCTCCATTAAAAATTTTAATGCGTCTTTGGTTGATTAAAAGATTTATGTATATATCATTTCATTGGAAGTGTGGTCCGATTGAAAAAAAAGCTGGACATGCTGGCATGTGCTACGTATAACTTTGCGAAACTACTGGGAAAGTTCAATCAGGAACTATTAAATTGAAAGTAATACCGAAACAACAATATCGATGTTTTTTTTCCATATTAATTTTACTTCTTAGTAGCATATTTTTCCACATGAGGGCATTTTCGGCACTAATCCCGTAGGTGGGAAGGGTCGGTTTTGGTGAACGCTTCAAAAACTGCTATTCACAAGAAAACACAAAATTCCCGATTACAGTCTTCCCAGGCTGTGTGAAACTTAGATTATTGGAACAAGCGAAATATCTGGGTTCTATTCTAAATAGGAAGCTTAGTAGAAAAAGGAATGATGTGTGGAACATATCAAAAATATAAATAGATTTGGCTGGACATGGGACAGAGTCAAAATAATCACTGCATATCTACAATTACAACAATTATAAACCCCGCAAACACTTTTATTGGAAAATGATTTGAAAGTAAATCACTCAACCGAATTCACTTGCGACTCGAAATCGTTTGAATCTTTATTCTAATTAAAATTTGATTCACCTAATCTTCTCAAAAGCGACTGTACATAAGTCGCGTGTACTCACTTTGGTGAGCTTTAAGCAAATCGTTTTAAAATCATGTTAAAGATTTCTGAATGAATGCTTGCTGGGAAGACACTTCAAGACAATCTGGGGATATGCCAGTCCGTTGAGCTGAAAAACTTCACTTTCATCAGTTCTTCAGGCTAAACATGTGTTTGCACGAAAGGGATCAAATCAGCTAAATCAGTAGTAGGTACATTTGAGTTCCCAATTCGCAGAAGATACTTGACAAATTTCTGAAAATCATATTTTTACCTCAGAGTTTTAATTTATAAGAAAATGGCATGAAGACGGGATAAAGGTTATTAGCGAGAAACTTAGGTACGTAGTCTTTACAGGAGGATACCGACATAGGTACATATACTATATGCCTATAAATGGCAGAGAAATTAAGAGTTTCTGGTGCGAAATACCAACAAGAAAGCCCAACTGAGATCGATCGCTGTCCTGCCCCTACTGCCATTGAGGACATGGTAACCTTTTCTGGAGAAGCGAACTGAAAACTGTGTTGGACTAGAATGGAATTTTTGCATGGTGAAGCTACCACAAACCTCTCACCAAAAATTCGTCTTCGAAAGACAGTAAAAAAATTGTGCGCATGTCGTTTGTCTTTAATTAAGGACTGCAATTTGGTTGAACAACGAAACTGAAATACAATATGTTATTATAGTGAGATTCGTAAATTGAGTGAAAACATTTTTACAGTATATTCGGCAGCTAAACGAAGGACTAATGGGAATTTCTTCATAGCCATACCTTTAGCTCTAACTATTGGAGAATCAATTTGAACAACATTTCAAAGTTGTAGCCTAAACCGTTTTGACGTTATCGGCCAATATTCTTGAACACGTTTTTTAATGACTTTTTGTATGGGAGCTACCCGAAGGAGTGAAGGACTTTTACTTCATTTTTCTTCAAAACTAATTTCTCAAGGAAAAAAATTTTGAAAAATCATGAATTTTTTTTTTTAGGTGATAATATGAATTGCCCGCTGGAATAAAAAGCAAAAAATTGAGATCGGCTGATTGTACGAGAGTTAAATCTTTCGAATATAAGTCAAAGATTGTCAGTCTCACGGAAATTAATTGCCTTGTTTATAACCCATTCTGATGGCAGAATGTTTTCTTAAACTTAGAGTTTTAGGATCTTGAAATGAACGAATTAGTAAAATAAAATTTTATCCGTTCATATTTTACAAGCTAAAGCGCTCTTCTTTATTGCCAGAGTTAAAAGCGAACATTAAAAATTAATTTATAGTTTACTTCTCTGTTACAGTTATATCACATGAAATGATCATACAACTAGTATGTAATTGGACATAAATGACGACGGCACCTACAATGATTGTTATTCACAACGTATTTCTACTTTTAGTAAGTACGAGTATTACCACTATAAATTGATATCAAATTCATTCATCCCTTGGAATTTTTATAGGTGATACTGTCAAATTGTCTAATACAAGGGACAATCACGGGCAATGGTAGTACTTTTCAATGTGGGATATCGCTTTGCCGACAAATTTCAAGCGTTTACAATAAAGCATCTCTTCCTCATGGTTACATACAAATTGCAACGATCCCGTCTGGCGCTTCAAACATATCCATAAAAGAAGTACGTGATAGCATCAATATTTTAGGTAAATATATCGAATTTTATTACAGTACTCCATCTTCCGTCTACTATCCTCTATCCACCATCCATCTTCCAACTTTACCATTTAGTGATAGGAATGCATAACTAATGCACCGAAAACGAACGAACTGCCGCTAAATCATATGAAATACACTCAAATGTTGCACTAACTCGCGAACCACCAACTGTTAAATGATCAAACCATCGCGGGCGTACCCTCAACAAATCATCAAAGTTTCATCGCAATCGATTGAGTAGTTTAGGAGCGTATACCGGACAAACATTCATTTTTATATATAGAGACTTCATCCTATATTCATACATGAAAAGTGATGGGGTTTCGGGCAACAAATCTTTTTCCTTCAGGATTTCAAAACAAAACCTGTTAAAGGTTCGCTAAGGTACGATCGTTTTCATATGCCAACACAGAACTGTCCAGTCCTCCAAAAATAATTGCTGAGCATAGCGTCTGCCTAGAATATATTGAATTTATTTTATTTAATGGCTGTATTAGAACTAGAGGCAGTACAGCTAAAGGATCTGGAAATATAACACCATATAAATATACTTATAGGTTAATTCGTGTAGTCTGGGTGGCTTAGTGGCTAGAGCACTTGCCTTTGGTGCACCTGGTACCAGGTTCGAATCTGCTTGATGAAACGTAATTTCCGAAAATGGTATTGGGTGCCGGACTACCAGTTCACTCAGCTGTAAATGAGTATCTGAGTTAAAATCGGAGTAATAATCACGGACGAGCGTGTAGCTGACCACTTCACCTCCTAATGTTTCGTTGGTCTCGTAATGAAGTAACTCTAGCATTACTTTAAGGCCTAGGCGATTTGGGCTGTTGCGCCATTGATATATTATAGTATTAGGTTAAAAAAATGTGGCAACTACTTCTTCACATTCAGGCTCTTTGTTGTACTGAATACTACTGAATAATTATTTTTCTACACAAACTTTCAACTTATATTATACTTTAAGAAGTTTGATATGGAAACTGCTTGAACTGCCGCTGTTTCGCGCCTTAAGACCCATACAGACCACGGACTTCGACTTCGACCGCACAGTCCCTGTCTTTTAGAATACACAGGATTATATGGTGATGCCCACAACACCCGACTTCGCCTGCGACTGCGGCATGGTAGGTAAATCGCCTGCGACTGCCGCAAGGTAGGCAAGTCGAAGTCGAAGTCCGTGTTCTGTTTAGTACTTTAGCATAATAAATTCTATTTGAAGGGTGGTTACAAAATAGAAACTTCATAGGTCAACGTGTTCTTGAGTAATCGTACGTACGGATAGACGGGCAGATTGACGTACAGACAAAAGACAGACAACTGAGATATGGACAGAAACCCGAAAAACAGACGAATGGACTACAATCAGATTTGGTGATTTCCATACAAATGATCAGAATATAATTTTTACCTTTTTTTCGTCCAGGGGTTTTTATTTTTTAATGATTCTCTTATGATTTGATTATATAAAAAGTTATATAAGCAAATACAACTAAACATATCTTAACCACTTTAAGATAATAGATAACTTAAATCGTTGTAGCAGATATAGTACACAAAAACAATTTATAATATAAACAACAGACTGTGAAAGCTATTAACCACGCTACCTTCAAAATATTTCAGTTATATTGGAAACCATCTATAAAATATGGAGTCATATTAAGTACAAATACACTACTATTAAGTAGCAACTAGCAAACTAATACTTACTAGCAAAATACACAACTATTTAGTAGCAATATACTACTATTTTGTTACATCAGACTGGTTCGCAGGGTGAAGTTGGCAGGGGGTTGTTCGAACCTCACTTGGACTTAGAAGTGAGTAGTATTCATATGGTTCTCCAAATCCTTTAATAACGAAGTCAAATTTGGTAGAAATTAGTTTTGAGGGAAAATTAAGCTCGACTTCATTAGTGAGAACGATTCCTTTACTCTGCTGTGTAGCTTCCATACAAAAATCCTTTAAACAAGTGTTCGAGAATATTGGCTGATAACTTCAGAACGGTTTAAGCTTAGTCTTTGATACTTCGTATGTGTTTATTTTACAAAAGTTTAGTGTAGCTGCCATATATGTAAGCATATTGTAAAAACGGTAAGCGAGTGTTGGGACCATCCCGTTTCAAATATATGTATATGCACTTAATATCAAAATCACCTACAGAATAAAATACGAGGTGCTCTCGGGATTCATATTTCGGAATTTCTTACTTTTTTAATTTCTAAGAGCTTTGAGGCACATGGTCTCCCTTATCTGATCGAGATGAAATAATTTGGAAAGTGCCGTGAATGATTTTTTTAAAATAATCTAAGAGTACACGTATGAGACAGGCTTTAAGATAAAGGGGGCTTACGCCCTTTCTCACATATCGAATTTTTAAAATGTCTTTATCAATAAAAAACATACGATTTTTTTTAACAAATTTAATTAAATCCGTAGTTTTGAAAACTGAGGACGATCACTACATAATCAATGGAGAAAACGAAGTGTCATCGAGTGGAATATATGAGCATGGCGACAATAAATTTGAATACACAAGATTGGACGAACCATCATATGAGGATGGATCTGAAGTAACTGAATGGATTTTTGCGCTAGGTCCGATAACGCAGGCTATCGATTTAATGGTAAGTAATAAAAAAAAAATATGTAGAATATTTAAATCTAGAGTAGAGAAAGCGCTTGCGGTAATGTAAATGGGGATTATCTAATTACCTATCATTGGGCTCGTATCCGATTTGTCATACTGAATTTTTTTTACAGGTGTTGATAAAAGATACAAATCCTGGCATTGCCTACGAATATTTTCTACCGATTTCAACTCCCAGTTCGATCGAAACTGATTACAACTATGACGATTCGGAGTGGAATGAACTTGACGCACCACTGGACTTAATTAAGTTCCATACAAAAGATGAAGTGCAAGAAGTCAGTAATTCGCAAGTTACGGAAAGAAAACGCCGAAAGTACATGTGGAAGATCATAGGATTCGGAGTGTGTAGTAAGACTTGTGGCGGTGGTATTCAAAATGCAATTTTCCGCTGCATCCGTGACTCCCCAACGCGATTCTTTCCACCGCGTCGATGTGTGCATATTAAGAAACCCATTCTTAATGAAAATATCTACCGCTGTAATACAATCCCTTGTCCGCATTATTGGGATGCTTCAACATGGAAAGAATGCAGATGCGTAAAGGGCGAAGGAGTTCAAGAACGAAGCGTCCGATGTGTCCAGCAAGCACTCAATGGCAATTTAGTTCAATCAAAAAAAATTGCAACTTGTTCCGAACCTAAACCCGATGAAACCAGAAAGTGTGACTGTCCACGATTGGGAAGGAAAAGATCGAACCGTCCCGAATCAATCCTTCATCAGTACTCGCAGCTACGGGTAGCTCCCACCACTAACACAACTCATCGAAGGACAGTCAGTAATGAAAAACTGGGAATTTGGCTAACATCTGAATGGAACAGTCATTGCTCCACGGAATGTGGATCGGGATTCGAGCACCGTTCAATCTTCTGCGATCGAACACCTCCACATTCAGATCGATGTGATCTAAGAACTACACCTGATACCGCTCGGTCTTGTGAAAGCGAGCTGCCATGCGACTCTGGAGACTGGTTTACAGCACGTTGGGGACAATGCGAAGGTGACTGCTTCAATCTCAAGAAGAAGCGTCAAGTATTTTGTGTTAAGAACAACGTCTTTGTGGACGATCTCGAATGCAATGTGCGTCAAAAGCCAAAAAGTGAAGCGAGCTGTTCTTTGGATGATGTCAAATACTGCATGCCTCGGTGGCATTATTCTGAATGGACTCAGGTAATAAGCTGCTGTCAAAATTAGAACTAGAACACTACTTTCCTTTGTTCTTCTAGTGCTCTAAATCTTGTGGGAACGGCACTCAGAGGCGATCTGTGAAATGTTTAGAGCTTGATCCAGAAGAAAATGTTATGCGCGAGTCCCAAAGTTGTCGTTACGTGGAAAGGCAACCAGTTTACAGTACGTGCAACATAAAAGAATGTCCAGGTAACCTTTGTTTGTATTCAATATAATTCATCATCATCATTTGGCAATGGCACGACAGCCAAAATCAAGCCCTCCTGAAATTGTCGCCACTAATCGTCTCGATCCAAAGACCGCGTCCTCCAGCTGCTAATTGTTAAGATGGCTATGCTGGTTTGCCTACTGGCCTGTTACCTTACTACGCTTTACCTTTAAGAGCACGATTGGGGATTCTTGTACCTTACATTCGTTTTACATGGCAAACGCACTGTAGTTTACGTAGTTTGATCAACGTTAAAGATTAGCTCCTCGAAGAGTTGATAGAGCTCATGGTTGTATCTAATTCACCACTTCGTTCCTTCCTGCATAGGTCCCAAAATTCTTCAGAGAACCTTTATTAAGAGGCAGATTTCATAAACTCGAGAAATACTGTGTGGCTTAATCCTTAAATACGAAAATTTTTCATCCCAGTTTGATTTTTCTTTCTTGAGAGAATTTTAATCGATTGAAATTGTTTTTCGTTCGTGTAATTTGGCGTGGATAATACTTCTGCATCGTTCGCTGTCTATCAGCGAACTAATTTTGATTTTAGATAAAAAAAAACAGTGTTTATAGGTTTTCAAATTATTTAAAACGCATAACTATTAAAAATTAATAATTTTTTCATTGATTTATCTTCTAGAAATATCAATTAATTATACTATCTATGATACTTTTCAATGAAATGCGGTCTTTTTATGTAATTCTTGCCATGAAAATCGTTAAAAATTGCTTCATTTTGACTTCATACATTATTAACAAAAATTAAAAATTTTTAAAATTTGATCTATACAGGATCTTCTTTAAGATTTTTTCTAGCATTATATTATTGAAAAGGAAATGTTAATTATTCAAGAAATAGGTAATATGCGTTTAAAAAACACGAATTTAAGCATTTTAAAAAATTTTCAAGGGTTGCTGTTCTAATAGCATTTTTTCCAAATACGGTTTTGAAATTTTTCCTTATACACGACCTAGTTTACATACCAGCTAATAAAGTGGTGTAATTTTATTTTGTTTTTTTGTTGTCATTAACGTGAAATATTGGCAAGAAAACAGTCATAAATCATCGAAATCACATTTAGCCTAAAGGATTCGAAAGTAGGGTATAAGTTAAAATGCTAAGAATAAAGTTTGGAATGGAGAAAAAATTGGGAAAACTTAGGCGTGTAGGAGGTTTTACGGAAACACTGGCTTAATCCACGAATTCCGATATATTTATTAGGTCTAATGAGATATAGAATTCACTTTCACATGAGAAGGCTTTAAATATAAGTAAAAAAATTATATGTGGACAAAATTGTAAAAACGTATTCAAGCCCCTTACGCCTTCTTGTGAGCTGAATATTAAAAAAAAAAGAATGAAAATTACTGTTTGGCAATTATGCAAAAAGCCCGAGGAAGTGAAAACTAGTTCGATATCTTATCGGACTTTTACACCACATTAGTTGCTGAAAAGACAAAAATTTTAAAAATGGCGGTTCGGCGATTATATAAAAAGCCAGTGGAAGAAAGAACTTATTCTTATCAAGAATCGCATACAACTTGTTTAACCCCCTTAGAGTTTCAATGTTCCCCTTAGGGCTTTAATATTCAAACCGCTTTCTCGGAATTTATCTCAAGAATCCGTAGTTATAAAATTAATTCAATATTTCAGTAGATGAAAGAGATATGTCGAAATTCGTGAAAACATATGGATCCATTTGCTCTAAGCATTTCTCTAGCACAATTTCGTACTCATATGGATACTCGAAATTTTTGTTTTTTTGGAATTACTTTTCTTGGTCATTTACATTCACTCACCAATTTTAGAATGTAGGTACTACTGTATCAATCGTTAGTAATTCTCGATATATAGAACCTAAGATTTTTCCTTTTCACCCTCCCATATACATTTTCATCAACCGTTTCTGATGCCAGTATGTATATACCTACATACAAGCAATCGCCAAGTTTCAACTTTGTGGTATGAACCGTTTAGCAGAAAAACTATAAGTTTAAATTTCATCTCTTAAGCGGTTCCAGAAATATAAAAACCAAAATTTTTTCTTTGAAAGGTTTTCTCACCTCCCCGACGTACCCGCCGCCTCCTACACACACTTTATTACATTAAAACTATAAAGTAAAATGAAACACTCGAATTTAAAGTTATTTCAAACCAAAATGCCATTTTAAAAACGATATTTCCATACGATAGATATGAACGGCTTAAGATATTTGTGACAGATGGGATTCAAACTTACATCCCCAATGTTCTATAAAAAAAAGCCACAGGCCTACCGATGCTCCTAATGAACATGGCATAGTTTACAAAGCTTATATTTCAGATATGGTAATGGATCCGGAAGTTCATCTTATTCAGAACGATCGCGCTACATTTTGTGACGATATTTTTCCGAATTGCCAGATCGTGATGAAGGCAAAAATGTGTAGTTTGGCGTATTATCATAGAAATTGCTGCTTTACGTGCACAGGATTTTAGTTTATAAGGTAAGTCATCATTTATTATTGTTATTATTATTTATTTATTACTATTATTATTTATTTATTATTATTATTATTTATTTATTATTATTATTATTTATTTATTATTATTTTTATTTATTTATTATTATTATTATTTATTTATTATTATTATTATTTATTATTATTAATAATAATAATTAAATGATTTTATTTTTAGAAAGTTGCTACATTCTTTAAAACAGGCCGAGGCAGTCGCAAATTTAATGTATGCTATTTATACATGATGCCGAATCAATTAATACCTTGGTTTGTACAACATTTTATTGAAACAAATTAATAAATTTTTGATTTTTACATATGTGTATGTACCTCAAGAATTTCATTTAGTTAACACCCGATTTAAAGGTATTGGAACATTAAAAATCAAAAGCGTACGATAGACACAATTGTCTCACATCGCAAAAAAACGGACATAATATTAAGCGTTCTTTAATACTTTTGATGAAGATTTATACGCAGTGTCACTGATTGCGAAGCTGAAGTACAAATGATTACAAACAAAAAAATTCTTTATTATGACGGACAGATTATACCATTTATTAGTCTCATCTACACGGATTTATAAGGTCGCTGATTACGCAGAAAATGATGAACCAACAAAGCCAACTCAACATACGCCACACTTGGTACAACTCCCTTGTTTCCTGAAAACCGGTAGAAGTTAGACTGATGGTGAATTTACACTGAACCATGAAGCGAGGCTTTGCCCTCATGATGACCCAACTAGCAAACTAGCTTCTATAAGGACTTATCGAAGCTATTTTCGTACCTCGATAAAGTTTTATCGAAGTCTTACCGAACTAATCTGGCGCACATTTCCCCATGTTTCAACAGCAAGCGCCAACAGTTGGAATAAGGCCTTATTGAAGCTGTTCTTGCTTCCGTACGGAAGTTTGGAAGTACGAAAGCAAAAAAAAAACAACAAAAAAATTATTCACAATTTTTTTACTTTTAACTACGAATTATTTTTTGCTTGAACAATGTGAATTGATTTTACTTACATCGCCCACACTCTCGGATTCGAACCACAACCCCGTTATACATAAGTCCGCTACGCTCGCTACCCAGTCGGACAATCTGAAACATTGAGGATTGAAGCCGAATCACTTAGTAATGGTGCTTTTACACGAGCGATAAAAATTGCTCAATTTGCAGCAATTCCAGACAATTTTGACGTCACGAAAACATACAGCAACTTTCAGCAACATCGGCAATTGACAATATGAAGCAATTGTTGGTCAATTCGTTGCTCAGCAGTGACTAGACACCATACACGGACAACTTTGTATATGAACAACCCGAAAGTAAATTTGAAAAATAAATCTAAAACTTAAAATAAAACTTGAAATATTTGAATTCTAATCCGTTATCACACGAAACTTGACAAATAAAACCAAAACTTAAAACAAAACTTGACAACTGAATCATCGAACGATAACAATTGCTCGGAATTTTCCAAGTTAGTGGGAATACAGCAACTCTATGCCGAGGAATTGCAGCAATATGTGAAAGCATTGCCAAATTGCTGCAATATTGTCGCAACTAGCACGATGTTGCCCGGTATTGCTGCATTAATCGCTCAACTAGTTTTGGCAACAGTCGCCGGGCAATTAATTGCTGGAAAAATTGTTCGTGTACGGGCTCCATAATGGACATATCGAGCGAAGCTCGCCAATCTTGCGGAAGCTTTATGAAAGTTTGTCCACAAACCTCCATAAGAATGTTGGTATTTCCATAAGGGCTTATAGGGTTAATTACCGAAGCTATCGCTTCTGAAAGTTTAGCCTCCGCTCGCAAGTCTTACGGAAGCCTTATCGAAGTTCATAACCTGCGCTCAACAATCTTATCGAAGTTATAGTCTCCGGAAAATGCAAAGTTTGTTTGCTAGTTGGGGACAGATTTACACTCAACCTTTGAGATACAAGGTAGAATGAGGCAGAGCGGCGCAGCTTGACGCCGCCAATAAATCACTGTCTGCGTCAGTTTGAGTTTTAAATAAATTTTAAATTTTCCAAAAAGCGTTCGTATTCGGGCATACGAAGCAGCGAATAACGATTAACTATTACATAGCTAGTAGTAGTCTGGGTGGCTTAGTGGCATTTGCCTTCGGTGCACCTGGTACCAGGTTCGAATCTGCTTGGCGACAAGTAATTTTCGAAAATGGGATTGGTTGCCGAAGTACCAGTTCACTCAGCTGTAAATGAGTACCTGAGTTTATAATCGGGGTAATAATCACGGACGAGCGTGTAGCTGACCAATTCATCTCGTTGGTCTCGCAATGAAGTAACTCTAGCATTACTTCAAGGCCTAGGCCCGATTTGGGCTGTTGCGCCATTGATTATTATTAAATAACTATTGAATAACGATTTTTAAGCTTGGCTACGAAAAAGTTCAGAGTTTTCGAACATTTCTGGATGGCTGAGTAAAGGTACAATCTGACTGCGTACTACCGACCGTCGCGTCGCGGACAGCAGTAACTGCCGGCAGTAAAATACTGCTTCAGGCAATAACAAGCTATCATGTATGTATGTTTGCGACTGCTCGGAAGATGGCGGTTGTAAGTGCAAAGCCATGTTGAGGTTGGCAGTTTCTGCTGACCCATTTCCAGATAAACTGCCAGTGAAGACACAGGGTTAGATTTTATTTTCGCATATGCAAAATTTCTGTTAAAAAATTTTTCAGTTCAAACAATAACTTCTTCTCGAAAAACTACTAAGAGATGGCACTGTATGCACACTATATGATGTGTGTGCAGCGTTCGTTATTTACGATGTTTTCTTAAAAATAAATAAATACCTACCTCAATTCCAATTCTCAATACTGCAAGAGGAACAAGTCGACTGATAACTCTTGCACAAAAACAACACCATCTATCGGTAATTAATGTTAAATGCAAAACACATTAGAAAATAAAGGCTTCATTTTGTTATTGATATTCCGCAAGTAGAAATGCATGACGAATACCTGAGAAAGGTAAACGTCGCGCCGCAAAAATCAACCCACATACAGGAATGGTAAACAAATAGCGCGCACACACCGATATTCGATTAAAGAATCATCATGATTGTTCTGATAGCGCAAGTTTACCTGGCTACGTTTGTATTACCTGAATGCTTGAAAACAGGTGTGTACCGGTGTAGTAGAGTGACACGCAGGCCAGTTAAACACCGTGAACGTGAACAAATATCCGTCGAACCGTAAAGGTAAAGTAGAAAGAAGGCAGCAGTATGTAGTTTTCTTTTAGCTGTGGTCGGTTCAAGTCGCTCCCCAGGTTTGTTCGTTCTATTTTGCCCAGGTGTGATTTTGATACAACGGTAGTTAGCTTACAGGTGATCCAATGATCAAAGCCTAATTAAGTGAGCACGAAGCGATACGTGGAAGTTATTAAAGAATATCGAGTGGTTTAGAAGTGGCCGTCAAGGAAATTAGTGAAAAAGAAGGAAAAAAAAATTATATGCGTGCGCGGATTCAACAGAAAGTGTAAAAGAGTGCGTTCACCTTTAGCAAATATTTGATTTGCATTGCTCAAGAAATGGATTATTGAGGATTACCAGCCGCTTATCCAGCAAATTGTTCGCAGAACTCAATTAACGTGACCACTGACAAGTGAAAGCAGCTAACCCAAATCTGAAATTCCTTCAACGCAGGATATTAGCGACCGGAAGGTATTTTTATTTGCTCCACTGGTTTTAAGCTCTAGCAAACGCGTAACTGTAATATTCAGTTCTTCTCGTTCATGCCTTTTTCTCTTCGCCGTCGTAAACGAGGCGAATGATACTGCCTCGTTGCCTCGTATCTGATTCTTGAGAGGGAACAGGTAAAGGTGAAAAAACGATAACAATAAAACGAGATGAGCAGCATCACATATCCAACAGGCACATACCACGGCTCGACGGTTACCTTACCAGCAATCTGGCCACACAAGCACCGGCAATCCCAGTATCAAACGAATACTTCTGCGTCAGCAAACCGGTGTTTTTCAATGTGTGCTCATGCTGTCTAAACTCTAAAGGTGGTAGCTTCCAGCTAAAATAAAACTTCGGACGATGGTCTCCGTCGCGTTCGTGTTCACCGGAGCTCGGCGGAGAATTACGTCTGCATGCAATTAATTTATATTATGGCGGTACCAGTTAGCCAGCTACCTCCGATAAGTGGATTCTATTCATTAGGATGGAGCAGGAAATGACTTCGTAAGGTCTTCAGACACTAAGAAAAGTGGTGACAGTCTTGCTGGAACTTGAGTGTCAGATCTTATAACTTACATCATGTTACGTATCCGCCGATGTTTAGGTGCCTCTTCTCTTTTTGTACAGCAGACCTAGTTCAAAAACAAGGTTATCCAGTAATTAATAGAATAAATTTTCTTCAGTTTTCGAGATTTCATCACATATACGTCAGGCTTCTTTTGGTATAATTTGGAGGGTGCACAAGGTTTCCTCCCACCGTATACCTTCCAAATTAGGCGGGTGTTCAAAATTGCAATAGTACACACATACGACCTCTAAATACGCGCTTCGCCGTGGACTTGGGCGGATTCGCAAACATTAAGGCTGGCGGAGTGGTGCACCTAAGATGTGATCTTGGACACTCAGGGCATTCTTCTTGTACATGGATCACAACTAAGCCATTGGCGATCTATTTCGCTTCAGCGGCCACCCACCCACACTAACTAACCTAACCTAGCAAACAAACTTCGCATTTTGATATTTCCGGTGGCTATAAATTTGATAAGGCTTCGGTAAGACTGTTGAGCGCAGGTTGTGAACTTTTAACTTCGATAAGGCGCTGAATTTTCAGAAGCCATTGCTTCGGTAATAACCTCTATAAGGCCTTAAGGAAGTAAATAACAACAGTCTTATGAAGGTTTGAAAGCGAGCTTCGCTTGATATTGCAATATTTCAGATTGGCCTAGCGTGTAGCCTGTAGCGTAGCGCACTAAAGTGTGACGGGACCCGTGGTTCGAATCTGAAAGTGTGCAAGGTGTAAGTAAAATCAATTCACATTTTTCAAGCAAAAAATAATAACTTACAGGAAAATCAATTTATAGTTGAAAGAAATCAAAAGAAAAAAAATTGTGAATAATATTTCTCGGTTTATAAGCTTCCATACTTTCAAATTTTCAAACGGAAGCAAGAACAGCTTCGATAAGTTCTTATACGAACTGTTGTTACTTGGCTGTTGCTATTGAAACATGGGTAAATGTGCTCCAAATTAGTTCGGTTAGATGTTATCAAAGCTTTATCGAGGTAGGACCAATAGCTGTGATGAGGAATTATGAACATGACAGTGGCTATTTCTTAATTGCAATAAAAGTGCAACAAAGGCCCCATCGTGCGACAAGGCGAACAACATTAAAAGAAAGAGATACCACTCTTTCCGACGCTAGCGGCATCTAGTAAACGAAATTAACAACTGCATTGTTTAGAAAAATACCGGTTTTAGCGCGTTTCATAACATAACATGGCACTTTCCACAAATTATACGTACCGAAATATTAAAAACAAGTCTGTAGCAGCTCAAAAATCCTTTGGCAGCAGGATTTTCCTAGGATTAAGTGCTAGAATGTTGCGAAACACTGCTCGAATGCGCTATGTTGCGGCTATTTTTGTGCTATGTTGCGGCTATTTTTTGACAGTAAACACTTTATAGCTACTCGAACTGTCTCTCTCACAACAAAGTCTAAAGTGTATGTTACATCTTCTATCCCTCTCCATTTGGATTTACTAGCCGCTTTAAAGCCGCAAAAATAGCCAGTGTCATAGCTGCATTAGTTTGCTTCAGGAGACCAAGGTCCGATTTGGACTGTAGCGCCATCGTAAGTAAGTAAGTAAGTTTGCTAGTTGCGAACTTCTGACTTCCAATTGTCGGATGTTGAGTAACATTTTGAATGAAAAAATTGGAAAATTCTAAAACTACACGAAATTCGTGACGAGTTCCAAAGGAAACAATGCCCTGTTTCCAATACTCCGAAATTTTGCGATTTTGCAAACATACTAGATTCTCTCCATACGAGATTAAGATTTCCAAATCGCGAGATTACGACAGAATCCAGTTCTAAACATACTGAAACTGGTCTGTACAGCCCTGAAATTTATGTTTCACCACACTACACAGCACTATCACATATTTGAAATAAATTTTTCCAGTAACTGGTTCGGTATGAGCGCTTCTGATTTAAATAATTTTATTTTTGGATTCCCCGAAATACAAAGTTTGAAATTAAATAATTTAATTTTTTGATTTCCAAATTTTCAGATGACACTGCAATTATGTAATATTGAAACTGGAGATAAAGTAGTATGAACGGTGCACGTAATTTGCCTTCTAGGCAGTGCAAAGATGGTCATTTTTGAGATCCATTTTCTCTTAAACCGTCAATTGTATCACTCTATTTTATTTATTTGTAACGCTCTATTAGTACTACTACTTGATCGAAGCATTTAAAAAAAACGCTTCACTTTTTATAACAGTTGTTTAAGAGTCGCTACTTTTTGAACCTTTCTTTATGGCCTGCAGGTCATTACTGCGTTATTTAAATTTCATAATCTACGATCAACTAATTCCTTTAGCCAAAACAAAAAAATCAAAAAAATTAATGTATTCTGATAAGCGGTTGGAGAGAAAACGCGGTAAACGCTACAAAAAAATGACTTTTCAGGAAACCAGTTTGTTTACAACAACAGTGTGTCAGTTGTGCGTCATTTCTTTGTTGATAAATTTTCGTAATTTTTCTAGTCTTTTTAATAAAACATTTTAAAAAATGTAACAAAAGGTGTCGGGTCCAAAAAAAAGGGATGATATTCACAGAGTCGGTTTCCTTTCTATTAATATTTCCACTTACACTGGTATACAAATTTGTGATATTAGTTTTTCCAAGAAACCCAACAATCGCTCGTCGTTTCAAAAAGATGATGTGCAAAGTTTACTTTTTGGTTGCTTTTAATCTGGAAAATTTGTGGGGGGGGGGGGTGATATTTCTCCGTCAGTTCAGTTTTTATGCACTTTCCGGCATCCAAATATTGTGAGTCGAATTATTCACTCGACTCGAGATTTGTAATAGGCCCGGACTTTGGTATTGGAGCTACACAAAAAGTGAAGGGATTTCGCTCAATCCAAACTCCAACCTAATTTTAGCTTAAAATCTAAATCCTATGTTTCAGTTTCTCTAGCCAGATCTAGTCCTGTCTAGGCTCGCATCGATCGATATAGAGCATATCGCTCCTGTTCTAAGTTTGAACAGACGGTTGTATTCAAAAAAGGGTGCGAAGAACTGGTCAAATTAAATATTTCTTAGCCCAAACCGGTGTGCTTCAGGAGTCGACTGTGTGTCACTCCTGCTCATCTGTGTGATTTGCAGACGCACCAGGTACGGATCGCACGGTTTCCGCATGTTATACAGGCAACGGTGCATTTATATGTCAGTCTTGAAGTCCTACTGTAATTACTAGGAAACTATAAACGGCGGGCACGAAACTTGAAAACTGATTCAAACTATGGAACATTAACGTCATAATCCCAGCAAAAACGAGGCCATCCTACTTGCAAAATGTCTGAAACTCACCCGCCCCCCTACGGGAAGGTTTCCATCTTCGGGAATAACATCTACTAGAAATATTAGTTACATTAGAAACTAACTAACAAGGACATCCAAACGGTCTTAGGTAAATCAAATATGGCGACAAAGGTACCACATGAACAATGTTAACAGTAGCCTCTTCTACTGTAGCAAACTGCTTCTCTATAAAGCTATCGTCAAGCCGACCCTTTGTTATGCTTCATCGGCATGGGGTCATGCAGCGAAACGCCATATTTATAAATTAAGGTAAATCAAAACAATTGTCTTAGAGCGGCTGTGAGTTGAGGATTATTTTCAATGACCCTTATGTCGCCCACTGCGGTTGGATGGCTTGTTCGAGCACAGTGTCTACCGCGTCCATTTATAGCAATTTCTTGTAAATCGCACTTGCAGTCACCCAGGTTTATCCATGGTTTCCCTATAGAGTACAGGCAAATGTCGTCGTCCATGAACGCTTATTAGTTCATCAATTACGATTCGGTTAATCTGTACATCATTGATCTAAATGTGGCATATTAGTTCATTTCCCACACTATTTTCACCCTCCTTTTAGGATCTATTGAGTCAAACGTCACTAGAGAGTCAACGCACGAATCATTTTTTTGTTGATTGGCAAAGTAGAATCACCATTCTACCCAATACTCAAAACTATTAAAAATAATCAAATGTTTTAGAGTTTATACCCTGTACAGAGTATGCGTTTTAAACGCGTTTAAGTAGGCAAAATAAATGTTTTAAAAAAGTAGATGTAACTCGATTTAAACGCGTCAATCTCGTAGTCTGAACATAGTATACTTAAGTATATTTCAGTTCCAGTGTAGGATTTTATCGAAATTAGCAACGGACTTGGTCAAAATGAAATGCGGTTTTTTCATAAAACCTATTCCACCATTGAGTCTCCAAATATAGTTTTGTCGCTTATTTCAATCATGAACCATAGTGCAATTGTGACTTGAATTTCACAACAGAGCTGTATAAATTGTGTCAATAATAATTCCTCATGTTACACTGGAATTAATGACACACGAGTAACATGGAAGTACTATTATGAAAAAAGATATTGCTAATAAATATGAAATGTGTCTGGATATCATGGCAGAAAGTTGGTATTGAATTTTGAAGCCCCTTTCATGCTGGCACTTTTTAAACAAATATGTATATCCAGGGATTTCGTTGGACGAAGACATTTTTCTTGATCCATTTTCCAATTAAGATATGTATGGATGTACATATACATATTTATGTTTACTGTACTTGTACGTAATCGAAAAAGTCTACTTTGTTCACAATACGATAGAGCGACTTCTGTGATACACAATAAAATAGTGAACTTTAATTTATATTTTAGTTTCGTATAAAACAAACGAAATAGGAGTGCACATATGATCTTATCAATTCGATATCTTTGCACTCCTAAGAAATTTGACGGAATTTGTGGAAACGTGTTCAACCCTTTTCTACCCTCTTAGGCCCGGTATTTCAATGTAGAGTTAACTTGTAGGTCCGGTATTTCAATATAAAGTTTACTCGAGTGGTTTTGATTAACTGACAACTTACAAGTTAACTCTACATTGAAATACCGGGCCTTTGCGGTCAAAAAAGGAAACATCTTGAAAACGTGTATCAAGCGACTAAAATACAAGAATTGAAAAGTTAGTTGATATCGTAATCAGACCTGAGGGATGTTGCTTCGTAAAATGTTTACAACTCTTTTAAACACCCTAGGGTCGATGTTTAAAAATTTCTGAAAACGCTTTTAAGGCGTTAATGTGAGGAACGTTTAGAATAAACAATAATTCAGTATTTTAGACGACCTAAGAGATATGACGAAAATCGTGAAAATTTATGTATCCCATTTTTACTTATAGTTTGTTGTGCCATCACTCTCTCTCCCCCTGCCCTTTCGTGTGGGGAAATTATGTGGGAATAATTTCTGCTAAGATAAGGGATTCAATATGAGCGCTCTTTATATTAGAGATGACAATTTTTTTTTTTTAAGCCTGAACGCATTTTAGTGTAGAGATGCTCTCTTCCTTTCTCTTGGTATTAATGACATTAATCTGCGCATTATCTTTTTGATCGTATGAAGTTTTCACAAAAAGAACTCCGGGGTCATTCTTCTGTACTTTAATTATGTACTTTTATGTTGTTGGTTTTTATCTGTTCATCGTTTGATATTTTGTTAAAATTTGATCCTATCTGTTGAGTGAGTTTCTTCAAGTCAATAAAATTCTCGTAGTTCAATTCTGTTACTTGATATGGATTTCTGTTTTTTTTTTGCAGATTGAAATATTCTAACGAAATCAGTGGGAATATAGATGGGTCCCGATTGAAGAGCTCGTTTTATAGATTTTTCATGACAGAGTGCACATTATCCCCTTCATTTCACAAACATAATCTCAAAATAAGCATTTTTTGAGTTATGTCACTTTTCTTGCCGGGATGCGATATATTCACCAGTTTCAACTTTCTAGCATAAGCAGTTCTAAAATAAATCTTAATTAAAATAATTCTATGGCTTATCTAACTATATACCAGGATTGTTAATATTACAGAGAATCAGCGGGTTCTCCGAAAGATTGACAAGATTAAATTCAATTTCTATTTTTCGTTCAAGTGTCATCTACTTATCGTAAAAAATAGTTAATAAGCAATAAACTAAACGTATTTCATGTTGACGAGCTCACTACACCTTTTACTAGAAACTACACTTGACATGTACCTACACATATTTAGCTTATTACCTACATGGCGTTTAACGTTGTTATCAAAAAAGAAGGAATGTTTCGTGTTTCATAATGTGTAATCAAGCGTTATACGAGTGCATACTTTTCTTGATCACATCACGAGATAAGAAAAACCCATTGCCGTATACGAATCTTTTATTCACATTGAAGTGAAAACCATTTTAATAAAAGAAACAATAGGTAAGAACGTATGAAATTTAAGGGAACACCAAGGTAACCGATTAGCTACTGATAAATGTTAATACGTATTATCAATTTCGAACATGACTTTATCAAAATGACCTTTGGTGTTGTGTAGCGATGACGATAAAATGTGAGCATTGCTATACTTATAATGGCTTAAGAAGATAATCATTTGTTAGATGAACACATTTGAGTAGTTGTCTCATATCGTAGTAGACCGATTTAAGCTAGGAATATTAAATTTGGTATACTTTAATCTAATCCAACAGTTGAAGGAGTAAGGAAAAGAATATTACGAAAACCGATCAAGTTAATCGTTAAGACTCCATACACAAGTTCTTGAAAAATTTGTACATTCATTTTTCGAAATCTATAGAATTAACTTTCAAAAGACTTCTCACTATCCTTAACTCTGTTCGACATCGAAAGCGAACTTAGATTTCTTGATGGATACTCTCATCTGACTGAACAGAACGATTTTGCGTATACAGAGAATTTTTAGACACTTGATAGCCTCCATGAAATGATCCTCTTTTCTTCAGCTAGCGAACAATGTACTTGTAAATTAAGCAATCAAATAAAGTAAAAACATTATTATAGAAAATTGACTCAGACCCGTATCTAGAACTTCAGTTAGGGATGCGGAGGATATATGGTAAATGTTGACATATCAACAAAAAAAATTGTTAGGGTGGCGGGTCTGTATGCTTCCTCTTTTATACATATGTTCTGGCCAAAACCCGAGTCTACTAATTGATCGACACAGTATTATAATAAATGGTAAGAGCATTAAAAATCGAAAAAACTAATACAAAATGTCAAAGTCAAATATTGATTCCGAACGCTGAAACCAATGGAAACAGTCAACATAAAAATGAGTTGCGCCCGAAGCGCTCATTCCATTACCTCAATGTTATGGTATTACAAATTGACATACAAAATGTGCTGCAACTTATAGACGGGAAGAGCCAGTAAATCAGTTAGAAAAAAAGGAATTTAACGAATTAGCGGATTGAAAAACCTTAAAACACTTTCTTCGACAGATTCCCGGTTGGTGGATGGTGGGTGCACTCGTAGCAGCTTTGAGGCATTACCCTTAAACGTGAAATCGGATACTTGGCCGCGTAGTTCCCAACTGAAGAAGTATTGTATAGGGTTGGCCAGACGATCGACTTGGCTAGAAACCACTTGCTGATTTTTACACTTTGTCAACAAGGGTGGCGCAAAATTAATCATCTAATTTTGTTTTTGAATAACTTCTTTACTAAATACAACTTCTTTACTAATAATAAAAATTTTTCTGTTAAGTGGAAAAGATGATATCCATCAAGTGGCTGCTGCCAGTGTTGATACACATTAGTGCCCGTTTTATCGCATTTGCCATGACTTTCCGCAAGATTTCCGGTGATAACTGTTCGCATTCCTATCGAATATTTTCCTTAAGGTCTGCGATAGTTTGGGGCTTTGTTGGCATAACCCCGCGACTTCAAGTAGTCCCAAAGAAAGATGTCTGGAATGGTTAAATAGAGCGATCTTGCTGGCCATACCAAATCGCCAAAACGGGAGACCAGGAAACGCTTCCTTCACAATATCCATTGTGGCTCGTGGTGTGTGTGCGGTTGCACCGTCTTGTTGAAACCACATGTTCACCTAGCCCCGCTCATGCAATTCCGGAAGTAAGAATTCGTTTATCATGTCCCTGTAGTGTTCGTCAGTAACAGTGACCGTATTGACCCTGGCGTTCTCAAAAAAATACGACGCAATCACTCCTTCCGCGTGAACGCCGCAGCACACAGTGGCTTTGAGTGGATGAGATGGCTGTTAGTGCATTACACCCAGATTTTCAGTGCTCCAGAAACGAAGATTTTGCTTATTGACGTAACCGCTTAAGTGGAAATGCGCCTCGGCGCTCATGATGATTTTCGACAAAAAATCGTCCTTCATAATTATTCCTCGCTCTTGTGGAGTATAAGCGCTCCATTGCATGTCTGTTTGTATGCTGCAGTTGTCTAGTTCACAAATACCAAATATGATTCAAATATGACGCCATTTGCAAAAATTGTAACATCTTTCGATAGGGTGATTAATTTTGCGCCATCTTGCAGTTCAATTAAGTAGCAATCATTATTCTTTATACTTAAGTACATATACTCAAAAATGCCTACTTTCCATATTAAATTATTTTATCACGAGCTTCTTTTAACCACGTTGATATGATAAAGAACACCATTTTAACGGTATCAATAATGATAAGTTTTCTACTCTATTACAACTGCTCTTATGTTTCGTTATGTACAAAATATTTATTTATTTCCTCACATGCATTCCATAATAAGAATCAATCAATAAAAATGTATTGAAGGTCCTTTTATCAGTTATCAAAGAATATAAAAATGATATATGACTTGTGATAATGTTTCTAAATTTATTATTTTTTCGAATGTATAATTTTCAGACTTTAAAATACATAATTTCATCACATGATTTGTTAAGTAATAGAGTAGGTAATATACGTAAATTTCCCGAACTGTATTGCGTATGCGTTCAGTTAAGTGGAAATTATAAATGGGAGCGTTGAGGGGTTTTTTGTCAATTTCAAGGCTTCATTGTGAAAAAATAGTTATAAATGTATAACTCAAAATATTGTCCATCGCTAGCCATACTTTTTTCCCATCTTTCAACGGCAGTATATAGCTTCCACGTCGCGTCGATAGAACATCTTTTTTTGACGCTATCCTTATCAAACCAATTTTTGCATTCATCGTAATTTCGTAAGTGTTAGTTAGCCAGCCCATAAGTCATCGATCGAAATAGGTAGTAATCAGAAGGAGCCATATGTGGATAATGCGGCAGGTGAAGTAAAACTTCTTATACTTTGTTGTTATTAGATTTTTCGTGGTAAGCTACCAAAGAAGCTATTATGATTAGGAGTTAGTTATTCTTTCCGGTGTCAGTGGAGTGAAACTCCAACACGGAGTCCCCGACTGTGGACTAACCGCTATCCCTGAGGATATGACAAATTTGGAAAGAAACTTCACTGGAGAAGCCAGTTCATCATAAGATTGTTTTGGACTAGGTCCGAAGGAGCTGTTTCGTCATCGGAGGGCATAGACTCTTCAGAAGGTGTATTCTTGCCTACTAACCGAAACACCTTGACAGAATTTACCTCAGCGATCCCACCAGCTGTCAAGGTGTTTCGGTTAGTAGGCAAGAATACACCTTCTGAAGAGTCTATGCCCTCCGATGACGAAACAGCTCCTTCGGACCTAGTCCAAAACCGTCTTATGATGAACTGGCTTCTCCAGTGAAGTTTCTTTCCAAATTTGTCATATCCTCAGGGATAGCGGTTGGTCCACAGTCGGGGACTCCGTGTTGGAGTTTCACTCCACTGACACCGGAAAGAATAACTAACTCCTAACTTCTTATACTTCAACGTTTCCAAGCAAGCTACATCTGGTAGATCATTGTCGTGCTACAAAATCACCTGATCGTGCCTCTGCTTGAATAGAGGGAGGTAATCCTTCATTGCTCGGCTCAAATGTATCAATTATAGTCGGTAGCGATTCCCAGAGAAATTTTCATAAGATTGGAGAAGCTGATAATAAATCACCCCCATCTGATCCCTCCAAATACAGAGCACGACCTTGGAACCATGGCTATTCGGGGTAACCCCATGATTTGTTATGCTTTGGACTATCATCATGGATCCATTTTTCGTCACCAGTCACGATACGATGCAGAAAACCATTTCTTTTCTGCTGTTGGAGCAGTTGTTTACAAGCAAAAAAAACTTCTTTTGATGTCTTACGTTTTGAGTACGTATGGCACTCAACTTCCTTACTTTTGCACCATACCAAGTGCATGTAAATGATGTGAAATGGCCTGGCAAGTAACTCCCAATGATTTTGCGATATCATCTAGAGTTCGACATGATTCTTCGTCAAAGAATGCCTTCAATTTTTTTTGGTGGGTCGCTCCATGTTTATCGTATCGAAGTCGCCACTTGTAAATCGTCTAAACCAAGTATAGTCACTATAAGTTTCCAATGGCATTCGGTGAATCTTTCTTCTAATTAAATAAATAGGAGAAGTAAAACTTCGATATAGTCAACGCTGACAAAATCTATGTTGTTCCCACTTTGGCAAAACCACACGTACTAAAAATGAAAGCCGTAAAATAGAGCTACCAGAATATAGTAACAACTAGAGTCACTGTATAAGAACTAACACAAACATCCACTATCTTGAGTACGGACAATGACCGCTTTTGGTACCTTTTTAGTACTCTTAAACCCTGCGAACTCCAAAGTTCGCAGGTTTCTTAAATGGCATAGTTTTAGTGTGTATACGTGTAGCAGATGGATTTTGATTAACGTTTCACGGAATCGAGATACATATGTCTCATGAAATGTCAACTAAATACAGCGTTTATCCACTTTAGTGGAGATAAAAATGAAAAATCGGACAACTGCAAAAAAATTTCAAATGTACTGGTTTCAAATGAAACACACATTATCCGTACTCAAGATAATGGATGTTTGTGTTAGTTCTTATACAGTGACTCTAGTAACAACATGACCCGATGCCATTTAGTACACGTAGCGCTCTCTCTTATAAATTTCTCAAAACTTATTTGCGCACCCTAATAGCCAACGATATGAGTATGTTTAATAATATACCTTAAAGGTGGTTTAAAGCCAAGAGAGCCTCATTTGAAATTAAAGTAATGAACGTACACCTATTTATGGTATATACGCATCCATAAGGATAAATCCAAAAACGGCCAATACACGATACAACAGTTGTACCGACGTGTGTTGCAATATCTATCCAACCTTTGTATGCACGGCACACACGATTCAATTTATTTACAACTTTCTTGAGAAATTCATGCGATCCCAAGTCTTCAGTTGAGAGTGTACAACCGTGTGATATCGGTTCAACTGTCATTCATAAGATCATACATACTGTTACAATTGTCGCAACAACGACAAATCGGGCCAACAATAGGTACAATCGTTGAATCGTATATTCTCTGCTTAATGTAAGACAGAAAGATACGACCATCATTCAGTATCCATTCAGAACAGCCTTGTCATACGTGATATGCATAGTTATTTCATAGTAGGCCGACTGTGACATCAGTACTGTGCTTAATTTAAAGTGAACTCTGACGTGAAAAAGATTCTTTCAACCGGTAAGTTTAGAAGATACATTATACATATATGGTAAAAGACATATGTTAGCTTGATGACCAAGTACATATATTGTAGTGGATGTCGAAATTATGAGATTTATAGATACTGTTCTTTGTTTGATTATTAATATTTTAAACAATTTCCGTAAAGGCCGCGTTACATCATTATGATGCAATATTATTTTATTCCCGATTTCACATTCATGCAATGACTAGGTGCTATAAACAATAAAAAAGATAGTATTTTAGGAGATACCATTAGATTAGATTAAATTCCATTGTGTTGGTGTAATACGTTATCGAGGCCACATACTTTGAGATTCAAACATCATTGCCATAAATTCTATGTTTTTATCAAACCTAATATTTGCCTAAGTGAGCTATGTATTCAGGAAATCTTATGTTTTTTAGGTACCAGCTATGCTTATCCAAGATCCAGATGATACAACCCGCAGTGTACCTGAGGCTTACTTTTTATACTCTAGATTAAATCATATAGAGTATTATGAGTTTAATCCAGCCTTAACAGTTAGGAACTTGAAATTTTGCATACTTAAAGTTTACTCTGTTTGAAGCTAAAGTTCTGAATATGATGCAAATCGAATGAGACCTTCGTGTATCAACCTACAAAAGTCCTTAAAAAATGTATGCAAATTGCAGAACCCACTATAACTCTCGTACGAGTTAAAGCAAGGATTCAAAATTTGAAAGAAATTAGTTTTATTTCAAAAGCAAGACTGAGTTCATTAATTAACGCCATCCGCAGAATCCTTCCATTCTATTTGCTGTCATACAAGAGTCCTTAAGACACGTGTTCACCAATATTGAACGATAACTTTAAGGTACTGTTTGGCTGGTACTGCCGACAGTCGCGGTCAGTAGTAAGTGCCAACCGCAACTGCTTAACGCGGCTGTTTTCCACTCTCGCTGAAATTGCTCACCGCATCGGTAACTTGCCGCGATGAGGTTGTTTTCAGTTGCAAATTAACGCGCTGCGAGTTCGGAGAATGGATAACGACTCCATTTTTCAAGTAACTCCACTAATTCTTTGTCGTCAGATGCCTTAAATCCCCTTTTCGAATTTTTACTACATCAAACCCTAACCATATATAAATAAACAAGATTAAACACTAAAACAAAAATACTCACAGTTTTTTCTCACTTTTCTCTGCTTACCTCTGAACTGAAATGTGTACTGAACGCGACTGCTCGCTGCTGCACTGGTCACGTAGCAGTCAAGCATCGACAGTCGCGCGGCCGAGTTGATGACGTCACAACCGTCAACTGTCGAGCAGTGGCAAACAGACATGTCAGCTTGTTTTTGCCTGAAGCAGTAGTCTACTGCCGGTAGTGACTAGTGACCGCAACGGTGGGCAGTTCCAGCCAGGCAGTACCTTTAGAACGCTTTAAGTTACGACTTTGAAATTTTGTACACGTTGATTTTATAACAGTTGCAGTTGATAATATGATAAATATCCAATAAGTTCTTCATGTAGTTGCCATACAAAAATTCTGTAAAATGTCTTAATAACTCAAGAAATCGTTTAACCTCAACTTCAAAATTTTGTACAAATTATTTTTGAGTAGAAACAAAGTTCGAGCTTACTTCTTAGCGAAATTCTTCTACTCCTTCGGGTAGCTACTATACAAAAAGTCCTTAAGACACTTATTCAAGAATATTGTACTTCAGAATCCTTCAAGCTAGAAATTTGAATTTTGACACCGCCCGTAAAATATAAAAAGAAAGGCAAAGTTCGTTCATGGGCGATATTATTATACTCCTTCGAGCACCTCCCATACAAGAGTCCTTAAAATATATATTCACTATTAATACCCGAATGAATTCATAACTAAAATATAAATCGGAGTTCAGTCTTCCATCTAGAGTATCATACGATTTGCTTGCAGCCGATCGTGAATGCGTTATGGTTAGATAATAAAGTACGTTCATTGTGATCAACCCTCAAATTTTCCATTTTTCCATTTCAATTAAAATGCCATTGCAATTTCTCTGAAAATGTCTTGGTATTACGTTAACTTTCACATCACCCAGCAGATCACGAAAAATTATAATATATAATTATAATAAGTTAATTTTGTCGTACGTAACTTGTTTTTATTAGAGTAACTATATACGAACTAACACAAATCTCTATTATCTAGATTCTAGAGTTACATAGGTCAGTCGGCGGTATTTTAGAACATTAGTAAGGTTTAACTCAAATTTCACAGGTCTTGCTAGAAATTCGCTGGTGCTTTTCTGACAAAATTAAGCATTTAAAATGTATTCAATGTTATGTGAATCTCGATTGTTGAATACAAAATGCAACACTTTCCTATTATTTACATCACAAAACTACTTTCGTGACGCTTTTAATGCATAAAACCCACGGCAAATGAAAACATATTCAAAATATATTGGTTTTCCATATAACACGCATTGACTGCTCTCAAGATACCTACTTAGTGAAAGTTTGAGTTAGTGCCTATAAAGGTTCCCTAGATTTGATGCAATAATTCGAGATTCCATGTTTCAACATTTCTACTTTCCACGAATGTGTTATAGCTTGACCCATCTTTAAGTCCAGTCCAGGAAGAAAAAAACCAGCCCTGAAATATTTTTTTTATTGGTTCTACTTTCTGTTTTAATACGAAAATCCTATCTTAAACATTTCTTGAGTACCTATGAGGTGATACATATTTAAAAAATAAATAAATAAATGATCTAAAAATATTATTATATTTTCATTATACTTACATTTGTACACCTGTGGGAAGTTGTTTTTGGTCTAGTAAATTATCACTTCAGACTCTCTCATGCTTCAAAGATATTTCAGGAATTTGCGATATTCAGGCGCTAACTCCGCGCTACTCCATAAACGCGTTTAAGTAGGAAAAATCCACATGTTCAAACTAGGCAACCCGTTTAGTTTTGACAGCTTGATTTGATTTTAAATAATCTGCTGTTTCATTACCGAATTTATTCTTCCTAAATTATTGAATCTAAAATGGGTGTATACTGTATAGAAGTAATGGATAGTGAATCTGTTAGCTAAGCAGGGGCGACTCGCCGCATAAAGCTAGTGAGGCTGAGCTTTAAGCTTGTGTTACACTGTTGTGAGTTTTATTTGTATTCGCCTACTTCGCATTGCATATTTCTGCAATTTGACAGCGTGGTCATACAGTGTAACACAAGCTTAAAGCTCAACTAGCTTTATGCGGCGAGCCGCCACTGTAGCTAAGTAATACTGTAGTTGCACACAACTCAGTTTCTACACCGTTAAATAGTATTTTTCAAAGTTCGCTTTGATTTCCGCGAGTGGCGCTGAACATGTTTTCTGTTAAACGCGTTGTAACAACGTATTTTCGTAAACGCGTTCGGGAAGTGATTTCAAAGTGTTTAACTCGATTTAAACGTGTTAATCTCTTAGTCTGATAGTCTTAGTCTGATATACTATTGGGTGTTATGACGATTTTTTTTTACTGTAATTTTTTCTAATGTGTGTATTGCATTCTCATTGCCTCATTCCGTATTACGTAGTTACAAATTTATTTTAACGTTTTACATACATGATACGAGGAAATTTGTTCTTGAAGAAAACTTAAAACAGAAAAAGTTTTGGGTTACTAAACGATACTATTCATAAACTATTATAATAACTGGCTACCACCATACTTCATAGATTGATCAAACACCAAAAATATACATATTCAACAAAAAGACAACTGGTTCAAGTCCCTTTTAAGAAGGTTGTATGCATAATAGTGTTCATTGTAGATGCTGTCGTAATAAACAAGAAAAATAAAAGTGCGAAAGAAATTTCAAGATTATCAGGTGCCTGTGTAATTCAAATTAAAACATTTAACTACTACAAGTAGAGTTAAACGGCCGATGACTCCAAGAAAAAGAAGCAGAAAAGAAAAGAAGATATTTTATCGGTCAGAGAAAGAAACAGAAATCACAACTTCGAAAAGCGGTTGTACATCTACGGCTTGGAAGTAACACATAATTTGCTTATTTGCATATATACCAGATATTACACATAGCACCGATGTGTATTACATATGCGGTGCTATTGTTGTAACCAGACCGGATGGATCATATACGGAATAATGCTCTTTTACTTACTGGGGACTTTGCAAGCTAGAAAATTAATAATAATTCCAAACGTGGCAGGTTTATCGATGGACTGATTGCATTTCACCATAGAAAATATGTACACACGTCGTTAATAAATATCTCCTGCATACTGTCACGTTTATGATTTTACGTTATATGATTTGCGTATTTGTTGTATTTTGGAATACTATCCGTTTACGCGGTTCTAATAGTAAAGTGTTGCGGTCGGCCACTGGGCAACAGCCAAAAAAGATCAGAAATTTGACCAACTTTTTTTTTACTTCACGTTTTGGAGACACGTGATATACCTAGGTATGCTCAAAAAGGAATTTTCATTGGGGAGTGGTTTAAAAGACTGCGTTTAAGAGTGAAACTTTTTATTAAAATAAGTTTAAAACCGAAACTTATTTAAACGCGAACATACATATTAAATAAGTCATTACCAACTTTTATTTAATTTGGGGGAAAAGAGCAGTTTAGTTGATTTCGTTCCATTTAGACGTAGGAGAAGGAAAAGGTGATTCGAAAAGGAAGACATGTCTTGGCATCTATCCGGATATACCACCAGCTACGCGTCCTATTCCATACAGTGACGAGCTTCCGATTTCAAAGCGTGTATCATAGATGATAAGTGGATGATAAAGCCTATTCTATCGACATCTGTTGAAGATCCTGACTTTCAACCCAGTGGGCAGTGGACCACAACGTCAACTACATAATATGATAAGCCCAGAAGAATTGAACGATCTTAGAGCTACCGAAGAGTAAAGCAGAACTCTTTGGATCGAGGTTGCAGTAATTGATTTTTTGCAAAATGGTGGAGCTAAATCTAGTATGTATTATACTTTGAAATGGGTATTATGTAAGAATGTGAATGGCTTGATGGATGCTATCAATATAAAGAAGTTGTTCATAGACGGCTCTACATTGAGTTAGCAAACAGTTCTGTTGTACTTTGGTAAGACATTATCTTCAGTTCCGATGGGCATGCAGTCCATTTAAAGGAATGCTATGACCATTTAAGGCATCTTCTATTGGTCGATTCTAAGAAGATATTGCTATCACCGCTTCATATAAATCTCGAGAACGTTTTGTTCAGGACATTTCAGCCATAGAGGAGCAATACCAGGAGTGCAGGAGTAATAAAATCAGTTAGGCCAGTAGCTAAAGAGCCTTCAGACTTGTTACCTACGAAATTTATTTCCAGACAACAATAACAATAATAATAATAAAAAATCGTACGATGCTAGCGGACTATTTCTGAACGCTTATCAGAGGTCTTCTACAGAATAAACGAGAAGCCAAAAACAGCGCTCTTCATAACAAGCCGTGACCTTTAAGGGCTGTGGTTTGAGGGTTCAGTTCTGATGGGGGAATATGAAGAGCTCGCACAACTAAAATTAATTTGATACCTACCTAGCCAGGCCTAATAGATATGACGTACAACCTTGTTACCCTGAAAAGAAAGAAAGGTCGCAATGAAAGTTTTAATTTCATTACAAATAAACTGGAAGAATCACAAGTCTGTTCTCCAGAACAGGAATTCGCAGATGAGTTGTCTCGCACCAGCGGCCACCGAAAAGAAGTAAAATAAAAAAGGACCAAGTTGATATGTTAGCGGCTGATATTTCGGACTGCTCCTGGAGCTCTAAGCCCAACGCGAGCTGAGACAATACGCGTTGAGGCAGCCTAGCCTACTTATCTTTGGAAGAGTACGTAACATTAAGAGGAATTGAGCTAGCCAGCAGAGCACTATCCGAACAATCCAGTCCACTACACCTTATTATGTGTAGACAGTGCCCATTTGTCCTAGAAAACCCCGAAGGTCATCGATTTACGTTTAGACAGGTTTCCTAAAAATTCAACTACACCCCAGACATACCAACCCCATACTTCGCTTCCATTTGGAGGTTCTCCCCAAGATCCACTTCTCCGAAGTTCGTGTAGCTACTTTGGAGAAAACGCTACTATCTATAATGCCCTATCAATCGCAAAGACCAATAATCAGGTCACAAAGATATGGAGCTAAGATGCCACCAGACTTGTTTTCTACGAAATTTATTTCCAGGCAAGAATAGTACTAATAATAAAGATGCACCCAGATTATTGGTACATTGTTTTTAATAAGGATTCCAGAAAATATGTATGAAAAGTAAACAAAATGTTAGTTTTTATTTATTTAGTGGAGGATTTTGTGTAGGACCCACGGAAAAAAGGATATGGAAGTGCTGAATGAGTGCATCACGCAAAGAAACCGTCACAAGCTGAGCATATTCAAGGGGTGGGTGATCTAAAAAACTAGGGACAACTAGGGCACTCGACAAAGAAACAAGGAGGTGATTAAGTTCGGGTTTGATGAATGTCCTTAGAACTACTACAGAAAGTGTTCCAGAGATCCGTAGGGCGGTTAGACGACCTTGAGGTAGTCAAGCGAAACTCGAAGGAAAGGGAAGCCAAAGGTCGAAAATCAAAATCATCGGAAGACTAACACAGTTTTTGAAGATTTTTTCTCGACATGGCACAAGTTTGGATAGGTCGACTGTACGAGCATTCCTGCCAAAGTCCTTTTCGTTCCAAAGGCCTTGTACTTTAAACAGAGCGACTTGCAGTTGATTTGTTGCAGGTTGCAGCCTGAAACCTGCATCCGGAGCTTAGCGACTATCTGTAAGCGAGTGCGAGGGTGTTTCGCTCACCAACTCGACCCAATTTTTGGGGCAACTAAAAGAGAAACCCTAACGGAGTCAGTGTCCTTCACATAACGTTAACAACATTCGAAAGCCTTTTAAATAAAAGTCAAGGCTGCCACAGAATCGAAACGCGAAGAAAAATAACAACAAAAAATCAAATTTTATACACTTACCAAAATGCACCGCAAAAATACCGGACACTTCCTCCGGTTTCCACACAAATTCGCACCGGATGAAAACATCTATATCTAACCTAACTTTTCAGACACAATTTTTGTGTGGTTTTTTTCTTATATTTTCAATAGATTCCGTTCTAGTTTTGCAATGATTTGAACTCGCGACACTTTGCGCATCGTTGGAACTTATTTTCCCGGAAAATGAAGCAAAATTTCCGGAAAAAATGACGAAAAACGCGAAAGTTTAAGAGAAAAGGCGCGAACGACTTGAACGAACACTGAAAAAAAAACTTAGGGAAATACGAACGAAGTGAAGCGAGACAGTCCGATCGGCGAAGAAAACGTAAACAGGTGGGCGAAAAACACTGAAAATTCATGTGAACACAGGTTGATGTCTAGACTTTAATTTGGTTTTTGTATCGGCTTTTTTGAGTCCCCGCCGGTTTTTAAAATTAAAATGCGGTTGAATGTGATTTTTGTTTTCCGTTATTTTTGTAACCGTTTTCTTGGTGTGTGATTGTGAGGACACGTGTGATAACATTATCACCAGGTTTTTTGGCTTTCCTGGCGAATAACCTGTAAATAATGTAAAAGAAAATTATCAAACATATTAGTGTTACCTCAATAGTCAAGCAAATATGTAAAAGAACAGAAATACTGGAAAATTAGCAAAAAGCTAATGTAGTATTGAATAAGTGAGTTATATAATATAGAAAACATTGTTAAATTTATATGCCAATAAACATCTTGAATCTTGAATCTTGATTGTGAGGAGAGAGTGTTTTAGCCGAAAAGTTTTGCTTTCTAGATCTCAGCAACGGTTTGGCCTATAGAACGCTGAAACTTAGAATTTAAGTAGATAGAGCTCGCATAGTGGAGCTATTAAAAAATTGTAATATTGCTGCAGGGACGTCAGACGTTAACTTTCAATCGATCTAACCGTCAATATTGTAGCTGGACTTAATCTTAAGAAATTTGCGTTGAAAAAAAAAATTGCTACTGTGAACCTCAATGCTGGTCAATGTGATCAATGATTAATGTAATCATTCTCAGAAAACCCTATTATTAATATATCGTTTTGATTTTGAAGTGCCATCTTGTTACCTTTAAAAACAAAAATGCTAATCGTATTAGTGGGATATCATAAGAAATCCTTTTAATCATTTCTTAAAAAAATTATGTAATTGAAGCTATTAACTAAGTCTAGGTGTACGCCTGATCAGTCTATTAACATTTATCACCAACAATTCTACCCTTAAATTTACATTGAATCCGTGCGGAAATGGTGCTGTTCTTCTTGCATATACTCGTTGTGAAAGTTTATGATACCGTCTCCGTCTCTGATAAATTAGGACTCTAGGATGACATTCCAATTGTGCAACTAGTGCGTTTACACTATACAGTCCATAGGTGAACAAAATTACTACCTATTCTTCATTGGAGAAAGTAGACAAAACTATATTTTAAATTTACTGATATTAAAACCTTACTGATCATAAAAATAGCCTTGTTCTGGAGCTAGGTACCAACAATCTAGGCGCAATGTTATTATTTATAGATAGGATAGAACTCCGGAACGCATTTAATGTGGTGTGGTCAGAAACGTCATTTCAGTTTTTTCTAGGGGAGGCAAGATGTTATGAATGTATATATTTTTATAAAACAAAATTCAGGGGAAGGGGGGCAATGCCATCCCCACTCCCACAAATGATGTCCCTGGGTGTCGTGTGTGATGTGATGTGGTGTGTGATATCAGTCGCATTATCAGTTGCATAGTAAGCTCCACCACATCTCAACAATCAACGCGTTCCGGACTTGTACCCCAAAATTAAAAAACCCAGACTGTTCGAAGATTTTTAATTACAATACCCGACCATAACGGATATGTCCAATGGTAAAACTAGTTCGGTATCTGAGCAGAACTAAAAGATATGACAAAATTCGTGAAATTGTTATAGCTTCCATGTTCACTGAAAGGGTTTTTTTTAGGTTTTAAAATGTGCTTTATTTATGCCAACATCTTAAATCTAACAGCTTTTTTCTTAATTTCTAAAGCTAAAATTAATTAATATCTATTTTGCTATATGTTCTTAATGGCCTCAAGTGGGAGCTCTAAGTTATAAATTGTATCGTGGAATATTTTGTGGGGATCAGAGTATCTTTATTTAAATAATAATTTTTATGTATACTTATTACTAAAATACTCTCGAGATCGGTACGGAGTCCTTCCAACTATGTTGGCAAGAAAAAATCCAATCTTACATATTTATCTTACTTACTCTACTTACAGCCATATACAATTACTTACATATGTACTAACTTAAAACTAGGTTTTGAGCCGAACTCTCTGCCGCCGGGGTGTTCACTGAAAGGGGTTATGCCTCTGGTGTATGGTTGAATTCTCGTAACGGGAATGAGTAGCGATCTTGAAAAATTCATCTCTCTTCCTGTATTTCGTATATGTATATGTTTCTTCAGGTCAAGAGTGATAAGTTTCTATGATCTAGAATCAATTTTCAATGGTTATGTAAAGTAGAATAGTTCGTGGAAGTTATTCTTTAAAATGTCATGACCATAGTGCATTTTTCGTTAAATCCTTAAAGGTTTCTCTCTATCAGATTCGGGTCATCTTTACTATTTAACGGGTTATATACAGTTGTGATGGACAAAAAAATCTTTTTGAAGTGAAACTTCTTTAGCGGCGAGTGAAATTTCAAGGTTGCGTCACGTTTAAGCACATTTCGTTACACGATAGAGAAGAAAGATATTATGTAGAGACAAAACGATGAAACGAAATTCGATGAAACGATGAGACGAAAAAGCGACACTGCGAGAGAGTGGTATTTCCTTTCTGACTACAACCATAGAATTTGAAATACTACTCCTATCTATTCCCCCTCTTCACGTATCCCTTTTAAACAACTGATTTCCCTCACCCCTTACTTTTCTTCTTACACCCCTTTCTCCTAACTTCAACCCTTCACAACCCCACTGTATACCCCACCTCTGTGTACCCTTATCATTCTACCTTTCACCCTGCATATTGTTCCCCCTTAACTACTTTCTCTATCCCTTTACCCCCACCCTCTTTTCTACCCCCTACCCCCTCCTACAACACATTGAAAAACTCAGAAAATGCAAATTTTGTATTATTTTATTTATTTTGAAATGCTCTCTCTCTCTGTCTCTCACATTAAATCTCTCTTATTCTTTTTCTTTATTTTTCAAGAAGTTTCACTTCGGGACCGTTCACATACTACGTGACACGAAAAGGGGTAGGGGGGTGGTTGCAAAAATGTGACAAAGTGTGACATAGGGGAAGGAGTGGAATCTGAAAGATGTGACGTAACAAAATCGGAACGGAACTTTTCAAATTAATATCATAATAATTTACTGGCAACCCTGCAATATACCATATATTTATATGTAACAAAATCTCAATCATGAGTCACGACAAACCAATATTCTTTTGTTTTATCCTTTTGCAGTTAACTAAACCCTGGAGTAGCTATTTGCGTTAAATTCTCTTATCTATTCTACTATCTATGGAAAAAAAAATTACAAAAAAAGGTATAAGAACTGCAATGTCGTTGTTATTTTGTATGTAAATTTTCTAACCTGCTCTGATCTAGATAAGTTCGCAAAAAAACTTACCTATTATTTATGAATTTTTTTTTGCATTTATTTTAAATTAAACATGAATATTAGCTCTACTTCGTGTGTTTATTTTTGAAACTTACTTAACCTTGTGACGTCACAGCGGAGGGGGGGAGGATGACATTTTGCAACAAAGTGTGACAACGGGGGAGGGGGGCTCCAAAATAGTCAAAATTTGCGTGATGTAGTATGTGTACGGCCCCTTCTATCATGTGCACGGTGCTGCACACGCTGTTTTTTTATTGCATATTCTTTAAGTATATTCTCTCAAGAATACTCTCACAAAATGTCATAACGATCGGAGCATTAGCTTTTTATAGCACACTACCTACAGCGGCTGTTGAGTCATGTTCAACTTTAAACGCGATTATCTCAGAATCTTGTTTTTTCGAAAGTACCTTTGCGGTGGACAGGATTATTAAAAAACTATCAATCCGATCAATACCAAATTTATACCACTTATTTATTATGATAATAGCTAGTCGCTGAATGAAGAATTTTAAATTTTTTTCAAAATCTTTTTTTACAGCAAAAAATCGAAAATTTTAGGTACATTTAAATCATCATTTGAACAAATCCTTCGTTAAGCGACTAGACAATACAATATACTAACGAAAGTTTTTTGAATTTTTGATTTTATCGTTTCGCGCGGTACTACTGTATATAACCCCCTAATTTAACCTTTACAACGTTTATACTTTGATCTCCTCCAACAACGTATAAATTATTGTATCGAATTATAAATTACAGCCAATAATATGTACCTACATACATATGTAGCTCTCCCCAATTGTTTGGAGTGATAATTGGAAAGAGAGTTAGCCTTCTGATTTGTTAACGATATAAATTTTAAGGCATCTTAACGTTAAAAGAAAAACTCTCTACTTCATATCAAGGATAAGGACGCTTCACGGTACAACATCTCGGACGGTAGTAGAATATATTAGCGGTCAGAAACCACCACATACTCTGGTGTTTACAAAGCTGGCAATATCAAGATCAAGATCACGTTCACGATCATCTAATCATTTATTTATTTAAATCTATTTTAAAATCAATCGGTGTCAATAGGTGGCATTGAGCGAAAGCAGTTGACTCAACTTTGAGAGTTGAAATCGAACGCTGAGGCTGACTGTGATACCGACTATCAACGTTTCCTATTGTTTCTATTCACGGAGTTCGACGTAAAGAGAAATCATTTCTTTGGCGCCATAAGCGATTCGTTTATAACAATTTAATACTGTATACACTTTTTTCCGCTACGTGTAGATACCACTGAATTGTGCCAAAATACAATTTAGTTGCCTTTTTGAAAAGATTCATAACTGAACAGTAACTCGAAGCATCCAAAAAAAAAAAAAAGCACGCAATCACAAAAGTCGTTACTCCAGATTTTAATTAGCGGTAACATTTCGAGGTGGTTGTTGGTGATATTTCACCTCTCTCTGTTTTCATTACTGGACAAAGCTTTCAGGTAACTAACTGTCCAACGTAATAAGTAGTGGAAACTGGTTTTGATATTGTTTGCAATGCGAATAACTAGCAGGTAAGTAAGTGCCGTAGAACTGTTATACGGCGATCGGAAATACTTCGGCGGTACGAGTACACGCTTTAAGGTTTTAGATACGGATTCTTACAATGCAATTCACGTAGTTATGAATTTCGAAAAGACGTAAGAGACATTACTTAGAGAAAACCTAAGTTTGTATACGGCTGCTACTATGAGTCTTTCTTTTTGGTTTATTTATACCGTCTCTGTACGTTCTTCTATGCAATGACTTGCAATATGAAAATACATAGTGTACACCTTATCAACATTTATTTCACTTTGTTATACAGGGTGGCCCAAAAACACTTAAAATGAAACGACATAATTTCATATTTTTTCTTAATGCTTACTTGGATCTTAAAGTTTTATCCATTACTTTTTGAAGATGATATCGGTTAAATAGGCACCTCTATTGTTGATGACCATTTAGGCTCTTTTTACCCGATTTTCCATCGTTTCGGCGAGAACTTCGGGCGTTAAGTTCTTACACTCTTGTCCAATATTCTTTTTGAGCTTTTCCATAGACCCATAACTTCAAAAAATCCCAAAGAAAGACGTCTAAAGCGATCAAATCGGGCCATCCTACTGGACAGTGCAAATCGCCAAAACAAGTCATTAGGCGACTCGGAAACGCATTGTTCACCGCGATCATGAGGAGTATAGCGTTCTATGGCTTATCAACGTCTATTCTGCACCTGTTTACTTCACAAATATTAAAACAAAACTGACACTTGCCGCCATTTGCAAAGGTAATAACACCTTCCGATGGGGTGATTCATTTTGGGCCACTCTGTATTAATAACTAATAATAAATATGTACATAATTTGTAGGGTTAAGCGGCAAATACACGATGCAACGGTTGTACCAATTGTTGGCCCGATTTGTCGTTGTATGCGACGAATGTATCGTGTGTGCGCTTATGAACAAGTAAGAGTATGTCCGCAAAATCCAACCATTTCTTCCGGTTGCTTCCAAACAAAAATCTTTAAGTCACGTAGAAATAACCACGGATATACAATAAATTGAAAGTAAAATGTTGCATAAATCTACTTCCACTTTCTTCATGTAACAAATTGAAAATTGACAAAATCATATTCATCATTTCGTCGTATTTTTTAGTATTCTAAGACTATGTCATAATTGACTGTAGCGCAATTGCAGCTCCGTAATGTTTGCTAACTCATTTGTATTTATATAATATTCCCTCTTTTCAGACTTGTACCGGCCTTCTCTTACTGCAGTCAATGAAGCGAAAAAATGGTTATAGTAACACGGGTAAGCAAAATATTAATGTAAAATTATAATAGGTACTTCTGTTCATATTAAATTTAAAACTGCATTGCAATGATATATACACAATTGCGCCGACCTTCACTGGCAGCGGACGAAGTTCACTGTTAGAATTTTAAAATACATTATAAGGTTATAAGTGGAGACGACATGCCACTGGTTTTGTATAAGCCAAAAACACGGTGAAAAGTGAGATAGGATGTATCAAATTGTTGTTGTTTTAGCGTGTGAGTGCGTGAGACAAAACAGGAGCCTTATGTCAATTTGTTGTTGTTTTGCGTGCAAGTGAATGCGACGACGTTCGCCTTGAACTCAATCGCTGCTTGTCATCTCCAGTATATACATATATCTCTATGGAGGTATGTAACTACCCACAATTCGGCTTCTCGTCAAAAACTTAGACCAATTTAAAAAAAAATTAATTTAGAAATGCTACGTTTCGCGATAAAGAAAAAAGTTTCAGTCCATTATACGCTGTGGGCCGTACGCAAAATCGTTTGAAGGCTCGTAGCCGCCAAACTCTTTGAGCTGGTAAATTTTTTTTTGGGTTGACCTCTTGAAGTTGCCACATTTGTAGGGGTGAAGGTATTTGGAAGCGGTGATGTGGGGAGCATTTTTAAAGAAACATATTTGTTTCTAGATCTCATCACACGATAGAAGATAGATGCTTATAATTTTCACGGGAAGTAGGTCTAATAGACTCCTGACAGAAGGAGGTAGAGGGTGAGAATAGGCAAGGGTGATAAATAAAAAGTTAAGACTTTTATTTCTCAATGATGATAAATTGCTAAAACTTAATATTTGAATTAAGCAATAGTTAGTAGTGGCATGATGGAAAAATATAATTTTTGTTAGTGATAGTATGGTATGGGGATAAGGTAGTACTTTTGCTATCAATAGAAAGACCTTTGCTAGAAAGTTGAAAGAAAAGTAATTTGCGTAAACAAAATTCAATTATCCATTGGCGTACGTAAGAAGGACAAAAAAATTAACAGTGAACACGGAATGCATATATTTTCACGAATTTCGTCATATCTCTTAGGTCTTCTAAATTATTGAATAATTTTGTATTCTACGTATTTTTGACATACATAGATAGAAATCCTTTTCCGGATTTCTCTAAATTCGACCCCTAAAGGGGTGTATATATAACTTTTTATTTCCGCGGGCTTGTCTTATATTCGCCTAAAACCTGTGCTTAAGATTTTCTCTTTTCAACCCCTAAGAGGATATAAAAGGATATAAAGGATATGAAAGAGTTATAAAAGGGTTGAACACGATTTTACGAATTCCGTCATATCTATTAGGTTTGATTAGACATCGAATTACCTTTAACTTCCTCGAGCTTTCTTCATATTTATCTAAAAACCTTTCAGGATTTTTTGATATTGGGTGGATGTAAGGGGTTGCATCAGTTTTCAAAATTTTCCCCATAGCTTATAGAGAACTTGGATAGTCAAGTCATTTACAAGAAAATTGTAGATATGGATGGATGGGTGTGGAAGTGGGTAGAAAAACAATCCGTCCGAATCGCTCAAAAGCTGAGATCGATTCATTCTAAAATCCATATCTCCTAGTTGTTTATGTCGCAAAGTTAGAACTTAGTGATTGCTTGTAGGTATACTATGAGAATAGAATAGCTGGGGGTGGAAAACTTTAGGCAACAATATCTTACGAATTACTCGTAATTGCGCCAGAATGATGTAATTCGGTATGTAAGTACATACATACATGGTTGGTATGGTTGATAAATGGCGTTCACTGAACATACTGTTTTTTAGAGGTACTGTGGAGCATGAAGGGCAGGGATAGGATTGTTTTTAATAACTTTATCTTATCTCAATAACTGTTCAAGATGCAAGCTAAGAATTTATGCGTGCCGTAGGACTATTAAACCCCAAGCGGAATCGAATTGGGGTGGTGATATAAGGAAGTTAGGATGAGTGAGGTTGAAAAAGAAAACAAATCTGATTTTTATATCGCTAGAACCGCTTACATACCAGTCAATGATACCCGATAGTTAATTAGTAAGTAAACCACACAAGGATACCCAAAGGCAAATCTTAAAGTTTTTGGAAGCAGGAGGACGCGTGCCGGATAGTGGTTACTTCTTGTTCGTTGGCCTAATATAGTAAGGGTTTGACCTTAAATAAAAGAAGTAGGTATATATCCTCAGTGACTCGTACAAATTAGCAGAACTATTAATTTAAAACTTTCACTTTCCGTTGACTGAATGCAACGTCTGCAACTAAATGTGTTCCTAGGGGTAAGAGTTCAAAACAATAATTCCCTGAATGTTGTAAACCGACTTTACCTGTACCCAATTATCAATTTTGGCAGATGCGGGTGTAAACTTACACCTTTACACCTGTTCTCAAGCGGGTGTGGATTAGTGTGCATTTTCTACTTTCGGTTAAGAGACAAATGCTTCTTACTCCGTCAAAAGGAAATAAAAGTGTACACTACCTGCACTAGTGGAGATAGTCGGTTTGCGAATTCTACTGTTATTTTGAAACCGAAGGTCTAAGAAGTTAATCAATGTTCGTCTTTCACCAAAACATTTTGCCATTAAAGGCATCCAAATTCCAGTTTCAGGTTTAATGTAACAGTGTAAACTGTTGTAAGTCACGAGTGAAAAGCATAGCATATGACCTAGAGTATATTTACCATTTTCATGATAAGCAAAATAAGCTGTGGGTGTATTCTTGAGTCTCCAATTCCACAAATATTACGTAAATAATGAAAATGATCCCAAAGTCACATAAATTTATTGTATAATAAGTTTTCAGTAGCATTTCTGAACCGCCAGGTAGAATCGTTTAAATAACAATAATAAATAACAATTAAACTAACATTAAATAAAATAATAATGTCAAGATAAAAAAAACACTTTCATTTTCCTCCCGTAGTAATAATATGCATAAAAAAATCTGTAAAAAACCTCTAGTAGAGTATATGGTGCACGCCCAATACAATGAATGTTGACCCCCATAGAGAGCATTGTTTTGGTTCTGACCATATTGTTACCAGCCTCAGGTGTACAAGGTATGTAGACATGTAGGTACCTTTAGTTTTATTGATACTGGCATGTCAGTAGTGACTGCCATTCTCGTTGTCGGTACATTAACCCGCGTCTCTTTAGAACTTAGCAAGCTGGAACCGAAACATCCGCTTGAATCAACTTCATGAGACCATCGGTACATACGATAAAATACAATGCCCTCCCTAAAAATTAACGTCAATTATTTCTGCATACCTACATATGTATGAATGTACCATAAAAACACAATAAATTCGTATTGTTACTATAGATTTGACCTTAGTTTGAATTAAATCTAGGAATAATTTTTCTAATGGAAAGGGTTTTGCCTCCAGAATGGGTAAAGCAGGTTTAGCCAGACTTTTCGCTTCGTTTGCCACATTAACAAAGTTGAAATGAAGCCTATAGACGTGAAATTAATAGAGGAGAAATTTGTATACATACCTACACTAAATGAAATCATATAGAATATTACGAGTACCTATCAGTGCGACCACAAGTGCCACGAAGGTAGCAAAATGCTACTATTGACAATTTTTGCTACTTAGTCCAGTAAATCTAGGAATTCTAAAAAGAAAAAAATAGAACACGAAATGTTTTGACGTAGTTAGGTTCCAATGATGGAGTAAAAGAGTGAATCATAGTTTTACAACAAAATTTGATATGGCGTGTGCCCGAAATTTTGAGTTTTCTGTTTTGTCGATTTGTAGCCGTATTTTGCATTTCTCACTAAAAATAGTAGAAACCAAATTTATAGAGAATTAAATTCTCTATCTTTTTTACCCGAACAACTTGTTTGAAAAATAGTTATTTATTGCTAATAATAAGCGTAAAGTGCAATAATTTAGGAGATTGTACCAGTTTTTCAAATTTTTCGACCATTTTTTTAAAAATAGGTGACATATTTGCATGACAAAGCTGTAGAGGACTAAATTCCCTACAAGTTTTGAATACACCAGTTTTTCGTACGACGAACGGATCACGAGCAGGAGCACGATAAACACACAGGCGTATTTACAAGAACGAGAAATAATATTCTCTGCCCATCCGTATGTACGTCTGACCGTCTGTCTGTCTGTACATCTGTTCGTTCGTCCGTCCATCTATTTGATGGATAACTCAGGAACGCGTTGGCATAGGACGTTGAAATTTCGTTATCACCTGTGAAATGGGAAAATTTAGGCTAAGTTCGTTAGTGGGCGATATGCTCCCACTCCTTCGCGTCCTCCTATACAGAGTCCTTAATTAGTATTCACAACTATTGCTCGAATGCTTCAAGTTAGGAACTTGAAATTTTGCGAATTGAACCGAAAGTTCCGAATATGATGCAAATGGAATGAGTGAAATTTAACCACATCTGACAGTATTTGCCCAGGAAAATAGCCAAAAATTAGACAGCATGACACACTGTGTAATACTAGCTTTAGTTTACTAGAGTCTATCGTTCTTGTAAATGGCGCAACAATGGGTTGACTTGTAAAGCCCCGGCCTTATTTGTCCATTTCTTAGTATCACATTCTCATTGAGTATCAGTAGAACCGACAAACGTATCTTTGTTGCGTGTCCAAATTTGATACAAACGAACGCGATCAATCATTTGGTGATTTTTTCGTCACATCAAAGAAGTCAAGGGATCTCAAAACTATATTCTGATATTTTTAAAAGAATCGATTTTATTTTTGACAAATTACCTATTAGCTATGTTACCGACAATGACAAATCAGGGGCTATTTACTTAAACATAATTTATTACAGGGTGACCACATCTGGATCGAACCCGTTTCGGGTAGAGAATTTGATGTAGCCATTGGCGCTCGTGTCATATCAGCGGAAGGTCGACGAATCCAAGTGAGAGACGACGACGGCTCAGAACAATGGCTTTCACCCGAGAGACGAATAAAGGCAATGCACGCCTCTTCTGTACAAGGTGTGGAGGACATGATATCTTTGGGCGACCTCCATGAAGCTGGCATATTAAGAAACCTGCTAATTCGTTACAATGATAACTTGATATATGTGAGTGGACAGTTCAGAGCGTAGACCAGTGATTTCCTAACTTAAACTATTTTTCAGACATACACAGGTTCTATACTGGTGGCTGTGAATCCTTATCAGATCCTTCCGATTTACACTGCGGAGCAAATTAAAATGTATAAAGAGCGCAAAATAGGTGAACTCCCACCACATATATTCGCAATAGGAGATAACGCATACGCCCACATGAAGCGATACCGCCAGGATCAATGTATAGTCATATCCGGAGAATCTGGTGCTGGCAAGACTGAAAGTACTAAACTTATTCTACAATATTTGGCCGCGATTAGTGGAAAGCACTCGTGGATCGAACAACAAATTTTGGAAGCAAATCCCATTCTTGAAGCATTTGGAAACGCTAAGACAGTTAGGAACGATAACTCCTCCAGGTAAGAATAAAAGTATACGAATGTATTTTCTATACTAGCCCTTTATTATTTCAGGTTTGGAAAATATATAGATATTCACTTTAGTGGAAATGGTATAATCGAGGGTGCTAAAATAGAACAATATTTGCTCGAAAAGTCTCGAATAGTGTCACAAAACCCGAACGAGAGGAACTATCACATATTTTACTGTCTTTTGGCAGGACTATCGCAGGAGGAGAAACGGAAGTTGGACTTGGGAATATCGTCCGATTATAAGTATGTTGAATAAGTCATAAGTTTCATTTTGCTGGACGAATCAATACCGTTTCCATTGACAGATATTTAACTGGAGGTAATTGTATAACGTGCGAAGGACGTGACGATACTGCCGAGTTTTCCGATATTCGTTCCGCGATGAAGGTACTTCTTTTTTCCGATCCGGAAATTTGGGATATTCTGAAGCTTCTGGCTGCTCTTCTACATTGCGGTAATATCCGATACCAAGCAACAGTCGTCGATAACTTGGATGCAACGGAAATACCGGAGCATACGAATGTGGAACGAGTCGCATCCTTGCTGGGTCTCCCAGTTCCACCGTTGATTGACGCACTAACTAGCAAAACCTTTTTCGCACACGGGGAAACAGTAGTATCGACGCTTTCACGCGATCAGTCGGTAGATGTACGAGATGCTTTCGTGAAAGGCATTTACGGCAGATTATTCATTCTGATAGTTAAGAAAATAAATAGTGCAATATACAGACCACGTGCTACTTCCCGCAATGCTATCGGTGTCCTCGATATATTTGGATTCGAAAACTTCGATCAAAATAGTTTCGAGCAGTTTTGCATAAACTTTGCTAATGAGAACCTACAACAATTCTTCGTGCAGCATATATTCAAGCTCGAACAAGAGGAGTACAATCACGAAGGTATCAATTGGCAACATATCGAGTTCGTAGACAATCAGGACGCACTGGACCTTATAGCTATAAAACAACTCAATATAATGGCTCTGATCGACGAGGAAGCTAAGTTTCCCAAGGGCACTGATCAAACTATGCTTGCGAAACTACATAAAACCCACGGAGCACATAGAAACTACTTAAAACCGAAGTCCGATATAAATACAAGTTTTGGTCTCAATCATTTCGCGGGCGTTGTATTTTACGATACTAGAGGATTCCTGGAGAAGAACCGAGACTCATTTAGTGCCGATTTGTTGCAATTGGTCAGTTCATCAACCAATCGATTTCTTCAGCAGGTGTTTGCGAATGATATTGAAATGGGTGCCGAGACCCGTAAGAGAACACCAACCCTATCCACTCAATTCAAGAAGAGTTTAGATGCTCTAATGAAGACGCTCAGCACATGCCAACCATTCTTCATACGATGTATAAAGCCGAATGAATTCAAAAAACCGATGATGTTCGACCGGGGGCTGTGTTGTCGACAGCTTCGATACTCTGGCATGATGGAAACAATTCGAATAAGAAGAGCTGGATATCCTATTCGTCATGGCTTCCGGGAGTTTGTTGAGCGATATAGATTTTTAATAAATGGTATTCCACCAGCACATAAAACCGACTGTCGAATGGCCACTTCACGAATATGTAGTATGGTTTTGGGGAAGTCTGATTACCAGCTCGGTCATACTAAGGTATTTTTGAAAGATGCCCATGATCTGTTCTTGGAGCAAGAGCGTGATCGTGTTTTAACTAGGAAGATTTTGATACTACAACGATCGATAAGGGGATGGGTATACAGGCGGAGATTCTTGAGAATGCGCGCAGCGGCTATCACTATTCAGAAATATTGGAAGGGATACGCCCAACAGCAGCGGTATAAACGTATGCGAGTTGGATACATGCGATTGCAGGCCTTGATACGTTCCCGAGTTTTGAGTCATAGATTCCGTCATCTACGTGGACACATAGTTGGTCTTCAAGCGAACGCTAGGGGCTACTTGGTGCGACGAGAATATGGCCAGAAAATGTGGGCAATCATAAAAATACAGTCACATGTTCGACGTATGATAGCGATGAGAAGATATCAGAAACTTCGCGAGGACTATCGCCAATATAATGAGGTTTTAAAACTCAGAAAGATCGAGGAACAAGAACTGAAGCATCAAGGTAATAAGCATGCAAAAGAGATTGCGGAACAACACTATCGAGATCGTCTTAACGAAATGGAACGAAAAGATATTGAAAAGGAGATAGAGGAACGAAGACGCGTGGAAGTGAAAAAGAACATAATCAATGATGCAGCCCGAAAGCAGGACGAACCTGTCGACGATAGTAAACTAGTTGAAGCAATGTTCGATTTTCTACCCGACTCTAGCAGTGAAGCACCCACACCACACGGGGGCAGAGAGACCTCTGTTTTCAATGATTTGCCACATGGAAACTCAATGAATCAAGAAGTACGCTCAATATTATTTAAATTTTACTTTTTATTTAAGTGGAATTTATTTCCAGGATATAATTGGCCCGATGCACATTTCCGAAGACGAGGAGGACCTTTCTGAATTCAAATTTCAGAAGTTCGCCGCAACCTATTTCCAGGGCAATATAACTCATCAGTATTCGAGAAAGCCTCTCAAACATTCGCTTCTGCCGCTTCATACTCAAGGAGACCAGTTGGCTGCACATGCTCTCTGGATTACCATTCTCAGATTTACTGGAGATTTGCCCGAGCCAAGGTATCATACAATGGACAGAGATAACACATCTGTAATGTCCAAAGTCACAGCAACATTAGGACGAAATTTTATTCGCAGTAAGGTAAGGATCGACGTCATAATTTTTTACTTGAGCAGCTTGTGATATTTAAAAATACATTTTAGGAGTTTCAAGAAGCCCAGCTTATGGGACTAGATACTGACGCTTTCCTGAAGCAGAAGCCACGCTCAATACGGCACAAATTAGTATCCCTCACGTTAAAGCGGAAAAATAAGCTCGGCGAAGATGTTCGACGACGACTCCAAGACGAAGAGTACACTGCCGATAGCTATCAGTCTTGGCTTGAGTCTCGACCTACATCAAATTTAGAAAAACTCCACTTCATTATTGGCCATGGTATTCTGCGGGCTGAACTGCGGGATGAAATTTATTGTCAGATATGCAAACAATTAACAAACAACCCATCCAAGTCATCTCATGCAAGAGGATGGATTCTATTATCACTTTGTGTTGGATGTTTCGCGCCGTCTGAAAAATTTGTCAACTATCTTCGAGCGTTCATCAGAGAAGGACCACCCGGATACGCACCCTACTGTGAAGAGCGTCTTAAACGAACTTTCAATAACGGAACGCGAAATCAACCACCATCTTGGCTAGAACTACAGGCAACCAAATCGAAGAAACCGATTATGTTGCCTATAACCTTTATGGACGGTAACACAAAAACCTTGCTTGCTGACTCGGCTACAACAGCGCGTGAACTTTGTAACCAGCTCTCGGACAAGATTACGTTAAAAGATCAATTTGGATTTTCATTATACATTGCATTATTTGACAAAGTGTCGTCGTTAGGGAGCGGAGGTGACCATGTAATGGACGCTATTTCCCAGTGTGAACAATATGCCAAAGAACAAGGTGCTCAAGAACGAAATGCTCCTTGGAGACTTTTCTTTCGAAAAGAGATCTTCGCTCCTTGGCACGATCCCATCGAAGATCAAGTTGCAACGAATCTTATTTACCAACAAGTTGTACGTGGTGTAAAGTTCGGAGAATATCGTTGCGACAAAGAAGACGACCTAGCAATGATCGCGGCACAACAATATTTTATTGAATACGGTACAGATATGTCCATGGAAAGGCTCTTCACCTTACTACCGAACTTCATTCCTGATTATTGCCTGACTGGAATAGAGAAAGCAATGGATCGATGGGCTGCCTTGGTTTTACAAGCATACAAGAAGAGCTACTATATAAAGGAGAAGATAGCGTCGCTAAAAATCAAAGAAGATATTGTTAGCTACGCGAAATACAAATGGCCTCTTCTTTTTTCTAGATTCTATGAAGCGTACAGGTATGTATAAAAATATCTGTAACTCTTACTCTCTAACTGTGTATGGCTCTATTTTGTAGAAATTCCGGACCAAACCTTCCTAAAAACGATGTCATAATAGCAGTTAACTGGACTGGAGTGTATGTGGTTGATGACCAAGAACAAGTTCTTCTCGAACTCTCATTTCCCGAAATAACATCAGTGTCGAGTCAAAAAACCAATAAAGTGTTCACACAAACTTTTAGTTTATCTACAGTTCGAGGGGAGGAGTTTACGTTTCAGAGCCCAAATGCAGAGGATATAAGAGATTTGGTTGTTTATTTTCTTGAAGGGCTTAAGAAAAGGTAACGTCAAGGAAGCTCTTTTGAAGTAATGCATACTACCCTGTTCTTTTTATTTAGATCAAAATTCGTGATAGCTCTTCAAGACTACAGAGCACCGGGAGAAGGATCAAGCTTCTTATCCTTCCTTAAAGGGGACTTAATTATTCTTGAAGAAGACTCAACTGGAGAAACTGTTCTGAATAATGGCTGGTGTATTGGACGTTGCGAACGAACTCAAGAACGTGGCGATTTTCCAGCAGAAACTGTTTACGTCCTTCCAACATTAACGAAACCCCCACAGGATATTTTAGCGCTGTTCAGCGTTGAAGATGCGCACCATGGTAGAAGACTGAGTACTGTGTCCAATGGTGGAACGGAACCGCGAGATAGACCTCACAACTTAGCAGAGTACGCTTTAGATCATTTTAGATTGCCACCAAAGAGAACGATGTCGAAAACATTGTCTTTGAGCTCTAAGCGTGATGAAAACTGGAGGTAATACTCTGTAATATTCATACATTATTGTTATATTATTATGATGATTTCATTCTTTTCCAGATATTCCCGGGAGCCCTTAAAGCAACCTCTTCTGAAGAAACTTCAAACCAAGGAAGAACTGGCCGAAGAAGCATGTTTTGCATTCGCTGCAATTCTTAAGTATATGGGCGATTTACCATCGAAACGCCCAAGGATGGGTAACGAAATTACGGATCATATTTTCGACGGACCACTTAAACATGAAATCCTGCGAGACGAAATTTACTGTCAAGTTATGAAACAATTAACGGACAATCGGTGGGTAACTATTAGATAGAACAGATATTGTACTGCATGAAACCTTATGGTATGGTATGTTATGGTATATGGGGTGGTTGTTGTTCATCCATTGTGCTCTCCGTTTGAGGGTAAGAGTCCTCCTGGAACTCCTGAAACCTAAAACCATTTACTAGATTTTATAAAGTTTGCTATGTTACATAGCTTTTCCGTATCGATATCTCCTAAGTCATTGAGAAAATAACTGCCGAGGTTCTGTATTCTCGTTCCCGATAGGGTGGTCAATCTCATAGGACGTTGAAGATAAACTCCTTCACTGTTGGGTCACCGCCACTACGACAAAGATCATTTGCATCGGCTCCCAGTCGTCTAGCGTTCTACCAATCAGAAAGTGCCCTGTAAGCACTCCGATTAGTGTGCTAGTATCCTTTCTGCTCAGGCTCAGGATATACTTACTTTTCCCGTGATCATATTCAGACCAAAGAGATATTGAGCATGTAGGTAGTTAGGTTTGCCCGACACTGGTCTGGTGGTTTGACAGTACCAAAACAATGCCAATCGCCAAGTCTTGGCGGACAATGCCATACCAATTTTGGGCAGTGTACGCAACTCTGATTGGACTCCGCCATTTCGCATATATGTATATGCATTTTTTCTTTTTATCCTAACCTAATCTCTGGATTCCCTACTCAGCATTCAGTCCAATTGATTGCTATGGCCTCTTATCTGTCTCAGTAAAATATAACGTTAGTTATCACACGAAAACGTAGTAAAATCCATATTTAGGCCATCACCAATAATCCACTAATCTACAACTTACTTCGGTAAGTGCATTCATTACCTATGTTGAAATATTACGCACATCCACGATCGCAGGGGTCTTACGAGGTGAACCCTCTCGAAATGGTTGTATGTACATACGTGAATTAATATTAAATTAATAATAATTTTCGGAAAACTGAAATAGTTCCAGACAAATAGTTTCTTTATCATTAATAACTAACGCGGAAATATGAAAACATTTATTACAGGAATCGATTATCAGAAGAGCGAGGTTGGGAGCTAATGTGGCTGGCTACAGGATTATTCGCATGTAGTCAAGCTCTTCTGAAGGAACTTACACTATTCCTTCGAACTCGGCGTCATCCAATTTCTCAAGATTCTTTGCATCGTCTTCAAAAAACTATGCGCAACGGCCAACGTAAATACCCTCCACATCAAGTTGAGGTCGAAGCAATACAGCACAAAACTACACAAATTTTCCACAAAGTCTATTTTCCGGATGATACAGACGAGGCTTTCGAAGTAGATTCATCCACTCGAGCAAAAGACTTTTGTCACAACATCTCACAACGCTTAAGTTTAAGATCAAGCGAGGGATTCAGTCTATTCGTTAAGATCGCAGATAAAGTGATATCAGTGCCAGAAGGTGATTTTTTCTTCGATTTCGTGCGGCACCTCACCGATTGGATAAAGAAGGCCCGACCCATCCGAGACGGATCAAATCCCCAATTTACTTATCAAGTATTTTTCATGAAAAAACTATGGACGAACACAGTGCCGGGCAAGGACAGAAATGCTGATCTGATATTCCACTATCACCAGGAGCTTCCGAAATTATTAAGAGGATACCACAAATGTACAAGGGAAGAAGCTTCTAAACTGGCTGCTCTTGTATATCGAGTAGGTTTTGGAGAGAACAAACAAGAGTTGCAGGCAATCCCGTATGTTTCATATATTTTTGATTGATTCAAAATTTTAATTTTATCTTATTTCATCAGCCAAATGTTGAGGGAACTTGTTCCTTCAGACCTTAATAAAATTCAGAGCTCAAACGATTGGAAACGATCCATAGTTGCTGCATACAATCAGGATGCCGGCATGAATTCTGAAGATGCTAAAATTACGTTTCTTAAAGTTGTGTACAGGTTAGACTACTTTTAATTGAAATCACTGAAAATATACTGACTATGTATTTCGTTTAGATGGCCAACATTCGGGTCAGCTTTCTTCGAAGTTAAACAGACAACGGAGCCAAACTACCCGGAAATGCTATTAATAGCCATCAACAAACACGGAGTTAGTCTTATACATCCCCACACAAAAGTAAGACTTTAATAAAAATTTTAGTTAATGATCAGATAAAACGTCTATTGTTTTTACAGGACATATTAGTGACGCATCCGTTCACGCGCATCTCGAATTGGTCATCTGGCAATACTTATTTTCATATGACGATCGGAAATCTAGTTCGTGGCTCGAAACTGTTATGTGAAACATCCCTAGGTTACAAAATGGACGATCTGTTAACTTCTTACATATCGCTTATGCTTTCAAATATGAACAAACAGAGACCTGTAAGGGCTAATTAGTGTCTTTGGGGGTTTCCCAGTTGATTATTTCTTAAGCATATTTTCCGTCCAGAAACAGGCATTACAGGCAGGCACTAGTAATTGAATAATAGAGAACCCACAGCTTTGTTATTTTATTTCGGTTTTATCTTGTCAATTTTGTATTTGTTTTCAATATGTTCTGTTTATTTTTTTTAATTAATATTAATTTAGTTTTAATGTATACAAAAGTTCATAGTAATTTATATCAAAATGTTTACAAACATTGGAAGGAATAAAAAAAAAATACTCTCTGTTGCGGTATCTAACTTAATATCTTTCTTAAGTTTTATTTCTGGGAACTGAAGACAGTATTGAAATTATAGTTTTTTTTAGTCTATTTGAACGTCTTGGGAAACAGTTGTCGAAATCCAGATGAGAAGCGTCTGGGGCACTTTCTCCGGTAATCTTGGTGAAACCTGAAATTGAAAAATGCAAAAAAATGTGGTACTGAAACTCACTTACCAGATGGAAATAACTGATTACCAAAAGAACCTGGACATCAGCGAAGAACTCGACATTTATTTAAGTCCGAAGGAAACCATGAAAAACCTGGGGAATTGATGTGGCAATAAAATTGCAATAATAGGTGCGCTAGACACTGTGCTTGAACAAACCAGCCAATGGCTGGAACAAACCAGCCAATGGCTGGAACAAACCAGCCAATCGAAGTGGGCGCGGTAGGAGCCTCCGAAGAGACTTCTCAACGTCGGTACACTGAAAACCCACCCGGAACAAGATACCCGTCCATCCGGAACACTTTCATGCCAACGCTTCAACGAGCGCTATCTTAGAACGCCTTTGTTTCTAACCAATTATTTCATCGTAATTTCCGCATTTTTGAATTAATGGGTAGGGGAATGATCTGATAACGCATTGAAAAACCGCAAAGCACTTTTTTTTAGGAATTCCCTTAGTGTTGAAAAGTTCGTTTCGGTTCGGTCTAACGATTACCTTGCTTCGTGGAGATAATTTGTTACGACCATTGTTTATGAGATGAAGCAACATGGAGGCCATATTAGGTTTGTTCCAAACCGATTGAATATGTAGGCTAAAAGTCAGTTTCTTATCTAAATAGATACTTTAAGATACTTTACGACTGGTTTCCAGCGGATCTTATGCCTGAAAATGGGTGTGTGATTATGAGGAGCTTCCTTCCGTTTCACAATGAGTGAAACTGGCTTCACTCTTGGTCGAGTTTGAACCATCAGTATTCGAGTTTCTTGGCCGCCGTTTGCAATTCCCTAGTAATTGCAGTAGAGCTCCAAGACTGGCACATAAAACCAGTGTCGTCCACATAATATGCGGATCTAGCATCTGCCATCTGCCATGAAGACAGAAGTAGTGTGTTGTGGATTACTCTTTGTTTTTAACTGGGGTTAAGGGGCAACACCACTGTAACAGTCTAAAAAAATCCTCTTTTTCGACAATTTTTTTTAAATGGAACGAAAGGAAATAGATAAATAATATTTTGGGAAGTGAATAACCATATATTTAAGTATACAATAAAAAAAAATTGGGTTAAAAATTTACAAAATGGCGGAACTAAAACCATTGTCCCGAGGCATGTTAAATTTTAGGCGCTCTGCGGCCTGCAGTTTAGCTTGCGTAAATTTGAACCTAGCATAAAAAAAAAAATCACTGAATCTTCATGAGTATAGCTAGAGAATGACGTACGGGAATTTAGAAATATTGAGTTTTGTGCGGTTGGCGAGTATTTGAATAATTTTTTTTTTCAATTTTCGACCAAAAACAAGACAGTTATTTGCTAATAACTATTTTTTAAATCAACTTATCAAAAATTCCGTACGTCATTCTCTTAGGAATGTTATTTTGAAGATATGGTAAAAAATTCAAATGAAAAGAATGATAATTGTTCGAGATAAGTTGCAGGCCAATTCCGAAAATCGTGTTTCGAGAAAAACGCGTTCAAAGTTTTGAAATGTGTTACAGACATGAAAAAGTAAATAATTCTAGTTTTAATTTTTCTTACCATTAATCTGTAACTCCAGGACCATAAAGCTATCCTTCTAAGTTGGAATATTCCTCTTCAATCCCTTTCCTCGTTGATTTAATGGTGGAGCGTACCTTTTTTGCAGCAACTGTCAATGAATTCTCAGCGTACTGGATTCGCTTAGCATCGGACTTGACACAAAAAGTGTAGCATTAGACGCCAATATCCACATCCAGAACCATCGTAATATAGTATGTTAGTCAGTCTATCATTAAAATTGCATACAGCGATATCCGTTGCTATATATAGGATTTTTACCTTTTTGTACATGAACTGATGCTATTCTAACGAAATTCTGTGTGAAAATACATCCAATGCAGGCCCGTGCGCACGGGGGGGGGGTGGGTTTAGGGGTTGAAACCCCCCCCCCCATTGGCCTATTTTGATTGGGAAGTGAGGACCTTTTTTTTTTTTTTTAGGTCATCACATTTAGTATGGGGGAACTTGATAAACCCCCCCCCCCCCCCATCATACTTTCCTGCGCACGGGCCTGATCCAATGGAACACAGAAACTTTTTAACGATATTTATTAGTATTATCCAGAAGCTAGAAACCAACAGGTAAATCATTTGGCAGTATCTTCTCAGATGGATACCTGATGCGACACAGGTAGTAGTTTCAAAGCAGCCTGACGCACTCTCTAAAGTGCTCCAAATTCCAGGATAAAATTCACTTTCATGTTTTAAAATTTTTTCCCCATATTCTCCAAGGCTCAAAGAATTTTTTAAGCAAATAAAAAAAAAACCGATTATAACGTACCTTTTTTCAATCCCCATGCACAATTGTGAAAGGTTCTTATGTTAGTTATAACGTACTATCGGTTATAACGTTCTACTTTTGTGGTCTCCTCAAGGTACCTTATAACGGGGTTGCACTGTAACACCCTAAAAGTTAACGTTCGTGCTACACCATATAGTATATATTCAAGTACTACTCTGTTCGATGGAAATGAGCAATTTCACGTTATTGATTCCAATAAAATTGTTCTAAGGAAATATCAAAGAAAAAGTTTTACATTGATAAGTAAAAAATCACTTTAAAATAGCCTCCTGTTTATTCATTAAATTGTCAATCGCAAAGTATCCAACAACACATTTCAGCATTAAACACGTTTCGTATCCACAAAATAATTAAGTTTCGTCCAGACTGTTGCAGATTTTTTACTATATTTTTATTTATTTGTTGTTTTTCAATAGATGATACAATAAACTACATATGAAGAAGATCTCATTAAACCTAAAAGAATTTCTGATTTCCTGAACTTGAACAATACCTTAAAACTTCCGTCACCCCAAGGGGTTCAAAAAAATATTTAAACGTGTTAAAAATAAAATAGTGTTCAGACTAAGCAACACGTTTTATTTTGATACATGACGGCTTGACGTGTTTTGTTTTGACAAGGAGATATTCAGCTGTGTTTCATTAGCAAATTAATGCTTTCTAAATTATTTAAAACATAAGTGTTTGTATAGTAGTAGTAAAAAGGGAATTTATTAGCTAATGCAGTCGTTGCAAAAGCACGAAATTGAGTTTCTGCAGCATTTAATAGTTTCATTCAAAGTTTACTTCGATTTCAGCTAGGGTCGCAGAACATGTTTTCGGTTAAACGCGGCGAAGCTACGTGTTTTCAACGCATTTAACGCGATTTAAACGTGTTTATCTCGTAGTCTGAGCATAGCAAAGTTTTAAAATATCAGTTGTTTAATTTTAACATATATCTATGTATGTCATTCATTCAAATATGATTTTGTTTTACATTAATTAAACATTTCATTTATGTTCAGTTGAATATTACTCCTGCTTACTACATTTCAGCTTGATCTAACACGAAAATTATCACCTGAGCAACAATTATTTTAAGCATGCAATGAAAATATTTGCAGTTCGCAGTTTTCCGGGATTGACTGAGCAATGATCATTGTATGCCAAACGCCAAAAGTATTAATTTTGAAGCAGACATCATTTAATTGTCTACAAGAACAGTGTAAAGAAGTAAATCATTGATTAAAATAATACAGTAAAATTATTGTAAAAAAGGTTAATTTACTCATGTTAATTGATAACAATAACGAAGACCTAAGGGATATTTTTTCTAATAAATAGTTTGCAGAGTTGTATTTAAGCATAAAGTCTTTCAATGGCGAATTGAAAAAGTAAATAGAGTAGAACCTCTATATATAGTGACCATCTAAAGGACTTTTCAAAATTGGTCACTTTATTCGATTAGTCAGATAATAAAAATAGTTTGATACATGTATCTATGTATTTATGTAATTTAAATCAACATTACCAATACAATACATGTTTTTTTTGTATGAAACGTAAATATTGGTCATAATATGGTCACAATGCAATGTGTATGGAAAATCTGTGATTTACATCAGTAGAAAGTAGATACAGTAAAAAATTGCAACTTTAGGTAAGTGGTCAAATTCTACTGTACACCAATTATGTAAAACAATAAAACAGTGTTTTTCAAAGTCCTTATTAAATTATTTTTAGGTAGTGAATGTTCAATCGGAGCCATTCGCGTTATTTATCAATATTTTGAACGATATGCAGCAATGTTAATAACTTATTAGATAAATCCTATTGGATTATAATCATAGGAACAGAAACAGTGAGTTCTCTGACAAATTTGTAAATACAGTAGAGCCTCGGTTATCCGAGGTAATGTGGACCGAGAGTACCTCGGATAAGCAAAAACTCTGTAGTTTAATCATCATTGATAGTGATCCCGCACTGCGCTGTGTAGAAGACATACACAGTACATTCAATTTTTATTTAAATACAGAACTGTATATGTATTTATTTATTGATAATTACGTAGCAAAGTAGTAAAATATATGACATTGAACTTTACCAGGACATGCAATTATGCAATTACGTACTGCACGTAATTTACCAAGTAATACCGTAGCAGTAGAATACCTCTGTTAAACCGGAACTCGGTTAGTCGGGGCTCGGATAACCGCGGCTCTACTGTAGTCCATCTTAATCAAATCAATCGTCATGTATCAACGTTGGACACTTTGTATGTTAATATTTCTTTCTTCATTATTTCGCACTAGCTTCTACATCATTGTATTTCTTTTATCTAATCCAATGGAAAGAGTTTACGTTTGTTAAGTTTTTTTAAATCTCTCGAAAAAAATTACATTTATTGTAAACATGTAAAATAAATTAAAAATTAATTTTCACTTACATAATGTACTTATTATGTGTCATTTGAAATTATATAATTTGCTAATAAAAAATCTATTTGAAGTATTGTTCTTTATCAAATTTTCCTAGATACTGTAGCCTATCTATAGCGCTATTAGATAACGATATCATTTTACTTAATAATGTAATATAAGAATAATTATTCATCATAATTATATATCCTATAAAATTCAGTGCAATCGATATTATTTTATTGTAAGTAACAACACCAATTGCTTGAGTATCATGTTCATGTTTAAAAGAGGTACGATGGAACGTTTAACAAAAAAATGTTTGTGCTTAAAATACCACTTGCATAGTATTTCAGGAACCATTAACTTGCTTCGCTGGCATTGATTATGATAATCGAAGCACAGAAATATTTTATTTATTTTGAAGATTGATATTTATACTCAAATATGAACATGATTTAAAGACAAAATTGAAAACGTAATTATTGTATCAAACAATGATAGTTGTAATGTTTTGAAAACATAATTAACTATTAAACCATATTTGAATTAACAACGTAGCTTATATGACGCAAAATCAAATACGGTTTGTATCACGAACTAGATGTACATAGGTACTAGAAAAAGAAAATCCGTTTATGTACATTACCTATAAATGTTAGCAACTAAAGTTTCCTGAAAGTAAAATTAAGTTAAGTTGAGTAAAATTAAGGGGGTGGTGAAGCATGAAAGTGTAGGCCATAAGAATTTTTCTAAGAAATTATAGTGTAAGATAGATGTAGAATTTTTACTAGAAGTAGGCCTAATAGATCTATTGCAAATTTTGGGGTTGGGGGTGACGGTATAGAGGAAAAAACTTCGGTTTTATATCTTGATATAGAGCTGAAACTTGGTATTTAGATACAGCTATATTAATAGCATGTTGGAAAAAAAATAAAAATAGTTTCTTATAGACGAACTATAGTAGGGAGTGTCGGGTGTTGAAACTTGGTATGTAGGTATATGTAAATCAACTACAAAAGTTATTTTGACTAGAAAAAAAATTAAATATCGATTGGCGTTCAGAAGTGGGCAAACAAAATTATCAGTGATAATGGAATGCATATTTTTACGATTTTCGTCATATCTATTAGGTTTTTTCCAAATATTCAATTCATTTTTATTTTACGGATTCTTCATATATGTAAATACCTGGAAAGTGTTTTAATTTTTTTTTTGATTTCGATCCCCAAAAGGTTGTATACGGTTTGACTAGATATCGAATAAGTTTTCACTTCCATGAACTTATTTAATAATTACCTAAAAGTTGTTTTCATTTTTTTTCGTTTTCAACCCATGTGTATAAACGGGTTGAACACGTTTTCTGAATTCCGTCAAATCTCTTAGGAGTGATAAGACATCGAATTGGTTTTCACTTATTCCTCGGGCTTTCTTTATTTATGTGTATATCTAAGAACCCATTCGGAATTTTCGGATATCAACCCCAAAGTGAGTTCAAGGGGGCTGCATGTGTTTTCACAAATTCCTATATTTCTTAGTTCTGATGAGCATCGAATTCATTTTTACTTCCTAAGGCTGTCTACATAATCGTCAAAAAGTTGATTTCAGAATTTTTAGATATTCAACTGCAAAAGGACGTGAGGCTTTCGACATATTTCTCCAGATTGATGATACTCGTATATCAGATTGGTTTTCAATACCACACACTTTTTATACATATAATCGACTAGAAACTTATTTTTGATTTCATGTTATAGTTCAAATCCAAATCACGAAAAACTTCCTAATCTCGTAACTACTGATATTATATAATTACAGGACCTATACTGTAACAGTGGCGTGAGCATTCTTTTGTAAAAAAATAAAGTTTCGCCCATATTGTTGATATCATTTTTATATCCCCAATTACAATACCTACTTCTGTTGTATGAATCAGAGTTAAGCAATTCATATTTCATTCAGAGTTTCATACAATTCGTTGTGGTCTATCGCGGCTGCGGTATGTTTCACACGTACATATGTGGGTATCTACTTAGTTCGCGTCCAATAGTCGGACACTGATGTAGTTCATTTTTTATACTCGAGATATTATCTTAAGGGGTCTTCCTACCATGACCGCTCGAAAAATGTAAATACAATCAATGTAAAAAACTTATAATTTCGAAAGTATAAAAGACATTTTTTTAATTTTTGGACACAAGGTATATTACAATTTGAGGAACGTTTGACATAATTTTTAATAAAAAATAAAAAAAAATGGCGGCGCCGTGCATATTTTTTCCGGAGGCCCTTCGCACAAGAGGAGGGATATGATGTCATCGTTTTCTTCATTAACATGCATCAGAAAAAAAGGGCTTGTTCGTGGGTAGTGTAGCTAGAATGTAGCGTAGCGATTTTTTTTTTCATTTTTTTTGAAATTTTGGTGAGCCGAAGAAAAAAAAATTGCATTTTTTTCTAAGAAAAACGTCGAAAAACGTCAATAAAAAAAAACTAAAGTAGCAATCTTAAAAATCCTACGCTACTCTTTCCATAATACTTCTAAAAGTATTGTGTTTAAATTTCAGAGCCATCGGCCCACTTGTTTACGAGATATCGTGTTACGAGTTCCGAAAAGAGTAGTTTCGAGATAAACGTAAAAGAAAGTAAGCTTGTTTGCTGTATCGCAAGGGTTTTCGTCGGTTGTCGTGTAGGAAACGTAGCTGTAACTTCGGCAACTTTGCGATTTTCAATACCGCCAATGACTTATAATGTGCGTAACATTTCAAAGTTTTTTATAAAAAAATAAAAAAAAAAACGAAACAAAAAAATTTCCATGGTAGGAAGACGCCTTAAGATCTTATCTTATAAGTTTAATCCAGTCCAAAAGTTTGTAACGCATAGAACCAAGCCTTTGACGAAAAAAGTTATGTCCGTCCATCTGTCTGTCCGTATGCACGATAGCTTAAGAACAACCTGACTTAGGATCTTATAATTTTAAATCCGGATGTTTGGTCGAATTTAACGGGCAAAATGGCCCTACTCCTTCGGGAGTCCTTAGAAAACGTGTTCAAGAATATTAGCCATTGTATTTCCAACAGGATCTAGTTATAAGCACGTTATATACATACTATATACATTATATATACACATAGAATGTTATGTACAGGAATACTATAAAACCGGACAGTCCCTACGAGGCAACCGCAGTCACTTGTGAATAAATCAAATAAATACAGTGGATCCCGCTTATTGTAATCGTGGATAATGTTATAATCCGAAATTTGTTATCAAAACAGTTGGGTCCCATTCTTAACAAACGTTAGTTTTTCGTTCGTCTATTGTTATAAACCGGTTAATGTTATTGTTTTTGGCTGGTCCCAAAGTGATTACTATAAGCGGTACCTACTGTTTGTTTACAAGCGGCTGCACCATTAACTTTGGTACATCTTTAGGGTTCTACTTTGGACGCTCAAAAAATGATTTTTCTTAGATGTTGCTGGTACAAATAAATATTGTTGAAACTCTTTTTGGGCTAAACAAAATTACTCTAAAGTAGTTGACTGAATTACTTTATTATTTTAATAATAAAGTATTGTTATCGACTTTTAAAAAAAAAAAATTTACTACCCTGAAAATTTTTTTTTATACGTTTTATGACTAATAAACGCCAAAAAAGCAATAAAAATTTTCAGTCCGTCTGTGCTCCGTACGCCGTACGCAAACTCGTTTGAGGAATTATAGTTCCCAAACCCTATGAGCTATTAAATTGATTTTTTTTTCTGAATAGACATGGTAGACCTCTTGAAGTGAGAATTTTTTCAGGGGTGGGGGTGTGAGGGGGAAGGTGAGGGAAGCGTTTTAGACGAAAAATTTTGGTTTCTAGATCTCAGCAACTGCTTATGGTAGGAGGCTGAAACTTAGAATTTCTATAGAGCTTTGATAGTGGACCCATTTGCAAAAAAATTGCTGATATGGGTGAAGGGGTGTGGGAGTGAAGGGGGAAATAATGCGTCCGAAACGCAAAAATGCCGATATCGACACATTCTAAAATCCATATCTCTTAAACCGTTAACGGCAAGCAATTAAAACTTTACAAATGTCTGTAGTTATACTAGGAGAGTAGATTGAAACAAAATTTTTTGATGGGGGTGGTGGTGTGCGGGGTGGGGGTTGAAATAGTAAAGATTACGATATCTCACAAACCAATTGCACCAGAAAAACAAAATTCGGTTTGGGTATAAAGCTTGATAAATAAAGATTGCTCAAAGTAAAATCTTTGAAGGGGGCGGGGGAGCATATAAGTGGGGGGGAGCATAGAAGTGGGGGGAGCATAGAAGTGGGGGGAGCATAGAAGTGGGGGGATAAGAATTTTTCAAAAATATCACTTTTCATATCTCAATAACAGTGTAAGATAGATGGTTCAAATTTGAACTAGAACTAGGCCCAATAGAACCCTAGTAGGGAAAAATAAATTTAAAGGTGGGGGTTTAGAGGGTGAGGGTGGGGAAGGGTGAGAAGGAAAAAGTTCCGACGCTTATATCTTAAGAACTTGTAATGATATAAACCTTAAACTTCGTATTTAGATAGAACTATATTAGTGGCATAGTGGAAAAATAAAAATTTTTTTAGGAGTAGCATGGTGCGAGGGTGGGGAGTGTTTTTCCTAACTTTTGAACGGCTTATGCTAGAAAGTTGAAACTCGGTACATATATGTAAATAAACTAGAAAAGTAATTCCGATAAAAAAAATTTCAATATTCATTGGGGTTCAGAAGGGGGGGGGCAGAAAAAAATTTCATTAAATATAAAATTCATATATTTTCACGATTTTCGTCATATCTACTAGGTCTTTCGAAATATTGAATTCATATTTATTTTTTGCGGATTCTTCATATGAATACTTAGAATGAGTTTTCAAGATTTTTTGAAATTCGACTCCTAAGGGGGTGTAAAGTGGTTGTATACTTTTTCATAAATTCCACCATATCTCTTAGGTCTGATCATATATCGACTATCTTTTCACTTCCACAGGCTTGTTTAATAATAACCTATTTTTAAGTTTTGTCTTTTTCAACCTCTAGACCGCATCCCGGAATATGGCCCAATTATTTAATTCATATGTTACACCCTTTTCTAACCGCTTCCCGAACTTTTTGTTAGGTTTTCAGTCACATAGTAACATACACCGCATCCACGAATTAAACACGTTCCGAACTTCTGCCGGAAAAATAATAAAGTTTCGCCCAGACTGTTGGCAGATTTTTTTTTTGTTTTTGTTTTTAAACCGTTAATCGCAACTGCCCGGAAAATACTTAATTGATTTGCGGGTGTGATTCAATTAAGCAAATTTTGCTGAAACAAAAAATAAATAAGTTTTAGATTCAGTACAACTGTGGTTACGATTGGAACTATGTAGAAATTTAAATATTCATGCATACATAAAAAAATTACGGACTTTTTTCGAAAAAAATACCAACAAATGGTACATTTTTGACTATAGTACATTTTTGACTATAGTACATTTTTGACTGTTTATTGCAACAAAATAAATAGTGAAGTAACTTCAGGTAATATGGTATAACTTTAAATTTTTCATCTATTGCTCGTAAAGTTTCTTCAAAAAATCAACTATTAATAGCCACAAGTGCTTATTAGTTAGTTTGTTGTCATTTTCCACTTAATTTGGACTATTTTTCAAATTCATTGAGAATTTATTTTGAAAATATGTCACTATGCCTATAATTGCATTTAGAAAACTTGGCGGGTAATGTGGTATACTGTAGCATACTGTGGTATACTGTAGCATATTAACCTATTTCAAATAATATATATTGTCTTAATTTTATATTAGATTATTAATAAATCTATGGTATAACAGTATTATTATGTTTATTTCTATTTTTATTAAACAAAAATAAATTAATGTGCTACAAAAATAATAAATATGAAAAAGCAATTTTATAGAAGATAATGGCCGCTATTCGCAGTCATCCTGAAGTTGGCTTTAAGTTAAAGCTGACTTTAGTGTCATATTTTTAATAAGACACTAAAGTCAGCTTTAACTTAAAGCCAACTTTATGACGACTGTGAATAGCGGCCAATAATTTTAATAATAATTAAAGAAAAATAAGAAAATATGCCTTTTTAGCAAGAGTATACAAGTATACGTAAATATTAGACGTAGTGGAACCAAATTCATAATATTAATTTCATAGTTTAAATTTATGTATGGCAGAAGCATAAGGTATACGACAATATCCACCCATATGGTATATCACATTGTCCGACGGAAAGTTGTAAGATTAATTCTATCGTAAAAAATTAAAATGACAAAGATTTAGAAAACTAACTCCAGTAAATATGTAACAACACAATTCACTATGCATATAACATAAATATTTTTTTTTACCGTCGATTTTTGGCTTCAAAATTACAGTTTATTATTATAATAATAATAATAATAATAATAATAATTTATTTAATTTAATCCATGAGCTAAGCTCGTGCGGATCGTAGTTATTATATACATAGGTCATCTTTATACAATATTAAGAATATTTTTTTTTAAGTTATAGTAAACGAGCAGAAAGTGGAAACAAAAGAAAATTAATAAATTAAATGCAACAACAGTGATTTCAGCAGAAACATAATGACTGGTTCGATGATGAGTGTAGTGACGCAATAACGAAAAAGAATGAAGCTTACAAGGCGTACATTGAAAGACCGACGAGAGCCAAAAAAGAAGGATACGACGAGCTTAGGCGATTATCAAACAAAATCTGCAGACGAAAGAAACGAAAACACAACAATGACATAATTATAAACCTAAATACTGACATGAAGTCACATAATCTACGATCCGCATATACTGCCGTCAAACAAATAAGACAAGGCTATAAGCCACGAACAAACCTCTGTAAAGACAAGGAAGGAAATATCCTTAGTGACGCAGAACAAATTAAACAAAGATGGGTTGAATACTTTAAAAAGCTGCTGAACCCTAACAGAGTGACGACCACCGACCCAATTATAACATCAAGTGCACCATCGGATGAGCAGACATCAACTACGGTACCCACTATCGGAGAAGTGGAAGCAGCCCTGCGCGACCAAAAAATACATAAATCACCCGGAGTTGATGCAATACCAGCAGAGCTCCTAAAGGGAGGCGGTCCATACCTCGCCAACCTCCTACACAAAATCGTGACAAAAATTTGGATGGAAGAAAAAATACCCGACGACTGGCGCCAAAGCATTATATGTCCAATCTACAAGAAAGGAGATAAATTGCGATGTGAAAATTACAGAGGCATATCATTGTTGTGTACGTCCTACAAAATACTGACGAAAGTAATTCATAATCGATTAAAGCCTTATACAGAAAGTATTATCGGCGAATACCAAGGTGGTTTCAGAACCGGACGATCTACTATTGACCAGATATTCTCAGTCAAACAAGTGCTAGAAAAATGCTGGGAGTATAACATTGACGTGCACCAGATCTTCGTGGACTTCAAACAGGCATACGATAGTATAGATCGTAATGTACTATATAAAATAATGCTCGACTTTGGAATCCCATCAAAACTCGTCCGATTAACAAAAATGACCATGACTGACACTGAATCCCAAGTAAGGATACAAAACGAGCTAACCCAAAGCTTCCGAACAGAATCCGGCCTGAAGCAGGGAGATGGACTCGCTCCCATGCTCTTCAACCTTGCCCTGGAATATGTCATCAGAAAGGTACCCGTTGATACCAGAAGTACTCTACTAATCAAGTCCACTCAACTAGTGGTGTACGCGGATGACGTAAACATCATGGCCAGATCTGTTCCAGACGCAAAGGAAGTCTTCCACTGTCTAGACTCAGCAGCAAAGGATGTTGGGCTAAGGGTCAATGAGAATAAGACCAAGTTCATGACCCAAACAAGAAGAAACGCGCCAACTAGACAAAATATGACCTTGGGGGACTACAATCTGGAGAATGTGGATCATTTCTCATACTTGGGATCACACCTTGTAAGAGACGGCAACGAACGGGACGAAGTAAATCAACGGATCACACTAGCAAATAAGGCATATTTCTCGGTTCTCCCGATTTTAAAATCGAAAAAAGTGCACAGGCTGAGCAAACTTCGCATATACAAGACCATAATAAGACCTGTGCTACTATATGCAAGTGAAACGTGGACTCTCACCCAAGCGTCTGAAAAATCAATAGACGCTTTTGAACGACGAATTCTTCGAAGAATTTTGGGACCAGTAAGAGAAGGCAATGAATGGCGTATTCGGTACAACAACGAGTTGTATAACATCTATGACGACCCAGCCGCATCGACTCTTATAAAATTCCGTAAGCTGCAATGGGCAGGTCATGTGGAGCGAATGGATGACGGAAGAATTCCCAAGCGCACATTGAAAGGTAGAGCCCATGGCAAGCGACCGGTGGGAAAACCGCGAAAAAGATACGAGGATTCAGTTGACGCAGATTGCAAATCGCTTCTTAGATGCACAAACTGGAGGACGCGGGCGCTGAACCGAGATGACTTCAGACAATGTATCCTGCAGGCCCTGGCCCGATTTGGGCTGTCGCGCCATTGATGATGAACAACAGTGATTTTGCGAAATAGATTGAGTAATAAAAATTTTAGAATTTGTTTAATTAGTGAAGCAAACGATTTTAAGTGGTTAAAGTTTTAATAATTATTGGATAAAAAATGCTTTAGTTTGGGTTTAAATTGATTGGCCGATTGTTGGAGATCATCAGGTAGTTCGTTGTAGATCGAAATTGCCTTATTTAACACAGAATTGGATCCGTATTTCGAGGTACGGATAGCAAACGGATAAGTATATCTGATCTGCTCGGCGTGTATTGTACCGATGTTTGTCGGAATGGTAGGTGAATACTATGTCGCTGTTTGTTTTTTCGTGCTTGATGTTATTAACCGAGGAAAAAAATTTGAAATCCCTGTTCGAGCTTCTGGAACGTGTCATGGTATACATATAACAACACTAACTTCATTATTCTCAACTTCAATATAAGTCGGAGTTCAATACTTCTTCTAGAGTATCATATGATTGTCTTGCAGCCGATCTCGAAAGTCACTTTTAAGTTGCGCCCAGACCCTTGGCAGTTTTTTTTTTAACTTGGCATCTACTTACTGTTCCGTTGGTCTCGCAATGAAGTAACTCTAGCATTACTTCAAGGCCTAGGCCCGATTTGGGCTGTTGCGCCATTGATTATTATCTACTTACACGCTATATTTCTCTACATTTAGAACAGCAACAAACATTACCAATTTTAAATCAGACGTCTTTTCTTATTATTTTTTGGTCAAAGAAATAAAATTGGACTCCCACTTTGAGAACATTAAACTCAATGGATGGAAGAAGTTATAATTGAGCAGGCATTATTTTAACTGGACAATTCGACAATAAGCGGAAGCTCTGCAGTGTTTATTTTTTCTTAATGTTCCACTAAAATTACAAAAATGATATTTCATTATTTGCAGCCACATACAGAAAATAAGGTTCCCATGAAATATAATTACGTCTCTGATTTGAATAAAAATCTGTGCGTGCTGTTTTTTTCCAGATTTTCCCAACCAGCATTAGGTGAATGTTCATAACTCATTGTTTGCTGATATCATGAGAAAAACCTAAGACAAGGGTCGGATTTGACTTTTCGAAGACATTCCTTCGTACCAAAAAACCAAACGACACCACTACTCATACGGGGTTTTGAAGCCGGCGTAGCTCAGCACAATCCACAGATAACTATAGATAAGCTTTGCCCCAAAAGATTTTCACTTGAAACTAGTTCGCATCCATTTTTTAATCAAACTACACCCACCAACGAACGCGCGGTTTCTCTCTGTGAAAACACCTTTGCCCGTAACAATGGCGAGTAATTAAGATTCACTTCTGTAATCATTGTGGGAAAATCTTGAGAAATGGTAATTCGTCGCCGCAAATAAGTGCACAGCCTCAGAAACGAAGCCAAATCTCATCATAATTCAAAGTGACCGTGGGAGACAGCGAGTTCCGATTTTTTTTCCTGAGATGCGGAACTTTTTCTTTTGAAAAGAAGAAAATACTCGTACTAAGGTGGGTTTTCGGTAGTCTGGGAACATAAGAACATAAACTTTTCTCGTATATAATTTGCGTTTTTTTTTTAAAGTTCTGCCTTGACTTCTTTTCGTCACTCACGTACCTCGTTAAATTCATTCAACTAGAAACATCTTCTGCATTACGGACCGCCCTTCATAGCATTGCCGGACCTTATTAAGTACATATTTAATATAAGAATGGCTTCGAATTAGGCTTGAGCATTGTAGTTCACCTTAGTGACCGCGAACGAACTAGTTCCTTAGTCTTCGCGAACTAGTTCGTTGTTGTAGTTCGTAGTTCATCGTTCACCAAAAAAAAAGGAACTAGTGCGTTTGAAGTTGGGATTGAATGTGAGGACCTAAAAAAAAAAGGTCGCCAGGGCGGAAGGAACTAGTTCCTTTCAAGTTGGGATTGAATGTGAGGACCTAAAAAAAAAAAAAAAGAATTGAATGTAAGGTCCGTCCCCTGCCCTACTAGTTCCTTTCAAGTTCGGATCACCTACAAAAACCAACTACATACTTTCAAACAAACGAACTAGGACCGAAAGTCCTGCGAACTAGTTCGTTCATTTCACTTCTTTCACGAACTACACAAGCCTACTTCGAATTGCTACAATTGAGCCGTTTATTTTGAAAGTGGTGCAAGTCCATTTTTCAAAAAAATTTAGATAATGATAACAATAGATAACACTTAACATAATCTTTTTATCTGTAAACAATTTATAGTCAAAAGATTCAAATTCTCTAATATTTAGGCGATGTAAGTTTTAGCTATTAACTGTATTGCAAATATGTTTATTTTGAAAGTGGTGCAAGTCCAGCTTAGGTTGAAATTATTTTTAGCCGAATATGTTATAGCATAATTAGCTCCGGTTGTTCTATTGTGAAACCGATGTGTTGATTTTACACCACATCTGAAAAGTATGATGTTTCTATCTATCTATCCTTGATATTGGTAATCGTTCATAAATAGTAACAAGTGGGTCATTACATCAAGAATCGCAAAAGTTTTGACCTCACCTTCGCCGATTCTTTCGAAAATTTGTAAACTTGAAGAATTATTGGATAAAAAATATGGTTACAATTTTTTTTTCTATCTCTTTTTTTTTAGTTATAGTATGTTAAAGATTTAGCAAAAATGGTGTCCAACTCTTCTTTGAAAATTCATATCTCTGTTAATTTTCATCATAGAATAATAAAATAGAACTTATTTTAAAGGGGAAGGTTGTCGCAAAATAATAAAAATACAAATCAAATCTATCCTTAAAACTTTTTTCCAAGGATAAAGATTTTGTCCTTTATCCTTGAATATCTCAAAAAGCCAAATTTTTTTTTCTCTAATTTTTTTTAGATTTTGTGTATTATACTGTTTTTCAAAACATATCAAAAAATCAACTTAGGATCTCAATGGGATCGGGGTCAAAAAAATCGAAGAACCTCAGTACTTTTCAATTATGTTATAGGTGATTGTAATTTTTCTTCCGAAAAATATAAGGACATGATGCGACTTATACCATATATACCTCCCGTTCATCATGAATATTTTAAAATGTTAAATCCTAAGTAAAATTTAATACGAATAAAGTAAATGATTAACGAAAATGAAAGACTTAATTGAAATTGGTAATAAAAATGAATTGTTTTACTTTATTATTTTATTATTATTTTTGTTTTATTTTACTTTTTCTTAAACTAATAAAAATTTATATAAAATTAAACAGTATTTTGTTTTTATTATTATTAAAAAAGGCTGATAAAATATTATCTGTTTAGAGTCATTCAATATAGAATCGCCATAAAATGACGAAATTTGTGACCTTCCCATCTCCGATTCTTTTGAAAATGAGATATTCACGGATAAAAGACAAGATAGTTATCCTTGAAAAAATCTTAAGTATAATTTTTGTACGTAATATTTTTAAATTGCGACAACCTTTCCTTTTAAAATAAGCCCTATTTTTTTATTCTAGGACAAACATAACCGGAGATATAAATTTTCGAAGAGGACTCGGACACCTTTTTTTGAGCAAGTACATTTTCATATACCATAACTAACAAAAATATTTAGATAGAAACAAAAAATTGAATTTCAATTATTTTTCCACTAGTTCTTCAATAACAAACATTTTCAAAAGAATTGGTGGTGCAAGTCCATTTAGGTATGAAAAAAACCTTTATTTTGTAAGCCAGCATTATAAACACTATTGGATAATAAGCTTACATTATCTAAGACCACAAAAAGCAAAAAATATGTCTATTTGTGCTTACCATTATTTTTAAATTGATTGAAACGCAAACCTTTAAATATCTCGGAATAACACAAAATGGACTTGCACCACTTTCAAAATAAACGGCTCAATTGTTTGAGCAGATTAATTCTAACTTCTATAAATTATCCTCTACAAATTACAGTTTTTGCATTTGAAGTTTTCACCTTTTACACTAATTGGAAAAATCTCTGTTTTTTTAAGGATACTGAACTGAACTTAGAATGTTAGCCTTTAATATACACATAGTTTACGGTTCAGTAAGGTTAGGGATGGGGACGTCAGGATCAGGAATCGGGCTGGGTATGACAGAATACCAGTAACAGTTCTCCCAAAATATGGGAGAACCTTACTCAGTGGTGGTTATAGATGTATTATACAACATTTTTCAACCAACGTTGATTTGAAAAATTATATTATATTACACTATTAGATAGGTACACTTATTATAGTATTCTCGTGTTGTGTATGCTATGTAAGTTAATCTGATTTCCTGATATCTTTCTTTAATCTTCTTTGGTCTCCTAATCGAAAATAAGACTACTAATTTCAAATATTTCAATGGAAAAGTATTGGCATGTCCTCAAGAACAGCAATTAATCAACAGTGGGGGATTTCATGTTGGGGTTTCACTCCCCTGACGCCGGAACAACAAACATTTAATCAAAATTGCTTCTATGGTAGCTTACCATGAAAAATTCCATTAATATTATAATTAATATTCGAATATAAATATATTTCAATGAATTGGATTTAATAAAACAAACACTTTCGATAAGAAGGTATTACAGGGCCGTCATTTTAGTTTTTTCTAGGGGACAAGATGTTATAAATGTACATAAGTATATATTTTTATAAACAAAATTCAGGGTGGACAAGTGCCCCTGCCCCCCCCCCACAATTGACGTCCCTGGAGGTATATAAGTGCCCAATAATGTATTTATGGTATTGATGATGTGGATAGCAGCATAAATTTGGCACAGGTAGCACCTTTATTTTCACAAAAACTAGTCCCGCAGTAGATTTCAAATTTCATTTTTTTCTGAGGATCCAGTTTTAAATTTTGTGTTGGAACTTAACATAAAGTATGTTAGCTATAGCTATGAGATAATTAAACGTTTTTTCAGTAACTACTACTATACTCTACATATTAATTTTTTGATTACTGATTAACATCGAAGGATTTAAAAATCGATTTGGCGCAATTTTAAGATTTCGATAAGATTCTATTAAATTCCCAAATTTGATTGAATTTGAGATCTAATCTACTCTAATTTTTTAAATCTACTTGCTAAAACCTTGCGATGTAAATTAGAGCTATAAGAGACTGCTCGGGAAGTTATTATAGTTTAAAATAGTATTCGAGAATTTTCGTAATTTTTTTTAGTTTTGAACAAGGAGAGGCTAACTAAAATGTGTGTATCTAAACACACAGGCATGGCGAAAAATGTAGCGTAGATACGTGCACAAATGCCCCTGGTTTTTTTTCGGTGCACATTTCATCTGACTGAGTCAGGCGATCGTCCAGTTGATTGTTCGGGGCATTTGTGCACGTATTTACGCTCGTGATCCGTTCGTCGTACGAAAAACTGGTTTATACGAAACTTGTAGGGAATTTAGTCGTATTTCTTCAACTTTGCCATGTAAATATGTCTATATAAAAGAGGATGTCTGTACTAATGTTCCCTATAAACTCCTAATCTGCTAAACCGATTTTGATGAAATGGAAAGCAGGGAACGTGTAGAGTAGTCCCGGGATGGTTCCTGTGAAGTTTGGTCCAGATCGAATGAAAAACAAAAGTTTTTTGTAACATTTTTCAAATTTTTCCACGATTTTAGTACCATGGTGCTCTAATAGTTTGTCTGCGCTTTCCTATACCATTCATCCGATTACAATAAAACTTGGCTGACTTACAAAATCATTTTACAATTGGTGGTACTTGAGTTATTCCAACATTTGAGTTTATTTCATATGATTTAGCGGTAGTTCGTTCGTTTTTGGTGTAGTAGTTATTCATTCCTATTACTAAATGGTAAAGTTGGACGGATGATGGATAGTGGATGGAGGATGTGAGATGGAGGATGGATGATGGGGGATGGTGGATGATGGATAGAAGAGGGAGCATGGTGGATAAAGGATGTAATAACGGGAGAAATGGAAGAAATGGGCAGCAACGGGAGAAATGGGAGCAACGGAATCAACGGGAGAAACGGAAGCAACAGCAATAACGGGAGGAATGGAAGCAACGGGAGTAACTATGATGGATGTTGGATAGATGATGAAGGATGGAGAATGGTGGATAGAGGATGGAGTAACGGAAGTAATGGGAGAAATGGAAGCACCGGGAGCAACGGGAGAAATAGGAGCAACGAGAGAAATGGAAGCAACGGGAGAAATGGAAGCAACGGGAGAAATGGGACCAACGGGAGCAACGAAAGTAACGGGAGAAATGGAAGCAACGTGAGTAACGGGAGCAATGGTATCAACGGGAGGAATGGGAGCAACGGGAGTAACGATAGAAACAATAATATAGCACCAAACAAACGTGAGCGTAGTCGCGGTACGCGGCTAGTTTTTAATAAAAATGGTCGAAAAGTTAAAAAAAAATGGGACAATCTCCTAATTTTTAACACTTTACGCTTATTATTAGCAATAAATAATGGCCGCTATTCACAGTCGTCATAAAGTTGGCTTTAGTGTCATATAAATTATACGACACTAAAGTCAGCTTGATTTTACAAAAAAGTTGTTCACGTAAAAAAAAAGAAAATTTAATTCTCTATAAATTTGGTTCCTACCATTTTTAGCGAGAAATGCAAAATACGGCTACAAATCGACAAAGCAAAAAATTCAAAATTTCGGGCACATGTTGTATCAAATTTTGGTGTAAAACTGTGATTCCGTATTCTACTCCATCATTGGAACCTAACCACGTCAAAACATTTCGCCTTCCATTTTTTTCTTTAAGAATTCCTAGATTTACTGGACTATACCCTCGTATTTAAAAGCTGAGTACCTACATGAGTAAATTAAAAAATTTTCACTTAAAGTAGAGATATTTAAGAAAAGGGGAATGAAAAAATTTGTTTCCTGTTTTTCTTTCATTTTTGAATAGGTTCATGCTAAAAAGGCCTCAGTCCAATTTTTATCATAATTGCAATTTCACTAGTTTTGAAGTCTTGAAGGTACATCTTATAATGTCGTAAGGAAGTCATCCGATCACTCCTTGTAAGTTAGAAACCACGTGAAAGCCGGGTTGCCAGGGACTGAAGCCCTTTTAGCATAACAACCCGGCTCCCACGTGGTTTTCTCCATTATAGTGTAGACGCTTTTTTGATCAACTTGCATAGTAGCGCATCTATTAAGTTTCAACTTTCTAGCATACGCCGGTTCTGAGATATGAAAAACTACCCCCACTCCCGTACCTTGTTACCCCTATACAAATTTAGCTTTCTGGGATGTCTCTACAGTAGCACTATATACAGTTGTCAATTTTTGGCTTTCGATTCTTCGCTGCTTTCGAGAAATGATATCAGAATTTTTTCATTTCCATCCCCTTCAACAATCACACCTTTTTTCTCCGGTTCACTAGTACTAGCTCCTGTAAAATTTTCAAGATCATATCTGGAACCGGTTCTTGAGATATAAAAATTTAATTTTTTGAAAAATGGCTCTACCTCCACTTACGCTTTTCACCTCCCCACTCAAAAATTTTTTATTCAGTAGACTCGACTTATTATTCTATATACATAAACCAATTTTTATCTTCCTGATAGAATTGAGTCGGAAGAAATTGTGTTTTTCACCAACCCCCCCCCCCCCCCCCCCCATCCACACACCTTACCACCGCCCTTAATATGTTAAACCTTTCCTAATCTCCTAGTATCTCTCAATTTAACCACAGAGTGTCAACCGTCTAACATTAACCGTATAGAAGATATGGATTGAAGAATGAAGTTATTCTGGCTAACTTGATCCATGCTTAAAGGGCCTCAGTCCACGGGTTTCAAAAAATCGCCAAAATTCGCGCGGCATAGATAAATTTGTAAAATACAATTATATGAGTTTTAAATACCCTTTTTTATTGATTCTGTAGAATATTGTTATGAATTTAACTTAGCTGTTGTTTACAGGCTGGTTCTTCCAACAGTTTACAAGATTCGACTGAGGCCTTTTTAGCATGAACCCATTCTTTTGAAAAAATGATAGTTTTTCATGTGATATTTCAATTTGCTTTTGTATGAACTTACGTACTTTTCAAGAGAGCCAAAAAAAGAAAAAATATCTTGCACTTATCCAACTTCCGACTCCAGAAAAATTAAAGGCCCATTTGGCGGTTTTTAGTGCAAACAAGATTTCATAATACAAAAATACGACTCCGTAATCGAATCATAATGAGCTGATGAGATATTAAATTGGTTTATACCTCCTCCTTTTTATATAATCGCCTAGTAATCAATAACACAATTTTTCGCCATTTAACCGAACATAACTGTAAAATTATTGTACAGACACGATTTCACGAATTCCGAATTATCTCTTGTTGACTTCTGTCTCTTAGCGAGCATGGACCTAAAATCGTTTTATTTCAATTGCGGTAATGCGCAGTGGTGTCAGCATCTCACCACAACCTTAACCGCTTCCCAAACTTTGTACTGAAAATAATAAAGATACGAACGATAGTCTTTAGAAGAGAACAATATAAATGCACATTACTTATACTGCTTCATTCTCAACTCCTCCACTACAATATAAATTAGAGTTCAGTAGTACATCTAAAGTTTCAAAATGGCTTGCATCTGAACGTTACACAATGTTTTCTTTTCATTTAGATATACCTAATTTATCAAATTGCGTATACCGCACGATCGCACTTAAAGTATGTAGCTGCGCTGATAGAATGGATCTAAAAGAGTAAAATAAATAATGCAAATAACAGACACAAAGAAAACACGTCGTATTTTTAAAAAATAATTTATTCGTTCAGCAATACATCATAGGTCTTTGTTTTTCATATATATATATATATATTTATATATAAAATTATTTACAAAAGTCTTATATCTAGTTAGAAATAATTGCTAAGGACTCAGCATCTTACAATTAAAATTCGTTAAATTAATTGAAATGAACGCTTTTTACCTACTATATAAAGCAAAAGTATAAGGAGAACTTAGAATAATTATAAAATCACTGCCAAAAAATACAAAAATGCAACCCAACAAGGGCCAACTACATGAATGAAATAAAAGTAGAAGAGAGGGGACTTTAACGCATAAAATCATGCTTGCTTGCCTTCGGAAATTGCCAAATAGAATGTTCGGCTGGTACGGCATTCCAACAAACACAAATTTCACTAAAATATTATTCGAGAAAAATATGACTCCAGGGAAAAATTTCAAGAGAGCCCGGCATGCGAGTTCCATGCCACATCCGAAATTGAAGGTAAAGTGTTTTGCTGGCCCGGGGTTGTATTATTATTGCTGGCACTGCTACTATTATTGTTATTTTGTCGAGTTCGCATCACACTTTCAGCAGGTTGACAATGGGGACGTGGTCCCGGTTCAGGAGTGTAGGTGAATGTCAGTCCTGTCGCGTAGATAATACCGTCGTTTCGGACTAACGAAATAGGCACTTGTGTTGGTTGACGGACCTGAAAAGAGCAATCATTGTCTTGCAAATCTTCATTAATAGAAATGAAACTATCAATTACCCATAGCCATTCTCCTCGGAATTGCGAAATTTCGGGCACTACGCATAGTAAAGTCTCGGTACATCTGTACATGGTTTCTGCTTCCACATCGCCAAACCATACTTGTAAATGTGGTGTGAAATTATCGCCGCTAAGTTCAAGCATGGCTACATCACCTCCACCGTTCAAATTTAAGGAATTGACTATTGGGACTGGTGTAACCGGTGATCTAAAAACATTCGAAAATAAATACAAGGTCGATTCACGAGAAGAGCGTCTTACGAAACAGGCCCCATTCCTTCGTAAAATTGATATTCAGCTTTATCAGTTGATATTATGGTCCAGCAAGCACCGTCATTGATCATCTCCTTATTTGTCTCCTTAGGGCAAGGCGTGGCTTGGAATTGAATGATTTTTTCTTGAGATAGACACAAATACATACGTTCAGTGTCTTTCATATAAAATGCACATTTATGAAGTTGAGAAACTGGATCATCAGCTTCTAAGAGAGCCATTTGTTTGTCAACTTTGCGTATGATTAATCGAGGTAGTGCCATCCCTGTCACAGAGCATACCAGTTTTACTGTAGATCCATAGTGAACATATCCGTCCCGTACCTAGAGTAATAAGATAAGTTAGTTATAACAATGGCAAATAAGGCACCAATGAATGTACTGCAGTTTAAATAATGCCTAGCGATAAATAAAACATGCCACCAAATCTAAGCCACAATGCTCGTAGCAAAAATTTGTATACAAATATATTAAGAACTATACGCGGCTTTAAAATTAAAATGAGCGTGTAGCTGACCACTTCACCTCCTAGTGTTCCGTTGGTCTCGTAATGAACTAGCTCTAGTGTTACTTCAAGGCCTAGGTCCGATTTGGGCTGTTGTACCATTGATTATTATTATTTAAAATTAAAATAATCTAGGATATCTTATGAACCTAGTATTTATATTGTTATTGGGGACAAAACAATAAAATGGACGTAGGCCCGTGCGCAAACACCACCATTGGTATATTTCGGAAGAAATCTTATGGCATATTCGCGAAGAGGACATTAATACGCCACTTTTGCTCCAACTCTCTTCCTTCTGGAGAACCTGTAGATGTTAGATTCAAACTCAAGCAGGTAGCGTGGCTAGTTTCCAATCAAGAATAGAAAGTCAGTTTTCGTTCGGGCTTGGCCACAGGAAGTATATTTCAAAGTGTGTACTACGGCATCACGTTACGAAGCCTTAGCATCGCCAAGGACCTATGAAGCCGGCTGTTAAGTATGTACATGAAATATACAAAGGTATATATAACTTCTGGTCGTGGCCTTCTGCGAAAGACTAAATACGCCAATGGACGACTATACTCGTCTATATTGTGTAGTGTGCGCAAGCGGTTTTTCCTAAAGTTCCGTCTTGAAATACAGTTCCAATACGTTCATAAGCTTACGACGAAGAGCAGTAAAGAATCTATAAATGCCCATACGGCAGCTCATAAAAAGACTAGTTTGGTCGAAAGAAAATTTCAATCGCGATTGGAAGTACGCAATTCAGTCTTTTACTTCTTCACAGCTTCTTTTCCGTGGGTTATTTTTGCCTGGAGTACCAACACAAAAGGATTCATCCAGCGGACTGTGCTAAGCATCCGATAATGGTGAACTCTTGGGGCTGTTTCTGAAAACAGAGAGAGAACTTTTAGCATTCTTACAGACAATTTGAACGCTTTTAAAATTGTCAAAATACATCAGAACGCTTTTTAAACATCTGCTAAAAGATGATTATAAGCAAAAATTAAAATTGGATACAACAAGAAGTACAACGATTCGGAACATCGAAGTCGTCTTTGTATTGCGGAGAAACAAACTGGATTTTTACCAGTTAACTCCGTGGTTGCTCTGTAGTAGTAGTCACGTATCAATGTTTCAGTTAAAACATCTTTTCCTCGAAGTCCACTTTTATCACATCCGTGCGATTCCTTGCCTCTTTCATTCAATATGCAATGTTATTATAAAGTCTTGGACCAAGAATGAAAGTATGTCGTGAAGTTCTTGTTATTATAAAAACTGGCAAGCTTAAAGGATTCGTTTGCTGTATACTCGTGCAGTAATGAAACTGCTACAGTTAAAGACAGAAAATACAGACATGATGATAAGTTTTTGTCTTGGCAATGAGAAGTTGTTTATTTCAATTTGTGGTTTGATATTGCTTAAGATTAATCCACGTCCATAAAATAAACCTCGAAAGGGACTATTCAAATAAGAACGTAGTCATACTCACAGATAGCCAAGCAGCGATAAACGCCTTGACTGCACACACGGTAAACTCAAAACTGGTGTGGGAATGCCTAGAAAAATTAGATATCTTTACTACCAAGAACAGAGTTCTCTTGCACTGGGTGCCTGGTCATGAGGCCATAGAGGGCAACGAAATAGCAGACCAACTTGCAAGAGACGGAGCAGCGGTCTGTACCAAAGCCGTTCTGTGAAATCTCAACCTGCTCCATTAAAAGGAGCATAAGAGTATAGGAGGAACACAAGAAATGCCAACACTGGGCCACACAGCCCAGACTGAGAAAAGATTCATTCGGAACCACTCAACTAAAAGAAGTAAACAGACAGGTGTCTTGGAGAACACTTTGCGGACCATAGTGCCATTGCAAAAATAGACCTACACTAACTAGATAAATTCCTTAGAGAAATAAAGTTGAATGAGGACCTCTAGTTTGGAATTGGAGAAATATCTATGAGGTATAGCACGATAGACCTCTGGTCGCGGTGCTTGGAGGAATCCCTGCGTCTCCGATGAAATCTAATCTAATCTATCTAAGGTATCGAACGAGCGAAAAAAGACTAGGCAAACTAATTTCAGTTCGTATTATATATTATCTCTCTTGTTTGTTTGATAGTTTCCGCGATACTTGATGCTATGATAAATATGTTATCATAACTCCCATTGTGCAAACTGTATAATGGTTGCTTTGCCCCTAGGAAAAAATGACTTCGTCACATTCAAATTCCACCAAGTTGGTTGATCTTCAATGCCACCTACCTACCTTAAGTATAAGGATGCGATGGCAAGAATTTCGGTAGTATGTATATAATTCGTAGATAAAAAAATTGGTTTCGATATTGCTATATAGAATAATCCTATGCTATATAGAATAATTACCAGCTGTAAAGGTATTTCGGATAGTAGGCATGATACACCCTATGGCGAGTCTATGCCGAAACAGCTCCTTCGGACCTAGTCCAACACAGTCTTATAAAATGGCCTATCCAGTGAAGGTTTTGCAACTGTCATGTCCTCAAGGACAGCCATTAATCAACAGTCGTTGATTTCATAATGGGGTTCAGCACCAGAAACTTCACTGACACCGGAAAAAAACTTCTTAATGTTAAATTTTTTTGTAGCTTGAGAGCCTGCACACGGGATGACCCGCTTAAGTCAATTTTTAATTAAAATATGAAGATACAAATGTAGTGCAAAGTGAACTTAAAGGAAATTTTAAACGAAGAAAGGACTCATCGATTTGAACAGTTTGGCAGAAAAAACTTTACCACTTTAGTTTTGAGGGATTCCATTAAAAGACACTGAAGAGCGGAGAATTAATCAAGAAAATGTACATACCTGTACCTGTACCTGTACCAACTAATTGCACCAAAACAGAGTGTAAAAATATGTAAGATGATGTTCTGTCGCATCATGACAAAATGAAAGATAATTCACTGCTTGAGCACCAAACAATCAAAGATTAGGAATGTTAAAGAATATTGAAATAGCGAAATGTTGATATTTTTTTCGCACAAGTATTTTTCCGTTGCTGATATGTAGCTGGAATTTTAACTCGTCCGAAACGATGACATTGTTCCAAATCTTACGGAAAACCAGGCTTAGGCACTTTTTAATGCCCGTAAGCCAGCTTTACCAAACCTTTTCTAACCGAACTTGAGATGTTTTACCCGTTGCTCCAATAAGATGGAGAGTAATTTTTCTTCACCATCCAGAGCCTTTCTTCCACTCGATAGTGCCCGCTTTCCGAAACTTCTTTCAGTATCATGACACAGTACGCTGAGGAATATCTAGTCGTACGTATGTAGGTACTTACACCAAATTCGTTACATTTTCTCGCACCAAAACCATCATAATATTGCTTTTGTTTTCAGCACTTCCTTTTCCCATTTCTACAAGTGCACGTTGTTGCTTATTCAAGTATGTATTAATACTACCTGAGCCAATAAGATATTGTCACTTTAGTTACTACCAAGAATTCTGGCAAAGAAACGGAATAAAATTGTTTGAGCAAGTTTTTCCCTGAACCTTTTAAAACTTTTAATGTGATATTAAGCTAATTCGTCGTAAAATTTAAACTTTTTTTGCTTGTAACTAGCCGTTGTAGTATTTTGTGTTTTGGGCGACGTGACTATTTGAAAACGAATCATATTTCTGATTGACAAACATGTCGAGGCATATGATCGTAGCTGCGGCGAGCCAGAAGTGGAAGAGTCAATCTCTCAAGTCCCATGTGATTGCCGTGACACTATCGAAAAACATAGGGTGGAATATCTTATTTGCATAGTTCCTCGTTGGACTTTATGATATGGAGGAAAAGCTATGTAAGAGAGCAAACTTCATAGAATCATCAAAATGATTTTAGGATCTTTGAATAATACATTCAAAGGGGAGCACAAGTAAAGAAAAATGATAGCATCACCACTCCAGGTTTTAGATACAATGATCAAAATGCTGCTCAATTTGTCAGTCAATTGTAACCGCGTTTATTACGTTTTGTTTTTGGAATACACACATTCTATATTTGCTTAGGATGTCAATTAGAATATTTAATTTCATTTTTAGGATGTCCGTTTCAAGAAGAAGAAACTTGGGGATATCGTTAGAGTATCAAATTTTAACACCATCCATAATAATCTGAATAGGAAACAATCAAACCAATATAATTACTCCCTTCACAACACTTCAGAAATAGGAGTGTCTCGCTCAATCGCAATGCTTATAGCGGCCACCTATATCAAATTTTAAGCCATATTATTTTTACTGGGAATGAAACAAGCTTTGACGGAAAAGGGAAGACGAAAGTGAATAAAAGGAGTACTGCTCTTATTCTTCTACTTATTTAAAAGTGCAACATTGTAACGCACAAAAAACGCTACCAAATTATAAACCACCCAAGCATAGTCCAGATCTAGTCTCGAATAGTGTGTTATATGGGGACGATGAAGAATTGAAGTATGCAATTCGTTTAATTTTGGTTGAAAAACAAATTTAGATGGTTGAGTTATCCATGAATGTAATGTCTCTTACTACTTGGTTAAAAGTAGATACCTAAGTTCAGTTCGGAGTCTTAAAAATATGTTCAACCTCCTTCCGTTTCATTTCGAGAACTTTTTGACTATCTTAGAAGAAAATGATGAATCATCATTAAATTATATATTTCTCCCCAATAATTACCTGAAACTCCTCCGACTCACTCTCGTTGTCATCAAGAAGATGAATAGTAAAAGCTCCCCACTGCGTAGAACTCGCATGAAAATGTCCACTCTCGACATGAAGATACCTAGTAGACACAGTCTGAGATCTCAATCGATTGAACAAAGCGACATTAGTTCCACTGGCTATACATAGATCAGCATTTTTTAAAGATTGTTTCTTTTTCGATGGCTTTGAAATTACTTTTATTCGTTTCGAATTAAAAACGCCAATATCATGTCCATTCCCGTAAAACATTTTCACTGAGAGCATGAAATGTTTTCGCTTATCCGAATCTGATATGTAGAGAGTTTTGGCCGCACAGTATTGTTTTCCGTTATTTAAATCTAATTGCTGCATATCCTGGTCAGAATTGCCGATGCCAATGAAGGCGCAAAGTTGAGCTCCTTGTTCACTTTCGCCTTTCCGTAACATTTCCTCTTGTCGATGACGCCAACCATTTCCAAATAAATATATACATGGTGGCGGACAGAAAAATCGTTTCTCATTACCATATGATTTTTGAGCAACCTGCGAAACAATACAAAGAATTAGTAAATTGTGAACCCAAACTAAAATTAATTTAAAATCAATAAGTTTTCTCAATTGTGTTAAAGGAATTTTCGAATTTCATATTAACAAAGTCTTCAAATTTAGTTTACTGTCTTTTTAAAATACCAGTGGTCAAGTCTCAAATCTGCAACTCTAGAATGACTAATCGAGTCCTGAGAAATCAAACTATAAAATCAACAAGAACAAAATAGCGAATTATGCATAGCCTTTGATACGTGTAAGGTACGGCGCTTGGAAACGGAGGTACCACTTTGCCTGTCGCACTTTGCCTGTCGAGTCACACATTCCATTGCGGAGAAGACTTAAACATGTGTAAAGTGCGTTGACGAAAGCACAAATGTCCAGTTTTGCTAGCTGCTCTCCTGCTGTCACATCCTCGTATACACACCATATCAAATGGGTTCCAACTATTCATCCCATCAACATCCCAGTTGCAATGATCGCGGATCATTCTTATATACCAAACTCAAGTTTAGCTGACTACATTTCCCAGTTCTTCGTGCGCGCTACTCTCAAGATATGTTTAACAAACTACAAATGGCTATCAACAATCGATCCCATCAAAATTTCAGTTTGCCGCTAGACACGTCACACCGAAGGACTTTCCACCTTTCAACGGAAATCCATAGGGGAGTGCTATATTTATCAAGAACTACAGCGTGTTCACTGGTTCTCAGAAAGCATTTGAAAGTGATCTAATGTTCCAGAGGTCATCGATACACTCGAATTTTTTGCTGAGAACAATTAGAAGAAGCTTACATTTACTGATATTTGTCAGGTTTAAAACATGAATTTCATATTTGTTAAACTTACAAAATTGAGAAGCGCAATTTAAACTGAGTTGATCAACGCATAACCACCGCAATATTCATGAAGAATTTATCCTGTTTCACGTTATTAACTTTGGACAAAAACGACAACGATGACCACTCATCTCACTCTTATTAAAAATGAGCTAGCCAAGGAAGTAAATATAGAATATGGTCAAGAAAGTATTTGTCTGAAGTGAACTGTGGCCAATATAAGTGTAGAGCCCAATGCTAAACGTTTGACTTTATCGATATTTGGAACCACAGGAAGAGCCTTTAAGTACTTATATTATTAATTAAACGATGTGCGTGCGGAGTATAATTTTAATCTTACAACACACTCAATACAGCTGTTTTATGTAGTCAATGTTTCCAACTTAAAGGGTTACTTACTCTTGAAGCTTACAATAGAGTGACGCCTAGTCTATTAGTTGGAGTTAACAAGTGGCATTTAGTGCTTCTTCTCCCACGTACTTATTGGCATGGAATCGGAAACGAGTAGGTGAAACTGGTGTTTTATGGAAGTACAACACGATTTCTTTTCCGGACAGAAATTTCTCTCGAAAAGCAAAAGCGATCAAATATAGATATTTATAAGGACATCAAGCAAATAATCAAAGACCATGTCCAGAAGGGATATGCACGAAAACTCCATGATGAAGAACTCAAGTTTCAACGTCCACGAATCGAGTCCTTGCCAATATTTACAGTGAAGAAAGAAACTAGATTGGATAAATTGGGAGGTTACAGCTAAGGTGGATGGAACCTCTTCAAAAGCATCGAGGACTTACTAACTATATACTTGCGTTTCCTGGTATATACTTGAAATGTTTCACCGGGTACTGATTTTGCATGATGAATCCCAAGAGCTAGAAGCCTTGAGTTTTGGGGCTACATACCCAGGAAGACGCTAATGTGGAATCACATATAAGTCGCCTGGTATCTTCAGTCAAAGCAACATTTTTCGGAAGCTTTTTGGAATCGATGGATCTGTGAATATTTGTCTGGTTTAACAACGCGTACAAAGTTGCTCGAATGTACAGAATCGATTGAGGAAAATGACGCAGTAACCATTTTTGATAACAATGAACCACGTAACGTATGAAAAAGGAGAATAGTTATCGAAATTACATTTGTGTAGACGCTTTCTTGGCCAACGTCTGAACGTTTTTGCTGACGTCCGGGCTAGCTGCGGCTGTGAGGGGTTTGCTGCTCGAAAATCAGACCTGAAACCCTAGGTCTGTACAACAAAAATTAGTCGTGCTGACTTACACTAGAATGTCTTTCTCAATAGGTCATGAGAGACCGAGGAGCGATGGATTGCGCCACTTCGCGATTTGGCTCTGTTATAACGCCCTGTCTGACTCAGTCAGAATTTCTGTTGTGGCCCCATATACAGTCCCTGGCCAAAATATTAGACACACTTAAATTTTTAGCAAGAACACGATTCAGATCCTTCCAATTCACTTTATTGGATGTTTGTGATGCGTAAACCGCTCTAGCTAGATTCTTATTTCAGATATCTATTTGGTATCACCGAAGACGTTGCAGTCTCCCCAGGACTCACTTGTCTATAAATTACAACAAATGGAGCTACCTTACTCAGTCTTCGCGACGGTTTCGAACAAGAAGGATGTCTTTTGGTTTTCGCCTCAGTATTCAAGAATTTTTGTATTATTATTAACTGTTTTCTAACTTAGAAGTGTTTCTTATTATTTTCAAAGACGTTTAAGTTGTGTGTATGTATGTGTTTAATTCAATTTTTAAAAATTGGTAGAGCCAGAGATCACACGAAAGAGAAAATCCATGAAGTTAAGGCTGATCAATACAAACACTTTTTCGAATCGAGAAATTTCCCGGATGTTAAATATTTCTGAGACTTCTGTAAGACGAATTATAGGAAAATAATAATGAATAATGAAGGATTCGGGCCTCAAAGGAACAATAACGCTGGCCGCAAATAAAAATGTTCACCACGGGGTGAAAAACTCCTCAAGAAAATGTGCGTGGCAAATCGTTTTGCTGCCACGAATGAGATCACGGCTCAATTCAATGAGAGTAATGTACCAGGCAATGAAAGAACTGTTCACCGGAAGTTTATCCAGCTGTATATGAAAGCCGGTAGACCCGCTCGTAAGGCAAGACAAGCTCTGTCATAACTTACTTGAGCGAAGAAAATGTTCCCCTTTTGGATTGGCCAGGCATGAATCCAATTGAGAATGTCTGGGCACTAATCAAAAGAGAGAGCGAAAATAAATTTTATCTTTCTGGTACAACTGGTTCCCGAAATATTAAAGTCGCCCCAAAACCCATACTCCGCTCTTAAAATTTTTAGACCTCTTAATGCCATGTGAAAAATTTTAGTCCCCTTAATGCCATGTTTCCTTTGAAAAGAAAATCTCCCGATTTCGCAAATCTACATGCAAATCGACTAGATTATCCATACGAGATTGCGGTTTCCAAATCACGAAAAATCGTAAAATCTTACAAATAAATGAAAAATGTTGTCACAACAGTCAGCTACTAAATTATTAAATGTCAAAGTAAATCTATTAATGGAATGGAAACATAATTGTCATAATAGCGAAATTTAGATGTAGTGGAAACATAGCATAAGACAAGTAGACAATTCTCAACCGTCTGACATAAATCGTTCCGGAGATGGATCGTATATATCCTGTACAGACTATGAGTTTTAAATGAGTTTAAGTAGGTAAATTTAACGTCTAAAAAAAAAAATTCTCAGACTAGGCAACTCGTATTTTGATACATGATAGCTTGACGTCATTTATTGTAGATATTCAGCTATGTTACATTAGTAAAAAATGCGTTTCTATAGCAATAATGAAAAAGGAATTAATTAGCTAATACAGTCGTTGTACAAGCACAAAATTGAGTTTCTACATCATTAAATAGTTTCTTCCAAAGTTTTCTTTCGATTTTTTCGATTAAATGCGTTGTAGCTACGTGTTTTCGTAAACGCGTTCGGGAAGTGTTTTCAACGCGTTTAATTCGATTTATATGCGTTAATCTCAGCCTGAACATAGTAATAGAATGTTTCTATCCCAACTTTCAAACGTTTCTGGCACGTTGTATTTTCTCCACACCTACACCACTCAACACCTATCGCAATTTTTTTTGCAACTGAATCGATTATCATAGTTCTACATGAGTTCGTTCCTGAGATCTAGAAACCAAAATTGTTCGTCTAAAATGGATATATCGTACAGATAAAAATGCCGAAATTTTTTTACTACGGCACATACGACGTCAAGATAACGGAGTCACTCGACAGCAATGATGTAAATATTAGTGGTTCCTGCATTTAACTAAGAACTCTATGAGTTTTTCTCTCATCATGCTAGGGCGAACTAAAATGGAACGATATTTACTGCGAAGATATCAAAGTAATGCACATCAGCGATCAGAAGATCAATTTGATTAGTAGTAATTAAATAAGTATGTGTAGGACCAAATTCAATAAGAACCTCAAAATTCTAATATGGAATGAAGGTACTATAGAGATAGGAATTAAGGGGAGCAATCCCTCTAGACGCCCGAAAATGAGCCATTTTTCATGAATTTTTTTATGGTAATAAAATAATCGCATCATTTTAAAATTTTGACATGATATTATTAGAACTTTCAAGTATTGACAAAAAAAATATTTTTTTGTTACAAAACAAAATGGTGTCTTTTGCGTGACATCGAAAATTGCTCCATTTGTCATATTTTTTCTATTGATCTTAATCTGAAAACTAAAATATTTTTGGAGTACTAACCGATTAACGGGAAGGATATACCTAAAAAATTATAAAACAAATATAAGTAAAAACAAAAAAGATGTGAGGCTTTTCAATCAAATGTTCATTTTTCGACTATTTTTTTAATAGTTTTTACCCCAAAATAATGATTTATTTACGCGATATCCTCAAAATTTTAGGTATATCCTTCCGAAATATACAGCCAAGTGACACAGAATAAAAAAAAATCGCACAAACATTGATTGCGACGTTCTTTTTCTGTTCCTTTACTATCATTACTTATTTACCGTCGATAACTACATTGTTCGGTGAAGGGGCCAAGGAAGTCATTTTCCAACAAGACAACGCCCCTTGTCACACCGCTGCCCGCAGCCGGACCTGGTTTCAGTACAATGGAGTGAGAATACTTCAGTGGCCGCCCAGAGCCCGGACCTCAATCCCATTGAGCACCTTTGGGCTCATTTGAAGCTGAAGATCATTGGGAGGCACTGCAAGTCACTCCGTGAGGTGGAGACAGCGGCAATCGAGGCAATATTAGCCCAGAGGTGTGCCAGACTCTCGTGGCCAGCATGCCTTCAAGAATCGAAGAACAACGGAGGATGAACCCGATATTAACATATTACTGTACAAAATATATTTTTTATTTAATCCTGAAAATTTTATTGAATTATCTTTTGTTTTGGTTGAATTATGACCACAAAAATACAAAAATTTTGGGTGCCTAATACTTTTGCACTTGGCTGTATACCTATAGCCAGAAAGCTCAAAAAAAAAATCAGCCAAATCGATCCATAACTTTTTGAGCTACAATAGGAGCAGTTTTTGAAGATGTAATTTCGAGATAATCGCGTTTAAAGTTTCAATACGAGAAAACTATAAGTTTTAGTGACTTTCTAAATCAGCGATTCCAGTCGCATATAAGAAACCTTCAACTTATAACTCACTCACACCGTCACTTGTATTCCCCTAGCTAATATCTGTGAATTCATTCCCGTGATATATCCTTTTTTAGAACATTTTCGAGCTTTATTAAATCGCGTTTGGAATTTTAGTTTCGAAATTCAACTGCACAAGACATACTTTCGAGCCAATCTGACTCTATTTCATACGCAACCTTCGGTACGCTTTAATCTTTCGAAATACAGTCAAAACCGGATATAATGACACCGCTTTTAACGACGGATCGGTTATTACGACTGAATGGCATGGTCCTGGTCGAATCTCTATACAAAGGAATGTATCTTAATTGCATATTGCTTATAACGAATATTGGATATAGCGACGAGTTTAGAGGGTCCTTCAATGTCGTTATATCCGGTTTTGACTGTGTGTAAAAAAAATATATTTTAAAACTGTAAAGCGTTTGCTGCCCTTAATCAATTAGTACTGATTTTTACAAAACTTCATTCTTATCTTTTGAATTAAGATATTTAAAAAATTTTATTTATAAAATTATAAAGTTTGTATTATATTATAATTATTTATTTATAAATATTAAAGTTCTATTAGCTTTTTAATTATTTATTATTAATAGAATAGGTGTTAAATTACATATTAGTTTCCAAACATTAATTGAATTTATTTTTCCAAATTATTTTTTTTACACAAATACTTAATCAGATGCTTTGATTATTCATTCCATGTAATAAAAGTAACTGGAACATTACTATAAAACGATAGTGGCGAAACACAGTAACTAATTTCTAGTACTCGCCACAATAGTAGTAGTAGGGGGGGGGGGGATTAAATAATTTTCATTAGAAGAAGAAATGTATTAATTTGTTTTGTGTTTCGTTAATGTGCAACTCGACTTCTTTTGCAGCGAAATCTAGATATGTACTTCCTCAGTAGTAAGGAAGGATTTTGCGAGGAAGTTTATATTGTCAGCGCATGCTAGACCTAGACTATCTATCTCGAAAACTACATTCCGTTCAAAGGTACTAGAATACGCTATACACATTGCACACGAATGAACGAATTTTCCAATACCAATTTTTGTTTTTCTGCTTAATGTCAAATTTTCTGATACAAGAAAATTGGTTGAAATCGTTAGGTTAGGTTAGGTTGAGAAGGGTGAACTGAAGCACATTGCCACAGTCCATCACGAGAGATCACTGCGGATCCATTGTGGTCCCCTCGTATAAAAAACCGGAATCTAAAGTACTGATTCCAAATATTGCTCTTCCTTATGAAGAGAGAAGTTCTCCATAGGGGAATCATCGCAAGTTCTGATAGATCGGTTAAGGAGAATTTCCCCAAGTACCGATATCTGGTATGTGCCAGACTTTCGCATTCACACACCAGATGCTCCAAGGTCGGTTCAACATTCTCATCACCACAGCGACATAGGTCAGCCATTGGTATTCCTATTCTTTCTCCGTGTATCTTGAATGGACAGTGTCCCGTCAGGTCCCCCACAAGTTGTCTGCACATGTCCCTGCCCACAGACAAAATGAAGCTAGAGTTCCTCCTATCGAGTTTCGGTCAGCAGATTCTTGCTTGCCGGCATCCCGAGAGATTCACCCATGTACCCTCCATCTGTCTGAGCGCTTCAGTATCAATCATTCCCTTTACACACTCAATCGGACAAAGAACCGATTCGTCGGCGAGCTCCATGCTCATCTCCGACCCCCTTCTGGCGAGCTCCATGCTCATCTCCGACCCCCTTCTGGCGAGCTCCATGCTCATCTCCGACCCCCTTCTGGCGAGCTCGTCTGCCTTTTCATTTCCAGGGAAGTCACTGTGACCAGGAATCCAGGAGATCCTCAGGTTGTTATTCATACCCACTGTCTTTAATATTCTTTTACATTCCTCCACAAGCCTAGACTTAGTAGTGTGCGCCTAAACAGCCTTGATGGCAGCTTGGCTGTCAACATAAATGGTTATTGTACCATTCGCGCACTGTTTTCGCACAATCATTTCCGCTGCTTTTGTCAGCGCATAAATCTCGGCCTGAAACACGCTCGAGCTATCCGGTAGCCTAAACGTTTCCATAATGTCGAAGTCACAAGAGTACACTCCCGCATAATATTTTTGGAAATGTTATAATTTATGATTATAACTAATTTTTCATTAACTTAAGATTTCACAATAGGTCGAAAAACCAAAAATCGGATCGGAAAATTCGTTCGGTCGATTTTCATTCACGAATTTTAATTTTTTCATGTCAAAATGAAAAAAACTATCACTGCTTGGTCTCCGTTCACAATTACCGCGTTTACATGGAGGATTGAATCCGGATTCAATCCTTTAAAATCGCATGTAAACGCAGATTGGATCGAAACGAGATCGACTCGATCCAAACAAACTTCTCGGCCTAGATCGAACCGAAACCGGTTAAGTCGTTCATTTTAATGCCATTTCATGTTTCGATCCGGTGTTGTCGAACGAGTTACAAATTTCGATCTTTGGATTCTCCATGTAAACGGAGTAAATAATTACAGGAAAAAAGGAAACCCAATCTTTTCGCGGTAATAAGGTAAATAAAAAAAAGAAAAGGTTCTTTCTAAGTTGTGACTTAACTAATTATTTAGGTTTAATTTTTTTTCACCAAATGCTGACAAAAACCGTAAAGAACTTAGGTTTGTTTTCAGCTTTTATTTTATTTTAGCTGGTGGTTGTAGTAACGGCTAACGACATCACCTCCAGTAAGTAGGCACTTTTTTCGGTCCTACTTTTCCACACCGATGGTAAGTGTCTCCAAGAGAGAACTTGATAATTGTTTGTCCAATCAGATTTTGAATGAATCAACACCCAATCCATACAAAGACCTCTTAATTGCTTCCGTCTTCACATAGAAACGCGGCTTAGGTGTACTCCTTAATACTTAGAAATGTTTGCACCAACCATCCCGACAATTTCCAGGTAGGCGAGATACGCAAATACCCCTCGCTTGTGCAGAATGTCTCTGGAGATGGTTTTCAATCGTCTCTTATTTTTTTCCTACCAGCCTTAAGAATGAAAATCACCCTAAACACTTGCCACACTTGTACGTGGACGAATTTGTGGAATGATCTTTCAGCATAATTGGCAGATGATCGCTGCAATCATGGTGAATCAAAGGACATAGCTCAACATCTTACTACATCGGCCGAAGACCTACATCCTTCGCGGATATGCACCCCCATCTGCATACCGAAATTATCTTAACTTTATGTGATTCAGCTTTTGTCCTTCCTCCTCAAGTGGAGTTTGTAAGCGTCACAGCAGCCTTCTTGAACCGTTCTTTTTACCCCCGTTAGATCTACATCGTTTTTAAAATCTTCAGTGCCGTCCACTAAAGGTCGAATTCACAGTCTAAGTTTAAACCAAAGAATTGGTTTAAACTTAGTATCTTACAAACAAGTTCCTAAGTTTAAACAAAATTTTTGGTTTAAAATTCGAATGTGAAACCGGTTCTTAGACTGCTATTGCCAACGAGCGCGCGAAATATCCGCCGAATAATCGGTGTATGTTGTCATAGAGAATATTAGCTCGGTCTGAAATTGATCGCAAGCCGTATCTTGCGATTAAACTTTTCCATTCGCTAGTCATATCGCAAGAACATCGCATGCGAAAATCGGAGGAATATCCTTATGCGATTATCGCTCGTTGATTGCAATGTGATAAACGCAAGAAGAGTGCCCTAATGCGATCAACGGCATAATTCATCTCAACGAGGATACTTTTTCGAGTATTCTGAAATTGTCGTATTATTGATGTTGTCTCAAAAATCTTGTTGGGATTGATTATATTAAAAACATTTTCCCCAATTGATTCTCTTAACATTTCTGAAGGAGTTGCCTCGATTGTTGAATGACTTAGCTAAAAAATAAAAAGTATATGTTAATAATAACTGAATTTATCCCGTGTCAAGGTTGCGCTTTATCAGATGGAGACAGACAGTTTCTCAGCTAAACGAGCTGTAAAGATTTGGCAGTATCAGCATACTCATGCTGCGTGCTAACATTGGGATAAAGTGCATGTGTCGCAAGTGATCTACAGTTAGTAAGTAAACTGTAAGCCATAAATTAGAGGATAGTTGGATAAGGCAAAACAATTTATTGAACAAAACACCCCCAAGTAAATTGTATGTGAAAATTTGGTTCTATTCGTTTAGACAAAATGTTATGAATGATATCAGGATGCTACTTGCTTCTCGAATATCACAATGAGCAGAATTAGTTAACGAGTCGCATGATGCTCTATTGCAGTATTATAGTTGGCTGTCAGTGAAACAATGGGCCGCGTGAGCCGGCTACCTTGCAGTGCTCAATTAAGAAGCGATTTCCTTCTATTGCCGGTCATAATTTGTTATTAAAACATTTTTTTCTCACAACAGCGATTTGCCTTTAATTACCTTTGCATGTAAGATGACGATCACCATGTCATTCCGTTCTCGCATGTACCGCTCCATGGCTTCGCGGGTCAGTCTTTTGTCCTCGATTTGTGGCCGGTAGGCATTGTTTGGCGGGGCGGAAATTGGACCGCCTGTACCGCTGGCCAACAAGGATCCGCTACTTATTCGCGGCAGCAGGGCTCCGTGATGCATTGGTGGACTCGGAGGGGTCTGGGCGTACGGACCAACTCCGAAGTGAGGCATTCTCTGCGTGATTTTGTGGAGGTCCAAATTTTTCATTAAAATACAAAGGAAATCAGCATTTTTTCACGGACTAAACACTTTGAAGAACTTCACATTGGCCCAACAAATCAAGCACAGCATTAAGGACCCGAATTTCGCGTGAAAACAAAACTTGAGCCGCTTAAACCCGAAAGCAAAACACAAACGACACCCTTGAACATTCACTGACAGCAGCTGTCACATAACCAAACTTTTTTCGTCATTTGTCACTCCGCGTACCGAAGAAATTGCAATTGCCAATTTTAAAAACGATTTTCTCAATTCCCAACCAGAATTTCAATTTAATTCCCGCTATGGCACCCTTTTCCGAAAATTCAGTGCACAAAGTTGGCCAAATTGCAAACACTAGACAACGAAACGTAAACACGACTGAACAAATCTGCGCCCACCAAACGTCTTTTCAAGGCGGCGAACTAGAAGCGTCTGCTCGTGCCGTGGAAGAACGAGATGTCGTGCTCGGTTCATCCGTAGTAGGAACGCGTGAGTGCAACAGGGACAGTACGAGGTGACTGAACTCGCAGCACCCTAAAGAGAGCTCAATTCTTGACAGCTACTGTGGGAAATTCACACACACACCGACTTACGAACAAACACCTGTTTGTGAAGCCGACTTTCCCACGGTCTCGTTGCCGTGGGAATTGATTAAAACTTTTTTATTTCGGTACAACATGGACCGGAATTTTACTAAACTTTTAATTTCTTTCAAACCCAGAGAACGGTTGTCATCCAATCGCGTCTTTTCGCGCACAAATCCTTAAATCAGCGACTCCTCTCCAGTTAACTCCACTTATTCCACTTCAGTGTACTTTTGAACGGAAGTGTATACACACGCGTCGTTCTTCTCGTTTCTTTTTCGTATTATCGCATCAATTTGTTTATGAGAGAGACACACGTGAATGAGAAGGCCAACGGGTGGGCGATTCTAAGTTTTCCCAGGGAGTGTGAGTGCATGCAGCTGCCGAGAGGCAGAACGAGAAAGCGAATGTGAAATAGCAAAGTGAATCGTGTTGGGATCAAATGACGTTGCCAGGTTGCCGAACTTGACAATCACATGAGTCGCAACCATGGAATTTTTCAGTTTACAGTGCGTACAACAAACAAGAAGACTTTCGAAGGATTATTTTCAATCACGAATATGCCGCGTTTGTAGGGTACAACACCTGAACTTGACTAACTGTACCGAAAAGAAGTTTACCCTTACCAATAATCTATGTACATAACATCACAATACTGGACACTAAGCGGTAGGTACCAGGGGCATTTAGAGGCGCTTCCTTTAACACTTTGAAGCTTAGTTTAAACCAAGGATTAGGTGCGTTTTTCTTAACTGAGTCAGATTAGGGTCACTAGATACACAACGCTCTCTATCTTGGGTTTGGCAGAAACGTCTTATTCGGTCGTTAATGTACCAGAAATAGTGGTTTAACCTCAATAAAATCGTCTGTTTATGTACTAGTTCGCCTGTTTTTGTACTAGCTAAAATTGTGTTTTTGAAGTGTGTTAGTGCGAATATGTGTAGAGTCGCCATTCTGACATTTCGCCGATCGCAGTCAGCTGTTAGGGCTCCTGCCGACACTTCCCCGCTGTTAAGCAACTAGCTATCTCATCACGCACATCTTTTTGGTGGAAGGTGTTCTGTAGACGATCTCGGCGTCGGCAGTTATCTTCTTCAGCTGCCGAGGTCGTCTACTGATCCGACTGACGGCGCGGTTCGTTATCTGAAATCTCCGTGAAGCAGTCAGCTGTTAAGGCTCCTACCCTACTGTCATTTCCCCGCCGACCATTCAGATTCAGATTCAGAAATTTTTTATTGAGGTTTATAATACATGAAATACAATGATATGAGGAATAAAGCTTGACATCGATCCATTGTCTAAGCAGCTTCGTCTAGTTAAATTCCGACCTAGGCCGAGACTGATTTAATGTGTTTGTCATTTTAATGCCACCTGCTCGTATGGCTTAAGGCTTGACAAGACTTAACCTAAGATGCTTTATATCTAACTTAAAACTAACCGGTTTGGCCAAGAGCCCAAAGAAAGTTCGGAAAATATAAAATTAGACTTTAATTCATTGTTCTTTGATTAGGTTGACCGGAGCTTGTTTATATCAAAATTTACTCTAGAGAACTTATATCCAGTTTGGTACAACAAAGGACTTATTGACTAATGTTCCACAAGTTGACAGGTTCATAAAGGAATTTAGCAAGAAAACAACGTTAATAACATAGGAATTGGGATTCACTTCTTGTGTCCCAAATGAGATCATTTAACTAGAATGTACCAATTGGATTATAGGTTTTAAGTACTTAACTTATCATTTTAGAGTGTGTTGCTTTTACATATTTACATATTGGATAGTTATATCCTTAATAGTATACAAGATTAGTGATCACAAGTTAATGAATATGAAATATACATTTTATACAAAGGTGTCTAGTTTAAATATTTACATAATATAATAATTTACAGATTAAATGAAGGGTAACAATTTATTTACAAATTACATATGTAGTTAATAGTATGATAGATCCAAGGGGTAAGTAGGTATATATAAGAAAATTGCATATGATATTGACAATTACTTTAGTGCGTAAGGTAGCGAAGTCGACCGCATTATAGGGTTATTTAGGATAATTATTTTACCATATTGAATAGTTTTGCCCTATGTCTTAAATAGTTAGTGGGGTCAACTCATTTTAGGGCTGTATTTATTTACAACTAAGTATAACATTAATAACCTATGAAGGAAATAAGTGTGAATTCAGCGCGAGGAACTAAGGCCTTATGAAAAAAAAAAAACCTTTCGCAGGTTCGTTTGATCGCGTAGTTTCGCTCACCCCCTATAGCCCCTATCTGAGGGCGCGATATAAAAAGATGGGTTTGAGTCCGGTATGACCCCTTCTGGAGGAGGAATATACTCATCAAGCACCTTGAGAGGAGATAAATAATAGTGATCACCTGGCCAAGGAGGTTCCGGAAACAGATCCCGAACTATCCGGAGCGGGTGCTGGCGCCATCTGCCTGTTCTTTTTTTACTGCCGGTTAGCAAATAGTGTAATATAGGGAGCACCATAGAGTCGCTGTACAGGGTGGAATTTTTATAATATTTTTTGTTCGGCCTCCTATATTTGGAGGTGCACTTTCGAAGGATCTTACGTTCAAAGACGCTAATCTCATTAGCCACCGTGGGAGAGATTCCAAGCCATGCTGGGAAGCAATAGGTAATGATTGGTCTAATTAGCGATTTGTAAATGAGTGTCTTAGTACTCTGGCAGACCGATTTAGATGATAATAGAGGGCCTACTGCAGCGGTTGCTGCTTTAGCCTTGTTGATGATGTGCCTTGCATGGGGGTTGAACTTGAACCTGTGGTGAAAGGACACTCCTAGATATTTCATTTTCTCCCTAAGTGGGATAACAACCCCGTTCACCTGGATTTTAACCTCCCTACTTTCTTTAACCGCTAAGCGGTGGCCTTTTCTACTAGCGTTCCTAAAACAGATTGTTTCCGATTTTGTTGTGTTAATCTTCAAAGCCCACTTATCCAAAAAGACCGAAATATTATTAACCAAAAGCTGAACACTTACTTGCGCCCTTGATGGCAACGCGTCACTTGCCATAACTATTATGACGTCAGCAAAAAGAAGGCCACATTGAATGTAAGTAGGCGATAAACCAAGCGGAGTGACGTCGGAGCTTATGGGAATGCCCCAAATATAAAAATTGAAGAGAGCCGGGCCCAGGATTGACCCCTGTGGACTCCTGATAACGAAGGAAGTTCCGCGGATGTCAATCCCGCTATTTTAATGCTAAATTTCCTAGAAGGGAGAAAGTCTACCAGCATTCTGGTAATGGGAAGTGGACAATTGGACTCAATGAGCTTCAGCACCAGACCATCCATCCACACCGAGTCGAATGCCTTCTCCAGATCCAGAGCGCAGGCCCCGCCGACCATAAAACATGAGTATGGCTTCCGCGCAGGCGCATCTAAAATCCGAAGCGGGATCGACAGTGAAACGAAAGCTTAGGAATCGAGCTGCGCCACTACTCTAGTACATCTTTTTCTTTTGTATGCAAGTGTGTGTGCTCCAAATTGTGATTTTCAATTGTAAATTTCAGCATTTCTTTAATTTCGTTCATGGAAATTTATTATTTTGAATAGAAAATTCAACCATTTCAAATGTATGAAAAGCAAAATCTTACAAACATGAAAAAAATTTGAGTTTACTGGTTTTTCACCTTGGTACGCATCTGCCAAACCCCTCTTAGAGGCAGTCAAATCAGATCAAATTGAAAAAAATTATGTGGATCATCCCAAAAGTTAATTTAGCAGGGTTATACTGTTATGACACTGGCTATTTTTGCAGCTTTTATGCTGTTATGACACTGGCTATTTACTGGCTTAAAACAAGTGCAACAATAGCCCCATCGTGCGACGAGGCGAACAACATTAAAAGAAAGAGATACCGCTCTTTCCGACGCTAGCGGCATCTAGTAAACGAAACTAACAACTGCATTGTTAAGAAAAATACCGGTTCTGGCGCTATTCATAACATAACATGGCACTTTCCACAATTTATACGTACCGAACTATTAAAAACAAGTCTGTAGCAGCTTTTGAGATAATAATTACTAAAATTCACCTAATTTTTCAGCTTTCTACTCAGATGTTCCCCCTTAAGGGGTTAACTCTAGAGCAGGGGTGTCCAATCTTTTCGCTGTGAGGGCCAGTTTGGGATTTAAATCCACTTGCGGGGGCCAAGTAAATATGTTAATTAAAAATCTTATCAATTAAGTAAAGCTGCATTGAATTTTATTTTTTTACAGAAAATTACAGATACAACAATAAACATTAATGGGAATGATAGAACTGTGTTTTTTCCTGGAGAGTTTCATCAAAGTTGGGATTAATATCTGAAGCAATGATTGCAAATGATCATCCGCTAAATTTGCCCTGTGTTTAGATTTCAGATACTTCATCCTGGAAAAAGTTTGTTCACATATGTACATAGGTAGCTAGTACCAAACATAGAAATAAATGTACAAGCAAATTGCTTTAAATTTGGAAACTCTTTTGCGTCCAAAAATTTGTAAAACTCAATCAAGTTTCCTTCCTATTTATCCTTGATTCGATCGTTAGCTTGAAGATCAATTATTTCCATTTGAAACTGACTTCAAACGTCGGCAACATTGCAGTCAAATGGATTCTGAAACAGCAGAATTTCCTTTGAATTTATGTCAAGATCAGACAATTGCTTTTGAAATTGTAGTTTTAAATCCGCGATGACTTTTACTGCAAATCTGGTGGGAAATTGTTCCTCAGTTTTTGTATTGAATTCTTCACAGTACGTGAAATGTGTTAAGTTACTTTCATTTATCTGACTTTCAAGCAATATCAGCGTTGCTCTGAATGCTTTGATTTGCGCGAATAAATCACAAATTAAGTTGTTTTAACCTTTGAGCTTTAAATTCAAGTTATTCACGTGTGTCACGACATCTGCAAAAAAAGTTAACTTCCAGAACCACTCAGCATCCGATAAAAGCGGTTCAAGGTGATTTTTGGTGCTGATGCTCCTGCACATTCACAAGCTTTTCTTATTTGCCCAGCCACGTCAATTGTCACACCTTGGAGTCGATTCCAGTCCAAGTTAAATTTGCCAACGTGTTTTGAACTTCATTGAAAATATCTGCTCCAGTTGTAGTGCCGTGCATGAACACTAAATAGTAAGCATCTGCTAAAATTTATAATAATAATAATAATCAATGGCGCAACAGCCCAAATCGGGCCTAGGCCTTGAAGTAATGCTAGAGTTACTTCATTACGAGACCAACGGAACATTAGGAGGTGAAGTGGTCAGCTACACTCTCGTGATTTTTTACCCCGATTTTAACTCAGGTACTCATTTGCAGCTGAGTGAACTGGTAGTCCGGCACCCAATACCATTTTCGAAAATTACTTGTCTCCAAGCAGATTCGAACCTGGTACCAGGTGCGCCGAAGGCAAGTGCTCTAACCACTAAGCCACCCAGACTACTTGCTCTGACTACTAAGCCACCCAGACTACTCTAAAATTTATATACTTTATAAATAATCATGAAATCTTACATTGCAAGTTTCACAATCCGTACCCGGGTCTCAAGGATACTGTTGCAAAAAATTCTCTGTCGCTAACAAGTTTTTTTGATCAAATTATTAAACACTGATATTTACATCAAATAGTGCCAAAATCGTAGTATGAAAAAATTCGAGGAACTGTAATTAAAGTGTATTTCTTTTATAGTGCATTGTGGTCAATGCTTGAAGCTTTATCAAATAATTTATTTTGCTAAGAGATTGCGCTATTGCAAACTAGAAATGTTAAGGGGGCCCACTTTACCTTGCTGGTCCACTTTGCCCCATCTTCCCCTATTAAGGGAAAGACTGATTGATAATTTTGAAATGTTTTAACTTTTCTGGATAAAATTCACCAATAGCTCCCATCATGCATTCTTTAACGGTGTTTCCATCCATAAAGGGTTTTACTTTCTTCCCCAACAAATAACCAACTTTCTTGCTAAATAATGTAAATTTTTCGTTTTCTGAGTTTGCCTTCCTAAATAAATTTGGCTGAGAAGACAAACTACGACTAATTTTTTCAAATTTTTCAATACGCTATAACACAATAGAAAAAAATCCCGAGATCAACTGCTCTATCTAGTCTCAGTAAATTACATGAATTAGTAGACTCACTCAAAGAGATTTTGTGATTTATGCTGCTTTCGCGCATTTACCATTCGAGCAGGCAAGTAAATGGAGTTGACGCCAGTGAAGTCAAGAACATTTGTCGGCATATGGAGTAGTGTTGGGTAGAGAGACAGTCGCTGATCCGATCCCAATAGGGAAAAAATGAGCGCGCCAGAAGGCCTTCATCATGTTACACCATACAATTTTGTTTAGTTGTGTCCGTTTCGTATTTGTGTTGTGGACTGAGTTTACAAAATAAGTTCTATTTAATTTAATTTCATAGGCTTGAATAAAAAAGAAAAAAAGTGCTCCTTTCTCGTTTTGAAACGCAATAATTTCACTTCCTGTTGGGGAATTTTCTTCCCAAGTTTGTATGAGGTACCTTCGCGTTCATTCTCACAATTTTCAAAAACCTTGGCGGGCCGGTTAAAATCACCTGCCGGGCCGGGTTTGGCCCGCGGGCCGTAGTTTGGACACCTCTGCTCTAGAGGACCCACAACCACAAGCAGATGAATACACCTTAATTCCAACTATCATTTCGTGTTTCGACAGCGACATTTAACTATAGCCACCAGTTTTTAAGAGTGAAAAATTCGTCGAAAATTCCTTTAGAAATAAAGAATCTTTTGACTTGGTTTGATATGATGGTCTGGTCCCAAATTATAATTTTCTCCCGAAATTAACATTCCTTTAGATTTCAAATCTATTTGAATAAAATTTGTGAATTCTTTTTTAATGCGTTTTTGTGTTATAATAATGGGGAGATTAGTGTGGAAGTTTTTGTAGGACTTTTATATGTCGATAAAGGACTTGCTTGATTTTTTTCATATCAAGTTTTTAGCTTTTGGAATTATTAATGTACGAAATTTTAACTTTGTAACTTCAAACGTCCCGAAGCTATCAACATTTCAATATTCCTTTTGGAAATGCGGATCCTGAAGGAATTGAAGGATTTTACTAATTAATGAACTCCTAGATCATTATTGAGTGGGGGTTGTTATCTACATAACAGTAGCATAGCAAAGTCCAGGGACGATCCCCCAATTTAACCATTTCTCGAACTTTTACTGAAAAATCTGGGATTTTCCCATCACTCATAACAAAAATCAAGCGGAACTGGTTGAGTGGTTCGGAAATCAGAGCTCAGCAACTGGTATTTTGATTGTTTTTCACACCGCTTTGTAGTATAACAACGTAACGTGTGTTTATACTTCACGCCGCTCCGAATGATTAAAATTTATGTTAATAAGCAACGTGTAGTGTACTACATCCCCGGGCAATTTATTGATGCTAAGACAATAAGCAAGCCACAAGCGACCGAACTGAATTCTCACAGCGAGCAGCCTGGCGGAACTTTCTCACGGGCTAGAATTAATTCGAACGTAACACTTTATTGTGTCTTGTTTCTTGTTTGCAACGAGTGTCCATAATGATGAGCAATCACTCAATTACGGCCTATAGGACGGCATTTATGAGTTATGACGGCTCAACTTTGGAGCGAATTAGCATAATTGGATGTAGAAACCAGAAGGATTACATTTCTCTTTATTCGCTTGTTGATTTTATTATAAAGCCAATCACACATTGAAACCTCTTTATTTTCCTAATAATAAAGTATTTTTGTTCAATTTTGGCTTATTTTGATGTCAGAGAAGTCTGTTAATATCCCCACATAAACTTGCCGACTGTGATTGATCGCAGTCTGGGCTACTGCCAATGTGATTACACAATCGGGAAGCTTATTTGGGAGATGACCAACCAAAAGCAAGTCTGAGTTCATTGATATCCTAGGCCAGACGCGAATGCAGGGGGGGGAGGGTTCACCCCCCCACGAAATGATGTAATTACAAGCGCATAACTAAATGTAACTCGACGCGTAAATTTGTCTGAAAACACCCCCCCCCCCCCCCCCGAAATAATTTTCAGCGTTCACGCCTGTCCTAGGCTATACTACTGTTATTTTGATAACAACCCTCCCCCCCCCCCCCAAAAATATCCGACGTTCGCAAAATCGTTTCAAGTGGGTGGGGGATGGCGTGACAAACTTTGAATTGCAATATCTTCTGAACTAATTGTTCCAGGAAGATAAAGTTTGGATTCTGTATATATGATTACAAGTAGAGTCTAGTAAATCTAAAGAGGGGGGGGGGGGAGTTTGCTGTCATTTTCCATTTAATTTAAACTATTTTTCGAATTTATTTAGAATATATTTTGGAAAATATATCACTATGCCTATAATTGCATTTAGAAAACTTGGCGGGTAATGTGGTATACATTGGAATGGGTAATGTGGTATACTGTAGCATATTAACCGAAACATAGTTTAAATAATAATTATTATCTATTATCTTTTATTGTTATTATTGCCTTAATTTTATATTACATTATTAATATATCTAAAGTATTACAGTATTATTATGTTTATTTCTATTTTGATTAAACCAAACGAATTAATGTGCATTTTCGCCTACAAAAATAAGAAATATGAAAAACAAATTTAATAAGAGATAATAAGTTAAATAAAAATTTAAAAAAAAAATAAGAAAATATGCCTTCTTAGCAAGAGTACCCCAACAATTTTATATGAAAAACCTCTATATTCTGAAACAAGTTGCTGCCAATTGAAAAGACATGCAGTAAAATCATTGGTAATATGTATATTAAACGAAACAAAACAAAGTAAAAAAATAAAAAAATAAAAAATTTTGGTAAAAGTAACAATATTACATGGGTACGAATACGGATTTTGCTTCTTTTTTTTCATCAAATGGCAAGAAGATTAAAGTTAATTCTGCATGGTTTGCTAAAGTTTAAGTATTTTGAAGAAAGATAAAAAATTCTGAATGGTCATTGTTATTGTTTTAAGGATACAATGCTAGGCTACCCATAAAAAATGGACCGTACGAATACGAACTTTACATACTGTAAATATTAGGCGTAGTAAAACCAAATTCATAATATCAATTTCATAGTTTAAATTTATGTATTGCAAAAGCATAAAAAACTTTACAATAATCGCCATATGGTATTTCACATTATCCGACGGCAAGTTGTACCATTTAGGCCCGGTATTTCAATGTAGAGTTAACTTGTAAGTTGTCAGTTAATCAAAACCGCTCGAGTTAAATTTATATGGAAATGCCAGCTCTACAAGTTAACTCTACATTGAAATACCGGGCCTCTATCGTAAAAAGTCATAAAAAAAGATAAAACCCAGTAAATATGTATCAACACAAGTCACCATGCATATAATATAAATAATTTGTACAATTAATTATAATTATAATTATACCGTCAACTTTCAACTTCAAAATTACAGTTTATTAATCGAGAAAAAAAAATTTGAAATCACTGTTCGAGCTTCTTTATCCAACTGCTGAAAAACTGCTTAACTATTGAACTTTCTGGGACGTGTCATGGTATAATATGTTAACACTACTCCTGATCACTCACAAGAACAGTGCAATCGTAACATCATGAATAATAGAAATATCTCACTATACCACTTTACCCGAAGATACCATATTACCTGGAGATCCTCTAAGCTAAAAAAAAAACATCAGAGAATACCAGTAGCCTACCTAAATCAAAAATCAATATGAAACTTCACATAGAAATAAATAAAAATTAATTTTAAAGATTTAAAGCAATATTATGGTCGTTTCCCAATACCCTTGCTTCGTCTACGTATACGTCTATAGTTATAACAGTTATGAAGTCAGACGTAGCAAAGCTGTGTCTAAATTGATTTTCGGTTCGTGTCTTGACTATCAGTCAATCTAAAGGCTCGTGTACACTGGCAAGTAACTTGCGACATTTCTTGCTAGAGTAATCTGGTACGATGTGTACACTATCTGTCAAATTGCAGCAATTTTACTCTAGCAAGTAGCTCTACAAAAATCTTGCATGTAAAATTTGCTCTTCCGTATACACTTCATCATCAAAGTTTCGTTGAACTGTCAAAACGAAAAAGAAAAATACCACAACTCTGGATAAAGTTCCACATTGGAAATGAGCAAAAACGTGTACTCGGAACTCCACTTGGATTTTCCGTTCATATTTCGCACGTAAACTGTGGAACTACGACTCCTAAAACTGAACTTAACCTCACATCCAATGCAATTGTACTGACTTGCTGAAAAATTTCGGAACCGATCGGAACTTTCTTGCAAGATCTCAACTCTCGCAAGTTAGCGTGTACATTCACAACTTGCTTGAAAAGGCAAGCGTTTGCTGGCTAGAGCAAAAACTTGGGCAAATGCGCTCTCGGAACCGTGCACACATGCAGCAATAAATGTCATAGAGCAACTCTAACAAGTTTTGCTTGCTAGTGGACACGAGCCTTAAGCAAACGTAGAAAAATTCAAATTTTTCTGTGAAATTTAATTAATTTTTGATTTTTGAAGTGTCAAATAAGCATTAGCTGATAGATTTTGACAGTTTAGCCGAGCTTTTTCTAAACTGTTATAATAGCAATGCAATGTTGTGACGTCAACATAGACGTAGGCGAAGCAAGGAATTAGGAAACGACCTGTTATAAACAGCAACCATATAAATTCGATAATTGAGCCGTTTATTTTGAAAAAATTGAGATAATGATAATAATAGATAAAACTAACTAAGATCTTTCTATCTGTAAGTAATTCGGAGGCAAGAAAAAAAATGGACTTGCCCCACTTTCAAAATAAACGGCTCAATTATCGATGATATAGCCTTTTTTTAAAGCTGCCATCAGCGCCATCTAACTCTAACAATCAACTGAAATTCCAATGAATGACAGTTGTGTATTTTTACATAAATTTTGTGTGTAAGGTGATGGTCCGGTTTCTACCTTAGATTATGTACCTAAAAGGATTGGACATATCCGAATAAAAATAGACAAATTGTTCTGAGGCTTCGATTTAAACGTTACAAGCTTTTGAGCTGGATCAAACTTATTATACTCTCTTTGTAATCTATGTATGTATGCTTTACAGATGCATGTTATCTTATTATATATGTAAATATTTACCCATGATCTGGTACGATTCTGTAACTGAAATTTCGGCGAAATACGAGAAACGAGTAGCTTTTTCAAATGCGTACTTTTTTGATAAACACCAAATTTCGTTCTTATTTTTAAAAATAATGCAATCATTTTTATAGTTCTAATTTAATAGGAAGGTTTCATTGTAGGGGATGCAAGGCAGACTAGGCATCGAAAAGATTTCTTTCGATGCAAAGGACTTGTACAGGAATGTATATTTTAATAAATATTTCTTTTCCAAGTACAGTTGCATGTTCGAAATGTTCACCTTTGTAACGCTTTTGGATGGACCAAATATTACGTTATTTTGCTACGCCATTACAACAAAATATTCCTTCATAATTATTTTACGTGTGTTTTTGACACGCATGATCCCTCGGCATCCTACCATGGTGCTGACAGAATAATTTTGGTCTCTATTTTTTTCGTGCTTTTACATCGGGGTGTCCTATCCTTAGTTACCTAATCAAAGGTTTCTACATTTCTATAGCCTCGTTTTCACGGTGATAGTTTTGTACGATAGGACTTTCGCGAAAGTATAGCATGATAGTATGTTAGTGGGATAGTGTGATAGTCTGCTGTTTACACGGCGCGATGTACGCATGGATGTAGTAGTATAACTGGATCGGCAGTAAGCGAAATTTTGCCTAATAGGTTCTGGTTGTGTGAGTTGTCTATTTGCGTTAGTGTAAGTGTATTGGGAGGGGCTACAAAATAGAAATTACGTATTGTACCCCGGAAATGTTTTTGCTCCGACGCTGTGGTGAAAACAACTGTCAGAAATGATTGTCATTAAAACGTAAACAATTTTTTTTTTTAAATAAAACGTTGAAATTTTCGCTTGAATTAGCACTTAGTTCAATATATTAGGCTATTAATATATTCCGCAACTCACTAAATTGTAATTTATACAGTGTACTTACTTGAAAAACGACTTTTCTTGCCGGCAATTGGATTTATTTGTACATCCGTACACTTCGCACTTCATTTCACTTTTTCTTCTTTTCTCTAATGTTTCTCACTGAAAATGTTATTGAAAAAAGTTTTTCAGTTCACTCCACGTTAATTTCAATCAAAAACTGGTTAATACTTACCGTTTAAATGCAGAAAACTTCGTTTTTTAAACTTCTTTTTTATCATAAGTCAAAAATTAATTTGACATAACAGCACAAATGTCAGTACATTGATGTTTTTTTTTCTCTTGACGAATTAGTCTCACATATAGGAACTTTATACAATACAGCCGATCCAGTTATACTATTACATCCATGGATGTACGATATGGAAACTAGACATGACACTTGTCAAAAATCAAAATTATATTTTTTTGCAATTAGCAACACGTATTCACAAGATTGAAATTATTATTGAATATTTTTACGTTTTGAAATTATTTTTTTAACGTCAAATGTCAATGTCAAGATAAAATTATTGCGATAGTTCTATCAACTATCTCGTCAAGCATGATAGTGCGATAGTGCTATCATGACAGCGCGAAAGTGACTATCGAGAAGTTTACATCGTGATAGTTATGACGATAGTTATTATCATGACAGCAACTATCGCAAAAACTATCACCGTGAAAACGAGGCTTTTACTAGCAATGAAAGTGTTTTTCGCCGAAACATCATACTGCGACGTTTTGGTACGAAGAGCTGGCAGTGGAAGCTTTTTTGTCTTCACTGCTAAAATTTCGGAATGCACTTATAACTGTCCCAGATTAATTAAAAGTTTCATTAAATTTTGTTGCTGCATTGAATATAAGCACAATACTATTCGATAGACGCTTGAAATCAAAAATTTTGTAAATAAATGTCAAAGTATAACATGTATGGTGTATCATGCCATCTTGTATCGCATATCATGATTTGAATAAAGTAATTTCTATACAAGCAGTGTATTCATGGTATAAGACTGAGAACCGTGGATGCCCGAGTATCAGGATGTCGAACCAAAATGCCACAATCCAGTTGTAATTATTTATTCGTTTAAAGAAAGAAATGTTTTGTAAAGGCGTATCCTTTTAGTTCTTAAGTTTGTCCGAAATCTCTCTTTTCTCTTGATATCCATCGTTTTTCTTTCTCTCGAAACACACGAGTTTCTGACGCGAACTGTTAAAAGCTGTACTTTTTAAATTATGTGCATTAAATCTTTATATTTTTAATTTTTTTATTATTTTTTGTTAAAAATGATTCAAGTTATTCTTACGACTAAGAAATATGATTCGATTCCTAAGAGGACTCCGTATAAAAAAAAATGATTGAAGAGGAGAAGGGAAGTAATAATACTTATTAGGACGTTTGCGTACGAGGACAAACTTAATTTTAGTAAACTTTAGATTCAGCAAATTACTTTGAAGTTTAAGGCTGCAACTATACTAACAAAAGAACTTATTTTTTTTCAATTTAGAATCTAGTTGTTCAAATTTACACTTAACTTTTCATAGGGCTGCCTGTCCTAAGATACTATTTTTCCGCCTGATTTACGAAACGCGGACATTCGAAGGGGGTTATATTACATACTTATTGCCATACAATATTCTCTAAAATAAAAAAAGCATTGAGTGGATATCTCACACAAAACTTGTGTTATTTACATTTAAAAATTGATCGTCCTTTTTGAAAGACCCTTACAAAAGAGCACTACAATAATGGAGATCATAGTCAGATGGGTTTCAGTACAGTTTCGGAGGTATAGTACCATACAAACGTGAGCGTAGGCTCGTAACTCAGCTAGGTGTTAATACAATTTTCTACCAATTGTGTGCCTACTTTGCCGTTTTTTCCAACGCAAAAGGTGACTGTTATGATTCAGTAGGTAATCTGCGCAGTGTTGTTCTCGAATAGTATTTCAGGATGAATGCAATATGATAAAAAATTTGTTAGGGAAAAAATATCTGATATTAAGTTGTTCTATTAGAAAAGTACTTATATAAAGTTTATATAATATTATAATAGTTTTCCACAACCATATTTCCAAAATTTCAAATATCAGGGTTTTTCGCTAGTGCCTTTCTAAAGTAATTTCTTAAATCCTAGTCCAAAATCTAAGTTCTTGTCTTTCATGTTGAGTCAAATTGTAGACGACCCCGTTACATATGATTAACAAATTGGTAAAAATACAATAAGTATAATAGTGGTAATATAATTTATATTTTATTTCATCCAATGCTTTCCTTATACATAATTCATGTTTATCTTAATTTCGATTATTATTATCATTTAAATATTAGCAGTTTTGACCTAACTAAACTAGTCATGCAAAAATTGCAAATTTAATTTTCTAGAATCGTGTTTCGATCCTAGTTATGTATAGTATAGCTTAATCAAAATCATTTTTTTTATTGTTTTGTTGTTTAATCTAATCTAGATACAATGTGTAAATGTAAATGTGTATAAAAATGGGATCACCGAGTCGAAATAATCCTTATGGTGTTACATGGAAGTGCAACTTATTTACAATTGTTTTGATCACTTCCGCACGAGTTTAAATTTATTTTGTGTACAATTTAGTTTATTCGTTTGTTTTATGAAAAAAAAATGTATATTTTTGATTTCTTGTAATATGTTCTTTTTGTTTAACGATCAACAGAGTTTTCCTTGTGACAAACTACCGAATCTATGACCAAATACTTCCGACTGAAAACATTTTTGATCTCTTGTGCCTAGAACTTGATCTATTTACTTGCAATCAAGTACTCCTTTTCTGTTATTAAAAGAAGACAGAGCATATTTTAGTCTTTCTAGAAATAAATAAATATTAGATTACTATCTTCATATCTTATATTTTGACAAGAATATCTTCGAACGATAAAGCTTTGTAGGTCTGATGTTACGTGAAGGAATGAGTGCGACCTACTCACAACTGATAGAAAACTGTTAAGTAAATATTGTTATAATAGCTTTCGCGCTCTTTTCAAAAACGATAAACGAAAGTAAGTATAAATTTATTTTGAAATAGGATTACTAAAGAAATAATCAGATTGCAGTCAATCAAGTGGTATATCGCGCTATAAATCTGAATTTAAGCCACACATACGACATTGTGTGGGTTCTAATCAGCTAAGGAAATCGAATATTGCTGCATTAAAAATAAATTTGCAGCTTTTATCTACAAAGATAAGGTTCTGCCGAAAATATAAACTTTGATATAAAAAAACACAAGAAAAAAAATCTCCGAATCACGTTAAACAAAAAGCATGGCTTTCAATGAACATGAAACCGTAGGTAATAAGTTTGTTCGTGTTTAACTATAATTTGAACTAAAATCCATTTTATTCTGCCCCTGCTGAGCTGTCCGGTGTTATATTTGAGTCTAAGCTAGCACAATCCGATTCCTGCTCTTGATTTCCTGAGTAATTAGCTGCTTCCTGGAGCCGCATTAGCATGTTGAGCTGAAAGATCAATAAATGAAATAAGTTAGTGGCAAATAAATCAACAACGTATTTTTTTTCTTAATTAAATGCTTGAAAGGTTATTCATTCAAGTTCAATATGGTCAGCATATTTTCTTCTACAGCTCCCTACATGACTTCTTTTCGGACTTTCTTTCTTCGGCACTGTTTCTGTTTCTAGCATCAGTATTTTAGTAGAGCGTCAGGTCAGGTAGGTGAGATTTGACGAACCAGCAACAACACTGTTTGGAGACTAGGAATCACTCCGCAACGAGACCCACATACATTATCAGCATTTACTCTCACGGCCTTCCTTGACATCGTGGTTGCCTTTAATAACGTAAACGTTGATGCAATTAGTGCTACACTGAGGGACACGAGGGTGGAGTTAGGGCTGTGTAATTGGATAAGCGCCATACTGAGTAGCCGGGTATTGTATCTGTACTGGACGGTAGTGGAGTGCGCAGGTACACGGCTCGAGGTTTGCCACAGGAAGAGGTGATTTCACCACTCCTTTGGCTCATAGTAGTCAATGCAATACTGACCACACTAACCCGTCAGGGTACGAAGATGGTAGCATACGCGGACTACTTAGCGATTTTGATATGATTTGAGCGCGTGGGCGGACAGCTGTAAACTAGAAGTCAATGCCTCGAAGATAGAGTTGGTCCCCTTCACGCAAAGAACTAAATCCCAGAGTTGACACTCCCTAAACCGTGGGTTCTCTCACCCTACAGCTTGGAGACAACGCTAAATACTTGAGTATTATCCGGGATCGGAAAGTAACCTGGAGTATGAATTTCGGCAAGCGACAAAGGACGGCTTTTGGGGCTCTCTACGCTTGCAAAAAGATGTTCGAGAAAAGGTTGGGGATTCAGCCAGGGATGGATCACTGGATGTATACGGTCATAGTCTGACTTATCCTAACCTACGGAATTTTAATGTGGTTGGTAGCGCTGGAGAAGTCCACCTACCTCAAAAAACTCACCAAGGTTCAACTTCTGGCTTCCAAAGGAGCAATGGGTGTACTTGGCGTCACACCTACAGCGGCAGTAGAGATGATTCTTCATTTTCTACCGCTGGATATTTTTGGGAACAGTGTAGCAGCAAAAAGTGTCGTGCGACAAAGGCCCGTTCCTACGATCGTTAGTAACGTTCTAACTGGAACTTTAACTGACAGATATTCATACGAAACTTACAGTTAAAGTTCTGGTTAAATTTTAACTGAAGGTCTTAATAACGGCCCTAAGAGAATTAGGTAACTGGGTATCAAGACCTGGGAGGCACAGCCGCATACTCAGACGGTTTAGTGAATCTAACCTGTTAGAGGAAACATACTACTTAGTTCCCCAACTCCGAGAGAATTCTCTTGGAAATTCTTGACGAGGAGGGGGATGACGATCAGCCCCATGAAGGGGTAAGGAGCTCGTAAGGAGAGGTGCGGCGCTAAATGAAGTGCTAGCTCTTTCGGTGAGGAGATCAATCGAAGATATTAAGCACGCTATCAACGTGACGGTCATATTCTAAGCTAATACGAGGTGGTCGGACCTCACATCGGGTTTCGTGGCCAGGCAGCATTAACCGGCTCTGAGTGACCAGAACAAAATTTGTCCTACTTGGAGATGGGAATACTCTTCGTATCCTGATTGGGGCCTGGTCTGCCAGCACGACAGAAGAGTTGCGGACGTTGCAGATCTTTGCTGCAGCTGTAGTAAGCCCGATGCCGAGGAAAGTATTTTCCACATACTTTGCGAATGCCCTGGTCTAGCTCTGAGATGGGAACACACAAGCTAGACAAGCTGCTTTAGTTTGCCAGGCTGGCCGGGTGGTGGTCTTGGACATACGGGTACTTTTTGCCGTACATGGGGATCACAACGGACCCATTGGCGCTCTAAGCAGCACCTAACCTAGCCATGCACAATTGTTGTTATACTCTAGATGACAAGGGCGTATGCAAGGAAGGTATTAGTGATAAAAAAAATTCCTGACCATAGAGAAATAAGTAACTGAAAAGCTCGCCTTTGCTTGTTATTCTAAGAAAAAGCTCGCTAATATAATAGTTCACCTATCGAAATAGCATTAGTTCAAAGGTATATTGCATTAAAATTCGGCGAAGACGCATGTCATGATGGAAAAAGTTTAATAATTAAATACTATTACTATGAAACCTACAGTCCACTAAATTCTGCGCACGCTACTGCTACTTGGATCATTAAGTATTATCCACCCCAAAAAGGGTGAAACGAATAAAATGAACGTTCATTAAAGAACAAAATATTTCTACTCTTTCGAGTAGCTAAAAACTGAGTCGCTTCGTGTAGTCCTTCCTGCATATTAGTGAACAATGTCTCGTCCCTGTTTTGGGGAGGCGTGTCTATAAATAGTATTAGATCACACAGTTAAACTTATTCCACAATGAACTGAAAAGCTGTGAAGTTTGCAATTTTGAAAATTGCAATTTTTCAAACGTAGAAATAACGGGTATAATAAATGTAAGTCCTTGAAGTAGTATTTCATAAAGAGAGTTAGAATGTTTTTGATAACTAAAAATTGTAATAAGATCAAGAAGAAATCAACCAACTCACCAAAGGATCCTGTGAATCATTGTTGCCTGGAGCACCAGCTTCAAGTCCGACATCTTCAGCACTTATTTGCCTCAAGGGAGGAACTGATTCGGGGCCATACGGCCAGGGGTATGTGTCACGAATAAATGTCGATGGATCGTTCCAAGCTCCTCCACGGCGTCCATATAATTGCACACCCTCCCTGACTGCTTCTACCAAATAAAGCGCCAGATGGTTCCATACGTCGGTAAACCATACTTGTGAGTCTTTCAAATCCAGTGGGCAAGACAAAAACAGTCTAGGACCTATGGTCACATCACTCGAGCTGTGATTTTCCAAGAATCGGTTAATATGTTGCCAAACGGTTGGCAACCATTCTAATACCGATGTTAATTCCATCTGTTGGTTATGTGTTGAAAGCTCTAACGTGAATAATCTTCGCCTTAAGAATCGTCCTAAGAATCCCTTAACGGGCTCCATGTGATTAGCGGTTAGAACCTACGAGAAGTATAATTAAAGCCTTTTGTCAACAGGTACGAATCAGTATAATAATTTACCCATCGGAAGTTATGATGTAATTGTAGGTTGGTTGTATTACAAGTCGCTTGTGACATTGTTCCAATGATGCACGGTAATTTTGCTGCCGGTCCGGCGCTTAAGAGACATGAAAATACATCACCGAGAGCAGAAGCATGATGTAGATTGTCTAGAATAATCACAGATGGAAGTTCCGAAGCTCCGTTCGACATAGACGCTTGCTCTGCTATATGCCCTAAGTATTGTCTTAGCTCCTTTGACGATTTATGATCAACGCTGAAACAGAACAAGTTTATGATTGTAAGAAACATATTGTTTTTGTGTGTGGAGCCTTCACTTACTTGAACGTGGCTATAGCTTCTGACAAGTTACCTCGTCCTGATCGAGCCACTAAAAATTCTGCCAATTTTTGCGCTAAATAGGATTTCCCAGTTCCACTGGGACCGCACAAAATAAGTCTTCTATGCTCCGTTAGAAGGCTTATATACCGATGGACTATACTTCTTGGAATCAAACTATCGAATGCCAGGCACCCTACACCTTGTAGGCAAATATACAAAGTTCGCACATTGCCAATAATATATCCGCACGGCAAGAGTTCGGGGAAGCCCATTTCAGGACCGCGCTTAGCTTCACCGAGGTGGTATGATGTAATGGAATCAGTATTCAATCCGAGATTAGTTCCAGGATCTATTCTAGATACATAATCTTTGAACGTCTTACGAACAATATAGTCTAAGTTCTGCCAAGTCGTTTTACCCGAGATGTAGGTATAGGCTATAATGAATTCATTTAGAGTTGGATTTGGAAATGGATTTGAGTTGCGTTCTTCGAATCCATTTTCGTGACTTCCGTCTTCTGAATGCTTGTCCGAGCAGTAATAGTTGTCCGATTCAAGGATTTCTTCGGCATATTTCGGAAACGACTCTGGCTGCCCGAGATATACAGCTATTGAAATTTTCTTACCATCAGTATGGTCAGGCACTTCTTCCACACCGGTCGGAAGGTGTGTTGCATTTGAATATTCAATAGCAGGTGGTGGAGGGGTGAGGTCGATATGAGTTGTTGGACTCAATGGTGGAGGTGGGGGCTCAGGAGCTGGCGCTGGAGGAATATTTTCCTCTTCAACTTCTTCCTCGAGACTCTTAGGCAATTCCATTGGTGGCCGCGCGACACCATCCGCAAGACTATATCGACGTGATTCACCGATGGATCCATTTGGACTAATCGCATTACCTAAAGATGCTTCGCTGCCCGCTAGAGAACGACTAGTAACTAATTTCTGCAAGCGTTCATTGTTTTGCTTTAGACTTAACATCTCGGCACGCATTTTCATAACAGTATCTTTAAGGTTTTCAAGCTGTGAAGCGGAACTGAGAGCCTCCAAGCGGATATCTGTTAGTACCAAATCTTTTTCACGCAGCTGTTTTTTAAGATCCTCTACAACGGGATTACCTTGCTGTTCTATGGCATCAACAGGTTTAGCGTTCTCAATGATCGGTACGATTTTGTGTAGACTTTTCGTTGGAGATGGTGGTGGAAGGTCAGATACATTGTCAGTAGGGAGTTGACCTGACGACGGCTGGTCTAAGCTACTTTGCGTACTACTCATGTGCCGACTAGTTTTCGAAATTTTCGCATTACGTGAAAACGCTTTTGTAAATGAACTCCGAAGCCAACCTTTTTTCTTCTTTTTATCTTGTGCGGAGCAGCCTGAGCTTATCGAATTTAGAGAACACATGGAATCAGAGCTGTGGTGTCGCTGCATTCCAACTGCATTGGCACCAGCTATGGCTACACCACCATTTGCTGTTGGTGGATGGGGTTTCAAGGTGTGATGATTGGGTGGTCGCATCAATACATCGTTCTGGCAATTTACTTGGACGCCCATGCTCTGCATATGAGCTGTGGTCAATCCAGCTTGGATCGACTGTTTCCGCAGCAGCTCAATAGTTTGACGCATGTCAGTTAGTTCGCCATCCTTCCGCTCAGCGGTAGCTGTTAATTGTTGTAGTCGCTGCGTCATGTTGGATAAACTCTGCTCGAACGCTGCAACAACATGTGCCTGCAATAAAAATATGATGTACGTTAGCTTGATGTACATTTTTTAATATACCTATCTTAGATCTATTTTTAAATTATTCCAATTCCCTTAATCAAATAATAGACGTGTTTTTTGCGACATTATCTAGAGCAGAGTTGGAACTTTGAGCTTTGAATTATAGTGGTGTGGTTGCTCTACTCGTTTTGTGCATTGTTGTTGGTTGCTAACCTACTCTGCACTGGTTATAAAAACACGCCTGACGGAGGCGATGTGCTACCCAAATGCGACTAAACATTTGGTTCGAAATTTGTTGTTTTGTTAATAGCTAAGACGTTTCACGTCACGTCCATTAAAATGGAAAAACGGTTTGAATTGACGAGAATAGCCAAAATAAATAAAGTTAATCAGTAGTAAAATATTTTATTTTAAGTTTCTTGAATGACTCCCAAATTGCACAAGCGAGTTTGATCGAATATTATGGATTGTTGGCCTTATCACAATAACCTTCCGGAAAAATGTGCTGTAATCATACTCCTTTCTAGAAATTGAACCTTTCCAGTATATCTTGCATCACAAGAAAGGAAATTTTTTCAAAAAAACCAGACATTGTGAACCAATCTCGCGTTTCAAAGCTAGTGACAGAAAGTTGAAACTTGACCCAATATCTTTTCTTTTTTAAAGGATTATCTGTTATTGTCAGTAAGATTAGGCTGCATAAGTAGATTATGAGGTTTCTGGATTAACGGTGGGAGCGTTTGTATGGGGCTGATAAGGAGTTGAGTGGGTGCTCATAAGGAATTGACACCGCCAGTGGTGTACTTTCTCAGTTTTTTCCCAACAAAGTTGTATGGGGCTAATAAGTAATTATTACCGCAAAAAAGGATTGTTAATGCCTGGAAGTGGCATCACGATTTACAGCAGATATGATCAGGATAACAATAATAATAATCAATAGCGCAACAGCCCAAATCCAGCCCAGGCCTTGAAGTATTGCTAGAGTTACTTCATTACGAGACCAACGAAACACTAGGAGGTGAAGTTGTAAGCTACACGCTCGTCCGTGATTATTACCCCGATTTAAACTCAGGTACTTTTTTTCAGCAAATTTGACGAAACAGCTTCGAAACCTGTGACAGTCAGTATATTATGGCATAATTGGAATTGGAATATATTCTGAAATGAGGTAGATATAGTCGTAAATAAATAAAATAATTTATTTTCCAACTGAAACTGGAACACCATTTCGAAGATAGATCTATAAAAATAATACTCGTAATAATAAAAATTTTATGAAATACTGAACTCCGATTTATATTGTAGTTGGCAATGTTTTCTAAGGACTACCGTTTAGTTGATACTCGTGCTTGAAACTTTTGGTAAGTCACCGTACGAACAATTTTCCAGGCTGCAGGATCGACTTATTGGATTTTCTGCGTCTTTTATATGGATCAATTCCAAATCTAAATTTTTTTTAGGAGCGCAACAAAGTTTGTTGCAGTAGCGTTTTTTGATATATTTCAGGTTTGTTTTTTGCGCATTTATCCAGAACAGAGTAGGGTAGAGAATTTAGATAGCAAATAATAAATAACTTTTTTTCATAGACTGTAGGCTAGAATAGATATTTCCTTGCGAATGCCAGCACCATAAAAGTTAGGGCTATGATTACGACTTCAGTTAAACAATAACTGGAACTTTAAGAACCAATATTTTATTACGACCTTCAGTTAAACTCTAAATGGAACTTTAGCTGGTTGTTTCGTATGAAAATATGTCAGTTAAAGTTCGAGACAGAACGTAACAGTAAGAACGGGTCTAACTGTATAAGAATTTATCAGTTTAGGTTTCAATAAGAACGGCCCTAAGGCCCGTTCCTACGATCGTCAGTTAAATTTTAACTGGAAGTTTTGTATGAAAATTTGTCAGTGGGTCAGATACTCCGGTTAAAATCTATTGTAAAGGGTTTTTTAATAAGAGCGCTGCAAAGATTATTTGGATAGAAAATTGGATAATTTGCAAACCGCTCTTCAAGTGTGTATCGGCCCATGATGAAATGTATACTAATGAAGTTTATAAATGAAAAAATATGGCGTCGTTCGCCGTCCCTATTGGAAAAAAGTTGGAGCGCACCTATTGAAAAACCCTTTATTAAATTAGTCACTGACGAGTATTTTAACGGCTGAATCTTTTGTCAAAATTTCAAATTTACTTATTATGGTATTATGCTTTTCATCAATCCTCCATGTTCTAGATCAACTCCGTGAAGCGGACATCATAGAAGTGCACCAAAGCGAAAATTGTTCGAAATAGAAGTTTTATTTTGAAAAAAGTGTCTTTAAACCGAAACTCTGGCCGATTTTAAACTGACTGGTAGATGGAGCTTAGAAAACTGAGTGTAATGTATTTTTTTCATCAAAATCAGTTGTTAATTTCGACTACTAGATGCTGCCATCATCGGAAATGGAATTTTTATCGGCAATCTCGCAATATATTCGTCGTCTTGTAGCACAATTGGATGGGAATGGATTTTATTGCACTTGTTTCAATCTTGGAAAAAGCCAGTGTCATAACAGCATTAGACTTGTACTTTTATTTGTTGTGTATGGACATGTACATAGGCTCGTAAATAGTTGGGATTTCAGTTTTCTAGCGAAACGTTTATAAGTTATTGTTGAGGCAATCAGAAGAAATTCCCCATGTGTTTCATTGCTCGATGTTGTTTGGTAGTTTGCACTGTTCCGACATATACGTTCACTCATTATTCTTCTTAGGCGTGTAGGACGGGGTCGCAAAATGCACCATCTTTTCTTCTGATTGCTCCAGACTATTCCATTATACGAACACTAAATAACTCACTCAATCGTTTTATTAAATTACTTACAATTAGAAATAATCAACAAAGTTGGATGCTGTGAGGAAAAGGGTACACAGAAAGAGTCTTGAATGTTGTTTTTCTTAAGTCAACGGTCTTCACAAGACGAGGTCAAAGTTTTTTGTGATTCTGAGCCCGGCATTTCAAATTATATCAGGTCATTGTGTGATTCATACGTTCAATTGGTATAGAGACTTGCCAGTTTACTAGAGGGAAGCTCTAGCCAATTCCGAGCCGAGAGTTTTTATTGGATCTGTAATAACAATTAAAGTTCGCTTTTGAAGCTAGTCCACTTATTGGTTATTGCTCCTAAAGCACCACAACTGGAACGAACAATCAGCTAAGACTCTCCAAGATGGAATATTGAGACATTTCTATGATTTCCGATTTCCTAACCACTAACAATCATTCGGTATGGAAACTAGATTTCCTGAAAATGTGCACATGTATCTAGAACATAGCTATCTTATGTCGTATCTTATTTTCAGTTAATTCGTTACTAACAAGAGCCACTCTGTTATAAGATAAAAGATATAATGCATAGACATGAGTACTCACGCCACATACGAGAATGTACTTTAAATCGGTCAAAGCTCGGTGAAGCGATAGGTTTGTTCTTCCTCAAATTCGATATTCATAATATGGACGTTGCTACCTTCCGCCTTAAATGTGAAGCTCGACTATAATAATTATTGATTTCGATTGAAGGTCCAATGGGGTGTGGGCAACTCGATGCCACTTATATCACCACACATGTATTGATGATCAAAGCATATCGAAGGTCTTCCAATAGGCCAAATCAATTATTCACTTAATTGATCAGAGGAGCATTGTGCCTGGTATGTATATTTACGGTGCGGTGAGTTATGCAATTTGGCATAAATCAAACATTTATTGGCATTAATATGCGGAGATATCTCTCTCACTAGAGCCGATTCAATTTCTATTTTCGGCGATAAGTAAGTGATTCCATTTGGATGTTGTTTTTAGAGCTTCTTTTTACCATTTGATACTGAGAACGAAGGAAAGAACGTTTTTAATAACCTACTACGTAGGAGTAGATATGACTGTTAAATGACAAATATACACAACTTTAAGATTCTTCACTCCCTGGTCGACCGCAGGTCAAGGTTTGTCAATAATATTATAAATAAATATTATAACACCTATTGTTGAAAAAAGTTTCATTTTTAAATAAATCGATCTGGACTGCCGCAGTTTTTGATTTATTAAGATGTAAGATTTTTTTTCAGAAGGTCATCCCGTGTGAAGGCTCTTTTTTACGGTTTTTTGGGAATTTTTTGGCAAACTAAATAAAGATACAAAACTGTGAAAATTTTACTACATGCTTATGCACATTTTGAGCACACTTTACAATTGTTTCACCCCGAAATTGTCGCTCATTGCTGAGGAATACGGTAACTCATTTTCAAATAACCTTTCCTTCGGTGGACACGATTGCTGGCGTTCTGCTTATGTAAAGTTTAAACTAGCTCGGAAACTATAATAGGATTATCAAAAAACTTCTTCAGCTCGTCAAAAAAACCAGCTTGATGAATCACAATTATATTCTATAATAGTTTAAAAGTATCTACATGAGTACTGAATAAGTTCACCAAAGTTCGAAGGCATTCGTTCGATAGATTTCGAGATATCGATTAAGAAAAATACATATTCTACACTATATTTGAATGCAATTAATAAAAAATTCATTTTTTGAACCAGCCACACTGGATGACCCCCTTAAGGAGAAACATCTTAGTAGACATCGGAAGAAAAAGGTAAATTTTAGGAATTATTTTCTCAAAAACTATTCGCTCGATTTGATTCAGGTTAGTTTGATTCGAAATATACATGTTGAGGTACGCTGACAAATTTTTTTTATAAATATATATCGACTGGGGGCGCTGTTGTCTTGGCTGGCGTAAAAAGTGTCCCTCACTCGTACCCTTTACCGTCCCCAAGATAACATGCAGTCGGTTGATCTGTAACAAAAATTTCAAAAAGATTCTAAATACGTAATGTATGATAGATACCCTTCGCATAGTACGATTTTTTGAAAATAAAATTTTTCTTTTCAAAATGGTGGCTAATTCAACTTTATGTTCATTTTTACTATATTATTTTAATAATAAAGTATTTTAATCTCCAACCTTTCTGGCTAAGTAATTACGTGAAAAAAATCCTACGATACATAGTAGAAAACCTGCCTAAAATGCTGTGCCAAATTTTTGGCAGCAATTGGTCGAGCCGTTGTCCGAATATTTTGAGGACTGTCTTTAAAAAGTATATTTCGAGATAATCGCGTTTGAAGTTTGGTTTTGAAGACGAATCGTTATCCCGCATTTCCACATGTGTCTTCATGTGCATTGAGCATGTGCGATGATCGCGAATGTCTAGGCATATGTGGAAACGGTACAGAAAAATCCCTTTGATGTGCCTCAAAAACGCCATCGAAGCAAATGTTCAATGCGCTCTCCTCATTTTTGTTACGGTCCCAGTTGGTAGAAAACCCGCTAATTTCATCTTTTCTATATATGTTATCTACATATATACTTTCCTTCTGTAAGTAACTACTATTTTCAAATTATTTTCATTATTTTTATTTTAATTTTATTTCAAGTTAGTTTGTAAGTTAGTGTGTAAGTTAGGTAGGAGTTAACAAGCAAGGTTTTTATTACATAATTTTTCCTTGGATTGAATAAAAATAATAAACAAAGAATTAATTTTAGTAAAAATCTAAATTGTAACTACAGATGCAAAGATGTAAAATCTGATCACTGAAATTGTATAAAATTGTACGAACTATTTTTAAAAATTGAAATAAATCTATCTATCTATCTAAATGTTCAATGCGAATGTGTTTGGCAGTAGTGGGAGTCGATTTCCTGTGCACTGCAGACTAACGCGACTGTGGCGTTTCCACATGTGCATACGCGCTAATGTGCAATTCACATCAATGCAAATGTGGAAACGCGGCATTAGAATTCACGAAGGCCCCATTGCGGTTAATTGCCCATAACATTCACATTTATTGGAATTTCAATATGAAATTTACATACAATATTCTTAAGACTACAAACTTTAAGATGAGCAATTTTTGAAGAAAACAAATCTTTCTACTGGATTGTTCCCCTTTAAATCAAGTAAAATGCATAAATCGATAAATGCATAACCAAGACGTGACGAATTATAATGCCGTGTTACTACTATCGCTTTCATGTGCATTGGATGCGAATGTATAGGCTATATAAGAAACGGTACATTCGTGTTCAATGCGAAACTCTTTCATGTGTTTCCAAATACCGCCATTGACGCGAATCTACGCGATACTCGACTAGAGTGGCGAACTAAAGCCAATGTGCTGTTTCCACATATGTACGTATACTCGCTAGCTCGAACAGGATCGCCTGTAGTAGAACCGCGACTAAAGAATTAAGTCCAAGTCGCAGTATTAGTAATTAGTATATACTGCTGGTTTGATTCAGAAGAGGGAGCTAAAATATAAGTTAATGAAATATAATTTAACCTTTTTTACCCTACATCATTAAATCTAACTATAAGTCCATGTTGTGTACGAGAGCGCTGCTTTAATTCAAGCGAAGCTCCACGAATTGTTACCTACCCTTTGATCAGTGGTCTTCTGATTCAAGTGTATAAAATTTTATTGAAATCGGTTGAAGGGCTTAGAAGTTATGTACTAAAATGTACTAAAAATTATTGTTTTAGCTTATTACAAACTATTCAGAGTATAAAACTAATTATCCAACGCATTATGTAAATTAATTCTCTTCTTTACATTTCAATGGCTTGTTAGCACCTGACGAAGCCTCATGTAAATAAATAGTGTTTGTATATCTCGACATATGCCAATTTCCATAACAGACCTACAGGCTGAGTAGTTAAATTTCATTTGACGTGGTTTATCTGATTCTTTACTCTTTTTTTTGCGTAAAAAGTGTGATCAATAAATGATAGATGGCGCGTGCTGAACTTTTAATAAAGACGAAATATTTACAACACTCCTACTCGAAGCCACTAACCATTAGTATAATTCCATCAAAATCTCGATTGAATAAAATAAGCGAACAGCGATTTCGATCGTGCAATTCGATAACAACCTTGGCGGTAGTTTTAAGATTTCAAATTAAAATCATTTAGACGTTATGTTGTCTATGGCTTATCACTCAAGGTAAGATGACATCAACTTTGAAAACCAGTTGGGCCGAGAAACGTACATATGTAGGATTTTTTTGTGTTGTCGTCTGATTTAATGACTTAGCCTAAGCAAGTTTTAGAAATATTCAGCCCTGAAAAGATTGGCGTTATGTTGATCGATACTAAGCTGCTGTGAAGAGTTTGTTTTCGAATCGAATGGCTGTTTGTTTTGTTAATAATATGACAGATTTACGGTAATGTCAACTACATACCATGGTTGGTAATCAGCTGGTTTATTCTATGACACCTATGAATTTATATTTTTTTCGACACAATAACCATTATTTTTTGTCTAAACTTCTAGATAGTTTTAATTAATTTTATGAAAGGGTCCCAAGTTGCTAGTTATATATTTCTTTCCGCAAACTTGTAACGCATAGAACAGAGCATCGTTCAATAACTTGATCGAAATCCTGTTGCTACTCGTATAAATTGAATTGAGCCAAAAACTTTGTCTGGAATAGCATGAGAGGGTTCAAACAATGTGATATTCTTGTATTTCTTATTTTCCTGTTTCAGGGCTAGTAGATTCCAAAAAAAAAAATCGTTTTTTGTTTTAATCTCCAAATGTATACAGTGAGTGTCCCCACTATCGGGTGTTTCTGGAAACACCTGTAATAATACACTTATATATGCATGGTTGTTATTTCACTCAACACCCATGAGCATTAGAGCCATAACCATGGGTGTAATCATGAAACACCCATGAGTGTTAGCGATGCACTCAAGGATTTTAGCGTCGCACCGATGGATGTTTGGTTACATCGATGGGTGTTTGAACATGGGTGCTTGGGTGTGGGTGTTCGGTCTACATTCATGGTTGTTCAAACTAGATCCCCATGGCAATTGGTGTTTGCTAACACCATACAACCCCACGTTGATGTAAAAACCGCACCCATAGGTAATAGATTCCATTTAAAATCAATTTACATACATATATCCTTTTTTCATCACGATTTGCTGTTAATCCCAATCAAATAGTAGTTAAGGATGTACGTCCATGGTAGTTGATGAACTACCTTATGATGCAGGATAAAGCATGACTACAATAAGAAATTAAAATTGTAGTAGCCAGTAGCAAAAGTTTATACATATGTGACGTTGAAATTTATCATAGTCGATGAAAAGCAGATAGAACGGTGATTACTACTGTCTAAAAATGTTAACAATATCTGGAAAATACCAAAGAAACAATAATATATATTGGTTCTTGGGTAGTTGCAGGATTTTCGTCAATTTTCATGTAGAATCCTGCCCGGTGCCATACAGAAAAGTTAAGCATTCAAGGGGCAAACCAATATTTTTCAGCCATGACAGATAGGCCCGGAAATTCGTTCGACCTTTAGTTCCATTAAAAATTTATGGGTTCAATTAAAACAGGCCTATTAATAGGCTTAAAGGAACAAATAGAAATGAATTCAGACTCGCTCATCACACGTGTAAAGTAAGAATGGCATTATATGGTATAGCCAGCGATAATCTCGTGCGATAATTTCGGATTTTAGGTATTCGCATCGCGTGGGAACTTCACAGAAAATACTAATATTTTTATTAATTTTTTAATTTATAAAATAAATAAAATAAAAATTCTAAAGTAATAAATAAGTAGTACTTTACTGTAAATCGTAACATGAGCTACGGCACCTTGCCATGTATGGAAGACAAATGACCCAATAAATCAAAATCGGCTAACCCAATCTCAACCAAATTTCGGATACTCTCGCTCCGTCTACAAACTCAAGGTGCAATATTTTAAGAAAAACCAAAATATAGATCCATACATATGGAAGATTAGGGAGATATTGGCATGGAATAGGGGAGGTTTGCGGTTCCTCGTCGGAATACTGACAGGGCACTGCGTTTTAGGGAAGCACGGTATGGGGATCGCTCACTCTGACGTATGCGGATGCTACCTCGACATACATGCTGCGGAGGACAATACCCATACGATGGCCCTACAAAATACTCTGAAGAAGAATAAAATATTTTACGCTAAATATAAAAAATAACTCTAAAAATATTTCAATCGATAGACTTAAACCAGTGTTTATGGCCCAGCACTCGGGAGATTCTACCCTAGACGGTGAACTGGAAGACAACGAAAACCGAACACCCAATACTTCACGGCCGCCATTAACTACTAGATCCGAAGAATTAGACAACCCATACGATACCAATTTAGCTGAATTAACATCGCTGTCGCTGAAAGGAGAGTAATGTATATAACATAATAATCACAATTATAAATTTATATTGGAATTTTTCCATGGTAAGCTACCATAGAAGAAGCAAATTTGAAGAAATGTTTGTTGTTTTCCGGCGTCAGTTGAGTGAAACCCCAATACGAAGTCCCCGCTGTCCTTGAGGACATTTATAAATGTAGTTAATGTAAAGCTAAGTACATCTCTGTTCTCCAAATATTGAATGTTGATAGCTTGTTTATACCGCAAATTAATCAGTTTCATACTTTCTTCTATTTTTGAACGTCTACGCGACAACATCTATTGTTATAAATTCTTATAAAATTGGTAACTCCATTTTTTCATTTCTCGTTTCTGTTGGATACGCTGTCTACACTGAGGGTTTAGTATAATTTCTTTGAATGTCAGACGGATACAAGGAGGAAACTGAGGCGGTTGGGCAGTCTTTTCTTTGGAAGATCTGTGGTAGATGAGCATGACAAGGTGGCCAAGTTCTTCAGGGATCTGGGTTGTTTTGGGAATGACTAGTGACCTACGAGACTCTAACGAAACTCGCTATGAGCACTATTTTGGTGCCAAATGTATAAAAAATAGAAAAAAAATAAAATTCAATCAACAGAAATAGTCATATTTTGTAAGGGTGGAAAGGAAAGGCTGTTCATGGTCCCATGCATTCCTCCCACACTTTGACTTAAATTTAGGACCATTTGTATAGGTCGTAAAAAGATGCGGTTCGTTAATAGACCTTTTCCAAAAAATTATCGGTTCAATATTAAGTTAATACAAAAAAAATTGATTTTGGGTCAACCGCCTTAAAGAGATGCATTAAATTTCATTTGCGAAAAAAAAACAAGGCCGTTGGTCGAGTCCAATACCATTGTTCATATAATATGAAGTTTCCTCAGCCTATTAAGGTTCATAACACAATAATCTTTGCTTGGATCAGGTTATTCGAAATAAAAAAGAAATTAGATATTGTCAGCCAACCCAACTTTAGTCAATGATTCTATTTCTGTTGATTTTCACTAGAAAAATAATAAAGTAACGTACAAACTGTTCTCAGACCTTTCAATAGTATATACTTCTTCCAGATTCTAGACTTTTAAAGAATAATTTCCGTGCGCAAGAATGTTTAAATAATCGAAGTGAATTGAGGTCGTTTCCCAATACCTTGCTTCGTTTACGTCTACGTCTAGTTAGAACAGTTTATGACGTCAGACCTAGCAAAGTAGTGTCTTGATTCCTTGTTGGTTTGTGCATTAACTACTTCGCATTCGAATAGTTTGCTGTATAATCATAGCAAGTTTTACTTAAAACGTAAGAAAATTAAAATTTTTCTATAGAATTTAATTTAATTTTTGATTCATGAAGTGTCAAATAAGCATCAGTTGAGCAATTTTGACGGTTTAGTCAAGCTTTTTCTTAACTGTTATAATATCAATGCCATGCTGTGACATCAACATAGACGTAGACGTAGACGAAGCAAAGTATTGGGAAACGACCTGAGTAATTGAAGTAGCGGTTACGTGATGTTTCTGAACATCCTATACACCTACCTATCCATGTACCTACTTCAAACTAATGGAACACAGCTAATAGTTGCTCAATTGATTACATCATAATATTCTGTCAATCACATTTTACTTTAAATTATTGATTATAACCCTCGATAATCTTCACTTGTCGATTTATTTTCAACGCTCAGTTTTATAAATGTTATCTGGGTAAACATTTAATGATGTATTGTATAATGATTGCATTCTACAGTGGATATCGAGCTAAAATTGACCTTGGTCCAGTTTTTAAAGCGAAGAAATACACTAGTTAAAAAATACATTATAATTTAGCGTTGATTTAAACTGCACTTGTACTAGGTATTACATGTGTCTAAGATTGAAAAGTGTTGTTATTGAAGTACTGCTCTTTAATAAGCCGAATGCAGTTCACACTACTAGTCACGATCGCAAGATATACAGAACTCACTAACAAACTATTTGTCAAAAACCTACTATACTCGTTCGATATTAAATTACATTGTAGTAATATTATAAATCAACTAAAATCTGGTAAGACCTTATATAAGAATTAACGATATAAAACAGTACTATAAGAAGGTTTTATTCCAGTACCTAACCATGCAAATAATATAACATTATCTGCAACAAAATGCTACACGCATTAGCTTTTTTTTAGAACAGCAGGTTGACAAATATGTGTGTTCACAAGTTCAAGGTGTCTCAACAGCCAAACTTGGGCTTACTATTTCATCTCAGATTATAAAAATGTAGGTTCTAATGCTGTTCCAGCCACAGCAACAAAGATGTATTAAGAATATTTAAACCGCGCAATGCAGGAATCTGTAGAGGATTATACCTCAAAAGTTTTAAAGGTTTCCTAAAATTTTTGGAATTCCAATCTGAAGTTATTTCAACATCGTTTGTAAAACGAATCAATACTAGCAGGTTCCAGGTAATATTCGAGATCTTTTGATTGTCTTTACGATTGAGGTGTGGTAGGGTTCTTGGATTTTATGACACCTTAATGCGAAGTTTAATTTACTTAGCAAATCGTTAACGATTTGTATGACTAGACTAGAACTGGAATGTGAAATAGATGGCCGTACGTGTCGGTCAATTAAGACTGCATTTAAATATTTTCAAATGGCTTAGGCACCATGAGCTGTCGAAATACGAGTCAACAGAGCAAAACACCTTGAAAGACGATATATAGCATGTGGGTGGCAAATTATCTACACAAATTTATTCAGCGTTCATGGAATTCGATAGACCTTTTTCAAAAAATTATAACATAAATCTCAGTTGTAGGATACCATGAAAATTCAAACAGTCCTGAAATTACACTACATTCTAATTCGAATTAAAAATTATTTTGAATTTTTTTACTCGCTATACCTACTTGTTTTTTATTTATTAATAAATAAATGTGAAATAATGAAAAATATTCTCATCGACGTGAATACTTTCTAGTTTCTACAGCTTTAACCAGGTAGGCTATTTGTGAAGCTGCAAATACACGATACAACGGTTGTACGAAATGTTGGCCCGATTTTTCGTTGTATGCGCTCATAGAGCTATTTGTATAATGGAGATAGCGTGCAGCGACTTTTTTGAAGCCGGAGGTTTTCTCGCAAAGGACCGGCGATATTCACTATGCTACTATCAGCATCTTACTCACATTTATGTTATACTCCGGTATTGAAAGAAAAAAAGCCCGACTTTAAATACTTCGCTACTATTTGCATTTCACTGCCACCGGGCGTGAAACGTTCCATACAAAAATGTTCAATTTTGCATCAAAGAAAATTATAAAGAAACGGCGTCTTGCGATCTCCGTTAGTTATAGCTCTATGTATGCGCTTATGGTTGTACTGATATCGCACGGTTTTACGCTCTTAACCGCTCTTACGAAAACGATCAAGCCATCTCTCAAGAAAATTGTAAACAAATCGTGTCGTGAGTACTGGGCATACAACCATTGCACAGATATCAATAACATGAATCGGTACAATTATTGTATCGTGTATTTGCCGCTTAACGTTAATTTTTTACGATGTCAGCCGAATAGTTATGCGTCCCGGCCTTACATCCAAAAAAATATCAAACTAAACTCTTGTCAGATTTTTAAATTCATAAGCTCTAGAGGAAATCTTTGCATATTAAGAAGTTAACCCAGCTCCAAAAATTTGTTACATACTCTACATTGTTGCATGTCCATCAGCCTGCCTGTCGGTCTGCCCAACATAATACATAATAACATAATAACCCAAAAACATGGTTAGATAGGAGCTCAAAATTTTAACGAAGGATTTGTTCGAATTTTTTACGACAAACACCCATACAAAAGTCGTATTCGAATATCTTGCTTCGTCTACGTCTAGTTATAAAAGTTTATGACGTCAGACATAGCAAAGCCATGTCTCAATTCCTTGTCGGTTCGTGTCTTGACTACTTTTACGACAGCTGAGCTATCAGTCAATCTAAGCAAACGTAAAAAAAAATTTAAATTTTTCTAATGAATTTGATTTAGTTTTGATTTATGAAGTGTCAAATAAGCATCTGCTGAGCCATTTTTACGGTTTAGCTAAGCTTTTTCTTGACTGTTGTAATAGCAATGCTATGCTGTGGCGTTGGCATAGACGTAGACGTAGACGAAGCAAAGTATTTGAATACGATCAAAATATCTATAAAAAATTTGGCCAATAACTTCCCAACGCTTCAAGCTAGGAATTTCAAATACAGCATACGTTTGTTTTTGTCTAGTCTTTCTTCAAATGGCCCCTTGCAAAAGTTTGTTCAATAATTTTACGAATCCTATTATAACTCACTAAATCATTCAAACAAGACGTGTGTTTTACATCAATTAATTTCAAGTACAAAGTAGATCTTTGCCTTTCAAGCTTCTTATTCCACTCTACAAAATGTGTTAAAAACACGTGGTCAATTGAGAATGGCATTGGTTCTTTAGACTAGTCATCATTTAATAGACCATTCCTCTGAAGGAAACCTCCTTAATGTTTTTTTTACTATGCAACATAAATCGGAATTCAGTATTTCGGATAGTATGCTACTCTATCTATCGATTAGCTGCTACACTGTTTTTAGAAAAATTTAAGTAATATCTAATCCAATTTTTACTTGAAATTTGCAGTAAGCGTGACCCAACTAAAAGTGTCGATTTAAAAATTAAATAAAAAAAAAACCGTATAATATTTTTCCAAATAATTTTTTTTATTTGAAAGTGCAATTCTTCCGGTTAATTATGGAAAATTATTTCATTGAAGTGGCTGCCGCGGCTGGCCCTACAGTAAGTTATTCTGTCGGTCCAATTCCGAAGCACATTTTGGATTGTTTGCGACTCTATATCGGCAATGGCTGCTTCAATATTGGCCTTCAAATGGTTAATTGTTTGTGGATTGTCTGCATAACACTTGTCCTTCACGGCTCCCCACAAATAAAAATCCAAAGGTGTCAAATCACTGAAGGTGCACTTTCTCGACCGAATTTCGTACGACATTTTCTTGCAATTTCGGTCCAATTGTCTTCGTTTTGGAAATAAATTTTCAATATTTCCCAGCGTCGTTCAAGCAGTAATCGACTTATTTCGTTCAGCGGAGATATGATACTGAATTTCTGTCAAAGTTAGAATGACATCAGTGTTGCCAGGTGCAAAAAACCGGTAATTTAAAAATACACCGATAGCTGGGTCACGCTATATATTTCATTTTTTAAAGTAACAGTACTTCAATCATTTTTACACGAAATTACTGCTGTGTATTAGTAAATTATTAATGTACTTTTTAACTGAACCATATTATTTACATGAAAAGGTTTTTGTTTACGCATCATTTCGTGTAAAATTAAATACATTTAAATATGAATGGGATATTACGTTCTTTTTCGTGCAATTTTACTTATCTATTAGAATTTTATGATGAAAAGCATGTAATATGACCTCGAACCACGAAGATGGACGCTTCGTTTTATTTCTACTGAAATCAAAATGAAACGCCTTCGGTGGCGCAGTGGTTACGTGCGTCAAGCCTAAGTAGCAAAACCAAAAATGAATGCGGGTTCGATTACTACCTACAGTCATGGGTTTTATTAAGAATAAGTAAGTAAAAAATAATATTAGAATTAGGAATAAGTATATTTTAAAGACTTTTTTGAGAGTGTAAATTCAAGGGAATATCCAATGGATTTGATGAATGAGTTGAAATTTACTGATGGCACATTGAAATTTACTGCCCGAAAATTAAAAATTGCATTCGAATTGACTATTACATCCCATTGTAAATTTACTTAAAAAAAAATGTGGCATATTTGACTAATATACAAAAGATGTAAAATTCAATGGATTTCGTTTTTACTATGTAGTTATGAGAAACATTTTGAGTAAACAAGTAAACGAATTTTACACCTCTCACCACCGCTTTGCGCAGAATCAGTGATTTTTGGAGCCAACAAACTACGTCCAACTAGTGCCATTATCACATTAAGTACCTAACTTAATTTTTTTTATTATTACTGTGAAACCTACTAGTATCAAATTCTTCAAGAAAAAAGGTGACTAAAATAAGGAAGTTAAAGAAAGTCGAAATTAGTTTGTTTACTTATCAAAACTTCAAATAGGAATTGTATGACTGAATTTCATTTAAGCGATGAGTTTTGATAAGTATTTTGTTTCAATAAATAATTTAACAATGTATGCATAGATAAAGTACCTCAAATGGTGGACAGCTTCTCCGGTTGTTATCCCGCCTGATTGCCAGTTCGTACCACGGGATAAGCGGCTTACTCCTTAAGGTCGTTTGACATCCGATCTTACAATCCAGTGGATCAGCGTAATCTGTGAGGCTGAAATTTGATGACTCCCATGGTTTAGGCGTGCCAAGGAGGCTTTTGCTTTTTTTGTTTCCACCACGCGTGTGTCCAAGGGTATAGTATCGTCTTTCGCCACTAATCGGTCGAGCTGCGCATGCTGCGGTTTGTTCAAGAATTTCAGCACTTGAACTCCGATTTGTTACCTCAATTGGTCGATAGTAGTTTGTGGTCGGACTGTAGAAATCCAAACTTCTCTTTGGCTCGTATGACCATTGGCTGTCGCTACCGGACGCAGTTCGTCGATATTGAAGAGTTGCTGATCGTATTGGCGGTTTTCTCGCTTTACTACGATACGATAAATCGTGAAGTTCGATGGAATTTTTCGATGGCGATGACGAGTATGATGATCCGGGTTCATTGAAGGTATTCGGCGGCGAATTGCGAACCGATCCGTATCGTGGGCTTTCCGATTCCGAAAACACGAAAATATTATCGTCTGGAGTGTAGTCTGGTGTCTTTGGTGTTATACTGCTTTGGAGTGATTCCAATGAGAATTGTGACGTTTTGGCAATGTTTTGATAGTCGTTGATTGGGTCCGGAAGCGGGCGAAATGTTGTACATGGCAGGGAATTTGGAGTATAGTAGTGTTGATCGGTATCATTGTAAGATTGGCTGTCGCCAGGCTTAGCATCTTTATTGTAACTAAAATCACTTTTTAACGACACTGTTCTATAGCGGTCTGTATGTTCAGCACGACTACGACTTCGGTAAAGTCCCCTCGTTCGAATTGTTGCGAATCCATCATGGACCTGGGTTTGTTGTCGAACTACCGGCATTTTTTTAGACGTCCATTTCTGACGGTTTTTTATTAAACTAGCACTTTATTCTGAGCGGCTTTCTGCATTGAGAAAAGATGATGAGGTCTAACTTTCCAAGAGGAATGGGAACGATTTGACGAATTGCTGATTAATATCTAATAGTGAACCTACAGACAAGACATTTAATGCAGATGGGAGCAAAAGGTGCCGTCTATTCGGTATAATACTAGAACAATATTGGAGTAAGTTTTCTGAATCTCTGATATATATTTCTTACATTTAGTTTTTGCATTAATTTCCAGTTAAGAAATATTAATTTATTGCAAAATTTCTCAGCTGTAAAACGATGACCAAACAATTATCTGTGTATACTATACTTTAAGGGTTCATGCTCTTACTACTTTAATCAAGATTTAGAAATTTTAAACTACCATATGAAAGAATGAACAAGAACTAGTTTAGCTTCACTGGTTTAGCTTCAAATATCATTTATTTTTACTTAGACCATGGATCAAAGATTAAGGTGTAGGAGCAGGAGTTTATGGAGTTCGCCCTAGTGCCAAATTCTACTGAAGCATGCGCATAACACCTACTGTTTTTCAGGCATAGACTCATGCTATTAAACTCTGTAATACACAAAATATCAGACGGGGCAACAACAACCAACAACATTCATTCTCTTGGACAGCAAGGCAGCAATAATGGTCCTTCGGTCAGTTCAAATCTACTTCAAAATTTTTTGGAATAGCCTCCAATGATTGAACTCGGAAACAAAAACAGAGTTAAGATTCCTTACCACAGCGACAACGAAGCTAACGAAATGGCCGGAAAAATTGCTGGGAAAGGTGCACAAGCTCATGCGACCACATCCATTCTGTGGGGTACCATTAAGCGCAGCCAGAATGAACATGCGTATGTGGCAAAAATCGCAAAGTGTCATTACTGAGACTTGACACCGGGCAAGACACTCAAAACTTTTTATGCCGGAGCATTCAGAGAAGGGAACATCTGATTATCTGAAACTAAGCAGACATCAGACCTGAACCCTAGTGGGAGCTCTGACTGGACATCGAAGTTTCTGACTATTCCTTTTCGAAATATACTAAGCTTCATTGAAAGCGTAGGGATTGAAGAGGAATCATAGACCAAGCCCAACTGAGGCTTCATTAGCAGAGGTCTCGATCCCCATTTCGTAATCTAATCTAATCTAGACCATGGACGATAGAGTCATTGCTAGGAGTGATTCGATTTGTGTTTATAGAACGCTTAGGAAATAGACTAGAGGTGGACAAAAAGTTATCGGAATCTGGTTGTAATTAACTGTAAACAATAGTTTCTTTCTTATTATTATTATTGGCTTTGAAATTATTAATATAAATAGTGCGGAATGTTTAACAGGATCACTACTAAAGGATTTAAGGGGCTCGTTGCAAATTTTGAGCTCCCATACATTTTGTATGGAGAAACATGTTATCTTTCGGTACCTTAATCTCAACTTCCACTTAACTCAGAACAGTAAAATTTTTTACACTTATTGTTTAGTGTATTTAAAAGACACTACGATGTGTGGTTACTGAGAAACGTGTACCGAAAGTTGAAAAAGCACTACTTTTCAGGAGAGCCAGAAAAGAAAACATATTTCGCAGTAACTTATTCACCTTCCCACACTTCAGAGCAAAATTTGAGGCACTTCCCGTTATTGTTATGTGCAGAAATGAGTGTAGAAAAATAATATGAAATAAAAAAAAAATCGATTATTTTTTAATATTTTTTGCAACGAGGCCCTTAACACTGAGCAGATGAGTTCTGTTTACATTCTTATCAGATTCACTAACACCATCAGAGATACCAGTTCATTTGTTATAGGCAACAATTTTTTTTGGTAGATCACATCATAGCCAAAACAGCACTCAAAATTATGTATTAACACCAACTAGTACACTGTCATACCCGGCCCGATTTCTGACCTCCCGTCCCTAAGCTGACTGGATTGTACACTACAGTGTATTAAAGGCTAACCACCTAAGTCCAGTTCAGTATCCCTAAAAAAAAAATATTAATATAGAGAAAAAGGATGAAGTGAAGATCTCGAAGATGACTCGAGCTCTGGAAGACCGATACACGCAACTTCTGCGGAAATAGTAGCAAAACTCAAGAATTTATAATTGTCGAATCTACGAAGATGCTTGGAGTATAATCTTCAATCATTTTGAACATCCATACATAATCATCTTGGTATGTCACAGGTTAGCACAAGGTAGGACGCCACGCCATTCAAAAAATACGAATGCGTTCACTTTATCAAGAATTTTTCGCGCTCCGCAAAGACAGAAGAAGTATGAATTTTTTTCCAAAAACCTTACGTTCATCATTAGAGCATGAGTCTACCATAAGTAGGTCTTTATGTTATGGCATAAAAAGAGCGGCACTAAAGAAGTTAAAGTTCATCTGGTTTGAGAATTCATGGAGTGCAGGAAGGCCAAAGTGTTACTACATGTGAAAAGTTCACTTGGCAGTTTCGAGCTAATAGCTGAAAAAATCGCCAACATTCATATCGATTTGATGGGATCAATGATGACTTATGTAGAATGACTGCAGCTATTATCTGGCTCACTGTGATTGACTTGATTGATTATTAGGGTTTGTCTGAACCAGGGGTACGGAACGGAGATGACTTCTTTTGGGACATAGCTACTATTACAAATGCTACTACTAGCTACTGTTACAAATGTTATTGCAATCAGAACCGATCAATCTAATGTACATATTATACAAGTGTAAATATGTATTAATGTACTGATGCCCCTTGACTTTCCAAAGATAACACTTATTCGAAGACGTGCTACAAACAACTGATAAACTTTCAGGCGTCCGATAGTCTACGAATTAAACCAGCGTATATATACAGCAATATGTTAACCTTAATCTTAATAAATATAATCAAAGTGTAACCGCGATCCGGTCCAAATTCAAATCAATGACTTTATGAAACTACACCCTGCGTTTGGTTTAACAAGAAATAAACATACGATACGGGAGGAACGAACATGCAGTCCAATCGCACTTAAATCCAGTCAATGGAATTTAAAGTTTGCTCTCAGCGATAAGGAAACAAAAAGTTTAATCGAACTTAATGAAGAACAACAATGCACACTTTTAATTAGAAGTGGACAGGAAACAAAAATTATACGTCATACTCGTGTAATTGGACAAACCAGATGGCTCACGTAATGTACATGATGAGTACTTGTGGACGAACGTTTCAGACGCATTTAGTGAGACAAGACAAGGAGCCACTTATCCTTCTACTTCATTTGAGATCGCCTAATTATTTAATGGGTTAGATCATATTATCCCATGTTCAATGCTATGTCTGGTCTGGATATAAATTATATGCTTGTACTTATTAAAAGTGGCGCTTCTTTGCGGTCTTGTACTTGAAGAAAAAAATCTTTTCGAAATATGAAAAGATTCGAATCGCAAAAGGGAAGTGGATATCGATTTAGAAATAATTGGCTCTTCAAATCAAAAAGAAAGACAATTACTAAACATCCCGTTTCAATGTCATGTAGTATACACCGCATTTTGCGTAGAGTACCTATGTATATCTTATAAGAATCAGCGTTTTGCAGGGAACAGTGCATAGTTTTTGCATGGCTAATTGGTCACTAGGTTCAACATTTTACTAACATGTAAACATAATTATCTTATAGTTATTACCTAATTCTAGCCCCGGGCCCCCCAGGTTAATGAAAATCGTAACTCTTAATAATACCTATCAGATCGCTGGCATCAAACTTTTTACAGCACCAACGTTTTTCAAAGCCAGTCACAGTATGAAATTTTTAAATAGCTTAGAGAAAGGTTTCCAATTGTTTTTTTATTCTACTTATTTTTCGATAATTATGTAACCAGTAACACTTCTTTGTCCAAATTTTTTGTGCATGGTCTATTCTACCTGATTGCCTTTCACGTTTCACCTTAAGTCTTCAGAGAAGAATAGATTATAGGTTTACTCTTATATCGTTGCGGTTATACAGGATGGCCAAAAATGACCCTATTTTGACGATGTCATAACTTTAGTAGGTGTCAAAATAACTCAGCTGTTTATTTGACACTTCATAAATTAAAAATTAAATTAAATTCAATAGAAAAAATAATTTTTTTTTTACGTGATAGCTGAGCTGTCGTAAAAGTAGTCAAGACACGAACCAAATAGAAATTGACACATGGCTTTGCTATGTCTGACGTCATAAACTGTTATAACTAAACGCAGACGTAGACGAAGCAAGGTATTGGGAAACGACCTTTGTATTGGAAAAATTGACCATTTATAGAAAATGATGGCAACCTTTTAAACATTGAAAATTATTAACACCTTTTTAATACACAACAACAATAGGTACTTAAATGTAAAAAAGTGTCAAATTTTTTCCTACACTGCTAAAATTTTTGAACTTTTAGCTGTCCCAGATTAATTAAAAGTTCCATTAAATTTTTTTTGCTGCGTTGAATTCATATTAATTTTAAAATATCACAATATTAGCACAATATTACGATTGATAGACGCTTGAAATTTAGTCTTTGATAGCTAAATGTCAAGGTAGAACATATATGGGCTGTGTATCATGCTATCTTGCTATCGCATATCATGATTTGAATAAAGTAATTTGTATAGGTACAAGTAGTGTATCCTTGGTATTACTCTGGAAACCACCGGACGGAAAGTGAACTGCAATTTCTTCAAGTTATAATTCCTGAAAACTTTTGAAAGAGTCACTTTCAAAAAATTTTGACAGTGGGTAATGAACAGTCACGGTCTTAAAATTTTTTCCGGAAGTAATTGTTTTTTTAAATTAAGAGAATTTTGAGTTTGTCCTTCTCCCACATTTACTGTGTTAAAATTTTGGATTATTCAACCCAAAAATATGGCGTATAACACTCGGGCACATCGATAAAGCAGTTTCCGAACGTTTCAATGATCGGCACATGTGCCATGAATGGGAATCGAATGTGAACCGCATAGTCGGCGGGGTCGCCGTTTTCAATGATAGAGGTGATTATAACATGTAAATCCACCATCCGCAAAATAATTTCACTCTTAATTATTGTTGCTAATAAACTTAGAGGGTTTAGGCTAAACCGCCATACTAGGAACTAGTTCGAAATGAGTTTTATGATCCATTCAAATTGATCAATTCAAAGATAAATTTGCGTGATGGTCATTTTGTTCGATTTCGGTCTAGCAGCAACAGTTGGAATGGAATATAGTTGGACGAGTCAGTAAGAAGACTTATTAAGATTTTGTTAAGATATCGCGTCCCGTTATCATCTATCTATGTTATATACCAATTTATACTTTAATACATGATGTGTAGGGAATAATTAAACATCCGTTGGGCATCAAATTGAGATCAATGAGCTACATTCACAATGTAAATAACATAAACGATCTGTTCAGACAGAAAAGATCTTAATAATAATTGTTGACTTGTAATATTTTTGTTCGATATTATATAAATAACTGTCTGTTAGTTATACAACTTGCATGAATATAATGCAAGTTTTTCCTTCAACGTTCTTGCCACATTCTTGATGAATGGAAGGAAGCAGAAAGATGAAGATGAACGTTGGAATTTGAGAAGTAACTTAAAGGAACAATACAGAAAGATAAAAACACACGGAATAATTTTTTCCCTTATAAAAATTATAAAGAAATTCCCTTAAGAATGGATTTAAACGTGCGTTGCCGCCGATTACGCAAAATCGACATACTTCTAACTTCCATATACCGGTGAAGAGCGAGTAAGATTTACACGTATTGAATTCCGTATTAAGATATTTATTCTATACATACATAGATACCTAATACAGCGCATTCCTTTTGTACTTCGTATGACTGTAAAATAGCTGGTACACTATTCGCGGGAAGGTAAGGTAGTACTTACCGGTCACTAACTACACGCTGTATCTCAACCTAATCCAGAGTGAAGTTGAAATTTTGCTACCGCACTTCAAATATAATTTGTAAGTTTATTAGTGGGCGGTATCCTTCCACTTCTTCGGGTGACTCCCATACAAGACTCATTAAAACACATATTGACTATTATTGACCGATAGATACTAGTTAAAAATTTAAAAATTTTTTGCAACAGTAGCAATTTAAGCCCGGAATATGAAGGAAATTAAGGGAGCCCTTCATGTAACTGGCTGCCATATAAAAGTCTCAAACTCATTCAAATTCCTCAGAAAGATTGGAATGACATACCAATTAGCAAGATGCAGCAACTGATAGAATCTATGCCACGCAGATTGTAGGTATGTAGGTAGGTACGCGTGACAGCCCGTTAAAACACGGACACACTTAGGCCCATTCCTACGATCGTCGTAATTTTTTTTTTTTTTAAGTGATGATCGACATTCTACTGCGATCCTTGATGTTGTCGAGTCCAATTCCAAAGATTTTATTGCCACTTGGCTATCTGTGAAAATGCTAATATTCCTACTAGATATTGGAGTACACCTCAGGCAGGACAAGGCCTCCCTGATCACCATGAGCTCTGCCTGATAGACACTACAGTAGTCTAGGAGACGGAAGGAGCTGCTAATGTTAAGCATATCAGAGAAAACACCGCAACCGACCCGCCTTCAGTTTGGAGGACTCTTCCATCCGTACCAAATCGATTTCACATTCTAATTTTTGTCAAAATCATAACTGGGAGGGGTGTAGTCGGTGCTCTCAGAAATATTGTTGAAGTGATTCAAGATTGTTGAGTGACATGCATATATGGCAGTCCACTGTGAAAACGCTCTAAGCCTCTAATTCGAATGGTTCCACTACCTGCTATTTGCTTGCTAAAAATATGTAGGGGTGTGATATTTAATGGCATCCTATTATAGTGCTGCAGAAGGAGTTCTCAGAGCTCAGCTGATGCATATACCATACATGCTGATCTTTGTACCTTCGATATATAGGTCCTGTTAACGGCTTTGTTTAGAGCCGTTAACCAGACCGTACATAAGTATCGGTCTGACGCAGTGGCGGCTCGTGCCTCTCTTAACAGGTGAGGTTGAATTGGAACATTAAAGACAACTTTATGTCGAACTAAAACTATATGAGCAACCTGCGGAGTCATTGAGTAACAAAACAAAAAATCACTAGCAACTTGATGACTTTTCGTCCTGAAAATGGTAAGGCTCAGTCTCACTAGCCTTATGTGGCGAGCCGCCACTGGTCTGATGTCGGACACGTAGAGCCAATGAACTATTCGGTGTTGCATACTTTTTCACACGAGTTAAACGTAACTAAGTGAGGAAGTACTAACCCTCGCTAGCTACACATTTCTCCCAACTCTTGGGCAATTTGTGGATACCAGTACCACGCCAAAAAAAAATTCTCTCTTTCGAAGCATACCCACTCATCAAGCCATTTTCGGACGTCTTCGTAAGTAACCGAAGTGATGCTCAACGAGCGCGTGGCAATTAGCGGGAGGGGGTAGCACCTTCCAGTTGAGTGTGGCCTAGTTGCGGACCAGTTTTGACGTATGCGTTGTCGTGGAGGAAAATCCCCTTGTCATGTCTTTGTTGATATTCCGGCCTTTTTTCACGCAGAGCACGGTGCAATTTGATCAATTGTTAGTGGTAGCGGTGGGCATCGACAGTTTCATCAGGTCTTATGAGCTCATAGTAGACGACACCCTGCTGATCCCACAAAACGCGCCTCTCAACGCTCAGGTCAAAATCGTCGTCTTTGAATCGACGAAACCAAGCCCTGCACGTTAATTCCGCTAAAACATCGTTAACATAAGCTTCCACAAACATTTGATGCGATTCATCTGCCGTTTTCTTCAAATGAAAGCAAAAAAGCAGAGCTTCCCGCATATGTTTGTTTTCTGGGTAAAAACTAGACATGATCAGCACAGGACAAACTTACTATATGTTTGTGACGATGTGAACTGATTAATGTTAACAACTAACCAACCCTTAAATAAAAAATGGCGTCGCTAGGTTGCTTAACACGCTCACTAACTCCATTATGTGTCAACGATCATTTTAAGCTTATACAACTGGTATATTAAAGTAAACAGGTAAAAAAAAATTTGCAACGATGACACCGACTTTGGCATCATATATCAGTTACTTAAGTTTCACAACTCATTTGTAAAAACTTTTTGCAACAACAAAAACATTGTACACACCACTCCACGTTCAGGTGCATAGCTTTTCGAAAAAGGTAGATCGGGATCGGAGGAGACAATCATCTAATCGACCACTTAACAGATTAATACCTAACCTAACTACCATGCTACAAATATTCCCAAAATGTACTTTAATTGTAACGTACACTACTCCTAAGCACATAGACTGCATGTCACGTCAGTCCGTTTGATGTGTGACTTACAAATGATGTTCCTCTGCATTGCGTACGCATATTGTCAATCAAACCTAGTAGTACGATGTATGCATTCTTGACATTACACAACTCTATAATCACGTACAATGTGATTAATACAAAAAAACGCGCATGACACAATTATCATGCTAAAAGTGTTATCAAACAGAATTTTGTTTGCGTCTTCAAGCCCATCCAAATGTGAATGTAATACGAGTATGTAAGCCAATATAAACTACACACTCTCTGCTGACAGTACGCGAATAACGACAAAAATATCGTTCATAAGCCAGACTTGCATACGTATCTAAATATCTAAAGCTTGTCACAGAAGAACCTGCCTTAAGCTATCATCGTCTACTTTAAAATAAGAAATTTCAAATGTCTTATCTTGAGCGCTGTCCTCAATTGAATTGTAAGGCGTGTACACGAGCGGTCAGTTAGATATTTACGAAAAAGGAAAGCTAATTCTTCGTTTTGTTGTTGTTGTGCGATGTCGATAAATCTTCTGAGAATTTAGAAAACACGGAAAGGAATAAAAGATAAAATACGTGTAACGCGGAACTATATGTGGAATGGCAGCTTCAACAAATTCTTCACGACCGATTGGTTCTACGCTGAACATAACTAAAGAAACAGCAGTCTAGGCTCCATACGTCCATTCAAGTGAAATCTTATATTCTTCATATGGAAAGGGTGATTAATATTTATGGCATGATGCAGGTTGCAGGCGAAGCGATGCAACTCCGAATGCCCGATCATCTTGTTGACATCATTTATCCGTTTTAGAGCCAAGAAACATCGGCGATTGTTCGCAATTCGTTGGTGAGTTTATGATCCTGGGTGGTGTTCGCATTCATATTATCCCTTCTGGGAATCGGTCTTTGTCAAAACTCGACTTTCAGATTAATTCAGAGTCTTTTGTTTCGTTTGGACTCACTACATCTCAACGCCATATTACTGGAGCATTTAAGATACATGGGGCAAACTATGCACACTATAACTGAAAGCTTCTATCAGAGATAAAAACTAAGGAGATAACGAAACTATCAACACCACACACTATTTAGTTTTACCGGAACAATGAAGGTTTATGCACATCGTGCCGAGAACTGCGCAATGAATTTAAAAAGACTATTCGAGCCACACTACTTGAACACTTAACCCGTCACGCCGAACCGCTTAAAAGAGACTAACTTAACTCTAACTAAACAAAACATTAACAAGCTGAAAAGCTGACTTTACTTAAAACTTGACAAGAGTCTTGGACTCTTGGTCTTGGCTCTGGGGTCTGGCCTGGCTGGAGCTATATGCTGAACTATCCAGCAAGGCAGTAAGTACACTGCTCAAAGCGTATCGTTACGTTACGTTATTGCGTTCTCTTAAGACACACAAACTGCTTAGTTCTTTCTTACACTGGAGACTGTATGTATACCGAACTGACTGTCTGTCTGGCGTCTGGAGCTAGAGCTGCGAGCAGACAGCAGAGCACCAATGCCACTTGTATTCGTATCTCGAATGGTCGCTGCTAACATTCTGTTAACCAACATACCGCGAATCCATCGTTTTACGTTCTAGCCATGGAAGCCACTAGAATATCCTTTCTCAGTTCCGTTGGCCTGGCTTCCTTCCAGAACATAATTCTAGTCTGGGCTTGGCGACCAAATGCCATAAATCAGTTTTTTTTACTTGTCCATCTCGGCGCCTCGGAGACTCCACTCGGATTTCAACTGGCCGATACTAGCGGAACTAGAAATGCAAAAAAATACTTGTTTACATCTCTGTCCTCAGTGTTCGATTCAAAACAATATTGGCAACCGTATGAATGGAAGAAAAAAAATATTGCAGCAAGATGCGCTCAACTTCTGCGCACCTGTCGAACAATGTGTGGAGTGGAACACACTGAACAGCTCACCGATTGACGACGTTAGAAGTTTTGCTTTTACCATTTACTACACTCATTCATAACGATTCCATCCAACTACACAAAAATCTATCGGGGATTAGTTTGTCGAACAAAAGAAATGTACGCCAATAGACATGATGGATGGCATGGTGTCTTTTCAGAAAGGTTGTTTCATTCCATCCATTCCAATCGTAAGATAATAATAATCAATGGCGCAACAGCCTAAATCGGGCCTAGGCCTTAAAGTAATGCTAGAGTTACTTCATTACTAGACCAACGGTGAAGTGGTCAGCTACACGCTCGTCCGTGATTATTACCCCGATTTTAACTCAGGTACTCATTTACAGCTGAGTGAACTGGTAGTCCGGCACCCAATACCATTTTCGAAAACTACTTGTCACCAAGCAGATTCGAACCTGGTACCAGGTGCGCCGAAAGCAAGTGCTCTAGCCACTAAGCCACCCAGACTACTCCAATCGTAAGATACTCTATATGAAATACTGAACTCTGGTTTCCATTGTAGTCCGGGATAAGGAGTGGGCATGTAGTTTGTATATTATTAAGGACTCTCATTTGGTTACAACATTTATAAGGACTTTCACAGGAGACGTGAAGGAAGGACTCACTCGATTTCTTGCATATCTTTCCTTTAACTTTATTATTTTTTTGGGTACAAGTCCGTAAAGTGTTTGCTGCTGAGATGCGTTGTAGGTTACTATGCAACTGGTAACCTAAACGATAACCAGGAGGCTATTGAAAATGTATTGTTTAGAAAGAAGAGAGTACATCTCTTCTCAGCATTAAATGCGTTCCGGACTTCTACCCAAAAAATAATAAAGCTGCGCTAAGACTGTTGGGAGATTTTTTTTTGCTTTGATTGCTCTAGTAGCGCATCTACATATATTTTCTAAGTTTCAACTTTCAAGCATAAGTCGTTTTTGAGATACAAGAAACCACCCCTCACCTCAGGCGCGAACACAGAAAATTCTTTCGGGGGGGTTTACATACAAATTTACGCGTCGAGTATTAGTTACATTTAGTTGTGAGTTCTTAATTACATCATTTCGGGGGATTGAGAGGGGGAGAAGGGAGGGGGTGGAGGGGTGTTGAACCCCCCAAAAAGCCACTACGTTCGCGCCTGCCTCAACCCTATATCTTGCTACCTCTATTAAAAATTATATTTTTCTATACTAGAACCATGTATCGTCGTAAATTTTTAGATTTCTATTCATTACGGTTTTCGATATAAAAACTAAAATTTTTGAAAAATTGCTTACCCTTCATATTTGTCCCCCCCACCTACCCCCTTAAATATTTTACTTCCAGTAACCTCCACTTGTGATCCCATATACAGAAACCAAATTTTATTTTCCTGGTTTAGAAGATATTGTAATCTAATGCCATGTTTCCACTGCCTCGTAATCTCGCGATTAAGAGAACGAGATTAAGCACTTAGGGACTTCATTTGTAAGGGGAGGGGGGAATTTGGTATTTTCATATATTATATATAACAATTGTGGCAAATGCCCTGCCTGTCGCCCCCCTCACCCCACAAATAACGTCCCTGCGTGCTTAATCTAGTTCTCTTAATCGCGAGATTAAGGTGTAGTGGAAAGGTGGTACAAAGCTTTTTACCCCCAACTTACAGACTTTTTCCCCACCTACAGACATCACCCCCCTCCTTAAAGATTTTAGCTCTTGCTTAATCTCGAAGTATCCCTAAAGACAACCACAAAGTTTCAACCTTCTGACATACATCGCTCAGGAGGTATGGATTTTAGAATGTTTCAATCTCGGTTTTCAAGCGTTTTGGGCTCATTAGTTTCTCCCCACTCGCACAACCCTCAACCCCTATCGACCATTTTTTTTACAAATAAGTCCACTATCATAGTACATAAGTTCTAATTTTCAGCCTCCTAGCTCCTGAGATCTAGAAACCAAAATTTTTCATCTAAAACGCTCGCCCTCCTCCCTTCATACACCACCACCCCTGCAAAAGATATCACTAGTAGGGGCTCACCCATTCTACCTACCATACAAATTTCAACTTTATATCTCAAGGGGTTTGAAAGCTACGCACCATCAAACAGTTTTGCGTACGGCGCACGACGTCAGTACGGTGGACAGACGGACATATTTTTTTGCTTTTTTGGGGTCTACTAGTTCTAAAACGTCAAAATACAAAATTTCAGGGTAGTAAATTTTTTGGAAATTTCAGGCCGATAACAATACTTTATTATTTGAAAAAATGAAGTAAAATTAATACCTACATATATACAAAATTTCAAATTCCTACCCTGAAGCGTTTAAAAGTAATCGGAAAATAGTGTTGAATGCGTAACTTAAGGATTTTTCGTATGGAAGCTACCGGAAGGAGTAGAAGGACTTTCAAATTAATAAAGTCGAACTTCGTTTTCATTCAAAACTAATAGGTTTAAAAATTCTAATTCGAGGTTCAATGATTACTTGAGTACGTAAATTGAGTGAAGACAGGATATTTATATAGCAGCTACACTAACTATTGGAATTGTCTTCATAATCATACCTTTAGCTCTAACTATTGGAAACTCAACACATACTAAATTTTAAAGTTGTAGCTTAAATAGTTTTGAAGTTATCGGTCAATATTTTTGCATGTTTTAAGAACTCTTTGTATGATAGCGATCCGAAAGAGTGAAGAAATTTTACTGACTATAGTTCGAACTTCATTTTCTCTCAAAACAAATTTGTACAAACTTTCAACTTCATGGCAAAATGATTTCTTTATATCTTTATGACAACTTATTTTCGGTAATACAGAAACACAGTCAAATTTTATTCAGGTAAATTTATCTACGACTTTTAGCAAATTCGAGTTCATTTCATCATAATGCCGCGTTTCCACTATCGCACAAATCTAATGCGAACTAGCGCGAAAACAGGAAATTCGCATTAGTTCGTAACTCTGGTTGAGAATCGCGTAAATTCTCATCGATGGCGGTGCTTGGATTAAACGGGATTCGAATTGAACACATATGTAATGTTTCCATTATCGCCTATGCATTCGCGTCCAATACACATGTGTGTGATAGTGGAAATGCGGCATTACGGTTTGCTGGGTAGATGTCGCGCTTGAACACTTTTTGAGAACCGATATTTAAGTAGGCACTATGTAGTAGAGTAGCTATTATTACAGTTTTTATTTGATATTGAAATAGTTGACACATTGAATCGAGGCCAATTTGGATTTGCTCCAATTATGCAGACCGCGAATGGTATCATCTTGTACGTGGAAAATCAATTTGCGATTCCCTAGTAGCTTGTATGATTGCCTACACACGGTATATGTGATACGATAAGATGTAATAAGATTCCTACAATAGATTCGAGTTGCATCAATTATTATGTCCAACAAAAGAAACCGTAGTGCTGCAAAGCTGCAACCGCATTAGGACTGTATCTAAAGATGAAGCGGCATATGGATACATGCCACGTTATACCACAGGTAGGCGGTAGAGGAGTCGGGAATACAGTATTCGCCCGATAAGTTGGACACATGAATGATATCTGTGGATATTAAGTACGTACCTATTTCATTATGCGGGAATAGTATTCTTTAATTCAGAAAAAAACACGGTTAGAGCAGCAGAATAACATAGCTGCGCTGGCATCGGGTATTAAATAATAATAAATTACAACTTAATGAAATGATCTTAGATCTTATAATCTGGTTCATACATGGGATCTTGTAAATGGAAATGGATTTAGATTGCTTGTCATCCACACTTTCCAATTTCCATACAAACTTTGTCTTTACAATTATTGTTGGCACTTTATGTTCGACCTAACAAGTCCACCATAGCAGCGAAAAAGATATAAGCACCTTGTACAATTATCGGTTTCTGTCACGACTGGCAATAAATTTGAATTGAATTGAGGCCGATGAAAGCAATATGTGATTCTACCGAGGAAGACTTATTGTTCATGTACCTACACACATATGTATTTTCGTCAATGGGATGATTACCTGCCTAACATCAACGTACGACTGATCCTGGTGCCTCTAAAGTCAACAGTCTTAACGATGCTTTTAAATTTCAAAAATATAACGAATCGATTTTGTAATCTTAGAACACTAACTGGAACAATTTTTACATTCACGCGTAGCATAAAACCGAGGTCTGTTCTTTACGTTTCTAGGAGTTTGTCGCGCAAGAGGCACCTCAGGGGATGGTAGACAGTAGTAGCATAACATACCTTTTGATGAGTACGGTATGCTATTGCAGTACGATACTGCTTTTTTTGGGATAAGTGATGGTTTTAACAACTTTTCATCACACCATGCACTCGTAAAACTTCATAGCTTCGCATAATGTATTTAAAAGCGATTTAAAATATTTCGACGGCCGCAGAAAATAAAACCACTCCCGTGATGAATTTCTATCTTAATAGCTAGATAATAGAAATTCCATTATGTAATTGCATATGCCTTTATTTATACAAAAGTATACTCCACTTGCAACCATTAGATAATTTACAGAAATGAGACATTGTCCTAACTATAGTGTCACCACTGTTCGATGCATTTCCAAGGTCGATGACAAATTGCATCGGTACATCGCACAACTCTTCGCCAGGTCACGCTGATTGATCGATTGATGCAGTTCAACCGGATTCTGTTCGATTTACCGTTGCAATCTCTTTCTTCTTTCTTACCTGAAAGGTAAGTTATGTTGTTCAGATGTGGAAGCATTTTTGCACGGCTATTGTTTGCAATACTTTAACCTTGCTGGCATACCATAAAATACGTTGAATACCTGTGTCAAGTGTTGATGGTAGTATGTGCGAATAGCTTAAGAAACTGTTTACTATAAGGAGGTCGAATCAATGCTGCATAGCAGTATTTAAGAAAAGAAATAGGCACATTATAGTGTAATCGTTTAACGATTTCACTTGATTAACAAGAAAAGACCTCAGGACAGGATGTAGGGAATTGTTTGTAGTCTTTTCTCGAGAAAGCCTTTTCCGAAATGCTCTGTGCTTGCTAACTGTTCGATAAAATTAACTAAATTAATACACAGATTTATTGGTATGAACTGGTAAATTAAATTTTTGTGCATATTAAACATAGTTTAATCAGCTTCAAGCTAAATGTAAGAAAGGCTCTACATCTATTTTAGCTAAAACCAAAAAAAATTGTTACATACTGGTTTTATTGCAGAAACAATTAATTCCTTGAAGCTATGAGCCCTTAAATACGAATTTTTTTCAGCAGCAGTAAGAAAGTTCAGTTTCATAACTGATTTTCCCTAAAAGATATTGAAAAACAACAATACAACAATTAGCATTAAAAGCGAATTGTGATCGAGACCGGAAATAAAATGTCCTCAGGAGGTCCGGTTTGGACTGTCGCGCAACTGATGATGAAACAAAATTTTAAGGTTGGCACTTGGTAGTAAACAATTTTAGATTTCACGAACGAGTTGCGCTAGAAATGAAAAATGGTGAAAAGAGTCACCCTCTGAGGTGAAAAAGAAAAAAGTTCCGTTTGGTATTTTGATAAAGCTATAGTAGGGGCATAATAGAAAAAGAAAAATATAATTTTTAATAGGGGTAGTATGTTACGTGTGTGTGGGATGGTGTATGGTGTTTTCCTATCTATAGAACGTTTTATGCCAGAAACTTGAAACTTAGTGAGTATGCAGTGGTGGCTCGCCGCATAAAGCTAGTGAGGCTGAGCTTTAAGCTTGTGTTATACTGTATGACCAATGAGAGCTTTCTACAAGCTCGCCACACATTTCACGAAAATATATGCAAGAAACTGGGAAAAAAGCGAACAGTGTAACACAAGCTTAAAGCTCAGCCTCACTAGCTTTTTGCGGCGAGCCGCTACTGAGTATATGGAGATCTACTAGAAAAGTTATTTAGATAAAAAAACCTCTCAAATATCCATTGGTGTATCCAAGGTAAAAGATTATCAGCCAATATACACGCTTATTCTGGAAAACGTCGAATTTTTTATTCCTACCGACTATGCGGTTCACATTCGATATCCAGTCACGGCATGCGATTATTAAAAACGCTTGAAAACTGTTTTATCGACATACTTTAAAGACCTTTTTTTCGGTTATTTAAAACCATATTTTAAAGCAGAAAAATGTTCAAAACTTCGAATACTGTAAATGTGAGAGATGAAACATCTCAATTTTTTCTTTATTTTCTTGCCAATTACTGTCTGAAAAAAGTTTAAAAATGCGGCTATTTTATTGCGGATTTCAACTATAAATTTTTTAAAAAAAAGTGAATCGTTTACCCGTTTTCAATAATTTAAAATTAGGTGAATCGCAGTTCACGGTCCTGTCGATGGGTTCCAGAATACGGGTGATAATATATTGCACAAATTTCGTCACATCTCTTAGGTTTAATAATGAACTAATTTTAATTCTACGGATTATTTTTGCCTAAAAAGTGTTTGAAGTGAAACTTCTTTAGCGGCGTGTGAAATTTCAAGGTCGCGTCACGTTTAAGCACATTTCGTTACACGATAGAGCAGAAAGATGAAACGAAACTCGATGAAACGATGGTACGAAAAAACGACACTGCGAGAGAGTGGTATTCCCTTCTGACTACACCCATAGAATTTGAAATACTACTCCTATCTCTTCCCCCTCTTCACCTATCCCTTTTTAAACAACTGATTTCCCTCACCCCTCTCTCACCCCTTACTTTACTTGTCTTCTTACACCCCTTTCTCCTAATTTTAACCTTCCACTGTATACCCCCCTCTGTGTACCCTTATCATTCTACCCCTCACCCTACATATTGTCCCCCCTCTTCTACTTTCTCTATCCTCCCACCCACCAGCCTTTTCTATACCCTCTACCCCCTCCTACAAAACATTGAAAAACTCAGAAAATTTATTTCGAATACTACTCCTATCTCTTCCCCCTTTTCACCTATCCCTTTTTAAGCAACTGATTTCCCTCACCCCTTGTCTTCTTATACCCCTTTCTCCTAACTTTAACTCTTCACCCCCCTATTGTATACCCCCTCTGTGTATCCTTATCATTCTACCTCTCACCCTACATATTGTTCCCCCTCATCTACTTTCTCTATCCCCTCACCCCACTCTCCTCTATACCCCCTACCCCTTCCTACAAAACATTGAAAAACTCAGAAAATGCAAATTTTGTATTATTGTATTTATTTTGAAATGCTCGCTCTCTCTGTCTCCCACATTGAATCTCTCTTATTCGTTTTCTTTATTTTTCAAGAAGTTTCACTTCTATCATCGCTGTTTTTTTTTAGGACTTTTTAGAATTCATTCGAAACTCACAGTCAAAGTTCTGGTTAAATTTTAACTGAAGGTCGTAATAACGGCCCTAAGAGAGTATGAAAGGATTGAAAAAAATTTCACGAATACCGTCTTATCTCCTTGGGTATAATAAGGCACGTACATACTGTACAGACTACTAGTATATAGTAGATCGGTCAATCGAACTGTGTCTCCTTAAAAAAGGTTAATAAAAAAAAAATAGTTATTTCATAAAATTCTTATTAAAAACTTTTTTTCCTCGACAAAACCTTTATTTGTTGTAGGTAAGGGTTCCGTAGTTGATTCCATGAGTTCCAATGTTCGCGAGAAATTCCACCAGCGATTACTAGGTTACTGTATTTCCTTGTGCCCTGAGCGAATATTCAACCTTTACCGAATAATAGAAGCAAATTGAATCGTTACTTCCAAAGTAATGGTTAAATTATGCATGCAAGAAACCGCACTGTTAAGTTCTTGCAATTTGAATGGATTTTGAACCATCACATACGAAGTTGCGGGCACAGTTAATAAATAAATAATACATACTGCTGGATACAACATACGTGATTCACTCGAATCAACCTCATTTCGCATTTCCCAGAATATTACATTATCGCTAAGGGCATTCAAGAATTCATGAAATGCACTGTCAACATTTGCAATAAGTACGAATACCAACACTTCATCAATCCATTTCGACATATTGGGCAAATACTACACTTCCATAGCTTCAATTCCTTTAATATGTAAATTTTTAAGCCACAGCAGAAAAGTATATTGAAAAATTTTACTCACGTTTGTTGACAATTGACTTGACAGGCTCATAACTTGATCCCTCGCATCAGTTAACTCTCGTTTAAGGCGACGAACTTCATTGGCTTGACGTTCTTCAGCTGAACCATACAAGGAACTTCCACCGGATAGCAAGGACGCGGCACTACCGTGCACTGCAAATAATCAAAAAAAAAAAATTAATATGGACTGTCGAGAATTGAATTGCTACTGCATACCTTCGTCGTTCTTTTTCGGATACGTTAAACGATGACAACTAGTCAGATTTGTTGGACCAGGATGAGTTGGCGATAGAGGACCACCGAAGCCTCGATTCGGTGGAGTAGGAGAGGTTGGCTGACTCCACGGAACTGCTATATGATGGCCATTTGAACCACCCTGGATAGTGCCTACTGGTAGGCAATAGTACGGCTCAATGTCCACATCTGGTCCACGGCTCAGCATAGAAGGGTACATTTTCTCGGATTTGGTTGATCTGGAAATTTTTCAATGTTGTTTTTATGGATGAAGATTCAACTTTAATAAACTAATAAACATTGTAGAAAAATGCCGGCAAATAAATCTCACAATTAACAGTAGGTAACAACATATAAAAAGATTTACATTACAATTAAAAACGTTTGTTTGTTGTTGAACTAGAAAATTCTTACAAAAGCTATACAAATTGCATAGCCCCAAAGCGCAGAATTCGAAACATAATATTTAAAAAGAACAATTGATTTTATAAAAACAAACATAATACAAAATTAGCGAAATGATTGCTTCCTATAGAAAGAGATTAGAGAATTACAACTCCATTTTAGCTAGTCCTTGAATATTAAAACTGAAGCGCATTTTATCAAATTTTATGCATCTCAGCATTAAAAGCTTGCGCTCAGACTATTGTTAGATTTTTGGTAATTGGTACCAAACTTAAGAACAACCCTGTAAAAGTTTACCTACATTTTTATGAGTTTAAGCTAACTAAAAGTAGATGGTATCATTAAATCACCAACAAAGAATATGTAGAGATTTTATTAATCTATGGACTATATAGTATAATATAAACACAGGAGCTGCACAATTATAATGTCATCCTAGAGTCCGACTTCAACAGAAACGGTATCATAACCATTCACAGCTTATATACAAGAAGAACAGCATCATTACAGCTCGGATTCAGTGTAAATCTATGGGCAGGTGTAATTTTATTGCATTAGGTCACTATCCACTAAGACTTAAGGCTCCATGTGCACGTTAAATGAAATTTTGATGATTTATGACTGTTTTCTTACCAATATTTCACTTTAATGGCAACAAAAAAACAACATGAAATTACACCATTTTATTAGCTGGTATGTAAACTAGGTCATCCATAGAGAAAAAATTCAAACCCGTATTTGGAAAAAATGCTATTAGAACAACAACCATTGAACATTTTCTAAAATGCATAAATTTGAGTTTTTTAAACGCATATTACCTATTTCTTGAATAATTAACATGTCATTTTCATTAATATAATGCTAGAAAAAATCTTAAAGAAGGTCTTCCATAGATCAAATTTTAAAAAAATTTCATTTTTGTTAATAATATATAAAGTCAAACTGAAGCAATTGTTCACGATTTTCATGGCATGAATTACATAAGAAGACCGCATTTCTTTGAAAAGTATCATAGATAGTATAACTAATTGGTATTTCTAGAAGATAAATCAATGAAAAATTTATTGATTTTTAATAGTTATGCGTTTCAAATAATTTGAAAACATGTAACACTTTTTTTCTTTCTGTAAAATCAAAATTAGTTCGCTGATAGACAGGGAACGATGCAAACGTATTGTCCACGCCAAATTACACGAACGAAAAACGATTTCAATCGATTAAAATCGTCTCAAGAAAGAAAAATCAAACAGGGATAAAAAATTGTCGTACCGGGGCCTTAATAGTTCCAACGAAATACATTTTTTAACAAATGATCAACGGGGTTTATTGGATGATATTCCGCTGCTACTATTAGCTTCAATTTTTAATCAACATAATGATGCTTCAGCTCATTACGGTTGACAGATCAAGGATTGGTAAGATTCCAATTACAGCAATCGCTGGTTCGTTAGAAATGGTGCGATGGTGATCCCTGGAGACCTCCTGATCCAATTATACGACTTTTTGTGTACGAGGAGGAATGAAGGAACCTTGTTGACGCAACGAATGTAACAACATTGCAAGATCTGAGTGCCAGGATCGATGCTGTAGTACCAGAAGAAAGGAGTATGAATTCTAAGACAATACTTGGAACGCGCACTTTAGTGTGCATTAAAAATGTAAAAAAAACTGCATTACTAATTGATGTTTTCTTGTTAAGCTACCACAGAAGCAATTATGATTGAATGTTAGTTGCTTTCCGGCAGGGACGTCATTTGTGGGGGCCGGGAAGGCATTGGCCCCCTCCTGAAATTTGTTTTCTCATATGTTATATAAACAATATATATAAAAATATATACATTCATATCATCTGGAAAAAAACTGAAATGACGTTCCTGCTTTTCGGTGTCAGTGGAGTAAATCCCCAACACGAAATTCCCCGACTGTTGATAATTCGCTTCGCTGTCCTTGAGGACATGATAATTGGAAATCATTCACTGGAGAGGCCAGTTTTATAAGACTGGGTTGGACTAGGTCCGAAGGAGCTGTTTCGTCATGGTACAGACTCTTCACACAGTACAGACTCTTCACTCGCGGATTGTAAATTTGATTTCGATATCGCTATATAGAATTATCCCCAGCAATTTCACCAGCTGAAGAGTATACCATCTGATGACGAAACAGCTCCTTCGGACCTAGTCCAACCCAATATTATAAAACGGGCCTCTCCAGTGAATGTTTTCCAATTATCATGTCCTCAAGGACAGCGAATTATCAACAGTTGGGGATATCGCATTGGGGTTTCACTCCACTGACACCGGAAAGCAACTAACATCTAATCACAACTTCATTACTCTTAAATATCCTATTAAAGCGTGAGTTCCGCAAGGATCAGTTTTGGAACTATTCGTGTTACTGATATTTACATCGGATTTCCCAACGCAGGTTTGTAAAACTACAACAACTTTCGCTGATGATACTGCTATCCTAAGCATTCATGAAGGTGTTTGTATAGCAGCCAAGAAACTCTACGTACACAGGAACAATGGCTTAAGGCATGGCATATAAATGTCAATGAAGGCAAAAGCGCTTATTTTATATTTGTGCTCGAAAGAGAAATAGGTCCTAATCATAGAGCTATATATATAATGGAGATAGCGAGCAGCGACTTTTTTGAAGCCGGAGGTTTTCTCGCAAAGGACCGGCGATATTCACTATGCTTCTATCAGCATCTTACTCACATGTATGTTAAACCCCGGTATTGAAAAGAAAAAAAGCCCAACCTTTAAATACTAGGCTAATATTTGCATTTCACTGCCACCGGGCATGAAACACTCCATACAAAAACAGTCGCTTAAACTTCAAAATGCTTCACAGTGCTTTATACAGAAACGGCGCTTTGCGATCTCGGTTAGTTATAGCTCTATGGTCCTAATGTTAAATTCAATGGACTAACATAACTCAACATAGCGAAGTATAATACTTAGGTATGCATATTGATCATAAGCTATCATGGAAAAAACATATCGTATCTAAAAAGAAACAACTAAACATAAAACTAAAGCAAATGGTTGATTAACAAAGATTCGAAACTCAAACTAGAATGGAATCTGATTTCGTACAAAATGATACAAGCCTATATGGACATATGACATTCAACTTTAGGGCTCTGCTTCCAACACAAACTTAGAGCTGATACAAAGATCAGATATGATATAGTTCTCAGAACGATCGTACTACTGCTACACGACAATTGGTGCTACTTGGGATGAAAGGTAGTTCAATTCCCTAAAAAACAACCTATTACATGTTAATTTGTAAATATTAGTTTTGAAGATATAACGTTTTTAGTGAGTGAGGGTTCATGCCCGAAACACTTCTCTCTACCATCCTGTATCTCCGTGTATATTGAAAACTAACCCACCCTGTAAAAAATGTATGGCAGCAAAATATGTAGGTATAACTAGAGTCACTGTATAAGAACTAACACAAACATCCACTATCTTGAGTACGGACAATGACCACTTTTGGTACATATTTAGTACTAAAAACCTGCGAATTTAAAAAATCGCAGGTTTCTTAAATGGCATAGTTTTAGTGTGTATACGTGTAGCAGATGGATTTTGATGGACGTTTCACGGAATCGAGATATGTCTCATGAAATGTCCACTAAATACAGCGTTTATCCACTTTAGTGGAGATCCTTAAAATAAAAAATCGAGACAACTGCAAAAAAATTTTCAAATGTACTGGTTTCAAATGAAACACACATTGTCCGTACTCAAGATAATGGATGTTTGTGTTAGTTCGTATGAAGTGACTCTAGGTATAACAAGAAATCATCCTTTAAAAATTGTCGATCCAGTACCGCACACCCTGTACACAAAAACCGTATGTCCTTTATCTGACGTGATCACCGGTAACACCCACCTACGTCATGGAATCGTATTGCGCGCAGTGTAATTAAAAACACTTAACAAGTTTAAACTTTGTGACATTAACCGCTTAGGAGGTATGAATTTTAGAATGTTTCGTTTTCATCTTTAGAGAATTTCGTACGCATTGATTTGCCCACACTCCCACACCCCCAGAGCAATATGGATTTTTTTTTTTTTTAAATAGCTCCACTATCCAAGTCTACTTAAATACCCAAGTTTCAGCATTTTAGCCCAAACCGTTGCTAAGATCTAAAACCAAAACTTATCGGCTGAAATACTCCCTACACACACCTAAAAAGATGGTTGAAAAATAACGGAAAATGAAAATCAGCTCCCTCTATGCGGAACTGATTTCTTAAAAACCGTTAAGTGTAAAAGCGGAACTATGCCTCTGGCGGAGACTCAAAAAAGCCGATACAAGAACCAAATTCAAGTCCAGACATCAACGTGTGAGTTACATTCATTGTCTTCTTCCACTGGAGTTTTCAGTGTTTTTCTCCCACTCTTTCAATGTTTTCTTCGCCGATCGGACTGTCTCGCTTCACTTCGTTCGTGTTCGTCTTCTTCCTGAAGTTTTTGTTTTTCGGTGTTCAATCAAATCAGCCGCGTCTTTTGGCTTATGCTTTCGCGTTTTTCGTAATTTTTCACGAAAAATTTGCTCCATTTTCCGCGAAAATAGTTTCAAACGATGCGGAAAGTATTGCGAGTTCAAATTACCACAATATCGGGACAGAATCTATTGAAAATTTTCGTAAAAAGCCGAACAAAAATTGTGTATGAAAAGTTAGGTTAGTTCGAGTGGTGGCGGGTTAATGGGCGATATGGGTGGTGGACTGCGAAGCCCGACCCTACGTCATTTGTTTTTTCGAGTTGACAGTAGTGTCCGGTTCGGTTTTTCTTGAATGGGCGCGCGCGGTGGTTTTATCTGGTCCTGATTTGTGTAGAAACCGGGGGATGTTGCCGGTAGTTTCCGGTGCATTTAGGTAAGTGGAAAAATTTAGGTTTTTGTTGTTATTTTTTTAACGTTTCGATTCTGTGCCAGCCTTAATTTTTATTTCAAAGAATTTCGAATGTGTTTAACGTTGTGTGAGGGAGTCTGACTTCCTTCTATTTCTATTTAAGTTGCCCGTGGAAATTGAGGTCGAGTTAGGGTGCTCCCCCACTCCCCCCCCCCTGCGCTTCGCTTCACATATAGTGCTAAGATTCTAATGCAGCTTTCAGGTTCTCGAAGCTGGTGCAACACACTTGAAAGTCGCTCTGTTTAAAAGACGAGGCAGTTGAAATCTGGCCAAACTACCCGAAAATGTGCCATAACATACTATGGGAAAATCTTCATAAGATGTATGAATTCCTGACGATATTTAGTCCTGACTTTAAGTGAGTGAGTTCCGAGTCAGCTAGTTCAGTGAACTGTTCGTTTCGTTATTGTGACGAGTAAAAAAAAAAAATCCTCAGTTCTCTGGCGAAAAAACTAGTTCCTTTGAAGCTCAGAGTGAATGTGATGACCTAAAAAAAAGGTTCTCACTTCCCTGGCGAAGGAGGTAGTTCGTTTTCAAGCTGTGTCACGTGGCGTATGGAACTGCAATTCACCAAAAGAAGTGAGTTACTTCACTCACTCACTTCAGTGAAGTGTTCTTTTGGAACAGTTCACTCCGCAACGATCCATCTCTACATCAAGGTCGTCTAACCGTCCTTCTGAACTATTGACATATAGGTTTCTTCGCCTGCATAAAAGGATGGAAACTCCCCAAGTAACTGGTGCGATATTGACACTGGACAATAATGGATATGCTTTTCGCCCTTGCAAGCTTAGCAGGTGTAATCTAATGGTAGATGGAACACCATCGTGGTAATAACCCTTGTAGGTTGTCACCCTCAATGAAATTAGAGCGTTATAACAGGATGCAAACGTCTGAAGTAGAAAATAACTGTGTAGACAAAACGTGGCAAGTAAAGTAAATACAGTACTACGACATTTCGGCGACAATATAGTACAAAGGATTTATAGAAGCGGAAAAGGCTTCCTCTCTATGCCCAAATTCAGGTAGGGCCAACCAAGGCCAACATGTGGACAGTCTACTTGTCTGCGTTGACTATTACTCGATTGCGCTGGTGCTACTATGCCACCGTACCAACACGATGAACCTTATTACCCATCTGTTTTCACCAGGTTTTCGGGATCACTCGGCCATCCTTTTGTTTACATCACCTGTATATACAAAGTTTACTAAGGCCCGGTATTTCAATGTAGAGTTAACTTGTAGGTCCGGTATTTCAATATAAAATTAACTCGAGTGGTTTTGATTAACTGACAACTTAGATTTGATTAGATTGCATCGGAGCCGGAGGGATTCCTCCAAGCACCGCGACCATTGGTCTTATGTGCTATACCTCATTGATCTTTCTCCAGTTTCAACCTAGAAGTCCTCACTCAGCTTTATTTCTCTAAGGGATTTATCTAGTTGGTGTAGGTCTATTTTTGCAATAGTACTATGGTCCACAAAATGTTCTCCGAAACACTTGTGGCGCTGAGCTGCGACTGCCTCATAGCAGCACAAACTGTGTTCAGAGGTTTCTGCCTGCAGTTGGCACAACCTGCACAGGTTATCAGTTATGATTCCTATTCTTTTAAGATGATCTTTCAAGCGCGAGTGACCCGCGAGTATTCCGGTTATTACCCGTACTTTGTTTCTATCAAACTGTAGAAGCTGTTTGCTTCTTTTAGTTGAGTGGTATGAATTTTTTCTTCTTGTCTCAGTCTGGTCAGTGGGGCCCAGTGCTGGCATTTCATGTGTTCCTCCCACACCCTTATGATCCTTTTAATGGGTTGAGATTCCACCAGCGGCGGCTCGCCGCATAAAGCTAGTGAGACTGAGCTTTAAGCTTGTGTTACACTGTATGACCACGCTGTCAAATTGCAGTAATATGGCGAAGTAGGCGAATACAAATAAAACTCACAACAGTGTAACACAAGCTTAAAGCTCAGCCTCACTAGCCTTATGCGGCGAGCCGCCACGCCACTGGATTTCACAGAACGGCTCTGGTCCAGTAGAGCGGACCGCTTCTCCGTCTCTTGCAAGCTGATCTGCTATTTCATTACCCTCAACGCTCTCATGACCGGGTACCCAGTGCAAGAGGACTCTCTTGTTGATGCACAACTTTTCTTGGTACTGCCACTCCAGTTTTGAGTTGACCGTGTGCGCAGTCAAGGCCTTTATCGCTGCCTGACTATCTGTGAAACTGACTATGTTAGCTTACAAGTTAACTCTTACATTGAAATACCGGGCCTAAGCGATGTTGGTTAATCTGATTTCTATCCATTCCTTCATTGACCATTTTGCTATTTACAGATGCTTCCATCACGTTGGTGAGGTTTACTTTCTTTCCATTGCTTCCATTGACACATCTATATGGCTGGGTTGGCTATGCGGATAATATCGAATCGGGGGTAGTAACGAAACACATAATCATTTTGAAAGTTCTGTGCAGTGACAGATCGACAGCGTCATGCAATGACTGTAGTCCAGACCTGGAGTTGGCATTGCATAAAACGGAGGCGGTTCTATTAAGCTCTCGAAAAGTGAGCGAGCAAAATATCATCTCTTAGTCAAATCTACGGTAGATAGATAGATTGGAAATGAAATAGGGGTTGGTTTGGTTGACCACTGTCACTGCAGCCACAGTTGGGTCTATTGTGACTTCCTCTCGGATTGACAATGAAGCTTAGTATTTCGCGAAGAGGAATGGGAATACCGATGGGTCCATGAAACCCTGACCGAAGTGACGAAATATTTTGTGAGCAAAACCCTCTCATTCACAGAGGATATGCTCTGGTGTTTCGTCTTCGTCATTGCATATTCTGCAAATTTTAGTCTCAGACAGACCAATAATCCTATTGACAAATCTGCGGTATGTTGGAGTCCTAATCGACACTTGCATGTCCTTCAAGGACCATCTTTTGGCGATCAGAGATTGTTATGTCCCTTTTGAACATGTTATGTCCCTCAGCTATTTACATCGAAAATTTCGAAAGGCACACAACAGTTTTGTTTTTAAATAAAACACAGAATAATTGATATCATATTCAAACGTTGCTGGTTCGTGAGCTTCACCATGATACAAATGTAAAACTTGGCCGCATTTTGACATTGACAGAACAGTATAAAAGTTTAAGGTTGCGTTTGTATTAAAATACAAAAGTGTTACACCTATTGAATAACCCTTTGAAATCGTAAAAGAAGTATTCCTTGACTTCGATTTTTGCGCACACAGTACGTCCTTACATTAACTTGTGCTCTTTTTTCAACATAAAGACAAACATTGTTAAACACCACTCTGCCGCCACCAGCAGTAGGAAATTTGAACATTATTACATTGGATTTCCCCCTTTGAGCCTTAATCCGATCCATATAAAAATTAAGTTTCAAAAATGCGTTTTGAAGTTATCGGGAATTGTCGCGAATGCAAGCAGCAATTTTTTAAGGATTTTTGTATGGTAGCTACTCGCTCGAAAGTTTAGTTCATCATCATCAATGGCGCGACAGCCCAAATCGGACCCTAACCTTATGAACATACTGCGAAAATCTATATTCAATGGTTTTACTTATCATTGAAAAGTGTTCGAATTTCAATTTGCTGAAGTTTGCTATGTAAGGCGGTATTTAACTCATTTCAATTTTATTGTTTTCGAAAATAGAAGGACTCGGTTCCCTTAGTCATGAGTTGGTTTTGCGCAAACTTTCTTATTTATTTATTGTAAAAACATGTAGGGAAACATAAGCTTCTAACGGAACGCTGCCAAATGTGATCCTTAAACCTTTTCATGCTCCAAGTACATGTTGGTCCAAGATAGACCAGCGCGAAGTTGGTCAAATGTAGGTCAATACCAGCGTGCACTTGTTTTTTTTGGCTACATACCCGTTGGCCGTAGCTCGTAAGCTTAAGTTGTCAGCTGTACAGTGTCAAACCCTTTGACTTTAGTCAAAAAATCGACACAGCAATGAAGTCGCACCAACGCAATTTGGCTCTTGTCAGCATTTGCATTGGCTGGCCCAACACATATTCAGGTCATTACAGTGGGTTTTCAAGATTTTTAAACGCGTCAATACTATTTTGACTTGATTCCTGAAATATATTCGCAGTCATTTACATCCGCCTAATGGAATAAAAGAAAGGCACAAATTAATTTTTGACACTTGACATGATTTTTTCCCATGAACTCCATGCAATAGAAGCACTTTCCTTTCCAATGTCAGATCAGAATATTTGAAAGCGATTGTTCTCAAGTTCGACATTTTTTCTTGTTTTGAAATAGGAACATAAACGGGCTACAGATTCGACTAACATTGTCCTGATATAAATTTATTGGTCCGGGCACTTTATCTCAAATGGCAATTTGGGAGCTGTCAGGAAAATGCACGGAGTCCGAATAACACCCTTTTATCGCTTCAATGAACTTATCACCAGCAGAAGGTCTGCAAGGATTCAATTTTGTAGAAAAATTACTCAGGCAGTGGGACGAACACGTTTGAACGCAACCAACCACACAAACGTCAATAACACAAAATTGTGTGAAATAAGGATGCACTTTGGCATACTTGAAAACAAGCCCCGCTGCATCATTTTCGCCAACATAAAAGTGCCGCTCTATGGAACGTCCCCGAAGCACTCTCCGCTTTATTTATTGTAGTCCCGACTCTCCTCATAAGGGGCAGGCTGTGATTTATGAAAGTGAACACTCTGCAGTCGACACAAAACATAATGGTGCAGTACACAAATTCAAAATTAAAACGAAATTGCAAAACCAAAGTGTGAAGCCCAACTAACGCTAGAATTCAAATTAAAACAGCTTATAAGCATGGCTAAAGCGTAGATCTGCAGTGAAGTAAAATGAAGCGAAAGCATGACAAACTCATTAACAACAACTTAGCTATCTGGAAAAGATCTGGCGAAATAAAATCCGTGTAGTACCTGGGATATGTCCTCTCTTTAAGATAGCTTCAAGGGAGCAAGAAAGATACCAGTAATATAAAGAAAATTGTCGATATACCGACGGAGCATCTAAAGAAATTTCTAAACGGAATTACCTGATGCTATTGCTGCGATTTAATCGCGGACTTTGTATGTACTGGGGTTCCCGATGAATCAACTTATGGCCGTGACGTGTCATACCAGGTGAGCCAATCTGAAGACTTTCAAGGGAATCGCCCTCCGATAGTCGACTACTTGCTGTATTACTATGTTTCAGCCACATTGCATATGAACTGTATTCCGGCTTTACCTCGGCATATGTTTGCGTATCTGATAGGCTTCCGTCAATTATTTTACCTGAACCGCGATTCGAAGTTCTGAAAGGGAAAGGAATCAATTTTGAGTGCTAATTCGATTATAAAGAATAGATGATGTGATTGAAAAATATGAACAGAAATGTGAGGCAAGCTATTGTGACTTCTTAAGTATTATTAATATGTTTAAGTTACGCAATATGTTGCGTAAATAAATTCCGATTGTTTCACCTATTTCTGTTTTTTGCAGCTGATTCGCATTAAATTTGTGATAGAAGTAGGTGATTTTCTATGGTATGATAGTTCTTAATAATTGTATTATCGTGGCAGTACAGAACGACAGTGTACACACGGCGCGATAGTAGGCAGTTTGAAGGTACAGTCTGGCTGGTACTGCTAACCGTCGCGGTCAGTAGTAACTGCCAACCTTTGCTTTCATAACCGTCAACTGCTGAGCAGCCGCAATCAAACAAGACATGATAGCTTTTTTTGACTGAAGCAGTAGTCTATTGGCAGCAGTTACTGCTGATCGCGACGGTCGGCAGTACCAGCCAGACTGTACCTTTACACCAACTCGAAAATCATTTCGAAATATTATTTAAGCTCTCCCAAAAAAAATTTCTCATATCCTTGATAGAAAACAGGCCTGAAGAAGAAAAAAATACGACTCGATATTTTAAATTATTATAAACGAGACAGAATTATTATTTTCTTAATCTGGCAGATTTTTGAGATGTTCATATCAACAAAAAATATCGAGAAAGATTCTAGTGGTAGCTGTGTACTTCCGTTGCAGTTTACTCAACACTCTCGACTGTGCTATCAACTCTCCCGTGAATCTTTATATTGCTATCTAGACAGTCCGAAAGTATCTATCACCTATTTTACACAATGTAATATCTAGCAAATAAAACTGTCATAGGGAATACTGGGGTTCACCACAACTCGTTATTTATTTGACAAATGGTTGTGTTTGCTGGATTTACACTGAACGGGTGCGGCGCGACTTCATCCCCTAAAGCCCATCACAAATCGTGATTTTTATTTATTTATTTATTATGTCGGACTACTGCCAAATGAATTTGGGAGAGCCTATGGTAGTCGCACTCGAGACTTAGAAGCCCATATAGCGTTTATACATTATACATTTTACATTTTAACAATAAATCGAAAAATAATGAGTTTAAACAATAACTAATTTGGGACATGATATAGATGGGAGGTATGTTTTATATTTGTTTAAGAAGGTTAAGGTTGTTTAGGAGTTGAAATAAGGGAGGGTCAGGGAGTTGAGAAGGATCGAGAAGTTCTGTCAATGGAGGGACATCGTGTTTAAAGAAGGAAAGAGTAGAAGGACATTGAGTTAGGATATGTAGGACAGTTAACGGAGAAGCGCAGTGCGAGCAGGAGGGAGGATCTGTTCGTAGTATGTGGTATCCTTTGGTGAGCCAGGTGTGTCCTAGCCTTATCCTGACGAGCTTTGTTGCAAGACCTCGAGAAAGGTCTGGGTTGTACTTAGGATGAGTGGAGTTGTTCCAGTGTGTATTCAGGAAGGTGTTACTAGCGGTCCAGGAGAGACGTTTGACTTCCTCAATCTTGACCGAGATCAGTTTTAGGAGGCTGTTCTCTGAAGGTGGAATGACAACGGTTTCTTGCGGTGTAGGAGGTCGGTTGGATAGAATTCCTGCTGCGCGATCTGCGGCTTCGTTTCCTCTGATCCCCACGAGGCCGGGAACCCAACAGATTTTTATAGACTTAGTCAGAGCCAAGGTGTTTCTGATGTACATTGGCAGGTAGTCCCGGTTTTTTGGGTTTCTAACAGCTTCCACTGAAGCCTTGGAGTCCGTGAAAATTATTCCTTTCTCATTATTTGTTTTTAATAGAATATTAACAGCGCGGGCAATGGCCCACATTTCAGCTGCTTGAATGCTGGTGTGGAGGTCAAGGTAACCACTTTCAAGTGTCGTTAGAGAGGAAATTGAGCTCTCTACGACTGCGTAAGATGTGGATTTCTTTGGCGTTAGTGTTTGTTTATGAAGTAGCTGTCTCCGAGGGAATACCACTGGGGGAGTAATGGAGGCTGAGGTGATGTCGTTCGAAAAGTCGAGCACTGTTGAACTTTTTCGTCGCCCGGTTGGTTGATTTTACTTAATTTATAGTGTGGCTTAAACGAAGTGGTTCATTGAAAATACATTTTCAATTCGAAATGTACTGTGAAAACATTCATCAAAAATTAAAATGAAGTGGTTCATCTCTATTACATCTTTTTCTTATTTTCTGGTCACATACTGAATTAAGAATCTAATCTTTCTCACTGATTAGTATGTACTTGGAAAAACGAGGGTATCCTATAAGTACTAGATTTCACTCCTCCAAGCACCACGACCTTTGGTCTAGGTACTAACTGAACGTTTTCATTGAGGAACGCGCTCCCAGGGAGTTCGAAATTTGATCGTCTTCATCGAGTTAGTACACACAAACATACATACTTTCTTGATCGAAATTTGTTACATGTGTTATTTAGATTTAAAATCAGATACTTAGGTTGCTAATTAAGTTTTGAGATATGGCAATTGGTCGCCTGTTTTTTTGGACATAGAGCCACCGTTCCATTTGAGCAACGTAGAACTAATTCTGAATGGTACATCGGCATTCGTTTGTCAGAAGTTTTCAGAAAAATCAGGGAAACTAATCGCCGAAGACGAATCATTCTCCACCACGACAATGCAAGCTCTCTCAAACAAAAACTCGGAGATGGCAAGCCACCGGTTTTGTACATATAAAGCGCTTTGAAACCAAAAATACGATGAGAATTGAGACAAAATATGGTCTTTATATCAAATTGTTGTTGTCTTAGCGTGTGAGTGAGTGAGACAAAACAGGTGCGCTATGTCAATTTGTTGTTGTTTTGCGTGCCTTCAACGTAACCACTGCTTGTCATATCCAGTATATATGTATATATATATATATATTATGCGTACCTAAAATAACATACAGGTTGCGAAGCGGCTAAAGGTTTTGAAGCAATTAATTGGCCGACGGCTATTGCCAAAACTAGTGGAACGATTAATGGAGCAATACTGGACAATCAATATCTAGCTAATTACGGAAATATTTCGGCAATGTGGCAATGCTTTCACAGATTGCTTGTATTGTTCGCCCTATAGTTGCTGTGTTTCCGCTGACTTGGAAAATTCCGAACAATTGTCCTTCTTCGGTGAGTGAATTGCCTTATTGCTGAATTGCTAGATATTGGTCAATATCGCTCATCATAATTCAGGAATGAGTTTATGAAAAGTCTATGCACATCACCTGTTGCTATTGTTGCAGTTTGTTGCTTCAAATATTCGTGACGTCAAAATTGACAAATATTGCAGCAAATTGAGCAATTTGAATCGCTCGTGTAAGAGCACCTTAAGAGAGAGGAGGAAAATGTTTCTTAAGAACAATGGGGATATACAATCCGGTCCAACAGATTTCTTCGCTTTAGCGTCTGCAAGATCATGGACAAAGCCAAGCTTCAAACCGAATTGGGGGTAGCGAGTGGTGGAAGGATAAGGGTAATTCGAACGTGGAAGTCTAGAATTTCCAGCAAAACTTGCTGGGTCATGTTAAATCGACACTTTTAGTTGGGTCACGCTATATGCTGTTATTCATATTTTACAACAGAATCTATCACGGTGTGGTCACCATCGGGAAGGTCATATGAAATTATTATTGATCGATTTGAAATGTGTTGGATCAGGTGTAAATTTAGCACGCTACAAAATTCTATTACTTATGAAGACGTGTTGTTCTCATCAGTGGAGATTTGTTTGTTTGTAGTATTTTCCTTTGGAAACTAACTTTGTTAATATTTGACCGAATTGATACACTGAAACAATCTTATTTTTTAAACAAAATACGGTAATTACCTGTGCTGGAAGACATGCATGTCTGTACCCGGTTTCGGTAGGCTATGCGAACCAGTGGAAAGACGCTCTCTAATCGATTGGCTAAGTTGCGTTGCGCCTGGTCCGGTCAGGGAGAAGCTTCTGTGTTGCGTGTTCGGTGGAATCTCTACACAATCAAAAACAACAAAGTTAGTAAACCAAATTTAACTGTAACACAAAAAGGAGTACTTGTTTGCAAATCCGAGGTGCATGTTTGTGTGCCACCTGACACTTTTACTTTGCCGGATCGCGGTACAGCTGAAACATGAGCAGTCCTTCCACCTTGCTGTTGACTCATCATCAAAATATTTTGCTGATCAGTGGCAGTTATAGTTCCCGTGGCCGAACCATTCGACCGCTTGACGTATCCAAAACTCTGGGGAACACCTTTCGTTCGGCCCGAAGATGATTGCTGTTTTGACGATGATGATTGTGACGATGACGAAACGTTCCGACGTGAGTGACTTGGTGATGATTTTTCCTTGCGTCCAGATGTCGGACTTAATGGCTGACCGTGACCGTTCAGTGGTTCCGGCATTTTATTCCAATTATCACGTCCATTTCGAGACGAAGAAGATCGGCTTGGACTACCATTCAGGTCCATTTTCAGTAAAGATCCGGCAGATGGAGACACGGTTCCGATACTATCGATACTACCACGACTATTTCGAATTCTGTCAAGAAAAAAATTGAGATATATTAGCGACATTGATGTCGGATAAGATTTGCGTTACAAAATATTGTTTTAAAAGAACTTCAACCACCACGCAGAAATTAGAACGACTTACAACTCATATGTATATCGGCATAGGGGACTACGTACACATGAAAGGTTAAGTGCTGACCTCGAAAGGGTTTTTTCCCATATTAGTGGAGTAGTTGTTGACACAACTCTTTGACTAAGGATTTGTTTGCTTCCCATGTTGAATGACTACGTACGTATTTGAAAACATACTTAAGCTGCAAACATTCAGAGTTCTTTTTCACGATACAAGTTACAATAAAAGTGCTAAGCAGGACTTCTAGGAAGTTTACTAAAAGTGTACCTATGTACATGTATACATGTCACGGGTACCATACCCTCGTTTCCTTGCATGAAACATTTCAATTGATTTGTAATAAGAAACCAGGCTGGGGAATGAAGCCTATTGTGTGGCATTTTCGTAGTAATTTATCGTTTTATTGCCACCTCAAGGTATTTTTGGGAGCAAATCAAATTCGATTTTTCTTGAACTTAAAGTTCTGCAGAGTTATCAGGTTTCCACCAAATTAAAATCGTTTTCTATATTATAATCGTGGAAGAACTTAGTATACTATAATTAATTCCTCTTTTGAGTTGTGCACGCTATTGACGTGCATTCACATTCCACTTAATTGAGCTGTTAAAGGGCTTAACAACTTCAATTGATGGATTTGTTAAGTTCAATCAAATTTAAAGTGGCTTGCAAGGAACAACAGAAATTAGTTTCATACCGTAAAATATGTTGATGTGGTTATCGTCAAAGAAAATTATGACATCGTTTTCGTTACACGTGTTACTGTTCAGTAAAACTACATTATGATAGATTGATACACATATGTCCATATATCAGCCATCAATGAAATTAGTGTCACGTCCATTATAAAGTTTTTTTTTAGCATGTGAACTAAAGCCTAAACAGATGTAAACTTTATATCTTAGATATTTTTAGTTACACTGGTTCTCGTTTGATAAGGAGAATTATATAATTGTGTAGCCAACCGATGGTGTCACAGGTCTTATCATTAATTTGTATAGTTTAAAGGAGCTTGTACACGAGCAATTTTTCAAGCAATTAATTGTCCGGCGACTATTGTCAAAACTAGTGGAGCAATTAATGGAGCAATACCGGGCAATATCATGCTAGTTGCGGCAACATTTTATCAATTTGGCAATATTTTCACAGATTGCTGGTATTGCTCACCCCATAGTTGCTGTATTTCCACTAGCTTAGAAAATTCCGAGCAATTCTCCTCGTTCGATGATTCAGTTGTCAAGTTTTGTTTTGAGTCTTGGATTTATTTGTCTATTTTAGTATGATAACGGCTTGGAATTCAAATATTTCAAGCTTATTTTTAAGTTTTAGATTTATTTTTCAAATTTGCTTTCGTGTTGTTTATAGACTGAATTATCCGTGTATGATGTCATTGCCAAATTGATGAGTATTGCTCCATATCGCTAGTCACTGTTGATCAACGAGTTGACAACCAATTGATCCATATCGTCAATTGCTGATGTTGCTGTATGTCTCGTGACGTCAAAATTGTCTGAAATTGCTGGAAATTGAGCAATTTTTATCTCTCGTGTAAGCTATGTTTTTCTATGCACATTTTTGTTTTTAATTATTGGGAGTACCGAATAATACGTCTTACGTATGTTTGCCATCATTATTCGTCTTTTAATTTCGATGGGTTTACTTACATCCTTTGATATATTTGCCCCGAGATATATAAAGTTGTCTACGTTTCCTAGGTTAAAGTTTTGTACTGTAATATTTTGTCTGATTGTTGTTTTTTTCCTAGTTTGTGTCATGTTTTTTAATTCCCTTTTGTTAATACGTAGTCCAACTTCCTATACATCCGTGTCAGGGTTAACAAATATTTCTTAGGTACTCTCCAGTAGGCTTGAGTAGTTCGTGAACGAACTAGTTCGGAATACCGTTCCCATAAGTGAAATGAACGAACCAGTTCGCAGTGAATTCCGGTCCTAGTTCGTTTGTAGGAAGTAGTTCGTCATCACATTTGCGTATACCATGTATCATTCCACTTTCCTGAACTGAGCAGTTAAAAAAGGTACTAGTTCGTTCGCGAGGGAAGTGAGCATTTTTTTTTTAGGTCATGGCTGATATATGGTTACATTCACTCTCGCGAACTGCGAACTTTAAAAAGAAACTAGTTCGGTCGCGAGGGAAGTTAGGACCTTTTATTTAGGTCATCACATTTCCCTACACCATTTGTCATTTATTCTCGCGAACTACATGAACGAACTAGTTCGCGAGGGCTAGGGAACTAGTTGGTTCGCGATCACTAAGGTGAACTACAATGCGCGAGCCTACTTTCCACGGATCTTGCAAGTATCCTCATGTCGTCGACATATGCTACTAGTTGTGTGGATTTGAAGCATAGTGTTTGCTTGGTATCAACGGGGATTTTCCGAATAACATATTCGAGTGTCAATTTAAAAAGCATTGGTGCCAGGCCATCAACTTGTTTAAAGCCGTTGTTAGTTCTAAAGCAGGAAGTCAGATAATTTTCTACTCTGACTCATGACAAAGAATCGGTCATTGTCATTCTTGTATGCCGAATCAGTTTCGGCTGGACTTCAAAATCCATCATGATTTTATACAGTTCTGTACTTGTTTGAAGTCAACAAATATCTGGTGCACATCAATGTTTAAATTCCCAGAATTTTTCCAGCGTTTGTCTTACTGAGAATATCTGGTCCGTGGTCGGCCCAGATCTAAATCTGCGTTGGTATTCACCAATTACTTTGTCAGCAAAGGACTTAACTCTCTTTTTTAGATCTCTCTTGTCAAGATCCTATAAAACGCATACAACAGCCATACTCCTCGAAACTTTCCACAGCAGAGTTTGTTGCATTTTTTAGAAATTGGTTTTATGATGCTCCTGCGCCAATCTTCAGGGAGTGCTTCTTGCCCCATATATCTGCGCAGTTTTCCAATCAAATATGACTGATATGACCAAACGTCGGTCAAATCCGGCCCGACAGACTAAAAAACGTTCGGTTCTCTTACAACCGAAGATTTTATAACATTTTCTTCGAGAATTTATCGCAAGGTTAAGTGAAATTTTTGAACAATTATATCAAAATTGAAACTTTAGTAGCTAGATAGTGACATGATGCCATCTTTTACCGCGTTTACTTGGAGGATTGAATCCGGATTCAATCCTCTAAAATCGCATGTAAACGCAGATCGGATCGAAACGATATCGAATCGAAACCGGTTATGTCGTTCATTTTAATGCCATTTCATGTTTCGATTTTTGGATTCTCAATGTAAACACGGTATTTATGTTTTGATGAGGGAAACTGACTTTAATTCTAAACAGGAGGCGTTAGGTAGTATAGTACGAGGACGATTTTGATTTTTTCGAATGAAATTGAAGAAACACATCATAATGCGATCTCAAGATAAGTATCCAGTCACCTTTAAAATGGATAGTTATATTGACCATGACAAAATGAAATTTCGCTGCTTACGTAGCGATTGGGTTGGGGTTTCTTATATATCGTCTTTGCAAGTTGAGCTGAGATGTACTACTTCAATGACTACATACGTGTTTCTTAATCTTTAAGTTGTCATCTTCATTTGAGACATATAACTAGACCTTTTCTTCCTTGTTGCGTTGATGACTTCAAAGGCAGAGGCTCCCTTAGAGGGAAGCAAGAAGGAGCATTTACCCCACCTGTACTCCGTCACTCTAAAAAAAATGTAAATCAAATGTTTCAGATTCAATTTATTGCCAACTACTTCTGACGACATTTCAAATCCGGCTCGACGGATCAAAAACTATTCAATTTTTTCTGATAGCTTAACTTTGCCCCTCCCTACACAATGTGCTATGAGCGCCATTGGATGTATCTTAGATATTGAATATTTGACGGCTGATACCAACATAGATTTTTATGCTAGTATATGTAGGGCTTTAAATTCAGAATAATACACAAGATAACCTGGAATTCGTGCAATCATAAAGTCATCGAATGTCATTAGTTTGCTAATAAATGGTCTCGGAATATTTATATTTGGAAATTTCTTTCTTCTTGAGTCCTAATAAAAACGAAAATAAGGCTCGTGACCATCACTTGTCTCTAAATTACATTTCAACAAATTAGATTTTTTATTGAATAGGAGAGTTACAGAAGAAACATATCTATAGTAAATTATACGTTTTAATCGGAAATTGTGACCGTTACAATAAGAAGAACTTATAGTATGTACGAATTATCTTTGTAGAGATAAATCCAAAATTAAAACTAACAAGATCATTACCCTACCGAAAAGGACCCCTGCAACTTGCTTCCTGGGAATAAAATGTTATCGCTGGCACGCACAACCGCTTCTATTTGACAATAATTAGTGAAGTGTTCGCAAAATACTACTTACTATTCTGTAACAACTATTTTTTATTATCAGACAACGTGTTCAAGAGCCGTAAAAGGACTCCCTATCTCCAATGAAGGTATCGATTTATAATTAAATCCACGACTCGTTTTCATTACATTTTTATGAGCCTCTCGTAGTTTAAAAAAAAAAAATTATGTCGAAAGGAAGCTCGAAGTATGTCCGTTATTTCTTTATAGAGGACAAACAAAATCGATACTAAAATTCGATTAGTCTGAAAGCCGATGGACTAGTAGATATTATTTAAGTTATATATTGTCTGCATTCTGCTCTATGATGGCATAATGGCGCCAATTTCTGATTCATCTCGTGAAGTGTTATGCGATGTGATTAACGAGTATGTGAAGGGAATAGAATTTATTGAGTTGACATTTTTTTTTTAGGCTGAACATGTTGGTTCCTGGATCACATACACAACGTACTGAGGTTTTATTTTAACATTGTGAGCATTGTTATTGGTATCATCGATCATGTGTTTAGCTTAGAATCTCTGAAAGACGACATTAATTTAAGCCAAGGCCTGGAGTCGCCTAACGACAGTTTATCATATCTTGCATTATACAGTAGGGGGTAAACCCAGAAATCAGTAAAAAATCCTATCCTTTACAAATTTCATTAGAGGTCGTGTCGTAAAAGCTTTTATGGAATCCTTTTAGTTATTCATTATTTTTAATTTTTTATTGAAAATACATACAGAGTTTTATTGTGAAAGGTAAACGAGAGCAGTTCCAGAAGTACTCAACTTGACGTCGGATAGATGCCGATTTTTGTGTGAAAAAGTACTATGGTAGAAAGCGCCATCCCTATAAGGCAGGCTTACGTTTGAAGTTTGAAGATGCTACGCTATTTAGGCCCGTTCCTTCGATCGTCAGTAACGTTCTAACTGAAACTTTAACTGACAGATGCTCATACGAAACTTACAGTCAAAGTTCTGGTTACATTTTAACTGAAGGTCGTAATAACGGCCCTTAGTCTTTATTTGGCAGCCATTAATAGCGAACGCTATCGGTGAATTTCTAAACACGAAAAACATTGGGATTCGTATGTGATACAATACTGTCATCTGAAAGGTCTGAATCCACCCAATATCAAAGTCCAACTAGATTCTACTCTGGAGGAGGCTGCTCCTTCACTTGCAACAATTAAATATTGGGTTGCAGAGTTTAAACAAAGCCGTTTGAGCTGTCAAAACAAACACTGGTTGACCAAATAAGGTGACCACGCCAGAAATGGTGAAGAAAATCCACAAAATGGTATTGGATTACTGTCGACTGAAAATGTGCGAGCTGACAGACATGTTAGGCATTTCAAAAAGTGCTGTACATCGCATATTTCCTGAAAATTTAGACATGAGGGGATTGTACGGAAGAGGGCGCCGCATTTGCCCACATTGGAACAACAAAGCGTCGTGAGGATGTTTTAATCGAGTGTTTGGCGATGATTCACTGGAATACACCCGAGTTTTGGCATCGATTCATAACAATGAACGAAACATGTGTCATACTCCACACCTCTGACGAAGAAACAGTGAATAGACTAACAGAGGAGTATTGGCTCTAAAGAAGGCGAAGACAGTCCCATCTGAGAGCAAGGCCATGGCGTCAGTTTTTTGATATGTATGCGCGTGTGATAATTTTAATTGATTATCTTGAAAAAGGAGAAATAATTAACGCAGAGTACTATGCGAACTTAATGCAGCGTTTGACAGAATCACAGAAAAACGGACGCATTTGGTGTAAAAGAAAGCGTTGTTTTATCAAGACAAGCCCAATTCACATGTCCGTTATCGCGGTGGTATGAATTAAAGTTGGTTAAAATTAAATTAATTGTTAGGATTGTTGCATGGAAAAGCCAAGGTTACTGCAAAATTTTAATATCCATTTTCAAATTGTTGATTTAGAGATGGGTCGTTCATGAGTGAACTGTTCATTGAAGTGAGTGAGTGAACTAACTCAATACTTTTGGTGAACTGTAGTTCGTTTCGCCACGTGGCAAACCTTGGAAAGGAAGTAGTTCCTTTGCGATGTGATGCTTGAAAAGGAGTGAGTGCCTTTCGTGGGAAGTGAGGAACTTGTTTTTGTTTTTTTTAGGTCGTCACATTCACTTCGAACTTGAAAAGAACAATGTAGTTCCTTCGTGAGTGCGAACCTTTTTTTTTTTAGGTCGTCACATTCACTTCGAACTTAAAAAGAGCTAGCTCCTTCGCCGGGGAAGTGATCTTCAAAAGGAACAAGAACTAGTTCCTTTCAGTGAGTGAGTCGGAGTTCACTCACCTACTAAAAGGAACTGTGGTAGTGTGGTAGTCAAAACGAACGTAGACGAAGGCAGCCTTACGCAGCCATCTAGAAATGTTCGTCAACTCTGAACTTTTCCGTAGCCCGAAGCTAACCTCAAAATCGACAAGTGACTTTTTTATCTTTAAATCATCGCATCGTTACTTGATATCACCGAACTGAACAAATCAGCTTTAAAATCCTTTTTAGTTATTCGCTGCTTCGTATGCACGAACACGAACGCTTTTTGGAAAATTTTCAATTTATTTAAAACTCAAACTGACGCAGACAGTGACGCAGACTTGTTGTTTTATTGGCGGCGTCAAGCTGCGCTGTTCTGCCTCATTCTACTTTGTATCTGAGTGAAGCAGAAGAACTGCAAAAATACATTTTTTGATTTGGAGTTATGCAACAAATTTCGCTGCTAAATTTATTATTTTTCAAATAAATCTGTTTAGGATGATGTAAACGCTTTTTGAGATTATGAAATTTTGTTATCGAAATCTGGCGATATAATTCCTAATGGTCTCAACTCAATTGTCTGGTTCTATCCTATTCAGCGCTATTTAGATATTTTAATAAAGCAAGAAAAGGTAATAAATAGCAACCTTCTGGCAAAGTCAGTCAGTCACGTTGCACGATATCAATACCTACGACATAATTTTTGTTGTGTCTTATAGAATTACATGAAAACTTTTCCAAACTGGAATGGTTTTCCCGAACAAGTTAAAAATCTCCCGAACAATCTGGCAGTAACATTATTATTTTTTTGGGGGGAAACTCTAGCACCCCTTTAAAATTCTGTTGCGGTGTAGGTCAATGCGGCGCTGACAAGCTAAAAAAAAAAAGTTTTGAATAGTGCAGTGGGAGAACTATAGGGTACTAAGTCTTCATTGTCAGAGGGTGGCGATAAAGGAATCGGTTATTATTAAACCCGAGCTAGTAAAGCGCTGTCGAGAAGTGCTGAAGCTACTTTGTAATCAGAACAGAGCACTGATTTGCTGGATCCCAGGCATAGTAATATACTAGGAAACGAAAGAACGGATGAGGTTGCGAGATCGGGATCGGCATCGAATAGTATGGTTGAGGAGGATGTTGGCCCTTCGATGTGCGGCTTCAAAGCGAAAATTGGTGAGCGTGCTAATAAAGCGGCCCTCTCTAAATGCGCAAGTCAAGCAAGCTGCAGGAGTTCTAGAGTCATGTGGCTCCGAGCTTGACAGTAAAGAAACTAGGAATATATTAACTTGGGATAGAGGAAGGCTGCGACTGCTCGTCGGAGCACTGACGGGTCACTGTATGCTGGGGAAACACTCTATGCGGCTAGGGTTAGCGGAGACGGACATGTGCAGATTCTGCCATGATCTGTACGCTGTGGAGGACATCACTCACATCTTGTGTGGATGCCCAGGAATCGCTAGAAGGCGACTGAGATGGCTTGGTAGTCTTTTCTTCGAGGACATCGAGGATTTGAGGTCATTAGAGGTTGACAAACTGTTAGGGAATTGGAGTGTTTTTGACGGAATGGAACAGCTCACGAGAATCAGGATCCTTCTAGTACTTGTTATTCAAAGGTTCTCGAAAATTTACTTCCTTCCATTTGCCTTTTCTGTTTTGATACTGGCTAGTGATGGCACTAAAATGTGGCTAGAAAATACGAATGAAGACAGATGGGCGGTTTAAGGGGTTATATACAGCGGTACGCTCAAAAGATGAAATTTTCTCGATTTTTTTTTTGACACCATAAGAAATATTTATTCAAAATCTTTTCTCAACGTCGAATAGTACATGTTTCTAAGAACTTGTTGAAATTTATTCATCAAAAAATATTAAATAATAAAAAAGTTATAGTCCAGGAAGTCCAGGAATTCCAGGAACTTTTTTTTTTCGACGTGACTTGCGGTGGACATCATATCTTGAGAACGGTTCATCGGAAATCAAAAATTCCAGAAAAATCCGTTAGTATATTGTATTGTCTAGTAGATGAACGAAGGATATGTAAAAATTTTAATTTAAAAAAAAATGGCGACGGTTGTAACAAAAAACGTACTTTTTCAATGTAAAACATTCTCGATTTTTTTCTCTAAAAAAAAAGTTTTCAAAATAAATGAAAATCCTTCGTTCATCTACTTAGCTATTATCATAATAAATAAGTGGTATAAATTTGGTGTTGATCGGATTAATAGTTTTCTAGTAATCCTGTCCACCGCAAAGGTACTTTCGAAAAAATAAGATTCTGAGATAAAATTGAAAAATTGAATTTTTCGTCCATCACAACTGTATATAACCCCTTAATATAGAGAGTCCGAATTCCCAAAAAATGCAAAATGCAGGATTTCTAAACATTGTAGCATAAATATTGCACTGTCGACTCTAATTTTCAGACTTATTTTCGTCGGTTCGCTGTACTCGTATATAGTACTTATTTGTGGTGTATAGTACCATTTTATGTTATAACGCGCTAAAACCAATATTTTTAATTAAAAAGCAGTTGGTAATGGCGTCAACTAGATGACCCTAGAGTCGGAAGTGATTTTTATTACCGACAACCTCTTACAGTATTAGTCGTCTTGATGCACAAAGTGATTTTCCTGCTCTTTTTTCAGCTGAAAAATAGACAGTGTCATAATAGCATTATAATGCTCGCGAAAGCTCGAAAACGTGTCCATAAACAAATGTAAACAACTATAAGATTCTATGGAGGGCACAAAGAAAGGTTGATAAGTATGTATAACGACTGTGCCTTTTTAGTCTATTTTACATACAAATGTCCTTAATAATAATTGCATTATAATTTCAGAAACTGATAAGAAAACCGTCCGAAATTGTTCAAACGATGACTTCCTTAAAGTTTCAGATAAGGAATTGAAAACGGGAGGGACGATATAAGCTTCCTTTTTCGAGTATCAACTAAATGATAGTTCCTGAGAAAGAGTGTAGTATGTATGTATGCGTGTCCTCTTTCTGTTTTATCTCCAACACCCCCCAACTATAAATCGTAGCTCAGTATTTTATCTAGAGTATTCCTATATTGACTACACCCTATCGTGACTGCAGTATGTATATTCTTACAAAATAATCTGTTCATCACGTTAAAAACTTATAAACCTTTAGTCAATTTGGTATAAAAATGTGTAAAAACAATAATCGACTAAAGTAACGCGCTAACCTATTTAACTTTTATCTTTGGTTAGCACAAGGACTCACAGTAACGCCTTCTTATCAGAACAAAACATACTTGGACGACTTTCAGAATTTTCCGATACATACGAGTAGAAGGAAGCACTTTGAAATTTACGAGCATGGCAACGGATGTGTGAAACATATAAATCGAGTTTAGTATGAAATCAGCAACACTCGACATCCGTGACTTGAACCTCTTTGCGAAAAATCAAAAGAACAAAAAAGTTTCGAAGCCACTTATAAACTCCTACTAATTACCTCAACAAAATTCACGGCAGAATTATCAAAACGAAAGTAGGATAACCGAAATGTATACACCACGTCGACCGAAATTTTAATTCATTAAGGGCTGCGCGGCGAGGGTGGATTGGGTATTATTAGGACAGCAGTTGTACGCGAATGAAAGGAAATAAAGTCACCCTCGGGCCTACAAGGCATAAAGTGAAATGAGTACGCTCAAGCCAAAACAGTCGAGGCAGTACTTTGCTTATTCGACTTCACATGTCCCGAGTAGAAGCAAAAGGGAGTACAGTTGTACAGGAAAGTATGTGAATGTGTCGCTTTTCAAGAATTATGTATATCGATCTGTCAGGACTATTTAGTGAAGCAGATACTGTGTTGCTTGCTTGGGCGTTTCATTAAATTTCCAGAGAAGCTGCCAAGAATTCCTGAATTCAAAAGGAAATAAGGCTACTAGTATTGTCGCTCCGCAGTCCTCATTAATTTTTAGTTCAAATTACACTATAATAAGCAGGTTGCAAGTAGCCAGAAGCGAAGAAAATCCCCGTATACCAATCCCGATGACGTGGATTCGAATTGTATTCGTTTCATGCGGATAGCATCTACCATACTACCGCGCTCCAGAAAAAACAGAGCACCTAAATAGGAGGGAAAACATATCGAATTCGTTTTGGTATTCCAACCTGCCGCTCTAGATGGTTTCGAATAAAATACCTGGCTATAGAAAAGGAACAATCTCTGACTTCATAGTTCCAAGGAAGATTCTCTGAGATCATTGAAAACATACCGGAAACGTGACCAAGTAGCAGAATTATTATTCGAGTTTACCTACTCGTACATATATTATGTAAATATTTCCTTTTAGAAAAAATAATAATAAAGAAAGTGCGTGTTTTCATTCATATCAAGTCGTCAATCTATTTTACTTTATTAATTAATAAAACAATAAAAAAGTCCAGATTTTTCGTTTTTTTTTTTTTTAAGTTCGTGGAGTTGAACCATATCTTACATCCCAGGGGCGTTAATATTGAAAAATGTTAAAATCGTGTTTATCCCAATTATATTTAAAGCCTTTGCAAGTGGAAGTGAATTCGATATCTCATTAGACTTCAGGGGAGCAAACCCTTTACAATTAAAAAAAAAAAAAACTTTTTTTACCCATTTCGAAAGGATAATTACTTCATTACTGCTATACAAACATATTAGTCCCAAATAATTTATAAACCATAAATTTGCTAAATAAACACAGCTGAATATCTACTTGCCAAAAGAAATCACATCAAGTTGCCATGTATCAAAATAAAACGAGTTGCCTAGTGTAAACACTACTTTTTTTAACACGTCTATTTTGCCTTGTTAAATGTGTTTAAAACGCATAGTCTGTACAGGGTATAACGAACGTTGTTCAAGTTTGGCTCGAAAGTATGTCGTGTGCGGTAGAATTTTCGAAACTAAAATGCCAAACTATCCTAAAGTAACGCGAGGTAATATAGCTCGAAAATGTACTAAAAAAGGATATTATCAAGGGAATGAATTCACAGATATGTGCGAGGGGAATACAATTGACAGTGTGAATGAGTAAAATGTTGAAGGGTTCCTATATATGCGTCTGGAATCGCTGATTCGGCAAATCATTAAATAATAGTTTTCTCGTATTGAAACCTTAAACGCGATTATCTCGAAACTACATCTTCAAAAGTTTATTGGAGCTCAAACAGTTATGGATCGATTTGGCTGATTTTCTGGGAGCTTTCTGTCTATATATAGTAAATATCGGAAGGATATAATTAAACATTTTTAGGATATCTCGTTAATAACCTACTTTTATGGGGTAAAAACGGTAAAAAAAATAGTCCAAAGTTTAACATTTTATTGAAGAGCCTCTTTTTTGTTTTTTAATTTTTTAGGTATACATACATATCCTTCCTTGTCATCTGTCAGTATTCCAAAAATATTTTAGTTTTTAGTTTAGTTTAGTTTGTACACTGGGCATTTATCTCTTCGGATGAAAGTCGTGGAACTAACTAGTTAAACAACCCCAAAACAGCCCAAATCCCTAAAAAATTTGACCAACTTGCCATACCTTGTCAACCTCAGATCTTCCGAAGAGTGGTTGCACTTCAAGCGGCTTCTTATAACCGCCTGACATGGTGGAGGAGCCGCTTAGCTGTGAACTAACCCTGTTCTTCACCATTTCGGATAACGCCGATCACACTCTCGCTAGCTCGTCAGCCAGTTCGTTCCCTAGTATGCTGCTATGTCGTGGTACCCAGCATACTTGTACTCTATTCTGACAGCGAAGTACCTTGAGCACTAGTTTTCAGTTTAAGATCAATCTGACTTTTTTTTACTTTAATTACTCTAGTAGAACATCAACATATACTTACTAAGTTTCAACTTTCTAGTATAAGCCTTTTGCTAAGGAAAATGTTATTATCCTGGAATACTTCTATCGTGGCTCTATATAGCCGTACATTCTTAGCTTTCTATGGTTTGTGGTTTTTGAGTAATAAAAATCAAAATTCTAATGCAATTACTCCTCCTAATTTATTAGGAATTGATTGTAAAATTGCATAAGCAAATAAAAAACATACTACAGTCACGAGCGGCTGCAAGCTAATCGTATAATACTCTAGATGAATACTGAACTCCGATTTATATTGTAGTTGGGGATGTATGTCCTTTATTAAGGATCCCCATTTGCTACTTGAAACTTAAGGACAATATCGTCAATGTTTAATATCATTTCTTGAACTGGGTGTGCCAACGAGAAAATAATTTAATTTTTGAAGGACTTTCACATGGGAGGTGTAGGAAGGACTCACTCGATTTCTTATATATTTATCCTTCATTCACAAATTAATGTCTACGAAATTTCAAATTCGTACCTTGACGCGTTCAAAAGTTATGGGAAAATATTGTTTAATACGTGTCTTTTTTGTATGGACGGTACCGGAAGGAGTAAAAGGGTTTCGCTGACTAGTAAACTCGAAATTCGTTTTTACTCAAAACCAATTTGTATAAAATTCTGAATTCATAGTAATCGTTTAGTACTTGAGTTATAGTGAATTAATAAAGTAAAGACATTTTGAAAGGATATTTGTATGCCGGCTACGCGAAGGACTAATAGGATTTTTTTCATAGACATACATTCATTTAGCTTAAACTATTGAAAAACAAACGCATACAAAATTTGAAAGAAGTAGCTAAAATGGTTGTGAAGCCATCGACAAATTTTCTAGAATACGTTTTTTCAAGGAAAAAAGCTACTCGAAGGAGTCAAGAAATTTCACTGACAAACGCAGTCGAACTTCCTTTTCGCTTGAATTTTGTATGTACAAAATTCAAACTTAGTGGCTTAACGATTACTTGAGTTATAGTGAGTTTTATGAATTGAATGAAGATATTTTAACAGGATATTTGTATGGCAGCCACCCGAAGGACTAATAGGATTTTCTTCATAATCATACATTTAGCTCCAACTATTGGAAAATTAACACATACAAAATTTTAAAATCGTAGCTTAAACCCTGAAGTTCTCGGCCAATATTCTTGAACACATGTTTTAAGGATATTTTATATAGCAGGTACCAGAAGGATTAGCTGAATAGTAAGCTCGAACTTAGTTTTCACTCAAAACTAAGTTGTGCAAAATTCCGAATTTGTAGCTAAAAGAGTACTTGAGTTATTATAGTGAGTTTCGTAATAAAGTGAAGACATTTTGAAAGGATATTGTATGACAGCTGCACGAAGGACTAATAGATTTTCTTCATAATCATACATTTAGCTCCAACTATTAGAAAATTAACACATACAAAATTTTAAAGTCGTAGCTCACACCCTTATAAAGTTATCGGCCAATATTCTTGAACACGTGTTGTAAAGACATTTTGTATGGCAGCTACCCGAAGGAGTGGGTCGATTGTGCCCGACGAACTTAGCCTTACAAATTCAACCAAACACCTATGTAGATTCAAAATTTCAAGATCCTTGGTCAAGGCGTTCTTGAGTTATCGTGTTCACGGACAGACAGACGGACGGACGTCAAGCGGATTTGAGGTTTTTGGCAACAAAAAAAAAAAAAAAAATAGATAAGTTTTTTTCGTCCGAGGCTTGGTTCTATGCGTTACATATTTTTCGGCTGGATCAAACTTATATATAATACTCTATATGATTTCATCTAGAGTATAAATATCATTATTTGGAACAAAATTATCTGGCTAAATTAGGTCTAATTAAGCTTAATATAGTTAATAATATTAATATAATTACTAATCCAACAATATCCTTAAAAGAGAAATAATTTTCGTTTCACCCCGTCCCACCGTCACCTCTTCACCGGTACCACAAAATTTATTTTCCTGCTTGAAGTTTACTGGTCCTAACTCCTGTGAAATTTCCATATGGTACTATCTCCTCACTTTTGTGGTTTTTACCTCTCTCCCTCAACATTTTTACATTCAATAGACTCCTCTTGTAATCCTTTATACATAATCCGAATATTATCTTTCTGGTACAATTAGTTCAGAAGATATTGGAATCCAAACTCTTTACTATAATAGAAACCAAAATTTTTCGTCTAGAACGTTCACCCCAACTCACCTCTCACACCCCTACCAATCTACCCACCTTTCAAATTTCAAGTTAATAGGTCTCAACGGGCTTGTGAGCAACGTGCCTTCTAACGCTTTTGCGTCCGGCGGACAGACGGACATTAATTTTTGGCGACTGGCAACCAGTAGGCTATTTGGAACGTAATTTTTTATGTTGTCAGTCACATAGTAACCTATACTGCATCTCAGCTTTAAACGCTTTTCGGACTTTTTGTTTGATTCGTTAAGTTTCCATGCAAAAGTTCTTAAAACTTGTTCTTTCAAATTTTTAATTTTATTTTTAACTCTGAACGTTTCAAGCTAATATGTTAAAATTTTGCGTACATTAATTATCCAATAGTTGCAACTAAAAATCAAATACAAAAACAAAAACATTAATTTTCAGAAATCCACTATAACTCAAAATCGAGTTAAAGCCGATTCTGAAGTTATCGTTCAATATTGTTGAACACGTGTTTTAAGGACTTTTGTATGGCAGGAACCCGAAGGAATCGACGGATGGCGCTAATTAATGAACTCAGTCTTGGTTTTGATATAAAAATAATTCCTGTAAAATTTTGAATTCCTGCTTTAACTCGTACTAAAGTTATAGTAGATTCTGTAACTTGCATACATTTTTGAAGGACTTTTGAAGGCTGCTACATGAAGGACTCATTCGATTTGCATCATATTTGGCACTCTCGCTCCAAACATTGTAAACTTTTAGAATGCAAAATTTCAAGTTCCTAACTTGAAGCATTCGAGCAATAATTTTGAATATGTGTTTTAAGGACTGTTGTATGAGAGGTACTACTTCGGAATACTTAAAATTAGTACTGCATCAGTACTTATAGAAAACAAGTACACAAAAAAGAGCTCTGAAGAGCAGAAGTGAAGTATACGTTTATTGGTTCAAATCGTGGTAGGTAAATTTATTTATTAACACATGTTCAATATTTCTTGATCTACAACGTTGTAGGTATATAAAGAAAAATAACAATGATATAGAAAATCAAATTAAGAAAAAAATATCTTGTCATGAAATTTTACCATTAATACTGTATCAATGCAGTACTGTATTGTTAATACATACTAAAACGGGATCTTTGTTCAGTACAGAATCAATGAAATTCAAAAAAACTGGAAATGTTCTGCTGGAGTTCTGCCAACTTAGCTTCTTATCGATACGAATTATCATATTATGTCCTATGTCATGACAAAGTAGTTCAAAATACTTGATTATTAAAAAAATAATAAAGTAAAAATAGTCTCCACATCTTGAATAGTGTCAATACAAATGAATCCGACAAAGTCCTGAAGAAGTCAGCATACTTCATCGAGGCACTGTAGTTATGTGGAACGCCCTTAAGACTAGTTACCACTCGACATGTAGCTGCACTGCAACTGCATAGTGTACACTTCTGACTAACAAGACACTGTAAAGCAAGCAAAGCGTATATACGTACCGTGTAAGATGCAGCCCGAACAAGAGTATCCTTTCTGTGTAGATCCATCACCCGCGAATAGTTCTTATATTGTTTTTATAGACGTTTCGATTCGGTGGAAAGAAGGACCACTTAAATTCCGTAAGTACACAGCTTGGACTCTACAGATGACGGAACACGGACCGCAGTAGACAGTCGAACAGATGCGTCCATTTGGTCAGCGCGATTCAAAGGTGCAAAGCACCACGCCACCTTACCTCACTCTTCCTCAACCCTATCAGCACACACTACTCTATAATAAAGAAGTAACGAACTAGAAGCCGGCTTCGAAGGTCTCAAGGATTGCACCTGGGCTGGAACACTATGATAATTTTCTAATTAATTATTCTTAACACTTTTCAAAATCACGATTCTCGATTTCCGTCGAGTTTAAAGCACTTAAGAGCACAGACACAATAAAGGACAAAAGGGGTGGGTTGAAATTTTCTCGGAAAATTCCACAAAATTTTCGTGTAAACAGCGAACAAGGAGAAAACTGAAACTTAGCAGTGAATGGCACTTACGGGGGTGTAGGATTAGTTTTATGACTAAGGCGAATAAACGGCACTGAAATTGGTCCGAGCAGCGAGCATCCCTCGAAAAAGGACAAAGCAACGATTTCTATCGGCGCTAATTCGGTTACATTTTATTTGAATGCAGTTTTAATTTGGATTTTCGAATTTAGAACCCGTGAACGACCCCGAAACAGCGAACTATGCGACCGCTTCGCCCGATCGACCGACATCGTTTTCCGTTTTGACTTCGTTTCGAGGGTGGTTTCTCGCTGGAAAGTCCTACGAGCCAGGCAAGAGAAAGAACATCATAAAAAGCTCCCGGTTGTTCGGCGGTTCGTATCCGTTTTGTATGCTGGTTGACTGTACGAATGGATGCAATAAAAAGCGAGAGAACGACTGGGAAAGTGAAGTGACTCACCCAATGGAAGCAGCTTTCTGGAGCTTTGAGCATGCGTGGTTACGGCTAAGTGAATATACAATATTTTCACCACGCATCGAAGCAACAATTGATTTGGCGCGTCGCGTAGCGCCCTTGATTTAAACGAACGAGCGTTGCAATCGGATCCGGTGAATTGAGTCAGTACAATTTAAGCAGTTCAAAAACACCCTCAAAATAGGCAATGAATTAGGGAAGAAAACACTTTTGTTTACGATATTCGAGGCCGAATTCTGCTAGAAATGCTCCAAGGTACACATATTTTGTAAGAAAATGTAATTGCACCCTATTACAAACGTAGGTATTACAGTCAAGTTCAATTCTTACGTCGGGGTCACAGGGCAGTATCAGCGCTCCTCCAAATTACACGATTCCAGGCACTATTCTTTTTCGAGTAGTTAGGATGGGACGCAAGGAAACACCACTGGAAAAAAGTGTGTGAACTATGCTGGTATGATGCTGGTTATTTTTCGCGCTTTAAGGGAAGCAATCCCTTTACAACTATACACATACTATATGTAGGTACATATTTCGAAAGAATAAAGCGTAACGAACGTTGTATATGAAATAGAGCCAGTTTGGCTCGAAAGTTAGAAACTAAAATGCCAAACTATTACAAAGGAACGCGAGGTAAAATATAGCTCGAAAATGTTAAAAAAAAGGATATTATCAAGGGAATGAATTTACAGATATATGCTAGGGGAATACAAGTGACTGTGTGAGTAAGTTAGAAGTTGAAGGTTTCTTATATGCACCTGGAATCGCGTTTCTCGTAGTGAAACTTTAAACACGATTATCTCGAAAGTGCATCTTCAAAAACGGCTCCTATTGTAGCTCAAAAAGTTATGGATCGATTTGGCTGATTTTTTGGCAGCTTTCTGTCTATATAAATTCGCATAAATAAACCGCTTTTTTGTGGTAAAAACTGACAAAAAAATAGTCGAAAAATGAACATTTAATTGAAAAGCCTCATATCTTTTTTGTTTTATATATTTTTTGTAATTTTTTAGTTAAATATATCCTAGTTTTTGCGATAGTTGCTGTCATGATAATTACTATCGTCATAGCTTGTAAACTTCTTGATAGTCACTTTCGCGCTGTCATGATAGCAATATCGCACTATCATGCTTGACGAGATAGTTGATAGAACTATCGCGATAATTTTATCTTGACATTGACATTTGACGTTAAAAAAATTATTTCAAAACATAAAAATATTCAATAATAATTTCGATTTTGTGAATACGTGTTGCTAATTGCAAAAAAATATAATTTTGATTTTATGTGTACGTGATTTTGAGTGAACGTGATTTTGTGTGTACGTGATAGAAAAGTGACATGTCTAATTTCACTATCGTACATCGCGCCGTGTAAACAGCAGACTGCCACACTATCATACTATCGTGCTATACATTCGGGAAAGTCCTACCGTACAAAACTATCGCCGTGAAAACTGGGTTTTAGTATTCCAAAAATATTATAGTTTTCAGTTTAAGATCAATAGAAAAAATATGACAAATAGAACAGTATTCGATGTCACGCAAAAGACGCCTAAAGACATAGCGTATAACACCGCCATTTTGTTTTGTAAAAAAAAAAAAATAATAATTTCTTTCAACACTTGAAAGTTGTAATAATATCATGTCAAAATTTTAAAATGATGCCATTATTTTATCACCATTAAAAAAATTCATGAAAAATTGCTCATTTTCTGGCAAGTAAAGGGATTGCTCCCCTTAAAGCGGCTAGAATAACCAAATAGAGAGAAATTTGACATACAATTTGGACATTGATGTGAGAAAGACAGTCCGAACAGCTAAAAAGTGAGAGTAGGGTTTCGCAACATCCTAGCAGTTCAGCCAAGAAATTTGGGGAAATTGATTTTAATCCCTCTGCTAGTCGACTAAAATACAGACTACTATCTCGCATTGTGTTTTATTTTTACAACTTCACTACTGAATGCAGCTGAAGTTGCAACCAGTTATTATACTTGAGACAAGTTCTGTAATGAGACCACAACAACGTTTTACAAGATAAGCAATGTAATTATTGCTTAATTTCACTGTAGCTCTATCGCGACGTGTAAACGCAGGCTGCCGCACGAAACACTCACACTATCGTGCTATGCTCTCACTATACGAGTAGTACTATCTTTAAAAACTATCCCCGTGAAAACTATGCCTTAAGAACCATTTCAGATATGACGTTGAAATTTATACAGTGGTTGGGTAAGGTTAGATTTAGAGGACCGAGCTATAACACTGTGCCACAGATCCCTTTTCCTTACCACTAAAGGCTCAGATATTCTAGATGTATTCTTTTATCCTTTTTCTTCCAATAAATATTGAATTTGTTGTTTAAATCTAACGCAATCTTCCCTTATTTTTTTATACATATGTTTATATTGTTTTTAATGTGCAGGCGGAAGGTGAAAAATTCCACAGGTGTACCGATCGATCTTTCCCACGCCCTTGATTTCCTTCTTTTTGACATGCATATCGTAATAAGGGTAAAAACAAACACAAAAAAAAAAATCGTCTTACGCGACGCTACGGTAGAGGCCCCCATTATATGATATTAATACTAGGATTCCCTTTAATATATTATATTAGGTCATACTATGGTATATATTCATATTAGTATGAATTCAATATTTATTATTTTATTAATCTCCTACTTAGTAAGGAACCAATGGATAGAACAATTTACATTCGAAATATCACATTCTACAATCATATCATCAAGATTCTTATCCAAAGTACCAACTCGACATGATACAGTAGATACTAGTGCTATTCTCGTATTAGTTCTGATATTATAATACCGGACAACGAATATATTCATATTAGGAGCTGTCACCTAATATTGGTATTAACCCACTAGTCAAAAGCAAAACATTCTGATTTTTATTTTTCTAAACACTAAAGACAGAAAGCAAAGACTTGGATGTAAATTGATTAAGTACGTTCCTATGGTCAGGTATTTTCACTTAGCCATGAATAATTTTCATACATTTTACCTACAAGATGAAACCGATTTATGAACATGATGCAGAATGCCCAAAGCTCAAGAAATTATCAGTAAAGAAAATTTTTTGCTCGACTTATTAAATTCTCGTTTCCAAGAATTAATATATCTTTCTCTTAATGAATCTCTTTTGAGATATGGTAAAGAAAAACACCCGGTCACTTTAACTCCACTCAATAAGATTGACACAGTGACCACTAATTTGTATATTCATTATTTTCTTTTTGAGATGCAACCGCCAATCGGTAGCAATTCTCAAACTTAAATACGCATCGCATCGCATAGCAACGCAATTGGCGTATTATTGAAACCGAGTGGTGAGTTACAGTATTCCCCCTTAAAAGCTCATGTCACTCGTCACATCCGTTAAGTGTTTGAATCGAAAGCGACAAACCGTAAATAATTCCCGTCAAATAACCAATGAAGCGACAAAGAGGAGTCAGTGCCTCGTCAGTCGCCCCAATCCCCTCCAGTCTTGTCAGTCCAACCAGAACAAACATCACTGCAAAAGATACTCTACTCCACGCGAGTGCTGTGGCTTTCCGCGTGATGGCGCTGCCGGGCAAAGCTTCGGGCGGCATTCAACAGTCTTCCAACTTTCATTGTCTGGCAACCTCACCCTCGCTTATTTCGATATCCTTTTGGGATATAAGGGCAGCTGTCTGACGATAAATCGCATAAGACCTATCCTGGTGTGGCCTCTTTCCCGCTGTGTTTACCTTTTAATCAAATTAAGGTATCGAAATCGATTGACTCTTTCCATTTCATTCACCGTCAATTTGTGACTCTGGTGCAGAAAAGTATCATCCTGGAAAAACTTCCTTGAACGCCTAGAGCTATGGGTCGGGTTTTAATGCATATTCAATTAAGTTCTTAATAAATTTTAGTAGACAAGCAGACATCGTCAGATTAAATGATTCGATGTACATGCGAATCAACAGGTGATGCAGTAGTTTTCGCTCGGATATGTATAAATAAAAAAGACAAACTATACCTGACAGCATATTACGAAATTTTTGAAGGTGGGTTTGTACGAGTATTCGTATTGATTCTGCGTCACAGAGTCAGACGCACTAATTAGCCAATCAGATTATAACCGAAGGAACAAATTGCGTCTGTGTCGCAAGTCAAAGAATTTTCGGTTGGTGGCCCGTCTGCTGTAAACAAGGCCCAATTAGCACAGGAAGCGCCGTATTGATACCACAATTAGGTCAACCTTGTCGTTGAGAGCTTATGAAGTAGTAGATTACACTGTATGCCACGCTGTCAAATATTTGACTATAAGAATTTGACTGAATTTGATGTCAAATATCCATTTGACACGCTGCCTGATTGCGATATTACACGTTTTGATACATTTGATAGCAATCATCAAAATTTCTCTACGTGTCAAAGAGTCAAACACCATCAGGTCAAACCTATCGTAAATGTTCGTGTATTTTTTACACTGTATGCCACATCGAGAACCAAATTTTGACAGTTATTAAGATTTTTCCAGATCTAAATCGACGGGTTGTAGTTTTATTCTGAAGTTTACAACTCTGTTCAAATTATAAGTATACTTATCTATAGATTCAAGAGAAAATAGGAGTGTTAGAAGAAAAGTTATTATTTTAATGATTGCCGTTGTTAGTGCAGGTATTAAAAAAAAAAAAAACAATTATGAAGAAGTCGTATATACCGGATGAAAGACAGAAGTAGCTTAAACTAATTATTTATTTCAGCGATCGCCACAAACAATTACATATTCACGAATAACACTTCCCATTTAATCCATATGATGGAATGGGTTTTCCAGAATTCAGAGACCGTCAAATCTTTTCAGATTAATTGTCAAATGGTGTTAGATGTTCAAATGAAACATTTTGATAGACAACATTTGACAGGGAAAATGGTCAAATATTTGACAGCGTGGCATACAGTGTAATACTAGCATAGTTATTGCGCTATACCCAACAAGGAGTCCAATAGACAGAAAATACAAATGTAATACAACATTACTCATTATTATTAAATAAGTCGTGTACAAGAAGTGAAATATTTTATGTATTTACTTTAGTAAACTAATATAGTTTCTGCACAATATCTTAGATTTTCATATTTGAACAACTTATAAGTCTGGGGAACCTCCCCTACGATAGACAACCAAATACTATGCGCAAAATATACAGTCTAATAATCCTTAATTTTTGTTCCATTCAAAACGAATTATTCCATTTAAAACGGCGCTCGTGGGTGCATTACTCATGAAATATTGCTCCCTCGTGAATATAATCGGCACGTTGATCTAAAAAATTAATTCTGTAAGGCATCTCTGCACCCTTAATCTGATAGACGAGAATATTGAAATGCTTTCACGCAGACATCGTCTTGCATTATCCTTACAGTATGTTCAGAATATAGATAAAAATGTACTGCAGCTTACACGAGTAACACAAGGAAAAATGCAGACAGGTGGCTTAGATATAATAAAAAGAATTGATTTTGTTATCGATTTAAAAAAAAAAAAGATTTGCTACCCTGAAATTTTGTTCTTCACGTTCTTGACTAGTAGATATGATTTGAAGGCTTCTAGCTACCAAACGCTTTGAGATATTAAATTGAAATTTTTTCCGTTAATAGACTGAAGTAACCAAATTCTGCAGGGTGATGGAGTGAGAAGGGAGGAGGGGAATGCATTTTAGACGGAAAATACTGGCTTCTAGATCTCAATGCAATATTAGTCAAGGGGTGTTTGAGTTGGAGACAAAATATTGAGTTCGAAACGCAAAAAAGCAGAGATTGACACATTTTAAAATGCATGTCTCCCAAACGGTTATAGACACAAAATCGAAACTTAACGAATATCTGTAAGTATGTATACTAGGAGTAGTCTGGGTGGCTTAGTGGCTAGAGCACTTGCCTTCGGTGCACCTGGTACCAGGTTCGAATCTGCTTGGCGGCAAATAATTTTCGAAAATGGTATTGGGTGCCGGACTACCAGTTCACTCAGCTGTAAATGAGTACCTGAGTTAAAATCGGGGTAATAATCACGGACGAGCGTGTAGCTGACCACCTCACCTCCTAGTGTTCCGTTGGTCTCGAAATGAAGTAACTCTAGCATTACTTCAAGGCCTAGGCCCGATTTGGGCTGTTGCGCCATTGATTATTATTATGTATACTAGGAGAATAGATCGAAAAAAAAACATAAGTAAAATAATTGGTGTGGGTGTATAGGGTGAGGGTGATGGAGGGTGAAAAATAAAAGGTTCCGATTTTTATATCTCAAGAACCTATAATGATATAGAGCTGAATCTTGATATTTCGATAAAGCTAGCCTGTCGCAAAAATATAATTTCTTATAAGGGTAGTATGGTACGGCGGTGGGGCGTGTTTTCCGTATGCATCTATAGAACGACTTGAGCTACAAAGTTAAAACTCGATATGTATATGTAAAACAGTTAGAAAAAACTTAAGATAAAAAAAAATTTCAAATATCCATTGACCTTCAGAAGGAGGGCGAAACAAATGATCACTGAAAATGGAATGCATATATTTTCACGGTTTTCGTCATATCTATTAGGTCTTTCCAAATTCATTTTTATTTAACGTCTTTTCCGTATAAATATATAGAAAGTATTTCCAGGTTTTTTTGTAATTCAACGCCTCAGGAGGTGGAAGGGGGTTGTATAATTTTTTACGAATTCTGCCATGTCTCCCAGGTCTGATCAGATATCGAATATCTTTTCACTTTCACGAACTTGCGTAATGATCGCCTAGAACTTGTTTTTAAGTTATTTCCTTTTTCAGCCCCTAAGAGGGTATAAAAGGGATGAACACGTTTTCATGAATTGTGTCCTATCTTTTAGAAGTGTTTAGAAATTAAATTGGTTTTTACTTTCTCGTGTTGTCTTTATATTTATCTATTACCTCCTTCTAGGATTTTTGGATTTTCAACCTCCAAGTGGTTGTAAGAAGGTTGCATATTAAGCTTGTGTAGTTCGCGAACGAACTAGTTCGGAAAATCGTTCCCATAAGTGAAATGAACGAACTAGTTCGCAGTGAATTCCACTCCTCGTTCGTTTGTAGGAAGTAGTTCGTCATCACATTTGCATACCAATAGTTCGCGAGGGAAGTGAGGACCTCCTTTTTTTAGGTCATCACATTCAGTGTCTTCTTTCGTGAGTGGGAACTTTTTTTTTTTAGGTCCTCACATTCACTTCGAACTTGAAAGGAAGTAGTTCCTTCGTGAGTGGGAACCATTTCTTTTTTTTTTAGGTCCTCATATTCATTCCCAGCTTGAAAGGAAGTAGTTCACATTCACTCCGAACTTGAAAGGAGCTTCGTCAGTGGGGACTTTTTTTTTTAGTCCTTACATTCACTCCCAACTTGAAAGGAACTACTTCACATTCACTCCGAACTTGAAACGAACTAGTTCCTTCGTCAGTGAACTGCGAACTACAAGAACGAACTAGTTCGCAAGGGCTGAGATATTAGTTCGTTCGCGATCACTAAGGTGAACTAGAATGCGCAAGCCTATATGCATATCTGATTGAACCCCCAAATGGAATAGATGTTGTATATCTGGTAATATATCGAATTCATTTTTACTTCCTGAGGTTTCCCATAAAAGCGCCAAAAAGTTAATTTTAGTATAGTAGTATCAATCCTAAGGGCTGTAAGAGTTCTATGCTTTTCAAAGCTTCGACATATTATTTTAAGTTTGGTGAGAAATTAGATCGCTTTTCACTTCCACAGAATTTTGATTTTAGTTGGACCATGGCTAGGTAGAATTGGAAACCACAAGCTCTGCTATTGTATAGAGTAGCGCGTTTAGCTACTGCGACACTTCCTAATTTTTTTTTAATTTTAGTGTAGCATTTTTGGCTTACAGGGTGAACAATTTTCAAAACCGGTTCTCCTCTTCTGAAATATTGATTTCATTCTTTTCCTATGGGGTTTCCAGATAAATGACTAGTAACTGCTTTCAGAAGTTCAACCCTTAAGAGCGTTTAAGGTATACATTTTTACGAATTCAGACATCTCTCAGGTCTGATTTTATACAGCATAAATTTTTACGTCCACGGGCTTTTTATCTATTCGCCTAAAAACCACTTTCACGATTTTTTATTGTTAACCCCTAAGAGGGTTTACAAGGATTGTACGAAATTTCACGAATTCCGTTATATTTCTTAGGCGAGATACATTGACATTGAATTGGTTTTACTTCCTTTGGCCTTTATTACTATCATTTAAAAACTCATTTCAGAATTTTTGCATACGTTTTCAAAGTTTTCTCCATATCTCTTAGGATGGACGAGATATCGAATTGGAATTTACTTATATAGTGTTTTATATAACTTATCGCCTACAAACCGATTGTAGAATTTCCTGATATTCAACATGGCAGGCAGGCCCGTCATTTAAGCTTTTTTCCGGGGGGGGGGGGGGGGGCTATAAGATGTTATGAATGTATGTACATATTTTTATATACCTATAAATATACATATGTATGTTATATTTAATAAATGAAAATACCAAATTCAGATGACGTTCCTGATCGCAGGAAATGTAAATAAGTGTAAGCATATAACTTAGATCTGATAAGATATCGAATTAATTTTATTTTAATTAACACCAAGGGTGTGCAAGGGTGTTGCAATCGGGTTTAAACTATTAATCAACTGTTAATAGCTTCAACATAGCGCCAATAAACAAGGAAACACCAAAAAGAGGGTTTGAAAATTGTAATTTGTCTCTAATCGAAATATGATTCATGCAATAAATCCCCAGAACGCCTATGAGTCACCAACTATGTAAAAGGGATAATAAATTTCAAAATCGCTCACCGTTCTTCAATAGTCGTCGGAAGCTGCGTTCTGGCTCGCATAACACTCAAAAAATGTTTTCCATGCATCGAGCCACTGCCTTCCGACAAGTAGCCATTGTCGATATCGTGAAAGTGCGTGGTGGCTTGTGGACGACGTAACGCATCTCCGTCACTGCAATATCCCTGTCCTATGTCTGACTCGCAGTAGTCAATAACGTAGTGTTGTCCACGTGTACCCCGAGTCGGGAGCGTAACGTGGCTATTATAGCCTCGAAGTAATGGCCGCATTGGCATAACGTTCACAGGCTTCTCTTCCTCATAAATTGTACCCACTATCTTCGAGGGCACTGTGTGAAATTTGTCGTTGGATGCCATGTCCTGTTGATGCTGATGATGCGTCCGATTATCTCTACGGTGCTCACAGAAGTCTAATTTTCTATTCGGGATTGGATTATTCGGTGGCGGAAGTCGCAAGTTGCTGTTATAGTGAACATCTGATCCGGATTCCGAACTGGGTCGATAAATAACGCTTGATTCGCTCGAGTTTGAATGGAGTCCGCCACCACTATGAGTTGAACTTGAATGAAGGCTATCACTCATCGATATGCTGTTGCTTTGCAGCAGTTTGTTCATGTGTGCTACAGGTCCATTCGGAATGGAATTTGAATTGTCCATGACAGATATTGGGTTTATGATATGCATCCTGTGGTCCTGACTGATTTCTGATATGTTACCGTGATTGTTTGATATGTCACTCTTTTCCGGTTTTATTTCGTAATTATCAGGTCTCTTATCCAACTGTTTCGTGGTGCCTTTAATAGCCGCCATTGGTTTCGGGATTCCAGTTGATGCTGCTGTGGTGGTCGGTAGTGGCTTACTACTAGGCATCAAATTCAATTTTGATTCTGAACGTGTTTCTAGCTTATGCGGGAGAATTTTGGAAGACGTTTTCGTTTTCGAATCTGCTTTAATATTTGTCGGAATTTTTTGATTTTTTAAAGCCACCTGAATCTTTGAGTCTATAATATGAGTATCGGTTTCTTTACGAGACGGACTCTTATCCTTTTTGTCCTGTTTCATGCAACTCTTTACATTTAGCGTCTCTCTTGAAGTGGCTTTTTGCGATGATCCCAAAAGTTTTGATTGTTTCATATTTTTCCCGGTTTGGTCCTTATTTCTGCCAACCGTGGTGGATAGTACGTTCGGTGGTTTAATCTGAGAAACGTGTCCATCGTTTAAACTTAAACTCGAGTCACTTCTTTCACTGCGGGCTGACGAAAAACCACTACTAGAACTAGTGCGTTTTGAAACCTGCGACTTGGAGGACGAGTTATTGGAAGACGATTTTTCTTTATTGAACAATTTAAGCTTGTCCAACATCGAATGTTTGCTATTGCCCGCAATCGATGTATTCTGTGGTGCAGTGATAGCCACATTTTGAGAATTTCCTTGCACGCTGTAGGGGCTTGCCGGAATTTTACATTGTGGTTGTCGAAGCCTAGAAATAAACAGAAGATTAGAGTTGAAAATTAAATCAAATAGCAAATGTTAAAAACTTACCCATTGTTTCCCTTTTGACTTAATGTGTAACTGGGCGAATTTGACGGAGGGCTTCCCGGACGGCTGTGATTCGCCTCACCGGTTTTCGCTAAACCTGGGATGGCTGTAAGTACACAAAAAAAAAAAATTAATTTTCCATATAACTTTTTTTGCACAAAACTTTACAAACATTAATATCATTGGCCAGTCCCCGCATTTCCATAAACTTTTAAAAATACCACCCCGGTAGGAAAAGGTAGAAGAAAGAAGCAATGACAAAAGAGCTTCTTAAAGTAATTTCACACGAAATTTTGGTTTCTTGTTCTCAGGAACTCCTGTAGAATGCAAACTTACGCAAGGAGACTGAAACGTAGAAGTTATGTGGAAATATGATAGTGAAACACTTCCAAAAAACACTAGGAAACAGACAAAAAGATTCTGGAATAAGATCAACTTTTAACTAATTTTGGGTTGCTGAAAACAAAAATGTCAACGAAAATTGCTTTTTGGTTCATGCTTTGGAGATACGTATAATGTGTGCTCAAAAAGGACTTTTCCCGATGGAGCGTTTTAAATGCAAACAGTTCCCATTTCGGACTTTTCTATTGGTAAACAAACAATAGTTATTCAGGATGTCTCGCAAATGTGTAAGTCCAGATTAATTTTACTATCTTATCGCAAAAACGTACCATCACTGGAATGATGCAAAAAGCGTACAACTTTTATTTTGTTTGGCAAGTGGGGGATTAGATTAAATCCTGGGCTCCATTATATGCTGCAGTTCAGCCATCTTCGGGTCTGCGAAGATGGGTATAGAGTCAAAAATGGTCCCTGCAGTTTGCTGTTCTGATAGTGCCGAGAGCCGTTGAATCACGTCACCAATTACAATTCCTGTATGATGCTTCCGTAGGACAAGGAAAAGGTGTTTCGAAAAGGAAGAAATTTCTTGTTAAATTTCTGGATATACAATCATCTTCGCAGCCTATTCCAGAAAATGATCAACTTGATGAAGGGACTACTCCATCGACATCAACAGATCCTGACTTTCCAACCAAGAAGATCTTGTAAAAGATCTAGAGCAGTCGAAGGGTAAAGCAGAACTGTTTGGATCGAGGTTGCTGCAGAGGAAGATAATGTTTCTATACCCAATTACCGTACACCTCACAAAGATTTACTATCATTCTTTCAAATGGACTGTAGCTTGAAATTCTGTAACAATGTAAATGGGTTGATAACTGCTCTTAATATAAAGCACAAGCCAGATGAATGGAGATTGTCCATAGAGGACTCTACATTGAGTTTGAAGGAAATTTTTTTGCACATTGGTAACATCTTACCTTTAGTTCCGATAAGTAATGCAGTCCATTTGAAGGAGTCATATAAAAAACCAGCTTCTATTATGCATAAAATATGCAGAACATCAATAGCAGATTCGTGAAGATTTAAAAGTTGCTCTCATGTTTGGTTTGCACTTTGGTTATACAAAATTTTCTTGTTCTTGTGTGAAGATATTTTTCTCGGACCGCAGATCAACAATTTATTTAAAGACGAACGTCTTGTCAGTATCTTTATAGGCAATGAGTAATGAAAGGAGCGCCTGTAGTAAGGTGATACTGAATTCGTATATAAGTGGTTTTTTGTTTTTAAAGTGGTATAAGTCCACCGGACGGAAAAAAAATTATATTTTTAATTATTAGTTTTTACATTAAAAAGTCAATTGGAATAAAGTCAACATCAATGAAAACATGGCCTTAAATTTCCTTTTGTTTCTATTTCTTATAATGTTATTTTTCAAAGTGGTATAAGTCGATTTGGTGCTAAAAAATTATTTATTTTCTTTAACAATTTTAATAATTATTATTGCATAACAAAATTTAACAGGTTTATAGTTAAATGTTGTTTTTCCGGTGTCAGTGGAGTGAAACCCCAACACAAAATCGCTTTCCTTGAGGACATGACAGTTGGAAAACCCTCATTGTATAGGCCAGTTTATAAGACTTTATAAGACTAAGTCCGAAGGAGCTGTTTCGGCATAGGCTCGTTAGAAGGTGTATCATGCTAACTATCCTAGACACCCTTAGAGCTGGTGGTATTGCTTAGGAATATTCTATATAGACACTGAAGACACAAATTTCATTATCGCGAATTATATTGAAAGGTAAATTTCTTGCCATCGCATCCTCATACTAAAGGTACTGAAGATCAGCCAATTTTTGGTTGTTCACTAGAATAGGTTTATAGTGTTAAAACATCAACCGAATTATATTAACGTAAAGGTACCAAAATTTTTAAATTATTTCAAACGTAAAACCTTAAATATCTCAATGTATGAAAAAATGGATTTATACCACTTTCAAAATAAAACGGCTCATGTGTAGATATACTTCAGGAGTAATCACAGAAAAAAAAGTTTAAATTTTCATTGGTGTATTATGAATGAAGGTGGAATAAAAAATGTCAGTCAAAAGGTTTTTTTTTTCTTCACATTTTCACGAATTTCGTTTTATCTTTTAGGCATGTTGAGTTATCAAATATGTGGGCTCTTAATATAAGCGCCTAGAAACATTTTTTCTGGGAAGTAAAGTTTATACCAATTCCGACATATGTATATGTATCTTAAGCCTAATTAGATATTGAATTCGTTTGCTCTTCAAAAGGCTTTAAATGTAATCGGGAAAACCCCGATTTAAGCATTTTTCGATATACAACCCTCTTCTGTGGGTGTAAGGTTCAGGTCTTTACGAATTCCAACAAATCTTTTAGGTTTAATGAGATTGAATTCACTTTTACTATTATGGGCTTGACATAGGATAATCTAAGAATTCAATTTTAGGATTTTAGAATATTCAACCCCTAAGAGTAGATATATTATGCTCAGATGCGGTTTAGGTTACTAAGCAACTGACAACCTAACGAATGACCAGGAGGCGATTTGAAATTATATTTTTTAGGATTTTAGGTTATCAGTCGCATAGTAAGCGGTGTAGGTTAGCATAAAAGATATTTCGGACCTCTAACCAACAAATAATAAAGTTGCATCCAGACTGTTTGGAGATCACAGCTTTATTGAGCACCAACTTAAATAATAAGAGAAAGGAGCAAATGAAAGAAGTTGCACAAAACTGAAAAATTTGGCTCTGGGCTGCTGTGCTGATCTGTACCTTATGGTGAGTACATGTATAGTATGTACTATATGTATATTACACCTTACACGATAGAATTTACCGAGTGAGAAAAGAAATTTACGAAACAGATTATAAGTGTTGATGGTGAGAGTGTAAATTACACGCGATGTGGACAGTACCGACTGCGTGCATCCTCAATACAGAACAGATGGTTCTTCTTTCCTTACTACTCTTAAGTACCAAACGTAAACCTCGGCCTGGTGGATACAAGTATCACGTTTCATCAATGTTATCCACGCCTCTTATAGTCATAGGATGCAATTTACAAAAGACAATAAATTATAAAAAAAAAAATAATAAAATAAAGTACTTACAAGGCGTATGATTCGGCGTAGGTGGCAGTGGTCGTACTTTGTCTGGTGGGCATCTTCGCTGCACAAGAACTGTTGCCGGCAGTGGTATTGCTGTACCGCCATTCGTTTTCGAGTATGGCGCAGGTATTTGTCTGGAAATACAGAAAAAAATACAATAAAAATAAATAAATGGAAACGATAAGAAACTTTAGAAATAAGAGGAAATAAATAAAAACCGGAAAGTTATGACTGAGCTAGTTGTGTACAATGTACTCTCACATGCGACGCACTTTAGGTGAGAAATGAAACCGGAAGGCGAACGCTATATTCGTGTAAGAGTATCTTGGTTTTCTTTTTTAAACAATATTTTTATTTAACAAAAGATTTGTTCTCTTTTAGGACAAAAGATTTGTTCTCTTTTACACTAGTGTGCAAAAGTATACACTTTTTTCTCGAGAGCGGTAACGGGTTACGCTAGTATTACACTATATGACCACGCTGTCAAATTGCAGTAATAAGCAATGCATATCCGATATAGTGATAGGATCTGCAATTGTTGAACACGGAGTTATCGAGTCGAGTAGTCTAATGTTACTTCCAGAAGTACCACCCTTCCTCAACAGGTTACTACAAAAGTGCATTTCATGACGATGGTTAAAGTATATTTTCAGCCGAAGGATATTGAACTTCCTGAATTGGCCAACAAGATCCCCTAATCTGAATATACTTTTAAAAGTTGTTGAGCAGACATCTGCTGAATTAAGATCTTCTTCGAAAATTCAGTATTAATTGCAAATTTCAAGAAAAAAATCAATATCTTTGCAAAAAGAATGTAGCATATTATACGCAAAATGGAGAAGGCTCAAATAAATACTAAAAAAAATGTTCAACATATTATAAGTTTTGATGAATGTTTTCACAGTACATTTTGAATTGAAAATACAAGGTTTTCCGGTAAATACTGTTAAATTTATTATGTGTGACGTTTCGGACTCGACTGAGTCCTTTATCAAACTGATAAAGGACTGATAAAGGACTCAGTCGAGTCCGAAACGTCACACATAATAAATTTAACAGTATTTACCGGAAAACCTTGTATTTTCATATTATAAGTTAGTTTTTAATATACAGAGTAAAAAAATGCATTTAAATTTAGATGTTTTGGATATTAGCCAAATATACGACACCTTTTCTAGTAAATTTACACACATTGGGATGTAATAGTCGATATGAATGTGATTTTCAATATTTGGTTAGTAAATTTCAATTGGCAATCAGTAAATTTCAACTTTCAGTGTAAAATTACACTTTTACGAATCGTTGAAATTAAACTTTCATTCGGTGTGGGGATTTAACTCGATTTTTGTGTTAAATCCTACACTGCAAGCGAAAATTAAACTTTATTTTTATATAATTGTAGTGTATCTTTAAGATAGACTTATTTTTTTCTACTTTTAACTTAAGAGTACTTACTCTAAATTGAAACCCTTTGGCCTGTAGATAGGAATCAAACCCATGACCAAATCAGGTTTTTGCCGCATAGGTTTAGTGCGTGTAGCGTCACCAAAGGCGTTTCATTTGTATTTCATTACAAAACAAAGTCGAACGAAGCGTCCTACCACTTGGTTTCATATGTTTTTCGTCGTAAAATTTAAATAGATAAGTAAAATTACACAAAAAAGAACGTAATTTTCAATTCCTATATAAATATATAATAGGTAACTACAAAATGTTATATGTTATGTTGCGTATTTTTGTGAGCCGTTTTATGAAAACTTTACGGTTCAATTAAAAACGCATGTATAATTCAAGTCATTTGAAAATATGAAAAGTAATGGATATTTAAAATAAAAATTGGATTGAAAATAAAAATTTTCTGAAACAGTGCATAGTCAGTGCATCAAACTCATTGCAATTATAAGATCTGTAGTTCCTGAAGTATTTAATTAATAAATTAGTTCCAGCTTTAGGGTAAACATATTGTCTGATATCAATAGACGTCATTCATTTTCAATATTTAAAAAAACTTTAAATGTTAGAAACTAAATAAACATTAATTAGTTTCATTTAAATAATTTTTAGCTCAAGCAGCGCTCTAGTATTCTATTGCTTAAAACTCATCTCTCATGCGTCGAAGATTTGACATCATGAATCTACAAATAAATGCAATATGTAATACAGCTTATTGTAGATCATTGACCATTGAGTTTATCTGTGAGTATAAAATTCTTAGGATGTTGTTACAATCATCCAATTAACAACAGTCTAGTTAATCGCAAAATATTAAAAACAATTAAACCATTTACTCTACGGGAACAGTCGTATTACAAAGGGTTATCACTTGATGAAGTCATCAAAGTCATTCGAATGTATTTTTTTTTCGCGAGACCTTCATACGATATTTCATTTCCTGTCCATCTCATTATTAAGTAGGTATTCGTTTTTAGCAAGCATTCTTACATAAAATTAAACAATTTCGCGAAAAATGAATCAAATTCAAGTATCAGTATAGTGATCATTATGATAGTCTTGACTGGCATAAGCTAGTCATCGAAAGGTATAATCATAACCAGCTACCGTTGATGATTACAACATCCTGGATGTTATCATGTGTGTTTGCCTAAAAGTGTTTGCCAAAACTATGTAAATGTTAGTCAAATTCGATATGCATACGAGTTCTTGACTAAAATACTTTCTCGTTCTAAAATTGTTTACGTCAAAATTCTTTCTATCTTTAATCGAAAAGATTCTTTGCCATTACTTGGAGGAAAACAAATTTTATCAAATGATCAATTTACTTTTTTCTAATGTTGGGGTTTTTCCTGCAAATTATCATATGACTTAGCTGAGCTGAATTTCTTAACTTCCAAAAGTATTTCTAGTTTTTTTAAGTATACTGCTAAATCTGTATTTGCGGATGCACACCGTTTGCTGACTACACCCAATGCTCTGAAGGCTACTCCTGATTTTATTTCCCTTTTTTTTAAATAGATTTTTGGTAGCTGACACTAGGGTTACTGTTTACGCACTCGCTTCAAAAGAGCCAAGGGGATTAAAAAGGATTTGGCAGATGCGTACCAAGGAGAAAAACCAGTAAATTTAAACTGTTTTTTTCTTGTTTATGGGATTTTGCTCTATTAACAATCGAAATGATGAAATTATCGCACATAAAAGAAATGAAAGAAATGCGGAAGTTAAAAGAGTGCTGTGTATCTAGTGATCCTGGCTGACATACTACCTGTTTTACTACAGCAATAGCTGCTTTTATATAAAATCTTTTTAAAAATCTAAAATATATTTTCTACCAGATCATAATATTCAGGCTTATTCAGCGCCACGGTCACTAGTCACAAAGTATGTGGAAAGTCACAATTAGTTCGACATTAGTTCAAAATTGTGACTCTCCACCTACTTTGCGACTTGTGACTCTAGCGCTGAATAGACCTGTAAACCCATAATGCAATTTTTAAAAAAATAGCACCATGAAATTTTGTATTTTCCCGTTTGAAGTCGAGTATAGAGATGAGTCGTTCAGGAGTGAACTGTTCCGGGCATTGAAGTGAGTGAGAGAAGTAACTCACTCCTTTTGGTGAAATGCGGTTCGATTAGACACGTGACAAAAAACTTGTCCGACCTTTTTGTTTTCATCATCTTTGAGATGTTCTGAATTTTTTTTTGTTGTCATCTTGTAGATCTACTGACGAAACGATGGAACGAAGAGTTCCGGAACTACTTCGTTGAACTCTACTCACCTTTTTTTTGGAGTCATCATCTTTTAAGCAGAGTTTCGGAACTTCTTCACTGAACTCCTTAAAGTGAATGACTCGGAGTGAAGTACTTCATTGAAAGGAACTGCTTTGCCCATCTCTAAGCGAGAAGTTTTCAAACCAGGAAAAGGAAAGAATCTGTCCGTCTGTCCGCCGTACGCAAACGCGTTTGACGGCACATAGCTTTCAAATACTTTTAACTTTAATACAATCTTCAATTAAGATTTTTTTAGGGGGTAGATTTGGATGGAACTGTAAAAATGGGGGTGTTAGATGTGGTGCTTGTTTTAGTTGAGATGTTTTGGTGTCTTTATCTGAGGAACTGCTATATTTACAAGGAAGTTGAAACTTGGAATTTAGACAGAGACCAATGTCAGTGAAGCAATTTGGTAAATGTGGATGGAGGGATGTAGGAGTGGGAAAAACAATACGTTCGAAATGGTTGAAAGCTGAAATTGAGACATTATAAAATCCATATCTCTAGAACGGTTCATGGGATAAGATTAAAACCGGGTTTATAGACATATGTGAAGCGGATATTAGTCAAATTATAGAGGTGATGTATAGGTGTGCTGAATAGAGGTATCTTTCGAACCAATTACGCAAGATATAGTATATAATGCACCAAAAATTCTTCTTCTTTTCTTCTTTTTCTTCTTTTTACTTTTCTATTCTTTTGATAGCTTCAGTGTGTGTGAAATAATTTGTTCGTAATATTAAATTTTACAAATTGCATAAATTATTCTGTTAAGTACCAACTTAAGCAAAAAGATAATATTGAGTCTACAGAAAAGAACAAAACAGATGGGCAATGCAGTATCGTAGATGGTAACAGATGCAGGGAGGATGGTTGACATACATCAAGCAACATTTCACCACAACTAAACAGTGTATCCTCTGACACGTCATGTCCAAATGTCAAGTTCACTGCTTGATATCGTGTTTTGATTGCAAATGACATCCAGAGGAACGAAATATGTTGCAGTTAGTCCGGACAGCAACGGATAAAATGAAACCGACAGACGCTCTGTCATGAGCCATTCGTTAATTTGACAAAACATACGATGGAAAACGTCAACGTAATAAAATGAAAAAAACAAATTAGGTATGTTATCACCACGATTTACTAGGGTGTTGTTGTACTGTTATACCATAGTTGTCGATACTATTTAATATTGCCAACATGAGCTCGGCTATAGCCACAAAGGGCACTAAACTAATAAACAAATGAAGAGCCATAATAAAATTTCAAGTACTTTAAATCTCGTTATGTTCACCTTTATTTAAGTGCTGACTGGCGTTGTAAACTCGTCTTACAAATGAAATCTTAAGGTTCGTGCTCTTTAAACCGCGTCCCACGTTCCAGGCAGCCTAGCACGCGACAAATCAGTATTCAGATGCGCCTTCTATTTTTATCCACGCGTTACAGAATAAGAGAAATGTTCACTATTTTGGGTGGCAATTTATCATGGCAGGAAAATGATGTTAGAAATGAACGAAGTCAATGTGAGTGCCATAAAAACAGTAAAAAGATAAGATACAACCTGGAGGATAGTGCAGAGCAGAAACTAGCTACCGTAAAAGTCTGAAGAGTCTAGCATAGCTTCAGATCTGATTGAGTACACTTAACACTCATCGTGCAAAATAAATAAAACCGCGTGGACATGTTGGCGTATCTTGCAATTCCCAAAGAAACCCCCTCCCCTCTCCCGTTCGACCAAGCGAAACTAAAATATCTCGACTTTGACTCTGGAAATTGACTTGCGGATAATTAAAAGCATCTTCGTTTTATTTTACATGGCGTCCTTAGTCTTTGGGCCTAAGTAAAAGTAAACAAGTGTTGAGGAATAACGCATAACAACGGCTCTGATTCACGCATCTGCGGATTTACATTCATATTAAGTCGAAAAACTTGGCACGGTAAATTTATGCTCCCTATTTTCTGCTTTGTTAATGCTGATGCATAATACCTAGCTATGAACATACTCTGAATATAAATATTGAACTATGTGTATGCTGCTAATTTGGGACACTATACAATTCAACCACCTCGAAATAGGACCATATCGCGTGCTTGCCATCATCAATGGCGCAACAGCCGAAATTGATCCTTGAACTTCAAAATACATAGTCTTCTGTTATCTCAGTCCAGCAATCGTGTCCTCCCAGTTTGGAAACCTTAGTATTGCGATTTCCTATCCGCGTCGATCGAGGCGTGAATTTCTCTGCTGGCGGTGGTTTTAGACTAAATTTTGGTTTCTAGATCTCAGGAACGATCTGGAAGAAACATGGAATTTATGTCGAAATATGATAGTGAACACATTGGCAAAATTGGGAGGGCATGGAGAACAATGCGTCCGAAACGCTTAAAAGCTGCAATTGCAACATTTTAAAATCCATATCTCCGGAACGATTGAGGTCATAAGGTTGAAACTTTGTGCTTGTCTTAAGAACCAGGAAGATTATATTATTTCTGCCTATAAGATTACAACCTAAAAAATAACGTTCCAAATGGCCTACTGGATATTCTTTAGGTTGTCTGCATTAAACGCGCTCCGGACTTATACCCGTAAAATAATAAAGTTGCGATCAGACTGTTGGCATATTTTTTTAATCTGGTGTGTGTTTCCATAAGGTGCTGTGGATATAGATGTTAAGCTCCACAGATTAGTAGAGCTTCGACAGAAAAGGAATCGTCTTGCATATTCAACTAAGTATTTAGTTTGGACGAATCGAAACGATCGGTGTGCGCGCTTCCATAAAGCTGCATAGCCATTAACCTTTCGACTAAACTATCGCCCGATTAAAAATCTTGTAGATGCCTTACAGTTGATTATGCCTCCCAGATTTTTTAAAATATTTAAATTTTTTCCATTTTATATCGACCCAACTATTCCTTCCTAAAAAAATCTAAACACGATAATCAGGCAGTATTTTGTTCATCCGTGTGTTATGCATACATAGGGCAATTTTCACAAATTAAAAAAGATTTTTATTCGAGCAATAGTTTAGTTAAGTGATTAGTGTCAGCAACATGGAAGTGCGCACACCGATCGTTTCGATTCGTTCAAGCTAAACAGTTGAATGTGCAAGACAAATCGATGCGCGACTATACTATCGCTTAGACCTCTATATGTACGGCGGCTTATGAACATGAGCTCACAAACCAAATTAAAAATCGCATACAACCAATTTTCTCTCTACATTTGGTCGTGTCTTGTGTATAACATGGAAATACAGTAGAACCTGCAGAAGTGACCACCTTCATATGTTGACCACTTGCCTAAAATGGCCATTTTTTTACAGTCCCGACGTAAATCACCGATTTTCCATACACTTTTCGTTTTGTATTGTGACCATTTCCATATTGTGACCATTGACCACTTTTTAGCTAAAATTTACGTATCACATACGTGTGGAGTACATCCTATAAGGAGACCATAAAATACTACGTCATATACTAATTCAGACACAAATGTTGCAAAATGAAGCCGAAATAAATGTAGCACGAAGCTTAGTATCGAGATTATGTTCTGGATAAATGCGTAAAAACATACACTTTTTATATTGGTAATGTTGATTTAAGTTACATACTGTACTGAATTATTTTTATAATCAGACCACTCGTTAAAAGTGATCAATTTTGCACAGTCCCTTGGGTGGTCACTATACAGAAGTTCTACTGTAGATCTATATATTGTGATGTACATTATAGCATTAATACTCTGCCAACGGTGGTGATAGGTTGGCACGAGTACCAATTGACCGTAACTATCCGTCGGTGGTTGAGTAATGTGCGGTCATCGACTAAACAGTTTAGTCTGGTAGATAAGATTGCGCGCAGTTCGATGTGATTAAAAAGTTGCCCAACTTTTTTGTCTCCAATATGTGCTAGCCCTATTTGTTCCGAATTCAAAATAAAGCCGAAAAATGGTGACGCTGTTGTTTGTATGAAAACGCAATTCGTTTTGACTAAATTAAGGATATGCAGTATATTCACTATCAGAGTCACAAGTCACAAAGTAGGTGGAAAGTCACAATTAATTTGAAATTCATACAAAATTGTGACTCTCGACCTACTTTGTGACTCGGTCCTGAATGGGCCAGATAGTCTTACATTATTTAAAAATTCGCTGACATTAGGAAATAAAATTACCTTCGGACATCTGGTGAGTTTGGTAAGCTTCGACATTTCCGACTCTTTCCATGTGATGATGACGAATTTCCCATAATTTATTTACGTTGCCGACTTGTGATACTTTATTTAGACAGATCGTGTTTCAGAAGCACTTGTGGTTTACGATAAGTCCACTCAAATTCAATTTTAGATACATTATAGATCACTGTCGACATTTTTCTTGCGGTTAAACTCAGATTTTCTGTCCTTATTTTTTGGGTTTTGCCTTAGTAATACTAATTTTAGATTATTTTAGGAACACTTTCATTTCTCGCAAATTTATTTTTATTTATTGTTTTTAGTAAAATTTTCAAAATCTTTAAAAACGTGTATATTTTCATGTAGTATTCTACTATTCTATCTATGGAGGACCTTCTTTTGATAACTTCCTAAATACAAATAAATTACAACATTTTGTTTTTTTGAGAAATGTCTTTCATTGATAGCAGATGCAAATTAAATTGTTAAAAACACAAAACTAATTAATCTTTTTACAAACACGTTGATAGAATTCTTGATATTATTGTTGCCATCAGCCTTTGTTCATAATGGCATTCATCACAGTGCGATTTATAAAAATCAGAATCAGCTGTTTGTTTTTACTGAAAATCTAACGTGTTGAGGGAAGTAACTTCAAATTATATAATAGGTTTATAAAATATTGTATACCTATATATAGTATGAATATTTAAATAAAATAATTTTTTTTCTCTGTTTTTCTCATAACAAAATTTGATCGGCGTCTCAAATACACATACCTACATATGTGTGAAAAGAATTCAAAATTTGAATAAACAATAGGTATGTTAATTTAATCCGCTTCCTGAATAGATCGAATTTAATGTCTGTCAACTTTTCCTTATTTTGTAGAAAAGTGAGAAGAGCTGGCGTCCAAACGTCAAAATCCTTCTAAATAATTTAAGGGTTTAAATGAGTGAACAAGTTAAAATCATTTAATTGGTTTAATAAGCCACCGGATCACTAATGGTTTATAACAAGTTAAACTCGTTCTTGGACTGGTATAAGTCAGACCAGTTTGAATAACGAGCATTTTGGAATACTCCTCTTGTACATTTTGATATAAGTGTCAAATTTCAACTGGCGTATATCGAGATTTTTTTAACCATACCTTAACTCACTTACACACAAATCCCGAAAGATGTCAACTGAAGAAAATTTCAAGTTTTCGCCTACAAACTAAGTCGTGGATTTTTTAGTATTCAACAGCCAGGAGGGGAGGGGTGTAAATGGATTCCATACATTTTCACGAAATTGAACATTAGATCTAATGATATCAAATTGGGTTTCGGTTTTCTCGGGCTATTAAATAATCAATAATCAATTTCAAGTATGTTATAAATTCAACTCCCAAACAGGTGTTGCATATATGAGCCGTTGTATTTGAAAGTGGAATAAGTCCATTTTGAAAAAAATATTTTTTGTGACATTGTAACATTATTCTATACAACACGAAGCAACTTTCTAAGAATCTATTGATGCAATTGTTTCATCACACTTTTAACAAATACAAGTATATTTTTCTGAAAGATGGCATAAATATTTTTAAACATGTTAAAACGTAAACCGTTAAGCATGTCGATTTAAAAACGAAATGGACTTATTCCACTTTCAAAATCTATATCAATATCCTGTGGTCTGATTAGAAATCAAAGAAATATTTTTTTTCCCTTGGCTTTTTATGAATTCACATAAAAATGATTATATAATTATTTTTTTTGTACACGGTTTCACGAATTCAGTCATATCTTTTAGGGTGATAAGACATTGATTTGATTTTTACTTCCTCAGGCTTTCTAAAACCAAGTCATGTTTTTTGATGAATATTCAACTCCCTCAAGTGGCTGGATGTAAGGAGATTGCGTACATTTTCAGAATTTTTACCATATTTCTTAGGTTTCATGAGATTTCGAATTGGCTTTTAATTCTACAGTATAATTTTAGGACAACCCCCCAAGGGGAATTACTTATTTCTTAGATCTTAGATTTCTTCTTGGTATGGTGTGTTGGGTGGGGTGGAGATCTTTCTTCTTAGATCTCTTAATAAAATTTCGCACACATTATTGATCGATTTTTATACTCTTAATGAGTTTAATCCAGTTCAAAAGTTAGAATCGCTCAAACCGAGCCCCAGAATTCCAAATCCGCTTGTTGTCCTTCCGTCCGTCTGCTTGTAAGCACCATAACCCAAAACCGCCTTGAAGTGAAATTATGAAATTTTGAATCTGGATGTTTAACCGAATGTACGGCTAATTTCGTTAACGAGCAAAATCGTCCCACTACTTCGCGTAGCTGCCATACAAAAAAACACTTAGACGGTTCAAGAATATTGGCCAAGTTTTCGGAATGCATTAAGTTGTAACTTTTAAATAAGATGGGAGTATGAAAAAGTTCACATGAGTCCTTCGATAACGAAACAGCAGCTCATTCGGAACACAGTTTTAAGAACTGACTTCTTCAGTGAATGTCCTCCAAAGCAGCAGCCAGGACAGCGATCTAATACCTACCTGGCTTGAATTGCTTAAGGTTGAGAATATTAACCCCTACTAATTGTCTCTATCGCATCAACCGAATCCACTCCTCAATTTCAATCTTTTATTGTCCTCTCTGCTTCTGCCAACTTGTGGATTTACAAAGACAAAAGCAATCAGCATCACTCTTGGCAAGAAAGCAATTAAACTCATCATTCAGAAGGGCTAATTCAGAAGGATACTGAGCACACTTATAAGACTGCACTTGGCAGTTGAGCTAATTAAATTACTCCGCATCCACTTGGAAACCCCCTAAATTTATAACGAGTTTGGTCTGCTCAGAACCTGAAGTACTTTCTGCAAGTTGGTGTTGAGCTGTGTACAAATGAAAAGTGCTATTATCACATTAGCAGGACACGGGAAATCATTTCTGAGCCGGACATACATAACACACCCAATAAAATCCAGGACCAATACTGTATGGGGCCCAAAGCGACCTGTATTCAATCATCTCACTGCGACGGAATATCCAATTACGGCCCCAAGAACAAATCGGCCAGTGTTTTTAGATTTATTGAAAAATTAGCTCATTCTAAATGCCAATTGCAGTTCTTCCACCTATCAATCCTTGAATAAAACACAAGTTTACTCCGTTCTAAGAGGGTTGGGGTTGTAATATTTGAGACAACGCCACGTGCTGCTCCGGCGAATTTTCGGCAGGGGCTAACAAAATTGTATTTGTGTATGAATTTCCCTCGTTCGTACTATTTGTAATTTCTTAGAGATCAATTTTTGGTATCCGGTTTCTATTTACTTAGTGTAGCTGTACAATAATGTTAAATCATGTAGAAACCCTCCAGCCAAATAGGGTGAAAAGTGTTTCTGTAGATGGAGTAGCTCAACGGAAAAAACGGGAAAAAATTTTGGTGCCGTACAGTTTCTATCTACAACTAACCCCTTCTTTAGTTGAGCAATTGTTCCGAAACAGTTCAGTTCCTATATGACCTCTTCTGGAACAAAGGACAGTAATATTAAACACTGTTATTGTTTTTAAAATAATTCGTATTTTAACTTCCAGAGCGATTAGCGGAGGGTCGTTTGAGGATAGATGAAAGGTCGATAGATCGATAGAAGTGGCGGATGTTCTAATATATAAATTGTAATAAGCGCCTTACCGCTGAGGAGTAATTTTTTTCTATTTCGAACGGTTAACTATAAAAAGTTGAAAGTTGGTATGTTTATGTAGACATACTAGGAAATCAATAATATATTGTTCCGAACAAAACATTTGCAACTGATACTAGTAATTATTTAATGTTTCATATTTTTTTGGAAATAATAATTTAAAAATCTTTATTTTAATCCATTTTTTGCGCAGTGTATTTAGAAAAAAAAAAAAATTTAAGAAAATTCCATTTGCTCAAATACAATCAAAAAATTGATCAAATAATAATCGTAAAAAGAAGAAGTTATACCGACCCATTAAAAGGGGGTGGGAGAGGATATCAGCAAGGACAATTACAGCGTTTACATGGAGGATTGAATCCGGATTCAATCCTCTAAAACCGCATGTAAACGCAGATCGGATCGAAACGGGATCGAATAGAAACCGGTTATGTCGTACATTTTAATGCCATTTCAAGTTTCGATCTTTCGATCTTTGGATTCTCCGTGTTAACACTGTAAAAAGCAAGATTAATAGAATCGAAGCCTTGAAGATGTGCGAAAGTTACTAAAAATAAGAGGTACAATACGAAGTACTAATCAAAACTCAACCAAACGAACCATAATTTCAATGTAATCTTGTATGGAGTTGCAAATGTTTTGTTATCACAGAATTAGGGTATCATCATGTATTCGGTTCAGTTTTTCTTTTTGTATTTGAGCAAATTTTTTTTTAAATCGTACTAGGTATATACACTTTGCGCAATAAAATGTATTAAAATTTTGAATTTTCTGTTTTGTCGATTTGTAGCCGTATTTTGCATTTCTCGCTAAAAATGGTAAGAACCAAATTAATAGAGAATTAAATTCTCTATCTTTTTTACCTGAACAACTTTTTTGTAAAATCATTATTTATTGCTAATAATAAGTGTAAAGTTGTAGACGACTAAATTCCCTACAATACATATGTATAAGTAACGATTAAGATTTTGGAAGTGACAGGTACAAATACATAGGGTAGAATGGTAGCCCTGCACCATAGGTAGAAATGCACCACTCGCCATTGGCGCTCGCCCGTAAGTAAAATCTACAAAGCAGAAGTAGTATTCTCTTTCTCTTTCCTATCCATACGATTGTGTTCAGGAATCGTTAAAATACCGAGTAATACCGAACAGTTATTCGGAGTAAAAGAAAAACGCTAAGGAAAGTAACTTTTCGTATATATGCAACATTTTTGTTTAAAGACAAATTATTGATCGTGAACCTTTCTAGGTAGGCATAAATATAGCTTGTAGTCTAAGGTGTGTTTTAGTAAAGTGCTAGTTTTTTATTTGCTAATATTTATTTAAAAAAAAAAAAAAATGTTCATCTAGTCAGAATCGGTAGAATTGCACCACGAGCTTATAGGGAGAAATGCACCAGATTCTTATACCTAAGTAGCATGAATTTATGGTCACAAATCATAAAGAAATTCAAATTATTTTGCTGGAATCAGAACGAGCTCGTGCTGCAAGCATACAGCAAATATATCAAATTTAAAATCGATTTTTAAAATTTTAATATCCGTTAACTTATAAAAACTTATATAAAACCATTAAATTACTATTATTTGGTATTTTCTATTATTTTTTATTAGTATAAAACTCGAAAAATATTTAATAGATTTACTGTTTAGTTCGTTATTGTTTGTTACTTTTGTAAATATATTTAATTTTTTTGTTTCAACTAATTTGGTTGGGATTAGCTACATATTTAAAATGTGGTGCATTTATACCTTGCAAGTGGTTCATTTTTCCCGTACGATGGGAGAAATGCACCATTTGGACCTGCCTGTGCTCTTCTTCATTATGCTCTCGATCTGATTATATTTTGCTCTTTATTACGAATACAATATTTGCGCAAGGTATTTGATCAAACAGAGAAAAAAAAAATTAATCAAGTTCCACAATTTTCTACGGAGATATGGAGTAATTAATGAAAAATGGTGCATTTCTACCTAGTCTACTATATTAAATATTTAAAAAATCAGTGTCATAAAGTGGTCCTCGTTTAAAAACCTGTTTAAATTGTCGGTAGTACTGAAGTATTTTTGTTGTTCATTTATTATTATTTGAAGTATGGAAGAAATCAATGAAATGTAAGTGAGTTTCAATATAATTGATGCTAGATGTGGAAGGTAAAACAGGGTGCGGTACTTGCCCTTTTTATTAAGGTACCTTAAAAAATCAAAAGCCTATAAAAGCAAAACTACCTTCATATTTTAATCAGTTTTAGTTACGTTTCCAAAAGAAGAAGGTATCAGTAGAATTTAAAAAATAAAAAATATGGTAAAGCGCTCGCGCGGCTCGTGCATTTTCGTGATACTCTCCGTCTCCATAAATGAACACAACTGGAGTGCTCAGGCATTTTGAAATTATTAGGGGTTAATAAAAATTAAAATTAAAGTGGCATTTTTACAATGGGTTTTTCGGAGAAAAACTGCATTGATCCCTGAGTTTTTAGGATTGACGAAGCAAAAATCTGTGTTTTCCAGTAAATATCTCAAGATTGGGTGCAGTTACAATTTAGACTGTTACATCAAATGAAAGGTAACTCGATTGCCTAAAAAACGAGCTATAACGATTTGCCTTATTATTTTTCGTTTTCAAGATATAACGTTTTAAGTGAATGAGGGTACCGGTCAAAAAAACTTTTCTTGACCACCACAACCACAATTTTTCTCTTCAAATATATCAAGGAATAACTCCTTACAAGGTGGCACACGGAGTGCCAAACACCCTGTATATTCAACTAACACCAATTTAGAATATTTTTTCCTTTTTACAGCCTAAAAGTGTGTAACAGGATTGTATCTACACATTTTTACGAATTTCGTCATATATCTTAGGAGTAATAAGATATCGAATTGGTTCTTACTCCTCGTCATTCATTATAATTATCTATCGTTATAATTATCTAAACCTATTTCCGGCTTTTTGGTTTCAAGTTGTCACTATTTTTCGTTTTTTTCGTATCAAATAACTTAAGGGTCATTCCATCAAGAATCGCCAAAAATTACGAAATACAGTAGAACCTCTGTATAGTGACCACCCAAGGGACTGATCACTTTTAACAAGTGGTCACAATACAAAATGAAAAGTGTATGGAAAATCGGTGATTTACATTACATCGGGACTGTGAAAAAATGGCCACTTTAGGCAAGTGATCAACATATGAAGGTGGTCACTTCTGCAAGGTTTACTGTATGTGATCTAATCATCGCCGATTTCAAAATGGGTGAGATTTTTATGTAATCGCCTAAAAACTTATTAAATTTTTTTTCGAAATTCAGCCCTCCAGGGTTGTAACGGGTTTGTATACGTTTTCACGAATTTTATCGTATCACTTAGGTGTGATTAGCAACCAAATTCGTTCTTACTTCTGTGGGCTTTTAGTGTAAGAATTAAAGGCCTAAAAAATTATTCCAGGATTTTTTTATATTCAAATACTCCCGCAAACTACTCAACTATAATACTTTTCAAATAAGATTTCAGTACCTATTTCATTTAGATTCTAAAGTATGCTCCGATTCACTCCAGTGCAATCGTAGATCCATTATGTTCATTTGTGTATGATTATGGATAATAAGTCAAGCCTGCTTTAGAAACTTTCACTTCGATGTTTACACAAAACGCAAATGTAAAAATCTTCAATAGTTCCATTCTCGGCAATCGTTGCAACTTCTATGCGCTCGTACTAGAGAATTACGATTTGACACGGAAACTATACCTGAAACCGTGAAATTCAAGTTCTGTACATAAAAAGAGTGTTTGCTCTGCCCACACCTTCAGCCAGGCGTCAGGGTCCAGAAAATCGACTAAACAGAGCGCGCGGCGTCAAGTAAACCGGTATCAGCACCCGGTAGTGAAGACTACAGACGGCACAGTGCAACGTATCCACAAGATCGAGATAAGTCATCGAGCCAGCCGACTGAAATAGTTTCCGTTTTTTAGGCAACCTAACAAAAAAACCATTTCCTTCCACCCCGATGTGTCATTTGGTTACGGAACTCAATCAACTTCGTCATTGATTCGATTAGGGATTAAGCCCTTTGTGAGTCATAGAGTTATGTCGGGAGATAGTACACTGGGAGCTACCTCTTGCATGGCCTGTCTCGAGTTTCGATAAACTTTTTGTGATTTTTTCAAAATACTCTTCTTGAAAAAAGGAATACCGGAAAAAGATGTATTCGACAGCGACCCGATATTCCACAAAAGTGTGATCGTCACTGCATTTCATTGTAAGGAAATTTGATGACAATGGCGCCCAAGTAGGTGAGTTCCGTACAACTGGTGCCACCCATACGAAACACAATGAAGCATTGAGGGATAATCGAAAAAACAGCTGTCTGCGGTATGTTTTAGTTACCGGTTCTTAAAAAGTGACGCATTCATTTCTAGCTCTATTAACCTTGGAATTTCAAATTTATTATTATTGTTACCTATGTTAAGTGTTGATATGAGTAAATGCCTGTTTTTCATACTTGAGTAAAGTATGAAGTGAATAAGAGATGTGGTGGAATTCGTAGAAACGTTTACAACCCCTTGACACTACAGGATTGAATATCAAAATATCCTTAAATCCAGCATATTAAAGAAAAAAACCACCTCGGTGACATTTTTTGCGCTTATGTTGTTTCTCTGGTGCATCATCATATAGATATACGAGGGCTGTCCCAGAAGTACCCGCCTCACCAAGAAATCACAAATTTTTTTTAGAAAAAATCGTTATTTCTCAACACAGTCTCCTTTCAGCTCGATACACTTTTCCCAGCGATGTTGGATATAGCTTCAATACCCTCTTCATTGTGAGGACTGTCAAGCTTCTCATAATAACCGTGAACCGGAGACTCCACCTCTTCTCTGTTGGTAAATCTTTTACCACCGAGCCATTTTTTTAAGTTTGAAAAGCGAAAATAATCCGAGGGGACTAAATCTGGTGAATAGGATGCGTGAAGAAGCATTTCGAACTTATTGATTTCGTCCACCGCGATAATGGATGTGTGAACCAGTGCATTGTCTTGATGAAACAATACTTCTTTTTCCCCAAAAGCAACCATTTTTCCTTGATTTCATAACTCTAACACTGCAATAAGTTCGCATAACACTCGTTATGAATTGTTTTCCTTTTTCAAGGTGCGTCCCTTGCCTGTAGATGGGGCTGCCTTCGCCATCCTTGGAGCCGATTCTCCCTTGCTAGTCCATTGTTTTGACTGTTCCTTTGTCTTAGGCGTGGAGTGATAGATCCATGGTTATGAATCGACGCAAGAACTCTGCTTTATTGCAGTGAAACGTCGTCAAACACTGAATTGAAAAATCCTCACGACGCTGTTTTGTTCCATTGTAAGCAAATGCGACAGCCTTCTTCCGCACAGATTTCTCATCGCCAAATTTGAACTTTTTGAAATGCCTAACATATCTGCTAGCTCGCCCACTTTCTGTCAATGATCATCCAATACAATTTTATGGATTTTCTTCATCATTTCTGTCGTCTTCGTCTACCAATGTTTTCCGTGCTTAAGAATTCACTGAGAGCGTTCGCTATTGATGGCTGCCAAATAAAGACTAAACAACATAGCGCCTTCAAACTTTAAACCCAAGTTCCAACTTTAAACTTTCCACTGTAAGCCGTTCATGTGATATGAAAAACAATCTCCACCCACCCCTGTACCTCCCATCCCCATTAAAAATAGTGTTATATCGTTTCCCTTGTGTTATTAGTGGTTCTCGAGATATACCTATGTATAAACCTTTTTCTGTAAACCCAACATTCACACTCCCTAGCACCCACTCTCTAAACTATTTTTCTCTGCTAATGGTCAATTGGGTGTAACTCCTCTATAAAATCCAAGATCCTATCCGAAACGGTTTTTGAGATACAGGACTTGATTTTCTTGAAAAATGCCTATCCCTCCACTTACACTTACCCACCATTAACAGCAGCCGTATGTGGCAAAAATCGCAACGTTTCGTAAAGGAAACTTCAAAACGAAACTTCAAACGCGTTTGCATACGGCGGGCGACTTAAACGGCGGACAGACGGATTTTGATTCATACTTTTCACACAATTCGACGGTAACAACTTTTTGGATATTTCAGGTCGCTCCCAATTCCGTTACTATTAGAAAATGATAAAGTAAAATACTAGTAACTTGTAAATCTAAGTGACGTATACGGCGTCGATGTTATGAGGATGAAAGATGGACGAAAAAGTTCGAGTAGAGACTGGGGTACTCGAGTGCAAAGGGCAATCATTGTCTGAGTGCTCAAGATGCGCTTCCTTGGTGCGTATCTTTCGTCGCTTCAACCAATAATATTTACCAGAATACTGATAATATTTAATAGGGCTTGTGACAATTTTCTTTCGTGATTTTAATGTTTTTAAAATTATTCATTGTATTGGTCCCTAATCCAATTTGTCTATGTCAAACCGGTTTGGGTCTTCGGAGACCACTGTACATATTCTCTAATTGGAAAGGACGCTACTCGTCTAGTTCCAAAGTGATGTGCAGTTGAGCACAACGAGTTATCTCGATGCCCTTGCTATTGCAATTAATGACATGACAATTGAAGAAACCTTCGCAGGAAAGATTAAATGAGATCTGAATTTGACTTGACCCGAAGAAGGTGTTTCATCATCGGGGTGGATTGACGTCTCAATGGGTGCATTGTGAAATTATCCATAATTCGCCATATTGAATTGTTGCTAACTTTACGATTGAGGGTCATAATTGAAATTCACCTCATATTTAAAGCAATTATTGTTTGTAATAAAATATAGTATTTATTTTAATTGCTATTCCATCATCCATTAAAGGAGCGACAGCCGAAATTCGGCTCTGGCCACCTCCCTCCTGCAGGTTTAATTGCTATTATACACACACATAATATATGTTTTTATACATTCAACACAGTGCAGATGCAATCACATTCAATATTGATTCGTCTATGCGATTTAATAACGATTCGTCTATGTGATTTAATAATGAATCGCATATAAGATTCGAGATAGAGAAAATGGTTTGATATGAAAGAACATCCACCTCTACGTATCCACCTAATGAATGTTTGTTGAATAGAGGTATACAAACTTTTTGTGATCAATCAACTGAAATTTAACTTAAATCTAATTAGTAACGAGACAAGACAAGTCTTTTAAATATTCAAATATTTGGTTCAGTAATTCGCAGTTTTTAACACAACTAACTAGTTACTAAAAAAACGGAACAACGAATTTAATCGTATTATACGACCTTTCTCTTGTGATTCTTTTCTACCTGTTAAGTGTGTTCAGAATAGTTATCTCAACTAAACTCTAAATCGGATTAAATTTATAAAAAAAAATTCTTCTGGAATATTAATGAGGGGTTTTGACGTGTGTTCGGTTAGGACCGCAGTAAGACGATTTTTTAAGGTAATCTATTTTTTGGTCGCGATTCGTTTTGGTTTGTTTTGTGTTTCGGGTTCGCGTGTAGTAGCTCTATCAAGAGATGTAATAAATCGTGCAAAGTGTATTGTTTCCTTTTTATGGTTTATGAACCGTATTTTGAGCTTAACACTACAAAGTACAGCGATATGATCCTCTGAATGAACGAACATCTTTCACGACATGAACTTGTTGTTGTAGCACTTCTTTGCACTTCGCCACTAGCCACTTCACCGATGCGTTTATGTACCAGAGGAACATTTGTACACCATCGCACTTTCTCCCTCGAAAGGAAAGTCGCAAATGAAAGGGGTCGACGTCCTTATTTACATCTTCGTACCGCACCAACACTCACATGCACTGCAAAGAATGTTACTAAACGCGCTAAATTCTGTACTTTTTTTTCTATCGTTTACACCTCGTATCATGCAAATACGTTTTTTATCCTTCAAGTGTTGATTGTTTTGCTACCTTGAATTCAAACTGTCGCGCACGTACCCGCTTCTATTAACGACGCGTGCTGCAACCGTTTGACCGGCTCGTGTTCCGCGACGCACTCTCCTCTTGGGCTAAAATCGAACTGATGGCCATGCCACTGGTCTCGGTCTGGCACTGAACCGGCTGGCGGCTGGCTGATGCCATGGAAATGGCAAGGCAATGGCAAAGGCAAGTTCTTTCCCTGCCTTCGACTTCAACTTCAAGCAACATCCAACTGAACGTTGCACAACGTCCCACGGCCATCCCATGACGATGCTGTGGCACCAAATGACGCTCAAGAGCCCTGCAACGGAACCCGCAAGCCATGATGGGCTTTTACCGTCCCCTCGTCTCGTTGTTGCTTCGATTTGCGCGAGGGAGGATTGTGGGACTCTGGCAGCACTTGGTGAAAGGGACCACTTTCTTCCAGCTTCCGTCGCAACAAAAGAACTCCTTGCTCAATTCTGGGTGGTGTCTAATTCAGATTCAGATACGACCAATTTTTTGCTACTTTATTATTCGAATAATAACAAATTTTGTTTCGATCTTAAATTAAAAAAAAAAAATAGTTTCTTAAATTATTGTTCTATTTTCCGTAGGGTAGGACAGACCCTAAGAAAGCATTCGCGTGTGCTCGCAACTTTAGTCGATCGCGTCTATGGCACATATCAAAGCATTGAACACGAATGTAGTGTTTCCACTATCGCCTATACATTCGCGTCCTATGCACATAAATGCGATAGTGGAAACGCGGCAAAACAATTGTTGCGAGCTAGGGTGCGCAACCATAATTTGTTTAAAATTAATAGTTAACAATTTATTATTTGCATTAAATATAATTGCGCTAATAATCGCACTATTGATACCACTGCTCGATTTTATATTCAAACGCGTTCAATTTTGAGATGCGGTGCACAGGTTACTATGTCACTGAAAACCTAACAAAAAGTTCGGGAAGCGGTTAGAATAGCATATGAATTACATATTGTGGTCTAGGGGTTGAAAAGAGAAAGAACCTAAAAATACTTGATTATTAAAAGTCCGTGGAAAGAGATATTTGATATCTGGTATCTGAGAGATATGGAAGAATTCATGAAAAAGTATACAACCACCTTACACCCCCTTAGGGGTCGAATTTCAAAATATATTGAAAACACTTTCTAGGAATTCATATGAAAAATCCGTGGAATAAAAACTTCAAAAAATTCAATATTTAGAAAGACCTAGTAGATATAACGAAAATCGTGAAAATATATGCATTCTGTTCACTAAAAAAAATTGTTTGCCCCTCTTCCGAACGCTAATGTATATTTAAATTTCTTTTAAGAAAATTACTTTTCTAGTTGATGTATATATATATATACACACCGAGTTTCAACTTTCTAGCTCAAGCCGTTCTACCTATAGTTAGGAAAAACACCACCCCCACCCCCGTACTACACTACACCTAAAAAAAATTTATTTACTATAGCTAAAAATACCAAGTTTCAGCTTTATATCATTATATGGGTGTACACATATGGAAGCGTGCGTCGATGACAAGTCGAGAGCTGATGGACTTGTGCGACTGCACGAGCCATCTGATTGGTTGATTTTTTGGTGGGGATAGAGGCTCGTCGCAAACGTTGAGTGTAAATGCACCATAATCGTATCGCTCCGCCGCAGTAAAACTGTCGCTTCAACGTAGTAAGGAATTAATGTGTCGTAGTCATGTGCGAACTCTAAAATCCTTATATACTGCATGCTTTGAGTCGAGAAACCTCCTGAATATTCGGTGATGTGTGTGAAACTCGCCAGAAGTGTTTCTGTATACGAGAAGAGTCGAGAGATTTCCACGGAGTTGTGAGTGGTATATGTAAAATGTAAAAACCACCGATAGGGTGAAAAGTGATTCTTCTCGAACATTATCGAACTTTGCCGAATATTTTGCAATGCTTTCCTCATTGGGTGATTAATCGGATTTCTTCCCTGTCGTCCAATTAGGTATTAGGAGGCTGTTGCTTTCTCACTAGAAACTGATCTAGGGTAGCATGTAACACTATTTTTAATTTTTTCACCATGGTTCACGGAGCTAATGATGATAGTTTAACGTCTTGCAAACTACGTTTAACTGGTATCCATGAATGCAAAAGAAGTTTAGGAGTACATTCTAAATAAAATATGAAAGTTTATTCCAGCTAGAAAAATTTGGAACGAATAAAACGAAGCCTCGGACGACAAAATCCATTTTACTTACAATAGTTGCAGATGAAGGAAACAATATGAAGAAAATCTGATGAGTTCTTCGTGTAGCCGCAACACAAAAATTCTGCAAAAATTGCATCACTCAAGAAATCGTTAAATCGAAATTTTGAGGTCGAGTTTATTAATTAGTGAACTTGCTTCACTCTTTCGGGTGCGTCTTATTCAAAAAGTATTTAAGACAAGTTTCAATAACTTCCTAACGCTTTAAACTAGGAATTTGAATATGTATAAGCACCTAAATAATTCGGTGGTTGCAACTAAAGGAAATAGAAAACGGAAAAATTAATGTGGCTTCCATACAAAATTTCCTAAAAATGTTTACATAACTCTTTCGGGACCCACTGCGGAGTGCAAACTTTTCAGTTGAACAAATTTCTAAATGGATCGAGCTGCGCACACTCTTATCTACCCGAAAATATAAAATATTTAGTCGTTGATCATGCGCACATTGTTCAAACTTATCAGACGATAATCACAGGACCACAAAAGTAGAACGTTATAACCGATAGTACGTTTTATAACCAACAAAAATACAAGAACCTTTCACATTTGTGAATGGGGATTGAAAAAAGGTACGTTATAACCGAAAGTACATTATAAAATGGCACTTTATACACAAGACACGTCCAAATGCACCAAAATAACTGGCTACAAACGAAAGTTGCTGCGTGCACATAGGGCTCTCACCCATTAGTTGGCCAACTATTCAATCGAAAGGGATATCTTTTGCATATACAACTTTTTAATTTGACCGATTTGAATCGGTAGGTGTGCGCGTTTTCATACAACTGCACTCTGTACTATCACCCGATTAGAAATTGGAGGTCTGCGGGTGTTTTCAGTCTTCCAAATTCTTTTTACTGAGGTTTCACCTAATTTCAGATTCGTTCAGACTTCTTGATTCGGACATATATGAAACGGTTTTCGGAAAAAAAAATTCCGCTGTATACGCCGTCCGTCGCACGCAAACGCGATTGTTCTACCAAATCCTTTGAACTATTTATCCCTAATCTGATATCGTCTCTATGAAACGGCACCCAGCATTTAAGCCGCGCACTATACCTCTAATTCGACCTAAATTTTTTAGGACGTTTCACACATCACCCGACCTAGTTTATTTGTTACCTGAAATAGGTCATTTGATTTTGAATCTTAATAAATCCGTACCTAAATTACTGACAAAATATTTTGATGGACTTCGACCCAGATGATTTTTGGGCCTCTATCGGTGTGAACAGTTGGCGATTGGACTCACTTTAGGTCACGATATAGGTCAGGTTGCGACCAGGTCGCTTGGTGTAAACTAGTTCCATCAATCCAAATCTGCTGAATGGTTCATGCCAAGAAATGGAAACTCAATTATAAGGCGACGTGTGAGGGTGGAGGGTGCAAAATGTTCAAGTCAGCTTGACGTACGCTACTGTTTTAAAGTTTTATTACAACATAGAGAATAATTTGAATTATCTTGTTTCTACTCGTACTTAATATCTACCAACGTTGACAGTCCCTAACTTCTAAGGCTCATTCCCACGATCGTCAGTTAAAGTTTCAGTTAGAACGTTACTGACGATCGTAGGAACGGACCTAAATGTATTAAATTTTCGTGTATCTACAGAACTCGATCTAAGGACTTTTCACTGTTGACGCCCACCGTGTATGTGGCTTAAACTAACTCCCAAAACAACTATTAAAGAGTTTATGATTTTTTTTTAACTATCGATTTATTTAATGCGAACACAAACTCAATTTAAGCATTATTTCTGTCATAAATTTTGATCACCCAGAAGTAGAGGTGGGCTATTCACTAGTGAAAAGAACACTCATTGAAGTAATTCAGTCATTTTGGTTTCATTTGCTTGTATACATCGTTCTTCTTCTTATTTCTCAACCTACATGTACAACTGAACTGACTAATTACAGTTTAAAGATGCCAACCCAATCACACCAACAAAATTGAACGATTGACTGACTAGTGAGTGACTACTAACTAACGGCTGGTTTGCAAAGATAATGGTGTAAGTGAACAGACACCACCTTTACGAACTTCTGCCTGAGGCTGCGATAAAGTGAGCGACTGTTTTCGAGTGGCCACCACCGGTGGCTACGAAAACAGCTGAGATAGAGCGAATGAAAACTTCAAAAGAACAATCAGTTCAATCACTAATCAAGTTTGTAGTGAGTGGCTCCGGAACCAAGGAACGAAAAATTTCATTGAGTAAGTGAACACTTCAATTGAAGTGACTAGTGACTACAGCAGGAACGAACGAACGTATAGTTCAAAAGAAGTACATACTTCACTGAACTCGTTCGTTAAAGTGAGTGACTTGGAGTGAAGTACTTCTCTAAAAGGAACTGCTTTGCCCATCACTTGTAGTGACTAATGACTAGTGAGTGATAATTGACTACTGAACGGATGGTTAGAGAAGATAAAAGATGAAATGAACAGCTCAATCGAATCCTTTAAGTGAATGACTAGTTTTGAAGTACTTAACTTAAATGAACTTATTTTGCCCATCTCTACCAAAAAAAGGATTGATCCGATTAATAAATGAATAAATATTCGGTGTAACCGGATATTTACAGACAAAATTTGGTTCTTCTTTGAAATTAACCTTTTCCAACGTTCTACCAACTCTAAATGACCCCGTATTTAACGTATTGCGTCCGTACGCCCAAAAACTTACAAATCATGTCACCAGATCCTACCAAAAACAACTTCCATGGTTGGTTTACCACCAGAAGTGAGGTACATTACTTCAGCAATCCTCATTTAAGTTCGAAACCGGCACGACAAGGTTCGCTTTGAAACAATCCCGTTCAACCTTGGGGAATTTCATCCCCCTATACAACAAAAGGATACACTGCTCACAGCTCAACCACGCATTCAACTTGAACTTGATAGGCAAGGATTATAACGTCCGCCTTCATTCATAGAAAAATCATTTTTCATAAGTACAAAAAAAAAAAATTCCATTGACTAACATCGAATTGAACTTAATGGCGCTCCGGTTATTACATGCGTCTCTAATTAAACCCCGTGGGATTGAGATTTGTAGAAGCACTTCGAGTGCGAAGGACGAGCATCGGTCCGAGACAAACGACTCCGTTATCATGTGATTGAGATTGCGGACTCCTATACTGTGTCCCACTCATCCCTTCTTCCTGTGCTACAAATATGCATCCGGCTGTTATGTCCAGAAGGACCGCATTATCATCCCTGGAGTCCAGATATGAACCTCGAATTCTGTTTTTATTCTCGCCGCCCGCCTTACTTGGTAGATGCGTAAACACTCTTCGGACAAACAATGCACCCAAACAGAAGGGTACTTTTGTCGCCCGAATGGAGCATTAAGGGTTGCAGCAGGGGAACTCTGTTATACGGACATTGGGCCTAAGCTAAACCGCCGCCATAGGAAACACACGTCGATTTCGTATTTAACGCACACATGCCACATGATTTACAGCTTGTACAACTTCGGGGTTGGTAGTGATATATAAGCGGAGTAGCGAGCTATATTGTAGCCATGTATACAAAAAAACACAGATACGTCCTTTTTTTGAAATTTTCAATCGACAATATTGCCGGCGGTCTCATAATTCGAGCGAAGGGATACTACGAGATGTGGAAAGGAGTAAACCTTTCGCAGATGGTAAAAAGCAATCAGATGCATCCACTGCGCCATTAGCAACCTTCAAAGGCTTTTAGCAAGTTGCCATTAATTATCCCGATCAGTAGACTCAAGGGAGTATATTTACTCTGATTCGCAGCGTTCAAACAGAGCTGCGAAAGATGCTTATGATTTTTTTTTTAACTCGACCCTGTTAGTTATTTAAAGGGTTAGCCTTTCAGAAAGAGAAGGTTTTGCAGGGAAGCTGTAAAAAGTATTATAGTATGCTCTAAGATGGTCAAAAGCTTTGTCAGTGCTGGCAGCGTTGCCAACTTTACAGAGAGCATTTGCGATTACGGTGGAGTAGAAATCCGAAAATCAGGACGCAGGTTTCGGTCCCTAACTTCTAATTGAAACGAATTGCTTTGTTTCAAACCTTTTTATTTATTTATAAGTGATTCGGACTGTATTCAATTGCAGATCCCCTTTATCCAGGAATTATTCACAAATTTATTGGCATATTTTGCCGTCTTACGATAATGTGAAGGGCCAAGATTTCCATGAAATTAGAAGAGGCAATCATTGAATCGCCCTTCCCTAGACGAGTTCCGAAAACCAGCACTGCGTTTTTTGATATTACTTTTTACTCAGAAAAAATATTTTCAGTCCGGGATAAAATTTGAATACGGTTGGTATCAATTTCAATAGCTGCTAATCGTCTCTTATTACCAGGGAACGGATTCTGTGGACCTAACAAATTTAAAAAAGGCAATTAAGAAACTTCAAGGGTAAAAATATTGTAAAGATTTAAAGTGTATGCAATGAATTAAAAAAAACACTTAATTTTTATAGCTCTATAAGATAATAAAAGTTGAAAAATCGCGAGAAGGTGTGAAATCGCACGTATACAATACTTTATAACAAAATAGCGCATGATGGCTGTTTTCCTCCAATCCTTAGGGGCTTAGATGACGCACGGCGTCGCAAAAGTCCAACAGTTCTCGGCTTGTTTTTCGACTTAGGTTTCTATGAATACACAACCGTCCAATGAACTGTCGCAAAACGCTATTCGCAGCTCATCGTATTTCTGTCGTTTCGCACGTACAGGTGAGTCACGACGCAAAAACATGTATGGTGTAAATCGCTATTAAAACAGCAAAAACAACAGCCGACGAAAACCGGTTTGTAATAGGCGCTATGGAGTAAGGGCGCGCCTCATTGTGTGCGGTGTAAATCCAGCACTCAACTGACAACGGTCGGCTGAAAAAGGATGAGGTGAAAGCCTGGTTGGTTCGTTGGTTTGCGTGATTGCCGGTCAGTCGAAGCAGAATTAGCACCGAAAGCACTGTTTTGATGCCACAACTTATGTAACCTAGTCGCTAATGGCTGGACCAGTATATACAGTCTTTAACAGAGCCATCCGGAGCTGTTAAACAAATAATCAGTTCTCCAATCTTATTTTTCGAGATTTTATCAAGGTTGTCAAAGAAAGGTTTGTCTAATGCACGAATTCTGGATCTAGCTAGAGCTGGATTCCCGCAAAGAAGGTGGATAACAGTCTTTCTCTTAGTTGCATCCACACAACTGCGCCAATTGATGTTTGAGGGAATACCAAGCGTCGCCGATTGGCCAATGCCCAGTGCTGACTGCTGTGACTATAGAGACGTCTACACGGCTCCTGGTCAAGAGCTCATCTATTCTGCTCCGGTAGCCATATTTTCCTAAATATTGTTACGTGCAAGTCTGGCAACTCCACAGCTCGATCTGCTACGAATCATGGGAACAAAAACAACCAGACACCTAGCAGAAAAACGCAACCAAACAGAACTTCGTTACGAGCGGAACAAATCGAAGACACCAACCAAAAATCGAACGATCTGAAGCGTTCGAGAAAGTTCATTCGATCGAAAATCGAACGATCTGAAGCGTTCGAGAAAGTTCGCCCGATCGAATCTTCACGTACACCCTCGACTTTCACCAAACGTTATAAAAGCATGCGAAGCTCTCAGCGAGGCACAATTGTCATTTTGGTTACGTCGACTAGACGTCGATAGGGGGCGATCAAGTTAAGCGAATATTAAAGCGGGTAGTTTTGCCATACAGTGCGAATAATTGTGCGAATCGAATTATTGTGCAAATTAAATTTATAGTGCGAATTAATAAATAATCAATAGTTTTATTTTGACCTAATTGTTTTACTTGAAATCCCGGCGAACCCCTAGCTTGCAACAATATGATGCAGCTGGTCAATCCACGTGAACAGATTCCACGAGAGAGCCCTGAAGAGCAGAACCTTTACTAACTACTTCGTCTGCCCGGTCGTTACCCTCTATCTTGTTGTGTTCTGGAACCCAAAGCAGAGTTATTATCACCTGACTTCCTGAGAGGTTCGTAGCTCTTCTCGGCACTATTCGAGTGTAGCCTAATCTAAGGCCTTGATTGCGGCTTGGCTGCCAATGAGGATTACAGCATTGGAGTAGAGTCTTGCCTAAAAGTTCGACAGGCCTTCCGGATCCCTAGTATGTCAGCCTGGAAAACACTGGAGTAGTTCGGTAGGTTATAAGACTTTAGGACATCGCGTGTGTCTGAGAAAACACCCGCTCCGACTCCGCAGTTCATCTTTGAAAAGAATACGGAGTCGGACGCGTATCATCATCAATGGCACGACAGCCCAAGACGGGCCCTGGCATCCTGAAGTCTTCGCCTCCAATCGTCTCGATTCAAAGACCGCGTCCTCCAGCTGCTAATTAAATAAAATGTTAAAATAGAACACCATTAGAATGGTTCTTCTCGGTTGAAGACATTCTGCCCCCTCATTCCTCTCTTTAATGGTGCTTTTACACGAGCGATTAAAATTGCTCAATTTGCAGCAATTCCAGACAATTTTGACGTCACGAAAACATACAGCAACTTTCAACAACATCGGCAATTGACAATATGGAGCAATTGTTGGTCAATTCGTTACTCAGCAGTGACTAGCGATACGGAGCAATACTCAGCAATTTAGCAATGACACCATACACGGACAACTTTGTATATGAACAACCCAAAAGTAAATTTGAAAAATAAATCTAAAACTTAAAATAAACTTGAAATATTTGAATTCTAATCCGTTATCACACGAAACTTGACAAATAAAACCAAAACTTAAAACAAAACTTGACTACTGAATCATCGAACGAGAACAATTGCACGGAATTTTCCAAATTACTGGAAATACATCAACTCTATGGCGAGGAATTGCAGCAATATGTGAAAGCATTGCAAAATTGCTGCAATATTGTCGCAACTAGCACGATGTTGCCCGGTATTGCTGCATTAATCGCTCAACTAGTTTTGGCAACAGTCGCCGGGCAATTAATTGCTGGAAAAATTGTTCGTGTACGGGCTCCATTAGGGCCATATTGTAATATTTTTCTTTTGAGAACCGATATGGCTAGAGTAGGGTGGGTGGCTTACACCAACAACACCAGTTGAGTTAAAGGGAGTTTTCTCGGTCTCTCACGACCGATTGGGAACCTTATCCCGGATAAGTCGTCGTGAAATTTTTCTTGTTCAGGCCATGGGTCTTATGGTCTGACATGCAAACAACTACCCCCCGCACAACCTCAGCTAGCCGTCGCTTTAGTTTGCTTTTCAGCCACCAATTCGGACGTTTCCCGATCCCCAACCTTTCCTTCGGTTATTTTGACTTGTTTAAGTCGCAACAATCACTCCAAAGACAGCAACATTAAGCCCGGTCAATTCTTTGTTCAGGTCATTTTTGATAATCCTAAATATGGTTACATTTGTAGGATTTCTGCGTATCGTATCACCATTGTGTATCATTCACTGAACGGATACAGCGTTGCGTTGCGTTTTCAAATGAAAGATACGCGATTACAACTGAGCACGCGTCTCAGTTTCAGATCAGCTGCAGATATGAGTTCACCGCGAATGATCAATATTGTAAAATTACAAACTTTTCCCATAAGTTTTCTCTGTAATGACAAAACAAATAACCAATATTGTGCACCGCAATATAGCGTGACCCAGCTATGGGTGTGTTTTTAAATTACCGATTTTTTTGCACCTGGTAACACTAATATCATTCTAATTTTGACAGAAATTCAGTATCATATCTCCGCTGAATGAAATGAGTGGATTTACGCTTGAACAACGCTGGGAAATATTTAAAATTTATTTCCAAAACGAAGACAATTGGACCGAAATTGCAAGAAAATGTCGTACGAAATTCGGTCGAGAAAGTGCACCTTCAGTTACCGCCACATGTTAACATCTTTTTTGTGGCCATATATTGATGGTATTGATTTGGACGATCTTTGGTTCCAACAAGACGGTGCTCCGTGCCACACAGCGGGCCAAACAATAGCCGAAGTGCGTGAAAAATTCGATGATCGTATCAGTCAAAATGGCAATGTCAATTGGACCGATAGAATGGCCTACTGTAAGGCCAGCCGCGGCAGCTATTTGAATGAAATAATTTTCCATAATTAACCGGAAGGAGTTCGTTGCGTTTCTTTGTATCACATTTTCATACAGAACGAAGATACGTTTGTCGTATCCACTGATACGCAACGAGAATACGATATGCAGAAATGCAACAAATGGATACCAACCTCCTTCCAGCAGGGTTCGAACATCGAATACAATTTCATTCTAAAGCCACACTTCAACAAGTTGAAAAAGATTTCGTTGACATGGTTCACATTTCGCTACAGCCGGTTGCTATACAACTTAACGAATTCATTGGAAAAAACTTACCGAGTGCTCATTGCTTCCGCTCCTGTCGGAGTAACATTTGCCAGCGGTTGTTGTACCGGCTGCTGTACTCCAAATGGTTGCTTGACTGGTTGTTGCTGCGGTTGTGTCTCGACTTTTACAATAACATTCGCCGTGGACTTTTGTTGCTTGGATTGTTGCTTGTACCGGCTAAGAGCGAAAAATAAAGCGAGAACAGCTTTCAGTCGACCGTTACAAATATCATTCGTTGTGATTGCCTCTAACCCGCCAACAGAGTGCGCTCGTAAAACCGTAAGACAAGAATTTACGTTGTCGAACTGTAATAAGAAGAAAATCAAAAATTAAGTACATTTATTAAATGTTTCATTATTTGGCAGTATAAGCAGATATTTTTACTTTATTATTTTAATGATACAGTATTGTTATCGATTTAAAAAAAAAAAAAATGTCCTACCCTGAAAATTTATTTACACGTTTCATGACTATTAGATACGAAAAAAGCTATAAAAAATTTCAGTCCGTCTGTCCGCGGTACGCCGTACACCATTGACCGTACGTCTACCGGTGCTCGCAAAATCGTTTGAACGCTACTAGCTTCCAAACCCTAAACAAATTTTTTTTATGAATAGAAGTAACCATATTTTGAAGGGTGGTTGTGTTATGGGGGAGGTGGGGAAAGCGTTTTAGACCGAAAATTTTGTTTTCTAGATCTCAGCAACCCCTAAAGCTAGGAAGTTGAAATTTGGAATTTGTATAGAACTTTGATAGTGGACTCATTTGCCAAAAAATTACCGATATAGGTGAAGGGTGTGAGAGTGGGAGGGAAAATAATGAGTCCGAAACTCAAAAAAGGCGAGATCGAGAAATTCTAAAATCCATATCTCCTAAGCCGTTAATACCACAAAAATGAAACTTAATAGGTATCTGGTATCTGTAGGGACACTAAGAGAATAGATCGGAATCAAATTTTTGAGTACGGGGGTTGGGGTGAAACACTTTAGATTATCATATCTCACGAACCAATTGCACTAGAAAAATAAAATTTGTTTTGGGAGTAAAGGTCGATAAATGGAGTCTGCAGACAGTAAATTTTTTTTGGAGGGGATAAGAATTTTTCAAAAAAATCACATCTCTCATATCTCAAGAACAGTGTAAGATAAATTCTTAAATTTTTTACCAAACGTAGGGCTAATAGATCCCTAGTAGAAACAAAATTTTTTAGGGTGAGGGTGAGAGTGGGGGAGGGTGAAAAGGAAAAGGTTCTGATTTATATCTCGAGAGCCCATAACGACATAAAGCTTAGACTTAGTATTTAGATAGAGCTATAGTAGTGGCATATTGGAAAAATATAATTATGTATAGGAGTAGTATGGTACGGGGGTGGGAGTGTTTTTCCTAACTATAGAACGGCTTATGCTAGAAAGTTGAAACTCAGAGTGTATATGCAAATCAACTAGAGAAAGAATTCTGATGAAAAAAAAATCGATTATCCATTGGCGTTCAAAGGGGAGGGGGGGGGGGAGGAAAAAAAATAATCTGTGAAAATTGAATGCCTATAGGTCTTCCCAAATATTGATTTTTATTCTACGGATTCTTCATATAAATATCTAGAAAGTGTTTTCAATGTTTTTTTGAAATTCAACCCCTAAGGGGTGTAACGCAGTGGTGGCTCGCCGCATAAAGCTAGTGAGGCTGAGCTTTAAGCTTATGGTACACTGTATGACCAATGAGAGCTTTCTACAAGCTCGCCATACATTTCCCGAAAATATATGCAAAAAACTGGAAAAAAGCGAACGCGAGCAGCCACTGGTGTAATGTGATTGTATACTTTTTCATAAATTCTGCCACATAGTTATCTTAGGTCTGATCAGATATCGAATTTGTTTTCAGTTCCACGAGCTTGTTTAAAAATCACCAATTTTCAAGTTGTTTACTTTCTCAACCCTTAGACCACATTCCAGAATATGACCCAATTATGTAATTCATATGTTATTTGTAGCAGCGGCGTAAGTATTCTCGCGCAACCCTATTCTAACCGCTTCCCGAACTTTTTGTTAGGTTTTCAGTCACATAGTAACATACACCGCATCCCCGAATTGAACACGTTCCGAACTTCTGCCGGAAAAATATTAAAGTTGCGCCCAGACTGTTGACAGAATTTTGATGAAGTAATGATGCCGACAAGGAGGCACCATGGTTTTCATGTTATAATGTTGATATTAAAATATATACTATATAACCTTTATAATTTTTCAAATTTGCTCGACTTTTAGCGCGGACAGGGGGTACCGTGAGCTCTTAAAAACTGTTTGTAAGGGTGCATAAGACGAGGTCTCGCCTTCCTCTTCTTTTCTCCTCCTTTTTGTCGTTGAAATCTGATCTTCAATCTAAGTGCATAGGAATTTTTTTAAATCATACTGCAGTTACGATCGTTGCAAGCCAGTATAGCCCAGTATCAGTTCAGTATTTAAACGAGAGTAATACTGAACTCATCTTCTGAACTCAGTTCAGTATTTCATCGAGAGTAGATACTCTCGATGAAATACTCAACTGATACTGAGAGATAAAGTAGAATTACGTGTGTGCATATTGGGTATGTCCTTTATTAAGGGAAGCTCATTTGGTTGGAGCTAGGAACTAGAAGACAATATCATCAGTGTTCAATTTCATATCCTATAACTAGGTAACTTTATCGAAAGGATTTTCACATGGAATGTGCAGGAAGGACTCCTTCGATCTCTAGCATTCTTCTCATTTTTGTATAGCAGCTAGTCTCGAAGGTCTCGTGCGAATCTTGCATATTTAAGTACAACGTTTTGAAAATCCAATGTATACAAAATTTAGAATTCATAGCTTAAGGTTATTGGGCCATTGTTCTTGAAAACGTATCGCAAAGATTTTTTTTTTGTATGGCAGCTACCCGAAATAGTAGGACGATTTAGCCTTACAAATTCGACCAAACAAACTTTTTATTTTTGTGGAGTTTAGGTCCGCAAAACTGGAAAAATTTCCAAAACCACTTTCAGAATATTTCTTGAACTAAAACAATGTATAGTGAAAAAATTCATTCAAAAAATATTTTATTTTAACTCCTTGCCTGTGGAAGAGAGTGCTTCCTGGAAGTTAAAATAAAATATTTTTTTTAATGAATTTTTTCACTATACATAGTGGTGTTATAGACTGTAGACTTTCCTTAATGTGAAATTTGACACAATTTCCTACATTTTTTAAATTTTTGCTTTCAGATGGAATCAATACCATGTGGAGTCAAAACTTGCTAGTTTGATCGATCCGAACGTGACGAATCCGCGGCAAACCATCGCCGTATTGGGGGCGATATGGTTGGCACACACAAAATCAAGAAAACGATTTTTGAAGTTGGTGGTGCCATTTTTAAAAAAGTAATTATATTTCTTTCCTTTAGTTTACGAAAACTTTAATTTTTTTTTATTTAATCTTTTTAGATACGGTATAGCGCAGTTTGAGGTGAGGAGTCTAATAGACACCGTTAAGGGTCGATTAGACGACCCCAGCCCAAAAGTCAAGTGCGCTGCGTCCTTTGCGCTTTATGTAATTTTCAAACAGCAAGTCGGTATGTATTTTCTCCTGCTTTATATTGTTTTTTTTTTCTTTTAACAAAATTTAATTCACACTTGCAGTAAACGGCGAACCAGACGCGGAGCCGGAGCAGGAGCCAGAGTCGGAGCTGAACTTCATAAATTTTCAGCCAGCCGGGTCGTCCACAAGTAAGTTAAATTTTATTGTATTTAAATTTTTTCTTAAAAAAAACACATACTGCAGTCATTATCGGCTGCAAGCCAATCGTAAAATACTCTAGATGATAGAAAACTCCAATCTATATTGTAGTTGGGTATGAAGTAGTATTACGTGTGTGCATATTGTGTCCTTAATTAAGAAGTCCTATCAGATTGCTACAGGGAACGCGGCATGAGAAACAATGCAGAATTTGAGATGACGAAGACGAAACACCAGAGCATATCCAAGGGTAGCTAGTCCAGATAGGAAAGCCTACAAATTCTCAATATTAAAACATATTTGGAGCATGCAAGGGATTAGGTTGAGCCATTTGCATATAAATCACTAAATGGTTGCAGTAAATTAAGTATAAGAGACGATTACGCTATTTCACTTCTAAAATATTCATGACAATATCATCAGTACCATTCCGAACATGAGTGATAAATGGGAATATTCGAGGTATAAACCATATGCCTAAGAATACTCTTTTAGTAAATGCCATTAAGTATCACTTCTACGACATCATAACAAGTACCACGCCCTGTACCGTATTCCATGAAGAAAACTAATTGAGGTGATAATAGGAGGTTGTTTATTAACACCTGGGGATCCGAGTACTAGCAGAACAGACAAATGCAACATCTATATGCGAAAACGACAGAGTGAATGACCTGATTGGAAGGTCAAATAACATAAGCAGGTACATATCTATCTAGCAATCATCGTATAAAAAATGTTTTTTTTTTTAAAACGTTCAGTTCATTCTAAAGAAGTTCAACCAATCTCAGTAAGAGATGATGACCTCATGTTCACAAGCAATTGCAGACACACTTTTCCATATTCGTACTTACATAATACACCAACTGTACACGAATGTCCTCGTATGTGGAAGCCCCAACTGTATCTGATGCATTTAGTTCTTTTTCGAGATGATTTACGTTTATTATGACTGACATCAATGCGCAAAGACGTTCGCCTCGTTACGCCGGAGAAGCTCCGTCATATCGCAAATTGCATGCAAATTTTTACGACTTGTTACCCAAATTGCAGACAACTAATGTCCGATTGGGACCCTGGACAGTGTATCCGCTGTTAAGTGTCCATAAGAAAATTAACCACCCAATTGATTATCTTTGCAGCAGCGTTAGTTGGACGTCAGAAAAGAACCCATTCAGATTCGCGATTCAGCTGCATATGATTGCAGAGCAGACTGCAATCAGGTGCACCAGCAAGCGGTCAGCGGTCACTCAGGTACGAATTATGTACGGCCATTTAATTATCATAATGTCGGCTGGCGGCGATATCAGCATGTCCGATTTGGAATCCGTTAATTAGCTTACGTGCATGGCACTGCTTATGGGTTATCAAATTTTATACTGGTGATTTGATATACTGGTGATAGTTAATATTCGTCACATCAACTGTCATCATTTTACTATGTTTGGAATCATTGGGTTATTCGTGTCCACTGAGCCAAATTTTTGCTGAAAACTTTGTTTTTACAGTTTATTGACAAAGAACAAGAAAGTTTTTCAATGATTCCGTTACAGGTAAAATGTTGAAAAGCGGTATTTTCCTTAAAAAAGGAAATTATCATTTATTTACCAAAAGTTCAATATACAGAATTCACGGGATATTGTCCTTATTTGAGTAGTTACCAAATAGTAGTCCTTAAATTACGATAAACTGCATGAAAACTATTATTAACTTCAACTGTAAAATTGTTTCTTTTTTATCCAGCATTAGTTGTAAAGTTAAGGACTTTTACATGGTGGCTACACAAAAAAATCACTAGATATCCTTAATATTCAGATGTGTAGTTGCAATCATTCGATAGCTAATACACGCAAGATTTCAACCTCGTAGCTTGAAGCGTTCAGCATTATTTTTAACCACATATTTTCAAGACTTTTGTATGGGAACTTCTCGAACTCGCAATAACTCAGTCTTGCTTTTGACTAATTTCTGTAAAATTTTTACTTCCTGCATTTAAGCGTTCTTGAGTTAAAGTAGGCTCTGTTACTTGCATACATTTCTGTAGGTTTTTTTTTATAGCACCTAAACGAAGGAAGGACTTCTTCGATTTGGCTTCTAATCTGTTTTTTGCTGCATTTGGAAGATTATTGTGTGCGAAATTTCAAGTTCTTAACTTGAGGGCCAATAATACCAGAAATACATCCATTAAGGAGAAGGGAACCGTTACCTACCTGATTTGCGAGTGTCCAGCCCTAACTAGAGCGAGAATTCGTGCACTAGGCATGATGGAATCTCAAAAAACAAAATTGGAGAATTGATGGTCTTCTTGAACAGCTCCGGATGGATATGATAATCAATTCAAGCCCTAGGTCTCTACAAAACTTTATACATATCTACATCATAAGCGATCAGGTTAAACGAGTGGTGGTATCAAAACGGAACTTCCTGTGCTAATTGCGCCCTATCTACGGCAGACGGGCCACCACGTAAACCAACCAACCAACCAACGCTCATTAAGGACTCTTGTATGAGAAGTTCCCGAAGGAGTGGAAGGATATAGCCATTTAACGAACTTAACCTTACCAATTCTGTTGGACAAGTGGCTAAAATCTTTTAACTTTCTAGGTAGACGGACAGACCGACAGTAATCAGATTGGGTGTTTTTATAAACATAGTGAACAGTTTAAGGACTTCACGATAAACTCACTCGATTTCTAGTAAATTTATCTCTTTACTCTGAACATTTAACAATTCATGTGCACCAAATTAACAGCTTAACTTTGCTGTCCTCCTCGGATGATTCTGTCTATTAATAACTCTTTGATTTCTTAAGCTTTTTATTCAATATTTAGTGACTTTGTCTTTTTCTAGCCACAGATTACATTGGTACTTAATATTTTTTTTAAAAGGGACGGCTAATAATCATTGTATACGTAATTGTTACATTTTGGCTCCTCGGCTCCCAAACCATATTGAACTGTGTTGAATGGTTTTTGGATTGGCGCGCATAATCACTGCGCTACAGAAGACCTTGCTTTTTCATTTCCCTATGTGCAACTTAACTTATTGTGGATTAACTAAGTTTCCGAAACATACATTCGGTTGGCGGAACACACATTCGGTTATCACTGAATGAAAGAACTAAGAAAGATGCCGTAAATAATTTGTGATGATCAACATTTGCAACAATCAAAATTGCGTTGCTCGATATTTTTTTGTTCGGTTGTCTCAAGAACTGGTCTGATTAATTTGACCAGAATTCTCTTTAAACATATTCTACATAATGAATAATCCTTGCCTTGCGTTTCGGACTTATCGATAGTCCAAAATTAGGTCTGATTTTGGTGTATTAAAATCAGACCTTTCAAGTTTTCCATCAGAAAAATATGAATCACATCACACGCGTACATTAAAAGTCATAGCTTTCATTTCGGACCTAACGAATAGGTCAAACTCAGGTCAGATTATTGTGACTAAAATCAGGCCTTAAGACTTTTCCTAAATCATAATGTGATTCATACCATACGCAACGCATATGGTGAATAATGCATTTCGCACTTATCGATGGGTAAAAATCAGATCTGATTTTACTTCTAACTGAAACTATTGGACAACCAACTTACTAAATTTCGAAGTCGTAGCTGAAAGCGTTCAGAAGCTATTGAACAATATTCTTGTGTATGTCTATAAGCACTTCTGTAACGGAAGGTACTCGAAGGGGTCCAACAGTTTTAGCTGTTAGTAACCTCAGTCCTACAAATTTTATCAACTGGATTTTGAATTTTACCATTCCTTGTCAAAGCGTTCATTAGCTATCGTGCGCTGGAACAGATAGACAAACGGGCGAATGGACAACAAGCGGATTTGAAGTTTTTAGCCACAAGTGAACATAAAATAATCTACATGTTCTTTGTCCGAGGCTCTGTTCTATGCGTTACAAACTTTTGGGCTGGATTAAACTTGTAATATTCTCAGAGTCCATCTACAGTATACTAATTTATCGAACATCAAATTTAAATACCATATCTTTCTTCGGTGTTTATTTATTATGTTTTTCAATTCCCTCAATTACACTATTTTAAAAAAAATGTTTTTTGAATCCAATTTTTACTTGAAATTTTCAGTTCATTTTTTCAAGTAAAAGTACACATTCCAACCACTTTTACACAAAATTACTGCCATTAGTAAATTATTCATGTTCTTTCCAACTGAACCGTACATTTACATGAAAAGACTCACAAAATTATGCACCATTTCGTGTAGACTATGTAACTATCTATATATATACGAGTATAAAAGAGGATGTCTGTATGTATGTATGATCCCTATAGACTCCCAAGCCGCTAAACCGATTTTGATTAAATTTTCAAGGAACGTAAATAGTAGTTCCGGGATGGTTCCTGTGAAGTTTGGTCCAGATAGAATAAAAGGAAACGTTTTTTTTAACATTTTTCAAATTTTTTCACGACTTTAGTACCCTGGCGCTCTAATAGTTTGTCTGCGCTTTCCATACTATTCATCCGATTACAAAAAAACTTCGCTGATATATTTAGCACACGCCCGCCAAGGGTTCTGCGTTAACAAAATCATTTTACAATTGGTGGTACTTGAATTATTCCAACATTTGAGTGTATTTCATATGATTTAGCGGTAGTTCGTTCGTTTTTTTCCTATTACTAAATGGTGAAGTTGGACGATGGATGATGGATAGTGGATGGAGGATGGGAACTGGAGGATGGATGATGAGGGATGATGGATGATGGATAGAAGATGGAGCATGGTGGATTAAGGATGTATTTAGTAACGGGAGCAAAGGAAGTAATGGGAGAAATGGAAGAAATGGGCAGCAACGGGAGAAATGGGAGCAACGGGATCAACGGGAGAAATGGAAGCTACGGGAGAAATAGGAGCTACGGGAGAAACGGGAGAAAGGGAAGCAACGGGAGGAATGGGAGTAACTATGATAGATGATGGTGGAGGATAGAGAATGGTGGATAGAGGATGGAGTAACGGAAGTAATGGGAGAAATGGAAGCACCCGGAGCAACGGGAGAAATGAAAGCAACGAGAGAAATTGGACCAACGTGAGCAACGGAAGTAACGGGGGAAATGGAAGCAACGTGAGTAACGGGAGCAACGGTATCAACGGGCGGAATGGGAGCAACGATAGAAACAATAGTATAGCACCAAACAAACGTGAGCGTAGCCTCGGTACGAGATACGAGATATCGAGTAGGGGAAATTTGCAGCTACTCGTTGGAATACTGACAGGGCACTACTTGCTAGAGAAGTATGGTATGCGTATGGGGATCGCTGACTCTGACGTGTGTAGGTATTGCCTTGACCTCTATGCCGAGGAGGACATCAACTACACTTTGTGTGAGTGGCAGGCGGTTGCAAGGAGTTGACTGAGGTGGCTGGTATTTTCTTTGACAATTGGGAGGACCTATAGTCGATAGGACATTATAAGCTAGTCAAGTTCTTTAGGGATCTGGGTTGTTTAGGGGATGTTTGATGGCTCTGAAGGGATCGCTATGGGCACTTTTAGTGCCTAGTGTGTGCGGTGGCTAAGCGCTTTGCTCGTTCCTAAAAGTAAAACTAAGTAAGAAATATTATTAGAAGTGTGCCTTAAAGAGTGCAAATTGAAATTTACTGACTGAAAATTGAAAATTACATTCGTATTGACTATTACATCCCAATGTAAATTTACTTGAAAAGGTGTGACATATTTCGCTATTATCCAGAAGAAGTAAAATTCAATGGATTTTTTTACTGAGTAGATTATTACTCAAACTCTACCTTGCAATTTGTAATCTTGACTCAATCGGTCCCGAAAGTCCGACAACAGTATTTTACTCGGAATCATATTTTGTTTCAAAGAAACCATTGTTGAACGTATGTATGTAGTATATGATAAGTGGAAAAAGTACATACATAGGTAGACTAACTCTAATTAACACTCTTGTATACAACATTATTCAAAAATGACAGAGGTTCGATGTAGCAACATTAGAACTAGAAATAACACACCTACCACAAAAGCTATCAGTGCGACTACAGCACGAAACGATATTTAAATAGTTGGCGTCTGATGTATACATCCATTGAAACGTGCGCCCCCATATCAATTATGGGAGTGTCACCAATCTGGCAGTTTGCGCATGCAAGATTTGTAATTGATTCATTAGTTGCTTATCTCGCAGGTTTCTTCTTGTTCCAAAATCAAGATTGGTTGTTTCGTCCCAGACCAGGGTTATGCGAAACCAACCCAGCGTCCAACCGAGGTAAGTGAAGGTCACCAATTATTCTTGTAATATTTGTACTGAGCTGGGAATTCAAGAAGCCCGTAATTGTTGTAGTCCCACAAATGCACAAAAAACAAATAACCATGACGAATTTGACGCGTGAGACGCGACACCTTCCCGGTAAGAATGTGAAGAGTTTCAAGAGTTGCTTTGAATTTAGATGAATAATTTTCAGAGAAACTCAATCAAGAGATGGTTCCCGGAAGTATGCAAGGTCCATTGTTGTTAGCTTTTACTCGAAACGCATGTTAGTTGTGTGCGGTGTTGTGGAACGTCATTAGCAATGAATAGACCCACTAATTAGTCAGCATCACATCAGTGTGTCGATTCGATCGGTACAGAGTTTGCTCTGTACTCTGTATTTATTATAGTGTCGCGCATATTAACAAACCCAACGGCAACAGATCAAATCTTGTCAACAGATCTAATTTTAGTCGCTTCAGATCCAGGCGGCACAAGAAGAGGTTTCCTGTCAAATTTCATTCGATATGAGTCACTTTGGCTGCCCGGAGCAGCGCTACGATGCCACGATTCACAAGAATTTTCTTATGCGCTTCGTTGGAAAACTTATCCGTACCTGTCGGAAGGCAGTCCGATCGGGAAGAGGATTGCATTCACTTTTTCGCGGGCTATTGTACTTTTGCATTCTGTCATACTGATGAAGTCGGCAAAATGCATTTCCCTAAAAGGTCTTGAAGACCTTTCACGACATCATAGCCGATGCACCGGATCGAAAAAGTGAACTTGTTTTCGCCATTTTTGCTGCACGAGTTTTTGCGCTTCAGAATCAATTTATTAGATGCCTGTGGCAACGTTTTGGATCTCTGGGACAAAAAGACATTCTCGATCGCATCATCTCTGCAAAAGAATTTTTCATAATAAACTGAGCAATGCCTACATACGAGTATATGCAGCTACAATGAATAAATAGAGCGAAGAAAAAACGTACACGTACAACACCTTGGTAAGAAAAAAAAAACAAGATGTGTGGAACTGACCGTTTCGATGTCCGCTTATGCATAATAATGTTTCCAGTTTGTAGAAAAGAAGGTTACGCAAAATTCTGTTTACTTAATACTGGTTCAGTGACACGATGTTGCACCAGCGCCAACTTCATCACAAAGTTCCCTCTTCCAAATGCAGGTTGTTGATGTTGTTGTTGTTGTAGTTGTTTGGTGTGGAGAGGTAGGTAGGTAGGTGCGCGTGGCTGTCCGTGAGATCACGGACACTTTAGGTTTGTTCCTTTTGCCCGGTGTAAGTTGCACTTGCACCCGATTTTCTAAACAGCCTTTGACGTCAAATCAATGACACAAACTCAACCTCATATAGTATTCTTGTTCCTTCCCCGCCACTCCCTTTTACACTTTCCTGCACTAGCTCGAGAACCAGTGCAAAAAGTGTAGAAGGTGTACACTACACCCGTCAAATAGAACAGACCTACTTAGACCTAAAAGGTCCGCTGTGATACCACAGGATTATCGAATCCGGTCCTACTCGTCAAACCATTTAGAGCTTGTAATGAAGCGTTGGATTCTCGCGACCTCAATTGTGGCAAGATCACCAAGACAGTTGGGGAAGACACGCCGAAAAGCAGCACATCTTGAGCATTCAGGCCACACTATACTCGAAATCCCCAGTCTCTAACCGAACTCTTTCGTCCTCCTCACGAATTAAAACAGTCCCTAGATATGGCGTAGGTGGTAAGGCGTATCTCTGTGGAGTTAGCTGCTGATTTGTATTGTGAGAGTATGTCTCCCTTGACCACTTCTACAGAACTTGAACGGCTTCCGCAAGAGAACCAGGAAGTCCGGAACCGTTCCTGGTACGTATAATTACGTATTCATTTCCGGTTCTACATTCCGAAAATGTCAAGGCTCCAAGCCGCACAACTTAATCAAAAATTTATCATTTTTCTCAATGAGTGGGAGGCTTAAACATCCAGATAGCTTCAAAAATGTTTAATATTCCGAGAAAAATAAATATGGCAAAATTACTAAATTATTTAAGATAAGCCTAAACCATGTTTTCGTTCCATTTTGGTACTTGAAATATTTTGTATTTCGTAGTAAAACACTATTATCCGCTCGCAATTTCAATTTAGTATGAAAATAACCTTCAACTGCCACCTTTAGACCTCTCACAGGGAAAATAATTTTGGTGGTGTGGTGTGAGGGATGATGACGATCTCCAAAACCGCATATGATAGAAAGCTAAAAACTTAGGACTATAATTAGAATAGTAATAGAATATACTATAAGTATAAGTATAAGTATAAGTATAAAAGCAAACTAGATTTTTTTTGATAGAGGTATCAAGGTAGGGGAGTGGGGAGGTTTTCTGCATCTCAGCTAGGAAGTTGAAACTTAGATATATATGGTATGTATAAGTAGATGTACTACAGGAGTAATTAAATAAAAACGAATTATTTGTCGTACGGTTGACTGCGTTTGCAAAAAAAAATTTCGGTATTTCTTTTCGGACCGTCATGTTATGAAATTCATTTTACGAACTCTTTATCATTTTCCAAATTTCTTGATAACCAATATCGCGTTCAGTTTGAAAGATTTAAATAATCCGATTTCAACATTTTTCTGTATTTAACTTCCTAGGCGGATTTAAGGTGTTGTTGAAGTTCTTACGACTTGCGACAATTCTTTTAGGTTTAATTAAATCGATTTCTCTTTGATTATACTTCTATGGGCTTTATATATAATAGAATGATTTAAGCATTAATTTCAGGATTTTGTTATTTTCAACCCCTAAGGGCCGGTTTCACAGTCTAGGTTTAAACCAAAAATTTGGTTTAAACTTAGGAATTTGTTCGTGAGATCCTAAGTTTAAACCAAATTTTTGGTTTAAACTTCGTCTGTGAAACCGGCCCTAAGAGGGTTTAAAATTATTGCGTATTCTGGTGATATATCGAATTGTTTGTTTACTCAATTAACTTTCAGTATAAGTATTCGCAAGAAAATAGTTTCAGATTTTCTTATATTTAATCCGCAGAGGTAATATCTATATTTTAATTGCGATATTTTTTCTAAATTGAAAAATAAATCTTTAGTCTGACTGCAACATATTCAAGGGCGCCCATAGAACTTCTTCCAGGGGGGGGGGGGCAAGCCAAAAGTTTTATTAAATAACGCCCCACTCCATTTAGAATCTGAACTTATGGTTGAAATTTTTAAATTAAGTTCGTTAACGGGCATAATCGTTCTACTCCTTCAGGTCCAAACAGAGGCCTTAAAACATGCGTTCAAGAATATGATAACTTCGGAACGCTTAAATCGCTCAAATCCCAGTCATGAAGGTGCTTGTACACGAGCAATTTTTAAAACAATTAATTGTCCGAAGAATATTGCCAAAACTAGTGGAGCGATTAATGGAGCAATACAGGGCAATATCATGCTAGTTGCGGCAATATTTCCACAATGTGGCAATGTTTTTATAGATTGCTGATATTTCTCGCCCTATACTCGTAGTTTCTGTATTTGCGAAAAAATGTTATCCCTTCCACTTCCATGCTTCATCACCTCCTTAAAAAATTTTACTTTATTTGTCAAACTTTATACAAAAACAGAATTTTATTTTTATAGTGCAATTGGTTAGTGAAATATTGTAATCAAAAGTTGTTAACCCCCCCCCCCCCCCCCCTCTCTTGAGGTATACTTTTCCAGTAATTCTGCCATATCGCCCAGCCCTGATATGATATCGACTTTTTTCTTCACTTTCATGGGCTTGCGTAATAATCGCATAAAACTAGCTTTAAACACGTTTTCACGAATTCCTTAATTTCTATTAGAAGTGGTAAGAAGTTGAATTGGTTTTTACTTTCTCGTGCTGTCTTTTTATACTCTAGATGAACATATAGAGTATTATAAGTTTAATCCAGCCCGAAAAGTTTGTAACGCATAGAACCGAGCCTCGGACGAAAAAAAGTTATATATTATTTTGTGTTTATTTTTGGCCAAAACCCCCAAATCCGTTTGCTGTCCGTCCGTCCGTCCGTCCGTCCGTCCGTCCGTCCGTCCGTCCGTCCGTCCGTCCGTTAGCACGATAACTCAAGAACGCGTTGACCTAGGAAGTTGAAATTTTGTCACAACTTGTAAAATGGAAAAAGTAAGGCTAAGTTCGTTAATGGGCGATATCCTTCCACTCCTTCGGGTACCTCCCATACAAGAGTCCTTGAAACACGTTTTCCCAGTTATTGCTCGAATGCTTCAAGTTAGGAACTTGAAATTTTGCATACGGATGGTTTAAAATGTTTGAATTGAATGTTCCGAATATGATGCAAATTGAATGAGTCCTTCGTGTAGCAGCCTAGAAAAGTCCTTCAAAAACGTATGCTTTTTACTGAATTCACTATAACTCCAGAACGAGTTAGAGCAGGAATTTAAAATTTTACAGGAAATAGTTTTATACCAAAACCAAGACGGAGTTCAACTATTAGCGCCATCGGTTGACTCCTTCGGGTAGCTGTCATACAAAAGTCCTTAATAAACATATTCACCAATATTGCACGATAAGTTTAGAAAGCTTTCATTTACGACTTTGAAATTTTACAAACATTAATTTTATAATAGTCGCAGCTGAAACTATTAATATGAAAAATATCCCATAAGTCCTTCATGTAGTTGCCATACAAAAATTTTGTAAAATGTCCTAGCTTACTTTATGGAACTCACTATAAATCAAAAAATCGACCACTACACAAAAGTTACTACCTGTAAGTAAAAGGTCATGTAATAATTGATTGTGCACTCCTCATTCTTTTGATATATTTCCAACTAAAATATAAATCGGAGTTCAGTATTTCATCTAGAGTATCATACGATTGGCTTGCTGCCGATCGTGACTGCGTTATGTTTATTTATCTATTAACTCTTTTCAGGATTTTTGAATATTACACCCCCAAGTGGGTGTAAGTAGGTTGCATATGTTTTCACAGATTCTTACATATTGCTTAAATCTGATGATATATTAAATTCCTTTTTAATTCCTTTGGTTTCCTATATAAGTGCCAAAAAGTCAATTTCAGTATTTTTAGATATTCAATCCTAAGGGATGTAAGAGGGTTGTATGTTTTTTAAAGCTTCGACGTATTTCTTAATATTGATGAGATATTTGATCGCTTTTCACTTCCACAGACTTTTTATATAATCGCCTACAAACCCATTTCACAATTTTTCGATATTCAAGTTCCTAGGGTTTGCATATGTTTTCACAATTTTTGCCATCCATTAGTTCTGATCAGTTATGAAATTCGTTATTTCTATTTTAACTACCTATGTATTTTTATTTTTAAAATAAAATCAATTTTCCAAGAAGAGTCATAATCTCGAAGCAATTGATGATATACTCCGATTTTGATCGCTCCCGAACTTCGACCTGAAAAATAATTAAGTTTCACCCAGACTATTGGCAAATTTTTAAATCGATAACATTACTTTATTGTTAAAATAATAAAGTAAAATATATTTGATATCAGTGACAGAACCAGGATCTTACTGTTGGGGTGTCAGAATTTTTTTTAATTTGTCTATTTCATTTGATAAAGTTCTGTCTGAATTTAGCTACATAGCTGCCCTTAGCAAAAAAAGGGTCACCTGAAGAAGGGGTCATATTGTTTTCATCTAATTATGGGTTATTCCATCAAGAATCGCCAAAGTTGTGACCTTACCATTTCGGATTCTTTTCAAAATTTTGTACTTGAAGAATAAGTGAAAAAAATAATTGAAATTCAAGGTTTGGTTTCTCATTTTTTAACTAACAAAAACAATAACAATCTTTAAATAAGCCCGACTTTATTATTCAAGGATAAAAATTACCAGAGATATGAACTTTCAAAGAGGATTCGGACATCGTTTTTGGGAAATTTTTAACATACTATAACTAACAAAAAAAATGAGATAGAAGCCAAAAAATTTAAATCAAATTTTTTTCACGAATTCTTCGAGTACACAAAATTTCAAAAGAATCAACTATGATAAGGTCACACTTTTGGTGATTCTTGATTAAATTACCCTTTTTCTATAAAATAATTGAGAATCACTATAATGCTCTTCAATTTTTTTGACCATTGACATTCCAATTTGATTTTTTGGTGAAAAACACTATAACCTTCAAAATATAAAAAAAAACGTATTTGGAAATATTCAAGGATAAATGAAAAAATCGTTATCATTGAAAAAAATTTTAGTTCTTAAAGTACAAAAACGTTAGAAAAAAGTAACGAAAATCTTGTAAAACATAGGCTTGGTCGTTCGAAATACACTGCGGTCTGCTATGTTGTGCCAGATTCTTCTTCAGTACGCGGTCTTGGTCAATACCGAAAAAGGGCTAATTATCTAATTCTAAAGCTGGATTTGATATTCATTTTAGTATCATTACTAAGAACTAAAGTCGAGGCATGAAAGATGTGTACAATAATGGTAATGGTAAAATAGTTGCAACAAAGTTTGGTATATAAAATATTTGATTTTTCTCAACTTTAAGTGATGGTCAAACCCAGGGGGGGGGGGCAAGTGCCCCTTCTTGCCCCTACCTGTGGGCGCCCATGAACATATTTCGTATTTCCAGACACGATCTTACTCCCGCGAAGTAGCGAACTAAAAGAACGAACTAGTTCGCGAACTGGAAATGATCGGTCACTATAGTGAACTAAAATGCGTAAGCCTAGCATAGAGGTTTATACCACATCAGATATCGAGGATGTCAAAATTTGGTAGTTTTTTCAATGGTTTTCGACACTTCTTCCAGGCTACCTTACCTGTTTTGATTTTCGGGATATTCTTCGAAAAATGTAGCAGGAATTGACCTTGTTTTGTTAAAAAGTTACCGACATGACTGGGGGAGATCGAATTAAGTATGTTCCGGGCTTCAATTGTTGTTGATAGTTAGAAGGTTAATAATTAATTTTTTATAAAAAAAAGAATTTTAAAATGAAGACAGGATCATGCCAATGCGACTCGATTACGAAATAGTTTTTTCGACCCTACTCCAACACAGTTTGAAAACTGGCTTTCCATTAATGTTTTTCAACTGTCATATCCTCAATGACAATGGCCAGGAAGAGATCGATCCCAGTCGGGATTTTCGTGCCGAAAAGCTCTCGAAAAATTGGTATATTTAGCTTCTATGTACGGTTACTTTAAAATTTAGCATGATTTTAATACTGTTCTTGTAGTCAGTCTTCTGATTTTTTTTTCTAAAACTCGTCTTCAGAAGTTGGAAAGTTTACATAATGTGCCAAGCAGCACTAAAAACTATTAACATCTACTAGTACATTGCGATACCAGGGCCGACTTCCCATCCCTAAGCTGACTAGACTTATGCCATGTTTCCACTGCCTCGTAATCTCACGATTAAGAGAACGAAATTAAGCACTCAGGGACGTCATTTGTGGGGGAGGGGGGAATTTGGTATTTGCATATATTATATATAACAAATGTGGCAAATGCCCTGCCTGTCGCCCCCCTCACCCGTCTAATAACGTCCCTACGTGCTTAATCTATTTCTCTTAATCGCGAGATTAAGGTGTAGTGGAAACGCGGTATTACACTATTGTGCATTAAAAGGCTAATCCCTTAAGTCCAGTTCGGTATCCTTAAAAAAAAGGACATTCCTACCTCAATTATTGGATGCAGTGATCACCAATGGGAAATTCCTTCCGTTATCGGCTGAAGACTCTAAATATCGAAGTTATTTTTCGATTCCCGAAGAAAATTCGTTGGTATGATGTGTGGGTGTGGGGACGGCCAATCGCTTGCAAAAATTTAAAATTCTTGGCGACACACATCACCTGACGAAGACAGAACAAATAGAGTCAAGTGGAACGCATTAACAATTTGTTTACCTGGTGATGTTTTAGGCACCGCAGCTGTTGACCAGAAGAGGCACCTGTGTGTGTGCACTTTTGGAGTTTCGTTTTTTCGGTAAACCATGCGGCAGCGATCGGAAATGATCACCGCAACATTACCGGTGGTCAATTTCATCGTAATTGTGCGGGAATGTCAAATAATAATTTGATTGTGGTTAGATGGTAGCAATTTACAGTCATCGTCGTATATGAAAATACAGTGCTCGCACGTATTAAACATGCGGAACTGGTCAAGTCCCGCAGTAAGGTCTAGTTAAGTACCCAAAATTGTGATTTGACCTTAAAATCTATCAGGCAAGCTGAATCTATAGTCGTATAATGCGGTCTCTGTCCGGTTGGGATTTTGGTATTCACGGTATGTCTGAGAAGCAATCCAACAACACACGGGTATTAAATTACGATACGACTGAAAAGATGCGACTGTTCTTGGTGATGATTCTCGAGCCTTGGTTTTATGGTCAATAGCCGTCTTTAATGGGGGAGAATATTCGAAAAGTTGTTTTCTGTGTTAATTAAATGTGCTCTGATTTTCATTACAAAGTGGTTTTTTTAGTAGCTGTGAGGACGATTGCCAAGAAAAACCGCGTCGACAAGGAATGTACCTATGTATGAACTCAACAATACAGTCAGTATATTGCAGTACGCAATCGAAAAAGATATAAAATGTTTTTTTGTATTATATTTCATACGCTATTTCATATTGACGGTCATATCCCGAGAACGCTTTGATATATGATCCCCCAATTTTGGATAGGAAATAGATTGGGAATCTCGAATTTTGGAATAGAATGTTATTGTTGTATTTACGTTCTGATTACTGTGCTATCGTAATCGATATTACCACTTCTGGAAAGAAAGGATATAGTTGAATAAAAGAAGAAGCTCTCGACAATGCCACTATGTCTATGATGTAGAAAGGAGCTTATACTTTATTTTCACAAGTAATGAACCTTATCATATCATACAGTGCTGGTTTCATTATACTATTCAATGGGATCAGAAAAGATCGTCTAGAATTACTCTTCCGATTAATACACCTTTCCGCTTCTGGAGGTGGTATGAGGAAGGAGTGTTCTAGACGAAAAATTTTAGTTTAATATCTTAGGAACTACTTGCTATAAGGAGTCAAAACATGGAACTTATAGTGGCTACCTAATTGTTGACTTGAGTGGAAGGAAAACTATGCGAGACGCTAGAATGAAGACTTTCCAAAATCGTTATCTGCTGCACGGTTTACAGTCCAAAGTTGAAATTTAATGATTATTTGTAGGTATACTAGAATAATATATCAGTAATAAAATATTCAGGTGGTCCGTGGCAGTTGGGGTTGGGAATGTAAAATAGATAATCGAACGATATCTCACTGTATAGATACCAACTTTTCATATAAATGCCTACAAATTGTATTCAAGTTTTTTTTTATTTTCAATCCATAAGTGCGGGTAGGTATATGTAAAATGGTTTTTATACGATTTTCTCCATAGCCTTAGGTTTGATAAGATATAGTATAAGTTTTACACACCCGCGCTTTTTATCTCCAAAAAATTAGTTTCAATATTTTTTGATTTTCAAACTATAAAAGAGTTTTTTTTCACGAATTCCACCATTTCTCTTAGGTCTGATAAGCTTTTGAATGTGTTTAACTTCCGCGGACTATTATAATTGCCTACAAACGCATTTCATTTGTTTCCGATACATGCGTTTTCACGAATTTCGACATATCGATCTGATATACAATTGGTTTTAACTTTCTCCATTTTTCAATATAATCGCTTAACAATTCATTTCATGACTTTTAAATATTCAACTCCCAATTTTTCAATTTTCGCAATATCTCAAGTTTTATAATCTCCATAAAACCAATTTCAGAATATCCTGATACTCAATAGAGGTGCATACGTTTTCACGAGTTGTTAGGTCTGATGAGATATTAAATTGGTTTTTACTTCCTAAAACTTTTTATATAATTGCCTAGAAAACAATTTCATGATTTTTGGATATTCAACATCTTAGGCCCGGACTACATGGTTCGTTTTTTTCCGATCCGGAGAAAATAGGCTCCGCCTTCCGGAAAGAATGAAAACCATGTCCCATAGAAATGTATGAGATTTTGGCTCGTCGACTACATGACTCCGGAAAACCGGACGTCCGGAAAAAAAACCTGAGCAGGTTTCTCCGGACGGTTGATCAGGAATTTTTCGGCATATCCGGAATTAAATATCAAGAACATATAGAGTTGTATGAGCTCGACTACAAGTGGGTGTCCGGAATTTTTCCAAGTTGGTTTTGCTGTACGCAATCGACATGGCCGGTTCAGAGTCGTGTAGTCGAAGCTGTCCGGAATCGGGTTTTTTCCGGAGCGAAAAAAAACGGACCATGTAGTCCGGGCTTTAGGGAGGTCTTTTTAGCCTAAAAACTGATTTCAATTTTTTTCGAAACTCAATCCTAAGAACAAATCAAATTAGTTTCATATTTTACACGATTCTTATGTAATCGTCTAAAAAACTCATTTTTTCGAAAGGATATTTAATGTGTTACGTTTTCACAATTTTCGTTATATTTCTTAGGTCTGATGAAGTAGCAAATTGGTTTGAGCTTCTACGCGCTTTTTATAGAATCGTCTCAAAACTAATTTCAGGATTTTTCGATATTCAACTCTCAAGGAAGTGTAAAGAGTTCCATAGATTCCGACGAGGAAATAACGATATTCGATTTGTTATACGGGCTTTTTTTAATCAGCTAAAATTACGTTTCCGGATTTTTCGATATTTTTACTTCTATGAGCAGTTTATTTATTCAAATGTTTGTATCCCGGACTGTGACCAAAAAAGTACCTAATAAATTCAATGATAACCCCCACCCCTCTTTAGACAAACGATATGATCACTACTGACCATAACACAACTATGTTGGCTATTAATTGTTCTCACTCACATTTTGAGATTGACACCCTGTCCTAAAAGGTGTTCGTTCGTTCCGAGGTTAAATCAAAATTAAAAACAAGTGGCTGATGGAGTTCATGCAATTTTTATTAAAAAATGTTATTAGGTCTGGTCCATGGTAATTAAGTATGTAAAAGAGTATCATTCGGGTCCTATGGTACACCTCGACCCGTTTGTTCAGTTTTTTTTGACATCACTGCATAATTGCTTCGTAATTAGTCTAATAAACCTTTTGATATAACCCCAAAGAAAGAAGTCCAACGGATTTAAATCGCACGATCTCGCTGTCCAATTGGTTTCGGTGCAATAATTCCATTGTTACGTTGGCCTCGTAGTAGGCCTAAACAATTTTTACAGCTCCTGCGTTTGATAATCTATTCATGATGCATCTTATCAACAATTTGCCAAAATGTCAAAAGAGATACCAAAAGTTATTTGACGTTCAAGCGTGGTTCACAATAAACTTTGGAACGAGTTATTGTAACACCCTTTACTTTTCAAAAGAACACATAATCAGTGTCAAAAATTACAGAAAAAATCTTGATATAGGATATCTGCTGACTATAACAATCATCACTAAATCATGTGATAATCACAGAATATTCAAAATTTAAGAACTCAGAGATGGCCCTTTCAAATTTGCCGGCTACCGGTTTAACTACAAGACTAACAAATAACGTACGTTATTCAATAAATTAACTAAAGTGTAATCGTTCAACAAAAGAGTTTAAATCCGCTTAAGCTTTTTTATTCCGAAGCCATTCGTAATTTTTACGGAACGTATCAATTCGATGAAGGTGTAATAACTTATTTGAACACTACCAACCACATTGAGACCGCAATAGCTTAGTCAGTCTTACTGATGACATTCCTAGCTATTATTCTCCCAAAGTTTTCCGATAGACGATAAACGATGAATTTTTATCGAATACGTTATACAATGAAGCCAAACGTAATATGGCTTTAATTATGCCACATCAGAACTACATAATACATGTACTTGCGGCATTATGGTACTTATGATCGTTCGTCGAACAGAGGAAGTAGTGACTACTTGTAATATAATACTTTCGATAAATTGTAAAATGAGATCTGAGTGATAACAGAAGCCTTGGATAATCGGATTCACTATAATAATAAAAAATAATGCTTCCTTAGAGCACAAGATGTTCGCTGGACAAATGTGATTATTTGAGTGCTCCATTTAAACAGCATGTAGTATTACAACGAATTAAACAAATCGTAGTTCTTCTTAATTGCTAATTGTAAGATATGTATAGATATTTAATGACGGCACGAAACTCACGGGTGTCTCTTTATGTTTAAAGTTTCTTAGAATTTGACTTGCAGACAGAACGAGAATTCGAAGGACAATACTAGGATCCGTTACGAAATTTGCATTTCTAGTGATGAGGAGGCAACCATTATACAATTATGAAAAATGCTAATTATGTTTAAATACTAGTAAATTTTGAGATTTTTTTGACTGGTGTAGGTTAGGTTAGATTTAGAGGAGTGAACTGTAGCACTGAAGCACAGCCCGAGAGATCACTAAGAATCCATTGTATTCCCCTCGTAAAAGAACCGAACTCTTAACTATTGATTCCAAATATTGCTTATCTTTATGGAGTAGCTTTCCATAAAAGTATCGTTGCAAGTTCTGCTAGATTGGTCAAGAAGAATTTCTTTAAGAACTGATATCTGATACGAACCAAACTTGCACAACCACACACTAGATATTCCAAGGTTGGTTGTACATTCTCATCACCACAGCGACACAGATCAACCATGGATATTTCCGCATTTCTCCATGAATCCCAAATGAGTTTTCTACTTGCTTTCCTGCTCACAGACAATATGAAACTAGAGTTCCTCTTCCGTCTTATCAAGTTTCGGCCAGCACATTCTAGCCTGCCGGCAACCCGAAAGTTTCACCCAAGCCCAATCAGTTTGTCTAAGTGCTTTTATAGCCTCGTGTATACTAGAAAGTAAAACTTGCTAGACATTTTTTGCTGCATGTGTACATGGTTCTGAGAGAGCGTTTGCCGAAGTTTTTGCTCTAGCCAGCAAATATTTGCCTTATCAATCAAGTGTAACTTGCGAGAGTTCAAATCTCGCAAGAAAGTTCCGATGGTTCCTAAATTTTTCAGTATTGGAAGTGAGGCTCATTTCCGTTTCAGATATAATAGTGACACGGATAAGCAAGTTTTACTTGCAATATTTTTGTAGAGCTACTTGTTAGAGTAAAATTGCTTCAATTTGACAGTAGTGTAAACATCGCAACAAATTACTCCAGCAAGAAATGTCACAAGATACTTGCTAGTATACATGGGCCTTAAGCCAATCATTCCCTTTTCATTTTTCGATGAGGCATAGAACCGATGCATCAGCTAATTTTTGACTAGTGAAACTAGCTTAACAAAACTAGCTTAATGGCAGTCGTCTAGACTAGAGAGTAGTCTAAAAAAAATTGGTATTTTCAGCGATTTTTTTATAGGGAGAGAAGCAACAGAACATCTTAAAATGTTGAGTGTGTTAAACGCATATTTAAAAGGTACAAAAAAATTCTTTTCGTAAAATTTTTGAAAATTGGCGGAATTAGATGTTGACTATTGAAGCGCCTCGCACCTAGTGTATTGATTTAGTGTGAAAAATGGTATGAACTATTTTTTTTTTTTAAACGTAAAAACCAAAGTTATTTTTTTAGCTTGAACAAAAAGTTAGTTATGCAACAAAAATGGTGTAAAACTACTTTTTTATTATTCCAGAGAATTAACTTTAGTTTGGGTCAAGAGGTCAAAAAGTTTTTTTTTGCTGAAAAATCACAAAAACAAAATTTCGAGAAAATAGCTGAAATACAAGCGTAACACACAGCCTGTAAGACTTTGTAACTGCTCAACTCGGTGCTTCTAGAACCCAATACATTGTTTTTTTTGTAAATATTATAATTTGACCGAAGGACCAAATTATGTTAGTATCCATACCCTACCGCGCTCCCGCCTCGGCTTATCTTATTTCAAAAAACACTTGAACCATGCGAGAACACGTCAAAGAATTGTCCAAACAATTCGCAAGTTTCGCGTTTTCGTGGTTTCTCTACATTTCGTCAAGTTCACTTATTTTCAATTTCCGAACTCATGCAAGTCCAAACTTTTGACATTAACCACGAAAAACCAAAAACTCGCGAGAAAATCAGGAAAAATCATCTCGCGTATTTTTCGTTACTTTCTCGTCAAGCAATACCTTTTGATGTCGTGAAAAAAACCGCTTCCGGTACAGAAAACGCACGAATCAACAACGAAACGCGAGAAACTCACAAAAAAACCTTTGCACACTATTCACGAAAAAGATGCGAATGACGCGAAATAGACGAAACGCGATAAAACTGTAGCTTAATAGTTAGACTTAATGTAGGCTTAATAGTTAAAACATCGATTAGAGAAAAAAAAAAAGGAAGATTTGTGGATCTTATAAACCAGTCGACTGGGGTATGCATACGTGATTTAAGAAAAACCTATAAAGGACACCGAATGAATCAAGTCTATTCTAACCCGTTAGCTCTGGATATCTTTTCTGTCAAATCCGTGACTGAGTCATTCCAACGGTCCGTGTTAATGGTTTCTTCAATAATTTTCTTCGTATAACTGTCATCTATTTTGACGCAGAGTTTGACCGCCATCTGTAAGCTTTTTTGTTAACAGCAGCTAAAGACATTGGGATTGTGAACCTCAAGTATTTTTTTTCTATTTCCGAAACTCAAATGACCACTTTGTGGGACCCGGTTTGAATCGATTCCAAAAATTCAATTCAGAAAATTCATTGGGAAAACTGATGGCGATCCCGGTGTTCGTTGGAAGAAATACACTGCTTCAAATAGAGTCCATTTGGAAGGAGACAAAATACACGTGTTTGTAGGGACAAGTCGGAGCGCGCGCTATATTCAAATCAAACTTTAAACACGTTTTTCTCATAATCACTTTTTTTCAACTGGCGGACAAAATAACTCCGCAGCCGCTCTATCGATTTTGATGAAACTTTGTACGATTTCTTATTAAGGTGTTTTGTGTGGTAATTTATCACAAATCTGAAAAAATATTTATAATACCTATAAAAATTTACAACGCGCAAACGGTACAAATATAGGTCGATTTCAGTAAAAAAAAATTTCAAATACATAGTCGCCATTTTTTTTCCTATTATCGATTTTCGGCAAACGGTGGTAAATTACCTTCCTCTTTAAAATGTCGTTTCCTATTTTTTTTTCAGACGTGCCAATCCGGAGATCAAGTGTCCGCCATGGGATCACTTTTTTTTAGGACTCGACTTTGGCGCCCTCTGAAAATCAACACAAATCACAAAGAAAACTGGACGAAGGAAACAATTTTTTTTCTATTCTATAATAAGAACATTATGTCCTTGAAAAAGTTTTATTGTCATATCTAATAAAGAAGCTGAGAAATACGTTTTTGAAAATAAGCTATGTTTTTCGCTTTATAATGTAGTTACTTACCTTGCCTAATACTGAATTGGTATGTCCCTAAGTTAACTAATAAGTATATGTTATTTCATAGAGCGACATGTAAAAAGTCTTGTAAAAAAATATTACAACCACTTTATTTTAATTGTATAATACTTGGACCCATTGAATACAGTCCCTTTGTTTTAAACTATAAGTAACTGTTACTAGAAGACGGTTACAGCAACTTCGTGTCTCCATTGTTAAGTTTTCAATATTTGCACCATAAAGCGCTTACAATTAGTTTGCATTTGTGTACCACCTCCAGGCAGTTTTGAAAGCGAATTTTCCGTAATAACTCAATTTCAATGGCCAGCCATTGGTCGCTTATGCCCAAACAATATGCCACTTTCATAACGCTATAAATTTTCAATAATTTATTTCTGTTCGCAAACGAAGTGGTTGGTTTAATTACAGTTCGGTGTGGCGATTTTAAACATTTCGCTCAACTTTTTCGTATCGTCTATAAAGTTCTCGGCTTCATTTCAAAAATTCGTTAAATATAAAATGATACAATAAAAACGAAATACGTCTGTAAGTACAAGTTTTGCTACAGAGACTCGTTCAGAGAAACCCGGAACAATAAGAAGGATTAAGCATTTGTTTCAGCTCACGCTGAGCGTTCTTGTAGTGTGTTCCAGACTGAGTAAAAAACAGAAACTATAAAATAAAATGACGACAAATTCAATAATCCGATACGAGACGATCCGATTTCAATAGGGTCAAAGAACAACTGCTATACAATGCCACAAGCCGGTCCTAAAGAATTTGATGAAAAACGAAAGGACAATCGTGTGTTTGTTGCGGTAGGTCAAAATTTCATTGTGGTTTATAAATAGACGCACAGCAAGAGCTCTTACACTAAAACACCTGTTTAAACATTTACCTGATTAGTTCCGTTGTCATTTCTCCTTATTATATCCGTTTGAAAATCAGAAGAATTTTGAACTTCTTTCTCAATTCGCACGTGTAAATGTTGTAAACGAAGCACAACACTGAAACACTTCACTCTCGAGATTAGAAAAAACTTACAAAACTCTAAACATGCCAGATGCCATCATATTTTTTATCGTGGAGAAGAATGTAACAAAGTAATTAGATCCAATTAAAAGTAGAGGCCCAAATTGATAAACTCTATTAATTATACGTTTTAATTAATAGGTTCGATATGAGGCCGAATCATTCATCGATCGCGTACGCGCACTATGCTTGAACCGGCAAGCAGCAAGTGGTTTTATCGATAGAACTACAACACACTACAGTCCCGCACCCACAACATCAACTTCGATCTTCAACAGCTGAATACCTACTAAACTGAACTGACTCAGACTGAAAGAAAGCTGATAGTTAACAAAGTCGATGTCGATTGTCGTCACTGGCTTTTGGATCTTTTGGACACGAAAGAAAGATGAAGTACGATCGCGTCCAGCTATGCTCACGTTTAATTTGGATTCTGATCGCGAACCAATAGATCTCTGATTCCGATCACAATCTTACGAAATTTCTTGTTTTTTTAAGAACATAGTCATCTAAACAGCATGTCGTTGATATTAAGCTCAGTTACAGTTGCTCGGTAATAGCATTAAGTATGTGTACACAATACGGAAAATGATGATGTGAAGATTCATCATCGGCCGGCATCACTCATGCTATCCAGCAGCTAAGCAGCAGGCTCCGAGTTTGACCACCAGCACAACATCTTAAAAGTCCAGCATCCAAGCTTTAATCGAGAAGAACCCGAACGCGATCAATTTAAAGTTAAGAGTTCTGATAGAAGCTTTTTATATTTCATACCTGCGAACTTTGATCTCCGTTACTTTTTTTTATTATTTTAATAATAAAGTCTCTATTGTTATAAATTTTGTAAAAAACCAAATTTTCTACCCTAAACATTTTTATTATATGATTCATGATCAGTAGACACCAAAAGGCAAAACAAATTTCAGTCCGTCTGTACGCCTTACGCGAAATCGTTTGAGGGGTCGTACATCCCAAACCCTTTGAGCTACGAGTATTAAGTTTTTTTTGTTGATAGACTGAGTCCACGCCTTTAAGTGGCCACCTTTTGAGGGGTGGGGTGTGTGAGGGAAGGGATGAGGCGTTTTAGACAGACATTTTTGGTTTCTAGAGATCAGCAACCGCTAGGTTTGGAGCTTGGAATTTATAGAGAGGTTTGATAGTGGGCCCATTTGATGGATGGCTGTGGGAGTGGGGGAAAACAATGCGTCCGAATTGTCTAGCTGAGATAGAGACATTCTAAAAGCCATATCTCCTAAATGGTTCAAGTCACATAATTGAAACTTAATGACTATCTGACAGAGCTCGTACAAGAACAATTTTTCCAGCAATTAATTGCCCGGTGACTGTTGTCAAAACTAGTTGAGCGATTAATGCAGCAATACCGGGCAATATCATACTAGTTGAGGCAAAATTTCGGCAATTTGGCAACGTTTTGATATATTGCTGGTATTGCTCGCCCTATGGTTGCTGTATTTCCACTAGATTGGAAAATTCCGAGCAATTGTCATCGTTCGATGATTCAGTTGTCAAGTTTTGTTTTATTTGTCAAGTTTCGTGTGATAACGGATTAGAATTCAAATATTTTAAGTTTTATTTTAAGTCTTAGATTTATTTTTCAAATTTCCTTTCGTGTTGTTCGTATACTGAATTGTCCGTGTATGATGTCATTGCCAAATTGCTGAGTATTGCTCCATATCGCTAGTCACAGTGGATCAACGAGTTGACAACCAATTGATCCATATCATCAATTGCTGATGTTGCCGTATGTTTTCGTGACGTCAAAATTGTCTGAAATTGCTGCAAATTGAGCAATTTTAATCGCTCGTGTAAAAGCACCATTAAGGTGTTCGTACACGAGCAATTTTTTAGGCAATTAATTGCCCGACGACTATTTCCAAAACTCGTGGGGCGATTAATAGAGCAATACAGGGCAATATCGTGCCAGTTGCGGCAAAATTTCAGCAATGTGGCAATGTTTCCACAGATTTCTAGTATTGTTCGCCCTTTAGTTACTGTATTTCAACTGACTTGGAAAATTCCGAGCAATTGTCCTTGTTCGGTGATTCAATTGTCAAGTCGTGTTTTGAATTTCGCATTTATTTGTCAAGTTTCGTGTTGTAATGGCGTGAATTCAAATATTTCCGTATTTTATTTTAAGTCTTATATTTCGTTGGCAACTTTGCTTTCGTGTTCTTCATAGACTAAATGGTTCGTGTATGATCTTATTTCCAAATTCCTGATTATTGCTCAATATCGCTAGTCACTGCTGAGCAACGAATTGACCACCACTTGATCCATATCGTCAATTGCTGAATGTTGGTTGCTGTATGTTTCCGAGACGTCAAAATTGTCTGGAATTGAACAATTTTAATCGTTCGTGTAAGAGCATCTTGAGGACATTACATCGGAAACAAAGGTTATAGTGAGTGCAGTGGTGGATGACCCCACTCAAAAAAAAAAAAACTTTAGATTACGATATCTCACGACCCAATTGCGTTAGAAAAATTAAACTCGGTTTGTGTAGAAAAGTCGTCAAATGCAGTTTGATGAAAATACATTTTTCTAAGGAGGTGGACATGGACATGGAATTAGGGGACATACGATTTTTTTAAAAAAAAAAACTCGGCTCATATCACAAGAACAGTTTAAGAAATTTTTATGGTGGGTAGGTTGGGTGAACCTCTACGACTGGTATCTTTTTGAGGAGTGAGGAGTGGGGAGGGTTTTAGACGAAAAATTTTGGTTTCTAGACCTCAGCAACCGCTTACGCTAGGAAGCTGAAACTTGAAATATATAGAAATTCGATAGTGAACCCATTTGCAAAAAAATGGTTGAAATGGCTGAAGGGGTGTGGGAGTGGGGGGGGGGAAAAATAATTCTTCCGAAACGCAATTCAAAAATGCTTAGAATTTTTACGAAATGCTAGTCTAATAAACCCGTACCTGAGGAAAAATTGGGGTTGTACGTAGGTAGGGTGGAGAGGAAGAAATAGGAAATGTTCAAATTTTTATATCGCAATAACCTATAATGGTCGTTGCTGAAACTTGGTATTTAGATAGATTTTTAGTAGTGGCATGATGGAAAAATATAATTATGTACAGCGACAGTATGGTACGGGGGTGAGGTGTCTCTCTTATCAATGGAACAGCTTATTCCAGAAAGTTGAAACTCGGTAAATATATGTATATAGATTTCCTAAAAAGATAATTTAGATAAATCCTTACGGAAGGGTGCTACAAAAGTGATCAGTGAAAACGCAATGCATATATTTTCACAAATTTCGTCATAATTATCTCTTATGACGAAGTCATTTTCATTCTACGGATTCCTCACATAAATGCCTAGAAAGAGTTTACAGGTTTTTCTTCAGCACGTACGATTCTAAAGGGTTTGTATACATTTCAACGAATTCGGATGTATGATATCAAATAACTTTTCTATTGCACGGGCTTATTCTATAATCGCCTAAAACACGTTTTGAAATTTTTTCCTTTTTAAACTCTAAGGGCCGGTTTCACAGTCGAAGTTTAAACCGAAAATTTGGTTTAAACTTAGGAACTTGTTCGTGAGATCCGAAGTTTAAACCAAATTTTTGGCCTAAACTTCGACTGTGAATTCGGCCCTTACAGGCTATAAACGGGTTGAACACGTTTCCACGAATTCCGTCAGATCTCTTAGGAGTGATAAAACATCGAATTGGTTTTCACTTCGGGCGCTCTTTATATTTATCTAAAAACTCTTTTCAGAGATTTTTTTTTAAGTGGGTGTAAGGGAGTTGCATATACTTTCACGAATTCCTTCATATTTCTTAGATCTGAGGAGATATCGATTTATTTTACTTCCTAAGAACCCCTATGCAACGTCAAAAGATTTCAGGATATTTAGAAATTTAGGATTTTTAGATATTCAACCCTAACAGCCTGTACAGAGAGCGTTTTAAACGCGTTTAAGTTGGGAAAATTAACGTAAGAGTAGTGTTCGGATTAGGCAACTCGTTTGATTTTGATACATGGCAGTTTTGCTTTGATAAATAAAGGTTCAGTTGTATTTCGTTAACAAAAATTCATTCTTTCTAAACTAATGTTTGTATAGCAGTAATCTAGAGGCAATTAATTAGCAAATGCGGTCGTTGCACAAGCTCACAATTATGTTTGCCCAGCATTGAACAGTTTTTTATAAAGTTGTAGCGTTGTAGCAACGTATTTTCGTAAACGCGTTCAGGAAGGCGATTATTAAACAAGTTCATGGAAGTGAAAAGTTATTCGATATCTAATCAGAGCTGAGGGATATGGCTTTACACCGCCTTAAGGGTCTAATTTTATAAAATAGAACCGCAAAGCAGAGACGGTCATAGAAGTTTATTATGAAATTTGCGGGATAAGTCTAGTATTGCTCTGCATTTTGTGGTGATATTTTACTAATTTACACTAAGAATTCTTTGAATTTTTCGGTTTTTTGGTCTACAGGATATGTACCAACAGACATCCATCTAAATCTTATCAATAAACAAAGATATGCTTTCGTTAAAAAAACATTAAAGAATTTCGTCCCAACCTTGGCAAAACATAGATAAACAACACATTTTATCTAAGCATACATACATAGTTACTTGAAAAGTTTGAATGTTTTTATTTCCAAATAATGGACGTAAGAATGTACGTGTGTTTATTTTGATCCAATTAAATCAAAATTTATCACATAGTTAAACTTCGGAACATACATTAGTACATAAATAAACCTTGAATTACGGAAGAACGACTATCAGAAATATGTATTGTTGCCCATAAATTAAATGATTAGTAACTCTACGAAAAAAAAACATCAAAATAACTCGGGGGAGAAATGTTTACAAATCCCGCGACGATCTATTCCAAGCATTTCGATTAGTGCAACTCAGCAACTTAAGAAAACATTGCGCAAAAGATTATCCAGCGATTGCTCAACGTTGGGCAGCTGTTGCTACAGTTTCCTCCGTATGGAGAAGTCTTTGTTGCAACCAGAATCCATATCCCATGGTTCGGTTTAGTGTTTATTTCTCTTTACTTGTCCTTTTGTCAAAAAGCCACATATCGGAAATATATACGCGAATATTATTTATTTGCGTTGGCATTTAGTTCTTCTAACCTTTGTTTACTTATGCTCGAGTCTAGCCGCAGTCACGTCACAGACACAGATCTGTTCCCATTCAAAATGTGAACGGATCCGGTGTTTGTTTGCTTTGTGACCTCGTAGTACCATTAAGGAAATGTAATAGGGACATTGCGATATCACTGTTACTAGCACGTATCGATACTTTGATTGTGATATCGGCCGTATCGGATTTGTAGTGGTGGAATAAATCGGTCATTTCATTCACCGAGTGACCGAGTAATTTCGTTGAAGTGACCGGTTCAAAAGATCCGGTCATTCGACTCATTTCAGTCACTTCCATGATTGGGTCAAATCACATAGAAGAATTGATTTTTTTCCTCGAAAACCAACTATCGAATTAAATTTCCTCTTGGCGCATTATCCCCCTAAAGTGTTCGAAGTTTAATTATTAAGTTTAATACGCTTACGCTGCCTTCGAAGTTCGAATATATTGAAGACCGACCGACTCGGAAGTTGAGTTAAAAGCTTTTTTTAGTGACCGCTAACCCAAATGACCGACTGACCGATTCATGGGAGTGACCGAAATGATCGTACGATAATATCGCAGTACCGGAAGGAATATTTTGGTTATTTTTTTGCCCTTTCATACCGCAACATTATTTCGGTAATTGGCACATATCAGTTAATCGTGTTAACTCTATTAATTTGAATCGGTTGGTGCGATCGCTTCCTTTCCATATAGTTGCATAGTCTGCGAGAACTCAACTAAATTGTCGGCCGACTTATAAATGGTCTCAACCGACATCGCGCTGGTCCGCAGTTTTTCAAAGAAAAATATTTGCTAATAGCTTATAATATTGAATTGAATAATTTATAACATAATTAGCTCTTAATTTGTGATCATCTCAGATTATACAAATAATAATTAAATCGTATTTTATTCTTACAAATTGAATTTTAACTATTCCTTCTATGTTCGAAAATCATTGCTAAAAGTGACGGTCTTAAAGAAAAGCCCCACTAGAGACCAGACCAGAAATCGAGTATCAATATTACACAATGTATGGAAGCAGTAGTACCGCACCCTATATCATTCTTTTTCCCTGTTACCTACATGCTACAAATCTACATATGAAATTGTGGTTGTTCGTTACATCATCTTCAGCAACAGCCCGTGTCTCAAGTCTCAACCATGTGCCTTCATTACATTGCGTGATTGCGTCTACAGAAGACTTAAAATCAAAGAGAAACACAGTCGTAAAACAGTGTTGAAAGTGATTTCTTACCTTAGTCCTAAAGGAAAGATCAGCTTCATTACGCTTGAGGTACAGAAGTTTATAAATACCACAGATTGCAAGCAACCGTGCGCATGGTAGAAAATAGAAATGGAACAGACCGGCTCCAATTTGGAGACCTACTTTTAAAGCTGTCTTTTGTTTTAGAATTATTGTAGGTGGGTATATACTACCCGAATGATTTTGTAATTGAAATTATTTTTGGCTGTATCTTATTGATCGCAGGCGTAGACACATGGCATCTTCCCTACGTTACTTAGTTAGGAATGCACGTGTTGATATAAAGTAGAGGGAGTAGCGTTAAGTCTACGTGCACCTGAACATGAATATACACCTATTATAATATAATCCAAGAACCATGAACCCAATGCACAACAATTCAATCGGTTAATTATTCTGCAGGTTTCGGTCCGTATAGTTCAGTTCAGTTCAGTTCAAGAAGCGGCCATAGTGATCCCTTTAAAACTTCGTGGACCGCTCTTTCCCCTCAAAATATAGTTAGATCGTTCGTTTATGAAAACTGAACTGAAAGATTTAACTGAAGAAGACCGCAAACTTGAACTCCAGATCTTTTCTCGCGATGTTCGGATGGTATTTTCGAAGATTTTCACACAATGCTACCTTGTAGACGATTATGTGAACTTCCAGCCTGCCATCTGTGAACGTACAATTTCGCAGGCCGAACTGGGCGATTAATCGGTCGAGTAGAACTGAATGATCGGACTGTCGCGTATAAGGCCCTTTAGAATGCCAGCGCAAGATCTGTTCCAGTGTTTGGTTTTATCTTAAGCCATTTTCCATCGGACAATACTGCAACCAACTTTATCGTAAAGTACCTAATATAACTGTTTGAGGAAGTGAAACAACGTAAAGGTACTTCGAAGTAGAGTGAAATAAATTCTACAGTTCACTACTAGATGTCAGTAATACAAAAGCGCGCGAAATCAAAAAAAAATAATCAAATATTAAGGTCGTTTCTCAATTCCTTGCTTAAGTCTACGTCTACGTGTAGTTATAACAGTTATGACGTCAAACCTAGCAAAGTAGTGTCTTGATTCTTTGTTGGTTTGTGTCTTGGCTATCAGTCAATCTAAGCAAACGTAAAAAATTCAAATTTTTCTATGGAATTTTATTAATTCTTGGTTTTTGAAGTGTCAAATAAGCATCAGCTGATCCATTTTGACGGTTTATCCGAGCTTTTTCTAAACTGTTATAATAGCAATGCTATGCTGTGACGTCAACATACATAGACGTAGACGTAGACTTAGCAAGGAATTGAGAAACGACCTTAGTGGTCCGCCGGACCGATGGAATTTTTTGTTACCTTTTTTGAGATTTTCTAACACTAAATATGAAAATCCAAATTTTGAAGGAAGCAAACTTTTTTGAAACTTGACTCCTTTTATTTAGACTTAATGGCCAGTTGAAAAGGTGAAGAATTTCATCGACTTTTCGACGACAATGTTCTGGAGTGTACGCCTACATTGACACCACAGCTTGTAGATACAATTACATGAGATTGATCCACGTTAGGTGCAATAATTTTTCAATTAACACGTTACAAAGGGTTAGACACGAATTAAACTTATACAGAAAATAAGCCAAATCAAATCAGTTACACCACAAATTCCATCCAAACTTTTGCATTTGTCCATAAAATACGATTGTATGTTATTAAACTCTCTGGGTGATTTTTTAATGTTCATATTAATTTATTGTAATATAACCATACAACTTACTCAACTCCGTAATAAATAATACGCTGTACAGAACTACTGTTTTTAGAAGAATCAACAAAATTGATAAGTTTAATTAGAGTAAACACTATCGATAACCTAGGCTAGGAATTTAAGTCAAGATAAGCCTATGCAGTTAAAGTGCATTTCAATTGCAACATACTTCCGAAATGATTCCAAAAACTAGCCGCCACAGAGAGACCGTTGTGCTTTGACCTATTAATTTTTAATTAGTCTATTTTAATAGATGGGAAATAAAATGTTTACATGACTTTTATCACTGACTTACTCGTAATAAAAAACGATTTTAAAATAAAAAATTTAATGGATTACTAAATGCGATAACTAATCCATCAATAAATTATACATTTGGTGGATCTGCAGAAAACACAAATAGCCCGTCCTGCTTTCCATTACATTTTCAACTGGAATCTAGGGAGTGGGCTAACCCTTTTACACTTCTATAGCCAATACGAAAAATTATTAAATCGGTTTGTAGGCGACTACACCAGGCCTAATTCGATATCTCAGCGGACCTAGGAGATATGTTATAATTTGAGTGTAATGAGTATACTTGGGAGTTGAATACCCAAAAATTCTGGAGTAGATTGGGAGAACAATAGGATAATACGCGGAAAAAAGCTCTCCGTATACACATATGGATTGAAAATGGAATGTAGCTCTGGTGGTTTTATTTATTTATGTATTTATTTATCAAACAAGATATACCTAAATACAAATTCAATATTAACATAAATTAATTTAAATTAATACAATATACTTTAACTTAATTTAATTAGATTAAGATCGTTGTAATAATCCTGTTAATGGTGGATATATGCAGTCAGGACTTCTCACATTGACATCCCGGCTGCCATAAATGAACTGAAATCGATCACTGTAAAATTGCAGCCATTAAAACGCAGTCGAGTTCTGAAGGTAGTTTGTAGTCATAACAGAGTACTGATTTGCTAAGTACCGGGACATGGTGATATACTAGGACACGACATGGCGAATCAACTAGCGAAAGCGAGATTGGCATCAAACAGATGGGTCGCAGAGGATGTCAGTTCACAGATGCAGATGTTCACAAGCGATGGGCTGGGTTGACAACGTGCAAAATTTTTAAAACGTTGTGGAATATATTAACATGGAATAGATGTTCGTTGGATCACTGACGAGTCAGGAAGTATGCCATTTGGAGGACCTGAGGTCAGTAATAGTACAGCTTATAATGCCCTATCAACCTCAGGTCAAGTTCTTTGGTGATCTGGGTTGTTCAGGGTATGTTAAGTGACCTACGAGGATCTGAAGGCATCAGTATGGGACCTTTTGGTGCCTAGTATGCGTGTTAGCTCAGCGCTTCACCCCTTCTTCAAACTAAAACTAAAGCATACCATACGTTTAGAGTAAGCTGAGACGGACGTATGCAGGTACTACCACAATCTGTACGTTGTAGAGGACATCACTCACAGCTTGTGTGAATGCCAAGGGGTTGCTGGAGGGCAAATGAAATTGCTGGCTAGTCAGTTCTTTGACAATATCGAGGATCTGAGCTCGCTACCGATATTAATAGGTTTGATGGTGATTTTTGGCCCACGATGTTTAGAAACGATTTCTATGGACCTCTATAGTTCCTAGTGAGTGTGCCGTAATCTAAGCGTTGAGCACCATCTGTGTACTAAACGAAACCAATTCGATGTCTTATCAAACCTAAGAGATATGATGGAATTCGTGAAAATGGATAGGACGGAAAATGGGAAATCCTGAATATTTTAAATTTTAAAATTTTATTATACAAAATGAACGTCGATATCGAATCAGACCGAATGAATTGGCGGATTTATTAGAAACATATGCACCTCTTTTACCAATCCCTTAGGTAATGATCCTACTTCCCACTTCTAAGATTTTGTTCTTCCTTCCCATTCCTAAAACTGATTAAGTTCGGTATCCCCTTTCTTCTCCACAATTCCTTCCTACTCGCACCAAAAAACCGGGAAAAATATTTGACAGCACAATCCCGCGGCCAACTGGGCTGAGTTTGTTCTTGAATTAGGCAAAGAACAACCGTCAGCTGGAGGCGTTGTGAGCGAAAAGTCGTGGTCAGAAAGGTTCATATTGCCATGGTGCAGTCGGATAACAACGAACCCATATAGCGAGCGGTTTATGTGCTAGCTATCTCTACCAATAGCTGCCCACCTAACCTATCCTACAAATACCATCTTTTAAAGTTGTCAACCAAGTCTCGGACACCATGTATATTTCTTCCAACCCCTATTCTTGTGGATAACTACTTCTAAATTATTTGCATAGAAAACTTAACTCTGGTAAAGTTTTATATACGTATTGTTGTATGTACATATGTATGTATGTACGTATGTATAGTAGGTACTAGATTCCACTTCTCCATCATAAGCGGTTCCTGTGATAAGGAAATATTTATAAAGATTAAAAAGCTACTATTTATAAAACTTCAGTCTAGCATTTTTTTTTTAAATTAAGATCGATCACAATTTATGGTTCTTATTTTAAAAAAATCAAAAGGTATAAACCAAGTAATCAATGAAAAAAGAAATCAAAATCTTGAGGAAGCGTCAGATTTATTGTGTAAGAAATGGGTCAGTCGATAGACGAAGAATCAAACGTTTAAGTCATAGAAGTCGTCACCCATTGCCGATAACCTTGCCTAGGGCTGCACTCGCCAAGGATCAGAAATATGATTCAATAAGTTTCTCTAATGATGACTAATATTGCGTACTGCGAAAGAATTAAAGATTAGTGTGTATAATACGAAGCCGCCATTAGTTTGTTTATGTACAAGAGCATGCGTACCAGATATGGCTCAAGTCGTCTGAAAGATCACTTGGGACCAAAACACAACATAGGACAGAAATAAGAAATTAAAGTTTTTAAGAAACCGATTACTCATAGTTTTAAGAAAAATTATTCGCCTCGATTGGAGATCGCGTGGGAGATGGTTACTGCAAAAAAATTAATATTGTACACAATTGCGGTACGTTCGTAGTTCATATTACTATAAATTTATTGTACTTGCGTCTACTGGAGAGCAAAACCTGCGGGAGATGACGCCAGTGCCAGTAGTACACTACACTGTATAACGTAAGGTACAAGTAAGCAGTGCGCGTACATTGCACAGAGTTTACCGCTAATCTTATTACATATTACAATAATTTCGCAAAGCGTTCCGCAACATTAAAGAGGAGACGGGTGATTGATTTTTGATTTCGCTTGAAATATAGTTCAGTTAGAGGCCAGCCTAATTGCTCTTGGACTACATAATTTTTACACAGATTTTCTTGAAAAACTGTGCCAGTTTTTGACTTATAATGTAGAATAGGTCTGATTCTAAGATTATTCTAAGATTATGTTCACATCGTCAAGTGCGTAGCAGTACGTAGTCACACGTTATCACGCAGGTGAACCCAAAAAACACTTGTACGCAGTCGTTTTTCTACTACATAAGAAAACAGCGTGGTGTAACGTAGTGGAGTTGGAATTGTCCACTTAATTCAAACCTCTTAATGTGAATGAGGTATGAGTTAGTTTGAATCTGTCATTAAGCCGCCTACAAACTTCTCCTGCTTTTCTTGTTTTTCGTATTTCCTGAGTTTCTCGTCTTATTTCAGAAAACTCATGAAACTTGCAAGAGCAAGTTTCGCGTTTTTGTGGTTTCTCTAAATTTCATGAAGTTAAACTTTTTTCAATTTCTGAAATTCTGCAAGCTTAAACTTTGGACAATAACCACGAAAAATCAAAAACTCATGAGAAAATTACGAAAAATCGTCTCGCGTATTTTTCGTTACTTTCTCGACAAGCAAAACCCTTTAATGTCGTGAAAATACCGCCTCCAGCAGAGAAAACGCTTGAATCGCGAACAAAAAACTCGAGAAATTCACGAAAAACCTCTACGCACTATTCACGAGAAAGACGCGAATGACGCGAAATAGGCGAAACCCGATAAGTCTGTAGAAGGCCTTAGGGTCGCGATCTACATCCAAGACTCAATCCAAAACCAATAGATTGAAGGTCACAAATCGCGATGGTGTAAACAGTTCGCATTTTAATTTGGTATTGTTTAATAAATAAAAACTTTATTATTAAAATAATAATCGGTAATCATCGACGTGATGACCTTTTGGTTAGCTCGCCCTCGATTCGCTTTAACAGAAAATAAGGAGTCGGAAAGTACCTACCAGGGCTGCCAAATAGTTGGCTGCAGAACCCGCCGCATGGGATCTATAAAATTGATCAAAACCAGTACAAAGTCTTGTAGCCCAAAAAACTTGTCCAATTTCGTAATTTTACAGTCCTACTTAAATGGGTTGAACGCAACTCTGTTCAAGAACTTTGCTCCGGAATTATATAATTTATGTTATCATTAATTCCGTTTAAAAATCTTAGTTGAAAACTAATATTAGGTACATCAATACAATTAAATTCGAAATGTAATTTATAATTTTTATACTTCGATGGAAAAATGTTTTATTACTTTATTATTTTTTAATAATCGACCTGAAATTTCAAAAAAAATTGCTACCCTGAAATTTTGTATTTTCACGTTTTAGGACTAGTAGACCCCAAAAAAGCAATAAAAAAAATGTCCGTCTGTACGCCGTACGCAAAATAATTTGAAAGCGCGTAGCTCCCAAATCCGTTAAGGTATTATCATGAAATTTTTATGGTGGGTAGGTTGGATGAATCTCTACGACTGGTATCTTTTAGAGGGGTGTTGGTATGAGGGGGGAGGGTTTTAGACGAAAAATTTTGGTTTCTAGATCTCAGCAACCGCTTACGCTAGGAGGCTGAAACTTGGAATTTCCATAGAACTTCGATAGTGGACCCATTTGATATATGTGAAAGGGTGTGCGAGTAGAGGGGAAAATTATTCGTCCGAAACGCAAAAATGCCGAGATCGATACATTCTAAAATCCATATCTCCTAAACAGTTGATGGCACGAAATTCAAACTTAACAAATATCTGTACCTATACTAGGAGAAAGGATTGAAAAGAAATTTTGTGGCGTATGGGGGTGGGGTTGAAAAACTTTAGATTACGATATCTCACGAACCAATTGCTCTAGAAAAATAAAATTCGGTTTGGGTATAAAGGTCGACAAATTAAGATTGCTCAAAGTAAATTTTTTTAAGAGGGTTGTGGAACATGGAAGTGGGGGGGGGGGGGGGGAATGAGCAATTTTCAAAAAAATCACGTTTCATATCTCAAGAAGAGTATAAGATAGATGCTCAAATTTGTTACCAGACGTAGGCCCAATAGAACCCTAGCAAATGCGGGATGTGGGTGTAGAGGGTGAGGGTGGGGGAGGGTGAAAAGGAAAAGGTTCCGATGTTTATATCTTGAGAACCTATAATGATAATAAGCTGAAACTTGGTATTTAGATAGAGCTATAGTAGTGGCATGGTGGAAAAATATAATTTTTCATAGTGGTAGTATGGTGCGGGGGAGGGGGTGTTTTTCCTAACTATGGAACGGCTTATGCTAGAAAGTTGAAACTCGGTGTGTATATGTAAATCAACTAGAAAAGTAATTTGGATTAAAAAAAAATTCAAATATCCATTGGCGTTCGGAAGCGGGGGCAAAAAAAATGTTCAGTCAAAATAGAATGCATATAATTTCACGTTTTTCGTCATATCTACTAGGTCTTACAAAATATTGAATTCACTATTATTCTACGGATTCTTCATAAGAATACCTACAAAGTGTTTTCAAGATTTTTTGAAAATTGACCCCTAAGGGGGTGTAAAGTTATTGTATACTTTTTTATAAATTTTTCCATATCTCAGGTCTGATCAGATATCGAATATCATTTAACTTCCACAGTCTCGTTTATTAATCACCTATTTTTTTTTTCCTTTTTCAACCCCTAGACCGCATCCTGGTGTATGACCCAATCATGGTATTACGTATATATTACGTCCCATTCTAACCCCTTCCTAAGTTTTTGTTAGTTTTTCAGTCACATAGTAACCTACACCGCATCATAGAATTGAACGCGTTCCGAACTTCTGCCGGTAAAATAATAAAGTTGCGTCCAGACCATTGGACCAGTGACCATTTTTTTCTTCAATAAATTAACATCAAAAATTAGAGTGAATCGTAAGTATCTAGGGTATCAGGAAAAAATATGTCTTTCTTTTATGGATAATTATTTATTGTTATGTAATGGATTTTTTCATGGAAAGCTACCATGGAACCAAATTTGATTAAATGTTTGTTGTTTTCTGGCGTCAGTGGAGTAAAACCCCAACACGAAATCGCCGAGTCCTTCACGACATTACAGTTGGAAAACCTTTCCTGGATAGGCCAGTTTATAAGACTGTGTTGGACTCGTCAGAGGGTGTATCATGCCTACTATCCGAAACATATAGGCGATGTTGAAACAAATTTCATTATCACGAATTATATTGAAGAGAAAATTCTTGCCATCGCATCCTTATACTAAAGGTAGGTGGCACTGAAGGTCACCCAATATTTCAACCAATTTGGTAAAATTTTTGGTTGTTGGCTAGGATATATGAAGCTCAACGCTAAGAGCGCGATATCGAATCCCGTCAATTTTATTTATTGGTTTATTTTACAGCCTGCCTATATTATTGCAAAATAAAAATCTACTATCGTAAGCGCCCAATAAACACCTTTGCAGTAATCAGTTATTGCTTCTAAAGCAGATAAGCCTTCCTCTAAATTAATGTCAAAAATTTATTTAAGGTAGTGTTACACGCGGTATTTGAACATTTTCCCTGCCAAATGCTGTCACATAGTGTTCTTGGCAAATGCTTTTTGTCAAAATGTTTCATTTCAACGTATGTCAGCATTTGACAGTCAATCTGACCAAAAAATTGCGATTTCTAGAAAAACAATCATGTCATTTGTGGATATTTTATTTTTTTTGACGATCGAGAAAAGAAATAATTAGTTTTAGCTACTTCTGTCATTCGTTCAGTAAATACGACATCAGCGCTTTTTTTGTTCATTTTTATTGCCTACACCAACATCGACAAACATTACAACAACACCTTTTTTATTGCACTCCTATTTTTTGTTGAATCCACTTACATACGTCTCGTCAATTAATTTGAGCGGAGTTCTAAATTTGATAATTTGGTTCTTGCAGTGGCATACAGTGACCTGGCAGGGTTTGACCGTTTGAAACGAAGAGAAAATTTGACAATGGTGTCAAATGTGTCAGATAGTGATTTCACCACAATCGGGCAGCGTGTCAAATGCATATTTAGCATCAAATTCGGTCAAATTTTAGTGGTCAAATATTTGACCGCGTGCACACAGTATATATAATACAAGCCTTAGATGTAAATAACTATAATTTGTTGGCAAATGCAATAATCCCCGATTATTGAACCGGAATTGATTAAAATTCTGACCAACCAGCGATTAATTTTTAATCACAAATAAAATGCTTCAATTTAACTAGGCCATCATTTTCTTGGTACTCCAATCTGCATATTGTAGGCATTTATTAAGATCGCAGACAACCTCGAAAGACTTTTCAATTAAAAAATTAAGTATAAAGAGATGTATCTACATAGCTCTAAGCTTGGAACATAATTCCAGTCAAGATTATTCCTCTCCCTGATTTATTCAAACTCGAAGACAATTTTAGCAAGCTATTCCTCCCTCGCATAGAGTATCTAAAATTTAGCACTTAAGCTAGTATACAACATTCCACGCTTATAAATGAAATTCGGAATTAATTGGATCGGGAAGGCGACAAATCTGCATAACAACGAACGCGTGTCTCTCAAAGTATGACATCAGTTTTATAAGGAAAGTACGACAGCAATTCAATAGATTAAGGTAATAACAGATAATAGCTGACCTGGTGCATTGTCACAGAAATAAAGGCTTGTTTGCTATACTTTGAGCATCACAGAAGTGTGTCGTTTGTTTATATAACGAATCTAACTTCACAGAACACCAAGCCTTCCGAGTTGAGACGAAATTTGTAAGTTTAAATAAAACAAATGTATAGAAGTTTCAAACAATTTAACACATTCTCCCATGCTCAGAAACTGCCATCCAAGTTTGTAATCATTTCGAACTGTATTTTAAAAATTTTGTTGTTGTACGAAAATCTGCGAAAACTCCGAGGAAATTCGAATTTTCCTGCAGAAGAACTCACTCGATTGCCAGCATATTTATCGCTTTACCTGCAATAATTTTAAAATATGTACAAAATTTCTCCTGCTTTTCTTATTTTTCACATTTTGTGAGTTTTTCGTCTTGTTTCACGAAAACACATGAAACTCGCGAGAAGACGAGAAAACATTCTACACGCAATTCTCAAGTTTTCCGTTTTCGTAGTTTCTATTTATTCAATTTAACACTTCGCATTCCGTCGAACTCATTCATTTAATTATGTTTCTGAACTTAACCTGCAAAAGAAGAACTGTCAAAATACCACGCAAAACAAGAAACTCACGAGAAAGTCACGAAAAAAACACATTTTTCGTCACTTTCTCGTCGAGCAAGACACTTTGATATCGTAGCCCCCAGTAGAGAAAACTCCCGAATCGCGAAACACGAATAAGGAAATACGAGAAACTCACAAAAAACCTCTACACACTATTCGCGAGAAAGATGCGAATGGCGCGAAATAGGCGAAACGTGATAAATCTGTGGCCGGCTTAAGGACTTACATATGTGATTTTCTTCATATTTATATCTTTAATTGATTGACAACTTAACGCAACCAATATTTCGAAGTTGACCACGTGTTTGAATGACCTTTTCTCTGGCAGCTACTCGTGAGTAGAGTCACTGTTTAAGAACTAACACAAACATCCACTATCTTGAGTACGGACAATGACCGCTTTTGGTACCTTTTTAGTACTCTTGAACCCTGCGAACTCCAAAGTTCGCAGGTTTCTTAAATGGCATAGTTTTAGTGTGTATACGTGTAGCAGATGAATTTTGATTAACGTTTCACGGAATCGAGATACATATGTCTCATGAAATGTCAACTAAATACAGCGTTTATCCACTTTAGTGGAGATAAAAATGAAAAATCGGACAACTGCAAAAAAATTTCAAATGTACTGGCTTCAAATGAAACACACATTGTCCGTACTCAAGATAATGGATGTTTGTGTTAGTTCTTATACAGTGACTCTACTCGTGAGAGTAAAATTATTTTGCTGATTTTTCATTTCCATACACCATCAAATTTCGTCATATTAGGTTAAATCATTCATATGAGTTGTCGTACGTTCGGTTCAAACAGTTCGAAGGAGTAGAATCAATCTATACTGTATCGTTACTATTGGACAATATTGAATCTCAGGATGGATTTGGACTATAACTCATTACGCTAATCTTCAAAGAAGCTCAGGATTAAAGAAAAATCTAGAAGAAGGTGGAGTTTTTCACAGAAATTGGTGAAATTTTTGGCTGTTCGCTAGGATATATGAAGCTCAACGCTTAGGGCGTGATATCGAATCCCGCGCGCTTATTATTTCTTAATAATAAACTATTTTTAAATGTAACCGGTTAACCAAACCCGTATTAAGATTTTAGTTCGGAAAAGTAGAATATAGGCTAGAATACAACGTAAAGTTTGGTGCAGGTTTGATGTTCGAATCCTAAGTTATAGCATAGTTAATTTTAGTTCTGAAACACTCAAATTTGCTACGCTTGCCTAGGGTCATGACTTTTTATTCTTGGTTCATATTCAAGTTCGTTAGTCCAGTTCTGAATTATAGTTAGATCTAATCAGTTTGCGAGTTATTGACCGATTCTTTCACTTAGATTTATCAGATGCTTTAGCATCCTACCATCTGTGGTGAGTTGATATCGATGTCACCCGAAAATAGTACGGCCTTGTCAACAGAATGTCTTCTCGCGCTACTTAAAATGGGCTCGCGCTTAAAGGTTAAGTTCTTATTATATTACACTTACCATTTGTTGCTGATTTTTAGGTTTTTTGGCTAGGTCCGGAACTTTGAATGATGTTACTGCTTCGATAACATCTGCCAAGAGCAATCCATCTCGGCAGTCAGCTGATAGATCAGTAACCTTCTTCTTCGATCGCACTCTCTCCAGATAATAGTTCGCCCAATCTGTGTATATCTGAAAAACAATATAAAGGATCAATATCAATACCCAGCTCACTTTAACGAACGGAAGCAAAAATTATCACGCGCTGAGATTGGGCCATACTAAGCTCACCCACCTACATTTGATTACGAAGGACCCACCACCAATTAATTTAAGTAAATACATATATAACACATTTATACAATTTTGTCTAAATTTAAAATTACAATTTAACAATATTAAGCTGATGGTCTTTGTAACTTTGTAAAATTTAATTTTATTATGATTTAAACAGAATGCAGAGTGTGCAATAATCCGGCACTATTTTAATATTAAAAGTATTGTGATCGACCAGAAGTCTTTGAAGATAGCAAGCAAATCCGTTTTATAGAATTAAGCTGATATGCATAACAAAATATCTGCCAACAATCTGGACGCAACTTCATTATTTTGAAGGTGATGTATGAGACAAGTCTAATATTCATATTTTGTGTAGGTTATTATGCGGCAGAAAACAGCACATTTGGGTTAGTTTGCAACTATAGCCGAGAATCACGTAGATTCGCGTCAATGGCAGTGTTTAGACGTGCATCAAAGGGATTCGCATTGAACGCGAATATCGTGCTACTACTATTGTCTATGCAATTGCGTCCTATGTTCATGTTCAATGCACATGAAGACGATAGTGGAAACGCGGCATGAAATCGTGAGATAATGTAATGACCTACGTATTTAGTGGGTGCTTACAAGTTTAAATTTTGGCTTAATTCCCTGGTATTCTTACAACAATCACTTAACTTCAACTTCAGGACATAGCCATACAGAAGATATGATTTTGTAATGCGATATCGAAAGAGTAGCTGAAAATCTTCAAAAAACCGCTTCGAGAAATCGATGAATCGGTTTCGACTATAAGAAAGTTCAATAATCCTAAGAGTTCTTTTGTGCTTAGGGTATAGAATATGATATTGAAAAAGTAACCTTACGAGAATTGCAACAAAACCAACGATGACAATACCAACTCGAGAACATATCTAAGGAGGACAAGGAGATGTGGAAACTCTAATGTGCTCCGCAATAAACCACAAGATGTGAATTGAATAGCAATAGCTATGTATCTATTCACACCAATCATTTTATAGTATTGCATTACAAATTTACAAAAAGGATCTTTTATATCAACGCGAACCAGATGTCAATTCATAAAGCAATCAAAAAATCATCAATTTCTATGGGCAATATTCAGTAGAATACTGTAAACTGAAATGGGGTAGCATTGCAGAACCGAAGCTCAAATTCTGATACGGAAGCAAAAAGTAATTTCAATTGCAGCCACTAATGGACCGCGACGAAGTCGCACGTGCTCTCGGCTTATAGCCTACCTTCTGCTGCCTTATCCATTGGCGTAATCATCTTTTACTTGACCCAAATTACAGAGGAAGGGACTTGGCAAACGCTACAAATAGAACACCATCTGCTCTTTATTACACCGCTATCTGTGCGTGTTGATTAGCCAGTGCATTACACTACGAGGGTCGGTTGCGTTTAGCATTTGTTCATTACGTAGTCTTCCACTGAATTTAACAAGTGCTCACACCTTAACCCGATAAAATAGGGAAAACGCTTCAAAGCCGTACAAGCGCTTTCACTCCCGTGACCCGTTCAATTTCCTCCAGAGGAATTCGACAGGATACGCTTGTTACATTTTGAACCCACTTGCCTTTCCCAACATTACGTTTATGGTTTGAGTCTCAGGTGTCGTATTGCTTAGCCTTCTTCATTATTAGATAGTAGAAGATAGCAATTATAACATAAGTAAAACTCCAAGGAACCGAACACTTCAAATGTGTCTGTCACAACTGAAGTTTTCATATTGACTACGAAAGTAGTAAAAGGGTCATTCCATCAAGAACCGCCGAAGCTGTGACCATCTCCGATTCTTGAAGAACTAGTGAAAAAAATAATTGGAATTCCATTTTTTCTTTCTATCTATTTTTTTTTGTTAGGAATAGTAAGTATGTGACGTATGTTAAAGTTTGTTCAAAAAAAATGTGTCAAGAAGGTCACAAATTTCGTCATTTTTGGTTATTCTTGATTGAATGACCCAAAAAAGGTGTTACAATATGGTGACAAACGTTGTCATATTGAAAATGTTGTTTGTCAATATGATGATATCAGGTTAACAACTACCAATTCTCAATATGACAACATACGATTTGTTTCAGTGTACTAACTGAATAACCAGAATGTAAAAAAATGATATGTGCCGTACGGTATGATCTTCATTTTCACATCATCTGTGACTGTGAACCTTAAATGTGTTATTGAAGTTCTTTCGAATATCTAGGTTCTACATGCAGATTTTGGAACTTAGTAGTAATTTGATATGAAATTTTGTTTACATCTATCCCTTAATATTATTTGGAGATAAAAGCTATTTGAAAGAATGTTTTGATAGAGCTAATACCGAAATCATAGAAAAAATATGCCAGCAGTCTGGGCAAAACTTTATTACTTTTCTAGTCAAAGTTTGGGAAGTGGTTAAAATGGGCAGTGACAGAATGCTTACGCCACTGCCACATAAAACACATAAGTTAAGTAATTGGGTCATACTCCGGTACCGGTACGCGGTCAAAATCGTAGTATAATAGGCGTTTTTTTATCCAGTACAGAGCAGGTTAGTGAAATGTGGAAACAACAACAAAGCGAGAAGAGCAACCCCAAGATTTTCTCTCCCATGAAAAATTCAAAGCTTCTACCCTGCGCCTACTTTACCTACCTACTCTGCTCTAGATGAAGTCACAAAAAAAGGGGGCGCAGTATCATTAGAGAGTTTTGGGAAAGTTCAAAAAAAGTAAAGTTGTCCTTAGAATAAAAGTGAAAATAATTAAAATATAGATTTTTATTCCAAAAATAGCGAATTGGTTTTTGAGCCATTGCATGAAATGCCCGTAGAAGTAATAAACAATTTTATATCTCATCAGATAAAAGATCTAAGGAATGGCGATAATTGTGAAAACGTACGCAACTCCACTAAGCAACAAATACACAATACAACGATTGTAAGAACGGTACACACGATACAATTTCTTTACAATTTCCTTCTAATGCTCATGCAGGTTTTTAAGGTGGAAGGATTATGATTATAATGAAAATATAAATAAACAAACCTTTGCGTAATCATGTCCGGAACCCGAAGAAACATTGTCATTAGAACCTTGGCCGCTAACACAGCGGCCCAACATACCTTGATGATCCGATATTTTTGTTTTAATTTTTTTTTTCAATAGCAATTAAATTGATGCTATTATAACAATAAGTATCAAAATGAATATAACTTTTGTAATGCCAAATTCTCCCAACATTTTTAACACTTTTTTTTATTTGTCCACACTAATTTAACACTAATTGTGCACGAAAGATTCTGTGTTATCTGTTATTATTATTTTATTGTTCATTCATTTTTCTGTAGGTACTTCTTAAAATACATACATATATTTTAGGGTGGTCGTTAAAAACTTTTAATTTTTTGTGCTGCCGCTTAAAAAATTTCTTTTTCATGTAAAATAAGAACGGGAATTCTATTGCGAAAAGAATTAAAATAACACGTGTCCCAAAACGTTCAAACTTTTGTTAGTACTTTTTTGGCGAATCTTCAATTTTACGAAAATATCTCACAAAATATGTAGATTTGACAAAAAATCCATAAATAATTGTATAAGAAACTAGCCGCGTACCGCGGCTACGCTTACGGTGTTCCATCGCCCCCGTTACTTCCGTCTCTTTTTTTGATCCATTAGTCCTTTTTCTCCATCTTCTATCCCCCATCCCCTATCCTTCATCTTCCATCTTCCATTTTCCATCCTCTATCCACTATCTCCCATCATCCATCCTCCATCCTCTATCCATCATCTAACATCCTCCATCTACAATCATCTATCCTCAATCGTACATCCACCTTTCTCTATCCACCATCCTCCATCTTCTATCCACCAACCTCTTTCCACCAACCTCTTTCCATCATCATCCTCCATCTACAATCCCCATCTCACATTCTCCATCCTACATCCACCATCCTTCATTCTCTATCCACCATCCTCCATACTTCATCCACTATTTTCTATCCACCATCCATAGTCCAACTTTACCATTTAGTAGATAATAGAAACGCGTAACTAATACACCAAAAACGATCAAACTGCCGCTAAATCATATAAAAAATACTCAAATGTTGAAATAACTCGCGAAACACCAACTGTTAAATGATTTTGCTAACGCAGATACCATCGCGGACGTGTCCTTAATAAATTACTAAAATTGCATCGCAATCGTATGAGTGATGTAGATTTCCATCGAACCCGACCATTTAATGCTTGTATTTTTATATATTAGATGTAATTTTCTATAAATAATGTTTTATCCATTTTTGTCAAAAAAGTGTGTTTAAAACGATATTCTAAAACAACATTCGAGAATAGTATCTGGTGTGTGTCTTAAGCATTAGTAATTTCAATGTTCTCCTATGACGCCCAAAATAATTGCAAAAGGTACACTTTCTGCACTAGTGCAGAACCTCATCAATGGCGCGACAGCCCAAATCGGGCTGAAGTACTGCCTGAAGTACTGTTTATAATGTAGTGAAAAAAAAAACAAACCGCTCATAACATCATGGTTCACAATTTACTTACTTTTCTACTATCAAAAGTCTGATTTCTATAGTAATCTTTCCATATTACCACCCACCACGATATGCGGTAGGCTTACAATCAATTACCCGAAAAAGCAACTAAATAATAATGTTCAGGAGCCTCGTCTGAGGGACAACCGAAATGTCTCAAATTCTAGCTGACGGCCCCATAGAAGAATTCGGCTCCTTGAAACTATTATGATGGGTTAAGAGATTTTCGCTTTATAGCCTGTACCAGACAGTATGGTTTTGCAATACAAAGATATCCTGCGGAGTTGTTTATCTATGAGTACTAGAAAAAAAAAAATCAATTTACTTATTTCACTCAACTTTAGCCTGCTGGAGCTATAAGGGGATTCCCGAAAATTCCAATTTTCTTTTTCGTGCTAATAATCTTCCATTCCAATTTATGGTGTACCATAAGATTGAACGTTGTTTGGCAACGTTGAAATTGAAAAGACTCAATAGATTCGAGAAGACCGATAAAACAAATTCCACTAGAATATGTTACATTGCCGCACCCCTATTTACGCACTGTAGCACCCCCTATAAAATTTGTTTATGATCAGGACTGTATAAACACACTGACACCGCTCACTCAAGAAGTAACTTACAGGTGAAATGTTCTTGGCTTTCAAACAAATTGAGTTGGAAATGTCGCAACCTTCCACCCTCACACCTTTTTTCCATGTAGGTACAGAACAAATTTACTCAATTACTCATAAAAGGTGGATGGAAAGGTCTAGGAACAACATACATACAACTTCATTATGGGCAGAAAAAATGAGGAAACAAATTCCATGAGTCAAGAAAACATAACATTTCGTGTGAGTATATTTTGGCTAAAAAGTATTATGTGGAAAAAACATACACGTCGTAAGGAAATCATTATTATTATTAGAAGTTCACAAGTACACGCATTTCCTGAATTTTTACAAAACATGGAAGGCAGACTATTCACTACTGTACATTATCATAGCTAATTTAATTTTGGCACAGATAAGCATTTGCAAGACTTCAAGATAAGGTGCCAAGAATGAGATTTGCGCAAAGTACTTCAAACCAAAATGGAGCCGTGTCGTCTCCAGATTTATATCTCTGACAATCCTGAACATGTTATTTCTGATAAACTCTCCCAGTACGGCTATACACAATTACCAAGTTTCAAACTTATGAATTTTAGAAAGCCTCTATTATCTGGATAGTGAGATATCCAGACATTTTGTTTTGCCTCGTTTTCCACACCCCATTCAAGGGTGTTCATAGTTTATAGTTTTTATTCTAATAATGGATACATTGCTGACATCTAAATACATATTTTGAGATTAAGCTGATCTAAAACCTTTACAATTATGGTTTATTTTGGTTGGTGCACTTGTTGTCTTTTAATAAATTTTTTTTGCAAAGTGATTATACTTTCTGGGTCTAAAACATGAGCAAAAAAAGTTTCAGGACAGGAAATTAGTTTTATTAATGGATGGTACTTCCTTATTATTAAACTAATATAGAAAAGAGGTCAAAAAACACAATCATCATTTTTATAAATTTCGTGCACTTATTCCTTCATCGTAAACTTTACACAGAAAGGAAATCACAATTAGTTCATACCAGTGCATTATCTAGAATGAAGAACTTTTAATTGAATTGTATACGTAGCAAAACCTAAAACTTCTAAACGGAGTTTTTATTCCGGAAATAGGTTGTTTGTCTTTTGTCATACTCTGGCGGTGGAAAGGATAATGGGTGTGATAGATTTTATGAGAATTGATATTGTTGAAAAGTAAGGAAAGGCAGCTGCGTCTGGGTTTCTATCATATTACAATTAGTTTAAAAGAAATTAGGGCTTGCCGGCATAAAAAAATCTCTGGCTCAAAATTAATCTGAAATCAATATTAAGGCAAGGTATCAGTTAAAAAGCCCGAAAAGCCTAAATTTCAGGAATTTTTTTTATGGGTTATATACAAGTGAAGAATAATTTTAAATTTTTTTTAAAAAAAATATTGCAAAATGGCGGCTAAATGGCATATATTTGAAGAAAAAAAAATACTCTTTTTTTCACTCTTTTTTTGGCTTAAAAACTCAAATAAAAAAAATTGGAATTAGAAAAAAAACTCGACGTTGGGCCCCCGAAATTTAGTTTACTTTCTTTTAAGCTTTTATTCAATAAAATCGGTTCATTCGTTAAAGCTGTTGAACGTACTGCGCTCCGCTAAAAGTGGTTTCGAGAAAAACGCGTTACAAAAAAATCGTATTGAATATCGGCTGATCGTTCCACAAATCCTTCGTGAATTATCTATATAGAACGTCATTCAAACGGGATTAACATACTTTTCAAAGACAGTTCCCAAAATGTTCGGAAAACTGCTGAACCGATTACTTCCAAAATTTCAAACATTATTTCTGGATAGGTTTTCTTCTTCGCTAGGATTTTTTTTTTCATTTTACTTTTTTTTATCAAGCCAGAAAGGTCGAAAATTGAGGTTACAAATTGAAAATAAAGTTCAATCGGCCGCAACTTAATGAAAAAATTTCTTTTTCAAAAACCCTTACGTAGCGAAGGGCATCATACTTTACATTTTTAGAATCATTTTGAAAATTTTTGTTTTGGATCAACCGCCTGCATGTAATCGTGGGAACCGCAGAGCGTGCGAGCGACGGGCATTCTTTACGCCGACCTCGACAGCAGCGCCCCTGGTTGATATATATATATAAAAAATATTAAATATATTAGCGTACGTCAACATATATACTTTCGAATAAAACCAATCTGGATAAAATCGAGCAAAGAGTTTTTGAGATAATAATTTCTAAAATTCGCCTAATTTGTCAGCTTTTGTCTACTCAGATGTTTTCCCTTAAATTTGAAATTTGGCCAACAGTTCTGTTGTGTAGATAATGGCTACATAGTTAGATGGAAGCGCGCACACCAACCGGTTCGAAATCACCCAACTAAAATGTTTGTATACTCGATGATCCCCTTTCGATGAAATAGTTTGGAAACTTTCGGGTGAGTACTCCATAAATGCTCAGGAACTTATGGCCTAGGTGGCTTAGTGGCTAGAGCACTTGCCTTTGGTGCACCTGGTACCAAGTTCGAATCTGCTTGGCGACAAGTAATTTTCGAGAATGGGATTGGGTGCCGGACTACTAGTTCACTCAGCTGTAAATGACTACCTGAGTTAAAATTGGGATAATAATCACGGACGAGCGTGTAGCTGACCACTTGACCTCCTAGTGTTCCGTTGGTCTCGTAATGAAGTAACTCTAGCATAACAGCGTACTTCAAGGCCTAGGCCCGATTTGGGCTGTTGTGCCATTGATTATTATTATTATTATTGCAGTTGTATATATTTGAAGCTGAAAGATGGAGTCATATTAAGTAGCAATACGTTACTATTTAGTAGAAAAATAGTAGCAATACACTACTATTTAGTTGCAGCAGGCTGATTCGCAGGTTGAAGTTGGCAGGTGGTTGTGCGAACCACGCAGCGACTGCGCAGTGAGGAGTACTCTTATGGTTATCCGTGTTAATTCGCAAAACCAATCCACAAATACATCAATGAATAAAATGGTCTTACGATTGTAAAGTACTGATAATGAGTTGTTGGAGAGATTTCGCAACTAAAAACAATTGTAAGTGCCAACAAAATTGTATACTAATAAGCTACAACTAAAAATTAGTTGTGACAACGCTCACCAGACTACGGGTTGTGACCAAGAGCTATCCGTTCTACTTGAGGTGTCATATCATTATGCCTCAAGTACATACGCGCCCTCACTCGCATTGACCGATGCGCGTGTGTACATGGCCCATTCGTGTTAGCTCGAGCATGAAATTCTCTCAATTTTCTCAATTTTACTCTAAATTGAGATAATTTCATGCACGAGCTAACGCGAATGGGCCCTGTACACACGCGCATCGGTCAATGCGAGTGAAGGCGCGTGTGTACTTGAGGGCATTATGCTCTAAATTATAACCTCCTTTCTCGATGTCTCGAGGACTGGGCATTTTTTCCTTTTCTCAATATACGTGAAAAGTTGCAGTTTTACGTTGAGAGTAACGCAACTTTGCGATTTTTTAACATCTCGAAATATATCGATTACTTTCTGTTCCACTCGATAGTAATCGAAATAGTTTTGGCGCTGAAAAGCGTCTATAAAATCCAAATAGAGAGAGCTAGTGAGTTTAACATACAATTTAGACAGTGGTGTGAGACTGTCCAAATAGCTATAATCTGCCAAACTGTCCAACAAAATCTGCAACATATATCGGTCGTGCATTGTTTCGTAACATTTCAGCAATGCAACCCAAAAAAAATCCACTGCGGACTCTATTTTCAAGCGCTATAGACTTGGTTTGTGCAAAAACCAATATTTTTGAATCCATTTCAGATGTCAATATCGTTCACTAGATGCTTAATTTCTTCTCGAAATATTAATCACCACTTTTTTTTTTAGCTCGGAAATAGCCAGTGTCATAGTAGCATAAGTCCCGAGTTCCGTCTAGTAATTGAGTACTATGACGACCTATAGAGTTTTCATGTGCATGCGGCAAATGTACCAGCCACCACAGTACCACGAGCAAGTCGATTGGTCCAGTCAAGCTAACAATTGAGTGAGCAATCCAACATCCCAGTCGATAAAAGAAAATATTTCGCAACGATTCGAAATGATCATCGACTCGAACAAACTATCGACACGAAAAACCCACTAACTCCCTGACAACCTCTGTACTCGTATACAAACCATCGCCTGGATCAATCGATCAATTACTATTCGATTGTTGTCTATTGTTTATTTCGTCCATCGGCCGTATGTCGTATAGCATGAGCAGAATACAATGTCCGCAGCTTCATCTAATTAAATCTTGCCCGACTGATTAGTTCCTACCCTTAGCTAAGTAGTTCTTAAAGAGATCGTCTATAACAGTGCATCATGCTGATTTTACATTGGTCACGATGCGGCGCGCCTTAAACTACTCGTACATTATAAAAATCCACCAGTGAGGCAACGAAAAAGTACTGAACTTTTTGGACGAAAACCCGGTTAGTGATGAGCTAAAGTTGTGCCGAATGTGTTCGGTGTAAATCCAGCATCATTCAGCAGTGTAGTGAACTCACTTCCCACTGGGGTGGGCATCCCTTGCCGAATGCAAAATCAACCCTTTCTCTTTGATCTAAAGGTGAGATAGGTAATCGTCGTATCCAAAACAAACTAAGGAAATGAGCATTAGCTTCAGATGCCCTTTAATTGATAAACAATGAAAGGCATGGATAGCACGTGTTGTATGTACTGTACTACAACAAAGGAGGGTGTTTACGTTAGAGAATTTTCCAATTGAAGGAAATAAATAAAAAACCGATAAACTTGTATGTATCTACAGAATAGAAACAGAAAAAAAGTCATTGAACTAGCAGATGAGGTTACTGAGCGCTGCGATTATCCAATACATAATTTAATTAATTAGTTACACACTGTCACTTTCACTAAAATCGAAAAATATTTTTTTCATTCATTACACGTGGTTTTAGACTATGAAAAACAATTTACAACTTCAGTTGTTACACAAATAAATACGCAGCACACACTTTAGTTCCGCCGTGGAGCGTGAAAACCGCACTTGAAAGCGGACACAAGCCGCCACATCATACAGAACAGAAAGAACTGATCAAGATCATAACTGAAACTTTGTTTGTTGGCGCGATCTTCGATTGGAACGGAACTTCACATCACCCACAAAATTCCCGTATTCCAGAGTATGTATGAATGTTTGTAGGTTGTTCACAATTTCCTAAAAACAGAATTCGTCAAAGTCGCATGCGTGACACGCGCACGTAGAACGAACGTTTCAACTCGAACCAAACAGAACATATGAATGAGTTGAAATTGGAAAAGTTGAATTTCCTCCTCGATCCTCGAATCGAACCTCGAGCCGAACATCGAGCTCATGCTCAAGACATTTCTATTCCAACCGCGCGTACGCCACCGATGTAATTAAAAAAAAAAAGAAAACATAATGAGAAAAACACAAACTAAATTTTCACGTTATTTACGTTTCCGTCTTTGTTGGTTTTCATTTCGTCTCCAACTTAAGTTTAACTAGCGCGTTGCGCGACGATGTCGTTTCAAGAGTTTTCCGACTTTTCGGTCAGGGAAGGGTTAAAAATAGGGAGCCAATCTGGAAATGTTGGATCCACTTAATACAATGATTCACAACACAGCTCAAGCCAATTATCAACTTACTAAATGATTATTATTATTCTGATGAGTTGATGGGTAGTGAAATAATTAAAAGGGGTGCATAGCTTAGGGAAGCTGCCAGTCGGCCAAGTACTTTGTACGGAATTGATTCCGTTTAACACATTTGGCAGGTATGTACACTCTACTCTCTAAAATATGAGATATTCGAGATGTTAATATATAGGGTGGGCCATTTTAAAGTTTGTTTTTAAAAACGCTATAAAATGAGGCTACATCAATATTTTTTGTAATTTCTTTTTTTATTGTAATGGTTGGAGTCTCCGATTTAAGAATGAAAAACAATTTCGTTCATGTTGCTCCCTCTGCTGGCCTTACAGTAAGTCATCCTGTGAGTCCAGTTTTGCAGCACTTTTTTGTCGAAAAATCATCTTTTCAGACGAAGCGCATTTCCATCTCGGGGGCTATGTAAACAAGCAGAACTGCCGGATTTGGGGTTCGGAACAGCCACACGAAATCGTAGAGAGGCCAATACATCCACCAAGAGTGGCAGTGAGGTGTTGATTTTGGAGTGATGGCATAATTGGTCCATTGTTTTCGAAAATGATGCTGGAAACGCCGTTACCGTCAATGGCGACCATTACAGAGCCAGGTTGACCAACTTTTTATGGCCTCAAATCGACGCTATGAATGTGGACGACCTTTGGTTTCAACAAGATGGCGCCACATGCCATGCAAACCAACTGACAATCGATCTCTTGCGCTCCAAATTTGACAACCGAATAATTAACCGTTTTGGAGATGTCAATTGGCCTGCGCGGAGCTGCGATTTGACGCCGTTGGACTTTTTTCTGTGGTGTGCCGTTAAGGACCGATGCTATGCGGATAATCGAGAAACAATTCCAGATTTAAAATATAACATTGCGACTGTTATTGGCGAGATAAGTGGCGAAATCATCGAAAAAGTGCTTCAAAACTGGACTCACAGGATCGCTTACTGTAAGGCCAACAGATGAGCCACATGAACAAAATTGTTTTTCATTCTTAAATTGGAGACTTTAACCATTAGGCCACATGAACAAAATTGTCTTTCATTCTTAAATCGGAGACTTTAACCATTACAATAAGAAAATAAACTACAAAAATATTAATGTAGCCTCATTTAGCGTTTTAAAAACAAACTTTAAAATGGTCCACCCTATACATCCTTAATAATGACAGTTTTACGACTTTTATGATGTAAATTTACATCACACTTTGAATTTTCAACCAAGAAATCGTAACTAATAAATTTTACATAGTTTTGTTTAATAATCCTAAAGAATTTGTAAATATACTCTAAACTGTGATATATGGCAAAAGATGTAAATTTACACCAAATTCCGTATACGTATGTATATTCCGAGCAACGTAACCATTAGGTTTTTGAGAGTTTTTCCCTGAAAAGAAATGAACTAGTTCTAGTTACGCCGCATCTCAGAATTGAGCGCGTTCCGAACTTCCGCCGGAAAAATAATAAAGGTACGCCCAGACTGTTGGCAGATTTTTTTATTAGTTACAGCTTTCGTAGTATGACATGAAGCATTGCCCTGTTGCAACACAAATCCGCAAGTATCGCCAAAATGTTCCAAGGCGCAAGGCAAGGACTTATAAGAAAACCGCTGCGTTTACTTTTAATGTAGAGACGCATATTCGACACCTTTCATGACCTAAAAACATCACTATTCCATAACCCTTCACCTGAACCTTCAGATTTGGAGGAAGTCTGCGATGGCATTCAGATTCCTACCGCACAAGTATTCTTTCTTGGCTAACATGTAGCTTAAATTGACTCGTCCGAAAAGATGACATTGTTCCGTATGTCCAGAGTTCAAGCAACATGCTCCTGAACGCACTACAAACGTTTTTGCCTGACTCTTATGTACGTGCAGAGCCACAAGGAAAGTCGTCGCCCAAGGAACACATGGAGACGAATAATTCAGTAGAAATGATAATAGTCCGGCGCTACTGTCTTACTATATTTCAATAACGAATAACGAGAGCAATTAGAAAATACATTTCCAATAAAAGGCCTTCGTCTCTACGTAAAATTAGATTTTGCCTTGATGTAAACACACCACACGTCAGAATTCAAGATCCATCACCGAAAAAGGACGAGTTTTTCTCTTCTTATCCAGTGTTTTTCTTGATTTTTTAGGGGCGCCTGTCGCCACAGTGTACTGGGAGCTGGGAGCTGGGTCTGTCGCTAGTCGCTACTGTAGGTACACAACCAACTTTTCGACTTGGGCTGCCAACATCTTTCATTATTTTTAGAATTACACGGCAATGACAGACTTACGCCGCCCTGAGCGAAAACTGCACGTTAATGAACCGGAAAGTACAAGAAAGAAGACATCGTCAACTATTTTTAAATTTCGTAGGGTGATTGATTCATTATTGCACACCTAACTTATCCTGAAAGCCTCACTTCCTTATTTTAGTTGGATTCAAATCATGACGATGCGCTTGTTGTTTATCTGCACAGAAAATAAATAATAACAAATTACATTAGCATCTACATGCGTGGTGACAGTTTGACAAATGCCCGGGTTCTACTGTCGCGCGAACCTGTGCGAACTAGCGTCATTGCGAATACAAGCGAATGTGGAAACAGTCAGTTCCCGTCAGTTTGTAACTATGGTCGAGAATCGCGTAGCTTCGCGTCGCTGGCGGTTTTTAACTGCACATGGAAGGGATTTGCATTAAAAACGAATGCAGTGTTTCGTCTATACATTCGTTAGAATGCGAATATACATAGATGATACTTGAATGCGATCCGAAACTCATTGCACTTACCAGAGAACCTGAGAGGCTAGGACGTTACGATTTAAAAATAATAATAATAATCAATGGCGCAACAGCACAAATCGGGCCTAGGCCTTGAAGTAATGCAAGAGTTACTTCATTACGAGACAAACGGAACATTAGGAGGTGAAGTGGTCAGCCTCACGCTCGTCCGTGATTATTACCCCGATTTTAACTTAGGTACTCAATTATAGCGGAGTGGACTGGTCTGGACATTACGATTTGCTGCTCTATAATTTATAACTATTTTGAAGTGCTCAAACGGAAGTTGGTTCAGTCTAGGCCGAAATGTCTTTGAAAATTAGAGGTTGCAAAGAAAAGTTTTGATACACTTGGTTTCACTTATACCAACAAATCTAGGAATTCAAATATTTTGCCTGTACTTTCAGAGTGGAAAAACATTTTAAAGACACTGACTAGTCGCTAGAGAAGAGAAAAAAAACGTTAAGCCCGTCGGATATAACTTAATGCGTTCCTGCAAGACTTTCACTAAAGCCCCATTTTTTCAAAACAACTCGCATATAAATAATTTAATTTGCGAAAAAGGACATTTAGCCCATTCAAACAGGGGCGAAGCAAAAGAAAACAATTTTCTCTCTAAGTCTCCTATAGCTTCCATAAAAGTCAATTACTAGAACTTTTTTCATATGCCTCCTGGAAAAACGAAAATTGGGCGAACGGAAAAATAAAGCGGAAATACTTTTGGAATCAAATGAGCCAATTCTTTAAAAATGTTCAGAGTAGATATTCCACCCTAATCGGGTTCAAATGACCAACAAGGATGCGTATATAAGGATCTAAATTGCTGCCGGGGGTGTTTAACGTATAATTGAAAAAAAAGCTTTTAAAGCTGATACGTAGCGCCCCAAAAGGGGTTCCTGTTCAACGAATAAATAAACAACCCCGTGAAAAAGGAACCTAGAAACGTATATAAAAATGTGTGTCATTGGACCTTCAATGTAAATAAAATATGAATTAGTAAACGCTTAATGTATTGTATACATTGAAAGTATCGACAGCAAGAAATTTACCGGTAACGTCCGCTTAAGCCCCGCAGTAGCATTAATGGTTTATCTTTCAGTTAAAACGTATAACTTATGCCTTAGGAAAAAATTAACTTTAGTACCTACTTCGTATCGGTGCTCTCTACTTCTTTCTTTCTCAATATTGCCGTCTTCTTTAGTCCTGGTTAATGATAACCGGTAGTTGACTGGTACAATATGGAAAGCGATTCCGAAATTCTTGTGGCGCAGAAAAACAACTTAAAGTTGCCTTCCAACTATACGCTGGTCGAGCTAATGTGATAATTACATATTTCAAAAAATGTACGTAATGAAGCATTTCCTAGGCTTGAAGACTCGAATTTGAATGTCGTGAGTCGCAGTTGCACGAGTATATGAAGGAGAGGATGAATTTCGTAGTAATGGTTTTCACTATCAACAACTAACTATTATTGGCTTGCAGAACATCCGGCGGTCTCTAAATGACAGAAGAATTGGCCAGCCCAGCCCAGCTCTCTATACCGACATTGTCTCTATGCGCGCTGCAAAGCTTGTCTCCTCGTTATGATTAAATATTAAGAGAAAGCAATAAATCGTATATGCTTCCTCATGAAAAGTCTCGCAGATAAGTCGTCATGTGTCTGACCAACTGGGTTTTGCTATTCAAACCCACAGTTTTCAAACCGACTTTTTCAATAAAGTCTTTGGCAAAATCCAAGGAAGCGATCAATTCCAGTTGGGATGTTCGCATTTTGTTCACTTAAGAAGCTCCTCTAACACCAAATAAGAAAAAACAATCATTAGTTCTTAAATTTGGTGAAGAAGAAGTACTATAGCATTATGAATTGGATTCGAGAGGGTTGTTTTTTAAAATTCTATCAGCAATTGTCCTTAACTTCCCTAACAGTGCTGCCTGTCAAAATGTTTTTAAACTATTGAGACAATATCAGGAGCCACAACTTTTTCAAAACAACTACCTATAACTTGGAACTGCCAACGTGTTTATTAAGCAAAAATTAATGTGTTTACTGACATATTGTCGTCCAAATCAGGTCCTTCAGCAGTTTGGAATCATTGAATCTTTAAAAAAAAACGAATATTGACGATTGACCTGTGGTGGAAACGCTAGTTCTACTTTGAGCGCACTCTTTGGGCACAGCCTACAACCTACTGTTATCGTGCTAACTGCCGACTAGACATGGACAAAGCAGTTTCTTTCAGTGAAGTACTTCACTCACTTTAAGGAACGAGTTCAAAGCAGTAGTTCCGGAACTCTTCGTCCCTTCTTTCATTCCATTGTTCACTCGCGAACTTGTTCATTGTTTCAGTTCATTCATATTTCAACTTGAGGGGAGAAGATGATGAGCAAAAAAGGTCGGTGGATCTAGTAGATGATGACACAAAAAAATGGTCGGTAAGGTTTTTTGTCACGTGTCCAATGGAACTGCAGTTCACCAAAAGGAGTGAGTGACTTCGCACACTCACTTCAATGAAGTGTTCTTTTGGAACAGTGTGAACGAACCCATTTGCTGCTGCCTAAAGGATGGCTTATTTTGGGTGGACGGAGAAAGTGCGAGGGTGAGAAAGTGTTTTAGAGGAAAAATGTTTGGTTTTAATGCTTACTGGGAACCTGGACAAGGACTAAAGGTTTTGAGTTAGAAAGCGGTGTGGAATGCGTGATGAAAAACTTTGAGTTACAATATCTTTTAAACTTATTACTTTAAAAAAATAAAGTTTAGTTTCTTTATAGATGATTACAAGTGGAGTCTACTAAATGTAAGAATTTTTAAGGAGAAGGTGTAGGACGGGAGTGCGAGGAATGCAATTCTTCAAAAAAATTAATATTAATATTAATTAATATTAAGACATCATTTTTTACAATTTTATAATAGTGAGACGCATGAGAACTCTAAAAAACCTTTGGGGTGGGATTCAAGGAGTGATGCTGCAAGCAAAAGAAAAATATTTGATTTTTTCCTCGCAAAAACAGCAATGAATAGAAAACTAAAAATTTATCGCAGTATACCTACCACCGGAGCGGCATCCAGAAAGGTATTTGGAACGCTATTTTTTAGGTTATCACTCGCAACCCGCATCGCATCTCACCATAAATCGAGTTCAGACTGTTGGCAGTTTTTATTCTCTAGATAAAATCTTTGTCACACATACGAGTAATGTCACAGAAAATTGTCGCATACGGAAACCCAGTTCTATACGTCGTCCCTCAGTGCCAATATGGCGGCATTTTTCGAGTGTTTTATTATCGGCAGTTATAAATTTCATCAGATTTCAACATACTGTTCTGATTGCTGTTTCCACATATTTCGATGGCATTATTACTTATCATATTTTAGCAGCAAATTCAGAAATCATTTCGACAGTTCATATATGAGATTATCAGCAATGACCTTGTTTATTTGGTATTAAACTGTTCTCGGTATTAAGTTAATACGATTGTCGTTTATATCGACTGATGGTAAAATATAGAAATTCACTTCGCTTTAAACGTCAGAAGTGAAATTGACAGGTAGGTGAAATTTCACATGTCAAAGAGATACTCTAACTGAAGTGTAAATTCTTATCGTCTCCATAAAGTAGGGTGTTTTAAACATATGCACTGAGAGATATGGTATTGGTTGGTATGCGTTTGCATCAATAAAAGTTCTATTGTAGCAACCGAAGTTCATTTATGCTAATAAGAATTTGCTTGAAGCAAGTAGGTGTTCGATTGTACTAAAAAATATTCATTCAAGCGAATAAGAAACGCGATACACGCAATAGAATCATTCTGTTAAGACAATCAACTTAATTCGTTGGTGCAGTTCTGTTGAGACAACCGAACAAAAACATGTCTAGCAACTCAATTTTGATCATCACAAACGATCTACGGCATCTTTCAGTTGTGATAACCGAATGTATGTTCCGTCAACGGAATGTACATATAGTATGTATGTTGCGGTAACTTTAAAGTTAATTCGCCAGGTTTAGTCCAATGGTTGTGTATAGGTCTTGAAAACTTTGCTACCGGGGTTCAATTCCTACTCACTGCATAAATTGACCGCAGTGGTTACTTCGATCCAAAAACATTCCAACACCGGGTTCGATTCCTACATACAGCCATGGGTTTTTATTAAATCCGTAAATGAGAAATAATATTTGAAGTAGAACAATAGTGTCTTAAAAGAGTTCTATCAACCTCCTTGCTAGGTAGCAAAAAAGAATTCAGTGTAGAATTTTTTAACACAAACAAATCAATTTTTTTTTTTTTTTGAGTTCACAACGACCCGCGCATTTGTGGCAATCTAAATTTTTAGAAGTTCTAATTGGCTAGACAAACAATTCAGTTACCGAAAAATATATTCGATTCCAATAAACAAAAATTCGGTTCGGGTAACAAAAACTGTTCTTTTAGGCCCGTTCCTACGATCGTCAGTAAAGCCCCGTTTTCACGGTGATAGTTTTGTACGATAGTAGTTTCGCGAATGTATATCACGATAGTGTGATAGTTTGATAGTGTGACAGTCTGCTGTTTGCACGGCGCGATAGTGCGACAGTGAAAGTAGACATGTCACTTGTCTAATTTTTCTTGTCAATCGTCATAATATAACAACAGACCATCAATGCACATTAACCATTAAATCAACGAGTAAATTTGTATGAAACCCCCCCCCCCTCCCCCCCCCCAAATATTTAACTGCGTTCGCGCCTGGTATTCACATTATCGAAATTATAAAAAAAATTTATGTTTTGATATTTTTTAACGTCATATGTCAAGATAAAATTATCGCGATAGTTCATCAACTATCTCGTCAAGCGTGATAGTGCGATAGTGCTACCATGACAGCGCGAAAGTAACTATCGAGAAGTTTACATGGTGATAGTTATGATGGTAGTAATTATCATGACAGCAACTATCGCAAAAACTATCACCGTGTAAACAAGGCTTAACGTTCTAACTGGAACTTTAACTGACAGATGTTCATACGAAACTTACAGTCAAAGTTCTGGTTAAATTTTAACTGAAGGTCGTAATAACCTCAATACGGACTATGTTAATACCGGTGAATACAAGGCCATTGTTTCAAAAAATGTTGCAACTTCTTTATATCTTCGTCAAAATTAGACAACTAATCCAAATAGCAAACAACTCCAAGATCAAAAAAATCGCCAAATTCCAACAGTAAAATGCTTTTTTCCCAATAGAATTTGAAACCTCCATTTCGACACTTGACGAATATGTTAATTTTGTCTTACCGACGGATGAGCCGAAGGGCTCAGACAAAATTACTGCACCCTCACCCTCGTTATAATCAAACAAAAACGCCGGGTACCACCACTTCTGACCCTTTGATTGTTTTTGGCAGGGGAAGTACACAATTAAGGGTCCCCCCATGTCCTTTACAAAGCATATATGAAGAAACCATCAGTATGTTTTTCGTCAAATACTCAAACACTTCGACAAAATACTGCAACTATCCTCGAGCAGCATCCCATTAAATTCAGAGCCCTTACATCAGGCAACGGTAATCCCTCATTTGAATATTTTTTGAATGAAGGAATCTGCCCTTGCACTTGTCCGAAGCTATTTTAGCTATTACAAGTACGCTTAATGTTCGAGAGCAGTTATGTTGCTACTGAGTTGTTATTTTCGGGAACAGAGAGGGGGAGGCATATGCATCATCCTTGGGGGGAATTCGATAAATTCAACAAGGGTTGTGAAGGTAGTAGAGCGAAGAATGCGTTCCTGCTGTAAAGTCCTTTTATGGTTGAATTGCATTTCTGGGGACGCTTAAGGATTCTAATCAGACGAGAAATAAATGTTTTGTGCGTGCACGTGTTAAGATCTGGGTAGGGGACGCGTGACATGCGGACTTAGAACTTTTGATTTATGGTTGTAATAAACGCGAGGTAATTCGATTTCGTTTTAATGGTATTTGTCAGCGAGCCTTCTGTGATTAAAATAATGAATTCCCACATAGGGTAAACGTATACATGAACTGTATTTTAGTGTAGAGTTATGTGGCTTGCTTCTTAAAACACTGCCATACCTGTTCCAATAAAATAAGACATCCTTGAAGTATATTTGTTTATGGGACATTTTTATACTCTAGATGAACATATAGAGTATTATAAGTTTAATCCAGCCCGAAAAGTTTGTAACGCATAGAACCGAGCCTCGGACGAAAAAAAGTTTTATAATATTTTGTGATTATTTTTGGCCAAAACCCCCAAATCCGTTTGCTGTCCGTCCGTCCGTCCGTTAGCACGATAACTCAAGAACGCGTTGACCTAGGAAGTTGAAATTTTGTCACAACTTGTAAAATGGAAAAAGTAAGGCTAAGTTCGTTAATGGGCGATATCCTTCCAGTCCTTCGGGTACCTCCCATACAAGAGTCCGTGAAACATGTTTTCCCAGTTATTGCTCGAATGCTTCATGTTAGGAACTTGAAATCTTCCATACATAAGGCTTAAAATGTTTGAATCGAATGTTCCTAATATGATGCAAATCGAATGAGTCCTTCGTGTAGCAGCCTAGAAAAGTCCTTAAAAAATGTATGCTTTTTAGTGAATTCACTATAACTCCAGAACGAGTTAAAGCAGGAATTTAAAATTTTACAGGAATTAGTTTTATACCAAAACCAAGACGGAGTTCATTAATTAGCGCCATCCGTTGACTCCTTCGGGTAGCTGTCATACAAAAGTCCTTAATAAACATATTCACCAATATTGCACGATAAGTTAAGAACGCTTTAATTTACGACTACAACTTACGACTGGTCAATTTACACTTTACACATTAATTTTATAATAGTCGCAGCTGAAACTATTAATATGAAAAATATCCCATGAGTCCTTCATGTAGTTGCCATACAAAAATTCTGTAAAATGTCCTAACTTACTTTATGGAACTCACTATAAATCAAAAAATCGACCACTATACAAAAGTTTCTACCTGTAAGTAAAAGGTCATGTAATAATTGCTTGTGCTCTCCTCATTCTTTTGATATATTTCCAACTAAAATATAAATCGGAGTTCAGTATTTCATCTAGAGTATCATACGATTGGCTTGCAGCCGATCGGGACTGCGTTATGTTTCATTAGATTTTCATTTATTGTTATACAGAAATTGGGTATTTAAAAAAAAAATGGCGGAAACCATAGTTGATATAAATACTGGAGACGACAAGTTGCCGTTTTTATATAAAGCACATTCAATAAGCACATTCAATAAGCACATTCAATAAGCACTTTGACTAGCCTTTCCCCTGTAGGAATGCTACTACAACTCCCTATATGGGACTTCATCAAGGTGTCACGGGTGTGGTATCACAATGGACCAACTGAACGGTCAAAGTGAGTCGATCCAAAGTTTGGATGGCTGCCACCTAACCTAACTTAACTTTGAAGCAAAATTGAACCTTTTTGTATGGAGGGTTTTATGCCAGATGGCAGTCAAATGCAAATAGTAGTCTAGTATTCAAATGTTTGGCGTTTTTTGTATTATAGAGCAGAGTATAACATAAATGTGAGTAGGATGCATAGTGTTTACTGCCGGTCATTTCCGAGGAATAGTCCGGCTTCAAAAGAGTCGCTGCTCGTTATCTCCAGTACATACATCTATGGCGGAAACGTTCAAATATTTTGTGAAATAGCCTTGGTCCCTGGAACTATTTATTGAGGATAGGTCGAGATTTATGGGAGCAAGCCCTGGTAGAATGACATGACAGCCTCCTATAATGGAAATAGCTACCTCGTGAACCATTATTGAACGCACCAGCGCCATTGGGTACGAGAATGAGAAATAATCCTCTTTTCAGTGACGACCACTTAAAATGTGAACCTCTACTTTGAAGTAATTACTTTACAAAGTAATCAGACCCGTTCACATGCTTCCACTCTAAAATTAAGGATTTCGTTCAGCAATGAGATTGAAACGAAAACTTTGCTGCAAAGTCTAAATAATGACCTATTCTGCGTACTTGGGCAAAATTATGGTGGCCATCAAAGATAAGAGCTAGGAGGATCTCGACTCATAAAATACTGTGCAATAGGAAGGACTGTAATGAAACCTTCTGTGATGTAGGGCAAACATTTGAATCTCATCAGATACTGCTTGCCCAGGATTGTAACACTTTACTGGTTCTGGTGGGAACTGAATGCATTGTACAGTGAATTGGTATCACACATTCCACAAGATTAGGATTTAATTTGGGCAAATGGACCCATACATGGAGTTGAGTGTAATGATTCTTGCCCAGAATGTGTTAATAAATTTAAGTGAAAATTTTATGAAATACGAGGAAAAATACTAATTGCGTAGGGGAAGGTGTTATACCTCGGTCCAAATTTTACATTAACCCTTAAATCTATTAAACCAATAACAAATGTAAATAACATATGAAAGCTTATTGGTTTAACCACAAAATTAATTATAGTTGGAACTGCTATGACTAAATTTGGTGGATCCTGAAACGGTTTTTGGAGTGAACCTCAAACGGACCAAGGTACAACTATAGGTTGTACCTCGGTCCGCTGCTATTTGTACCTTGGACCTCATAAAAAATAATTCAATTTTGAAGCCGAAATCCTGAGTAATATTATAACATTCTCTTATTTAATTTAATTTATGTTTTTCTTTGAAAAAAAAATCTAGTAAAGTTATAAATTGAAAAAGAAAAAAAGAAAAATGCATAATAAGAATAAGCAACTTTAGAAAATGGTTTGTCTAGCTGAAATAAACAGTAGTGTAAAAGAGGATTCGCTGCTGTCTGTTTCTAAATCCCCCTACTACCTCTGAGGATGTAATTTAAGCAAGAAAGTCCCTTTTGGCTACAATTTTGTTTTAATGTATGTAGCTTACATAGTCCAAGGTACAACCAAAAAAACGGTCCAAGGTACATTCCATGACCCATTACTACAAACATATTTTTTTAATTATTTCTAATGGTAAGGAAGGATTAAATAACTGAACTAACAAATAAATACTTTTATGTCCAAAAATCACTTGTTTTGTTTTATCTGAATTAATTTATCTTCTAGGCTCACTTTAATGAACTGAAACTAAAGCCTACGCATTTGGCAATCTTTCATTGAAGAAACCTTTTTTCCAGCAGCTAAAGTTTAGTTGGAATTGACGTTTGGACCGAGGTACATTTGGTCCAAGGTACAGCACCTCTTCCCCTACTTGTAATAATTATGGAAAGGCAAAAGGAGATAAGCGAATTTCAGATAAAAAATTAGTTCATGAACCCATTTTGTAAATTGGTTATTCTATACGAAACTCGGAAATTAATTTCTATGTTCTGGCCTTTAACATTTTCTTAAAAAGTACTTAAAAGTTAAAAGTTTTTGACCTTGAAAAAAATTCAAGCGACAAAGCGAACAACATTAAAAGAAAAAGATACCGCTTTCCGACGCTAGCGGCATCTATTAAACGAAATTAACAACTGGTTTGTTAAGAAAAATATCGGTTCTAGCGCGTTTCATAACAGAACATGGCACTTTTACTGGTAAAATTACAACTCCGAATGAAATTTTTCACTTCTAATGTGTAAAGTTTGTCATTGTGTATAAAATTACTCACTTTGCATGTACAATTGATACTCCAAGCATAGTAATTTATTTTTTGTGATATGTGTTATAATCATTTGACCGCTTATTTAATTCACTCGTTTCGTGGTTTTGTGTAACTCGTGATTTAGAATTTTAAAAGAAAAATAATATTTATAGTGTTTAAGTTTGTGGCTTTAAAACAAATTAACTAAATTTATATAATAATCCTGATAGCCTTTTTGACTTAAGTATATCCTGGTTCTTTCTCAATTATCATGTGAATTTTTCCAATTGAATGTTTCTAATTGTCGATTGCTGTGACCTCTGCTCTTCAAAATACGTCTGGAAATTCATCTACCGATAATTGAATTAAATTAATAATAATAATAACCAAACATAAATATGTCACATTTTTGTGGTATAATATAAATGTAGTACAAACTTTTGTTTTCCACACCGTTTGTAATTTTACGCATTGTAAAATGTTGTCTTTTCTGTTTGCCGATTGATTTTCACACTTATGTGTAAAGTTCCACATTAATAGTGAAGTGTTTTAGCGTAAATAACGTCAACATCACAAGATTGCGCAAATAAATTTGGCAATTAGTAGTTTTACTGCTTTCATAGTAGGAACTAAATTTCCTACTCTGAGAGTAGTGCATTTTTACTGTATTATTTATAATACAGTATTGTTATCGATTTTTAAAAAAAAAAATTTTTCTGCCCTCAACATTTTTTTTTCCACGTTTTATGACTAGTAGACACGAAAAAAGCAATAAAAATTTTCACTCCGTCTGTCCACCGTACGCCGTACGTCGACCGCCCCACTCAAAATCCTTCGAAGGCTCGTAGCTCTCAAACCAGCAGAGCTTTTAAATTAAATTTTTTTCTATGAATAGACTGGGTGGACCCCTTGAATTGACATTATTTTCAGAGGAGGGGGAAGGTGGGGGAAGCGTTTTAGACGACAAATTTTGGTTTCTAGATCTCAGCAACCGCTTATGGTAGGAGGCTGAAACTTAGAATTTCTATAGAGCTTTGATAGTAGACCCATTTGCAAAAAAATTGATGATATGGGTGAAGGGGTGTGGGAGTGGAGGGGGAAACAATGCGTCCTAAACGCAAAAAAGTCGAAATCGACACATTCTAAAATCCATATCTCCTAAACCGTTAATGACAAGAAATTAAAACTTAACAAATATCCGTAGTTATACTAGGAGAGTAAATTGATACAAAATTTTTGGGTGGTGGGGGTGGTGCACGGGGGTGGGGGGTAAAAAACTTTAGAGTTCGATATCTCAAAAACCGTATGCACCAGAAAAACAAAATTCGGTTTGAGTATAAAGCTTGATAAATTAAGATTGCTCAAAGTAAAATCTTTGAAGGGGGTGGGGGAGCACGGAAGTGGAGGGGATAAGCATTTTTCAAAAATAACACGTTCTATATCTCAATAACAGTGTAAAGTGGATTCTTCAAATTTTACCAGAAGTAGGCCTAATAAAACCCTAGTGGGGAAAAAAAATTTGGGGGTGTGGGTGCAGAGGGTGAGGGTAGGGAAGGGAAGGGTGAGAAGGAAAAAGTTCCGATGCTTATATCTTAATAATCTATAGGAAGCTGAAACTTGGTATTTAGATAGAGCTATAGTAGTGGCATGGTGGAAAAATAAATTTTTTTTTTAGGGGTAGTATGGTACGGGGTGGAGGGTGTTTTTCCTAACTTTAGATCGGCTTATGCTAGGAAGTTGAAACTCGGTACGTATATGTAAATCAACTAGAAAAGTAATTCTGATGAAAAAAAATTTGAATATTCATTGGCGTTCAGAACCCCCCCCCCCCCTTCTGAACGCCAATGAATATTCAAATATTCAAAAAAAATATCAGTAAACATAAAATGCATATATTTTCACGATTTTCGTCATATCTACTAGGTTTTTCGAAATATTGAATTCATTTTTATTCTACGGATTTTTCATATGAATACCTAGAATGTGTTTTCAAGATTTTTTGAAATTCGACCCCTAAGGGGGTGTAAAGTGGTTGTATACTTTCTCATGAATTCCACCGCCCAGACTGTTGGCAGATTTTTTTTACTGTATATGCATGATGGTCACGGAAATACAATGAGGAAAAGAGTTTTAAGTTAGCGATGTGTTCGATAGGTATTACGATAAAAGAGCATAGCCGACATACATATTTGTCGTTTTCTTTGTAAGGAACAAGGGTTTATGGTAATATTGTTACCAATATAATTTTATTTGATAATTAAAAATAACATTTTTAGCATGGCTAGAATATAAAGAAAGCCATTAAATATTTTGTTGTTCTCAGGGTTAGGTACTCTTTAAAGCAGAGTACACTCTCAACACACGTAATTTCGTTTGAATTTATTAAAACGATATCTTAATTGATCCATTGCCATTCTTTCGCTCCAGTTTTGGGTGAAATTATACTACACCCCTTGGAAGGGCTGACTCACTCACAGTAGTGGATCAAAGTGGGCACTTTGAAGTATGTATAGAAAGGAGTAGAAATCTTTTTTATCAGCAGCTCTAATTTAATTTCACGCGACTAAGCTAACATCCTAAGCTATCGATTTTGCGTGAAAAAGATTTTGTAACTATTGCCCATTTTACAAAATCTTGGTATAAACCATGGATGTAATAATATAACTGGATCGGCTGTATTGCGAAAAATTTCTATATGTGAGACTAATTCATTTTTGACAGTTGTTTCCATCTTTCAAAAAATTTTGTACGGTTTAATGACAATCATTTCTGACAATTGTTTTCACCACAGCGTCGGAGCAAAAAAAATTCCGGGGTACAGTATGTATTTGTCTATTTTGTACGCCGTCACTGTACACTTACACTAACGCAAATAGACAACTAACACAACCAGAACCTATTAGGCAAAATTTCGCTTACTACCGATCCAGTTATACTAATACATCCATGGTATAAACCTTTCAAAACAAACCGTACAATTTACATAAAAAGGATCATAAAATTACGCAACCTACACAACAAAACCAGCCAAGGATTTTATTATTAAGAGTCAGTAAGTAAGAAATAACATTAGAAGTAAAAATAAGTATATCTTAAAGAGTGATAATTATACACTTTTCTTAGAATGTAAATTCAAGAGAATATACAGGGAATTTGATTCTTTCGAAGTTGAAATTTACTAATTGCAAATTGAAATTTACTGACCGAAAATTGAAAACTACATTCCACTTGACTATTACATCCCAATGTAAAATTACTTGAAAAGGTGTGGCGTATTTGCTTACTATCCAAAAGATGTAAAATGCAATGGAATTTTTTACTGTGTATGTACTAAATATCAAAAATATAAAGTGGTGTAAAATTGCTTAAAATGTAGTTGAAATTTGTAGTTACCAAGCAAGCAATAAAAATATGATCAAATCAACCTACCTCTATATATCCTTGAACGCTATCACATTGGTCCAGAATGAGTATCGCCGGATTGAACTTAAGTTCCTCGGGTGAAACTGGGCTCAGAAATCCGCTATCAGCATCACTATGTGTGGACAACGGTCTGGGCTTTCTTATCTTATACGGCACACTTCGGCTAGGTACCGGTCCAGGATTAAACAAAACGTAATTCGATTCAATCGGTATTGTCCGGTTCCGAAGATGAAACTGCTCACTTTGCATTGAAGATCCCGACCGCGTTGATCGTAAGGAATTCGACTTAAAAGGTGGAAGGCTAATGCGTGGTTTTCGAAGTGTCAATAAAGGCGACTCACTGAAGGCTGGTACTTTAAACTCAAGATCCTTATCGTTCGCAGGGTCTAGGTCAGGTTCAATAATGAAGTAATTATTTTCCGTCTCGGCGCCATCGTTGTAAATAATTTCCTCGACTGGAACCTCTTCATCGCTGTCGGCTTCCGGTTCGATAGTGTCCGTCATCGATTCCGCTTTCTTCAGTTCCTTTTCGTTTATGAAATCAACGCTTGGATCAAACAGGTAATAATTGTCTAGGTGCGGTATGCCGCCCTTCCTCGGTCGTATTGGAATATTTTTGAATAAACTCGAAGTGAATTCGGGCTTGGCTAGGATGTCGTCCTCCACTTCTGGCTTGCTTCTGCTCGGGTTGTAAACTACGTATTCGTTTGAGTTGGCAATGTATGAATTGTCCTCATCTGCATGTTTTATTCCGGCCAGGGAGAAGAGACTTCTGCTATTTATCCGGGATATGCAGTTTCGGAACTCGGAAACACGTCCTTTGTAGGGACTTCTCTGCTTGTTGGGTATCAGCTCGCTCGATGCCTTGGGGTTTAAATCTTGTGCCGAGTCAACCGCACGGCATTGTACTTGCTGGAGATGGTGCGGTTGAGTACCTTTCGCTACCATTTGCCCTTGAGTGCTCTTGATTAACCCTTTCCTTTGGCGGTTGATGCCAAATTTCGGTTGTTGCCTTTCTCCGTTTGTGACCGGTATTGTAAAAGTAGGGGGTAAGGGTGGTGGACGTGGTGGCTCCCGATAGGGTGGCGGAGGTGATTTCATTGAAAGATTTCCTATAATTGGTGTTGACTCGTAGCAAGCAGGGAAGTCTCGAAAGAGCTCCCTGAAATGGGGACTATTCGAGAAATCTGAATTTTGATTTGCAACCCCTTGACTGGTTCTCGAGTGATAATGTTCGGAATTCTTTAAAATACCGACAGGTTGCAGTTCTTTTGTTGTCTTTGCCGCTACATCAACTGGCCTTGGCATTCGAAGCTTTGTGGGTTTCCCCTTTAATTTTATCGGCTGCTGTGACTCATCTCGATTTGATTGTGCGATGCGTCGGCATCTATCCTTCGTCCTTTCATCGTTCGACTGGCAATTTCCTGAGACAATTTCCTGAGGCGAAATGTGATTACTGGGCGAATCCCTTTTTGGATTTTGCTTATTATTGTTTCTGTTAGAATATTGCGGGGGAATGGTTTTTACGGCAGGATCTTGATACGAAGAGGGTCGTCTTTTAACGGTTCCCGTAAATGAACTGGGTGAGTCCCAGTCATATATGGACGTCTTGATATTGTTGGTGGCTGTTAAAGTTGAGACACGTTTCGGCATCATTTTGTACGGAATATCTGTTTCATTTCATCACTTTTCATCTACGGATTGTCGCACTATCACTAATTTCTATAAAACCATCACTTCAAGGAAAATATTTTCAAAATTTATGAATTCGTACACAGTGGGCGTAAAAATTTAGGGTATGGCTCTTACTTATGGATGTCCTTCATAACTATTGTTGAATGTAAGTTTGGTTGTATTACATTTATACTCTTTCTTGTATTCATCTTTTAAATATGCCGCAACATTGTTAATTGCATATTTTATACACTCAGATAAAAACCCTGGTAGTGTTGTTGTACCTATAGGTTGAAAATTCAGTTCAATTCGACAAACTACGGTCAATATACGTGCAACAAAATACTTTATCAAATTGACAAATTTCATTATATTTTTGAAAAACCTTATGTCTAGATGACAAAATAATTTGTTGAATCGAAAAAAATTTAACAATAAAAAATTGGTAGATAAAGATAAATTATGAAATCGAAAATTCTTTTGTATTGGTTACAAAAGAACATTATCGAATACTATAATTATTTTGTTGAAGACGAAAGTGTTTTGTTGTTTATTTTGTCAACTCGGGAATGGTTTTATTGCATATCACAGGTGGATTTGGTCAAATCAATTAATTAATTCATTTAAAAATACACATTCATTTTTGTCAAATTGGTAATGTTTAAAGTTGCTCTTACACAGCGATTAAAATTGCTAAATTTGGAGACAACTTTGACGTCACGGAAATATACAGTAACATTCAGCAATATCAGCAATTGACGATAGCAATTTGGCAATAAGATCATACACGAACAATTCAGTCAATGAACAACACGAAAGCAAACTTGACAAACAAACACATATAAAACTTAAAATAAAATATTTGAATTCCAAGCTATTATAACACGAAACTTGACAAATAAATCCAAAACTCAAAACAAAACTTGATAACTAAATCATCGAACGAGGACGATTGCTCGGACTTTTCGAAGCTAGTGAAAATACAGCAACTATAGTGCGAACAATATCAGCAATCTGTGAAAGCATTACCACATTGCCAAAATATTGCTGAAACTAGCACGATATTGCTCTATATTGCTCCATTAATCGCTCCACTAGTTTTGGCAATTATAGTCACCGAGCAATCAATTGCTTGAAAAATTGCTCGTGTAAGAGCATCTTAACGTATTATAACGGGTTTTCCAATAAGGACTTGACAACTTTTTTTTCAAAATAATATAATTTAATTTGCAGACGTTGTTCCTTCGTGTACTTTACCATGATAAAAATGTTAAGTTTACTGAATAAATTGACAGTGACAGTTCGATGATTAGTGAAAGGGTGCGTTCACAAATTGAATTCAAAGTTGTAAAGTCCCTATTAGAAAAGGTTTTCCAGTAAGGACTTGACAACTTTTTTTCAAAATAATATAATATAATTTGCAGACGTTGTTCCTTCGTGTACTTTACCATGATAAAAATGTTAAGTTTACTGAATAAATTGACAGTGACAGTTCGATGATTAGTGAAAGGGTGCGTTCACAAATTGAATTCAAAGTTGTAAAGTCCCTATTAGAAAAGGTTTTCCAGTAAGGACTTGACAACTTTTTTTCAAAATAATATAATATAATTTGCAGACGTTGTTCCTTCGTGTACTTTACCATGATAAAAATGTTAAGTTTACTGAATAAATTGACAGTGACAGTTCGATGATTAGTGAAAGGGTGCGTTCACAAATTGAATTCAAAGTTGTCAAGTCCTTATTGGAAAACCCTAGTATTATACTCTTTGAGCATGTGGTCAAATTGCAGTAATAAGTAATGCGAATTCCAATTATTCTCGCAATATCCGCTCTGTCAAATTTGCTATCTCGCATCACTTATTACTATATATAATTTGACTTTTTTCTAATAAAAATAAAAAATCATAACAGTCTGGGCATAACTTTATTTTTTTGAGTGGTACAACTCCAAATCGTGTTTAATGCTGATATGCGGTGCAGGTTGTCCATAACAACACCCATGTGTGGTATCGAAGAATTTCTGACTCATTTTGTAAATATAATAAAATCTTGCAGTTGACTTTCGGTCACTTTGACAAAACTTTTACCATAAGACAACATTTAATACTTCTTTCAATACAACAAAAAAAAATTTATTTGATAAAAATATTTTTCAACTTAAAAGCGCGGATATTGTCATTATCATTTCGGTTTGTTTAAAAAAAATTTAACTAGAATTTTGCCGAATTTTTATTAATTTGACAAATTTTGTGAAACTGAACAATTTTTTTGCTGACATATTACTATTAATATGGCAAAGCTGCACTGTTGAAATTCAACAAATACTTTTTCGCATTGTTACTAAGGATTTTGAGTTTTTAATGCTAATTAGAAAAGTTAATATGTAGAGACTTATGACTTTATTAAGTATAGGACACATTCACATTGATTTGTGTGTGTTGATTGTGCAGGGATGAACTGAGTAATCGAAAATAATATACACTAGGCTTAATTCAAAACTCATGGACTGGGTTTCAACCTTTCACCTATTGGATTCACTTCAAGGGTTCCAAATTCCCCACAATTTAAAGGATATATTTACATATGTGTAAGTGCAAACTTGATCGAATCTTATTTTAATGCGCTCAAAATAGTTAATTTAAATGAAGATTATCCCATCAAAAAAAAAAAAAATTTTGAATCGATCTCAAAACTTAATTTCTCGAAGATTGCTTTAATTTTCTTGTTATGGCTTATATGAGTACTACCTCTTCATGAAGTTAAGTCAAAAAGATAAGATCTTTCTGATTGCAAGAAATACAAAACAAACTACAGTGCAACCCGGTTATAACGTACCTTGAGGGGACCACAAAGTTAGAACGTTATAACCGATAATACGTTATAACCAACATAAGAACCTTTAAAATTTATAAATGGGGATTGAAAAAAGGTACATTATAACCGAAAGTACGATATAAAAGTGCACTTTATAAGCGGATTGCACTGTATAAGGCAAATTAACTTGGTCTTAGGCTTAGAAATTAACAGAATGCTTTCGAAATCCCATGCTACTGTCCTAATTCCTTAAAATAGACTACGTCACTGCAAAACTGGCAAAGTTTTCTTGCTCTATCCTAAAGCCTCAATATGGTCAAATATTCTTCCGAATAAAAGGTATGGATTCTTGTAAGTTCCGCGTATTCATGCAAAATGTGAAAATGGTGATAATTTGAAATGTTATGTCCTCACTCAGCATTTGTCTATGATGAAATGGCATGTCAAAAATATTCCAATGCAATTTTGTTTGTTCTCATTGTGATCACATTTGTTAATTGTATGCCACGCGGTCTAACATTTTACCATGAGAATTTGACTGAATTTTTGATGTCAAATATACATTTGACACGCTGCCCAATTTCTATATTACACTATCTGACACATTCGACACCATAGACAAATTTTTTCTTCGTGTTAAACGCCATCCGGTCAGATCTATTGTAAATAGGTTTGTTCCTTTTACCAGGTGAAGTTCACATTTTTAGTGTAGCTTACACTTGAAGTTTAATATACTTTACACTGAAAGTGTAGGGTGCAGATCCCGCAAAAAAACGGGTTGGTGTGGGAAAATGACAGCTAAAATTTGAGAAAAAAAACTGCTATCCCGTAATTATATGTCATATTTAATAAAGGCAAGACAGAAGTAATTTAAACTAATTATTCATCATTTTCACCGAACGGCATAAAAAAATTAAATGTTCACGAATGACAATCCCATATTACAGATTAGTTTTTCCAAAAACAGCATACGGTCAAATATGGACAGATTGATTATCAAATAGTATCAGACGGTCAAATGAAACATTTTGTGAAACTGTATTTGACCATTACACTATCCGGCAGCATTTGACAGGGAAAATGGTCAAATATTTGATCACGCGGCATTCAGTCTAATACCTACATACCTACTGTCTTTATTATTTTGGGGTCAAAAAGTTAAGTTTGCCAAAAATATTTTTTATTGCCAGCGACATTTCGTTTGTCTTGACATGAAAACTAATGGTGTTTTTAAGCCTTGAAGTTTTAATTAAGAATCATATTTAGTTAGATGATGAATTTTAATAAACAGTAAAAAGTGAAGACTGGATATAAAATCTGCAGCTTTATAGTATAGCTACGGACTGAATCGCAATGCTAAGAAGTCTTCCAAGTCATTCCTGCCCTCTGCACAAAGGAACTCCTGATGAAATTACGAAAAATTCAAACTTCGCAGTTCAGCAAAGAGCCGAGACTAAGTGTCGCCGAGTCCTTTGTATAGCGTAGTGATTCTTCTTATCACACACAAAGGGATGACGTACGCGTCGATGCGTGTAAACAAGGAAGCAGCCATGTATACACGTAGCTTCCGGTCTATGGCATTAAAAGTGTTATAGCACCCTCCCCCAACCGAGTATAAAACGTAATACAAACAACAAATTAACAACAACAAAAGCCAACCACACGCCGTAAAGTGTTTATTTCCACTACTACATCGGCCAACCGGTAAAGCAGGTATTTTCCGTTTCCGTTCCGATGCGGTAACAAAGTGAGGAGAAAATCTTGTCGAGCACGTTTTCTTTCAGGACATTCACTTATCGCACTTTTCTTATTCTTATTCACTTTTGTTTCCTTGCGTTACTATCACTGATAATCCAAATCCAAATTCATGTAAATCCAATGCCGAGTGATGGGAACTACGAAGAGGTTATTTACTATAATCGACAATACTTTCCCGACGAGGTGCACACTTCTATTGGCGTAGTAAAACTGAATTCGGCTGGTAAAGGGATAAGTTTACTATGTGGAATACGCCACCCACATCCAAGGACCTTCTCCAAAGGCATTACAACTGTCTGACCTAGAACTTAACTTCTGCGCTTTCTCATTGCCAAGGGGTTGTGACATACACGTTATTATATATCTTGGGAACTGGAAAAGGGGGTTGTTGTAGGAAAAGCGCAGGACGAAGGAGAATCGTCCACTTTCCCTTATCACTGGAATGTGCTTTGACTGTACGTTTATCCTCTGCCATATCTCGAAAAGTATAGGGTGGATTGCAGGCGGAATATTTTAATGTCCTCATGGGAATTTCGAATTTTCGATCCGTACAGACAAGCTTGTGCTCATTTACAGTTGCTATCTCGTATGGAAGTACTTGGGGTGGAATTGTGAGTCATAGGATTTTCCTTTCTACACTCATCGGGATGATTCCTTTAAAAGCTTACCACCTCGGCTTTAACGGATTCGAATCATATCAAAGGAAAGCATTGTGTGTGAATTTCAGAATTTTGTTAGCAAGCACTAAGGAGTTATTAAAGTATACAACGTGATCAATAACCAAAGCAAATAATAACAACAACAAACAGATTATCTAAACACATTAGAAAATAATTATCCGATAAGTTTAACTCTATTGTTGTAAATAATAGTATTTAATAAATAACATATATGTAAATTTCCATCCCTTTGTATGAGAAGTCTGTTCACATTGTTGTGAACACGCGAAATAAACTAAATTGGTTTGTGTCTTCAATAAGGGAAAGACACTTGATGGGTGACTACTGTAGAGTTTTGAAGTTTTAAATGGCACTTCATGTCGAAACGTACGTAATAAGGAGTACATATTAAAAATAGAAAGATATATTAAACTCTAGATGAAATCTGTATTGTATTAAAAGGTTAATTCAACGTGCAAGTTTGTACCGCATGGAATGGAGCCTCGTGGTGGCCAAAACCATACGTCCGTGGTCCGTCTATCCATTAACTAAATAATGCGTTCACTAAGGCTGTTGAGATTTGATTATTTAATTGAATAGGTAGGGTCGAATTCGTTAACGGAAAAATTTACCTGTTCGGTTAGCTGCCAAGTAGGCTTGTGAACGAACAAGTTCGGAAGGTCGTTCCCATAAGTGAAATGACCGAACTAGTTCGCAGTGAATTCCGCTCCTAGTTCGTTTCTAGAAAGTAGTTCGATATCACATTTGCATACCAGTAGGAAGTGAGGACCTCCTTTTTTATTGGTCATCACATTCAGTGTCTTCTTTCGTGAGTGGGGACCTTTGTTTTTTTTTTTGTTAGGTCTTCACATTCACTACGAACTTGGAAGGAACTAGTTCCTTCGTGAGTGGGGACCTTTTTTTTAGGTCCTCACATTCACTACCAACTTGAAAGGAACTACTTCACATTCACTCCGAACTTGAAAGGAACTAGTTCCTTCGTCAATAAACTGCGAACTACAAGAACGAACTAGTTCGCAAGGGCTGAGGAACTAGTTCGTTCGCGATCACTAAGGTGAACTAGAATGCGCAAGCCTACTGCCAAACGATAGTTCTTAAAAACTGTGTTCAAAAACATTTTCCGATAATGTCAGAACGCTTTAAGTTACTATGTACTATTTTGTATGCTCAGATTTTCCAATAGTTGCAAATGAATTTAAAAGCATGAAGAAATTTCGATGAATCCTTCATATAGCTGCCATACAAAAATCTAATCAGAATGTTTTCATGGATTTACAAAAACCAAATTTTATACAGCTTCGATTTAGTTAGAAATTAAGTTCGAGTTTAATAGTCAGTGAAATTCTTTAACACAAACAATTAAAATACGTGTATGCCTATATTGATGATAAGTGTAGACGCTGGAATTAAGTTCAATATCTTAGTTGTTGCCGATATAATGAAATTGATGTGAAAAAAGTTCAGTGAGGTGTAGCTACCATACAAAGTTCTTTGAAAAATTAGTGCATTTATCTTTCAGAACCCACTGCAACTCGAGAAATCATTCACAAATCATGCACCGTATGAAACATCAAAGGTAAACGAGGGTTGGGTACACTGTATGACATGGCAAATAGACACATGAAAGATGTACACGTTGGAAGCGGGAGGACTTGGACGATTTCATTTGTTATAAATGTACCAACAACAGATCGGATTCCCGATCTTACCCTAGTACTGACTACTGAGGAAAGCCGGAAAATATAACTTCTGTCGTTTTCTTTTTTTCTAAACATTATTTGTCATAATTGTAAAAGAATTTTATTTTTTTTATTCTTTAACTACAATAATAAAATGTGTTTCAATTAAACGCTTATGCTCATCCATAATGCAGGCATACATAATTTTATAGTTTATACATAATGATTTATCTTACACATCAAATGTTGAAAATTTCATTCGGAGCTGCAATATTACTAGCCAGTCAGTGAATTTATGAATTAAATGTGTAAAAATACGCTATTTTAGGAATTACCCTCAATTTTGTTAAATTAAATGAAATTTCATAAATTTAATACATCAATTCGGAATTTTTTACTGCTTTAAGGATAGTAATTTTCACAACATTTTATAATATGTTGTCATTCCATCATGAAGGAGAGGTGGACCTCACCTTTGCGATACTTTTGAGAGTTTGAGTACCCAATGAATTTATGAACAAAAAAATATAGACGTGATTACATTTTTTTTTTTTTTTAATATTTAATGATACCAGATATAACAAAAGTTCTTAAACCTAATTTTTCGGTTTTGTAAAATTCAACTCCCAAAGGATTGTTGGGTCTTACGAATTTGTCATATCTCTAAGAGCTGCTGAAGAGGCAAATTGATTTTACTTCTATGGTCGTTTGATCGCCGAAAAACTAATTAGGATTTTTCAATATTCAATCACCAAAGGTAAAGATTTTTGCTAATGCATTCACGAAAATATAACAAAATTTGAGATGTCTACATGCGCTACTTACATGCATAAGGCTGTTTAGTGTCTTTATTTCTATTTCCAGTTTATTTCAATATCTGTACGAATTAGTTCGTGAGAATTTATGTTGAAATTTGTATTTTACAAGAAGCTTTTCCAGTGACAACATAAAGTTTCCAAAAAAAAAACCCTTCCTTCTTGTTTCTGAGCTAAAAGTAAGATTAAGTTCATTAGTTGGAAGTGTTCCAGAGTTATCGGTCAAAACTTGTGGACTGGTATCCTAAGAACTTTCGTATTGGAGCTGCCCAAAAGAGCGATTGGATCAATGGAAAACTCAACCAACTTTTAACTGAACTTTCTCTAACTTTTAATTCATGTAGAAATTTAAGTTTTTTAATGAATTTTTTCAGTTGAATGTGTTCCGAAGGATGACTGCATTCATTTTAGAAGGAACTTTGTAATGATAAGACGAAGGAATCGCTCGATTTTTTCATTCTAAGTTCTGTTCCTACAACCATTGAAATTTTTTCTTAGCCAAATTTTAAAATTCCTAGTTTGAAGTGACTTTTTGCTAAGTGGTGTATGAGGAGACTATGCTAAATATAAATTTTTTAAGGACACAGTTGGACACAGTTTAAAATTTAACAGTATTATATTTTGGCAAAATTAATAATTAAATTTCGGATAGGTACGTAATAAAGAGAGGGGAGAGTTTTAGGTGAAAAATGTTGGTTTCTAGATCTCAGCAACCGCTTATGCTAGTAGGCTGAAAGTTGGAACTTATGTACTACAAGCCGCGTTGTTCCATCGCCCCTGTTACTCCCGTTTATCCATTGGTCCTGTTTCTCCCGTTGATACATTACTCCCGTTTCAGCTCAAGGAACCGGAGACATTAATGCCATTTTTCATCTTCATTTTTCATTTTTCTCCATCCCCCATCCACCATCCTCCATTCTCTATCCACCATCCCCCATACTTCATCCACTCAAATATTGAAATAACTCGCGAACCACCAATTTCCGGAATATATCACGTGTTCGCAGCCGGTAGTAAAATCGTCAAATAAATTAAAAAAAAAATCACACATGTTCGCGGTTGGCAGGATTTGGACCTACGCTCCCAGAGGGAATCATCTGATTTCTAGTCAGACGCGTTACCCGCTCGGCTATGACTGCCTGTTGTAAATTTTTAATTCTAAGTCAAAAAAAAAAAAAAAAAAAATTGGGCGAGTGGGAGTGGGAATGCTGCCAAAACGCTTGAAAGCTGGGACTGAAACATTCTAATGTCAGATGGCTGAAACTTTGTAGTTGTCTTAAGAGATACTAGAAGATTAGAAAAGGGTTAATATTTTTGTGGGCGGTATGGGGGTGGGAGTGAAAAGCTTTGAATTACAATATCTTCCGACTCAATTGTGCCAGGAAGATAAAATTTGGTTCCTGTATAGAATTACTAGTGGAGTTGTAAAGAATTTCTATTATTTTATCGGTTGAAGTCCGAAAAGTGTTTAATGCTGAGATGCGGTGTGGGTAACTATAAAAGCACGTTGTTTTTTAGGTTGTCAGTCGCATAGTAACATACACAGCATCGCAGCACTAAACGCGTTTCGGACTTCAATCCATAAAATCATAAAGTTGCGCCCGGAATATGACCCGATTTTTTACAATACCATATGGATGGTGAAACTACATTCTTTGAAATAATTAATAATTCCAATCATATATATAACTTTACCACATACAGGCTAGTAGCCAACTAAAACTACATTGCTACACTTCTACACTTCTCGAATGTCCAGCTTACTCTTTTGCAAGAATGCATGTATACGGCGTCGATGTTATGAGGATGGAGGAATTCCGTTCTTGCTCCTTACCTGAGCTTTTGAAATTCGTGAGGAGGACGAAAAAGTTCGGGTAGAGACTGGGGATTCGAGTATAATGGGCCATGGTAGCCTGAATGCTCAAGATTCGCTACTTTTCAGCGAGTCTTACCCATCCCAAATACAAGACACATATCATTGAAAAATGATTTATATAATACTTAAGGCAAATCGAGAGTTTTAGAAGTAAAATCTAAAGATTTAGCGGAACGAAAAATTCCAAATTCAATCTTCATCGTGACCGTGGTCTGCTTCTTAATATAGTTTTTTTTTAAAACACCTCTGCGTGAAGGATAATATATTTTCTACTAAACTGTTAATAATATTATTTATCTTTAAGAGCAATAAGGTAATAAATACACTTACCTATTTGTCATAAATAAAAGATATAATTTATAGTAAATAGACATGAACTGGTTTATGTATCCAAGAAAGCTATTGTATTTATCAAAAATATTAAAAAACAATAAATATATTAAAATAAACGTTTTGATTATAAATAAGATGATGTAGCATGCCGACATGCAAAATTCCATTGACAATTATTGACTGCAATTCACCCTTATTTGTATTTTTGAAATGCAATCATTTTAGTTATTTATGTTTTGAAATGTAATTTTCCCTTAGTCCCTTTGTAATTTTACACAGTATTTCATGTAAAAAAAATTCAATTACATAATAGTAATAGCGTTTTTACATGAATTTTTACATATGATATGGGGATTATTTTTTTACATTCGATGTTGCAAACTTCAAACAATTTTTCAGTGGAGCTAATGGAGCATGGAAGTTCGCAGAGGCTACTTCTCACGAAAATCAAGTCAGTCGCACAGAAACCTACACCGCATCTCAGCATTAAAGGAATTCTAAACGTCTATCTATAAAATAATAAAGTTGAGCTCAGACGGTTAGCAGATTTGTTTTTTAATTATAGTATCTTCTCAACTAATCGCTTAAAATCCAGCTTCAGAGTTTTTCAATAGTCAACTACCAATATACCGCGCTGTATGATTTATTGCAGTGTTTCACATTTCAATTTATTGGAATCCCACAATAAGACTTAGAATATCGTGGCGGCTGTTCTAGATATACATATAAATTTTTTTAGTCAATAAGAAAACTCAATTTGCTTGATAAAACCAACTTAAATTGTGATACAGTCATTGAAGATTGTTATCCCAGCGGAAAAAAACTACAACCGTGAAGCGGAGAGTCTTTTGAATTCTGCAGATAATTCCTTTTCCATTTTCTTATCAGTGACAGCAAGGAGTAGCGATAACAAAAGCCATTAAGGAAAAGCTTCATGGAGCAAGAAAGGCCAACTATCCGTTCCAAGAATCTCAGAAATTCAAGTTCGAGTTCGAGTTCCTACCAAAAAGGTTTCAGTTCTGTTGGCAAATCCCAGCCGCTGAAAAGGATATGGGCGATGGGGAAAAGGGAGTCTCGCCCCGATGCAGTAGGGCCACTTTGTGTGTGTAAATATTTTGCCGACACCACGTGCGGAACATGCGCCTGCGTAGTGCTTTAATGTGAAATCCATAATAGAGCTCAGGACCAGTTGAGGGAGGGTGGGACGCACCCATTCAAAAAAAAGCCAAAATCTACGTTTGAAATGGATATTTTTGAGAGGTAATCTGATCAATTGACGCCTTCACCAAACTTACCTGTATGGTTTCCTGCGCTGAATACTTCCGATTGTCCCCCATTTTACAAGATGCTTAGCTGTTTTTAATTGTTCATCCATTACTCAGCACTTCTGTAGCGTACAGGACATCCGCTCCGGGATAGTGATCTTCTAAAACTACTTTAATCTAGCGTCTATCCGTTTGAATTATTTTCATCCGTATTTGTTTGAATTCCCTTATCAAAACTGTCACGTACTTGCCGCGTTCATGAAGGGGGTAATTTCGTTCCTTACCCCCAAGTCCATGTAGCTCAATTTTGGTTTATCTAAAGTTATCCTGTAGGACGTTCCGAATCCCTTTTGCTTGTTAATACGAAAAGGCCTCGGCGGCAGCGTCCCCTTCTGTCGTTATTTTCGGGACTGAAGAAAAGGAAAGCTACGTGCCTAGACTAAATTTATTGCCTCCCCAATGGCACCCAAACACAACCGCTTCGAGAGTACGACAAGTGAAAACAGTTCAGGGGGATGTCTCATAGTTTTTTTTTAACGAAACGGTTCTGCATTGTTTCTGCTTTCAGATTGGCTGCCATTTTCGTAACAAAACTGACAAAAGTTTGGCATTAATTAGCCAAGACATAACTGAAAGTATCCCGCTGCGCCAAGATCATCTCATAATTAATATGAAATATCAAAGAAAGAGGAGTTCGAAGGGGTGTAGTTAAAAAGCATTAAAATTGAAACACATAGGCGTCGGAAGTAATAAACACCTTTTGAAGGTTTATAACATAAATTGTTCCATTAACCGAGTGCAATTACATCCGCTCTGCCACCCTCGCTTCATTTCTGCTATATGAAACGAATGGCGTTTCTACCCCGAGAATAAGTAGGCCTCACACCCCTCCCAACGAACTCTTAATAACCACGTGGTGGTTAATGTTATCCGTAGTTAAACGTGTCAGAATGGCACCCCAAAGATAACTAGTAGTGGGGTGCCAGCCTCTTGAAAGTACGGCGAACATCAGATAAGGATGGGATCGAGCCAGTGAAATGAATGAAGCATATGGCTTTGATAACAATATTTGACATTCGAATTGAAGCTCGAGGACGCGCCTTCATATCGAGAATTGAGCTGAATTTGGATTCTTTTTCCTAGTTATTGAAGAAATGGTTCGGTTCCGGGAATACGGTTGTAGTATACAGGATTATTACTATACACTCACTTGCACTCAATCACTTTTTACACTTTTAAATGGACGATTTTTAAAGTGTGTATTCCGCTCGCTAGCCCGTCCGGTTGCCGTGCGATAATTTCGACCGTAAACACATTACCGCGCCAACGCTCACCTGCACAGTATGTTTAAAAAAAGGACAAGCACCATCCACGTCGAGATACGAAACGCAACTACCCCAACGGACAAGACAAGGTATCGCGCTCCCTTGTAGAAACACAGAAAAATACCTCTAAAGCTTCGACTTCATTTTCCCTGAATGTTCCGTAGCTCGTCCTTGCTGCTGATGGTCCTGAACATGCGCTCCCACCGGAAGTGCCTTGACGATGCCTGAGGTGTCGGTTGCCGGTGGTTCATATCGGAAACAGCTGATGCTGAAAGTGGAACATGGACATGAGAAGGGTGTTAGTACCGGCAGTCGGTGTCATCTGAATTTCCCCCATTTCCCCCAGCTCTGAGTGCCCTGGTATCCTGTGTTGGCTTTTGTTCTATCCGTGCTAACTAAGTAAGGTCATCAAAGCATCTTGTCAGGTTGCTGTTGTGGTTTTTGGTTACAGGACTTTGAAGGACTCCGAAGTAACCTTAGCCGATAAACTAAGTGACAGAGTTAGGTTGAGCGTTGGTAGAAAGGTACTGACTTGATAGACGTGTAGGCAATCTTAAGATACTTCTGAGAGGGTATAATATAATTATAAGTGATTTTACTTTATTATTTATAATACAGTATTGTTATTGATTTTCAAAAAAAAAAAAGTTTGCTGCCCTCAAAATTTTTTTGTGTACATTTCATGACTAGTAGACACAAAAAAGCAATAAAAATGTTCACTCCGTCTGTCCGCCGTACGTCGACCGCCAAAATCCTTTGAAGGCTCGTAGCTCTCAAGTCAGTGGAGCTATTAAATTAAAATTGAATTTCTATAAAGCTTTGATAGTGGACCCATTTGCAAAAAAAATTGATGATATGGGTGAAGGGGTGTGGGAGTGGAGGGGCAAGAAATGCGTCCGAAACGCAAAAAAGTCGAGATCGACACATTCTAAAATCCATATCTCCTAAACCGTTAATAGCAAGCAATTAAAACTTAACAAATATCTGTAGTTATACTAGGAAAGTAGATTGAAACAAAATTTTTGGGTGGGGGTAGTGGCGTACGGGGGCGGGGGTTGAAATACTTAACATTACGATATCTCTCAAACCAGTGGCACCAAAAAAATAAAATTCGGTTTGGATATAAAGCTTGATAAATTAAGATTGCTCAAAGTAAAATCTTTGAAGGGGGCGGGGGAGTACGTAAGTGGAGGGGATAACAATTTTTCAAAAATAACACGTTTCATATCTTAATAACAGTGTAAGATAAATGCTTCAAATTTTTACCAGAAGTAGGCCTATTAGAACCTTAGTAGGGGAAAAAATTGGGGGTGTGGGTGTAGAGAGTGAGGGTGGGGAAGGGTGAGAAAGAAAAAGTTCCGATGCTTATATCTTAAGAATCTATAATGATAGGAAGCTGAAACTTGGTATTTAGATAGAACTATAGTAGTGGCATGGTGGAAAAAAAAAAATTGTTTTTAGGGGTAATATGGTACGGTGGTGGGGGGTGTTTTTCCTAACTTTAGAACGGCTTGTGCTACGAAGTTGAAACTCGGTACGTATATGTAAATTAACTAGAAAAGTAATTCTGATAAAAAAAAATTCGAATATTCATTGGCGTTCAGAAGGGGGGGGGGGCAAAAAAAAATATCAGTTAATATAAAATGCATATATTTTCACGATTTTCGTCATATCTACTAGGTCTTTCGAAATATTGAATTCATTTTTATTTTACGGATTCTTCATATGAATACCTAGAATGTGTTTTCAAGATTTTTTGAAATTCGACCCCTAAGAGAGTGTAAACTGGTTGTATACTTTTTCATGAATTCCACCATGTTTCTCAGGTCTGATCAGATATCGAATATCTTTTCACTTCCCCAGGTTTGTTTAATAATCACCTATTTTTAAGTTTTGTTTTTTTTGCAACCTCTAGACCGCATCCCGTAATATGACCTAATTATTTAATTCATATGTTACACCCTTTTCTAATCGCTTCCCGAACTTTTTGTTAGGTTTTCAGTCACATAGTAACATACACCGCATCCCCGAATTGAACGCGTTCTGAACTTCTACCGGAAAAATAATAAAGTTGCGCCCAGACTGTTGCCAGATTTTTTGAATAACATTGCAATGGAGGTAAATTAGGTGAAGCAACTTAGCAATTCTGTAGTTATAGTTTCCAAGAAATAACCAATTTCGCACCCATTTAATTTTTGGTTGGTGATAATAATGAGTGGGTAATTCTCTTCATTCGGGTGATTCAGAGTCGTTAGGAATTTAGGTCCAACACGGATAATGTTCAATGTAAAACTGTTGGTGTGGTGATAGAGCACGAACGTGGGTGAGTTTTCCACGAAAATCAATTTTTGTATTTAAGAAATCGTTTTAGATATGATCCTGAAATGTTTAGAGGGACTAGGCCCAGTGAATTTAGGGAATATTATGGTTTTGGGATTCCTACACCCCGAACCTCGAACCCCATATTCGGGGCGGACTGACCACCCTCAGTCAGGGTGATGGAAGAAAAAAAAACTGAGTTTTTTCTTTGGAGCCACTAAAGATGAAAATAGAAGAGTAGTCTTTTGTATACTTATATGTATCTACCACAGACGACCCTTAGGAAAATAGCTAGGTACGGAAGTAGTAGGAGGATTTTTTGTATCTCAAGAACAGCTTACGCTATAAAGTTGAAACTTGATAAGTATGTATGTAGTTATATGAGCCCAAGAAAAAAATTGCAAGTAAAGGAGTTGTATTCATTTTCAAAAATTTCATTGTATTTCTTAGATTTATTATTATTTATTGTTGTTATTATTATTATTTAATAATCAGGAAGGTAGCTTTCGCTGATACGCCTGATATCAGAAAGTACAATATTACTACAATTGCTATGTTACAAGAAGAAAACTTCATAGCAAAGTGTGCACACTCAGAAAATCCATTGATCCTCTCTTTCACTTCTTCATAAAATAAACTTCAGTTTATGTATTTACATCCTAGTCAATTTAGTTTAGTTTTAGCCTAGTTTTAAGTAAGTTTTAAGGCACCAATAAGGTTTTTTTTTTGTTACATTTTTCCTTATGAAAATTTATGCACAAAAGAAATAACATGAAATACTATGGCTGAAAAAATATGCGATCTGAGCACCAACTCAACAGTTACACTCTACAATCTTTATAAAAAAAATTTATTTGGAACTAAATAAACATCTAAGCAAACAATTGTTATGTTATCCAAAACAAAAACAAAAAAAAAATTTAATAAGCAAGGTAGAGTGTATATAACTAAAGTTAGTGCAAGAGTAGAAGTATCGATATTAATAATGAAGAAAAGAAAAAAAATTAATTTAACAAAATGGAAGAAATAAAGTAAAAATGAAATTTAAATTAATAAAATAGAGAAATTAAGCTAGGAGTACAAAATACAAGTTAATTCTCAATTCCGCCAAAATTTCAGGATTTTTTGGTATTCAACCTTGAAACCTAAAAAATAACGTTTCAAATAGTAGCTTGCTAGTTTTTAAATCTTTAAGTTACTATTTATTATTTATTTACGTAGAAATTTTTATCAATTAATAATAAAATAAAAAATAAAATGTCGAATATAAAAACTGTGGAACCGAATTTTAGGCGATTGTACAGAGAGGAGAAAAACAATTCGATCATCAGACCTAAGTGATATGTCGAAATTCGTAAAAACGTACACAATTATTTTACACCCTCTTAGGATTTGAATATCAGAAAATCCTGAAATTAAATTTGAGATCATTATATTTTATATATGTATATAAAGCCAATTAAAAGCGAATTTAATCTCAGTAACCCTAAAAGCTTTGTTGGAATTCGTGAAAACTTCAACAATACCATACATCCCCTAAAGGTAGCGTTGCTTAAACACCGAGAGTCTATCGATAGTATCGATAGCTTCTACTATCGAAACAATCCATAGCCTTTAAAAATCATCGAAATGGCAGTTGGAATACAAAATCAATATTGTTTTTACAGAATCTGTATCCCATTTCACATTTCGATAGTTTTTAAGACCTATGGATTGTTTCGATAGTAAAACCTATCGATACTGTCGATAGACTATCGATGTTTAAGCAACACTACCTAAAGGGTTTAATATCGAACAATGCTTAAATCGGTTTTTTCGATTAAATCTTATGCCTTTAGTAATAAAAGTGTATATCATATCTAGGAAATATATCGGGATTCGTGAAAATATGCACAAACTACTTCAGACCTCCTTTGGGGTTGCATAAAAAAAAATTCTCCACGCACTTATATAAAGAGCCTGCAAAAATTAATTTAATATGATAACTTTACATGCTTAGAAGATATATTGAATAAATTCGTGAAAATGTAGGAAACAGCATTTTTTTTACTGCAACTTTGTACGCCAATGAAAACGTGAACTTTTTTTGTTTTAATTACACCTGCACTATATTTACGTACTAAGCTTCAGCTTTCCAGCATTAGCTGCTTCTGAGAAATAAAAACCATCCCCAATCCGTGCCTTGTTACCGCTATCAAAACTACGTGCTTTTGCGTACGGCGGACTACAACATTCGACTACTTCCTCCCATTTCTCTGGCGGCATACGAATACTATTATATGTCGAAAGAGCGACTCATCTTTTCAGGTTAGCGATGAGTCATCGATCAGAGAGTGGAGTACGATTTCCCATTTCAGCGTTTCCAAGTAGGATTTGACCGGTTTTACAGCATGTGGCCGAGCGTGGTCAATCTGCAAAATTACTTTGTCGCATCTATCTTCGTATTATTCCTTCAATGCTCGGATCAAATGCACCATTTGCTATCGATAGCGATCCTCCATGATGGTTTCGTTGGGTTTGAGGAGCTAATAGTATAACTCACTAAGCAGATCTCACCAAATACAGAGCATTAGTTTGGAACTACGAATATTCGGCTTTGCCGTAAATGTTGGAGCATTACTTGTGAATCCCACGATTTTCTACACTTCGTCTTATCGCGGCGTATCTCCTTTCCATCACTACTCACAATACGATGCATAAAACTTTTCCTTTTCGGCCGTTGGAGCAGTTGTCTACACGTTCGATTCGTTCGGCACCCAATTTCCTTGCTCTTCTTTACACTTCGGTGAAATAACATTGCACTGTCATTTTAAAAGCCTAATAGTGGAACTGCACGATGAAGTTGACTGCAGTACTGCCTGATGCAAAAAGGTTAAGATAACACCATCTGTTGGGAAACAACAAGAAATTATACAAGTCCCTAATCTATACTGGGAAAGTAATTTAAGAAAAAAAAAATATAGATTTGTATTACTGTACGAAGGCGGGGCAAAACAATATTCGTGAAAGAGCTTGTGTGCATTTAACAAATTCGTTATATCAGTAAACCTGTCAGGTATCGAGTGAATTTTACGCTTTCTACTTTCCCTTGTTTTTCAGTTTTTTTGATATTTTTAGGTGTTGAATATCAAACAATCTTGAAACAGTGGAAAGTACTAGGAACGTTTTCACGAATTCCGCCGTATCTGTTTTTCTTGGGTCTAATGCAATGGTTTGGTATGGTGTATGGTGTGGCGATGCCATTATCCTCCTTCGCATAGACGTTAGTGTTTGTCCTGTTTGAGTATGATAACTCCTTCTAAGGCGATATTAAAGTCGATTTTAATATAATTGCCAAAAAAAATCAATTTAAACATTTTTCGATATTCCACCCGCTAATTGTGTAAAGTGGTTCTGCAAGTTTTCACGAATCCCGGTGAGACATCGAATTATCTTTTACTTCTATAAGCTTTATGTATAGTCGCCAAAAAATCTATTTTAGCATTTTACGATAATCAACCACTTAGAGTAAAATAATTATTTGTATTTTCACGATTTTCGACACATCGCTTAGGTATTAATATTTTTCTTATATTTAGTCTGTAATGAATTATGTCGATAGTATTCCTCTATGTTTTTATTAAAATTGAAAAATGAAACAAATTAAAAATGGTAGAAGGGGGTAAGAAAGTGTTAGGAAAGTTAATTGTTTACAGTGTTGCATCACAACCAGTATTACATTTATACTTTAACGTCTCTGCATAAAGCTGAAAGATAGAACTTCTCGAACTTTTTGTTAGATATTCCATGGACTGTTTATTTTTGAATACATCAAAAGAAGCTTATTTTGAATGTGAGGAACTGTAAACGTATTTCTGCCTCAAACAAACTAACTAGAAATAATGCGAGTATTTGGTGAATGTTTTCACAGTCCTTTTTTTATTACGAGTAGTTGGTAAACGGTTTCCATTTGGAATTGTTCCTTGTGTTCGGTCGTTATAAAACGCTATGAACTGTTTTATACGTTTCCTTCTTCGACTTGGCTGACATTGATTAACTTCGCATGTATTCCCGCCTCATGACCGATTATTTGTGTTGTACTTCCCTTGCTAAGCGTCATGGATAAAGACTTTGTAACTTGATAGGCAGGACACAATTTATCAAGTCCCTGAAACGATAAACGCCTCTACAATAATATCTGAAAAACTCACGTTAGTTTCGAATAGGAATGGGTTAGGTAATGTCATAGACGTCTTTTGTGAATCAATAAAAGAGGAGTCTCTAGACCAGTTACCTTTATAGTTAGCGAAGAAGTTCAAGAAGTCAGTAATTTGTGTTTCTTTTATTTTTCATTAAAATATTGGTGGGTTGCATTGATTCTTTAAATTAGCTACCTTAACAATCGGTTAAAGATCAATAAGCGTCTTTCGTATCTGTGGAGTAATTCGGCGAACCGATAGATTTAAGAGTATAACGAAAAGCGGTTGATTACTGTGAACAATTAACTTACTCGATTTATTAGAAGTGGGTTTAAATGATGCCTAAAAGCACTCATGATTTTACGGTAGGATTACACCGTCAGGATGTTATAAGCCAAAGTACCACTTTGAAAAACTGATTGAAATTGTGATCTCATCCCGTGTGGCTCGAGGCATTGTATAATTATCTCCAATTACCGCCCGTATCAAGTGAAAAGGTATAAAATCGATTAACTGCCGACAGTTTGGATAAAATAAACGCAAATTGGAAATTACTGTTTGCACAGCCTAATGAAATTAGCCCCAGTGCTTCGTTCACCCCGTCGTGTTTACTTGCGACGGTCTGTACAACTTTCCGGTTCCAATTAATCTGCCCACATATACAAATCAATAAGTATTACTTAATATCATCCTCTTCCCTTCCTAAGAAAATAATTGTTCATCTGGAGAACGCTCGAGGATAATTTATAGGTTCTGATCCGCATGCCGGTGTTTTAGCAACAACTTAAGGGGAGCAATCCCTTTACAGCTTTAAAATTTTAAGAATTTTTTTTTACATATTTCGAAAGAATAAAGCGTAACGAATGTTGTGTATGAAATAGAGTCAGTTTGGCCCGAAAGTATGTCTTGTGCGGTTGAATTTCGAAACTAAAATACTCAACCATCCTAAAGGAACGCGATTTAATATAGCTCGAAAATGTTCTAAAAAAGGATATATCACGGGAATGAATTTACAGATATATGCTAGAGGAATACAAGTGACGGTGTGAGTGAGTTAGAAATTGAAGATTTCTTATATGCACCTGGAATCGCTGATTCGGTAAGTCACTAAAAGTTATAGTTTTCTTGTATTGAAACCTTAAACGCGATTATTTCGAAACTGAATCTTCAAAAACTGCTCCTATTGTAACTCAAAAAAATATTATTATTATTATTATTTTATTTTATCACCATAAGAAAAATTCATGACAAATGGCTCATTTTCGGGCGTCTAAAGGGATAGCTCCCTTAAGGCTCCATGTGCACGTTAAATGCGATTTTGATGATTTATGACTGTTTTCTTGTTAATATTTCACATTAATGGCAACAAAAAAAAAACGGAATAAAATTACACCACTTTATTAGCTGGTATGTAAACTAGGACTTGTATAAAGTAAAAATTCAAAACTGTAGTTGGAAAAAGTGCTATTAGAACAAAAACCCTTGAACATTTTTTAAAATGCGTAAATTCGAATTTTTTGAACTGATATTTCCTATTTCTTGAATTAATAACATGTCATTTTCTTTAATATAATGCTAGAAAAAACCTTAAAGAAGGACTTGTATAAAAAAAATTTTAAGATATTTTCATTTTTGTTAATAATATATGAAGTCAAACTGAAGCAATTTTTCACGATTTTCATAGCAAGAATTACATAAGAGGGCCGCATTTCATTGAAAAGTATCATAGATAGTATAATTAAATGGTATTTCTAGAAGATAAATCAATGAATATATTATTGATTTTTAATAGTTATGCCTTTGAAATAATTTGAAAACCTATAACACTATTTTTTCTGTAAATTCAAAGTTAGTTCGCTGCTAGACAGCGAACGATGCAGACGTGTTGTCTACGCCAAATTTTTCTTCCTTATTTTTCTTTTGGCTTATTCGTACTTCCCCTGACTAGGAAACCAGAGCAGGATTTGCGGTATTGAGTGTTGCACGACGGTAAAGACGAAGAAACAAAGCAAAAAGCCAAACCGATAATACTTCCCCCACTCATGCTGTTGTAGTTTCCACGCCGATTCTGCCTTCGTCATATTCCCGCATGTAAAGACGATGAACACAGGAGCCATTCGATTCATGACTGAAACGGCGAACAACGAAAATAAACGAACGAAAAATGATTTAAATTGACTTTTCCCCTCTCAAGAACGAAAAATCAAAAAAGAATACAGAATTTTCACACCGAGATCATGGAGCCTTAATGGCCTCAATGGGCACTCTGAGATATAAATGTTATCGGAGAGATGTTTTTTGGGGGGGATCAGCTGAAACTATCTAGTGACGAAAAGAAGTGAACATTTTTAACCACACCTCTACAATATCAGTGCACCTGAAGAAATTACCTAACTTTTTCGGGTATGGGAGCTAATGAACTTGAACTTTATTTTCCCTCAAATTTAATTGTACAAAATATCAACTTCGTGCAAAACGGTTTCTGGAGTTTTGTAAATTGAGTGAAGACATTTTTACAGGAATTTTGTATGGCAGCTACTCGAAGGGCTTACAGGCACTTTTTCATATTCATTCGTTTAATTGCACCTATTGGAAACTAACGTATACAAAATTTCAAAGTAAGAGCTTAAGGCGTAAAAGCGTAGTAAAATAGCTATATCCGTCGTGAAGTTTTAAACAAAATTGAAAAATCCTGGTCACAATATGGACAACACTTTAGAATTGTTTGAATATTGGTTAGTGTACGCTGACACATACAATAGGACCAATAATGGCAGCCAGTCTAGAACAGCGCGGAAGGGGCCCACTGCTGGATCACTGCTGAATGATAACTGAGGTCCAGGCCGGTGTACCGATACTGGCGCCAGTGCTGGCAGTTCCTACACTCACCGCGCTTATTACAATAAAATGAAATTATTTCCTCTTCACCTAATTATTTTGTCATATAAATTAATCGTCCTAACTTACCCTGGTTCCAAAAATTTAAAAAAAGGACGATACGATAGGAACTGCTCCCAACGCTTGGCAGACAGCACTTGCCCAAGTTGTGTAATAAGTGCTAAGGACATAAGAGAATTAATTAGAAGGCAATTTGAAAAGATATTATTTTAGTTATTGCACCTCACTTTTAATCGCTCCGCATTCCCGAATTTATTCAAAAACGCTCGCTACTCTCACGTTTGTATAGTGCTATACTATCGAAACTGCAAAGCCAGCGGTTTCTAGTCTTGATTTCCGTTTCTCCTGTTGATCCCGTTGCTCCTGTTTCTCTCGTTTCTCCCGTTGATCCCGTTGCTCTTGTTTCCCCTGTTAATCCATTGCTCCTGTTCCTCTCGTTGCTACTGTTGTTCCCATTTCTTTCGTTACTCTCGTTGCTCCCATTGCTTCCGTTGCTCCCGTTACTCCATCCTCTATCCTCTATCCTCTATCCTCCATCCTCCATCCTTTATCTTCCATCCATCATCCACCATCCCCACTATCCTCCATATTCCATTCTTCAACCTCTATCCACCATCCTTCATCCTACATCTTCTATCCATCATCCACCATCCTCCATCCACCATCCTCCATCCACCATCCTCCATCCACCATCCTCCATCTTCCATTCTTCATCCAATATTCTCTATCACCTATCCCACATCCATCGTCCAACTTTATCATTTAGTAGTAAAACGCATCATAACTAATAGACCGATGCCTCTAAATCATATGAAATACACTCATATGCTGAAATAACTCGTGGTGGTACTATTGTAGAATCGTTTTACTAAAACAGAAAGCTTCACGAGCGTGCGATCAATATATCAGCGAAGTTTCATCGTAATCAGATGGATGGTATAAACAAACAAACAATTAGAGCACCAGGGTACCAAAATCGCGAAAAAAAATTGAATGTAAAAAAAACAATTGTTCTTGATTCAATCGGTACCAAACTTCACAGGTTCATGTGATCATTTATTTTATCCCTTAATTCCTGTCCCTTTCGATATTCGATGCAGAAGAGCGAGTATCTCGGAAGGAGTTGGTCATGTTTTAAATTGATTGGAACAGATTACTTGAGCGCTTGATAGTATTTCCCGATGGCATTTCTTTTTGTATAATTAGAACTAAGTGGTTATTTAATTAGAAAAATTTTGTTTATTATCTAGTTATTTAAAGTAAGTAACTAGAACAAAACATAATTAATAAGATTATTCTCCTCGTTTCTCTATTGAAGCTGTACACATTGAATTGCACGTAATTAATTAATCGCTTTATCTGCAGATAATATCTTGTACTTACAATTAGCACATGAAACTAAATATTCTTCTCATTAAAAGCAATTTCCTTCAATATACGTAAATCATGAACCCTGCGCTAAAATATGCCAAGCTTATACAAATTTAGTTTAGTTTTTATACAATCAACAGAAATTTCATTCCCAGCATAAAATTTGATTAATATTCATAATGGCACGTGCTAAAGGCTGAAACCGTCGATTTAGAAAGATTAAAGATTATCTGCATAATAGGGTCAATTACACTTAAGGGTTGTTAGATTGGAATATGTAGGGCAATAAAAGCACGGCTCGAACTGAATTTATACTTTGTATAAGCTGTAGTGTTTTTCATACCCTTATTATACACTCTTGCTTACAAGTTTGGGTAAGTGACTTCATATCAAAGAAGCAATTACACGAGCTTTGAATTAATTTTAATCGTCTTTGTCTGTTATCTAGAAGCAATTTGATAATAGATCACCGTAGCAATTTTAATGGCAAGAGTTTTTATCTAACTGCAGCAATAGAAAGTAATAGAAAATGTAACATTGTAAATTGACACAAAAACAATCCTAATTTTAATTGGACCTGCATATAATCAAAAATTTGCCAACAGTCTGTGCGAAACTTTATTGTTTTCCCGGTAAAGTGAGAAGCGATTTAGGTGGGGTGGTCATAGGATCTCAGCATAAGATACGTTCCGGACTCCTAGCTAAAAATAATAAAGTTCTTAAAGTTTATATTTCGATGCCAATAGCAACTGAAAAAAATCTGCCGGTACGGGGTGGAGGGTGTTTTTCCTAACTTTAGATCGGCTTATGCTAGGAAGATGAAACTCGGTACGTATATGTAAATCAACTAGAAAAGTAATTCTGATAAAAAAAATTTCGAATATTGATTGGCGTTCAGAAGGGGGGGGGCAAAAAAAATATCAGTAAATATAAAATGCATATATTTTCACGATTTTCGTCATATCTACTAGGTCTTTCGAAATATTGAATTCATTTTTATTCGACGGATTCTTCATATGAATACCTAGAATGTGTTGTCAAGATTTTTTGAAATTCGACCCCTAAGAGGGTGTAAACTGGGTGTATACTTTTTCATGAATTCCACCATGTTTCTCAGGTCTGATCAGATATCGAATATCTTTTCACTTCCCCAGGCTTGTTTAATAATCACCTATTTTTAAGTTTTGTCTTTTTCAACCTCTAGACCGCATCCTGGAATATGACTCAATTATATAATTCATATGTTACACCCTATTCTAACCACTTCCCGAACTTTTTGTTAGTTTTTCAGTCACATAGTAACATACACCGCATCCCCGAATTGAACGCGTTCTGAACTTCTACCGGAAAAATAATACAGTTGCGCCCAGACTGTTGGCAGATTTTTTTCAATCCCATGCACAAATTTTAAAGGTTTTTATAATGGTTATAACGTTCTACTTTTGTGGTCCGTTAAAACCGGGTTGCACTGTATAAAAAAAAAATTTAAAATGTAAGTAAGAAATAGACATACAAAATTACAAACTAACAAACAAAGATAACACATTTAAAGAGCAAAAACAATAAATCAAAAACGTTTTGACTTAACATAACTATGTCGCTTTTGCACACTGATTAGTTTCCTCCCTCGAAGCAAGAAGTGATAAATTTTTTAATGAATTTTGTATGGCTGTGTTGTGACGAAAAAAAGTTATAAATTATTTTGTGTTTATTTGGGCCAAAAAACTCCAAATCCGTTTGCTGTCTGTCCGTCCGTCCGTTTGAACGATAACTCAAGAACGTGTTAGCCTAGGAAGTTGAAATTAAAAAGAAAATCATTAATGGGTGATATCCTTCCACTCCTTCGGATACCTACCATACAAGAGTCCTTAAAACATGTGTTTACAATTATTGCTGGACTGCTGTTAAGAACTTGAAATTTTGCATACGTAAAGTTTACAATATTTGAAGCAAAAGTTCCGAAAATGTTGCAAATCGAATGAGTCCTTCGTGTAGCATCCTACAAAATACCTTCAAAAATGTATACAAGTTACAGATTCCACTATATCTCTAGTACGAGTTAAAGCAGGGATTCAAAATTTTACAAGAATTATTTTGATATCAAAAGCAAGACTGAGCTCATTAATTAGCGCCATCCGTCGACTCCTTCGGGTAGCTGCCATACAAAAGTCCTTAAAACACGAGCTCACCAATATTAAGCGATAACTTCAGAACGCTTTAAATTACGACTTTTAAATTTTGTACACATTGATTTTATAATAGTCGCAGTAGAAAGTATTAATATCGCATAAGTCCTTCATGTTTGTAGCTGCCATACAAAAATTCTGTTAAAAATGTCCTGATTTAATTTACGTAACTCACTTTTATTTAAAAGTTCGTTTAACCATCCATCGAGTAGTTACTATACAATAGTTTCTACCTGCAAATAAAAGGTCATGTAATTTGTATATGCTCTCCTAATTTGTTTGATAAAGTTACATATTCCCAACTGAAATATAAATCGCAGTTCACTATTTCATGTAGACTACCATACGATTTTCTTGGTTGAATATTTTTTAATTTAGTGCTTTGTTTTTTAGAAAGTTTACTCTTGTTTTTCTCTGAATATAAATCAGCTCATAATGACTGGAATTATAAATAAATAAATAACGAAGACCGTGTTTTGTATTACCTGTGCGCATGGGTATAATAGTGAAAATGAAATCTTTTTAGAAAAACATAAAACTTAAAGAAGTTTTATATCGATCCATCCATGATTCTAGGTGGCTGGTATTAATCAGAGCCATCCTTTGAATGTATCATATCAAAGTATTTGAGAAATCCACCCTCATTTCTTACTTGCTTTCGCTTTTAAATTTCAATATTTCCTTGATTCTTGTTTGTTTTCTTAGCTTCGCCCTTTGGCATCTCCAAAATAAGTTAGCCCTGTGCATAAATTGTTCCACCCTGGAACGCTGTATGGTTACTTGTTCGGCCGTGTAAACAGATGTCGACTGAGTTTCAAATACCTACCTACATATTTACATAAGAATTGCAGATATTTTTGTCTGGAGGAACAGGCGGATTTATGTAAATTTAAATCCCCTGTACTTCTTCGGTTTAAGGGTAAGAAATCATCAGGCAGAATGTTCATTTCAAATGTGCGAAATTATTGCATGGAGTGAAATTAAAAGCACTTCCAGTAAACCGTTCGGCTTCCGTATGAGGGAAAAGTACAAAGTTTTGTTGAGTTTGTCGGAACAAAATCGGAAATAAATTGCTCTTTTTTATTTACTTACGAGACACGTCCCGCGGCTGCACCCACGTTTGTATGGTACTACACCACCGAGAAAATGCAGAGCCAGCGGTTCCCAGTCTTACTTCCCGTTGCTCCCGTTGCTCCATTGCTCTGTTGCTCTGTTGCTCCGTTGCTCCAGTTGTTCAAAAAAACACACTAACTGCCGCTAAACTATAAAGAATAATCTCAATTGTTGAAACGACTCGCATACTACCAATTGGTAAAATGGTTTTACTAATTCAGAAACCCTCGCGGGTGTACTCTGAATTACCAAAGTTTCATCGCAATCGGGGAGATTTGGCACATGCTTCTAAAATAGTCAAAATACATCAGAAGGCCAAAGATAATTTATAGGGAAAAACTCCAATTGGATATTATAAAAAAGTGGCAGTGCATTAGTTGGATACTACTAGTATGAGTAGATTCGCGATTAAATCCAATTTAGTGCACTCATTTAGACAGTTTTTATCTTATACCCTAGGTACACTGCTTGTATACAAATTACTTTGTTGAAATCATGATCTGCGATACAAGGCGGAAGAATAAAAAAATCCGCAACTGCCATTCTTTCGAATTTCAGTTGATTTTTTTAACAGATGGCGCTGATGGCAGTTGAAAGAAGGCTATATCAGCTAAAATTATCGAATTTATATACATAGAAACAAGTTGGATATTACTTTGATATCAGCTCGTTAAAGTACTGTATGGACATTATTGACGATATTATGATTTATTACAAGCAGTGTATCCATGACAACTTTAAAGGCTTATACAAAATTTGTTCATATCCAATTTTTTGGTAATTCCTCATTTGGATCCTTAACATTAAAGTTTACTTTTTCGGTTTTTGTTTTAATACAACAACAAGTCGTTTGCCCACAAGTCTTTAACTTTTTATTGCACTATTTCACCGCAAAGTATGTAATTAAGACTTATTACCGTTTCGCTTCCATTTCCTTCGATTAGAACATCAGAAAACGTATTCCATTCCGGAATGATTAAATGAATGAAAAAAATTCAAATCTATTCACAATAATTTACTTACCGACATCTTTTCTTATATCTTAATTTTGCTGCAAAAAAATATATGTACCATATATGTAGAACTCTGTGCAATACATTTTTCCATTAGCTTCTTAAATTTAGTATAGCTAAAGCTCTTACTCATAAGCTCAGCAGGCTTTCTAAATCCCTACTTCTATGCCTTAAGTGATATCATTATTACATCACGATGGCTCTTTTATACCATTAACTCCGAATCCACTCAAATTTAATTATACTAACATACTCGAAGTACCTCTGAGCAAAGTGTTTCTACTAGATGGAAAGTTAAGATAGGACTAACATCACAATAATACGAAATAACTTTAGAGCTTGAAATAAATCGTTAATTCTTGACTGTTTTCTTGAACATCTTATTGCAATTAATTCAATTCTGATTCAAGAAACCTTTAACTAACTTACCTTAATCCATTGAATCCAAGACTTCTACTCGTATTTCATTGCCATTAGATTAAACCCATTTACTTTACTAATAATAAGGTATTGACGTCGATTTTTAAAAAATTGTTATCCTGTACATTTCACGCTTCAGGACTGTAAACACGAAAAAAATTAGTCCGTCAGTATGGCGTCAAGTGTTTCAAGGTTCGTAGTTCAGGGAGCCTTTAATCTATTAAGTGCCTGAACTGTTCATGCCACAAATCGGAATCCTGGTGATTATTTGTTATTTTAGGGAAATAGGTACATATAGGTATATGATTACCTGGGCATTTAACATGAATGTCTGATTAGTTTTCTTTATTTTTTTAACTTCAGTTAAATTCATGAAAATTTGGTTCATTGTGCCATACCAATAACTCAAAAGTGATAAAAGTCGTAAAAACATCTTCCAGCTTAATAAAGGTTAAAACATTTAGAAATGTACTGCTTTTTTCAATAGGGCATCTATCCCATATGCTCGATTACGCATCGAGGCATCTATCACAGTATAGAGATGAAAGGGCCAGAGTCTCGCTCTGGACCTGCAAGAGCCTTCTCGGCAAAAACTGGGAACTGAGTCCAAAACTAACCTACTGGATGTATACCGTCGTTGCTAGGCCCATTATAACTTACGATCCGTCTGGTGGAAGAAAACTAAGCAGAAAACTGCTCAGCTCAAGCTGACCAAACTACAGAGACTGGCATGTCTGTGTATCACTGCGGCGATGCGCACCACTCCCACAGCTGCCTTAGAAGTGCTTCTCAACCTAGCACCTCTACTCTTAGAAATACAGAAAGAAGCTAGGTTTACCACATATAAACTTTTGAGCTCTGAGTCAGAGCGCAAAACGGCTTGCCCAACCTTTTCCGCAGAACTTAGCAAGGACCCCATACTAGTGATACCTCTTTCTGATTCAATGGTACCGAAATTTTATTTCACACGCCCATTCAAAGTTGTCCTACCTGAAAGGGTGGATTGGGCCACAAACAAACCCACTCCAAAACCAGGATCCATAATCTGGTACACAGACGGATCTGAAACAGATCAAGGTGTAGGAGCAGGAGTTTATGGAATGCGCCCAAATGTTTAATTCTACTGTAGCATGCACACAACATCCATTGTTTTTCAGGTGGAGACTCATGCTATTGAACTATGCATTAGAGAAAATATCAGACGGGGCTACAAAAACCAACAAATATATATTCTCTAGGACAGCAAGGCTGCCATAACATAATGGTCCGATCAAATCTACTCCAAACTTATTTGGAATTGCCTTCAATGTCTGATTGAACTCGGAAATAAAAACAGAGTTGACCCCATTTTGATACCGGGGCACAGCGGCTATGAAGGTAACGAAATGGCCGATTCATGGCTAGGAAAGGTTCAGAAGCTGACTTCATGGGACCATACCCATTTTTTGGGATACCATTAAGCACAGCTAGAATGAACATCCGAACGTGGCAAAAATCGCAAAGTGCCATTTACTGGGACTTGGCACCGTGCAACAGGCACTCAAAGTTTTTTATGCCAAAGCATTCAGAAAAAAAGGCAATCTGATTATCTAAAACTAAGTAGATATCAGACCCGAACCCTAGTAGGAGCTCTGACTGGGCATTGTCAAATGAGGAAGCATCTCAATAGGATTAGTAAAAATTTACAGAATGTGCAATGACGAAGACGAAACACCAGATGTGAGGGCTTAGCTCACAAAAGACTTCGTCACTTCGGTCAGGGTTTCATGGAACCATCGGAATTCCTGACCATTCCTCTTCGCATAATACTAAGCTTCATTGAAAGCGCAGGGATTGAAGAGGAATGATAGTCAATCCAGGGGACGTCACAATAGGCCCAACTGTGGCTTAAGTGACAGAGGTTAACCATACCAACCCCTTTTTTCCAATCTTATCTAGTATAGAGGTCTTCATTGTAATTTAATGCGAGAAGTCCTCGCTTGAATAGTAACGACGTTCTTAATAAAATGAAATCAACATCGATATCCAACATCGAATTTCTTCTTATTTGAAATCAATAGGTGTTTTTTTTTCAATTTATCCAGATCGAGAGTGTAGTGATTCAAATTCGTATTGAAAACACCAAGAATACTGTCGTTTTTTCATTTCTTTATTGCTTTTCCTGTAGATAGTAGGCCAAAATATAGATTTTAACCGGAGTAGTTGCCCCAATAAGCTTACTGGGTCAGCTTTTCGCGATAAACTCTCTAATATAGCCTACTATCTACAGGAAAAAGCAATAAAGAAATGAAAAAACAACAGTATTCTTGGTGCTTTCAATACGAATTTGAATCACTACTCACACACCTAATATAGAAATCCTTGTAACAATTTATTATACATTAAAATTATTCCAGAATATCAATTAATTAAAAAATTCCAAATGATCTCATTAAAATTGATGGAATTCAATTATAAATTTAAACTGATTTTTAATTAAAAATGATTTCGGTTTTTTTAAAAATACATACATACTTGAAATTGTTTTTTACCCTTTGAAAGATTTTCCTTGACTGACTAAATAAACATTTATTTTAGAAAAACAGAAAATCGAGTCAACTTCGATTGATTAAATTAATAATCGAAGTTGACAATATTTACTATTTCCACACTGGCGAAAACCCTATTCAGCTAAAGAGAAAAATTGGAAACGTATCAACGCCACCACACCAGGCTTTAGGGCTTGCCAAATCTGTTATAATACTTAAGGATTATTAGGTTATTACTCTTTATTAGAACTAAACCAGCTGCTGTATAAAGCTTATGATATTGGTCTTAATAGTTTTGCGAATATAGTACTAATACGAAAAGTGGGGCAACTCTCTGTAGTTTCCCCTACTGAAAACGATATCTTTCGGTGATTTAGTTTTGTAGGGAGATGAAAAACTTTAACTAGAAAGATGAAATTTAGTTTATGTTAAAGTAAGTATTCAAGGGGAGTATGCTGCATATAATATTAACTATTAAGGGGAGAGAACACATGGAAGTGGGATGGGGAACATTTTTGAAAAATGGCATCTCAACTATGGGAGATTTGGGACTTGGTGGATACATTAAGGCGTTCAGAAAGGTAATTTAAGTAAAAAATATGCGAATAGTCTGGGCGCAACGAGTTTAATGCTGGATGCGATGTAGATTACTAGGCGACAGATAACCTAAAACATAACGTTCAAAATCGCCTCCCGGGCGCATCGCGTGTTTACGTTCAGTCAAAATTCGATCAACCCACTTACTTGGTGAATGAGTCTGTTCTCGGCGTTCATGTGAAAACAAATTTTAGCAGTAAATATTTATTATTCTACCTTCATTTTGGAAGTAAAAGTGATGGATACTGATACAGCAGGTAATAACTCACTAACTATATTAGGATTAACATTATTTTTAGCGTTCTACAGTTTAGATTTAATGTTTTGAAAGGCACACGTATTGTGGAGAATTTTTTAGCTATTATTTTTGTTTATTTATGTATTTCTTATACTTCCAAGTTAGATCCTGCTATAATTCCTAATAAAGTCGAAGGTTTGAAGCTTTCAGTAGTAATTCATAAAAAAAATTAGCCGCGAAAAAGCGCGGATAAGTATTATTTCGGTACTTTGAATTTTTTTGACTAAAATTTCCAAAAAATCTAAAAGTTAAAAGCATTTTTAAAATTTTTTTTTTTGGTTTAGGTTCACAAGGTACCTCTGTGACCGTAAATACTTATTTGGCCGTATGCAGAATCTTAATTTGTCAAATCTTAATTTATCAAATCTTAATTTGTCAAGTCTTAATTTGTCAAAAATTTTTGTCAAGAAATATGTCTTGATCAATAACAGAAAGCTTTTTTTTATTTAGTAATGTCGTTTAGAATCGATGTAGACATTAAAATAATTTTGGCCGCGTAGATCGTTCGAATACCCGTATGTGCACCGTAAAAACCACTTTTAAATTTTAGGTTTAGAATGAGTTTTAGAGCCCTTCGAGTAGCACCCGTAGAAAAATCCTGTAAAAATATCCTCACTCAATTCACGGAACTCACTATAATTCAAGAAGTCGTTTAGCCATGAGTTCGAAATTTTGTACAAATTAGTTTAGAGTGAAAACAAAGATCGAGCCTATTTCTCAGCGAAATCCTTCTATTCCTGGCTAGCATACAAAATGTAATTAAAACAAGTGTTCAAGAATATTTTCGGATAACTTTTAAACAGTTTAGGCTTGTATTTACACATTAATTTTGAAATGGTTCTAAGTAAAAATATAGATATGCTAAAGGTTGAGTGAGTCTTTCCTGTACCTTCCATGTAAAAGTCCTTGAAAAAGAAACATGTTTTTTCGGTGTCTCAGCTAGTTCCACACTGATGATATTGTCTTTTAGTTTCGAGTTGCAACCAAATCCATTAATAAAGGACAAACTACATGTGCACTCCTTATCGTACTTTCTCCCAAACTATAATATAAATCGAAGGTTCAGTATAACAGCTAGAGTATCAAGTATCATATGACTGGCTTGTAGGCTGCAATTTCGCCATATCTCTCAGGTCTGATAATAATAGGTTTCAGGGTTTTTATGAATTTTTTGGGTTGCTTTTTGTCGTCAGAGACCACCACATGAAATATCCCAACTGGAATTCAACGCTGTCATTTCACTATACAATACATAAATATACGTGTATATCTGTAATGATAACGTTAAGGACAGTTTTACATAAGCGGTTTAAGCTATCAGCTTTCCAAGAAAGTTGTTTAACCAAATAATTGCCAGACCAAATGTTTCTTATTTCTTTGTTCTCGTATAAAACCCTACTAATAAAAGACGACAATTAATTAAATCTACTACCAGTATGTGTACGCATAGATTATCTACTTTTAAGACAGCATGCCACCCGAAGAATATCCTCTCAGTTATAACAAGAACTTTTACGACTCTAGCTCGAATAATTTTATTATCACGTCGTGGATGACAATACTATGCTCAGAGGATTCGAGAAGCCTCGATTAGCTTTAGCATTATATCAAAGTCGCTGCCTTCTCATTTCCCATAACGGTCGTAATGTTGGCGAGGACTCTGCTTTTTGTATCTATGGTTGACATATAATTAATATATGTACGTACGCAACTGCTGGATATGTACAGAGTTTAAAGAACAAGTAGTAAAAAAGTTGAATGTATTCTTCTCACATTTAAAGCCAACCTGTGCGAAGTATCTAAAATATTTTGTTCCAAACTTTTCATTGCATCTCTAAATTTCCAGGATATCCATAAGAAGTGAGTTTTTGGTTTGGTTTTGTATCGGATTAAAAATAAATTTCACTTTTCCAGAGGTAACTTTCTTGGCGAAACTTTGTTTCGAGTCAAAGTCCGGGAAGCGTATGACATTAACTTGTAAGTTGTTGTGTACGTTCCATAGTCCAAGACGCTATCAAAGTCGAAATGCAACGTCGGTTGTTTCGGGACAAGCAGATTTTTTGGAAAGTTAATCTTAATCATTAGAATAACTCCTTGTATGATGCTAATTTCTTCATACAAACGTTAAAATCAAAAATCTGCCCATTAAAACAACCAATTTCAGCCGATTATATACAGTACTCACATAATTATTGGGTCAAGACCAAAAACAATATTTAGGGCAACGTTATGACTAAAGCTAGGAGTAAATAAAAAAAAACAGCGTGTACAGCACCGTGCACATGATAGAAGTGAAACTTCTTGAAAAATAAAGAAAAAGAATAAGAGAGATTTAATGTGAGAGACAGAGAGAGAGCATTTCAAAATAAATACAATAATACAAAATTTGTATTTTCTGAGTTTTTCAATGTTCTGTAGGAAGGGGTAGGGGGTAGAGAGGATTGTGGGGGTACAGAAAGTAGATGAGGAGAAACAACATGTAGGGTGAGGGGTAGAATAATAAGGGTACACAGAGGGGGGGGGGGTATACAGTGGGAGGGTGAAGGGTTGAAGTTAGGAGAAAGGGATGTAAGAAGAAAAGTAAGGGGTGAGAGAGGCGTGAGGGAAATTAGTTGTTTAAAAAGGGATTGGTGAAGAGGGGGAAGAGATAGAAGTAGTATTTTAAATTCTATGGGTGTAGTAAAAAGGGAATACCACTCTTTCGCAGTGTCGCTTTTTCGTACCATCGTTTCATCGAGTTTCGTTTCATCGTTTTGTCTCTACATAATATCTTTCTTCTCTATCGTGTAACGAAATGTGCTTAAATGTGACGCGACCTTGAAATTTCACTCGCCGCTAAAGAAGTTTCACTTCAAAAAGATTTCATTTGTTATTGTCTTTACTATATGCCATATGTTTCTAGAACTCCCATTTTCTCTGCAGAAGTGTTCAAACTATTCCTTGAAAATGTAGCTATACATTTTTGTTCATAATGCCATCAAATAAAACAGTGTTTTCAACTGCAAGTTGAAACTTGCAATTTATATAGACCTATGATAATGGGGCCATTTACAAAAAAGTTCGATATTGGTGGATGGATACGGAAATAGGAGAACAGCAATGCGTCCGAACGCTCAAATGCTGTGATCGAACGTTAATAAAATCCTACTTTATGAACGAAAGCTGAAACTTTTAATTTAAGTAGAGCTGAAGTGGTGACACATTCTTAAAAGGATTTGGTCATAGAACTCTTAGGTTTCATGATGTATCATACGGGCCTCTTATGAAACTCAAGTCGAGTGAAAAACTTGACTTACATTTGAACTCGACTTAAGCAAAAGTTGGTACATATCATGAAACTAGACAATAGGAAAGTCACTTCATTTCTAGCAGTCGAGGGAGTTTCACATTTTTTACAAGTAAATACTCACTCGATCGGCTCACGCAGCTCTCTTTACTCACGCTTTTTTTGAAAGATGGATGCTTTCAGAATAAAATATAGTTGTTGCTTTTGAAACATAAAATGACTCAGTTAAGAAAATCTGAAATAAGATTTCGAGTGGTGCTACCTGTTTGTTGGCTGAAACGTACCAGTTTGTCTATAATATTGGTAGCAAATTACTGCCTTAAAACGAAAAAACGATGAAAATTGGATTTAGAAATTTGGGGGAAAGGCCCTGAATAAAATAAAAATAAAAATATAAGTAAGCCTAAATGAAAGGTTGTGCAGTATTTAAGTGAAAAGGAAGGGGCCTAGGATAGTAAATAGCTCTTTGATTCGCTGAATCTTATTCTAAGAAGGGGAAGCAGTTATCTAGGGCACATTGATACTTTGGTTAACACATCGACAATCTGTATTTTCCTGGTATAAAAACATATTGAACTCATACTTGTTGCTAGTAAGAAACTAGTAACTTACTGGTTGAGCTTGATGCTAAGAGACAACGGAAGAGATATTTTCTTGAATTTGGAAATGGATGTGATAAAATAAATTGCTACCGTAATCTGAAAATCGTTACTTAACACATATATACATTATGTGAACCAAGTTTGCGGCAGCTATGAGTACTTTCTGTATAAATAATATTTTCTCTCAAGTTCACTATTTTTTTCAAAAACAAAAAATAACCCGTTGTTGAAAAGAGTATGTTCAAATATCAATTTTAGTAATTTTAACTTTGAGTTAGTGAAAAATTAGAAACACAAGTCGGATACTATTATATCATTTTATATTAAACTACGCTCACGTTGTTCCATCGCCCCTGTTACTCCCGTTTATCCATTGGTCCTGTTTCTCCCGTTGATACATTACTCCCGTTTCGGAAACACTTTCTCAGCTCAAGGAACTGGAGTCATTAATGCAATATTTCATTTTTCACTTTTCATTTTTCATTTTTCTCCATCCCCCATCCACCATCCACCATCCTCCATTCTCTATCTAACATCCTCCATACTTCATCCACTCAAATGTTGAAATAACTCGTGAACCACCAAATTCGGGAAGATATAATTATGTTTCATCGCCCCTGTTACTCCCGTCACGTGCTCGCAGCCGGTAGTAAAATCGTAACAAATAAATTAAAAAAAAAATCACACATGTTCGCGGTCTGCAGAATTCGAACCTACGCTCCCCAGAGGGAATCATATGATTTCTAGTCAGACGCCTTACCCGCTCGGCTACGACTGCCTGTTGTAAATTTTTTATTCTAAGTCAGGTTCAATTGATTCAACTTATTAAAGTGAAATTTATTTTATTTACAACAAATACACGAACCATATTTCGGGAATTCTCGACCTGTCCGATACTCTCGAGAATCTCGAGAAAACGGTTCAGAAGTGTAGATTTTAATCAAGCTCGACTAAAAAACTGACTTATTTTTATATATTAGACTAGCCGCGTACCGCGGCTACGCTCGCTAAGCTCACGTTGTTCCATCGCCCCTGTTACTCCCGTTTATCCATTGGTCCTGTCTCTCCCGTTGATATGATACATTACTCCCGTTTTGGGAACTCTTTCTCAGCTCAAGAAACTGGAGACATTAATGCAATTTTTCATTTTTCTCCATCACCCATCCACCATCCTTCATTCTCTATCCACTATCCCTCTATTCACCATCCATAGACCAACTTTACCATTTAGCAATAGGAACGTGAAATTAATACACCGAAAACGAACAAACTGCCGCTAAATCATATGAGAAACACTCAAATGTTGAAGTAACTCGCGAACCACCAATTTCGGGAATATATAATTATGTTCTCGACCTGTCCGATAGTCTCGAGAATGTCCATGCAAAATTTAGGAGGGAACGGTTCACAGGTGTAGATTTTAATCGTAATCGACCAAAAAACTTACAATTTTTATATATTAGATATCAGCTATCGTCAAATAATAATACTCGCAATTTTAAAAGCAAACAGTCACTTGGCTTTTCTCATTTTCGAAAACGAGACTAAAGGAAGAGTTTGTAAATTATAAATCATTCTTAAGATTGTTGGGTGAAGTTTCAAGCAAATTTGTTAGCCATGTTTAAGATAAATAATGATAAGATTATAGGTACAAAAATATTTTTTATGACTTTCAAAACATTTAATCAACTAGAAACACCATACTCTTCAGCTTATCCAGAGCGTTCAAAAAGGGAATAGTTTATACAAATTTAACGGTTTCTTACGGACCATGCAATGGCCCGACTATTAACTCGTTCACGTAGTGTTGTAGTGTAATGTATCGCGTTATGAAATGCGGTTGATATACGTGAAGATACCTGTATGAAATAACAGTTCTTATGAATATATGTTTAAATAGGTCAGTCGAATAAAATTTAGAACATTATCATATAACCACGTTGCGGAAATATTATTGAAATTTATTCTTCTGAAATCTGAATTTGCTATACACTGGCATATAGAAATACTGCAATTATGGCAAGTTATTAAATTACAAAGATTTAAACAAAATTTTGATAACAATTTTATTTAGTAATCTTAAAACTATACTTATTGCACATTAAATGGAATCGGATGAGTAACCATAATAAAATAAATAATTATTTTTTTAATGAACACTTTCGATTCTCTAAAACTAATAGCAAAATATCAATCAACGTTTATAATAGTAAAATTTGAGCATTCGAAGGCGTACTCTTGAGATTTCTGATTGCCCAATTTCGTTTTTATTTAGCTATCTATAACAATTTACTTTACGGCATTTGAACCCCTAATTCGATCCTTTAGATATTCGACTACAACCACATATTTCTGCTGGTGTGCCACTTGAAAGGCAGTTAGTCCATCTTGATTTTTTAAAAATATATCACTTCCTGCAGCGACCAACTGCTTTACAACCGACAAATTACCAAACATGGCAGCTGCATGCAATGCTGTCTCGCCATTCTGAAAGAATGTTTTTTATTATAATCGCTACAGATAATCTGTACATTTTCAAGTGTGTATATGGAAAAATACCGGTAAAATTCCGAGATTTGGCCTATATTTCAGTAAATCTGTAACAACTGCCGAATATCCTTTGTGTGCAGCTTTGAATAGTGGTGTTGCTCCGTCGCATCGAATAGCATCGACATCTGCCCCATTTTGAAGAAGTACCTTGCAAATGTGATCATGTCCCATTTGAGCAGCAATCCACAGCGGTGTTGCTCCATCATTTCGCCTAGAATCTGCACTTGCCCCAGAAGCAAGTAACATCAAAAGAATATTGCGGTGTCCATTTTGAGATGCTATAAACACTGGAGTCGCTTTATCCTGAAATGGAAATAGGTTTGAAAACTTGAACGAGAATAGCAAAAATATGATTTGGAAATGTTATACCTTCATACACAAATTCACGGCAGCACCGCAATTTAATAACTCCTTGACCAAATTCACATGACCTCCTTGGCAAGCAACGAATAGAGGTGTACCTCCATCCTGGCAGTTTATCAAGTGATATTAGAAATAATCATGAATTCCAATGGGCTGAATAAATCTTACAACTGATGCAGTGTCCACTATTGCACCGGCTTTAATTAGAATTGTTGCAACATCCAAGTAGCCACCTTGAGCAGCAAAGAACAACGCTGTAGTCCCAGTACTGCGTTTCAAGTTTACATCTGCACCTTGTTCGAGCAATTCCAAAACGCATGGTAAATGACCGCTTGCTGCAGCGAGAATTAGGGGTGTCGTACCGTCCTGCAAACAAAAATACAAGAGATTCAAAAATTTTACTAAAAAACGTATTATTATTTTTATTTTAATAATAAAGTATTAGATGTGGAAGACTATTCTAAAATGCCCTGAACCCGGAACAAGATAAACTTGGAGATTGCTGGTCCATTGATGTACACGAGGGTGGCAATAATTTGTATGGTGGACTTTTTCAACAAATTTTTATCGCAGCCCTCTTAAATAGTTCCATTTATCATAAAAAAATATGTTTGAAAATCATCCTGACCAGATAAGGGAAACACTTGCCTCAAGGGTGTTAAGGAAATATAAATTTCTGCATGATATTCCGTAAAATTTCCCAAGATATTGACAAATAACTTATTTATTGAGAATGGGATATTCCTCATGGCAAAGCTATCAAAGAAGCTAATATTTTGTTAATAACATTTGTTTAGGTGTTGATGATTCAATGGTTGATTCGGACGGTTTAACACAAATTTAAAACTGGATTCTTCAGTGAATCAATGGACAGGTCCAGTAGTCAATACAGCGATTGATTCGAGTCAAAATTTTTGAATTATGTGACTTTTATTCGGGTTTTGAGCATTTTTGCAATGGCAAATCATACGTCTATGGTAGTTACTGCCAAGTGGCTTTCAACTACCGTGGGTAGGTGGGCTTTACCAGACTGACTGAAAGGATGTCATCAATTTACTAAGTTAGTCTTACAAATGTTGGATTAATTTTATAACAGTCTATCATTTTACCTGGAATATCAAAAATTACCTAACAGCATATCATTTACTCTTCTTCCTAAGAAAAGTACATCATGTAAATAATTGTGATACTCACTGCATATAGCCCTGTAACAAAATATTAGCAATGACACGTCCGCCATATTTGCTACCAGTAACTCTGGCTGTAGGTAGGAATACGATCTATACGATTGACAGTTAAATTCTAACCGGAACCACAAAGTTTTTATGAAAATCTGTCAGTTAAAGTTCCAGTTAGAACATAACTGACGATCATAGGAACGGGCCTTAATGTTTTCAGAGCACAGTAGTCGACTGAGTTAACAGATGGCGCTGATTTCGCAATACGCTCCGCTTCCATTCGATCTCATTCTCTTTGTTTAGGATAAAGTCGCGAAAAATACTCCTAATATCCATATTACTCGTGGTGCAAGTAATAAGTTCAACTTAAACTGCACTCACGTATGTATGGATTTATTCATAAGCTCGTTTTTATAGGTAATGTAAATATTGACCACTCCATAAGCGTAAACAGAACGGAACCTACATAATTACGTATAGCGTATACAAACATACCAAATCATTGTAAAGTGCACCGAAGCAGACCATAAAAAACTCCAGTGCATATGTAGAACTTTTACCTATTAAGTCTGCCTACATGCGGAATGTGTTTATTAATTATTAATTGTGATAATGAGCATGTATCAGCCTCGATTGTCTGGTCTTGTAATGCAATAAATACAAAGTTGTACCTACATACTGTTCGTCATATTTAGTTCCGACGACGGGCCAAAAATTCCAGCGTGAATTTTAATACGCTCTTGAAATGGTAAGCAACTTTCTTTGCCTAACTTCAGAAATATTAAGATGGGTAAATAAGAAATTGAGTATAATGAAAACTTAATTTTTTCGATTTAGGTTGTTCTGATCGAAGGCAAAGAAGTGATTACTTTGACTTTAAGATGTTTGGATTCAGAGAACCAATTTCTCCTACGTCCGAACTGGTGGCTGGAATTCGAAAGCCGTCTGGCCTACAAATCGCACGTACTCAATTTACACACCCTTAGGACTAGCGAGCACTGAAGACTAAACAGTTGGAAAACTTTTTAATCGCATGGAGCTGTGTATAGTCTTATCTGCCCGACTAAAGTATTTAGTCAATGTCCATGCGCACATTGCTCAAGCAACTCTGCTGACAGTTACAGTGAATTGGTATTCGAATCAATCTATCACCAGCGATTGCAGAGAATTAATTCTGAACTCTACATAATCTATCTACGAGTATGTTAAATGTTGCAACGAGACAGGAATGCGGTTGTAAGAGATTTTTAAGTTGGTGCGTGTGTGTGTGTGTCCCCTTTGCTACCACAATCAATAATGGTATTTTTCGTAGCTCTTAGTCCTTAGTAGTTAGACTACTTTTGTATACTTGTTTACCAGGAGCGATAAGAACGAAATGATCACAGCCATGTCCATAATGGATTCTATAGAAGTATACTTATTTTCTAGATATTCTGCCATTGCTGCGTTTCCACTATCGCGCGAACCTGTGCGTATGCGTATGTGTAAAGTGCACGTTCCCGCTAGTTCGCAACTCTGGTCGAGAACCGCGTAAATTCGCGGTGATGGTGGTGTTTGGACGCACATCAAAGGGATTTGCATTGAACACGAATGTAGTGTTTCCACTATAGTCTATATATGTATATTCGCGTCAAATGCATATGAATGCGATGCTGGAAACGCGGCATATAAGGTGCCATTGAAGAAAACAAACATTTGTTTTACTTTGTTTTTGTCTTTTGATAGCTAGGTGCCTTTAATCTGGGCTTGGGCTTGAGGACTCAGGATATGGTCGTTATTGAATTCGTAGCATTAAGAAAGTGTGGATACTAGTGATGTGCAATTCAATTACTTTTCAGTAACGAATAATTACTGAATATAGTACATCAACATCATTATTCGATATTTAGTATTCGATACTTCTTCAAATATTTTACCAACCATTCATTTGTATGCTCACAACTATTTGAATCTCGTGGCTTAGTATTTAATTACTTCGGTATTCGATACTTGTTCAAATACTTTACCCAGCTGAGTAAAATATGTTGTGTTTGATTTGACATGTACTCTTGAGTGGTATTTGAAATGAGTCAATATTGAATACTTCTCAAAAATGGTATTCGATACTAGTAATTGTTTAAAGTATCGAATACTAAGAAGCGAATAATATAGACGTTCGGGAGCTTTGAGTTTTGGGAGGGAAATTTTTTGCTCGGCGCAACTACTTTATGTTACCACCTGCTGATACTAAAAGAACTACAGTAGTACTATCTGGGCAAAAGGAAGAAGAACAACGAATCTAACTGGGCATAATAAGAACATGATTGAAGATTTCTACTCCTTACTTCGCTATATCCGCGCCATTTTCGATATTTGTGATAGGTAAACTAATACGTAGTCTGGGTGGCTTAGAGGCTAGAGCACTTGCCTTCGGTGCACCTGGTACCAGGTTCGAATCTGCTTGGCGACAAGTAATTTTCGAAAATGGGATTGAGTGCCGGACTACCAGTTCACTCAGCTGTAAATGAGTACCTGAGTTAAGATCGGGGTAATAATCACGGACAAGCGTGTAGCTGACCACTTCAGCTCCTAGTGTTCCGTTGGTCTCGCAATGAAGTATCTCTGGCATTACTTCAAGGCCTAGGCCCGATTTGGGCTGTTGCGCCATTGATTATTATTAAACTAATACTCTGATAAATGACATATTTTTTAGTTGGTTTTATAGCACAATCGACTGTTCGTCGTGGCACATACATACTTTGAAGAATTCCCTTGCTTCTGACGAAATCTAGTTCAATTTTATTTTTATTTTAAAGACTGTAGGTATAAAGTTACGGAACGAAAAATATTTTTAGTCAACACCCAAACTTAATCTTTTCTTTTCTTTTCTTGTTGTTGAAATTATCCCTTTTAAATCTTAAGCTAGGAACCGTACTTCCACCATTTTCAACCGTGGGTGTTAAATCCAGCTGCTCCCACACTCAGGGACGTCATTTCAGTTTTTCTAGGGACAAATAGTTCAATACAAACATAAAAAAAAAATAAAAGCCTAAAATAATTGTTCCGTTTTTAAACAGGTTAAAGAATTAGTCGCAGAAAGGGGAATTTCCACACTTGAGTGGCCAGGAAACAGCTCCGATTTGAACCCAATCGAAAATTGTTGGGCCGAACTTAAACGGAAAGTGGTAAGTCGAATACCAAGGACCAAGGAGGAGTTCAAAAACGTCGTCAAAGACGCTTGGAAGTATCGAATACTGTCAGACATTGATAAAATCTATGCTTCGAAGGATTGACGCTGTCATCAAGGCTCGCGGAGGATACACGAAGTATTAGTTTCAGCTAATCATTTTAAGTATAACACTAAAATTTAGTAAATTAAAACCAATTAGTTTTTTTTAAAATCAGATATCATTATGTAGAGGCAGTATGACCACATTTTTATAGGTGGTAACTTTTATTTGGCCACCACGGTATGTTATATATAATACATGAAAAAACAAAATTCAGGAACGTTCCCTCCCTTCCCCCATCCCACAAATGACGTCCTTGCTCCCACATAATATTTAATATTTAATAAATGTTTTAAAGATTTATCTTTTAACCTAATTGAACTCATAAAACTTGTAATTTACTCTCCCGCTTCAAAATGTTGATGTCATCTCAAAAGAATTAATGAATTAATTTTAATTTAAGCAATGGCTACGAATTAAGTTAATTGCCACCTCTCGAATACGAACCAGAAAAAGACCCAAATTTATGTTTAAGGCAGAAAAAAGATTCAACCTACAACGGACCGACCACAAACTTGTTGTTTCTTCCTACTAAAATATTTAACTATATTTATAAATTTCACATAATCAGAACAAGTATGCCACAAGGTCTACACGATAATAAAAAGAATAAATGCAAAGTCAAGTCAATGGCTGATAGATTATTTAAGCTGTCTATTTGCGACCGTTACCTCGTCTTTACAGTCGACATGGACTTTTCCACTATCCAAAACTCTTTTTAGAGTTATGTCATCTCCACGTAAAGCGGCCAAATGGAGTAGCACGTCCGATGGTGTTTCTTTCTGGAACGAAAATTAAATTTTATATTAATGGTTTATTTTGTTATCAACGGAGAGAAATTGTTATGACATTTTATTTTTATCATATCGCCAATCACTTGACAGAAATCAATTGAATTTTTTTGAAAAATATGTACATATTAGTAGCGTGTCGCAGCTACGATCAAGCCTTTGCAGTCTTAAGATTCCTAAAAACCGTCGGTGAAACCTCAATAGTTGACACCACTTCCATCAAGGCGTCATAGCTGATGTCTCTCAGATAATCACTGTTCATAATGACTCCTCCAGATGCTATCATATATCAAAGAATTACTTTCCCAGCATAACGTGATGCTTTGTGATGTTAAACGCTGGTATAGCCACTACACAACACGCTAATTTCAACATAGCGTTATTCACGCTATTAGACGTCTGGAGAATAGTCGATGTAGCCTCAGCATTGCACTTATTCATTAAATAACGCGATATTTGGATAACACTTCGATGTGCCATAAATTTATTTCATTCGAACTATCGCTTAACGCCGTTAATAACGTCGTTTAGAAATTAGTACCATAAGTCGTGGTTATACCCGCGTCAAAATTAATATTACACCACATTAGATTACCAAAAAACAATTCGAAATCTCATAAGACCCTAGAAATATATCGGAATTCGTAAAAACGTACACAACCACTTTACACGCCCTTAAAGGTAGAATAATCAAAATTCTGAAATTAATTTTTAGTCGATTAAATGTACATGAAGCCATTAGAAGTAAAACCGAATTCGGTATTTCATTATACAGATAAAAGATTTGTCGGAATTCGTGAAACTTGTACAACGCTTGTGGGCTGAATATTCCAAAATGTTTATATTCAAAATCTTTTTATACTACGCAGAAACTTTAAATTGTCTTAGGGGTTGAATATCGAAATATCCGGGAAAGGATTTCTAGGTGCAAGGGCCACACTGAAGTACAATTAGTTCGATATCCGATAAATCGAAGAGATCTGACGAAATTCTGAAAATTGAATACAACCCCATTACTCTCTGGAAGAGCTCCACTATTATATGTAAATTCTAAGGTTCACCTTTCTAGCATAAGCGCTTGCTGAGCTGAAGAAAAAAAGTTTTTCATCTAAACGCTCTCTTCACTATCCTTTTTTGGGCCGTAATACCTGAAAACACAAAATGTTAGAGTAATATTTTTATACTCTAGATGAAATCATATATGCCCGATTTCACAGTGGTGGCTTAAGCTAAGGCTTAGTAAAGCTAGTATAGGTAGCTTAAGCTATGGATTCGTTTCGACTGATTTCACAGTTTTTTGTTTCGTGCGGCTTAGCTAAACCAAGCACAATGCGTAGTAGCGTTTCATTTGGCAGCCTACTGTAAGCTTTAGTAATGAATTTGCGTACATTCGATATTTCTTATGTAGTGGAGTAGCTACGCGGCTATATTTTTTTAATTACACAGTCTTGAATACAGAAAAAATTACAAGTTTGACAGTTCGTAGACTTATTTTATTACGGAGCTTAAGCTCGCAAAATTGGTGGCTTAAGCTAGCGCTTGTCTTAGCTTAAGACTTAAGCCATTACTGTGAAATCGAAGATGTTCCTAAGCCCAAGCTTAAGCACCACACAGAGCTTAAGCTACCACTGTGAAATCGGGCAATAGAGTAGATATTATAAGTTTAATCCAGTCCAAAAATTTGTAACGAATAGAACCAAGCCTCGGACGAAAAAAAGTTATACATTATTTTTTGTTTATTTGTGGCCAAAAACCTCAAATCCGCTTGACGTCCGTCCGTCTGTCTGTCCGTTAGCATTATAACTGAAGAACCCCTTCACCTAGTATCTTGAAATTTTTAATCTAGGTGTTTGGTTGAATTTATAAGGCTAAGTTCCTTAACGGGCCATTCAAAATGTCCTTTAATCACGTGTATATTGGTCGATAACTTCAGCAAGGTTGAAGCTACGTTTTTGAAATTTTGTATGTGTTATTTTTCCAATAGTTGGAGCTAAATGTATGGTTATAAAGAAAATCCTATTAGTCATCTGCCATACAAATACCCTGCGTGAAAACGAAGTTCAAAGCCACTAGTCAGCGAAATCCTTTTACTCATTCTGCTATCTTTCATACCAAAAATCGTTAAGACACGTGTTCAACAATATTTTCCGATAAATTTTAAACCCTTCAAGCTACGAATTTGAAATTTTGTACACATTATTTTTTGAATGGTTCCAAGGAAAAGGATAAATAAATCATTTCCACAACCAATTTTTTGTCAATAGGTCCACTATTATAACTCAATACAAAGTTCAAGTTTCAAACTCCTAGTATAAGCGATTCCTGAGATACAGAAACCAAAATTGTTCGGTAGCGTGTTCCTTCACCTCCCTTAGGAAACGACGCTGTACATTCGACCGAATGTGTCTCAGTCTTAACATCAATTGCAACTAATCTTTAGTCGCTAGAAAAAACATTTTCTTCATCTTAACTTCTACTATACCTATGGTAAGATAGTTACATCGTGGTCTTGACCGTAAATTTAATCCTTCCTTACCATAAGAAATAATTAAAAACAATTTGTTTCTACCAATGTGTGATGGAATGTACCTTTTTGTTTGTATGGTACATTGAGCCGACCAAATACTGTGTTCAAACTACGAGATTAACGCGTTTAAATCGAATTAAACGCGTTGAAAACACTTCTCGAAAGCGTTTACGAAAACACTTAGCTACAACGCATTTATCCGAAAACATGTACTGCGACCCTCGCGCCAATCGAAGTAAACTTTGGAAGAAACTATTTAATGCTGCAGAAACTGAATTTTTTGCTTGTGCAACGACTGCATTAGCTAATAAATTCTCTTTTCATTACTGCTATACAAACTCATTTATTTCAATAAAATTAGATAGCATAAATTTGCTAATGAAACACAACTGAATATCTACCTGTCAGAACAAATTACGTCAAGCTATCATGTATTAAAATAAAACAGGTTCCCTATTCTGAACACTACTTTCTTAACACATTAAATTTACCTACTTAAACGCGTTCAAAACGGATAGTCTGTACAAGGTATAAGCTACATACATTGCAAAATTCCTTGTGACTTTCTTGCTGAAATTGCACCCGCAGAGATAGTGGTGGATTTTGAAGAAGACAGCAGCGAATCTTCTGTTAAGCAGGGAACACACGATACAACGGTTGTACCGACGTGTGTTGTTGCGATATCTGTCCAACGGTTGTATGCACGGTACACACTATGCGATTTGCTTACAATTTCCTAACAACAAGCTTTCATAGTTACTCCCAATACAGTGTTTGATAACACAGAAGCAGTAAAAGCGTACGAATAAAATCGCTACAACAGTTCTATTCATGATAATACACTGTACAATATATGTACATACAACCTGTCGCATGCGAACGCAGGTTTTCGGTTCAAACCATACAACCGTGCGATATTGGCCCAACTGTTGTTTATAAGCGCATACACGATACAATCGTTGCATACAACGAGAAATTGGGCCAACAGGTCGTACAACCGTTGTATAGTGTATTCCCTGCTACAACAGTTCGTACAACCGTTGTATAGTGTATTCCCTGCTACAACAGTTCGTACAACCGTTGTATAGTGTATTCTACAACTACAACAGTTCATTGCATCTAGACAAAAAATATTCTAAAGTTTTTTGTAATTTAAAACTTGACTATATTTTTTTTATTTTTCTCAAATACAAACTTGAACTAAATTAAATAAAAGAACGTTCTATTATTACTCAGGATGACCACTTTCAAATTGAATTATTGTTTAAAAGATCCAAGGTACAGCTAGCAGCGCATCGAGGTACAACATACGAGGACAGTTGTACCTTGGTCCGTTTGCGATTCACTTCATTAACCGTTTCAGGATCCATCAAATTTACTCACAGCAGTCCCAACTATAATTTATTTTGTGGCAAAACAAATAAACTTTCCTAGGTTTCATTTGTTATTGGTTTAGTAAATATAAAGGTTGATAGAAAATCTGGACCAAGGTATAGCACCTTCCCTTACACCTCCTCTCCACTTAAAGGCGGTTGCAATATCGCGAAGGACTTGTGTGCGGTGTATATGGCGGACAGACGGACTTTTTTTATATATGTAACTATCATGTACTACGTCCGTTGTGCGTGATTATAAATACAAACACCACTATTCAAATGAGTAAGATCTGATCTGCTTGCATGCAACAAATAACTCTTAATAAATAGTATTAATAAAACTTTGCTATCCTTGAACTGTTGCAAATACACGAAGTATTAATCAGTAACAAATAAACCACCTGTTACTATGCAAACTACACTTGCTGCAATGTAAATTGAGCCTCTCGGCGGTGACTTTTACTTTCAATTCGAATTTCTCATCTGGATTAGGTTGCAAAAACCGGGGAAAAATCTTGTTGCCAGTGTTTTAGGTGGTAATTAATACAATTTGCAATAGGTAAATACAACTTACCTTCAACGACATTATGTGGAAGCCAGATTAATCCGTAGGTGCAAAATTCTTCAAACAGTTCAATTACGTACAGCACTAAAGTCAACTAGTGATGGCCACGAGAAACTCTGATCGTTTAGTCCAAGCGTTTTCCACGATCATTTTCTTGGTCTGCGTTGTTTAATTCCCGATTTAAAAAAAAAAAACATTTCTTTTTTAACACAAACTTGAAAACACTACAGTGGGCTCTTTATTACGTCACACCATATTTCGCGATGGACACTTTAAGATAAGACGGATCGATGGATGGATACATAGGAAATCTTTTGGTTTTATCGGAACTAAATTAAAGCGGTTACATCACAACAAAATCTTAAAATAAAAACAAACACAAACAAAGTACTAAGATGTTGTTAAGCCACTGAAGTTTCTGGTGAGTACTTCGCGCATGATCGAGTAATTTACACTATCGCGCGATGGAAAAACGACGGTGGATTCCTTACTTAACGGATTATTTGTAGAGTATGATCTTATGGCTGTTGTCTGATCGTCACCAGCTCTCAGACTGCTCTACGAGTTGGCATATTTCGAAAATACTTGTAGCAATTATGTTAGCTGTGGTATCTGGTTGGTTGCCATTGCCACTATACGACTTTTCCTATTGCATCCAATTCCGATTTCCGAACCACACATCCACTATCCACTGTGACTTTAACTTTAATCCTCTATTAGAGGTACCAGTAATACCGGTATCGCTTTAGAGCCAGACGACCGTGGATGGGTTGCGTGCTAATGCTAACGAGTACATACATTGAGCGGCGCGAGTTTACCTTTTTCTTCAGATCGTTATCTTTCAGGTGAGCGAAGCGAGCGCTCAGGTATTTCTTAGTTGGCAGCTGAAATAATAGGAAAATTTAAAGTAAACACGTGAATTTAGTTCGGCACTAGTAAGAAAATGAACAGCAAAGAGATTAAAATGAGATAGCTTTGTCTGTGACTATGCGTAGCGTGCTCGCTCCACTCAATCATAGACACGATATCAGTTCTTTTATATTTTTGTTATTGTTTAGTTTTATCGTGATCGTATAATTGAAGACATCGAATAATATCATCAACTGGTGTACGTTCAACCAACACCTACAACGAAATCATTAAAAGAAATATACTGCAGTCACGATTGGCTGCTTCGTGTGATACTGTACATTAGAGATGAGTCGTTCATGAGTGAACTGTTCCAAAAGAGCAGTTCATTGAAGTGAGTGAGTGAACTAACTCACTCCTTGTGGTGAACTGAGTGAGGACCTTTTTTTAGGTCCTCACATTCACTACAAAGTTGAAAAGAACTAGTTCCTTCGTGAGTGTAGGTGTTTTTTTTGGTCCTCATATTCAATCCGAACTTGAAAAGAAGTAGCTCCTTCGTGAGTGACGACTTTTTTTTTAGGTCTTCACATTCACTTTGATCTTCAAAAGAACTAGTTCCTTCACCGGCTAAGTGATCCTCAAAAGGAACTGGAACTAGTTCACTGAACTATTTCATTTCAGTGAGGAAGTCGGAGATCACTCACGCACTAAAAGGAACTGCTTTGCCCATCTCTACAGTCTAGATGAAATACTGAACTCCGATTTATATTGTAGTTGGGGACAAAGTAGAACAAAGTCTGTTCATGCGGTTTGTCCTTTATTTAGGACTCCCACATGTTTGCTACTCGAAACTAAAAGATCGACAGTGTTTAATTTCATATCTGGAACTAGGTGAGCTACCGAGCCCTTTTTCAAGGACTTTCACATGGGAGTTGCAAGAAGGACTCACTGCTTCCTTCCTTGGAACCAAATTCTTAGCTTGAAGCGTTCAAAAGTAATCGGAAAATAATTTTGATCATGGGTCCTGAGAATTTTTTGTGTGGAGTCTACCAGAAGGAGTAAAAGAATTTCACTGACCAGTAAACTCGGACTTCGTTTTCAATCAAAACTAATTCGGACGAAGTTCCGAATTCAGGGCTAAACAAAGGACTACATGAAGAACTAATGAGAATTTCTTTATAATCATAGATTAAAGCCTGAAACACAATGCTCACGCTCTGTTCCGTCACGTTCAGCTGTCAAAGTAGACCTTATGGGCTGGCCATGTAAATGCACACAATGCTCGTAACGGAACGGAGCGGACGAGTTCACCTACATTCAACTTTTACGGATCACATAACCTCACTTTTCGTGACGGAATGGAACGGAACGTGTGCATTGTGTTTCGGGCTTTAGTTATAGCTTGAACCGTTCTGAAGTTATCGGCCAATATTCTTGAACATACATATGTATGTTTTAAGGACTTTTCACATGGGAGCTACTCGATGGAGTAAAGGAATCTTACTGACTAATGAACTCGATCTTCATTTTCCCTCAAAACTAATTCGTACAAAATTTCAACTTCGTGGTTGAGTTATCGTGCGCAGGGATCGAGAGACGGACGGAAGGATGTCAAGCGGACTTGGAGTTTTTGGTTAAAAATAAACAAAATATAGTACATAATTTTTTTTCATCCGAAGCTTGGGTCCTTGGGGCTGGATCAAACTTACAATACTCTCAGATTTCATTTTATACTCTGGATGGAATATAGGTAGTGCTCGGTGTAAAGAAAAACAAAACATGAATTGAGTGATAATAATCACCCGAATACCGGTAGAAGAATAACGTTTATAACAGCCTCATGGTTATTCCTTAGGTTGTCAGTCCCATAGTCACCCACACCGCATCTCAGAATTAAACACGTTTCAGACTTCAACCCATAAAATAATAAAGTTGCGCCCAGACTGTTGGCCGATTTTTTTAGTTTTAATTACTTTAGTAGCACATCTACATGTAGATACTAACATTCTAGCATACGCTGTTTCTGAGATAAGAAAAACCACCACCCACCCTCAAAACTTCTCTCCGCTAGAGGTCTACTGGTCCTAACTCCTGTAAAAATTCCAAGATCATATCTGATTCGGTTCATGATATCTATTAATTTTTTGGAAAATGGCTGCGTCCCACCTTCCGCGCTTCACCTCGTCCTTCAAAAATTTTACATTCAGTAGACTCCACTGTTAATTATAATACAGAAACCAAATTTTATCTTCATGCCACAATTGATTCGGAAGATATTGTAATTTAAAGTTTTTCACTCTCCACCGCAATATCCCTCTTAAAAATGTTAACCTTTTTCTTATCTCCCTAGCATCCCTTAAGACAGCTACAAAGTTTCAGCCATCTGACATCACTTTAAAATGTTTCAATCTCACCATTCAAGCGTTTTGGCCGCTTTGTTTTCCCCTCCACTCGCACACCCCTGAACCCATATCGAAACTTTTTTGCAAATGGGTCTACTATCATAGTACTACATAAGTTTCAACTTACAGCCTTCTAGCATCAGATTTAGAATTTAAAATTTTTCATCTAAAACGCTCCGTTCTCCTCCTTCCGTACTAGAGACGGGTCGTTCATGAGTGAACTGTTCGAAAAGAGCAGTTCATTGAAGCGAGTGAGTGAACTAACTCACTCCTTTTGGTGAACTGTAGTTCGTTTCGCCACGTGACACAGCTTGGAATGGAAGTAGTTCCTTTGCGATGTGAAGCTTGAAAAGGAATGAGTTCCTTCGTGAGTGAGGACCTTTTTTTTACGTCCTCACATTCACTCCGAACTTGAAAACAACTAGTTCCTTCGTCGGAGAAGTGATTTTCGAAGGGAACTCGAACTAGTTCACTGAACTATTTCCTTCCAGTGAGTGAGTCGGAGTTCACTCACTAACTAAAAGGAGCTGCTTTGCCCATCTCTATTCCGTACACGCCCTCCACTCCAAAAGATACTACTCATAGGGGTTCACCCTATCATAAAAATTTCAAAGTAATATCTCATAGAGTTTGTGAGCTACACACCTTCAAACGGGTTTGCGTACGGCATATGGCAGACGTCGTCTACGGCGGACAGACAGACATTTTTTTTGCCTTTTTGGGGTCTACTAGTTCTAAAACGTGAAAATACTAAATTTAAGGATAGCAATTTTTTGGGAAATTTCAGGTCGATAACAATACTTCAAAAATAATAAAGTAAAATAAGGTTCCAAATAGCCTCCTGGTTATTCCTTGCATGAGTATATTGATATCATGGAGATATATGTATGTACTGAAGATGACGCGGAGTGACTGTTTAGAAGCCGAACGATTCCTCGCAAAGGCCCGGCAATAAACACTATGCTGCTATTAGCATCTTACTCAGATTTATGCTATACTCCGGTCCTAGACACGAAAATCACCATTCATTAGAATACTAGGCTACTATTTGCATTTCACTGCCTCCTGGCTTCAAAGCGCTCCATACAAAAACCTTCAATCTGGTTTCAAAATGCTTCATACAAAAACGGCGTCCTGTCGTCTCCAGTAATTATCTCACTATGGTGTCCACCAATGAGAGTATAGTTCTATACCTTTTTTTTCAAACAACAATATAACTAGTAGTTCAGTATTTTATCTAGAAACTTCATTTTGTCGCTCATCCTCTCGATTTGTGAACCTCGTAGGTCTACGGTATCTAACAACGACTGAATGATGGAAAGAACCGAGCCTTTTTTATCAGGATACTTTTATGTTCATGTACTTTTTACCCTTACCATAAATGTAAGGCAAATAAACACTTTGTTAAACTTTACTAAAAGGAGGATGCTGCCTATATTTAATAATTATGGCATCCTTTTTTGAAACTAGAGAAAAAATCTGTTTCAAGACCACTTCTTGAATTTCCATACTTACTTAATTACAAAGCAATACAGCAACACCGGAATTAACAAATAACTTTAAGGAACACGACTTACAATATTAGATAATTGACTATAACAGTAAATGTTGTGTTATTTAAGTAAATATCTTAAATTAATAAAATATATAAATAAACTTGTGTAGGTGAAGGTGAAATTGTATATTTTGAAGGATAACGGACATGCGCAGTTCCTTTATTAGTTCCTGTGATTATTTTCTAAATCGAATATTGTTCAAATACAAAAAGATATTTTTACCACAACTGGAATCATTTAAAGTAGATTTATTAATCAGATTAATAATTTTTCAAAATTTCAAATTAAACAATTTAAATGAATAGGCTGCGTTCGGTACTTACTTGCTACCAACAGAACAGTACCAATCAGCGATAACTTCATGTCAGAAAAAAAGATTGAACGAAAAGGCCTTTTCAAATCTGACTTCATCAGAGGTGTTCACCGTATCCGTTTAATTACCGAAATGTAAGTAAATTCCGCGTTATTTCCGCTCGAAAAACATTCTAAGTTCGCTAATGTCTTGCACAATTTACAGAAATCGCAATGGAAAACGACGCCGGAGAATTTGTTGACTTGTACTGCCCAAGGAAGTGGTGAGTGCTTCGTCCACGTGTTTTCTTTACGTACGCGGTTGTCAGAATATCGCTAATTTCTGATTATTTGTCTTTTTGCAGCTCTGCAAGCAACCGTATCATTCACGCCAAGGACCATGCCTCTGTCCAACTTAATATCGCCGATGTAAATCCCGAGACTGGACTTATGACCGGAACCTCAAAAGTGTACGCCATCTGCGGCGCAATCCGGCGTATGGGAGAATCGGACGATTGCATTGCCCGGCTCGCCAAGAAGGACGGTCTCTTGTCCAAGTAATTTACGAAAATATTTTACGTGGCTGTGCAAAAATGCTTACTTTTTCCGTATTCTTTACAGAAACTACTAAATGATGGATTTATGTGCGTTGGACGATAATTTTAAGGGTTTTTTATTTTAATTGTACGACGATAAGTAATAAATCCATCGAAAAAAAAACATCTTGTATGATTGCAGTTGTACAGAAAGACGTGAACGTGAGGTAAGAAAGTCATGGGTTTAACGAGACCGTTCGCTGGTAGTTTCCTTTAAATTGTAGTCTAGCATGAGATATGCAACCAACCATGTAACTAAACTGTTTTGCGACTAGCAAATAGCACGCAACTAGTTGTAAAGTGATTCAAAATCGGTCGGGTTTCAGTCGACTTATGTGTGGACTTCCACTACCGTTTATAGTTAATGTCACCAAACAGTTGCACACTCAACTGCAACTCTAGTTGCAAACCAGTCATTTTGTGTACGAAGGGCCCAATCCAAATTTTATGTAGTAGTATAACCCCCCTAAAATTTTGGTGGTCCCAAAACTACAGATCTGTCATAGTGCAATTTGTTTTCAACACGTACTGTGAAAATATTCACCAAAAGAAATTTTGATTGTAATCATTTTCCGGCCAGGGTGGCCAAGAATGGTAAGCATGCCGACTTTGACCTCTTTCGTCCTCACTGCGTGAAGAACACTAAATTATCATCGTCAAATGCTGATAAGTCTGATCAAGTGTATACTGACCAACAAATGCCATAACAAACAGTTGATCAAATCTTCCTAGTGCATAGCGTTGTCTTTTGAAGGTCGTGTGATTCCATATTCTACTCCATCATTGAAACCTAACCACGTCAAAACACTGGAGTACACGAGAAATTCCTTGTGCCGCGTTTCCACTATCGCCTTCATGTGTATTTTATATGTACGATGAAGGCGAATGTCTAGGCAATTAGCGGAAACAGCACATCCCTTTGATGTGCGTCCAAACACTGCCATCAACGCAATTGCACGTGATTCTCGTCTTGAGTTGCAAGCTAAAGCGAATGTGCCGTTTCCACTTACGCATACGCGCTAGATAGCATCATCCAATGCACATGAAGACGATAGTGGAAACGTGGCATTAGAATTGTTTGATTAATTTTTACTTTATTATTTTAATAATAAAGTATTGTGAAATTTTATATTTTCACGTTTTAGGACTAGCAGACCCCAAAAAAGCAATAAAAAAAATGTCCGTCTGTACGCCGTACGCAAAAATAGTTTGAAGGTGCGTAGCTCCCAAACCCGTTGATGTATTATCATGAAATTTTTATGGTGGGTAGGTTGGGTGAACCTCTATGACTGGTATCTTTTAGAGGGGTGTGGGTATGAGGGGGGAGGAGTAGAGAGGGATTTAGACGAAAAATTTTGGTTTCTAGATCTTAGCAACCGCTTACGCTAGGAGGTTGAAACTTGGAATTTCTATAGAACTTCGATAGTGAACCCATTTGCAAAAAAAAATTGTTGATATGGCTGAAGGGGTGTGGGAGTGAGAGGGGAAATAATTCTTCCGAAACGCAAAAACGCCGAGATCGACACATTCTAAAATCTGTATCTCCTAAACCGTTGATGGCACGAAATTCAAGCTTAACAAATCTCTGTACCTATAATAGGAGAAAGGATTGAACAAAAATTTTTAAGTGGGGGTAGTGGCGTATGGGGGTGAAAAACTTTAGATTACGATATCTCACGAACCAATTGCTTTAGAATAATGAAATTCGGTTTGAGTAGAAAGGTCGACAAAGAAAGATTGTTGAAAGTAAATTTTTTGGTGGAACATGGAAATATTCAAAAAAAATCACGTTTCAAATCTCAAGAACAGTATAAGATAGATGCTCAAATTTTTTACCAGGCGTTGGCCCAATAGAACCCTAGCAGAGAAAAAAATTTGGGGATGTTGTTGTAGAGGGTGAGGGTGGGGGAGGGTGCAAAGGAAAAAGTTCCGATGATTATATCTTAAGAACCCATAATGATAAAAGACTGAAACATGGTATTTAGATAGAGCTACAGTAGTGGCATGATGGAAAAATATAATTTTTTTTAGGGGTAGTATGGTACGGGGGTGGGGGGTGTTTTTTTCTAACTATGGAACGGCTTAGGCTAGAAAGTTGAAACTCGGTGTGTATATGTAAATCAACTAGAAAAGTAATTTGAATTAAAAAAAAATTCGAATATCCATTGGCGTTTGGAAGTGGGGCAAAAAAAAAAGGTTCGTCAAAATAGAATGCATATATTTTCACGATATTCGTCCGATCTACTAGGTCTTCCAAAATATTGAATTCACTTTTATTCTACGGATTCTCCATATGAACACCTAGAAAGTGTTTTCAAGATTTTTTGAAAATTGACCCCTAAGGGGGTGTAAAATGATTGTATACTTTTTCATAAATTCTTCCATATCTTTCAGGTCTGATCAGATATCGAATATCATTTCACTTCCACGGACTGGTTTAATAATCACCTATTTTAAAGTTTTTTCCCTTTTCAACCCCTAGACCGCATCCCGCAGTATGACCCAATCATGGTATTCATATATTACGTCCTACTCTAACCGCTTCCGAACTTTTTGTTAGTTTTTCAGTCACATAGTAACCTAAACCGCATCTTTAAATTGAACGCGTTCCGAACTTCTGCCGGAAAATAATAAAGTTTGGCAGATTTTTTAAATTTTGTATACCAAATTTTAGTACTTATTAATCCAAACTACTTGTATTACGATTGTTGTTTTCGATGCATGCTTTGAAGAACAGAAGCAAGAATCGAGCTTTATTTTTTGTAAAAGTGCAGAAACGTAAAACGCGTGTTAACGAAAAATCGAAACGGGCACAGCTTTCATATATTCTGCAGACACCCGGAACCGTATCGACTCAAATATTGGGGAAAGATAACGATCTTCTTATCGAGCCAACGCTAAGGAGACGCTCATAGCTAGTGATGTCTGATTTCGGATCAATGAACAAAATACCGAAACGAGAAAGAGGACGCCAATCAGACAAAACATATGCCGATGGAAAACTACAAAATAGAGAGGGTGAACGTTTTACTTTACATAGGACAGAAGTACCGCTGATTAACGATTGTAAAACGGAAGAAATTCAGCGGAGTTTGCAAACGAAACTGCTTATGCGGTCATCCCAATATTTGAATCAAAGAAAGAAAAAGTTTCGCATCGACAAGACGGTAACTGGTCCCGTGCTTTAACATGGATCAGAGACGCAGACAATGGCGAAGTGTAAGAAAACCAATAGATGCCTTCGAGCGAAGGATCGTGCGACGAATCCTAGGACAAAAAAGAACGAATGTTGTCGAATTCGGTGCAACAACGGGCAACATTGAAAATTAAAACAGGTCAAGTTGAGCATTACGATGACAGGAGAACTCCCAGACGCATTAAATGACGCTGTAAATACAGAGCATTACAGAAGAAATAATAAATAGTTGATGTACGTAAAAAATAAAATTTTATTTATCTTACAGAATAACCAGTTAACAAGTAGCCACTATTGCCGTTCATATTCACCTCGGGATGCGTTCTATTTGGAAGAATTTGATACATACGTAGCCAATTCGATGTCAAGTGTAGTCCGGTGATTTCACTGGACGTTTTCAGGTCCACGTAAATATCCATCAGTATCTCTTTGGACATATTAAAAATGACCAGTGGTCGGGAAGGCTTCAAGAAGGGAAGTAGCGCCCTGAGAATATTTTGCGGATGTTCTCGCGCTACAATAACAAGACTGTCGAACTTCTCCTTCATCAATTCGACGGCTTTTTCGTTTTCAATTTGCCACTTCAACTTCTCGATCGGTTTCTGTTCTGCGATAGGCTCCAGACGTGGCTTTTTCTCTTCCACTTCCGGACTTTCTGTGTCGTCGGCTTTCCGTTTCGTGCCAATCACTGCGCCATTTTCGGTTGAGCCTTGATAATAGTGTCGTAGAACAGAATAAATATTTACGGACGTGCAGCGGTTGATTTGTTCGTCGGGCAGGTTGAGGGCAAGGGTTGCTTGTCTCTGCGGCACGTTTCCCGGATGAAGGTTGATGAGCTGGGATTCGGTGCCTGCACCCATAGAATTGAGAAAAGCAGCAGCCAATAAGCCGTTCGAACCGGAATCATATAACATAAAATTCCCGTATCCACTTACACCAGAGTACGAGACAATCTGGGAGAGGGTGTCTATTCGAACGCCCATTATTTCGTCGGGATTCTGCCGAAAGTAGATTTCGGCGAGAAAACGAATTGTTGGCTGACGAATTCGAACAAACTCGAAATATTTCTTCTCCTTCTTCTTCAGATATTTCTCTTGCGAGTATTCAGTTTTGGAATTAAATGTTTTTGAATTTTCGACAATTTTCTCGAGTATTTGCGACGAGCCCGAGCATTCGCCGCGCAGTTTGTCGATGTCCTCCGACTTAAGCGTTTGAGAATCGCCATCATCCAGAATGTTTCGGTTGTCTACGCCGCTTTCTTGTATTCCTAGGACTTCCCGTAAGCTTCGCATATCCGTCTCCGAACAGACTTCTAACGTGCAAAAGTTTTTGTTTTTACCTTCTTTCGGTATCATCTTGAACGTCGAGAAAAAGTTTTCATCGGCGATGTTACGCAAAGCAATTTTCTGCTTCCCCAGCATCGCGGTCGAGTCCAACGAGCCAAATTTATGGAGCTTCATATACTTCTGTCGCTGAATTACAACGTAGTTGCCAACTTTTATCTTAGGAGGAACACTCATTTTAATATTTTACAATTTATTCTTATAATAGCTTAACAACGAGTAACTTCAAAAACTCAACTGACAGCTTTGTTGTTTGACGTATTCCAAGTTCCAATTCCGCTCAACACGTGCACACAGTTTTGTAATTTTAATAAGAAGTCCCATGGGAGCGAATAAACTTCATTTAATATTGGGCTTCCATCCAGCAGGCAAAATTTCGTTAGATGCATTAAAAGAAGACCATATTGACAAATATACCATGTGCTCTGGTGGCAAATTTCGGAACTATATATGGTAGACAGAAAGTGGCAGTTGCATGTTATTTTCAGACAAAATTGAGATTGAGCTCAAATAAGAGGGTCCTACTACAAAATATTACTTCAAGTGAACTTAAATTATTGTTATAATTGAATAGGAAGGACATATGTATAATAACATATCAAAAACAACATTTTTTTTTTTAAGAAATCAGTTTAAAGTACTAAAATAAAAAAAAAAGTATTGAAAAAACGGTCTACGTTCTTTTCAAATAATTTAATAATTATTTCATATTTCTTTTTCCTGGAATATTAAACATTTGAGAAGTTATTTCGAAGTTTATACCTCCCATTCATATGGAAAAATTGTTCATTTTCTGACTTCGTTGTGCTGGATTGAGCCCATGATTTTCGAAATGTAGAACCGGAAATGAGCACCTTACTATCAACCAAACCGATCGCCATCAATCTTTATCATGTCTTTCATAATGAAATTAAGAGAGAATCGAAAATTCACCGAGCTCGGAATCGTAAAAATACACACGAACCGCCCTACAACAGTAGTCAGCTGACGAAAATGTGTCTAGCATATCTGATGGTTTTCTTTTCCCACCAGGTAGAGATTTCCAACTTTTCCATTCGTCAATATAAGCGTACAACTCTTGTAGAATTTTGGGTCGTTGTCCGTTTTTGTCTTGTGTTACGTTCTTTAAGTTGAGAAATTGTACGCAAATCGTAGAGATATATATACTGGAGCTGACAAGCAGCGATTGAGCTGAAGACGGACGTCGGCGCATTCACTTACATGGTGCGCTTACACTCACCCATGAGGCTTGCCTCGAGGCGAGAAGCTACCCTCATCAGGCCATTGCAAACCGGTTCTCAATTTAACCCGTAAGTCACAACGGCAACGAAAGCCGGTGCAGCCTAGGTGTCAAAAAGTTGAGCACAGTGTACTTCTATTGTGGTAGTCACAACGGAAGCAGCTTAACGCAGCCATGAAAAAAGGTTCGCCAACTCTTAACTTTTCCGTAGCCCGTAATTAACCTCAAAATTAATGAGTGATTTTGTTATGTTTAACACGTTGAACCTGTACTTTATGTGCCCCGGACTAAATTAAAATTAGCTACAAAATTGTTTCTAGTTAGTTCGTTGCTTCGTATAAACGAATATGAACACTTTTGTGAGAATTTCAAATTAATTTAAAACTCAACCTGACGCAGAGAGTGAATAGTTATCTGACTTGATGATTTATTGGAGGCGTCAAGCTGCGTCGTGCTGCCGCATTCTACTTTGTATGTGACTCAAGCATTAAAGATCATCCGAATAAAACCAAACTAGACCAAGGTATAAAAGGGCACGCACGAAGTCTATAGCGCCAAATCAGTTTATATGAACCGTCGACAAGTGAAGTGGAAGCAATATAAAAACCCGAAGAACAATGGACGAAACGAGGAACACTACAGAACTAGTATTGTGACCACGGGTGTAAGGGAACAGCAGTTGCCCCCTCGAACAGCATCCAGCAGGAGTGTCAAGGACCACCAGATGAGGTGATCATAACCATCAACCGGCTACAAGTAACAGGAGCGACCTGTCAACATTGGTACGTGGTCGCTGACTGAACGACAATATTGTAAATGGTTACATGGAGCTATTGGAGAGACGGAGCCGGAAGCACCCAAGTATACCACGACTATCCATAGTCAGGACATTTTTCCTACCGTGCGAGGGCTAATGGGACTACAGAGTTGGTGGCAACCGGACGGACTACAACCAAGGCGGCAAGGTTCTCGTACCGTTACACACGTATGGCAGCCACTGGTAAAATTTTTGATGAATTTTCGATTGGTACTATCTGCCTACTGGGAGCCTGCTTGCTTGACACTTGACACTGACAATTTGCCGCTTGGCTTTGACGTTCGTTTACCTTCCGTGAGCCGCGTACAACATTCCACCAACGGTTTGTAATATTTTTGTTGTTCTTTATACTGTATTACTTTCTAAATGGCCAAACATCATCCCGATTTAATTTTCTGTCGCAAACAGCCAGGAGTAGGTGAGATATACTTCATAGCAAAAACCACCTATTTAAGGTTATGTTTACATTAATTTTCCACTATTTTCAGCAATCGGACGCCTTTGCGAGAAATGCGACGGAAAGTGTGTGATTTGCGACTCGTACGTTCGACCGTGCACCCTCGTTCGTATCTGCGACGAATGTAACTACGGTTCTTACCAGGGACGATGTGTGATTTGTGGCGGGCCAGGAGTTTCGGATGCGTACTACTGCAAGGAGTGCACGATACAAGAAAAAGACGTAAGTCTCGATTTCAGTTTTGCGGCTTTCAATTAAAAGTTTTTATTTTAGAGAGACGGATGCCCGAAAATTGTGAATCTGGGCAGCTCAAAAACAGATTTGTTCTACGAACGGAAAAAATATGGGTTCAAGCAAAGGTAAGCAGAGCGTTACTTCCTTTGCATAGTTGCTAATGATCTATTTCTTATTTCAGTTATTAGCTGTACTTGTCCAACTTCCTTCTCTCGGTGTTGTATACAGGCGTATTGGAAGCGCCTTAGTTCCGGTGACAAAGAATCCAACGATGAACATAGTTTAAGGTTATTACACAATATTTTAATTTACTACTGAATTTAGTTATTAAAATGAGATTTTCCAATTAAAAAAAAAACACGATACGAATAATATGCGGCTCTTCTCTCAGTAATTTTTTTTCAAGTTCATTGAGCTGAGTGACAGCATTTTCATAAGTTCTCTAAGCTGAGAAAGTGCGCCCAAATGGGGGTTTCTTCTACAAATCTCGAGTTGGGAAGGAATCGCCCATTTTGCATGAAGGGACTAAATCTATTATTATTATTATAAACTAATAACAAGTTGTTGTAACTTCTGCAAATACCTAAATAAATTTGAAAGGTGGCGATCAATCACCTGTTCAAAGTACTTTGGACTTCTTCCTGGGTCAAATGAGGTCATTATCTAAATTCTCTAACAATCTCCTAGGTGGACCACAAGCTACTCACCCGACTCTAATGTAGAGATATGTATATGTACTGTAGATGACGAGCAGCGACTGTTCTGAGGCTGGGCGACTCCTCGCGAGGGACCGGCAATTAACACTATGCTACTATTAGCACCTTACTCACATTTATGTTGTATTCTGGTCTTGAACACGAAAAACACCATTCAACCTGAAATTTAGATAGCTTTTGCACTTGCAAAAAATTTGGCAATATGAGTGTAGGGTGGGGGGGGGGGAAACACTGCGTTCGAAAGCCGAGATTAAGACATTCTAAAAACATATCTCGTAAACGGTTAATACCACGAAATTGAAACGTAATGCCTATCTGTAGGTAGGACCAGAAGCAAAGATTTGAGTGGAAAGTTCGTGCGGGGTTTGGGGTGAAAAACTTTAGATTACGATATCTCACGAACCAATGATTCAAGAATAATGAAATAAAATTGTTTAAAGGCCTTTGGGGGATAGGAAAAACACGTCTCATATCTAAGAACAGCTTAAGATAGATGCTTAAAATTTGTACGGGAAGTAAGCCTAACAGACACCCAACGGGAACCATATTTGGAGGTGTGGATGTAGGGGGCGAAGTTCGAGGGTGGGATGTATTTTAATTATCTATAGAATGGCTTATACTAGTAAGTTGAAACTTGGTGAGTATATGTAGATCTACTAGAAAAGTAATCTAGTTAAAAGTAAGTATCCATTAGGGAAGGGGCCATAAAAATTGCTCAGTAAAAATGGAGTGCATATATCTTTAGCCATAGAGAATAAGTAGGCAAGTCAAAAAACGAAACTATTTAGGGCAGCACTTTTTTGCTACTTTTACTATTGAACTATTCCTATAAATCCAGTTTTTGTGAAAAAAAAATTAAGGTCGTTTCTCAATTCCTTGCTTCGTCTACGTCTAGTTATAACAGTTAATGACGTCAGACGTAGTAAAGCTGTGTCTAAATTCATTTTCGGTTCTATCAATCAATTTATGATTTTTGAAGTGTCAAATAAGCATCAGCTTATCCATTTTGACGGTTTAGCCGAGCTTTTTCTAAACTGTTATAACAGCAGTAGATAGTAGACGAAGCAAGGAATTGAGAAACGACCTAAATGTGTTGACATCGCAGTGATCAAATACATACACAATATAACTTCTTCACAGTGCGTGTAAGTCTTGGGAGATGACCACAGTACAATTATCCCATTTTACTAATTTTCGACTAACCAAGTTATTCCCTGTGACCACAGGTATATTCACGAATTTCGTTATATCTCTTAGGTCTTCTTAAATATAAAAAAAAAATGTATTGACATATTCCTCACTTAAATGCCTAGAAAGCGTTTTCACGATTTTTTGAAATTCAAATTTTATAAAGGGGTCTGATTAGATATCGAAAATCTTTTCACTTTCATGGGCTTGTTTAAAAGTCTGCGAAAATTCATTTTCAGGGTTTTCCCGTTACAATCCTTGAAAGGGTAGAAACGGGTTGAACACGTTTTCGCGAATTCACTCTTAGGAGTGATAAGACATCGAATTGGTTTTACATCTTTCGGCTTTCTTTATATTTATCTAAAAACCCTTTTCAGGTTTTTGTTTTGAAATCGTTTTCATTTGGCGTCAATTTTTCTGTGTACCAATATTTATGACTAGACTAGGTACATTTAATTGTTAAAAGTACGTCTCTACGTGGATAGATAACCGTGAGACGACTTTGGAAAAGTGATAGTGATATATCGCCCGTCCAGAGACATCACACGTATTCACTTAGACAATATCAGTTTAATAACTATCGTCTGCATAATTGTGATTAAGTAATAGGTTGTTGTTTTAAGGGTTTTTTTTCGTTTCATTCTAGGCTTGCTTATGTTTTGACAAATTTTTCAAAATTTCTAGTGTCAGATGAGATATCAAATTGCTTTTTATGTAACCACCTAAACAAATTGTTAGATTTTTTTTTCCGAATTTAATCCTCAAGTGAATGTATTGTAGCCGTCATATCTCTTAAGTCTGACGGGGCATTGGACATTGGTTTTTAGTGTAAATAATAATCCGAAATGCGAGTCGTCTAAAACGACCTTTTTGTATGTTTAATCGGTTTAATCTATTCGAGATATTTGTATGTCTATTTATGGATAAAATTTGATTTTCAAAAAGACCTACTTGTCTGGAAACAACTGATGCTATAAGAGATTTGACTGCGTCCTGGAGTATGACCCAATTCCGAAATTCATGTAGTATATGCGGCAGTGGCGTAAGCAGTCTAGCGCGGTCCCATTTTAGCGGTTTTCCAAACATTCACTCGAAAAAAGGCAGATTTTTATTATTAATTCTATTGTTGCGTGCAACAAAAAAGAGTTCCAATCCACACAGTTGTCCCTGATGGCAGTAAAAGAACACAGAACAATTTGCATAAATTTTGTAATTTCTTTGCGGTCAAGAATGTTAATTATTAATAATTTTCTATGTTGTAAACTTCAAAATGGGTTGCAAATCTAATACAATATCGAAAATACTCTGTTAAACATAATTCTAAGTTGCATAGGTTTTGTGGTTTTTTTTGTAGTCTACATAACGAAACTACGTTCTTAACCATTTTGAGCATATCGCTGACCTCGGCGAGTGGTGCCCATTTATTATTACTTTAACAACAAGCTTAATCTTTTCCCAAAATTTCAAACTTTTAGAATTATTGTGATTTGATTCACTGGCCTACGTATCTGGAATCGAGCAGAGGCCAAATAACTGCTTTTGTAATTCGATTCTTGTCCATACAGTCTTCATGGAATTTCTTTTCTACGTATTATTCGTAGGTACATACATACGAGTAAATCGAGTGTTGAGCTTATTATGCTGGACACTTGAGTTTATCTGCAGCATGACCTTCTATACTGTATTAGTCTTTCAATGCTTGTGCACAAAATAGCTATAGATAAGGCTCTGGTTATACATAAAACACAACATCTAATCGGGCTTAGTTTATTTTATTCACTCGGACGAGAATAGTGATTATCAGGATTGCAAATAATAATAATAATAATAGAAATGAGTTCTATAGCAGACTTGGATAAACAGTACTCGCCCAGCTTGTGGGTTAAACGTTTTCCACCTGGAGACGAAGTCTTAGAACATCACGTGAAAGTTGCCACTGAAGGTACTGTAACAATTTCAATAATATGAGCATACGTAACCGGAGCCGCAGATCTGAAATTTTTTATTCAGATGGTTCATGTGGCGCCAGTAAATAATTGAAAACGTTTTTAACAGAAACCCAGAAAAACTTAGAGAAATATAAATGTAATCGAAATGTTCCTTACGGAACTGGTGAAATGGAACGGATGGATATTTATTTTGCGGGAGAGGAAACTGGTTTGAAATTAATTTAATTATTATAATTTTCATTCAATGTACACTCATTTATTTTAATTTACTATAGGAAGTCCGATCGTAGTATACATCCACGGTGGATACTGGCAAAAGCTCTCGAAAGAAAGTTCAGCATACTGCGCTTCCCCTCTGATTGAAAGAGGATATCGTGTTATTATTTTGGATTACGACCTCTGTCCGAAAGTAACTCTTGAGGAAATTGTGAAAGAGACGAAAAGAGCGATTGAAGCCGTGTTTGAATATGCAGATCAAACGAATGCAAAGTTTGTTTCCTTGTCGTTAATGAATTTACGGTAAAATATTTTCAAAATACATTTATTCTAGGGGCGTTACTATAGTTGGCCATTCTGCAGGAGCGCATTTAATAGCTTCAGTACTTCAAAATGAAGACATCATGCACATAACCAACTTGGACCGTCTTGTGGCAGTTTTCTTCATTTCAGGCGTATTTGATTTAACTGATCTACGGAAAACTTGTATCAATCGTGATAACATTTTATCCTTGGACGAAACCAACGAAAGAAGCTGTTCTCCTATTTTTCAGAGTTTTACGCACTTGAAATTGCTGAAAACAGCATTTTATGTTTACGTAGCTCAATATGATAGTCCTGTTTTTAATAAGCAATCGCAAGACTTCCAGGTTCATCTGGATAGTTGTGGTCTCTCATCGGATCTGATAATTGTTCAAAACTGTGACCATTTTGACGTTGTAGAGAACCTTTCAGATACAAATTTTGAAATTACACAGAAAATTATTAAATATTTTAACAATTGAATGAAATTTACCTGTACTTTTCTAAATAAATTTGAATTTTTCTTTGGAAATACCTATTTTCGGATGACTAGTCCCGAGTCCCTCTTTGTAAATAAGATCTGATCATGTCATGTCCCACTGCTGCAATGGAAGCCCAGATAGGTTTGGCCCTATTACACTTCGAGATAAATAAGGAAGCTCTTAGAAAGGGCATAAGGCTAGAGCAGTACAATAAATTCAAGGCAGGAAACCTTGTCGGTCACCTTAAAATTCTACAGGAATTTAATCAGAATGACCTAACCGACTCAGTAAACGATAACATGCCAAAACTATATGATTTTGAGAAACCATACATGGTGACTTCGGGAGATTGCGTATCATGGATATTTTGGGGAAGGTGGTTCAGTCTGGTACACGGATGGTTCTAGGACCTATAGTGGAACTGGAGCAGACGTATTTGAACCCAGTTGTAAAATATGGACGGTAATGTTTCAAACAGCAACTCGATTTTGTGATACCACATCTGAAACCACGGCATACATTCTGTGTGATTGTGATGAAGTGGCCTGATCAAGAAGATAGATTCTCAGTGGATTTACTCTCACCTATGAAGACTTGTCGAAAGCTCCTCTGAGTAAAATCATCTCCTTTCTTAAAGGAATAGATAGGACCTAGGGAGTGGTTGAGAGCCAGGAACAAAAGACTTCTTAGGTCGTGGTTCGAGAAGTGAGGCTTCTATTGGCTCTACCAAACAAATAAACAACCCTACATCATGTTTTCAGACAAACGTACGGATGAAGAAACAGGCAATCATTGCAAGTAAATAAAATTTATTTTCTTTATTATCATGTAAAGTTAACCCTTCATACAGTTTACTAACAATTTCGTAATGTCATAATCATCGTTAACTAAATTTTCAACAATATCGAAATGATCGACTTTTTCGAGATACTTGAATTCGGCTCCAAACTCCTTAAGATGGTCACCTATTTTCCTGGATTGTTCAATAAAGAAAGGACTCTCATACTCACCCACACACGAATAAATTTTCAATGTAAGTTCTTTCAAATGTTCGAAATTATTAAAAAGGGGCGACAGTTGATTAACATTCGATTCGTCTAGAGTTAGCATATTATTTTCATTTACAGAAGTGTTAATCAATGGGTTTAAATCGTAGACGCCTGCCATAAGAAAGAGTCCTTTCAATAAATTGATGTTGGCTAATTCCGTGGATTCTTTGTCCAAAGCAGAAATTACCAAATGAGCACCAGCAGAATGTCCCATAATACAAACAGTCCTAATAACGATAGTAATAGTTAATGCATTATTATACCGACTACGATTGAGTGCAGTACTTACTCAGTATCGGTTTTTGCAGCATAGTCAAGAACAAACTTAAAACAAGCCTTTATTTCTGCAATTAAGGCAGCCAGTGTAACCGATGGACATAGGTCGTATCCGGCTACAATGACACGATATCCTCTCTCAACGTACGGTCCAATCCAATATGCCGCCATGTCTTTACTAAATTCTTGCCAGTACCCGCCATGTACGAATAATATAATCGGACTGCCTGGTTGTTGAAATAGAAGTTTTTTAAGATTAGAAGTGAACTTGTGAATTATTTATGTATCTTACTGACCTTTTTCCGCACCCTTGTAGTAAATATCTAGTAATTGTCTTTCGCCGGTTCCATACCTGACATTGCTCTGGTTCAGATCCTTTGCATTTTTTTCAGATTCTAAAATAGAGATACAAATAAAATTGTATAATTGATCTATTTATAATTGTAAATTCGCTTATGAAGTAAACCGAACGATGAGATTCAGAAATTATACAGCAAGTAGCTTAGGTCGAATGAGACAAAAATAAGCTGCAAAGAGTCTGGGCGAAACTTAATTATTTTAGAAGAACCAATTGGATGCTTCAACAAACCTAGGAGATATGACGAATTGTGAAAACATATACAAACCCATCACATCTTCATCGTGAAATTGGTTTTTAGGTCATTACATAAAATGCTCGTAGAAGTAGTAGCCAACTGTATATTTCATCACAACTAAGGGATGCCAAAAATTGTGAAATATATGGAACTCCTGTACTCCTGGGTTGAATATTGAAAATTCGTGAATTCGGTTTGTATGCGATTATATAAGTGTCTCGAAACAACCGTAAGGTAAGTGTGCCTAAAGGCTGGTTTACATGACGAATGCAATATCTTTTACTGATATTATGAGCGAGAAGGAAAATCTCTTATGAGAAACTGATCAGGAGTGAAACGAATAGATATCATGTTTAGCAAAAAATATTGACAATATTTCTCTGAATTTTGTTTTTTGCAGTGGTTTCTTTCTACTCCATTGAAAATTCGAAATGCTAGCTCTCTCACAATTTCAATAAAAAATGTTTGCATTTGTCATGTAAACCAGCCTTAAGGCGGAGAACTTGTGGCGCACAAACTCTTTAATCACTTCATTTAATTTGACCCGAAAATTGTGAGCTTCGTCCAGACTGTTGGGTGATTTTTACATTAAACGAAGCAGTACATCTGTTTATGCGGTAAAAGAAATACTGTCCGACTGGATTAACATCCAAGCAGACCTCCACCTGACGTTGGGGTGCAGACAGTCCAAACTGTCCTTGGTAGGTCATTTCAAGAAACGAACCTGCAAATTTCTCAAACTGAGTTGGAATCAGGTTCAGTTCTTGATCGCGCTAATTACAGGACATTGTAAGCTTGAAAACAATCTGTGTACGATTGGACTGGATGCATACAATATTTGCAGATTGTGTGAAGAAGAAGAGGAAACTGCACGTTCTATGCCATCGCGGAAAACTCGTACACAGAAGACTCTTGGACATTATTTCCTAACACCATTGGAACTCATGTCCAACTCATAGAAGAGCATATTAAAATTTATTGATATAACCGTCCTGATTGAGTTATAATAAGCGAGGACTATCACAATAGGCCCACTGGGTCTGCAGTGAATTTTAGACCGTCAACCAGCATATACAATCTTATTTATAAAGATATCACTAAAGTTTGAATATGTTCTACATTTTTATTTTGCGAGTCTGTACAGAACTAGAAACAATAGTCAAATTCAACGTTTTAGCAGATCTACTACAATTGTAGTAGAGGAACAATGATGACCGAAATTGACGGGCAAGCGTACAATTTATTGTGTGGCCGTCACACTCACTTCTTGATCTCATCTGCTGATAAAAATAATCAGCTTAAAAATTGAGGCGGTAAGAACATGAGTGGCCCATAGAGCTATAGCTAACGGAGATCGTAAAGCGACGTTTCTGTATAAAGCACTTTGAAGCATTTTGATGCAAAATTGAACATTTTTGTATGGAGCGTTTCACGCCCGGTGGCAGTGAAATGCAAATAGTAGCGAAGTATTTAAAGGTTGGGCTTTTTTTCTTTTCAATACCGGAGTATAACATACATGTGAGTAAGATGCTGATTGCAGCATAGTGAATATCGCCGGTCCTTTGCGAGAAAACCTCCGGCTTCAAAAAAGTCGCTGCACGCTATCTCCATTATACATATAGCTCTATGAGTGAGCCATTCCCCTCAGAAGCTCAACCGAAATACTGGCAAGTGAAGATTTGGTGAATGCAAAAGTTCATTAAGAAATTGAGCATATCAATTAATTTTTTATACTTGGTGAATTGATTGGATCCTGTTTTGACCACTCTGGTCTTTTGGTCAAGTGGATGAGAGTTGAATTTCTGTAATGAACTCAGTTTCTTAAAAAATGAGGTTTGGCCCGCTCTGACTGTAACCGCCTTAACTATTCTGCGAAATAAACTTGCAATACGAATAAAACACAAATATATACCTTATAATGTAATTTTATGTACTCGTATAAAAAATTTACCTTCTTTTCCAAATTTATATGCATGTTCCAGAGCACTTGCTGAATCAAATCGTTTACACCACTCACTGGGAAACAACAACTTTTCCTGTTCATTTACGGCCATTAATTCAGGCATTGCAAAAATACAAAAAAACACTAAACCAAAACTGAATTGAATGAATATTGAGAAAAAAACGCGCGTTCGTCTACTATTTCGTACGACTAAAATCGATATTGACCCGTACTCTGGGAGTGCTATGCGGTTTCTGGTGTCTGAGCAACAGGCGCCCACAGCACAAAGCCACAACCTGTTGATGATGCAAATGAAAAAAGTTCAAGAATCAAGTTAGTTCAGTCCACCTTCGGCCGTTCACTTTCATTGCGATCTGCGCACACGTCTTAATTCGTAAAGGCACAGAAAATAATACCCCGGATGCTGATTGTCTTGTAGAATATCGCTGGCATGAGAGTTGTTTTTGTGTTTTTCCATAATATCAATTGTATTTATATCTTATAGTAGTACCACCGAGCTTACTTCTATGTTTTAATCGGTTTAAACTAGAGGCGCTGCATGTTTTTATCAATTCCCTCTTATCACTATCTAAGTGGTTGATTGGTTCCGGCGCGGGCGTGGAAAAATTGTGTAGTGAAAATCTGTCACAGTCAGCCAGTCTCATTTAGTCAGTCTCATTCAGTCAGTCTCATTTGTATATACAGACGTCAGAAAATAAAAAATATCAACTATTAGCAACGACTATCCATAAGAATATAGTACACTACACAAAATTTTTCTTATCAAAATTTGACCTTGGTTTCTTTATTTAATTATATGAGAGAAATAGAGAGCAACAGACGTTGCTTGATGAAATAGGAGACAAATTATAATGGCAAACGGAATACAACTTTCTTTCACACTGGGTGTATTGTCTTACTTTCTTTTCATATTTTTTTTTAAACCTTAAAATCTACTTTGTAAAATTCAAATTACTAGCATACAACACCGAACGAATGAACATTTTTTACTTATTTTGAATTTTCCTTTTTGTTACACTTTTATTATGTTTTACAAATCCACTCTCACCCTACCGTCGAAAAATCTCGCTATATGGGCAAATCGAAAACAAAATAAATTGTGGCATATCCACCTCATGGGGGGGACATACGTTCGTTCGACTGCCCTCCAAAAATCATTAAAGAACAATCAAACGCACCAATTTGGCCGCACACTGTTAGTTGGTGATATATTATTCTATTCTCGCAAATCAAAAAACAACTTTGCCAAAATATTCTAGATAAGTGGTACTTGACTGTACCATGCACCTCCAAGAACCCCCTTTTAAGTGTTCCAATTTGTATTGTTGTTGGTTGAATTGTACCATAATAGTGAAACGGAGATCTTATTTTCGTTATTAGTTAGTATTATTTTTGGGGTTCTCCTCATTTCTCCCACCTTAGAATGAATGTTTTATTGCGTTATTGTTCCGTAAGCTCAGATTCCTTTTTTTTGACCTTTTCTGCACTTAATCAATTGGGTGAACCGAAAACTGAGAGAAATTGGTTAATTAGTTCCTTTAGCTTTTATTATTTATTTTATAGAAGCGATTTGTTGTATAAAAGCTGCAAAAAGAATTTTTTTTCCACGTTTCACGACTAGTAAACTGTCTGAGCAGAACTTTATTATTGTTAGGAAGTGCTAATGCCATTGTCACTCTACACATGAATTACGTTTTTCGATCATGGGCTGTGCTGCGGGAATCACCAAATTTAAACTTCCTGGTACATTTAGACCCGTTCCTACGATCGTCAGTAACGTTCTAACTGGAACTTTAACTGACAGATTTTCATACGAAACTTACAGTCAAAGTTCTGGTTAAATTTTAACTGAAGGTCGTAATAACGGCCCTTAGAACATATGAATTTTGGAATGTCTTGATCTCAGCTCTCGAACGTCTTTCCTCCACGTCCAAATCTCTCCATTCATATCGGCAATTTTTTCTCAAATGATTTCGCACTCTTAGGGCCGTCATTACAATCTTCAGTTAAACTCTAACTGTAAGTTTCGTATGCACATCTGTCAGTTAAAGTTGCAGTTAAAACGTAACTCATTATCGTAGGAACGGGTCTTAGTGTAATTGGTTCTAGAACGAACTAACTCCGTGTACTATTATATTTACAAAATTTAAAATAACTTTCGAAGCAAAAAGAAATTAAGTCTAAATCTATAATCTATTTATTTTTGTATTTCAAATACTCTTTATTTTCTGTTTACGGCATTTCCGTAACAAATGCGTTTCATTGGGGAAAATAAATTTTAATTAAATTTTCAACTGCTTGAAGACAATCTACACCTTTTCAACATGTATTTTAGTAATCTGTACATTGTATTTCAGAACAGTGAATTCTATTTCAGAATACGTAAGTTTGAATTCAGAAAAAATGAATTGTATTTCAGAGTATATGAATTGAATTTCAGAACACATATAACGTAACATTTAAAGTGATAATCGAAATAAGACTTAATATCACACTTGCATAACATCCAATGCCAAAGCTTCGGCATGAAAACTATATGTAGTATGCTGCGCTGCCCGAGCACAGTCACCACCAGCTACTGTTTCTTGTGCTTGATCGATCTTCTTTAGGTACACCAAACGTTGTTCACCAATGCCTGGGCCAGCTGCAAGTGTCCTTTCACATAGGATACGATTTTCGACCAAATATGATCAACAGGATTAAGCATTGGATAATATGGCGAAAGACGTAGCAAGTTTGCAGTACCATGTTCACTCACCTTTCTGATGGCCACTTCCAGTCTCGCATGACATGGGGCATTGTCGCAAACAATAATCAAATCTTACAATTGATTCCCCATTTCTTGCCACCGATGAAGAATAGTTTTCAACCAATTTGCCAGTTGCCAAGTAAATGAACCCCTTCTTCTCTCCATTGACACCGGAGATTGCTGCAATACAATAATTAAATTGAATGTCAACATGCTAATAAAGAATGCAATGGTATCTAAAATACAGCTTAGTTTTCTGAATTCAAACTTACATATTCTGAAATACAATTCACCATTTTGAAATATAATTTACCTAATAGGAAATTAATATTATATATAATCTGAAATACATGTTGAAAAGGTGTAGCATCCAAAGATGCTAATAGTTGCAGCATGAGTGATATTATCTACCACTCCTGCTCGATCCACAAACAATATATTGTTAGCGTTAAGCCTCATTCAATGGTTCCGATCCGATCCGGCAACGTCGAAGGTGTAAAATTCCTAGGCACAATAGGTGTGTTTCAATCAAAGTGACACTATTGAGGTGTTAGTTTGATTTTTAGTGTGGCGAAGGAGGTGGTGAAATTCAATAATTCACCTCTTAGCGTCGGAACGGATAGAAGGTGAAAGTTGGTTAACTTTACCCCTCCGTTTTGTGTCTGGGCTAGTTACCGGAAGTATTCTGACTAGGCGTTCCATTATTTCCTTTAGATGTGTGTCGAATGGAGAAACTTAACACTCTCCGTCTTCCGGGTCGGATTGGAACAGAACCATTATAACTGAGGCTTTATCCAGAAATCAGTGTTATAGAACATGTCGCATGTCGGCGTTAGGATCATCCAGGTTCCATTAACTTCTTATTAAGTAGAGATGCAGTCAAGTGAACACCAGAAGATTGTCCAATAAATGACACACATCTAAAAAAATTAAAACAAAGTCCATATATTTTTTTCGCAAATGTATGCTTTGCACAGTCTATGATAAACTCCTGATTTCTATGGAAGGGCTTTGAGTTATTTTTAGAACGAGGTCAAAATCAATAATTATGGTTCGATGTCCAAATGTTATCCACTATGCGAGGTACGCAAATCGTTACTACTTCTTTGCTCATTTTTTTCCATCATCCACCGTGATAGGAGTTCCTGCTAACACCAAACCTATCGATTCAGCTTTAAAATAAATAAATAGCAAATGCTTCGCGCCTGAACCTTACTTAATATATTATGTATAGTTGGTTTTTGTATTTTTTCAAATTAAGTTTTCTTGTAAATAGGTAGATTTGTAAATTCATTAAAATCAGCCATTGAAAGGAAGTACCTAGTATTTATAATTCAATATTCATTGGAGCACTTTGTAAGGTAGATAAGTGAAAAATATGAGGCGTTACTCCACTCGGATCGAGTGTAATAATAGGCCCGGTAGACATCCCAAAGAGTTAGTCCAGCAAGGTAAACGCAGAAAGAGACATATCCGTCATATTTGATTTTATATCGGATCAAATGTAATATCTACAGATAGAAGCGAAGTTAGATGGGGAAACTTTTTTTCCACGAAGGAATTGAGATAAATTTCTGCTTTTATTTTCCCAAAAGTTTTCGAAAAGTAATTAACTATTTTAGAAATTATTTCATTAAGTTTATTTACATTCGAAAAATAAAAATAAAGATTACGTTAAGAGAAAAACTAAAAACAGAAAATGATAGTCACTATGAATCCTCTTCGTCCGATATTACTATTTCTTCCACGTGGTCAATATCAGTAACGGAAGTTTTATTTTTTTCCATTTCTTGTATAATCAACGGTTCATTCTCTTTATTATTGGTGTCTCTAGGCACTTCTTTATCACAATTGTCCTCATTGGAAACTATGAAGACTTCATTGACATTTTCGTTGCTATTGGTTTCAGCTTGATTAATATTCGTTGGAAGCAAATTGTCCTCGATGTTTCCACTACCTCCACTTGTATTTTGTTTTTCTTTATGTTCCGCAGCCGCTAACTCTTGTTCTTTAGCATACCTATAAACGTATTGAGTGAAGAGATATACATTTATTGTAGATGTTTATTGTATTTACCTATCTATTATGGTTCCAATTTTCGCGTGATATTTCTGATTCTCAGTTAGTTTAGCATTTAAAGATTGATCGGTTTGTGCTGGATCGCTAGTTGTTCCCGTGAAATGCGAAACAGTTTCGTACAAATCGGTTTTTCGTCTGTTCTGTAGCGATTTTCCAATTTTCACAAATGCATCTTGCGCTGCAATAAACAAAAATAGTCGGATTTTATAAGAATCACAAAAAAGGCAAACACTAACCAATTTTTTTAACATCATCTGCTCTAAGTCCGAACCCATACTGAACGTTACAATGCTCTAGGCATCGTAGTACATCGAAGAAGTCAGGAAATGTGTTTGTCCTATTAACAAAGGCTTGAATAGTTTTATTGAACTGAGGATAGCATGTTCCCTGGAAGCAAATAGGTTTCTTGACTGATCTATGAGCGTGTTTGCTTTCTCCGGTCAAGTCGCATATTTGTTCGTAGATCTAAAAATATATTTTCGATTAAGTGCTATCGAAATTGATAAGAAAAAAACGAATCAGTTCACTCACCTTACACGCGTGTTTTTTGAATCGCTCGACTTGTAAGAATGTTGAATTGTCTTCGTCACCCAAATCTACATCAGACTCTTCCAATTTAGCAATGCGTTTTGTCACAATAAGAAGACCCTTACTCAATCGCCGAATTTGACGATCTCGTCGCTCATTTCCTGTCGATGTCATCTCCTCATTCGACATGACGGCCGATTTACTCTTTCGCCGTATTTTTAGTTCTTCGACTACTGTTTTCAGCTGATAGTAAACCAATTCAGGAGTGGCTTTAATTTCATCACTTACAGCTCTCACTGTTTTGCAAAAACCCCTAGAGCTCACAAAGTCGGGATGGACCGAATGATAATATTTTAGCAACTTTTTCTCTATTAGCGTGTTCATATCATCGGAAGGATCCGCTTTTTTACATTCCTCAACTAAGGCAGCAAATGTAGGCGTGATTGGATTCTCTTCAGTTACTTCCTCTGCAGATGTATCAGCTTCAACTTCGCCTGTTTCAGATTTTTCCTCTTCCATGATTTCTTTAGCTGAAACTTCCGGTTCTTCATTTTCGAAAGTTATTACAGGACTTTCGGTATCAAATCTACTACGGTCTATAGTTTTCGATATTAGAGTAGGCTTTATTCTTTTCGGAGGAGGGGCCGACTCAGAATCTTTTACAGATATTTTGGTCAAATCTCTTTTCTGGAGAATATTTGAATAACCGTTTAGTTCTGGAGACGAACTTGGATTAACTACCGGTTTAGGTGATACCTCAGTTAACATTGTCCGCAGAGTAGGTGATATGTTTGACGCACCTGTTGTCGCTTCAGACTTGAAAATAGTAAGTAAAAAAAAAAAAAAGAACGGTAAATTTTTCCATTTTATCTAACGATATACATATAAAGTATTTTTTACAGCAGTTGGCTGAACCGAAGAATCGCAAAGGAAAACGGCTTTGTTTACGAAAAAGATTTATAAGTCATAATAGATTTGAAATTGGCTGGCTATGCATAAAGATTTATACCTAATTGGCGGTGCATGTCGATATACCTAACCTAGTATACTGCGCTGAGGCATACTCGTACATCACATACAACCAGACATTGCACTCATTAAAATGTAATTGATTGCTTTGATTTTTTTAAAAAAAATACAGTAGTGGGATTTTGTACAAGGCGAGTCGACCAAAATATCGTCCAAACACCGAAATTGACAACTTTGGGATTTTGAGCACTGGTCTCTCGCCTAATAATTTGTCGCCTAAGGTGCTCAAAATCCCAAAGTTGACAATTTCGGTTATTGGACGATATTTTTGGCGGCTCGCCTTGTACAAAATCCCACTACTGGGCACTCAAAACGTTAACGAGTTTTGTTTAACGAGGCTCACTTTATCGCATATTAAATTTTTAACTGTTCAGAGTTTTCGACTATTACCTTCTAAGTAGTAAAACTTAAATCATACATTATGTATGCAATTTTTGTATGTGGCACATCCAAAAATTAAATTAAAATGGCATTTTAATAAACGGAACAAATCGAAGGGTAGCACCTTCTAATCGAATATTTTCGTATGCACCAGAACAGCGTAGAAGATAAAAATCGAAAGCTCTAAGGCTTTCGAGAATCGCACACACACACATCACCAAACGAACATTCAAGTACAGTCTAGACTACAGCCAACTAGTATAAAAGCAGGTAAATCTTTCAGCGCTGGAGATATGTAGTAATTTTTATTACGTGGAATGTGACAGCGACTGTATATACCCGACCGTGTTGGTAGAAAGTGAAAGTGATCGAGTCAATCAGTAGTAGGAAAACGATAAGAAAAGAAAAGTAGGAGTTAAAAGTAAAAAGGATAGGAGGAAAATAGTCGATGTTACGCATAGACTCTTTCTGACGATTGTCAGTTAAATCCGAACCGGAAGTTTAACTAGAAGTTTTGCATGAAAGTCGTTTAGTTAAGGTTCCACTTAGTAGGTAACTGACGATCGTAGGAACGAACCTTAAAGGACTTCAAGACGTACCCGTTCAAAATTTGGGTGGCTTAACTGAATACTCGTAGTCGCACATCTGAACCAGTATTACGAATGAATTGATCTTAAAGAGAGATAAGACGACTAATTTCATTACTACAGCGACCGTGGAAATATCTGTAGTAGATACTGAGTAATCCGACAAAGTTCAAGGCAGTCAATATATGCCGTAATGGCATCGTTTCTAACAAGTCGGAACGCAAATCTCAAGTACGGTCAAACAAAGAGAGATAAGTTTTAGATGCTCCACAGCAGATATGTTAATTGTACTCAAGTCGCGGCCTGATATGATCTTTGTAAATTTTTGCCAGGTCTAATGGTCCGCAAAATTTCGTGCACCTCCGGAGAAAGCCTCGGGGCTTGGAGGCGTCAATCATAAGGAAATGTTCCTTTTTAACGGGTCTTTCACACCGACAATGCACCGGCTTATACCTCTCGTGTTGCTAACCAATCATTTTTTTTTTTTTTTTATTGACTATCCCTCAATGGGTACACTTCCGCAACTCAAAGTACTGGAGACTAAATACTCTCTCAGCTCAATGAACCAGAAAGAATTTTCCATATCAAAGCTGTATGTTGACATGGGCTCAGATTATCTTGGTGTGTCCGATGTGCATGTGCTCCCCAGACAGTACCGATTATTGGTATTAGGGGTAATACAAATGAAACAAACCAAAAAGACATGCACAAATGTTAAGAGAAAAAAAATAAAGATAATAAGTAATAATAATAATAGTAAATAAATAAATTACATTAGAAAATAGCAATAAAATGAATAAAAATTAAGATAGAAACCCCTACCTTTACTGTACGGATCTCACACGGACACGGGGTATCTGTATGCTGTGTACATGAGAGCTTTCTAAAAGCTTGATTTGTTACTATATGTAAGTGAAATCTTTGTTTCTCTATGCAGCATTTGATGTAATTTGATTTTGAAAAACTATTTCCTCGATAGCTAAATCGATGAACAAAAATTGTCTCAAGTACACGCGCATGAGAATGAATAATCGAAGAAAAACGGTGCTGATCAATGGTCACAACGGAATTCGAAACAAGTTTGCGGTTCATTACAAGATTGGAAATATGTTACTCTTGGTATTTGTGGAATAGTGTTTTGAAAATAATTCCTGTCTTTGGTTTTTCCTCAAATTCAGCATTGGGATAGGAATTTAGAGCATATGGCACGAGGGTATCTAAGAGACATTGTTCAATTGCCAAGGACAAATGTAATTTTATATGTAAATTAATTTTAATTTGGTTTTAGTTACGTAATTCATTTCAAAGCGGTTTCTTTTTCAATGCAGACAATGAAACAGTAGTTCTGTTCTTTTTGCCTACACCTTTTACACTTTTTTACACTAGCTGTCGAGCGAGTGCAGAAAAATGCAAAGGGTGAATGGGGAGAGGACAAGAATACTATTTTAGTATGAGTTTGTGTCATTGCCGTGACGTCAAATGTTGTTTAGAGAAGTTAGTGCAAAAAAGTGTAAAAAGTGCAGGTAAAAAGAACAGACCTAATCACAGTCGCAATGACTTATTCCTTCAATCCAAAGTTGCCATTAAATCGGTTTGTTATATGGATTATGAGATCATGGTTTTTAGAAATTAACGAAATCAGCACATTTGGGCAATTGCAAAAGTTAAAGTATTATTAGGCAACATAAAGAAATGAAAAAAGGTGTCGGGTCCAACAAAACGGGATGATATTCACAGAGTCGGTTTCCTTTCTACTAATATTTCCACTTACTTTTGTCGTTTATATTCTACCGCTGAGGTAGCTTTTTATTAGGCTTTCCGGCTTTCCGCGAATATCTTGTTCGTCCTTCTAGAAGTATGGCATGGTTTACTGTTGCAGGACGAATTGACGCCCATATATCATATTCCCCCGAACTGGCCCCTTGTGACTTCTTCCTGTACCCAAAATTAAACTCCTGGATGACGGTAAAGACATTTTCGACTAATGGTGAAATAATCAGTAAAGCCAGTAAACGGTTATTTGAAGAGTTCGACAAAAAGTATTTTACTGATGGATTGAGCGGCCAAGAGAAGAGGTGGTCCATAGAGCTAGTGGAGACGACAAGCCAACGGTTTTATATAAAGCGCTTTGAAGCCAAAAAAACAATGAAAATTAAGACAAAACATCGTCGTTATATCAAATTGTTGTTGCTTAGTGTGTGAGTGAGTGAGACATAACAGGTGCGTTATGTCAATTTGTTGTTGTTTTACGTGCAAGTGAATGCGACGACGTCCGCCTTCAACTCAATCACTGCTTGTCATCTCCAGTATCTCTATGAGGTGCTCTAAGTGCATTGAGTTGGTAGGAGACTACCATATGCAGGCAAATCAAAAAAAAAAAAATTCCGAATAGCTGTTTTCGTACTCAGGCTGGAAAATCTGGAAATCAAATGTTGGTTGACGAATTCGAGAATAAGTATCTAATCAGGAAATCTAGGGAAAAGCCATGTTACGCGGTACAGACAGCATGAAGGACAATGGAGACATTGAATTGAACAAGAGGAGAAATTTTCCCTCGCAGTGAGGAAACTGCAACTTTTGTCAAAATCCCGCTGGTGGTCATTCAATTTGTATTCATGGAGGGTAGAAAACCGTTCCTTACTCATTTGGAAGACCTTAACTAAGAGAAAACGTATAGACGATAACGCCGGAATCCAGCGCTAGAGCGACAAGAAAAAAATCCATGAAATTTAAGTAGACATTAGACTCTATAGCATCTGAGCACTTTGTTGCAGCGTGCCCGATTGGCCGAACTGGGACAATACAAACATCCCAGGCATAAATCTACCTGAAATAAACGACAGACATGACACCCACGATTGCTTATTCCCGCCAATACTGAATGCTCCAGTCGAAACACCGGATAACGGACTATCATCGTCCATCGAATTTGTTTTTCGGTAAATTGAAAACAGCGAAATGACGCCATATGCCGCGCGACCAAATCTTTGCGGAACGATAGATAAGACTCGGTCGCACAGCGCGCGACAGTTTAATTCCGAAGGAAATTTTTACGAAGTGAAATACTAACCTCATCGTCCGACGAATCCAACACAATAATTGCGCTCATTCCGCGTAAAACTACTTTGTGATTTCGTGTTTGAACTTAATGCGTAAAATATTTTGCGTTTTGTTAAGATCCGACCCAATTAGGGAAAAACTACAAGAAATCAGGCGGAATATCAGCACAAATGGAAATCGTAACTCTTTTTCGTGAAAAACACTAAACATTGGTTTGACATTTCACCGAGTTTGGTACTACATTCGAAACAAATTCATTTTTAGTACAAACTCTGGTATCTACCCCTACTTTACTTTCGAACTGTATTATCGGCTTAGATTCTCCAGTAAAAAATGTGGCTGGTCACATACTTAGGCCCGTTCCTACGATCGTCAGTAACGTTCTAACTGAAACTCTAACTGACAGATGCTTATACGAAACTTATAGTGATTTCTTTTCTGCAAAAAAATGTGACCCGTTTCTGCCCTCAATTTTTTTCTAGCAGAAATAACACGTCGGAACTGCTAGAAAAAAATTGAGGGCAGAAACGGGTCACATTTTTTTGCAGAAAAGAAATCACCATTACAGTCAAAGTTCCGGTTAAATTTTAACTGAAATTCGTAATAATGGCCCAGAAGCCAAATTTTTATTTTACGTCTGTTTGAAGGCAGCGGTGAAAGCAATGCTGTTTTTTTTCATCTCTAAATTCTAAAACTCTGCTTTTGCTTCAGTACTGCCAATTTAAAATCCTCTAGAGTTGGGAATGTTGTCAGCAATGGGAACTGAATGTGTTGCGCGTCCTCAATCTTGTGAGGGCAATTGGGACAGAACGGGTTTTCCTCATGCTGTTATGACATTGGCTATTTACTGGCTGTTCTTAAGTGCAATAAAAGTTCAATAAAGAGCCAATCGTGCGACAAGGCGAACAACATTAATAGAAAGAGATAACACTCTTTCCGACGCTAGCGGCATCTAGTAAACGAAATTAACAACTGCATTGTTAAGAAAAATACCGGTTCTAGCGCGTTTCACAGCACTTCCCACAATTTATACGTACCGAACTGTTAAAAACAAGTCTGTAGCAGCACAAAAATCCACTGGTAGCAGGATTTTTCTTGGAGTAAGTGCTAGAATGTTGCGAACCACTGCTCGAATGCGCTACGTTGCGGTTATTTTTTACAGATTGCGCTATTTTGCGGCTTTTTTTTACAGTACTCACTTTACAGCTATTCGGACTGTCTCTCTCACACCAAAGTCTAAATTGTATGTTACATTTTCCATCCCTCTCCATTTGGATTTACTAGCCGCTTTGAAGCCGCAAAAATAGCCAGTGTCATAACAGCATCATGCTTGAAGCGGTGAAGATACTGCTTAAAACAACCGTGTCTGCAGAGAAGCTGAGTCACATAAAAGTCCACTTCTCCGTGCTTGCGGCTTATCCAGTACCGCGTTTACATGGAGGATTGAATCCGGATTCAATCCTTTAAAATCGCATGTAAACGCAGATCGGATCGAAATGAGATCGAACCGAAACCGGTTATGTCGGTACATTTCATGTTTCGATCTTTCAATCTTTGGATTCTCCATGTAAACACGGTACAGCTGTCGATGTTTGGAATTAAATGTGAATAAGCGCTTTCCCAGCGTCCTTACCATTCCTGATAATACGACGTCGCTCGTCTACTTTCGAAATTTCATCTGCTTCTAAGTAAAATGGCTGAAGTTCACAAGCTAGTATGTCAACTGGTAACGTTGCCGATTTTACTTCGATTGCTTCATCAGACACTGTTCGAAAAGCACTAGCAATCCTTAGTGCGCTAAGACGATAGATAGATCGGATTCCGGCTATATACGATTTCTTCTTCGTTGCATCTACCCAGATCGGTGCAGCGTACACCATTACGGATCTCGTGACCGTTGCTAATAGTTTTCACCTGCTGGGACGTGGTCCTCCAAAGTTTGACATGATGCGTGAGAGCTACCATTCACCTTTGAAGCTTTTTCGCTGATCGCCAGAAGATGGTCCTTGAAGGACATTCGAGTGTTGATTAAAACTCCAAGATATCGCAGATTCGGCTGCGAGATGATTTTGTGCTCTCCGGCTCTGAATGTGATAATTTCGCGTACTTTTCGAGAGTTCAAAAGAATCGCCTCCATTTTATACGAAGCCAACTTCAAGTCCGCACTACTTAACAATTGCATATTTCTATCGATCGCATCAATGCACAGAACTTCCAAGATGTGGATATGTTTCAATACTACCACCAGTGCGATACCATCAGCATAGCCAACCAGTGGTGCGTCCGTTGGAAACTCGAAGCAAAAAACGTCATTATACATGATGTTGCATAATGTGGGGCCAAGCACTGAGCCCTGTAGGACTCCTCGTGAAACGTCGTAACGCTTGACGGTGTCCTCAGTGTCATACAGAAGAACTTTTTCTTTGAAGTAGATAGCTATGATTCGCAGTAGATATCCTTGTACGTTGAAACTATTTACTGCTTCCACTATTCGCGACTAGCTCGCTGAGTTGAAGCCATTCTTAACAGTACTTTTTGTCGCCGTTTTTCCATTTTTCACCGGATGTTGCATCACGCGCAATTCTCATAACAGCATGAATGGCGTCGATGGTAAATCTCCCTCAGCGAAATCCAAAGTGTTGCTCAGATAGACCTTCAGATCTCTCGAGTGACTCCTGCAGTCGGTTACTGATAATGCTCTCCAGTACTTTTCCGAATGAGTCCAGCATACATAGTGGCCGGTATGCCGATGGTTGTTCAGGTTGCTTTCCGGGCTTCATTAGCAGCACCAGTCTTGGAGATTCCAAAAAGTGGGGAACACTCCCTCATTGAGACATGCTGTGTACATCCTAGCGAACGTCTCGGCATCCTTCTGACTGACCGTTTTCATCGCTTCTGTTGTCGATCACTTTTCGTATTGTCAGTAGAACCTCTTCAGATGTCACGAGAATACTATCACCCATATCTGCGGGTAGGTGATATATTTGCGTCCGCTACGCTGTCAATAAGTGCGGGAGGGTTGTGGCGCTCTGATTCCTCTTACTCTGCTCATCACTACCTTGTACGACTTGCCCCAGAGGTCGATATCCGCGTGGAATGCGGAGTCCTTCGTGTCTTGAATCGCTTTCTTAAGCTGTAGTCGGCATACTAATTGGACAGTCTACCTCACACTTTGTCTAAATTGTATGTTAAATTCTCTTACGCTTTTCCAGCTTGAAAATAGTGCCACGGCATAATGACAGACCGAGAAAAACCGCCCTTCAACTGAAATTGTGTCGATGTATGCGCCGTCTTCAAGAATAAATTGAACTTATTTAGTATTGGCGCAAACCTGAAAGTTGAGCTTTTTTTTTAAGCATCAAGGTCTTTTGCGTTTTGTGCAGCCCTGTCGCGAAAGTTAAGTGATGGAATGGAAGAAATTCTTCGTCAGTTTGACGTTTAGCAGTGAAGAGTTCAGATGTGACAGATGTGATCTCGGTTCGGTCCTACTATTATTTTTTACTCAAATTTCGTTTTTTCAATAAAAACGGGTTGCGAAAGTCGGGCAAAAAGTGATTTGATATTGAGTACGGGTCGTGAGCGTGAAAATATCCACGGCACCATCGCATTATGGAGCTATAAATGTTGACAAGAAGAAAAGTGAAATTTGGGAAAAAAAGTGAACTTTCGGTGGTCTTAATGCAATAAAATGCAAATGAGCGAGTGATGGAATGACCAAAGGTGTGCATGCGAGACTTAAAATGTCGCGGCGCGTTAATCTGATCGGGATTTGTGCTGTGAGCAGCCTGTGCATTCTCTTGTTGATTGCGACTCAACATCGACCGATAGCGGAACCGTCAACCTACCCTACGGAGCCCTACAACCAAACGGTTACCATTGCCGATGTCCTGCAACGACAGCGCACGAAAATCGCCCAGGAAATGGAAAATTTCGAATATCCGTGCGGCCGGTTCGGCGTCGATGCCGAGAAGCTGTCGGACTTAACACCCGAGTCCGGCGGTAAGCCTGTCCGAAGCGTGATAATAACGACCTGGCGTTCCGGGTCTACCTTTCTCGGCGATATATTGAACGCGATGCCCGCCAACTTCTATCACTACGAGCCACTTCTGAACTTCGACATATCACAGATTCGCGGACCGCCCAACGATGAGAGTGCAATCCGAAACTTAAAGCATCTTCTGAACTGCGACTACAGCGGCATGCACGAGTATCTCGAGTACGGCAAGGATCACAAGTACCTGTTCGAGCACAATGAACGTTTGTGGACACAATGCGAGGAGTATCCACAGTTTTGCTGGCGTCCAAAGTTCCTGACCCCGTTCTGTAAACTCTTTCCAATGCAGAGCATGAAAGTTGTCCGACTACGACTGGCCATCGCTGAACAGCTTCTCGAAGATCCAAAGTGAGTACCAATCAAATTAACACCTGTAGGAAATACAATAGATTTCGATTCTGTACTTTATTTGGTGCGGAAAAGGTTTGCTGTTCGATGTAATTCCCATTTGACCCACTGTTATTCTTCTGCAAATACATTTTAATCAAAAGTTTACATTGCTTTGATTGCGTTTAAGGTTTTGATTCTGTCGCGGAACATCTTTAATTTTTTATTACAAGGGTAGGTAGAAATCTCGAAAGACATTATAAGGAACGCACCTCCAAGTATTTAGTGGGGTACTTTAATCCCTAAAACTACCTCCCTTGATCATAACCAATCAGTGTATGATCGGCCAATGATTTTGATATCGTGTTGTAGTAACGAGTTTGTAGGAAAATTATTATAAACATAATTAAATTTCCACAAATGTTATGCCATAAGCTCATGAGGCTTGGTTCTTCTAAGTCTACGGATGTTGACGATATTCAGCACTGTTTTTATCTCAGTGTTTGCATGAGTTTGCAGCCTTTGATTGTGTTTTACTGCGCATTTCTTGATCACGTCCGCAACTAATTCGATTCGCAAGTCGCGGTGTAGATCCTTGTTTCGAACGTATGACGGAGCATTTACTATTCCACGTAGGACTTTGTTCTTAAATGTTTGAATTATTTAAGGGGCAACACCACTGTAACAGCCTAAGAAAAGGATCTTTTTCGACAATTTTTTTTAATAGAAGGAAAGGAAATAAACTAATTATATGTTGGGAAGTTAATAACCATATATTTAAGTATACAATAAAAAAAAAATTATTGAAAAATTTTACCAAATGGCGTCACTACAGCCATTCTCCCGAGGCATGTTAAATTTTAGGGGCTTTGCGGCACGCAGTTTAACTTACGTAAATTTGAACCTAGCACAAAGAAAAAAAAAACCACAGAATCTTCATGAGTATAGCTAGAGAAAAACGTACGGGAATTTAGAAATATTGGCCGCTATTCACAGTCGTCATAAAGTTGGCTTTGGGTTAGAGCTGTCTTTAGTGTCGTATAATTTATATGACACTAAAGTCAGCTCTAACTTAAAGCTTACTTTATGACGAAAAAAAAATTTAATTGTTGAGTTCACATTTCTTATAATAAATTCAACTATAGAAAGAAAAAAAAAATGTTGTTTTTTAATATTAACATTGTTTTTTACTGGTATAAATGGAGTACTTATGAAAACCATGGCGCCTGCTGGTCGGCATCATAACTTCACTAAAACCTATAAGTCTATTACCTAGCCTTGGCAAAATACTGGAAAAAGTTATATTGAGACGGCTCCATGAGTTCATGGAATTGAAAAAAGTATTACCTAATTTTCAGTTTGGATTCCGCCAGAAACATTCAACAATACATCAACTTCACAGAGTCACTAACGATATTAAAAATAGCTCTCGCAACAAAAAATCAGTGGGTATGGTTGTTCTTGATTTCGAGAAAGCTTTCGACTCTGTTTGGCATAATGGCTTAATTTTCAAGTTCTGGAAACTAAACTGTCCCGTTTATCTTACTAAACTCATTCAATCCTTCCTCTCGAGTCGTACCTCTTATGTCAAAATCAAAGACTGCCTATCATCCAGTAAGTCATTACCAGCAGGCGTCCCTCAGGGCTCTTGTCTAAGCCCATGTCTCTACAATATCTATACATCTGACATACCCAAATCCTCAGACTGCAAAATTGCAGCATTTGCCGATGACACTGCTATCTATGCAGCATCCTCCGATCCATCCACTATAATTAATGACCTGCAAGTCCAACTTCTGGCTCTAGACGAATTCTTTCGCGATTGGAAAATAAAGATCAATACAAGCAAAACCAATGCAATATTTTTCACCAAGAGAAGAGCTCGAAGGTTCTTACCGAACCCCAACTTAACTATTTTCGGCGTACCCATCACTTGGTCAAAGGAGATTAAATACCTAGGGTTCTATTTGGATAAAAAACTTACCTTTCATGAGCACACCGATCAAGTTGCCTCCAAAACTTTGAAGTCCATTCGTATCCTATACCCTTTTATTAATCGGAAGTCTAAACTCAGCCTGGAAAATAAGCTGCTTATATATAAGTCCGTCATGCGTCCCATATTTTCATATGGTGTGCCTATCTGGTATAGCTGCGCGAAAACTCATATACGTAAGCTTCAAATAGTCCAAAATAAATGCCTAAAAATCATTATGAACAAACCATGGCACTTCTCCACTAGTTTACTGCATGAATTATCGAATGTACCTTTAGCTGCTAATTTTTTCGAAAACTTATATAGGAATTTTATTTACAAACTTCAATTTATAAATAACCCACTAATTAACTCTATCTAACCTATATAGTTATTTACTCTTACTTATCATGTATTATCATCATTTATTTTTAGTTTAGTTTAATTATTTTTATTATTTTATCTTGTACTGTTGATTCCGTGTTCAGTTCTGCGAAGGTTTTTCTTAACCATTTTTCCTTCAACCTAATCTAATTAATTTTATTTCAATACAGCCATTGTTAGCTTTAAGTTTCCAACCGTTGTTGTAGAGGCACAAGCCTGATCACAGACTATTCTACTAATGTACATGTAATCATATGGTTCACGACAATAAATTTGAATTTGAATTTGAACTTCACTAAAACTAATTCAATTTGCAAAAATGAAAAAGAATCTTGTAAAAGAATGTACCTAGTAGTTATAGTCTATCGAAGGGATTTTTTTTTTTTTTTTTTTTTTTTTTTTCAAAAATAAATAACTTACAGTATTTCAAACTCAGTTTTTTTAAGAAAAATTTGCGTTTAATAATTTATAAAAAAAGTTCCAAGCAAAAAATTAAAAAAAGTTCTCGATAGACTATAGAGAAAAAAGTTATCAAAATTAAAAAAAAAGTTGAAAAATATTGAAAACGAGTTATCGTGCCGACCATGTCTAAAAACATAGGCCGCTATTCACAGTCGTCATAAAGTTGGCTTTAAGTTAGAGCTGACTTCAGTGTCATATAAATTATACGACACTAAAGTCAGCTCTAACCCAAAGCCAACTTTATGACGACTGTGAATAGCGGCCATAGTTTCGAGAAAAATACGTTTTAAGTTTTTGATAGGTAAAACGTTAACTTACGGCTAGTCTCCCATTCTAGCTTCGTACTGTACGCTTCCTTCCTCTTTTATCTTCGTGTTTTTCACAGATGGTCCTATGAATGACCTTGTTTTCTATGATACTCGGCTTTTACGAAAACATATATGCTAAACGCTGCTGTTGAGAGTGGCGCGTCAAATAGCCAGGAAACAGCTTTAAACCGATGTATGGCCACATTAAGGGCCGGTTTCACAGTCTAGGTTTAAACCAAAAATTTGGTTTAAACTTAGGAATTTGTTCGTGAGATCCTAAGCTTAAACCAAATTTTTGGTTTAAACTTCGACTGTGAAACCGGCCCTTAGTGCTATAGCTTTGTAATGGAGTGGAATTTTCTAAATTCAAAATTTTTTTATAATTTAAAAAAAAAAAAATCGATTTCCAAAGTGATATGAGCCCTTAAGCATTAGTTTTCTTAAGCTAGTGTTACACTGTTTGATCATGTGGTCAAATAGCAGCAATGAGCAATGTGAAATAGCGAATTCCGGTTATTCTCGCAATATCCGCTCGGTCAAATTCGCTATTTCGCATTGTTTATTACTGCAATTTGACCACTTGGTGCAGTCATATAATTGGATGCCAGACAGTTTGCAATATCTGCTGATATATCAAAATTTTATTCTGTGTTGATAGCTCAGATTTTCGTCAGTTTATATTTATATTACTTTATTATTTTAATAATACAGTATTGTGATTGATTTTTTTTAAAAAAAAATTTGCTACCCTGAAAAAATGGTTTTTTCTCGTTTCATAGCTAGTAGACACGAAAAAACAATAAATATTTTCAGTCCGTCTGTCCGCCGTACACAAAATCGTTTGAAGGCTCATAGCTCCCAAACGCCAGTCTCTAAGTCTCTGTGTAGTTAATACTGTAGTCCTTCATGCCACACTTTGTCAAAAGTCTGCGCAACATCCAAGAAGATTGCCGAACATATATTTTTCTTCTCTAGTGCCTTCTCAACTATGTCCGTAATTCGATGTACCTGTAGTTGGATTTTGTTCAAGACGAGTCGGCCAAAATATCGTCCAAAAACCGAAAATGACAACTTTGGGATTTTGAGTACTGGTCTCTCGCCTATGAATTTGTCGCCTAAGGTGCTCAAAATCCCAAAGTTGTCAATTTCGGTTGTTGGACGATATTTTGGGCGACTTGCCTTGTACAAAACCCCACTACTGACCTAGATTTTTTTTGTCTAAGTCCAAATTGATGATTTGAATTTAGTCTTCTATTATCTATAATACAATTGAAGCCTTTGGTTTATTGATTTTTTTTATGATTTTTTTTAAAAATATTAAAGATAATATTAAATCTTACTGCATCATCTGAATTTCCTCCGAAAGCAGTTAGAGCTCATAAAAGACATGCCCTTTCAAGCTTTTCAAAAATGATGTCTCAATTAAGTTTTTTCAAAAGTAGTTTTTCAAAAATGTTAGGGAGTGCAAAAATGGCCAATTTTGAGACCCATTTTCTCTGAAGCATTTTCAAAAAATCGTTTCACTTTTTTTTATAACAACTGTTGAAAAATCGGTACTCTCTGAGCCATCCTTTACGAGTTACATACAGGTCGATACTGCGTTATTAAAATTTGATAATCTTAGATCAAATAATTCTTTTATCCAAATCAAAGAAAACAAAAACATTTTTTTTCAATTGAATTTTGAATGAGTTCTGATAAGCGGTTGGCGAGAAAACGACGAAAACGCTACTCAAAACATAATTTTTCAAGGAACCAATTTAATTACGAAAATAACATATTGTTGATTACAACAATATGTTATTGTTGTAATCAAATTGGTACTTTGAAAACATCGCGAACTTCTTATCAGAATTCAATTCAAAGAAAGCTGACTGCTGTGCGTCATTTCTTTTAGAATCACTTGTTGATAAATTTTCGGGATTTATAAAATATTTGTGATTTCACTGATTTTTATCATTTGACAATAAAATATACTGAAAAGCAATCGTTTTATCAGAGAAAGGTGTAATCGCAATGTAAGGAAGCGGCCTCGTATTCAGCGAGTGTACTTTAATTTCAATATTTATTTTTAAGCACTTCCCGGCGTGCAAATGTTGTGATTTTGGTCTTGTGTTATCTGGAAAAGTATAAATTTTAACACTTTGCGTGCCATACTTTTTGTCAAAAATTTTGACAATGCTATTTAAAGGGTCAAAATTTCTGTGCCGGTCACCGCCATGGCACTTAACGCGTTATTAATCAATCGAAAACAGAAAATTAATTTGTTTTTTTTTCGCCCTACAAGCTCCCCTGAAAGCAAGCATTTAATAAGTGTTGGAATTTCAGTAAAGCATCTGATGTACTTATTAGGAAAAACGAAAAAAGTTCGTTACAAATAGTTACATACGTCTTTGCTTACGTAAAACCAGAGGTCGCAGGACGTTATTAGTTAGTTTTATTCAAGGCAAAAAAAAAAAAAAAAACAATTAACCTATTCTAAGAAACAACCTACAACACGGTCCCTTAATATTTATACCATAATTTAATTTGGTTTTTATTAAAATAATACACCCTGTGGTGATTAAACTGATAACATTCTGACACTTTTATATTTTGTATTTTCTGCTTCCATTAGCCATCAAAATTGTATTTTCGTATGACGAGGTGCGCATTACTTTTAGTATCACACGTGAGCTGAATATCTTAGGTCGGTCGGAAGACCACCTGGTGCTCAAGTACTGGTTGAAGTTCGGGAGCGGTCAAAGTCACTCCTTATCAGTTGTTTCGAGATTATGACTTTTCTTAAAAAGTTAATATTTAAAATAGAAACAACTAATTTTATATCTCATCAGAACAGAACAGAAAATAATGAAAACATACACATAAACCCATAAGCTCTTGGAAGTTGAATATCGAAAAATTGGGAAATGGGTTTGTAGGCGATTATATTAGAAGCACATGTAGAAATGAAAAGCTATCAAATACCTATCTCATCAATCCTTAGAAATATGTCGAAGCTTTAAAATGCACACAACCTCCTTCCACCCCTTAGGTTTGAATATCTAAAAATAATGAAATTGACTTTTTGGCGCTTATATAGGAAACCTTAGGAAGTACAAATGAATTCGATAAATCATCAGACCTAAGCAATATGTAGAAATCTGTGAAAACATATGCCACCTTTTTAAGCCCACTTGAGGGTTGAATATCCAAAAATCTTGAAAGGAGTTGATAGATAAATATGAAGAAAACACGAGAAAGTAAAAACCAATTCAATTACTTATCACTTGGCGGAATTCGTGAAAAAGTGTTTTACCCTCTTAGGGGCTGAAAAAGGTGAAAAAAACTTTAAAACTAGTTTAGGCGAATGTTACGCAAGCCCCTGAAAGTGAAAAGATATTCGATATCTGATCAGGCCTGAGGGAAATGGCGTGACAAAATATACAATCCCCTTGCACCCCCTTAGGAGTACAATTTCAAAAATCTTGAAAACGCTTTCTAGGTATTTATATGAAAAAGTCGTAGAATAAAAATGAATTCAATATTTGTGAAGATATGATATGACGTAAGTCGTGAAATTATATGCATTTCAATTTGTTTCGACCCGCTTCCAAGCACTAATAGATATTCAATTTTTTTTTATCTGAATTACTTTTCTAGTTGATTAAGGGAGGGGATGGTTAATTCGGTCAAAAAAAGGCATATATTCAAGAATTTTTTTTTCGATAAAAACGTTGTGCTGGTTAATTTCATTTTATTTTTATATTTTACGTCTGAACTATAATCAAAAAAAAAAAATTAATTTCAAAATATTTATAAATAAACCGTTGGCAGCAAATCCCCGCAGGCGCCTCAAAAAAAAATTGTTTTGCGGTGTGCACTACAACTCGATACTGGATCATCCGAATCAAAAAAATTTAATTGCGTTTATTAGGTGAGATGTTTCTCGAGGTAATGTCGTCGATTTTTTTTAACCGATTTTTTCCATTTTTGGTAGCACTTGGAAGTCAAATTTTTTTGGTAAAAAAAAAATCGTTAAGTTTTTTGTTGTAAAATAAAAAATAATGGTAAAATTAAAAAAAAATCTTCGTCACTACCTGCTGACTTATGTGTAGAAATAGTATAAAAAATTTCAAAAGAATCGGTGCATTAGATTTTGAGTTACAGTGCACACCGACTTCAAAAATGACGAGTTTCAGAAAAACGCTTTAAAGTTTTGCACACTAGGCGGCACATACGATAACGTACACCTCTAAACTGCTCATAACTGCGTTAATTTTGCTCATGTTGCTGTTCATTAAAAAAAATTAAAAAAAATTTAAAAAAATATGCCAAAAAAAAAATTTCAATTCCGTAGCCCTCCCTTAAAGGGGTATACTCAGTCCACCCACGAAAAAAATGCAAGTAAATAACTGAGAGGGTTTGGGTGCTACGAACCTTAAAAAAATTTCGCGTACGGCGGACAGACGGACTGACAATATTTTTAATCATGAAACTAAAAAAAATTGTTATGCCGGTTTTCCACCAAACGGACAAAACAAAAACTCGTGTCGAAAAAAACGTTTCTTTGAGATTTCATTATAGACTTATTTTTTTCGAGACGAGTTTTTATTTTGTCCGTTTGGTGGAAAACCGGCATAAGGGTATCAAATTTTGTTTTTAATAATCGATCACAATACTGTATTATAGAAATAATAAAGTAAAACCAGTAATGATTCTCAAAAAATCTTATGACACTTTGTTTTGCTTTTTTAGGGGAAGATAAGAACGACCCAAGTGCTTGTAAGCAAATAACACAAAAGCAAAGCCTACACAAAATATATCGAATTTATTCCAAAAGTAAATAATAGACAAAGTTACAAAAGTTTATATTTAATATACTTACAGGGTGGATGAAAAGTAGGATACCACTTATTTTTTAATGAAATGAATGGATGAAATTGTTTATTTCATATAAACAAATAGAGTAATAAAAGAAGTTGTCCTTTCTCTAGTAGGGAAGTTGGAGCGGGTGGGGTGAGGGTCGGCAATATGATTAGAGAGGTCAAAACCTTAAAACTCTCCTTCTTCCTTAAAGGGATAGATATGAGCTAAGGAGTAGCTCAAATCCCGTTACAAACTGCTATTCTGTTCGTAGTGCTAGAATTACTATAATCCTTCACGGGCTTAACCTTGACAATCGAATGTTGTCTATAACTACAAAACTTTTCTTTACTGAGAATAGAAAATCAATACGGTATATCAAAATGTATCTAATTGTATGTCCTTAATTTCTATTTGCCGGTAAGGTCCTTCATTGTGACCAGATTGAAATCATTTTGTATACATTATCAGTGATAACAATCAGCACTAACCGTCAGCCCTTACGGCCGAATTTCAATGATACAATCAAGCTACGTTTCTTTATAATGTCAAACTGCTCTGGTGTATGTCGAACGTGTCCTCTATAAAAACTTTAACCTTGGTTCGAAAAATTGATTATTCTGTGAAAGCAAGGTAAATATTATTTTAAGAAGAGAAGCCGTTAAGAAGAGCTCTGTAGCGGTACCCCAAGTTATGTGGTGCATTTAATATTTTTAATTCTATAGGCAGAGCTTTATTTTCTATCGTCAGGAACGGTGCTTAAAATGATACTGAATAATTTTTACTATTCAATCCAAATTGAAATTTGGGTGATTATTATTGTAAGCATCAGTACTAGGGAGTACGATAAAAGTAAAATGTAGACGTTGCGTGAAGGGGTGAGGTGATGAAAACTTTTCAGTGATGATATCTCACATTCCAATTGGGGAAGGAAAAATGAAATTTGGTGTAGAAGCGGCGTATGCAGAACTTTAAATATTTGGAAGTGGCAGTGAAGCACGGAAAGGGAGGGATAAGAATTTCTCTCAAAATTACTTTGCATATCTCAAGAATTATTTCAGACTGGTTTCTGGAATTTATACATGAGGTTGGCAAATCTAAGACAATGTTAAGAGCCGAAAACCAGTCTTTGCAAAGACTAAGTAGGCAACATCATCACCAACCTGGACGACATCAAATGAAGATGAGTGCAATATTTCAACTTCCTAGGTCAACGCGTTCTTGAGTTATCGTGCAAACGGACGGACGGACAGCAAAATTGGCGTTTGGCGCAAAATAAGCATAAAATAATATACACCCTTTTTTCATCCAGGGCTCGGTTCTATGCGTTATAAACTTTTCGGGCTGGATTAAACTTATAATACTCTATATGATTTCATCTAGATATTTTAATAATTGGGTTTTCTGAGAAAAATCTCATTCACAAAATTTGAACGCTCGCAATAGCAAACATTTTTATTTCGAACCAAATTCCTCAAGATCGTATATAGCTATAATACCGAGACTTATATTGAATCACGACGCAAACCGCGGTCACTGGATCAGGGACTACTGAATGTGATTGTTGAATTGGCGCAGTCTACAAAAGTGATAATTTTCTTATGGTACACGCAATTCAATTTATTGCTTGAGAATTATATTAATATTATTTCAAATACATTTTGTATGAAGGAAGGAATCGTGTAATATGAACGCCTTCCCAAATAGAAAACTAATTTCCATAAGGCCTTATCGAAGTTATTTTCGTACCTCGGTTTAGCTTCGATAAGGTCTCACCAAACTAATTTGGCGCACATTTTTCCATGCAACAACCAACCGCCAACACTTGGTATAAGGCCTTATCGAAGCTGTTTTTGCTTCCGTATGGAAATTCAAATTGCTTGCACGAAAGAAAAATATTCACAATTTTTTTTTCTTCCAACTACGAATTTTTTTCTCTGTAAATTATTATTTTATAATAATGTGATAACGCGAATCCACTTTTGCACAATCTCGGATTCGAACGACGGTCCCGTCACACACAAGTCCGCCACTCGGCCAATCTGAAACATTGACGTAATAGTGTTGAAGCCGAATCATTTGTTACTTGACATCGCTTGCAAACCTCTGCTCGCAAGTTTTACGGAAGCTATATCGACAACACAAACCTCCGCTCAACTGTCTTAGCAAAGTCTTATCAAAACTAATCTACAAACTGCCGCTCAACAGTCTTGCCGAATTCTTATCGAAGGTAAGGTCCACGAACTTCCATAAGACTTTTTTGTATTTACTTGTATAAGGCCTTATAGAGGTTATTACCGAAGTAATGGCATCTGAAAATTCAGCCTCCGCCCGAAAGTCTTATCGAAGCCTTATCGACGTTCAAAATCCACAATTTGCGCTCAACAGTCTTATCGAAGCACTTTCGAAGTTATAGCCACTGGAAAATCAAAATGCGAAATTTGTTTGCTAGTTGGGTTGTCACTGGGGTCCACTAACATGGTTCTACATAAGCTCCATCCGAAGTTTCAGTCACCTAGCGTAAGTGGTTCCTGAGATCTAGAAACCCAAATTTTTGTCAAAAGGGCGTATGTGAGTTACGCGCCTTCAAACGCTTTTGCGTGTGGCATACGGCTGACAGACTGACATATTTTTGTTCTTTATAAGTTCTAAAACGTGAAAATACAAAATTTCAGAGTAGCCATTTTTTTCAAATTCTAGGTCAATTAAAATGCTTTATTATTGAAAAATAATAAAAATTAAAATTGATCGATTCACTCGGAACACTTCAGGTTAGGACTTTGAAATAAAGCCAACATTAGTTTTCCGATATGTTTAACTGACAAATTTATTCATTTTGGGTCTAATGAAATTCAAAATTGGGGACCTCGAAAAGTATCACTTTTTTCGAATATCTCGTTTTTCTGGCAGATAAAGCTATGAATATGAAAAAAAAAAATCTGAAGAATCTTTCGTGTAAATGCTATACAAATCATGTAAAAATGTTTTCACTGAATTTACTGAACTCACTACAGCTCAAGAGATCGTTTAACCACGAGGTCGAAGCTTTATACAACTTAGTTTTGAGTTAAAATTAAGGTCGAGTTTATTAGTCAGCGAAATTCATCCACTGCTTTGACTACCTCCCATACACAATAATTTTATCTAAAGTTCTAGATTTGGAATTGAAAGTGGGAAAGTTAAGTCCAAATGAAAGTCCCTGCTTTATCCTCCAACTATAATATAAATCGGAGTTAAGTATTTCAACTAGACTATCATAGGATTAGCTTGCTGTCTATCAAGACTGCGGTTTGTTTTTCTTATAATAATACTATTTTCTAATGTTATTACAATGGCAAACCATAATATGTAGATACCTAGTTGTCTTTTTATCCGGTGCACGTCGTTATTAGCCAGGTGAACGGCTTACCGTCGCCAGTAAAAATGTGCATTTGCATGCAGTCAAGCAAGGGATTTACTGTAAATGCGACACACTATTTCCGCCACAATTAACAACATCGACATTTTTCTATCATTTTGTGAACAGTGTTTTTTTTCGCTCAATAGGAAAAAAATAACAAAGACAAATACTTTTTTATCAAAGAAAAGAAGATGTGAAAGCCAGACATGAAAAACGTTGCGACAAAAAACGTGGTACGTACTTACCACAAATTGTCTACATAGTACGTACGTGGAGTATGTTGTATGTATGATGTATGGAAGAAGCTGTTACCTACCGGAACCACTACTGGCAATATAACAGTTATGTAATATTTATGATAGACTTTTGCATGCTATCGATTCGGGTGGTAGGTGGAGGTGACTGGGGAAAAGGAAGCACCTTATCGATCTAATTCCCTGGTTTCATTTTCGCGCAAAGAAACTTCTTGGCTTTTCGCCAAATGAACCGAATGCTAAATAAATCAAAAGATTTAGGAGTTTCTATACCGGTAAGCGTAATGCCACTTTTCATCAACTATTATACGTACAATCAGGTCTAATTGGCAGACATTGTTGGCTTAGCGTAAATATGTCGTAAGTATTTAATAATACACGCCACCTTACGGCGATTATTTTGTTATTAACTCGGTACTGGTTGGGGCTCCTCCAAAAGAAAATTAATTAATCTTTTCAGAGTATTCAAGTCAACTTCAGTATCAGTTATTGTATATGACTCTTTTTGCGGCATAGAGCTACTTTCCGAACAACGCGTTTCTAAAACTATCATTCTGGTTACTTAACCACAGTGGACGATAAGCTCGGCTTATCAAACCAATAGAGATTGGGAACTACTTCGCTAAGGTTTTAGTCCACCAACTCTGAAAAATTAAAAAAAACCTCACGCATCGCATTAAAATTATACACTATCTGTGCAATATCTAGGACTGTTTAGGCACTCCGCACACGAAGCATGCAACTATTTGGCCACACGGAAGTTGGATCCACACACGAGTCGACTGTTTGAGTGCGATCGTATACATGGAGAATCCAAAGATTAAAAGATCGAAATTTGAATCGCGTATATGACAACACCGGATCGAAAGATCGAAACATGAGATTGTAACGAAGTTACTGGTCGTGAAATCAGGATAAATTGTCACTATCGAACAGAGCTAGTATGAAATCAGTTTATGATTAGAGTTTCAAATAAATTACTCCGTGCCGAAAAGGTCTCTCTTCAACAATCTCTATGACTTAGCCGAAACGGAGGTTAAGATAATCCAATGCTAAACTAATGGTTTAGTTGGGGTCACTGCAATTTGTGATCCTGTAGTAATTCAACAGACCTTTTTAGGTCTAAGCCATTAATTCTTCGAGTATACCTTCCCTTAAAAGAATCGGCGATGACGAAGTTGGCTTCGGTATTAAGGGGTTATATACAGTTGTACCGCGCAAAAAGGTGAAATTTTCTCGATTTTTTTTTGACACCATAAAAAATATTTATTCAAAATCTTTTGTCAACGTCGAAAAGTACATGTTTCTAAGAACTTGTTGAAATTTATTCATCAAAAAATATTAAATAATAAAAAAGTTATAGTCGAATTCCAGGAACGCCTTTTTTCGACGTGACTTGCGGTGGACATCATATCTTGAGAACGGTTCATCAAAAATCAAAAATTCCAGAAAAATCCGTTAGTATATTGTATTGTCTAGTAGATGAACGAAGGATTTGTAAAAATTTTGATTTAAAAAAAAAAATGGCGACGGTTGTAACAAAAAACGTACTTTTTCAATGTAAAACATTCTTGATTTTTTGCTCTAAAAAAAAAAAGTTTTTAAAATAATTGAAAATCCTTCGTTCATCTACTAGCTATTATCATAATAAATAAGTGGTATAAATTTGGTGTTGATTGGATTGATGGTTTTCTAGTAATCCTGTCCACCGCAAAGGTACTTTCGAAAAAATAAGATTCTGAGATAATCGCGTTTAAAGTTTCATGTTTGTTCCTCTCGCTGTGCAGGTGGTGTGCTATAAGAAGCTACAACTTCGGTTCTAATGCTCCGATCGATATGAAATTTGGTGAGAGTATTCTTGAGAGAATATACTGAAATAATATGCAATGTTGGATGTACACCTGTAAATAAGGTTTCACTTCTTTAAGAATCTACATATTACGAATATCGGGAATCGGGATACTTCACAAAGGTCAACATCGCCGTACATAAATTTTTAATGGAATCAGCGATGGCAAGATCATACTTTTAGCGATTCTTGATGGAATGACCCTTTTTACTTTATTATTTTTAATAAAATTTTATTATTTTTAATAAAATGTTCAATGGGTGTGGGGGAAAATAAAAAAATTCTGATTTTAATTTCTCGCAAGCAGCAAAGGATAGAAAACTAAAAATTGACTAAAAAAACTGTATGGAGCTATTATAGTATAAAATTTTTGATAGTGATAGCAAGGTACCCCCGGGGTAGGGTTTTCATATCTCAGGTCGCTTCCGAATACCTTGCTTCGTCTACGTCTAGTTATAACAGTTAATGACGCCAGACGTAGCAAAGCTGTGTCTCAATTCCTTTTCGGTTCGTGCTGTCAGTCAATCTTAGCAAACGTAAAAAAAATTAAAATTTTTCTATAGAATTTAATTTAATTTTTGATTTATGAAGGGTCAAAAAAGCATTAGCTCAGCCATTTTGCCGGTTTAGCCAAACTTTTTCTAAACTGTTATAATAGCAATGATATGCTTTGACGTCAACATAGACGAAGCAAGGTATTCGGAAACGATCCCAGAAACGGCTTATGCTAGAAAGTTGAAACTTAATATTTATATGTAGATGTGCTACTAGAATAATTAAAACTAAAAAGAAATCGGTCAAAAGTCTGGGTGCAACTTTATTATTTTATAGGTTGAAATTCGAAACGTGTTTAATGCTGAGATGCGGTGTGGGTGGCTATGGGACTGACAACCTAAGGAATATCCAGGAGGCTATTTGGAACGTTATTTTGTTGTCGGTCGCATAGTAACCTACACCGCTTCGCAGCATTAAACACGTTTCGAACTTCAACCCATAAAATAATAAAGTTGCGCCCAGACTTTTGGCCGATTTTTCTATAATGTAATTGAGAGGCACTGATGTTCTTCGATTTTTTTTTGAACCCGATCCCATTCATTTCCCAAGGTAATTTTTTGGTATATTTTGTAAGACAAAATAAAAAAAGGTTTTTTGAGATATTTAAGGATAATAGACAAAATTTTCATTCGAATTTTTCTTTTATTGCGACAACCTCCAGAGTACCAGAGATATGAATTTTCAAAAAGGACTCGAACACTATTTTTGCGATTTTCACATACCACAGTAGGTACCGCTCATTGCAATCACTTTGGAACCAGCCCAAAACAATAACATTAACCGATTTATAACAATAGACGAACAAAAAACGAACGCTTGTGAAGAATTGGACCCAACTGTTTTGATAACAAAATCCGGATTATGACATTATCCGGGATTACAATAAGCGGTATCCACTGTATTACAAACAAAAATTACTAGAAATGAACTTTAAATATAATAAAGTAAAAATGAGGTAGAAACAAAAAATTGAATTTCAATTATTTTTTCACTAGAGTTCTTTTAGTACAACAATTCTTAAAATAATCGGAGATGGTAAGGTCACAACTTGGGCGATTCTTGATGACCCTCTATGCAATGCAATTTTTTCATGGTAAAACTATCATAGAAGCTCATTTTTAGGATTTTTTTTTATTATTAATTGTTTTTCGACGTCAGAACAAAACACCACCACGAAATTCCTACTGATATTTATATTTCGTTGTCCTGGCTACGGCCCTGGAGGGCATGCCAGTTGAAAACCCTTCACTGGAGAACCCAGTTTAAAACTGTTGGACTACTCGTAAGTCTGAAGGAGCTGTTTCGTTATCGGATGGTATTTTAACTCACTTATAGTTCAACACAGTTTTGAACTGGCTTCTGCGGTTATGCTGTCATGTCCTCAATGATAATTGCTATACATGTATGCTCAACTATAATTTAAATTAGAAGTTCAGTATTTCATATAGAGCATCATACGATTTTCTGCGGACTATCGTGTTTTTTTGGAGTTTCAAAATTCAATGGTTTATAATATGGGAAACTTCTTTGAGGAGAACGTAGAGCACCTTTTATAGTAACCTAATCTTCACCTGAAGTCGATGAGTTCGTGTCCCACAGATCGTGGGTTCAGATCTTTTCTTAACATCTAACGTCTAATTGACACTGGGAAATATCAGTGCTTCACGGGTTACTTCGGGGCTCCGGGCTGGGTTGTAAAAGGATGATATTTGTGGAATGTGCAATGTTTTAGTTATATGTATTGTTATTAATAAGCATTCGTATGCTCATACTTGTCTGCATTTAGAATTGTAAGATTTTATCTTTCTTATGCCGCAGTAAACTCTTTTTTGCCTCAAAAACTAATTACTTAGATTGGTCTTACAGACTGCATCATATTCGTATCTAAAAAATAATTGAAAACTTATAACTACGAGTGCATACATATTATACGGTGTTCTTGTAGCTGACCTCACTCTAAGATTTTCATTATCTTGTTATACGAATATTACAAATTGTTTTATTCTGCTCGGTCTGCTGTACATCAGTAGGACTGTAAAAGTACAAGCTTATCAAGTAGCGGAAATACTGTTCTAAATTAGGATAGTATGTATGGGACTGGAATTATTTTTTTTATCATGCAACGTTTTTATCAAGACGATGTAAATTTTAATTAAAATATACAGTGAATTTCATTCATTTGGTTCGAATAATTTAAAATATGTACTTCACTTCGATAAGGAGGAGTATGGTAGTTGAAAGTTGATTGCAGTGCAATTAATTCGCTGACATGCTGTTATCGAGGCATTGGTCAGTGGCGTACGAAACCTTAAAATTTCGCGCTCAACTATCTTTGACAGGATTGTTCACCGCTTCCTTGCGATGAATGTCACTGTAATGTTTCTTATTAATGTATTTTGATTAACGTGAAATTAAAAAAAGTGCTGCTTCAAATTTTGCATTTTACGTTTAAGGTTATTAAAGACTTATGACTGTTTCATGCAAATTTTTCACGTTAATAGCAACAAAAAACAAAATGAAATTACACCACTTTATTAGCTGGTATGTAAACTAGGTCGCCCATTGAGAAAAAAATTCAAAACTGTATTTGGAAAAATTTCTACTAGAACAACAACCCTTAAACATTTTTTAAAATGCGTAAATCCGAGTTTTTTAAGTATATTGATTACCTATTTCTTGAATAATTAACATGTCATTTTCATTAATAAAAATGCTAGAAAAAATCTTAAAGAATATCTTCCATAGATCAAATTTAAGAAAAATTTAATTTTAGTTAATAATATATGAAGTCAAAGTGAAGCAATTTTTCACGATTTTCATAGCAGGAATTACATAAGACTACATTTCATTGAAAAGTATCGTAGATAGTATAACTAATTAGTATATCTAGAAAATAAATCAATGAAAAAACTATTGATTTTTAATAGCTATGCGTTTTAAATAATTTGAAAGCCTGTAAGGATATTTATTCTGTAAATTCAAAATTAGTGAACGATGCAGACGTATTGTCCGCGCCAAATTACACGAACGAAAAACGATTTTAATCGATTAAAATCCTCTCAAGAAAGAAAAATCAAAATGGGATAAAAAATTGTCGTACCGGACTCATGGGGCGGTAAGGATTAGTAGACCACAAAAAGTAAAGTAAGCCCTTCTCCTCGTGAGCTGGTGAATTTAAGATAGATGAGGTGTGAGAGAAGGCAGGGTATGAGAAGGGTACCTTCTTAAATGGAAAATGTTGGTGTATATAGCTCAGGAAACGCTTATGCCAGAAAGTTGAAACTTGCCCATGACTGAAAGAGAAGCAGCTTCTGAATACGTGTAGATTGTACGCACATTAGTGTGTTTACATCGAGAATTCGAGATGAGTTTGGCTACTATGTAAGTATTTATACTATGTTCTTGGAATGCGGCAGGAGGGACCAAGTGGACGAATCGCTGCATTTCTTCTCTAAATGACCATAATTGAATATGGCTGTCTGGTATAATTCTGGCATAATTCTTGTTGTATGGCTTACATTTGGTTAGAATGAGAATCATCAATGATCGCATGTGCATTGCTTGCGACGTGAGTGACGATACAATATGAGGAATGAGAACATACTCGCGAGTAAGGTTCCTGTATACGCACTCACACTACTCACCCTACCTAAGGTTTGGCCGATGCATGCTCAGGTCGAAAACCAGTAAATTTAAATTTTTTTGATTTTATTGGGGGAATATCACATATCAATTCGAAATAGTCTAATTTTCGGTACAAAATAGGAAATTTCCATAAAAAAAATAGATAATGTACGTAAATTTACAAAAGAAAACCTTAATTCGCGCACACATACTATGCACACATACTATGCGCACACATACTATGCACCTATACACCGAAATTTCGTGCAGCCAAACTTAAAAGTTTGGCTGCACGAAAACGACCTTTGTTCAGGTTATGTAGTGGTCTTCTAGTCCAATTTTGGGCTATCGGCCGAACTCCTACTAGAAGGGTGTGTGAGTATACAGTGACTCTACTCGCGAGTAACTGAGTGATAACAATTTTCGGAAAAAAAATCTTATCTTTAGAATCGTACCAGGTATGGTCTTGAAATTGTTACATGAGTAAAACCATTTCGACCTCTACTATGAGACTGTCAATCTAAAAAATAACGTTTGAAATCGCCTCTTCGTGATTCTTTTAAGTAAAAAAATTAAAGTTGCGCCCAGACTTTCGGCAAATTGCTTATTTTTGAGGTTCAAACTGATAACATAAGTAACTTAATGCGTTTATTTTCATCTTGTTTAACGAAAGATTTAATTTGTAGCCTATTTATGGTATATCAGCAAGTATTAATTAAATAATTCAAAATAGCTTCTCTAGCGCTATTCTTTTATTGTTGTGTATTTATTACTGCCATGTGCCAATAGACATGCGAAAAGTAAGTAGGTTCGACTCTAATATTTACAGAGGCTTTTCGACCTCGACACTATCTATTTTCGCAATGTAATAACAAGGTACGTAGATAAACTTGCTACATGCTCAGTGAAGCGCTCAAGATGCCGGTGTTATTTTCATTTAAGAAATTTGCATGTGTCCAACTTTGGATGTAATGACATCGTCAAGAGTAATGGCTCGATGCACGCAAGGCTGGATATTCCTACTACTAAGTGATACGGTTGTGCGATATACCTGTGTAACGAGAGTTACCGGTGTACATTTACTTTGTTCCCTACGAGCTATGGTATCATGAAGTCCAATCGACTTTAACGCAGGTCACTGCGAGCAATCCGTTTAGTGCTCTTACATGTTACTGCCGAGTATGTTACACATGCTACTCATTAAAAGCATTGTTTCATATGACCACGGTTGTACCTTTTGCAGTTCTATTATTTTTCCCATCAAGCTGTCGTCGCACATCGCATAATGCATTATATTTATGAATGATACATTTATGTGAAAATTTTGTAAATTTAAATTTTAATAATTTTTCAACCGAATGGATTCGTTCTACAGAATTTAAAATTGTCCGCTCTAAAATTACATGCAGTCTTTACGGTTGGTGTAAGAGTTCTCAACAATTTCTTATTGTCTCTCACAACTTTTTTAAGTAGGAAAAATAAATCTAATGTTTTCAAAATCAAAATTTACTAATCTGCTGTTTTTACTTTGAAACTACTTCGAGGAAAAGTACGTACAAATCTTTATCTTTATGTTTTTTTCTTGCGTTATTTGGTAATGGCACCGTAGGCAATGATTGCAACAGAAGGTTGTTTTTATTAGTTGCAAGGATCGAGTCAAAAATTTCAATTATTCGGTTGTCGAGTGCCAATATTAATCAGATCATGACTGACGATTAAGTTTTTAACAATGTAGATACTAATTTTGTAAGAAAAATGAAAGTACAAAACAGTTTTGTTGAATGTCATGATTTGCGCAAAATATGCGCCACTGACAATTATTCACCTTTTCAATTCAGTATGTACTTACAACTTTAGGAAATTAATCATAATCATTTATTTCATCCGTAAAAATCATTTTACAATAAATTACTTAAGTGATTAGACATGTTTCTATATCTCTACAGCTTTGGTATAGTTTCTGCCATGCAGCAATTTTAAATGTTGTTTGATTTAACTATAATTTATACTTAAGGAAAAATTCAATTAATAATTAATTAACCTACTTCAAGCTAACTTAAGTCTAACTTAAAGCTAATAACGCTTCTACTCTATTCCTCATAGAGGAAATTAACTGTATTAGATTAATATGAATTATCATAAGCATCAACGAATTGGAAAGCAGCGAATATTCGGCAGTTATTCAGTATTCAGCCAATGTTTTTAACAATGTTTTTAATATTTGGGCACTATTCGACTTACGAGGGTGAAAAGTTTCCGCCCTGTAAGCATTCCAAACAAATATAAGACCCACAAACAAATATAAGACCCACAAACAAACTTACAGCGAACAGTTGAAAATTTCGAATGGTCAAACATTTCGCTTGTCATAAAAGGTTCCCCTTTGAAGCGAAACTCCATGTACAAAAAGCAAAACGGCACACCACGGGCTTAGTACTGGTGATTAGAGATGGTCAAAGTAATTCCTTTTAGTGGGTGAGTTAACTCTGACTAGCTCACTTAAAGGAACTAGTTTAGTGAACTAGTTCCAGTTCCTTTTGAAGTTCAGAGTGAATATGATGACCTAAAAAAAAGGTCGGCACTTCCTCGGCGAAGAGGAAGTAGTTCCATTTCAAGGGGGAATTTGATGACCTAAAAAAAAAGGTGCTCACTGACGAAGGAAGTACTTTTCAAGAGCTTCACATCGCAAAAGAACTAGTTACTTTTGAAGCTGTGTCACGTGGCAAGAGCAAGTACAGTTCATCAAAAGGAGTAAGTTCACTTACTTAAAATGTGAATGTGATGACCAAAACAAAAGGGAAACAAACAGAAAGCGAAGATCAAGTAGTTCCGAAGTGCACAGTGAATGTGATGACCTAAAAAAAAAGTCATCACTTCCCCAGCCAAGAACTACTTCCTTTTCAAGTTCGGAGTGAATGTGAGGACTTAACAAATGCGAAAGGAACTACAGTTCTCCAAAAAGAGTTAGTTAGTTCACTCACTCACTTCAATGAACTGTTCTTTTCGAACAGTTCACTCATGAACGACCCATCTCTACTGGTGATAGAGTTTCCAGTACTGGCTAATGTTTCGGGTCCAGTATGTGCCCTACACCAAATCATTGCCGAGCCAATGTCGATTTGATCACACCGGTCCCACTCTTGGTGAAACTCTGGCCCTGGGGTGTCAGTAAATTTTTTTTTTCAACTACGTATTTATTTTCCCGTAAATTATTATTATTACTTTTTTTTTTAAATGCGAATTGATTCTACTTACACGCGCACTCTCGGATTCGAACCATAGTCGACGAAAAACGAATTGAAATAGCCTCATGGGGGTAGAAACTCGTCTCAAATGTGAATGTAAATCCCCTATCAGCCTTCTTTCGATACTGTTCCTTGTCCACTTTTTTGATTTCATAAACTCGAAGAACACCAAAAACGATCAAGTCACAAAACTTGTTTTGTACTATGGGAATCTAGATCGAACGATAACATAAACCGCATTCTTATTCCAATAAGCGATCAACTGTTTTGATAACAAAATCCCGATTATATATAACATTTTCCGCGATTACAATAAGCGGTATCCACTGTACCAAAACAGTACCGATCGCCAAGTCTTGGCGACAATGCAATGCCAGTTCCGGGCAGTGTACGTAACTCTGGTTGGACTCCGGAATTTTGCACATGGGGCACCATCTTCTGCAAATGTTCATTCCGCCCATGTAGTTTAGCAATTCATTTCGTTTCGCTCGGAACACAGAACTAGGCTATTATATATTATTCCTATGAGGTGATTTATTCTTGTTTTGACAGTCTGTGCGATCTGTGAAGACGAACAACGCAGTGGTCGATTAAATGAGGTGACCACGCCATAAATGGTGAAGAAAATCCACAAAATTGTATTGGATGACCGTCGCCTGAAAGCGTTCAAGCCGTCAGTTTTTTGATTGATTATTGATCACGGTGGTGAAAATCAATGAGTTAAAGTTCAAATTGCTTTCGCAAGCACCCTGTTCGGTTGATTTAATAACAGTCCTAATCGGGCCCCGATTTTAACGCAGGTACTCATTTACAGCTGAGTGAACTGGTAGTCCGGCACCCAATCCCATTTTCGAAAATTACTTGTCGCCAAGCAGATTCGAACCTGGTACCAGGTGCACCGAAGGCAAGTGCTCTAGCCACTAAGTCACTCAGACTCCGATTGATTTAGTCCCCTTGGATTACTGTTTTTTCTCAAATTTTTTGTGTTGTCTTAGTTAGGTTGAGTTCTTCTGGGACAGCCCCAGTTCTTCTCAATATTTTTAATTTTTTTTATTTTCAACAATAATAAATATAACTTCAGTATTTCAGCTAGAGTACGACCTATCGTGTTTGCGATTTGTTTTTTTGCTAAAGTTTCGTCTGAAAATAAATATGAATTCAAATATTGACTTTTGACACATACACGAAAGTCAACTGGAGTAAATTGGTCCCAAGAAAGAATCGTAACGTTATACGCGAGACCGAAATGTTTGCCTATCGATATTTTAATATACTAACAACAGTTTGATTTCAAGTGTGTTTGATAGTCTCGTAGAAAATGTCAATATTGATCACCAGTCCGCAGAAGGCAGCAAGCCTATCCAATTTAAATTAGTCAATCAATTTCAAATTCCGTCTTATTAAGCATTTGACTTATGTTGGGGCCATATCTGGCGTTAAAGTGAGTGTATAGCCACGACGAAATACACTAATTACAACAGTAATTAATGGCATTAGGCGGTAGTCATAACTCTAATATGCATTGTTGTAATGAAAAGCTTTTAAGTTGATGAATGTTGCATAGCCATCCAGAGTAAATAACTCTCCTTTCTAATGTCGCCTTTCCACTATAGCAGTCATGTGCATTGGACGCGAATGTTTGTTCGATAGTGGAAACACTGCATTCGTATTCAACGCGAATTAATTTGATGTGCGTCCAAGAACCGGCTTCGATGCGAATCTACGCGATTCTCGACTAGAGTGACATTTTTTTCTAATTTTATGTCGAACACAATTAATTTTTTTTTATTAAAAAAAATGATAAAGCAAGATTATATCACATTTTTTAATTACCCTCCGGCTTATTTCGAGAAATTTTTGACCGCTGCATCGTGTTTTTATATAGAGTATAAATGAAGCGGAACAAGTTGTTCTTGCTGGCGTCTCTTCTCCTTTTTTACAGATTGAAATGCGGAAAAAACATACCAACTGCATCTTTATGGCATATAATCGCGATATTCAAAAAGTGGGTCGATCAAGAATAAATTTTGGACTAAACGTTTTAGCGCGTAGATTGTCCAATTGAAATTTTCTATTAAAGGTCGTGTTTAGCTGCTTCGGAAAAAAAACATCGAATTATCTTGTTTTCAGGGTTGACTGAGCGAAAGAAGCTGTAAAACCCGTTATTTCGTTTTCTTAACTATTCTCTTCTTTGTCTTGGCATTAAAATGCTTTTTATATTTTATTATAACTGTTATGTACTCAACTATGCTTCGGTTCTTTTTGTCTACTACTGTACGTACCTCTTCACGAAAAACATTCGCAAATTAATCGAACACCTTCCAGACCTTGTTGTAGACACAATTATTAATAGTGCCATTAACAATAAATGATGCTGGATAAATAATAAAAAAAAAAACACTTTACTCAAGGTTTGGATTGATTGCTATTGCACTTGGCACAGTCACCCAATGTAATTTCGAGTATTATCCGAATTTCTGTAAATCTTCAAATTTAATTCGGATATTGCTTATTGATTTTCTTCTATCTATAAATGTGTGTTCCTACGTATAGACTAAGCTGCCTCCAAAAAACCCGGCCTGCAGCACTCCTCTCGGTCAAATCTTGAAATCATCCGAACTCAGTAAGATTGAAGAGAAGCAACAATAGAAATGTTTTAGTCTCGGTTCTCACCTGGGAAAAGTTTTTATTGTCGTGTATGAAAATTTTTGAGGTATTCTTTTTATACACGGAAGAGATGGCGAAACAGTTTTCGATTTTTGAACTTACTTTCGCAGCTCTAATTTTGCGCCAAGATACTTAACTGTTGGCTAATTATGTTTTTAGAATTTCACTTTCAACTTGGCGATTTTACTCACGGTTGTTTTGCGCTGACGCATGTTGTGGTCCAACCTCGAAAACGTTGCCAAAACCAGTTTCTGCGCAACAAAGAAAAGCGTGATCTATGCAGTAAAATTGCATTTCAAAGAGAAGTTATTAGGATATTGAAGGTGGTTTCATTCAAGGATGCACTCTGAATCTTCAATATGCATTCGGTAATTATTGTGGTAATTTGATTCGAGGTTCCTTTTGATCGGTCCGTTGCTTTGTATTGTCATAATTTGATGGGTCTATAACTAGTATCTATCTACGAGGATAGGTCAAAAAGTTCTTGAAATCGGATAGTAATTAACCACAAAAACTAATTTCTTTAATTAGTTTTCGTGACTACGTGCCACAATAGTATAAATATCGATTGTGTGGGACTGATCCTGTGAGCAAACCAAAGTACAACAATTTAAAATATCGATGGTGAAGAATAGCAAGCGATTTTTTACCTGGAACGATTTAAAAATTAAGATGTACAAAATTTTAAATTCTTTGATTGAAGCATGCAAAAGCTATCGAAAAAAATTGTTGAACACGTCTCTTACGGATTTTTTGTAGGGCAGCTACCCGAAGGAGTAAGACAATTTTACCCGTTAGCTTAGCCTTACAAATTCGACCAAACATCCAGATTTAAATTTTCAAGACTCTAGGTCAAGGCGTTCGTGAGTTATCGTGCGTACGCACAGACGAACGGACGTCAAGTGGAGTTTTTGGCCCGAAATAAACAAACAAAAATATTGTATAGTTATCTTTTTTCGTCCGAGACTCGGTTCTATGCGTTACAAACTTTTGGATTGGATTAAACTTATAGTACCTACTCTCAGATTTCATCTAGAGTATAAAAATATCCCTCTGTTCGCCGTAGACACTGTTAGCAAGACAGTTTGAAGGCTCGTATCTCACGAACCCGTTATTAAGGGTTTTTTTTTTTTTTTTTGTAAATACATTGGGGAGTAGTATCTATTGAGATGGCAGATAAAAAAAATAGATAGGGGAAGCGCACCAAATACATGTATTACCTACATACTTTTTGAAAATTTAAAAAAACAATGGAATTGTATTCAAACCTTTTATTCAATACATTAAGGCTCCATGTGCACTTTAAATGCGATTTTGATGATTTATGACTGTTTTCATGCCAATATTTCACGTTAATGGCAACAAAAAAATAAAATAAAATTACACTACTTTATTAGCTGGTATGTAAACTAGGTCGTCCATAGAGAAAAAATTCAAAACTATATATGAAAAAAATGCTATTAGAACATCAACCCTTGAACATTTCATAAAATGCGTAAATTTTAAACGTATATTACCTATTTCTTGAATAATTAACATGTCATTTTCATTAATATAATGCTAGAAAAAATCTTAAAGAAGGTCCTCCATAGATCAAATTTTAAAAAAATTTAATTTTTGTTAATAATATATAAAGTCAAACTGAAGCAATTTTTCACGATTTCATGACAAGAATTACATAAGAAGACCGCATTTCATTGAAAAGTATCATAGATAGTATAATCAATTGGTATTTCTAGAAGATAAATCAATGAACAAATTATTGATTTTTAATAGTTATGCGTTTCAAATAATTTGAAAACCTTTAACACTATTTTTTTCTGTAAAATCAAAATTAGTTGGCTGATAGACAGCGAACGATGCAGACTTATTGTCCACGCCAAATTACACGAACGAAAAACGGTTTCAATCGATTAAAATCCTCTCAAGAAAGAAAAGTCAAACTGGTATAAAAAATTGCCGTACCGGACTCATGGGGCCTTAAGTTCAATAATTTAATAAGCTTTCGAAAAAAAAACAAAAAATTGTTTAGATTTTCTTCAATTCCTCATTATTATTATTTTTTAAATGACCTCAAAAAGAATAACATACACTTAAGGACCCCAATACTGGATATCCAATAGTTGGAACTGCCTCCGCCTTCTTCGGAGCCGACTCTCCACTGTTAGGCTATTGTTTTGACTGTTTCTTCGTTTCAGGTGTAAAGTGATGGATACATGTTTCATTATGAATCAACGTCAAACTCCACTTTATCGCTGTGAAACTTCGCCAAACACTCAAAACATACAGAAGATACTGTTTTGTTCCGTTTAGAGCAAAAGCGGCCGATATTTTCGGCACAGCTTTCTCATATCCAAATTTTCAATAAATATGCGACATTTTGAAAAGACTACCAACATGCATGTCTGTGAAAACTTTTTTTTTCACAATTTCACGAATTTCGTTATATCTTTTAAATATGTCGAGGTTACAAATTCTTTTTACTTTTGCAGGCTCTTTATATAAACGCTTTTTCCATCGGCGTTCGAAAAGGTAGCATACAAATGATCAATGAAAATTCATAAATTTTCACGAATTTTATCATATCCCTTAGGTTTAATCTACGACTTCTTAGCATAGCTGCGAACGTGAGTGTACATACGCTATTCATGATTTTTTTTAAATTCGACCCCTAAGGGGTGTAAAGAGGTTGTATACATTTTCACAAATGCAGTAATATCTCTCAGGTCTAATTAGATATCGAGTAACTTTTCACTTCCACGTGCTGGTTTTATAGTCGCCTAAAAACCGGTTTCAAGTTTTTTTCTTTTTCAACCTCTAAAACGGTATAAGAGAGTTGACCACGTATACACGAAATCCGTTATATCTCTTAGGAGAGATAAAACATTGAACTGATTCTTACTTCCTTTGGCTTTCTTTATATTATCTAAAAATTTCTTTGAGGATTATTGGATACTCAACGTTCATACGTTGCATATAATTTTTGTATTATTTCTTGGTTTGATGAGCTTGGTTTTTATTTTCACAGACTTTTTATTTAATCGCCTAGAAACTCATTTCCTGATGGGATGTCTAGGGGTTGCACATATTTTTACAATTGTTGCCAGCCCTTAGTTCTGATGACATACACAATTGGCTATTAATTTTACGGGTATGTCATTCATGACATATCTCTTATGCCACATTTCCACATGCGCTTTCATGTGCATTGGCCGAGGCACACTAGCGTGCATGCGCATGTGGAAAGGGCATATTCGCGTCGGTGCGTGCAAAAAAAACTTCTAGACATTAGCGATTAAGGCACATGCCCAAGGCTCATGAAGACGCATTAGAATTGGTTTTTATTTGTTCTAAACTAATATAAGCATGTTTAAGTTTTTGTTGTTTCCGGCGTCAGTGGAGTTTCTGTTGTGAAACCCCAACACGAAAGCTTCAACTGTTGATTAATCGATGTCCCTGTGGACATGACAGTTGGAAAGCCTTCACTGGATAAACCAGTTTTTAAAAGACTATGTGAGACTGGGTCCGAAGGAGCTGTTTCATCGGATGGCATAGACTCGTCAGAGGGTGTATTATGCCTAAATCAGAAACACCCTTATAGCTTAATTTAGTTTAACAACTTCGAATCTGTTGATGTGCACGCTTCCAAATTACTGTACATCCTTTTGATACTCAACTAAACAACCGACTAAAATATTTTAATTGTATCAAACATAAACCTTGTACAGCAACAAGACCTCGTCAAGAACGTTATTATTGCCCTATGTAAGAGAAGTGAGAAGATTCTTTAAGAACATCGTTCTGTTAATCTATGTTTTGTAAGAATTTTGTACTCTAAGTTATATTTGTATGTCAGGTATTACCAAAAAGGTAAACTGCTGTGTTTGTAACCGGAACTAGCTAATGACTTTGATGGTCAGCTGTATCTTTTTGCTGGAAACTATAAAACGCTTAAATTTCAAGATCGAAAGGAAAAAAAATCGTTTTGCACAGATTAATAAAGTTTGAGTATTTGATGCTAGTACATTATTCCTATCTTCAATCTAACAAAGAAATAGGCTATTATCTGTAATCACTATTAAAATGATAGTTCTTTTTTAAAATTTTGCATCAATGTAGCATAAAATAATTTAGTTAACCTCAATTAACTTATAGCGTGCTAGTCATCATGCTATTTTCTTTGGTGTACTCGTACATTGCTTCTTAACGTAGGCAAATATCTGGTACATCAAATAAAAATAAGCATTGTGATTGTGACTAATAATTGATAAAAGTGTAGCTTCTCATCAAATTAAAAACTGGCTAAATCATTGTATTGTAATTTTTGCAACAAGGTCTACCTTTTATCAAGGTAAAGGCGTTGTAAACAGTGCTCTCCAATGGAGCTTTAGAAAAAAACAAGGTTTTTTAATTGGGAATGAGCTAAAAAAAAATACTAGGTAGGTTCGGTTTACTGCAACTGGAACTGATGATTTTATTTGCAATTGTAGTTAACAGTATGTGGTATTGATTCAAGGTGCATATTATATTTAATCAAATCCGATAATTTCGATTTTGGTTACTGCTAAACGAAATCTCATTTACAGGCTGATTTGTGGTTGTTTTAACTATTTGATTGGATACTTGGATAGAACCAACTAAAGCAATCAGTCGCTTTCCATACATTATGAAGTATGATTCCAAATGACAAAATAGTTTTATGTGTTGTGTAGACTAAGTATTGATGCCATAATTGGTTCGCGAGGTATTGTAGTCTAAAGTCAATTACACTCTCATACGCTAAACGTAAAAATATGCTGCTATGTTCCGTTCAGGATATAATGTGCTTAAGAATGCTTTCGACCTTTGCCCTGTTTTACCCTTTCGCTCCCGAGCAAAGTTGATGAAATGGCTCCATTATCATATAGAAATGTATAGATTTCTATAAGTTTCAACTTTTCTATCGTAAGCAGTTTCTGAGCTATAAAAAGTAAAATTTTTCAACTAAAAGACTTCCGCCTCCTGCATGTCCTTACTTTTTAAAAACTCAGAAATTTGTGAATTTAATAGCTCAAAAAGTTGAGAAGTGCCCTTAAACGCTTTAGCACACGGCGCGGCGGTGAATCAGACTGACATTCTTTTTGCAGTTTTAAGTGCTACTACTCATAAAACGGAAAAATACAATATTTCAGGGTAGCAAACTGTTTTACTGTATTATTTATAATACAGTATTGTTATCGATTTTTAAAAAAAAAAAATTTGCTGCCCTCAAAATTTTTTTTTCCACGTTTCATGACTAGTAGACGCGAAAAAAGCAATAAAAATTTTCACTCCGTCTGTACGCCGTACGTCGACCGCCCCAAAATCTTTGAAGGCTCGTAGCTCTCAAACCAATGGAGCTATTAGATTAAAAATTTTTCTAAGAATAGACTTGGTGGACCCCTTGAATTGACATTATTTTCAGGAGAGGAGGTGTAAGAGGGAAGACGGGGTAAGCGTTTTAGACGAAAAATTAGGTTTGTAGATCTCAGGAACCGCTTGTGTTAGGAGGCTGAAACTTAGAATTTCTATAGAGCTTTAATAATGGACCCATTTGCAAAAAAAAACAGATATGGGTGAAGGGGTGTGGGAGTGGAGGGGGAAATATTGCGTCCGAAACGCAAAAATGCCGAGATCGACAAATTCTAAAATCCATATCTCCTAAACCATTAATAGCAAGCAATTAAAACTTAACAAATATCTGTAGTTATACTAGGAGAGTAGATTGAAACAAAATTTTTGGGTGGGGGTAGTGGCGTACGGGGGTGGGGGGGGGTGAAAAACTTTAGATTACGATATCTCACAAACTAATTGGACCAGAAAAACAAAATTCGGTTTTATTATAAAGATTGATAAATAAAGATTGCTCAAAGTAAAATATTTGTAGGGGGTCGAGGAGCACGGAAGTGGAAGGGATTAGAATTTTTCAAAAGTAACACGATTCATATCTCAATAACAGTGTAAGATGGATGTTTCAAATTTTTACCAGAAGTAGGCCTAATAGAACCCTAGTAGGGATAAAAAGTTTGGGGGTGTGGGTGTAGAGGGTGAGGGTGGGGAAGGGTGAGAAAGAAAAAGTTCCGATGCTTATATCTTAAGAATCTATAATGATAGGAAGCTGAAACTTGGTATTTAGATAAAGCTATAGTAGTGGCATGGTGGAAAAATACATTTTTTTTGGGGTGTTTTCCCTAACTTCAGAACGGCTTATGCTAGGAAGTTGAAACTCGGTACGTATATGTAAATTAACTAGAAAAGTAATTCTGATAAAAAAAATTCAAATATTCATTGGCGTTCAGAAGGGGGGGGGGCGAAAAAAAATATCGGTTAATATAAAATGCATATATTTTCACGATTTTCGTCATATCTACTAGGTCTTTCGAAATATTGAATTCATTTTTATTCTACGGATTCTTCATGTGAATACCTAGAATGTGTTTTCAAGATTTTTTGAAATTCGACCCCTAAGAGGGTGTAAACTGGTTGTCTACTTTTTCATGAATTCCACCATGTTTCTCAGGTCTGATCAGATATCGAATATCTTTTCACTTCCCCGGGTTTGTTTAATAATCACCTATTTTTAAGTTTTGTTTTTTTCAACCTCTAGACCGCATCCCGGAATATGACCCAATTATTTAATTCATATGTTACACCCTTTTCTAACCGCTTCCCGAACTTTTTGTTTGTTTTCAGTCACATAGTAACATACACCGCATCCCCGAATTGAACGCGTTCTGAACTTCTGCCGAAAATATAATACAGTTGCGCCCAGACTGTTGGCAGATTTTTTATATAAAAAACAGATTTTGAGTAGTATTTGACTACGTACAATGCTGTCTAATATGTGACTTTGTTCTCTGGTAGATGCAGTCAAATAGTGCAATTGTCATATTTTCCTTGCCACAATTTTTTATTTGTTTTGTTTTGACAGAAATAATATGATTGCATTTTTTTAGTCATATTTTTATGGCAAACATATAAATTTTGCATATATTTATTTAATTTTATTATTATAATATGTATATGTATTATATATAAAAAATTGTTCCGTCAGATCAAAAATAAATCATCAATTTGTGTTTATTGCGTTGGAATTATTGTGACCAAGTACTTTGTTCATCGTTTTAATTTTGACAACGGCTATTAATTATTGTAATGTCCGCATTACAATGCTAAGGTGGCATAGCAGGAGATCTTTCAGAAATAAACATTACAATCACATTGTATGATTAATTTGGTAGATTGTCGCACATATAGTACTTAGTTACTTTCACTGCTCTTTTGATTACCTCATTTACGATTTTGGTATGTAATTGTTCGCTAACGACCTTCTCCTTGAGTGTCAAAGAAAAAAACAATAACTTAGCTTCGATATCACACAAATTAGGAGCTAATTATTTTCTTATATATACGCGGCTCATTTGACAAACTGTTAATTGTAATTAATTGTACCGGCAAATATATGTAAGTGTTATTTTCAATAATTCTTGTTTTAGGGTGTGCTCAAATATATTTCTTATCTAGCATTTAAATCGTACATGTAATTGCGACAAGGTCTTCACTTATTTCTTGGCGTTTTTAAATAGTTTAGACACGATTTTCGGCGGTAACCCTAGGATCGATCAAATTGGACTAAAAATGTTATGAATGAATGAATATTTATCATTTGATTTAATTTATCGTTTCCTGGAAGTTTGTTGTTTGATCTTTATGCTTTTGATTACGTCTGTGAAGTTCGATCCACTTATTAAACAATTTGGGGAATTCTGTAGACTGTCCTTCCGCACATAGTTCAACAGTACTAGAGCGATTTTAGGAATAGTTCCATTGATTAAAGCGTACTTTGACTTAGTGTTCCGTTTTAATGGATCGTTTAAGATAGGCCAACAGTGTGTAGTGCATAAAACCGATCCTCGGACGAAAAAAAGTTCTATATTATCATATTAAGCATGTCAGAGACAATACCTCCACCTATACTTCGCTTTCAGTTTTGGAGACATCCGTATGTTAATATTTGGACGAACTCTTCTCCCCGTACCGAATCTCCGGCCAATTCTAGACGGGTTGGGATAGTGGTTGTATTTTTTTTTATCAAAATCGAAACCGGACAAGTGACAACTCAACAAAAGTTTATTTCGAATGTCAGTGATAAATAGGTATTGTGTTCCTTAAGGCTCCATGTGCACGTCAAATGCAATTTTGATGATTTATGACTGTTTTCTTACCAATATTTCACGTTAATGGCATCGAAAAAACAAAACAAAATTACACCACTTTATTAGCTGGTATGTAAACTAGGTCATCCATAAAGAAAATATTCAAAACTGTATTTGGTAAAAAAGCTATTAGAACAACAACCCTTGAACATTTGTTAAAATGCGAAAATTCGAGTTTTTTTTAACGCATATTGCCTATTTCTTGAATAATTAAGATGTCAATTTCATTAATATAATGCTAAAAAAATCTTTAAGAAGGTCTTCCATAGATCAAATTTTAAAAATTTTCATTATTGTTAATAATATATGAAGTCAAACTGACGAAATTTTTCACGATTTTCATGACAAGAATTACATAAGAAGACCACATTTCATTGAAAAGTATCATAGATAGTATAATTAATTGGTATTTCTAGAAGATAAATCAATGAACAAATTATTGATTTTTAATAGTTATGCGTTTCAAATAATTTGAAAACCTATAACACTATTTTTTCTGTAAAATCAAAATTAGTTCGCTGATAGACAGCGAACGATGCAGACGTATTTTCCGGACTCATGGGGCCTTAACTTGCACGAAAAACGTATAACTCGCATATTAATAAAAAAAATAAATAATAATAATAGAGAAGCAAGAAAAGTTACATAACTGAGAGACCTCGCCTATTTTTATCTGATAGTGCCAAATATTATAAGAACTAATTGGTAGATCCTTAAGGCTCGAGTACACTAGCAAGCAAAACTTGTTAGAGCGCATTTGCCCAAGTTTTTGCTCTAGCCAGCAAATGCTTGCCTTTTCAAGCAAGTTGAGAATGTACACGCTAACTTGGGAGAGTTGAAATCTCGCAAGACATTTCCGATCGGTTCCGAATTTCAGCAAGTCAGTACAGTTGCATTGAAAGTGAGGTTAAGTTCAGTTTTAGGTGTCATAGTTCTATAGTTTGCGTGCGAAATATGAACGGAAAATCCAAGTGGAGTTCCGAGGAAACGTTTTTGTTCATTACCAATTTGGAACTTTATCCAGAGTTGTGGTATGTTTCTTTTTCGTTTTGACAGTTCAACGAAACTTTGATGATGAAGTGTACCCGGAAGAGAAAGTTTTACTTGCAAGATTATTATAGACCTACTTGCTAGAGTAAAATTGCTGCAATTTGACAGATAGTGTAAACATCGTACCAAATTACTCTAGCAAGAAATGTCGCAAGTTACTTGCTAGTGTACACGAGCCTTTAGTTTGTTGAGGTGCTTTCACGAGATAGCAATTGCAACATCGTCTGCATAAGCAACCTGTAGAGTGGCCCACCCCTTCCAGGTTCAATAGTTGTTTGTTGACCGCTAAATTCCAAAGAAGAGGGGAGAATATGCCACCTTGCAATGTACCTCTACTGACAAACCTTTGAGCAGAGGACTCGTGCAGTTTTGCGTTCGCAAATCTATAGATTTGATCATCAGATTGATCAGCGATGACTCTATCTTCAAGCTTGATAGGGTGTCAGTGATTGCCTTTGGTCTGACGTTGTTGAAGGCTCCCTCAATAAACTTACTTTTTGTGGGAATATGCATTTTCATAAACCTACTTTTAAAATGATAATGGATGTGGTTTCAATAGATTGTGTAGTTGATGTATTGCATTATGTGCTATAAACAGTTCTGAAGATTCTCCTCAGTGTATTTTTTTCGAAGCTAGGGAGCAATAAATTTTCTTGACCTTATGAAATCCCACACTTTGTTGGAGCTCTCACAAGAACATTTCCATTAACGATCCGCAAGATTTAGACTTTATAGCTTACTTGTACAGTAAGAAATTGTATTATGAGACTTTATCTCTAATATCTCAATTGCTTTTAGTTTTTGAGCGGCAGGTTAATAGATGATCGATGCTCTGTAATCCACATTGATTGTTCCTTTGTGTATCTGGAAATTTATATGTTAATCTTTCCGATATAAGTCGGATTAAATACCTTATGAAGTAAACTACATACCTATAATACAATTCGCTAGATATACCATATGCGTATAAAGCACACCTTTGGATACTCGTATACGAGTTGCAGAAGATGTAACAAAAACACGAAAGAGTTTAGTTGGATGGGGGATTTGCACTAATTTTCTTGATCAGTGCATTGATCCGCAATGTCCAGAGCAAAGTAGATGTACTCTATAGCGTACCTTCCAGAGATTAAGAAAATCATTAAATCATCAAATCATAAGTGCAGTGTACTAGTTAGTTCAGTGGTACAGTAGTTCAGGCAGAGATAGACTAAAAGATTGACGGTAGCCCCTGGTGCCAGGTGAATGAGGCTGTCATCAAGAGAGAAAAATATAAGGTCCCGGATCGTGTTCTAAAGTCAATCCTTAGGATATCCCAAAATTTACTGAAAAATACATGCGATAAAATCCATGATCTGGTACGAATAGGATTGGGCAATGAAAGTCGCATCGCAATGAAGGACGGAACGGTCAAACTTCATTGAGACACCAAAGCTTAACTTGACTTGATGTTTGTAAGCATATTCTGTAAAAGTTTTCTTGCTTCTTGCATTTGGCTACGTAGAAACTGTATTGAATATTCCTTACATTTATGCGGAGACTTTTAATAGCGAAGTGTATGTACACTACGGAGTTAAATAGTCGTTGAAGATGCTTTGAAACTTCATAACTATTCGATGCCTGCTGTGTTCCTCAGCTATCAAGCATATTCAGAGCTTTCTAAAATCCTTACACTTTTCATTGTAATTGTAACCTCCAAGTCACAACGGCAACGCAGTCTCAAACTGACGTAGACAGTAAATCGTAATTTAAGTAGATGCTTTACTGGCTGCGTCAAGTTGCGTCGTACTGTCTCATTCTACGATGTATTTTACTTATTTTCTCTCATTAGCAAAGTACTTTTCCGTCAAAATATCTATTGATTCATCTAAAATTAATGGATATTTCAGCTCTTCTAAAAGTTTGGAGTAAGGGTGGATATTGGTTCATATTTGGTCCGATGAAGAGGGTTCTTATTTGATGTGGTAATAATTCCTTGCGTTTATTGCGATAATTCGACCAATCTGGCTACCGTGTTCATCCGTCGTATTATACGATTGTGACATAATTTACTACCGATCTAATGTTCTGGATTCAATTCAAGTGAACTAAGCGCTTGTCGTTACTTTTCTTTAATAAATTTTATCATAATTTCCTTTCATCCTCATTAACTAAGAATTTAGTACATATTATGGTTTATATTTTATATGTCGTGAGCTGAGCAATAGCAGAATACAGACGATGAGTGGGAGGTCCTTTGGGAGTTGAAACACTCCCCGAAGTGATGATATGTCTAATAATAATTAATAAATACCAACCAAAAACTGTAATAATTGTATACGCGAAAATAATCTCTATGTGTTTTTATTCCTAATTTTTGTTGATTCAAACAGTACTTTTAACTTATATTATTCACCTATAATATAATAATTGCAACTTATTGACGATTGTAATACTCATGCATGGTTCTTATATAACTTAAAACTATCAAAGCAATTACACGTTTCGTCAAAGCAAAAAAATGTACACAGTTTTTTCATCGTGACTATCATTTTGAGTAAATTATATTTGATATTGAAATAAAATTATAGTCTAATTAAAAGTTTATTTAAAGTTTGAATGGTATTTTGCTTAATTCTTTTCTATTTCGATGTATTGTTATTCGGACGCGACATGAGAGTGGGGTTATGGATATCATGACTCATAACCTCTTAAACGCGGAACTTCATGATGGTTTTTAAACTCTAGATGAAATCTTGTGAAATTGGAGGATGTTCAAATTTGGAACCCGGATATTTGAATGAATATGTATGTCTAAGTTCTCTCCTTAGGGGAGCCACACAACAGTCCTTAAAATACGAGTTCAAGAATATTGGCCGATAACTGCAGAACTCTTCACGCTATGATTTTAAAATTTTGTAGACGAAGTTTTGAATATGGAAAAAATGCGATAAGTCCTTTATGTAGTTGTCATATTAAAATCATGTGAAAATGTTTTCAAGAACTCACTGTAACTCGAGAAATTTGTTCAGCCACATAATCAACATTGAATACAAATTATATTTGATATTATGTATATTATTATTTTTATACCTCCAACACAAAAATCTCTAAAACCAGCGTTCACCAACATTGGTCAATAATTTCAGAACGGAATCGGAAGACTATACTTCACAGGATCATTTCTGTAGTATGTTTTCATTAACTTTCAAATTAAATTCAAAGATTTTTTTTGAATGGTACAAATTTGAAATTATGTACACATGGATGTTTAAATAGTCCCACGTAAATGAATTAGTATGTAAGAAATCGTGTAAGTCCTTTCTACACCTCTCATGACAAAGTCCATAAAAAGGGAAAATTATTTTTCGGTGACTCACCCAGTTCAAAATACCTATGAATATTGTCTTTTGGGTTTGAGAAGCAATCAAATGGCGGTCTTAAATAAAGGACATACACACACGTAATTCTTATTTATCCCCAACTACAATATAAATCGGAGTTCAGTATACATCTAGAGTAGCCGATGACTGTAGTATGCTTACTATTTCCGTTTTGTTATTAAAAGGATTCAGAACTGGCTTTTTGTGTTTGTTTTTAATTTCGGTTAAAACCTAGAAATGTTCAATTATTTGCTCTTTCTGTTGAACGATGTAAAAAAACTGGGAAAAAAGTATCGATCGGTGTTTTAAAAAAAACTATAAAATCATATTTTAAACGATTTTTATTCTATTCCTCAGAGAGGGTAGAAAGTCGCACTATCCTGTTCTATGCGTGCAAACGTGCAGGGATAATTATGTGTGGTTTGAATTAATTTTCTGCGTGTCCTTTGGGACAAAAAAACAGGAACACTGCTCCCAACTACTTTAGAGTTGTTTTTGAACTCCCAGTTTACGAATTAGTAGACTAGTGTGCATCGACATAATTGTAGCGTTCGTGCTATAACTGAACTCCATTTGCAACCCAATTTGCAGCGGGTAATTGCACATTTTTGTCCTGACAATCTTAAATCTTACTTCATTTTATACTCTAGCCTACGGGAAGATTATACCTTTCACATGTTACTTATTTTATATTACGTAATATAATTAGCTTTTAATAACAACATTCAATTAGCTGACTCTCTAACTAGACGTTATTTTTTCAACTAAATTGAAGGTAAATTGTTTGCATGGTACCAATCGCAACTGAACTAGGAATTGTCATAAGTATTTTAAAACAGAGATAATTACATGCTTTAATTTTCATTAGTTGGAAGTTCCTCCAGTTTCGAATGTACTGCGAATAGGTTCAATCTTTGGTTTCGTGCGAAATTTGATTTTGGCACTTTCGTCAATTTAAAACAACGTTGACGTATAGTAATTTCTAACGCAGACAAAATTATAAGGCCCGGTCCATATTAAGGGGGTCACTACAGCGCCAGTTTTACATTACGAATCATGCATTTCCATTTTACTTCTTCTCGTAAACCGACCATCAGATTAACAAAGCATTTCGTAGGATTATTAAGATAGCTAATCTCAAGAACTGGTGACAACTCGCAATCAATCAAATTATAAAAAAAAATACTTGATATTTCTTCTAGGACTAGAAAAAAAGTAACATCATTAAAAAACAACCTTTCAGGAGAGCTCAAAAACTAAAAAGTAATTTTTTTCACTTTTTTTCCCGATCATGGCTCACTTTGAACACGAATTTCAATCCATTATTGTGCTCAAAAAATGTCCAAAAAAATAATTTTATTCATATTCGTCTAGTTTGAGAAAATTAAATAAAAACCTTTTTTTTTAATTTTCTTGTAGTGACTCCCTTAATAAAAAAAAATCTACTATCAGGACCACTTTTCTAACGCCGATTCCAGTGTACGGTAGCTACCAGAGGGAGTAGGACGAACTTAGCCTTACAAATTCGACCAAAGACCTAGATTCGCTTTTAAGTTAACGTGCGCACGGACAGGCAGACAGACAGACAGACGGGCGTCAATCGGACTTAGATAAAGTTTAGCCACAAATAATCAAAAAAATATATACATATAACATTTTTCTTCCGAAGCTCGGTTCTATACTTTACAAACTTTTAGGCTGGATTAAACTTATAATACTCCCACATTTCATGTAATACGGACTACATTAATACCAGTGTATACGAGGACAATGATTCCACTATCATAGCTCTATATAATTCCAACTTTTAATTTTGTAGCATAAACGGTCCTTGAGATATAACAACAATAATTTTTGATTTAAAACGGGGTCTCGAAAGGGTGAGCAATGTCGGCCACTTTACCACTAAAGTTACAATGGCTCCGATCCGATCCGGCAACCTCGAAGTGGAAAATTTTCTAGGCACAATGATTCCGTATCGACATCCTTCAAAGTGACACCATCGAGGTGTAATTTTGATTTTCACTTAGGCAAAAGAAGTTATAAAATCAAATAGTTCACCACCTAGAGTCGGAAAGAATATTTTATTATATGGCTCAGTGGCTGTAGCCATATAGGAGCCGTGGAGATTTTTATTTTAAATAATATTAAAAACGTATATAGGCTGCTTTGTCGAAGTTAAGCAACACTAAAAGAGGTTTGTAGCTATTTTGCATGATAGAAACTGCGATGATGTCCCGTATAAACAGAGGAGGAGTGATGATGCGTTTACACTCACCCTTGAGTCTACCACCATCAGGCCATTGCAAACCGGTTCTCGTTGGCAGTGTTCTTTGTTGTGTTAAAACTAACAACACTAAACATTTTTGGTGGGGATAGAGGCTCGTCGCAAACGTTGAGTGTAACTGCACCATGATGGTGCGCTTACACTCACCCATGAGGCTCGCCTCGAGGCGAGAAGCTACCCCCATCAGGCCATTGCAAACCGGTTCTCAATGTAAAACTCTTGCGACTGCACGAGCTATTTCATTGATTGATTTTTTGGTGGGGGATAGAGGCTCGTCGCAAACGTTGAGTGTAAATGCATCATGAAGCCTAAAGTCGCCAGAGATGCAAGAAGTTTAGTTCTTAAGGGGTATTTGGAATATAACCAAAAAAACATGATCTGGGTTTGGCGTAATTCCTAGTCGGTTCAAAGTGCTACTGAGGCCATTGTGATTAGCCATGAGTCGAGAAAAAAGAACGATCATTGAGCGGCTTGGTTCTACCAGCAGCCTTTGAAACCATGCATGTAATGATATCATTGGATTTATGGAGTGACAGTATCTAGTCGTCGTCGTCTAGCCAATGTCGGAACGGATAGAAGTTAATAGTTTGTCAACGTTTGTCATGCGGTTTGTATCTCAGCTAATCAACAGAACGATTGTGACTAGTCGTTACGAAATTTCATTTAGGTGAGTGTCGAAGAAGAAGAAACTCAACACTCCGTTTTCCAGATCGGATCAGATCCATTGTAACTGAAGCTTTAAGCTAAAAATTTGTTTTGAAATTATCGAGTTGTAGTAGTTGTGTCCACCCTGGTATGTATTCCCATGCATATTATCAACTCCTTACTACTTTTCAGTCTTTCTCATGTACCTACTCGTCTGCACCAGAATAATTGAACCACAACCATATACATAACACTGAAGAATAGTTTTATCACTTGAAAGGTGAAACTTTCTGCTCTACATACCAAGAAAACGTGTTTTTTCCGGAGCTACTTCAGTTTTCATATTATCTGATTCTTTTGGTTGCTGCTCGCCATAACGATGCTCATGCAAGTATCAAGGCAGATGAAAGTAAGTGAAGTAATAATATCTTGAACATGTTAAAGAGACTCATCTCTATATGCACAGTTATGTCGATAAGTAAGTAGTGTATGCCATCCATACGATATGCACGAAGTTAGCGTGGACTAGTTATTTCTAACTCCTCATCGAATGTGAAGCATCCATTACAATGGCGATGATATAAGTAGTGGGTGCGCTACCATTTTACGAACATCAGTAAATGTTATGTCTAGTCGCCATTAAAATATGCAATAATTTCAATATTTTGTTTAGTTTTTGTAACCGTACGTACGCGTTTTATAATTGTTTTCAAACGAATCAAATTCATCGAGGTCCGGCATATTGTTCAGTCACCCCCGGTGGATCTAACTCCTATGTACATCTCAGATGAAGAAAAGTCTGGAAACTATTGTTACTATTTTTAAGGCAAAGGGAAACTATGTATAGTACCTATATCGCTATAAACTACAAAATATACCTACGCTGACGGCAACATATTCGCTAGAACCGATCGATACATTTTAGAAAGTTTTCGATATCATAGCAATCTGTGTAGTTAATCCATGAAATTCTAGACAGCGACAGTACTGAAATCATTAAGAATATGAAACCTATCGTTGGAGAGGCGAATTTAAACTACAGGAACTCGTAACACGAGTAACACGTAACGTAATTAACAATAATCTGACACAAATCTAAACTTTTGCTTGTTTGTCAGACTTCACCGAACAAAAATTGTATTAGTTCAACTTACAATTTTGTGCTAAACAGTTAAGTACTCAATAGGTAGGTACAGGTCTTACAAATCTTTGCAAACGTTTCTATATCAGTCCAATATAAGAACAAAGCTAGTCAATGAACGCTTTGACCTTATAGTAAATAGCTCTATGCTGCCATGTTCTGAGACAACGAAGAATTGCGAGTTAGGTTCCATTGTTGCTACCCTTTGATTTGCTGTCTTTCAGATAGGAACTAATATTGTCCACCAGAGAAATACATATGGTACTCGTATCGCTCTTACCTACTCTTCAGAGAACTGTACTGATTGATTAAAATTATTGAACTAGTTATTCGCGTTCCAGAAAAAAAACGCTGCACCTAATGCTTTGCACGTCCAAGATTTCAGCAAGGTTTTGCGCTTTGAAAAGGACATGAAATCTGAAAATAAAATCAGGTTTTCTTGAAGAAACATCAGTTTACCAGAAGATCTAAGTAATATATAACGTCTTAGTGAGTAATTAATAGTCTGGGTGGCTAAGTGGCTAGAGTACTTGCCTTCGGTGCACCTGGTATCAGTTTCGAATCTGCTTGGCGACAAGTAATTTTCAAGAATGGGATTGGGTGCTGGACTACCAGTTCACTCAGCTGTAAATGAGTACCTGAGTTAAATCGGGGTAATAATCACGGACGAGCGTGTAGCTGACCACTTCACCTCCTTGTGTTTCGTTGGTCTCGTAATGAAGTAACTCTAGCATTACTTCAAGGCCTAGGCCCGATTTGGGCTGTTGCGCCATTGATTATTATTATTATTATTTATTAGTGAGTAATTATCCGAAAAGAGTTTTAAGGAAACATGGTTAAATATACATTTTTAAGCTGTGTTGAAATATGAAGATAAACACCCTTTCAGTAATCGATATACATATAGGGAGCGAAATTTAACGATTCGGGAATTCAAACATGTACTGTGACTTTCACAAGACTATCATTCTTTAAAATTGTCTATCCTTTATGAAAAATCAAGAGTTTCAATTCAGCGAACAATTTGTACATCCTACATCGGGCGGTCAATGATAATGTACTATGTCTTGAAAAAACATTATTACGGCTATGTCGTGGGTTCAATTCCCACTCAATTATGCGTTGAGTGGGAATTGAATCAAGTTATTTATATGAACTTTTCAGTAGCTATTGTCTTCGGAATGTTAATATAAATAGTGAACAGTGCTGGAATGTTTAATAGGGTCACTAGTGATTTAAAAGAGACTTTGGACAATGAATTATCATATCCATCAGGAGCTATTCAGGAAGGTGATCAGTTGACCAATCTTGTTCTTTGAGATCTCACCAAGATTATTAAAGAAGGGTTTGCCTAGTACAAGAAGTCTGGCTCTAGCTAGGGCTGGACACTCGCAAAGAAGGTGGATGACAGTTTCCCTCTTATTTTCCTCCCCACAACTGCGGCAATTAACGTTGAAGGGAATACCTAGTTGTGCCGCCAATCGGCCAGTGACCCGTGGTGACTGCTGTTACTCTGAAGACGTCCACGCGGCTCCAGCTCAGCAGTTCAGCTGTTCTTTTTCGGCAGTAGATAGTTCCTAGATATGATGTAGTTGTTCAGTTCTCTCCATCTGGAGTTCGTGTTTGCCAGAAAGTGGGTGAATATTTGGCGCTTAATAGTCCCTAATGGGACCTGAACGGATTCAACGAGAGAGCCCTGAAGAGCAGAGCCTTACCTAGCTAATTCGTCTGCCATACCCTTCCCAATCCCTGATCTCCACACTCCTAAAACTGATTCAGTTCGGTATCGCTTGTATACGACTAATTCGAATTTCGCGCTTTATAAACCGTAACTGAATTTGTAAAACTTTGCACTTAACTATCTCTACTAAAAGCTTGCATTTAAGTCGTCTTCTCTTAATGTGCAATAAAGGTCGATTAACGAGAGAAAGGCATTTCTTATTTTAAAAAAAAGAAGGAAGGAAAGGAACATCCCCTTTATTTCCATACAATTAGCCACAAAATTACCCAAACCGAGGGCGTGGGTATAAAACCGACCACAAAAGATTGTTATGGTGTAGTGGGATCACAAAGGACCCAGACAGCGGTCTATATACAAGCTATCTTTGCACAGTAGCTACCCACCTGACCTAACCTAACCGCTATTCAAATTAACATTTTCGGGTCGATACTACCTTTTAATGAGGGATAAATGGAGTCTGGCTGTACCTACATCTTGCTGTACCTACATCTTGCTGTACCAACATTTTGCTGTACCTACATCTTGCTGTAGATACAATTTAAAAACCAAATTTAAGATGGGCAAATGGCCTCTATATCACACTGCAAAATAGATATAGCCCCAGTAGGCTCTGATTCTGAATGCTTCGAAAGACTGAATTTCTTTTAACTTTATTTTATATACAGGCAGGTAAAGAGGCTGTGCTCTTCTCTCTACTCAAACAAAATCTATAGAAGTGGCTTGGTGGAGCCGGTTCTTGATTTTCTCCGTACCAGTCCAGCTCTATTCACTAGGAAGAACGCTCTGTAAGAAGCCTACGTCCTTAAATGTCTCTGTAACTTGACTAATACGGAGGCTACCAGACTTCAACGTTTCATTGAAAGTTTGGATTGATTCAGAGAGTAGGACTTGATTCTGAGATCCTGTGGTAGTTAAGTAGAGCCTATAGAAGCCTTACTGCTTCTCGAACCACGACCTTAGTGGTCTTTTGTTCCTGTGGTATCACAACGGACCTTCTAAGGCCTAAGTGCATCCATGCACGCAGTGGTAGCCACGCATACAAATAATTAAGAAAAACAAAGCCAAAAGCACTCGACTTCTCCCTGACAAAGGTCCTTAAAAAAATAAAGAATTCCTGTGCATAATAAATTGAGATCATCGTAATAGTCTGAAATTTAGCATAAAGCCCCGATTACAATGCATCCGTTCCGTTCCGTCACGTTCAGCTATCAAAGTAGACCTTATGGGCTGGCCATGTAAATGCACACAATGGTTGTAACGGAACGGAGCGGACGAGTTCACGTAATTTCAACTTTTGCGGATCACATAACCTCACTTTTCGTGACGTGACGGAACGGAACGGATGCATTGTGATCGGGCTTAAGGGTCTTTTCCGAAATTTCTAGCTACAACAATGAAAAGCGCATTCCTTATTCCTTGCAATCTTCATTATTTTCTTTGATCCCCAGCTATAATGCAAATAGGAATTCAGTGTTTCATCTTAGAGTATCATACGTCAGTAGTCGTGAATGCGATATGTTTACTATTTATACGCTGAACGCTACTTTTTAGCGTAAGCGATGAGTCTAAACGCGTAGATGGCGATTTTTTCTGCGAATCAAAGAACCTCGAATCAGATAGTGTTTACGATGCGCAAGCACATTCCTTCTTATCTTAGAAAATTTGTTTAAATTAAATACTTATCATATTCCACAAAGTTCGAGAAACTCTATTTGTCGTTGAAGGTACTCATGTTTGACTTTTGTTGCATTTTTACTAAATTTATGAATGGTTTAATATCCGGTTACGGTCTGCACTTCTTGATTTCCATGTTGCATCAGCTTTGTATATTACAAAATATTCTGGCAACGACCATATCGGCTGTTAAAGATAATTCACCCATCGCATGTACTCGTATTTTATATGCTGATGGAAGCACATCAGCCTCGAACAAAAATGTATAAAACTACTACACTCAGTCCTAACATTATCTTGCTGTATTATACCTAGGCAATTAATAGTTCTATGCGAAGCCTTTCTCTTTTCGTTATTTAATTTAGTTGCAATGCTGTTGAGATTTAAAAATAAAATCACGTTTGCTATTGAACGGAAAAGCTTCATTCATATAAGTTTTGCCTTTACATGTTTATTTATTGTCAAGTGAGTTGGAATTTGAAGACGATACTTAAATTATGACAATAAGAAAAGTTAGCTTTGCCTTGAGTACCATATTTAAATGCTACAGAAAAGCAAAGAACTTAATATTGAGAATAGTAAAAGATGTTTGCAATTGTCAAAATAAAACAACAAATGTTTGATTCGTATTAGTTTTATAAATAAAGAATGACGTCGAATGTTTACAGCGCGTTGATAAACCTGGGACTTTTACTCTGCATAAAAATCAAGATTATGACCTAAGATAACATGATAAGAGTTTATAAACAGACGTGGGTCAACGACTTATTCAACAAAAAAAATAAATTATTTATTCAATAAAACATGTTACTGCTAGAAATTTAGGTTAGGCCGAAGATATTAATGAGCATGATAAAAGGTTTTTCATTCGTTGGTGGATTCAAAACGCTATGCATCAATCACTTCTATTTTGGCAAGTTGATTTTGAATTCTTGAAAAGATTTTAGTTGAGATATTTTTGTAGGTATGTTTGACATTTCTCAATTTGACTACCTGTAGTATGAAAAATAGTTTGTTTTAAAGTTGAGACATTTAACGCAGTGGAAATGAAATATGAATGAACAACTGTAAGATTATAGGAATCCAAATTTTTCGTAACAATAATAACATAGCGAGTTTTGTAAAATATACAAAATGGTTTTAAATTCCATGAGTAATCATATTTTAATTTTTTGGGGGCTCAATCCTCATTCATGCTTCCAATTCTTATCAGGATAAAAAACCCTGGACTGAAACGGGGTACACAACGGACGAACACTAACACGTAAATGGACTACGCCACAAACCATACCATACCATTCGTAAGTAACTGTCAAAACAAAGTTGGCAGTAAATGGGAAAAAATATTTACCAACAGTCTGGGCGCAACTTTATTATTTTTTGGGTAGGACCTCGTAACTCTTTTAATGCTGAGCTTCCGCATCAGACTATTAGCAGATGCTTTTTTTTATTTATATACATACCTATGTACTTTTTTCCAATTTCCATAAAAAAATGTCGAAATAGCTCACCCATAGGAGTTGTGTATAATGTGTATGTTTGTAATCTCATTTTAGGAGACATCAGACTTTAGTTTTAGGAAGGGGTGAAGCGCTGAGCCACTGCGCACATTAGGCACCCCTTCAGACCCTCGTAGGTCACCAAACATCCCCTAAAGAACTTGACTAGCTTATTCTATCGACCTCAGGTCCTCCAAATTATCAAAGAAAAGACTACCCAGTCGGTTGCTACACATCTCCAAAACAACCAAGATCCCCAATGAACTTAACTAGCTTATAATGCCCTATCGACCTCAGGTCCTCCAAATGATCAAAGAAAAAACTGCCCAACCTCATCAGTCGCCTCCTTGCAACCGCCAGACACTCACACAAAATGTGGGCTATGTCCTTCTCGGCACATAGGTCAAGGCAATACCTACACACGTCAGAGTCAGCGATGCCCATATGCACAACAGCTTCCCTAGCAGTGCCCTGTCAGTATTCCGATCAGTAGCCGCAGACTTCTTCTACTTCATGTCACTACTCTCTAGTCTTCCGTCTGTTCAACCTTGGCCAGAGTGACCTAGAAGTCCTACAGCTCGTTAGCGCCTCCCATCTAGAGTTCGCTGCGCCCTCGGCACAATCCCTGATACGTGCTTTAATTCCGTTTAATGGTGGACTAACCACCTCCTTTATCAGTTGAGGATTGCCCCTGAGGCTTTATTCCACAAAAGCACCTATTATTCACTGAATAGGGGTCCACCAGTGTACTACCAGAGAAGTGAGTAGACATCAAGAGCTCCAAGGCCTCATGAATAGTCTTCATCCACGACCCGTCACTCCTCTTTATGTAGCCAGGAGAACCAAGCGGTGGTGATACTCGTAAAATTCGTGTGCATGAGCGTAATTTTTCATGAGAAGGAGAAAGGTAGAAAATTGGTGTGTAGTAGAAGTGAGATGCAAGGGTCTCCAAGGCCAAAAGAAAGAGACTGAAGAACAACAGTTTGTAGAGCAAGTGAGATGCAAGGGATTCAAGTGTCAAATTTCATGTTGCTGATTGGTAAAAGGCTACTACCATTTAAATTTCCATCAACTAACACAATCAGATTTCATTACGGAAAATCTCGTTAACAGCCATTCCATATACTTCTATGAGGAAAACCCGTCTGCAGAGAACAAAGCTAAGTGCTATGTCAGAATTCGTCAAAACTCTTAAAGGCTCGTGTACACTAGCAAGAAACTTGCGACATTTCTTTCTATAATACCTTACGGGGGCGTAAGGTATTATTCACCCCAATGGGTTGAATATCGAATAATGCTTAAATCTGTTTTAACCAGATTATATTTAAAGTCTTTAGAACTAACAGTTAATTCGATATCTAATCCGATCAAAGAAATATATCGGAATTCGCGAAATTGAATACAACCACCTTAAACTCAAAAAATAAACTATTTTTAGGCGCGTGCAGAAGTAAAATTAATTTGATAACTTGACATGTCTAAAAGATATAAAGAAATTTGTGAAAATGTGGAAAAATCCTTTTCACGAATATTTATCGATTTTTTTTTTAATTTAACTACTACCGTAGTACATCTACATATACTTGTTATTTATCAACTTTTTAGCGTAAACCGTTACTGAGATACGAAAAACCAACATTTTTAAAACTGAAAACTTAATATTTTCTCGGTTCACCTATCTTTAGTATATCGTGGTTATTATGTAGTGTATATTTAAAACGTTTATGTATCTTTTATTTTGTGTTCGAGATCTGAAGATATATTTTGCATTGAGAACCCTTAAACCATATTTACTATATTTCGCCCTAAGCACAATACTTTGCGCCTTTTCGTGCCTCTTTTCACTCTGCGCTTCTGAAAACTTTAGGACCCTGAACATCACGTACACCAATAGCTATGTAGTATCTCCTTGTATTGCATCTGTCAAAGATAATTTAATGGATGATTATTAAATCTGTATGAGGTTAATATAATATAATCAAACAGGTTCTTTATTTAGTCCGATTTTAAAAAACACTATTCTTTTGTAATTTTAGCCTGAACGTGCGAATACTTTTACTTGTTCGAGATCCTCGCGGGACGATGCAATCGCGTAGACACAGATTATGGTGCCCAGGAAATCCGGACTGTGACCAATCATCGTATCTTTGTGCCGACTTGGTATCTGATTACAATGCCGCCGAAGCATTCAGTAAAAAATATCCGTCACGATTCAAGTAAGTTATTCGTAAGATGTGCAATTGGATTTATTTCAAATATTTACTATTTTTACAGGGCCCTGCGCTACGAAGATCTCTCTTTGAATCCTTACGAGATGGCACAGGAGGTTCTTCAATTCTACGGCCTACCTTTCGATCCAATGGTAGAAGAATTTTTAGATACTCACACAAAGCTCAATATCGGCGGCGTAAGTTCAACTTTTCGAGATTCGAAATCGGCTCCTTTTCACTGGATAAAGGATTTGATGTGGGACGAGGTACAAACAAAAAAATTGTTGAGTTCATTTTTCCTTTCATTGTGATAAATTTATTTCAGATCGAGAAAATCGAAAGTGTGTGCACAAAAGCAATGGAGCTGTGGGGATACAGGAAAGCAAATACTTCACGAGAGCTTAGCGATTTTGATCCACTACTACCAGCACCTTTCACATGAAACTCACTATTTATAGTTTAGGTGATTATTATCGAACATTTAAGAACAATGTTTAATACTGGCAATATGATCAAAGATTTAGAGATGTTTATTAGGACTTAGGATATAAACAAAGTAATAACGTTAGTAGTAAAAAATACCGATGCACGTGCCTAAACATTATGTGTATGCTGTGTGTATGTGTTTATATGATATTATCTCAAAAATGATAAGAGTTGTTCCTTATTGAATCTCCTCAATTTTTATTTAAACTCATAGGTTGTTATTAGATTCGCATGATACGTTATTATGCTCCTGTTTCTTTCTCGTAGCTTAAGTTTGAGGTACAGAACATATATGCTCAAATGATATTTTTCGTTAACAATCGAATCTCGTTTTTTGTTTTAATTTAATTAGTATAATTTTATCATTTTTATTTAATTTTTTTCAATTTCTTGACTAGCTGAGATTAATTTTATTTTTGTGTCATCCAGTAACCACTTTATTCAATCTCGGAGCTCCAATTATTAGGTAGAATTATAATAGTGTGTCCATATAACTAGTTTCATAAATTCGCAACGTAATTTTCATGTGATAAATTGAAGGCTAAAATCTTTTGAATTCCACAAACGAATAGAAATTGAGATAAATTTCTTCAATTAGTTTCTTTCATGGAAGTTTTTCAAACAGTTTCCTCCAAGCACCATCTATTTCTGTACTTGCCACCTTCCTTTTAGTAAAGTAATACAAAAGTGAACTAAATATTTATACGTCTACTTCTTCAAAATATACGAGCAGAGTTAAATAATTTTTGGTTTTTTGTCATTGCTAAATGAAAAGTATGTGACGTTCCTTCCGGAGAACCTCTATGCATAAAATGCCATTCAATTTTCTGTCTTTATTAACGACACTCGAAATTCGTCAATTCACCATACAATTTATAGTCTTTCAGAAGACAGTATCGTTTTGTTTCGACTTTGCTTCTACGATGTCCTGCCCGATTTTGATGGTTATTCGCCGCGATGTTCCATTTAGCTGAGATCTCCGTGCTCATTTTCCTGGAGTTTGGCAAGAAAAACTAAGTAAAAAACAAAAAAAAAATCATGTTTTTCAACTGAAGTTTCAAAAGGAACTATGTGAGTACTTTTCATTTACTATAGGTAAGAATATGACCAAAACGACAGTTCAAAAACAGTGCACACTGTTATTTCAGATGTTTCCTTCCCAATACAGCAATCTATTTTCACTTCCCTATCCATATCCACTTTAAAAGGTGATTTTGATATGAAAAGCATTTAAAAGGAACCTCTGAGCTTGATTCGATGTATACAATTTTTTACATTAATTAAATACAACCCTTGTAGAATTTTTGGGAACGTTGTCTGCGGTAGCTCAATACAAACGTCTGCACGAATAGTTTCTAAGATCAGTATACGTGAAATATTTAATAATAATAATAATAAATAATCAACGGCGGAACAGCCCAAATGGGCCTAGGCCTTGATGTAATGCTAGAGTTACTTCATTACGAGACCAACGGAACACTAGGAGGTGAAGTGGTCAGTTACACGCTCGTCTGTGATTATTACCACGATTTTAACTCAGGTACTCATTTACAGCTGAGTGAGCTGGTAGTCCGGCACCCAATTACTTGTCGACAAGCAGATTCGAACCTGGTACCAGGTGCACCGAAGTCAAGTGCTCTAGCCACTAAGCCGCCCAGACTGACTGACGTGAAATATTTACGATGCGTATAATTTTTCTGGCGTTTATACGTAAAATTTTCACATTCCGTTTACATAGAAAAAAAATATTACTCTCACGATTGTTCATTACCTTTCATTTCTGTAAAATATTACGTGCTGATATATTTTCATGTCTGCCTCTTATATACAGAAATGAAAAACTCGAAATTTGATTTATGAAGTCCTGTCGCGTATAACATAGACCTATTATCCAATTTCTGCTAGCTGGTGTTAACCCTTGTTTAAAAACGGGCATTAGTTTCATATTTAAACTATAGTTTTCTATTTTTTTCCCAACTCTTGCCTGCTCTTTACAGAAATAGGGTGCCATGAGGAATCATGCTAAACTGAGAAGCTTGTCAATATAGGAGTTATAAAATGGCTGCAGATTAGAGTAGTTTGCGTAGAGCAGTGGCGGCTCGTGCCTTTCTTAGCAGGTTAAGTCGAATTGGAATATTAAAAGACAACTTTGTCGGACTAAAACTATATGAGTAAGGAGGTGGATTTCCTGCGAAAAGTCATTAGGTAACTTTTACAAAACAGAACATCATTAGTCAATTGATGTCCTTTTCCTCTGTAAAATGGTGAGTCTCAGTGTTACTAGCCTCATGTGGCGAACTGCCACAGGCGTAGAGATACAGTGCAACCCGGTTATAACGTACCTTGAGGGACCACAAAAATAAAACGTTGTAACCGATAGTACGTTATCAGGTCTATTCAGGATCAGAGTCTCATATCAAAAAAGTCTCAATTAATTCAAAATTCATACAAAATTGACAGGCCTATTCAGGACCGAGTCACCACAAGTCACAAAGTAGGGCAAGAGTTTCAATTTTGTATGAATTTTGAATTAATTGAGACTTTTTTGATATGAGACTCTGATCCTAAATAGGCCTGTGAGACTCTCGACCTACTTTGTGACTTGTGACTCGGTCCTTAATAGACCTGTATAACTAGCATAAGAACCTTTAATATTTGTGAATAGGGATTGAAAAAAGGACGTTATAAAAATGCACTTTATAAGCGGGTTACACAGTAATTTTTACTTAATACTCGTAGAATGTATCAAAGCAAGTGTATTAATTGTGCCTAGTTTAAATAGAAAACTATTTCAGCTGTTTGCATTTGTACTGTACATGTACTGGCGATGACGAGCAGCTACTGTTTTGTAGCCGGACGATTTCTTGCAAAAGACCGGCAATAAACACTATGCATCCTTCTCACATTAATGCTATACTCCGGTCTTGAACACAAAAAAACGCCAAACATTTGAATACTAGGCTACTATTTGCATTTCACTGCCACCTGGCATTAAACCCTCTATACAAAACCGTTCAATTTTTCTTCCAAGTGTTTCATACAAAAACGGCGTCTTGTTGTCTCCAGTATTTATATCTTTTTCGTTTTAAAGCACAATAACCCTCGGCTTTTACGCCCAAACATGACAATTTAATTAAAAATAAATTTTTTTTATCTGAGTTTCCAGCTTTATATTTTTTCTGGTCCAACCTTTCGACAGCGAATTTCTCGCTCAGTAGAACTTTACTTCTTCGTTAGAGTCACATATTGCTTTCATCAGATCCTCTTGATATAGGATAATTATAAGGCAGACTATAACACCTCACAAGAATCATATTTTCAAGATAGTGGACCTTGACCGTTAAATTCATGATCTCTAGATTACTATTTATTATAGACACTGCAACGGAATCATTAACTTCTCTCTGCAGTTTTTTTAGACACAAAACTCCGAGTTACGCCAACCTAAAACAAATTAAGTCTCTTCCATGTTCAACAGTTCTACCAAGATCGTTAGAAACTTCAATCCAAAATATATAGAAAGTTTTTGAATCGATTTGTAATGAACTTTCCATATATTTGGCAATTGTATAAAAACCGTTTTTTTGGAATCTCAGTTTTTCTTTTAGGGCATCGCTTTACTTTTTATTTTTATTTAAAAGTATATTTTATTGTAACTTATTTACAACTAATAAAAGAAAATTAATTTAACAATCTCGAATAATATAAATCTCATTACATCTCTCAAATTAAATAAATGTTCTGTATCGCATTAGTCACATGACAAAACTCGGAAATTGATTAATTTAGACAGCTTTTGTAGTATTATACTCTTAAATCAACTCAGACAACAAAATTTGTGCAAGAAAACATTTGAATCTCTGCTTTAGCAAAATTACACAACTAGTTACACTAAGAAAAGAATTATACATTGATATTTGGTGATATTAAACGATTATAAAAAAAAGCAGGTCTGACCGTTGATATTTTAATTTACTGTTATAATTCAACGAAAATCGAAAAGCATTTCTATGTAACATTTTATTTATAAATGTACTTTTATAGATCATAGGACGGGCAAATTAATTTGAATTTTGTAAGTTTTAATTTTTAAGTGTGTGGCTGTATTAGTATGTAACATAATTCATTGAATTACTCTGAATATTATTTGTAAAGAAAAATGAATATCGAAATCTGTTTTATTAATACGAAATATTTTATGTTATCAAAATACACATATTTTTTTTATGAAGTGACTCTGGTATTTTTTATTTTATAGATTTCTAATACTGTATAAGATTTTGAACAAGTTAAGACTTTACTTAGCAAGGTACGGAAGAACATTCATTCGATGGTTTGGACTATGTATTGAGAAACTCATACTCTCTCAAATTCTCTCAAATAATGTTGATCGATAACAAGGACGAATTTCCCATATTCGTTTAAGTGGCTGCAAAGATTTTGTTGAAGACGTTCATGATAGGGAGGCAGGTGTAGAGGTGCCGACCATGAACGGATTCTTAGAGCCAGCCGCAGAAACCTTCTTTGTTCTGACTCGATCCTGTTTTTTTAAATATTATAGAATTGTGTTCCTTCTGGCATATTCAAGAACAGAGCACAGAGCCCTCAGTGGGGGGGGGGAGCAATTCAAAAGAAAATATACTGACTATGTGAGGCTTTTACTTTACACTGAAGTAAGATGGCTCTTGAACTAATTTTCTCTTTATGGATACTCTTACTGAGTTTTTAAGTATCAAACCGGAAATGAAGTATCTGTTAACAGAGGATGGCGTTTGTGAGTTATTTACCCGATATCTTTGAATCTAAAATAAATAACTAAATAATATAAACTAAATATATTATATAGCTAACTCTAATTTCTAGGAACACATAAAATTATTTTCGGTGCAAAAGCTAAGATATTTGGTTTCATTACATTTATTGAATTATGTTAAAATATTCTCAACAAAAATTATGAAAAGTTCCATTGGCGCTAAAAATGTGAAGTGACAGAAATTGTCGTACTTGCTTTTGACGATCATCTGAAAATTCTGTCGCCTAATTTAACAGAAAGATTTTCTGATTTGAAATAAATTGATATTCCAATTTGGATGATGCAGCCAATATTAGTGGATTGGTCTGATATTTTAAACATTCAGTATCAAGAAGAGATTGCAGAAATTCAAAATGATGAATCAGTTAAAACTGCATTTTACATGAAAGGAGTAATGGTATGGTTTCGTGAGGAAACAGAAATCAAATATCCAACCAAATATGCAAGAATACTGTTGCTTAAGGTTTAAAATGTGATATTGCTACCGTTTCCATCTTCATATGTACTCTCTACATTGTAGAGAGTTATCCTAGCTGACAATGTAGTCTACACATAGTTGTGAAAAGTAAATAAATTGTTGAAGTAGTCACCTAGGTCTACTTCCGTGTCAATTTTATGCAATAGGTTTCCTTCCTCTAAGCATTGCGACCAGTGGGGTTGTAACTCATGGATCTTTTTCCACTTTCAACTTAGAGGTCCTCACTCATCTTTATTTCTCTTAGTGCCGTTATTACGACCTTCAGTTAAAATTTAACCAGAACTTTGACTGTAAGTTTTGTATGAGCATCTGTCAGTTAAAGTTTCAGTTGGAACGTTACTGACGATCGTAGGAACGGGCCTTAGTAATTTATCTAGTTGGTGTAGGTCTATTTTTGCAATGGTACTGTGGTCCACGAAGTGTTCTCCGAGACACTTGTGGTGCTGAGTTGCGACTGCCTCACAGCGGACCACAATGTGAACATAGGTTTCTGCCTGCAGTTGGCAGAACCTGCAACGGTTATCAGCTATGATTCTGATTCTTTTGAGATGATCTTTCACGCCCGAATGACCCGTGAGTATTTCAGTTATTACCCGTACTTTGTTTCTATCAAACTGTAGAAGCTGTTTACTTCTTTTAGTTGTGTGGTTCGGTATAAATCGTTTGGCCTGTCTCAGTGTGGGCAGTATGGCATAGTGTTGGTCTGCTATTTCGTTGCCTTCATGGCCGGGCACCTAGTTCAAGAGGACTCTTCATAATTTTTCTTGGCATTCCCACACCAGTTTTGAGTTTACCGTATGTGCAGTCAATGCTTTTATCGCTGTCTGACTATCTGTGAGAATGACTATGTGCTTAAACCCTTTCGAGGTTTATTTCTACAGACGTGGACATAGCATGGACCTCTGTTTGGAAAACGGTGAGGTATTCACTGAGGAATTCCGTTATCCTGGCGGGGGGTTCGTTTATGCCAGCTCCGGTGCCTTCAGTCGTCTTAGATTCATCGGTTTACCATAAAATGCTATCCGGTCCGCACTGCGGTGGGTCCCTCTGTCGGAGACTATAGAGTTGAAAGGGATTTCGAAGCGATATCTCTTTTTCCACATCCATGGTCCACAGCCATGTCTAGCATTGGAATGCTACTTCTAAGTGTGGATAGATTATTAGGTCCACATTTCATTTTGGATGGGTCGCCGTTTAATTGGTTTCTCATCGCGGTTAATCTTGCCTTCGGTTCGATATAGATGTGAAGCGGAGTCAGATCTAAAAAACCCTTCGTAGCTACCGTGGGCAGGTGGCTCATTGCACCTGTCGTGTTGATAAATGCTAACTTTTGGAGCTTGTTCAGTTTTTTCCCGAAGCTTACCAGTTTTGTTCTTTTCCACCATGCTGATGCTCCGTATGCTATCTCAGGCCTTGCAGTAGCTGTATAGGTCCATAAGGCTATTTTGGGTTTCAAACAAGAGTAGAGTATTAGTGGCTTTCTCTTATACTTTCGTATCGTATTGGTTTAGAAAAATTTTCCATGAAAAAGACACGGCTTTAGCGACTTTAAAGAATACATTTTCAAGTGCACCAGTGAAAGAAACACTAAAAAAATCATTTTGCAGGAAACTATTATCATCTGAACAATAATTCATGTCGATGTATTTTGTGTTTTATTAAAAACTAAGGTAAAATTAAGATATCACTTTTTGCCGTTATCTTTAATAAGAATAGACACAATAAAAGTAAGAAAATATTGTAGTTTATTAATCATATATGCAAAATCGGTTCGATTATAGTATTCAAATTTGTTGTTCTAACGTAATTATGAAAGTTCTCATCTGCATTGCAGTAATGGTAATTAGGAATGGATCGTTATCTGGTGGAGGAAGACTTTTATCACCAAGAGATCGAGATCTAGCATTCCAAGGTTCAGTGTCTTCTACTGTTCTTCGTATATCTCTCTTCGGGCGGTTTTCAGAGTCCTCCCTATTAAAGCGAATGTATTCGGTTGTAACGAGTGGTTTTTTTGGAGATTGAATCTCTTCTATTTCGACATCATCTGTTCGGGGTTGTGCTGCAGACGTTACATAAGGACTATCGGAGGCATCAGGCTTGAATTTCAATCTCTTGGTTTCATCTAACCATTGGTTTCCATCCAAAGTCGTTTCTCGGATACTTTCCATACTAAACCCACGAAAAACATCCTTCAAATTGAAAGAAACTGGCTTTGAATATACGTCGTCCTCTCCCTTTTCCAGAATGTGTTCGAAACGGACTAGCAATTGATCGCTGTGCCAAGGTTCTAATGTCATTAGGTGAACATTTTGCGGAAGAGACAGTGCCAAGCCAGATTTCTATAAATAAAACAAGGTTTAATGATACGAAAAATACAAGCATAAGGTTGAAACTTACTATGTTACTGAAGTTTGCTCTCCAATCCTTATACGGATAACCAGCTGCATCACTAAAGAACAGCCAGTTCGGTAAGAGTTTCTCTAACTGTAGAAATCTTTCCTGTGATTTAGTTGATGGACTTTGCGATTTAGTAGGTCCTACAATTAGGTAATGATGTCCACGTGCGACCAGACCATTTCCAAAAGCCGTCTCATTTAAAGCTTCCTCAACACCGAACGCGTCGTCATGAAGTAATCTCCGATGGATCATAATTTCAATCGAGCCATCCTGAAGACTGCTACCACCTTGTGCTCTATCTACTAAAATAGCCAGTCTAGCTTGTTTGTCTTCTAACGCGATTTTGGTCGTCAGTGGATAGTAGTTTCCAGCTACCTTTTCAAGAAGGAGTGGTGACCAGGTATCCCTTTTGTTCCGTACCCTTCTAATCATTTCACGACCATTCGAATCAGTATAAAATACGCCATTGGATTTTATATCTGAGTTAAATCTAGTAATCACTTCTTTGCCCACATTGTCATCGACTGGAATCGGACCCACCAACCATTCGAATTCCGCGTAGTTCACATCCTTATAGACACGAACTACTTGACTAATCCATTCGTTAAAAACTTGATGTACTTCGTCGACGACAGGTCCTCGTATTACTTGAATAGAAGCACGTGGTGCTACTAAATGTACGGTGTTATTTGGACGGAAAATATAAGCTCCAGATGAACGGTTGCGAAACTCTCTATTATCTCCGATTGCAGCGTCGTAGTAGAGGAATTCCTGTGATACTGATCGGGATATTCCGTTTGAGAATACAGAGGATAACATCCCATTTTCGTTGAAAGTCAGGTTTATGTACTAAAAAGAGATCAGTCAGTTTCTTATGTCGATGAATTTGAATTTTTTTACCTTATTTCCAATGACTATCGGTGCTACCGAATCATAAGCCAGCGGGTCATCAGAGACCATTTTTACTTCGGGAATTACTGAGTCTGCTGGGTCTGAGTTCGCTTGTCGCGAAATATAAAATGATTTGTATCCTAGAGCAGGAACTTCTGCTGCAAGGAAGACGAGCTCGCTGGAAGCATTGGATGATCGGAACTTTAGATTTTTAACTCCCGATGGCACAGGAACCACTTGCGACTCCGTTTTAACATCTGAAGTTGATACAAAAGAAATAAAATTACATAGTTATGGTATTCTAAGTTCCTATTGCTAGAGTATATTCAGAAATCTTGAGTCCAATAGAGAATGTAACGAGACTAGACTGAACAAATATGAAATTTGGGTTCTGACAGAAAAACAGTGATAGTCCTAAGCCCGAAAAACTACCAAAAAAATTAGCAAATATTGTACTCACTTCGATAGTCCATTACTTCGTAGTTCGAATCTGAGATCGGTATCCTTACGTTTTGGAAAGTAGAGTGCGCGAGCGGATTATACACAGTTACCACAAAGTTTTCGCTATTCTCAGATACATCGCATCGACTAATATTTAAGTCCATGCAGCTATTGAATTGGAACTTATATTGTGGTTTATCTACATGTGAGGTTCCGTCCTTGACCGGTTCTCCGGTGACCATTGCGTTCAAAATTGATCGAGAATTAGCGCTACAGGCTCTTATAGCAACTCCTAGCCTCTTGGCATAGTCGAAGGCAACCTTTTGCTTTTCTGTTCCCGTTACAGCGTCATGGTGCTGCATTATGCCCATAGTTTCTCTCATAAAAGTCAAGTGTGGTTCGAACATTTTAGAGGTTTGGGGAGCAAGGACAGCCAACTGTTTGTTTACTTGCAAAAAATGGTTACCCACTCTTTCAAAACGTTTCAAAGTTGGTCGTGATGTAAAGTATCCTGTCCAGAAAGCGTGTGGATCGGACGAGTAAGGGAAGAAGTCATCCGATTTTGTAGGCCATGTTATTCCTGCATCATGTAACGATTTCAAATAGCAGGAAGGTGTTGAGTAGAAGAGATTAATATCAGATCCATTCGCTTGCCTCTCATTCGCATATCTAAAACAGATTCAAAATTATTTTCTTCAGATCAAGATTAATTAATTACAATTAATGTTATTAATGAAAATGTGTGTGCGTGTTAGAAAATTGGACCGTCATGATATGCCAAAAAGAGTCAAGAACTCACTTAATTAGTTTATCAAGATTCTTGTACCATACGTTGGCGTCTTGGTAGTGGAAATCTTCACCCATCGTTATAAGGACGTTTTTTGTCCGATAGGTCTTAGACATGTTTCGTACGTACTCAAAAAACGAATTCACTTACGAGAAAAAAGAAACTCGTGATAAGTAATCTAGGTGTTAGGTAATTATTCTCGGTGTATTTAAGGCGACGTTCAAATTTTCAGTACACATAACATTCCATTATACCTCAACCATTTTTGTATGGTAGTTTAGCTGTATACCTTATAAGCTTGTCCAAATTTTTATAGTAAACATTTGCATCCATGTATGTGAAATCTCCGCCCATTGTCAAGATGATGTTATTACTTCTGTAGTAGCGCCTTTGCCGGTTAACAAAATTCAAAAACTCTGAAACCTATTTATTTGTGATAAAAGTGGTTTGAATATGCAAGAAATTGGAAACTATGAGTGAAATATGCACTCTTTATTTTAGTTCGATGATAGATTCATTATTTGTTTTAAAATACTGTAGATAAAAAGTTGCTGTTGTTAAAATATTGCGATTAGCCTAAATTTATTTTCCTTTTAACTCCTTCAACAATAGTGTGAGTGTTCACAAGGGCGCAGAATGCACAAGCACAAGTTGAAGTGCTATTTATCATCATTTACTTACTCAACAAAGTAATAAAACTTATAGTATCCACACATCTTCAATAAATCCTAACAATTGACAATCGAAAGGTTCTCTGAAAATTGGAGGACGGTACAAATTTAGACTAGCAACATTGAAACTGATGTACCATTAATGGAACAATGGGGATATCTATTTACATCAATACTATTGAACGATGCACAAACAACTCTGAACATTCAGAAATCGCCACGAATAATAATTACACTTATGTATCTAGACGTCACGTCGAGAAGTATCGTTTCAGATTATAAAGAGGAAGAGGTTTTTACAGTAAAATCACCATTACTCCCTCAAAAAACACTTGAAGGATACTAAGAAATTTACCATCAAATTTGAAAGCATTAAATGGAACTGGAACTGACATCCATTGTAGCATGATCACCAAAACAGTTGAAGAACTAAGTTCCAAGATGAGCCTTCCATCTAGCTGATAGAGCTGTACAGGTACAGAGAGAGTGAAGGACTGTCTCCTCCTCCTCCTCATCCAGGCAGCTTGGACAGAAGTCGTTTGAGAAGAGGCATAGTCATTTAGTATTCGACCTATAAAACAGTGTCCGGTTAGAACACCGTCTGTGGTGCTGATACTCGCCACTTTGAGCAAAGTTAACCTTTTACAGCGTTTTAGATCCAGCTTCGGCGAGATCTGTCCCGCAGTATGACGTGTAATATTGTCAGAAGAATATTAAACTCTACATTCTGAGTCGACCTTTCGTGTTGTCGAGACCGATTCCAAGGATTTTATTACCACTTGGCTGTGAAAATGCTAATATTACTAGTAGATATCGTCGCCCTAATGCTAAAACCTCGTAACTCCAAATAAACAAATTTTAAAACTAAATTTTGTCCCGGGGAACGGGAAACGCTAAAACACCTCCTGTTCAACTGCCCAGCTCTCACTAGGAGACGGGTGAAAGCTCTGGATGAACCGACCTTCACAAACCTTAAAGAAGTCTCCTTTAGCAGTATGCAGAGTACTTTGCTATGGTTACAGGGACCTTTGAATTAAACGAGGAGCTCTCAACACAGATCGAAACGCAAGTGGACCTACCATAGGTACATTGGGTCTTCCGTTTTTTATGTGGTATCACTATGGACCCTCGTGGGTCTATGTGAGGCTTTTTACCCGCCACTGCAACCTTCACTTAAAACTGTTTTTCTTCTATATTTTTACTTAAATTGATCAAATTTTTTTTTATAGCAGCGTCTTATATCAGTTCTTAATAATTCGTTTTCTCTGAATTCTAGACTATGATCAATAATAATTCATTAGAACTTTTCTTACCCTTCTTTCGACATTATTATCTGGACTATGTTTGCCATCAATGATTGGTTCATCGGCGCAGAGGATGTCAAAGCAAAATCCTGGAGGCGGCTGATACTGATTGAAAAGAGCTCCTGTAAATAGATCTGAAGACTCTCCTTGATTTGCACTTCCCCTCCAAATCATTTCTGCCGACAAGTTATTCAAACGCTCGCGTTTATCCTCGTAGTCCAAGCGCCCGAAGAACAGCCCATCGTATCCCATGTGAGCCAACATCGATGCCATTTCGCGAGAATGGCCAAAAGGATCTATTTGCCATCCGATTCGTGGTCTGCCACACTCACCAAAGGTGTCGTTCAGTCGCCTGTGCGATAAATGGAAATTAAACAGACATTATGTAGATGGCAATTTTGGCTAGACTATCATTGTTCTTACCTTAATCCCCAGGCAAATTGATCGACAATACTTTGATAGTGTGTAGTCGCTTCATCATTCATACTCCATGCACCGCCAATGAATTCCAAACGGCCTTCATTAACAAGATCCTTGACTTTATCCTGGAGTTCGTCAGTCTGTTCATGCCACCATTTGAAGAAAAACGCAGATTCTACATAAATGAACCTACGGAAATTTCGAGTATTGTTTAAAAACGGATTTACATACACGATAACTCATTATGTACTTACTTCTTTTTAGGATCTTTCAGCAATTCCTGAACAACTGAATCGATGATATATTGCACTCCAGCCTTCTGAATTAAAGTTTGACTGCCGTAATAATATTGATCGACTGTTTTCAGCCAACCAACGTCGTCGTGAGTGTGAGGAACGATGTGGACATTCAGTTTGTCAGGCATAGACTTTGTGCAGCTCTGAAAAATAAATGTAGGTACAATTAGATCAACAGGTAACTAACCCAACAACAACACCTGGTGGTCAACACCAAGAACTAATTTAAATAGGTCCCAGGAGAGGAGGATGGTTTCACACGAAGACCAATGGTTGCGATTTGGCTGTAATTCTGGTAATACCAAAATAAAGTGTCCCCTCGAAGAGTTTAATATTGGGATTGGAATTTTTTTCATGGTTAGAAGCTACCATTGAAGCAAATTTTAAGAAGTTTTTGTTGTTCTCCGGCGTCAGAGGAGTTTCTAATGTGAAGCCCCAAATGGTGATTAATTGCTGTCCTTGAGGAAATATTTAAGTTGCGCCCAGACTAGCTAGATTTTTATACTCTAGATGAAATCGGAGAGCGTTATAAGTTCAACCCAAAAGTTTGAAACGCCAACCTCGGAGGAATCAAAGTTGTGTACATACTTCCAAAACCATCGAATCGCTTTGCAAACCGTCTTTCTATCCGTTTTATTTGTCAGAACGCACGATAATTAAAAATGCCTTCACATAAGCTTTAAATTTGGGATCTGAAGTATTGGTCGTATTTAGATTTGGTTTCAGAATTTTCCAACAGAAATAATCTAAACACAACGTCTAGTTTTGTTGCTGGTAGATACAGTTTGGTGGAATCAGAATTCCCACCGGAAAACCATGGAAAAGCTATATGAGAATCTAGGGAAATGTTTCAAGTCAGGTTCCGTGGTGTATTCTATTCTTTTTTTGGAGAGACCTGCATCTCTATATGGCTAATTGTTCCTAATGAGCCATTGTGCACTCTGAGTTGCTCTGATTCAAACGTTCTACTTTTATTGAAGATGTTTGTTGAGTGATTTCGCTAGGTGATTCCAAGCAGATGTTGCGGACTATGCTTTTGCATCATCGCCTGGAGCATTTTTGATGTTTCAAGGGGGATTTCCATTGTCGTCGCATTTTATGCGTCTGACAGAAAAGTTATAGAAATTTAATTTCGCGGCACAGAAAAAAGCTGAAGAATGTTCGACGTGTGACGCAAACGCAGAATTGCGACGACAATGGAAATCCCCCTTCACGCTACATAAAAATTTTGCATTTTAATACAAAACCTTAAACTTTTTTGCTAGAGCAAGAGATTCAAGGAATAGCCATGATCAGAAAATTTGAACAAAAGACTATTGTGCCAGACCTCATAGAAGGCTTTCTCGATATCTAAGAATACCGCGCCAGTATATTGATTATGTATGATATAGTTGAACTCCAGCATATCATATCCAGCTGAAAACCCCCGCCCTTTTCCTACCAGGGTGTAATAAATGAGTAGGACCGGCCCTTCAGGCTAGAGTTTGAGCGATGTGTTAACTACTCATCCTCGGAAAGACAATCTAGTTTCGAAACCTGATCCACCGCCTCGAATTGAATTGTTTCAACGGCAACGACCACGCAAACGAAAAACTGACTATTGGAGGACGCGGTCACTGAACCGAGAAGGCTGGAGGCGGCACATTCAGGTGGCCAAGGTCCGATTTGAACTGTAGCGCCATCGTATGTAAGTAAGTAAGTATTGATTTTGGTTGAACCCATCTCTGACTTGTCGAATAAACCTTACCAATTATAATCTCTGAGGCTGTACCCTATTTTCAATCACATGTTCCTGTAAACGAAACGAAGTAACTTTTTCAGTCACTTTAGCGAGTAAAAGGCTAGTTGGTCGATGGTTCTGGGTATAGTCACTGGATGAAGAAGAAGGCACTTCGGTATATACCGTGTTTACATGGAGAATCCAAAGATCGGAAGATCGAAACATGAAATGTACGACATACGTAATTTTTTATTGGAAATGACTTTATTGTTTTTCAAAGTAGTCTCCATGATGATCGATACACTTTTGCATTCGCTTAAACCAATCTTCGTAACACTTTTTCCACTCCGATTGAGATACCTCCAAAACATGGTTTTCGAATGCATCAACGGCTTCTTCAGGCCTCGAAAAACGTTGACCGCGCAATTTATTCTTGATATTCGGGAATAAAAAGAAGTCATTAGGTGACAAATCAGGGCTATACGGAGGATGACCCATCAATTCGACGTTTTGACCAGTCAAATAGGCGGTTGTTGCAGCCGATGTGTGACAGCTCGCATTATGATGAAGAATGATCCTTCGTTGCCGCTTCCTTTTTCGTATTTCGCCAAACACTTTTGGCAAACAAATGGTTGTGTACCATTCAGAATTAACCGTTCTTCGTTCCTCTAACGGTACGGTTGCCACATGTCCAGTTATTCCGAAGAAACAGGCTATCATTTGCTTCGAAGTGCTCCGCGCACGAACAACTTTTGTCGGATTTGGCTCGTCGTGGAAGACCCATACGGTGGATTGGCGTTTTGTTTCAGGCTCATATGCATAGATCCAAGATTCGTCACCTGTGTAGATGTTATAAACAGTTGTTGACGCACCGCGATTGTATTTTTTGATCATTTCCTTGCACCACTTGATACGAGCATCTTTTTGATCTTGTGTCAATTTATGTGGGATCCAACGTGAACAAATTTTCTTCACAGCTAAATGCTTATGCAAAATCTTGTTGATGGTCTTCATACTGATGCCCACGGAGCCTCAATCTCCCATAGGTCACATGACGATCTTCCAATATTAGTTCGCGAACAGCAGCAATGTTTACTGGCACAACAGCTGATTTTGGACGACCTGCACGATTTTCGTCCCTGATCGAACTACGGCCACGATCAAATTCGTTGTACCAGCGTTTCACAGTGGCCACAGATGGGACTTCATCACCAAAAGTCGAAGTGAGTTGATCAATGCACTCCCGTCGTGATAATCCACGTCGAAAATCGTAAAAAATCATCGCACGAAAATGTTCCCGAGATAATTCCATTTTTTCGCTGAGACCAAATTTTGAACAGACTGTAAACAACAGAAGTTATGCTCCAATGTCAAAACGCTCTGAAGTACGTTATGATTGAAAAGATCATACTTTTCATTTGAAACGTCAGATGGCGCCTATCAACACTGCGTATAGGTTAGGCTTAAAACTTAAATAGCGGCCTACGTAACCGGTTTCGATTCGATCTCGTTTCGATCCGATCTGCGTTTACATGCGGTTTTAGAGGATTGAATCAATCCTCCATGTAAACACGGCAATAGGCCGGCCATAACCTGTCTGGCAAAAGTCGGTAAATTTAAAAAACCGTCGGACATTTTTTTCGGAAAATTACGTCAGTAATCTTTCCAAGAAAAGAAAAGTAATCGCATGGTATTATAAACTTTATAAAAGTAACGAATTGCCTGATTTAGATGCAAGGTAACAACTTACAAGCTTTACCGCACGTTCCTGTAACCTTTCTAACATTTGGAGTTATCAGTTCTATCTCTTCGGAGGAAACAGAAACAGGAGGAGGTGCTTCCGTCATGGTGAATTGTATACACTTTTTGCACTATGTTACAATTTCTGCCCTAATGCTGTTCTTTTTGTGGTGTAGAAACGTGACAGCTAAAATTCCGAACTTTTTTATTTGCTTTTTTCTTTCACTTTAATCAATGCAAATTTATTGCCATTCAATATTCTTGCATGTATTCATTCAAAACAGTAGAGCCATAATTCAAAAAGTTAAGTTTATCTGCATACAGCCTTCAATTTTGACAGATGGTAATCAAGAAGGACTTACACCTGCTCCCGAGCTAGTGTAAAAAAGTGTACTCAGTGTATACAACACTCGACAAAAAGAACGAATCTATTATAAAAAAAACTTAACTGGGGTCAATCACGGAAAATTGATAGAGGCGACCATACTAATGTTATTAAAAAATATATACATACTTTCATTTGTCATAGTCGTGACAAATCCAGAACTCATTGAGGTATGATGCTCAAATTTCAAATTAACACGGAACTATAGTCGGATGCTAGAATCATTGCATTCATGAGTAAAATGTCTATACTCCTGGTAGTCGATTTAAGACGCATGACCACTTATCAAACGTTTATCAGAAATCACGTGAAATTAGGATATTTAAACTTTCTACACTATATCTTTTCTTCATTAAAAAATATTGGAAGGTACCTACATATGTCAAATCAAGGTACTGCTTCTAGTTATGGCTTGCTTTTCTTCGACTGCCGATAACTGGAGAATACGATTAGCATTGATCATCAAATGAGATCTATGCAAATAATTTATTATTACACTATACTATGAAAAAACACTGTCACCTCCCTACTCTTATGAATGCCGTGACTACATGTTCCATAATCTACAATTGAATGTTCTTGAAAGAAATTTTCCATGAGTAGTAATTAGCCATTCGACCCCACCCGTAGCTCACTCACCTTGTAACCGCAAGAAGGCTGTTCGGATCGTTGTCCTCTGTGGATATGCCGTGTAAGGGTCAACCGCCCCATTAACGTGATTAGGACACAAAAGAAAAGTGCTCTCATTTTTGAACAATTTTACATCTATTCACTATACGAATAAAAACTGCACTGCACTAACTGCTTCTGATTCGAGAATAGTAAGCCGGCTGATGAGATTTATTGTGTACACACTCGATCTCAAATCTTTGTCATTGTAAGCCACTGATAAGGTCAGCTTATTAAAGCCCCGGGTCCTAGTAGTTATTAAGTGATACCACTGCGCGGTTTCTGGATGACCTTATAAAATCGACTTGATTGTAACAACACTCGTAAATAAATGGTTATTGTTGTCGATTGTGGTAAAATACAAAAGTGCCATCTGTATCATTTATGTATTTCTTAATACATACTCAAAATGTGATAAGCATGCCGTGCAGTAGGTTTTATTTATAAATTTATTAAATTAATATATTGTAAATTTGACCCTGTTCAGTTTAATAATCACATTATTTTCTTGCTTCTTTCTTTTTTACTACATGGAGATAAGACGATTCGAAGTATTGACAACATATGCTTACATATGGAGACGTAGGTGTAGGTCGAAATTCAAGCATCACGGGTTTTTTTCACTTTACAGTCGACATGCGATTGTTTACTTTTTGCGTATTGAAAGTGTTTTTCAATATCCATTACTCAGTTGTTTACTCGATATCAATATCCGTCCTTCAGTCTTCTCCCTATATACCTCCAGGTTCTGATATTGGAAAGCAAGTGCGCCACAAGTTCTTTCTTGGGGCTCCGATGCAATTAAAGGAAAAAAACATTGGTAACAACGCAATTATTGGTAATGAACTACAGGTATCAAAAATAGATAACTATTGTGTCAGGAAGCTGTACGAGTATATGAATTCTACAGGCGGATGTAATTACCGTAGGTAGATAGGTAGGTACGCGTGGCTGCCCAAGAAAACACGGACACAAGACCTTAAAAGGTCCGTTGTGTTATCACAGGATCATCGAATCCCGGTCATACTCTTCAAACTATTTGGAGCTTACAATGAAGTATTGGATTCTCGCAACCTACGTTGCGGCAAAGTCACTAAAACTGTAGAAGAAGTAAGCTTCAATATGAACTTTCTCCCTAGTGGATAAAGTTGGACAGATAGGTACACAGAAGATGAAGCACTGTCTCCTCCTCCTCCTATATTGAGTTTCGTAAATTGAGTGAAGACATTCTTCGAGGGTATTTGTATGGCAGCTACAAGAAGGACTAACAGGATTTTCTTCATAATTATAACTCTATAGAAAAATCAACTCATATATAACAGGCCTATTCTGTGCACAGTCACAAGTCTCAATTTGATCAGAGAGTCTCAATTTCAGAAAATCTGTGACTCTTCATATTCTTGCAGTAGTCACAATTTTGACGTTTTAAAATAAAATCGCAAAATCGTGACTATCGAAATAGGTGATCACAACGACCAGCCAGGCCTACAAATTTATCGTTTCGTGAAGTTACAATAAATGGAAAGTTTTTTATACCTATTTGCTACTGGAATTACTGGAAGAAGCTGACCAGAAGTAATTTAACGGAAATTTAGGTAGCTTTTTTACATTTTGTGTGATTTAAGGGCGTTATAAAGAGTGACAGTGCGAAAGTTAAGGAACGCAAGTGAACCGTTTTTTATTAATCTAGAAGTTATTTGGGAGTTTCTTCGGTTTTAGACGTCTCCTGAGGCATACAACATTCCATTACACACTTGCAAAGGCCGAATGAACCCTGATACTGACACAGCATCATCAATTTTACATGTCTCCAACTCTGTGGAGAAATTTTTGTGACCTTTCTTGTGATTACAGTGCCAGAATTCCAAAACACTTTCCGATCACAAGTGCAGTCACAAAATTTAAGTCACAGCAGGTTGTGACATGTGATCGGTCACAATTTCAGAATAGGGCCGATAATTTCAAATTCGTAGCTTAATAAGTTCTGTGCTTATTGGTCCATATTCTTGAGTAGGTATTTTAAAGACTCTTTGTAAGACAGCAACCCGAAAGGGTATGACTATTTCTCCCGTTAATGGACGTAACAAATTCCACCAAACATTTCCAAAATTTCAAGATTCTAGGCTAAGGCGTTCTTTAAATATCATGGGTACGGACAGACTGAAGGAAGGACGAGCGGACGAGCAGCAAGTGAATTTGGAGATCTTGGTCCGAAACGAACAAAAATAATATATTTTTTTTTTCGTCGGGATAATTTATAATTCTCTCCCAGATTTCTTTTAGAGTATAATAATCTTTCCATATCTAACCAGACCTAAGAAAAATGTGGCGGAATTCGTGAAAAATACACAACATACTAACACTTAGTATTAGAATATCAAGCAATCCTAAAAATTGTTTCTTTTAATATTTCACATAATTTAAAATAAATTATGAAATTTGGTAAAATATATGCATCTAATTTACACTGACCATTTCTTTTAGCCCATTTCCGTACGCTAATGCAAATTTCAGATTGAGCAATGAACCTAAATCAGGCGCGAACGCAGAAAAATATTTCGGGGGGGGGGGGGGGGGTGGTTTCCATACAAACTTACTCGTTGAGTGCAAGTTATATTTAGTTTTGCGTATGTAACTACATCATTTCGGGGGGTGGGGGGGGGGTTGGGTGGTGTTTGAACCCCTAAAACCACCCCCTGCGTTCGCGCCTGACCTAAATACTTATATGATTCTTTTTTGAACGAAAACAAAGTTTGAGATTAAGAACTTGATTTAAAAACTATCCGGAATTTGCGACAGTGTTTTTTTTTCCTAAACTTCCAGTTACAAAATTTACAAGGGAGACAATGGTGCTTCCTCTTTGAGTAGCCATAATTCCATAGCCCTTAAGCCCTCCTTTTTTATGGCCGCAACCTTTAGGGAATTAAGCCCATCGGGACCGCAGGTAAACTACTACGGTAAGTCTAGACAACTGCCAAAAAAACGTCCGTATATCGGAGGGTCTACTCTACTTTCAGAGAAGTAGTACACCCGCACGCCGCAACGGCGACGGTTATAAAATTCCTTACTTACTTGATATCCACAAGTTTGTTTCTTCTTTTGCAATACAACTTCCTCTAATGAAGCACTCAGAATAGGAGATTCGTTAGTAAGTGTGTTATCTTCCTTTACAATTGCATTGCTAATATGTCCGTCAGGTCTGGCCCTGGTCAAAATAAATAGCCACAGGCACACTGTTAACTGAAGAACTTGCTTCATTTTTCTACCTTCCAGAACTTTCAAATTTCACTGATAAACTTTCCTATGCGGATCGCATTACACCCACCGACAACCGTGTTCTTGAACTTCTACTCGTGTACTAATTTACCTTTTAAACTTGACTTTATACGTCGATCGCGGTCGTAAATAAGTGACTTGTCTGTCTGTTGTCTTTGTCACCTACTTGCATATGAGAACATATACGTAACATTAGAAGAGTTCACCGTATACTCCAATCCAAAGCAATCAAGATTCAAGAAGACGATTGCTTGAAGAAAAACTGATGATCGCTAAGAAATTTACAGTTCAGTTCAAGAATTCTGTTATCAGCAGTTTCTTTTTCTTCACGTTTACGTTACGCGATCGTCTGCTCTAAAAACAATAAATAAGGTGAATGGCTGCCCGAGATTCTCAAGTCCCAATCAACGTTTGATCTCAAGATTAAGGTCATATTTGACCCATAACTTTCATGAAGACATTTATATGTATCTAGGTGTGTAAGAATGTACCAACTAAGTCCATCCAATTAATGAGAAGTGCATATATACGTAGAAGATTCAAGGTACTAATTAAGAGCAGTCCTCTTGTATTTAGAATCCATAATGTGCTAGTACACACATCATTAGCATAATTTAGATGGTTCAGGTTAAGACATCGAAGGTCTTTTTCGTCAGGCATCTATAAGAGTAGAATATACTAATACTGTGTCATAGTCAGGGAAACTCAATAGACCATTCAAATTAGATATATTTCATATGGCGACTTGCACATTACTTTTAACAAACTGCGAATAACTTGAATGGCTTTGTTTAAGGGTTCTAAAGTAAAGACAAATTTCGTTTCAGAAAAACTAAAAAGTTACCATTAGACTACACACTTTGCAGAGAAAAGACCTTTTGTAGGTTTTATGAAATATTTCGATAAATGAACGAGGTAGACCCATCATATTCGGAGTTATACGAGAAGGAAATCACCCAGTGTGAAATTTTGGGTTACTTCATTATCCAGTTTTTGAATTATTTTGGAAAGGATTATGCTACATATTTTAAGGTTTTTTATGTGATCTTACTCTCTCGAACAAACTTGCTTTGTTTATGCTCCGAAATCGAAACATATTAAAATGTTTATAGTTCAACGTTATCGAGTTGAAAAATGTTATACAGTGGAATCCCGATATATCGTATTTCCAAGGGGTCGAAGTATAAGTATGATATATCGGCATGTACACTATATCGAGATTAGGATATATCGGGGGTAAAAAAATGAAAATACGTTACATCGAAAGTTTTTTTTATTTATATATGTATTGCAATTTAGACATATATTTCATACGGATTGTCATGTATTGGCATAATCATACATACTTTTGTAAATTTTATTGACATTATTTATTAATATTTTGGAAAATATTGGTTTATTTTTGATTGCACTAAAGTGCTATTTAAACGGATGTTGTCTATGGCTGATTCAATAGTGCACTAAGTTTTCGAAATTTAATATCGTGGTGTTTCTTGAAACGGTCAAACCAGCCGTCACTAGCCCGAAAGTCTTCAATCGAGATTCCTAATTTTAAAGCAAAACTCTTTGCTTTTAGTCTCATAATTTGCCCTCCGATTGGCGCATTGGAATTTCTAGCCTGATTAAACCACTTTATCAATGCTTCCTCTAATTCCGGGATCTCACCTTTCTTGAAGCGCTTCCTTTTGCTGTTGGTGTCGGCTGCGTTGATGGTTTCTTCATTTTTGAGGATCGAAGTTATTGTCGATGGTGGCACATCATACCGACACGAAACGTCAGTTTGCTTCTCACTTCACCACTTTTAATTGCCTTCATAATCTCTTTTTTTATTTTAACGGCGAGATTATTTTCGTTTTGGGGCCATGGTGAAGACTGATTCGAATCGTATTTGGCAGTGTTCGTCTCTAGCCATTAACCACTGAATTAAATAAACAAAATTATGGAAAACCTTCTTAGAAACACGACTCTTTCTACAGTAAATTACGAATTATCAGACGTTTTGTTGAACGTGAAGGCGAAAAAAAAAAATCTGCCAACAGTCTGGGCGCAACTGTATTATTTTTCCGGCAGAAGTTCAGAACGCGTTCAATTCGGGGATGCGGTGTATGTTACTATGTGACTGAAAACCTAACAAAAAAATCGGGAAGCGGTTAAAAAAGGGTGTAACATATGAATTAAATAATTGGGTCATATTCCGGGATGCGGTCTAGAGGGTGAAAAAAACAAAACTTAAAAATAGGTGATTATTAAACAAACCTGGGGAAGTGAAAAGATATTCGATATCTGATCAGACCTGAGGAACATGGTGGAATTCATGAAAAAGTATACAACCAGTTTACACCCTCTTAGGGGTCGTATTTCAAAAAATTTTGAAAACACATTCTAGGTATTCACATGAAGAATCCGTAGAATAAAAATGAATTCAATATTTCGAAAGACCTAGTAGGTATGACGAAAATCGTGAAAATATATGCATTTTATATTAACCGATATTTTTTTTTGCCCCCCTCTTCTGAACGCCAGTGAATGTTTGAATTTTTTTTATCAGAATTACTTTTCTAGTTAATTTACATATACGTACCGAGTTTCAACTTTCTAGCATAAGCCGTTCTGAAGTTAGGGAAAACACCCCCCACCACCGTACCATACTACCCCTAAAAAAAAATTATTTTTCCACCATGCCACTACTATAGCTTTATCTAAATACCAAGTTTCAGTTTCCTATCATTATAGATTCTTAAGATATAAGCATCGGAACTTTTTCTTTCTCACCCTTCCCCACCCTCACCCTCTACACCCACACCCCCAAACTTTTTTTTCCCTACTAGGGTTCTATTAGGCCTACTTCTGGTAAAAATTTGAAACATCCATCTTACACTGTTATTGAGATATGAATCGTGTTACTTTTGAAAAATTCTAATCCCTCCCACTTCCGTGCTCCTCCACCCCCTTCAAATATTTTACTTTGAGCAATCTTTATTTATCAATCTTTATAATAAAACCGAATTTTGTTTTTCTGGTCCAATTAGTTTGTGAGATATCGTAATCTAAAGTTTTTCACCCCCCACCCCCGTACGCCACTACCCCCACCCAAAAATTTTGTTTCAATCTACTCTCCTAGTATAACTACAGATATTTGTTAAGTTTTAATTGCTTGCTATTAATGGTTTAGGAGATATGGATTTTAGAATTTGTCGATCTCGGCATTTTTGCGTTTCGGACGCATTATTTCCCCCTCCACTCCCACACCCCTTCACCCATATCTGTTTTTTTTTTTGCAAATGGGTCCATTATCAAAGCTCTATAGATTTTCTAAGTTTCAGTCTCCTAACACAAGCGGTTCCTGAGATCTAGAAACCTAAATTTTTCGTCTAAAACGCTTACCCCGCCTTCCCCCTTACACCTCCTCCCCTGAAAATAATGTCAATTCAAGGGGTCCACCAAGTCTATTCTTAGAAAAAATTTTAATTTAATAGCTCCACTGGTTTGAGAGCTACGAGCCTTCAAAGATTTTGGGGCGGTCGACGTACGGCGTACAGACGGAGTGAAAATTTTTATTGCTTTTTTCGCGTCTACTAGTCATGAAAAAAAATTTTGAGGGCAGCAAATTTTTTTTTTAAAAAATCGATAACAATACTGTATTATTAATAATTATTAATAATACAGTAATACGTTATACCGAGGGGACCGAAATGCATTGGTTTTATACGAATTAAAGCGATTTTTTGAGGGACCAGCACTTTCTTACGATATATCGGGATATACGTTATATGGGGATATGAAATATCGGGATTCCACAGTATGTAGATCTCGAATTTGAAATTGTTGAAGCCAATTTGAGTCCCGCCACCTCTGACCATACCCTGCAGCTCGAACCTGAAGGGTCAAGTAAACCCATCGCAAGGATGTGGTCAAGATCAGGTCGACCTCCCTATGTTCAGCAATTGTATTCGTGTCTTTTAATTTTGGCTCATGTACGCCTTGGGTATGCGTGGGTCCAAATGAGTATTTTGGTGGGTCGGTTATCAGGGTTAAGCATAGACTGTGCAAATCCAGTTTAAAATCTTACGTTGTAAATCAGCTGTAAGAACTTAATTAAGAGTAGTTTCAGTAACTACTACTAGTCCACATATTGGTAGCTGATTAACATCAAAATATTTACAGCTCGAAATCTCGAGATTTCATTAAGATTGTATTAAAATCAAGCCCGTGGTAGTGAAAAGGTATCGAATATCTGATCAGACTTGAGAGATATGGTAGAATTCATGAAAAAGTATACAAACACTTTACACCCCCTTAGGGGTCGAATTTCAAAATATCTTGAAAACACTTTCTAGGTATTCTTATGAAAAATAAAAATAAAATCAATATTTTGAAAAACCTAGGATATAATGACGAAAATCGCCAAAATATATGCATTCAATTTTCCCAGATAATTTTTTTTGCCCCGTTCCGAAGAAATATGGGATTTTTTTTCATCAGAATTCCTTCTCTACTTGATTTACATATACACACCAAATTTCAAAGCCGTTCTATAGCTAGGAAATCACCCCCACCCCCGTACCATACTACCCCTATACAAAATTATATTTTCCAACATGCCACTAATATAGCTCTATCAAAATACTAAGTCTAAAGCCCCGATTACAATGCATCCGTTCCGTTCCGTCACGTTCAGCTGTCAAAGTAGACCTTATGGGCTGGCCATGTAAATTCACACAATGGTTGTAACGGAACGGAGCGGACGAGTTCACCTAATTTCAACTTTTACGGATCACATAACGTCACTTTTCGTGACGTGACGGAACGGAACGGATGCATTGTGATCGTTGCTTTAGCTTTATGTCGTTATTGCTCTCAAGATATAAAAACCAGAACCTTTTCCTTTTTACCCTCCCCCACTGTCACCCACATCCTTAAAATGTTTGGTTCTGCTAGGAGTCTATTAGGTCTACGTTTGGTAAAAATTTTAAAAATTTATCTTACACTGTTCTTGAGATATGTGACGTAATTTTTAAAAAAAAATTCTTATCCTTCACTTTCATGCTCCACCGCCCCCTTAAAAAATTTTACTTTCAGCAGACTCCATTTATCAAACTTTACTCACAAACCAAATTTTATTTTTCTTGTGCAATTGGTTCGTGAGATATCGTAACCTAACCCCCCCCCCCCCCCGTACGTCACTATCGAGTATCGAACTCGGATTTTTTTGCGTTTCGACGCATTATTTTTTCCCCCCAGTCTCACACCCCTTCACCCATATCGGAATTTTTTTTTGCAAACGAGTCTCCACTATTCACAGTTCTATAAAAATTCCAAATTTCAGCCTAGCATTAGCAGTTGCAGAGATCTAGAAATCAAAATTGTCGGGCTAAAGCGCTTCCCCACCTCCCAATCTATTAAAAAAAAAATTTTTTAATTTAATAGCTTAGAGGGTTTGGGAGCTAGAAGCTTTCGAACGATTTTAGGTACACCGGTCGACGTACGGCGGACAGACGGACTGATATATTTTACTTATTTTTTCGTATCAACAATTCATGAAACGCGTAAAAAAAAATTTCAGGGTAGCAAATTTTTCTTTTTGAAAATCGATAACAATACCGTATTATTAAAATAATAAAGTAAGAGCGGATCAAAAAGAACTTCACCAAGGATGAAATATTTTTGGTATTGAATTACTAATCTGTCATATTCTTTATTTCGGACTTGATGAAGGGCTTTCTGAAGAATATTCTTTTCAATAATAGTGATCATTAGAAATAACATATTTTTGCCGACGACGCAAATAATAACCACTCTAGTGAACAGCCTTGAAATTATCTTTCACCAAATTATTCACAATTATTTGCACAAAATGTTAAAATATTTAAAATTGCCTGATAGTAACACAAGCTCTAAAAAGTAAAATCTTACAAAATAAATTAAAAATTTTAAAATCACAGTCGTAGTTAAAGAAATATCTTCAGAGCGTTATAAGGGCTGTTTGATATCTCGAAATCTCCTTGCCAGAATGGTGCGAAGAAAATCAGCTATAAGATACAGGTCGTAAAACTAATAATATCAGAACTTATGAGTTTTGTTCGTTTAAATTTTTGAATAAGAATTGTAGGGTGGGTAAGGTAATAGTGGCAGCCCTCTAAACTATAGACTGACCCAATAAGGTAATTAAGTGAACATGTATAATATGTATATACCTCATAAATTATATTGATGAAAAATATGTCTTTTGTAAATTAACTATTATACGAAAACTTTATAACTGGTGATTAGTTTCTCGTATTCAGTCTGAAGTCTTTGGATTTTAACAGGCCTTTAATGCCAAATCTTGGGTTTCATCAAATATGTTAATCATACTAAAGGAAACGCCAACCAGTCATTTAAAGATCTAGAAGTAGCTACATCCTTCTAAGACATGTCCGGCTAACATAAAAAAAAACCAATCCACACGAAATAATGAGTTTAATTACAAAAATTGAATCGGCAGTGAGAGGGGTTGGAGCTAATGGCAGTGTCGGTGGTTTTCAGAGTTGTAGGTAATAGTCTGGAAGCCGCGTGCATTCTAGGCACTTGAATTCCAAAATGGAAGTCATGTCGCTATTAACAACCAAAGTCAGTCTTCTCAGGTGTTGCGTGGCTAATGAGCACGTAGCATTGACCATGCTTGACGTTTCTAGCGTTGGTTTTTAGTCTATCCGATACTCCCTTTGTTAGAATGACTGCCACCGCATTGGACTACAGGATTTTGTTTCCGTTCAAAGACTTTTCTTCCCATGATCCATTCTACTTGATTCTCCTTATCCCTTGTATGTCGATGTTATAGCGCTTCATTTTACGTTCGATTACTAATCGCCTCAGTATGTATCGAACAATATAGTATAATAATACGAATCCTACTATCTGAATACTCCAGAGATCAATACGTCGTCGATGGCCAAAAGTGGTTGCCAAGACACTATCCCCCAAGTAAATGGCATTATTTTAAGGGAAACCTCTTAGTTATAAACATCATCAGGGGCGCGAAGCCTAAATCGGACCGTGGCCTCCTGCTTAATCACCAACATCTTGTTTAAAAAACAGAAACACTTCAATAATGTTGTTTACTATAAATGCGCAGTTTATTGCTTACAAAAAGTTCCTTATTTTTTATCCATAGATTTACTTCTAAGTCTAGAAATGAAAACAAGATTGATTTACCGAATTGTAATAACACAAAACATATTTTTAAATATAATATAACAGCGATGGACACGACAATAGAAATATCTTTGGAAACTGAGGAGTTCAAGAGTTTCTAAAAATCTTCACCGAACTTAATGACAATGAGTAACAAATTCTTTAATGAATGTAATAATAACTGCTTTAAATTAAAAATATTTCATATAAATTGTACAAACATTTCAACTGTAAGCCCGAAAGGCTTTCAACGAGTTTTCCTATGAAAATTAAAGTTAAAATCAAATAGAAGCCTTGTTATGTAGGAATGCATAATTCGTTGTATTTAATATGAGTTGAATATGGGTAACTTTTATTACTGATTTTTTCATTTATTGATTGATTCTTCTTTTGACTTCGAGGCTTTGAAAAGTATGTAAAAGTGTATAACATTAGATCGTATTTTAGTTTTTTAAGAAAAGTGTTGAAAAATAAAAAAAAGTACATAGTTGTGTAATAATATAGAGTAGGCCCATGTCGTGGAGGTTTGTATTATACTCGTGTCGGAGTACCGAAAAATGCAGCTCTACGAGGACTAGGTGACGGATTATTGTTGATAGAACGTCTAGGGCACTGTTGGCAATCTGAGTACGATCGATCTAAACACAATCTAATGATTATGGTGATGTTAATTGCATATTCCGTTTTAATTACCTCGAAATTTCATGCCCTGTGTTTCATTGATGATCGCAACTAGAGCTGGATGCTGATATCTTTCACGAAAGACGGCTGATCCATTTCCATTGCTGATATTGTTATTTATTTTATAACATCGATTTTGATTTGGATCGTACAGTTCGTTGTGATTGAGACGGTTAGTGGACTTGATCGATGCACATCGATCCTCTTCATTACGAATACGAAGAATCTTTTCCTGTACACTGTAGCGAGATCCGTTTATCACGTTCATATTAGTAGCCTGTGTAACATGTTTCACACGGAAACTTCCTGCTGGTGACACAAGCATTGTACCTCGAGATGAGCTTACAGTTGTTTCAGCTGAATCGCGTTGACTTGAATAGCTAACATCGCGGTAACTGGATGGACGATGCGTCGACGGTGGTGTATCTAGGCCGCTGTCGCAAGCTGAGTAGTCCAGATCAGTTAGAACTAAAAGTGATGACAATAATAAATAATTAATTTAAATTCAATTTCGAGGTATTCGTTTCAAAATCGTTCTTAATGGAATTACAAAATTTTTTACAAAATAAGTGGCATGCAATTTATATCACTGGACAACGGGAGCAAAAACTTGGGCGAACTATCTTCTTCAATTGGACGACATAGGATACTCCAACGGACATTTTGGATTTGGCACTTCACACACAAAGCAAGTGGACCAGAAGGTGCGCATTAGAATTGAGCGCTCTCAAAACTGTACCGGTTCCATTTACTAGGAAGTACAAAATTCCAGTTTTTAGACTACCAAAGCTTAAAGAGGTGGAGCTTTCGGATAAAGAGAAATAGCTGGGTCTGATCCTAGATAGGAAGTTAGCAGCAAACAGTTTGGGCGCAACATTATTATTTTTTGGATAGAAGTCCGAAGCGCGTTTAATGCTGAGATACGGTGTAGGTTACTATTAAACTGACAACCTAAAAAATAACGTTCCAAATAACCTGCTGGTTATTCTTTAGGTAATAACCTAGTACAAGTTATTTTTTAGGTTGTCAGTTGCGTAGTAACCTACACGTATCTCAGGATTAAAGCCGGACTTCTATCCAAAAAATAATAAAGTTGTGTCCATAGGGTAAATAAGATTATCATTCTAGGGTGCATTTGGTGTATTTGTTTCATTTGTTTCATTATCACCCAAGTCTTACAATAATTATATCATTGCGTTTAGAAGCCCTCTATTGTAACACCATAACTTGTGCTGATACAGAGATTATCTGATGTGATGATACTGGACGGCAATCTAGTATCATCACAACAGAGCCAGTTGCAGACCTTTCTTTGTTGTAACACCATAATTTGAATATGTGCATTTCGGACTTAAGCAAGTATATCCTTTGTGACGTACAAATTTCTTTTTCTGATGACTTCAAATTACTAGGTGTAAAAATCAACAACCACCTAAACTGGAGCCAGCACATCTTTGATGTCGCAATTGATGCTTCTAAACGCCTTGGAATTGTACGGAAGTGTAAGAAATACTTTTCAGCGTTCGATTTAGCTACAATCTACAAGGCATATATCAGACCATATATCAGAGTACAATTCGCATATCTGGGCTGGGGCCCCTAAATCCCATTTAGCCTTTCTCAATCGTGTTCAAAAACATGCGTTCCGACTAATTGGAGACGAAGCCGTTTCAGCTTCTATAGACTCCCTTGAACATCGCCGTAATGTCGGAGTACTCCGTATTTACTACCGATATTTTCATGGTAAATGTAATAAGGAACTAAAAGAACTTATTTCCCCACTCTTAGTCGCCCCCCGTAACACTCGCCAAGCTTCATGCGCCCACGAGTATACCGTTCAGTCCCATTCGTGGAGAACAGTGAAATTTAGGCAGTCCTTTATCCCCCGAACATCAATAATGTAGAACGCATTGCCAGCCGATCTATTCCCTGATAAGTATAATATAACCTTCAGCAGTTCAAAAACAACGTCCACCGACACTTTAGACGCTTCCCTCCTGTTCCACCGCTCTAAATCCCCTACAACACCATTTTATCCTCATCCTATGTCGTTATAGCTGTGCAATCGCATTAAAGGGTTATAACGACGGCCGTAAAAAAAAGCATAACTCCACATATGAGAAGTGAAACACTCCACATATGAGAAGAGAAAGTGTTACGCTTTCTGGAACATCGATACAACGTTGGCTTGATACGAATATTCCGAAATCATCTGTAAAACGGGCCTGCATTATCCAACTAGTCCTTTAGGATTCTTTTTTGTAATACAAGTCAGCACTTGTAGGTGTTTCGTATACGATTATTTGAAAATATGTTAAGCAACGTTTCTGCAGTAAGTTAGCAGTTTAAGGGCGGTATCCAGTGGTTGCATTTCTTCCTATTGTATCACCACGTATCATTCACTGAACAGATACAGTGTGTAGGTATACTACACTAGTTTTCTTATATCAAGAGTGCGTTGTATTTCAAAATTAACGATATGCTATTACAAGTTTCTTTTTATCACACTTTGATGCAGAACGAAGATCCGTTGTTGTGTTCTCTGATACGCAACGAGAATGCGATACGCAGAAATGCAATAAATGGATATAATAATGGAGCTCTTAAATTGACACACTAGTGTCGATTGAAATATTATAGATTCTTTGAGGTAAGAACTAAAAATCGACTGCATAATATTTTAGATGCATTATTACAATAGTTTGACTATTTTAAATAAACATGTTAATTTTACCTGAATGGCGATTATCATGCGGTCCTTTTGGTTTTTGATACATCCAATCCTTTTCTTCATTTCCATTTTCATTATTGTTTATACGTCTCGGATGTCTTAGTTGTACTTCGCCCTCATCTTCTTCGTCGACAACATTATTGCTACCGAAATTATTAATCAGAATTCGACGAGGCGATCCATAAAACCCATTATTTTGATTAGTGTACCCGTTCGAATATCGACCATTAGAATTACTGGACGAGTACGGAATCTTTTTCGGCGTCGAATGATTTGTAGACATACCATTTCCTGTATGATTTTCATTATTTAGAGCACTCAAGTCCGGCACCGAATCCGAAAATAGGAACGGATTTGTTGAGTTTAGTGTTTTTTGACGGGTCATAAGCCAATCATCAAGAGCACTTGAATATGTTCCGCCTAGTCCGAAATGATGTGCCTGTAGTGATGCGTGTGATGGAGGGGCAGCAAGAGATGCTCGCGATCGTGGTCCTTGGGTTATTTTAAGGGCACGACGTCGTTCTTTGCTCGTTAGTGTACATTCCTGCAAGGAGAGAAATAGTCAGTGCTGACAACTTTTGCATGTGAATTGACTTTGACTCACCTCTAGAAGCTCAAACCAATCCTCAAGACCATGATCACATCGCAGTAATACGCGACCTTCACGACCCAAAAGGAGACCTATGGTACTGTATGATCTTCGGTTCAGCCATTCGACTTTCTCGACATCCACTAATTTCACCTGAAATATAGAAATGAGAAATAGCACAATTAAGTAATGAAATTATGAGAAAAAAAAATTTATCTGAACAAAATCTACTTATATGAATATGCCGTATCGGCTTACATGCGTGTGATTCTTCATCTCAATGCTGACGTATGTTTCCATGCTCGGTAACCATACCCAATAGGTAACTATTAAATTACGTGGGGAGCTACCACTGAACATACCCGATACACGCATTGTGTTAACTCTATGATCACTCATCACAGTCTGCATATTGAAGGTTTCAAGAGTCCAAATTGGATGTCGTAGTCGTTGCCCTTTTGATAACTTGAACCAGGCAAACTTAAGTATCAGAAGATTTCATTTCTAGGACTTGTGTCAATTCATGCTAGTCAATAGTCAACCCGGAAAGTAACGATCTGCTCATCCATGTGAGATAATCTAGCTTTTTCAAGCCTATCTACGTTTAGCTTTAATTTTATACGAGGTGCTCGAACCGCTGCAGTTCATCATCTTAGACACTGAATTTAACTACCCACTTCCGTCAAACGCTCCGCTAAAAGGAGGTACATCAAGATGCATTTTTAGTGTCTGGGAAGTATTAAGGTATTTGTATTCGGCTTGTACAATACGAGTGCCTTTATGGAGTCTTTTGCGTTCATTGCGTTAGGCAGTGGACAGAATGACCAACATAAGATAATTACATATCCTTCGAAAAATAACATTAAAATAGGATTTATCATTTGGAAGTAAGGACAAGCTCAAGCTACATGTATATGTTGGTCCGGCAGAAGATTGCTTTGTAGGAAGTATCAGACCATCCAAACTATTAGCAACATCTGCCAGAGGAAGTCGAAATACGAAGTATAAAATGCAACGTAAGTATGTAAGCAGCAAACCCCGTAACCATTGCAAACAACGTTCAGCTTGGGAAGATAATTCACGTCAATTACCATTCATTACTACGCAACTTTACGAGTAAACATGCAAGTGGCCCAACATACCTGCTATGACCATGTACCAGTGCATTATTAAGACAAAGATTGATTGTCTCTGATAGAAAGTTTTTCGTAGATTGACAAAGCGATAATCCATGTAGGGAGTCAAGTGGCGTAAATTGATGGATTATCACACATTGCTTCTTCCAGTTCTAGAGGAATGGTACATTCCCGATAATCTTTTAACGGATAACTTACCTTAAATATGAATTGTCCCATGTCCGAGATTCTTTCCGCTGCCGAACCAGATGCCCGCTTGAAACAGTGCAGGTAATCTCGGGTGAGAACAAAGTATCTGAAAGTAGAAAAAAAATTCAAGTTAGAAGAATTTATGTGGACTAGATAAGTGCATACATCCCATAGGGGTATGGTCGATAAGTTTAAAGCAGACTGCAGACAGAATGCAATGGATGCTTTCTTATCAGAGCTGCAGATGTGTGAAATGTGCACTAACCATAGAACAATTATTGTTCATAAGCAGGTACAAGTATATGTATCTGTAGAACGAGAACGTACAAACCTATTTGAAGTCGAAATAATAATAATAATAGTTTTTGTTATTTGTGAGCAACCATTTTTTAACTAGGATTAGTCGGACTAAGTCTCGGGTTCCCAGGTCAACACGTTCTTGAGTTATTGTGCATTATAATAGGAGCGGACAGCAATCGGATTTGGCGTTTCCATCACTGAACAGCCAAGACGTTACAAACATTGGCGGCTTGATTAAACTTATTACTATTCTCTGATTTCATCTAGACTACACAAATGTACGTAAACATGTATGCAAATGTTCGAACATAAATAAATATACAAATTTGACAAGCTATGGTCTATGGCCGCATTCCTTATGGGTTAAGAAAAAACTACGACTTTGGCAGAGCCACTCCGTCATTAGTTCGTGATGTTGAAGATTTTAGACTTCAGTTCGAGGGTGGTCTAAGCTGAATGCGAATTCACCGCGGCTTCAATGAGCCTATTGTGTTTACCCTCAGCTTTATATCGAACTTAAAAGACTACGTCAATAAATTCTTCTATTTGTATACTTCTAGATGAGATCTGTAGAGTAGTTTGTAAAGTAGAGAACGGAACCTCGGATGAAAAAACGGGGTACAGTAGGTTCGCGAAATAGTGACCCCCACATATAATGATACAATGACCATGTACTACTCCTAGTAACAATAAATATTTCTAAGTAGTTACTACATTATAGCAGGCGCGAACGCAGGGTGGGTTTTGGGGGTTCAAACCATGATGTAATTACAAGCGTATAACTAAATGTAACTTATACTCGACGCGTAAATTTGTGGGAACCCCCCCCCCCCTCCCACCGAAATAATTTTTTGTCTGAACTTTATTTAGGTCGTGTTCGAATACGTTGCTTCGTCTACGTCAAGTTATAACAGTTTATGACGTCAAACATGGCAAAGCTGTGTCTCAATTACTTTTCGGTTCGTGTCTTAACTACTTTTACGACAGCTGAGCATCAATCTTAGCAAAGTGTCAAATAAACATCAGCTGAGCCGTTTGAACAGTTTAGCTAAGCTTCTTCTATACTGTTATAATAGACATGCTTTGCTATGACGTCAACATAGATATAGACGTAGACGACGCAAGGTATTCGAATACGACCTTAATTAATATCATTGTAATGTAAGAAAATACACGTTAAAACAACTATCAAAAATAGTGGCGCTCCACAAAGTCACTCTTCATCATAGAAATATATACTGGAGATGACAAGCAGCGATTGAGTTGAAGGCAGACGTCGTCGCATTCATACGCAAGACAACAACAATAGACACAACGACCCTGTTTTGTCTCACTCACTCTATTGAAACACGCTAAACAACAACAATTTGATATAACAACCCAATTTTGTCTCACTTCTCTGGATTCAAAAAGCTTTATACAAAACCGGTGGATTGCCCTCTCCAGTAGCTCTATGCTCTCCATTAAGTTATTATATCGCGAGTCAACTGTATATTATTTAATGTTCTGTTGTGACCAAAAAGCCTCTAATCAGCTTTCGGTTCGTATATCTATCCACTCGACCTTCTGTCCAAGCGCACGCATTTCCCTAACATTCCACACACACCAACGAACTTTCGGGAAAGCTCTCGACTCAACAAATGTAGTATATAAGTACTGAAAAGTTCTCAGCCAAGAGCAGTTTTTACTAAGGCCATGCAGAATACGCAATAAAAAATACGTAACTCTAGAGCATATTCTCTGTGAATGTGCCGGCTTAACTCACAAAAGACTTCGTGACTTTGATTAGGACTTCATGGACCCATCGAAATTCCTGACCATTCCGCTCCGCAAATAACAGTGATAGATGTTAACCATACCAACCCCTATTGCAATCTATCTAAGGTAAAGGCAAACGACGATCACTATCTACGCGAAAGCATTTGTAAAGTGATTTGAATTTGTAGCAGCAATCGAGCGGGTATCACTGGGATGAAAATCGGGCAGCGAATACTGCTATTATTGGTATGATTATTGAATGAGAATAACGAAACCCCTAGCTCGCAACAGTATTAAAAAAAAGGTATTGTTCCCAACAAAAATTATCGAAAAATGTCAATCTATAGCAGTTTCATAAGGCCACAACACCATCACTGGGCAATACCCTGAGCTGTGTAAGCACTTAAATATCATCAAAATGTATTGACATCGTTTGACCGAAAAGAATTTACCAGGGCAAATCATCTTAACGGTCAATGCTATGATGTCAGACATTTTAGTCTGATATCTGACGATATTACAGATAGTATTAGTTACTTGGTATAATCACTATTTGCATTGACAGTCAAGCAGCCATTAAAGTCTGAAACACAATGCTCACGTTCCGTTCCGTCACGTTCAGCTGTCAAAGTAGACCTAATGGGCTGGCCATGTAAATGCACACAATGGTTGTAACGGAACGGATCGGACGAGTTCACCTAAATTCAACTTTTACGGATCACATAACCTCACTTTTCGTGACGGAACGGAACGGAACGTGTGCATTGTGTTTCGGGCTTAAGGCTCTTAGCTCAAACACAACACGGTCAAAACTAGTTAGACAAGGTTGTGGTATTCTAAACACTATCGGCACACGGCACAAAATCACCCTCTGATGGGTGCCAGGCCACTGTAGAATCCAGGGCAATGAGCAAGCTGAACTCCCTCGAGCAGGCTCCAGCCTTAGCTCACTACTGGAGGACTATTATCATCAATGGCGCGACAGCCCAAATCGGGCCAGAGTCTGAAGGAGGTGGAGGACCAGCACATTGCTATTCCCATCGGATTCATAAAACAGTCTATCGACTCAATATGCTTGCAGTGGGTTTGCAATAGATGGTCAAACCTAAGTAACTACGTGCTCAATATCAAGCACTTTTTGGACTACACTCAACATCATCACGGGAAAAGCAAGTATATCTTTAGCCTGAGCAGAAATGATGCAAGCACACTAATCAGAGGGCGCACAAGGCACTCCCTGATCGGTAGACACGCTAGACGACTGGGAGCCGAGGCAAATGATCTATGTCGTAGCTGCGGTGACCCAGAAGTGGAAGAGTCAATCTTCCACGTCAAATGTGAGTATATAATGTGAGTCAGGAATGAGAAGACGGAACCTCGGTGCTTATTTCCTCGATGACCTTGGTGATATCGATAAGGGAAAGCAAGGTAACATACTAAACTTTATCAAAACTATTAAATGGTTTTAGGTTCCAGGAGTTATCATACTCAAATGGAGAACACCATGGACAAACAAAAACGTCTAAGTGAAGGATGATGGAATCACCAAACTAAATACCATACCATACCATACTTGCTATAAAATAAGCCACACTGCAGTGATTTATGGACTAATTAAAAAGAGCCAAATTACAACGATGGCTAGTAGCTTACTGAAGGTTTAATTTCTCAAGTTTTCTCCAAAAATATTTGCTAGATAATAAAGAATAAAGTAGATTATAACACTTCACCAGAATATGACCAACCTTTCTTTCCACCTTGAGAAAAGGCGATCTCGCTGTTGCCAGAGTAGTCCCCGCTTAATTGGTCCAGTCATGGCGGCTATTGGAATCCTTCCGAGAAGCGACTGCTGGAAGCAAGATGAAAAAAAAACGAAATTTAGATTAATAATTCGATTTATCAAGATGCGAAATTAATATATGGACCCTGAGGAGCTCCAATCTAACCAAACCTTCATCAAAGGAATGAATTTTCCACCACCACCTCTTCAACCAAACGTTCGGTGCGAGGCTTGCGAATGAAATACGTTCATACGAAAGGAAATGGGTTTTCATTTCTGTAATCAAGGGAATTACTTTGCCTCCATTTCAACCTCAGAATTCGAGCATCCTCTCGAGGATTTTGCATTGTTTTTTTTTCGTTCAAACCTGAACTTCTTTTCCTCTCCAGACGGAAGCGACTACGTACAAATATACAAATTCAGTACCGGTAATACAACACACAAACGTTAGAATAGAAGTTGGGATGTACGAATTTACGCGATCTGATTCACACCTCCTGGGCCGTAATCAGGGAATTTATTCGTCGCTCGGTCGATCATCGCACCTTTTCACACCGTCCCCCAGGATGTAGCCCGCTTATTCGAAATCCCAGCCCTATCCTGCGAATTGCGATATTGTTTAAGGATAATCTCCTGAATTTAGTCTGCCGTTAATACTAAAAGCGTAGGTGGTTACTGGCGGTCGGGTTCAGGGGTTCGGGTTGATGTAAGTGTTTCCTGTTTCGTTTTCTGATTAAATGTACGGGATGAAACGCAAACATTCATCCGTGCGGGTGTGGTATGAAGGAGGTATCTGAAAATCTCGCCAATGAAATATGGAAAGCGTATGTAATTTTTATGGCGATGATTAGGCGTACAATGAAACTTTGATAACTAACTACATCCCGGAAGCAGTAAAGCTATCGTATGCCTTGCATGCTTATCAGCTGTTGTTACAGTGGTGCCGACTGTAGTTACTCGAGTGGTTAACACTTTAGAGATGGAGCGTGTTTCCAGAGTCAGTCGATGCCCTATCGATTGGTTAATGATAAGAATGTCTAACAAGGTTATCGCTTTTCTATTGGCTGTGGTCCGTTCATAAAAGCAGTTTGAGTTTTTTTCGAGTAGACCTTGTAGGCGACGGTATTTTTATTATGGGTCCCAATTTGTCAACGCTTGTTACACTCCAATCAAGTGTACGTTCGAATAATTGAGTGGCAAAGGTGGCTTAAAACATGTTGAAAAGATCGAGACCGTCAATGGTACGAGTATGCTGACTATTGAGTGACAGTCTTGAAGAATTGGTATGTAGGTAGCACTTATAATTCAAAAGAATTATTAGGTATATTCTTTTTTTTGCTTTGATTGTTGCTAAGCAACGTAACATACGATTACCTACGTATGCATATCTTAGAAGCAACAAGATCCAAACATAATAGAAAAGTAGGTAAAGCTAGGGATGTAGGTAGGTGGAAATTGAAGATTTGTCCACGCAGGCCGTTTTTTTTTTTTTTTTTTTTAAAAATTACATAGCATCATCATATCTATTGAATGATTAACAAATGGGCGAGAGTATCTAATTAATTACGGTTGAGAGACTCGTTAATTAACAGCTAATAATACATTTTCAGTAAACCACGATTAAACTTAGATTCTGTGATAATAGGTTCACCGATCCCTTCAGCTTTTAAATTCACATTGTTTCTGATAGTTAGTAGTTCTTGTAAACTCCTTTAAGTGGTTATAATTTGCGAATAGAATTATGGAAGATCTGGAGGCCATGCCTGCATTACGCTTATGTTGCGTTTCCACATTCATGTACATTGGACGCAAATGCAAAGGCGACAGTGGAGACACTACATTCGTGTTCAATGCGAATCCCTTTGATGAGCGTTCAAACACCGACTATTGACGCGAATCTACGCGACTCTCGACTAAATTTGGGACCTAACGCGAATGTTTCCACATACACATATCCGCTAGTTCAGTTCTCAATTTCGGGTGATAGTGGAAACGCTGCACAATAATCGGCATACTGTGACCGGGGCGCAACACCAAAGGCCGCAGCCTGATCAGCACCAGATTACGAACGAAGAGAAATATCTAACTATAGAGAATTTGAGTACTGCGTCCTCTTCTGATTATTTAGGATTCATCATTCCAATAATTGGAAAAGTAACAACGACCTAATTTAACTATTCGGATTATATTTTACATTTTCTGTAGAACAATTATATATACCATGATCTAAACCATGCGATATATGTATGTACTTATATGTGCAACGGATGTCAACCTATCTTGGAGCGTTCTATGGACAGTACAGGATGGATCAATTTTCCTCGCAACCATACTCTATATTTCCTAGTCACAACAACCGCTAACAGCCGGGTTAATACGATTTTGTGGTTTAAAAACGGCCATTGAACTATTTGAGCTCCATCTAGTGGACAGAGCTGACACCTAAACCAACCAATCAACCATGATGAATTTTAAGCGACCATGTCTGTCTTTTTCTATGTTGAAGGGAGCGATCTAACTGCTGCTGCTTTAACTGCTGTTCGAATACTAAGGACTATTATTACGATCTTCAGTTAAGCTCTAACCGGAACTTTAACTAAAACTTTTGTATTAAAAACTGTCAGTTAAAGTTGTACTTAGAACTTAACTGAACATCGTAGGAATAGGCCTAATTTTACACATTAATTATTAAAAATTAATGCTTAAGGCTCGTGTACACTAGCAAGTAACTTGCGACATTTCTTACTAGAGTAATTTGGTGCGATGTTTACACTATCTGCCAAATTGCAGCAATTTCACTCTATCAAGTAGCTCTACAATAATCTTGCAAGTAAAACTTGCTATTCCGTGTACACTTCATCATCAAAGTTTCGTTAAACTGTCAAAACGAACAACAAAAATACCACAACTCTGGTTAAAGTTCCACATTGGTAATGAACAATAATGTGTCCTTGGAACTCCACTTGATTTTTTGTTCATATTTCACACATGAACTATAGAACTATGACACCTAAAACTGAACTTAACCTCACTTTCAATGCAACTGTTCTTACTTGCTGAAAAATTTCGGAACCGATCGGAATTTTCTTACGAGATTTCAACTCTCGCAAGTTAGCGTGTACATTGACAAGTTGCTTGAAAAGGCAAGCATTTGCTGGATAGAGCAAAAACTTGGGCAAATGCGCTCTCGGAACCGTGTACACATGCAACAATAAATGTCTTAGAGCAACTCTAACATTTTTTGGTTGCTAGTGTATACGAGCCTTTAGTGATACAGTGGGAAAAAATCTTCGGGTGCCATTATGAATAATAGATATTTAAATCTTGAGTTCAATTTATTGCGGTTAAAGAAACCGATTTCTGAATACGTATCCATTTTTCGGCGGAATCTTGAATTGGAGGAAGGTTCGAACTTAAAAAATATTGTTGCTAATATTCGTAAGATTGGCCTTGGGTGCAGGAAGCGTTAAGACGAAAGTTTTGTTTTCGTCATTTTAGGATGGAACCACTTATGCTAGGAAGTTGACACTTGGAAGAAGAGTGGGAAAAAAACTTTTCTTTTCAAGGAACGGCATATGTTAGAGAGTTGAAATTTTGTGAGACTAGTGCATGTAGGTAAGAATACCAGAAAAGCAGTTACAAGATCTAATTTTCATTCGAGTAACGTTTCATCTTAGATTTGACGGTATATCGAAAGGTAGGAATATCTTTATAGAACTGTAATTTTTTTTGTAGGGTTTTTCAATATTCAATTCCAATGGGAATGAGAAGAATTTGCATTCGTTCTCACGAATTCCGACATATCTTTTAGGTCCGATAAGATATCGAATTGGTCTTACTTCCACAGGATTACTATATAACAACCTAAAGCCAGTTTTATGACTTTTCGATGGGCAGGGTTGAAAAGCGGTTGAACACGAATATAATTCCGACTTATTACTTAGTATGAAATATCGAAAACAATTTCGACTTTCTAAAACAATCGCCTAAAAGTACACGCCTTTAGTCTAAGGTAGAGGACGCCTTTCTTGACCATTAAATTCTTCTCGGTAATAAATTTGGAATGGGATGTGGCTATATAGAATTTACCTCAGCAATCCCACCAGCTGTCAAGGTGTTTCGGTTAGTAGGCAAGAATACACCTTCTGAAGAGTCTATGCCCTCCGATGACGAAACAGCTCCTTCGGACCTAGTCCAACACAATCTTATGATGAACTGGCTTCTCCAGTGAAGTTTCTTTCCAAATTTGTCATATCCTCAGGGATGGCGGTTAGTCCACAGTCGGGGACTCCGTGTTGGAGTTTCACTCCACTGACACCGGAAAGAATAACTAACTCCTAATCATAATAGCTTCTTTGGTAGCTTACCACGAAAAATCTAATAACAACAAATATTGGTTAAAAAAATAAGTTGCGGCGGACGGGATTTGTTCTTCGTAGATCAGATCCAAGGTTACAACCATTTGTAAATTTCACAGCCATAAAAACGCTGACCATATCCAGGGTTACAACCAGAGAATAGCCGAAATCAAGAGTAAAGCTTCTCAAAGTACACGCCTTTAGTCTAAGGTAGAGGACGCCTTTCTTGACCATTAAATTCTTCTCGGTAATAAATTTGGAATGGGATGTGGCTATATAGAATTTACCTCAGCAATCCCACCAGCTGTCAAGGTGTTTCGGTTAGTAGGCAAGAATACACCTTCTGAAGAGTCTATGCCCTCCGATGACGAAACAGCTCCTTCGGACCTAGTCCAACACAATCTTATGATGAACTGGCTTCTCCAGTGAAGTTTCTTTCCAAATTTGTCATATCCTCAGGGATGGCGGTTAGTCCACAGTCGGGGACTCCGTGTTGGAGTTTCACTCCACTGACACCGGAAAGAATAACTAACTCTTAATCATAATAGCTTCTTTGGTAGCTTACCACGAAAAATCTAATAACAATATTACACCACTTTATTAGCTCGTATGTAAACTAGGTCGTCCATAGAGAAAAAATACAAAACTGTATTTGGAAAAATTGCTATTAGATAAACAACCCTTGAACATTTTTTAAAATGTGTAAATCTGAGTTTTTTAAGTGCATTTATTACCTATTTCTTGTATAATTAACATTCATTAATATAATGCTAGAAAAAATCTTAAAGAATGTCCTCCATAGATCATATTTTAAAAAATTGTCGTTTTTGTTAACAATATATGAAGTCAAACTGAAGCAATTTTTAACGATTTTCATGGCAGGAATTACATAAGAAGACCGCATTTCATTGAAAAGTATCATAGATAGTATAATTAATTGGTATATCTAGAATCATTGAAAAAATTATTGATTTTTAATAGTTATGAGTTTCAAGTAATTTGAAAGCCTATAACACTATTTATTCTGTAAATTCAAAATTAGTTCTCTGATAGACAATGAACGATGCAGACGTATTATCCGCACCAAATTACATGAACGAAAAACAATTTCAATCGATTTAAATCCTCTCAAGAAAGAAAAATCAAACTGGGATAATTTTCCTTAAGTAGAAATTATAGTTAAATCATACAACATTTAAAATTGCTGCAAGCCACAAACTATATCAAAGCTGTAAAGATATAGAAACATGTGTAACCACAAGTAATTTATTGTATCTAAACAAAAATGAATTTTACGGATGAAATAAATGATCATGGTTATGAAACTCATGGGGCCTTAAGGTTTTAAATATAATCGCGGATAGTATGATAGTATAATTAAGCACTACTTTAAAAGCTATCAAATTTAATGTAAGAACGAGACATAAAATTTCGACCCAATTTTACACAATTTAACATAATTCGGAGGGAGGGTTCCTCCTGTCCAGTTGCGGTCATTCAAATAAATAAAAATATAACGCCGTTTTACAAAGCCGAGAACGACCCGTTTCCATAGTTTACAGAAGAGGCACATCATTATTTTTGCAAATCATAAAATATGGTTTGTAATTAACGCCGAGAGGCAAAGGTTAAATGATATTCCAATTTAACATTATTGTGTTGGCCAGTCACCCACATTGTTAGAAAATGGAGGATCGGGCATTATACTAATCGTAATTTGTAGGTCAGTTCCCTGTTCTCGTTCGAGGTTAAATTAAAGATCAGGATGACACATCCTCTTCTTAAATGCGTCATTTGCATATTTCTTAAGCTTTTATGACTCGTCTTTAAATTAACATGTGCGAGTCGAATACCAATGTGCCGATCATCAAACCTGACTAACAAAAATACTGAACTTGTTCGCAAGTTATTGAGATTTTCGGAACAACTAATGGTACTTGGGCTATTAGTGCTGGGTATGTATTCTGAAAAGTGACTGACATTGGGTGCCGTTCATCGTCGTGATCGGTGATGTTACTTTTCTCAGCCGGTTCATGCAAATTGTTGGTGATTCAACTCGGGAGTTGTGAAAGCACTCATGAGTAAAAGTATTTTTAAATCCGATTACAAGTCTTTTGACTCATAACTTACTTTAATTGCAGAAGAAGTGAAATTTTTTTCTATTTACTCAACGATTTTGTTAATTATAAGTATTTCATTATATGTGTTAATATTCTTATGACTCACACAACCGTTACGTAAACATACGCCAAATGATGTTTATGTGTCCACCAACGCACGATTGGAGACAAGTTTGGAACACCTCTTCTATCTGGTAGAATTTTTAAAGTTTCAATTATAAATTCAAATCTGTTAAGTATGTTAAGTAACTTCTTTTAGGGTAGCCGCATTTGCTCTCACTTTTGTTTGGGACGTGTTATGGTATCTGAAGGCTAGATGGCACTGCCCGATTGTTGGTCAGCACGTACAAGATCGGTGGCAACCGTGTGTATAAATGTCCACCAAAATCACTATAAAATATTTTAGGAAGCATTTGGGGACGAGATCAAAATTCAAAACCATAACAATTAGATTTTCAATTCGTGAAGTTAATCAGACACTCTGAAAAAGTTAATGCATGAGAATGAGAGTCACTAGAGCCTAGACCCTAAAGCCTAGAGTATAGAACAGAGACTACAGAGGCGTAACAACACAAAAAAAGAGGAATTCTTATTTTTCCTGGTGGAACGAGGATGCACCTTGGGCAACTTCAACTCACCAATCTTTACCCATGAACTATTTACCTTATCTATAGTTTCTTTTATTTAGTTTGTCATAGATCTAAGTCATGTGCTTAATATCTTTTTCATATTAATACAATTTACTAGCCGGGTCTCAGGGCTACGCCTGCGTTGAAATTACCAAGCAACAAAATTTCAATTTCAGTAGGTCATTGTTTCTTCAAATGTTATCAATAAATTCTAAAATCTATTGAACCTCTTTAGACTCTTAGAATTAAATAAAAAAAATTCAGTAATGGCTTTTTAGATGTTTGCATAAGTAGCCTGCAGAAAGGAACACCAATTCGATTTTAAAGATATTGAGGAATTCGTGATACATACATACGTCTTTTCTCCAGAGGTTGGTATCAACTAAATCCCGGATTTTTTTTTTAATTTGATTCTTAAATGGTGTTAGTTGTTGCCAAAAATTCCTGAAATAGGTTTTTAGGCGTTTGTATAAGTATCCTGTAGAAAGGGAAAGAAACTCGGTATCTCATTGTTTGTAAGAGATATTAGCATAGCGAATTTGTAAAATCATATTTAAATGGGATGAAACACGAGCATGCATGAATGTCATTCACACATGCTGCGCCACACATTGGCTCCACCCAAAAAAAATTATAATTTTTTGAATTCCACCATGACACATAATGGCTGACACTGGCTGACCCACACTTAAGATTCAAACCCAAACACTCATGGAAGAATGACTTGTATGCATGACCATGTATGAGTCTCTTAACCTATATTTATAATAGTAGAAAATCTAGCAAAGACATCAAAACTAATCAAATGCAGAGTGAAAATTAACTTGGGCTTAAAAGATATTGAGGAATGGAAAAAATATATGTAGTCCCTTTTACCACGTTACGATTGAAAGAGGCGATTTTCAAAAATAATTGTTACCTCTAAGCCTTAGACTGCAAGCTCTCCTAACTTCAACAAGTGAATTTTTACAAGATTTGCCTGTAAAATGGCTTTATTCCTGTAGGACTTTCAACTTTATAGCATTAGTCGTTTTGAGATATGTATAAAAATCAAAATCTTTACTTCAAGTGCGAGCTTTTCTATTTTCAACTTGGTTGCTCATTAGAACGCATGATTACTCACTTTTCTATATCATGATATGCTTAAAGTCAATGCAAGAGTGTTGTGGGTGTTGTGCGGGTGAGGTGATTATCGTACTATCTCTCCATACCGGCGCCTATGACTTAAATCTTTCTACCAAAATAAGTATGCACCTACATTATCTTACATGAAATATGATCACATTTCCTATTCTTGACATCACCAAAATATAATTTAAAAAAAAGTACCAAACGATAGTGATGTGATCCGATGACTAACATAATCTTCGTTCTTATCACTAGTCATAAGTCTTACCTCATTCGGATCGCAAGAAAATCATGAACTCATGTAGTACCATAGCACGTAAACGACATTACGTAAGCTTAGTATTAAAAGTAAGTGAGCTCCCAAGCACCTTTTTCTCAAAATGTTTCGCTTTTCGCACGCACTTCTATTCTTTGCTTGACAATTTTTATTTTTTATGATTTTTACTTAAGAAATTTTATGGCGCGCCTTTTTTCAACTTAGAAAATTCCTTTCACTTTCGAACAAGGTTCATTGATGTCACATAAATTTCTCAGGTTATCGATCGCAGAATGTGTCGATTTTACGAGAGTGTGTGCAAAGAAACCTCGACGACATGTGCTCAAAATGGCAATTCATAAAAAAGCCGCATTTTTATTCATTCAATCAATTCCATTTTTGTCATCGATTCCAAGCCAGAAGTGTACGTAGCTGAGTAATTAGTTAGTGCACTAGTTTCTTTATCTGAATTGGGACTGGTTTTACTTGTCTGCATCGTTTCGCAAGAAAAAGCGAAAGTGAGGTAAGGAATATTATTTGCTAGTGTCTTGCATCTTGCAGGTGAAATTTGTATTCCAAGATTCCGAGATTATTGGCGCTGTGTCGTATCAGGGAGCGGGTTAGCAAGCATTGCTCTTGGTGATTAAAATTGCGCAAAACTCGGCAATAACAAAATAGAAGCTTGGCTTCGAAGTTATTTAATACGATAATGAAAACACTGACTGCGGTTGCGCAGAATAAAATAGGGTTATCAAACTCCATTTCCTCTGACGGAAACTGTCTAAAACAATAAAGACATACTGTGATACTGGACTCGTCTTGAGATTGAAAGCTTTATCTGTGGTTCGCTTTAATTTTATCGCTTAGAATTAAACCAATTAGCTATGTGCTAACGAAGTCGTATCTTGTCGACGGCGCTGCAATACTTCCGTTCAAAAAGTTGTCCGGACTGCTGTTCAAGAGGGTCTAGTTTTATACGTATGGTATGTTAATGAAAGTGGTAAAATTTGTTGACCGTAGATAGATAGGGTGTAAAAGATCAAAAATTGTAATTAAACGCCTTGCAGGGGCATTGAATAAAAGCATACGAGTAGGTACTTTAGATGTGTACTTGTTGGATGGATAAGCAATCATAAAACTCAACAACTTGTAATTGTTGTGACCCACCCAGCCACTTATAGATTGCGGGAGATTTGTTAAAATAAACATAATTTCACGTAATCCATATCTTTTGACAAGAAAAAGAAAATAAATTATGTTTCAATACCAATAACAATACTTAGAATTTATATCTAGGTACGTTTACGTACGTAGGTATACGGATTGTTCAAATCAGTTCAAGTAGATATGGGCTGGTCACGAGTGAGCTACTCTAAAATAACACTTCAATGAAGTGTGTAAGTACGTGAAGTAACTCAGTCATTTGGAGAACTGCAGTTCAATTCGAAAGATGAATAAAAAAAAGTATACGCGGTACAAGAAGAATTTCATGACAGTCCTATCCTAAAGGGGCGCATACAAGATTCATTCAAGCTTGTTGATATACTCGTCGGCTCTGTCCACACAAATCTAAATGTTTGATTGTCATCATACCGGATATTATCAAGATGACATTCATGAATGCCCGACTCCTTAAAGAACAACTGAATCGACTGTAGTGAACGTCTGTTCAGAGAAACCAACCCCAACATACTAGCAATACTGAACGACTGACTGAATATTGAACGGCTGTTTAGAGTACAGAATAAAATGAGCAAATGAACAGTTCAATCGAAGAGTTAGTGAAGTAACTATTGACTGCTGAGTGACTAGTTCCAATTGAACGGCTTATTAGAGAAGAGAAAGAAAGAAATGAATTAAAGTAGGTACTTCATTGAACTAAGCCAATAGTTTTTACAGTAAATGACTAGTTGTGAAGGCAGTACTTCAGTCAGATGAACTGTTTTGTCCATCTCTAAGCTATGCATTATAAAAGGCAATTTGTTTATTGATATATGTGTGTACCTAAATTAGAAATATTTGGAAATTCACACATTTGGAAGTACAGTCACGTCGATAATTCAAAGTATTAATAGCTCGAACTAAGTTATATGACAATAGGGTTTAGAATAAAATTGTCATACAATTTGATAACTCGGCATATAAATAACGCAAACTATTTGTGCGGCAGATTGTGATAATGTTCACTAATACACCAATTTGTAGGGAGGGTCAAAGCTATGACTATGGGTAGAATGTTACAAAAGTTAGTATTACGCTGTATGCCATTATGTCAAATATTTGACTTTTAACTTTTCATCGACAAATAGATATTCCGTTGTGTTTCATTAACAAATTAATTCTTTCTAATTTATTTATTCGTATACCAGTAATGTTTAGTGAATTAATTAGCACAATTGCGAGTCTACTAGATTCACTGGTATGCACCTGCAACGCATATATTAGATTATAAGGAGATAGATATTTTTATGCAATAGGTACATAATATCCAATTTATGGGAACAACTTTTTTTAGGTGTGTGGCAAAGTTGGTGCCCCTGAAATAACGAATTGTGTACGCCATAAAACAACTTGGCTCTTTTTAATTGTGCTATTGCCTATCTGTTTATTAGTTCCTTTATCTGAGAAAAAACCCAAGATACATTTTTTTGGAACCCGAAATCGTTAAACAAAATTTCCGCTCTTCTCCAAATATTTCCGTATAAACTTCAGTGAAGAAAGCGCCTTTGGAATATTTTGTAAAGCCTTTCAACCCCGCATACAACTACCGCGTTCTGCTAATTTTTTTTGGTCTCTTCCGCATTTCTGGTTTTAGTTGTTCCAACATAAAATTCGAAGATTGTCAGTTTAATTCATGCCACCCTTATACCACGTTTCCACTACACCTTAATCTCGCGATTAAGAGAACTAGATTAAGCACGCAGGGACGTTATTTGTGGGGTGAGGGGGCGTAAGGCTGGGCATTTGCCACAATTGTTATATACAATATATGAAAATACCAAATTTCCCCCTCCCCCCACAAATGAAGTCCCTGAGTGCTTAATCTCGTTCTCTTAATCGCGAGATTACGAGGCAGTGGAAACATGGCATTACTACCCCTATCCAGCAATAAGTCGATACCAATAGGGCTATTAGTCGGGCAATAAGTCGAGCCCAATATGGTTATTGGGAGTTACGCTGTTATTTTTGGGCGTTCTAGAGTTATGATGCGTAAAACGCGTTTTCGTACGCCAAATACGACGGACGCCGGACATTTTTATTGTTTTCAGTCTTTTGTCCTAAACACGAAAATACAGAATTTCAGAGTAATACATTCTTTTTAATGTCAGATCTTAAGACTCTATCATTGCAATAATTTACAAAAGTAACCAGTTTATAAGTGTCTTTGAAATGTATACCTACGTAGGTAATATAAGATCAAAAAACATACTTAAATCTAGTTTCCTGAGCATATGGAACATACGAGTACATAATAGCCTAATCAATTACCAAAACGGTCAATGACTATAACATAAATAGACATGGCCGACTGCACCGTATAAACTTCACGCATCATTGGAATGCCAATTACCTACATGAAGCCTATTTTATGTTTATCAGATATGAAAAACGACCGTGAGCTATATATCCGTAGCTGACCGAGTTCTTGGGATTTCTGTAAAGTTGTTTTATAGAAATAGCATTGCATACTGGTTTTATACATGTCCATACATACTCAATTATACGTAAATCACGACTGGCATACAATATGTATATATCGGTGCTATACCACTCGAATCAAAGTCACCTTAGTGCAATTTTGGTGATTTTCTTCTTAGCGCATGTTCATGGTCATAATGTGCCACTTAACAACATGCCAAGACACAACTGTGTATTCCTATTCCAAACAGGTAAAGATAATGTTTATTTTTCGTCAACGTAACTCTAAGCTCATTCTTCAAAGAGATCGCAATGTTCACGAAATGAAAATCTAGCAATTGGATGATTTTGGCGTAGCGCCAACGATATATGCGTTTTAGCATCTTACACTTATTTTGCATCATATGATAGCTTGATATGGTACAGCAACATATTGATATAAGACGCTACCAAAAACCGATCAAAGTTTTGAACATTTCGAAAGAAGACTGTTTTTTTTTTTAACAAAATTTTTTGTCAGTGCATCAGAATTTGTTGGAATTATTCTTTTCTTTTAGAATTAACATCGTACTACTGAGCAACCCTATTGGTACTATGCCAAATTTAAGATTGTATTTTGCAATAATGAGTTTCGGTTTAGAATTTTTGAGAAATCCCATCAAGCAAAAAGCAAGTGCAAGTGCCAATGGAAAGTGCAACCGAATTTTAAGAAATAAGACCAAAAGTGAAAATGATTTATTATTTAGGGTTAAGGTACACTATAATTGATTATATTGTTACATGTGCCCTATCGACACATGGCACAATATGAATACTCACTGCTGGGAGACTCTGTGGAATCCAGGAGAACGAGCAAGTTGAACTGGCTCGAGCAAGCTTCAGCCCAAGCTCACTACTGGGAAACCAGCAAGTTGCTATTCTCATCGGATCCATAAGACAGGCTATCGACTCACTATGCTATGACTCAATAGATAGTCTGAACTAACCATACGCTTAATATCAAAAATTCTTTGGCATGCATATATGATCACGTGAAAGGCAAGTTTGTCTTGGGCCTGAGTATACTAATTATAATTTGATTAAACTGCATTTCTAACGATCTTTGGCTTCGTTTTTTATTAAAAAATTAACCATTTATTTCGATAAATCATTAACTCGAAATTCAGAATAAAATACCTGTTTAGTGCTGTGGACTAAAAATGCTTAAGACATTTGAAAAGGTTAACTGTGAATAAATTAGGGTCATTTACCTCATATGCAGACGTACCAGTAAAGTAATTTAATTAAAAAAAAAATCGTATATCCATAGCGAATAAAATCTCCCGTGAAAATGGAATGTACAAATTATTTACGAGTTTCATCGTATCCCTTAGGTCTTTTGAAAAATTTAGTTAATTTTACTTCTACGGGTTCTTCAGATAAATTTTTAGTCTAGAAAATAGTTTCCGTATTTTTTAAAACTCAATTCTTAAGGAGGTTTGAAGGAGGGTTGCATACATTTTCACGAATTTCGTCTCATACCTTAGGCCACATACTTAGAACGAATTTCGTCTCATACCTTAGGCCACATACTTAGAACGATTTGCTTTTCCTTCGTTGGTTTTTCCAAGGCCGTATATAGGGGTTGTATACGTTTTTATAATGTTCGCCATATCTCTTAGGTCTGATGAGATATGAAATTGGTGTTCAATTCTACGTCAATAAACAAATTTCAGAATTTCTAGATATTCAAACTCCATAGTGGGGTAAACGAATTGTATACGGTGATGATTTACTTTCCATTCATTTTCGAATAAACCTGTTTGCTATGTGCCTCCTATTACTTCCGATATAATTCTCGAGGACCACATATGCACGAAAGTGCTTCAGATTCACATGAACATTCTCTATAAAGATCAAATTTCACTTCCTTGACCTTTGTCGAAGGCGATCCAACCGCATCTGGCTGTTCAGACGTCACTTTCAATATTTATTCGAACGGCATCCATATATGTTAATATACACATGGATAGTCAAATGTAGACATATCGGTTGCATTGCGTTTCCTTTAATTCCAGATTGAATTACACAGTGTGGCGGAGCCCCCTTATTAACAAGCCAAGTCGATAATGCGAAAGCTGAAGACTGACTTATTCGATAAATTGCCATTTTTCAGTTTTTGAGGCAAATAATAATAAAAGCCGGTTGAATTCAAAAGGTGCAACACCACCAGATACAGACGTACGGATTAATCATTTCGGGCGTTGGAGGCTTAACGTCTTCCACGTAATTGTCAGTCTCTTCACGAAATACCGCAGAGCAACCTCAGACTATTTTGCGACTTTTTGCATTCCGTGACATCTAAAATCGGATTAAATATGACGAATTAATTAGGAATTCACGTCATGTCTCATGGGGAATCGAGTTAGTTGAGGTGACAAGTCTTGAAAAGAGAGATCACATCAAAAGTGCAGGTATCTACTTAAGTATAAGTAATTGCTACACATATTCTAGGGTATGCTACTTATTGTTTTTTAAATTAGACTGTTAATGGTGCAATCTGGATAGTCTTGTCTTGGCCGTTATTTTTCTTCTATCTTTGAAACCGACTTGGATTTGTTGCTTAAAGTGTTTGTTAGGCCTTGGATTAAAGCTTTCCTGATTCCAAATTCGGTATCCAAACAAACGACGAAAATGCTAATTGAAAGCCAATGCTAATATACATTTCTCAGGTTAATACGTAATCAAACAACACAGAGTGCTCGCTGCGATGAGTAATAAGAGATAAATAGATACGTCATACGTTCAGATATAGGTATTTATTATACGAGAAGAAAAACGCAATTCCCAAGGACTTTATTGTATTTTAAATACGTTAGATTCAGGATCGGAAGTGATTAAAAAGGAATTCTCGAGGAAAACCTTCTGCTGATTCAAACTTCAAACGAACTGGTATAGCCACTTTTGAAGATTCTGTTCGAATAAAAGCAGTCTTTGGAGACTACTGCAAGCCTACTACAACTGGTGATGACACTACTCTGTTAATTACAGCTACTATCCAGGAATTTTATGGTGAACAATTTTAGTGGAAAAGCAACTTTTATAAATTGGAGTTTGCACCACAGTAAACGGTTTGAAAGCGTGGCACCGCATTAGTAGTGGACATAAGAATACCCGCAAGAGTAGACTAGGTGAAATACTAAGCATCGATTTATGTTGTTAGCAATAAAGCAGAATAAGGAGTGCGGTTTTTTTAAGGACTATTGTTTGGTTAGTTCTTGAAGAAGGAATACATTGGCCTCGTATATACCGCAATCGTTAAAACGTATTAAATTGTTCTCGGTATTAAGTTAATACGATGGCCGTTTATACCGCCTGAGCATACTAAGTTAATCCCCTTTGCTTTAAACGTCATATGTGAAGTTGACATGCAAGTGAAATGTCACATGTTAACAATCCTATTGGTAAATACCTTGGATAAACTGTATGATTTCCCGCACTACGTATTCTAGACTATTGGGTGCAAATACCTGCTACAAATTGAAATAAATGCAGGACGCCATCTGTGAAAATGCTAAAATAGGGAAAGCTGTTGCCATAATTCCATTTAAACTGTGCTCGGTTTAATTTAGTCTAGTTCTAGTTTACTTGCGGAACTGGACTAACTTAATACCACACGTTTACACCGATTCTTAATACGGCTTTCGAGTTAAAATGACAAGTTGCCTTAGGGTACCTCGCATGTACAAATTTCTTAAAACTTGAAAATACTTCCAAACTAATAATTTTAATTTTGACCAATTTAAAATCTCAATGGTTATGAAATAAATCTCATGAATACGTCGAGTCGCTGCTCTACCATACAAACTTCCTTGAGAAATATACAATACATATTTGACTTTTGAGACCGACTACTATACCGAGTAAAATCGTCAAGCTCGGAATCTGAAATTTTACAGAAGTTACTTATGAGTTGAAACTCAAGTCGAGTTCACCATTGAACGAAAACCTTTCACTCCTTCGGGTGGAGCTCATACAAAAGTCCTTAAAATACGTGACCACGATTATTGGCCAATAACTTCAGCTTAAGCAAGGAATTTAATATTTTGTATTTTTTCAATGGCTCCATTTTGTATGTTGCTAATGAAGTGAGTCCTTTTTGCAGCCCGTCACTAAAAATGGGAATGTCATCCATTCTGTATTATTTTCAACTACAGTAAGATCTGAGTACAGTATTTCATCTGGAGTATGATACGATTGGGTTGTTGCCTATCGGAACTTCGGTTTGTGTTTTTTATCCAAAGCTAAGACAAATAAAATTTTAGATTTGTTGATTCGTGTTAAGTTATCGTGAATTTGAAATTTGGCGAATACAAAAGACTAATTCTTTTTGTCGTTTGAAAAAGTGGATAATTTCGCTGGAATATTTAGTTAATTCGAAACTAGTGATGGGCAAAGGAGTTCTTTTAGTGAGTGAGTCCGTGTTAACTCACTCACTAAAAGGAACTAGTTCAGTGAACTAGTTCCAGTTCACTTCGTTGCTCCGTGATAGGTGGCGGTAACTCACTCACTAAAAGGAACTAGTTCCTGTTCACTTCGTTGCTCCGTCATGCGGTGGCGGTTTACGTGTGCGTTGACCAAAAAAAAAGGTAGTGCGGGGGCGGTGTCACATGTGTGTTGACCAAAAAAAGACCGTCCGACGGCGGTATCACGTGGCGAATGGAACTGGAGTTCACTAAAAGGAGTGAGTTAGTTCACTCACTCACTTCAATGAACTGCTCTTTTGGAACAGTTCACTCCGGAACGACCCATTTCTATTCGAAACTAATTCGCGTGAAATATGTACTGCCTGTCAGAACGGTTTCATGAGTTATGATGGATACCGGACAAATTTTTCAATGAATCGAACGACTTCAAATTCCTAGTTTTAAGCGTTCTGAAGTTGTCGGACAATATTCTGTCAAATATCTTTTATAGACTTTTGTATTATCGCTTTTCGCAGGAGAAATACGATTTCGACCCTAAATAAATTTAGCCTAAAAATGCTTTTTAACGACCGGGTTAAAAATTACTCGAAAATTAAAACACAGAATTCCCGGGAAGTGATTGCACATGGGATCAGGTTGTTATACCCGAAAACAGTACGTGCTCGCCGATGAAGAATACTTTTCTTATATTTTGGGAATAAAATCTATTTCAGTACGCTGAATAAATCTAAAATGCTTTCACTGTTTGAAGTTTTTAATACTTACTGAGAATGGCAGTAAACATCCAGGAATAGATTTTTAGAGCTAATGGTTAATTAGACACCGCACTGTCGGAGCTTCATGGATTTTTCAACAATATATTGCATATTGGAACATCACCATCACATTTCATTACAATTTACAACAATAATGTTTATGAGCGCAGCGTCACGGAGGTGATAATTTGATGATATCTAGCACCTGCTAACCGGAGCAAGGTATCTAGTTACAAAAATAAACGAAATCGCTGCATTCAGAAAAAATAGACTTGATATGATATTAATCTTATTTCCAATAGATTATCTAATCTTTGGATTCATTTTATCTTCCAATCCAATGTTAATTTAATACACGATTGTTTTTGGCATTTAAAGTTGATTGATTTGAATGTAAATTTTCACAATACTTTTTTTTTAGTAAATATAAATAGTGTCATAATTGTGACATTTATGTAGTCATAATTTGCATATATAAAATACAATATTGCTAATCATATTACAAAGGTGTTGAATAAAAAATTTGCTATTTTGAATCTATTATTTTATATAAATACTAATAAAGTATTGATAACATTTTTTCTAATGCATTATTCTGTTAGATGAAAACAATTTGAAACTCAACCAATATACAAAGAAATATTTTTGTTTAACTAGACGAACAATAAAAACCAAATTCAAAATTTTTTCTTCTTGAAATTTTTGAATATGTCCAAAAGTATTCAATTATACAAAACTAATTATGCATTGTATTTAATTAACCTCTATAAATGCAATGAAAAATGAAAAAAATGTGAAATTTCCGTTTTTAAAGAGTGTATAACGCAATTAACAGCATCAAATCTGTACCAATTTAAAATTATGATACATTGCATTTCTATTGTCTTAAATTAAAACATAAAAAAACTGTGTACAGTTTCAAGCTCTAAATTAAAGTTTTTTTTTTTGATTAGGCAAGATAACGTTTTTGGTTTTATAGAGATAAAGTTATGAAAATGCTCTCGGTTATTTATAAAATGAAAGAAAATAGCAAACAAATTTATTTTGTGTAGTATAGGTAGATAAAATATGAAAGCGATTTTTCGTTACTATCTATACAAATATTGACCGCTATAAATATTAAGCACACCTTAACAAATACTCTTTGCCGGATATCGGCTTGAAAAGAAATTTGTAAGATACTTTCGCATAACGTCTTATTATGGTGTTTATTGTTCTTGAACAAGTTATGAAATAAAAAAATCAGAAATCAGTCTGCGCGCAATTTAATTATTTTTTTGATGCAGGTTACTATGGTTTTTTTGACTTGCTAACAATAGTGGGTGGTATCTTTGTACCTACAATAGGTTCAAGTTATTGGGAATTCTACGTTAGCTGAAGATCATTAAGAATTGTAGTTTCAAATACAATAGCAGATTATAAACAGGGTTGTACTACGTATTCGGCTTCAGCGTTTTGACAGTTAGAAGTTTCTCAACATTATTATTCCTTACGTCATTATATTCTCGCACTAATAGTGTTAAGGTTTGCTTGTCCCATTTTTGTATGTTATTTAGTGTAAAAGGAAGTCGCCTAAAGTTGCATACCTAGTGTCGCTTGTCATAATTGAAATTTGATATTTCTTTAAGGGTCGCTTAACATATTTCTGGGTAGCCTTCTTGTCCATTGTTTCGAATCTTCGACCACCATATGAGACTTTTCTTAATCACTTCCAGCTCCAGAGCTCTAGTCCCAGTCTACATTCTCACTGCATTGTTAGGCTCTGTCACGTGTCAGATGCAGCAGATTTTTGACAGAAATCGAATTTTTTAATAGATAGACAGATGATGTTAATATCGTTTTAAAAAATCTATGTAAAACCTATTTGTACAATATTTCTGTTCAGTTAATGCTCAGATTGCACATGTTTTCAACCATAATAATTCATCTTTTCTTTTCTTTTGTGAATAAATTTTAAACTGGAATTTGTATGGTAGGTAGAATGAGTGAACCCCTACGAGTGGTATATTTTAGAAGGTAGGCGGTGTGAGAGAAAGGGAGGAGAGGGGAGCGTTTTAGATAAAAAAAAATTTAGTTTCTAGATCTCAGGAACTTTTGCTAGGAGGCTGAAAGCTGGAACTTGTAGTACGTTACTATGGTAGTACATACTAAAATCGTAGACCCATTTGCAAAATGGTTGATAGTGCTTGAGGGGTGCAGGTAGTGATGGTGGGAGAAGATGGAAATGAAAGAAATCTGATTTTAATATCTCGAAAGCCGCAAAGAATAGAAAGCTAAGAGTTTAAAACTGTATAGAGCTACTGTAGAGACATACCAGAAAAATAAATTGATAGGGTAAGTATGCCGTTTTTTTTTTTTCAAATCTCAGAAACGGCGTATAATAGAAAGTTGAAACTTATTACCTATATCTAGATATGATACTAGAGTAATTAAAACTAAAAAAAGGTCAACAGTCTGGGCGCAGCCTTATTAATTTATGGGTAGGCGTCCGAAACGTAATAATGCTGAAATGCGGTGTAGGGTGCTATGCGACTGACAACCTAAGGAGGCTATTTGGAACGTTATTTTCTAAGTTGTCAGTCGACTACACCGCATGTTTGCATTTAACACGTTTCGGACTTTTACCCATAAATACCAAAGTTGCGCCCAGACTGTTGTCCTATCTTTTATAATGGAAGGATAATCTGGACACACACTTTTCAAAAAAGCACGGTTCTTTTTTTGGCAAATGTTTCAATTAGCGGTAACTCAGTTAATCTGTGTAATGATCGAGTTGTAAAATCCCAAGCTTTATTCAGGATGATCTTCAGGAACTTGTTCTGGTTTATCAGGAACAATTTTTTATGTGTTTACATTCCATACTGGAGCACCATACATTAGGAAGGTGTTTCTTTCCGTCTTGTGAATAACTAATTTATTTTCCTTGGCTTTCTATTGTTAACTGGGTAAGGGAAACGTACGTTTTCATGGGCAAAATCCTGGGTGGAGGATCTTTTTCTGAAAATATTCTTTTCTCTAAAAGTGAGGTGTATGTAGGTATGTACAAGGATGGAGCGCAATTCTCAGCTTTAAAATAACTTTCAATTGAGCTGCTAATAAATTGCGAGACACGCATAGGCGCAACTAGGCTCATTTCTATAACAAGCACTACCCATTTCATTCGGTCATCACATCACGGTACCCAGTTTGAAAAAAAAAACAAATTCAAATTGTTATGGAAAAGTGCCTTGTAATGTAAAACGTAGGCATTCAATTACAATGGAAAATAAAATGCAAAACAATTTTGTTCATGCCATTCGCATCTCAATACAAAGCGTTACGCGTATACACGGAGAATCTACGTATATCTGTTTCATATTTGTGAAATATTAAAAAAAAAAAAAAACAACTAGAGGGTGCAGAATAAAGGACGCAAAAAAATAACAAAACTGTGCACCATTAAAAAAAATTAGCAGGGTAATCCCCGAAGAACATACTTGCAGAGTGTCGTTGAAAATGTGCATGTGGGCTTTGGGTCTTCTCCGGACGTGATGAAGCGCAAAAGACCAGCTGAGTGTCACGTACATTGTGCCGCCTGTCTCGCATCACATCGTGGGAGTGTTATGTTCGGTTTGCACCATAGAAGCACCGACAGAATACCTGGAAGAGCCCTTATACATGATGTTGAGATAATAGAAGGGAAACGAATCGGTTGGAAATCCTGTACAAGTACCAAGGATCTGCTCGAACATACCTTCGTGATTGTCTGTTATTGATGAGAAACTTACCCTCTACGGGCAGGAATGTGCATTACCAGATGCGTTTTTTCTGAATAAAGGACATTTTTCGAGAACGATACCTTCGAATTAGAAATATTACTCAATATATTTACATTGGTGACATTTGTTTTATCTTAATCGATCGCTTTAATCTAGCACAATATAAGGAACGAGTAAGTCCGGGAGTGATGACATACCTGTTATTTCAAAAATTTTAAGTCATAACTAGAAAACTTCTGGAAATAGAAGGTGCGGTAACGAGATAACTTATTATGCCTCTACTCCAATGATAGCTTCCCTCATTTTAAAATTTCTTTATCTGAAATTTTTTCCTATTTGAGCACAAGAACTGGAAAAACGACTATACTTAACCAATAACAACATTGAGTGTTTCAGAAGTATCTTAACTTTTATTGTAGGTAGGCACTAAAAACTTTCTTCAAGTTACCTCAACTATTTTATGTTCTGTTTCAACTGTGTGTCATACGCCATGCGGGACATGTAGAGAATATGAGTTTCTTATCTTGTACGGAGGGAAGGGTGGAAAAACAGATAATATTTATTTTTATATCACTTTCGGGTTTATCTACTAGTCACGAAACTGAAAATGAAATATTTCAGGGTTGTAAATTATGATTAATAAACCTCAGTTATAATTCAATGAATTATTGATATGGTACGTTCAGCAGGTACGGCTATATCTAAAGAATGGAAATTTATCATGTCAAGTAAAATAATTTGAAAATGAAGGTCAATACATATGTATGTGAATTTGGATAGATTTGATTTACTAGAACTTCACTAAACTCTTTCCCGTGATAAGTTAGTAAATTAAGTTGGGTTGAGAAGAGTGACTGTAGCGCTGTGCCATAGCCCATCTGAGAGATCACTGTGAATCACACGTCTTGAAAACATTGCAACGAGGTTCAATTCCCACTCAAGGCTTTATTTAACATAGCACTGACAAAAAAATATAGCACTGAAAAATTTGCCAACAATCTGGGCGCAACTTTATTTATTTTTTGGGGTAGTCTAGAAAGTGGCTAAAGTCGGGGTGCGATAGAACTGCTTAAACCACTGTTAAGCTTAAAGATAAACTTATAACGAACAATTCCGGCGTGGCCCTACGACTGATGGTGGATTTACACTGAACACATTGAGGCGCGTCTCTACACCTGCCAGAACATTAAGATTTTCTTTGTTTGTAGTATTTTTGTGTTGATAGCGACGTGAAGGGTACATTCCTGTAAGTGAAATACGTTGAGCTGCAAAATGCGTGGGGATAAAGGCACGCCGCAACCGATTGGTGTAAATCCAGGATAAAATATTAGTTTCGATTTTTGGGTCATATTCGGGGACGTGGCCAAAGGTGAAATGTAGCACTGGTTGTCGATGCAGGCATCCTAAGCAATTCACTTTCTAAACTTTCCTGGTTATTTTTTTCCCAACTTAAACGAGTTCAACCAATCTACCAGAACAATAATTTTTACTTAATATCTAAAAGGGTTTGTTAGCTATTAGCCTTTAAACGGTTTTAGCATACGGAGTATACAGCAACCAGACGACCATTTTGTTGGGTGCACTCATAGAGCTATAACTAACGGAGATCGCAGAGCGCCGTTTCTGTATAAAGCACTTTGAAGCATTTTGATGCAAAATTGAACATTTTTGTATGGAGCGTTTCATGCCCGGTGGCAGTGAAATGCAAATAGTAGCGAAGTATTTAAAGGTTGGGCTTTTTTTCTTTTCAATACCGGAGTATAACATACATGTAAGTAAGATGCTGATAGTAGCATAGTGAATATCGCCGGTCCTTTGCGAGAAAACCTCCGGCTTCAAAAAAGTCGCTGCACGCTATCTCCATTATACATAATAGCTCTATGGGTGCACTAGTCCTAAAATGTGAAAATACAAATTATTTAAGGGTAGCACATTTTTTGACATATCAGGTCACAATCATAGAGATTTATGTACTGGAGATGACGAGCAGCGACTGTTTTGAAGCCGGACGATTCCTCAAAAAGGACAGGCAATAATCAGTATGCTACTATGTGTTAGCATCTTACTCACATTTATGTAATAGTCCGTCTTGAATACAAAAAATACCAAGCATTTGAATATTAGGCTACTACTTCCATTTTACTGCAACCTGGCATCAAACGCTCCATACAAAAACGTTCAATTTTGCATCAAAATGCTTCAAACGGCGTCTTGTCGTCTTCAGTATTTATATCTCTATGGTCACAATACTTTATTATTAACTATCTTGTTCTTTTTGACGAAGATAAATCAGCGGTAGGTATTCTTATTTCCGAATGCATATAGGAGCACACTTTCAAATTCATTCGATAGTTAGGTCTGTCTGGTACGATACAGAGCGCCAAATACGCTGAACATATTTCTGAAATTCTGTAGACTAGTAGGTCTAGACCTAAAGTTTAGTTGGAAAACTTGCATTGATGTCTTATATTTCTGAATTTCCAGAATTTCAAATATAGAACAAACAAAAAGTTTCACAATTTCGACATGTTTCTGCACAGGCGTTCTTCGCGGTTATTCAATAAGGACATACCTATTTGGTATTTATATCAAAAAAACAGGCCAATTGCGATAGTCCCCAACGTTGTTCGTTCGTAAAGTACACCCCGATAGAAATGTAAACCTTGCCTGCAGTTTTGATATTGACATACCAGCAAAAATGTTTAAGGGTGCATTTGTATTAAATAACAAAATTGTTATGTACTCATTAAATAACCCCTTATAAGTACAGGGCATATAATAAGCATATTTAAATATTCTAATTTAGATACATTAAAGAAATTTGTTCCTTCGTATAAAAACATTTATAATAAGTATTTCCCAAATAACATAAGTTTCATGCTTCTTTGAACTTTCTCATGTATGACAGATGTATGACAGATATATTGCAGGTGTAGTATTTTTAGCGGTTGCCCAAGAATAAGAAATAAAAATAAACCGAAATGAAACCGAAACTAAGCTATCGAAAACTAAGAAGTCAATGTAACTCCAATGACAAATGGCATATGTTCATTTAAATTTTTTGTGTCTATTTATATTTCTTATTGAGAAACAGCCTTAAATACGCCTTCGACATTTCTGTAATGTATGCGAAAGAAAACTTTAGCAGTTTGTTAATAATTATTAAGTTTATAAAAACTGGAAATATATAATAAATGCGAATGAAATGATGTAATGATGCAATCGTAAATCAAAATTTAGTTAGGCACACGTATTTTAGTGGTGTATGGTCGAACAAGAAAAAAAATCGCCTAGTAACGAAGATTTACGAATTCTGTATAAGTAGGTACTAAATTTTACCATTCTAGGACAACTCGTTCTTTAATTTTCATTTGTTCCGTGGTTTTTGGTACGTAGACGGAAAGTAGTACTATAAATTTTCTTGTCCGAGGTTTCGCTTTTTACGTTACAATACTTTTAGCATGATTGAACTTACTGTAATGTTCCGTGTCCACTATCGCGTACCGCCTAGATTCGCATTGCACACGAATGCATAGACGAATGTGGAAACACTACATTCGTGTTCAATACGAATCCACTTGATGCGCGTTCAAAAGCCGCCATAGGCGCGAAGCTATTCGATTCTCGATTAGAGTTGAACTGACGCAAACTTGCTGTTTCCACACTCGCCGCATTGGAACTAGTTCACACAGGTTCGTGCGATAGTGTATATTGGTAGTATAGTCCGCATTAAAATGTGTATATCTTCATGATCACAAACCGTGCGCTATTGGTCTGAAGTTCGACCTTCTATCTAAACCCCAACTCACATATGAATGCGTTTCCGTAATCAATCTAACAAAAACATTCGCAAGTTTGCTGGTGCCTATTATCATAAAATCGTTGTGTTGTGATTGCTAATCAAATGTAGATAGACGCGACGACATCAAATCTTATCCAGGTGACTCTTTGCAATCTTCAGTTTTATGCGAGTTTTTCTTGTCCGGCCAGCGGCCTTTTCTTGACCTCATAAAAATGATTGTGGAACAAAAGAAGTTATCGTTACGTACCGGCGCATACGTTCATGACTATAGTTTAATGCGTAACTTAACTGTAGCTTTTAATAGAACGTTACACATTTTTGCGCTTTCTTTTCGAGTTTACGCCATTAATCTTTTGAAATCTGAAGCACATTTCGGATCTCGGAACAATAAAAGTGGAGAAAGTGACTAACTCCGCACAGAGGCGCAACATTTCTTATTTCGGTTTTTTTTTTACTTTTCGCGCTGAATTTGATGATAGGCAATACAAGTTTTTTTTTGTACTAGTAGTTTTCCACTGTACGAAGTGAATTCAAGATTTCGTGTTTTCTTACAATGCGATGAAATTAATTTCCAAGCTAAACGGTAAACCAGCAAGCCTCCGTGCAATTTGATGAAGATGAAAAGATTGGAAAATATAATTTAAAAAGAATTAAGTATAGCCTTAATCAGCAGATAGGTAATTGAGATTACGAAACGACCATTAAGCCACTAATGTTTGTATCAAAGTTTTTACTTACAACATTTTGCAGCGTGACTTTCTTCTGCACGGAAGTTAATTTTTTGTTTGTTTAATTGATATAATTTATTATGATGGAATGATGTTACGCTTATTTTACATCATAACACGTTGTGTTGGTCGATGAAAGAGCTTATGAAAATTCTGCTGATTAGTTAAAAACCACATGTTGTGTACCTATAACAAAACCTAGGTGGAGGTACTTGTATCTAACTAGAGACTCTACAGATATCAATTTTGCGTCAGAATAGTTACAGTAGCTAGGTGCTAGGAATGTTTTGTAGAAAGTAAAAATCTCGAAGTAACTTTACAGTGAGCCAAAGTCGGTGTTCGGAATGGTAAGAACTAAATCCGAAAGTATGAGAAAGACACAGAGCGTGCAATAAACTCTCACCTTTTAGGCCTTTCCAAAATTTTGAAAACATATCTATCTATTCTGAAAGTGACTTTGGATTTTTTATGATTTCTTTTTGAGTGTTGAAGAAATTACCGAACCATTTCTTAAGCGCGTCTTGAAATAACATTGTGCGAAGGAATAAGAAAAATCAATTTGTATTTCGTTCATTCTAATTAAAAGGTACATTTCCTTGACTATGTGTCCTAACAATATATTACAAAAGGAAAATGTATACTTTTCAGCTGGTGGATTATAAAAGAAACATTCTATGATATTTGAAAATTAAATTAAATGAGCACAGTTCTAATATTGCAATCCATAGACTGAAGAAGATAAAAAAAATTCAAATTTCGGATAGTATAGGATACATACTTTCCCACCTGATGGGTATACAAACTAATGTACTACGTCGTGTTTTAAGGACTCTCATACAAGACTCCTTAAAACACGTATTCACGTGTATTAGTCAAATGTTTCAAATTAGAAACTTCAAATTTTGCACACATAAAATTTGCAATGTTTGTTACGGATATGATGGAAATTGAATGAGTACAGAAGTCCTTCAAAAATGAACGCTTCAGGCTAGGAATTTGGCATTTTGTGCACATTAATTTTGAACTGGTTCAAGGCAAAAGGATAAATATGCTATAAATATAAATATAAATGCGCCGAGCAAATATATTTGCATAATAATGGCTGAAAGAGAAGGAGTCAACTTATCAAACACCATTTATAAGATGGCGCTACAGTCCAAATTGAACGTTGGCATCTTGTATACAATGCAACCCGGTTATAACGTACCATACATTGGGGGACCACAAAAGTAGAACTTTATAACCGATAGTACGTTATAATAAACATAAGAACCTTTCACATTTCTTAATGGGGATTGAAAAAAGGTACGTTATAAAAGTGCACTTTATAAGCGGGTTGCACTGTATACAGCCTCCATCTAACTCGACTCAGTGACCGCGTCCTCCAGTTTGAGAACCTTAGCAGTGATTTGCTGTTTAAGTTTTGAATTGGCTTTATTTACCTTATATACTTAATAAGTTAATACTAACAGTTTTTTATTTTAATCCTAAAGCTAAAGCTTAATCTATTATATCTAGGCTGCTACTGTTCTTAATGGCCTCAATGGGCACTCTTAAGACAGTGATTTGCTGTCTGCGTCAATAGAATACTCCGAGCTCTTCCGAGGTTTTCCAACTAGACTTTGTCCATTACCTTTTCCCTTTTAGTGTGCGTTTCGGAATTCTTACGTCCTTCATCGGCTTGTCATGACCAGCCTATTGTAGCTTTTTGAATTTTATGAAGATCGATACATTCTTCTGAATTATCGAAAATGGCATACAATTCTCTATTGTATCGTATTCTCCAGATCGAGTCTTCCCTCACAGGTCCGAGGATTCTTCTAAGGATTTTTCTTTCAATGCCATTAACTAATTTTTCGGACGCCTGAGTCAATGTCCACGTTTCGCTGCCATAGCATAGCACAGGTTTTATTATTGTTTTGTATAGTTTAAGCTTTGTTTTCCTATGCACATTTTTGTTTTTAATTATTGGGAGTACCGAATAATACGTCTTATTTGCATTTATTCTTCTTCTTTAAATTTCGATGGGTTCACTTCCATCCATCCATATATTTGCCCCGAGATATACAAAGTTGTCTATGTTTTGTAGGTTAAAGTTTCCTACTGTAATATTTTGTCTGATTGGTGTTTTTCCTAGCTTATGTCATTAGTTTTTGTTTAGTATTTTTTAATACATTGTCCAACACCCTTGCAACCGAGTCAAGGTTTACAAATATTTTTTAGGCACTCTCCAGAGATCTTGCGCGTATATTTATGTCGTCGTTGTGTGAATTTAAAGCATAGTGTTCCCTTGGTGTCAACGGGGAGTTTTCGACCAACATATTGGAGTGTCAAATTGAAAAGCATTGGTACCAGGCCCTCACCTTGTTTAAAATCGTTGTCAGTTCTAAAGTAGGAAGTCAGATCATTTTCTACTCTGATTTGTGGCAAAGAATTGGTCATTGCCATTCTTGTAAACCGAACCAGATACAGTGGAACTTCAAAATCCATCATGATTCTATACAGTACTCGCCTGTCGATACTCTCGTATAAAAAGTGTACGAGTATATAAATATTTATCTGGTGGACATCAATGATGATATTGATGATCAATATTGATATATTAGGTTCCGATGTCCAAAACCTGTCTAACTAACAAATATCAGGTCCGTGGTCGATCGCCAAGCTCTAAACCCGCCGTGGTATTCACCAATTTTACTTTGTCAGCAAAGGACTTAATTCTCTAGAATTTTCGTTAAGTTGTAACGTACATAACAAGGATATTCCTTGGTAGTTGTCACATCAGGGTTTGTCGCCTTTTTTATAAATTGGATATGTGATACTCTTGCACCAATCTTCAGGAAGTGCTTCTTGTGTCCTTATGTCCAAGATTAATCTGTGTACCATGCAGGTGTCGCTATCCAAACACACAAGATTTTCAATTACCTTAATATTAGATAAGACGAAACGTTCAAATTCTATCTAATAATATTTAATAACAGAATTAGTATTACAAAAGATAGAGAAAAATGGAACGTTCTTATTGAAAGACCGACCCAATAACGTTTATATAGTTACGCTAAGAATAACTACCATCTGTTTTATGCACTATGTACGAAATTTGAATTTTTATTTAATCTTCAACTGTACATGCAAATACAGCAGCTACATACGAGAATAATAAATAGGTAGGTAACAACATCTAGTAGATATTTACGCGCATTATATTTTGCTGCTCATGAAAGTAGTTTGAAGATGATGCAAAGGGTAAGACGTTGCTCAGGAGGAGTCCGAAGAAAACCCAAAGTTCATGTTAACTATTTTACGTAAAGTTTAAGTTGTAAGAGCAGATTAATGCGAACCGTATTTTCCGAAGCGAGAAAAGACTTTGTAGAAAAGTGGGAATTTGTGCATATATTCCCAAGGTACGAATAAATGAAAAATAATGACGAACACTCGCATTATTCGCTACGTGCATACTTAGTGCTCCCGGTTCCGACCCAGAACTTCGGGTGCTACGAACAATAGGAGTTATTACTCCATGGCGGCAGGTCATAACTGTTCGGTCTGCAGGTAAATGATGTTACGGGAATTGCGGTAAGAAGAATCGAATAAGAACTCTGCCGCACAAATCACACAACTCGTGAGATGAAACGATGCGATTATATTCGCTAGAAAAATCGTGAGCAGGAAGGTCATCAGGTGCAGAAATCATAGACGTCGTGCCTGGCGTTGGTGCCAAGGCTCGCTGCCAAGCAAGAAAACTCGCGGTAATTACCAATTTATGCACTCCGTCGAGTATGTACATACTCCTTTCTTTTTCTGGTGCATGAAGTGTACCTGGTATGTACGCAGGTAGAGGTATGTATTATTAGTCGGTCGGTATATGCGATATGCCGTAACGTAACGTGCCTTCTTCCAAACAATGGTCAGTGGAACGAACAATGGCCAACGGTGAGTTTTTTTTTTATAGTCGATTGCATGCAATCATTGAACCGCTGTCCGGTTTATGTTAGTGTTCCCGGTGAACGACTTGATCGAAAGGTAGGCTCTTACCTTGGCGTCCAGAATGCTCCGTTCGAGACTGTCTTCTCGTTGATTAGCGCCAGTGTTAGCCTCTAAACGTAAACGGGCTCGTTCTACACGTGCTAACGTCGGGCTGTCGAGGATTGATGGGGTCCGGCTCGAATGGCCGGAATTAGGTTCCGATGTCAACAACATTTCGCTATCATCCAGGCGGGATTGTAATCCAATTTGCGTACCGTGAATAATCCGTAACGGCTGACACGTGTCGAGGTCAAACGCACTCCTAAAGCTTGGCACTTCTTCACTGCACTGATATTCCAAGAATGAAAAAACGACTCTTTCTTTTTATTGCACCAAATTTCTACTTTACTCTTCACATCACGTTCCTCCACGGGGGAATAAATTCAGTAAAATTCAAAGACTAAAGCACAAACTTCTGCGAACTTCACTCACTCGACTCTAGTTGACGACTGAATCAAATCAGCTGGCCCAACCGCTACGCTACGCATGCAACGAAACGAAACGACATCTTCCGTTTCCTTTAAGACGGTTTTTTCTTCCAATTGGATGCATGGATGCGTCATATGATGGAATCGTGTATGCGATGGAATCGTGTGTGCGACGACAGCGCCAGTAGGGGTATTGAAAACTGGAACGAATCTGGAAATTGAATTCAGCGCTTTAACTTATACACCACCTGGGAAGGAATTCAAGAAGACCTAGCTTTGCGCAGAAAAGCTTTTCTGTGAAGTTTTTGATTTAGGGCCTAAACAGAACACGGACTTCGACTTCGACCGCGCAGTACCTGTCTTCTAGAATACACAGGATTATCTGGTGATGCCCACAACACCGACTTCGCCTGCGACTGCGGCCAGGTAGCCTTTTTGTGGCTTTTTAGTCGACCATCTCATTTTTTTTGTTAGTTATAGTATGTTAAAGATTTCGCAAAAATGGTGTCCAAGTCCCCTTTGAAAATTCATATCTGTGTTAGTATAGAATAGAATTAGTATAGAATAATAAAATAGGACTTATTTTAGAGGGGAAGGTTGTCGCAAAATAAGAAAAATACAAATCAAATTTAGCCTTAACATTTTTTCAAGGGTAACGACTTTGTCCTTTATCCTTGAATATCTCAAAATACCGTTTTTTCTATTTTTTTTCTCTATATTTTGTGTATTATACTGTTCTTCAAAACATATCAAAAAATCAACTTGGGATCGCAATTTGACCGGGGTAAAAAAAATAAAATAACATTAGTGCTTCTCAATTTACTTTATAGAAAAGGGGTCATTCCATCAAGAATCGCCAAAAGTGTAACCTTACCATCGCCGATTCTTTTGAAAATTTATCTACTCGAAGAATTAGTGAAAAAAAAAAATGTAATTTAAATTTTTTGTTTCTAGCTCATTTTACTTTATTATTTTAATAATAAAGTATTGTTATCGACTTTAAAAAAAAAAAAATTTGCTACCCTGAACATTTTTTTTTATACGTATTATGACTAAAAAACACCAAAAAAGCAATAAAAAATTTCAGTCCGTCTGTGCTCCGTACGCCGTACGCAAACTCGTTTGAGGAATTATAGTTCCCAAACCCTATGAGCTATTAAATTGATTTTTTTTTTCTGAATAGACATGGTAGACCTCTTGAAGTGAGAATTTTTTCAGGGGTGGGGGTGCGAGGGGAAGGTGGGGGAAGCGTTTTAGACGAAAAATTTTGGTTTCTAGATCTCAGCAACCGCTTATGGTAGGAGGCTGAAACTTAGAATTTCTATAGAACTTTAATATTGGACCCATTTGCAAAAAAATTGCTGATACGGGTGAAGGGGTGTGGGAGTGGAGGGGGAAATAATGCGTCCGAAACGCAAAAATGCCGATATCGACACATTCTAAAATCCATATCTCTTAGACCGTTAACGGCAAGCAATTAAAACTTAACAAATATCTGTAGTTATACTAGGAGAGTAGATTGAAACAAAAATTTTTGGTGGGGGTGGTGGCGTGCGGGGGTGGGGGTTGAAATAGTAAAGATTACAATATCTCATAAACCAATTGCACCAGAAAAATAAAATTCGGTTTGGGTATAAAGCTTGATAAATAAAGATTGCTCAAAGTAAAATCATTGAAGGGGGTGGGGGAGCATAGCAGTGGGGGGATAAGAATTTTTCAAAAATATCACTTTTCATATCTCAATAACAATGTAAGATAGATGGTTCAAATTTAAATTAGAACTAGGCCCAATAGAACCCTAGTAGGGAAAAATAAATTTGAAGGTGGGGGTGTAGAGGGTGAGGGTGGGAAGGGTGAGAAGGAAAAAGTTCCGATGCTTATATCTTAAGAACTTGTAATGATATAAACCTTAAACTTCGTATTTAGATAGAACTATATTGGTGGCATAGTGAAAAAATAAAATTTTTTTTTAGGGTAGCATGGTGCGAGGGTGGGGGGTGTTTTTCCTAACTTTTGAACGGCTTATGCTAGAAAGTTGAAACTGGGTACATATATGTAAATCAACTAGGAAAGTAATTCCGATAAAAAAAAATTTCAATATTCATTGGGGTTCAGAAGGGGGGGGGGCTGAAAAAAATTTCAGTAAATATAAAATGCATATATTTTCACGGTTTTCGTCATATCTACTAGGTCTGATTACATTTTTATGTATTTTTATGTATGTAGTATGGCTTATTTTAAAGATTTTTGTTTAAAAATGTCTGTAATATAAAAAAATACGAATGAAAATTTTTCTATAACATAATTGAAAAGCACTGATGTTCTTCGATTTTTAAATACCTTTCCTAAATCGATTGTTCCAAGAAAATTGTGTAAAAATCGAAATCTACTGATTTCTACGGATTTTTTCATCTCAATTTGCCGATTTTTTGATTCAGGCGTTTGGCAACAGGGATTGAACTTCGGTTCTGAAATGTATTGGAATTTAGAATAAGAGGAAGTGGAACGAAACGGTGATCTCGAACTCGACTCGTTTCGTATTTTGTTAACCGTATAGCCATTATCCAGCCGGCTACAGACTTCTCCAGCTTTTCTTGTTTTTCACATTTCGTGAGTTCTCCGTCTTGGTTCACGAAACACATGAAACTCGCAAGAACACGAAAAAAAAATTGTTCACACAATTCGCAAGTTTTGTGTTTTCGTCTATTAAATTTAACACTCATTTCAAATACGTTTTTGTACTTAACCACGCAAAACAGGAAACTCGTAAAAAAGTCCTGAAAAAATTGTCTCACACATTTTTCGACACTTTATCGTCAAGAAAAAAGCTTTGATATCGTCAAAAAGAGCCTCCAGTAGAGAAAACTCACAAATCGCGAAACACGAACGCTTAAGGCTAGGAATATGAAATTTTTACCTAGTAATTTTAAAACGTTTCTAGGTAAATGTATAAATATTCGAGAAACTGGGCGATTCTTTCCTGCACTGGAATATTTTTACTTATCCAAGTTCCAGATATGAAATTGAATATCGAACACACATATTGTCTTTCAGTTTAGAGGTGCAACCAAATGAGAGTCTTTAATGAAGGACGAACTATAATATAAGCCAGAGCTTAGTATTTCATCTAGACTCTAGACTCAAGAGTCTGGATGAAGTTGTTGTTGAGTTATTTTCTCAACAATTTCCTTGTAATTTCTTCCTAAAACCAATAATTTAAGTTTCTACATTGAAGAGTTTAATTTTTGAATACTAAAAACTATGTGTATGTATGTTACAGGGGGGCATAATAATTTTTGAACGGCTTAGGTGGGGCATGGCAAATAAAATGTTGGGAAACACTGCTCTAGAGTATTATACGATGGGAGGACTCTATTGACGCAGATAGCAAATCACTTCTAAGATGCAGAAACAGGGGGACGTGGTCACTGAACCGAGAAGGCTGGAGGCGGCACATTCAGGAGCCCAAGGACCGATTTGGACTGTACCGCCATCGTAAGTAAGTAAGTTAACATCATTCGGTTGGCTTGCAGTCGATCATGACTGAAGCTAATATCTCAGGAACGGCTTACAATAGGAAGTTAAAACTTGGTACTTGTGTATATAGTGGAGCTGTTTGCAGAAAAAATCGACTTAAATGCCTAAAACGCCTAAAATATAAATCTCCTGAACGGATTATGCCACAAATCGGATACCTTGTCATTTTTAGGGGATTATCCTAAAAATACTAATTTTGTAAGGGGCGCAGAAAATGCTATGTGGCAGCGGGGGTGAAGAATTCTGGATTACGATATGTCCTGAAGTTGAAATTTGTAATTTAAGTAGATCTATAGTAGTTGCATGTTTTCAAAATATAATTTTCAATAGGTTCAGTTTGGTACAGTAGTGTTGATTTTCTATAGCTGAAACAAAAGTGCCACATAGTGCTATTTTCCGTGATTTGGGCTATTTGAATGTTTAATTCGCGAGTACAAATTTCAAAAAGAAACTTCTATCTTTTTGGGATATTCGGCCAACGCTAATTGTGTTGATTTGCTAGTTTAGAACAGAACTTCCAGAAAACAACAGCCTTGCAATATCGTAGAGAAGTCTATATATTTCTCGCATGTTTTAGTCACTTGTCGAATGTAATAGTCAGTCTTGTGCGTTCTTGTGCATAGAAATTTATTTCCACAACAGCATTGTGTAAGTCGAGAAATCTCCAAAATCTAAGAGCAGTTTGGGCGTAAAAATATTATTCTTTGGAGTGAACTAAACGGTGCCAACCACGTACCAAACTGTGACGCATTTGGTGGTGCCCAGATTTTAACCCATTTTTTTATTAATTCTGTAGATACTCTGCTCTGCATTAAAGCGTAAAAAACGGGCCTTAAAATTTACATACAACTTGTTATTTAAGAATGGTATTGTAAAATTCAACAAATTGAGAATGACTTCACTGATTGTGATGGGTGTGAATTCCAGATTGCGGCAATACCGATTTGAATTGTCAATTATATGCAAAGCAAACCAAGCTGGGAAAGTTTGCCATGCGATCTCCCAGTTATGTATAAAAACTATTTGCACACATGTGTCTATTTGTGTTGTTACTCGTATATTCTTCTTTTTATTGCGTTTTACTCATTTTATCGCATGGAGCAGGGCTGTTCCACAAGATAACCCGTTTTTTTTTTTTGACGAATATTTCGTCTTTTGGCGGAAATGAGTGATTGATGATGACTGCAACTGTAGACGATTTTCACATGAATGAGTTTGATCATTTTTGTTTGCAGTACACTGTATGCTCGTTAGAAGATAACATATTTCTGGAATTTCGAATGTCCGGCAAGATAAAATTTTACAACATTCTTTACTATCTGTGTACATATAAGTTGTTTAATCTAGTGTCAAGAGTGGTTTTATATTAGCAAAAGATTCACTCTATATTTTTATAAATTTATTATGCATATCATATCTACATAATTTGTGTTTAAGATGCATAATTTCTGATCACCATCGCAACTATTAAATTGTGAATAAATCACTGAAATCATGGAGTCACCATAAGTTTTTCTGTTGTCTGTACCCGATTTTCACCACATAACGGTAAAACCGGTGCCGGAACCGGAACTGGCACCGGGTTCAATGTTAGTCAGTGGACACTCCCGCACATAGACTGATCTCTGCACTTGTTTTGTTTACGTTGGCTCCTACACTGCTGTCTAAGGTGTAATATCAATAAAAGTTAAGGGCCGGAAGTAGTCCAGTGTCTTGAAAACTGAACTGTACATTTTAGGTGATTACAGGATAACTTCCTAAGTCCAGTTCGGTATCCTTAAACAAAAGTGGTTGATGTTTGGGTAGGAACAATTGTTGCTTCGACTTCCGAGATGGATGTATACCTGCATACTCATATGACATGAAAGCGAGCAAATAATAAACCAGTGGTTCTCAAATACTTTTCGCTATTGGCAAATTTGTTTCTCAGAGAATCTTGGGCAAATCTACTAAACTACGTGGCAAGTTAGTTTGAACCCCTAAACCCTCAGTGCACACGGGCCGGATAAGGATAACGTTTCTGGATGTTTGGAAAGGACGAGTCTACTAGAGGCTTATACCTACTCCCAACGGCACGAATAAAATTAGGTTACCGAAACCGGTCTACAGTTTAATGAACGTGAACTAAAAGTTTACTTCGAGATTTCAACGTAAACGACTATAAATCGACTATCCCGTTACTGGGAACAATGAACACAAAGCTCTTCTCAAAGATTCAAGTGTTATACCTTCCTGAACAATAACGTTATTTAAGTTGCATTAACAGTTTGGAAGTTATTGACAATAGCAGCAGAGACAGCAAAGAGTGCTTTAAACGAGTGAAGAATGGGTACTTGTTTGTGCACGGGTCTTACCTAGTTTTTCGAGTCCAACACTTCCAACTTTATAATAATAAACCCAGTGCAAAAATTCCAAATTTCAACTTTCTAGCTTAAGCGGTACCTGAGATATTCGTCTAGTAACCGAAATAGGCACTATTCACAACTATGTATTTTTTGACCTGCTCAACTCATATGTAAAGTTATTAAATCTTATAAGAAAAAAAAGAATAGCAACTGCATAAACTGTAACAGCTTGGAATTAATCCCGTACCATCAGGCCTTACACCATTTAGTTACGCTTCATTGTCATATTCTGGTCTTTATTAGAGGTTCGTTAAACTGCGCTTTCCGCACATTCACAGAAAAAGTTGAGGTGCGTGACGTATCTCTTAAGATACACGTCTACCTGGATTACAAACAATTAGCAAATACGAGTAGTAGCAATAAAACATGAGTTCTCTTTGCGGGTCACGCGAAAGATGCTAGCCTGCGAAATATTGAGTAAAACTGAACGCTTACTACCTGTCTGCTAGAGAAGGCAATAATTTTGTGCAAAAAGAGAAACTTTTTATTGCACAAGAATTTTTTAGCCGAATGATTGAAAACGTAATTAGGTGTTTTCGAATCCTAGGAAGCGTGACGGGAATTTATGATTGCACGCAGTGATCATGACGTTGTTTATTGCATTTCGGTAGCAGAGCACTTAGATTTTGAAGATATATATGTACATACTTAGGTATACCCTGAGAGAAAGTAAAAAATGTTCACGAATTTTCAAATTTTAAATATAATTTAAATATAGTAGGTAAATACATACATTATTTTCCAAATAACCTTGTGATTAGTTTTTCTTTATTATCTTTTAATAATCAAGTATTGTGATTTGAAATTTCAAATAAGTCTACTACCCTGGTCAGGACCCAATAATGATGGAATTTTGTATTCGCACGTTTCAGGATTTGTATACACCAAAAAAAATTTTCGCATGTGCGCCGTACGTAAACGCGTTTGAAGGTGCTCAACAAACAAACCCGTAGAGGTATTAAGTAAAAAATTTTTTGGTGGGTACACCCAGGTGAACCCATGAAGGGTGGGCGAAAGATCGTTTTAATTGTAAAATTTGGGTTCCTAGATCTCAGCAACCGCTTATGCTAGGAAGCTGAAACTTTGGACTTACACATTATACATACATATATAGAACTATGACCGTGGACCCATTTAAAAAAAAATTTTAATATGGGGAAAGGGTGTTGGAGCGGGGATGAATAATAATGGCGTCGAAACATGAGTGTTGTGGCAGTGGTTAAAAACTTTGGATTACAATTCCTAAGTCCTAACCAAATTTTTTTTTGGCTATGAAGAATTACAAGTGTAGTCTAGTGAATGTACATTTTTTTAGATGGAAGGTGGTGGACGGCTTTCGTATTGTAACTTACAATTAGTGCGGAGTGACTTCAGAAGCAGCTGTTCTTTTAGCTGAGCGCGGGTTGAAAAGTGTAGAAATTAAACATTGAGAGAAATACCGTACCTAGTTCATATTGATCTACGACTTTCTTCAAATTCATTTCATCAATCTGATGCGAAATACATCATCTGAATGTAACGTTCATCCTAGGACTGTGTTTTTTGCATAAAATTTCTACACTTGTTTACACTAACTATTCTTAGCAACCAGGGCCGTCATTTCAGCTCAGGCAAGATGCTATGAATGTATGTATTTTTATATATAAATCTCCATATGTTATATATAATATATGAAAATACCAAATGACGTCCCTGTTAGCAACATTTGACGTCAAATCAATGACACAAACTCATACTTAAACTCAAACTCAAACTCAAACAGTATGCTTGTTCCCTTGGAAATAAATATTGTAGTACCTATAAAAAAATTAATTTTTTTTATTGTACCTCTATAATAGCCTCATCTAAAAAATTTTCAGTTTTTTATTGTAAGCGGTTCCTGATACATCAACCAAAATTTCTCGTCCATAACATCTTTCAACCTATCTGCTCACACCCGCTCCTAAGGAGCTGACTCAAGGAGACCACCATAAAAGTATGAACTCAATAGCTCAAAAGGCTTGTTTTCCAGGTGCGAACCGTCAAATGAAGTTGCCGACGGATCAATGAAATATTTTGTAATTCTGACCAATATTTTTAAACAAAACTGTAACCTTTCCAAGATTTTAATCTACTCAATAATATGACATAAGTTTCATTGATTGTTTACGCGGTTATTCATTTTCAGATGAAGAATTAATGAAGAAAACAATCAAAGAGCAATGCACGTGTTAATTGATGTAAGATCGTTAAAGCAAAAAAATTATATGAATAATAATGAAATTTTTTATCAAAATTTGTAGTTCTTCGTTAGTATGAAGAAACGTTAAAAAAAAGATGCAAGCGTTCATCAATATTCTGTTGTAGTTATTCGTTATTATGACGGAAATTTTTTTTTATCGATATTTAGTTATAGCTTTTCATCAGTATGAAGACAAATACATCAACTAACGTTCATTTCATATCTGTCAAAATTTTGTAACATCATTGTTCATTAATGTGAAGAAAAAATTATCAATAAACGAGCATTTTCATCATTTGACGATGCTATGCTAGCGTTCATTGGACAAAAATTGAAGAAAGTTTTCATTGGTTCAACAACAGTTTGCTGTTGTAAAACCAGATTAACAGAATCCACCCATCAGAAACAAATATAAGAGAACATTCGCATTGAAATTATATCAATGTTACAGCATTCAACTCAATTCAGTTTAGACGAGAGGCCAAAGAAGAAGTTGGATTACAATGCAACAAAGAAGAAGTTGATTAAGACTCGGATTAAACTGATAGTGAAAGACGCAGAGTTGTCTTAGCAGTACATTTCGCTAAGCCTTCTTTTACTCGTCTGCACACACTATTAATCTTCTATAATTAAAGGTGATAACGACTATATTAAATTAATGGTCTATACAATTGCTATTTATCCCAATGTCCTGGAATTTGAGTGTGGTAATCGCGCCTACTGCCAATGGACATCGCTGTAACCTTTTTCAAATGTACGGCTAGGTATACTACTTGGCGATTGTCGGCATCTCGTCGGAATTCCAATCAAAAGTGATCTCATCATTCAGCATCAGATGAATTCTAATCGGAAGTTCCTTCATTGGACGGTCCAAGTCAAACCTGTTTTATTGCCTCGGAACCCTCCTCAGTTTCTTTAGATTCCTTCTTGGGTTCGCCGTCTTTACTGTTGGTAGAATTTGATTTCAATCTTTTGTAACGTTTTTCATTTTGTTTTGCTTTCTTATGCTGTACTGGACGATGGTTAGCTACAGCCACAACCTCACACTCCGAGCATATACCGGACATCAGCTTACCGAGTATCTATTCCTTGTGGCCATCACTTAAGTTGATTGTGTTGTTCGGAAATTCTGGTCAACTCTATGCACCAACAATGCCTTAAATCTCAAGAAATTCTCTTCGGCTCTGACCATCTGCAATTTCCATTGTTTGACCCTCGACCCTTCTGTACCCGATACCCGCTGAGCAGATTGAGATTTCGGTCAATTTATTCTTACTCTGTGGCCATACGACGTTTTTATTGTTGATGATGGTTGCTGTTGTTGTAGATCCTGCTCTGAAGGTTTTCTTAAATGCTGTCCAGGGGCAATTTGAGAACGTTTCAAGGAATTCAAAGCCATTTTCGGTTATTGGGTGACCTCAAAGAATTTGTCTAGTGGGAACTAAGATAACAGTTGCGACGGGTGGAAAAGGGTTTCATAAGGAATATGTACTTAAACTGGAATTATCTAAGGAGTCTAGTTGTTGGAATAACCAACAGTTATCATATGTTTGCAGCTCAATTACTATTTGAACTAATCTCGATAGTATGCCACAAACATTTCAAATTGCATCATAAAGTATGTATGGATGGTATGTATATAGCTTTGAACAACATACTTAAGTATTGTAAAGTATACATACATCATAAAATAATGCAATTTAAGTTCACATGGTTCGCTTCGGGATATTTATGGCTTGCCCAGCCATTAACTAACAGGACTATAAACTTATTCAATTGGAAAATACAGTATTGCATACATTTGTCAAACTCTGTTTAGCGGTTTAATAGGTCGCGATATGTTAGCAGTTGTTTTTGGATCTTTCCCGTCAAACGTGAAATAGCCACGTGGTGGCCCAAAATGAATCACCCTATTGGAAGATGTTAAAACTTTTGCTAATGCTGGCGACTGTCTATTTTGTTTTGATATTTGTGAAGTAAACAGATGCAGGATACACGTCGACAAGCCATGGAACGCTATACTCCTCAAGATCGCATGAAAAATAACTTTCCAAATAGCATCCAGATTATTTTTTAGGTTGTCAGTCGAAAAGTAACCTACACCGCATCTCAGCATCAAAGACGTTTCGGACTGCCACCCAAAAAATAATAAAATTACGCCCAGACTGTTGGCAGATTTTGTTTTTATATATTCGCATTTTTCCAATAGCAGTTAAAGCGTATATGATCTCATTCGAATTCGGGAAAACTTGCAAAATACCTCACACCCCCAAGTGGTTTAATATCGAAGAAATCTGGCTTTTCTCTTTACATTTACAGCCTTTACCAGTGAAAGTGAATTCGATATTCGATATATTGTTTAATGAGACTTAAGAAATATATCGGAATTCATGAAAATTTACACAGCCCTCAAACTCAAAATTTGTTTTTCTGCTAAAGATCTACTGGTCCAAACTCCTGTAAAAAGTTCAAGATTTTTTTGAAAAATGGCTGTCCTTCACCTTCGGCGCTTCACGGCTTCACGACCCCCTTAAATATTTGTCATTTAGTAGACTCTACTAGTAATTCTATGTACAGAAACCAAATTTTATCTTCCTAGCACAATTGAGTCGAAAGATATTGGAATTCAAAGTTTTTAACCCTGCACCCCAAACCTCACTACTACTCTTAATTTTTTTTAACTCCTTTCTAACCTCCTACTATCCCTTAATAAAATTACAAAATTTGAACCATCTGACATAAATCGTTCAGGAGATATGGATTTTAGAATGTATCAATCCCAGATTTCAAGCGCTTTGTACCGCATTGCTCTCTCCCCCCCTCACTCGCACACGTCTCAACCCCTATCGACCATTTTTTTGGAAAACGGGTTCACTATCATAATAATTTATAAGTTACAACTTCCAGCAACGTAGCATAAGCGGGTCCTGAGATCTAGAAACTAAAATTCTTCATTTAACACGTTAGTTAGTTACTGCAGCCCAAATCGAGCTCATTTGGTACATTACGATTTTACTAGCTCAGCAGTGGCGTATCCTAAAAGCTGGAACTTGGTACATAAATGTAGTTGTACCAGGAAAGTAATTTAGGTCAACAAGTCAGCTTTGCATTGGCGTACGAAGTTGGCAAAAAGAATTATTCATGAGAAGGAGGATATACATAAATGTTGATATATCTGTATGGTGTTATGAAAAATTCGAGGTCTCTTTTACTTTAAAAGTTAAAAGGGTCCCGTTGACAACAGTTTCATCATTAAGTTCGATCTGTTGATTTCGGACTTACCACCAACGAAGATATTGTTAATTTTTTGAATAAAATTTAATCCTGTTCGTTCTATCTAAAGAAGTTGCGCCCAGACTACTGCTAGATTTTTTTATCTGATCTAAGTTTTCATAGTATGAAGGTTGATTATTATTCAGTTCCATTATATCTGAAGATAGTAATTACTCAGCCTTGTACTAGTGTGAGCCTATGTTGTAAGGTTATAATAGCTGGGGTAAGTTCCTATACCATTACGTATACCTTTATTACGGATAAGGATGGAACTGATGTTATTTTATTTTGAGGACATCAGTTTGGGTAGCGGTAAACACCAAGACTACTTATGACACACTCTTCAAATAAAGAATTTTTAATGCTAATGGTGAAGCATTTTTTGTAATCTAGCTTTAGTTCAATGCGGTACCAACTTTTGAAGCTAGCTAAACTAAACTTTATCTATAATCATTTATCCACCGAAATCCAGATAGCTCCTTGTAAACACTTAACTTTAGCTATTATCACCCTATAACAACATGCTTCTTCCCTTTCGGCGTAAAATGCTTTCTCCACACTCAGCAAGAATTTCAATCCTTTTTAGACAGAATAAGTACAAGTGAAATGGTAGAAAATAGTTTTTCTGTGCAGGATCTACAGTATAGGAAAACGTTTCGAAATGAGGCGCATCCTTCCTAGTTCCTATCCTCTTGGACAATATTCTGTTCCATGTCAAGCATCTTAGAACCTCTCAATTTCTATTCGAAGACATTTCGTGCGTTGAATTGTAAATTTCATGAAATTGGCACCCGGAATATAAAAAGGCCAAATGTTGGAATGGGATTGCTCTTTGTGTTCCTGGTGTAAAGGTTTTCTGAACTTATGTTTTACTTTACTCTGAGTTTTTCCGTTCAGCATTTTCTGTTATACATTTCCATGTGAGTGTTCGGCTTTTTATTTCAGTAGATTGCTATCGAATTTCAGGGAGAAACCTTTAAGGCTTTTGTCAATATTCTTCGATGGAGGAAGGGTTAACTGATATGAGTGCGTCCAGAATCAATATGATGAGATATGTTTTCAGCCTCTCTTAGAAAACATATGTGTATATTCCGTTAAATCGCTTTATGAATCTTAGTAATCAATTCCAACACGAATCTTTAAAAATTCTTTTGAGGAAAATAATAAATTTTTCGATACAAAATAAAATGCAATTACGGAATTACTTCCTCACTTACTCAAGTCATGATCTCATTTATAGGATTGACTAATTCACTATCCGGCGAAATATTGGCTCCATTTGGCTTTATCAATCCAAACCAGTCGGAGAATTTATTTTTAGCTCTGCCTTATTCTAAGTACTCGAGTAAATGCTGGAGAAGTGTATCTTAAGATGTAACCGTGTTTATTTTATACAAACTTTAATCTAATTGGAACATTTTTCATCGTATTGCAATCTCAATAGTTTAACAATATAAATTAAAAAGCAATGATACTGAAAAAATCAGTTAAGAGTCAGGGCGCAATTTAATTATTTTTTGTGTAGAAGTCCGGAACGCGGCTAATACTAAGATGCGGTGAAGGTTCCTATGCGACTGACAACCGAAAAAGAACGTTCCAAACAGCATTCTAGTTTTTCTTTAGGTTGTCAGATGCATAGTAACCTCGACAGCATTTAATATTTTATAGTGGTAGTTAAATAAAAAAATATTTAACTTTCCATTAGTGGGAGAGGTAAACCAAATGACCAGTGAAAATAGAGTCCATGTATTTTCACGATTTTCGTCGTATATCTGAGGTCTTTTTGAATATTGAATTAATTTTTATTCTGCAAATTCTTCACAAAAATGCCCAGAAAGCGTTTTCAGGTTTTCTTCAAATTTGATCACCAATGCCCGATTTCACAGTGGTAGCTTAAGCTAAGGTTTAGTTAAGATAGAATAGGTAGCTTAAGCTATGGATTCGTTTCGACTGATTTCACAGTTTTTTGTATCGTGCGGCTTAGCTAAACTAAACATAGTGCACAGTAGCGTTTCATTTTGCAACCTACTGTAAGCTTTTGTAACAGATTTGCGTACATTCGATATTACATATGTAGTGGAGTAGCTACTCGGCTGTATTTTCTTAATTACACAGTATTGAATACAGAAAAAATCACAATTTTGACAGTTCGAAGGCATAGTCTATAAACGGAGCTTAACCTCGCAAAATTGATGGCTTAAGCTAAGCTAGCTCTTGACTTAGCTTAAGACTTAATCCATTACTGTGAAATCGAAGATGTTCCTAAGCCCAAGCTTAAGCTCCACTCAGAGCTTAAGCTACCACTGTGAAATCGGGCTTAAGGGGTGTAAGGAAGATTTTGATTTTGAATAACTTTAAAATTTGATTTCAAGATTTTCCATTTTCAACCCCTAAGAGAGTATAAAAGGGTTTAACACTTTTTCACACATTCCGTCATATTTTTAAGTAGTGATAAGACTTCGAAATGGTTTTAACTTCAATGGGCTTTTCTTTATGTACCTCAGAATTCATTTCAGGATCTTTGGACTTTCAACTTACAAGGGAGTGTAATGGAATTGCGTACATTTCACAATATTCGCCCTATATTAATTTGGCTTTAACTTCTGCAGAGTTTTTATATTGTAAAATAGCCTACAAACAATGAGATATCAGATTGGTTTTAACTTCGACAGACTTTTTATGTAATCTCCAACAAACCCATTTCACGGTTTTAAATATTCAACCCCCAAGGGTTGTAAAGGGGTTGAACATTTTTTCACCATTTTTTCACCATTTTTTTCCATCCTTTAGCTCTGATGAGATGACCAATTAGTTGTTCCTTCTACTACCATTTTATGTAATTGAATAAAAATCAAAATTATTATTTTTCGAAATTAAACCCCTAAGTGGGTGTTTTGGGCTTGTATGCGTTTCACAGTTCGTTAAATCTCTTAAGTCAGATGAGGCAGCAAGCTGATTGCTATGAACTTGTAGTGTAATTTACTGAAATTCGAGTCGTCTAAACGGAATTTTCATTTCTTTAATTGACTTAAATCTCTATTTTACATATTTTTACATCTATTCCAAGGATAAAATTAACTTATCGAAAAAGCACCTAATTTCAAGACAAGTGATATTGTACTGCAACTTTGACTGCATCCCGGAGTTTCATCCAATTGTTTTCCTCATGTGCTTTATGGGGCGAGGCAGTGGCGTACTAATTGTAGCGCGACCCCTTTAATCTTACTTGAATCACAATATACAAGACTTGGAGGTTAATGCCTTTTAAAGACACAGTATGCATGTAGATCTTTACAAGTTATGTTTCTTTATACAATTAAGAGGTTGCAAAACTCAGATATTTTTTCTTATACCGCAATATTCATTTCTGCCATGTTCGAAGATAACGACGCAAATTGTGTGAATTTCAGCAGATACCTTCTAATAAAGAATAGGTACATTGCTGTGATTTATCTTCAACGAAATCTTCCACGAGAAGATGTCTTTATGCAGGCATTTTTTTACATTGTTCTCAAGCCGCCATGAGAAATACTGATGACAATGAATGGTGAGGTTGGTTGTTGTTAATTGAATGACCAGACCAAGTAATTTTTCTCTATACTAGCAGCCCAATGTTAATTTCACTTTTTATTACATGCGCTTGTAATTAAACTTTCCAATGTCATTAATCGGCCATAACCACAGCGCATAAAGATTAGCATGACGACATAATAACCATAAAATATTGAACAATAGGACATCGGAATTTGTTAATACGAAACATCGTTTTGACGAAGTAATGTTACCACTTTTCTGCTCAAAAATAAACTAATTTTTCAATGATATTCTATATCAACAGAAACTGGCGCAAATACGCCTTGCGACATCCCTGCTCAAAAAGTCTCGCATGATTTATGGCGGAAATGTTTGTATGAGCAACATATTATCGTCCTTAGCATCCAAATCCATAAAACGTGGAAATCATTCCATTAAAGTCACATTGAGATATTGAGGGATTGCCCAGCAACCTAAGTTGATGAGATTCGAGATTAACTCATATGGGAACAGAGTCAATCGTTTAAATTGCAGAAGTATAATCCTTTAAAGTGGTCTATCATTCATTGGATTAGATCCAATTCCCTTCTACGGATTGCTACAAACTTCTCTGTATTGTAATATTGTAGCTGCAGTCGGGTTACGTATTTCACGGCAAAGGGACGTAATCTGCGTTATTATCATGTCTTAAAATTTATATAAAAGAAAGCCGCCGGATACGAAATTTGGTTCATCAAAGCGTCTCTAAAATGTCAGCTTGCTTCTGGAATCAAAAGATTGTTAAAAATCTGGACAGGAATATATGAGATCTCACGTAATAGTCATCGGTGTAAGGTTCAGTTCTCAAATAATGAATTGGGCAAATAAATAACAGAAATCCCCATCACCGTGGGCGTAAAAATATCAGGATTTTGCGATATTTTAGTTTATTATTTGTTAATAAGTATAATAAATTATTTCGACGATTGATTATACACAGAATAAAAAGACCTTAGATATTTAACTCCTCTACACTTCTTCTGGGATTGAACTTCGAAAAATCCTGAAATTACAATTATGTACAATTTATATCTCACAAGATCTAAGAGGAATGAATTCATGAAAAGGCAATCTACCTCTTAATTATCAAAAAATCCTAAATAGGTCTTACAGGCGATTAGGTTCTTAGGGTGAAAGTTAAAACTTATTTAAATAAACCTACGAGAAGTTTCGAAAAATGTGTATAATTCCTGAACACCTCATTAGAGGTTGAGTTTAAAGAATTCTTGAAAAAGCATAATCTGAAAACACGTGAAGTAAACATTTACTTTTCTTCTATATCTGCCACCAAGTTCAAAGTTTTTAGCATAGCCCGCTCTAGAGATAGGAAAATAAACTCCGTTCTAGTACGTATTAAAAATAATATTTTTAGAGTGTGCTGTTACTATAGCTGTACCTAAAGTTTAGGTAAACCTAAAGTTTTATATATTTTTCATTAGCATATCTCAAGGTATAAAAATAGGAATTTTTTCCTTTCAACCCTCCCCTCATTATTACTCACTTACTTCATCATTCACTTTCGTCATCTATCACGCCCAAATCTCGAATAAATTTTATTTTAACAATTCTTAAGTTATGAAACTTAGTGAGAGGAGGTAGTGGATTCATTTACTCAAAACGGTTTATAGGGATTGAGAGGTATGGGAATAGGGTGCAAAAAAAATCGTCAGAAACGATTGAAAGCTAGAATTGGAATCCATATCTCCTGATCCGTAGATGTAAAAAGGTTGAAACTTTGTAGTTGTCTTAAGGCTGTGACTTGGTAACGAGTCACGTGGTGGCCAGATGGGCTTATACGTGACTTGTTTATCTTTTGATTTAGTTGTCCCAGTTGTTAGTCCCTAAGTTAGTTTATACTAAGTGCAGATAATTATTTGACGGCGTTTCCATTCCGATATACTGTACAACACTAAAAATTTTAGCATCGTAACTGAAACACCATGCCTCCTTTTCTTAATGTTTCCATTTCTTCTCGCCCAGAATGCCCAAAATATGATTTATATAAATTAGGAAGCCACTTTATGGTATGACGTTAGCTCGTTACATTTCATACGAACTTAAAAATGATTCATGAATTTTCTCGTGTGGTAGTTTTAAATCCTTCAAAATGCAAAGTTTGCACGATTTACTGCCAAAATATTCAAATTGCAGTATCAGGTGATTCTTGTGCTCCTAAGTTTATGTAAATCGCTTGCATCGAAATGCAGAAAGGACGTTTTCGACGCCAGCACTGCATCGGAGCCATCAGAAAGTTAAACTCCTTTTCAACTTAGGTTTCAACTTAGGGTACAGCCGCACTTTTATTGCACTAGTTCGGCCACCAATGCCTCATTTTCTTAGCAACCAGAACTGTATGTACATACAGAGGTGGTTAAAACTGCAACCCTTAATATCTATGCAAAGTTTAGAAGTTCTCAAATGTTCATATGCCTTGATGCACATTCAAAACTTAAAGGAGTTAAGTTTCAATCTTCATGGGGATGAAAATCATGAACAAGGCTATACGTTTGTGGTGCCGTTAAAGTTTCATCATTAAACGATTTGCCGGTGTTTGGAACTTGGATGCTATGCAGACGTTCACTGAATGGATTTGATTAAAGTCTGTTGGGTGTGGAAAAATTAGAATTTGACCTAGAAGTGTGTCTGACGACATGATCAATAAATTTCAAATTATTCTTTGCTCGTTGACAATAGTAGATAACTATGAAGTATGAATCTGAACTTTAATGGAACTGAAATCTGTATAGAATAGTATAGTTTCCATTTTTTTACCCCAATCTCCTTGAGATCCAAAGTTAATTTTTTGATATACATATATTTGATAACAGTATAACAATCAAATTGACTTTAACATTTCTGTTCAACAGTTAAAATCGGCTTTATCAAATAAATAATGTAATACTATATTTAGGCATTTATGAGTGTATGGATATAATGGTGTATATTTGTACTTATTTTTTTATTTTTTCTTATTATTATATATTTTTGTTATAAGTAGTCCGTATTTGATGAATTTGAATAATAAATAACTAAAATATATATTTAAAAAAAATAGAGTTACGTATTTTGAGATAGGTATTCAAGGATAAAGGACAAAATCGTTATCATTGAAAAAATTCTATCAAAAAATATCCATATATTTTTTATAAGACATTATAATAAATAATAAGAATGGTCAATTAAAATATTATTGATAGATTTTGAAGAGATATTTCCGTCCGTTTGCACGAGTAAGATCAAGTTAGGTAATGGACGATCGAACGAGTCCTTCGTGTAGTTCGATTTCTTTTAATTTCTCAAAACCAGCAAAAAAATAGAAAGCGAAAGAAATGCATAACTGTATAGAGTCACTATAGAGACGTTTCAGAAAAATCAACTTTTTGAAAGAAGCTGAAGGTGGTTTCAGAAACGGTTTATCCTAGAAGTTTAAACTTAGTGCATATATGTATATATGTATTTAGATTCAGCCCATAAATAAATCATGTACATCTAAAAGTCAGATTTTAATTGACGCATGAGGTGGGAAAAAAAATGTCCGTTTGATTTTTCAACATTTTCAAAAATTTTGTATAATATTTTAGGTATGTGGAGCTATCAAATTAACTTAACTTCTACGGGCTATTTAAATACATATGCGTCTAGAAATTTTTTTTCCAAATTTTCTATATACATACCTACTATTCCCAAGGGAGTTCACGAATTTCGAATTATTTCTTAGCTTTAATTTGATATTGAACTCCCTTTTACTATTAGAAGCTTAAAATAAAATCGGAAAAAAAACTGATATAAATCTTTTTCGATATTTAATTCCCTAGTGATGCAAGGTAGGTACTGTTCAAATTTCACGAATTTCGAGAAATTTTTTAGGTTTAATGAGATCGAATTGGCTTTTACTTCTATGGGCTTCATAGTATAATTATCTAAAAATTCATTTAAGGACTTAACGGATGCCGACATAGCCCTTACGTCTGAGGATATATCGAATTGAACTTAACTTCAAGGGGGTTTCTATATAATCGCCTAAAAATGGGTTTCATAATTTTTATATTCAATCCCAAACAGGTTGTGTCAATATTGTATCCTCTATGTTCTTTTGTCATTGAAAAATGAATTAAAGGCCAGGGTTCATATTATGCGTGACTGTTGCGAGACTCGCATCAGTTGTCAAATTGTTTTCGTAACAAATACCTCCATACGGCAATGTACATTGCTGCGTTATGCGACAGTGCGATGCGATGCGATGCGAGACAATTTCGGAAAATTGAAAAATCTCGCATCCGAGGTGCGTGCGTGTGGTAGAGCTGTCATTTACAGTTTGTGATTTAAGCGGTTTGGGTAAAAACTTTTAAAAATGAATTAAATTTTTTTTTCCCGGCCTTAAAGAATCCTCACTAGAAATATGAAAAAAACTTAAAGAATGACGAGTAGGCTATTTGCAACATTATATTTTTCTAGATTAGCAGTCGCATATAGTTAACCTACTCAGCATCTAAGCATAAAACACGTACTGGTCTTCTAAACAAAAAATATTAAAGTTTCGATCAGACTGTTGGCAGGTGTTTTTTTAATAAGTTCAGCTAAATACTGAGGATGAAGAAAGTCGAGCTAGTCCTTCTTGTCACGACAAAGCGATAATTTAAAAATACATACATACATAAACATAAATTCAAGATCCTTGAAGTATAAACAGCTCAAAGGCATTTAAAAACATTCGCATCTTGAGCAAACACAATACATAAATCAAAAACCACAACGTTCAGGTAAAAATCTGAAATTTAATTTTTTCTGGAGATTACCATCCTTATAATAAAAAGTCCTTATCCGTGACTACTATACTGTGCAGAAAATTCGATTAAGTACGACATTCTTGTGTGTATATCCCCAACTACAATAGAAATTAGAGATCAGCATCTTATCTGGGGATTCATACGATTGGGCATGGTATCCCCCCCCCCTAATTTTTGTATTTCTATATATTAGATACATATGTATATTTATATATAAAAATATATGCATACACCTAACATTTTGCGCCCCCTCCCCCACCACCTAGAAAAAACTGAAATGATGTCCCTGGTGACCACTATTTTTGTAAAGTTACATTATATAAATTGCTTTTCCACTGGCTCTTCCTCCAATAATACCATTCTCTGTAACGAATTTTACCTGACATATTAAAGACACAAGTGGAAAATGTCACCTACACTGAATGTAATAAAGTAGGTATAAGTACGCCATTCCCAATATTGCTTTCACATTAGACTAAATAAAAAACTTCACGTAAGATAGGAATACAAATTTCAGAAGTCCGACAATATCTAAATTTCTAAAAACCTTAAAATCTAGAATCTAGCCTAATCTATAGGCCAATAAAATAATTAATAAAAGTTTTCTAGGTGCTTTCAATGTAAGTTTTATACACTACTCTGAAAGGATTAAGGCAAAAAAAACACCTACTATTGTGTTGTATTCAGTTGAAGGTCTTCCTAACTATTTTCTAACCTTATCCGAGTAGCTCTAACCAAGATGATAATAAATAAATGATACCTTCGACCCAGAGCTTCTTTCCTTTTTGATTAATATAATAAGCTAAGCTAATAACTTGTATGAGTTTAACCTTCAATATAAAAGGCCTTATTCATTTTCAATTACGTAGCCCTCAAAGGACCATTTCTTAAGTCAAGGTGTACATACTATTGAGTTGATTAAATGCGAAATTCTAACTCATATGATACAGTTGCTATCTCTCTTCACTGTTTCCTGAGTACTCGTATTTCTGTGCAAATTTCAATGATTTCCCTCGGGACCATTTGACCAAATCGCTGAAGGCTACCCTTGTGTCCATCGGAAAAAGGGAAAAATTTTTTAAATGTGAATTTTCATTTGGATCTTTTAGATAACAGAATAAAAAATTTGACATGTGACATTTTGATAAAAAGTGGCTAGGAATTATTTTTAGTTTGTTGTATGGGTATCTCTTACTAACTGGGGAAAAAAAACTTGAGTTTGTTTGCAATGAATGCGCGCTTCATTCCGTTTGTGTCATATTTACTGATACCTAAGACTACCCTTGAGGGGTTCTTATATTCTATTCATCTAAACCTTAAGGCTTTTAAGTTTGCCGCTTTTCACTTTACACTGACAAAGGGCTCAAGGATGTCCGTTGGGAAATTTCAGCTCATGATCCAATTATGGAGTCAAAAAAGTTGCACTCAGTGTCAATTTGTTTTGTTGGTTTGATACGAAGTGAATTCGAAGAGTTTGTTATGGAAGTACAATTAGGTTAAAGTTCTTTTTTTAGGTTATTTTGTTTTTAAGTTAGATACTTATTTGTAGTTATTTTAATCTTTGTGGATGATATTTATAATGAATTCTAGAGTGCCTGCAATCGCACTAACATAAACTCTCAATATCTTGAGAGCGATAAATCAAACCTGTAAATTTCATACTGTTTTACTATTTTATTTGCTGTGGTTGTTACACTCTAGATGAAATAATAGAGTACCTATATATTATAAGAAGTTATATATTCTTCTGATTATTGGCTGAATGCCTTAACCCTACTAACAAACTACCTTCCATAAGGCCTTACCATGGCTATGAAGCAGGATAGCTTCGGTAAGGCCTTATGGCCTTATACTGCCTAGTAGCTTGAAAAATATTGATCACATAATATTTGAAGCTAAAATTTAGAGTATAATGAAAATCGAATAAGTCCTTTACGTACGTACTTTACGTAGCAAGAACGCGCTAAGGAAGGAAGTAAAAATGTTACTGGAATTAGTTGTACTCGTATATCAAAAACAAAACTGAGTTAATTAATTAGTAACATTCGTTAACTTCACAGGTTGCTGTCATACAAAAGTCCTTAAAACACGTACTAACTAGGTTTCCGCATTTTAGTTCACTATAGTGACCGATCATTTACATCAGTCGCGAGCTAGTTCGTTCTTTTAGCTGGTGTAGGAAAATATGATAACCAAAAAAAAAAAAGTCCTCTGTGTAATACCGTCTCAAATTACGAGCGGGACTCCTTCTTGCAGCCATGCAAGTCCTTCCTGCAGCCGCCATGTGAAAGTTCTTGAAAAAGTAAAATTTTAATTTCGGTAATTGTCCTAAAGTTCCAGATAAGAAAGTAAAACCGAAGATACTGTCTTTCCATTTTCCTGATATTCCTGAAAAATGTCATCAAGTATTAGCATATCTGAAACGAACCTTTCTGGAGATGTGAATTTTAGATTGTCTCGAGTTCAGCTTTCTAGCGTTGCGGATAATTTTTTTCTAATACCTACGCTTCATGTTGAATTTACCCCGAAATCATTGAAGCGCAACTTTACCACCGCGTAACTTTAAAGGGTTCCTACCAATCTAAAGACTCGTGTCCACTAGCAAGCAAAACTTGTTAGAGTTGCTCTCTGACATTTATTGCTGCATGTGTACACTGTTCCGAGAGCGCATTTGCCCAAGTTTTTGCTCTAGCCAGCAAATGCTTGCCTTTTCAAGCAAGTTGTGAATGTACACGCTAGCTTGCGAGAGTTGAGATCTCGCAAGAAAGTTCCGATCGGTTCCGAAATTTTTCAGCAAGTCAGTACAATTGCATTGGATGTGAGGTTAAGTTCAGTTTTAGGAGTCGTAGTTCCACAGTTTACGTGCAAAATATGAACGGAAAATCCAAGTGGAGTTCCGAGCACACGTTTTTGCTCATTTCCAATGTGGAACTTTATCCAGAGTTGTGGTATATTTCTTTTTCGTTTTGACAGTTCAACGAAACTTTGATGATGAATTGTATACGGAAGAGCAAGTTTTACTTGCAAGATTTTTGTAGAGCTACTTGCTAGGGTAAAATTGCTGCAATTTGACAGATAGTGTACACATCGCACCAAATTACTCTAGCAGGAAATGTCGCAAGTTACTTGCCAGTGTACACGAGCCTTTACCACTGGAAAAAAAATAAACTTATCGTTTAAGTACAACGTTCTCGTATGTATGTACCTACATATATACGGACAGCCGAGCTTCTTTCAGGGTAGCACTTTTTTCTAGATTTCAGGTTGATCGACAATAAGAGAATGGACAAATTTGCAACTGCATTCAAAAAATCGTTCCCACATTTCATTAAACCAATTTTATGACTTTAATAAACAGGACACATAGTAACGCTGTAATTTATGTGGGGGAGTACGACCCAATTTCGTTTTAGCGCACTGAGTGCCAGAAATGAGCAACAAGAAATTTCCTTAGGCCCACAGCGAAGTCTTCTCAGAAAAATTGCCGCAGATCGAGATGCTGTTTGTTTACATTGACTTTGCTATCTGTGTGGGAGGCTCGACTGCAGAATGAAAACAAAATCGTTTGAGAGCAGTAAAGCGACTTCGCTGTTCAACGACTGCAATTTGTGTTTACATCCGTTAAATTTGAATTATTCGATGTTTATGTAAACTTTCTAAGAATAGACTATTTTGGGAAGCCCCTTCATTGATTTTGCCGGATATGATCGTGTGTATGCAGGCCGTAACGTACTACGTACTTCAAACTGTAATTGAATATCGAGTAGCATTTTATATGCCTATCTACGAATGTAATATGCAGTACAATCAAATTATGGAAAATGCTTTTTTTAATACTTACCGATATTACTTCATATTCAGAAGAGTTCCGATAAAATCATTCACTAGATGGTCGGAGATGAAGCTCGTTGTCGCGCATGAAGTTCACACAACATATCCTGCTTGCCTTAAGAATGGTAGTCATGGGCTCTTCACTGAAACACTGTCTCGAATAAGGACAGCCCAACTAGCAAACAAACTTATCGTTTTGATTTTCCGGAGGCGTTAACTATGCTAAGACTTCGGGGTTGAGCGGAGGCTGTGAACTTTTAACTTCGATAAGGCTTCCGTAAGACTTGCGAGCGAAGGTTGAACTTTCAGAAGCCATAGCTTCGGTAATAACCTCTATAAGGCCGTATGGAATTAAATAGCAACAGTAAGTCTTATTGTCTTGTGTGCGTTTAACTTCGATATAGTTTCCGTATGATTTGCGAGGTTTGCAAGCGAGCTTCACTCGACATGTCTACTACCAAGTGATTCGGTTTCAACCCTATTCCGACAATGTTTCAGATTGGCCTAGTGTGTAGGGTAGCGGACTAATGTGTGACGGAACCTTTGGTTCGAATCCGACAGCGTGCAAGGTCAATTCGTATTTTTCAAACAAACAATAATAATTTACAGGAATATACATTCGTATTTGGAAGAAAACAAAAGTAAAAAAATCGTGAATGAAACTAAAAATAATCTTCGATTTTATTTAATTTTGTACCATTTTTGTTCACCTTCCCTTAGCTATGGTAATTTAGTATTTTGGTTAACAATCTTACTATACCCAATTCGATGGAACGATAAGAACCAATTCCGAAAGTGTTTGAGACGGCAATATTAGGAACAAACTCGATTCCGTTCATCGTTAATCATGATAAGATCGTTACTGAATTTACAAAAAAATAAGTTCCCTAAAACTTTGCATTTTCATATTTTAGGAGTAATAAAGCCCAAAAAACTGTCCTTTTGTTCGCCGAGCGCAAAAGCGTTTGAAGGCACGTAAAAAATTCATTGATATGTTGAAATTCGTATGGTGGGTAGCTTGGGAAAACTCCCACTAGCCTTCCACTTTCGTGCAACATATACACAAACCAAATATGATCTTCCTGATGCAATTGGTTCGGAAGATATTCTAATCCCCACACCCCACTAATCTTTATAAAATTGTTAGCTCTTGTCTAATCTCCTAGTATCTCTCAAGATAACTACAAAGTTACAATCTTCTAACTTCAACCGTTCAGGTTATATGGATTTTAGAATGATCGGCTTTTAAGATTTTGAACACATTGTTTTTATCCCCATTCCCACTCCCACTCCCAACCCCTTCAGAAGTTTAAGGGTTTGGGAGTACCATTTTTTGCAAATGGGTTATAATATAAAGTCTAGGTTTACCTCCATCCACAAACGGTTACCGAGATCTAGAAACCGAAATCCTTCGTGAAAAATGCTCATAACATTTCTCCTCTCACACCTCGATCACCCAAAAACATACCACTCGTAAGAGTTAACCCAAACTATTATATCTACCACATAGTTCAGCTTAATATCTCTACTGGCTTATGAATTACACGTGCTCGCTTTTGCACACGACCGACATTTTTTTTCCTTTTTGAGATCTACTAGTCCTTAAAAGTGAAAATTCAAAATTTCAGGGTGTAGAATTTTTTTTTTAATTTCAGGTCTATCACCATGTGTATTTTATTATTAAAAAATAATAAGTAAAGAAATGGATTTCACGAATTCCGTCATATATCTTAGGTCTGTGAAGACGTCAAATCAGTTTTGCTTTTGCCGGCTCTTTAGATACACGCCTGAAATGTGTAGGTTTTTAAATTTTTTTGTTATTCAGCCCTTTTCACGAACTCCACCATATTTCTTAGGTATTTTTTTACTTCAACAACCTTTTAATATAATCGCCAAAAACTCGTTATTGAATTTTTTGTATTAAACCACTAATAATTTATGTCAATTTTCACCCGCAACATTTTTAATCCGCACCGCATTTCATCATGAAATGCGTGACGGACTGAGAAATGAAAAGATAATGAAGTTGCGTCCTGGCTGTTGACAGATTTTTATAATATTTGTTGAAGTGAACTAGAGTGATTTATAATAGTTTTTATAAAATAATTAAAATAACTTCACATATTGTTAATAAATTTGTTTTTGAGTATAAATGTATCGTGTATATATCGTAAATTTTTTCATTCAATGTAAATTGGATAGAGGCAAAACATCAACATCGATACCGACTGCATTTGCGAAGTCTCACCGTTCTAGTTAAACAGAATGATAACTGCGACTTTATCTACTGAAAATGTGAAAAACCGAATTTTGGGTTTAATTGTAGGTTCGATAGCAACAAGCAACCCTACATTACAAATTAGAGCGAGATAAGATGTGTTGTCGCATTGAAGCCCAGCTGAAGTTGTCATTATGGGCATCAACATACAATCGTGTGGGTTTTAATGACTGTCGAAATTCGCAGTAGCAGTGTAATCGAAGTCGGTGTTCTGGTTTAGCCGTGCCAAATTTTGTGAAGGTTGGATTTCGAGATATCATGCTATCTCATAACAAGCACCATCCTCTTATAAAACTATATACAGGTATATACATATATATACAGATGTTATGCAGCATAGGCTTTGCTGCATAGCCTACACAAATGAACGAACGTTTGTTATAGTTTCCCATAATAGCTAAAAGTTAAAATTTTGAATAAACCAACGTTCTATTGGCTTCTTTTTTCTCATGATTGGCGGAATCTATAGTCGCGTATCTCCATTTCCATTCTCAATTTATTATCCTCTTGGAAGCTTGAATCACTGCGTTTAGTCTGATCTGTTATAGAGCACGTGGATCCGAGGAAGTAACGTGTTTGGAATTTTTGTGATTTCATTAAAAGGTGATTGCGGTGAAGGAGTGATGGCATCAGATTACCTGCAGGGATTTATGCCGAAGAACTTGTTAACAAAGATGGCGATTACGGTGGTTTGAAGATAATGGCAAGGAAATTGTATTGGATGGTCGTCGTCTTAATTAGAAATTCTCGAGGCATAACAAAAACGAATGGGGTCATTTTTTATCCGTGCGGACTCCGGATAGCCGTGCCTATTACTTTTTGTGGATATTCTTATCGGGCTCGCAGATGTATCGAGATTGGTATTCAGGACCTGGCTGATTACCGAGAAGATTTGTAATTAACGCACTTCCTAATTGGAAGCGATGTTGTTTGGAGTAATTATCGATTCTGTTTTTGCGAGGATAAAATTGTCGGTTCGGGCCCGTATCCAGAAACGTACTACACTCCATACAAATGCAATTTGATGAGCACATAACACTTATCACATCACGGATCGATGTCAATAGCGTAGTTAAAGTGAACCCTTTTGCCTTAATCCAAGGAAAAGTTTGGAACACAACCAAACGAAGTTCATGGCTCCTGTGCACCCATAAAACCTTATGTCAGCTACAAATACGACGAAATGGTATTTCAATAAACCGACCCTGAAGTCTTCTCAGAATTTATTGCTTTTGCTGGATATCAACGGGATTAGGATATACGAGGATAGTGGGTTTGTTCAGATCAGATCAAAGATTCAGTTTGAGAATAGGAAACTTTGGCATTGAAATAAAACCGAAAGTTTCTGGGGTTATTTCGAATCCGTACACTATCTTAAAGTTAAGCTAAGAAATTCGATTTTCTTTTCTTGTTGCATATACATATGAAAAACAGTTACAAGTTTAATTAAAAAACATCCCAAAGTCACGATTCTCTCTCTTTCCAATTTGAGATTTTGTCTCGAAGATTTTAAACTTATTTTTTTCTGGAAATAGATATTTTTGCCTGCTAGGTAAATAGGCCATGAAAGGATAATTGAGATTGGCTTTTTTTTGGACCGGATAACGAGGAATACCGCAGACCATGTAACCAGGACCATGAACCCAGGACCTCTTGGTTGATATATTAGTATGCTCACACCAAGCTGTATTCACAATATGCCGAATCAAATTGCAGTTACTAGTCAGTGACTTTTAGAACAAAATATATTTTTTACGGCAAATGAGCGTTTTATTTCTGAACATAGTCTCCGTTTAGCTCGATACATTTAGTTCACGGGTTTTCTAATTTTAATATTCCTTCTAAATAATAGGTTTTTTCAAGGTCCTCAAAATATGCGTTTCTTTCAGTGATGACCGCATCATTCGACCCAAGTCTCTTACCGCCGAGGCCATGGGGTTATATCTGGAGAATATGCTGTATGGGGCATAGTGAATTTTTGCCATAGTCACTAGACACTTGTGCACGTCTGCATTGTCTTGATGGAACAGAACAACACTGTTTTTTTCGCCAAATGAAGTCGTTTCTGCTTCAAATCAATATCGAATCTGTCCGAAAGCTCTGAATAATATTCGCTGGTAATTGTTTTACCCTTTACAAGGTAATCAATATTATGAATGACACTGCGAGTATTCCAAAAAACTGTGGCCATGACCTGGTTGGCCGACAGGCCTACCTTGGTTTTCCTTGGTGCACGTTCACCCGGAGAAACCCACTGTCTTGACTGTACCATGGGCTCTATGGTCTCTGGTGTAGCCAAACACTCCTTTGAAGTGGTCACGCGGTTGCGCCTATGGTCGAGTGTGAGCAACCCAGGGACCTGGTAATAGAATGGACTACCTGTTTTTCTATCTCACGTTTGACAAGTTTTTGGATTTGAAGTTTCGAAAAAATTGTACGTGCTTAGTCGAGTTTTGCACTTTTTGAACTTTTTTTTTAATATATATAAGCAAAATATCGTTCTAAAATTGTAAATGATCATTAAATAATTTCTGATAGTAATTTTTATTGTAGTTTCATTCAGAAATACCATTTTTTACTTGATTTTAGCTCGTTTATGGAACTTCGAAAGCTGAGGGACATAATTAGGGAAATTAATTTCCCTTATTGAGCGGGACAGAGATAAAAGCATTCAAATCGTGGGAATTAGAAGAAGATGGAGTGTACTGTTTTCGAACATGGAAAGTGAAATTTTGGTGTCAGCTGTGATTTGACCGTTGCATTTCGCAAATGAAAACCGTTAAAAATATTTGTTATATTAAATAAAAAAAGTGATATTTTATAATTGAAATTGGCAGATGATAGAATTGTGTCTTGCTATATTAAATAAATAAATTGTTATTGATAAATTTAAATAAAAAAATGTTTTACAAGTATTGTTTTTTTTTTGTAAGATAGTTTGTAGGATAGGTCGCTGGGTAGCCTACTCCACAGAAAGTCAATTCGAATCTTTTCGATTACTTCAGAGCGCGTAGAAACAGGAAAACTTGTGCGCCAGAAGGTTCCTTCCGATTTTTACAATGAGTGAAATTATTCAACAAAGAAGTTCCATTAAATTTTGGGTGCGGAATCAAATTTCTGGTGCCGAAACGTTCAGAATGTTGCAAAAGGCCTTCGGTGATAAGTGAGCAAGTGTTTTTGATTGGTACAAACTGTTCAAAGAGGGTCAAGAACGCGTTGACGACGAACCACGTCCAGGACGCCCAATCAACATCAACTGATGATCAACACGTCAATAAAATCAAGGAATTGGTGCTTGAGAATCGACGACTAACAGTTAGAGACCTTACTGGCATCGTTGGAATATCGGAAGGATCAGTAAAAACCATTTCAAAAAATAATTTGGGCCTAAGAAAAATAAAAGCACGATTGGTTCCAAAATCACTAAATTTTCTTGAAAAACAGCGTCGCGTTGACGTCTGTGAAACAATGCTTTCCGACTACCAGGATTTCATAAAACGTATTATAACTGGCGATGAGTCTTGTATCTATGCTTACGACCCAGAAACAGACGATCAATCTGCCGAATATCGTGTCAAAGGTGAGCCGAAGCCGAAAATACATCGTCAAAGCAAGTCAAAAATCAAGTTCATGTTGACAGTTTTCTTCGATTATCGAGGTGTGGTGCACTCCGAATTCCTTCCGACTGGCCAAACTGTCAACAAGGAATACTATTTGAGTGTTATGCGTCGTTTGCGCGAAGCCATTCGTAAAAAGAGGCCGGAATTGTGGCGAGACAACTCTTGGTTTTTGCACCACGATAATGCACCGTCGCATACTCCATTGATTCTTCGTGATTTTTTCGTCAAAAATTCAACCAATATCGTTCCACAACCACCGTATTCGCCGATTTAGCTTCGTGTGACTTCTGGCTGTTCAGTAAACTCAAACGACCGCTCCGGGGAAACCGTTTTGAGACAATTGAAGACATTAACCGCGAATCGCAACGCGCATTGAAGGCTATTTCGGAAATTGACTTCAACAACTGTTTCGAGGATTGGAAAAAACGTTGGTGCAAGTGTATTGTGGCCGGGGGGATTACTTTGAGGGGGACGAAATATATTTGGAAGAATAAATAAAGAATTTTAAAATTATGAACAAAGTCTTACTATCTGCATCTGCTGCAGACTTTCTCTGTCCGAAAAAAAATAATATTGTTACAAAAATTCTACAAAGAACACAAAACTAATTCTACCTATACAACGGATTCATGGTGATTATATCGCGAATTGCTTTGATCACTTTCTGCGTTAGAGCCTTAACTTCTTCGGTTTGCGTGTAATTTTTGTGCTTCAGATTTTCAACTTCCACCATAAGCAACGACTGGATTTCGCTACCTACCGGGACACGTTTTGCCGAATCTTCGACGGGAGTCTTTTTTGGATCTGGCGTTTCTTTGGCGTCTTTACATTCACTTGGTTCAGTCTTTTCGTCAGCAGCGACCGTTGTCGTTTTCGTGGCTGCCGATTTCGTTGAATTCCGAAGAGCTCGAACCGTTGAATTTGTGTCACACCATTTTATGAAACTCAGCCGGTGGTCATCTCCGGTCCCGTCGCTTGATTACGTCTTCTAAATTAAAGTTTAGTTAAATTTTTATTAAATAACACGAGAAGAAAAATATTTACCACCGTTGATTTGTTGTGACAGTTCTCAACTACCAATTTTCTTTTGTCACTTTGAAGTTTCGAAACTTTTCGAAAATTCAAAAACCGCACAACAACAACACTGTGTAATTGAGCCGGACCACTGAGATGTATACATGGAGACCTCGATTTGCTATCTCATATAGCCGACGTTTTAGAAATGTCATTATTTCGAAAAAGTTGTCCATGATAAGCCGAGCTTCTGCATTATTGAACAAAATTCTGATGAATTTAAACATTCATTAGATTTAAAATTGGTAATGCAGATAAAATAATTTTTGATCGAAACATTTCTTTTAGTTTCTTTCAGAAATTCAATTAATTTTAAGTTTGAAGTAACTTCGAAAGTTATCCAGAGCACAAATTGGAAAATCCGATTTCGAAACCGGAAATGGAAAGAAGGGAAGAGTTAGTAGCATGGTTGCGCATATATTTAAAGCGAGAAGAAAAACAATGACAATGCAAATGACAGAATTACAGACAACAGACAGCAAAATTACAGACAACATGAAAAAAAATTCGAACTTTTAGGTGTAATTTCGAATTGGGCGCAAATAATTTGAATTTGATAAATACTCTTTTGGATAAACAGTGCAAGGCATTGAAAGAAAATGAGTTCATAAAATTGCAACTAAGTTGTGTAAATTTTGCAGGCAATATTGGCTACTGCAGTACGAATATAATACCATTTACCTATCGTTATGGCGCTACATTAAAAAATAAAACGTAGCATGAAGGGATTAAGTCAATTATAAGTCATTTTTTTTGCGGAGAAAGTTTGGTTGTTGGTAACGTAAATACGTTAGGGCTGATATCCATTTGTTGTATTCCTGAGTATTGGTCCAAACAGAACACGGACTTCGACTTCGATTTTGCCATTTGCCTACTGTACCGAAGTCGAAGTCGGTGTTGTGGGCATTAGAGTCACTGTATAAGAACTAACACAAACATCCATTATCTTGAGTACGGACAATGTGTGTTTCATTTGAAACCAGTACATTTGAAATTTTTTTGCAGTTGTCCGATTTTTCATTTTTATCTCCACTAAAGTGGATAAACGCTGTATTTAGTTGACATTTCTTGAGACATATGTATCTCGATTCCGTGAAACGTTAATCAAAATCCATCTGCTACACGTATACACACTAAAACTATGCCATTTAAGAAACCTGCGAACTTTGGAGTTAGCAGGGTTCAAGAGTACTAAAAAGGTACCATAAGCGGTCATTGACCGTACTCAAGATAGTGGATGTTTGTGTTAGTTCTTATACAGTGACTCTAGTGGGCATCACCATATAATCCTGTGTGTTCTAAAAAGACAGGGACTTCGAAGTCGAAGTCCGTGTTCTGTTTGGGCCATAATTCAGGCCTGATTAAAAAAGCTTGACATCACGAAAATTAAGTAAATAAAAACGTACATTATAATAAACCAAAATATATTCACTTTCCATTATACGATACAATCTGAGATAAATCAAATCCGACGTTCGTTTCTCGATCAATTTGTTTGTTGTTTGAATTTAATAAAAAAGAAAGAACATTAATGATAAAAAGAAAAAGAAAACTCCTAGTTTCTTGTAATTGATATCATAAACAGCATAAATCTGAGCGCCGCGCTGCAATCAGTTCGGACTCTTGCGCCTCTCGTAAAATCATCGGTTCTTAGTATGTCGTTCATGTTGTCGTCGACGACGTTGTACCTTGATTATCGCTTGTCGTCGAAGACATTGTGACATCGTGGTCATCCTGAGCGCTTGCCGGTTTAACATCATCGTCGATTTTCATACGTTTACTGGCCGACTCATTTGTCGACGATGATTCGCTATCGGGTGCTGCAGCTGCTGTACCGTCGTCGGTGACAACACGAGCTGGTGATTCGGCACGTTTTTTTGATGGGGCAATCGGAACTGCTTCCGATTCCATGAAAATTTTCGTCGGTAGATCGAGAATTGCTGGTTTCTGACTGCCGTCATGTTATCACAGCCGGTTCCGTCGCCCATTGTATTTGGTGCTAGGCAATTGTTGAAGAGCTAGAGAATGAGGTGGTGATTAGATTTTTGGACATTTTTTCCAATGTTTTCCTTTTTTCTTTTACCTGTTCGCAAATTTGTGATAGTTTTTCGCATCCTTCGTCGATTCTTTTCTTAATGAATTCAACCACTTCGTCACTGGAATGGAGTTCCAGATGCCGTCGCATGCAAGAATCATAATCTCATTGTTTGGTGAGATTATTAGCTTCTTAACATCCGGCAGAGCTGAGATCATTTGTTTTTCGTCGGGCAAATCTTGATTCTATAAAAAAAAACAAAAAAATCACCGACATGCCAATTACTCTCCGAAAAATATCAACTTACCATTTTATAGGCGTGATCTCCAATCGCGCGGCATTAACGCGGCCAAAAGTAACTTTGCCGCCCGCTTTGTATATTCGTTCGCTCTCCTCATCGTCTTCGGGTTTGTGATCGAAGCTCGTTTCAATTGCCTTTCCGTTTCGACATACAACGCAACGCGAATCACCGGCATTTACTACGTATAAATCGCAACCGTTAAGTAATGAGAAGACGGCCGACAACAGTTGAACAGTTTTAGAACTGACAATTCGGATTGTCAAACTGACAATTCAAATTGTCAGAACTTCCCCTTGTTGCCCCTGTTTTTTCGAAATTCGTCACAAATTCGAAGTTCAAAGAAGAAGCGAGAGGGTACGATTTCATCGGCTATTTCAACCTGTCAAATCGTATAGGGAAATGAGCCGATGAGGTATCCACATGTATATATCAGTGAGCCGGACAGAGAGGGCAATATTTTGTGGCCCATCATTGTCTCGGATATTGTATGGGAAAATCTGAGATGAGTAGTCCATTCTATTACCAGGTCCCTGGAGCAACCGCAACACCCATCGCGCGGATAGCACCCCAGCCTGAGCTACCGCAGAGTATTTATCTAGTCCTTTCCCAGCAAACAAAAAGGTTCGGAATGATATTAAAAAGATATCTGTAGAAGATATCATCTATCGTGTGAGATATCTTTGTCTGATCGATTGCGATACGATAAAGTGCAAAATGTCCATTCGGTGCGATATCTTTCTAGAGATAAAAATGGGTGAAGGGAAAATTTTTGATTATGTACATCCGGCAAAGTTGTTTTTTTTTTTTTGTTTGTTTATTTTTCGGAGATTCCACTCTTTCCAACGCTAGCGGTATCTAGTAATCAACATTAACAACTAACTGCATTGTTAAGAAAAATACCGATTTTAGAGCGTTTTATAAGATAACATGGCACTTTCCACAATTTATACGTACCGAACTGTTAAACACAAGTCTGTAGCAGTCCGAAAATCCACTGGAAGCAGAATTTTTCTTGGATTAAGTGCTAGAATGTTGCGAACCTCTGCTGGAATGCGCTATGTAGCGGCTATGTAGCGGCTATGCAGCGGCTATTTAGCGGCTAGTTTTTGACAGTACTCACTTTATAGCTATACGGACAGTCTCTCTCACACCAAAGTCAAAATTGTATGTTACATCTTCTATCCCTCTCCATTTGGATTTACTAGCCGCAAAAATAGCCAGTGTCATAACTGCATAAGTTAGTGAATTTTGAATTTCTCGCGCAGTAGCTTAAATACAACACTGCTATTGTCAACTGTCATCTATTAATAGACTACTGTAAAATTATTAGCAAGCTGTGTATTAAGGGGGTCATCCCGTGTGCAGGCTCTTTTTTTACGCCAGTTTTGGGGATTTGTTTTGGCGAACTTAATAATGATACAACTGTGAAATTTTTACCACATATTTATGAGCATGTTGAGCACACTTAAGAAGCCCCAAATTATCGGTCATTGCTCAGGTATACGCCAACTTAGCAACCCATTTTCCAAAAACCTTGTTTTCGTTAGACACGATTGCGGGCGTTCTGCTTATCTCAAATAAAAAAATCAAACGGCATTTTAATCTGTGAAGTTTGAACTAGTCTTGGAACTAGGATAATCAAAAAATATTCAACAGTTAATTTTTGGCAGCTTGTTGAACTTTTTATCGTCAATTTTGGTGTGTTTTTACCAGGCCCGTGCGCAGGAAAGTATGATGGGGGCGGTTTTATCAAATTCCCCCATACTAAATGTGTGATGCCCTAAAAAAAAAAAGAAAAGGTCCTCACTTCCCTATGAAAATAGGCCAAGGGGGGGGGGGGGGGTTGGGGGTTCAAAATTAAAAAATTAACTGTTGAATATTTTTTGATTATCCTAGTTCCAAGACTAGTTCAAACTTCACAGATTAAAATGCCGTTTGATTTTTTTATTTGAGATAAGCAGAACGCCCGCAATCGTGTCTACCGAAAACAAGGTTTTTTGAAAATGGGTTGCTAAGTTGGCGTATACCTGAGCAATGACCGATAATTTGGGGCTTCTTAAGTGTGCTCAACATGCTCATAAATATGTGGTAAAAATTTCACAGTTGTATCATTATTAAGTTCGCCAAAACAAATCCCCAAAACTGGCGTAAAAAAAGAGCCTGCACACGGGATGACCCCCTTAATACACAGCTTGCTAATAATTTTACAGTAGTCTATTAATAGATGACAGTTGACAATAGCAGTGTTGTATTTAAGCTACTGCGCGAGAAATTCAAAATTCACTAACTTATGCAGTTATGACACTGGCTATTTTTGCGGCTAGTAAATCCAAATGGAGAGGGATAGAAGATGTAACATACAATTTTGACTTTGGTGTGAGAGAGACTGTCCGTATAGCTATAAAGTGAGTACTGTCAAAAACTAGCCGCTAAATAGCCGCTGCTAGCCGCTACATAGCCGCTACATAGCGCATTCCAGCAGAGGTTCGCAACATTCTAGCACTTAATCCAAGAAAAATTCTGCTTCCAGTGGATTTTCGGACTGCTACAGACTTGTGTTTAACAGTTCGGTACGTATAAATTGTGGAAAGTGCCATGTTATCTTATAAAACGCTCTAAAATCGGTATTTTTCTTAACAATGCAGTTAGTTGTTAATGTTGATTACTAGATACCGCTAGCGTTGGAAAGAGTGGAATCTCTTTCTTTTAATGTTTTTCGCCTTCTAAATAATAGGTTTTTTCAAGGTCCTTAAAATATGCGTTTCTTTCAGTGATGACCGCATCATTCGACCCAAGTCTCTTTCCCCACGATGGGGCCTTTGTTGCAATTTTACTGCACTTAAGAAATAGCCACTAAATAGCCAGTGTCATAACAGCATTATCAAACCACCCTCGTGTTCTAGATGAAATACTGATCTGCGGTAAATAATAAAGCGATAAACTTCCACGTTCCACTACAGGTGGGTCGCATAGTGCGGCGCAGATTTTTGGTTCGGCGTCCACTTGGTTGGGGGGGGGGGGGGTCGCTGGTGACGGAAAAATTGCCGAAACTGTCTACTTCGCTACTTCAAACAGAACTTTTTTTGCAATTCTTTTAAGCCATGTGTATGTGAGCTGCTACCCAGTTGATAATGAGTCCCTTACCCGACTTTGTCTTTTTGGTTTGAGCCTTTAATATAATACTGGTTATATTTCCTTGATCAAACACAAATAAATTCTGGTCACATAAGTGGTGAAAGTGTGTGACCAGAATTTATTTCTTTTTATTAATTTCTTAGGTCCTATTTTAACAGTTCTTCAAAATTGCTAGGAGCGCTAGAAGGAAAAAAAAGTGAGCATGTTATTTTTATGATTTGTGATGTTATTGTACTGTTTCATCAGACTATGTGACTACTCTCTTGCTATGTACTATGTATATTTCAAATAGCGTTCATGGAAATTCTATGAAAAATATTTAATTCTTCTTCCTAGTTCCTTGACGGGCGAAACCGATAACTCCTTTGGAAACTTTGAATAATATAATTTGGAATGTAGAACTTTACCATATCTACATTGTAATACAAAAATACTGTTTCTGTTCAATAAAACAACTACGCATGTTTCTGTTCAATAAAACTATTACGCAAAAACAGAATCTCCATATCAAGCTAACTAAACCTTCCTACTCCGTATTATAATGTTATAATGGATTCCGCATCGACTAATTAAACCTGAAGTTCATCGAATTATTTGAACTATAACCAAACTATAAAACAATTTTCAATATTTCACTTAATATCCAAAACACATTGATTCAATATATTTTTGGAGGAGTCATACTTGCGAAAAGTTCTTTGAAATTTGACAATTTGCTAAATTTACAACCCCATAGAAGTTGATCGTTGAAATGCTTGCTTAACTTCCTGTGCCAATTGGCTTCTATGAAAATTATTGAAATCTATTCCAGTTCCGAACTTTTCGTCTCAAACTTTTCAGTTTTCAAAGTTTCCGTGGAGTTTTCAATTTAGCCCCTTGCGAAACATTTCGATGAAATTTATTCAGATGACTTACTGTTTTTGAAAAGGAAGTTTTTGCTATGTGCATGTAGGTAAGTACGGGGATTCTGTGACAACTTGTACGCTTTTTATTGGGCAGTGTCGCAAGGAAGTTTCCGGAGTGAATATTTTAAGCTGAAAATACTTCGGATATTGATTGTATTCTTCAGTGCAATGAGCGGGATAAAGGGGAGAATATCTGTGAGAAGTTGGTCTAACGAGCTTGAAGAACAAAACAAATCTCCCCCGCATTTGCTGGGACTGAATCCATTCAAGTCTACCCTAATGCGAGAATTACGCTACTTTCCAATTCAAATTACTTGTGCTTTGTCAGCAGGATATTCCCGGGGCTTTAAAGTGATCCTAAGAATTGCTTTAATTTCTATCTGCTTTCTACTGAACCAAGGCGTAAAGGAGGAATAGAAACAGAGAGTTCTGTTTTGCAGTATTTGTTCTTTGAATCCGTACTTTTTTATATAGCGAATCAATATTCAATGAGCTCATCTAAAAAATAGTTCGTTGTTCGGTTCATACTTACTTTTTGAGGGGATTAGTTCTCGCATAAGTGAAATCCCAAAGATTGAAATGGCTACAGAAGAAGATTTAATTTTGAGTAAGCGTCTGGCTACTAAGAATCACTTCGCTGATATAGTTCGATGCAGCGCAGCTCCAGAGAACATCAAAACCGAACAGGAGTTTGTTCTATAGATGATCTGCTTAATCCGCTCTAATAAAATCTTGCGGTAACATCCTACACATCCTATTGACTGACATCCTACATATTCATTCCGCCATTCATTTCGTTCCGTAGTGTATTACTATTGTGTGGATGGAAATTACAACAATGAACAACCAGAAGGTACCCAGTCGTCAGTGAACCATCAGTGATAAAGGTTGTAGATTCCGCAGCCTGAAGCCCGAAACACAATGCTTCCGTTCCGTCACGATCCAATTCGTTCCGTTACGTCAAATATCAGTGTTGGCCACAATGCTCCGTTCCGTTCAATGCCTGCAACACTCTCTCTTTGGCTTTCGTCTGCATATGACCGCGACTAGTTTTGTTATAGAGCTCTTCATAAGCTCTAACGGCTTCGACAAACTTTTTATCATCCATATTTACGCAAATTAATTTTGAAATTGAAGTGAGGTTATGTGATCCGTAAAAGTTGAATTTTGGTCAACTCATCCGTTCCGTTCTGTTCCGTTCCGTTACGACCATTGTGTGCATTTACATGGCCAGCCCATATGGTCTACTTTGACAGCTGAATGGAACGGGACGGAAGCATTCTGTTTCGGGCTTAAGAAACAAAGGTTACTGAGTTCGACTAACCCGAACTGTTTTTTGGTTGTATATTTTAGAATAACCAAATAATGTAAAATAACCATAGATCTTGGGACCTACGAAGTACTGAGTAGGTTAGGATAGGTAACGTTACTAACCAGTATCCATTCTACATGAAGATGTAGCTTTAACCCGAACTTAGTTAATCAGTGTTTGTAGAATAGTGCGCTTCCGTACAAGCGTGGCCACCAAAGTCTAAGCAATACGGGATCCACCATGGCTAACCCACACATCCACGAACGTAGCCAGACTTATCCTAGACGAGCAGAGTCAAGTCCAGACGAGCACACTCTAGGTGAAACGAGCAAATTCGAGGCGAGACTAGACAAAGGACGATCAGCAGAGACACCACATCCACGAAACGCAGCCAGGTTTACCTTACACGAGCAGAGCCATGTCAATACGACACATTCGAGTCGAGACGAGGCCCAGGACGATCAGCAGAGACACCACATCCACGAAATGCAGCCAGGTATATCCTGGAGCAGCAGAGACCAGGCGCAACGATACTATCGAAAATCCCAAGCCAGCGGTTTCTAGTCTTGCTTTCTGTTGCTTCCTCGATCGTGTTACTTCCGTTGCTTCCTCTCTCCCGTTTCTTCCGTTGCTCCCATTTCTCCCGTTGCTTCCATTTCTCCCGTTACTTCAGTTGATCCGTATTCTTCATCCTCTATCTACAATCCTACATCCTCCATCTTCTATGCGTCATCCACTATTCACCATCCATCATCCACCATATACCTCATCCATCCTCCATCCGCTACCCTCTATCCTCTATCCAACATCCATCGTTCAACTTTAGCATTTAGTAATAGGAACGCATAAAACGCCGCTAAATCAGTACACACAAATGTTACAATAACTCGCGTACCACTAATTGTAAAATAATGTAGTTACGGACTTATATATCTCTGAAACTAGATTTATTTTTGGACAGATTTTAATTGTTTATACTTTAAAGAATTAATAAAAATTGACGACCCCACTGCTTGCGACGAGAGCGACGACACGACTGAACATTTTCTTCTCGAGTGTCCCGTTTACTCTTTTGCAAGAATGCATGTATACGGCGTCGATGTTATGAGAATGGAGGAAATCCGTTCTCGCTCCCTACCTGAGCTATTGAAATTCGTGAGGAGGACGAAAAAGTTCGGGTAGAGACTGGGGATTCGAGTATAATTGGCCATTGTGGCCTGAATGCTCAAGACTCGCCTTACAGTGTGTCTTCCCCACACCAAACAACAACAACAATACCAAAATATCTCGAAGTAGGCTCTGGATTTTAATCCAGAAGGAAGATGTGTAATGACTCGTTCAAAGACCACGTGGAAACGAACAATCGTTAAGGATATTCAAGTAATTTTTTCACGTTGATGGGCGCCATTTGTAGTCTAGTTGAAGTTCTGAAATTTAATGCTTTTGTAGTTGGGGATAAAGCAGAATTAAGGGGTGGATGCTCCGTTGCCAAAGTGCATGCCTATCATTTATTTCTATATAAGAAATGTACCTACCTATATTATCAAATCGGGTCTTTTAAAACTAAATTCAATTTTCGCTGCGGGAAGAGTCATAATTGTGATAGTTCCCATCGAAAATCTTGAATAACAAGCATCTCTCCACTCTGCCGCCATCCAAGATTCAACGTGATATGATGTTTAGCGTCTGCTTCCATCTTTAACGAGAATGTGATAATACCTGACTATGTATTGGCATCCGGCTAATGAAATTGTAGACAGTCTTGCTATTCCTAGTCCACGATGGTTAGAAGATAGCCACGTTTCCGCAAACGCTTCTTTTTCTACTTTGCCCACATGGGAACCATATTCCATGTAGAAATTCTTTCGAACTCATTTCTGTTCTGATGGAGTTTATGATAGCGAGATGAGATGGTACAGCAGAAAGCATCAATACGTACAAGTTTCTCTTGAATTTTTTATGACGATGAATTTTTTTGGTACGATGCCCAACATGAAACCCTTGGTAGACTCGCATTAAAAAAAAGTTCTTCATCACTCATCGTTTGATATTTATCGCTTTGGGACGCTACGTACGATGATAGTTGTTACATATCTTATGAAATTGAGGATTGTCGAATGTCTTGCGGTAATAAGAGTCATATCCGTAGTAGCTACAGTACAACCCTGTTATAACGTTTGTATCTTAAGGGGACCACAAAAGTAGAACGTTATACCCGATAGTACGTTATAACCAACATAATAACCTTTGACGTTTGTGAATGGGGATTGAAAAAAGGTATTGTATAACCGAAAGTACGTTATAAAAGTGTACTTTATAAGCGGGTTTCACTGTATACTGCAAAAGGCTCCAAACTCCATAGCATGTACATGTACCTGTGGATGACTTTTCTTAAATCCTTAAGTACAAGGGTGGCGCCGTGTAGTGAACATAAAGTTCATAAATGCCAAGACCCATTTTCCTAACATAGTCTGGTATTACGATACTGCGGGTTTGAATAGCCAGCAGGTTCAATTTTGCAAAGGAGTTCCGCAAACTAAAGCACTGAAAACAAATTAAAGACGTCATAAAGATGCAACCGATAAGCTTCAAGGAATGTCTGCTTTCCAGATCCAGGAATAGCTAAAATTCTGGTTTCTGTTTCGTTATCAAATTGCTTGAGGAGCTGTTGTGCATGAACAAGTATCATTATTTAAATACAGTAAACAGAGTGCATATATTAGGGCTAGAAGTTTCGGGGTTTTTCTTAAAATTTCTGCACAGAAAACAATTTAGTTTAGTTTAGGTTAGTTTATAGGTATATAGTACTACAAGATTGTACATCTTATATACTCGTAAAAGTACCAATAAAATCAAAATATAATAGAATCCAATAAATTCAACAAAAATTCAACAAAAATTTAACAAAAATTCAACAAAAATTATACGAAGTATGAACAATCAAAGCAAGAAGAAAGAAAAGAAAAGAAAGTTAAAAATCAAGAAATAATAGTAAAGGAAAATTACAATTTTTGAGAGAAAAAGAAAAATAAAAAAGGAAGAAATTGATAAACTGGATAATGTAATAATAATACAGAGTCAAACAACTATAATTAATTATATGTATATAAAAAAGAATTGCTTAATAGATACCTGGAAGCACTAGAACTACCCGAGCGCTGTACATTGACAGGAAGATTATTTCACAGCCTAATCGACTGAACAAGGTAGGAGTTCTCACCAACTGACCTCGAATATCGTGATGCAAGAAGCCTTTGATATCTTTCCGAATTTAAAGGTATTAAGCATTCTCTTAAATAAGATGGCTCACCTGTAACAAGAATGTTATACAGCACCAACGAGGTTTTCCGTTTCAAATAAATTGAGAGGGAGTAGCCCAGCAATTCATTCCTGCATGGATAAATATGATCGCATTTTGATTTTTGATTGTAAAACTACCATAGATGCCAATTTTAAGAATTTTACTTTATTATTTTAATAATAAAAAATTGTTGTTATTAGATTTTTCGTGGTAAGCTACCAAAGAAGCTATTATGATTAGGAGTTAGTTATCCTTTCCGGTGTCAGTGGAGTGAAACTCCAACACGGAGTCCCCGACTGTGGACTAACCGCTATCCCTGAGGATATGACAAATTTGGAAAGAAACTTCACTGGAGAAGCCTAATAATAAGATTGTGTTGGACTAGGTCCGAAGGAGCTGTTTCGTCATCGGAGGGCATAGACTCTTCAGAAGGTGTATTCTTGCCTACTAACCGAAACACCTTGACAGCTGGTGGGAAATGCTGAGGTAAATTCTATATAGCCACATCCCATTCCAAATTTATTACCGAGAAGAATTTAATGGTCAAGAAAGGCGTCCTCTACCTTAGGCTAAAGGCGTGTATTTTGAGAAGCTTTTTTTTCTCTTGATTTTTTCGGCTATTCTCTGGTTGTAACCCTGGATATGGTCAGCGCTTCATGGCTGTGAAATTTTACAACATGTTACATGTTTTCAAAATTTTTTGAAATTCAACTCCTAAGAGGGTGTAAAGTGATTGTATACTTTTTCATGAATTCCCATATCTCTCAGGTCTGATCAGATATCGCTTATCTTTTCACTTCCACGGGCTTGTTTAATAATCACATACTTCTAAGTTTTTTCTTTTTCAGCCTCTAGACCGCATCCCGGAATATGACCCAATTATGTAGTTCATATGTTACACCCTATTTTAACCGCTTCCCGAACTTTTTGTTAGGTTTTCAGTCACATAGTAACATACACCGCAACCCCGAATTGAACACGTTCCGAACTTCTGCCGGAAAAATAATATAGTTGCGCCCAGACTGTTGCCAGATTTTTTTGGTTGCACACAGATCGTTTTGATTCATTCAAACGAAATAGTTGAATATGCAAGACGTTTCCCTTTCGATCGAAACCCAACTGAATTGTCGGGCTACCCCTTTGTGTATATAGCTGCTTGTGAATATGCGCTAACAATCGGTTTTTTCTCTACATTTGATCGTGTCTTGTGTATAATATGTAATTGGCATTGATGGAGATACCGTGCTATGAGTACCAAGTGATTGCAACTATCGGTTGAGTGTTTTGAGCAGTGTGTGCATGAACATCGACTAAATACTTAAGTCGGGCAAATAAGAGTGCGCGCAGCTCGATGCGATTAAAAGGGTTAAAAGGTTCGGCTTGGACTAGGTCCGAAGGAGCTGTTTCGTCATCGGAGGGCATAGACTCTTCAGAAGGTGTATTCTTGCCTACTAACCGAAACACCTTGACAGCTGGTTTCCAAATTTGTCATATCCTCAGGGATGGCGGTTAGTCCACAGTCGGGGACTCCGTGTTGGAGTTTCACTCCACTGACACCGGAAAGAATAACTAACTCCTAATCAGTATGGTAGTTCTTCCATCCATTGAATTGGAATGTTTACGAAATGCATTCTTCAGAAGCCTTTTTGCACGCTGGGTTAGTGTCTTCACCCAATGCACATGAATGTGGAAACGGCACATTCGTGCTGTAAGCACATCCCTTTGAAACGCGTCCAAACAGTGCCGTCGAGATAAATGTACGCGCATCTCGATTTCATGCGCGCACTGACGCAAATGTACCCTTTCTTAATGCGCATACGCGCTAATGTGCCTCTTCCAATGCACTGGAAGGCGCATGTGGAAATACGGCATTAGAGTTTGTAGATTGGGTTAGTGTTTTTAAAGGAAGCGATCACATATGCTTGGGATGGGTTTTATATCCCTAGTTCATTAAAGTCTATGTCCCTAACTCGAGCACTTATATTTTAGTCACTTCTCAAACCGTTAAAATAATAAAAACAGATTTCCGATATAATCAGAAGTACTTTCAACGTCCAAGGTGAAGCCCTTCTTGATATTTCCGTTTTCCTTTTTCCATTTACCGGAAATCACTTCTCTTCCATTACCATTATTTCACCTGACTGGACTCTCTTTGAGCTTGAACAATTATATTAAATTTTCCTCAAAATTGGTTTTATGCCATTTCTTTCCGCCACCAGTTTGTCTTGTTGTAGGCGCACGACTCCAGTTGAGATTTGTTTCGTAATAAAATTCAGGAACAAATCTTCAAAGGCATACCGTATTTCATTCGGTGGTCATTAAAAGTTTTCCAGCATCCCTGAACTCCAGCCGTCGCACAGAAAAGTACTCTCACCTATTTCCCTCACCTCTTTACCTAGCCTTAATTATAACATAAAAATTCCAGAAGGCTGCCCAGACCAGACTGTGAAAATTTTGAATCTCTGTGTGCATACTAGTCGAAGACTAATGGCCAGAACGTGCCTCCACGTCAGTTTTTTTTTTAAGTAATTCCACATAAGGACCAAAAATCTCAGAGCAGCTTTAATCGCTATTTCCAGAATAGTTTGGCTGAAGGAGTCCCCCATGAGATGAAGCGAGGAATCAGAGATAATTGGTTATTGGCTGGTAGAATTCAATTTGCTCATCGGATAATTGGATGATCAAATATTGTCCCTAGCGTTCGTATTCGGCATAAATCAATAAAGTTCCGACAGAGGTTCTACTATTTCTACTCCGGGACTATCGTTAAGCCAAGTGTTAAGTAATTTGGCTAATTAGTTCTGTTATTTTTGATGGCCACTCGTATCTGACGCTTAGTATTCTTTTACAAGAGTACTGTATTACGACTCAAGTTCTAAATTGATTGCGAACCTTACATACTATGAATCCTCTGTGATAGACGGAATTAAATGGTACTTTCATAGGTAAATATTATCGTACCCATGATATAGCGTAATACATATTATACGTTTTCTAATTTTTTTCCTGTGGATATTATTACCTTATTGTTTTAACAAAGTACTGTCACTGAATTTAAAAAAAGTACTCACCTGAAACTTAAAGCATGGTATGTTATTGATTTTGTAGAATATAAGGAAGTAAAGGGTTTTCCAATAAGGACTTGACATCTTTGAATTCAATTTGTGAACGCACCCTTTCACTAATCATCAAACTGTCACTGTCAATTTATTCAGTAAACTTAACATTCTCATCATGGTAAAGTACACGAAGGAACAACGTCTGCAAATTAAATTATATTATTTTGAAAAAAAGTTGTCAAGTCCTTATTGGAAAACCCTTTACATATCTACATTAAGAATCAAGTTTACTTTATTATTTCGATAATAAAGTATAATAATAAATTGCGCAATAGCCCAAATCGGGCCTAGGCCTTAAAGTAATGCTAGAGTTACTTTATTACGAGACCAACAGAACACTAGGAGGTGAAGTGGTCAGCAACACTCTCGTCCGTGATTATTACCCCGATTTAAACGCAAGGACTTAGTGAACTGGTAGTCCAGCACCCAATCTCGTTCTCGAAAATTACTTGTCTCCAAACACATTCGAACCTGGTACTAGGTGCACCGAAAGCAAGTGCTCTAGCCACTAAGTCCCCCAGACTACTCCAATAAACTCCATAAAAAATTTTTTGTTATCGATTTAAATAAAAAAAAAAAAAATTTGCTACCCTAACAATTTTTTTTTCACGTTTCATGATTAATAGATACTAAAAAGACAAAAAATCCGTCCGCCGTCCGCCCTAAAGTGTTTGAAAGATTATTATAGGTCTCAATGTCTTTGAGCTATTAAGTTTTTTTTTTTCGTTAGTAGACTGAGCAGACCCCTTCAGGTCCCCACCTTTTGGGTGGTGACGTCTTAAGCCGCATTTCCACATGCGTTTTCATGTGCCCTGACCACGAATGTCTAGGCGCATGTGGAAACGGTACGCACATGCTACAAGCACATCTCTTTGTTCTGTAAGCACATTTCTATGAAACGCGTCCAAACAGTGCCAGCGAGTCAAATGTACGCGCATCTCGATTTCATTCGCGCACTGACGCAAATGTGCCCTTTCCACATGCGCATGCGCGCTAATGTGCCTCAGCTAATGCACATGAAGGCGCATGTGGAAATGCGGCATTAGACGGAAAACTTTGGTTTCTAGATCTCAGTAAACGCTTAGGCTATGATGCTGAAACTTGAAATTTATATAGAGCATCGATAGTGGACTTATTTACAAAAAAAAGGTTATGATATCGGTATAGGGGTGTGGGAGTGGGGGAATGATAAAAAAGCGTTCGAAACGCTCGAAAGCCGAGATCGAGACATTGTAAAATCCATATCTGCTGAACGATTGATGTCTCGAAATTAAAACTTAATGAACATCAGTGGCCCCCGTACGCCACTGACCCCATGAAAAATTTGTGAAGGCGGTTGAAAAACTTAAGATTACGATATCTCACGAACCAATTGCAAATGGAAAATAGTTCCGATGTTTATATGTATCCCAAAAACTTATAGTGATATAAACTATTTAATGCCGAAGAAACTCAATTTTGTCATTGTAAAACGACTGCATTAGCTTATAAATTCCATTTTCATTACTGTTATACAAATACATTTGTTTCAAACAATTTAGGAAGCATAAATGTCGACAAAATTAAACGAGTTGACTAGTCTGAACACTACTTTTTTTAATACTCTAATTGTGTCTACTTAAACACGTTTAAAACGCATCGTCTGTAAGGGGTATTAATCATGCATAAGAATTCCGTGTAATATGAAACTGACTTGTTTACCTAAATCAGATGTGCTATATATAAAACATTCGCAAAGGTATTAAAATTGCACTCCACTCTATTTGCTTGTTTGGCAGTAAAGAGTAATTGTCCAAAATTTCATTCGAATTGAATAGACAGTTTCTGAGAAAATAGGTCATGAAGTTTACACTGAAAAGCATTCGCGATATGCATCCCTTAAAGTTTAGTTGGAGTACAGGCTAATACGCGATTAAAAAGCCTATAAAATATACACAAGAGTACTTTTTAGAGTGTCACGATTGCCTGCTATCTATCCTGGCTGCAATATTTAATTTACCACTGTAATTTCGAGCATAAGGCAGGTAATTAATGTAAATACAATTTTATACCTCTTTTAGCTCAGTGATTTGGATCAGTCGTGCTCCAATTTCAATTAGTTTCTTCTTCTTTCAAGGGGTAGATAACTAAATTAAACAATAAATTTTAATTTGTAGCTGCAAGACCTTCAATTTAAAATAAATTGTAATCTCCAGGTTTAATTTAATTTTCTGATTTTCCCCATACGATATAACCTCATACTGATAAAAAAAATCTAATGGAAAATTTCTCTAAAAGAAGGAAAATAGCGCTAAAGTAAATGTAATGGTATCGGTGTAATTTAAATTGTAAAGTAAGGTAATCCCCGAATTCGAGGGTTTATTGTGACCCGAAAAAGGCAACAAGCCTGTTCTGGAGTAAAGTTTTCTTTTAGGGCTTTATTGAATGGTGTCATTGGATTTGTATTGGAGTGTTCAATTGAGATTTATTGGAAATTGCCCTCGCCTGTCTTATATGCAAATCCATTGAAAAGAGTCCTTGTTTTGTATACAGTCGATACTGGTAAAAGTTAGCTGCGTACATAAATTTTAATTTTAGTTGGATTTTTAGATTTTAAGTACTAAACAAGAACCGAATGATCCCCAAGGACTTTATGATGGTTCTTTTCTCTGCATTACTTTTTCAGCTATGAACAGTATTTTGAAAATGTGGAGTGATTTTACATGTTGCTTTTCAAGAGTATTTAGGGGAACCCTTCCATAGTAAAATAGGCTCGTCGAAAAGGATATTAAAACTTTGATGTGTTATGCGAACTACTTCATCTGGAATTTCCCGTTATTAATATCCTTAAAAATTTGCAATAGGAATTTTGACAGATAGCTAATGTGGAGAAAATTATTTGGTATTCCCATAAATAGCTCCTGAATTCATAGTCCATTTTCTCCGAAACTATATTGTAGTTACTTTAATGAAGATGTAAACTTTTCAAAAAATCATTATAATAGAATAAGCTTTTTATGTGCATAACATACGGCTTTAGGCTAGCCGCACCCTGAAAGAGCAAAAACAGTATTAGTCAAAAACATGTCGCTGTTTTAATAGTAATTCAATGATCAGACCACGCTGATTAGTCGGGTGTCTCCAAGGCGACTGCGGCAAGGTAGGCAAATCGAAGTCGAAGTCGAAGTCTGTGTTCTGTTTAGTACTTTAGTCAAAAGGAGTTTGGGAGCTACGCACTTTCAAACAGTTGTGCGAACGACGTGCGGAAAGACGGAAATAATTTTTTGCCTTTTTGGGGTCTATTTGTCATAAAACGTGAAAATACAAAATTTTAGGGTAACAAGTTTTTTTAAAATTTCAGGTCAATCACAATACTTTATTATTAAAATATAACAAAGTAAAATTAAGTATACCTACATATTAATTTTTTATGCCCGATTTCACAGTAGCTTTAGCTCTGCGTGGGGCTTAAGCTTGGGCTTAGGAATATCTTTGATTTCACAGTAATGGCTTAAGTCTTAAGCTAAGTCAAGAGCTAGCTTAGCTTAAGCCATCAATTTGGCGAGCTTAAGCTCCGATTATAGAATAAGCCTACGAACTGTCAAACTTGTGATTTTTTCTGTATTCAAGACTGTGTAATTAAGAAAATATAGCCGCGTATCTACTCCACTACATAAGAAATATCGAAGGTACGCAAATCCATTACAAAAGCTTACAGTAGGTTGCAAAATAAAACGCTACTATGCACTAGTATTAGTTTAGCTAAGCCGCACGATACAAAAAACTGTGAAATCAATCGAAACGAATCCATAGCTTAAGCTACCTATTCTAGCTTAACTAAACCTTAGCTTAAGCTACCACTGTGAAATCGGGCATTGATGATTTAAGGTAAAGGGATTTATATAGAGAACTCTTCCTGCATTTAAAAATGCATTTAACAGTTTTTGGACAATTACCGTCTTGCGGAGATTTACCAAAAGTTACAAACAGTGTCAGATTTTATCTTCGTTTCGAATTCCAATGTTTATATTCATTTTATATCTAGACTATAATACGATATTATATTTTGAGCAGTACTTCCTGTTAGCAATATTTTTATCATTTCATAAGATATGGAACTGGAACTTTCCTTCTTATCTACGGCAAAAATTAAATGTGATTACACTCTAAACTTGCACAAAATCTAAATTCGAAATAGGAAGAGAAATAACTTCTTATCGATAAACAAAACTAAAATCTCACGTAGCGTTGCACCTTCCTTTTACGAACTGTTAAGCACGTAATATATTCGAAGTAGCTTACGTGCTTCGAGTTTAAATTTCAAAGCGGGTTAAGCTTGTCCGAAACGGATTTTATATTATTGGGTGAACCTGCAGTTCTGCTAATTTACTTACAACTTGATGTTTTCGATAAAATTATTCGGTTTGAATGTTACGAAGAAATTTGTGGATTGAGTGGATCGTTCCTAGGTATTACTGTGAAGAGTTTATTGAATATTTTGAAAAAGTAGATGAAATACTGAACTCTGGTTTATATCGTATTTGGGAATCAAGCAGAATGAAGAGCGCGTATGTGCTTTACACTTTCTTCAAAACTGATATTTGTTTGCTACCTTAAAGTAGAAGAATTAAATATCTGCTGAAATAATAAAGTAAAATCAGTTCAAATCAATCTACTAATGATACCTGTACTTACTGTATTTACCTACAATTATATATTTAGATCGAGTTTCACTGTGTATACAGAGGTGGGTAAATTCCACTCTCCCAAGTATTTCATTACCGGCAGCTGCAATTAAATTCGGAGTTCAAGTACCAAGAAATTTCTATAGAATGTAGGTATATCGAGTACGAACATTTTACGAGAAAATTCCGCAGAGATTAAACATCCTTTAAATCGTAGTAAATACCAAGTTTAACTACGAAAAGTATGAAATATCCCTTTGACATATTTAGTTAGGTAGGCTTTAATCCTACATACGAAAACTGTGCATATGCATGACCTATGCTCAATTAAATTACGTACGGCATGCACACTGGGCATTGTACAATTATTTTCAATGGTTGCGTATATACCCGTATCATGCGAGTACGTTCACACTTCGATTTAATATCTCGCTAAAGGCTTGCAATGTTTCCAATATAATTATGAAAATTAATTGCTCACAGCTTGAATCATTTTAATAGGCATAATGCGATATTCTCACCACACCATATATTCACCACCTTTATGCAATGCTAATGTGTTTGACTATGAATTCGGAATGTTTTCCACGCCTAAGTATATGCTCGAAATTTAAATTTTACGTCGAAATTTCATAAATTGTGCTTTTAGCTTGCCTAAGAAAAACCCATTTTACTTTATTTTTTATAATAAAAATATTCTTATCGATTTTAAAAAAATTTGTTATCCTGAACAATTTGTTCTACCTATATATTTCTTGGCTAATGTTCGAAGACACCAAAAAAGAAAAAAGAACTGCCGACTAGAGATGGCAGTTAAAATGAACTAATCGAATTATCGATCATTTGATTAATCGAAATGTAATAATCGATTTACGATTTACATGTAGGAAATAATCGATTACTCGATTAATTTTTTTATATCTAAGAAGTAGTATTCTATAATATTTCATTAAGATGGTAATATTGGAAGAAATCGAAGAAAACAAGATTTTGATTCATATATATACCTACCTATATATTTTAATTAAATGTTAATGGTTTTCAGGTGTCAGTGGAGTGAAGCCCGAACATGATATCTCCGACTGTTGATTAATCGCTGTTCTTGAGGACATGACAATTGGAAAACCTTCTCTGGATAGGCCAGTTTTATAAGATTGTGTTGGACTAGTTCCGATGAAGCTGTTTCGTCATCGGATGGCATAGACTCTTCAGAGGGTGTGTCATACCTTCTATCCGGCTTTTATTCGGTCGTTATTTTCGCATAGTGTGGTATATGTAACTTTGCCTGCTGGGTACTGTTGCAGATGAGGTATAGAAGCCTTTGTATTTCTCTGCATTTTCTACAGAGTTTCATCGCTATATGCAGTACAGGAAAAATAAACTACACATATAATTTATCCAAGGCATTTACCAACAGGATTGGATACCAACAGGATTGGATACAATGTATAATAATTTCGAAATACAATGTGGGTTACTATAGGTAGATTGAAGCAGACAATCAATTTTTTTTTTATATTTTACAAAAATCGCTATTTAACTTTAGGTAGGTATAGGTACCTACGACTATACTCGTACTTTGAAAAGTTCGTGTTTCTAATTCGATCTTTGTGAACAAGCCCCGAATAAAAACGGTGAATATTTGCTAAAAGTTTGCAATTTAACGAGTATTTTATTTACGAGTATTTACGGAAAATTAATAGACAGTTTTTCTTCTCGATGAAAGCGAAATTTGGCCTTTTATCGCACACGAAACGCTTATATTATCTTTAAAGAAAATGTGATACAAATCCACTACGTCAGCTGATGACAGCAATATATCATGCTCACATGTTCATTTTATCCCATTCAGAGCTCCCTTAGGAATTTATTTTCGTATGATAGGTTCCGAGAACGCGCAACCAAACCAAGGATATTCGAGATTTCTCCTGGATGGAAATACATTTCCCTTTTCGATTACCCAAAGAAAAGGCGAAACTGAGCGTACTATCACCTCATAAGTTGTTGATTTACCGTTAGATACTCGTAGATCCCTGAGTTCACGTTTCCCGAATTCAGGCTACAGGCATAAACACTCCCGACAAGCTGGGAAGTACCCAACAACATGGAAGTATTTCGGAAGCACGTTTTGGTTCTAATGGAGAAATAATTTTAAGACTTTATGACTCCCTCGGCTAGGTACTGGGACTTCTGTAGCATTTGGCATTAGCTGTTTCGTGCTGACTTTGCATTTTCCGATTTTCTTCGGCCGTAAACACCTAAACTAACAGCAAATACTTGTAACGAGGTTAAGCTATTATATTGACACATTATTGAGCTGCACACCTATAACATGGAAATAGTAATGATTAGTGGCACTATTTCTGATAGAAGCTCCACATCTACGGACGGTTCATGTAGGTGTATATTAGGGTGTCCAAAAACTATTTTGTATATAATTTCTTTGCTGAAAGGTAACGGGAATAATAAATCCGATCCATTCCTGAATAAGAAGGACTATAGTAAACCAAAATTTGATTCAAATCGATTACAGTTAGAGTCACTGTATAAGAACTAACACAAACATCCATTATCATGATATACGGACAATGACCACTTTTGGTACATATGTATTTAGTACTAAAAACCGAATTTAAAAAATCGCAGGTTTCTTAAATGGCATAGTTTTAGTGTGTATACTTGTAGCAGATGGATTTTGATGGACGTTTCACGGAATCGAGATATGTCTCATGAAATGTCAACTAAATACAGCGTTTATATACTTTAGTGGAGATCCTTAAAATAAAAAATCGAGACAACTGCAAAAAAAATTTCAAATGTACTGGTTTCAAATGAAACACACATTGTCCGTACTCAAGATAATGGATGTTTGTGTTAGTTCGTATGAAGTGTGTTGAGAATGAAATTTCCATTTTAGTACACATCCGAGATATGCTTTTCCGAAAAAGGGCGATTTGGCGCAAAAAACTATTTAAAATTTACCTACAGTCTAGGCGCAACTGTACTCTTTTTTGGGTAGAGAATAAATAACGTTCCAAATAGTATCCTCATTATTCATTCTTTATGTTGTCATGTCAGTCGCATAGTAACCTTAATAAAGTTGCAAAGCCCATAGAAGTAGAAGAACATTCGGAATTCGTAAAAACTTGCAAAATACCTTATACCCAAAGGGGTTAAACACTGAAAAATGCTTAAATCATTTATCCCTTTTATAGATTCGCTACATCAGTAGATCTAATAGATATGTCGGACTTGGTGTAAATGTTGAATATTGAAAAAAATAAAAAAAAATGTTAGAGAAAGACCGCATAAGTAAAATTAATTTGATAACTAAACATGGCTAAAAGATAAAATAAAATTCGTGAAAATGTGGAAAAATCCTTCTAACGGACACCTTTTTACTCAAAAGCATCAAAAGTTTAATACTCTAGGCAGACGACTGATTCGAATGATTATTCCTAATCGAATGATAATCCCGCATCACGTCTGTCCCAATGTAATAGTCAAATTGGTCATTCAATCCAATTATCATTGCATGGTAATTAGGAGATAAATTGATAATTCATTCTAGTGCCCACTGCGCCATCTAGCAACAAGTCAGAGAAACTTTAATGTAACAAGTGGAAATTCAGATGTTCCACCGTCTAAATTTTTCTATTTATTTCGTGTAAACATTAATTCCGATTAATCTTCTTAACATATCGTTAACAATTGCTGACATATTAGCACTTTTATCACCTTTTTTGAAAATATTATACGTAGCCGTGTGTCAATGCAAAAATACCAAGTTTAATTCAATATTCCACAGCAATAATATTTGGACAGACTTAATGTAGTTCCGATAGACGTGTGTCAATGTTAAATCTCATTGGTCATTGAATGCGAATGATCATTCACCAATGATCATTCGAGTGAGTCGTCTGCCTAAGGTATAAGTCCATTCGGGACTTTAATCCGCCAAACATCTTAGTCGTACGGATGGATACTCCCAGATCCACTACTTTATTTTATATGTATCATTTTAAAAGAACTTATCCGTATATGAATAAATAATTTCGTGGGGAGGCCGTCCGATCATGCAGCCGTCGGTCGGTCAGTCTGTCTAGTCAACTGTCTCCTGTGCTGCTTTGGGTAGCATGCTTCATATGCGTGCGAAAAGGAGTAATATCGTCATAATTTTTGCTGCAGAAGTCTTTAAAGCGTGCTACTTTGGGGAAGTGCTGTACATGTGGATATCGATGTTCTCCAAGGATAACCTTCTCCTAAGGCCCCTGCAACTACAGCTCGATCTATGCCGAAGCGCGTACAGAAAAATAAGCTATGCTCGGATTTTTCAATCTAGTGGAAGCAGTTGGGACAGAAAAGGTCATCCTCGTGCTTAAAACAGTCATGCCCAATAAGCAGCTGCGTTACGGTGCTGCTCCGTCGCTCCTCCAAATATTTATTGTGTTATTATTAAAGAAAATAAAGTTAAGCAAAGATAGTTGTGCTTGTGGGTGAACTTCACAGCACAACTTCACCACAATTTTCACCACCCAGGAAGTCAGTAGATCATTTGTTTTAAATGCCGCCAACTAAATAATATCTATACAATTTGTCTTGGCAGAAAATCCACTGTAATTACAGAGAATGCTGTCGACATGATGTTTGAACATGACCAAAAATTACACTGGGTATACGAGTATGCATAGCATCCTTTGTAAAAGATAATTGGCTTTTGTCTTTTAACAACAAAGGCCTTGTCGTCTTTGCCAAATCGAAAAATTTATATTTAAGCCTGCAAGGAAAATGGCGTTTTGCCAAACTCTACAACTACGAGTGCAACAGCAGTTGGTATTTTGACGATTGGCCAGCCAGTTTAATCAATATTTTATCTAGGATGTATTACAATAAAGGCGAATTGTTCCTTCCAAAACGTGTTTCCAATTGATGTGTAACGGCATAGTGGAACAAACATTTCAAATTCTGCATGTAAATTGCCATTTGCACTTTTATTTGCACAGAGGACTAGAGTGGAGTGGAGTCCTTATTTAGTATTCACTTCACATATTCGAGCTGCCGTTTGTCACATCAGCAGTTCAAATGCATCGCGAAAAGCCTTTGAGTCAAATTTGCATTGCAGTTTTGTGTGGATTTGAACTGGATAACGAAAAAATTCTCTAATAGAGTGCATACAGGATTTTAGTGAAAATTGAATGGAAACATTCGCCATTTAATGTCGGGATTGGCAGCAATTTGGCTTATATTTAAATCTCACTTAGTGTCCTCTTATTATTGAAACATTTGCCCATTGATTGATAACTATTTTGATGTGTAGGCACCAAAACATACCGGTTTATTTTTTCATTGGAGAATGGTTCAATTTGCTTCAGGCGTACGATTATTCATCTCACGTCTATTGCAATGATAATCAGACTAGACAGAGTTGCCTGGAGCACTAAGCGACGAATTCACAATATTCATACCGAAGAGAGCTGACAGACCCATGCGATAAATTAGATTAGAGGAAATGTCAATGTGTTTTAGTTAATTTGCAAGGCATTCGAAAATTGAAGAAGAAAAGTCGTGTGCTATTAAAATCTTAAGAACAAGTGATATGGTGAAGAACTCAATATTTTGTATGTATTTTTAGAGCCTAAGAGAGGATCCCATCAGCCTAAATTTATTAGTTAAACATACCGCAGTCACGATAATTTTTGAACAAGTATTTTAAGAACTTTTGCATGGGAAGTACTCGGAGAAGTGAGATGTTTTCACCTATTCTCCTAGAACCTATTCTACAATCAGCTCAACACGAATTCCTATAAACTTTGACTTTCAAACATTTTCAAGTTAAAGCAAGTTTCAAAATTTGAATGCACTTGTTTTTCAAAAATTGTTGCTTAGCAGCTACACGAAGGACACTAAAAAATTCGTGCCAATTGAAAAATTTCAAATTTCTAGCTTAAAGTGCTAAAGTTAGCGCACAATATGTATCCTAGACAGAAACAAGTGAAACTATAATATGTGCCGTCTTTTCTGATAGTGGTATAAGTCCACCGGACGAAAAAAAACTTATATTTTTAATTATTATTTTTTTTACATTAAGAAAGGCAGTAGAATTTCTTTTATAAAGTTACGCCCAAACTGTTGGGAGATTTTTAAATACTCTTCAATACTTTCCACATGAATATTTTCCCAGCGGCAAGTCTTCCTATCTACTGTCGGTACGATACGAAAACGAGTAAACTTTGGTCCATTAAACCCATAAGCCGGGTAAAAGTTTCACAGAACGAAAAAATCCTCATCCAATTCACAAAAAAGTTTCATTTACCAAGTGAAATTACTTGTAATGAAAGTTTAACTACTTTTCCCGGGATACAAACTGCTGACCCTTCTTGTATGTGCAAATATTCTCAAAACTGAAACACTTTTTAGAAATTTTCGCTATGAAATGAGCGATTTTATAGATTTTTATAGAAGTTTTGTATATAGGTAGTGCGGATTAGTTTAAGTTTCCACAATCAGTTATTCCAAGATGTTCTGCAGTAGAGTGAAGTGCACTTGATGTTGGTTCAATTAAACCTTGCAAGTATTCTCGTTAATTAGAGTAGTCGTTAAGGAAGATAGTTCTTTTCAACAGCTGCTTAATTTCGAGAAATTAAAATCAACAACTGCAAACTTTCACATACTAGTCAATACAAAATGATTGATTTATCCTTCAATAGCGTTTTTTTTTAATCTACAAGACATATGTATGTACATATATTAGAAAATAATTTTAATTTCTCCTATTATTTTTAACAATTTTGATATGATGTTGGTTGTTGGAACCAGGGCAACGTACATGTAAGCGTTTTTTATAGGATTATTCAATAGGAACATAACAATTTTAAATTTAAATAAAACAGAAAAATTAAGATATTTTCCAAACGTTTTCGTTCGTGCACTACACCATGATAAAAAAGGCTTGACTAACGCTTTGACATTCACAGACAGTAAAAAAGCTGCGTTTGGATTAAAATACAAAATTGTTATGTTCCTATTGAATAACCCTTTTAAGACAATTTTATAACTCAAAAATAAATTAAAATAAGCAGTCCAAACTTTAAAGTAGTTTGACATCAAAAGCAAGATTAACTTTATTATTGAATAATATCTGTTAACTCCTTCGGGATGCTTCAATATAAAAGTTCTTTAAACACAAATAATAATTGATGACTTCTAAACACTGAAAAAAAAAATAGGATTATTCCATAGTTGCAGTGACCATAATTTAGTTATTATAACTATACTAAAATAATTATGATTGTCTCTGCCATAGCTTATAATTCACACTAACAAACTAGAAACTTATTCGGTGATTTTAAATTAAGGTCAACCTAACCATGCTTGTTACATGATGTAAAAATATTTTATATGGTAATAACAGCAACTATATTCCACGATCAGTACAACTATAGGAATTTATTGAATCTTTCCAACAGCTATACTACGGTTTGTGCCATTTTGCACGATTATATTAGAAACACATTATGGTTATCGCAATTGTTAAAGAAATATGTCATAAAAAGACGAAGACGAAAATGTCTTCCATCCAGTGAAAGGTATCGTTCGAAAGTTAGGTTCCTTTATATAACTGCTTAAAAACGAAAAATGTTCAAGTGTATTTGGAATATTAAAATTGAAGTGTTTATTATTAAGAAATATGTACCTATATTTATTGATATTTTTTATTTTATATATTATATATATATATATTTAATATATTCATATTAAGTATTTTTCCAGTTATGAAAATATATTTATACTCAACTTACTATAACTTCTTAGTATTATACAATTTACTCATGAAGATTTGCAAAATGAAAATATTCATAAGAAAATATGCAGTTTCCTCAATTATTATAATTTGCTATTAAAAAATCCTCTAGCTGTACAGAAATGTGGAATTCACAGATTCATAGCGATCTGGGAAAAATTTTTATCCGGCATTTGACGGGTTTTGTCTACCACACAGAGAGACAAGATATAAGAAAGAAAGTTTGTAATTTTAAAGTGACATTTTTTATATGATAGTATCTTAGTGTTCACAGTAATATGGTTATAGGTTATAAGAACCATAAATGTTTGTTTGTTTGTGTTACTTCTGTTTGAATCAAACAGATTAATGTTTCTTAGGATCGTAATTATAGTTCCCACAACCATGTTCTGTAATTGTGGCAACCATTTATATGATTGACATAATTAGAATAGGTTTATCATAACTCACCTATCTTACATCTTGTAACATGGTTCACGCAACTATAAATTCAATCATAGTAAGGTTGTCCCAAAATATGGTTGCCAATGTCATATTTTGTATTTGAGTGAATAATTTAGCAAATAATGATATTGTGCTGGACTTCGGTAGTATTTGATAAACTGATTTCTTAGAGTATCCTGAAATGAAAATAAAAGCACTTAACTTTCGCTTTTAGCTGTTGAAAAAATAGTTTATAAAAATATTATAGGTTGACGAGATCACTCCTACGAGTAGAACTAATCATTTATATGCATCTAGAGCGATTTTCTTGTGTTAATCAAAGTAGACTTAGGCATATGAAAGAGTAGGCATACTAATACAAATTATCAACATAAAATTATGTCGCCATCATCGCCATATTTTATTTAGCACGCCCCTAATTAGACAAACGACAGCCACTTTGCATCCCGTCCTTGTTGATACCCTTCACACCGAGATTAAGTCGATGTTAGCCGCAACAAGCAAATTAGGCTGCCCGAGGTACGCTCTAAGCTCACCCTGTTCTCGGTGATCCTTGAAAGGAGCAAAAAAGGGTGAAAACAGGAGCATAAACATGCTACGCATAATAAACACAACGGCAACTTCATCACAAAGGATAATTACCGAGTCCCGTGGAAAATAGATGGTAGGAGCCAGAAAAGTTGAGAGTTTTGTTATGAAGGTATCCCGGATCCTTGAGAAGGTAAATATGATAAGACGATGTAATTACACTTGCAGATATGTGTCTTGAGGATACGTTAGTGGCGTATGAAACAAAAGGACCGAGCTCGTTATCTGCTACGACACTTTGCCTTCTTTTAGATGTCCTCATTTCAGCTCACGTTAACGGACTAGTTTTCGTAGACCCTGAAAAGTTAATATCTTCGTCGCTCTACATCACTTTTTCAAGGGATAAAAACAATTCCATAATTTACGTCTGATTGAAAACAGCCCCTAAGCTCTTTTGTATATTCGCAAATTATTTGCACAACTCTGCAAATACTCCGCTATTAGCATTTAGACGAGTTGGTCGTACTCCCATTTTCGGGATTTTCATTAAAGAATTGAACGCTTTTGATTGGCAAATCATTTACCAGCATTCAGACCATTATCCTACAGAATATTCACTACGTTGTCGTTTCGCATTGCAGCCCTCGCTTTCTTGTCAGCTTTAAATTAAATATTTAGTTCCTTGTGTATTTCGATTTAATTAACTTTTATGCTAATTGAAATACACCAAACTAGCAGTAGATTCTTAAGAACTGTAATTCGTAATTTATATATTTGTAATTGTTGGTGAAAACTGCATAAATTTCTATCCTCCGACAATGGCCGGATTTTTATTTATTATACTAATAATAATTGTTTATCTAGTTACTTAAAATAACGTCACGCTAGTCAATAAGTCTATCGTATAATGGTGACATACTGAATTGTAATTTATATTTACCACAGTTTAAATGAGCCGGTTTTACGTTGCAGTCGTAATTTTAATTGTGTTTGTGATACTATTGATTTTAGTTCTAGTGGATCAATTACAAGTATTAATGGACTGGTCTATTCTGTCTACAGTAACTCACAAGTCACAATTTAAGAAAGTCTGTGACTTTTAAAATACGATTCAAAAATTTTTTACAAAATTGTGACTAGTCAAATAGGTGATCACGACAAACCACGCAATCACATATTATATCGTTTCGTGAAGTTTCAATGCTTAATATTCAAAAAAACGTACCGTTTGTTATTATTTTGTTTGTTATTTTTTTCAGTAAAAGCACTATTTCAGTGTGCTCACTATGTTTATTTCAAGGTTTAATTGACTATATCAAAGTGTTTCTAACTATTGTAAAACAGATGTACTTCCAATGATCATGGATATGATGCTCCTAGTCAAAGCATAGTATGTTGGCATTAAACATATAATATATTCGTACTGAAGTTTAATATTGTTGTACCAATCATTCTCATAATGTAAAAGTATATTATAATCACGACAACAATATTCTATAATCAGTGGAAGCATGCAATTTGAAAAAATAGTTCCCAAGCCCCATAATAATACCAAGTACTTATGGTGTTTGCAATCATGTACGGTAAGATATTAGATATGATTGTCACAACCATACTATCAGGCCTATTCAGGACCGAGTCACAAGTCACAAAGTAGATCGAGAGTCACAATATTGACATAACTTTGAATAATCAGTGCAACTGTAGCATTTGATTAGATATGGTCAATACAATCATGTTGCTCGACATACTATGTTTGCCGAAGTCATACTATGATTGTGGTAAGCATGAATATGGTCAGTGCGATATTAGAATTTGTTAAGATATGGTGAGTACAATCATGTAAGTTCATATTTGGGTCATTCCATCAAGAATCGCCAAAGTTGTCACCTTGCCATCTCCGATTCTTTTAACATTTTTGTACTTAAAGAACTAGTGAACTAGTTTTTGATGTGGCTATTTTGAGGGTATAAGCCCTTAAGGACATTTTGTATGGCAGCTACCTGAACGAACTTAGCCTTACAAATTCAACCAAACAACCAGATTCAAAATTTGAAAATCCTAGGTCAAGGCGTCCTTGAGTTATCATGCTAACGGACAGACTAACGTCCGTCAGGCGGATTTGTAGTTTTTAGCCACAAATAAACAAAAAATAATATATAACTTTTTTTAGTCCCAGGCTCACACTCTCTGCGATTCACACGATTACATGCAGGCGGTTGATCGAAAACAAAAATTTCAAAATGAAAACCTATCCAAAAATAATGTGTGAAATTTTGGAAATAATCGGTTCAACCGTTTTCCGACGATTTTGGGAACCGTCTTTAAAAAGTACGTTTGGAGATAATCGCGTTTGAATGACGTTTTATATGGAGAATTAACGAAGAACCCATTCCGGTTAATTGCTGATAACTTTCACAATTATTGGAATTTTAATATGAAATTTGCAGACAACATTCTAAAGACTGCAAGCTTCAAAATGAGCGAAAAAAAATGTCTACTCAGATGTTCTTCCTTACTCTATTTGAATTCATCTAGATTCTGGAGTATGAAAATAAGATGGAACCAAAAAATTTTATTTCAATTATTTTTTTCACTACTTCTTAAAGTTCAAAATTTTTCAAAAGTACCTGAGATGCGGAGATGATAAGGCTACAAATTTCGTAATTTTTGGTGAATCTGGATGAAATAACCCTATAACCTACGCAATATGTTGTGTTGTAGAATTTTTATCACGTTCTGTTTACTACAGTAAATGCTAATTACAGTCAACATGGCAGTGGAGTGAAAAAAATCGGAGAATGGTTCAAGTACGTATGTTTGTTTAGAAAATTCGGCATCGCTCTTGGGGGGGGGGGGGGCGGTCGCCCCCTCCGCCCCCGTCTCTGTATCCACCACTGGTAACCATTCTATTAAATCAGAAGGTTGCGTGAATCACACACTTAGGTCTCCTCGACCATAATTTTGTTTGAAAAGAACATTGTCTGATACCTAAGAACATAATCGTAGTTCTAGTAACTAATTTGGGAAATTTTTGCTATTGAATTGTAGTTATTACAAACATACATTCAGTTAGTACAACTATGTTACATGTTGTAACATGGTTGTAGCAACTATAACCTCAATCATAGTAAGGTTCTCCCAAAATATGGTGACCATAATCATGTCCTTTCTTTAAGTGTACTCATTTCAAGCATTTTTATATGAAACTAGTCGTGTACCGCGGCTACGCTCACGTTGTTCCATCCCGTCTCTCCCGTTGAGTGGAGAGGCTACTCACGCCAATGCTAATCTTATGGAAAATTAAACTGTTTATAACAAATATAGGAACCAAATTTCGCGAATGTAATTCTCGACCTGTCCGGCAGTCTCTAGAATATACATGCAAAATTTGGGAGGGAAAGGTTCACATTTGTAGGTTTCTATTTTACCCAAGTAAAAAACTGTTGTATTTATGTAATAATGAATTGAAAACAACGAAATTTTTCGTGTAATTTTACTTATCTATTTGAATTCGATTTAATTTTCTACTGAAATGAAAATGAAACTCCTTCGTTGGCACAGTGGCTACTTTCTACGCAGAAAAACTAGAATTGATCGCGAGTTCGATTCCAACTTACAGTAAATATGTAGGAAATAATATTAAATGTAGAAATATGTAAGTTATGCTAATTATACACTATTTTTAGAGTGTAAAGTCAAGAGAATATACAGTGAATATCCTGCTTTCAAAGTTGAAATTTATAAGGTTGTAAATTGAAATTTACTGACCGAACATTGAAAAATACATTCTAATTGACTATTACATCCCAATGTAAATTTACTTGAAAAGGTGATGCATATTTACCTACTATCCAACAGGTGTAAAATTCAATGGATTTTTTACTGTGTAATTTAACGTAAATTTACTTTACATTTTTTGTAATTTAAGTAAGTTAAGAAAAGCCACACTCTTATATTATTCGTATAGTATCACTTCTGTTAAGAATTAAACTATAATAAATTTCCGTCTTCATAATGTATGATAAAACCGACATCACGTCACTATCTAGCTACTAAGACTTCACTTTTGTAATGATCGTAAACAAACTTCACTCGACCTTGCGATAGGTCAATTCACGAAGAAAATGTTATACAAACTGTTTTGTAAAAGAATCGGCTAGATTTTAGTCCGTCGAACCGGATTTTAACGACCGAAATACATGGGCAAGAGCCTCTTCTGGCCCTTCTCTCAAGGAGCCTTTGGATACGCTTGAAGTTTAGTTGAAGTGCAGGTTGTTCGACAGGTCAACCTGAAATCCGAAAAAAATTAGTTCCTGATAGCCTCCTGATACATACAGATTATGTAGTTTATCTCCATCATCTTAAAACCGCTATCTTCATTTTCCACTTCAATTCTAAATACATATTTTTTCAATGGAAAAGTCTTTCATTTTGTAAAAAAATTCATTGAAGCTTGCAATGAAATTGATTCAAATACAAAATAATTCATCCGTTATGGAGAATCCATTATGCAGCCACTTTAAATGCTCCTTTGCGCTATGTCTATGATCCTTTACCAAAGGATATCCTCCAAGATTTCAATTTGTCGTCTTACTATATAAAAGACTAAGCTCGTTCTTACGCGCATCATTATTTTTTTGCCGAATATTCAGCGCACGGAAGGATTACCCCAGAATTTTTTTCAGCAGGGCTCTTTTCAGTTGTGTGTTTTTTGTATATGGAAAAATCATGAAAATATCCAACCTGATATCCTTGTGGACAAAAAATATTTCTGAAATTAAATCTTTCATTGAAACCCTAATACGGGATTTTTCCGCAGTAATTATTGCAGAAGAAATAAATAATGCCATTCTAAAGGGACTTTCCAAACGCTTTGTTAGTTTTTAATATTCCAAGTTGCTTTAATTTTTTTAAATTGATACACCATATAGACATCATTACTGCGTAATTAATTAATTATTGTACATAAACCTATTCACTTACTCTTCGGTAGCCAAGTGTGAACGCGCTAGTCCATCATCGGTTAAGTCCTGGGTTCGAATCACACTTATGACATGGTCCAATGGATTTCCTGATACTAAGTTTCATCATGTGCAGCTATATATATATATATATATATATATAGTAGCTAATTTTAAAAAGTTATTGTTGTTTTTTGGCGTCAGAGGAGACTCCTCCTGGTACGAAACACCAACACAAAAACCCAACAGAGAATTCTCACTATCCTGGCTACTGCCATTGAGGACATGACAGTTGAAAAACCTTCACTGGAGGAACCATTTTTTCAAATTGTGTTGGACTAGTTCCGACGAAGCTGTTTCGTCATCGAATGGATTAGACTGGAATGCTGTGTCTGATTTAATATACCCTATCGAACAACCAAAAGTTCCACCAAATTGGTTGAAATATTAGATGATCTTCAGAGTCACCTTGAGCCAGATTGAGAATAAAAAATGCATATGTGCCAAAATTTGTAAAGCTTACGATTCGCAGGTATGAATATCGGTTCTATATCGCATATATGGAAAATCATTAGCAATACCACCACCTACCCTCACCCTCCCCCACCTTCACCCCAACACCCACACCCCTAACAAATTTGTTAGGGGTGTGTGCTATGGGTCGCTTCGCTATTAGGTCTACTTCCCATAAACAATCTATTTATTCGAAAATATTTTATTACCCTCTTTCAAGCTTCACTTCCCACTGCCACACAACACTGACCCGCATATAAAATGTCCTTCCTATTCTCCTACAGGCAGTCATTAAATTTCAATTTCGCAACATTAACCGTGTCGTAGATAAAGATTTTTGAATGTGTCAGTCTCGCCTTTTTAGCGTTTCGGATGTATTCGACTTTTCGGACTTTGGCGAAGAAAAACATTTACCATATTTACCATAGAACTCGGTCTCCCCCAACCTATTTCGCGTATAGATGATCTTACTTGTAGTACTTACTCGTATTAGCCATATTAATTTTAAAAGTTCAAGTATATAGGTGTATACATAGTGTTGCTTTTGTCTTAACGCATGGGTCTAATTAACAATGGGAAATCAGCTATCTCCACATATCAGGGTCTATCGTTACTGTACAAATTTATGTTCGGCTTAATAGTCCCAGTCAAACTTTTAATTACTGACCGACGATAGTATCGATTATTTTGCACTTATGGAACTTTACGTAGTACTGTGAACTCTGTCTCCGTTCACTACTTCTATGCCACACTATGCAATGCTTTGCTTTCATATCCTCGAGGAAAGGCGCGGTAGATGTGCAAATAAACTTGCGTGACTCTATTGAGTTAGAATCCATTTAGTTTATTTCAGCGATTCCTAGACAAGGATAACACATATTGGCGCCAGTCGGGCGTAAGCCGCAAAATGTGTGGTAGAAATGTTTTTCCTTTATCGAAAACTGCACTCCGCCACATACCCAACCAGCCGTTTTTATAAATAATTAATTTCATAAAATATCTACTTAAGTATTGCAGACAAATAAGTTTTCGGAGCGAGGGAGTAAGTATGCTAGTTTAGAAACTTGGTGTGTGGTTAAAGACGGAAAACAGGAATACGTGTAGTTGGATTTTGACAGCAGATGGATTTTGGCAGATGCATTCTTCATACTTAGTCTATCTACTGAAGCTTCTGGCATGCATTATAGGTAATAAGTTGAAAGAGTCACCTTTAAGCGGATCTTGAGGTATCTCCGAGAAGTATTACTTCTGCTAACCACCTCCATAGGTTTTGATACACTTAATGCGATACCTATAAAAGTGTAGCATCCTTATTTTAACAGCCTTCCGGACTTTGACCAAGAAATGTAATAGTAAAGTTGTTCTCACTGCGTTGCCATGTTAATGTTGTGCACAATGGAGTAATTAATGCAAAATTTAAATTTTTTTATGTCCACACACATGAAGTGATTGGCCATTCTTCGCACCGTTCAAGATTATCTACATTCTTCATTCAGCAAAAGATGAGCCTTTTGCTGGAACTAGCTTGATCGACTTTGAGGGACCTCCGTACAGCGTTAGCAATGCTGTTATTCTAGCCATTATTTTGGATACAACAGGATAATTAGACATGTACGTGTGATTAACAAACTATTATAGAGTGCTCTCCGCATCCGCCGCACGATTTGTCGCTCATAACGAAGTCAGGCTCTTTCTCTATTGATGGTATGTGGTGTAGTGGTCAATTTGGCTCCGGACAGACCAAAAATGTATTTTGTTGAAGATGTAGAGAACAGTTCATCTTAGGTGTTTTCCCTGCGGTGACCTTGGAGAACCCTCCCATTAGGTGGGAAAAAACCGGCAAGAGCCCTAACAGCTGAAGTGTAGCGGTAGTATGGTGAAACGATCCAAGCCGGCGACTTAACTGATATATCTTTTCGACCAATGATTGCATTGCGTATTGCGTACCACACTGACTAGAATAGTTTTGCAGTGTACCGGTACATTGTTTGATATCTGGTCCCGGCGGTACCGACCTCTTTTGTCTAATATTTGGACCCGTCGGTACGGACATCTTCTGCTCTTCTGCAAGGATCCAAAGGCCATTCTATATTTATACTCTAGATGAAATCTGATAGTATTATAAGTGTAATCCAGCCTTACAGTTTGTAGGTCATAGAACCGAGCCTCGGACGAAAAAACCGTTATATTTTTATCCATTTGTGGCCAAAAACCTTAAATCCGCTTGGTGTCGGCCCATCCGTCCGTTTGTCTAGAACTAGCGTTTACATAGGATCTTTATACAATTTTGAATCGCGTAGTTTGGTCGAATATGTAAGGTTAAGATCGTTAACGGGCAAAGTGTGCCTACACCTTCGGGTAGGCTCCTTACAAGTCCTTAAAACACGTGTTCACGATTATTGGCAAATAACTTCGGAACGCGTTAAGGTACGACTTTGAAACTGTAGTTATTATTATTCTAAAAAAATGTAGCTGTCTTAGAGCACGGAAGTCCGTAAAGGAGTCAGGTGAAAAAGGTGTCGATCATATGAAAACAAGGCAAAGGTTTTATATATTAAAATCTCCACATTTAATGAATTTGAAGCGAGGGTCCATTCATATACTATAGGTTTAATAATATATAAATGCCAGCCGCGTACCGCAGCTTCGCTTACATTTCTATGGTGCGATACCACCGACAAAATTATACCCCGGCATACGCTGAAATGCGAGCGGTTTTCCAATCTAGCTCCCGTTACTTCTGTTGTTCCAGCTGCTGCGCTATTCCCATTACTCCCTGTATTCAGGAAGTTTCCAGTATTTCTTTCAGTTGCTCCAGTTGCTGATCAAATTACCAAAGTTTCAACGCAACCAATTGAATGGTATAGGAACGCATACGGGATAAACAGACAAACATTCATTGAGAAAAATTATTCATTTTCTGAGCCATTAATCATAAAATTACACACGAATCGTCATACAACAGTCTGCAATTGACAATTTGTCTATATTGCAGTGTTGTTTTAATCTTTACCAATTGGAGATTTCGAACTCACACCGTTAGTCAATAGGAACGCATAACTAATAAACCGAAAACGAACGACTGCCGATAAACTATATGAAATACACTCAAATGTTGAAACAACTCACTTACCACCAATTGTAAAATGATTTTACTAATGTAGAAACCTTTGCGGTTGTGCCTTTAACAAATCACCGAAGTTTCATCGCAATCAGATGAATGGTTTTGGAACGTATACAGGACAAAAAACAAACATAATAAATTATGTGATTTATTGTTTTTATTTATTGTTTTTGACAGAAAGGAGTGCGGCAACCTCCACTACTCTCCCATGGATTCACTACTGCGAGGGTCACACTGACTCATAAAAAACGAGAAAGGTTCAAAGGGTTATTACGAGTTTGACTCGTAATGTGTCTATTTCCTGCAAAGACAAGAGAGAACAATCGTTAATTTCGGGATTGATAGAAATCAAATTGTAAAAAGAATTACCTTTTATGCACAGTAAATTCCTCCGATGCACTGGCGACGCCTCTCAGCCGGTTACGCTTCCCTAAAAGTAAACGTAAAATAATGCATTAGAAAATATCACTGGAGTGGAGGAAAAGCTGAAAATGCGATAATAGCATTGATTAGTATTGTTAGTATGTACTACGTTAGTTAGGTTTTGCTAGTTAATATGTAGGTTTAGTATTAGAATTAACGTATCATTTGAATTATAGAGTTTAGGTTATTATTAAGGTTAGGATTATTTGTATTGTTTGTATTGAAATACGAAGATTTGGTTGTCATCGGAAACTGTGGGTACTGTACCCGAAAACTTTGTCACGCCGAGGGAATAACGCGAGCACATCGTACTTACCGGGAACAATGACCATACCCGCCATTTATTCCGTCCTGCGGGCCAGGGTTACTCCATCCTGCGATCGTCCGAGGGATGCGGCAAGTTGATCTGTGAAAGCAAACACTTCACTCACAAGTCACTATGCTCCTGTACGTTTAGCACCACGAACCGTGTGGAAGACATAAACGGAGCAGATCGTCACGAGCGGAAATAACGCGGAACGCGCACACGATACGACACACGAAAAGTAAACACAAACCCAAAAGTAAACAAACCAAACTGTCATTTGGCGATCAGCCACTGAACGAGCGATTTCCATACGACGTTGAACTGGAACGTAGAAAGTGGTGCGAATCTCGGCTAGATACCCGAATGGAATGCTGGAAGTCCGTACGAAAAATGTCATGCGAGTGCAAGTCCGTTGAACTTAAAATTAACTTTGAAAAGCTGGTCGAAGCTAACCGTGGATGAAAAGAACCGCTGGGAGTTTTCATCGAAGCAGCAAAAAAAATGGAACGGTCTTTTTTGGATTGGCAGCGAAGCAAGTGGGTTCGAGGTCCCGAGTCTACGGGACGAATATCTGAGGGACACAAGAGGATAACGCTGTATTGAAAAGACGGAATATAATTGCCGAGGCGGTCAAACGAATAGTAGGCGAGAAGAACGAGAGAAATCAAGCGATCGTCGTGGGAAGATTAAGATTGCACCAGAGGCGCCCTAATTGTTAAGTAAACTAGGTTACGTTAGAGACCAGTTAGTGTAAGTTTTTTTTGAATTGCGCATTACCTTTACTTAAATTATATTATATTCAAATTCATATATTTCTTTTACTTGAGTGTAAACTTTTGTGCCGTGTTCTCAGCAGTTCCTCCAGTGTGTCGCGAGTTTTCGTATCGTAGTGTCGCGACGGACGTTATTTTTCGTAAGAAAACTTCTCTAGACCCGTGATCCGGTCTAGGGAAGAAGAGCAGACCTTTCAAAAAGGATCGCTGGCGCCCACGACCCGTCTCTGGGTTTTAGTCGGACAAAGGTCTGTTCGCCCCTGTGTTGCTACGGGGGCTTAATTGCGGTTGATTTTGTTTTACCGGGTAGTTGCGGTACTGAGACCGTCGACGCGAAATAAAACCGTAATAGGGTTCAGAAAACTAACTCCTTACTCGTATCATAACATGAGTTCTGTTTACATTCTTTCTTATCTTATCGTAAAGAAGTAGTTGACTAGTTATACTATAGATAAATGCTTTGTTCGCTATCATCCCTAAACTTGATTCAACTGTACACTACTAAGAATTAAGGCTCCTAAGGACAGTCCGATATCTTTAAAAAAAACGCAATATATTTCCTAGAAACATAATCAACTGGTAAATATTTTCAAAAATGATATTGTGTTCAGTGGAACAAAACTATTTATACAAAACTTATTAGAACCTTTTATCACAACTTGTAACGAGTTGTCGCAACTATAAATTCAACCATAGTAAGGTTATTTAAAAATATGGTCACCACAACCATATTTTTTCCTTAAGTGTGTACCATACAAAAGTTATATTTTTAGTTTTAACACCCTAAAGTTATGTCAGAAAAGATATGTTCACAGAATAATGCATTCTACCATTCATTCAACAAAATAATACTGTCTTTCATGTTCAATATTTTCTCTCGTTTTTCGTCCCTTCTCGTTCTAAAAAGTCCCTACCCTATACAATTCCTACTAAGAAATTACTTTATAGGAATTTATTCATGTACATATTTCCGTATCCCTAAGAGGATCAGAATAAGATTGGGTCGCTCTGGAGCAAAAAAAGGAAGAAAATAAGAATAAAAAATTCGTAAAAAATATTTTTGAACGATTTCCATATCGCCTCTTAAGTCCTTATACCCTTCACATTATATTCCTTACTTTAAATTTAATAGCAACCACTAAAAAGGATTGAAGAGCAACCAGAGGATGAAATTTAGCACACACGTAAATAATACTTTGCAGTTACTATACAGACCTCGTTGCCCAGAATATTTTGATATCGTTCTAGGATATCAATATACGACGTATGAAGGATTCACTGTACAGCGGGTACGGCTGGAAGTAATGGCAATGGCAAGAAAAATTCGCCAAGAGTTACTATCAAAATCTGTTCCTTTCCCGATATGGTAAATTTAGAGCCTTGATTTCTTAGCGAAAGTAAGGAATATATAGAAAAGTGAGGATATCGAGCCGCATTGATAAGATGTGAATCAAGAGAGTTAGCTATTAACGATTTGAAACGATAAAATGAAGACGACCTTGTATTAGTACCATGCTCGACCTGTTAAGCTATTATAGGTATTAAACTCAGCAATTTTAATTTCTAAATTATACGAGCCTAATCCGTTGTCTAGACTGTTATTTTACTCCAAACACTTCTTGTTATCAAACTTATAATCCGCCTTCATATTATTACGAAGAATTAATTGGTTTTGTGCGCTTTACTGACCATTTGTGGTTTTCCTCAGCTGCTGTATCTGAAATCTGAACGTGACGTGGTCAGCTATCATAAGTGCAACATAAATTGCAAACTACAATGCGAAACGTAGAGTAGAATACATACCTCATTAAAAAAAAAAATGTACCACAGAATTGTTAAAATTTCACATTATGCGGTAATTTTTATTTGAAACCGTGGTGGTGACAATAATTCGTATACGTGATATGTTAAAAATACCCCCGGGACAACTAATACAGTTTCCATTAAAATCCTCTCATATTTTTGCCCTTCTACCGCCATTAATTTAAGGTTCGAGGTTCGGACATAGTCTTTCAACTGTTAGGGAAATGTTTTCCGGAAAATTTATATGACTATGCTCCCAAACTGGCCCTGGGTATTACAGGATACGCATTGCTTTTAGGATCACTACCAAACAACAAGGGGAATTTCGAATAACCTTAGATGGTGTGCAAATTTAATATTGGCACTGAGGAAATATTTTTCTACGAGTACTTCCGAATGTCCACACTGGGACCTATTCAATATTACTGGGAACCATTATCAATAATTTCAGTCCGTTTGTTTCTTCTTCTCGGGTATGTGTGCTATGTGAAATATGTATTTTCAAATAACGTATGTACATACATACCGTAGGCTGGTCTGAAACATTTTTAGGGGTGAAATTCGAATCGAATGAAAGCGGAAGTTAACAAGGTTTTGAAATCAGATTCATAATCAGCGCTCATTTCGGGTTTTTAGAGCAGTATGGGAGCGTGTTGGACAAAATTTAACTGGTGGAGAATTTCTGTAGCAGCGAGCTCGAATACACCAGTACCCAGGCGCGAACGCAGAAAATTTTTTTCGGGGAGGGTGGATCCATCACTACTAAGATGTTCCGCGCAGGTATCTTAGTGTCTTTCAAGATTTTCCTTCCTGCGCCGAAAAAAAAAAATAAAAAAAAAAATGTCTGTAATGTATTTTCTTAAGTAAGTCAATAATATTTCAAGTAGGATAGAGAATAGTGTCTCAGAAGAGTTCTACATATGTAGGAGGGCAAATGTATCAAAGTAACCTTTTTGCTTGCAGTGTGATATAGCACAAAATTTGGGTTAAAACTCCATACTAAAATGACATAGACTTCAAACCCTTTCGAAGGTGATGTATGATATATGTAGAACTCCTTTTCGGAGTTTGAACAACACCATTCTTCTTAGAGTGTACATAAATTTCAATTTTCCACCTCCAAACGTGAGCGGTTCATGAGATCTAGATATGTACAGAAATTTCACCAAATACCTACTACCTCTGAATGGGGCTCACCCATCAACGAAACTTCCATTTGGTATCTGAACGGGTTTGCGACCTAGGCGACATGTAACCCTTTTGCGTATGGCGTGCGGTGTCTACAGCGCGGCGGACAGATGGGATTTACTTTATTTTTTTTAATAATAAAGTAGATATCGTTATAGATTTAAAACTAAAAAATTTCCTACCCTGACATTTTTTTACACGTTTTTGACTAAATAAAAACAAAACAAGCTAAAAAAATGTTAGTGCGTCTGTGCGCTGTACGCAAAATTTTTGAGGACCTACCATATAGTTTCCATACCCTATGAGCTATTAAATTGAATTTTTTTTTCCAAATAGACATGGTAGACCGCATGTATGTAGATTGCCAAAAAAATGATTAGAGAAAATAGAATTTATATATGTTCCCGATTTTCGTCATATGTACTAGGTCTTCCCAAATATTGAATTAATTTTTATTCCACGAATTCATCATGTGAATACATAGAAAGAGTTTTCAAGATATTTTGAAATTCGACCCCTAAGGGTGTGTAAAGTAGCTGTATACCTTTTCATGAATTCTGTCATATCGCTTAGGTGTGATCAGATATTGAATATCTTTTCACTTCAACGGGCTTGTTGAATAATAACCTATTTTTAAGCTTTTTTCCTGTTTGAAACTCTAGACCGCATCCCAGAATATGACTCATTGATGTAATTCATATGTTATTCTAACGTCTTCCGAACTTTTTGTTAGGTTTCCAATCACATACTACACCGCATCTCAGTATTGAACGAGTTTCGAACTACTACCGAAAAATAATAAAGCTGCGCGCAGACTATTTGCAGATATTTTTTTCTGGTTACTGAAAAAGTAAAACTCTCAATTTCACATTAGAACCTTTTTTTTAAATTTCATGTCAATTACATTATTTTATTTTTAAAAAATAACAAATCAAAACAATAGAATTTTTTTTCGAGGTTCTATTTTTCTATTTTTGGGCGGGATTAATCTTATAATGCTGTACAGATTTTATCTGCACTAGGGGAATATCCAGGTTTGCAGATTACTTACTTATTACGAGTAAATACGAACCTCGACTTTTACTGTCATCCTGTCAAGGCAGGTTCTGTGTTTCAAAAATCAAAATAATGGAACCGACTCAAAGCACGGACATTGAAAATTAATGAATTTCTGAAAATGTTTAAATAAATTTCAGAACTGCGATAACAATGCCTTACATCTTCTATGTAACGAATAACCATTAAACATCAGTATCCTAGGATAAAGCGTTCTTGAGGGGACGAACAGCAATCGAATTTATTGATTGATTTCTGAATGATATACAATCTACACATAACTGTTGATGGGTTAATACCGATATATGGGTAATAACACCAAATATTAATATATTCGTTATTATAATATCTAAACTAATACGGGAACAAGACTAATATCTACTGTATCATGTCGACCTGGTGCTTTTTGGATAAGCATCTTGATGATATGATCATCGAATGTGATATTGCGAATACAATTCCGACACATTCTTTCATTACTAAAGTCTGACCTAAAATAAAGAAGCATATTTACTTATTCGTTCTTTAAATCTAACAGAATCTTTCCTTACTAATTTACACTTCACTTATTTAATGTGTATAGGTGTTAGGTGCATAATTGCATAGGCGTACTCATCGACTCTTTCCCATCTCCTTTCTCTGCCTCCTTTCTCTTTGATATGTATATCATCATATGACAAAGAAAAACAAAGAAAAGTTACTTTATGGTGACGGTAGCGGTCTTATGAAGTGATATTAGGATATTCCCCATCATATTATATTAGGTTAGATATTCCTATTAGTATGAATACGCTGAAATCACATATTCTAAAATCATGATCAATTTGGATTGGGCATATTACATCGCTTGCTAGTAAGCTAAGTAGAGCATTTCAAGGTTTTGGTATCACCTAATGTGATATCAGTGTATTCATACTAATATGAATATATGCCTAATACGTAAATTAAAGGGAATATCCCAATATCATATCATTGACCAACGTATTGTCGCGTAAAGCGAATGCTGTTTTCTTTTCTTTGTCTTATGATGATGTGTAGAACAAAGAGAAAGTAAGAAAGGGTATGGGAAAGGGCTGAGAGGCGCAATAGCACAGTAGTACCTGTACAATTTCGCACCTTACACATTAAATTAGGAAAGTTTTAGTGAAGATTATGTTAGATTTAAACGAATTCGATATTTATGGAAAGGGAAATAATAGAAGGATGAGGTTTAGCTCATACTAACTAACTAAAAAATAGATAGGAATATCAGCGCCTTTAGTCAGTAAAGAAAAGTGAAGTTTGCATAGCCTGCAGAATCTTTAAATTCTTTCCATGAATTCATAGAAAATGAAGAGCTATAAATGTCTGTTTTGAAGACATAAATGGCAATATATGCAATTTATTGTAAGAGAAGAAGAATGAGTAGATTGGTAAAGTTGTGCCATTTGGATCCTAGTATGTAAAGGAAAATTAGATCGGAAAATCTATGGTATGAGAGAGAGAGAGACGACGCGAAGTGAAATCCATGATATTCGAATATCTGAAATTGGTATGTTCCTAATATCTGATATATCCTAATATTAGTAATATCATAGCGAATATTAATATATACTTTACGGTTCGCTTAAAGTTCATTTTACTAATCTCAACGTGTGTATACATTACTTGTAAGGCCCCTATTATCCCTCTATTCAGTCTACCTACCCTGAAAATATATCGATAATATCTTCAAGGGTAGTCGAGCTTCGAAGAGTCAAACACCTTAGCGTACACAGCGATCGGCGTGGCGTACTTTGTTTAGGTACCACCTATCTAACTTAACCTTGACTGTGAAAATTAAAACCCATATTAATTGCTTCCCAATTGCATAGTTAGTTCACGGACGGTTAAAATGCCTATCTTACTACTCGTCCACTAATTACCACTAGTGTAAATATTGACTATGATGGTTCTGTATATGAACGGAAACAATTTTCAATGTCAGAAAGTGTCGTAAGTTTTATCTAAGCTGAACGAACTGTTAAAACTTTTTTATATCAGTAGAGAATTTATCGTGTTGAGTTTTAAGTCAGTTACATATATTTAGTGTGGGTAATGTCTGAAAAAATGTATTTGGGGGAGGTGGTGTAAAGTGCACTTATAAGCCTCAAGGTGCTTAGCCATGTTAAACACGGCATATAAATTGAATTGATTCTCGGCAATTGCTATCAGTTTATGAATACCGCAGAATAAAGTCACGTAAAGTTAAATTGTTCTTCACAATTATTCATATTCATATTTTTATTTAATACAAAACTATGAGGATTGCGATAATATTACTATTTATTGATATGTGTTTTTCGCAGGGCCATAAGAACAACTGTGGGTATCTCATTACACGTAGTTACAAGATAAGCCGCATTTATAGTAAAATTTAACAAAATTAATTTCTAACAGTGTCTTCAAAAGTGTGTTTGGCGAACTCTCGCAAATCTCGGATTGTCGGTGGATCAAATGCCAAAAGTGGCGAAGTACCGTACATAATTAGCTTAACGCGTCGCGGTGGTCATTTTTGTGGTGCAACAGTATTAAATACGAATTGGATAATAACAGCTGGCCATTGTGTCTGCAATGGTTTTAATAAGATCGTCAAGCCGTCGCTTATAAAAGGAATCATCGGACTGCACAAGATATCTGATCACAAACAAAATTCTCGTACCAGTTCTGTTAGTCCAATTGAAGTTGCCTTTAAGAATATCGTAGTACATCCCGAATACGGCTGTACAAAGACCGCTAATGATATTGGTGAGTTACCACTTTTTCGAAGTTTATGTAAATAACTAAATTTATTGTTTTTATTTTTATTTTTGGCACTGTCAAAATTTGAAGCGCTTTTGGAACTAACTAGCCCGATTACGTTTTCGGAACACGTGAGACCAACGTGTATAGCGACCAATGATCATAATGATTTATATGAAGACACACAGGCTACAGTTTCCGGATGGGGTTGGACTAATGAAAATCAGGAAATCGGAATACGATCAGATATTTTACAGAAAGCATCTGTTAAAGTTTGGAATAACGACAAGTGCCAACAATTTTACGAAACCAACGGCCGAAAGAATGTTATTACCACATTTCAAATGTGCGCAGGATATGAAACAGGCGGAATCGATTCCTGTTGGGTAAGTACGCATTATCGCCATGGACAAACACAAGTAGATAAGCATCGGATTCATAATTAAATAGATATATTTCAAAGATAACTGAATATGAAACTAACATCTATTTTATCCTTTTAATTGGGCATATATTTCATTAACAACATTACAATGATGAAAGCAATTTGTTGACTCTTTAATGTTAGTTGTTTAAAAGGGAATTTTATTTATGCTATTTAGGCCGATTCTGGTGGACCACTTGTAACGGATGATAACATTCTCATTGGCATAGTTTCGACTGGTGTAGGATGCGCTAGACCTGGACTTCCTGGCATCTATACTCGAGTAAGCAAATACACTGATTGGATTGAAACTGTAATTTAAGTTAAAAAGGAGCTAAAAAGTTATTAAATAACTGCCAAAACTGTGATACCTATGTACGTTAAATATGTTAAAACAAACATTAATTAAAATTATTTTTTATTCATATAACTAAATTTAGTTTTTTTTACAATAACCTTTGTTATTATCTTTCATTTAATATTAATATTTAATATATGAGAAGTTGAAAATAAAGCGTTGTTATTAAATTTAATTTGAGTTATATTATGGCGACTCAATCCGAAAGTTGAGTACATAGAAAGTTAAAATTAAGTTTCATCATGGTCATGATGCTCCTAGCCATGTACGTTTCTAGGATACTCTATGTAGTCGTAACTTTGTAGCTTTCTGTGGTTTTTTGGTTTTTGAGAAATACAAATCAAAATGGTAAAAATTGTAAGATTGCTGAGATCATATTGATTCTTGAAATATAAAATTTAAATTTTTTGAAAAACCGCCATCCCTACCTTCGTGGGAGAGAACCTTCTTACCACCAACACGTACCCCACCACCCCCTCAAAAATGTAAACCCTTATCTAATCTCTTAGTATCCCTTAAGACAATCACTAAGTTGCAATCTTCTAACATCAACCCCCACTCCCACACCCCTCTTCCCCCTATCGAGCATAGTTCTATATTAATGCCAAGTGTCAGCCTTCTAGCGTGGTTCCTGAGATCCAGGAACCAAAAACGCTGCCCCCTATCTCCTCTTTAAGCCCCACTAACCCAAAAGATAACATAATTTATTTCCACTTAACCAGAGCACAATTTTATGGTATACGTATACCTACATACACTTAATTAAAGTCCAATCATTTAAAACATTTACATATTTAGCATTCAAAGCTTTTCAAACTCAACCATACGTGTAATAATAATTATCTTTTGTTAACTTTATTCAACCGGAAGTTTCATCGAATATTTCGCCCAGTTCGGCAAATGTATTAAACATCAATAACGTGCTAAGTGTTCATGAGGATGACTGAAATCCAATTGTTATCTGCTATCACGGAATTCCCTCATTGTACTTATTTTCCGGCTTAATGGAAGACGCTCTAATAAGAAAATGTAATTAGAGATTGGTATTAATTGACAATGAAGGTACCTATTATGAAATTTATTGGGATTGTGTGATCTCTAACATCTTTAACTGTAATGTAATTACGATTATGATATACATACCTACCTACTAATATTTCTATGGCACGATATTGGCAAATATATATTTTTTGATATTTTATAGCGTAAGCCTATTATACCTATTATACAGAAAATTATTTTTAGGGTCAGAGTACCTATAGTCGGTCTGTTTAAACAGGTCACATATCACAAATATGCAGTATTCGGACACGGTTCTTTAGCCGGCTACAAACTTATCGCGTTTCGCCTATTTCACGTCATTCGCGTCTTTCTCGTGAATAGTGTAAAGAGGTTTCTCGTAAATTTCTCGTGTATTTTTCGTCACCTTCTCGTCAAGCAAAAACCTTTTTTTGTCCACGACTCGTGCGTTTTCTCTGCTCGAGGCGGTTTTTTCACGACATCAAAGGGTTTTTGCTTGACGAGAAAGTGACGAAAAATACGCGACCCGATTTTTCGTGATTTTCTCGTGAATTTTGGTTTTTCGTGGGTACTGTCAAAAGTTTAGTGTTGTAGAATTTCAGAAATTCAAAATAAGCCTAACTTCGCGAAATTTAGAGAAACCACGAAAACGCGAAACTTGCGAATTGTGTGTACAATACTTTCTCGTCTTCTTGCAAGTTTCATGAAATAAGACGAGAAACTCACGAAATACGAAAAACAAGAAAAGCAGGGTAAGTCTGTAGCCGGCTCTTGGAGTATTCATTGGCACAGTGCGATCGGGGCGCAATACTTAAAGGGCACAGCTTGATCAGTAATAAAACTAGAATAAGTGATTCAGCAACTTGCACCCATGGTCTTTTGATGATATTACAATTCGGCTTTTTATTGGTCGTTAGAGCTGCTGCTTCTATTGCTAGTGAACACTTTGTAAAGGTTACTCTACTGCTTTCACCGGCAGTTATATTTCGAAATTTGAGCGAATAACGCGTGCCCGATTCTTGCCTAGTAAACACGTTGTTCTCTATACAACGTTTACTTGTCTGACGGAACTGAAATTTTCGAAACCACTGAATCAATCAATTTTACAACATATTCCTGAAATGTATAATTTTGTCCGGAACTGGAACCAATTCAATATTTTCATGTTCACTATTTATTTTGTTGCAAAAAACAATGAAAAACATTAGCATTTCTTGCTACTCTTTCGAAAAATGTCCGCTATTTTGTTGTGAATGCGTGAACTAGAAATCCTGGCATAATCACAGTTAAAATGAACCTAAAATTTTGTGATTTTTTGTTTAACGGGATTATCTGAGTAGAAAATTTTTGTTTCTTAAAAAAAAACAATCGCTCATTTTAAAGTTTATTGTCTTAAGAATGTTTTATATTGAAATTCCAATAATTTTGGAAGTTATGGGCAATTAAACGGAAAGGGCCTTTCGTGAATTCTCTATACAGAACGTCATTCAAATGCGATTATCTCGAAACATACTTTCCAAAGACCGTTCCCAAAATCTTCGGAAAACGGCCGAACCGATTACTTCCAAAATTTCACACATTATTTTTGGATAGGTTTTCTCCTTCGCTACGTAGGATTTTTTTTTTTAAATTATTTATTTTTTTTATATCAAGCCAGAAAGATCGATAATTGAGGTTAAAAACTGAAAACGAGTCAAAAAGGGTTTTTACTAAAACTTTTTTTGCTCAATGAGTAGGTAATACATTTAAAATCAACTAAGTATTTTTACGAGTAATTGATCTGACTAATTCCCAAATATAGAAATATACTAGAAAATATAAAAATTGCCAACGTGATGACACCAACGTATTCATTTAGTTCGTCCTTTTGAAATGCACCACTGCGTACCTTTCACTGCAGAAGTGTTTCGTGAAGACTGAGGACTAAAATCTACTTGGCAAAGCACATGGCATTTGTAAACAAGTGCTGAATAACGGACATATTGTACGCATGTTGTATATTGTTGCTTTGGATATTTTGTTATTGAGTCGCGCAACTGGATACTGGAATATAGAAAATGAAACCCCTTCAAATACGGAACAATTGAGCTTTCGGATTCAGCAATTCAGCGTAAATAAAATATTTTCCAGTCTGGGAGCACTCATCAGCGTTACCGTTTTACTACATATGTAGCAGACTTACTACATTTTTTAATTTTAAAATTTACTGCACTACTTTTTCAAGGCAAGAAACAATACGTTTTTGAGATAATTCTCGAAAGTCAAATTGACAACAGCACACGAATGTAACCCATTATTATTTTACATTACTACATACATACGTACATACATTTCATTTATTGACTGTATTATAATTTTATAACAATGATGATTATATTATAAATATTTGGAGGGGATCAGATAACAAATCTTTACAGCCTGGGCAATAGTAAGTGGCATGCAGCCTTAGGATATGATTGTGTAATTAATAGAGATAGTTTGAGGAAAATGGTCGGAAAAACCATTACACTTTTACATTACTATATGTTTAATGTTAAGCTTAGTTATTGTAAGTTAACATTATTAAAATTCAGTTTCTACTACCTCTTTTTCGAAAAAGGTAGCAGATTTTGTTCTCCAAAAAACGCCTCGCGTTAACACTGATATAAGTTTTAGGGGTTATGTGAAACAATTTTTAACCATCTTATTGCACAGAAAAATATTATCCCATTACATAACAGTTCAGCGAGCCAAATAAAGAGAAGTTAATAAAATAACATGAAATGTTATAATTAACTTGCAAATAATGAAAGAAGGTAAGAGTTGAAGACAGAGGTCCAACCTGTATTTCTTGCTGGGTCTAGACGCTGAGGCGATTCTATGCACGAAGTTCGCTATATCATCAAAGTCGATATGGATATTAGGTTGCTCAGGGCCGTCTTAAGATATTCGGTGCCCATGGGCTACTAAAAATATTGCGCCCCTCATCATAAGAAAATACAATTTTGATGGCTAGTTGAAGTGGAAAATACAAAATATTACAATTTCAGAACTTGACAATTTTGTTCCTTCGGATTTTTAACGGTTGAATAATTCTGTATTTCGTTTCGACTTTAAAAAAATTTCTAAGGAAACGTATAATGAAATAATGCTTTCAATTCAAGTACGTATCAACTTTTTGATGTGATATATTAGTTTTATTTATGATTTTTAATATTTCGCTCCATAATACTACCATAATAGCAGTTTCCATTGAGTTGAACTTTTTCTAATTGGCTATTTTATATTATATTATTTATTTTTTGATTTGGCTATATGTAAGTGCAGTAAACTTGATCAACTTTACTGCACTTAGCAAAAACGGGTCATCTTATGACGGGATCAAAAATCATCAAGAATCGCTAAAGTTGTGAATCGCCAAAAATTATGAAATTTGTGACCTTACCATCTCCAATTCTTTTGAAAATTTTTGAACTTGAAGAATTAGTGAAAAAAATAATTAAAATTCAAGTTTTTGTTTCTATCTCTAACAAAAACAACAACAATCTTTAAAATAAGCCTTACTTTATTATTCAAGGATAAAAATTACCAGAGATATGAACTTTCAAATAGGACTCGGACAACTTTTGTGTAAAATCTTTAATATACTATAATTAACAAAAAAAATGAGATAGAAGCAAAAAATTAATAAAATTTGTTTTCGCTAATTCTTCAGTATGGCGACTCTTGATTAAATAACACTTTTCTATAAAATAATTGAGAACCACTATAATGTTCTTAAATTTTTTGACCCAGAACCCATTAAGATTTATCTTATTTATTTTAGAACTGGTTTTTATTTCCTTTATGTTTATTTGAGTTCGTGGCACATTACTTCGATATCGCAATTATAAATTAATATATTTAGCTTAAAAAAGATTTTTGCCTTTATCATTAAATTATATTCTCTCCAATTAAATTTAAAGTATGTGCTGCACAGGGTACGTAAATGGCAAGATAGTTTAGATTTAAGGCGCGCTTGGAGGCCGCTGTACCTGTATATAGAGGCATTATCATAAGACAGTCCTCTACAATCTTCCAAATTAATATCTAAATCAGAAAATATTTTAAAATACAATAATCCATGTCTGCGTTCTTGTGGCCAGTATTTTCTAAAAATTTTAAAACATAACATCAATAAAAATTGTCGCCCCATAAGGCTTGCGCCCTAGGGCTTAGCCCATTTTGCCCTGAGGATAAGGTGGCCCTGAGGTTGCTACACTATTTCAATCCTCAATTTATGTTGCATTTTGAAGTCGAGTTCAAGTGAAATATGTAGTAAATGTTGGAAAAATTTTAGAAGAAGTTGAGAAGTTGGCAATAAAGAAGAATAAGGGGTACGGAAACAGTAAACAGTAGTAGTCTGGTTAGCTTAGTGGCTAGAGCACTTGCCTTCGGTGCACTTCACCTCCTAGTGTTCCGTTGGTCTAGTAATGAAGTAACTCTAGCATTACATTAAGGTTTAGGCCCAATTTGAGCTGTTGCGCCATTGATTATTAAACAGTAAACTCTCTTTCGTGGACAGTTATTTGTTTAAAGGATAGAAAAATGAAAGCTTAATAATGGAAGGTGTAAAAAATGTTTTAAGTAGTCTTGTGATTGAGATTTTGGGACTTTTAAACAGAAACTGCCCAAGGTTTGCCACAGTGATTTTTCTCATCGAGCTGTTCTTATTCCCTAACTGAATCTTACACTTATATATCCATTGGTTGGCAATTAAGTAATTGCCGATCTCACACATAGATATCTTTCGTCATATTTTTTAATGGCTTCAGCTATAATTAATTTTGTGACAAAATAAATAAGCTTTCATATGTACACTCTTAAATTTTTTTTAGTAAATTTACTACTAAAATAACAGGAAATTAAGCTCCTACTATAGTTTATGTAATATTAAACCTGTTTAATTTTACTACATTATTTTTTTTATTCTTTACACCGCAAGTGTAGTATTTTTAAATAAGAACTTAAGTAAAGTGACTACAGTAAAACCCGCTTAATTGCAACTTCATTTTTCCAAGACTTTTATTGCAATTATACGAGTTTATCGTTAAAGCGGTGCCCGTTTAAGTGCACTCATGATACTTTTAAACGGTGCCCGTATACCTACAACTACACTGTTCTTAAACGGTGCTAAGTACATACAAATAAAAATGACATACCTAATTTTTAATAAAATGTGTATTAAATGTGTTATTGAGTCACAAAATAAACAAAACATAAAAACACAAAAAATAAGCAAAACGCAGTATGTATTTAGTGGTATTCGATTATAAGTATCACATACATGATAATAACGAATAATATGGTATTATAGTTCCTATAGTGTAGAAATCAAGTACATATTCATATTTCCGTATAAAACAAAATTAAAAATAAATTAACATATATGTATTTCAAGATGAGATGCTAGGCTTTAATTCAATCGCAAATAATATTAGTATTAACAATGTTAATACAGAAAATACAAAAAATATTAATACATACTAATTTTTTTTTTTTAAAAAATCACTGATTTTTTTTTTGTGTTGAGTTTTTAATGAAATGATTTATCGCCTATGCCGCCTCATTCTTTTCGATATTCGAAGAACTGCACGTGCACAAAAATTTCTAGCGAAATTGCACTTAAGAGGGTAAAAATGCAAAGTACAAAAAATTCTTCTTTCAAATTTCATTGAAATTAAACGAGTATTGCATATATGCGGGTTGCATTTATGCGGTTCTAAATATACAAGATCTCTATGGGACGGGTTCGGGACATTGCGTCATGTTGCATTTACGAGAGTTTTGCGTTTATCAGGGTTGTATTTATGCGGGTTCTACTGTATATGTAGTTGCTATTTGTGCATCCAGTTGGATGTAGAATTGATCTAAATAATGTAAACATACATATATATTAATGCGATTTTACTTCTTTCTGTGGTAATGTTACATGCTACATGATGCTACTTTACTAAACTAAATATGACGTACATTTATTACATTTTTGTAGTAATAATTTAATCCCGTTAAATAGGAATCGTTTTAGAAGAAGTCGACCTTAAAAATATTAAATTGAAACCTTCAGACTTTGAGGCAATTGTCACAGAAATCAAAAACATATTTCCGAAGGAAAACGATGCAATTTAATAATAATTCTAGAGAAATCACAAAGAAAAGAAAAAAAAGAAGAGAAAAAAAATCGCAAAGAAATTAAACAATGCACAACTTAGAGACGACCCACCGGCATCAATTTCAAACACGAAATGAACAGGAACGATTCTGTTTCGTAATTGCTGCGCTTTTGTTTTTCTACAGCTACACAATTCATTATTGTAACATGCGACGTATTTTTACGCAAAATATTGCGTAACTTAAATATATTGATGTAAAGTTAAGTTAAAACTGTTCATATTTGCATAATCTGAAGTAAAATCATGCAAAACATATATAAATTTGCATAATATTTGTGTGAATACGTAAAATGCATCTTTTCCAAGTAGGTAGGTAAATATCAACTTTATTTTAAATTTTGTGACGAAAAATGCGTGATTTTACATCTTTCAAAGTTGTGTATTGCCTTTCAGTTTTTAGAGTGTACTATTCCGTAATTTTCATTTGTTATTGGTTTAATATATCTAGGGGTTAATGTAAAATGTGGATCGAGGTACAGCATCTTTCCCTACATATCTAAAGTTAATAAAACCCTTGGGTGTAGGAATTGATTTCACGATCAATTCTGGTTTTAAATATGTAAGTAGAATTACACGAAAATGAACGCAATGTTCAATTTATACATAAATGTAGTTAATCTTACACGAATTTCGAATTTGTGAGCCTTTTCATGTAAATTGTACTGTCCAGTTAAAAAATACATGAATAATTTAGTAATACTAGTAATTTCGTGTAAAAGTGATTGAAACCTAATTTTTTTTAAAAACAATATAATCCTAATAATAATACTTCCTTTATAATAGAAATAATAAAGTAAAGTAGATGTTTTCATTGTCACGATTGTCTGCAACCTATCGTATCTTAAATTATAATAAAACTGAACAGATATCTAATTAGCAAAGGATTACAACATAATTATTACGACAATATATTCCTTATGAATTCCATACATACCGGTCCCACTCATACCATTTGGCTCCAAAAACTTACCTACGTTTCCACTTTATATGAAATATTCAGTTGTACGTACTCGTACCTATGTTCGATGTAATTTTTCACTCTCTTCGTAGAAATAAATTTTGTTTTTATGACACTTTTCTTACCTTTTCATTTCTACAGATGCCGTGAACTCCTTCCGTTTTACCAGAGTCGTTCTTAAAATTTTTATTGCATGGAAAATAGGGAACCATTCATCGTCGAAGTTGAAAAGAAAGCACTTTCCGGACAATTCAATAAAAAAATGAACAGAAGTCATCAAAAGGGTCTCCTTCATGACCACTTTGTCCGTTACTTCCCACAAATGATTTATGAGGGGAAATTTTTTTATGGGACTTTAATAGACTTTTCTTGAGTTTTATTGCCCACACTAAAAAGTAATTTTACTCTTAAACTAAATTATCAAATTTCCTTATTGGCAATTTTTTTATTTTTTGCTTTTTGTAGAGTTCAAAATCTAAATTAGAGTCCAGTTGAACAGCATAAGGATTCGTTTGCTTTTCAGACCAGTTATTACAATTAGATAGCTGAGGTGATCGAGTAGTTCAGCATTAAAAAAGTGTGCAGATTTCATTCGACATCTTAAATTGTTATACAGGGTTTTAACGTTTAAAATGTGCCTATAACCTGCCTATGTATTGATGCCTATAACTTAGATCTAATATTTTTTTTTCTTAATTTCTAAAGCTAAAATTAATTAATATCTAAGCTGCTAATAGTTCTTAATGGCCTCAAGTGGGTACTCTAAGATATAAATGGTATCGGGGATGTTGTTTGGCGGATCTGATTCTCTATATTGAACTACAATTCTAATGTATAGTACCTATACTTAATTCTAGAATACTTGCGAGATGCGTACGGAGTTCATCCAACTATGTTGGATTTGTTATACATAATGTTTGGCACTACCTGTGTCACCTTGTAACGGGTTATTCCTTGATATATTTGGAGATTTGGGAGTAGTAACATTGGAAGATCTAACATCTGAATACCAGGGTGCGGCAGCCTTCGAACTCAGTACCGCTTCGCCGTGTGTAGTAAATTTGTTTAAGCACAATAAATAAAAGAGCGTTATATTTGCTTTGGTTTTATAGTGTGAATTCGACAAATTTTTTTTTCTTCTAAAAATTAAATTAAATTAATTCATATTTATTTATAATTATGTAATGATATAAAATAACAAGAAGTACCTTTAACTAATAGTAATCCGTATAACGACTAATGAAATAAAAAGGGCATTGTAATTTGTATTTGCCTCGAGGTTTGTGTCACCTGCCCTGTCCAAGAGAGAAAGAGTCGCTTCGGTCATGCCCAATGATCACTTGTCATCGTTCCCATTTTCACCACGAGGACTTTCAAAGCCATTAGGATGCGTTCGGTCAGCGATAATAGTGGTAACAACCGTCCTTGTCTACAAACTCTGCCGTGCTTATATACTGCATGTCAAGAGCTTTTCCGAATATTCGGTGGTGCGTGTAGAATGAAACTGGGTTGTGAGATTTGTTAGGATACATGTAACAATAGTAATACTGGTATCGAGGTGGTGCCCGAAGATTTTTTTTTTAATAAATCATAGCCGAGGAGCTGACTCCTGTTTGGAAAGATCCTGAAGAAAGCCTGTCTAATATCTCATCTGATTAGCTTAGAAAAAGTCTAAACGTTTACTGAAGACCGAAGAAGAAAGCGAAAACGAACACTCTGAAAACATCGATCTACAGACAAGTTTAAGTGCAAAATCAGTCAGATTCTCATTTTGACCGACCGCGAATCTTACCTCGACTTAACCCCCGAATATGTTAGTGAAAATTTTTGTTGTCGAGGCCAAGTAATGTATGCTAGTAACTAGCATACAACATCACCCCTCACAGCTTCAGCTAGCAAGGAAGCCAAGTCATTCCAGTTCACATCTCAGGGACCGGGAGGGATGTTCGATTAGGTTAGGTTATGGTGGCAGCCATCCAAAACCATAGTTATGCCATATTTCCACTGCCCGGTAATCACGCGATTAAGCAAATCTACACGCTAATATAGTAGATTACCCATACGAGATTGAGATTACCAAACCGCGAGATTAAAAAATTATCTAGTTTCTAATCTCGTAATTTTTTAGTGTCAACCCAGTAAATTGCAATTCAGCCAAAGGTATAGAGAAATTCTGCAAACCATATGTTGATAAATGTCATACTTGGAGATGTCAAATGTGAAATGTCAATTATAAAAAAAGAAAATTGTTAAGCGTAAGTATGTTTTTTACTTAACTTTTGTCATTTACAGTATTTAATTGTTGAACGGAAACATTTTTGCACATAGACTCCATTTCAAACTGTCGTCGACTAATAAAAATATTGACAGTACACAACAGATGTTTCGTTTCAGCTGTCAAATTTAATCTAGAATGCAATGGAAACAGTTTTTAATCCAGTACTATTAATCGCGAGACTACGTGCCAGTGGAAACATTAGACGCACTTAGACCATTCGGGTGTTCCATTATGATACCACACCCGTGATACCTTTATGAAGTTTCATATATGGAGTTATCGAAGTATAGGTATAGCCAGTGGAACCAGACATGGGTAAGTGCGAACTGCGAATAAACTTGACGTGGAGCGAACTACCCACTGTTTCGATATCTTCAAACTACCCTTCGGGTGGTTTAATTTTTTAAAGTCAAGATAACCATTCCATGGTACCAAAACTCTTTTTTTTACAAAAATACGCTGTGTGAATGCTGGGTTTAATAAATATAGGAATCTTTAAGATGTTTACTTCGAGGAGTACTTTGATACTCTAAAGGATTTATGGTACACCACTAGGAAGTTCAATATATTTGACTTCACTATCCCTAAATTATTGCCGCGAGTGATTGATCCAATGCCTGCCATGTTGTGGCATTGCGTAATAAAATCGATGAGTACTTGTCCGGACATAAACATTGTGTCCATAAAACCATGAGGGCTCTTCGAAAAGCGAATAAATGGCGTCATAAATTCGGTTGCAATACAAAGGACTAGGTATGGTCGTCTGTGGTACTTTGTAGTGAGAAGCAACAATAGCAGTAAAGGCAGAATGGGTTTCATTTAAACCTAACCGAATTAAGTAGATTCACGTAGAACTTTTATTAAGTGTTTCAACCTCCTTTGTTAAAACTCAGAAACTTTGAAGATGGGGGTTGTAGTGAGACCACCATTTCTTATTCGAAAATTACACAAATCTTCTTTCGGTAAATTTGAAATTTCAGTGTGTACCATATACCTACTTATCAAGTATACTTTGGTACATCCGAGTAGTTATCTTTTTGGTAAGTCCAGAGACTTGGACTTAAGTACATTTTCCCGTAACATTTTCCGGATACGTATCATTTGATTTCGAAGCACGTCTTGATCACAGACATTCGAATTATGTGCCCAACAGATAAGGAAAAGGATAATATCCTGTCCGTTCTCGATTATAAGATAAGTAAAGTTTGAGCGTAACCAATAGCTAAGTCTAAGTTAATCAGGTTCTTACATTTTACATGAGAATATTTTCATGCACATGGCTTTACATTTTTCAACCACTAGAAATTGTCCAGCTGAGCCTATAGCGTGGTATAACATCAGGAAAATAGGACCCGATTCAGCTGCAGTGGTCGGTAAGCTTGTGAAGCTGTGGGGCATTTCAGAACTATCAAACCTAGTGGTTTCTAACTTTGCTTACATCAGTTTTCTTATAGTTGAACCTAAAATTAGGAATATAAAGAAAAACGAATGTCTTCTTCGGGTAGCATCCATCATACAGGATCTGTATCTTCCGTAACACAAGAGATCAAATCGCCTGGATGTAGATATATTACTGGAATTACTTTTGATATATTACTGGAATTACTTTCGAGTTAGTAATAAGATCACGTATATTCTGTGCGATATCAACCACGGTAGTTCCCATAACAAAGTCCTTGACGAATATTAACAAATAAATTCGGAACATTAAAAAATTTGGACATAAGTCTTATTCTCTAAAACTATCAAGATGAAAATAATCGGTTGAGTCCTTCGCGTGTAATTAGACCGCGTCCCGGAGTATGACCAAATCACGTAACTCTTGTGTTGTATGCGTATCCGTGATAAACATTGGTGAGTTGACTCCCCGCTTAGCCAGTTGGTTAACTGATTCGTTTTCCGGAATACCCTCGTGTCCTGTCATCCACATTATTGTTAAACTGTAATGATGTTCCGGCTTCTTTACGCTGATTTTATAGAAGTTTATCTGCGCAGAGTTTTGTAGCACGTACCTCAGCCTTAAACACAGTAGTTGTGGGTTCCGTAATAAACATGGGTGACCTCAGTCTGAAACACAGTAATTGTATGTCCCTTTGCCCTCGATATTTTACAATTGGAGCGGGCGTATCCATAATAAGTCTTAGAGCCGTCTGCTGTGTACCAGACTAAAGCCCCTTTTATTCCAAAATCAATACCAAGGTACATCCTTGGCATGTTATTGTTTACTCGCTTAAGTTTTTCTACTCTATTTCCCGTCGAATTTTCTGGTGACCGACGAGATCGCTTTCCTTGGATTTAGTGTATGGCTGTAGCCTTGTGGACTCTAGCAGAGCTTATCTCTACGTGTAATGGGGCAATGTTTGCCATGGCTTTCATTTAATCAGTGGGACATAATTGAAGTACATATATAGGTGGTTCAACTGGATCAGATCAAATTGAAAAAAAAAACGATGTGGATCATCCTAAAAGCTACTTTAGCAGGGTTAACAATGCTGTTTGTAAGTGCCTCGGATAAACTGTCAGCTGTCCTGGCGGCAAAGTTTCGCATACTATACGACGAAACGGCACTGCACAAAGGTCATATAAACAAAGACTTTTTCAATAGTTTTGTACATTCTGTCTCTATCTTACACATAGATTTGCATTTCCGTATAAAATGTATTGAGTTACAACGACTTTTCGATGAGCATATTCTGCCTGTTGGGTTGAAATACCGGCTAGAAATCGAATTTAATGCTAAATCGCGTGGCTCCATCTGTGAAAATGCTAAAACAGTTGACTTTTATATAAGCTTTAAAAGCACAAAATTGATCCATCAATGATCTCATTTTGATGGATCATCTCTTTGTTGTTGTTTTCAATGTAAAACGAATGATCTTGATCTTGATCCAGTTGAAAAAAACGCACCTTAAGTTACGTTTGATGCAGTGGCGTAGCTTGACCAAGGGGCATCGGTGAGGACAAAGTAACCTGCACCGCCTAAAGGCGTTTCGGACCTCAAACCAAAAAATTATAAAGTCACACCTACACTGAAACCGTGAAATTGATTTTTTATTGTCCTTTGAAATTCGATCAAACATCCGTATTCCAAATTACAGGTTCCCAGATTAACGCGGCTACTGTGCGTTCGAAAAGACTGACTGAACACCACAATAATGAAAAGCTTTTCGCTCAAGGCTCCGTTCTATTCGTTACAAATTTTGCCCTGCAGTAAGCTTATAGGGCTGTACAGATTTCTAGAGCATGAAAATTATAATAACACCTCGTTTTGATATGGTAGAGTTCAACTTCGCTGGGCTATACTCGGCTAAATGTGTTATTCCTATGTAGCAAATAGTTTAGTGCCTTTCCAATTGGATTGCCAATTAAATGAATTTTTGATGAGTCTCAATGCAGCACTCAATTAGTTTCAAACAAATCCTATTAACATAAATTTCCGTTTAATTATTTGGCTGTTTGAGTTTCATAGAAAAGGCTCGGGAAATTAAATTTACACTCGGTAATTGGTTCTAGAATTGATTTGAAAAGTTGAAAGGTTAATAGCAAAATATTGGACGGAAGCCAAACAGTTCGCTGTGAATTTGCATTAAATTATTCGGTGTAATCTGAGTATGAGTATGTGTGGTGCTAGGATATTACTTTTTATTCATTGGCATTTTAATGCACTAAATCGGATTATAATTTAATTTAAATTTCTTTCAAGGTTTGAGGAAAGCTTCCGAAATGGCATAGCACAGCATACAGTACAATAGGCAATAAATGTGGACTTTTAATTTTCGATACATGGTATTTACACAAAAAAATACTGGATACATATATGTACATACTATACATAGGTACTTCGTTTGAAAGCGTCTAGCTCAGAGATGTTAAGTTGACAGATTTTTGTGGTAGACTAACCAGGAGGTTATTTGGGACGTTATTTTTCAGGTTGTCAGTCGCATAGTAACTTACACTGCATTTCAGCATTAAACGCGTTTCAGATAAAATAATAAAGTTACGCCTAGACTCTTGGCACATTTTTTTTGACTTATTGCTTTTTTTTAATTTAATATAAATTATAGTAGTACAACATTTAAAATTGCTGCATGCCACCAACTATACCAAAGCTGTAAAGATATAGAAACATGTCTAATCACTTAAGTAATATATTGTATCTAAACAAAAATGAATTTTACGGATGAAATAAATGATTATGATTGATGATTGATTAATTTAATATAAACATATGAGATAAAAATCGACTGAACTTTTTAAGAGGTATGTATGTATGTCGTTCTACCTAAAAATCTAAAACGAAACATTACTAGTAAATATTACGCACAGAGGTAGTATATTATGGCCAGATCTGGGAATCTGGAGAACATTAAACTGGCTGGACAAAAACTGTCGGTGAATCTAGTTACCAATGATCTGATTTCCTTCACAACTGGAAAGGATTAATACCTTGTGAAAGCAATCAGGAAGTCTTGGCGAGGTAATGCCATTACAGCTTCATAACTTAATGATCTTTCAGAAAAGGAGCTATCATGAAGAAAGCTATTTCGCTCCTGGACAGAGGAGGCTTCTTTGGAAATGGATGCTGAGTAGCAATCCTCGATCAAGTTTAGGAACTGAAGTCTATCCGCGCCTTTGTTGGAGTATATGATAGGTGTGTAGCGACCTCGATAAGCTAGATGCCGACACTTTAAAAAGTACTAGCAACAACACAAAACAAATTAATAAAATCGCAGCCAGGTATCGAGTACCGAAATTTGAGTCAATGCTTCTCTTTCATATTTCGAACTCCGAACCAATTGAATGTAGCTAATAACTAGTGCAGTTTTAGAGAAACGCAATAGTATATTTGATAAAATAAACATAACGCAGTCACGATCGGCTCCAAGCCAATCGTATGATACTCTAGATGAAATACTGAACTCCTATTTATATTTTAGTTGAAAATATATCAAAAGAATGAGGAGTGCGCAAACATTTTTTACATGACTTTTTACTTACAGGTAGAAAGAAACTAGTGTATAGTAGCTACTCGATTTCTTGATTTATAGTGAGTTCCATAAATTAAGTTAGGACATTTTACAGAATTTTTGTATGGCGATTACATGATGGACTTATGGGATATTTTTCATATTAATAGTTTTAGCTGTGACTATTATAAAATCAACGTATACAAAATTTGAAAGTCGTAACGTAAAGTTATCGTTCAATATTTGTGAACACGTGTCTTAAGGACTTATGTATGACAGCTACCCGAATGAGTCGACGGATGGCTCCAACTAATGAACTCAGTCTTGCTTTTGATATAAAACTAATTCCTGTACAATTTTGAATCCCTGCTTTAACTCGTACTGGAGCTATAGTAGATTTTATAACTTGCATACATTTTTGAAGGACTTCACTAGGCTGCTACACGAAGTACTCATTCGATTTGTATCATATTCTAAAGTTTCGCTTCAAACATTGTAAATTTTAAGTATGCAAAATTCTAAGTTCCTAACTTGAAGGATTCGAGCAATTTTTCTATTTTACAAGTTGTGACAAAATTTCAACTTCCTAGGTCAACGCGTTCGTGAGCTATCGTGCAAGCGGACAGACGAACAGATGGACAGACGGACGGACAGACGGACGGACAGACGGACAGACGGAAGGACTGACAGCAAACGGATTTGGGGTTTTGGCCCAAAATAAAAAGTGAATTCCAATTCTTGTAATAAGAAAATAAAATTTGTGATAATACAGTTATAACTTAAGTGAATGTAAATAAATGTATTTGAATTGTATAACCCGAAGCACAGTGTATTTTTCTCAATGCTAAAACATGGTTATAAGTGCGTACAAATCCAAACAAGATTGACGATGTCTCCTCGCGGTTTAATTTTATTCTGGTATTGAAGCGTGCTAATGATGCTAATTGGATGCTATCAGGATTGCCGAAACCTTTCCTAAAACCAACCAAACCTTCTAAAAATTGTGGATTCTCTTACAACTTCCATAACGGGTTTGAGAGCATTCTAAGAATGCACAGGTCTGCCACTCAACACATATTAGTCCCGCACTATTAAACAAATCTCCCTTTTCCAGACTAAGGAGTCCACTCTGCCAATCAGGTCGGCATTCAGACAAATAATACGGGAGATGAATTAAGCATAGTACTTACGGAGTATGATTATGTTATATTTCAATTTCACGTGAAAACCTACACAATCATTTTACACCCTCTTGAGGGTGGAATGTCGCAAAACACCGAAGACAATTTTGACATCATTATACATAAAGAGCATTGAAATAAAAGCGAATTCGAGATCATTAAATCTAAAAGGTTTTCGTGAAAATTTGATCAATTCCTTATACCCACCTGGATGTAAGATATTTAAAGCCTTCAGAAGTAATTGTGAATTCGATATAAAGGGTTTGGATATTTTAAAATATTTGGAAGAATTTTTCTAGATAAAGAGGCAGCAGAAGTAAAATTAATATAATAACTCTACATGTCTAAAAGATACAACAACATTCGTGAAAATGTGTTTATTTTTCCTTTTCACTGACTTTTTTACTCGTTCTTTGTACGCTAATGAAAACATAGTTTTTTTTTATCTATTTCATTTCGTAGTATGTAGGTACATCTACACATCCGTACAACGTTTCAACTTTCAAGCATAAGCCGTTTCTAAAACTATAAAAAATTTAATTTTTCTTTTCATAGTACTGCTTGTGGTTTTTGAGAAATAAAAATCAAATTGTTTTTACCCCACTAACCATTTTTTTGAAAATGGCTCCACTATCAAAGTTATATATTAGGGTACATATTATGATTCAAGTTTCAGCATTTTCAGAATAAGTGGCTACCGAGATGTAGAGCCCAAACTTTTTCGTCTAAGAACCATGCCCAACCTCGTCCTCGCACCTCCGTGGCACTAAATATACAACTCGTAGGGACTCACCCAATGTATGGTACATACTTACCCACCAATATCTCAAAATATTTCTGAGCTACACGTTCAAAAGCTATCGGAAAATAATCTTGGTCACGTGTCATTAAAGAAACTGATTAATTTTCAATTCGTCGTCCGGGATCCACTTTTAACGAAAAGTATCCGGTCTTCAAGCAAATATCGCCATGACATCACTTTTTAATGGGTTCATCTGGATCCGGAAACACATAGCGCCAGCTGCTCAGGAATATTAAAGTGGAAGTTAAGAAATGACCTAGGCGGAACTCCGGAAAGGAATTGGGATCAGGCATGAATGCATTGAAGATCATGTCGATGGGCCTTGTGGTAGGCCATATATGACTTTATTACTCTGTTGAAAACTCTTTCAAGATCCTAGGAGAAAATTGTCTGAGTGCTTAAAATGCGCTGCCAAGCATACCATTTAGTTCGTAGAGGGTAAAGCGTAAAATGGGGTAGGTACATAGTGGATGGTATGGTTACGGGTTTTTGCAGATAGTTGCAGATAGAGATCTGTCACCAGTTTCAAATCCTCCCAGGCCAGGGAAGCATGTAGAAAAATTACAACTTCGCCATACTTAATATTCCTCAAAAAAGTATAAGGACTAAAATCGAGCAAGCTCTTCTCCTGATAGGAAGGATGTCGGTCTCTTGGCGATGTAGAATATGAGGATTGCATTGTGTGGCATGAAGTTCTAATGTGGATAAGTAGAACCACTCTTATATAGGCAAGTCATTGGCAAAACTGTGGCCTTCAACCCAAAATAGTATTTTGGACCTAAAGCTTTTGTAAGACCTGTGATAGCATTCAGAGCGTAAAGAGATATTTGAACTGCACAGTCTGCGAGTTGGGCAAGGAATCTACCACAGTTAGGAGACAGCAATAAAATTGACTGAACACATAGTAAACTCAAAACTGGTGAGGAAATGCCAAGAAAAATTATGTATCCTTAGGACCAAAAACAGAATCCTCTTGCACTGACTGCTCGTTCATGAGGGTATAGAGACCAACACGCAAGATACGGGTCCGAGGTTCGGCCGACTCAGAGGCTTTCGTCGACATGGAAGAAAAAAAGAAGTGCTAATACTAGACCACACGCTGTGAACTTGGCTACTGGGTTAGATTACAATTACAGCTTCTACGACAATATGCGATAGTGGTGAACAAAAATAAAACACTTACCTATTTCAAGAAATAATTTGTAGAACAATAAAATCCCTGACTGTATTTTATATATTTTTTATTTTATTTCTCTTTCTCTCCATTTATTTTATTTTTTATTATTTTTTCTATTAGTTGAATTTATAATACAGTCATTATTTTTAGTATTTATAATAATGCAATTGGTATTTTGTTTTTGTATGTTTTATGAGTCTTACACTTTTTAGTTTACACTTTCAGGAGAAAATTCATTTAAACACTTGCTCAGAAGTCGTACCTCTTTTTAAACTTCATATTAATGACAATGTTCAATATTTATTTAACGTTGAAAGATAATTATTTTAAATTTAACAGGTGAGAATAGTATTGTTTGAATTTTTCATTGTTTTATGCCTAAAGTCTCTTTTCTTTTTAAGAATTGAATTTTGTTCGGACAAATATTGAATTTATGATTTTTTGTATTATTTAATTGCTTATGGTATTTTAATTACGAAGTTATTCTATGACGTAGAAAATTTATATTTTCACTTGTAGTTTGCTTTTATATTCTTTTTGTTTTTATCAATTTGGTTGGAATTAATTTCTACATGAGAATATGAAATCAATAGAAAATGTTTATACAAGAATGTGATAATTTTTTCCTTTAAATATATGTACGAGCAGGAAAATTTAAAAAATGAGTTGAATTTTTTGTTGCAGCGCTTTTAACTAAAGCCATTAAAACGTTAACATAGGTTTCAGGGCAAATGTCCTTCTAAGTTTTGATCCAAAGTATGGTTTGTTGATTCCCTTAGCTCAAGTCATTGCTCACGACAGTCAAGCTGTGGCGAGTGTAGCCTTTCCACTTGTAATAGTCATAAAAGCCATTTTTTAAGAACCTTTAGGTGGTTGGTGCCTTCTTAAAGCATTTCCTCAATTTTACCTGTTCCAATACCCATTTATTTAAATGGTGAAGAAATACAGAACATAAAATGTTAATTGTCTACCCTTTTAAAAGTGCAATAAGTCAAGGACTTTCGTACAGAAGTAATTCCATTAGTAAAGGAATCTCGTTCAATTATTAGCTCAACCTTTCAGACCATGACCATTTATGAAATTTCAACTTCGGGAAGGAATCTTGTTATACATATTTTCCACGACTTTAGCGTTCCTATAACTGAAATGAACGAACTAGTTTGCAGTCAGTCCCGCTCCTAGTTCGTTTTTATACTATACTAGATCTTGTGATTTTTGTTTTTTCTGGTCATCATCGTCAGCTAGATCTACTGACTTTTTTTCCACCGTTACTAGATCTACTATCATCGAAGTATGACTTCTCATCACTCAACTCCCCTGAAGTAATGAACTATGAACTAAAAGAACGAAGGATCGGAATAGGTTGAAAAAATTCGGTCAATAGGTATATGAATGTATTAAAAAAAAATTCACAAATCGAAACAAAATATACATTGGATCTATTAATATATTACTTCTGATGAACAGGACTCACATACATGAACTTTATACACTATAGTCACTCACCATATCAGAATTTTGGTATCGGTTTTAAAATTTTACCAGTCAACTATCGGGTATCGTTAACCAGGAGTAAAACAGACGGCAATATTGATGGAAAGAGATAGAGAATCTCACGTGTTTACACTGTACACCAATACGAGGCTTATGCTTTTTAACTCAAAGATTTTGTTACTGTTAATGCTAGGGTGGAGCTATACGATGGAGCTAATAGGTACATTTTTTGCTGGGATTGATTGAGTTAAAGGACCCCCTATATACACGACGTTTTAGAGATAATTGATGTCATACCAGATATTTTCATGATAACTCTCACAACGTAAATTGCGTGGGAGAATTTTTCGCACAATCGTTGTAACACTATCGCAACATAACATTTGGAGAGAGAGTTTATAGCACTATCACGAATTTTACGAAAATATGCCAACTAACGTCGTGTATGCTGGCTTGTCAAATGATTACTGAGTTGACATATGATAGCCTACTATCGGATTGCAGTAATATCACTGCGTGTACACATCATAGTTTCAAATTTACACACTCTTATACCTTGTACAGACTATGCGTTTTAAACGCGTTTAAGTAGGTAAATTTAAGAAAGGAATGTACAAACTAGCTAACTCATTTTATTTTGATACAGGATTTGTTTTGACAAGTAGATATTCAGCTGTGTTTCATTAGCAAATTTATGCTTTCCAAATCGTTTGGAACAAATTAGTATGAAGTAGAAGTAATGAAAAGGTAATTTTTTAGCTAAAATTGAAAAATAGTTTTTTCAAAAGCTTATATCGATTTCCGCGAGGGTCGCAGTACATGTTTTCAGTTAAACGCGTTGTAGCTACGTGTTTTCGTAAAAGTTTCCGGGAAGTGTTTTCCACGCGTTTAACTCGATTTAAACGCGCTAATCTCGTAGTCTGAACATAGTATTATCATTATGTCGGTTTTCCACCATCAAAACATAACTCTTTTTCCGTGTTTTCAAGATCATGACCAAAAGGGAAACTCAACTAGGTCCATTTGATGAAAAACCAGCAATATGCCAGTCGCTGCTGAGAATGAGCTACAATCCAGCTTCTGCTGATAAAGTCCTTCGGACCGGAAATAGATTTTTGCAATTGCACCCAGATGCCGAGGCTATGACAGTTTGAATGAAGCTGTGATACGTTCTACAAGGTTGTCAGGAGTAAGAATGTTGCACATGATAGAACTCAAACCTAATATTGATGTAACTTTTTGGAGTACGCGATTTGAGGTAGTCAGATATTTAAAGCGCGATGTTAAGAGCCTCTTGGAGGCTTAATGACCTGCAGCCTGTTAGGTGCTTCTAATACTAACTAAAGTGGCTACAGATGCAGCTTATCAACAAAGGTAGTATTGACACAACAACCAGGTACTCCGGTTTGAACGACGTAGAATGAGACGAAGGAAGCTCAACTGCTCGAGACCAGAGACACAGGAGTTTTTACTCCTCTTTGTACACATGAGGGTGACACCGATATAGTTGGTGTAGTAGCGGTGGTACTACTTTTCGTGATTACCTCAGTTTTAGGGCGCAAATAGATTTTTTTTTATAAACAACGACTTTAATTATTATGTACTTTACGTATTTAGTGTATTTTGCCAATTTGTAACGTTTTATTAATTTATCCATTAGTCGGATTTTGAAACAATCCGAAACTTGTATACAGCATTGGTTCCATTACGTTACGAAACACCAACCTCTACTCCTCACTGCCAAGTATAAATTTATTGGATTGAGTGATTTGGAACTGTCGAGTGTGTAAAACTATTCGACTTGCTTTACATGATTCCGTCAAATCCCTAGCTTGCAACAATATTACTCAACAGTCCAAAGACAACGCATACCACTTCTTTGCCAATGCTTTAACTCTCATGTTCCGCAGTTTATAATGTATTAAGTGTGATTAACTTCTTGAACTATGTTTACGAGCGTTAAAAGAAATGCTACGCTAGTATCTGGAAAAAACTCATACGTGCAGCGAAATAATTCCGCAATAGGACCTCCGCTACTGTTATTAGTTTCATGCTCAATATCACATATTATGGGAAGACAAGCCATGGCCACATTAGAACTAATGATATTTTGAAACCAAGGATAGTTGAGCTGTTAATTTGTACGAATACAACTCTTATTTAGGATTTAGTAATAAGAAGCATTAGGCATTAACATAAAATCTACAAAAAAAACATCATTGTATGTGTTTTTAGGGGTCAAATTATTTATCAATAGAAGAAAGAAATTTGAAACTTCGAAACCAACAACAAAAAATCCGAAAAATTATAGTTTTATTGTATTTCACTTTCTTGTATTTTTCGTCACACACAAAACGCATAGCATCCACGTATATATACATTTAGATATATCTTAACAAATTTTTATATTTATTTTTATGTTAAGCAATAATCAATGGTAATATACATATATCTTCGTGCAATTAATTCGTTCATACAGTTAATTTTATTATGTTAATAATAAAATATTTTTTTAATAGTGTAACACAAATTTATTTTTCATGTTTATCTAATATTTTTGTAATATCTTACTATTGTAATAATTACAAGATTTGTAAGTTCTCTTCGACATCAGCGCATTTTATTTATAATATTTGTCATTTAAATTTATATGGAAGACTTTTTACAAGTTTAAGACACAGAAATTTTCGAGCATTTTCTAAAAATCAAAACAAAAGAAAAACTAATGAAAACATCGAGTAGATAACAGTTATTTATTCAACAGTAAAAGGTCGCAATTTAAAAATTAAAATAATTTAATCAATTTTAGTATAATAGATATATTAAAAGATATTAGTTTAGAATACATACTTAATAATTTGTGTGTCCCAAACGGAATATAGAGAGTAATTTGCAAAAACTTAATTGATACAATTGAAAAAGAAAACTGTTCTCATTGTTTTGAATTCGTGTTTTCATAAACGTACATTTTTATGATTTTTCTTTAGTTCTATATTATGTAATAATGTTAATATTAATTTTTGAAATTTTTCTGAATATTTTTACCGAAATTGGCCACATAATTTTTTTTTTCATAAAGACCGAGTATAACTTTTTTTCACAAAAGATCGCGAAAAGTATATATTTTTTTTTTCATTGTGATATGTTTGGTTTGCGAACATATTGCATAGTTTGACTTAAAATTGTGCGTTTCATTGTTAAATAAACTGTGATTTTTTGTGTTTAAAAGTAAATGTGATAAATTTCAGATATGTACGAGTATATTGTATTTCTTTGTACCAAATTGTCAAGAACTTAGTGGTCGCTTTTGAAGGTAGTATAGAGTACAGTAGATAGTAAATAGTATAGTAAAGATTTGCATAGGGAGGGGGAAATATTGTTGAGAAGTGAACCCATGATAAGGGAGAATGGTGAAAAAAAGAGAAGGTTAAGCTTGTATTAAGAGGGATTGCAGGGACATTACAGTTTAACCTTAACCTGCTCCTTAGAGAGCAGCAACTCCTATAGGGTTGCCCTTAGTTACAGTGATTGTGTAAGCCCATCCGCCTTCCATGAAATCTTGTCAAATTACATAAGGGATGGGTTAATGCGGTTTGATGTTAACTAGTTATGACGGAAAAAACTGACAGCAATCTTTTGCATCCACACTTATCGAAATTCTTATACAAAATCTCTATACACTTGACTTTGAAACTTTTAAGCCCATCTTCAGACGATATAATCTTCATTTTTAAAAAATTTCTATACTGAGATATCTTTCTATCCTAGAACATATACCATGCCCCAACCATGGCCAACAAAAACATATACTTCGACACATTCGAGATATGATTCCTGTTCAGTTATAAGAAACCGAGAAGTTTGAGGTGGTTACCTTCACAACCTACCATACCGTTGATTTTATGTGCCCTTATAAGCAGTCAAACTTAATCAACTGAAAAGATACGTTGACTTGAATTGAAGTCTTTATTGCATGTCCTATTCAAATCCGATTGGAAAATATCATCGAAGAAGTTCAGGTAAAATTTGGGATGGCATGACACATACGTACAAATGGTGTGAACAAATACTTTGAGAAGTACCCAGTAGGAAATGGGAGCATCCCATGATTAATCCCGGACTACTCCTCAGGAAGGTTTGGAGACCTCGTTTTCTCCTCCATTTGACCTATTTTTTGTAAGAGCATGTCCGCTAAAATCAGATCTCCAATATACCTCCAAAGAAAGCAATCAAAAATACTTGTAAGGGAGCTTAAAACGAGATCTCTAATGGGACTAGTTCTGCAGTAAAACTCAAAAATGGTCTTCATATAGTCCCATTTTCATCCATTCGGAGCAAAAAAATAGAAGTGACGGTTTTCTGCATAATTTTGTTATTAATCTCTTTTTTTCCTCCATTATGAGGGATAGTAGATAACCCGTTATTTGCTCCCTCACGGAGTTCTCCTCAAATTTCCTAGTGAGTAGTGTCTCAGACTCATCTTGCATGAACTATATTTACATTTGATAACTTCACTGTATTTTTTTCCATGTAAAGTTTAAAGTTAAAACTGTATTAACTTGCCAGAAAGGATCAAGCTTCCCAATTTGTACTACTAATCTACAAAGTACAGAACGCTAAAGCATGCGAGATTAGGTTAGGTTTAAGAAGAGGCGGAGCGCTAGAACCAGCGCGCTCACTAGGCGCTATACGTGCCCATTGCGATCCCTTCAGGGCCTCGTGGGTTTTTCTCATCACCTCAGAAACACTCCAATTCTCTGCAGAACCTGACTAGTTTTTCATACCCTAACGACCTCAAATCCTCTATGCCTCCGAAGAAAATACTACCCAGCCATTTTAAACGCCTTCTAGCGATCCCCGAGCATTCACATATAATGTGAGGAATATTCTCCACCGCATAAAGGTCATGGCAGAACCTACACATGTCGGACTCTACTATCACTAGTCGCATAGTGTGTTTCCTCAGCATACAGTACCTCGTCAGTGTTCCAACGAGCAGTCGCAGTTTTCCTCTATTCCAAGTCAATATATTTGTAGTCCTTTGACTATCCAGCTCGGCCCACAGGGATCTAGAAATCCTACAGCTTGTCAGCCCTTAACCCTGAGCGCTAGCCAATTTGCGCTTTGATGCCGCATGGACAAAAATCCTCCTCAACCCTAGACAACGATTCCGATCCCACTCTCGAAAGCTCGACCACGCTTTCGTTTCCTAGTACTCATATATTACCATGCCCGCTGGCAGGCACCCAGCAAATCTGTACTTGTTCTGGACTACAAGGTAAAGCTATACTAACTGGAGTTCAATGGTGACCGATTCTTGTGCCCTTATGGCCGCCAGGCTGTCAACGTAAGTGAAATATTCTGATCGCATATCTTCCCCATTAACAGGATGTTTGCTGCCTGCAATACAGCCAGAATTTCCGAATGACCGAATTTTTTTCCCGAAAATACGAGCTTTAAATTTTACTGAAATGTAGTCCCACCGAAATGCAGTGATGTACTTATGGGAGGAAGCAGAGAGTAAAGGTTGAACGAAATCCCCCGCCCTCTGAATATTTCAGAAGAATATTCCTATCAGACGCACAAAAATACTTTCAAGTCCCTCACTAAAATGATTTAGTAAAGTCAAATTGCGCTTGAAATTGTACGTAATAGGAGATAATAATTCGATCTAATATTCTTTAATTTAAATATTCGGAATCAACAAATTTTCACGTAGAATTCTTTGAGAAAATTTTGAGAATGTTAAAATTCACATGACTCCAGAAATTTATACTTGCAAAACATTTTCTCGGTGAATAGAAACAGCACTAGTCCGGACTTGCGAGCAACAAGTGATTCAAAGACGTTTCCCAATGAAAGTGGAATGAAGCATAGTACTGAAGGTTATACCATTTAACCTAACTTACTTTTTAACCATCTGCCTGCTTTGAAGACTGTAAACTGATGCCTTCAGCTCACCTTTTCTGTGAGGATAACAGAATACAGTTGTCAGACAGATCCCACTTTGGCAATGGCCCACTTTGGCGAGGGCAATTTCTTATGACTAAAATAAACCAGCATTGGATTAAAAATTAAACTTCGAAATCATCTACTTACCTCCAATAACAGTCATACTGAATATTCGTTAAAATAAACCCTCTCTACAATATTTATCACAATTTCTTTTAAACTTAATATTTATTTTAATCAACGCAAAATTTGCAATAATTTAATTTATATTTGAAAGCTTATTAGACTTAAATCAAGATATGTTTGTTTGCTGTAGGGCCACAAATAATAACTTCAAACTGCAATAAAATTTTGCACAATGCTTCGTATATACGTTTTTTTTATAATTTTATAAAAAACTGCTTTCTCTTTGGTTTTTATTTTCGTCTTAAAATTTGTTTAATTTGTTTTTCAAAATTTTTAATTAATTTAGCTACAATTTAAAAATCTATTTTCTTAAACATTTTTTAGCCCTGTAAGTTCTTTTTCCAAACACATAGTTTTTTATGTGCCCGGTAATTTTATGTATTGCGGAAATGACGAATTTAGAAAGAAATTAACAAATGTAATGTATAGGTAGAGTTTTAATACTTTTATATCTTTTGTTCTTAAATGTAATTTTGATTTAAGAGTTTTTTTTAAGTATTAGATATTCTATAACAGATGAGTGATAAAGAAATGAATTATTATGGGTAATTTAATATAGGTACCTAGTACGAATTTCTGAAATGGTTTGGTGTGGTATAAAAAATATTCCACTTGTAGAACTTTGAATTGAAAGTTGCGTTATCATTTAACTTAAGATTTATATCTTTTACTTTATTATTTACAATTTAACTTACTTAATAGGTGTAATTTTAATTATTTCATTATATTCTAACAAATAACTAGTTTCATTTTTCACTTTCATTAACTCTTAACTCTATAAATAATTTCATTAGTTATTGTCTATTAATTCAACTAATACTCTAAATAAGTTATAATTTGCGGTTTTTGAATTATAATGCACTATAACCCTCATTTACTTTTTTTCTGTTTATTACTTTAAAAAAGAACTTATTCTACAGAACCCGATTTCACTGTTATTCTAGAGCATTATTCTTCAAAAACATTCAAAATCAGAACCAAACAATTGAACTAAAGAGGCAAAGTTTGAAACTTTTCCATGTAAACGCTGCAATATCGCCCTTCAATCTAATTTCTTTTATCTTAAACCCATTATTATCAATTGTTAATCAAATTTACTTAATTTTTCCTTTGCATATAAAAATGATCTAAATTTATTCACTTAATTATTTTTATAATTATTAATTTATTATATATAAATAGAGTTGATGATTCTTTAAAGTCGGCCTAATGAAACGTTTCGTATCTTACATCAAACTTAAAATGAGATAATAGGTTTTTAAAACAGGAATAAATCTTTCTGCATCTTTTCACAAAATTTCATTAATCATAACAATTAATATAATTTCTTTCAAACTATATTCTTTTAATTGTTAGTGTTGTTCCATTGTGAAGATATCGTTTTCGTTTTCATTTTAATTTATTGTAAGTTGTAGATGTGTGGCTATTACGTTAACAAGACTTAATTTCACACTTAATATCACGCATGCGCTAATGCAAATGTTATCAGTAACATTACAAGGTGCGAAAGAAGTGTTGACCTTGTAAAGAGATGAGATCCTCGTCCACATTGCTGTATTTCAATTTCTTCGGGATGGTAACTTATGCATTTTGAAGGTCGTTTTCGTGGCAGATTTTCACGTCCTTGTCGACGTGAACCACATGCTCCTGTTTGAAATTAAGACAAATTAATTTGGAATTTATCAAAAAATAATTGAATGTCCTTCATAAATAAAGAGAAATGGGCATAATAAATAAAATATGTTAATAGTCTGGGTGTGATATCATTATATTTTGGGTAGAAGTTAGGAACTACAGTTACTCCCATAATTATTGGGTCGAGACCAAAAACAATGTTTGGGGCAAAATTGTGACTGAAACGAGGAGGAAATAAAAAAAAATATATTTCATTTGTTATTGTATGTACTATATACTGACGGAAATAAGTGTTTTTTTCAAAATATATATTACGCAAATATATGAAATAAACAAAACAATTCAAAAAAATGAAATTTTACATCACATAATTATTGGGTCGAACGAATTTTTTGTACTTTTTTCAATTTAAACTGCTAAATTATTATTGGGTGGGATCTCCTTTCTTATTCAGGATCCACTTACATCTATTTCGCATTAATTCAATAAGTTTCCGGTTAGCTGATTCGAAGATTTCTGTCCATTCATCTTATGGAACCCTTTTGAACTCCGGTGTACTGCTAATTGGGTGAATCCTGCTTTTATCATCAAGCTCCTCCTGAAGATGTCTTCTGGGAGCAGATTGGTGGAAGGTGGAAGAGTGGTGGTCGGTTTTTTCCACTTTGTGACACTTGTAGTGGAGGAATTCTCGAATGATCTGTACCGAATGTTTAGAATCTTTATCTTGATAGAATTGAAATGTTTCTAGAATTCACATTTCCCCTGAAGAAGTTTTCCATTTATTTCTTGAAAATGTGTAGCAATACATTTTTGGTCATAATGCCATCAATAAAAACCATGTTTTCAACTGCTGAGAACGATATACAGCCCAAACCATAACCTACTGATCTCACAAAGAAAAAAATTGTAAGCGGCGTCAATAAAAAGACATGATGGAGTTTAGTGAACTCCATCTAAAAGAGGACCAAAACTTTTGGAATCAGGAGATTTTTACAGATGAGAGTAGTTTTAATGTTTTTGGGTCACCACCATGGTGCTGCGCAAGACTAATGTTGAACTAAATAAAGAAAATCCACTCATATGACTGTATAGCATAGCATGGGATCAGTAATGGTTTGGGCTGTATATCATTCTCAGCAGTTGAAAACATGGTTTTTATTGATGGCACTATGGCCAATAATGTATTGCTACACATTTTCAAGAAATAAATGGAAAGCTTCTTCAGGGGAAATGTGAATTCTAGAAACATTTCAATTCTATCAAGATAAAGATTCTAAACATTCGGTACAGATCATTCGAGAATTCCTCCACTACAAGTGTCACAAAGTGGAAAAAACCGACCACCACTCTTCCACCTTCCACCAATCTGCTCCCAGAAGACATCTTCAGGAGGAGCTTGATGATAAAAGCAGGATTCACCCAATTAGCAGTACACCGGAGTTCAAAAGGGTTCCATAAGATGAATGGACAGAAATCTTCGAATCAGCTAACCGGAAACTTATTGAATTAATGCGAAATAGATGTAAGTGGATCCTGAATAAGAAAGGAGATCCCACCCAATAATAATTTAGCAGTTTAAATTGAAAAAAGTACAAAAAATTCGTTCGACCCAATAATTATGTGATGTAAAATTTCATTTTTTTGAATTGTTTTGTTTATTTCATATATTTGCGTAATATATATTTTGAAAAAAACACTTATTTCCGTCAGTATATAGTACATACAATAACAAATGAAATATATTTTTTTTTATTTCCTCCTCGTTTCAGTCACAATTTTGCCCCAAACATTGTTTTTGGTCTCGACCCAATAATTATGGGAGTAACTGTATTTTAATGCTGAGGTGTGGTGAAGCTAGTAAGCGATAGCACAATAAGTAGAACCACAACATTAAAAGATTTTTGTATGGAAGCGACCCATAGAAGTTGGGAGATTTCGCTCATTAACACATTAGAAAGAACTTTTAGAACAGAACTCTAACTTAAAACAGGAGAATAAAAAAATATTTCACCTAGAACCCTAGAAACTCTGAAAGTTGATGTCTGTATATGCCTTTATAGTGCCACGTTAAACAAAAAAATCTGTCAATAGTCTGGGCGCAACTTTACTATTTTTCCAGTAGAAGTTTGAAACGCGTTCAATTCCGAGATGCGGTGTAGGTTACTATGTGAATGAAAACCTAACAAAAAGTTCGGGAAGCAGTTAGAATAACATATGAATTACATAATTGGGTCATATTCCAAGATGCGATCTAGGGGTTGCTTAAAAATAAGTGACTATTACACAAGCCAGTGGAAGTGAAAAGATTTTCGATATCTGATCAGTAGCTCAGTTCTGTAACTTATGGATGAGAAATTTTTCACAAAAAAGTCAAAATGAGGACGAATTAATGCAGTTTTCTCACTGTATTCTCACCAAATGAGAAAAACCGTAATTAACTACGCATTTGGCAATCTATCATTTCTCATTTGGTGAGAATACAGAGAGAAAACTGCATCAATTCGTCCTCATTTTGACTTTTTGGTGTGAAATTTCTCATTCATATGCTACAGAACTGTGCTACAGATTTGAGAGGTATGGCAGAATTCATGAAAAAGTATACAACCACTTTACACCCTCTTAGGGGTCGAATTTCAAAAAATCTTGAAAACACTTTCTAGGTATTCATATGAAGAAGCCGTAGAATAAAAACGAATTCATTATTTTGGAAGACCTAGTAGATATGACGAAAATTGTGAAAATATATGCATTTCATTTTGACTGATAATTTTTTTTTTTTGCCCCTCTTCCGAACGCCAATGGATATTCGATTTATTTTAATCAGAATTGCCTTTCTAGTTTATTTACATATACACACCGAGTTTCAGTTTTCTAGCATAAGCCGTTCCATAGTTAGCCAAACCACCCCCCTTCCGTACCGTACCGTACCGTACTATCCTAAACAAAATTATATTTTTCCAATATGCCACTACTATAGCTCAATCTAAATTCCAAGTTTCAGCCTTATATAATTATAGGTTCTAAAGATATATACATTAAAACTTTTTCCTTTTCACACTCCTCCACCCTTACCCTCTCCACCTACATTTTTTTTTCCCTGCTAGAGTTCTATTGGGCCTACTTGTGTAAACAATTTGGGCATCTAGGTATCTTACACAGGTTTTGAGATATGAAACGTGATTTTTTTGAAAAATTCTTATCCCCTCCACTTTTATGCCCCACTGCCCCCTTAAAAAATTGTCCTTTAAGCAATTTTTATTTGTGAGGCTTTACACTCAATCCGAATTTTCTTTAAATAACTACAGGTATTTGTTAAGTTTGAATTGTGTGCCATTAAGGCCAGTTCCTACGATCGTCAGTTACGTTCTAACTGAAACTTTAACTGACAGATGCTCATACGAAACTTATAGTCAAAGTTCTGGTTAAATTTTAACTGAAGGTCGTAATAACGGCCCTAAGAGTTTAGGAGATATGGGTTTTAGAATATGATGATCTCGGCTTTCTTGCGTTTCGGACGCATTATTTCCCCCCTCCACTATCACACCCCTTACCCCATATTAGCAATTTTTTTTGTAAATAGGTCCACTATCAAAGCTCTATATATATTCCAAGTTTAAGCCTCCTAACATAAGCGGTTGCTGAGATCTAGAAACCAATTTCTTTTGTCTAAAACACTCCACACTCCTCCTCCCTCATACCCACACCACTCTAAAAGATACTAGTCGTAGAGGTTCACCCAATCTACCAACCATAAAAATTTCATGATAATACCTCGACGGATTTGGGAGCTACACGCCTTGAAACTATTTTGCGTACGGCCGACGGCGTACAAACGGACATTTTTTTTCTGCTTCATTGGGGTTGAAAACGTGAAAATACAACTTTATTATTAAAAAATGTTAAAGTAAAATTGGAGAAACAAAACACGTCATATTGGAACTCTTTACAATCTGAAGTAGTGCGGTGGCCAAAAACAATCACCCGATGTTGTAACATTTTAAATGAACCGACATAATTTTTTTTCATGTTTATTGTGACCATAAAGTTTCTTTACATTATTTTTTGAGAATGATGTCGGTCAAGTAAGCGACGCCATGGTTGATGACTACCCATTTGGGCTTTTTTACTGCGCTTGTTAAAAATACAAAATTGTTATGTACCTTTTGAATAACCATTAGATATAAAGCTCAGATTAACTTAAAATGTGTTCCTTCGCTGCTGTATCAAATACAGAACCCGTTAGCGACATAAGAAAACAACAAACGCTTCCCTACTAGCAAACTACCTTTCATAAGGCCTTACCTAAGCTATTGATTGTCCTGCCACTTAGCATCGGTAAGGCCTTAAACTAGTTTGTTAATAGGGTTTATTGTTAATTTTATTTTGCTATATCGAAAATCTACTCTCCTACTAAATCTACCTCTACTCTACTGGATAATGGTGCATATAAAGCATATTTTTAATTTGAGAGTAACTAAAAAAATCTGCCAACAATCTGGGCGTGACTTTATTATTTTTCCGGCAGAAGATAGGAACGCGTTCAATTCTGAAATGCGGTGTAGGCTACTATGTGACTGAAAACCTATCAAAAAGAACAAGATCAAGGAAGTGAAAATCTGATTGGATCTGAGAGATATGGAATAGTTTATGAAAAAGTACACAATCAATTTACACCCCCTTAGGGGTCAATTTTCAGAAAATCTTGAAAACACTTTCTTGGTATTCATATGGAGAATACATAGAATAAAATTAAATTCATTATTTGGGACGAGGTAGTAGATATGTCGAAAATCGTGGGAAAATATGCATTCTATTTTCACAGATAATTTTTTTTTTGCCCCCCTTCTGAACGCCAATAGATATTCGTTTTTTTTTATTCAAAATAATTTTTCTAGTTGATTTAGATATACACACCGAGTTTCAACATTGTAACTTAAGCCGTTCTATATATAGGAAAAACACCCCCCACTTGTACCACACTACCCTTAGGGGTCGAATTTCAAAAAACCTTGAAAACACTTTCTAGGTATTCATACGAAGAATCCGTAGAATAAAAATGAATTCAATATTTGGAAAGACCTAGTAGATATGACGAAAATCGTGAAAATATATGCATTTTATATTTATTATATTTACAAATATTTTTTTTTGCCCCCCCCCCCCCCCCTTCTGAACGCCAATGAATATTCAAATTTTTTTTTATCTCAATTACTTTTCTAGTTGATTTACATATACACACCGAGTTTCAACATTGTAGCTTAAGCTGTTCCATATATAGGAAAAACACCCCCACTTGTACCACACTACCCTTAGGGGTCGAATTTCAAAAAACCTTGAAAACACATTCTAGGTATTTATACGAAGAATTCGTAGAATAAAAATGAATTCAATATTTGGAAAGACCTAGTAGATATGACGAAAATCGTGAAAATATATGCATTTTATATTTATTATATTTACAAATAATTTTTTTTGCCACCCTTTCTAAACGCCAATGAATATCCAAATTTTTTTTTAACACAACTACTTTTCTAGTTGATTTACATATACACACCGAGTTTCAACTTTCTAGCATGAACCGTTTAATAGTTAGGAAAAACACCCTCTACCCCCGTAGCATACTACCCCTTAAAAAAATTATATTTTTCCAACATTCCGCTACTATAGCTCTATCTAAATACCAAGTTTAAGGCTTATATCATTACAGGTTCTCAAGATATAAGCATCAGAACTTTTTCCTTCTCACTCTCCCCCACCCTCCCCCTCTACACCCTCAACCCCAAAACTTTTTTCCCTACTAGGGTTTAATTAGCGCTACTTCTGGTAAAAATTCTAAGCATCTATCTTAAACTGTTCTTGAGATATGAAATGTGTTTGATTTGAAAAATTCTCATCCCCTCCACTTCTATGCTCCACCTCCCACTTAAAAAATTTTACTTTGATCAATCTTTATTTGTCAACCTTCATACCCAAACCGAATTTTATTTTTCTAGAGCAATTGGTTCATGAGATATCGTGATCTTAAGTTTTTCACCCCCCACCCACATACACAACTTCCCCCACCTAAAGTTTTTCTTCATTGTCCTAGTATAACTACAAATATTTTTCAAGTTTGAATAGTGTGCCATTAACGGTTTAGGAGATATGGATTTTAGAATGTGTCTATCTCGCCTTTTTTGGGTTTCGGACGCATTACATTTCCCCCCACTCCCACGCCCCTTGATCAATATTGACAATTTTTCCACAAATGGGTCTACTATCAGAGCTCTATAGAAATTCCAAGTTTCAGCTTCCTAACATTAGGGGTTAGTGAGATCTGGAAACCAAAATTTTCGGTCTAAAACACTTCCCCCTCCTTCCCCCTCTCACCCCCACCCCTAAAAATTTGGTCACTTCAAGGCGCCTACCCCGTCTATTCGTTAAAAAATTTTCAATTTAATATCTCAAAACGTTTGGCAGCTACGAGCCTCCAAACGATCTTGCGTACGGCGTACGGCGGACAGACGGACTGAAAATTTTTATTGCTTTTTTCGCGTCTACTAGTTATGAAACGTGAAAATAAAAATTTTGAGGGTAGCAAATTTTTTTTTTTAAAAAATCAATCACAACACTTGATTATTAAAATAATAAAGTAAAAGGTATACAAGCTTACCTATTCCACCTGTGGCTTCTATTGGTTCAATATCGAGTTGCTTTGACCCGCATGGGCATAATGTATCAACTACAAGAAGTATTAAATTACTATGTGGAATTTTCTGCACGCTGAAAGGACGCTCGCATCCTGATGAGTGACAATTTGTTAATTTTCCCTGGAATTGAAAAAAAAATTTTGGATAATTATACTATTAGTATTTGAGACTTAGAGGGTGCTTCGCAATTATTTGGAATTCCACACTGTCGGTAAGTTCGGTCAGTATAGAGAATAACACAAATTACTCGATAATATTCCAACTGAATGTAGGTACTTTAAAAAGTTTAAATTTTTTTCAAAATGCAACTTACTTTTAAAGGATTATTCTGACCACTTTGGTTTAGTCTCTCCGGCTGCAGTACATACAAATCTGTTTTTAAGTCGCAGGTTCTAGCATGCTTTGGATCAGGAACAGTTCTAGGGCCACTAGAATGCTGCTGTATTTTCGGTGGTACTGTAGTTCGTTCCTATAATCAAAAATAACAGGATATAGAAGAAAATTCTTAACGTATCACACTTTGGTGGAAGACATACATAATCTGTCGTCGTTGGTTCTTCCACAATATTATCAATGGGTTGGGAGTAATCGTCGAATGTATCATAGTCTTCAGAGTATGCAGTATCATCCCCATCTTCTTCTGGGTACACACTATAATCGTCAACCGGCCATGACCCAATCGGCTTGGGTAGGAGCGAAAGCCAGGTTGTTGTTATTGTTATCAAGTATCTGAAAAGCCAGGCTAAGGGTCTTGACAAATGCACTGATGGCCCTGCTGCAGTATATGGATTATCCTTGTCAGAGCAAACTCCTTGATAGTCCGTTATCGTAACTCGCTTATAGATTCGATCTTGCACCAGAGAATCCATAATTGTTCCATCGATTTGCCCGAAAAATTTACCAGTGTGCTCACTATTTTCAGACAGAATGATAAAGCCATTATTGTCAAGCAAGTAACAGTCAAGTTCATCTGATGCACAGGTCTTCCTACAACCTGTCATTACAGTGCACTAAAATGAAAAGAAGGGCTTTGATATTGAACTTATACTATGAAGAATTTTTCGCAGTACCGCTGAAGTGATATTAATAAAATGTCTAGCTAATGAGTCGTGCTGAAATAATAAGCCAACAACTGCTGCAGGAACCTTATGGCCACGGTGTTCAAAAAAAATAGCATGTGTCGCTGTCACTAGTGTGGCATTACTCTTATCAGTGTATCCAGAATCAAACGGAACACTGTAAACAAAACTCTCCGGCTCAACAGAATGCTGGTCAACTGCTCGCTTGTACCAGCTCATGTCCATGGCTCGTGCATTCATTTCGCTAAAATGTCTACAAAAATCAGGTGATTACAGTCAATTTGGAAAACGTGGTTTTATTTATTATTTACGGGTCTGGAGAATCAGCCGGCCGCTCCATGTGGTCCACCCAACGTAAAAGTCCCGACCGAGTTGCAACAAATGACGTCGTAACAGCAAACATAGAAATGCCTTGTCTGGAAAAAAAAATTTAAAAAGGATTTCAATTATTTCAAGCCTGAATTGTTTTTTGATCCCATTTTCTTAATTTCGCACCTAAAATAAAGCAAGGCTGAAATATTTTAATTAACGAATTATTATTATTTTAGCTCGTCATACCTTTATCCATGAAAGCAAAGTTAAGAGTTCGTATATATATTTGTGCAATTGATTAATAATTTGAAGTAATCTTGGAAAAAATAAGTCGTTGCAGATTTTATGCTCTATTTTGAGTAATTACTGTTTATGTCAGCTAAATTTATAAGACATAAAATAAGCAATTAATTATCACATATCGATAAAAATTGTTCAGTTTGATTCCAAACTCATATTCATTTCAACAAATCAAACATAAAAATTAGAGTCCGGGATAACCCAACCAAAGAGAATGAGATATAATGGAGGGGGAGCGTATTGCAAAACCAGTGCCATCTATTGAGTTCATATGAGCGCTCCCCACCATCTCATTCTCGTTGATCGCAACTTTATTATTTTTTGGGTAGAAGTTCACGGTCACATTTAAACCTCTGAATGAAAATATGACGTGGCTGATATGACATTCATGATATTATACATATATACATTTTTCGGTCATAGTCCGGAACACGGTTTGTAACACCTTGACACTAGCTTCGAGGTTGAATAATAAAGAAATTCTGAAATTACCTGAAAACTACACAGAAGTAAGAACCAATTCGCTACCTCATCAAATGTTAGCCATATTAGGAAATTTGTGAACATGTAAACCAAAAATCCTGAGATAGGTTTTTACTAGGTTGCATTAAAAGCGTTGAAAAGGTAAAATCAATTTGATATCTTATCTGACCTACGAGATAATGCAAAATTTGAGTAAACGCATGCAACCTCTTTACACCTAATTGGTGATTGCATTTCGAAAAATCGGAAAATCCAGTTGTTGCGAGCTATTTGAGCGTTTCAGCATGCGCACCGGCGTAAGCCAAAGCTGTTTTGACGGAAGTTAACGCAGAAGAAGGGTCAGGAATCTCAAGTTCAGATTATCAACTAAGTTGTTGGCGTGAACTTAAGTACCAAACAGAACACAGACTTCGACTTCGACTTGGTTTTTGCCTACCTTGCCGCAGTCGCAGGCGAAGTCGGTGTTATGGCATCACCATATAATCCTGTGTATTCTAAAAGACAAGAACTGCGTGGTCGAATTCGAAGTCCTTGTTCTGTTTGGGCCTTGAGGTTCAAATTTCAGCTCTTAGAATTGGGAATGAAAGAAGATAGGACAGAATTTAATGTATAAAAGGCCCGATACATTCACATGGGTCCAGATTGTAGCGGACAGATGACTGTAAATGTTCAAGAATTGTTGCTACCTTGAAAGTATTACCAGCATGAATGGTGGTGCTGAACAAGATGTGGAAGCTCCATCAAAGAAGCTAGTCATACCTTTGGTATTCGTTGAATTTTCTGAAGTAATTGCTCCAAAAGTTAATAAATGGAATAGTCGCGATAGATTGATAAAACAAATAAACTCAGCAAAAGTCATAACAAACATGGACAATTGTATGAACCTGATGCAGTTCAGCAGTTGTAATGAAAAACTTATGTTCTTATAATTGCATCTCTGGAAGTCCCTTCCACCATGACCCGACGAAAGATGCAGTGTCAACTGGTATGACATAATTGCTATGTAAGTCAGTTTTGTTGGTTGTAAGATGAGCTAAAACCAATGTATTCGTGGGTAAATGTGAAGAGGGGGTTGGGGCTTCACTGAACGCGTGACTTCCTGCAGCCTTTGCACGTAGTCATCGGGTGAAAATGTGTGTATTTTGTTTCTGTCAGAGTATGAGCTCGTAGGGCAAACGCACATTTTGGCCATACAGCAGTTCAGCTAGAGCAACCGTCGGCATCTTCTTTGATGATGGAGACTAAGGTACTAAACAGAAAACGGACTTCAAGTTCGACTTCGACTTCGATTTTGCCTACCTTGCGGCGGTCGCAGGCCATTTGCCTTCTTTACCGATGTCACAGGCGAACTCGGTGTTGTGGGCCATCACCATATAATCCTGTGTATTCTAAAAGACAGGGACTGCGCGGTCGAAGTCGAAGTCCGTGTTCTGTTTGGGCCTTAAGAAGGATGAATGAAAGTTTACGAGTTCCTTCCGATGGCTCGCACATTAATAAGTCTTTGAGTATTCGATGCCAACGTTCAAGAATACCATTCGCTTTGGGGTTATATGCAGTCGCTCTGTCGTTCTCGCCTGAACTCTAAAATCCTGCCCGACTCTGCGCACAGTTGAGCTTCGAATTGCATTTCTTGGTCAGTCGCAGTCATAAGCGGAGTTCGGTAGCGCGCAAAATATTCCATGATCAGGTTGAATGATTATTTTCGCTGTTCCACAGAAGGTTTTTCAAAAAGGATGCCAAAGGCTCCAAGGCATTCGATAATTTCTGCTGTAACACAGCAAGTACTGCCGAAAAAGCAGGATAATGCCATTATGAGTAAAAAAGTAATTCGGTGAGTAAAAAAGTATTTCGGTTCATCTGTTCAAATATGGAATGCATGAATACGATCCCAAGTGATACTATTTACATTTATTTTCGCCGTTTTTCGAGTGTGCTTCAATAAGTAATATCGCGTTCAGCTCGAGCGTAGTGTAGTGTAGTGGATTTCAAAATCCGCTTGTTGTATGAACGTTCTCCTGATGGCGTAGTGGGAATGAAATTTACAGTTGAAGGATGACAATATTTAAGAATTAAATCTTGCAAAACAAAGTGTTCAAAAGAGACGTGATCATTTAAATTGGTCGTAAGAAAATCACAGACATTGTTTTTCTTACTTTACGGATCCTAAAAACAAAAAAAAATTTCTATTGTGAGAGTATGCTGTAGTTCAAAATGCGCTACGATACGCTACGTTGAAGCGTTCACGTGGCGGATTATGAAATCCACTACACTACACTACGCTCGAGGTGAACGCGATATTAGTGACTTTTTGGATTTCTCGCGCAGTAACTTTAAAAAAACACCGCAACAACGACTACTGTAAAATTTTGAGTAAGCTGCGCCATTTAGTTTGTGTTTGTAGCCAGAAACGACCGCATTTGGCAAAGAAGAAAGTTTTGTTTCATTAATGGAATGCACGGGTGCACACGTGTGTGGTAAAAATCCATTATAATCCAGCATATTCTTCAAATTTAGCCCCCTGTGACTATTTTCTGTTTTTGAACCTGAAAAAATGACTGGGCGGTAAGAGATTTGGGTTATCATCCAGGAAGAGGTTACCACTGAAAGGAACCCCTATTTTGAGGACCTTGAGAAAACCTATTATTTGGAAGGAATAAAAAAATTAGAAAAACCCTGGTCTTAATGTATCGAGCTAAAAGGAGACTATGTTGAGAAATAACACGTTTACTTGCCGACAAAAACATCTTTTGTTCAAAAAGGCACTGACTTATCAAAACATACTCGTTTTCATGTTGTTTCGCAGGGCTACTACAATCGCTTGAATGTAAACTGAAAGATTGGTTGTTAGACGTTACTGTGCACATCGTAGGTTTTATTTAGATCCATTTCAAATCCATGCAACTAAAAGAGATTCCATATTCGCAGCTGAGTTCATAAGTACTCCTACTCTTTCGCTGTTTCAAGTTGAAGTCTGAGCACTCTGTGCCGGGAGCTCACAATATGAATTTATGAATATTATTAAAAAAAATACATTATAAGTAAGGACGAACTCTCTGGCAGTAAATAAATAACAAAGTAATTTACATACTCGTACATATGTACGTATTAACAATATTTTAACACAATCTACAAGAAAAAATATATACACTAGGAAATAATTCGGTTATTTTATACAAGCTTTTTTTAAATAATTGCCGAACTTATATCGCTAGCACCGTTACCGTTTCTTCCAAACTAATATCTATCACCCAAAGAAATAAACATTTTGTTTTTCAGAAATTTGACAATTATTTTACCTGTGCAGTAGAGCCATTAATGTGGCGATGGGGCTAAACGATTCAGAAAAAAGTGGTTGGGAATAGGAAAGAAAAAGAAAGTGCAATGTGCATAATTAGTACGTAAGAACAAAAAAGTTAATCGTGTTATTAGTTACGAAATAAATTAATTGTGCATTTTTTGCAGTATTTGTGCAATACATTTTGCAATGCATGTGTGTATGTATAAAAATAAGTAGACTCATAAGAAAGTACTTACTGTTTGTCCTCCTTACGTACATTCTGCATTGATGGGCTCCTATCCAATCCTTCGGTTATCATAGCGTCACGCACTAATGTTTGGATCAATGTACGATCGCAAAAATACGGTTCAGCTTTTCGTGAACCGTGGCCGTTATTCATGTGCTGGGAAAAATGGCCGACGGAACTACCGCCGTGGCCATGATGTGGCTGTGGTGACCTTGGTCGAACCTAAATAGGATATCGTTAATCTAATTTGTTTCTAAATACTCGTGCTTTAAAAAAACTGACCGACATCCATTTCCATCCCGGTCTTCCAGCACGGGCCAGAAAATGCAAAACCTGTTCTTCGGGCGTAGAAAAACTAGGTTCCTGCTCACGAGAAAATATTTCTCCAGAGTTTTCACGCTCCTTTTCTAGGTCACTTATACTGTTATATTCGCAGTAGACCCAGTCGGGGTGAACTCTCCAATTATCTCCTTTGAAATATTCCGTCACTGTAACAATATAACTGTGAGTAAATGTCTAGAAGAATACGGCGGAAGTAGTGATCGTACCATTGCTTCGCGAATGACGAATCTCTTGTTGGGAGATAAGCTCAAGACTGCCATATTTTTCAGGAAGCGCAAGGGCCAATGTAAATGGCGTCCCTTCAATCGGACCATAGAAGTATCTGAAGTATAATTTAATAAAATTTGATTTGATTGGTTTTATTTTAGTTGAATTACTTTAGATTTCTGGCAGTCACTCTCTTCATCTTGTCGAAATGAGTTAAAACTGTAAATTCTGTTTCGCCTTTATTTTGCTGAATCATATCATTGCGCATCTGGAACAGAAGTTTGTATTTAATCCAAAAAAAGTTGGGCCAAAATTAAACTTACGTCATAAAGCTGATTTTTATTCTCCTCCTGTAGATCATGCTCGCCGCGCACCTCAGTTTCGGGCAGTTCCATTTCGGTTATATCAACTGATGAATATTTAGGCTTAAGCAGGTCCACGTATTGGCCACCATCGCTTAAGGGTCTCAGATCTGGATGATACAAAACACGTCCGTTGTTATCAACAATAAAAGAGTACCCGTTCACACCCAGTTTGTACTGTGGAATCATTTTCTGTATTTCTTCGATTGGTACATCTGTCCCAACGACTCCCAGTAAATTAGCAACTCTGACCGAGTGGTTCCTTCGGTCGAAAACTGGCGTCGAAACTGTTGTTATCAGTCGCCTTCTATTGTTATTTTCTTTGCCCAATCCGCTGGACATACCAGCCATAAACACCGGACTCCAATGAATAGGATGATCTTGTTGGTACATAACCATTGGACGCGCCATTACTAAAGCATACTCAATAACTTTTTCTCTGGCTTCTTCCAATGAGTTTATTTGCACAAAGAATCCTTTATTCGTGCACGCCATATTATGCAAGTTAGTTTTGCTCCCCGAGTCACTTCCGATAAGATAAGTAAATATCCGTACTGGCATGTGAGGCCAATTATAGTGTTTTATAATCTACAAAAAAGGAAAAAATTTAGATTAATATCAGTATTGGTACAGACCCATCTAAGCACTGCAAAGGTTCGCCTATACAAATATCACTGGCGCAATGCGAACTATTCCTACTGCAGCACTTGATACTATATCCTTCACCCTTACACCTGTATGAACAACATGAAGCAAAGAAAACGTCCTCTACAAACATTGTGAGAGTACTTGAGATCCGCTTTCGAATATTGCCATATCAAGATATAACTTAGAAATACCATTCGAAGTAGTGTTTCCACCTCGCAAGGACTGGGAAACACATTATCCTAAATTTGAAAAAGGAGCTCATATTTGGTATAGCTCGAAGGCAAATGACGGGTTGGATGGAATGGATCGACATAATGCCAGCCTCGACAAGTTAAATACGATCTTACAATTCAAATCTAACAATGCATCAGAAAAAGCATTAGAAGAGGATAAAAGGATCAAAAAATATACATTTTCTCTAACAGTAGAGCACCTATTCAAGTATTTTGCTTTAGATCCTACTTAGCGTGAAGAAATCAAAAAGCTAGAATACATGTAGAATGGTTTGTACCTGAACACTATGATATTATAAGTAATGAGCCCCGAGCTCTGATCAAATTCCAACTGAACTTCTGAAAGCCAGAGACACCTGCATAGCACATCTTCTACCCAGATTGATCCCAGAGATATGGAAGCAAGAAGTACTTTCTGAAGATTGGCGCAGGAGTATCATATATCCAAACTATAAAAATGGCGACAAACTCTGCTGTGAAAACAGGTGAATACCAGGGTGGATTTAGAGCTGGGTGATCGACCACGGACTAAATATTCTCAGTTAGACAGGTTCTTGAAAACAGCTGTGAATTTAACATTGATGTGTACCGGATATTTGGCATACAACAGTATCGACAGGCGCATACTGTATAATGATGGATTTTGGAGTTCCACCGTAGCTGCTTCGGCTTACAAAAATGATTCTCTGTCACAAGTCAGAGTGAAAATGATCTGACTTTCAGCTTTAGAACTGACAATGGGCTTGAACCAGGTGTTGGCCTCGCATCCATGCTATCCAATTTGACACGCGATTATGTTGTTCGTAAACTGCCCGTCGACACCATGGGAACACTATGCTTCAAATCAAATTTGGTGCTCCCAATAATTAAAAACAAAAATGTGCACAGAAAAACAAAGTTTAAACTATACAAAACAATAATAAGATCTGTGCTATGCTATGGTAGCAAAACGTGGACATTGACTCAGGCTTCCGAAAAATTAGTTAACGCCTTTGAAAGAAAAGGCCTCAGAGGAATCCTCGGACCTGTGAGAGAGGACTCGATCTGGAGAACACAATACAATAGAGAATTGTATGCCATCTTCGATGTAGTCTGGGTGGCTTAGTGGCTAGAGGACTTGCCGGCGTTGCACCTGGTACCAGGTTCAAATCTGCTTGGCGACAAGTAATTTTCGAGAATGAAATTGGTTGCCGGACTACCAGTTCACTCAGCTGTAAATGAGTACCTAAGTTAAAATCGGGGTAATAATCATGGGCGAGCATGCTGCTGACCACTTTACCTCCTAGTGTTCCGTTGGTCTAGTAATGAAGTAACTCTAGCATTAGGCCTAGGCCCGATTTGGGCTATTGCGCAATTAATTATTATTATTATTATACCATCTTCGATAATCCAGAAGTATCGATCTTCATAAAATTCAAAAAGCTACAATGGACTGGTCATTTGGAGCGGATGGAACCAATGCCTTTCTGTATACCATATATCTAGCTACTATAGCAAAAAAATGCTATTGGATTGGATTAACAGCCAAGCCGATATGCTAAAATGGGAAGGAATCGGGTTTAACTCATGACCGCACTATTAACAATACTTTTTAGGCTTGAAAAGCACCAGCGTACATTGGACTTATTTCAAACGATATTTGCAGATTGTGTGAATGGAACTGCAGAGCACGATCTACATATGCTATTGTGAAGAGCTCGCACACTGAAGGCTCAGACTTTTTGGACATTACTTCAATACCATTGGAACTCATATCTAACTCAACAGTCCTGAGTAAGTTATAAATAAGGGAGGGTAGTCACAATGTAGTGGATCGGTTTTTAAACAGTCCTCCAAAATCTACATTCTACGTCTATAGCAGATTCATCCAGGTATCAGAAAGATAAAAGAGGGATTCGTGTAAATAATTGAACCATATAATCTTTATCCATCTATTAACCAGTGGATTAAGATTTGATGAGGTTTTGAATCACTAAGCACCATTTTAATAAGTGTAGTATGCCACGTGATTGGGATTCGTTTTTCCAGCATTTGAAACTCAATGGATATATAGTATGTATGTCGATGTACTAGTGGAGTGCACTGGGAAAAATAAGTGCAGTGGAAATGTGGTGCATTTTTTCGCGAATATCGTTATATCTCTTAGGTTTTCTAAAATATTGAATTAATTCTACTTCTATGGTACAAGGTCAATCTGCTGGCCGAAGCTTAATAGGGGGAACTCTATCTGCCTTTTCTCCTTGGGCAGGGAAATTCGCAGACAACTTATAGCGGTCCTAACGAGGCACTGTTCATTTGAGAGACAAGGAGAAAGACTGGTAATACCCATGGCTGATATGTGTAGCTGTGGTGATGAGAATGTTGAACCGACACTGCAGCATCATGTATGTTATATTTTCTACTCATAACAGACAAAATACTTACATCCATTTGTGATTCGGAAGTTCCCTCGGTAATAAGCATTATGGCCTGATTACATTGACTCCCATTTCCAGATTGATTGTACTATAAAAAGAAATTGATGGTTAGTTTACCTTACAGAAGATATATGTCGAGTTTTACCTTATGAAGTAAACCAAAAGCATATTCCAATCCGGCAGTAAAGTTTGCTTTGTTCTCCAATTTAATCGCTTTTACAGCAGCTTTTATCTCTTTGGTGTTATCGGGTGTTGCTCGCACCAATTTATCCCTAAAGCATGGTACAGGCGAGCTAACGCCATCAGAAAAAGTTAATAAGTTAACAAAGTCGTCTTCGCCGAGGGTGTCCAGAATAGCAAATGCCGTTGTCATTCCAATCTCAAAATTCTTCTCAGATATCGCCGACGATGCATCCAAGAGGATCATCTAAAAGTGTACAGATTTTTAAAAGAAGAGCAGTTTTAAAAGTTAGGAGCATACTCACAATATCCTTTGGTGACGAAGCTGCTTGCACAAACCAATTTTGCGCTCGAAAATCATTGATTTGTCGACTGCCCTTGGAACCTTCAGGAGGCCATGCCGTTCCCGGAAATCTCCGCAAGAATCCTGAACTCGAACCAAAATACTGCCACGAAAGAGCCGGATCACGTTCCAAGTTATTTGCAAACAGCGGATCAAGATGTGAACTCCATGTCAGGGCAGGCTTAACATCAGCATTATCCAAATTGATTCCATTTGGCACTAAGATGGAACTCATGCTCAAATTTACGGGAAGTCGTTCGAATCGTCTCATAAATCGTAGGTCCATATGGCGGGCGCCATCAGCTAGTTTGCCATCTGAATTATATTCGTTTATTTTCCTGGCATCATAATGTGTTGTTATTGGAGACGATGTATGTCCTTGAGACTCTCGATCTGATTCAGAGAGCGCTGCTTGTTCTGCTGAATCCATTATTCGCTGAAAATGAACGACAAAGGAAAATTTTTAATACCTTTTTAAACTATGACAAGCTAAATTTGTAATTGGTTGTTGGCTGGACGTACGGTATGCTTTTATCCTGGCAACGAACCCGCATTACTGGTCCATTGTGTTCTTTTACAGAAAATATGGGACATACTCGTAAACCGACCATCTCTATTGTTACCTGTGTCTAGGTTAACAAGTTCATGAAGTCAACCCGAATAAGAATATATCATCGGTGGACCTATAAGCCTTTCTAATAAGTCGGGGACAGAGTCCCAAAGGAGTTATTTCTTGGTATTTGGAAGAAGATATTCCAATGGTAATGAAAGAAGTCTTTCACTTCATATTTGCAGCCTCCAATCTTTTGCACCTGATTTATTTACTATATTTCCTAACTTAAAGTTGTAAGTTTATATTCTGGTAACTATAATCTGAGCTAGTTCACATGTAATACTACTACAAATACCACTACTAGGCACTCCGAGGTTTCGCGACGTTAACCAATATTGTGATACCCTTTCCAGTAGACGGCTGCCTACCAGCCAGGTTTCACTTTGCTAGTAAAATATATAAGTTGTATCAGTGAAAAGGAGGGTTTGGAGTTCATAGGAAATGCTCTCATACTCATCCAGAAGCACTGAGCTGAGCTAGAGTCTATCTCTACTTAGCCTTACTAGTGACAAAATTTCAACTTACTAGATCAACCCGTTCTTGATTTATCATGCTAATAGTTGAACGCACAGAGGAACAGACGGAAGCACGGTCGAGTAGCAAGCTGATTTTAATGTTCTTAACCCCACCGGAACATAAAAAAATTGCCAACTTTTTTCGTCGGATGCTCGGTTCTATCCACGGTCTTTTTTTATAATGTCCATAAGAACGTTATCCGAACTTTTAGATATTGAACCCTGAAGGCGGTATAAAGGCGTCTTACGAATTCTGCCATATATCACAGGTATGTTCAGATATCAAATTCACTTTTACTTTCACGAATTTTTTATGAAAGCACCAGAAAATCAAATTCATGACTTTTTGATTTACGAATTTTGCCATATATTTTAGTTTCAATTAGATATTAAATAAATAGATAAAAAAAAAAAAATTTACTTCAAATTTACTTTACTGGGCCTTTCTTTTGTTTGAAGGAGCACTGATCAATGTGCGAAGTTGTATCTTAAGATGCTCTTACACGAGCAATTTTTCAAGCAATTGATTGCCCGACGACTATTGCCAAAACTAGTGGGGAGCGATTAATGGAGCAATCCAGGGCAATCACCAATTGATCCATTTCGTCAATTGCTGGCGTTGCTGAATGTTGCTGTATGTTTTCGTGACGTCAAAATTGTCTGAAATTGAGCAATTTGAATCGTTCGTGTATGAACACCTTTACAAAGAGCTATTCTATGGAAATAATTTTCAAAATAATCTCCATGTCTAGAAACAACTAGTGCAATATTTAAGATAATTTTAGGTATTTTAAGGGTCTAAACTTCAATCACACTTCGAACTAAACTGCTTCCCAGGCTTTGTACCAAAAAATATTAAAGTTGTGGCTAGATTGTTGCCATATTCAAACAAGCTCTACATTAAGTTATTTTTAAGGTTGGCAGCAACATGGTAACTAGTCCTCCAACTAATTTGAAAAAAGTTCTGGCATTCTACCCAAAAAGTTATAGACTTGCACCCAGACTGTTGATCGATTTTTTTTTAACATTTACAACTACAATAGAAATATGAGTTTTTTCTAGAACGTAATACCTACTCTTGTTCCTATCCTTTTTTTTTAAATATATGGTTTTATAACGCAGGTTCAACCCGACATATAGTATACTTATCTAACCAATCAGTCTACACGATATATTCAATCCAAAAACAAAGCTACAGGAGAAACCATTCACTAAAAAGGGTTCACAGCGGAACAAAGAACCCTCAAGGTATTAACGAAGCCAGCACAAATGTGAAAACCAAAAACTTTCCTAAGTAGCACAGCCATGTATACTACAGAGATTAAGCCTACGCGACTTATCCTTAATACTCCGTAATCCATTTGGGCCACTTCTTACGATCGAACCTTTGCCAAGAAAAGAGCCGATGCCGGTCAAAGTAAAAACGATAAGTCCACCCATAGTGCATTACATGTGGAACAAAAACGGAATCACTATTCGAAGTGGTCGGTTGGTATAGCAACTTATTTCTCCACGTCCCCAAGGCAGGGAATCCTCCTGTCGCTTAGAAGGGTACCAGCATGTGACTAATTTATTCGGGACTTGTAGGAAAAGGCAATCCAAATACTGGAGACGACACATTATTGTAGACAGGTGTGTTCTTTTAATAAAATTAAATTTATGCTGAACTGCAATAGTAAAGTGAAATAAAGATATAAAAAGATATGATCTTAATTGGCAGAGTTCTACGCTACTTATAAAAGCTTAAATATTTGGCGAAATTTGCGCTCTAAGAGTAGTACAAAGCTGGATAAACTGACTTTTAAGGAATATACCACAGACATTAGCAGTAGGAAAACCGAGCAATAGCTACTCCAGAAATATTGAACTCCGATTTTCTAGTGGGAATGTATATCCGTTTGAGGGCTGGAGAACTATTTTTTTTATGCCAATAGATTGGGATCGACTTATAAAAAATTGCTACCTTGAGTGAGTTTCAGAACGAAACTGTTTGAAGATTTGTATCTCCCAAACCCATCAACCATCAATAGCGCAACAGCCCAAATCGAATGAAGGTTTTATGCGGTTAGTGTCTCCTTGCATTTTATAACAAGCGTAAAGAAGTTCTCGTGATGAGTGGTATCCTGACCTACGTAAGGCGGTTGAAGCGATATCCGCACTAAAGCCTAGTTTTCACGATAATAGTTTTTTTCGATAGTACTTTCGCGAGAGCATACATAGTACGATAAACGATAGTGTGATAGTGCGACAGTCCGCTGTATACACGACGCGATAGCAGTAAAATTAGCCAACAATACATTAGCATTGTTTATGTTGTCAAACGTTGCCGTATCATTATGGAAAATATATCAAGGGGAGCTGGATGCAGCTGGAGTCACCGGTAAAGCTGGTTAAAATAAAAAACAAAGCGGGATAGTAGCTCCAAGCTCAAGTTCATTTTCAATAAAAAAAAAATATTGCGTGACGGGAATTTAATAAAGATTTCTTTTACAAATGTTAACATAAAATTTCTTGTCAATGACAAAATTAAATTATCACGTTAGTGCTATCAACTGTGTATCTAGTCAAACTTGATAATGTGATAGTGCTATTATGATAGCACGGAAGTAACTATCGAGAAGTTTAAATGATGATAGTTATGACAATAGTAATTATCATGACATCAGCTGTCTCAAAAACTATGACCGTGAAAACAGGGCTTAAGACAGTAACTACAGCCTGCCGAAGCGTTGGAAGCGTTCCCACCAAATCGATGTGGATGTTGGTGAATTTTCTATTATTGACTGAAGGTAGTTAAGTGATCCCTTCCGATGATGATCTTTATTGATGCATAGCAATACGACTTTTCTAGCTAAAAGCTTATTTATCACTTTAGCACTTGAATGAGTTTTATCATGATTCAATGTTCCTACGTAATATCCCAGAAGTGTAAGGTCGTGAAGTGGTTAGCGAAGCTTCACACCACATTTGCTGAGAAAAATTTCGAAGGTAACATCGAATAGCTCAGGCTCCTCAATTTGGTATAATACATCGAAAACGGGATGATGCGGGATTTTTTGCGCGCTGATCGCCGGGTCCCATGTCCGCAAGGTCTTTAACTTCCAACCTTTTGGCGGACCATATCAAGTAGAGAGGACATGGACTGTCATTACATGAACGTCACGGTCTACCATTTCGCCGAACTCAGTCTAATGTAATGATGTAAGCGCGAAACGGTTGGACGTCGTGATTTGGTGAATATTGGTTACCCTTTTATAACAACAGAAGTACAGACCGAGTGCATTTTCTGTGTATTGTCCATGTTTCGATGTTTGATTAGCAGTTCCGCAACACAAGGGTTGTCGTGTAGCCAGGCCCGGCCCTAGACTTTTCGGCGCCCGGTGCAGTATACACTTCGTCGCCCTAATCAATTTATATAACAAAAAACAAAAATATTATACTTCTTCACTTGACGATTTTTCATACAAATTCATGTAACTTTTTCTCAGGACCCGCTCAACCGATTTGAATCAAACTTTGTACACTTATTATTTTAGTAAATCGAATGCTAATGAATGAAGGAATTTCAAAAATATTAAAAACTTGACTTATAAATTTTGAAAATTTAAACATTTTTGATGTTTTTTAAACCTAAAAAAAGTATTTAGAATCAACTTTTTAAAAATTGCTTCATTCAGTATAAATACCAATACTATTCTATATTTAACCAAAAAAAGTCATCTTGATGTCTCTTATCAGTTTCGAGAAAAGAAAATTTATGAAAAAAAAATGAAAAAAAAATTGTTCTGGAGAGCGAAAAAGCTAAAATCTCTCCAAATTGAATTTTTTAATATATACAAATTGTTAATACAATTCTCACAGATGTCATTGGTCCGTTTTCAAAACTTTCCTCTATTTTTTATCAGATTATGCCATTTGCTCGTTTGGTTTAAACCAATTAATGGTATAAATAAAATTGAGGTGAAGTTCGCTAGCGGCGGAAGGTCGGTGTCAAAATTTTAAAATTGTACCGAAAAATATCGAAAAGTTTGCCCAACCACTCGCCGTCGTAATTCTGTGTCCATCCGTGTGCTGCGGTACAATTTAAAATTTTTTACAGCGAACTTTACCGCCGCTAGCGAAGTTCGTCTCAATTGTGTTTATACCATTACTTCTCTTTATCATTCATCCAAAACATTCATTCCCCTCTAGCAAAAATGTCGTGTTTCCCATTTCCCCACATAATTCACCGAGGCGCATTCGCTCAATATCTATCTTTTTCTATTGTATGGAAATCATGTCTGAGCTCTTTCAGCACACAATCAAATCAGCACCAAGTGCTGCGGCGCCGTGGAGCGCTTGCTCCAAATGAATCGTACGAACGCAAAATTGTACTAGCTGATGAACGTATGAATGCAAAATTGGAATAGCAGATGATCGCACAAACGAAAAGCTGTACTAGTCGGTATCGAAGAGTGAGAATATCTTTAAGGGAAAAAAAACAATGTTTTGGTTCTTGAACGAGAATTGAAAGAGTGTTTTTCGAAAATGGAAAAATGAAAAAACCCTGCAAAATCTAGAATATGCATCGGAAAAAGTGTGGCAAATGTATTCAAGAAATCCTTTCTATTAATTTCTAAGTATGTTTTAAATTTATAGCAAAATATTTGGAGAGATAATATGAACTAGCGCCTTCCTTAATTTGTCGCCTGGATTCAATGCGCCATTTGCACATATGGTAGGACCGGCCCTGTGTAGAACCACTAGAATAGATAACGCTGTGGAAGGTTCCTTCAAAACTTGAGAACTGCAGAGCTGGATATTGTTAGTGGGTCGATCAGACAGACGAATGTACCGAAGGAAATCGGCTCCTATGGCGAAAACATCACGAATCATTAGTAGTTTGTGCTAAAATGAAAATATGATTTTTCTAAATGGACAAAAAATACAATTTGTACGTAACTTTGGTAGAATGGTGCTAAAGATCCTATGTTATGTGTTCTAGATGAGGTTTAACTGGTTATAAGGGTTGATTCATTTAAAAAAAAAACTTAGGGGATGGGGGCTATTAAAAATACACTGAATTCCAGAGTCCAAAGTACTTCGTAATTTTTCTCCCGACTTTTTAAATACTTAACTAAGGTATACGAGTAGTCTATTTAAATCTTAAAGGTATTTTTTTCGCACAGGTCTACGATCGCTAACAGAAAGAACATTCTGTCACCCAGCCTCCAAATACGAAGCTGGAGAATATAGCAAATATTACTTAATTGTCCTCTATAGGTATATCTACTATAATTTTCGAATATTAAACTATTATTTAGAGGAACCACATGCACATCATTGCGTATAGTACCATGTGCATATCATGTATCATAGCCTGGGGATGCGTCTAAGATATTAATAAATTCATATCGTTGATCAATCTGTCTGAATTCTAAATTCTTTTGATCTGTACGAAGAAAATTAAGTTCCCTCCAGTGAAAATAAGAACGAAGGATTTCGAGTTCCGTAAATAAGAAGAAATCGACTCGTGTTACCTTTTTCTCTTTATCCAGTATTTCTTTATGAAGGGCGAAATCTTGAATTTATCGATTTATCCAAGTTCGAGGGTTACCTCTCGGCATCTATTTGGAAACCAGCATATACATAGCTCTCAGGCAGTTACTTCATCCAAAATCCTAAAAAAAAGCCGAAGAACGGGAACAATTTTCCCTCGTGGACCCATCCATCCTTCATTTCTCAACGAATCATTTTTCCTTTCTCAACCCAAAAATACCGAAGAGCTTTTCCGGGGGGTAGATTTAGGTTATGTCCTCTTTCGTACTTGTGCAAAGAGTGGATACTCGATGCTGTTCTTAAGATTTTCCCATCCCGGAGGGTTAAAAACGAACTTCTGGTACCTAACATTAAAGATATTCTCGCAAAATCTTTCAGTATTTACTGAGCTGATGGTGCTTTCAGTAATGGTCGATATTTTTATTACATTTCTTCCCTTTTTTATATTTATCTACTACCTACTATGTTGGTTTTCTGTGGAACACGGTACTTGCATGTAATGCCGAACCTGCATTCATCGATCAATTTAAGTTGATTTTAAAGATTAACTTGAATTTTCAATACAGCATACAGCAGAGTACAGAAGACGTACATAAAAAGAGATTACATCGTATTTAATTAAAAAGTTTCAGATATGAAAACTTTTCGCAACGAAGTGTAATTGGTTTTACGTAAAGGCGGTGTGAAGCAATTCATTGGTACGGTACTTTTTGATGTTTCTATTATAAAATCTGCAATAGTCCGCATATAAGCTATGCACAAGGCGAGAAAATGAACTGAAGGATATCACTAATTGGAGTGGAATATCTACTTGTTGCCGTATCCAAATCATAGCTAGGATAACCGTCAAAGAAGCTATTATTTTCTTTCACTAGGTGCAGATGAAGTGCGCTAGGTTTTTGTTGGTCGTAAGTACGTGCCACTAGACTATGAGGCTTGTAGTCCTTCACCCACATCAATTAATTTCTAGCATATTTATCAATTCAATCAAACTCCTATTGATATTCACGTGTTTAAGAGACACTTTTGCCCGTTAACGAACTGAACCTTACAAGTCCGACCAAACTTCTATGTAGATTCAAAATTTCAACATCCTAGGTTAATACGTACTTCAGTGATCAATTAAACTTTTACACAAAGAATCAAAGCACGGAGAAATCTTCTTCAACTTTGTACTGTGTACTCCGCCAATTCACCTTGCTCCATGGATGGTCGGGTTAATCTTTTACCAGAGTTTGAGAGTCACGACGGTCTTTGCTGTCTTTAACTCCTTAGTCATTAAGTCCTTAATTTTCCTGAACTTTTGCACTTGTCTCTCAAAGAAGAAATTCTCCTCTCTCAATGATCTAGAAGGGTGAAAGGCATAATCTGTCCACTTTCTTACTTTTCAAAAATGTTCGGAAAGTTGTTAACTTCGGGTCAGTCTATAGTACATATAATATCAATGGAAGCAATATGCATTTTATTTAAAAGGATGCTTAACAGAAACGAATTTAGCTTCTTTCTCGAATTCAGTTTCACGTGCATTTGAAAATCGTTTGCCTGTCCACTCAATTTAAGCAAATTTCTCTAAAATGTTTAACAGTGTTGACCACCTATACCTACTCATCAAAAAACAGCAATCGCTTGGAATGGTTCCTATCGAACTTAAGTGATCGTAAACAATATGCCAGATTTAATAGAGTTAAAAACAATCCGTATATGCCACCATATGGTGTTCCCCAAGGTCCCTGCCTTTCGTTTTGTTTGTCACTGGCCTTCTTTCGAAGCTCCAAGCAAAGATTTATTACAAACTAGCGCGTATGCGTAAGTGGAAACTGCACATTCGCGTTAGTTTGCAACTCAAATTGGGCATCGCGTACATTTGCGTCGATGGCGGTGTTTAGACGAGTATCAAAGGGATGTGCTTGCAACATGAATGTGCTGTTTCCACTTACGCCTTCATGTGAATTGGACGAAGACACTACCCCAGCGGAAAACATTTGCATTTCGAAAACATTCCTATTCAATGGATGGAAGAATTACCATACTTTTCATACGAATTTTTTCTGGAATGTTGGAGAAATGATTCACTATACCTTTTTTAGAATGCGAAAAAGATATACATATTGCATAAACTACAATATTACATACAGTATAAATACATTACTTTGGGACTGAGCTGAACAGTTGCTAGCCCCCAACAGTGCCAAAAACATACGCATTGAACATTTGCTTCGATGGCGGTTTTTGAAGCAGATCAAAGGCATATGCTTGTAGCACATATGTGCCGTTTCTACTTACGACATTCGTGCTCATCGCAGATGCCCTACTCAAATGAAGGCGTAAGTGGAAACGCGGTATACACTTACATGGTCTATCATAGTGTATATCCATATATCACATATCCACGTCTAATGCTTATGTTTCCACTGCCCCGTAAAGAGTACTGGATTAAAAACTGTTTCCATTGCATTCTAGATTAAATTTGACAGTTGAAACGAAACATCTGTTGTGTACTGTCAATATTTTTATTAGTCGACGACAGTTCGAAATGGAGTCTATGTGCAAAAATGTTTCCGTTCAACAATTAAATACTGTAAATGACAAAAGTTAAGTAAAAAACATACTTACGCTTAACAATTTTCTTTTTTTATAACTGACATTTCACATTTGACATCTCCAAGTATGACATTTATCAACATGTGGTTTGCAGAATTTCTCTGCCTTTGGCTGAATTGCAATTTACTGGGTTGACACTAAAAAATTACGAGATTAGAAACTAGATAATTTTTTAATCTCGCGGTTTGGTAATCTCAATCTCGCATAAGTAATCTACTAGAATAGCTTAATCACGTGATTAGCGGGCAGTGGAAACATGGCATAAGTGTACAATTTAAATCTCCTTAGACTGCATCGAATGTTCAATCATTTCCTCAGTTTTCAAGACTTCGGGTTTTCAATCTTTTAATTTGTTTTTAAGATTCGCGTTGTCTATTATTCACATACAATTATATAATCTGTTTAGTTTATAATATATTTCTTCTTAACTTACATTTCCCTTACTTTAAAGGTAATTGTATATTTTTTTATCACTTATCGACTGCAACGTATAACTGGAATTATGTGTAAACTTTCTGTTCAATGAGTATTTGAAAAAAATCATACATTCGAACAGACAACATGATACTCTCATATTTGACACTTTAATCATAGCAAGCTTTACTTCAAATGTAAAAAAATCAAATTTTTTTATAGAATTTAATTTAATTTCTGATTTATGAAGTGTCAAATAAGCATCAGCTGAGCAATTTTAACGGTTCAGCAAAGCTTTTTCTAAACTATTATAATAGTAATGCTATGCTGTGACGTCAACATAGACGTAGACGAAGCAAAGTATTGGGAAACGACCTTAAAATAAAATCACAGAAAGTCGAAATGGTTTTTTAGATATTTTAGAAAAGGATCTATTTCATCTTTCGAAATCTCGGCATCTATTCAAAGCTATAGTTTCTTATCGTACTGGGAATGTCAACAAGTAAGAAGACAAATACAATTTATGAAGGTTGCAGCCGCTTATATGTACGTAATTTTGCAGGAGAACGAGATATATTGACATTTTTGATTGTAGTGGAAGTGAGATGCAAGTAGGTACTCTGGGTTGTTCATTGTCAAAAGAAAGAGACTAAAGAAAACAGCTTGTAGTGGAAGTGAGATGCAAACATGATGCAACTTTTGGGTGTAGAATGTCACATTTCATGTTGTTGATTAGCGAAAGGCTTTCCAATGCTTATACTTCCATGTACTAACACAATCAGATTTAATTTGGAAAAGTCTAGTTCTAAGCCATTCCATATACTTCCATGGTTCCAGCATTGTTGTTTCAAGGAAGACTGGTAGAGTGTCAGATTAAGGTCATAGCGGCCAAGATAATTGGTCTGTTCTATTCTGTACAAGAACACTATTTGAGGTTGAGTTTGTGTCATTGATTTGACGTCAAGGGCTGTTTAGAAAATCGAGTGCAAGGAAGTGCAACTTACACCGGGCAAAAGGAACAAACCTAATAACTTATCGACACCAGAAAAAATGCTAGATCAGCACTCAGCTGTGCTTAATCGATCAAACTTTTCTCAAAACCGAATGAACTTATGTATCTCAAAGATTCTGTTCCGAAAGCTATTAAAACAAATGATGATAACCTTACACCTCTTGGAGTTTGGATATTGAAAAGTTCAGAAATTCAGTATTTCTCATGAACTGAATGAATGAAATATGACTGAATAAAGTAATTTTTTGGCCTTATAAGTTACTTATTAAATATTTAACGCTAGTACGACATGTAACACTTTTTACAAATGTGCTATTTATTTAACTACCAATTAAACTTGTATTCTCACAATGAACTAATTTCGTTTAATGCATGACCTTAAATAAGTTAATCAAACTGGAATTAAGCTAATATTTAGAGGCGAAAAACATGGCATCAATTTCAATTATTGTTCATTTTCCTCACCAACTCCACCCCAGGAATTACTAGTTTGCACGAACTGTTATTTTTCTGCCAGTGAATTGAACAAGCATTCCTCTGAATTGCGGAAGAACAAAAAACGTTAGTGTTGCATGTTACAAACATACTCTTTCATGAAATCCAGTCCATCCAGATAATATGCCCTTCGTAGTATCCCCATTCAACGTAGTGAATTGGCCATAGCAGGGAAATATCAGGTGAAAGTGTTTACCGGCAGTCTCACTTTCATTTGCAACTCTTGCCGCCTACTCACAAATGAACACATTCGTGCAAACTGCACTCGAACTCCCTCAGCAGCAGGTACACTGAGCAAAGAAGGTAATGGAAACAATACCAGTGATCGCCCTCGAAAGTGGTCGACAAGACCGTGTAGTGTATGCGAATGTGGCCATACAACATTCAACACTGAATTGAAAACGCTTTTTTACCTGCTGGTGCCTACACATGAACTGGACTTTTTTATTGAAAGTTGCATACAATTCGACAGGTGTGGGATGATACGATGTTCACTGTATTTTCATACAATTGTGCATATACCTACATTAGGGTGGTCGTTCAAAATTAAATTTTTTAGGCCGCCCCATAAAATTTCTTTTTCATGTAAAAACATAAAGGAGTTCTTTTTTTTCAAAGTTTGTTTTAGTATTTTTTTGATGAATCTGCAGTTTTTCGAAAATATCTCCCGAAATATGTAGATTTGACAAAAAATCCAATTAATGGTTTTATAGAAAATTTAATTTTCTATAAATTATTTGTAATCCTTTTCGGTCCAAATTTATTACCGAGAAGAAGGTAGAGGACGCCTTTCTTGACCATTACATTCTTCTCGATAATAAATTTGGAATGGGATGTGGCTATATAGAATTTACCTCAGCGATCCCACCAGCTGTCAAGGTGTTTCGGTTAGTAGGCAAGAATACACCTTCTGAAGAGTCTATGCCCTCCGATGACGAAACAGCTCCTTCGGACCTAGTCCAACACAATCTTATGATGAACTGGCTTCTCCAGTGAAGTTTCTTTTCAAATTTGTCATATCCTCAGGGATGGCGGTTAGTCGACAGTCGGAGACTCCGTGTTGGAGTTTCACTCCACTGACACCAGAAAGAACAACTAACTCCTAATCATAATAGCTTCTTTGGTAGCTTACCACGAAAAATCTAATAACAAAGATTATTATTGACTTAGTTTGGAAGTGAAGATATTGTTGCGAGCTAGAGCGTCAAGATACTTCAAGTAAAACTAATTTCGCTGTAAAATCAAAAAAAGTAATAACGTTTTATTCACATTCAATTCAATTGCACTAATATAGCAACGCTGCCGAATTTTTCAAATACGACTCGATTACAATCGATAGTTCTTTAATCTGAGATCGCTTTTCACTATTGTAGGTAACAAAAATTACTGTGTCCGGCTGAAAATTCTGGGTGCTTATATTGTGTACTGCGTTGGTATATTCGGTAATGTGTGTGTACTATTCCAGAGGGTTGGATAATATGCGAGGAACGAGTATTCGCGAAGTAATCAGATTGCTCTTGCATATGTGATATATTGATATATTTAACCGCCCCTTTTCTCTTTGACTTTATGTATTGCAACGTAGCCAAACGGAAGTAGGTATTCTGTGATTTCTGTTTTTCTCACCAGCAATGAATCGAGCATAATGGATTTTCAGGGTCAGATGTAACGATATTAGGAGTGCTTTTTCAATTTTATCACAATTAAAAAAAAACGATGTGGATCTACCCAAAAGCTAGTTTAACAGGGTTAACAAACCTGTTGGTAAATGTCTTGGATAAACTGTATGGGCAGGGCTACGTGTAGTTTCCCCATATTGCATATAGCTTTCATTGCTGTAGAAATTGTACAGAAATACATTGGCGTTTTGTATAATTTTGAACATGCTGTCTCCATACTACGCATAGACAACTACTCGTATTCTAGTCTTTTGGGTGCAAACTAGTATAAATAATCAGCTGAGTCGCAGTGTGCTATCTGTGAGAATGCTAAAATAGTGTAAATTTAGATGGATAGAGAAGCCGCAATAATTGCGAAAAACTGGTTATGATTTCAATGTAAAACGAATGATTATGATCTTGATCCAGTTGAAAAAAAAACACCTATTATTTAATCACATATCAAATTTGTATAAGAATCTTCCATAAAAAAAAAACTCTGTCCGAATACTTTTGCCATGCACTCTAATCTATCTGGTCAGATTGAATTATTTTTGCGTGTTCTTTGCGAATGAACTGTCAGGCACTACATTAAATAATGTCCTTAGATGAACTGAGCTTGTCACAATTGTTCCGTCAATAGCGTGCACCAAAGGCACCTGCGAACTGAAAAACACTTATCTGGCAAATCGTAAATGTTGAAAAGTAAATAAAATTCAATAGAAATTAAATTCGATAATTTGTCAGTTGTCATCAATGGCAAAAGGAGGAAGAAAGAACAAAAAAGTCGATAAAATCAGACGTCGTTCCCGGACTGTTGAAGTGTCGGGTGTCGGCCATTGAGCAGAAAATGAGCAAAGGAAAAGTGTTCGCAGGCGCTGGCACCGTCTCATACCACAATTCCTTTATTTCCTCTGTCATTGAATAGCAATCAATCAAAAACAATAACACACCCTTGACAGCGCTTGAAGGCGCAAAGTTTTCCGAGAAATTGTGAAAATTTAGATTTATGGCAGCTGCTCGTAGACTGTGTCGCCGTACATGAGCACTTAACTCAGAATTTTTGTAAATTTTAGTCCAACCGAGAGCTTTTATCTATGATTTATTACTACGGAAATCAACTGACTCAATAATTACTCGGCTATGTATATTTTAATAATAAAGCATTGTTGTACGAGTTGATCATTTATGTAACCCACCATTTATGTAACCGATAAAAAAAACATTTTGAAATACCGCAGAGATTTGAACATGGTTCTACCGAAGTACTAAACTTATAATGTATATCTTATCAGAAACATATAGCAACGGCCGTGACATAATAGGTGTGTTTTTTTCAACTGGATCACGATCAAGATCATTTATTTTACATTGAAAACAACAACAATTGAGGTGATCCAAAAACAAAATGGGATCATAGTTGGATCGTAAAGCTGCTTCTGAGTTCAACAAAATTTCCCCATTTTCACAGTTGTCGCCCTGCAGCTTCAACTGCAATGGCAGTTGATAATTGACATTTGCCAAACGTCAAAACAATATTCGCAAATATCTGCACAGTATTGGTTCAATACATAGTAATTTTAAGTACTTACTGCTTTTATTTCGTTTACATTTATTATTTTCACTAGTATCTGCCAATAATATATCAATAAATATTTGACAGACAACAGGTGACACATAATTTCTAGCAGGAATTCCAACCGTTTAAATTGATGGGATGGCAAAAATTGTGAAAACATACACAAACCCTAGGAACTCGAATATCGAAAAATTGTGAAATGGGTTTGTAGGCGATTATATAAAAAGTCTGTGGAAGTGAAAAGCGATCAAATATCTCATCAATATTAAGAAATACGTCATGAAAGTGAAGAAAAAAGTCGATATCATATCAGGGCTGGGCGATATAGCAGAATTACTGGAAAAGTATACCTCCTTGCACCTACCTCAAGAGGGGGGGGGGGTACAACTTTTGATTACAATATTTCACGAACCAATTGCACTTTAAAAATAAAATTCGATTTTAGTATAAAGTTTGACAGATAAAGTAAAATTTTGTAAGAAGGTGATGAAGCATGGAAGTGGAAGGGATAAAATTTTTTCGAAAATAGAGAAACTACGAGTATAAGGCGAGAAATATCAGCAATCTATAAAAACATTGCCACATTGTCGAAATATTGCCGCAACTAGCATGATATTGCCCTGTATTGCTCCATTAATCGCTCCACTAGTTTTGGCAATATTCGTCGGATAATTAATTGTTTTAAAAATTGATCGTGTACAAGCACCTTCATGACTGGGATTTGAGCGATTTAAGCGTTCCGAAGCTATCATATTCTTGAACGCATGTTTTAAGGCCTGTGTTTGGACCCGAAGGAGTAGAACGATTATGCCCGTTAACGAACTTAATTTAAAAATTTCAACCATAAGCTCAGATTCTAAATGGAGTGGGGCGGTATTTTATAAAACTTTTGCCTTGCCCCCCCCCCCCCCCTGGAAGAAGTTCTATGGGCGCCCTTGATAATATCCTATTTCAAACCATTTGTTTTATAAGTCAATATAATTTGAAATCTATGTTGAGAATGCAAAATTTGCTATTAAGCAATAATCTTAGGGGCTTTTATAATTATCAGAAATTAAAATATTTCAAACTAAATTTTGCAATTTTTTGTATATAAATGTATGGCAAATTGCAATTTTACCTTGATATTCACTGTATGTTTGATGGGAACTGCTGCCATACTTTAAGTACATGTAGAATGGCACTGATAGCAATTTTTTCTCACTATCCCGATTTCAATGATTTAAATTGCAAAATGTAATAAGAAAAATAGCACTTGCTGCTTTTTTTTCTTTCAGTGTTAAAACGAAAAAGATTCTATTGAGATTCTAATCCGAGCACCAGTTACAAAGGTCTGCCGTAAATACGCCAGAGCTCCACCGTGGTATTAACTGGTAATCTTACATGTAAAACCCATACTACACCTCGGGACAAAATTTAAGTACTACCTATATGGTACATGTGATTCTCTACCTCTTTCTTTCAATGTTACCGTCTTCTTTACTCCTGGTTAATCATAATCAGTAGAGTTCCTTGCATTATTTCAATCTTGGTAGAGACAATAAGGTTTTTTTTCCCCGTGTGGCTTATATTATATATTCCATATTATATAAAATATAAGTTAAGTGCACTTACTTGACATATTTCAGTCCGCAACTTTGAACCGAGCGATACCCACGAGTTCAAGTTTATATTGCATTACGTAATGATAATTAGGGGTAGTTCTCGTATAAGGATAAATCGGATTCTATCCTCCGGCGAAAACTTTTGGGAAGCACTATATCTACTATTACGCACGAGTAACGAATCATCTACTTTCTTTTTTTTTTGTTCAAAGTGTCCTGTCTGAAGTGCGGAATGATGAAATCACTGTTGGCACCTACTAACCACCCCCATGGTCGACCCAGAACAAAATCCCGTGGAGTCGTTAAAAGGAAGTGACAGTACCGGCTAAAGTAAGGACCAAAGAACCGAGCACTTTTTACGTAAAACTTGCTCGGTTACATTTCAGGGTGTGTTCCTGTTCCCTTGTTTGAAATATTTACTAAAATTGGCAGTGGTAAAAAAGGCTCGAAAATGAAACGAAAGAGTACAGGAAAAAGGGCTCCTGCCCATTTCGAATATACGTAAAGAGTGTTTGTGTATATTCCGTACACAAAAACCCCGAGTGGCGCACTAAATGCCCCTTAATGGTGTGTACACAGAAATTCCCTTTGAATTATGTTGTCGAGTACAACAGGAAAGCAAAGTACCAAAGTTGTTAGACATACAAGGCGTTTCAAGCTCAGGGAAGGACGATGAGGGTTTTGGGTCTAGGGTGGCGAAGGCTGCATACGCCATCTACGATTTAGGTCGCCTTTACGTTGGCTTTATGAGTATCAGTGTACGGCTTGGAATAGAATTCAAGCCGGAATGGACTCGGCCAGTAAGGACAGTTGATGCATATTGAACCGACGTGTTGGTGGAAAGTTGGACGTCTATTGTGCATGAAGACAAACTTCTCGAGAAGCACTTTATGCAGATGACAATATTCCTGTCGTAAAATGACAGACGCGACAATATTCTGTTCGGGGTATGGGACTTTGTTTTGTTCGTGTTTTTCCCTTCAGTTTGCGTTCTCCTTATATGCTGCAATGGTGCACTGTAAGGTGGAGACATGTCGTGCACTTTAAGGAAACTTTGAAACACTTTGCTGCACTTTACAACGCTATCGTAGTTAATAAGAACCAGACAATATACTGAACAATATAAGATTAAGAACAGTATCGCTCTTAAAGACTCGTGTACATGATTTAGAGAGCTCGTAATTTATATAATACGCAAAGCTTTAATTCAACTAAGGATAATCTTTCGAGCAATTTTATTGATTTTGCTGAAGATAAGGCAAAACATACATGCTTCAATATTTGCGCGTTGGGTTAAAATTAAATTAAATTAAACACGGTGTTTTAAAAAAAAAGAAAACTTTTGAAACTAATCGGATATAACCTACCTATTCCGCATAGTAAAGAACTTCCGATTTCAGAACCTCCGAATCGCTGATACGGATACGGATAGTACAGATGATCGGGAGAGATGATGAAGAGTGACTAGCTATATGCCATCGATCTCAACAGATCCTGACATTCCACCCAGAGATTCATGTTAACAACATCTGAAAAGGTGGGCAAGGTTGCCAGGTTTTCAAGAGAGGGAGTAGCCAATTCTCGAACGCCGAGTAGCCCAAAATCGCCAATTTTAAATAAAATAAAAATCATCTATCATGAACATCGATAAAGTTTTGGTAAAAAACAGAATAAAAATAGAGTCTTTCAATAAGGACGCCCAAACGGCGCTTGTCCGTGAGTAAGATCCGCCTACATTTTTAGTGAATGAGTGAACCGTGGCTCGCGCTGACTGACTTCATGTAGTGGAACGAGGCTTTCTTTAGGCTATCCTATGTTTGCTCTTGGAATAGGTCTTCCCAAGCACGTCCTCTCTCATCCATATTAGATAGATACTACTCTATCTGTCGAGTCATCACCACAGGTCTTCCATGGTTTCCCTGTGGGCCGAGAATAAAAATCGATGCAATTTTAAAGTCGCCCATAGACGCATTTCGCCCCCTTTTAATTTTTCCCTGCGAGCTTAGGATAAATGTCGATGGATTTTATAAAATCGACCACCACCGCAATTAAATTCACCCTGTTAATGTATTGGGCTTCACCTAATCATTAATTATCATTGGTAAAGTTATTCGTTACCACACAATCCCGAAAAAAATTAAAATCAATTGAGATGTAGCGCCACATATTTTATGGGATTAATGAAACCCCAAATCATTCGTGCATAATGTCTATTGTGACATGCGCTGTGAGGCATGTAGCGCCGTCCTGTTGGAACCACATTTCGTCGGTATCTAGATGTATCATCCAGTTTAGGACACGAGAAGTTGCTAATCATCGATTGTTTGACGATCATGGCAATGCCAGTTTCGTTAGGGAAGAAGCTCGGAGCTATGATTTTACCACACCAAAATCCGCACCAAACAGTGACTTTCCTGGGACGTATTTGGTGCTGGTATATCACGTGTGGATTGGTATCGTGCCGAATCCGACAATTTTGGCTGTTCACGCATCCATTCAGCAATAATTCGCAATATAAAATACAAGACAGCCCAAAACTTGCCGAATTCAAGATAGCCCAAAATTCGCCGATTCAAATAAAAAATAGCCCAAGTTAGATAAATCAAAACCTTGATTTTTTTGTAGCGACAACAAGATCTGTGTAGCCCAATTGGCGATAAATAGCCTGACCTGGTAACCCTGAAGGTGGGAGACTTAGAACTACAAAAGAGTAGAGTACAACTTCTTGGATTGAAAGTTCCAGCAGTAGACAATATTGGATGATGATCTGGCTGGCCATAACTACTTTCCGTCCACGCCACAAATATTATGCATTCTTTGAAACGGAAATTAGTTTTTAATTCAGTGATGATTTAAACGACTTGATGAACGGTCTCATATAAATCACAAACCAATTGACTGGAGATTGTTCATAGATGCCTATATGTATATTAATTATTAGCCATTGGTAGCACCTTACCTTCAGCCCCTATTTTTCATCCAGCCCACTCGAAGGAATCATATGAAAACTAAATGTAAGTATATTCTGTTATGCATAAGATATGCATAGAAGAAGGAACGTCACATTTAGGCCGGGAATACTTGTCTCTTTTTCGGGTATAGGGGAAGATATCTTGATGTGTTTTAGTCTGAAACAATTCCCCCCCCCCCCCACTCCTCCTCACAAACCCACCACTCAAAAAGCCACAACTTAAGGAGTGCACTTAATTCAGCCATCTTCAGACGCATTTGCGTATGGCGGTCAGACGGACTTAGCTTTTTTTCAGTTTTAAGGACTACAGGAAAAAATTCTGGAATGCTGATATTAACTGTTTCCAGGACAGATTTACTCCTTGAATTTCTATTTGGATTGATGTTCCACAAATTTGTTTCTGGCTTAGCCTACCACACGTATTTTTGGGGGCGTTTCAGTCCTTCTCTAGTTTGTAGAAATTAGCTATAAATAAAGAACTTTATACTTATGTTGCCGTTCATTCGGAACAAGACAGGCTCTTGGTAAAATCCGTTTTCTAATGCCCTGTATCGGGCGAAGAGGAGAAATAATATCTAAGTCCTGACAATGCCAACACCGAACCTTTTGTACACCAACATTTTCTTCAAAAGGAATTAGAGTTGATTGGAGCTATCGATTTGTTAATACCTTTATTGTTTGTTTTTCACATTTATTTTCAGTCGAGAAATCGAAGGTAAATCATTTTGCAAACAAGCTCTTTTGTGGAATCAGCAAGCACAACGTGTGAAATATAATAGATAGAAAATGAACAAGAATAAAAAAATAACCTTTAGAAATGCTATGTTGGTCTCGTTTTCACTATCGTAGTTAACATTCGCATTGCACACGAATTCATAGGAGAATGTGTAAACACTAAAGTCGCATTCGATGCGAATTTCTTTGATTCGCGTCCAAAAATCGCGTTCGACGCGAGGCTTTACGCTGCCACGTGAACCTAAACAAAAGTTGCGAACAGATGCGAACTTACTGTTTCCACAATCGTATTCGAGATAATTCGCATGGTTTTGTGCGATAGTGGTAATGCGATATTAGATATTATTTTAGGTATAGGTATCTTAAATCTATAATTATCATCACATGATGGTAGTGTTCTCTACAGGCACAACGGGATTCATTGTCGTAGATATTACGGAGCATTTGCCTATAATCCGTAATCTACAGAAGTAAGCATGCTGGAGAGCCATAGAGAAGAGATTTCACTGCTACAAAGAATATTAAATACTAGGGGAAGGTGGGGCAAAGTGGGCCAGGAAGGTAAAGTGTACCCCCTTAAAATTTCTAGTTTGCAATAGCGCAATCTCTTAGCAAAAATAAGTATTTGATAAAGCTTCAAGCATTAACCACAATGCACTATAAAAGAAATCCACTTTAATTACAGTTTCTCGGATTTAAATATCAGTGTTTAATAATTGGATTAAAAAAACTTGTTTGTGCCTGAGAATTGTTTGGAACAGTATCCTTGAGATGGGGGTACGGATTGTGAAACTTGCAAAGTAAGATTTGATGGTTATTTAAAAAGTGTATAAATTTTAGCAGATGCTTACTATTTAGTGTTCATTCGGGGTAAAGTGAGCCCCGGGCGAATTTTACCATTTACCAATATAATTTTATTTGATAATTAAAAATAACAATTTTAACATGGCTAGAGCGTACAACAAATGCAAATGCAACAACAGTGGACTCAAGTTGCGATGAAACAATGCAATAGCTTCTGTTGCTGAAAAAAATTGGCCTAAAGAAGGTTAATATATATTTTGGTGGTCTCAGGGCTACTCCTCAAAGCAGAGCATGCTCTCAACACACTAAAACACATTAAAATGATATGGTTTGTCTTAATTGATCCATTGCCATATTCTTTTGTTTCGAATGAAATTATACTATACCCCTTCGAAGGGCTCACTTTACCCCAGTAGTGGGGCAAAGTGGGCACTTTGAAGTTTGTATAAAAAGAAGTAGATAACTTTTTTATCAGCATCAATAATTTAATTTCACGAATACATGACTAAGCCAACATCCTAAGCTATCGATTTTGCATGAAAGAGATTTTATAAGTTTTACCCATTTCACAGAATCACGGTACAAAGCTTAGGGGTCTCACTTTACCCCGCCTTCCCCTATAATTATTATTATTTATCTTCCTGTAAAAGAAATGAAGATACTGAAATGGAGTGAATGTATGGTTTCTTCGGGCGCAAAGGGTTTCCCGGTATTCTTTCTGCGTCACTCTTCCTGTTTCTAGTTAGCCGAGACAAGGTACGATTCAAACTCAGTCGAACCTCTATGTTCCTCTTACAATCTGGATTTAAAATCGCAGAACCATGTCCAGATTTTTTTTTAACTATAATCATTCTCTACTTACCATAACTGCATTCTTTTTAAAATCCATAAAATTCTTGACCTCGGTTGCCATATCTTTCAGCAAAACAATTCCATCTTTCCGTATGACCTCTATGTCGTAATCTTTGTACCTCTGAAAGAGAAAATTAATAGTTAATTAATTTTTTTGCCCATTTACGGAAGAAAATTATTTGAAAATGCCGATACTTTATTATAATAATAAAGCAATAACGTGAAGAAGATCTTTTTATACGAAACATAAATAAAATCAATAGAGTATTATAAGATTTATCCAGCCCGAAAAGCTTTTAAAGCGCTAAACGGAGACTTGCACCTGAAAAATGTTATTTGTTGTTTATTGGTAGGAAAAGCATTACAAATTCGCTTGCTGTTTGTTCGTCTTTTCGTCTGTCTGTCTGTCCATTTGTTAATTTGTTCGACCGTGCTGCAACTTAACAAGTAAGATTGAGTTTGCTATTGTGCGAAACCCCTGCGCTTCTTCGAAGTACTAGGAAGTACTAGGTCTTGTAAACATTACTTCGGTAATGTCGGGGGTTCAATTCCCACTCTACGCATAAATTTCTGTAAATAAAAATGAAAATTTTTGTTTGTCCGGTATAGGCTCCTAAACTACTCATCCCATTGCAATGAAACTTTGATGATTTGTTGAGGATACGCCCGCGATGGTTTGAACGTTAGAAGAATAATTTAACAGTTGGTGGTTTGCGAGTTATTTCAATATTGGACTGTATTTCATATGATTTAGCGGCAGTTCGTTCGTTTTCGGTGCATTAGTTATGCATTCCTATTGCTAAATGGTAAAGTTGGACGATGGATGGAGGATAGGGATAGAGGGAGGATGGAAGATGGAGGATGCTGGATAGAGGATGGAGGATGGATGATGGAGGTTACTGAATGGTAGATGGAGGATGGTGGATGGTAGATAGAGGATGGTATATGCAGTACGGGGGATGGTTTTGTGGAGAATGGTAGATAGAGGATGGAGTATAGAAGATTGAGGATGGTGGATGTTGGATAGAGGATGGAGGATGATGGATGGAAGATGGTGGATAGACGATGGGAGATGGAGGATGAAGGATGGATTGTGGTGGATGGAGGATGGAGTAACGGAAGCAACGCGAGCAACGAGAGAAACAGGACCAATCGGTCAACCGGAGGAACGGGATCAACGGGAAAAACGGGAGACCCAGCGGCGATGGAACAACGTGAGCGGAGTAAGCGTCTAGTTCTTTGTAAGAATTTGTCAATTGCTATAGGTTTTGACATTATTAATATAAATAGCTAACAGTGCTAAATGTTTAATACCTACTACAAAATTGAACACTGAGCAGATGAGTTCTGTTTACATTTTTATCAGATTCACTAACACCATCAGAGTTACAAGACAGAAGTTTATTTGTGATAGGCAACATTGCTGTTCTGGTAGATCATATCACAACCCCGAATAGCACTAAAATTATTAACACCTACTAGTACACTGCCTTACCCGGCCCGCTTTCTGACCACCCATCCATAAGCTAATTGGACTGTACACTACAGTGTATTAAAGTCTAACCATCTAAGTCCAGTTCGGTATCCTTAAAAAAAATTAAAGTAATTCTTATTTATTTGAGTGACGGTAAGCTAAAAGTCGGTAACCTTCCTGTCATTTTGAAATTAGTTTCGTGTTCTCCATCGCCGATTGAAATGATTGTTTTGTCTAAGCGGGGGTTTGTTGTGTTCAATTCAGGTTTGATTCCCTTGCACTACTTTTTCCAAGTAGAATTCTATTTGATTGGTCTTGGGAAAACTCAAATTGAACCAGATCTCAGCTGTTTTTTTCACGATATTGCCCTAGAGATACAGAAATTGGTTGGCAATAAAGGCTCGAAACCCAAAAGTGATACAGAAAAGTATGCGTCTGACGCTCTGACACAGAATTGTGAAGTCAATGGAAATCCACCTTAACACCTGCTATACCTTAACAGTATTACTATCCTTACATATAAACAAAATGCATTACACATTCCAATGGCAGGTGAAACCTACTATCTTCATGGATTAGTACACCGGTGTAGATTGCTCGACATTTTCAGTCACGCAATACACTTCTATCCTGAATATAAATTCCTCCTATGAGCACCCCAGCTTAGACTAGCTCGTACTCATCCCCTAAATTTTTCTTTAACGCAATAATTTGTCCTTTGGAACCCATTTTTCACTCTCGAATATACGACACGTACAAAAACACACCAAGTATAATAGTAACTGATCGAAACTTTCTTCACTCCAAGTTTTTCTCGGCGGAGGTCCTTTGGAGCAAGGGCTGATAGAAGAATTTCCTCGTTTACAGTAAATAGGTCAACATACGATATCCACTCAAGGACTATCTGGGATTAATAAGATTCTGAACACGTTTTTGCTTAACAAAATAACAAAAACAGGAGTAGCAACTACAGCAGTCGAGTGACAACAAGCTAAAGCAAAGACTCCTGTGCAGTAGCAATCGATGTAGGACCAAATAAAAAGTAGTTTGAGGAATAGTCAGGGGAACGAACCAGAAGATGTAGCAGGAGGATTCAGGGCAGACCCACCGAAAAGGGAGGAGGAACAAAATGTTCAGACGAAGTAGAAAAAGGAACAGAAGAAACGAAGAAAATTAAAAGTAAAAGCAATTTGAGAACAGAAAAGAATTGATGTCATGGAGGAAACTTTTCCTTTATCCGCAATATAAAAAATGAAAACTACTGGCATCCTCTTCCAAGACTATGGTGGGCGGAACTCAAGTCTCCGGAAATTGAAGCCTTTACGAGAAATATTGCAAGAGTCAAGGAATGTGCAATTCGAAAGTATTAACCGCAAACTGTAACAGTGGATCACATGTTGCATTAGATTCCTCAGGGCAAATGCAACGTTAAAGAATGCAATGGCCATAACCAATAACGTTGGGCGTAAATGGCCGCAGTTATTGTGTCTACTAATCTGAAATTTGTTGAGTGCTGTTTTAATACCAGTAGGTATACTATACATAAATATATGTATGAGTAGCTACATACTTAAGTATTACTATAAGCAACTAATTAACATAATGCAGTTACTTGTTATATCTGAGCCTTTAAATTCTTAAAGTCCCCCGCGTACCCCGCGATCGTACCCCCCACGTACCCCTCTAATTTCCTAATCTACATTTTCGCTCACCATATCGTCAATAATGAAGTTTTTTTAAATCTGTTTTCTGATATAAACACGATCGTACCCCCATGTACTCCCCCCCCCACGTACCCCTCTAATTTCCAATCCACATTTTCGTTCACCATATCGTCAATAATGAAGTTTTTTTAAATCTGTTTTCTGATTTGAAAAGTAGACAACCGCACTGCAAAAAATGTTGGCTGTCACATTGAGAACAGTAGTTGTTAACCTGAAATCATCATATTGACAAACAAAATTTTCAATATGACAACGGTTTTCACCATACTATAAAGACGTTTTACAATCAAATGTCAATATGACGAATATATGTTTTTCAATTTTTTCGTAGTCAATATGAAAACTCCAGTTGTTAATATGAAAAACGAACCAGTTTGATATTTGCTGTTGTCAATATGAAAAACACGGTTGTTAATATGATAACCACGGTTGTCTATATGCAAACTTTGGTTGTCAATATGAAAATCGCAGTTGTTAATATGAAAACACTAGATGTACAAAAAATATTCTCTTAAGATGACAATTGTCATAGTCAATATGAAAACCACAGTTATCATTATGAGGACCAGTTGCCAATGTGAAAACTATGGTTGTCGATAAGAAAATCACCATTGTAGATATGAAAATCGCGATTTTCAATACGAAAATCATAGTTATCAATATTATAACTAATTGTCGATGTGAAAACTACGGTTGTCAATATGAAAATCACCTTTGTTGATATGAAAACACGATTGTCAACATGAAAAAAATAGTTGTCAATATGAAAACTTCAGTTTTTACTGATTAATATGAAAGCCGCAGTTGTTAGCTGGCACCGGTATGTTTAAGTCTTCTAATAAAAGTGTACCTGAAAACATGTGACAAAAAGTGAATATTATTTAAATTAAAACAAAGCTAAGCAGAAAAAGTTAAACAGTTCTCCTTATCAAGTTTTGTGGCGGAATTTATTTTAAGAGTGAAAGACAAGAATGTCACGAAAGCACTTGACGAAGTTGCTTATAAGGATTATTATTCAGGTAATACAAATTGCAAAGTTAAAAGTCTTGGTTTAAAGTTATTCCTTTTCATTTTCTTGCTCTTTTCAGATGCTGCAATATTATGTGTCTTCAATATAATAAACTGTAGAAGGATAGCACTGGAAGGAAGTCGATGCATACATTTCCAATAAAGGACTCCCAGCAGTAGTTTTGTTTGAAGCAGAAGCAACGCAGCAGTTGGAGGATCACATCAGATTTCTAGTATCTCGTGGGGACTGACTAGTTAGTAGTATTTTAAAGAATTTTTTTTTAACTTTTTTTAAATAACTCAAAAAAACGGATTTAACCTTAATTGTATTCGATGCTTGACGCTTTAAAAAAGGAAGATCAAACCTAATTTCTATGATTATTGTAAACTGTAGATAACATTTAAAATATAAATATATCTGTTATATCAGTATTTTTGGCTCTTTTATTTCTTAGATTGTGGGTCTTCCACTTGGTTTTTCAGATTTATACTTTGAATTTTCATATTGTTTCGACAACCGCAACTTTCATTTCAAGAAGGTGCGTTTTCATATTAACAACTGGGATATTCATATCAACGGCGTGGCTTTTCATATTGACTCTTGCGATGTTCATATGAACAATTTGGATTTCCATGTTGATAACTGCGATTTTCATATCAACAATGTCGGTTGTCATATTAACAACTGTGATTTTCATGTCAACAACATGGGTTTTCATATTGACTGCTGCGGTGGTTTTGGGTTTTCCGACAAATTTATGCGTCGAGCATAAGTTACATTTAGTTATGCGCTTGTAATTACATCATTTCGGGGAGGTTTGAACCCCCCAAAACCCCCCCCCCCCTGCGTTCGCGCCTGATCTACATATTATTGCAATTTTCACATTATTTCGATTTTATTGATGACCATACAATTCATAGTTTGATACCCAACAGCTTGAAAAGGATTCAGCATCACGCAAGCTATAACGCGTTTTAGGGAAAAAATGTACTGCGACTCTCGCGGGAATCGAAACAAACTTTGGAACAAGCTATATAATGCTGTAGAAACTCAATTTTGTGCTTGTTCAACGACTGCGTTAGTTAATAAATTTCCTTTTAATTACTGCTATACAAAGTACTCATTTGTTTCAAACGCATAAATTTGTAGAAAGCATAAATTTGTTAATGAAACACAGCTGAATATCTACATATCTGTCAAAACAAATCACGTCAAGCTATCATGTATCGAAATAAAACGAGTTGCCTAGTCCGAAAACTACTTTTTCAATACGTTAAATTTACCTACTTAAACGCGTTTAAATTAAAAATGCATAGTCTGTACAGGGTATTAGAATACATATTATGTACACACTATACATGATAAATACAAATTTTTAGTCGATTAAGCCGTGAATCGAATTTCGGCATATAAAGTGTTAAAAAGCTCATAAAAGTGAATGAAATTGTTGCCTCATCAGACTTATGAGAAATGAATTCCGGAAACGTATACAAACCCACTACATTCAAATGGAGATTGAATTTTGAAAAATGGTGATTTGGTTTTCAAGCCATTACATAAAATGTTGTAAATTTGACAAAGAAAACCGTACATTTGGCATTATTAACATGCAATACTGCACTGTCGATCAACTTGTCGCATCACGCCTTTATGGGTACCACGCATGATTTCATAACTATTGGCATTTTTCGAACAGCAAAGTCAACAATTAATCCGAATGAAAAAAGATTTAAAAAAAAGGTATGTTATTAAATATATTATTTTCCGAAAAGATGGCGATGTATTTTGTATGTACAGAGTATATCTTTTTTTTTTCATTTTTATTATACCTATAGGTAGTCATTATGTGATTAATATACACAAAATAATTGAAACTAATTTAATTGTGAGCATATTTGATATATGTATGTAACAAGTTCAACAATCCATCTTAATACTTTGACAACTGATACTAAATTATTTAGAAAGATTTTTTTATAATGAATTGACAGTTCATTACTTTTACTTTATTATTAATTATTAATAGTACAATATTATTATCGATATAAAAAAAAATTTGCTACCCTCAAAAATTTTTTTCCATGTTTTATGACTAGTAGACATGAAAAAGCAATAAAAATTTTCAGTCCGTCTGTCCGCCGTACGCCATAAGTCGACCGGTGTACGCAAAATCGTTTGTAGACTTGTAGCTCTCAAATACGTTGAGCTATTAAATTGAATGGACATTATTTTCAGAGGTTTACGCGTGAAGAGGGAATTGGGAAAATTTTGGTTTCTAGATCTCAGCAACCGCTTATGCTAGGAGGCTGAAATTCGGAATTTATATAGAGCTTTGATGGTGGACCCATTTGCAGAAAAATTGTTGATATGGGTGAGGAGGGTGAGAGTGGGGGAAAATAATGTGTCCGAAAAGGAAAATACCCGAGATCGATACATTCTAAAATCCATATCTCCTAAACAGTTAATGTCACAAAATTGAAACTTCACGAGTATCTGTAGATAAACATACTAGGAGAATAGATCGAAAATCAAATTTTTGAGTGGTGGCAGTGGAGTACGGGGAGGAGATTTAAAATTTTAGATTACGATATCTCAAGAACCAATTGCACTAAAAAATAAAATTATTATTATTAATTAATTATTAAAATAAAATTCAGTTTGTTAGTAAAGGTTGACAAATTGAGTTTGCTGAAAGAACAATTTTTTAAAAGGGTGGTGGAGCATGCAAGTGAAGGGGATACGAATTTTTCTAAGAATTCACGTCTCATATCTCAATAACATTGTAAAATAGATGTCTAAAATTTTAACCAAACGTAAGGCTAACAGACCCCGAGCACAAACAAAAAATTTGATGGTGTCGTTGTAGAAGGCGAGAATGAGGGAGGGTTAAACGGAAAAGGATCTGCTTTTTATATCTCGAGAACCTATAATGACATAAAACTGAGACTTGGTATTTACATAGAAAGAGCTACTGCAGTGACATGTTCGAAAAATATAATCTTGTATCGGGGGGTGTTTTTTCTCAACTATAGAACGGCTTATTCAGAAAGTTGAAACTCCATATGGTTGTATGTAAATCAACTAGAAAAGTAATTTAGATTAAAAAATGTTCGAATATCCATTATGTTCCGAAGGGAGGGAGGGGCTAAAAAATGAACAGTGAAAATAGTATGCATATATTTTCACGATTTTCGTCATATCTTCTAAGTCTTCCCAAATATTGAATTAATTTTTTTCTATGGATTCTTCATATAAATACCTAGAAAGTGTTTTCAAGATTTTTGGAAATTCGACCCCTAAGTGGGTGTAAATTGATTGTATGTTGATGTAGCAACCTACACCGCATCTCAGAATTGAACGCGTTCCGAACTTCTACCGAAAAAATAATAAGGTTGCGCCCAGAGTGTTGTCAGATTTTTTTTCGGTATCCAGTTGCCATGAAACGTGGGAAAAAATGTTTAAATGAGCAAATTTTGTTTTTAAATCGATCATAACACTTACTCTATTATGGAAATTACAAAGTAAAATGGTTCAAGGTTCTTAAAAATCAGATAAATGTCTAAATGACAGGGTTAATTGCGCAGTGAAACACCAAATATACTTTTTTTGAATTGTATACTATATGCTCGAGAAGTTGTTTATTTGGGTTTCTCATAAACGAGGAATAATTACAGTCCATGCTGCATACACTCATGCTTTAGCTTTCAGATATGCTAAACGCTATTTTCGAAATGGCAAAATGCATCTCCAACAGGCAGATTCAATTTGCATCCCTCCACAACGTTCCCTATGCACTTGGAACCTACGACTGTGTATTTAGAGTCTGGCAGAGTGGTAGTCAAAACCACCAACAAACCGCCCCAATCATCGTGACATCCACCCTCTCATTTCATTCTGTTAAGGTGAAAGGCTGATCGTTGCCTTGCTTACGAACTTCTGTTTACTTGCCTATCTGGAAAATTTGTACCTTCGTCCTCGGCATCCTCAACTACGTCCTACTATACGCTTGTGTGAGTGTGCAATTTAAATAAAATAATTTATGCTCTACGTTCGCTGCTGGTTGGGTGACAGTCCCAGACGTAAATATTTGCATAGACAAGGGCTCCACTAGGCAAACCAGCCAACCATGTATGATGCCATTGCGAGAAGTAAAACAGCTTTCAAAGTGTCGTGTGGTCTATGTAACTGCAGAATATGCGCAAGGAGTTGTGTTCTATGATACGTTAATTCCAGGAAGATACGTTAAGCATTCTCGAGATTATCCTGTTTATCTATTCCAAGATTCTGAGCAATTTTCAAGAAACCAAAGCTAAGAGTTCTTCATGCCAAAAAAATATCGGGGCAAGACCTCAAACCCAACCGCGAACTTTCCTTGAAAGTGTATTCTAGTTTTATTCGTCAAATTCCAATGGTAACCAAGCACGAAGCACCTGACGGACGAGTTCTCATTCAGGAAATGCAAGAATTAGTTTTCGCTTTGATGATTAAAATGTTTGAACCAGTGGAAAGCAAAAGATTTCGAGGAACGTGAAAAACTTTTAGACCCGAATTTAGACCACAATGGTTAACTGGTGAAGTATTCACCAAAAAAAAAAAGTGCAAATATTTGCAAATTGCCTTCAATATAAATTAATCTGTAAAGAAGGAAAAATGCTTGCGTATTGGAAACTTTAAAATTGAATACTTAAATGTAGCAATTAGCAATTATGAATTTTGACAGTAGCGTTTAATTGAATGAAAATTGGTTTTGATTTGAAGAATTTCCTTTTTCTTCGGCCTGTAGCTCATTACACATACGAGTAATACAATTTAAAATAAACCCAAATTTTGAGGACATTTCACAAGTATACCTACTAGTCGGTAGAAAAATGGAAGTGATGGTAAATACTAAATAGAGGTATGAGCTCTTTATTGTATGGAGAATAAGAACGAAGTTATCAATTCTGAACATGGAACTGTACTGAAATCCAAAGTGCAGTCCAAATTTTTGAACATTGGCTTAATTCTTGTATATGTAATCTACACAAAAAGTAGGATAATTTTGTTTGTTTTTTATGTCAAGAAAGAGATATCTAGCCGACTGGAAACACCTGCGAGGAGACAGACAAACTCTCGAGTACGATAAGAAAAAGAGAAGCAGATACATACTTATTAGTAAACCTAATTTGACACAGCGGCCGGCGAAATGAAGATTAATACTACTTCGTTATCCATGTCGATCCAATAGCGATCCAATAATTTAACACGCATCCTGGAAAGGAAAGTCGATTGTAACAGCGATGTGTACCACTGAGAAAAGATTAAAACAAAAGATTACAAAAGAGAAAAGATTAAATCAAATATCTAAAATTTGGTCTGTTTTCCGATATGGAAGTTTTCTTTAACAAAGCCAAACCAGAACCAATTAGGTACTGACGAACGTTCAATCCAGAAGACGGAATATTCGCTCCGCTTGCTGATCAATCTGATGCCCACATCTAAGATTGTCATAACAAATTTTGGCCAGTCCTTTGCTAGAAGGTTTGTCAGTGGACATAGGTTGGTTGGTTGCTATATTTGAACTGGAAGGAGAGCCTTTTAAAGTTATTGATTATGGAGACGATGGTGCTGTTAGCAAAGTGCTCCTAAGGAAACTAGTCGTCATACAGAATACCCTGTCTATATAAATGGGCAGCTAAATGTGGCTTAGATGTTAAAATTAAAAATAACGGGTCCTCTTTACCAGAAAATACAACATTGCTTAGGTACATCCCTCTCTGGATGGTACCGGCCCAGTTTTCACCGACAATCTAAATATCTGAGTGTTATAGGGGAATTGGTAACTACAAAGGAAACATAACATCCAAAGATGAACGAGGTAAGCCCTGATCGATCTTTTCTCGTGGAGAAAGGCCATTGGCAAAATATGGTTTACGAAATCTCGAATAGTTTATGGGCTCTACGTGTCTATCATCAGGTTTATGCTATAGTAGCTGTGTTTTTTATTTCCGGTTTACCATAAAGCTCGACAAAATTGCACGGCAAAACAACAGCAGTGCGGTTACGGTAACCGCACTGTTGTTGTTTTGCCGTGCAATTTTGTCGAGCTTTATGGTAAACCGGGAATAAAAAACACAGCTAATATGGTGTAATTGTCTGGTATACGCCTACGTATAGAAAAAAAACTATATCCATATATGTATATCACAGCAGCTCTAAGAACGATCAAAATTTAGTTCAATCACTCACCTACGGTCTTAAAGCACTGGACTACCTACAAGCAAGTCAATCAACAATATTGAATAATTTCAAAAACATACCCGAAAAGACTGGTTTCAATATTTGGATTTTTTTCTGATCAAAACTACCTATCCACTATCCTAGGAGAAATGCAAATGTATATTATACGAGATGAAGAAAAACTCAAATGGAAATGGAGAAATGACACTACTTGTCATAGTACAAGACGAATCTGTCCTAACCAGGATCTAAAAAGATCCAATATCATCATCATAGTAGGTGTCCTGACTCAGTGGCGGCTCGTGCTTTCCTTAGCAAGTGAGGCTGAATTGGAATATTAAAACACGACTGAGTAAAGACGTCAGTTTGCTGCGAAAAGTCATTAAGTAATATTAGTCCAGTAATCAGAGACAAAATTTCAGTAAATATCGGAAAAAAATAGAACACGGAATGTTTTGACGTAGTTAGGTTCCAATGATGGAGTAGAATAGGGAATCACTGTTTTACACCAAAATTTGATATGGCGTGTGCCCGAAATTTTGAGTTTTCTCTTTTGTCGATTTGTTGCCGTATTTTGCATTTCTCGCTAAAAATGGTGAAAACCAAATTTATAGAGAACTAAATTCTCTATCTTTCTTACCTGGACAACTTTTTTGAAAAATAATTATTTATTGCTTATATTAAGCGTAAACTGGAAAAAATTAGGAGATTGTACAAGTTTTTTTAAACTTTTCGCGCATTTTTATTAAAAATAGGTTACATATTTGCAGGTAAAAAAGATAGAGAATTTAATTCTCTTTAAATTTGGTTCTCACCATTTTTAGCGAGAAATGCAAAATACGGCTACAAATCGACGAAACAGAAAACTCAAAATTTCAGGCACACGCCATATTAAATTTTGGTGTAAAACTGTGATTCCCTATTCTACTCCATCATTGGAACCTAACTACGTCAAAACATTTCGCCTTCCATTTAATTCCGATAGTAAGTGAAATTTTGTCTCTGCTTATCGAACTATTTACCGTGCTCCCGCTCGTGATCCGTTGGTCGCACGAAGAACTTGTTTAAACAAAACTTGTAGGGAATCTTGTCCTTTACAACTTTGCCATGAAAATATGTTACCTATTTTTAATAAAAATGGTCGAAAAGTTTAAAAAACTGGGACAATCTCCTAATTTTTACATTTTACGCTTATTATTTGCAATAAATAATGATTTTACAAAAAAGTTGTCCAGGTGAAAAAGATAGAGAATTTAATTCTCTATAAATTTGGTTGCTATCGTTTTTTCGAGAAATGCAAAATACAGCTCAAAATCGAAAAAACAGAAAACTAAAAATTTCAGGCACACGCCATATTAAATTTTGGTGTAAAACAGTGATTCCATATTCTACTCCATCATTAGAACTTAACTACGTCAACAAAATTTCGTGTTCTACTTTTTTCTTTTTAGAATTCCTAGATTTACTGGACTTTATTATATTTTAAACAAAAAAATCACTAGTAACTTGATGACTTTTTCCTCTGTAAAATGGTGAGGCTCAGCCTCACTTGCTTCATGTGGCGAGCCGCCACTGGTTCTGACCGGACACTATCTAAAAAGTCCTGATTTGAACACTGTTGAAAGTGTTTGGTACTTTATAAAGCGTGCACAGGTAATCAACATGAAGATCACATGAAAGGAAGACGTTGAAGTACTTTGAAAATCAGAGCCGCTGGATTGCATACATCAGCTCGTGGAATAAATACCGCGAATATCACGAGCTGTCATCGATGCGAATGGAGAACAAATCAAAACCACTTAATTTCAAAATTAAAAATACCGAAAAGAATATAAATTCAAAACCAACATGCATATGTACATATATCTGAATAAAAAGTGAAAAATCTTAAGTTTCTATTCCATTAAATATTCAAAAATTTTAAGTTTTAAGTTTAGTTATAGATTACAATTGCCGTGTTGAGAAGTAACAAGCTTAAGCCGGGTTGACACGTTACGAGTGGAAATGGAACGAGTGAACTCAGATAGTCACTCCTTACAAGCACACAAAAACTTTACAAAGAACCATTTCTTCCTTTAGAGGACAAACAATAAGTGGAATCAAAAAATTGTGTATGGGAAAAGAGCTGTATACTATACTTACATTCTTGATATCATTCATATTGGTAAACTGCCGTCCAAACTCCCATACATCGACTCCAAATTTAAGTGCCCAGTTGCGAACCCTATGGAAAATAAAGAAAAATTGTTTAGTTAAGTATTATAAAATGTATAAATAATATATGTATCACACATATTATAATACATAGGTTTATGATAGGAATATTATGCAGGCTGTAAGGGATGGTGCTTCCTGTGATAGCTTTTTAGGGAGCACCGTCCGAATGCTGAATGGAAACGAAACTGTGTCCAAGTTATAAAATATTTTAAGGGAAAGAGAGAGAGAGGGATACGAAGATTCTGGAATCCACCTATGGAGGATAAAACACGTATGTATCATGTGCATGTAAATTGTCATATAGCAGCGCCATCTGGGACATTCTACTGCTTTCGACCAACGGTCGTTGCTAAAGATACAGCAGAAGTCAGAAGAGATAGAAACTTAAACATACGCTTCAGCACGTTCTGGAAAGACGCATTACATAATCGAAAACCTGGCCAAAGGATTACTATTTCTGGAATTTCTTAGATAATATTTTCAGTACGGAAAATAGTCGACAGATGGTGATCGATCTAAGATATGGGCGAGGTATGAAGGTCGCAACGGGAGAAAAAGTATGAACGTATAAAAGTATTCTAAGGAGAACCACTAATATACTGCCCACAAACAGGGACATTTATTTTTATGGCAATCATTTCAGAAAATCTAAAAAACGACCGTAAATAATGTAGTATGAGATTACAGATTCTTAACAACAGATCCATCTTTCAATTGAGAAATGCTATAATAATAGACTGAGAATCATATTTGTATTACGTGGTTTACACTACTCATTGGACAATAGTCCGTGCGAAACATTATTATTTTCAGGTCAAAGATCAAGGAGCGGTTTGAGTGGGAGTGCGATGGAACTACTACGCCTCTGTCACATTTATTACTTTAACGTAGTAACCTAGTTAAAGTCGAAATAAAATCGGTTTTTTAAGGCAATCAGGTTTTTTGGAAAGTTAACTTTGTCACTAGAATAAAAGTAAAAATATAGGCCGCTATTCACAGTCGTGATAAAGTTGGCCTTAAGTTAAAGCTGTCTTTAGTGTCGTATTATTAATATGACACTAAAGTCAGCTTTAACTTAAAGCCAACTTTATGACGACTGTGAATAGCGGTCATAGAAATTAAGTTTTAGGCGATTTCACTAAAACTCCATAGAAGTATGGACCAATTTACGGACTCGTCAGCTATATGACGAAATTTGTGAAAACGTATATAAGCCCAATGTCAAAAAATTCATTGAATTGGTTTCTTGGAGATTACATGAAATATACTAACAGGAGGAATAACGATTTTTGTCCCGCATAAAATTTAAGAAATATGTCGAAAACTATAAGAAAGTGAGTGACCTCCTTAAACCCCTTAGGGTTGAATGTGAAAACGCGTGACTAATAGTTTTTAATTGATAATAGTTGAAAAAAGCAATTGTCATGTCCACAAGGACAGCGATTAATCAACAGTCGAGGACTTCGCGTTGGGGTTTCACTCTACTTACGTCGGAAATCAACAAACATTTAATGGTAAAGTTAAATGAATAATTAAAACTTCTCCGTAACAGGTTTTACATATAAAGTCAACAATATCTAATTTTATCTAAACAACATGTGTTCAAATAAAATCTATACTAAAACTTAGATAACAGAATCTTATTTTAAGACTCAACGAACTGATATTTTCTATAAAAAAAATTTTAAGGGAGAGAAACGGGAACATACATTATTTGCATCGAGATGAAATAAACGACTGTCCTTAAAGCAGTAAAATATTCCACATCAAAGTAATAAATTTACAAATTGTAATTAAATTTAACAAAATTGAAAGTAATTCTTAAAACTTTGTGTATTTTTACACATTTAATTCTTGGATTCACTACTGAGAAGTCATATTGCAACACTGCATGAAATTTTCCACATTTAATGTGTAAAATTGATCATTGTGTATAAAATTAGGCATTTTGTGTGTAGTTTTGATACTCTATGCGTAGGAATTTGTGATTGTGCTTAAAATTATGCATTTTGCATGTAATTTTCATACTTCATGCGTAGTAATTTGTTTTTTGATCATATGTAGATACCTATATTAACTTAGCCGCTCCATTCACTTATTTCGTGGTTTTGTGTAAGGCGTGATTTAAAATTTAAAAAGAAAATAATGTTTATAGTGTGTGATTATCATGATTAGTCTATGCCATCGGATGATGGAGCATCTCCATCGAACCTAGTCTAACACAATTTTAAACTGGCTTCTCCAGAGAAGGTTTTTCAACTGTCATGTCCTCAAAGGCGTAGGTAGGACAGCGATTGATCACAGTCGTAATTTCGAGTTGGCGTTTCGCACTAGAAACTTCTCTGACACCGAAAAGCATCCATCTTATCAATATAAAGAAGTTTTTATATAAGATGAAACACTTTTATTCCCCTTCCTCCAACCATTTCTTTTCCATCCTGATTTTCATATCAGCTGGAAGTTCAACATTTAATTCAGCCGACACAATTACACATAAGGGTAGCTGTGGATCTATAGCCTTCTTCCTAACAATTGCAGTGCGGAAGTCTTTTCTTCAATTTTGTATTCCTGTTTCTCTGACACGCATCGCATGGTTGAAGGACGTCTGAAATTATCCCCATGTACAAGTATCGCTACACATGTAGTCTCCAAATTCTATTCCCATTTCCGTCTGTTATAAAGAATATATATATACCTCGTTCTACTCGTGATACAGACGAAATGAGATTGAATCCATATTCACCCTGACGTTTCGGGATAACGTTACCCCAAAATGCCGGGGAGGAAAATCCAAGGCGAGAATAATCTGTGGACCAGAAATTCAATACTGAATCGGGTATGAGTCCCCTTCCGGGTTCGGAATGGAGCAAGTTGTATATCCATTTCGTTTGGTGGGTGAACCTGCCTTTCAGGACAAGAGAGAATAGGAACAAGCCACCACTCATTCCAATTGAAGCTTTCGGGCAATAGAAAAATTGGGATGCCATACTTGGGATAGGTCGTCTCGCGATGGTTCCTGCTCTATTGAAGCGAAATAAATGGGAAAGAGCCTTCAAATGCTTACTTGATTTCACTAATTATGGACAAGGTAAATAATTAGATGGGATCTGAGAAAATTTAAGAACACTTTCGTTATTTGATTTATTGTATATTTACTTTGTTTGTAAGACGAGTCGTTTTTTTAGTCAGAAAAACAAATGTTTTTTTCGAAGAAAACAATAACAAATTTATTCGAAGTAATCACCCTCACTAGCTACACATTTCTCCCATCTCTTGGGCAATTTGGCGATACCACGCCAAAAAAATTCATCAGAGAATCCAAGTAGCCAGGGGTATCAGAAGGGTTCGAACACTCCCTACCCCCTCGAAATTCCAAAAGTACTCAAGATCATTTTTTTTTTTTTGTAAATTCCATTGAGAAACACCCTGTATAAGATGTCTAGATTTGTTATTAATCTCCATAATACATCATTTATTACCTACGTACGAATACATTTACATTTACTATGCTATTGAAATCGGTCAAGTTCAACGGGCAAAAGGGTCAAGCGTGTCGTTAAATTTAGCTTATGTTAATTGAACTTCGTTGTCCGCCGTCCCTTCTTAAAACATAAAAGCCTACTAAAAAAAAGAAAATAAGATATAAAAAACTAGTCTGGGCGCAACTTAAGTTGAAATTTTTTTTACTACGTAGATTGACTGAACCACTAGTGGAAACCATTTCTGTTGCGGTTGTTGAAACAAACTAATCAATTTTTTTTAAACTGCTATCCGCCCACTTCCGTGTTTCTCCTTCACTCCAAAATCTTACTTTCAGTTGACTCCACTTGTAATCCTATATAAACAAACTAAATATTACCTTTCTGGTACAATTGGTTCGGAAGATATTGTAATCCAAAGTTTTCACCCCTTAGTTCCTATACCAAAAAACAATAACGAAGTTTTAGCATCCCAACATAAACCGTTGTAGAGATAAAGTTTTTACAATGCTTCGAACCCATCTTTTAAGAGTTTCAGATGAAATGCCTTTCACCACCACTCCCACATCCCTTAACCCATGTCGACCATTTTATTGCGAATGTTTCCACTATAAAGGCTCGTGTCCACTAGCAAGCAAAACTTGTTAGAGTTGCTCTATGACATTTATTGCTGCATGTGTACACGGTTCCGAGAGCGCATTTGCCCAAGTTTTTGCTCTAGTCAGCAAACGCTTGCCTTTTCAAGCAAGTTAAGAATGTACACGCTAACTTGCGAGAGTTGAGATCTCGCAAGAAAGTTCCGATCGGTTCCGAAATTTTTCAGCAAGTCAGTAGAGTTGCATTGGATGTGAGGTTAAGTTCAGTTTTAGGAGTCGTAGTTCCACAGTTTACGTGCGAAATATGAACGGATGGTCTTAGCTACTAATGCTCTATAATAATCATGTATATTTATATACTTCTTATTAATAAATAATAATAATAATAATAATGAACGGAAAATCCAAGTGGAGTTCCGAGCACACGTTTTTGCTCATTTCCAATGTGGAACTTTATCCGATGTTGTGGTATTTTTCTTTTTCGTTTTGACAGTTCAACGAAACTTTGATGATGAAGTGTATACGGAAGAGCAAGTTTTACTTGCAAGATTTTTGTAGAGCTACTTGCTAGAGTAAAATTGCTGCAATTTGACAGATAGTGTACACATCGCACCAAATTACTCTAGCAAGAAATGTCGCAAGTTACTTGCCAGTGTACACGAGCTTTAAGGCCTAGCCCATACTTGAGACTAAATAGTCGGGAGACTGTTTAATCAAATTCGAGCCGCGCACACACCTAGCTGTCCGACTTAAACTGTTTAGTCGTTATTCATCCGCGCATTACTCAGCCGAATGTTACAGCCAATTGGTACTAGAAAAAACCGGTCGTGAGAGATTTTTATGTTGCTCAGTGCAAAGAAAAGAAATATGAAAAGCGCCCTTCCATATAGCTTCATAGCCATTAGCCATTAAACGTCAGCGTCATCTTTATTAACACGTTGAATGCTATGGGGGTCACCGGTGACCGGAATAGAAATTTTGACCCTTTAAATAGCATTGTCAAAATTTTTGACAAAAAGTGTGGCACGCAAAGTGTTAAACAAATTAATAAATATAACTCATTTCTTTTCTTTCAGTTTTTCAGTTTCGAGCAATTTATTTTTATCACACATAAATCGTGACCTTGCTATAATAAGAACATCGTTTAAAAGCAAATAAGAGTAAATTCTGTAACAATTTAAGTGCATGATCCAAAAATACATAAAAAAAAACTGTTAATGCACGTATCTAATCGTATGTTATGCCACACACCTACTACACACCAGGTAAGGTAGTATTTTCTTAATACAGAAACGTTCCAAATTGAAAAATGCTTTTAACTTGAAAAGCATCCGTGTAAAGTGCCCTTCAAGCATCATCTTTTTAGCAGCAAGGTCAAATAGCAACGACATTTTGCAGTTTAAGGAAATGATGCCAGGAACTAAAAAAGGGTTAGAGTTTAAGAGACAGTTTAAGATTTCTTTTCTTTCAAGATTGCAACAAAAGCTTTAGTCTTCAAAAACTTTTTTCTCGTTGATTGAGCTGAGAGTAGTTCAAATTTCTTTCGATAACAAAGCGATTGAAATGAAAATGTTAGAACTATTTTTTTAAAGTAGCTACCACTGTTCATTTATTCTGAAGAAGATATTGTATTTATTAGGAAACCAAAGGTTAAATTTTTGACTACATAATCCTATAAACTCTAAAAATGCAGCATCAGTCCCATATGTGCGAGAGTGTTTTTCGGATTTCCAAAATCCAACCCCATTTCAAATCTATATTTTTTTTCTTGCTTAAGTAAATTTTCTGGTATATCTACATAGTTATACGAATGAAGGGTATGGAAAGTTTCAACTTTCTAGCAAAAAAAATTCCTGAAGTACAAAAAACACCCGCACCCAGAAATGTGCTAGTCTTTTTTGCTATACTGACTCATACTGACATGAACACTTATCTTGTCATTCTTGTCGGTACTCGAGAAACAACTTTTTATACTCTAGATGGAGTCTGAGAGTATTTAATCCAGTCCAAAAGCTTGTAACGCATAGAACCCTCGGACGAAAAAAAGTTATATGCATACCTATAATTTTTTACTTTATTATTTTCTAATAATAAAATATTTTATTTGTGGTCCAAGTCCAATAACTCAAGAACGCCTTGACCTCGGATCTTTTAATTTCTTATCTGGATGTTTGGTTGAATTTGTAAGGCTAAGTTTGTTAACCGGCAAAATCATCTTACCCTTTCGGGTTCCTTAAAACACGTTCTCAGAATTGGCCGATAACTTCTGAAGGGTTTAAGGTTCGAATTTGAAATTTTGTATGCGTTGACTTTCCAATAATTGGTAAATGTATAATTATGAAAAACGCATTAGTCCTTTGTGTAGCTGCCATACAAATATCCTGTCAAAATGTCTTCACTTAAATTACGGAACTCACTATAACTCAAGTAATCGCTTAGCCACGAATTTGAAATTTGTTGTACAAATTAGTTTTTAGTAAAAACAAAGTTCGAGTTTACTAGTCAGCGATTCATCCTTTTACTCTTTCAGGTATACCTTCCATACAAAAAATCCATAAGACACGTGTTCAACAATATTTTTCGATAACTTTTGAACGCTTCAAGCTTGGAATTTTAAATTTGGTACACATTAGTTTTAATTGGTTTCAAGAAAAAGGATAGGTACCTACATATATATATAGGAAATCGAGTGAGTCGTTCCTGCACCTGCACATCCGAAAGTCCTTAAAACAATAATATTTTTCCGGTGGCTCACCCAGTTCAAGATATGAAAGTAAACAGAGACGATATTGACTTTTAGATTCGAATGGCAACCAAATGGAAGTTCTTAATAAAGGTCATACTACATGCACACACCTAATTCTACTTTATCTCCAACTACAATATAAATCGAAGTTTAGTATCAAGAAATACAATTTATAGCCAGGATGGCTTAGTGGCTAGAGCACTTGCCTTCGGTGCACCTGGTACCAGGTTCGAATCTGCTTGGCGACAAGTAATTTTCGAAAATGGGATTGGGTGCCGGACTACCAGTTCACTCAGCTGTAAATTAGTACCTGAGTTAAAATCGGGGTAATAATCACGGACGAGCGTGTAGCTGACCATTTCACCTCCTAGTGTTCCGTGGGTCTCGCAATGAAGTAACTCTGGCATTACTTCAAGGACTAGTCCCGATTTGGGCTGTTGCGCCATAGATACAAACAATTATTGAATTTCAATTTTTCGCATGAGCCATTCAAGAGATATGGACTTTAGAATATCTAGATCTCAATTTTCTAGCGAGTCGGGAAAATTGTATTTTTTTCCTTTCCTTTCCATAGCTATCCGCCATGTTCACAATTTTCTTCACAGTTGCTTCACCATAGTATCCATTTAATAATTCGAAATTTTAATTTGCATTCTTAAAGGATTCCAGTAATAAAAAACCAATATGTTTCCCCACAGCTCCCCTCACCGACCTTCATATTTTCCAACAAACGTAGCTACTAATACCGTTTTCAAACATTAAATTTATAAAAGATTCTTAAACAAATTCAATTGGGTTTTCATAGAATAGAGAAATAAAAAATAATTAAATATAATATTTAACTCGTCGACATGTTTAAATTTCGAAAACGGAATATGGTAGTTTGAAGTGCTTACAATAACGACCTTGCTGCTACTGGTAAAACTTTCGTCTTTGGTGCATTCGCCAAACGCAACTTTCACAGTGACTAATGTAATTCAGCGCCTCTTACCCTTGGGCAAGCAATATAACCACCCCTGTCCAATCCTTGGATCAACCGTTGCAGAAAAATGTTTTGGAATCAAGGAGCGCACCGCTGAGCCACCGCGCACACTAGACATCAAATGACGGCCCATAGCAATGACTTTGGAAGCTCGTACGTCACTAACATCCCCAAAACTACCCAGATCCCTGATAAACTTGACCAGCTTGTCAAAAGATTGACCAACCACCTCAATCGCTTCCTTGCTTCCGGAATCAATATTAAAAAAAGAAATTTGAAATCTAATTTACCAAATTTTGATACCTCTACAAATACCCATTAAGATTCAAAACGCTCATATTTTGTATTCTCACATAGCGTCGTCACCAAAACTTCACGAAGTTTTCCATTATATAAATTTTCCAAGAGAGGGAGCGAAACATCCCTGCCTTGGCGTCTGTATTGAATAAAAGTATATAATGCGAGATTCCCATTATTGCATTGCTATATAGAATTGCCAATCATCATCAAGATAACTATCAAGGGCTGTTTCATTTAATGTCCTTTTCCCATAATGGCCAACTAGTTACAGGAATCATGTTCCAAAACGAGGAACTCGAGAAATCTATGAACTAGAAAAAAATCTTGATATCCTGAAGCATATTAACATATCACACCCTTCCGCAGTTCAATAATTTCATATTTAGAATTTAAGAAACCTTTATGGTATGAATCCCTTACGCCTTACAAATAAGCCCATAATCAGCCAAGCCAAAAAACTGTTACATAAAATCTCTGTCTTTGGCAATAAAAAGCTTATTTCGCTACTCCTACATCTCTCTGTGCTGGCAATAATTAAATCAGCACCGCCCAATCTTTAGTGTCCTTATCCACAAAAAGTTCCTTAAGGACGAGGCTAATTCCTTACTGTCATGTTGCTCATAAGCTAAAGAACACGCTCGGCAAGGAGAAATATCGACCGCCAACGTGGAAATTTTTCTGTTATACGTGTCATGGGGGTTAGTCGACGATAGAATCGGAATTACGAGAAGCTCGTATTGTCTTCGGGGTGGATGAACGGCAATAATGCTTTTCATATTTCTTTGCCCCGTTTTGGTGATAAAGGAACCGACCTAAAAATATTGAATCAAAACGGCGTGGCAAATTATTGAAGAAGCGGTTATGGATATTGTGCATAACAATTGTACAGCAAGCTATTGTATAGCCCAACTGTCTGATTATATGAGAATTGCTCTTCATTATTTGTACCTCTGTTGGTACACCCTAAAGTTTACTGCGTTTGTCTGGGGCAGAACACAATGGATAGTTAAGGTACTGTAAAATACTGTAAAATTTACAAGGTAATGAAAAATCAAGAAAAACAACAGATAGGTAGCATTTATGTTCAAGCCTTGCGCATGACAACCGTCTCACCTCTGCCAAAGGATTTTATATTTATGAATACACAATGTAAACTACTACAGTGAGACACAATCCTTAACTGAGGAGCTTGGGGAGTACGATTCTTTGCACACCTATTACATTATCCTATGCAATTATTACTTCATTATTTCAATAGTTCAATATTGTAATCAATTTTTATATAAAAAAAATTTCCTACCCTTCATGACTAATAGACACGAAAAAGTCAAAAAAAATTCCAGTCCGTCTGTTCGCCGTACGCTATAGAATTGAAATATTTGTTATGAATAGACTGGGTGGGTCTCTTAAGTGGCCACTTTTTGAGGGGTGGAGATGTGAGGAATATGTAGGTGGGTGAAGCATTTTATATGGAAAATCTTAGTTTCTAGATCTCAGCAACCGCTTACGCTAGGAGGCTGAAACTAAACTGGATTTACATAGATCGGTAATAGTGGACCGATTTCCAAAAAAAAATTTCGATATGAGTAAAGGGGTGTGGCATAGTGTGTCAAAAATTAAAGTAAAAAAAAATCCTGAAATTGAGGCATTTTTCGGGCCTTTTAACTGATAACTTGCCTTAAAGTTCCAGTAGTTAGAACGTAACTACGTTCGTAGGAACGGGCCCAAGATCTATTTTGATGATATTTAGTGCACCGCTGCTCGTTGTGTCTGCATTTATTTGCAAAGGTTGACCTTTTGTTTCTTTATAGGTTTATATTGCAGAAATCGTGTGAAATATTTTTCTAAGAGGAAGTACATCTAAAATGGGGTACAGTTCAGAAGTTGGGTAAGTTCAGAAGTTGGGTAAGTTCGTTCTTTTTTCAAAAGGATTTTGAGTTATGTTTTTTTTTCATAATTTGCAGAGGTTTCAACATTGCGTCTGTTGCGCATCCCTATAATTCCGTATTGTAGAATTGAGTAAACTTATGCGAAGTACAAACGCTTAGTTTCCTTTTTCGTAAAAGATCTGACTTCGAAGCAAATGGGAATAAGTTTTTTCATTCTGTTAATCATGTTCAAAATTTGAATATCCCACTTCATCAGGTGATCAAAAATGATTCCCAGATATTTTGTGTTTGATACTTACTGTAGATGGTCGCTACTGCAAACCCGGGTGCATTTACTGGAAAGAATTTGAATATTCATACTATCTGGCAGTCCTTTCTGTGTAAGGGAAAATTGCAAGCAACAGGATTTAGTAGAACTCAGATGGTTGAAATTCAGCCAATTTCGCACAAACCATGATTATCTTTAACTTCCACATCTTCACAGGATTCACCCTCGAAGTATGTATACCATTGTGTCGTTTGCGTAGGATATCATTTTTTCCAAAATAGATTGATTATAAATGCGGCTACAGGGAATAAGTAGGTAAGTCTAAAAACGAAACTATTCAGGTCAGCACATTTTTGCTATTTTTACTATTGAACTATTCTTGTGAATCCAGTTCTTGTTAATAAACTAAATTTATTGATATCTTAGTGATCAAATAACGTATGGTTAACTATAACTTCTTCATAGTGCGTGCAAGTCTTGGGAGATGACCACAGTACACATATCCCAATTTACTATTTTTCGACTTACCAAGTTATTCCCCGTGATCACTGAAATATCATTGGTATATAATAAGAATATAACTGGTCCCAATACAGTCACTCCGTGACAGAAAGTTGCACGGTTTGTACTGATAGTGTAATTGATTTTAATATACTGAGATCTGTCTTTTAAGTAACCTCAGTAATTATAGCTACAAGTCTCCGTAAATTTGTTTATTCATTTTTCGTGAGGCATAGTATCCTCTTATAAGTCAATGCCATCCGATGACGAAACATCTCCTTCGGTTATAAAAATATTGTATTTGGTAGAATTTTGAAATTGTCAGTGTTTTAAATTTAGAGGTAACGAGTATAGTAGTTGTCGATGACATTAGGTGTGTTTTAATGCTCTCCAGAGTAGAGCACCTAATCGGCAGGCGAAAAAAAACGATCCAGGGTATTATGTGGAGTACATTTTGTTGGAAGATTTGGCAGCCCTGCGCTGTCAAGTTTGAAATTTTATTCAAACATTGCAATCACTCACCTTTTCTTTTCTTGCTTATTAATTTCACTTTAATTTCTACCAAAAATTTAAAAAAATTATTTTTCCTTTCTTTGCTGCAAAACTTACGGCAATATAACTGTCATCGGATTTTATTTAATTGCAGTTCGGTTGCATTTCTGTTGTGCTGCCAACCGTTAAAATCGAAACGAGTAAAGCGAATTAAAGCGAATTCATCCTAGGCTCACACCATTTCATTCTCTCCGGAGTAGGATATGTAACCTAGTAAAATTAGTGGATTTAGTATCCTGTATGTTGTTGTTGTTTCACGTATACTTATGCTGTACTATCCTACTCTGGAGAGCATTAAAACACGCCTATTATGGGTGAAAGTCTATGTAATTTCTATGAAAACGAAGTACAACTTTAGTAGCCTACAGGCTACATATTTTCACGCAAGAAATTGTTATCGCAAGTATTTATATAAATGAAATGAAATTAACTTGAATTTAACTATAAAATTGTAATTGTATTGAATTAACTACTAATGAATTGAATACAAATTAAATTAACTTGAGCTGCCAGACAGTAGTTGATTTGCTATAGGTAACTTTGTTCTGGTAGATCGTATCACAGCCAATAGTACTGAAAAATTATTATCACTAACACCTTCTAGTACACTGTCATTCCCGGCTCGACTCCTGATCTTCCTTCCCATTCCTAAAAACTGAGTAAGTTCGGTATCCCCTTTCTTCTCCACAATTCCCTCCAACTTCCAATTCTCCTTCGCACCAATAACATATGGAAAAATATTCGATAGAACGAAACCGCGGCCAAATGGGATCAGTTTGTTCTTGAAAATTAGCCAAAAACAGCTATCAACTGTAGGCGCCGTGCTATGGTGCAGTGGGATCACAACGGACCCATCTAGCAGTCTATGTGCTAGCTATCTCTGCCAATAGCTACCCACGTCACCTAACCTAACCTAACTTGAACGTACCAGTAAAATTGGAAATATTTGATAAGACTCCTCACCCCTACCACAAGGATATATCCTTAAAATGGGGAGTAGTGCTAATTGTCAATAGTTGTATATAATATTGTAAAATAATAAAGCATTTAAAAGAAATTAAATAAATAGATAAAAACAATAAAATTTGGAAGTAACTATTCTACTATTCTAATGCTACTGATAGACGGTCACTCAAAACCGTCAATGCATTAACACTCTGACGTCAAAATTACCTAAAATGTGGTCACAAAGTTGGCTTTGTTGGCTTTGTGACAGTACTTGAGTTTAAATACAATATTTAATAAATTTTTTTTAACGCTAACTTTGATTTTTGTATTTTAATATTGCAATAGTTTTTGTTCGTACATAGAATAATACTGTATATTAACTGAGGTAAGAACAGTTTAAATACTTTATTATTAAAAAAAAAAATTGAAATCGTCCAATGCTCTACTGAAGAATCTAGACTCGCATAATAAAAGTTGAAAAACCTTATTTTAATTTATTCTATTAAAGTACCGACTTCACAGTTGCACAAAATAATTAAGTGATTGATACGAATAAAAGTCGGCTGATACAGATAAATTTCTAACTGAAGAGATTTCCGTGCGAAGTAGACGGATTTAATATTTTAACATAACGCAGTCACGATCGGCTGCAAGCCAATCGTATGATACTCTAGATGAAATAGTAATATATTTCAGTTGGGAGTACATACGTGAAAAGAATGAAGAGTGCACATACAATTATTGCATGACCTTCTATTTACAGGTAGAAACTATTGTATAGTGGTTACTCGATGGGTGAAATTAAATAAGGACATTTTTACAGAATTTTTGTATGGCAACTACATGAAGGACTTATGCTATATTTATCATATTAATACTTTCAGCTGTGACTATTATAGAATCAATGTGTTAAGTATTTCAAAACCGTAACTTAACGCGTTCTAAAGTTATTGTTCAATATTGGTGAACACGTGTTCCAAGGACTTTTGTATGACAGCAACCCTAAGGAGTCGACGGATGGCGCTAATAAATGAGTATTGTTTTTGATATAAAAATAATTGCTATAAAATCTTAACTCCCTGCTTTAACTCGTACTAAAGTTATAGTGGATTCTGTAACTGGCATGAATTTTAAAGTATGCAGAATTTCAAGTTCCTATCATTCGGGAAATAATTGTGAATACGTGTTTTAAGGACTCTTGTATAAGAGGTACCCAAAGGAATGGAAGATATCGCTCCATTAACGAAACTAACCCTACTTTTTCCATTTTACAGGTGGTGACCAAACTTCAACTTCCTAGGCCAACACGTTTTTGAGTTATCGTGCAAACGGACGGACGGACAGTCGGATAGACGGACGGACAGCAAACGGATTGGGGGTTTTTGGCCACAACTGAACACAAAATATTAATATATACATATATAATTTTTTTTTGTCCGGGTCTCGGTTCTATGCGTTACAAACTTTTCGGACTGGATTAAACTTATAACACTTCATCTAGAGTATAAAAACTTACTTTTCGAAATCTGGCGATGTAAATTTAAATTTATTGTCATATTTGTTGTATTTTTTTTGTACAATATACTCGTATAATTTGACTATATTTTTAAATATTCAATTACAATTTTTTAAGTTACAAATGGTTTGCGTACAACGAATATCAACTTGGTTCATTTCTTGGTAAAATATATTCAAAAACCATGTTTGTGTGTACTTGCAGTACCGACAGCAAAATTCGCACCATAAAGGATTTTTATGTCTATTATAATTTTCTCTCAACTATTTAGCTACATTCATTTCATATTCAGTTAATTCTTTCAGCTCTTTAAAATGCGCACATGTAACATGAAAGAAAGAACACCTTTCCGGTATAAATAATATATTCTTTAAATTGACAGCATAATCCGCGTACTGCAGACTTGGGAGTGAGTAATTGCCTTTTCATTTTAAACCAAATGCCATGTATATATATATATGCTTAGGTATATTATTATGAACATAATGTAGCACATATATAAAACGAATTGCTGCCAATGTGGTAATATCGTTACATATTATCATTGAAGAATCCAATCTAGTGGCCTCGAATGAAGAGGTTGATGTTGCGCATATTATGGTAATTGTTAAGCTTATAGCTGCCATAAAAACATAACAGTAACAATAAAAAGTTTAACAAATTGGTTTTTCGAGGTTTATGTGCTTGGCTGTATCTACGAAACATTAGGAGCGGTGTATTTAAAAAAGGATTCTATTTCATATGCTAAGGACCTGCGAATTTGGAACAGGGTATCATATCTCTTCTTGGCTCAGGACTTTAAATTTAACAACATTTACAACTAACGCCATTTTACGTACTGCTGAGTTCAGAGGAAAATTCTCTTTTCTCGATTTAATCTGATTATTTCAATATATTAGATACTAAAGTATCTATTTCTATTGATTTAAAAAAACTGCAACTGAAATTCGTTTTTCATTTCAGGACTATTTAGAAGATATAAAAAAAAAAACAAAAAAAATTTAGTCCGTCTATACGCTCCTCACCATATGCAAAATTTGAAGGCTCGTAGCTCCGAATCCCTTTGAGGTTTGAGCTAAAAAGTTAAAAAAAAATGTAGGTTGTAGATTGGGTGGCAACTTCTTGCCTGTTTATAGATGTGTAATGAGTAATGATGGGATGAGCGTGCTACAAGATAAAGTTTTGTTTCTATATCTCAGGAACCGGTTATCCTTACTAAGCTTTAGTCTCTCAGATGTCGCCTGTGTGCTATACTTCCTAGACAGGTCTAGAGGTACTTGACCGGATGGTATCCCACCATTGTTTCTATGGAGTTTTTTTCGGTTTTTGGTCCAATCCATTATGGTTGTTTTATATCTATCCTAAACGACAAGTATTTCGGAAAACGAAAATGATCAATCTTTAGGCCTATGTTGAGCGATAATCATCTATGCACTCGAAATGTATTCCCAACTCCACGCATCTTACACCGACTTCTCAAGACCTTTCGTTAAGCTGATTATTGTCTACTTGTTTCTAAATTTGACGCCTTAGACAATTCCCTCAGCCATCTGTGCATCGTACATCCATTATGAATGCTAAATCTGTTAATACCGCAGGGATCGCATAAGGTCCCTTATGTTTTTTAGTTTTCTGATGTGTCTAATCTAATATAATCGTTCGCAATTTTTGCAGCGCATTGCTTTCAAACTATATAAACCAATTGAAAGAATTGTTTATGATAGTCTACTTAACATTCTAAGTCTGTCATCACTGTCGAGACGACTGGAACGATGTGAGTTGCTCTATTCGGACTTTCTTGAATGCTTATATGTATTCTCGAGCTCCTAGCCATTTGTCACGGTCTAATCACAAATTTCTCAAATTTGACAAATCGCTCAATTATGAATGATTTTAAAAGTGAAATAAGTCACTTTTTAAAAAAAAAATTATTGTGACATTGTAACGAGTTTTTATACAACACAAAGCAACTTTCTGAGAATGATGCACTTGTTTCATCACACTTTTAACAAATACAGTAGTCTCCCGGTAACATGAACAAGCGTTAACGTGAACATACCGATACTGTGAACAGCAAATATTTTCTATTGACTAATCTACAACGTGAACAATGTTACGTCAAACGTGAACAAAATCAATCAATCAAGCGTAGAAAAGCATCTCTGGAAAGAAAATTCAGACGTCAATAACGTCATTTTTTCCAAAAATGTAATGTAATGTTATGTATAAGAAATATAATATATGTATAAGAAATATAATAATTGCGTTTGATTTTATACTTCCACTAACGTGAACTCTCCCGCTAGTGTGAACGCGTCCGGGTTTATTCTGTTCACGTTACCGGGAGACTACTGTACAAGTAAATTTTCCTGAAAGTTAGCATGATCTTATTTAAACATGTTAAAACGCAAACCCTTAAGCATGTCGATTTAAAAACGAAAGTGACTTATTCCACTCTCAAAATAAACGGCTCATAGGTATGTAGAATTTGAAAATGTCACTAATTGTCCGGTCAAACGCTGAATGTACATAGTCGGTACTCTGCCAATTTTGAAATATTCAATAGTAACGTTCAAATCTTAAGGAATATACATTTTTTGGTCTGTATTTTACCTTTAGTTTCATTTTATTTTATACTAGCTATTGCCGGGCATGCGTTGCAAATGGGGCGGTTTCCAAGTTTGCTTCCCGTTGCTCTGTTGCTACCTTTACTCCTGTTGCTTCCCTTGCTTTCGTTGCTTCCTGTTGTTAAATTCTGTTTATGCAAGTGTCTTCCAGTATTGTTTCCATTTGTTCATCTGTTTCTATACTCCAGATAAAATCACAGGGTATTATAATTTTAATTCAGTCCGCAAAGCTTGGATCGCATAGAATCGAACCTCTGACAAAAAAAAGTTACACATTTGTTTATGTTCAGTTGTAGTCAATAACCACAAATCCGTTTGCAGTCCGTCTGTCTGTCAACTCAAGACCGCGTTGACCTAGGAAGTTGAAATTTTTTAACAACCTGTAAAATGGAAAAGTAATACCATGGATACACTGCTTGTATTGATATCATAATATCGTCAATACCAACAGTATATCACCCAATACTAAGCATATACATACGAGATAAACGAACTGTTATATACCTATCTAGTATTGAACCTGTTTCATGGTATACAAATTCGATAATTTTACCTAGTGTATTTTACTGCTAGTAGTGCCATTCCAAAATTGTGTGGCGAGTATCGCAACTAAATGTCTTTGTTTGCTTATACCAGATGCTGTCAAATCATACCATATGTATGTATATGCAGTGTATCATGTGCAGCTAGTTTTAAAACTATGATTTCCATACCATATCTTGTATGTTTTAATAATGGACAATATCCTTCAACTACTTCGAGTACCTCCCACACAAAAGTCCTTAAAACATATATTTAGCAATTTGACTTCAGGCCGGTTTACTATACATGGTAACTGCAAACAATTTTCACTAAGATTGTAAGAGAGAAGGAAAATCTCTACTAAGAAACTGATCAGGAGTTAAACGAACAGATATTATATCCAGCAAAAAATATTAACGATATTTGTGTGAATGTCATTTTTTGCACTGGTTGCTGCTTTCTACTCTGCATTGAAAATTCGAAAGTTCGAGATTTCTTATCAGCGAAATCCTGTAGCTCTAATACAAAGAGTTTTAAGACTATTATTCAAGTATATTTTCTAAATTGAAAATATTGTGCACATTGGTTTTCAAATGATTAATATGGTAGAAATGAAGTGAGTCCTTTCTCCAAAAATAAAACTTTACTTTCGGTGATTTACCAAGTTCCAGATATGAAATTGACCACTTAAGGTATTGTATTTTACTTTAGAGTAGCACCCAAATGAGAGTCCTTGATAAAAAAGAAACCGCACTCCTTAATCTACTTTATCCCCAATTATAACATTAATCGGAGACATCTGCTCATTATCATGCTTTATTATTCTGTTTATGCATTATTTTTTATTTAATTCTTTTTCTTGTACCTGTAACCTGTCAATAAATGAACAAAGAACAGTGGAGCTATTCGGAAAAAAAAATGTATATCTATGGAAAAGAACGTCAAAGTCTGCCCCCGGGAGCAGCTAGGTTACTCTAAGCAGGAGAAGCGTTGCAGAGGAAAGATCGAACTACAGTTTTGTAAAGAACTAATTTACTACTGAGTTAATTTACTACGGAGAGTAATCATAGAAAGCTAAAAATTTAGTATCTACTACGAGGGGCGTTCGAAAAGTAACTTAAGTCGGCAAGAAAACACTTGATTTTTGGAAAAGTTTTTATTTATTTTTCAACATAGTCTCATTGTAACTCAATACACTTTTCCCAACGATGCTCCAGCTTCTTTAACCCTTCCGTATAATACGTTTTTGACAACTCCTCAAAATGGGCCTCTGTGGCAGCGATGACCCATATCTTTTTTCTGCCAATGATTTTTTCAAATTCGGAAACTAGAGAAAGTCGCAGGGGGCCAGGTCTGGAGAATAAGGTGGATGCGGAAGCAACTCGTAGCGTAATTCAATAATTTTTGAAGTAACGGCACGCGGCACCCATCTCGCCGATAACTTTGACATACCCAAATGCTCATGTAGGATTGTCCAGACGCTGTTGGCTGAGATGCCCACAGCCTCTGCTATCTCGACCTTCAGTCGTCAATCGGCTAATACGATATCATGTACCTTATTGATCATTTCTTGGTTTGTGGCCGTTTTGGACGTCCAGGGCGGGGTTCGTCATCGATGCTAGTACGGTCACGTTTAAATTCGTTTACCCTGAAAATGATAGTTGGTAACGAAGGAGTAGATGAACTTCTTGCAAAATCTGATGAATTTCGGTCGCTTTCTTCCCTGCCAAATAAAAATGTTTTATCACTGAACGAAATTCTTTTTTTCCCATTTTAAAAAAACACTAAACACGTCGTATTCAATCAACCACCAAAACAAAACTAAGCATCCAAAATGGCTAAAATTTTGACAGCACTTTTACAAAAGACTGAACTTTACAGCCATCATACTTTTTTTTTGATATACGCGTGCTGTGTGTGTTTGACTTAAGTTACTTTTCGAACGCCCCTCGTATATAGCCCCACAGTATTAGCAAGATGACGGGGTGGGTGGTGATTTTTTATCTCAGAAACGGCGCTAAAAAGGTGAAACTGAGTACGTATGTGTAGATGTACTACAGAAGTACGTAAGTTAATTTTGTACCGAGGTCTATACGTTTTAAATGAAGGACAAATGGTTAATACTATGACAGAATTTTTTGAGACCTAAATTGTAAATTTTTTGCTAGGTAATGAAAAAAATCGGTCAACATTCCGACCACATCTTAAATGTAGTGAAAGTTACTATGGTTCAGACAACTTCATATATGTACATATGTATATAGATAATTGGCCGTATTGTGTTGAGACACTACTCAGTTTTTAAGATAGACCTCGAGCGATTACCCGCTGGCTAAATAAGAGTCGAACCCGCTAGAATACCTGCAGATACCGCCCCTGGGTATCGCACTTGTTGCATTGCCGCTACAACCTATCTAAAGAAATTTTCATTTTGCACAAATTAAGCACCAATTTGTGATTTTTTCCGCCATCTTCCGTACAAAGTTTACTTAAAAAATGACATAGTGATGGAAACAAGGAAGTGAATCATGTTCGAAGGACATGATTAAGAGTATTGAGAAACTGCGAGCACATCTACGTTCGACTTATGCACTCGAGCGCAGCAGCGTTTCTTTGTAGTTTGTCTCCTTTACTTGCAGCTCTCCTCAATTCCATGAAAATTTAATTTTACGCCGAACATCCTTTCATTACGTCCCACATTCACGAAACCTTGGCTTCATTATAAATATTAAATTATATATTGCAAGGAAAATAGGGAGAGAGAGACTTAAAAACAATTTAGCACCACTTTCGGTATATGATTTCTTATACAAGCCGAATCCGACTTGATGCCGACCATAAGCGAACACGTTCGAATTTCCTAGTATACATAAAGAAAACTAATTTTAATAAAAATACATTTATAGAACGGAATAATTGAAATATTTCATACTCATTATGCGGTATATCCTCATCTTGATCGCCAACAACAATTATAGAATCCTGTTTGACGGCAAACATGATGATGCAGAACATGAAAATGCCTGCTATTCGGTTATCCATTATGAAAATTCACCGTTTTCTCTCAATTTATTTTCCACCACTATTTCGATACGATTTTCACATAAACGTATTAAACTTTACGAATCGTTTACATTGATTATTGCACTAAATTTAAGAAAATATTGTGAATCATTTTAACTTCAGGACCAGCAACAAAATCGAATCATCGATTTGTGAACACATTTGGCATTTTTAGACGAATTTCGAAGAAAACGGAGAGAACATGAAATTTAATAATCAAAGAGAGAGGACACTTTTTTTTTTGTACCCGAATCGTTTTGAAATCTTGTCACCACACTGTCCTACTATCGCAACCCGATAATTACTCGGTTATTTCCCCGGTATAATTTATCCGAAGAGCACGGTATCTACGTTACGGTCAAATTTAATTGCTTCATACAAGGCCAGCTGTAAATTAAAAGTTGCCACAAATATTAGTTTTTCACAGGAGTGAAGATAAATGGAAACAAGGCGAAACGAACGAAGAAGTAGTTCACGACGACACATATGAAAATTTTATCGTATGTGCATATAATGTGTTTGACGTCGTAGTATATAGACGAATATATAGAAAGGAGTACAACTCGGAAAGGATATCACAAATACAACTGCGCTTAGAAAACGCTCGGCGAAATCCGATTTATAGCTCTGGGTCAAAAAACTTCAAGGCCAGAAATGCATATGCATATATCGGAGATAAGCGCGGATTTTCTAGTGAAACTTTTTTCCCGAATATGCCGATACTGTTGCTTCTAGAAACGCTCGAAATCAGTACCGAATGCAAAAACCATTGAGCGAGATTTGTAAAAAAGGAAACCTATTCAAACTATTGTCCTTCGATTAAACATAACGACGGGTTATGCTATATATGCGCACACAACGGATTATTATGTATACACAATCTCGTACACATTTTACGCAAGGATAGTTATTAGAAACTACTAGGTTGAGCTTTTACTCGAAGAAATGCCAAATTTGAAGGACTTCTTCTTACGTCGAGACCGCACATAGGCACGTTCACGTTCAACTCAGGCTTAACTTAGTTAAAACTATACGATCAAAGGTAATTTAAAAAAGCGTTTAAATAACCGGAATACGGGTCCTGCGGAGAATCGGACAGCGGAACGAACTTGTACCCAACTTATTTCCCAAAGGAAAAAGGTGAAGATGGAATCGCCTGGAAACGGAGCGCTTGCGTAATGTAACACCTTCCGAGAGTCGGAGCCGAGACACCGTTCTCAACTCCCTCCCCCTACCCGCCCTCAAAGTAACAGAAAACAACACTAAATTTCTTCGGCAAGCTTTTGCTTTCAATTATACTGAAGAGAGTTCTTAACCTTACGCTACCGAGGTGTGCGTAGTGTCGTCTGTATCGCGATAACCAACCCTCCCTTCGGAAAATCCGCCCGGAACGTACGAGAAACGTAGCAATGTTCCTTGCCTATATTTCGGGGCCTACCCATGCGCAAATATTGCCATCGAAGCTTTTATTTACTTTTTTCACTTGTAATACGGAAAATTCGGCGACGAAAATTCTCGGGATTTTTTTTTTTTTCTTCGCCGATTTAGCGATTCCGAGCGTCCACTTATCGAATGATATTCGCAAAATTTTAACTACCGGAACCGGAAAACTCGAAACAATCACTCACGCACTCGGACAACACAACTTTTAACTTAAACTAATCGCGATATTGAAAGGATTCCTTCCGGTTGAGTTGCATACCGTTCTAGCGGATGCACAGCACAAAGCTCGGCACACAATTTATGAATGCTTCGGCATTACTGATGCTTTCACGGCAAGGACATGTCTCTCTCGTAGTTGTCGCTGCCAGCCAACCTTCCTTGTCGCTTATTGATTTAAAGCTTATTTTACCGTCACCCATTCGAGCCACCCGCTGCTACGTTCTTTTTTGAAAATGTCACACGAAAATCTTAGATATTCGAAATTGACTTTCTCGAAACTCTGAAGCTTTTCGGCAGTCGAATTTTGAGCTTTCAGAGTTGCAGGATTATTGGAGTTTGCAAAAACTGGCAGCAATTTTTGGGTAATTAATCCTGCAATTGCAATATTTTGCAAGGATAACAGGAGATATCCTAACACGCCTAGAAGGGGAGTAACGTATAGGAAGATTTTCCCGTTCTCTTTTCTGTAAACATACCTTTTACATAAGTAGGTCGTGTATTCGTACTCACATGCCGAAAAGCTTGTGCTTTTAAACCTTCTCTCCGTAGCAAAACGTAGCCACCATGAGTCGATCACAACTTTTTTAAATTTTAAGAATTTAAACTTCCTAGCAATATTAGTGATAAAGCGTTATTTGATTGGTTCTTTAACTATATATTTATCAAAAACAGTAAACTTTTTTGACCTAGACTCGTAGGAAAACTTAACTGGATTGGAACACCCAGCCAATCTAGTTAAAATAACGTAACTGATATTCTAGTATAAGATATTTGCTAGATTTCTATCATAATTATTTAAATTTCTAGTTATCAACACTATGTAGTTTAGTGCATTGGAACTACTAGAAATCAAGTGGTGAAAACCCAGTTCCCAATTAAATAAGCTAGAAATCTAGCGTATGTGAGTGCAATTCAGTGTATTAGACATATTTTCCGGGTGATTAAACTAATAGTCTAACATATTTTCAGTACTAAAAATACAGCAAGAAAAACTCTTTTCCCTGTTAAATTAACTAACGAACTATTGTATTTTGATTACCAGAAATCGAGTGATGACGACTTCTGTTCCGTTTGAATGAACTACATAGCTGTCTAGTGTTATTCAATTACGTGAAATCTATAATTGGAACGTATTAACAGGGGAGAATATTTAAAAGAAGAGACTCCTTTTTCATTTTCAAGTTGAATTAGTTACCTGTAAAAATTAATTGTAATAATATGTAATGTATATAATATTTGATATTTCAATTTAATAATAGTTTAAAGATGCAGTTTAGCAATTACCTATGAACTTTCTCAGAAAACCAAAAAACCTTTTTAACATTTAACATTATTTATTTAATTTATTGTATAATAACAACGTATTTATAACACCGAATTTAAGAATAACTGTTTTAAAAATTAAGCAATAATAAAATTATAAAACTTAATTATAAAATTTCTAGCATTTTGTTATACATATTCCACATTAAAAATGTAATATGTTTTGTACAGCACTTCCAATAATCTTATTAGTTCCAGGCCAGCATACGGAATAGGTCGGTATTTATGGCACTGAAATTAATAAAGCTATACTTATTTCATGTAAAAATATAATAATATATTCTTACGTTATTTTATAAGTCCGATATAATACGCAATATAATTATTGTTGTTCATTCAAAATATCAACTTTACAATACACTTAACATTAACAAATTCGCCGAAATGATCAAAAACACAACTGATTGCACTAATTATTAAAGAACGAATGAAGAAAATACTATACTGTGCAACTGAAGTTCTACTGAATACGTATCTAGTAAATGTCTCTAGAATCCATCTTAGCAGTTACCTATGTACTTGATTTCAAGTAAATGGCAGCTGGAATTCCGAAAATTTTCACTAAAACTCTAGTAATATAGTAGTATATTACTTTTAAGTAGACGATCGCAACACCATCAACAAGATATTCAGTTGATTTTTATACTCTAGATGAAATCATATAGAGTACAAGCATATAGCTATAACTAATGGAGATAGCAAAGCGCCGTTTCTGTATGAAGCACTGTGAAGCAATTTGAAGTTTAAGCGACTGTTTTTGTATGGAGCGTTTCATGCCCGGTGGCAGTGAAATGCAAATATTAGCCTAGTATTTAAAGGTTGGGCTTTTTTTCTTTTCAATACCGGGGTTTAACATACATGTGAGTAAGATGCTGATAGTAGCATAGTGAATATCGCCGGTCCTTTGTGAGAAAACCTCCGGCTTCAAAAAAGCCGCTGCACGCTATCTCAATTATACCGTGGTGGCCAAATAAAAGTTACCACTCTGAAAAAAAGCAAAAATTCCTAGAAAACCCTATTTAAATGGGTCTTATAGTTAAAATGCCTTACCGGGTTAGTTACCTGTCGGTTTGTTGTTAACTACCAGTCGGTTTGTTGTTAACTACCTGCAAGTTCGGCTTCTGCAAAGCGTTAATTGAAGTTGAGCCGTTAAAGAGTAAATATGACACCACAGTTGAGTAGTGAAAAAAAAGGAAGTATTGTCGCGTTAAGCAACGAAGGATTTTCCAATAGGGCTATAGCCAGAAGAATTGGTTGTAGCCATGTGACAGTGGCAAAAATTTTGAAAAAAAAGCGAAAGGATCTCTCCAGCGGAAACCAGGAACAGGACTTGGGAACAAAAAGACGACCGCGAGAGATGACCGACATCTTACGAACTTAAGCCTAAGGGACCGAAAAAGAACCGCTGGGGAAGTCAACATGCACTTCCAGGAAGCGACTGGAACAGTGATTAGCGACAGAACTGTTAGAAGATATTTCCTTTAAAACTTATAATTTTAAACATGCTAACTATGATTCTATTCGTTATCATATCTCATTAGTTAACTGGGACTCTATATTGGGCGGTTTAGATATTGAGCAGTCAGTGAACACCTTCTACGATACTTTAGTTAATATTATAACAATTCACGTTCCTACCACTGTAATTCATGGCTCTACTTATCCTCACTGGTTCAGTAGTGATCTGAAGAAATTGTTGTTAGATAAAAAGGTTGCTCACTGTTTGTATAAATCCTCAGGGCTTATTGAGGACTACCTTGTTTTCTCTAGACTTCGAGCAGAGTGTAAGGCTTTTAAACTGCGCTGCTATGACGATTTTATTACGAACATTCAGAATCAGATACCTTATAATATAAATGTATTCTGGAATTATGTCAATTCACTCAGAAAGAATAATCTACTGCCATCAAAAATGTTCCTAAATGATGAAGTTGCAAACGACACAAAAGGTATAGCGGATCTGTTCGCTAAACATTTCTCATCTGTTTATGAGGAATGTACTGTTTCTAGTAGTAATACTGAGTTTACTAGTACCCATCATAAACACAATGTTCACGTTAATGTAACCAAAATCGAATTATCTGAGGTTCTGTATAGGTTGCAAAATCTTGATATTTTTAAGGGATCCGGTCCTGACAATATACCACCTATCTTTTTGCAAATGTGTTCTGACGTTCTCGTTTATCCTATTTATAAGATTTATAATTTATCTTTAAGCTCGGGTTCTTTTCCCTCTGCTTGGAAATTCAGTTATCTTATTCCTGTTTTTAAATCTGGTAATAAAAATGATATAAAAAACTATAGACCGATTTGTATCCAGTCAACGCTAGCTAAAATTATAGATAGTTTTGTGACTGACAGTATTACACCACTTTGTAAACATGTTATATCATCGCATCAGCATGGTTTTTTTAAGTCTAGGTCCGCGCTCACAAATCTGTCTGTTTACACTTCATTTATAGCTTCAACTTTAAATAACCGTAATCAGACACATTCAATTTATACTGACTTTACTAAAGCCTTTGATAAAGTTAATCATTCGTTACTTTTAGTTAAACTCAGTTACATTGGCTTCTCTAATTCACTGCTAAATTGGGTCGCGAATTATCTTGTAAGTCGTTCGTGCTCTGTCAAAATTAAATCTGTGCTCTCTGAATCATTCGTTGTTACATCCGGTGTTCCTCAGGGTTCTCATCTGGGTCCACTACTATTTTTACTATTCATCAATGATCTTTGTGAAGTATTTCATGATGTTGAATACCTTCTCTTTGCAGATGACCTAAAAATCTATAAATGCGTTAGATCGATGTATGACTGCTTGGTGTTACAAGATAATCTAGATAAATTATTAACTTGGTGTGATGCTAATTTTTTGTATCTCAATGTGACTAAGTGCAATTTCATTATCTTTCATAAATCCTGTTCTGTTATTAGTTATTACTACAATTTGAACGGTTTGCCCTTATCTAACGTTAATGTTATTTAAGATCTCGGTGTTTGGTTTGATGGCTCCTTCTCATTTAAGCATCATTATGCAAGTATTTGTAGTTCTGCTCGTCGTATGTTCGGTTTCTTGTCGCGTGTCACAAAAAATTTTTCCAATATTTTCACGCTCAAGTATCTTTATTGCAGCCTAGTCCGTTCTCAACTTGAATATCTGTCACCAATCTGGAATCCATATTTTGAAGTTCATATTGGTCGAATTGAAACCATTCAGCATAAGTTTTTAAGACTCATTGCCTTCAAACTTAGCATCAATGTTGAGAATATCAATTATGTCGAGCTATTATCTACTCTGCGACTTTCAACCCTGTCTCAACGTAGAGAACAAAGCGAACTAATTTTTCTTTTCAATATTCTTGGAAGTAACGTTGACTGTCCTCAAATTCTAAATCAGTTAAACTTTCGCGTGCCTAACTTTAGAACTCGGTCTCAGGATATGTTTGTTATTGAAGCCCACCGTACATTATATGGGTTGTATGGTCTTCCAGAACGACTGATGAGAGTTGGTAACAAATATTGCAATTCTATTGATCTATTTAATACTAGTATTGTTTCCATTAAACAAATAATTGAATTTTAATTTTAATATTGAATAGAAGTGTACTGTATTTATTTTATATGTATCATTTTAAAAGGACTTGTCCGTATATGAATAAAGAATAAGAAATAAGAATAAGAAGGCTACAGTTAGGTGGACTTTTAGCTCGGCGACCCCGAAAAAAACCATCTTTAACGGCTAAAATGAGGACAGCAAGGCTGAACTTCGCCCGATCTCATCGAAATTGGTCGGAAAATGATTGGAAGAGAGTACTCTTCACCGACGAATCAAAATGTAACCTGAACCAATCGGACGGATTGCAGTATGTACGTCGCAGAATCGGAGAAGAACTTCACGAAGACTGTGTAGTGACTCGAAACAAGTTCCCTCTGAGTTACATGGTTTGGGGTTGCATTTCCTATTTTGGCACCGGGGATTTGGCTTTTGTAGAAGGATCAATGAATGCGATCAGTTACATCAGCATAATTGACAACCATTTGATCCCGTCGATGGATAGGCTCTTCCCAGTCATTTACGACCCAATTTTTCAAGATGAATCTGCGCCATGTCATCGCGCTCGTAGGGTAAGTTGTGGGTTTTTTACAAAAAACAGTTCAATACAAACATAAAAAAAAATTAAAAGCCTAAAATAATTGTTCCGTTTTTAAACAGGCTAAAGAATTAGTCGCAGAAAGGGGAATTTCCACACATGAGTGGCCAGGAAACAGCCCCGATTTGAACCCAATCGAGAATTGTTGGGCCGAACTGAAACGGAAAGTGGTAAGTCGAATACCAAGGACCAAGGAGGAGTTCAAAAACGCCGTCAAAGACGCTTGGAAGTATCGAATACTGTCAGACATTGATAAAATCTATGCTTCGAAGGATTGACGCTGTCATCAAGGCTCGCGGAGGATACACGAAGTATTACTTTTAGCTATTCATTAAAGAATATTGTTCCTACCTACCTTCTAGTAACTTCCCATACGAATTCCCTGTTAAGAATCCAAAATAGTTGTTAATTTTCAATTCAACAACTTTTGTTGCGAAAATGCTCATTTTGCTGATAAAACATAAAAGTGGCTGTACCTTCAAAATAAATAAATTTTTTGTTTATGTGTCTTATACATTTTAAGTATAACACTAAAATTAAGTAAATTAAAACCAATTCGTTTTTTTAAAAAATCTAATATCATTATGTAGAGGCAATATCACCACATATTTATAGGTGGTAACTTTTATTTGGCCACCACGGTATATAGCTCTATGAGTACAGGCAACCCTCGTATAACACGGTACTTTTAGAACATGATTTCGATATAACACGGTGCTGAAATTGCGACACCCCTCGTAGAACACGGTACTCTTAGAATACGATTTCAATATAACACGGTACTGTAATTGCGTCAACCCTCGTATAACACGGTACTCTTCGAACACACTGTTTCAGTTGATATAAACAGGTAATTCCCCTGTTTGTACATACACTAATGGTATTTTTTCTCTATCCTTCATCTTTAGCAGCGATTCGCAATGCGACGTCTGAGCAATTGCATCGCTGTTCTTAGTGAAAACTATTCAGTAAACCAGGTGCGAACACAGGGGGGGGGGGGCTCAAACCTCCCCCCCCCAAATGATGTTATTACAAGCGCATAACTAAATGTAACTTATACTCGACGCGTAAATTTGTCTGAAACCCCCCCCCCCCCCCCCACGAAATAATTTTTTGTCTGAAACTCCTCGTTCCTCAAATCGGTCTGTATCTCGTGAAATTTATTCGATATCGAAATATCTTTTTGTCCAAGTATTCTCAATATGTTAAGGATGAAAATTAAAATAAAAAAATCTGCCAACAGTCTGGGCGCAACTTTATTATTTTTCCGGGAGAAGTTCGGAACGTGGTTTATTCGGGGATGCGGCATATGTTACTATGTGACTGAAAACCTTACAAAAAGCGGTTAGAAAAGGGTGTAACATATGAATTAAATAATTGGGTCATATTCCGGAATGCGGTCTAGAGGTTGAAAAATAAAAAACTTAAAAATAGGTGATTATTAAACAAACCCGGGGAAGTGAAAAGATATTCGATATCTGATCTGACCTGAGAAACATGGTGGAATTCATGAAAAAGTATACAACCAGTTTACACCCTCTTAGGGGTCGAATTTCAAAAAATCTTGAAAACACTTTCTAGGTATTCATATGAAAAATACGTAGAATAAAAATGAATTCAATATTTTGAAAGACCTAGTAGATATGACGAAAATCGTGAAAATATATGCGTTTTATATATACTGATAATTTTTTTTTGCCCCCCCCCCTTCTGAACGCCAATGAATATTCGAGTTTTTTTTTATCAGAATTACTTTTCTGGTTAATTTACAAATACGTACCGAGTTTCAACTTCCTAGCATAAGCCGTTCTAAAGTTAGGAAAAACACCCCCCACCACCGTACCATACTACACTTAAAAAAAAATTTATTTTTAACAAAAAAAACATTTATTTTTCCACCATGCCACTACTATATCTCTATCTAAATACCAAGTTTCAGCTTCCTATCATTATAGATTCTTAAGATATAAGCATCGGAACTTTTTCTTTCTCACCCTTCCCCAAAAAAATTTGGGGGTGTGGGTGTAGAGGGTGAGCCCTCTACATCCACACCCCCAAATTTTTTTTCCCTACTAGGGCTCTATTAGGCCTACTTCTGGTTAAAATTTGAAGCATCCATCTTGCACTGTTATTGAGATATGAAACGTGTTATTTTTGAAAAATTCTTATCCCCTCCACTTACGTACTCCCCCGCCCCCTTCAAAGATTTTACTTTGAGCAAAATTTATTTATTAAACTTTATATCCAAACCGAATTTTGTTTTTCTGGTGCCTTTGGTTTGGGAGATATCGTAATGTTAAGTATTTCACCCCCCACCCCCGTACGCCACTACCTCCACCCAAAAATTTTGTTTCAATCTACTCTCCTAGTATAACTACAGATATTTGTTAAGTTTTAATTGCTTGCTATTAACGGTTTAGGAGATATAGATTTTAGAATGTGTAGATCTCCACTTTTTTGCGTTTCGGACGCATTGCTTCCCCCTCCACTCCCACACCCCTTCACCCATATCATCAATTTTTTTGCAAATGGGTCCACTATCAAAGCTTTATAGAAATTCCAAGTTTCAGTCTCCTAACATAAGCGGTTGCTGAGATCTAGAGACCAAAATTTTTCGTCTAAAAGACTTCCCCCACCTTCCCCCTCACACCCCCACCCCTGAAAATAATGTCAATTCAAGGGGTCTACCCAGTCTATTCCTAGAAAAAAATTAAATTTCATAGCTTCACTGGTTTGAGAGCTACGAGCCTTCAAAGGATTTTGGCGGTCGACGTACGGCGGACAGACGGAGTGAAAATTTTTATTGCTTTTTTCGTGTCTACTAGTCATGAAATGTACACAAAAAAATTTTGAGGGCAGCAAATTTTTTTTTTTGAAAATCAATAACAATACTGTATTATTACTAATAAAGTAAAATAAAAAATCTTTTTTTTTTCGTTGAGAACTGATACCTTGCCTTAACTTAGGACTTTCAAATTTTGTACACCTTGATTTTATAATAGTCGCAGTTGAAAGTATTAACATGATATATATCGCATAAGTCCTTCATGTTGTTGCCAATCACGAATTCCGTAAAAATTTCCTAACTTAATTTAAGGAACTCACTATGTATGTATAAATCAAGAAATCGCTTAATCATAAATTCGAAATTTGGTACAAATTAGTTTTGAGTGAAAACAAAGTTCGAGCTTACTTTCGAGCGAAATTCTTATACTCCTTGGGATAGCTGGTTTACAAAGAGTCCTTAAGACACTTGTTCAAGAATATTGTCTGATAACTGTTATGTATTGGTATGTATAGAGCATCACTCATACACTTATACTCTCCTTCATCTGCTACTTGCGTTGTGACCGACATCGAGAGAGCACGTTTATCAGAAGTGGAATTAAATGAATTATTATGAAATAATTGACTGTAAGTTTTAATTATGAATTATAGGAGACCATTCCATATAACCTTCAAGCTAGAAATTTTAAATTTTGACGCCCCTAAAATATAAAAAGTAAGGCAAAGTTCGTTAATAGATTCAGAACTAAAACATAGATATATATATATTATGTATATCGGAGTTCAGTATTTCATCTAGAGTATCATACGATTGGTTTGCAGCCGATCGTGACTGCGTTATGTTTATTGATTATTGCTTGAATTGCAGTAAAATATTTTCAACCTTCTAATAAAAGAGCTTATTCTAGTGAATAATTTCAATCAAATATCTACTGAATATCTAGTTTACTCTAATGAAATAATGATTCAGTAATTAATGCCATGTTTCTATCTTTAAGCAAAAAAAAATCATCTTGATATCTGTTATCAGTTTCGAGAAAAAGAAACATTTATGGAAAAAAATGCGAACAAAAAATTGTTCAGGAGAGCGAAAAACTAAAATCGTTTAGTTTTTATCTTTTTTCAATGGTTTTCTCTTCAAATTGAATTTTTTTTTGCTTATATTGTTAATACAAATCAGACAGATGACATTGGTTCAGTTTTCGAACCTTCTTCTGTTTTTTATCAGATTATGTGTTGTTTTTCATTTGAAAGATAATAAAAAACACGTATGAAAATGTGTACATAATACCAAAATATTGCCGATCTTTCGCACTTTGAACTAACTTTTTGAGCCTTTTTACCGATCGGAAAAATCTGCAGTTATTTTTATTTTATGTAGAATTGACTGCAGAAAAATATTAAAATATAAAAAAAAAAAATCGATAATTTGGTCGCTTCCTAGTCACTAACCCCCTTAATTAAGTGTCCATGTGCACTTTACGGTTTTGTTTATAACTTTGACGTTACACCGACTCACTTTTGCTACATCTCCCAAACAAAGGACAACCATTCCTCAATTTGTAACACTACCACCCCCATATTTTTTTTTCTTAAAGTACTTTAAATATTATACAAAATTCTTGGTTTTGTTTTAGGCAGTGTTACTGTATATTTTTTCACATTAATGATTAATTCATCCGAAATTTGTATAACAGCTTTAACGCAATGTGCCATATGCCGTCTGCGTCAGGCTGAAATTTATGGGGACATTTATTTTTAAAATAAATAAATTATAACTTCCTCAAAAAACCTCGAATTTTTGCATATATTTTAGCTTCAAATTCGTTCAAAGAACTCTTCAATAAGTTATTCAATAAATCTCGCAGCTAGTAGCTAATACATGTTCGGATTTCGTCCCCAAACTTCGTCAAACACCAAACTTTTCGTTAAACTTGTATAATCCGCTTTCTCGACCAACATTAAATACAATGATTCCTTTTCACCAGTGTAACTCAAAATTGTACGGCCAAAATTCAAACTATTAAAATTTCGAATTTAACAAAAATATTGACAGTATATTACTAAAGATCTCAATTTTGAAGACGGTAATTCTCCAATTGCTTTTCGAATAAGATAGAAGATAAAAAAATTATATTTTTAAATATAATCTTGACCAGCTGAGATTGGGAAAATAAAACACTATGACTAGTTCAGTTGTAGGCTGATCATTTCCCAAAATAAAGTCCGAAATCAAAATTAAACACATTGTTGTTAATGTTGATCACAATTTCCATTTACTTTCTCCACCTGAAAATTACTACAATAGTTAGTTAAACGATTCAATAAAAGCCAGAAGACCAAAATTAAAAACTATTGCATTTATATTTCTTGAGAAAATTAATTGTAAAAATTATTTTTATACAGCTGACCGACCTTAAAACAGGTCTATATTAAAATGTAAATTACACAAAAGCATTTTAACAAAAGCACAATGAGTTAAAAAAAACATGAAATATTCTTTGTGCTTATAAAAATAAATAAATCATTAATTCACTATAATTAGAATAGTTTGTATCCAAGTCTTTATATAATAATGTTTTAAATACATTTAGTTTTATTTATTCAGTTATGTAATTAATAATATTCACTCCTCGACACAAAAAATTGATAATGAAAACCAATTTTTTGAGTTCATTTTTTTTTTTTTTTTTTTTTTTTGTAACTAAACTAAATATAAAGTTATTAAGCGTTTTATTTGTATTTTGTTTTGTTTTTGTTTTTTTTTACTATTATATTACATATGTTTATTGGAAAAATATCTTAGATACTATAAATTAATTTTAAAAAAACGTGTAGAGTACAGATGAATATCAAAGTAAAAATAACAATTTTTCTACGAGAAATAGTGCACATTTTTAAATGACACTTTTTCATCATTTTCATTTATAATAAAGCTTCAAAAGACAATTCAATTAATCTCGAAGATAATAATTTGCATCAAAATATTTTTCATATTTATGTTTGAATGTAAAAATCGAAGTGTACATGCATCTTAGCATAGAGTATGTAGTACATGCAATCTTATCTATATAATAACTCAAAAGATTTCTTTATTTTTGTAGCATCAAGTGCTTGAAATATAAAATATTATTTTTTATGTAGGTTCTATTAAATCAAATTAATTCAAATGCTTCAAGTATTTAGAGCTTATGCTGCTGTCAGCAACGATTATCATCCAAATAATATGTATACCTATATACTTAATTGTTCAGCTATTCTAGTGTTAGTAAGTTAGTAAAAGAAATTGTATTATTTTCTGTTAGTTAAAGAAAAACCCTTAATCAAAGTTAATATATTAGTTGTGTAATTAGTAACCGTGTTAATGTTAAGCAATGAGGAACATATCATTTGGACGAGTTCTCGATTCATCCCGGACTACTGGCAAATGAAGTAATTTAATCACGAACATCAAATGGTTTTCAAATTTTCGAGAAGTTACAATGAAACTCGTAATACCATCGAAAGCCGGCTTCGATGATTTAATTAACAGTTAATTAAATTGAATCTACAACTCATCAAAAATAGTAATGGAAAGAAATTTTGTAATATTAAATAAACTAAAGATAATTTGTAAACATAATATAATGAGCGAAATGTTAATAAAACAATATGAAACATTATAACGAAAGAAACTTTAGAGAACAGTCGTAATTAAAAGAAATACATTTTTTGAATAAGAACGTCGATAATTTATAAATGTTAAATAAACTGATTGCAGTAATTACGTTTACTCTTTATGATTTTGGCTAGTTTATAATAATTAATGATAAGAATAGATAATCTCTGGGATAATCAATAATTTAAAAAGAAAATAAATGAAGTAGGAAGAAACTAAAGCGAGAATCACTTAAATAATTTTATTTTACATAACTATGATACACTGGTTGTGCACAAATCCGACTCAGAGTCAGCATCATCCACAGGCTTTCGACTGGATAAGGGCGGTGTTAATAATCCTTCCGGGCAAATCGAAGTCACCGCAGGTGAAGCCTCTTGCTTTTTAAGAGTAACTACTGTATGATAATATTCACGTCGCATTATTGCCTTGTCCTGGAAAAGAACAAGAATTTTTATTTTATTTCCATATGCTATGTTCGCGACCTGTTCTATTGGACTGTGATGAATGTGGTCATATATGGACCGCTTTGGTGAATAAAACTTTGATAACTGCCAACCGGGAATGTGAAGTTTCTTAGTTCTAAATGCTAAGTCTTCCGGCAGGGAGAAACTTTTTCGATATTACTTCAAAATAATCTTAAAGCCAATATACTTCTAATATTTCTATACAAAGCTTCATTAAAGTTTTGGCTCCTAAATACTTCCTCTTTCTCCAATTTACTAAAGTGAGTCAAAACTGTAAGGCAGGTATCATAAGCCCTATTTTTCTCAGGGCATGTAAAATAAAGCTTTAATAATCAATGGCGCAAATGCCCAAATCGGGCTTAGTCCTTGAAGTAATGCTACAGTTACTTCATTATGAGACCAACGGAACATTAGGAGGTGAAGTGGTCAGCCACACGCTCGTCCGTGATTATTACCCCGGTTTTAATTCAGGTACTCATTTACAGCTGAGTGAACTCAGGTAGGTTGGTAGTCCGGCACCCAATCCCATTCTCGAAAATTACTTTTCGCCAAGCAGATTCGAAGCTGGTACCAGGTGCACCGAAGGCAAGTGCTCTAGCCACTAAGCCACCCAGAAAACAAAGCTAACCAGCAAACAATTTCACGAGCGTTTACTATAACCGATCGTTTCGCGCACATGAGGTGCCTATAAAACAAGAAACGAACGGTAACAACACAGTGATAAGTGCGCACAATGGCCCATGAAAGAGATGTGCGGTATCGCAACCAAAATTACCTTAAATCTAGTTTTTTTTTGTCCTTTTTCTGTTTTGTTTATACCCTTGCAGTTTGCATCGAGACATCAATCGTCCCTTCATCGAGACTCGCAGTCTACTTTTCATAAGAGAATCAACTTTAACGAGTAGGACCATAGTGTGTACGTACTTGCTGAACCCACATTTTTTCTAATTCATCAATGAGTCGTAAAAAATGATTCTTCTCGGACGACCATTTTGGTATGTCGTTTTTAATTCATTTGCGGAATCGTAAACGAGTGAAAGGCTCCTAAATTATGAATTAATTACGATACTTTTTGTTTGCTGGGTATAGTCCGATTATTTCAAACGAAATTATTTGGTTGTGTAAGTGTAACCATTTTCTATCTCCATTTGCCAGATTTTCATTAATACGACTAAACGACAGACAGACAGACAGACAGACTGTGTGACCAAAGGGACTAAAAATCCGTTTCTCGTAATTGAACAAAGAATTTATGAAGACGAGCAGCTTATTAATTAATGATTATCAGTATGAGTTTGTCTAAACAAATGCACACATGATTTTGAGGAGACCCAGTTCAAATGAAAATCAAATTTGAGGAAAAACGATAGTCGGGGACAAATAATAGTTGAAGAAATGATTCAATCAATTTTATATTTGCTGGTAAACGTAGGTAAGTATCGAGACTGATAAATTTAGATAAATTGGCGAGTATACGTCCATTTTGAATATTTGGTTTTACAAAATTTTGAACGACCTTCAGCTTACGATTTTACTGAATTTTTATCTACTTCTCTATTACTCTTAGTTATGAATTACAAAGGCTAATACTTACAAACATATCAATAGAAGTTGTATGAGTCTGAATTATGTGCGAGTCATCTGTAACAATATTCGGACAAATATGTCCAAGACCAAATTTCGATTTGACCTGATCATTTTGCTCCAAAAGATAAACGTGTTGCGATTCGTCACAAATGATATCGAAGAATGGTTCCATCCATTCGGCACAGGGAGCTATTACGCTCCAATCAAGCCCGGATACTCGAACGGCAACTTCTCTGTTAAGGAAATATGTTCAAATTATAATCTTTTGTAGAATGTAAAAGTAAAATTTGCAAAACAAAAACAGACAAAACATGACAATCGTTAAAACAGGTAACAAATTTACGTTAACATCACACTCACCAGTCTATTACATTATATTCCAAAATATCTTTCAGTTAGCATTAAATTTAAAGAATTTTTAAAAAGTATTAAAATTAAATCCGATTCTCACCTTGTAAATGTGTGGCTAATGGCAGCCGCTGCTATCACGGAATATGGAAAATTGGCAATACCCAAATCTAATGAGCATAAATCTGTAAGTTGCGCTGTTTGTACAAATTCCATGCCAGAAAATTGTGGATAGATGAAAGCATCATCTAGTTCATTCTCTTCACTAGTTTCAATTAAATCATCCACTCTCGCGAATTTTTTATCATTTCTCGTGACATTATTGAAACTTAGGGACTCCTCCGAGTTTAAATTACTGCTACTTTTACTAACATTATTATTATTACTATTACTTTTACTTGTTGAGCTAGTTTCTTGACGATTTTTCACCCCAATATTAGAACTTAGTTTAAATTCTTCAGTTGTAATATCTTCGGCCTGATCTTCTTTTGATTTTAGCTTAACTTCGCGATTAACAAATGACGACGGTGTGCGATTGCTCACATTCAATTGCATATAAACTCCCAACCAGCCCAATATTGTAACCGGGCTAATACTCCAATCTAAAGCTTTCAATAACAGCAGTTCTTGCTGTAAAATATCCTCTTCTTGACAAGCACCATCTGTTACATAGGCGAATTCTCCAATCTTTGGAGGGTATATTTCTTCAACCTAACGAAAAATAGAAATTTCAAGCCCTATTAAAAAAATAATAGCAATTTTAGCTTACCTTTGCCGCAACAAAAAGGCAAGTTATGCCAATTAACTGCAAATGTGTTTTTTGTACTTTCCTATTTCTATAAAGATATCGATCTAAATAATCAACAGCTAAATAGAAAGTTTCCCGATGCAGTTTGTAAACTTCGCAGACTTCAATCAACCAATCTAAAAGAATAGCACGCATACGAGACTGTAAGCCGGGATGATTTTCAAGCATCTTTGAAGAACGACTCATTGATGCAAGCTCATCCTTACGACACATCACTTTCCAGACGTCTAATGCGTTCGCCCAGGACAGTGCTGGTAGTGGACATGGTCGTAATTCAGCTGTAGGTGTGATACAACATTGTGGAACGATTTCATCACAAAACCTGTAGCGTTTATTACCGTGAGGTGTAACGTCACCACGAGTATGCCAACTATTGCAACTGGCTGAATTTGAATGGCGGGAAGCTGGTGAGCTGGCTTCTATTTGGCTTGCTGGCGAACTAAATCCACATAAATCGTATTCTGCTAACGTTGACAGACATTCCGACGAGCTTCGTGTGTCAATTATTGAACCAATTTCATGTGACAAATCCATTAGGGGTACTGGAGATGACGATGTTTCGGAACTTGCTTGCGATAATGGTTGACTGCATGATGATACATATCGCCGTTTTGCTTCATGTTCCGTGTCCTGCAAGGATTGATAATTTTACACAACAACAAAACTAACACATACTGAATGAAGATAATCCAGCAGTAAATACTAAACTACACTTGCCGATATTATAAAGTCAGATATGGAGTTCGACACCCAAGGTAAAATCCACCAGAACGACATTAACAAAATTTGATAACGAAACTGGTTTGCATTATCGCGAAAATACAAATTTTTATTCTTTACCCAACTTGCAAAAACTAAAGAAATCAAAACAGTTATGATTGTAATTCGAGTCATGTATACTTTGCTGGTACTTTATCTAAGCACATAGCGAAAAACAACCCCTATAGCATATGGATAGCTAACATGAATAAAATGTCATCTGCTTCTTACCGAACGAAAAAAAAACCGGTTAAGCCCAAAAACCGTCGTCTTCTAAGGTACATAAGGTAATCTCACCTGACGATTGCCAAGAAAACTGTGCGGTAATCGAGGGGTGTGCATTGGACCCTAAATGATAATATTTTTCCAGAATGTATACAGCATCTACTTGAATACCTTAACGATTTATAGCAATATAACAGTCAACATGACAAATCAACATAAGGTGGAAATTACGGAAGGAAGAAACAATTTATATATGTGATCATTACCTTATCATCTAGAGTAGATCGCCTCTTCCTCTTATTTGAGAGGCTATTGTAGTTATTGTGGATATTACTAATGCTGTCTGCTATGCAGCAATATTCTTTGATATCAGCGACATCACGGCAATTTTGCTGATTTGATCTGTAAAGGCAAATAAAAAATAACTTTAAAACGAAGTTCGTTAATTGTTACAAAAATTAATAAATAGTTTAGCTACAGGATTGAAAATTTGCCATATCAATAAATTCGGCTATACATGGAGTCACGTGTAAACAGAATAATATTGATTGATTGTAGGCCTGTTTGGAGATGTAAAGCGAGTTAATGCGATTTGAATCTTGCATTCAAGGTGCCAATCTGATGCGAGGTTTACACCGAAAACGTTGAGGTGCGACTTTAGCTATACCATAAAAATGAAGCAATCAGGCAATGAAAAATTCCAACAGTGCTCGACTTTTCGGACGAAATATCGGTTTGTGATGGTCTTGTGGGGGTAAGGTCGCGGCGCAAACCCAGTACAAACTGGACAATGGAAAAAACTTTAGCGAAATTAGTGAACAAAAGTTCTATGATAACCGGCACAGTGAACGGTAATTTAGATTATATGTCCGGTAGCCTAGTGCGAGTAATCTATGAGTGTGAATCCCTCCATACAGGGTTGAGCGATGAGACTTTATTTCCGGAAAAAGTCAACAGTGCTGTAAATTGTTGAAACTTTGTGAGAAAACCCCAAATGTGAAGAAGAGACGACCCGAGAATTGCTTTTTCTCGATTTAGCTTTTCTAGGTCGTGAAAAAATTCGAAGAGTACAGAAGGAATATATAGTAAAAACTACTAGAAGACATATTCAATTTTAGTTAGTGGCTTATTAATACTTAGGAGTTAGGTACGCCTGGCTGCCCGTGAGAACACGGACACACTTAGACCTGCCAAACGGTTCGTTGTGTTACCACAGGATCATCGAATACGGTCATACCCGCCAAACCAGTGAAGCGTTGGACTCTCACGAGCTCCATTGCGGCAAGGTAACTAAGGCAGTTGAAGAAGTAAGCTCCAAGATGAACATTCCTTTTAGTGGATAGAGCTGGACAGGTACAGAGAAGGTGAAGAACTGTCTCTTCCTCCTCCTCATTCAGGCAGCTTCTACAGAAGTCGTTTGAGAAAAGGTCGAGTCTTTTTGCAGGTCGACTTATAAGACATATCTTTACACTTAAATTTTGTCAGAATTAAATAAAAGTTGTCTGGCATTTTCTCACTTTTGTAAAGTTCTAGTGACCGAGAAGAATTTAAGCAATAAAATATCGAACAAGCCTTACAAGCTTATTATTTTCTAAAAGATTGATTCAGTAAAAAAAAATACGGAAGTCAAAAAAGTTTTTTATATGCTTTTAGAAAAGTTAGCATCATTTGCCTTGAAACCATTGTCAGATAGCAGAACTTTTCAAGGATCAATTTCGAAAAATTTGAAAAAGTAATGCATCTTGCTGTGTAACATAATTTTCTTTAAAAACAAAAGAGAGAAGACGAATTAAATCTCTGAAGGATGAACAGTGTCACTATAATAAGCAGGCAGCGTGTGTTGTTTCAAGGCAGGTTGTCAGACTAGAGCCAGAGCGGCCAAGAGAATAAACCAGAAAAAGACTTGGGCTTACGGTAAGAGAGAAGCGGAAAATAGGAACTCTCCCTAAGGACTAATGTGAACTAGGAAATTGAATCCTGAATATAGTCCTAATTCAGTCACTTATATTTCGGCAACCACACAAGACAGAAGACAAGTAGAACAACGATGAAAAACTACATTGGAAGTCGCACTTAGGGCAAACATCAGACCTAAGAAACTTCTTTTCACAGAGAAAAGAATTCGGGACAGGAGAAATTGCTACAAAACGCTGATCGACGTGGGATTCACGACGGAAACAAAACCAAGGGCAAGGATTTTTACAGATGGATAACCGATCGAACTTTTCCCAAAACTAAACCGACAGAGGTCTTAGGTAAGAACATTAGATCCTCGAACAATTCAACTAATACAGAGGCCAAAGCCGGGGCCTAAAATAAAGGAAAGTGATGGAATAAATTCATATAGAAATTGGAAACTTATCATAATCGATGAAAAACAGACAATTAACGCTAATTACTACCATCGAAAAATGTTAAATAATCTTTGCAAAACGTCAAAGAAACAGCATTCGATATCCAGCAGAATTTTTGCCAATTTTCAGGTAGGTAGCAGATCATTGCGATACAACAAAGTTAAGTATTGATAGGGCAAAACAATATTTTGCAACCATGTAGACAAATTGACCCGTAAATTCTCCAGAACTACATTGCAATGAAAATTTATCGCCACCATTAAAATAAGGCTGTATTTAAGGGGTCTGGCCACCTTGGCTGCTTGGAAAATGGGATTTTTTTTTTCTAAATTCATAAACTCTGAAGTTTAAATGATTTTTATTAAATTTTTTTTTACACAATTTAGACTATACTTTGAGGAATCTCTCACATTTTTTTTATTCGAAAATATTAACAAATGGCGGCGCTGTATATATTTCCCCGGAGGTCCTCCGCATGAAAGGGAGGGATGTGCCGTTATCGATTGCTCTGTTCATATGCATCAGAAAAGAAAAAAGAAAAAATGGGCTCGTTAGTAATTCGTAATGTAACTAGAATGTAGCGTAGCGATTTTTTTTGAAATTTTGGTAAGCCGAAGAAAAAAACATAACGCAGTCACGATCGGCTGCAAGCCAATCGTATGATACTCTAGATGAAATACTGAACTCCGATTTATATTTTAGTTGGAAATATATCAAAAGAATGAGGAGAGCACAAGCAATTATTACATGACCTTTTACTTACAGGTAGAAACTTTTGTATAGTGGTCGATTTTTTGATTTATAGTGCGTGCCATAAAGTAAGTTAGGACATTTTACAGAATTTTTGTATGGCAACTACATCAAGGACTCATGGGATATTTTTCATATTGATAGTTTCAGCTGCGACTATTATAAAATTAATGTTTGTAAAATTTCAAATTTGTAAATTAAAGCTTTCTAAACTTATCGTGCACTATTGGTGAATATGTTTATTAAGGACTTTTGTATGACAGCTACTCGAAGGAGTCAACGGATGGCGCTAATTAATGAACTCCGTCTTGGTTTTGGTATAAAACTAATTCCTGTAAAATTTTAAATTCCTGCTCTAACTCGTTCTGGAGTTATATTGAATTCAGTAAAAAGCATACATTTTTGAAGGACTTTTCTAGGCTGCTACACGAAGGACTCATTCGATTTGCATCATATTCGGAACATTCAACTAAAACATTTTAAACCATACGTATGCAAAATTTCAAGCTCCTAACTTGAAGCATTCGAGCAATAACTGGGAAAACGTGTTTCAAGGACTCTTGTATGGGAGGTACCCGAAGGATTGGAAGGATATCGCCCATTAACGAACTTAGCCTTACTTTTTCCATTTTACAAGTTGTGACAAAATTTCAACTTCCTAGGTCAACGCGTTCTTGAGTTATCGTGCTAACGGACGGACGGACGGACGGACAGCAAACGGATTTGGGGGTTTTGGCCAAAAATAAACACAAAATAATATATAACTTTTTTTCGTCCGAGGCTCGGTTCTATGCGTTACAAACTTTTCGGGCTGGATTAAACTTATAATACTCTATATGTTCATCTAGAGTATAAAAATTGCATTTTTTCCTAAGAAAAACGTCAATAAAAAAAAACTAATGTAGCAATCTTAAAAAACCTACGCTACATTTTAGCTACACTACCCACGAACAAGCCCATTTTTTCTTTTTTCTTTTCTGATGCATATGAACAGAGCAATCGATGACGGCACATCCCTTCCTTTCGTGCGGAGGGCCTCCGGGGAAATATGTACAGCCCCGCCATTTTTTAATATTTTCGAATAAAAAAAATGTCAGAGATTCCTCAAAGTATAGTCTAAATTGTGTAAAAAAAATTAAATAAAAATCATTTAAACTTCAGAGTTTATGAATTTAGAAAAAAAAAAAACATTTTCCAAGCAGCCAAGGTGGCCAGACTCCTTAAGGAACCAATATTAACGAATCGATCGCTGAAGGAATAATGAAATTGAGACAAGAGACAGCGACGACGTCTCGTTCTTTGCGATCATTTCAGACGGTGCAGTCCCGGTTAGTTGGCGGGATTAGTGTCAGGCCCAAAAGAAAAGTGTCGAAAAACTGATAGCAACCGTAGAACAGATATTAATGTGTTTCAGAATTGATACAATTATCACTTCGAGGTGCATGAACGCCTAAGTCGGAACCGACAATATTAGACTTGACCACATTATGGTACTAAATAGTGTCCCTTCTACCCATCACGACAATATAGACGTGAGTGAGATGCATCATATTTAAAGTGTCAAGCATACGAGTCCAAAGCATTGGCACTGTAAAATTTCGTCGTTTCGCCACATATTAAATTTACAGATTCTTCAGTAATGATATTATCTTTTGAAGGTTCTATTTTCGAAATATACATAAAATAGCCTTTGCAACTTAAATGTTATCCAAAATCTAAAACACAAGTAAAAAAATCAAATTTTCGTTCAAATATTAAATAAATATTTTCGGACGTTGAGCGTATGCTTTTTCGCACAATTACACAATTATTTTAGTTTTTCTTGTCTCAGTTCTTCATATACGACATTTTTTTATTACCATTGTGAAACTCCAGATATCACAACTAACACGGGCATCTAGTACTCATTAGCGCAGTCAAATAGTTAATCAAACTAGTTTTGAAATATCTTTAATTAAACAAGCTTTGCGAATTTAACGCAATCAATTTTATTTCTTATTGTTACTGTCTGTTTTTTTTCATATACAGTAGAGAACATAACACTAAGGTAATGGGAATCGTTGTCAACGGAAAAATAGTCAACCACCTGATGAATAAAAATGTGATACATTTGTTCTTTATATTTCTATAAGTAGGTTTCCTTATTTTACTTAACAGAATCCTGAAAGTACTGCAAAAAATAATACCTTGAGATTGCAAGAGTTCAATAGAGTTTGCAATCAATCACTTGGCAATGTGAGTTCTTTTAGTTTCCGTTAAGGCAGTTAGGTTTAGGTTGAAATGGATTAAGAACTTTGATTCCAAAAGGTCTACTTATGTCGTATTAGACGCAATTACTTTTCCCAATTTATTCGGCATCAGAGAAAAACAGTATTCGTACAAAAGCCTTTCTTTGCAGGACGTTTGATTACGGAGACAGTCCTCAGCCTAGTAGAGAAGAATTAGTTTGATGAATAGAAACAAATCTTTTGATATTGTGACAACTCTTCAGCATTATGATATCTGAGTAATAGTAAGTATTATCGAGAATTAAGACCATCCCACTCCACTCTCGAAAATTCTGGAATCCACCCATGCATACGAAGTTTCAGGTTTATCTACTACTTTATTTATGGTCCAAATTATTCAGACTACTCCAATCTGAAGACAACAATTTACAGTCAATACTTATCCTGAATAACGTCGTTGATTGCAATTCTGCTGTAATGGTACCGATGATTACAGCGGCATTAAGGGCACCATTGGAATGCACTTACCCCACCTGTATTCTACCAATATGAAAAAAACTAGAAAACCACATTAAAACTCTTGGGTTTGTCTTAACGCGAAGCATTTGGATCTCAGCGAATTGACTGTTGAAATTTGTTGGATCGTATAAGAATAACTCACATTAGACACAATGTGGAGCTAGTTTCGGACGAGCTGATTACTGGAGATGAGAAGTGGATTCTGTACGAGCATATTAAGAGAAGAACTAACTGAAAACGTGGAACAACATTAGTAATTCTTGCCAAACCAAATATTCAAGAAGGATAAGTACTGATCTGTTTGTGGTGGGATAGAAAAGGTCCAGTTTATTACGAGTTGCTGAAACAAGAAAAACTGTCAATACGAATGTTCACTGTAACCACCTTGATAAATTGAATTCAGCGATCAAAGAAAAAAGGCCAGCATTAGTGTACGGAAACAGAATTGTGTTCCACCATGATAATGGTTGACCACATACCAAAATGGTGACACAACACAAACTCTCGTTGGGATGAGAAGTTCTTAGTCACCGACCATATTCACCTGACATTAAATCATTTTATTCAGATCTCTGCAAAATTATCTGACGAGGAAAGAGTTTAATACTTTCTAAAGTGCTCTACGAGCATTTCTACAAAACAGGAATTGAGAGTTTACCTGAAAGATATCAACAAGTTGTTACAAATAATGAAGATTGTATCATCGAAAAGTATTAAAAATATATTTTATTAAAATGATTAAAATACGGCAGAACTTACCTTCCAACCTGATAAGTTACCAGTAATTAACGGTTGATCAACCAGTTTTACTCGGGAAATAATCCGACAAAATAAATAAATTTTTCCAATACACGAGATTCTACAAAAATAAAAAATGTAGGAAGATATTTCAGGGCCTTCTTTTTTGCTGCTTTCTAATATTTTTCCTTTTGGCCTTTACCAGTGATCAAGCTGATACCACTTATGATTTCTACAATTTCAGAGTCTTCTAAGTTGTTTAAAAAAAACTCAGACACCAGAATGAGTCCTTTGGTTTCTTCTAATTTTCTCGTTCTAATGCTTTTAAATTGTGTTCATTCATGTACTACGTACATATTTAAAGGTCTTTTATATTTGCGCCACCACAAGGATTACAAAAATTTGGCAAAGAATACACCGAGCATCCTGAATATAATCACAAAAACATACATAGTCACGATCGGCTGCAAACCAATCGTATAATACTCTAGATGATACAGAACTCCGATAGATATTGAAGTTGGGAATGAAGAAGTATTACGTGTATGCATGTTGTATGTCCTTCATTAAGGAGTCCCATTAAATTGCTACTCAAAACTAAAAGACAATATTCACTGTTTAATTTCATATCTCGAACTGGAAAAAAATATACTTTTTGAAGGAGTTTCATATGGGAGGTTCCTTTTCCTTGGAACCATTCAAAAATGAATGTGTACAAAATTTCAAATTTGTAGTTTGAAGCGTTCGAAAGTTATCGAAAAATATTGTTGAACACGTGTCTAGGATTTTGTGTATGGAAGGTACCAGAAGGAGTAAAAGGATTTTACTGACTAGTAAACTCGAACTTTGTTTTCACTCAAAACTAATTTGTACAAAATTCTGAATTCATAGCTAAACGATTACATGAGTTATAGTGATTCATTTTTACAGGATATTTGTATGGCAGCCCCTCGAAGGACTATTAGGATTTTCTTCATAATCATGCAGTTAGCTCCAACTCTTGGAAAAATAACACATGCGAAATTTCATAGATCTAGGTTAAGCCCTTCTGAAGTTATCGACCAATATTCTTGAACACGTGTTTTAAGGACACTTTGTATGGCAGCTACCCGAAGGAGTAGGACGATTTTGCCCGTTAACGAACTTAGCCTTACAAATTCAACCAAACACCCAGATTCAAAATTTCAAGAGCCTAGGTGAAGGCGTTCTTAAATTATTGTGCTAACGGACGGACGGACGTCAAGCGGATTTGAGGTTTTAGGCCACAAATAAATAAAAAATATTATATAACTTTTTTTCGTCCGAGGCTTGGTTCTATGCGTTACATATTTTTCGGCTGGATCAAACTTATAATACTCTATATGATTTCATAGAGTATAAACATACTGCAGTCACGATCGGCTGCAAGCCAATATGATACTTTAGATCACTTGTGGCCAATCTGCGGCCCGCCTTGATTATTTTTCCGCAAAAATTTCTTGCGGCTCAATATTTTGACGAAAAGTGTATTGTGTGCAATGTTACCGCGAAGCGATTTTTGGAGTAGGAAAATCTAATATGAGGATATATATAATGATGTGGCCCGCGGAGCTATGATGCATTTCCAAAGTAGCCCGCGAGATCATTTGGGTTGGCCACCGCTGCTCTAGATGATACTGAACTCCGATTTATAATGTAGTTGGGTATAAGGTAGAATTACGTGTGTGCATATTATATGTCCTTTATTAAGGACTGCCATTAGATTGCTACTCAAAACTAAAAAACAATATTCAGTGTTTAATTTCAGATTTTGAACTGAGTAAGTCATAAAAAAAATCCATTTTGAAGGACTTTCACATGGAAGATGCAGGAAGGACTCACTCTATTTCTTACATATTATATTCATCCTTTTCCTTGGAACCATTCAAAAAATATTGTGTTCAAAATTTGAAATGCTTGAAACGTTCAAAAGTTATCGCAAAATGTTGTTAAATTTTTAAGTATATTATATTTAAATTTTCTGTATTGAAGGTACCAGAAGGAGTAAAAGGATTTCGCTGACTAGTAAACTTCACTCAAAACTAATTTGCACAAAATACCGAATTCATAGCAAAAAGATAACTAGAGTTATAGTCAGTTTCGTAAATTAAGTGAAGACATTATAGTAGTATATTTGTATGGCAGGTACACGAAGGACTAATAGGCTATTCTTCATAATCATACATTTAGCTCCAACTATTGGAAAACAAACGTATATAAAATTTCAAAGTCGTAGCTTTAGGCGTTCCGAAGTAATTGGTTAATATTCTTGAACACGTATTTAAGGACATTTTATACGGAAGCTACCCGAAGAAATAGGATGATTTTGCCCGTTAACGAACTTAGCCTTACAAATTCAACCAAACATCCAGATTCAAAATTTCAAGATCCTGGGTCAAGGTTTTCTTGAGTTATCGTGATAACGGACAGACGGGCGGTCGAACGGGCGGCAGGCGGATTTGAAGTTTTTGGACAAAAATAAACAAAAAAAAATATTTATGGTTTTATGCGTTACGAACTTTTGGGCTAGATTAAACGTATAAAACTCTATATGATTTCATCTAGATTATAAAAATGCAGCACGATATTTCAGCACCTTCTTTTTTACAGCTTTCAAATATTCTTCCTTTTGTCTTTTCCCAGTGATGGAGCTGATGTGAAATTATTAAACGGGAACAACAATTCACTTCAATACGATCCCGAGTTATCGCTTGTTTGGATAAAAGAGGGGACGGAGAGAAACTTAATTTAATTTGTTTTGTTCGTGATACTACTGTGTAGGCTTGTGTTGTTCGTGACCGAACTAGTTCGAAAGAGCGTTCCGATAAGTGAAATGAACGAACTAGTTCGCAGTTGTAGGAAATAGTTCATTATAACTTTTGCGTACATCATGTATCATTCCACTCTCGCGAACTGGGAACTAAAAGAAGGAAGTAGTTTTAGTTTGCGAGGGAATGGAGGACCTTTTTTTGTTTTTTTTTAGGTAATCACATTAGCGTACACCACCTTTCATTGCAAACTCGAGAATTGCGAACTTAAAAAGGGAAAGGAAGGTTCGCGAGGGAAGTAAGGATGTTTTTTTTTGTTGGTCATCACATCGGGAATAGCGAATTTTAAAAAAAGGAACTAGTTCCTGCTCGAGGGAAGTGAGGACTTTATTTTTTAGGTCATCACATTTCCCTACACCATTTATCATTTCTTTCTCCTGAACTGCGAACTACAATAACGAACTAGTTCACGAGGGCTCGGGAACTAGTACGTTCGCGATCACTAAGGTGAACTAGAATACGCAAGCCTTCTACTGTGGCGATTACATTGTGAAATTTCGGAATGCCTGACTCTGTGAAGTGAACAACCAAGTTTTTTAAGTTCTTTCGTTTGTCATCTTTCGTTTCCTATTTCCGTTATTTTCAAATGTCCTGAAAAGTTTTATGTGTGACGAAAAAGGAATACTGATTCTTGTTTGAAATTACATAAATTGTAATCTTTTCACTACATAACAGTTCCCAAAACCTGAATCTCAAAAAAACGTACTCTGCTACTTTAAACACTACCCTTTCGCTAGGCACTTTGCTTCCGTTGCTCATTCCATCAACCCCTATGCGTAGAATTTGTTGCCTTATGTTCTAAAGGGCTCCTAATGAATTTTTTGTTTTGAGACCCAAAAAAAGGTTTATTGGGAAAACACAGTGTTGCCGGTTTGGTTGTTGCAGACTAAACTACTGCTCTTCGCAATGCTTGCGCTCTTAACGTTAGAACTGTAGTAGTTCCTTTTTTGTAAAAAAGGACGTATTTCTAGAAAACAAATATCCAAAATGTGTACTAGCTTTTAGTTCTTTTCTGTTTTATTTGTGAATTTTTTAAGTAACCGCTTACGATCCTTGCAGTAGTATAAGAATTTCTTCGGATTCCATCCATATGACTCGGGAAGAAAACGATGTAACGTCCTGAAAATAGTCGCGATAGAAAGTCCAGAATGCATGAACTGTGAAAATTACATGACAGAGTTCAGTGTTCGAGAGTTGTAATTGCTTTAGTCAATTAAAAAAAAAAAAAATTACGTAAAAGCTACATAGATACTTGTACGATTAACCATAAAATGAGACAAGACCCGTCGCATTGCTTGATCGATGGTAATCAAAGAATCACAGCCTCAGTTAGGACATCAAGGAGATTAGTGTTACGAAAAAAGTTTAAAGACTTACATACTTCCACTTAATACTAAATAAATACTAAACTGGATCTGTACTCACCTTCTGAAATCCATAATTATCGAGCCGTTACTTTAATCCTCAAACTGTTAGGCTCGGAACTGTAAACAAAAGCAGAAATACATGAATTACCGCGGTAGTTAATTACTGATGAAAAGGCATAAGCCATTGAAAATTGTATTTGTACGTGGTTCTTTGAACACACGGTAAAGCGTTCCCCGGAAGGGATAGGACCTGGTAAGGGAAAAATCGCACCCCAGTGAAATTCACAGGACTCAAGTGGTTGCACGCTAAGCTACCCCTGCAGTCCCGCGCGAAGACGTTCTACACCATCTTCGTTTTTGTTCATTTTTACACACCAATAAACCGAAGGAAACATATGAACCGTTGCTGCAATAAGGGTCATTACTGCAGCTCCCTTTTCCCTGGAAAACCTCACTGGACAGTAACGGAAGAGAGGTACGACGCGGTGGGAAGGTAGATATCCCGTCCCGTGCACAACAATTGAAAAAGGAACTGAGGGTTCAGCGATTGCAACGTGACGACCGACCGGCTTCAGGGCAAATTCCTGCACATTTTGTTGAGTCTGTTGCAATGCGATATGCGAGCCCATGGACGCGAGCACCGAGCAACCCCTGTTGCATGACAAAACAGACTTTCCCTCCCTTTATGGCATCGACCAGGAAAAAAAAAAAAAATTATGGAAAAAAATTCACACCACTTACACGCACAGTAGTGTGAGTGAAATTTTTCAGCTTTGGAATTTTTCTTGAAATACGGCACCGATTTTCGTAGCTTCCCACACGAATTGCAGCGCAATTTCCGAATTCAAATTAAGCGGAGGACCGGACCATTACGGGAGCACTACACAATCGAATTTATTTTGCCCAGTTTGACGGTAATTCAATCGCGAAATTCGGCACTATTCAGAGCACACGTTCACTGTCGCCATTCGTGCGATATTCTCAAGTATGGCGAGGCCCGAAGAACATGATGCCGTGACAAGGTGCGGTTTTTGGCGCGCAAGTAATTCCCATTAAATCTTATCGTATCTCGGAAATTTTAACAATATCTGATAGAGCGATGCCTCGCCGTTCCAAATATATGAAAAAAATGAAAATCGTGCAACTCCAAGTGCACCAAAAGTGACGATAAAAAATGCATTCTACGCGCCAAAAAGACACCCCCATATTAAAGACGACACGTCGCATATTTCATTCAATTCGCCGGCCCTTTTCCGTTTGTTACTGACTGGGACCCCCACCGTGTTGCATATCAAATTAAACTCCCAACATCCTATTTTCTGATTAAGAAGAAATTTCGCTTCTATTGAAAATCGTTGAAAAATTATTCACAAAAAAGTCGGGAGCGCGCGAAAATTCTTAACCTGTCTAGGGGGCGCTAAACCCGACCCAAATGTCACTTTTATAGACCAACGCGGGTCGGTTTTTGGCGCATTTCCACTCACGCACTTTTCCCAAATTTCACATAGTTTTTGCACCATCATCCAGGACATTTTCACCCGTAAATTACCTGAAAATCGCGTCTAATTTTCCGATGGGAAAAAAATCGAACGTATCCGGCGATCTCAGTTCTTGCTTGGTCACTTCACACGCACACAAAATTTTCCTTTTTTTACGGACCGCGATTTTATTTCAGCTCAGTCGCATTTGAATTTCAATTTGCGATTTTCTAATCTGAACTTTTCCTGTGACGGGGAAAATCACAAACGGCGGCACAGAGGTCAGTTTTCCCTTTTTTCGGCGTTCGCGCTCAGATCTTCGTGTAACTTCACTCCGTTTCTTTCGCGATGAACTGGCCGTGGACAAAAGACGACGACTGCGACGGAAGGCGGCTGTTCAGCTCAACACAGTCAAACAAATTGCAGCCGCGCTAGGCCGTTTGACAGCGATTTCGTGTACATACACGGTTCGAGCGACCGGCACTGAAGCCAAATGCAGGGGAAATTTTAGTTCGGAGTCGACTTTTGGAGTAGTTTCCGTGGTGAGTTTTCGTATTTGTACTGAACGGAAGTTGATGACGTTTTTTAAAATAGCCGTTGAAATTAAAATTTTTGCGAATTTTTAAATTGGTAAATTTTGTTGGTGATAAAATAATAGGTACGAGTGCAAACAATAACCCCGCCATAGCCGGTCTCAAGCCCGTTTGAGAAAGGAGGAGGGAACATGGAGTTAACCTGAATAGCTAGTAACACCTGTGCTCATGAAGTAGGCAAAAAGTGTGACATAGCTGGACTCGGAGCATAGCTGGGCGAACTCCAACATGTCATAATGCGCTGAAAACTTCCACCCTTTTTCTACCGAGGTGTAATAAGTAAGTACTGGTCCTCTGAGTCAGGGGTTGGGTGAGGCGCCAACAACGCATCACCGGAAAAAAACCACTATCCAGAAATCTGAAGAACAGCCTCGGAAAGGATTGACTACGGCTTGGCGGCAACGACCCCGCTAACACAAAATGGACTACAGGACAGGAACTCGGAAAGAATTCCTCGAAGAAGTGGCACCACACAATATCAACATAACTGCCCTTCAAGAAACGAAACTGTTCGGTAACGAAATATTGGAAACGAGATCGCACACAATCTTTACAAGTGGAAAACTGTCGGTAAGTAGAGAGTTTGGAGTCGCTTTTGTCGTTGAACAAAAAATTCAAGCAGCAGGTCAGAGTTTCAAGCCAGCATGCTAGGAACTAAAACGTATTATTCGGTACTTCCAATAATGAAATCCAAGAAAGTGCACAGGAACAATAAGCTGCGAATATATAAAACTATTTTACGACCTGTGCTCTGTTATGGCAGCGATATGTGGACATTAACGCAAACTTCTGAAAAAGCAGTTAACACATTCGAAAGAAATGTCCTCCGAAAAATGTTTGGACCCGTAAAGGAAGGACTGGCGAATAACAACCATGAGCTGGATCTACTCTTCAAGGAGCCTAAACGTTCATGGAACTACGTAAACTGCAGTGGGCTGGCCATGTAGAGCGGATGGAATACCGAAAAATCACTAAGCGTGCTCTTAAAGGCAGAGCGAGTGGTAACAAGCCAGTAGGCAAACCACGCAAGCGATGGGAAGACTCGGTTGATGAAGACAGCGAAGCCATCTTGTAAATTAACAGCTGGAGGACGCGTCCTTGGGATCGAGACGATTAGAGGCGACGACTTCAGGAGGCCAGGGCCCAACTTGGGCTGTCCCACCATTGTTGATGAATGGCTAGAAAAGATTCAGAAACTAACTCAATGGGACCACATCCATTCTGTTGGTGCCGTTAAGTAAACCCAAAATGAATTTCCGAATGTGGTAAAAATCGCAAAGTACCATTTACTGGGACTTGACACCGGGCAACAGATGCTAAAAGCTATTTATGCCGAAGCATTCGGAGAACAGAATTTGTCTGAATATCTGAAATTAATCAGACATCAGGCCCGAACTCTACTGGGACTTCTGGACGAAGTTACATGAGGAAGCATCTTCATAGGATTTGTCTCACTGAGACCAACATTACAAAAAATTCTGTAATTTGCGATAGCGAAGACAAAACACCAGACCGCATCCTCTGTGAATGTGAAGGTCTTGCTCACAAAAGACTTCGTCACTTTACTCAGAGTTTCGTGGAACCATTGGCGTTCCTGATTGTTCCCTTTCGCAAAATATTAAGCTTCATTGGACGCAGGATCTAAAGAGGAATCATGGATAATCCACACGGGACGTCATGCCCAATTGAGGCTTCAGTGACACAGGTGTCAGGTGAGAAATCTATAGGTCTATTCTGTGTAGCTTACACTTTAAGTGTAATACACTTTACACTGAAAGTGTAGGGTGTAGATCGCGCAAAAAGAACGGGTTAGTGTAGAAACGTGACAGCTAAAATTCCGAACTTTTTTATTTGCTTTATTCTTTCACTTCTATGAATGTAAAATTATTGCCATTCCATATACTAGCCCCCGAAATGGCATTGCTCCAGACTGGCTTCTTCTCTGAGTCTTTTCTAAAGATTTTTTTTGGATTACCATCGATCTCTAAAGATCGAATTATAAATTAGAAATCAATAAAAGCATTAGTGTCTACTGATTATTGCCACGTTACCAGAACCTAAGCTCTAAAGCCGAAAATCAAAAAAATGCAAAGGTCACAAAAGACTACACCAACGCCACCACTTCAAAGTGCAACAGGCAGTCCGAATAATATTTGTGGAATTTTGCATCGATCCGGATAATGACAATATGGTCCAGTGCGATGAGTGTGACTCCTAGTTTCACTTTCCCGTGTGTGAACGTTGGCGCCTCAATATCAGAGAGGGAATTTCGATGCAGTAAGTGCTAAGCCAACGACAACGAAGACATAAAGTCCACTTCATCGAGAGCTTCATCGCAATCACGTAGGTGAAAACTTCTCGCACTTCAAAAACTTGAGGAGGAGGACAAGCTCAGGAAAGAGTTCCTCGATAAGCGCTACGAAGTTTTGGATGACCTGAGCGACGAAGAGGACATAGAAATAAATTCCACATGAAGATCGGTACCAGCGCCCTCCCAGGTCTTCGTAAGTGCATATATTCATTCACAACAGTATTTTTATAAATTCAAAAAGTCAATTTTATCTGAAGGAACAGCATTAGGGTACAGCTTTTGCTCTAGTGTAGAAAGTGTATGCAAAATAAGAACAGACCTAATCCCAAACATTTCTAGCGATAGTCTTCATGATAATATCGAAATGATATCGTCAGTTATCGCCTTCTATCTCTAATAGGAGATAATAACGAAAGTCTATCACAATATTATTAAAAGATATCACAGCGACATCTGATTGGAGATAATTATTGATGCTGAATCGAGTTATGCTAAAATTCTCATTTCTGGGATATTTTAAAGAGAATCCTATGCAATTTAGGTTCGCAAAGAGAAAAGATTATCTGAAAACTATTTTTCCGTTGATAGAAAAACCCGAATCTTTTTATGGAATAAGAAAGGGCGATCGTATATCCAAAATTTGTCTTTCTTTATGATATTCTGAAGAAAAGGCAACGTATCTTTCCTTTGCAAAGATACCAAATGGACATTGTGTATCGTATCGCAAGCGATCAGACAAAGATATCTCACACGATAGATGATATCTTCTGCGAATATCTTTTCAATATCATTCCAAACCTTTTTGTTTGCTGGGAATGTATCTACCTACATCAAATGATTCGTTATAAAATATTAAGCTCTTTGGTTCCTTCGAATTTTCAACGAAGTGTTTTAAAAGCAAGCTAACTACTTTTTCTTTTTCTTTTTCATAATGCCAAGCTGTTCCAGGAAAGGAAAAATCAGCAGCAGTAGATACGAAATTAATAAAATTGGTGCTTCCTTCTATAAATCGCTGTACACTTCTTCCTTCGGGCTAAGTATCATTTGTTTACACTTAACAAATGTTTCACCTAATACGATGGGGGGGGGGGCTGCACACAAATTTACGCGTCGAGTAAGTTGCATTTAGTTGTGCCTTTGTAATTACATCATTTCGGGGAGAGGGGGGGGGGGGGGGGTATTTCTACAGTCTAGTCTATAAACTCTTCACGAAACGTATTCTACGAAGAAAATCCAAAACTCTCGATAGAAATTAACCAAAGGCGCGGCCTTTAGAAAAGGTTAAATTCTAACAGAGACTCTCTACATACAACCAACCAAAACCTCCTTCTTCAGTAGATTTTATGTGAAACCTTATTTTCTCTATTAGTTCATATGGTTTTCCCACTATTGTGATAAAACGTGAGCTTCTTCGTTATCTTTACTCGTATATCATTTCCTGTGTGTTCCTTCCTTACTAGAACACCTCTTAAAAAATAAAAAAAGGTTTGTATACGAAATTTACAACTTATTGCTAGTCTTTCTTGTAGAATGGTATAATATTTGTATTAGACTATTCCAGCAAAGGTCACTCACTAATAAATGGTATGACAAACTCAATGGGATTTTTCAATTATGCAATTATAAAAATTAAAGCTGGTAAACAAGCAGATTGTATTTATACAGACTTCAGGATTTTGATACTTCTAGCCCATAAACTACGCATCCTAGGGTTTCTAGTTACTTTTATAATTTGGATTAATCCTTTACCAAAAAGTTAATTTCGAAGAGTCCTTTCAGATTTTAACTTAACATACCTCTAGGAAGCCATATGAGTCCGATAATATTTACCGGACGATCAGGCAGTGGCCCGTCAGAAAACCAATTAGGATACGAGTATCCATAACTCTGAATAGAACAACCTTCGTCATGCTCCCACTCATGCTAGATCATATGTCGTCTTAGCGCTATTATATGGCCATCACGTCGATAGTTTGCTTTAACTCTTCCATCGACCTCCTCGCAGGAAAAGCTTTTGTCTAATACAGCTTCTGATAGTATGAGTCAAGCACCTTAATCTCCGCCTAACTATCTGTTAGGAGAACGACGAGTTTGTTCCATTGGACAAAAGCTTCTAGCGGTGTACATGCCTGAACGATTCCCATTATTTCCACCTGAAATACACTATAACTGACCGGCAGTCCGAGTGCCTAGCTAATGTTTAGGTTTTATCTTGACGTCAGAGGAGTTTCTCGTGTGAAAACCCTAATACCTAATCCCCGACTGGTGATTAATCGCTATTCTGACTACTGCCATTGACGACATGATAGTTGGAAAACCTTCACTGGAGAAGCTAGTTCCCAGAACTGTTGTGGACTTAGTCCGAAGAACTCGTCAGACGGTGTATCATGTCTACTATCCAAAACACACTTACGAGGTATTGCTGAAGATTTTTCTGTATATGGGATATAGAACCGAGATTCATATCTACGAATTATATTCTTTTTATCTTTCTGCCACGTTCATGCTTCATAACGACACGTGCCAGATAAGTAAGTTAGTTTTAAGAAGGAACGCAGTGTTGGACCACCAAACAGACACTGGGAATGAAAAAGATATCGATAACTTCGATAAATCGTTGGCAGCTCTTCAGTTAACAAAAAGCCTAATTCTCGGAAAAAAAATGATCCTTGATATTGTGAAGGGAATTACTGATTTATTCACTGCTCATAAATCTTTTACATTCACTTAAAATGTGGATAATGTACTAATGTGCTAATGGGTGCTTTGATTCGGTTCCCTAACTCTCTTAAGTACTTTACTAGCTGGTATTTAATAATACCCGATTCTAATGCTTTGATCGCCATCTGGCGATACATTTTTAATGAGATAACCTAACCGTATATAGGTACATATCACAGGGCCAACTTCATTCCATTTTCAATCAGCTCGTGTAAATGAACACTTCCCCTCATTGTTTTGCCAATCTTCCATCCTTGGGTATAAGCTCTTGAAGAATGTGCTAAAATTCTTCGATTACAGTCCGGAAGATTTAGTTATTTTAAGAATTATCGAATTGTTGTTCGTTTTCGCCCTGGTTGGTATATGAGAAACATCTCGCAGAATACCTTCAGACGTTAAGACTATTTAGTACTGGCACTACACATAACCACCTCTATTCGACCTTAACAGGATATAATTTGTTGCCTGCGGAAAGAGAACGAAGGTGTTTCGGGGGTTCACTGAGCGGAAACCTTCACGCACGTACTACGCAACGCCTGTTGCCGGCAAAGGAGTCTCTGGACGGGGGGGGGGGGGGGGGGGGGAGGGCGTTCGGTCCGGGATTGTTCCGGGTTTGGGCCAGCAAGACAAGGCCACCACTGGCGTGGGCGCTTGGAGTGAAGGGAAGATGGAAGGGAAACCACGAAACAGCTAACAACCGCGGCACCTCGAAGCCCTTTTGGGTCTCAGGCTACGGTTTTCTTTTATTTTGATAATAATGATTTTCTTTCTATATTTAACATCGCTTGACAAAGTAAGGGGAAGAACGACGACTAAAGTAGGTGGTCGGTTGAATCGGCTGAGGCCGAACGGCAGCACACTATTGTAACCACGATCGTCCGGAACCGAATTAGCGATTTTCCTGCTAGAGCCGACACCGAATAGCAAATACATCCGACGACGCGGAACGCTCCCCTCTTTATGGAAGAAAGCACAACTTTCCAAGTCTAGAACCCACCCACGACCCACCAGCTCACCGATCACCGGCGGATAGCCGCAACGAAACGTGCGGATCCAAGAGCGCGACAAGCGCGAGCTTACTGGCTTCCGAGGTGGCATTTACCCAGGATCAATGGGGCCGCAAGCCCTGGAAAGATTGTGGTGACCCCGGGAACAGCCAAGGAAATTCGCAGAGGACGATCTCTCTCTCGAGACTGGACCGCCGACGAAGCTACAGCGCAACACCGACTGCAGTGTCGTTCGATGCTTTTACGAATAATAAGTTCAATTTGTTTAACGTAACGTAGTCGAATAACGTCGCCTAACGACAGGCTAAAGTGTAGCCAAGTTTGGAAAAAAAGAAATGCATTCGTGTTAAATTTATCCAACGTGCGTTTTTGGCTGGTTTAATTTTTATACTTTTTGTTTTTTTCCTTTCTGACTATCCCCAGATCGTCGACCACTCCAAGCGTGTACCCCAGGAGGAGCTAGTGGTTTGGTATTTTAACCAAATGAAAAAATACCTGGCGCCCAAATCAGGAAAAACCCTCGTTCCGGTAATCGCCCTCCCGCGCCCACTCCAACTGGCTTTTTTGGTGGCGGTTTTTCAACGACATCCTAGCTGGGAAGTTCGTTCTTTACAAACTCATCTAACCCCAGAAAACCGAACACAAATTTTTCAAAGTTTGCTTTTATGGTAGAGCTTTTATAAAAAATTTCATTTTAGTTTATGGTCCGTCTCTGCACTTGATCCTCAACAAAATCGTTCACCTCCCACCTCTGTGCTCGTTGATCGATGTACCGTAATATCGCACACGCAAATTCCCTACAACAAGATTCTAGAAACTACAACCTCGTATAGAGCACCGGATCTCTCGCAAAGCATGCTGCATCATTCTCTTCTCGCATAAAGACGAAATGTACATCACCATGAACCTCTTTGTAGCACCTGTGGTCCCGGTGATTTGAAAGGAGCAAATGTACGGTTCCATGATAAGTGTGAATATAATTATAGCTGATCTCTGCTGAGGAACCTCGGTTTAAGTCGACTTAACAAAGTTTAATTGTAAAAAATGAGATATACTCGAGCGATCGACAAACAGGTTTTCCAATAAATCCCTCCAACGCAAAACAGAAGGAAGATGAGCTGAAGGAGTTGGCAGAGAGTTTTTTGACACTGGTAGAGCCTGTAGAACCCTTACTGCTTCTCGAACCACGACCTAAGTGGTCTTGTGCTCCTGGCAAAGGATTATAAAATTATAGTATTTGGAGCCGGGCGCTTTTTACCAAGAGCCCTGGAAAAAAATGATGCTATAAACAGATACTTTATAGTGTGCCACAAGCCTGGTCCTATTTGTGATTGATTTTCATCGCGATTATTAATCAGTTTTTCTCATTCAGCAAACAGTAAAAAAATATTTGTGCGAATTAAAATTTTTTAATTTCGTAAAAAAAACTGCCAGTAGTTCAAATTTAAATTATTTACCACAGAAAATTCACCATTGCAGCCGCCCGTTACATGCAATCTCACCACTTCTAGTACCACTTCATACAAAAATACAAAGAGTAGGGATACCGCCTTTTCTCACATTCCGAAAATAGTTTCGTAGTGTGCGTGCGTTGACAGCAAAACAAACCGAAGCCATTCCCCTCCGTCAACCAGCTGGCCGCGCTCACAGCTGATTGGCGCACGCACACTATTGCCCGCAATACCGGCCAAGTGTGGGTTGGCGCTGTCATAGATACGCGGGAAAGTGCAACCGAACATTTTTCTTGCTTTTCTTCGCCGCTTTGCTTTTCATGTTTGTTTTGGATTTGAACCCGAAGCCCCCGTTGAAAGCAATGACCAACCGTGGCTGGACCCTTCCTACTTACCGCCTTCTTCATTTTCCAACGTACTCCTTTCCGGCAACAATTCTCCTTTATTTTCCGACTCGTGGAAAGCGAACAAACACTTCGCGAGCTTCACGCCAGGCATGAGAAAAACCACTGCTCAATTGTCGCACCGCGATCAAGAGAACTCCTGCACTTGCTAAAAAAAAACCAGCAAAGTGCTGATGAGGTGAAAACTGGCGCGAAGAGGTGACTGAACTTTTACTGGAACAAAAATAAACGTCCAGAGATTGGGCGGGCTATGAACAACTGCAAAGTGTTCGACTCAATCGAATTTATTTAAATTATCTACAGGCGTGGCTTAGGGAGTTCAGATTGCGGCCTTCTTGAAACCTCGTTCGGCGTAGTCCTCGGGCTTGGAGCGGTCCGACAGACGGGGGTAGTCTGGATCGCCGGGCCTTGTGGCTGGCCGTGCGGTGATCACTCGCCACCCTCCTTTGCGGGTCCAGTCCTAAACAAACGACGATTTCAACGTAAAGATATTTCACATTATCCAGTCACTTACGTTCTGATTGTACTTGAAGTAGTAGGCGCCCGAATAGATCAATGCCGCTGCAATGGCCGCCTTGCCAGCCCAAAAGCGCACGGTAAAAGCCCTCTCAAACCCCTGCAAGGTTTTGGCCAAGTGTTAGGTTATGAAACAAATTACATAATTCAAAAGCGACGATATTTACCAGAACCGGGGTGAGCACGTCGCACAGTTTGTTCAATGGGGCCTTATAGAAGCGCCGGATCGGGTTGGTGAGCTCCCGCTCCAGTTCCGGGACGTGACGGGGCTCGTGATGCGACAGTTTCTGGTCGATCAGCCACTGCTTTCGGTACGCCCGTTCTTCGTCTGTCATACCAATCAGGCGCTCCCGCTCGCGCACCAGGCGGCCGCCAAGGGCCATTGGTTTCACGCCACTCGTATTAGATGCCATTTTTCAAAATTTTTTCAATAACAAACTTATCGTATCCTATATTAAAGTGTCAGACCGAGTTTTGACAATTGACAGACGGAGGCTTCGCCGTTTGTGCAATGTCCAGAACGTACTAGACCCATACAGTACCGCCTTCAGAAAAGGGATTTTCACATAGAAATTTAATATACAAATGGTGATATTTGAATGAAAAAATTCTTTCGTGCGTCAATATAAAATTTCTCTGGTCAGTAAAAAATTTCTCAATACTCTCAGATCGTAATAAAAACTTTTAAATTAAATTTAAAAAAAAATGTGACACCAAACAAAAATATCGACCTCAGTACCAAAATGAGCCACCCACCGTTCACAGTGTCGCTGCGGGTACTAGAAGGAAATACATTACTGACAGTGACAATTAACGTGCGAGGTTCAGCTTGTTGGGTTTTTAAAAACTAAACGTTGTGCGAAGTTATTGAAGTAATGGCCAATGTCGACGATCTTTTCGATTGTTTCGAAGAAGGAGACGATGAAAATGTTGGAGGCAATCCAATTGTAGTCGAGGACGCTGGCGAAATAAGGTTGGTGTTTTCGAGTAAAACTTAACCTCACTTCTTCTTACGCTTACTTGTTTTTAGGGTACCGCAAGAAAAGCGCACACACGAAGAGAGCGACGACGATTCAGGAAAGCACAAAAAGTCAAAAGTTGAAACAATACTCGACGATATTTGCATTGAAGACCTGACCTCACGGATTGCTGTCCATGTAATTGACTCGCCCGATTCCTGTACTCACGAATTGGCTACATACCCAGGCCAAGAATATGTTCCGCTTGCACAACCTACTGGACCACCTGCAAAAGAATATCCATTCGTACTTGATCCGTTCCAGAAGGAAGCGATTCTCTGCATTGACAACAATCAGTCTGTTTTGGTATCGGCCCATACATCGGCCGGCAAAACTGTCGTTGCCGAGTATTCAATCGCTCGTTCGCTGAACTTAAAGCAACGGGTCATCTACACGACTCCAATCAAAGCCCTGTCGAATCAAAAGTACCGTGAGTTCAATGAGGAGTTCAAGGACGTTGGTCTGGTGACGGGCGACGTGACCATCAACCCTTCCGCGTCTTGCCTTATTATGACGACCGAAATTCTACGGAACATGCTCTATCGGGGCTCGGAGATTATGCGGGAAGTTGGCTGGGTTGTATTCGACGAGATCCATTACATGCGAGACAAAGAACGTGGGGTTGTATGGGAGGAAACGCTAATCCTACTGCCGGACAATGTACGCTACGTTTTCCTATCCGCGACGATTCCCAATGCCAGACAATTCGCCGAATGGGTTTGCTATCTACACAAACAACCGTGTCACGTTGTTTATACCGACTATCGGCCGACTCCACTGCAGCACTACCTCTTTCCGGCCGGCGGAGACGGAATCCACATGGTCGTCGACGAGAAGGGACAATTCAAAGAGGACAACTTCAATACCGCCATGAGTGTTTTGCAAAACGCAGGTGATGCCGGAAAGGGTGACCAGAAAGGACGACGCGGCGGAATCAAAGGAGTGAATGCCGGCCAGACTAATATCTTTAAAATTGTTAAAATGATTATGGAGCGAAATTTCGCGCCGGTGATTATTTTCTCGTTTAGTAAAAAAGACTGCGAAGTTTATGCGATGCAAATGGCAAAGTTGGACTTCAATACGAATGAGGAGAAGAAACTTGTTGACGAAGTGTTTAACAATGCGATGGACGTCCTGACAGAGGAGGACAGGCAACTGCCGCAAGTGGAGAACGTGTTGCCGCTGCTCAGACGCGGAATTGGTATTCATCACGGCGGGTTGTTGCCTATTTTGAAGGAAACGATCGAAATTCTTTTCGGCGAGGGACTGATTAAGGCGCTTTTCGCAACCGAAACTTTTGCCATGGGGTTAAATATGCCTGCCAGAACGGTTCTCTTCACGGCTCCCCGGAAATTTGATGGAAAGGATTTTCGATGGGTTACTTCCGGTAAGTTGATTTTTTATCTAGTTTCAGTTTGAACTTTGTTAAACTTAAGTAGGACAATTTGTCAGAGAGCTGGCAAATCAGGTATTCCGGTATCCGAAATTCGTAAAGCTTCCGACTCGCCTCCGATCGGAAATTCTTACTATGAATCAATCGATACTTAATTTCCCTTTACAACTGTTACCCAGTGGCGTGGCGTAATTCAACAAGGGGAAGCAATTGGTTAATATCCACAATTTATTATTATAATTCTACCTATGGAATTTACTGCGTATTGAATGAACCTCCTCTATTAGCACCCAGCAGGGATTCAGGAGGCTATTTAGAACGTTGTTGTTTAGGTTGTCAGTCGCAGTCACCTACACCCATAGAGATATATATATGCTGGAGATGACAAGCAGCGGTTGAGTTGAAGGTGCACGCCATCGCATTCACTTGCACGCAAAACAACAACAAATTGACATAACGCTCCTGTTCTGTCTCACTCACTCAAACGCTAAGGCAGCAACAATTTGATATAACGACCATGTTTTGTCTCAATTCTCATCATGTTTGTGGCTTCAAAGCGCTTTATATAAAACCGGTGGCTTGTCGTCTCCATCAGCTCTATGCCTACACCAATCTCATCATTAAACGCTTTCCGGACTTCTATCAAAAAAAAATTATATTCAATCAGAGTATTGGCAGATTTTTATTTATTTATTTATGTATTTTGTTGAATAGAAGAGTCAATAGAAATAAAACCGAATTCGATCTCATTAATCCTAAAAGTTTTTCGGAATTCGTGAAAAATGCTTACATCAGATTTTTCTCCGATTAAACTTAAAACCTTTAGAAATAAAAGTGAATTGAATATCTCATTAGATCCAATATATGGAAATTCATGAAAATGTGCATAACCACTTTACACCCCTAATTGGTATACTAGTTTTCAGCAAAGTGTAAGGAGAGCAATGCTTAACTTGCTTCCATGGACGCTACGCCACTGCTGCTACCAACTTAAAATAGTTTCCGAAATTAAAGAAAAGGTGCAAAGTTGAAGTTTAATGACTAAAAATTAATTGCATTGCTATTATTTGGTCGAGAAAAATGAACGTTGTTCTCGGAGATGGAAAGTAATGGCTTATTTCTTTAATAGACAAAATTATTTATTTATTTAGGAAGGAAGGCGTAAATGGTCTACCCATGAAAGACCATTTAGTGAATATCTCAGAAATTTTATCTGTACTGTCTCAATCCATTTGATGTGATTCTTTTAGTAAGGTGCCCAAACTGGACACGGATTCTCAAAAACAGACCGAACAAAAGCACACTACAGTGAGGGTCATAGAATTCCTTCGACCATCGTCTCACAAAACCCCAGACGGAGTTAGTTTTGTTGACGATATGATCGTCGAAAGTAAAAAACGTAAAAAAGCTTGAACCCCAAGATCGCGTTCCTTGTCAATTTTAAGTAACGCCTTTCCGTCTAATACATACTTAGACCTTTTAAAGAATGATAAAAAGGTGCATTTACTAATGTTTAACGGTAAGTAATTTAATTCGCACCAATTAAGGAATTGTTGCAAATCATTTTGCAGTAAAATGTTATCGTCGGCACCGCAGATTTTCCGTAAAATTTCTGCATCGTCAGCATACAGTAGAATATTTATTGGAGCTATGAAATAACTGAACTCACGTCAAAGAGCTCCACAAAACTGTACCTGCTTGAGGAAGCCGTGTTGATAAGGACTGATAATGGTCTTGCAATGGAATGACTTAGCGTCACACACAACAGCCTCAAAAAAATTCGAGATACTAGACACTGAAAGGTCAAAAACATTTTTGTTTTTGCTGTTTCACAGTTTTAGTCAAAAACATTTTTGTTTTTGCTCTTTCAGTGTACGTCCAGCCAACAGTTTTAGTCAAAAACTGATTAGTGTTGTGCCTTGGAGGCACGCGACTAATCTTTGTGCTCTGCCAATTGAATTGCTATTGAAACAGCGACATATTCTTAATTAGTCAAAAATGTTTTTGCACTTTCAGTGTGCGGCCAGCCTAAGTAATTTCCGTAACAGAACTGCGAAGAGCTTTGCGTCACCAGTTCATCAGTATTTTCCTTCTCCTCTATATTCCTATTACTGGTTTTAAGTCTGCTCTACTCTTTGACGTTAAGTCAAGAGGGCCGTTCTAAGATATTCGGCGCCCGGGGTCTAATAAAAATAATGCGCCCCTCGTCATAAGAAAATACAGTTTCGATGGCTAGTGGAAGCGACTTTCAATTGTAGTTTAGTTTTTTTGAAGTGATATTAATATTAGTGCTATCTTTTCCATAATAGCAGAGTTGAACTCAGTTACCAAACTCTCAGCCTCAAATTTTTTTGCAGTCTTTTAAAAATTATATTCAAAAATGTTATTCAAAGCATCTTTTTAAATTTTCATAACCGTAAACCACTGCCTTCACGGAATCAGTACATACTGATCTACTTGTGTTAATTTTTTGGGTACTTTGTTTCTTTTTTTAAGCTAGCGTAGCTTTCAAAATTTCCCATCTTGATGTTGACGCGGCAAAGAAACAGTATGGATTTTATAGAAATAGGCATTCTGCCGCCGAACCTCGAATTAAATTTAAAGAATGTGCTGCACAGGGTACGTAAATGGTAAGATTTCTTTTAGATTTGCGTGGTTGGAGGTACCCTTATTCATCTTATTATCATAAGATTGTCCTCTACAATCTTCGAAATTTATATCTAAATCAGATAATAGCTTTTAAATACAATCTTTCATTTCTGCGCTCTTGTAACCAATATTTTCTAAGAATTTTAAAACATAACATCATTAATAATTACCGCCCCAAAAAAGCTTTTGCCTCAGGACAATACCCCATTTAGCACTGGGGTTAGAGTGGCCCTGTACGTCAAGACACTGGGGCACTTGTATACTTTGCTGGCCTTTTTGACGGGTGATGCCAGCGGTGGCATCTATTATTCTGTATTGTGCTTCTGGCCAAATTTCACATCGCGGATGTCACCTACGTCCTTTACTACGGAGAATTAGCTTCGAGTGAAAACGAAGTTCGAGGTTACTAGTCAGAGAAATCCCTTTACTTCCATACAAAAAATCCTTAAGACACGTGTTCAACAATATTTTCCGATAACTTTTGAACGCTACGAACTTAAAATTTGATACACAGTAATTTTTGAATAGTGCCAAGGAAAAGAATAAATATGTAAGAAATTGTGTGTGAAGTCCTTCAAAAAGGTAATTTATTTTTCGATGACTTACCCAGTTCAAGATATGAAATTAAACACTGAATATTTTCTTTTAGTTTTGAGTAGCAATCTAATGGCAGTTCTTAATAAAGGACATACAACATGAACACATGTAGTTCTACTTTATCACCAACTACAACATAAATCGGAGTTCAGTATTCATCTAGTTTTATGAGTGAACAAATTAAAAGCTCAGCCAACTGAACATGGCCTTTACAAGTGCATTATGGAAAATGAATGGCCCGAACGTGATTTGGTCGTTTTTGAAAATACAAACTTCACAATCTGTTATGAAGGTCCACAGCCTTAAGACTTGAGATCTTGCGGGCTACATGTATTTAACCGCATTTAAATCTACATTTGTTCAAACCGAGTAGATTTTTATGTGTTGTGTCACATCTAGTGATGCGTGTTTGTGAGTCATTTATGAAGGCACCTTTTAATGTATTGTACACAAAAGTCCACACATTTTTGGTGATTTTGTCACGGATTCGGCACAAAATTTAAACACTCGAAAAGAGTCAATCGCGCATCCTTTTAAATAATAAAATTCAATCAAAGACACATAAACTTAAAAACAAAATAGTTGCTCAACTGTGGATCATGTCCTTTCCGTGTTAATTCCAACCTGAAACCGACGGAACCCAGTATTTAATAAAGAATGTGTCTAACGGTTTGTGTGAGTCTTTAAAAGAGTACAGTTACAAAGTTATGTCATCTGAATGTCTAGTCCTTGCTGCCTGCAGCATTTTCTACTATCTGCAATAATAAAAGCGCATAGAAAGCCCACAAACACAAATTGGTTGTATGATGTTGAACGCGGCTTATGCGATTTCTATGATTTCTTTTTTGCCATAAATAGATCTATTTTCATTTAATTACTTTTTTTTTATAATTACAGGTGAATATATTCAAATGTCAGGAAGAGCTGGTCGTCGGGGTCTGGATGATAAAGGTATTGTAATTTTTATGATCGATGAAAAGGTTTCTCCAAATGTTGGTCGAGCAATCATTCAAGGCAAAGCTGATCCCATAAATTCGGCTTTCCACTTGACCTACAATATGGTTCTGAATTTATTACGCGTCGAAGAAATAAATCCCGAATATATGCTTGAGCGATCTTTCTTCCAATTCCAAAATCAAAGTTCCATTCCAGATTTATATAAAAAGGTTCAAGATAAATTTGTTGAACTTGAAAAAATTAAGATACCAGACGAACACGCTGTTTCTTCCTATCATCATATCCGAGATCAATTGGATAGTTTTGGCAAGAAATATAGAAGTTATATAACAAAGCCACAACACCTTATTCCATTTTTACAACCTGGTCGATTGGTAAAAATTCAGAAAGATGAAGAAGAATTTGAGTGGGGGATTGTCGTGAACTTTGAAAAGAAAAATGATGAGTCTAAAAATCCTCGGGAATCGGAAACATCTGTGATTGTTGATGTTTTATTGCACGTTGATGATGATTTCGAAAAAGATTCTATACCACGGCCATGTCCCGTCGGTAAGAAGGGGAGCATGGAAGTTGTTCCGGTATTACACAAATTAATTTCTAGAATTTCTTCGCTCCGGGTGTATTATCCAAAAGACTTGAGACCTTCAGACAACAGGAAATCTGTCTTGAAAACGATAGCTGAAGTGAAAAAACGTTTTCCCAAAGGACCACCGAACCTTAATCCAATTACAGAAATGCATATCAAAGACCCAGAATTTAAAACTATCGTTGATTCAATAGATCAATTCGAGAAACGTCTCTTCGGACACCCGTTGCATAACTCGCCCGATCTGGATGCCATTTACACTAAATACTGTCATAAACTGTATGTAGCTAGTGACTTAACCGCCGCAAAAACTCAATTGAAAGAAGCAAAGAGTCTCTTACAAATGGACGAATTGAAGTACCGAAAACGAGTGCTTCGACGATTAGGCTATTGCACTGCTGCTGACGTTATTGAATTTAAAGGACGAGTTGCTTGTGAGTTGAGTTCAGCGGATGAGCTACTTATGACCGAGATGATTTTCAACGGCGTCTTTAATAATTTATCTACTGCTCAGTGTGTTGCTCTGCTATCGTGTTTTGTCTGTGACGAAAAGAGTTCCGAGACACCGGCTTCAACTGAAGAACTATCTGGACCATTACGGCTAATGCAAGACCTTGCTAGGCGTATAGCCAAAGTGTCAATTGAATGTAAACTGGAAATGGACGAAGAAAACTACGTGGAGAAGTTTAAGCCATTTTTAATGGACATTGTCTTGGCATGGTGCAAAGGAGCTACTTTTTTAAATATTTGCAAGATGACAGACATATTCGAAGGATCTATTATACGTTGTATGAGACGCTTAGAAGAATTGTTACGGCAAATGTGCCAAGCGGCTAAAACTATTGGTAACACAGACTTAGAGAATAAGTTTTCAGAAGGCATTCGGCTACTTAAAAGGGACATTGTATTTGCCGCATCGCTTTATTTGTAACTACCTATAAAATTTGGATTGTTTTTTTTTTGTACTGTGCTGCACAGATACCTATAAGATTTGGAGCGTGTTTTTGTTACATATGTAATGTAAATTTAGGCATTTACTGTAAATGATCAGAAAATATATTTTTTTTAAATTAAATAAAATTTTAGTTTCGAATAGCGAGTAAATAAGATTGTAATTGTGACCGCAGTCCGATAGCTCCGGCTTGGAAAACGTAATATGTCTTGATGTGTTGTGGCTAAGTATCGCCTGTATAGAATAGCGATTCCTTGTTAGGATCAAGAGAGTAGCACCAAAATTCAGGAGACGTTTCGTATTACATTTCGAGTAGTACTTCAGACTAACCAAATTGGTTCTGCAGAGTTCGTTTCTAATAATTAGTCACTGCCAATATGTACGTATACGCTACAACCTCAAATTTGGACTGTAATACAAGACTCTGATGCTCTTCAAACTAACTTAGAGCTGTGTTCGCCAATATTAACTTTAAGAGAGTTAATATCCTCGTGACTGCACTACGAACAAATACAAAGTGTTTTGTATGTACCAGTTTTGAATGAAGAAAAAACGTAAAATACGTTTGGAAGTCAAGTATACTGGCATTCTTCGTACGGAAGAACCAAAAATGTCTAAAACGCTGCGTATTCGATTTGATTTGGTCACTTCACATACAGCTTTTAGTTGTTTGTAAGTTCAGTTCAGCTCATGAGTTATTTATGACTGATTTGAACATTGTATTCGCCTGAGCTCGACTATAAAGTTTTATTTTTATACAATAAAATTTAGGCCAATGGGAAAGTTACGTGAATTAATGAGTAAAATGCTTCTACCCTTTCGAGTAAACTCCATTCGAGAATTCTTAAAACACTTGAAATGCTGAAAATTTCACTAAAATGCCAGCGGTAGATACTTTCCTAGAAAATGCCGCGTTGTAGGAAATCGAGTTGTAGGAGATATGAAAATATGTATAAAAATCGGAGTTCGGTTCTAAAAGATGAATATCCTTTTTTTGCTTACATATTAATTTTTTTCATCAAAATAAGCATTGTTGAAGATTTCTATCAAAAATGTTGGCTCTCTCCGTAAAAGAATCATTCTCAGTAATTTTGGCAAGTACAGACGATGCAGATAAGACAAAACCTCTAATGTCTGTCTTCAGCTTGCTTAATAGTTTGTATTGGCGATTCATTAAGTTTTAAATGTCTAGCAACATCAGCTATCCTTGATTGGGTTGCTGAACAGGCACGGTTAGTAAGATTTCAAGAGTCCCAAAAAAGCGTTGAAGGAAGACTTGCAAATTATCTAAACCGCGTTGTACTGAAACCGCGCTATAGAAGTACCGCGTTGTAGAAGGCGGACCTGTAGTACAAATAGTCAATAACAGATATCATAATGCAAACAAATCATTAAATCATATTAATATCATATTTCATTTATATTGTAATGGTTCTGGTGGAAAATAAGATACAAAGAAAAAATTATAATTAGGTTTGATCTGGATTCTGGATCTTATGATTTCCTTTTCTGTAAAAAGAAATCGTTAAGTTTATATGTTGTAAAATAAAATACGGTTGTTTATACTTTAATTTGTAAAATAAAAAAATTTTAAATTTATTTTTTGTTGGTTAAATTCTGCCATTTCCTGAAAAGATAAATACCAATTAAAATGTACATAGTTTTTGTAAGGAAAGCACTATTATGTATCTACACACTCGTACATACATACCTAGAGAGTTACATTCGGCTTGACTTCTCATAGTTAAACTCACGAGACTAATTAGTAAAGATTCTCAGAAACAGATTCAAAACAAGCAGATTGGGGTTATTAAACCTACGGTTCAAAAGCAACGGTATAGAATAGACTTAGCTTAAAGCTATTACGGATCATCTAAAATACAAAGCAATTTTTTCGGAAGAAAAAAAAATTATCTCTCTTAAGTTTCTTAAACTAACCTGGAGCTGAATGAACAGATGGATCCAGGAGGCGCTATAAACGAAGCCTTACGTGTGGGTGTTCCTTCGAATTGTTTGGGAATTCTGAGGGGTGGAGAAGTTCGAACTCTGTCAAACCCCTGGCAAAGGCCTCGATTTATTAGGTTGCTGCTTCTCTATGAAGTGCCGCCATGTGACACAAGTGGTATTGGCTATTGAAGTATATTTACTCATGGAGTCATTTTAGTATTGGACTTAATTGAGATTGGATAAAAAAAAAATGGACGAGTCAAAAACGGGTAATTTTCCTTGAATTTAAACTTGGCCACAGTGCAACGAAGTCAACTGAAAACATCAACATCGATCGGCAAGGACGAGATGAATCTATTAGTGGAATCTCACTCACGCCAAACTGTAAGGGACATTGCAAGAAATTGTGCGAACACCATTCGACAGTTTGCCGACACTCGCAACAGCTTGGAAAAATCAAAAAGCTTGATAAGTGGGTTTCGCATGAGCTTACTGAGCAAGACATGACGCGTCGACTGGAAGTTTGCAGTTAATTGCTATCCCGGAAGATAAACGATCCGTTTGTGAACAAGTTAGTGATATGTGATGAAAAGTGTACGATAATCGTCGCCGATCGGTACAATGGTTGGATGCTGATGAGACCCCAACAAACATGCCTAAATCAGAACTTCATCCGAAGAAGATAATGGAGACTGTTTGGAGGTCTGCAGCTGAAGTTACTCACTATTGTGAATGCGTGTGCGCGTTCAACAGGCTACATTGGTCAACAGAGATGTAGTTATACTGTTTCATGGCAACGCACGGCCTCATGTTTCAAGAACAATGGTCCAAAAATGATATGAGTAGCAGCATGAGACTCTTCCTCATCTACCATACTCACCAGACGTTTCGCCAACCGACTACCACTTTTTTTTAACATTTGGGTAATTTTTTTGGCGAACATACAATTGGATAATGAAGTAGCCTTCAAAAGTGTCTTCGAGGTCTTTCTTCGCTCTAGAAAGTCGGCATGGCATGAATGCACATGTATCTCGTTGGGAGAAGTGTTTTACATCTGCTGGTGCCTATTTTGATTAATAAGATTAAGTTTTATAAAAGTTACAGTTGTTGAAATTCGTCCAATCTGCAGCAACCTAACATAATTTGATTCTGTTTACATGTGTCGTTGGTTTTGAACAGAAGAATCCTAATGGTTTGATTTCTGTACAACAATCGAGATCACATTACATTGTTATATGCTTAACACGCGTAATTTGGTCAAATGCAAAACCTGCAAAATTCGTTTTAAATAAACCCTTTAAATGTTTTAAAATAGATGGTTGGATGGATGCGTTAGTTCGTGTACAGTTACTCTAGTTTATGTTAGTTCGTATTCAGTTAGTACAGACATTATTATTATTTATTTATTTCATCTCTTCACTTCTCGCCGTTCGGTATTCACTAGTCGTGAATTACTTCTGAGGAACGAACATCAAACCTGAACCTTTGTCGTTGTTTTCCCATATCTCTTATTGGAGAAAGGCACAAACCAACACGCCTAACGTATTGAACTTTTACACTATCCCAAATCGAAAATTTGACTCTTTAATGATCTCGAATTCGATTCATTGCGGTCATTCTATCGTCCAATCTGAGTTTTCTCTCGAAGCTACTGGAAATAGTTTTTTTTTTGTAGGTAGATTGTTTATTAGCCAATCTTCCAACTGTTGTAATTAAAAGATGGTTGGAAATTGCTATTGTCGAAAAGTAACGAAAATGGATACAATGAAGAATGTGACAATGTTCCGAATGGATCTAAGCCGTCATCATCGTGATATTAAAAGAGAATGCTCACACTAGGCTACCAAGGACGATTGCACATTTGACTTTAGCGATACTTTAAATCTTCAAAGTCCACACAAAATGAAACGATTTTCATAAAAACGGAGACAGAATTACAAGAACAATGCGATATTTAACGGACAAACAAAACACAATACAATTATAACTAACTTATTTTATATTAACATGTTACATGAAACGTGTAAAAAACTTAAGAACTATATTAAAATTATCTTAAAACTAGCATACGAAAATGCTTCAAGCAAAAGCTATGTACAACAATGAAGTCAATTCAAATGACGACTTCAATTTTCTTACAGTATGCATTTCACTTAATACTATTCTTGGACGGATTACTGATACAATAACGACACGTAAAATGTACGATTACAAAATAAATATAAAATTACGAATGCTAATAACATAAAACAATTAATTTGTGCATAATATAAGTTTTTTATGTGTTCAGGCGGAAGTACTTAATTGAATTGAATGTCAACAGAAAGATCCTTTGTCAATTAAATAAGGTGTGTGTTAGCCTAACGAGACAAGTAACTTTAAGTCATTTTTGTCTATTGAAGAACATTAATTTATATATTAAACTAACTGATCTAATACAATTCAGATATTAATAAAAGCAGGCAATTAATAGGATTATACAAATAAAATTACAAAATAGAATGCAGTTTAGAACTCTTATAACATTAAGCATACATCAAAATTTGTTATTGTGCAGATCTTATGTTACTAAAAGCGAGACATGTTTGTACTTATTATTTATTTATATCGGTATGTAAACCTAAACAAAGTACATCATAAAAAATATAATAGTTGTGTGAAACTTACCACTGAAAATACCAACTAATTTAAGATTGGTCACAGTTTTTTCATATTTTGTGTACGAAAATCTATTGTCTAAATCGAAGAATTTATTTACATCGTTCATTGTGAAAAGAAAGTAAACTAGACAGATGTTTGAGGAACACCTTCAACTAAATGAGTTCGGCTCGTTTTTAAATTTTTTCGTGAGGTTGGCACTGGAGTTATGCCTGATTGAGGTGGTGAATCGATGGGACTACTTGTTAAAAAATCCCGACCCAATAGGGTTTTTTCTTCATGTTTGCTACCAATACTGCTACTTCCACTCTTCGGATCCGGATCCATTTTAATGTTTCGATTGAAATTTGTTTCTTTCGCTATTGGATTAATATTCGACTCCTTTAGTGATATTCCACTTCGTAATGAAGATTGACTACCTGATTTGGTGGTTTGAGTCATGGTGAGTGTACTTGGTGATCGAATTGATGATGTATCAGTCTGAGATTTGGTTTTTGATGGCGAGTCGCGATATTCGTATATATTTTGATTTGTGCGTTGCACATGATGATTTTGTACCATATGGGCATTTTCTATTCCTCCAGCAGGTCCTTCACGTTCCGATTCGGCACCATCTTGCATGAAAACGTCCTCATCGAAAAATCGATCTGATTTCCTATGAAATTTGAATGAGAAAATTTGCATTAGGTTTCAAAGAGTTGGGACCATTTATTTTCCAACGTGCACGTTACTATCCCAAACCATTACATTGTAACTTTATTATGTTAATAATAAAGTTTTTTAATAAATACAGTATACTATCTACTGCGTACTACTTTACGATGTTCAGTTACTATGAAATTTTTGATGACAAAATTTGAAATCTGTTATGATAAACTTAAATGGGCTTAAGTTAACATTATGGTCACCACTTGAGTAGATAATACTACCTTCATGATCATCTTACCGTAGGCTCGTGACTAGAGAATACAATTTTACCACATGTAACATACTGGTAGGTACTTGAAAGTAGAGCAGTGTCTCTATGTCTGAATGGTTACAAAAGTTGATTGCCAAAAACGAAGATAGACTGCGGCTGACTTCTAGAACCGGACACAAATTGAAGAAGTAGAATCTGTACTTCGATGTTGAGATTGGTTTTGGAGCCAGGAATGAAATTGCGGTAATTTTTACACCACGAGTACGAGCCACAGCTTCATGTATTGAAACTGGTCCGGAAAGGATTATCGTCGTTATTTGATTTTTCAAGTACTTTTTAGTGAGAACTCCGGGAAGGACTCACTTCATTATCAGCATATTATCTATAGAATAATAAATCCAATCTGTCTGAAGATGATGTATTCATTATCACCAAAAAAGTCTTAAAGATTCATCACACAAAATTTCTTAAGTAACTGAACCTGGTTTGAAGCAATAATAACATTAATCACGTCCTACCTCTATTCATACCTCTTAGCGTTTCTCCAAAGAATACAACATATGACCACAAGCACAATTAAGAACAGGCATGCAACAGACATGCTCCAAAAAGCGATTTGGAGTGGCTCCCTCGGTTCCCACCAGAATTCAGTCGTTGGTGGATATGTCGGCACCAAAACGCCAATCACCGTAGGTAAATACTGCGTCCAGAAAGCTGATTCTGTCTGCCGATAGTTCATTAGAATTGACGAATTGTACGTTGTGTTGACGTTAAGATATCTTAGCTCTCCCTGGTAGGCTAAGTCGAAATGAATGCCTAATATTTGCTGTGGTGTAGGATTTCTAAAGTAAACATAAAATACAAAAGGCATCATTGGTATTTAAGAAATGGCTTAAATTATTTGAAATAGTCGTACCCATATCTCGCAAAATCTGTAAAACTTTTCATAAAAAAGTGGCTCATATTCCGATCGTTATCAGTCCACATGTTCCTTTCTAAACGGTCTCTTTGAGGAAAAAATTCGGTATCCATAAAAGGAGCACCAGTCAAAAAGTAGTGTTCTGCATTGTGTGGCACTTTCCTCCATTCCGGGAGCTTTAATCCTTCGACGGTTGTATTCATGACATAAATATAAACGGGTACTCTTTGCTCCAGCAATAACTTTACCATTTTATCAACTGGTGATCTGTATAAGAAGTCCGATAGCATGTTAATATACTCGTCTCGGATTCTAGTCTTGTTATGAGGATCTGGCCAGTAAGTGTACATATACTTAATGGCCTCATACACACCCTTCGGATTTAAGGTGTAATTATATCTAAACACCAATTCTTGTACTTTCTGTTCTACAAATTGTTCGTCGATTTCGTAATACGGCGCCAAAGACTCATTTTGGGAAATCATGAAAGCAGCTTCTTGAGTAGTTACACTTGTCATATAGTGCAATCCTCGATTAAATTGTTTTTTTCGTATCAACTCTTCCGGAGTTTCGGATAAGAATTTCCAATCCTTTTCTCTCCACCCCTCGTACCAATCGTCTCGTGGAAACGTGAAGTTACTATCTAGTACCGGTGCCCATGGGAACGTACCAACATGTGGGGCGAATTCAGCGTTTCCCAATTCGTAGAAACTACGACCTTGTCGTAAACAGTTGACCAGTTTCCAAGATGATTCTAAGGAACATCCAAGTAGTTGACCCAAGACTCGGCTTGTGTTCTGAGCTCTGTACTTGTCGACCGTAAAGGCCCAATCGGCTAAAGGAGAACCTGACTGTGCGATAATACGTGTAACCATATTTTTCGTTTGTGGTGCAACCATCAGTAATCCGGCTGATGCTGCTCCTGCACCAGGACCAAAAAGCGTTATTAAGCTTCGATCCCCATTAAAGAACTCGATGTTGTCATGCACCCATCGTAGAGCCATTGCCTGGTCAAGAATACCGTAGTTGCCAGGAGAGTTTTCGTCTGCTGTTGAAAGAAAGCCCAGAGCTCCCAAACGATAATTGATTGTTACTACCACGACATCATAAAAGGACGCCATGACCTGACCGGGAAATAAGTTGGATGCACCGCGTATGAATTCGCCACCATGAATGTACACCATCACTGGATACTTTTGTGCTACACCTGCACCTGTCTGAAACGAAAAAGTAATTTTATCGGTAAGTTTTTCATGAATGTGTTTACGAAGATAAAATCCTGATACCTTTGGTGAAAAAACGTTCAAGTACAAGCAGTCCTCATCCATGTCACGAATTCCTTTTGTAGCACCTGTGTAGCGCACAGGTTGTGGACAGGCCGGTCCATAGTCAACAGCTTGTAGCAATTGCCAACCACGATGCAATCTTGGGGGCTTAAATCGACCCTCAAACGTTGGCGGTAGCGCATATGGAATTCCCAAGAACGCCGAACACTGTCCCATTATGCGATCGACTGTACTGTGCCACGGTCGATGAAAAGATTTCGGATTTGGGTCATCATACAAGTATACCTTGAAGCCCTGCACTTGTCCATAATTAGTGGTGACAAACACATCGCGATCTAGAAGTTGTGAATCGCGTCTTTGTTTCCCTTGCAGATCTTCCCGCCAGCCGCCTAGAATGCCTGGAAATGGCGTTTGCGGACTGTTTGGATGATTCTAAAACGACGCAATACAAGATTTAATTAATAGTTTCTTTCGAGCTACAGATGGTAGTCATATAAATAACGTGCGTGCACTTCCACTTAATCGAATGAATAGATGTGTTGTGCATCGTGCAGATTGCATAATAGTCATTATAAAAACATATAGAATCACTTACTGGGTCAAAACGGAACCGATCTTCTCCTTGTGGTACACCCTGGGGATATTGGTTCGGATTGTTCTGTCCAGGATACTTTTGACCATACCCGTTTGGTTGGTAATGTCCGTATCGTCGATCATTAAATGTGTACGTTCTGTTGGGAAAAAAATTACATAAATCCATCAAGGTTTACATAATAATGTAATAAAATAGAAATATGTATGTATCCGTTTCGTTTATGATTAACTCTGATCAATAAATTTGTGTATTATCAATTTGTACTTGGCGGAATCCAGATATTATTAAAATCTTGTTATCAGTCAAGTATAGCGCAGCACAAGCAATCAGAGTTTAATGTCAGTGAGATCAATTCCTACTAGACACTAATACCGGAAATGGTTCTGACTCACAACCTCTGATTTCAATAATAAGGTACTGTGATTACTTTTTGGGGGTTGGACTTTGATAAGGCGGTTAAAAATATTGTTTCCTGTGTCTTAGGACCAGGCTTATGCTAGAATGCTGAAACTTGGAACTTACCATATATAGAGGTGATAGATAGCAACAAATTTTCGATACGGCTGGAGGGGTACGAGAATAAAAACAAGAACAATGCGTCCGACATCCTCGAACACTGGAATCGATGGATTCTAAGATATATGTATATCTCCTGAAAGGTTTATGCCATAAGGTTGAAAATTTGTGACTGTGTACAAGGCGTTATTTAAAGAAAAATGTAGTCCTTATACTATGAGATGGCTCGGGTCCATGTCACTGACTCCTTCATCTCAGATAGGGAAATTTTGAGGTGTGGTTGTAAATAACACCAGAGTGTTTAATGCATAGAAGAAAACCAGCGCACCAAAAAATTTACTGCTTACATGGCTATCTTTAATATAGTTTAATAGTGAATATGCTTTTTCGGTCGCACCGGTGAATAAAGCAGAATTGAACATGGACAGACAAAAGTGAGCTACCAAAAGGGAGAACTATCTCAAGGAATAGTCTTACTCCATCACGCTGAATCAACCGAGTAAGTTGTGATATGTTCATCAATGACAGATAAACTAGCTATTGGTGGAGCCGGCTATTCGGTAAAAAAATGGGGATGAAACGTATGGATTAAATAAAAGAGGGATGGGTTACGTCCATGGTAGACTTTTTGCATCAATAGAGAGGTGGTGGAAGACGAAAATGGGGAGGATGGGATTTTTACTAGGGCCGCGGTCCGAATTATACTCACGGTGCTTACATTACCAACAGTGCTTACGGTCGGTCCGAATTGTATGCACGCTTACGACGCGTATAATTCGGACCGGTCGTGTGCACACAGTGTACTCACAGTGCCTATGCTCGAAACCGTGAGTAGTGTAAGCGCCAGAAAATTACCCCTCCATGCAAATTGTATGCATCGTGAGCGCAATTCGGACCGGTTGTATGCGTGCTAAAAGCGCAGAAAGCGTAATTCGGACCGCGGCCTAGAATATAACGTCTGATCTCAGAAACTACTAAAGATAGCATCTCGGAATTTATATCAGAAAAACCCACTGATTTGAACATAGCCATTGAATGAATTGCACCACCAAGTCAAAAGAAGAACCTTCACTACAGCTAGGCATCATTCTTCTTGAAGGTTACGCTCAGACTTGGAACCGATCAAGCTATTATTAAGCGACTTACGGAAAACAATGTGATTCCTTAAAACTTTTTGAAAACCAAGGTGTAAGCTTTGTCAAGTACATAGTACTATTGGCCTGGGGCAAGAGTACACGTTTACATGCGAACCAGACCAATCCACATAGAACGGTTTGGTATTTTTCGGTCTTGTGCGCATTTTCACAGTACTAGACTGGTTTGGTTTCATTTGACCCAAATCAGTTCAAATGGATTGGTTCGGTTTACGTTTATGCTTACGACCAAACTGATTTTTTTGGTCTATTCAGATCGGTCTGGTCCGCGACCATTGATAATCGAAAGGGAGGAGCTTATAAATTAGGATCTAGCCTATATAAGAACCTTATAAGATATTGAACAGGCTCGAGCAAAGTACAAGAGTGCCTTTAAGTTTCTCAACGAAACGAAATGTTCCTTCCAAAATAGACATTTTCTTAGACCTAAGTATTTCCCGAAAAAAGTTTTAACTCATCTTCCAGAGATCACAATAACTAAAGAAATAGGTCAGATAATCAAAATTTTACACGAACCATTATCGAGTAAGAAGACAGAGATTGCAATTCCGCACTAGCTCCCATACTAAAGTCCTTAGCGCTAGAAGTCAAAGAATTTACAATTTTATACGCTACAATATTTCACTAGTTGAAAGTATGAGAACAAAACAAGCAAACGCAAAGTACTCCTTCGTATGACTGACATGCAAATCTTTTTCATGAAAACTATCAAAAAATTTTGACAATAAATAGTCAAATATATAGATGGCATAGCGACATAGAGTCTAATTTTCAGGCTTATACCATGGATACACAGCTAGTATACAAACCATGTTATTGAAATCATAGTACTACATATTGAAACTAGCTTCACATGATACACTGCACATATGGTATGATTGGACAGTATCTGGTATAAGCAAACATAATCATTTAGTTGCGATACTCGCCACATATTTGGGGAATGGCCCATCTAGCAGTAAAATGCATAGTAAACAAGGCAAAATTATCGAATTTTGTATACCATGAAACAGGTTCATCATCATCAATGGCGCGACAGCCCAAATCGGGCCAGGGCCTGCAGGATACATTGTCTGAAGTCATCTCGGTTCAGCGCCCGCGTCCTCCAGTTTGTGCATCTAAGAAGCGATTTGCAATCTGCGTCAACTGAATCCTCGTATCTTTTTCGCGGTTTTCCCACCGGTCGCTTGCCATGGGCTGTACCTTTCAATGTGCGCTTGGGAATTCTTCCGTCCTCCATTCGCTCCACATGACCTGCCCATTGCAGCTTACGGGATTTTATAAGAGTCGATGCGGCTGGGTCGTCATAGATGTTATACACCTCGTTGTTGTACCGAATACGCCATTCAGTGCCTTCTCTTACTGGTCCCAAAATTCTTCGAAGAATTCGTCGTTCAAAAGCGTCTATTGATTTTTCAGACGCTTGGGTGAGAGTCCACGTTTCACTTGCATATAGCAGCACAGGTCTTATTATGGTCTTGTATATGCGAAGTTTGCTCAGCCTGTGCACTTTTTTCGATTTTAAGATCGGGAGAACCGTGAAATATGCCTTATTTGCTAGTGTGATCCGTTGATTTACTTCGTCCCGTTCGTTGCCGTCTCTTACAAGGTGTGATCCCAAGTATGAGAAATGATCCACATTCTCCAGGTTGTAGTCCCCCAAGGTCATATTTTGTCTAGTTGGCGCGTTTCTTCTTGTTTGGGTCATGAACTTGGTCTTACTCTCATTGACCCTTAGCCCGACCTCCTTTGCTGCTGAGTCTAGACAGTGGAAGATTTCCTTTGCGTCTGGAACAGATCTGGCCATGATGTTTACGTCATCCGCGTACACCACTAGTTGAGTGGACTTGATTAGTAGGGTATTTCTGGTATCAACGGGTACCTTTCTGATGACATATTCCAGGGCAAGGTTGAAGAGCATGGGAGCGAGTCCATCTCCCTGCTTCAGGCCGGATTCTGTTCGGAAGCTTTGGGTTAGCTCGTTTTGTATCCTTACTTGGGATTCAGTGTCAGTCATGGTCATTTTTGTTAATCGGACGAGTTTTGATGGGATTCCAAAGTCGAGCATTATTTTATATAGTACATTACGATCTATACTATCGTATGCCTGTTTGAAGTCCACGAAGATCTGGTGCACGTCAATGTTATATTCCCAGCATTTTTCTAGCACTTGTTTGACTGAGAATATCTGGTCAATAGTAGATCGTCCGGTTCTGAAACCACCTTGGTATTCGCCGATAATACTTTCTGTATAAGGCTTTAATCGATTATGAATTACTTTCGTCAGTATTTTGTAGGACGTACACAACAATGATATGCCTCTGTAATTTTCACATAGCAGTTTATCTCCTTTCTTGTAGATTGGACATATAATGCTCTGGCGCCAGTCGTCGGGTATTTTTTCTTCAATCCAAATTTTTGTCACGATTTTGTGTAGGGGATTGGCGAGGTACGGACCACCTCCCTTTAGGAGCTCTGCTGGTATTGCATCGACTCCGGGTGATTTATGTATTTTTTGGTCGCGCAGGGCTGCTTCCACTTCTCCGATAGTGGGTACTGTAGTTGATGTCTGTTCATCCGATGGTGCACTTGATGTTATAATTGGGTCGGTGGTCGTCACTCTGTTAGGGTTCAGCAGCTTTTTAAAGTATTCAACCCATCTTTGTTTAATTTGTCCTGCGTCACTAAGGATATTTCCTTCCTTGTCTTTACAGAGGTTTGTTCGTGGCTTATAGCCTTGTCTTATTTGTTTGACGGCAGCATATGCGGATCGTAGATTATGTGATTTCATGTCAGTATTTAGGTTTATAATTATGTCATTGTTGTGTTTTCGTTTCTTTCGTCTGCAGATTTTGTTTGATAATCGCCTAAGCTCGTCGTATCCTTCCTTTTTGGCTCTCGTCGGTCTTTCAATGTACGCCTTGTAAGCTTCATTCTTTTTCGTTATTGCGTCACTACACTCATCATCGAACCAGTCATTATGTTTCTGCTGGGGTTTTAATCCAATGATCTTTTCTGCTGTCGTTCTGATTCCATCTCTCAACTGTGTCCACTCTTGATCGATGGTTGTCACTTCGTCAGTTCGTGATGCTTCAAAGTGATTTTGTAGCGCTGACTTATAGGCTGACGCAACAGTCTCGTCCTTTAGTTTATCGATGTCAAATTTGGGTGTCCTGCCCTTTTTGGAGTACCCGCATAATGCCACTCGACATCGATATTTCACTTTTACGAGATAGTGGTCGGAGTCGCAGTTTGCTCCGTGAAAAGATCTTACGTCTAGAATGCTGGTCGCAGCCCTTCTCTCGATCAGAACGTGGTCAATTTGATTGAAAGTGCGACCATCCGGAGATGACCACGTTCTTTTATGAATGTTGCGATGGGGGAAGCATGTTGAGCTTACAACTAAGTTTTTGCTGGTAGCGAAGTCGATTAGACGTTGTCCATTGTCATTGGTGGTGTTATGGAGACTGTGCCTTCCTGTGGTTCCTCTATGTGTCTCCTTTTGTCCAACTTTAGCATTGAAGTCTCCTAGAAGTATCTTTGAAACAGGTTCAGTACTAGATATATACCAGTTCGTTTATCTCGTATTTGCTTAGTATTGGGTGAAACACTGCTGGTATTGCCGATATTATGATATCAATACCAGCAGTGTATCCATGGTATTAGATAAGACAAGAGATAATTCGCATTGTGTTAAACGTTTCAATCAAAAATGTTTTTTGTCCGTTTATCAAAACAAATTTAAGATGCAAAGCGAAACTGAGCCATTATTCAAAATGGCAGTTTATCGAAAATTCGTATAAGGAGTGACCGTAAGACAAAGTATAGATGTACATATATTTGAAACATGGTAAATACACGAATTATGAATTATAAACTATAAAATATAGATATTGTTGCTTACCTATAGTCAGGATCTCCAGGATTCGGCCAATTGTAATCTCGTACACCTTCTCTCGAGTAAAATTTCGGATCTCTAGTTTGTGAAGCAACACATCCGAATAAAAGGAAACAAACAATTGTTACATTACGAAAGGATCTAACATTTAAGAGTTCACTGCGCGATGTTGCATAATGGCTGTAGCATTTCTGCCGATGATTTCTCTCACACATCTTACTTTTATTTTATACGTTCGTTTTTAAATTGGCACTGGTTTTTTCAATTACACTAGTCCTCATGTTAAATCGCTGCACTAAAGCGATCAAAGTGATCACCTGGTTAAACTCACTGAAATCCCAAGAAAATTTTGTTTGATCCTGCTTTGAATTACTGGGTACATTTTTCTTATGTTTTGTTTTCGGTTCTGTGCTGAAATGAAAGATACAATTCAAGTAAATACCAGACCTTTTTAAAATGTTCTATTATTTATAAAATATCGAGTTAAGGCATGGCTTTTGCACATCAGTCCAGATGAGGATTGGAAGCAAGTTCGTATTTACGCCAGATGGACATGTTGACAACGCGTCTAAATAACGTCCAATTAAACTAATTATGTGAAAGAAGGTGTTAATAGTGGACAAATTTCTCGTACGTCCAAGTTAGTGGTTCGATCTGAAATACAAGAGACTTTCCTGAATCATAACCGAGAGTATGACATGATGTGTCGTACGTGCAATTTTCAAATTGATCAGGTCGTACGATCGGCCTTAAATTAACCTCTAAGCATTACCACTTGGGAGTCAAGGAAGGAGTCACTTCACCGGGTGAAGACACGTCGAAAGGAAGTTTGTTAACATAAGGGAGTCAAGGAAGGGGGTATCACAGAGATGCTGCGACCCTTCCGGTTTTCGTTTTCATCACCTGTTCGCATGATAGCTCAAGAACGTATTGATAGAAAGTTAAAATTTAATATCTCATCTAAAAGAATTCGTAGGGCTAAATAGGTTGTTGTGTAGCACTCGCGCCAAAATCCTTAAAATATGTGTTCGCTACTATTCCCCAATAATTACTTCAGAATCCTTAATTTGGTAACATGTCATTTTTTAGTATAGTTACAAGGCCGAGAATGAGTATGAGAAATACAATATAAAGCCAAACCTTTCTAAAAATAACGTAGTGGATGGGATCAAGCTGGCACTGGGGAGTAAATGATATCGAAAATAGTAGTAAGGAGAAAAGGATATCGTAAATGATTATTTCATAAAAAAAAGGTTGAATCTATTGCCCTGATTGCTATAACTTAGGGAATCATTTTAATGTCAGAGAATATAGGAACTATTCCGGCCAATGAGGATTGGTATACAATTATTAATAGGGAGTTGTGAGATTGTGCCTCAGCAAGTTATGCTGGACGTTACTTTTAAAAATATGGACTAAACTGGTCGGAGAACGTAAAAGGTAGTAATGGATTCCATAATCGCGTCGTTCGAAGAATAGAGGTTTGCCTATGATTTACCATACTTTAGAATATTGTAAATTTATTTAATTGAGCGCCGCGCTAAGTGTTATGAGAAAATACACTACCGTTCAAAAGTTTAAAGACATCATCCAAAAAACCGATTTTTTGAGTTTGTGATTGTTTTTTATTGTGTTCAACACATATGAGTCAAAATGATGGAATTATGAAGGAACCAAGAATTCTTATTTTTAAGTAGCATCATTTTTGCGCTGTAATTTCAAATATAATTACTTTTATTTTATTTTAAACTATTCATTCATATGAGCACTAATGTCTTAAACAGTCAAATGGATCATTTGAGTGCGTGTCAAAAAAATAACGGTCCTTTGCGCCCTCTGATGTGTTCTGTGTGCACTAGAACTGTTAAGTTCACTCCCGTCATTGTTTACACGCGCAAAACCGATCGTGATCGCTGAAAATGGCTAGGGATATTTTGGTCGTGTTGCTGTGATAAAACCACTTTTACGACCACAAAACAAGTGGAAACGATTATTGTTTGCCAGAAAAAATAAAGATTGGTCATTAGATCAGTGGAAATCTGTGTTATGGACCGATGAATCAAAGTTCGAAATTTTTGGATCCAGGCGGCGCCAGTAGGTTCGTCGAAATAAAGATGAGCGGTATAATCCCCAATGTATTGCGCCAACAGTTAAACATGGCGGAGGCTCCGTGATGGCCTGAGAGTGTTTCAGCTTGGATGGTATTGGAAAACTGGTCAAAATCGACGGAATAATGCGGAAGAAACACTATCACAATATTCTTCAATGAAGTACCATTCCATCTGACATTGGTTTGATCGGCAACGGATTTATCTTTCAACAAGATAATGATCCCAAGCACATCTCCTATCTGTGCATGAACTATCTACGGTCCAAGGAAGAGAAAGGTATGCTCAAAATCATGGATTGGCCGCCGCAATCCTCTGACGTCAGCCTGATCGAACTATTATGGGATGAGCTCGACTGGCAGGTGAAGAAATGCACGTGACCAGTGAAAAACATTTGTTCGACAGTCTAAAAGTGGCTTGGGACAATCTCGCAACTGAAACACTTGAAAAATTGGTCGAAAGGCTTCCCAGAATTTACGCTGCAATCATCAAAGCACGATGTTGAAAAATACCTGATTTGCTTTGTCGTGATATTTTCGGTATTTTTAAATATTTTTGTACAAAATTTACGTGTAATGGACATAAATCATAACAAAAAAGCTTACTTTCTAGTTTATATACAAGATTTAATCATAAAATTCAGTTGAGCACAATAAGAAATAATCACAAACTCAAAAAATCGGTTTTTTGAATGATGTCCTTATACTTTTGCACGGTAGTGTACATATATTGGGCGGTAGAATAAGGCTTCCTAATTCATCATTATTACACGCTGTAAAAGTATCTGTAAGATTATGAGAGCTTCGACATTTTTGCTGGGATCAATTCATCTTCATTTGACTATTGATCGTTCTAGAATTGACGTTAGATCGGAATTCAAACAAGAACTAAAAGTGCAATCAATGGTCAATCATCTGCAAAATTGTGTATTGGATTGAGTGAATACGATAAAATAAATTGATGTTTTCATGGTAAGCTACCATAGAAGCCATTATAACTGGCCTCTCCAGTGAAGGTTTTCCAATTTGTCATGTCCTCTAGAACAGCGAATTATCAACAATCGGGGATTCCGTGTTGGAGTTCACTCCACTGACACCGGAAAACTACAAACATGAATACGATAAGTTAACATTAAAATCCATTACGAATAGAGTGAATGATAGTAGAGATTCTTAAGGGAGGTCGATCTTAATTCCGTATAGGATGATAACACGCCAACAAAAAATACTCTTATAGTGCGTTATGGATGAAACTCTGAATTCTTACAATCTGAAAAGCAACCAAGTTCCCAATTTCGCATAAAGCGATTTATGCCAGACTTTGTCTAACGCTTTGGATGACAAGGATTCTGTAAGGTAGACATAAATCCGGTTGTTAGGCAATTTTGTAAATTTTCGTAAGTGTAATGGGCAATTGCTGCAACTACATATTCTCAATATACAGATATACATACATATATTCATGATTAGATAAATAGTTGTGAGTGAATATGAATCAACATATGAATCAAATAAATTAGTTTATCTGAAATTTATGATTTACAGTCAATATTTAGAACAAAATATGCACCTTAATGTGTGTCCTTAAATCATAGAGTAAAAATAATTCTCTATGGAAACTTTCTCCAAAATAAAAATTGTAGTGAATTTATATTGATCCGGTGAATATATAGCAGAAACCTCGGCTATACTAACTGCAGAAGGAGTTTGGGGATGTTGTATGATATGACGACCCAATACAACCCGTCGATAAAACATGCATTTTCTATGGTATCTTGGTGAAGGAGTTAGGACCATTAACTAACTACCTAACTTTGCCTTATAATAAAACATATGGCTTTAACTTGGCATTTCGAGTTATCGTGCGGTCGGATGATTAAATTTAAATTAAACAAAAAAACCATTACTTCTCACCTAAAGTAAAAGAACTGAGGTAGTATACATTATACCTACATATACAAATGACACACAATTCTTCAAACAATCAACCACTTTTTAATTCTCACAAATTAGTGATATAATTGCAATTAGTTGTAAAATATGAAAAAGTACACAATCCCATAAGATTTCATTGTTTCCATTTACATTCCCATTTCATAATTATTATGAATGAAACCGCACGACGCTCGATTGTATGAATCAGAAAGTATGGAATTGTAAAAATAAGAAGTCAAGTCTCGTCATCACAATTCACAATTATTATTTTGCCTTATCTAAAATCAATGACGTTATTAAGCAAAGTACACATCCAGCGCCGTCCACATTGGGCATGTAACCCAATTTCTTTCCAGTTTTTAAAAGTAAAAAGTCAACAAACTGTTCAAAAGCATTTTCGACGTGGACGTCATTAAAAAAAAAAAAATAAGCCGACTCTAATGTTGTTGTTGCATGGAAGAGTCACAACACAACGGCACAGGTAAGTCAGGTAAGTCAAAAATTACTATTCTGCGTTCACTTCCAGCGAGAACCGTTTTTTTTTTTAGTAACTTCTCTTCGCAACTCTTATTCTCTCATGTGCACACCTTCAACGGAAAACAGGTTTACCGAACCGACAGGTAACTTAACTATCAACATACGTGACGTCACAATTATGGATTGACTATACACAGCTAAATGCATATGAAATACGAATTTCTTGGGACGCTTCTGAGCTGTTCAAATTTCACTTTACAAACTGATATTCTGCCTTTATCGATGAATAATCGACCACACCGAATAGGCGAATACCGTGAATCACAATAATTAGTAAAATTCTAACGATTTCAGCCGAGCACTTTGTCCATCGTGAGTCGTGACTAACTCACTTTATTTTCAATTGATGGAATATGGATTACTTTTCACTTGCTTCACTATCGCACTTTTTTTTATCTTATCCGAGCTCGTCGTCTACTTGCAACATTTTCGATAAGAAAAATCGAATTTACGCGATTTGTTTTGTTATAATTCGAATCGCAAGACAAAATACCTGTCCAGGTTTAACACTCACACGAACAATAGTCGATTCGACTGTAACCACCGACAACGCCCATACAAAGCCGCCAGGTTTCGATCGCGAGTTTTCCAAACGTACGCTTCCACTTCTAGAGACTACAGACTACAACTGGAAACTAACTGAACGTTAGCAAACTCCAACCGTTTGGGCCCCAAACCCCAACGTCTTAGGTCGTCACGTCAGTTACTTACGCGACTGTTTCAAATCTTAAGAACAATAACGAGCTCGTTGGCGGACTCGGAACTCGGAGGGCGCCTTGGTCACTGTCCTGAGTCCAGTATGTAATGACCGACCGGTACGTTGTAGGCGTGTAGGGTGCAGAACTCGATGTCTTCCCGAAAATGGAAATTGAACACACGTCTGGGTCGCGTTTCTTGAGTGACTAAAGCAATTGATTAATTACTTCGTTAATTACTCCAGGCCATCGGTGTGTGTGGGTTGCTCGGAAGGTTTATTGAGTCTATAATTCTTATCACCAGAGGCTTGATTAGATTACGTTACGCTGCAAAGCTATTTGTTTCCCATGTTTCCAGTTGATTGCCATGTCGTTGTATCTTTATTTGTTGCAAAATTTTGACCAGCTCAACAAGTTCTTACCTTGAATATGGCAATGTTTTTCGAAAGACAATCTTAACACTGAACGAATTTGCATCGATATTTCTCGATGTCGAAACCTGATATCAAATCGACCGCAGTCGATTACCCACGGTTTCAAACTCATGCTCTGTATTTGATGGTATCAGCTGCGTGTAGTGTATTATGAGCTTCTCAAACTCAACGAAACCATCACGGGAGATTGCTAACAAAAACAATTTAAGCTGAGGATTGAATTATAGACGGCCGCAATACGAGGAGAGATACTCAACATGTTTCAAAACCGATAAAAACCTAGTTGGAAACGCTGAGATGAGAAGTCCTATCCCACCCGCTGTATTCACTATACATTGCTCCTTCCGATGCCGAAAAATAATTAGATTCGTGGAGAATCTCCAAAGATGTCATTTTATCAACATGCATTTATTTTCACGAAGGAAGAGGTCCCCAACATTTTCTCAAAAACGTGTGTGCTGCCAATTGATGAATAAAATAAAGATAAATTTGTTATGATCCATTTCTGATATTTACAATAGGTGTGTTTCTTCAACTGAATCACATCACAATTGAAAAAAAAAACCATGTGGATCAACCCAAAAGCGAAGTTTAGCCGGGTTTACAATCCTGTTGGTATATGCCTTGGATAAACTGTACGGGTAGGGCTACGTGTAGTTTCCCTTTATTGCATGTAGGGATCAAAGTCTGTGGCAAATGCACAGAAATACAAAGGCCTTTTCAATAATTTTGAACATGCTGTCTCTATATTACACATAGACTTAAGTTTGCGTACGAAATGTATTGATTTCCCACGACTATTCTAGACTATTGAGTGCAAATTCCTGCTAGAAATAGAGCTGAATCGCTGTGAAAATGCTAAAATAGTAAACATTTAGATGAATTGAGGAACCACCTTAATAACGAAAAACTGATCCAATTTTGATACCATTATGATTTTGGATCATCTTTTTGTTGTTGTTTCCAATGTAAAACGAATGATTTTGAGCTTGAACCAGTTGAAAAAAAACACACTTAATATTATAATTTTTGACATTTTTATGTCTAAAAATATGGTTTCAAACACTCGGAAAAACGTCTTTAAAGTACAATATTATATATCGATAAAGCAGTTTCCGCATGTTTTCAATGATCGATCGTATGTGCCGTGAAAGGGAATCGAATGTGAAACGCATAGTCAGCGGGAATCAAAAATTCACCGTTTTCCAGAATAAGCGTCGTTATTGTTTTAATCAAATTAATAAATGTGAGCTACAAACCCTAATGCATACAGTCCATCTGCCCTATGCATTTATAATCAGGGGAACATTTATCCAGGAAACTATAATTACTACACTGCATCATTATTACTTCTTGTAGAGATCTGAGTCCACCTTAAAGAAAAATACTTACTGAATCTAGCTGTAATACCATCATACATGAACATAATCTTTAATTAACCACTCAATGCGCTGAAATAATCTCATTAACAATTGAACAACTTAGAGGAACATGGTTCGTCACAAGTGTTCATATTTTGTATTGTGACCTTTGGGATCAACTCGTTGTGATCAGACAATTGATGTTAATTAATTCAGATGTAGCCGATAGATGCAACTTCGGAGAAATCTTATTTGGTCTGCGGACTTCCGTTCTGTCACCAATAAGTGCTATTCAAACTAAGTGACAAAATTGACTCATGTCTCTTGATGTGGTGGGTCAATAAGTTTAACCCTTATGGATAAAATTGAAGATTAATTTTAGTGGGTTTCTTTTTGCGCGTAATACGAGCAAGTCCTTCCTTGTACCTGTATAATTGAAAGAACCCAAGTATTCAACATTATATAACTCTGATATCCTTTCCTTACCTTACCACCTTAAAGGTAGACCTGAGAGAATCCTAGCAAAGAACAAATTTGTAGGTGGGTTAGGGTAAATAGTAATTTAGAATAAAAAACATATCGGAAACGATCGGCTGCAAGCCAAATGTATGATACTCTAGAATCTAGATGAATACTGAACTCCGATTTAGATTGTGGTGGGGGATAAAATAGAATTACGTGTTATATGTTCTTTATTAAGGACTGCCATTAGATTCTACTAAAAACTAAAAGTGTTTAATTTCATATCTTGAACTGGGTAAGTCATAGAAAAAAAAATCCGTTTTTAAAGGACTAGATTTCTAACATATTTATCCTTTTCCTGGAACCGTTCAAAAGTAACATGTTCAAAATTTATCGGAAAATGTTGTTTAAGGATTTTTTGTATGGAAGGTACCAGAAGGAGTAAATGGATTTCGCTGACTAGTAAACTCGAACTTTGTTTTGACTCAAAACTAATTTGTATTTAATTCCGAATTTGTAGCTAAACGATTACTTTATAGTGTGTTCCGTAAATTAAATGAAGACGTTTTGACAGGATATTTGTATGGCAGCTATACGAAGGACTAATAGGATTTTCGTCATAATCATACTCGTACATTTAGCTCCAACTGTTGGAAAACGTTTAGGCCCGTTGCTACGATCGTCAGTAACGTTCTAACTGGAACTTTAACTGACAGATGTTAATACGAAACTTACAGTTAAAGTTTCGGTTAAATTTTAACTAAGGTCGTAATAACGGCCCTTGGAATTTCGAATTTTTTTTTCAAATATGCTGTTTTCTTTAAAACGTTATTTCTTGAAAACGAATAATCACAAGGCAAAGCGTTATAACTCGTTTTTTAGGCAATGCAAGTGAGTTTCAACATAATTAATGCTTTTACCTGGATGTGGTAGGTAATACTGGGTGCTGTAGAATGCCTTTTTTTTTAAATAAAAAGCCTATTAAATAAAAACTACCTTCATATTTTTATCAGTTTTAGTTACGTTGCAAAAAGGTGTCAGTAGAATTAAAAAAATAATTTCAAAATGCCTGAGTACTCCAATGAAGAATATGCTGACATTATGTTAATTAATGGAGAGTGTCGCAGAAATGCATGAGCCGCGCAAAGGCTTTACATCAGAGACATCCTCATCGACAGGGGAGTATTTCAAGACATTTACAGGAGAATTAGAACGCTTCCATGCCTACCATCACACACCATGCTGTACATAGTCAATAATATGTATTATAATTTTTGCAATTAAATTTTTACAAACTATGTACTTTATTAGTTACTTTATTATTCTTTATCGATTATTTATCGTATCTATAATATAATAATCTAGATTTACATTTAAGTTATTTATTTTGGTACTATTCCCCTTATACCAGACCGTTGTTCTGATTGAAGAACTGCTAGGAGATTAATCAAGGTAAATAATTTACAGAAGAATGCGAGGAGAGTACAAGTGACGGTGAGAGTGAGTTAGAAGTTGAAGGCTTATTATATGTGCCAGGAATCGCTAATTCGCTAAGTAACTAAAACTAATACGTAGTTTTCTCTTATTAACAATTTAAAAGCAATTTTCACTGCAGCTTCAAAAACTCCCCGTGCTGTAGTTATGGATTGATTGATTTGGCTGATTTTTTGGGAGCTTTCTGTTTATATCAATATCATAAGGATATATGTACCTAAAGTTTTGAGGATATCGCCTAAATAAACTATAACACATTTATGGGGTAAGAACTGTCAACAAAAGTCAAAAATTTAACAGTTGATTAAAAACTGTAATATTATATATAATTGGCCCTTCACATCATCTGATAACGACAGCAAATTTGAAAAGCATATCTATAGTATGGTTCGAAATTTTGAATTGATAGTACCTACTTATGGTTCTTCTCATTGAGGTGAAAATAAATCTAGGATCTTGTTACGAGAATGATGAAGTAGGAACTTATTTCGAAAAGGTAACGAAAAATTTAATATTGAGTTTGATATTAACAAATTTAAATATTTTCAGAGATATGAATGCATGAATGAAAGAAAATTAAGATTAAGGCAAACGATGTTTAAAATTGCTTTGCTGCCTGAATGCATAATTTAAAAATTTACCAGTAAAAGAAAGTTTTCATGTTTAGTCGCCGTGTACATAACAAAGACTAGATTTTGGAGGTTACGGGGCTCAAAAGTATTTTTATTCCTTATTCTATCTAAAAGACATGTCGAGAAACATATTCTAGACAACGAAGCACAATTTAGCAGACGATCAAAACCCACCGATAATGCTATTATATCAGGTGTTGTTTTTGTTCTCTTACCTACACACAAATGGTCAATAACTCATCATCGGAAAATTTTCCCATATGGCCAGATAGTGCACCGACAACAAATTGCTGATCACCTCACCTGCACGGTCAACTACCCGTCCGGCCAATTTCCTTACAGTCAACGTTAATTATTATTGCTGATGATATTCTATTAATCGCATAATTATTATTATTTTTTCATATTTTGCTTACTATAAGTGTATCAGTCTTATAATAAAAAATCGTACTTTTCAATTTAATTACTTTATTCAAACGCACTTACTCTCTAACTTGCGAACAGTTCACAAGTGCTTAATATTCTACACATTTTAGTATACTGTCTTCCCTATCAAAATTATCCAGGGAACACTTTCGGTATAAATAAAATTATTTCTATTATGTTTTATGTACAAAATATAAAAAGTAATTCCACTTGAAAAACATAATTCCACAAAAAAAAATATCCGGCTCGTGTGTGTATAAAAAAGAAACTTTAAATATATTCAGACTCGAATTATAATTATTTATATGGTTTTTAAAAACTAATATGTACAAACTTAAATATGATTTAAAAAAAAATAGATACACAACAGTTGTGTTCACACATAACTCTGGTAAAACTACTTCTAAGTATGTAAATATCGGAAACTTTAGTTTTACTTATGACTTACATACAATTACGCTTGCACAATTTTGCATTTTTAATGTAGTACAATCCAGACTAAAGATTGGAAAAACGATAAAAATAATAGTTCATACAATTTTTTTTTTAAGTTTAACAACTTCAGTTAAATTTTGTTAGTTTTAATTTTTAGATATCATGAATCTTTTAGATGTACAATAATTAACTGACTCACAATGACATATTTTCTGTAAGGTAAAATGAAGCATTAAACTAGATGAAAATCGTCTTTTGAAATAAGAAATTAGTTCACTTACGAAATTCGTTATATACCATCAGCCCGAAGACATCTAGTCAGTAGGTCTGTTCTTTTTGCATGAAATTTCTGCATTTTTTAGCAATAGATTTTCTAAACAACATTTGATGTCAAATCAAATCAAAAACTCAAACTCAAATAGTGTGCTTGTTCCTCCTCCCGCCACTCTCTTTTACACTTTTCTGCACTGGCTCGAGAGCTAGTGGAAAAAGTGTACTCAGTGGTACACTAAACCCGACAAAAAAAAACAGACCTAGTAGTTGATTAACTTTGTTGTTTTGGTAGAGCGTATCAGCAATAGTACTAAAATGATCTTAAACTTGCAAAGAAATTTTAGGTGAAGAGTGGATGTCGAGAGTACATCTACATTCTACTTCTTAGTTGGAACTGAGTAGTATTGACGTAATATGAAGGGAATGATAACTACACCTGCTATGTATGCCACACTGTCACAAACATTTGACTATTTTCTTTGGAAATTGATATCGGATAGTGTAATAGTCAATTTTTTGCCGTATTTGAGGCAATTTTTCGTCAAATTTTGTTTTGGTCAAATATTTGCAAGCATGACATACAATGTAAAACTGGATTAACAATAGATGTGGCACTTTAGACACAATATGTTATTGAGCGAATGGGGAAATGTAAGTCGATTATTATTTTCAAACATGAATTACATATGTGAAACAGAAGTTAGTCCAAACTAATGCACCTTGGCATTATCAGCTGTGTCATATAGCTCAGCATGTTCGTACTGATATAGATATGATTTATGTATCAATTGAAACACGTTCGGCCATAAACGTAGACTGCAAAGGCAGTTAAACGACTTTGATTGATTCAAGAAATGCATGACAGTTTTACTATATACCTACTATAGATATCTAGTCGATTTTAAATACAATATATAATTTGGTGTGAATTTCATTTAATATTTCAATTGGCGCCTTCAAATCAAGAAATCGTATAAGTCGAGAAGATTTCGTTTGAGTGCCCTTGGAAAAGAGCAAATTAACAACAGCAATAAAACTGTTGAATGCAATAAACTATTTTTTGTGGTAGTAGAAATTATTGAATAACGCGCCATTATTATTATTGAGGAATCTGGGCCGGTTGTCCAATGCGGAAAAAAATCAATTAGTTATATCGTAATAATTGCTATCCGTACATAAAATTTGATATTGCAAATTTTTAAGGAGCAATGCATACGTTCAATGTTCTTGATAAAATTCGTAATACGAGTAGCGTGAAGTAAATTGAATATAAAGTCTCAAGCCGAAACATCGGTTATATTGAGTACGGCTATAAAACGGCTTAAAATCAGTAAATTAAATATATCTAATTTACTGTTTAGTATCGTCGTCAGCCTAGTGGATCTAGAATGGGATGAGCACATTTAAAAATGTGCTTCAGATGCTGCCAACGCAAGATCTAGATTGTTGACAAGGCGCATAGTTACTAGTGTTATGTGAACTGAGGTGAGGACCATCGTAGGACTACTGGTTTTTAACGTGAATTACAACTTGACTGTTGCTGCTCTTCGGATGAGATAGAACGTGACAGTACCCCGCAAGATAAAAAATTCTGTATTGTAAATGACTCGATCTGACGCGATGAGTTACATTCATCACGTTAAGGAAACGTAGAAAGTGGTTTGAAAGTAATTTCTTGAAAATATCTGGGCTTAGGATAATAGGGCGAAAAATGGTTATCTAGATTGATTGAAGAGTTCAGGTTGATTCGTTATTTTATGGGGTGGCACCGAGAAGAAATTTGTTTAGCACTCCCTGTGATCTGGGTGACAGAGACTACCAACGCTTTGTTAAAAACTCCAAATACTTCTGCGAGTAGGACAGGATTTCAAGATCCTCGATATCACAATGAACTCTATAGCCATGTACCATTTAGGAAGATTATTATCATTCCAATTTTGTATTCCGAGATTCCAGTCGCCAAAGAAGGTGTTCCTTCTCAAATTCTGGCTATTGCCAAACATCTGCAAAGGAAATCAAAGAGTGTCTCAAGCTCGCGTCTTGGGTAGCTAGAGATATCTTCACGGGTATTATCCACAATTTTTCGAACCGTTGGCTATACCTGCTTTTCTTGCTTAAGGTGTAGTGCATCTTTCAGGTTTACCTTTATACGGAGCATCGGTTTTTATATATAATAGAAATATTCTCAAAAAAGTTCTTTTATGAAGTATTCACGATAAAGTTACTCTTTGTTAATAGAACATTCTACATTAGAATTATAATTCTTTCCTTATGTTAATGCATTAAATTAAATGTTGTTATTAAAATTTTACTTTGCATTGTGTCGTAAGCTAATATTTAGTTGGGATATATTCGACCGGCTTCCAATGTTTACCGACATTCATTCGTAATATAATGTTCTCAGTCATGATAGACCAGTCTTAGACCTAATCCAGTTAAATTTTGGTGCGCAACGGGTATAAGAAAAGATAAAAAGTCTAATCCACTGATAAGACAAATTTTACAACTCAGTTTTACGTTGTTGTGATTTTTGGGATAAGCTGTTCAATGTCTCTTATTCTTTATAACATTGTTCATACTAAAAAATGTACTTAATATAAAAACTGTAACCTTTTCTATTACTATTTAGAGCTCTGTACTTTTCATCATGAGGATAAACAATAAATATAAGTAATATTGCTATTGTATTATTCAACTTTTATCTTATACATACTTAATTAAACTGCAAATTATTAGTAATATTATCTCGACATTCATTTTTTGACGTTATGCAACAATTAATCTGTCTATTTACATCATGTTGAAGAATTGAAGATTTGTAGTTTCAGAGCGCTCTGAAACTACAAAAGATTTAAAAAAAACTTGCTATTTGGCATTGTAATTAATTTAAAAGAACTGAACAGAATAATATGAGAGAAAAAAGTAGTATTTAATAGTAATCATATCTAACGGTATCTATTGCTTCTTATTACTCCGTTCTACAAAATAGTTATTGTCAGTAGGAACACATTCAGTCAGCTCTACATATTCCATAAAATTATTAATGAGTAGGACTACGTACTAAAAAAAGGAGTTCAATTTTAATTCGGTCTAACCGCCATCATTCCTCCGTACTGATGAGTTACTTGGTTCGACCCTAGAACACTCTGAGGCGGTTTCGAAGTATAGGTAACCGTTTGTTGCCGCTCAGGTCCCGGATTGCTTGAACTATTTGGAGTACTAGATGATGTCTTTCGTTCTGATTGCATTCGAATTTGATTGGGTTGCGTAGCGTACATCATGTTTTCAACGTTTGGATTACGTGCAGGCGGAGTTATTGCCGATCCGTGATACGAGCCGTAGGAACTATCGTCCGATTGTGCCGATTGACCTCGTCCGCGTTGTCCCGTCATTCCATACATTGACTCAGGCCGATTTGAGCGAACACACTTAATATCCTCGCGAGTATCACAAGCACGACTTTCGTACTTCATTCCGTCATTTGGATTCGGATTGTGCCGAGTCCCGAACACCGGTTGAAAACCGGAAGTCTCCTGCTGCACACGTTCTGCTTGCTGTTGCTGTTGATGTTGTTGTTGTTGTGTTGGCGGAGGTTGCCGAATTGATCCTCGAATTCCGTAGATACTTTCCGATCTTTGTTGCAACTGATTTTGTACATTTTGGTTTTGAAGATGTGAGCTTTGTGTTTGAGTTACACGAATGGGGTACAAACTTTGTGCCGGTACCAAGGGTCCTGGTCGAGGAACAATATCACGATTGATTGCAGTGTTACTTTTCGCATATACAGACTGGGATCGATTCAGATTTCCTCTAGTTAGCGGTGGTGATCTGCAGTATAGCGATCGCGTTCCACCATACAAAGGTTCCGGTTGATCGAATTTGGTAAGTGGTGCTGTTGTGTATAAGTTTTGGCAGTATCCACCTTGTTGGCCAAGTGTTCCAGTCGGTGAGCGATAGGTTGATCCTTGAAATTTGGGGTTTTGTAGATTAGGTTTTTCCATATCAACATCGTAATTAATATCTTCATCTGAATGAATACTAGATGATTCATTTTCTAAGTTGTCCTTGTTCTTTTTTAGATGACGCTTCGAATTGAAAATATATTCAAAGACGATTCCAGATATCATGCCACCAACAAGAGGGCCAAACCAGTACACCCAATGATTGTCCCATTTATTTAGTACAAATGATGGTCCGAGCGATCTGGCCGGGTTTAAGTACGGCATCTAAAAAGAAAGAAGAGGAACGAACATTAGATTTGGAAAAGTCTGAAATCCATAAAGATATATAAAACTAATAAATCAAAAACCTAACTTCTCTGACCACCTTTTCTGAGCAAAAGTACTCCAACAACGACAATATAAACATATTTCTTAGTAAGAATCATAAATACAACCCTACCGTCCGTGTTATGCCTTATTTGAGACGACAGTTTTGCAGTTGTGAGTTTTTACCTGCAATTCTAACTTTGGATGTATCTCAGGATTTCGATTATGTATTGTATTCTTGTATTTTTTTCGCCCTGAAAATATCCTTTGTACGACTCGGGCGGCCTTATTGCATTGGACATGTGTATCTAAAATGCTTTTACCTCATTACATTTTTCAGAAATAACTACGAAGATTAAGAGCTCGATTAGATTTTCATTTTCTGCATAGCATGGTGTAGACATTATAAAAGAAATCTCGGAATGCCGTATGTACAAAGAGTAAGCAATATCTACATATCCCAATTTGCAATTATTCCATGAGATAGGATATACCGTCTATTAATTTCAGGTCAGCTATTATTGCTATGAGTTTATTCAAGTGATATATTAACACGGTTTGATGGAAACAGTTGAGCAAACTTTAATAAATCAAATCGGTATTCTCAGAAGTTCGCGAAGGAAGTCGCATTTGCGGACGATGTATTCTAATCTTGCTATCCACTCTCAGCGATCTAGAATGCTTCAAGAGACAGAGTTGATCCTCTTCACACGTAGGACCTATATTACAGAGTTTCCAATACCGGGAGTCTTGGTATGGTATGTGGGGTGGTGATATTGTCATCTTCCTTAACTGGGAGTCTTAGCCAACAGCTGACAGATGACGTTAAATACTGGAATATAGTCCTGAAGTAAGAGTAGCGACTAAGGAAGGCTTAAGTGGGTCTCTCTGCTTGCAAAAAGATGTTCGAGAAGGTTCACTGGATTTACACGGCCATCCAAACCTATGGGATTTTAGTGTGTTAGGGAGTGCTAGAGAAGTCCTCACCACACCAACGTTCAAGGTATGTAATACCTACACATCTGAAAATAATTACTACCACTTTCACTAAATTACTATATCTTGCCGAATAATGTGGATTGTCACCTGCTTTTCGCGTGAGCGAAACGCGAACTGTATTTATGTATATTTTACAAATAAAAAAATACAGAGATGCCATACTTTTTATACATTAGCAGGCCCATTTTCGGCATTCTACGAAGCAGCCAAAATTTAAGTAGGTATAATACATGGTACGGCTGGCGAGCGATTATTACCCAAATTTCGAAAAGCAGTTGGTTGTCGGCAGAACTCTTTAATTAAATGCTGACCATCTCAAGATAAACTCCAGTGCAAAAACGTTGGATCGAATTTTTTTTATATAAAATCCGAAAAGTAAGAAATGGAGAAGAGACCCAAGATTGCTTCGAAATATCAAGGAAGATTTCTTTCAGTTTTACTAAACCAAACCTGTACCTGTGCGACGGTTGTACAAGACAACTTAAAGAACGACGAGCAAAAAATAAAGTACCGAGAAGAAAATCCATTGCACACACCACGATACCTTCCAAAACCAGTCGAAAATTCCAAAACGGCAGGTGCTTGTTCACTTTTGGCCCAGCCAGGTAAATTTTGATACTTTTCTTTGGATTTTTTTGCTTCTTGTCAAAAAGGAGGACAAAAACGTTCGTACGGAATAATTCAAATGTTAAGTAAGGAAAATTTTTATGGTAGAAAGTAGCTGGGATTCTGGAATCTGGGTGTCCCCGAACTTACCGAAACGAAACTGCAGGCACTGTAAGCAGCTCCGACGGCTAGTGGAGCATTTCCGATGTATTTTTTATACGAATCCATCGATACGAAGTAGGCGAGTACGACGATAAATGTTAAGATGAACTCTACTCCAAAACGTTCCCACGGGGCTAACGAGGCACTATGTGATATTGCGGCTTGAAGGTTCCCTTGATACCCTGGCACAGTCACGCTGAAAATAGAAATAAACTTATTATTAATATGGTGGCTGGAAGATGGAAATATATCACGATGATGATATAATGAAAGGACGATAATCATTGTGAATGCAACGGCACTAACATGTAAAAGTAACATGGTTATATGGTTCATCCCTAATATTCAAAAAAGGAAATACTTTAAGCATATATCATAGCCGCCACATAAACTCTCACTTGACTTACTTATCGCATAAGAAAAGGGCCACTTTTACAATTTCCCTCTTTTTGCATAAACAACAAACCGGCAAACAACCCTTCAGGGTCCTATGATATAGCCATATATTTATAGCATGTGGCGGATAACAAGCGGAACCATCAAAAACTCTCCCTTCCAATTAATGCGAGCGAAATTTATGGACTTATTCGAGTTTTTATTTATTGTGACACTTTTTCACATGTCTGTTTTTTCCCTTATGCTCAATCAGGCTGGTACGTAATATTGCATATAGCGACCCATATCCTTAATTGTAGGACATTCAAATAGGAACAAGGGTTTATTAATTTTTCCAACTTGATTGCAACACATGTGTTAGCTATTGACATTTATTTCGTCATGAATACGAAATTTGTACGACTCGTCCATACAGTTATAGTAGTTTATAGAAATTGAAAAGCAAATTAAAATTTTGCGAACTTTGTCAAGTTGATCATTTAACAAGAAGTCATCATTCCTCAGGGGCACTTTCACTTAGACCAAAAATATTATAAAGTTGTACCCAAACTGATTGAGGTTTTTAAAAATATTGTGTTAGAATAGTTTTGTCTAAAATATTATAACTTAATTTCAAGTTTGTTAGTATTAAAAATATGTATACTTTAACGAAAACCGTAAAGTTTCTTTATAACCTGACCTGAATTTCCGAATGATTTTTTTTTCTGCACTTTATCTACGGAAAACTTTGTATTATCAATCAGCATTTACTGACTAGCTCTGAACGAATTCCGTTTTACAGTACCTATGTAGAACTATAAGAAAGCATACCAATTCTGTATCTGTATTGTATCAAGATAGAATGAATCTTGAAATTCGTAATGCAAGTTCAATGAAACTTTATTATATATGTTTAGTTTCTGTTTTTGGTTTCAGTAGTGTTTAATTAAGTCATTAAAATTCATTTAAGCAAGGTTTTTTTGTTAATAAAAAATGCTGTATTAATCTACAGCAGACAATGTTTAGAATCTTATATACAGCATTTGATAGTGTCAATGGTAGAGCATTGTCTTCAAAATTATGCGGTCCTCGGGATAAATATAGTATAGTATATAAATATAACTATCTTTTAACATATATATTTATGTTGACCAACATCATTGTACAAGGAGAAAATCAATAAAAGGGAAATGAATACCAATATAAGAAAAATGGTAAATGGTAAAATTTCAGTGCTGAATTGGTAATACTGAAACAGTATCCCACTTCAGTACTGAATAAATTGTGTAGCAAAATCTAGTCAGTACTAGAAATGTTTAGATTAGATAAAAAACAAGTTAAATAACAACTAGTAAAATATATTATCATGCATATTAAAATTAGGTAATATACAGATGTGAACTTTATACGTAAAAGTCTAAAGCGGAAAGAAGTGTTGGAAGTGAATTAAATTTACCATTAATAAACTAGTGTTACGTTCTCTAATTTGCGGGACGAGCCATAATCAGGACCGTGCGCAGGATTGTAGGAAGGGGGGTCATAGAATGTGATGAGCTAAAAAAAGTCCTCTCGAACTACACACACCTATGGGGCAATGGGGGGGGGGGAGGGGTTTGAAGCCCCCCCGTGCGCACGGGCCTGGCCATAATACAGATCTGTCTTAAAATCAAGTCTGACTTTATTCAAATAGTATATCATATCTACAAGTATAACATTCTGCCCGCACTTGAACGGAGCACTATTGGAACTACATTTCATTTATTAATGTTTTATTATTATTATGTACATATATAAAAATATATTTAGTAGAAATGGACTATTCTCATTTTTAGCATTTGATCAGCTTTGTTTGTGGCCTGAACCCAACTAGCAAACAAACTTCGCATTTTGATTTTCCGGAGGCTATAACTTTGATAAGACTTCGGTAAGACTGTTGAGTGCAGGTTGTGAACTTTTAACTTCGATTAGGCTTCCGTAAGACTTGCGAGCGGAGGTTGAACTTACAAAAGCAATAGCGTCAGTAATAACCTCTACAAGGCCTGATGAAGTAAATACCAACAGTCTTATGGAGGTTTGTGGACTTTTAACTTCGATGAAGCTTCCGTAACACTAGCGAGTGGAGGTTTGCAAGCGAGCTTCACTCGAAATGTCTACCAAGTGATTCGACTTCACCCCTATGACGACAATGTTTCAGATTGGTCTAGTGGGTAGCAAAGAGGACTAATGTGTGACGGGACCGTGGTTCGAATCCCAGAGTGTGCAGGGTTTAAGTAAAATTAATTCACATTTTAAATAATTTACAGAAAAATAAATTTGCAGTTGGAAGAAAAACAAAATAAAAAAATGTGAATATAATTTCTTGTTTTTTTTTTTGTTTTCTCCGTACTTCCAAACTTCCGTACGAACAGCTTCGATGAGGATTTATAACAACTGTTGGCGGTTGGCTATTGCTATTGAAACATGGGAAAATGTGTGCCAGATTAGTTCGGTAAGACTTTATCGAGGTACGATAAAAATTTCGATACGGCCTTCTGCAGTATACTTTGCTAGTTGAGACGCATGATTTGTTGCAACCTTGGTTCCAACCTTATGCACAAGGAAAGTCAACCGAAGTTTCCAGCTTTAAGCACTTTTTGTACTACCTAACTTTAGCCAGTTCTGAATTATTGTTCTAGTCTAGTATTTATACAGCATCAATTCTTTGTATTTTTGGATCAAAGTTGAACTGGTAACATATAAGAAGTGAGCTAGCTTTAGTTTCTAAAATATCGGATCAATCGTGACTTGATGTAGTATTGGTTCGAATTAAATTTGAGAACATTGGTTCAGTGTTGGCAAACCTTGTTCCAAGTCTGGATTATGTATGTATTCATATGCCCTCATCTACAATGTCTCATGAAAATAAATAGTTGACCATAAATCATTTGCATAGATATGAACTGCAGGACAGACATTTAGATACTCCTTCTAGCTGTGAGTCCGAACTAAGTTTATATTAAATTTGCAAAGTTATGTCGTTTCTTACTTGACTCTATCTTTATTTAAAAAAAAAAAACCTCGCTCTTATCCCGTATGCCACCTCATTATACTTTTTAGTTCATACTATGATCCCACTTCCCACCATCAGGTTAATACAGTGCAGCTGAGATTTTCTCACACCAATTTTCCACACTAGTTCATTTAATCAAAGCCTTTCGATTGGAATTTCATTTTAACGATAACAAGCTTCTTTTGAGGAAGATTTTTTTCCCGATTAAACTCCCATATACCTCCTGGTCAGTGAAGATATCACGTAACCGATTGAAAATTGCTTATTACCTGAAACCTGGAGAAACTTAGTTTACCTTGATCATTCCTCGTATGGTATAGTATATGTAAAATAATATCTGAACGCTGTGAGAACGGATCAAATTTTGGGCTGGTAAGACGAACTACACTGAAATCGGTACTTATGCAGCCGACCGAAGCTGATTCGAATTAAGCCTCTTAAACCATTATATTAACAAGTTTAGTATTTTTTTTTCTAGTGGTCTCCACAAACAACAACAATTGCACTATCACGATCAAACTATTAATCCGAAATTGACAGTCGATAGTCTGTGAAAGGGCGAGTGCATTTAGTATACGTTGTGTAATCACAAGGACAATCGAAAATTAGCTGAAATTCAGGCATTTTTTTATTCCTTCATTGGCCCATGCAAATAGTGTTTATGAAATACAGGAACCCTCTTTTTACCAATTGGGATGCGTAAGAATTGTTCGAGTGGTTGATGGTGACACATGTTCAGGGTAGAAACGGTATTGGGAGGTGACCAACTGATTTGCATAAAATATGACCACTTTTCCCCTAGACAGTTTTTCATACTGTTGAACTGCAGACAATATTGTACAAATGAATTTGACCTCGCCTTAACCTTATACTTATTGCAACAAGGGTACATTGCTTTAGCTCTGGGATTTATACTTGCGGATCCACTTAGTTCGGAAATTGTTAATGTCTGTAAAGGGTTGCAACGATGAGAGCACCTTCTTCATGCACCTCCTCCATGGATTAAGAATCTTTAATACTGTTATTAGATTTTTCGTGGTAAGCTACCAAAGAAGCTATTATGATTAGGAGTTAGTTATTCTTTCCGGTGTCAGTGGAGTGAAACTCCAACACGGAGTCCCCGACTGTGGACTAACCGCTATCCCTGAGGATATGAAAAATTTGGAAAGAAACTTCACTGGAGAAGCCAGTTCATCATAAGATTGTGTTGGACTAGGTCCGAAGGAGCTGTTTCGTCATCGGAGGGCATAGACTCTTCAGAAGGTGTATTCTTGCCTACTAACCGAAACACCTTGACAGCTGGTGGGATCGCTGAGGTAAATTCTATATAGCCACATCCCATTCCAAATTTATTACCAAGAAGAATTTAATGGTCAAGAAAGGCGTCCTCTACCTTGGGCTAAAGGCGTGTATTTTGAGAAGCTTTTTTCTCTTGATTTCGGCTATTCTCTGGTTGTAACCCTGGATATGGTCAGCGCTTCATGGCTGTGAAATTTACAAATGGTTGTAACCTTGGATCTGATCTACGAAGAAACAAATCCCGTCCGCCGCAACTTATTTTTTTAACCAATATTTGTTGTTATTAGATTTTTCGTGGTAAGCTACCAAAGAAGCTATTATGATTAGGAGTTAGTTATTCTTTCCGGTGTCAGTGGAGTGAAACTCCAACACGAAACGACGAAACAGCTCCTTCGGACCTAGTCCAACACAATCTTATGATGAACTGGCTTCTCCAGTCAAGTTTCTTTCCAAATTTGTCATATCCTCAGGGATAGCGGTTAGTCCACAGTCGGGGACTCCGTGTTGGAGTTTCACTCCACTGACACCGGAAAGAATAACTAACTCCTAATCATCTTTAATACTATCTACATATGATTGCTATGACAAGTATAATATAAACAGTAAGGTCATTCGATAGTTTTATGACACTATAGGTATGTCCTCGGATGGGTTTAAGTCCGTAGCGAAAAAGACGGTATTAAAAAATTAAAACAAATCGACAAAACAGACACCACGGAAGCAATCCAAAGTCTGGAGAATCTCCTAAGCGAACGAACGTCTGCATATCAAATGTTAGAAATTTTACAATAAAACTTTGTTATAATCCTTAACTAAACAAAGTTGAGCGAGATACAGCTAAAGTCTGTGGCTGCAAAGCAAATGATTGCACGTTGTCTTTATTGTTAAGGAAATTCACGTAAATAACCACCCACCTATACCGCCTAAATTCCTGAACTGACTTCCGGAAAAGCAAAATTTTAAATACTGAAAAATTGTCTAAAATATAGAGTAGTATTTTTATACATTAGATGAAACGAACGAAAATGTCGTACCTCATAGAGTGGAGCCTTCAACGAAACAAAGGTAGATATACACATACACGTATTTCAGTAATGGCCGAAACCGCCAAATCCATCTGTCCGAAAACGCGATAGCTCCAGAATGCCTTGGCCTAGGAAGTTGAAATTTTGTTTTCAGAGGTTTGGGCCAATTTTTTAAGTGTCTGCCCGACAGAAAATATAAGTTCCAAATGTTTCCGTAATTTTTGAATTTTCATTAAATAGGTCGTACATATATATTGCAAATAGGAATCGAAAATATGATAATGATGAATCGAAAAGAAGTTAGAATATCGTATCTAAAAATTCACGTCCAATAGAATATAAGAAACATGATTCTAAAAGAATAGAGCCGTGTTTTTCAATTGTTTTTTTTTTCTTCAAAGGACTAATTTTTAAAATAAGGCCAGAGAATCTCGAAAAACTTCTTCAAATAAGAGATCTTTAATAAGAGGAGAATGTGTAAATCTTTTTTTTTTGCACCGCTTTTTAGAATGTAATGAATGATGGATGTAATTAATGAATGTGAGTCGCTCACAAACATATGTCCTGAATATCGATCGCATAAATTGTCGAAATATGGAATGGGGTTCGAAAATTTAAAAAGAAAAAACCGATATTGTGTAAAAAACGATCACACTTCACTCTTATCCGTATACATAAAGACATTATTAATCTTCTCACAAGAGTCCATTATACGTAAAGAAAATGTATGCCGCACATTCCGACGTTATGTTCATACCTCCTCATATCAGTACACTGTAGGTATGTAAGGAATTTTCACAGTCGGCATCTAATCATTAACTAAATACAGGAAAAAAGGCACTATTTAAAAATATACGAAACTACCATCCGGGGGTTTTCCCACAGCTAAATTAACACGCAACGCTTAGTTCATCTTATCGCTTCTGAAACATAATTTAGAAGTTCAATAACTTCTCGAAATCGTATAGAAAAACATTTAAAGTTACTGATACATCTGGCTAAAGTGACATCGACATTATGTTTCATATTGTACTATCGTCCACTGATTTGATTTACACTTGTTACACATACTCCCTGCTCTTTCAAACACAAGGGTATAAGTTTTAAGATTTACGTGATACGAGTAGTTTTCACGAAGTAGTTTACCCTCCATAAGACTTTAATTACCCTCGAAACCACAGTGGTACCCATCATATACACATCCAGGTTGCATGAGGGTTGGGACTTTTAGAATAATAAATAAATTTAATGCATTAGGGCAAGTTCAAATAATCCCTTTTCACGGATCATTAAGTTCTAAACACGATTTTATCCTGTGGCGTGGATTTGCATCCAGGAATTATTACGTTAAATTACAGAAGAAAAAATAAGAGTTTAATAAGTGTTTCAAGCTTTCAAAAATTTCAAAATAAAATTAAGTGTCGTCTTATTTAACACTAAAGTTCAAGTTAAATAATAGTAAATGATAAAAATTAAATTGAGTAGAGTCTGCTTTTCAGTCTTACAGAAGAGTAGGGTTTGTAAGAGACTACTGTACGTTAATTTCGAATTTATTTTAGTATATTTATACATAATGAAGAAAAGTTGGTATCGCCCAAAAAGTACTCCTCACAAATGTTGCTGACCGTTTCGCAGGTTTAAGCGTTTTGAACTCTCTCTCACTCACTCTCACTCACTCACTCTTTACACCATTCTCTAAAAAGAATCTAAAAGTCGTTATCTCTTTTTTCAGTTTCGAAACTAGTCAGTATCGTAACTGTACCAAGAATCAGTTGAAAATATTTTTGATTTTTTGTCTAAAGCCTCGTGTACACTAGCAAGTAAAACTTGTTAGAGTTGCTCTAGGACATTTATTGCTGCATGTGTACACGGTTCCGAGAGCGCATTTGCCCAAGTTTTTGCTCTAGCCAGCAAATGCTTGCCTTTTCAAGCAAGTTGTGAATGTACACGCTAATAATTATTATTAATATAATTGCGAGAGTTGAAATCTCGCAACAAAGTTCCCATGGGTTCCGAAAGTTTTCAGCAAGTTAGTACAGTTGCATTGGAAGTGAGGTTATGTTCAGATTAAGGTGTCATAGTTCCATAGTTTACGTGCGAAATATGAACGGAGAATCCAAGTGGAGTTCCGAGGACACGTTTTTGTTCATTTCCGGTGTGGAACTTTATCCAGAGTTGGTGTATTTTTCTTTTTCGTTTTGACAGTTCAACGAAATTTTGATGATGAAGTGTACACGGAAGCGCAAGTTTTACTTGCAAGATTTTTGAAGAGCTACTTGCTAGAGTAAAATTGCTGCAATTTGACAGACAGTAGGTCTGTTCTATTTGACGGGTGTAGTGTACACCTTCTACACTTTTTGCACTGGCTCTCGAGCTAGTGCAGGAAAGTGTAAAAGGGAGTGGCGGGGAAGGAACAAGAACACTATTTGAGGTTGAGTTTGTGTCATTGATTTGACGTCAAAGGCTGTTTAGAAAATCGGGTGCAAGAAAGTGCAACTTACACCGGGCAAAAGGAACAAACCAAGTGTAAACATCGCACCAAATTACTCTAGCAAGAAATGTCGCAAGTTTCTTGCTAGTGTACACGAGCCTTAAGGATGATTTTTAGTTGCGGTCATGAGTATGGTTCATGAGTCATAACACTTGGCCCCGGTATTTCAATATTAGTTAACTTGAGGGGTTTTGATCAACTGATAAAAAAAATTTTCCGTATAACTTTACATTGAAATCACTACCTACATATGTTGCCATTGATATTAAAACAAATAATTAAAAAATCTGCCAACGGTTTGGGTGCAACTGTGCTATTTTTTGGGTAAAACGCGTTTAGTGCTAACATACTGGTGAAGAATACTATGCTACTAATTAGTAGGATAATAATCAATAATAATAATCAATGGCGCAACAGCCCAATTCGGGCCATGAAGCAATGCGCGGTGAAGTAGTCAGCCAAAATTAGTAGAATATTTGGAAGATTTTTTAATAGGTTACAGGCGACTAAATTTTTGGAGTTTGATCATCACTGAACAAAAAATTATTTAAAACTTTTATTCGTCCGAGACAGCGACCTATATTACCGACCGGTATTATAAATAAAATCGGGGAAAAACGAATAAGGAAAGCGGAAAAAGTCAGGAAATTTTATCACTCTGATTAAACGGGTTCTGAACTTTTAATCAAAAAGTAGTAAAGCTATTCCTAAACTTTTTGTAGATTTTTAGTTTTAGCGAAATCTATCAAATATTCCGTTGTCGTCGCTTAGTAGCTCTTTTGCATCTAAATATTGTAAATTTCCCATTTTAAAGAGTCTCTCATCCACCATTTACGTTGGAGCTAAGACTAACGCCAAATTATGAAAAAGAGCCGAAAGTCATTAATACTGATGATGTTCTAATTAAATTGAACTTTATAGTAACGAATAATTACTGAATACATAAATTTCAGTATTCGATACTTCTTCAAATACTTTACAAACCATATGAGGTACCTATTTGACTATATACTCACAACCCTTTGAGTCTCGTGGCTAAGTATTCAATTACTTCGGTATTCGATACTTGTTCAAATACTTTACCTAGCTGAGTTCTGAAATTCCGTTTAGTTTATCGAAATATAATCGGTGCTGATAAAAACAATACGAACTTCTTGTCAGTCAGCGAAGAAATGTCAACTAAGAAAAGAAGCAGGTTTATCAAGTATCAACAGTGCCATTAACAATATTCTGAGATTATTCCAATAGTTTTTTTTAACCCGTAATAAAAAGTAATAGAACGCAAAAAAATACGTTACAGCTCGTTAAGATCATAGTTTAGGTGTATTTTTACGTTAATTTTAAATTGTACATACATATAAAGTTTTTCATTTTATTGTCGGTCCCTAAACTTACGATAAATAAGAAATCAATTTTTGAAATGCAGTAACAAATACAATCCGTACTCTACAGAATGTGACTTGATCAGAATAGAAATGTGGCAAGCAGTTCCTTTCAGTGAAGTATACTTCATTCCGAGTCGCTCACGTCAAGGAACGAGTTCACTGAACTAGTTCCGGAACTGTTCATTCTCTCGATCCGTCAGTAGTTGACCTATGTAAAAAAATATATTAGCAGAGTTCCGTGCAGTAGTTCCGGAACTGTTCATTCCTTCCTTCCTATGTTTAATATGAGGACCTAAAAAAAAGGTCAGCACAGTTCCCTGAAGTAGTTCTGAGACTGGTCGTTCCTTCGTTTCGTCAGTACATCTACAGACTGACAACAAAAAAAGGTCAGTACAACTGAAAGATGATGAAAACAAAAAGGTCTGTCCAGTTTTTTCTTACGTGTCCAATGGAACTGCAGTTCACCAAAAGGAATAAGTTACTTCACTCACTCACTTCAACGAAGTGGTTTTTTTTTCAATAGTTCACTCCTGAACGACTCATCTCTAGCTCAGAAGTTCATATTGAAATTTATACAGAGGTATTAAAAATAAAAAAGAATTTACCGAAAGTGTGATCGTAGCTTCTTTATGAAAGCATTAATTGTTCCCATAAACTCGCTAATGAAATCAACTTTTTTCCGTCCGAAATACTTTGAAAAGCGATACATGTATTCGTTTATACGAATACTTCTTTCTGTTTCACACTGTATGGGAACTTTAATTATCCTCACATACTCATAAATTATGAAATATATTTTTTCATTGAAATCGACAAGGGTAACATTAAAACACATAAAAATAAACTCAAGAAACCCATATGACATGAACTGAAATGATTAGTCTCTGTAAGTAAGTTAATCTGATCTGATCCCATATCACTAGTTCTTCATCTACGAGTATGTAGTCTCCTTTCAGCATCCCGCACCGTATGTACGATATGCATCAATACTTTTCTCAAGAAGTATTAAAACGAAGTAGCTACTTGAGTTAAACGTGATGGTTTCTCCCCACAGAGCAATCATTTGGAAGTGTCTTTTTTAGTGATTTACTTACCAAATAGTACTGAATAGGGATTTTGTTCATATGTTGTTATTGTTACTATTGGTAGGCATATAACCAGCAAGTCAGATTAAAACCCCGTTGTACTATTTATTAGTTTCTCATATGCGATAATTTTGCGCATCTATTCACCCTTTTCGCTATTTTTACCACTTTTACTATAAAAATATGAGTTCAAGGGTCTTAGTTGAATAGACCGGGTTGGTTTCGGTTCCTTAACCCTTCAGATTATGATTGCATACAATTCACATCGTTCACAAAAAAATAGAACATTTGGTACAAACTCACAGTTCAATTTTCCCCCCCTTCAAAACCTACTTCACCCTTATCTTTACCAATATTGGCTTACGGTGATAAGGCGTAAAAATTGAAAGTTATATTGCAGAAATTCTACCAAAATCTTCCGCTTTGAGTTTTTGCCTGCATGAATTTAAATGGCTACGAAGACGTTAGATTTGTTTACTTTGAGCGATATGTTAGGTCTTATATCTTCAATTTGTTTGGATTTTAGCTCGACGGATTAACCGCTATCAGAGGTCATTTTCGAGGTTCCTATTGGTGAAACCTCTTATCAATATCCGGCGAAATCGTCAAAGCAAACAGAAGTGTTCCTTAAATTTATGACGATTTTTCTGTGAAATCTTGTGCAGTTGGCGGTAAGATTTTCTTGAAGACGTGTAATGAATGATACGTTCATAGGATCCCGGGTAGATAACTTAAATATATAAGAAATACATCTATTATCGTCCAGCCCTAAAAAATCGTATATAGAATCTGACGATTTTCACATCATGCAACAACGGTTGCACGAACTATTGGTTCGATTTGTCGATTTGCGTGCGACGATTGCATTGTGTATGCTTATGGACGACGGTTGGACCCATTTCGCATGGTTGTAGAACCAATAACCTGTGGTCGCATGCGCATTGCAAGAAAATTGTAAATATATCATATCGTGTGTAGCTTGCATACAACCGTTGGACAGATATCGTAACAACATACGTCGGTACCAATGTTGTATCGTATATTTACCACTTTAAGTTGAGGAGGAACAGTTACGTTTTCTATAAGTTCTAAATACTCGTATATAGTATTTTAATTTAAAGAATTCAAATTCTACTAATAATTTACAAAAATTTCACTCATGCTCGTATCGTTGTATAGTAATAAAAAATATATTGACATTATCTCCTAACCATTTTTCGGTTTACATATTTTCGAAGCGTGAGAAACTTGCGATTACACTTTAATTTGTTTGGAACAAGAACAAGTGCACAATTAGATTCTAGTTCGTTGAACAAGAATACAACTTGTTCGCCTATCACTTTCAAATATCGTCCAAACAAAAGTATTTAAAATATATGCACCCTTCTATTTGCACTTCAGAATTTCGAGCTCATATCTCTTAGACACATGTCGTGAGAACAAGTGAATTATTTTCTGCTTAGAATTTTGCAAACGCTTAAACTCAAACCCCTTGCCCATTAATTTGATTAATTGTTCCCGACACTTGACAATTGAAAAAATTAAGGGATGATATTGCTAGCGAATTAATCGGCCGATTATTGGCCTGTATTTGAAATAGGGTTGGCCAATATTCGGTGCAACATATTTCAAGTGGATTTGAATTTTAAATTGTTCGACAATACGGGCACGTTCTTGTTGTTTTTTTGTGGTATGAAATTGATACACAATTTCGTTGCGACCCTTCCGGAGTTTATTGACGCGCTCTATTCGGATCCAACTGTGATTTTTGCTCGAAGGGTAAATATTATCCAGGTTTAAAGTGCGGTGGATGGTTGCATGAAGAGGGAAGCCACTAAAAAACATCGGCCAACTTGGTTGTAGGGCTTTTTTTTAAATTCTAGCTCACATGGGTTATTATTGTCCTTTTGTCTGGTTGAATTGCGGTGATAATCAGAACGGCGCTTGTAGGGGATGTTACATTATGACCTCTCGACCAGAGGTTATTTTGTACGGCTATGGATTAAAGAACACTTTTTTAAATTCGTTACAAATTTTACTGATTTTTTTATTCGCTATAATAATTGAAATGATTGGTATCGATGTCCGATCAAGTGGAACAAGGGCATGTAATGGTTTTTAAGTTGCAATTCTGATCGCCCCTCTGGTCACGCAATTTGTGTTGACAGATTTAGTGGTTTTTTTCAATTTATGAACGTGTTTACGACTTCGGCTATTGACAAGTGTTTTACTATTTAAGAAGACACTTTAAGAAAAGGACTCGAACACCAAAAAAAATTATTAAATTTTTTTTGCATATGAACCGTTGATTTCTTAAAGTGGCATAAGTCAACAAATACAAGTAAATTTTTTCCCGAAAGTTGGTATGAATATTTTTAAACATGTTAAAACACAAACCCTTAAACATACCGATTTAAAAACGAAAGTGACTTATGCCACTTTCAAAATAAACGACTCAGCTTTATTCGCTATTTCAACATTTTGGCAAGGTTCTATACCCAAGGCCCCCTTATCCTCAGGACAAAATGGGCTATATCCCTAGGACGCAAGCCTTTTGGGGCGGCATTTTGTTGGATGTTGTATTACTTTTACTTTATTATTTTAATAATTAAGTATTGTGATTGATTTTTTAAAAAAAAAAATTTGCTACCCTCAAAATTTTTATTTTCACGTTTCATAACTAGTAGACGCGAAAAAAGCAATAAAAATTTTCAGTCCGTCTGTCCGCCGTACGCCGTACGCAAGATCGTTTGGAGGCTCGTAGCTGCCAAACGCTTTGAGATATTAAATTGAAATTTTTTAACGAATAGATGGGGTAGGCGCCTTGAAGTGACCAAATTTTTAGGGGTGGGGGTGTGAGGGGGAAGGAGGGGGAAGTGTTTTAGACCGAAAATTTTGGTTTCCAGATCTCAGTAACCCCTTATGCTAGGAAGCTGAAACTTGGAATTTCTGTAGAGCTCTGATAGTAGACCCATTTGCAGAAAAATTGTCAATATTGATCAAGGGGTGTGGGAGTGGGGGGAAATGTAATGCGTCCGAAGCCCAAAAAAGGTGAGATAGACACATTCTAAAATCCATATCTCCTAAACCGTTAATGGCACACCATTCAAACTTAAAACATATTTGTAGTTATACTAGGAGAACAGAATGAAGAAAAATTTTGGGTGGGGGAAGTTGTGTATGGGGGTGGGGGGTGAAAAACTTAAGACTACGATATCTCATGAACCAATTGCTCTAGAAAAATAAAATTTGGTTTGGGTGTAAAGGTTGACAAAAAAAGATTGATCAAAGTAAAATTTTTTAAGTGGGAGGTGGAGCATAGAAGTGGAGGGGATGAGAATTTTTCAAATCAAACACATTTCATATCTCAAGAACAGTTTAAGATAGATGCTTAGAATTTTTACCAGAAGTAGCGCTAATTAAACTCTAGTAGGGAAAAAAGTTTTGTGGTTGGGGGTGAAGAGGGGGAGGGTGGGGGAGGTTGAAAAGGAAAAAAGTTCCGATGCTTATATCTTGAGAACCTGTAATGATATAAGCCTTAAACTTGGTATTTAGATAGAGCTATAGTAGCGGAATGTTGGAAAAATAAATTTTTTTTTAGGGGTAGTATGCTACGGGGGTAGGGGGTGTTTTTCCTAACTATTAAACGGTTCATGCTAGAAAGTTGAAACTCGGTGTGTATATGTAAATCAACTAGAAAAGTAATTGTGATAAAAAAAAATTTGAATATTCATTGGCGTTTAGAAAGGGGGGCAAAAAAAATTATTTGTAAATATATTATATATAAAATGCAAATATTTTCACGGTTTTCGTCATATCTACTAGGTCTTTCCAAATATTGAATTCATTTTTATTCTACGGATTCTTCGTATGAATACCTAGAAAGTGTTTTCAAGGTTTTTTGAAATTCGACCCCTAAGGGTTGTGTGGTACAAGTGGGGGTGTTTTTCTTATATATGGAACGGCTTAAGCTACAATGTTGAAACTCGGTGTGTATATGTAAATCAACTAGAAAAGTAATTGTGATAAAAAAAAATTTGAATATTCATTGGCGTTCAGAAGGGGGGGGGGGGGCAAAAAAAAATATTTTTAAAAATAATAAATATAAAATGCATATATTTTCACGATTTTCTTCATATCTACTAGGTCTTTCCAAAAATTTAATTCATTTTTATTCTACGGATTCTTCGTATGAATACCTAGAAAGTATTTTCAAGGTTTTTTGAAATTCGACCCCTAAGGGTAGTGTGGTACAAGTGGGTGGTGTTTTTCCTATATATAGAACGGCTTAAGCTACAATGTTGAAACTCGGTGTGTATATCTAAATCAACTACAAAAATAATTTTGAATAAAAAAAACGAATATCTATTGGCGTTCAGAAGGGGGGCAAAAAAAATTATCTGTGAAAATAGAATGCATATTTTCCCACGATTTTCGACATATCTACTACCTCGTCCCAATTAATGAATTTGATTTTATTCTATGTACTCTCCATATGAATACCAAGAAAGTGTTTTCAAGATTTTCTGAAAATTGACCCCTAAGGGGGTGTAAAGTGATTGTGTACTTTTTCATAAACTATTCCATATCTCTCAGATCCAATCAGATTTTCACTTCCATGATCTTGTTCTTTTTGATAGGTTTTCAGTCACATAGTAGCCTACACCGCATTTCAGAATTGAACGCGTTCCTAACTTCTGCCGGAAAAATAATAAAGTTACGCCCAGTTTGTTGGCAGATTTTTTAATTTTAATAATAAAAACATTTTTAAGTTATTGTTGTTATTTAGTTGTTAGTTATTTTTATTCATAATAGAAATAATCAATTAACCTGTTCTAAATGAAATAGCTGCGACAGTGGTTTCCGGCTATACAAATTTTAAAGATGCATTGAATAAAATTTCCGAAGATAACTTTCAAAAACCTTCAACAAAAGTTGTAGCTAAGGGTTTGTTAAATGAGTTAAACTCACTGGAAACAGCTATGATGGTAGCATTTTGGAGTGAAATTTTAGAAATCATGGATAAAACTAATATATCACTTCAAAAAGTTGATATTACAATTGAAAGTATTATTGTATTACTCTTCCTTAGAAAAATTTGTACAGTCGAAACAAAGTACAGAATCCTTTAATTTTTACGAATCCGAAGGTACCTATAAAATTGTCCGGATGTGAAAAAACAATACGACGAAAATACGTCTGAAGAAGATAAATTTGATGCACACAACCAATTTCGCATAAATACATATTATGCTATTATCTAGCCGAAATAAAAAAGAGAAAGATGCACTCATGACATTTACTCAAAATTTGGATTTCTGGGCAATTTAAAAAATTTAAATGAACATATAATTAGACAGAATGCTGCAAAGTTGTGCGAAATATATACTATATACACGACTTAGAAAAAATTTTCTTGAAGAATGCCTTCATTTTAAACATGTAAATTTATTGGAAAATAAAGAAAACATATACTACGGAACTTAGCTTAAAAACAATAATTGACTCGAAAATTGAGTCTACCTTTCCCAACGTGGCTACAGCACTGCGCATTTTTTTAAGTATTGCCACTACAAATTGCAGCGGTGAGAGATCATTTTCAGCACTAAAAAGGATTAAAAATTATTTACGGTCTTCTATGGGACAGAGCTAACTAAATGATTTAAGTATTTTATCCATTAAGAGTGACTTATTTAATAACTTAAATACGTGTGAAGTTATAAATCAATTAGCAAAAGAAAAAGCTAGGAAAATGAATATATAAGCTACTTTTGTTTTTTGTTTATTATAAAGTTTGTTTTTGTTAACATCGTTTTTTTTTTAATTTCGTATGAATTTTATGTTTTTGTTTTTATATTATAATAAATACCAAGTAATAATAAATTTACTTTTTCTACTTCTGGCACTTTTATATTTGATATTTGTCACTTCCACTAGCCAATAAAATTTAATTTTCTCATGACAAGGGCGCATTATTTTTAGTAGCCCGGGGGCGCCGAATATCTTAAGACGGCCCTGTCTATACCTCGTCGATAGTGTGAAACATCTAATAAGCACTAAAGTTGTTGATAGTACCGAGAAATGGCATGAAATATTTACGGGTAATAACAAACCGAAGAATCCTTCGAAATTCAGAACGGTTTTTTACATAAACTTGGGATTAGTTTAAGTAAAAAACCTAAAACTAAATTATTACTTGTATTTATAATCCCTTGGATACACAGCTCGTATACAAATCATAGTATCGTCAATAATATAGTATCGTCAATAATAATGAGCATATAGTACGTCAACGAGCTGATATCAACATAATATATAACTTGTTTCCTTGTATATAAATTCGATAATTTTAGCTGATATAACCTTCATTTAACTGCCATCAGCTCCATCTGTTACTAAAATCAAGTGAAATTTGAATGAATGACAGTTGTTTGAGCGTGTTTTACTTTTTGTGTGTGCGGTAATGGTCCACTTTGTACATTTCTTAATTAGTAATGAAAGTGCTTTTCGCCGGAACATCATAGGCACGAAGAGCTAGCAGTCGAAGCTCCGATTGATAGAGACTTGAAATTTTGTCTTTGCTAAATGTCAAAGTATAAAATGTAAGGGCTATGTATAATGGTACATATCTTGAATCGCATATCATGATTTCAATAAAGTAATTTGTATACAAGCAGTGTGTCCATGGTATAAGACGTAGTTAGGCATGAGTTGCTACTATGCCACCGAAGGCTATTTTTTTTCGTGTCAATAGAAAACAAAATCGAACGAAGCGTGGCGTGGCGTGGTTTAATATATAACATTTTGTTCATCGTAAAATTCAAATTGAAAAGTATAATTACACGAAAAAGAACGTAATTTACAACTCATATACCACCTCAAAACAATACGGAAGTCGACAAAAATACCCGAGCTGCAGAAACTTTTCACTTGAAAGTAGCCAACATGCACGAAAAAGTAGGTAGAGCTCTAGCTGTAGCAACCTTATCAGGATTTATATTTTAATTTCCCAAGAATACGAATTGATTGCTACACAGTAAAAAAACTCATTGAAATTTATATGTTTTACAAGTAAATTTAAATTGGTATATAGGAGTAATTTTCAATGTAATTTTAAATTTTTGGACAGTAAACTTTAACTTGCAATTAGTAAATTTCAACTTTCGGCTTAACGTTACACTTTTCCGAATTGTTGAAAATAAGCTTCCTTTCGGTATGGGGATTTAACACAACTTTTGTTTTAAGTCTTACATTGCAAGCAAAAATCGAACTAAGTGCCCAACTTTGTGTTCTCATATTTTACATGGTAGTAAAATTCAAATAGACAAGTAGAATTACACGAAAAATAACGTTATTTTCAATTCATATATAAATATAGTTAATTTTACACGAAATGGTAAGTAATTTTATGAGTCGTTTCATGTAATAATCTAATAATACATACCAGCAATTTCGTGTAAAAGTGATTGAACTGTGTATTTTTACTTGAAAATATGAATTATAATGGACATTGGAAAAAAAACATGCATTAAAACACTGTAGTGTACGGAAGCTACAATAAAAAAACTTTTGCTAATATCACAAGTAACGTGTGGTACTTATATAATTGAAATTTGGTCCATGTGAAAAACTTTTGCTAATATCACAAGTAACGTGTGGTACTTATATAATTGAAAATTTCACTAGATGTGTACGTCGTTTACTTTAAGAATACGTCATTACGTCATGATATGCAGTTATAGCACGCAATAATGTATAACATATTGAGAAGCAATCAAGCTGAAAATCATCTCTGTCGATTATTCGTAGTATAACAGAGTATCTAATAACAGAAAATTTTCAATTTCGAAGTACGCACGTGTAAAACGTAATTTAATATCTATATTTCGGTATATCAGAAAGGCAAATTAATAAGGTTGCAAAGGTTGTTAATTACAATGTGGTTGTTAAGCTCTAGAAAATGTACCGAAATATGCTGGGAATTGCCGCGTATGTTCTTCATACTTGATGAATATGATTCATAAAAGGCCTCAAAACATTACTTTTCGTATTGCTACAGTTTTATTCCATGAAGTGATGTTTCTAACTGAGTCGGTAACAGTAACATATGAATCTAGTAGTAATGCACTAATAATGATCTATCACCATCTGCAATTAATTAATAAATTCCCTACAAGATATCTTAAAGTTTGCTTCCCTTCGTTTAACCCCCGAAATTAATATGTTCGTTCAATCATCTTCATTCGTCACAGATCAATCTATCTTCCGAGCATAAAGTTTTTCACGCTTTTTGTGTTGTATCTTCCTTTTGTATGACGCCAAACCATCTGTTTCCCCATTCCTTAATAATTGTCATTCATATAATGTATGAAAGATGATAAGTTCCATTACATAGGCATAGGACTCCTCTGCCTATTTACGATCGCCTGAACTAGGCTCAAATACATGTCATACAATTGATAGGGTGAAAAAAGTGCTTACCCTGCGTTTCTTTACGAAGTTTAAGATTCTATAACCAACAGAGAGCAACGCATGCTCAAGGAGACAACACAGGATGAAATTTAAAACCTGAAACAAACAGCTGCACTTTGTATGTGCTCTTCAATCTTCATCCTTAATGTGTTTGTTCTGAAAATGCCCTTTTTTTAAGATTTTCCCTTAAAATGCATCGGCATCATCTTATGGCTCATCCGGCATATTTTTTTTTATTTTTTCAGCTGCTTTGTTAAAAAGTTTCTAATTAAATAATTTACCATATTTGACCTAATTCGCATAGCAAATTCGGTAGTTAGTAGATAATGTTAGGTACGCGATCTGGCAAGAATAATTTCGACCAATATATTGAAATTTGGTTACTATTCGTCAAATAAAATTAGGAAGGTACGGAATGGATTAAGCCGTTCTACTACTTCTGGTAGCCGCCCTTCAAACGACCTTAAAACACTTGATCATGAATATTAACAGATTTTATAGTTTTAACCTAGGACCTTGACATTCGAAACAAGTTCTTTGTCTGGTAGTTTCTAGTAAAATAATGAGTATGAAGAAAATTATTAGAGTCCTTCGCGTAGCTGTCATACAAAAGTCATAGAAAATTCGTTTTTCTGTATCCAACTTTTACTAAGATAATAAGATAGGACATTGAAATTTTACACCAATTAGTTTTAGTAAAGTCCAATTCTGTCAATTCTTTCGAGTATCTCCCATAAAAAATCCTTAAGTTACTTTTTCGCGATTATTAGAACCGGAAATTTTAAATTTGAAAGACCTTTCCGTAACAAGAATACAAAAGTTCTGAAGAAGTGTGTCTATTCAAATTCCGGAACAACTAGAAATGTATGTTGGTATTCGTTTTGAGTTAAAAGCAAAGTTGAGTTGTTAGTGAAGGAAATTCTTCCACTTTTCGGATAGCTCCCATACGAAAAAATTTAAAGTTATTGTATGATAGCTCCTTAAATTTTTTTTTTTGATTTTCGTTTCCATCATGCGTTTTTCCAACTCCCTCATAGATGACAATCCAGACGACAGGATATGTTTTATTCTGGCTTTCTTTATATATGGCTGATCCATTGCCATACTTTAGCGAAGTAGATTTATAAATTGTTACGAGTAGTGTAATAATTCTATGGAGAATGTATGAATATTCTAGTCATACGGCTGTCGGTAGACATGGAATCCTCATACCTGCCATTATGCGGGATTTTCATATCTGCTTTAGAGCTAGAGCATACTGCGTAGTGCGTACTGTTCAGTCATTCAACTGTTTAGTTAGACCAAGCAGATTGTTATCTGCCCAACTAAACTATTTAGATAGATAGATAGATGTTTATTTCGTTCCAAATAAATATTAATATAAATAGTTGCACAATGTTTCTGTTGAGTTGGTGCTCAGATCGCATATATTTTCAGCCATGACTAAACTATTTAGTCAATTTTCACCGGCTCATCGTTCAAACTTTTTAATTTCCTTCATGTGGAGATGACCATAAGATGATATGTATCTCCCGTACCCGATAGTTGCCCAACTATTTGATCGAAAGGGAATTTTATTGCATATTCAACTTCAAAACGAATCGATCGGTGTGCGCACTTCCATGCAACTACTAAACGTTCAACTAAACTATTGCCCGATTAAAAATGCGAAAAGTAGCCGCAATTATTAGTTCTAGTTGGATTTTGGATAAGTGAATTTGACTAATTGAAGATGAAGTATTGCTGCTTCTTTAGTGATTTTCCTTTATTGATCAGAAATATTGATTACTCTGTATTTACTATTTCGACATTTCTATGGTAAGTTGTGGTAGCAACTAAATGGCCACCTGGCTTCAAAGCGCTTCATGCAAAAACGGTGTCTTGTCGTCTCCAGTCTATGTATTTCTATTTTATATTGATCAATTTTTGAAATATTTTCTATCTATCTGACAGAAACAGGGACGTCATTTCAGTTTTTCCATGGGTCCCCCCATTCATAGCATCTTCTCCCCCGCAAGATGCTATGAATGTATATATTTTTATATATATTTTATATATAATATATGAGAAAACAAAATTCAGGGGGGGCAATGCCCTCCGTGACCTCCCCCCCCCCACAAATGACGTCCCTGGTCAAACCTGTTTGTACATTATGTACATTTTTGGGAACTAGTGTTCTGATACGTTCTGCTCTTCAAACTTCTGATCTACGTGCATATTGATTGCATGTCGAGCTGAGACTGTATTAACCTAAGATGCACAACTCTTCTCAGCCTGGATAATTGATCAAAAATAAGCCAAATTACTTGACTCCTTTAGAGCCACCTATTTGTGTAAATAAACACTCTTTCGTACTTTACGTTCAAAAAGCTCCACACTCTTTAGGCAAATATGATTCAAGTATGAATTTATCTTTTCACCTAGAACATCTCACAGTTGGCTTTTGGCCTATCCTACATGAGTATGGTATGTTCAATTATTTATTACCGTGCAAAGTATGCAACAATACAAAACAAACACCGTACCGAATACTTCAATCGCCGCCACCTTCAAGGGCTATTTAAAGACATATACAGACGGTTTCAAAAAGGAGTAGAAAACAGAAATTCTCTGACGTAAGAGGGTACAGCTCATTTGAAGAAGCACTTTATATCTCATATTCCACCAGCTCGTATTTACGCAACAAAAAAGGATTTCAGTTCCTTCCTATTCGTACTACAGCACTAAGGGAGTGTAAATTGAGGATTGTATTCGTATGTGCAGTTCTTTTCTAGAGTAGTCCATTATCCATTACTCAGTACCTCCATGTAAAGTACGAGCATATCTTTATGCGTTATCCCGCCGTATGATGTTTAATGCTCGTGATCACTTCAATCGTCACACAAGTATTGTGAATATCATACATAAATTTGTCCTAGAACTCAGGCGAAGAGATTCACTTTATGACAAAAGTACAATAAACTTTTTAAGGTACAGGACTGGTTCATATTTCGATGGTTTCCCGCGTTACCCCCCCCCCCTCTTGATCCTATACACTGATGATAAATCTTTACCAAAGTAGTTAGGATTACGCGCAAAACACCTGGTAGTCTTGTTTCCTGTTTATTATTCCAATTGTATTTGTTTTCTTTTCGGTTACTCCAAAGTAAGATTCGTTTCTACGAGTAGTTTGATGAAGGTAATAGACTCCAGGAGTACCGGGGGAATAACAAATTCGAGATTCATATATGCAAATGTTGAAGTTATGTATTGTGGGCGTGCGGCAAGCTTCTCGTAAGAGAGAATAACAATAGATAATTCAAGATGAGTTTCCTTGATGTATATTTACAACATGTTCGTTTGCTTATGCTTTTCTACTTTAGAGTTTTATCCTGTACACATGTGGTGTATGTCACTGTCACAGTTTGAAATATAATTATGAAATGTTGCAAACTAGTTATGTTCCGCATCCGCACATTTAAGAAACATATGAGCATAGTATATTTAGTCAGAGTTAATATCAATTACTTACAAACAAAAGACAGCTAGTTACAAATTAGAGCTCTTGTGCAACCAGGATTTAAATACTAAGAATCACGTAAAATTTTCAGATTTGCTTGGAGTTGCTATGGTGTATAGAAACTTAACCCACTAGGAAATTTGAGGAGAACTCCGTGAGGGAGCAAACAACGAGGTATCTACTATCCCTCACAATGGAGCGAAAAAGGAGATTGATAACAAAATTATGCAGAAAACCGTCACTTCTCTTATTTTGCTCCGAATGGGTGAAAATGGGACTATATGAAAACCATTTTTGAGTTTTACTGCAGAACTAGTCCCATTAGAGATCTCGTTTTAAGCTCCCTTACAAGTATTTTTGACTGCTTTCTGTGGAGGTATATTGAAGATCTGATTTTAGCGGACATGCTCTTGCAAAAAGGAGGTCAAATGGAGGAGAAAACGAGGTCTCCAAACCTCCCTAAGGACTAGTCCGGGATTGATCATGGGATGCTCCCATTTCCTACTGGGAAGTAAATCACACTAAAACAATGAAATAATGGCTGTTTTGAGGCAGGTACCCATACAAAATTAACCTGAATTCTATTAAGTATCTGTTAAAACAACTGCAAAGTTTCAGCCGTCCCGTCTGATATCAATCGTTCAAGAGAGAGATTTTAGGATGTTTAAATCCCAGCTTTCAAACGTTTTGGACGCATTGTTTACCCCCCCCCCCTCTTCCCCACTCGCACACCCCTCAACCCTTATAGAAATTTTTTTTGCAAATGGATCAACTATCATAGATATTACATAAGTTCCAACTTCCAGCCTCCTAGCATAAGCGGTGCCTGAGATCTAGAAACCAGTTAAAACTTCATGTGGGAAACCTATTACTTTTCTAGATTCATTCCCAGAACAGTCAACTTTGTTTGTAGCCAGCAAACCAAAGTCACATGTTTACAAATAAATTCACTTATGATTCGGAAACAAGTCGTAAATGAGCGCTATGCATAATTGCATATATGTACATAGTGCGACAAATAAGTTTCGAGAATGGCCATAGAAAACATCATTAAAAAAAAAAATTGGCTATTTTTCATTTTTTTTATTGAAAATAGATATTTTTCTGCGGTTTCAATACACTTGTTATAGCGATTCAACAGTGATTCAAATGCGTGTTCTAGCTCTAGTGCTCGTGTTGAAGCTGTTTTGAAATATCATTAAAAAACTTCCGTTCAACTTCAATTTCAATTTTGAGAATGAAGAGAAATTGCATGGAGTCAAAGGTGAATACGACGGTTGGTTGAACACAGTGACTTGATTCCGAGCCAAAAATTGACGAACAATGAGTGAGGAGTAACTCGATGCATTATCGTGTTTACTCAATTACGATATTCGGATTCTGGCTATCACACTCTTCAAAACTCCGAGATAAAATGCGATAGTAATTATTTAGGCAGTTGGAATGAATTCCCTGTGGAGAGTTCCTTTGCTATCGAAGAATGTAATGAGCATTGTTTTTGATTTTTGATGGAATTTTCAACATCGACAAAAAAGTTGTTTTGGAAGGACTGTCATAGCGTTGCTATCTACCGACCGATTTAAATAAAATTGGTATTACCGAGAAGAGGAGTGTCACAGTTTTCAAACGTCGGCCGGTACACGTACATACATACATAGATGGTCCTACCAGTTACTCTGATATGGCTCGAGTCTCAGAACTTCCTTGTCGCACTGTGTATTCTTTATTTAAATTTACTTTCATCACCTGCAGCGATTCTTCATTTTTTGCTAAGTAAAGTCCTAGCTTAAGACTATTTGTTTCGCGATATTATTAAAATCGGATGTCTCTAATGTTAAGGTATCTGAATAATAAAAACAAGTAAAATTAAATAAAAGTAAAAAATTTACCTGCCGATTGAACGAACAACTGTCACTAATCGGGAAATCACATTTTACTGAAACCTACAAGTATAAAGCAACGGCAGCAGAAGTATAAAAAGCCGACTTAAGATTCTCTTGAATTCAGAGGCAGATGTTCAGATCGATACAAAAATAAAATGTATAAACCAGACATGATAATGAGAAGGTAACGATGGACGATCACCTGGCAGAAAAGGTAAACGAGTCAGAGGGTATCAGAACCTAGGCTTTAAATTGCAGCGATTCGATTATGCATGCCACCTACCTTCCATAATCGGATGTTTGCAAAAATGCCCGGGTACTAAGTTCGGAATTCGTATTCAACAGATGGTTGCGCCATAAATAGGTATGTAGATATTTGTATGATATCGACATCGAACATGGTAAACATGTATTAATATATTTTTTTTTATTGATTACAAAAATGTATAATAATTTTATTGATTTCTTATTTGTTTCAACATATAAAATGACATTTTTTTCCTGCTACCCTATTTTATAAATATGTATTTTGAAATATTTTGAAAATAAATTGAATCGAATATTTTCTTATTTTGTTAAGAATCAAAAGAAGATGTTCTTCATATGTCACATAGCTACATAAAAATGTTAAAACCATGCGAGTAAATTTAAGTAATTTGGTATTATTCTTTTTCAAAAAGTAACCACAAAAAATTCGATCTTTCAGAACCATCTGCTGGCGCGTGCAAGGCAACCGTAAAGGCACGAAAAATTAAACCAGTTCAATATCCTAAAGAAGAAACAGGGGCCAGCCTAAAGTGCATCTGTTTTATATTTCGTATGTATCTTCTTGCCTTTATAGGAATTACGGCAAAAGAAAATCAAAACGACGCACGCATTATCCCAATATAAGACTGGGATGTATAAATGGCTTCCAGGCAGATGTGCCATCAAAACTTTTCTTTAAGAAGCGAATTTCGACCTACTCAAAAAAGGACGCCAACCTTTTCAGGCTCTATGGCTATACCTCTCGAAGACTAGCTGCATACACACGTATTTTGTGGAATGTTTTTCGAAAGGAAATCATTTGAAAGAACATCCTAGAACCTAGACGAAGGTTTGCTCTTCGAATTTATTGTTACTGAATAAGAAAGAATCTCTGATCGGATATGAGAGCCAGATGTCTTCATTGAATACCCCCGCATCCATTCAATGACTAACCGAATTAAACTATGTAGTTTATAATACATATGCTCATATACAATACTTTTCATACTACACATATCCGGATGGAAAGGAATTTTTCGATTGGTTGCAGTATGATGTTCATATTTTTGATTCACTATAAAAGCGTGTGGGCCAACCGTGAATCTTCTTTAAGCGTCAAAATTTGATTTTGATCAGAGACATTTTGAAATTACTATTTTGGATTGCAAAATTTTAGTTATTTGCACTACCAAAGCCTGTTTTATTAGACTGTCTTTTTTGCTAAAGTTTTTAGGTCAGATGTTTTTCAGGATGGCATACAGTCTAATGGCATTATAAAACAGGTAAGTCTACTCGTAAATGAAGAATTGCAAACAGGGTGATAAAATTTCTGATAAATTTGGTAATTTTATCATGAGTTTAGCGAAAATTACGTCGTTTTTGATTACAAAACTCACCTGAATTTAGCAGGCACCATACAATACTATTTTATACATCTAATATAAAATATATAGGTATATGGATGCGTGCCTGCATGAACAATATGTGTATGTATGGGTTTGTAAGGAAGATATAAGTAACTCTTGCACCTGAAGTAAAATTTTACATTTCGGGACACAACACACAAAAATAACCTTCAGCACAAAAGCAGCAGCAAGGTACCAAAAAAGAAGGAAGTCGGCTTTATTATGAAAGAACCAAAAAAAAATAAGCAGGTGATAATTTTTGTAGCATACGCATACCATACGCGTACGCCCGTAGCAAAAACCATGGAGTGGCGAGAAAAAAAATTATTAAATTTTGACACGTGTTTCGCCGAAGAGAACATCAGGTAGATCGTATCGACCATCGAACCACGAAAAATTGTATTGGATTGCTGCCGCCATCCCACAGGAAACACGATACACGCTAATAATGAAGTAGCCAATGCATATGAATATTACACTGAACTGAAGACTAAATTTCCAGTGATTTTCCTCGCTGTTCATGAGAATAATGTATGTACATATTTGTTTAAAAGTACATTTTAAATTTAAGGGTGATTCTTTGAATTTTAATGAGTTCGTCATAAAGAAGATTCGAACAAGTACATATTTCGAAATAAAAATTTTTTCATTTATAGTATATAACACATAGTTGAATTACATCGCAAGATTTCGACAACTATATTTCAAAAACTCAAAAAACGTTTACATCGCCCTGAGAAAATTTTCTAGAGATTGGAACACAACTGTTGAGAACAGATTAAGATTCCATTGGAATGTATGCCATGTTAAATATTTGACAATTTTTATAGACGAAAGAAGCTTGGTAAGGCTAGTATTACACTTACACTTTGACCACGCAGTAATAAGCAATGCAAAATAGTGAATTTGACCGAATGAATACTGTGAAATTTATTTGTATTCGCCTACTTCGCATCGCATTGACAGCGTGGTCAGGTCATACAGTGTAATACAAGCTTAAATGTAAATAAATTGAATTTGAATGATTACTCTTTGCGAATGTACATATTTGCTAGCGAAAATACCTAAATATTTGACAACGTGGCAAATCAAAAGACAAGCTTGGAACTTCTACTAAACTGCAACATGTTGTTAAATATTTGACCCAATTGCTTTGACAAAGAGTTCAATCAAATTTCCTGAGTAAACCACGTCTTATGTTGTTATACGAGCACATAACACAATTTGTCAAACAAATAGGTATATGATTATAGTCAAATATTTGACAAAAGAGGATACAGTCTACTAATAATGTTTTTGTATTAAGCCTAGTAGGTACTAACTAGAAGCGAAAATGAAATATTCTGTCAAATCACATATGTATGTATAAAATTTACTAACAATTTTCGCTCAAACGAAAAATTTGTATGGGAAATTTCCTTTCGCTTTTAGTAGTATTAGGCTTTATAGTTCAAAATAAAAGCCCATTTCACGATGTCTCTTAACGAATACGTATACATTATCAACCACCCATTAAATTAAATCACAAACTTTACGTATACGATTATATATGGAATAAAAAACTTTAAGTATTAAGTACAACGTCTATGTTTATTATAATTTTATGAATGTTAAAATGCACATAGGAACATAAGAGATGATTTCATGTAGTTACGCAAGGGTATGTTAAGGTAAGGAGTTAAAGTGTCTACTTAATTAACACCACGTCAAGTTTTAACATTAGAATTAGACAATTATCCACTCACCCATAAAGTAATGCAGCACCGGCTATACCTCCGCCGCACTGGGCTGTAATATACATGGCGGCTCTCAGAGGTGATATGGCTCTTATAATGCATGTAGCCAGAGTCACAGCTGGGTTGATATGTGCACCTGTAATTATAAAAGAATGTGTATTTGTAGCAACTCTTTTTAATATGAAATATTATACACTAGACGGCTGACATGATTAAGAACCTGACAAAAGAACACAACAAGCTAAATTAATCTTTTTTAGTATTTCTACCTGGAGATTTGAAAAGTGACATACATATGTCACTTATTCAATTTAAGCAAAATAAAAGAATACGAAGGAAATTTAAATTTTCCTTTCGAACCAAATTTTTTTTAAAACATAACGCAGTCACGATCGGCTGCAAGCCAATCGTATGATACTCTAGATGAAATACCGAACTCCGATTTATATTTTAGTTCGAAATATATCAAAACAATGAGGAGTGCAAAAGCAATTATTACATGACCTTTTGCTTACAGGTACAAACTATTGTATAGTGGCTACTCGATTTTTTCATTTATAGTGAGTTCCATAGAGTAAGTTAGGACATTTTACAGAATTTTTGTATGGCAACTACATGAAGGACTTATGGGATATTTTTCATATTAATAGTTACAGCTGCGACTATTATAAAATTAATGTGTATAAAATTTCAAAGTCGTAACTTAAAGCGTTCTAAAGTCATAGTTCAATATTGGTGAACATGTTTACCATATTAAAGACTTTTGTATGACAGCTACCCGAAGGAGTCAACAAATGGCTTTAATTAATGAACTCCGTCTTGGTTTTGGTATAAAACTAATTCCTGTAAAATTTAGAATTCCTGCTTTAACTCGTTCTGGAGTTATAGTGGACTCAGTAACAAGCATACATTTTTGAAGGACTTTTCTATGCTGCTACACGAAGGACTCATTCGATTTGCATCATATTCGGAACTTTCAATTTAAACATTGTAAACCTTAAGTATGCAAAATTTCAAGTTCCTAACTTGAAGCATTCGAGCAATAATTGTGAAAACGTGTTTTAAGGACTCTTGTATGGGAGGTACCCGAAAGAGTGGAATGACATCGCCCATTAACGAACTTAGCCTTACTTTTTCCATTTTACAAGTTGTGACAAAATTTCAACTTCCTAGGTCAACGCGTTCTTGAGTTATCGTGCTAACGGACGGACGGACAGCAAACGGATTTGGGGGTTTTGGTCAAAAATAAACACAAAATAATATATATTTTTTTTTTTTCGTCCGAGGCTCGGTTCTATGCGTGACAAACTTTTCGGGCTGGATTAAACTTATAATACTCTATATGTTCATCTAGAGTATAAAAATCTGCCAACATTCTAGGCGTATCTTTATTATTTTTCTGGCCGAAATCGAAACTTTTTCATTTCCATCCTCTCCCACTCTTACCCTCTACACCCACACCCGAAAATACTTTCCCTGCTAGGATTCTTTTAGACCTACTTTTGGTAAAAAATTTGAGCATCTATCTTACACTGTTCTTGAGATATGAAACGTGATTTTTTTGAAAAATTCTTATTCACTCCATATTGTTGCTCCTCTGCCTCCTTGAAATTAAAAAATTATGAAATTAAAAAGGCTGTTTAGGTATGATAAGATATCGAATTGGTTTTTATGGATTGTTTATATTTCTCCATTTCTACTTTACTTTTATAAGATGAGTCAGTCATGAATGTTGACAGTTGTTTCTTATAAATAGCAATTCTAGCGAAGCAATTAACTTTCGAAATATATTTCTGAATAACTTTTTAAAGAAACAAATAGTGTCGCATTTCGGTGGGGTTAAGACTCAAAATCGTAATTTGCGTTTCAAGTGTAGTGGAATTCTTCTTTCGCAACTTAACTTTACCGCTTTAGCTTGTCCCGAAACATATTAGCGTTTCTTGCAGATCGGGTTTGTGATTATTTAGCTTGTATTCCAGAGTTCAGGCATTCAAACTCCACCCACTGGAAAATATAATTTTTCGATATCAGAGGTAACATGATCTGATGCATTATGTGATACTATCGAAGTTAAAATATTTATTTTCGGCTCCAATTCCCGAAATTTGCTATCCTGAATTTTTTTACGTTAGAAATAGATTTTAAAAAAGGCAAAAAATATCTCAGTCCGTCTACGAAGGGTCGTATCTTCCAAACTCTTTGAAGTATTAAACTTACTTTTTTTTTGTTGGTCAGCTCCCTCAAGAGATAGCTTGTGCGGGAGGGGGGGAGTGATAGAGAATAAAATTTGGTTCCTATTTAAAGATGGACAAAAAGACTGAAAAGCTGAACATATTTTTTTTTTTGGGAAATAATGGATCATGGAAACACTTTTTCGTAAAAATTACGTCTCATATCTCATCAATTAAAAATAGGATCTTAAAAATCATATAAAAGGGAGGCCTTCTAGACATCTAGCAGAAAAATAGATTTGGAAGTGGAGGTATAAAGTCTGAGGGTGAAAAAGAGAGAATTTTGATATGTTGAGAACAGTTAAAGATAAACAACAGGAAATAAGAGAAAAAGTAGAGCTGTGCTGGTGGCACGTTCAAACAATTTTTATTAGGGGTGGTATAGTATATATGAGGCTATCAGCGCAATAGTGGCCTAACCCACCAGCAAAATTATTGGAGATAGATGCAATACTTTTTCCATAACATTTTATACAAATGTTCCTCAATAATAAGTTTTTCTGCCATCTGTCCGCAGTATATAAAACTATTTTTTTTATTAATCTAATGCCAACGGAATGCAAGTATAGATTCCAGAAAAACCATTTTTTCAGTTTTCATGGTTTTGTGGATTAGGCCACTGTTGCGCTGAGAGCCTTATATGTAAGGAGTGGTTTTTCTGTCTCTTGAACGTCTTATGCTAGAAACTTGAAACATGGTAAGTATCTGTATGTAGATGTAGTAAACAATTGAGATAAAAAAATTGATTTTATATATTGTCGTACAAAGAAGGGCAGGTGGACAATTTTTTTTTACGAAAAGCAGAACGCACAGTACAGATTTAGTACTGATGACAGAGTTGCCACTACGGTCTCATGTTTTGGGTCCAGTATGTTGCAGTATGGTACCGTCATACATTACTCCGCTACGCTACCCACTAAGCCAATCTGATACATTCTCGTAACTATTAATACATGGTGAAAGTTGTACAAGGAGCTACTCCAGTGAAAAATTTACTTTCCAAAAAACCTCCTTGTCTCGAACTAGCTGATCTTACATTTCAACTAAGACCGCGTCCTGAAGTATGACCAACTATGTAATTCATGTGTTAAAGGCGCTTGTCGAACTTCGTACTGAAAAATAATAAAGTGGTAAATTTTTTTGTTTGTTCTTAACTGCGGAAAATACAACTTATACATGTGCATTTATCCATAGTTGATACACATAAAACTCCGACTGCAAAGGATCTGGCCCGCCTCCTAGCTGTAAGCGTAGATTTTCATAAACCCAAGCGAATACGAGAAATTTTCCTGTGTCAGTTCATAACTGGGTTAATTGGAAATTCAAATGTATTTCGCAAAACCTTCAGCTTTAATTACACACTTTACATTAAAATACCCTACTGTGTCCAGTAATGTGGATAGACTTGTTCTGGCCGGATATTGTGGTCGATCCATTAATTTGGTCTGAAGAAAGTGCAAGGGGAGGTACCGACATTTGTCTTCGTTCCGAATGATGTAGCATTACATCATGCATACAGGACAAAAATCACTGAAGTAAACAATACATGTGTACGGTGAAGCTGCTCGATTACCATTCGAGTAAGATGCTAACTATTGTTACACAGTACAAAAAATAAACAATAACCTTAAACACAATGCAATAGCACAAAGAAAGCTTTTCAACTGTATGACGTGTGTGGTGTCGTAATTAACATTTGGACACGAAAATTACAGGACAAAAGCACCTGCAATCTTCACTTCACCAGAATTATTAGGTATGTTCACATAATTACAATACTGTAGCGAATACAGAACACGAAAGGTATTCCCTAAAGATTCACAGTGATTGCGGTCCTTTCCTTTCGTTACATATGTACATATGTGTACGTATAACAAGTGGCTAAAATCGAAAACTGCATATAGGAAATAAATATTGTGTACAGAACTCACCTGAGATATGCATGAAACATTGCGTTAAAGTGGCAACCGCAAATCCTGATGCTAGTGCGGTTGCTAGAAGTACGGACGATACGCTCGCACCGACACCCGCGCCAGCTGCTGCTCCACATACGATAAAGACGTAGAAAAATGATGCCAAACACTCAGATATTATTGACCTGCAATTGAAAACAATATTATGAAAAATATAAGAAAATGGGAAACTGTTTATATTCTTTTGATTTTACACTTGACAGCCTTTTACCGATGAAGTGGAGAATACACAGTACAAAAAGGTTTTATGCCACTAGATTTTTAGTTTGATTCGGTTAAAAATAATTATGTACTCAAGTTTACAATCAATTTTCAGAACAATCTATTGCTAAAACAATTTCCCTGTTGGACAACAAATCCAAAATTCGTTTTCTGGCGGTCCCTCTGCAACAGGATATATGTACATATGTGTAAATAACAAGCTAAAATTTGATTGCCAAATATTCGGTCAAAGTTAACATGTTGTTGCTGTTGCTGGACAAAATATATCTTCACATGTATACTTACAGTTTAAGTATGTACTACTAACTAACTACTGTTTGCGACATTATTTTATTTTGTTTACACAAAGTCTGTTTTGACGGACAAATTTTTTCGTATCAAATTTTTTTAGTCAAATATTTGACAGCATGGCATATAGTGTAATATGTACTATCATTTTGCCATTAAGTCTTAAGCCCGTTTTGTTTTAAATAAATTAATCCATTTCGGAAGAAGCATTGTTTTTCCAGATTTAATGGGAACCGATCTTTTTGTCCTTTGGTCCCGAAATAAGCATACCAGGTTAACTGTAGAAATTTAGCTAATTTCGTCTATCCGTCACTGTAGTTGTATAGTGTCAAAATTTACACCCTCATCGCAATGGAATTTTTGATGAGAGGTGATGACTGAGCGGACAATTGGTCATCTCAAATTTAAATTTTATTCCTTCAACTTCAGTAGATCGATCTATTACCTTTAGAACATCCCATGTACTGATGAAATATGTCGTACTAGTAAAATACTTTGACTAAAATTCCTTTCAAAAAATCATATTTCTGGGCCTATTCTCAATCGTATCATTCGATTACATTTTAATTATCTAATATATAGAAATAAGTTAGTTTTTTGATCGAGCGCGATTAAAATCTACACCTGTGAACCGTTCCCTCCCAAATTTTGTATGGACATTCTCGAGTCTACCGGATAGGTCGTGAACATAATTATATATTCCCGAAATTGGTGGTTCGCGAGTTATTTTAACATTTGAATTTTTTAATAAGTTGAATAAGATGAAGCTGACTTAGAATTAAAAATTTACAACAGGCAGTCGTAGCCGAGCTGGTAAGGCGTCTGACTAGAAATCAGATGATTCCTCTGGGAGCATAGGTTCGAATCCGGCCGACCGAGAACATGTGTGATTTTTTTTTTTTAATTTATTTGTTTCGATTTTACTACCGGCTGCGAACACGTGACGGGAGTAATAGGGGCGATGAAACATAATTATACATTGGTGGTTCGCGAGCTATTTCAATATTTGAGTGGATAAAGTATGGAGGATGGATAGAGAATGGAGGATGGTGGATGTGGGATGGGGGATGGAGAAAAATGAAAAATGAAAAGCGAAAAATCAAAAATGAAAAATGGAGATTTAAGTTGGTATTTACATATGGCTAACAAAAAAATAAGACAATTTACAGGATTTGTTTTTCAAAGTGGGTGCAACTAGAATGCTGAAGATTTTTTGCAACATATTTTTTAAGTATTTAAGTACAATAAAAAAAATTGTATATTCAAAATGATGTCATGGTGGGGAGTACAAATATAACTTGCCATATAGGCGAGAGACGTCATCATTTTCAAAAAAATAGTCCACTTGGGATAACCTGTTCACGTCATAAATTTTATCCGAATTCAAACATTTTTCAGATATATACATTATTTCTGTAGTTAGAGCTTATACCAATTAAGGGCTCATATCTCCCTGAAAATTGATTATTTTTTTTACAGATTTCTATTTTTTATACTTTTTAAGAATTATAAAAAACTAGCTGCGTACCGCGGCTACGCTCGCTACGCTCACGTTGTTCTATCGTCCCTGTTACTCCCGTCTTTCCCGTTGGTCCCGTTTCTCCGGTTGATCCATTGGTCCTGTTCCTCCCGTTTCTCTCATTGATCCATTGGTCCTGATTCTCCCGTTGCTCCTGTATTTCCCGATGCTCCTGTTACTCCCGTTTTTTCCCATTTCTCCCGTTGCTTCTGTTACTTCATCCTTTATCAACAATCTCCTATCCAATACCCTCCATCCTTCATCTCCCATCCTCTATCCGCCATCCACCATCCTCTATCTTCCATCCTCCATCCACCATCCTCTTTCCAGCATCTACCATCCTCTATCCACCATCCTATATCTACCGTTCCCCCATCCTCAATCCATCATTCTCTATTCACCATCCTCAATCCATCATCCTCTATTCACCATCCTCAATCTTCTATCCTCCATCCTCTATTTACCATCCTCCACCCACCATCCTCCATCCTTCATCCACCATCGACCATCCTCTATTCACCATCCACCATTCTTCATGTACCATCTACCGTCCACCAACCTTCATCCTCTATCCAGCATCTTTCATCTTCCAGCCACTATCCTCTATCCACCATCCATCTCCAACTTTACCACGTCGTGTACGCTTGAAATCAGATTTATATTTATTTTTGATAACGTCGGATTTTCTACTATCGCCGACTATGCGGTTGACATTTGATTCACGGCATACTATGAGATTATTTAAAACATTAAACGAACTACCGCTAAATCATATGAAATACTCTTAAATGTTGAAATAACTCTCGTACCACCAATTTTAAAATGATTTTGTTAACGCAGAAACCTTCGCGGGCGTGTGCTCAATATATCAGCGAAGTTTCATCGTAATCGGATGAATAGTATAGGGAAGCGCAAACAAACCATTAGAGCACCAGTTTACTAAAATTTGAAAAATGTTAAAAAAAAACTTTTGTTTTTTATTCGATCTGGACCAAACTTCACAAGAACCATCCCGGGACTACTCTACACGTTCCCTGAAAATTTCATCAAAATCGGTTCAGCGGATTAGGAGTCTATAGGGAACATACCCACTCACATACAGACATCCTCTTTTATAGATATAGATTAAGAATTTAGAAAATTCTACTCCATTGAAAGTTATAGCAATAAATGTGACCATACATCGGTTTGGAGCGGTTTCCTGGCTATTTGCCGCGCCATTCTCAACAGCAGCGTTTAGCATATATTTTTTCGCAAAAGCGAAATATATTTATAACTGCTTTCTCTATAGTTTATCTATCGAGAGCTTTTTTTAATTATTTGCTTGGAAGTTATGAATAAGTATTTAATAAGATATGTGAACTCAACAATTTAACTTTTTTTCACCATATGACCCTCATAATAATTTTTTAAATTTACTCGGTTTACAGCGCGTGCAGGGATATATGAGCCCTTAAATCAATATAACCTCGAACAAAAAAAACGCCGGTCATACAAATTTTTCTAGATTTTTTTTTACCAAAGTGTTAAAAAAAATTGAAAAAAAAATATTTTTTCCTATTTTGTTGGTATAAGCTCCAATGAATTTAAATTTTAAAAAATAAGTTGATAGCTTATTTGGTTGAAGCTCTAGAACTTACGCCAGTTCGCAAAACGTAGTTTCGAGCAAAACACGTTTAAAGTTTTCCTTTAATACTTTTAGTCATTAGAAATCCATAAATTAGGTGCCTAAATGATACGATAGCTCACGTATGTATATATTTAGTTGATTTTGAAAAATCCGTTTGAGTACCATAGTCCACACATATTTATCTACCAAAATGAAAAAAATCGGATTGGATTGAGTTTAATGGAAATAACCCCATAATATCGAAAAATGTTAAGAACGGTTTTTCAGATTAAAATCCTTTAGAATTTCAAGTTAATTTGATATTTCATTAGACCTAAGAAATATATCGGAATTCGTGATAGTTATTTCTGAGATACAAGAAACCATCCCACCCTAGACCATTCTACCACTATCAAAACTTTTATTTTTTAAGGACTCCTCCCCCCCCCCTCCCCCCTATAGTGACTCTAAACAGTCGTACATTTCTAACTTTTTCTTTTATCCTTTGCGGTTTCCGAGAAATAGAAATAGAATTTCTGGCTTCCCACAAAGTTTCAGTCCTCTAACATCAACCGTTCAGTAGATATGGATTTTTAGAATGATTCGATCCCAGGGTTTGTGAGCTACACGTTTGGCAGACGACGAACAAACTTATTTTTTCTTTTCTTTTTAAGGACTTATTAGTCCTAAAGCGTGTAAATTCAAAATTTCAGGGTAACCATTTTTTTGGAACTTCCAATCACAATATCTACTTTATTATAAAAAAAAAATAAAGTAACAAATTACAGGTCTGATGTACCATACACCAATGGTCTGCATAACTACAGAGGAATTTTAATGGTTCCACGTAAGGTCAGGTTAAACAAATATTTTTATCTATAACTGCTGCAATACGTAAGTACCTACCTACTTATTAAGGGCGTTTGTGACTTGACAAGTTTTCATACAAATTCACCTTGTTCTCAGGAACCGCTCGACCGATTTTAATCAAACTTTTTACACTTATTATGTTAGTAAATCTAATGCAACTGAATGAAGGAATTTCAAAAATATTAAAAACTAATTGACATAGAAGATTTGAAAGTTTTAAACTTTTTCATATTTTTTAAATTAAAAAAAAAACAAAAAAATATTTAGAATCAACTTTTTAAAAATTCCTTCATTCAGTATAAATACCATGTTTCTATCTTTAAGCAATAAAAAATTCATTTTGATATTTGTTATCTATCAGTTTCGAAAAAAAGGAACATTTATGTGCGAAAAAAACTGTTCAGGAGAGCGAAAAAACTAAAATTCTCAATGGTTTTCCCTTTAATGGCATTGGTTCTGTTTTCAAACCTAATTCTGTTGTTTATCAGGTGTTGTTTTTCATTTGAAATATATAATAAAACATAACGCAGTCACGATCGGCTGCAAGCCAATCGTATGATACTCTAGATGAAATACTGAACTCTGATTTATATTTTAGTTGGAAATATATCAAAAGAATGAGGAGAGCACAAGCAATTATTACATGACCTTTTACTTACAGGTAGAAACTTTTGTATAGTGGTAGATTTTTTGATTAATAGTGAGTTCCATAAAGTAAGTTAGGACATTTTACAGAATTTTTGTATGGCAACTACATGAAGGACTCATGGGATATTTTTCATATTGATAGTTTCAGCTGCGACTACTATAAAATTAATGTTTGTAAAATTTCAAAGTCGTAAATTAAAGCTTTCTAAACTTATCGTGCAATATTGGTGAATATGTTTATTAAGGACTTTTGTATGACAGCTACCCGATGGAGTCAACGGATGGCGCTAATTAATGAACTCCGTCTTGGTTTTGGTATAAAACTAATTCCTGTAAAATTTTAAATTCCTGCTCTAACTCGTTCTGGAGTTATATTGAATTCAGTAAAAAGCATACATTTTTGAAGGACTTTTCTAGGCTGCTACACGAAGGACTCATTCGATTTGCATCATATTCGGAACATTCAATTCAAACATTTTAAACCATACGTATGCAAAATTCCAAGTTCCTAACTTGAAGCATTCGAGCATTAACTGGGAAAACGTGTTTCAAGGACTCTTGTATGGGAGGTACCCGAAGGATTGGAAGAATATCGCCCATTAACGAACTTAGCCTTACTTTTTCCATTTTACAAGTTGTGACAAAATTTCAACTTCCTAGGTCAACGCGTTCTTGAGTTATCGTGCTAACGGACGGACGGACGGACGGACGGACGGACAGCAAACGGATTTGGGGGTTTTGGCCAAAAATAATCACAAAATAGTATACAACTTTTTTTCGTCCGAGGCTCGGTTCTATGCGTTACAAACTTTTCGGGCTGGATTAAACTTATAATACTCTATATGTTCATCTAGAGTATAAAAATACATACATATGAAAAGGTATACCTACATAATACCAAAATTTTACCGAACTGTCCCACTTTGAACAAACTTTTTGATCACTTTTACCGTTCGGAAAAATCTGCAGTCTGTTTTATTTTGTGTAGAATTGAATGGAGAAAAATAATAAAATATAAAAAAAATCGATAATTTTTTCGTATCCAAATCACTAACCCCCCTTAAGTACATTTATTTGTTTCTATTTCCAACAACAATATATTTTAAGGTTTTCCCGGTTTTTTTAATTCCGGTATTTCGTAATTTGGTAATTTGTCTTGACCAACTCCATACTGATAATATTTTATTTTTGAACTTATTAGAACGAATTGGTAGTATGCTACATTTGGCGCAAATATGCAGCAATCTAAATTTTCGCTCCAATTCACCACGCACCATTCGCAAAATCAAATTCAACCCCGTCGCTTCGCTACCCACCTCCAAAACTCAAGAGTTCGTATTTCCGCTTGCATGCTGCGCTTCGGTTGCAACGTGTTCGAAAGTCTGGCGCCAATCGACTGCATCAGGTTGCTGTCCTTTCGCATCGCCTCGAGCCGCTCGAAAAGAGTGACGATGTGAAAGTCGATGTTTTGGTCCGAAGGAATATGAAGGCTTTCGTCAGCCATTTTCACTCTTTAACTGTTTAAGAATTTAAAAATTTAACAAAAAAAAAAAAACCGCGACTTTTCTAGCAACTTAGGCACTTTATTTTTATTAAAAAAAAAACGGTCACTTTGCGTCGTTACTTCCAAGCACTACACTTTGGTTCTCATCACGGCTGCGATCGTCGTCACAAATTAATATCAAGTCCAACGTTCACAAAGGACGACTCGACTAATTGACTTAAATTGAATTTAATTGCTGCCAAGCATAGAACACTTAACGAGGGCTTAAATTGTTTGCTAAATTCTTGACGCCCTTAAGTAAATCGCGTGAGATTTCCGCGTAATGAAAAGGCTTTCGCCGACAATTAAAATCACACGACACACGAGATGCAAAGGACACCGAAAAGACGAGGGACGTAACACGAAGCCGACGAGCAAAATCGCGATGTGAAAAATCAGAAATCGCGTCCGGTTCACTGAGGAAAGCAAAAGCAACCGAGAACCGAGCCGGAGAACTGGAAGAAAGCGAATGCAACGGAACAGCGACGAAGACAGACCCCGTCTGAATTTTGGGCAAACGAAAAACACACCGCCGCCGCCACCACCACCCTCCCCTGTTAAGTGCTTCACCCACACCATGCACAGTGGCAAGTGCGTGCGTACACCACACGCTCATTCAACAAACAGAACGATGTGTGCAGGTTGCAGGCAAAATACACGCACTTTGCAGAATGCAGATCGCACACTGGCACACCACTTGAGTTGACAAGCGAGTTGCATTTTGCCATGTGCCAGTTGCCAGACCGCGACCAGACGATGGCTTGTTATTGCGGACGGCACTGTTGAAGGGGAAATTGTTTGCAGCGTAGAGGCCGGTGTGAACAGTGCTACCATCTTGTATAGAACATTCACGTTTATTACAAAAAAAGTACACCGACGGTTTCTTTCGCTTCACACAATAGTTTTATCGTTAAGGAAAATAGGGTTAAGGGAGAAAAATATGCTAGGAGGAAGGTGTTAAAAATAAATGGAGTCGGATGGATTCAATGCTCAAGAACGCCAAAAATTATGAAAGTTTTAACCTTAAAATCACTGTCCTGTGGCCTCGTGTATACCGCAATCGTTAAAACGGTTTAAACTGTTCTCGATATTAAGTTAGTACGATTGCCGTTTATACCGCCTAAGTGTACTAAGTTAATCCACTTGCTATAAGCTCAGTACGGACCTCGATCAAAATTTTGATTACTATATATCTCTCCCATCTCCACAAATGAAAAAATCGTTGTGTAGAATATTGTGGAGAAGTAAACAGCTGATCTGCTGTGTAACTTTTACAATTGTCAAAGTGACGATTTTTTGTAAATGTAGGTTCATGGACATTAATATATGGGCACTTTTTTAACATAAAAATTAAATTGAAGTCACAAGAGAATTTTTAAAATAAAAGCACAACTCAAAATATCCACTTCCGACTTCAAAAATATCCACTTCCGACAAATTTCGATTCGAACTCCGTACCGCAAACAGAAACCCAACGCAAAAATTTTCATTCAAAATTTTCATCGGTTTTTTTTACATGCATTTTGTATGGGAATCAAAATTTTGATCGAGGTCCGTACTAGGCTTTAAACGTCATATGTGAAGTTGACATGCAGGTAAATGTGTCGGATACGCGTAGTTTACCTTCATTGCATGTAGCGATGAAACTCTATGGAAAATGCACAGAAATACCAAGGCTGTTTCAATGATTTTTAACATGATGTACCTATATTACACATAGACTTAAATTTCCGTAAAAAATATATTGATTTCTCTGACTATTGGATGCAAATACCTGCTACAAATTGAAGGGCGTAATCTGTGAACATGGAAGCTTGGTATTGCTATAATGCCATTTCAACTGTGCTCGGTTTAATTAAGTCAGTCCACATGCGGAACTGGGCTAACTTAATACTACACGTTTACACCGCTTCTTAATACGGCCTTACTCTTAATACGGACTAAGTTAATACAGGTGTATACGAGACCACTGATTCCCTTGGAAATACTATTACAGTTTATATTTAACTTAAGATACTAATTTTTACAATAATAATCTATTGTGATTGACCAGAAATTTGAAATCAATTTATTGTTTTTAAATTTTGTACCTATGTATATTTTCACGTTTAAGGACTAGTAGTACAGCAAAAATAGATGCATCCCGTAGAATGAAGTGAACAACTTCGAATTGAAATATCTTTTGAGCCCGAAATAAAAGGCAAAACTTGGCTTGTGTTTACAAGTAGAGTCCAGTAATTGTAAGAAAGTTGAGGAGGTTGAACATGAAAGAAATTTAGAAAGAAAAATTATTCATATATCTCAGGACACATACCAGATACAGTTTTACATCTTTTACAGAAGTTACACCCAGTAAGTCTAGTGGAGACAATTTTGGGGTTAGGGTGCCGGGGTATAAGGTTGGGAAAAGGTGAAAACAAAACATTCTGATTTTTATTTCCCGAGAACCGCTGAGTATATATGGAAGGCTTATAAATAATCCATAGAGTTATTTATTTATTTAAAACATTAACAATTGAATAGAAAATCTTTTCCAATTACAGTGCAACCCGGTTATAACGTACCTTGAGGGGACCACAAAACTAGAACGTTATAACCGATAGCACGTTATAACCAACGTAGAAACCTTTCACATTTGTGAATGGGGATTGAAAAAAGGTGCGTTATAATCGAAAGTTTGTCATAAAAGTGCACTTTATAAGCGGGTTGCACTGTATACAGTTGCCGCGAATTACAAACAAAATATTTTACATGTAAATCAAATAGAAATTAAAAAAAAATATAAATATACATATATATAAAAGTACTCGTATAACGACAATGAAAGAAGTATAAGAAATAAAATAATGGATAATGTATCAGAAGAATGAGTTTAACGTAGGGCTATGAAAACTAAAAAACTCATTGAATCTTATGCGGCTTATGCTGAAAATTGAAACTTGGTACGAATGGCTGTCTGGGAAGTACAGGGAAATAATACAACAACGAACTATTACTATTTGTATGAAAAATTGTAGATAGAAAAACTATTGAAATAAATTTAAATTTAAAAAAAATATGAGCCCCCTATTCAGGACCGAGTCACAAGTCACAAAGTAGGTCGAGAGTCGTCTCAGTTTTGTATGAGTTTTGATTTAATTGAGACTTTTTTGATATGAGACTCTGATTTGAAAAAAAACATATATACTACAATGATGAAAAAATAAGGGGACTTTTTGAATAAAACGCACATACTACATTTATTCATCTAAATTTATTTTATCGCCTTCAAAGTACTTCCTCTCCCGATACTATGCACTTATTTAAACAATTTTTCCAGTCCTCAAAACACCTATTGTACTCATTTTCCGATATTCCCTTCAGAGCCTTCAGCGATTTTCTTTTATCTCTTCAATGCTATCAAAACAGTGTCCACGATGTGGTTTTTTAAGTCGAGAGAATAGGAAAAAGTCACACGGAGCCATATCAGGCGAATTCGGGACTTGCGGAACGGTATTTGTTTGATTTTTGGCCAAGAATTGGCGAATAACGATTGCCGTTGGCGATGGAGCGTTGTCATGATGCAAAAACCATGAATTGTTTTTGCATAATTCAGGCCTTTTTTTTGCGAATAAACTCGCAAATGAGATTTCAGTGATATCCACAAGATCTCTGATGCTCAAACGACAATTTTCCAACACCAATTCCTTGATTTTTTCGATGTTTTCTTGAGTTTTCGATGTTGATATGGTCTTCCAGAACGATGTTCAACTTCAACATCTTTACGACCTTTTTGGAATGTTTTGTTCCTTTTATAAACCTTAGATCTTGCCATAGTATCGTCCCCATAACATCTTTCCAACATTATTCCAAGCCGAAATATCGTTGCGAACACAAAATTTAATGCAAACTCTTTGCTCAATAAATTTATCCATGTTAAAAATCGCCGAACAAACTTTTTTTGACTTGCTAAAAATGACATAAATCGTAAACTAACGCTACAAATTGCGCAAAATTTTAGAAAGACGTCAAGGACAGTTGTACCAACCCATGAAAAAAAATGCATGTTCCTACGAATTCAGCGTTCTTTTTAAATTCAAAAGTCCCCTTATTTTTTGATCATAGTAGTATATGTATATCTAAATGTATTACAGAAGTTACAGATTGGCAGTGGCGTACAGAGATGAGGAAAATAAATTGTTCGTGAACAGGGTTTTTCTAACATATTCACGTTATATCTCTTGGGACTGCCTATGTATAATTTTATTTCTGCGTTCATATACCCGTAATCGTGTAGAAATATTTTCATAAATTTTATCAACCTCTAAAAGGGTGTAAAGGATTAGGATGTTTCTTTGTTGAACCTGTCGTGACACTTAGTGAATTAGCACCACAGTAAAAACCTCTCATTGTTTTATATTCATAATACATTTTTCTTTACAACATTCAAATGAACCAAAATGTTTACGTAGTAGTCTGGGTGGCTTAGTGGCTAGAGCACTTGCCTTCGGTGCACCTGGTGCCAGGTTTGAATCTGCTTGGCTACACGTAATTTTCGAAAATGGGATTGGGTGCCAGACTACCAGTTCACTCAGCTGTAAATGAGTACCTGAGTTAAAAATCGGGGTAATAATCACGGACAAGCGTGTAGTTGACCACTTCACCTCCTAGTGTTCCGTTGGTCTCGAAATGAAGTAACTCTAGCATTACTTCAAGGCCTAGGCCCGATTTGGGCTGTTGCGCCATTGATTATTATTATTACTAAAATGTTTACGTGGAGCAACCGTTAAGCGAGGTATAAATATTTTCTATTGTTTTCATAAGTAAAACGTTCGAAACCATTGAATCTATGACCTGTGGAATCATTAATGAGTTATAAAGTACTGGTTTTGGCTTGAAGATTAAAAACCAAACGTTAATTTATTGTTATCCATTTCATATAAAAAATTATGAAAAAAATCAGTAAAAATTGATTAGACGCCAAAGTCTAATGCTAAATTGGATTGAACTAATTCCAAATTTGGTATTGCTACAAATTCTTTAATTGGAATAATATTGGGTATACCAAAATACCTATTATTAAGTTTAGTAGAGCCTATAGAAGCTTTAATGTTTCTCGAACCACGACCTAATAGGTCTTTTGTTCCTGGCTCTTAGCTCCTCCCTAGGCCATATGTATTCCCTTGAGAAAGGAGATGATTTTACTCAGGAGAATTCTTGACATCTTCATGGGTGAGGGTAAATCCACCGAGAATCTGCCTTCTTGATCTGGCCACTGCATCACAATCTCACAGAATGTGTGCCGTGGTTTCAGATGTGATATCACAGAATCTGCATGTATCTAGTGATACCTTATCGATTATCTTAAGGTGATAATTAAGGAAATAATGTCCTGAAAAATATTCCATTATAACCGGTGCGTTATACTTACTTAAGGAAAGGAATACTTAAGCAAGCTCTCCTACTTGAGACAGAGTGTAGGTTAATGGTAGCGTACTAGGCTGTCGTGGGTTCAATTCACACGTCGTGGGTTCAATTCACACTCTACGCATAAATTATTTATAAGAATTTCTCATTTGCTATTGGCTGTAAAATTATTAATATAAATAGTGAACAGTGCGGAATGTTTAATAGGATCACTACACTATTAAAAGGATTTAACACTGAGCAAATGAGTTCTGTTTATATTCTTATCAGATTCACTAACACCATCAGAGATACCAGACAGTAGTTGATTTGTTATAGGCAACATTGCTGTTCTGGAAGATCACATCGTAGCCAAACAGCACTCAAAATTATTAGCACCAACTAGTACACTGCCATACCTGACCCGACCTCCCATCCCTAAGCTGACTGGATTGTACACTATAATATATTAAAGGCTAACCACCTAATTCCAGTTCAGTATCCTTAAAAAAAGAAGGTCAGAAATTTGTTTGCATCAGTCAACTAAATACCCAACATTTAATGCTTCGTTGTTTTCTTTAAGTAACGGTTATTTGTATTAACTTGGCAAATGGATTAATAAAAAATAAATTTTCGAACAACGATTATTTAATCGTATTTAATCGGATATTTATCCTTAAATTCACATAAACAAATAAAACAAACATGAATTCGATTTGGACTTTCAAATTATATCAAGCAATGACTGACTTAATCCTGAAAATGGTAGGTTCGGGAAATGTGATCTATACCAAAAAAAAATTAAAATATTTTCAGCCAGTTCGAAGAGTGGCAGTGAGTCGCCAAATAAATTTAAAAAACGAAAGGGTGATACTCGATTAAGAAACAACTTTAAAAACTCATCATTTGCGATGACTTGAAGAATTTGAAACTATGCATGTATCTAGTTCTCATAGATTAACCCTTTCGTTCAACAGGAATGTCACCCGGAACGGTTAATCTAACTGTGCCATTATTATGTAACCCTTCATGATGAGTTTTGAAAAATAAATGAACCTATCCGAAATTTCATTGTTGGGAAATGGTCATAAAAAGAGGATTTAGAGTTTTTTTTTTTAAAGAAGGACATTTACGTAGAGAACAAACACATGGTGCCCATTATCAAATTTCGGAATGAGTATATTTCGGTTTTACTCAAATCTATTATTAAAAATTAGAATCATAAAACAATAAAAATTATAGGATTTTAATGAAATTCTAAATTATTGTATTATATACATACGTAAACTACAATTTTGCTGTTCCTGCCAGGATTTTTAAGTTCGCTTGGAGTTTGAGATAGCTTTACTTCGGGAGTATCGAGGGTTTGATGTCGTTAGGGTATGACAAACTAGTCAGGTTCTGCAGGGAATTGGAGTGTTTCTGAGATGATGGAATAGCCCACGAGGACCACGAGATCTTTTGTCGAAATCGCAAGATTCTGCAAATCCAGTTTGTCATGTTTGATTATGTCATGCGCTATAACTCAGCTATTGCATAGTCTAGTTTAAAGTTTGTTCCCAACTTACTACAACTTCACATATAAATAAATGATTTACATCCAAAGATTTAAAACTCGATTCGCTGAAATCATGAAAATTCGATAAGATTCTATTAAAGTTCCATATTTGAATGAATTTGGAATCGAATCGGGTGAAAAGGTAGCTCAAGCCCTAATTGAAAATTATCATGGACAGTGGGGTGGGAAAATCCTTTGAGTTTTTGGTTCGAACTAGTCTAAAAAAATACGTTTTAAATTGCATCCCGATCAGATAAGGGGTGTACTTCAAGGACCTCAAAGAAACAAAAATTGTATAAAATTTTGAAAATCATCTTTATCATTCTGTAAATCATTCTAATGCTGTTATGACACTGGCTATTTAGTGGCTATTTCTTAAGTGCAATAAAAGTGCAACAAAGGCCCCATCGTGCGACAAGACGAACAACATTAAAAGAAAGAGATACCACTCTTTCCGACGCTAGCGCCATCAACATTAACAACTGCATTGTTAAGAAAAATACCGATTTTAGTGCGTTTGATAACATAACATGGCACTTTGCACAATTTATACGTATCGAATTGCTAAAAACAAGTCTGTAGCCGTTCAAAAATTCACTGGAAGCAGAATTTTTCTTGTATTAAGTGCTAGAACGTTACGAAACACTGCTCGAATGCGCTATGTAGCGGCTATGTACTAACCTGCTATTTAGCGGCTAGTTTTTGACAGTACTCACTTTATAGCTATACGGATTGTCTTTCTCACACCAAAATCAAAAATGTGTGTTAGATCTTCTATCCCTCTCCATTTGGATTTACTAGCCGCTTTAAAGCCGCAAAAATAACCAGTGTCAACTGCATAAATCTAATGGTGATTTCTTTTCTGCAAAAAAATGTGACCCGTTTCTGCCCTCAATTTTTTTCTAGCAGTTCTGACGTGTTATTTCTGCTAGAAAAAAAATTGAGGGCAGAAACGGGTGACATTTTATTGCTCTCAATTTTTTTCTAGCAGTTCCGACGTGTTATTTCTGCTAGAAAAAAATTGAGGGCAGAAACGGGTCCCATTTTTTTGCAGAAAAGAAATCACTATAAGTATAATTCGCGAGGTATGAAATCTCACACGCTTCTTAGATCGTAGCCCTGTGCACAATAGAAGAGATAAGCATAGTACTGTGCTCCGAGCGAAACGAAATGAACTGTCAAAGTTCATATAAAAAAAATGGAATTTTCGTTGACATTTCACCGACGAAATTGCAGTACTGTGTTCGGGGACGGAATGGACATTTGCCGTAGCCACTAATAGATGGCGCTCGTGGCGATTTCGTTTCGTTTTTAATGGTACCGGAGGCTTTTTGACAAACGAAATAATTGACAACTCAAAATTTTCAATAGTTCGCTGACAATTCAGTGAGTTTGTGCTCGGGAAATTTTGTGTGAGCAATATTTTGTTGTGTTATGTGCCGGAATAGTAATATTTTCAAATTTCGCGAGTGTTTTTATCAATGACATCTAGTAGCGAACGGTGTAGAATATTTCACTCCGCTTCGAAGGTGACTTTTTCGTTCGTGTTCGTTTCGCTGAACACAGTACTAGGCTATAGTAAAGATTGTTAAAGACAGAAACATCAATCCCGCTCCAAACCAACTAAACATAGGTTATATGCAATGAATGATTATTTGTTTGACAATCGAATTGATAAAATACATAACAAAAGGACAAAAAGGCGGAATAAATTATAAAGACAAAAAAGGCAACGTTCAGAAATTCCGTAATTACACTCTTCTGGCTGAAACCTTGCTTCCTTTCTTTCTGTGTGTGTAGAGTCATGTGTGTGTACCACCGGGATGATACAACATTGCATTGAGGTAGCGTAACGTACTAATTATCGATTACTTTTAGACGGCACATAGCTACACAGAAATACATAATTAGAGTATGTATAGTAATTTCTTTAAGTATCAGCTCGAATATTATCTAAAAATAATTTTACAATATAAGTATAAATTTAAAGCTGACATCGTTTTTTTTTGAGCCTACAACACGCTTTTAATTAACCTTCATTTAATTTCCGAAAATTGTACTACCACCGGAAACAATTTCTTCCGGATTCAAAAATTCAAATCGGTCGCAGCCTATTAAAGTTTGAAAGCCCCTGAATCGCCTCCACTTTCACCAACTTTCAGCGAACAAATGCATAAACGTGCAATCGAATCATCTGACAACTGTTGTGGTTGCCTTGCAGTTCCGCGACCATTTCTCGTATTTATTCTCATTTCAAGCCGAAAAGGACCAGAGAACTCGCTTAAATCGTAACTTGAAGTCCGCCCGCGTTTCGCTGCGATTCCAATTGTAATGTATCCGATCCGTGTACGTCACCAAAAGTGAAAACAAAATCGAGTCATGTACAGGTTTCGATTCCGAGTAAATTTTGACATTTCGTGACGTTTATTTTTTTTTTAATTACAATTTTGACGGCGCGACGAAAAGTAGTAGCACAGAACCAGCAAACCAGCGCTCAGAAGAAAACTCGAAAAATAAACGCAACAGTAAAGAATCCGTGAATAGTGTTGTCCGTGTCGTGAAAAAAACGAGCCAAACAAAACTGCATGTAAGTGGTGCGACCAATCAAAAAATGCTCCGATAGGAAGCTGAAACCAGTGACACATCCGCAAACTGACAACAAAAAGAAAGTGACCGCACAGGAGCTTGCAGTTCGTAGAAGCGAAACCACGTTAGATAATTTGCGCTTACTATGGGAGTCTGTCTGTGCAAAGACAAGGTCGAAGATGGTCTCCCGCCCAACGAACCATTGCCGGGACAAACAGCCCCGAACGGACCGGACCAGCCCGTTCAACGATATTGCGCATTGGAACACTACAATAAAAAGACACTGCGCGAAACCGTCGACCAACTAGTGGTTGAAACGCTCGACGTGATAGGGACCATAGTTGACAAGTGAGTTGAACTGCTTACTCATCTGCCTCCGACCTTTCCTAACTTTAAGTATATTTCAGTGAACCGGAACCGCCTAGTTCAATGGTCCTGCTACACATAATCACCGATAAACCAGCTGGATGGATTCAATTAGTCCAGTCGCTGATTCGGGTCGTACCGGTCGAACACCCGATGGGTCCCAGTGTTATTGCTCTCCTTCTGGACGATAGTCCATTGCCTACCAAAGATTCCGTCCTCGAAGTTGCCGATATGATAACGAACTCGTTGGCACGAACGCCGCGCAAAGAACGAAACCTTTGCGTGATTCTCGGCTGTCTGGCCGAGAAACTTGCCGGGCCCAGCAGTATTGCTATGCTGTCCGAAACAACGCTATCGTATTTGATCGGAAATCTGGAGGACGGCGTCAATCCCGACGTGAAACTGCTTTCTCTAATTGCTCTAGAAAAATTTGCTCAAACTAGTGAAAACAAGGCGACAATAAAGGTGAGTCGTGCTGGTCGTCGATAAAGTTTTATTTCTAACGCCCGGCTTGTTGTTTTTTTTGCAGAAAATTTTAGCTAATCATCCAAATAACCCACTCGTACAATTGGAGGAAAGTGCGGACAGCAGTGATTTTATCACGAGACAAATTGGATTTTGTGCGCGGTGGTGTTTGGACAATTACTGTAAGTACTTTTCGTTCTTATCCCTGGCAAATTCGAAGCACATTATGTCGAACTACTTTGTGCAACTTTGCATTCAATTGAAATTGCATAAACGTTGCATTTTACCTTGAACTAACCCGATAGTAAATCAAAGAGCGCGACTTCGAGATAGAAACTCGGCAAACTATATTGTGGTGTCAAGATTGTTATTGTCTGAACTACGCAAAACTTATCAGCATTGCATTTTTTTTTAATTTATGATACGGTGAAGTCATGTGCCAACAGCTCATTTATTCTATACGAAGATTTTAATCAAGAGATCGCTTCATATATTCCAGCGGCAGTCATTTGGCGCCGGTTGTACGATTATGTGATTATTTCAATTAGGATTTACGATTTAGACATGAACATTATGGGGTTCTTCTTTGCTTTGCATACTGCAAACATTAGATGGCTTGTTGGTCGTGTACCGGGACCGGCTTATGTTACGAAAAGGCTCAATATACTGACCGGAATAATACAGAATGGAGACGATAAACCCAGGCTATGTTCCGGTGCGTTCCAAGAAAAAACTTGAAAATGGAAAGTGAAGCAGAATGAGTGCACACTTCCTGTTTGCAATTAGAATTGAGAGTACAAGTGAAGTAGAAAAATGTAGCGTAAATTAAACACTCTGGAGCGACTAGATCTGCCCCACATTACGAACACAACATGAAATTCTTGTACTACTCCAAATCTATTACTCATAGTGACACTGACGAAATGAATCACAGAAATCGTGTAAAAAGAACTTAAGGCGTGGACACTAGCATTTGCTGCGATGTTTACTCTAGCGAACCCAATTTGCTTCTCCGTTTACACATATATATGACTTGTATCAGCGCTCAATACAAAGATGTCGGTCGCGTGGTACTTTTAAAGCTACTGACTTGCAGAAAAATGTCGGAACCGCTCGGCATTTTCTTGCGCAGTTTCAACTCTCGCAAGCATACGTGAGATTTATTCACAACTAGTTTGAAAAGGCAAGCATTTGCTGGCTAGAGCTAAAACTTGGAAAAATAAACTGAAGGAACAGCGTAAAGTTGATATGAAAAGGACATCTGAAATAAGTCACCCGACACTAGATCAAATACGACTAGTCTGCATCCTGTGGCAGTGTGTCATTAAGGAGACTTACCAGCGCCAGGACATACTATAACAGCATTCGCAGCTTTGTTGAAATTGTATAACAGACGAAGGAGTGCGTGATCTTGTGGCGGCCCGGTTAGCAGTCAGAGATATCGTCTAGGCCAGGCACTTCACCACTGCTTGTAGGAATGGATTGATTCTACTGTCCGAACGATTAACCTTCACTCAATCATTGATTTCGAGAGCATCTACATCGATAAAACACTAGAAACAAAATTTGGTGATTGCGATCCCATAAGATCACATATGGGTTTTCAACTATCAAGTAATTTCCCTTCTTTACTGAGTACAGCAGTAACTATTTAGCTTATTGTACCGGTCATAAGTATTAGCATCTTTTGCAAAAATATTCTACCACACAAATGTTTCCTGCGCCAGCTGGTAAAGAAAAATCCATTTTTAAATAAATGTGATCATAGTTGCTTTCTAATCTTTGTGGTCGAAATTATTAGGAATTTCACTAATGCCTTTTTGTTATGGAAGCATGTAATCCAGTGATTATTCATAAATCGCGCGGTATTGTATGTATCGAATATTTGGGATGATATCCAAGTCTTCAGTCGCAAACATTCTGGTAAGGAGAACGTTGTAAAATACAGCTTTAGCGAAATTGACGACAGTCAGAAAAACACGAAGTCCACAAGACACGTTGTAGAATCTTCGCGTGGAAAACAAAGCACACATCGGGCAGCCTGAACGACATACCTACACTTAACTGCTACCTGCACTCAATTGCTCCTTTAATACCTAGCGCCATTGCCGCATTTCATTTTCGATCCATCCAGGAGCTCTGTCTAAAGAGACCACAGCTCGATAACCGAATCGCAGTATTTCCTGCAACCTACTTAATATAAATGATTCCACGGAGTGCTGAATCCAAATGTTAAGTGTTCAGAAATTTGCTCTTAACGGCTACTACAATGCCGTCCGCGCATGCAACAACTCTTATTCCTTGTTTTTCAATTTCCACTAAAATCGCGTTTACTACGAGAAGACCCAAACATTCTTTTAATCAATCTGTAGACAGACTTGCGAAAATAATGATCCACCAGCATCGGATTCGAAGAAGATCAATTCCTGCCTTCCTTTCTTCCATTCTTCAACGTTTTAGAGTTGGGGGAGAGGTTAATATTCAATACTTCCCGCCTGTTTTTCACTATGAATGTGGTATCTAAATCCGGCATCAAACGAGTCCATACCGATCCCTTCAGAGTCTCGTAGGCCACCAAACATTAAACAACCCAGATTCCTAAAGAACTTGACTAGCTTAGCATGCCCTATCGACCTCAGGTCCTCCAAATTGTCAAAGAAAAGACTGCCCGAACACCTCAATTGCCTCCTTGCAACTGACAGACACTCACACAAAATGTGAGTGATGCTCTCCTCGGCATATAGGTCAAGGTACTACCTACACACGTCAGAGTAAGTGATCCCCATACGCTTAGCATGCTTCTCTAGCAAACAGTGCCCTGTCAATATTCCGACGAGTAGCCGCAGGCTTTCCCTACTCCATGTCAATAACTCCCCAGTGTTCCGTCTGTTCAACCTTGGCCGAAGAAGGGGGGGGGGAGGAAGATGTTATGAATGTATATATTTTTATATATATTCATATGTTATATATATTATATGAAAATACCAAATTCAGGGGAAGGGGACAAATTCCTTCACTGCCTCCCCCCCACAAATGACGTCCCTGCCTACAAGTCCTACAGCTTGTTAGAGCTTCCATAGAGATTTATGTATTGGAGATGACGAGCAGCGACTGTTTTGAAGTCGAACGATTCCTTGTAAAGGACCGGCAATAAACACTATGCTTGAGACCAAAAAAAGGCAAACATTTGAATACTACTATTTGCACAAATCGGAGCTCATCGTATTTCTGTCGTTTCGCAGAGGCATGTTTAGTGTAAATTACTTTCAACACAGCAAAGTACACTGCCAAGCAAACCCGGTTTGCAATATCCTGATAGAAGTAGATGCTCGCCTCGAGGCGAGCATAAAGGGCGAGTGCTTTAATTCCTTTTAATGGAGGGATATTCGCAATGAATCCAATGACAATTTACTGCTCATAGCGAGCTCGATAGAGGTGCCTTCCTTTCGTGTATTACTTGCACCCCTTTCTAGTATCACTGTCGTTAAATCTTCTTTACTGTAATTATTTAACAAAAATTTATTTAATTCGCCATATAAATATCCGTTGAAGCAACGCTCTTGAATCATTACAGGCTGATCAAAGAATGTCCTACATTTAATCCAGCTTCGCTTTTTTTTACTTTCTTGCGAAATTATCCAGATTGGATTAGTGTTATTAGTGTGTTAGTGAAATATTATACATATATTGAAAACACAAACAACATTGCTGTTTTCGTGATTTTTTAAAATGTTATCATTATCAAGGTTACTTTCAATACGATACTCCCTGTGTGGTGTGGGTCCATATAGCAACCTTACTGTAGCGTTGATTGACTTATATCACCTCAAACATCAGCAGAAACTGTTTCCTCAATGCCCCTCTTCCATCATCCGGCTAGTTGAACAAGAGTGATGCCTCATCGTCGCATTCCCTTCTTTCTCCCTTCACATTTATTGTTTCTTTGGAAAAAAGTGCGTCGACAATGGCAGAGCAATGCTTTAAAAAATAGAACATAGCAAAAACAAAATCTAGCTACTAAACAGAAGATACTTTTTCGACCAATATCTATGAAAGGACGGCATCAGATAGCCCAATAGCTGAGATGCCTTCAGACTTGTTACCTGTGAAATTTATTTCCAGGCAACAATAACAATAAATAAATAAATAAAAACAAAATTCAACTTCATTTCTTTTTGCAGTTACGGTTGAGGGTCGGCACTATTCCTACGAAACGGTTGATGTTTTGAATGTAAACGTAATGCTGAACACAAAGGACGTTAGCGAGTATTTGAAAATCTCTCCAGATGGACTAGAAGCTCGATGTGATGCGTACACATTTGAAAGCGTTCGATGCACATACCAGGTCCGTATTGAAAAAAAAATATATTACTTAATTGATAGATAGCATAGTGAACAAATCCCAACATTACAGGTCAGTGCTGACTGTTGGTACTACGAAGTGCTTGTCATAACGCCCGGCGTAATGCAAATTGGCTGGGCAACAAAGGACTCAAGTTTTCTAAGTGACGATGGTTACGGTATAGGCGATGATAAATACTCGATTGCATTCGACGGTTGCCGACGATTAATTTGGCACAATGCGAAATCAATAAATCATCAATTACCTGTTTGGCATTCTGGTTCAATTTTAGGCTGTTTATTAGATTTAGACGCACACGAAGTTATTTTTAGTTTAGATGGTACGGATAGTGCAGTTTTTAAGCAGGTTTTTCATAATGCAGAGTAAGTTCAGTGTGTTAATGAGAGAGATGCGTATTTAATTAACCATTTTCTTTTCTCCAGGAGTGGATTTTTTGCAGCTGCCAGTTTTATGTCATTTCAACAGTGTAGATTTAATTTTGGAGCAGAACCTTTTCGACATCCACCTAAAAATAGAAATTTTAAAAATTTTAATGATAACGCCTCGCTAAAACCACAAGATAAGGTAAACCGAAACTAATTACTTTTCTAGCGTATAATTTTCTTATCGTCGATTGATGTGATTGAGACGCAGTGATTTCATTAAACTGTTTTTTTTTCACCTACAGGTTGTTCTTCCGAGACATATTTTCTTAGAGAAACTTCGAAAATTGAGTGTTCGCGATGATTCTTGTACGATTTGCTTCGATAAGAAAGCTACTATGCGATTGGAACCGTGCAAACACAGGTAATTGACTAGGCTTATTATTTTGTATCGCTATTCATTGTAGAGAGTTATTGGTGAGAGTCTACTGATATTCCGACCATACAAAGTCGATAGGAAAAACTTATGTCCGTAATATAACTTTACACCCAATAGATTGAAAACCAGTCGATGAATAAACACACATATTACTTAATACTTGTGTAAAATACCTTCACAAAACGCTTCTTCTTTTCTATTATATCCTGTATGAATCGAATTGAAGAATAATTAGGTGCGAACTCTTTACATTTAAGATAACCTTGATTTAAATGAGACTTTCTTATGCATTTCAACTCCGGGTAATAAGATGGAACAAACATCAAATAAAATCATCTATATTAATATAGCTGCACTTCTATATTAATGTAGCGCTTTTTTTCCATGAATACTAACAAGCTCCTGACGCGTCGTGAATAACCGACGGCTATTGAAATTTGAAAATTTTGTGTCACTTATTTTTAGTGGTGGTAAAGGTAAACTTATTCAAAGTGTAAAAAGATGATGAGTTCTTAATATTTCCCAGTGAAATCTCTTAAACAGTTTACATACAATTTTGTACTAATTTGAAATAGCATTTTATTGATAACTTAATATTCAATATCAAAATCGTCCTACTTCTTTGAGTAGCTGCCACACAAAAAGTCTTTAAAATACGTATTCAAGAATATTAGCCGATCATTTTAAAATGCTTTAAACTACGAGTTTGGAATTGTGTGAACTACGATTTTCCAATCCAATGTTGCAGCTAAAGGTGTGAATATGAAGAAAATCTACGTGTAGCTGCGATACAAATACCCCGTAAATATTCACTCAATGACGCAAACAAGAAAGAGAACGCCAATCAGATAGAATATAACAATTGCGGAATATAATTTGGAGACAACTTTATATATCTTGAGGCTAATCTAGCAAAAGAGGTCAACGAAACGGACGAAATCAAACGACGGATCATGCTATCAAATAAAACGTATTATTCGGTACTTCCAATAATGAAATGCAAGAAAGTGCACAGGAACAATAATCTGCGAATATATGAAACTATTATACGACCTGTGCTCTGTCATTGCAGCGAAACATGGACATTAACACGACCTTTCGAAAAAACTGTTAACACATTCGAAAGAAAGGTCCTCCGAAAAATGATTGGACCCGTGAAGGAAGGAACGGAATGGCGAATCAGAGACAACCATAGGCTGTATCAACTCTTCAAGGAGCCAACGTTCAACGTTAATCAAACTACGTAAATTGCAGTGGGCATGTAGAGCCGATGGAAGACATAAGAATCCCAAGCGTGCTCTTAAAGGCAAAGCGAATGGTAACCGGCCAGTAGACAAAGCACGCAAGCGATGGGACGACTCGGTTGATGGAGACAGAAAAGCCATCTTAAAAATTAGCAGTTAGAGGACGAAGTTGTGCGATCGAGACGATTAGAGGCAAAGACTTGGGGTGTCGCGCCATTGATGATGATTATGATTCACTCAATTTACGAAACTCGCCATACTCTAACAAAAAGACATTAAAACACGTAGTCTGGGTGGCTTAGTGGCTAGAGCACTTGACTTCGTTCAAAGATAATAGAAACTATAAGATGTCCCAAGCATGTCAATATCAGTTTCAAAAGCTCTTCGATGGGCGACCTAACTCCAGTGGCTATTGCAATGTTTTAGAATTTTTGATGAAACCCACTGTATGTTGGAGAAAGCTCGCCAACCAACAAGAAATAATCAATTTAAGGCAGGTTTTTTTAATCGGATTGTCAATGGCACATAATTTTTAGCTACGTACATATGTAAATATATTGATACCCTTCAAATAAATCCTCCTGAGAGAAATCTCGTTGAGGATGAATATACAAGCCCCTTGCAGGTGTTAAGTTTGCCATAGAGGTTGCATTTAATTGTGATACTATTTATGTTAGTAGTAGATTTAATAAATTTCTAGGTGGTATTCTCGTTTAAAGCAAGTAAAAGAAGACTTCTGTCCCTGAGGGAGGAAGCATTGGAATAGGGAGTTGAGATCTGATCTATTCCTTTTTTTACACGACAATTATGGTGAATTGCTGTAGGGATTTGATCGGCGTGGTGGATTGGACCACGACAAACTTGGGAGTGGGTGCTGATGGTTTATGCGGTATTGGTAGAGTCTGGGCACTGTGCCGAATACTCATTAGAAGCAGAAGATGCGCAGGGTTTAAAGGAGCATTGTCACTTATTCTTGGCCGAATTGGTAGCGGAATTAGGGGGTCGAGGGTTCCGCCACGGTGGAGCATCTATTTGCGCTGGTCATGCCAGCAATTGGGATGGATTGGTGATAGTATATTGTCCTAAGCGTCTGCAAAGGAAAGAAATTACTTGTGTATCAAAACTAGGTTTTTGAGTGAGCCACTAATAGTTTATAGTCACTGAATTAGCCGCGAATGTCTGGCACTAAATCTAAATCGTAAGTTAGATTGAATCGTCTATCGCACTTGAAATTAAGAAAGCAGCCCACCAGGGGTGGAAACTCGCACACGGAGTATCGTACTGAATTCAGTATGTGCAAAATAATACTTTAGAATCACTTGGATTTCCCAATATTTGCGCTCACAACTCGAGCACATGAGCTCACACTGACGTTTAAATAAATCTGAAAAAAATAAATAAATAAAAATGCGAATATTGACAATAATGACAAATCAATCAAATTTACCGATTTCGGAACCGATGACATTGACTTTCCAAACAGATCTTTCATATTGATGTTATAGTGGACTATAAATTTTAGCATACAAAGCTCTAATAGCCACTGGAGATTGGTCGCCCATCATAGAGCTTTATTGAATTTTTTTAATATGGCTGGGACATCTTATATAAAGGGATTCAAATATCTTTGCTTCGGTGCACCTGGTACCAGGTTCGAATCTGCTTGGTGACAAGTAATTTTCGAAAATGGTATTGGGTGCCGGACTACCAGTTCACTCAGCTTGAAATGAGTACCTGAGTTAAAATCGGGGTAATAATCACGAACGAGCGTGTAGCTGACCACTTCACCTCCTAATGTTCCGTTGGTCTCGTAATGAAGTAACTCTAGCATAACTTTAAGGCCCCTAGACCCCTAGTTTTGGGCTGTTGCGCCATTGATTGGAAAATATGACCAAAAATGGATGGCAACCAAATTCACTTCGAAAAACAGGCATCTATAGTCTGTTACATATAGCGATTCCAAATCGTCCAAGGTGTAGGAGCGGGAATTTATAGAGCCCAAATGCCAAATTCTACTGTAACATCTAAATGAGCCGACAAACAAGGAATGCTGTTTCACAACGGGCAATGAACACTCAAATCTACTTAAGCTGGAACATTCGGAGGAAAATACGTCTGATTGAAAAATAGCGGCTTCAGTGATAGGAAACCAATCCAGGTAGGTAGGTAGGTACGCGTGGCTGTGGCGTGAGAGCACGGACACACTTAGACCTAAAAGAACCGTTGTGATACCACAGGATCATCGAACCCGGTCCTACTCGTCAAACCATTTAGAGCTTGTAGTGAAGCGTTGGATTCTCGCGACCTCCATTGTTGCAAGATCACAAAGACAGTTGAAGAAGTAAGCTCCAAGATGAGCTTTCCTTCTGGCTGATAGAGCTGGACAAGTACAGAGGAAGGGAAGGACTGTCTCTTCCTCCTCCTCATCCTGGCAGCTTCTACAGAAGACGTTTGAGAAAACGCTGAGCCTTTCAGCATGTCGACCTATAAGACAGTGTCCGGCTAGGACACCGACTCTTGTACTGATGTCCGCCCTTTTGTGCAGAGTCAGCCGTTTAGAGCGATTTAGATCCAGCTTTGGCCAGATCTGTCTCGCAGTGTGACATGTAGTACCATCTGCCCATCTTGAGTTGGTTTTCTCAATTGAGTCCAGTCTAGCAGTATACATGTGGAGAGAGGCACACCCAGATTCTGATTTACCGGCAAAGTCTGAAGGGTGGTACCGCGCCGAGCGAGTTCGTCAGCCATACAGTTCCCTGGAATATCCATGTGTCCAACCAATCCAACCACGACTCAAAATCTGAACTAATCTTGTCAATGGAATAATTATTACTAACTCCACTACTATTATTCAACTAAATGTATTTTTTTCATTACAGAGGTTTCTGTGGTGTCTGCAGTCATCAACTACAATATTGCCCAATGTGCCGTGCAGATATCGAATGCGTTTTCCAAGAAGAAATCGATAGTCCAATTCTTGAAGAATTCATAACATGATATCAAAAAAAGAAAAAATAATTTTAATGAAGCTTGAAGCTATGTTATAAATTTTCCAACAAAAACTTTACTAAAACAAAATCAAAAACCCTACATTAGTATTTTTCAAAGAAATAAAAATAAAACTAAATAGAAAAAGAGAAACAAATTATAAAGTAGATATAAAAAATATATTTTTATGAACGCGAAATTAAATTATTTTATTGAAAATTCATATGAGTAGAAACTAAACAATTAAACAAACTCGAGAGTAAGAAGAATAAATACTTTTGGAAACAGGCTTGAACTATGTGTCATACGATGACTTTTCAAATTAAGATTAGTATTAATCAAATTAGTTGTGTATTATCTTATAATTATAAATGCCTATTTTTCATTATTATTTAATTTGTTGTAAATTTTTGCATATATTATTACATTTCACATTTACTGACATTAACATTACATGTACAATTACTTCATAATTGTTTCAAAAAAAAAAAAAAAAAACAAACGACCGAAACAACTTGTTCACGGGGAGAAATAATTACAAGCATTCCGCATGTACAAAGTTATTTATTTTGATCTGAAATAGTTTATCTAACACACTGCGCCAACTCATTCTATGACCAACGAATTTATGTACCAACTATTTATCACTGCAATTTAGTGTACTTAATATTCAAATCAATATTCCATTTGCCAATTATATTTATAGTTGAAAATATTAAAAAAAAAAAAAAAATAAATTGAACGGATCCTAAAGTTGAGATTTTCATAACTACGCCACAAATTTTTCTTCTTTCTTGGATGTAATCGGAAAACGAAACAAGTATGAAGTAATCGAAATAATAATTTTTGGTTTATTTTGTATGTTTAATGAAATTTTATATAACAGCGCATTATTGTTGATTGATTGGTTTCTTGTTCTATATTTGATGAGAGTTGAAGACGAAATTGTTGTGTAATGAAAAGTAATTATTTGTTGACTGATGTATTGGTGAAAAGATGGAAAAAATGAAATAACATAATTATATTATAGATTTTTTTTTTTAATTGTTGATTTATGCTTGTACAAAGATCATAATTTATGTTGTATAGAAATATTTCGAAAGATTATCTCGGACTGATATTTTTTTACATAATAAGTGCGCGCGGGTATTTTTGCTACAATAATAATAATATGAGGATAATGATAACAAACCGATAAAAAAAAAATGGAAATTAATTCAAATGGAAGAAGAGATTCGCAAAAGATATTGTAAATAGGGGAATCTCGTTTTTATTCACTTGCTAAATAATGTTGTTGATTAACAGAGAAAAAATAAAATGTTGAAAACAAATGATTGTAAGTTTCTTCGTAATATTTTTATGAAATTGCAGATTTTTGTAGAATAGTAGAAGTATAATTCAAAGGTGTGAATACTTTTTGAAAATGTATTTTTGTCAGTCAAGAATCAACATTATCGTAAGGAACTATCGAGGTGTATCGAAAGTGGTTGTCTCAAAGCCATGAGAACATCACGTCGTTATAAGTGGCGCGAATCTTGTCTTAGCCTCGAGGGTATCGTCTCTAGTCACCTCGGTCTTCGAGTTGTAATATGCTGATTTGCTGGCTATCTTGTTTTTTTTTTATATGATCGATTGTCATTGCCAATGCATCTGAGCACCTTTCTGTATTTAATTTGTTCTACATTGGCAGCATATTAATATACTATTTCCGTAGCGTAGATTAATGCTAAAGGTTAGTCGCAGACATTTACAATACCCTGTTGCTGTACCAGATTAACAAATCTGATTGTTTCCTTTGTCGTATGATTCTCTGTTTGATTAAATTACAATCGTGTCCTTCTCAATCGATTCCGGTGAACACCCATGGTAATGACAACAAGTGAAATTTAACTGCTTGTGTAGTATCCTGTTCACCTCAATTTTTTTCCGTTTTCGATATTGTTCTAGATTGCAGCATCTAAATATAAAGTTTGTCGAAATAATCCTTGTGTCATCCTTGTCTCAGGGAAACACTTATCAAAAATTAGTAATTTGATGGGGAGAGCGCTCAACAAATTACGACAATGGGCCAATAACAGCGGTTTAGGGATTAACCCCACTAAAACTGTGCTGGTTCTTTTCATTGAAGAAAGACAAAGTTCTAGACTGCGTTTCCGAAAATGGGAAGTGACGAACTTCATCTCTTCGACAGCGCCAAATATTTCGGTGATGTTCCAGACAAGAAACCCAGTTGGAAACTAAATGTGGGCGAACGTGTTAAAAAGCGTATAACGCATACGAAAAGATGTTCGGTTACAGGTGGGTTCTCCAACTGAAGATAGTACACAGCCATAAGAGCAATCTTAACCTATGCTAGAGCGCCATGTGGGAAGCGACTAAAAAGTCCTCATTTCAAAGAAAGCTGACAAAAGTACAGCAACTAGCATGCATTGGGGTCACTAATGCCCTCGGAACCACTCGGCAGCACTGGAAACTATTGTCCACCTGCTGCCAATGGACATGTACAATGTACATACATCAAAAGCATATCTACAAAAAGCGATCTTAAACTCAAAGAGTTAGGTTACTGCAGACCTAGAGCTACTAATCACAGTACAATACTCACTGACTTCTGCCACAGGCACGAGGGTATTCTCACAGGAACTCGAGATTCGCAAGTCATATAGGCTACCAGATCATGCCAGTGTACTCCAAGCAGAAATCAGGCTTGCAAAATTGTCGAAGCCTAGGTGAGTAAATGCAACGAAAGGCATCACTATTTGCAATGCCAGCCAAGCGGCTATCAAAGCCCATAGTTCATTCATAGCAAGATTCAAACAAGTTCAGGCGATGTCGCGGTGTTCTTGATTCCATCGGCACAATATCGACCTTTACTGGGTGCTAGGCCACTGTGGAATCCAGTGAAACGAGCCAGCTGATGAACTCGCTCAAGCAGGCTCCAACCTAAGTGGGAGAAGAGCACGTTGCCTTTTCCATCGGATCTATAAAACAGTCTATCGACTCATTATGCTTGCAGTGAGTGGGCAGGCAATAGATGGTCAATCCGAAATACATGCTCAATATCTCTTTGGCCTGAATATAATCACGGGAAAAGCAGGTATATCCTGAGCCTGAGCAGGAAAGATGCTAGAACACTAATCGGCGTGCTTGCAGGGCACTGGCTGATCGGTAGACACGCTAGACAATTGGATGCCGAGGCAAATGATCTTTGTCGTAGCTGCGGTGACCCAGAAGTGGAGAAGTCAATCTTCCACGTTCTATGCGAGTGTTCGGCTGTATCAAGAACCTCGGCGATATCGATACAGGAAATAACATAGCAAATTTCATTAAGACAATAAAATGGTTTTAGGTTTCTCGAGTAATCATACTCTAATCAGGTGCACATTGAATTAATTCATAGTTTAGTGAATGTTTTCTTCCAAATAAATTGAAATCTTGTTTTTTTTTTGTAGCTTCGAAATCGAACGGAACCTTTATCGAGATTTTTTTGGAGTACGTTCAAAAATGCTGTCGAGTGCGAAACATTTAAATGTGCCGTCGAAGAACGCACTATCTTTTAATAACTCAGTTATGCTTTTAAAAGCTTTGACTCAAGTTTAACCTAATTGGAAAATACGTCAAAGTCAGAGTTTAGACGTCCTGCTGAAGGTAATGAATCTGAAATTATGTCGATGCTTTAAATGCCTTCAAGTCAACTTAACTTAATTAATAAAGTCACCTTTATGCATATCAAAATTATTTAATGTTTTGAAATAATAATAGCGGCTTTACAATAAATTGTAACATTTCGTAGAAAAAACACAGTCGACATTTTGCTTTCTTCTATAACATAGCATAACATTGTTTAAACATTTTACTTACAAGACAAAAAGACATATATCCCCTAACTAACTCCGATTGGCTTATAGTCCTTCAACTGCGCTTCGACATATTTCGTAAATCTTGCAAAGTTTGTTCGCACAGTCATTACAGCAGGATACCGATCCTTTAATTCTCGCTTTTGTTGACGAATCTGTGAAAAGTAAACCGAATGTTTCATAATAATTTCTCTACTTAAAAATGTGTGTTTACCTTTGCTTTGAAAATTTTCTCTAATTCTAGTGATTTTTGATGCAAATTGATTTCGTAGGCTATTTGATTCCAGTCATTATCGGAGAACATGTCCATCAATGCATCGACCGCTTCGGAAATGGTCCATACTTCATTCTCCTGTGAAAATATACACTCGTGATATGAAAAGACCTAATTATAAATTATAAAACGTCTGTACTTACTTTAAGACAAGTCTCTAAAATAAATGTAATGATAACTTTAACAAGATTTTCGGGTAACAAACAGCCCAATATTCCCAACATGCGTAACCAGTTGGCTCGAATTTCGGACTCATGACAATTCTGAACGCCATTAAGCATCAATTCTAAATCATTTAGTGACATTTGCTTGAATAACTCTGGATTTGACTTTAGATGATCCAAAGATGCTCGCATAAGAGATGTTGCTGGCTCCAAGATAATAATATCCTTGGGTCCCTGGAAGACTTGTTGTCCTAGATCTAGCCAAACACTGTAGATCGCATCTGCCCCACCTAAATCTTCTGTCGTCATTGTATTGCACAAATTTTGAATGCATAAGAGTGAAGACAGTCGAAGACTTCGAACTCTATTTGAAAGGTAAACAAAATATTAAAGATATAGCTCGGTCCTATATTCGAGTCTTACTTCTTCACTAAACGAGTTCTACTATTTCTGAGTATATGGTAAACATTTTCAGGTATTGGTTGTGCGCGCTGCCAAAGCTACAAGTTCAACAACAATTTAAAAAAGCAAACTATTATATGGTCGCATATTTGAAGCTACCTTTTCTACTAAGCCTAACGACTTTATGGCCTCCAGGATTTCGACTGGCAGTCTGTCAATATGTTGCAAATTTGTCGAGCTACTGTTGTTTGATGTTTCGTAATCGTGGACACTTTCAGCATCGGAATCATCGTCATCTCCCTCGTCAACCCACTCTGTAAGTTATAATTGTAGTAAATTGGAATTGATGCACTTTCAATTTACTTACCGTCATCGTCAGACGAGCAAATATTTGTGATAGTTTCAGCTGCAACACGTTGAGCTTCGAGTAAATGTTCAACCGATTTTATTTCCAGTTCGATAGTTGTTGGAAGATCCTGAAGACGTCTACGTCTGGCTGCTGCTTCTTCAGTTTCTTCTGTAATAATGACAAAAGCATTAAATTATGATTAATATGCAAAGTTAAAGATATCTTCAGGTTCGGTGTGATCCCTTGGGCATAGAGTGACAACAGTACTACTCCACAAGACACGATTCTTATGAAATTTAACAAATTCAGTAAACATAAAAATGCAGTTTTCGTTTAGGTTAGGTTTAAGAAGGGGCGCAGTACTAGAGACCATAGCACTGACTAGGCGCTCTATGGGCACATTGCGATCCTTTCCGATTTTCGTTGACTGTCCCATCCACTCAGTTTTTATTTAGTAAGCAAGACTTCTACTGATAAAAAATAATTAGATGAATGAGGCGAATATATACAATGAGTATGGACATTTGTATTAGGGGTGAGGAGTACGGAGGGTGGAAAGCAAAATATTATGTAAGACTTGGTTGATTTGAGTGGTGAACTAATAATAATAATAAATAATAATCAACGGCGCAACAGCCCAAATCGGGCCTATGCCCTGAAGTAATGCTAGAGTTACTTCATTACGAGACCAACGGAACATTAGGAGGTGAAGTGGTCAGCTACACGCTCGTCCGTGATTATTACCCCGATTTTAACTCAAGTATTCATTTACAGCTGAGTGAACTGGTAGTCCGGCACCCAATCCCATTCTCGAAAATTACTTGTCGCCAAGCAGATTCGAACTTGGTACCAGGTGCACCGAAGGGAAGCGTTCTCGAGACCAAGCCACCCAGACTACTGGTGGTGAACTAATAGGTGAACAATAATTTCGGCGTACGAACAAATAACTTCTAAAGAATCGAAACAGAGTGCGGAAGCGAATATATCACAAGTTTGTGGTTAAGCCTAGTACTAACTAGAAGCGAAAACGAAATTTGAAAGATTTGTATGGGAAATTTCGTTTCGCTTCTAGTTATTACTAGGCCTTACGCGGAGTAGTTCCGAGCCATTTTGTGGTGCGGAATTAATAATTCGCTATTTGGCGAAACAACGCGGCGTTTTTCAATAACGATGAAATAAATTTTGGCGGTAACGTTGCGAGGCACGAAGCACATTGCAATGACATCACCCTAGATCTAAGAACCTGTTTCGACATTCATGGATCCACACCTTATCAAGCGTATCAAGTTGTAGCCCTATTGTCGCAAGAAGGGTGTAGTTAGCGAGCCGTCGCTCGTCTGCTTTAAATGAGCCAGTCTGCTGTTTCAAAAAAGTACATGTGAATTCGAGAGTCTGGTACCTTTAATCCGAGACAAAGAGCGGGCCGCCATTGGTTCACTTCAAAATAGGCAACTCACGGCTGTTAATGTGCAGCAGGAATTGAGGCGTGTTCGCAGAGTGGCGGTCAACGAGTGGACAGTGAGAAGACTGCACGCTACCGACAAGCGCACCTCTTATTTGGTCGAAAGCATCTCAATTGCAGCATTACGCAATGGCGGTCTGTATTGTTCACTGACGAGTGTAGAGTGTGTCTGCATGGCAGTGACAGAAGAAGCTGAGTCTACAGGCGTCCTGGTGAGCGATTTGCACAGTGCTGTTTCCCTGAAACGGTTGCATACGGCGGTTGTTCCTGCATGCTATGCTCTGTATTTCCTTGGAGGAAAAACTGAGTTCGTTTTCATGCCCGGGGGCGGTTGAGGAGGAGGGCTGACAGCTGGCCAGTATACTACCGATATTCTCTGTACCCACGTTGTGCCCTACGCAGCATTTATTGGCAAGAACTTCGCCTTGATGCTCGACAATGCCCGGTCTCACACGTCGCGTCTCACTTGGCAGTTCCTAGAAAAGCGAATTTACCGACAATTTTCTAGACATGAATCCCATTGAATACTTGTGGTACTAGCTCAAGAGAAGAGTCCGAGCCAGAAATCCAGTCCTTTCGTTCACTGAGCAATTGAAGGTAGGCTTTTTAGAGGAGTGGGACGGTATTCCTCAAGATACTATCAAAAGTTGATCAGATCAATTAAGAACCGATTAGAAACTGTTATTAGAGCTAGGAGCGGTGGAAGTGGCAATACCAAATATTGACGTAATAAATATTTAAGTTATTGTCAACAGTTTTTTTGCATTTAAAAGCTCGCCCGGCCTTCGATTTCTTTTCACATTCTTGAAAATAAGTAGATGCTGAAATTTTGAGTCAAATACTTGCTACAAAGTTATAAAATGTAAATTTTTGGATAAGTGAAAATTCCAAAATATTCGAACGTGAATGGGTTAGTCATACCTCGAACAAGCCTAAGTAAATCAGACTTTGCAGTAAGACCAAAGTGTAGCGACGTCCAAGAAAAACAATGAGAAGAAGGAATTACAGGAGACCAGGACATTGTTTTGAGTGAGAATACCGACGCCTATCGTCACACAAACTTAAACTGAATAAATTAAGAAACTTACCCTCCATTGCATTCGGATTTTCGGAAATTTCAATAAGCGGATCTTCCTCTTCGTGTAACGGCAATTTACTCGTAATATCGCCTAAAATTTGTCGATGATTCAAGTCCAGAGTCTTGGAAAGCGCGTCTAGAATTTTGGTAGAATGTCCAGCTGCAAGTGCCGGCACATTTGATATGATTCCTGAAAAGCCAAACTCTAAACTTCCGGTATTTTAAAAACAAAAAAACTTTACCTGCCGCCAATGTCCTAAGGAAGATATGTGAATTGTTGCCGTCGACATTCAACAGACAAATAAATTCCTGCACGAAATTATTCAATATTGTCCAGCAGTACGAATTATCTTCAGAGATAACGAGCAGGCACTGGGCGACTGCAATCGAAATATCCAAGCCGAAAACGTTGTAGTCGAGGCAGCGAATGAAACTTTGCACGATTGGCGTCTGATTGAAATTCTCGAGTGCTATTGAAGTGCTCTCGCATAGATTCCACAGCACATTGATAGCCTAGACATTTTTAATTGGTAAATAACGTCTAGTTTTATTTCCAGTCAACGCCAACAGGCGAACTTACCTGTAAGAATGTATCCGAGCGCTCGTCCAGCTGACTGTTCATTTCTCGGTCGAACACGGGCACCCACGTCGGATTATTCGCATATTCACTAAGCAGAGCAAGGAGTGGCGTGAGCACGTCCTGTTCCACTAAATTCTCGCAAAATTCCACACCACAAACTGATAGATTCCGCAAAGCACCTGCTGTTGAATTCCGAAGCGATTGATTTGGATCGACCAAGAGTGGAGCCGCGATTCGTACGATGTCACTGGCACAGATCAATTTTGCCTTTTCGATGCTCGCCGACATCAAGGCCAGCGACTGGAGCGCGTTCATTTTCTCCTCGAGGCTGACTGATTGCAACTGTTCCGAAATGGCCTGAATGGGGCCCTCTGGATGTGCACCAACACCGAAAATTTCTTCATTTTCGTCGACTTCACGAACGCTCGGTATACCGAGTGGATTCATTTTGGGCGTACGTCGTTTTCCTTTGCGCGTCTTGCCCATGTTGGTTCGGTTCGAAATTGTTTCAATGTGAAAACCGGCGAGGAAATCTTGTGGGGAACAAGAACTAGGCTAGCGGATTTAATTTCACGTGGGGTGAACTGGGAACTGTCAATTGGTTATTGTCATCTACATAACCTGAAAATTAAGTTTCAATGCAGCGGTACCGAAGTGGTACAGGTTGCATCATAAATTATTGGTGATTCCCCATTTTAAAATATTTCGTCAAAACAATAAACGTTTTATTCAATTCACTTATTTTTTGGTAATATCTGATTGAATCCTTTAGAGTCCATTATGTCCATAGAGATATAAATAACGGAGACGCATTTTGATGCAAAATTGAACGTTTTTGTATGGAGCGTTTCATGGCAGGTGGCAGTTGCCTCGTATATACCGCAATCGTTAATACGGTTTAAACTGTTCCCGGTATTAAGTTAGTACGATTGCCGTTTATACCGCCTGAGCGTAATAAGTTAATCCACTTGCTTTAAATGTCATATGTGAAGTTGACATGCAGGTGAATGTCTCGGATACGCATAGTTTCCCTTCATTGCATGTAGCGATGAAACTCTATGGAAAATGCACAGAAATACCAAGGCTGTTTCAATGATTTTTTACATGAAGTACTTATATTACACATAGACTTAAATTCCCGTAAAAAATTTATTGATTTCTCTGACTATTGGGTGCAAATACCTGCTACAAATTGAAGGGCGCCATCTGTGAACATGGAAGCTTGGTATTGCCATAATGTCATTTCAACTGTGCTTGATTTAATTTAGTTTAGTTCTAGTCCACATGCGGAACTGGACTAACTTAATACCGCACGTTTACACCGCTTCTTAATACGGCTTTACTCTTAAGGGGTCATTCTGTGTGCAGGCTCTTTTTTTACGCCATTTTTGGGAATGTGTTCTGGCGAACTTAATAATGATAGAACTGTGAAATTTTTACCATATATTTATGCAGATGTTGAGCACACTTAAGAATTTTATCAGCCCCCAAATTGTTGGTTATTGCTGAGGTATATGACAACTTATGGTGATTTCTTTTCTGAAAAAAATGTGACCTGTAAAGATGCAAAATTATTGCAGTTCTGCCCTCTTTTTTGACAGTTCCGTCCGACAGGTCAATTTACAATAGAACGCTTTCAGGTCAAAAAGCTATTATTAAAATTGAAATTAATTTTCACTACACTCCGTATGATTTTTAATTACCGTATGACCCGTTGGACAGTTTAATTTATGCTTTTAAATCGTTTGCCGCTGTTGTCGTAGGATATTTTATTCTTATTTTCATCGTTTCTTACGCACATTTGAGGTTAAAGGAGTTGCACCGCCAAAATTTTCGGGGCAAGAAATGCGAGTTTTCAGGTCAATTTTAGCCACGGACTCAGACCCCTTTTTCTAGCAGGATCAAAAAAATTTTGAGAATAGAACAGCGGAACTGCTAGAACAAAAATTGAGGGCAGAAACGGGTCACATTTTTTTGCAGAAAAGAAATCACCATTAGACACCCTTTTTCAAAAAACCGCGTCATTTTAAAAAAATGAATTGCTTTTTTGTTAGTTTTTCAAAAAGAGTTAAGGCGATAAGGCGAATTGATAAATAAATAAAATAACAACTTACTTATATTTAAATCATCATAACTAAATATTAACAACTTATATTTAATGCATCATAACTAAATATATTGTTTGTGAACGTTTGAACGTTGTTTAATTTCATCACATATTATATTATTTAATTTTTGATGAATGTTTTCACAGTACATTTTGAATTGAAAATACAAGGTTTTCTGGTATATACTGTTAAATTTATTTTGTGTGACGTTTCGGACTCGACTGAGTCCTTTATCAAACTGATCGACAATATCTCTACAACTGTTATTTATACAAATGAAAGTAGGTAAAAAAGGGTTACAAAATTAACTAACAGAAGGGTCAATTAGAAAAACAGGTAAAAAAAAGGGGGTTACAAAATTAACTAATAGAAGGGTCAATTAGAAGACAAAAGGGGAAATTTACGGTAATAAGGGAGGTCATAAAAACATTAAACAGAGGCGGGGGTTTATAAGAAGGGAAATAGTAATGAAAGTTGAAATTAATTAATTAGTTTTTGGGATCGAAGATTTTTGGTAAACGTTGTTTTTTCCAAAACGTAGACAAGGTAGCTAAAGTGAAGAGAGGTTGTATCCAGCGTCTCGGTTAAAATTTTGTGGATGTTAGGTTATCTCAATTGCTTCTCTTACAATTCTTTGAAAATAGGTTTTCGTCCTGGCCAATATTTTGACGTTGTTGAAATCGATTGAATGGTTTTCTACCGCTGCATGTTCCGCAATTGCTGATGAGTGGACCTGGTTTTTTTGTGTGCAGCGTTGATGTTCACGAATCCTTGTTCTGATGGTCCGTCCTGTTTCTCCGATGTAGACTTTGTTGCAAGACCCGCAGGGAACTTTGTAAATGCCCTCAATTTCCAGTGGGATTTTGTCCTTTTGGTTTCCTAAGAAACCTCGAAGCGTGGTTGCCGTAGAGTAGGTCGTACGTATGTCGGCTTTCCTGAGTACCCTGCCGATTCGATCTGTTGTACCCTCTATGTAAGGTAATGTCACCCATCTTTTTATAGTATGCTCGTTCGTATCTTTTTCTTCCTGGGTTTTCATGACTTTGGGTTTCTGTTTGCATACTTTGTTGATAGTGCTCCTAGTGTATCCGTTGGCTGCAAAGGTTTTCTGTAGGTGTTCCATTTCGTTGCGAAGTGCGTGTGGGTTATCGTTGGTGATACATTGTGCTCTGTGGATAAGTGTTCTAAGTACTCCTTCCTTCTGCTTGGGATGATGGTGGGAAGACGCATGTAGATATCTGTTAGTGTGAGTAGGTTTTCTGTATACGGCGAAATGTAAAGATGGTACAGCTTTTTCGACTAGTACATCCAAAAAGTGTCTTTTCCCATCTCCATTGTGAATTTGATGTTGCTGTGTTGTGAGTTGAGGTGGCCTAGGAACTTATCTAATTCCTCTTTTCCATGCTGCCAGATAATGAAGGTGTCGTCAACATATCGAAGGTATAGTTTCGGTTTTAGTGATGCTGAGTTGAGAGCGTTCTTTTCGAATTCTTCCATGAAAATTTCCGCAACTACTGGGGATAATGGAGAACCCATGGCGGCGCCTTCCGTCTGTTTGTAGAGTTTGCCTAATGCTGAGAAATAAGTGTTGGTTAAGCAAAATTCGATTAAATCCACTCTGTTATCCGGTATGAGTTTTTTTATGAGATTCATAGTGTCCTTGATCGGAATATTGGTGAACAAGGATTATTATATTATTTGTGTGTTACTGTTCAATTAAACCTTTTATTGAAATTATTGGTTTAATTAGTTTTACAACAGTTAAATTTTCAACTCATAAAGAAGATTTTTAACTCCAAAAGAAATTCTCAATTTTGTCAAGATCAAGAGAATAATATAAATCTAATTCAAGGATCACGATATTATTGTGACCCCCATAATAGTACCAGTGAATATACCCGATAGTTCAGAGCAAAATTATCGGGGATATTAAATAATATAATAGTTGACTGGTAAATTTGTGTACCTATAACAACGATTCTTATAAAGCAGAAAAGTTATCGGAAGTTGGATGTCACGTGCTGAAAACAGCATATTGGAAATGATAAGATAACGATAAGATTACGTATGAATATCGAAACGAAAACTTATCATTTTCCTCTCGTAGAAATAAACTTCCCAAGAGAACTATCGAGAACAAATTATAACGTTCAGTGACGTGACTCTGTGTCCAAGGAAAAATATGACCCGTTGAAATAATATTGTCGAATCTCACCTTCATTGGCTCAGTGCATAAAAAATTATAGGAGAAACAAAAGCGTACAACAGTGGACCTTCGGTTGGGTTCCCGTATAAACTGTATAAACAATTTTAGTTCCAATTAATAATGTTTTATTATTTTTACAATACATACATACAATGTTTTTCCTGATTGTTTAAATGTTTAAAAACATAAATAAAAAAATATTGATCAACATAAATAAAAGAAAAAAGGGATACAACGAAAAAAATTTTGTTTTCTTTACATTTCTATGAAAATAGAACCAAATTATTGATGTGACTAAAAACTGGTTTCAGGAAGGCTGTACAAATATTGCACTAAGCTTATATAGCATTTATATAATTCCAATAGGAGCACCAACAGTCCTTCGTTAACTAGCACTAATTTCGTTTTCAATTTCCATTGCTATCATTATTCAATTCGACGCTTAAATTTTTCGATCGCTTTGGTTTCGGTAGCGGATTCCAGTCCAAATTGGCTGTAGTTGGCGATCCTTCGCGGACCAGTGCCTTTTTCAAAACGCATTTCTTAAAAATGTCATTATTATTTAATTCCTGATCATAGCGATCGAGGATGCTCGGGACATTTGCGCAGTAGTTGTTATCTGCTTCCCGCGAATCGGTCAAGCTTTCCATTTCGATAATCATTCGATTGATTTCCTGTTCACTTTGCGATAATCTACGAAATGTTTCTACCAGATCGATTTCTCGAGTATCAGATTTTCGTCGAGGTGGAGGACGAAGTACTCGTTCAGCAACATTTAGTTCGTTCACAGATGATGAAGAAGTAGTCGATGTAACGGAAGATTGTTGAGGATCCTTATTCACTTTGAGAAGACTTTGGCTACGATTGATCGATGCAATTATTTCCTTAACCGATCGACGGCGGTCTGAGTTGGAAATATTTCCGTTGTTCTTTTCTTGCGGTTGTATCCTTTCGTTGTGCAACTGCTGAAAATTATCACTGAGTTTAATTTCGCGACGCATTTGCGGAGGAGTTTCCGGCGATCCTTCTTTTAGTGGGATGTATCGAATGCGATAGCGTTCGGAGCTACTATTCGATATTTCAGAGACATCTTCCTTGGATTCGGTAATCTTCAGTTCTACGGATTCGGAATTCAAATCATCGGAAGTATCGTAGCTGGAATTTAAAGGTGTATGTTCTTTGCTGGACTCACTGCGACGATCGTAATTGTTATTCTCCTCATCAACGCAATGTGTAGTACTGCTATTTGGCAGAACACCATTCGGAATTTTTTCTTCTCTGGAGGTCTTCCGATCGACTGATCTTATGATTCGTGAAGCTGATTCTTCACTTTCAGTAGGTGAGTATTGCCTAACTATAGGTTTTGGTTTTTCATTCACAATTTCTGGTTCGTATTTTTTCTCGACGTCCGGGAGAATAAGCTTGTTCACGACAAGGATATGCTGTCTCGCAGCAGGGGTTGGCTTTTCAAGTGAATTCTTCCGATGTTCTTTAATAGGTTCACCTTCTTTTGAAACAAGATCAATTGTCATCTGCATAGAAATAATATCCTTCACCTCTTCAGATTGCATTTGCTTTTCGTGATGACATTCGATAGCGGTATCATCTTTTACTGATTCAGATGGCTTGTCTTCTGATCTCGTATTTTCAGAGATAAGGACAGTACTGGTTTCTTCTGTTTTCTCGAAATCAACTGGTGTTTTATGAACCATGGATAGAGGATTCTCTCCATCTTCCGATATTTTTGGGTCGGGCGTTGCAGGATGAAATTGGATTTGTGGCTTTGTCACAGGTACTAGTCGTATAGACGAATCGTCGCTTTCGTCCTGCGTTAGCAACTTCACAAAGTGTTCGATTTCGGCTGCAATATTCGATATCTCCAGTTGCTCTTCTTCAGTGAATTCTGTTTTGAACTCCCTTTGCATTTCCATCCCGTTCTCGGCATTATTTTGTTGATTTTGTTGACTAGTGGTAATAGTTACCGTTGTTTTATTTAATGTTGGTGATGCAGGAATACTATTGCTTTCCTCATCTATGACTTTAGGAATCTGAAAAGAGAGAGTAACGGGCGTTTTAGTATTGGTACTCCAATAATTTTGTTAGCATTGAATAAATTCTAGTAATATGTGAAAGTTGTGCCAGCATTTTTATGTGAATTATTTGAAGAGGAACACAAGGGAGATAACCAGAACGGAGAGAAACTCAAGTAGAACATTAATTATATGGTTAAAAATAAAAATGAAACACAAGCTCGAACAACACAAGGTTGAATAGAATACAACGGCAATGATGTTATTACCAAAATACATCCTGGAGCTCAAAATACAAATACAGATTTCAAGATGAATTCTAACAAAATCTAGTCACTCATTGAAATTTTACAATTGCTTAAACTTATGGGAAGTCAAGTAGATCACGAAATCCGTTAAAATTTTGTGAGAAAGAACCGGCTAGAGAAACAGGAAGCGAAAGCAGCCGCAATTTGGCTTGCCTACCGAAAAGGTAGGAACAAACAAGATAGACCCAGCAAAGTGAATTGCGAATGATATTGAGCCTGCTTTGGAAAGGAAGAAACCTTTTTCCTTGAGATATTTTCCGTTTACTTCATGCAATTCTCCAAGGCTTGGGAAGGGGAAAAATGTTCAATACTGATGAAGGACGCGTTCAAAGTTAGGAGCCAGTCGGTATATGAGTTTTCTAAAAAATCAGACCGGCTAGACTTGCTAGACCGGCTAGACTTGGAATGTACATAAACATCATTAACTTTCTTAATGAAGAAACAGGGTGATACAATTGGGACTCTTTGTTGACCTAAGTGTCGATATCCATGCCACATTAGTGGTATCTTTCATCATCATCATCGGACGACGCCATTAAACGCGCAGTGATTGATGTATAATAAACGGTAGACATTTACTTTTTCAGCTCAACCGAGAAATCGTTTTAAATCAAAAAATATGTTGGAATTCGTAAAAATTTGCAGAACTATTTTCCATCCCTTGTGAGTTGAACATCGCAAATTATGAAATTTATTTTAAAACTATTAGATATACATATAAAATATAAAGCCCATGAAAGTAAATGCGAATTTGATATCTCATTAGAACTAAAATATTTGTCGGAATTCGTGAAAACTTGAACAACGACCTTACACCCTTTTACTTCTTGTATATCAAAAAATGCTTAAATAGCTTTTTTAACGAATTTATTTAAAGAAACCAAAACGAATTCGATGCCTTATTAGACCTAAGATTTTTGTTGAAATTCATGAAAATGTATACAACCACTTTACAGCCCCTTAGGAGTGGAGTATCGAACTTTATTATTTTTTGTGTAAAAGACCGGAACTCGTTTCATGCCGCTTAAGGTTACTTTGCGACTTCACGTTTCACCCAGAACCCAAGGCCATCGGACACTTGTTCACTAAGAAGAGACCGAGCTGAAGATCCTTATTCTTTACTTTCGTTTATTTTGCAGATTGCAACCATTGCATTTATTACTTCTTAAATAATTTCATATTTATCTCATCCAGGTCTTTTTTCAGTTAAGACATTTAAATAAAGTTATTCCCTATGCAATGTGCCACACCCCAATAATAAATGTTGCATGACTATTTATGCAGGTGCATAAATAGTTTAAATAGAATGAATTTTATACGTAAATATTATCCATTCGTACTGTTATTACTTTTCACTTAAAATTCAGTCCCATAATAATTTCGATAAAATCAATTTACAATAATTTAAACTAACCATGATGCCATACAGATAGTAAACAATTAATGAAAGTCTAGTCCTTGGTAACTTAATTTAAGCAATGTGTTTGCTTAAGAAATGTAAGCAATTTTCGTTTTAGTTGGTTTGCACAGAAAATTTATCTAATCAGCGCATATAAGGTGATGGTGTTTTTTTAACGTGTTGATCGTGATAAAGTAATCAGCAACTGCGAAACACCGGCTCTTTTATCAATTAGATACATTACTAAATATTTTTTATCTTCATTAGGTGGAGTGCAATATTAACGTTGAAGAAACGAACTAAACAAATGTATGCATCAACATTAGGGTGAAAATTCTTAAAAATATGGACATACATACATATATTAAAAGTTAAGAATTTTGAGTTTTACTATACATATACTACCTAATAAATCGTTTAGCGAAGTTGGGCTCATCCAACCAACAAGTTGACTGCATGTTTAGGAAGGAAATTTCGTTATGACTTTAAAATTGGAATGATTGAAAATTTGGTTTCATAATACAAAACAGTAGTATTTGTATTTGTATAAATATAATAAAATACTTACAGGCACTGGAGGTGGTGGAGCTCGACGCTTTTTTCGATGCCTGCGCTTCGCCGGAGTTGGCGCCCCACTTTCACCACTTTCTATATGACCCATTATGATGTCATCATCGTCGTCATCGTCTTCACCGAAAGGGTTGCTACTTGCAACGCTAAGTTGTGACGATCTAAAACAAAAATTAATATAAGATTAGATTAGATTGCAGACCGAAATATTTTACTATAAAATTGAGTTAAATCACACATTATTTTTATATCTATCAAATTTTAAGCAATGATAATAATGGACAAATAGAAAATTATTTATGATATTATATAAGAGATAAGATACTGGGTTCCACCAGAATATACGATCCAGATTTGTCGGTTCAAGTCGTATAACTACGTTTTTAGATAGTAATTCCGGCCCAAAGTTTAAAAAATATGTGAAAATTTTCCGGAATGGGCAAGACATGGCGCGTGTGTCGCGAAATGTTAATGATGGTTGGTAACACCAACCCATTTAGGAAAGCTGTCAATTTTTCAGACAAATGAGTCGCATAGTTCTTGTGTGTTTTGTGCAAAAAGTCAGGCACTTTTGCAAGACTGGAAAAATCGAATTTCGTGCAGTGATTAAACATTGCTGGATGGATGGGAAAACGGCGACGTGCCACCTCCACACTTTTTTTTCGACTATCAGTTCCTGGATGAGCGAGTTCAAACGTGGCCGTACGAGCACCAAGGATGAACCACGCAATGGACGTCCAAAAACTGTCACAAATGTGGTCCATGATTTCGTGTTAGCCGATTGTCGAGTAAAGTTGCGCAAAATAGTAGAGGCCGCGGGCATCTCATATGAACGTATGAAAAACATCATGCACGAACATTTGGGCATGAAGAACTGTCGGTGCGATGGGTGCCACGTTTGCTGACTGTGGACAACAAGCGAAATCGTGTGACCACTTTGAGGGAGTGTTTGGTTTGGTTGAAGCGTAATCCAAAGGAGTTTTTTCGCCGATTCGTGACCGTGAACGTAACATGGATCCACCACTTCGCAGCAGAGACCAAGCAGCAGTCGAAACAATGAACTTTTCCGGGCGAATCTGCTCCGATGAAGGAAAAGGCGGTCCCATCGGCCGGAAAATTCATGGCCACCGTTTTTTGGGATTTGCATGGTGTGATCCACATCGACTTTTTACAGATGTAAAGAACGATCACGGGGCAATACTACAGTGATTTATTGGGTCAATTTGACGCCGTAAAAAAGTACTCTTCCACCACGACAACACTCCGGCCCATTCATCCCGAATCACCAAGGCCAAATTGATTGAATTGTGGTACGAGGTGGTGCCGCGTCTCCCGTACACTCCAGACCTGGCCCGTGCGACTATTCCGAGGTCTTAACAAAGTAAGAGTACCGCTGGGAAAAGTGTATCGCCCTGAAAGGGGACTATGTTGAAAAATATAAACAAAAATCTGTTCAATTACTGAGTTTTCTTGTCCATTCCAGAAACTTTTCAATCTACCCTTACAATATGTAAATCCCATAAAAGTAAGAACCAACTTCCTGCCTCATCATACTTGAGAAATATGACGAATTATGAAAACGTATACAACCATAATACATCCAATTGGGCGTTGAATATCGAAAAATTGTGAAAGAAGTTCTAAGGTTTTTACATAAGAAGCAATTTGATATCATCCGACGCTAGAGATTTAGTAAAATTTGTGATAACGTAAGCAACCCATTCACATCACACCCATTTGGGAGTAGGCTATCAGACCTAAAGGGTGACGAAAATTGTGGAAACGTATGCATCCCTCTGCGTAGGGCGGACATTTTTTTTGTTGCACTTTGGGGTTTACTAGTCCTCAAATTTCACCGTAGTAAATTTTTTTTTAAATTTCAGGTTGACTTCATATCTAATAATATAAAAAAAATAAAGTAAAACTTGAATACATACTTTTAACATATTCTTAAAAGTGATTATTTTTAGTGTAATGTAGTGATATTAATGAGCAAAACACTAACTTTTAAAATCTATGATTAGTACGTTTACTTAATGTACCTACAGGTATGCTATGTTCATGTATTGAAAGCCTCAGATAGAATTAGCCTTGAAGACAGAAAAATGAGCAACTTTATATCAGCACATTTCCAGAGATCTTTCTTCAATTTTTTCAAGATGTTCTGTGTCACATGTATAAATGCCATTACAATGAACAATAAGTGACAAACTTACGCTAACTATCATGCATACAAAAAAATTACATAAAATTAGAATCATACATACGTTACGTGGAAAAACTTAGTATGACTGACGGTCATACAACAACACAAAACATTAGTTATAATCACAGGTGATTATTATTGGAACATTGCATAAAAGTTTAGATAAACCCTATCCGTAGCAATTCTAGTTACACACTACTCACCCTCGACTAATCCCTTGGGAACTATCATTGTGATCATATCTAGTGCGTGGCTGAGGTGTAACCGAACCCCCATAAACGTACCTTCTCGGCGGTACTCTAGGCGTAGTGTGTCCGGAATAATCATCTCTACGTCCTGACACTTGTATCGTACTCCTGTAATTGTCATTACGTTGAAAGCCTAAACCATTTCCATTCTTGTCGATAACCTGAAACATTACAGACTCGATTAAGTCTTATCGAATCGATCAAAATGGACTCTTAATGGCCGAATAAAGTTACCTTATTGTACCCCATATCCTGTAAGGATGCTCGGTACGGCACGTTACGATGAAAATTGTTATTTAATGTACCATTGTCGAATGTGTTCCGTACTCTGGGGTCATAGGTTGCGTAAAGCGACTCATCTGGGCCATAAGTTCGTCGTACTGGCTCTGGACTTTCCGACGTTTTGTTAATACCTAAACTTGATGACTTCTTTTTGCCACGAAATGATTTAAAACTCCTGAAATGAAAAATTTAAATGTAAATATTAATTATTTTCAATAAAAATGTAAACAAATGTTTACTAGTGATTCATATTATTTGTCTAGCGCTTGTTTCCAGGTCAAATTTCTGTTTACGGTTTCATGCTCACTCATCCTGAAAAGTATTTTCCCCAGTATCTACACCTATTGAATGGTGTAGATACAGAGGAAAATCACATCCGTTGGCAGTATGGAGATTTTCCCTCTATAGAATCATACTTCAACTAAACTAATTAATTTTGGGGTCTCTATCAAAGAAGAGATCGTGGATTCAAATTAACTCCTGTTTTCCCGAAGCCTTAAAAAATTGTCCAAGGTTAAGTTCGCCTGGCTGATCATAGCACATATATCAGGCACAATTCGGCCGTTTTCATACCCACCGGCAAAACGAGCTCCGGAGAAAGCTTTTTTACACCGGCACCGGCGCTAAGGTGTGGGATCTGGATTCTACGGCTTCAGCTGCTATCCACAGAAAACATTCAAAAATACCAATGACTACGACTTGCGACATTTGAATTGGAGCCTTCAAACCTGCAATATCATATGCTTCATTTCATGTTTGAAGTATTTTTTCTATAGGTATACAGCGTGATTCATTTACCAGTCAAGTACCAGGTAATATGCATTGTTAGTACTCCGGGTAATCATCAAATATCGGGTTTATTCACTGGTAGTATTCTAGGTAATTTACATAGTAGTCAACTATCCGGAATCGTATCGAAGAGTATTCTAGGTAGTAGTCAGGTGACTCTAGTAGTCAGGTATCCGAGACTGTGTAACAAAATTTTCGGACTGGTATGGATCAAACTATGATTTTATCTAAATTGTAAAAAGCGAGAACACTTTCTTCAGTATTTAGTATCTACTTCTATAATATTTCAAATTCCAATTCTCAACCAGGTCATTTAAAATGGCATCAACTGTTTGTCTTGTCTTGATATTATACAAGAATGTGTTTTGTACCATATATCCGTTCATTTTTAATGGACAACAATTTGAATACTTCACCTCACTATACCTACCTCGTATATTAGTGGTATATTATAGCGACGAGAGGTGAAGTGCTACGATATCCATTCAAGTGCGAATGATGTCGTGTGCTACATAAATTACATATCGTTTGTCGAAACATTCTGTAGTATTCTGATAAGAAGTGCCGTACGTAGAAAAATTTTATAATAGATATCACCGAGACGGTATAATAGTGCATTTTGCATTTTGTATAGTTTTCAAATGGTTTCTTCTCTATTTTCTTTCAAAAGGCAATTGAAAACAATTGCTGAAGCCTGAAGGCCTTTGTATTAATTCCTTAAGTAGATGGTGGTCTACTTGTCGGCTTGATTTTCTCTATTCGACTTCATTGATTCTCAATACATCCGTTTCTTTGGCATAAATGGATTTAATTGTTGGCTTGCTAGCTCCACTTTAATATTTTATTAACTTAAGTAAAATAGTTCAGACTGTCGTCAATCTAGGAATAAGCAATTAAGGCGATTTATAAAAAGTCCCTGGAAAATTAAAATCAATTTGATATCTAATAAGACCTAAGAGATGTGGCAGAATTCGTGGAAACATAATCCCTTTTCTCACCATTAAGGACGCAGAAGACAATTAAGTTACTTTCCAGTAAAAAAGTTTAATTTTTGTATCAGATAGAAAACTATCATGCAGATAGTTAGCTGTAGAGTCCACCGAGTGAGCTATTAGAAATAGCCCGAAACCCCCACGAAGTCTCGTAGCCCAAGTACAGCGCTCAACTTCACAATTGAAAAAATGATAAGGTATATTAGTTTATGTTACAAAATGCACATCAATATCTAATAACGTAAGCATAATCATCTTCGCCTTAGCGATTAGATCGTGCGTCTAAAGAGAAACCGCCTTTCGATTGGCGTCATACATTCATACAATCGGTTCAACTTAAGGGGCTCGTTGCAAACAATATGAAAACAAAATCGATTTTTATTTTCTTTCACACTATTTTTCTAAACTCATTTCATCGTAGCGAATTTTTTTTCTTCATTTTTTCGTGCTAATATTGACTAGCTTCATACATGAGCAAATTAAAATATCTCATGAAAAACTATAATTTTTTCAAATATGAAAGAAGAAAAACAGTCAAAAATTGTATTCACTCCCATTTTCTTAATTATCTCGACTTTTAGTGAATTTTTTTTAATTTACTTTTAAATACACTAAGCAATAAGGGTAAACAATTTGACTGTTGTGAGCTAAGTGTAAGCTAAGATTTAGGTACCGAAACATAAAGAGTTTCGCCATACAAAATGTATGGGAGCTAGAAATTTGCAACGAGCCCCTTAATGTTTCGAACCAGCAGTTCGCCGGTATTTCAAGTAAATAAAAAAAAAAAACCGATTTCATTTACTACTTGCTCACTGTTATTGATGAAAATCATTTTAAAAATATACTTTCGCGTAGAAATGATCATCGTTTCATTCTCGCAGTAGAAAAACTGATACCCCGGCTCTGCGTAGCTTATATGCTGCAAGTGTTGAGTCGAGAGAAGAAGAAGTACCTATTACATGTGAGAAGAATCTATAACATGTGAGAAGTATATAGAGCTCTTTACATTATTGCAAGGCTGTTGTTTTTCTTTGGAAACTTTAATATCAATAATAAGTTAATTGTTCAGGCTACCTGAGTACGTAATAATTTTGGAGGGACTAAAATTATACTTTTAATAAATTATTATAAAAATAAAGCAATGCTCCGACAGTCAACAATATTGGTAAATATATTGTTCTTGTAGGTCATATTTCTATAAAACGTGTGTATATAACCTGAAAGAAAGTGATTCATTTGTAGAACGTCTACATATAAATAATGAAGCGATTTTAAATTGATTGTGAAATTACAACTACATAGTTTCTCATTCCAAAACGAGAAAATAAAAAATTTTAGGATAACCATTTATTTTTGTATTTCAAGGCGACAACAAATTGCATCACTAAAAAATAATATAGTATCGTATTTACATTGCCAAGCGCTTTCGTTTATAATTAAATTATAGTAATACTACCAAAAAAATCTTACTCATTCCAGATTTCGAATTTCTTATAGAATTGATGTAAACTTTATTGGTATTTACGATTCTGGCTATAAATAGAATCAGCAGAAAGCTTATAAACAAAACAAACCATTCAGTATATTAAAATTTGTAAATTTAAAAATATTTTAAATTTCATTTCACTATAATAATAGAAATAATCTGCCAACAGTCTGGGCGTAACGTTATTATTTTTCGAGAAAAAGTCTAGCAAGCGGTTACGGTCGGGGTGCAACAAAAGTGCTAAAGTCGCTGCCATCTTTTAAATGCTAATTATGTGTTTGGGTCATAGTCCGGGACATTTTTAAAGTCGAAAAGTAAGTAACACCGCTTTCAAGGCACGCACCCTAAAGAACAAACATATAAAATGGCCTCGGATCTTATTTTAAACTCAAAACTAATTTGCATGAAATTTCGTCTACTTTTCTCTTTGTGGTATAGTGCATATCGGAATATGACTAAAAAAGTGTTGAAGCAGTTCTACGAATCCGCATGTGAACGCGTTTTTTCTCTATTTGATTTATAAAAACCATGTTCGTCAAGCCTTCAGAGTTTTCAAATTGATAGGCAACAATTTTTAACTGTTACCTCTGGGACTCACTATAGATCATCAAAATTTGGTTTCTAAAGCTAGTACTACACTGTACCCCAGGCGGTCAAATATTTGACAATTTTCCCTGTCAAATGCTGTCAGATGGTGTCAGATAGTGTAATGGTCAAATGCTGTTTGACAAAATGTTTCATTTGACCACATTTGACCGTTTGCGATTTCTGGAAAAACAATTGTGCCAAATGGGTCAAATAGGAAAGATCACTCGTGAAATTTTTTTGTGGCAATCAGTTAAACAAATAGCAATAATTATATAATTAATTATTTTAAGTACTGTAGTTCGGTTTTTTGTTTGTGTGATGTCTGCCAACACGTCAATTTAGATTTGAGCAATCTAGTCAGAATTTCGTTCCGACCTGATAGCGTTTGACCGTTTGACACGAAGAGAAAATTTTACGATTTTGTCAAATGTGTCAGATAGTGTAATATCGCAATCGGGCAGCGTGCCAAATGGATATATGACACGAAATTCGGTCAAATTTGTATGGTCAAATGTTGGACCGCCTGGCATACAGTGTAATACTAGCTTAACGCTAGTATTGCACTGTTCGACAAAGTGGTTCAATTGCAGTGATAAGCGCTGCGAAGTAAGCGAATACAAATAAATCTCACAGTATCCGCTCGATCAAAAATGCCTTTTCGCATTGTTTATTACTGGAATTTGACAGCATGGTCAAACAGTGTAATACTAGCTTTAAGCTAGTATAACACTATTCTTGACCACGATTTAAGGACATTTTGTATGGCAGCAACTCGAAGGACTCAGTCGAGTCCGAAACGTCACACAAAATAAATTTTACAGTATTCACCGGAAAACCTTGTTATTTTCAATTCGAAATGTACTGTGAAAACATTCATCAAAATCCAAAAAAAAAAACACGAATAGAACCATTTTTCCCGTTAACGAACTTTACAAATTCAACCAAACATTAAGATTCAAAATTTGAAGATCCTAGTTAAAGGCGTTCTTGACATATCGTGTTAATGGGTAGACAGACTGACGGACGGACGGACGGATGGACGGACGGAGGTCAGGCGAATTTTGGATTTTTTGGCACAAAAAATCAAAAAACAATACAATATATAATTTTTTTTATCGTCCGAGGGTCGGTTCTATGCGTTACAAACTTTTTTTTTGGATTAAACTTACAAAACTCTAGAATATGATTTCATCTAGAGTATAATGAGTTAACCCCTTTCACCAACGGCATTCATTTCTCATCATCGCAGCTTCTTCTTCTTCTTATTTGACTCAACAGAAAGTACATTGGCTGCATATGTTCACTCAATACTTTCATACTATCTATAAATTTAGCGATAACAAACTTTTTTACTTACCACATATCTCTTATTCCGCCTAATGAAAAACTTCCCCGGCGACTTGTACTGCCATCTTTTTTACCGATTTTCCAAAATCGCAACCGTTTGTGATTGTCGTCCTCGTAAAAAGGATTCAGATGTTCGGGATAGTCGAAGATTGATATTTGGCTTTTGGAGCGTCTATCATTGCGCATAATCACAGAATCACCCATTTTTATTGACTTACTTTATTTATTTCAAAAAACACTTTTTTATTAAACTTTATTTTCACTAAAACTAATTAACTTTTCACAACCATTTTGCATTTTTTTTGTTTTCACTTTTATTTATTCTTTTTTTCTTTTTTACTAGCCAGCAATAAAACTCACTTGTATTCATAAATAATCCACTGATAGGGATCTGAAATTAAATATTTTTAAAACTAGTCACTCGAATTGTTCCGTTCACTTGCACATGAAATCCATTAAGTCCAGTTTATTCGACAATCAATGGAATTCTTTAGCATCGTTAATTTCAATTACCGCGACGACAATTAATTTGTTATTTTTTCGGCATCTTAGGAAATTTTTCTTGGCCTCAATTAGTGATGAGCGGAGTCAAGTGTTGTGTATGGTTAACTCATTTTCATTATTACGGTGAATTTTCCTTATCTGAATCTTGTGATAGTTGAAGTGAGTTAAATGGCTTTTTACACATAGAGCTTTTTGTTTAACCGTATGTTTGCTATTATTATTACTCTTTTAGATAACAAGATATGAAGATAAAATGTCTAAGCTTTATTGGATGTGATCCAATAGGAGAATGTTGAAATTAAGTAAATTCTATGTTGTCTTGTATTCTTTATGAGTGTAGTTCCAATCTAAAACTCCTAATCAGCAATGTGCATTTACAATGTGTAAACGTCTTTAAAAAAAGTTGCTTGTTTTTGCTGTAAACGAGGTAAATAAAATATTTTAATTTTTCTGGTTGGTTTCCGTAATGTGGAGAACTGAAGGAGCACTTTTATACTACTTCTTGGATCAGCTTGCAAGGTAGAGTTGCTGGCTTCTACACCGAAAACATTTTTTTTTTGAAATTAAGACAAAGTAAGGATACTGATAGAACTCTAACAACCTTCTGTCATATCACGAATAACTGGGCAACGGGTTTTTTAAGTAGGTAACATACTTAAATATTGATGTACTGAAAAAGATAGTCATAAAAATAAGCTCATCGATCTAAAAGTGATCAATAACAATTTGTTTACTTTTAGAATTCCCAGGAAAGATAAGCGTTACTCACGTTATGTGCCTTAAGTCCAAAAGGTTATCTACAATCGAGCCTCATCGATTTTATTCTTTTTTTTCGTATTACATACACTTAAAACTATACCTACATACTATATTTTATTTATTGATGAAAACATAAAGAAAAAGCCGTTCATTATAATCATTGTTTAATAACGATCAGACTCCTTTGTCTAACCGCATTGGAGTTGCTTTCACTTGTTCTTCTAGAACTTATAATTTTATTAAGAAAACCATACTTCAGTTGCGATCGGTGATAGGTACTCTGCATGAAATACTGAGCTCCGATTTATATTGTAGTTGGGGTAGTTGCTATTCAAAACTAAAAAACAATATCATCAGTGTTCAAGTTCTTATCTAGAACTAGGTAAGTGATCAGAACTAAAAATTTTTTTTCAATCACTTTAACATAAATCAGCGGGAAGGACTCGCACGATTCCTAACATAATTATCATTTACATTTGCCCTGCTGTGTTTGTTATTTTCATATATTATATATAGTAAATGTATATTTATATATAAAAATATATTCATTCATAACATCTTGCCCCCTCCCCCCCCCCCCTTAGAAAAAGCTGAAATGACGGCCCTGTTACCACGTATTAACTGGGGAGAATATTTAAAAGAAGCGATTCATTTTCCAGTTGAATTAGTTACCTGTAGTAATTACTAACTTGTTGAGTAATGTTTGATATTTCAATATAATAACAGTTTAAAGATGCAGTAATTATAGACTATTCTCAGAAAAAAACCCAAAAGACAATACGTATAATAAAAACTTTTTCAAAATGTAACAGTAGGTGTGTTTTTTCAACTGGATAAGATCACAATTGAAAAAAGAACGATATGGATCAACCCAAAAGCTAGTTTAGCAGGGTTAACGATCCTTTTGGTAAATGCCTTGGATAAGATGTATGGGCAGGACTACGTGTAGTTTCCCTTTATTGCATGCAGGGATGAAATTCTGTAGAAAATGTACAGAAATATAAAGGCTTTTTCAATAATTTTCAACATGCTGTCTCTATACTACACATTGACTTATGATTTTAGATCATCTCTTTATTGTTATTTTCAATGTAGAACGAATGATTTTGATGTTGATCCAGTTGAAAAAAAACTACGTGCAACCCGGTCATAACGTACCTTGAAGGACTAGAAAAGTAGAACGTTATAAACGATAGTACGTTATAACCAACATAAGAACCTTTCACATTTGTGATTGGGGATTAAAAAAAAGGAACGTTATAACCGAAAGTACGTTATAAAAATGCACTTTATAAGCGGGTTACACTGTATAGTCTATAGTAAAGTTTACTAGAATCCATCTTTACAGTTGCTTGAATTCCAGTAAATGACAGCTGAAATTCCGGCAATTTGACTATAACTCTAATAATAATTATAATCATCAATGGCGCAATAGCCCAAATTGGGCCTAAGTCGCCAAGCAGATTCGAACCTGGTACCAGGTGCACTAAGTCACCCAGACTACTAACTCTAATAATATAACCCCCAATTGTACCCATAGACGATCGCAATATCATTAACAGGATATTCAATTGATTTTTATTAATGTTCTACTGATTAATGCTTGAATTGCAGCATTTTAAACCATCTAGTAAAAGAGCTTATTCTAGTGATTAATTTCAATCAAATACTGAGGTCGTTGCCCAATACCTTGCTTCGTCTACGTCTAAGTCTAGTTATAACAGTTAATGAAGTCAGACGTAGCAAATCTGTGTCTAAATTCATTTTCGATTCGTGTCTTGACTGTCAATATTGTCGTTGGTTTTACGTGAACACCTGCCGTAAAGGCTTAATTCCACGGTCCTCTTCGGACACGGATTGATTTTGGGACTACAATCAGAGCCCCTCCAATACGTAGGCTGCCTTTTATGTTTCGGGATTTGGCAACCCTGGTGGTGCAATCTGGTAACTGACAGCTCTATCGTAAAGTTGGACATATTTGAGGTTATACGTACTCAGAACGTTTTGACATACGAGCGCTATTTGTGTTGTTTGCAGTAAGTTAAAAGATTTATCTCAGCTCAAAAATGGAATTAAATCGTGAACATTTTCGTGCGATTATTTTTTACAACTTTCGACGTGGATTAACTCAGCAACAGTGTATAGATGAACTTAATTCAACTTTGGGCGATGAAGCTCCATCAAGGACCAGTGTTTATCGATGAAATGGTGAATTCAATCGTGGTCGTAGTTCACTTCAAGACGAATTTCGTGAAGGTCGTCCAAAATCAGTTGTTGTTCCGGAAACCATTGATGCTGTGCGCAAACGGATATTGGAAGATCGTCATTTGACCTATCGTGAGTTGAGACAACCTTAGGCATTAGTGGGACCAGCATACATTCAATATTGCATGATCATTTGATTGTCAAAAAAATTTTTTCGCGTTGGATCCCGCATAATTTGACAAAAGCTCAAAAAGATGCTCGTGTCAATTGGTCCAAAGAAATGCTCAAAAACATCAATTTGATGAGTCATCCACCGTATAGTCCTGACTTGGCACCGAATGACTTCTTTTTATTCCCGTACGTAAAAAACAAACTGAGAGGTCAACGTTTTTCGACACCTGAAGAAGCGGTTGCCGCATTCAGAATGCATGTTTTGGAGATACCTCAATCAGAGTGGCAAAAGTGCTTCGACAATTGGTTCAAACGCATGCAAAAGTGTATAGATTTTCATGGGGAATATTTTGAAAAACAATAAAGTGGTTTTCGATGATTAATATTTGTTTTTCTTCTCTAATCCCGAAATATAAAAGGCAACCTACGTAATAGAGGTACTGGTCTGGTATATAAGAATGCAAGCTCTTACGTAAATGTGTCTTGACTATCAGTCAATCTAAGCAAACGTAAAAAAAATTCAAATTTTTCTATTGATTTTAATTAATTTTTGATTTTTTAAGGGCCGGTTTCACAGTCGAAGTTTAAACTTAGGATCTTACGAACAAATTCCTAAGTTTAAACCAATTTTTTGGTTTAAACTTCGACTGTGAAACCGTGTCAAATAAGCATCAGCTGATCCATTTTGACGATTTAGCAGAGCTTTTTCTAAACTGTTATAATAGCAATGCTATGCTGTGACGTCAACATAGACGTAGATGAAGCAGGATATTGGAAAACGACTTGAATATCTATTATAGTTTACTCTAATGAATTAGCTATCTTGCAAGATTTCAGTTAAAATATCTTAAAAATTATTGACTGTATACTCTTGCCGTCATACACTCCAATCCCATTAGGTTGTTAATAACATTTGGAATCTAAACAAGGTTTACACCTCCCTTGCAAAAAAGGTGTAGCCTTAATAAAAAATCCCGTCTTATTTTCTATAGATTTTTCATTTATTTTTTAATATGTACAATAAAGTATTTTAATCGATCAAACCCAGAAAATTTTTTCTACGTTTTTCCGTCTTTTACGCTGTCCGCATAAAATCGGACAAATTCGTTCCCAAACTCAATTACCTATAGATGGCTCCGTTTAATAGTAAATGACCAACATATGTATGAGTAAACGGCTTAATTTTTAATGGAAATCGTATAGGTATGTTGTTAGTGCATATATAGAGATAAGTTAATATTCCACGTAATACGCGTATTCTTCATATAGGTACATACCGACTTCATTCGTTTAAAAGTCTTTGAAGGACTTTTCTGTGGGAGCTACACAAAGGGTATAAGCTATAATGCTCACTTACTCACTTAAAAATTTAAGTGTAAAATTTCGATTTGCTGGCGATGCGGCGTGATGTAGGAGTTGTTTGTCAAGGATTTTTGTACAAAGGCCATTCGAAGGACCCGATTTTCATATTCAGGCTTCCACCTTCAACTATTGGAAAATTAATGTGTGTTGAATTTAAAATTTCTAACATAACCAGTTCTAGAGTTATTGCTTAATTTAAATGACCCCATTTTTAATTGACTTTTGTATGACAGCACCCTGAAAGAATACTATGATATAGTTAGCTCGTTAAAGAATTTACGAAATCTATTTAACGAATACTGTCAATATTTCAGAGGTACTTTTCGCCATCATTGAATTGAATACCTTTTTTCGTCAGAGTCTTCATTTTATGTGCAACAAATTTTTAGTCTGCCTTGAAACTTATAATAACTATTCCATGATATCATCCAGAGTTTAAAAAATAATTACGTTTACTAAAATTGCATCAGGAAGATTATAACTTCACTTACTAGTTGATGAAATCACGACTATAAAAATACGCTGATGTAAATTTGTTTATAAAATTTCGGATTCGAATTCAAAGTAGTACGTACCTACTTTGAACATCCGAGTACTTCATATTTCTAGCACGGAGTGAAATTTGTTAGTATAATCACACACTAGCCAGGTTCATACTTCACAGGATTTATATTATCTTTTGACTGAAATGTATTAATTAAACGGCACACCCTGGAACGAATAATTCAATTCGACGCACAGATCAATTTAAACTCAGCGCGAGTAAAGCAGTCGCAAGCAAAACAGCGAATTATCGTCTTAAGATTCAACGATTGTGTCCTATTTATGAAATAATCGAGTGGGTTACAAATTGAATTTGTAAAATTTCTTGCATTTCTAAATTTAGTTTCTAATGTTTTGAGTAGCAAAACTCCTATGCTGTCCTATAATTTACCACATGTGCTCGTCGTATATGATACAAGTGCTCGTATGCACATAAAATCTGTCTCTAAAAAGTAGTTTCAAGTGCCACAGACGAACCAATCTTGGCAATAAAATGCATAGAAATAAAGCTGACCCCCTTTGATGTGGTTTTTTACGACGTGCTGTAAAAGTACTCCATCCCAGAACCATCCATGATCTTGAATTGTAAATGATGTTTATGCGCTAAGTAATGAAGGTACCTTTAGCTTTCCAGACAGGTATTTATTTTTTGCAAAAAGCAAACAGCACTTACTAATAGTGTCAGCTTCAATTGAACTTCATACTCGATTGTTCACGGTCAATCGAAACTGGTTTTTTTTTCATGCACTTCATTTTCAGAACTGAGGTTATTTCAGTCAACATTTTAATTTTAATTTAATTGACCACCTGACTACCTTGACGTAATTCTTATTTTATTACGAAGTCCGATACAAAAATTCTGTGATCGATCAAAACAGAGAAAACGATTAGTTAAACCAAAATGATTAGCAAAAATTTACTGTTGATGACGACAGCGAAATATTCATAAGTCCAAAATTTTGGCTAGTTCGAGCTTTTATTACTCGTGAGTGACATGTAATTACGCATGCGCATTTTTATTTTGTTATTTTTAGTCAACCGGAAAAGTTAAAAATTGCTTAAAAATGCTCATGCTAAATAAGTTTCTTTGTCAGAGTGATATCAACCGAATCAGAATGACGCGATTCGTGCGGCTTCAGTTTCAGCTTTAGCTTCACCCCCATCTTAAAAAAATATGTAAATAACATAAGAAGGTTGATTCCGTAATCTCAAGTGAGATCACTTTTCGTAGATTTATGTCACGTGAGTTTTTTAAGGTCGTGAAATAAAGATATCACTAGAATGTGTTTGACTTGTATTTAGACACTTTCTATAAAAATTTCTTCGGGTTTCAAATATTAAAATATAATAAAAATTCAGTGGCGAACGGGAATGGTGCTGGTGGGTTTATGGTTTGCAAGTGTGGTAAGGATGCCTGGTAATATAATTTACTTGCCGCGTACCGCGGCTACGCTTGCTACGATCACGTTTGATTGGTGCTATACTATCGTTACTCCCGTTGCTTCCATTTCTTCCGTTACTGCCATTGCTCCAGTTGATCCCATTACTCCCATTTCTCCCGTTGCTTCTATTTCTCGCGTTACTTCCATTTCTCCCGTTGCTCCCGTTGATCCCATTGCTCCCATTTCTCCCGTTGCTCCCATTATTTCTGTTGCTCCCGTTCCTCCATATTCTATCCATCTTCCACCATACCCCATCCACCATCCTCCATTCTCTATCTTTCATCCTCCATCCACTATCCAACATCCTTCGTCCAATTTTACCATTTAGTAATATGAATGCATAACCAATACAACGAAAAAGAACGAAGTGCATCTAAATCATATGAAATACAGTCAAATGTTGAAATAACTCTCGTACCACCAATTGTAAAATGATTTTGCTAACGCAGAAACCTTCGCGGGAGTGCGCTCAATATATCAGCGAAGTTTCATCGTAATCGGATGAATGCAAACTCTCCGCTCGCAAGTCTTACGGAAGCTTTATCGAAGTTAAAAATCCACAAACCTCCATAAGACTGTTGTTATTTACTTATATAAGGCCTCATAGAGGATATTACCGAAGCAATTGTTTCTGGAAGTTCAGCACTTCGCTCGCAAGTCTTACGGAAGTCTTATCGAAGTTAAAAGTTCATAACCTGCAATCAACAGACTTATCGACTACGGAAAATCAAAATGCGAAACTTGTTTGCTAGTTGGACAGCATGTACTCTTACAAAATATTTCAAGATCATATAGTTTAACTATCAAATAAATCAATTTTAAAATAAAAATGGTTGAGAAGTAAAATATGAAACTATAGCTACTGAACTGTAACTTTCTATCGTTCTTGATTTGCATAAGCTCCAATAGAACTTCCACCGTTAAGTGTCCGAATTCTTTCCACAGTCGCTGTACATAAATGCGAATTATGTACAGTTCCAAAAGATTTGTTCAAATATATTTAGCTCCGTCTTATAAGCCTAATGCTTGCGCACCTGCACCCCACAACATGCAAGAGAAAATAAGTAAAGCATTGGTTCTCAAATGCTTTCTCCTATGGTCCTGTACTACTTACTACTCCATAAATTAAAAAGTTACGCCAAGACTGATTGCAGATATTTCAATAATTTTCAGCATTTTATTGCTATAACTATACAAAAGTAGAATACTTTATGGATTGTGAAAGAATGATCTAATCCAATTAGTTCTGTACACAACGGTTAAAACTAAAGATGAATTGAAAAATTTGTATAAGTGAGAACAAAAACCAGTCTTGTATTCTAGTCGGCAATTTATTAATAGCGTGGGGCAAAATATTCTCGGCAAAAATTATCGCCGACAAACTATAATGAAGCAAACAAACATGCAAATGAACTCCCTCATACGAACATTCAAAAGAAACTCATTGACTGCATAAAAAGACCGAGTTTCCGGCGATTCTATTCAAAGAAAGTGCGAGGCGTTCTTTTAGGCCATCTTGAGTCAAGTTTCAAGTACGTGCACAGAAACAGATCAGTGCAGATATGAGGTTGATTAAAATTTAAAACTTCACACTGTATAGTGTAGCGCGTTAAAATGTTTTGAAACCGCGACTTTGAGCTTATTAACAGAAAATGAAATTCGTTCTGGACTGAATATAATCGGACATTCTCACGGTTACTGAATATTTCAATCTAATACCGAGCACTTATTTATTTTATTACTAGTACAGTATACAGTTCACACCTGAGATAATTTAACGTAATCTGTGCACGAGGGCACTATACATTTTTTTATAAAGATTCTACCGTTTTTTGTTAATAAACAATAAAAAAAATTATATGAGAATAATACAAAGTTAAATCAGAAGTTGGTTTTCAGGTCAAATCTATTTGGTGAAAGTTGCTTCTGATAAGCCCAATTTGAGTATAAAAAAAAACTAATCAATTAACTATGTTATACTATTCATGTTTAATCGAAATTACAGCTAGTGTGGGAACGTATGTATACAGCATTCTATTTACTACCAGATATGAGCTTATCAGATTTTGCGCAAATAACTTTGTACTTATCAGCGCCAGCGGTCATATTTCATGGCTTCACAGTCCTTATGTAATTAGAGTAATTTGTTATGTCTATGGAACTACTACATATTCAGCCAAAACGTGATAAAAATTTTAAGCTAAGAGCACTTTTAAAACCATTACGTATCTATGCTATTTTGTGTTGGCTTCAAAAGTAATCTGAACTTCATAAACAAATGTAGCCATTACCTGTGAACTACAAAAATATTATTGACACTCTCATGTGAAGCTTATGATAATAACTCATAGAGCTTCATTCTGCCCATCAAGGCAACAATTGGAGGATTGAGACTATAAACATGAGCCGGGGATGTTGTGTGTCACCTCTGCTATTAAATTTCGTTGGGTTACTGGGAAAAGGTACTAACCCGGTTTTCTCGAAATTGCGTTAATACCACGTATTCCTTGCAAAAATTAAGTGAAATTAAATTTCTCGATGATCCATCTTCATAGAGTCCACCTCAGCAAAAACAGTGTAACTCACATCAGATGCGTTGCTCTAAAGTACATTTTTGATAAAATTCACTTTTTTCAAAATGTAGAAAATGAACGCTATTTTAACTAGGCTTGTGTAGTTCGTGTGGGAACTAGTTCGGAGGAGCGTTCCCATAAGTGAAATGAACGAACAAGTTCGCAGTAAATTCCGGTCCTAGTTCGTTTGTAGGAAGTAGTTCATCTCTCGAACTGGAAACTAAAAGAAGGAACTAGTTCAGTGCTCGAGGGAAGTGAGGACCTTTTTTTCTAGGTCATCATATTCCCGTACACCAGTTATTATTTCTTTCTCGTGAACTACAAGAACGAACTAGTTCGCGGTGGCTCGGGAATTAGTTCATTCGCGATCACTAAGGTGAACTATAATGCGCAAGCCTAATTTTAACACCATAAGTCAAGACTAGGTAACCCCATTTGGCAACTCTATGATAGGTTACTGTAATTTGGACTATTCTTCTACTCATTCGTATCTGTATTCTTTGTGAGACATTTTAAGTCGTTTCAAAAGACGGAGCTAATAGTGGTTTGTTCTTTTGCAAGGTCTTGTGTACACTTAGGGTTACCACATTCTTCATATACTTCACACTAATCAATTGGACCAATGTAGTGTCTATCAGGTGAAGCTTATGGCGATCAAGAAAGCCATATCCTGGCAGAGGTGCAATGTGATATCTACTAGGTATATTAGCATTTTCACACACAGCCAAGCGGCACTAAAATCCTTGGACTGGACTTATTCTGCGAGTACTACTAAGGACATGTTTAATATTCTGTCCCACAGAGCACAGGGATATTCCAGTAACTGTGGATATTACAGGTCTCTGCTGGCGTACACGCTTGGCGTGATAGGACCTCCCTCCCTAGGCCAATTAGATTATGTCAGAATATCGGAATTTGGGTGCGCCTCTTTTTATAATATGTAAGCTGCTACTTGAAATGAACTCAGTTCAGAAAACCAACCCAAGATGGAAAGCCGTCATTGCATTACAGATTTGGCCCAAGCAGGAACTGATACACTGTAAGGGGTTAATTTCGCTCAAAAGGGAGAATATCTGCACCATAGTTGGTGTCCTGACCGAACACTGTTTTATAGGCCGGTATACTAAAGAACTTTGATTTTGCAGAAGCTAATTCGATGTGGAGGAGGAGATAGTCCCCCATTTCTCTGCACCGGTCCAGCACTATCCGCAAGGAGTAAGACTCATCTAGGAGCGTACTTCTTCTACAGTCCCAGTGACTTTGCCGAGAATCCAAAGCTTCACTGTAAGCTCTAAATGGTTTAGTGATTATGACCGAAGACCGTGGGAACATAAAGGACACTTTAGGTCTAATGGTGTCTAGTGTTCTTACAGGCAGGTGCGCGTACCTTACCTACCTAGTCAATTAAACTTTTAAGAAGTCATACCATAGATACTTTCGTTTAAAGACTACACCATGCACGACAATTTTTTTCGTGTATAAGTCCTTCCAATAAAAAATTGTTTACTGAAAAAAAACCACGTCTCATATCACTTTATATTAGCTAATCAAGAAAATATTAAGTTTACTTATCGCACCAAGAAAAAATACAATTAATTGTTAATTTAAAAACCAATTTCCTGTTAAGCTAACCACCACCGGCCTATAGACGTCTTGTCATGTCAATTCAAGCGGTCTTATGCGATAAAAAAAGAGACATAAATAAAATATTTTTAGTTTATTGGAGAAGTGCGGTCGACATGCTACCATGCGGATGTCAGTACTGTTTATTATTAAATTATGTAGGCATTTTGTTTCCTTCTAATTGAACATGAAAGGAACTAATGTTTTTAGATTCTAACATTTCAAACAAAAAGAGATTGTATAATAGGGATATTGGGGTTTCAATGTCCATCAATATTAATTGCTATTTTGAACTAATTTCAGATATAGTATTTGATATAACGTGGATAATGCCCTTGTACTATTTTTAATATCAAATACAGACCTCGTTCTTTCATCATGACCTTTGACGCAAGATATATAAAACGTGTGAGTACAGCATTATAAATACTGAACTCCGACTTTTATTGTAGTGAGTGGTAAAGCAGAGTGAGGAGAATGCATATAGTTTACTATCTTTTAAGGACTATTGAGAGAGTGCTACTCAAATGAAGAAAAATTCTACCATTTTCAATTTCATATCTGGAACTATGATTCTTATGTAAAATGGTCCCATTTTTTCGGGCTTTTACATGCTGCCTGCGAGAAGGACTGACTCGGTTTTCAGAATACTTTTCTTTTCCCCTTGAAACTATTTTGAAATGTGTACAAAATTTCAAATCAGCCTTAGGCTTTTAGATTTATCGGGCAACACTCCTACACACACTCTTGAAGGACTTTTGTATGTACCCGAAAGAGTGAATGAATTTAATGAATGTTGTTTTTTTTTAACTAATTTTTTCTATCTAACACCATTGAAATATCAAATTGGACAACATTTTTAATTCCTACCTTGAAGAAGCTAAATTTATTAGTCCATATGTAGATGTCGTATTCGAATGATCATTCCCGTTCACTGATCATTGAGTTTTAACAATGACATATGAAGAGTACAGGGGAAAACCGTTTAAGTCAATTTTTTTCAAAATCGTGATATGCTTGCCATCATACGGGCATTTGACACACCTTTCAAAAATAAATGTTTCAGTACAGAGAAATACGGGGAAAAAAACCGTGTGACGGGGAAGAATCGTTATAGTCCAAAAGTTACTGGGGAAAAAACCACAGAGTCCACGAGCCAAGACCAGACGCTCCTCTACGCAGGATTAATCAACAATCATCTGCTGATTATTCCTTATCATTCTGACTTCACTTTACTTGTAGATTTTTCTTATCAATTTTATTTGATTTCGTTTAGATATTTGAAAGATTTCTGAAGACGAGACTTGATAAAAACCGGGGAAAAACCATACTTATAACTTTTTTAATTTTTATTCATTCAAAATTTGGAAATACTATGCAACCCGGTTATAACGTACCTCGTGGGGACCACAACAAGTAGAACGTTATAACCGATAGTACGCTATAACCTACATATGGAAAAAATTGTTTGAAAATTTTTGTATACTTGCCGAATTAGTAAAAAAAAATATGATTTCATTTTTTTGTTTTTATCTAATTTTTTTGTTAGTTATAGTATGTTAGTAAGTTACCACAAAGTTTTGGTCCGAATCTTTTTGGAAAATTCATATCTCTTGTAATTTTTATCCAAAAATAATGAAATAGAGCTTATTTTAAAGTAGGAGGCTGTCGCAATATCAAAAAAATAGTACAAATAAAAATTATTAAGAAATTTTTTTCAAATCGACCGTAAACAGATCGAATTAATATTTTGTACGTTATAAAGAACTCAAGTTCTATGAGAAAGGGTACGTTATAACCAATATGTATATTATAACAGTGTACGTTATATCCGTACAAAAATACAAGAACTATTCACATTTGTGCATGGTGATTGAAAAAAAGTACTTTATAATGAAAAACTTGTTTTTGTTTTTGTTTTTCTCAAAATGACAAAAACCGAATAACGTTTTTTTTTTTTTTTACGGCCGTCGTTATAACTTAGGGGGTCACCCTTTAATGCGATTGCACAGCTATAACGAACTATCACATTTGCCATTTCGGCATTGTCACATGTCTACGCTTTATCTGTCGAAATAGAGTATGCCAAATTTTGGATAGGTTTCATATTCAGTTCATTTCATTTCAGTTCTTAATTAATCGCCGCCAACCGACACTAGATCACACAGTATCTCCTCTCATCCCAAACAATTGAGATGAGTCGTGGGTTTTGATAATTATTACACTAGTAGTAGTATTTTAATATTAATTTCAAAAGTCTTACGAAAATTTAACAAAACACAAAATGAGTCCTGTAGTTTCATAAAATTTCCAACACTTGAAAAATTTTTGCTATTTACATATTGTTCATATCGTGTTCAAGAAAAATTAGCTTTAGCTTTTTTTTGGAAAGACGTCGAACATTTTCCGGTTCGTCGAGCCGGATTTTGATTCGTCGAACCGGATGAACAAGAAGAGGCGAGGTGAACAAAAATATTATTGAAAACCTGAATTGAAAAATATGTTGTTGAGCCGCATTTTGTAGGAAAACTATAATTTTCCGCATTTTACAATATACCTATGTACATAATGTACCTATATCGGATTGGTAAAATACAGTTGAAGCAAGTGCTCCTTCTACACCACTCTAAAGTATTACGAGTATACACAGTGCAAGCCGGTTATAACGTACCTTAAGGGGACCATTAAAGTAGAATGTTATAACCGATAGTACATTATAACCAACATAAGAACCTTTCACATTTGTGAATTGGGATTGAAAAAAGGTACGTTATAACCAGAAGTACGTTATAAAAGTGCATTTTATAAGCGGATTGCACTGTATGTAAATACTAAATAATAATCTGGTCTTCTGACTCTTGTAGAGAAGATATGGTAAGCATTGTGAGGAGAACGATGTAGAATGATCTCATACAATAGTGAAATATCACTTTCAATATGTTATTCATTTTGATGACGATGATATTTATTTTAAATGAAAATTATCAAAAGAGCGATGACATCATACAAAAATATTTCTCAAATAACATATCGTCATTCGAGGGTAATTATGCGAAATTTTGATTGCAACATAGAAACATTCAATTCATCAATAATTTGCTGATAAACCGATCCAAAGGTCGACATTATTCCTTAGTATAAAAGTGCTTTCTTCTGAAAGAGCTAGGCGATTGATAAATACTTGAATCAAAGCAACTTAGAGGCAATGACCAACATTTTTGTCCTTGGCAATGTGCACCTCAACAAACTAGTTCCCAACATGCATTAATAATGACATAAAAAATAAGCTGCTCGTCATGTACGACTACAAATGTGAAATCGACTTCTTTTAACTTATAGCCTTAGTTTATGGGTCTATCTAACTCAAAGTGATAGAGTGATGTTACTGTACACTACAGTTAAGCATTTCTCGATAGGTAGACACAACCTAGTTGCTAGCTACTAGCCAGTGTATTTGAAGTTCACGTATGTGCATATTTTCTCTCGGTCAGCTGTTTTCCGTTTAAAATTTTCTCAGCGAACCTTAAGTAGTGTTATGCACCTCGTTATTTATAACGCAATGCAAGTAGGTAATACAAAGCCTGAAGTTATAATCCAAATCGTCTGGTTACGGTTAAGGTCAGTTATAATCCAAAATCGAACTGGCCTGTCATCGTGCCTTTGCTTGTGTAATTTGGAACTAACGCCACATAATATTGAAAATAAAAAAAAAAACCGCGATTTTATTAAACACATTTACAACACAAAGACTACACTCATCCCCTATTTTGTTTATACAAATTTTAAAAACAATTTGCATAGCACTCGTATCATCATCGTGACGTTCACCTACATCCGACCGAAACACTACAAGACTTTTGCGACTTGCATTTCAATTTTCGAATATTTTTAGTTGCTATTTTTAGCGAAATTACGTGTGGGGAAATGATTCGGATTGAAGTCACGCACTGTTCTTAAGACCGCACACACGGAATTGAGGCAAAGAAAATGGGATTGTGTTTAGATAATTGAAAAAAAATAATAAATAAATAAAATCATCGCAACGGAATCAATAAAAAATTGAATTTTTCCACTTTACGAGTAAAAAACACTACTCAGGTAGACTGTGCTATTGACGAAATACCACGTACCGCGTATTGCAACAATAGACCACACCGCACCTTAGCACTTCACTTCGACTTCGACTAAAGCAAAAAGTCGTATCGTGAGCACTCGCTCTAAGATTTAGCGATTTTCTAGATCCACCAACGTAAACGTCTCTAGAAGCTCGACTCGCGTAATTTTTCGCGCTTATAAGATTCGAGCTTTTTTCTACAGGTTGGTCTTCGGTTAACTAGTACAAGCACGAGTACACACGATGTGATATCATCGAAAGTACATTGCCCAACTGCCACAGTCCCGACCAGAGTAAATGTAATGCCGATAGTACGGAGAACGAAGTATACTTTGTACGTACCGATTCGATTAAAAGTCGCAATCAGGGCTTAACATAGCTACAGTCGAGTGGTGCTTTATTGATCCATGGGAATATCAGAAATTGCGTTATGGAAAATATTCTTTAATACGACTACAAGGCCTTTCGGTGAGGGTTGGTCTTGACTCTTTCTCTTTCTGTTTAGAATGTCGTTAATATAATTGATTATCCCATTAAAAACTACGAATAGGTATACCCACTTCTGTTAAGGTCGCATGCAAGTATTTTTGTATTTTTACTAGCCTCATACAGCGGCTACGCTCGCTACGCTCACGATTGTTTTGTGCTATACTATCGTTATTTCCATTTCTCCCGTTGCTTCCGTTGCTTCGTTCCTCCCGTTGATCCCGTTGATCCCGTTGCTCCCATTTAGCCCATTTACCCGTTACTCCCGTTGCTTCAATTTCTCTTTTTACTTCCGTTGCTTCCAGTTCTCATTTCTCCCATTGCTTCTCATTTCTCCCATTGCTTCTCATTTCTCCCATTGCTTCCATTTCTCCCGTTACTTCAATTTCTTCCTTCCCTTGCTCCGTTGCTCCCGTCGATCCCGTCGATCTCGTTGATCCCATTTCTTCCGTTGCTCCAATTTCTCCCGTTGCTCCCATTTCTTCCGTTGTTCCCGTTGCTTCCATTTCTCCCGTTAGTTCCGTTGCTCCGTTTCCGTATTTGTGGCTAAAAACTCAACTAAAGAACACCCTGAACTATAGCTTGAAATTTTGAACCTGGTCGAATTTGTAAGACATACGGCCCCATTCTGAAATTGTGACCTATCACAGGTCACAACCTGCTACCGCAAAAAAGGCCAATTTTGTGAACTTACCATCTCCGATTCTTTTAAAAAAATTTTTGCTTGAAGAACTAGTGAAAAAAAAATATGATTTCAACTTTTTTTTTCTATTTCATTTTTTTTGTTAGTTATAGTATGTTAAAATTTTTGCAAAAATTGTGTCCAAGTACTCTTTTAAAATTCATATCTGTTAGTTTTTATCATCTAATATGTATATAAAATAAAGTCAGTTTTTATGGAAATTACGATTAAAATCTACACCTGTGAACCGTTCCCTCCCAAATTTTGCATGGACATTCTCGAGACTACCGGACATGTAGTGAACATAATTATATATTTCCGAAATTGGTGGTTTGCGAGTTATTTCAACATTTGAGCTTTTTAGTAAGTTGAATCAGATGAACTTGACTTAAAAATAAAAGTTTACTACTGGCAGTCGTAGCCGAGCGGGTAAGGCGTCTGACTAGAAATCTGGGAGCGTAGGTTCGAATCCTGCCGACCGCGAACATGTGTGATTTTTTTTTTTAATTTATGGGTTTCGATTTTACTACCGGCGAACACGTGACACATAATTATGACGTGACACATGATTATGACACATAATTATGACGTGAAACATAATTATGTATTATAGAAATTGGTGGTTCGCAAGTTATTTCAAAATTTGAATGGATGGAATATGGAGGATGGTGAATAGAGAATGGAGGATGAATGGAGGATGGTGGATGGAGGTTGGTGGACGTAATTATATATTTCCGAAATTGCGAGCTATTTCAACATTTGAGTGGATGAAGTATGGAAGATGGTGGATAGAGATTGCAGGATGGTGGATGGGGATGGAGAAAAATGAAAAGTGAAAAATGAGAAATGAAAAATAAAAAATTAAAAATTATATACCTATTAAAAATTAAAAATGAAAAGTATTAAAAGTGAAAAATGAAAAATGGCTTTAATGTCTCCAGTTTCTTGAGCTGAAAAGTGTTTTCGAAACAGGAGTAATGTATCAACGGGAGAAACAAACAAATTTTCAAAATGAGCTGGAAAAAAAACTTGAAATTATATTTTTTTTTGCACTAGTTCATCAAGCAAAAAAATTTTCAAACGAATCGGCGATGGTAAGGTCACAACTTTTGCAATTTTTGATGAAATGACCCAGCTACGTTTTTTCGTATTCTGGTGCTGCAGTCACAAGAAAAGTCATAATAATTTTTCCACATAAGTATGTATGTAGTTGGAGACGTGTAAAAACGATGTGTAAGTATTATTTATCTATTTGGCTTTTGCAAGTGTATAATGGAAAGTTGTTGTGGCTTAGTAAACATCTAAAACGTGAAAAGCCAAAGTAACTTTCAAATGTATTATAGATTAATAAAAACAAATCATTTGCGTTAGTTTTTTTTCAATATTAAGTATTGAAACTGCACGAAACGTTAAACTTGTTTGCCTGGATGGCCGTTGTGATCACCTATTTCGATGGTCACAATTTTGTGATATTTTTTCAAAACGTCAAAATTGTGACAAACGCTAGAATATGAAAAGTCACAGATTTTCTAAAATTATGACTCTCCGCTAAAATTGTGACTTGTGACATACTTATGACTGTATACAGAAGGGGTTATCTGTAAGTTCGTTAGTGGGCAAAATCGTCCAACTCTTTCGGGTAGCTACCATACAAAAAGTCCTTAAGAGGGGGTAAGTGACTTGGACTTAATCAAGTTTTTTTTTATATTTTATCATTTCTCTGCATTCGAATAAAACAAACTGCAGATTTTTCCGATCGGTAAAAGTGCTCAAAAAGTTAGTTCAATTGGGAAAGTTCGGTAATATTTTGGTATTACGTATACATTTTCACATGTATTTTTTATTATATTTCAAATGAAAAACAACACTTAAGTGGCCCATACACAGGCGAGCATGTTGGCGCAAACATAGGCTTGCGCAAACTTTAGTCTTAGCGCATACACCGGCGAGCATGTTGGCGAGCCTCAGTTGCTTATTGGATTCCGCCATGGCAACAACTTGTGCTTGTCTGGTTCTATTTCCACTTGCACACATGATATGCCTTTTTTGCAATTGCAGGTTTCTTGCCTATCTCTAATTTTACTCGCCATGTTTCAGGCTTACTCTCATAGAGTTCAAGAAACTCTACCCAAAACTCCGATTTTATAAATCGTGACATTATTGACTTCTTCCAACGACTGCAGTTGAACAACTGAACACTGAAGTTTGCGCAAACATCACCATACACGTGAAAACATACGCCAACACCAACATGTTGGCGCTGAAAACTCAAAATATTTTGATTTTTGGGCGAGCATGTTTGTGCAAACGGCCAACAATGCCATACACGAGCGAATTGGCTTGCGCAAACCCATGTTTGCGCCAACATGCTCGCCTGTGTATGGGCCCTATTAATCTGATAAAAAACAGAAGAAGATTTGAAAACAGAACCAATGCCATCTGTGTGATTTGTATTAACAATATAAATAAAATTTAAATTTAGAGAGAAAACCATTGAAAAATGATTAAAACTAAATGATTGTAGTTTTTTCTCTCTCCTGAACAATTTTTTTTCGCATTTTTTTCCATAAATGTTCCTTTTTCTCGAAACTGATAACAGATATAAAAATGATTTTTTTTCCTTAAAGATAGAAACATGGTATTTATACTGAATGAAGGAATTTTTAAAAAGGTGATTCTAAATACTTTTTTTTAAAGTTTAAAAAATATGAAAAAGTTTTAAACTTTCAAAGCTTATAAGTCAATTAGTTTTTAATATTTTTTTAAAATTCCTTCGTTCAGTAGCATTAGATTTACTAACCTAATATGTGTAAAAAGATTGATTAAATTCGGTCGAGCGGTTCCTGAGAAAAAAAGGTACATGAATTTGTATGAAAACTCTTCAAATCACTAACCCCCTTAAAACACGTGTTCAAGAGTATTAGCCAATAACTTCCTTGTATACGTTTGTTTTCCAAGAGTTGCAGTTAAAGTTAAGAATATGAAAAACTTAAAATGAGTCCTTCAACTAGCTGAACAATCTCCTGTTTAAAAATCTCCACACTCAATTTACGGCACTCACTTAACTCTAGAAATCGTTAGCTACGAAGTTAAAATTTTGTTCAAATTAGTTTTGAAGGCAATCCAATTGCAATATGTAGTAAGGAAAATTCTTTGACTCCTTCGAGTAGCTCCCACACAAAAAGTCCTTAAAATACGTGTTCAAGAATATGGATGGTTTTTTGCAACATTGAAGTAGTTAAAAAATGAACCTTGAATTGTATGATAGGTATTACAGGTACATACTATAAATATACACATTACAGTTTATTGTACATGTAAATACATAAATGAGTACATGGAGACTGGTCTAGTCAGCACGTAAACGTGATCATAGAATCACGCTTGAATCGCAAACTAATCCTTAAAGTGTAATTCCTTAAATTCGCTTTTGAAATGGTATAGTGAACAAATTTCTAATCAGTATCGCTAGCTGTTTCCTTATCACAAAATACACTTATTAACGGATCGATTAGTTATGTTTTGACATCTCAATTGTAATTTACAAGATAAAATATTCCATTTTCATACGATCATCCAATGGGTTAGTAATTACTATGTCGAGCGAGTGTTCATTTCAACTAAATGTGACGAAAACATTCGATTAATTTCATTATGATTGACCGTAACAACTGTGTAGGCAATCTTACTGCGTAAATTTAAAGTATACATACGAGTATGTACCTTACAATGCAAGATGGAATGCTTTAAAATTCATGAATTCAAATTGATGTTTACTGGCTACAAGTGTGATAATAAAGAATGAGAGGTCAATCGGGCAACTAATTTGTTTGCACGAGTTTTATTAACGAATCTGTAATATGCACGGTGAAAAAGGTGTGTTGATTAACGTCTTCCCGAACACCAGTGACTGTTTGACTTTAGCTTATACCATGGATACACTACTTGTAGGGGAAGGTGGGGCAAAGTGGGCCAACAAGGTAAAGTGGCCCCCTTAAAATTTCTAGTTTGCAATAACGCAATCTCTTAGCAAACAAAATTATTTGATAAAGCTTCAAGCATTGACCACAATGCACTATAAAAGAAATCCACTTTAATTACAGTTCCTCGAATTCTCTCCTATTACGATTTTGGCACTATTTGATGTAAATATCAGTGTTTAATAGTTTGATTAAAAAAACTTGTTAGCGACTGAGAATTATTTGGAACAGTATCCTTGAGATTGGGGTACGGATTGTGAAACTTGCAAAGTAAGATTTGATGATTATTTAAAAAGTATATAAATTTTAGCAGATCTACTATTTAGTGTTCATTCGGGGTAAAATGAGCCCCGGCCGAATTTTACCCCATACCAGTATCATTTTATTTGATAATTAAAAATAACAACTCTAACATGGCTAGAACGTACAACAAATGCAAATGCAACAACAGTGGACTCAAGTTACGATGAAAAATGCAATAGCTTCTGTTGCTGAAAAAAATTGACCTAAAGAAGGCCAGTAAATATTTTGGTGTTCTCAGGGCTACTCCTCAAAGCAGAGCACGCTCTCAACACACTTAATTTCATTTCAATTTATTAAAATCATATTGTTTGTCTTAATTCATCCATTGCCATATTCCTTTACTCCAGTTTTGGATGAAATTATACCATACCCTTCGGATCACTTTGCCCCAGTAGTGGGGCAAAGTGGGCCCTTTGAAGTTTGTATAGCAAGAAGTAGATAACTTTCTTATCAGCATTAATAATTTAATTTCACGAATACTTGACTCAGCTAACATCCTAAGCTATCGAATTTGCATGAAAAGGATTTTATAACTATAACCCATTTCACAGAATCTCGGTACAAACCTTAGGGGGCTCACTTTGCCCCACCTTCCCCTATATACATAAATCATTATATCGGCAATATCACCAGCGTATCACCCAATAATGTGCTTATAGTACGTCAACGTACTTGCATCGCCTATCACGATTTCAATAAAGAAATTTTTAGAGTAACTTCGGGTAATATGGTATACCCTTAAGGTTTTCATCAATGGCTCCTAAAGTATCATGAAAAAATCAACTGTTATTAGCTACAAATACTTATTAATTAGTTTGTTGTCATTTTCCATTTAATTTAGACTATTTTTCGAATTCATTGAGAACTTATTTTGAAAAATATGTCACTATGCCTGTAATTGCATTTAGAAAACTTGGCGGGAATTGTGGTATATGTACCTACACTGGATGGGTAATGTGGTATACTTAATGCTACCAACTCATTTTCGACAAAATGGAGTATATTGGCATTTTTGGCTCTCGAAAAAGGAGTATTTAGGAGTATAATAGTAGAAAAAGGAGCATATAAAAGGAGTATCTCAAAAACTCAACTTTTCATTAGAAAACCGTTTATTTCAAATGATGACATGGAAATACACTTTATTATTCTTCCGAAAATGAATCAATAGACGTAGCACCTGGGCTAGTTCCAGTAAATGGTTTTGTTTTTTTAAAGTCATATTTCTCTTGAGATGCAATTTACTTCAACACAGCAATCATATTCCAAATTATTTTTCACGAGCAGTAGCGACTTACTTAAGTGTTGATGGTTGTAGAAAGACTTCTCTAGAGTCCAAATCTTTTTGGCTTTCGCGAAAACACGCTCAACTGGAGATGTTGTACGAGGAAAACACAGGATAAACTCGATGATATCGTTTGGCTTCATTTTATATGTATGCAAATCTACTTGATATCACAAACAAGTGCGTTTAAAGACACAGTGGAATGAGGCGGCGTTTAATTCTAGACAAAACGTTGCCAGATAACAGTTTAAGAACAAATTCTTTATTTCTTTCAAGTTCGCAAAAAGAAGTATATTAAGGAGTATATTAACTTATGGAGTATCTAAGGAGTATTTGGCCCCAGAAAGGACTATGATACTCCCTAAAGGAGTATAGTTGGTAGCATTAGGTATACTGTAGGATATTAACCGAAACCTATTTTAATAATAAATATTGTCTTAATTTTATATTAAATTATAATTTAAGATAATTATAGATTTATTAATAATTATTACTAAATCCATAGTATAACAGTATTATGTTTATCTCTATTTTTATTAAACAAAATGAATTAATTATGACTATAAAAAAACAAATATGAAAAAACAATTTGTAGAAGATAATAATTTTAATAAAAATTAAAACAAAAATAAGAAAATATGCCTTCTTAGCTAGAGTATACAAGTGTACAAGTATTCGTTAATATTAAACGTAGTAGAACCAAATTCATGATATCAATTTCATAGTTTAAATTTATTTATGTCAGAAAGAAAAGGTATACCACAATAGCCGCCATAATATTAATACTATCGTAAAAAATTAAAATGATAAAAAATCAGAAAACTAACCCCAGTAAATATGTAACAGCACAAGTCACTATGGATAAAATATAAATAATTTTTTTTACCGTAGATTTGCGGCTTTAAAAATACAGTTTATTAATCGAGAAAAAAAATGTAATATGTTCGAGCTTCTTTATCCAACTGCTGGAAAACTGCTTAGCTAATGAACCTGCTGGAACATGACATGATATAAAATGTTAACAACACTCCTAATCACAAGAACTGCTATCATAACATAATGAATAATGGAAATATCCCAATGTACCATTTTACACGCATATACCATATTACCCGAAGTTACTATATACATGATGTGTATCCAAGGTAGGGTAAGGTACCCAGTTCCGAGCCCCCTTAAGAGAAATGTTGACTTTGAGAAATCGTTAAAAATCAGAATATACAGTTACCAATCTGATATTTTACTATTCTGATTTAATATTTTATTCTTGTTTGTTATAACACCTACTCAACAAAAAATTGTTATTATAGTTTAAAGAAAATCAATAAAAAGTTTAAAATGGCCTTTGTTCCAGTTTCGAGCCGCCCTGTTCCCTATTCCGAGCCATCTAACGCCAGTTCCGAGCCCCCATGCTCTTATAGGGTTATTCCATCAAAAACCGCAAAAGTTGTGACCTTACGATCGCCGATTCTTTGAAAAATTTTTTGCTTGAAGAACTAGTGAAAAAAAAAATTTAATTTCAATTTATTTTTTCCATCTCATTTTTTTTGTTAGTTATAGTATGTTAAAGATTTGGCAAAAATGGTGTCCAAGTCCTCTTTGAAAATTCATATCACTGTTAATTTTTATCATAGAATAACAAAATATGACTTATTTTAAAGGGGAAGGTTGTCGCAAAATAAGAAAAATACAAATAAATTTATCCTTAAATTTTTTTCCAAGCATAACGATTTTGTTGAAATTTTTTTTCACTAGTTTTTCAAGCAAAATTTTTTTTAAAAGAATCGGCGATGGTAAGGTCACAAAAAGCTAAGGTCAAAAAATAGGTGGAGGGACACTGAGTGGTTTATTCGTTCGATTATGCAAACGGTTTTGAATTGTACCACGTGGAATCTTATATTTCTTAGCTACAGAACGAATTGTTGAACCTCTCCTTATTTCCTCCAAACCAACCTGCAATTGCTCCTGTGTATAATTCGGCATATTCAATTACCTTATTTTCTAAAATAAGTGAGTATTTTTTAACTTTAGTGCAGTAAACACACACTTCGTAAAGAAAAAAATATAGAATAATGCATTCTAAAAATATTATATTAAAAGATTTTCGTTATAATTATATTTTTAATTAAAATTGCATTTTTAAGTAAATTGTCTTATAATTCGAAGGAGACTCAAAACTTTGGTCTCGGAACTGGGTCGATGAAAAACATACATAAATGCCAGTTGCGAGCCCCCGGCTCGGAAATGGAAATTATCAGAAATACAGCGCCAGTTCCGAGCCTCCCTATTATTCTAGTTAAATATAAAATTTTCAGTGTTTAATAAATTACATAGTAATCTTTGTGAAATTCGCTTTCCATATTGTCACAATACCTTCATCAATTATATAAAACTAATGTGCTAAGCACTATTTTGTGACTGAACTTTCTTAGCGAAAACTGTAAGGAACTTGCCATTTTGTGGAACACGTTTGTTCTTTACGAATTCTGACCACAATTAAAAATATTTCACACAATGCCTACGGCTGAACCATTAAAAACAGTTGAAAGTAATTGCTAAAAATTATAGTGAAGGATAAAATGTTATGAATCCTTAGCTATTCGTGAAATAACCAAGGGGGGCTCGGAACTGGCGTAGGGCTCGTAACTGGGTACCTTACCCTATTAGGTACTTGTTCTCGATTTTAAAAGGATATTTTATTTCCGGTTAGCGCTTATTATTGAATCAAGAAACCTGTCAGTTTAGGCCAAATTTTAATATATATACTCTACATAATATAAAACCATAGTTATATGTATATTATTTTACGTTCAACCTAATATCCAATTACTGTCCGTCCGTCTGTTTGAACGTTAACTCAATAACGGTTTGAAGTAGGAATCTGCCGAAATTTGTTCACCCCCTGTAAAGTAGAAAAAATAAGGCTACATTAATGGGCAAGAGCATTCAGATCACAATCATTAAGCATCTTCTATTACTGGAAAAACGCAAAGTATAGCACTCTTCGATTATCTGCCGTACAGAAATTCCTTGATTGCAAACGAGACTCCTTGGAAAAGATCAAACTGCATTCGCACTCCTTATTCTGCTTTATCTCCAACTACATATAATATAAATGTGAACTTCTCTTAATAAAGTGCAACTAAGAAAGAAAAATCACTTACAACCCGTTAGGATTAAATATCTAAATATCCAGAAATTTACTGTCTGGCAATTATACAGGAGAAGAAGCCTTAGGAAGTATAAATCAATTCGATTTCTCATTAGATCTAAGAAATATGTTGGAATTTGTGAAAATGTATGCAACTCGTTTGCACTAACTTAAGGTTGAATGACAAAAAAAACCAAAATCAGTTTGACAGTTTATTAAAACAATGCAGTATTTAAAGCTAATTTCGTCAATCCTAAAGATTTATGACGAAAATTGTGAAAACATTTGCATCACTCTTACCCGCGTTGAACATTCGAAAATCCTGAATTCAGTCTTTAAAAAGAAAGCCGGAAGAAGTAAAAACCCATTTAATGTCTTATAAGTCCTAAGAAATATGACAGAATTCGTGAAAACGTGTTCAAGCCTTTTACACCCTCTTAGGGGTTGAAAAGAGAAAAACCTTAGCCTGTTTTACAAATTGTTAAACAAGTTTTTCTTTTTACTACGTCTCGAAAACATTGTTACGGGGGTTCAATTCCCCACTCAATGCATAATTTATTTACATGAATTTTTCAATTGCTATTAAGTTTCAGAATTTTAGTATGAATCAATCGTAAGCAGTTCGGAATGTTTAATAGGGTCACTTGTAAAGTATTTAAACCTAAGCAAATGAGTTCTGTTTAGATTCTTATCAGATTCACAAATACCATCAGAGCTGCCAGACAGTAGTTGATTTGCTATAGGCAACTTTGCTGTTCTGGTAGATCGTATCACAGCCAATAGTACTGAAAAATTATTATCATTAACACCATCTAGTACACAGCTATGGCCAGCCCGATTCCTTCCCATTCTTAAAACTGATTAAGTTCGGTATCCCTTTTCTTTTCCACAATTCCTCCCAACTCTCCTCTCCTTCGCACCAAGAAACACGGAAAATATTTGATAGAACAATACCGTGGCCCATTGGACTCAGTTTATTCCTGAAAACTGGTCAAAAAACAGCCATCAGCTATTTTTACAGAATACTACACGTTGATGCTGGTGTTTATACTATACAGAAACTGGCCGAATCCAGACTCTCCTCATTTTTGTTACGGTCCCACTTGGTAGACAACCCGTTAATTTCATCTTTCCTATAACACATATGTTATCTATATACTTTTCCTTTTGTAAGTAACTACTATTCTCAAATTATTTTCATTATTTTTATTTTCATTTTATTTTAAGTTAGATTGTAAGTTGTGTGTAAGTTAGGTAAGAGTAGACAAGGATTTTATTACACAATTTTCCTTGGACTGAATCAAATAATAAACAAAGAATTAATTTTAGTAAAAATCTAAATTGTAACTACAGATGCAAAGATGTAAAATCTGATCACTGAAATTGTAGATAGTAGTACGAACTATTTTTAAAAATTGAAATAAATTTATGTTATGTTGTGTTATGTTATGTTATGTTATCATCTTAACAGCTAAGTTGTAAAATTTATAACGCTTAGGCAATGTGGAAAAGAAATAATTGAATTATGTATTATAATTTGCCAAGGAAAAGTAAAGAGCATAAACCATTAAGCTACTTAAAACTAACTTAGAACTAACATTTAATTAAATTACTCAATTTTACCATTTTAAATATAACGCAAGTAAAATGACCAAAAGTGACGAGACTGACTTCATATTTGTAGCATTGTTTGGTTGAGCTGTAAGCAGACATTATTGTTAAAAATTAAAATATCAAAATATCAATGGTTGTAATATATCAAAAGAGTTTTTATCGAAACATACGTGGTTTTTCCGTTGTTGATGAATATGTGGTTTTTGGAGAATTTGTGGTTGTTGGTGAATTTGTGGTTGTTGAGTTTGTGGTTGGTGAATTTGTGGTTGGTGAATTTGTGGGTGTTGGGGAATTTGTGGTTGTTGGTGAATTTGTGGTTGTTGAGTTTGTGGTTGGTGAATTTGTGTTTGGTGAATTTGTGGGTGTTGGGGAATTTGTGGTTGTTGGTGAATTTGTGGTTTTTGGGTAATTTGTGGTTGTTGGGTAATTTGTGGTTGTTGGGGAGTTTGTGGTTATTGGGTAATCGGCTGTTGGGTAATTTGTGGTTGTTGGGGAATTTGTGGTTGTTGAGTAATTTGTGGTTGTTGGGGAATTTGTGGTTGTTGGGGAATTTGTGGTTGTTGGGGAATTTGTGGTTGTTGGGTAATTTGTGGTTGTTAGGGAATTTGTGGTTGTTGGGGAATTTGTGTTTGTTGGGGAATTTGAGGTTGTTGGGTAATTTGTGGTTGTTGGGTAATTTGTGGTTGTTGGGGAATTTGTGGTTGTTGGGGAATTTGTGGTTGTTGGGGAATTTGTGGTTGTTGGGTAATTTGTGGTTGTTGGGGAATTTGTGGTTGTTGGGGAATTTGTGGTTGTTGGGGAATTTGTGGTTGTTGGGGAATTTGTGGTTGTTGGGTAATTTGTGGTTGTTGGGTAATTTGTGGTTGTTGGGGAATTCGCGGTTGTTGGGAAATTTGTGGTTGTTGGGTAATTTGTGGTTGTTGGGTAATTTGTGGTTGTTGGGGAATTTGTGGTTGTTGGGGAATTTGTGGTTGTTGGGTAATTGGCTGTTGGGTTATTTGTGGTTGTTGGGGAATTTATGGTTGTTGGGGAATTTGTGGTTGTTGGGTAATTGGCTGTTGGGTAATTTGTGTTTGTTGGGTAATTTGTGGTTGTTGGGTAATTGGTTGTTGGGTAATTTGTGATTGTTGGGGAATTTGTGGTTGTTGGGGAATTTGTGTTTGTTGGGGAATTTGTGGTTGTTGGTTCATTTGTGGTTGTTGGGGAATTTGTGGTTGTTGGGGAAATTGAGGTTGTTGGTGAATTTGTGGTTGTTGGGTAATTTATGGTTGTTGGGTAGTTTGTGTTTGTTGGGTAATATGTGGTTGCTGGGTAATTTGTGGTTGTTGGGTAATTTGTGGTTGTTGGGGAATTTGTGTTTGTTGGGGAATTTGTGGTTGTTGGGTAATTTGTGGTTGTTGGGGAATTTGTGGTTGTTGGGGAATTTGTGTTTGTTGGGGAATTTGTGGTTGTTGGGTAATTTGTGGTTGTTGGGTCATTTGTGGTTGTTGGGGAATTTGTGGTTGTTGGGGAATTTGAGGTTGTTGGTGAATTTGTGGTTGTTGGGTAATTTGTGGTTGTTAGGTAGTTTGTGTTTGTTGGGTAATATGTGGTTGTTGGGTAATTTGTGGTTGTTGAGTCATTTGTGGTTGGTGGGGAATTTGTGGTTGTTGGGGAATTCGCAGTTGTTGGGAAATTTGTGGTTGTTGGGGAATTCGTGGTTGTTGGTGAATTTGTGGTTGTTGGGTAATTTGTGGTTTTTGGGTAATTTGTGGTTGTTGGGGAATTCGCGGTTGTTGGGGAATTGGTTGTTGGGTAATTTCTGGTTGTTGGGTAATTTGTGGTTGTTGGGTAATTTGTGGTTGTTGGTGAATTTGTGGTTGTTGAGGAATTTGTGGTTGTTGGGTAATTGGTTGTTGGGTAATTTGTGGTTGTTGGATAATTTGTGGTTGTTGGGGAATTTGTTGTTGTTGGGTAATTTGTGGTTGTTGGGTAATTTGTGGTTTTTGGGTAATTTGTGGTTGTTGGGTCATTTGTGGTTGTTGGGGAATTTGTGGTTGTTGGGGAATTTGAGGTTGTTGGTGAATTTGTGGTTGTTGGGTAATTTGTGGTTGTTGAGTAGTTTGTGTTTGTTGGGTAATATGTGGTTTCTGGGTAATTTGTGGTTGTTTGGGAATTCGTGGTTGTTGGGGAATTTGTGGTTGTTGGGGAATTTGTGGTTGTTGGGTAATCAGCTGTTGGGGAATTTGTGGTTGTTGGGTAATTTGTGGTTGTTGGGGAATTGATGGTTGTTGGGGAATTTGTGGTTGTTGGGGAATTTGTGGTTGTTGGGGAATTTGTGTTTGTTGGGGAATTTGTGGTTGTTGGGTCATTTGTGGTTGTTGGGGAATTTGTGGTTGTTGGGTAATTGGTTGTTGGGTAATTTGTGGTTGTTGGATAATTTGTGGTTGTAGGTGAATATGTGGTTGTTGGGGAATTTGTGGTTGTTGGGTAATTTGTGGTTTTTTGGTAATTTGTGGTTGTTGGGTAATTTGTGGTTGTTGGGTAGTTTGTGTTTGTTGGGTAATATGTGGTTGCTGGGTAATTTGTGGTTGTTGGGGAATTTGTGGTTGTTGGGGAATTTGTGGTTATTGGTGAATTTGTGGTTGTTGGGGAATTTGTGGTTGTTGTGGAATTTGTGGTTGTTGGTGAATTTGTGGTTGTTGGGGAATTTGTTGTTGTTGGGTAATTTGTGGTTGTTGGGGAATTTGTGGTTGTTGGGTAATTTGTGGTTGTTTGGTAATTTGTGGTTGTTGGGTAATTTGTGGTTGTTGGGTAATTTGTGGTTGTTTGGGAATTTGTGGTTGTTGGTGAATTTGTGGATGTTGGTGAATTTATGGATGTTGGTAAATTTATGGTTTTTGTTAAGATCAGATTATTAGTAACAAAAGTTTCGTCATTAACAATTGTTGTGTTTCCAGCTATGGATTGAATCCAGCCCCAATGCAATTGAAGCTTTGTGTAAAGGCTTCCCAGTCTTTCTTCAGTCGAATTACCATACAGTGGCGAGTATATGTTCTGTTAGAATTAGAATAAAGCAATTTATAGGTAATTCATCTACTGAAATTATGTGAAAATTCAAGTGCTTTTACTGGCGCATCGATTTCAAACGGTTGCACGTTGATATCGTTGTGTCTTCTATTTGGAACTTCATCTGGTTTAGTTTGAACTTTAAATGCCTATACAAAACATTAATTACAGATACATATGTATTATAAAAAGTGTAGAGAGTAATGACGAAGCTTCGGTATTTCAATATAAAGTTAACTCGAGTGGTTTTGGTTAACTGATAGTTAAAATAATTTTCCGTATTTCAATATTAGTTAAACTACAAAATGTTAGTAAAAGTTACATAGTTTCAAGTTAGCTCATAATTCAGGTATCAGTTAACTTTGTAACGACTCGAATTGCTGGGGTAGGCTCATCGGGCGCCAGGGGTTCGTTACAAACATTTCTTGTTTTGACTTCAACTATTTTATTATATAAAGGTTATAATTCATTATATAATTCGGTAAATTTAATAAGTATTTGGTATTATTTGTCTCATACGCTTCGGTTTTCCTCGGTCCTATAACGTCTCTGACTTCGTTATCCTCTCGTTGCTGCTCGGCTCGGTACTTCTCGGGTGCTTTGCGTTGTTTTGTGCGTTTCTTGCGGCATTTGCTACGCCGCATTGCGCTGACTGGCGTCGTTCCGTTTGTCTATGGTCCTCACAAGTTCGATGTTGCTCGCTTGACTCGGCATCCTCCCGCTTTGCTTCTTGTTCCTCTGTGTTGCCTCGACCCCTCCTGTCTACGTCCCTTGGTGTCGCCTGGCGCTTCTTGTTCCTCTGTGTTGCCTCGACCCCTCCTGTCTACGTCCCTTGGTGTCGCCTGGCGCTTCTTGTGCTCAATGTCTTCGACATCCCCTGTCTACGTCGCTCCTGGTGCATTGCGGTGCTTGCCTTCTTCTTGCGATTGTTTCCCGTAGTTCTGGCGTTGTTCGTCGTACTGTCCGTGGCTGATTGTAGCTCGGCTCTTGGCACGCCTCTGCTTGCCTTCCTTCGGTCTCTGTGCGCCATCTCATGCTTGTGTCCTTTTACGTTACGTCCTTTCCGGTCCAACTTGTGTTGTGTTGCGTTGTTCGGCGTGTCGTTGGTCTGCGCGTTGCGTTGCTCGGTTGCCCTACGTGTTTTGTTCCTCTATACGTGCTTAGCTTCCTTCGTTGTCTTGATCTGTGCGTACCGTCACTCTGTGCGTTGCTGCGTTGCGTTGCTCTGCGTGCTATGTTACTCTGTACGTGCGTAGCTTCGCTCGTTGCCCTGCTCTGTGCGTACCGTTGCTCTGGATGTTGCGCGACTCTGTGCGCGCTTTGCTCTGTGTGTTGCTTCTGTTGTGTCGTTCTGCGTTGTTCTGCGTGTCGTCGCTCCGTGCGTGTCGTTGCTCTCTGTGTCGTTGCTCTCTGTGTCGTTGCTCTCTGTGTCGTTGCTCGGTGTGTCACGTTGTGTTGCGTTGCTCTGTGTTGCTCTGTGCGTTGCTTTGCTCTGTGCGTTGCCACGTTGCTCTGTGTGTCGAAGTTCTGCGCGGTGCACTCCTCTGTGCGTCGTCGTTGCTCCGTGCGTTATTTTCTCTGAGTGTCGTTGCTGCGTTGCTTTGCGCGTTTCGTGTGCCGTCGTTGCGTTGCTCTGTGCGTGGCGTGGCGTTGTCCTGGGCGCGGCGCTGCTCATGGTGTAGCGTTACTCTGCTGCCCTGCGCTTCGTTGTGCGTCGTCGTGGCGTTGCGCTGCTCTTTGCCCTGAGCGCTGTGCTGCGTCGTGCGTCGTCGTGTCGTTGCGTTGCTCCATGCGTTGCGTAGCGGTGCTTCCTCCGGACCTCGATTACGCGGGCCTTCTTCGTCGCTGCCTCGGTGTGGCGTCGTCTGGGTCCCGCTGCGTCGTCTGCGTTGTCCTCGGTGCCGCTCGTCTGGTGCCTACTGTATTGCTGCTTTGCCTGGACCTCCGTCGCTTGCGCTGGCTGAGTTTGGCTCCGTGTGTGCATATCCACGGTAACCGGTTGGCCGTTCTATATTTTAGGCGAACTCACAAGAGCCACAGACCCTAAATAGATTGGCATGGCCGGGGCAAGCCGTACTCTACCGTCGAGACTTTCGAGACTATGTTTGGCGAACTCACAAGAGCCACAGACCCAAGCCATAGGTCGATTTCTCGAGCATGGCGTTAGTTTTCACTTTGGGAGGAGTTTTTAGGCTCGACCCGCGGCTACTAACTACGCCGCCAACTGGACAATTTGTGTTCGATCGTTTTGGACTATATATTGGCCAGAACATGCACTGGCTGCGAATTATATCGGTTATATAAAAATACATGATGTTTTTATATTATAGCTCTCTTTCGGTATTTTGGTTCTACAGCACTGTCGTTGTTGTAAGCGGAAATTTACCGTAAGATTTCCGTCCTTACACTTCCCTCCTATTTGGAAATGAAAGGGCTTGGTGTCTCCGGTATAGCTGTTGGCTCGTCCGTGGTGTGGTACGCCTGTGGCTCGTTATAGCTCCACGTGACTCGACCTGTACTGCTGTGGGTACGACTCTGCTAGTTTCTCCTCGTCCCTCTTTGCTTCCGCACTCTGCCGGTCTTCGTCTTTGTGTTTGGCGTCCGTTCTGTTGGTCTTGGTTTCACTGCGTCTGCTGGTCGTAGTTTTAGTGTCCTCGCCATGCCTGCTCGAAGCTAGGGTTAGCTTGCGTCCTTGGGCACGACTCTGTTCACCTTAGCTGATCGTTACCTCGTTCGCTTTGCTGTGTTACTCTCTCTGTTTCCGACTCTTGTGTGGCCTCGACATCCCCTGTCCACGTCCCGTTGTGTCGCCTGGTGTCTCCTGTGCTCTATGTGCCTCGACATCCCCTGTCTACGTCCCGTTGTGTCGCCTGGCGTCTCCTGTGCTCTATGTGCCTCGACATCCCCTGTCCACGTCCCGTTGTGTCGCCTGGCGTCTCCTGTGCTCTATGTGCCTCGACATCCCCTGTCTACGTCCCGTTGTGTCGCCTGGCGTCTCCTGTGCTCTATGACGTCTTTGTACCCTCTGTGCTTTTGCCTCGGATTCATCGTACATCCTGTAGTTTGCCTGGTTAATCTTCTGCTTTCGCGGTCCTCGATTTGTTTATTTCCCTACCGTACTTTCGCTTCGGTTATTTCACTGTTCGTTAGTTCACCATTAGCTGCGCGTCGCCTGTTAGTTCACCCTTGTCTGGCTTGCCATTCACTGATAGTTCACCGTCTGTTTCCTTTGTCTGCTATCGATTTCCTCTGCTCTTCCATTGTATGTTCACTGCCTGTGATAGTTCACTTGTACCTTTCACTGATCGTTCACTGATTGTTTCTTGTCTTTGATTGTTTCACTGTTCTTTCACTGAGTGTTCACCGCCTGTTTACTTTGTCTTTATTTGTAATTCCACTGTTTTCCGTTGGCGGATAATTTAATAGTTAGTTCACTGTGTTTTCACTGTTCACTGTACTGCTAGTTTTCCTAGTTTGTTGTTTGATGAAGTCCTTGTTCATCCTACTGATTGTTCACTGCCAGTTTTCCTTGGTTTCCTTTTATTTGTGAAGTCCCTGCTCGGGCGCCATTGTAACGACTCGAATTGCTGGGGTAGGCTCATCGGGCGCCAGGGGTTCGTTACAAACATTTCTTGTTTTGACTTCAACTATTTTATTATATAAAGGTTATAATTCATTATATAATTCGGTAAATTTAATAAGTATTTGGTATTATTTGTCTCATACGCTTCGGTTTTCCTCGGTCCTATAACGTCTCTGACTTCGTTATCCTCTCGTTGCTGCTCGGCTCGGTACTTCTCGGGTGCTTTGCGTTGTTTTGTGCGTTTCTTGCGGCATTTGCTACGCCGCATTGCGCTGACTGGCGTCGTTCCGTTTGTCTATGGTCCTCACAAGTTCGATGTTGCTCGCTTGACTCGGCATCCTCCCGCTTTGCTTCTTGTTCCTCTGTGTTGCCTCGACCCCTCCTGTCTACGTCCCTTGGTGTCGCCTGGCGCTTCTTGTGCTCAATGTCTTCGACATCCCCTGTCTACGTCGCTCCTGGTGCATTGCGGTGCTTGCCTTCTTCTTGCGATTGTTTCCCGTAGTTCTGGCGTTGTTCGTCGTACTGTCCGTGGCTGATTGTAGCTCGGCTCTTGGCACGCCTCTGCTTGCCTTCCTTCGGTCTCTGTGCGCCATCTCATGCTTGTGTCCTTTTACGTTACGTCCTTTCCGGTCCAACTTGTGTTGTGTTGCGTTGTTCGGCGTGTCGTTGGTCTGCGCGTTGCGTTGCTCGGTTGCCCTACGTGTTTTGTTCCTCTATACGTGCTTAGCTTCCTTCGTTGTCTTGATCTGTGCGTACCGTCACTCTGTGCGTTGCTGCGTTGCGTTGCTCTGCGTGCTATGTTACTCTGTACGTGCGTAGCTTCGCTCGTTGCCCTGCTCTGTGCGTACCGTTGCTCTGGATGTTGCGCGACTCTGTGCGCGCTTTGCTCTGTGTGTTGCTTCTGTTGTGTCGTTCTGCGTTGTTCTGCGTGTCGTCGCTCCGTGCGTGTCGTTGCTCTCTGTGTCGTTGCTCTCTGTGTCGTTGCTCTCTGTGTCGTTGCTCGGTGTGTCACGTTGTGTTGCGTTGCTCTGTGTTGCTCTGTGCGTTGCTTTGCTCTGTGCGTTGCCACGTTGCTCTGTGTGTCGAAGTTCTGCGCGGTGCACTCCTCTGTGCGTCGTCGTTGCTCCGTGCGTTATTTTCTCTGAGTGTCGTTGCTGCGTTGCTTTGCGCGTTTCGTGTGCCGTCGTTGCGTTGCTCTGTGCGTGGCGTGGCGTTGTCCTGGGCGCGGCGCTGCTCATGGTGTAGCGTTACTCTGCTGCCCTGCGCTTCGTTGTGCGTCGTCGTGGCGTTGCGCTGCTCTTTGCCCTGAGCGCTGTGCTGCGTCGTGCGTCGTCGTGTCGTTGCGTTGCTCCATGCGTTGCGTAGCGGTGCTTCCTCCGGACCTCGATTACGCGGGCCTTCTTCGTCGCTGCCTCGGTGTGGCGTCGTCTGGGTCCCGCTGCGTCGTCTGCGTTGTCCTCGGTGCCGCTCGTCTGGTGCCTACTGTATCGCTGCTTTGCCTGGACCTCCGTCGCTTGCGCTGGCTGAGTTTGGCTCCGTGTGTGCATATCCACGGTAACCGGTTGGCCGTTCTATATTTTAGGCGAACTCACAAGAGCCACAGACCCTAAATAGATTGGCATGGCCGGGGCAAGCCGTACTCTACCGTCGAGACTTTCGAGACTATGTTTGGCGAACTCACAAGAGCCACAGACCCAAGCCATAGGTCGATTTCTCGAGCATGGCGTTAGTTTTCACTTTGGGAGGAGTTTTTAGGCTCGACCCGCGGCTACTAACTACGCCGCCAACTGGACAATTTGTGTTCGATCGTTTTGGACTATATATTGGCCAGAACATGCACTGGCTGCGAATTATATCGGTTATATAAAAATACATGATGTTTTTATATTATAGCTCTCTTTCGGTATTTTGGTTCTACAGCACTGTCGTTGTTGTAAGCGGAAATTTACCGTAAGATTTCCGTCCTTACAACTTCTGCTTATATTTATGACAATTGTCTGTTGATAACCTAAACAATTTAAAGTAATTTCTAAATTGACTGTTCAGACTACAAGATTGACTCGTTTAAATCGAGTTAAATGCCCTGAAAACCCTTCCCGAAGGCGATTACGAAAACACGTAGCTACGACACGCTTAACCGAAACCATGCAATGCGACTCTCGCAGAAATCGAAGTAAACTTTCGAAGAAACTTTGTAATGCTGTAGAAACTCAATTTTGTGCTTGTGCATTAGCTAATAAATTTACTTTTTATTACTGCTATGCAAACACATTTGTTTTAAACAATTTAGAAACCATAAATTTGGTAATGAAACACAACTGAATATCTACTTGTCAAAACAAATCACATCAAGCTATCTTGTATAAAAATAAAATGAGTTGCCTAGTCTGAACACTACTTTTTTTAAATGTTAAATTTACCTACTTAAATGCGTTAGAAACGCATAGTCTGAACATAGCGTAATTGTTTGAATTTATTTATTATCGATAAACTATTAAGGGCTGATATTACGACCTTCAGTTAAAATTTAACCAGAACTTTGACTATAAGTCTCGTATGAACATGTCAGTTAAAGTTTCAGTTAAAACGTTACTGACGATCGTAGGAACGGGCCTAAGTATTACTTACTTACGGGTCATTCCATAAAAAATCGCAAAAGTTGTGACCCCACCATCGCCGATTCTTTTGAAAAATTTTTTGCTTGAAGAACTAGTGAAAAAAATATAACATACATTTTTTTTCTATCTCATTTTTTTGTTAGTTATAGTATGTTAAAGATTTCGCAAAAATGGTGTCCAAGTCCCATTTGAAAATTCATATCTCTGTTAGTTTTTATCATAGAATAATAAAACATGACTTATTTTAAAGGGGAAGGTTGTCGCAAAATAAAAAAAAATCAAATAAAATTTATCCTTAAATTTTTTTCAAGGATAACGATTTTGTCCTTTATCCTTGAATATCTCAAAATACAGTTTTTCCTATTTTTTATTTTTTTATATTTTGTGTATTATACTGTTCTTCAAAACATATCAAAAAATCAACTTGGGATCGCAATGGGATCGGGGTAAAAAAAATAGAGCAACATCAGTGCTTCTCAATTTACTTTATAGACAAAGGGTCATTCCATCAAGAATCGCCAAAAGTGTAACCTCACCATCGCCGATTCTTTTGAAAACTTATCTACTCGAAGAATTAGTTAAGAAAAAAAATTAAATTCAAATTTTTTGTTCCTATCTCATTTTTTTAGTAGTTATAGTATGTTAAAGATTTCGGAGAAAGAATAGGAATACCAATGGCTGACCTATGTCGCTGTGGTGATGAGAACATTGAACCGACCCTGGAGCATTTGGTGTGTGAATGCGAAAGTCTGGCACGTACCTGATATCGGTACTTGAGGAAATTCTCCTTAACCGATCTATCAGAACTTGCGATGATTCCCCTATGGAGAACTTCTCTCTTCATAAGGAAGAGCAATATTTGGAATCAGTAGTCTAGATTCCGGTTTTTTAATACGAGGGGACCACAATAGATCCGCAGTGATCTCTCGTGATGGACTGTGGCAATGTGCTTCAGTCCACCCTTCTCAACCTAACCTAACCTCATGTTAAAGATTTCGCATAAAAAGTGGTCAAGTCTTCTTTGAAAATTCATATCTCTGGTAATTTTAATCCTAAAATAATAAAGTATGGCTTATTTTAAAGATTTTTGTTTAAAAATTTCTGTAATTTAAAAAAATACGAATGAAAATTATCCTTCAAAGTTTTTTTTCAAGAAAAAGGATTTTGTCCTTTATCCTTATATATCTTAAGATGCGTTTTTTTTGTTGTTAATTTTCTTATAATTTATAGGTTATACTGTTTTACAAAACATACCAAAAACTTAACTTGGGATCTTAATGGCATCGGGATCAAAAAAATCGAAGAACATTAGTACTTCTCAATTATGTTATAACTGTAATTTTTCTATAACATAATTGAAAAGCACTGATGTTCTTCGATTTTTTTTCTTTGATCCCCTTGAGATCCAAAGTTAATTTTTTGATGTGTTTTTGAAAAACAGCGTAACCACAAAATATAAAAAAAAAAAAAAATAGAAAAAACTGTATTTTAAGATATTCAAGGATAAAGGACAAAATCGTTATCCTTGAAAAAAAATTTGAGGATAAATTTTATTTGCATTTTTCTTATCTTGCGACAGCCTTCTCCTTTAAAATAAGTCCTATTTTATTACTCTATGATAAAAACTAACAGAGATATGAATTTTAAAAAGGGACTTGGACACCATTTTTACTAAATCTTTAGCATACTATAACTAACAAAAAATTGAGATAGAAAAAATAATTGAAATTATATTTTTTTTCACTAGTTCTTCAAGCAAAAAATTTGTCAAAAGAATCGGCGATGGTAGGGTCACAAAATTGACCATTTATTGCGAATTTTGATGGAATGACGCTTACTAAAACTGTTAAGTATACTCACTTACATACAATTTATAAACTTGAAACCAAATCTGTTTGGAAATGCACTTAACAAGTTAACTGTTAGTTAACTGTGAGTTAACTTTTTGGTATTAATTACGAAACTAGAAGTTAACTTTACATTGAAATACCGGACTTTAAAAACATACTTACAGATTGATTGAAATATGTGACGAAGCATTTGGTACAGTTGGCGTTTTTCTCTACTACAAGTCGCTTATTATCATTTCGAGATTTCAAGGGTAGTTCCGCATCTAATTGGAGGATCGCCAAATCAGTTCCATTCGTTTGTTTAATAAATCCGGGTGAATTGAATTTTTTATGGACACGAAATTTACAATTGTTACAAGTTGTATTCATCCTTAAATCGCCAGATACAAACAGATTATTATCACTATTGTTAAGAACACAAGAACCGGAAGTTAGAACGTAATTTAATTGTATAATAACACCAAAACATAATGGGGTTGCAGGTCTATATATTGAAACCAAGTAGGGATGCGACTTTTCTGCATAGACCCACAACACCGAAATCGCTACTACTAAAACTTTGATTAGTGAACCCATGTTGGGTCGATTTATTTAAACTCGTGCTAAAATCAACGTACTTTATACGTGCCTAGATCAAACAGAACTGAAAATATTCCATATTTTTCACTTAACTTCTGAACTTTTCCCTAAATATGAATTACTACAACCACTAGTGTTTGCTATATCATTTTCTGGAGAAATAAAGTTATCAGAACTTAGAGAGGTTAATTAACTATACAAAAGTTAATAAGAGTGAACATAGAAGAGAAAAAAATGAAACAATTTATTTTGTGATTTTCTTGAATCATTATCCGAATCATATTATTTTATTTATTATTTAAATACGTTTTTTGGCAAAGTAGGGCAAGTGATTAATTATAAAAAAATGCATAACTAAAGTTAAATAAGAAATCAGACGTGACTAATTAAATGATTCTACGATTACGATTCAGTAATAGTACGTACGTCCCAATATTGTGCGAGAAAAAAATTGCAGAGCGCATTGTATTCCATTTCCTGCAAAAATTCTGGGAATAGTTAAAGTGATAATGGTTTAAGTAGTGATAAGATATCAGTACTCGACGAAAAAAATGATTTTTTTTAAAATTTTTTTTGCATCCTTAACATATTGAGAATACGTTAAGAAAAGTATATTTCGATATCGAATGTATTATATTTCACGAGTTACAGACCGATTTGTAGAACGGTCGGCTGATATTCAATACGATTTTTTTATAACATCAAATTTTAAACGCGTTTTTCTCGAAACCACTTTTTAATGAATAATAGCTTAAAAGAAAGTAGGTAAGCTAAATTTGGAGGGCTCTAACGTCGAGTTTTTTTTATTACACTTTTTTTTTAAGCCAAAAAAAGAGTGAAAAATTTGTTGTTTTTTTTCAAATAGCTCTTATCTTAGTCTCAGGGGTTTATTTCAGAGTCGGAAATTTAATCTAGTTTCATAAACTTTTTGAGTTTTTGGTTTCAGATCGCTTGGCATGGCTGTAGAAGGTACTGCTGCGATACCTGTCCAACAGCACAATACACACGATACGATTTGTTTACAGTTTTCCTGCAGTATGCATGCGACCGCAGGTTTTCGGGTGATAGCGTGCAACGCAGTGAGTTAGCTCGTACAATTTAGAAATAGTCTGTTTCAACTAATCAAGCTGCGTCAAGCTTTACACAGTAAATTTTTTTCAACTAGATTCTAGTTACGGCTCCACTTTATTAGCTGGTATGGAAACTAGGTCGTGTATAAAGAAAAAATTCAAAACTGTATTTGGAAAAAATGCGATTAGAACAACAACCCTTGAAAAATTTTTAAAATACTTAAATTCGAGTTTTTTAAACGCATATTGCCTATTTCTTGCATAAATGTCATTTTCATTAATATAATGCTAGAAAAAATCTTAAAGAAGGTCTTCCATAAATCAAATTTTAAAAAATTTTCAGTTTTGTTAATAATATATGAAGTCAAACTGAAGCAATTTGTCATGATTTTCATGGCAAGAATTACATAAGAAGACCGCATTTCATTGAAAGTATCATAGATGGTATAATTAATTGGTATTTCTTGAAGATAAATCAATGAAAAAATTATTGATTTTTAATAGTTATGCGTTTCAAATAATTTGAAAACCTATACTATTTTTTTTCTGTAAAATCAAAATTAGTTCGCTGATAGACAGCAAACGATGCATACGTATTGTCCACACCAAATTACACAAACGAAAAACGATTTCAATCGATTAAAATCCTCTCAAGAAAGAAAAATCAAACTGGGATAAAAAATTGTCGTACCGGACTCATTGGGCCTTAAACACCAGCAGAATTTAGCTCCAAGAGATTCTAGTAAAGATCTTGTGAATAAGTACCCACTAGACAATTTTTGTACTGAATTTCGATTAGAATCTTCTCAATGATCTAGTTGAATTTAATAGTTTAACAGGAAATATACAATATTTACTATGTCTGCGTTTTTTCCTAGAAACAGAGTTATAAGTACTAGAAAAACAGTTGAATTGACACTTCCAACTGTATTCTAGTTATTTTCACTATATTTCTGGGAGTAGGAAATTTTTCACTAGATTATCAGTAAGAAATTTTCACTAGCTTGTCTCTAGTTGAACTTTACTAGAAAATAGATTTGCTGTGCCTACTTTCAATCGACTGTAACGTAGTTGTGATACTGGCTAGTTTTGGTGTTGATAAGTGGCTAGAATATAAAAAAATCTGCTAGCGGTCTGGGCGGAACTTTATTATTTTCGAGTCAAAGTTCGGGAGCGGTCAAGGACGGAGTATCATCAGTTGTTTCGAAATAATGAAGTTTCGTAAAAAGTTAGATTTGATCATAAAAAATACTATCGTTAAATTGGCTTTTGGGTTACATTACATCAAATGCCGTAACAACCAATTTTTTATCTCATCAGAACTAAGGGACGGAAAAAATTGTGAAAACATACATAGTTACATTATGTATGGTATGCAAACCCTTGGTGGTTAAATATCGAAAAAATAAGAAATGGGTCTGTAGGCAATTATATAAAAATTCTGTGGAAGTGAGAATCGATCTAATTTGTTATCGAACCTAAGAAATATGTCAAAGCAAACCTTACAGCCCTTAGGATTGAATATCTAAAAATACTAAATTGACTTTTTGGCGCTTATATGGGAAACCTTAGGAAGTAAAAATGAATTCGAAAACCTCCTTACACCCACTTGGAGGTTGAATATCCAAAAATCCTGAAAGGTCTTAGGTAAATAGGTATGAAGGCAAAACGAGAAAGTAATAATCAATTTTTCTTTCAACTTTCTAATCACTTCTAAAAGACATGAATCAATTCGTGAAAACGTGTTCAATCCTTTCATACCCTCTTAGGAGCTTAAAAATGAAAAATAGTAAAAACTAGTCTTAGGCTATTATTGCGCAAGCTCGTCAACGTGAAAAGGTATATTCGATATCTGATCAGATCTGCGAGACAAATCCTGCAAATACTTTCTATGTGTTTACTACGCTACTAGACAAAACTCATCAGTTCACATATACTAATAAATCGAGAGACGCATACTACTATATCAAAAATCCCCGTGCTTCAATATAAATAATATACTATTTGGAAAATCTTTTCTATTGATGAGTCTGTCGATGATGTTATGATGAGTTTGTCACTTACACACAATTTACGAGTACTATGTGGAAAATACTGATTCTATCTTTGAGTCCGTCGATGATTATATGATGAGTTTTCTGGTTATACTTGCAATGAGTGCTCATCTATTGCTTTTGTTCTGGACGTGGACTATGTAAAATTTCCTTTGTTTAGATTCATTTGTTTGGATTTTTAATTTCCTCTAACCTTCTTTACAATTTCACTTCCACTTTCTTTTTTTATTATAGTAAGATCAGTCTAATTCCCCGTTATATTTTTTATTTTTTATATTTTCTTTTTTTTTACTGAAATGTCACGCAAGGCGATTTATAGTGGAATGGCCAGGGAGTTAAAAGCATATCAAAGGGATGTTGACAGGCGTAGAAATTACAGTATTCATGAAATTTTAGGGTGAAAACTTCATGAAACACTGAAACGTTCATCATGAAAATCATTGAAAAACTCATCACCGTCTCATCATTAAAATCACTGAAAATCTCATCATGAGCTCATCATGGAAATCATTGAAAAACTCATCGAAACACTCATCACCAACTCATCATTAAAATCACTGAAAACTCATCATGAGCTCATCATGAAAATCATCGAGACACTCATCGGAACACTCACTAGGAGGGGAAGAATTTATTAAAGGTATATAAATGAGTTTAAGCCTCACGCTCGTACAAGGCTCATTAGGTTGGTTGCGATGAGTATCATGATGAGTATCCCTACTAGAGCTTAGTTAGCGCTACTTCTGGTAAAAATTCTAAGCATCTATCTTACACTGTTCTTGAGATATGAAATGTGTTTGATTTGAAAAGTTCTCATCCCCTCCACTTCTATGCTCCACCTCCCACTTAAAAAATTTTACTTTGATCAATCTTTATTTGTCAACCTTTATACCCAAACCGAATTTTATTTTTCTAGAGCAATTGGTTCATGAGATATCGTAATCTAAAGTTTTTCACCCCCCACCCCCATACACAACTTCCCCTACCCAAAATTTTTCTTGATTCTGTTCTCCTAGTATAACTACAAATATTTTTCAAGTTTGAATGGTGTGCCATTAACGGTTTAGGAGATATGGATTTTAGAATGTGTCTATCTCGCCTTTTTTGGGTTTCGGACGCATTACATTTCCCCCCACTCCCACACCCCTTGATCAATATTGACAATTTTTCTGCAAATGGGTCTACTATCACAGCTCTATAGAAATTCCAAGTTTCAGCTTCCTATCATTAGGGGTTACTGAGATCTAGAAACCAAAATTTTCGGTCTAAAACACTTGGAAGGAGGGCCCCTCACACCCCCACCCCTAAAAATTTGGTCACTTCAAGGAGCCTACCCCTTCTATTCGTAAAAAAAATTTCAATTTAATATCTCAAATCGTTTGGCAGCTACGAGCCTCCAAACGATCTTGCGTACGGCGAACGCCGTACGGCGGACAGACGGACTGAAAATCTTTATTGCTTTTTCGCGTCTACTAGTTATGAAACGTGAAAATAAAAATTTTGAGGGTAGCAAATTTTTTTTTTTAAAAAATCAATCACAATACTTAATTATTAAAATAATAAAGTAAAAATCATATTTGTTATGCTTTTTTGTGTCTACTAGTCATGAAACGTAAAAACAAATTTTTTCGGAGTAGAATTTTTTTTTATAAATCGATAACAAAAAATTATAAGGTAAATAAAGCGGACTCCATTTCCCAGCCGGTACAGACTTGTTTTGTCCGTTCGTTATTCTTTATTCATGCGCTAAACCCAATATTTTTCATTAAAAATCATTTTTTTATTTCGTCTACTAGATGCCGCTGGAGTCGGAAATGGAATTTTATCGGTAATCTCTTACGTGCAATATTGATCGCTTTGTCGCTCGAAGTGTTTGTCCATAATTAACGGTGGACTAATTTGTATGGTCCAGCAGAAAAGTGAATGCGCAGACCGATCTAATAAAAAAAAGTTATCTGAATGAGCTGTTCTTCGCTTGCTCCAACTGATCAGATAATCAGAAACAGATTATCGATGAGGTCAGCGCCCGATCGAGATGATCAGTAATCTTCAGTTACAGTATGACCTCTTCTGTGACGTTGACCAGGTGGAGTGCCAAAGTATAATAAATCTGATATTCGTCACACTTATGCATTTACTAAATGTATGTCATTATTCCATTGCACACGGAAATTTCGATCAAAACTTTATAAATTGCTTTCTATTAAACGCTTCCCATTTAAGCACATAAATCATATTTTAGTCAAATTACAAGCTTATGAAGAATCGTCATCGGTGATCAACTTTTTAATTTATGTTAATTTTTATAAAAGACGAAACCCAAAATAAATAGTGTCCCAGAAATAAGGCGCAAAGCAAGTTTTTATTTAGCACTTCTGGTACTGATGATGATATTCATCGACGATGTCGCATTTCTCCCAAAACACCGATAATTGACCCCGAAACAAGTAAACTTTAAGACGGACTGGACTGACTACGGGCGTTTTTCGTACTTTTAACGTTTTCAATTTCTGAAACAATATTTGCCTCGACCAACCAACATTAGGCTACAAGCCACCAAGTACCTACGTTACGTACCTATAACATAGGAAAATTTCCGGTAGTTTAAGAGTTCCAGGTGCCGCCGTAAGAAACCCATTATTAATTAAAGTGTTCATTTACTAGTTTTCGGTATGTTGCGCCTGAGGACATTATTTTTACCTATAGAAGGTATTTCGGTAATTGCGACACCGATTTCGGGCAGTGGTCATGCATTCCGAATCGATTCGACGCGAGAAACTTGAGGAAGTGATTAGTTACGATTACACTTAGAACTTAGTTTCGATTTTACTGCGAGTATAAACGTGAAATCTTAGTGCTATTTAAATTTAATATCTCAACTTTAAGATGAATCTGTTAGCGCAGAAAGCCGTTCTTTTCGGTATAGTAACATTTTTCAGTGTGTGGAGTGCGATTGGTGCTTCGGATGATGGAGCTAACGACACCGATTTAATTCATCACAGCGATTCTTTATTAAGCCGTAATCAAATGTCAGTAAATAAATTAAGTGAATTTAAAGTTTTTAAAATTCTAATTTCGATTATTTCTGCAGCTCAGAAATTTCCACCAATGATCGCATTGTAACTGGTCTCAGAACTTATCTAATGGGAATTCGGAATTTTGCAGAGGCAATTGGCAAATTTGTACCTAGTGATGAATTTATGAAAAGTGAAAACAAGTGAGTGAAATCTAATCCAGTGATTTTGTTTCTAATTATGAATATAACTAAGAAAAACTGTCTTATTATTTAGCAAATTTTCATCGAAGTATAACACATTGTTCCGTACGGTGCGTATGATATCGCAAGCTGTTCAATATGTAGTTTTATTTCTGGAGGATTTATTATACAATGATAAGGACTACGGCGAGTTCAAGAAAATGTGAGTTTCAAAGTGAATATAATTATTAATGTAAGTGTAATGTTGGCTGGTTAAAAACGTACTTATTCCTATTCTTTTCTCTTTTCATAAGTTCGGATAAGTTCTTATAAAATATACACAGAAAATTCAATACAATTCATAATAGTTAAATGTTTAAGCATCAAATAATGAAAGTAGTGTTAGTATTAAATAAATCAATGGAGTTGCTAAATTTATTACCGGGTCTCATCAATCGTTCTGGGAGTCCAATCAGCGCATATAAAGTACGGTGGGCTGAAATAACAAAAATATGTTGTGAACGAGTACTAAAACTAGGCACGCGACAATTTAACAAGTTTAGAATTTGAGGACAGTCTATGTTGTTAATAAGAATATTTAAAAAAAAACCAGTTCAACTTGTTCTCTTCGGTTGGCCAAGGTGGAAAGATGTAGGGTAGATAGTCATAGCTTACTTTTAACAGTAGAGGAGACCGAAGACAGTAGAAACAAGGGACAATAGAAACAATGGTTATAATTAACACAATCCTTGGTTTAAAAATTAAGCTTCAAAGTGTCAAACGAAGCGTCTCTTAGGGCCGGTTTCACAGTCGAAGTTTAAACCAAAAAATTGGTTTAAACTTAGGAATTTGTTCGTAAGATCCTAAGTTTAAGCCAAAAATTTTCTTTAAACTTAGGATGAAACGAATAATGCTGTCCACAGATGCTGTAAATCACAAGTTTGTTCTAATGATAGGATTAAGCTAAACGGCAAAATTTCTTCCGTTTATAGCTCGGATTAATGTTTTTAACAATCAATCGATACTATCCTAATTAAAGTAACCGTGATTATCAATAATTCTGAATATTACAATGAAATAAAATGACATAAAAGGCAAGGTATACCAATGTAAAAAAGTTTAATTCATTTGAATTAGTTCACAATGATTGCGAATTTCAGATTAGTTATTCATAGGATATTTATTTACCGTGAAATTGAGTTAAATTTAAAGTGCAGATTATTCTTAAGTTTAAGTTTAACTAAACTTAAGTTCAAATTTCTACTATGAAACTGGCGCTAAATGCTCCTCGAAGCTATTATTAAACCGTTGATAAGAGTCAAAAGTGAAAGTATATATGTATGTATATCAAAAAATATGTTTTTCCACCGCGTAAACATTTTCCATCACCGAAAAAAGGAAATTAAAAGAAAAAGGAATAAAAACGCGACAATCAGGCTTCAACTATTATTATTTGTTTAGTTTAGTATATTTGCTTTAGTTGCAATGGTTTAAATTCATACGTTGGTACGAAGTTAAGAAAACAATTGGGTGTTTAGATAAAAAATCTGCCAACAGTCTGGGCGCAAGTGTATTATTTTTCCGGCAGAAGTTCAGAACGCGTTCAATTCGGGGATGCGGTGTATGTTACTATGTGACTAAAAACCTAACAAAAAAATCGGGACGCGGTTAGAAAAGGGTGTAACATATGAATTAAATAATTGGGTCATATTCCGGGATGCGGTCTAGAGGTTGAAAAAAACAAAACTTAAAAATAGGTGATTATTAAACAAACCTGGGAAGTGAAAAGATATTCGATATCTGATCGGACCTGAGAAACATGGTGGAATTCATGAAAAAGTATACAACCAGTTTACACCCTCTTAGGGGTCGAATTTCAAAAAATTTTGAAAACACATTCTAGGTATTCACATGAAGAATCCGTAGAATAAAAATGAATTCAATATTTCGAAAGACCTAGTAAATATGACGAAAATCGTGAAAATATATGCATTTTATATTAACCGATATTTTTTTTTGCCCCCCCTTCTGAACGCCAGTGAATATTTGAATTTTTTTTATCAGAATTACTTTTCTAGTTAATTTACATATACGTACCGAGTTTCAACTTCCTAGCATAAGCCGTTCTGAAGTTAGGGAAAACACCCCCCAGCACCGTACCATACTACCCCTAAAAAAAATTTATTTTTCCACCATGCCACTACTATAGCCTTATCTAAATACCAAGTTTCAGCTTCCTATCATTATAAATTCTTAAGATATAAGCATCGGAACTTTTTCTTTCTCACCCTTCTCCACCCTCACCCTCTACACCCACACCCCGAAACTTTTTTTCCCTACTAGGGTTCTCTTAGGCCTACTTCTGGTAAAAATTTGAAACATCCATCTTACACTGTTATTGAGATATGTATGAATCGTGTTATTTTTGAAAAATTCCAATCCCTCCCACTTCCGTGCTCCTCCACCCCCTTCAAATATTTTACTTTGAGCAATCTTTATTTATCAATTTTTATAATAAAACCGAATTTTGTTTTTCTGGTCCAATTAGTTTGTGAGATATCGTAATCTAAAGTTTTTCACCCCCCACCCCCGTACGCCACTACCGCCACCCAAAAATTATGTTTCAATCTACTCTCCTAGTATAACTACAAATATTTGTTAAGTTTTAATTGCTTGCTATTAATGGTTTAGGAGATATGGATTTTAGAATTTGTCGATCTCGCATTTTTGCGTTTCGGACGCATTATTTCCCCCTCCACTCCCACACCCCTTCACCCATATCTGTTTTTTTTGCAAATGGGTCCATTATCAAAGCTCTATAGAAATTCTAAGTTTCAGCCTCCTAACACAAGCGGTTCCTGAGATCTAGAAACCTAAATTTTTCGTCTAAAACGCTTACCCCGCCTTCCCCCTTACACCTCCTCCCCTAAAAATAATGTCAATTCAAGGGGTCCACCAAGTCTATTCTTAGAAAAATTTTTAATTTAATAGCTCCACTGGTTTGAGAGCTACGAGCCTTCAAAGATTTTGGGGCGGTCGACGTACGGCGTACAGACGGAGTGAACATTTTTATTGCTTTTTTCGCGTCTACTAGTCATGAAACGTGGAAAAAAAAATTTTGAGAGCAGCAAATTTTTTTTTTTTAAAAATCGATAGCAATATTGTATTATTAATAATACAGTAAAATGTGCTGTGGCGACAATTGAATCAATGTGGGAACAGTCGAGACCTGTTTCAATTCACAAATTAGGCTTCCAATTGTCCTTTAAATACTCCTTAAACATGCCACACACATAAACACGAACTATGGCTGAAAAACATTGGTTTTCTGTACTCATGAAGGATAAATCCATAAATTATGAAGCATAAATGAAGAACTTTCAATTCGCTGCCCTCAAACTACAAGTCTTTCACGAGGAACCAGTTCTATCATCACGAATGTTACACAGTTTTAACAATCTGACTAATGATGATAATTTTGGATTATAATAAATACAAATTGGGTACATTTAATTCAAATATTGTTTCAATTGTGCCAGGTACATATGTATATGTTTGAACCATCCCAGGCACGGGGACATTTGAAACATGTCGACACCTCTAATATTTTTTAAAATATCTCTTTTGTTTATGATTATAGATCAACAAAACAATTAAAATATAAAATAGACACTATTATACTCTGTATAACACTTTTATTATATTAGAAAATTACGATAGCCGCTTGGGAAAAAAATCATGAATCGAAAATATTTCTATTGTCCCCGGTCTCCCCAACCTAATGTTGGGTTTAAAAGCTATCAGTCTCAACAACTTATGTTTGATTGTTTCAATTTGACCACCATGAACATCAAAATAAGGATTCCAGATGGGTGAAAAATATTCTAGTTGAGAACAGACTACGATACAATAAAGATACTTGAGCGTAAACATATTGGAAATACTTTATTATTAGCAAATAATAAAGTAAAACTATTCAGGAGAGGACACCGAACAAATGCCGCGCAGAGTTACATTAGCTATGTATACTTGCATAATGATCCCTGAATGCGAAGGAATTATCAATTCAATATACTAAGTTCCTTAATAACCTTAACATTAGCTAAAGGCGAGATGAATTCATGTAAACGCGGATCCAAAGATCGAACGCTGAGTCAATTTCATATATGGAACTAGGTAAATAATCGAAAGTAAAATATTGCTTTTTCAAAGACTTTCCCAATGGGCTGCATAAAGGGCTCACGCGATTTCTAGCATATTTATCCCCTTATCTAGAACCATTTAAAAACTAATGTGTACGAAATTTCAAATTCCTACGCTACAAAAGCCTGGTGGCATTGACAAAAATTTAGTTCAATTCTACAAAACTACGGTCAATATATGTACGTCCAACAAAACACTATGTATATCGAAATGACAAATTTAATTATTCTTTGATTAAACTTAAAACCCACTGCCTAGGTGATAAAAAAAGTTGTTTACTTCAGAAAATTTTTACAATAAAATATTGGTAGTTTTTGTAATCGAACTAGAACTCTGCGTACCGCGATTCCCACACCAATGTGGACTTAGAAGAATTTTTGACAAACATTTTTGTCAATTTAATAAATCGTTTTGTAAATATAACAAAATCTTGCAGTTGACTTTTGGTCACTCTGACAAAACATTCAACAAAACCTTTTTCAAAGACAATATACCAAAAAAAAGTTGTAGAGGACTAAATTTCCTACAAGTTGGGATACATTCACATTTAACAATTCCATACTCGAACTTAAGATGCTTGATTGTCCATTTAGGACTCTTAGGTATTAGGAACATCTCATTGATGTTAATAATATTCTTATTCACGCAATGTATATGTACACGCTTATTATGTACGACGAATGAGCTCTTAGATGATAGACTAGAACGCTCATACTAGGCTACAAAGGCCTAAGAGTGAATTCTAGTTATTTTTATGGAAACCACTAAAATAAAAATTAATAATAAATGTATTTCTTTTTTCTAATGCAGATCGGACTCCTTCAAACTTGCGCCAATATTACCGAAATTTCGATCAGCGTTTAGTACAATTCGAAGTATAGCCGGACAAATTCTTAACACCTACAACTATTATTTTCCGGAAATATCGTATACTCGATGCGTTGGGAAATTCGTACGTCGAGAATATCCAGCTTTTCTTTCTGAAATCAATTTCGATAACACTTATCGGCTACTGAATGCTGCCTATCTTTATGCAATGAACTACATACGCGATTTAATAGCCGAGAACAAATCAATCGTTGCGACAAAAGTTACTGAAATGGGCTATTCCGGTTTAAATGATTATCAAAACAATTATCAAGGACAGCAGCTGCCACAGGATAATTACAATCACAATTATCAAGCGTTACAACAATCGCAACAGGAGCTATATAGCTTGTATAACCCGAACTTGGCTTTGCCAATTGTAAACAATGGCTTGGAAGCGAGAACAAGTCGACTGGTTGGTGACCCCGATGAAACCGTTCTATATGTTGGTCCTCGACAGCTGGATGATGTGTCGATCCAAGAAAATTCTCAATATAGTTCGGTTTTCGATTTTGACGATATAGTGAAAGAGCGTTTGGGAATTAAAGCGGAAGAATCGAACATGGGACAGCTGAATGAAGAAGGTGAATCATTTGGAAAATGTACACAACTTTACGCGGTAGAAGTTCTTTGGAGAACCGTCGAAGGATTTCTTTCGAGTGAACGGTGATTCTGGATATAACCAAAAAGATTTATAGCCCAATAGAAAAATGAACTCTTAGTTTTAGAAGTTTAATTAAGTTATTTATCGAATACAATTTTTGCTACATTACAGCTAAATGTTGTTTAAAATATTTATTTTGTTATTAATAAAATTAGTGATATCTGAAAAAAACGCGAAAAACAAAAATGCCACCAGTCTGGGCGAATCTTTATTATAAATCTCTTGTAGGCCGTAGGCGTAAATCGTATGTAACTCCAAAATCCTGAAATAAGTTTTAATGTGATTTTAGAAAGAGCGCACGGGGTTAAAACCAATTTGCTACCAGAAGAGACCCAAGAGATAGGACGTAATTTAAAAAAGCGTTATAAAAAAGTTCTGAAATTAACTTTTAGGAAGCCTTGGGAAGTAAAATTGAGTTCGATATCTAATCAGATCCAAGAAGTACGTTGAAATTAGGGAAAACTTATGCAATCTCTTTACGTTGAATATCAGTAAATTATAAAATAAGGTTTTAGGCGATTATATGTGTACCATATAAAAACTCCGGAAATGTAAAAGCCAATTTGATATCTCATCAAACCGAGAATGGTGAAAACATATGCATCTACATAAGGATTGAATATCAAAAAATCCAGAAATAATTTTTTCCTGAAAGCGTTGCTTACTCAATTACATAAAACACACATGTAAGCAGAAAGTTATTCGATATCTAATTAGACCCGAGGAACATGGAAGGATTTGTAAAAGTTTTTTCAACTCCATTATACCAACTTAGCGGTTTATGCACTCCGAAACTTTGTTGCGCTGGCGTGGTCTCCCACAGCGGGGGAGATTTTAACCTTCAGTTAAAATTTAACCGGAACTTTAGCTGTAAGTTTCATATGGAAATCTGTCAGTTAAAGTTCCAGTTAGAACGTTACTGACGATCGTAGGAACGGGCCTGAGGAAATTTTTCGGTGAATATTTTCAAAATACATTTTTACCTGAAAACACAGGTTTTCTGGGTTTAATCCTGATATATTTATTTTGTGTGACGTTTCGGACTCGACTGAGTCCTTTATCAATCAATGTACGGATAGAGCTGGACAGGTATACAAAGAAGATGAAGAACAGTCTCCTTCTCATCTCGGCAGCTTCAGAAGTTCAGTTTGAGAAGAGGCCGAGTCTTTCACCATGCCGGCATATAAAGTAACATAACACAAATGTAATGTCTTTACGAGATGCAACTATAGAAAGTATAAATAAATTCAACCGACTTACAGTTACAGTTTAGTTACGGTATTATTAAAATGCGGAAGACTAGCACTGCTAGCAGTAAAACGCCTGGTAACTTTATTAAATTACCGAATTTGTATGTACCAGTTCGTTTATCTCGTTTATTCAGTACTACGTGGAATACTGCCGATATTGAGGACATTATTATCTAAATACCGGAAGTGTATCTCAAGTAGAGACACAAAATCAATACCATACTTAACTGCGGTGGCGGCATCTGTCGTGTCAAGGAAAGAACGAATTTATAATTTGGTTTGCCCACCATTTTCTGCATCTTTCTCGAACGCGGAATTTAAGCTAAATTGTCTAAGTTCTAAGACTTACTAGATGAAGCACATAGGCTATATTATTTCGTCTTTGTTTATTTTATTATTATTTTTGATAAACTACCCTTTTTTCTGTTTCTGGGAAGTGGTGTAAAGATTACAGATTCAACCGTCCTCTCCTGCATCACTTATCTCTCCATGGCTGTCACTTGTGGAAATGTCACAATAGAGCAAACTGGCTTAACCTCAAATTAAAGTGATTAACTGTTCGAAAATTAGGTCGCGTGTAAAAGTTAACGATCATTTTGTTTGTTATTAACTCGTAGAAATGTGATCTAAATTCCCCGGAGGACTACAACATGGACTCGAAATATTCAGTTTTATCGAAATCAGGCCCAATCCAAAGCTGCAATGGTGGCCTCAACGGATTTGCTGCGAAGAGAAAGGTTATTAACGGCAACGGTACGAACGAAAGATCGCAGAAAAAGACAAAACTTCTTCAAAGTCCGGCTGAGTTGAAGAAAGTCAATGGTCATTCGAACGGTGATAGCAAGCCGCGGACATTCAAAAATGCTCAATCAATACTGGAGCAGCGACAATGTCTGCCTGCGTATATTTGCAGGCAAAGGTAATGAAAGCGCGGTTATGAAATGAACGAAAACAAAACCATGTTGTCGCTATGAACTTAATTTCTTGGTTTCAGACTGATACAGGAGATTCGAAAGTATGACACGGTACTAATAATGGGCGAGACCGGTTCCGGCAAAACCACCCAAATGCCCCAATTTCTGCACGAAGCCGGCTACACAAACAAGGGCATGATTGCAATCACTCAGCCGCGTCGAGTAGCTGCTATCACGGTTGCGAAACGTGTATCGCAGGAAATTGGATGCAACCTGGGCGAGACAGTTGGTTTCACGGTTCGATTCGAGGACTGTACGTCGAAATCAACGAAAATCCGGTTCGTAACGGACGGTTCACTACTACGAGAGGCCTTGACCGATCGACTACTCAAAAACTACAGTGTTATTATTCTCGATGAAGTGCACGAACGGACAATCAATACGGACGTCCTGTTCGGAATCGTTCGCGAGGCACAGAAACAAAGACGCCAGTTGAATTTGCTTCCACTGAAAATCGTTGTCACATCCGCTACGATGGACATCGATCATTTCGGCAAGTATTTCGGCGTGAAAGGAATGTACTTAGAGGGACGCGTTTATCCGGTAAAAGTGCTTCATGCCAAGGAACCGCAGAGCGACTACTTGCATGCATGCCTCGTTACAATTTTCGAGATTCACCACAATGCTCCACCTAAGTAAGATTTGCGGTCGAATTAGTGTCTCGTTTGTCTCTAATTTGTGGTTTTTTTTTTGCCGTAGCCACGACATTTTAGTGTTCCTCACTGGCCAGGAGGAAATCGATGCTATGGTGCAACAAACCCGACTGATTGAAAAGGTAAATAACAGAGCATATTTCTTCGCTTCCGTAATATCGGAATCAACTCTTAATGTTGATGTAGATTTACTTATCAACGAAGCAATTACCTGGGCAAACTTCTACAGTTTAGTTCTTGTGGTGCTTATTCTTATCGATCAATACTATGTAGACAATGTCGTAGAATTCTTAACACTTAAGGCACACGGTACAAAATTAATCTCTACTGGGGGTCAAGTCACTGTGGAATCCAGGAGAATGCGCGATCTGATGAATTCACTCGAGCAAGCTTCAGACAAAGCTCACTAGTGGTGGACATTGCTGTTCTTATCGGACTACAAATAAATTAGTCTGTCGACTCACTATGCTGACAGTGACAGGGCAATAGATGGTCAAACCTAACTACATGCTCAATATCAAGTACTCTTTGGCCTGAATATGATCACGGGAGAAGCTAAGTATATCCTGAGCCTGAGCAGGAAGGATGCTAGCATATTAATCCGTGTGCTCACACTGCCTGATCGCTAGACACGCTACACAACTGGGAGCCGAGGCAAATAATCTCTGTCGTAGCTGCGGTAACCCAGTAGTGGAGAAGTCAATCTTCCACGTCCTATGCGAGTGTCCGGACCTATCGGCAACGAGAAGACAGAACCTCGACGCTTATTTCCCCGATGACTTTGGTGATATCGATAATGAAAAGCAATGTAATATAGCTAACTTTATAAAATCTTTTAAATGGTTTAAGGTTCCAGGGGTTTTTACACTCAAACGGATAGCACAATGGACGAACAATAACGTCTAAGTAAAATAGGATGGTGGCATCACCACCCCATATACCACACCATACCATTATCCTAAATATGATTTTTATGCTATTTATGTGCATCTGATGTTGATTCTGGAGATTATTATTAATAAACACTATATATTAAGGATACAGCCTACTGAGTGAATAGGCAGCACAAGGATAGGATTTGGGAGGTTTGGTAAAAAGCTGAAAACACGTCTACATCGGACAGAGTCTGTTTTAAAAAGAAAGAGTTTTTAATTCATTTTAACTTACGACTACTATCCTAATGCTACCGTTCAACTAGTTTATTATATATTCCATTAAGTACATCAATGATGGTGCTGAATGCAAAGCGTAGTGATATGACGAGTGCGTTATGTACTCTGTACCTACTGTGATCGTTCGGTGTACTAGGGCCGGTGGCGGATTTTACATTCGCTACATTGATGCTTACCAATATTTTTTGCAGTCTTGCAAATATGTATTATTAAGATTACATTATTCTGGTAGGTTGCTTCTTCATTCAATTCAAAAATACTACTCTAACCCAAAGAGAATGAGATAGAGTGAAAGCGGACCGTATTCAAAAAGCAGCGTAATCAGGGGCCGTATGTTGTATTCCGTCGCTCGTCGTTCGCTGCCAATGACGAGCGACGTTGTCAGTATTTTGGTATGATGTAAGTCGACGCGTCGTCGTTTTGGACATTTCAATGACGCACATTGCTCGCGCGAACGACATAGTTACGAATTGCCAAACTGGACGACGCGACGTTCGTCGACGCCCGTCGATCCGAACGTCGCGACGTTCGTTACAGCATACGGCCTCTGTTTTCTCAGTCGGCTACTATACTCTAAAAACATTAAACTGTAAAAGCTATAAAATCTCATACTTTTTCGCGACGTGTGCTTTATAGAGATAATTTTTTTGATGTAAAGCAAAATGTTGACTTAGGGCAGCGCCAACTTAATTTCAAGCCGCGCACATATGACAGTTCGTCGTGATAAATGCCTCGGTTTTGCCCCGATTAGTGACGTCATGGATCGGTCCCCATACAAAATCGTCACTCATCGAGGCATTTTCGTACGACGAAATATCATGTGCGCGGCTTGAAATTAAGTTGGCGCTGCTTAGGGCCGTTATTACGACCTTCAGTTAAAATTTAACCAGAACTTTGACTGTAAGTTTTGTATGAGCATTTGTCAGTTAAAGTTTTAGTTAGAACGTTACTGACGATCGTAGGAACGGGCCTTAGTGTTAATCCTTTCTATTAGGCTTGTGTAGTTCGGAAGAGCGTACCCATAAGTTACATGAACGAACTAATTCGCAGTGAATTCCGGACCTAGTTGGTTTTTGGGAAGTAGTTGGTCATCCAGGGCAATGAGCGAGCTGACGAACTCGCCTTACTACAATTGTCACATTACTGCTCTGGAATCTGTTCAACGTAAATTTACTCGTTCTCTCCTTTACAAATATAGGATCCCTTATTGTCCTTACAGTGAACGTCTTTCCTTACTCGGGATCCCATCCCTCGAACAACGCAGACTGTACATAGATGAGTGTGTTCTCTTTAAAATTTACAATGGTGATGATAATTCAGCCTTATGTTTAAACTTGGTTTTGCGCCAACCTAGCAGGTCAGACTCCTTTTTCGCCCCTCCTTTGGCGCGTACAAACGTATATTTTTTTCCCCCGTTTATTCGGTTACAAAGAAATCATGATGAGCTCAATATTGGTCCTCTGAACACATCCTATTCACTTTTCAAAACAAAATTAAAATTTTTATTTTTTATAAACTAATTTCTAATTGTATATTACCTTTCAATCTTTAACTATTATTTTTATTAGTATTACCGTTTTCTCTCCTTCTATGCTGTTGTGTAATTGGATAAGTTTTTATCTGTACAATGGATTTTAATTAAATAAATAAATAATTAATAATCACATTTGCTTCCTCGCGAACTGGGAAGTAAATTAAGGAACTAGTTCAGTTCGCGAGGGAAGTGTTTTTTCATGTCCATCACATTTATCATTTGTCGCGAACTGCGAACTAGTTAGCGACGGGTCGGGAATTAGTTCGTTCGTGATCACTAAGGTGAATTGGAATGCTCAAGCCTATTTTTTATGCATTCATTCACTAAAGTAATATAATAATAAATAATATTATATAATCTGATTTCTTTTCGCTTAAATTAATACCACATGGCTTCTCAATCTATACCCGATATAAAATTCGGATTCGAACCAAATTCAAATTTAGTTATCTACTGAGACTAAGGAGGTGCTGAAACTCGATACGGTTTTTTCTATGGAACTTATATGGGCGCTTCTCCTCTCTATCTCTTACTCTTTGCTCTAACCTTTGTCTGTTTGCCTATTACAGCTCAACCTGGACACTAACTATTACCGCGTTTACATGGAGGATTGAATCCGAATTGAATCCAGATTCAATCCTCTAAAATCGCATGTAAACGCAGATCGGATCGAAACGAGATCGAATCGAAACCGGTTATGTCGTACATTTTATGCCATTTCATGTTTCGATCTTTGGATTCTCCATGTAACCGCGGTATATGACTGAATCTGCACTCATATTGCAGTGTAGAGATTCCTTACAGAATCTCTTATTTATTATGGTATCACTATTAAAACTCTGTTAAAGAAATGGCGAATTAAATATTCACAATAACATGAATTTTATTTAAAACTTATTTAATATAAATTAACGAATTCGTATCGTTTGATTAATTTAATTAATTCATTTTTATTATATAGTTAATATTTCTATTGGTCACAACCTTTCACATATCACGTATTAATTTCGATTAACAACCATTTTCAAAACTCTTATTTTCCTCAACAATATGCCGACTTGATTCAAATTCAAATGTTCTACTCAACCAAGTGGCATTCCACACCAGTCTAACGTTTTGTACATATTTAAGAAATTACTTCACGCTCGTTCAAAGATTGTATTTGAAGTCGTACTGATAAGTCAGAACCTGGTACGTTCACACTAAATTGAAATTAAAAGATTTTACGAGTGTGACCAACAACTTTAGACTTCATACCCCTTCGACGTGGTTGAATTCTAAATAACAATGTTGTTTTTCGCGTTTGCCGGCCAGAAGTCGGAGTAGCCATTAGCGGACGAAAATCCGGCAACCTTGATTCGAGCGCCAGCTCATTTTTCCTTACGGAAAGGCGATGGTCTTCTCCTGACATGCACAACTGGAACAGACTCAAACTCAATCCTGTAAATATAAGGTTGTTGCAGATAAAATGTAGTTTTTGGTTGTCCAATTTCAAACAACTGCAACTTTTATAAGACTTAATTTTATTAATCAAAATAGGCACAATCATATGCAATACACTTCTCTCCCAACAAGAAACAAGTGCATTTACGCCTAATAAACGATAGCTGACACACGAGTGTTTAACTAGCTACTATGTGCGTTTATTTCATTTTAAATTAGTGTTCAGCTTGATTAGTTACTCGCGATGCATCGAGATTGCCGATATGGTTTGTTTAGGTCCTTAACCTTACAGAGAAGAAGAAACTTTAGAATTAATTGAAATTATATGAGTTACTCTTTCCATTTTTGTTCCAAAATTCCTAAAACGTTTTATTGGATCGAGCATATGTGTAGTCAAAAGTTTTCTCTTTTTGTCTAGTTTTATAGTCTCTGAAATCTTATTTTTCCCCTTTTTTATTCCCTTTTTGGAAAGCTTCATTTTCTACAATAGAATAGTGTTAACCATTTAAATCTACTTCCATTAGTAAACTAGCATGTTTATTACGCGCTCTCTCTTTATCGACTTCTATAACTTTTTCTTGAAGTTCATTAATCGTAGAGTTCTATATTTAAAATGTTGTTTTATTTCAGGCTAGTAACACGAATGCACCAAGTTTACGTGTCTATCCACTTTATTCACAACTTCCACAAAACAAACAACTCGAGTGCTTCATTCCATCCGCGCAAAACTCCAGAAAAGTTATTCTAGCGACAAATATAGCTGAAACTTCGATTACAATTCCCGGCATTCGATACGTGATTGATAGCGGTTTTGTAAAACGTCGTATCTATGATCCCCAAACTGGTATGGAATCATTGAAAGTCGTACGAATATCTCAGGCTCAAAGTTGGCAGAGATGTGGTCGTGCCGGTCGCGAAGCAGATGGATTCTGTTATCGAACCTATACCCGTTCCGAAATGGACTCATTTCAATCGATGCCTGTACCGGAAATTTTACGAAGCAATATTACCTCGACGGTAAATTTTTATTTCGATCATTCCATTATCATTTACTTAAAGTTATCGCTATCAATAGGTTCTTCAATTGCTCGCATTGGGAATAGATTGCAGAACATTTGACTTTTTGGACAAACCATCGCCACATTCAATCGACACGGCCTACCAACAATTGCATTTACTCGGCGCAATAAAATCATTAAAATCGCCGGAACTCACTGCACTTGGTCGTCGTATGGCGCTTTTCCCACTCGATCCGCGCTACAGTAAACTTATTTTGGTCTCACCGGAATTTAATTGTCTCGACGAAATGCTAAGCATTGTGGCAGTTTTATCGGGTGAAAATATATTCATTACCAGTACCGATAAACGTGATCAGGCTGCCTTAGCACATGCCAAATTTGAATCGAAACACGGCGACCATTTAACATTACTCAATGTTTATAAAGCATTTGAAAAAACTGAAAAAATCAAGGTAAGATTATTGTTTCTTGGAATCTTTATTGTAAACTTTATTCGATCTGCTTGCAGCTATGGTGCCACGATAATTTCCTAAATACACGAAATCTCCTCTACGCCCGCGACGTACGCAATCAATTGCAAGAAATTTGCGGAAAATGCGGCATACAATCGTCCAGTTGCGGAACAAATTTCGACAAAGTTAGAAAATGTCTTATTGCCGGGCTTTTTAACAATATCGCTGAATTACAACGCGATACCTTTTATATGACAATATCAAATCGGCAAAAAGCCAAAATACATCCGTCAAGTGTCCTATGTGGTAAAGCGAGATCACAGTATGTCTTGTTTACCGAGCTCGTTTCGACCGAACGCAATTTCCTACGACTTGTAACGATAATCGATCCCGAATGGATTGGTGAAATTGTCCCGCACTACCCACACCTGAGTCGAATTCAATTCAATACAAACAATTCCTGAGTGAGTTTCGAATTATAAATTCGCTACTCTTTTTTTTTTAATGTACATAACGTAAGAATCTACTGAAGTAAGTCAACTAAAAGTTTAATATTGCAATCGTTTGCCGTTGAAATGATAATATTCAAACATTTTTAATTATTTTTAAATATTTCTGTTGTTTGTATATAATATTAAAAACAATGTTTTGTAATGTTACTGTGGAAAATAATTATTTTTTTTATTGTAAATAAATTGAAAAGCATATGACGATAAAGTTATTGATGTTTTATGAAAGAGCTGTGGCGGAGAAACAATGAGTCAAATGCAAATTTGTTGTGTTAAAGATAAAAGTACTAAAACATGTTTAATCTCTCCAATAGGGAAACTACATATATAACAGAAATAGATTAATATACCTATTTGACGCTAGGAAAAGCTTCATAATTCAAGTTGTGCATTTTTTGGAACAGTGCATAACTTTAAGGTTATTGACTTTTATACAATGTAGATATTTGAAAAATTAGAAAATGAGTAGTATTTACGTAGCTGGCGATGCTGGTAAATGATGACCGCCGACAAGTAGATCGATGGGGTCTCTGTTGACAATTTTTAAGCATGACTAAGCATCATTTCCGCTTCTGCGGAAAAAAAAGTTGTAAAAGTCGTTTGATTCATTGGTTTAGCAAGTAGCCTATTAAAAAAAGAGGTGGGTACGTAGATAACTTATTATTGGCAAGTGTAGTTATCGACAACATTTTTGTGGCCGGTTTCACAGTCGAAGTTTAAACCCAAAATTTGGTTTAAAATTTAGGATCCAACCGAACAAGTTCCCAAGTTTAAACCAAATTTTTGGCTTAAACTTCGACTGTAAAACCAGCACTTAGGGCCATATCTCACCGGGATGCCAGGCTACGTCGCCAGCATCGTGGCCATACAGAATGTATGACACTGCCACGTCGCCAACCAACGGCCAAGTTAGATACCCGTCATACAATATCATACATTCTGTGTGGCCACGCTGGCTGGCGACGTAGCCTGGCATCCCGGTGAGATATGGGCCTTAGGGTAATTATTACGATCCTCACTTAAACTCTCATTGGAAGTTTTGTATGAAAATATGTCAGTTAAAGTTTGAACATCGTAGGAACGGGACTTAATATTTCATGGGGTGAATGATTTACATTTTGGACTTATCCTTCGGTTATATTTTTTAAAGTCGAAATAATCTCTCCCAAGTCCTTCGTTAGTATTAATTCCTCTTTTAGCAATCGCAATCGGGAGGAAAAAGTATATCGTTAGTAGAATACTTATACAAATTAATTTTCATTTGACCGACTTCCTTTTTGCAAGAGTATGTCCCCTCAAAACAGATATCCATTGTACCTCTTAAGAAATCATTTAAAAATACGAGTACTTTTAGGGGAGCTTAAAACGAGGACTCTCATGGGAGTACTCGCCCAACTAGTAAATGTCCCTTGATAAATCCAAGACTATTCTTCAGGGAGGTTTGAAGATCTCGTTTTCTCCTCCTTCACCCATAGCAGCAATTTTTTGATATTTGCCTATTAAAGCTCTATAAAAATTCCAAGTTTCCGCCTCCTGAGATCTACAAACCCAAATTTTTCCTCTAAAACTCTTGCCCACCTTCCCCCTCACACCTCACCCACTCAAAAGGTGACCACTTGAAGGGGACCTTTGTGAAAAATGGCTTTTATTTTTTTTTTGCAAACTTGATATTTTAACAAGTGTAAAAATTGATTTTCATATTTTGTACAAACCTAATATTTTCGGGGGGAGGGGGGTTCAGTTGGTTTTACGAACCCCCCTGCGTTCACGCCTATCTTGTACAGAGCTAGAATTCGGTAAATCAGATTTATACCGGCTGAAAAAAAATACCTTTAGCACCGAGATCATCCATTTCATTTGCATGAACAAATTATAGAAATCGTTCGAGTAACGACCATAAAAATTTATGAATTTGTGCTTGGATTCGCCCGAATAACGGTAATTCGAGAATGCGTAACAATGAAGATCAAATTATACGCAAATTATTTCGATAACGAGACTCTCTAAGACCCGTTATAAATCGTCAACCAAAATTTAAATCGCATTTCAGAATCAGTCTGTTACGTCTTAATTATGTTACTTCAAATGTTTATGTTTCTCACGATCTGAACCGTCCTAGCTATCAAATAGCATCATCGATGCTTTCAACCGAAATTCTATTATAACACATAATAAAGAATAACCACTAACAATGTAATCGAGACAAAATTGGAATTTATTTATCCATTTCAAACTGCCAAATCATTAATGGATTTAAGGTACGAATATTGCACATTAACACATATCACTTTATCCAGTAATAATCGATTTTATTTCTATGGTATTTCAAAATAGTTGAAAGCCAATTGAATAGTTAGGTATGTCTTATGTAGTATTTTATTCCAAATGTTTCTATATAATAAATAATAAATTTAAACTGATATGTGTTGCATAGTACAACTGATTTTTTTTTCTTATCAATTAATAGGTAGCTATGTGATTTTTTCCCTTATGAATAAGTTTACAAATCGCAATCGCTTTATTTTAGTCAGTTTATATCTTTAAATTTTTACAGAAAATGTTATGCACTAATTACAATATAAAATGGGACTTTGTACCTATATAATTTATTGTGTTGTTGTGAAATTAAATTCGATATATAAATTAAGCATCATAAGCCAATGAATATAAAAATATTTACAAACTATTATTGAATACATGGCTTAAGGTTAAATAATAGAGAAAAAACAAGGCCGTATAATAATTAGGCAAAATTTCAACGAAAATAGAAAAAAATCATTAAATTTTAGCAGCTAACAACAAATAAAAAATTAATTTAAACTAGAAACTAGAAATGTGACAAAACAGCAGCTGAAAATGTTAAGACAGATTTGTGGCGATACCTATGCGTCTTAAATAGACATACTAAAGTTATGGTGTCCACATAGTAGACTGCATGTTTTACAGCATTAATGAACGAATAAGATTAGTTACCATTTCTAATATGAACTTCTAAGGTTCGTCAGAGAATATAGAAGTGTTGAACTCATATAAAAATCCACAAATAAACACAAAGCTATTTGCTTTATGATTTTAAAGGATAATGTTCATAAAGAATTTCTTCAAAAGGATGAAGCGCCAGTACGACGGTGTTTGACGGGAGTCTAAATTTGAAGCTTAAAGAACATCACGCTCAATAAAGAGAAGCAATTTATTGGAATCTATTAAATTTTTGGGTTAACTGAAATCATTTTCATTTTAAACGAAACCATTTCAAATGTTATTAAAAACACTTTTCAAATGTAATGAAACTTCAGCGAAAAAGTACAAATACATAATCCTTTTTTACATAGTATTATTGAATCCAAAAAATAATTGAAAAGAAAAATAGTGTGTATAATTTTACAATTCATATTGTTAACCAAGTGCGTTAATTCTACAAATTTCATTTCCTCTTCATAGCTGGAGTGGTTAAGTGAAAAAATGATTCAAACTTCATAACGTAAACAACAATTACATAACTATTTATCTGTTATTTGACCTTTTTTACGCCTCAATAAAAGAAATCGTTTTCTAGCTAAAATCGAAAAAATATAGACATAGCTTAATTCTTTGTAGAAAACGTGGATAATCCACTCAATAAGCAATCCGCGTTCCGAATAGAAAAATTATTGATCTTGTAATTAAAATGCACAAAATGCCTATCCATATCTTTTTTACGGATTAACGGCTTCCTATGTCTACCGATACCGTTTCGAGAAAAACACGACTAAACTGACCTCACGGGATGACCCCCCTAAATTAAGAGTAAAGAGATACAAGACCACAACCATTCCACTTGTTATTGCAATGAATTCTTTTAGGGGAAATATAGTGAAATGTTTTAACTAACCGGGTTAATGATACAAAACCAACTCTATTCTAATAAGTACACACTACAACGTATTTTAGGACAGTAAAGTATGTACATATTTGGATATAAATGTTGAATTAAATGTAAAACGGCCGTGTAAATAAATTAACAAAAAAACATGGTTTCTTTCATATTCAAAATGTTTTCGTATGATTCGAAAATTGGTTCACTAAATCCACAAATGATGTATTCCTTCTAACTAATAAAAAGTTTGTTGTCGATACTTCCGTGTTTCTATTTTTTAACTGCGTCAGACCATTATTTGTAAGACTCCATATTCGAGGTTGGCTACAACGTTCGGTACTTCATACGGTCCCAGTTCGATAAACGAAGTTTAGTTCAACTTGTCCTTGTGGCTTTCAAATCAGTTAAAAAGAAAGAAAAATTTCTTAACTGGTTTAATGATATAGTAGTTAAAATGTTAAGCCAGTTTAATTTTGGTGTCGCGGGTATTACGAACAAAAAAAGTAACATTTGATCGTATTGTGAATGTTACGTCCCATCACTTCGATGCCGATTCGACATCGACGCATTGTTGATAAAATTCGATCTTGAGAAATATACAGAAAAATACGGCTTAATTACGACTAGTATTTAACTGTGATTAAACTGTAGAACGATTTCGATTGCAGAAAGATTTGTCTTTGCTCTTTTTTATTAGCTGTATATGTTCATTTTATGAAACAGTTATTCTGAATTGTTAGATGATATCTACCATTGAACTCTTCAAACTTTGAACTTACTAATATAATTGTTCCTTCAATTCCAAATAGAACCTTTAGGCGTTCTTGTATAGAGGATCCTAGCAAATATTAATAGTTTGAATAGTGCATTTTGTTGCTTCACTCTACAGGATGAAAAGTAACACTTTTTCTGGTGAAGTTACTGCTTGCTTCTTATAAATGAAAGAAAAAAGCAAGTTTATCTTGACCCTAAGCAGGAAAGATGCTAGCCGCTTATTGAAGTGCACCGCCTGATCGAGGGACACGCTAGACGATTGGTTGCTGATGCAAAATTTCTTTATCGTAGATGCGTTGACCCAGAAATGGAAGAGTCAATCTTTCATGTCTTAGCGAATGCCGGTACTGTCGGGAACGAGGAGACGGAAGCCTGGCGCATTTTTCGAAGACTTTGGTGCTATTGTTTAGGGAAAGCTATGTACCATAGCAAATTTTATAAAATCCTCAAATGGTTTTATTCAAACGGATAGCACAATGGACAACACTAACGTCGAAGTGAAGAAGGATGACACTACTCCACATACTATACCATGTCTAATATATTATTACAAACGACTATAAAGACTTTTCGACGTAATTTTTCGATTTTTGTTTGGACCCCGTTTTCACGGCGATAGTTTTGTACAATAGGACTTTCGCGAAAGTATAGCACGATAGTATGATAGTGAGATACAGTCTGCTGTTTACACGGCGCGATGTACGATAGTGAAATTAGACATGTCACTTATCTATCACGTACACACAATATCACGTACACATAAAATCAAAATTATTTTTTTTTTGCAATTAACAACACGTATTCGCAAGATCAAAATTATTATTAAATATTTTTATGTTTTGAAATTATTTTTTTAACGTCAAATGTCAATGCCAAGATAAAATTGTCGCGATAGTTCTATCAACTATCTCGTCAAGCAGGATAGTGCGATAGTGCTATCATGACAGCGCGAAAGTGACTATCGAGAAGTTTACATGGTGATAGTTATGACGAGACGATAGTAATTATCATGACAGCAACTATCACCGTGAGAACGAGGCTTAAAGCTTATGATATTTCGATAGTTAATACTGCGATAGTCAATGCAACGGGAGATGTAGCTATTTGACCGTATTGTGAATGTCACGTTGCGTCACTTCGATGTCGATTCAACGTGTCACGTCGATCGAAAAAAAACCGATTGTATAACCGCATCGACGCGACCCATTAGCATTTCCATTTGTATCAGCTGTAAATTATGAATTTAAGTTCCTGCGAATACTTTTACTTACAACCCTTTCATTTTTGCAACGACGTTAATTTAATTAGGCATTAATTTTTTCAGGCGTCAGGACTTAAATCTCATCGACTGAAAATGCCGATCAAAGTGACAACTGTCGATGACAATAGACATACACAATCGCTTTATCATGTGTCGATGTCGAATCGGCATCGAAGTGAAGCGACGTGACATTCGCAATACGGTCAATTATTTGATAATTGATTTGGGATGCGCAAGAAAGAAATGTGATATGGTTTCCAAGAGGCACACTAAGACGTACAAGACATTAAAGGAGAAATTAAATCTTGGTTACAGATGGGAAAACCTATCGCTCAGTATCGTGTCTAGTAGAGGAGTTCATTGATGGTTGATAGTATTAGGACGCTATCATACATGGCTTCGAAGAATGACCGGAAAACTGAAGTCATCAAAATTCAGAGACGAAAATGACATTGACTTATATAGTAATAATACAGTCGAGAAAATCTGATCAAAAATGTCTAAATTTGATGCTAAACAAACGCGAATGCTTGACCTAGTGTACTTAAATACTTGCGTACAACACAATCAAAAACTTTGCAGCAATTACAGTCTGACGAGTATATCAAAAGGTTTACAGAACGAGCTAAGATGAAAGAAATCCGGGGTTATGGCATGATATACAGGTCTCTCTAGTCAGACCTGAAGTAAAAATAAAAAGTTGCACCATCCGTGGCATAGTAAAACGTAGGGAATAAAATTCATAAATAGAAACATGAACAAAAATATTCAAATGTTGTTAAAAAAAAAATTGATTTTTTGTTTTCGTATTCATCTATATTGACGTTGGTATCATCAATCTTATTGAAATAAATTAACGAAGAAATTAATTAATATTTCGTTCTAAATTTATCGATTTCTTTTCCATTCTATTTCATAATTCCAAAAATTTATTTTAAAAACATGAATTATTAAACAATAGTCGATCATGAATCTGATAATAAGGAACCATACGAGCCCCATTTTCACACTTTTCTCAAGAATCTAGCCAGAATTAGATTACCACGGCAGCGACAGCAACAGCGACAGCAAATTGATTTCATTGGTCGAGAGCGATCAGCTGATTGAGTGACAGCAGAAAAAACGTCGTGCTGCCGAGTCATTTCCAATTCTAAATTTGCTGTTGCTGTTGCTGCCGTGCAATCTAATTCAGGCTTAACGCTTTGGTTCGTGTTATTATCAGTCGATCTTAACGTAATAATATGGAAAATAATTAATTGCCTGTAAAATAAATATCGACATTTTAACTATTGCTATAATATCTTAAATTTCATTTAATTTCCATTGTTTTTGTGTTTTTTTTAAAAAAAATAGTGTTAAATATAAAAATAATAATATACACATAATATAAAAAACTAATAATTTCTTACTTAAAATATGTAATGAAAAATTAATACTAACTTATCGTATTATTAGTTTCTTAATTATAAAAAATTTATTATAAAGTCAGGTCTATCGAAATAGTTCGATTCGGCGAACTTATTTTGTTTAGAACTACATCACTGTCTGCACAAGACAATAATTGCATTATTTTACTATTGTTTCGATCAGTACGGCTCAGATTAGCTAACCAATCGTCACCATTTGTATTGTTATTGTTTTTACTATGGATATTTCTTTCTAAGTTTTCTTGGTTTTGTAATATATTGCTATTTTCATTTGTTATTGATTGTTTTTGTTGCTGCTGTTGTTGTGGTGTATTATTACCCGCAGCAGCACCACCTACACCGCCTCCGCCATTCCCGGCACTAGCCCCGCTACAATTTGTTGGACTGCCAAGATAATGATGGAAGTGAATACTTTCGGTTGTGTAATTTGAAAATAAAAAAACCGATGGTTGTAGCGGTTTCGGTTGACTGGTTATCGATTGTGACAATAGAAAATTTCCTTCGAATTTACTTTTCTTTCGAATATCTTCGAATTCTTTTTCTAAATTTTTAGCGATTGGCGTCAACGTTACTTCGGAACCTAAAAACTGTGGTTGTGCATTTGACGATTTTATAATTTCATCGCAATCGTTGACATCACTTTGGCGATCATCGTCTTCGTCCGATGAACATAAATCGATTGTATCGACCACGATTTCCGATGTGTTTGGAGAGATTTTCCAGTTTCGACTTTGCGAATTTTCCCTATGTAATCGAATATTGCCGACTTTAGAACTGCTAGTGCTACCCGATAGACTTTTATCCGAATCGGACTTATCTCTTTTAAAAATGCGTAACTCGTTTAGTTTTTTAAGGCGTACTGATATCGGACGACATTGTTTCAAAAGCATTGAGTTTAGGAACAAGAAACTTTCCACACGATATCGATTAAAATATTGTCTCCGCGGAAATGTATACATGTGTAAAATATGTTCGGATGATTTTTTAAAAGTGACCGCTGCATGGGGTAGAGCGAATTTCTTCGATAGAAATTTCGGTCGTATAACACCTTGCGATAGTAGCGGAGTGTGACAGAATCGTTCCATTCGATCCAATCGTTCATAGAGGTAGTCTTCAGTCATGAGGGTTTTTGAATTTTTTATCATATGTTGACCTGCAGGCGATGATAGCGGCACTGTCGGACAACGCGATAGAGCGTAAACAGCACGATTTCGTCGCGGCAATCGTTTAAGCTTTTCTACTGGAAGTTCTTTTGATTTTGTTGTTAATTTACCATTTATACTAACGAATTCATCTTTGGTCTTATCTGCAATAAATTTACTATCTAATTTTGATGGAGGAGGAATGTTGCGGCTTTGTAGGTCGAAATTTAAAAGAAATGATTGATGCATTTCTGCATTGGATTTATCGTTAGTATGGGCAACATTTGGCTCTATGATTATTTCTGGCGGTGGTGATTCGCATATGATAACATCGTCGTCGTGGATACAAGTCTTTTCATGTTGCTGTAATGAAAAAAGGGTAAATTGGAGTTAAAAATGGATAAAACATTAAAATGTAATATACATATATGGTGTATTTTTTTTTTCTTTTCTTTATCTATGTATTATTTTACGAGTGTTGTATTAAACTTTGTCATGAGCGTGTCGAGTTATGTGAATCCGCAGTTAAAGAGTAAGACCACTCATCATTGCAATAAGCGAAGCAAACAAATAACATTCATGAGTGTGACCTATTGACTCCCTCCACATGAAATCACACAATCTTTTCATTAAGATTTCATATGATTTATCAACAGGTTTTACAGCATTTTTAAACGAAGGACTTTAGAAACTAACTGAGAGAGGCACAATCGATTTATGTAACATTTGAAGGGCCGCGGGGTTTACTTGCTAAGAAACACGGATGAAGATACTAATACACAGTTTTTTTAAGAAGCCAGAAAACACTATTGAACTTTGGTGGATCTATTAAGAGAGAAAAGAAATAGTTGAATGAAGGGATAAGACGTCTGATATCATTATTAATAACCACTGTGTGACTCTTTGCAGCGATCATAGAACTATTTACTATAAATGCAGAATAAAGAGAGATGTCCACAAGAATAGGTATATAGTAGATGCCGATATGGTACAATAATTAATGGCGCAACAGCCCAAATTGGGCCTAGGCCTTGAAGTAATGCTAGAATTACTTCATTACTAGACCGACGAAACACTATGAGGTGAAGTGGTCAGCCACACGCTCGTCCGTGATTATTACCCCGATTTTAACTCAGGTACTCATTTACAGCTAAGTGAACTGATAGTCCGGCACTCAATTCTATTCTCGAGAATTACTTGTCGCCAAGCAGGTACCAGGTGCTCCGAAGGCAAGTGCTCTAGTTATTTAGAGGCATCTGAATGTGCAGACAAAGGCTATCTATAACAAGACTGGACACTTAATACACATGCACTTATTGTGTAAAAAAAACACAAAAACAAAGAAATTCGATTTAATAATTTTAATTCCATTATCTTATGGAAATTCACATGTGAAGAAAAGAGTACGGTTATATGCAAAAATGAATGATTACACATTCGCATCTGTGTGCATCGCTTTTCACAAAGCGCTGTTCTATTCTCAACTGTTTCAGCACACAAATTTACAGGAACAATACAAGAAGTGAAATCACACCAAGCCAGCTGAGCTGTGTCGTGATTGATATCGTTTTTTATGGACTTTGGACTGCGATCTAGAATGATGTCATTGTATTGGTGAATGCAAATCGTTATCCGTTTTTGTCTCTTTTTTTATCATGCTATTTCCATCTTCTTCCTTCATCTAATTAAATAAAGAAACCAAGATCAAATTTTTATGAGAAAAATACGGCGTACTGTCCAGTCGTCTTATGGATAGTCTTTGGAGCTGACTACAATTAAGTTTTCTATTCATTTTCATTCGTAAAGGCAAAAATGGTAAAATATCCAGAGTAACATGGTTAAAGAAGACATTAAGCACTGACATGTCGGGCTTAAAAGAAAGATGGTTGGTTGGCTGGTTTGGCACAATAAACCGAAAGTTTTGTAATAACTTACTTTGATCGTTACAGGCTGAAGAAATCAATAATCGTCGCTCGAGCTCTTCGAAAATTCGGAATAATACTGGACCATCACATTCACCCGGTGTTGTCTTGGTAGAGTTTCAGCGATAAAATCTTATTATTCGCTCCTAGTGCAACGGATGACCTGGCTAGCGCTGGACATACCCCAAGAAAATGAAAGATAGTTTCACCACTGATACAGCTATGGGCATTTTTGGACCTGTATAGGAAGGATAGTCTGGGTGGCTTAGTGGCTAGAGTACTTGTCTTCGGTGCACCTGATGGGTAGTCTCGGTTGATGAAGACAGCAAAGCCATCTTAAAAATTACCAGCTAGAGGACGTGGTATTTGGATCGAGACGATTGGAGGTGACGACTTCAGGAGGCCAGGGCCTGACTTGGGCCTTGATGATTATGACAGCTATGGGCGTTGAACAGAATATTCAGCCGGACCACATGGCCATCAACGGACCAGTGACTACCCGTACTAATCACCGTCAGCTAACTCGGATCTTGCTGTGATCAATCTAAAGCAAGATTACTTTCAACTGGCTTTTAAATATGGTAGGTATTGTTACACACGTTTAGAAAATGAGGGGAGCCTTAATTTAGACATTTCGCTTTGCCTGTCTTCCGAATTTCCGGTATCTTTGCTTGAAGAACGCTTGCATGAGACTATAACATATTGTGTGTATCAGAGAAATACCACGCGCCGACTCCATAGCTGTAGAACTCCTTCAATATTGAAGCCGATTCTATTCCGCTCTGGTCTGGATATTCGTTTTTGGGATGATATAGTACAGTAATATCTTTTGGATGTTGTTGTATGGTTTAGCATTCCAAATTTTGTAGCACCGCTCTACACGATGCGGTGCTTTTATAAGTAGGTCGACAGATAACAGGTGTAACATTAGTTTAAAGGTGGTTTTTCGCCGTCAACAGTCCTTTAAAGACTACAAAAAAAAAATCCTTACTATAAGCTATTGCTGCATTGGCTACTGCCAAGGCATGACAGCCGAAAAACCTACACTTTGAAAATAGTAGACTAGGTGATAACGAGCTCATTAATCAGCACATTACATTATATAATTTTGAATTAAATGCAAAAATTAACCCTGATTTTATGGACAAATTGTGTGTAAAATTTGTTACAACTTTAGAGCAGTGTAGTTGACAAAATTCCCGGGCCGACCACGCAGACTTGCAAATTTCGTGAATCAATGCTCGCCGACAAACTGAATTTGCTGGCCAAAGATTAAATGACCATCTTTGGAAAACGATTGCTCGACGAATAGTAAAAGAAAGTGGTAAAGGATAGGTTATGTCTTGTGGAAACCAGAGCATATCTCCAAGCAGGTTCGGCACTAAAAACAGTAGACAAGACGTGAAATGAAACCAATGGAAATGACCAATCGAAAAAGAACGTGAAGGAGTCAAAAAGTAGGACAGATAAACGTTGACATCAAAGATTGTATCATAATCGGGAAGTACTGCTTCTGCTCTATAATCTCGTCGGGATTCGAGAGTCACACAAGAACTGCAAACGGACAGCGTGAAATCTGCATTTAACTAGTTTTTAGGACCGTATTGAAGTTTAGAATTTAATTTTAATTTATACCTCAGTTAATAATATGACTTACATATGCCGCTTTAAAAGTAGAAGTCTCAAATTTTTCATTTATTATATGCTGAGTATTTATTTCCCATTGCAATGCGTTGATAATCGTGTACAGTTGTCTTTCAGATATATTATAACGATTTGTTTTTAAAATAACTTTTTTTATTTTATTTATCATGTCTCCATGCTTTTGGTTTTTTCTCCTTTGGTGGTTTAAACGGATAAAATTACGAAAATACGGTTTCATTTTCATCGCGAAACAACAACTCTCAGTGACTTAACAACCAAAACTGTTCGCTACGTGTAATCAGATCGGTCTTTTATTTAGCTGCCTTCAAAACAAGTTTTTATTATCAGCGCATGGAAATGACTCATTTAGATGATTCATACGGTTATTTTTCGAGAGAAAAAAATAATGAGTCATCTGTGAGACACAAGATTTTTGAGACAACATCAATAAGGCGACATTTTGAGAATACACTCATACCTCGCTATACGGCATTTCGCTATAACGGCCTTTTTTAACTATGGGACTTTTTCGTTTTACGACCCAAAATTTTCGTTATACGGGGCGTGATTTCGGAGAATTCTCTAAGAAATTCTATTGATTTATTACTGAAAATAATTGATTCGTTATACGGCGATTTCGCTTTATAGCCAATTTTTTCGGAACGTATCTAGGCCGTATATCGAAGTACTCGAAAGAGTATTCTCGTTGAGATGAACTGCCGTTGATCGCATTCTTGCTTTTATCACATTGCAATGAACGAGCGATAATCGCATAGGGGTATTCTATTGATTTTCTCAGTGCGATGTTCTTGCGATATGACTTGCGAATGGACAAAGTTAATCGCAAGATACGGTTTGCGATAAATTTGGGATCGATCGAACTTACACCAACTAATCGGCGAATATTCCGCGCGCTTGTTGGGAGTGTGCCTGTTTTTAACTCACAGTTCACTTCATAAACAAGTTCAGTTTATCCCAAGATGAATGACACTATCGGCCCTATTCTGAAATTGTGACCTATCACAGGTCACAACCTGCTGTGACTTTAATTTTGTGGCTGCACTTGTGATCGGAAAGTGTTTTGGTATTCTGGCACTGTAGTCACAAGTAAGGTCACAAAAATTTCTCCACAGAGTTGGTGACATGTAAAATTGATGATGCTGTGTCAGTATCAGGGTTCATTCGGCCTTTGCAAGTGTGTAATGGAATGTTGTATGCCTCAGGAGACGTTTAAAACCGAAGAAACTCCCAAATAAATTGTAGATTAATAAAAAACGGTTCACTTGCGTTCCTTAACTTTCGCACTGTCACTCTTTATAACGCCCTTAAATCACACAAAATGTAAAAAATCTACCTAAATTTCCGTTAAATTACTTCTGTTCAGCTTCTTCCAGTAGCAAATATAACAAACTTTCCATTTTTTTTAATATTAAGTATTGAAACTTCACGAAACGATAAATTTGTAGGCCTGGCTGGTCGTTGTGGTCACTTATTTCGATAGTCACAATTTTGTGATTTTATTTTAAAACGTCAAAATTGTGACTACTGCAAGAATATGAAAAGGTACAGATTTTCTGAAATTGAGACTCTCTGATCAAATTGAGACTTGTGACTGTGCAAAGAATAGGCCTGTATGAGTACTTGCAGAATATAAATTTGTATATGTATAAATATCCCACGCGCTTTTCAAAAAACTGAAGCTATGAACTTGCCTGTAGATGGGACTGCCTTCGACTTCTTTGGGGCTGACTGATCCTGCGTCTCAGATATGAAGTGATCGACCAATTGTTATGAATCGACTTGGCTTTATTCCTGTGAAACACCGCCAAACACTCGATTGAAACATCCTCAAGACGTTGTTTTTGTTGTTCCATTGTTAGTAAATGGGGCACCCGTCTTGTGCTCGGTTTTTTCATGTCCAAAGTTTCAGTCAATGTACGACGTACAGCACTCTTTGAAATGTATTCTGTGTCGGCTAGCTTGAACGGTTTCAGGCGACGGTCATCCAATACAGTTTCGTGGATTTTCTTCACCATTTCTTAAGTGGTTATTTGATTGACCACTGCGTTCGTCTTGACAGCACCTCCGTGGTTAAAACTCTACCACCCTATATTTTATTGTTTTAAGTTAAAGACTCCCCAGAGTAGAATCTACTTCGGCTTTGATATTGGTTGAACTGAGACCTTAAATTTTTTTCCACGTTTAAAAATTCACTGAGAGCGTTCACTATTGATGGCTGCCAAATAAAGACTAAACAACCGTTGTTTAACAACGTGGTGTCTCCAGACTTCAAACTCAAGCCTTAAGGCCCACTGCATTCATTCCGTTCCGTTCCGTCCCGATCCAATCCGTTCCGTGAAATATCTGTGTTTGCCATAATGCTCCGTTCCGCGACTCATCTTATTATAGAGCTCTTCCTGAGCTCTAACGGCTTCCATAAACTGTTTATCATCCATATTTACACAAACTAAGTAACAGATTACGTTTGTCAAATATCACTTTCCAACAAGAGAGGTTATGTGATCCGTAAAAGTTGAATTTAAGCCCCGATCACAATGCTCCCGTTCCGTTCCGTTCAGCTGTCAAAGTAGATCTTTTGGGCTCGCCATGTAAAATGGCATGGATGTAGTAGTATAACTGGATCGGCAGTAAGCGAAATTTTGCCTAATAGGTTCTGGTTGTGTGAGTTGTCTATTTGCGTTAGTGTAAGTGTATTGAGGGGGGGGGGGGGTACAAAATAGAAAACACGTACTGTACCCGGGAAATTTTTTTGGTCCGACGCTGTGGTGAAAACAAATTTCAGAAATGATTGTCATAACCCATACAAAAGTTTTTTGAAAGATGGGAACAACTGTCAGAAACGAATTAGTCTCACATATAGGAACTTTATGCAATACAGCCGATCCAGTTATACTAATACATCCATGTAAAATGGTCGTAACGGAACAGAACAGAACAGATAACCTCACTTGTCGTGACGGAACGGGAGCATTCTGTTTCGGGCTTTAGACCAACTCGTCCGTTCCGTTACGACTGTTGTGTGCATTTCCGTGGCCGTAAGGTCTATTTTGACAGCTGAACGGAACGGAACGAGAGCATTGTGTTCGGGGTTTTATGGCGATAGTGCTTTCTACCATAGTATTTTCTTTCCAATAAAAACAGGCATTTATACGTAGGTATCTCTGGGACTCACAGTCTGTCTCTTAGACAAACCGAATAAAATTAAATTTGGAACTTTTAAAGTCTTTCATTAACGTGCGGGTTTATTAAATTCAAACAGGATACAACTTGCTAGTGATAATTGAGAATTCTATTCCAGTAAGTTAGCTCCGGTAATTTTTGCATCGGTTTCATTTCATTTTGCCTCCTTATCAAATCCTAAGAGAAATTACGGAATTCGTGAAAACGTGTTCTACCCTGTTATACCCTCTTAGGGTCTTAAAAAGGGAAAAACTTGAGAACGAGTTTTAGAATATTATAAAACAAATCATAGAGAGATGGCTTAATTCGTGGAGACGAATTTCGGAAAATCATAAAACCATTTTAACATTTATGTGAGAACAAATATATGAATTCAGCTTCACGGTAGACCTAAGGGATATGACGAAATTTGAAGAAATATATGACATCCATTTCCACTGATAGTTTGTTCGCCTGCCTTCCGATCACAACAGATATTTGAAACTTGTTTTACCTTTATCACTTTTCTAGTAGATTTACATATTCTCATCAAGTTCCAATTTTCTAGCATAAGCCGTTTTAAAGAAAGGACTCTAAAAAAAATTATTTTCCAACACGCGACCATCTAAATACCAGTTTCAGCTTTCCATAATTATAGGTTTTCGAGATATAAAAATCAGAAATTTTTCCTTTTCATCCTCACACAAAATTCTAAGCATCTATTTCAAACTGTTCTTGAGAAATGAGCTGTGATTTTTTTTAAATTGTTACCCACCCCCTTCCAGGACCCACCACTCCATTTGTTGATTTGTATTGGTTCGTGAGATATTGTAATCTAGAGTTTTTTAACCCTACGACTGCACACCAATCACCGGCCTTAAAAATTTTATTTCTCATCGTCTCTTCTAGTATACCTACATACAGGCATATTAAGCGCCAGAGTCACAAGTCACAAAGTAGGTGGAGAGTCACAATTTTGAATTAATTGTGACTTCCTACCTACTTTGACTTGACTTGTGACTCTGGCGCTGAATAGGCCTGATAGAATCATGAATTTTGTGGGAAATTTTGCTTTTTTTTTTAATTAAAAGAAATCTACGGTTGAGGCTCGTCATATGATTAGAGAAACTTATCGCGAGTCTTCTATTAGCGATTCAACGTGTCTCGAATGGTTTCATCGTTTCAAAATGGGTGATTTCGGCGTGGACAAGGAGCGTTCCGGCCGGCCAAAACATTTCGAAGACGCAGAACTGGAGGCACTATTGGACGAAGATTCATGCCAGACACAACAACAAAGTCTTGTAGATTAATTGGGAACGATGCAAAAGCAAGGAGGCAACCAATTTCCAAAAAAATTTATAAAATTATGCGAAATTTTCAAACTCTACCTTCTTGTCGTTGTAGTACAATTCAGAAATACTGATATTTCATTTTTATTAGAATACATATATATCTACATAGCTAAAAAGATACAGTCGAGGACATGCTCATATAACAAATGTTGTATAATTCTTGCTAACCGACCGACTATCACATCAAAATATTTAGAGTTAAATTTGAAATTTTTCATTCCATTTAAGGCACGGTAATAAATATTGAATAGCGCATCTTTAAGCCCGAAACACAATGCTACCGTTCCGTCACGACAAGTGAGGTTATGCGATCCGTAAAAGTTGAATTTTGGTCAACTCGTCCGTTCCGTACCGTTACGACCATTGTGTGCATTTTTATGGCAGCCCATAAGGTCTACTTTGACAGCTGATCGGAACGGAACGGGAGCATTGTAATCGGGGCTTAAGGTATTTTAATAACCTACTACCTACATTTTTTCTTACCTTTTTCAAAATATACCTGTAAAGGTTGTGAACACGTCTTTTAATTTCTTTATACATTTATGACACCTTCCTTTTTATTTTAGTGACGGACCGAATAATTTAGAAATACTTTGTGTCCTGATATATGTACATATTACTTATTTTCAAGTTATAGTAGGTATTGCTTTCTAATTACTTCCTCCTGTAACTGATGCGAACCTTTGCAGTTCCAAACAATGTAAGTGCATAAGTACATAGCGTATCAAGCGCATCCCAGCAAACATTTTCACGAGCGTTGACTAAAAAGGATCGTTTCGCGATAGTTAGAACATGAGCTGCCTGTAAAATATTAAGCGAACGATCAGCATACAGCGATGAGCGCGCACAATGGCCCATGCAAGGGATTTGCGGTATCGTAATTCTTTAACACCAAAATTCATTAATGAGTCGAAAAAAATGACTCTTCTCATATGGCCATTTTGGTATGCCCAATGAGTCGTTTTTAATTCATTTCCGAACTCGTAAACAAGTGTAAGGCTCGTAAATTATGACTCTTTTATGAATTAATTACGATACTTTTTGTTTGCTGGGATATTTCTTTAGCATCGCTTTTTTTATTATGTATTTTACTAATACATAGTAGAGTATTTAGTTACTTGAAACGTTTTTGTACGTAATATCACACTCAAACGTTAGTAAAGCTGGAAAAACAAATCTTTCATTGTTAAGGCTAGAATTGTGTTCTGAGCGAAACGAAAAAAACTGACAAAGTTCACATAAAAAAAGAAGGAAATTTAGTTTATATTTTGCGACGGAATATTTAGAAAATTATAAAACAAATCAGAGATATGGCTAAAGCCTCGTTTTCACGATGATAGTTTTTGCGATAGTTGCTGTCATGATAATTACTATCGTCATAACTATCACAATGTAAACTTCTCGATAGTTACTTTCGCGCTGTCATGATAGCACTATCATGCTCGACGAGATAGTTCTATCGCGATAATTTTATCTTGACATTGACATTTGACGTTAAAAAAAATAATTTCAAAACATAAACATTTGTAATAATAATTTCGATCTTGTGAAAACGTGTTGCAAATTGCAAAAAAATATAATTTTGATTTTATGTGTACGTGATTTTGTGAGTACGTGATTTTGTGTGTACGTGATAGACAAGTGACATGTCTAATTTCACTATCGTACATCGCGCCGTGTAAACAGCAGACTGTCGCACTATCATGCTATACTTTCGCAAATGTCCTATCGTACAAAACTATCGCCGTGAAAACGAGGGTTTACTTACTAATTTCGTTTCGTTTACGGAACCTGTCGCGCTGAACTTCCAATTCGGGTTCGAGCACGGTCGATCGGCTGAACATGCGGCTATGTTCTTTCACACCGTAATTTCAAAGAATACTCACAGACTGATAACTCAAAGTACACCTAAATTTTAGTGAACTGTTAACTGTAGCCGAAGGTCGATGCGCTTCAGAAAAATACTTGCTGAAATAAGGAGGGATGGACAGATAGAAAGCTACACTAAAGAGTAAGAAATTACACCTGCACCCAACCTAGTGCAGAAAAATGTACACTACACTCGACAAAAAGAACAGCAACCTCTGACGTCGCATCGACAAAAAGAACAGCAAAAGTGTAAAAAGTGTAAAAAGTGAAGTGTAGGCGAAAAGAACAAACCTATTAATTCAAAGAATGAAATATGAAATTTGTTAGGGACATTAAATTTTAACACAAAATAAACTTCAGATCAGTATGTGTAAAATCTAAAATTATTATTACCTGTTCAATCGAGTCATCATTATTATTATTATTTTGATTAGCAATTTCTTCAGTATAAAAAAAGCACTTACGTTGGAAATCGAACGGCTCATTTCCTGGTATTGATGTAGCGCCTGACGTAGTTATGGTTCCATACTTCTATTCCAAAATACCCTAATAGATTTTTCACTGCAATAAAGTGTTCGACACTTTTAATGCACGTTAATAGTTGCAATCCAGTTAGAATTACAAATTTTCCGTCGGTAATTAAGTACTTTATTCCTTTCTCAGTAGGTCCAGTTGATAACGGACAATCACAGATAAAACAACACTTATTGGAATTTAGGTATAAAACACGCACAGACTAAGAACTCATAGTACAACAAATGCTCGTTTTAAAAAATTTGAATGGACTGGTACTCTACTTGCTTAGGGCTGGCAAATTTTATTAGGATGTTGCAGATGAAATGCTTTTTTTTGGTAGTGCTATTTCGAACAACTGTAGCTGTCATAAAACATAATTTTATTAATCAAAATAGGCACGAGCACATGCAATACACTTCTCCCAACAAGATACAAGTATATGCCAGTTTCGTGGAAGTCCGACTTTCTAGAGTGACGAAAGTCCTCGAAGGCAGTTTTTATCGAATTGTTTGTTCCCTCCAAAATGTTCCAAATGTATAAAGAAATGGTAGTCGGTTGGCGAAGTCTGGTGAGTATGTTGGATGAGGAAGAGACTCATACTGCAACTCGTTTAATTTTTGGACCGTTGTTCTTGGAACATGAGAATTGTTATTGTTACTTAATTTGCCAGGATGCATGTTGCCTACGAGGGTGTAAACTAAACACGAGTTTCAGTACATTAATTGCAACGTTCGCAACCCATTTTAAAAACAGTGCTAATTTTTTCTATGGCCTTTCAATAAATCCCTTTTTTATCCTGTTAAAAGTATGTTCCGTGCAAAAAAAAGGGTTGCAAATCTACACAGATGTTCCTCATGCCAGTGAAAAGTATGATCATAATTTGCATAGCTATTGCAATTTCTTTGGAGTTTGTCAAAAATATTAAATGTTAATAACATTATATTTTGCGGCCCTAAAAATGGGTTACAAATCTAATACAATATCGAAAAAAACCTGTTCAACATTATCCTTGTAATTTTTTTGTAGTCTTCACAACGAAACTACGTTTTTAACCATTTTGAGCATGTTGCGGACCTCGGACATTATATTACTTTTAGTAAGTTCAATGTCTTTATTGACTGGTCTATTAGGATAGTTTGGTAGTTTCGAAAATTTAACCATCACGACATACTTTCGAGCTAAACTGACTCTAATGTCTGTGCAGCGTTCGTTTCACTTTGAACTTGAGAAATATAATATGGTAAAAATCTTATTGGTAAGGGTTTACTCCCCTTAAAGGGATCCACAAAAAAAAAATTAAACTCAATAGCTTAAAGGGCATTATGGGAGCTATGAGCCTTCCAACAATTTTGCGTAGCGGTCGAAGTACGGCGGACTGAAATTTATTTAGTGTGTACCATAAAACGTGAAAAAAATTCGGGGTAGCAAATTTCTTTTTTTTTTAATCATTCACAATACTGTAACGAAATAAATGCTAAGAAGCATAAAAGTCTGTTCTTACTTAACCTCTGGATATGCAAATGAATCCTTAAAGAATGAATAACGTTTAACTTTTAATAAAAATTATTGTAACGAGTCTCATTCGTTATCTTTAGAAGAAATTCATTCAACACGTAAACGTAATTTCATTTGTCAAGTCGAATAAAGAGTAAGGACTAAGGAAAGGAGAGTAGTTGAGTCCACTACTCCCTGAAAAACTCGAAAGATATCAAAACATTTTCTGTTTTTTTACCATATGCAAGAGTTCACATGTTTTTTTTTTCAGTATTATTTATTAGCCCTCTCGGGCTTCCAAAAATTGCCGTAGCGCACGATATTTCACGTGCCCATGGCGGGGTATTGGTTAAAGTTTTCAACTAGCAATAATCGCACCTCGGTTGAACCTCATTGGTTACGATATCGCCTCTGCGCAAAGCTAAAGAATTTCCGACAAATTTTATACTATATACTCGCCGTAACAGTCGCTCACCGCGAATTATAAAATAGTCAAATTTAACATGGACAACGAATACAATGTGTTTTTATAAAAAGGATATGGGCAGGAAATAGGGAACCGTTGAAAGGGAAAATGCGAGTGTAGCTCTTATGTTAATTTATTCATAGCGTTAATCGCTTTTGATTGAGTTATGTCGGAAGGGTTGCGTATGTATTGTGTAGTGACACTTTGAAGTTTTGTTTGTACGTTTCTCTGACGGAGTTAATATGAGGACTAATGGTAAGTCCTTTTGGACTTACGTAAATACCAAAGGAAAATCGAATATGATTTTAAACTCAGTTGAATATTAAGATAGGAATATCATCTAATATTCGAGAAACTTATCAACTTTTTGCTGATTACTTTAGAGTCTGTTTATGATTGGGACTATTAAAAACCACCGGTCGTTTATAACTGGTACAATCATCTAACACCAATTACGGGTTTAGGGAATATTTATCTTTCTGGTGAGTACGTGCTTTTGACTTTGGTAAGCCTGGACACGAAAAACAGTGCTGAATATGATTCGATTCCTGCCCTGTTTCGTAAAAATTGTGCTTTGTCAATTTTTCATGTTATACTTTCTCTGTGGGTGTATGTCTGTCTTTCAGTTTAGTTATTGTGGACAGTAGTACATTTAAGTGAAAAGCAGTAGTATTTTAAATAATACATGACTATTAGGTTCGAAATAGCTAAACAACATTGAAAAGCTAGTACGTGGTCATTAAATCAAGAATCGCAACAAAAAAAACCGAAAGTTGTGATCTTTCTTGAAACTCTGTGTGCTCGAAGAATTAGCAAGACATTATAATTCATGTTATATGTACAGTATGTTTTACTGTTTTCAAAACATATCAAAAAATCTACTTGAGATATCAAGGGAATGTAGTAAAAAAAATAAACGAACACAAGTGGTCCTCAATTATTTCAAAGAAAAATCACAATAGATTTTATTATGTTAAGAGTTTGTTGTTCTTTCCAGTGTCAGTGGAGTGAAGCTCCAATACGAAATCCCCGACTGTTGATTGACCGTAGTACCTGACGAATTTTTTGGAAAGAACTTTCACTGGAGAGGCCAGTTTATCATAAGATTTTGTGTTGGACTAGGTCCGAAGGAGCTGTTTCGTCATCGGAATGCAGAAGACTCTTCAGAGGGTGTATTCTAGCCAACTTCCGAAACACCCTGACAGCTGGTGGAATTGCTGAGTCAAATTCTATATAGCCACATCGTAATCCAAGTTCATTTCCACGAATAATGTAATCGGGAACTCGCCGGACATCTACCTTATACTAAAGGCGGGACGTATATGGCTATGAAATGGTTGTAATTCGTCAGGTACTACGGTCAATCAACAGTCGGGGATTTCGTATTGGAGCTTCACTCCACTGACACTGGAAAGAACAACAAACTCTTAACATTTAATAGCTTCAATGGTAGCATGACCATGAAAAACTAGTAACATAGATTTTATTACTTGATCAATTTACTTGTTGTAACAATAGGAATGGTATGTCTGTGACGTTAACATACCATAGACTTGGACGTAAACGAAGCAAAGTACATATTCTTATACGTCCTAAATACAAAAATATGATATCCGTATAATACTAAATCAAATATTGTACTCATCTATTTAGGTATATTGCAGTTCGGGATAAGAAACGATTATTCTATAGTGGCTACTACAAGTATGGCAATTCATTCTTCCGTCCGACATCATTTGGGTTGAAGTACGGAACGGGTTTAATGCTTGGATGCAGTATAGGACACTACCCGATAGACAACCTATAAAAAACCGTTCTAAATAACTGTCTGGTTAGTAATTTGGTTTGATTTACTGAAATTTTTTTTTGATAGTTTAGCAGATTCAAGTTTTTCGGACAACTGAAATTCTGATTTGAGCAGATGGTATAAGAATAAAAGGTTCATAAATTTCTTTACCATATTCAAACTAACATGATTCTGAGCACAATTATGCGTAGCTAAATTGAGTGTCAGATACATACATTTAAGTGAAAAGTGTAGATTAAAGTATTACACTAAAAAAAAAATTTACAAGAACTAACTGGCATTTCTCACGGCTATCAACACTCAATTTAATTTCATCGTTCAAACACAACGCACAAGAAAAGTATTAAGTTAATTCTCGTCATACGGATCCAAAAAATCATTCGAATTTTTATTTACAAGAGCCAACAAAAAGTTTCTACAAATTCTTTTGTTCTTATTCATCACGATTCATTTGGCCAGTTCGCTGTAGAGAGAGTAGTTGTTGTATATGATTCGCCAATTAAATTCAAGGGAATTTGTTTCATCAAAGGATTCGTCGCGTGTTCCTTTCATGTTTCACGTCTTTACTAGAGTCACTGTATAAGAACTAACACAAACATCCATTATCTTGAGTACGGACAATGTGTGTTTCATTTGAAACCAGTGCATTTGAAATTTTTTTGCAGTTGTCCGATTTTTCATTTTTATCTCCACTAAAGTGGATAAACGCTGTATTTAGTTGGCATTTCATGAGACATATGTATCTCGATTCCGTGAAACGTTAATCAAAATCCATCTGCTACACGTATACACACTAAAACTATGCCATTTAAGAAACCTGCGAACTTTGTAGTTCGCAGGGTTTAAGAGTACTAAAAAGGTACCAAAAGCGGTCATTGTCCGTACTCAAGATAGTGGATGTTTGTGTTAGTTCTTATACAGTGACTCTAGTCTTTACCAGCTATTTGGACATAAGTAAATGAAAGAGGACTTGAGTAATTTGTTGCGGACACTCATATCTCCATCTTTGCTAAATTCTACACTACAAACAAAATTCAACCGGTACCCACGACGAGGACGCGTAAAGAAAATGAGCAGCATGGTATTCATAGTCTTTTTAAATTGTATTTTCAGATTTAGTACATTTACTATCATTGGGATGTATGACATTGCCTCATGACTCAAAACAAATAAATTTTTTGCTTTTGAATTGTCTTGGCGTGTAATAAATTGTATTTTCTGCAATAAACGATGCGCGGTAAACCAGCCAGATTTCGATAAAAGCATCTATGCAGCAAACATCTAGAAATTGTAGTCTTACGTACCCATATTTTGTTTGATTGATGGTTATTATATAGTTTATTATTATTATATCCGTTCTCTGTATACACCGTACCTTTTTCGTGCTTAACGCTCCATATTTTGGAGACACTTAATAAAATGTTCACATCAATAAGACTTGAACCATTATTAGGATGGGTGAGGTTTGTGAGAGAAGGTGGGAGAGTAATTTAGACAAAAAAAAAACAGCTTTTTCATCTCAAGAATCGGTACTGCTAGAGAGTTGAAAATTGTATAGCTGCATAAAAATTAAAACTTGCGCAGTGAATTACGCCAAGTGAGGCCTTTCTTCTGTCTCGGACGATAGAGTACTCGAGTCTAGGCATTCTGATTCTTATATCTCCCATACACTGTCAAGTGTGTGTATTTAGATAAGTGTTGCGAGCATTTTTAACATATTTCGGATGACAATAGTGGTGTGAGGTGGTGTATTGAAACATTGACATTGAAACTTACATATTTTCTATGTATAAGAGTTAAAAAGAAGTATTTTAATAATACAATTTGGAGGTCAGTAACCCCTTCACCGGGAGTGAGTAGAGAGTTAAATAAATTTCATGAACTACTCTTCATACTTTTAGATACAAAAATAGCCAGGAGGATGTTTGAAAAGGTATTTTTTAACTGGATATACGCGCAGAAAACAAGCCTCAATTCTTTATATCAACCCAATTTCAAGTCAGGGTCAAAAAAGTATAGAAAGTAAATTTTTCATGTAATTCCGTTACTTACAGCATTTTTTATAATTGTTCTGCTTGTTTACAAAGTTTAATTATTTTGAATTATCTCAAGTTTGGTTTTATCTCAAGTTTGGTTTTATCTCAAGTTTGGTTTTATCTCAGGTTTCGAAAATATTCCTCTCAAAACAAATGTGTGATAGTGGGTTTCCATCTGCAACATTTTTGTCAACACAACCTCTCTACGACGTGAAACCATCGCATTTTCGAGTATACAAATTACATTTGCGACAGTAATCTAAGCTAATATAAAACTAGCAATACCGTTTTTAGCGTATTATCATTACTAGGGATAGTGCGACTAGATAAGAATACACACCATGCACGTCTTGAGGATACGGTAATAAAATGAAGCCTTAGCGATGCATTACTACTACCAAGCTTAGAAAACTACAATTTTTGAACACGCTCAACATGTGCATAAATCATTGATAAAATGGAAAGACTTTCGAAATGGTCAGCACCACACGGCAGCTCAGTGGCACGCCTTGAAGAGCGATAACGCAGGCATTTGAAGGAAGATTATATAAAGAAGGCTTCATCCCAGTTTGTAATACAGTAGAATCCCCATTAACCAATGTAATCGGGAGTAGACCCACATCGGATAACCTAAAAACTCGGATAATTAAATATTCTCCCAAAGCCTTAGTAGGACGCAATTTTTTTTGAAAATCAAAATATGCGTAATGCTGAAATTTTATACAGGGCAACTATTACACTGTACACTATTTATATGGTACATTAGATTTGATTTTGACTTCCAATAAACAAATTCATATTTCTCTACGTCCCATAACAGTTCGTATACATTCACATGCTATCGATTGGTTCTGATTACTTATTGATAATCAACAGTTATCTGCATTTTTAAACATTCAGCGTTTTGTTTGACGTGCACTACACTTACGAGTATAACACTATATTCGACGTTTTACATAAATATAAATGTATAAATAAAATCATACATACCGTTATTGCCTCTAAAGAATATAATTCGGCATCACAATTATCACATAGGTAAATGTCGAAAAGTGCTGGCTCAACCATTTGCTGTGCGTTGATATTTTCAGTCGCTTGAGATCTTGATTTCTGTAAAAGTAGTTTCCGATTCTTTTGCGGTTGATCATATGACTGAAAAAAAAAAATAATACACAAATTTATCAGCTACTGAATTTTGTATGTCCGTTAAGTGTTTACCATGTTTTCATTACGGAATGTAACTAATAGTTTATTACATCGTCTATCATACAATGATGTTGTTGAATTATAATTATTAATAAAACGTAATCGTGTCGGCTCGTAGGCAGCAAGATCATAACAAAATCGTAGCAAAAAGATACTTTTATGAAATTGATAACATATTACAACAATTTCTTTCATTTTATCAATCCAATTCTGTAAGAGAAAACCGAAATATTAAAATGATGTCCTCAAGTCGATTTAATTAATATTTATACGTACGCCGTCAAATTTCTTTGGTTTAGCTATTGGAATTGAAAATGGAATATCTTCAGGCCACCATTCCGGTTCGCTTGAATCACCTTTTCCCTGAACATTGTTGATGTGTCCCAATGAACATTGAACCATAAAGGGTATGAAGTTTTCAAGTGCGTGTTCAGTAATTTTATCTAAAGATGTTGGATAGCCGTTGGCAAATAGTAATGGCAAATTCGAGACCATGTTTTGCTGAGTTTCGTCCGGATCTTCCATGTTTGTTTTGTACTTATTGTAAAGATCTTCTGAAAAGAGTAAGAATAAAGTTTATTAATCATACAAACTTAAATGTTCGCTCATTAGATAACGTGATAAACCAGAAATTTAAATTGATCGCTAGAGTACTTGATTGCTGATTTTGTACAAGTTCAGTGATAACCACTTCGAATCGAATATAATCCTCGCTGAGAAGCAGAAAGGTTACCGCAAAGAATTAATGAGATATACATAACAAAATATAGTTGACGCGGTAGCAGTGAAACAGGCGACCAAACTGAAACGTAACATGTTTATTTGCAACATCGATTACGTTAAGACTTTTGATAGCATCCCCAATTCGCGGATAATCAAATACCTTCACATTTTTCACTGTTTAGATTTTTGGAGAGAACTATGAAACTTGGAAGACCACCCTCTCAGTCCATTCAAGTTACACTGTATTGTCACATCCCATCAACATCAAGACATATTCGAAGGACCTCCTTTGAATTCCCTGTGGTTCTGTATACCATTGAATTTACTTTCATGGCTCCTCAATAGTTTAAAGCACGTGTTTTCTAACCAGCATGTCTTTTTATAGTTGCTATAATCTGAGCCATTAAATGACCAAAGATCAGCTGGCGATACACACTTCTTTTATCGAAATATCCGGATGAGCTTCTGCTTAAACAAATGTCGAATTCGAGCTATTCGTAGTGGGATTCACGAGTCGCATACCGGACATAGCTTGGACGATATTCATATCAAGGTTATGGAGAAAGCATAAAGCTATGGATAAGGCACGATGCTTGGAGAAATCTCTCCACCTCCGACGAAATCTAATCTAATCGAATAAATAAGGCAGACTTCTATAAGTACCCTGGTCTTTTGTAGGCAAACAGAACACGTGTCCGAGATTTAAGTAACGAACGAACTGAATTTTTGTTCAGACTCAAGTTGGTGCTGAAGAACCATTTTTCAGGGAAAAAAATCATCTACATAGTTCCGTTTCTGTACAATAATCGGATACCAATTTGGAGTCTGGCAACCGTTTGGCTCTTTATTAAGGAATCCTAAATGTATACCGGCTGGAACATATTACACGGGTTATTTAATTAACCATTACTACCGTCAGGTTAATCTACTACGCATATATTTCTACCGGCCTGAGGCTACAAGTTCTCTCCATGCAGCTGTTTACAAGGTTGGCAACCGTCTTACACTATAGTTATTATCTTTTAGTTAATTTGAAGCGATATTCATAAAGTATGAGAATTAATATGAAATGAAGTGAAACAATGCAAACGTTATCGTTCGTGCACTGTACTTTATTTCTTTTCACATTCCAAACCGCAGTGGTAACGTAGGCGGCAACAAAGCAAAGTATATTTTGATAATTTGAACAAAATGTTGTAAGTACAGAGTTTATAAAATGGGAAAAGCTGATTTTATAATGACCCGGTTTACACCCAGTATTTATGCCGCGGGCTACAGCTCAAATCCGACCTAAATGTTCTTTGTTTACCTGACCTAAAATAGGTCGTTTGATTTTTGGGTGTAAACGCGTGATTCGCGCTAAATGTTTTTTTTCTCCAAATGCAAAAGATACAAATAATTTGTCAAGGCATCTGTGGAATTCGTTCTAACATAAAATACCACTGCAGACATTTAGTAATAATCCCTGAATGTAGTAATGAGATATTTTGACGGACTAAATGCATTTTTTAAAGCTCATGAGACTTTTCCCTAAGGTGACCATTATTTCCCCAGTTATCAGAACGTTCAGTACAAGGTTCTTGTCGGGTTCACCCCAAGCACCGACTACGTTCTTTTACTGGAAACATCTCACATGGACACGGCGGCTTTATCTTCTTGCTGTGTACATGAGAGCTTTCTACATACTCGCCATACATTTCACGCATGTGTATGCGTGAAAACAGGCAAAAGCTCGAATGAATTTTTATAATTCTCAAAACAGAGGTCGGGGATTCCTGGGTTTAGAATTATTACCATCAGATGACAGTACACGCGCATGCGTGAAAATTGGCAAAAGCTCTGGGGTCTATATAATGTGCAATGTATTTAGCTGCATTTGTGTCTCGGCTAACAATCATTCCGGTGCGCGTATTTATAAACCCTATACCATTTCAGTCACGAGTTGGACTGTCTTCGATTAGGTTTTGTTTGCTTAAAAAGCGTTCAAAACCCTATACAGTCAACCCTAGTATAACACGGTAGTTTTAGAACACGATTTCGATATAACACGGTACTGAAATTGCAACATCCCTCGTATAACACGGTACTCCTAGAACACATTGTTTCAGTTGATATAAACAGGTAATTTCCCTGTTTGTACATACACAAATGGTGTTTTTTCTCTCTTCTTCATATTTATCAGCGATTCGCAATGCGACGTCTGGGCAAGTGCATCGCTGTTCTTAGTGAAAACTTTTCAGTAGACAGCCTCTTGTTTAGAATCATTAAAAGTACTTGAAATAAATTTATTTTTTTATATGACTTTTAAATTTTAATATAGCACGGAACGAATTCTTGTAATTAGTATTACTTCTATGTTTTGCTTAACACGATTTCGATATAACACGGTACACTTTTTTGATATAACACGGAACGCATTGGCGTAATTTGTATTACTTCTAGGTTTTCTATATAGCCCGGTACGAATCCATTGTGTTATACGAGGGTTGACTGTACCGTTTGAGTAGAAAAAGTGACCGAAATAGCATAGGCTTTGCGAACGAAATTGAACTGCACGTGACCTTACAAACCCTATAGCATTTGAGTCCCAGACAACATCAAGTGACTATCTTCGATTAGCTTTTGTTGGTACGTAAATGTGCTTACAAACCGTAACCGAGTAAACTCAAAAAAGTGCATAAGTTCCGGTTTGTTGATGGTTGTTTAAAAACCCTATACCGTTTCATTCAGTTCATGAAAATCTCCGATTCGATCATATTTTTGCCATACGACGAGCGATTGTCGAGTTTCTTGGAAAAATGAATATAACAAATTGGTGTAAAAGTGTAAGTGGAAATATTAATAGAAAGAAACCCGATTCTGTGAATATCATTCCTTTTTGTTGGACCCGATACCTTTTTTTACATTTCTTAAATGTACTACAGTGTTCGTGCATATTATTTACACCCCCAGAAACGTGAACGTACATCAAAAATTGATTATCTTAAATTTTATGTTTTGATAGAAATATAAAAGTTAAATTCAAAATTTGAGTCTTAAAGGTTCCCACACACTGACGCGATTTATTCGCTGATGCTGCGATTATTTTGCAGCGGTACGGTCATTCTCATTAGTTACCATGTAAATAAATGAAGGCGAATGTACCGCTGCAAAATAATCGCAGCGTCAGCGAATAAATCGCGTCAGTGTGTGGGAACCTTTATACTCCAAAAGTTATCTGGATTCTCGTAATTATTTTACGCAGTGGTTAAAACAATACCGCTCAGGAAGAATATTTGACTTATATTGCCGTGTGCAAGTGAATTCGGTACTAATAGTACCATACCAATCCTTAACAAAATTGTTTGATGTGTTCGCTCGGACATCTGCAATTGGGTTGTTCTATTTGACATAGTGGGTTAGGATTGCATATTGGTTAGTCAAATGAAAATCAAACAGAGCTACTTTTTATAATCGTCACTCACTTAAGAGTTTAGTGTAGTGGTCATAATAAAAGTTTTTGGGGAGCAATAATAACTCATATATGTTTCTCCTTCGAAATCCATAACTATTTGTAAACACGAATTTTACGTATTATTAATACACACATCGATTTATTAAAGCTAAAACCCAACATATAACATTTTTCATAAGCCTTTCTCCACTCGCAACTGTGTATGAATCTAAACTTTTCCTTACATTCTACTGAACATGTTGCTTTGTATACAAGGGGGAATTCGATGAATTTTATGCGCAGGACTCTTTTTACGAATTCTTTTTACCAGAAAGCTTCGAGTAGCATGTTCGCACAAACATGTAGTACGAATGTCCTACGAGTATTCCTGTATTTATACCAGTAGCGATCTTTTCATCTGCTTGTTTTTTTAACATACACAACGCTCAAGCTGACCATTATAAATTTTTGGAATTTGGCGCGTTCTCGAGATATGAAAATCAGAAGATTTTCCCTGAATACCTCCGCTTGCTTTCTTGACAAATCTAAATCTACGGAAAAGAGTGTCTACATACTTGAAAATGTCTGGCTGGTACCGAACTCTGTTTATATGATGTTGAAGGACTTAACTAGAATGAAACGTTTTTCATGTTAAAGCTGCCATAGAAGATAATTTTTTTTTGTTCATGTTTAAGGATTTTTTTTTTGTGAAACACCAACACGAAAATTTCGACTAAAATCGACTACTGCGATTGGGAACGTAACAGTTTATTATTAAAAACCTTGACTGTAAAGTATATTTCAAGTTGTCTTGGACTAGGTCCGAAGGAGATGATGGGGAATCTTGATTTGAGAGATAAGACTGGACGAAAATTTAGTACCATTTCAAGTGTTCGGCAAGAAATTAAAAGCTGCTAGAAAGCGATAACAAAGGAATAAATTCAAAACCAGATCGAATTTATTCCTTGAAGCCCAGTACTAGCTAGAAGCGAAAATGAAATTTTCAAAATCCACTAGCATTTTTAGCTCGAATGAAAGATATGAATGGGAAATTTTGTTTCGCTTGTAGTTAGTACAAGGCTTAAGAAATAAAGAGGGAAGAAACACTAAATATTAACAAAAAACCTCTCATAAGCGTATAGTGACGCGATATAGACGATTCTCCGGCTTAGCAAATTTGACGGAGCGGATATTGAAAGAATAATTGTAATTCGCTATTTCGCTTTGCTTATTACTGCAATTTGACCATAGTCTGAGTCTTGAAACAATTGAAACTTTAAGGACGTTGGCCGGAACCGAAAAAGAAAATTATTGGATTCCAAAGCTTCAATTCCTAATACCAGGCCCTCACCTGCGTAGCGCCTATCGCTTAAATAACGCGTTAATATAAGTTCCGTGCCAAACAAAGTGCAGTCGAGTAGCAACATTAGCGTTTTATTGGCTATCGTCTATGGTCGCGGTCCGAATCGCGCTCATGTTCATGTTTAAATCACTAACAGTGCTTACGTTCGGTCCGAATCGTTGGTACACTTATGCCGCTTTCAGTTCGGGCAGATCATGTACACACAGTGACCTATTCTTGAAACCGTGAGCACTAATCGCCAGAAAATTAACACTCCATGCAAATTGTATGCGTTGTGAGCGAAATTCGGACCGAATCTATTGTAATGCCGCGTTTATGTGCATTGGATGAGGCGAACTAGCGCGCATGCGTAAGTGGAAATGGCACATTTGGGTTAGTTTGCAACTCAAATCGAGAATCGCTAAGATTTGCGTCGATGGCGGTGTTTGGACGCACATGAAAGGAATGCACGATTTAGGCTATCAATACTTGAACTCCTCGTTAAAAAAAAACCCAAAGAAAGCGCAATTCGCTTTGCTTAGCGCGTTAATGATATTTGTAATTCCGCTCCATTTGTTCTGCAACTGTAGAAGCGAAAACAAACCAAAAATTTAAAACGGGCAAGCAATTTCGCCAAATTCAATTCACAATTTCAGCCTAAACGAAACATATTCGACCGTATTGTGATTGTCACGTCGCGTCACTTCGATGCCGATTTGATATCGACGCATGAAAAGCGATTGTGAATGTCGATTGCAATCGACAGTTGTCACTTTGATCGTCATTTTTCGTCGATGACATTCCGAGTCCGTGACGCCTGAAGAAAATTAACGTCGATGCAAAAATGCAAGTATAGATTTGACAAAAAGATATTTCTTTCCTTATTTTGATGGATTTGCAACAAGTAATCGTCATTAAAAGCGGTGTAGATCGACACACATTAAAGAAATATGGCTCCAATTTTCGGCACTGTAAAATTCTTTGGGACTACCGTCACGAGATGCAAGCAGAAGTGAGAGCCACAAATGGGCCGAACAAGATGTATTGCTTTTCCACTTTAGAAAAAAAGCATTATCCGCATTTAAATTTGAATGTAGCATTTGATATTGCAGAAAAATAACGTCATAGTTGTAAACGAAGGCATACATGAACTTAAATTCACAATTTAAAGCTGATACATACATATCAATATGGCAATGCCATTGAGTCACGTCGATGGAGTTACACAATCGCTTTTTTCGATCGACGTGACACTTTGAATCGGCATCGAAGTGACGTGACCGCGACATTCGCAATACGGGTGATTGTAACATTCCCACTCAACGCATAATTATGAATTTTTCGGTTGCTGTTGGCTACGGAATTTAAATACAACTGGTGAACAGGAGTAAATCTGGAATGTTTAATAGGAACTACTATTAAGAGGGTCATCCCGTGTGAAGGCTCTATTTTACGCTTTTCCTGGAATTTGTTTTGACAAACTGAATAAAGATACAACTTTGAAATTTTTAACACATATTTATGTACATTTCGAGCACACTTTCCAGCCCGAAATTGTCGCTCATGCCTAAGATATACCGCCACTTAGCCACTCATTTTCAAAAAAACACTGTTTTCGGTAAACACGATTGCAAGCATTCTCAAATAAAAAAAAAATAACATTTTAATTTGTAAAATATGAACTAGTTTTAGAACTAAGATTATCAAAAAATATTGAACAGTTAATTTTTGGCAACTTGTTGAACTTTTTATCATCAATTTTGCGGTATTTTTACGACTTCTTTAGGTCGACAAAAAACAACTTGATGAATCACAATTTTTCTCATTTGCTAGCTGTCTACATGAGTACGGAAGAAGTTCACCAAAATTCAAAGAGATTCGTTCGATAGATTTCGAGATATCGTGTCTACCGATTTGAAAGCTATCATTTTGAGAAAAACGCGACTAAACTTATCATTATATTCGAAACAACAAAGGAATTTAGAGAATATAACGGCCTGTAACTTCCGAACGGCTTCAAATATCGAAATATCACCTCGCAAATTGTTATTCAGCATTTGATTCAGCAAATGTTTTCATGCAAACGTTAATGACAAAAAAATTTTCATTTTATCACTTCACGGAACCAGAATTGACCTTCAGCTTACATTCACATCAGATTCAAATGCTTCACAAATCGCTTTACGTCCTAGCTACGTTCCGAGAATGTTGGCCCCGTAAATAGAAGCGCCGTATAACAAATCAATTATTTTAAGGGGTTTCATACAGCTGGGTAGTTAAGAAAAAATATTTTTCAAAAGGTCCTTATTCGAAAGTATCTACCATCCTTTAAGTGGCTACCCTGAAAATTTCATAAAGAAATTCGCTGTAATGATAAAGTTACAGCGTTTTGTACCTAACTGGTGAGAAACTACTAACGGTTAGCGCGTAGGTGTTCGAGACCTTTGTCATTTGTTGGACTATAAGCTTTTTTTTAATTCCGGCTATTTATAGTATGACCTTCTGTATAGCAGGGAGATGTTTTGAAAAGTTGGTGAAGTTTAAGTATACTTGTTCAACTCTTAAAATTTACAGGACCCATTTTTCAAGGTAAACTGTATCTTAAACTTTAAATGCGTTTTTATCGAAACAGTGTTTTCAAAATGGTACCAGGATTATCTCCGCGACTACTGGATCGATTGGGACCAACTTTTGCACCGAGCCATTTTTTCGTTATCTTGCTTAGGTTTTTTTTTTATCATAATTACTAAAAAATTTTGAGACGAAAGATGGCATTTTTAATTTTAGAGGCTGCCATGATCCAACAAAATTGAATTTTGAAATTCCGGCTCGGTAAGCTTTGAAGCTACCTACTTACTTTCAGAAGAAAAAAAAATTTCGATAGAAAATGGCGGAGGAAAGTCTGGTACCGAAATCGCTCTCAACAAAAACACGTCACAGTAAAACGACTGTAGCTTTTTTACCGTTTGAAATTTTCCAACCAAATTTTCACATAATATAGGCAAAATGTAATATGTACTTTAAGAGATATATAATGGATGTTCAATTAACTTCAGTTTTATGCACGAAAAGATGCGTTAAAATAGCGTAGTTTTAGCCGTCCCAGGAGTATGTAACCCCTTAAGTAATAAATCAACCGAATGTCTTGGAGCCTTATCGGAAATCAGACCGTATAACGAAATATTTTCGGCCATAAATCGAAAAAGGGACATAGTTCAAAAGAGCCGTTATAACTAAAATGAGTGTATGAGTGTTATTGTTGTTGTTATTTGGTATGAAAAGACATCCACAAGCAGCACATCTTGAGCATTCATGCCAACATGGCCCATTATCCCCCGGTCTCTACTCTCTACCCGAACTTTTTTTTCCTCCTCAGGAATTTCAAGAGCTCAGGTAGAGAGCTAGAATGGAGTTCTTCCATCCTCATAACATCAACGCCGTATACGTGCCTTCTCGCAAAAGAGTAAGCTGGACACTCGAGAAGAAAATGTTCCGTTGTGTCGTCGCTCTCGGTGCAAGCAGTGTACATAGGGTCGGCAATGATTGTGCAGTTGATTCGTTAAAGACAGCTTTCTCCTTTTGTTCGTATCAGAGCCAACCGCAGCCGATCCCTGACTCTCCCATCCCTATATGTGACTAGACTGTACGCTACTGTGAATTTAAGGGTTCCAAAGTCCAAATATAGACGCAGCGAACTCAAGGTGGGAGCAACTGACGGGATGTAGGATCTCTAGGGCATTCTGGCTAAGGCTGGACAAACTTAGGTCCAGGGAAATACTAGCATGGAATAGGGAAAGATTGCGAGTACTCATCGGAATACTGACGGGGCACTGCTTGCTAGGAAAACATGCCATGCGGATGGGGATAACTGACTCTGACGTGTGTAGGTACTGCTTTGCCCTGTATGCTGTAGTGGATATTACCCACATTTTGTGCGAGTGTCAGGCGGTTACAAGAAGGCGCTTGAAGTGGTTGGGCAGTCTCTTCTTCGATAGTTTGGAAGATCTTAAATTGATAGGGTATGACAAGTTGGTCAAGTTCATTAGGGATTTGGGATGTTTTGGGGGTGATTAACTGGCAAGTTCCACGATTCTATTCGAAGAGATCGCTATGGACCCCCTTTTTTGTGACTAGTGAGCGCTGCAGCTGTGTGGCGCCCTTTCCTAAAACTAAAACTAAGTCCAAATACAACGTGCCTTTTGCTATTTCCGAAATTCGAGAGTCACGTTTCTACCAGAATATTCTCAGATACAAATAATATCGCTAAGTCCCATCGCCTCCTGAACCACGCCAGCGTCTTCCAAGCACGGGAGGCTTGTCGCACAACTAAAACACGACATATCGCCAAAACGCAACATCGCCATTTTCTCCGACAGCCAAGCCGCAATCAAACCACTAGATTCGGAAACCACCTCCTCTAAACTAATTCAGCAATGTCGTAACGATCTAGCTCAAAGTCACTGTGCTCTGCGTCCCGGGGCATATAGACATATTAGAAAGTAAGAGGGCTAATGAACTGGCCAGGGAGGGCTCCGCTCTTTTTGGCTTTCTTGCGGAACTAGGCCACGTTCCTTTAGGACATGAATCAAAGAAAAAGAGATAGCGACAGTTAGCGAAGAAAATGGTTAAAGTTCTGTGCATCGCGTCATCAAGAGCGTTAATTTTCATATAAATTAATAAATAACAGACGGTTGCTAAGACGATACATCTAGTAGAAGCATGTAGTGGAGAATGCAAGCATAGTCGAACGCTATTAGTGACGTCACAAAAGGTGCGTGTGTCACAACCTATTATTCTTTGATTCATGCCTTTAGGAGTTGTAAAGAGGGTCACACTCATCCCCTTACAGACAGTGGCTAACTCCAGATGTAAAAGCCCAACCACCAGAGCAATATCTAGGAAGATGTGGCCATCTTACAACCAACCCAAGTCAGACGAACTTCTATACAAGACCCGGGCAGACGTCTCCAGAATCACGGCGATCAGTAAAGGCCACTGGCCAACTCCGACGGATTTCGTGAGTATTCTAGCAATAAGTATACATTAGTAAGTTAAATAAAAATACGCTGATTCCCACAAAACATCCATCGATACTTCTATAACTTAGAGTGCCCACTTGAGACCATTAAGCACAATTAGCAGCTCTTGATATTAATTAATTTTAGCTTTAGAAATTAAGAGAAAAACTATTAGATTTAAGGAATTGGCGCAAATAAAGCATATTTTAAGACCTTAAAGAGGTCACTGGCCGATTGAGAATCATGCAGCTAAATTGGGCACTCCGTTCTATGTACAATGCCGCTGCTGCCAGGACACTAACGAGCGAGAGTCACTCGTTCATTTCCTTTCGCGACTGCCCGGCTTTAGCTCGAGCCCGAGATCGAGCGCTAGGCAAACTCTTCTACGCAGACATGATAGAGATTTCAGGGAAGAAAATTGGAGTTATTTCTTTTGCTAAACAGCACAGGGTAGTTATAGCGATTCGATTCAATACATTTTTCTCACATTCATATTCTAGATTCCCCAGTCACAACAACCCCTAACATCCGGGTTTAACACGAGCGTGTGGTTCCAAAACGGACTCTGAGCTAATTGAGCTCAGTGTGGGAGACAGGGCTGCCACTTAAACCATCCAACGCCTCTGCCTAATGGCGGTAGCATGAAATCTTCAACCCTAACAAAACAACTTCACTAAATTGTCCAGCCGTTGTGCTGTTTATTGATTTTATTCATTGGTACTCGTCTGATATAGCCGCAGTTCAGTTGCGAGCCGTATTTGACGCTTTTTTAAAATTATTTATTAATTTTAACAAAAGGCAAGTCGCACCAATGTAAACATATCGCAACGGCAAGCCCAAGCCGCTCTGATTAGACCCACCAATAAAATTGCATCTAAAAAAATGTTTACGTTGCGAATAATCACGACGTAGTAAATGCCTACAGCTATTTCAGTAAAAATAATAAGGGCTGCAGTGAGCTACGCCAACATTGAGATTGTGGAGTAATATTCTATCTACCTTGTTCCCAACAATAATTTAAAAACTTCTGAATCTGCCGTTTTTCATTCAATTGATTTCAGAATGCAAAAGAGAAGGGCATTGCACCGAAAAATAAACATATAAATTAATTGAAAAAAAATTACCCGCAATTTAATTTACGTGAGCACTGTGCATCACAGAACCCATTTCAAGTCAAAAAATTTCAAAAACTATCCTTGAAACCTTCAAATTAAGTGATTTGATCTTTTTTCAAACACCACATGCCAAACAAGGACAGCCATATGCGGAAGAAATGAGTGTGAACGAGATAGCACAGCGCCGAAATATCAAAATTTGTTCGGGCGGATTTCTGTATTCGCACAATCAAGCAAAACGAAAATGTGCATTAAAATTTGAGTAACGACTTGATAAAAAGAGCCGGAAGAAATTCCGAATGTGTCGCAATAAAACTTGATGACGCACCAACTTTCAAAACCGACTTTAACATTAAAGCGGCACAGCCGTGGGTGCTCCGCCCAGCAGCAACAAGGGGCACAGATTCCAACCGAGTTACTGCACCAGTTGGCCTTGGCATCACAGCGTCCTTGCAACGCGATTCTGAAAATGGAATGAAATTGAGCGGTCGCCACTAAGTTATATAAAATGGGGGCAAAACAATCTGAACGAAAAAGAAATTTTGAGTGCCTCTCAAGACTAAAATTCGTACCGCATTAAGTTCTTGTCCGCGTCTTCGTTTTTTTTTTTTTTTTCAGTGTTCTCTGATGATTTCTCCGGATAAAATTCCGGTCAGACGAAGGTTCTTTTCTTTCCTTCCAATCTGCCGTCGTCGTCGTTAACAACGCGCGCGCAAATCACTACGTCGAAAGAAAAAAAAAACGCGAACTAGAATTTCACACAACAAAACTGCAGAATTCAGTGGGAATTGGCCGTCCGATTGGCGAAACGCTAGGCGCTTGCGGCAGCGTTAGGTCAGACCTCGACAAGGGGAATGTCTTGGTCCTGCGACCGAGTCTTCGCCACCACAGGAACCACGGATAATTTCGGGGTTTCTTTTGCGCTCCAGTCGCCTCCAATAGGCCATAAAATTGTTCAATTGGCGATTTTCATGTTTACGCGCGCTTGAGAATCGTTTTTTTCTGAAACGCACTGCTTTTTACCGAAAATTCATTTTTTTGTTTATTCTCGACTTCAGGAATTTCCCGACCGAGTTACGAACTTTACGGACTTTTGACGTCGTCCTTTTTCCTTTTTTTTTTTTCTTTTTTTCTTGTTTCTCGCTCCTTTTCTTTTCTACTCGCCGTCGTTGAGATTTAATTTAACATTTAACTAGTCTTGCTCTTTTTCGCTTGACTGTGCGAATGAAAAGGAATGACAGCAAAGAAAATGGCCGACAAAAAATTCGAGCGAATTTGAATGGAGTGCGGTCGGTATTTGAAATGTGATGGAAATGGAACAATTTTGGCGGTAAGCATTCCTGCGGATTTAAAAAGTGCGGGTGATGAAACTATTGGTGATTTCTTTTCTGCAAAAAAATGTGACCCGTTTCTGCTTCAATTTTCGTTCTAGCAGTTCCGCTGTTCTATTCTGAAATTTTTTTGGACCTGCTAGAAAAAGGGGTATGTATGAGTCCGTGGCTAAAATTGACCTGAAAACTCGCATTTCTTGCCCCGAAAATTTCGGCGGTGCAACTCCTTTAACCTCAAATGTGCGTAAGAAACGATGAAAATAAGAAAAAAATACCTACGACAACAGCAACAAACGATTTAAAAGCATAAATTAAACTGTCCAACGGGTCATACGGTAATTAGAAATCATACGGAGTGTAGTGAAAATTTATTTAAATTTTAATAATAGCTTTTTGACCTGAAAGCGTTCTATTGTAAATTGACCTGTCGAACGGAACTATCAAAAAAGAGGGCAGAACTGCAATAATTTTGCATCTTTACAGGTCACATTTTTTTCAGAAAAGAAATCACCATGAGAACAATTAATTTTAATTATAGAATTAATTGGGTAAAAGAATGTAGCTGTTTTTACTGAACGTAAAACACTGTTGTGTAGAACTGCAACTCTTGTATAATTTATGTTCTTAGACATACATACGAGTACATATTTCCGAACAGATAAACAGTAAATGAATTCCTAAACTCGGTGACAATCTCTTCACAAATTTGAGAGGCTAATGCAGTTATGACACTGGCTATTTTTGCGGCTAGTAAATCCAAATGGAGAGGGATAAAAGATGTAACATACAATTTAAACTTTGGTGTGAGAGAGACAGTCCGAGTAGCTATAAAGTGAGTACTGTCAAAAAATAGCCGCAACATAACCGCAAAATAGCCGCAACATAGCGCATTCAAGCAGTGTTTCGAAACATTCTAGCACTTAATACTAGGAAAATCGTGCTACCAGTGGATTTTTGAGCTGCTACAGACTTGTTTTCAACAGTTCGGTACGTATAAATTGTGGAAAGTGCCATGTTATGTTATGAAACGCGCTAAAATCGGTATTTTTCTTAACAATGCAGTTGTTAATGTTGTTTACTAGATGCCGCTAGCGTCGGAAAGAGTGGTATCTCTTTCTTTTAGTGTTGTTCGCCTTGTCGCACGATGGGACTTTTATTGCACTTTTATTGTACTTAAGAAATAGCCAGTAAATAGCCAGTGTCATAACAGCATAAGTGGATATAATATTCTTAATTTTTACTTTATTATTTTAATAATTAAGTACTGTGATTGATTTTTTTAAAAAAAAAATTTACTACCCTCAAAATTTTTATTTTCACGTTTCATAGCTAGTAGACGCGAAAAAAGCAATAAAAAATTTCAGTCCGTCTGTCCGCCGTACGCCGTACGCCGTACGGCGTCCGCCGTACGCAAGATCGTTTGGAGGCTCGTAGCTGCCAAACGATTTGAAATATTAAATTGAAATTTTTTAACGAATAGACGGGGTAGGCTCCTTGAAGTGACCAAATTTTTAGGGGTGGGGGTGTGAGGGGGAAGGAGGGGGAAGTGTTTTAGACCGAAAATTTTGGTTTCTAGATCTCAGTAACCCCTAATGATAGGAAGCTGAAACTTGGAATTTCTATAAAGCTCTGATAGTAGACCCATTTGCAGAAAAATTGTCAATATTGGTCAAGGGGTGTGGGAGTGGGGGGAAATGTAATGCGTCCATTCAAACTTAACAAATATTTGTAGTTATACTAGGAGAAATGAATCAAGAAAAATTTTGGGTGGGGGAAGTTGTGTATGGGGGTGGGGGGGGGGGGGGGTGAAAAACTTTGGATTACGATATCTCATGAACCAATTGCTCTAGAAAAATAAAATTCGGTTTGGGTATAAAGGTCGACAAATAAAGATTGATCAAAGTAAATTTTTTTAAGTGGGAGGTGGAGCATAGAAGTGGAGGGGATGAGAATTTTTCAAATCAAACACATTTCATATCTCAAGAACAGTGTAAGATAGATGCTTAGAATTTTTACCAGAAGTAGAGCTAACTAAGCTCTAGTAGGAAAAAAAAATTGGGGTTGTGAGTGTAGAGGGGGAGGGTGGGGGAGGGTGAAAAGGAAAAAGTTCCGATGCTTATATCTTGAGAACCTGTAATGATATAAGCCTTAAACTTGGTATTTAGATAGAGCTATAGTAGCGGAATGTTGGAAAAATAAAATTTTTTTTAGGGTTGGTATGCTACGGGGGTAGGGGGTGTTTTTCCTAACTATTAAACGGTTCATGCTAGAAATTTGAAACTCGGTGTGTATATGTTAATCAACTAGAAAAGTAATTGTGATAAAAAAAAATTTGAATATTCATTGGCGTTCAGAAAGGGGGGCAAAAAAAATTATTTGTAAATATAATAAATATAAAATGCATATATTTTTCCGATTTTCGTCATATCTACTAGGTCTTTCCAAATATTGAATTCATTTTTATTCTACGGATTCTTCGTATGAATACCTAGAAAGTGTTTTCAAGGTTTTTTGAAGTTCGACCCCTAAGGGTAGTGTGGTACAAATGGGGGTGTTTTTCCTATATATAGAACGGCTTAAGCTACAATGTTGAAACTCGGTGTGTATATGTAAATCAACTAGAAAAAAAATTTTGATTAAAAAAAATTCAAATATGTATTGGCGTTCAGAAGGGGGCAAAAAAAATTATCTGTGAAAATAGAATGCATATTTTTTCACGATTTTCGTCATATATACTAGCTCGTCCCAAATATTGAATTTAATTTTATTCTACGGATTCTTCGTATGAATACCTAGAAAGTGTTTTCAAGGTTTTTTGAAATTCAACCCCTAAGGGTAGTGTGGTACAAGGTGGGGGGGGGGTGTTTTTCCTATATATAGAACGGCTTAAGCTACAATGTTGAAACTCGGTGTGTATATCTAAATCAACTAGACAAATAATTTTGAATAAAAAAAAACGAATATCTATTGGCGTTCAGAAGGGGGGCAAAAAAAATATCTGTGCAAATAGAATGCATATTTTCCCACGATTTTCGACATATCTACTACCTCGTCCCATATATTGAATATAATTTTATTCTATGTATTCTCCATAATTGACCCCTAAGGGGGTGTAAAGTGATTGTGTACTTTTTCATAAATTATTCCATATCTCTCAGATCCAATCAGATTTTCACTTCCACGATCTTGTTCTTTTTGATAGGTTTTCAGTCATATAGTAGCCTCCACCGCATTTCAGAATTGAACGCGTTCCTAACTTCTACCGGAAAAATAATAAAGTTACGCCCAGATTGTTGACAGATTTTTTAATTTTGGTTGGGTTTATTTAATCGTGGAACATGAGCTTTTTATTTAAGTATGTACCTAGATACTTTATGTTGTTACTCCATTCTATTCTTTCTCCGAGAATAATTGTGGTCTGATTGTGTATGGTTATTTCGACTTCCAAAAAGTCGAAATAACCGAAGGGAAGGTTGAGGATCGGGAAAGATGGGTCCAATTCCACCTACGTCCGAATTGGTGGCCGAAACGCAAACGCGACGTGCTTGCTGGCTTCCGGGCTAGCTGCGGCTGTGGGGGGGGACGTTGTTCACGTTTCAGGCCATAAAATCCTTGGCCTGTACAACAAACATTTCACGCCGACTTACCCGGATGATAAAATTGGGATAAGATTCCCAATCGGTCATGAGAGACCGAGAAAACTCCTATCAACTCGACAGGCGCGGTTGTTGTGCGCCGTCTAGCCCACCCTACCATAGCCATATCTGTTCTAAAGAAAATATTACTAATATGGCCTTTAGAGAGAGGTATGAAGGAGGCGGAAGGTCTTCAAGCGAGAAGATCCATCCTATTGGCTCCTTATACAGCCATTAAATTCAGTCCTTGTCAGTTTCTGTTCCGTATAGTCATGTCATATGTTTTTACATTAATTAAATTTACTTTATTTATTCATTATTTATTTTTGTTTGGTTTCTTGGATATAATTATCTAATTTTTATTTTTGTTTTTGCATTTAATTATTTGGTGGCCGAAAACTTTTGCGTGCCACTGTACTTTCAGACCGCGAATTGATATGGCACTTTCGAATTGCATTTTCCGACAACTGCAATCACGGGTACACAATACTGTAAGAACACGCAACAACAAATATATTCAAAGCGAACGGAATTCTCTCGAAATGCACCGACTTCGAGTTTGATTCGCCCTTAATTTGTCTACCTTGTGGCAGTCGCAGGCCGCGGCAGTTATCAAACATGCATTAAACACCTTCACTTTGCTCTTCCATTGGATGCCGACGACCTATCATATGATTTCGTGGAATGTTTTGACATATTCCCATGTACACATTGGTCACTGTCCATGCCGCGGGAAGTTTAGCGGCGTTCTGTTAAATTTGTGTTACTTGAGTCCAAAATAAAATGTGCAAATTAACCAATTTTTAATGTGTTTCCTATTGCGAGAATCAAAAACCACAAAAGGCCGACAAAATGATGCGAATTGTAGCGTTGAATCAGGTCCAGAACCGAACGGAAAATGACGAAAACGAAGAAGAAATTCAAGTGACGAAGGAAGCGGAGGTAGCATTCATTTTAGATCAACAGCTGCCCGAAATGGAAATTAAAAAGGCTTTTCTATAAATTTCTATTTAAAATTTTAGGAAACAATTGCCGTGTCGGAGTATATGCGAGCGTTGTCTTTCAAGCAAAAGGGCAAAATAGACGATGCACTAATTTTGCTAAGTGAGCTGTTGGAGACTCGTGTTTTGAATGAGGTGAAAAACGTCGCATCTCGAGTTTTTACCGAACATAACTATTTTTTCTAACCACCAGATATCCTTTGACGATACAAACGATAAACTGTTCTCCGTGCGGTACAATTGTCACAAGAACTTGGCCCTTATTTATGAAGAGAAGAGCGAAAAGGAAAAGGCGTTGGAGCATTTTATGCAGGTATAGTTAATTTTTGATGTGGTTGTACTTATGGGAAACGATCCCATAGGATTTTTTTTAATACTGAGCCATCTACGTCTACTTAATCCGTTTAGTTAAATGCGCAAGTCAAGTATACAGCGCATACAGGACTATATTGTTTCATTCTCGTTGTCTACACGTTCTTCTCGGACAACCCACCACCATCTTTTTGATTCAATAAAAAGCATATTTGGAGATGTTTTGGTTGCTCTGAGTTTCTTGAAGTTTGACCGGGCCTTGCGAATGTTCAACCGCAATTGAGTTTTCCTTCTTTTAATGGCAAAGTTCGCATCTCTTCTCTTAAATTATGAAACCAAGAATTGATCATTGCCATTAGTTATTTTGTGGAAGCTACTTATGTTTCGATCAACCTCCACCTTAATGTCGCACTTTATGGTTTTAATACTATTATTAGGGATTGTGTAGAAGGTAAATTCCATAGTATTAGGGCGGATTAAACGGCCGAGATTGAGCTGATTTTGAGAATTGACGAGAACCTTGACTCTTTAATTTCTTCTAAAATTAAGTATTCCTTTAATTATATGTGCGCTTGTGTTCACACTCCTCACCTCCTAGTGTTCCGTTGGTCTCGCAATGAAGTAACTCTAGCATTACTTCAAGGCCTAGGCCCGATTTGGGCTGTTGCGCCATTGAGTATTGTGTTCACACTGCACATCTTAAGACCAACCCACATGCGTATAAAAATGCAGTAAAACAATATTCTCCTTTGGTCAGAACTAAAATAACATCACTGTCTAATTCTAAAGAAAAAAAAAATATCGAAACGGCTATGAAATAGATTAACTTTTGAAGTCTTTTTAACTTAAATCCAAAGCCAGACCCAGTTCACCGTGAGACCTCATCGGGTTAACCCGCAATCAAGTGGCGTTTGATGAATAAGCAGCAGTTTCCGTAACCCAAAAGTGAATTGCCGCATTGTTCTCTGCTTTTGATTATATTATTTCTAGTTAACGGAACGTACTAACTCGGGTTTTCTGGCGGCGTTTTTGTAGCGTTAGGCCCCGATAAGCACTGCAGTCCATAAATGAAACAATTCGTGATTTAAACCTGCATGAACACGTTGATCACATTTTTAAGGAGAGCTTAAAGCAATTTTAACTGCCTCCAGACATTTTTTGAAGGCGTTTTAAACCGCTGGGATAATCAAATTCCCAACAGATTAAGGTCACGATTCCATTGTTAGCTTGCATAGAGCTATTGGAGACGACAAGCCAACGGTTTTGTATAAAGCGCTTTGAAGCCAAAAACACGATAAGAATTGAGACAAAACATGGTCGTTATATCAAATTGTTGTTGGCTTAGCGTGTGAATGCGACGACGTCCGCCTTCAACTCAACCGCTGCTTGTCTTCTCCAGTATATATATCTATGTTAGCTTGGGTCGCAGATAATTCCAGAGTAAAAGTATTCTCGTTATAATTCATTTTCGTGGAAAATACTTACTCAATACGTCGATTGCTGCGGCTCACTTATCTCGGTAAGTGTTCTGAAGAGCAAGACGACGGTTTTGATATTGGTTCATCCCCTCCATCATCACACCATGCTAAATGTAGCGCAGAACATGTTACTATCGTCTGTGTCGACAATGGGTAGGCCCTTTCGATGACGTAGACGCAATATTTAGTGGATAATTCCATTATTTCATCCTTCATTGTTGCTATCCACAGTTTGTAACGTACTATGGAGCGTCTGTTATAATTCTTAAAGTTTTCGATTAGAACTGTGGAAGGATTGTAATATTATAAATAGATGAATTTCCCCCTAGTTTGATTCCGTGTGTCCACAGAGATACACGTACTGGAGACGACAAGACGCCGTTGTATGAAGTATTTTGAAGCAAAATTGAACGTTTTTGTGTGGAGCGTTTCATGTCAGGTGGCAGTGAAATGCAAATAGTAGCCTAGTATTCAAATGTTTGGCATCTATCGTGTTCCAGACCGGAGTAAAACATAAACTTGAGTGAAAAGCTAATAGTAGCATAGTATTTATTCTGTCCTTTGCGAAGAATCGTCCGGCTTCGAAACAATCGCTGCTTGCCATCTCCAGTACATATATCTCTTATGCGTGTGTCCAAACCGATTTTGACGAGCTGAAGAAGTCGTAAAAAAACACCAAAATTGACGAAGAGTTCAACAAGTTGCTAAAAATTCATTTTCCAAGATTTTTTGATAATCCTAGTTCCGAATCTAGTTCAAGGTCCATAGATTAAAATTCCGTTAGATTTCTTTGATTGAGATAAACAGAACGGCCGCAATCGTTTCCACCGAAAACAAGGTTTTTTGAAAATTAGTAGCTAAGTTGACGTATATCTCAGCAAGGAGCGACAATTTCGGGCTGAACAAAAATGTTAAAGTGTTCATTACCGCCCATTTTATTGTACTAGGAGTAAAAATTCTACCGGATAAAGCTTGAGTTCTGTTATTTGGGATAGGTCCATCTGTATGACACCCTATCTCCTCTGAGCCAGGGAAATGTATCTGAGTAAGGCTTGAACAGTTTCCTCTATACTAACGGTGTTGCTTCTGCTTTTGCTAGAGTTCAATACCGTTATTATGAACACTAGAGAGGATCTTTTGCATTTATTCTGGCTGCTTCTGGTAGGCTATCGGTTCCGGTATAAAAGTTGTACCAGGTGCGTCTCTTGGAGTTCCCAATTCTTGGACGTTTAAACACTGTTCAACAGTTTCCTAGCTCTCACTCGGACTTTTTAAAGTTCCTTTAAAATCCGTCTCTCAACATTCCTCCATTCTATGATTAACGCGATGCGCATGGTCTGACAAAGATTTTTTGTTGTTAACATGCCAATTTAAGATGCTTTAAGGGGCCCACCTTAGGCGCATTCCTATGTATTTCTTATGTGAGACAAATGACTAATTACCTCAGAAAGGGGCTGGTCCGATCGCAAAAAAAATATACATACACATACTTTAGCTCAGTTTACAAACTTAAGGTGTATGAATTTAAGAGAATACAAAGCGCGTTGTTCAGGGTCCCATGCATTCCTTCTAAATTTTAACTTAAATTTCAGATCGTGAAAAGGTTCGGTTGGTCGCATTCGATTCCATATTGAGTTAATGTTAAAAAATGAAATTAAAAATAAACTTTAGTTCAGTTCTGAGGTCTTTACTCCGTTAAGCGATTGGAGAGTAACTGAGAGTCATATCTAACACTTTCCCTAATAATATTTCTAAAGATCGGTTTGTTTCCGTCATTAATTTTCTCTAAATTGGTAGAAGAGAAGTAAACAAGTAGCAGCTCACCCCTTGTGGTATTGCAGCTTCTACCCAAGGCCTCATGATGTACATTCATTTCATCCCCGAGGAGCTTGTTGTTAACAGAACAATACTTCAATAGACTCTGCACCTCAACGCCGTTACCTCTGAAAAGGTAAACTGAGGCCACTCCTGACTTTTCAATAGAGTCGTTGTTGTGCTTGAGTTTACATAATGTGAAAATTGAAAATTTTGTTGTAATCAAACCTTCTACAATTCCACAGGCAATGGATTTGGACGACACGGAAGTTTATACCATGAACCGTTTGGGACAGCTTGCATTAAAGCTTGAAAGAATGGAATTAGCGCAGTACGCATTTGAGAAATGCCTAGCAAAAAATCCAAACCATTGGCCTTCGGGCGATGGTATATTACAAGTTCTATGCCATAACGAAAATATATTAGGAGCATATGGATGGGCTTTGAAATGGTACAACAAAAACAACAAATATGAGCGTGCAATCAATGTCCTCACTGAAGTCACAGAGAAATTCAATCATCTTCTTCCGTTTTTCGAGAGGTATAAAACTCAATTATAATGTGATTCATGGATAAAATTAATGGTTAATTTGTAGTGTTTGGAAGCAGGTGTATAATCCTCCGTTCGGCAAAGAATTACATCGCGATAAAACTAAAAGTGTATTTCCGCAGCCAGAAATTATAGTAGAAGAGGTCGAATATATGGTTACACCCAACCTGGATCAATTTAAAGTGAAGCAATTAAGCTGGCTATCAATTGGAAAATTCATCACAGCTCTGTACAGTCACCTGACAGAAACAAAAAACTCAATCATATTTATAATCACAGTAGATGATATGTTGGAAGAAAATTCGGAAAATGAAATTGAAAATGGTCACATTGAAGGTGATAGTGATGTTGAAATGAATCCTGAATATACGGCCGAGACCAGAGTGTCTGAATCGTCCGAAAATGGTATGATTTGATTTGCATTTGAAGGTTTTCTCTATATAATTTTTTAAACGTTGTTTCAGGTGTTGATACCAAATTACCAGAGGATTCCACTGTGTTTTTGGCACCGTCATCCGATACACCTAGTGCACCAACGTCACAGCCGGATTCTAATGCCGAAGATTCGGATAATAATCCGAATAAAGAAGTCGAATCCAAACCTAAACCGAGAAGAAGGTGCAGTGATCTAAGCTTTCTCGAACAATGGGGTTGGCATTAAAATCGGCGGTACTCGTCACGAAAGAAAAGTCAACAGGATCGTCCTGAAGTCGATACAACACTGAATGGTTTCCTACGAAGAATTTTGTCCAAATATTTTCAGTGAGTTAAATTTACATAAAAGTTTCGTATTTTCAATTCTTTCTTCTTCAGGGAAAATTTTGACTACGAGTCACCGTTCTTGGCTGATGCCAAAATTGATGTAGAAGTTCCGGCGAAACAAGAAAAACATGCGGATGAGGTGAAAGCAGTGCAAGCAACTTATGATGTTTTTCAGAAACAAACAGAAAGCGAATTTAAGGAGTTTCTCAAGGATTTACGAGTATTTTTTTATTGTTATGCTTTTCGGACAATTGTTTTTTACAATCTTTATGTTTTATAGTCTAAAAATTTCGATTTAATTGCTTTGATATTTTTCTGGTTGAAATATATTTCGAAATTTTGGGAGCAGCCCCTTACAGAGGATATGAAAGAATTGTATCATAAAATTTATGAATATTATTTGTAAGGTTTCTAACTTTAAATGGATTGAACGGATTGACAATTATTTTTTTCTTAGAAATCACTACGACACACAAACCTGGAATCAACTGACCAACGACGATTTCAATGCTTCATTTCGTATGACATTATTTTTTATGGAATTAGATCACGAAAAGGATCTGATTAAGTCAAGGGGACAGATAAGAAAGTAATTTGAAATCTTTCGCTTTTGATTAGATACTTATTGCAATTTATCGTTAAAGCGAAATAGATCCACGTTGGAAAATGCTGTATCATCACTTGACGTTTAATTCTGGTGTGGCGTTCGTGCTATCCGACGATATGTACGATAAAAATATAATCCGTCTAATATGGTTGGATTATTGTTCGTCAAAGTATGAGAACGATTTGGATCGATCGGTTGAATGTCTTTTGTATTTAGAATATTTGATTGGGAAGCAAAAGGACAATTTCCAAATTGAATTTGCAAACTTAAAAGATAACAACGTTTTAGATTTGGACAGTGTAAAAAATACACGAATAACATTGCAAAGGTATGTAGTCACGTTCTAAGCTCTTTCGAAGCGACTTGTTTGCAATTATTTATATTTTACAGAAAAATCAGCTTGAATAATGTGAAAAATTTGTATGATAATAACGAATTTGTGACTTTAATTGAAATATTAAAGGACAGCATGGTGAATAGTATTGAAATTAAAAATTCGGACAACACATTGATGAAAATACAAACACAATTTGAAGTATTACTCGAGTCTTTCTGGAATGTCGGGAAGTTCAATGTAGGGAGAGGAATCAGATTGACGAAAAACTTAAATATAAATATAATTCTAATCTTTTATAGGATTGTCTAATTTGGTCCGAGAGATGCTTGAAACATGCTGTCGATAATTTAATAGCCGCACATACGGATACATACCGTTATCGTGAATGGGCCGAATCAGTTAATTTTATTCTGATTTATGTGGAGGAATTGGTTTTAAAGGAAGGCTACGAAATATGTAAGTTACTTATTTTTTATTATTTATATTATTATCCCGAAAGCCAGCAGACCCAGCACCACGATAATAAAGGACTTTCGACCCATCAGCTTAATGTTCTACTCAAGGTACTTGAGAAGAACATTCGGAATCTATGTGGAAACAGCATGCTGACAGGCGCACAACATGCTTACGGAGGGAAATATGTAGACACAACCCTGGACGGGGTAGTGGGGAGAATCTAGTCTCGAAAATAAAGTATTTGCTTTTGGCCCTGGACATAGAGTGGCTTTCAACAACGTGATAGTGGAAGCAATTAGTGTAGCGTTGTATTGCATTGTATTAGAGGAGGTATTGAAAACCTGGCTAACGACTCTTCTGAATGCCAGAATCGAGAGTGCTAATATGGGGCAAGGTAAGGTTATAAGACAGGCCTCGACTGGAACCCCTCAGGGGGATGGGAGTTATATCGCCCCTTCTTTGGCTCCGCGTTGTGAATGAGGTTTTCCTGGAAATTGAAAAACAGAGAATAAAGGTCGTTGCATGTGCAGACGGCATGGCATTGTGGTAATCGCCAAGGGCAAGTTTTTGGATACGCTGTCGGGCATTTTGGAATCTGCACTACGCACACTCAGCCAGTGTGCTGGAAGATGCGGCTTGGAGTGAGTGCTTCTAAAACTGAATTGGTGCTATTCACAAGGAAGCGTAGAATTCCGGCATTTAAGCTGCCGAAGCTCGAAGGCGTTGAGCTAAGTCCATCAGTATAAGCTAAATACCTTGGTCTAGTTTTGAACAGGAAGCTCAGCTGGAAATTGAATATTCCGGAGCGCATTAAGAAGGCAAATAACGCGCTTTTCGCGTGCAAGCAGCTGGTGTCTCAAACCAAATATAGTACACTGGTTGAACATGGCGGTTTTGAGACCTATTCTGTACAATCGTAGGGAACTATAAGGTGGGCAACGGACTGCATGTGTTATGATAACGGAAACCCTTCGCACAACGCCTACTGCCGCTTTGGAAGTGTTAATGCATCTATTGCCAGTGGATATCTTTGTGAAACAGGTAGCGGTAAATACAGCAGTTAGGCTATCGAGCTGTGCCCTTTTTAAGCGGAGCTTTAAAGGGCATAGTACCATTCTCATCGAATATCTGGGAAGCCCTGCGGATATTAGTACGGACTACTTAATTATAGGGGATGGATTTTGTAACGCCATACGAAATTGTGCATCCTTGGAGAGTAGACTGGAAGAATAATAGGATACTACGTGAAGGGGAAATCTCCGTATATACGAATGGATCGAAAATGGAAAGCGGCACTGGCGCAGGCGTCTTCTCTGAGCAGCTGAGTGTAGGGAAGACGTTAAATTTGACAGATGCAGCAAACATCCTGTTAATGGGGAGATATCCGATCAGAATATTTCACATTGATAGCCTGGCGGCTATACAGGCGCTGGAATTGGTCACCATTGAATCCCAGTTAGTAAAGCGTTGTCGAGAAGGGTTGAAGGTACTTTGTAGTCATAACAGAGTACTGATTTGCTGGGTGCCAGGGCATTTTTTTTTTTTTTAAGGATACTGAACTGGACTTAGGTGGTTAGCCTTTAATACACTGGTAGTGTACAATCCAGTCAGCTTAGGGAAGGGAGGTCAGAAATCGGGCCGGGTATGGCAGTGTACTAGTTGGTGTTAATAATTTTTTTGAGTGCTGTTTGCCTATGATGTGATCTACCAGAACAGCAATGTTGCCTATAACAAATCAACTACTGTCTGGTATCTCTGATGGTGTTAGTGAATCTGATATGAATGTCAACAGAACTCATCTGCTCAGTGTTAAATCCTTTAGTAGTGATCCCTATTAAACAAGCAATATACAAGGGAACGAAAGAGCGAGATCGTGATCGGCATCGAATAGTAGGGTTGAGGAGGATGTTTGTCCACCGATACGCGGCATCAAAGCTCACCAATAATGAGCGCTCTAAAAAAAACGGCCGACTCAAGGTGGGCAGATTTTTAGATCCCTGTGGCCCGAGCTGGATAGTAAAAAGATTAAGAATATATTGACCTGGGATAGAGGAAAACTGCGACTGCTTTTTACCACTGACGAGGCTGTATGCTGAGGCAACACGTTATGTGGCTGGTAATAGCGGAGTTGGACATTTGTAGATTCTGCAATGATCTGTTGGCTGTGGAGTGATATCTATCACTCACATTTTGTGTGAATGCCCGGGGATCGCTAGAAGGTTTTCGAGATGGTTGCGTAGTCTTTCCTTCAAGAGCATCGAGGATTAGAGGTCGTTATGATATGACAAACTGGTCAGGTTCTTTAGGGAATTGGAGCGTTTCTGAGGGGATGGAATAGCCCACGAGAACTTGAAGAGATCGCAATGGGCCCGTATTGCCCCTAGTGAGCGCGGTGGCTCTAGCACTGCTCCACTTCTTAAACCTAAACCTAAAAACCAATTTTTTATATATTCTAATAAAATAAGTTTAGGCTTACAACAATTATTTATCTCGCCACCATAACTAGTATATAACTTATCTGCATTTAACTGAAACTATTTTTCATAAAAAAGTGTAATTCCTTACCTCTTAATTTGATAAACAGTGAACTACCATTTTATTATATTATAAAGGCGTTACTCAATTATCATATCTAACATAAAAATGCTGTGAAAGATATCGTCGTACCTTGATAAATATTTTGTTCACATTCAAAATAAGTTCGTTCATATTAGAACTGATCTTTGATGAAATCGATCACCTGATGAAGCCCAAGGATTTTTTTTGGGTATAGGCAGTGGCTTGCTCAATCGCCAGGTGACTTTAATTTATGTTTCAGGCATGCATACGAACCTTACACATTACTGTGAAGCAATTTGAGCATATTTGAAAAAAATTTGGAGTGTTTGAATCACACGTGAAATCGGTATTATACCGGTAAACCTACCAACATTTTCTAAACACATGTATATTTTCGCCGTGTGCTGCCAAACGTAATCCAAACGTAATCTTAAACGACGATCCTGTACAACTGAAGAATGACATTAAAATTCAATTCTGAAACTTTCAATTGGACAATCAAGACAGTAGAGCAAACGTATAGACACGAAAAACCGAAATAAAAAAAAGTACAAGTTCTTGTAAAGGCTGAAGCACCGAAAAAATGAGTGCAGTTATCTGTGCTCGCCTGTGTCTTCGTCGGAGTTTTTTAATTATAAATTTGAATCTGTGCTCGCCCCGTGTCTTCTTCGGAATTTTTTTTCTAAATTTGAGGTTGATCACAATTATTAAAAAATAATAAAACAAAATTACATACTCTTATTATTATTAATGTTTTCTATTAATTGTAGTGTGTTGTATCGAAAAGTATCAATCCCGACTTGTGCAAAGTTTAATAAAGCTATTAACCCATCAATTTGATACGACCTTTGATAAGAATAATAACCCGAACCACCCAGTGAATGTCAAAAAATCGTGGGTAATTCTACAACGTGTTCTTCAGAGGTAAGATCCATCATATGACTTTCTTATGTTTTGAATACGAAATAATTAACCAAAATAGGGATGAGGATAACAGTCCGGTAGTTATTAAAGTCAGAAATCCCGAAGTACTACCAGAGAATGAAGACATCGAAGAGTTAATTCCGCATACCCTTTTGATTTTATTCACGGCTCATGACTTTCTCGGAAGGTATATTTAAAATCACCATACACGCTTAGTGCGGTCAGTTTAAGATTGATAATTGAAATCTTGTAGGCGACAGTGGTGTACTCGCGACAACGGTCAACTTCTGTTGTATACACTGGATGTCGTTGTACCGAAAATGCGGGCACCTTTCATGGACGCATTCAGAGATTATGTTTCAGAGTATTTGGAACAGGTATGTATAACTTGCTTAATATTAAGCAATATAATTAAGAATATCCGCTAATACATTGTTTTAGATAACCTATTGCTTATACGGTTATCCACCGAAAAAACCACGTTCTCGGCACATTGAAGAGCACGACGCTAGTCAAATTGATATGACCTGGAAAAGAGCTATTCAACTATTTGATATCTATCGTCCTGAGAATTTGCCAGAATTCAATTCTTACAAGTAAGTAAATGTCGTTTCGCATATTGTAGAAAATTAGTTATAATTCATTTTCAGGGGCGATTCAATTTCTGCTGACATGGAACAGCTACTGCTTAGAATTTTACCACTGATTCCAAAGGATATTGATCCAATTACATCAAGTACAAGTATAAGGGATTTCATAGCTGGCAAAACCGACGAATTACCACAGGAATTCGATCTCTTACCGCAGCGAATTTCGTGCATATTCTACTTGTTGGCGGATTATTATTTTAAAAGCCGTGACTTCTCGAAAACGATGAAATATTATGTGCTCGATTTGACGTGTGAACCGCGACGATTTGATTCATGGGCTGGTTTGGCGCTATCGAAAGCTAGCAAATTGGAAACGAAATTGAATTCATGTACACACTTAGAGTGAGTTATACACTAGCACTCAAAATAGCTATATTTCATTTTTAAAACTATTTATTTTTAGTCTAAACGAATTTTTATTGCAAAGTGAAAATGCTGTGCGTTGTTTTGAGCAGTGCATTAAATTGAACCGCGAACACACTCTATTCTGGATTGAGTATGGATCATTTGCGTATACTATTCATTCTTTCTGTTCGCGGAATATTAAGCATTCGAGTGACACTTTGTCGATGGAAACGTATGTTGGCATGATATTTGTAGCTATAATCATATAAGATTGATTTTTCAATAGGTTTGCATTTTTGGAAACCCATAAGGAAAAATATTTGAAAATATCGTATGAATGTTTCTCAACTGCTGAAAAGAATATGCACCATCCAAAAGACGATGTTGTTAACGAAGAAACCGATTCGCATGACGAAAAGTGGTTACATCATTATATGCTGGGAAAGATTGCCGAGAAGCGTAAGGAACATCCGAAAGTTTTCCTTGGTCATTACGTGCAGGTAAAGTTACTAACGAAATTTACCGATTGAATGCGATAGCAAGCGCACTTTTATTTGTTTCCGACAGGCTGCCAAATATCTGTACGAAAACAATGCAGCTTATCCGTTTAAAATCAATCACAACAACCCATCGACTTTATCAATCGAAGCACTGGAAGTATTTTACAGAACTTCATCAGCAATAATTAAATATCTGGAACAACACAGAGAAATTAGTCGGGAAATTGGTAGAGTTTTTACTCAAGTTTTAAAGGACTTAGCTGCCAGCCCGTTTGCTTGCAATCAAGCAAAAATTGATAGTAAGAATATTAAACATCCGTTTCGAAAATAGTTTTTAACAATTTATAATTCAATCCAGACACAAGTGTTTTACTTCACAAACGTAAATTAGCGGAAAAGGCTGAAAACACAGCAAAGCAAGCAAAATTGGAGTTGGCGGACTCTGTTCCACCAGTTCCACCAGCAGCTGTAGTGATAAGTGACGAAGTGAATCAACAATTGGAAGAGAAAATTGTGCAAAGTGTAGAGCCCGTTATCGAAGAGCCGACGACAAATGTGCCGCCAACTGACGAAGGAAGAAAAACAAAAAGTAGATCTCAAACTCCAAACAATGTGGTGGTAACTAAAAATGATAGTCCCTCGAGGCGTGGATCACAGGTAAGTGACTTTTATTATATTCCTATCTATCGATGAGCTTATCTCACGTGTGCTAAGTCAAAAAATGACATTTGAAGCACCAAAACTAAATTGAATGACATTGAGAGTCTCGTAACGTTTCGGCAATGCTCAATTAAGCCTGTCTGAGATAGCTTCGTCTAAAATTAGTGGCGATTTACGTGTCATATTTTTGGACCTAAATGAAATTTAGGAAATACGGTTCAGACAATTGTACAGTATAGTTTGGTTGAAAGGGCAGGAAGGAGATCTTAATTATTGAAATCTCCATCCTGCTTCTCATTTCAAATTATTATTATACCACGATTATACTCTTAGGTCTTAAATTTGTTTTTTTTTCGAAAGGCAAGCATGAGTGAAAATAACTGCACATTAAGACAGTCGATCTAATGAACTTTAATTCTAAAGCTAAGTGCGCAAGATAAAGAAAAAACAGTAGAGCTGTGCTGAAAGTAAAATCTATTCTACTAAACGTATTTACACTAGGCGACGTCTCTACAATAATTGCTCTCATCGTAGAGTGCCTGTATTGAAAATTTTAGTAGTACACTACGTAGCCCACTACACTACATGCCGAATGAAGTCCTGGAGGAAGATAGACGCATTAAATGCGGAGTGGGTGGTTGTTTGTCTCTTAAATCTTTCTTGCTACGGCAATATTTTCAACCTCACATTCAATCAACTTATTAAAATTGATATTAGTAATTACTTTACTATTTTTAATACTACACAGTGGTACGATTGTGAACGACTTGAAATTTGAAAAATATTCTGCAATTACCATCATCTCCAAGCCAATTGTGTAATACTCTAGCTGAAAAATTGAACTCCGAATTATATTGTAGTTGCCGGAAAAAGTAGAATAAGGAGTGTGTTTGCTCTTTATTAAAGAAAGTAAAAGATAATATCTTCAGTAATCAATTTTGTATCGCCAACTTGGTAAATCACCGAAAGTAAAATTTTCGTTCTTTTCTTCAAGGACTCTCACCTGAAAGGTGCAGGAAGGACTTTTTTTACCTATTTACCTGGAATCATTTAAAAATTATTGAAACAGAAATGTTTAACTTTATTATTCTACGTACTAAACCTTTGAAGGAGTACGAAGGTGGAGGGTATAAGACATTGAAACATGATATTTCACGGTCATATGACGATAAATAAGTGAAATTACGTTGGTTCCAAATCACAAATCATAAGAATCTTTCCAAATAAAACCGGGGAATGTGTATAAATTCGGATTGCGGAAAGAAAACACCCTGAAATGCAGTAGCTTACGCCGTGCCGTAATGCCGGAAACATTCGTGGTTAAATGGCATAAGCTGCTCTGTTCATTAGGCTGCTATAGTTAATTAGGATAGCTGTGATCACTGACGAACACAAGTAATATAACTATTTCAACGAATCCTTATCTAACCTTATTACCGATAGCGGTAATTTTGATGTTACTAATGGTAATGATGGTAATTCTGGGTTCGTTGGTTCTTGAAATGAAAAGACGGTTTGATTGGTCGTTTACACCTTGAACAACCTGAAGAGTTAATACGAATATTAAATTTAAATATTTATAATTCAAATTATTTCAGAGTGCAGACTTACGTTTCTTGTCTCTAATTCGTAACTCTACTTTAAGTTGAATTAAATGAAAATATCAAATTTGGCTTTATTTTACGCTGTTTATTTCGACTTCACTTGTTCATGGTCAATTTCCAAAAGTTCCAATAGCGGTCTTCCTTTTAACGGTGTTACTTTTTCTAGCAGTTCCCTAGCTCTTCACCGATGTTTTCAATAAACCTATTGAATACTGAGGCTAATTTAAGCTTTGTACATGAACATTAAATCATATGGGCAGAAATACTTTTCCTTGATCTATCAATATACTCAAGGATGATAATAAAGTCTGTGCTCTTAGTTATTTATCTACCACATCCACAGTAGCACTTGAAAATATCCTCCACCTGCTGCCAATGGACACGCACATCAAAAGCACAGATACAAAAGGAGCTCTTAGACTCAAAGTTAAGGGAACTAGACCTGCGGGTCACAGTAGCACACTCAATGACTTCTTGGAGTGTGATATGAACAGGGAAACGGACTACATTATGCCAGAATTAATTTTCAGTAGGGAATTTTCTGTTGAAATCCCACACAGGGACGACTGGAATATAGAGCACAACTAAGACAACAGAACCACAATTGTTTTCACCGACGGTTCGAAAATGAATTCTAGTACATTCGTGGGGGTATTCTCAGAGGAATTCGATATTTACGAGTTCTTCAGGCTACCGCATCATGCCAGTGTTTTTCAAGCGGAAATCTTTGCAATACTTCAGGCATGCAAAATTATCGAAGCAAAGGTGATTGTAACAGAAGGCATCACCATTTGAATTTGACAGCCAAGCAGCCCTTAAGGCTTTTACCTTGAACATAACACGATCAAAACTAGTTGAGACAATGTCGTGGTACTCTTAACACTATCGGCACACGGCACAAAATAACCCTCTGCTTTGTGCCAGGCCACTGTGGAATCCAGCGGAATGGAGCAAGCATGCTCGTGCTGGCTCCAGCCTAAGATCACTAGTGGGGGATCAGCATATCGTTATTCCCATCGGATCCATAAGTCGGCCCAACAAGCGCGCGGAATATCGGCCGAGTAATCTGTGTATAAGTTCTCATTGAGAATATTCGCTAGTTCTCAAATTTATCGCAAACCGTATCTTGAGATTAACTTTGCCCATTCGCAAGTCATATCGCAAGAACATCGCATTGCGAAAATCGATAGAATACCCTTATGCGATTATCGCTCGTTTATTGAAATGTGATAAACGCAAGAAGAGTGATCAATGCGATAAACGGCATAGTTCATCTCAACGAGGATCATCCTAATCATCATCATTGGCGCGACAGCACAAGTCAGGCTCTGGCCTCCTGAAATAGGATCATCATCAATAGCGCGACAGCCCAAATCGGACCAGGGCCTACAGGAGCAGGAAATAGGATACTCTTTCGAAGTTTCGAGTATTCTCAAATTATCGCATTATTGATGCTGTCTCAAAAATCTTGTTGGGCAGTCTACCGACTCACTATGCTGGCAGTGGGCAGGCAATAGATGGTCAAATCTAGCTACATGCTCAATATCAAGTACTCTTTGGCCTGCATATGATCACGAGAAAAGCAAGTATATTCTGAGCCTGAGCATGCTACCTAGGACGCTAGTACACTCATCGAAATGCTCATAGGGCACTGCCTAATTGATAGACACGCTAGACGACTGGGAGCCGAGGTAATTCATCTCTGTCGTAGCTGTGGTGATCCAGAGGAGTCAAACTGCCACGTCGAAAATCTGTTGACACATTTGAACGTTGAATCTTACTGGGAATATTATGATCATGGAGATATAAACAACGGAGATGGCAATCACCCGTTTGGCGAATGTCGTGGTCACGTCACTTCGATGCCGATGCGAAGTGTCACGTCGATCGAAAAAAGCGATTGTGTAACTCCATCGACGTGACTCAATGGCATTGCCATATTGATATGTGTGTATCAGCTGTAAATTGCGAATTTAAGGTCTTGTATGCCTTCGTTTACAACTATGACGTTATTTTTCTGCTATATCAAATGCTACATTCAAATTTAAGATGCGGATAATGCTTTTTTCTAAAGTAGAAAAGCTATACATCTTGTTCGGCCCATTTTTGGCTCTCACTTCTGCTTGCATCTCGTGACGGTAGTCCCAAAGAATTTTACAGTGCCGAAAATTGGAGCCGTATTTCTTTAATGTGTGTCGATCTACACCACTTTTAATGACGATTACTTGTTGCGAATCCATCAAAATAAGGAAAGAAACATCTTTTTGTCAAATCTATACTTGCATTTTTGCATCAACGTTAATTTTCTTCAGGCGTCACGGACTCGGAATGTCATCGACGAAAAATGACGATCAAAGTGACAACGCTCGATGACAATCGACACTCACAATCGCCTTTTCATGCGTCGATATCGAATCGTCATCGAAGTTACGCGACGTGACAATCACAATACGGTCGAATGCTTTTTTCTAAAGTGGAAAAGCTATACATCTTGTCCGGCCCATTTTTGGCTCTCACTTCTGCTTGCATCTCGTTACGGAAGTCCCAAAGAATTTTACAGTGCCGAAAATTGGAGCCGTATTTCTTTAATGTGTGTCGATCTACACCACTTTTAATGACGATTACTTGTTGCAAATCCATCAAAATAAGGAAAGAAATATCTTTTTGTCAAATCTATACTTGCATTTTTGCACCGACGTTAATTTTCTTCAGGCGTCACGGACTCGGAATGTCATCGACGAAAAATGACGATCAAAGTGACAACTGTCGATTGCAATCGACATTCACAATCGCCTTTTCATGCGTCGATATAAAATCGGCATCGAAGTGACGCGACGTGACAATCACAATACGGTCGAATACTCGGTTTCTGTATAAAGCACTTTGAAGCATTTTAAAGTTTAATCGAACGTTTTTGTATGGAGCGTGGCAGTGAAATGCAAATAGTAGCGTAGTATTTAAAGGTTGGGCTTTTTTTCTTTCCAATACCGGAGTTTAACATACATATGAGCAAGATGCTTATAGTATCATAGTGAATATCGCCGGTCCTTTGCGAGAAAACCTCCGGCTTCAAAACAGTCGCTGCTCGCCATCTCCACTACATATATCTCCATGATTATGATCAATAAGGGACGGATCAGGCAAACTAACTGGGTATAATCGGTTTGGACAACCTCTTTACCGAACCGACAGCATCCATCCAAGGAGCCTATTATGATTCGATTCTGAATTCGGAATATTATACGATATCATTTTTTCTTAGTAAAAACTCGACCGATAAATTGTAGTCGAGTTTTACGTGATACTAGCGGACTCTTTCAGTCGCGTATTTTTTCTGTTTCGGGTGAGAAATTTAAATAACAAATTATTAATAGCTTATTTCGGTTTTTTATTTTCTTTTAATTAAATATTAAAACCCGAATTATAACAAAAAATCTATTTTTTGTGATAAAAATACTTTAGCTTTTTGTATCACGATCCTTATTTTCGTATATGATTGAAAATATGTCGGAAATCTGGAATCGACCGAATGAAGCCGGCAAATACTGAAATACTTCAAGAAATTAAGAAATTGCGATCGGAAACGAACCGAAAACCTACAAATTCCGAATTCTTGAATTATAATAGGCCCCCTGGGTCTTGTGCCTATTATTATAAATATTTAAGAAACCTAAGTTGTGTTGCGTCTTTTGGTATGATGAGTGATAGTTACAAAGTGCTCTGTTGGCTTTTATAACGTACATTCGTTAATAAAATACCTTATTTCAATACAGTACATTCCCGGAGAGTAACATATAACCGAGTTACACTATTACACTTTAATAAATAATTTCAATTGAAACAACATCAAAACAAATACCAACACTGTTTATTCACATTGTTTTTATTCTTACTTTGACTTTTTTGGTTTGTTTTCAGCGTTTTTATTTTTTAATTCATTCCATTTCGTTCATTACCATTATTTTTCTGTCCATAATCACACATAAGTTACTACATAAAAGTCTCTTACAAAAATTTAAATATGTATTATTTATATTTAATTTACTTCATTGTTCTTTAAATATTATTGTAAATAAATCAATAACATGTATTTTATTATAATAATACAGGTAATAAGATTTCCGACTAGTCCAAAGCTGTGGAATCAGTTTCATTTTTAAATGTATGGTTTGTTTTTTTATTTGTTTGTTTAGTATTATGCGTATATTTGGCTTGAAAACAAATTCTATTTATTGGCTTAAGGCTTTTTCGTTCGTTCGTCGTCTTTATCGTCAATATGTGAATTGTTTTGCTTGGTTAAGTTTTCTATTGTGATGCAATCAAATTGGAATTAGAGTAGTGATTCTGATTGATGGGTGGATGATTCTTCTTTTGTGTTTGATACCAAATTTTCAATCGATGAATAATTTCTGAAAATGATGGTCGTCGAACGGCTTGCTCATGCCAACATTCAATCATTAAGGAATATACGGCGGTTGGGCAGGCTTCAGGACATGGTAGTAGTTGTCGGGCACGTACCATGTTTATGACTTCTTGATTACTATATCCATAGTATGGCTTGAAAATTTAATCAGTTTATGTTGTCTACTTGTTTAAGTAAATACAGTATCTCACCTGTAATCCGTAGCTGTATATCTCCCACAAAACAACTCCAAAAGACCATACATCGCTTTCGGTGGTGAATTTTCCATACAGAATGGATTCCGATGGCATCCATCGGACTGGCAGCAGCGACTTTGATTGGACCCTACAGTTTAAGAATTCGTTAATTCCGAATGTTACTGAACACAATCACAATTTAACTTACCTATAATAATCCGAACTATAAATATCTCTGGATAATCCAAAATCGGAAATTTTAACAGTTAAATTTTCACCAACTAGACAATTTCGGGCGGCCAAATCTCGATGTACGTAGTGATGACCCGACAAATATTCCATACCTTCACTAATTTGCATTGCAATATATAAAAATTGAAGTTGTGACAATGATTTGCTTTCGTTCGGTGAATTCGCAATGAGAAATTCATGTAAATCTCCATTGGACATGTACTCGAATAGCATACAGAGCGGTTCTTTATTGAGAACAACGCCCAGAATACAAACGATATTATCATGTCGTAGGTCCGATATAAGTTCAATTTCACGCTTGAAATCCGTTTGTGTTTTTGTCGATGCATTTTCCTTCAAAGCCTTAACCGCAACAAATATTTTCTCACTGTTCGCTTGAGTTAGTTCACCCTTGTAGACTTTTCCTGGAATGAAAATTATACAAATGGGTAAATAATGTACAAAATTTAAAAACTTAAGCTAAAGTGGCTGTTATAATGCAAGATATATTTATATGTATATTTTTTCCCCCGTTTTCTTTTTTGCGAGGAAAGTGTTTCTGGTGGTGCCCTACTTTTGTTGTGATAGAACCCTTAAAATCTACATCCCTTGTGACAAAAAAAATATATCATTCCCAGCTTCAAGTTTTCGGAGGACGTGCTATTTCTTGTTGGTTGTGAAATAGAATGGTTTAACATGAATGAAGTTTTCAAATTCAAATTTAAAATTACAGGACCAGCTCACTTGACCGTTTGAGTGGTGTTAAGTGGTTGGCCGGTTTTCTTTAACGAGTTGTGTCTGCATATTTTTATTATTTCGTTTGCCAGCGAAACTTACCAAATGCTCCTTCACCCAATTCTTCAACAAATTCAACATCTTGTAGTGTGAACTGTGGTACTCGTAAGGTTGTATTTCGTCCAGAACTTTGTTGTCCGTTTGGAATATTGTTTTGATTGAACAGTCGAGACATCTCAAACGACGAATTCATTTGTGAATTTCCGTAAATGTTCTTATCAGCATTCGGTAAACTTATCTGGAAAAGTTGAAGTGAGTATAAGAATAAAGTGTGCTTGTGTCTGATCACAATACGTACATTTTGTATATTTGTCATGCCTTGTTTCTTTGTCCTTTTATAGCAAACGAAAATAATACTTGATATAAGAAAGCCCAAAATCAATATAAATGATATGATAATGTACATCCACATTTGCTCTGCACATTTTGGTATATCGCAATGTTCCATTGTTTTGTCGTCGACAAAACACCACGGTTTGATTTCACTGTTGCCGGGATTCCTAGTAATAAATTTTGAAAATATCGATCAGTCGAATTTTAATTAATTGTTCGGGAATCATCAAATAAATTTAATTCACCTGCAATAATTCTGTCCTGCCAATTCCGGATAGTCCGCAATCTCTTTCATCAGCCACGACCATTTTAAACACTGTCGGCCCGAGGCCGAAACAGCAACAGTTCCTCGATAACCGGAACCGTTTTCCCAATAACAATTTTCGTCGGGCGATACATCTATTGCAATCCCGAATGACGAACAGTCCGTATCCATTGGAAGATTATGGCAATCTTCCAAGGGTAATTTTTGGCCAATGGTCGGATGTCGTTTCGCAATGGCATATTCTTTCTGGCATAGCTCATTCTCGAGCAGCTCGCATTCGTCCCGGCATATTCTCCGCAAGTTTTCCGTGTCCTTAGTTGGCGGATATTCACCACGTCGGTACGGTGTAAAGGAAGCATCGTCATAAAGTGCTGGTTGACGATTTCGTAGTAAACGCTCTTCCGAATTCCACTCGAGAAATCGCTTGCGACGCTCGTATTCGGCATACGGATTACGTGTAGTCGTACTAATGGCATGCTTCGACTTTTTAGTCCGACGCTCTTTAAATGTTGCTAGATAGGCGAAATATTGATGGTTGGTACGTTCGGGTGTGCGACATATTGGCAAGGTGCTATAGCATAGACTTGGCAGAGCATAGACCCGACAGTTTATATTCATGTCTCTGTGGAAGAAATATTCGATATTTATTAGCATGTTGAAATTATTGAATAGTTTTGGTTTCGGTTTTAATTACAAGAATAATATAATAATTGATGGTTTTTTCTGTATCTCGTTCTATGTCGCAACAACCCAAACCTCTTCGATAATATTTCCTAATGGTGGAGCTACCAACTATGATAGAGGCACATTTTCAGGGTTTTTTGGTGTTTTTTTGCCTGCATTGAATATTAATTTTTGGGCTTCACTTGGAAACTAGTTAGTTTGGGGCAACTCTAGTCAGAGAATACGTGAGTGGTTTCCATAGATTGCTCTAATATCGAAAACCCCTTATTTTTTTTTGTTCTTTTTAGATCTGAATCTTCAAAGGTATCACTTTTTAAGAAGGAAGCCTTAAACAACTTTTTGATTGTTGCTTTTTTGAATCACTGAACGCTGAATCTTTTTGGAAATACAAAACATAGATTCTTCTCCATTGTTTCGTTCGTTCTTCCGAGGTTTTTTGTTCTGGACGTTCTACATCGTCTGTACATTCAGTAAATTTTGTTCTTTAAATAACTGAAACCTTGCGACCTGGATATGATTCGTTACAACCCGAGATTGATAAACTAGGGTAGTTGCTACTGAGCTACTGGATCCACTACACAACTACCTAATCCATTGTTCATATACAACATACTCAGTTGTTTGTAACAAGTTGTGTTTTTGCTCACTTCATTGTTATTCAAGTGCAAAAGAAGTGTTCACCCTCAACCTATCTTTTTTAATTTTTTCCAGACTTATCACTTACACCTTGTAACATTGAAAACTTTTCCCTCAAACAATCAACTAATAATTTTAACTCACTTGGATTCCCTTATAACACCGTAAGCCGCTTTTAATCTTTCCTCAATGTTTTCCATAGTTAAGTCGGGTGATACGAAAACCGTTTGATTCCTAAGAAACTTTTCACAAGTTGTTCCATTGTATAGTTGACATATTCCCTGCGGTATCTGAACATGAACAAAAACCCGGAATAAAGGTGTGTTAATTTTCAATTTTTCAGTTTCATTCTCAGCGTGGAAAGATATAAATCATTTTTGTGAAAAAAAAAAAAAATTACTTACCTCTTCATTGTTGTTGAATGAGGGACTACTTCGTACGTGATGTTGTTCCGTTTCGTGTGCATTAATCCTGTAAAAGGACATGGAATATTAATTAATTTTAATGATAATATACAACAGAAATTTTTATGAAGTTTTATATACATAAAATTGCTAAGCACGAAAATGTCGCGCTACAAGAAATGTGTGCAATTGATAAGTAGGGATAAGTTAGATTGCATGACGGATTATATATTTAGTAGAGAATCTAGAAATCTAGAATTATTTTATTGTTTGGATATTATTTCGTTTGCTATCAATTTAATCTGGTTAAGCAATAGGAAACGTAGAGGTGGCACGAAAATGAATTTATCAGCCGTCCGTGCGGACGTAGTAACGTGAAAATGTTTTTCCTGCTTGCATGTTATGGGGTGAAATTGTGCAAGAGTTGAATTTATTACTTAAGCGAGACTGAAATGTGCCCTTAAAGTATGAGAAATGAAGAAAATATTAACGTAGATAAGAAGTTCGTGATAGTTGTAACAACTTGTTGAAAGAAGGATTACTGTTCGGGGAAAAAATAGGGGTGAGCTGAAATCTTTTGGAAACAATTTGGAGTAATCCTGTATAAAATATTGAGTATAATGTGAAGGGCTTGCTTGCAATGAATTTTAATACCTTCTTGTGTTATTTATATTAATTTTCTTATTTATTATATAAATGGCTTCTTTCCGTTAAAGATTCTTAGTTTGGAATTGGGTTTTTCGTCGAAATTTTGGTTTTTATTTTTTCAAATAAAAATCGAAAGAATTTATCGAATCCAAAATGTAATGGCTGCTGCAAAACGAGTTCAGGATGTTTCAGGAATAGGGATTCTTAATGGAAGAGAAGTTTGTGGGTGAAAACAAATGGGTGGTTGGACTAAAGCATACCTATTTCTCGCTCCACAATAATGGGTGGTCTTACTTCCAGTTTATGGTAACGTCGATTTCTTTCTCATTGTATAATATGTTCTGAACTGAATCTTTTCACCGGACTGATCAACAATTCAAGCGAATGGAACAAATTTACATCTTGAGTAGTTATTTGCAGAACTATTGAGGTTCTAATATGCGAAAAATAGGGAGTGATAGAGTGAAAACCCAGTACAGTTGACCTATATACTGTTTGCAGTTTGTTTGACTTGATTTGTTTCTTATCTACACGTCTATATTGGTCAGACCATCAATGGCGCAACAGTCCAAATCGGGCCCTGGCTTCCTGAAGTCGTCGCCTCCAATCGTCTCGATTCAAAAACCGCGTCCTCCAGTTGCTCATTTTTAAGATGGCCTTGCTATCACCATCAATCGAGTCCTCCCATCATTTGTGGGGTTTGCCTACTGGCCAGTTACCTCTCGCTTTGCCTTTAATAGCACGTTTGGGGATTCCTCTATCTTCTATATTGGTCAGATGATAACGCAATATGAATACGATGTCGATTCAAATAGCAATTTCAAAATTTCCTCTGCCAATATGTTTCATTGCATGCTCTGGTTTCTGTTAATGTTCAAATCGATACTCAAATGAACCTCTTTGCTGAAGTTGACCCAACTATAACCCACGCCATTTGATCGTTTACCAAAGAAATGTTCAATGAATTCTATTTCTTGCTTATAATTAAAAAATCATTGAACTTAAGCAGATTTCAAATTGCTCATTCTATTCGTATAGGCAACCAAATTCGATAGTTCACCCGGAACAAACACAATTCTCTGCTTTTATTGATAGAAGTCAAGAACAGGACGTCGGCTTTATAGCCCATGTATCATATCCATATAGAGGGAGCTGTATAATTTTCCTTGCTTTATCCGCGTCATTGAATGTGATTTAATGTTGAAGGATTGTAAATGTTTTCGACAGGCAGTATTTTATTGTGCGACATATGTATGTGAAGAGCGGAGCGATATTTATTTTAATTTCGCTAAATATACAGAGTGGTTCGATAGTAATGTCCGGATGGGCGCTTTGAACGAACGGTTTATTAAATGAAAAAAAAAGAATAAAGATTTATTTCGCGACATATTAAAATCCTTGATTGCCGGATTGCTGACGCGACAAGAGTTAGCGGGTATGCTCTTATCGACGGTATTTTACCAAGTTAACATTTTCTAGGAAGCAAAAACATTTGTAAGTTTTTAATTTGTTTTTGCTCTTTTGTTTTCTCCAATACAGTTCGCGGAAACTAATTCCATTGTTGTGAATCCTCCAAGAAATTGCGGCAAATGACAAAATGCTATGTCTATATATGTACATAAGTATATTAAGACTAGACTAGGCAGTATATATCAAGGCTTCCTCCCTAAGAGTGATGAACTCGTGAACTAAGTTACTATCGTAAAGTCGTTAATTACTCTGGGATGTTCGAGAAGGACTCGGAACCGTAGCACAAGGTCAAAGATTTTAATTGTGCAGTATTTTAAAGGAGATAGCTTCCGCAAGGCGTCACTGCAATTTGCAGTATCGTTCTATTATAATGACATCGTCGACAGTTCAAAAGAATCCTTTGATAATACATAGTGCGTACATCGTTTGATGAATGGGTTTGGGTGTGTTGCACAGAGTGGTACTTTATACAATTTTACATCAATTTTGCTACTGCTTCTTGAACACTATACGCCTATACAATATGTCTGTCTCAGATTCTTAGATAATTGGATTGTATTTAAATTTGCAAGACGATCGCCATCAAGACCCTATTTCTGTTCTATTTCTGTTTAATTATTTTTCACATAGACATTAATAACGTGTCCTCTCTAATTAGACTGGAAACAATGGAAAATAGACCAAGCCAATTACAGGTATCTCTTAACATAAAGATGTCAAACAAATCTCTTAATAGCATTGGCATTCTGTAGTTTCCAAACAGTCTTTGAAGTACTTTAAGGTTGCTACTTATGACTCTTATTAATTACTCATTTGAGGATGCTTATCTGAAGCTTTTACTCTGTACTAACATCTTTTCCTTACTAATCTCCTTGTTTTGTACTTACTTAACTATTCTAATACAATACAAATTCTCTAAATCGAAACTATCTTCAATGGAGAATGTATTGAATCAATACGAGTTTAGAAAATAATCAATTTTTCAGGAACTAATGTACTGCTCTCGCAGTGCTATATTTTTGGGCGGGATTTGAGCCTAAGATGTAGAAAACCTAAAAAAATTATCCGATTTTAATAAGGCTATTCTGTTCTTTAAAAATATGTATATTCTTGAAAGACCATTAGTAAAGGAGTTTTCTTTAGGATAAAATTAGTATAAAAAGAGATATCTCACTCCGACTTGAATCGCTGAGCATTAATTGGAAACAATTAAGTTCCATCTAATTTGTTGTTAGTCGAAATAAGACCGAAGCGGACGCAGAGATTTTGTTTTCGTTTTTTGTAACAACAAAGTTATATCTTATTCTTAATTTAGGAAAGTGCTGATTGGAACATAGTTGCAGAGTTAGAGATGAAGCTCTCCATAAGTCGATTTAATCGAACGAGAACGTTCTATTCCACAACTATTAAGTAAAACTCAATTTGTAAGACAGACATAGTCCTGTATGTATCGTGTCTTGGAATCGTGAATCTCTAACTTGATTATCTTGCTAGTACCGCAATATTGTACGAATAATGTACATGTTTATGATGACATTAACATATTGTACTGAAAGAACAAATGTATGTATTTGATTTTATAAGTTTGTTACGTTAATAAAATTTTATTTTATTACCATTCGAATTGAGTATTTCGAGAACTACAGTAGATTGAGTTTATGATATTATGTAGTGTAGTAAATATGTAGTAAACCGGCGTGAATTGCTATTTAATGATGCAAGAATTTCAAATTAAATTTATGGTACAGGTGGTTGATAGTGTCCAAACTATTTCCTTTTGATATTAAAATATTTTAATGCCAAGTTTTTGTAACAAATTCAAGAAGACTATCGCTTTAATCTGTAGTAGGTACTCGATAGTTTAAGCGTGCTAGTTCACTAATCGAGAAGTTATTGCGGGGACTTATCATGTTAGTATGTTTTCTACAAGATAAATATTCACATAAACAAATACCGCACTCACTATTAACATGAGCAAATGTTACGAACTCATGTTAATATTGCACACGTGAACAAAAAGAAGGTTGTGTACCTTTTTAATAAAATGTAGGGATTATTGTATATATGGTCACTATGTAGTAGGAAAAGAACAATAGCTTCCAATTTTTGTATCTGGAACTACGCATTAAAAATTTATTTTATCCTTTCATGTTCGGAACTGCTTATGTGAAAGTTTTTTTTAACTATTTTCAATGATTTTTTTTACTTTAAAGTGATTTTCTTAATTATTGAACTTGACTTTGCTTTTTTCCGAAACTGAAACAGATTAAATTGTACCATAGATTTAGCTCAACGTGAGTTTGAGCGAATGCAAACACCCATTTTAGCTTCATATTTGGAGACTTACATTAATTTTACATTTTTCATTTCCAACTTTCAAATATGTAGTTTCAAATTATAGCGTACAAAGGCTAAATTGTTAGTCTCTGTTAATCATGCAATAAGTTTAATTGCGTGATTTACGGACTTTTGTATTGAAGTTACTCTCAGATTACGCTGAATGGAACTTATGTTTTGTCCAAATCAAATGCGAGTATAGCCCCCTATTCAGGACCGAGTCACAAGTCACAAAGTAGATCGAGAGTCTCAATTTCGTATGAATTTTGAATTAATTGAGACTTTTTTGATATGAGACTCTGATCCTGAATTGGGGGCATAGTTTCAATTGCCTGAACAATTTTTTTTAAATTATAGTAGATACAGAACGATGAATGCAAAATTTTTCAAAAAGTTTTGTATGGGGTCTACTCGAATATCTCACTCGAAAGAGTAGAATAATTTCGCCACTTATCGACTGAACTTTTGGCTTTTTTATTGTCCTACAAATATTAAAATGCGTTTTGAGCTTCGAGAATAGAGTTTAGAAGAAAAACTTTAATTGATATCTGTCTGGCCTAAGAGATATTGAGGATTTGGTGAAAACATATGTTAAGGGTTGATCTTTGGGCTTGCATATCAAAAAATGCCGAAAATTACATTTTAGAAGGTAGAAGGTAGTTTGCGAATGAATAAGTTCAGAAAAGCGTTCCCATACTGAATTAATGGAACTACTGATCAGTCAGTCCCGCTCCTAGTTCGTATTTTATTGCCGTTCGGAACTCTGATCTACTGACCTTTTTTTTGTCATCATCGTCTACTAGATCTACTGAACACATTTTTTTGTTGATCACCTTCAACTCGATGTACTGCCTTCGAACTACGACTACTCATCACTGAACTCCCCTGAAGTAATGAACTATGAACTAAAAAAACGAACTAGTTCGCGAGGGGTCGGGAAGAATGATCGCTCAATATGGTGAACTATAATAAAAGGCGCAACCCTAATTTCTACGAATTACTAGTCTGTAGAATGGATATTTGATATATCATCGGGACCTAGGAAGAATTCGTGAAACAACTTCATACCTTTTAGGATTGAAATTTCAAAAAATTTCGGAAATTATGTGCTATGCGTTTATTTTACTATTTGATATCTCTTTCTATCTGCGAGATATTCAGGTATTTATGACAACACGAAAAAATTCTGCAATCGTATCAAACAGATTTTGAAATCCCTTTCTAGGTGTTTGAGAACGGAAACACCGACTCGATATCTCACCCACCTCCTTGGGATTTAATAACGAAAAATAGAGCAAATAGATTTTAGAAGTAAAAATCAATTCGATGGTAATTTGATAAGCAACTTCTACTTACTCTAATGTACTCTAATGATTATGGCTACGGATCAGGGCCGATAATACGGAGTATGTTTGGCGTGCTTATCTATTTCAGAACCCATGACGGGGACATGTGGTCAAAATATGAGTCCTTGTTTAGAAGTTTATATTCTATCAGCTGTCTTTGATTTATCAAGAAAAGTTCTTCTTCGTGAAATTTTCCAGCTGCTGACATCATTATTGTGATAACCTATTCCAATATGGGACTTAAGTTTATATTTTTCAATAAAACCACTAGTACGGCAATAAGACAGAAAAAGATAAGCCTGCATCTCTCATAGAAATAGGTTTTATTTCCTTTCAGCAAAATAAAGTCTGTGGGGACTGCAATGAGTCTCTGTATTTCATATCGCACCGAGCATTTAAAATCTATTCCACCGCCCGAAGGAACGTCTATTTCAAATTCAAATCTTTTCCTCTGGTAACTTAAAAGCATATTTTACTTCTAGACTACCAACAATTCATGCCGCCTGGTGACCATTACTTTGCAATATGTACTCGACTTGATTGTTTGATATGTAGGTAAGGTTCACTATTATCGTGACTCCTTCAAACTCCCTCTAAGAACTATTTGCGTATGATTTGCTTTAGCCGGCACCATAGTCACACCATAGTCATCCGTAGTCGTACATTATATTTTTCATACCAAGTTTCCCTTTAACTTTGGGCCATTTTATTACGTCCTTAGTAAATTTGCTATCGCGAATGAGCTTGAAACATGCAATCGCACATGAAACTTGAAATAGCAGAAAACCAGTTGAATTTTTACCAGCACGTAAAATTGTCACCGAAATGTCTGATTTATGGCTAATTGCAACTAACTATCCCCAATTTATTTTTTTTATAGACGAATGGTCGCCACGAAACTGATAAAGAAATGCTTCGATTTAACTTTCAACTTGGTTCCGAAATCGTACTTTTCAGTAGCAGAGGGTTCAGTTAATTTATCAGAGATAGCTATGAAAATAAGAAATTTGTATTTTGCTTTTATTGAGTCATTTCAAAATTCAAACTGGTTAATTTAGGCATAATTCTTTGTCGAGCTAGTCTATTATCTCAGTGGTCGTGGTTTTCAATTCCACTCATGACATGGTCCTGTGCCTTTCCCTAAATCCATCATTTCCTTGCTGTCGTCCCCACCCTCAGACGATTGGCTTATTGGCTAATTATTGGCTAATCTCCTGAAAAAAAAAACTTTTGACGTGTTTGACGAATTATAACTCAAGTACTTCCAACGATGTTAGCTTCAAATATTAACAGTAGTTAGAGTGGGTGGAAGTCTTTGGGTGGGTTTAAGGGGAGTCTTTCATATCTGTGGACCAACTAAATCTAGGAATATGAAACTTTAGAGCTACGAAAGGATATGCTAGGGGACCATCCATAAAATAAATTTCTAGAAAGGGGTGGTTGCGTTGGGAAAGTACCATGCTTTAAACTTTTACTTTCTGAAAATTATATATTCGGGATCGCTCATGCTAGAACATTAAAATTTATAGCGTATGGACAGACATTAATGGACGAACGAAAAGAAAAAATATTTTAAGGTGGGGTGACTCCGCAGTGTATGGGGGTGGGTGGCTATAAACTTTATCTGTCCATTTCTCAAGAATCTCATGCTTGAGGTATACTATGGAAGTAATTTTGTAAGGGGATAGTAAGCCACAGGGGTGCATGGTATATAATTTTTGACAGGGGTATTGACGTATGGGATAGAGTGGTAATGTTTACTAAGGAAGTACTTGTACCAAAAATGTGAAATTTTTAATGTGTATGGTGCAGTTTTGAGAATTGTTTTTGTGGAGTAGCTCGAGTAAAATGCCCTATGTATATTTTAGGAAATTCTTACATATTTCCTCTTAAAGCAAGGTATCAGTTAAAAGGCCCGAAAAATGCCTCAATTTCAGAATTTTTTTTCACTCTTTTTTTGGCTTAAAAACTCAAATAAAAAAAAAGTAGAATAAAAAAATTAAAAAAACTCGACGTTGGGGCACCCTAAATTGAGTTTACTTTGTTTTAAGGTTTCATTCATTAAAATCGGTTCATTCGTTGAAGCTGTAGAACGTACCGCGCTCCGGAAGAAGTGGTTTCGAGGAAAACGCATTTAAAGTTTGACGTTATACAAAAATCGACCTGTAACTCGTGAAATACATTTGATATCGAAATATCCTTTTGTCCACGTAATCTCAATATGTTAAGGATGAAAATTAAAAAGAAAAAGAAAAAAGCATTTTTTTTTCGTCGAGAACTCATACCTTGCCTTAAGTTACTATAGGATTTTTATTGTTGATGACCATAGAGATATATATACTGGAGATGATAAGCAACGAATGTGTTGAAGGCGGACGTCGTCGCATTCACTTGCACGCAAAACAGCAACAAATTGACATAACGCACCTGTTTTGTCTCACTTACTCACACGCTAAGACAACAAAAATTTGATATATCGACAGTGTTTTATCTCAGTTTTCTTCGTTTTTTTTGGCTTCATAGCGCTTTATACAAAACCGGTGGCATGTCGTCTCCAGTAGCTCTATGTTGATGTAGTATACTTTTTGGATGCGAACTCCCGATGAAGCGCTTACACTTTGTATATCTTAAAAACATATATCTGTTTTGTCTTCAGTGACAGTTTCGTATCCGACAACAATATTTCCGCAATTTCCGGAACTTGTTTCTGATGACTTGATTGGATTAGTAGTTAAACTGCTGAAACAACCCGGATGTGGATAGGCGGCCTTTTAATACCAAATGAATGACTCTGCTACTGAACGGAAGCTGATACGTGTCAATCGACCTTTGTTCGAATCCTGTAGGGACATACTTTTCAGAGAAGTCACATAGATATAAAATGTATTTTCCGACCATTCATTTTATTTCGTGCGTTTACGACATGGAAGGTGGTGGGTGGCATTTAAATATATTTATGAATGTATTGGCAGTATCGTCTATAATATTATTTCTTCCTAGAGAAGATGTATAAGTAGAGGCTTGTTATTTTTTCATTGGCTTTATAAAGAATTCATTCGGTTCGAAATGGAAATAATATTTGAGCAGCTGAATTTCATTGGGATGTTTTGAAAGATGACAGGCTTTGGCCTATCAAAATATTATTGTTGTGCTTCCAATTAGGCAAATTGTGTTTGATATATTTTTTAAGATATTACTCTGGAGATTTTGTATATGGTCGCCAGTGGAATACATTACTCGTGAAATCATTTTGAAATAAATTACTTGAGTAAAGCTGGCAATCAACTGTCTAGGCGACCGTACTACCACATGTAGAACCTCAAAAAGGACACAAAGGACTCGGTATTAGATTTTAAATTGCCATCATCACTTATTCGGTTCGCTCACATTTTCAAAGGGACATATTGATTTTATTTTATACACTTTGCGCTCAAGTTAAGGCCAGAGGAACCAAAAAGGGACACGGATACTGAAATTACAAAATCGAATTAAATTCGATAAATTTGGTCCTTTGAATATGAGTATGATGTCCTTTTTTTTTTAAAAAAAATTTGACATTAATAAGTCGCAAAGACCTTTTAGTCTGCTAAATACGTATGGTTGTTAAATGTACATACATATAGTATGTACCAATTGAAGTTTTCAGAAAGTACCTACATAGTATTTTTTTTCAGTTTATTTGTTCACACTAGAACGAGTATGAGAACGTGGCTCATGTATGGTACTCTTTAGTTGCTACAATATGTCGTTGATAGGAAGTCTAGTGAATGAAATCGTTCATCACTTTTTCAGATCCCAAGTGCATTGTACAGCCTGTTATCGGGATTTGCAATTTTTCTATGATGTCGGAAATGTTTACGAATCGGTAGCTGGATTGGAGTAGGTACTCTGTACTTTGCCTATATTAATATAATCCCCATGATATTCAGGAATTAATGTAAAAAGCGACGTTTAAAGTTTTTAAAATTTGGTTTTTATTGATTCAAATTTAAGATGAACTGGTTAAGATTTTGTGCTTAAGATCATTGCAATATTTGTGAGCTCAGACTTTAGTTATTGGTTGAACATGACTTATAACACGGCTGGTGGAATCTTTTTTGAATTCAAATTTTATGAGAATGAAGTGAAATTGGGTCAAACCTTGCGATGAAGATGAGGTACAGTTGATCCTTTTCAGTTGTCAATATCCGATTATAGAGCAACCGCAGATTATTCCTTGGATACACAGCTCGTATACAAGACATATTATCGTCAATATCACAAGTGTATCACCAAATAATGTGCATATAGCACGTTAACGAGCTGATATCAACGTAATGTCAAAATTGTTTCCTTGTATATAAATTCGATAATTTTAGCTGATATAGTCTTCTTTTAAATACGATCAGCGCCATCTGTTACTAAAATCTACTGCGATTGATAGACACTTGAAATTTTGTCTTTGCTAAATGTTAAAGTATAACATGTATGGGCTGTGTATGCTATCTTGTGTATCGCATATCATGATTTCAAATAAGTAATTTGTATACAAGCAGTTTATCCATGGTATTAGAGAACCGTGCGATAGTTTATTTAAATAGCTAGTAGCTATATGGAAAGGCGCACACCGATCGTTTCATGTCGTCCAAACTAAACAGTTGAATATGCAAGACAGATCCCTTTCTATCGATGCGCAACTAAACAATTGCATTGGCGACTTTATGCTTTATGCTACACTATTGGACTTTTTCGTTGCCTTATTGGTTGATTTTTATGGTGTAGGTAAAGTCGCGCCTCAACGTGTTCAGTGTAAATCCAGCATAAGAGTGTGGCTCGATGTGATTAAACAGTAAACTAATTGTTTAGTTTAGTCTGTTTAGTCTCTTGTTTAGTTAAATGTCGCAGTTTTATTGTTGAGGGTTGAGTGGATTTAGGATAGTTCCATAAATTGTTTGGCACAACATTTGCAGTAATTCGTTTGAGAAAATTAAAGATTTTGTTCTTGCATTCTTCATACCAACTATTCCTATGTTGATTATATAGACACTTCAGAAATTGTAACTTTAATCAGGTGCACAAGTAGAAACTATCCAGTTTATGTTTGTTATATCGAATGAAGACACCTCATTGAGTTTGAGAATTTTGAATTAACTTGTATCACTTTGGAATGAGATGATGTAAAAAGCTGTTTCGTGATATGGAAATAACTGAGGTTGTTCTATTTGTGGTAGTTGTAATGAAAAAAATGCATACTGTAGACGTGTTTCCTCTGCCTATTGAGAATTGACTTGTACCGTAGGTACTCTTTTTGATATAAATAATAAACAAGTACACTGTTTAAAAAAGAGCGAATTTTCCATTAAATTTTTACTTGAAATTTCCAGTATGTTTCATTTTAAGTACACATTTCAATCACTTTTACACGAAATTACTAGTATTTATTAGTTAATTATTCATATACCTTTTAACTGAACCGTACTATTTACATGAAAAGGCTCACAAAATCACGTAACATTTCATGTAAAATTAAATATGCATATTTATATATGAATTGAAAATTACATTCTTTTCCGTGTATTTCTACTTATCTACTTGAATTTTACGACGAAAAACATATAATATATGACACCACGAAGTTGGTCGCTTCGTTCAATTTTGTTTTTTCTGCGGAAATGAAAATGAAACGCCTTCGGTGGCGCAATATCTACGCGAGCCTAAACTACGCAGAAAAACCAAAATTTATTGCAGCATCGATTCTTACCCACAGTCAAAGAAATAGAAATAGGTGTATTTTAAAGAGTGATAATTATACGCTAAAGTGTAAATACAAGAGAATATCCAGTGAACTTGCGGCTTTCGGAGCTGAAGTTTACTGATTGCAAATTGAAATTTAATTACATTCAAATTGACTATTACATCCCACTGTAAATTTACCTGAAAAGGTGTAGCCTATGTGCCTACTATCCAAAACATGTAAAATTCAATGGTTTTTCTTGTGTACATTATGTAACTCCATTCAATCACATCTAATTTAAAAATATACAATAAATCTAAAAAAATTCAATAGTAACCAAATTACATTTTCGCAATGTCATGTTATTTCTCGGGAAAAAAATGATTATATTTGTATAATCTATCGTTACAAACTAACGTTGTGGTGGTATCGCTTTTAACGGCTCAATTTTTGAATCATTTCATCTTCCGATTGACTCATTAGACAATTTTATTAGGATATTTTTAACTCTTAGCCAGAGCCATTCGAAAGTCTGAAAAGCACTTAGAAAAATGTCATTCCGGATTAAGAATTTCAAATAGGGGAGGGTGACTTCATTTAATTACCAGTCTCTCAGTTACGACAGAAATGGAATTGAATCAGATCTTTTGACTGTTTTCGACGAGAGAATGATATGAAGAAAATATATCATGAAGACATGTGAAGAAAATTTCTATTTTTATGTAATTATGTAAGTGAATTGGATGGGTTATGTCATGTAATAAACGATTATTTTTACTTTTTTTTATTGAGTGTGGCGCACGGAAGCTATTGTACAAGATTCGTCTATTTTTAAATGATTGGAATTGCCTTTCTAATCTTTAATACTTCTGCTATTAAATATTTGATGGAGGAGTAATCTTTCACTTTTCCTATTGCAGTAAATCTATTTTATCGCTTGGTCATTATTGTAGAAGTTTTTTTTTGTGCGGTCTACACCATGCGTGGTTTATTTCCATACTGGTTAGATTTTACTTAGTGCATATGCGATTTGATTTTGGTTTGAATTTAATGATGAGGTCATGTAGTCACGACTTGACCCATTTTTCTTTTGCATTTCGATAGGTTTGTTGTCAAATATAAAGTGGTTTTGCCTTAATGAATGCATTGAAAATCGGTTAGATATATGAAATGCAATTAATTTTAATCTTTGGTAATCATAACATTATGTCCTACATTGGCTATTCACCCGTGGTCTAAGAAATTATTAATAGTAAAAGCACTGTTTCTTCCCTATTCCCTGGAAGAGGCGACACTAGCAGCATACGCAGGAATTGATTAAGAACTACTTTGAATTGCTACTTCGGTAGGAAAATTGATAAAGTATATTTGGTGAGATGTTTCTTAGAATAAGTAATACAGACGAAAAATTAGTGAAGGGATTTGTGAGTTATGATTTTCCAAACGCTCCCTCCCGTGTACGCCCCAGGTCAACACAGAAACTAAGGACAAGGTAAAAGAATGTTCCTCCATTTGTATCGTATTGTTGAATTGAAGTTCTTTAGGGTTCCTACCCTTCTCAGACCTGGTTTTATTATTCAAAACGATATTTTTTTCTTCAAACAAAACCCTTAACCCAAAATTATTGAAAAATATTAAGCCTACAAGGGGTACGCTTAATATTTTTCAATAAATCTTGGTCTCATTTTCCAATCTTTCATTGTGACTATAATTTCCTAATTATAAAGCAAAAAGGAAGCCTTAAATAAATTAAATTGTTCTTTTCTGCTTACATTTATTAAAAGCTTTTACTGTTTTGATATTAAAAATAGAATTTCTATTCAAAGTAAGAGGTTTTAAATGAGGGTCTAGTCTCCATTTTTGGTTCACTTTAATCCTTTAATAGCGTCCAATTTCATCCATGTTTACGTGTTACTACTCAAATATTAAAATTGAAGGGGATCCTCAAATAACTTCCACTTAAGACTATTTTGATAACAGAACCTAACAATTAATGCTGAAAAGGTATTAGGAATAAGGAATATGGTGTGAATGTTTCCCCCAATGGATTAATAATGAATAATAAAGGAGCGTTTTCTAAGTGGACATGAATATTTTACTATATTTTGTCTTTCGCTGAGCTGCATGCGAGAAATTCACCCGAAATATTATCGTAACAGGCGAATAAGAGACTTTTTGCTATATTTCTGATTAAATTATACACTGTACTATAACTAAGGTGTCAGTCACCAGTTTCCGTGGTGAATACACACCTTAACACCATATCAATAAGGTTTCAATATTAGTTGGCGCCTTTGCAAGTTTGTATTATTTGTTGCTAAATCTGTAAATGATTTGGTGTCGACTCCACGAAGTTCTTACAGTGAATTTGATGACTTTTAAAATGGCAACGTATAAAAGATATATAACTCATGTAGAATTTTTGGGAATGATATATATGTTTATACTTATAGTACGTAAGAGCCTATATGCAGAATAATTACGACGATTCTACTTATAATATTTTAGGTGCTTATAGGTACCAAATTGTGTAATTTCTATGTATTGCATGTACATTACTTTCATTTCCTTTTTTTACTTAGAGAAATAAAGAATTCGAAATTTGACCTGCAAAATCCAGACCCTGAGCCAACTGCCAAATTTCGAATCCTTTGACTCTAAATGTACGACTGAAGGAAAAAAACCAGTTTTACATTCTGTGAAAGTTTACTAGCTTCCTGACGTACGGTGATTTTCCTTTCCTATATACTTTGATAGATGTGTGTAGAAAGTGTGTTGAATTTTCCTAAGATTTATACGGAGACTCATTAAATAGTTGAGTATATGCTATTTCTGGACTATCATGGACTTAAATGTCTGTTGAAAGCAATGTAGGACATTGCTGACTATTCGGTGGGTATGATCTGTCTGGTGTGATGTTTAACTATTGCTTTAAAAATTTAAGACCTCTCTATGATATCTTGATACCCTCTTTTATGGCGCAACAGTCCAAATCGGACTTTGGGCTAGATTTGAGTTTTTCTCTCGAAGCTGCTCAACGTATTTTATCTTTTCGAATATTGTTGAAAACTAAGGGAAAGTGAATACAAAAAAAACCTATGGCTTTATCATAAGTTTGATTCAAACTAATACGCTCACTCTAGGCGATCGACACCACTTTCTTGATGTACAATTTTTGAAATTCAATTTTGATACATTTTATACCTTTACTGTCCTTACATTCCGAAAAATTTCAAGCAAAATTTGAATGGATGTTTGCAGCATCATCCCATATACGAGAATATAAATTACATGGAGGTAAAACTGCAGCCGACAGTGTTGCGGTCCAAGAGATGGAAAACGAAAAGTGAAAAACCATTAAGTATAAGTGATTTTGAAAAAATTATTTCCCAAAATTCACATTTTTGAGTTGTGACAGACTTGTTCTAGGCGTACATATATTTTTTAGACTCCCTTGAATAAAGCGTTTTTAGAAAAATGTTGAAATGGTTCTTAAATTTGTATTCTATTGTGAAAAAATGAGATCCTAAAATATAAACTGTATTGACGTATTGTACAGACATCTTGAAAGGGCCAAAAGGGTGTTGTTCAGTAGCTGTGCACTTACTATAAAATATAAATAGTGAAGCATGAAATGAGGAATCTGTAAAGTGATTGGTTATAGCCAAATGTGCTGTTCTCTTGTAATAATAAAGAGCAAAGCAGTTAAAATAATGTCGTGCTTAACCCTGCGCCTACACTGACAATTTATCTGTCAATGCCAATGGCAATATTGCCATCGAGTTAAATGTGTAATCGCAATGAGTGGGCAATTTACATTTGAGCGAGTGAATTCGAAAGCTATTGATTAATTCAATAGTTTTTCTTTAGTCCACTTATTTTCACTAATTTTACGATCAAACAAAAACAAACATAAGTCTACCTGTTGACAAGTGACGCTAACTGCTGTCAAACCATTTTTTTTGTGGCAATATATCCTCAAAATTGTCATGGCAATGCTGAGAGCAATATTGCCATACGGGTTTGGTGCGTCTACACTGCCAATTTGCGTATGACAATAATGCCGTTGCCATTGCCAGATAAATTGTCAGTGTAAACTTAGGGTAAGGATAAGGTTAAGTCTTATTTGATTCTTAATAGCATTTTTAATTGGTGTTTTTTTTTCAAATATTTTCATCTAATAAAAAATGATTATAAAGTCTACTCCATAAAATTAATCGCTGAAATTAAGGAACGGCAATAAAACGAAGGTATCAATGATATATACATAATATCGATTTCTTAATTTCAAATTAATATATTTTAAGAGGGTGATCTGGGCTATTGTGTCTTGTATGATAAATGATGAACTTTTGTAAAATGATTCATCTCCGCAACTTGTATTGCGAGATTTCAACAATATTATGCCGTATCAGTCTGCACATAATATCTATATCTACATCTAAATATAATTAAGCGCGGCATTAATACATCAGAATTGAATCCGTAAAGCAAAGATTAATGGAATGGCCAAACTTATTTATCCAAAATCCAACAGAAGAGCAATAAAAAAACTTTTTTTTATGGAACATTTGAAGGTATTATAGAAAATATAATTTTGTTCTCTGTTGTTGCTTAATTAGTATCTTTTCAGAAAGATTCATTTTCTTTAGGCTGATGAAACACAATAGCGAATTCAGTGGAATATGTATGTTGAAGATAATATGAAGAGGTATCGTACGTGATATCCGCAATCATCATAACATTCTGTTTGCATTTATTGTTATTTTACCGAGAATTTCTTCAGTATTTTCTTTTATAATTTTTTTTTTATTTATTTAAGAAAAAAGTGTGCACATCACAAAAGCAACAATGTCGTCGACAAAGAACAATAAGATCATCGTGTTCTTGTATGAAGAAAGCGATGTATTCGAAACGAATTTTATTATAAAAAAAATGCAACAAAAAACCGGGAATGTATGCCTTGTATCAACACTGAGGTTCAAATCAAAAACACACGTTGCTTATGTTAAATTTGAATTTAAAATTCTTTGTGCCTGAAAAATTATTCTAAATTGTAAGATTTAGTTGTAGTTAATATTCAAATGCAAATCCTTTAAAGACTTGTGGATCTATTCAGGTGCATATGTAGTTTATCTGTAAACTGACATAGGTGCTAAAATAATGTATGGTGTATCAAAAGTGAGTTTCATATAGTTATATTTGTTAGAAATAATTATACACCGTATACTAAACAATTGTGATAAGTAGGCAACCTTTTAACATTCTTTTAATGAAAAGGTTAGTGAATTTTGTAAAAACTGCAAAGAAAGCATGACTGGGAACATTCGACGTAAAATCATAATAGCATTGTAAAAATAATATAATAGTATCAAGAAGACCAACCCATTAAAATTAACGAATTTGGCACGATAGATGCCATCCTTATTGTCGTCTCCTGATGCTCCTTTACAATAGTATCCATTAAGCTGTAGAATTACTATGAAAATCCATACTTGAATTTTGCATTTAACCATTGTTTTCAACCCTTAGTTTTGTGTAGGGATTTGTGTGTGTGCGTTAGTATTGCCAAACAAAACAACAATCTTATAAAGTTGTTTTGCTTTCCATTTACTATTATAAACTTTTTCTTATCATTTTTCTATTGTTATTATTATTTGAACTAATTTCTTTTGCAATTTCAATTCAACACTGATTCCATTCGCACTAGAAATCTTCACTTTTTTTTGTTGGTATATCTCTGCACTATAATGTAATGCCGATTTATTTGGACAGCAACTTAAACACTTTTCATATAGTAAAAATTTGTCAAACTTCACAAAATACTCGATGTTTATAGGAAATCTCGCGTAATTAAGTTAAAGAGTTTACAAACATTCGATTTAAGTCAAAAAATGCAACAAAAAAAATAGAAAAAATTAAACCACACCAAAGAATTTTTGGTTGCTGTTGTATGAGAAACACAAACACTCGGGGAAGTTTGGTGTATATCGCAGACAAATAATGAAGAGATGTGATACTATGGTTTTCGGCTGCTCTGGGTCTTTCTTCTTGGGATATCCAGAAATGCCAAACCAAGAATCGGTACTCTATTTGCTGTAGCTGCTCCGGCTGCTATTATGCTTCCGTTGATGTCGATGGTGCTATACTATATGAATGGCTTTTCCTTTTTCAAATATATTCCAAGTTCCATCCCCTTGTTTGCTGTAGTTGCACACACTTTGGAAGGGTAGGTATCCGTATTCCGTGCCGAATTCCTCTTCTTGTCCCGATATGACTCGATTCTGTACGGTTAGTACGCATGTGTGGTCTCTATGTTCCAGAGAATACAAGCCACCATCATTATTTTTCTTTTCCTGTACGTTTCGTATTTTGCCTGCGAGCCTTTTTCGTTTCTGGAACTGGTCGGATGGATATGTCCCTGCTGGCTTAAGCACGTTCACCTTCACTCCTTCGTCGTCTGCGGGTGGTGTACTGGATATGGTAAAAATAGCGACAGAGTAGTCAACAAAGCAACATAAAACTTTCGCCGACTCCGTGACACAACATAATATCGCACTGGCTCTCTGTTATGCTACACACGGTACATTTTATCCCATACTGTAAGATGGTTCGATAGCAACTGGCTATCTCTGATGGTGTTTATATGTGACTTTGGCCTGGAACTATGGTGTACTTCTATAGCGTTTATACACATTTTACCTCGCTCTTCGGTCGGGCAACTCGGCATGGCGGCATAAAAACCACCGGCTCTATTTCTGGTAGTTGTGTTACGATACAGTAGACGGCAGCAATGTTGCCTACCTGAATATTCGTCACGATTTTTACCTGGTTTCCGGATGGTCTAATTGGAATGCATAAGAGTCTTGTATACCTTTGCGATTTCGCACTTCATAATACACACTTTATGCATAACAGGATTGCTAGTGCTGTTGACTCATTCTAATTTGTATTCTAATTAGACTGTTTTCGACACGAACTTAACTAGGTATATATTTTATTTATTTTATTTTGTAGTTTCTGCTATGTAAAATACATACATATTACCCATATATTACTTGAACCGCCAAGCAGCAGCTTCAATTTTGGCGACTCCGGGTCGTAGCGGACCTAGTCCCAAACCTAGGGTGTGCGCAAAACTGACCAAAAGTTACATCCATGAAATAATAATTAATAATAATGCCCGGGGTGCAACGAGCTTACGAACGAATTAAAATACCAATCTAAGTTCTTTTGTGTATTACTTTGATTTTACCTATTTCTGTTTTCGTATCTAGGTAGTTCTAACCGTTTTAAAGACTTCTGTTGAAGCCTCCTGGAGGAGTTGACGGATATCGCTCACTAATGACCTTAACATGGTTTCTAACTTGAAACAAGTTCACATACATTTTTGATCTCCTGCTTGAATGTGTTCTTGAGATATAGTGGATGTCAGGTGATGAATCCAGAGTGTTTTGAAGGACTTTTATATGGCCCTTACATGAAAGGCTCTTGATTTTCTTCAACTCCACGTTTTAGTTGCAACGTGTTAAGCTTGAAGCGTGCAGAATTTATTAATATTATTCCCGAACACATGTTTTAAGGTCTTTTCCGAAGGATCTCCGAATCCTTTGAAGGATGTTAAGTAAGTTACTAATGAGCTTCGTCTATCATCCCGTCGATTTGAATCCCACTTATGACGTGATGCTGCGCCTTTCACTATTCACTGCTTTTCTTTACCTTCCGATGGTTGGGTGCTAGGGTCTTAGGTCTTAGGAATCGCATTGGCAATTAATTAATATGACTGAGGCTCTGATGCATCAGATCTGAATTACCTGTTAACGCGAAATGTGACATTGGGTCGCGTGGCCTCAAGCCGGATAAGCGCAGCGCAAGACTGGCCTTGTGATTGTCTTATATTCACTGCTGCGAGGAGCAAGTTTACTTCGCCTGTTCATCGGATAAAGAGTTTGGTGGCCAAGTTTGACTGGCCGAAAGTCAGTTTCTTGTCCAGTTTCACCCTGAGGCACTTGACGACTGGCTTTCACGGGATTTCATCCCCGAAGGTGGCTGGCTACATTTCTGTGTATGGCCTCACCCTTGGTGGTATTAACAATAATCCTCAGCTTAAACCAGTGTTCAAATTTCGTGCCAGCCGTCTTGTAATAACGTTCGTAATTGAAGGCTGTCCCTGGTGCGTCTGCCATAAAAACAGAGAACACCAGAGGAGACAAAGTCGAGCCCTGAGGCACACCAACTTCAATGGCCTTTAGTGTCGATCTCTTCAGCAATACTTTGAATGATTTAAGTACGAGCTGACTAATCTCACTAATTTGATTGGAAAATGATGATCAATAAACTTGAACAGCAGTGGCAGACTCTGTCGAAGGCCTAGAAAAGTTACAGTCACATTATTTACGTCCATTAGACCTCTAGCAGAGAAAACATTTTTGATTGGCGCGGGTGTAAGGGTGGTGGTGCGAGGGTGTGTAAAGGAAAAAATTTGGATTTTTATGTTTCGAAAACATAGTCATAGATATCTTAAAGAAATAACATTTTGGATAGTGATACCAAGGTACGGGGCGGTTTTTGTATCTCAGAAACTATTTATGATAGAGAGGTGAAACATAGTACGTACATATATGTAGATGACGTGCGTACATAAGGCAAACAAGTTTAGATTTGGTTGGCGTTCAGAGGTGAAGTAAAAGAAATGTCCGTGAAAAGTTTCATCCAATAGTTTGGTACATTTTTAATTATATTTGTATGGTAGTTCTGAAATAAGATGTCATACTGAGAAACTACGAGAGGTCTTCCTCTTCGATAATGATAAATGAATCAAAACAAGAAAAAACAAGCAATTTTAAAAACTCATCAAAAATATGGCTCCGTATCAACAAATCTTATTCAATAAGAAAAGCATTTCCAGAAGTTATGATTTGTTGCACTGTGCTATCGGCCCATTTCGTGCCTATTTTCTAACATTTTATCAAGACTTTTAACCCCGTGCTCATCCATCTCAATCGTTTCGTAAAAAATCTAATACTTCGTCTAGTTCTTCTTGGAACATTCCCTTTCGCAGTCAAATAAAAAATAGTGCCCTACTTTATCTTTTCAGAACGTTGGATGCTTGGAAATGATAAAAAAAAACAATTTTCTTCAATCTCTACTTGCTCATTCAGTTTGCGGTTTTTAGACCAGGATAACACATTCATATGTTACTGGTTTGATGTTATATTTTATGGACAATTCGGAAGATTGCTAGTGTTTATAAAATATTGTTGATATTAACCCCCGTCGAAATGTAATCCGATCTGGAGCCAACTCAATGATGAGATGATGAATTATTTCGAATCTTGAGTGTTCAGTGCTTATTGACTGAAATACAGTTGTAATACAACTGATTATTTTCCCACATTAAGACGCGTATGTATATTGGAAGGAAACTTGTATTATCAACGAAAAATAACATACGGGAACCCTTTCAAGTATAGTTCTACCTAATTAATGATTCAAAAAATCCTGTAGAGAACGTGAATGTGATAAAAAATGTTTCAAACTTATCTTAAAAACTTAAATAGAAAATTTGTTTGTCGATTCATCTGTTCGAATATCACGGGAATACGACTGAACAGAATTTGATGAATTTCGCTATTAGAGTAAGTTGCGACGTATGTACATACATACATATATGGTAATTAATTTTTTTTTTAAACATCAAGAAGTGTTTACGTGGAGAGAAAAAGAATGTTTCTAAAATATCTTTTTTAAATAGAGTCCTACCTATCGAGGTTTTTTTTCCTAGGATAATGGAAATATTTATGATTTTCGATTTTACAATGTTTTTTTTCGTAACTAGTACCTAGTCATTCTACTCCTACGCCTGGGTGGGTCAAACGAGTGGAGTGAGAGACTTCAGCCAGTAAAATAATAAAACAAATCGGCCAACAGTCTGGGTGCAACTTTATTATTTTATGGGTAGAAGTCCAAAACGAGTTTAAAGCTGAGATGCAGTGTAGGTTACTATGCGATTGACAACCTAGAAAATAACGTTCCTAATAGCCTCCTAATTACTCCTTAGGCTGTCAGTCGCATAACCTACACCGCATCTCAGCATTATAACGTTTCGGACTTCTAAAAATAAAGTTGCATCCAGACTATTAACCGATTTGTTTTAGTTTTAATTACTCTAGTAGCATATCTACATATAGATACTAAGTTTCAACTTTCTAGCATAAGCCGTTTCTGAGATATGAAAAACCACCCTCGTACCTTGCTATCCGTATTAAAAATTTATTTTTCTAGGATGATATAGTAGCTCTTTACATTATTAGCTATTCTTTGCGGCTTTCGAAAAATTAAAATCAGAATTTTTTCATTTCCATCATTTTTTTTTTTACATTATTGTGCCATGTGAACTTGACCGAAACATGGCGATCATTTCCATTGATGACAAAATACAGTTCAATCGCACCTCCGGCATGAAATGCACATGATACGTTCCCAAAAGACTCCTGGTCATTCCTTAGGTTGTTAGTCGCATAGTAACCTATATCGCATCTCAGCATAAAACACGTTTCTACCAAAAATATAATAAGTTGCGCTCAGACTGTCGGCCAATTTTTATAATAAGTTTTATATCTGCAACTTTTAAACAAATAGTGTATTCGCGGAATTGCCACCTCCTAGCGCTTCAAGCTACCGAACACCTGATGCATGCTTTATCTGAGTTGGTTGTCTAGGTACTTTGGTACGTATTTCCGAATATGTAGTATCATATTTTAGCTGGAGGGTAACACTCCCAAGCTATTTAGTTTGGCCGGTTATTAACACCATGACTAGAGTCACCAATTCTAGTGTGTCATAGAGCTATAACTAACGGAGATCGCAAAGCGCCGTTTCTGTATAAAGCACTTTGAAGCATTTTGATGCAAAATTGAAGATTTTTGTATGGAGCGTTTCATGCCCGGTGGCAGTGAAATGCAAATATGTAGTAGCGAAGTATTTAAAGGTTGGGCTTTTTTTCTTTTCAATACCGGAGTATAATATAGGTACATGTGAGTAAGATGCTGATAGTAGCAAAGTGAATATTGCCGGTCCTTTGCGAGAAAAACTCCGGCTTCAAAAAAGTCGCTGCACGCTATCTCCATTAATACATATAGCTCTATGTGGTGTGTGGATCACCATTAGCTTGAAGGATATTAACCGACTAATCGGTCAATAAATGAAATGTATGTATGTAAGTCAGAAAATTTGTTTTTGCGATTCGCTTTTCACATTAAGATGCTCTTACACTAGCAATTTTTCAAGCAATTGATTGCCCGACGACTATTGCCAAAACTAGTGGAGCGATTAATTGAGCAATAGAGGGCAATCTCATGCTAGTAGCTAGGCAATATTTCGGCAATGCAATGTTTTCACTGATTGCTGGTATTGCTCCCCTATTGGTGCTGTATTTTCACTAGCTTGGAAAATTCCGAGCAATTGTCCTCGTTCGGTGATTCAGTTTTTAAGTTTGTTTTTGAATTTTGAATTTATTTGTCAAGTTTCGTGTTATAATGGCTTGGAATTCAAGTAGGTATTTCCAAGTTTTATTTGTTTGTCAAGTTTGTTTTCGGTTTTTTCATAGGCTGAATTATTCGTGTATGATCTTATTGCTCTTATTGCTCCATATCTTTAGTCACTGTTAAGCAACGAGTTGACCACCAATTGATCGATATCGTAAATTGCTGATGTTACTGTATGTTTTCGTGATGTCAAAATTGTCTGGAATTGCTGCAAATTGAGCAATTTTAATCATTCGTGTAAGAGCACCTTAAATCACTTGAGACAGTCTATAACTTCACCAGTATTGCTGTATCGATGACGTTCAGCCTGAATTCTTCCGAAAATCAATACCTACTATAACGGTCTGTGGGATATAGTATATAAAAAAGTGCAATATTCTATGCTCGAGAATATTAGGTACACCAAACGGTCGGTATAACAAATAAATGACGCACTCGAGTCTCGGTACGGACCATTGCCGATCTTTTCAATCTTATGACTCCATTAGTAAAACAGTTATACTAGTATGTGTACTGTAATATCAGTTTACAATCTCGGCAGCACAGACTAATTAATTCGAATCAGAACCCAAATTAACAAAACCGAAAAGATACCCTCCATGAAAGTTTTTCTTTTCCTTTTTTTCCAGTTCGATAATATAAGTAAAATATCGAATTACTAACCGTTCGATAAAGTCTCTTACTGTTGTCTTTTTCTTTTCTGTCTCTATTTTTCTTTAGCAAGTTAACGTCGACAAATGACAAAGTGTATTGTGCATGCAAAAACTCAAGAAAGAATTGCTAAACTGCGGTATTCAATTTCGTCCTTAACAACAGCGAAGAGAAAAGAGATGTGTGGAAAAAAGTTCACCCTCTTCATCGTACAACGTGCTTTTCTGGTTCTAATCATGATAGTAGATTATATAACTTTTGTATCACTCAACTTAATTTCGCAAGCGTGTAGTATGGTAAACATTAGGATAGAAAGTAGTCTACGAGGACGAGGACTACTGGATGTCCTTGTACTGCGTTGGTTTGATATGATACACACTCCCCTCGACATTTGACACTTTTTCATCGATAACACGTACATGTAGTATGGTGGGTGGTATGTGCTAGTCTATTATATCGACCTGTTATCAGTATCATTGCTCCGAACGTGACTTTCTTCCCTTTTTACTTATCCATTCGTTCGGTAGGATTAGGGTTTTAGTATATCAATTTAAGGTTGGCTTCCTTCCGCTGTACCGGGAAATTCTATAATGGGCGCAAACTTAGTTTGCCTCATATTTAGCATTCCGCAAATGTAAACAAAATCCATTTAATGTTAAATGGTAGCTTAGTGTGGATGCGGTATGTACGCGTTTGTTGGAGGAGTGCTTGGTCTTTTTTGTTCGTTTCTGTTTATACGCTGGAATTCCATCTCGATTTGTCTCTAGTTTAATGCATGCAACTTGAGATGATGCCTTACGTCTAGAACATCTACGTTATGGATGGATGCTATGCTACGGTATTTAAGATGGTTCTTTTCGGCGTGAAATTTCTTCCAAGGCAGTTTTGTTATCAGTCTGACTTGAGTGGATGGTAATAAAATTAAATGAAATTGTCTGCCTTTGATATATGTTTGAGCATAAATAGGCTGAGATTTGGAAAGAGTAGTTTTATTAATAAAATAAAAAATGGAAATTGTGGTATACATTTCTTGCATTATTTGGAAGTGCGCACTTAGATTATTATTTTTCTCATGTCATACTACTACGAAATTCATTACGTAGACCTTCTCTGAACGCTACTAGTCTAGTTTTTGCGGAATATTTGGGGCTTATTTTGGATAGGAAACTTTACTGGAAAAAATAACACTCAGGAACGGGTAAGGAAAGCAATAGTTGCACTTTACTCGTGCAAAAAGCCATTGACAAAAATGGAGTGTGCAACCGCGAATAGTTCATTGGATCTACGTGTCCGTCATCAGACCGATTCTTATGTATGGTGTTATTGTCAGGTGACGGCCTTAGACAAAGCAGTTAACCGCACCACCCTGGGGAAGGTACAGAGGTCAGCATGCATATGCATCAGTGGAGCTCTGAGAACAACTCCATCTGCAACACTAGACATGCTATTCAGTCTGCCACTCGTAGACATTCTTCGCAAGCAAATGGCAGCCAGTGCAGCCATACACAGTGGACTGGCATATATGCAGGTCACTCAACAATCGTGAATCACTTCAATATCATTCCTGAAAACACCGACGACACCCCTCCCACTTACGATTTTGACAAAAATTTCCTAACAACCATCCCAACTCGTCTAGAATGGGAAAGGGATTGGGTACGGACGGACGGAAGAGGGCGGCAAATACATAATATTACAGTTTCAGAACTTGAAATTGTATACCTTCGGATTTGTAAAGGTTAAATGATTCGACTATAAATTTTTTTGTTGAAAGAATCGTATAATCTAATAATGCTTTCAATTGTTGTTTTTGATGTGATATATTAATTTTATCTTCAATTTCTAATATTGAGCTCCATAATAGTTCACACGTTTCCAGTGAGTTGAACTCATTTAACAACTCTTCTACTTCAACTTTTGTTGCAGGTTTTGAAAATGCAGCTTTCGCCAATTTTATTCAAAGCATCTTTAAAATTTTCATAACCGAAAACCACTGCTTTATTAATTCAGCTCTTGCTGACCAACCAGTGTCGCTTAATTTTTTGAGGATTTGGTTTTTTGGTGCTTCTTCTTCCAAAATTTCCTATCTTGATGTTGATACGGCAAAGAAATTGTAGAAATGGAGTGTCAGGCGGTTGCAAGGAGGCGACTAAGGTGGTCTCTTCTTTGACAATTTGGAGGACCTGAGGCATGATAAGCTAGTCAAGTTGTTTAGGGATCTGGTTTGTTTAGGGGCTGTTTCGTGACCTAAGAGGCTCTGATGGAATCACTAAAACTTGTAGAAATGGAAATAGGAAATGATTGTTCTCTACAATCTTCCAAATTAATATCGAAATCAGATAATATCTTTAACATACAATCTTCTATTTCTGCGGTCTTGTGGACAGTATTTTCTAAAAATTGTAAAACATAACATCGATTTAAAGTGACGTCTCTAAAAGGCTTGCGCCACATAGCTTAAGCCCTGTGGTTAGGTTGACCACTCTTACAGCCCCACGAATTCTTATGGGGCTTAGGCTCTTCCAGACCTACCTCCCGTTTAAATTCTAAGATCCTATTTAAAACAGCCCTTGATATTTGATACGTGATTTTTTAGAAAAATTCTTTGCCCTCATCCATTTAATTGGTCTACCGCTTCATTAAAAACTCATATATCAACATATATTCACAAACCACCATCTTGTCAAAAAGTAGTAATATCTGTAGTTGAATACGGCGTCGAGGCTGCTGTTATTGCGGTAATATAGACAACCCTCACCATGTACACATATAAAATCTGCATTTGTTATTTACATTTTAATTCGGTGAAGCTTAATTACCATTGTATTTAAATCAGTTTATTGATTTGTTTAAAATATAATGAATAAAATCAATTTCAGGAAAGCGGCGTAACAACAACAACCGGTACCGGAACAACAAGCTCAACCTCTTCGTCAAGCGGTTCAGATTCAAGTAGTTCGGATTCGTCCAGCTCGGATTCAGATAGTAGTTCAAGTGACGACGAGACCGAAAAACCCGACGAATCAACACCATTATCTGAAACGGAACTGGAACCGATCTATCGAAGTTGCATTCGAAATTTAGAAGAATGCGTTACACGTTTCTCTGAGCACTACAAGTCAATCTATCGTTTAGTAAATCACTACCTGCACGCTCCGGACAAACTGAAAGATTTGGAAATGTGTAAAAAACTACTGTTGAGCTCATACAAAACGAATCTTGGCAATCAAATAATCGGTCTGTTCTGTGAACGGAAAAATAATAATTTCTTCAATGGAATTTGGAGAATACCATCTTCGGAAATAGATCGTCCCGGAAGTTTTTCATCGCATCTAGTAAAATGTGTTGTCATTTTGCTAGAAGTTTTGAGGAAGAGTCGCGATCATAAAATCTTAATCGATTTGGCTTTGCAGCTGCATCGACCACCAGATAACGATAAGTAAATACGCGAAAATTTTATTTATAAGGAAAATATGTAAGTTATTGTTGTTCATTTTAGACGATACATCAAGGAAGCTGAACGTAAAGAACTTTGCGAGCAGGCTCTGTCATTTTGTATTCAAATTATGCGCGATACATTAAAGCAACAAGTGGACAAACGAAATGATGAAGATCTTCTGAACTTAATCCTTGATATTTACAAGGCACAAAAGATATGCGGGAAACATATGATTCAAAAGGAGCCACTATTCGAGCAGATTCTTGTCGATGCTTATAAATTTTACATACAAGATAAAATCGTAAAAATGCCGGAGAATGCAAACATTGTTGACCTGGCTGTAAAATTATGCATACAAGAAATTAATGTACGTAAAAATCAAGAAAAACAAGCCATGGCTGCAAGTCAAATCAGCACAACTACGCCAATTCTCTCTGATACAACAATAACGGCCGTATCGAAGCCAGCACCTTATATACCGAGCAGCAATGTCACGGTAATAATTTATTATGAAAAATGCTTTGAAGTTTATTGTACTTAGTAAATTGTTTGATTTGTAGACAACTAAGCCAGCAACAATTCCTGGCATAACATCACGGCCACGAGGTCGACCCGTAGGAAGCAAAAATCAAAATAAAAATCCTGCGGTTACAATGCCACCGTCTCTTATGGATCCAACATCACTATCAGCCATGATGGCCTTGTACGGCAATACTGCTTTGAACAGTAATTTGGCGAAGGTATTGAACTGCACATTACCAGTTATTAAAAATAATATTAATTGTAAATATTTTTCAGGATCCGAATTTCCTCAAAACGTTAACACAAGAATACTATAAATTCCTAATTGGTCCATCGTTTCCGACTGGCCTTTCCCCTTTACTAAATCCGGTAAAGCCATCTACTTCCGTCAAACCGAGTATTTCTACAACGCCAATACCATCCATGAATGTAAGCCAAAAACCATTGGTTCCTCAATTCGATATGAATAATTTGATGGCATCGGTTGCATCGCAAGTATCAAAATCTACTTCTATTACGCAACCATCAGCCACAATAAGCATTGGAAGTGGCGAGTTAACTATAACACCAACCAATTCCAAGCCTTCGACATCTTCAACAAAGGAATCTAAATCAGCTCGTACCACCCCGTTATCTTCGCATATATTCTCTTCATCTATGGGTGGGAATTCGGTATCACTGACAAAGGTGCCGATGCAATCTTCCATTTCAACGTCGAAATTGGAATCGATTATTCCATCAGTGTCTTCAATTCCTCAGTTACCATTGCTACCCGATCTTCCCAAGTCTCTAACTATTACTCCCGCTCCATCCTATTCGCCAGACAAAATAAGTAAAATCCAATCCCAGATTCCACAAGTTTCGATGCATCCTGAAAAACCAAAGGACTCGAAGTACAGTCAAAAAATGAAAACAGCGAAAAAAATAAATCCCTCTCCCTATGCCAGAACACAATCCCCATCTTTATCGGCATCATTCCCCGGTGCAACGGCCGCACAGCAGAGCAGCATGGCCGCATTACTCCCGCAGCAAATGCCGTTCTTGAGTAATTTCAATCTCCAGAATTACAACTCGCAAGCAAATCTTCTTAAAACCTATGCTGACTTTTTGACAACTATGGGAATGCCACCTGGCACAAATCCTTTGGCACAAATGCCACAATTCCAAATGCCCGTACCACAAAAACGAGCGTACAATAAGAAGCCGCGAGTTCCGAAAGTCCAAAATCGTTTCGTACCTCCGTCAGCACCGATTCCAACAACACCCCGACTACCCGATAGTATAACGGCAATTCCAATACCATCAACGAAAGCCAAATCTCAATCCTTTGTTCCGCCATTCAACGTTCCGCTATCCAAATCACCTATATTGACACATTCGCCAAATCCATCACCTGGACTTTCGTCTGTAGGTGCTTTGACAGCGGCACGAAAAAGTGTAACACCGCCGGCCACGACGATTATTCAAAGCAGTCCGACAAAAACGCTGCAACAAAAATTAGCGGAACGACAAAAGGCTAATGCGCTTAATGAGAGCTCGGCTCATCGGCCTGGAAGTGGCAGTGCTGGGAGTAGCAGTAGTGGAGTTCAAGGTTCGAAGAAAAAAGAAGTCGATGTCATTATTTTAGACTAAGATTTTATTTATACGATTTATAGGTTTTTAAGATGTTTTGAACAAAAATAGTCTTAAACATTTGTAGGGAGAGTTGTCTCTTTTCCATAAACTACTATAATAATAAAATAATAATTTTAATTGCTTTATATTCCAGTTTGTTGATTACGAATGTTTTGAGTTGCAGACGTCAATGGGAGTGGGGTATTTGTTGATTTTCATTTTTACTTTTGTTTAATTCATTTAAACCTCTTTAGTAAATTCTAGATTAAATCAATATAATTATTGTCCTAATTCCAGAAATTATTTACTGAATTTCTTAGTAGTTAGACCCAAGGTATTCAACTAAGGATCTTAATATGGAGCACCTCAAGTGCTCGTCGCATTATAGATATTTATTAATCTGAAACGAATTTATTCATTGGAGGTTGTACCTAGCTTAAACAAAAATTGAACTGAAATTGAGTCAAAATAAGAATCTAAATGGCATCATTTAGTGTTGAATTCAATGACAAGCGATGCATGGGTTCAAAATACAAACTTTGTTCTGAACGACCTACACGAGCAAAAAGAGATAGATATAACGAGCTTAGGCAATTTGCAAAAAAGGCCTGCAGGTGAAAGCAAAGAAAATACTATAATGACAAGATAGAAAAAATGGACGACAGTATGAGACAAAATTCAACCCGGGACGCATACGCAATAGTAAAAGACCTAAAAAGGGGATAAGCCCAAAACCAGTTTTTGCAAAGACGTAGAGGGCAACAAGAAATTAAAAGGAGATGGGCTTCCTACTTCAAAAATCTTCTGAATCGCACTCCACAAGCACCGATTACGACCGATAACATTTCAATTGAGGCTTGAACTGACGAAGAAGAACGATCATCGACACTACCCACACTCGACGAAATCAAAGCAGGCCTATGTGACCAGAAACTAAACAAAGGGCCGGGAATTGACAAAATACAAGTTGAACTTTTGTAAAACGGTGTAAACTGTGTCGTGGAAATACTAAACGAAATGATCTGTGAGATTTGGACAGAGAAAAATATACCCTACGATTGGCGAAAAAGCATTATATGTTCAATTCATATGAAAGGTGATAAACTCTGCTGTGAGAACTACAGAGGAATATGCTTGTTGTTAACGTCCTACAAAAATAATTGAACGTCGTCTTAAGCCCTATAATAACGAAACAATTGGCGAATGCCAAGCCAAGGTGGACTCAGAACCGGACGATCTACAACAGACCAGATATTCTTGGTGAAACAGGTGCTTGAAAAATGCTGGGAATATAACACAGATGAGCGCCAAATCTTTCTAGATTTTAAACAAGCATATGACTATCGACAGGAGGCTTGATTTTGGAATTCTACCAAAATTAGTTCAACGAGATTCACAATGACGAACACCGAATCCCAAGTACAAGCCGACAAACAGCTTCCGAACGGAATGTAGTTTAAGGCAGGGAGATGGTCTAGGTCCCATTCTTTTCAACCTGGCATTAGAGTATTCATCCGGAAAAGCCCAAATCGACACCAATGGGACAGTACTATTCAAGTCCACCCAACTAGCAGAACGCTCTGGCGATATAAACATCCTCGCAAGATCCTTCCCTAGTGCTAAGGAGGTGTTTGTCATTCTTGACTCAGCCGCAAAAGAAGTCGGGTTACGCATAAACGAAAGTGAAACAAAAAACTTACTGCAGTCACGATCGGCTGCAAGCCAATCGTATAATACTCTAGATGATACAGAACTCCGATGGATATTGAAGTTGGGGATGAAGAAGTATTACGTGTGTGCATGTTGTATGTCCTTCATTAAGGAGTCCCATTAAATTGCTACTCAAAACTAAAAGACAATATTCACTGTTAAATTTCATATCTTGAACTGGAAAAAAATATCTCTTTTGAAGGACTTTCATATGGGAATGGGAGCAAGGATTCACTCGGTTTCTTACATACTCATCCTTTTCCACGGAACCATTAAAAAATTAATGTGTACAAAATTTCAAATCGAAGGACTATTAGGATTTTTTTCATAATCATACAGTTAGCTCCAACTCTTGGAAAAATAACACATGCGAAATTTCAAAGACCTAGGTTAAGCCCTTCTGACGTTATCGACCAATATTCTTGAACACATGTTTTAAGGACACTTTGTATGGCAGCTACCCGAAGGAGTAAAACGATTTTGCCCGTTAACGAACTTAGCCTTAAAAATTCAACCAAACATCCAGATTCAATATTTCAAGAGCCTAGGTGAAGGCGTTCTTGAGTTATCGTGCTAACGGACAGACAGACGGACGGATTTGAGGTTTTGGGCCACAAAAAATAAAATATAACTTTTTTTCGTCCGAGGCTTGGTTCTATGCGTTACATATTTTTCGGCTGGATCAAACTTATAATACTCTACATGATTTCATCTAGAGTATAATAATGACGCAAACTAGAAAGAGAGCGCCAATCAGACAGAAGGTAACAATTTCGGAGTATAATTTGGAGAGTGTGGACAACTTCATATACTCGTATCTTGGGACTAATCTTGCAATAGAAAGAAGGCAATGAAACGAACGGAATCAACTAGTAAATAAAACTTATTATTTTGTACTTTCAATAATGAAACCCAAGAAAGTGAACAGGAATAATAAGCTGCGAATATATAAAACTATTATACAACCTGTGCTCTGTTATGGCAGCGAAACGTGGGCATTAACGCGAACTTCCAAAAAGCAGTTATCATGAAACCTTTCGCATGAAAGGTCCTCCGAAAAATTGTTGAATCCGTAAAAGAAGTAACAGACTGGCGAATAAGATAAAACTATGAGCTGTGTCAAGTCTTCAAGGAGCCAGAAGCTTCAACGTTCATCAAACTACATAAATTGCAGTAGGCTGGCCATGCAAAGCGGATGGAAGGCAGAAGAATCTCTATGCGTGCTCTTAAAGGCAAAGCGAGTGGTAACATATAGTACTAGTAGGAAAGTCAGCAAAGCCATCTTAAAAATTAGCAGCTGGAGGCCGCGGTCTTTGAGAGACGATTGAAGGCGACGACTTTAGAAGGCCAGGGCCCGATTTTGGCTGTCGCGCCATTGATGATGATGATGCATGGGTTCATAGAGCTATATGTATAATGGAGATAGCGTGCAGCGACTTTTTTGAAGCCGGAGGTTTTCTCGCAAAGGACCGGCGATATTCACTATGCTACTATCAGCATCTTACTCACATGTATGTTATACTCCGGTATTGAAAGGAAAAAAAGCCCAACCTTTAAATACTTCGCTACTATTTGTATTTCACTGCCACCGGGCATGAAACGCTCCATACAAAAATGTTCAATTTTTGCTTTATACAGAAACGGCGCTTTGCGATCTCCGTTAGTTATAGCTCTATGCAGGGTTCGTCAGCAGATTGCACCTGGCTTATGCGTGCTCGAAGCTTGAATTTTTTAAGTGCCGATAATTGGCGTGTCTTTTTGTTATGCAGAGCAAGAAAGGGAAATTTTAACTTTTTCATGAGCCAGACTAGCTGCACCACTGTAAGAAGTGGTGTTGTTGCTCTTCTCGCTTCGCGCTTTGTTGTTGTCTTCGCACACCGCTAATCTACTCTGTATTGGATAAGGAAAAAAAAGCCAAATATAAACTCAGGACAGTTCCGCATGTTTGATACGCACAAAGAAATACTTCAACTGTCAGGACACGAAAAAGTAATAGTAAGAATAATGTAGAAAGTATTACCTACAACCAGTGAACGTTAACAGACCGGTCTTCATTAGAAGCAAAAATACAACCTACAGGTAATTTTGTCGATAGCTTTATTTAACGAGTTCTTTCTTTGCTTCGGCACGCGTTTGTAACTGATCAATGACTTTCGAGTAAATTGGGTAGATATAGTTATGGATTTCTTTTTAAATTTTTTCTCTGTTCTACAAGATGAATAAAATGAGAGCCATAATTCATCCGTTTGGGGTTTCTTATCGCGTTTAGGGAGAACAGAACATCAAAGCTTCCAATTTTGTAATTATTAGCGACACGACACTATAGCCGTTCATCTTTTTGATACAATTTTTTTAGACAAGTTTTCTATGTTCGGCATACCATAAACACCCTTAATATCTCATCGATCAATCGTGATGACACTTTAGGCGTGAAAATCATTTTAATACCTTATTGTGCTTAACAGATATTGACGAATGAAGAAAACTAAGTAAGCCTCACTTTAACTTAACAAAATGTTTCTTAATACATATGTGCTTTCGACGTTAAATAAAATAAATTTCATGATCCTAGATGTTTGGGCCGGGCATTTATACGTAACCTTCCCATTTTTTATATGTACGAGTATGAACACTAAGGTCTTGCTCATACTTAAGACTAAATAGTCGGTCAACTGTTTAATCACACCGAGTCGACTAAACTGTTTAGTCATTGTTCATCCGCACATTACTCAACCATCGGCCGAATGTTACAGCTAATTGGTACTAGAGAAATCCGGTCGTGTGAGATTTTTAATTTGGTCAGTGCGCTTATCTAGGATAAGCCTCCGTGCGAGAGTTTAGTAACACGCCGATCGAAAGGGATCTAGCCTCCTTATTAAACTGTTTAGTTTGGACGATTTAGTCTCAGTGTCTCTCTCTCATATATGAAGCTTCATTCAACTAAACTATTGCGCGATTTTAATTAAATCTCTAGTCTGCGGGTACTCTTAAAAAAGATTTTCAAATCTGCAAAATGGAAAAATCAATGTTTTCTATTATTCATTATTTTATTATCAATTTTATTTTTAATAAAAAACATGTTTACACATTACTCATAAAAAATAATAATAATGTAAAAAAATAACTTAATTAAAAACAAACAAACTTTTGTATGTACAAACAATTCACAGCATTTTGTGTTGCACTGAGTGGCAGAAAACTGAAAAAGAATAAAATTTACCTGCAGATACAATGGAGTGCCGTTTAATCGAATGCTCCAATCCAATATTAATAAAAACAATCACTTTTAAGAATACTCCTGTGGATGAAAGACTCCATTTCTGCATTATCGGAAATTCGCTGGATTCAAATTAACTCTGAAAATCGGCACTCTATTGTATTTTTATAATCGGGCTACTTGCCCCTAATTAACGTCTAACTAAACAATAATAATATACATTGATAAACCTTTGCCATTATCTACGTATAACTACTTCATTATTTATTTTTTTTTAATTTTTTACAAAAGAGATAGGGAGAACAAAATTTACATACATACACAATTACACTTCTTGTATTTTTATTTTGTTTAAATTTACTAGACACTAGAAATTGATTATTTTTATTAGTTTCGATCTAAAATTGTGCATTTCATCTGCTTGATAGTGTGTATATTAAATTGAAATATCTTTGGTCATTTTGTCGAAAAGGAGGTTTTGATACTCGTATTTGGTCAGATTTATGGAACGCATATGGATGTTGAAAAAAAATTAATGGGGATAAAAAAAAATGAATGAAGTTCAGCATCTAATCATCACTGCAAATGGTGAACGACTGTGCTGGTTTATGGCTGTGCAACATGTACCCTATCCTATGAATTTTGCGATTCTAACAGGAAAAATCCGACTGAACAATCAGCAATAATGCTCAATTTTTGAATAAGATTACTCAAATCGAGACGGTTCAAATTTAAGGGGAGAGAATGGGGTTGAAACGTTTGTGAAGTCTTTTATAAAACAGAATCCTGTTCGTTCTAGGTTACATATCTAGTTTCTGGCTTACCCTCCGGAACAAGGAAGTTCTAAGAAATACGGTATTGCATGTGTTCATTGCTTGAACTAGCCAATGTAAAGGTTGAATCGATATTCGAAAAAGAGGTGATGAGCGTATCCGATTAGAGGATTAATCGAGACGATTACAATATCGCGAAGGAAGCCAAAACTGTTAACAACCGTGAATTTTTAAGGAACGTAAATTACACGAACAAAGGAATAAGATCTGATATGATTTCGTATATTCTAGCAGGTGAAATGCAATTAAAATTGATATCCTAAAGGTTGTTTAATAAAAAACACGTCTAAATACATATTTTATTATTTCCTGTCGCAGTAGCACTTTTTATCGTCATTTCGCATAAAAACTGATTTAAAGAGAACACAAAAAAGCAAGCCAAAATATTAATTGTACAAGTCTTTTGAATTAAAAAAAAATGCAAAAAAAAAAAATTACAAAATATCTCCCACATTCACTAACATCAATAAATCTCGTCTTTTACAAAATCCTTACGTACTATTATGACTACTTAAACTAGAGCAACAAGTGCTTTGACTAAGATAGTTGGCCTTAGATCCTAAACTCGATAGACCAATAGAGTCTGTGGTTCTTTGTTGTGATGTCGGCTCTTTACTTCGCGCCTGTTCAATTAATTCGGCCGCTATTTCGTAGAACAATCGTTCGACATTTTCAGCTTCCTTCGCCGACGTCTCCAGAAAATACATGTCATGCTGTTTGGCGAACTCTTCTCCAATTTGTGTAGGTATTTCGCGATCGTCACGATCCGTTTTATTTCCGACGAGTATTTTCAGTACTTTCGAATTGGCATATTCTTGGATTTCTCGTAGCCAATCCGGTAAACAATCGAATGTTGGCTGGCAGCTTATATCGTAGACTAGAATTAGAGCATGTGCTGATCTGTAGTAACTTTGGGTAATTGAACGAAATCTTTCTTGACCGGCCGTGTCCCATATTTGTAACTGCGAATGAGAAGTGAAAATTTTTTGATTAGATGTAATTTTGGCTTCGGTATATGATTATGATTATACCTTGATTTTTTCGCCGTCTACTTCAACCGTCTTGATCATAAAATCGACTCCTATTGTTGCACCTTGTCCGGGCGGGAATAGTCCTTGTGTAAATCTACGTACTAGACAAGTTTTGCCTACGCCAGCATTGCCGACCAGCACTACTTTGAATAGGAACTTGTAGTCCTCCATTTCATGTCTGAAAATACAAGAGAAATTGGTTAGTGATTTTGTTGACAAGGTCCAAGGGTTTAATGTGATACAAGGAAAGTCAAGACACGTATTCAACAATATTTTCCGATAACTTTTGAACGCTTCAAGCTACGAATGCGAAATTTGTACACATTAAGTTTTGAATAAATTTGGATAACAGTTTGTGCATCACTTATAGTTTTTGGATTGGGAAATCATCAGTTGATTTCAAGCCCTCGTCAGAAGACAATATTTTCCAAGTTGTATACAATGCCGCGTATAATTAAACAATCTACGTTTGAGGAAAGAAAAATTGTTGTTGTTATTAATAATTATTTGGCAGAAAAGACAGAGCGTGAAATTGATAATATCGCAGGCAAAAGTAAGTCCACAGTCTATAGTTAGCCGATATAAAGAAGATGAAAGAATATTAAATAAACCGCGTGCGGCGGTTAAACAAGAAGCTTAGCCCGAGAGATGAAAAGTTTATAGTACGTGAAGTGCAAAAGGATCCATTTATTTCTGCTCCAAAACTTGCTACAATTGTTAAAAACAATTTTGGTAAATATGTTCATGCAGACACGGTAAGAAGAGTACTACGGCAAAATAATTTAAATGGCCGAGTAGCTCTTAGGGCCGTTATTACGACCTTCAGTTAAAATTTAACCAGAACTTTGACTGTTAATTTCGTATGAGCATCTTTCAGTTAAAGTTTCAGTTAGAAACTTACTGACGATCGTAGGAACGGGCCTTAAGAAGCCATTCATTAGTGAGAAAAATCAAAAAGCCCGCTTAGAATTCGCACGCGAGCACATTTCAAAGGATTTTTCATTTTGGAGCACGGTAAAATTGATTTTCCATATTAAAAAAACCAATAAGTATTTAATTTAATTTTTAAAAATGATTTCAAAAATACTTAAGCAGTGTTTTTTTAAGGGTGTAAAAAACATTGTACAAAGAACTTGCCCGACTTTCAATGTGAGCCACTGTACATTAAATTTATTTATAAGAAATAAAATGGTGACATGTTAACAAATTTCATGAAAAGGTAAGAGGTCCATTTGCCGCAACGTTAAAGTGAAAGTGTACGTACAGATGCAAAAACCACTTGCAAGATTCTTGTTACAGTTGGTTCGTAGAGTAATTTTGCTGCAATTTGCTTATGTAAACGTTGTAGAAAGAAATGCCGAAAGTGCTTGCTAAGGTAGGTACACGAAACTTTAGTAGCTTGTAAGATTTAAAATTATTAAGTCACAAATTGTAATGCTCAGATTTATATCTCTAAAAATTTTTCGCTGGAGGCATTTTCGATTAAAACATGCCTTAGGTATCAATCAAATCCAGGGGAGGGCCAATTTCCTACCCTCTTGCATGTTACTTTCACGATTGTCTGAAGAAGTTTCTCATCGTTTTAGTTCAGCTCTTTCCAATTTATATTGGGAGGAAAGGTCACCTAGAAGCTTAATCCTGGCCACATAGCTTTTTTGTACAACCTTACCAGATCGGTTATTTCTAAGTGTGTCGTCAAGCAGGATGCGATTCTAAGATCTTGTGGCTTCACAAATAACCTTATTAGTTCCAATTGTTCTTGCAAACGCAGTTATACGACCTAAACTTCTACCCTGGGGCCTTATTACTGAATACGATACGATCAAAATCAATCGTAAATTCCTTAATTCGGCATGGTTTTGATCGTATCGTATTCAGTAATAAGGCACCTGGGCTTGTTGTAATCTTGTGTTCACTGTAGTCGCCACTCCTTCAGGAAAATTTCAAGTAGTACCTACTTGAAGTATTTTTTTTCAATACCTAATTTAACCACAAATGATTTGAGCACAATTTCTATCAGCCCCAAGAACTGGCGACTTCTCCGCCCAATGTTTTGGATAAACTTCCCCGATATCAACGTACTCATGTTGATTTTGAATCATGTTTATAGTAAAATTCTTTTGCCAGGATCCAGGGAACAAACAAACTTAACGTTATACCAAGCAGCAATTAACTTTTATTCAATCATATGTACAACAGCTTAAAGACGAAATCTAAAACAAAACGAAACGGATTTCCCTAGCCCTTGAACGTCTTTATCAGTTCCTCTCGTTTGTTATCGCACAACTGTGTGACTTTTCGCTTCATTTGTGTATGGCCTTTGTTGTAGATATTCTCCACGACTTTGTTCACCAGCAGTAGGAGCTCTTCGACCTAAAATTGAACAAATTACAATACAAACTCTGCGGGATCAAACAACCCTTGCACTTGCAGTCAAATCCCTCTCGGCTCGACCATATTTAACAAACGCACACTGCGGTGCATGTTTCTGGTGCTCGGCCCACGGATCGTCGTTCGACTCCCAACCGTCCAATTCTTTAGCGCAGGTAAAACAAGCAGTCGTGTCGGGTTCACGTTCGCTTCCGCACCAGTAGAATCCGGCTTCAGCCATCTTTTAAAATAAACCAGAAAATTACAAAAAATTTAATTATTTCGACGGCAACGGAAAGCAGTAACGGCCGTACCTTCAAAATACTGCAGGGTGCTTCGGATCCGAACGGCCAAGATTTGAAACTTTCCAGGCGAAATTTTTCGAGTATGTAATACTTCCGGCACAGTTCGCTGTTGAAAAATACCGGCGGAGTTGCAGTGACAGGCATAGCGAATTCGAAAATAAATTCAATTTATCGGAAAACACTTGGCGTTTAAAAAAGACCAACAGAAAACTAACCGAACAAACTGACAGTTAATTCAAGCGGCTGTCATAGAGCTTGTACCATGGAATTGTGTGGATTGAGTGTGGACTGAAGTTTCTGTGGAATGAGCAATTTCAGGGTTGAGAGCGCAGTGTAGAAAATACCAGGTATAAAATAGCGCCAGTAAAATTTTAAGCTTTCAGGGATGGCAAAAAGCTTATTATTATTTCGCATGGGAGCGAAAAAAAAAATTCCAATTTTTCTTGGAACTGACTGGCAGTGGCTGTGACGTGATTGTAGTTGGAAATAAAAGGAAAAATAAGGACAGTCAGAAAGTTCAGGTAATTTAATTTGATTCATGACGAACTTATCACTAGCAACAACAGCAAATAACCTTGGAACGGATAAAACTAATTGACAATATGCATACGACCAATCGTATGCAAATGCTCTTGGCGTGCTTGGGGCGTCCTGTATTTGGCGCGATTTGGCGACGAACCCGGCTCGTTTTGAACGAATCGGTGGTTCGTTTCTTGGGTGACCTTGCAATAACAGTTTGGACTGTCTACATACACCCCACTGTTCCTATCAAGTGAAGACCGGCTTGTATAGGGTCTACAAGAACGATTTAAAATTGAAATAGAACAGTAAATCCGATCAAAAAAATTGAGGAATTGTTTTATTAGATGGTGTTATTTATGATTTAAACAGAATTTCGTTTAAATGACCTCCACGACTTTTCTTGCACTGATTGATCCTGTAATGGCCAAACTTTGTGCAGCATTTTGGATGGTATGGCCGCTATGGTTATGCTTATGTTAGCTTCGAGCATATCAAGATTTTTGGGTTTGTTGGTGCAAACCTGTGATTTAACATAGTCCCACAGAAAATAGTCTAGTGGTGTTAAATGAAATCTCGGTGGCCAGGTATGAGGTCGTGAAATAACCGATTCACCAAATTGTTCACGCAATAACTCCATAGTAATGCCCGCTGTATGGCAAGTTGCGCCGTCTTGTTCAAAATGAATATCGTCCTTATCAATTTCTTCAATTTGGGGAAACAAAAATCATTCAGCATGGCACGATAGCGCTCACCATTCTCTCAAAAGGAGCAGAATGACGACCATATTTTATACGAAATGCTCTTTGAGTAGCAACAATACTTGGCGATTTTTTGATAGAATATATATTTGAATAATTTGCAAACGCTAGGACAACGTGATACGATTTATGAAGAAATGGCAAACCTTTCTGACGACAACTGACAGCAGATCTCAAATTTTGAAATTTAAATATGGCCGCCATGAGCTATAAAAATCCTATCGTCCCTATTAGTAAACCCTATATGTTCTTCCAATCCAACAGTATTTCTTTTGCCGCAGCTGTTGGCAATTAACATTCCACAGAAAGGCAATGCTGCGAATTTCACGTCAGCTCCTTTTTTCACTGACTTGTCCGTAGACGCATTGTCTAGAATTTCACTGTGTCCAGGAACAGGAGTATAACGGTATTAATATTTGCCAGCTTCTTGAGAACTTGTAACCAATCACACGCCAGAAAAGATCTAATGCAAAACGCTTGACGAGCAAGTAGTACTGTTCTGTAGTCAAAGAGAATGCGGATCTTGTATAGTTCAATTGCATGAATTTCTGCAAAGAAGATCGTATTTGACTTATCGAGACTGGCGTGTATGTCGACCCTTGGTCTGTGACCCCGCTCCATCTCCCGCATTTGTTTTACTTTTTGCCATCTGTATACTAGACAAGTGCTCCAAGTCCTTGTGCGGTGGTGAATTAGGCTTGTGTAGTTCGTGAACGAACTAGTTCGGAAGAGCGTTCCCATAAGTGCAATGAACAAACTAGTTCGTAGTGAATTCCGGTTCTAGTTCCTTTGTGAAAAAGTAGGTCGTCATCACATTTGCTTTCTCGCGAACTGAGAAGTAAAAGAAGGTAAGTAGTTCAGTTCGCGAGGGAAGTGAGGAACTTTGTTTTTAGGTCATCATATTCACCTTTTTATTAGGTCAATACATTTCCATACACTATTTATAAACAATTCTTTCTCGCGAACTGCAAACTAGAAGAATGAACTAGTTCGCTAGGGCTCGGGAACTCGTTCGTTCGCGATCACTAAGGTGAACTGGAATACGCAAGCCTACTTTGAATGGTATTTCAAAGATGTATCTTTGTCTGAAATTATCCGTAAGTAGAATGCCGAGAATAGGGTCGTTCTCAAGCGCTCTCATAAGGTCTGTGGAGGCTGTTTTCTTTGCCTCCCTATCGCCTAAGTAGGTTTGATCAATTGCAAAGATGTGCACGGTATTTGGGCTACAAGTTTTCGTGCGGGTTTCGGGCTATTTCATAAGTTTACTTGGTGGGTTCTGCAGCCAACTCTCTGAAAACCTTCTAATGAGCCTAGCTACTGGAGGACTGAGGACATGTCGTTCGTAGTAAGCTTTGGGAGGAAAAGAAACAAAGGTGGGTGTATTGTAATATGCATATCCTGGTAACGATACTAGTTTAATTATTATAGAAAAAATTCAGTTTTCTGTACCACTATGAAATTATTTTAGATCTCTCCTTAGAACACTGAAGTCATAGGTTGCAATCACACCTAACAATGGGCTTATTACCCGTGGTCTAAGTAATTTGTCTCAGAATAGGCCATATATGTATGTAGGTAGCTATTAACATACTTCGCCGATTGCCGCGGCATCCACAGTCAATACATCACTCTGTTCTTGTTTCCAGTATAGTTCGTTTCGGATTAAAGAGTCCATTTTAGTTAGTTTTAGGGTAAGTTGGACAGGTTTTTTGGGCATCTAAGCCCGATTCCTCAAATTGGATAGTTGGTATAAGTAAATATGTATGTGGAACCATGCAGCTTAATTCCCATCTCAGGCATGAAATAATTTATGTTTTCTTACCCAATAAACACCTAAACCCATGACCATCCACGTATTTATAATTTCAACTTGGTGTTAGTCCGAACTGCGAAATTATCGTTGTCCCGTTAAAAAACGAGGTCTTCATTTGGTTGATGTTGAATTTACGAGTGGAGTAACGACGCTATTATTCACGCTTCCTTATTAGCCGGAGTATTATAGTTACCAAACAGCTTAAGCTAAAAACAAAGCCGAGGTTATTGCTCTCGTTTATATTTTTGATAAAGCCATTTGACATGGGTTAGTAGTGTTCGTGTCTTCAGTGAGAAAGTGGCTTTAACGATCATTTGATTCTACTTGCGTATCTTGAGAACAGCAATTAAGTTGGTGTCCGTTCACGCTAATGGTTAATGATGGTCTTACGTTTCACCTCAGTCATCATGTCGGCAAGGTTGGCTGATCTTAATCTTATCCCCGTCCTAGAGTTGTTATGCCTCGATCGCTCTATCTAATGCGTCTTTGATGCAATTGCACTGATTTATTCCGATCTCATTTCTGCAGTTCGGTTACTTCCTCGGTTAAACCTTGCATGCAAACACAATGAAATGATTGCGTTTTCATTGAGCTGAATTGAATCTCTCCTCTTACCATCATTACATAATTGATTAATCAGTCCATGAAAAGTTTTACAGGTCAACGCAGCGATTAGGTAATGTGCGCGTGAGTCATGATTTTCATCATACTCTGCATTTATACTTCTAACACTGAGCTACCTCTGTCTAACATTCGATCAGCTTGCAGACGTAATAAGTACAATAGCCGTATCGTGAAGGTGAAACTTTTCGGATTTTTTTGCTCGGCGAGTTAAAACTGGAACTGGTAATCTACGATTGACCTTGATTGGCGTTGTCTTCGAGACCTAAGATGGAATTTGCGACAATAAAATGGTGGAGAAGAACATCGTATTAGAAATGCCAAGGATTTTTTAATCTATGCAAATTTTAAGTCTTACAGAATATAGGAAATAGTGCGTCTTGGAAGCAAGAAAAACCATATTTCAGCTGATGTGTGGGCGAAGCTCGATTCTTGTACTTTTCTTGGACTAACTTATTACGCATCAAAGCCCAATCGTGGTTCATGGCGTCGATTAATCAATAACAAACTGATTTATTATAGTACTGAGTATGCGAATCGCATGTTAGAAATGGTAAGTGCACTATGTTTGCTATTGGTAGCTTTATAATCTGCGAGTGGATAGAGAGAGTATGTAGGTCAAAGTTACCAGATTGGGCTATTTCCCGCGATTTCGGCTATTTTAATGTTCCATTGGCGAGTAAAAATTGTTTGCTAATTATGGATTTTTGGTCTGTTCGGTCAATGTAAATTACTATCTTATTGCTTTACAAGAGTTGAAGGAAAAAATAAAAACAGAACTGAAGTTCAGTCATCTCTGGGGCTAAATCTGCAAGTATTACGGTTAAAATACAACGTTTGCAAACTACGTCATTACAAAAAAAATTTCGTCTTTCCAGTCAAATGGAAAATAATAGTTTACAGAATCAACAATTGTTTCAATTTTTGTAGATATCAGCATAACGTTTGCATTAGAGATCGGCAAACCAGTTCCTTTCAGTGATGTACATCACTCCGAGTAACTTCAATCAAGGAACGAGTTCGCTTAACTAGTTCCGGAACTGTTCATTCCATCGTTCCGATCTAGAACATGAGGATCTTAAAAAAAGGTCTGCACAGTTCCATAACTGATCGTTCCTTCGTTTCGTCAGTACGTTTTTTGTCACGTGTACAATTGAAATACAGTTCACCAAAAGGAGTGAGCTACTTCACTCACTCACTTCAATAAAGTGCTATTTTGGAACAGTGCACAGCTGAACGACCTATCTCTACTCCACATTAACGAAAAGACTATGATCAGAAAACAAAAAAAATTACAAAGTCACTGGCAGAGAACAAGAGATCCATGTGTTAAGAGCCGAATAAAGAGTTTCAATAAAAGTTTCCAGGTCAGGCAAGTGTACTTGAGACCAGAAATAAAAACTGGAATAACATGGTCTCATCTCTTGACAAAGGCTCCAAAGAAATATGGAATTTTAACAAGATCTATGCAAGTTACGAAAAACACATACCACCACTAAAACGGTAGCGTCGCAGGTCAGAGTTTATAGCACAGAAGTTTCAAGTAGTCCATCGCCTAACCGAACAATTGGTCAGTTCCATGAACAATTTTTCTGTAGGGAACGCTGTATTAACCATTCCGGAGTCTATCGACGTACCTCCCACCAGGCAGTCAGCAGGAATGATAGCACTATTATCGAAAAAGCATTCCATTGTGTCTGGCACGATGAGCTCCTACCAAAACTAAGGAAGCTATCTTTCCCCTTATATATAACTAGCCGCGAACCGCGGCTACGCTCACGTTGTTCCATCGCCCCTGTTACTCCCGTTTATCCATTGGTCCTGTTTCTCCCGGTGATCCATTACTCTCGTTTCGGGTACACTTTCTCAGCTCAAGGAACTGGAGACATTAATGCCATTTTTAATTTTTAATTTTTCCTTTTTAATTTTTAATTTTTTTCCATCCCCCATCCACCATCCTCCATTCATCCTCCATTCTCTATGCACCATCCTCCATACTTCATCCACTCAAATGTTGAAATAACTCGCGAACCACCAATTTCGGAAATATATAATTACATATGTTTCATCAGCCCTGTTTTTCCCGTCACGTGTTCGCAGCCGGTAGTAAAATTGAAACATATAAATTAAAAAAAAACCACAATTCGCAGTCGGCAGGATTTGAACCTACGCTCCCAGAGGGAATAATCTGATCTCAAGTCAGACGCCTTACCCGCTCGGCTACGACTGCCTGTTGTAAATTTTTAATTTTAAGTTAGGTTCAACTGATTCAAATTATTAAAAAACTCAAATGTTGAAATAACTCGTGAACCACTAATTTCGGGAATATATAATTATGTTCTCCAGGTGTCCGGTAGTCTCGAGAATGTCCATGCAAAATTTGGGAGGGAACGGTTCACAGGTGTATAGATTTCCATCCCGCCCGACCATTTATGCGACTTTATTTTATATATTAGAAGATTAGAATTATACAATCTCTCCCAAACGGCAACAAATGCGAAACAGGTGTTCTTACAGATGATACCTGCATCTATTCATGCCCAAATAGCCTCACCACTGTCATAAGGGAGCTTGAAAGTCAAATCGATAGCCTATATCAATATTACCCGAAATGAAAAATCAAAATAAATCCAATAAAACATAAAGCAATTTACTTTAAAAAAAGAAGCACAGTAATCTTCCAAGTCAATCCATACATAAATTTCATAGGATAAGCCATAGTGTGATTATAGTGGAGTGATTAAATAAACTACCTCGGCCTGATCCTCGACGAAAAGCTCTTTTAGCAGGAGTCAAAGCCGCGCTACTTAGCAAAACCGTTGCAAGTAACCCAGAATGAATGCCTAAAAATAATGATTCCACTATTCAACTAAACGCCTACATAAAGTAGCTAAAGTGCATGGCATAAAAACGCTGGCAGATAGAGGACACGAGTCCTTTTTAAAGAGATGTCGAAATATACGTAACCCGCTGGTTGCATCGTTCCTCTAGATTATGCCTTCGTTGCATTTCTTCATCATTACCACTTCACCCAACAATTTGTCAAACCTAATTCATATCTGGTCGTTATGTAAATTGGTATGTAAGGCTTTAGTTCTAAGTTAGTTTTAAGTAGCTTAAGTTTAAACAGGCAGGTTTTTTTTTTCTCAGAATTTGTCCTCGGCAAAATATTACATAGGTATATGTTTTCTATTGTTGTTCCTCATTGCTTAGTGCTATAATTACAGCTTAGCTGTTAAGATGAAAAGTCTAATCTCTAAAGCCTTTTTGTTCTGTTAATGCAATTTGAATTATTATAAATAAATGTTGTTTAAGTTTGAAATGTTAATTTTGCTATTTTTAAACATAAGGTCTCTTCCCTTTTTCGATAAGTGGTAGATTAAACTCGTAGAGGTGCGAAGACACTAAACCGCCTTTGAGATGCAATAATTCAGAGCTGAAACATTTTTGACAGAAAATGCAAAAATACCATCATAAAGACCAAAAACGGTAGTGCAAACTATGTAGAAGCTCAATGCTCTCGAAATGAGTAAGACAAAACGAGCAAATCTTCTGATACTCTAGATGAAATACCGATCTACCATTTATATTGTATTATAGTTAGAGCTAGAGTAAAACAAGGAGTGCGCTTATTTGTTTGTCCTTTATTAAGGACTCCCATTTGGTTGCTGCTCGAAAGTAAAAAACCATATCAATAGTGTTTAATTTCATATCTGGAACTAGGTGAGTCGCTGGAAATAAATTTTCCTTTTTCGTATTCTTTTACCTGGAATCATTCGAAAACCAATGTGTACACAATTTCAATTTGCATGCGGCGTTCAAAACCTATCGGAAAATATTGTTGAACATGTGTCTTAAGGATTTTTCGTATGGAAGCTACCGGAAGGAGTAAATTTGGCTGAATTTTTTGAGTTCTGTCACTTTTCTTGACTGGGTGCGTTATGTATACAAAATTTTAAAGTCGTAGCTTAAACCGTTCTGAAGTTATCGACCAATGTTACCCGAAGGAGTAGAACGAATTTGGCCAATAACGTACTTAGCCTCATAAATTTGACCAATCATCCTTCTTTCAAATTTCAAGTTCCTAGGTTAGGTTAGGTTGAAAAGAGTGGACTCCAGCACTGTGCCACAGTCCATCACGAGAGATCACTGCGGATACATTGTGGTTCCCTCGTATAAAACCGGGCTAGATACTAGGTCAAGGAGTTCTTGAGTTATCGTGCGCACGGACAGACAAACGGACGTCAAGCGGATTTGGATTTTTTAGCTATAAATAAACGAAAATTGATAATAAACTTTTTTTCATCCGAGGCTGAGTTCTACGTAGGTTGCCTTTTATATTTCGGGATTAGAGAAGAAAAACAAATATTAATCATCGAAAACCACTTTATTGTTTTTCAAAATATTCCCCATGAAAATCTATAAACTTTTGCATGCGTTTGAGCCAATTGTCGAAGCACTTTTGCCACTCTGATTGAGGTATCTCCAAAACATGCATTCTGAATGCGGCAACCGCTTCTTCAGGTGTCGAAAAACGTTGACCTCTCAGTTTGTTTTTTACGTACGGGAATAAAAAGAAGTCATTCGGTGCCAAGTCAGGACTATACGGTGGATGACTCAACAAATCGATGTTTTTGAGCATTTCTTTGGACCAATTGACACGAGCATCTTTTTGAGCTTTTGTCAAATTATGCGGGATCCAGCGCGAACAAATTTTTTTGACAATCAAATGATCATGCAACATTGAATGTATGCTGGTCCCACTAATGCCTAAGGTTGTCTCAACTCACGATAGGTCACATGACGATCTTCCAATATCAGTTTGCGCACAGCATCAACGGTTTCCGGAACAACAACTGATTTTGGACGACCTTCACGAAATTCGTCTTGAAGTGAACTACGACCACGATTGAATTCACCATTTCATCGATAAACACTGGTCCTTGATGGAGCTTCATCGTCCAAAATTGAATTAAGTTCATCTATACACTGTTAATCCACGTCGAAAGTTGTAAAAAATAATCGCACGAAAATGTTCACGATTTAATTCCATTTTTGAGCTGAGATAAATCTTTTAACTTACTGCAAACAACACAAATAGCGCTCGTATGTCAAAACGTTCTGAGTACGTATAACCTCAAAAATGTCCAACTTTACGATAGAGCTGTCAGTTACCAGATTGCACCACCAGGGTTGCCAAATCCCGAAACTTAAAAGGCAGCCTACGTATGCGTTACAATCTTTTGGGCTGGATGAAACTTATAATGCTTTCAGATTTAATTTAGAGAATAAAAATCTCATCTCTTCAAAATAAGATAAGACTAAACTTTCATACTTTCATAAAGTGTATACAGAAAGTGATAACCAACACCCTTCGCTCTTAAGTTTAGAGCCAGTACAAGAAATACAACCATTTGAATTTATTCCAGCCACGAAGCATTTATCATTTTATTTCATTTACATTTCGAAATATAAAAAATAAATAAAAACACCGAGAAACCTGCTTATCTTAGAGTACAGTTTCACCCAGCGTAGAATGCCTTAACATTTATCACAACATGAAGCAACATTGTCACTAAAAAAAACGGCAGACAGAAAAATGGGTTGGAAAAAGGAAAAGCAGAGCTCGACAAGAAAAACATGAAGAAATGAGCCTTTGATTTAATTTTTCCATTGCCTTCGTTGCTTGCCGGCCTAGTTTTTTGTTTCAGAGTTGCGAGCAAGTTGACCTCAACCTCGTCTTTGTCCTTCCACCCACTTATTTTTCCTCTAATGTGACATTATTATTATTATTATTCCCCCCGCCGTCTACAACAATGTCCTATCGCTAGTCTTGCCTCCCATTTCGAGGATAACGATTTTCCTTATCTCGACGAGCTGTGGACTATAAACTTTGAATCATTTGCTCTTTTGCCCAATACGTTTAAAAAGTCCTTGTTCGTCCGCCCCCACTCGGGGGATGCTAGTTTTAGTTTCCGCTTTCAATTCGATTTACGTAGCATTTAAGGCCGGAAAAAGATGGGGTGGGCGAAACAGTGATAGTGTGAGAAATGAAAAGGATTCGTATGTAGTTGGAGGGATGCCAACGAGCCAAATGTAGCAGATGTCTCGATTTTCGGACGAATATTTTCGGAAGGATGGAGTTGGTGGTGGGACGTGGGAAGTGTTACGAGTCTTTCTGCAGGAACTGTATGAATTCGGATAAGGATGCTAAAAAAATCTAATCTTGTTTTTCTAGTGTTTTGTTCTCTCGTTTTTCGGCAGGACGAATAGAGGAAGTTTTTCATGGCTGTTTCGATATAAATGAAGAATGGAATGATATGACAAATTTAAGAAGATTGGGAAAATGAATTAAGGATAGTGGGCTTGGGTGGGTGGGTACGATACCTGGATCTAGATAGAGAATTGGCTACTCCAATGGCTGGGACTGGGCGGAAAACGTCCGAAATAGACGGTTTAGGATTAGACCAGCAAATTAATTTCTTAAGGCCGTGACACAATAAAAGCAGAAGCAACGGTAGAAGATAGAATTTTTTTAGAAAGCACGGAAGCATGTGATACTTGTTTAAATAAATGAAAGCAGCGGTGAATATAGTGCTGCTTCTCCGTTACAAATTCTAAAATCCTGCTTCTGCTTCAGTACTGCCAATATAAGACCCTCAAGAATTGGGAATGTTGTCAGCAATGGAAGTGTTGTTAATCATTTTAAGGGGTCATACATATACGTTTAGAATTTAAAAAAAAAATATTTTTTTTCTTCTAAGATGTAGAGTAAAAATTCTTAAGGATTCCGTGTGATTGTACTCGCGGCCGTATCTTTCAAAATTATTTCTGATTCTTAAACTTTAAACATGTTTTTCTCAAAATCATGTTTTCACAATCGGTGATCGCGATATCTCAAAAATTATTCAATTGATCTTCTTGAAATTTTGTGAACTTATTTTAAACATATGAAACTCGTTATTGAACGGAGGATTTTTTTAATGTACGAAAAAAGTACGATTTTTCAAGCTAAAAAACGATTATTGAATATTGAAGATACTTATCACACGTCCCAAATTCGATCGTATAATCAGTTCAAAACTAATCAGTAGTATTGAAAGGACATTCGAGTTCGCGGAAGAGATGGAGTGGGTGGTGTGATTGATACATACCCCCTTTACGTAATTGCCGCCAATGTTCATGAAACTATACTCAGAACTTTTAAATTCAGAAATTAACAAATACAATTGAAAAGATAATCAGCAAATTTTTAATGAAATGTCAATCCTTCGAGAATCCACTTTTTCTCTCCTCTCTTCTCCCGAGCTCTGCTCAAGACCTAACTATTTTTCCGCATGCAATCTTAAGTCGTACTCTAATTTTTTCTGAAAAATAATATAGTAGCGCCCAGACTATTGAATCATTTTTATTATCGAAATACTCCAGCGTACAAGTTTCAACTTTTTAGCCTCAGCGATTTTTGCAGTTCGGTTGAACCGCTCACATAAATGAATCTGCCGTAAAATAAGCAAATCACTTCCAGAAATAATAAGTATGGCACGATGTTAATAAAGGATGTGGAAGGTATGAAAATTGGCGTGACATTAATTTCGAACATATTAGAGGGCACAATTGTTTTACGATGGTATAGATAATGTACATACTTTACGAATGAAATACCAATTTAGAAACTATCAAATCACTCATCCTAAAAATTTAAACTATTTTAATCACAGATTGTAAGTGTTTTACAGAAGTACTGGGTTTCCAACTCAGCTCCATTTTTTAATTTTGCCTGAGTATGCAAAGTAATCTGTATAATGGCTGTGGTGAAATGCTAAAAATTTAAAGTAAATGCCTTTATAATATACAAATGAAACCCTAGCCAAAGGGTTGAATTTTAGCATAGCAAACAATTGGTTTCCTGTGCTAAACGCAGATAATATCTTATGTGTACTTTTAATTAATTTACGTTGTATGCTTTGAAATTCATTCTGGTTTTTCAAAATTTCTGTATGCTTTTGTTTAAAAAATTATTTAAAAAAATAATTTTCCTATGTGGATTCTGTTTAAATAGAAATTATAATACAAGTCTCTACAAAGTTAGTGCTATGGGATTACTCTGATTTCCCCGCTGTTGATGGAAAAACGAATTCTAGTTACAGGTATTTCATAATATTTTTCAATGGAATATTTTCCGATACTTGTCGGTTTTTCCCCCATTTTCACAAAGAGGATTACATCATTCGTTTTGTGATTTACGTTAATACCCGAACGTTTGATCATATTGCTACGCCTTTATACCTAATATGTTTTGTAATTTTTCATGGTAGGTATCAGTCGCGAAACAGCCGTTGTTTCATTACGATTTTGACCGTAGACTAGGGCTACCTAAAAACCTAATTACATATATTGTTTAGCATTATAGCTTCTGTTTTAATTCAACTTTAACCGCAATCTTCTCCGTAATGTACCTCAAGCATACTTCTTCATACATATCAAAAACAAAATTCAATATTGTAAGCCGTTCTCGAGACATGGGACCATCATATATATAGCACCTGTTAGCCGAAGGCTAACCCCGAAGGGTGCAGTTGTTGTAAATATGAATAGAGCTATAGGCGCCGACTTCGTTATTTCAATTGGATCCCGAAAATGGAAACCATATTTTCTACGCTTATTAAAATACTATAATTAGTTTTTTTGTAATCCAATACGCACCTTCAAACGCGTTTACGTACGGCGTCGATATATGTAATTCCAAGGTAATACCCTGTACAGACTATGCGTTTTAAATGCGTTTATGCGTTTAAATGAACGAGTTAAAAGTAGTTGCCACGCTAAACAACTCGTTTTATTTTTACAACTTAACGACGATTTGTTTCAATAAGTAGATATTTAGACGTGTTTCATTAGTAAATTTATGGTTTCTTAATTATTTGAGATTAAAATGTTTGAATAGCAGTGCTAAAAAGTAAATTTATTAGCTAATACAGTCGTTGCATAAGCACACAATTCAGTTTCTGCAGCATTAAATAGTTTCATTCAAAGTTTACTTCGATTTCCGCGAGGGTCGCAGAATTCGTACATGTTTTCTGTTAAACGCGTTGTAGCTACGTGTTAAACACTTCTTGGAAGTGATTTCAACGCTTTTAACTCGTTTTAAGCGCGTTAATCTCGTAGTCTGAACATAGAATAACAGTTTCTTTTTCAACTTCAGTTTGTGGCAATATTATTACATACTTTTGGGTTCAATCTTGATATACTCTGCACTATGTTATGTGGCTGAATCCCTGAAAAAATACTCTACTGCATTTTTTTTAATATCTCGATTATAATTTTTTTCTCAATTTCAAATCGACCAAAATACTTTTAGTAATATAATGCATACATACATATGTACATACATACTTTCTTATGATACAAGCTGTAAATATCTAGCTTCCTTTTAGACAAAAAAAAAACAAATTGGCATCTACTGGTTTTGAAGATTTCTAAATTTAATTCAAATGACAAAACCAAACAAGCAACAAATCAGAATATATGTATCTAACTTGAGTAACAAATAAGACGAGGATGTGCAAATTTCTAAGATATAGAATTATGAATTTGAATAATTAAATAAAATTATCATAAATTGTGTGCATATTGTTAATAAGTTCATGACAAGGAACAATATAAAGTCTGTTCGTTTATTTTATCAAATTATTATTGATTCAAATTATGCAAGGCCCAACCGTTGATTTTTGATTTGTTTTTAGGAGCCATAGGAACAAGCCAACTATTTATCAATATTTTTTAACATTCTAGATGAAATGAGTACTGCATGTTTCTAGTTCAAAAAGTTTTAAACGCATAGAACGAAGCCTCGGACGATAAAAAATTCTTCTTCTTGCTTGCATAGAATCGAAGTCGCAGTCGGTTTTGTGACAAACACCAATAGCCCAGTCATCAGAGACAAAATTTCAGTAAATAACGGAAAAAAATTGAGGGCGAATTGTTTTGACGTAGTTAGGTTCTAATGATGGAATAGAATAGGGAGTCACAGTTTTATACCAATATTTGCCCTGAACAATCAACTCGACGATCTGACCCAGTCAGATGAAATGTGCACCGAAGAAAACGGGACATTTGTGCACGTATTTACGCTACATACTTCGCCATGCCTGTGTGTACCGTGCTCCCGCTCGTGATCCGTTCGTCGTACGAAAAACTGGTTTATGCGAAACTTGTAGGGAATTTAGTCCTCTACAACTTTGCCATGTAAATATGTCACCTATTTTTAATAAAAATTGTCGAAATGTTTAAAAAACTGGGACAATCTCCTAATTTGTTGCACTTTACGCTTATTATTAGCAAGAAATAATGATTTTACAAAAAAGTTGTTTGGATAAAAAAGATAGAGAATTTAATTCTCTATAAATTTGGATCTTAACATTTCTAGCGAGAAATGCAAAATACAGTTACAAATCAACAAAACAGAAAATTCAAAATTTTGGGCACACGACATATCAAATTTTGGTCTAAAACTATGATTCCCTATTCTACTCCATCATTGGAACCTAACTACGTCAAAACATTTCGCCTTCCATTTTTTTCTGCAAGAATTCCAAGATTTACTGGGGTACAACTTCCTCGTGGGTTCCACTCAACGCATTATTTACTTAAAATGATTTTTCGTTTGCTATTGTTTTTGCAATATTAATACAAATAGTGAACATTGCGGAATGTTTAATAGGGACACTACTAAAGGATTTAACATTGAGCAGATGAGTTGTGTTAACATTCCTATCAGATTTACAAATATCATTATTATTAGCTACCAGACAGAAATTGGCAACTTCGCCATTCTGGTAGATCGTATCGCAGCATACATAACTAAAAATTATTATGTTTCCTTGATTGGGGCGAAGGATAGGAGAGCAAGAAGGAATTATGGGAAATGATACCGAACTGGATCCTACATATGTATATTACTTCTGTTTAGTATTTATGTTTAAATCCGTTAGCTGCCTGTTTTTTCCGAACGGACAATAACTGAAGCTGTCTCTTTAATAAAATTTGCAAGGCGAAGATTTACTGACTCATGTGGGCAGCTATCATAACTTGAGAACCCCTTAGGGGTTGATATCTTATATCAATTTTACTGTATTATTTATAATACAGTATTGTTATCGATTTTTAAAAAAAAAAAATTTGCTGCCCTCAAAATTTTTTTTCCACGTTTCATGACTAGTAGACGCGAAAAAAGCAATAAAAATTTTCACTCCGTCTGTACGCCGTACCCCGTACGCCGTACGCTGTACGTCGACCGCCCCAAAATCTTTGAAGGCTCGTAGCTCTCAAACCAGTGGAGCTATTAAATTAAAATTTTTTCTGAGAATAGACTTGGTAGACCCCTTGAATTGACATTATTTTCAGGGGAGGAGGTGTAAGGGGGAAGGCGGGGTAAGCGTTTTAGACGAAAAATTTAGGTTTCTAGATCTCAGGAACCGCTTGTGTTAGGAGGCTGAAACTTAGAATTTCTATAGAGCTTTGATAATGGACCCATTTGCAAAAAAAACAGATATGGGTGAAGGAGTGTGGGAGTGGAGGGGGAAATAATGCGTCCGAAACGCAAAAATGCCGAGATCGACAAATTCTAAAATCCATATCTCCTAAACCATTAATAGCAAGCAACTAAAAATTAACAAATATCTGTAGTTATACTAGAAGAGTAGATTGAAACAAAATTTTTGGGTGGTGGTAGTGGCGTACGGGGGTGGGGGGTGAAAAACTTTAGATTACGATATCTCACAAACCAATGGTACCAGAAAAACAAAATTTGGTTTGAGTATAAAGCTTGATAAATAAAGATTGCTCAAAGTAAAATATTTGAAGGGGGTGGAGGAGCACGGAAGTGGGAGGGATTAGAATTTTTCAAAAATAACACGATTCATATCTCAATAACAGTGTAAGATGGATGTTTCAAATTTTTACCAGAAGTAGGCCTAATAGAACCCTAGTAGGGAAAAAAAGTTTGGGGGTGTGGGTGTAGAGGGTGAGGGTGGGGAAGGGTGAGAAAGTAAAAGTTCCGATGCTTATATCTTAAGAATCTATAATGATAGGAAGCTGAAGCTTAGTATTTAGATAGAGCTATAGTAGTGGCATGGTGGAAAAATACATTTTTTTTTTAGGGGTAGTATGGTACGGTGGTGGGGGGTGTTTTCCCTAACTTCAGAACGGCTTATGCTAGGAAGTTGAAACTCAATACGTATATGTAAATTAACTAGAAAAGTAATTCTGATATTTTTTTTTCTTCGGATTTTTCATGTGAATACCTAGAATGTGTTTTCAAGATTTTTTAAAATTCGACCCCTAAGAGGGTGTAAACTGGTTGTATACTTTTTCATGAATTCCACCATAACTCTCAGGTCTCATCAGATATCGAATATCTTTTCACTTCCCCAGGCTTGTTTAATATTCACCTATTTTTAAGCTTTGTTTTTTCAACCTCTAGACCGCATCCCGGAATATGACCCATTTATTTAATTCATATGTTACACCCTTTTCTAACCGCTTCCCGAACTTTTTGTTAGGTTTTCAGTCACATAGTAACACACACCGCATCCCCGAATTGAACGCGTTCTGAACTTCTGCCGGAAAAATAATACAGTTGCGCCCAGACTGTTGGCAGATTTTTTTTTATTGAGATCAATCTAAGTAAATAAAAAATAAACTGCCAACTGTTCTTTTTTATAACTTTTTGGGTAGAAATCCGAAACGCATTTAATGCTGAGATACGGTGATTGTTACTATGCGACTCACAATCTAAAGAATAACCAGGAGGATATTTTTCTAAGCGGTAATTAAGGGGTTATATACAGTTGTGATGGACGAAAAAATCAATTTTTCTTTTATTTCATATTCTTTTAGTATATTCTCTTAAGAATACTCTCACCAAATTTCATAATGATCGGAGCATTAGAACCGAAGTTGTAACTTTTTATAGCACACTACCTGCACAGCGAGAGGAACAAACATGAAACTTTAAACGCGATTATCTCAGAATCTCTTTTTTTCGAAAGTACCTTTGCGGTGGACAGGATTACTAAAAACCATCAATCCAATCAACACCAAATTTATACCACTTATTTATTATGATAATAGCTAGTAGATGAACGAAGGATTTTCAATTACTTTGAAAACTTTTTTCTTAGAGAAAAAAATCGAGAATGTTTTACATTGAAAAAGTACGTTTTTTGTTACAACCGTCGTCATTTTTTTTTTAAATCAAAATTTTTACAAATCCTTCGTTCATCTACTAGACAATACAATATACTAACGGATTTTTCTGGAATTTTTGATTTCCGATAAACCGTTCTCAAAATATGATGTCCACCGCAAGTTACGTCGAAAAAAAGGCGTTCCTGGAATTCGACTATAACTTTTTTATTATTTAATATTTTTTGATGAATAAATTTCAACAAGTTCATAGAAACATGTACTATTCGACGTTGACAAAAGATTTTGAATAAATATTTTTTATGGTGTCAAAAAAAAAATCGTGAAAATTTCATCTTTTTGCGCGGTACAACTGTATATAACCTCTTAAACGAGTTTAGACTTCTTCACCTACCAAATAATAAAGTTGAGCCCACACAGATCTCTTAATATTAATTCATTTAATTAATCGATATACACAAAGGTATGTCAACAGCAAAATCGCTCCAAAAGCTCAAATGAAACTAATTCCGTACTCCGGTCAGCGTGTATTATTTGTGCTTCATTGGCGTTATCATTTACAATTGTGTTTTTTAATTTTTGACGAAATCAATACTCAAGTAGGAAACAAACATTTTCATCGAAATTGGCGCTGGCCTTATCATGTTATGTCCTCTTATATTACACTTAAATATGCAATAGAAATTATCACATAATCTCATTGGTGTGAAATCAAATTAAAGCTGTCGTCAATAAAATTAGGTTATGTAGCGTTCAATGCCAGTCGTTCCACGTCAAATTAGGAATTAGACTAATTCGATTTCATCTGTCAATGTCACTATGTCAGCACCGATGCAGTATTGTGTTTCTACCATAAAATATGTATTAATTTACATTCATTAATAGTCGATCTAATTTTGTAGTTGGTTGTATTTTCCGGCACAGTGATTGCCCGGTAGTGTAACCCTGCAGTTGTGAAGTATCGATATAATCACCTCATACTTCCAAACGCTTTGGTACAGTCCGAGTGGGTGCCTAATCCTGCCAAAATGAGAATAATTTTCGTTACAGTGCACAGTAATTAGATAGGGCTTTAGAAAAATAAGCTTAAAGGATGTATTGGCCTGTATCTAAATATCTCAGTTTTTCATCACCTGTCAAGTGTCTGAATTTAATATTGATTACTTATATTGTTCATTTTATGAACACTTTTTGAAGCTATCCATGGCATAAAGTCGTCCTTTTCTGTCTCATTTTACAGTAAACCCAGTAGATCTAGGTATAATTGAAAATTGTTTAGCTACATGAACACTTAGGTACATACAGGATACATTTGAAACAATATACAATAAATACTCAATATTCATCAATCAAAAATCTGTCTGAAATGTACGTGTAAGATGTTTCCTTTCGCATGCTGTGGATATACATAGATGTACACTTGACTAACACAACTCTTTATCCTTCATTTGAAAAATGTAAACAAAATAAACTCATTTTTGATGGATTAGTCGCTACTGACAAATTGAAATATTTTTCGTTATTACTTATCGTATCATCCTGCTAGATCATGTTAGAAGAAAATACTGTTAGTTTATTATTAAAAATTAGTTTATATTGCTATGTCATAAAAAGCAACAAAAATAGGAAGCACATTTTCTGGTTCTTGATATCATTGTATATACGGATAAAAATTGGAAGAAGTGGGGGTTCGAAATAGACTTATTTTTTAAAGATTTCCAGAACATTTTTTAATATGAATTTTTAAGAACATCAATATGGGAATAATTAAAGTAGTGAATTGATCTTAGTCATCTCAACCTGAGCTCTTAACTAATATATTTGATGTTGCAAAAATTAAATTCTGTGCTTTTACAATGACTGCAATAGCTAATAAATTCACTTTTCAAATAATTTAGACACAGCTCAATTTCTACTTGTCAATACAAATTACGTCAAGCTGTCATAAATCAAAATAAAACGAGTTGCCTAGTCTGAACACTACTTTTTTAACTCGTTAGTTTTGCCTACTTAAACGCGTTTAAAACGCATAGTCTGTACAGGATATATGATTTTGAAATTTTGTATGACGTGATTTTTTTTAGAAAGGCTGTTTTTTTTAGTTATATACTACCTATGTTAAAGGTTTTGTAAAAATGGTGTCCGAGTCCTCTTTGAAAATTCATATTTCTTGTAGCAATATACGAAAATATAAATCAAAATTATCCTTAGCGTATCTTTTTTCAAAATATTCCAAAAACTAACTTGGAATCTCAAAGGGGTCGGGTTCAAAGAAAACGAAGCATATCATTGGCTCTCAATTATTTTACAGAAAAATTATAATTTTTTTAATTACTTACTCGTTGTAACGAGGATTTAATTTTATGATACTATTTATATGGGCAGATGAGCTAATAATTTCGTCATTTTTGGCGACTCTTAATGCAATGACCATTTTTCTTAATAACATCTTAAATATATTCTTCTTTTTTTTGTATCAATTAAGATTTAAACAAATTCCTTACGCTTCGAAAAATACTTTATTATAATACTAAAATATAATAATAAAATGGAGACTGATTAATTAATCTATGACCGTATTTTAATTCAGCGCCAATAAATACAATAAAAAAGATATATACACCGTTCTGACGTTTTTTTTACGGATTTTTCTATCCGAACCGCCAAAACCTCTTGGTCCATTGTTAAGACCAACAGATGTTGACATGAAATTTACCCTGATTACAACTAAATCAATTAATTTAGGTTTATCTATTATATTTATCAATCAAGCACTAAAATACCCAATCAATTTAAATCAAAATTAATATGATGTGTGGAGGTCATCTTTATTGTGGCGAACAAACTCTCGAAGAGTGCGCTGTATGGCCAGAGGCTCCATCCTGCGAAGAAATTGGCGAATCTTCTGATGAATATTGAATACTATTCACCGGACATTATACAAAACCGGTAGCTTATCGTATCCAGTACCTCTATGATAACATACGACTTTTATTTGATTCTTCCAACATTTAAGTAGGAAGAAGTTATTAAGAACGCCCCATCATAACACTTAGTTAACTATCTATGCATACCCATATATCGCTAAACGCTTTCATAAATGTCAACTAATAGCGATATATGAGTATTAAAATTTGACACTTTTTTTACTTAAGTGGTACAAACCTTACTTTCAGTGCACCTTGTAGATAAAGGGTGAAGTTTCTATGTTTGGAAAAGGAATTGCACTAATTTCATGTCATTACATGAAATTTATTAATGACTTTATGTTGAACGTAAAATAGCTTAATCGATTTACAGAAACGAAAATATATCATATTCATTCATATATATATATTTTTATAAGACATGTGAATATACAAATTCGGGTCAATTATTTCTTGTTGAATCGATTCCTTTCTGTTTTACCATCAACATATAGTGCTACATAAATAAATTTACCTACTTAATAGCTAAATTAGAATTGTTTATTACCCAGTGATAAAAATCTATTTTTGTTATTATTTTGGAAATGAGTGAATTGGTTAATATTGACTGCTTGAAATAAAATACAAATTTAATAGATATTATATCAATATTTTCACTCTTTTCATTTTCGATGTATGTTGGTTTTTGGCTTTCGTCAAAATGTCAGACAACTATTCTTAGTGTAGTTATTTTCTCATTTTTTTAGAGTGTAATGTATAATGAAATTCATGAAAATGTATTGTATACTCCTTTTCACAGACTATTTTTTTACCTGAGCTACACCTCGAATTAGTACCTTAAGGGGCCCATAGATGGGCACTCATGCATATCATTCTTCCATGAGTGTATGGGTCTGAAACTTAAATGTGTGGGTCTAACATCATGCTGCATGATGGAAATCAAAAAACTTTGATTTTGAGCCAAAACGTATCCCGTCTATGGACCCTTTTACCAATCCTTTCAAAAATTATATTTTTACAGTGTGGCTCTATAGTGGTTCAACACAGGCGTCAACTTTTTCTGTACTTAACGGTTCTCGAGTTTTGAATTTTTCCACTCTTCTTTTTTGCCTTTTTGAAATCAACTAGTACATATCTATATATTTTTTTTAAATTTCAAGTGCATCACAATACTTCATCATTAACAAGATAATATGTACAAAAAATCTGAGTAAGTCCGTCTGTTGAGTGATGCTAGCAATGGCGTTACATGGACTATTCTACTATAATATTCATCTATCAAAATTCAAAACTATATTGTATGTGCTTGATTTGTATTTATAACATGAAACTATCATAACTCTTCTACGACATATCCAAGACTGCGGCACAGGTAATAGTTTGAATCAAATACTTTATATACATATAACATTCATTTCCACAAAATAAAACCACAGAATCTCCATCATTGCACCACCAACTTGTCGACTATGTCGGCATATGAATGGGTCCATTAAAATATTCAGTACGTAACTGTGCAGAATTAAAATCATTTCCTCCATGGCGATGGCAGTAGAGGTTTAGACTTTAGAGCGAACATACGAGTATCTATTTCTATACAGTAGTTAGCACATTACCTACAATTTTATTCTGCGCCCGCCTCAGTTGGATACAATGAAGCTCGTTAGATTTTAAGAAATTAATTATACGATGCGGCTAGAATGAAGTATTTTTGGCACAAAAGCCAACGTGTGAAATGGCGACGGAGACCAATGAAAAACTTGTGAATACTGTGTACTTCTCGTAACTACCACTTTAATTATTACATCCGTTTACTTCGTCTAGTATGGTAATTGACTATAGCACTAAGCATCAGTAAAATTATGTATAGTATGAATATTTGTGATAAATGCAAATAGGTATAATGCTCGTTTTATAATCCAAGAGTACCATTTTGGGCTTCTGCGTATTTCTTACCCAATTTTATAAAATATATAATCTACACTTCTTATTATGAATTCATTCTTGCTTTTTCCGTAGCATTTTCTTTGCATAAGCTGCTCCCCGGAGGATGCCAATCTGCGGAAATTGAAAGCATTCTTCGTTCAAGCGAGACTTTACTCAAAAACAATCTAAGATTGGTAAACTAGGTGTTCAATTTCGAATAGCATGGAGATTTTAGGGAAGAGGTTGGTTCGGCTACTTCTGGCACTGAAGCCCCAATCGAACCCTTTGTGGCGTCCTCGTAAATTGATTATAGGTAGTTCCTCTATCCTCTTCAATTCCGGCGCTTTTGTATTCTCATAGAGAAATGGTTATCAATAAAAGCCTGACTAAAAACTTTCATGAGTTTTTTTCCCTCTATCACAGAGAATGAGTTCTAGTAGTGCTCTTAAAGAAACTAAACCTATAAAAGTTTTTGGATGCATGTTTCCCCATGGCTCTTGAATGTGGTAACAAGTAGTCGTTCGGCTTCAGCTCATTTCCATCATTTCATCTCTAGTTCTATATGTTTCTATGGGTCCCATGAAGTTAGCCCTACACCTATTTTAGTCAAAGAATTGGCTTCGGCAAAGTCGTTAGCTTCGAAATCACTGTGTCCCAGACTCCAAATCCCCAGCAGGCAAAGTTTCGAACACTTCACGTCGAAAATAGATCTGATAAAAGCCGTATAACCCACGGAGAAATTTAGGATACGAAATTTAAGATACGTATAGTTTGTATGAGTGACTATACCAGGTATACAAGTATGAAACCGGAATTTTTTTATGAAAAATAGACGTTTATTCTACAAAAGTGTTACAACATATTTCATTCGAAGTATTGCCCATCGCTAGCTATACATTTTGCCCATCTCTCTGACAATTTATGTATACCACGCCAAAAAAAATTTGTTCTTTTGAGGTAAACCAGTCATCGAGCCATTTTTGGACATTTTCGTACGACGTGAAGCGCTGCTCACTAAGTGCGTGTCCCATCGATGCAAACAAGTGAAAATCAGAAGGAGTCAAGTCTGGTGAGTAAGCCGCATGCGGAAGTATTTCCCACTGACAAGCCTTAATCGTTTCCTTCACCGGTCTTGCCGTGTGTGATGGTGCATTATCATGCAGCAAAATCACTTTGTGTTGCCTCTTTCCATATTCTGGCCGTTTTTCAAGCAAAGCTTGCTGCAGATCGATCATTTGTTGTCGGTGGCGTTCTGTATTAACGGTTTCGCCAGGTTTCAGCAGCTCGTAATAGATCACGCCCTGTTCGGTGGTTTTCCACGTTCCTTGTTTCCGATGTCGAAATCACCACTTTTAAATTTTTTGAACCACTCAAAGCACTGTGATTTCCCAAGTGCATGATCCCCGTAAGCTTCAACAAGCATTCGATGCGATTCTGCAGCCGTTTTTTTTAAATGGTAACAGAAAATCAATGCTGTCCAAACAACAAAGTGGCGTCCATGGTTCGGTTTGATAGTTACTACTTTGACAGCTAGAGCCATCTATGAGTGAATTCTGGTTTCATACTTGTATACCTGGTACGTATAATATTTCAGGTGCATACATGCTACATACGTAAATTCTTTGTACGTACAAAATTGACTTCACTTCCACGATTTCTTAAGCCCCGTTTACACGGTGATAGTTTTTGCGGTAGTTGCTGTCATGATAATTACTATCGTCATAACTATCACCATGAAAACTTCTCGATAGTTACTTTCACGCTGTCATGACAGTACTATCGCACTCTTATGATAGCACTTTCGCACTATCATGCTTGACGAGATAGTTGCTAGAACTATCGCGATAATTTTATCTTGACATTGACATTTGAGGTTAAAAAAAATAATATTTAATTTCAAAACATTACAACATTTAATAATTTGGTTATTGTGACGTGTTGCTAGTTGCAAGAAAATATAATTTTATTTTGTGTGTACATGATGCTAATTGCGAGACGCCATCTTTTAATTTTTTTTAATAAATATACAAACTAATCTTAATTTAAAATTATATAATATTTACTTGTTACAATATGCATAATAGCAACCAACTCTAATTGATACATTTTATACTATCACGTTTGACAAAATAAATTAGACAGGTGACGTGTCTAGTTTCACTGTAGCACTATCGCGTCGTGAAACAGCAGACTGTCACACTATTACACTATCGTGCTATACTTTCGTGAAACTTTTTTGACCGATGTACCACTTTTGACGAAACTCTCGTGAAGAACTCTCTCTACATCAGTAATATTTATAACAGCACGAGAGATATAATAGATTTATAGATCTTTATCCATAGAGATCTCTTCCTCGTTAGACTCTGATACTTTCGCACAATTCACCTCTCTTAGCCTATAGCGTAAAAATCCATAGTATGTGACGCTGCACAAAACAGTGAATGTTATATGTTTGCTAGAGTATAAGTCATTTTTGGGCAGACTCCTTATGGACAACACGTCTGCATCGTTCGCTCTCTATCAGCGAATTAATTTTGAATTTATTGAATAAATAGTGTTATAGGTTTTCAAATTATTTGAAACGCATAACTATTAAAAATCAATAATTTTAATAACTAATTACTATTAAAAATCAATAATTTTTTCATTGATTAATGTTCTAGATATACCAATGAAATGCTTATGTAATTTCTCCCATGAAAATCGTGAAAAATTACATCAGTTTGACTTCATATATTATTAATAAAAATGAAAATTTTTTGTAATTTGCTTTATGGAAGATATTCTTCAAGATTTTTTCTACCATTATATTAATGAAAATGACATGCTAACCATTCAAGAAATGGGTAATAAATGCACTTAAATAACTCGGATTTACACATTTTATAAAATGTTTAAAGGTTGATCTAATAGCTATTTTTTCAAATACAATTTCGATTTTTTTTTTAATGGGCGACCAAGTAAACATACCAGCTAAGAAAGTAATGTTATTTTATTTTGTTTTTTTATTGCTATTAAAGTGGAAAATTCACATGAAAACAGCCATAAATCAACAAAATCACATTTAACGTGTGCATGTGGCCTTAAGTTGTGATCAGATTTGGATCCTTTGTGTACCAATTTAGGGATATCCGTTGAGTTGGTTTGTTTGTCGCACATCAGGCCATTTTAGGTCATCACATTTAGTATGGTGGAAACTTGATAAAACTTCGATTTGTTGTTATTAGATTTTTCGTGGTAAGCTACCAAAGAAGCTATTATGATTAGGAGTTAGTTATTCTTTCCGGTGTCAGTGGAGTGAAACTCCAACACGGAGTCCCCGACTGTGGACTAACCGCCATCCCTGAGGATATGACAAATTTGGAAAGAAACTTCACTGGAGAAGCCAGTTCATCATAAGATTGTTTTGGACTAGGTCCGAAGGAGCTGTTTCGTCATCGGAGGGCATAGACTCTTCAGAAAGTGTATTCTTGCCTACTAACCGAAACACCTTGACAGCTGGTGGGATCGCTGAGGTAAATTCTATATAGCCACATCCCATTCCAAATTTATTACCGAGAAGAATTTAATGGTCAAGAAAGGCGTCCTCTACCTTAGGCTAAAGGCGTGTATTTTTGAGAAGCTTTTTTTTTTTTTTTTTTCTCTTGATTTTTTCGGCTATTTTCTGGTTGTAACCCTGGATATGGTCAGCGCTTCATGGCTGTGAAATTTACAATGGTTGTAACCTTGGATCTGATCTATCAAGAAACAAATCCCGTCCGCCGCAACAAATATTGGTTAAAAAAATAAGTTGCGGCGGACGGGATTTGTTTCTTGATAGATCAGATCCAAGGTTACAACCATTGTAAATTTCACAGCTATGAAGCGCTGACCATATCCAGGGTTACAACCAGAGAATAGCCGAAAAAATCAAGAGAAAAAAAAAAAAAAAGCTTCTCAAAAATACACGCCTTTAGCCTAAGGTAGAGGACGCCTTTCTTGACCATTAAATTCTTCTCGGTAATAAATTTGGAATGGGATGTGGCTATATAGAATTTACCTCAGCGATCCCACCAGCTGTCAAGGTGTTTCGGTTAGTAGGCAAGAATACACCTTCTGAAGAGTCTATGCCCTCCGATGACGAAACAGCTCCTTCGGACCTAGTCCAAAACAATCTTATGATGAACTGGCTTCTCCAGTGAAGTTTCTTTCCAAATTTCACATATCCTCAGGGATGGCGGTTAGTCCACAGTCGGGGACTCCGTGTTGGAGTTTCACTCCACTGACACCGGAAAGAATAACTAACTCCTAATCAAAACTTCGATTATTTCGTATATGATGTACCTCCTATGTATATGGTATTTGTAGATATACGTTAAACGTAGTGCAATCTAAAGGCTCGTGTACACTAGCAAGTAACTTGCGACATTTCTTGCCAGAGTAATTTGGTGCGATGTTTACACTATCTGTCAAATTGCTAGCAAGTAGCTCTACAATAATCTTTGCAAGTAAAACTTGCTCTTCATCATCAAAGTTTCGTTGAACTGTCAAAACGAAAAAGACAAATACCACAACTCTGGACGAAGTTCCTCATTGGTAATGAACAAAAACTAGTTCTCGGAACTCCACTTGGGTTATCCGTTAATTTTTCGCACGTAAACTATGGAACTACGACACCTTAAAATGAACATAGCCTCACATCCAATGCAGGTGAGATTTCAACTCTCGCAAGTTAGCGTGTACATTGACAACTTGCTTGAAAAGCCAAGCATTTGCTGAGTAGAGCAAAAACTTGGGCAAATGCGCTCTCGGAACCGTGTACACAGGCAGCAATAAATGTCTTAGAGTAATTCTAACAAGTTTTGCTTGCTAGTGTACACGAGCCTTAAGGTAGAGAATAGTCTTTATATTAAAATTCATTCCGTAAAGTTTTGCAATATCTGAATTGATGAATTGAATTATCGTCTTTAATCTCCCCCAGAAGTGATATGTACCTATTGACTTACCAAACCTTCCAAAATTGCACAAGTTTTTATTAATGCTATCAATTTTCAACAACTTCCAAATTAACTTGCACTTTATCGAACAACTACCTTGCTCGTATAATAACTATCTTGTTCATCTACTGAAGACTACGGATGTAGCCAATTATTTCCAAATGTTCACAGACTTTAAATAACCCTTGCCCTGCTATCCAACTTTCCCCATTAATTACCTTGATTAAATCTTCTAATCACTGAACCATATACACGCTTAATAGCAACCAACGGTATCAGAATGGTCAATGCCATAAAAAAATCACCTCAACATCATTTGATGTTGGAAACCATGGATCTCATGGAACAATCTTCTATCCGAAAGTAAAGTGCATTATAAATACGAAAGGTCTTCTACTATAAAAACTAGCGGGCCAACAAGTCTTCGCATTAAACTAGTTAAGGACGACCCCCAGTTGTAAACAAATACGTAATGTTATTGTAATTGTTTAGCTACACGGTTAAACTTGTTCGGTATCGCTGGCAGTGTAATTTGATAGTAAAAATTGCTCGATTACGATACCCAGCTACCGAGTGAGAGAGTTATTAGTCACCTGAAAAACACAACGGGTATTACACGATTACGTTACCTCTGGCAAGCTTACTGGTTTCTGGCTATGGCATGGCACATGGCCAGGTACTTACATACCTACTAGTACATTCATATGAAGTAATCCCAGTTTCACCTGCTAAATAGCTCCGCCAAGTTGTTAGTTCTTTCTTAAGCAATCGTAGTTTTTATTTTTTAACCATTCACTCGTACGAGTAATGGCGCAATATATGGATGTTGAAAATAATAAAACAAAAAACAAGAGAAAAGAAATGGACAGTGATTGCTCGTTCAGGAAATTTATTGAGAGGAATTCCAATAGTATGATGACGCTATTGTTTCATTCAATGTAATGACACATAATTATACATACATATCGAAAGCAAACACGACGTTAAAAATTTATGGCTAGGCTATAAAACTTTGTTTCCTAGTTTCAAATTACAAACCATCATTCAGACAATGGAGTCATCCTGCTATGTTATGTAAGAATATCTATTAATTCATTACTCCATTTCCTTGCTGCTTCTGTTCGTACTATCTGGGAGGATGAGAACAAATTCCCAAAAGTGGATTGCATTGAATAATGGTTGTTCCGTATAGATACTTAAAATGTTTAGTAGGAAGAGTGGTTCCTGGCATTTTTTTCGTCCTTAACAAATTTACTATAACATGCGGTAGATCGTTCAAAGTAAGAAGTGATCATCCCTGGGGTTGATTAACTGAATCCGGTATGCCTAAAAGGGCACATAGCCGTGTATATAACAATGTTTTGTTTAACGATGAGACACCCAAAACTAGGAATGGAATCATAGTAATGTTACATGTGTACCAATCTGAATATTTCACTAGCCAATGACTACGAAGTTTCCGCAGAAAAATACAACTTTCATTATCCAACTAGAAAAGCGTAGATAGCTCTAGAAATACTTCTTGCATATTCCACACATAAAACCGAATATCATTGAAATCTCTCGACGCAATACTTCCAATATATAGGCGCCGCCGAGCTGGTACACAAGATCAGTTTTTCTACTGCAAGAGCGAAACTACGATCCGTTAAATTTGGAAGTGTATTTGTAAACGTATTTACATTGATTGCAGCGATTGTGTAGTAAATACATGAAGTTATTTGTGTTTTTCTTAATTTTAATCGAATTGTGTTTTTACTTGGAATCGCGCCGAACTTGCAATAATCTCGTATGAAGCCAGTAAATTTGAATTACTTAAATGCTTCAATTTTAACATAGAAACAACGTTACGGAATTAGTTTTATGAAGTATAAACACTAAGTCCCATTCCTACGATCGTCAGTTAAATTCTAATCGGAACTTTAACTTTAAGTCTTGTATGACAATATGTCACTTAATGTTCCAGTTAGACAGTTACTGACGATCGTAGGAACGGGCCTAAATCTATGCTTTGTCCGTAAAATGATTGAGATTCATTACAGATTATATTACACTTACTCAAGTTCTGCACTATACATCAAATAGAAAAAGTTATTTAGTAAATAATGAAAGTTATATATTTGGTAGTCCTAAACTAAACCAATCTATAATAATTGATATACCTATCCGTTGCCAGGTGGCGGTAAGATTGGTTCGAGGAAGCAATCTAAAAAAAACTATATTGTATTTCAGTTCAGAACACATGTCTACTGGTATACTAACTGATAATTCAATATGCATTGAGACATTATTCATTAAAAATGTTCAACTTTTCTTATCTAATCGTTGAAAATTGATAAGTGACGGTATTTTCCAATATATGTAATTTACTGGATATTAGTCACTTACCTTTTATTAGATTGTTGTGTCAAACGAATAACACGAAATGATAACGAATGGCAATAATGACATTTACTATCAATCAAAATAAAACTTCAAGTAGAAGTAAGATGGCCAATGGTCTCCTAAAATTGCTTTCATTAGTCGCCTTAAGATCTATGACGCTTGGTTAGATCAAACTATCGTGATCTGATGAACTATGAAAGCAAGTAACGATTAAGTTCAAAACATTTTTGCACTTTTAATCAAAATAATCTAAATCTAAATATAATTTAAAACTATCATAAAATTCTAGTCCTTTATATAGTGAGCTTGCACATTTTAGTTCACCATAGTGAGCAATCATTTTCAATTTCCGATCCACTCATGAACTAGTTCGTTCTTTTAGTTCATAGTTCATTATATCAGAGGAATTCAGTAATGAGTAGTCGTAGTTCGCAGACAGTAAATCTAGTAGAAGATGATGACCAACAAAAACAGGTTATTAGATCTAGATGAGCAAAAAAATAAATAAAAATGTTAGTAGGTAGATCTAGAAAAACATGAAAAAACAATAGATCTAGTATAGGTAGCATATTGACTGACTGCGAACTAGTTCACTCATTTCAGCTATGGGAACGCTCTTCTGAACTAATTCGTTCGCGAACTACACAAGCCTATTATATATAGCTCCAGGTCTTGCTCTTTTTAGTGTAGGATTCCGCAAGATACGATGTGGGGTTACGTGGTTTTTACGGATTACGCACTGTAAGTGCAATACAAGAAGCTGTGCGCTATGCTTATTGGCTGCGGGTGATGGACGAACCCTTAAAGCCAGAAATACATGTGCATATATCTGCATGCAGCGCGTCAAAACTGATTTAGAACGCATGTGTTTAAGTGCGACGAAACACACGCTCGCACTGCATGCAGCGGAGCGCTGCATGATGTCTCTACTTCTACTTTTGCTGTGCAGCGTCAGTGGTACCACAACTTGAAGTTGAAATTTGCCAACACAGAGAAATAAAAAAGTGTTTTGAATTACATTTAAGTATGCAATAGTAGGCAGCGTACAATAGATAATATCACATTATTGATAAAATCAAACTTCATTAATATCATTTTATGAAACTGTAACTGAAACTGAAACTGAAACTCACAACCACCTATCGGGAAATGCGGTGATTTGTGACAAATACGACCAAGAGATCTGTCAAAAATTCTGCACATCTGTTTCACATGCAGTGATGCCTGCATTGCTGCGTGCATACATTCTGCACATGTATTTCAGGCATAAAGGTGCCACCAGGCATTTAATGGTTTTACCAACGCTCTTTATCCCACAGTCTTCTCAAATCTTCTCAGGATCGGCATATTAATTACAACGAAACATCGTGTACGTGATCACATACGATCCTTCGGTGCCCTTCCTTGTTGCAAACCGCGTGATCCTAAGGGATTGAAAATAATCTTGCATAAATCTTGCGGAATTCAAGGCTCTAAGCTAAGTGCACCCATGAGTTGCCACTCATTTGTGTAAAGTATAGCCAGATTCAATAAAGCGCTTAGAACATATACCAGATTTTTGAAGATAGGTAACGAAGTCAAAGTTAATTGCTTTCAGGTAGCTGAAAAACTGATTATTCTTTCCGACTTTCTCTGTCTGACACTGTGAAGACTCCTTTTAGTAGTAATATTAATTTCAGCGGAAGTACAAGTGTCGGGTGTGATTCAAGAGGAGCTCACAAATCAAATGCCAATTGGAACCAACTTTTAAGTTGCTTCTACTCATACTTAGTGTAATGAGACTAATTACGTAATAATTTATACTGCACCCGACTCTAACTACTTTTCAAATTTTGATCAAAACATAATTAAGCTCTACCTGTGCTGTTTGAAGTTGTGCTCGTATTCGTATCATGGTTCAACTTCTGCTCAAATTAAATCACGGAAATAAAGTCAACGTACTAGTTAACAAGTTCTCACATTATGGCCGGTTTATTTCCCACCTGTTTCGGATTTTCATTATTATCGCCCATATACTCCATGTATACGTAGTCAGGTGAGAATTGTCTTTCTCTGTGCTCATATATTCATTGTTAAACTTGAAAAGGTTAAGGTAAATTAAACAGTGTACATATTGTACACCTGGATAGGTAATTAGATACACTCGTTCCCATGCGAATTAGACGGTTGAAGATGTGAATAAATGGAGAAAGGTGATGCAAATTTTCTTCTCTGTTTTAATATTATACCAGATTCGGACGCAATGGCATCTTCGTACGAGTATGTTACCCATTCTAGGCTTTTGTAACTATTATTTTGCCTAGATACTAGTGGGATATTTTAAAAAGTTTCTCATTATACTAGAGCATATGGAACGGGTATGTTAAGCGTTCATTATTCCTTATAATATATGCTGCTACTTTTTTTGTTCTTCGTTCTTCCCGCTTTTGTTACTCAGCATAATACCCGATACTAAAGTAGACTCCAGAAGTCATGTGGTTAAGGCTATGTACCAATCGAGAGCACTGCATGATTTGATATGTAACATACTACTCGAATAGCATAGTTTTAAACCACACACAGTTGTGGAAGGTTTTTATGATTCCTACGCTATGAAGCAGTGAAGTAGAGCAATATTGCATGCGGATATTTCAAGAATATATTCATAAATATTTTTTTATGGTGGATCTATAAGTAGCTGCGCAATATTCGAAATATATTTTTTTTGTTGAAATAAATGAAAAAAATCTAGGTCTGTAACTCCTTGTAGACTTAAAGTGTTGAAGAATAAGGCCTCTTTTCACGTTTGCCAATAAGTTAGAGAAAACATAATGAAATCGTAAATGTTACACAATTCAATAGAAATTTCTTCAAGTGGAAAACATTGCGCATTTTCGATTAGGTTGTAATCGCCCTGATGAAATATTCTATTGTTCGTGAAAAGCTTTTCATTATTGAAACGTTCGATAATAAGAAACTGAATAGTGAATAGATGCATCCTAGTATTATGACATGTTGCATTAAAAGTAGGCTGACTGCCAGTTCGCCCATTTGTCTAAATGCACGACACCTAAAAAAAGCTTTGACGCAAGATGACGACATTTAGTATGCACTCATCACATATAATTCGTTAGTTTAATAAAACTCGTTAGTCGTAATTTCGTCCCATTAATTAAAATTAATTTGGAAAAAGGTTTATTCATGAAGATTTTAAAAGTTGTCGGAAAATATTCTTGAATACGTATCTTAAAGACTTCTTTCTTCCTGTATAAGAGGTATCCAACCACCCCAAAAAAAAATTAGGAAGCAAATGGTAGTCAGTACATCTATTCGAATTAGGGCCTCTACACAGTGGACATATATGTGAGGGAATATATGCAGGTCACTCAATAATCTTGAATCACTTCAATTGCATTTCTGAAAACACCGACTACACTCATCTCAGTTACGATTTTGACATACATTTCCTAACAACCATCCCAACCCGTCTAGAATGGAAAAGGGAATCGACGGACGGAAGAGTCCGCCCACATACATATGTATATACAGACGGCTCCAAAACTGAAGGTAGGTGGAGGTGTTTTTTCTGACATGCTTAACATTAGCAGCTCCTTCCGTCTTCCGGACCACTGTTGTCTCTCTCAGGCGGAGCTTTTAGCGATCAAGGAGGCCCTGTCCTGGCTGAGGTGTAATAATATCAACAAGGGATATTAGCATTTTCACAGACAGCCAGGCGGCAATAAAATCCTTAAAATCAGCTTCGAAAACTTCAAATATCGCTGCAAAATGTAGATCATCTCTTAAGAAGATGGCTGATCAGTTCTATATTCTTCTATGCTGTGCGCCACAAGGATATCCCAGGGAACTGCATGGTTGGCGAACTCGCTGTACGCGCGGTACCACCCTTGAAATTGTGCCGGAACGTCGGAATCTGGGTGTGCCTCTCTGTACATGTAAATTGCTACTGGGATTGGACTAAATTGAGAAAACCAACTCAAGATCTAGAAGGAAGACTTATCTTGGATCTTCCTTCTTTGTCTGCCTTGGTGATTTTGCCGCAATGGAGGTCGGAAGAATCCAACGCTTCATTACAAGCTCTAAATGGTTTAGTAAAGTAGGACCGGATTCTATGATCTACATAGTGGTAGCACAATGGACCTTTTAGGACCCGGTGCTCTCACGTGCAGTCACGCGTACCTACCGACCTACCTATGTCAAATTAATGTTGTTTTGCGTGGGAGTGAATGCGACTCGTCCAGCTTTAAACTCATTTGCTGCATGTAACCCCCAGCATTTAATCTCTATGACTGAGGTACAAACCAACATTTTTCGGTAAAAAGTTGAAAGTGTTAAAATTAAAAATGAACTTAATAGTCTCTGCTGCCAGTATATTAAGCATACTCAAAAATGTGTCCTGATTTGGAAAATTGCTTGCATTTTCCCAATCTACCATTTTCCACGCTCCAAATGTTGAAGTACGAGTAGACATCAACATTTGTCCGCATGGATAAAATGCAAACCAGCCAACGTGAACGAGATAAACTGATAGTTGCCAAATAAATCCCTCCGGAATTTAAATATAATTGCGTATCGTTTGGAATGTTGTGTGTCAGGCACTGGTTCTGTCCTTTGCTCCATGTTGTTGGTTTGTTTTCGAGAATCACGAACAGTGACGACTCCCGAGCGAGAAGCACAGCCCTAAATACACGGTTGTAGCTTGTAAGTATCACTTTTTACGGACAACACTGTAATTAGGTAGTAGAGGCTATGGTTAGCTATATCCCATAGTAGCCATGTTTTTACCTTTTAATCTTTATATCAAGTACTTAAATAGGAACTCTTCCCTTCTAACTACTCTGGTGTCGTATAGAAATGTACAGACTATGTTGAAACAGTGTATCCGTAATGTGTAGTGACGGTAGTGACCAAACCCCAATTTTTGTCGTCGGACTTTGTTGTCATTTGGGACCAACGTCACGAAGTAATGTTCCGGCTGACTCATTTCTTTGCCCAACTCTCATTAACATGACATCATTACCACCCGGTGCTGCTGTAATGTAAAGCTTCCGTGATCTGATGTAATGCCCCCATACATAGCACCTGTTCAATTATAGATTAAGCGAATATCGAAGGTAGGTACAACGAGTAGCTACATACAGATATGAGCCCCGAAACACGGTTTCCTGGCGAAAGTGATTAGAATTACGTTTTGATGCGGAAGAATATGAAGATTAAATAAACCTAGATGAAAGGAGGATTATGGTCGCTATTTTAGGGATTATGCCTCTGATTGATAAAAAATCGATTTGCCAAACGCTTTCGGTATGGTCCAATCTGAAACAATTTGAAAGCTTAGAAATGCGATGACTTTATAAGATTGCAGTATGTTGTATGTTTCTGTTCGAAACACCTTTGCACAAGGTGGCTTTTCCTCATTGAATTAAGTTCAAATAATTTTCACCCATTTCATTTGCATGGATTGGTTCTAAGGCTGTAGTGACTCTATATAAGGAGCGTTACGTGATGGAAGATATGAGGTAACTGAACTCCTTCAAGTGAAAACAAAATTAGCACCTGTCGGAACTTTCATGTTTAGTGTGTATACACACTGCCGTAGGAGAATTACTGGGGATGCTCACCAGAATTGCGAATTAGACTGTCGAAAACATGAATTAAAACAAGAATTGAACAGTAAACAGGAGCGCCTATTGTCGAATGTTGCGAGAAAAAGACATCCCAACAGTTGCGAAGCATCGCTAACATAGACAAAGACTGTTCACAGAATTTATGAGATCTTTCGGGAATCCATGAAGAAATTAGGCAGATTGTCTGGAACATAACAACATCACAAGCAGACCTCAAATCCTGTCTAATCTCTGTATTATTTAAGTTACCCATCTCTAAGTATGGTGGTGAATTTTCCTTGGAATCCTTGGGAAGAAGGAAGAGCTCTTTGAGAAATACTTCCTCATATAAAAATACTCCCACCATTTGGCAAAACAGTTCCAGTGATTAAGAATGATAACACAAAGCTTGGTAAATGTTTGGTGAGCTTGTGGGACAGTTACTAATTAAATTTGTTTTACTTAAGGTATAAGCTTTGAATAGATTGTTCAATTATTTTATTACTCTTATTCTGGAACGTGATTGGAATTATAAGGGAATTCTCGTGAATGAATTACTTCGGAATCGAGACAAATGATATTCGAGGATTTTGCAACATTGCTTGCGAAAAAAGAGTGTCAGCAATTCGAAGCCACGACCATCCATAAATGTTATTGTAGGTCATTTTATAGCTTGATGATAAATCTGCCAGCGCAGTGTGCTTTATTATTTTTTGGGTAGAAGTCCGGAACGCGTTTAATGCTGATATGTGATGTAGGTAACTAAGTGACGCCTTGACCTAGGAAACTAAAAATTAGAATCCCGACTGATACACGACACTAATTTATAAGGCTATAAATTCAGGTAAAATCTTCATATTCCTTTGGGTAGCTGCCATACAAAAGTCATGTAAAAATTGTCCTCACGGAATCTATGAAATTCACTAAACTTACAAAAACAGTAACGTAGTTGATACTGATAGGAGGAAGCAGAAGAGTAGGACGCAACATTAACAGATGGAAAGTCTACTGAGAACTGGAATATAGTTTCTATAGATAAAGGAAAATTGCCATCATTGGGGTAACTGATACGTACGTGTACGACTGTAAGCCAAAATACTTTAAAATTATAAATAATAAAGTAAAATCGTTTATCCGCGAAATCGAAATTATATACAAATTAGTTTTGAGTTGATAAGCCAGTAAATTGCTCCAAATTTTCGGATACCTCTCATGTAAGAAGTCCTTAAAACATTTGTTTATCAACATAAACCTACAACTTCAGCACGCTTGAAGCTGAGAATTTAAAATTTGGTACACATTACTAATGATTGTATGTAAAGGAATAATTATGCAGGAAATGGAGTTAGCTCCATATAAGATTCCTTTAAAGTATTTGTGTGAAGAACACCTAATACCCGAATGCTTAAGTTATTAATTCTGAAAATTTTGTTATTTTAATTCAACAGACCAGTTTGAATATTTTAGTTCTGAAATTCAATTGGTGGAGGCTTCAGCTAACGAGAAAATATACGACAGCTTAGTAGACAAAACTATCGATAATTGCCTCTTTGCATAAGTTTGGAGCTTACTTACACAGTTTACATAATTTGTCAATTATGTAATTCACTCATTCGCACATTCCTAAACGAAATTTAATATCTTTTGAAGGTGTAAGTAATAATTTTGCCACCAACATTGCCAGTCCCAATGCTATAAAATATCGATCAATAACTAGGTACCTCTAAGGAATAAAAGCCCAATTATCAAATAGGTTTCGTGCCATTGAACGCTCAAATTAACAGATCATCGTCTCATAGTTTCATAGTTCTGTGAATTATTAATTAAATTGCGAATGAATATTATGAACTGTTTTATTACTTCTCAATTTCCCACTGGGGCCGAGTCATCTGACAAAGTTAGGACAGATAAATGGTCGGTCAGTTTAATAGTTCGCCCTATAAAATATAACTCGTTTAATGGCTCGTCACACACGGTTTCACTTAGTATTTGTTACACTCGTACACAGAGCTGGAGAATTTGGTTTTGCTATGGTTAATTGTTAAATGATTCGCCGTTGTACCCCATTCAAAAGACCTTACAATGGCGCTTTTCCGGACACCAGTCACCAGGAAACCCAGAATCAGTAGAGAGACATATGGAAACAATAACAATGCGGTATTTCTACTCTGCTTAACAATATTGCAAATTGTTAGTTTTGTAAAGGTCTTTATTTACATGGTTGAATTTAAATCGTGTGTTACTCTCATTATTTTTCACTCCTATATTCCTATCGTTACTATTAACGACTGCGAAACAATGACCCTGTCACTATCTACAATAGTACGAGTGGTACGAATTCGGTTTTAATGAGTTTTACAGCCGGTATAAAAGGATCAATTTTCAAAAGGCTGCGAAATAACCGTAGCCCCAGACAACGTATGAGGAATCGCTTGAAGGCGAAAGGATTTCGAGATACGTTCTAAAGATAGGAAAGTAAACAATGAAAGAACTCGAATGACACAGGAAGCGAATCACTATCGAGATTGGCCAATTGGAGAAGGGAATCACTGTATCGAAATGATTTGATATGATGTATCGCACCTATGGTCATTAGTGACCAATGTGCGTGTTATATTGGACATGGATGGCCAACGAAGTTATGATTCAATTGATTGGCGGTATCCCACACAGAAAGACGTATATCCATCCCACATTAGGCAACAAGAGTTTAGAGTTTGACGAGCAAAAGCAGTAAATTATACAGAGATTCCCATTTCACAGGTCATTCTATTAATTAGATATTTTTGATGCGACCTCTATTATATCAATACAAATATAGAAAATTTATGGCAAACTTCTACACAAGAGTTGAAACGAAAATATTGCACTTGCCACGTTATTTTTGTTTAAAAGTTGGGCCCTTTCTTTCGGGACACTAAGTAGCCCTGCGTTTACACTGGCCATTTATCTGGCAATGGGAATGGCATAATTTCCATTGCGTAGGTAATGTCAAATCGTAATAAGTGGGCATTTCATTGGCCAGCCAATTTTAGTTTGAACGAGCGAATTCGAATTGACAAGATTTGAAGCAAAGCAAGGGCAAAGCAAAAGTTTTCTCTGGGTTAACTTATTTTCTTCTATTTAGCGATCAAAGCAAAAAAAAGTTATTCCTACCTGTTGATAAGCGACGCTAACTTATGTCAAACCATGCGTTTTCGGATAATATTGCTTTCAAAATTGGCATGATAATGATTGCCATGGCAATGTTGAGAGCAATATTGCCATATGCTGTCATTTTGTATTTGGCAAAATTGCCGTTGTCATTGGCATTGCCAGTGTATTTCTCCTCTATTTGGGTAATAACCCCTAATATAGTATTGCTGCGGTTGGCTCTTGATAAAAGGCTTTATTTGCATTTTATTGAAGAAAGCAATACTTGCATAATTCTAGCAAGGAAAAATAATATTTCATAAATAAAATATTAAACCCCGAAACAGTCACCACCTCCCGAAAAGCTTAGCCTGTATCCTACTCGTAGATACCAAGAGATAGAGTTTTTAAATTTTGGTTTTAATGAGAACAAGAATGATTTTCGTTAATAAAAATGAAATATAAATTGGTCTTGAGTAGATTTTCCGCTAGTGATACTCGTAGAGTAAAATAGTTACTGAGGAATAGACCTATAATTAGCTAAATTATAATTCGCAAAAACCAAATTATATCATTGGTTAGTATACATAAGAAACATTTCTATAAACCAACACAGTTCTTAAAAACTGGCTTCTCCAGAGAAGGTTTTTTTAATTGTCATAGGCCGGGTGTAGTCCAGTGGTAGCGTACTAGACTTGTAAACATTGCTTCGTGGGTTCAATTCCCACTCAACGCATAAATTATTTAAAAGAATTTTTTAGTTGCTATTGTCAATGAAATTATTAATATAAATAGTGAACAGTGCGGAATGTTTAATAGGGATCATCACTAAAGAATTTAACACTGAGCAGATGAGTTCTGTTTACATTCTTATCAGATTCACTAACACCATCAGAGATACCAGACAGTAATTGATTTGTTATAGGCAACATTACTGTTTTGGTAGATAGCCAAATAGCACTAAAAATTATTAACACTAACTAGTGCATTACCATATCCGGCCGATTTCTGACCTCCCATCCCTAAGCTGACTGGATTGTACACTACAGTGTATTAAAGGCTAACCACCTAAGTCCAGTTAAAAAATACCCTTAAATAGCAATAGACTGGGCAAAGATTGATCCCAATCGGGAAGATCGTGTGGTAGTCCTCACAGATTCTTCTTACATCGTAGAACATAACATTTTTTGGGATTTAAATGTATTTATCAAACATGATAAATGATAATAAACAATTGTTAATAAACTTACCTAAAAATAAATCAGCACAGCAAAAATTACAATATCATTGCAATTTATTTATTTGCTATAAAATCTGAAATAATGAAAAAAAAAACCGTCATTAGTTCAACTGCGAACATAAAACCTTATACTGTATAATTTAAAAAGTTAATGCAAAAAGACCGCTAATTAAAAGGCTCTATCGACTTTTACAATTATCATTCAATCGAAGAAAAGAGAAAATTGCTAGACCGGAAACAAAAAATTGCAAAGAGTGGCAATTTCAAATAATTAGACGTAATGCTTTCCACTATTATTTGCTATCTGTTGAGTGAGGCAGAAATGGACACCATTCAGAGAACTCATCTACCTGTAAGCTAATTAGGAATGCAAAAACTCAGAACGGATTATATTCTAGAGATGGAAAAAAATATTCATTACGTCAAAAGAAAATCCTTCCCGTAAGAGATGAGTTCTCAATGAAGTCAAAGGCTGCCTATTTCTCCACAACGAGAATAAGCAAAAAAAAAAACAAGCCGTCCTTTGGAATGTGGCTAGATAGTTTTCAAGTTGAAGTTGGATTAGTTTTAAAAAGTTGAATGAAGCCAATTGGCGAAACTTTGCAGCTTTCATTTGAACATCCTGAAAGTATGATGAAGGTTCAACACTTGCGGCAGAAAAAATGCAGTATATATTTGGATAAATGGAAATAAGTGAGTGTGGGATAGGACATCTCTTGGAAGGCTGTAACCATATTGCAGGCCAATACGAACAATGAATTCTGATTGGTTGTAGACAGATAAGGGAAGTAATTTTGATTAACACCCTTTGGTTACAACTGCAACAGATTTATAAATCCTTTTGGCCTGTTTCAAACTATTTCTGTTTATGCGCAATGTACACAATTGTACACAACAATATTATACTATGCATCTCATACTTGAGCTGCCATTACTGCTGCCGTTACTTTGTGTAATTAACTTCCTTTTGGATCTACGGTTAGGTTTTAATTTAAAACATTGGAGTATATATTCTTAGGAAATCTTTACACCAAAATAATAAAACATTAAAAAGAATGAGAAAACAACACTACCATACAATGAAAAGAAATATTTCTCTGATGCAGATTCTAACAAAATTGAAGAACAAAGAATTTTTATCTGAAAATGCTCACGGGATACTAGAAGTATTATTTAAATTATCTTTTTTGTATACCAACGTATAACTACATATATTCAATTTTTATGGTGTATTAGGCATCAGCAGGCTCACCATGACTTCTAAAGGCAATAAAAAGGGGAAAAATTAATGAATTCACCTGTACTACGTTTGTTTGCTATGACACTTCATTTTTATTGGCCAAGAGCTTATAAATATGTGTGCATATAAGAAGTATATTTAAGAAACTATCTGCACAGTGAACTCTGGGGTCTTGGTATCAATCAGTCGACGCTAAACCTGGATTCACTATGGTGTTCCTGAAAGCAATAAGGATAAAGGATGCTGCTTTTTAAAATAAACAAATTGTTTGCTGCTTGCTAATAAATTAAAAAACGTGTTCGACATAACAAGCATGAAAAAAATTGTTGAATTTATTGATTGCAACTTTAAAATCAATAACCATTTCGATTCATATCCGGTTGTAACGGAAATGTTTGTTGTAATGGTGAATGCCTTAAGCGAAAGTTGGAAAATCCCTATAAGCTATTTTGCAATTAATGGATTAACTGGATATGAAAAGTCCAACATAATACAAGAAGCCTCCAAAACGTAGGTGTAAAAATCGTTTGCATTACATTTGATGGACTATCTGCAAATTTGGCCATGGCGAAGGAGTTAGAAGTGGTCTTGGAGCCAATAGAAATGAAGCCATACTTTCCTCAACCAGTGAAAAAAGAAAATATTTACTTGTTGCTAAACGTTAGCCACATGCTAAAACTAGTGTTAAATACTTTGGGGCATCAAGACATATTATGTTTGATGCAGGTAATAGAATCGAATGGAATTTTATAGAAACTCTTCATGAATTACAAAATAATGAAGGTGTATATTTGGCTAACAAAATTTGTAAAAAAACACATTGATTCTGGAGGACAATAAATGAATATCAAAATAACTGCACAAACGTTGAGTAGAAATGCATTGCTTTACAATATCTTTGTGAAGTTGTGACTTCCAGCAGTTATCTATGTACATGCCGATTTTTGCGGATTTTTAATAATCACTTCGGCATTTTTAATTCACGCGTTAAATTCGGAATGGGATACAAGAGACCTATCAGTTCATATACAAAACAAGATTACATTAACTTTTTCGATAGCTTCAATATATTATATCGAATTTAAGAACAAATTCAGATATTAATAGCACCAAAATTATTAATACTCGTTCAAAGGAAGAGGTCATTACCGTATCAAAAAACTTAATAACTTTATTTATGCAAACTTGTAAATTGCTGAATGGTCTTATAAATGTCAGCTAAGAGCGATGTATGGTATTAAATTTTTTTTTTTTTATTTTAAAGTGGCACCTCACTTTCTATCCACCCTGCACTAGATCTCATTTATATCAGTGGCTTTAAATCTAAACCATCTCGATTCGCTTATTTTTTTGATATAACTTTTTCCATGACCTACACTGAACCAAATGCATAAATGCACTTCTTATGACTAAACAATAAATCCACCAAAGTATGGTTAATTTTATGATTCATTCACTAAATGAATCTAGATACTCTAGACTAGACTATACGCTCATATATTACCAATTAAGTAATTTTTTCGTATCGAAATCTCCATGGTTATAAACTTGGCTAAAAGCAGGCAATACGATTTGTTATTATTTTTGTAAAAGAAAAACTATGTAATAAAAAAAATAATAATTCAACTTTCAATTGTTAACCAAATGATGTAATTACCTACGTTGAACGTAACAGAGCAACATCTCTTTATATGGCGATTATAAGATCCGTGACTTGAATTTGCAATGAGAAAGCACTAAATATACATTAAAAAAAAACTTGTTTCACTCCAAGTCCAAGTTAAAGATGACGAAGTCCGCCGGTACAGAAACCCACTAAACTTATACTTACGCTCTACTCGTCTATCTATAGGAATATTTACCTTCGAGCTTATGAAAGAAAACGGCCTTGGTGGACAGTTTACTTACTTGCTTTTGGCTTTATTTATTCTTATTTTAATATATAAACCAGTTTGCAAGATGAGTTTCAAGACCTTTCGCTAGCAACGCAGTACCATTACTACGAATTTGCACATTATGGAACTATGGAATTATTTTCTACCTTGGTTCGTTCCTGTCATTACTGAAGCTTACTCATCACAATTAATAATCGTATTGGGTATTCATTGTTCAGTAATTTTTATAGATTTCCTTTCAGAAGAGGTTTAAGATAAATCAATCTTTAAAGGGTGTAAGCCCTACAATCAGAATTTAGGAGGGTTTAGGTTATAACGTACCTTGAGGGGACCACAAAAGTAGAACGTTATAACCGATAGTACGTTATAAACAACATAAGAACCTTTCACATTTGTGATCGGGGATTGGAAAAAGGTACGTTAAAACCGAAAGTACGTTAACGTGAACTTTATAAGCGGGTTACACAGTAGTAAGTGAACTGACAATTCAAAGATTTTTACTGGACACTCTTTGAATCCAACTCGGAAAGAGGGGCCAATTCATAAATTTACTCTTTAATATAATACATGTTGCCTGTAGCTAAGAATTCTTCTATCGTCCAACCGTTTAGTATGTTCTGTCTAAAGAATTATTATAAGCAGTTAAATAAAAAGTTGCCGCAGACCTGAGATTTTTAATCGCGCGTTAGTTAAGTTGGATGCAGTGGTGTGGTAAGGCATACACCGATCGTCCAAACTAAAAGGTTGAATATGCGCCAAGTTCCTTTCGATCGATGAGCAACGAAACTATCGCAAAGAGGTGCATGACGGCTTATCTAGATGCACACACCAGTTTGCAGTTAGTGTATGCTATTGATATGTCGAAGAGACTGTAAACTGTTTACTGTGGTTTCCTAACTTTCTGACAGAGGCTCCCAACATTGTAACTCTTTTATTTTAAGCAGCCGCTCTTTTGATTAGGTAATTTTAAGGTTTATTTCGGACCTTAAGATTAATCACCAGAACGGCTAGATTGGTCTGTGTGTCCAAAACGAAAGTGTCACAAAGTTGGGAGCCTGTCACAAAGTTAGTACCGGCGTCACATTCCACTCTGTCTTAAAAATTGCATTTTTAAAAGACCACTAGTATGCCAATAAAGATTAAGTCTAAGTCCAAGCCCCAATCGTTTAAAAGATATACATTTTGAGAATGTTTTGATTCCAGGCTTTTGTTGTATAACTGTCTTTAAAAACATATATTCGCAGATTTACTAATGAGAATGTTACCGATGTTTATATGTTTAGATTGTTTGTGGACTTTGTTGAATAATAATAAATGTAAGCCACATAGTTGTTCTTTTTCAATCCAACTTAATTTGATTGTAAAAAATAACAAATACCAAAATATATTATATGGTTACTGTTATTAGTATAAATTAAAACATTATAACGTAAATTATCTGTTTTGCATAACTCGTCACTTATGTTATGTTAAGACAATAACCTCAGACAATAACCCAATTAAATCTTTTTATTTCAACACTTTTTGAAATGCATCAATCAAATTTTTTGCGTGTCCATATTATCACTATACGAGTAGTATTTTTGTAAATTAGCCTGCGGGTTATTGTAAACTGTTAGTTTATGAACATTAAATCCATTTATATGCTATTTTATTTTCTAAAGATGTTCATCATGCATTGTTAAAATAAAATAACACACTTTTTTAATTTCCATTAGAACGTTTCGTTAAATTTGTTTACTGCGCGAAACAGATATAAACCGTTAATTAATGTTAAATAAATTTATTTTTCCGCTAAACATTTTGCTCACTATATAATGTATATGCAGAGTAAATCGATAAAAATATTACCAATTCTGACACGATAACAATAATCAATTTTTAATTGGAAAGTAACAAATAATTTATTTACGTTTGATTTTTTGATAACGTTATGTTGTTTATACAGAGGTCAGTTTTTAAATTGATATTACTGAATCTGCATTGATAAATAAGTGGGTATGAAAGCAATAAGAAAATTAAGCGAAATAACCAATCTATTACGTATTATTGACGTTTTAATATATCTGTGAAAAAAAAGAGCAAGCTTAAAATTGGCCATAGCTTCGAAACATTTTTGCACTCACTCACACACCCCTCAACCAAAATCGACAATTTGTTGGAAAATTCGCCCACTGTCATAGGTTTACATAAGTTCCAAGTTTCAGAAATCTAGCTTAAGCGGTATTGAGATCTAGAAACTAAAATTTATCATCTGAAACGCTTTCTCCACCTCCCGCCCAAAAGATACCATTCGAAGAGGTTCATCCATTCTACCTACCAATTTTAACTTAATACCTCAAGAAGTTTGTGAGCTACTCGCCTTCAAGCGCTTTTGCGTAGGACGTCTACAGCGGTTAGACGGACAAAATACAAAATTTTAGGATAGTAAATTTCGATCACAATACCTATTAAGCAATAATGAAGTAAAATACAGACAACATGCGTACCTTAAGGTGCACGCACTTACACGAGCGATTAAAATTGCTCAATTTCCGGCAATTCGAGACAATTTTGACGCCACGAAAACATACAGCAACATCAGCAATTGACGATATGGATCAATTGGTGGTCAACTCGTTGCTCAGCATTGACTAGTAATATGGAGCAACACTGAACAATTTGGCAATGAGATCATATACGGATAATTCAGTCTATGAACAATACGAAAGCAAACAAAACATACAAATCTTAAACTTAAAATAAAAATTCGAAATAATTGAATTCCAAACCGTTACTTGAAACTTAACAAATAAATGCAAAAATCAAAGCAGAACTTGACAACTGAATCACCGAACGAGGACAATTGTTCGAAATTTTTCAGCTAGTGGAAATACAGCAACTACATATGGCATAGTGCGACCAATACCAGCAATCTGAGAAAATATTGCCATATTGCCGCAACTAGCATGACATTTCCCATTAATCTACTAGTTTTGGCAATAGTCGTCGGGCAATCAATTGCTTGAAAAATTGCTCGTGTAAGAGCATTATTCTGCTTATTTCTCAACTATAGAATAAATCTCAGTTCAGTATTTTATCTAGAGTATAAAACGATTTGATTACACAAAAAATCTCAACATTTCATATATAGCTTATACTATAATCTCTTTACCGCTGTGGTTCAGAAAGATGAGGTGTATTGCTGATAGTTGTCTTTATGTAATTAGAGTGAAATTCAAGAATCAAAATCGTCCAGGCAGAGCCTAAAGTCCGGGTCGCATGTTGCGGTGCGTAGGAGTGATGTAACAAAAGTGCCACAATCCCTGGTAACAGGATCTGAAGGACGTTTATTTTGGATTACGTAGATGTCACACCCAATTGTAGTTAAAATTGATTTTCCACCACTTATATACATTATACTTCCTATTATGGAATAGGGACAATTACAATCACCATTTCCTATGATATCATATTAACCATTCTTTCGACCGACTTCCGAATGAAATACATACACGATTTATCGCAAGGTGACCCCCAAACAAACAAATGTTATTCAAACATCTAAACAAATATCTAAGCGACAATCAACAAAATGAAGAAACAAAGAGACCGAAACATGATACGAGTAGGTTTCAATTTATTGTTCCCGGAGAAAAAGTCAGGTAATAGCCATATATCCACATGTACCTTGAACTAAAAACAGTTCAAATAAAAGTCAGTTTTGTGCTTTAAAAGTGGACTAAATATCGATTAGTGACCTTTCTGAAATAATGCAATCGATATACCTGGTCAGTGCTGTATTCTGCTGTGTTGGCGTTTATAAGCTTAGAGCAGCCAATGCCGGAATAGGGCCTTGTTAAATTGTCAGGCATGTTGCCAACTGGCGAATAATACCAATTTTAACTACGTATGTATGTACATACATAAGTTTGGACGTGGTTCTCGCACCAGCAGCCTTATCACCTTGTTTAGTATTTCAGGTGATGAGATAAAGCACTGTGGATTTCTCCAAACCGTACTAATTGTGAAAATCGTTCATATGGGAGTACGTTAACGTCACTAACATATTGTGTTGTTTGACTTAAAAGCGACTATCATTATCAACGTTGTGTGTTCTTTCTGTTGATCATATCTGTGTGTACACTATCCCGTGTCTTATACCAGATCTCGTTATTGATCAGAAATTGCAAACTAAGCGAAAACGTAAATATACCGCTTCTATTAAGCTCAAACCGTAATTTTAATCGAGAATGATAATAAAAAGTATTAACATTAACAACCAAAAATGTTTATAGATACTTCACGATGACTAAAATGTTGATTTAATGGAGTTGAAGTGTAGCGAGAAGACGGAAATAGAGTTTATGGAAACAGTTTTATGTTTTGTTTATATATGAATTGAGTATTTTTGGATGTTTAGAAATAGAAAACGTGAAAAATTTATAATAATAACATAATATTAGATAATGTGCTCATTTCGTTCAACTTCCGCCTACAAATAAAAAAATGATGAAAAAACTTGCGAAAAGTTCGAGCGAAATTTGACCATTACTTTTAAATCTTAGGCAAAAGATTCACGTATTTCGGGTAATATAGGGTGGAACTGGTGGGATTAGGATTTAGTAAATTCAGTGGCTCGTTTTAGGGGAAAATCATATACGATTGTCTTCAGTCTTACATATCTGAGAAACGAAATGTGTAGAAAAAGTAAGCAAACAGAAAATCGTAATTGCGACTTCTGAATATGTATGAACCTGCGTACCGCTGAGACTATTTACACTCTTTATACATTTTTTAGCAATGATGTATTGTATCACACACGTTACCTTTTATGGATCAATATGAAGGGTATATATTACTAACTTCAATAGGTACAATATAACTGAAACACAGAATGTTAAATATTAGACAATAGTTTCAATGTTTTACTTTTCGAACGATACCTAGTTGTTTTTAGGTTTGACTATAGAAAAGCCAGTCTAATATATTGATAATCTATACGCAGCGTTCTAATTCCGTACGTACTGTTAATAAAGTTTTATTGTTTGGCAGTAGGTACAACCGAAACCTTTGTAAAACTCAATAAGAAAATGATTAAATTTGGGTGTTTGTTTATTTATATGTAAATATAATAGTACTACAAGATTGTATATATGTATATTAAATAAAGGTACAATGATTTCAAATTAAGGCCAGTTTGCAGTTTTTTGCAGTCATCATGTACTGCAAAAAAATCTTACTTAGATTCTGAGGGAGAAGGAAAATCTCTAATGAAAAACTGATCAGGAGTGAAACGAACAGATATTATATCCAGCAAAAAACTATAAACGATATTTGTGTGTATGTGGTAATTTTTTGCAGTGCGGATGCTTCTACTCCATTGAAAATTCGGTAAGCTACTAGCTCACTCACAATCTCCAACCAGTCTTTTGCAACCAATAAATTGAGAAAAGTAATATCGATGAAATAATTGTTATTGTTATTATTATTATTATTATATTTCGTACAAATTACGTAGTTTTTTAGTTTGCTGGTCCTGATTTTTATTTAAATTCTTTTCTAGAATGATTATATGGAAATTCTAAATTTCTAGCCGTTCCCTAAGATAAGATTATTTTCGAAATAATTTGTTTTAGCCTCCTTTCTAACAGACTTATTGCCGTACATGATCACATGCAGGACTTTAAATGTACATAACCAATGACTCAAATCATCATACCAAAACATCAGTTTTTGGAAAGAATCAACGTGTAAATGTATACTTGTCTGTCTATGTAAAAAAAATAAGTTCGAAATTTTTGTATCAATTCGGTCGTTTGATGAACGCTGAAGTTTGTGGCTCATCGTAGAGTTGATATAACTCATGGTGGCCATTCCGTTCCATCCTCCACCGGTTCTAAGATTCTTCGGAGGACCTTTCTTTCGAATGCGTTAAATTCTTATAAACAACCATATTTACGGTTCTCCAGATTTGAAAATCAGAACGCTTTGATTTCTTCTCTCTCTCAAACCCATCCCTTAAGCTGCAGATAGCCCTAAATTTATCTCTGATAGGTGTCCATTGGGACTACTGTCTGTACGTATATGAATTCCAAGATCCAGTCTCAAAAGGCTCATAAGTTAAGAGACGTAATTAGGAAAATTGTTATGCAGCTACTTTCGTGCTCAACAACCCCTAATTCAAAGTTTTTTGCCCACCACCCATGTCATCACTCAAAAAATTTTATTTTTAACTATTCGCGACCCGCACTACGCTGATGTTTGTTGCTCCGAAACTAAAAACCTACTAAGATTTGTATTATTGAAGTACTTTTCGCTATATATATTATATGTTTTTTTCTTTGCGAGGCCAACAAAATAATACCCTGGCATGCGGTACACAGCGAACAGTTTCCAGTTTTGGTTTCCGTTGCTGCCGTTGCTCACATTGTTCCCGTTGCTCGCATTGTTCCCGTTGCTCGCATTGTTCCCGTTGCTCCGTTGTTCTCGTTCTCCCGTTGCATAGGTAACGAGACAAACAAACATAATTTTTTTTTTCATTTTCTGAGCTCTTAATCATAAAATTACGCACGAACCGTCATATAACCGTCAGCTGTAGAAAATTTCTCTATCTTGAAGGGTTGGTTTTAATTTCCACCAGGTGGAAATTTCAACCTTACCATTTGTTAACAAGAACTGATAACACAGAAAATATGAAATACACTCAATTGTTGAAACGAACTCCCAATTGTTGAAACGACTCGCGTACTACCAATTGTAAAATGGTTTTACTAATTCAGGAACCTTTGCGGGCAATAAATCACAAAGTTTCATAGCAATCGGACGAATGGTATAGAAACGTATACGGAACAAACATACAAACATTCTTTTTTATAATACATATATAGACATATTTCCGCTGTATGCCTACAAACAATTATTCTGTTTCGATTTTGTTTCATGAACAGTTCATGGCCAATGAACAATTGGCCATGGACAATTTTCGATCCAAGCTTTTGAACGCTATAAAGAGTCCTCCTTACCTCCCCACCAAACTAGGCTACGAAGGAGTCGAAGGATTTCGCTGACTATTAAACCTAATCTTTGAATAAAATTCCGATTTCCGTGGCTTAACGATTTCTTGAGTGATAGGGAGTTATGTAAATAGAGTGAAGACATTAAAATCGAACAAATCACCTGGTTTTGACCTCTTACCCAATATTATATTCAAAAAACTACCTAAAAAAGCAGTTATTTATGTAACACATATTTTTAATTCATGCTTAAAACTGGGTCACTTTCCCAGTCAATGGAAAAAGGCTATTGTGATACCCATTCTCAAACCACGAAAAGACCCCTCCTCTCCCAAGAGCTACCGACCGATTAGCTTACTCCCCGTACTAGGTAAAATCTTTGAACGTATCATCCTAAATCGTATTCAGGAATTTCTGTGTAATACTGACATTTTACCCAATATCCAATTTGGTTTTAGACCGGGTCTCTCAACGAATCACCAACTCTATCGAGTTACAAGGTTTATTAAGAACTCTCTTTCTCGCAAAGAATCCACAGGTATGGTTGTGCTCGATATAGAAAAAGCATTTGATACGGTTTGGCATGAAGCTCTATTGTATGAACTCCACACGTTCTCCTTTCCTGTATATATTATAAAGCTAATCAAGTCATTTCTCACCCAAAGAACTTTCGCTGTGAAAGTTAAGTCCTCAGTTTCTGCCACTCGTCAAATTCCTGCAGGCGTACCCCAAGGATCCTGTCTCAGCCCCACACTTTATAATATTTACACCGCAGATTTACCCTTGAACGATAATTGTGAAATGGCAATATTCGCGGACGATATCAGTGTCTTCTCAAGTTCGGAAAATCATGCGGTCATAACCTATAACATTGAAGAACAACTACGTGCACTCTACGAGTATTACCATAAATGGAAAATTAAAGTCAACCCTGACAAGACCCAATCAATTTTCTTTACAAGGAAACGCCATAGAAGAAATCTTCTAAACCAGCCTTTAAGATTTCATGGCCAATCTGTTGAATGGTCTAGCACGGTCACTTATCTGGGTCTCGTATTGGACAAAAAACTCACATTTCACGATCATATCGAAAGTTCATGCTCCAAAATCTCCCGTTCTATCCATTCGTTGTATCCACTCATTAATAGAAGATCTCAGTTATCTAATGCTAACAAACTGCTGATATACAAAATGGTAATGCAGCCCATCATATTATACGGCGCTCCAGTATGGTATGACTGTGCAAACATACATAAGAATAAACTGCAAACTATGCAAAATAAGTGTTTGAAGTTAATCCTGAACAAGCCCTTTTATTACTCTACAGTACGTCTACACCAAATCGCAGAAGTTTCAATGATTGAAGTAATGGCCCAAAGAGCTAAATCTAGATTTATCAGCAAATGCCAACATATTCAAAACCCACTGGTTGCATGCCTCACATAGTTTCTGTTTGTATTATTTTACTTTTTTTCTTATTATTTAGTTAGTTATAGGTTAGGTTAAGTTAGGTTAATTAAATTCATAAGGTTTTTTCATTCATTTTTCCTGAATTTACAAATAATCAGTCTTATCAACAATTAACTGCCAAGTGCACCAAGCAAAATAAACCATAGTTGTAAAGGCTTTAGATCAGCCTAATCTCTAATAAGTATTTATATGCCAGCATTGTATCCATCATTAGAATAAAAACTATGAACTATGAACTAGAGTGAAGACATTCTTACAGGATTTTTGTATAGCAGCTACACGAATGATTTATGGGATTTTCATACATTTAGCTCAAGCTATCCGAAAATCACCACATACAAAATTTCAAAATCGGGGCTTAAACCGTTCTGAAGCTATCGGCTAATGTTCTTGAACACTTGTTTTACGGACTTTTTGTATGGAAGCTACCCGAAGAAGTACGACGATGTTGTCCGTTAACGAACTTAGTATGACAAATTCGACCAAACATCCAAATTCAAAACTTCAAGATCTTAGGTCAAGGCATTCTTCAGATATAGTGAGCACGGAAAGACGGACGGACGTAGCAACTGCACCACCGGACACTTTCCATTTCCCAATGTAGCAACTTAACTTCGTGCGGATTCACTCTATTCCGTTTAATGTTTTTAGAGCATAATAATCGACTAATTCAACAGATAGCGCTGCTTTTGGAATACGCTCCGCCTCCATTCTATCTCATTTTCATTGGGGTTGGGGGTGGATTGGGGTTGTTTCAAAATGAAATACAGCGATAATAAAACTATACTCATCAGAAGGCGTAATTTTGTGATATAAAAAGCAATATCATGTTGTGAAATGAACACTTCTTCTCATTTCCAGTTAAATACACGCTTTAAGTAGGTATGTACACTGCATTTATGATTTCCGTAAACAAAACATACCCTCCAACTTCATTTGCATTTAGAAAATATTCCGGAGTACCGAAACCCCTCGACATACCTACTCTTATAAAACCAAAACGATATTGCCATATCCACGATTTAATAGTCCCCACATTTTTTTTCAATTAGAAAATCCTTGGCAGCATCCTGGGAAAACTTTTCTTACATCCGGACTCTCGACAAGCTCTTGAAAATGATTTTCCTTGCCATTAACACGGGTACAGAGGTCAAGGAAAATCCGGTGAACTTTATGCCTATCGAGTTCCTGTACGTACGACGGGGCTTGTATTATAGTTGTGCACAGGGTGGGATAAAGGGTTGTTGTGTACGGTTCTTCGCCCAGCCTAGGGGAAGGTCGGCTGAGGAGCAGGTAGTTCATTATCATCGACTTACATTAATCAGTTCCTTCGCGTTCTGAGAATCTCGACAAGAAGGTACGGAGCCGTGAGCAGTAAATCCTAAAGGCCCTTGCTGGAAGCGGGATCAAAACAAACCCTCGATAACAAGAAGTTGCTTCGAAGCTGCCACTTCTCGTTCTCGTTGAAATGCTCCGCTCCAATTATTCCGGTGGCAAATCGTGAAGTTCCTTCCACTTTATCGGAGAACAATTTTCAATTTTCCACTTCACTTTCTTTGTTTTCACTTTTCCGCGTCGTCATATACACCGACACTACTTCTGATCGAACTTTATAATCGAAATAAATTTTTCCTATCACTACGTTCGCTGGCTACTTAAGATTCTATCGACGGCGGCACCAATTAAGTAATTTTGACCACCAGCAGGTAGGCACCAGGTGAGCATATGCACCCACGTCGCGTCGTCGGCACACAAGTGAAGCGAACAACAAAACTACACACAGTCGAGCGCGACGATTTACCAAAAAACACCCCAACTTCCTATGCTGCTTCCGTTTCGCGAATTTTTTTTGGTCCGACTCTACCGAATGGACACACTTCGTGAAGCAGGACTGGGTAGATGTGAATAGACACGCTTGATGGCTTCTCCTTCTTGTAAAAAGAGTCCTTTAGGGAAGCGAGGGATGGAAAGGCCGACAGACAAGCAGCCCTTAATGGACTGGACAGAAAGATTCGAACGGAAAACGACACGCACGGAAGATCGTCGGTTCCACTTCCGATAACGAGTACGGCGAGAGACTGACGGAATTCGAAGTTCAGGTACACGGTATAGTGCTGGTGCTCCCCCACGGCGTACAGTCGAGAGCTGACGTATCGGACTCATGCGCAGATACAGGTGAACTGACTGGCGCGGAATGGAGTTTCGTTGGAGCATGGGGCCGGGCCGCACTCCACCGCCCGAGCAATGTCTTCGTCTTATCCGACTTCCTTCCGATCCAAGCGCTCTCAGCTGGCAGCGTGATGGTTACTTGGGGCCCGAGCTTTGGAGCTCGGAGCGAAGCGCCACACTTGGAACATAGCATGCTGGCTGTGTAGCACCCCGATTTCAAGTTTGCACGTACGGAACGGGAGCATGGAGCCATAGGTGTTTACTTTTACCGCTTTTACATACCCCAGACATTGATGGGGCACGGTCGATTTTACGTTTGGGGTGCTTGCTCCGAAGTGTTGCCAGGGGAGCTCTTAGGCCAGTCGATTTGTTCGGAAAATTACGCTTCAGGTTTTCATTATCAGGGAAAATCGTTTCGTGTAGGGAGATACAAACATTCAGACAATCATCGAACGGTTCGACGGAGACGTCATTGAAACGACTTCAATAACCGCAAATTGATAGTGGGTATATGGTAAGCCGATACGTTTGCGGACTGGTCTGATTGGGGTCCATTGAGGTTAAATGTGTTCGCTTCCACTTTGCCAGAATGCTCTAAGGATGGTTGGTATTTTAAGAAGTAACGTACTCGATCATTGTGGATGTTGGAACGTTACGTACACCTATTTTATTGCATGGTCCGGACCATTAAATTGCAGAATATTCGAAGTGTAGGCTGTAGGGTAAGCTCACCGGTCTTCGGCCACTGCGAAAATGAAGCTTTAAATAATACTGTATTCTGGGCGTAAAAGTATATTGAACAATCAACTTGAAATTCAACCTTGAAATTTTGCATATTGCGTTATGTAGGTAAGGAAGAGGAGGGAGAAAAAAATTTGGTTTCTAGATCTCAGGAACCTCTTATGCTAGAGGGATGAAACTTGGAACTTATGGAAAACTATGATAGTGGACCAATTTTCCAAGAAATGGTCGATATTGGTTCAGGGGTGTGGGAGTGTGGAGAAAAAAATGCGTCCGAAACGCTTAAAAGGTGGGATTGAAACATTCTAAGATCCATACCTCCTCGGTTGATGTCAGAAGGCTGAAACGTGGTGCATGGCTAAGGCGATCCTAGGAGACGACAAACGTTATAATTTTTGGTGGGATTGGCGGGGTGTTGTAGTTGTTATTCAAAAACTTTGGCTTACAAATCCGACTCCATAGCACCACGAAGATAAGATTTCGTTCATGTATTACGAGTGGAGCCTGTTGAATGTAAAATTTTTGAGGGGTGAGGGGTGAGGTGGAGCGCAGGAATAAAGGCATATCTATATTTGAGAAAAATTAAATTTGTATACCTCATGAACCGTACCAGGTATGATCTTGAGGTCAGGCCAGTAGACCTGAAATGAAAAAAATCTGATTTTTTTACTCAAAACCCTAAGAGAATAGAAAGCTAAAAATTCAAAACTCATATATTTAGCTTCCTATTCTTTTAGATACAATTGATACATCCCATAAAAACTCAATTTAATTTTTGAAAGGGGTAGCAAGGTAATAGGGTGGCGTGGTTTTTCATTTCTCAAAAAATGACTTATGCTGGAGAGTTGAGACGTTGTTCCTATATGAAGTTTTTTTTTTAAGGATACTGCACTGGATTTAGGTGGTTAGCCTTTAATACATTGTAGTGTACAATCCAGTCAACTTGGGGATGGGAGGTCAGAAATCGGGCCGGGTATGGCAGTGTGCTAGTTGGTGTTAATAATTTTGAGTGCTGTTTGACTATAATGTGATGATTTACCAGAACAGCAAGGTTGCCTATAACAAATTAACTACTGTCTGGTATCATTGATGGTGTTAGTGAACCTGATAGGAATATAAACGAAAATCCTCTGCTCAGTGTTAAATCCTTTAAAAGTGATTCTATTAAATATTCCGCACGGCTCACTATTAATAATTATAATCTCAAAGCCAACAGCAACTGAAAAATTCTTATAAATAATTTATGCGTACAGTGGGAATTGAACCCACAACATCACTGAAGCAATGAAGCCTAGTATGCTACCACTAGAGTATTTAAAGTAAAACGCGAACTCTTTTATGACCTTTATCGACCTTTATGACCATTATTCTCAGTCGCATAGTAAACGCGTTCCCATAGTTAAACGCGTTCCGGACTTCGGCCCATAAAATAGTAAAACTGCGTCCAGACTGGTGAGGTGGCAGACTTTTAATTCAGCTTTGGGGCCTACTAGTCCTAAGACGTGAAGGTAAATAAAATACCGGAAAGCAATTTTTTTTTTAAATTAAAAAGACGTCAAAATAATAAAGTGAAATGAGACATTAGTATAGTGGAACTGCCTCACTCTTTTTAAAGTAGGCATTTATTATGGTAGGTGTCCGACTTTTGGTATTCTTACCCTACCACCACTTCTAGTTTGTATATCTTTAAGTCATGTGAACATTCAAAAGCTCAACTCCAAACACATTCATGTCTCCAGATGTTCCAAGAATAGAGGTGCCATCTATTTTTACTTTTAGTTATTTTAATGAGACGAAACGCATCCAGGGCTTATGAATAAAAGGCGGGATGGACTATATTTGAATCGTTATGCAGGTAATTAAATGATAATAAATATAAATTTGGTTTGCTATTTATATTTATGTCCGACGCGCATCCAAAACGACAGAGTTTTGTCGCAGTTTTGTTTTTGTTTGAGCCCGTTTCAACAGAACGAACAAAGGTTTGTTCAATGAAATTATTAAAAGGTGTAAAAGATTTTTTTTTACAATATACCAACTTTGTTTTACAAAGTACTTAATAATAATATAAATTTACCTTACAACAAAACACAACTTAAATTTTTTCTGAGTTTTGCAAAACACCGGAACCTTTTAAAGTTACCACTTCTGGTCGGGACACAAACAGTCGCCAAAAACAGGAGTTTGTGATAAGTTGGACTATTATTTCTCCTGCGCGCGTTTTTTGGCCACTATCATCAAAATTGTTACGGTCGAAACGTGGATATTCTACACCAACGCAGAATCAAAACAGTCAATGTGGCGCCATTCAAGACCACTATCCACTGATATATAAGAAATGGAGACCCCATCAGCTTATTTTACTTTATTATTTGTATGGAATATGACGGTTTGAAATAGCCAATGAAATCGTACCCTCTCGCTCCTTCTCAAATTCCGAATGAATGAGTCCACCAAAGTCAAAAAAGTTTGAGCTATCTGCGTACTCGATTCGAAAAATCATGGTTGCCGTTTTTTGGGACGAAAAGAGCTTCATTTTGGTTGATAGAACGGGGGCCAACAATTTCACCTGATATGTACTGTGAAACGCTCACTAAACTGAAACGGAGAACTTCTATGCAGAGTGGTAAACTGGTACAGCGTTACGGGAAGATCCTTTTCTTACTAGGTAAAGTAGCCCTTACTTAAGTGATCAGAAAATGTCTGGACAGAATTCAAAATTTACAACGACAGTTCTCAGTTCGACGCAGTTGCTCTTGAAACCAGATAAATAAATTCTTTGAGTATATATGTTTATGGTACATAATAATAATCAATGGCGCAACAGCCCAAATCGGGCCTAGGCCTTGAAGTAATGCTAGAGTTACTTCATTTCGAGACCAACGGAACACTAGGAGGTGAAGTGGTCAGCTACACGCTCGTCCGTGATTATTACCCCGATTTTAACTCAGGTACTCATTTACAGCTGAGTGAACTGGTAGTCCGGCACCCAATACCATTTTCGAAAATTACTTGCCGCCAAGCAGATTCGAACCTGGTACCAGGTGCACCGAGGGCAAGTGCTCTAGCTACTAAGCCACCCAGACGTTTATGATACATATGTATGTATAAATGAAAGGATCTCATTTATCGAAATCGAATAAACACTTTGCAGTGGCTTTCAATGAAATAAATTCAATTCGGACATCATTTCCTGCGTGCTGTACTATAAGATTCCTACATACAGACACATCACATTTCCACTATGGAAGTGAATAGTCCTGCAAAGTGACAAGGAAAAATGTTATTTAAAGCTCTTCAATTTTGTGGAAGGAAAATGGTTTCATTGTTCGATGATTTCTGTTCTGTTAGGACTGTCAAGTCAAACAAGAAATTTCCTACAGATAGATTTTCGTTATTCCCTTGTAGTCTTGTAGTCTTGTAGTAGCCTTGCTCTTTATCATTTTTATGTATTTTTAGGAATACTTTTTATGCTTTGGTTGCAACTCTTTCTGTCTGTATCTAAAAGTATGTCCGACCCATGAACACATTACGAACTGACTGGTTTGACGAGGTACAAGTATTATGCTCTGTTTCCACTATCGCATTCATGTCCATTGGACGCGAATGCAGAGTGGATAGTGGAAACACTACATTCGTGTTCAATGCGAATCCCTTTGATGTGCGTCCAAACATCGTCATCGATGCGACTCTGCGCGGTTTTCGACTAGCATTGCGAACTAACACGAATGTGCACACGTTCACGCGATAGTGGAAACGCGGCATTAGTTCATATTTCATTTCTGGAAACTGCTATCTGACTAACACGTATACACGTATAATTTTTCAAAATGCTAAGTGCGTGCTATGTTGTAATCTCATAAAATTTCGCGACTCCCTCCACAATAGTTTCATTAGTGTAAGGATATATATTTTAAGATTTAACCCGATGAGATGCGAAGAGATTTTGACAAACAATTTGTTTTAATATCTATTATTATCAAAAGCTAGGAATCATAAATCTTCATTTTATAATTCCTGTTGGAGCACTTTCTGAACCGTTCTTTCTTCCTTGAAATTAAGCACTAATTAAACATCTCTGCTCTGTACACGTTGCACACGACCGAACGAATTTTCCGACACGAATTTTCGTTTTTCTGCTCATTGTCGAATCTTCAGTTATTAGAAAATTGGTTGAAATATCATAAGAGAAAATTTCCAGGCATTGATTACTTTTTCTATCTAAGGCTCTGTACACGTTGCACACGACCGAACGAATTTTCCGACACGAATTTTCGTTTTTCTGCTCATTGTCGAATCTTCAGTTATTAGAAAATTGGTTGAAATATCATAAGAGAAAATTTGAAGGCATTGATTACTTTTTCTTGAATTTCAATTGATAATTTTTATTTTTATTATATTTTTATTATAAAAAAAATCCGTCTATCGGTACGAATATTTGTAGTCCAAACAACTGAAAAATTCTTATAAATAATTTATGCATAGAGTAGGAATTGAACCCACGACATCGCCGAAGCAATGTTTACAGGAGCTAGTACACTACCACTGGACTACACCCGGCCTTTGACTGTTAACCTCTAGTTCAAACCATTTTACTACAATTGACAATAATTCCAGTCATCTAACCATTCACAAGCCTCTACCAACCCTAACCCAATGGTTAGAAAATCATTCCCAAGAAAAGAATTTATCTAAGTAAAATTGATACAGATCACATATAGATAACCTTCATGAATTGTCCTGCTCAATGCCAGACACAAGGTAGGAGTATCCTACGCGTACAGAAATATTGAGACCGCACCTTGAATTATTTAAAGAAACGATTACCATAAATTACCAAGGGAGTTCCGGTAAAAGTCGTGCTTCTTTTCTAAGCGAAGCCACCTGAAACCTACATGGATTCTACCTGGACTAAAGTTGTATAAAATATGTAGCCGAAAACGTATCGATATCAACCCTTGCATATAGAAATATGTCCGTATATCAACATACCTACAAGCTACATACAGAGTGAGTAGTGCAAGAAGAAATAGATATAAAGTCCCAGCCAACCACCCTATACCAAAAATTTTTTTCCCAGTCGATGGGTATATTTGGATCTAGGAGTGTCATGAATTTCTATAAAAACAACCCTGGTACAACCCTTAGTCGAAAGCTATGGCTGTACATACCGCGTTCGGCTGGAACAAAATTTGTATTTACTGTACTCTTGCCGGAAATTTATCCTTGCTAGTGTACGAAGTACGCTTTTATGTTCCATCACATTTTCATAATTTATCCATTTATGCCAGAGAATTTACGTCATGTCTTTCTAGAGAAAACCCGATACTATAGTGAAATTGATTCAACTATTTTTAAGCTGGGAATATGCTTTGCTATCAAGCACATAGCTCGAGGATGCGATTTGAATTATTTGTGGGGAAAATAATAGGGTTGTGATTGAAGATTTATTAACTTATAAAAAGAATTGCCAAAATTAAATCAGATCTTTAAGAAGTTCATAATTCTTAGAATGAGTTTAAATAACTGAAAAATTTATTTAGCAGCCTGGACGTAACTTTCTTTTCTGAAATGGCAACTTATCTGAAGTTGTTCTTGAGATATAAAAAAAGTTTTTCTTGAGGATTGGTCCTAGACCCATTCCAAAATCTTACATTCAGCATAGTCCATTTACGGACTTGTATAATAAAACCAAATTATATATCTCTGGTGTAATTGGTTCGGAAGATTTATCCTAGTCAACAGTTTTCACACCACTTTCCTCTTTAAAGTTTGGCTTCAGAATGTCTCGATTTCAGATTTCGAGAGTTTCGGACGCATCGACTCCCTCACTCAAACATTCCCACTCTCATATGGACCAAGTTTTTGCAAAAGGTGTCACTATGATAGCTGTATTTAAATGCCTAGTTCAACTTCCTAGCATAAGCGGTTCCTAAGATATAGAAATCATACCTCCTCATACACCTCCACCACCAAAAAGGTGGTAACTTAAAGGTTATCACCTATCCAACTGGGGTAATTGGAAAAGAAGGTGTTCGAAGAGCTTCTCAATATCGTGAGCCACTTCGACTGTCGACTATTATAAATTTTTGCAAATCGGTCATATCTTAAATAAGGTACATCAAAATAACTCCAAAAAGACACTTATTGCAAACCGTATGGAAATCATGGAACCAGTCGTTCGAGACACATGTAGAGACGATTAATTTAGGAGGAAATTTGGGGAGTGAATAAGTTCTTATTGCAGGTCAAATGGATTGTGTTTTGGCAATGATCACTGTTTCTGATATACTCTATGTCCCATCTGGAATCATGTAAAAACTCAAGATTTCGAAGTCGGTCGGCACCAAATGATCTTCTCTTGACTATTCAACTCTATTCTATTCACTCTAAATATCGGTTCCAGAGAAAGCAAATCACCCTTGACTACTTGATCATCCAACTCCGTACAACATTACATTCGGGTAGCTGACACCGTAATAAAAACATTGCGAGTAGCTAAGCATCAAATAATTGCTCTCATTAGCTGTGAAAAAACCAAAATAACATTTATTATTTGTGGGCGATACATCGAGTCTTGGCGTTCTTTATTTGCGCACTATACACCATATGCTACTTCACATACATTTGTAGTTTCACCTGTGCCTCTGTACACCGTACCTTATTGCTATCGGTCAGGTAAGAACATGAAAAATTACTCGACCGTGAAAAAATAAAACCATCGTTTAGTTTACATGCTTTTTTTTTCGCTCCCTGTACTTGTATTCTACAAGCATCTTCTGTATCGTCATAGAGTAGACAAACATTATTGGAGCACAACCAATTATCTAAACCCAGATAAATGGGCTTGAAAAAATTGAATCTTTCTTTGTTAGGTTCTATCTGCGAGTATGTTATCTTGGATAACCTTTTGATCTTTTGAAATTACTGGAGATTGAAATGAGATAATTTCAAAAAGAGTTGGGTTCGTAACAAACGGAAGAATCTGTATTGTAGTGATGTAGTGATTGAAACGCAGGCAACTTCCATAGCTCATGAATAATGATTTAATAAGTACATGCAATGCTTTGTGGTTATTATCCCCAATTCACCTCGTTAGTCGTTAGGACCACGTTTTTTTTTGTTACAAAAAAAGAAGATCTTAATAATTGTATTACAACTGATTATATACTACACATCCTCTTCTTAATATCACAGATTTTTTTATCGACAATCATCCAATGTTGTTGATGTTGATTTGCTCAAACAAATTCCTAAGCTTGTTAACCCTTTCCTTCGCGCAGTTGGTGCGCTAAAAGTGATTACGAATTTCGTTACATCTTCGTGAAAACGTATGTAAGCTTTTTACACTCACTAAAAGGTTGATTTTTGAACAAAACCCCAAATTATTACATAAAAAGCCCGAAGAAGTAAAAACCAATTTACTACCACATCAGACTATAGAAATATGTACGAGTATTGCAAAGTTAGTGAAAACGTTTGCAGCACCTTCACATCACTTCGGTGGTTGAATTTTTAAAACATCATGACTTCAGTTCTTTTGCGACTAGTTAAAAACCAATTTTACATGTTACCATCAGACCATAAGATGGCAAAAATTGTGAAATCGAATGTATAATATAAAATCCTGAAATATAAAGTCCGTAGAAGTAGAACCCAATTCAATATGTGACCTAAGAGATGTGACGGAATTCGTGAGAACGTGTGTTATCACCCAATCCCTGACTTGGATGACCAGTCCTAATTATTTATTACACTCCGGTAGGAAAAGGGTGGGAGTTTTCACCAAACTATGGCATATTGGAGTTCTCCCAGCTACGCTGCGAGTTCAACTATGTACATAACATATTTGCTGCTGCTAGTAAGCCTTCTCTATGGCCTAAGGGTCTGATAGTGAAGAAAGTTCTACCCAGGTCGCGAAAGAATTTTCTAACGTAATTGCAATTTCGTCTTCCTCGCTTTGCAGACTTCGAGCATCGAATATCGCGGTTCCTACTTCGAATTTACCTTCAATCTTTTATCAGACTGTTAGAGGACTGAAAACTAAGATAATTTCATTTAAAATTTCTGTTTTATCGAATTCCTTTGACATAATCTGTATTTCTGAGACTTGGTTGAATAAGTCAATATTAAACTCTGAACTTTTTCCGAGTTCTTATGTCTTTAGACGATATCGTGATCTTCTGTCCACTAACAAGTGTAACGGAAGTGGTATTCTTATAGCAGTTCGCAATAGCATGTTGTGTGATCTCTGCTCTGACTTCAATTGCTCCTTTGAATGTATTGCTGCCATGGTGAAATGTTCTAAGACTACATTATACATAAAGGGTCTACCAATAAGGACGAAAGGATTTAAAATTGAAATTAATGGTTTTATTAAATGGTACGTGTTATGCTATTTATGATTTAAACAGAATGCCGCTTAAATTACCACGACTTTTCTTGCACTGTTTGATCCTGTAATGACCAAATTTTGGGCAGCATTTCGCATGGTATGGACGCTATGGTGCTGCTAATGCTGGCTTCGAGCTTATCAAGATTCTTGGGTTTGTTGGTGTAAAGCTGTGATTTAACATAGTCCCACTAAAAATAGTCTAGTGGTGTTAAGATCCTGGTGGCCAGTTGTGAGGACCATTTCGTGAAATAACCGATTCACCAAATTGTTCACTCAATAACTACATCGTAACGCCCGCTGTATGGCAAGTTACGCCGTCTTGTTGAGCGCTACGAATCGTGTCGGTGGCTTACTATCGTTTAGAGTAAATTCAGTCTCCAACTCTTGAATTTTGCGACGAATACCGAGCTCAGAAGGAGCAGAATGACGACCACATTTTGAACCAAATGCTCTTTGAATAGCAATAAAACTTATTGAATTTTGATAGAATATTTGAATAATTTCCAAACGGTAGGGCAATGTAAAACGATTCATGATGAAATGGCAAACCTTACTGATGACAACTGACAGCAGATCTCAAATTTTGAAATTTAAATATGGCCGACATGAGCTATAAAAATCCTGTCGTCCCTATTGGTATACCCTATATATAAGAGAATTATGTCTCGAGGCGTATGTTTTAGCTAACTGATTAATGACGAAGAGGCAAGTAACGATCATTCCCCTACAAACAGATTACAACTCCGACACACACAACTTTTTTACCGGCGCAAATTTTCAGTAAATATTTTTGGCAATTCTCAGGCTTTTTATTTAAAATGAAAAGCAATACTCAGGAGCTGCATTTGTATACAGCGACAATAACCACTTTTTTACGAAGTGAAAGCGTAAAACGAAGGAGCTTGACGCTTTATCCTGCAAAAAAGTGAATAGTACGAAACACACCATATTTTACATTTGAATAAAATAATAGCAATATAATTTTAATACGCTTTTTTGTATACAATTGATAAATTTGTTGTAGATGTCGATACAATAAGTTAATTATTATGCAATAAGTACAATTAAATAGTAAATATATCTTTCGTTTTTATCTCTGCCAATTTTACACTGTTTAGTATTTTATTTAATTAAAGGAAAGCTTGTTAGTGTTCGTTCGAGACTAGCAATGACATGCAGAGTTAATTCGATCCCGACACAAAATCAAACAATAAATTAAAATATTAAATTAGTTCAGATAAGGTTTTCTGGAAGAATTCATTCTAACAAACTAAGTTTAACTTAAAAGCTGAATTAAATTAACAAAAGTTTTCGAAATGCTTTAACATTACAATTTTCTAATCAGTCATTTGCAATAAAGAATTTATCGTTGTGTCTTTATTTCCTCGATTCGCTTCGAATACCGATTTGATGACCTCCTTGTCAATATTGGGGAACATTTCTTGAACCTGAAATTAATGCTTCGATTAGTTTCCATCGGAATAGTAGAAATACTAAATAATTACCAGTTTAAGATCGGCCTCACTAATTTGCAATGGTGGCGGCGGAGGAGCTGGAGTTTGTTGTTGTGGTGTTACGAAAATTGGTAACGGTCGACCGGTAACACTCGGCACCATTACAACTGGTGCTTGTGCAGCAACTTGCGGCGGATAGACATACGGTTGTGTCGTGAAACTCAAAACTAAATCAATCGAGCCTTCAATACCTTCACCCTGTTTACCACTAAGAGGATACCATTCCTCGTGTGTTTCGCCGCGCAAAACAGTATCGGGAATTCGAATTTCCGTCCATGCTATCAGCTCGTCCATTTTAAAGCTACATTCGTCGTAAATTTCCAGATTGATTGCATTAACACCGGTTGGAAGTTGGCTGTGAATGACACGATTCCAATGCGGAGTTTTACCGCCGTTCGGATCGGTTTGTGTTTCATAAACGAAATGACCGACTCGGATACGAACGTACGGATCCATTCGGGTTAGACCGTAGTTCCGAACTAATTTGGCTTGAGCTATTGTAATGCTGAGGCGGCCGACTATATTTGGAGCCTAAAGTATCCGTAGAGATCATTAGTACCGATCGTTCGGTGAACTTACCAAAATCATTCTAACCACATAAGATGAAACAGCTTGTTGTTGGTAGAGCGCCATAGCCGCTTGACAATCAGCTGCTTCCTGGATTTCTCGAGGTGTTGCAACACGCAAAAAATCGGGTGGCAGTTGCCCTACCATTGCCTGAAATTAGAAGATAATTATAGGCATTTCTATCTTAGATATGGATATTGTTATCGGAGGTATTTCTTGTGGAAATGTTATCAGGCGGGTGGAGCGATAAGAATAAAAATATCGAAGATATGATTGCGAAAATGTTTATTAAAAATATTAGGTAAAGACGCACGAATTAGAGTAGAAGGTTGAAAAAGTTGATAAATGATTATGAATTAGTTCATTGTTGGAAAGCAGTAGCAATATATGTAGGCCTTCATAATTGTGGGTAAGCAGGTGCATAAAGTTGCGCTATGGGTCCTTCAATGACTGCCTTGAATTAACTGTGAAGGTACCACTAGAAAACGGTGGGGTTGACACTCTGTCTGGATAGATATGTATGTGTGTACTTAAAAAGGTCTTGAACAGACCAAATTGGAGTTGTAGCTACATTTAAAATGTAACTTAAAATTAAAGTTATGTTACATAGCTTTTACTTATTGATAAAGGTCATCGAGGAAATAAGCGCCGAGGTTCCGTCGTACCGTTCCCATAGGACGAAAACAGACAACTATCGTTGCATTCACGAACAGGAAAAACCGGAGCAAAATTGTAAGCCCAAAATTTTCTGATGGAAGGATCGAACTCTCCACTAAAGTCAAGATAAGTTTGAGAGTAAATTTGCAGTCTAGAATGAACTGGAAGCGCACATTGAACGTACTACCGATAAAGTCTAGGTCTTTCTCTGGATCTTCAGAAGTCTTATTGGCAAAAGTTGGTGTCTAAAACCAAATCTCGCTCCCGGGATGTATACGGCAATAGACCAATTTTCATAGATGTGCCATCTGCATGTTTACAGATAACCGAACAGTCCCAACTAAGTAAACTGCAAGAATTGGACTGTGCAAATATCACTGCGGCAATTCGAACCAGGAGGAAATTTTAAATCTTTCATTTTTAAATCTGTATGTACAAAAAAAGCCAGGCTCATGATGCACCGACTTCTATCTACTAGGGATGTGGAAGTAAACAAAACAGCATCCACAGAACTTGTGAGAGACTAATTTCCCCTTTCAGATAATAGGTCTAGGAAACTCACTCATTAGCATCCAACCTGACTCCCTGAAAGGAACAGTGGAGTGCAGACAGTCCAACCAATTCTTGGAAGGTTATTCCAAGAAAGGAACCCCATTTACCAGAATCAGGTGAGGCATCTGAGCGCACTAATTACAGGACAATACAATATGAAAAAGCATCTGTATACAAGTGGACTGATTTCAGACGATACTTGCAAATTATGTAAACAAGACGAAACTGCAGACCACGTTCTATGCCATTGCGAAGGACTCAGACCTTTTGGACATGACGTCCTAACAACATCAACTTATTTCGTAACTTATCGAAGAGGACATTAAAACGCATTGATATAATCGTCCTGAGTGAGCTATAAATAAGAGAGGTTAATCACGATAGGGGATTTAGACAATCCTTCGCCATCTACAATCTAATAACATAACATCAAAACTTATTTGATGACATGCAAGCTTCAGCTAAGTATCGTGAAATCACTTAAATCAAAAAGTTAAATTGTGAGAAGCTGTAAATTAAGTATTTTATGCTGCCGTTACCTTCATTACTCAGTTATTTAATGAGTTAATTAGCTACGGGACCCTTATTGAGCATGAGATTGCAAATAAATATGCGACTAGAATTCAGTAAATCATCAAAATGCCCAACTAAAAACATACAAAAATTATTGTTAAAGTAATATATCTCAGTTTGCACCCCCCTCCGAGGTCCGCAACATGCTCAAAATGGTTAAAAACGTAGTTTCTTGTGTGTGAAAAATGTGAAAAATATTTTTTTTCCTCTCATTTCATGCTAGGTTCGTCAAGTTTGTTTATTTGTTAAATACTATTGACAAATGCAATTTCTGAATGAATTTTGTATGTATGTAAAGGGTAAAGTATGTTCGATTTCATTCATATCGGCTACCTACTATTTTACTACGAACGTATTAAGCAAGTGTCAAGCTTACGATGAAGTACTTAAAATGTACGATTTGTGATATTCGCTGGAGTTGGAGTTGCAAGGTTGCGGGTAGAGTATGAGGTCGCAACTTGCTATTAAATGCTATTATTGCTAATTTAACATGTTCCGTATGTCTGATGGGGTTTCAAATTCGTATTAAGATAAGAGAAGGTGATTTAAATATTCTGTTCGATTTGCAAAACTTTTGGAATTTTTTTGGAGGTTCCAAAAACATGGAATTGCTATTTTTACTAAATTTGCCACGATGCATGTCGCCTACGAGGGTTCAAACTAAACACGACTTTCAGTATACAAATTGCAACCAAAAAAAAATAATTTTTTTTTATTTTAATCCTGTTAAAATTATGTTGCATGCAAAAAAAAAGGGGGTGCACATCTACACATATGTTCCTGATGCCAGTAAAAGGTATAATCATAATTTGCATAACTCCGTACCTCAGAGGTAAACTGTCGTAAGTGACATTTCGTAAAATGTTCAGTAGAGCATTTTATAACTATACATTTCCTCTATCAAGACAAGGCAGATACGATTAATACTCATTGATTATTTTGGGTTCCTTTAGCTCTGCGGATGCGATGATTTACCACTTAAAAATATACATCCCAACAATGCAATTACATTAATAATCCCAAAATCGAAAATTTGGTAGTTACGACAGTTTACCTCTGAGGTACAGAACTATTGGAATTTCTTTCGAGCACTTTTTGTTAAAAATATTAATTGTTAATAACATTATATTTTGCGGCCCTTAAAATGGGTTGCAAATCTAATACAATATCGAAAATACCCGGCTCAACACTATCCTAAGTTTGCATAACGTTTTTAATTTTTTTGTAGTCTACATAACGAAACTACGTTTTTAACCATTTTGAGCATGTTGCGGACCTCGGAGGGGGTGCAAACTGAGATTTATGACTTTAACAACGAGCTTAATCAATTCCCAAAATTTCAAAATTTTTGGAGTTCTTGGTAAGTTCAATGCCTTCATTGATTGGCCTTATGAATGGCACTATAAACACACGTAGAAATTTCGGGTTTTCCCCGGATTTTCCACAATTTCGCATTAATTCGTTTGATGATGGTAATGAGTTATTTTAATTTCCGTTTGTCTGCAAATTTATTTGCTTTCGGACTGTTTGCGTGAATGAATATTGTGTCAATCGAATGTCGTTTGTTACCAGTCAAATCGTTCCATACAGGACCAGTGTGACCGTTTTGATATTTCTCGGCACATTTGGGTAGCAATTCTGAGCTTGGGTAGCAGAAATATTTCCTAATGCTACTTTTAATTAAATGGAACTAGTTATACGTCATAACATGCTTATCCGCTACTTATAACAATGTATATCCACTACAAACTTAAAATGTTTAAAGAAAAAATAATATTTTAAAGTGTGAACATTTATTTAGGAAAATCAAAATTCACACAAAATGGACATTTTGCCCTTCGACTATTTTTTTGATTTTAAGGTTTCAGTATCCCTGGATTCGTTTCATCACAGGTTACAACTCAAAGGCCTCCTTAACCTTTAAATGTTTAGGTTTAAGAAAAACCCAGTTAGGGGCAAAATCACCCTTAATTCTAATAGTGCAGTCAACCCTCGTATAACACGATACTCGTAGAACACAATTTCGATATAAAGGCCACCATACACTATCATTCTTGCATGTCATGCATGAATTTTGATTTGCCATACACGTTCATGCCAACCAGTCTCGCTTCAAAACTCAAAGTGAAATGGTCGGCGTAATAGTGGCTTGTGCTCTCCTAATCGACAGAATTTTGGACGATTACCCATACGCCGCACAGTGGGGCGTTTGCCCGATCTAGCTGGCCAAAATTTGGTTTTTTAAACATGCAAAACCAATTAGGGAGTTTCAAGAAGGTTTTTTTTACCTGTATTTACTATAAAAGCCGTGGGCTTAACTCAAAGTTGCCATTTGTAAAAGATAATTTCTAACGGAAAAACCTATGTTAAAAACTAACTGTGATCACATAACTTTTTCGTGAGTTAGTAAAATTAAGAAATTTTGAAAAATGGATATTGAAGTAGCAGGTATGTATTTCATTTTTACCATTTATGGGTTTTCAAAGATATATAGTTTTTGAACTAGATAGTTTTAAATTTTAGTATAATTTGAGATCTATTTTTTGAAAAAGTTACATTTTCAAAATTAAAAAAGCTATATAAATCCGCACGCTTCCGTCGAAATTTATGTGGCAATATGAAGGTCAAATATTGATTCTTAAGTAGTAAAAAAAATTTCCTGCTTATATCTGCTCAGCGAGATTTTATAACAGTTTATGTTGATAGCGGAAATTCGAAATATTTATATTTTGAAGATAAAGGACTCATTCCTTGGTAAAGGCCTTGAACAAATGTCACTTGGGTCCGAAACGTTACAAAAAAAATAAATCAAATGGTATCTCATCCGGAAAACTATTATATAATAGTATTTTCAGTTAAAAATGTGATGTGAAAACATTCAACAAAAAAAGTATATATTAATTTTTTACAAATTTTTTTTTTCGAGAAAATATGTTCCAATTATTATTACTGAATAATAACTAAATAATACCTTATTTTAAGATGAATTGATAATATAAATAATATTGGCCAGCTAGATCGTGCAAACGCCCCACTGTGCGCCTGTGCGCAAAATCGTTTGAATGCGCGTAGTTTTCAAACCCGTTGAGATATTGACATGCAATTTTTATGGTTGGTAGATTGGATGAACCCCAACAACTGGTACCTTTGGGAGGTGTGGAAGTATGAAAAGGGAGGAGACGGGAGGGTTTTAGACGAAACATTTTTGTTTCCAGATCTCAAGAACCACTTACGCTATCAGGTTGAAACTTGGAACTTATGTAGTAGGTACTATGATAGTGGACTCATTTGCAAAAATAAAATGGTTAATAAGGGTTGAGGGGTGTATAAATGGGGGAAAACAATGAGTCTGAAACGTATGAAAGCCGGGATTCAAACATTCTAAAATCCATATCTCTTGAATAATTTATGTCAGAAGTTTGAAACTCTGTTCTTGTCGTCAGGTATACTTCAAGATTAGACTAGGGTGGGTGTGAGGTTGTGGGTCGTGCAATACTTTGGGATTACATTATCATTCGAACCAATTACACCAGGAAGAGAAAATTTAGTTTCTGTATATAGGATCACAAGAGGAGTCTACTGAAAGTACAATTTTTGAGGGGACGAGAGGGTGAGCGCGATAGTGTTTGAGACAGCAATTTCTCAAAAAATGTAATTTTTATATCACTGAAACCGTATTAGATATGATCTTGAAAACTTTACAGGAGTTAAGGTGAGGAGGCATTTTTGGGGGTGATGGTGAAAGGGGGTAGAAAGGAAAATATTCTGATTTTTATTTCTCGAAAACCGTAATGAATAGAAGGCTAACAACTTAGGATTATTATAGAGTTAAATAGGGGTAGCATGATACGGCATGGTTTTTTATATCTCAGAAGCGGTTTATGCGAGAAAGTTGAACACATACATATGTAGATGCAATACTAGAGTAATTAAACCAAAAAAAGTTTAGATTTTGTTTATATTCAGAGATTGAGTAAGAAAAATGTATGTATTTTCACGAACTTCTTTAAAACTTTTAGATAAATATATCGAGCTATTTTACTTTTGCGGGTTCTACATATATGCGCCTGAAAATATTCTTCTAAATTTTTCGATATCTAACCCCTAACGGGATATAATGCGGTTGTGGACATATTCACGAATTCCTATATATTTCTAAACCAGGAAGCTGTAATGAACGGTATTTTTTAGGTTGTCAGTTGCATAGTAACCTACATCGCTTTAAAACACGCAACGCGTCCCGAACTTCTACCGAAAAAATAATAAAGTTGCGCCCGAACGGTTGACCGATTTTTTGTCTGCGTCGATCCACCCGTACCTGACTAGGTGCCGACATGGCGGGGTTTTATGGCAAGTAATAAGCAAGGCGCGAAACTTCGTAGTTCTAGTGCAATAACACGATCATGAAATTCAAAGAATTCTATAACCATAAAATCGCAAATTTCATTTAGAAATAAAATTCGATTACTAAATTCCTAGAAGAAAACCAGAAATTGTGAGTAATTTAGCCTTATGAAGATTCACACAACGCACATGGCAATAAGATATTGATTTTCCGTTAGGATACGAAACAAAAATCAAAGAAAATCTTTTTCTGCTTTCAATGAGCCGAGTCTTACGACTGTCCTTATATCTTTGTAGCCTGTGCTGATAAAGAGATTTGTTCTTAATCGGCCTAAAGTTATATTTAATATTTACTTTGAATAAGGATATGGGTAATAAAACGAATTTGGGTAATAAAAACTAAGGACACAACAAATACTATTATAAGCCGGACATCAAAGGATTTTTTGTCTGACTCAATCTACCCGTACCTGACTAGGTATCGACATGGCGAGGTTTTATGACAAGTAAAACTTCGTAGCGCTAGTGCAAAAATACGATCATGAAAATCAAAGAATTCTATAACCATAAAAACGTACCTATGTATGTAGGTATCATTCAAAATTAAAATTCCGACTGCTTAATTGCCAGGAACAATTCTAAAAATTGTGCGTAATTTAGCAATCATATCAGCCCTATGAAAATTCACGCAACGCACCTAGTAATAAGATACTATGTTTCTTTACAGTCAGGATACGGAACAAGAATCAAATCGCCATTAATGAGCCGTCATCCGCATTCGAAAAATGTAAAATTGGAATGACGATCGCCATAGACCATCATGCATGTTGTCCTGCGCGTTGGCTCCGCCCACAAAAATCAAAATTATTTGATTTTCATCATGCCGCATGACGGCCGGCATGAAATGCCATCATGCAGCCCCATATACGAGAGATTTTTGAGAAAAATTCAAATATTCATGCAAAAATGATAGCGTATGGTGGCCTTAACACGGTACTGAAATTCCGTCACCCCTCGCATAACATAAATATTGATACATACAATACATAAATATTGAAACTTTGTTTGGCTTTGCTTTAAAATATGAACTGTTAAATCATTAAAGATAGCTGCTTGAAATAAAATCATTTTTTTATGACTTTAAATTTTATAACATGCTTTTGGATATAACACGGAACGAATTTTTGTAATTTGCATTACTTCTAGGTTTTGCTTAACACGGTTTCGATATAACACGGTACGAATTCATCGTGTTATACGAGGGTTGTCTGTATCCCTGAATCTTGAAAAGTGAAACAGCTGACAGTTGATATAAACTTGCACAATCATTGATTTTGGTTTTTACCATGTTTATGTTTTAAGGGGCCGTGGGTCAGGTACGACCATTTTTTGTCCCTGTTTGATTTTTCTTTCTTGAGAGGATTTTAATCGTTTGAAATCGTTTTTCGGTCATGTAATTTGGCGTGTACAATACGCTTGCATCTTTCGCTGTCTATCAGCGAACTAATTTTGATTTTACAGAAAAAAATAGTGTTATATGTTTTCAAATTATTTGAAAGGCATAACTATTAAAAATCAATACTTTTTTCATTGATTTATCTTCAAGAAATACCAATTAATTATATCATCTATGATACTTTTCAATGAAATGCGGTCTTCTTATGTAATTGTTGCCATGAAAATCGTGAAAAATTGCTTCAGTTTGACTTCATATATTATTAACAAAAATTAAAATTTTTTAAAATTTTTTTTATGGAAGTCCTTCTTTAAGATTTTTTCTAGCATTATATTAAAGAAAATGACATGTTATTTATTCAAGAAATAGGAAATATCAGTTCAAAAACATCGAATTTACGCATTTTAAAAATTTTTCAAGGGTTGTTGTTCTAATAGCATTCTTTCCAAATACAGTTTTGAATTTTTTTTTTATGGATGTACTAGTTTACATACCAGCTAATAAAATGGTGTAATTTTATTTTGTTTTTTTGTTGCCATTAACGTGAAATATTTGTAAGAAAACAGTCATAAATCATCAAAATTGGTCGTACCTGACCCACGGCCCCTTAAGGCTGTGAGGAGGAGGAAAATATTGAATTTGTTATTTTAGAGACAGATCAACAGTTTTTAGTGATAATCAGATCATGGAACAACAGAAACAGAACATCAAGTCGAGGAACAACAAGGAATTGAAGAAACCACAAAGTCTAGGCTGGCTTTGCAACTGGACGATTCATTTGATAGTCAAAGTATCATGTTTTGGCGTTACACAAGTTTTATAGCGGCTAATTTAACCAGGGTAGTAAAATTTAGTCGTGTAGTAACACAGTGGCAAAAAAATGGCAATAGTAGCATTTTGCTACCATCGTAGCACTTGTGGTCACACTGTAACAGGACTCGAGAGTTCCAAGAGAATAATTGACTTTGTTCACCAACGCCGTAGCTACCGAATATTTCGGATTTGCATTGTACTCTTCATTTTGAAAAATGGATAAAACGAGCGAGATTTTAGGGCTTCGGTTACTCTTCATTTGGATGACCTTGTCTATGAGACAACTGATACTCAGGTGGAGATTTGAGGTTAATTTGATGATGTTTGGGTGCTTCCAACTGCATTGCTCTCTGAGCTGCACTTGAGTTGACAGAGGTTCACCGAGGAGACATAGGGTCTACTGTTCGGAGTAATGTCCGATGTTAATTACAGATAACTAACTGCTGGTCGGTCGCATAATCAACACAGTGACTACTCAAGTTCTAGAGAACTATTAAAAACTGTCAACAGATTACGGTGATATCCAGCGCTTCGTTGAGCTTGACCTAATCTCTGAAATTGCATTAGCCATTAAATGAATCAAAGCAAACGCAAAAACTGTATCGAGAGCATATGCAGACTGTCAGAGTGCAGGTGTAAAGCTTATTAATACTAACTGCCTGACGATGCCGCGCGTTCACAAACCCATCCAGTCTAATCCTCCTTGCACACTCGGCGCTTCTCTCATCCTCAAGGTCTGTCCGAGTTTCGACCTCTTTCACCGCTGTGTCAATCGAAGCTAGTCAGAGCCAGACTACAAAAGTAATCACAATTGGAAATAGCGTAAAACAAAAAAAAAAAAAGACACCCCACAGCTGTGAGCTCTGAAATTGGAGCTGTGGTGTCGAAGTCAATTGGCTCGGCGACACAATTCTTTGTGCAAAGTACGGCTTCCCATTAATCGCGGGAACGGGAGCACTTTGCGGTCGAGTGACTCACTCAATCGTTAAACTTATAAAATCGCTGATAAGGGCCGGTAAGCGTTGACAAAAAAAACAACGAAATTAATTTCGCAAACATTTTTGCGTATGTGTCATCGGCCCGAGACACTGCAGTGAAGAAGACCTGGTCCACTAAACCAAATGATAGCGATGTAAACAAAAAGCTGGGCGGGCAGACGGAAATTTTCCTGCTCTTCGGCCTTGATCACGGTGCAATTGATTTGCACCGGCAATCGAACGGCTTCGAATTGCGATCAGAATGTAATTGGAACGTTTTCTTACCCGTTTCCAGCGATCCTCGCGCGTTTCCACATTAACAGCTGCCATTTTTCGCACGTCAAGAAAATCGAAAACAAAAAACTTTGCACACAGAATTCGCAAGTCGCAACTTTCGGACAGCACGACACAGAGGAGAATCGAAAATGTCAGAAATGCGCACCAAAGTGACAGTTGTGTTAATGGTTTTTTTTCCTATATTGGGAAATTCGAAGGGGCAGCTAGCGAAGGGTTTGCTGAATTTGAATGCATGTTTTAAATTTTAAATAAGCATCCGGTTTTATAGTTAAAAATAGTAAAACAGAGTGATGAAAATACTATCTAATCATTAAAAACATTCCAATTGGAAAATCAAATATTTATGAATTTCTCTGGCACGGCGTAGCCTAGCACACCCACGGCAGTGCCATGTGTACTTGAAATTCTTGCGGTTTGCGGCCAACTTCATTCGTTTTGTGATTTGCAAAAACGTCAAAGTCGCGGTGAAATTTTGTGTTGTCATTCGAGTCCGGCAAAGAAATGGTAAGAATTTCAATTTACGTGTTTTTATTGGGTTTTTATTGTTGCAATCAATTGAGAGCATTAGAAATAACAAAAATTAGGAGTACTTGGTATTGTGTAAATCTTATTTCATGCGATTATATTGCTCAATGTCCCTAACCTCACTGTTTTTCGGAGCTTCGGCCGCTGTATGCAGTGTGTTTGGCTAGGGCTGGCTTTTAACTTGTTCCTTCTTTGAATCACGGATCGCTGTTTAATTTTTCTGGTATCCTATATGGTGGCTCATTCAAGAAATGTGGTGCCAATATTCCCTTTATAACTTTGACTCGTTGCCAGTCGTTGCGATTGGAGCTCCTCTTGTACTTCAGACAAGACGACAACTAGGAGCCTCCTATTTTATCAGTAAAAATGACTTGGAGATTACCCTTTTATGCAATTGCACAAATAGAACCACTGAGGTTGAGGGTACAATGGTGTAATAGGGGATTTATAGTAGCGGAACAGGGTGCATCGTCTGAAGTGACGGTGGACGTTGTTTTTGAAATGCTGGCCTTACTTTGCGGCAAACAGATTGGCTGTAGGTAGAAACAACACGTTTCTGTACGAAAGGAACTGAACAGTATACTCCTCAGCGTGTGTAACTTGCAGAGGAGCGACTAAGTGGGATGTATAAGTCCTTAGTCCTTACTACTTATTTAACATGAAAATGTCGATCTCCTCGGTCATTTCTTCGATGTTCGAGTGAGTCTTCTATAAAAGGAAAAAGTGCTAAATGAGATTTTTGGCCCAGCCTAGATATGGAAATAGTAGTTTAGATTAGATTGGTAAAAAGGGTCCCTCGAATTATCGGATTCCTCTACGATCCCTGCGCTTTCAATGAAGCTTAGTATTTTGCGAAGAAGAATGGTCAATAATTTCGATGGTTCCATGAAACCCTGAAGTGACGAATTGTTTTCTGAGCTAAACCCTCATTCACAGCGGATGTGCTGTGGTATTTTGTTTTCGTCATCGCAAATTTCGCAAAGTTTAGTCTCAGAAAGACCAATCCATCAATATGGAGATGCTTCCTTATGTAACAATGTCCAGAAGGAGCTCTCACTAAGGTACGGGTCTGGTGTTTGCTTAACTTCAGATACTCATATGTTCTTTTCTGAGAATGCTTTGGATAAAAAGCGTTGAGTGCGCGCTGTCGAGTCCCAGTAAATGTCACTTTGCGATTTTTCCCTCATTCGGATGTTCATTTTGCATTTGCTTTATGATACCCCACAGTATGGATATGGTTCCATAAAGTCAGCATGGGAAGCTTTCCTAGACATTAAGTCGGCCATTTCATTATCTTCATAGCCGCTGTGTCCCGGAAACCAAATGAGGTAAATACTGTTCTTGTTTCCGAGTTCAGTCAGGCATTGAAGGCAATTCCAAACGAGTTTCTAGTAGATTTGAACTGACTGAAGGGCCACTGTTGCTGCCTTGCTCTTCGAGAGAATGTATTTTTGTTGGTTTTTGTATCCCCGTCTGATACTTTCTCTAATGCAAGGCGCTTCAGAGAAAAAGGGTGCCGTATTGCCTCCAGTATGTAAAGGGGTGGGCCATTTAGTGGTTTCTTTTTAAATCATAGGTTATTTTGACACTGAAAGCTGTTTCCAGCTCAAAATCTTGCCAGAAAGTCAGTATCATACCTCCGCGTAACGAAATGAGTCGCTTTACGCTTGAACAACGTATTGAACGGACATATTGAAAACTTATTTCCAAAGTGAGTGCTGTGTAGTCCAAACAGTGCGTTTTTTGAAAAGAAGTTTTGACCGAAATGAAGTACCACCGCGCCGTAAGTTTGTGCAAAAAGTTCGTTAGACTGGCATGCTAGTGGACAACACTCATGGCCCCCGTCGTCGCACAGACGAGAATGTGGCTGCTGTAGCCGAAAGTGTGGGACTCGCTCCACACACATCAACTCGCCGTCGATCTCAACAGCTCAACATTTCACGCACTAGCCTGAGGAGAATTCTACACAAAGATCTCGAATTATTCGCTTACAAGGTCCAATTGACTCAGCAATTGAAGGCGCACGACCATCCGCTTCGTTATCGCGTCGCTATTAGGGTCTTAGAGCATCTTGAATTAGACAACGATTTTGGGCGAAAAATCATCTTTTCTGAGCAGTGCATTTTCATCTCGGCGGCTACGTTATGAAAATAAGGCTGAGAACAACGTTTCGGTCAACGGTAAACGTTACAGGGTCATGTTATCCGATTTTTTTCTTACTGAAATTGAAGACATGGGCTTGGATGACGTCTGGTTCATGCAGGATGGCGCCCCATGCCACAATCGATCTTTTACGCACCAAACTCCCAAATCGTGTTATCAGCCGTCTTTGCGATGTCAATTGGCCGCCTCGGAGCTGCGATTTGACCCCTTTGAATTTTTGTTTGTAGGGAACCGTGAAGGATAGAAGTTATGTCAACAATCCAGAAACGATTCAAGCACTTTAGGCCAATATCATCCAAGCAATCTGTGAGCTACAGCCCGAAACCATCAACAAGGTCTTGGAAAATTGGAGTGAAGAATGCGCCATTCAAGAGCCAGTCGAGGCAACCACTTGAACGAAGTTGTATTCCATCATCAATCGCAATGTTTACTCTTACTAATAAAGCCATAATACATGGAAAAAAATGTAATTTTGTTCATTTTATTGCATGTTTAAAAAGAAACTTGTATTTGGCCCACCCTGTATAGCTCTAGGGCGCCTAGAGTAGCTTGAAGTCAACAGAGGAAAAATTTCTACTCCACCAAGAGATGTATTTGCGATCGACAACAAAACATTTCGCTTAAGAGACGGATGACAGGACTGCATTGTGTTCCAGCCTATTTTCTTTCCTTTTCATTTCATGATAGGATTGAGGTCTGTAGCTCTCTACTATACTGTAGAAGCACGCCCGACTTTGGTAGCCCCTCACCGCACTAGGTTACACGGTTCATTGAACTCAGTAGGTCAGTTCTGTAACTTATGAGTGAGAAATTTCTCACCAAAAAGTCAAAATGAGGAATTAATGCAGTTTTCTCTCTGTATTCTCACCAAATGAGAAATAAAAGATTGCCAAATGCGTAGTCAAGTATGGTGTTAACTGATACAACTGATAATAATTATTTAGGACGTTTCCCAATACCTTGCTTCGTCTACGTCAGTTCATGACGTTAGACCCAGCAAAGTAGTGTCTTGATTCCTTGTTGGTTTTTGCATTAACTACTTCGTATTCGAACAGTTTGCTGTATAATCATAGCAAGCTTTCCCTTAAACGTAAAAAAAATCAAATTTTTCTATAGAATTTAATTTAAATTTTGATTTATGAAGTGTCAAATAAGCATCAGCTGACGGCTAAGCCAAGCTTTTTCTAAACTGTTATAATAGCAATGCTATGCTGTGACGTCAACATAGACGTAGACGAAGCAATGTATTGGGAAATGACCTAAGTATCACTAATTTTGACTTATTTTATTTTTAGTTTCGCAATCAATACGATAGTGATGTTACGGTGTGGAGTCCACAGGGACGTCTTCATCAAGTCGAGTACGCCATGGAAGCCGTCAAGCTCGGTTCAGCTACCGTTGGTCTGAAAAACAACGACTATGCTGTTCTCGTAGCCCTGAAACGTGCCTCATCCGAACTGGCATCGTATCAGAAGAAAATCATACCCATCGATGATCATTTGGGTATTTCGATTGCCGGAATTACAGCTGACGCTCGTTTACTCAGCCGTTACTTACGCTCGGAGTGTCTTAACTACAAGTACTCGTACGATACTCCATATCCCGTGCCCCGACTTATCATGAATTTGGGTAATAAGATGCAAGTAACTACGCAACGTTACGATCGCCGACCCTACGGAGTTGGATTGCTCGTAGCCGGCTACGATGATCAGGGACCGCATATTTTTCAAGTTGTTCCGTCTGCCAACTATTATAATTGTAAGGCAATGTCGATAGGTTCGCGTTCGCAAAGTGCCCGGACTTACTTGGAACGTCATTTGAGCGAGTTTAAGTCACGTACAAAGGACGAACTTATCATCGACGGTATCAAGGCTTTGAAGAGTTCGCTGCCAAACGATGATACGCTCTCAACACTTTTGGTAAGTTGGATATGCATTCGATCGCATCTGATGCTAAAATCTAATTATATTTTTGTTTGTGTTTCAGGATATTTCCATTGCGGTTGTTGGAAAGGATCAGCCATTCAAGTTATTGAGTGATGAGGAAAATAAATACTATTTGGATCGTACGCCAGCTAAAACCGGTTCAAGTTCATCGTCGGCATCATCAGCTGCTCTACCGGGTCCCGGGCCGGGCCCTGACGAGGACAATGAGCCACGTCCTCCCCCAAACGATCCACAAGTTTCCGTGGAAACCATGGAACAGTAAGCAGCGGTAGTTTTGATACATCTTCCTTTATCTTTTCGGTTATTATGCTTGGAAATTGGAGTGGGGATTCGGTGTTAATCATGTTTGACTATTAGCAACGGATCCCCACTCGAATATGAATTAAATATGCCGTTATATTATACTATCTCTTTACTTTAAATTGCATTGGTTTCCTTTCTTTTAAATACAAACAAACTATTATCGCATTTGAAATTGTTTTTCTTACTGCTTCATTGCACTCCCACATCTTGGAACAAATTTTATTCCTAAGATACGGTATGCGGTTTTAATCGTTGTTGCGAAATTGGAAATACCAGCAATCGGTTTTAAGAACCTTTTACTTGAAAAATTTATGTTAACTCTTATTACAGTGAAGTAATGGCGAAAAAGTGGTATTCAAAACGCTTATAAGTCTTCTGTTAATCGTCGTGCAGTAAGTGTAGCTAGGCCATTTAAGGTCCTTTGTCTTGGATCTACTTAAAAGACTGACGGAGCTTCGTGGACTAACGAACTCGATCTTTACTTAAAACTAATTCGTGTAAAATTCGACTTTTTGGATTTCTTTAGTTAAAGGCAGTTACAAGTCGGTAAAGTTTTCTGAGTTTTACTATTAGTGCTCGCAGTGCGAAACGTAACTATTGAACGTAAGATTTGTTTATGCTTAACGTATGAATCTCAACAAAATGTAACTAGTATGTGGAAATGACATTTTCATAACGGTTCCTTGAAAAATCTAGTTAATTGAAAAAAAAACAAAAACAAAGTGCCGTTATTACGATCTTCAGTTAAACTCTAACCGGAACTTTAACTGCAAGTTTTGTATGAACATTTGTCAGTTAAAGTTCCAGTTAGAACGTAACTGACGATCGTAGGAACGGGCCTGAATTTGGACGGTAAGGTGTCGAGAGCTGGAAACCTTTTATACGAGAATTCGATTATTTCTACACCGCAGTGGAATGAAACAATACAAGCATCAATGGCTTGCCTAGGATGTACTTTATTTCGAAACAGGAAGCTTGTGGAAGTTAACTAAAAAAAATCATTATTTGTAATCGTGATGGCATGTAAGAAGCGTCATAGTTACGGCTGCAGGATAGCAATAAGCAGATCATATGTTCGAATCGCTATTAACTCGAAAGTAGAAGACAATACCAGCAGTGCTCATTGCTCAATCTCAGAAAAGCACCAAAAGTACAGTTTTGTCTTTTCAAGGTTTATCACGTAGGAGGTGCAGGATAGACTCTGCAACCTGCAACCATTTAAAATTGAATGTGTACAACATTTTAAATTCCTAGCTTGAAGCGTTTAAAAGTATTGGGGAAAACTATTGTTGAACCGGTGTCGACTTTTTGTATAGGAGCTATCGGAAGGAGTAAAGGGATTTCGCTGACTAGTAAACTCGAACTTTGTTTTCACTCAAAACTAATATATATGTACAAAATTCTGAATTAGTGGCTAAACTATTTCTTTATTTTCGTTTTAATTTAGGACATAGGATTTTTGTATGACAGCTACTCGAAGGAGTGATGTGAATTTTTCGATATTCATGCCTTCAATGGAACTGTTGGAAAAACCAACGTAAACAAAATTTCAAAGTCGTATCTTAAAGCGTTCTGAAGTTATCGATCAATTCTGGTAAACACGTGTTTTAAGGACTTTTGTATGATACTCGTATGTACCCGAAGGAGTTGACGGATGTTACTAATTAATGAACTCAGTCTTGTTTATGACTTAAAACAAATTTCTGCAAGATGTTGACTTCCTGATTTAACGCGCCTTAGAGGTATATTGGATTCTGATACTTGTATAAATTTTATAAGGAGTTTTGTTGGCTTTGCTATATCTGATGTCACAAACAGGTATAATAAGACGTAGACGAAGCAAAGTATTCGAATACGACGTAAATATAAGGTTAAAGCTAACCATTAATATCGGTTCGCGCGATATATAAATCGAAATTTTTTCTTTTTGATCAACCTTTATTTCTAGTCTTCTCTCCTAGTATATCTACAGACAGTCTTTAAGATTCAATTTTGTGGCATTAACCGTTTAGGAGATATGGATTTTAGAATGTCTAAATGTCCCTCAATCTACCCTTTTATTCGGGAATTTTTCTTTAGAAGAAAATGAAATTCTTCCGATTTGATTTTTTTTATATGTTTTTAAGGTCGCATGAGTCAGGTACGACAATTTTTTATACCAGTTTGATTTTTCTTTCTTGAGAGGATTTTAATCGATTGAAATCGTTTTTCGTTCGTGTAATTTGGCGTGAACAATACGTCTGCATCGGTCGCTGTCTATCAAAAAACATTTGTATTTATTTATTTTTTTAATTATTTATTGCAGTTTTTTAACACGAAATCTGAAAAAAAATTCATATATATTATTTTTCTGTAGCCTTGTAACTTTGATAGGAACCTCGAAAAAAAGAATTTGGTTGAAAAATAACAAAATGGCGAAAAAAGTCCTTTTTTTAGTGGAAATCGGGCTGTAAAATGGAAAGCTAGTGACGGAAAAAAAAGTTGGAGGTTCCTGCGATAGCCATTGATGTGTGGAGTAACATATTCAAATTGCAGCCCGATCGGCCGGATAGAAAAGCTGGAATGTGGAGGGCCAGCCGAAAAAAAGTTGTTTCGAGTAAATCGATTTTAAAGTTTTAACAACAGATTTATTGTATAGAAAAATCATACTTACTTACCATTTTCACTATTTTCACACTCTTACAAGATGTTTTACACGAAATAACGAACGTACACTAGCTGTTTGTATAAACAAAGTTATAACATGCTCGAAGTCACGTGCAAACAATAGGGGAGGCCCGGCGGTTTACAGCTTCCGTGCGACTCAGCGCGCAAAACTACGAGACGCTCTCGTATATGTGCTATAACTTCGTAAATATTTCGAATTTCGGTCTGAATTGTTTACAATATATTCTTAATGTACAGTACTTTCGAATTGTGTAAGAAAAAAAAAGTATTTTTTCAAACCAAGCTACCAGAGTACTACCTTAAAGAGGTACTCATGAAAAAATTCAACTCAGGTCGATTCTCAATTCCTTGCTTAAGTCTACGTCTACGTCTAGTTATAACAGTTATGACGTCAGACCTAGCAAATGCGTTGTTGGTTTGTGTCTTGGCTATCAGTCAATCTAAAGCTTTTATTACACTGTATGATCACTTGGTCAAACAGTGCAATACAAGCTTAAGGAAACGTAAAAAAAATTCAAATTTTTGATTTTTGCAGTGTCAAATAAGCATCAGCTGATCCACTGCGAGCTTTTTCTAAACTGTTATAATAGCAATGCTATGCTGTGACGTCAACATAGACGTAGACGTAGACTTAGCAAGGAATTGAGAAACGACCTCAATACTGCAAGGAGCTGAGAAGCTACGAGCACCCCCCCCCCGCCCCCCTAGAAAAGTTGAAATGACGGCCCTGATGAGAACGCTCGACCACAAGTTGCAGAACCGGTCAAAACCTATTTGGGAATCCTGAAATGGGAATTTTTGACCAAACTTAAATTACCACTGGTACAGATCGATGACTCTTGGCCTAGCTGATTAGCACTATCATTCCCATGAAGGTGCCAAAATGGATCGATTCGTGGATCAACTAAAAAAAGTCGTTCATTTAAAAAAAAAAGGCTGGAACATATGCAAGTCTTCAATATTTCCAATATTTGAAAGTGGAATTAGTAAATTTTTTCGTACATTGGAATATTTAAGGTTTTACGTTTGAAATAATTTAAAAATATTTGTATACGTTAATATAATGCGAGTTATGTATTAACACTATAAAACTGTTAAATTTTATTATGCAACCACTTTCAAAAATAATAATTTATAAGAAATAAAAGCAAAAGTGAACATAAGTCCATATTTTTATTGGTATTGAATTTTTAATGTAAAAACCAATAATTAAAAATTTGAATTTTTTTTTGTCCGGTGGACGTATTCTACTTTCAAAAAAGACGGCTCATTTAATTGTCTTAAATTGCATTTTATAAATAGTTATGCGATATTGAACCCCCTAAGTCGATGTGAAATAATTGTGTACGCTTTTATGAACACGTCTGTGTGAGATATCGGCTATGTCGATATTTTATATCTTATGTTTTTATTTATACCGTAAAATTATACTGACATAAATTGGCCAACCCGTCTGGACGAACTTTACTATTTTATAGAATAGAAGTCCGGAACGCGTTTAATGCTGAGATGTAGGTGTAGGTTCCTATGCGACTGTTAGCCTAAAGAATAACCTTTCTTTTGGAGAGTTTGGTCCTTACTATTGACTTATTAGTAAAATCAATCACAGCGCAATAGTATCGAAAAATGACAAACCCAATTTTTTCTACCTTCAATAGTCCTAAAGAATTTTAAAATTTATACCATAGAGATATAGTTTTTACAGACTCGATGCTCTTCAGTCCAAACTCCTAGTTCGTTTCTATCTACTTTCGAGAATTGAATTGAAAATGAAAAATTCAAAGGGTTCAACTTGACTTTTAACTGAAAAACACTTTTCCGGTGCTTTCATTTCCACTAATTAAACAAGTAATGAGAGTTTTTGATCAGTTACGAACGAAAACACCGGAAAAGTGTATCCAAGTCGTTGAGTAAACTTGACCAAAGGCCAAACTCAATAGTAGGACATTATATACCCAGGTCGCGTAAGGACTCAGGACATGCTCCGAACTTTTGCAAACTTCTCTACAGTCGTCTGTTTACTCACGTGGGTTCTCGCTTTCAATTAGGTTAATTGGTAACAAGAATTCAATGCTCGACACCGTGGCAAAAGCAAAGATTTCTACTGCAGATTGGGGACCTAGCTATTGGTATGAAAAAAAACCCCTTTACAACTAGTATACGTGGCCTTAGGGGGAAACGGGGACTATTTTGCATTCGGACATAGAGTGTGGGGTGTTCAGATTTAATCTCCAAAAATACCTGCTGTATGTGCTGCATAGGTGAGGTGCGTATAGGTGGGTGAATATCTAAATATCTACTCCCACTTTATTGTGGCTGGCGACCTCTAGCACTGCTACGATTTGATTTCAAAGTGTTCTTCGAAAGACATATTTCAGAAAAGATAAATAAATAGTTAATGTGAAAGTTGGTTTACTTTACCCTAACCTTTTGTTTATTTTATTCAAATTTGGCTAGGACTTCATACAAATATCCAACGGTGTGTGGAAATTGCATTTTTATCGCAAACAGACATTATGGAAATCTGAAACTAGAGAAAAGTTTTCGCAAACTTAATCTCAACCGACGTGTATTATGGTGTAGGAGTTTTATTATAGAATAGAACATCTTTTTTAATAGTTAAAACGTTGAAAAGACCTGAATTAAAATAATTTAAAATAATTATCACTTATTTTATTGATTTATCGGTTATATTTATACTTAAAACGGAATTTGCAGATTAATTTAAGTTTAATCTAGCCCAAACGTTTGTAACGTACTGAACGGAGCCTCAGACAAAAAAAGCTATAGGTACCCTATTTTATGATCAGTTGTGGTCAAGAACTCAAAATCCGCTTGCTGTCAGTCCATCTGTCTGTCCGAATGAAGAGCGTCTTGTCCTAGTGCAGAGAACGGTTTCATCATTCCTTTGAGTTAATATATTTATGCTAATTGCAGTTTTAAACATACAGCAGTCACGATCGGCTGCAAGCCAATCGTATGATATCCTAGATGAAAAACAGAACTCTGATTTATATTGTAGTTGGGGATAAAGTAGAATTACGTGTGTGCATGTTGCATGTCCATTATTAAGGGCTCTCATTTGATCGCTACTCCAACCAAAAACTTTATTCAGCGTTTAATTTCATATCTTGAACTGGGTAAGTCATCAAAAAAAAATTTCATTTTTGAAGGACTTTCACATGTAAAGTGCAGGAAGGACTCACTCAATTTCCTATATACATATTTATCCTTTTCCTTGGAACCGGCCAAACATTAATGTGAACAAAATTTCAAATTCGTAGCTTGAAGCGCTCAAAAGTTATCGGAAAATATTGTTGAACACGTGTCTTAATGATTTTTTGTATGGAAGACACCAGAAGGAGTAAAAGGATTTCTCTGGCTAGTAGCCTCGAGCTTCGTTTTCACTGAAAATTATTTTGTACAAAATTACGGATTCGTAGCTATAACTTGAGTTATAGTGAGTTTCGTAAATAAAATGAAGACATTTTGACAGGATATTTGTATGGCAGCTACGCGAAGGACTAATAGGATTTTCTTCATAATCATACATTTAGCTCCAACTATTAGAATAATAACACATATAAAAATTTCAAAGACGAAGCATAAACCCTTCTGACGTTATAGACCAATATTCTTGAGCACGTGTTTTGAGGATATTTTGTATGGCAGCTACCCGAAGGAGTAGGGCAATTTTGCGCCTTACAAATTTAACCAAACATCCACATTAAAAATTTCAAGATGCTAGGTGAAGGCATTCTCGAGTTATCATGTTAACGTTCAGACGGGGGGACCTCAAGCGGATTTGACGTTTTTGGCGTAAAACAAACAATAAATAATATACAACTTTTTTTCGTCCGAGCCTTCAATCTATCCTTCTATGCGTTACAAACTTTTTGACTGGATTAAAGTTAGAATATACTCTATATGATTTCATCTAGAGTATAAGAATCGCGTCTTAAGATAGATGCTTGGAATTTGTATGGGAAGTCGGCCTAATAGACTCCTAGCATAACAAAATAATGTGGTGGTGTGAGTGTAGGAGGTGCGGATGGAAAAGAAAAAATGGTCCGATTTTATATATCTCGAGAACCCATAATGATAAATAGCTGAAACTTGGTATTTCGATAGAGTAGAGTAACTTCGGGTAATATAGTATATGCGGGTAAAGTGGGATAGTGGGATATTTCCATTATTCATGATGTTATGATAGCACTGTTCTTGTGATCAGGAGTGTTGTTAACATATTATATCATGATATGTTCCAGCAGGTGCATTAGTTTTTCAGCAATTGGATAAAGAAGCTCGAACACCAAATCACCATTTTGTTTTCTCGATTAATAAACTGTAATTTTGAAAATCGACAGTAAAAAAAAATTATATTTATTATATCCATAGTGACTTGTGTTGTTACATATTAACTGGGGTTAGTTTTCTGATTTTTTATCATTTTAATTTTTTACGATAGAATTAATGTTACAACTTGCAGTTGGACAATGTGGTATACCATATGGCGGTTATTGTGGTATACCTTTTCTCATACTTTTACCATACATAAATTTAATCTATGAAATTGATATCATGAATTTGGTTCTACTATGTCTTAACATGGTATAGTCTGGGTGGCTGAGTGGTTAGAGCACTTGCCTTCGGCGCACCTGGTACCAGGTTCGAATCTGCTTGGTGACAAGTAATTTTCGAAAATGGTATTGGGTGCCGGTAAATGAGTACCTGAGTTAAAATCGGGGTAATAAGCACGGACGAGCGTGTAGCTGACCACTTCATTTCCTAATGTTCCGTTGGTCTCGTAATGAAGTAACTCTAGCATTACTTTAAGGCCTAGGCCCGATTTGGGCTGTTGCGTCTTAACATTTACGTATACTTGTATATTCTTGCTAAGAAGGCATATTTTCTTATTTTTTTTTTTAATTTTTATTAAAATTAGTATCTTCTATAAAAATTTGTTTTTCATATTTATTATTTTTGTACGCAAAAATGCACATTTATTCATTTTGTTTAATAAAAATAGAAATAAACATAATAAATCTGTTATACTATAGATTTATTATTAATTTAATATAAAATTAAGGCAATATATATTATTTGAAATAGGTTTCGGTTAATATCCTACAGTATACTACATTTACCATCCATTGCATACCACATTACCCGCCAAGTTTTCAAAATCCAATTATAGGCATGGTGACATATTTTTCAAAAAAAATTCTCAATGGCTGTGAAAAATAGTCTAAATTGAATGGAAAATGACAACCAACTAATTAATAAGTATTTGTGGCTAATAGTAGTTGCTTTTTTCATGAAACTTTACGAGCAATAGACGAAAAAGTTAAGGGTATACCGAGATACCCGAAGTTACTCTACTGGGATGTTGTAAAAATATGATTTTTAATAGATGTAGGTAGTATGGTACGGTGCTCCGGGGTGCGGGTGTTTTATCTTTGGAATGGTTTATGCTAGAAATTTGAATCTGGTGCGTAAACGAAAAGTAGTTTAGAAGAAAAAAATTCAAATAGCCATTGGCGTACGGAAGGAGGGTAAAAAATGAAATGAATGGAAAATGGAATGCATATATTTTCACGAATTTTGTCATATTTCTTAGGCATTTCAAAATATTGAAAAATTATTATTAAAAAAATTCCTGAAATTCCTTAATGCGGTATATATTGTATTTTCACGAATTCAGCCTCATACTTCAGGTCTCATTATGGAATAACTTTTAACTTCCAAGGGGTTCTTTTTAATATCGCCTACAGCCCTTTTTGATTTTTTTTTTTCTATTTTCTTTGAACACGTTTTTACGAATTCTGTCAAATTCTTGGGAGTGATGAGACATCAAACTGGTTTTTACTTTCTCGGTCTTTCATTATATTTATCTATAAACTTCTTTTAGGATTTTTGCATATTCAACCCACAAGTGGATATAAGAGGGTTGCATACGTTTTCGCCATATGTCTAGGTTTGATGAGATATCAATTTTATATTATATAATTTTATATAATAGCCTTCAAGACAATTTTAGGACTTTCTGCTATCCAACTCTCAAGCCCGTGTAAAGTGGTTGCATACATTTTCACAAATTCCTACCTACTTTTTAGGAGGATTACTCAAATTAAGTGTTTTGGTTTTGATCTTTTTTCAATTTATTATGTCAACAAAATTCGTTTCTTCATTATATATTTATAACCAACTTTGTAACATTTGTTTTAAGTTTATGTTGTTTTCCGGCGTCAGTGGAGTTTCTGGTGTGAAACCCCAACTCGAAATCTCCGACTGTTGATTAATCGCTGCCCTTGAGGACATGACAGTTGAAAAACCTTCGCTGAATAGGCCAGTTTTTATAAGACTGTGTTGAACTGGGGCCGAAGGAGCTGTTTCGTCATCGGATAGCAGATATTCCGTACTAAAAGACAATATGAAAAAATCCCGTGCGCACGGGCCTGGAATGAATTATAATTTTGTAGCGTCTTCGATTACAAAACTTAAAACATATTACAGATTTTAAGTATAAAAGTTGGTACTGGGCTTCTATGCTATCAAAATATTAGTTTTGCCTATTTGATTAGTGTAGAACTTTAGCTACAATACACTTTAGGGTTTTATCGGGGGTAGATAGTGTAGTACAGAAATTGTAACCTTTTTATATCAATACATTTGTATTGGCAGAATTTTTAAGAATCAATCAATTAAAAAAGTTCGAAGCTTTAATTTGTAATGTCTTTTTGCTTATTTAAAATAGGTGTAATCCTACACGCAGTTCAATACATTCAAAGTATAGTGCATACTAAACCTTGCAAAAAGAACAAACCTATTATTTTATAAAGCAGAAATTACACGTTACAACGGTTGTAGCAATTGTCTGCTCGATTTGTCGTTGTATGCGACAATTGTATCGAGTATGCGCTTATGAATAGCGGTTAAACCGATATCGCACGGTTGGTTGTACGCTCTCAGCCTAAAACCTGCGGTCGCATGCATATTCCAAGAAAATTTGAAACAAATCGTTTCACTTGTACCGTGCATTCAACCGTTGGACAGATATCGAAACAACATACGACGGTACAACTGTTGTGTCGTGTGTTTGCCGCTTAATATCGAACATCAAGTTATTGTACGTTCGTTAATGCTTAAAATAAAAGACAAAGTTTGAATAAAGTAAAGTGTTTTTATTAGTTTCATATGGAGACGAATTACATTCTTAACTACTAAAGACTGTGTACACCTATATGCCTATACACCTATATGCCAAAAATTTGACTCACTGGCAAATCTTGTCAGATAGTGTAATCGTCAAGTTTTTGTTTGTTAAATTATTTTATTTGTAGAAAAACATTTTATATAGTACAATTTGTTCGTCAAATTTTTTAGATTAAAAATTTTATATTGGCAATGCTTACATTTTTATACTAATAGCTTAAGAAAAATTATAGTTGATTTCATTGGTCATCTCTTCTTTAATCTTAACCGTTTGCAGATTAAATTCGCCGTTCGGGATTGGGCGAAACGTTTGCAGATTAAATTCGCCGTTCGGGATTGGGCGAAACGTTTGCAGATTAAATTCGCCGTTCGGGATTGGGCGAAACGTTTGCAGATTAAATTCGCCGTTCGGGATTGGGCGAAACGTTTGCAGTTCAAATTCGCTGTTCGGGATTGGACGAACCGTTTGCATGTCAAATCCGTCCTTCAGGATTGGGCGGACTGTTTGCAGTTCAAATTCGCCGTTCGGGATTGGGCGAACCGTTTGCAGTTCGAATTCGCGTTTCGGAGTTGGGCGAACCCTTTGCAGTTCAAATTCGCGTTTCGGGATTGGGCGAAATGCTTGCATGTCAAATTCGCCGTTCAGGATTGGGCGAACCGTTTGCAGTTCAAATTCGCGTTTCGGGATCGGGCGAACCGTTTGCAGGTCAAATTCGCGTTTCGGGATTGGGCGAACCATTTGCAGGTCAAATTCGCCGTTCAGGATTGGGCGAACCGCATGCAGTTCAAATTCACCGTTCAGGATTGGGCGAACCGTTTGCAGTTCAAATTCGCGTTTCGGAGTTGGGCGAACCGTTTGCAGTTCAAATTCGCGTTTCGGGATTGGGCGAACCGCTTGCATGTCAAATTCGCCGTTCAGGATTGGGCGAACCGTTTTCAGTTCAAATTCACCGTTCGGGATCGGGCGAAATCTATTCGGGAAGGTGTAATCTTGCTCATACGGTTCCTTTAATTTCTTCAACACGCTCATATCACAGTTCAGATCTGCGAAGAATTGTTCAAAATCTCTGATACCTTTTTCATCCTCGTCGATGGCCGCTTTGTACATCGCAATATTTTGGGCGCTGCGTTCATTTTCTTTTGCTCGGAAAAACTCTCGTCGGGTCCTTTCAAAACGCGATCTTCTTGATGCTTCGTTGTTTTTCCTGCGTTTTTCGTCCGCATCCATTCCAGGTCCGTGTCCGTCTGATGACTGTATGCGCCGAACCATACGCCCGTTGTATATATATTCGCCAAGATGACTTTTTTCCAATTCCTGATTTATGAAGTTTTCGCGATCGAGTATTTCTGCTCTCTTGACTTCCCTAATGGTGTCACGGATTTCGGACACGGTCTTCTGTTTCGCCTGAACCTTTAAAATGCTGCTTTCGACGGAGAAAAACGGGACTGCTGCTGGTAAACCGTTGAAACTAAGTTCCGAATTTTTATAGTTAACCATTTTTAATAAACTTAACGCTTGGAACGAGTTCGAAATGAAATGAGTTGATTGCCGCTTGATAACTAACTGCTAACTGCGCGTTGATAGCGAATTGTGATGGCTTTTATTTAATGTTCACGGCACCAGCTTCAACACTGCACTATATAACTATGATCTTTGAATTTAAATGAGTTGGTACTTGATATTGGTATCCTCCATTGCGATATATGAACTGGAGATGACAATACACTCTTTTCACCATTTGCTTAATTGAAGCCAGGTGGGGGTGCCATACAACATTGGTCTAGTATCACTTTGTTGTTGTCTTGCATGAGTGCGAGAGGTCTGGCTTACTATCATATCCCTTATTATATCTCTACTGTATCTATCCTCCAAAGAAATGAAAAATTCGGTTTGTCATCAATTTCTTAATATGCCCAGGTAGTTTCATCAGGTAATTTTGGGTCATGTGGCATAAATCAAAAAATTTTATGTTTGTAGGCGGAGCCAAAACGTATCATGATATGAGCGAATGATAAACATGTATTACCGTGTATGAGCCGCTTTATTTTCAAGTCATATTTCAAGGAAAAAGGGACAATTGGATCTAATTTAGAAACAGATGTATGTGTTAGGCATCGGTGTTGAATGTACATGTTGTCTAAATAGATCTACAGCTATTAAATGCGTATTTTATTAAATTCCGCTAGATGGTTGCCAAATACTATGATCTGCGTAGAGTAAAAAAACTCCACCTGTTATGTATTCAGGGCCAGAGACTTTTGGACTTCCTTCCTCCCCCGCCAGACAAAATCCTAGGTACTTGTATCTGTTACCTTAAAAGTTCGGCAATAAACATAATTACATATTAGAAATAAAATCTTCTAACGGTGTAACTTTACTATTTGTTGGGTAAATGTCCGGAGAGCGTTTTTTTATATTACAACTGACAACCTAAAAACATAACGTTTCCACTAGTCTCCTTGTTATTGTTATAAATAAATCATTGGACCTAAGAAATATGCCAAAATTCGTGAAAACGAACACAACTTCTTTACTCACGCTTAGGAGGTTTCCATGGCCTTATACACATGTGTCCAGTAATTAGTTGGAAAGTGAATATTATGGTATATCTTCATGACTAATAATCAGAGACAAGTTGAAGGGAATTGCATTACACACACAAATGCATTCAAAAGTAGGTCATAGCAGCTATGGCAGAAATCATGAACAGACCCCTGGTTTCAAGATCTAAGGGAGTTCTAGTTTAATAGAATAGTAGTGGTTAATAGAACTAGACAGGTAACAAGTCCATATAATGCGTTTAACGTTAACTTTTTAATACCCTTTATGCAAATCGAAACAACGTAGGTATAAATTCAAACAACTGATTTTAACTAGAGCATTCCCAATTATCCCGTTTTCCTCGAAACACAAAAATCAACACAATTTAAACGACTTGAATTTCTCTACCTCTCACGGGTAGGGGTGTGGGAGGGAGTAAGGTTCCTGTATACGCACTCACACTACTCACCCTACCTTAGGTTTGGCCGATGCATGCTCAGGTCGAAAACCAGTAAATTTAAATTTTTTTGATTTTATTGGGGGAATATCACATATCAATTCGAAATAGTCTAATTTTCGGTACAAAATAGGAAATTTCCATAAAAGAAATAGATAATGTACGTAAATTTACAAAAGAAAACCTTAATTCGGGCACACATACTATGCACACATACTATGAGCACACATACTATGCACCTATACACCGAAATTTCGTGCAGCCAAACTTAAAAGTTTGGCTGCACGAAAACGACCTTTTTTCAGGTTATGTAGTGGTCTTCTAGTCCAATTTTGGGCTATCGGCCGAACTCCTACTAGAAGGGTGTGTGAATATACAGTGACTCTAGGAGGGAGATGTGGGAAGCGTTTTAAACGGAAAATATCGTTTCTAGATCTCAGCAACTGCTTATGGTAGGAGGCTGTAACTTAGAATTTATATAGAACTTCGATAATGGACCCATTTGCAAAAAAATTTTTGATATTGGTGAAGGGGTGTGGGGGAATAATGTGGCCGGAATGCTAGAAAGCCGAAATCGACACATTCTAAAATCCATATTTCCTAGAACTCTCCTAAAATGATACGAAATTAAAACTTAACAAATATCTGTAGTTATACTAGGAGAATAGATTGAAAGCTAATTTTTGAGTGGAGCAGTGGCGTCCGGGGGTGGGGGTGAAAAACTTTATATTTCGATATCTGACGAACCAGTTTTACTAGAAAAATAAAATTCGGTTTGAGTACAAAGGTTGACACATGAAAGTTGATGAAAGTAAAAATTTTTAAGAGGGCGGTAGACCATGAAGGTGGTGGGGATACGAATTTTTCTAAAAAACCATGTCACATATCTCAAGAACAGTGGAAGACCGATGCTTATAATTTTTACCAGAAGTAGGCCTAATAAATTTGGTAGTGTAGAGGGTAAGGTTGGGGAGGGTGAAAAGGAAAAGGTCCCGATTTTTAAATTTGAAGAACCTATAATGATATAGAGCTCAAACTTGGATAGAGCTATAATAGTAGCAAGATGGAAAAATAAAAATTTGTATACGGGCAGTATGGGCTGGGGGTGGGGTGTTTTTCTTAAGGGGTTAGGCCAGTCTAGGATTTTCAAAAAATCGAGATTTTGTTTTTTGGCTTAAAGTACACTTAAGGGTCCTAAAAACATTATTCACTTGGTAGAATAGTAGAAAAAATTTTCTCTGTCCAATCCACTGTAGTGTCGAAGCGACGAACGCATTTTCTACCTATGCCGCGGAGCGCTTCCCTTTGTCCCCCTTTTACGACTCATACCCTCTGTACCAATGTACCAACGGGTCCTGATGGCCGTAATGGTTCCCCAAAAGGCCGTTAGGAGGTCCTAGTTCAACAATATGCTGTATGTGTGGGTCAATCAGCTGAAGGTACCTATAACAAAATTTTCAGCACGTTAAACCTTAAACGCGTTTTTCTCGAAACTGCATTTTTCAAGTCGGGCGACAATGGTACTCGGAGACTATCGCTCGTATTCACTTGAAATTTTAAATGTAGCTTCACAGTAACATTATCTAGTAAACTACGTACGATTTTTTTGTTATCGTTGCAACTTTTTTTTTTATAAGCAATTTACTCCTCATTTTTTCGGTCAAAAGTTGGAGTTTTTCTTTACAAGTCCGCCATTTTGCGAAAAATTGATGTAAAGCTAAAAACGTACGTACTTTAATAGCAAATCTTATGAAGATTAAGATTCGGTTTTTTATTTTGTTTTAGATAGCACGAGTTCCTAGACTTACCGTCGCCCGTAAAGACCCTCTTGAAAAAGGTGATTCTTAAGATTGGCCCAGTAGCCGCCATTTTGTATCAAAATGTTAATATAAATTTTTTTTAATACACTCAAATACATGTTTAATAAAGCCTGAAAGAGAGAAATTCAATTCCTTTTTCCTTACTCCCAGAATAAGTTGTCAAAGTTAGGCCTTTTTTTAGGGCTCTAGACTGGCCTAACCCCTTAACTATGGAACGGCTTATGCTACAAAGTTCAAACTCGATATGTACATATATGTAAATCAACTAGAAAAGTAATTTCGATAAATAAAAATTTCAAATATCCATTGGGATTTGGAAGGAAGGGCAATAAAATAATCAGTGAAAATGGAAACCATATATTTTCACGGTTTTCGTCATATCTATTAGGTCTTCCAAAATATCGAATTTATTTTTAATCTATGCTTTTTCATATATCTAGAAAGTGTTTCAGAATTTTTTGAAATTCGACCATTAAGGAGGTGGAAAGGGGGTTGTATACTTTTACACGAATTCTGCCATATCTCTCAGATCTGATCAGATGTCGACCCATAAACCACATCCCGGGATATGACCCAATTATGTAATTCATATGTTATTTGTGGCAGTGGTGTAAGTATTCTAACGCGATACTATTTTAACCGCTTCCCGAACATTTTGTAAGGTTTTCAGTCACATAGTAACCTACACCGCATCTCAGAATTGACCGCGTTCCGAACTTCTACCGAAAAATTATAAAGTTGCGCCAGACTTTTGGCAGATTCTTTAGTTTGATTTCGATTTACACGTAGAAGTCATTAACACGGTTAGTTCTGAGATGCGGTGTAGGTTACTATATATGTGACTGAAAACCTAAAAAAAGTACTGAAAGCGTTGCATCATCCATCACCAGCATCCTAATAAATTCTCAACATAAAAACTCGTGTCTTATACAAATTTTATCAAATATCATGACAATGGATGAACAGCTATAGTGTTATGTTGTAAACAAAATTGGAAATTTCCTTTGCTGAGCAACACGATAATAAATCCCGAACGGGTAGCAGCCTGGTGCACTAAAGCAGGATTGGGTATCAACCCAAAGAAAAGCACAATTGTTATATTCAGCAAAAGGAAGTGTAACGACAAGTTATCTAAGCCTACTCTTTTTGGAGAATCCACAGAGTATGCTAGTGAGGTAAAATTTCTGGGAATCATCCTGGATGAATAAAGCTCACCTGGAATGCTCATTTGGAAAGGGTCAGGGTCTGTCTGGACCTGCAGGAGTTTTCTCAACAAAAACTGAGAACTGAGTCCAAAACTAATCTACTGGATGTATACCGTCGTTGTTAGGCCCAATCATAGGAGAAAACTGACAAGATTAAGCTGACTAAAGCACATAGACTGGCATGCTTGGGTATTAGTAGAGCCATGCAAACAGGGTCGTCATTTCAGTCTTTTCCGGGGGGGGGGGGGGGGGGCAAGATGTTATGAATGTATGTATTTTTATATATAAATCTCCATATGTTATATATAATATATGAAAACACTAAATTCATGGGGGGTCAAATGCCCCCTGCCCCCCTCAAATGACGTCCCTGCATGCAAACCAGTCCCACAGATGCCTTGTTCTTCTCAACCTAGCACCTCCATAATCTGGTACACAGACGGATCTAAAACAGATAGATCAAGGTGTAGGAGCAGCCGTTTATAGAGTGCGCCCAAATGTGAAATTCTACTGTAGCTAGCATGTACATAACATCCACTGTTTTTGAGGCGGAGACTCACGCCACCTATATACAATTCTTACATACTAACTTAAAACTAGGACCCGAACCCTAGTGTGAGCTCTGACTGGACATTATTGTCACTTGAGCAAGCATCTCAATAGGATTTGTCTCTCTGAGACTAAAATTTGCAGAAAATGCATAATAACGAAGATGAAACACGAGAGCATATCCTCTGTGAATGCGAGAGTTTAGCTCACAAAAGACTTCGTCACTTCAGTCAGAGTTTCATGGAACCATCAGCATTCCTGACGTGCAAAATACTAGGCTTCATTGAAAGCGTAAGGATTGAAGAGGAATCATTGTCAATCCGGGTGGACGTCACAATAGGCCGACCTGTGGCTGCAGTGACAGAGGTTAACCATAACAACCTCTATTTTCAATCTATCTATCTAACAGGCAAGTAGGCAAACCACGCAAACGATGGGAAGACTCGATTGATGAATGTAGCAAAAAGTTTGCACCTGGAGGACGTGGTCTTTGTATCGAGACGATTGGAGGCGATGACTTCAGGAGGCCTGATTTGGGCTGTCGCCCCATTGATGATGATGATGTCTTAGGTCTGATGAGATACCATATTGGATTAAATTTCCGCAGGATTAAAATATAATCAGCTGAAATTTATTTCAGAATTTTTCGGTAGTTTTATTTCTCCGGGCTATTTATTTAAATTTTGCTGTAATGAACATTCAAGACAACCTCCCTATCTTCGAGGCACAACTAGTGCATGGTGTTATAGTATGTTCATACTTCGACTTTGAACGTGACCTGGACTATCACCCAAATCGTAATTTGTGTTTAAGAGCAAGAGCAATATCGCCGACATTTCTGTCGTTCTTCGACTTTTACCACTTTCAGTACAAAGAGTGTTGGCAGATATTCCTCTGAAGTGAATGACTAGTTGTGAAGTACATACATACATACTTCACTGAAATGAACTGTTTTGCCCATCTCTAAGTCCATGGTTTCATACAGCGGCTGAATACAATTCACACAATGGAGACGTAATAGAAATAGGAAGAGGAATTCAATAAAAATAAAACAAAGCAATAACTCGTTAAATAATGAAACGCTCGAAACCTCTGACCTAATTGCGTTAGAACGGAAAACTCAATGAAAAACTCATCAAGTTGTCGAAAAACTTTCTAATGGTTGGGAATTTTCGCTTCATTAATTTTCAGTATGCTTCAGTACCATTCTATGGTGAAAGTATATTACGGCTTCAGCTAGGATGAAAAACACACATGCCCACATACACATGTCAATTTCAGTAATTTAAAGTCTGAAAGACACCTGTACGACGACTGCACCTCTTCTACTCCAAATTGGAGTCTTTTTCTCAAACTCGGCTGGCATCCTTCGTCCCGAACTCTCCTCTAGATCGGCTATGCCAAAGTTTATCACGGTCCAGTACTACTTCAGAAAACAACTTGACTTGATTGTCAGGTCTCATTGGAAACTGATTTATCAAATTCTAGTACCGTGACCCATTACCGATCTTTTCTTTTCAACCTCTTCCTGGATGTTGCGCATTTTTTTTTTCAATTTCTTTCTTTCTACGGTGATAATAGTCCTGAATTGTCAGAAGCACTCGTGTCATTCCTTAACAAATCGATTCAATTTTGTTTCGCTGAACTGATGAACGGCACTTTCGAAAAAAAAACAATATAAAAATATACGAAAAAACAGGAACATACTTTCGGGTATCCGGAAGCGTAGAAGGCGAAAGGTATGCAGAAGGTTCAGAATAAATGAAAAATGCCAAAAAATTTAATTAATTTTCCACTATACTTCGCCAATTTGTTAAAAGTGCCGAATGCACTTCGAGACTGTCAGGATGAAACTGTATCGTTCGTTTCATATTTGAGAATTAATTCGCGCGAAATATGAGTACGTATAAGTGCAATAAAATGATAGGCCAACCAACTTCAGAGCTATTTGTGGTTATTAATTTGATTCAGACACTGCAAAACCTTGTGGACGTAGAGTCTGCATCAGGACGAAGGAATTTAAATTAATGAAATACAAGAAACAAATATCTAGTTGATTTAAGGATTTAGTTCGGGCTATCCTGAGCGACAGCGTTCCTTGAATGTTCAACTTAAGTGTGTTTTGCAAACGAAGGTTTAATTTAGATTATTAAATCGAAAAAAAAAAAATTCATTTCAGTTATTGGATGAAATAGGCACAATTTTATCATTTCTCCGCAAAAATTGTTGAGTTAAGTTGATGTGAAACACGGAGGCAGTGCAGCTTCTTTGTTCGAATTTTTTAAATTCTGTTCTTCTTCAGTACTGACAACATAAAACCAATAAAAATATGGGAATGTTGTCAGCAATGGAAGTGTTGTTGGTGGAATCTTAAAAATAAAAAATAAAAACTTAAATTAAAAACTCAACTGAAACAAAATGAGAAGTGAACAAAGAGCCTAAATAATTGTTAAGTAATTGTACAGATAGCAAACCGAGCAAACAAAAAGGTTCGGAATGTTATTGAAAAGATATCCGAAGAAGATATCATCTATCGTGTGAGATATCTTTGTCTGATCGATTGCGATACTATAAAGTGTAAAATGTCCATTCGGTGCGATAACTTTCTAGTGATAAAAATGGGTGAAGAAGAAATTTTTGTTTATGTACATCCTTGCGTTATCGTCAAAAAGATATGAAACCGACACTCTTCATTTTGCCGCACTTGTGATATCCAGTATACCATATACCTAAGTATGTGTCTTCAAGCGATCTCATGACGATATCGTGCATACGATTTCGGCTTTCAATCTTCATTACGTTGTCTTAACGATATCGTACATATGCAATATATGTTTTAAATCTTCGTTCCCAGCCCTCTCCGACAAAACCAAAATATTTTTTTTATTACCAATGACTTTACTCCATACGTACGAGATGGAGCTTTGAAAATGGAAATAAAAGGAACAGGTAAAGAACAATATACCACAGCTTTTAAGGAACTCAAAAACAAATTGCCATTAGACGATCCAAGTTTTAATCTTTGCGAAGGAAAGATACGTTGCCTTTGCCGCAGAATATCATAAAGAAGGCAAATTTTGGATATGAACATCACCCTTTCTTGTCCCACAACAAGATTCGGGCTTTTCTATCGACGGTAAAATAGTTTTCAGATAATCTTTTCTCAATTATATTTATCTTTGCGAACCTAAAATGCATAGGATTCTCTTTAAAATATCGCTGAGATGACAATTTTGGAATAACTCGACTCAGCACCAATAATTATCTCCAATCAGATGTCGATATCTTTTAATAATCTTGTGAAAGACTTTCGTTATTACTATTAGAAGGCAATAACTGACGATATAATTACGATATTGTCATGAAGATTATCGCCAGAAGTGTTTGATAGGTAGACAAATTTCTCTCTTCTTTTGATTTCAATAAATTTATTAAGGTAAGCAGAAAGTAGGATGAAAATTTTATGGAGGAAGAGATTATTATCTATAAAATGTAAGAATATCATCGCAAATGTCGCCGCAACGTCTCGGAGGCGTTGACATTTATGGCATCATAAATGTCGTTTCGCACACATAAGAAAAGGATCTTAAACGGTATGCGCAGGTACATGATGCCATAAATCAAAATATGCAAAACGAACTTCGGAAGGGATTAAAGAAGGGATAATTGAGGATTATAAGGATGTTAGATTCGTCGCAGCAATGCAGTGTCATTCGTATGTAACAATGCCGTACAAGATAGAAATATGTAGCAGGTATTGAAATTAGTAGGAAAGATGTTAAGTAGCTTAAGGCCTAAACAGAGCACGGACTTCGATTGCGACTGCGCAGTCTGTCTTTAGAATACACAGAATTATATGGACTTCACCTGCGACTGCCACAAGGTAAACAAATCGAAGTTGAAGTCGTAGTTGAAGACCGTGTTCTGGTTAGTTAGTTTACTTAAGGCCTGTTTAGTATACTTAAGGCCTAAACATTCCAAAGAGAGGAACTGTGAAGTCGCAGTCGAGGTCCATGTTCTGTTAAGGCCTTAAGTACTAAACAGAACATGGACCTCGACTGCAACTTCACAGTTCCTCTCTTTAGAATACACAGGACTATATTGCGATGCCCACAATACCAACTTCGCCTGCGTCTGCGCAGTCGTGATACACTCTAATTCTTGGATTTCCACTATTTCCCAGAATTAAAAGTTTCGTACACTATACGTGGAAATTAAACCGTATGCAAGTCGTATAACTGATTTTTTTGGGAACGATGTCGCCGGTTGCTGTATATATTATATGATAGTTTGTACGAGCACTATATAGGTACATATATAGAATATTAAATTGACCTCTTCAAAATGAATTGAATTTGGTTTACATTTAAGAGGAGTCCGCGATAGCTTATTAAATGCTGTCTCTATTTTACATACAGACATGTGGTATTATGATGATATTTTGCGGAAGTACGCTCTGCTCTGCTGTTCACTTAATAATCAATGGCGCAACAGCCCAAATTGGGACTAGTCCTTGAAGTAATGCTAGTTATAAGCGCTACCAGAATAAACAAGTCCACAAATCCGTTTTCTTAAATATTAAACAAAACAGAAGAGACACTAGACACTCGTTTTTGTTCTTCCTTGCATAGAATCGAAGTCGTAGTCGGTGTTCTGTTCAACACCGCAGTCGAATCTCACACCGAAAGATAGGCAAATCGTGGTCGCAGTCGACTTGTTTTCATACAACTTTTAGCAGCAAAGTTGAAGCTGAGTCCAAAGATGCGTACTTTGTTCAGTTCAGAAGTAATGTGTTTGGGTTCGAGATGCGAAGTTCTCGTGTGAACTACTCTAAAAGACCGCTAAGTGAAGTAACTCACTTATTTTTGTGAGCTGGAGTTCAACTTTAAAGGTGAATAAAAATACTTAAAACGAATAAAAGAAGAACGAAGACTAACAGAGTAAACTGGTGTGTGAAAAGAGAGACAGACAACCAACAATGCTGTCAATTCGTCCGTTTCCGCCTCACTCTGAAACATACAAAGCGAAAACACAACTTAATTTTTCATAAAGTAATAGTTATTCTTTTGCAGTGGCTTCAATCAGGAGGCTATTTGGAACGTTATTTTCTAGGTTGTCAGTCTCAGCATTTCGGACTTCTACCCATAAAACAATAAATTTGAGCCCAGACTGTTGGCCGATTTTTCATAATGTAATAGTTATTCTCTCTCAGAGGCTTATCATTATATTTGATTCAAATTCATTTCATATGCGTGAGATATTTAGCATTGCGTAAATGCAAACCAAGAAATTTCATTATAAGAAAGAGTCGCTGTACACATATATGCCGCTCTTCTTCCTGTTTCCAAACTCACATTCCAACTGAACTGACAGACCAGAGGATGGCTTTTCACAGAAGTCAAACCATACACACAATTGAACGATTGACTGACTAGTGTATGACTAATGAAAGGTTGGTAATAGAAAAAAAAAAATTAAGTGGATAGTTCAATTGAAGTATTTTACTGAACCAGCTCTTTAAAGTTTATTACTTGTTGTGAAGTACTTCACTCAAATGAACTATTTTGTCCATCTCTAATTTAGGCCACACCGTTTGAACTAGAGATGGGCAAAGCAGTTGCTTTCAGTGAGTGAGTGAACTCCGACTCATACACTGAAATGAACTAGTTCAAGTGGACTAGTTCCAGTTCCTTTTGAAGATCACTTACCCGGCGAAGGAAGTACAGTACTACCTCGATAATGTGAACTAATTAAAACGAAGGTAGTTCACTTTATCGAGGAATTCACATTAGCGGAGACATACCTAGTTAGCATATTACAGCAATATAATAGTACAATTGTATTGGCATAATATGTAAATTAATAATTACAAACATATTTTTAAAGATACTAATTTGTATTAAATTATTTTAGTTGAAAATAATGCCAAAATTAAGCTTACAGACCAGACTTAAAAATACATTGTTCAAGGGTATCGTGAATACAATTCATATACATATTAATCGAAGCGTAGAAAATAATATATTTTAATTGTTTATTTATTTTTTTAAATTTAACATTATTTATTGTTCTGAAAAAAATGATGTTAGTTTTGACTGACGCAAAGCAGTGCAAGATAATTTTATTGCAGTACTCCGTATGTCGTGCAATGTTAATAAGGCGTTTGCGCTTATATTATTTTCCTGTGCCCAATCCGTCAATATATTCGCGTTTTGTATAGCGGAAGTATGCGATACGATAGATCTCACTTCATCCTGATTTTCTAGACTTTCATCCTCAGAAGAACTATCGCATAAGCTATTTTTCTCCTCATGCAGCCATGATTGGATCTCACCATGCGAAATTTCTGTATTTCCCAAAAGAGTGCAAAGAAGCTCTTGCACTTCCTGAATTGCATTTTCATCTGAATTTGCAGCAAGCGATCCACTTTAACGACTAACTGCAGCTAGCGGAAGTTCATCTTCAACATCCCAAACTTCCTCTTCTGGCAATATGTTTTTGAAACATTTTGCTATGGAAGAGCAAGACAGATTATCCCAAGCTTGACAAACGTTTAACACTGTGTTTCGTAATGTGATGCACTTAATTACAGCTAGCTGCAATGTCTTCTTTTCCTGATGAAACAATTTCTCGAAGCAAACGTTTTTTGTAGTTGAGCTTAAATAAGTAATAACGTTTTGATCCACATCCAAATTTCATATTATAGAGGCAAAATAATGCCAAGAATAATGCCACATTTGCGGGGGTCGAATTATCGAGGTAGTACTGTAGTTCTTTTCAAGTTGGGATCGAATGTGAGGACCTAAAAAACGGCTCACTCACTCACGAAGGAACTATGTACTTCTTTTCAAGTTCGTAGTGAATGTGAGGACCTAAAACAAGGCTCACTCACGAAAGAACTATGTAGTTCTTTTCAAGCTGTATCACGTGGCGAAACGAACTACACTTCACCAAAAGGAGTGAGTTAGTTCACTCACTCACTTCAATGAACTGCTCTTTTGGAACTGTTCACTCATGAACGACCCATCTGTAGTTTCAACTGACGGCGTAAAGACGAATCCGGAGAAAAGTAATAACCAACACCAACTCATCATTTTCTGGACTAGCGACGTATCACCGTCGATTTGATCAAGACTTTAGTCAAATACTGTACATTTTTTTCATGAGCTAACGAAAAAAAGGAAAATTAAATTAAATTACTTGGAATCGACAGTTCCAGGAAAAATTCGGAAAAATAAAAGGTCATTTTGCGACTCCCATTGACACTGATTCCAACAATGACGGAATAGGAGCAGTACTTTCGAAGGATCAACGGGCAAGAAAGAGTACTATCGTTCTATAGTTGAGTGCACTCAGAATCGGAAAGAAACTATTGTGTGTTTGCCATCGTGGAAGCTACAAGTACTTTCACAAATATGTCTATGGTTTAAAGTTCACTAAAGTGGTTACTTAAGTCTAAGAATCCCGATGGACAAGCAGTAAGATGGACAGAAGGCTTGAATCCTACGATTTTTGCACTGATCAAAAAATTCATTTTTCGAATCTAGTCAGGATATTTCGGTTTCCGTTTGTTTGTTCAGTGGAGACGTTTGATAAAATAAATGCAGTATTAAAAGAGTTCAATAGTTTAATTATTGAACAAAATAAATTTGAGTCACGCAATCAACAAATCATCTTATTTGAACCTATAATTATAATACTGCAATTTAAGTCTACGGCTAGTTATTGTTCCTAATTTAGAAGAAACGAATCTGCTACTCGTGTATGCTCCATTAAACATACGTTTATAATGAAAAATGTTGTAAAGTAATTGATTCCTTCCCTCGGAAATAAGTTTTTCATAACTAAATTGAAACGATATAATACAGAGTTGCTGTAAATAATTAATGTACTGCACTGCTTTAAAAGGAAGTTTGCTACAGAACTGTAAGGAACAAAAGCAGGATACCAGCCAATTTAGAATATACCTACAACGTAATTTTCCCGTAATTTTCTACAACTTTTATTCTAAGTAGTAATCTAAAAGTCGTTGACTGCTTGCAATTTTCCCAACTTTTCCTCTTCATAATATACTTCAATGGAGTTAGAATATTTAAGTACGGAGCCTTAAACCAATTACTATCCTCAAAAGGTAACATACGACAAAATCTTTTGAGCTCTATAGGTATGTTTGTTCGGTTTGGAAAATACTAGGATATCTTGTGAACCTTTTTTTTTACTGAAGATGACGAAAATAGAAATAAATTTATTCTATCACTTAAAAATTTTTCGATTGGGTAGCTCAGTTCTATAGTTCAAGAAAGTACTACTTGAGTGAGCTTTTAAAATCCACGAGTCCCGAGAATAGAAGCAGACTAAGCGGACTGTAGGAACTTCTTCGTTGGGAGTGTTGCAATTTATAATACACTTTGATATTTTTTAATAACAAAGAATTGTGATCTAAAAGAAATTTAAGAAAAAAAAATTCACTTTAGATGCAGTACCAAGAAACCTCCTAATCTCAAAAGTTTGTAACACATTGAATCAAGTCTCGTAGTTGAAATTGTGTACAAATTAGTTTTGATGGGAAATGAAGTTCGAGTTCATTAGTCAGTAAAATTTCTTTACTCCCTCGGGTAGCTCTCATACGAAAAGTCCTTAAGACTCGTGTTCAAGAATATGAGCTTATAACTTAAGAACGGGTTAAGCTACAACTTTAAAATTTTACGTGTCGATTTTCCAATAGTTGGAGCTAAATGAATGATCATGAAGAAAACCTCATTAGTCCTTCATGTAGCTACAAATATCCTGTCAAAATGTCTTCACTTAGTTTACAGAACTCACTACAACTCAAGTAAACGTTTTTCCATTAATTTGGAATTTCGTATAAATTATGAAGCTTCCATACGAAAATCCTTAAGACGAGTATTCAACAATATTTTCCGATATCTTTTAAACGCTTCAAGCTACGGAATTTTGCACACATTAATATCTAAATGGTTCCAAGTAAAGTGATAAATACGCTAGAAATGCAGTGAGTGCTTCTTGCATTTCCCATGTAAAAGTCCTTAGAAAAGGAATTTTTTTCCGTCATTCACCTAGTTTTACTCTGTATGAATAGGCTTTCATATTCAATGTATAAAAAGTTGTGACAAAAGCAGTTTATGAAGTTTATTATGGAGAAGTGATATATTCTGTATGTAACCGATAAGATTCAATTTGGCAAAATTGCTAATTTCAAATAAGACCTGAAAGCTTTGCGTTAAACCCTACTTGGGAAATTTTCCTTATCCGATCAATCAGCGATGATTCCTTTATGGAGAACTACTCTCTTCATAAGGAAGAGCAATATTTGGAACCAATAGTCTAGAGGGGTCCACAATAGGCTCGTGTAGTTCGTGAACGAACTAGTTTGGAAGAGTGTTCCCATTAGTGAAATGAACGAACTAGTTGGCAGTGAATTTCAGTCCTAGTTCGTTTGAACGAATTAGTTCGTAAGTAAATAAATAAATAACATTCGCGTACAGAATGTATCATCCCACTCTCGCAAACTGGAAACTAAAAGAAGGAACAAAAAATTATTTACACCAAGTAGTACACTAACATAATAATAATAATAATAATAATAATAATCAATGGCGCAACAGCCCAAATCGGGCCTAGGCCTTGAAGTAATGCGAGAGTTACTTCATTATGAGACCAACAGAACACTAGGAGGTGAAGTGGTCAGCTACACGCTCGCCCGTGCTTATTACCACGGTTTTAAATCAAGTGCTCATTTACAGCTGAGTGAACTGGTAGTCCGGCACCCAATCCAATTTTTGAAAATTACTTGTCACCAAGCACCTGGTACCAGGTGCACCGAAGGCAAGTGCTCTAGCTACTAAGCCACCCAGACTACACACTGCCATACCCGGCCCGATTTCTGACCTCCCATCCTTAAGCTGACTGAATTGTACACTACAGTGTATTAAAGGCTAACCACCTAAGTCCAGTTCAGTATCCCTAAAAAAAAAAATTAGTTCAGTTCGCGAGGGAAGTGAGGATTTATTTTTGAGGTCATCACATTCAGTACGAACCCTCGTGAAGTAGTTGGTTTTTGTAGTTCGTATAGCTTGCGAAAAAGAATTGGTAAATGGTGTAAAATGTGATGACCTAAACCAAAAGAAAAAAAAGGTTCTCACAGTAGAACTTGCAGAAGTGACCACCTTCATATGTTGACCCCTTGCCTAAAATGGCAATTTTTTTACAGTCCCGATGTAAATTACCGATTTTCCATACACTTTTCGTTTTGTATTGTGACCATTTTCATACTGTGACCATTGACCACTTGTTAGCCAATATTTACGTATCACATACGTGTGAAGTACATCCTATAATGTGACCAAACAATTTCACCTCATATACTAATTAAGACACAAATGTTGCAAAATGCAAAATGACGCTGAAATAAATGAAGCACAAGAACCAAGAATCATGAATCGAGATTGTGTTCTGGATAAATACGTAAAAATAAACAACTTTTATATTGGCAATGTTGATTTAAATTTCATACTTTATACAGTACTAAAATATTTTTATAATCAGACCACTCGTTTAAAGTGACCACTTTTGCACAGTCCCTTGGGTGGTCACTATGTAGAGGTTCTACTGTATTTTGTTTTTTTAAAGTTCGCAATTTGCGCGACTGAATGTGATGACTTAAAAAAAAGGTCCTCACTTCCTTCGCGACGGAACTACTTCCTTTTTTAAAGTTCGCAACTCACAAGACAGAATGTGAAGACCAAAAAAAAAAAAATCTCACTTCACTCGCAAACGAACTAGTTCCTTTTCGGGAATTCCAAATTCCAAAGATCGTTCGCGAGGGAAGTGAAGGCCTATTTTTTTGTTTTTTTAGGCTCGCGAATTACGGACTTAAAAAAAAGTACTAGTTCGTTAGCGGCGGAAGTGAGCACCTTATTTTTAGGTCATCACTGCCAACTACAAGAGTTCACGAGGGCTCGGGAACTACATAGTTCGTTCGCGATCACTAAGATGAACTGGAATGCGCAAGCCTAGTCCACAATAGATCTGCAGTGATCTCTCGTGATGGACTGTGGCACAGTGCTTCATTCTACCCTTCTCAATCTAACCTAACCTTGGGTTGATTGTGGAAATGTGAAATTAGCTACAGAAAGATTGATGAAGGTGTAAAACTCCTTCTTATTTTTCCGATGAGTGATCAAGAAGTTTTAATTCTTTTATGGCAAACAAAAAAAATCAAGTTAATTAGTAGCTCAAGTAGAATTTATTAATAACATTGCTCCTATTTCTCTTTCAGTGCCATATCCGTAATAAAGTGGAGGAGTCCCATTGTAGTTCAAATCAAAGTCTCTCGTGAATAGTTAATACCAACATCGCTACAAAATTGTCGTATTGAAGTTTAATACAGTCATTCGAATATCGATCTCGCGCTTATTCCATACGGACCAATATACTTGTATTCCTACGAGTACAAGAGCTGCCAAAGCAGTTGCATGGAGAAAAGCAATTTATAGTTGGATAAATGCTAGACGCCTGCCTATCAAGGATCGATTCCAATGAATTCGTAATCCCTTTCATAGCTTGAAGACTGTGAATGTTCTCAGCTATTTGGAAACAATGACTATTGACCAATTAATTAGAATTGTTTTTTAAAGGCATGAAAATTAGTGGTCCGATTTTAATGTGAATACATTTGATTGGTGTGTACTAAATGTAAAATTTGAGGTGGAATGATACAAAAAAATAAAATAAAAAGTATTGCTCCCTTAAAGTTATATAGGTACTTACAACTATACAGAAAAACTATTTGAGAAAACAGGCACGTATGTATGTAGTGTGAGGTTTAAGAAGTCCTGACCGCGTATTTAAATGCTTTATCATTTGAGTCATAGATATGAATATATATGAATATATTCGATTAGAAAGAAGTTCGAGAAGAAGTCGATCAAAATTAAGAAAAAAAAACATTGCTTTATTGCTTCGCAATCAATTAACACAATTGGTAGCACTTTCCGATTTCATTTAATAGTTGATCGCTGTTATCAAAGAATATAGATTTACAATTCACATAGAACTGTCTTCTGTCACAGTTGTACATAATACTAATCCCGAGTGCAAGCTTTGCAGACTTACATACTGCATGTGTTGAGTCGGGAGATTTCCAGCATATTCGCTGCTATGTGTGGAACTCGCACGAAGTATCTATTGCATGCGCAAAGTGTTTAGAGATCTCTACACATTCTAGCTGAATATTGGAAGGTTATTGATTTCCCGCTGGAAATTGATGTCATTTATTTGCCATCAGGGTACGAATAAAACAATATTAAAATATTGCAAAGCAAAACGAGATGAACTACCCGCGAATAGCGTCATAAACGACGTTAAGTGTGGTCTGATGCCCTTCGATTAGTACGCCAGTCAATGAAGCCAACCGAAGTCAATGATTACAACAATTTTGAAATTTTGTGAAATTATTATATTTGTTGCAAAATTTATAAATCTCATTTCGCAACTATTACCGCAAGGTGCAACATGGTCAAAAGATCTAGATCTGTAGATCTTCTAGAAAAGTAATTAAGGTAAACAAAATTAAGTATCTATTGGCCTACGGAAGGGGGTCAGTGAAAATATGATACATATCAATTAGTTTTTACGAATTTCGTTCTATCTCTTAGGGCTTCTAAAATATGCATTTCCATTTCCATTATTATTCTATAGATTCCTCATATATAGTATATGTACCTATGTCCATTTTCTTGTATTTTTTGAAATTCGACCCCTAAGGTTGTGCAAAGGGGTTCCATGCATTGTTTCGAATTCAGCCATATCCTTCAGATCTAAAGAGATAACGAATGACTTTTCACTTCTAGCGGTCTTTTTTATAATTAGCTAAAACTCCAGTTTTTTTTCTTCTGTACTCGGTCAACTAATACAGCATTATGCATAAAAGTTTGCTAACAAGGTGTAGGAGCAGGTGTTTATGGTGTGCGCCCAAATGTTAAGTTCTGCTGTAGCATGCACACAACATCCACTGTTTTTCAGGCGGAGACTCATGCTATTGAACTATGCATCAGAGAAAATATCAGACGGGGCTACAAAAACCAACAAATATATATTCTCTCGGACAGCAAAGCTGCAATAATGGCACTCCAGTCCGATCAAATACACTCCAAACTTGTTTGGAATTGCCTCCAATACCTAATTGAACTCGGAAATAAGAACAGAGTTACTCTCATTTGGATTCCGGGTCACAGCGGCTATGTAGGTAACGAAATGGCCGACTCGATGGCTAGAAAAGGTTCAGAAGCGGACTTCATGGGACCATACCCATTTTGTGGGATACCATTAAGCACAGCTAGAATGAACATCCGAATATGGCTTAAATCGCAAAGTGCCATTTACTGGGACTCGGCACCGGGCAACAGGCACTCAAAGCTCTTTATGCCAAAGCATTCGGAAAAAAGAACATCTGACTATCTGAAACTAAGCAGATATCAGACCCGAACCCTAGTGGGAGCTCTGACTGGACATTGTCACATGAGGAAACATCTCAATAGGATTGGTCTCTCTGAGACCAAAATCTGCAGAATATGCAATGACTAGAGTCACTGTATAAGAACTAACACAAACATCCACTATCTTGAGTACGGACAATGACCGCTTTTGGTACCTTTTTAGTACTCTTGAACCCTGCGAACTCCAAAGTTCGCAGGTTTCTTAAATGGCATAGTTTTAGTGTGTATACGTGTAGCAGATGGATTTTGATTAACGTTTCACAGAATCGAGATACATATGTCTCATGAAATGTCAACTAAATACAGCGTTTATCCACTTTAGTGGAGATAAAAATGAAAAATCGGACAACTGCAAAAAAATTTCAAATGTACTGGTTTCAAATGAAACACACATTGTCCGTACTCAAGATAATGGATGTTTGTGTTAGTTCTTATACAGTGACTCTAGCAATGACGAAGACGAAACACCGGAGCATATCCTCTGTGAATGTGAGGGTTTAACTCACAAAAGACTTCGTCACTTCGGTCAGGGTTTCATGGAACCATCGGAATTCCTGTCCATTTCTCTTCGCAAAATACTAAGCTTCATTGAAAGCGCAGGGATTGAAGAGAAATCATAACCAATTCGAGGGACGTTACAATAAGCCCAACTGTGGCTTCAGTGACAGAGGTTAACCACACCGACCCCTATCTCCAATCTATCTATCTATCTTGCTAACAATCTGGGCGGTACATTATATTATTTTGGTTAGAAGTTCGGGATGCGTGTAAAGTTCAGTTGCGATGAAGGTCGTTATGTAACTGACAACCTACAAACTATGGCTCAATATAGCCTTCTGATACTAATAGATACCGAGATCGAATTCAACCGTGCCGTGCGTAGATAGAACTCGTAAAAGTGGAGACCTATTCAGTTTTACATATCGGGCCTAAGAGATATAGCATAATTCGTGAAAACATATTCATACCTCCTTCACTTGAAAAAAGTGAATTTAATAGCTTGAAGGATTTTTTGTGAGCTAATATTTTTCAAAGGGTTAATTATACCGTAATTGTGAAAAAAGCATTTTCAGAGAAGCAAATTCTATAAAATTACATTTTTCTGAAAAAAAAAAATTATCATTGGTAGCCAAGGTCGCATTAATAATGAAGCATTTGTTTGATATTCTGCATGCTTAGGTTGGAGAATGTGAGTAGGTTTGAAGTAGGATATGGTGTACTACATACGCATGTCGCACATTAGGGATATCTGGGTTAACGAGAATTTTGCCTGAGATAACGTTTCACTTCTATCGTGTTTGAATTGCAGCCACGCACTCAAGTTTCGAGTGAGACTGGCTTCGGCATAATGTATTGTGATTTTAGACATATGTATGTTATATTGGTCACATGTATCAAAGGCAGAATAATAGAATTAAAAGTAGAAAATGAACTAATAGTTGAACAGAAGAAGAGAATTCTAAGCCCCATATGAGGTGACATAAAGGACAAGAACCGCAGAATAGAATAAAAAGGAAATAAAGTCTGAGTTTGAAATTAGAAGCTGTGCCAATTGCATCGCTGTCCTGGTGTTTATCTTTCCCTCATTATTGCACGCGACATATATTTTTATGAATGAAAACTCTTAGTCGGAAAACCCACCGTCTCCAAACACCACACTTCCGAAAGGCTTAACCGTGATAGGCGGCCACTCATATGAAAATTGGAAGAATGTATCAACCGAGCCTTCAAATCAATTTTTCTACGGCGTATACTGCTTATACGGTAGACAGACGGACTGGATTTTTTTGGCGGTCATGATCTTGGAGAAAACTCATGAAACAGATGGAAAATCAGACTAGAAAGACTAACGAGTATATTCCATCTGTAAATGAAAATCAGGTTTTTCAATACATTTTCAGAACAAAATGATTTCGGAAATATCAGGTTCGAAGGGTAACCTAGACGTTGAATGAACCATAGAACCGTGGAGGTTTTTGCTATTGTTAAGTTTTTGGATCCACATGCATATCTATACTTTTTTCCAAAGCTGTTTCACGCTATAGACTTCTTTAATGTAAAATTTAGGTTCCTGCAGCGGTGAAACTTGCCAGAATTATTTGCTGAGATCGCTCGATCATCTGCAATTGGGCTACCGAAATCGAACAGCGGTTAATTAAACCAAAACCTAACATAAATACTTATTCACTTCCTTAAGAGTTTAGTGGAGTGACCTTTATAAAAATGGATAGGAAGGAATGCCCCATTTAATTCCTTCTTCGGAATCCATCACTGGTTGGTTATAAATGTAATTTCGAACCTATTAACTAACCATTCTTAACAGAAAAAATTGGAACATCCAAGAGATGAGTGTTATTGCTTTTCTACGTCCAATAAGAGTAAGGTAATCATCAACACTGGACTGTACTATTTCTGTTTGCCTCACTTTCTTTAATTAGGGTGATTTGAAGTACATAAGTATACGAGTATAAAATAATTTTCAAACCGTATTATTAATATACAAACATACCTATTTTATTGAAAGTTAAATTTAAGTCTGTGAAGAATCATTGAGTATAAATTTCTTATAGTTTTCTTTACCCTAATTGCGTTAGTAGTTTGAATCTAAACTTTTCCTTATATTTTCGCAAAACATGTTGCTAGTATACAAGGGGAAATTCGATGAAATTTATGCGCAGGACTGTAGTTTTTCTCCTTAGTCCAGTTTCCAACTTCCAGGAAGCTTTGAGTACAATGTTTATGGGAAAATGTAGCAAGTATATCGTACGAGTAAACCCGTATTTACGTCAGTAGCTAGCTAGCAATCTTTTCAATTGCTTGCCATGTATATTAGAGGAATACCTGCTAGGTTTTTTTTGTAGGTACACAAAGCTGAAGCTGACCATTATAATTGTTTGAAATTTAGCTCGTTCTCGAAATTCGAAAATCGGAAGATTTTTCTTGATTTCCTGAACGAATATAAATTTTCAGGAAAGGGTGTATATTATCTATATCTATGAAAATGTCAGGCTGGTACCACATTGTATCTATTTGATGTACAGGGACCATACATGTTGGTCTTTCATTCGGTAGCTTTGTATGTACATCATAAAGTGAAATTAGTGTGAAAGTATTCCGATTTGTTCACTCAAAAACAAAGTGTCTGCACACTACTGTGAGAAGATGTTTTGCGGCCAAATCACTCAGGTCGAAAATACTCCTTACAAATCGGAAAAGGTTCAAGAACTCTAGTTCGATTTCTACAATATAAGGACGAGAAATCCAAGTGGCATCCGAAAATGTTTTTTTTCTAATCAAGTCCTGAAGCAGATACACGGAACTGCATTGACTATCAACTCTTCTGTGCTGTAAACTACATAGGTCTCTCTTCCAAGAGTGCTCATTTTGCGAGTTACTGGAAAACGCGACTTAATTTTCTTATTGAAAATGGTGGAGAAAACGCCACTCTCCCACTTAACTATAGCAATCCCAGTTTTCTGTTAAGCTCCGCGTGCACGATAAATGCTATTTTGATGATTTATGACTGTTTTCTTACCAATATTTCACGTTAATGGCAACAAAAAAACAAAATAAAATTATTAGCTGGTATGTAAACTAGGTCATCCATAGAGAAAAATTCAAAACTGTATTTGAAAAAAAAATGCTATTAGAACAACAACCCTTGAACATTTTTTAAAATGCGTAAATTCGAGTTTTTTAAACGCATATTACCTATTTCTTGAATAATTAACATATCATTTTTAATAATACAATGTTAGAAAAAATCTTAAAGAAGGTCTTCTATAAATCAAATTTTCATTTTTGTTAGTAGTAGGTATATGAAGTCAAACTAAAGCAATTTTTCACGATTTTCATGGTAGGAATTACATAAGACCGCATTGAAAAGTATCATAGATAGTATAATTAATTGGTATTTCTAGAAGATAAATAAATGAAAAAATTATTGATTTTTAATAGTTATGCCTTTCAAATAATTTGAAAACCTATAGCACTATTTTTTTTCTGTAAAATCTAAATTAGTTCGCTAATAGACAACGAACGATGCAGACGTCCATGCCAAATTACACGAACGAAAAACGATTTCAATCGACTAAAATCCTCTCAAGGAAGAAAATCAAACAGGGACAAAAAATTGTCGTACCGGACTCATGGGGCCTTAAGAAAAATCTTCACATTGATTATAATGACATAATTCGATAATACCAGTTTGGTTTCAGTAAGCAACATTTCATCACACACACCCTTGGCGCTTTTCGAATAATGTGACTAACAAACTTGACAAAGAACACCAAACCTAGACACCTAAAAGGCCGTAGACACTGCCTGAATCGAAGACATTATTTATAGGTTAGGTTAGAGTAGGTGGGTGGTTCTTTGTACAGATAGCTAGTTGTCTGAGTCTGTTGTGATCCCCTTGCAACACGGCAGTCTTTTAATTCCGAAAATATGAAACAGTTGGGTTCCAGGAAATGCCACAATTTTTTTCTACAATTGTGCACTAGTAATAAAAATTCTCTGTGGTATAGTACATACATATGAAGCAGAAATTTTAACTCCGAATGTTTGAATTTGTAAGGCCAAGTTCGTTAAAGGACAAAATCGTGCTACTCCTTCGTGAAGCTGTCATATAAAGTTCAGAGAACCATCTGTGCATTCATCTTCTGGTACTACTATAACTCATGGTATCGTGCCAAAATTGTTTTTTTTTTAAACAAGTACGAGTACTTGGGACGGAGTAATGTGTGCTCTTTCTCTATGTCCGGTTTTTATAATTAATTTATTGAATTACTCCCTATACGAGGTTTTATTTTCTATGTAAACGTAATGGAGATATGCTTCACTCTAATTTTGAAAATCAGTAATTACTGTACATAAATAAATTCCAGAACACCCTCGGTTAACCCAATTTGCCTCTGTATCTTTCAAAGGACCAATATAAATAAGTGTTCAAAGTCGACAATATCTATTCCCTGCATGCCAACAAATTGGATCCCAGTTGCGGCAATAAATTTCCTTCAACTTATGAAGCGCTATGGAGTACAAGAGTGGACAAGGATGAGAAAGAGTTTTAAGCCTTGCGACTTCCACTAAAACCACTACCACCCCAGAAGCATAAAATGATGAGAATCTCATGAGGTCCTGAAATAAAAAATTTAACGCCTCCATCCCCAATTTTATGGCAATGTTCTGCAAAGGCTTTTGCTAGGCTCCGGATTGTATGTATGTATGTATGGTATGTCGAAGGTTATGGTTTATGTCTCGACGGGTTTTTGGTGAGCCAATTTGACTGCCTGAACCGGATTTTTTCGTACGAACTGCTGAGTTTAAGTTACGGGTGTCGAGGATACCGAGTCCCGGATCATCCAGGATCACAATGTTTATGCCGTCATTCAAAAATATCGATAACTCCCTCCACTACCATCTAGGCGATGAAAACAAGTAAAACATTTTCGGTACTTGTTGACGCTCCGGGGGTGGATTCATCGATTTGAGCTACCGCACAGGGCGCAACGGATATTTTGCTCCGATATTCGACAAAGTTGAAAAGTTGTTGCACTACTTGTCAAATAAATTCCGTTCGTAAGTGAACATTATTGGCCTTTGCATGGATATATTTGTTCCTTTCGGGTGTAAAACTATCAACAATTCGGGATATTCAGTGGGCTTCGGATGTATAAAGGGGTGGCCATAAGATTTTTATAGGCACTTCGATAAAATTGTTACTTTTTTGAATTGAAGTTTCCTGTTGAAGTTGTGATTAAAGTATTAAAAAGTCATAGCATGTAGAGTTAAGTAAATATCTTTTGGGGAGTGTGTGGAAATACACGAGCCCTGCTAGTACTGATAGGGATGAGGTGATGAAAATGTTGAAAACTTTTAGAAATTGAAATTAATGAAGTTTTCTTAGTGTTACAAAGTACATGTACAGTACTTTAAAGTTTTGAAAATCTGGGAGTTTTTCAGGCAGATTGTAGTTTGTCGCACAGCTAGTGAACTTTTTTGCAGCGTTATTCTAAAAAAACAAATTTTAAACTTTTATTGATACAGTAAAAGGTACAAAACGTACCGTCTTCAAGCTTTCCCCCTTGGGGGCTAACGAGGAAATTTAACTCTACACTTGTAAAGGAAGAGGTATTGTCGAGAGAAAGGTTCTTTCCTCACTTGATACTAATTAAATAATTATTGCAGGCGATGAAAACATAATTTTTTAAAATCTTAAATACTAAGTTATTGCTAATTAGACAAAACACAATTAATACCTAAAAGGTAATTACCGACCGTTTAAGTTCTTGAACTGGGATCATATTTTATAAAACGCCACGCAAATTTGAAGCACTTGAAAGTGAGGTTCAATTTGTGCACATCGAACATGCCCCATCGCACATAGGGGTATTTTGTCAATCTAGCTGACCAATATTATTATTTTTCCATTTTATCACTGTAAATATAGGTATGTAGATTGTATAATTAATTGAGTTAAGCTATAGAAAGTGTTGTGCGACAAATATCTTTAAGGTCGGTGCAAAAAACATGAAATGTTTTTATTTTTAGTTTTATGTTATTATTCTACATTCATTTTTACACATTACACAAAAAAACGTACCTTTGCCGGGTAACGGGAAGTGAATAAAATTTTACTCTGAAGTGGGGGAAGTCGAATATGTCATTGCATATACTTTTTTTTTTAGCTCTCTTGAAAAGTAGTTTTGATTTATTTGCTTTTTTTACTATCATTTTTGTTGACCCGTTATTTGAAAAGACACGGTACGCCACGGCCAATTGCATAATGATTATATTATACAGATTGCCATTTTCCAATCACAATCAAAATAATAACTGGGACGGACCCTGAAGTACAGCAAACAATTCAATTCGATAAAATTTTGCAAAAATATTACAATAACATTCACAAAAACAAATCACTTTAAAAGTTTGTATTTTTACCTGGTTGTTCAAGATCCATTATACTTTGGATACACAGCTCGTATATAAATCATAATATCGTCAATATCATTAGTGTATCACCCAATGATATGAATATAGTACGTCAACGAGCTGATATTAACGTAATATCCAAACTCTTTCCTTATATGTAAATTCGATCATTTTAGCTGATATTGCTTACTTTTAACTGCCATCAGCGTGATCTGTTACTAAAATCAACTGAAATTTGAATGAATGACAGATGCGGATTTTTTTATTCTTCCAAAATTAAATTTCTTTGAGAGTTTTTTAACTTTTTTGTATGGTGTGATGGTCCACTTTGTAAATATCGTTATAATGAATGAAAGTGCTTTTCGCCGGAACATCATAGGCACGAATATCTAGCAGTCAAAGCTACGATTGATTGACACTTGAAATTTTGTCTTTCCTAAATGTCAAACTATAACGTGTATCATGGTATCTTGTATCACACATCATGATTTCAATAACATGATTTGTATACAAGCAGTGTATCTATGGTATAATATCCAAACTCTTTCCTTGTATATAAATTCGAAAATTTTAGCTGATATAGCTTACTTTTAACAGCCATCAGCGCCATCTGTTACTAAAATCAACTGAAATTTGAATGAATGACAGTTGCGGATTTTATATTCTTCCGTCAGTTAAAATTGTTTGATCGTGTCTTACTTTTGGTGTGTAATGTGATGGGTAACTTCGTACATTTCTTTATTAGTGATAAAGCCGGAACATCATAAAGTATAGTACTGTGTTCAGCGAAACCGAACACGAGCGAAAAAAACACATTCGAAGTAGATTAAAATATTCTATACATTTCGCTACTATTGTAAATGTCATTGAAATAAAAACGCACGAAATTTGAAAAAAAAAAATAAAATATTATCAAGAAATTACATTTTCGGCGCACAACACAACAAAATATAACTCACACAAAATTTTCCGAGCACAAATGCATTTTTCGAGCCATTTCAAGTCTTTCTAGCCTCAAATGCGTTTTAATTTGAAAATTTGATTGCATTAAAATTATTGCCATTTCCCACTAAATGCTATCTGTTCATGAAAATGTTCGGAAATGGATATTGCTTATTTTTCTAAATTGAATTTCGCCAATTGTCCTAAGGTTTGAATAGTCTGCCGATTCTATCCCTATCTGCTCAAAGCAATTTCATCCATTTTTCAGTCAATTAATAATTTGGTGCAAATTTTTCCAATTAAAAATAACAGCGAGACATCGTGGTGCAATTCAAATGTTCCTATTCAACAGTAGAGTAATAAAAATCATAGAAATGGTCGCAGTGAAAAGAGTTCAATTAGCAATATAAATTGAAAACCGCCAATTTGTTTTACAATTTTCTTGTTGTTTTTGTTTTCATTGCACTAACGAATCCCTGTATAGGATTGAATGATCCTTTCATGTCCATCAGATCGCATAGCTGCCTAGCAGCAAAGTAGTGGCTAACTCACTCAACTATCGAACAAAAAACATCAAATAAATAAATAAATAGAAAATATAAAAAAGACTGAAGTATGCGCTTAGAAGAGGAACAGACCATTGGAGCCCACAACTATTACTTCTTGTTCCGCATCCTTCTACAAATCAGTTGTGTAAAACGCAAGCAAACCTCTCCGAATGAAGGGAATTGAAGAGTAATTTAGCCGCTTGTTGTAAAACTGTAATGAATTGTATGGCTATGGCATTCCGGGCCCAGGATATGCAAATATTGAAGCTTCTCTTCGATATCCTGGGATGTTGTTTGTTTCCGAGTCTCGTTTAAATTCACCGAAAATCTCATCTCCCGTACTTTGTACTTTCGTTCATTGCCATTATTAATATTGGGGAAAGTACTATCGTAACGAATAACACGACAGCGGGATCTATGTACATGTAAAGGACATTTGTTATGCTCTAACGTTTCACAATTTGTCAGGATTTCAATGGCGCGGAGATTTCTATCGCTGTGAAAAATCGTTCGTAACGTACGGAAACAGATATTCTTCCGTGAGGGTGAGTCAGAAATATTGAGGAACCAGGTACATAGCTGGTGCGATGATTGATTATCGGGAGTTGCGAATTTCAAATATTTAAAGTAAGTAATTTGTTAAAATGCGTTTCGTATTTGCGTTTTTAAAACTTACTCGTTGAGTCAGGAATGCATTAATATGCGCCGAAAGAATCGATTTTGTAATAGTAGTTCTGCGTTATTCCTATGGAGTATCCCCAATTTCTACTCTCCAGTGCTCTGCCAAATTCATATACTAATTTTCACAATGGACTTAATCACCGCCCTACACTGGTTGGTTAGAAGCTGTAACAAAGGTTCAAATAAAACATCCACTTCGTTCACAAACTACATAGCACAGATTCTTTAGAACACACACGATTGTATGCCGATGCATCTGCGCTTCATCTTCAGTACAACTGCACTTCATCTTCAGTACAACTGCGCTGTCCTTCTATCATTCCATTTTTGAGACTAAAATCGCTCGCACAGTCCAGTCAAAAATTTGAAATTTGGCTTATTACCAGCATGATACCTATACCATAGACTATATAAACTTGCTGTCAAATTTCGCTTCTTAGTATTCTTAAAGTGAAATAAATTATTATATAGAATGAACCTCCAATATGACTAATATACCTATAATACATATATCCGAAACTAATACCATTGATACCCAGTTAATATACAAACCATGGTATTGAAACGATGGTATTAAAACTTTCTGCATTTGATAAACAGAACATATGGTATGATTTGACAGTATCTGATATAAGCAAGCACCGACATTTAGTTGTGATACCCGCTACATAATTGTGGAAAGGCACTATTAGCAGTAAAATGCATAGTATATTAGGTAAAATTATAGAATTTGTATACCATGAAATGGGTTCAATACTGAATATATACCATTTCGTTTATCTCGTATATGCTGAGTATTGCGTGATACACAACTGGTATTGACGATATAATAATATCCACCTCCACAGTGTATCCATGGTATAAGCCGACACTTGAAAAAGCGCATTAATATAACTTTTACAATGAAACTAGTCGCAGTAAGCTTTCACCGTCAGCGGTTAGTATTTAGTTTCGAACTTAAGTGGCTTGAAATCATTTTGTGTGACAAGGAGGCGAATATTTGAAGAAAGAGAAAACGGAACTTTTTTATTTTTCGGGTTAATATTCGGGAGACGGTTAAGATGAGGTCGCGCTAAAATCCTTACTCCACTGCCACATATAACACATAAATTACTAATTCGGACGCTGACAAAATCGGAGTATATCATCAGTTGTTTCGAGATAAGAAGGTTCCGTGTAAGGGTTATACATGATGAGCTGGCGCGAGTGTGATCGGCGTCATCCGTATTGGTGGAGGAGGGGGTTGGTCCACCGCTAAGCGGCATCAAAGCGCTTATCAGGGAGTGTGCCACAGATGCAGCTGATGGGCTGTAGGATCTCTCGGGCACTCTGGCCAAGGCTGGACAGACTAAGGTCTAGGAAAATCTTAGCATGGAATAGGAAAAGTTTACTCATCGGAATAAGGACGGGGCATTGCTTGCTAGGGAGTATATAATTTACACTAAAAAGCCCTTTAACTGGGACGTCATTTCAGTGTTTTCTAGGGGGGGGGGGGGGGGGCAAGATGTTATGAAAGTATATATTTTTGTATATATGTTATATAATATATGAGCAAACAAAATTCAGGGGGGCCAATGCCCTCTCTCCCCCCACCAATGACGTCCCTGCCCTTTAACCTCCAATTGGATGCACTTGGAGGTTGTAAAAATTTAGGTAAATACATATAAAGAAAGCCTCAGGAAGAACAATTTATTCGATGTCATATTACTTTTAAGAGAAATGACGGAATCCGTGAAATCATGTTCAACCCTTTTATACACTGTTTGGGGTGAAAGGAAAAGTTTTGAAAACTGGTTTTGGCCGATTATTAAACAAACCTGTAGAAGTAAAAAGTTATTTGATATCTAATCCGACTTGAGTACGTATAGCTCAATTCGTAAATATGCATTTAACCACTGAAAGAAATTTTTTTCATAAGCCGAAGTGTATATAGGAAAACACCACTCAGCTCTGTACCATACAAGATACAATATTTTTTAGAGCTCTATCTTAATTCCAAGTTTAAGTTATTCATAATTGAACCGTTGATTTTAAAATTGGCATAAGTCACTTTATCTCAAAAAAATTGTTGTGAAATTTTAACGAGGTTTTATACAGCACGAAGCAACTTTCTGAGAATCTATTCATGCAATTGTTTCATCACACTTTTAAGTAAATTTTCCCGAAGTTGGCATGAATATTTTTAAACAGGTTAATACGCAAACCCTTTCACATGTTGATTTTAAACGAAAGCGACTTAAATGAACGGCTCAATTACTTCAGATATGAAAATCGGGGCTTTTCCTTTTTCACTCAACTATCAATTTCAAGTTTAGAGTAACCGATCAATCTAGAAACCAAAATGTTGGGTCTGAAGAACTTCATATACACCCGTCCCTTAAAAACTGGCCACACAAGGAGTTGCATTCAGTCTACCCACAAAAAATTCAACTTAAAGCTCCATGTGCACGTTAAATGCGATTTTGATGATTTATGACTGTTTTCTTACCAATATTTCACGTTAATGGCAAAAAAAAAACAAAATAAAATTACACCACTTTATTAGCTGGTATGTAAACTAGGTCATCCATAGAGAAAAAACTCAAAACTATATTTGGAAAAATGCTATTAAAACAACAACCCTTGAACATTTTTTAAAATTGTTAAATTCGAGTTTTTTAAACGCATATTACCTATTTCTTGAATAATTGACATGTAATTTTTATTAATATAATGTTAGAAAAAATCTCAAAGAAGGTCTCCTATAAATCAAATTTTAAAAAATTTCAATTTTGTTAATAATATATAAAGTCAAACTGAAGAAATTTTTCACGATTTTCATGGCAAGAATTACATAAGAAGACCGCATGTCATTCAAAAGTATCATAGATAGTATAATTAATTGGTATTTCTAGAAGTTAAATCAATGAAAAAAATATTGAGTTTTAATAGTTATGCCTTTATAATAGTTTGAAAAAATATAACACTATTTTTTCTGTAAAATCAAAATTAGTTCGCTGATAGACAGCGAACGATGCAGGCGTATTGTCCACGCCAAATTACACGAACGAAAAATGATTTCAATCGATTAAAATCCTCTCAAGAAAGAAAAATCAAACATGGACAAAAAATGGTCGTGCCGGACTCACGGGGCCTTAAAAGCTTAATGGGTTTCGAAATGGGAATTACGAGCCTCTAAAAGATTTTGGGGCATTTATAGGAAAAAAAGGGGCAACATTTTTGTTTTTCATTATTATTGACTTAAAATGATGTGATAAACATTTCGTAAACGTAATTTTGAATTTTTATGCTAAACGCTCATTCTTCATTCATTTTTTTCTCAAGGAAATGTCTATGATTTGGTTTGTTTTTTTAAACCAAATTTAGTTTACCATTTTCCGGTATATCTGTCTTACAAAAGGCGATTTGAATTCTTTCTTTTCCAGATATTCTGTAGAGGTTTTTTTTTCCTGTTGTACACTAATAACTCTATATTAGGTCCTTTTGAAATTCTTTTTACAGCCTATTTTTTTAATTTACTTAATCACGACATACCCGAAATAAAGAGTCATAATACAAAATGGTTTTTTTTTATCAGTTAGCTAATGAACTTGACCATAATTTGTGATCATTATTTTTGCCCAGACTCACTCGGTGTTATAACTAAAAACACTTATGCTTTGTAAAATCAAAATCATCAAATCAAATAAGTAAGTAAGTAAAAGAAGCAATAAAATAAATTTTAAATAAATATTTTTTTTTGACCAAAAATTTAGTACATATCTTGCAATTATAAATCCATCACAATTGACTGTAATTTCCAACTCACGAAACAATCACTATGGAATTTAAAAAAATATCCAGCGTTCACAACGACTGAGTTTCGATTGGCTTTACCGTCAATAGAATGGTATGAAATACAAAAGATTACTGCCATATGAGGATAAAATTAGTTGACTTCTTGGAAAAAGGGACCATCTTGGCGTCAGTAAAAATTTTTCATTTGGAATTTTGGCCAGCTTTTTAAACCCAATACCCCACTGTGAGGCGGTCGGCGTGCAAACAGGGTGAACATTTTTTTTTTATGGTGATTTACTAGTTATGAAACGTGAAAAAATTGATTTTTCTGGGTAAATTTTTGTTTTTAAATCGATCAAAATACGTCTTATTGAAATAATAAAGTAATAGAGATATTGGATGCATAAAAGAGCGAAATTCTTTATACACTACTCCTTGGAGACTTCACTGTTAACGCATTCTTCATTCCTTTTGTTAGGTATAGGAATTCAGTACTGGATCCGAGCACAATTAGTTCTTAAATTCGTACCCCGATTCAGAAGAAATTCGTTCGAATGAAAATTATTGAAGGCAAGACTTTTTTTATTGATTTTGTTTTTAAACCACAAGTTTAATGTAGGTTCCATAAAAATTCCAGGATTAGCCAACAATAAAACTAATTCCAATAAACTATTTATTTCCTTCGGTGACAAAAATCCTGCTTGAGCACAAGTAGATATAAGTAAAGCGCTTGTGGATGCTTTGCGGAACAACATTTTATTGCTTATGCGACTATAAAAACACCGAAAGGTTCTCGTTGGCTCCGAAATGATTCCGCAAAGTACTAAAAATAAATTTTTAATTAATAGCCATAACCGCAGAAATAGAGCTACCATCCTTCTTCGGGGTTGAATTTTTCTCTACATCCCCATTTCAAAAACTTTTATATAAATTCCACAAAACCCGAAAGCTCAAGTATGTACAAAACTCTTCACCGTGTGCAATTATAGTCTAGCCATTAATTATTCCGGAAGGAGATAGTGAGGTGTACATTGCACAAATGGCGCGAATAATTCAAAAGCTCAACATCCTGTAGGTTAATGACCACATCCGGACGGTAAGAAGGACTTTTTAAATTTTTCTAAAAGCATTGTATACGTTGTTAGTGGTGGGACCGTGTGTACCTATTACACTGACATGAATCCTTTCCTTCGCCTCGGAATCTGAAGGATTCAGGGATGAAAGGCACGAACAATGGACATTCGATTCAGAGAAATCGACTCCTTAACTGAATGGACGAAGCCGAAACCAAGTTGGTTATAATTACCCTTTCGGTTCATGAATCTCACATCGGTCATTCGTTATGTGCCACAAGGGAGATTTTAAAATTCACTATTACTAGACATTCAGAGCTGGACAAACTAGCAGGATCAGGTACGCCGGTATTGTTATCATCAAGGACGAGCGAAGAACATTCCGGTACGTGCGCTATGAAATCAGCTTTTAGCAAATGTTCGGAGCTCAAGGAATTCGCTTTTAATTAGCCATGTGCAAAAATTCTCCCCTTGGGAGCAGCTGGACAGCTCTATTGGGAAAAGGAATAGTTTTTGTTCGTTTAATGACGTAGACATTAGAAAAGCTTGTAATCTTCAACATACTGATTTTGAGAAGAGTTTGACTAATTAGCCGGAAGTGGATCTACTTCATATATAATTTCTTTGTGGCAATATGAGCATAGCTTTATCACTTTTCGTTTGGTAAGCGGTTTAATGTCAAGAAAGAAAGCACTTCTAGTTAGTATATTCAGAAAGTAAGTGTACAAGATTTTGTTTAGAAAAAGTATATGTATTTAAAAATAAAATACAAAATACTGTTGATATACTTGTTGACTATTACTTTATTATTTATAATACAGTATTGTTATCGATTTTAAAAAAAAAAAAAATTTGCTGCCCTCAAAATTTTTTTTCTACGTTTCATGACTAGTAGACACGAAAAAAACAATACAAATTTTCACTCCGTCTGTCCGCCGTACGTCGACCGCCCCAAAATCCTTTGAAGGCTCGTAGCTCTCAAACCAGTGGAGCTATTATATTAAATTTTTTTTCTAAGAAGACCCCTTGAATTGACATTATTTTCAGGGGAGGTGTGAGGGGGAAGATGGGGGAAGCGTTTTGGACGAAAAATTTTGGTTTCTAGATCTCAGCAACCGTTTATATTAGGAGGCTGAAACTTGGAATTTCTATAGAGCTTTGATAGTGGACCCATTTGCAAAAAAATTACTGATATGTGTGAAGGGGTGTGGGAGTGGAGGGGGAAATAATGCGTCCGAAACGCAAAAAAGTCGAGATCGACACATTCTAAAATCTATATCTCCTAAACCGTTAGTGGCAAGCAATTAAAACTTTACAAATATCTGTAGTTATACTAGAAGAGTAGATTGAAATAAAATTTTTGGGTGTGGGTAGTGGCGTACGGGGGTGGGGGTTAAAATACTTAGCATTACGATACCTCACAAACCAATGGCACCAGAAAAACAAAATTCGGTTTGGATATAAAGCTTGATAAATAAAGATTGCTCAAAGTAAAATCTTTGAAGGGGGCAGGGGAGCATAGAAGTGGGGGGATAAGAATTTTTCAAAAATATCACTTTTCATATCTCAATAACAGTGTAAGATAGATGTTGAGTTTAAATGAAACGAAACACATCCTTTTTCTGCATGCAGCGGAGCGCTGCAAGCTGTCCCATACTTCTACTTTCGTGGTGCAGCGGTAGTATTATCACAGCTTGAGGTTGAAATATACCAACACAGAAAAATTAAAAAGTAGTTTGACAGTTAATGTTAATATGTTGCATAGATTCAGTACATTTTATTTCAAGCTCGGCCATGGTTTTTTTGTCAGAAATTGTGGTTTTGTATTTTTTGACAGATGGGGAATTGTTGTGGTTCCTACACAGCTTAAACACAGTCGTTCTGTTCTGAACACCTTCGCCGTAAACCGTTTTGATTCCCGAAAATATTACGGTAGGTGTTATTCCTTCATCACAGGCACATGGCTCGCACTTGGCGGGATTTCTTACCGACATCTTTCACATAACAACGTGAGTTTCCGTACTAACGGGCTCCTGCGAACCTGCGATGCTCGCTCTGTCAGGCGATCCCAGTCTACCACTCAGTGTTGTCAACACTCATAAAACAAAACCGCAGCACATTATGGTCACCACAGTACACTCACTTTCTCAACATGCCTTGTATTAACTTTATAAAGGATCTGCTCCGATTTTGAGTTAAACTCCGGGACACTGGTTGATTCCAGAGATGCAAATAGCCAGACGCATTGTTGTTTTTAAGTTTTGTTAGTTGTTTTCCAGTGTCAGTGGAGTGGAACTTCAACACGAAATCCCCGACTGTTGATTAATCGCTGTCCTTGAGGACATGACAATTTGGAAAAACTTCACTGGAGAGGCCAGTTTTTTATAAGATTGTTTTTATGGTTGTATTTGGTAGTGGTTGTATTTGGTAGTAAACCTGGATAACGATCAACGCAAAAGCTAGTATTACACTGTATGCCAGGCGGTCAAATATTTGACCATTTTCCCTGTCAGATGGTATCAGATAGTGTAATGTCAAATGCTGTTTGACAAAATGTTTCATTTGACCACATTTGACCGTTTGCGATTTCTGAAAAAACAATTGTGTCAAATGGGTCAAATAGGAAATGTCACTCGTGAAAATTTTTTGTGGCAATCAGTTAAACAAATAGCAATAATTATATAATTAATTATTTTAAGTTGTACTGTAGTTCGGTTTTTTGTTTGTGTGATGTCTGCCAACACGTCGATTTAGATTTGAACAATCTAGTTAGAATTTTGTTCCGATCTGATAGCGTTTGACCGTTTGACACGAAGAGGAAATTTTACGATTTTGTCATATGTGTCAGATAGTGTAATATCGCAATTGGGCAGCGTGCCAAATGAATATTTGACACGCAATTCGGTCAAATTTTTATGGTCAAATATTTGACAGCCTGGCATACAGTGTAATACTAGCTTAAGAGTGGGAGGCCGAATCCCGTCAACAGCAAACTTATTTTATTTACCAATATTTTTTTTATTACTTGGTTTTTATGGTAAGCTATTGAAGCTACTAAGATTAAATGTTAGTTGTCAGTTATCACTTCACTGATTAAAATAAAAAAGGTCCTGTTTACAGATTAATTCAGGATGGTAATACTTATGCTGACATCAAATATGAAATAATGATAAACCTTTAAAGTGAAAACCAATTCTATATTTATTAAGACCTAAGAAATATGGCGAAATTCGTGGAATCGTTTACATCCTCTATCGAAAATCGGCAGTCATAAGGCTTCTTGTGAACACTTACAAGTAACTATGTATGTATGTACCTATGAATAGTCTAATCCGGAAAAGGCCTAAAACTGGTTGATGTTCTGTTTTATAGTATAATACATAAATCTGTTCGACTGGAATAGTAATCAAGACTGAATATCGGGCATGAATCAAAACTGAAGGTGAAACATAAGTGCAATTACGGACAGTCGCGATATCACTAGTTGGTGATAAATTACGCTGAAATTTATTGTGTGAAATTCCGGATATCGGTCATGATTCTCTAGTAAGAAGCACATCTAATGCAGCCTTGGGAGTGGTGCGCATACTCAAGCAAGCCAGCTTTTGTCGGCTTAAGCTGAGCAGTTATCTGTTTTGTTTTCTTCCACCAGACAGATGTCCAGTAGGTTGTAATGCACATATCCTCGACGGTATGCATTCAGTAGGGTAGTTTTGGATTCAGTCTTCAGTTGTTCCTGGTGCAAATCCAAAGTGAGATTCTGGCCCTTTCAAGAACTTTCTCCTAATGATCGTTCTAAGTGAGTTTTTCGTCCAGGATAACTTCTAGAAATTTAACCGTACTTGCATACTGTAGAGATTCTCCAAAGAGAGTAAGACTAGATAAATTAACAGTTTTGCTTTCTTTGGGTTGATATCCAAACCTGCTTCAATACAGCAGGTTGCTAAGGTGGTACCCTAGCTTTGCGGGGTTCCCAGATACCTGTATACCATAAAATGCAAAACTTTCAACTAATGGACTTAAGTTCACAAAACTCGTTCAAATAAACTAATGACATATTTCAACTATGTCGGTTTACTCGCCTTGTCATATTAAAACAAATCCCATAAATTCCTTTTATTTTGCGTTTATTTCATCTGACTATATTTTGACCTTATTTTCCAAGAAAATGTTAACAAACTGTCTAAGAGTTTTGCTCTTAGCCACCCAGAATCAACATACCAAGACCGAGAAACTCGATAGTCAGAAACGCACAACATATACTAGAACTTGAGGTATAATTACGAAGGCGACTTAATTCCATCGCACAGGCAACTTACCATATTCAACCTTGTTCCGAGTCATATCCAAGACAAGACGTCCCAGCTCCTTGCCGGAAGAGTTTGTGCAGGTTCGCATCATGGAACCACAAACGTGTCAGTGGCCTCATATCTATGCGCGCATAGCATAATATTATAATAGTCGTCTCATAAAGGATTCATACGATATACTTGGGTCGAACATATGCATGACATTCCGGGACCAAGAAGGACTTCTAAAATCTCAACATGCAGTTGAGAATGGATTCACATTGCACCGGGAGGGGTGTAACCTGAAGGTAGTATAATGAAATGAAACCCTAAATAAGCGCTAAGCTACAACACACGTAGCCTTGTATCGGTGCAATTTGGAGGTTTCATTTGTTCTATTTCGTTCGAGCTAATTAGATTCTCCTTACGAAGCTGAAGATTAAATAAAATGTTCCAGCTCTAAACTGCTGAGCATCTAAGAACTACTCTCCACACATCCTTTCCTTGGATAATGAGGGAAATAAGTACCCGTGTTGTGCATGTTTTTGTTCAGAATGCTTCATTACAAAATGAAAGACACCGAGAATCATCAAGAGCATAATCAAGTTTAAGGTACTGGGTTTCGTGAAGAAGTTTACGAAAGGAATTAAAACCGACACACATACCCACTCACAGAACAGCGTAAACACTTGAAATGTGGGGGGGGTTCTTTTCATGGCACAGAACTGAACAGATACCTACTGGTATGTGAACTCTACTGTACTGGGAATATGTAGTTGGCCTCTAAAATAAGTACCTATTCATTTTACAGAATTTTGTAACGAGGACTAAACATTTTATTTTCCACGAAATTTAATTTCATATTGTTTAGGAGTTAGTTATTCTTTCCGGTGTCAGTGGAGTGAAACTCCAACACGTAGTCCCCGACTGTGGACTAACCGCTATCCCTGAGGATATGACAAATTTGGAAAGAAACTTCACTGGAGAAGCCAGTTCATCATAAGATTGTTTTGGACTAGGTCCGAAGGAGCTGTTTCGTCATCGGAGGGCATAGACTCTTCAGAAGGTGTATTCTTGCCTACTAACCAGGCCCGTGCGCACGGGGGGTTTTGGGGTTCAACACCCCCCCCCCCCCCCCCCCCCCCCCATTGGCCTATTTTCATAAGGAAGTGAGGACCTTTTTTTTTTTTTTTTTAGGTCATCACATTTAGTATGGGAGAATATGATAAAACCCCCCCCATCATACATTCCTGCGCACGGGCCTGCTACTAACCGAAACACCTTGACAGCTGGTGGGATCGCTGAGGTAAATTCTATATAGCCACATCCCATTCCAAATTTATTACCGAGAAGAATTTAATGGTCAAGAAAGGCGTCCTCTACCTTAGGCTAAAGGCGTGTATTTTGAGAAGCTTTTTTCTCTTGATTTTTTCGGCTATTCTCTGGTTGTAACCCTGGATAATTAATTTCATATTGTTATGATTTTTAGTAGATTTCGCGTAATCCGATATTCATATTTAAGATAATGTTTTGTTTAGTGTAGGTACTACTTACCAATTCACGCCGTTCCCTCCCAATCCCCTAGAGCTATGCAATTCAAACTGGGTGAAACTATTCAAGTGGGCATTTTTTGTATGGTGGGAGGGTGGGGGAAGGAGTTTAAACAGAAATAGAGGTTTCTGTATCCCATAAGCCGCGAGGATCGACGTTTTAACTTAGAATTTATATATTGCTATGATAGTAAAGCATTAGCAATTATGGTGATCAGAGAGATCTATATACAGGAGACGACAAGACGCTGTGTTTGTATGATGCACTTTGAAGTATATTTTGAAGCAAAATTGAACTTTTTTGTATGGAGCGTTTCATGCCAGGTGTCAGTGAAATGCAAATATGTATGTAGTAGCCTAGTATTTAAAAGGTTTGGCTTTTTTTGTTTTCAAGGCCGGAGTATAACATACATGTCAGAAAGATGCTGATAGTAGCATAATGTTTATTGCCGGTCCTTCACAATTTTGCATCAAAATGCTTCAAAGTGTTTTATACGTTTTTGTATGGAGCGTTTCATGCCCGGAGGCAGTGAAATTCAAATCTTAACGTAGTATTAAAAGGTTGGGCTTTTTTTCTTTTCAAGACCGGAGTATAACATACATATGAGTAAGATGCTGATACGGTAGCATAGTGAATATCGCCGGTCCTTTGCGAGAAATCGTCCGGCTTCGAACAGTCGCTGCACGCCATCTCCACTACATATAGCTCTATGGTCTCGGCTAATTACCGGAACGATTGTGACTAGGCGTTCCGAAAATCCTTTTAGATGTGTGTCGGAGTGAGAAAATCAACACTCTCCGTTTTCCGGATCGGATCGGAACCATTGAGGCTTGAGGCTTTCAGTTTCTTTCCCATTCGACGCTAAGAGGTGAACTATACAATTCCACCTAGCAGGCAAGTTCCCACCATACTGAATGTGATGACCTAAAAAAAACCCCAAAACCCCCCCGTGCTCACGGGCCTGCCACCTAGAGATGGGCAAAGCAGTTCCTTTAAGTGAGTGAGTCGGTGTTAACTCACTCACTAAAAATTGGTGCTAGCTCACTCACTTAAAGGAACTAGTTCAGTGAACTGCAGTTCATCAAAAGGAGTAAGTTAGTTTACTCACTCACTTCAATGAACTGCTCTTTTGGAACAGTTCACACCGAAACGACACATCTCTAATTCCACCACCTGTTGCGCCTAACTGAAAATCTAATTTACACCTCGATAATTTAATTTTTACGGATGTCAGAACAGAAACATTGTTGCTATAAAAATGTCCTTCGTTGTCGGATCGGATCGGAGCCATTTTAACTGAGGATTAAGGCTGAAACTTGGTAATTGCTTGTAGAACCATATAAGGAGATTATGTATGGAGAAAGGAATAGGCATCAGCCAGACAAGGTTGATACGGCGCAACGCTGAACTCAGTTCATGCACAGCAAACCAAAGCTGGATACACTAATGGTGGTGGATTTACACTGAACCCATTGAGGCACGCCTTTACCCCCGACACGCTATTACAAACCGGTTTTCGAAGGCTGTAGTTTTTTCTATATTGATTCACGAATTTCGTCATATTTAGGTCTGATGAGGTACCAAACTAGTTCTGACTTCTGCGGAATTTTTATAGCCTGTAATTATGTTCACGATTTTTTGATATTCATTCTGAAGCTATGACGAAATATTGTAAGGCTCTGCTGTCTTTTAGTGCCGATGGATGGACTGGGGAGTCCATCATCAGTCATCAGTCGTGGTGGAACAACCGAAGAGTAAGGCATAATAAAGAACGTGAAGTTCAACTTGCAGTTTTAAACCAGAATTCCTTTCCTTTCTCTGACCCTAATTTTCCTTTAGGGCATCCATTACAATTTCAGAAGTGTATCTTTCAAGGTATCGAAACAACACTTTCTGTGCTCATTGGGTCCTGTCTCGACTGATGAGTCACTACGTAAGCCATCTTTCAAGGAGATATTCCAATAGCAAAATCACCTTTCCATGAAACCTCGTTGGCTCGAAAAAAACATTTTGGCATTTCGACTTTGACCGTGTCCCGGAGTAAGAGCGAAGGTTAAGTCATCTAGACCATTCAGTAGGTCCATTGTGATACCTCGTCCCTCACTGGGTAATAATAAAAGATACACAAATGATAAACCTGTTAAATATCTACAGGAAAAACACACGGTACACTAACATATTTCATCATGTATCAATCGGAGCTAAAAAAGTAATTATGTCACAATGTTGTGGACAATGAGATGAAAGTTGAACCTTATTTCAGACGGGTGTAAACTCTATCCGAAACACGGTGGACAAATCCCAGCCGGGGCAACCCTGTTTTGATACACTCCTTTTTATTCATTTCTTCGGTCAATGAGATGAAATATATATCAAATCTAAGTTTAAAGTCTCTCTGATGTGCGACGCTTGTTAGTGAGGACCACATCCTTAATGTGAGAATTAATAATAGTCAATGGCGCCAGCCCAAATTGGTCCTAGGCCTTGAAGTAATGCTAGAGTTACTTCATTATAAGAGCAATGGAGCACTAGGAGATTAAGTTTTAACTCATGTACTTATTTACAGCTGAGTGATCTGGTAGTCCGTCACCCAATCCCATTCTCGAAAAAAATTTATCGCCAAGCAGATTCGAACCTGGTACCAGCTGCACCGAAGGCAATTGCTCTAGCCACTAAGCCACCCTGACTAATGGTAGAATTATCGATCATTATTATTCTTTACGGTTTCTTTGTCATGTAGATAACCTTAAAAATTATAGTTTCAAATAATGCGGTCTTTTTTTTTTCATCCTACGGTATCAGAAAATGTTTGTCCTAAAACTTATTTTCGGCGCTGTAAGCTGTATAAAATCCAGGTGACGAAGTAACGCTCCCTTCTATATAAAATAATATCTTCTTCTTCTACACCTACATATAAAAGGATCACACAGAAGCTTTAACATTTCTAGTGGTTATATATTTTTCACACGAGGAAAGTGTGTCAGGTGGAATAATTTCATAAGACGTACACCATCGGAATATTGTCACCGGTAAAGGTCCTGTTTAAGCTTTTCATAAATTTATTGCCATCTTAAGAAATGCTGCTAGTAATGTCAGTTATAATTGTTTTAAGATGCTTTACATATGTAGGTTTGTACTACTTGTATATACTATGCGGTTTTGGTAAAAGAAATCTAAAGGACTTTTCCTGTACAATATTGCGTTAACAGTTCCAGGCAGATGGAAGTCGTGTTCGTGAGGGTGGTACGTATTTTAAAATGTCATTTAACAGGTTAAGGATTTTTGGAAGCACAAAGACAGCGAATTGAATTCCGGTAGGTAAGGGTAGATTTATGTTCAGGGCGCTTTTACAGAGATTGAATTTGTTGAATTTTTTTCTTAAAGTTGGAAACATACATAGTACTCAGTAAACAATTTTGTGAAAATAACTCCTTAAGGCAGTAATATCTTCCGAATTGATATAGTAAATTTACACATTTTCATTAAATTTAACAAAAATTAATTTTTAAAAGTTTGTTTTTACACATTTTCGTTATCAATTTATTGGTTGAAATGTACAACTACAACACCGAATGAATTATTCCACTTTTAATGTGTAAGATTTGTAATTCTGTATAAAACGCAAAAAGTTTATAAAATAACCCCACACTCCATTTAGAATCTGAGATTATAGTTGAAATTTTAACGTAAGTTCGTTAACGGGCACAATCAGGCGCGAACGCAGGGGGGGGGGGGGGTGGTTGTTCAACCTCCACACGAAATGATGTAATTACAAACGCAAAACTAAATGTAACTTGTACTCAACGCGTAAATTTGTCTGAAACCCCCCCCCCCCCCCAATTATTATTTGGCTGAAAACCCCTTCCGAAATAATTTTCTGCGTTCGCGCCTGGGCACAATCGTTCTACTCCTTCGGGTCCATACAAAAGCCTTAAAACATGCGTTCAAGAATACTAGCCGATCACTTCGGAACGCTTAAATCGCTCAAATCCCATAGTCGTAAAGGTGCTTGTACACGAGCAATTTTTCCAACAATTAATTGTCCGACGACTATTGCCAAAATAGAGCGATTAATGAATGGATGGCGGCAATATTTCGACAATGTGGCAATGTTTTCATAGATTGCTACTCGTATTTATGAAATGCACATATTTTCACTATTTTCGTCATATCTATTAGGCCTTCCCAAATATTCAATTCATTTTTATTAGAAAGTGTTTTCATGATTTTTTTAAATTCTACCTCTAAGGGGGTGCAAGGAGGTATACTTTTTCATGAATTCTGCCATATCCCCAGCCCTGATATGATATCGAATATATCTTCACTTTCATGGGCTTGCGTAATAATCGCCTAAAACTATCGTAGTTTTTAAGTTTTTGCCTTTTTTAACCCTAAGAGGGTATAAAAAGGTTGAACAAGTTTTCACGAATTCCGTAATTTCTTTTAGAAGTGGTAAGAAGTTGAATTGGTTTTTAGTTTTTCGTGCTGTCTTTATTTTTATCTATTAACTATTTAAGGATTTTTGGATATTTCACCCCAAGTGGGTGTAAGTAAGTAAGTAAGTAAATCGATAACATTACTTTATTGCTAAAATAATAAAGTAAAATATACTTGATAGCAGTGGCAGATCCAAACCTCACTGTTGGGGGTATCAGATTTTTTTTTAATTTAGCTATTTCGTTTGATAAAGTTTTGTGTGAATTTAGATGGTGGTGAATAAAGATGGGATCATATTGTTTTCATCTTATTATGGGTCATTCCATCAAGAACCGCCTAAGTTGTGACTTTATCATTTCTGATTCTTTTGAAAATGTTTGTACTTGAAGAACAAGTGAATAAAATAATTGAAGTTCAATGATTAGTTTCTATATAATTTTTTAACTAACAAAAATAATAACAATCTTTAAAATAAGCCCTACTTTATTATTCAAGGATAAAAATTACCAGAGATATGAATTTTCAAAGAGGATTTGGATATCGTTTTGGGAATTCTTTAACATACTGTAATTAACAAAAAATAATGAGATAGAAACAAAAAATTGAAGGCATATTTTTTTTCACTAATTCTTCGAGTACACAAAATTTCAAAAGAATCGGCGATGATAAGGTCACACTTTTGGCGATTCTTGATTAAATTACCCTTTTTCTATAAAACTAATTGAGAATCACTATAATGCTCTTCGATTTTTTTGACCATCGAGATTCCAAGTTAATTTTTTGGTATGTTTTGAAGAACAATATAACCTATAAAATATAAAAAAAAAACATACTGTAAGATAGGTATTTAAGAATAAATGACAAAATCGTTATCATTGAAAAAAAAATTCAAGGATAGTTTTGCGACAACCTCATTCTTTAAAATAAGCCCTATTTTATTGTTCCAGTGGATTCTTCTTCAGCACGCGGCCTTGGTCAATTTCGGAAAAGAGCTAATTATCTAAGTCTATAGCTTGATTTGATATTCATTTTAGTGTCATTACTGAGAACTAAAGTCGAGGCATGAAAGATGTGTACAATAATTGTACAGTGAATGAATAGTAAAAGTAGATGCAACATAGCTTGGTATATAAAGTATGATTTTTCTCAAGGTTTAGCAATGGTCAAATTTAGGGGGGGGGGGGGCAGTGCCCCTTCTTGCCCCCCTCCCCTGTGGGCGCCCATGAATGGAGCTACTGGCCAATGGCAGGTGGTTCAACCTAACTACATGTGAAACGTCCAGGCAGCTACGGCCAGTAATATATCCCAGAAGGACTGTCAATCTTCTGAAAAGAAGTCGTTAAGACCCACGTAACATTACGGCCACAACGGCCCCGTTACGGGGCACTGTTTCTATGGCAGACATGCACAACGCTAGGCGTTCAATATATTGACTACTGCAGAAGATGCAGAAGTGAGGAAGAAGAACAGAGTGTTAAGGCTCGTGTCCACTGGCAAGTAACTTGCGACATTTTTTGGTAGAGTAATTTGGTGCGATGTGTACACTATCTGTCAAATTGCAGCAATTTTACTCTAGCAAGTAGCTCTACAAAAATCTTGCAAGTAAAACTTGCGCTTCCGTGTACACTTCATCATCAAAATTTCGTTGAACTGTCAAAACGAAAAAGAAAAATACCACAACTCTGGATAAAGTTCCACATTGGAAATGAGCAAAAACGTGTACTCGGAACTCCACTTGGATTCTCCGTTCATACTTTGCACGTAAACTATGGAACTACGACTCCTAAAACTGATCTTAACCTCACACCCAATGCAATTGTACTGACTTGCTGAAAAATTTCGGAACCGATCGGAACTTTCTTGCGAGATCTCAACTCTCGCAAGTTAGCGTGTACATTCACAACTTGCTTGACAAGGCAAGCGTTTGCTGGCTAGAGCAAAAACTTGGGCAAATGCGCTCTCGCAACCGTGTACACATGCAGCAATAAATGTCATAGAGCAACTCTAACAAGTTTTGCTTGCTAGTGGACACGAGCCTTTAGGTATCTACTTTGTGAGTTACCTCAACTAGCCAGCTGTAGGTTCAGAGCATAGAGCTATGTATAATGGAGATAGCGTGCAGCGACTTTTTTGAAGCTGGAGGTTTTCTCGCAAAGGACCGGTGATATTCACTATGCTACTATCAGCATCTTACTCACATGTATGTTATACTCCGGTATTGAAAAGAAAAAAAGGCCCACCTTTAAATACTTCGCTACTATTTGCATTTCACTGCCACCGGGCATGAAACGCTTCATACAAAAATGTTCAATTTTTCATCAAAATGCTTCAAAGTGCTTTATACAGAAACGGTGCTTTGCGATCGCCGTTAGTTATACATAGCTCTATGGTTCAGAGCTATGGGCAGCTACTTCTTCTCCATACTCGAGGAATTCAGTCTTTATTATAGTGCCAATGGCCACATTTTATAAAATTAGCCACTAACATGGTGCATTGATGAACAATGCGGTTGACATTGATTTATAGGTTGTCACATTAGAATTACATTTTTAAAAGATTCGTTTCGGAAATATAAGAAATTTGATAAATTCAACTATGCATTACAGCTTATCGGTATTATGCCTACGTTTTTGTTTCACATTTTACCCCTATTCTTTTCATATTTACGAAATGTGCAAACTCCAATAAAACTGATATCAACGCTCCAATTTAAGACGATTCCAGCAACGTGATCCAAATATGAAGTATTCCTTGGCATCTAGGATTTGCGCTTTTCCACGGTGAGGAAAACACATGAAGGAAATTCTGGTGATACCGCCGCTATAACACATCCTCCCCAGTCACATACCGAGTAAAGACTTTAAAGCGGTGACGGTGTCAGCATGCACAAGATGATATTTTCCAGGAAAGCAGAAGGTAGGAGCTAGGAGTCGGGTGCTGGTAGCAGCGTTTTTAACTCGATTCCATACAATTTTATTTCATGTCTCATACATTATTGAATTTCATATGAGAGTTGTATGCAGTAGCTTTACTCTATACAATCAGAGGTATGCGGGAGTTGAATTCGATGTCACATCCTCGTATAAATTCCTGCTGCATCCTAAAGGTTCCGTCATCATTATAATCATCCTATACATTCCACGTAGACTACGACTCAGATTCTCTCCGATTTCAATCACGCGTTTCGCAATTCGCATGTTGATTGAGATAATTATCCAGAAGTTGTTTCACTGCGTTCATTATTCCCGGATTGATTGAATTATAAAGTGCTACCATTGACACCTACGTACCTGTTCCGCGTTCCGCTCTGATTGTTTATCTATGCATGAAATGCACTTCGATCATTTTAAGCTATTTAACAGACAATTGTATGAGGGCAACCACCCCCTTTGTTGTTCAACTTCATGCTCGCATTAATTCGGCAAATTTTATCCCTTGTTGTCATAATTTACGTGATTTGCTGCGAGAACAGGTTTCACAGGGATATTATCGTGCAGCAGTTTATGCTTGGCATTATGATGACAAAGTTGGCATATGCTTGTCATGTAGGATCGGAAATTCGATTAAATAACAGGTAGGTGTACCTGATGCCGAACAATTGATTCTATAGTTGCTTTAAGGGTAGGAATTGGTTAGGCAAAATGCAGTGTTTCGATGGAGTAGAAGAAATTCAATTACCTGCTTGATCGATCGATTGTACTGAGACCCTAATTGAAGAGTATTCCTTCAGTTGGAGTTTTTTGAGTGCTTCACTTAAAGCTAATTCATATTTTGACCGCAGTGGATATACCACTAATGTACCTACTCGTATTACCAGGATAATGTCTTTTCAAAACCTTACCAGGAACGTTTTAGTAATGTCCAGATTTCCAGGTACATCATCTTTTTAATAAACCGATGCGAGCTAGAAGTTCACCGTGATTTCAAGTAAAATACAATTCGTTTAAATTCGATAGAAATAATAACGTTTTATTTATTCGCATGCAATAATCTCACTTCTGGCAACGCTGACCGATTTTATATTCAACTTGATCACTGCTTCATTGCTGCTATGAAATTAAATCCGCTTTAAAAATACTTTCACGGAGAAACTGATCGTTGTCTCTCATCGCCGTAATAAAACTGTGTCGGCTACAAACTCTGTCGTGCTTATATACATACTGTATGTATTGAGTCGAGAGCTTTCATAAATATTCGGTGATATAGGTATGTGAAAAGTTCGGGAAATGTGAAGAACAGACTGAGAAGGGGAAAGTGAAGAATAGTGAACTTCACAGAATTTTCCAATAATAAGGCTTTGCGATCGACTAATAAAAATTGCTTCACTAAAATTTTGTTTACGTTTCAGGAGTAGCAGAGGCCAGGGGATCTAAGAGGTACCTACATGGGCCGAGCATTTTAGAGATAAAATTTCTAGATCTCCACAAACGCTTACGCTAGGAGGGTGATACTTGGAATTTGCATAAGGCCTGAATAGTGGAAAACAATTATCGTATTTATCACGAACCTTTTGCTCTGAAATTCGGTTTTGTATACAAGTCGATAAATGGAGTATGATAAAAATAACTTTTTTAGAGGTCGTGGAGCATGAAGTTGGGTGGAAAAATTTTGTTCTATTAGAACACGTTTCATATCTCAAGCAACAGTATCCTATAGATACCTAATATTTTTTTTTTGTTTTTTCGGGAAGTAGGTCTAAAACACCGCTAGTAGAGAAAACGATTTTGGCTGTGTAGAGAGTGAAGGTACTCTCAGGTCTGATTATATATCGAGTAATTATTTATTTCCACTTGTTTAATAATAACCTAAAACTCGTTTCCCTCATACTACGATATTAACGCGTTTAAATCGAGTTAAACGCGTTGAAAACCCGAACACGTAGCTGCAACGCGTTTAATCGGTAACATGTACTGCAACCCTCGCTGCAATCGAAGTAAACTTTAAAGGAAACTATTTAATGCTACAGAAAATGATTTTTTTTACTTGTGCAACCCCTGCATTAGCTAATTAATTCACTTTCCATTACTCCTATTCAAACACTTTTGTTTCAAATAATTTAGAAACCATGAATTTGCTAATGAAAGACTGCTGAATATCTACTTGTCAAAACAAATCACGTCAACCTGCCATGTATCAAAATAAAACGAGTTGAACACTGAAAACTACTTTTTTAACACGTTTATTTTGCCTACTTAAACGCGTTCAAAACGCATAGTCTGTACAGGGTATCAGAAATATGACGGAATTCATGAAAACGGGTCCAAATTTTGTATACCTTTTTGGGGGTTAAGAGGGAGAAAATCCTGTAGACGAGTTTTAGTCGATTATAAAATAAACACGTGGAAGTGAAAGGTTTGAATTTGTTTAAGAATCTAGCAATTATCAACCAGGCTGTTATTAATAAATTCAAATCTAATTACGCACACAAGGCCCTAAATTCAGATGACCTTGCCTCACCGACTAAACGCCGAGCAGCAAATATAAGACCTTATGGCTATTCATCTCACTAATTTCAGCTTTAGAATTCTCATAAATGACCTTAACACTACTGCAAATAGCTAAAGAGTGAAAAAGCGAACGTTGTCTACAAGAGGGGGCTACCCTAATTTTGTAGCGAGTTCACCACTCAACTTCCCGTTTAAATCCTTCTGAGTAAGTGGTAAGCATATTGCAACTACCATTATGAGACTTTTCATCATAATGTGCCGGGTTGGGCATTGTGTCTTCCATCCCTCAACCTACTCCTCTCCCACAATCCCGTAAGCTGGAACTGCATTTCCAACAGGATTTGCATGATGCAAAAATGCAGATTTATGGGCTTTGTACCCAAGGAAAACGTTCCCATTCGCATATAAGCAAGTCTGCATATCTTCGTTTGGCCAACCGACATTTGACCTTCCGTTCTGTGTACCCACATGCCCAGTTAGGGTGGTTCGTGAGGAGGTTTCGCTATGAATGAGGGGTTGGAGCCAGTGTCAGCTTTCATGTCCAAGGGTGGATTTTTTGTTCGCTGCAGGTTTTTTTCCGTTAATATAAACATTTATGCGCCCGTTATGACTTAAATCAGAATATTCCTTATTAGTGGCGAGTTGAGAGAAAATGCTTTTATGGCGTTTGTAAGATTTGGATTAGTTTTTCTCTTGGCGTAATGGCGACATTTTTGCTGGTTACGAGGAATGAGGATTATCTCAGCAGAATGCAGGGCTTTGACACTGATATTAGTCGGCTCCTGTACTGTGTGTGTGTGTGTTGATCTTGTATTAAGAAACACTGGCGACAAAATGTATTACCCTGGAGCCATTTATATGCGATAGGATTATGTCACGAAAGTGCTTGGGATAATAATCTGTTTGGCGCCAGCTAAACGGTTCATTGAATTTGGAAGTTGTCCTTCTAGACTATTGCTGAGATTTGAACTCTTTCAATGTATTTGTTATGCAGGGTGTCCGGTACAAGCTTGACACTTTCTTACTTCTGCTATATTTTTAAGACAAAAAATTGTCTATAGGGTTTGAAAATTTTAAGCATCCTCGGAGATAGAGGGTGATAGAGAAAAGTCTTTCGGTATGTACCTTGACTCAAACGAACAGCTACATATATCTTCAAAACTAATAAACAATATTCAACATCTACTACCTGTTTTTTTTTAAATCAAAGTTCGAACTAGAACTAGATACCGAAAGTAAAGTTTTAATTTTTCAAAGACTTCCTATGTGAGGTATTTTCACTGAAGACTAGTTGTGTTGAATTTCCAACAATTTGGAAAGGAGTTTTTAGATAAATATAAAGTATCATTCCTAAGAGAAGTGACGGTATTCATAAAAACGTAAACCCTTCTATGGCCTCTAAGGGGTTAAAAAGGGAAAATATTGAACAGGTGTTTAGACGATTATTAACGAAGCACATGGATGTAAATATTTTTTGGATATCTCAGACCTGAGGGATATGGCTGAGAATATATTCAACGTCTTTACACTTCCTTATAAAATCGTGAAAGTACTTTTCAGACATTTTGTGAAGAGTTTATAGAAAAAAATTAATTTAATATTTTAGAAGACCTCTGAATTATGGCGAAAATCGGGATATATATGCATCCCATTTTCACTGATCTCTGTTTAGCCCACCTTCCAAACGTCAATCTTCAATATTTTCTCTAACTTACTTTTTTAGTTGATTTCAAAATCAATAACATTTAACTAGGAGGCTATTTAGACAGTTAATTGTTCTGGGTATCTGAATCGACAAATTTTCCAAAAACCGGAGCTAATAATAGGTTTATTAAAATAGGTTACATAAATTAACACGAATTCCGTTGTATGTCTTAGATCTTCTGAAATATGGAACTAATTTAACTTATATTGGTTCTTAAGATATATCGGTATAACCTTTTTGAATTGAAACATTTTTTTTTTATATTTTGAAGGGGCTATAAGATGTTGTACACATTTTCACGAGTTATGTTCCTTTTCGTTTTCAATTCCTAAAAAGGCAAGGTTTACTTCCTATCTCTTAGGTCTGATAAGCTATCCAATTGGGCTTTACTTTCGCAAAATTTTCTATAAAATCGCTTAAAATCGAATTTGGTTGTTTTCATATAGTAAGGTAGTAAGATGGGATGGAATATGCTTACACGAATGCCAAAACTAATATTAAATCTGACAGTATGTATATCGAATTGATTTATATTGGGTTTTTTCGCCTTTCAACGCTTTCAACTAGCAAACTAACCTCCATAAGGTCTTATCGAAGCTTCCTTCGTACCTCGATAAAGCACATTTCCCCATGTTTCAACAGTGATAGCCAAGCGCCAACAATTGGTAGAAGGACTTGTCGAAGCTGTTCTTGCTTCCGTACGGAAGCTTGGAAGTACAGAAGCAAAAAAACTAAATAATAATATTCAGAGAAGTATTCCCCCCCCCCCTCAAATTGTCCAGATTAAAAACACACACGAATGTCGAGTTTTTTGAGAAAATGAATATCACAAATTAGTATACAAGCGTAAGTGGAAATATTAATAGAAAGAAAACCGACTCTGTGAATATCATCCCTTTTTGTTGGACCAATAGAGTATATTTTTTAAATGGTATAAGTTATAACAGTATTCAACCCGGTATTTTCAGTTAAAATGTACTGTGAAAACATTCACCAAAAAAACTCCATAAGACTGTTGGTATTTACTTTCATGAGGCCTTATAGAGGTTATTACCAAAGCTATTGCATTTGGAAGTTAAATCTGCGCTCAGAAGTCTAACCGAAGCCTTATTGAAGTTATAGCCGGAAAATCAAAATGCGAAGTTTGTTTGTTAGTTGGGAATTTGACTGCAAACAAAGGGATTTTTTAATTTTTGGTTATTCAACCTACAAGGAGTGTAAGATTTTGCAATTTAAAAGTTTTCGTCACATTACGTTCGTAGAGGTATTAAACTGGGCGTCATTTTTACGATTTTTTTATTTAGTTGCCTCAATACAGATTTCAGGAATGGTTGATATTTATATTATATTTTTACGAATTTTCTTCATATCTAAAACATGTATTGGATTCACTAGATTGCAAAAACTTAATTTTTTTCTTATAAGCAATTAAAGACTCGTGTCTCAAAAAAATTATAGAGTTGTAACTAGCCACTGCTCTGAATAAAATAAATGGTATTAATCCTTCTTTTCCATTTTTATGCTTCTGCGAGTATCATAAAACCTTTATACCAAATTGAAGTCGAAAGACGAATAGCAAAATTTCTGTTAAATTGTTGTAAATCATGACCATAATTTCTGTCAAATTATATCTCGTTATTTCATTCTCAAAAGGTATACCATCATTCTTCCAAAAGTTCAATAGCATTATCTAGAAACGCTACGTCTTCGTTAATCCGAGCTGCAATATTTTATCTCTACCGTCAAATTACTGTCGATTTTTCTTTAATTTTTCACATTTTCTTAAAGGTTTTTTCTCCTTTGTTCACTTTTTCGTTTGCTTACCTTTGTCACTTTAAATATCAATTTTTATGACAAGAACTAGACTTTAAAAGCTCGTTTTCCTACGGGTGTTATAAAACATCGGAACGATATCTAAGGATGCTGTGACCAACGAATCCTCCTCGAGTTTCAGAGTTAAGCTCATCCATTTCAAAAAGTTTTACATCCTTAATATCTGGGCATTGTTAAAAGTTACACTTTGAAACGCGTTACTTTACCCAGGACTAGTTTTTTGTTCAATTTTTTGCACCTTACGATTATCCGTTCAGTAGTTCTTATACCTCTTAAAGTTTTAAAAGTATATAGGAGGACCTTCGTGACAGGTTGCAAGTATAACATAAATTAAAGGTAAGTTTATCTTGTAGGAAAGGATTTTTATTCGTTTATCGAGAAGTTTCAAAGTATATTATTCGTGGAAGCTACGAAAGGAAGCGTCTCTTTACATAAGGTTTAGATCAGAAAGGTGCATTTGCATTATTTAACTTTCAGCTTATAAAGGGAATATATAATAATAATAATATTATACTTATGAGAAGACTGAACAAAATTGGAAATGCTTAATATATATTCTTGGAACTTTACTATATATTTCTATTAATTTAGTTTACGAATCACGCTCCAGCCAATCGTATTGTTGCGAGCAAGGGGAGCACTGGAATTTCAACTAGAAAGCAAGTAGCTTAAAATCATTGGCAAAGAATAACTTATTCGGATTAATTATTGTTCGCACTGAATGGTAGCTCTGCACGGTTTTATAAACAACTCGATCACTGCATGATTTAGAGTCTTCAATAGGATTCAAATCCGATGCCTGAAGCCCTCTCTGTCTTACTTCCTTTAACCAATTAGCTATGTTTCCTTTTTCTTAACGAACCAACTAACGAACGAAGAATATCATAACCAGCTGACAATGTGTCCTAACCAGAAAAATTAATAATGGCATAGAACACTGTTTTACAAGGCTGTGATTTATTTCGCTATAGTGCGCTACCTTTCACTAAGTCAGGAAAAAATACCAAAACAAGGAGCTTGATACAACGTTCCTATTATTTGCTCATGAATAGATTTTTCAAACAACCTTTGTAATGTAGTTTTTCATAAGAGCAGGTATTCCCATTACTTAATACTGTCGGAAAATTTTGCATATACTGAAAAAATGAACTTGCATACATCCTTCCAAAGGAAATAAAATATATAAAAAAACTGGTGAATTTCAGTGACGGAAAGGGAAACACAAAAAACCTTTACAATTGGATAAAAAGCAAATAACGGACGTAGAAATGAAAGCGGAGTAGTTGGCTGCTTCTATCCACTCTTCATTCCGAATCATCCTCCGCTCCTATTTCCATTTCCCAATTTTCACAGCGGTACTCTTCCTTTTCGTGGTAAGGGCTTTTCCGGATAATGCTAATAAAAAACGAGCACGAAACGGAAGAATACCCAGCAACCAAACAGAATATGATGGAAAATTCGAAAAGAAAAGACGTTCCTTCTTAGCCGTTCAAAAAGGCGATGAAAAGAAAATGCCACAAGGAAGCGGCAACGGAATTTCCACGCGCAAAAAGGAAAATAGTCCCTCTATAACAATGCAAGATAGAAGCAAATAGGGACAGGGTAGAGTAGCTATGAAAAAATTCACTCATAGTATCCGAATGAATGTTGATAATGTACTCCATTGGCCCAAATTAATGAAGACGATATGGCGGTTTTGCCTTCCGGGAAATGTTTTATACGAGTTGTATGCTACTACAATGCATCCAATAGCTTACACGCTACGTTATCACAATGTATAGAAAACGACATAGCTCTACGACAGCATTGAAGGTTGGTGGAAAATTGAAAAAATTTTCATTCTAGTAAATTGAACATCGCTTGATGAAGTGGATATGATTTGTAAATTGAATGCTCTATTCGAAATTAATTCTGATGTAAATTTTGAATACAAAGCGGTCGAAAAATGTTCGTTTCTTTGAAAATTATGAATTTCTTTTTAAAGCAAATGAATTTGTATTTAGCTACTGGCTTAAAAATTAAAATTAACATGAGTTCGTAAGGAAGGTAAATATGTATGTACATATGTGGGTTGAAAAGTTTTGTACTCGCGTTTCTTTACTAATCGCATTTCCCTTAATAAATTGTGCTGAAGTGTGTGCTTGACTTCAGGTAAGGATGTGTTTTTAAAAACCACATTTCAAAGGTGAAAAGTAAGGCCGCTTGCCCTATCGAGTTAAAGAGAGTTTATAAGTACACTCAAAGAAAAAATATGACTGTGGTAACTATATTTTGGGAGAACCTTACTATGGTTGAATTTATTGTTGTGTGAACCACGTTACAAGATGTAAGATAGTTTTGATAACTGATATTATAGTTGTACAAACTTTACTGTCTTGTTGCTCTTTACATATAGTATGATTATAACAATCATGAAAATACCTATGTAATTTGATTATTACAACTATAGTTATGTTTCTTTCAACTTAACTTATGTTTTTTGAACATTGAGTATCTTATGAACTTGGGTTATTATAAACATATTGCAATTATGTCAATCATATAAATGGTTGCAACAATTACAGAACATGGTTGTGAGAACTATATGTTAATTATGATCTTAAGAAACATTAATAAGTTCGATTCAAACAGAGCTAAGGTCGAGCCAAACAATGATGTATGGTTCTTATAACCGAAAACCATAACGCTGTGAACACTAAGAAATGACACTGGGGATCCTCACTCACATTGAAATTGGATTTACTTCTCACTACGCTTGTAAGTACAGCTATAAATTAACCTATCTCACGAACTGTAGAAGAAATTGTGATTTTCGTCTTTTTATGATATTTGATGTTGAAATTTGATATTTGTTTAATAATTGTGATAACCATAATATGTTTGAAATATCATCGTGCAAAATGGTACATACCATAGTGTAGTTCTGAAATATATTCAATAAATTTCTTTAGTTGTACTGATCATGGCCTATGGTCGCTGTTATCATAAGATACTTTTATATCATGTAACGAGCATGGTTAGGCTGACCTTATTAATATAAAAATGGCAAATAAGTTTATTGCAATCATAGTTTGTTTGTATGAAGTAAGCTATGGCATGGACAATCATAACTATTTTAATATTAAAATTTTTCCGCGATTTTAGTTTGTTTATCCCGTACGCTTTCCTATACCATTCATCCGATTACTATGAAACTTCGCTGATACATTGAGCATATGCTCGGTGTTTTGAATTTGGTATTTATTTGTCAAGTTTCGTGTTATAATGGCTTGGATTCAAATATTTCCAAGTTTTATTTTATATTTTAGATTTTCTTGACAAGTTTGGTTTCATGTTGTTGATGGGCTGAGTTGTTCGCGTAAGCCCTTACTGTTGAATTTCTAGAGATTGGTGAATATCGCTCATTACAGTTTAGCAACGAAGTGATGAAAAGTTGATGTACATCGCCTGTTGCTATTGTTGCTGTGTGCTGCTTCATATTTTCGATTATGTCAAAATTGACGAATATGTCTGTAAATTGAGCAGTTTTAATCGCTAGTGTAAGTGTCTTTTTTTCTGATTTGGATATTTTTTAAAATGGAAAATGCTACCACCATAAGTGGAGAAGATAATTCGTAAATAGTGATGAGCTCGAGATTGTGATCCAATCGTTGCTAACTAGAATATCTAGAGTTGAGGCATTTCATTTTGCTGAAATATTTTCGTATGTGGTTGTCACAGCACAAAGTACCAACAATTCTTTTTAACATCTCAGACAGAGTAAAAGACATAAGCTAGATGCCATATAATGAGTTCGAACATTTCATAAAGGGTATTTTTCTTTTGATCGATAAATAAATTTTCTCAATAGCTAGAAGTAAATGGCGAAAACCTTTAATTTCAAGATTTTCTAATAACGAATGAATGTAGATGTAGGCATTAAGATGTTGTGGCATTATTCCAGGTCGAACGTAATCCCATTAATCCTGCGACAAGTGTTTCCATTTCGTAGCCGACATTTGTGTACACGAAAACGAAAATACTGAAAGTGTTTCCTTAAAGCAAATTTGCTGTGACATTAGGCTCGAATATCCTGTGCTCTATGTAAACATTTTTATCCGCAAATTTGAGTTTTCACTTAGAGCAACGTGTAGCCCAGCCACCTCATGTACCGTCATCGCATCATTTGTATATGGCACGTGCATTTGACAAGCAATTTCTTTTCCGCTTTTCACCTCATCCATCTCCCGATGGAACGAATTCATGCCACTTTCGAAGGTCGTCCTCGTGCATAGCACAACGACTACATTCGTCATTCAATCGCTCGAACCGCAATTGCTATCAAAGGATATTAGCGGGAGAGAAAAAGCAGCTTTCCTTTCAGCTATCCAGCGGCAGGGAAGTTAGAGTGATCGAAAAATCTCATAAAATAGCTGACTACTTTCAGTTCTAAGGAAGAGGATATGGGCTTTTTGAAGCGCTTCTTCAGTTTTTTTTGAATCCTCGATTTTGGTTTCCCTACTTATCCCTTAGGAGTTCTGTACAATCTGTTAGTACATAACATAAGGACGTGTGAAATGTGGATCTCATTTTTTTATACACCAGCCCCAAAAAGAAGAGCTTCCAGGATGTAGGTACTGTTCGTTCCGTATTTTTCATCTTCACTCAAAAGTTACATCCGGATGAAGAGATAGATATCTTTTGTTTCTGGAGTGACATTAAAGGTAATCCCCTGAAACCATTTGCATTAACCGGAATAGGAATCCTGGAGAGAGAAAACAAGAAGGAAAAGAGGGATAAAAGAAAAGCAGGCCAACACAGGAAAAGAACATCAACGTGACGATTCTATTAAGGGATGATTGCATTCCTGCAGCGTTGAGTACAAAATCAAAGGAGATGCCGCCATGTTGTGAGCTGTTTGCAATTTTATGGTAACCGAGAAAAAGGGGGAAAAAATTGTTTATTTTACTCGGATGAGGTGATGATTTGTGGCGAATTGGTCCTGAAGAGGTTTCTAGTACTCCTTCGGCTTTGAATTGTTAGCATAAAGGATTTGTGATAGGGTGATTGGATAATCTGCTCTGAGAAGATAAACAAAAATAATGCAGAAGGAAATAAACTATTTTAAAGTCAGTACAACGGGAGTTGACCCTACTCATGGCAATTATGAAAGGAAGAGATCATCTGGGGAACCTTTCGACAGATAACGATGAACGTTTCGCTTGAAACTCATTTGGCTATATGTACCATTGCATTTCTTTATCATATCTTCACGAATCTATAAATGTCGTCAACTGATTCAGCTAGTCTGACGAATCATTTAATAGAGTTATCTACCAACCGTGGATATTGGACAGATTTCTTGAAGAAGTACATTTTTAACGTAACATGTGTCGAACTAAGTTTGTGTAAAAGTATCCCCTAGATCGGCCTGGAAGAGTTATAAGAGAAACCGTAAGGAATTTTCAAAAAAACTATAAGAATTTCGAGGCAAATTCAGGAAAAACGGAAGATCTGAAATCTACTCAACTTAATTGTCGTATGATACTGCCTACTGTTATGCGAAACAGAGTCATAAAAAACCCTCACAGGGAATTTGGTTTGAATATTTAAATATGAATATTTAAAAATGCTAAAATTAACTTTCTAGAAGAAATAAATTCGATATCTCATCAGATTTCCTTCATTCTACCCCGGGGGTTCGATATCAAAATATACTGAAATCGGTTTGCAAGTTATTATAAAAATTTAAAATTCAGTAAGAAAATAAAAAAAAAAATTTATAAAAATTCTCTGTTGTAGCCAATTATTATATGAAAACATATGCAACCCCCTTACACCCACTTGAGGGTTGAATATTCAATAACTCTGATATTAGTTTCAATACCTATAAATTTAATAAAAGCCCGAGGAAGTAAAAAGCAAGTTGATGTTTATCAATTCCAAGAAGTATGACGGAATTCGAGAAAACTTGAGCAGTTACTTTTTTTCTGAAGATGGAAAACAATACATTCAATAACATTTAATTTTGTCGTTTTCAGGTTTCATTTTACAGGCTTACATTCATTTATGATATAATTTTTTCATATCTGTTTCTTTAGAACGCAGCAGGTGTCTATCATAGAACTTAATAAGCCAAATTTCGAATCACTTTTTTGTATGCACAAGAGGCCAAGATGACAAGACAATACGCGCTTGTATAATATAAAATGTATGTTTATTATAATTTTGTATGTAAAAAATTTACAAATTTTAAGTATAAAATATTATATGTAGAAGCACCGTATATATTCTACGTATAGTGCTCTCTCAAATTATACGTAAAATATACGACGACCACGGACATCGAATACCCAAAAATTCTTTATGCATTATACCCATAGAGCTATATATATATATGGAGGTGGCGTGCAGCGACTTTTTTGAAGCCTGAGGTTTTCTCGCAAAGGACCGGCGATATTCACTATGATACTATCAGCATCTTACTCACATGTAGGTATGTTATACTCCGGTATTGAAAAGAAAAAAAGCCCAACCTTTAAATACTTCGCTAATATTTGCATTTTACTGCCACCGGGCATGAAACGCTCCATACAAAAACAGTCGCTTAAACTTCAAAATGCTTCACAGTGCTTTATACAGAAACGGAGTGCTGCCATCTCCGTTATATATAGCTCCATGATTATACCTATGGCTTTAATACAGTATAGTTTCGGCGATTCTATAGTAAGTTTTCAGACAACGAAAGGTAAGCCAAATTATTTTCAAAACTGGTTCTTTGGTGTTAGTCAAATCTAGTGACATACTATTCGGGTTGGTTTACATGGTTTGAATTTGAAAAGTTTAGAATCTAAATTTTTACGGGTAAAACAGGTGTGAGCTCGCATATGAATAACTTCTAACCTTTAACTTCCTCGAACACTCAATATTCATAGGGACGAAAAGTGCACTAACTATTTACAGATTTAATGCTATGTATGCGCTGTATGCATAATAAGTGTTTGTACGTAGGTACATGATCGCGACTATTCCAAAATGCAAATTTCCATTCGAATCGATAACCGTATGTACGTGAATTTGGATACCTACCCCATGGCGGAAGCTGCTGGCTAGTTTGGCAGATAGCCATAAGCCGAATTGAGTATGCTCATGTGGTGATTATTCTCCCCATGACTTCTATTCTATACGTACGTTACATTACGTATGTTTATAAACATATATGGTTTTCCGCAGCATGATATTATACGACCAATTGATCCAATGTTATTTTACGTTGACACTAATGCGCAATTTCGATAACGATAAACATTTTAATTTTCTATGGAGCGTCTGTAGTCAAACATTGTTGTAATTGAAATTATAGTTCGGATCGTTGCAGCTCCATAGAAATTATGTATGTTCGTAGGTACCTACGTAGTTTTTTTAGGAACCACATAATTTATATTAGGCAGACACGCTCTTTTACGCCGTTATATATCGAAGAATAATGAACTATTTCGGAGCCACGTTCACACCATTGTCTTCATGGTTTGAGCCTTGGGTATCATATTGCTTATATTTGCTTTATCATTAGGTGGAAAGAGAAAGCAATAAGAATATCATGTTCTGAATAGATTAAAATTACGTTGGTCTCTATCTATTAGTTATATGTTTTTCTCGGTCTACATTATGTAGGTAGGTAGGTAGTAGGGTTGTGTAGTTCGTGAACGAACTAGTTCGGAAGATCGCTCCCAGAAGTGAAATGAACGAACTAGTTCGCAGTGACATCCGGTCCTAGTTCGTTTGTTTGAAAGTAGCTGGTTTATGTAGGTGATCCGAACTTGAAAGGAACTAGTTCCTTCCGGCCTGGCAACCCTTTGTTTTTTTTTAGGTCCTCACATTCAATCCCAACTTGAAAGGAACTAGTTCCTCTCGGCCTGGCGACCTTTTTTTTAGGTCCTCACATTCAATCCCAACTTGAAACGAACTAGTTCCTTCCGGCCTGGCGACCCTGGCTTTTTTTTGGTGAACGATGAACTACAACAACGAACTTGTTCGCGAAGACTAAGGAACTAGTTCGCGAAGACTAAGGAACTAGTTCGTTCGCGGTGGTCACTAAGGTGAACTACAATGCGCAAGCCTAGTAGGTAGGTACGCGTGGCTGCCCGTGAGAACACGGACACACTTAGGCCTAAGAAGGTCCGTTGTGTTACCACAGGATCATCGAAACCGATCCTACTCCTCAAACCATTTAGAGCTTGCAATGAAGCGTTGGATTCTCGCGGCTTCCGTTTCGGCAAGGTCACTGAGACTCTTGAAAAAGGAAGCTCCAAGATGTTTTTTTTCTAGCAGATGAAACCGGAGAGGTACAGAGAAAATGAAGCACTGTCTCCTCCTCTTCCTCATTCAGGTTGCTTCTACAGAAGTCGTTTGAGAATAGGCCGGTTCTTTTAGAATGACGGTCTATAAGCTATAAGATAGTGTCGGGTCAGGACACCGACTGTGGTGCTTATATTCGTTTTTTGGAGCAAAGTCAGTCTTTTAGAGCGGTTTAGATCCTGCTTTGGCCTAATCTGTGTCGCAGTATGACATATAATGCCGTCCGCCCATTTTGACTTAGTTTTCTCAACTGAGTCCAATCCCAGTAGCAAACAGACGGCGCTGCACCAATATTAACGACATTCGTTGTCATATCTCCTGTATTTGTCACATAAGGTGTCTCGAAGAATCTCGCAGACTTGTCCACGAGATATCGGCGAAGGTTTGTCCAACTGGTTAACTTTCATATTTTTCTTTCTTGTTGAAAAAGGTGCCTCTGGTTTCACCAGAAGAACGCGAAGGTTGATTTCTCGTCGAATCACTCTTCAACTCCAGTCTCATAGACCATACCTTCAATAAATTAATTAACTTTGAATCATTTCAACAATCAACTCTTTAAAGCTCTAATAAATCCGATTCCATTTAGTTTAAAATAATCACCAATATCCCCTGGCCCTGAATTTAAAAGGTTTCTAGTTTATTGGGTCGCCCTACTTGCCACTGCAAGGATCAAGATATCAATCTTATTTGCATACCAATCGAGCGCCTTTCATCATTATAACCCTTTGCTAACTTACTAGCACCTGCTTTTTAGCAATTAAAAGCGTATTAGAAGGGCTGCAGCTGGACACGATTTTCTCAAAAACTCATTTACATAATATAAGTATGTTAACAAGTCCAACAGGTGCTGCAAGCCTATACTATTGGTTCCTGCTTCGTTTGCCTTACACGCGTTCCAAAGTTCAGACATGAGCATAAAGCGTATATCAAGGTCTAATAAGGAGAAGTACAAGGCAAATCCATTTTCATTCACGCTTAGCATGCAACTCACACGCTCCTACAATCCAGGATTTCTTGTATGCGAGTTAGAATAGAGTCGACACTTTCAAAAATAATAAAAAAAATAGAAAAGTTATCCACTGATGTGCTCTTTCACGAAGCTGTAGCTCTACTAGTAGAAGCTTAGCTAGGACACGCGAAAGGGGATTTAAATTTTTTGTGCTCGTCATGTGCCAAAGGCTTGCCGCATTTCAATTAAACTTAGGGTATTCCACCTATGCAATGTCGTCCCCTTCAGAGATAATCTTGTGTGTAAGGAAAGCAAGAAAAGAAGTAGTTAGCCTCGACAGAAGTATTCTTTTTTTAGAATTTCCTTTTGTGCAAAAAAACCACCCCACTCACATCCTTTTTCCCTTTTTCTATCGGAAATTTTAAGAAGTCAAGCCCATTGTTCTCGCGATTGAATTTATGCGCTTTTGTACGTAAGGTTTTTATCTTAAAAAAGTTGCTCTCATTTCAACCCCAACCCTCTTCGTACTCAATTCAATTTCATTTCAGTTGAAAAGTTGGGATAAGAGAATGCTTCCTTGAAGATGGCGCTTCATCTAAAACAATAGCTTCGAATGGATAGAGATAGAAAATAAAAAAAAAATCAACTGAGAAGGTGAGTGCAAAAACTGAACTACTGCAACTACAACTAGTCGGAGAGAGGGGGTTCAATTACCTCTCACTTATCTTCTATCCTAAGTGAATCCTTTGAATTTCATGACTTTTATATGGATCGTTCCCGGAAAGGTATTGGAAGAGCAACGTAAAACTCTGAACTGATTGAAATTTTAATTTCAATGCAATAAATCTTTTCAGAACATTTTTATTTTGCACTTTAATTTTTTAGATGCCAGGTGCTCATTGTTTAATTTAGTTTCCAGGATTTTGCTTGTTGTTATTTCTAGTATTTGAATTAAACGAGAAATTTTTGTAATTAATCGCTACGTTCTAAAGAAGCCGACATAAATTCAGCTGCGAGATTCATATAATTGTCTTAGTGAAATTCTAGCATTGTACAGACTTAAATCGTAGTTGAGTATAATAAACACTGGGGAATGGACGTAAAAGAGGCCTTTTCAATTATATTAGCTGCCGCAAGTAAAAATTCGCGTCTACTAGTCATGAAACGTGGACAAAAAAATTTTGAGGGCAGCAAATTTTTTTTTTTTAAAAATCGATAACAATACTGTATTATAAATAATACAGTAAAAATCAGTGTGGGTGCCACTTTATTATATTCTGGGTTGTAGTCCGAATAGTGTTTAATGCTGAGATGCGGTGTAGGTTGAAAATAACGTCCTTATTCCCTAGTTTGTCAGTCCATAGCAATCCACATAAATATAAAATAGTAAAGATGCGCCCAGACTGTTTGCCGATTTTTTTTAGCTTTAATTATTCCAGGTAGAACATCTACACATTGAAAATAAGTTTCATCTTTCTAGCATAAGCCGTTTTTGAGATATGAAAAACCACCTACCACCCTCGTACCTTGCTACCCCTATCAAATATTTATTTTTTTCATTTTTTCTGGGATGTCTCTATAGTAGCTCTGTACAGTTTTCAATTTTTAGCTTTCTATCCTTTGCGGCTTGCGAGAAATTAAAATCAGAACTTTTTCATTTCCATCCCATTTCCCAGCAGCACTCCCTACATCCACACACTCAGCATTTATGTCTCCGCTAGATGTCGCCTGGAGCTATGGTATGGTGTGTGGAGTGGTGATGTTGTCATCCTCCTTCTCATAGACGTAAGTTTTCGTCCGTTGTGCTCCCCATTGAGTATGATGATCGTGAAACCTAAAACCATTTTGTTGTTTTAATGCAATTTGCTATTTTACATAGCTCTCCTGTATCGATATCACCGAGGTCATCGAGGAAATATGCGCCGAGGTTCTGTCTTCTCATTCTCGATAAAGCCGGACACTTGCATAGGATGTGGAAGATTTACTCTTCCATTTCTGGGACACCGCAGCCACGATAAATATCATTTGCGTCGGTACACAGTCGTCGAGCGTGTCCACCGATCAGACAGTGCCCTGTGAGCACTCCGATTAGTGTGCTAGCATCTTTCCTGCTCAGACTCAGGATATACTTGCTTTTCCCGTGATTATATATGAGGCTATAAAGAATTCTTTATATTGAGCATGTAGTTAGGTTTGATCATTTTGCAGTGGCAAGCATAGTGAGTGTACTGGAGCTAACTCCTATAAAAATTTCAAGATTATCAGGCCTATTCTGTGCACAGTCACAAGTCTCAATTTGATCAGAGAGTTTCAATTTCAGAAAATCTGTGACTTTTCATATTCTTGCAGTAGTCACAATTTTGACGTTTTAAAATAAAATCACAAAATTGTGACTATCGAAATAGGTGATCACAACGACCAGCCAGGCCTACAAATTTATCGTTTCGTGAAGTTTCAATACTTATTATTAAAAAAAATGGAAAGTTTGTTATATTTGCTACTGGAATTACTGGAAGAAGCTGAACAGAAGTAATTTAACGGAAATTTAGGTAGCTTTTTTACATTTTGTGTGATTTAAGTACGTTATAAAGAGTGACAGTGCGAAAGTTAAGGAACGCAAATGAACCGTTTTTTATTAATCTACAATTTATTTGGGAGTTTCTTCGGTTTTAGACGTCTCCTGAGACATACAACGTTCCATTATACACTTGCAAATGCCGAATGAACCCTGATACTGACACAGCATCATCAATTTTACATGTCTCCAACTCTGTGGTGACAGAACACTTCCAAAACACTTTCCGATCACAAGTGCAGTCACAAAATTTAAGTCACAGCAGGTTGTGACCTGTGATAGGTCCCAATTTCAGAATAGGGCCGTATATCTGATACGATTCATGAGATCTACAAATATAATTTTTTGGAAAATGGCTACGACCCACCTTCCGCGCTTCATATCCCTCCTTAAAAATTCTTCATTCAGCAGACTCCCTTGGTAATTATTCTATGTACAGAAACAAAATTTAATGTTTCTGGCATACTTGAATTGGAAGATATTGTAATTCAAAGTTAATTCACACCCACACCTCAAAGTTTCAGTCCTCTGACATAAATCAATCAGGAAATATGTTTCCCCCATGCGGCCAAAACGACCATGTTATTTTATGACTCTTTAGTGAAAACTATTAATCACATTGACAAATACTAGGAAGAACTATGTGAGGGTAGATGTTCTGGACCAGAATTCCGCTCCGGAAACTTTTCCTGCCAAACGACTTCATTATATTTTAATAAGAAAGTATGTTGATCAACTTGAAATTTCCAAAGAAATTAACTTTCGTGAAATTTTGTATTTTCACGTTTTAGGCCTAGGTATAAAGCCACAAAAAAAAATCCGTCTGTCCGTCGTATACGGCGCGTAGCTCACAAACCCGTTGAGATATTAAGTTGAAAATTTTATGGTGGGTGGATTGGGTGAGCCCTTTCTGCGAATGATAGCTTTAGGGTGGAGGGGAAAGTGGGGGAATATTTTAAATTAAAAATGTTGGCTTCTAAATCAGTAACCACTTATATGCTAGGAGACTGAATTTAGGAACTTATGCCGGGCTATGGTAGTGAAAAAATAGTAGTTAAGGTTGTGAGACTGGGATGAAAAGTAATGTAGTCCAAGCGCACTGGGAAGCTGGTATTAAAACAGTCTAAAATCCATATCTCCGGTTGATGTCAGAAGGTTAAACCTTTATAGTTATTTTAAACGCTACTAGGAGATTAGAGAGGTGCCAGCATTTTTAAGGGGGAAGTGGAGTGGGCGATAAAAAACTTTCGATTGTAATAGGTTGGGGTTTTTTTTTCAACTGGATCAAGATCAAGATTAAGATCATTCGTTTTACATTAAATACAACACCAATAAGATGATCCAAAATTAAAATGGAATCAAAGTTCCAGGTTTGTTAACCCTGCTAAATCAGCTTTTGGGATGATCTTTTAGCAGAGAAAAATGTTGGAGGTGGCCATGAATTTGATGACGATGGTAGAGGGTAGAAAGAACCATAGAATCCTGATAACCCGAAGAATTCGTATGAAAAGTTACCCATTTCACCTTTCAAACCATATGTACCTGATACAATTTTTTTTCCGATGAATCTATACTGCTATCGACATCTATTTGCTGAATCTATAAATCTAGAAGCACCGAATGCTTCTAACCTTGAAGGCAACTCCCGAGTCATAAATACTACAGAATTTAATATGTTCAACCTAATATTGCGGTGTGAGTTACCAATTAGAATACATTTAGCATTTATGTTGAACTGCTTGTAAATTAGCTATCGACTGATTACTACCTAAAATCTGATTTTTTTTTTTTTTGATAATTATTTACTTTTTATTGCCAACGTAGCTCATCTTACACTGTTGTAATTTGAACGCGTCTTTTTAAATTACCTTTAACCGCAACTGTTTAAGTCCAGAAGGATATGCTTAATATGTTTCTTCCAATTATAGCACATAATGAACAAGGGTATATTCTACCCAGCGATAAACTCTTTTATTAACTAAATGAAGCCATTTACATTTCGGTAAAACTTATCAAAAATTAAAATTGCAAATTCGCTTTTCGGGTGAAATTCGCTCGAGAATGGAATTCAGGATTCATTGCCCCGGGGTCTCCTCAGCACAGTGCGTTTGAACTCCTCCGTCAGACGTAATTCAATCCTGAAACTTTCGTACAGCTGAACAGGATCATGGACGGGGTGGAGGGTGTGGAAAGTTTGGAATCAAAACGGAAAATCGAACATCTCGTTACTTTCCCTGAAAACTTTACCATTACAGGACCGTCGAAATGGTTGAACGCCCTACATAAATTATTCCCAAAAATAATAGACAGGTGGACCGAGAAGATCCAAATTTGATGTCGACTAAAGGTATCGTATTTCGGCACGTGACCTAAAAATATTTTTTGAATTTCAGATTGCTCTTGGTCGAGTTCCGAACGAAAGTGACGCCCAAGGTAGCTATTGTGTAATGGAGACCAAACATTAAACCTGTGAATGGCTTCCATTGTTAACTAGTGACCATCGGAGACGAATCGGATTCAAAATGATAGAACATAAAACCACTCCGGATTGATATTACCCGTCAATATTTAATTAATTTACTTAGCCACCACAATCCAGAAATGGACAATTATTCCCTATCCAACTATATATAGGTGTAGTCGTCCGAGCACACATTTTCCAATCTTCCTGCTCCTTATTATTCCGAAATGTTTCTTAAGTTCGGTGCTATCCACTACCAGTCCTGTTCGCCTATCGATTGTTAATGCCGAGAATTATTAATGATATTGACTACTAGAGGTCTCCCTTTTATGTAAGAAGATCGCTAGCTAAGATACTCCGTAACGGACAAACATACAAACAAATCTATAAGATGATTCATGTTGTTAACTGAACGAATGTTGGTGTGTATGTCTCTCCAAATAAGTGCGTTAGTGTTTTTCCTTCTGTTATTTTATGTGGTGGGAAATCGTAGCACTTGTGACAAAAACCAATAACGTTAATGGACACGAGAGTCAGAGACATCGGGTACTAGTACAACGTCTAAATAGAAAAAAGGTCAGTGGATTCGGTTCGGAGAACATGTCCATTATAATAAAATGACCAAACATTTATTAGGATAGAAATCGATGTAAGTATTATTTTTGGGAGAAGTCTAATTGACAGGAAAACATGTTTTATGGTGATCAGCACCTATTTTATGCCCAAGTGTATGATGTTTATCGTGGATTTTCGATTCGGAACAATCGTTCTGTAGCGTGTTTTTTAGGGTGTTAATTACGAGTATTCCAGACTTAATCCCGATGGTTAATCAAATTTTCTCGCAAAACAGATTCGAACCCGATACCAAGTGTTCGAAGGCAAGTGCTCTAGCCACTAATATGTTTGGGGTGTTTCTCCTATCTATAAAACGGCTTACACTAAAAAATTTGGTGAGTATAAATAATAAATATACATTGGCGTATTGAAGCGGGCTAAAAAAATTATCAGTGAAAACGGAATGCATTTATTCTCACGAATTTCGTCATATCTCTTAGGTCTTCTAAATTTAGGAATTCATTCTTTTTTCACGAATACCTTACATGAGATTTGACCTTCGATATTGAAGAACTTTTAAGTTCCATTGACTTAATTTATAATAGTCTAAAATCAGTTTTTATGTGTTTCCCTTTTTCAACCCAAAGAGGGTTTAAACGCATTAAATCCGTTTTTAAGAATTCACTATATCTTCCACTATGTCTTAGGAGTGATAATATATCGCATTGGGATACACTTTCTCGGGATTTCCTTACATACCTTTATATCCAAAAACTCTTTTCAGGGTTTTTTAAACCGAAAGTGGATGTAATGATGTTGCATATACCTATTTTCACATATGCCCGCATATTAATCTGAAGAAATATCGAATTCGTTGCTACTTCCACAGATTTCCTACATATTCGTCAACAAGATGATTTCAGCATTTTTAGATACTCAACCTTAAGGGGGAGTAAAGGGTTTGGGTATTTTTCATAGTGCCCGACATATTTCTTAGGTTTGATGAGATATTGGATTGGTTTTTACTGCGACTTTTTATTATACACAGTGCGACAAAAAGACTCGAACCATATCTGAGTTACTGGTGGCACAATCTATGTGTACATACCTTTGATCAGGTAGCTAAGGATAGGACACCCCGGTGTACAATCCGGAAAAATTATTTTGTCAGTACCAGGTATCCAAGGATGCCAAGGGAACTTGCGTGTCAAAAACACACGTAAAATAATTATGTAGGAATATTTTGTTGTTTATTTTTATTGGTTGTCATGGTAGCCTGAACGGCTTGGATCTTGCATCCAATGGCGTAGCAAAATAACGTTACATTTGGAGGCATCCAAAATCGTTACAAGAGTGAACATTTCGAACATGCAACTGTACTTGGAAAAGAAATATTTATTAAAATATACATTCCTGTACAAATTCTTTGTATCGAAAGAAAGCTTTTTGATGCCTAGTCTACCTTGAGCTCACAACAATATAACCTTCTCATTAAGTTAGTACTAGAAAAATGATTGCATTATTTTTAAAAATAATTCTGTCGAAATATCGAAATTTGGTGTTTATCAAAAAAATACGCATTTGATAAAGCTACCCGTTTTGGTTTTTCGCCGAGATTTCAGTTACAGAATCGTACCAGATCATAGATAAATATGTACATATGTCTATAATAAAATAACATGCATCTGTAAAGCATAAATACACAGATTACAATGAGAGTATAATAAGTTTGATCCAGCTCAATAGCTTGTAACGTTTAGATCGAAGCCTCAGACCAAAAAAAGTTAAATGTTATTTTGTGCTTGTTTGGGGATAAGATCTCTAAATGCACTTGACATCCGTTCGCCCGCCCGTTAACATGATAACTCAAAAACGCCTTGGCGTATGGTCTTGAAATTTTGAATCTGGATGTTTGATCGAATTTGTAAGACTAATTTCGTTAACGGTCAAACTGGTCCTCATCTAGAGTATAATACGATTGGTTTGCAGCTGATCGTAATAACTGTATGATTATGCAATATGTTTAATACATGGAAAAAAATTTTAAAAAGCCCGCCAAAATTTTTGCCCCTAAAATAATCAGTTACGTAAGCCCATGCAGCTTTTACTTCGACATGCGCATAGAAGAATTTGGCTATTTTTTATTGGGGTATGTCCAATCCCTTACATAATCTAAGGTACATACCGGCGTTTGGATGCTGTGACACTCCTATTCCCAGTAATACCAATTTTATTTAAATCGGTTGACAGATAGGCAAGCCATGACAATTCTGCCAAAACAACTTTATAAATGTTGAAAATTTCATCAAAAAGCAAAACAATGCTCATTACATTCTTCAATAGCAAAGGAATTGTCCAACAGGGAATTCATTCCACCTGGCTAAACAATTACTGGCGCATTTTATCTCGAAGTTTTAAACGTGTGATGACCAGAATCCGTCGTATTCGACCCGAATATCGGCATCTAGTGTCCACGATAATGCATCGGGTTACAGTTCAGTCATTGTTCGTCAAACGTTGACTCGGAATTAAGTCCCTGTGCTGAATCTGCCGTATTCACCTGATTTGTCTCCATGCGATTTCTCTCTTTTCCCAAAATTGAAATTGAAGTTGAATGAATGTGTTTTTAATGATATTTCGGCTTCAACACGAGCACTAGAGGCAATTCCACAAAATGAGCTAAAACACGTATTTGAATCACTGTTGAATAGTTGTATCAAGTGTATTGAAACTGGAGGAGAATATTTTGAATAAAGAAATTAAAAATATCCAGATTTTTTCTTTAAATGATGTTTTCCATGGAAAATCTCGAAACTTATTTGTCGCACTGTGTATATTCTCGCCAACAAATCTATTTCGCGATTTCATGAAATGTCTCAAAAACAAATTTCATAATTTTTTTAAATTTAAACCCCAGGGAGGTGTAAGGGATTTGGTTATGTTTTCAAAAAAAAAAAAAAAATTTAAAATCTGTAGTGTCATCTGATGGGAAATAAAATTGCTTTTTATGTAGTCAGAGAAATTAAAAATTTTGAATTTCAATACCTTCTGAACCAATTATAACAGGAAGATAAAATTTGGTTCAGAATTTGATTCAGTGAGTCTTTGATGGTGACGTTGATCGCGAAAGTTTCAAATATGATTTTTATAGGTACCTCAAAAAACGTACCAGAAGATCTCGGAATTTTAACAGAAATTGGTGCCAGAAGACCTTTAATTGAAAAAAAAAGTTGGGTTTTAAGTGTGTGGGGTGTGATGGAAAAGAAAGGAAAACATTTTGATTTTTATTTCTCAAAAACCGCGAAGAATAGAAAGTTAAAAATAGGATTATATAGTGACACGGAATAGACAGACATCTTACACAATTTTTGATATAGGCAGCAAGGAGCGAAGGTGGATGGCTTATTATATCTCAGAAACGGATTATCCTAGAAAGTTGAAACTAAGAATGTACCTATATGTAGATGTGCTACTAAAAAATTGAAAAAAAGGCTTGATTTTCATTGGCGTTCAAAGGTTGAACGTGAAAAGTTTTTTTTTCAACATTTTCACGAATTTCTAGAGATCTTTTCGACATATCGAATTATTAAATTAATTTTACTTATGCAGACTTCCAAATATTGAATTTAAATCCCGCTTAGTTTGCCCAGGCATGCAAATACTACCCTCCTATGTTTTCCTTCCTTGTATTGTTTCCTATTTATCAAAAAACTCATAAATATTTCAAACATAATCCACTGATTATACATAGATGAGCGTAACAGCTATGGGAAAGGTCAAGAAAAACCTCCGGTTTTCCTGAAGAAACTTTATTCGTAGCACGTAACATCGAACGGAATTCGAAATGATTGTCCTCAAAGTAAAGAAGGGAAAGAAAATCGATGCTTGCAATAATTCAATTTTTAAACAATCAGCTAAATAACAGTAAGACACTCAAGGGATCTAGACCACGTGATATGGTCGTCTTCGCATTGTACTATATGGTATAAGAAGGACCTTTCGACTAGCCACATGAAATTTCGTAATTTCAAAGCACTTCTTAGGGTATACGTATGAAGTATTCAAAGATCTGACCTACATTACATACATACAGGACGCTTACCTATTAGGTATTCTGCCAAAATGTCCACAATGTACGTCTTTTAGAAATGTAAAGTAGGAATTGTTCAACATTTTCGTTACGGATGAATCGTAACAATGGAAAAAGAGCAAAATCCTATGGTATATTTTATGCTGTGAATTCCCGGGCGACAGGTATATATGAAGAATAGCATAAGTTCCTTACAGTTTTAACTATTACAGAATTGCATCCAAGCTCAATTAAACTATGTTGTGAGCAAGCTAAATAACTCAAAAGATTTTAAGTCAATACTCTTGTATTTTACATAATTCGTTTTATCTAATAATATAAAAAAAAAGTTTGTTTGTTTGTCCAGTATATGCGTTCCGAAACCTCTCATACTATGAAACTTCAGTGATTTGTTCGCGTCACAATTGCGAAGGTTTCTGCATTAGTAAAATCATAAGTGGCCAATCCGTATTAGTTTCTTTATCTGGCATGTTTCCTCTCGCAATGCAGAGAACTTCGATTCCATTGCATTAAGAGATTTAGTTTGATATTTAATAATTTAGCATCTGACTGATGTGTCAAAATTTTCAACTGATTTTGAAAGATTTTACCATTTTCGGTAATGGAAATTTTTTCTGCATCAGTAGAACAAATTAAATTATTGGTTTCAAAATCGTGCAGTGCATTTCGAGCACATCATTTGAAAAATTTATTTGAAATATGTGACAGTGAATATTGCGGTGAAATGTGAACGTGAATTGATGCTGACAATTCTAAAGCCTATATAAAGCTAGCATTTAAAATGGCGTGCAGCATTTATTTAGACTCATAGTTCCAAGTATCCGATGATTTATAATTGACTTATTAACAAATAAAATTGATATGTCTATGAAAACAATTCAAAACGAAACTGATAATAAATCTTCTTCACTGTCTCAAACGTTTCGCTATTAAAGTAATAGTAGCGCTGAATATCCTGTTCGTGTTAAAGCGAAAAGTTATGGCGTCAAGTCAAAGTTTCAAAAACTTCCAAAATTAATCACTAGAAAGCCACACTAACAACAAAATAATGAAAACAATTCAATTACGCCAGGTAATCCCACCGTGATTAAAAATTAAACACGACCAGATGTAGGTCACATATTTCAACACCTGTAATGAGCCGCAGGTATAATTAATATTTAGCGCTATATCACTTTTCCAAGAGTACCCGGGAAAAAGAGTTTGTGCCAGAAAAAACTTATATTCGGCCATACATTCCACATGTGTGACTTTACCAACCTAAATTGAGACTTCAACACTTTTTCTTGATATATCCCCGTAACTAGTTTCGGGTCGAATATGTGGCCACCGCAAAGATTTCCCGTATGGCACTTGAAGAGCAATTTGGAATCTAGAACTCGACTAAATGAATAACAGCCGGATGATGGTACACTCCAAGAAGGGGGAAGATTAATTGCTCGAGTGGTAGAAGGATGATCCCGTATATGCGTGTAGAACGTAAAGGATGAAATGAATCCTGAGGGAATTCTTCTGCTATAGCGTTTATTGGGAGGTCGAGATTTTGAGAAGGGATGGTGTGATCTTGAGGCTTGAAGTTGAAGCTATTCAGCAAGTGGTGTGGTAATTATTGTTTACCCCCAAAAAGTGCATTAGAATACCATGCTTCATTTTATAGTGTCATCACTACAATTGTTGCCATGTCAATTGTTGCTTTAACAATTTGATTATGAGCGAAATGCTGTTTCGGGGCGGATATCCACGCATATATAAATAGAGCGGTCAACAACTAATGTTATTAATTATTTCACCAATGAATGTAAAAAGTATCTTGAGAAGTGAAATATGCAAAAGACATACATTTATTTCCCGATCATTCCAAGATAAACTGCTATAAGAAAAAATTCTAATTTGGAAATAGTTATTAAAGTTAGAAAAAATTCTAAATTAGGTAATTATTTATTATTTTTCGGTATTAAAACCAGGAAGCGGTTAAAGTCAGGGTGCAACAGAAGTGCTTACGCCACTACCAACCGCAAAACATAAGCTTCGTTTTTGGGTAATCTTTGGAAACGTGGTCAAACCGTAAACGTAACACTGATAGTGTCATTTTAAAAATTAACCAAGAGGCTATCTGGACAGGTTTTTGTTTGGTGGCTACATCGGAACAGACGGACAGACTGAAAGACTGACAGACGGACAGACGGACAGACGACTGACTAACAGAATGATGGGCGCACATAGCAGCATACGAATGGACGAATAGAATTTATACATCAGATGGACAGATTGATAAATGGTACATACGAATAAACGGATAGAGTGATAGATGAACAGACGGATAGACGGACAAACGATCACAGTAACAGACGGACGGACGGACGGACGGACGGAGGTAGTAAACCTACTTGGTGTTGAATAAAAGTTAACCTAAAGCTATTATGGCCATGGCCTCCATTCTATGCACTGAATTGAACTTGAACTGAATAAAACTTACAATTCTCTGCATCTGAAAAATAAAAATATCATAGTAATATAAGGATACTCCTAAACATTTATTGTATTTCTGATTACTGTGCGACCAACATCCTAACAATTAACTTTTTAAATAGCATCCTCAATATATTTTTAGGTTTTCAGACGTACAATAACCCCTACACAAATTAAACCTTAAACGCGTCCTGAATTCCAGATTTTTTTCCCCAAGAATTGACCACTACTCTTCGTACATATTATTGATATGAGCGAAGAATGGAATAATCTTTTCGAAAATTAAATGAATCAATATAATAAATTAAAGCTTTTCGAGTTTAGATAGATAGATAAATAGATAGTTCATTCAAATTCATTAATTTATACCTACATATAGTAACAAGTTAAAATTTGTTCAGTTACTAGATCTTAATCTTTACAGCTGCAATTCATAAATTTGCGTTCTATTTGCAAAAGATTATGTTAATCTGGTGCCGTCAAGGCCGTAGCCAGAAAAAAAATTGGGGGGTCCATGAAAAAAACTTTTATCGCCCTAAGATTTTTTAATTCAAAAACGGATATATCTGGGAAGCGCTATAAGCGATACAAACCCTTACTAAAGTTTTCGTGAGCAACAGCCAGCAACATAAAAGTTATGGATATGTAATATAACAATGAAAATGCAAAATTTTATTTACATGTATGTAAATAAATGTAATAGAAAAAAATATGCGTATGATCTTTGTGCAATTGTGAAAATATGCAATCCCTTCGGGGTTAAATAGTCAAAAATTGAAAAATGAGTTTGTAAGCGATTATATAAAAAGTCTGTGGAAGTGAAAAGCGATCTAATATCTCATTCAAATTTAAAAAAAATGTCGAAGCTGAGAAAAGTATACAACTCTCTTATACTCTCCTTATAGGGTTGAATATCTAAAAAATTCTGAAATTGACTTTTTGGCTATTATATTGGAGTAAGTTAGTAAGTCAAAATGAAGTTAATGTCCCATCAAATCTAAGCAATAAGTAGGAATCTGTAAAACATGTGAATATCCAAAAATTCTGAAAGGAGTTAATAGAAAAATAAGAAGATAACACGAGAAAGTAAAAACCAATTCAATTTCATATGACTTATACCATCTTAGGGATTGAAAAAGGAAAGAATTGAATAATATGGTTTAGGCGATTATTACGCAGTCCCGTGAAAGTGAAAAGATATTCAATGTCTAATCAGACCTAAGGGATATAGCAGAATTCGTGAAGATGTATTCAACCTCATTGCACCCCCTTAAGTGTCGAATATCATGAATCTTGAAAATGCTTTCTAGACATTTATGTGAGGAATCCGTAGAATAAAATTTTATTTATTAATATTTAAGAAAACCTATGAGATGAAATGACGAAATTCCTGAAAATATATGCATTCCATTTTCTTTTATCATTTCTTTTGCCCCACTTGTACGCCAATGGATATTAGATTTTTTTTTAACTGAATTGCTTAACTATTAGATCTACATACACCTACCAAGCTTCAACTTTCTAGCATTAAGCCATTCTATAGATAGGAAAAACACCCTTACCCTCATTCCCTATAAAAAAATTAAGGATTCTCGAGATATAAAAGCGGAAACTATTAGCAAGAAATTAAAAATCTGTGTAAGTACCTAAAAAAAAAAACATTTTAAAAAATGTAATTAAAGGTGTCGGGTCCAACAAAAAGTGATGATATTCACAGAGTCGGCTTTCTTTCTATTAAATATTTCTACTTACGTTTGTATTCAAATTTGTGATATTCATTTTCTCAAGAAACTCGACAATCGCTCGTCGTATGCCATAATGATGATGTTCAAAGTTTTCTTTTTGGTTGCTTTTAATCTGGAAAATTTGGAGGGTGATATTTCTCCGTGTTTCTCAATACAATTAAAAAAAATTGATTTCCAGTACTTTACATTCTTTGAGAATTTTGGAAGGAAGGGGAGGTCCGGCCCCACCCCCCCCCCCTGGATACGGCCTTGGATACAGTAATGTGTTCAAGGAAAAATTATCTTAACAAAGAAAAATCCTTATTTGAGTGAACCTTAATGACTATCTTGAACACTAAACAAAACTAAAAATAGATTTAAATAATGTGATAGATTTAAATAACGCTAGTTGTAGCAGTAAGTAGCCATCTTTTCGAGGTTAGATTTGAATATAAAATGATTTGACTAGTGAGATGAGAATAAATACACGATACGGAATCCTTTCAAAAATCTCAAAGGAATAAAGTACAAGACTGCTAAATGTAGAATTCTATGCTTTGAAAGGATCAAACATGTAGTTGCAACTGAATGCGGTGCTGCTTTCTAGATTTTCTAATTGAAATCCCAAGTTAAGCCCCTTCATTTGAAATCATTCCACAAAGCAAATGATTTCGAAATTGAAAGGTTACTGCATTTAAGTTTTACCTACGCTACCTTAAATTTTCTTCTTAGAAAAAGCTACACCAAGCAAACATTATTCTTCTCTACCGGAATCCCATTTATTAGGATCTAAAGCTCTCGAAAGGTCCTTCTGGTCCTTTCTATCGATGCGTTTATTTAAAAAAAGTCTCTTTTTAGAAGTCACCAAAAGAGCTATGTGAAAATCTTTTCGGGTTTAACCCAAACCACAAAAGATGAGGGACGTAAGGAAATTGGTATGCAAAGTGGCGAATTCATTTTCCGTAATTAAAAGCCCTCAAAGTTTTTCTCGGCGATCTTTACTAGCTACACTTAATGAACTTTACTCGTCGAGGGTCCTCGAAGTTGTCGCTCCCGTCTTTCTATTGAAATAAACAAATAAATTTCCTAATGGGGTTGGTTGGTTGAAATTGTCAAGGAGTTGAGCTACGGATTGGCACTACCCTGCCAAAGCAGTAGGATCGTCATTGTAGTACATGGTATACTGCGCTTAGTGACGGGTCTTCCTGCGAAAAATAAATTACTCGACATTATGTTAATACCTAGTGCAGCTCTTGTATCCTCATACTACCTGCCGCTCGTTAAAAACTTTCATATTGGAAAACTTTCGATTTGTGTTTGTTTTTACTACCTCGAACCCGCTCTATGCGCAATACTCGCTTAAGCGTCTTAACTTTTATATTGAAAATAGTTTAGCCGTCGCGGTATAGTAAGGATAACTTCTCCTCAGCTTTATCCTTCTGGAATTGGCTTTAGATCCATTCAAACACAAATCACGGATAAATCCGTCCTCGAGATCCGACCACTCTTGTACTGATGTTTATGGTGGTCATTGTGCGAACTCATATAAATAGTTGATAAATTGTGATTGGAAGATTCGATATAGAATTGTCTATGCGATTTGAAAGAGGAGTAGGACGGGTCACATACGCAGTGTCCGAAATGACGGCTTATGTTTTATCGAGCGGCATAACTTTTGTGACCAATTTGTCGTGTTCAAATATTGTTTTTGGTCCCAAGGATTACGAGCGATTTCACCGATCAAGATTCGTGCGTATAGCGAGCGACTTCTTTCAAATGAGGCACATGAGATATAAAAACATACCCCTAAACAACTAAGAGATAATCTTTAGCCAATTTTTCGGTTTTTATTATGACGACTTTATTGATGTTGTTATGAATCTGGTCATTTTTCGGACCGGGGAAACCTATTTATCCAGGATATGCAACGGCTTAGCTATTGTCGATGTTAGTATACCCTTATCAACTTCTATTTAGCTTTATCGTCCTGAAAGGAAATGTTCTTAGATTTTCAGTTTATCTTTGTCAGATCCTTTATTGTTTTTTCGGTGAGGCTATCGAAAAGTAATGCCGATTTGCGAGTAGGATAATTCCCGATATATTGACGATTTCGGGGACATTGTATAAGAGGATTTTTGTCAAGTCCTTAAAGTGCAATCAGTCCGAAATTTAAATTGAAATGTGATTTCAAGTTTATTATTAATGTCCCCTTTTTTGTATGAACACAAAATAAACTATTTAAGAGTACAGTGAATCAAATCGTAACAACCAGATTTAACTCAATTTCACACTGAATCGAAATCAACTTATTTCAAAATTACGTTGAGAAACAGTAGTATTTGCTTGGCGGAAAAATCGAATTTATGCAGAGCTTTAAAAGTGAACCCATTTGTAAAAGTAAAAGTACATCCATTTGTAAAATGCTTCCGAAACGGTCGGACATTCTACACGGACATTCTACAATCTATTGATTCTCCTAAATGGTTAATATCACGAAATTGAAACTTAATGGTTGTCTGTAGGTTTACTCAGGAGAATAGATTGGGAATAAAGTTTTGATTGAAGGCAGTGACGTGCGGAGTAGAGGACGAATCATTTGAAATTACTCTATCTCACAAACCAATTGCGCTAGAAAAATCAAAATCGGTTTCTGTATAAAAATCGTCAAATGCAGTTTGAAGGTATATTTTTTAAGGGAGTGGTGTGATATGGAAGTGGGGGTTAACATTTTTTCTAAAAATCAAGGCCATTAAAGTGGTGTAAAGACATTACATAATTTTTACGAGTCCAGCCGTACCCTTCAGGTCTAATCTCTAATCTCTTCTTTAGTGTAGCGTTTTTTTTACAAAAGTTTGTTTATAGTACCAGCTTTCGATAAACGTTATCCTTTCGTAAGGTTAATATGTAGTGAAAGTAATAATTAAAGAATTTTTTTTTTCTTTTAATGTAATGTAGGTATTACCTTTTGTAAGTAATTACTATTCCCAAATTATTTTCATTATTTTTATTTTCATTTTATTTTAAGTTAGATTGTAAGTTAGTGTGTATGCTAGGGAGTTAACAAGCAAGGTTTTTATTACACAATTTTTTCCTGGGATTGAATTAAAATAACAAACAAAGAATTAATTTTAGTAAAAATCCAAATCGTAAATACAGATGCAAAGATGTAAAATCTGATCACTGAAATTATAGATAATTGTACAAACTTTTTTAAAAAATTGAAATAAATTTATGTTATGATGTTTATGTTAATGTAATATATTACTAGTAGTTTTCTTTTTGTTTTTTGAATATTTTTCATTTATACTGGACATTTTCATTACATTTTTTCTTTTGAAGAAATCCGTGTAATATTGCACCTAGGAAGTATGTACACATTAGATTTAGTACGAACTACATATGGTATGTTATACATTATCAATTTGACAAAAAAATACACATATCTGTAATAAATTAACTAATATATTTGACAAAATCTACCTTCTAATCTTCTATATATATAAATATAAAGAGGATGTATGTATGTATGTTAACTATAGACTCATAATCCGTTCAACCCATTTGGATGGTTCCTGTGAAGTTTGGTGCCAATCGAATCAAAAACAACTGTTTTTTCCGACATTTTTAAATTGTTTGCTATATTAGTTCACTGGTGCTCAAACTGTTTATTAGTTTTTCCGTATGACATTCATCCGATTGCTATGAAACTTTGTTGATTTGTTGAGCGCATAACCGCCAAGTGGCACACGACTAATGAGTGTTTTTCATATTCCATAGTTTAGCGACAGTTCGTGTGGTTACGATATATAAGTGCACACGTCTGACAAAATCGAACAACGGAAGCAACGAGAGTAACGGGAGAAACAGGAGCAATGGAGCAAGAACGGGCCGCAACGGGTACAACAAGGAAACAGATGCAACGGAAGTGACGGAAGCAACGGGAGTAATGGAAGCAATGGGAGTAACGGGAGCGACGAAGCAACGGTGAGCAAAACTGGAAGCAAGACTGGAAACCGTACAAACGTGAGCGTATTCAACAAAACCATTTTGACAAAATAAACAACAAAACAATTGGTATATTTGACAATGTTCTTTTGATATAAATAAAAAAGAATTTTTTGATTTGATAATTTATTTTTGTCATAAATACAAAAACTAAAAAATTTTTTTAATTAATAATTATTTCTCAATTCAACAAATTCTTTTGTTATCTAGCTTTTTGTCAAATGATATATCAAATTTGTCAATTCGACAAAATATTTTGTTGGACGTATATTGACAATAGTATTTGTCGAATTGAACTGAATTTTTGCCAATGCTACCAAGGTTTTTCTCTGAGTTTATGCTGAGCTTATGAATATGATATGATAGAGTAACGATGTTTGTCACGCAGAAATTCGGATAATTGATTCCGCATTATATTAGAGATGGTTCTTTTAGACATTTGATTAAAACATATTAAATTTTATTTTTTTTCTTTACTTGTTTTTCACTTGATGATGCTCCTTCGAATCCACACTTTGACTAACTGATTCGGAAATACTCGAAAAACTAATAAATCAACTAAAAAAGTATGTACATACATATCTGAACAGGAGTTGGCGGAAGTATAGCACTTTTAAATTTGTTTGGAGAAGTGGAATGCGCAAACACATAGAACGCATCAAATCCATAGACAAATGCATTGCACTAGTGTGTAAAGTGTTGAACTCGCGTTTTCTGGGGCGTTTTTTGGGTTTAATGCTAAGACACAGTGTAGGTTTCTGTTTCACTGACAACAGTGACAACCCAAATAATACCAAGGAGGCTTTTGGTAGCGTTATTAGCTGTGTTTTTTATTCCCGGTTAACCATAAAGCTCGAAAAATTGCATGGCAAAACAAAAAACAGTGCGGTTACCGTAACCTCACTGTTGTTGTTTTGCCGTGCAATTTTTTCGAGCTTTATGGTTAACCGGGAATAAAAAACACAGCTATTATCCCTTATCCACTACAAAGCAGGTTAGTAGAAACATTAAAAATGCACAGCTCAAAGCTACTACTACGCTCTGAATAAAGTCGGAAAACAAGCTTATTGTTATAGTAGGGATATGACTAACGCTAAAAACATTTTCCTTAAACTCTTCGATCCGTACATTTTGACTATGGTGAATTAAATTTAGTCATATATTTAAGGGTTGGAAATCCTATGAAGCCGTTATCATGTGATATTGTTGAATTATCCTCATTATATCCCTACTCAAGCGACGATGATGGGTTCTCACTAGTATTAGATCTTGAAAATCACAATACCTACCCCCGCTTCCGTACCCATTATCTGCCTATTTACAACTGAAATGACAAACTAATTACACTCGTATTTATTCAATAAATACCAATTCTATCCGTTCGAGACACTTTTACGAGCACTTTTCCATCCACAAATTAAGACCGCGTCGTGCGCCATAAATAATGTGGACCTTCGCACGTACGATCACATTCGTGTCCTTAACTCTTTAACACAATGGCCTGCGTAATAAATTCAAATTCTCATGTCGAACACGTGTATCGCGGCTATTTTGAATTTTGTCACGAAAATCAAATGAAAAAGTGAAAGCATCTGGAAAATGTTGAATCAACCTCAACACCGTTTTCCGTACGCCATCAATTGTTAATTACAGTCACACGGCAAACTCGGTCGCCATAAAGAAGACATCTTGTGTCGCGGCGGGAACAAGCCACTAATAAAGTAATGAAAAAGGTAAAGTCGAATTGACGCAATAAAAACTAGCGCGTCATCGAGTTTTCTTCAATTTATACCTTGAAGGTTGCTGTACTGGCTCAGCCTCAGCCTCAGAAGATATTTTCCGCATTAATTCAATCAATTACCGAGCGACATAAATTCTTCTGTTAAATTATCGTCCGGTGTCGTTGTGGTGAGACATTCTCTCAAAAGGAGGAGTGCATTTTAATGTTTATGTGTTTTTGAATTGCGCGCCTCATTCCAAGTGTCGGACGAAACCGTACAGAGGGGGTGTCGGGGTTAGAACACACTCAGTAAACGGATAATCACCCGTCCGGGTGACATTGAGGATGCGACTCTCGTATATGCCTCATTAGCATAGAGCCGAGTCAGAACAGGACCATTAACGGCCTCGTAATTAATTGAGTACACGAGGTTTTAACCAGTAGTAAAATGACAACAATGTTGTGAAAGTGACAAGCGTACACACTTTGCGACAATGTCATCCTCGTCATAGAAAACGTACAGTAGCTATGCAGTGTCCCGACCCCGAGATCTTTCATTAGAGCGTTCTATTCTACACCTTGAAGAACTACAGGTATTTTTAGATTATCTCAAGTCTTGACTCAGCGCAATGTTATGGTACGTGCCCCATTTTTCGGACGAGCTTCCTTTTATTTCGTGTACGTGATGAAACTTTAGGGCTGTTAAAATTCAATCACTTTTCAGTGTTAAGGACAAGCAATGATACGTACTTTGTTGAAGGAACCACTTTGAAATCGTTAAGTTTAAGTTGTATGTGTTCGCGGATTATTGGTTACTTCACATGAAACTGTTTTCCAGGTAATTAGTAAAACAGAGTTAAAGTATTTAATCCATTAAAGGAACTACGGACAATAATAAACAGTGATACTGTCAAGAAAGAAATAGAATCCCGAATGTGTGAACGCAGCTTCTATTGGGAGAAGCGCGTAAGCCCAAGACTTGGTTGGAATAACCTTGACAAAGTCGACCTTGCACTCAACCTTAAAATGAAATTATTGTCATGCAGACAGCGTGAACTGGATTGCAACGTTGAATCCTGAAAAAAAAGGAGTTCGGATTCTGGACCTACAAAATTTTCTGATGGGACATTGTAAGGAAAGGATTCAGGAGTCAAAGAACCAAATTGCAAATAGCAGCTGCAATGGATTTTAATAAAGCGCGCTAGGTTAGCTTTATTATATTTATTGTATTAATTAAATTTTGTTAAACTTAAAACCATTTGAACAACAATTAAAACGTTCAATCCATTTTTCCATTTCATAGAGTATCTTAAATTTAATCTAGCCCGAAAAGTTTGTAATGCACAGACTTGGACGTCTTGGACGAAAAACGTTATATATTACTTTAAATTAATTTTCATTTACATAGATACTGTCGGTTCGTCCGTCTATCCATTCGTCCGTTAGCTCGATAACTCAAGAACGCGTTGACCTATGAAGTTGAAATTTTTCATCACCTGAAGAATTGAAAACGTAAGGATAAGTATATTAATGGGCGATATCCTTCTACTCGAGCTGGTAACTTCCTAACAAGAGTCCTTGAAAAACTTATTCCTGATTATTGACTGAAAGCTCTAAGTTCGGATCTTGAAATACTGCTCACATAAGCACACATACACACATAGTTCGAATGAAGCATTCTAGAAAAGTTATTAAAAATGTTTGTAAGTTATAAAATTCACTCATGAAGTCATTAAAGCAGGAAGTAAAAATCTTGGGGATATAAAATTAATTTAATATCAAAGCCAAAACCGTAGGTACTCATTAATTAGTAACATTCGTTAACTACTTCGAAGACACGAAAGTCCTTAAGACACTTGGTTACCAATATTACACGATAAGTTCAGAACGCTTTAAGCTTCGACTTTGAAATTTTGTACAAATTGTTTTTTTAATAAAGGTTTGAATATGAAAAAGTCCTTTGAGATATTCGTGTAGCTTACATACAAAAATATCACTAAATCTCATGAAGTTGTTTAGACACGATGTGGAAATTTTTTACAAATAAAGTTTGAGTGAAAATGAAGTTCCAGTTTATTAGTCATCAAAATATTCCGTTACTACGTCGGGTAACTAACATATAAGAAGTTTTTAAAAAACGTATTCAAGAAGATTTAATATTTTAATGGTGGCATGCAATTTAATGGTGGCATGCATTTCGAGCAGATACTGTGAGATTAATTTGTATTCACCTACTTTTCATTGCTTATTACTGCAATTTGACCACTTAGTCAAACAGTGTAATACTAGCTTTACTGTTTGTCGCGTATATGGTCTTAAACTCATACGATTGCGATGGTTTTGGTGATTTGTTGAGGGTACGCACGCGATGGTTTCTGCGTTAGCAAAATCGTCTCTAAGCCAAAACTCACATGTTTTCATCTCCGTAAAATTGGGTCTCCAGATGATAACAGAAACAATATGGCCATTGCCCTCTGGATAAAAGCCGCGCAACTGAATTTTCGAAGAGCGAAAATGCCTCGATTTCCCCTCGATGAGTGACGATTTTGTATGGAGATCGAGCCATGACGTCACCAATCGAGGCAAAATCGAGGCATTTCTCATGACGAACTGTCGTATGTGCGCGGCCTGAGTTTAAGTTGGCGCTGATATGGCCAGCGCCAACTTAAACGCCCGATGTGACTTAGTAGTACATGTAACGCCCTCTCTTAGAAATCTCTCAAAACTTATTTGCGCATTCGATATATTGACATATACTATCCATAAGAAGACTGGCACTACGCAGTATCTTTCTTATAAAAATTTGACCTTGGTTTCTTAATTTAATTAGGCGAGGGAAGTAGATAGCAACATGATGCATAATGAAAAAAGAGACAAAAATTCATAACGAGCCGCATTCACCAATTCAATGACATTCTTACAGAACGCCCCAGTTGGTCGCGTCTGCGAGAATCTCGCAGATTTCTCGGATCAGCGCCAACTTAAACTCAGGCCGCGCACATATGACAGTTCGTCATGAGAAATGCCTCGATTTTTCCTCTGGATAAAAGCCGCGCAACTGAATTTTCGAAGAGCGAAAATGCCTCGATTTCCCCTCGATGAGTGACGATTTTGTATGGAGATCGAGCCATGACGTCACCAATCGAGGCAAAATCGAGGCATTTCTCATGACGAACTGTCATATGTGCGCGGCCTGAGTTTAAGTTGGCGGTGCTCGGATACATTTTGACTTGTCTGCGAGATTCTTCGAGACGGCTTATGGACAAAATACACGGTATCGAGACAAATGCTCCCTACATCTCGAAGCCATGTCTGCAAATGTCTCGATAGCAAATTTTTGTTTATCGTAGTGCCATCTGTTTGATGATAGCGTGTTGTGATAAAAGCTCGTGCACGGAGATTGACATCGGCTAGAAATAAGAAAGGGGGCTATAAAATGAAACGTGCAGGCAGGGCGAACCTTACTGCAATATAATAAATATAAAACACTAATACAGGCCCGTGCGCAGGAAAGTATGATGGGGGGGTTTTATCAAGTTCCCCCATACTAAATGTGATGAACTTAAAAAAAAAAAAAAAAAAAGGTCCTCACTTCCCTATGAAAATAGGCCAATGGGGGGGGGGGGGGGGGGGGTTTGAACCCCCACAACCCCCCCGTGCGCACGGGCCTGCACTAATAACGTAGTGACATATTCCATGATTTCCAATCACTTCACATCACACTTGTGTCGTTTCATTGTAACCGCATTTGAACTATAACTTTTCGCGTATTTAATTTTCATCGGGTAAGTCGATGACATTTGCAGCGCTCGGAAAAGATGCGGTTATTTTTCGCACTACAAACAGATCGTGGTGGGAGCACATGTTTTTATTGCTATTTCTTTCCATCTAATGATGAAGAAAGATAAGCAATATAATTCCTAGGCTCAAACCGTCGAGATTATGTCTCTTAAGAGACAAGCGACCAACTGGGGCCTATAAAAAAAATGACAGCAATTCATGTGCAGACACAGCACAGCTGTGCTTGTGTGATTTCATTTATTATATTGTTCCTATAGATTTCTTAGCTGGAATACTTGAGACTAGAACAGCGTTCTTTCACGTGCATTTTGCAAAACGATGCACGCAGATGCAAATGTGTAATCATTCATTTTTGCTGCTTTGCGTATTCTTTTCGTCGCACGGGAATTTGAATAGGAATATGGAATTTAAACTGTTCAATCGGATTTCTTTGTTCCACGTATGCAATGGTTTTTTGTTTTTTTCTTACACAAAAAATGCATATGTAGTAAGTGTCCAGTCTTGATATGGATAGTCTTTGATATTGATCTGAGAATTTTTTGGGTTGCGATGGCAAACATTTAAATTTTGATGTAAATTTCTTAAGATACAAATTCGACGGTTACATTATATGAGAAACAACTTGACTCGCTATAAAACCAGCTGTAGCATATGTTTTGAAAATATAACTTTTTACCGTTGGGGTTATTTACCATATAAGCGAACAATAATACATCAATTCATATCTTTCTTTAAGACCACACTCAGATATCTTTAAAGTCTATTTTTTGTTGATTTATTAAGGACTGTACTACTATACCGAATGTCGCAAATGCTATTCATATACAGACAGCCATTACAGCAAGAAAACAACGAACAAGAGGTCATCAGAAAATATATAACTTGAATCGCACACTAAAAGAAATTCGTTCAATAAAAGAAGACGACGAGAATGCCTCCTGGGATAAGTTTGACCTCTATCTCTTCATCTGACCAAACAACAAAACTATCGACAAAAGTCCAAATCATAACCCGAAGGATATAAACGTCTCAAAGTGCCATTACGGTCATATTTCTGGCATTTTGGTTGGTCCCTAAACGATGATTTCATACAAAGTGGACCGAAAGTCTTATAGCATCCATTCCTCAATATCCCGAAGCATAGTAAAATATTCACAACTAAAATATCTAGAAATGGCGTAGATACGAGTATACGAAGTATTCTAATCAAAGGAACGATAACCATATCCATCGCTACACATATGAGCTGACTACACAAACCCAAGCCCACATCCGATTAGGTTTTTGGGAGTCGGCCGAACATGTTATGACCTCTAGAAATTTCTATCGCTAGGAATCGAGTCGGGGTCGAAAACTAATTAGGGTGAAACGTGAAGAGGGGCTCGTAAATTAATGGAGCCGCTCAACTAATTGAAATGTGCACTTTATGATATTTCTCTCAGTGAAAATCAATCAAACGACTTCTTGGCTGGTGTGCGGGGGTTCTGCGTATGAGTGGTCCTTTTATCGGAGGCTGGTCCGCATTTAGAGTGGCATTGCCTTTAGGCACTTAAGTCTATGCATGGAGTTTCGAATAGAAAAAACCTAATTAACGTGATATTGATAATGCTAAATGATGCAATTAAAATGCAAAAATCAATAAGATCCTTCCCGTGAATTCATGTAGCAAACGAGCTCGTGCTCGGGATATAATGAAAAAAATTGGATGAAAATTCTCTCAATTAGCAACTACATTTCTAAAGGTCATTTAAACGCGTTTAATTAGATTGGCTCTGAGACGTTCGTAAGTATACTTTGAACTTAAAAGCTGTATAAATGGCACTAAAGATGTCTAGTTAGTTTCCAGGTCTTATATGCGACAGTATCCTCCAATAGACGCTATTCAGAGTTTGACGGTAGTACTTTAGAAAGAAGACACTTAGAACGGAGCCTCGGACGAAAAAAGTTAATCACGCTTATTCTGGAAAACGACGCAATTTCCCACATTCGATTCCCATTCATGGCACATGCCATCATTGAAAAGGTTCGGGAACTGCTTCATCGATACATTTTAAACACGCCTTATCCGGGGGTTAGAAATAATATTTATACTCTAGGTAAAAATCATATACATAAGTTTAATCCAACCCAAAAGTTTTTAACGCATAGAACCAAGCCTCGGACGGAAAAAAATTATTTATTATTTTTTTTTTATTTGGAGCCAAAAACTTAGCGCGATAACTCAAGACCACCTTGGCCTAGGATCTTTAAATTTTGAATCTGGATGTTTGGTTGAATTTAAAGCTAAGTTCGTTAACAATATATTCAAATAATTTTCTCAGTTAGACAGGTGCTTGAAAAGTGCTGGAATTTAATATTCCTTTCCCCGTTATCATATTCAGGCCAAAGAGTTCTTGATATTGAGCATGTAGTTAGGTTTGACCATCTATTGCCTGCCCGCTACAAGCATAGTGAGTCGATAGACTGATTTATGGATCCGATGGTAATAGCAATGTGCTGGTCCATCACTGGTGAGCTTAGGCTGGAGCCTGCTCGAGCGAGTTCATCAGATTGCTCATTCCCCTGGATTCCACAGTGGCCTGGCACCCAGCAGAGGATAATATTGTGCCGTGTGCCGATGGTGTTGAGAAAACCACGACATTGTCTAACTAGTTTTGATCGTGTTGTGTTCGAGCTAAGGGCCTTAATAGCTGCTTGACTGTCAATGCAAATAGTGATGTCTTCTGTTGCATTCACCTTTGCTTCAATAATTTTGCATGTTTGAAGTATTGCAAAGACTTCCGCTTGAAATACACTGGCATGGTCCGGTACTCTGAAGGACTCATTAATATCGAGTTCCTGTGTTCCTCGAACCGTCGGTAAATACCATTATGGTCCTGTTGTCTAGGTTGCGTTCTACATTCCAGTTTACCCTCTGTGGGATTTTAACAGAAAATTCCCTACTGAAATCTAATTCTGGCATAATATAGTCCGTTTCCCTGTTCATATCACACTCCATGAAGTCATTGAGTATGGTACTGTGACCAGCAGGTCTAGTTCTCCAGTAACCTAACTCCTTGAGTCTAAGAGCGCCTTTTGCAGCCATGTTTTTTATGTGCATGTCCATTGGCAGCAGGTGGAGGATAGTTTCCAGTGCTGCCGTGGGTGTGGTTCTGAGGGCGCTAGTGACCCCAATGCATGCCAAGCGCTGTACTTTTGTCAGCTTGCTAAGATACGTGGACTTTCTAGTCGCCTCCCACCAGACTATCGCGCCATAGCTTAAGATTGGTGTTACTATGGCTGTGTACATCCAATGTACTAATTTTGGTTGTAGACCCCACCTGTTACCGAACAACTTTCCGCAGGCGTAAAATTCGTTATACGCTTTTTTAACGCGTTCTTCCAGATTAAGTTTCCAGCTGAGTTTCTTGTCTAGAACAACCCCAAGATATTTAGCGCTGTCGGAAAGATGAAGCTCGTCGCTTCCCATCTTTGGTAGCGCAAAAACTGGGATTTTGTACTTCTTCGTGAAGAGGACCAGCATAGTTTTAGAGGGATTAACCCCTAAACCACAGTTGCCAGCCCATTCTCGTAGTTTGTTGAGAGCTGTTTTCAATGATCCTGTTGTGTAGCATTTGGTCAAGCCAATTGCAAATCTCGGGTTCCACTTCCATCTTTAGTAGTGCACTTTTAATAGTCGAAAGACGAACATTATTGAAGACGCCTTCTATATCAAGGAATGCGGCGAGAGAATATTCCTTGTATGAGAGCGATTTTTCGATTGTTAGCACTACCGCAAAGGCTGTATCTACAGACTTGCCCTTTGTATAAGCATGTTGTGACTGTGACAGTAGATTGCGCGGATTTTTGTTGCGAACGTGGTTATCCAGAATCCTTTCAAAGGTTTTGAGGATGAAGGACGTGAGACTTATCGGTCTAAAGTCTTTCGCAGTCGTGTGACTAGGTTTACCCACCTTGGGTATACAAACTACTCGTACCCTGTTCCATTGCGATGGAACATGGTTGAGTCGAATGCAGCTTGTGAAAATCACCAGTAGCCGAGGAATTACCGAATCTGCCGCGTGTTGCAGCATTGCAGGTATAATTCCGTCGGGTCCTGGTGATTTGTACAAAGAGAAGGATCCGATTGCCCAGCTTATTTTGTCAGTATCAATTATTGAGTTGGACAAGTCTTGGTTTCCTTCTTCTTGACTATGATCATAGCTGACAGAGTCAGTGTTGCTAGCTGGTGAGCAGTCAGGGAAATGAGTGGTCATCAGAAGCTCTAAAGTTTCCTCGGGAGATTCTGTCCAGTTCCCTCCGCCATCCTCGTTGAGGTTTTAATCGGTGGAGTTTTAGAAAGAACCTTCCTCAAATGAGACGTATTATTCGGTACTCCCAATAATTAAAAACAAAAATGTGCACTGAAAAACAAAGCTTAAACTATATAAAACAATAATAAGGCATGATGTGCTATGCTATGGCATCGAAACGCGTCCGAAAAACTAGTTAACGCCTTTGAAAGAAAAGTCCTGAGAAGAATTCTCGGACCTGTAAGGGAAGACTCGATCTAGAGAATACGATACAATAGAGAATTGTATGCCAAAAAGCTACAATGGGCTGGTTATGTGAACCGGATGGATGACGGAAGAATCCCCAAACGCACACTAAAAAAAGTTTATGGACAAATACCAGTTGAAAAACCACGAAAGCGCTGGGAGCACTCTAGTGTCGCAGAAAGCAAATCACTTCTAAGCTGCAGAAACTGAAGAACGCGGTCACTGAACCGAGAAGGCTGGGGGCGACACATTCAGGAGGCCAAGGTCCGATTTGGATTGTAGCGCCATCGAAAGTAAGTTAGTTCGTTAACGGGGAAAATCGTCCTACTCCTTCGCGTAGCTGCCACAAAGATGTCCTTATAACACGTGCGCAAGAATATTGAGCAATAACTTCAGAACGCCTAATGCCACGACATTGAACTTTTGTATTATATAATACCATTTGCTTTCTGAAAAAACTTTAAGAAGGTTAACGTTTCATTCTAGAAAGTGAATCGTTCACGCGTTTCCAAAAAAATGTCGATATCCATTGTTGCCGCAATTCTACGTCAGAGCGTCGGACGCCTACTTTTCTCTCACGCTTTTGAGTTTTGAGTTTTTGTTTTATATCTGTTCTTTTCGTCGACCCTATCTACACTAGTAGATGTCTGGATGGCTTAGTGGCTAGAGCACTTGGTTCGAATCTGCTTGACGACAAGTAATTTTCGAGAATCGGATTGGGTGCCGGACTACCAGTTCACTCAGTTGTAAATGAGTACCTGAGTTAAAATCGGGGTATTAATCACGGACAAGCGTGTAGCTGATCACTTCACCTCCCAGTGTTCCGTTGGTCTCGTAATGAGGTAACTCTAGCATTAGGTAGAGGCCTCGTCCCGATTTGGGCTGTTGCGCGATAGATTATAATTGGTTATCTACACTAGTGCAGGAAGTGTACGGGTGACTTCTGTGGTGGGTGTTCTTTTTGTCGAGTGGATTTACTGTCTTGAATGAACTCTTGCAAGGATATTGTACAGCAATATATAATTAATTTATTGCACTAACTCGTTATTTTTGCCTGGTCAACATTGGTATGAATCTACACTTAGTGCCTACAAAAAGACACACCTAATTTCTGTATCGCCATGAGACGAGACGAACAGCTTTCCCAAAACCATTCGAATAGAATTTTGGCACAGTTTTCAGGTTACCTGCCATGGCATATGGTTGATGACCAATGTATTTCAACTTGATTTGACTTTGAGTTCCATGAAGTATTTATGATAAAGTTAGTTATGGTTTTCCCTCGTAATTGGAACATAGTGTTTTCTCATGGTCCTAAATAGTTTGAGTGAAATTGAGGTACAGGTATTTACTGTTCGTAAATAAGTAGCTTGATGTTGTTGCTGCCATGCTGCGGTTTCAATGGTCTAGTATGTGCTTCTTGAATTATTGATTCCAATACGTTCGTCGCGTTTGAAATCCTTCTTAAATATTCTAACTTTCCATCCGGCTATCTACCCTAGTAGGCAATTATATCATTCCTCCTTCACTCGTCAGGTTGATTGCAAAGCTACAAAAGCATAAGAAATCACATCACAAGTTAAAGTACCTGCAGATAATATGCTCGCACATTTTCAATCTTCACCTTATCCAATATTCCGACCCGAATAAAGGAAATCCTAACCGTCGACGACATCTTTAGATTGCAACTCTCCATCGCTTCGCCAATATTGTCACGTAGTGAAGGCTGTCGTCGTCCTTACAAGAAGAGCCTCGTTTATTATTCAATAAATATTTACACGATTGTTAGCATAAATAAACCGCAGCATCCTGTGCTATATTCCGTTCGTATTTTGAAGCGCATTGCCCGTAAGTATGGCGACTGAAGTGGAGGTGGAGGTAGCCAACCGGAATGGAACTTTTACGCTACTAAAAAGCATTTCAGCGTTTGTTTGCATAGCTCTTGAGCACTTTGGCCAAGAATATCATCGCTTGCAAAAGGATGTTTACTTTCCTTTATCCGTAGGATGGTTCCCCATCTTTTTCTTTTCTTTCCTCAACTGACCCCTACCCTCCACAACCCCCTTTCAGATGCGAATCTATTTTAGACTCTTCGAAATGCGGGTTCGTTTTATTTAAGCTTTTTTGTCTAGACGGTATTTACTTGGAGGCATCAAAAATATTGTAAATGTGTGTACATGGGTGAAGAGTGATTTTGAATTGAAAATTCAGTCCGAAGCAGAAACCGATCTCAGTATGTTGTATACCCGAGGGTGTAACATTCTCAACATACTCGTAAGTAAGTACAATGCATGTTTCAGCGGACAATACCAGGATTGAAATGACAAAAGTCGTAGGGTAATGATGGCATTGGGATCATCGTGCCAGTGCCAGTGCCTTTTATTCTAATTCTTGACTTATCGCAAATTAATCAACAAAAAAATAATAATAATGGAAATGCGAGAAAAGTGATATAACTGAGAGACCTCACCTATTTTTACCTGGTAGCGCCAAATATTCTATAAGAACTAATTTGCAGATCCATGGTATTATTCTATAGAAGATGATAAGATTGATTTGTCAAAAATACTTATCTGAAAATTAATAGAATGAATTTTACTAAGTATTCCAGTATAAGTTTTATTGATTTCTTTATTATGTTATTTCTCAATTACTACATTTTTGAGTTATAGTATGGCACTTTTCTTGTCGGGGTGCGATATGACGAGTAATGCAGATGTCTTTCTTATGACGAATATTCAGTGCTGTACAATTACCGTCTCATCTCATGGAGATCTCTACTGGATAGAACCTTCACATATTCAGGGGTCGCCAAACGAGATAAGTGGATATATTAAACTGACTACTTCCGACCAGTGATCATATAAAGGCTCGTGTCCACTGGCAAGTAACTTGCGACATTTCTTGGTAGAGTAATTTGGTGCGATGTGTACACTATCTGTCAAATTGCAGCAATTTTACTCGAGCAAGTAGCTCTACAAAAATCTTGCAAGTAAAACTTGCGCTTCCGTGTACACTTCATCATCAAAATTTCGTTGAACTGTCAAAACGAAAAAGAAAAATACCACAACTCTGGATAAAGTTCCACATTGGAAATGAGCAAAAACGTGTACTCGGAACTCCACTTGGATTCTCCGTTCATACTTCGCACGTGAACTATGGAACCACGACTCCTAAAACTGATCTTAACCTCACACCCAATGCAATTGTACTGACTTGCTGAAAAATTTCGGAACCGATCGGAACTTTCTTGCGAGATCTCAACTCTCGCAAGTTAGCGTGTACATTCACAACTTGCTTGACAAGGCAAGCGTTTGCTGGCTAGAGCAAAAACTTGGGCAAATGCGCTCTCGGAACCGTGTACACATGCAGCAATAAATGTCATAGAGCAACTCTAACAAGTTTTGCTTGCTAGTGGACACGAGCCTTAAGCATCGTCTGTATGGTGGCACAAGACGTTACAGATAACAGAGTAGTGTTTCCACCACGCTAGGACTGAGAAAAACATAGTCCTGTATTTTAAAAGGGACCACCTATCTGGTATACATTTGGCTCCAAGTGAAATAAAATTTTATAGTTGGAGCAGTAGTCTATGGACACAGACCAACGGTCAATATATATGCCAGCCTCGATAAGTCAAATACGATCTTCCAAGCAGAAATGCATGCAATTGAACTATGGATTAGGGAAAACATTACATAGAAGAGGATACAAGAGTTACAAGATCTACATTCTCTCTGACAGTAGAGCACTTTAAGAATTTTCTTTTAGATCCCATCTGGAGTGGGATTGCTTATAAGAACTCAAACGCAGTTATACTGGTTTGGATTCTTTGACACATTAATGGCAATGAGTCTGGCGACCAGTTTGCGTAAAAAGGAACTGACTTCAAATTCACAGAACCAGTACCGTTCAGGAAAAATGCCAACAGCTGCGGGAAGACTGTTGGATTAGATTAACAATCAAGGTGACTTCAAGTTGATAGGAACGTAGGGGTGCTGCCAATTTAAACTGTTCTGGGAAGGTCACTCCAAGAAGCGAACAAATTAAATTTAGCCGGAATCAAGCTCGGCGCTTGATCGCAATAATTGACGAATGGTAAAGTTGGAAATCTCTACCTGGTGGGAAAAAAAACTACCAGATATGATTGACACATTTTCGTCAGCTGACTGTTATATGGCGGTTCGTGTGCATTTTAACGATTCGGAGCTCGGTGAATTTTCGATTCTCTCTAAATTTCATTATGAAAGACATGATAAAGATTGATAGCGATCGGTTTGGTTAATAATAAGGTGCTCATTTCCGGTTCTACATTTCGAAAATCATGGGCTCAATCCAGCACAACGAAGTCAGAAAATGAACAATTTTTCCATACGAATGGGAGGTATAAACTTCGAAATAACTTCTCAAATGTTTAATATTCCAGGAAAAAGAAATATGAAATAATTATTAAATTAATTGAAAAGAACGTAGACCATTTTTTCAATACTTTTTTTTTTATTTTAGTACTTTAAATTGATTTCTTAAAAAAAAATTGTTGTTTTTGATATGTTATGATACATACATATGTCCTTCCTATTCAATTATAACAATAATTTAAGTTCACTTGAAGTAATATTTTGTAGTAGGACCCTCTTTTTTGAGCTCAATCTCAATTTTTTCTGAAAATAACATGCAACTGCCACTTTCTGTCTAGCATATATAGTTCCGAAATTTGCCACCAGAGCACATGGTATATTTGTCAATTACAAATGCTTAAAAGCATCTGCACACGATTGGACTGGTTTCAGAAGATAAGAAGAAGAGGAAACTGCAGAGCATGTTCAGAGCATATAAAAATTCATTCGATATAACCGTCCTGAGTGATTTGTAACAAGGGAGGATAAACACTGAGATCGCAGTGAATCGGGATTTCAGACCGTCTGTCACCTTTAACAAAATCTAGAATATACATACATATGTATGTATTTGGCTTTAGCTTCACAAGATAAAAACATCAGAAATTTTCAGGTTAATCAGAAAATGAGTTTTAAACTTAATTTAATAATAATAATATTCAATTCAATAAAGTTTGTTTTGCTATTATAAAGGATACGTACGCGGCATTATTATATCAATAGCAAATACCCGGGTATACCTACCTACCTACCTAGTAGTAGTGTACTAGGTATTATAAACATTGCTTCGGCGAAGTCGTGGGTTCAATTCGCTCACCAACGCATAACATTTCTTATAAGAATTTTTCAGTGGATATTGGCTTCAAAATATTTATGTAAATAATGAACCATGCGGAATGTTTAATAGGATCACTATACTGAAGGATTTAACATTGGGCAGATGAGTTCTTATTACATTCTTGTCATACCGGGCCCGATTTCTGACCTCCCATATCCCTAAGCTGACTGGACTGCACACTACAGTGTATTAAAGGTTAACATCCTAAATCCATTTCGGTATCCTTAAGAAAAAAAAAATTAAACTTAATAAGATTGAACACTTCGGGAAACACATTGTTGCCATCATAAAGTACTGTGATCGAATCGAAGCTCGCAGATTGGCAGATTTTTTCCAAGTAAATTGTACCAAACCGAGGATATAGCGGTGACTGAAAGTTCGTTACGAACACAAAAAACAGAAAAGAAAAAATAGACTTGTGATAGCAAGCGAAGTATTTGAAAATGCTGATCATTGGATGATTTGGATGATTTTTAACATTTTTAACTACACCTATTGGGTTAGCATAGTTAGTCCTTCCTACTCTACTCTGCAATTTTCGAATGCAATTAATTTAAATCTACTCCACATTTTCGATCTACTTTGTACTCTACTCGACGTCGTTTTCGAACACTGTGTGTACTACAGATCGCATAGTCTCTTGGTACTCTCAACAAAACGCGAAAAAGTCGAGATTGAACCCGTCTTGGGCTGCCGGGTCATTGATGATGATGATACGAAGGTTGGGTTTGTTTTTTTCTAACTATTAAACGGCTTGTGCAACAAAGTTGAAACTCGGTATGTACCTACATAAAAAAGTAGGTAATTTAAATAAATTTTTTTTTTCATATATCCATTGGTATTTGGAAGGGGGTCGAAAAAAATTATCAGTGTAAATAGAATGCCTGTAGGTATTTGTCCGATTTTCATCATAGTGATTAGGTATTCCCAAATATTTTATTGTATTCTTCGGCTTTTTCATGTAAATACTTTCGAAAGTGTTTTCAGGATTATTTAAAATTTTACTCCTAAGAGGCTGCAAGGTGTTGCTATATCTCCTAGGCCTGATAAAATTATTGAATATCTTTTCAATTTCACGGACTAGAGTAATAATCGCCTAAAGCTTATTTTTAAGTTTTTCCCTTTTTCAGCCCCTAAGAGAGTATTAAAGAGTTGAACACGTTTTCACGAACTCCGTAATTTCTTTCAGAAGTGATAAGAAATTAATTTGATTCTTACTTTCTCATGTTGTCTTCATATTTCAAGATTTTTGGATATTCAACCCCCAAGTGGGGGCTAAGAAGGTTGTATGTATTTGTTTTAACTGATTCCTACATATTTTTTAGGTCTGATTTAATATTGAATTCATTTTTACTTCCTTAGGTTTCCTTATAAGCGACAAAAAGTCAATATCAGTATTTTTATATTATCAATCCTGTCAGGGGTTGTATACATTTCAAAGCTTTGACATATTTCCTAGGATTGATGAGATATTAGTTCCTTTTTCACTTCCACAGACTTTTCATATAGGCACATATGTATAATCGTCTACAAACCTGTTTCACAATTTTGCCAATATTCATCTTTACATATTTTTCACAATTCTTGCCTTCTCTTAGTTCCGATGAGGTATGAAATTGTTTATTTGTATTTTAAATATTTTTATTTTAAGAACAAAATTAACTTTCTAAGAAAAGTCATGATCTCGAAACAACTTATGATATATGTACCTACTCCGACATTGACCCGATAAATAATAAAGCTTCGCCCAATTCATTGGCAGCTTTTTTTAAATTTTCTTCTCATTTTCAAACTGAACTGCAGCTCACCAAAATGAGCGAGTTACGTGAGTCACTTACTCCGCGGTTCTTTTTTTTGATTACTTTACTTGTGAACAAACCCATCTCTAATTGCCCCTTTCGTTTGTGAGTCCCTTTCCCAATCAATTGTATTTTCAATAAAAAAAACATTTCGGAGTTAGAAGAGAGAAAACCTAAACAAACACATAACAAAGCCTATATTCGGTTTCCATTAATTCAATTCAATTCGTCGAGTATCAATCATTTGACAGTATCAAATAACTTTGACAGGAGAAAATTTATTGTCGGGCGTCAACGAAAACAAGAAAATCTGAGCTTAAATCTAACTCACACTCGCCCAGTCATACGCACACCAACACCTTCAGCCCAACAATCAAACTCGCAACACCCAAGGAGGAAAACTTTGAAAGGATCAAAACAGTGTGTTCAAATGTTTCACAATCTGAAGGAGATGATTACTCCATTTGGATGTTTCCGTTCGTTACACATGTCTCTGTCAATAATGAGTAATGACACGATTTGCGGTTGAATTATTCATGGTTGGATACATCAATTCGGGGCGAATGTTTTCTTCGGATGGTGTAAACAAAAGCAAATGCTCCTTGTGCTCCCTTAAAACCTCTCAGTTCACTCCACCGCTTCATCGTATCTACGATACTTCGCACCCAATAAAGAAAATCGGGTGGTTGGTGAATTGTGATAACTCAATCTATACACAAAATAGAGCAAACCCCTTTTTAGCAGGTCGTGGAATTTATGTCCACCGATGAGTCCTTGTGGATTCCGTCGCTTCTGTGGGCATAGTATCGCTGGAGTGAGCTTCCTCAGTTACTTAATATTTCTCAATCTTATTCGCTGGTCAGAGTTCAATAAATTTGTGTGATGGCCACCCAAGTGGCACATAAATCCCGAAAGTTTGCCCATCAATAAAACTGAAATTTACGGATATCGGGAGAGAGCGTTTCGATATTTCAGGTCGCGCCATTGAAAGCAATGGAAAATCCGTATATTTGCGGGTCGAGGGTAACGACTAACAAGAGCAACCATTCGAGAAGAACTTAAGAACTCAGTCAAGGTATTTTCTAATATTTTTTTTTAATGTTTTATTTGTCCCCGAATCGTCTAATTAGAAAACTTTATAGCTAAAGAACATTTTCATAATTGAAAAGTTATCCCGGAAAAATACAGCAACAATTTTTTCCCTATTCTTCCAGTTTAATTCGTTTTCCATGTTATTTACTAATGACGCACTTCACTATTATTGAAAAGTTTACTAATTCGCGGATTGCTGTTCAAATTTATAAAATGGTTTTTTCCAGTTTTTTCTTCATCTTCTTGCAGGACATTATTGAAAGGAGAACTTTCAACAGACAATCGCTAACCGAGTATGAAAAGGATCGGACTTCCGGCTTTATAGCTAGGAGTTATATTTTTAATAAACGTCGATTTAAATGGAGAATCTTGTTAACTGTCCAATAAGTGTCAATTAAATGGGATTTAATGTTTTAAAAGGATTAAATCGATACGTTAAATGCAGTAAGGCTGGAGATGCTGTTACAAAATCGCCATATAGACTGATACAGCCAGGGAAGGGTGTGGACATTATATCGTTCAGTGGTGATGATGATGCCTGGAATGGAAACTGTATAGTATTCAGATCGTTGTTGTCCTGCTGGAGCTTCTGACTTTTAATTGTTTTAGTTTCAGTTCGTTTGGATTTACTGGATTTATAGTGGGTATGTGGGTAAGTAAAAAGAGCATTTCCTCCTCATCCTTCTAAGCCGATGACTTATCCGACATTTACTTAGTCCGTAAGCGTGGATAAATGGAAGGGTGCTCTGAATGGCTTCGTAAAGTTTTGCATCTGTCAATTGAAACAAATGCATCGTTTCCATAGCAACACTGATAATTTCCAAATTCAATTTCGGATTGTTGACCCAACAATTTGGCTTACCAGTGGTCAATTAAAAACTTTTAATTGGTGCCAATCAGTAAGGTAAATAAAATATTGGGTTATAATTTGAATTACTCGTACTGCTCGGAATTTTGAACCATCAAATTGTATTATAGTTTTCATCTTGTTTGCCTTCATAATTATTTTAATTTTTAAAAGTATTGTGATAGACTTTAAATTAAAACAAAAATTTCAACCCTCAATGTTTGTGCCCACACTCAATAAATTTTAATATGCTTTTAAGGGTTTCACAGTCGAAGTTGAAACCAAAAATTTTCTTTAAGCTTGGAATCAAACGAATTATGCGTTTCACAGAAGTTGTTAAACTCAATTTTTTTCCAATATTAGGTAGAAGTTTTTCGGTTTATAGCTCGGATTAAGGTTTTTGACAGCTAGTCACTTATTCTCTAATTCAAAGTACCGTGTTGTCATAATTAATCGGAACGATCGGAAATAGCAAGTTTTAAATAAAACGCTTGAGTTTTGTTATGAAATTAGATAAAATTAGGGCTTTAACAAACTTGTTGTTTTTCCGTTTTCCAATTTTAAATATTATCTACATTAAAATGAAATGACAGAAAAGGCAGAGTATACCATTGTTAAAAACTTTAACTTCAGCTAAATTAGTTCACAATGACCAGATTAGATAATCGTAGGATATTTAGTTACTGTGAAATCGGGTTAAGTTTATGGTGCAGTTTATTCTTAAGTTCAAGTTTAACTAAACTTCAGATCAAATTTCAACTGTGAAACCGGCACTCTGAGTGAGTTAGACATGAGTTCAAATGGTGTTCCAATGTATAGAAGTCTGAGTCTTCTGTGTGCGAGTTCTTCGTAATGGCATAGAACGTGCTCTTTCCTCGTCTTGTTCACACAATCTCCAAATAACGTCTGAAACCAGTCCAATCATATGCAGATGCTTTTTAAGCTTGCAGCGTCCTGTAATTAGCGCCAAACCTGATTCCGACTTAATTTGAGCAAATCGGAAGTTCGTTTCTTGGAGTGACCTTCCAAGAACACTTTGGACAGTCTGCACCGCACAGTCCCTGTCCACTAAAGGTTAGTTTGAGTGTTAATCCAGTCTAACAGTCTTTTCTTTGCCGCTGTTGCTAACATTTCACAGAAAGCCACTGGTTCTATGAATTTGAAGTCAGTTCCTTTTCCGCTATCTGGTCCGCAAGGTCGTTTGTAAACCATATACGACGTGCACAGTCGCGTTTTAGAACTCGTAATTCACAAACTCGATGAGATGTGAACGTTTTAGATGAACAACTTGCTTTCTATAAAGTACGTATCATGACTGGCTCATGCCAGAAAGTTGAAACTTGGAATTAATATAAAGCTAAAATAGTCTAGCCATTTAAAAAAAATCGTCGACTTGAATGGTAACGGAGGTTGGGATAAAACTATGTGTCTGTCAGTACTCTAAAAATACTATCTCCTGATTTAACTGCTGTTCAAGTGAGGTAGATGCGTGAGGAAGATGTGATCAAAACTTTAGGTGACGATAACTCGCAAGCCAAAGATTTGTATTTTTGAGTACACAAGGATATAACGGGAATATGCTGAATATAAAGTTTTTGTGGGTTGTAGTGAGACATAATAATTAAAAACGAAACTTGTAAATATTACAGAAGTTTGGCCCAATAGAGAATTTGTTTCCTTCACCAGGAAATACCTTCATCTTTCTTTGAACACGGTAGTCTGGGTGGCTTAGTAGAGCACTTGCATTCGGTGCACATGCTACCAGGGTCGAATCTGCTTGTCGACAAGTAATTTTCGAAATTATGATTGAGTGGCAGACTACCAGTTCAGTCAGCTGTACATGAGTACCTGAGTGAAATTTTGGGTATTAATCACGGACGAGCGTGTATGTGACCTCTTCACCTCCTAGCAGGCGCGAACGCAGAAAATTTTTCGGGGGGGGGGGGGGGGTCTTGGCTTTTAAAAAAAATTATATCGTTAGTAGAATACTTATTATAAATATCAATTCTAGTACTTCTAGGCTAGATCTTAAAACGAGGTCTATCATGGGACTAATTCTAGAGTACTCGCCCAACTATTAAAAGTCCCTTGATTAACCCTGTAGTACTCTCCAGGAAGATGCGAAGACCTCGTTTTCGCTTCCTTTTTGCAAGAGCGTATCCTTTGAAATCTGTTCTCCACTGTAACTCACAAGGAATCATTCAAAGGCTCACATAAAATTTAAAAATTTAAATTTAAATTTTAAAAAGTTTGTTTTTACAAATTTTCATTTTCAAAAATGTTTTTTCACTATATGTAGGTATAACCTTTATAACAAATTTTTTAATTTGCTCGGTTTTCAGCGCGGACAGGGGTACGTGAGATCTTAATAACTGTTGTTCTTTAGAAATGATAGATTACCTCGCCTTCCTCTTCTTTTCTCCTCCTTTTTTTCGTTGCAATCTGATCTGAAATCTAAGTGCAGTGGAATTATTTAAAAATCATACTGCAGTCACAATCGTTGCAAGCCAATTTTAAGATACTCTAGATGAAATACTGAACTGATACTGGGGATAAAGTAGAATCAGACGTGCATTGTCATTTATTTAGGAAACTCATTTAGTTGCAATATCATCAGTGTTCAATTCCATATCTATTTTAATTTTGAAGGATTTTCACATGGAATGTGCAGGAAGTACTCACTCGATCTCTAGCATACTTGTCCTTTTACCTGCAACCATTTAATTAATTTATACAAAATTTCAAATTCCTAGTTTCAACATTCAAAACTATCAGAAAATAATCTTGAACACGTGTTGTAAGGACTTTTTGTGTGGAGTTACCCAAAGGAGTAGAATAATTTCACTGACTAGTGAAATTTTACTCAAAACCAATTTATACAATATTCCGAATTTGTGGCTGAACGATTTCTTGAGATATAGTGCGTTCCGTAATTTGAGTGAAGACATTTTTATAGGATATTGGTATGGCAGCTATACAAAATACTAAGTAATGGGATTTCTTTATGATCATTTTTTGACAGGATTTTTGTATAGCAGCCACTCGAAGGTCTCGTGGGATCTGGCATATTCATTCATTTAAATACAATGTTTGAAAATCCAATATATGAATACAAAATTAAGAATTCATAGCTTGAGGTTTTCCAAAGCTATTGGCCAATATTCTTGAACACGCAATGATTTTTTGTATGGCAGCTACCCGAAATAGTAAGGCGATCTAGCCTTACAAATTCGACCAAACAAACGTTTTATTTCGGTGGAGTTTAGCTAAACTGGAAAAATCTCGCAAACCACTTTCATAATATTTCCGAAACTAACTATGTACCTATAAAGTGAAAATATTCATTTAAAAATAGTTTATTCTAGCTTCCAGGAAGCATTTTGTTGCATAGGGTGTTATAGACTATAGACTTCCTTAATGTGAAATTTGACACAATTTCCTACATTCAAGTAAAAAAAGAGGGCTCTTTTTTCGTGTTTTTGCCGTAAAGTATATATATATATATCAACAACCAGGACGACAATGCTAAAACACGCTTACACCATAAAAAATCTCCTTATAGAACTTGTCAAAACACTGGATAAACTAAAACTAAATATATATTTATTTGTTTGAACCCCCAAACCCCCCCCCTGCGTTCGCGCTTGCCTCCTAGTGTTCCGTCGGTCTCGTAATGAAGTAACTGTAGCATTACTTCAAGGCCTGGGCTCGATTTGGGCTGTTGCGCCATTGGTTATTATTATAGGCGCCTAGAAACATTCTTCCATATTTTTCGATATCCAACCTCTAACAGGCCCGTGCGCAAGAAAGTATGATGGGGGGGGGGGGGGGTTTTATCAAGTTCCCCCATACTAAAACTGTGATGACCTAAAAAAAAAAAAAACAGGTCCTCACTTCCCTATGAAAATAGGCCAATGGGGGGGGGGGGGGTTGAACCCCCAAAACCCCCCCGTGCGCACGGGCCTGACCTCTAATACCATGTTTCCACTACACCTTAATCTCGCGATTAAGACAACTAGATTAAGCACGCAGGGACGTTATTTGTGGGGTGAGGGGGGCACCATGCAGGGCATTTGCCACAATTGTTATATATAATATATGAAAATACCAAATTCCCCCCTCCCACCACAAATGAAGTCCCTGAGTGCTTAATCTCGTTCTCTTAATCGTGAAATTACGAGGCAGTGGAAACATGGCATAACGGGGTGTAACGAGATTATGTACATATTCATGATTACTAATTTATTTCGTAATCAGGAAGCTATGTGTAACGTTAAGTTGTCAGTCGCATAGTAATCTATTATGTACATCGTTTCTCAATATTAAACGCGTCCCGGACTTCCACCCAAAAAATAATAAAGTTGCGCACAGACTGTTGGCTGATTTTTTTGTTCTTAACATCCGGAATTTCTTCATCTTTGTTGAACGTTCGACAAATTGTTTGCCTTTAATAGAAAACAATTTGTCGACCTTTCAACTCCATTAAGAAACATAACCAGTGCTCCATTCCGAAGAATTCCTCGACATTAAATTTGAGAATGTCTCCACATTATAAATACATACGTAGAGTGGCACTTAACTCGATCTCCATTTACCTCGTAGCCGACTAACCCTACACGCCTAGCGTTTCGCTAACGTCATTCGACCGTTCAAGCATTAAATTTTTCCTTGTCGACTGCTTGGCGTTGTGACTGTGCGGGTGGTTCCCCGAAAAGCCAAAATCAATGACTAGATTTTGTGAAATCCCCTAAGAACTACCCACACTTATTGCGAATGCGAGCATTTGGTCACGCAACACGAACAACTAATACGAAAGGATTATCGGTGGCTTGCTGGTGACTGCTGCACGCTGGATTGGACGATTTCGTGGCCAAACAGAAACTTGAGGAAAATTGCGCAGCGTTCAAATGGAAAATAATACGACCAAGAAAAAACAAATCAGTGTAGCGGAAATAAAACGGGCGACAGAGTGACCAACACGTTTGTCCGTATAATTTTCATCTGGAAAATGGTGTAGACAACTTGCCGGAATATAGAAGCAACCTCGGTCAAGGCACGAAGGTGGGTGAGTTCCAGTTTCCGTATGACAAAACCAGAGAAACTTTTCACAGGGTTTTTCGTCTGAGTTGTGTTAACCCTACAACCAAGTTATCAAGCATTTCTACGACAAACGCCCACCTTCACACATCTCGTTTAATTGAATTTAACCTTTTATTTAATTCGATTTTATTTTCAATGTTTTTTTGCGGAGAACGGCGAAGCAGGATTAATTCGTGGTCAACCTACATACCTGTACCCTTACCTCATGCGTGTAACATTCACAATGCAACTGTACAGTGTAGGTACTCATACCGAGGCAAGTCGACTCTGATGCTCATACTATAAAGTTAATAATGTATTTTCGTTATTACGAAATCAAACGAGTGGTAGGTACGAGTATAGATAGAACTTTCACAACTCAACCCGGGGCTAATGCAAAATATCATACAGAATAATCGAAAATGTCTGCAACAACAACATATCGACCATTGGTACAGATCAAATTGAAAACCCATTAAAATCACTATTAAAATAAATTTGGTTAAATCTTTTCATATTATTTTGAAGGACTCTTAAAATTAAAAATTCATTTATTAGTAGGTACTGCGGCCACTATTTTGTGTAATTTTCTTTCAAAAGAGTGCACAATTATTGCGAGCAATATGCTTTTTTGATATTTTTATAATTTTTAATTAATTTGATATCGTATATTTATTTGTTTATTTAAATATTTCAAAGCGATTAAATTCTACGGTAGGGTCGTTGATGCAATAAACTTGGCTAGACGGGGTTAAACTAATTTTCAATAGTGACTGTGTCAAAAGATGTTAAATTTTATCTTTAAGTTTAATCATTATTTTCCTAACATAAATTTTTGTGAGCTTTCACCAAATGTGCAAAAATTAGATTGTTTAAAAAAAAAAAAAACATTGTAGGTTGCAGATGATATTGTAGATGAAATACTGAACTTTGAGTTATATTGTAGGCGTAGTGGGGTTAAAGCAGAGTAAAATATGTATGTCTATATTGTAAGCGATACAGTTCGAGAGCCTGTATTAAATTGTGTGACGATATTATTAAAAGTTTGACGCAATGCGATGCATCGACGAGCTCCTTTTTTTCCCAGTAACATATGTTTTTGACATTTGTTGAATGAAATTGAAAAATTAATAAAATAGAAATTTCTGCAAACGAATAAAACGCGTAAAAAAAGAGTTCTGTGGGCCATGTTTGACGAACATAAGCTGAATGAACCTTGAAGGGACAGTTTGGCAGACTTAAGGAAAGCGAAACAGAACTCGCATGTTTTGCGGCAATTTAATAGACAAACTTTTTGAGCTTTTTCCTTGACTTAATATAGATTGAAATAAAAGTACATACGTGTGTCACCCTCCAATTTTTAATGAAAGCTTTTGATTTAATCTATGTATATTAAATATTGACGTGTGTCTAGGGCATAATGGAAGCAACGAGAGAAGCAAACAGAAAACAATATTGAAAACCGCTGGCTTTGCAGTTTCGATAGTAGGTGACCACACCATATACATATGTATGTCAGCCTAGCCACGGAACGCTGCTAGTAACACTGTAACTGCAAACTTCTAGCTACACTTATACCTCGCTATATTGACGATCTTAATATGCCAACTTATAATTATGACACTTTTCCGATTTAATAATAATAATAACAATCAATGGCGCAACAGCCCAAATCGGGCCTAGACCTTGAAGTAATGCTAGAGTTACTTCATTACTAGACCAACGGATGACTAGGAGGTGAAGTGGTCACCCACACGCCGTCCATGATTATTACCCTGAATTTAACTCAGGTACACATTTACAGCTGAGTGAACTGTTAGTCCGGCACTCAATCCCATTCTCGAAAAATGCTTGTCGTCAAGCAGATTCGAACCTGGTACCAGGTGCACCGAAGACAAGTGCTTTAGCCAGTAAGCCACCCAGACTACCCCAACCTCTTCCATTTTACGGCCCAACATTTTCATTGTACGGCCTGATTTTGGATAATGCTCTAAGAAATTCTGTTGATTTATTACTTAAAATGATTGATTCGTTACACAGTGAATTCGCTTCATTGTCAACTTTTTCAGAACGTATCTAGGCCGTATATCGAGGTATAAGTGTATTTATATTTAGCAGTCTTAGATATAAAAGTAAAATATTTTACTCACATCTCATAACTGTAATAGTTTTTTTTATTGGGTTTTTTTGGGACTACCTCCTCAGATATGAGACATACTTTTTGAGAAATGTCGTCACTATCTACATTGCTTTTTTTCCAAAATTTTATGTTCAGAACTACCAAAACAAATTTCAGTTGTCCTGCGTAATTGATTTACAGGATATTGTGATCAATTTAACTTTATATTGGAACTCATTTTAATGCTGTTTGTTTCAAAAAAAAAATTGTGTACATATTCAACAAAAAAATGTAATAATAATAAAAAATAATTAACACATAGATAGATACATACATTTAATTCGCATTTGAAACGAACAAATTATCAAAAATAACAAATCCATACAAAAGTAAATGAAAGGCCCATAATCCTATTATAATATTTCAATTTCAGTTACAAACTTAGCTTTTTCAATTTCAAGATCAAAGCATTGCTGGGTTATCGTGCGTACGGACAGACAGACGGACGGATATCAAGCGAATTTAAAGTTTGTGATCACAAGGGAACAAAATATAATTTAAATCATTTTGTCGTTCTATGTAGATCCGATTCTACGAGTATATCTCAACAGGATTGTAATGCTTTTGCGTCTTGCGGATATAAAATTTTTTTTGATACAACATTAAAACATTTGAAATACAAAATTCCGGAGTAGCAATTTTGAAATTTCAGGTCGATGAAAATATGTACTTTACTATTTAAAAATATTACGGTTAAACGAAGGATATCTTAAGGCGTCAGTCTAGTTGGACCGTTTGAAAAAATTGTTTTTTTGCATTTTTCAAAAGTAGGTACATATGTATGTATGCATTCAAAAATATTGTGAGAAAATTCATCAAGATCTGAGCAGTCTAAGTGCCTCTTAATAATAATAATCAATGGCGGAACAACCCAAATCGGCCCTATAGGCCTTGAAGTAAGAAATTTGAACCGCGTTTTTCTCGAAACAACGTTTTCTCAGCTCGCGGGACTGAAATTTTCGAAACCATTCAACCGATCTTGATGCAAATTGGACCACATATCCCTAAAATAATAAATTTCGTCTGGAACTAGAACCAAGTGAAAATTTATGTTTTCGTTATTAATTTTGATGCAAAAACTAATGGAAAAAGTACCATTTTTTGTTTTTTTTTTCTACGAAAAAGTCCGCCATTTTGTTATTTATGCATCAATATTAAATCTTCTAGCTCCAGACAGAATCACAGTTATACTGAATCTATAACTTTTTAATTTTTTGGTATCGGATGAATCTGCTGAACAAAATCAATCCCGTCAGCCACCTACGAATTTTTATTTTAATCAACCAAAACTGTAAAAAGTAAATAATAAAAAAATGCTTTCAGCTAGTTTTAGAGTATATTCATAAAACGCAAATAGAATGACATCGATATTTATTCTTGTAAACTTTAAAAAAATTCCGAAAAATATACCTTTTTTGGGGCGTCCAAAGTAGACTGACCCCTTAAGCCTAGTGTATTTCATCGATTCAAGAGTAAGACAAATGGAGTATTATCAGTTAGAGTTCTGTTATTAAATTGTTATTAAATTAAAGTATTTAGAAATTCAAGGTGCAACCATGTATTTACTTCCATATTCGAAATAAAATTAATCGAGTTTAATTTAATAACCTCATCCGAAATCAATCGTATAAATTGCCACATATCGATACCACCTTACACTTTATACCTGAATATTGAATGCAATCCGTTGCCACTTAAGTTGCAATAAATCCCACGAAAACTGTAATTTGGAGATGGGAAAAAATGTTTTAATTGAAAAATACATTTACGAAGGAGAGAATGAATGGAAAGCGAGCCGAAAAGATAATCGAAACTGAAAACCGGGTAGGACCCAGATTCTGTATTTTCCTGTTTTTAATGATCGTATAAGCTACGAAGCCGACAGCAATAAACGATTTGATTTAGTAGGGCTCGGCATATGGCTAAAGAAATTAATTATTCTCTTGTTAAGCGCGTCATAAGGTCCCATGCGTTGGGTTAACCCTTAATTCTTCGCTTCGTTTTAAGACACCAATTAGGACGGAAATGGTATAAAAAATAAGAACTTGTATTATGCTTCCCATTCAGTGGATACAATACCAGTTAAAAAATGTTGTTACGCGTAGTAAAGTTCAACGTAAAACCAAGACCCAAACCAGTTAAATCTTAATCTGTCTGTCTCCGCCAAATGACATCAACGGCAATCGGCAATTATCTTCCGATTAGAACCCTTAGGCCACTATAATAATTTCATGGAAGGCACGTTGATCAACGGACCTCCTGGGAATTCAGGAGATGTTTTGCGGAATGTACAGCAACATATCGGACATGTTTCGTTGTTAAATCTTCGCGCCAACATAAATTGTATCTGGTAGATTCCATGCTCGGCATTCAACGGCATTAAACTACGCTCGTATGAGCGGCACAAATGTTCACTGCTGGCAAAAAACTTTAGAACAATTTAAAGAGAGTTACTTTATTGACCTTTCGGTGTTGGATTCCGAAATTAATATTTTGGGAAAAAAGGAGTACAAGAAAACTGCACGTTCTTAAAGATATTTAGGTAAATAAGTTTAACTTTTATTCAAAACAACAACAATATCCATTTCAGGTTTAGCAACAGGTCCTCGAAACGATTGTCAGGCATTTATTTTGTAACCGACAGAAGTACCTACAACTCAATTAAATATCTCATTGGAAATATTGAGGATTGAGTTCTGTGTTGAATGCATGACGAATTTTTCTTATTATCAATAATAATAATAATAAATGCTGTTGAAAATTTCATCATGGATTTTGTGGTGATGATATTCATCATACACTTCATCATGGATTGCATGATAAAATTTGTGATGAACTTTATTTTGAAGATGGGAGAAAAACTTCACTAATAAGAAAATATGTAGGTTAAATGGTATTTGCAAATAATTTATGAACTCAACAACCAGTTTATAATGAATTTCAGCATTTTCTCTCTATGAAATTGGTCCAGTATACACTTTATACGAGTATACCAAACAAAAAAAGATTATCTCTTGGGAACAAGTGGATTTTTTCTCGTTTGCACTGAAGCCTATCTTATCTGACTATCTCATTCGCAATAATTGATATCGCGTTTTATATTTAAAATGGAGATGGCAGCACCCTCATTTTGTGAAGAGTACGTATGAACTAGGCCTTACCAATCACCGATTAGTGCTAGACCTGAATTGCATGTGAATTATGCCTTACCGGTTATTGCAGTTTTTCCCCGTGGAAGACCGTTAACGAAACCCCAACGCAAAGGGGCGAACGGGGCCCGGACCAAATCTCGAGTTCGGGTAAATTCCACGTGCACGAGAAAAAAAAGAAGACAATGGACGAGAAACTGAAATACGTCACAAAGTTACACAAATATTTAAAAAGTTACGTTTAATGGTGATTTCTTTTCTGCAAAAAAATGTGACCCGTTTCTGCCCTCAATTTTTGTTCTAGCAGTTCCGCTGTTCTATTCTCAAATTTTTTTTGACCTGCTAGAAAAAGGGGTTTGAGTCCGTGGCTAAAATTGACCTGAAAACTCGCATTTCTTGCCCCGAAAATTTCGGCGGTGCAACTCCTTTAACCTCAAATGTGCGTAAGAAACGATGAAAATAAGAAAAAAATATCCTACGACACAGCGGCAAACGATTTAAAAGCATAAATTAAACTGTCCAACGGGTCATACGGTAATTAGAAATCATACGGAGTGCAGTGAAAATTTATTTCAATTTTGATAATAGCTTTTTGACCTGAAAGCGTCCTATTGTAAATTGACCTGTCGGACGGAACTGTCAAAAAAGAGGGCAGAACTGCAATAATTTTGTATCTTTACAGGTCACATTTTTTTTGAGAAAAGAAATCACCATAAATGAATTCTGGCACTAATTTATATTTTAATACAATCACTTTATATGTACTTATATCTCACGAATTTACTTGCTTTTTTCTACCCTACCTACTTTCCTGTATTGCTACACTCACTACGTTGTTATAGTGATTTCTTTTCAGGAAAAAAATGTGACCCGTTTCTGCCCTCAATTTTTTTCTAGCAGTTCCGCCGTTCTATTGTGGAAAAAAATGGCCTGCTAGAAAAAAGTCCGTGGTTACAATTGCCCTGAAAACTCGCATTTCTTGCCCCGAAAATTTCTGCGGTGCAACTCAGTTATCTTAGTGTGCGACAACATAAGAAAAAAATATCCTATGACAACAGCGGCAACCGATTTAAGGAATTAATCAAACTGTCAAACTTGTATTCATACGGTAATTAGAAATCATACGGAGTGTAGTGAAAATTTATTTAAATTTTAATAATAGCTATGGATAGTGTTTTAAAAGAACTGTTGGAGTCATCTTCATCAACTTCGGATGAGGAGTTTCTAGTGATGAAGGAGCGAGAAAGGTTTTTCGACTGCGTCACGTCATGTTGGAATATAGTTCTAGTACCTATAATGCAAAAACAACTTTCAATCTACCTTTATATACTGAAACGATCACTCTGCTTGGATGAGTTGTATGAATTTTGGTTATGAGAGATGAATTATGGTTATGATTTTAATCATTATATTCATCAAAAATGTAGGGCTATATTTCATGGCGATCTTAAAATTGAGTTTCAAAATTAGGTTCGTAGTGATATTCAGGCTAGCATTACTCTGTCCAAGTGGTCAAATTGCAGTAGTAAGCGATGTGAAAAAGCATTTTTGATCGAGCGGATACTGTGAGATTAATTTGTATTTGCCTACTTCGCACTGCTTATCACTGCAATTTAACCACTTGGTCAAACAGTGTTATACTAGCTTCATGCTGACATTCCTGACAAATTTTATTATTAAACTTTAAATTTGTTGATTTCTTTACGAAATCCAAAATAAGCCCCATTATAAATTTCACAATGAAAACATGATAAATTAAGAAATCTATAACATAGAATTTTTAGTTTCTTATTGAAGTTCCTTCTAAACTTCTGATGAATTACATCTAGAGCTGGATGGAGATATAAATGACGGAGATGGCAACACGTAGTTTCTGTATAAAGCACTTTGAAGCACTTTGAAGTTTAATCGAACGTTTTTGTATGGAGCGTTTCATGCACGGTGGCAGTGAAATGCAAATAGTAGCGTAGTATTTAAAAGTTGGGTTTTTTTCTTTTCAATACCGGAGTTTAACATACATGTGAGTAAGATGCTGATAGTAGCATAATGAATATTGCCGGTATTAGGAGAAAACATTCGCTGCTCGCCATCTCCACTACATATATCTCCATGGATACACTTGACAATGAGTTCCGCACAACTATTTTGAATTCGAACGTGTATACTGTTTTGAAACTTCTTTTGGATGTTTTCCACTTTTTTCCAGATAACACGATCAGCGTCTTGATCCGGCGTTAATATCAAATTTTCTTACGTATCTCAAAACTTTTTGCAGGAAGTGTATGCTCTGAAGACGGAGTAGCGTATCTTATATCGTGCAAAAAAAGGGTCGTAAGCGGAACTCCGAAGGGCCTCCAAGTTGGCGCACTACTCTGGAAAGAATTTGGCGCATGACTAATTGCAGTCATTTGCCCAAGTACTACACGAGTAATTTTCTTAAAGGAGCGACATAAATTGCTGCGCGTAATTTCACCGGAACGTGCACGGAATTACATTATGGGAGCCAGTGGAGAAAAAAACCGCGCTATACACTGCGGCATAGGTAGTTCTTCGCTCCGACAACATACAGATTCCGTCCAACCGACGAGGCATGAAATTTCTCAATGTCTCTATTTCAATTTGGTCATGAAGGAGGTAAGTGGACCCCATCAAAATCGTTCACGTAATGGCGGAATCTAATTTAAATGGAAAGCAACGGAAGCTGAAAAAAGCAAGGACACTAGCAATAGCGCAACGAGGAAAAGCCAACAATTTTATAATAGAGACTACAGAAATCGCTTCGATACCAGCAGTCGGTGGCATAGGGGTAAGATGCGATGATTCCGCTTGAAGGAGGTGCAAATCGTCTTACCACGAAATGCTTTTAAGCACTGAATCTCTTCAGGATAATGTCGCGGTTTATGCATCATATAATTCGGAATGGGAAACGGAACCTCTTCTAAAGGATTAACTCGCGATAGCTTTTAAGATATGACGCGACAGATGATTGAATGATTGCGGCAAATGGAAATAATTTCCTTAATGTGTGCTAAGCTCTCTAATATCGAAGAATTGCCTGTAAATGTGTAAAGGTGGAAGCAATTTAAAACTGTATCAAGGTGTTAACTTGTGAGGAATTACTATTCGCTACCTTCACCTTTCAACAGGACATACTCTGAAGGTAAAGAAATATTTAGATTAGGTTTAACTGAAGAGTGAGTGATAGTCCACCACACCTCCGGGAACTAGCTAAAGCGATTATTGCTCGAGAAACGATGAAGCTCAGGACTTATAATATTTAAGTGGTTCCACTTACAGCGTAATGTCTAACTTTGAACATGAAACATGCTGTAGGCAAGATAGGTTGCTTCCAATCGTGCATAGTAAAAAATACTTTACTATTAATAAAATAAAGCCAAATTCATTGAATTTTACATTTTTTGGATAGTTGGCAAATATGCCACAACTTTTCAAATAAATTTACATTGGAATATATTGGTCAATTTGAATGTAATTTTAAATTTTCTTTCAGTAAATTTAAATTTGCAATCAGTAAACTAAAATATTGCAAATAGAGTAAATTAAAGACTGCGTCTACGGCGATTACAATACATTATTATTAGAAGAAGAAAAAATTAAAAAAAAATTGGTTTTCAGGCCAATAAATCATATGTCCGAACAAGACATCACCAATTGTGTATTTCATCAGAACTTAGAGATGGAACACCTCTTGGGGTTGAATATCGAAATATTGTGAAATGAGTTTGTAGGCGATTCTGTAAAAAGGGTATGGAAGTAAAAAGCAATTTCGTATTTCATCAATCATTGAAAAATAAGCAACCACTTACACCCCCCAGGGTGTAATGTATAAAAAGAGGCTTTCATATAAATATAAAGTAAGACCGAGAAAGTAAAAACTAAATCGATGTCTTGTCAGTCCTAAGAGATACATATGACTGAATTCGTGAAACGTCTTCAACACACCTTGAAGCTGGGTTTCGTAGGAATGTGCTGGGCGGGAGATTTGACCCAATCGGAGTCCTTGAAGAACCAGGATAGCGAAAGATACTAAAAAAGATAAAGAAGATCAGCGCTCAAAGAGTAAAGAAAATTTTGAAATATTAGTTTCATTTTGCTTTGCTTTTTTACAATTAAAGCACAACTTTGTTATTATTTTTTTTTTTTTTGTTATTTTGTTATTTTATAATTCATTGAAAAGAGCACATAATATCAATGTAATAATGTATGGATTTTTTTTAATTTGTGGTATCTTAGTGTAAAACGAAAATATATTTACTTGTGTGAATAGCTAGCTATATTACTTACTTATTTGTTCACGAATTGTCCCCGAATGGTCAAATGTCCCGACAAGATGGATCATATTTCTCAGCTCTTGGGGAGACATGAGCAAAATCTGATTTTAATAAAAAAAAATTTGGTGCTTCCGTCTTTTAACTTATTGAAATGATAAAGAATTAAAATAGTAGTCAGGTAATATGGTTATTTGTAACACAAAAGTTGAATCGATAAGTCGCATACACTATGATCTTATGGCCCTTCAAATGAAACTTGGTCCAGCTATCCTGAACACCCCCTATCTGTTAACAGTGGATGGTAAAGCATTTGCGAGTACTTTAGCGATTTTTGTTGAAAAATGAAATATACTAAATAGCCAAGTTCCAGGAACACATAAATTTATCTCTATATATGGTATATATGGTAATTACATTTATTGAAGTACATATGTCCGAAACATATTCTCAACAAAAATTTTAAAAACGTTCATTGGCTCCAAAAATATTAAGTGACTGATACTGCTGTACTTGTTATTGTCGATCACTTGAAAATTCTGAAATTGGATGATGCAGGCCAGGCGCGAAAGCAGGGGGTGGTTTTGGGGGTTCAACCCCCCCCCCCCCTCCCCCCCCCCCTCCCCCCAAATGATGTAGTTACATACACAAAACTAAATGTAACTTGCACTCAACGAGTAAATTTGTATGAACCCCCCCCCCCCCAAATAATTATTTGTCTGATTACCCCCCCCCCCCCCCCCGAAATATTTTTCTACGTTCGCGCCTGTTAGTCGATTTTTCTTGTATATCCAGTATCAAACAAAACTGGCAGAAATTCAAAATGATGAGTCTGTTAAAACATTATTTAATATAAAAGGAGTGATAGAAGTGTTTTGTTGTTTTCTCAACAATTTCCTTGTAATTTCTTCCCAAAACCAATAATTTAAGTTTCTATATTGCAGAGTTTAATTTTTGAATAATAAAAATTATGTATACATATGTTACAGGGGGCATTATAAATTTTTGGACGGCTTAGGCGGGGCATAGCGCATAAAAGGTTGGGATACACTGATCTAGAGTATCATACGATTACTCAGATGCTTAGTACTAAGAATGAAATTAAAACGTTGACGTTAATCAAATTGAATTGGCTTAGCTATCAGAACTCTTTTCGCTTCTTCAAGAAATTTCAAAAATTTAGGAAGATAGAAGCACCTCCACTGAACAAAATTTCTTAAAACTTCAAATCTGCACCACTTTAATAGGTCATAGAAAACTGCACTGGATTCTGGAGCTACCCAATGGAGTTGAATAATATCGTGCATTTATATATGATATGATACAATAAGTTCTAGGATATGTAAAACTTCCGATTGATTCGTAAAACGGTGTAAAGTGAAATTAATTCAATGTGTATATCAAGTTCCACAAGCTCCCATCGCTACAACCGCTGCATCAATTAAATCCCGTAATAATTGTGCAACGCTGTGAACTTCACGATTATAGATGGGCTTCATAAAATGGCTGCACAATTCCTACAGCTTAAAAGGGTTAACCCAGTCATTGTTTTCAATTTTATTTTTTTACAAGCTTTGGTGTTTGTTTCTCTTGTTTTATGCGTGTAGAAGATTTTACTCCAGTAAAATTATTTCGAAGGCTCCGCATAATCCTCTTAAAATTCGATATATGTTGGTATGTACACAAATTAATAATCTGAATTGAGTTAGCACGCTTGTTGGAACACAATTTCCATAACAGGATATTTTAATAAACAATCAGTTTATACGGGGTGGTAAACGTAAATTGTATTCAAATATTTTATAATTTTACTACATTAGTCTTTTTTTATTAAATTTTTTAATAATAAACTACTCAGTGTGTCTGATATTAAACAAAAAATTGCTACCCTGAATTTTCGTATTTTTACGTTTTAGGACAATTCGATACAAAAAACCAATAAAAATGTCCGTCTGTCCGCCGTACGCCGTACTCAAAACAATCTGAAGATACTTAGCTCACAAACCTCTTGAGATATTACGTTGAAATTTTTATGAAAGGTAGAATAGTGAAATCCCTGGGAGTGGTATCTTTTAGAGGGTAAGTGGAGTACGGCGGAGGAGGGGAGCGTTTTAAATGAAAAATTTTAGTTTCTAGAACTCCACAACCGCTCATGATGGGATGCTGAAAGTTGGAACTTATGTAGTACTATGATAGTAGACCGATTTATCGACAGTGGTTAGGGGGTGTGCGAGTTGGGGGGGAAAAAATGCGTCCAAAACGCTCAAAACCTGGGATTGAAACATTCTAAAATTCATATTTCCTCAACGATTGATTTCAGATGTCTGAATTGCATTGTCGTACGGAGGAAAAGAAGAATGATCACTGAAATTGGGGTGCATATATTTTCTTGAATCTTGTCACATGTCTTAGGCCTTCAGGAATGGTTCCACTGATTCATCAAATAAATTAGTAAAAAATATTTCCATAATATTTTTTAAATTCAGTTCCAAAGAGTGTGTAAATGCATTGTTCACATTTTAACGAATCCCGCCATATCCTTCAGTTTTGATTATATAGCGAATAAGATTTTGCTTTTTATACAGTCGTCTAAGGTCGTTTCCCAATACCCTTGCTTCGTCTACGTCTAGTTATAACAGTTATGACGTCAGACGTAGCAAAACTGTGTCTAAATTCATTTTCGGTTCGTGTCTTGACTATCAGTCAATCTAAGCAAACGTAAAAAAATTCAAATTTTCTATGGAATTTAATTATTTATTTTTCTGATTTTTGAATACGCATCAGCTGATCCATTTTGACAGTTTAGCCGAGCTTTTCCTAAACTGTTATAATAGTAATGCTATGCTGTAACGTCAACATAGACGTAGACGTCGACGAAACTAGGAATTGGGAAACGATCTTAAAACCGGCATAAATCAAAATTAAAGCCCGAAACACAATGCAGACGTTCCGTTCTGTTTCGTCACGAAAAGTGAGGTTATGTAGTCCGTAAAAGCTGAATTTAGGTGAACTCGTCCGATCCGTTCCGTTACGACCATTGTGTGCATTTACATGGCCAGCCCATAAGATCTGCTGTGACAGCTGAACGTGACGGAACGGAACGTGCGCATTGTGTTTCAGACTTAACTCTTTTCAACTGCAAAATGTAGATCATATGTTAACAGTGGAAGCACCGTAAACACTTTTGACACACCCCAACTTTATAGTCCAGCAATCAGAGACAAGATCTCAGTAAATAACGGAAACAACAAAATATGCCTTTATAATTATTTCCCGTGTGTTTTTGACTTGCAAGATCCCTTGGTATCCTTGGATCCCATGGTGCTGTCAAAATTGTTTTGGTCTCTATTGTTTTCGCGCATTTACATTGGGGTGTCCTATCCTTAGTTGCCTGATCAAAGGTTCAGGCATTTGTGCACGTATTTACGCTACATATTTGTATGTTTACCGTGCTCCCGCTCATGATCCGTTCGTCGTACGAAAAACCGGTGTATTCAAAACTTGTAGAGAATTTAGTCCTCTACAACTTTGCCATGTAAATTTGTCACCTATTTTTAATAAAAATGGTCCAAAAGTTTAAAAAACTGGGACAATCTCCTAATTTTTTGCACTTTACTCTTAATAACGCAATAAATAATGATTTTACAAAAAAGTTGTTCAGAAAAAAAAAGAATGAGAATTTAATTCGCTATAAATGAGAAATGCAAAATACGGCTACAAATCGACAAAACAGAAAACTCAAAATTTCGGGCAAACTGTGATTCCCTATTCTACTCCATCATTGGAACCTAAATACGTCAAAACATTTCGACTTTTATTTTTTTCTTTAAGAATTCCTAGATTTACTGAACTATTAATCGGTTTTCGACCTTTGAACCGAAAGATAACGAAGTTTGGTCAAGACTGTTACTAGTAGGTTTCTTTTACAAAGCTTGTGGAGACGACAAGCCACCAGATTTGTATAAAGCACTTTGTAGCCAAAAACACGATGAGAATTGAGACAAAATAAGGTCGTTTTATCAAATTGTTGTAGGGTAAGTGTCTGAGTGAGTGAGACAAAACAGGTACGTTATGTCAATTTGTTGTTGTTTCGCCTGCAAGTTAGTGCGACGACGTCCGTCTTCAACTCAACCGTTGATTGTCATCTCTAGTATATGTTTTTTTTCTATCCTTAAGAATTCACTGAGAGAGTTCGCTATTGCTGGTTGCCAAATAATGACTAAGCAATGTAGCGTCTTCTTACTATGTACATACTTAAGGCTACGAACTTAAGGCGTTCTATTATAGTACTTTCTTTTAAAGCTACTCGTCAGGCAAGGTACTTCTGGGATAGACCTCCTAAACGTATTACATAAAAAATTTAGTTGAGCTCATCAGTGAGTAAATTCGTGACACTGTAGGAAGCACCCAACTTATAAACATGAAACACGACTTATTTTCGACCATATGATGTTTGTTGTCATTGGAAAAATAATAGGATTTATTTACTCGTGAGGTTCACATTTAATATTAACAGATCCAATGAATGGCTCGTTCAAGGCTGTAATTAAGTTTGACGAATCCTTTTTTCACTACCGAAATTCTCTCAAATATTTTCATCGGTTCTTTTCAGAAAAAGCCAAACCATAATCCAAGATAAAAAAAACCTGCTATTGCCGTCAATAACCCTTTTTCCCCGTAAAACCCTTGTTAACCTCAGTCTATGAGATTAACCCGAAATATTGGAATGCTATTTAACGGAACCACCACTACTTCGTACTTTTCTGACGCAATTCGGTCGTAAAGCCATTCCAACTGGCCTAAACCCTATACTACCCCTATCCAGTTTAACTTTTGGTTTTTTATCGCAAAAAACCTATGAAAAATGTTAAAATTATGAGCGACAGCTATAAAAAAAGTTTCCGAATATTTCTGGAGTCTGTGCGCGCGTGTATACGTGTGTGAAGTGAATATTTGAGTCCTTGGCTCATATTTTTATTTGCCAGTGCTATGGCAAACAAATTTTTATGATCTGACCTCGATGGTATGTGCCTTTGGTTTTGCTAGGAGCAAGGATTCCATACGACGACGGGTCAGAGCACAGGCAGGACACGTATGACGAGGATAAATACAAGCGAAGATAATGGCGACATCTTGTCTGCCATTTATATAACTCGATTTTGGGGTAAAAGTTTATCGATTTGAGGAGCCAACCGGTCGGGGAAGGAGCTTATGTCTCTGGTTAGGCGGAGGGTTGATGTCGTTGAATTCGCACGAGATAATGCTGTGCGCCAATAAGCTCGTTTAAGTTATGCGACAAGCATAAGCGTCTTGAATCTTCAAGGAGCATATTTTCTCGAAGTACCTGGGAGCAGTTGACTTACTTTATTATGCACCTAAAAAATCTTTTTACGACATCGAGTACGTTGAATTTAACGGGGTGGAATAATTTTTGCAATGTTATAATTTGAAGGGAAATTATGTTCTAATGATTTTCAATTAAATCTGGAAGAAATTTAGTGGTATTTGGTGTGATAAGGATGTAATCGGTGCAGTTACGAAATGCTCTTAATAGAAGCTTAATTTTATTTATAATCTGCTCGAGTTTCTCTGGTGAATACAAATTGTGTTAACTGCAAACTATGAAAATATTAAAATAATTTATTTATTTATTTGATAGATGGTTAAAAACCTTTTTTTTTGTGGCGGAAATACCCAGTTCGGGCTTGTTTGTTCCCTTTATTGATTTTGCTCTGATGTAATTTGGGACATTGCGTTCATCTCTTACTCCAAATGAAGTACATCTGGAACTTACTCAACATGAAGTTGTTTTTTGCAAGAGTTGAGGTTTAAGGCCCAAATAGGTGATTGATATTGAAGCGCTCAGACAGATGGAGGAAGGGGTGAATCTCTCGGGATGCCGGCAAGCAAGAATCTGCTGGCCGAAACTTGATAGAAGGAGCTCTATCTTTCTTCTTTCTCTGAGCAGGAACATTTGCAGACAACTTCCTTTGGGAGACATGGGGAAAGACTAGGAATACCAATGGCTGACCTTGCAGTGATGAGAATGTTGAACCGACATTGGAACATCTGGTGTGTGAATGCGAGCGTCTGGCACGCACAAGGTATCGGTGCTTGGGGAAATTCTCCTTGACCAACCTATCAGTTGCCATGATTCCTTCAGGGAGAACTGCTCTCTTCATAAGGAAGAGCAATATTTGGAATCAGTAGTCTTGAGCCCGGTTTTATACAAGGGGACCACAATTGATCCGCAGTGATCTCTCGTGATGGACTGTGGCACATTGCTGCAGTCCACCTTTCTCAACCTATCCTAACCTAAGGCCCAAGCAGAACATGGACTTCGACTTCGACCGCGCAATCTGTCTTTTAGAATACACAGGATTATATGGTGATGCATACAACACTAACTTCGCTTGCGACTGTGGCATGGTAGGCAAAGTCGAAGTCCGTGTTCTGTTTAGTACTTATGTCCATCGCTCGACCTTCGTAAAGAAAGCGGTACTCATGGACGATTAAATATGAGGACTTCGGAAAGAATATTGTTGAAAAGCGCTAGTGTCTACTTTCTCCCATCTTTCTAGCAACATTCAAAGATCATCTTTTGAGGCTATCCACGATTTGATCCAATTTTTGGCATCTTCACAAAAAACGTAGTGCTGCTCAGCCAGACCATGAGTCATCGACCATAAGAAGTGGTGATCGGAAGGAGTCTGGTGAATACAGGTAAGGTTGGACTTCTAATTTCAGCATTTACATTTACGACCGGCTTTGCAACATGTGGCCTCGTATTGCAACCGTTTTCCTTTCAATACTCGGCACGAACGCATCAATTGTGGTCCATAGCGTCTCCCGTGATGGTTTCATTGGGTTTTGGGGAGCTCATAACACACTATCAACCAGCTTATCCCACCAAATATAGAGCATGACTTTGGAGCCGTTCGGCTTTGTCGTCAATATTGAAAAAAGTAATTCAACAAAACTCTCCGGGAATATTCGACATGTCTAACGGTTAAAAAAAAATGGTGCTTGAACGGACGAGGTAGACGAGAGATTTCAAGCTAAATGGTGGAGCTTCACGATGAAGTTGGCTGCGGTTCTGCCAGACGCAAAACGGCTAGGTTAGATTAGACTGCTATAACTAACTATCTATAAATAAAAAGAGAAGAAAACCAAAATAATATCGTACTTTATCATTTCAGTCGTTAAAAATATCTGATACTGATGGTTGTTGCAATTTGCAGATTTCTTTTCATATGATTGGTGATTTAGTTTTAGCTACATACATACTTCATGCTTCATGCGGCTAGTAGAGAAATACCAAGGTTCAGTATGATTTCTAATCATTTATTGTAGATGATTTGCATTGTGTCCTTGTTCACTGAAGAACAATACTTCCAGATCCGTACTTCATTATTGCTTTATTACTAAACAGTTTACTATTGTGCGACAAGTGAGATCTTCTATTGATTAAGGAATACAGAACTCTAGTAAATTTGGTTTAATTTTGAGACTTATTCGTCAGCGTGATGTTGGAAAGCTCATTCCTGGTCGACATATAGTAGATCCAGGTAGTAAACCGTATTTCCCCATTGTATGCTTTCGCTAAAATTTTTAATGTTTAATGGTAGAAAGTGCACCTCTGCGCAGGGAAAAAATATATAAAATAAATACAAAATATATTTTGGTGGTATAATAATTTTATTTTTCCACTTATTGTATTGGTTGGAAATTAGTTCAAGTTGATCTTGTAAGGTGTTAATAATGGTGTGTGGATCTTCAGCTCTAGCGAAAACTGCTATCTACAGATATAGTTAAAACAGCCATGCTTACATATTGTAAAGAGTGGGACTGAGATAGGATCGTTGCGGTATCTATGCAGGAATTTTTGATGGACTCATTTTAAAATAAGGTATTATCAAGTTATTATTCAGTAATAATAGTTGTTTTAACTGAAAATAGTAGTTTTAAGGGCAAGATAACAATTGTTTTAATTTTTATGTGACGTTTTGGACTGGAGTGATTCTTTTTCAAGGACTTTAACAGACTTAGACTGAGTCCTTTATCCTTGATAAAGGCAACTTTAAAGCACGAATACTTAGAGTTCCTGCTATCAACATAAACTATTATAAAATCTGAATACAATAAAATCCTTGTGAATCCTTAAGAAGGAATATGTGACCTTTATATTGTCATATAAATTTTAAGGGGGCTTAGGAGGTACATAGCTTAATCAATTTTGAAAATATACGTTTTCCAAAAAATAGATCACAAATTTTTACAAAAACTCAAAACTACCTAGTTCAAAAACAAAAAAAAAATTATAAAATAGGTTTCGATGTCACTATATAGAACAATCCTCAGCAATACCACACCAGCTTTAAGGGTGTTTCACGCTTTTAAATATCCTAGCGAACAACCGATAATTCCGCCAAATTGGTTGAAATATTGGGTGATTTTCTTTAGTATAAGGATGCGATGGCAATATAATTCTTAGATTATAAAATATGTTACGATATCGCTATGTAGTATTAACCTTTGGACAGCTAGATTGCGAAAATGCCCCACTGTACGCCGTATCAACATCGTTTGAGAGCCCATAGCTTTCGACACCTTTCTGCTAGTAAACTAAATTTTCTATAAGAGGACTGAGTGGACCTCTTCCGCTGGCAACCTTTTGATGGATTTGGTCTAAGGGGGACAGGTACGAGAATATTTTAGAGGTCGTAGAAGACTGAAACTTGAAAATTTAATAGAGCTTGAATAGTGAACACATTTGTAAAATTATCGATATGGGAGTACGGGTTTGGTGGGTGAGTGAAAACTATATGTCCGAAACGCTCGAAAGCCAACATCGATATATTCAAAAATCCAAATTTCCTAAATGCTTTACGCCATGAAATTGAAACTTTGTGGTTATCTGTAGGTTTTACCAGGAAAATAGATCGGACATGTGGCATGCGGTGGTGACCAACCTAAAATCACGCTATCTCACGAACCAATTGCTCTAGAAAAAAGAAATCCGCAGGTATCGCTAAAAAGATCCAACGACTTGCAAGTAAACCGTTGCTCTTACTTTTGAAGTAAGAAAACACATTCGATCGTCTTCATGACTGGAAAAAATATCACTTCCAAGAATTTTTGCAAGAACTGGAATAAAGTGCGAGGAATTTTTTCCCCAGCATTGCATATTTGGAGAGCCACTAAGTCAAGACTGTGTTTAGTGTACCAGCCTTTAAGCCGATCCTTCTAGGTTTTTGACTTACACATATGCATGAATTCTGTGTACGTAGTACAGTAATATGAGTATATAATATAAGTATTTATGAGTCGTGAAATACGCAAATGTAATCCTTTCGTTAAAATTTTTAAGGAAATGTTCAATATAGAACATCAACCTCTCTTATGCATTACGCCATTAAATAATTTCCTCTCAATTTTGAAGTCAGTTTGAACCATCTCAAATTACAGCATGTTGCAACCGATCGATTGAGATTGGCCCCTATTAGTGTATAAGAGTGATTCTCTTGATTCAATATAACTGCACTAGCTAACTAAAAAGGCGTAATGCACAGTGAAACTTTACTTCTAAAGCTATGCTAATTTCCTCTCTTGCGCACATAATTTCCCCATTTATTTTATCCATAAGATAAATGTAATCATTTGAATAATTTTTCTGCCATCATAAATCATTTATCATAACATCGCCCTGCATACAGAGCTCCTTTATCACGCTAAATTGAAGCCATTCTGAATTTTATATAGGACCATGTTCCATTTTATGAGAGTGGGCAACAGAAAAGTACACCTAAAATCTCTTCAGCTTTTCCATAAATCAGGAAAACTATTTGCTTTGCGTCTCGTCCCGACGAAGCATATCGTCATCCTCGTCCCTTTCTGTTCGCCTCGATGAGAAGTCGGCAAATATTTGAGGAAATTATTAAATTTTGCCAACTTTAGAGGCACAATCCCGAGATTTCTGAGAGTTAAAAAAAAATTAAAAAAAAATGTATACTAGTACTTGCTTGCACTATCATCAGCAACCATGTACTTCTCTTCTAGTTTAAATCTCCCTGGAACTGCAACCCCTTACCTAATGTGGGATGCAAAGTTTGCATATGGCTGAGCTTCGTATGCAGGACGAGAACGGAAGATAATGTGTGATGCCAGTATGTTGTTACTACTGAAGAAAAAATAGTAAAAATCAGTCACGAACAACTAAGGGATGTTGTTTGCACAATGTGAACGTCATTAGAGAACGCGACTATCATAGTATGCAAGGCTATGCGCAATCTTCTCTAGCTCCTTGAGGACCCAAACAAGGATGTTGATGGAGCCGAGTGCATACTAACTGAGGTCTTTATTTATTATTTGCTCTTCAATATAGCGAGCTTGATGCTATGTAGGTACTCCTGAATCGGTTTTGCTCTGTCGGATTTGGTTCTTCAGTTCGCCTAGTTCCATATGTGTTCCTTTATTCTGTCTATTTGATCAAAACTCCACTGGAGGACAAAGTCCTTTTTGTGAAGATGACGGTGAGCATAAAACTCTAGAAATTGTTTAATTAGGTACACTTATGCTCTACAAACTCGTGTTTATACCATTTGACCAATTATTTATGTCAGGTATTTGTTATAATGACCGTAAAACTGAATTACAGATTCTCCACCCGAGGACCTCCTGCATCGATTGAATCCCACATCCAAGGGAATAATTAATAGTCGGGCGTCCGGGTGCTATTTCAACGTATGGTCAGGCCACACCGTTTAATCTTCGTTTCCTGCAACCCACGCGACTGGTCAAAGCTTAATGACGTCCTTAAGCGCGGAACAAGCAATAGGTTGGTTTAAATTCTAAATTTCGCCATAAACCTGGACACTAGATGTATGCCAGAAAAATGTCCCATCGAAACGTTAAATGGCAATATTAATGGAAATCAATGCAAATATCAGGACCGCCGATTGTAGGTAGTTCAAATTTAACTACAGATACACGCTCCCTCCCGAAACATGCTAAATAAAGTGCGAGGGTGTAACCGAGGGGGTATTTTCGTCGTGTGACTGAAACCGGTTAATGGGTAATTGTGGCATGTACCTGCCAAGTTATAATGGCATGTTAACACACCTGTAGTTTGGGACTTAGCGTGAAAACCCTTGTTCGGAGTTTAGTGTAAGCGATTTGGTCACTAAATGATGGAAATTTCGTGTGTGGTATGTATGCGGAAATTTTCCACGGCATGCCTACTATGTAAGCGGGATAAAATGTTCATATTAACACCTTTAGGTTTTCAAGATAAACACCGAAATTAACTTTACTGTTTCTGGGGCGTTGTGTTTTTTCGCATTTATCCAGATCAGAGTAGTGTATGAAATATACATTGAAAATACCAATTTCACTGATGTGTTTTTTTTTGCCTTTCCCTGTAATTTTTTTTTTATTTATTTACATATTTTTTTAACAATAGGAGATTCCATAGAATTAAAACCGAATTCGATCATTTTAAACCTAAGAGATTTTCGGATTCAGTGAAAACTTAAATAATACCTTACACCCTCAGTTTTTTTCCCGACTATGTTTGAGGCCTTTAGAAGTGAAAGTGAATTCTAAATCTCAATAGACCTAAGAAATATATCGGAATTCGTGTATGTAAAACCACTTTATGTAGCCCCAATTACGGGTTGGATATTGAAAAATATCGAAGAACTTTTATAGGTTCTTATATAAAGAGCACGCAGATGTAAAATTTGACATCTCCACATGTCTTAACGAAATTTGTGAAAATGTGAACGGAATCGGTAACGGACATATTTTTTCTACGTCTGAACGTAAAAGTAATCTTATTTTTTTTGCTTGCTTTAATTACTCTAGTAGTACCTACATCTACATATACATACGTACTAAGTTTCAACTTTCAAGCTATCGCAGTTTCTGTGATATTGAAACCCCAGTACCTTGCTGCATCTATCAAAAATTATAATTATCTATCTAGTGCCTGTATGAAGTCGTAAATTTAAACTTTCTATTCATTACGATTTTTGAGAAATAAAAATCAGAATGTTTTCCTTTCTACCCCTTTCACGATCACCATCATCAGCGAGACTAATAAAATTGTTTTCCCTACTGTAAAACTTTTAATATTATATTTGATAAGTTTTTGAAGTATAAAATGAAATTTTTTTGAAAAATAAAAGTTTAGGGGAACTAGGGGTACAATGGCTCAAGGGTCATAGTGGGTCATTAGTTATAACTTTGCCGGTTTTTTTGCGCCATTTGCACGCTACATCCGCATTATATAGTGGTGTGACCGCTTTCAACCCGATCAGACGTGTTGCAATAACATCGCTGGAAAGTAAATACATACCGAACTTTTTATTTCTGTTGTGTGATTTTGCCATTTCTTGACCTTGTTATTGTGTTATACTGCAGACATTTTATTTTGGTGTTAGCTTGAATATTGGTGTACAACGAAAGGAAGCTTGGTCTAGTAAATATTGTGTAATTTTTTTTACAGTGAATGTAAAAAGTTTATAGGTTATGTAGGACACACTGGATCAACTGAAAGTGGGGTTCAATCGATGATCCATTGTTAGAAACATTCCGTTTTCTACATATACCGGATGTATCATACAAAGCTATAAGAGATATTAAGTCTATTTTGCCCGCACGTAATCGCTTTATTCATTGAATACCTCCTACCTATTTTAATTTATATTTTATTAATTGATTATTTCATAGTAAGATACCATATAAGAAATTATGATTAAATGTTAGTTGCTTTCCGGTGTCAGTGGAGGGAAACCCCAACACGAAATCCCCGACTGTTGATTAATCGCTATCCCTGAGGACGTCCAATTGTCATGTCGTAGACGAAAACTGCTTTTGCAAGACAATATTGGTGCGTTGTATTAATTCATGAAAATGCCTTTCCATAATATCTATTGACAGAAACTTTTTAAAGTATCTTCCTATACGAACACAAAATTTAAAATTCGTTTAGCAATCTCATTTGATATTTTCATCAACATTCAGAACCACATGAATAATTAAGAAGCATTCAAGAATAATTGCTTTTTTATACATATGATGTCCTTGGCATCTTGTTCTCAGGAAATCCTATTTATTAAACAATTCTGTCGCATAAAAAAGAGATTTGTTATTTTGCCTAAAGTAGCAAAGTGAAACCAACAGCTCCGCATGCCGCACCTTCAACTGGCAAAATAAGTAAGAAACAAACTAAACTAACAACAGTAAACTAAAAATTATATTGCCACCCCTGTGCCACCCCTAAAAAACGCAAGGTGTCTAGAACTGGGACCATTACAAGTTTCCAGTATGGAAACAAAAACTTTATTTCACTGCCCTTGTAAACTATAAATTCGCTCGAATTATTTTCTCAAATTAACTTTTCATTTCTCCAGTTGCATATTTACAACTTTAAAATTTATACCTAAGTAGGATGACATTATTCATGACGCTCGTTCCTTGTGCATTGGTTGGTAGCTGTACCTTCCGAAAAATGTAGCTTTTTCGTCATCCTGCTTCTCCGTTAACATCACTTTAAAACTTTAATTCTTAAACTTTTTTCTTTTGTTTTCTGTTGTTTCGAGTTGAAGTCAGAGACAGGAATTGTGGGGAATTGTTTCGAAAATGAATGGGAAAAAAGAAGAATTCAAGGCATGGAACTTGCAAATTTTCGCACAACTACCGATACTCAATTGGTTAAAAACAATTAGGTTCTTAGCATTTTAGAGATTCACACTTAATATCGTATGTAGACAGTGCTGTAAATAACGTCTTTGTTATTTTCTTAACGCATTCAATAAGGGGATAGTTGAATTAAAGCTGTTCTTTTACTACACTAAATTTAGTCGGTAGATCCTTGCACTTCATTGTGTAGCTCCTATACAGATCCCGTGGGAATACGAGTAATGTGTTACCTGGAGAGTGTCATTTCGGAACTTCACCAGGTTCACCTTAGTTCAATATTAATCAAAATTCAGTATTTCATATATGAGACGTTGATTTTGAAAGTGGCATAAGTCCATTTCATTTTTAAATCGACATGCTTAACGCTTTACGTTTTAACATGTTTAAAAATATTTATGCCATTTTTCAGAAAAATTTACTTGTATTTGTTAAAAGTGTGATGAAACAATTGCATCAATAGATTCTCAGAAAGTTGCTTCGTGTTGTATAGAATAATGTTACAATGTCACAAAAAATATTTTTTTCAAATTGGACTTATTCCACTTTCAAATACAACGGCTCATATGTATGTTATCATGCGATTAGCTTTCTATCGTGTTTGGAGTATGTTTATCATTCATAAATTAATTATTATTATAGTGTCCAGGAATTGGTTGGCAACTTTTTCAGAAACCATTCCTTGATTATTTTGAAAAACTAAATTTTCTATAGATTGAGTCTATTTCTATTATCTCCGGAGATAGGGCTGCAAAGAAAAATCTTTCCGACAAGTATCATTATTTAATATCTTAAAAACTAATTATCACAGTTTATCGTGTTGTAGCTTGTTTTTTAGGGAATCGAATTACTCTTCATTAAATAAAATCATCGATATTGTAGCTGCCCAATTCTGTGAAATTTATTTCAAAACACAAATTTTCACTATTTTGATCATTAAATATTGTAAGGATTTATTCCGTAAATAAATTAATAAAAAAAAAATTTAATAAAACTCTTTTCTCAGTGTTATTTTTTACAGAAAATAATATTATAAAAAATTCATCTTAATTTTACCTTACATTTAATGTATGAATTAGGTCTTACCATTATGGTTTAACCGAAAACTCGTAACAGTGAAGAATTTAATATGCGATTAAGTGACCCTCGTACTTAAAAATTTTCATTGCATATATATTTTTTTTTAATTATCGAGAAATACGATTTAATTATAATGAGTTTCAACATAATTGTTACACCTAGTGTTGTAGGTAAAACTGGGTACATTTAATTAGTTATAGACATCTATAAAAGCAAAAACACGAAAGTATTTTACTTAGTTTCAGCGTTTTCTTGCTGAAACTAAATAAAAAATTTAAAAATGATTTTTTTAAAAGTAAAAGTAGAAGGAAACAAGTAAACGCTGAGATTTTATTCATCTATTGATTCTGAAATTTACTTCAAGTAGTCAGGGTGGCTTAGGGGTTAGAGCACTTACCTTCAGTGCAGGTTCGAATCAAATTGGTGACAAGTAATTTTCGAAAATGGTATTGGGTGCCGGACTACCAGTTCACGCAGCTGTAAATGCGTACCTGAGTTAAGATCGGAGTAATAATCACGGACAAGCGTGTAGCTGACTACTTCACCTCCTAGTGCTCCGTTGGTCTCGAGATGAAGTCACTCTAGCATTACTTTAAGGCCTAGGCCCGATTTGGGCTGTTGTGCCATTGATTATTATTATTATTATTATTGGGACAAACTATAGTAGCGATCAACTAGTAGTACATGAATTTGGAAAGAGTTGCCAGCAGTGTGAATATTTTGGATTATTTGAAATCAAAAAAGTATTATTTTTGTTGGTTTTCCTCAAACTGTGTTTTACTCGAATTCCCAACACACCTCTTGGTCTCAGCAGTGTCAAAATCACAAGTTGGGATTGGAAAGTGTTCAGGTAGGAGGACAAACAATTGATGAGGGAATCAAAGTCTTGTCTGAAGTATATTTTTTTAAGTATTATAATTATATCAGAACTGGCTTATACTAGAAAGCTTAAACTTCTTGGTACGTATGTATGTTATAATATATTCGCCAAAAAAATAAATCTATGCATTTTTTGATATTCAGTCCTCTAGGCCGTATGAAGTGGTTGTGAAAGTTTTCACGAATTTCCAAAAAAGTTTTGAGTCTTATTCACTTTTACTTTAAGGGGCCTTATATATAATGACCTAGAAATTTATTTCAGAATTTTGTGATATGTATTTAACTTCTAAGAGGGTGTAAAATGAATTTTTACGAGTTCCGATATAACACTCTGATGAGATATCGATCTGTTATTTACATAATTTTTTAAGTTCAATATTTCGATGTTTATGTTTAAAAAAACCGGTATACATTCAGGGCGGAACCTTATTATTTTTGGGTAGAAGTCTGGAATGAAATAAAACATCACGTTCATAGATTATCAGTCACCCAAAAACATTAAAGTTGCGCCCAAACCAAATTTGTATTGCTTATTGCGAGTTTCTTTTAGCCACCAGGTAAAACAATTTACGTTTTCTAATAAGCTAAATTTCATTCAGATAACCATAAAATTATGTAATTTAAAAAAAGATCTTGAAGAACCTTCAAAAGCTAACACATTATAAGAATGTCGTTTCTTTCCTCCAGGTATGTACGAGTACAAGCTATCCCTTAAGAATTTACATTACGTTACTTGTTTGCATATGATAAAGCCAACCAGCTTTGAAAATTTTATCACTCCCTTAAAGTGTCTAAATTTTATGATAATAAAGCAATTATGTACTTAGGCTGTGGGTTATATCCCATTATGTCCTTATTTGTTTATTGGCAGGTAGATAGGCTGAAATAACCTGGCACAGGGAATCGAGTTTAATTTTGGGGGCGGATTTCAACGAAGATACGAGAGTATAATGGAAAGCGAAGTTTCATATGTTTTCTTGTGATCGGAATCGGAGTACATAATTTAGTTGGAATTTCAAATAATGAAATGGGTTTTGTTTGAGTATGAAAAAAGGTTAGCCCTTCCCAGTGACAGATTCACGTTACACCAAACTTAGTTCTAAGACTAACAGATTTGTCTTAGCAACACGTCTCTATGGTTGAGCCCACCCAAACGCTTTACGTGTAGGATAATTTATATCCTTGGATCGAATCCTAATGTATATTTTCTGTAGATACTTCTCTTCATACGCCTAATGCATTTAGGAACGGTGCCTTGATGTAACTCCTTAGTGTCGGCATAATCTACTCAAATCGGGCAAAGGGTATTTTGGAATTGATGATAGGACAAAGGTGATTGACTAAAAGAAAACAAAAAAAGGACTAGTCCTAAGTGTTTACAAAACAGCAGGTAAGATGAAAGGTAAAACGAAACGAAACACCTGTTAGATGAATTCCAGTTACCGCCTATAAAATTCGGACTAACGACTTTTTCGGTTTGGAAGAACGATTATGGCCTGATTTCGATTCTGCAACTATTTTTTTTTAAAAAAAACAACCAATTGTTGTTCCCAGGTTTTTTTTTAGTCATGTTACAAGTCTGGAATCTAGATTTAAACATAGTGCAGAGTTGATTGAAAAGTTTTAAACAAAATCTGAAATATGTGGGATTCCCCACATTTGTAAAAGTTTTTGAAAACTTTTCGAATGGAAAACTTTCACAATAGCTAGTACACTAGATGACTAAAGTACGGAGGAGTAAGGGATAGGATAGCTTCTCGGTTTTCGAGAAGTTCGTATTGTTGTCAGTGAGATGCTAACACAACTTCCTAGTTTTCACCCTGATTCTACCAACTACCAACAGTGCAAAGCCATTGAGTATGATGACGGTAGGATATTATGTACACGAAGATCGTGGACAGAATTTCTTATTTTTTCTCCTTAATATGAGGCTGCAACTGTAGCACACGACATCTACATATACCTTAAGTATGATGTATTTTAAGGAGTGTATACTGATAATATCGTGTTATCACTTTGCGACGGGAAATTTTGAAGAAAAAGTTTTCTATTGTTACCGAATAAGTTTCTTATTTTCGTTTTGCGTGTTTCGGAGGGATTGGAATAAGTTTTAGTTTGGCCGAAATAAATATATGCAGGTATGTACTTATAACTGTCAAGCAAAGTTTGTTTTATTGTCATATTCTTTACCTGTTCAATTAATTGATTTTGACTGTAGAAACGTTGGAATTAGATCAACGTGATGTGTTGAACTCGGATAGTTTTTCGAAATTAATCAGAATAACGAACAATTCCTTTTCGACGTGTTCATGGTTCACTTCAGTTTAATTTTGTAATTATTGTAGAATATTAGCCCTTAAACTGACGAGTGGTTGGTTAGTGATGAGATAAATCGGTAATTTTATTATCTCAGTTCAACTGAGTTATTTCGTTGAAGTGACCACTTTGAAAGAGTCGGTCATTTAAATCAGTTCGGTCAGTAACCATCAGTAACGTTCTACCAGGTTTCCGGACAGTGGTCTGTTTTTTCGGTGATGCGTTGTCGGCGCCTCACCCAACCCCCGACTTGGAGGGCCAGTCATACTTATTTATTACACCCTGGTAGAAAAGGGGTGGGGGTTTTCAGCTAACTATGATATGATGGAGTTCTCTTTGCTATGCTGCGACTCCAACAATATCATACTCTTTGCTTACTTCCTGAGACGCACAGGTGTTACTGGCCATTCAGGATAACTCCATGTTCCCCTCCTTTCTCAACCGGGCTTTGGGACTGGTTATGACTGTACTGTCAGTACTATGACCGAAATGACTTCAGAATTAAGAAATAGAACAAGTCGGTCAATCGGTTTAAAACTACATAGGTGTTCGAATGCCGCGAATGACTAGTCCATCTACACTTCAGAAGAATAATGCGCCAAGAGTGTACACTTTGATCGGTTCTAAGAAGAGTGTGGGGTGTTTGGCAACACATGGGCAACACTGTGCTAAATACTTCACACATCACAGTCGAGTGCTTGGTTTTAGTTAAAAAAAACAAAACCAAGTACTCGGTCGAATCCAAAATTTAAAAATTAATTTCTTAATTTGTCAGTTGTCTTTAAATAATGAAAACCAAAAGTCGAACTTAATTTCTATAGCTGTTACAAATTATAATAAAGATTATCTACTTAATGTTACAGGTTTTACTTAATGTTACAGGTTTTACTTAATGTTACAGGTTTTATTAACGATAATTTATTAACTACTTGTTATAGATCGAGTCTATTTAGCCTTTTGTGATTCATGATAATAGATTATAAAATTATTCAACTCATATAAAATATAATCCAGGCAGAAGCTCATGCCCGATTACTATAAGAATACCGACGGAATGTCGAATGGAATGTTTGTACGCTCTACGGTTCCCAACAAGAATATTGTCCCCATAGTGGGATTTTGTACAAGGCGAGTCGCCCAAAATATCGTCCAAAAACAGAAATTGACAAATATGGGATTTTGAGCACTGGTCTCTCGCCTATTAATTTGTCTCGTAAGGTACTCGATCTAAGAAAACTCCAAGTTATTCAAAACAAATGTCTTAGACAGATTTTAAGAGTAAATAATTATACTGAAAGTCATGTGATGCTAAATGCGTTAGAGTTAATGAGTATTGTGCAATTAATTAATTTGAGAACTTTGACCTTTATACATAAGATAGTAAATGGGCAGGCACCCCCATATTTGATCAAACGAATTAAATAACATAATAAACTCAAATTAGAACACTTAGAAACGGTAATGAAATTAGTTTACCGAATTTAACAAAGGCATGCAGTCACAATTCCCTTTCCCTTTTCCCCTGAATTCAAAGTAACTAACTTATTGAAAGACTATATCAAACAAATATTTTAATGATAAAATGAGAAAAACCAAGGCCGCTATTCACAGTCGTCATAAAGTTGGCTTTCAGTTAGAGCTGACTTTAGTGTCATATTAATAATACGGCACTAAAGTCAGCTTTAACTTAAAGCCAACCTTATGACGACTGTGAATAGCGGCCCAAATTTTCTATTAAAGTGCAAGATTTTGTTAGGAAAAGGAAAGTGAAATATTTTTTCACAGTACACACAGAATGCTATAATAAAATAAATTAATTATAATTATTAATTAAAATTATAAATGTATTCACCGGAAAACCTGTATTTTCGAAAGTGAAATAGTTTAGAAACATATTCAAAAAATCTGCCAACAATCTGGGCGTAACTTTATTATTTTTCCGGCAGAAGTTAGGAACGCGCTCAATTCTGAAATGCGGTGTAGGCTACTATGTGACTGAAAACCTTTAAAAAAGAACAAGATCATGGAAGTGAAAATCTGATTGGATCTGAGAGATATGGAATAGTTTATGAAAAAGTACACAATCACTTTACACCCTCTTAGGGGTCAATTTTCAGAAAATCTTGAAAACACTTTCTTGGTATTCATATGGAGAATACATAGAATAAAATTAAATTCATTATTTGGGACGAGGTAGTAGATATGTCGAAAATCGTGGGAAAATATGCATTCTATTTTCACAGATAATTTTTTTTGCCCCCCCCCCTTCTGAACGCCAATAGAAATTCGTTTTTTTATTTAAAATTATTTTTCTAGTTGATTTAGATATACACACCGAGTTTCAACATTGTAGCTTAAGCCGTTCTATATATAGGAAAAACACCTCCCACTTGTACCACACTACCCTTGGGGGTCAAATTTCAAAAAACCTTGAAAACACATTCTAGGTATTCATACGAAGAATCTGTAGAATAAAAATGAATTCAATATTTGGAAAGACCTAGTAGATATGACGAAAATCGTGAAAATATATGCATTTTATATTTATTATATTTACAAATATTTTTTTTGCCCCCCCCCCCCCCCCTTCTGAACGCCAATGAATATTCAAATTTTTTTTGTCACAATTACTTTTCTAGTTGATTTACATATACACACCGAGTTTTAACATTGTAGCTTAAGCCGTTCCATATATAGGAAAAACACCCCCCACTTGTACCACACTACCCTTAGGGGTCGAATTTCAAAAAACCTTGAAATCACATTCTAGGTATTCATACGAAGAATCCGTAGAATAAAAATGAATTCAATATTTGGAAAGACCTAGTAGATATGACGAAAATCGTGAAAATATATGCATTTTATATTTATTATATTTACAAATAATTTTGTTTGCCCCCCTTTCTAAACGCCAATGAATATTCAAATTTTTTTTTATCACAATTACTTTTCTAGTTGATTTACATATATACACCGAGTTTCAACTTTCACCCAACACCCCTAAAAAAAATTATATTTTTCCAACATTCCGCTACTAATGCTCTATCTAAATACCAAGTTTAAGGCTTATATCATTACAGGTTCTCAAGATATAAGGATGGGAACTTTTTCTTTTTCACCCTCCCCCACCCTCCCCCTCTACACCCTCAACCCCAAAACTTTTTTCCCTACTAGGGTTTAATTAGCGCTACTTGTGGTAAAAATTCTAAGCATCTATCTTAAACTGTTCTTGAGATATGAAATGTGTTTGATTTGAAAAATTCTCATCCCCTCCACTTCTATGCTCCACCTCCCACTTAAAAAATTTTACTTTGATCAATCTTTATTTGTCAACCTTTATACCCAAACCAAATTTTATTTTTCTAGAGCAATTGGTTCATGAGATATCGTAATCTTAAGTTTTTCACCCCCCACCCCCATACACAACTTCCCCCACCCAAAATTTTTCTTCATTCTGTTCTCCTAGTATAACTACAAATATTTCTTAAGTTTGAATAGTGTGCCATTAACGGTTTAGGAGATATGGATTTTAGAATGTGTCTATCTCGCCTTTTTTGGATTTTCGGGCGCATTACATTTTCCCCCACTCCCACACCCCTTTATCAATATTGACAATTTTTCTGCAAATGGGTCTACTATCAGAGCTCTATAGAAATTCCAAGTTTTAGCTTCCTAACATTAGGGGTTACTGAGATCTGGAAACCAAAATTTTCGGTCTAAAACACTTCCCCCTCAGACTCCCACCCCTAAAAATTTGGTCACTTCAAGGCGCCTACCCCGTCTATTCATTAAAAAAATTTCAATTTAATATCTCAAAGCGTTTGGCAGCTACGAGCCTCCAAACGATCTTGCGTACGGCGGACAGACGGACTGAAAATTTTTATTGCTTTTTTCGCGTCTACTAGTTATGAAACGTGAAAATAAAAATTTTGAGGGTAGCAAATTTTTTTTTTAAAAAAATCAATCACAATACTTAATTATTAAAATAATAATGTAATAATAAAGTTAAATGAGAATTAGACTACTTTTCTCATCTGGAATTGAGTTTTCATAGAAAAAATTAGGATGAAAAAAATATCGCATATTTTCAGCAATGTCGACATTCCTACATTTAAAAAATGTGCAGTTTTTTTTATAATTTTTTTTATGTGAAACACATCGCATATTGTTATGATTCCGAACATTTGTTTTTTTAGTATCTAGTCTAGAGGATTCGTTAAATCCAAAGTTTTGTATTAAAAAACCGCGTTTTGGCGAATCCGTTCCAACGAATCCGTTCCAAAAAAGCCTCTTCAATGAACTGTCATATTTTCTCGTTCCTATCCATGACGTCACTCATCGATGCAAAATCGAGCAATTTCTCTACGATGAACTGTCATATGTGCGCTACTTGAGTTTACGTCGGCGTTGGATATGTGCATTTTTGCTGGTAGGCTTTTTGTAGCAAGATTCTTCATTCACGGATGAAAAAAACCGCGGGTTCATGTTTTACCCACCTACCCTGTTTTGTACTACTTTCGCCTAAAGTACTAAACAGAACACGGACTTCGACTTCGATTTTGCCTACCTTACGGCGGTCGCAGGCCATTTGCCTACTTTACCGAAGTCGCAGGCGAAGTCGGTGTTCTAATAGACAGGGACTTCAAAGTCGCAGTCGAAGTCCGTGTTCTGTTTGGGCCATTATTGGAGCGGAAGAATTATCTACAAAAGCAATTCAAATTGGGAGCTGAACGAATCGAAGTCGAGAGACGTCGAGTGGCGTTTTCTCACGTATGAACAGTAGCTCATACGGCAGAAAAGGGAAGGTTTTTGCATTGTATCGTTACTGATAATGAAAAGTGAATGCAGTACGATAACCCGAAGCGTAGAAAATAGTAGTAATCCCGGTCATGCATCAACATGGACGGCAAAGCCGAATATCCATGGTGCAGACCCTTGTACTGCATTTGGTTAGATTATATGGATTTAGTGTATTATCAGCTCCTCAAACCCAACGAAACCATCACGGATGATGGATATAAACTATAATTGGTGCCTTTGGGCCTAGAATTGAAGGAAAATTATGTGTTTTTATTTTATGTATAATACATATAGTATATGTATATGTATTTATATGTGGATACATACATAATATCTCCCCCCCCCCAGGAAAAAAACTGAAATGACGTCCGTGGAACACATAATTTTCTATTCAGTGAAAGTTTTTCAATTGTCCTGCATCTCAATGGCGGTTCCCAAGGTAGCAATGGCTCCTAATAGAGTCGTTCGTCTTTCTTCACAAATCTTCTGAAACCGAAAGAAACCCAAAATTTTATTTTCTACAGTAGCAGAAGAACTTCTTCAATGCTTCTCGGTCAAATGTAATATAATTTTGCTTTTCTTTCCTTTTATAAATAAAATTTTATGTCGCTTTCAGACGTCCGTTAATTTCATGTTGTTTCATTTCAGTTTATAACAGAGCAATTTTATATTATCCGCGCGTTTAAGGGACCCCATGTTTTTCGCAATGCATGCGTGTTATTAAAGGCGTCCAATGAACATGTAAATTTTATCATACAATTTTCGCGCTGGATATTTTAAGTGCAGCAGGCATTTAATTTCTTATAAAAATGCAATCAAAAAATATGGAAGCGTGATGAGCAGGACTCGTTCTATAGAACGAGCGCTATACTTTTCAGGCCACAGACGACATAACCAGAAGAACTCTTTAGAACTTTATTGGATCATAAAGAACAACTGCAAGTTCTACGTCTTAGCTTAGATGATACAGCGAAAACCACTTTTTCATTCCGAAATAAATAATTCTGAGATATTTGTTTATTTTCTTTACGTTAAAACGTTTCCATTCCCAAATGGGAATGAAATTGTGACATAAAAGTTTTCATGTCGTGATGAAAAATGCATCGCCCTAATGTCGTATTCTGATGAAGATTAACCGCCTTCAGTCAGCAATTAGGCGTGGAGTGAACCAATATCCATGTACCAACATAAACATGCGAGCACTACATACATGCTCGCCCTAGAATGGACACTAATTGATGTTTCGTTGAAAATTATCGCCATGTCACCTGGCCCGTCCATTCATCCAATTACAGATATCGTAAAGGTACACGATATAAATGATGTTCGAATCGGAGATGACACAAGACCACCTCCTATTCGAATCGAGCCTGTCCTGTAGCGTCCGATTGAATACAAACTGGAATAGTTAGAAGGCTAGAGGCCATACATCTTTGTTAGGTGACCATTACGGTGCAACCTTAAGTGTCCACGTCGGTTTAACACCACAAAACCTGGCAGTAAGAGGTCATGGGAATGAGCCGATTGTTGATGTCTTTTTGATGCTGACTGAGAATTTCAAGAAGGTAGGTGTCACAAGGTTAAGAAACTGTTAAAACTTATCTAGTTAGTGGAGAATTTTGAAGGTTTTTTTTGTAGAATAGAAATTTGGATTTACTTGAGTTTTTGGTTTTTAGCACTTCCGCCCTTACTATACGTCTATATCGTATCTTGTTATAGTAAAACGAATACCCTTTTGTCACAACAGACTTTTTCCGCTTTTCTTGTTTTTCGCATTTCGCGAGGTTCTCATCTTAGTTCAAGAAACACATGCACCTTGCGAGAACACGAGAAAGAATTGTACACACAATTCGAAAGTTTCGCGTTCTCGTGGATTCTCTACAGTTCGTGAAGTTCACTTATTTTCAATTTCTTAACCACGAAAAAGCAAGAACTCATGAGAAAGTCACGAAAAATCGTCTCGCGTGTTTTTCGTTACTTTCTCGTCAAGCAAAACCTTTTGATGTCGTGAAAAAATCGACTCCAGCAAAGAAACGCACGAATCGCGAATCGCGAACAACGAAACGCGAGAAACTCATAAGAAACCTCTACACACTATTCAAGAGAAAAATGCGAATGACGCGAAATAGGCGAAACGCGATAAGTCTGTAGCCGGCTTAAGGGGAAGTGGGAAGAGACTCCTCACCTCAGGCCCGTGCGCAGGAATGTATGAAGGGGGGGGGGGTTATAATAAATCATCTAGTTCCTAGTGATGACCTAAAAAAAGTCCTCACTTCCCAATGAAAATGGACCAATGGAGGGGAAGGGGGGTTTAAGTCCCCAAAAACCCCGTGCACACGGGTCTGTCTGAGGTAAAAAATTTCAAATGATGGCTGAGTTTAAAAAATTCAAATGATGACTGAGGTTAAACAGTTCAAATGATGGCTGAGGTTAAAAAATGATGGCTGAGGTCAGGCCCGTGCTCAGGATTGTATGAATTGGGGGTTTCATAATAAATTATCAAGTTCCCACCATACTCAATGTGATGACTTAGTAAAAAGGTTCTCTCTTCCCAATGAAAACGGGCCAATGGGGGGGGAGGGTTTGAACCCCTAAAGCCTCCCCCCATGCGCACAGGCCTGCCTCACCTAAATTCGATACTGCTGCATATTTCCGAAACTGTTTACTCCTTCATACTCAAACCATAAATGGAATTGGATTATAGAAGATTTTCGTTTAGTAGTCATTAGACACGTACTTAATGAACTTTTGTGTGGAAGCTATTCGAAGGAGAAAGATTTTATTAGCTGTCGCGCTAACCGTTACATATTCTATTAAGAGTGGATACCAAATTATAACTCCCTATGCCAATGCGTTCTTGAATTAAAATAGATCCAGTAGAGAAACTGCTAATGAATACGCACACTATAAAGCAGTTAACCACATACTCGTCAAAACAAAGCCAGGAGATGCACAATACACTATAACAGGATGATACTACTTTACTAAGTGCAGTCATTGACTTTGAATTGCAAATTAGCTTATGAAAGAAACTGCCAACATTCTAGCCAAACCATCAATAATCCCAAATTAGCGAAAGTACATACTGCGTTTTCATATTAACGCTGCAACTTCAAACATTAAATCGTTCCGCTTTACCAAAATGATAAAAGACGTTAAGTGCCATTTAAAGGCATTGATTAACTTAATCGCCCTGCCTCCCTAGTAATTTGGTGCTTTAAATCTTATTAAGTGGGCATAAAATAACAACCGTGCTCCATCGGTCCACTACCAAACTTGGAACGAGTATCGTATACCTGTGAAGGTAATTTAGCTCAAGAATTCAGACAAACCGAAGTGGTGAATGGAATTCTTCAAATTTCCCGCAAACGCTTAGGGATAAAATTCGATTCTTCCCCCAGGAACTTATTCTTTGTTGGCCTCCTAAGAATGATGCGAATCTTTGATTGGGATCTCATTAATGACGCCATCCGTCTTGGTGTTTCATGAATTCAAAACAAGGTGATAATATTCGAAAACAATGTGGGAGATATTCGGGATGGGCCCAAATACATCCAGAGGGGTAAGAGATGTGACCAGGAAAGGTAGACCAAATTCATTTTACGGTATCATGGATTTCGGTTATGCAAGACGACACCTTGAGATTTGATGTAAGGAGCAACTGAGAAGCATACCACTAGTTACCCATCTTTCGGCTCCAAGTGGCCTTAGAGTTAGGAGGTAGTGGTACGACTCAATTAGAGACAAATCCCGTTTTCAAGTGTGCGAATAATGTCCTTTAATTGAATGCACAGAAATTGAACTGACCTTAATGCCCGGTATTGTGTACGACGTACAGGTCCTGCATTCGGAAAATAGTTGGCCAATTTATGGAGTACTGCAGTGTTGAATGTGCTTTAAATTGAATAGAATCCAGTCCGGAGATGATATTAGAAGATACGAGTATGTAGATTTAAATTTAGATATTAAGATGTTTGCTTAGATATGGCCAATTACGGACTCGAATTACGTTTCAATGGGGCGCTTAGTAAATTTGCTATATATAGTAATGTTTCATTTTCATTGACAAAACGTAATGCGGAGTTCATACACTAAAAACACCTGTCAACATTTGCGGTACAGGTTAATAATCTGCACATAGCCTAAAACAGTAACGTTAACTACTGGTTATTCTTAACCTCTGAGTCCAATTCCTAATGTTGTCACAAGCTAAATGGCGGAGACAAAGTTAATAGCCTTTTTTAAAGAGCAAAGTTTTTGTTTTTCAAATTTTGCTTATTAACTACTAGATACTAACCAATAATAAACAATTAATGTTTTTTTTATCACATGCCTCAAAATAATGGCTTCTCGAAATCTGAATTAAAGAAAGGTTTTTTTCTGTTTTTTTGAGAGAAAAAAATTCTGAAGTTATTAGTTGGAACGGTATTGTACGTAATCAATAGACAATCACACTCATTCATAAAAAAGTATATCAAGGTTTTAAAATGCCGCATTTTCACCTATGCCTTCAAATGCGTTAGGCATACATATACGACGATCGCGAATTTCTAGGCATATGTACATATGTGGAAACGGCATGCATATGTTATATAAGCAAGCAATTCTCTTTTGCCGCGTTTCCACCTATCATATGTGGCATATTAACGCGTATGCATATGGGGAAACGGCACATCCGCGTCAGTATGCATATGAAATCGAGATTCGTGTACATTTGTCTCGATGGACGCGTATCAAAGGGATATGCTTACAGCACGAATGTACCGTTTTTACATATGCCTTCATATGCATTGGAGTAAGACACTACCTAGCGGGAAAAAAAAGGGTTCCGAAAAATCCATTTCATAAACATTTCTATTCAATGGTTGGCAAAATCTGAATTGATTAGTGTCATTTGAATTGTATGTACAAAGACTGCTTGAAGTCATACTCAAGTTTTGATAATCAATTTTAATTTACCAACTAAATTTGTACCGTAAGAACGCCATTATCTATCTATCACTTTAGGTTTTTAAGCCTTACGTGCTAAATTCGAATCATATTTATCCATATACCTACATTACTCACAGTTTGACTTTATACAATTTTCAAACGTTTGAATTTGATTTTAGGTACCATACTGATTGCCAGGACGTGATGGATGGTGAGCGTCCTACCGAATGCATCCCGAACATGAAATTATTAATATTAATAATATTTTTCTTTCTTTTCAGGACGTCTTATTCCCGGTCTCATAATTTAATATAAGCTCCCATAGATTTTCTGACATACATGACTTCCTTCCACACCCTACACATCCTCTCGCTTTCTACGTCCAAAGTTGCTTTTTAATTGCACCCGCTCGCGTTGTTTTTTATGATATTTGTGTATACTTACATTGATATAGATATACTTTTGGTTTTATCTGTAGAGATTACAGTATCAGTCAACTATATATAGTATTTAATAAAGGGTTTTACAATAGAGACATAACAATTTTGTGCTTAAATGAAACACAGCGTAATTGAGATAATTTTCAGACGTTGCTCGTTCGTGCACTTCACCATGATAAAAATGGTACTTGGTCTTTACACCTGATATTGTGCATGTAATCTTAAGATATTTATGTTAGATATATCTAACTGACCAGTATTTATTTCGCCTTGAAACCAGTTACTTTTGGACTCATTTAGTGACATCATGAATAATTGTCCGTCTTCGGCAGTCAAAAGTTATATCTTTTAAATATAAAGTATCTTTCGTTTTAAAGTAGTAGGTACTCTGGTATCTTTCACGTTTTTGTATGCTTTTATTCGGGAATTTTTCTTTAGAAGAAAATGAAATTCTACCGATTTGGGTTTCAACACGAAAGTTACTAAAAAAACATACTGCAGTCACGATCGGCTGCAAGCCAATCGTATAATACTCTAGATCAGAGGTGTCCAAACTACGGCCCGCGGGCCAAACCCGGCCCGGCAGATGATTTTATCCGGCCCGCCAAAGAATGAACGCCAAGGTACCTTATACAAACTTGGGAAGAAAATTCCCCCAACAGGAAGTGAAAGAATTACGTTTCGAAACGAGAAAGGAGCACTTCTTTTCTTTTTTATTCAAGCCTATGAAATTAAATTAAACAGAATTTATTTTATTAGGAGTTAGTTGTTTTTTCCGGTGTCAGTGAAGTGAAACTCCAACACGAATTCCCCGACTGTTGATTAATCGCCGTCCCTGAGGACATGACAATTTGGAAAGAACTTCACTGGAGAGGCCAGTTTTCATAAGATTGTGTTGGACTAGGTCCGAAGGAGCTGTTTCGTCATCGGAAGGTATAGACTCGTCAGAGGGTGTATTCTAGCCAACTATCCGAAACACCCTGACAGCTGGTGGAATTGCTGTGGAAATTTCTATATAGCGACATCCCCAACCAAATTCATTATCACGAATAATGTACTTGCCAAATAAGCGCCGTGACACCTTATACTAAAACAAGGGGTTCTTGACTTCACCGGCCGGCGTCAACTCCATTTACTTACCTGCTCAAAGGGTAAATGCGCAAAAGCAGCAAAATATCTTTGAGTGAGTCTACTACATAATTCATGTAATTTACTAAGACTAGATAGAGCAGTGCGTGACTCATTTGTAAATTGGTATATTTAAATTCATATTTAATATATTACAAGTAGAAGTTGAACATGGAAGGAAAAAAAAAAGTTGATGACGAGTGCCGCGTTTTTAAAGAAGAATGGGGAGTCAAATACTTCTTTGTGCAATCGCAGTCAAAGAATGGCAAAGCTGTATGTATAATTTGCAATGACACTGTTACTGTAATGAAGGAGTATTATGACACAAAACATGCTTCAGTTTACTCACAATTTAGCCGTAAATTTTGAAAAATTTGATAAAATTAGTCGTAGTCGAAAACGAAAACGAAAAGTTGAAAGTTCAAATTATGAAAGTTGCTTATTTGTTGGGGAAGAAATGAAAACCCTTTATGGATGGAAACATCGTTAAAGAATGCATGATGGAAGCTGTTAGTGAATTATGTCCAGAAAAGTTAAAACTTTTCAAAATGATCAGTCTTTCACGTTATACTGTTACTCGTCGAATTGACGATATTGGAAATAATATTCTCCATTAGGTTACTGAGAAAGCACAGAGTTTCACTAATTATTCTCTCGCGATGGATGAATCAACTGATATTAGTGATACGTAGGCTGCCTTTTATGTTTCGGGATTTGGCAACCCTGGTGGTGCAATCTGGTAACTGACAGCTCTATCGTAAAGTTGCACATTTTTGAGGTTTTACGTACTCAGAACGTTTTGACATACGAGCGCTATTTGTGTTGTTTGCAGTAAGTTAAAAGATTTATCTCAGCTCAAAAATGGAATTAAATCGTGAACATTTTCGTGCGATTATTTTTTACAACTTTCGACGTGGATTAACTCAGCAACAATGTATAGATGAACTTAATTCAATTTTGGGCGATGAAGCTCCATCAAGGACCAGTGTTTATCGATAAAATGGTGAATTCAATCGTGGTCGTAGTTCACTTCAAGACGAATTTCGTGAAGGTCGTCCAAAATCAGTTGTTGTTCCGGAAACCATCGATGCTGTGCGCAAACTGATATTGGAAGATCGTCATTTGACCTATCGTGAGTTGAGACAATCTTGGGCATTAGTGGGACCAGCATACATTCAATATTGCATGATCATTTGATTGTCAAAAAAATTTGTTCGCGTTGGATCCCGCATAATTTGACAAAAGCTCAAAAAGATGCTCGTGTCAATTGGTCCAAAGAAATGCTCAAAAACATCGATTTGATGAGTCATCCACCGTATAGTCCTGACTTGGCACCGAATGACTTCTTTTTATTCCCGTACGTAAAAAACAAACTGAGAGGTCGTTTTTCGACACCTGAAGAAGCGGTTGCAGCATTCAGAATGCATGTTTTGGAGATACCTCAATCAGAGTGGCAAAAGAGCTTCGACAATTGGTTCGAACGCATGCAAAAGTGTATAGATTTTCATGGGGAATATTTTGAAAAACAATAAAGTGGTTTTCAATGATTAATATTTGTTTTTCTTCTCTAATCCCGAAATATAAAAGGCAACCACGTACCTCACAACTTTTAGTTTTTGTTCGTGGAGTTGACGACGAAGTTAATGTCACACAAGAATTAGTATCTGTTATGTTTGGCACTACCTATGTATGTGAACAAACTTTTTCGAGGATGAAGTATCTGAAATCTAAACACCGGGCAAATTTATCGGATGATCATTTGCAATCATTGCTAATAATTGGTATTTCAGATATTAATCCCAACTTTGATGAAACTCGCCAGGAAAAAACACAGGTCCATCATTCCCACTAATGTTTATTGTTGTATTTGTAATTTACTGTAAAAAAAAAAAAAAAAATTCAATGCTGCTTTACTTATATAATAAGGTTTTTAATTAACATATTTACTTGGCCCCCGCAAGTGGATTTAAATCCCAAAACTGGCCCTCACAGCGAAAAGATTGGACACCCCTGCTCTAGATGATACAGAACTCCGATGGATATTGAAGTTGGGATGAAGAAGAAGTATTACGTGTATGCATGTTGTATGTCCTTCATTAAGGAGTCCCATTAAATTGCTACTCAAAACTAAAAGACAATATTCACTGTTTAATTTCATATCTTGAACTGGAAAAAAAATATCCTTTTTTAAGGAGTTTCATATGGGAGGCGTAGCAAGGACTCACTCGATTTCTTACATATTCATCCTTTTCCTTGGAACCATTCCAAAGCTATTGTGCACAAATTTTCAAATTTGAAGTTTGAAGCGTTTAAAAGTTATCGGAAAATATTGTTGAACACGTGTATAAGATTTTTTGTATGGAAGGTACCAGAAGGAGTAAAAGGATTTCGCTGACTAGTAAATTCGAAAATATATTATTATTCTGCAGGCTTGTAATTTTGGTCGGAAACTCGAAAAAAAAATTTGGTTGAAAAATAACAAAATGGCGGACTTCGAAAATAAAAAACTTTTTTTTAGTGGAAATCGGGCTGTACAATGGAAAGTTAGTGACGAAAAAAAAGTTGGAGGTTCCTCCGATAGCCATTTATGTGTGGCGTAACATATCCAAATTACAGCCCGATCGGTCGGATAGAAAAGCTAGAATGAACGTTGTTTCGAGTAAATCGATTTTAAAGTTGTAACAACAGATTTATTATAAAAAAATCATACTTACCATTTTCACTTTTTTCACACTTTTACAAGATGTTTATGCATGAAATAACGAACGTACACTAGCTCTTAGTACACACAATAGGGGGGCCCGGCGGTTTACTTGCCATCAGGTGCAGCTTTGGCATAGGTTCGTTCTTTATCCCAAACCCCAAATCGGTTCTCCCATAATTTTTTATGGTTTTCTAAGTTTCCGGTTCACTGCAATATCATTTTCAGTCGCTTAAAGAATCGTAGTTTCGTTAAGATTTTCGGAGATCTTTCGTGTCCAATCTATTCATCTATCTGATTTCTTTTTACCCCGTTTTAAGTGTTCTTCCAAGTTAAAAATAATGCGACATGATAACAATATGAAATGTGCTCAGAATGCTCAAGTATATTATCTCTACACGTTCAACATCAGCTCTTCATTAGTTCATGTATGTATGTAAAGTACTATAACCAAATCCTGTGATTTATTATATTTCTCTAGTATACCCCAAAACTACTGCATTCGAACTTTAGCAATTTGGCACGAAAACAGTCTTATAAATTGGTGCCATTTTAATAGCTTATGGTACTTTTCCGGTGACGACATTACGGCCAACAATCTTTGTTGGAAAATCTTTCAAAGATTTCGTCATGTCCTTCGAATCCTTTTCTCTATCGAACTCCTCAGTTACTCGTACATATTCAGAATAATGTCTGTATCTTACCACTTCACGAGACGTAGCGAGCGTATAATTTAGTTGAATTTGTGCCAATTTTTTGATTGTTAAAATGTTTGGCAATGGTTTGTGAAATAATTTTCAAATTTTTTGGCCACAATTTCTATTGTACTGACGAGATTTTAAATGTACTGGCGCCATCATGTAGTTGTGAAATATGGCGACTTTTTCGGGCAATATCTTAGCAATGTTCAATGCAGTGGTAGTATGGAGTGTGTTTTGCATATATTGATGTCATTCAAATTTGAACAATCGAACAAGAATCGTATTATTCAGTTTGAACATATTATGCACTCATCGACACTTGATCAATTCTAAATTTGGTGCCAAATTCACCTTACTATTATACTATAGCTTCAGTTAAACTATTGTCCAAAGTCCGGAACATTACTTTTTAAAAACTAGATTGGGAAAGGGAAAGGGAAAATGCATGAGTTGTGGTTCTAATAGGGGGCAATAATTTCGTAATTTCCCGAAGGAAAGTAGGGCAGTATAATCACCTCCCTGGCGGTGTCCAATTAATCCTGAACGGCTTACGTTAAAAGGTTAAAACTTTGTTATTGTTTGCATGCATACTAGGAGAGTTGATGTGGAATAAAGTTTTTAAGGGATCGGGTGAGGTGTTGTGGTGGGTCTTGGAAAACTTAGGATTGTAATATCTTTCGAACAAATAGTACCAGAATGATTAAATTCAGGTTAAGTGTATAACCACTAAGGATAGCTCTCTATAAAATTAATAGAAAATTAATGTTTAACAAGGAAAACGAGATACGGGAGTAGTAGTTCTATGTTTCTCAGGAACGGTTTATGCTAGAAACTGGATACATACATATATGTATGTAGATGTACTATAAAAGTTATTTAAGAAGCGAAAAACGCTCATATTTGCATTAGCGTACAGAGTTAAAATCGTGGAAAAATTACGGACGAGCTTGTAGCTGACTACTTCACGTCCTAGTGTTCCGTTGGTCTAATAATGAAGTAACTCTGGCATCACTTCATGGCCTAGGCCCGATTTGGGCTGCTGCGCCATTGATCACTATTGTTATTATGTCAGTGTACTAGCAGGTGTTAATAGTTATAATTTTTTCAGTAGGTACCATTGACTGTGTCATGATTTATTAGAACAGCACAGCTGCCTATAGCAATCAACTACTGTCTAATAGTTCTGATGGTGTTTGTGAATCTGATAAGAATGTAAACAGAACTCATCTGCTCAGTGGTAAATCCTTTAGTAGTGACCCGTGAAAGTTTATGAGGTAGAAAGTCAAAATTATTAGTTTCTTGATGGTTCCAGGCATAGAGCTATATGTAGTGGAGATGGCATGCAGCGCCTGTTTTGAAGCCGGAGGTTTTCTCGCAAAGGACCGGCGATATTCACTATACTACTATCAGCATCTTACTCACATATATGTTAAACGCCTGTATTGAAAAGAAAAAAAGCCCAACCTTTAAATACTACGCTAATATTTGCATTGCACTGCTACCGGGCATGAAAAGCTCCATACAAAAATGTTCGCTTAAACTTCAAAATGCTTCAAAGTGCTTAATACAGAAACACAGTGCTGCCATCTCCGTCATATATATCTCCATGGTTCCAGGTAAATTAATATTTGGAAATTAGAGTGATTTATTTCTACAGCCCACATATCCAAGTACTTGAAAAAGGGAAATCTTTCATACGGTGATTTACCTAAAGTTTCAAGTATTTATTTGAAGACGGGAAGATTGTCCTTCTCCGTCTTACAATACTCGAAACGACAGTATGTTCTATGAGTGCTCCTTATTCTGCTTCCCAAATACAATATTGAATACATTAATTTCATTTAGACTATTATTTCACTGGCTTGCTATCGTGACTGCGCTATGTTTGAGGAATCAATCGATCAAAGTTACCTTCTTACACATCCGTCCTCGAAAAAAAGTCACCAAAGGCTATAAGAACTACTTGATAAACGCAATCTCATCAAAAGACAAATAGCCGATTCACTTAATAGTGACTCATTCTTAATTGACCTCAATTTAGAGGTACAGAAGAACACGAAACAGTTTCCACTATCGCCATTGGAACTTACTTAAGTCTAATGTAACAGATTCATTCCGAAACTTTTAAGAAGATGACCGTTGACTTAAGCACCTAAGACAAGATACTTCTATCTGAGATCGGAATAATATAGGCATCTTATAGTGCCGAAGTCCGTATAAAGGTTGTTCTTTACGTAATAACCTGTTAATCGGTTGCTCATTTGTCTTATCGGGATTACAGGCCGCACGGACCGACAGAAAATACCTTTAAAATGTGACTCAGGTATTTTTTTTTTCTTCTGTAGGTCATATCACGCAATAAAAGGAAGAAGCGCTTCTCCATGCCATCCATATTCCAATTCTAATTCATTTTCTTCTTGTCTGTCTCGACGTCTGTCTGGACTACGTACGTAATCGGATTGGTTTATGTCTTTTCTGTTATTCTGGTAATATTTTGTGCGTTATGTTAATATATTCGTGCCATCCTGAACAGGCTTACGATGGGAATTTATTCAGAAGTTATGTCGAAATAAATACGTAAGTAAGGCTGTTACCGTACGGTTTTTTTCACGTTTTTGGTTACAAGATGAATTCAAAGTCGGTCTTTTGTGATATGAGTAAAAATAATGTTTTTCTTAGATGATTTTCTTTGAATAACAAACAAATCGAATGAACATGTTTTCGTACAAGTTTCTTAAAGCATTCATAAAAAAGTTATTTAAAAACGCTCAACGGTTCACGGAAGAAACTTCGCGGGTGCTATCCGGGCTCGTTACATTAAGTCGTTCAAGTAATGAAAAACTTGAGAAGGCGAAATCCATTAACATCCGCTAATGGCGGAAGTTAACAATAGTCTTTCACATGAGGCGAATATTTTCTATAGTAAAGCATAAGTTCACTTGGCCCAGTCTTGCGTAATCAGGGCTCCTTCATAGTCTAAAACTCGACAAGTTGGCATGTCAAGTTGATTGATAGGAAATCGATAGGAGATCGAATCCTTGGAGTCACTGGAACCTTAAGGAGCCTTCCATCAATGCTCCAGTAGCATAGTGTTATAGTTTGAAAGGAAACAGAAACAAGTCATCGATAAGGTCGTTGCTTTCACTTTATTATTTCAATTGTGATCGATTTAAAGAAAATAATTTCTCAAGAAAAAAATAAAGTTTACCCTGACTGTTAGCATACTGTTTTTTTCTTGTTGAGTAAAGGAAGAGTGTCTTAAGGTTCTACCACATAAAAACAGTAAATTAATTTCATAGTACTCGGCAGCCTAACGAGATTCGATTTTCATAAATCCAATAAGTAACTTTATTCAAAGTCAAATTCCACTTTAGGTTCGAAAGTTCTAGGTAAATATTGTAACTTCACATTATACACAAAGTTCTGGAATATCATATGTAGATTCTGCATAAATATACAAAACTCGAACAGAGGATTGGGATTGTACTGATAAAAGAAAGTTGAAACATTTTAATGACGACCGTCTTCATAACATAATTGATTTTCTCGTAGCTCTTTCGTGCAGTTTGTGCGAGTCGACGATCTTGTAGCAAGAACTTGAAACCCACAGTTTTTGACAAAACTAAGCAATTGTGCTTGTTAAAAAGGAATTCACTTTGTTGCCTTTGATTGTTTTAATATAACCCAACGTTTTCTACAGACCAAGAAAATCAGGCGTTTAAAAATATTAAGCTTTGCAGTACTGTCAGATAATTGTATTTTCAAACATAGTCCAGCTGAGAATATGGTTTCGATTTCTACCTAGCCATGAGCTCATTAGCAGTATTAAACTAAAGCGGTTACAGTATAGTTAACGATGTGGATCATCCCAATAGCTTATTTAACAGGGTTAACAATCCTGTCTATAAGTGCCTCAGATAAATTGTCAGCAGGAAAAATGTCGTATACTATACGACGAAACGGAACTGTATAAAGGTCCCATAACACGCATGTATAGTTTTTGTCTACAAGATATGAAAAGCTTCCCCATCCCTGTACGTTGTTACCCCATCAAACGAACCTGTTCTGCCTGCTGGGTGCGAATACCTGCTACAAATGGTGCTGAGTTGCAGGGAGCCATGCAAATTCTGAAATAGTGACAATTTAAATAAGCTTTAGAGGGGAAATCTGATCCAAATTTAATCATATTTTGATTTTGGATCATTTCTTTGTTGTTGTTTTCAATATTTATTTCATATTACCTATTTCTTGAATGATTAACATGTGGTTTTCATTAATATAATGCTTGAAAAAATCTTAAAGAATGTCCTGATAGGCAGCGAACGATGCAGACCTATTGTCTACTCCAAATTACAAGAACAAAAACCATTTCAGTCGATTAAAATACTCTCAAGAAAGAAAAATTAAAATAGGATAAAAAAAAATTGTCGCACCGAACTCATGGGGTTTTAACTTAAAATATTATTTTATTAAACTACATATTTTATTTAAATTCAATTATCTTTTTTAAAAGTTAACACTTGAATGAATCTTTTTTATCATTAACACAATCAAATTCAAAGACTACTTCAACAATATATTATTTTACAAATTTAAAATAAAATTGTGTTTGCTGCTACATATCCTAAAAGCTCGTATACACTATCTAGCAAAACTTGTTAGAGTTGCTCTATGACATTTATTGCTGCATGTGTACACAGTTCCGAGAGTGCATTTGCCCAAGTTTTTCCTCTGGCCAGCAAATGCTTACCTTTTCAAGCAAAGTTGTGAATGTACACGCTAACTTGCGAGAGTTGAAATCTCGCAAGAAAGTTCCAATCGGTTCCGAAATTTTTCAGCAAGTCATTAGAGTTTCAGTAGAAGTCAGGCTAGTGTCATAGTTCTATAGTTTACGTGCGAAATATGAACGGAAAATCCAAGTGGAGTTCCGAGGACACGTTTTTGTTCATTCCCAATGTGGAATTTTATACCGAGTTTTAGTATTTGTCTTTTTCGTTTTGACAGTTCAACCAAACTCAAAGCCAGTTTTACTTGCAAAGATTATTGCAGAGCTACTTGCTAGAGTAAAGTGGCTGCAATTTGACAGATAGTGTAAGCATCGCACCAAATTACTCTAACAAGAAATGTCGCAAGTTACTTGCTAGTGTACACGAGCCTTTAAGGACAATCACGAAATTTTAACCTTCTAAGATCAATCGTTCAGAAGATATGGATTTTAGAAAACGGACCTACTCTTGCTCTCAATTGCAACATATAATTCCCAGATTGAAACTAAAGGTACAGATTCAAATGAAATGCCCAATGGGCGACAACATTAAAATTTAAAATGTATTATAAAGATGACAACAGAAATCATTGCTCGTCAACAGGTGGGAGTCTTGTTAGAATCTAGCATAGTAGCTACTCCTTTTGTAAAGTGTGTAGTCTTTCAGAAGCTTATAGCTCATGACAATGAAATCGTTCTACTTTAAACTCCTGAAATTAACCACTTGCTCGTCCTATCCTATTAGTGACATCTTTTGAAATTACCATGACAAAATTTCCTTAGAATGAAAAAATATAAATGTATTTGACTTGAGAGCGTCGAGGGCGAGTCGTACAAAACCACATCTAACGAGAATTTTCCATCTTTACGAGTGATGACAGGGAACGGTGCCATTCCCTCAAGGCAAATACAATTTGCATACTTTAGCTAAAGGAATAAAGGGATCCGAGGACGATTTCCACTCAGCAACAACAAAAGAGCAAGTAATGTGTCCAGAGATTTTTTTTCCGAGAGTTGATGAGGAAAATGTGTAAAGTTTTTGTCAGTTTTTGCGATGTTTTGTCCATATGGTTGACCGTTCCCTTACTAGATCACTTCTTTCTCTGCTCCACTTTTCTTATTTTATTGCTACGGCGAAGAAGAGCACGAGGCATTTTTCCTTTGTTGTTGGTGGCGGTTTTTCCTTCCGAAGCCTATAGTTCTTCCCCAGGGCTATGCAACAAGGACCATTTCAACTTTAGTTTCTTTTGTACTTAAATGGATCCACACCAGAGATAAATATTTGGTCGGATCCCATATTTCGTGTGTGTGAGAGCCGTATACATCCTTTGATGACAACACTTTGGGGCATGAAAGTTTCGGGGAAGAATTTTTGCGGCACACCCTTTACGGCACTGGCCGTAATCATAATTTTCATATCTTGGGCAGAATACGGTTTTATGGGGTAAGTTGAGTGACTTTTTCGAATTTTATTTCGTCAAAAAGTATCTTTATTTTAAGGAGGACTCTGAATACAGGACAGTTTAGGGTGTATGGTTTCAAACCGACAGTTAGTTTTAATGCTCATACCATACCCTTTCATATTCAGTAATTCGCCGAATCCAATTTAGCTGAAACGAATTTACAGGGAAACTACCAGTGCGACTAGGTGGATGCTATAGTACTTTCGACCCTATAACGTATGCTTCCACTCTACAACTGCAACCCCTTGCTGATTAAAATTGTGAACTGTGCATAACTTCAAGGCATTAGAAATTCACAGTAGCTGCTTTGGGGTCCGGCTAATTTTGATCTCATTTGAGATATAAAAAAAACTGCAGGAATACGAGCATATTCACTACTACAAAAAAAAGTACATAAAGACGAAATTAAGGGACGCTTTTCTTTTGAATTATTTAAAAATTTCAAATTAACTTCGGGACAATTGTATGAAAATGTGCGCGTTCAGTTTGAATACCTAAATAGTCGTTATTCCGCTTTGAATCTAGGAAAGGGTTGTCTCATTCCGGGAAAAAAGGAGTGATCTCTGTCTGTTCGGTAGACGGGAATACTACTTTCCACGTACAACCCGAATTCGCCATCACTAAATTGTCATAATGGTTGCCAGGACAGCCATTCTCTGGAGGTATTATCACGAAAATCTACTCGGAATTCCGGGAAATCGATAGACACCTCTTTAATTATTCATTCTTTAGCTGGTTTAAGGCTTAATAATGAATGCACTCAGGCGAATGATATAGTGGAAACGAGCACGAGTGCTGTGAATTTTGCATTTTATTTGTTGAGTGAGGGGTCGTAAGGGACATGAAGTGAGATTTTGGATAGCGTCAGGTTCAGATTGAAATAAATGGAATATTCGAAAATTTAAGTAAACTAAAAGTTCTAAGATTGTTGGAAAGTAATGATGTGCAAAAAGTAATTATTTGAGACTTAGTATTCGTTATTTGAAACGTTTACTAGTATGGCATACTACTTTTCAATAGTATTCTATATTGTCCCCTTGACTCCATTAATTCATTTCCGTTTGTAAGTGTGATGACCCTTCTTTTTAGCTCATCACATTGTACCCCATTGTCATGTCATAGACAAAAAAAAGGTCATCAACTAGATTCATACACACATAAAAAAGTATCGAATACCAAATATCGAATACTATGTAACTTCAAGTGTTCAGTAATTATTCGATACTGAAAAGTAATTGCATTGCACATCACTATTGGAAAGTCTATGAAATAGATGTACAAATCTTTCAAAGTACGAAGTAAGTCAGCGTATCTCGATGAAGTAGAGCAAACGGATCCCGTCAAGCATAGTAAGAACGCAATCGATTGAACAAGTACAAGAGCAGGTGCTGAAGCAAGATCGTTCAGATTAAGAATACTACTTCAGGTCATCATGAAGACGTCCAGACCACAAACTTGAAACGTACAAAAGAAGATAAAACCGGCCAAAAACGCGAAATCCGCTTACTATTCATTCATTTATCCAAATACACCAAAACTCACAAAGTCTATGACGTAGGACATTGTAATTTCAAATTCGTTCAACTCCATTTAATTCATCCTCAAACAAATATAGTCTGATAACTTACAATAAATGTTTCACAGGTTCCAGGTAAAAAGTATTTAATGTTAAGAAAATTGAATGAGTAGGTACTCACGAAATGAATTGTTCTTTTATTTTATTTATAAAACTGCAATAGCATAATAATGAAGAAAAAATCATTATTGTTGGAAAGTTCTGTAGAATTTTTTCCGTCAAAATTGAGTTTTTCTCGACCCAATAAAATAATGTGGCAGTCGAAAAATTTTCGATTACACTATCTGAACATATTTGGCAAGGATAAGAGTCACATATTTGGCAAATATGTAATACTAGCAAGTACGATATTTTATCCTTTAGAAGTATAAAGCTAAGTTGTTGTTATCTCGTATCAGGCAAAGTTATTGATTCTGCCAAATACCCGTGATACAAGTCTGCACCGATTCTGTAGCTCAGTTCTGTAACTTATGAGTGAAAAATTTCTCACCAAAAAGTCAAAATGAGGACAAATTAAAGCAGTTTTCTCTCTGTATTCTCACCAAATGAGAAAGCACCGTACTTGACTACGCATTTGGCAATCTTTCATTTCTCATTTGGTGAGAATACAGAGAGAAAACTGCTTTAATTCGTCCTCATTTTGACTTTTTGGTGAGAAATTTCTCACTCATAAGTTGCAAAACTGAGCTACTAATGCGATTAAAATCTAGACTGTGTGGAACCCATAGTCTACATTTTACTTAGAGCAACCTATCAATATTCTATATGATATCACACAGGACTATTGTACAACTATTGTAGTTAGATCAAATTTTGGAGGACTGTTAAATACAACGCCTAATCCTTTATGTTGAAAACTTCTGGGAGTAGGGAATCCTTAACGTAATCAGTAAATTTAAATTAATAGAGTTTATTTGTGAAAATCATTTTGAAACATTAACGCTTATTAAAAGATAGTTTGTTTATCGTGAACCACGAGGAAACTTTAACATATTAAAGTCATTTTATAGTAAGGGAGACTTTGACAAAGACTTGACAGGTCAAGTTCATGTTATTGATAATTAGGTGATATGAACGATATTCTAAAAGAAAATCAATCACGAATAGTATGAAGAGCAGAGTTCCCATGGTAAAATCCTGCAGATCACGCCGATTTGGAGGCAACAACTTGCTATTATTAAGATAAGAACAGAACCAATCTAACAGGACACCACTAAGGGTACATGACTTCGGTTTCAGACAACTGTATAGTGGTTAATTTTCTCGAATGCTTTCGAAAATTCAGTAGATACATGCGATGTAAACATCCAGTTGCTTTTCAGGGTCCTTAGGTACAGGATTTTGACCGGGTGTAGTCTAGTAAACCAGTAGTAGTGTACTAGGTCTTGAAATCACTGCACAGGCACTGTGCTCAATTCTCACTGAACGCAAAATTTATGTAGGTACATAAAAGAATTTTTCAGTTGCTATTAGCTTTGAAATATAAATATATAAATACCAACTATGCGGAATGTTAAATAGGGTCACTGCTAAGGGACTTAACAGTGAGCAGATGAGTTTCATTTATAGTCCGTTGAGTTGTCGCTTGGAGAAACTGTGGCGTTCTTGCTGGGCGGTTGCGAGTGCGTTCAGAATTCAGATGTCGCTGATATCTGATTGTACTCGTAACTGCCACCAACTTAGAAACGAAGAGAGAAACAACCGTTACTTGGTAGAAGCCGGAAACAGCGATCACAGAGAAAAGAAAAAGAGAAAAAACTGGGAACAGTACGGCATGGCAGGTGATGTGAAAATATTTTCTTTAAAAAGGAGATAATAGGTAGATCGTGAAAAAAAACATCAAAAGTGAAAAAGTGTGGAAGGTGCGCACGCGAGATAAAAAAACTATATTCGTTCCCGCTTTTGGGCTGGATTAAATTTATAATACTCTCAAATATTGAATACTAGCCTGTTCTATCGCCCTTTTTATCGCCCTCTCCAGTTAATTAATTAGCCCTATTTCTCCATCCTCTATCCACCATCCTCCATCCTCTATCTACCATCCACCATCCTCTATCCATCATCAAAACCTCCAACCTCAATCCTACATCCACCATCATCCATTCTCTATCCACCAACCTCTATCTACCATTCACCTCCTCCATCTTCTATTCACCAAACTCTATCCACCATCCACCATCCTCTATCCATTATCTAACATTCTCCATCTACAATCCCCATCCCCCATTTTCCCGGAACGAGCGTAATTAATACACCGAAAACGAACAAACTGCCGCTAAATCATATGAAAAACACTGAAATGTTGAAATAACTCGCGAACCATCAACTGTTAAATGATTTCGAAAATAGGTTAGGTTAGGTTAGGTCTCGAGAAAGTACATGTAAAATTTGGGAGGGAACGGTTCACAGGTGTAGATTTCCGTCGAACCCGACCAAAAAACTGTTTTATTTGTATGTATAAGATAAACAGTCACGGTAGCCAATATTTCATTGTTAAATCGATTCTTCATTATTCCTGGATCACCGACTATAATATAAGTATGAATTCAGTATTTCATCTTGTATCTCAATATAAGTATTTTACCATTTGGATATAAAAACAAAATGCATTCTTTGTTAGTTCTCTTGGTCTCTAGACAAAATAGTGACATCAAACTTGGCCATCAGCTAACACTATTAAGTACCTTCCGGAGTCCTGGCTTATATGCAACAAGTTATCACCGACATCTTTTCATTTAAATCGCGTTAAGTGAAAACTTCTGATCTTTGAAATTGTCAGAAGGGCATGAAAAATTCATATTTTGGCGCTTTGAAAGCCATTGGCGGTTACTGCTAATGAACAACTATAAAAGTTTATCGTCATCTTCTAGTGTTATTACTTTGCCATCATAAGCCATTGTATGAGGATGTAGCCACCAAGGGAAACATGTAGAGAGTTACCTGCATACCTGATGTACCTGTACCTGTACCTACTTGTCTGTTCTATTCTTGTTGCTGCCGCGCTCGTCGTCATAATTTTTTTGCCGGTATCATTACCAATGTACGCGAACATTGTCTTTACGACATAATCACGAATTCATGAGTACACCTGAGCTGCCAACCTGTTCCGAAAGGGGTGAATACGAGACGTTAAACAGGCGTACAAGAGCCAGCAGGAAAAGGTGGCGGAATAGGAAAAACGTCGACAACAACGAAATACCGAGCGCTAGCTACAGATGTCGTATTCTAGGATCTGAGCGCGGAGTAAACGTTGTGACTTTCAGAAAATTCCTACAGCTTTGCCGAAGAAGTAGCACGACTGTTTTATCTAGAGGACTTGGCTTTTAATCGTTTTTCCTTCTCGAGGTGTTGGAATCATTCGCATACGTAGATCCATAGCCAAAGACAACATACACAATGAATTATTCATGGGAAAAACACCAGTTCTGGCATTGGCATCATTCATTATTGGCACTGCCATGTATTATGTCATGTACAGGTTGCTCTCTTGACTCGGAAAATTACAGACAGACGAAATTTGAAAGATAAGACATGAGCTGAGTTCTAAGGATAACTGGAAGCTAAGGGAACCATTACAGGGCTTGGAAATCAGCCGGGACATTGTTTCCGAAAGATGAACATTGAGAATTGGTGTCAGGCACAGATACTAGCTCATACATCCTACTCTATTGAGAATCGTTAAAATGCGTATTGTGTCGGAATTTCGGAAACGTTTAGCAGAAGGCAGCGTTTTAAACTTTTGGAACATGGTGCAAGGAGGTGTTTATTATTCCAGAATAATCTTACGCATCTTGGTATTCATAGCGGATTCACAAAAAGACTAACATTGATAAATGAGGAAATAATAGCAAGTAGCTACGGATTTAACACGCACTGTGTTGTACTCTGGTAAGTTGAACTGCAGTAACCAAGATTGACTAGTTCTCATATATGGTACTACATATCATATTATCGAACAGTCTGGGCGTAACTTTATTATTTTTCCGGCAGAAGTTCGGAACGCGTTCAAGTCTGGGATGCGGTGTATGTTACTATGTGACTGAAAATCTATCAAAAAGTTCGAGAAGCGGCTGGGATAGGGCGTAACATATGAATTACATAATTGGGTCATATTCCAGGATGCGATCAAGCGGCTGAAAAAGAAAAAAAATTTAAAATTGGTGATTATTAAACAAGCCCGTTGAAGTGAAAATTTATTCGATATCTGATCAGACCTGAGAGATATGTAAGGATTAATGACAAAGTAGATAGGTACAATAACTCTTTACACTCTCTTAGGGGTCGAATTTCAAAATATCTGGAAAAAACTTTCTAGGTATTCATATGAAGTATCTTTAGAATAATAAAATTCAACATTTGGGAAGACCTTGGAGATATGACGAAAATCGTGAAAATATATGCATTCTATTTTCACTGAAACATTTTTACTCTCCTTCCGAACGCCAATAGATATTCGATTTTTTACTTATCAGAAATTCTTTTCTAGTTGATTTACATGTACTTACCGAGTTTCAGTTTTCTAGCATAAGCCGTTCTAAAGTTAGGAAAAACAAAGAAACTTTGCCTTACACCACTTCAATTTAAGTGACCAGCGAGTCCGTCCCCAATCATTGTCAAGAATGAGCCTTCATTAATGAAGGCATATGTTATTATGATCGTGTCCTCACCATTGAGCATAACAGGGATTATATGAAAAATGATGTTAGTCTTAAGAAGTGTGTGGGAAAAGGAATACGAAGTTACTGTTGGTACTGAATTTAATTATGCCAATTGAGTGTCACATGAGGTCCTTGTTCGAATTGTGTAGTAGCTGATGGTGTTACAAAATACATACATTCTCACCACAAACACTTGTGACTTTGCACTTCCATTGGGTGTATTCACCAATCTACATTCTGTGAATTGTTTGGCAGCTTTGTAACTCACCTTGAGGCATATAATGCAATCTTCGACTTTGGGATGGTCAATCCAATTTTTTCTAGGTTTCTCTGAATGATCAGTATCGTTTATCCTTCTTCGTATTTAACCGTTTTTCGAACTTTACTTGGTTGAAACCACCTAAGTGCGGTGAGACATCACTGGCATTTTGAGCTAGTTCAAACAGTTTCCGAATAGTATACATATTTCTTATCGGAACCGGAATTGTTTTTTCAGAACATGATTCAGTTAAATTTTATCTTAGTGGATTGGAGTATTATTGAGGAGATAGAAAATCCCACGAGGATCTGAAGGGCCCTTTACGACGCTCATATGGCGCCTAGTGAATGTGGCAGATCTAGCGCTGCGTCCTTCTTGAAACTATAAAACTATACGAAGTCTTATTTGTTCAGCTTTTGGAGACGCTTGTCCAGGTCCGGCCCTAGACATCTCGGCACCCGATGCACTATACACTAGGACGCCCTAATGAATATATATAATATATTTTTCACTGCGAAAAATCCAAAAATATTATACGTAAGGTCCAAAAGAAATCATAACACAGAAAAAATGAAAGGAATTATAAACAAACATATTTTGTGTTTAATTTTGGCCAAAACCCCCAAATCCGTTTGCTGTCCGTCCGTCCGTCCGTCCGTCCGTCCGTTAGCACGATAACTCAAGAACGCGTTGACCTAGGAAGTTGAAATTTTGTCACAACTTGTAAAATGGAAAAAGTAAGGCTAAGTTCGTTAATGGGCGATATCCGTCCAATCCTTCGGGTACCTCCCATACAAGAGTCCTTGAAACACGTTTTCCCAGTTATTGCTCGAATGCTCCAAGTTAGGAACTTGAAATTTTGCATACATGAGGCTTAAAATGTTTGAATCAAATGTTCCGAATATAATGCAAATCGAATGAGTTCTTCGTGTAGCAGCCTAGAAAAGTCCTTCAAAAATGTATGCTTTTTACTGAATTCACTATAACTCCAGAACGAGTTAAAGCAGGAATTTAAAATTGTACAGGAATTAGTTTTATACCAAAACCAAGAAGGAGTTTAGTAACTAGCGCCATCCGTTGACTCCTTCGGGTAGCTGTCATACAAAAGTCCTTAATAAACATATTCACCAATATTGAACGATAAGTTTAGAACGCTTTAATTTACGACTTTGAAATTTTATACACATTAATTTGATAATAATCGCAGCTGAAACTATTAATATGAAAAATATCCCATGAGTCCTTCATGTAGTTGCCATACAAAAATTCTGTAAAATGTCCTAACTTACTTTATGGAACTCACTATAAATCAAAAAATCGACCACTATACAAAAGTTTCTACCTGTAAGTAAAAGGTCTTGTAATAATTGCTTGTGCACTCCTCATTCTTTTGATATATTTTCAACTAATATATAAATCGGAGTTCAGTATTTCATCTAGAGTATCATACGGTTGGCTTGCAGCCGACCGTGACTGCGTTATGTTTTTTGTGTAATTCTACTTATCTTTTCGAATTTTACAACCAAAAAGATGTACTAATATATGAAACGGATGCTTCATAAAAGTTTGTTTTTACTGAAATGGAAAAGAAACGCCTTTGGTTGCGCAGTGACTATGCCAAACCTTTGCAGTAAAATCAGAATTGATTGCGGGCTCGATTCCTGTTTACATCCAAGGGTTTTATTAAGACTTAGTAAGTAAGTTAGAAATAATATAGAAGTTGAAATAATTATAAATTAAATTAAAGAGTGCGAATTAATCCCCTTTGGTTAGAGTGTAAATTTGTTGCTATAGAATTTGCTGCTTTCGAAGTTGAAATTTACTGACAGAAAATTGAAAATTACATTCAAATCGACTGTTACTTCCCAATGTAAAGATGTGGCAGATTTTTGTGCTACACAAAAGATGTAAAATGTAAAATGTTTTTTTTAATATCTTTTACCTAGTGTACTTAGATGGTACACTAGTATCGGAAGTATCGGAAGTAAGCTGATTTTTCTCTATTTAGAAGATCGGAAGGATCTTTACTCGCCTTGAGAATCGAAATTAAAAAATGGATTTATATTTAAATATTTAAAATATTTCAATCTTAGACTCGAGCCAGAGGTAACGAATATTATACAACAATGAGATGAGCCTTCCTATCTATATGCATAAATCTCAATAAACATCATTATTTAATTTTTTATGTACGAAAGAATTGATCTCTGAAAATAACTAGCCATTAATCTTTAAGAAAAATGTCAAAGCATAAAACTTGCTTAAGTCTACCAGAAAGCAAATCCCTTATATCATCCTAAATGGTATTTTGTCTTCACGCAGGCAACATCCGTGTCTTGTTATCATATACGAAACGGCTTGAAATCACGCCATGGAACAGAGGAATATAAGAATCAATTCGACATACCGAGCAGGATCCTTGTTTTTTTCCCCCTGACATACTTGACGGAATCAGGTGTTGAAGTATTTAAGGAAGACGCCTTCCTATTAGTCAACTTTACACTGTAGCGTCGTTAAGTTTTTTTTTTTCGTATGATTGCCTACACCCCGTGTATGTTGGAGGGTAGGCCTCAATAAAGTGAAATAAATTTGTCCATTCTCACTATAGGTTTGACCTTTTTTTCTATTTTCCTATAGCTGAGATATAATCGAGATCGAGACAACCACAACCTGCTAAGGCCTATTTTCTACCCTCATACGTCCAAGATAAGATCTCCACTATTATATTCGGGAAGAGCGTCGAAGGGGAAGAAATCTGTACTTGGCTGAGGAATTTTATATTGTCCTATTTTACGAGGGAGTCTGTCTGTCGATAAGGAAGATTCGTTCATATCTGATATCGGAGTGGACTGGCTGGGCCACACATTTGACCTCTGATCGTAATCGTGTCGCTGGACAATGTCGCAAGTCGCACTGGCTAGACCGCTCTTAGTAGGACACATCCAAAGGATCCAATGACACATTTTGCCAATGACGGTATTTCTTTTTGGGGTGGTTCGAATTCGATTTCGGTTCGGTTTTCCACATATTACGTGACACCGAATGTTACGAGAATTGAGAATTTTATAGTACCCTACACATAACGTTACAGCCGATAAGTACGAGGGATTCGCTTTTACCTTGGGTTTTGTCTTTTTTCCGGATTTTTCTTTATTTCTCGTATCTTACCCTATTGCGAATTCTAAATAAACAATAGCGTGCAGGAAAATAAGAAAATGGAATAGGACAGGAGGTAGGTAGGTCTTGAGGTATTTTTATCGGCCATGAATATCTATCATTTTGAGGATTTGCTTTCGCATCGACCTTTTGACTTTGCATGGCAAGACGAGGTCTACCATTCTTAGGAAAATATGACAAGTATTTTGCTTTTATGCTGGCAATTCAGTATATTGAATCCAGTTTTATTGCGAACTTGTATTATGTGAGTATTCTCTTCGTTGGATAAATTATAATAGAATTGTTTGGTTATTAATTTTCGTAGACCTTTTTCTAGTTGATGCTCATAATAGAAAATGCCCAGTAGGAAAATTGGGAATTGATTACTGTGGTAAGTAACGAGTTATTCGTTAACAAAAACTTTGACTACCGCTAACATTACGCGGTTAACGAGTAGGTAATTGGTTAGTAATAAAATTGTATCAAATGCTTCCAAACAGAAGAACAACAACATACAAAGTGCGAAAAATTAAAATATTTAAGGTGGTAAGTTCTTCAATAAGTTGCTTAGTATAAGCCCAACAAATATTGTACAGTAAAAGGTATTTAAAACGATTCAGGGAAAAGAAGTGGATAATGTATACTGGTTATAAGACAAAACTGAGGGCTTTACTTCGCAAGCTACAGCTTCAAGTGCAAACCCTGGTCCAGAACAGGCAGATCATGGAGATGGTATCAATCCGGAACTGCATTTGATGGAAAAATTCAGTCAGTAGACAATAAATTGATGATTTGTTGGATATGATATTTTAAGATCTTAACATCTAGAAGTGGAGATGGATCGTTCACCAATGAACTGCTACAGAAGAACACTTAATTGAAGTGAGTGAGTGAAGAAATTCACTCATTTTGGTGAACTACAGTTCAATTCGACCCACACACATACAATCCCACTACTAAATGGTTGGTTAGGCAAAATAATGGAGTGAGTGAACACTTCAATTGAAGGAATAGTAGTACGAAGGAAAGAAGAGTTCACTTCACGACTAGTAACTATGATTAATTAACTATGAACTGCCAGTAGAGTAAAGATGAAATGAACATCAATTGAAGTACCTTCACTGAACTCGCTCTTTAAAGTGAGTGACTGGGAGTGGAGTACTTCACCAAAATGAACTGTTTTGCCCATCTCTATCCATAAGTACCTACCTCCTTCCGAAAGATTGCTAAAATTTATCAATATATAACAAGACCAGTTAAATCTGTTAATTCTTATTTCAACATCAGCTCAGTTGAAACGTGGTTAATAAATTGCACATCTTAGATAGTATAACCCTTGACATAGGTATTGGCGGATTGCCATTGTTTAACGGTTTATAATTAAGTTTATCTCCAATTTAAGCTATTTTCAACCAGTTCGCAATAGGATCACAATAGTTGATTGAATATTAAGGGTCAAAATTAGATGTTTCTTTTATAATACACCAGCAAAGTCAAAAGTTCTTTGTTAAACTGTTGTACATAAATGATTATAGGGACCGTATAGTGTCACAATTTTCTGTAGATCATCTCTCAGACCTTGGCGGAACAAATGGTTATAAAACCTGAAAGCAAGAAAAATATTTGAATTGAATTTATGTCCTTGATTTCCTTGAATAAAGCCCCGATCCCAATGCATCCGTCCCGTTCAGCTGTCAAAGTAGACCTTATGGGCTGGCCATGTAAATGCACACAATGGTCGTAACGGAACGGAGCAAACGAAATCACCTAAATTCAACTTTTACGGATCACATAACCTCACTTTTCGTGACGGAATGGAATTTGTAAAAACGTACTCAATCCCTTTACACCACCTTCCCACGCAATTTCAACTACACCAGAAAATCCTTTAAGCTATTTTTCGCGGTTATATGTTTTTTAAGTCGTAGTAAGGTAAATTTAATAGACCATTACTCTAACCACGAATAATTTCTCCCACCTCAATACACCATTTCAAATCTGTTTTTTCAACTTTCTAGCATAAACTGTTACTGATATATAAGTAACCACGTCCACTCCATATCCTCCATCCATTTTATTTCATTATATTTGATGCCATTGGCTCGATCTATCAACCTTTCATTTTTTCAAGTTTAGCGATCCTTGAGAAATAAGAATCTGAATTTTTATTTTCACCCTCACTTCATACACTCCCCAAATAAATATTTTTTCTTTGTCACAGGTCTACTGCGCCCAGCTACTATAAACATAAGTTAACGCTTGAGATAGAAAAAATCCGCCAAAAGTCTGAACGCAATTTTATAATTTTTTGGGTAGAAGCCGTTATTGTCAAAAAAAGTTTAAACGTGGACACTGTAATTAAAGTAATATATATTTTTGAAACACATGCATTCTTCGTTTTTTAAATGATTTTCTTTCGGTTCAGTTCTGACTCGTTTTCTTTCTCCCAGCAAGTTACCTGTTACCTTTTTGTAGGATGTCCGCTTTAATATAATCATCAACTTCTAGGAATTTTTTTTTAATTACTTCTCGGAATTAATCGGAGAAATTTTATTTCTGAATGATAAATGCCTTTTTTGGTGATTGAATTCGCTGAATTTCTAAATCGTGTTCAAATTCTGAGCCTTTTCTGGAAAGAAGAAACCAAACGGTTTTTGTTATATTTATTATGAGAGGGTAAAATTGGTATCTCGGGATGAAAATACTGGAATTGATGGCTACACGTTTTTCTTTGAATCTGCGAAATTGATTTTCGAATATGGTGTTGGGTTCTGGAGTTAAGGATGATGGACCACTTTATTTAATATGAGTCTCTCTATCGCATTTGGAAGTACCGCCACTCTTTTGAAAGACTGTATAAACCTATAACTCGTTAGTCGCTTAAAATTCAATTAACTATCTATATACATATTTAATAGTAATAATAAGTCATAGAACAAAAATCAGGCTAGCATGCACACTGTTTGCCAGTGCATAACTGAGCACACTATCTTGAAATAATGTAAATTATCTGAATCTAGAAAGGGTTTGCATTCACAAACTATTTAAGTTATAAGCTACTTATAAGACACAATTGTGTTAAAGTTAATAAATAGTACCTAATAGTAAGTAAGTAAAAAAAAAAACATGTGTGCAGTGCACACGCGGTAGAAGTGAAACCTTCCGAAAACTAAACAGCGAGAGAATGAGACGGATGTAGTATCAGGAGTGGGATAGTTATAGGGTTTATTTATTATAATATTGGTACCAAGTTTAAAAATTATTGCATATTTTATTATGTTGAATTTAGGAGAATGAGCGTAAGAAAAAAAGTAAGGGGTGAGAGAGGAGTGAGGGAAATCAGTTGGTTAAAAAGGGATAGGTGAAGGGAGGAAAGAGATAGGAGTAGTATTTCAAATTGTATGGGTGTAGTCAGAAGGGAATACCACGCAGGTTAAAAATAAATTTTCTGAGTTTTTTTAAAGAGTTTTTTAGGAAGGGTAGGTGGTAGAGAGGAGGGTGAGGGTGGGGGATAGAGAAAGTAGATGAGCGGGAACAATATTTAGGGTGAGGGGTAGAATGATAAGGGTACTCAGAGGGGGGGGGGGTATACAGTGGGGGTGAAGGGTTGAATTTTGGAGAATGGAGTGTAAGAAGAAAAGTAAGGGGTGAGGGAAATCAGTACCACGCAGGTATTTTGTTTTTCTCTTTTTACTGTCGCTTTTTCTTTTTACTGTTTACTGTCGCTTTTTTTTCGTTTCACTGTTTACTGACGCTTTTTCGTTTCAGTCTCACTGAATGGCACTTTGCGATTTTTGTCCTGCTCGGATGTTCATTCTGGCTGTGCTTAATGGTATTCCACAGAATGGGTATGGCCCCATGAAGTCAGCTTCTGAAACTTTCCTAGCCATTTAGTCGGCTATTTCATTACCTTCATAGCCGCTGTATCCCGGAATCCAAATGAGGTCAACTCAGTTCTTATTTCCGAATTCAATCAGGCGTTGGAGGCAATTTCAAACAAGTTTGGAATAGATATGATCGGACTATAGTGCCATTATTGCAGCCTTGCTGTCCGAGAGAATAAATTTTTGTTGGTATTATCGCGTAACTAGTGCGTACCAAAATGTGCTTCTGAAAATTTTTTAGTCAGCAGTTGTAGGAAAAATGAAAACATGATTGTTGGGTAAGAAGACCTGCAACTTAATTCAAAGAAAGTATCTTAACTAAAATCTCTATGTTATCTTGTTAAGGACTAACAAAATACTCGTGATGTCAATAGACACAATTCTAATGGCGCGCATAATTTATTGGAAACCGGTCAGGACTCAGGACATAATAAAGATAAAGCTGAACTATCAATAAAAATTGAATTAACCAAAAAATGTCGGCAATATTAATTACCACTTGACCTAGTTCCACAACATAGTAATCGGTTGGTTAACCATATATTTCCCAGACAGCAATCACCGAATAAAATAGTTGTGTACACAGCCTGTACTAGTTAGGCTACTATTATTTTCGAATTAAATGACGAATACTTTATATTGTTCTAGCTTCCAGAAAAACATTCCATCCTTGTGTCATAGTCACAACAGTTCATCACAATCACATTGTCACTGGACTAGTACGTACTAGAAGTCCTATTAGAGTACGTACCCTAATAGGACTTCCCACAGGTACTTCAGTCGAGTTAAAGATAATTGGTTTGTTTGCCTACAGTAAACAATTGCCATAATTATAACTAAAGAACACGATTGATCGAATTTCCTCGGTTTTCCTTCACCAGAGAAGTGTGTGGGATACAAGACAAAAACATAAATTGAAGAAACTGATAAGGAAATTATAAGTGAAACAATTAAAAACATATTAAGGCAATTTTCATTTTTTTTTCGAAATTAATAACAATACTTTTATACAGTTTAAATACGTAACCCGCAAGAACAAGGCCTGTGCTATTGAATAACTAAAAAATAGGTAGATAAATAAAGTTGACCTCATGCGGAGTTGAGTGCGAATGAGTCAGAGACTAGTCAAAAAAGGTCATATCTCAGTAACGACATATCCTAATAATCATCAAAATATACCAGGGTATTTTGAAATTAAATTTTAAAGCTATCATCTCCGATTCTTTTGAAAATTTTTATACTCGAAGAACTAGTGAAAAAAATAATTGAAATTATTTTTTTTGTTTCCATCTCATTTTTTGTGTTAGTTATAGGCCTACGATCCTACAATTCCTACGATCGTCAGTTAAATTCTAACCGGAAATTTAACTTGAAGTCTTGCATGAAAATTTGTCAATTAAAGTTCCAGTTAGAACGTAACTGACGATCATAAGAATGGGCCATAGTAAAAATGGTGACAAAAATGGTGTCCGAGTCCTCTTTGAAAATTCATATCCTAATTGGTATCCAAAAAAAGTAAAAGAATTCGGCATAATTTAAAGGAGCAATATTAAAAAAATCTGCCAACAGTCTGGGCGTAACTTTATTATTTTTCCTTGTATTATAAGTTTAAAACACCCCGCAAACGTAAAGATGTAAAGATTATTCTCTAATCTCTGATTATTAACAGCATAAGTTTGAGCTCGAAATCATCACCGAATAAATGTTATTATTATTATTATTATAAGTTATATTGGAGTCTACAACAGTCTATAAAATGTTATTAACACAAGTTTTTTCTATAGCTTTCAATTTATAATTCGATGACCTCATTAGTATAATTGCTAAGCATAGACCTTTAATGCAGAGTGCGTGGGTGCGTATTCTACTCTATAATTTGTAGCCTAAGAAATGTGATGCTGGACGTCACAAACATATCCAGGAAAAGCACTAAAACATATGAATTTATATTTTGAAATTATAGTATAAAACAATTTCCGTCTCATAGTGCTCTCGAAGGAGCTATTTAATCGTTTTCCAACAAAAGACCGGAAAGTTTATCAAATTTTCACTCAAACAAAAGTGAAATGAATTAAGGAATAAAGCATTGAGAGCGTTCAATTAAGAAATTGCCAAGGATGTCGTGCACTTGGCAACCTTTATTCTTTTGTTTGGGCCTAGTCTTGCTCGCCACTAGTACAAGCACCCCGACAAGATTAAATGCCTTCGAAACGCCGTAATTGAAAATTTACTTTAAACTAAAAACATTTCTGTATAGTAAGTTGTGCTGTAATATTGTGAACGAAAAGACGAGACGACTATTCAACGTCTTGGCCGAAAAACGAATACCATGGAGCCAACGACACAATGGGGATCTCAACTATAATAAATCGAATCACAATTATATTTGTGCGCTATGAAAACGAACAACGTTGGAAAGTGAGTTTTCACAGTGAAATCCTTATCGTCGTACTTCGTCGTGACGATGTCAATCAAACAATTTACTAACTCAATTAGTACTTTCCGTTTTAATGTAATAAGGCGCGATTTAAATTGTGCCTTGGAAATTCGTCAGATCCGTGATGGTGGTGTTCCTCGTCTTGATCACCACCGACATTATCGTCGTCGTCTTCAGGATGGCTCAGCCATTTCAAAGCAAATCAAATCAATTGGCCTTTAAGACATTTGTCTTGACTCGGCTTTGGTTTGGCTCGTTAATAATGCAATTTTGAAATGACCGTTGACATGCGTTTTGTTAATCAATTGCACACGAGCGAGCGTTTTAATCAGAGAAAATTGACAAAATCGAATTAATGACTTTTGTTAAATTATGATAAAATAAATTAGTTAATAGTAGGCTGAACAGCCGAAAGTAAATGGATTGGGCAAGAATAAGAAGAACTGTACCTAAAGACAATGAGAAGATATTTAACTTTGAAGTCAAAACAAATTTTCTTATTAAATTTTCATACATATTATGATGAATTCAGAGTCAACGTCCAGCGGTTGAATTAAACATACATACATATTTTTAACATACACAGTAAAAAATGTTGCAATGTTTACAATACCCATCCCATCAAAATCTGTAATGTAAATGAAAATTTAAATCAGAGTGTAAATTTAGATGGAAATCTATGTAAAATGTACTATTACATTTAAGTTATTGTAAATTTACTTCGACTGTATGAAATATACCTCTGAATTGTAATGTTACTATTGAAAAGTCTGAAAAATATATTGCCATTTGTGCTTTTACAATTTTTAATTGCGACACAAGCAAACTACTTAGGAAAAACTATTCGAAATGTATCGAAGGGTTTGAGTGCGTGTGTGTGAATTAGCAATTGAAATGTAAAATTAAATTCGGTTTTAATTTCACCATTTTTTGATTGGTAACAAATCGCCAACGATAAATGTTGTAAATTTTTTTTACTGTTACCTATTCTCGATGAAATCTAAAAAATATGTCCGAAGATAAAAAGTTGAATACTTATTATTTTGCGTTTATTTTTCCGGTGATGCGTTGCTGGCACCTCCGCTAATCGTTCGACTTGGAGGGCCAGTCCTACTTATTTAGTTTTCAGCTAACTATGACATGTTGGATTTTTTATTAGACCCCAACAATATCCTACATTTATTTTTAAACTTTTAGAAACTCAAAAAAATAAGAAACTTTTAATAAATGAAAAACACCATACATTCCTTACAGACACAGTAGGTACCTAGTTTGACCCAGTTTAAGATATCCTAAAATTACCTTTAGGCGATTACGAAAAAGGTTGCAGAAGTAAGAATCATTTAAAAAAATTCTGCAGTCGCGATCGGCTGCAAGTCAATCGTATAATACTCTAGAATCTAGAGTCTAGATGAACACTGTACTCCGATTGATATTGCAGTTGGTGCTAAAGTAGTATTACGTATGTGGATGTTGTATGTCATTTATTAAGGACACCCATTCGGTTGCTCCTTGAAACTAAAATGTCTAATAGGTGATAAAAAGAAGTCCGCTTTGAAGGACTTTCACATAGGAGGTGCAGGAAGGACTTACTCGATTTCTTACGTATTCATACTTTTCCTTGGAACCATTCATTTTGTGTACAAAATTTTAAATTCGTAGCTTGATGCGTTCAAAAGCTATCGGAAAATATTGTTGAACACGTGTCTTAAGGATTTTTTTTTATAGAAGGTTCCAAAAGGGGTAAAAGGAATTCGCTGACTAGAAAACTCGAAATTCGTTTTAACTCAAAACTAATTTGTACACAATTCTGAACTTAAAGTAAACGATTACTTGAGTTATAGTGGCTTTCATAAATTAAGTGAAAACATTTCGGCAGGATATTTGTATGGTGGCTACGCGAATCATACATTCATCTCCAACCATTGGAAAACAAACGTACTTAAATAAAATTTGAAAGACGTAGTTTAAATGGTTGTGAAGCCATTGACAGATTTTCTAGAACACGTCTTTTTAAGAATTTTTTGTATGGAAGCTACTCGAAGTAGTCAAGAAATTTCACTGACAAATGAAGCCTAATTTTTTTTTCGCTCAAGTCTTATTTGAAGAAAATTTAAACTTCGTGGCTAAGCCATTTCTTGACTTACAGTGAGTTTCGTGAATTGAATGAGGTTATTTTAATAGGATGTTTGTATGGCAGCTACTCGAAGGACTAATACGATTTTCTTCATAATCATGCGATTAGCTCCAACTATTGAAAAATTAACATATACAAAATTTCAAAGTCGTAGTTTAAACCCTTCTGAAGCTATCGGTGTTCTTAGAATATTTTATATGCCGGTACCAGAAGGAGTGAAATGATTTAGCTAACTTGTAAGCTTGAACTTCGTTTTTCAAAACTAATTTGTGCAAAATTCCGAATTCATAGCAAAAAGATTACTTGAGTTATAGTGAGATTCGTAAATTAAGTGAAGATATTTTAACAGGCTATTTAGGTATATTGCAGCTACTCGAAAGAGTAGGACGATTTTGCCCATTAACGAACTTAGCCTTAAAAATTCAACCAAACATCCTGATTCAAAATTTCAAGATTCTAGGTCCAGGTGTTTTTGAATTATCAGGCTAACGGACAGACGGACGGACAGTCGGGTGAACAAAGGGGGGGGGGGTTTAAATTATAGGTTACAATATTTCACGAAGCAATTGTACCTACTAGAAAAATAAAATTCGATTTTTTAGTAAAGGTTAACAAATAGAGTATGCTGAAAATTTTCTAAGGGGGCGGAATAAGAGGGAATAAGAATTTTTCTAAAAATCACTTCACATATCTCAAGAACAGTGTAAGATAGATGCTTAAAATTTTTACCAAATTAGTTTTAGTAGATCCCTAGCAGAAAAATAAAAGTTGAAGGTGTGGGTGCATAGGGTGAGAGGCTAGAAGGGTGAATAGGAAAAGGATCTGACTTTTATATCTCGAGAGCTTATAATGACATAAAGCTGAGACTTGGTATTTAGATAGTAGTGGCACGTTGTAAAAATATAATTTTGTATAGGGGTAGTATGGTACGGGGGTGGGGAGTGTTTTTCCTAACTATAGAACGGCTTATGCTACAAAGTTGAAACTTGGTATGTATATGTAAATTAACTAGAAAAGAAATTGTGATTAAAACAAAATTTGAATATTTATTGGCGTTTATCAGGGGGCAAAATATTTTCACGATTATAGTCATACCTACTAGGTCTTCCCAAATATTGAATTCATTTTTAATTGTATGCACTCTTCATATGAATTCCTAGAAAGCGTTTACAAGATTTTTTGAAATTCGACCCCTAAATGGGTGTAAAGTGGTTTCATACTTTTTCATGAATTCTGCCATATCTCTCAGGATCGATCAGATATCGAATATCTTTTCAGTTCCACGGGGTTGTTTAATAATCACCCATTTTCAAGTTTTTTTTATTTTTCGACCCCTAGACCGCATCCCGGAATATGACCGAATTATGTAATTCATATGTTATTTGTGGCAGCGGGGTAAGTATTCTAGCGCGACCCTATTCTAACCGCCTGCCGAACTTTTTGTTTGGTTTTCAGTCACATAGTAAAAAACCGTATATGTACACCGCATTTCAAAATTGAATGCGTTCCAAACTTTTACCGCAATATTAATAAAGTTGAGCCCAGACTGTTGGCAGATTATTTTTTTCTTTCTACTAATACTAAACCGTAAAACAAAATTTCCGTTTATTGCATTTTTGCTTATCAGTTTTATAGAAGTTTCGGATCAGTTGCGTATCGTTTTTGTTGTTTACTGTAGGAAGTTTATGTTTTCAAATTGGTGGGCCTGAACAATAAAAGATTTATGGACTTTGATCATACCATACTCAGTTAGAATTAGTACATTCGACATTGACATTACTGCACTGTTGCGAATTGTGTCCTACGTCAATAAACATAAAACCTTAAAGCTATGAAAACAATATGAATTCCGATATTTTCTCGGTTAGTTTTTTCCTCGTTCTCTTCTTTAACTCTACAGTCTCGGAAATTCAGATGCTTGTTAATTTTCTTAATTATATTGATGGACTTGTATTTGTTTTCACAAGAGTAGAGTAGCCTAATATAAAAAAAATTATAACAACGCAAGACCTTAGCAAAGACCCGAGCTCAACCGTCGCGCCGTACAACGTCGAGAAGCAGAACTGCGCCAAGGTTGGTTTCCCGCGTAAATCACCGAGGAAAAGACCGTTTTTTTTCGCGAGGACGGAAAAATGGAAAAAAGACTCGGGGAGTCGAGATTTTGGTGTTCGAGGGTGAGGTGCAGGAGGTCGTGCGCGGCGCGATTAAACAATCAAGGAAAAAATATAAAAAAAAAAAACTTGCTTAAAACTAAGTGAACCGACATTAAAACACTAAATAACGTGAAGTGATAAAAAAAAAAGAAAAAAACAAATTAAATCCCGGGTGTGTTGAAGCTAACCAGACAGTGAACCAAGAAACAAGTAGCCCCCCAAAAGTGCGCTTATAATAAAAAAAAAATATAAAACTAAAAACAACATCGAGTGAGATTAATACTACACGAACTTAAACCTAAGCCGCCACATCCACAGCCAGCGAAGCACCAGAAACGAAGCAGCCAAACAACCAGCGAAGCACCAGAAACGAACACAGCCCACTTGAATTGGATTTTTGGCACCGCATCGAGCTCCAACATAAAGCATACAAATTTTCTTTCCTTTTAATTTTTTTTTCTTAATTATCGTATCAATTTCTTTTTTCTCTTTCGTTAAGTTTAATAATAATGCCCACATTTAAAATTTAACTTAAATGTTTTATTTCATTCGTAACATGTTTCTTATACATTACCTTATTTCAGTTTTTTCAGGAATATCAGGATTGTAGAGGTCGGTTTCTTTTTTTTTCCGTTTATTAATTTTTTTTTTAGCTAAGGTTCTGTTTGAGATGGAGTAGTTTCGCTCCGGAAGCATGCCTGGGGCTTCCGCAACATGAATCGCCTTCCTTAGTTTTATCATCCAACTCAAGGTGTTTTTTTTTTTGTTTTATCTTATTTTCAGCACTTACAAGGAGGAGTGCTCTTCAGGTCAAAATTTCCCCCCCCACGCTCCTGACTAACCGGCAGAATGTGCTGTATCGACCTGGAGAGCCTCCTTAGAAATCTGGAGCCCTACCGAGGTTATTTAGTGGCCGAAAAGGTAGTTCCGCTTCAGCACTTATTTATAAAAAGGCGAAACTCAAAGGCTAGTGGTCAAAAGAATTAGCCATTCACTTCATGGCAAAGAGTATCGACCGTTGTTAATCAACTAAAAGGTTTGTAATTTGCCAAGGATTATTGTGCTCGTCAGGAAATCTCATGGAATACACAAATACCTTCGACTAGTCGACTATTCTTGCATTTGATTAAGGAAAACTACTGAATAGTGTATTTGACTCGAAAGTGATTTAAGTTTTGAACGTATACAACATATGAAAATATAAAGACTCTTTACTATCGAGCATGTCATGATTTCGATTCACAGTACAAGGGTCGAGCGTGTTTTTGGCATCAGAATGTCCTTCCGAACTTGTTATCGTTGATTGTCAATTTCTGAATGAGACTTCCTTAATATTTAAACACAATTTGTTTCCGGCATATTCAAAATCTGAACATTCATTCAAGGACTTCTTTCGAATGACATTTACGACTTCCTTTTGAACTAATTTGTTCCCCTGAATTATTACTTCCTACGTTTTTGGAAATGTTGTTTTTCGCAGTGCAGCTCCGTTCTTGGAGTTCAACATCCTTAAACGTAAAGTCAACAGTTTTTCGAAAAGTTAACTACTCACCGAATGAATAAATCAGATAGCCCAAAGGTTTGTTAAGTTTCTTCCTTCATCCTGTTTTTTTCTCTCCGCTCGATGGTATCCCGTCGTATATTTGTCTGGCCATTATATCCCCACTTAGAAGTCACACGGTACTCATGTCAGTTATCCTATGGTTTTCTTATCCCCAGATGAAATCTAAATTAGTGGAACTAGTTGGACTTATGAATTTTTAATCGAATCTCTGCTCCACTATCTTTCCTATATTCTTGTTGTATCTACGGTCCAAGTCCTATCACACATCTACAGGATATAAAAGTTTGCCGGTATTAGCTCCGTGCAAACACCATATTCAGTGCCTGCAATACAAACTCACCATGTTCACTAGAGTAACAACTCGTCCTGAAGGATGAAAAAACAACACAGGGAGATGGGCAAGTCGATGGCAGTGTTTACTATCCTTTTGTGTGGATTGATGGAAAGGATAATTCTATGAAAACGATTCTACAAACAAACCGGAAAGCAACAAAAGTAATGTTTAACCTGACGAGTATGGACTGAGAAAAGAATGGCTATTAGTGTGGAGATAGATTGGTCAGTGTTCTTGTCCCAGACATTAGAAGTGATAGTCGTGCTCGAACAGAACATAGTCGAAGGGAGTTCGTAGAAAAGGGGCATAGGAAAATTGTGAAAATAGCGAAAACCCCAAACACAAATGGAAGTTGGAACATTAAGAGCTGAGGAATGGTTGCCATTTGTCCCAGTTAGCCTGCACTTCGTCTTAAATAATTCATCGCTAATGAAAAAAACATTCTCCAGATATCTTCCAATTTTTTCTTCTCGGTTTTCTATGCCGGGTTCCAGACATTCTGGCGACCGACTCAATCTTTGTATTCCTCCGATTCGCCAGTCCTTTGCCGAAGAAAGAACTTCTATTAGATTCTATGTGTTGGGCTGTTTGCCATCAGGCTCTCTCTCTTGCCATATCCTGTCAACGTCGCCAAACTTTTTGGCTTGTACTAGTCCTTGCCGGGAGTAGTTGTCCTCATAGGTTACATAGTATTGCGCCAGAAGCATTATAGTATAGTATACCATCTACACGAGAACTACTCGTATTCTTATTGTTCTTTCTGTCTCAATAGCAGATATTTCTGGAACCGCTCTTGCTAAGTTGATTATTCGTTTCGGTCGAATATGCTGCTCTCAATCTCTAGATTTTAGATAAATATTAAATGGTTCTGGGAGTTATGCCAGGAATTTAAATGTTATGAATTTTCCGACAGCAAGAGCATATTTGTCCCCGAAGTTTGCCGGATGAGCGTCCTAGAAGTATTGGCGACGAACATTTCGACTTTATTCTTATTCTTCCACTATGATCCTGCTATACCATTCGGAGAATTATAAATTTAAATTAATTGAATGCAATATATTGAAGTTTGCAGAATAATGAAGTGTTTTAATAATTGCAGTATGCAAGTATTATTGATGGTGTTTAACTTATTGATTGATCACAAACATGTTATAGATAATTTTTAGCACCTGAGCAGTTTGTGTCTTTGATAACGTAGTTAGATGTTAAATGGATCATCAGTCTGACTTGGGCCACAGTTCCGCGAAACCTCTGTGAAGAGTTAGCATTTATGAAGGTATGCAAAATGCGTAGGATTTTGGCCAAGAATCTTTGTATTATTCGAGGAGTATTTATTTATTTAAAATCATAGATCATATTGTTAAAATATCACATATCTGATTATCGACGATATTACACTTAAATGTGTGATGACCTAAAAAAAAGAAAAAGTCTTCACTTCTCAATGAACAAGGGGGGGGGGGGGGTTGAACCCCAAACCCAGTGTAAATCCACTATCAGAGAACACTGGACAGTAATTTCAATTAGGTTGGAGCCACAATAATTTTGTACTTCGATATAGCGGGACAATGTATGACAGCGAGTGCTACTCGGAAAATTTAATAAAGCGATTTTGATGCAGTGATCAAGTTGTATATAAAAGATCTGCGAACAGTCTGGGCGCAGCTTTACTATTTTTCCGGCAGAAGTTCGGCACGCGTTCAACTCTGTGATGCGGTTTAGGTTACTATGTGACTGCGTCAAATTTAAAAAAAACCTTGAAAATACTTTCTAGGTATTTATATGAAGAATCCGTACAATAGAAACCAATTCAGTATTTTGGAAACTTTTTGATTATCGAAATTACCTTTCTAGTTGATTTATATATGTATGTAGGTATACATATCAAGTTTTAACTCTCTAGCATAACCCGTTCTATAGTTCGGAAAAACACCCCCCACCGTACTTAACGAAGATCTTTAAAGATTGAAGCTTTCATTTCAAAATTCCTAAGATTAAGACCTCAACATTCCTAAGACTAAGACCTTCAGGGCTTTAACGCTAAATAATGGTTTTTGTTGGCACTCAAAAACCTTGGTGAATTCTTGTGCATAATGATTAAAAGCCCATTAACGAATCACGGTAACCACCCATGGCATTAGCTATACCGAAATTGTTATGGATATTCAGTTACGTTGTAGACACTTTTATATTTTTCGAAAAACCAGGGTGTGGTTCATGAAAACAGAACCTCTGATTGACTGAAATATACCAAGCAAAGTTTTTGGCCCAACAGAACAACGTCCTCCACATCCGACATTATGTATACATCCCTAACTGAAAGAAGTTTACTAGAATTCACAGCAAATTCAAGGCCGTTATCATTTGTCGATCTGTCGTAATACACTCTAATATGTTCCAGACATGCTTGGCAACGTCCTTTGACGACGCGTCTAACCTCTTCGTGTCCATCCATCACTTTTAATTTTCCCACTACCGTAATCCGAAGGAAATCGTGAAGGTCCATTCCATTCAACACATCCTTTATGACAGGATTTATCTTATCACTTAACCGTCTGGATAATCCTGTTTAATCGATACAAAGCTGCTAGGTATCCTTGTATCCTTGTACGGTGGATTTTGCCCAGACAATATTAAGGTCTGCACGAAATCAATAAGAAACTGCTGCTAGCAAAGTGTAAAGTCTATTGTCTATTCGCATGTGGTATATAAGAATAAATTTATCACAAACGTCACAGATTTGTTTTTATCAAGTTTTGTTTATTCGCAATGATTTGTTTGCGTTTGACATGCAATTTTACCATAAACGAATCAACTGAACAACCGAAGAGCGTACTCGTAGAATGCGTCCTAGGGAACATTTCGAAAACCTTCGAATTTTCTTTTTTTTTTGAAGTTACTGAACTATGTCTGAAACGCGATTCTCGACAATCAAATTTCCATCGACCAACGTCTTCAAAATTTCTCCTTGGACATATCGGAGAAGGGTGTCAATGATAAAGTGAGTTTAAATAATGGCATGACGTTGTGTATTTACAGGAGCATCCCCAAAGTTTCGATTGAGTGCGAATTCGATTTGGAATTTTAGTCACGTCTTATCACCTGGATTTGTCGGTGGATTCTCTATCCTCAGTAAATTGGCTTAAAAGATTTACGTCAAGTTTGCAAACAAACTCCTCCGACAAGGAGACGAACAGCAAGATCTTATTAGAGGGATGCAGTTTACATGGCGAATATTTTCGTAGTCAAAAAGGTGAGGCTCGGTTTGTGTTTCTGAATACTATTTACTCGAAACAGATAAGTGGGAAACAATGTTTAGATAGTGTAATCAATAGTAGCAGTATAGAAGAGTTAGAAAACGAAGAGTGTACGTGTTGAGGTTTCTGGAATTGAATAAAAGAAGATGTGCTACATATCAAAAAGTTTTCGCCATAGACTGCCATTTGAAAAATTAAAAATCTTATGCTAATAACTACTAAATGACATTTTTGAGCCAGAAATCACTAAACATGAAGAGCATGAGGTATGAATGAAGCATACCTAGAGAAAGTTCTTAAGTTTCTTTAAAAGAGTCTGAAAGGAGCAGTAAGGCCAGTTAAGACCGATCGAAATCACACAGTTTCATTGAGATACCTAAAGATTTAGGTGGATTTTCATCAAGACTGTTAATTTTTTATAGGATTACCTTCTTCTTCCCAAAATTATAAAAGCATAAATACTGCGAGATTTATCCCTTTCACAAAGCTGGTTCGACTTCTTGACACAATTTGTCGTATTGACAGTGCTACGGTTTCTTCTTTATCATCAGTCGTACCAACTGTCCATACAAGGTCCACTAATTACTGTTTGTTTGTTAATTTTTTTTAGCGAAGCTCACTCCTTGATTTGATCCAGGTGTACGAGCTCTGCGCTTGTATGGAGTAGCCTACACAAGCGCCTCCCTTTGATCACTAAGCCCATGTGACTTATTATGAAACTCACACCTTAGGGGCTAGCGCATATTAAAGACCAAACAGTTAGGTTACTGTTTAATCACATCGACCCCCGCACAGCCTTATCTGCCCGACTAAACCATTTAGTTGATGTCAATGCGCTCATTACTCAAACCTCTGGCCGATCGTTGCAGTTAATTGGAGCTCGAATCAATCTCTTACCACCGCTGGCATAGTACTAATGTTGTAATCTGCATCACACCGGACAAATTTATTGACATGTTAAGGCTGGTTTACATAACGACTGCAAACAATTTGTATTGAGACTGTGAGTGAACTACCTTATCGAATTTTCAATGGATTAGAAAGCAACCACTGCAGAAAATGAAATTCACACAAATATCGTCAGTATTTTTTGCTGGATATAATATCTGTTCGCTTCACTCCTGATCAGTTTCTGATTTGATATTTTCTTTCTCCCTCACAATCTTAGTAAAAATTGTTTGCAGTCACCATATAAACCGGCCTTTACTCACAAAGCATGGTCTGTGAGCGCATCTATTTAAGCAGTCTTGCATAGAATACGTCTTTGTGAAAGTTTCGTCGCATATCGATCAAATGTTTGGACGAAAGTAAACAATCGGTGTGCGACCTTCCATAGACATAGACAGCCGGCATTCAACTAAACTATCATGCGATTAAAAACCTCTAGTCGAGTAAAGTAGCAGTGTAAAGGCTACAAGGTTTCTTTATCCTTCAAGCTCCTTTATTATCAAACTGATCTGAAATAAGAAGCTCTTTCGTTACGTTACGTCCATCGTAAATGACTAATTAGTGTTCCATTCCTTTCCATAGCCATTACTACTGTACCTAAGAGCAGCTTTTATCCATAAAGTCGGCTACAGGCTTCTCCTGCTTTTCTTGTTTTTCACATTTCGTGAGTTCTTCGTCTTGTTTCACAAAACACATGAAACGTGCGAAACCACGAGAAAACATTGTGCACACAATTCGCAAGTTTTTCGTATTCACTTTAACGCTTCGCTGTCCGTCCAACTCATTTCAAATATGATTCTGAACTTAACCTGCAAATGTAAACTGTCAGCACACTACGCAAAACAAGAAACTCGAAAGAGTCACATCAAAATCGTCTCGCCCATTTTTCGTCAATTTCTCGTCAAGCAAGCCGCTTTGATGTCGTCAAAGTCCCCTCCAGTAGAGGAAATTCACAAACCACGAAACGTGAATAACAAAACGCAAGAAACTCACGAAAAACGTCTACACACGATTGACGAGAAAAACGCTAATGATGCGAATTACGCGAAACGCGATAAGTTTGTAGCCGGCTTAAAGATTTCCACCCACAGACGCAAAGCATTTCAAAAGCATTTTTCGATACTCGAGCACCGACGAGATATTGTAAGGGGGATGTAAGGGGGTTGAATGTGTTTCTACAAATTTTACGCTGAGATGAGATATTAAAGTGGTTTCAGTTCAACGCCCCGTTTTATGAACGATCTCACCAAAATTCGAACAATGAGTCGTTCAGGACCCTTTCCGATCTTCACGAAGTCTGAAACACACAATCTTTAGAAACAACCGCCTACACGACGGAGAAATTTTAGTAGAGAAATTTCGTATAGAGAAAATTTAGTTCTCTCCAGCAGAGCACTATGTGGTGTGTAGTATACACGTATTTTGCGAGAATTTTCTCCAACTCTATTGTTTTTTCTCTATCGTGTTCACTTAGCTTAATACTACACAAGAAATTTTCTTGAAGCACATAGTATTCATGAAAAGAAGTTATATGTCCTTTAATACTACCACTATACACAGGCTGGCCCAAAATTAAGCACCCTGTTGGAGGAGGTTATAACTTTTGCAAATGGCGGCAAATCGTATTTTTTTTTTGATATTTGTGAATTAAACAGATGCCAGCCATAGAAGGCTGTTCGTCCTAATATCTGCTTGGCGACAAGTTATTTTCAAGAATAGGTTTGAGTGCCAGACTACCAGTTCACTCAGCTGTAAATAAGTACCTGAGTAAAAATCGGGGTAATAATCACGGACGAGCGTGTGGCTGGCCACTTCAGACAATGGTCTATAATCCAACATGACCAGTACCTCAAAAGAGCTTTAACCGCGTGTTGTCATTGTTCAGACGCAGAACAGCATCATTGGGAATGCAACTAACAAATTTTTGTTCTACCACTGACGAGTGGTTGATTTTTGTTCAATGTTTTAAATAAATAATATCTTGCTAATTATTCACTCCAGTATTGACTAAAATTAATAATTCAGCCGCTATTAAACCCAGCACACGTTATGATTATTAATTGATATTTAATTACCTGAACACCTACTGTTTTCTTGTTGAGAAAGAAGAAAATCTTTATCATCAGAATAATGAATAAATATGTTTTAAAATTCATAAAAACTCTATTCCAAGTTTATATTGTACCGTCTGTGAATTAAATCAGAATAATTAAATTAACTTAATTTAAAATCAATTTCAAAATCGACTAATTCCATTTTTGTGAGCATCCCCACAAAGTTTTTCGGTCCGCACCCAGGAGTATCTTCTCCGTATAATTCATTCAGGAGCATTGAGCCATACGGAAGACATTAACATATAACTCGAGGGCATAAGACATAATCCTCACTGGAGAGCTCCCATGTCTTAAGAGGATAATAACAACGAGACAACAATTCAGTGCCCTAATGAGAATCACAATGTCTTACTCGTCGACCGAAATCGTATTTATTCCATTAAATTCGAATTCAAATGTAATTGAGCCGCTTCGTGTAGCTCGGAATTTCTTAAAAAATTCGGCATAACAATTGGTTTCTAGAAAAAAAAAGAAAACAGGGAGAGATTACGTGAAGATCTTCAGGTAGTCCTTTAATGGAATGTTTACGTCTCTAGGGAAAAGGTGTCACAAATTATTTTACATGACATCGAGCCCAGCCCAATCCAATTAGTCGGTCGTTAAGCCGTGGCTATACAATTCTGTCGTAAATTGGGCGAAATCACTCAAAAACTTGCCGGCATTATCCTTTTGTTTTATCGCGCTGGAAAGATCGAAATATCGGACAATGCGGAACGTAAGAGCCGATAAAATCAACGTAATGCCTCTTCTTTTACTGAAGTGAATCGATAAACCGATTAAAGATAATTATAATATGCTTAGGGCAAAGATGTCTTTGAAAAAGCCCTTCTGGTTTGAAATTATGCAGTCGGGATGTTCTTTGTGGGCAGACAGAGGCGTCAGAAAAGACTCTTTACTGATGGGCTTTATATCGTTTGATTGACAAATTTTAGTCCCTGTCTCTCTAGTCTCTGTAAAAATTTCCTTTTCTTGTCGTTGGCATTAACAAGATATTGCAATCGAGGTTTTGTCGATTTGTTTTTTGTCGAAGATTGCTGCATATTAATTTTGTTATAGCGAACGAATCTTTTTTATGGAAATTTAGATCTTCTTGGGTGGGATTTTAATGATTAATAATTGGATTATGTTGATAAAATTGTAAGAGAAAATCAGAACTTGCTTTAGTTACGAGAACATTACACTATCGCGATAAGCAGCCGGTTGTAACATCAAACTAGCGGAAATACCCCAAGTAACACCAATGGCCGTGTAGGAGTAGTACGAACGTTCTGCGAACTATATCACATCACTATATTATACTGCTTACTTTCGCGAATAGTACTGAGAACGGTGATTTGATAGTTGTCACAAACAATTTGCCAGGAAGAGAAAAAAAAAATATTAATTTTACTGTATTATTTTAATAATAAAGTATTGTGATCGACCTGAAATTTCAAAAAAATTTGCTACACCGAAATTTTGTATTTTCACGTTTTAGGACTAGTACCCCAAGAAAGCAATAAAAAAAAATGTCCGTATGTACGCCGTACTCAAAAATAGTTTGAAGGCGCGTAGCTCCAAACCCGTTAAGGTACTATCATGAAATTTTTATGGTGGGTAGGTTGGGTGAACCTCTACCACTAGAATCTTTTAGAGGAGTGTGGGTAAGAGGAGGGAGAAGTGGGGAGGGTCTTAGACGAAAAATTTAGGTTTCTAGATCTCAGCAACCGCTTAAGGCTCGTGTACACTGGCAACTAACTTGCGACATTTCTTGCTAGAGTAATTTGGTGCGATGTGTACACTATCTGCCAAATTGCAGCAATTTTACTCTAGCAAGTAGCTAAAAAAAATCTTGCAAGTAAAACTGACTCTTCCGTATACACTTCATCATCAAAGTTTCGTTGAACTGTCAAAACGAAAAAGGAACATACCTCAACTATGGATAAAGTTCCACATTGGAAATGAGCAAAAACGTGTACTCGGAACTCCACTTGGATTTTCCGTTCATATTTCGCACGTAAACTGTGGAACTTCGACTCCTAAAACTGAACTTAACCTCACATCCAATGCAATTGTACTGACTTGCTGAAAAATTTCGGAACCGATCGGAACTTTCTTGCGAGATCTCAACTCTCGCAAGTTAGCGTGTACATTCTCAACTTGCTTGAAAAGGCAAGCGTTTGCTGGCTAGAGCAAAAACTTGGGCAAATGCGCTCTCGGAACCGTGTACACATGCAGCAATAAATGTCATAGAGCAACTCTAACAAGTTTCGCTTGCTAGTGGACACGAGCCTTTACGCTAGGAGGCTAAAACTTAGAACTTCTATAGAACTTCGATAGTGAACCCATTTGCAAAAAAAATTGTTGTTATGGGTGAAGGGGTGTGAGAGCAGGGGGGGATAATTTGTCCGAAACGCAAAAATGCCGAGATCGACACATTCGAAAAACTATATCTGCTAAATCGTTGATGGCACGAAATTCAAACTTCACAACTATCTGTACCTATACTAGGAGAAAGGATTGAAAAGAAATGGGTGGGTGTGTTTTTCCTAACTATGGAACGGCTTATGCTAGAAAGTTGAAACTCGGTGTGTATATGTATATCAACTAGAAAAGTAATTTGGACTGAAAAAAAATTCGAATATCCATTGGCGTTCGGAAGTGGTGGCAAAAAAAATATTGAGTCAAAATAAATGCATATATTTTCACGATTTTCGTCATATCTACTAGGTCTTCCAAAATTTTTATTTCTTTATTATTATACGGATTCTTCATATGAATACCTAAAAAGTGTTTTCAAGGTTTTTTGAAAATTTACCCCTAAGGGGCGTGTAAAGTGATTGAGTACTTTTTCATAAATTATTCCATATCTCTCAGATCCGATCAGGTTTTCACTTCCACGTTCTTGTTCTTTTTGATAGGTTTTCAGTCACATAGTAACCTACAACGCATCTCAGATTCGAACGCGTTCCTAACTTCTGCCGGAAAAATAATAAAGTTACGCCCAGATTGTTGGCAGATTTTTTATATGTGGAATAAGGTTGGATAAGTTGGATAAAGCCCATGAAAGCGGATATGCGGTATCGTAACGAAAATTATCTTGAATCTATTTTTTTGTATTTTTCTGTCCCTTGTAGTTCGCATCGAGACACTCAGTCGTCTCTTCATCGAGATTCTGAGTCTTCTCTTCATAAGAGAATCATGTTTAACGAGTATATAGTTTGCATATGTATTCGCTGAAACCACATTTCATCTAGTTCATCTATGAGTCGTAAAAATGACTCTTCTCGGATGGCTATTGATATGCCGAAGGAGTCGTTTTTAATTCATTTACGAACTCGTAAACGAGTAAAAGGCTCATAAATTATGACTCTTTTAAGAATTAATCACGATACTTTTTATTTCAGCTTTGTATCATAATGCGTTATCAATATAGATATATAAATCAGAACTTTTTCTTTTCCACTCTCTCTTATCTTCACTCCCGACATTCACACCAGAATTATTTTTTTTTCTGCTAGGGGTCTACTACGTCTATTTTAAACTGTTTTTGAGATACGAGAACACCACAAATTTTTGTTTTTATAAGCTGGAACATGGAACATGTTCGTTCAATATCATAAGTTTAAGTTTCTCAACCGTCCTTTTTTGGGTCTATACCCCTAGTACTTTTACTTACGGAACATTAAACTTTTACCTACGGAACATTAAACATTAAGTTAGTACGTTCAAAAACTGGAACTTTCATTGATAATTTTCATACAAAACTTGCAGTTAAAGTGCCGGTTAGAGTTTAACTGACGATCGGAAGAACGGGTCTTAGAGGTTATAAATTTAAAATGTCTTTCGACTACTATACAATACATTGACATTTTTTTGCTATTGGGCCTACAATACAAACTCTACATAAATCAAAGCTACAGTTTCCTAGCTTAAGCAGTTTCTGCGGTCTAGATACCAAAAACACTATCCTCAATCTCAATTACTGAATTTCATATATGTATGTACAAAGCTAAAAAGGTTTTGGAGCAATTAGCGTTCAAACGATTTTGGACACGGTCAAGGGCGCCCATAGAACTTCTGCCAGGGGGGGGGGCAAGGCAAAAGTTTTATAAAATAATGCCCCACTCCATTTAGAATCTGAGCTTATGGTTGAAATTTTTAAATTAAGTTCTTTAACGGGCATAATCGTTCTACTCCTTCGGGTCCAAACAAAGGCCTTAAAACATGCGTTCAAGAATATTAGCTGATAACTTCGGAACGCTTAAATCGCTCTAATCCCAGTCATGAAGGGTCTTGAACACGAGCAATTTTTAAAACAATTAATTGTCCGACGAGTATTGCCAAAACTAGTGGAGCGGGCAATATCATTCTAGTTGCGGCAATATTTCGACAATGTGGCAATGTTTTTATAGATTGCTAATATTTCTCGCCCTATACTAGTAGTTTCTGTAATTGCGAAAAAATGTTATCCCTTCCACTTTTATGCTTCATCACCTCCTTAAAAAATTTTAACTTTATTTGTCAAAATTTATACAGAAACAGAATTTTATTTTTAAAGTGCAACTGGTTCGTGAGATATTGTAATCAAAAGTTGTTCACCCCTCTGGAGGTGGGTGCAAGGAGTTATACTTTTTCAGTAATTCTGCCATATCGCCCAGCCCTGATATGATATCGATTTTTCCTTTAATTTTATGGTCTTGCGTAATAATCGCATAAAACTAGTTTTGAACACGTTTTGACGAATTCCGTAATTTCTATTAGAAGTGGCAAGAAATTGAATTGGCTTTTACTTTCTCGTGCTGTCTTTCTATTTATCTATTAACTCTTTTCAGGATTTTTGAATATTCCACCCCCAAGTTGGTGTAAGTAGGTTGCATATGTTTTCACAGATTCTTACATATTGCTTAAATCTGATGATATATTAAGTTCCTTTTTAATTTTTTTGGTTTTCTATATAAGTGCAAAAAAGTCAATTTCAGTATTTTTAGATATTCAATCCTAAGGGATGTAAGACGTATCGACGTATTTCTTTTCACTTCCACAGACTTTTTATATAATCGCCTGCAAACCCATTTCACAATTTTTCGACATTCAAGTTCCCAGGGTTTGCATATGTTTTCACAATTTTTGCTATCCCTTAGTTCTGATGAGATATGAAATTCGTTATTTCTATTTTAACTACCTACATATGTAAGTATGTATTTTTATTTTTAAAATAAAATCAATTTTCCAAGAAGAGTCATAATCTCGAAGCAATTGATGATATACTCCGATTTTGATCGCTCCCGAACTTTGACCTGAAAAATAATAAAGTTCGCCCAGACTATTGGCAAATTTTTAAATCGAGAACATTACTTTATTGTTAAAATAATAAAGTAAAATATATTTGATATCATTGGCAGAACCAGGACCTTACTGTTGGGGTGTCAGAATTTTTTTTGATTTGTCTATATCATTTGATAAAGTTCTGTGTGAATTTAGCTACATAGATGCACTTAGCAAAAAAAGGGTCATCCGAAGAAGGGGTCAAATTGTTTTCACCATATTATGGATTATTCCATCAAGAATCGCCAAAGTTGTGACCTTACAATTTCTGATTCTTTTCAAAATGTTTGTACTTGAAGAATAAGTGAAAAAAATAATTGAAATTCAAGATTCGGTTTCTATCTCATTTTTTAACTAACAAAAACAATAACAATCTTTAAATAAGCCCGACTTTATTATTCAAGGATAAAAATTACCAGAGATATGAACTTTCAAAGAGGATTCGGACATCGTTTTTGGGAAATTTTTAACATACATACTATAACTAATAAAAAAATGAGATAGAAACCAAAAAATTGAAATCAATTTTTTTTTCACGAACTCTTCGAGTACACAAAATTTCAAAAGAATCGGCGATGATAAGGTCACACTTTTGGTGATTCTTGATTAAATTACACTTTTTCTATAAAATAATTGAGAATCACTATAATGCTCTTCGATTTTTTTGACCATTGACATTCCATTTTAATTTTTTGGTATGTTTTGAAAAACAGTATAACCTACAAAATATAAAAAAAACGTATTTGGAGATATTTAAGGATAAATAACAAAATCACTATCATTGAAAAAAAATTTAGTTCTTAAAGTACAAAAGCGTTACAAAAGAATAACGAAAAATCTTGTAAAACATACGCTTGATTTGATATTCATTACTAAGAACTCAAGTCGAAGCATGAAAGATGTGTACAATAATGGTAATGGTAAAATAGTTACAACAAGGTTTGCTATATAAAATATTTGATTTGTCACAACTTTAAGTGATGGTCAAATCCAGGGGGGGGGGGGGCAAGTACCCCTTCTTGCCCCTACCTGTGGGCGCCCATGGACACGGTGGACGGCGTACAGACGGACGGACTAAATTTTTTTTTGTTTTTTCGTGTACTCGTACATTAGTTAGTCATGATTCGTAAAAAAATTTCAAGATAATAATTTTTTTACAGCAAAAATTCGATATCTCATTGGCACTGTCAGAACATCTAAAAACGCCAACAATCACACACCCGCTTAGGGGTTGAATTTCACGAAAATCCTGAAATTAGTTTTTACGCGACTATAAAGCCCATGGAAGGAATTCGATATCTCATTAGACCTAAAAAATATGTTGGAATTCGTTAAAACGAATCTAATTTCTTTACACCCCTTGTGGTTCCAATATCGCAAAATATGAAAATTAGTTTCTGGAGCTTATATTAGGGGCCATTTATCCAGATATAAGTACGTTAAACAATTTCCATTTAAAACAACAAACACTGCGGGCTTCTGATTTCTTATGCCCTTTCCACGCAGATAGCTGAAATAGTTACGGACTATTTTTTCCTCCCAAACATTGATAGCCAATATCACAGAAATGTGGTGGTTTTTGCAAAAATTTGAAATATTTGCATCATTATTATAGTTAATATACTAAGAACAACATTTTTGGCATGTCAGACCGGCAGTTACTGAGTTAATCTGTTGGAAAATTTTGTCCTAAATGAAAATGAACGTGAATACAACCGAGAACACTATTTAGATTGAATCCTTTGCCATACAGAAAGTACCAGTAATACAATTTCGATACTGGCTACAACAGAAATTTACACTCTAGTAGCTATTTCCAATGACTTCTGAGCGAAGAGCGAATCAGCATATTCTACCTCTCTATTTCATTAAAATTGTTCAATTTAATGTCACTACCCTAAGTGCTATTCGGGCATTGCAGTCAATTTTGCATCTTCTTCTCCATTAACACGACGTATTCGAATAATTAGTACGAAACCGTTCCGCATATACTGAACTTTAGATACGTATCTAGTAAAGTATAAAGCTGTTGATTGCTTGCTTACGGCACTGTACACAGTTGTGAAAACACCAGGCAACTTAATGAAGACAAGACAATTTCTTGGCAAATATTTCAGCTGATGTCAAGGAGTTTCTGTTGACTTAATTTTCTTCCCGTTAACTTTGCCATTCTTCGATATTCTCTCTCATCTACAATGTTACGTTTAAGTAAACCTCGAAAAGCAGCATCCTACCTCGAAATGAATTCAGCTTGTTCCTTACCATCCCTTAATTTGAGAGGATATCGAGGCCTAAGGAGTTCGTTCCACTATCTATTCGGATTCGCAGTGCAACAGAGGAAATTACTGTTTCGTATATCGATTAGTGCGACCGCTTAAAATCACTTAGCAACTAATAATTTCATTAATTTTTAAATGGAATTGTGATGGAACCGTTGTTGTGAGAAAAGAACTGATTCAGTTCGCATCGTCCTTGAGTAACAGTTGGCTGCAAAGTTTTCCGATTATTAAAATGTACTTCAAAGGAGAGAACTTTTCGAAAGCATCCTTACATAGTGGTGTTCAAAGAAAATTTTCCAGATACACACCCATCTGTGTTTATTTAAAGACTTTTATATTAAAGTACTCTGGAAAAGTTCTGCGTGGAGAAACAGAGTACAGGGTTAATAAACGAACTCTTTCGACAATCCCGACCTACCAAAGGGAAATTCATCTTTTTCAGTATTCTAAATGAAACGTTCACACTAAATGCCAAACCTTTCAGAATCTGTTTTCATTTGAGGCACCTTTTTTATTCGTCCATGTCCCAAATGCCCATCTGTAGTTGTCCCATGTAGACATACTTCGGGCTTCATCAATACCCGCCATCAGCATTCACCTTTCATTCGCCACCCACTTGGCCCTCAGCCAACCCCAATGCCAACACGCTCATCAGCGCCAATCACTGCGGGGGGATGTACAAATCGGGAGCGTACCGCACAAATGGGAAAATTCTTTGAAAAGCTTTCACAGAAGTTCAATAACTTTGCCGAAGTGGTAAAATTCATTAGCCTTAATTAAAAGTCTAGTTCGGTTAAGTTTGCTGTCCGTAATGAACTTTTCCATTAAACTGGTGCTCACTTCGTCCACCGGTCGGGACCACCCTTTCCCGAGTCCTGGCCCAGTTTAGCAAGTTGCTATTATCCTGCGAACCAATACCGAGCGTCCTGACCAAATAATACTACTGCGAAGTAAAAAAGCTGGTTCGAAAAGTCGAAGAAGGAACATTGCTTCTTAGATCGACCACAGAGGTTCCTTCAAAATCATCCGTTCTGTGATTGACTTTTATGGATATCGATAAGAAAATCGAATAACGGGAATCAGGATGAATTTTGAGATTTGAAGCCATTGAAAGGTTGTGGGATCGGTGAATGTCATAATGTTTATCGAGAGGTAATTTAATGAGATCCTTAAGGAGTCAGAGAACTGAAGCCCTTATTCTATAATTCTATGGCTGATTTATAGTGGTCCATGTATTCCCATTTACGTTCGAAGAATTTTTATGGTTATCTAGTTAAATGGGAAGGACTATTCAGATTTATTCGCAGTATTACACAAGGAATAATCTTTGACTGGAAGATTTATGGATATCATAAGAGTACTCGACTTGCAGTTAAAACCGAAAATTGCGCGGTAATTTCGACTTTCTGCTTCGATTTATTATAAAGAAATTTATAAGATAATATTGAAGGCATTCAACTAATGGGATCTGTGCGGTTAGTTTGAAATGGTAGCCTTTGAAGAAATCTCTCTCAACAAAGGAAGAGTTTCGTGAAATTCTATTTGGAATGGTGAGCGTAAATATGTTTCTATAAACTCCTTAATATCCGCTAAGTTGATAAGATATAGAAATGGTGTTGATTATAAATAAAGTATATTGTGATCGGAAAAAATGATTTCGTTTACAAGCTCTGCCGCTCTTTTATACTGCATGTGAAACATTTCCAACATATTTAGTTGTGTGTGAAATATTTGAGAAGTGTGTATGCATTTTTTTACGCTTTTCAAATCGGACAGTTTATGTTTCATTGATCGTTCGGGCTGTCAAGGTACATGTATAACAGTTCACACCCATTGCAACTCCTTAAAGGGTTAATACGCACATACAAGTGAATTCGTGAAAACGAGTACAACCCCTTTGCCTTTCTTAGGGGTTAAACGGGTTTTATATCAAAAGCCCACGGAAGTCACAAGTTATTTGATAATGTAGTGCCGCACGGCATATTGAATTTGGTTGCCGTCTGCAGTACTAGTCTAGTACATTAAAAACTTGTTTGTCTAGAATTTAATTGATCAAAGGTTTCAAAGAACAGAAATTGCAATGAAAAGAGTTCAATATTTATTTGATTTTCAATGTTAAAGGATTTAAAAAATTAAATATTCATCTAAAAACAATAATTAAGAATATTGTTTTTTGAATTGATGGTTGAACAATAGACCTTTATTAAGAAAAGTTAAGCTAATTATGTATCCGTTCGTGGAATTGGAAAACTTGAAGATTTCAACGAATGGATTAAATTAATTATCCACCATAAATTGGATTAAATTATTAATCTAACACAATATTAGACCTGAGGGATATAGTGAAATTTCATGAAAAGTGTACCATATACAACCAATTACACTCTTGTTTCAAGTTTGGAGCATACGCCGTTCCAGAGATAGGAAAATATTAAAAATTATTACTTGTAAACCATTTTTCTTCTCTACCTACGTAGAAGTTCAGCTATACACTTTTAGCGTTCCTGAAGATAGTATGAAAACAGCAGTGTATTGTGCATACCTCAGGTATAAGTTCTGAACTTTGATCTTAAGGGCTCATATACCCCTGCACGCGCGGAAAACCGAGTAAATTTGAAAAATTATTATGAAGGAGAAAAAAAATTAATTGTTTAGTTCACATATCTTATTAACTATTCAACTATAGAAGAAAAACATTTTTTTTTTGTTTTTTAATATTAACATTGTTTTTTATACACGGACTACTTATGAAAAGCATGGCGCCTGCTGGTAGGCATCATAAGCTCTTTTTTCTATCCAAAACACCCTGGCATTGCTTAGGAAAATTCTATATATGTTGAAAAAAATTTCATTATCGAGAATTATACCGGTGTGAAATTTTTACCATCGCATCCTCATGCTAAAGGTAGGTGGCACTGAAGATCATCTAATATTTCAATCAATTTGGTGAAATTTTTGGTTGTTCGCTAGAATATATGAAGTTCAACGCTAAAGGCGTGACATCGAATATCGCCAATAGCAATTTTACTTTTTATCAATTTTTTATTAATGAATTCTTCATGGTAAGATACCATAGAAGTGAATTTGATGAAATATTATTATAGCTCTTCAATCTATATAATATAATTAGGCATATTTTGTGTAAATATCAGGGGGTTGCAACGAAGTAGGAGAACGAAGTGGTTAGGCTATATCCAGGGACGTCATTTCAGTTTTTTCTGGGAGAGGGAATATTATGAATGTATATATTTTTATATATATGTTATATATAATATATGAGAAAACAAAATTCCGGGTGCGGGCAATGCCTTCCCTGATCCCTCCCCCCGCAAATGACGTCCCTGGCTATATCACTGATAATTTAGAGGATCTAAGTATGTGCTGTAGGACAGGCCGGTTAAGTTTATCAGAGATCTTTGATATTTTGGGGGTGATTACCTGCCCACGTAGGTTCGAAGGGATCGGTATTGGCACTTTTTTGGTGAATAGTCTTTTTTTGCACGGTGCCTTTTTTGCACAGAGGTTCAGCACTGCCCACTTTCCAAAAATTAAACTGCTGTAGTACTTGTTAGGTAATCCGCATGGCTCAAATTTTAAAACACTCCTATTGTGTCTTTCAAAAATTCATTCAGTCAAGAGAATGAAGCAATAGTTGAGTTTTGTTTTAAAAATGGTGTGGAATTAACTTGCTTAAGGTTTTGTATATTATTATTCCTAGATCCGTTTTAGACAAAAAACTGATTAAAAACTTTGGATGCAATATCATCTGAATCAATTATACCAGGAAGATAATATTTATGTATATAGGATTACAACAAGTGACGTTTATTGAATATAAAATTTTTGAAGAGAGAGGCTCTGAACTCAAGAACATGTAATCATTACATCTCAAGAAATGTTTCAAATATTTTTCAAATTGTACAGAGGCTAGTCGAAAAGATTTTTTAGAGTGCCAGTGTAGCAAATAAAAAATTCTGATTCAAATTTCTCGAAAACCGCATAGCATAAAACGCTAAAAACTTACACCTATAGAGAGCCAGTATCAAAAAAATTTTAGGCAGGAGTAGTAAGGTACGGGAGTGGAGGTGATTTTTTATAACTCAGAAACGACTTACGCTAGAAAGTTCGTAAAAGTAGATGTTGGTGTAATTAAAGCAAAGAAGTCTTCCGATTTTTATTGGGGTACAAAGGTGGAGTAAAAACAATGTTCGTGTGAAAGTCCTTTTTTCCACCATTGAACGAATCTTTTTATGTAAATCTTTTATGCATGTCGAGTTATCATTACTTCAGCGGGCTCTTCATATAAGCTCCCAGAAAAGAGTTTTTATCGGTATTCTACCCCTGCAAGGGCGTAATGTGGTTGTATACATTTTCACGAATTCCGAATTATTTCTTAGGTCAAATGAGATATCGAATTCTCTTTCACTTCTAAAGGCTTTAAAATTAGGGTGAGACTGTTAAATTCTTACGTACGTTTTTACGAATTTTGGCATAGCATTAAGGTCTGATGAGTCAACGGATTTGTTTACTTTCACGGGTTTACTATACAATAACCTAATAATAAGATTCAGAATTTGTTATGTTCGACATCTTATCACCTATGTTTCTTGAAGAGTGTATAAATCAACGCCATAAACATAAATCGGCGTTATCCAAATGTCACGTAATCACTAATCACATTAAAAAAATTGTTATTGTTAAATTAATTGATTCCTAATGAAATTTTTTTAGATTTCCCTAATAAAGCACTCATGCGTTATCGTATTACCGCACTTTCAATTACCCTTGGTCCGCATGTCATCACCAACTGCGAGAATATTTCGAGAATATATCGATCCATGTATTGATTGAATGCCACATCAAGCGTTGCTTTATAACGTACTAAAATTTCTTGATTCCAACAGTTTGCCCACAGTATGATCCAAAACATTCGGGTTTACATGCCTCCAGATAAAATTTGCCCTGTGTCACTCATTAGACGTCCTTGCAATACGTTAATTAAATTTTAATATGGCGTCATGAATTTGAACGGTTTCGCCGAATTCATAGCTCGTATAAACGTAACCTCTGCGTTGTACAATGCAATCGGGGTGGTAATCATTACGGATGTCAGGCCTCTATGGAGTCATTCCAACCCCTAATTAAAAAAATCCCGTCAGCCCTTTCCACGGGGCTCGGATCCTTTGTTGTGCTTGGCATATTCGCAGTGGGGTAGCTAGAGCTGCTGAGCTTCTGGAAATCGATTTCCATATTTAATTGAATTGCACATATCATCCCTGTTATCCTGCCAGAGCATATTCTCCTTTCCACGGAAACATACGACCGAACCGAACTGCGACTTTATAGCGTCGAGTGTCATAAACAAAATTTCGTTATTTTTTCACTATACTTTCCAGTTGTTGTTTCGTTAGTTTATGGACGGTATCGTAAAGCCTTGCCATAGTATCGAATAGAATCCCGAGAAGTTGCTTTATTCCCGCATAGAGTACGTACCCTCCTCATACCCCAATCTCGCTCCTAGATAAACTGGAGCTGTTTATTGGATTTATTGATTTTATCGAATTTACTGTTACACCCTTATCCTTAGTGCTCGATGTGTTGTTGTAAACTGGTAGTGGATTTTTGGAGGGTGACCGAGAAATACCAACCTCATCCCACACTGATTTTCCCAAGTGGGACCAAGTTTGACTTGGGGCCACAAATTTCCAGATCATTATGGAATTGTCTTGTGAATAACAACAACGTCAGGCTTGGATCAGGACCTGCTCTTGGCAGAGTTTCCTAGTTCCGACAAGAAGTTTAACCGTGACATTTTTTTTCCTTACCAGTCCTTTTCTTATTCGAATGGTCCTCTAACTGCAACCCTTGTGATAACCATCCGGAGAATAGCGGACCATGACTTGAATTTTAAGTTTTCCACAAAGAAGACATTTTTCATGGGGACCGAACCGAACCGAAGACCGAAGGTAGATCGTACCAGTGGAAGTTCGACAAGTTGGTACAAGTGTTTGGTCTTAATTCAAAGTGGATTTTGATTGAGATGGATTTGGTTGACAAAAACAACACGATGGGCTTTTGTCCCAAGCACAAGTTCAACTAGATGAGGATATAAATAAAACGGGATTCGATTAGTGAGCACATTCCATTATTGCTGAAGCCAGGAAAATAAAGATTTCCGTACGCGACGGCTTGGAGTGCTCCGAATCGTATCGATTGTGATGTCAAAATGTATCGCAAGTGACACACATGTAACACACACGCTCCTAACTCGAAAGGCAACAACACAATCAAACTATAAATGTCGAATCCTTTTTCCGGTTCGGCACATATCCACTCTTGAGGTTCAATGTCATTTATAGGATACAAGAGAAAATAAAGCCCCTTTTCCGTTTAGCTACACTTAACGGTGAAAGGTGAGAAGAGTATTTTTCCCAATAAATGTCAACCTTCATCACTTAACCACCAGCATACTGCCTTGGTCCTTCGAAATCTTTTATTAGGTTCGAAGGCTAATCGTACGGCTGCGGTAGAGAGGAAAATCGATTCGTTTATAGCCATTACCTGAATTTAAATCCAATTGAAAATGCGATCAACGCAGGTACGTCCACTTCCGATTCATAACTTGACGGAACGTATTTTCTTGTGATTGCCACAAGAATTACAATAGGCTCGGGGTAGATGTTTTGATTGGCTCGTCAAGGCAACTTTATTGAAATCATTTACCAGCTGATTGCGACGAAGGCGTTTGACTATCAGGTCTTAACCGTATTGGGAACGAAGCGTGAAACGAAAAGTATAAGGACATGTAGGGGAGCTGGGCAGAAATTCCTTAATTGAGATGTTTTAGTCTGATTTCTGAATAATATTCAATTTGAATTTGCTCGTAGAGTGTCTTATATGCAAAGACATGATGAATTTGCATGCAGCCATTGGAATTCAATGGCTGGATAGCAATTAGGTCTGGAGCTTCAATTCGAATTAGACTGCAGAAATTTATGTTGATGATAAGTAAATACTAGAATATCTGCATGCAAAAATATGCAGTTTTGCAAAAGAGTACGGAAATAATTAGATTCTTCGTTCTCATTCATAGATATAAAAATTCGAAATACATATATATTGGTACTCGCCCTGGCAACACAAACCGAAAAATCAATCGTGGCAAAATATATTTTCAAGAAAAATTTTAATCGATAGATTTCATCTCATTTTCTTAGTTTGGGTAGAAGTCCGGAACGAGTTTATTGATGATGGAGTTTACTTTGCTCCTGATAAACTAAAAAAAATTAAGTTTCACATATGACCTCTTCTTAGATTGCGAGTAGCATTGTAATATTACGGGTCCAAACATAAAAAAAATATTTCAAAAAGTTGGGCGCAACTTTATTATTTTTTCAGTAGAAGTTCGGAACGCGTTCATTTCTGAGATGCGGTGTATGTTACTATGTGATGTGACTGAAAACCTAAGAAAAAGTCTGGAAAGCGGTTGGGATAGGGTTGCGTTAGAATACTTATTCCGATGCCTCAAATAACGTATTGTTGCGAGCTAGGGGTTTCAAGTAAAACACAATTCGGTTAAAATAAAAATAAGTGATAATTTATTCGATCGTACTCTATCAACACGGTCGCGTATACACGCTGGCTGTCACAAGCTGTGTTTTTTATTCCCGGTTAACCATAAAGCTCGACAAAATTGCACGGCAAAACAACAACAGTGCGGTTACCGTAGCCGCATTGTTGTTGTTTTGCCGTGTAATTTTGTCGAGCTTTATGGTTAACCGGGAATAAAAAACACAGCTACTGTCCCTCGCTGAAAGCTTTGCATGCTTTTATACCGCTTCACTATGGTTTAAACTGTTCTTGAATCATCATTCGGTGAAGTGTGTGGACGGTTCTGGAAAGCTTTCGAGCATTCGATTTGGATCTTCTACGCTGTTCTGGCACATGCAAGATCATTCGGTTGGGAAATTAAATCCAGTTGCTCCGTCCCTTTATATTCTTCAACTTCTTTGCACTAGGTATTCGGTTGTTGCTGTTTCCACTATTCGTGACAGGTCGAATTGCGTGGTTGCCAGGTTTACATGTAACAGTATGAATTACATAATTGGGTCATATTCCGGAATGCAGTCTAGGAGTTTAAAAGGAAACAAACTTTAAGATAGGTGATTATTAAACAAGCCGTGGAAGCGAAAATATATTCGATATCTGATCAGACCTGAAAGATATGGCAGAATTCATGAAAAAGTATACAACCACTGTACAACCACTGTACATCCAATTTAAAAAAATCTTGGAAAGTCTCTCTAGGTATTTATATGAAGAATAAGTAAAATAAAAACGAATTCAATATTTAGGAAGACCCAGTAGATATGACGAAAATCGTGAAAATATATGAATTCTATTTTCATTGATCATTTTTATTGGCCCTACTTTCGAACCCCAATGGATATTAAACAATTTTTTAATCCAAATTACCTTTCTAGTTGATTTATATACACATGCCGAGTTTCAACTTTCTAGCATAAGCCGTTCTATTGTTCGGAAAAACACCCCACTCCTGTACCATACTACCCCTATACAAAATTATATTTTTCGAACGTGACACTACTATAGTTTTATCTAAATACTAAGTCTCAGCTTTATATCATTAGAAGTTCTCGACATATAAAAATCAGATCTCTTTCCTTTCACTCTCCCCCACTCTCACCCTCTACACCCACACCTTCAACATTTTTGTTTCTACTAGGGGTCATTAGTCCTATGTTTAGTAAAAATTTTAAGCATATCTCTTACACTATTCTTTAGATATTTGAAACATTTAAAACATTTGGAATTGTCTTTATTCCTTCAATACATACATTTTACTTTATTATTTTACTAATACAGTATTATGATAGATTTTTATAAAAAAAAATTTGCTACCCTGAAAATTTTTATTTTCACGTTTCATAACTAGTAGACACGAAAAAAGCAATAAAAATTTTCAGTCCGTCTGTCCGCCGTACGCCGTACACCGTACGCAAAATCGTTTGGAGGCTCCCAAACGCTTTGAGATATTAAATTGAAATTCTAACAAGTAACTGCATTATATTAAAGGTGCGGTTCTCTACTTTTCAAATCAGAAAACATATATGGTGAGCGAAAATGTGTATGGGGAATTATAGGCTTAGAAGCTACGAGCCTTCAAACAATTTTGTGTTGGGCGTTCGATGAATGGCGTACGGCGGACAGACGGATTTAAAATTTTTATTGCCTTTTTCGTGTCTACTAGTTATGAAACGTGAAAAAAAAAATTATTAAGAGTAGCAATTTTTTTTTTTAAATCGATAATAATACTGTCGATATTCTTAAAAACTAATAAAAAGTAAGCCCCAAAGGAAGGAATTTTTTTTGCTCCGCCTCCGTACTCAAATACAAATTAGAATTTGTATACTCTAGATGAAATTTGAGAGTATTTTAAGTCTTATTCAGCCCAAAAGTTTGTGACGCTATCCATCTGTCTGTCCATACGCACGATAAGTGAAGATCGCCTAGGACTTTCGAATTTTGAATTTGGATTTGTGGTTGAATTTGTTATACCATGTTTTTTCACGGGCAAAATCGTCCTACTCCTTCGGGCTGATGCCATACAAAAAGGCCTTAAGGGGTTACACCACTCTAGGAGGTCGAAAAATTACCTATTTTCAAGATTTTTTTTCCGGGAAAACAACGAAAAAAATGAAAATTATGAGTAAGGTTCTTTATTGCCTATACATTAAAGTACGTATATAAATTTTTTTATGGCAATCTAAACCATAATGGCGGCTGAGCAGGTGGTTGACTGAACGCCCACCATCAATGTAGAGCTCCGCGGCCGGAAAAGTTTCTCCTCCAATTGTGACTCTGGAACAAAAACCCAAAATTTTTTCTATTTCATATACAAAAAGCTCGAGAAAGACGTAGGGATTTTGATTTAATCACTTTTTTTAAAAAACGGTGGACATTTAAGAAAAAAAATTGTTTTTTTGCCTAAAAATATGCACTAAAAATGTTTATAACAAATGAAATATGCAACATAAAAAAAAATCCCTACGTCTTTCTCCGGATAATCTTGTTTGGAAGATACTGTAAAAATTTCGAGTCGATCGGTAAAGAATTGAGCGATTTATGTTTCCGGCCGTGTTGAAAAAAGTAGTTTTGAGAAAAACCCGTTTAAAGTTTTATACCTGCTCCAATCGCGCAGTAGGTGGCTACGGTCGGGATCAAAATTCAGGCACTTCAACGATTGTACACCTTATAAATGATGTTGTGTCTTATTCTTAAGACCCTTAGGCACATTTTAAGCGAAAAAAAAAAATCGATTTTTGGAAAATTCTAGAGTGGTGTAACCCCTTAAGACACATGTTCAAAAATATAGGTTAATACATATCTTCGGAATGCGACTAACTTTGAAATTGTGTATATGTTGGTTCCCTGTAGTAAGTTCAGTTAAAAATATGAATTTGGAAAGGATACCGTGTTGCCATGAAAAAATCCAATAAGAACTCACTATAATTCAGAAATCGTCTAGCCACGAAGTTAAAATAAACGGTTTTAAAATTATCAGCAAATATTCTTGCACACGTGTTTTAAGGACTTTTAACTTTACCCAAAGGAGTTGACAGATCTTACCATTCAATAAACTCTGCCTTACTTATGACTTAAGTTTAATTCTTTCAACATTTTTACATCCTGCTTTAATGCGTTCTTGAGTAATATAATCGATTCTGTAACTCGTAATAAGAACATTTGTTAGGTGCTACACGAAGGACTTATTCGATTTACCTTATGTATGGGATTTTTGGTTCAAACTTTGGAAAGTTCTTGTGTGCGATGCTGTCCTGAAGTATTCAACCACTAATCGTGAATATGTGATTAAGTGATTGGTGGTATGTAACTACATACTTTTATCTATTTTACAAGTAGAGATGACAAGCAGCGATTGAGTTGAAGTCGGACGTCATCGCATTCACTTGTACGCAAAACAACAACAATTGACATAATGAACCTGTTTTGTTTTACTCGCTCACACGCTAAAAGAACAACAACGACCGTTTTTTGTCTCACTTCTCACCGTGTTTTTGGCTTCAAAGCGCTTTATGCAAAACCGGTGACTTGTCGTCTCCAATAGCTCTATGGACTATCTCAAGGGCATAGGGTCTTGTAATATTTTTACCGTTGTCTCCACTCCGTACAAAAAGTACCACAAAATTGTGTTCTACCAAAAAATGTCAACTTCATAAACCTCTTATCCAGTTAATGCATTGTGTAGCATGCAAGATATGATATAACTACATATATGTATGAATGTATGTAAGTATCGTAATAAGTTCGCTAGCCGCTTTTTCTTCGTCATTCCATATCACATGTAATGCAGATTATGAGTTTCTTTACTATCAACTTAAAGATTAGAACGGTGACCAAATTTTGATCAAATACTATTTGCAACTTTGGTCAAACTTTGGCTTTGTAAAACATGCAGGATTATCCGTGATTACTCTACATTTTGGTGGCATTGTCGTCAAGTATCCCGAAACTCATTTGCGGTTTAAATCTGGAATTCTCTAGTACTAACTGTGAGTCGCTCTAGTTATCTCTCACGATATCTATAGTCGATATCCCTTATCAGAAATTCGGGTGGCGTTCGAAGAAAGTGCGTATCAATTAGGTTCTAGTCACTTGTTCGCCTTATCGCAAACTTCCGAAATCTTCGTCGTCCAATCCTCTAACTAAACCACTCGAAACCTGAAAAAAACCCAAATAACCGCAAAACAAAACAGGAAACCCCCGAGCTGCTAGATAACTTTCAGTAGCCTGTCGCCGACAAATCTGCACCCAATAGACCAGGGATCGGTCATGGCAAACGATGTCGCAGCCATACACCCCTTAAAACCTCGGCTTTCCGAACTTTAAATGACTTTCGTGTTTAAACAAAAGTTTAACTTCAATTATCTCGAAGGTACATCACGGGAATACAAAACCGCAACCATCGAGTTTTAAGTTTTTCGGGTGTTTTAAGCAGTTTCCAAATAACCCCTGAATGGTGAGGGCGGCAAAGAATCCATAGCCTGCAAGCGTCGGGATGGCATAATTCTAGAAAACAGGCGAAAGGACAGCAATTGAGTTAGTTGGGTTGGGGCGCGCGATTGAGGGTGTGGGCATGGGATTGACCGATTGAAGGACGCCAAGGGGCCACCCTAGAATGGAAATTATCGCTCTGCTGGTTTCATCACTTTAGGACATTCCGTAAGCCCTTATTAGGGATAATTTATGGAAGTGTGGTGTTGAAAGGACAAGAAAATTTCGTGAAGATTGGGTGGAGGGGACTTGGAACGTGACTCAAACTTTATTCTGATTACTTTTATCTAATGGTGAAGGAGTCGGTTAGGTGTCTCAATAAAAGAGTATTGGAAATTACGTCGGAATATTAGGAATATCCTCCATTAATTTGATTTCCGCAAAGTTGTTCTGATTGCCAAGGCTTACAAGAACCTAGGAATGGGGCCTTATGTATGTCGCTCGGTAGTAACATATCACTCAGCGGGTCTTCGCACTCAATTAATTACCAAAGTGCACCGAATTTATTGCGTGCCGGCGTCGACGGCAATACGTTGTGGAAGTTTTCAATTCTCCCAGAGGAATCCTAATAGCCAGGAATAGCTGATCGTAATTCACAGTCTCGTAAAGTATGAGGACGGAGGTGTCGACGCCGATGCACGCGACATGCGTTCCCCGAACGGATTTTGTTTGTTTTGCGCTCCCATTCAATCCGGAACTTTAGTGAGGCGGAAAACTCTTTTCCGTATTAACGACAACCATGACTATACTGGGAAACTATTTTCCCTTAAGGAATTTCAATAGGAATTTTTTTTTTTCTCTGCATACTTTTCCAAACATTTTCTTTTCTCTCACAGGAAATTAGTTACAATCAGCGCAAGAATGTCTGCGCTGTGATTCTAATGCAGCGTTTGGACGTATCAATCAATTTGGCCCGATTTGATATTTTTACTTTGGCAGCGAAAAAACTGAAAGAGAACACAATAAAGTTCTCAGTGCAGGTATATTATACAAATACGTCATAGTTATAAAACAATAATAATTGTACACAGGCGATGGGAACGACACCTGTAATAAAGCAAGAAATTTCACTGCTTATCATATTTCACCGGATTAACTTTCTCTGGTATGGGAATCTAGGGAGTGGCACCTATGACGGCCATAAATTTCTTATGGAAGAGAGGTTCTTTCACGCGTTTGATGGATGAATTTACAGATTAAACGTTGAGGCGCGACTTTATCTCCACTATAAAACTAAACAATCAATTGACTCGTGGCATCCCAAAATCCAGCAGTTCCTGACTTTTTGTTCGACGCAAGCTTTAAGCTGGGTTTCCATATGCGATAATTTTCTGCGACAACATGTGTGACAGATCAGTTATCCAATCAGATTACAAATCTGTGACAAATTTTGTCGCATGTCGGAGGTATTCCGACTTTTCTTGTGTGACAAAAATTTCAGTTCAAAGGTTTCTCGAAAATTTTGGTTCAATGTCCTTCACCTTCTGACATTCGTGCGAAATGTCTTCGATACTCAGCACGGTCACTTCGAATTTTCTTTTATTTTCAATTTTTTTTTTGGAATTTTTTTGCTGTTTCGTTATTTTTCCAGAAATATCACCCTCCAAATTTTCCAGATTAAAAGCAACCAAAAAGTAAACTTTGCACATCATCATTTTGCCATACGACGAGCGGTTACAAACGTAAGTGGAAATATTTAATAGAAAGAAAGCCGACTCTGTGAATATCATCACTTTTTGTTGGAACCGACACCTTTTTTTACATTTTTTAAACTGTTACAATGAACTGTGGGTACATGAATTTCGCACCGCATGTCTGTCGTGTCACACTTATAGGAAAGTCCTGCCGCAGAGACATGTCGCTATAAATCTCTGTCAACACAGTAAAAACTACAACCATTTGTGGGGGGAAAGTCGCGCCAAAAACGTGTCGGTGTAATTACCCATGAAGGTTTCTTTCTCACAAACCCTTTGGACTTCGAAATTCAAATTTATTTCATGAGTTGATTGGTTGGCCCGCTTATGTGGTGCTATTTGGTGGTTGAATCTTGAGGGGTAAGGTGATGAGAGATTTTAGTCGAACAGTGTAGAAGTTGAAGTTGAATCTTGGAATCTACTACGTATCTAAGATAGCCTAGCCATTAAAAAAAATGTTGAAAAATAATACGTCCAGAACGCTTGGAACCAAAATGTGTGTCTCCTGAACCATTCGTTCCGTGAGTTTGTATTGGATATTCGTTTGTATGTGTTCTAGAGAATATATCGAAAATACGTTTTTAAGGGCACTAATTAATTAAAGGATTATCTAACAATCTAATCTTCAGTACAGTTCACTTAATTATCTGTTAATTTTTAATTTATAAATCAAATAGACTCAATTCCATTAAAACTTAAGCACCTAATAATCCAGAAAATTTCGTACAATTTCGGTTCATTAGTTCAACATCTGTACATACCGACTGGAAAATATTCCAGGCTCTATCCAAGCAACCAAACTCTAAGCGCCTTATGGGCTCATGCTATGAATCCTTTACATCTCCGTTACAAGCTTATCGAAGGACCCTTACCGACCGGGCTACCGTTTTCATTTGTATGGAAATATGAACTTGGGGTGCTCGATTCCCACAGCCGACGTGTATAACTGCCGTACGGGTTGACCTATTGACCCCACATATGTACGAGTTTATGGTGGCCCATGGAATTCAACCGGTCAATGATATATGCGAGTATGTACGAGAGGATTAAGCACTTACAACTCGCTTCAAAGCTTGTACGGATTAAATTGAATTTACGACCATGTGCCGTCCATAACTGCATGTATTATGCGATAGGATGTGTGATGCATACGGGCGAGAAGAGGGTTGCTGCAGCCGCAAGTCACGAATTTCACAGGGGTCAAAACAAGAACTCACCTTGCTCACCTTTTTTTCCTGAGTGCGTGCCGAAAGGTCGTTCGCAATTCTTTTAATGGAAATGACAACTTGATCGCGGAATAATGGGTCTCAGAGCTTGTACAATTCGAAAATTACATACCGTGACACAAGCTATGGCAGCGAGTGTTCTGGTCGGAGATGGAGATATCAGAGGTCAATTCTTGCATCTACCTTCCCTCAATTAATTTTTGCCTTATGGGCCGTCCCAATCGATTAACATCTTGTATCGATACAGCGTAAATGGGCTACTCCGGAGCGACGAAGGATCCTAGGCCACGGGAAAGGTCACCGGAATCACTTGTCGTAATTATAGTGCACGTTATAATGAGTGCATTGGGCATGTTATTTAGTGCGCGTAGGCTTGATTTGCATGTCGGTCGCATCATGATATTGCGCTTATGGGATAAACTATTCGGGGAAACGCTGGCTTTGATCAGATTAATGGCGTAATTACAGTGCGAGGAGACTCTGGCGGACCACGGACTTTTAGTACTTTACATAATTTATTAAGCTGTAAGGCCTTGCCACCTGGTGTTCACAGCGAAATTGAGAGTCTCATAACAAGATACAGTGCACTGTTTTCGAAAAGTACAGGGCTCGGATGTTGTGACAGCGAGCAGTTGAAAACAATTTCAAGGCGTTAACAGCTCGATATATCAAATTCGAAATTGATTTGTTCATTGTGTTTTATTGTGATGCATAAACTGAGTTTTATGATCTGCTAAATTATCGATAGTTTCGTTTTTGTAGATACATTTAATGGCTTGGCTGTTGCAAATGGAATGGAATAAAGTGCGGTTGTGTTTAATGTTCAGAAAGAACGAGTTGCGTTGAATATTTATTAAGTGCTTAAAAAGCGTAAAATTGTCTTTAAAGAAAAATACACAAACGTAGTGAATACAATTTTTGATGATTAATTCATGTGATCGAAATCTCGAATAATTAGCTAGCTGATTTCATGTATCATCAAGGCTGCAATGTGTTAGTCCTCCCGGACCTATTGATTTTTATTTTTAAGCTATACGCTCCCTATATTTCGGGCACTAGAATGAAATAGAAAATATAGCAGTTGAAAACCTTTCTTTTGTTTACAACATTCTAATATTTGTTAAAAGTATTTATTGTTATGGTTGTATTCGAATACCTTGATTTGTCCTACGTCTACGTTTATGTTGACGTCACAGCACTGTTTTGGTATTATGACAGTTTAGAAAAGGCTGGGCTAAGCCGTCAAAATGGCTCAACTGATGCTTATTTGACACTTCATAAATCAAAAATTAAATTAAATTCCATAGAAAAATTTGAATTTTTTTACGTTTGCTAAGATTAACTGATAGTTCAGCTGTCGTAAAGTTACGAACCGAAAAGGAATTGAGACACAGCTATGCTTTGTCTGACATCATTGACTGTTATAACTAGACGTAAATATGGACGAAGCAAAGTATTGGAATACGACATATAAACCGTATTTTTAGAAATACGGCGTACGCCATACTGCGTCTACGGCGGACAAACGGACATTTCTGGCAACTGTCGTGGTAGGGGTAGACGCCTTTTCAAAGCATTAAACTGGTACAGAATCTCGATATTATCAACAGAGTCGCTACTAGCGACTAGTTGTGCAAGCGCAAGAACGTACATTCTCGGCGTGGTGACAATATAAATGTTAAGCAGGGAATACACGATACAACGATTGTACTGATGTATGTTGTTGCTATATCTGTCCAACGGTTGTATGCATGTCACACACCATGCGATTTGCTTACAATTGTCTTCCAACATAATTTTATAGTTATTCCCAATACAATTTTTGATAACACAGAAGAACCAATAATTTATGAATGAAATCGCTACAACAGTTGTATTCATGATAATATACCATACAATATACATACGTCGCATACAACGCCAAATTGGGCCAATAGTTGGTACAACCGTTGTGTAGTGTATTCCATGCTTTACACGTAAATTCCGAAAACTGAACTACAGCTTATCGCATCCCGGCACTACACGGTATTCGGCATTATTTATTTGATAAATTTTTTTTTTTCGTTAGTCACAGTGAAGAATCGTAACGATTTATTCTGAAGTTTCGATCACGGCTTACATTTGCTTACATTTTTCATCAATCTGACAGAAAACCGTAAAATCATCTTGAACCTGGTGGTCAATATGACCACAACATAAATTTTCTTCACAAAAAATTTCCAGACTGTGATGCGGTTATACAATCGGTTTTATCAATCGACGTGACACGATTTTATGTCGATACGACATTTGCAATATGGGCAAATAATTGTTTTGAAATCTTTCAGGAATCGGATTAAATTGCTATAATCCTCATAATGCAGCCGTTCTCAACGGTGGATTATTAGTCACATGAATTCTCCGAAATGTTCACAACTTATGATCCCGAAATTGATTAGGTACTATATGTACTTTAAATATAGCAAAATAACGAAAGTTCTGAAATTCGTTTGTTTGCTTTTCCTTTCAGTTATTGTAATAAGGGACTGCAAGGAATTAGCAAACTTTTCGTATTAAAAAATCGAATTTTATTGACTGGAAAATGGTTAACTGTGATGTCACAACGGAGAGGACGGGGGGGGGGAACATTTTGACATTTCGCGATAAAGTGTGACAACGGGGAAGAGGTGGGTTCAAAAATAATCAAAATTCGAATGACGTAATATGAGTACGGCCCCAATAGATATGAATAAATTCGTGAAAATAAAGAAATTTTGTTTTAAATTAAATTTTAAATTCTGATTAAAGTACCTATGTACATTCTTGAATTACTTCTGTATAGTACATCCAGATATACCTACTAAGTACCCTTACCGAGCGAAATAAAACCACCTTCTTCCAACTCCCATAAATTACATCATCCCAATTTAGTTTTTCTATGGTTCCTATGATTATTCTAGACAGCCATCAACTTTTAAGTTTTTATCGCTAGCGGCTCCTGAGAAATAAAACTAGAAAATAAAAATGGTAATATATATTTTTCATCTTCATTTCTTACAAATGGATCCAGTATCATAGTGTGGTGATTCGTCACATATTATAGTTCTATATAACTAAGCACTTTTTACTGTAGTGAATGTACGGTAATGACTGCCAACTTCACACATGTTTTTTTAGCATTAAATCGAAGTTTACATATGTATTTAGAATAAAATAAAAGTTTTGGAAAAAAATATTCAGTCTCTGCTAAATCTGTTGGTGTAAAATATTATATAAATAACTAAAATATTTAGATATCAATTTTAATAATCTGCCGATTAAATAATCTAATTAAAACAAAATGATAAATACATAATTTGAAAACGTACAAATATTAAATAAATAAATAATTTCAAATTAATTAAAATTTTGATAGTGATATCTCTCACATACAATAGGTCTACATAAGGTCCAAATTTCAGCCTCCTAGCCTAGCATCCAGTTCTTGAAACTAATTTTTTTCTCCAGTACACTCCTCATCTTTTCCCTCATACTCATTACCATTAAATATTAGAAAGGATTCAATTAACCCAGCAAACAATGTGAACTCAATGTAGTATCACTTTTTACTCACTACATGATTGTGAATTCATTCTATCTTCATATGACTTTCATTAGAGCTTAACATATTGATCAAACATTCTTCGAAACCTTTTACCCTGAAGTGATATCATTAGTGACAGTTAGATAGAATGTAGAACATGAGCTTCTAATGAATGCAGAATTTCAGGCTCCATTTGTACTCACCTCGAAAGCATGGATTACTTGCACTCGGTGAATAAAATGTGAGCTCATATCAATCATGCATACATAGCTCGAGGTGCTTGTATGGTTTGCTCATCTTGTCGAGGAGTGAATAAGTACGAAAGTGCATAATTCGTAAACTGCAAACTTTTGTACATTCTTTTCGCTCGAGCTAATGCGATTTTCACTATTTACCGAAAAGGATTGGAGCCTTAGATAATAAATGTAAGGAGATATGTATACAAATGTGTACATGAATAATGTGACGCACTAAACAATATACCCATAACAAATATGATATTAACTTTATTTCAAATATTTGAACTAAGAAATATCTTATTAAAATAAATGTATCCATATTAAGAATTAGAACTTAAAATAACAGCTCAATCATAAAACAATACAATACTTTCTGAAATTCGAAACAAAACTGTGCTCATTAGAAAACTTCTTGCTTTGATGAAATTCAATATAAACATAAAAAAAGTCGAGGAACCAATTGGAACAAGTCTGAACACGTGTTTAATGATTTTAATCATATTGTGAGGCAATAATGAGTTCACAATTTTCACTCATTTCCAGTTTCGTACATGAAATCAGATTGAATTAGTTTTAGAGAATATGAACTTATATTTTAATCACTTTGTGAAGATTCACACAATTGTTTACTGGGTATCTATAGCTATACACACCAAACAACTTTGATCCAAATCAACGTGTTCGTTAGCTATGAGCATTGAAATACGTTTCAAAGTTTTCAAGGTCTTCTATTCGTAGACCGTAAAAAAGAGCAATTTTTAAGTCGATTACAATATGTACGTATGTACTTACTTAAGGTCAGGTATTAGTCGAAAGACCCGAAAAATGCCTCAATTATATGATTTTTTTTGTATAAAATAAATACATATAAAGAAACTATTAGTGGCTTCTATAGAGATATAAATGAAGAATTATTGTGATTTTTTTCATAAAAAAATATTGCAAAATGGTGACTCCAGCTTCCATGACGAAAGTCCGCGATCGGCGTGAGTTGATGCACGCGGTACCATCTACAGCCTTGCCAACTAATCTGAATCCAAAAATTCAAATTCAAATTTAATGAAACTAGAGTAAATTTGCGGAGCTCTATCGTTTTCCGATTTTGAAAAAACGCCCTGAGGCTAAAATGGCATCTATTTGAAAAACCTATCTTTTTTCACTCTTTCTTTGGCTTAGAAACTCAAATAAAAAAGCTGTAGAAAAAAGCTTAAGGATGGAAATAAATATAAATAAAAATGTTTCATTGTCATGAATTGATGCCTTAAAATATCAAAGTAATCTCATCTACCTTTGGCACACAAACTCCTTCAATAAACATTTTCGGCAGTCTACACTTCGCACCTGTTCAATTCGAATCCAACCTTTCGCCACGTCTGCAACATGTAGAGCAACATTAAAATGTTGAGTAAGCACTCAAACTCAACATTCATGGCAAACTGTTATAATCGGCAACATTCCAACGGTTTCATCCTGCAACTTGAATCTAAACAGCCAGCAACTTCCATCGCTCCGACTTTCACAGGAAAACTCGACTTTTCATTCCCCACGATTTCCCGTGAGGAGTTCCTTAGATTTTCCGGCAGTTAGCAGCACACATTCCGCGCTGGTAAATTATCGGTCGCGGAGGCGCTCCGCGGCAAACGACTTTTCAGTTCCAGTCGCCGTCTTGCATCTGCCGCTAGGGAGCTGGTCGCAGTTCGTCTTCGTTCGTGTGTTCATTTCTGGTCAGTCAGTAGATTCGTGTTGTGCGTCGTGCGTTGTCTTCGTTGCCGTTTTTGGTGAAATTGCTGCGGTTCACTTTCACTCACCTGTGCGTGCTTCCTTCCGTGCGAGAAAAGAAAGAATAATAAAAAAAAAATAAACACACGAGGTGATTCCGCCAGGATTAGAAGGACGTGGTCGTGCGTCTGCTTCCGTTTACCGGACCGCGGTCAAGGACATTCGGCCGCGTTGGTTGCGTTTCGCACATTCGTTTAGGGGTGGCAGTGCGGCGCGTCGTGGTTGTCGCGGCTTCATCCGCCCGTCCGCTAATTACGTCATATGAGTGCCAGCGGAGAGAGATGATCAGGACATTCCGCATGTGAAAGTGGTGCAGTGACCCAAGTGCTGGTGGCTGCTGATCCGTGTCCTTCGGACAGCCTTTTCCTTCCTTGTTGTTGTTGGTGTCTTGCAGTCGGTGGTGCTTAGTGCCGGATTGCAGTGTCAAGTGGCTGTCCTGGCAGCACTTCACCCCCTCGACTCTCGAGGGTGTCAAAGTGTGAAAGTAGCCGTGAAGGATTCGATTTGTTTGGCCGCAGTCGGTGGTGGTGTTTGAGACTGCAGATTGCAGTTTTCGATTGCTTCTGCCGCTTCCGGTGGTGGTCCGGCGGTGGTATAACGTCCCGTCGAGTGTGACGAACGTCAAGTGGATTTAGTGTTGGGGGTGCTGAACGGAATTATTGGATTATTTTCGAGTCATTTGGAATTGTCTAGCGGATTTTATTTCACGAGCTCTTGTAAGTAAGCGCGTAGCGTATTTTTGCATATTTACGAAGCCTTGAAACATCCGAGACCAAATAAAGAAAATTTAGCAGTTCTTGAAATGATGAGTTTAAAGAGTTTGTGGTCGTTTTTGAGATAAAACGTTACACATCCCTTCCCTAGGGCAAATTACTTAAATGTTACTTAATAGTTGCTTCCCGAAGATACATTTTGGCGTTTTTGGAATGTTCTTTGGGCTCAAGATTGATGTACTTCTGCCAATTCACTTTCTGGATCACTGAGCAATCTCCTTAAAAACTGTACCAAATCAATAGACGCATGATAGACATTAATACGTTTACAGAATTCTTTCGAAATTCTTAGCCGCTGATCGTAAATTTGAATGTAATAGTACCGAGCACCGGAGGAAAATAAAGCCAAGACTTATATTTTGTTCTGGGATTGCGAAAAAACACAAAACCGCTTATTGTCTGTCCGAACGTATGATAACTTAATAGTACTTTGCTGGTAATGTTGATATATGATGAATTTGGTATAATCAAATGCAATTTGGAAAACTAATTTGATTGACGTGCTAAATAGTCCTGCTCCTTAAAATATTCCACATGTAATAGCCATTTAAACAATTTCCACGAATATTGGCTAAGAATAAATTTCGATGACGAGAGTGAAGGACAGCTAGTTATCTCGAAAACCACGCCTTCATTGAGGACCTTGCAATTTCGAAACAAGATGTTCAAGTTGTGCACCGCATATGAGCGGTTAAAAGAATGGGGGAGTCCACTTAATTGAGTTGGCGGACCTTACTAGCTGTAATAAAATTTCAAATTCAAAATAAAGCATAACATAAATTACAATAGATAACTGCAGTGAAAAATATTTGAATGGCAATTATATCATTTCAGACATAAAGGGAACTATTTAATACGACTGGTCCAATTATGATGTACTTGTTTTCATTAATGATAATCCGCAATCTCTAAAATATCGTATGTTCTTCAAAATCATCGTGTTGCATTTTTAAAGTTGATACCTGGATTAAGCTTAAGGCCCCATGAGCCCGGTACGGCAATTTTTTATCCCTATTTGATTTTTCTTTCTTGAGAAGATTTTAGTCGATTGAAATCGTTTTTCGTTCGTGTAATTTGGCGTGGACAATACGTCTGCATCGTTCGCTTTCTATCAGCGAACTAGTTTTGATTTTACAGAAAAAGTAGTGTTATAGGTTTTCAAATTATTTGAAAGCCATAACTATTAAAAATCAAAAAAATTTTCATCGATTTATCTTTTAGAAATACCAATTAATTATACTATTTACGATATTTTTCAATGAAATGCGGTCTTCTTATGTAATTCTTGCCATGAAAATCGTGAAAAATTGCTTTAGTTTGGCTTCATAAATTATTAACAAAAATGAAAATTTTTTAAAATTTGATTTATGGAAGACCTTCTTTAAGATTTTTTCTAGCATTATATTAATGAAAATGACATGTTAATTATTCAAGAAATAGGTAATATGCGTTTGAAAAACTCAAATTTACGCATTTTAACAAATGTTCAAGGGTTGTTGTTCTAATAGCATTTTTTTCCAAATACAATTTTGAATTTTTCTCTATGGAAGACCTAGTTAACATACCAGCTAACAAAGTGGGGTAATTTTATTTTGTTCATTAACGTGAAGTATTGGTAAAAGAACAGTCATAAATCATCAAAATTTCATTTAACGTGCACATAGAGCCTTAATATTAGTGAATGTACTACACTGTTGGCTCTTAAGCAGGGAATACACGATACAACGGTTGTACCGACGTGTGTTGTTGCGATATCTGTCCAACGGTTGTATGCACGGCACACACGATGCGATCTGCTTACAATTTTCTTCCAACAAGATTTCATAGTTATTCCCAGTACAGTTTTAGATTAAACAGAAGCACCAAAATCTTACGAATAAAATCGCTACAACAGTTGTATTCATGATAATACACTATACAATTTACATATAACCTGTCGCATGCAACCACCGGTTTTCGGTTCAGAGCATACAACCGCGCGGTATTGGCCCAACCGTTGCTTATAAGGACATACACGATACAATCGTCACATACAACGCCAAATTGTGCCAACAGTTTGTACAACCGTTGTATAGTGTATTCCCTGCTTTACATCATAGTGTCTGATTATTACGCCAATAATACTTCCATTACTATTGTCCATGATCTCGATGTATTATTTGATAGGAAATTGAAGTTCAAAGTTAGCTTTTGCACTTGATTGTTGTGTCTACTTATACTCTAGAAGAAATTCGAGAGTATTAGAAGTTTAATCGAGCCCAAAAATATCTATCGCACAGAACAGTAGCTCAGTTCTGTAACTTATGAGTGAGAAATTTCTCACCAAAAAGTCAAAATGAGGACGAATTAAAGCAGTTTTCTCTCTATATTCTCACCAAATGAGAAATGAAAGATTGCCAAATGCGTAGTCAAGTACGGTGCTTTCTCATTTGGTGAGAATACAGAGAGAAAACTGCTTTAATTCGTCCTCATTTTGACTTTTTGGTGAGAAATTTCTCACTCATAAGTTACAGAACTGAGCTACAGACCCCGGATGAAAAAGTTATATACACAGTGAAAAATTTCAGAAAAAGTACTATTTTTTGTATAGTAATTTTTACTGTTGGGTCAATGTAATATAACAATTAGAACGTAAATGTAAAGAACTAATATGCCTTCTATAAAAATTACATAAAAGTACGTACGTTGTGCAGAATTCAATGGCGTTGTGTGCACAGTAAGCGAATTTATGTAAAAGTACTATTTCTTATATAGTAGTAGGGTAAATTTACGTTATTCTTGGCTATTCTTGATGATTTAAGCATGTTTCAAAAATGGTCAGGTGGCCGAGTGGTAGCGTATCGGACTTATGTGCGACGGGTCCATGGTTCGAATCCGAGAGTGTGCAAATTATTGTAAGTAATATCTATTCGCATTTTGCAAACAAAAAAAAATAATTTACAGGAAAATAAATTCGTAGCAAGCAGGAATTTTTTGTTTACACACTAGTGTGTAAAGTATACAGAATCAGCATGTAATTACAGTTTACACATTATTCTGTAGCGAACACAATGCAGTGTAATTTTACTATAATTAAAGTTGGCATCCAATTGCCTACTTTTAAAGTAGTAAAAATTGTTTACTGTGTACAATCTAGTTTGTGTTAATTTGGGGCCAGAACTTCAAACCCCACTTGCTGTCTGTCCGTCTGTCTGCCGTATGCACGATAACTTCAGGACGCCTTGACCTAAGATCTTGAAATTTTGAATCTCGATGTTTGGTCGAATTCGTTAACGGCGAAAATCGTCCTCCGGGTAGCGGCCATTCAAAAAAACCCTTAAAAAACGTGGTCCAGCTATGACTTTGAAATTTTGTATAAGTACGTTGGTTTTCCATAAGTTGCCGTTAAAGGTATGAAGAAGAAAAAGTACTTATAAGTCCTTCGAGTAGCTGCAATAAAAATTCTGTGAAAATATCTTAACTCAATTAACAGAACTCTACGTCTTCAGTAATCGTTCAAACACGAATTCAGAATTTTGTTCAAATTAGTTTTGAAGAAAAATAAAGTCTGAGTTCACTAATCAGCAAAATACTTTTACTTCTTCTTCTTCAAAAAGTCTTTAAGATACGTGTTCAAGAAAATTTTCTAATAACTTCCGAACGTTTTAATAATATGTACTATATGTTTGAAATCGAGTGAGGCGGGCAATTATTACACGTAGCAATGCTGTACTTTCACGGTTCTACTACACATTTTCTCGTTATCTCTGGACTCACAGTTACTTCGTTATCCATGAAATTCACACCAATCTCTCTCTTTCAAAAATCGCATGTGCAAAATATGTAAACTTAGAGCTCGATCTTCTGATATACTACAAGTGCTGCATTGCAAAATTACTAACACATTCTTTCTTTCTACTTATTCCTGAAAAAGTCGAATTTTCCATTCTTTTTCCTCATTCTTCTTATTGGATTTTTCCGTAGACCTCTCTGAAAATTTGAATAGTGTCGCGAAAGTATGCTTGTACCCATCGTACAAAATATTGCAGACAAGTCAGAAGTTACTTTCGAGTTTCCTTCCTCTTTTTAGTAAAATTTCCACTTGTCAATTTTATTTAGTTCCATTATTTAAATGTGCATAGTCAAAGATGGAACTAGAATTATCACCTGAGATCTAGAAAATGTTCAGCTATTTTTTGATTATTAATAATTTTATGCTCTAGTTGTTGGAGTATGTACAAGTTCTGATGAAAGCAAAATTCCATTCTATTGAGAAAAGGGAACTTATCATCTACGTCATATGGAATCAAATAATTTTCGCATAACAGGCAAATGTCTCACAGCATTCTTGTAACCTAGTATGTGCCAAAAGGCCGTGTTAAAAACTTACCGCAGTCACAATAGCAATCAGGTCCTATGGCTTTCTAAATGAAACACTTAAATCTCATTTACATGGTAGTTGGGGAATGAAAAGAGTGCAGGTGTATGTCAGATGTCTTTTTTGAAGACTACAGTATAATGAATTTAAAAAGAAGAAGGATAATTGCTTCCATTTTCAATTCCATTCCTGAAACTTTGAAGAACTCTTCACATGCATATTTTGAGTTGCTTTAATACGAGTATAAAGTTAAATTAATGTGCAAAGAAACGGGCCACGTGAAATTTTAATGATATTTATGTGAAGGCCTCTACTATACTAAAACGCATCTTTTCAAATTTAAACTTTCAGCTTAATGCACATAGTTTACAAAGACCTGTCGGTACTTTAAAGATTATCTTGACCTTACCTGTTCTTATTACCATACTTTGCCGTAGTAACAAATTAGTGCATGAAAAATTATAAATTTCGTGTATTGGATTTCTCTTTTATAGCCATAAATGAAACCACGTGATTTAAGGATTTTCGTGCTTGAACTAACCAAGGGAGGAATTGCTCACACCAATGGACTGAACATCTCAGAACTTATTGGTGCAAATTACGTGTATTTTTTGCGAACTTTTATATGGCGGGCCCACTTTTTTCATATTCATCCCCCTCAGTCTTACATTATCAAAGAAATAAACATATGCCAAACTTGGCAATTTATACTCATACCCTTAGCTGGCTTAAGAGCTCTGAAGTTCTCCTCTCATAGGACAGCTTCCCGATGGATGTTACTAATTAATTAACTCAATCTTGCTTTTGACTTAAAACGAATTCTTGCAATTTCTTACATTCTGCTTTAATGTGTTATGTATTTATAGGGGATTCTGTAACTCTGGAGCACAAAGGATTCATTCGATTTTCATTATTTTCAAAATTTTTGCTTTGAGAGTTTATGTGCGTAAAATGAAAGGATGGAAAAAACTTAGCCTTCCCTTTTCCATCTAACAGATTGTGACAAAATTTCAACCTCTTAGGTCGACCGACAGACGGACGAACAAAACATTGCTTCAATGTGATTTATTCAATGACACTAAATTCACCAAAACCTCGTATTGAGCCTGATGTAATGCGGACTTAACCAATGAAATCTCTTCCTGTCAAGTAAATCACTACTCACATTATTTCACTTAAACGCTAACAGTTAATATATCCCATGTGTTCTATTTCACTTGCCGTAAGCCTAATGGTCAACCAGACACATTAATTTTTCACTTCACACATGTTCACATATACCTCATAAAAACTGGCAACAAAAACTCCCTTTTCTTGTGAATTGACCGCAAGGCCACCAAAATTTTCCCATCATATCATTGCTTTCGGTGTTATCCTCATGTCCATATCCAAGTTCGTTCTTATCCTTGACACGACATAATTTTGTGGCTGGTGACCTCGAAAGGACTCTGTGCTCCTTGGATTTCGCTTAAATAACTCTCGTCTCGATCGAATTTCTACATTAGAACATAATGAACCGTAAAAGGGTCTATCAATGTCGGCGGTGGCGACAAGAGGGCGCTGGCATAGAAAATCACCTTCGTCGAGAGCAAAAAAAAACCACACCAGAATACATTCTGTATCCTCTTCGGAGTGTACCTTTTCATGTCGTCCAATGGACCAGCATCAAATCGAATTTCGGGAAGATCTTCGGGGCAAATAAAGGCTCCGTGGACGGTGGCAAATTGCAACTGTTCGGGCGTATGAAATTGATGCGAAAAAGATCAGCATCACTTCATCATCGACGGCATATCGTATCACAATGGAGTCACTGTAGAAGGCCTGCCTACAATTTAAACTACCAGTAGTTCCGTGCCTTTGATACCTGGCAGCACCTTTCCACTTTAGGTCTCTAAACAAAAGCGCCTACTCGTCGTCTTCACCTGATTTATGAACAAGCGAAAGGTACCTCTTCGCTTTTGTGTAACACAGAAAAGAAGAAAAGAGTCGTAAGAGGTTCCGATAAGGACTATAAATTACTTTGTCTCCGTTCAATAGGAGCCCCGAGGAAGCAAAAAAGAAATAGACACCCACGGATATATAGTAAAGGAAGCGATGATGACTACCAGCCCAAGGTTTACTATCGATACACACGTTTCTTCATCACCCAAAGATTTGTAAGCATATCAAAGCTAGAACTGTCAATTTTTCAGTAATGGCATCCTTTTTTTTTGGTTTATTTGTATTTGGAAGAGCAGAAGAAGTATTGGCTAGAACGCGAATAGGGAAAATATTACATTCAGTTCAGCCATTGTCATGTGCGGCAATATTCCGTTCAGGATACGTATGCTGGCAATTTATGTAATGCCATTGGATTTGCATACGACCCCAGCAAAATACTTGATACAGATTGTCACCGATGATGGAACCATGACACTCTAACACCGTCGATTGTTCCAGTAGAGTACTGTCGTATGTCCTGATCCTTTGCTCATATTCGCATGTAAGATATATCGGTTATGAATACAAAAGTTTGTCTAAACTCGCAGCTCTCCGGTGGTGGGAATGTGGGAAGGTAGGATGTGAAATAGAGTTTACGTACCACCCTTCCCTCATCTAAGCCCTACCAGCAAGGTATTGTGTTGTTGAGTCTGCATATCAATTTCAGTTCGTTATGACCGTAGCGGTTCTTAGCTCACCGTTCACGGATTCGATGTTCATTTTGGGTGTTTTCATCGTCTTCCGTGCATGCATGACACATTCTATATGACTGCGATAAATTTTGTAGGAAGCTTTTGGTAGGAATTCGATTTGCAATAAAGCAACCCCATGTCGTGTTGTTTGTTCAGCGGGGCTCACCTTTTCGGGATTTTAGCTTGTGTTCTTCTGGTACTTTATATGCTCTTCGCCTCGTTATATCGGTATTCGATAGTTTTATCCATGTAATGTTTCGCGATGTTCATTTAATTACAACATGTAGTTGATAGTGTGGCATGTGTTTGGCTGAAACAACGTTTTGATTAAAGTACACGCTATTTTAATCTAGGACGACATAATTCGATACTTGGATTTGAAATAGAAGAAAGCGTGACGTACTTAAGTTGTAATACCTATTATGTTATCGTACAGACATTGAACAAATGAGATCAACGACAAAATGAGGGAAAGGATTTTAGAAAAGATCGAGGCATTTAAGATCACTTCTTGAATATTCAATCACAATTCGCAAAAGGCAGCAAGTTTCTCGTATCACACTTTAGATGAAATACTGAACTCAGAATAAAGAGTGTCCATTTAGAGTATCCTGTTCCATGTACTATCGTTAGTTTATTCCATTCGATAGACAGGAGCAATATAACTATCATCAATTACCTACTAATAACTTTAGGTGCCTGCGGTGCACCTGGTACCAGGTTCGAATCAGCTTGGCGACAAATAATTTTCGAAAATGAGATTTGGTGCCAGACTACCAGTTCACTCAGCTGTAAATGAGTTCCTGAGTTAAAGTCGGGATAATAATCACGGACGAGCGTGTGGCTGACCACTTCACCTCCTAGTGTTCCGTTGGTCTCGTAATGAAGTAGCTCTAGCATTACTTCAAGACCCGATTTGGGCTGTTGAGCCATTAAGTACTGTTATTGTGAACTTTAGGTAAATACCCGTATGAAGAATAATTCCTTTTGAATGTTTGTTTTTATATTGAGCCTGCAGGAACGACTCACTCACTTTAACTCAAGAACACCATAACCTAAAGCCTTGTGTACACTAGCAAGTAAAACTTGTTAGAGTTGCTCTAAGACATTTATTGCAACATGTGTACACGGTTCCGAGAGCGCATTTGCTTGCCTTTTCAAGTAAGTTGTGCATGTATACGCTAACTTGCGAGAGTTGAAATCTCGCAAAAAAGTTCCGATCGGTTCCGATTTCAGTAATTCAGTACAGTTGCATTGGAAGTGAACATAAGTCCAGTTTTAGATATCATAGTTCTTAATTTACGAAATATAAACGGAAAATCTAAGTGGAACTCCGAGAACACATTTTTTTCATTACTTACCAAAGATCAACTATATCTAGAGTTGTGGTATTTGTCTTTTTCGTTTTAATAGTTCAACGAAACTTTGATGATGAAGTGTACACGGAAAGCAAGTTTTACTTGTAAGTTTTTTGTAGAGCTACTTGCTAGAGTAAAAATGCTGCAATTTGACAGATAGTGTAAACATCAGAGCAAATTACTCTAACAAGAAATGAATGAATACGAAAAACAGCACCATGGGTAGAAAAATCCTGTAACAATATACTCACTCAATGTACAGAGCTCATTATAACTCATATAGTTTCGCTACGAACTTGAAATTATTCGGTAATTGGTTTTGAGTGAAAGTTAAGTTCGGGATTAGTCAGAAAGTAGCTTCCATACATAGAGTTCTTAAAAAATTTGCTTAAGAATATTGGCTCATCATTTCAAAACGATTCAAGCTTCGACGAATTTTGTACATATTGATTTTCCTTCGTGTAGCTACCATACAAATATCCTGTAGAAATGTCTTCAGTTAATTTACAGAACTCACTATAACTCCAGTAATCATTCAGCATCGATTTCGAAATTTTTTACAGATTAATTTTGTGTGAAAACAAAACTGGAGTTTATTTATCAGCCAAATCTTTCTCCTCCTTTTGGCAAGGCTCTCCGGATCTTTTCTGGTAAGCCTCAATTGATGGGCGATGCCAATAGTTTATATGATTTCTGATCCTTCTATTGCAATCTGAGAGGAGTAGGTGTGCAGAGAGATATAGTGCTGCCGAAACTGAACACATTTACTTAGCAAAGTGTTTAAACTCATCCAATGCTGATCTTGAAAATTAAAATTCATAAATTCCTCTGGACAGTAATAATATTTACTAGTCACGATATCGTAGAAAGTACACAGTAAAAAAATCCATTGAATTTTACATGTTTTGAATAAATTTACATTAAGAAGTAATAGTCAATTTGAATGTAATTTTCAATCTGCAATCAGTAAATTTCAACTTCGAAAGCTGTAAATTCACTGGATATTCACACGAATTTACACTCTGAAAAAAGAGTAAAATTAAGTTGCAACTTAACTTTAAGATACACTTATTTTGACTTCTAATAACATTTCTTACTTACTTACTCTTAATAAAACATTTGCCTGTAGGTAAAAATCGAACCCGAAATAATTTCTAGTTTTGCTGCGTAGGTTTGCAACGGTTTTGAAATTGCGCCACCGAAGACGTTTCATATTCATTTAAGTAGAACACAAAATCGAACAAATCCAACTTAGCGGTTTACATGAAAAGAACGTAATTTTAAATTTATTTATAAATATAGTTACTATAATTTTACACGAAATTTTACGTAATTTTCATTAAAATTGTACGGTTAGTGAAAGTACATGAATAATTTACTAATACCAGTAATTTCGTGTAAAAGGGCTTGAAATGAGTACTTTTACATGGGAAAATTGAATTTACTGGAAATTTCAAGTAAAATTGGAATAAAAATTAAATTTTTGTAAAGCAGTGTATCGTCATCAGTGACGCAGTGCTAGATTTAGGAATGCCGCGGCCCAAACTTAACAATAATTATAAGCTACTAGTGAAGTTTGTAAATCGTTAAAGTTTATACATATATATATAATCACTTCGTTCTAAAACTTCTTTCTTCCTCATAAAAGAGATCTTTTAAACACGGGAATTACATGTGCTGAATATTTGTATGAGTTCGCAAGTTCGGAAACTTAAAAACTACAGAATTTCATGCAAGGATTCTTTCTTGTATGGTATTTACACTTATCGTGAGGAGCTATATTATTCTTCACTAGATCAAATTGTTCTACTTTTTTCAAAAATGAAATTAAAAATAAGTTTTTTTTCGTGATTTCGGCCATACCACTTTTTAATTCTGAAACTACTGTATCAACTTTCGTGCTTACATAATAAATTTAAATGCTTTATAATATCAAATTGCTTCACGGCTTGCAGAAATCTGCACGTGTAATTAGTTAGGAAGAAATAGTCAGTAACAGAATGCAAAGATAATTGCAGTCTATTTGAAATGGACATCGAAAATTTCTTAAATTACAGATGTCTCTTATTGACGACAATGTAACGACTAACACCACAAATTCTTTTCAATCAGAATCAACTAAACTCAAGAAAATTCACCTTTCATTACCTCGGTGCACCATACAAAACTTTCATTTAACAAGCATTTGTGCCGTTCTAAGACGTTTTATTCTTGTCTCGTTGTCCTACTTCCTATCACTCTATTCCCTTCGAGCCGATTCCGGAAAAGACCTAAATCCTGCCGATGATGACAATGATGACAAGGACATTGATGATTCTGTTCCTGAAATGCGGCTCCTTCATACATAAAACGGATTAGAGGACTTTTCTTTGTACATCGTTTGCCGGAAATATTCTCTGCAGCTATCAGAGCTAACCTCATTCCTTGTATTGCTCATACTCCTCTTCCCACGTTGGTAACAACAACGATATCCTCTGAAGAAATCCATTATTTCGGTGATAGTGGCGTGCAGAATACGTAGAGCTTCTCGTCACCCCTTTTTCCATGTGCCAATTCATTTTTGGTCCTTTGCGCCTTCAAGAAATTCGGAATGGTCCTATAGATCGGAGCAGGATACCCAGGGTGAAGAGTGATGATGTCCTTATGGCGAACTAAATTTTACCCAAAGGGAACCTTCCAATTGATATAGTGGTTGAATGGTTGGTTGGTTAAGATGACTGCCGCACGGTGAATGGAACTTTATGTAGACCCCCCGAGTTTTCTATTTACTTAAACCTTAAACTTTGTGTTTGGCGCTCGAGAAGCTGGTCCGATTGTCCGACCATGAAGAGCTCTGTTCATCCAGGATTCCTTTTCCTTTCTTGGTAAACTTTGTTTTTATATTTATTTGCTTTAAGGAAGTGAAAAAGAAGATTGTTCACTTTTTTGTGTGGATGTTCCAAGTGATGATGATGGTGTAGGGGGTGGGTTTAATGGTGAGATAAGGGCCTAGGGCTACTTGAAATGACGGTAGGATTTGTTTCTTTCGGAATTGATACAACTGGCTTTGGGGCCAATTAACTTAAACGTTCTGAAGAAAAAAAAAGCCGAAATGGATGTGAAGAAACGAAATGAAGACGATTGTGTTTCGCTTGGTCTACTCAACCCGAAACTGCCTGCGGGACTAAATTAAGGCATAACATTCTTATTATTGTATGAAGCCTTGAAAGTTTAAGATATATAATGAACGGGATATCTTAACTTTTGTTCTACTTTTGTAACACTTAATGACTGTAAAGGAAAACTTGTTCTAGGAAAAAATGTGTATATTTCATCAGCCAAATGGTGAATTGTTGTTTTTCTTTCCAAATTTTATGCGCGTAATGTGGCTGTTTGCATTGAATTTCATTATTAGTTTTCCGAAAATTATCTAATGATTTTATTTGAATTTTTCTTCTATGTTTCACGAAAAAATTTCTATTCGCTAAATTTTCAATTTTGCGGTATATCTTTGGGAACTGCTTTTTTAAGAAATTCGAAGATAAGAAACGTATTCTGTTGCGCCTTTGTATAATGCCGAGCAGTGTTTTAGAAGTTTGATTAACTTTAAATATTTTTATATATGAGTCGAAATCGGATAAACCAAGAAAGAGCTTACACCGCTCCACAATCAAGCAAATAAATATGTTTAAAATTTTGCCTATAGTTTTTCTGCATTTTTCATATTTTGATCAAGTCTAGTAGCTTTGTTCAATTCAATGAAGTTGTAAAAAAAATTTACTACCAACTTGCCAAAACGGACAGCTCTACCTTCTGCACACTACGAAAATTTGAAGTTATTGCCTGATGGTGTTTTGAGATTCAAGGAGTAATTCATTTCCTTTGTGTTAACCAGCCGCGTTCCAGACTTTACTTTTAGCATGGGATTTCACTGTCATGTGAAAAATTCATATTTTTGTTCTGTTCTGCGATTCAGCTACAATCATAAATCGAGCTTCGACTTTCTAGCTTAAGTTGTTCCTGAGAAATAAAGATTTCTTAAACACCGTTACAGTACAACATACTGTATGAACTATTTACAATTTCATTTAGTAAACGTACAGCAGTCTCGATTGGCTTCAAGCAAATCTTGTGATACTCTTCATATATGAAATACTGAATTCCGATTTGTATTGTGATTGGAAATATTTATGTATATTATTAAAAAATCAGCGTACACAGAATTTCTAACTCAAAGCTTTAAAAAATTAGCGATATGTTACACGTGTTGCAAGAATTTTTTGTATGGAAGGTACCCAAAGGAGTAAAGGGTTTTTGCTGTATAATAAACACACACACTCCAAACTGATTTGTACAAAATTTATACTTCGATGCTAAACGATTTAGTGAGTTCTATTAATTGAGTGAGTCCATTTTACAGAATAGCTACTCGAAGGATAGATGCGATTTTCTTCATACTTACCTTTAATTGGAACAATTGCGAAATGGACATTCATAAAAATTTTACCTTAGCATTCTGAAGCTACCGAACAATATTGTTCAACTCGTGTTTCCTTGACTTTTGTATGACAACAAGCCAAATTTAAAATTTCAGCATACAGTGGCAATACAGTCATGGGCTATCGTGTGCAGTTTTTGTCACAATTATTAAAACTAAATATAGGTGTATGGAAAAAAACAGTACCCCAATATCCTATTGAGGTGAATACCAGAGGATGGTCCAGCAAAAAGAAAAAGTTCTGACCTTTCCGGATTAGACCCATAACTCTAAACTTTCTTCTTTCTTGTTTTTTTTGTCTACAACCACCCACGAGAACGGCCGTATATTTCTATCATTAAGCTTCAATTTTATATATATTTACTTATTTTTTCAAATTATATTATACAATTTCATTCATAGCGCTTAGTTTATATTTAAACACAGATAATCCCGCATAAGTTTATTTCGATTGATCTTATGAGTAAATATAATTTCTTATAAGCCATGGACATTAGTGGGGTCGGTAAAAATTAACTTTATCAGACGCACCCTAAAAAGTTTCATTTTCGTGTAAAAACTTGAAGAACATTTTTTTGTAGAAAACTTATTATTCTGATGCTTTGCAGTTTTTCGGAAATATCTCACGAAATATGCAGATTCGATAAAAAATTCACATAATTGTTCTTAAAAGAAATTTAATTCTCTATAAATAATGTTTTATGCAAATTTTTCTACTATAAATAATATAAAACTCATTTTTCTATAAAATAATTTATATGAATTTTTTGTCAAATCTGCATATTTCGTGAGATATTTCCAAGAACCTCCTGATTCACCAAAAAATACTAAAACTTTTATAGTCTTTACAGAATTTAGAGTGCGCATGTAGGTAGTTTAACTCTTCCTGTTTGGTTGCTACTCGAATGAAAAAGCTAATATCTTCTGTGTTCAATTTCGTTTCTAAAATTTTAATCACAGAAAATAAAATTATCGTTTTCAAGAACTTTCACATCGGGTCGCAGGAGGAACTCACTTGATTGCCAGCATATTTCCCCTATACCTAGCTCGTACCATTTTAAAATCAATGAATAGTAAATTGAAGTATTCTGAAGCCAACACTCGTGCACAGGTCTTTTAAGGACTGAGGAAGCTATCCGAAGGATGAGAGGATTTCGCCTAATGGAAAAACCCGATCCTAGTTTTAGTTGAAAACTAATTCCTATAAAATATTAACTTATCTGCTCAACGATTTCTCGTACCGAGTAAGTACTTAGGTTTCTAAATTGATTATTTTTCATATATGCCAACCATTCTTGTATGGCAGCCATTCTTGTATGGTTCAACTTGATTTTCTTCATAACGATTCTTCTTTTATTTTGAAGCAATTAAATTCAAAATGGCGGCTGTACAGCGGACACACAGCTCCTGTAATTTTACTTTATTATTTTAGTAATACGTGATCGATTTAAAAAAAAAAAAAAATTGCTACCCTGAAAATTTTTATTTTCACGTTTCATAGCTAGTAGACACGAAAAAAGCAATAAAATTTTTCAGTCCGTCTGTCCGCCGTACGCCGTACGCGCGCCGTCCTCCGTAGGCAAACTCGTTTGGAGGCTCGTAGCTCCCAAACGCTTTGAGATATTAAATTGTATTTTTCTTAAAAAACTGACGGGGTAGGCTCTTTGAAGTGACCAAATTTTTAGGGGTGGGGGTGTGACGGGGAATATTATATACTTTTTCATAAATTCTTTCATATCTCTCAGGTCTCATCAGATATCGAATATCTTTAACTTTCACGGGCTTGTTTAATAAACACCTATTTACAAGTTTTACTCCTTTTTCATCTCCTATACTGCATCCCGGAATATGACACAATTATGTTACGTCCTATCTAAACACATCCCGAACTTTTTGTTAGGTTTTCAGTCACATAGTAACCTACGCCGCATCTCAGAACTGAGCGCGTTCCGAACTTCTGCCGGAAAAATAATAAAGTGGAGTCTGGGCTACTTACGAGTCTGGGCAAATTTTTTAAATTATGATAAAGCAATGAGTTTTTCGATTATGTATAACAACAGCTATAAGAGTACGTAGGATTTTGCGATATATTGATTCTTGGTCAAATGGTGCACAGTGAAAAGTGTAAAACTTGCCTAAAAAACCGTCAGAAAATTGTTAATAACAAATAGACTATGCAATATAAAAAAAAACCCTACGTACTCTGGTATACAATGTATTTTTAAAGATATATTCCAAATTTCGAGTGAACCGGTTCAAAATTGTTTGAGTTATGTTTCCGGCCAACTTGAAAAATATAGTTTTGAGATAAACGAGTTTGAAATTTTGAGTAATATATAATCATGAATAAGTTTGCAATATGCCTTGCTCTAAAATTTGTAAACCGAGTCCTTAGAGATTTTTTCCGGCCATAGTTTTTTGGGACATCATTTTTGAAATCCTCAGGATCATTTAAAATAAAAATCGAATTGATTTTTCGAAAATTCTAGAGTGGCCTAACCCTTTTCTGTGGAAGCTACTTGTTTGAGAACTTCATTATTACTCAAAACTGATTTGTACAAGATGGCAACATAGTGGCTTAATCTCGAGTTATAGTGAGTTGAGTAGAAATTGTACAGTACATTTGTATGCCAACTAAACGAAAAACTCACATGATTTCCTTTGTATTCATACCTGTAGCTCCAACTGCAAAATCAACGCATCCAAAATCATAAGAGTCGTAGTTGTGTCGATGCCGGTACCGTCAACAATCAACCAGGAAGTTATTTGGAAAATAAATTCTTTAGGTTACATCTAGCCTTGAGTACGTCCTCGACTGTAACCCAAAACCGAATTTCATGCTTTAGGGTTGGTAATGGCGTACGTTTTTCCATTGCATCCCGACTTCTACCCAAAAAAATATATAAAGTTGCGCCCAGGATGCAATATAGTAAATTTATTATTAATCTTCAAAATGCTGCCCACAAAGCTAATAAAAAAGTAACGCTCTTTGGACAAGCAATCAAAATATTGATCACTATAAAATTTCGTCTTATTTCTAACTTTGACATGTTTCCTATGAAAATGAATTAAAGATCGCTTTTAATAATAGGTACGAAAATATTCGAATATACCTGTAGCGTTTTATGTACGAGGAATGGAAAAATTGAAATGTTCAAAAAAATATGATACGTAATTTAAGAGTTTTTTCCCCAAATTATTATAGACGATGGGCAATTATTGGAAAAGTACCTATCACATGTGAACGTTTGATTCATATGTCGGGTCTTTTATCTTTAATTCAGAATTACTTGTTTGATGTGGCTTGCAGTCTTCAGCTTCTGTTTGATTTTAATTTAGTTGTTTGATGTTTTTTCTGATTTGCTTCTTTTGATATACCTACATATGTACAAATGTATGTCATTGATTTACATAAAAATTTTTGTTATGAAATTTTTTTTTTTACAAATTGATTGCTTCTTTTGCTTCCAAACTTTTATTGCAACTTAAATTCTTCATAAATTAGAAATTGGTGACAGTGGTCAACTACTTCTATATATAGTTTATTGTTTGAATTATGTAAATTTATTGATTATACAGGGTGTCCAATGCTTGATCGGAGATCTTTTAAGGAGTGATTCCTTGTAATGTTTCGAGATAAGAGAGTTCTACAGGGTTGGTATGATTTTAATATCCGCGGAGATACAGGGTGCTCAAAAAAAGTCTTTCGGATATAATAATAATATAATTTGCTGTATCTTCTAAACTAATAATTGCAATTTGACATGTTACAGCTTGAGTTTTTAGGGAATTGAATAACTTTTCATTCATGTAAGCTTCGATATTGTAGCTGTAGTTGATCTTTAAATACACATTTTTGCTAACGTGAACATTTTTTGGTTAATGTGATTTTTCTTAGAAACCCCTATTATTAAAATGTGCCACCGTCAAAACGATTCAAAAATCATTTTGCCGAGCCGTCAAAAAGTCAGTGCGACGTTGCAGAAACTATTGACCAACCGTTATTTTGCTTAGGTACGACGTTTTAATGAGTTCAGAGTATGATTTTAAACAGAGTATGATTTTAAATAAAGTTAGGAATAATATTTTCATATGGTATTTAACGATCGGCTTGCATTATAAACGTTTTTGTAAGTTATTATCAGTGCATATATCAGTACACTATTGGTTTTTACGGTGGAAAGTCTCAACGTAAGTCTCTTATTTTTTGGATAAGTGCGAACACGGATATCGTGCTAATCCTTATGGTAGCTTCCATACAGAAGTTTCTAAAACCTGCGTTCATGAGCATTAGCCTATAAGTTGTGAACGTTTCAAGCTATGAGTGTGAAATTTGTCATATGCTGTGGCAGCTATTGAAAATTGTCTTTGAATAGACATTTATACATAATACTCTAGATTCAACTAAGATGTTAGGAAAGATTTTTTAAAAATGGTTAACTGCAAATTCTATTTAATGTCGTCAGTTGTACTGGTTGCACTTCACTTCATTTCAATCTGCGCCAAAATTAATTGAAAATTTGTCAGGAATTGGATAGGTACAAGCGGCATTAATGTTAAAATTCGTGCAGGCAGGAGTTGCTGTTTGATAAATCGAATAATTAACCTTTCCAAACCATCTGTTCCAATATAATATGAAAAGCTTTATGCTAACAACAATTTATGACTGATTACTTTCCAAATATGGCGTATCATGTCATTTTTACATTTAACAACTTTCTCTTTATTCACGATTCCATTTTTCATCTGTCTTTACCTGCCTCCCGAATGATTTACACAAGCCACGTAATAGCACTCATTTAGTAAACAACCATATGCTGTCCCTTCACATACGATCCATACAAGTTTTTAACTTATTAAATTCTCCCTAATCGCGATGACCATCAGAACGAACACCATAAAGATGGTGATCGAAAATTATACATCACGTCATATGGGTGGCTACTCGTACCTCTATAATTTCACGTAGTTAACTCTGCTTGTACGTTTTCTGTCTTATGGCACTTACTTATCACCACCAACGCTTGGTATGTGGTTTCGGATCGCAAGCTGCTAATCAAAAACAAATCTACTCAAAGTTGGAAGCAAACAATACGAAAGTCTAGGAGAATAAACAAACCCCCAGACAAACAACGACCTCATCAAATCATACCAAGATGGGATCATTCATTCATCACAACTCATCCCATTCGAGCATCACCCGATAATCAGTCATCGGGTCTTTTATGGGGGTCTTGGAGGTGCGTAATTCGAAAGCCAAACAGGAGTCCAAAAAACGAAATTAGACACCGCACGCCATTTAGTCTTCCAATCTTTTAATCAAATAAACAGCCAAAGAAAAAAATGCTTAAAAATAAAGACGACAAGGTGAAGTAATTCGAAAATGTCAGATGGCATTGCGTTACATTGTCCTGTAATTGAAAAGAGGCTTCGTGAGATTGGAGCAACCAATATGGATGCGCCCAAAATCGAAAATTAGTAGGACAAATGTTGCTTTTGTAATGGGCCAAGACCTTGTATACCTCAAGACGTCTCAACTGAGAAAAACCAATATGAACGCGGCTTTCTTAAATTCGAACAACGGAAAATCATTGGGTGTTGATTTTCACGACTATTGATAAATTGATGATCTTTTCATAGTCGGATTAATACACGGTCGTTGATTGATTGTAAAAGCGTGTTCATCTTACATCCATTTCATGTACCGGAAGGTTAGAGAGGTCGTGAGAAGTACAAATTAAAATCATTTATCTTCGTAGTTTTTGCGATGAAAGTCACGCAGGTAAAATTTCACCCACAATCTAAGTTGATTTAAGAAAAAAATATGTTGATCAATTTTTCAATAGGTAGACCAAAACTGGAAAAAAATCAAACCATCTGTAGTATTCAATATTTTTGCGATTAGATTGGGTGTACTAAGCATCTTAGACGAAAAATTTTTGATTTTATATTTCAAAAATTGGTTACGACTGCAAGTTGGAACTAGGGCTATTGGAGCTATTTGAAAATAATTGCGGACTTAGATGGAAGACTATGGGAGTGAGGAATAATTAATTCGCCTGTAACCCTCGAAAGTTGGATTGGAATTGATACTTTTCAAAATTCTTGCTTTTCAAAATTAAGAAAGAATCCTGGAATTTATGCAAGAGGTAAGCCCGTTAGGTCCCATCCTATAATTTCGAGGTATAGAAATGCGGCAAATGCAACAAGGAATAAATCACATTTTTAAACCTCAAGAATCGCTTATCTCTAAAACTTAGAATTTTAGTAGTAGCGGTTGCAAACATATGGTTTTTACTAGCGATAGTATGGCATGGAGATAGGGACTGTTTTCTAATCTCGGAAACGGTTTTTGCTATAAACTTGAAACTTTATGGACATATGATCTAGCTACTACATTAAAGAAATTGCATATCGACGGCACACATATTATGTCCACGCAGGTTATGCTCTGTTTGATAGTTCAGCCATACAAGGTTTGTGCAATACAAAGTATAGCCGAATTTCGACATTTTAAGCGAACACACGTTTTCCAAGAGTGGACATACTATATGTGTGCTTTAAGCCATCGAATGTAGGTTGGCAATGATCACTAAAAATGGGATGCATATTCCATAATTGAGCCGTTTATTTTGAAAGTGGGGCAAGTCCATTTTTTAAGAAAATGTAAATAATGATAATAATAGATAAAACTTACTATGATCTTTATATCTGTAAACAATTTGTAGTCAAGAAAAAAAAATGGACTTGCCCCACTTTCAAAATAAACGGCTCAATTCATAACATAAACCCCGTTTACACAGTGCTAGTGCAGTGCTGGGGTGTATACATGTAGGGAGGTTAGACAATATAGTTACATTGCTTATGCAGTGTGTGGCTGGAACAAAGTTATAACTTGATTTTATACGTCACTGAACATTTCTAATTGTGTTGGATTCATAGATGTTAAACATGTTGTGATTTAGTGTTCTCTAAACTTAGGATCTCTGTATTACAATCAATTCAATTCTTTATTTCAGATAAAATATATAACTTCAAGACAAGACGTCAAATTAGCTAGTCATATTGAACTGAAAAATGACACTAAGAGTACCGGTAATCAAACAACTGCGCTCATAAACAAAGCTTAAGTGCAACAAACTATCAAAGCACCTTAACCGTTAAATCAAATATGTGGTAGCTACACGAAGGACGAATAGGATTTCCTTCATATTCATACATTTAGCTTTAACTTTTTGAAAATTAATACCTACAAAATTTTGTCGCAGCTTGAGCCCTTCTGAAGTTATCGGCCAATATTCTTGAACACGTATTTTAAGGACATTTTGTATGGTAGCTATCGGCAGGTGTAGATTTTGCCCTTTAACGAACGTAGTCTTACAAATTCAACCGGATATCCAGATCCAAAATTTCAAGATCCTAACTGAAGCCGGTGAACGTCTTTCAGGACTTTTAAATAGAAGGAGTTGACAAATGTTACTTACTTATAAACTCTTTAATGTAAGATCTGTATACTTTTTTTTAAAGTGGGTTCGCGGAGATCAATACTGGATTTTTTTAATTATAGTTGGCTTTGTACATATTTTCTGAAGCACTATATACTATACTATGATCAATTTACTTCATATTCGGTTTTAAGCTGCAAATATTGCAGACTTTAAGCGTGTAAAATTTCAAAAGCAATTCCAATTATTCTGCCAATTATCATGAATACGTGTTTTACGAATTCATGTATGGAAGGTACTCGAAAGAGTGGAACGATATCGCCCGTTAATAGACTTAGCCTTACTTTTCACAGAATTTCAACTTCCCAGGTGAACGCGTTCTTAAGTTATTTTGAGGGTTTTGGTCACAAATAAATATATTAAATGTGTTTTTTTTTCCGATTTATCCAGATCGAGAGTAGTGATTCAAATTCGTATTGAAAACACCAAAAAGAATAGGGGAAGGTGGGCTAGCAAGGTAAAGTGGGCCCCCTTAAAATTTCTAGTTTGAAATAACGCAGTCTCTTAGCAAAATAAATTATACGATAAAGCTTCAAGAATTGACCACAATGCACTATTAAAGAAATCCACTTTAATTACAGTTCCTCGAATTTTCTCATATTACGATTTTGGCATTATTTGATGTAAATATCAGTGTTTAATAATTGGATTAAAAATACTTGTTAGCAACTGAAAATTGCTTGAAACAGTAACCTTGAGATGGGGGTACGGACTGTGAGACTTGCAAAAAAAGATTTGATGGTTATTTAAAAAGTATATAAATTTTAGCAGATGCTTACTATTTAGTGTTTGTTCGGGGAGAAATTTACGCCATACCAATATAATTTTATTTGATAATTGAAAATAACAATTTTAACATGGCTAGAACATACAACAAATGCAAATGCAACAACAGTAGCTATCGATTTTGCATGAAAAGGATTTTATAAGTATTACCCATTTCACAGAATCTCGGTATACAAATCTTAGGGGGCTCACTTTACCCCACCTTCCCCTACTGTTGTTTCTTATTGCTTTTTTCTGTTAATAGTAGGCTAGAATAAAGATGTCAACCGGAATAGTGGCCCCAGTAAGCTTACTACAGCTTTTCGCGATAAGCTCTCTAATATAGCCTACTATCTACAGGATAGCAATAAAAAAAACTGCCAACAGTCTGGGCGCAACTTCATTATTTTTCCGGCAAAAGTTCGGAACGCGTTCAATTCGGGGATGCGGTGTATGTTATCATGTGACTGAAAACCTAACAAAAAGTTCGGGAAGCGGAGTGTAACATATGAATTATATAATTGGGTCATATTTCGGGATGCGGTCTAGAGGTTGAAAAATACAAAGCTTAAAAAAAGGTGATTATTAAACAAACCTGGGGAAGTGAAAAGATATTCGATATCTGATCAGACCTAAGGGATATGGTGGAATTTATGAAAAAGTATACAACCACTTTACACCCTCTTAGGGGTCGAATTTCAAAAAAATCTTGAAAACACTTTCTAGGTATTCATATGAAGAATCCGTAGAATAAAAATGAATTCTATATATTTGGAAAGACCTAGTAGATATGACGAAAATCGTGAAAATATATGCATTTTATATTTACTGATAATTTTTTTTGCCCCCCCTTCTGAACGCCAATGAATATTCGATTTTTTTTATCAGAATTACTTTTCTAGTTGATTTACAGATACGTACCGAGCTTCAAGTTCCTAGCACAAGCCGTTCTAAAGTTAAGAAAAACACCTCCCACCCCCCTACCATACTACCCCTAAAAAACCAACATGCCAATACTATAGGTCTAATTTCCAAGTTTCAGCTCTCTATCATTATAGGTTTTTTAGATATAATCATCGGAACTTTTTCCTTCTCACCCTTCCCCACCCTCACCCTCTACACCCACACCCTACTAGGGTTCTATTAGGTCTACTTCTGGTAAAAATTTGAAGCATCTACCTTGCACTGTTATTGAGATATGAAACGTGTTATTTTTGAAAAATTCTAATCCCCTCCACTTCCGTGCTCCTCTACCACCTTCAAAGATTTTACTTTGAGCAATCTTTATTTATCAATCTTTATAATCAAACCGAATTTTGTTTTTCAAGTGCCATTGGTTTGTGAGATATCGTAATCTAAAGTTTTTCACACACCCCCCACCCCCGTACACCACTACCCCCACTCAAAAATTTTATTTTAGTCTACTCTCCTAGTATAACTACAGATATTTGTTAAGTTTTAATTGCTTGCCATTAACGGTTTAGGAGATATGGGTTTTAGAATGTGTCGATCTCGGCATTTTTGCGTTTCGGACGCATTATTTCCCCCTCCACTCCCACACCCCTTCACCCATATCAGTAATGCTTTTGCAAATGGGTCCACTATCAAAGCTCTATAGAAATTCTAAGTTTCAGCCTCCTAACATAAGCGGTTGCTGAGATCTAGAAACCAAAATTTTTCGTCTAAAACGCTTCCCCCACCTTCCCCCTCACACCTCCTCCCCTGAAAATAATGTCAATTCAAGGGGTCTACCAAGTCTATTCTTAAAAAAAAAATTAATTTAATAGCTCCACTGGCTTGAGAGCTACGAGCCTTCAAAGGATTTTGGGGCGGTCGACGTACGGCGTACGGCGGACAGACGGAGTGAAAATTTTTATTGCTTTTTTCGTGTCTACTAGTCATGAAACGTGAGAAAAAAATTTTGAGGGCAGCAAATTTTTTTTTTTTTTGAAAATCAATAACGATATAGTACGTCCTCGGTGTGAAGAACACTCGTCTCGCCTACTGGGGTAGAACGATTCGTGCCAAGAATTATGCCGTCAACCGTTCCCCAGTTGATTGTGCGGTGAGTGTGTCAAGTGGACAACTCAATCTCAATCGGCATCCAATACATCTTAATTACTTCCTTCGAAGCCACTGTCGCATATGGTCATCATCAAAGACCAAGATCACCAGTCCAATCCATTTCGTATATCAGTGCGAGTAATTAATTTCGATTTCGTATCGTAAGTTGTCCTTTCGTCCCTGAGCGCAGAACTTGACGTCGAGTTGGGGCTCCCCACACATATGAAGTGATTGCGTAGGTTAAACGGTTGTCAACAGAGGGTGCCGCAATTTGTCCGAGAAAGTAAATTGGGCCAGCTCGTTATCTTTTGTCCACTTTCACCCCGCAACTCGTATGACGAAGAGCTATCTGGCTTAGCTCAAGGAGAAAGTACGTTTATTGTTTTCTGGGCTATACACGTTGGGTACAGTATAGACTGAAGGAAAGGGTCTTCCATTACGGGTAAATGGTTTTATGAGATTTTCGCTCCCTTCAAGCCGCATCGTTTGACAAGAAAGACGTCCTAGTTCGGAATTTGTTTCGGGAATGAGAATATTCGGATGTAATCGTGTGAACACTAACTAAACGAATTAAGGATCCGGGACCGGTAGCACATAACAATATGCTTCTGGCTCCTTCCTATTATTCGGACGAATAGAATAGGAAGGGATTAACTTCTGTGATGAACACATGTAGAATAGGTTGTAGCATTAGGTGAGGACCTCTAACTAGAAGAAGACGATCAAGAGAGTAGAATTCAAGGTTTGTCCTAAAGTGTAGACATTTCGTAACGACCGGGATGTAATGATTACATTTCCTTCGTCTCTGTATTTGTGACGAAGAGATTGTTCCAGCTGAAATAATGATGATGGGATTTTGACTTAGGGATACACTTTTTTTTCTTCAGCACAAGAGAAGATTGTAATTACGGAAAGATGTCCTTTCGTATAGGGATTAGGATTTTCGTTTATCTTATAGGTTGAATGAATGCTTGCGTCAATGAAATTACTTTAAGTTGTGACAATGACATTGGTTTGTTGGGAAAGTAGTTTTGCAAAATTAAGGTTAGGTAAGGACCTAAACTTAATTTGAAGATTTGGCAGAAGCTCCGGCATTTTATTGAGCGTTTAAAATTAAGAGTCAGCAACTATTTCCACTTTAAGAAAAACTTTTCTTGATAGATTCAATTTAATGTTTAAAATATTCTTATTTATTTTCTTTAGTTTTAACATTTCTTCGAATAAATCTTGAGACCAACTCCAAAATTGATCATGCCTCTAAGAAACTACCAATTTCCTGGCTGAATGATCTATTGAGTTTATAGTGCGTTCCGATAGATGAATAACATGTTTTTCATATTATTTTATATGACGGCTACACGAAGGAACTCACTCTATTTCATGCATATTAATTACTTAAGCTGAAATTAATGGACAGTTTTGTGTGTAAAATTTGAAATGCCTGGCACGAACCGTTCTAGAACTATAGGCTAATTCTGGAAATTAGAAGTACTTTTATATGAGAGCAAAGAGTGCGGGGAGATCGCTCAATAACAAACTTTGCCTCACTTTGAACTCAGAACTAATTCAGGGTAATTTTTTTAGGGTTTACGGTTCCATTAGTAATAGCAAGTGGTGGATAAGAGCTTTAGAAATTTTTCGAAGAACTCAGCTACAAGAAGGATTCACTTCATTTTCTTCAGGCTTCATCTGTGAAAAGGGAAAAGTTCCGATTCTTATATCTCGAGCGGGTTCTCGAATGATAGAAAGTTGAACTTTGGTATTTAGAGCTATATTATTGGGTAGTATGGAACGAAGCTTTTCTATCTATAGAACGACTAATGGCAGAAACTTGATACTTGGTGACTGTATGTAGATCTACTAGAAGTATGAAAACAGAATGCTTATATTTTCACGAGTTTCGTCATATCTTTATTTTCTTCACATAATTGCCTATAAATTTTATTAGATTTTTTTTTCAATAAGACCCCTAAGGTGATGTAAATGGGTTGTATACATTTCCACGAATTCAGTCGTATCCCTCAGGTCTGGTTAGATATTGAATAACTTTTTACTTCCACGGGCTTGTTTAATAATCAATAAACGTTATTAAGTTTTATCCTGTTTCAACCCCGAAGAGAGTTTCAAAGGGTTGGAGTGTTGGTCACGTTTTCACGAATTCCGTCATATCTCTTAGGAGTGATAAGACACTGGATTGGTTTTCACTTTCTCGGGCTTTCTTTACATATATCTAAAAGATTAATTCAGGATTTTTAGATATTCAATCCCAAAGTGTGTGCAAGAGGGTTGAATATATTCCCACAAATTGCTACATATTTCATAGTTCTAAGGAGATATCAAATTCATTTTACTTCCGAATGCTTCCAACATAATCGGCAAAAAGTTGATATCAGGATTTTTAGATAATCAACTCCAATAAGACGTAAGGCTTTCGACATATTTCTTAGGATTGATGAGATATTACATTAGTTTTTACTTCCACAGACTTCTTATATAATCGCCTCCTTATCCCGTAACAAATGATATTATACTGCGACTTAGACTGCGTCTCTTGCACAGTAACTGTTAAATTGTTCAAGGCGAAAGGATAAATATTCACTGGGAATCCTGAAAAATAAAAGCAATTGAGGTGATTTACCTAAAATTCCAAATACAAAATCAAAAACGAAGAATGTTTTCTTTCAAGTAGCAACCTAATGAGAGTCCTTAAAAATGAGAAAACTACAGCTACACTATAAATCGGAGTGCAGTTATTATATACATAAATCGATTTTTTTAGTGTCAATCTTATTAAATGAAACAAACATATGTGCACAGCTGCTCACATGATTATTTGCCAAGTTGAGGTCTGGGATTGATTTCAACGCTTGAGTACTTGACAGCTAAATAACCTTTCACTGTAAATGCAAGTTTGAAAACGAAAAAGCTGTTTCAACATCACTTGGCATTGAATCATCAAAGGGTATATTGGATAGCATTACATGAGAATTCCCGAAAATTCGTTAGTAAATGAGCTTAAGTTTGCCAGAGTAACTTCTGGTTAAGGTACATGCACTGAAATCCAAAACATATTAATTTATAATTTCCAAATATTTTGATAACATCAATAACATTATTAAATTATTTTCTATCAGTGGGAATATTACAAACAAAACTGATTTTTGGAAAAACATCTGTTTCGTTATAGTCAGAAGAATCTAAGTGCGCTCAATAAACCATTGAATCAACTGAGATTCTCTTTCAGTGTATGCGTGCGGAAGTGGGACAAACATTAAATTTTTACGAATTTTGTTATAACGCTAAGGTCTTCTAGAGATATCGAATTAATTTTATTTCCACAAGCTCTTCGGAAAAACGCCTTTAAAATGTTTTAAGAATTTTTTTATAATCAACTACTGGGATTAAAAGGGACTATATGCATTTTTACGAATTCCGTCTTATCCTTAGGTCTCATTAAACATCGAAATGGATTTTACATTCACGCCCTTTTTATACAATCCAATCCTTGTGGCCAGTACTCGACAAAGTAACGTACAGAAATAAGTTACTGTCGACGCGCTTTAGAGGAACTGTGCTCAAATAGGAAAGTGGAACTCTGTTGGATTCCTGGGCACAGTGGTTTTTTAGGAAATGAACTCGCGGATGATCTTGCCAAAAAAGGTGCTAACCTTGGCCAAGAAACAGCGGTTTCAGTACCACCACCCCTTACCGTCATTTACAACTCCCAAGAAAAAAAGATGATAAGCCTGTCCGAGGCCAGGTGGCGGGCTTCATCAACCTCCAGAACCACGAAACAAATGTGGAGCACTCTCAATAAAGAAAGAACTAAACTCTTGTTAGCGCTACCAAGGGAAGAAGAAGAATGAGTGTTAACTTGATACACATTTTACTTTATTATTTTAATAATAAAGAATTGTTATCGATTTATAAAAAAAAAAAAATTTGCTACCCTGAAATTTTTTTTTATACGTTTTATGACTAATAAACACCAAAAAAGCAAAAAAAAAAGTTCACTCCGTCTGTGCGCCGTCCGCCGTACGCAAACTCGTTTGAGGAAATATAGTTGCCAAGCCCTACGAGCTATTAAATTGTCATTTTTTTCTGAATAGACATGGTGGACCCCTTGAAGTGAATTTTTTTGAGGGGTAAGGGTGTGAGGGGGAAGGTGGTGGAAATGTTTTAGACGAAAAATTTTGGTTTCTAGATCTCAGCAACCACTTATGGTAAGCGGCTAAAACTTGGAATTTCTATAGAGCTTCGATAGTGGACCCATTTGCAAAAAAATTTATAATATGGGTGAAGGGGTGTGGGAGTGGAGGGCAAATAATGCGTCCGAAACGCAAAATGCCAAGATCGACACATTCTAAAATCCATATCTCTTAAACAGTTAATGGCAAGCAATTAAAACTTAACAAATATTTGTAGTTATACTAGGAGAGTAGATTGAAACAAAATTTTTTGGTGGGGTTGATTGGGTTGGTTGGGTGGGGGTTGAGATACTTAAGATTACGATATCTCACAAACCAATTGCACCAGAAAAAAAAATCGGTTTGGGTATAAAGCTTGATAAAAAAAGATCGCTCAAAGTAAGATCTTTGAAGAGGGCAGGGGAGCATAAAAGTGGGGGGTATAAAATTTTTTCAAAAATATCACTTTTCATATCTCAATAACAGTGAAAGATGGATGCTTCAAATTTTTACCAGAAGTAGGCCCAATAGAACCCTAGTAGGAAAAAAAAATGTGGAGTTGGGTTTGTAGAGGGTGAGGGTGAGGGTGGGGAAGGGTGAGAAGGGCAAATTCCCGATGTTTATATCTCAAGAACCTGTAATGATATAAAGCTGAAACTTGGTATTTAGATAGAGCTATAATAGTGGCATGGTGAAAAAATAAACTTTTTTTTAGGGGTAGCATGGTACGAGGGTTGGGGGTGTTTTTCCTACCTTTTGAACGGCTTATGCTAGAATGTTGAAACTCGGTGCGTATATGTAAATCAACTGGAAAAGTAATTCTGATAAAAAAATCGAATATTCATTGGCGTTCAGAAAGGGGAGCAAAAAAATTATCAGTAAACATAAAATGCTTAAATTTTCACGATTTTCGTCATATCGACTTGGTCTTTTCAATTATTGAATTAATTTTTATTCTACGGATTCTTCATATAGATACCTAGAACGTGTTTGCAAGATTTTTTGAAATTCGTCCCCTAAGAGGGTGTTAAGTGGTTGTATACTTTTTCATAAATTCCACCATATCTCTCAGGTCTGATCAGATATCGAATATCTTTTCACTTTCACAGGCTTGTTTAATAATCATCTATTTTTAAGTTTTGTCTTTTTCAACCTCTAGACCACATCACGGAATATGACCCAATTATATAATTCACATGTTACACCATATTCTAATAGCTTCCCGAACTTTTTGTTAGGTTTTCAGTCACATAGTAATTGATCACGTTCCAAACTTCTGCCGGAAAAATAATAAAGTTGTGCCCAGACTGTTGGCTGATTTTTCTTCTTGCTTCCATAGAATCAATGTTCTGTTCAATACCAACTGTGAAGTTTAACCTCACGCCAAAAAATAGGCAAATCAAATTTGAAGTCGCTGTCCATGGTGAGTCGCGAACGATTCAGGCGAAATGACCGGGTCGGTACGATGACCGAATAAACTCGAGTCATGTGAAATGAATACGCTACCTACGAAGTTTGAATACCGACCAGCCACCACCGACCACCGAAAACCGACTGACTCGAAAAGTCGAGTTAATAGAAGTTTTTTCTAGTGACCGCTGACCGATTGACCGACTTGTTATTTTTCGTATGTCGTGACGTGACTCATGAGTCTTTCGGTCGGTCGGTCATTCCAAGCGAATCATAGAAGTGACCGAAATAGCTCAAACGACCGAATGTTTTTAATCTGTGACATAAACGAAATTACTTGGCCAATCATTGGTATCAAGTGTCACTTCTGTTTTGCTTAATATTTTTGAAAACGGACGTGTTTCTGGTAGCACGTATAATTTATATGGTGTATCAAGCTTTTTGTCACATATGCATATTTTTCATTAGAGCTCACTTTTACGATATTTTAAGAACTGTATGGAACCCAATTAAACAGTCTGGCAATTTATAAAAAATTAAAAATGAAGTTTACTGCATTGCAAATAAATTCGCAAGCCCTATGAATAATCGACCGGCCAGTTAACTCGTAAAATCATATTTGGCAATTGGATTTGCCTCAAAAGTCCCAACCAAAAATCAACTTCCGTATCACTGCAGTCTGTAATTATTCACACTGAAACTACTCAGCTGGAAAGGCTTAATTCAATTTGCAAATAGAGCCTCCTGGTTCAGTCAGCCAACAATTAAAAACGCTGACCTAAAGCGAACTACTAACTTTTGCGAATAATTGTAATATTAAAATGGATTGTGCGGTGAATCTGTGGTGATGCCTCGAAGGAAGGAACTGATTGGCCACATATGGTGCGATGTGATAATCGTGGAAAGATGCAGACATTCCCATCAAATCAGCTGCTTATCTTGATTACAAAAACCATCTGACTATGATTAGATCCAAGTCCGAGATTCCTATTAATCGCAGTACGAGATTAATGGCTTAAAGATTTGACCTTTGCGTGAATAATGGCCGTACTATACTACGGGGCTGTGAGTGAGTGTGTCGTACTCCACATAATTCGTATTTATGCTAGCGGAAAGGCTAGTGGGTGTAATTAGTTGGCTTTCATGGGAAATTAATAGAAGCTGATGTGAACTGTATTATCGTTCGTTCGGGGAGCGTCCTGGCACCAAAGGCTGAAGAATCCTCGGTCCTCGATATCTTCGAAAACGATTTTTACAGTGGCGGCGAATTTTTATTACCTACTAGACGATTCCTTTTGATGGTCATGAATAAATTTACATAAAATTCCGAATATCGGCGCAAAAGAAGAGTTCGCCTCTCCACAAGCGGAGTTTCGTCGATGCTGAATAAAATACATGACCTCAATTTGCTGGTAAGACATTCACGTCATAACGATAAGACGGGGAGATATTACAGCAGGCCTTCGGATCACTTCGAAGAAAAATGGCTGGCCATTAACAGGTCATTAAACAAACGACACGAATATTCTATTTGACGGATACATCCATGGATTTATGGTACAACGCGCCACATTATATTATACATTAGCCCTGGGAAAGATTAATTCGAATCGGATTGCCGGGGTTTATTGCTTTCTATATCCTTCGATATCGTTTCGATTTGATCCTTGAGCTGGACGGGACGAGGAGTACTTCGTTCGAATCCGGAACACGAAACGACCCATAAAAGGTTGCCTCTCTCTACCCAAATGAATTTTGATGTGACCTTTTTGTTCGCCCCCTGATGGACAGACACCATCTAGGAAATCTATGTGGAATTTAATTACCACCCACATTTAAGGGTTGTACGTACCTGCTCGTACTACACATCTATCGAAAAGGTATCGACATTGCTCCCCACGTGACATTACAATGCTAATGGCAACGTAATTGGATCACGCGAAATTTAGATACAAGAAAGGGCGAGTTGGAACCAATCGATTTCGATTCTCAGTATCATCCATCATCGCCAATCCATCATAAAATCAGAGACGACTTTCAATTAGAGGAAAAGACGTTCATGATTCTGCGATGTCATTGTCGTGAGCGGTAAGGTTCACTTACACTTGCCTGTCTTTTGTGTAGTTGCCGCACTTCACCGCCCTATGATTGATGAATTTATTATTCTTGTTCGCCCTTATTTCAGGTCTCGCCCGCCCTCCGACGTTGACGACACCGTGTGGGAGTGTGGATGCGCGCGGGTAGTCGTGTAATGAAATTTTAATGGGAACGTACTTACACGTGAAAAAGCGACAGCTTTACTTTGACATGTTTTAGTCGTGATTTGTCATAAATGAGGCGTCAGATTGAAACTGAGTGTTTTGTATTTTAATTGAAAACTTATATTTCTGCAGTTCTGCTCGTTACTGTGTTTATACTCGAGATGAAATCTGTAAGTTGAATCTGACGTAGAACTGGTACTACTTTTTAATAAACTTTATTACTTTTTAAAAAGCTTTATTAGTTTGGGTGAATCCCCTTAGGTGGTGACTTCGATTTCAAGCTACAGATTTTGGTTTCTGTATCTCAAGCACTGCTTATAGTAGGAAGTTGAAACTTACAATTTATATATAGCTCATAGATCGTTGAGACAAAAATTATCGTTATAGTCGACTAGAGTAGAGAGTTGGTCTAGTAGGGCAAAGTACTATATCTGGTTCGAATGGATGGCGTGAAGGTGAAAGAAATATTACTCGAGAACTGCTAAGCGTTTCTACGCTTTCTAGCTGGGAAGTGATTTCAGTACTGAACCACTATAGGAGCACTTTTGTAAAATTGCTCAAATGGTGTCTTGGTTAATTTTCAAGGATGATTGTATTCAGTCAGTCGAATGGAATTGGACCACGTCCCCGACTGAACTAAACTAAATTATTATTTTGTTATATCGTTTTCCAGAGAAAAATAACCGCTCACTCTTCCTACTATCGCATCTTCATCATTGATGGTAGTATAGAGATGCACAAAAAGTAATTATTCGTTATTTAGTATACGCTTCTTTAAACAATTACTAGTATCGAATACCACAATTTGAGAAGTATTCGATAATGCCTCATTTCAAATACCACTCAATAGCATATCTCAAATTAAACACAACGAATTTTACTGTATACCTCGATAGAGGTAAAGTATTTGAAGAAGTATTGAATAGTACCTATATAGTGAAATGCATACCTCGTGATTGATGAAGTATTTGAAAAAGTATCGAATACCAAAGTAACTGAATACTTTGCCATGGAACTCAAATGGTTGCGAGTATATAGTCAAATGAATATCTCATGGTTGGTAAAGTATTTGAAGTAGTATCTAATACTAAATATTGAATACTGAAGTTGATAAATTCATTAATTATTCATTGTTAAAAAGTAATTGAATTGCACATCATTATGATAATCGACGTACAGCAACAAAACTGAAGAAATTGAGAAGTTAATCGTATGCGTCGAAGCCAAAACTTTAATTTCAGTAAATGATACACCCGCATTCGTAGCCATTTCGACGTATGTTCTAGGAAAGGACTTTCTTTTTCTTGCGATGAAACTCTGTAGAAAATGCAATGAAATACAAATGCTTCTTCAATAACTTGGTATATCTTAGACATGGACTGACTTAAATTTATCGTAGAAAATATGTTGAGTTTCCACGACTTTTCTACGATCTGCCTTTTAAATATAACTGTGAAAATGACAAGAAAGTGGTAATTTACATTAATTGAGAAGCAGCATAAATAGTGAAAAATTAATTCAATTTTTTATTCTATTATGATTCTGGGTTATCCTCTTTGCTGATATTTTCAGAGTAAAACGGATAATTTTGCATACATGCATATATTTCATTTATTAACCGTATTACAATTTTATAACAATGATGATTATATTATAAATATTCGGAGGGGATCAAATAAACAGATGATTTTAATTTTAATTTAGTTGAATAAAACGAACATAATACTTATTTTGTTCTCAAAATTGCCACAGTTTGAACGATATCCATGGAGCTGGCATATTAATTTAGTTAAACTTGATCATGCTACCTATACTCTTTTTATATTTACGGAAATAATAGCAAGCAAAATGAATATAAATTCCATATAAAAGTCCTTAAAAAATTACTATATTCGCGTCAACTCTATGTTGGTATGTTAAAATGCATTGGTAGATCTTGTGAATTTTGTATTTTACTTCATTATTTTTTAATAATAAAGCATTGTTATCCGCCTGAAATTTAAAAAAACTTACTTCCCTGAAATTTTGTATTTTTACGTTTTAGGACTATAGTAGACTCCAAAAAAGCAAAAAAACTAAATGTCCGTCTGTTCACCTTAAGACGCCGTACGCTAAACTGTTTAAAGGTACGTAGTTTAGGGCCGGTTTCACAGTCGAAGTTTAAACCAAAAATTTGGCTTAAACTTAGGAATTTGTTCTGTTTTTGGTTTAAACTTCGACTGTGAACTCGGCCCTTAGAAACCCCTAGAGATATTACGTTTAAATTTTTAAGGTAAGTAAAATGGGTAAAACCTTACTAGTGGTATCTTTTGGAGGGAGATGGAGATGTGAGAGGGCGGCTGGAAAGTGTTATAAGGAAAGGAAAAACAATTAGTACGAAACGTTTAATAGCAGGGATTGAATTATTCTAAAATCTATATCTCCTGAACAATTGATGGCAGAAGGTTGAAACTTTGTGGTTGTCTTTAGGAATACTTCAAGATTAGACAAGTGCTAAAAATTTCAAGGGTGGTCTTAGGGTGTGGGGTGAAAAACTTTGGATAACAGCATCTTCCAAACCAATTACACCAGGAAGATAACATTTGGTTTCTGCATCTGGGATCATAAGAGGAGTCCACTAACAGTAAACTTTTTGAGGGAGGAGATGGAACATGAAAGTGGAGGAATAGCAACTTTTCAAAAATTTAGTTCTTATATATCGAAAACCGTACTTAGATATGATGTTGAAAGTTTTACAGGAGTTGGGGTCAGTAGATAACTAGTAGGGAAACAAATTTTGGGGCTGTAGGTGTTGGGGCGTGATGGTGGAAGGGGAAAACGTTCCAATATTGATTTCTCAAAAATGGTAATGAATAGAAAGCTAAAAATTTAGGATTACATTATATAGAATCTCCATAGAGACAACATCGAAATATAAAACTTTTGATAGCGGTAGTAAAGTACGGGGATGAGAGGAAGTTTTTTGTTTCTCAGAAACAGTTTATGCTGGAAAGTTCAAAATTAGTACATTAATGTAGATGTGCTACTAGGGCAATTCAACAAAAAAAGTTAAGAGTTTTATTGGCGTTCAGAGTTTTAGTAAAAAAATGTCCGTGAAAACCATTTTTTCACGAAATTCATTAAAACGATTAGAATTATGTATATTGAGATATTTTACTTCTGCTTGTTCTTTACATAGGTACCCGCACCTACATCTAAACTCTAACGGGGTGTGATGCTGTTGTGTACATATTCACGAATTTCTATATATGTATACATATTTCTTAATCAGGAAGCTATGTTGAGTGTTATTTTTTAGGTTATCCGTTGCATAGCAACCTTCTCAACATCAAACGCTTTTCCCGAAAAATAATAAACTTCCGCCCAAACTGTTGGCTGTTTTTCACATGAAACTTTCATTAAGTATTCTTCTAATCTACGAACTTGAACTTGATTCTTAGTACAAAAACAACTTTCGTTGCAAAACTGATAAATCAGTTACCAGAATCAATAACAAATAAAAATACCAATTTCATGCCAGAAACTTCTTAGATACACATCTATTGCCAAGACTAGCCGTAACTATTCGTCTCTTTTATATCTTTCAGACTAAACCATGATTCTCAGAAGATCTGGATAAAACCATGGAAAGCAAAAAAACCATCGAGACAGCAATATTGTTGGTAAGTAAAGGCCTGACCCACATTTACTCTACACATTACACAGGATAACACAAATATGTCAGGAGACAAAATAGCACAACAATATAACACAAATAGGAAGGAGTAGGTTGTACGTATCATCCATGCCAATGCCACACATGCCAGCAGGACTCTATTCGAGTTAGGACGAAGGACGATCCGCAACTGACAGCGTAAGAAGACAAAATATGAAACATTACCAAAGGCATTTTACCCAGAGGGTGATTATACGCTACAAATGAGACGCTATCATAAATTCACGACAGTATTCCCATTAGCATAAAAAGGGATTCCCCGAATCATCCGTGCTTTTTTCCGTTAGAAAAATTATTAGCAGTATTGTGGGTGTGCGATCTGTGAACCTACACGAACTTGGTGGCATCAGCTTTAAAACTTTCCCGAGTTGCTAAAGTTCTTGTCAGACTTAGCTCTTGAAAGGGCAACGTTTTCATTTTGATCCTTTTATTACCCAAACAAAAAATAAAATGAAAATAAAAAGTTGTAATCCAATGCGATTAGTGATACGAAAAGCCATACACATTCGCTATGCGAAGCCAAGCAAGGATAAGAAGGATAAGGCGGAAGAGATTGGTGCTGTGTCACCATTTGATGATGTGGTTATGTAGTGTATCCTGATGCCAGCTAGTCTGGAACCAGAAAGACTATAAATCTGTGCGTTTTGGAATGAATTATTCAGGACGAGGAGCGAGAGGAGATTCGCATGGAATGCTCGTAAAAATTCGAAAGAAAAAAAAAAACTGGGACATGAAGTCAAGTGGAATTTGTATTACGAGTGTAGAGATTTGCGACGCCAAATTATGTAATCCCTTTTGGAGCGAGGGTAAGCCCTGTTGGAAGGACACAGCCCAACAAGAACAATAAAAAAGGGAAAAGATTGCCAATCCAAACAACCCATTTCGACGTCTCATGTCATTTGTCTAAGGTACCTAATTGAGGCTAGTTAGAATCCAGATAACGTTTGCCGCAATCTTTTTTCCCAGACCAACCGCATGAGTTACTATTTCCCCGTTTTCAATATCAACATTATCAGCATTCGTGCACGTGGGTCAGGACGGGTGTCTTCTCGAAGGGCAGGTATTCTGGTGGAGGGACAACAAAGTGCTTACACCGTTCTGCGGCATACTTTTCTAGGTACGAGTAACTTGGCACGGCAACTTCTTACCCACATCCTTCCGCTAATCCACTCGACTGAATTGCACTATGAATTATTAACGAGTTGAGCGGATCGATTGTTTCGAAATCCTCACATACGTACGTTCCCGAATCGAGTTCCTTGTTGCACAGGCGATAGTTTCTCTCCACGTTCACACCCTATCAGTACTTGGACCCCGAAAAGAACCTGAACCACCGAAAATAGGTACGATAACCTTCTTTCATAAAACGGTACCGTATACCGAATAGGGGGTAGTTTAGTGGTTGAGTCGTTCGGTTTTCAAACTACGAGTACAGATTCCTTTTGTTTTAGTATTTATTCGGTTCTGCGACGAAGGACGAACAAATCTAGAATCCTTCTACTGTTCAATTTCGTTCAAGTTAAGCAGAAATGGTGGCACCGTTGTAAAATGAATAACTTATCGGATAAATGGAATCAATTTGCCTTCATCACGACATCGGAGCGTCCGTACTTTTGATAAATCAATGCACATCGGTCTGACCGAATTTTAATTGAAAACGATTTGAGACGGTCGTTGAACATATCGACGATTTATTGATTCGATTTTTGACCACCAGTTCTGCGACCATAAAAATCAATGGACGGTAAATTTAGGTCGTAAAAAAAATTCGGAAATTCCAAATTTAACGTAAAGTGCAAAGCCATGCTCCTGACTGACCAGCTTTTATAGCTCGATACGCTCCAGTGTTTGGAAAATAGGAAAAAGTTAAAGGAACGGAAAGCACGTGAATTTGTAGAAAGTAATCAACTTCTTCGTTTGATTTATCGTAAGTTTCGCCAGATGAAAAATCTAAAAAAAACTGTCACGATATACGCGATATATGTACATAGTCCGCTCGGAATAAGCAATTCCACATATCGTATTCAATGCCAATTAGCGATTTAGATTTTATTTAAAAAGTCTTCGTTGGAACAGAAAAACAGGCTTTGCTCTCAAAGGCTGATATTTCCAATTAACCTATTTTAATCAAGTGGATATTTGAAAACGCTTTTAGTCTTTTGTTGAGCAACGACAGGCGATCTAAGAAAGCAAGAGAGCATAAGGAAGTGATCTTATAACGAGAAATTTGTATACCAAGGGTTTTTTTTTGGTTGATGGTATGACGCGATTAATTGATGTTTATGAAGCAACACCTTGTCATATAAACATATACGGAAATATTTTGATAAATTGTAGCAATATTGCTCCACAGAGTTCGGATGATTTTAAACAACTTCAATTTATTTTGCTCGCTCCCCAAAATCTTAGGAATATTTTTGGATAGTTTTTCTACTTCTCTGCACAGTAAAAAAAAATCTGCCAACAGTCTGGGCGCAACTTTATTATTTTTCCGGCAGAAGTTCAGAATGCGTTCAATTCGGGGATGCGGTGTATGTTACTATGTGACTGAAAACCTAACAAAAAGTTCGGGAAGCGGTTAGAAAAGGGTGTAACATATGAATTAAATAATTGGGTCATATTCCGGGATGCGGTCTAGAAGTTGAAAAAAACAAAAATTAAAAATAGGTGATTATTAAACAAGCCTGGGGAAGTGAAAACATATTCGATATCTGATCAGACCTGAGAAACATGGTGGAATTCATGAAAAAGTATACAACCAGTTTACACCCTCTTAGGGGTCGAATTTCAAAAAATCTTGAAAACACATTCTAGGTATTCATATGAAGAATCCGTAGAATAAAAATGAATTCAATATTTCGAAAGACCTAGTAGGTATGACGAAAATCGTGAAAATATATGCATTTTATGTTTACTGATATTTTTTTTTGCCCCCCCTTCTGAACGCCAATGAATATTCGAATTTTTTTTTATCAGAATTACTTTTCTAGTTAATTTACATATATGTACCGAGTTTCAACTTCTTAGCATAAGCCGTTTTAAAGTTAGGAAAAACACCCCCACCACCGTACCATACTACCCTTAAAAAAAATTTATTTTTCCAGCATACCACTACTATAGCTCTATCTAAATACCAAATTTCAGCTTCCTATCACTATAAATTCTTAAGCATCGGAACTTTTTCTTTCTCACCCTTCCCCACCCTCACCCACTACACCCACACCCCCAAACTTTTTTTCCCTACTAGGGTTCTATTAGGCCTACTTCTGGTAAAAATTTGAAGCATCCATCTTACACTGCTCTTGAGATATGAAACGTGTTATTATTGAAAAATTCTTATCCCCTCCACTTACGTACTCCCCCGCCCCCTTCAAAGATTTTACTTTGAGCAATCTTTATTTATCAAGCTTTATATCCAAACCGAATTTTGTTTTTCTGGTGCCACTGGTTTGGGAGATATCGTAATCTTAAGTATTTCAACCCCCACCCCCGTACGTCACTTCCCCCACCCAAAAATTATGTTTCAATCTACTCTCCTAGTATAACTACAGATATTTGTTAAGTTTTAATTGCTTGCTATTAACGGTTTAGGAGATATAGATTTTAGAATGTGTCGATCTCGACTTTTTTGCGGACTTATTGCTTCCCCCTCCACTCCCACACCATCATCATCAATGGCGCGACAGCCCAAATCGGGCCAGGGCCTGCAGGATACATTGTCTGAAGTCATCTCGGTTCAGCGCCCGCGTCCTCCAGTTTGTGCATCTAAGAAGCGATTTGCAATCTGCGTCAACTGAATCCTCGTATCTTTTTCGCGGTTTTCCCACCGGTCGCTTGCCATGGGCTCTACCTTTCAATGTGCGCTTGGGAATTCTTCCGTCATCCATTCGCTCCACATGACCTGCCCATTGCAGCTTACGGAATTTTATAAGAGTCGATGCGGCTGGGTCGTCATAGATGTTATACAACTCGTTGTTGTACCGAATACGCCATTCAGTGCCTTCTCTTACTGGTCCCAAAATTCTTCGAAGAATTCGTCGTTCAAAAGCGTCTATTGATTTTTCAGACGCTTGGGTGAGAGTCCACGTTTCACTTGCATATAGTAGCACAGGTCTTATTATGGTCTTGTATATGCGAAGTTTGCTCAGCCTGTGCACTTTTTTCGATTTTAAAATCGGGAGAACCGAGAAATATGCCTTATTTGCTAGTGTGATCCGTTGATTTACTTCGTCCCGTTCGTTGCCGTCTCTTACAAGGTGTGATCCCAAGTATGAGAAATGATCCACATTCTCCAGATTGTAGTCCCCCAAGGTCATATTTTGTCTAGTTGGCGCGTTTCTTCTTGTTTGGGTCATGAACTTGGTCTTATTCTCATTGACCCTTAGCCCGACATCCTTTGCTGCTGAGTCTAGACAGTGGAAGACTTCCTTTGCGTCTGGAACAGATCTGGCCATGATGTTTACGTCATCCGCGTACACCACTAGTTGAGTGGACTTGATTAGTAGGGTACTTCTGGTATCAACGGGTACCTTTCTGATGACATATTCCAGGGCAAGGTTGAAGAGCATGGGAGCGAGTCCATCTCCCTGCTTCAGGCCGGATTCTGTTCGGAAGCTTTGGGTTAGCTCGTTTTGTATCCTTACTTGGGATTCAGTGTCAGTCATGGTCATTTTTGTTAATCGGACGAGTTTTGATGGGATTCCAAAGTCGAGCATTATTTTATATAGTACATTACGATCTATACTATCGTATGCCTGTTTGAAGTCCACGAAGATCTGGTGCACGTCAATGTTATACTCCCAACATTTTTCTAGCACTTGTTTGACTGAGAATATCTGGTCAATAGTAGATCGTCCGGTTCTGAAACCACCTTGGTATTCGCCGATAATACTTTCTGTATAAGGCTTTAATCGATTATGAATTACTTTCGTCAGTATTTTGTAGGACGTACACAACAATGATATGCCTCTGTAATTTTCACATCGCAATTTATCTCCTTTCTTGTAGATTGGACATATAATGCTTTGGCGCCAGTCGACGGGTATTTTTTCTTCCATCCAAATTTTTGTCACGATTTTGTGTAGGAGGTTGGCGAGGTATGGACCGCCTCCCTTTAGGAGCTCTGCTGGTATTGCATCAACTCCGGGTGATTTATGTATTTTTTGGTCGCGCAGGGCTGCTTCCACTTCTCCGATAGTGGGTACCGTAGTTGATGTCTGCTCATCCGATGGTGCACTTGATGTTATAATTGGGTCGGTGGTCGTCACTCTGTTAGGGTTCAGCAGCTTTTTAAAGTATTCAACCCATCTTTGTTTAATTTGTTCTGCGTCACTAAGGATATTTCCTTCCTTGTCTTTACAGAGGTTTGTTCGTGGCTTATAGCCTTGTCTTATTTGTTTGACGGCAGTATATGCGGATCGTAGATTATGTGACTTCATGTCAGTATTTAGGTTTATAATTATGTCATTGTTGTGTTTTCGTTTCTTTCGTCTGCAGATTTTGTTTGATAATCGCCTAAGCTCGTCGTATCCTTCTTTTTTGGCTCTCGTCGGTCTTTCAATGTACGCCTTGTGAGCTTCATTCTTTTTCGTTATTGCGTCACTACACTCATCATCGAACCAGTCATTATGTTTCTGCTGAGATTTTAATCCAATGATCTTTTCTGCTGTCGTTCTGATTCCATCTCTCAACTGTGTCCACTCTTGGTCGATGGTTGTCACTTCGTCAGTTCGTGATGTTTCAAAGTGATTTTGTAGCGCTGACTTATAGGCTGACGCGACAGTCTCGTCCTTTAGTTTATCGATGTCAAATTTGGGTGTCCTGCCCTTTTTGGAGTACCCGCATAATGCCACTCGACATCGATATTTCACTTTTACGAGATAGTGGTCGGAGTCGCAGTTTGCTCCGCGAAAAGATCTAACGTCTAGAATGCTGGTCGCAGCCCTTCTCTCGATCAGAACGTGGTCAATTTGATTGAAAGTGCGACCATCCGGAGATGACCACGTTCTTTTATGAATGTTGCGATGGGGGAAGCATGTTGAGCTTACAACTAAGTTTTTGCTGGTAGCGAAGTCGATTAGACGTTGTCCATTGTCATTGGTGGTGTTATGGAGACTGTGCCTTCCTGTGGTTCCTCTATGTGTCTCCTCTTGTCCAACTTTAGCATTGAAGTCTCCTAGAAGTATCTTTATGTCGTTAGATGGCAAAGAGTCAAATGTTTGTTCTAGGGTGTTGTAAAAAATGTCCTTCACTGCATCATCCTTTTCCTCTGTTGGAGCGTGACAGTTTACCAGCCATACATTGAAAAATTTTGTTTTTATGCGGATCGCACACAGTCTTTCGTTTACGGGTTTGAAGTCGGTGATTAAGTTCTTAAATTTTATATCTACCACGAAAGCTACTCCAAATTCCCTGCTTCCCGAAGCTTTTCCACTGGTTAGTATTGTGTGTGTCCGCAAGTCATTAACCTCACATCCAAGCCATCTCGTTTCTTGGACCGCCAGAATGTTGATGTTGTATCCTGAAACTTCATGAAGAAGCTCTCGCAGTGCACCTGTTCTGTAAAGGGAGCGAACGTTCCAAGATCCAAAAGAGTAGTCCTTAATGCGTTGCCAGAGTCGTTGCCGTTGATCCAATCTTTTCCGAGGCTGTAGTCCTGCTTTCGGAACAATAGGTTTTTTTCCGGGGATGGGTTGTTAACCCATCGCCCAACCCCCAACCTGGAGGACCAGGTCTATGGTACATAGACGTGTGAACAACTTTCGGTTATGGTGTGCTGGAGTTCTCACAGCTATGCCGCGAGTCCAACTACACCAATTTTTAGACCTACTTCCTGAGACGCACTGGTGTTCCTGGCCATTCAGGATGTGTTCACTCGCTCCTCCTTATCTCAACCTGGGCTTGCGACCGGCTATGGCGCACTCCCACACCCCTTCACCCATATCATCAATTTTTTTGCAAATGGGTCCACTATCAAAGCTTTATAGAAATTCCAAGTTTCAGTCTCCTAACATAAGTGGTTGCTGAGATCTAGAAGCCAAAATTTTTCGTCTAAAACGCTTCCCCCACCTTCCCCCTCACACCCCCACCCCTAAAAATAATGTCAATTCAAGGGGTCTACCTAGTCTATTCCTAGAAAAATTTTTAATTTAATAGCTCCACTGGTTTGAGAACTACGAGCCTTCAAAGGATTTTGGCGGTCGACGTACGGCGTACGGCGGACAGACGGAGTGAAAAATCAATAACAATACTGTTTTGTTACTAATAAAGTAAAATCCATTGGCCGCTATTCACAGTCGTCATAAAGTTGGCTTTGGAATAGAGCTGACTTTAGTGTCGTATAATTTATATGACACTAAAGTCAGCTCTAACTTAAAGCCTACTTTATGATGACTGTGAATAGCGGCCATTGACTTTAACATCTTTTGGATAGTAGGCAAATATATCTAACTTTCTTAAGTAAAATTACATTGGAAAGTAATAGTCAATTTTTTGGGTAGTAAATTTCATACATACATACATACTTTATTGATCAAAATTTGTTACATGTGTCATTTAAATTCTAAATACATGGCCAGGGGATCAGAAATAAAAATCTTTACAACCTTATTAGCTAATGAGTTTTTGCCATTGGGCGGATATTTTGATAAATACTATAATTAGTTTTCATTGATTAAAGGAAAATGATGCAGTAGTAAATTTCAATTCACAATCAAAAAATTTTAATTTGTAATCAGCACATTACAATTTTGAAAGCAGCAAATTTACTATATATATTCTCTAAAAAATGGTATAATTAGCACTCTATATTCTCTAAAAACATGAAATTTTTAAGTGCTTGAAATGGGTACTTTTACTTGAAAAAATGAAATATTCTGGAAACTTCAAGTAAAAATTGGACTGAAAAGTCAATTTTTTTAAAACAGTGTGCGTATAGGTTTTTTTAATTTTTTTCTTTTTTTTATCAAGCCAGAAAGTTCGATAATTGGGGTTAAAAACTGAAAATAAAGTTCAATTAGCCGCCATTTTGTGAAAACCCTACGTAGCGAAGAGCATTATACTTTACATGTTCAGAATCTTTTTGACATTTTTGTTTTAAATCAACCGACTGCATGTAATCTTGGGAATCTCAGATCGTGCGAGCGATGGACATTCTTAATGCCGACCATGACAGCAGCGACCCCGGTTGTTATATAGTTATGAAAAAAATTATTTTCGTACCTCAACATACTATATATACTTTCAAATGAAACCAACCTGGATAAAGTCGAGCGTTTTAGACGAAAAATTTTGGTTTCTAGACCGCTCAGCAACCGCTTATGTTAAGAGGCTGAAACTTGGAATTTCTATAGAGCTTCGATAGTAAACCCAATTGCAAAACAATTACTGATCTAGGTGATGGGGTGTTGGAGTGGGGTGGAAAATAATACGTTCGAAATGCAAAAAAGCTGAGATCGATACATTGTAAAATCCATATCTCCTAAACCGTTAATGGAAAGCAATTAAAAATATCTGTAGTTATACTAGGAGAGTTGATTGAAATTTTTGAGTGGGGGCAGTGGCATACAGGAAGAGGAGTGGGTGGTTATATGTATTACGAAATCTCACAAACCTGTTGCACTAGAAAAATAAAATTCAGTTTGAGTGTAAAGCTTGACAAATAAAGATTGCTCAAATTGAAATCTTTTAAGGGGGTAGGTGAGCATAGAAGTAGAGGGGATAAGAATTTTTCAAAAATAACACGTTTCATATCTCAATAACAGTGTAAGATAGATGCTTCAAATTATTACCAGAAATAAGCCCAATATAACCCTAGTAGGGAAAAAAATTGGAGGTGGGGGTGTACAGGGTGAGGGTGGGGAAGGGTGAGAAGGAAAAAGTTCTGATGTTTATATCTTAAGAACCTATAATGATAGAAAGCTGAAACTTGGTACTTAGATAAAGCTATAGTAAAGGCGTGATGGAAATGTAAATTTTATTTAGGGGTAGTATGGAACGGAGGGGGGGGGTGTTTTTCCTAACTTTTGAACGGCTTATGCTTATTATTTTCATTCTTCATATGAATACCTAGAAAGTGTTTTCAAGATTTTTTTAAAATTCGACCGTTTTATACTTTTTCATAAATTTTACCATATCTCTCAGGTCTGATCAGATATCGAATATCTTTTCACTTCCACGGGCTTGTTTAATTTTTTTTTCAACCTCTAAACCGCATTCCGGAATATGACCCAATTATATAATTCATATATTACACTCTATTCTAACCGTTTCCCGAACTGTTTGTTAGGTTTTCAGTCACATAGTAACATACACCGCATCCCCGAATTAAACACGTTGCGATCTTCTGCCGGAAAAATAATAAAGTTGCGCCCAGACTGTTGGCAGATTTTTTTCAATACTTTCTATTATCCCCGTCTTATATATTTTGTAAAGCTCCTCCTTTATTCGAAGTCATGGAATCCCACAGTGCAGTTCTATGTCCCTCATTTAATTTTACTAAAATAAAATATATGTATCCGCGATTACATTCGACTTGTAAAGCTTTCACCAATTATGAAATGAAATTACCAGTCGATTTTTACCCATAGCCGATTGTCAATCAGGCTTACACCGACATTATACTAAATTCCGATTCCAATCCAATGTTCAACTGACACATGACAAATCCGAATGCATTTCAACATTCGACTGCATACGTACCAATGACAGGTAGGAGCATTGATCAGATTAGTCTATCACTTGAAAATGACAATTTATTTTAATAGCCGCAATATTGACAAGGTATAAAGTACGAGTACGCAAAGGCTCCAGTCATAATATAATTAATGCTCTCACCCTTAAAATGATGCATTCGATTTCCAACACCTCAGTGTTCAGTGTTGCGTAATGTCCTCACAACCTTCTAACCCAAACTATCAACTTACTTCATATTTTAATCCAAATCCGCTTGCAGTCACTTTACAAACTGGAAGAAAACAAACAACAAAACTGTCCAGACTCGTCTTAAAACCTAATAAATGACTGCTCATACATGCACATATGCAGCTTTCAAATCCCCGTCCATCTACCGACCATTGTCCAGTGCAGTTCTTCGTTGAATTGATACTTTTCTGAAGCCCTACATCCATCCGTTGAGCCTGTTTATTTACCGCCCACATTTCAATCCGAGATTACGTTAAACTTTATCGCGAGTGTAAACTAAACAGCAGGTCTAAGCCGTAATCCTATTACGGCCATCCATAACTGACGATAAAAACTCAAGTGTGCTGATCGCCTTAGAGCTGACAAGTGGATTTGAGTCAGTTTCAGTTGGATTTGAATTTTGAAAAACGTTCTGGCTTGCTGACTGGCAGCGTTCCAAAAAGTGTTGACAATCCCGATGACGTCCTCGTGGAGCTTAACCTTAAATTCACTGTTGTCCGGATGTACCATCCACCGAACCCTCCATACTACGAAGTTCTGACTTCTTTCCCATGTCATGAATCAGTTGGGATAGTCGAGTCAGTCAGTCAGTCAGCGTGACAGGAGTTGTATGGGACCGTAAAAATGGAAAGGATGGGATATAAGCCGGGATACACGTTCCATTACATCCTGTCAGACCTGCTTTTACTTCAGGTGTGAATTATTGAAAACCCTCTCGCTCATAAATAAATAATTATTGCTGAAAGCCAATGCACGGGGAGGCGGGGTATTTAAAGGATAGTTCAGGTTGTTCGCTTCCTGTCGCCCACCTCGTGCTCTTTGAAACAAGAAATGCTTTGTGCTACAAAACAATGCTAGGAAACAAACAAACAAACAAACGTAGGTCACGAAAGACACTTCATCACACCACTCTGGTAACGAAGTATTTCGTACAAATCTCATGAAATATGAACGTGCCAGTGTTCCCAGATTAATAAATGAGTCATCGTGTACTCTGTCTATTTTTAACGGCAAAACAGCAATAAATTATACAATACAATTTCACATTTTTTTTTTGTTCTCTTCTGTTTCGTTTTAGGTCACAGCTAGTATAGTTATCCTTAGTACTACTGCAGTTAAATTGAATGCGAGCGAAGCGTTCGATAACACGTGGCCGACGGAAAGCGATTTGGAAAATGAGTTAGAGGTAAGTTTCGTATGAATTCCTTGTTTATTGCAGAGTATAATAATGCGATCAGTAGCATCAACGTTATTTCTACTTGTACCCAAAGGAACCATCCTAGTCGCTTCAACTACAAAAAATGTGTGATCCTGGGCAACAACCTCAACCTGTCGACAGGACTTATTCGTCACATATGTTCCTTGAACATCCTCTTCGATAGTATTTTCTTCGATCAAATTTGAAACATTGCGAGAACTGAAATACATTCTATTTTATGTATGGGTATACGCAATGAGTGTAGAACATATTTAATCCTTGATCCTCAGTATCTGATTCCTTGCTGCCACCAAATGCTATCTGTGCCGTTGTCATCAAGAAAACTTTTCCGCTGTGCCTAAGCCGCATGACGCATTTGTTACATTTCATTCTTTGCACAGATGTTCTAAGTTCCAAACGTTTAGCAAATTCCCAAAAAAGGAAGCAAGGGAAATAGTCAACTATCTGATGGATTAAGATTTGATCCACTATGGATTCCATTCTGAACGCCGAACATGTGGCATTTGGGCTTGCGTCACAAAACTATTAAACTCTTTCCGAATTCGGCGTTAGTCAAATCCTTACGCATGACATCGATGAAACATTTTATAGAGTTCGTCTGCTAGTTAAACTTAATAAGAATCAATGCCGCAACAGCCCAAATTTGGTCTATGCCTTGAATTAATGCTAGAGTTACTTTATTACTAGACCAACGGAACACTAGGAAGTGAAGTGGTCAGCCACATGCTCGTCCGTGATTATTACCCCCATTTTAACTCAGGTACTCATTTAAGGCTGAGTGAACTGGTAGTCCGGCACCTAGTAGTTACTTTCATTTTCAAACGAATTTTCTCTTTCAGCAAAAGCGTGGAAAAAGTCCGGCGTGGTCGGCATGGTCAGATTGGTCGACGTGTTCACGTTCGTGTGATGGTGGCGTCGCCCAACAACTACGAAGATGTCATTCGCCGAATGGATGTCGCGGCGAAGGTATACGATACAAGATATGCAACATGCAGCCATGTCCGGAATCGCAGGACTTCCGAGCGCATCAGTGTGCAGCGTACGATGACGTGCCGTACGATGGCACTCTATTCAAATGGACCCCACACTATGATTACGTCGAACCGTGTGCGTTAACTTGCAGGTGAGTTCGTTAACTTTTCTTTAATTTACTTTACCTTTTTTCTAACTTTTCTATTGGTATACAACAAAAAACGAATGTCTTCTTGGCCGTAAACTGCGTAGGTACATACTTTTTTTGCATTTTACAACATCTGACATTTTCCATTAGATGCGATAGACATGATTTCCCTAGAAAAATACAACCTCCACGATTTTATTCTTTTGAATTTGAAATGAAGCTTTTTTCTGAAAAATGAGGAAAAAGGTTCTTTTCACGTCTTGCAGATGATATTTTGCCACGATTTCAAGGATTTTACCTTGGAAACTTGAATATTTACAATTTGCGGTAAGTGAAGTAGCTGCGAGTGCGAAGTCTACTATTCGCAAGTTCATTGAAAGTGGATGCTGTCTGGGGTTGAATTTGAAATGAAAAGAGACACAATTTGAATCGGGTTACGAAGAACAGCCTAGGCGAAGACAGATTACCTCTGGTTTAGACTATCTATGACTATGTGATATTTTAAGAAACAAATTTGTCCCATTGCCACCGAATTGGTACGCGAACCACGAACCTCAGAAGGAGAATCCTACGAAATGAGGTCATTTTTTAGTAACCAATATATTAGATTAGTGACATTAACTAAGATATCGCTCCGTTCGAAATTACCTACACCGAAACGTTTATGTAGCACGGCATACAGTTTGAAAGGATTTAGGTGGGGATATGTCGGTGACTCGTTTATAATGATATCAATAAATTGTGTTATTATTATACCACTCTCTCCGCTTATTATTGTAAAAAAAAGCAAGTTAGAACAGCAGTAGCAGTGTCTCAAAAAAGCTTTGGTATAGTTATATGTCCTAGAAAGGTCATTAGGAATTAGGAATGCCACTTAAGTGCAAATGTATCAAATTTAATACATTTTCAATACATTGATACATCTGCTGAAAAGTGAATATATTTTGAAACTAGATAACATTTACCACGTTTTTGCCATCCATACCTCAAATTAAAATGTGAATGTGACAATGCCTTGCGTACACCAGCTCGAAATACATATCTCCAATTAGGCCCTGGACTATAATCTGCAAGAAAGATGTAAATTCATAAATTGCAGTTGGTTCCCTGTATGTAATTGAAGTATAAGTGACCATTTGCTCTTGAAGCAATAAATGCACTTGCTTTTTAAAACTTTTTAAAGTTTCTATAGAGCACAACAGAGCATCATTTTTCTGTCTACAAGTAGTCAAGTATTCTTCCGAAGTGCTCTTCCAGAGAACTAAGTTTATGTAGGACAGTAAGCAGATTCAATCTGTAAATAAAGCACACAAAACTTTAGTTTTATTGAATTTTCAACGAAATGGGAAAAGCAGATATTGAAATTGTCATATTTATTTTGATTGTTGGTGTGCTTGCTTGGCTCATCTAGGCGTATCCAGGCTTGCTTGATGTATCCTTCTAGGCTAGCTACGCTACCACGTGTTTATATAAACGTAGTGTACCCTGTCCGCTGCTCTACTTAAATAACACTGTGAAATAAATATAATTATATCTCCGTACTTTTCACCTTTGCTTGAAAAATACATAAAACGTTCAAAGACCCTTCGGTAGGACTCTTAAATTGAGGAGATACTTGACTGTTTTTTTTTTGCCCAGTATATGATAACACCTCCCCACCAAGTAATAATAAAATTAATATCCATACATTTATGGCTTTTTAATCAAATACTGAAATTTATTTACTCAAATAATTAAATTCTGCACAACAGTTTTCCCAATGATAGTCGAACGGATCCATAGACAAAGAGGAATTAAATTTTTATTTAAATAAGACTGGTACTCTGTTCCACTAAAATTAACAATTGCGGAAATTTAAATTGAATTGAATTGACTTATCAATCAAAAATTTTTTGGCTGGTTATTTTTTTTCAATAATCTCATCATTTCAATATTGTACAACTTTTCATTTGGTGGAGCAGCTTAAGGGGCTTTATATAGCAGTTATCTCCGTTGCCAGAAAATTAAAAAAAAAATTAAATTGTTTGATAAGACTGAAATTAAAGGATATATAGGTATGTAACCCTGTGACTCGGTGACTCTGGGATATCGTGTATCATGGTAATCTTGTCTACCAGATTTTGGGGAAGGTGCTTCAGTCTGGTACACGGACAGCTCTAAGACCTATAGTGGAACTGGAGCGGGCGTATTTGGACACAATTGTAAAATATGGATGGCAATGGGACAAACAACTACTGTGTTTCAAGATGAGGTACATTGCCATAGAGCTGTGCGCAGGTAAACTTCTACTGAATAAGCCCAAGGGCGCTACAGTTATTATCTAACTAATCTGACAGCCAGGAGGCACTGCTAGCGCTGAAATCTTATTGTTTTCGCTCTAAGCTTGTGTGGGACTGTCATACTCTTCTTAAAGAGCTGGCCCATCATAATAGTCTAACCCTGATGTGGGTGCCAGGACATGAGAGTATTCCGGGTAACGAATCGGCTGACCAGCTAGCCAAGCGGGGAGGCAACTAGCCATGTAAAGGCTTAATTTAGGACGGCATTTTAAAGTGGGTAAATCTACAGGTGGAACTTCCTTTCAGGACTTAGACAGTCAAAGAAATTCCTGACCTTCTCAATTAGGAGAGCTTCGGAATTCCTTTCCTTAAGTAGGTATAACGCACGGGTTATAATGGGATATTTTTCAGAACATTATTTCCTTAATTATCACCTTAAGATCATCGGTAAGGTATCACTAGATACATGTCGATTCTGTGATATCACATCTGAAACCACGGCACACATTCTGTGTGATTGTGATGCAGTGGGCAGATCAAGAAGGCAAATTCTCGACGGATTTACCCTCACCTATAAAGACCTGTCTAAGACTCCCCTGAAGAAACGAAACAAAAGACCTCTCAGGTGAAGCAGTAAGGCTTCTACAGTCTCTACTGAACTTAATAATTAATTAATGTAACCCCTTCTCCTTGACGATTGATCATTCCCTTGATATGTTCGATGGAGAGAACAATAGAGATATAAATACTGCAGATGACAAGGCGTTTTTGTTTGAAGCAAAATTTAACGTTTTTGTATGGAGCGTTTGATGCCAGGTAGCAATGAAATCAAATAGTAGCTTATCTCCAACTATCTTCTGGCGAGCTTGTACGCCTTATCATTGTCAGGGAGACACGGTAGAAGATAAAAAGAGGATAATGGATGGAGGATGGATGGAGGATGGATGGATGGAGGATGGTGGATAGTGGATAGAGGATGGCAGATGGAGGATGCTGGATGATAAAGGAGGTAGATAGAGGATGGTAGATGCAGGATAAAGGATGGAGAACAAAGGATGGAGGATAAAGGATGGAGGATGGAAGATGGAGGATGGTGGATAGAGGATAGAGGATAGAGGAGGGGGATGGTGGATAGAGAATGGAAGATGGATGTAGGATTGTGGATAGAGGATGAAGTAATGGAAGCAACGGTATAAATGGGAGCAACGGGAGTAACACGAGCATCGGGAGAAATAGAAGCAACAGAAGAATCAGGACCAATGGTTCAACTGGAGAAACGGAAGCAACGAGAGAAAGAAGACCAATGAATGAACCGGAGGAAAGGAATCAATGGGAAAAATGGAAGTAACAGGGGCGATGGAACAACGTGAGCGTAGCGAGCGTAGCCGCGGTACGCGACTAGTACTTAATATTCAAAGATGTCATGCTCATACACTATTCTTTTTTATTTTCAACTGAAAATTTTATAGTGGGGTTCCTGTAATTTATAGTCCTCAAGCCTTTAAATGTAGCAATAGTCGTTTGCAGTTTCCTGGTTGTTAGAATTTAATCAACAACATTGAAGACGGATTAAGTTCAAAACCTTTTAGTCAATTGCACAGCGGTTAATCAAATCGAAATATAAAGTTGCTGTTCTTTTTTTCCGAAACGTTAAATTGAATTATGTACCCCGTTCCTGGAAAACCAATTTCTTTCAGTGAAAATTTATCCAGATTCCTTCACATTTCAATTTCCATAACCTTTTTGTTCGAGAACTATACGATTCTCTATCAACTTATCATAACAATTGAGAAAAACCCGAGAAGATAATTCCAATATTTCAGCAATACGAGTACATACAAACATCGTTCGATCTAAAATACATCCACCTGCAATACAAGGGGCTAAAAAATGTATGAGAAATTGCAAAAATATTCATTCGATCGATCCTTGTGTATCCAATAAAAAGTACATTCGCCGGCATCTCGAAAAATAGTATCCGGTATCGTTTTTGCCAGTCAATTTTGTTGATCCTTTTTTTTCTTCATTTTTATTCCGAAAATCCTTCCTGGCACTTTGTTTATAACCGCATGAAACATGGCAGGCCAAAACGCTATTGTCTGCAAATATTCCAAAGTCACTTTTCGCTCGCCGAGAAGAAGCACGTTGCCACGTATGGAAGCTGCCATCCATTAAGCCGTCATACCCTAAACACTCTACCGTAGGATGAAATACTCACATAAAATAAATATTTCACCTCAGCTTTTTACTACTATTACGTCGAGCGAAGCGATCCAGGACACTCAGTACGTACAAAGGAAGTACGAAGGATGGGGGGTTGTATCTAGTATTTTAGTGCGCTACTCTTGACAAGGAATGGTGAAGATCGAAGCGCACCACACACCATAAACATATTACGGTTATGGCAATGGTTTGCAGCTCTTGTCTAACCAGGACACAATATCGTTCGTTAAGGCACCCTCTGTGCAGAATTTAGCGTCATTTATAGTGCCTAAGTGCAGCCTTCTAGACCGCGACCACACTGCGACTACGCTTCCATTTTCGTTAACTCTACCTGCCCGCAGGTGATATATGGCCAGAATCATATTTATGGCTTCATCAGAAATTCATGGGAATCTGTCAGAATAAATAATTAACGTATACGCGGTGTAATCGCGAGCACGCTCATTAGACGATGTAACGCCAGCACTTTCCCATTTCACCTGGTTTTTGTCCTGTAGTTTTTATTTTCATTATTTTCTTTTTTCAACTTTTCAGAGGAAGACCAGCCCATTTGCCGGACGATGAATCACCTGTGGAAAGTGACGGTGACGATGAATTGGAACCTTTTGATGAACCGAGCGTCATAGTGCAGCTTTCGAGTCGTGTCCAGGACGGGACGAGATGTCGAACGGGTAGCCTGGATATGTGCATTCACGGGAAATGTCAGGTAACTTATCGTTGCTATTTTTGTGATAAATACGACTTGGAGTTATGAGGTGGTCGATTGATTTATGAGGGAAAAAAGTTCCATCCGAAATTAGAGTGAAACCTGGATAATTTCGATATTAAATGGCTGTGCCAAAGATATACGGCATTTTGAAAGTTTTATAATACAGGTAATTGATTTATCTGTGGTAAGTAGGGATTTTTACAATGAATAACGGCTTCTTATCGCAATTTCAATTTAGGGATATTTTAAATATATGTACATACATATATTTAAAGTATACAGCAATCTTTATCTTGCCCAGCGGGAATACAAGTAGTGTATTACTAGGATATTGTCTTTCAGAAACCTTTTTCGGAGAATATCGGTAAAGTCTTTTAAGGTACAATATGACAATAAGAAACCTAGAAAAATTTTAAGACGGGTTCAAAGGGAATGGAGAAAAAATTGGTACATGTGAATTAAGCACCCGACTTGCATATAGTACCCCATCTGTAAATGATTACCGAAAATGGAAAAAAAAAAAAGTTTGGCAAACTATTGTAACTTGGTTCTATTTGATTGTACCTTCAATCGTTTTTAAAATACTTTAAAATTTTCATCAAATACAAGCTATCTAAGTCAACCAATCCTTCGACAACACTTTGTAAATCGATGAACGGAGTATAGGCCGATTTTCAAAATTCGAAAAACCCAAGATGCTAAAATATCCTAAAGAGACCGCAATTGATTGTATGTACCTCCAATAAATATTGAGAAATCTTAATTTTTCAAAACATAACAATCTAAATTAGCCAATAATTCAAGTATATGCGATCCGTAAGGCGGTAGAATTGTTAATGGAGGGAAGATGGAGAGGCAGGATAATCTGCATTAACAGCGACAGTCAGCCCGCTCTACAATCCTTAGCTAATCCAATCGTCTTTTCGAAGAGGGTTTGAATTCTGTTGACAGATTCAATGACTTAAAGCTCATATGGGCTCCAGGTGTTAATGGCAATGAAATATAACGGATGCATTAGCAAAGGCTGGAGTCACTCATAGTTGGACCAGAACCAGTCTTCGGTGTGTTCTGTCTGTTAGGGCTGCCATTGCTGAGTGGGTGAGTAAATCACACATTGAGAGATGGCGGCTTCTTCCGGGAATAAGGCAGACTAGAAACCTTGTGGAGGGACCAAGTGGACGAATCGCTACTACTATTATCAAGTTGAGCAGAAAGGAATGTAGTAGTATGGTTGGTGTCCTCACAGGGCATAGCTCGTGTGGCACACATGGTCAGATTGAGAGTCGTTGACGACCCCATGTGCACTGCTTGCAACGAGAGCGACGACTCAACGGAACATTTTCTTCTCGAGTGTCCAGCTTACTCTTTTGCGAGAATGCATTGTTATGGCGCTCGATTTATGAGGATGGAGGAACTCCGTTCTCGGTCCCTACCTGAGTTTTTGAAATTCATGAGGAAGACGAAAAAGTTCGGGTAGAGACTAGGCGATTCGAGTATAATTTGACATAGTGTCCTGAATGCTCAAGATGCACTATTTCTCTGCATGTCTTCCCCACACCATACTACACCAGCAACTACTGGCAATTTAGCGTCGTTCCTATACTTATTTTAACTACTATAGTGGAAGAAAACAAAGCAGGAAACTGCTCAGCATAAGCAGATTAAAATTATTTCGGGGGGGGGGGGGGGGGGGGTGTTCAGACAAATTTAGACGTCGAGTATTAGTAAAATTTAGTAGTGTGTTTTTAATTACACAATTTGGGGGAAGGGGGTTTTTTGAACTCCTAAATACCTCCTGCGTTCGCGCCTGACCAGTCCCAAAGATGCCTTAGAGGTGCTTCTTAACCTAGTTAGCAACTCTACACTTAGAAATACTAAAAGAGGCAAGGCAGCGTGCCCAACTCTTTCCGTGGAACGCACAAGCCATACCTCTTTCAGATTTAATTGCACCGAAATTGGATTTCACAAGGCCATTTTAAGTTATCCTACTTAAAAGCGAAGATTGGGCCACTATCAAAGCCACCCCGAAAACTGGGATTTATAAACTGATACACAGAGGGATTCAAAATAGATCAAGGTACAGGAGCAGGATTCTAAGGAGCTCGTCCAAAGTACAGTGCCTGATTGAACTCGGAATCCAGAACTGAGTTAACCTCATTTGGATTCGGCGAGACAGATAGGTTTGTTCTGCTAATACTCGCAGCTACTTATAAATAATTCTGATTGATAGAGTCTATGGTGACCATGGTATTCATGGTGTTTTTGGTGATCTTCATAAAACTTGGCAAATATCTCGGGTCGTGATATTAAGACCCAGGGATATCAGTGTATTTCTCCGTGATACACACCTTTTGTCTCCGGAGATGAAATTTTTACCTCTTTAGGAACAGGTTCAAGTGTGCCTCTTAATTGGAAACAGAACTGCTCCTTATCCTCATTTGTTGACAGTGTTGCAGTTGCTAGTGTGCATTGAGACATTTCTGATGGTGATAATACAGTCCGACCTTCTTAGTCCACACTAGAGATGGGTAAAGCAGTTCCTTTTAGTGAGTGAGGGAACTCCGACTCACTCACTGAAATGAACTAGTTCAGTGAACTAGTTCCAGTTCCTTTTGAAGATCACTTACCCGGCGAAGGAACCAGTTCTTTTCAAGTTCGGATTGAATGTGAGAACCTAAAAAAGGTCCTCACTCAAGAAGGAACTAGTTCTATTCCCGTTAAAATTCAATGTGAGGACCAAAAAAAAGGTCTTCACTCACGAGAGAACTAGTTCTTTTCAAGCTGTAGCACGTGGCGAAACAAACCACAGTTGACCAAAAGGAGTGAGTTCACTCACTCACTTCAATGAACTCCTCTTTTGGAACAGTTCACTCATGAACAATTTCAGAACAATTTATCAGAACATAATCTATGGCTATCTAGTTCATGATCAACACTTCAAATGTAGAAAAGTCTGAAAGTCCTACAATAGCTACAGAAATATAAGTTCTGAAAATTACTTTCAAATGAGAAAAAGAAACGATCATTGATACTTTGTCAAGTCCTCATCAATCAATTATCCGCAATTCGAAACGAAATTTTATTAATTACACAGAAATTCCGAGACGAACGTATACTTTTCTTCTTATTATTATCAAGGGATATCATGAACGCGTAAGAAACTCTAGAACCATTCCTCGTGCTCAAGTTAGTGGGTGGAAGGTCAGGCAGGTATGTGCGTGGGGCCTAAATACAAAATAACGTAGTCGCAATAAGAAACGAAATAAAACCTTCGGCAAGAAAAATGACGAGGCCTGTTAAAAGTCGGTCAAAGCCATTTATCACCGACAAAACTGAATGTTAAGTTGGCCAGGTAGCATGGGGTCATAAATCGTAGAGTCGCGCTCCTCAAACAAAGCCACCCCTTCCCCATCCGCGGCGAAGACTTCCTTAACTTGTTTCCCTTATTATTATCTTATGTTTAACGTAGAGTTTTTTCATGTTGTTTATTTCGTACGCTTAAGTCGATTTTATTTGATTGTTTCTGTTATTTCATTTCAGCGAGTTGGTTGCGATCTAAAGATTGGTTCGACGAAGAAAGTCGACGCATGTGGGGTGTGTGGGGGCGACGGAAGTTCATGTTCACAGCCCCTCTATCACTGGGAGATGGCAGCGATGTCACTTTGTTCAGTAACATGCGGTGGTGGTAAGTTTTTTTCGATTCCACTAGATTTCAGATACGCTAGAACCCTAGTGAAAGTTGTCTTCATAGTTTACCCAAGAAACATACATACATCTTATCTTCCAGTGCACAAAATGTTACTTCGTTTTTTACGCTATTTTCTCATAAATTTGGGAAACCTTGTGGTGGTATTCGTTCCCCCTCCCCGTTCTCTTCCACTCTCGGCGATATCATCATGACACGGTTTCGTTTACCTTTGTTATTTACATTGTCAAAAAAAAGGAACGAGCTCATCGGTAAGAAATCACTGGAGGCCATGAATTATTCAAATACCAAATTGTGTGCCGTTTTTCCGTTATTGACACGAGCACGTTAATCTAGAAGTCAAAATGTTTCTACCATCGCACCCCACTTGCTCATCCCGTGGGTTTAACGCGAGCAACTTCCTATGAAGCGAATAGAAGAAATGTCAGAATAACGACTTCAGGAGATATAGGAACTGTCGACTACGTCTGGGATAAAAGCAGAAGCTTCCCAAAGGTAGAGTAGCCTTATCGAATCGCAAATACTTCAACCCTGTCGCTGACTGCTCTTTGGGTGGTTTTTCGAAGTGCCATGAAAATCAGCAAAGCGTCTCTAAGAAAAAAATGTATTCAGGCTATGCGATAACGCCATTCGCGATGTACTAATCTCATGTCAGGGATTACCAAAGACAATTTTGGAGCAATTACCTTGAAGATTTCGATGTGATAACGGCCCACTACCGACAGCATAACGTACAATAAATTTGTTTCGATTGCTCCTTGATGATTCGGTGTACCTCCGCTATACCAAATTTCCGATCCCTTTAGGGGCATGGAGAAAGCCATTCTATTTCTTGACGATATTGCGAATTCCAACGGCCTGATTTTCGATTAACGCCTGTGTTCTTGTCAAATTAAGTTACTCTGTCAATTATTCGAAGGAACTTTGAAGTGTTTGCCAGCGGTAATTGCCATCCTTGCTGCCGCTCCTGCTCCTTCTTCGTCGTTTGCTATTTGTCGTTGGTACAAAGACGGAATTCGTAATTGAGTTAATTGCTCGCTGTGTAGATTCCGTATTCGAATATTTGACAGCCACTTATTTACTTGACACTCTAACAGCTTTTCGGTGACAACTCTAGTCTTTTTGGAGCAACTATCCTTTGGGGTCTAGGATGTACCTTAAAATAGCGTAATTCTATGGGAAAAGGCACTTGCTTTCAAGAACTGCGGCGTCTTTGAAGTCAAAATGTGTGGGATGGATAATTAAAATTATAGTGTTCTTGTTCATTTGGTAACTCAATTCTCCAGAAGACTTTACGCAGATACTTTACTTTGGTACATTCTATAAATTGTCACTTCCGCTATGTCAAATTTCTAAAAGATAGAGTACAGGTATTGCTACCTACTTGAAAACCGCTAATGAGCTGTATTTAATACAATACGAGCATGTTTCAGTAATTTTTACCTTCAAGGAAATTAATTCAACTGAAATCCGATGTTAATTTCTTCTAGGTTTTTTTTGCTAGCCTTACTATGGTTTTTGACCACAATCTATAGTGGGAGGCTTGGAAGAAGAGAAAAAGCTACAGCTACAGAGCCATTCAAGAATACACTATCTCTGGCGATAGATAGAAGCGCCTACACTTATGGTTTATAAGGAGAGGGATAAGCATAGTCCTTGGGGCCTATGAAATAGTATAAAAATTTCTGTGAACCTGCTATTTCGCTGTTTACAACAATAAATGGAATCACTTCTAAAATCCCTAACAATAATTAACAGCGGAATTGCAGATTTGCAGCAGTTTTACTTTATTATTTTAATAATATAGACTTGCTACCGAATTTTAAAAAAAAAATTGTTACCCTGAAATTTTTTTTTTACACTTTTCATTAACTAAAAAAACAAAAAAAAATTCAGTCCCTCTCTGAGACGTCCGCCATACTCAAAATCGTTTGAACACTTATAGTTCAAACGCTATAAGTTATTGAATTGAATTTTTTTGTTCTGAATAGTCAGGGTAAACCCCTTGAAGTGGCCTCTTTTTAAGAGGTGAGGGTGTGAGGGGAAGGTATGGGAAGTAGGGGAAGCGTTTTAGCAGAAAATTTTGGTTTCTAGATTTCTGTAACCGTAGAGCGGAACAGTAGAGCTCATTTGCAAAAAAATTCCTGATATGGGTGAAGTGGTGTGTGATTGGGGGTTTTGGGGAAATAATGTGTCCCCGAAACTGAAGAAAGCCTGGATCGACGCATTCTAAAATCCATATCTCTTAAAACGTTAATGGCACGAAATTAAAGCTTAATAAATATCTATAGTTGTACTAGGAGAAAAGATTGAAGAACAGTTTTTGAGGAGGAAGGGGCAGTGGCGTACGGGCTGGGGGTGAAAAACTTTAGATTACGATATCTCACGAACCAATTGCTCCAGAAAAATAAAATTCTGTTTGATTATACCATAAAGGTTGACAAATAAAGATTGATCAAAGAGAATTTTTTGAGAGGGGGTGGGGGTTTCATGGAAGTGGAGGGGATAAGAATTTTTCAAAAAAATCACGTTTCAAATCTTAAGAACAGTGTAAGATAGATGCTTAGAATTTTTATAAACGTTGGCCTAATAGAACACTAGCAGGGAGGGTGAGGGTGTTGGTGTAGAAGTGGGGGATGCTGAAAAGGACGAAATTCTGATGTTTATATCTTAAGAATCTATAATAATATAAAGCTGAACCTTGGTATATAGATACAACTATAGTAGTAACATGTTCGAAAAATATTATTTTTTATAGAGGTAGTATGTTGAATCGCTTATGCTAAGAAGTTGAAACTCGGTCTGTATATGTAAATCCGCTAGAGAAGTAACTTTGATTGAAAAAAAATACGAATATCTATTGGCATTGGGAAAGGGGCAACAAAAAGTTATCAGTGGAAATCGAATGCATATATCTTCACGATTTTTGTCATATCTATTAGGTCTTCCCAAATATTGAATTCGTTTTGATTCTATAGATTCTTCTTATGAATACCTAGAAAGGCAACAGCCAAAATCGGGCCTAATCCTTGAAGTAATGCTAGAGTTATTTTATTACGAGACCAACGGAACATCATGAGGTGAAGAGGTCAGCTACACGCTCGTCCGTGATTATTACCCTGATTTTATCACAGGTACTCATTTATAGCTGAGTAAACTGGTAGTCCGTGCATCCAAACCCATTCTCGAAAATTACTTGTTGCCAAGCAGATTCGAACCTGGTACCAGGTGCACCGAAGGCAAGTGCTCTCACCACTAAGCCACCCAGTCTACCTACTACCTACTAGAGAATGGTAGTTCTAGGTAACTCAATTTTTTTTCAATAATATGGAAACTTTCTTTAATACGCCTATGCGGTTTTCAATAAAACAGCTTCACAAAACTGCTAAACTAAAATTAGAAAATTCTTTTCACAAACTTCACTCTTGCTGGATTTAAAAACAATTTCACAAAAATTTAATTAACTCTTGTTAATTTGTTTTCTTTTTACAATTCTTTTTTAACCATTCTTTTTTCTTAATTCGCAGGCTATAAAATGTCTCGGCCGAAATGTCGTAATCGAGTGTCCGGCGAAGACGTTGAGGACTCTCTTTGCAGTGCAGCCGCACATCCTGAACCCTCCGTTGTAAAATGCAATACCCACTTATGTCCAGCCAAGTAATTTTTATGTCTTCCTGAATAAGCTGAAACCTTTTCTAGCATTTATTCCAATTTTTTTCCATAAATTTCTTACCAGGTGGATAACTGAGGAGTGGGGTCCATGCAGTAAATCGTGCGGAAGCGGTTATCGTGAGCGTGCAGTTGTCTGTGCAGAAGAAAGCAATGGCGTTAAATCTAAAGTATGTCCTAGATCCTATTTCGTTGTTATACTAAACTAGGCATTATATTTTTTGCCGTACATAAATCGACTATGCCGGGAACTTTTCGTAGCCAAGGACATTACTGCCCACTTGGACAGAGAAACGGGAGCGGGACAGACAGTCTGAGGACAATGCCAATTTACATTCAAATCGGATCTATACTTCTTTAGCTTGCTAGCTACCGAAGTCCTTTTATTTCTGTACCGGGCCATGTGTGTCCCTACGGCTACGGGAAGATACCGCTACCAGTCGCGAATGTTATTAAGTGTACTCAGGCAGGATATGTCCGTATATCTTTTTGGTCTCTATTTTTTCCAGGTCCCAGACGATATATGCCGAAATACCAAGCCACCCTCTACGGAGACTTGCAATTTGCATGAATGCCCTAAGTGGGCTCCAACCGAATGGTCGGGGGTAAGTACTCGTAATATAAATAAAGTTCTTGCAGTGGTTTTCCTAAGTGCTTACATGTGTTTCTGAACCGTTCCTTAAACGCGTCTACACTTATCCTTTCTAAGTTTATGCTTATTCCTTTTATTTGCTCGTGATTAAGAACTTTTTCGTTGGCACTTTAATGTCATTTTTTTAACTGACTTTTCTGTTTTTTGTGCTTTATTCTTTGGAATTCTTCTTATCGTGCACAGTGTTCGGTGTCGTGTGGCACTGGAATTCAAATACGTGGTGTTGAATGCATGGATACGCATGGATCGTTAAGTACACAATGTGATCCACATACGAAACTTTCAGCGGCACAATCCTGTACTACCGGAATTTCATGTAATGGTGAACAGGCCTTATATGTGAGTCTTATTCAATTTTTCCATCTTCCTCTTATAGCTGTATTCTATCAACACTTTAGAGAAACATAATTTAAGTTTGAAAATAGACTGTATAAGTTGAAATGGCTTCATGGAAAAAAGGACTAGATAGGTAAATGTTATTATTGCTATGGCTTCCACATTCGAAATAAGCTCCTTCTCTTTAAAAAAAATTTTTAATCTCTCTTCTTTTAAAACATGTCACGTATTGTTAGCCTAGAGATAATCTCGGTGACCCTAAAAAATAACGTTCCAAATAGCCGCCTGGTTATTCATCCTTTTAACTAACCTGTATACAAACTTTGAAATTTTAGTTTTAATCATTCTGAAGAACTGTGGCCAACATTCTTGAAAACTGGTTTTAATTACTTTTATATTTGAGCTAGACAAACTAGTGAGAGGATTTCGATTAGAAGCAAACTTAACCTTCGTTTTAACTCACAACTAATTCCTGGAAAATTTCGACTTCCTAGCTTGTCGATTTATCGAGCTAGGACCATTTTACTACTTCAAAGAATTATCCAATTTGTGTACTTTAGTGACTTTATCTGCATGGATGGAACTATTTAAATTGGGCTTAATTTCAAATTTGCAGCTGGAAGTGTTCTGAACGTCCAATGTTGGGGATACGTGTTTTATTGTCTTTTGTATGGGAGTTATCGGAAGGAACAAACTAATAAATTCTACTTCACTTTAAGTTATAAAAAATTTTGAAATCATGGACAATCGATTTCTGGAGTTAAAGTGAGTTAGTTGGCGTAAAGACATTTTTAATAGATTTTTGCATGGCAGCAACAATAAGAGATTATGATATTTACAGGATTTTTATATGGCAGCAACTCGAAGGACTCTCAAAAAACAGACGACTATTGAACCTGGAAAGGGCAGGATGTAGACTGATTACTTATGCAGATGATGTGGGAATTTATATCTCTCATCTTCACTAGAGAATTACTGATCTTCACGGCGAAATATCAAATTCCTCAAGTTGACCCACCTTCTCTGTTTGATAAGAGGTTTCGTTTGTACCTTACCGCAAAATACTTGGGCCTTAGTTTGGATAGAAAGGTTAGGTTTAGATTTATTTTCGTGGGCTGTTCCATATCCTCAAAAACACTCCAATTCCCTGCAAAAACTGACCAGTTTGTCAACCCCTAATGACCTTTAATCGTCGATATTATCGAAGAAAAGACTACCCGGCCATCTCAATCGCCTTCTAGCAATCCCTGGGTATTAACACAATATGTGAGTGATGTCCTCCACAGATCATGGCAGAACCTGCATATGCCCGTCTCCGCTAACCCCAGCCGCATAGCGTGTTTCCCCAGCATACAGTGATCCGTCAGTACTCCGACGAGCAGTCAAAGCCTTCCTATATCCCAAGTTAATATATTCCTAGTTTTTTGACTATCCAGCTCGGAATACAAGGCTCTAAAAATCCTGCAGCCCTGCCCACCTAGAAGTGGCCGCCTTATTAGCACGCTCACCAATGTGCGTTTTAAAAAATCAGTAGGTACTCTGTTCTGACTACCTTCAGCACTTCTCGGCAGCGCTTTACTAACTATGATCCCTCTAGTTGTGCACAACGAATAATAAATACCTCGCCCAGTCAGTCTCCTTGATATCGACGTTACTGTTTCCGGGAGCAGAAGTCACCGAACGTTCGTGGCGTGACGCAACCAAGTTCCAATAAAGGAAGGCTATGAGCAGGGAAATCAGAATAGTATAAATACACTGTCGAAAATAAGAAATTTTATCAGAAATGAATCGTTGGAAAGAGTCGAATCTAGAAGCTGTTAGGGATGCGTAGGCTTTACTTCTAATAAAACTTACCGGTTAATTTTAATTTCCATGAAGCTATAGTGAAAAGTACCATGACAAGATACATACTCAGAGATCTCAGTAATAATAATTTGTTTCAATTTATTTTCGAAATGAAGGAGCCAGATGATGCCAGTCACAGTGACGAAGAAACTTCCGATCAAGTATCGTACAACGATCAGCCATTCTACTCACATCGGCAATCACAGACAGCCCATCACGAGGAACTTCCACCAGTAGCCGAGCGTTTAATCAGCGAACAACGTGCATCTAGCGAGCCATCGTAAGTACTCCTTCTTCTAATCTAGAATATAACAATCAATTCAATGGCATACAATAGCATCTCAATCCAAGATTAATTAATTAGGAATATTGTTTTTCTCGGCAGGCGAAATTACTTCCAATACTATGATCAATAACATGGCATAATACCGCCTTACCACCACTCTTTCATATTGTCCTTTTTCTCATGGTAAATAGAAGAGTGCGATGATTAACCTGATGGCTTGGGAGCAAAAGGAGCTGCCACCCATTGAATTCGCTTAATCCTCATCGAACTTCATTTATTTGGGAGTTAGAGAGTTGTTTAAGGAAGGCAACTGAAAGCCAAAGCCTAGGGTCCTTTGGAACATTCTACTTACACTTCATTCAGTTCTACTCATCCAATCCATAACGGCTCGAACCTTCCGCTCGATGTATTTATTGGAAGCCAGAGGCGTGAATAATTAATGGAATCAACTTTTTGCACCACCCACAAAAAAAAAACCAGAGAAGAATTACCTACTCATAAAAACAAAGGCAGGAATAAGAGCAACGGCAGCAAACGCTCCAATCGCTAAAATAGCCCAGAACTTTATGTTAGTTTAGTTCAGGAACAATAACATCACATTGCAGAAGAATAAAAAAAGGAGGAATTGCCCTTCGTACAGGTTACTACTGCTTTTGCTATGTATTTGCTATTGTTTGCTACAGCCTGAACCAGTGAAGCGTTTAGTAAAGTTTAGCATTACCACTCGCCTCCACCCTTAGCAGCTATATGCTTCCTGAGCGTGTTAATGCTTGGCGGGCTAATTAAGCATCAAGGTCCCTTATACACCAATCACTGGAACGATTACCACCCGTGCTAGAACCACCCCATATGATGGGTGAAAGTGGCTTAAAAGTGGCGACGTACCCGAGCACAACTTAATTTACAGTCATTTTTCACTTGACACGACTATCCTGGAATCGCCTAGAAGCTGGAAGCCAGAGCAATCTTTTCGAGTTATTGTCACGCCGAGGCTTAAGTTCCATCCCCTAGTATAGTACCTAGCGCTAGCTAATAGCTACTCTCCTATATGACTGTGTTTCATCCCCCAACTCTTTGGGAAAGTAGTGCGGCGCTAGGATTTTTCAGGAGTTAAGAAGACGACAATATTGTACTTTATGCGTTTCGTATTTCTCGTAAACTTAGCTGCAGGGGATTATCAGGGTCTTCCTTTTACCGGGTAATTATGAGAAAATTATTTAAATGTTCGGTGGCGATATGTACGACCGAGTTTTCTATGTGCCTGTGTGTGTTCTGGTTGTTGGCTTTTCGATGGAATTAAGACTGCGTAGTCAAGGCTGTTAGTTTAAGTTATCATTGGGGATGATTTGGTTTCCCTGCGACGAGAACGGTTAATTTAATTTGGGTAATTTTAGTCGGGTTGGGTAATGGATGGCTTAGAATATATGAAAACTATAGCTTCCAGCTGCGATTATCGTGGTATCATGATATTTAGTAGATTTTCTTCAGGGTCATTATTAGACTTGGTGAAAACAGTAAATTTGGAGAAATTGGATATGAGCGAATAGATACTATACTTTGAAAGAAACTATTTTAACAGATGGATCTAATGAGATATGTATCTACATACTATAGGTATATTTCGTTTATAATGTAAGGTATTTATTTAGTTTTAATATGGTATAAACTAAACGATTGTCAGATACTTAGAATCTAAAAGATTTTTCAAGCCTCTTAATGTATAGATAGAAATATAGTATGTGAGTGAATTTTTTTTTGTAGTTTTCGGATACAAAAAAAGGCTTCTTTTTTCTGTAATTTTCCGATCTTCACTAAATATGCAGATAAATATTCAAAAAATTTGCTGTATGGCTGTATGTTCGCTCATTTTTAACTCAGGATTTTTTTTCCAGAACTACTGTATGAATGAATGAATTTTTTATATAAATTACACAAAAATTAAAACGCTATTGACGGCTCTTTAATATTTCATCGAACGGCTATCACTCCTTCCATCACAAGGCTACTGAAATTTGCAATTTAATGTAATATCGTGCAATGAATTACGTATTATGTATGTTCCAATTATGCTAAAGTAATCGTTACTTTTTATACATTGACTGGAGTTCTGTGCTGCCAGATTTGAACTTATATACTTAAAAGATGCAAAACAGACTTTTATGCATTTTTAAAATATATTTTAAATTCAGCGTTCGTTTCGTGTGTCCCATTGTGAAAAACAAATCTAGGTCTCACCTACCGTGATATAACTTAAGAATTTAAAAGTTAAAAAACGATAAAAATAACCCACAGAAACTTTACAAAATCTCGCAATTTCTTGTTGGTAAGTTAAAAAAGGATTTGAATCTTTAGAACAATTTCTTGTTCGACAATGAATTTTATCGGTGGAATGTTATACAAGGACAGATATAAAATTCAAAACCAAAAAATAAGGGTGAAACTCTATTAAAAACGATAAAGTTGAGCTTCGATATAACGCCTACGCCGCTGCCACATGTAATACTAGAATTACGAAATTGATCCATACTCCAGGACGAGATCAAAGTTGAAATATATCGTCAGATATTTCGAGAGTATAGGATATTTTTTGATAAGTAAAAAAACCATGGAATTTTACATCCTTTGAATTTACATTATAATGTAATTTTCAATTTTCGGTCAGTAAATTTCAATTAACAAACCGTAAATTTCAACATCGAAAGCAGAAAATTCATTGTATATTCTCTTGAATTTACACCCTAAAAAAAGTGTATAGTGAACTTTTTGAGGTACACTTATTTCTAATTCTAAAATACTTTCTTACGAGTTCTCTTAATGGAACACTTACCTGTAGGTAGGAATCGAACCCGTGACCAATTCTATTCTTTTTGCCTCCAAGCTTTGGTGCGTGTAGTGATTGGCCACCGAAGTCGTTGCATTTTAATTTGAATAGAAAACAAAATCAAACGAAACGTGGTTGCATATATTACATGTTTTTTGTCGTAAAATTTAAGTAGATAAGTAAAATTAAACGAAAAATAACGTAATTTTAAATTCATATATAAGTATAGTCAACTCTACACGAAATAGTGCGTAATTTTGTCTTTTCATGTATATTGTACGTTTCAGTCAAAAATTATTTGAATGAACACTAGTCATTTAGTGTAAAAGTGATTGAAATGTGTACTTTTACTTAAAAAAATTAAATATAATGGAAATTTAGAATAAAAATCGGATTTAAAATTAATTTTTTTTAAAACAGTTTGGAATAGAAGTAAATATATCGTTTTTTCGTCGACTATACATATAAAATCCAGTGTTGATGTCTCGAATTTTGCTTACCTTGTAAAAACTTATAGATCCTTTGTTCTTTTTTTCCTGGGTTCAATAACAAAAAAATCCTGAAACGTATGCAGTCGTCTAACATCTCTTTGACTATATATCCAAAAACCCGTAATCCAAATCTTAGGCGATTATATGGAAACCCCAAGGAAGTAAAAAACAATTTTATATCTCATCAAACATAAGTCGGAAAACGTGAAAACACATGCAGCTTCCCTACACCCTTGGTACTTAAGGGGTTAGGTAGGTTTCAAAGGATTAAAACAATGGTATTTTCATTAATTTTTTTTTAATATATCTAATGAAATATTTTATTTGAAAAATTTAGTACATCAAAGATACATATTTCATAAGTATTTTGTAAAATTTTTGTCAAAAAATTTTGGCAATTCACCCGTTGGGACCTCATTTCCCTTGACCTCTCAAAAAAAAGTTGGCGTGGACAGGATAACTCGTGGCTGGTTCATCCAAAATTAAAAAACCAACAATTTTCCGTTAGTACATGCATAGAGCTCGTGCTTGAACGAAGGAAAAAAAACACAAAATTAATTTGAATTATTGGCGGAGTTGTGAACAAAAAATCCCATTTTTTTGGAAAATTTTCACCATGTTTTGCCTCGTAAAAGAAGTTGTACTAAAAATTAAAAAAAATCATTCGTTCAAGCACGAGATAATGTTATTTTGAAGAAGTGTGCAAAATTTGAACAAGGTCGGTTCATAACTTTTCGAGAAATCGTGTCCACCGACTTCAAAAATAGAGTTTCGAGAAAAACGCGATTGAAGTTTTAAGTGCCAGGCTAACGTGGCCCGATGGGCGGAACTTCCGAAGGCTCCATCTCTTAGAATTTAACTCGGATCGGTTTAAAATTTTGAGAGAATATTCTAGACATGTTGTATTATTTAATAAGACAAAAAACCAAAAATTTATTTTTAGGAATTTTCAAACCCACCTAACCCCTTAATATCCCAAAATCCTGAAATTAACTCTAACGTGATTACATAGGAATCCGCAGGAAGTAAAAATCGCTTCGATGTCGCATCAGATCTAAGAAATAGGCTGGAATTCGTGAAAATGTATGCCACACTTCCTTGGGGGTTAATTATCAAAAAATCATACACCTTCAGTGTTATATCAAAATTATCTGTAGAAATAAAAACCAATTTGGCATCCCATCAAACCTAAGAGATATTTCGAAAATTGTGAAAACTAATGCAACCCCATTAAACCTACTTGGGTTGAACATCAAAAATTTTGAAATTTGTTTTTGGAAAGTCCGAAAAAGTAAAAACCAATTCGATATATTCTCACTCCAATGAGAAATGATGGAATTCGTGTTAATGTGTACAACCGTTTTCTACCCTTTTACGGGTAAAAAACCTGCAAATGATTTTTTAAACCTCTATAATAGTTTCGAGCAAGTAAAAAGTTTTTGAGAAGTTTTTATTCGATATCTTAGGGCTTAACGGTCGAATTTTCAAAATATTCTGATAGGACTTTCTACGCATTTACCTAAAGGGCCCATGAAAGAAAGATTAATTCAATTAAGAAGACCTAAGACATATTCGAAATTCTTTAAGATATATGTATCTACTCATTTGCAGTGGTACATTTTTACTCTAGCTCCGTACACCAGAAGATTGTTTTATGCTAAATACTTTTCTAGTAAATTTACATATAACCATCAACTTTCAAGTTTCTAGCATAAACCGTTTGAGCACTTCCGTTCCCCGTATTGTACTACCCCTTTTTTATAAATTTTATTTTTTGATCATGCTATTACTATTACTCTACAGTTTTTTTTTTAACGGTTCTCGTGATATTAAAACATATTTTTTTTTTCACCTTCTCGTACCTACATCCTTTCCACTATTTTTTTCCTCCACTAGAGGTCTGTTAGGCCTACCTCGGCCTCGGTCTGACTTTCTATCATAAACAATCGTATAGATATGAAACTTCATGTTTTGAAAATGTTTATCGCAGCAAATTATTTAATTTCAAAACGTGAAACGTACATTTGAGTGCTGTCACGGCCAGAAGATTTGAAGCAGAATTATGGAAAAATCTAATCTCTCAAACAGATTTTAAGAACTCTCAAACGTATGAAAAATCTAGTAGTTTGATAAAGTTTTGTCGAAAGAGTCAAGATTTCGTAAAATCCAGTTCAAAAATGCGTTCCTTTCAACTCGTATAAAACATAAGGGTGTATGTACTATCAAACACTACATTGTGGTCATGTTAGTTTTTCGCTATCTTTTTAAATGAGTAATAATACGGGTTCATGGGTCGTAGATTATCACACGTTACTTGTTCTTTTGTCCACAATGCATTTTGCAGCCAAAAAGGATGGCGACTACGATTTAATTCCAAATTCTCCATCCTTCTCGTAATTTCTCGTCCTTTAAATATACAAATTAATTAATCACTCGCAATTAATGCATTCTTACATGAATGGGAAATATCATACCTTTCTCGATTTATAAAATGAATCGCAAGAACTTAGTGGAAAGCTTTCGACCTACATACATATATATATATGTAATATCCAAAATCCTTTCCATAAATTCCAGTTTAATATTAAAGAGCAAATACCTGACTACCGGCATAGTTTTGTTAAGAGTGGATCTACAGCTTCCCTGCTCCCTATCTATGTACTAATTACTGCGTTAAAGGTTAATAGCGTGGAATTCAAGCTATTTACAGACTTTAAAAAGGGCCTTTGGCAGAGTTCATCACGGCATATTCATCGGAAAATTGAAATGCATTGGCTTTCATTCATGCCTTCTGAATCGGACCGTTTCATGTCTGACTGGACAGATAGAAAATAGTCAGCGCGAATAGGTAATTCTAGCTCAGTTTGTCCAATGTGCATATATGTATGTTGTATCAGAAGTGCCTGGGCTTGTTGCCTTTGTTCTATTTATTAATTAGTACCATTATGCGGTTTTTCATCTGAAGCACTGATTGGTCGATTTTTATGGTGGAGGTAAAGTCGCACCTCAACGTGTTCGGTGTAAATCCAGCATTACTCTTTACCCATTCTCGGTTTCTCATGCGTTAAATTTATACAAAAGTAACTTCACTAGATGATTTTCGTACTTACTTCGATAGAGTGTGATACTAATTCTTGAACTTTTCGATGTCAAGCTCCGATTTGATTTTAGTACAAGATTGTGGTATATCTTTCACCCCGAACAACTAAAGTAAGTGATCTCGGTATTATATCCGATTCTAAGTTGACTTTTAACCTACATCTCGACTACACAATCACGAAAGCTAACTCAACCTTGGGATGGATAAAACATTCCACTTTGGGTATCCTTATAGTTTCAAAATGCAAAAATCACTTCACTTATCCGACCAATTTTGGAATACTGTTTTATTGTTTAGAATCCATCATCTATCCGTCGCATCGAAAGCATTTAAAGAAAGTTCAAGTTTCGAATTGTATAAAGTCAAGTGGTCGTTTGAAATGCAATGCTATCGTATTGAGCTCTCGTCTGAAATTGCTTTACATAAATTCACCGGATTTAATATCACATTTGCGCTCACTGCTGACATTATTGATTTTACAATCAGTAGAACTTTTAAAACTATTAAAGATTTTTGGAATCTTAAGATAAGTTTATTATCTTTTCATTCGACCATATGGTATTACATTATAGCATCATGAAGCTAATATGAATTTAGTAGTCGAAATAATTAAATTAATAATAAAAATGAAAATATCTTGTTTTCGTGTAAGGACAAAGCAACCAATCCCCCAACGTAACTGTTATTCAGTTATATAAGTATTGCCTACCATATAAAGTTAGATATTTTAAAAAAATACGTTTGATTATATATCGATTATAAACGATATCTAATTTGTCAAAATGTTTTAATTATTCTAGGAATTAAATAAAAACACATTTTATAAAAATGAACCATTTTTACCTATTTGTTGTTCTTATCCAATATTCCGCCATGAAATATAGTTTATAAATAATGAATACAAAAGTCATCGATTTAAATAAATTTTAATTTTCAATATTCTTTAAAAAATGAGTAACTTAAAAGAAATATAGAAAAACAATGAGATGGAGCTGAAAGATGTCTGGTTTCAGCAGGACTGGGCCACAGTCCACACAGCAAGAGTTTGCACGGACGCCTCATCAAAACAAAACTGGTTGTTGTCGGGATTTTATAGTAGTTTTTGTAATTTAATGTCCAAAGAACAATGTTGACTCTTGGTAACCACTTGAGATGAACCTAGATTGTTAACTGACGCTATTCCAGACAGAATTCATCCCAGAGATCATGGTGTGAATGAATCGAAGGAGCCACCAGCAAGCTAACCGGTAAAGTACAGAGTGCGCCATCTTTTATGTCGGTTTTATATGTTAGGTATTTTTATTCAATTTGGTCCTTCACAATTTGTTTGGATTAGTTTTTGAATACAATATCAATGAAGTGGCTGCCTATATTGGCCACAGCAAAATGTACCCTTTTTGTTGCGTTTTCCATTACTTTTTCGAACACCTGGTGCGATTCAGCGATGATTTCGGCACGAATGTTTGTTTTGAGCTCGTCAATGGTCTGACGATTGCTGGCGCATACTTTGCTTTTCAAATAACCGAGATCTGGAGATCTCGGTGGCCAGTCAATGTCGCCTCTTTTCGATATCAGACGTCCAGGGAATTTGCAGTGGTGCATGGTACACCGTCTTGTTAAAACCAGTAGCCATCCAAATTTTTTTCCACCGATATCGTTTTACATCGATCCAATGATGGTTTTTGCGCAAACTCCGGCCCAAACAGTCACTTTTTGATCATGCAATGGCGTTTCATGGATCTCGTCTCGTGTGAGTTCTTCGTTCCCAAAATGCTGCAATTTTGGTTATTAACGCCGCCAAAGAGTGTGAAATGAGTCTCGTGGGTCATCAAAGTTTGATTCAAAAAATCAGGAGCAGTGTCAACCATTCGAACGGCCGTATTCCAAGTGACGGGAACGGTCTGCCGGCAATATTCTCCCGTGCTCCAAACATCGAATAGTGTTTTCAGACGATGCCTGTTGGCCACAATATTTTCGACCGTATACACGTTGAGTTAACACAACGGAACGACTGTTCTTAATGTACAGCAACACCATTTCGGCGTGTTATTTCGGTGAGAAGTGTTCCATGGTTAAAATTATACTGACGTTTCCAAAATTTGTCCAATCTAGTCAATATGTTGGAAAATATCAAAGTTATTCAATGTTTACATACTGACATAAGAGATGGCGCACCCTGTACTTCCTGGGCTATAAGATGGAAAAACGAACGCATAGGAACTATAGCATCCGAGACCACCAGCCCCTTGCTTCCACTATAATCTCGTTTTTAATAAAATAGAACATCGAAGTTTACCCACCATTTAAATGTTTCTATGCAATTAAATTCCGAATCGAGAATCAATTTCATTTAGTTCAATTTGTTTTCGATGGTGTTTGTTTCTACTTTAATCCGTCTCAATATGAACCACTATCATCGATGCGACTAATCGTTGAATAATACTAAATTTTGCATTAATTGAATCTTGAAAGTTATTTTTGGTTGACTTTCCAGGATGCAACCGGACCAGAGCCACGTACTTGGTCTGCAGCCTTACACTTCGAAAATAAGGCTATATAGCCATATTATCTCTATTCTTATATTGTCATACAACGTCCATCAAACCTTAACTACCGAATCCTACTACACAGGAGAGTAAACTATTTTTAAAGAACTTAATCGGAAATGTCCATTACTGAAGTTGGACAGACTTCTATAGTAGTTTAAAAACAGCCATGACGATAATGCGTAAAGTTTCAACCCAAACACTTCAGTTCATTTGCAAGTGTAATTTTCCGCACTGGAGTATAAATGCAAATTACTCTGTTGATTTTGAATAGCTCCGAGATATTTGGAACACCAAGAGTATAAAAATAGAACTAGGTGTACTTCAAATTCGAACATAATTCAAATCCCTGCTGACAAGCAATTTCCTTATTATACTACCCACTTACAGGATTACGACAAAAATCTGTCCATTAAATTGCCTGAGAATAATTCCATAAAATTTTTATTTCAGGTATGTCAAGGACGTCGACTGGTCACCGTGTAGCGTGACCTGCGGTGAAGGTGTACGACGCCGGAGCTATCGTTGTAAAATACTTCTGGAATTCTCCAGAACCGTGGCCACTCTGAATGATACACTATGCGAAGGACCTAAACCGAAGGATGATGTAGAGCGGTGCATAGAAGAGCCTTGCTCGATGGCATTTGGATACGATGAAACGTATCCAAGGGATTCGATCAAAGTGGGTGTGTCGGAACCGGGGAAAACATACGTGTGGCGTGAACATGGCTACACCAGTTGTAGTGCATCCTGTCTCGGTGGTGTCGAAGAGTTAATCATTAACTGCGTTCGAGAGGACACCATGAAGGTGGTTTCTCCATTCCTTTGCTCACCGGAAACGAAGCCTGAAGCTCGAGTTAGGACTTGCAATGACCGTCCATGTCCACCGCGATGGAACTATTCCGACTATACTCCGTGTTCGAAGTCCTGTGGGATAGGCATTCGGACCAGAGAAGTCCAATGTATCCATGAAGTGACTCGAGGCGGAGAAAATACAATGGTTGTGCCGAACATAATGTGCCCTCAGCCACCGCCAGCCGATCGGCAATACTGCAATGTCCTCGACTGTCCAGTTCGATGGGAGGTCTCCGAATGGTCAAAATGTTCGCAATCTTGCGGCTTCGGTATCAAAGAACGTCGCGTCGAATGTAAGCAAATTATGGCGCAGGAGCATAAAATCGAACGACCCGAAACAATGTGTCCGAGCTCTAGGCCGACGGACAAGAAGCCGTGCAACGTGAAGCCTTGTCCGCCGGAAGACGCTCGTCCGACAATATCCGGTAATAATTCCACGTACATCCAGCACGATCCGAAAAAAGGTAAAATCACACTGAAAATTGGTGGAGCAGCCGAGGTTTTTTTCGGGACGCAAGTCAAAATCAAATGTCCTGTGAAGCGCTTCAACCGGACCAAAATCCGATGGAGCGTTAACCATAAGTTTCTTACGAAATCGAAAAAGTTTAAGATATCAAAGAAGGGCGCACTTCGAATTTTAGACATTACTTTCCGCGATGCTGGGGTTTATACGTGCCACGCCGGACTAAGTACGGCTGATATCAATGTCGAGGTGAAGGCGAAACCAGGTGGTGTACAGCCCGATGAGGATTACAGCAATTTAAAAGAAGATTCGGGTAAGTGTTTTTTACACGAAATCTGCTTTAGATTGTATTATAAATTTCTGGTGGCTGTGTTTACTTGCAGATCGATCTGTGAGGGACAGAAGTGGAACTGAGTTTCTAACCTCATCGGATACTGTAGAGAAAGGGTATGTGTGAGCCCAATTGATTTACTTTATTATATTTTGATTTATATCCTTAAATTTAAACTTATATACTTAAAATTAAAATAAAACGTTTCGTGGGGTATTACCCGATATGCTTCAGACATACATACGAGTATATGATATTTTGCACATGAGCCTTTTAGTTATTGCAAGTAAAAGGATAAATAAGTCGAAAATCTTGTGATTCTTTCCTGCGGTCCTTGAAACCGGATGCTTTACATTCGGTGATTTGCCCACAGTTCCAAATGTGGAATAGGGAACTATGAACATTGTTCTTTTCTTTCAAGTAACAATCAAAAAAGTATCATTAAAAAGTTAACCTTAATCCGGGACTGTTATATAAAGTCGACTTCAGTACAGTAGAACCTCTGTATAGTGACCACCCAAGAGACTGTGCAAAATTGGTCAGTTTAAACGAGTAGTCAGATTATAAAAATAATTTAGTACAGTATAATGTACATATTTAATTTAAATCAACATTACCAATATAAAAGGCGTATTTTTTTACGCATTTATCCAGAACATAATCTCGATACTAAGCTTCGTGCTTCATTTATTTCAGCCTCATTTTGCATTTAGTGTCTGAATTAGTATATGACCTAGTATTTTATGGTCATATTATAGGATGTACTCCACACGTTTGTGATACGAAAATTTTGGCTAAAAAGTGGTCAATGGTCACAATATATAAATGGTCACAATACAAAACGAAAAGTTTTCCATACACTTTTCGGTGATTTATGTCGGGACTGTATAAAAATGGTCACTTTAAGCAAGTGGTCAACATACATATGAAGGTGGTCACTTCTTCAAGTTCCACTCTATTTCATTTAGAGTTCTGCCGTTTTTTTTTATTTTTAAATATTACAACATTTATTTAACTTCACAATTTTTTCTGCTCGTGATTGTCTTGGTACCGTTACTAAATAAAAGTGACAGATAAGATAATGAATATAAAATCATGTAAAAGTTCTATCTTCCGCAAACCTTTTGTAAAGGCTCTTGTACACCGGACGTGTTCCGATATCTTATACAGACAGGGGTAGAATGTTTCATGTTGGTTATTTCTAAGGAAAGACTAATGTTTTCTCACCTACAATGGGATAGTCCATAACGATTTTGCCCGTTAACGAACTCAGTCGTACGAATTCAATGAAACATCCGGGACCAAATATCAAGTTCAGGACGTTCTTGAGTTATCAGATAGACTAACAGGCTGATGGACAACACGCGGATTTGGAGTTTTTGGCATCAAGGAACAAAAAAAAATTCACTACTCCGTTCCGTTCCATTTTACTTACTTACTTACAAACGATGCCGCTACAGTCCAAATCGGACCTTGGGGTTCTTTATGTGCTGCCTCCCAACTTCTCGGTTCAGTGACCGCGTCCTCCAGTTTTTGAATCTTATCATTGAGTTACTGTCTGCGTCAATTAGAGTCCTCCCAGCGCTTTCGTAGTTTTCCAATTGGTATTTGTCCATTAACTTTTCCCTTGTATGCGTTTGTGGACTCTTCCGTCCGCCCAACGCTCCGTTCCGTTTTGTATATTCAGAACTTTTGAGCAGCATTAATCTTTTAATACTGCACACAGTTCATATTTGTATGTACCTACATAAATATGTAGTGGAATTTGGAACCTTTATCTAATATTGTTTCGTTAAGATACTTTTCATCTTTTTGATTACGTACTTATATTGATTTGGTTTCTAGATCATTACCCATCTTTGAAACATTTTTTAACCAGCTTTAACTAAAATACTATCGCAGCGCTCAACTCCTGACAGTAAGGTTTAACTAAAACTGCTCGTACATCTGGTGTATCCTTAAACGGATAAAAACTCCATCTCCTGAATGTACGGAACCATTTTTCCTTGTTCGTCCTAGTTATTTCTTCCTTCCCGCGCGCCATGTTCTCACTCTTCATGCCATGCTCCCAAATCCCGATTCCTGTGTACATTTTCATTTTTTTTCATTATCCTTCTGGAACATATTGTTCACTATTTACAGAATAATCTCATATTTTCTCGTACACAATTTCATAATATCGTTCTGCAGGTCGCCAAACAACCGGAAAAAGCAACGAGATCGAAGCCGAAATCGACAAAAACCCGATGGTTTGCAGCACGCCGATAGCAGTATTATGGAGGACGAGGTATGTAGATAGTACTTATAAGTAAAAGAAATTTAGATTGTATAACATGCTAGTCGTAGACAGTATGTACTCTTGGAGGAGAGAATGCTATTTTCCGCCTAGCAAATAAGATTTAGATGAAAATCGTATGAAATGAAAAGCTAGGAGTTGAAATCCCGGATACTCAGAAGCAAGATTGACTACAAATAGTGTATTGTCCTTTTCAATTTTAATTTTGCAGTCACAACCATCGGAACGGCCGAAAGATGGCGTGCCACAAACAGCAGCAAGTAGTTCGGGAAGTCGTAATGTAAAGATACCATCGATGCCTCACTTTCGTGCCCTCTTGAATAGCTTACAGGTGAGAGCTTCTGAATGAAAAATCAAAAACCGACAAAGAATTTTCCGTTCTTGTTCAGAATTTTTCTTTCTTTCCGTTCAGTTATGTTGTTTTCAAACATATAATCCATGTTTTCGTGCAGTTTTTGTCCGTTTTGTTGGTGTTTTACTCTTTGTTTTCCTTCTTCACCATTGTACAATACTTTTTTCAGTCGGTTTGCTTTTGTACAATTTAATTTTTACTCTAAATTTCTCATTAGTTTCATTCAGTTTTCTTGTTTTAATGACACACCACTTAAAGGGTAATGTCATATCCCTTTATGTTTCCCTACAGTTTCTTCTGTTTGATACATTTTTTTGGATTATTTTGAATCATTGTATACCATGAAATCTTAGATATATGCTGAGGGTAAGTAGTTGCGCCTGGCTTTTCATATTTTTTTATGATTTTTCTAATATGGATTTGTGAAAATATCAAATCGGGTGTTTTTTTTGACGTCTTCTTAAGGAAAGAAAGTCCTCTTATCGCTTTTTTATTTTTAAAGTTTTAGTATGCAGTATGGTTACACAATGTTAATTTGTAGGTGCTTTTTTTCTTTGTCATCTTTAAAAAATGTTCCACTGGGTTCTAGTTGAACCTTCCTTTAGTGAAAATTCAGCAATTTGATTTTATCATAGAGCAAAGCGATTCCACCAAGTACTGTGATTAAACAATTTATATCATGAAATCATATTCATCAAATGATGAACATGTTCGTCGACTTTTTCTTCACATTAATGAACAATTTGGTTACAAAATTTTTATGGATATGAATGTTATGTGATGTATTTGTCTTCATACTGACGAACAGCTATTACTATATATTGATAAATTCTTTCATTATTTGATAGATTTTTCGTCATAATAACGAATAAGTACAACTGAACATTTATGAACAGTTGCATCGTTTTATCAACGTTTCTTCATACTGACGAAGAGCTACAAACAAATTTTGATAAAAATATTCATTATACATAGTAGGATTTTTTTTCTTTACATTAACGAGTTTTACATCGATTAACGCGTTCATCGCTGCATGACTGTTTTCTTCATTATTTCATCAAACAATCGATGAAACTTATATCATACTATTGAGTAGATTAAAATCTTCTATTTAAAAATTTTGTTTCAAAATATGGGTCAAAATTAAAAAAACACCGTTTAATCTTCATTAATCCGTAGCTCACAAATGCATGTGAAGGGTCGTAATTCGTAAACCGTTTGAGCTATTGAGTTCATACTTTTATTGTAGTCTCCTTGGGACAGCTCTTTAGGAGCGGATGTGAGCAGGGAGGTGGAAAGATGTTATGGAAATAAAATTTTGGTTGGTATGTGTCAGGAACCACTTACAACAAAAAACTGAAAATTTGTTAGATACTGAAGATTTTTTAGATACTATAAGCCTACTATTATAAACCAAAATCATACATAAATTTCTTCACGGATAATTTGATGATTTTAATTTCGTCATTTTGACGAATAGTTTTATCAAAGAATAATGAAGCATTATGCACGTTACATCCGGATGATGTATGTTGCATCAAGTTGATGAAAAAAATTTGAAAAAAGGCGTTCATCAATATGAAGTATGATTTTTCTTTCGGTGTAAGTATCAAAATATTGTTACTTTATATAGGTAAATAAATAAAATAGATAGCCGCCATTTGGCCATAACAAAGCAACTGTACGAAATTTTTTAAGGGCACAATTTCTTTTTTAAATTGATCTGTTAAGGTCCTCTTACAGCGATTAAAATTGCTCAATTTGCAGTAATATTTGTCAGTTTTGACGTAACAAATATAAGAAGTAATACACAGCAGCAATAGTAACAGGCGATGTGGATAAGCTTTTCATCAATTCGTTGCTGAATTGTGATGAACGATATTGACCAATTTATAGCAATTTAGCAAAAAGGGCTTACTCGACTATATGAACAACACGACAGCAGACTTGACAAACAAATCTAAAATAAATAAATCAAAGAAATATTTGAATTCCAAGCCATTATAACACAAAACTTGACAAATAAATGCAAAACTCAACATAAAACATTACAACTGATTCGTCGGACGAGGATAATAGCTTGGAATTTTCCAAGTCAATGGAAATACAGCAACTATAGTTCGATCAATATCAGTAATCTATAAAAACATTGCCACATTGCCCAAAATATTGCCGCAACTGGCATGATATTGCCCTGTATTACTCTTTTACTTGTTCCACTAGTTTTTCGTCGGGTAATCAATTGCTTGAAAAATTACGCGTGTAAGATCACCTTTACGGCCGTTCCAACTTTCAACTTCCTCTCGTAAGCTGTTACTGACATAAAAAAAAATTCGGTTTCAACTAAAAAACTTCGTTCAGGACTATTCTTCACTTTGGCTACAGCATAGACATCCATTTCATATACCATCAATATATAATTTTGTACAGACTGGAATAACGATATTCTTGCCGGCGAAAACTTCTTGAACAATTTCATTGCGGAGCAAACAACTCCAAAGATAATCTCATCAAATCGAATTTCTGCCCTGCAAATAGGTAGAAGAGCATTGAATATAAATTCATTCAAATTTTAATAACCTGTATGAAAACGCCAGCTTCCTAGTGGTTTCGATCTCACCCTCTTCATCAACAATTTTACCCAGTTACAGCAGCTTTAACTCAGTTTAGCAAAGAATGAACATGTCAACTTCAACAGCAGAGCCAACAAAACCCACAAAAGTCCTTTTCGTAGTATCGCTAAATGGAATTTCTTACACAAAATGTCCTACAACAATGACCATCTAAGCTGAACCAATTTTCCAGCAATTTACTAAGGAACAACATGTCTGTCGTTAAAACAAAAAAAAAAGTATAATGGAACGGACAATGCAGGAAGAGCAAGGACGAAGCAGTAAAGCGCTGAAATATTTAAAAAAAACTAAGTCACAAAAGAGAAAGGAAAAAAATTGGTGAATCAACATCGCATTTCTTTTGTACACCGCTGGTCGTTCAGGAAGCAAACAAGACGAGCGACCAAAGAAAAGCGGTTTCAACACCCACTCCGTCGCCTCCTATTCAGGAAGCGGTACACACGATGCTAGAAACTCGGAAGGAAAAAAATGGGAATTATCATTATCCAACAAGAGTCGAACGAGAAAGGATAAAAAGGACAGACATGATCTGAGCATCAGCGTTAATCTCGGAAAACAGAATGAATAAGCAGAGAAAAAAGGTTAAGAAAAGGCGGGCAATAACAATGGGTGCAACATTTTCCTAGGATAATTGGAGCGGGTCTCCCCATAAGGAAGAATACCCGCAAATCGTAAAAGGAACCCAGACTCAGAACTTTAACAATTGAAACGGAAAAGAAATCTTATTAGGATTGTTGTCCTGCAGCATAACAGAATTTCAGATTTTTTTTTATCTTTTTTTGATATTCGTCCTTCCATACGCACAGAACAGGTGTATGAGAAAATTGACTCAATTAATAATCATGAAGCGGCCATAAAAAGACTCCGAAAAAGTCATTCAGCGCTCAATTCTGATCTAAAGAATGACAGCAATTTACCATCAAGGGGACATGTACTCCGAAATTACAATCATTTGTATGTTTGGACTACGTTGTCCATCGGCCTTGGGTCGCAATAACCGAGAGTAGAAAGAGTTTGACCCGGTGAAAAAAATCGGTGTGAATTAATCAGACAGATGAAATTTCCTGACAGGTTTTATATCATACTAAATCAGAAAAACAAGATATTCAGTTCGTCGAGTAGATTTGGAAGCACGTGAATATAGTGTACTCGATAATGGGATTGGACAATAGTTTGAAGCCATCAAATCAAAATATAGTAATTTATAATAGACCTTCCTTTAAAATAAGTATGGAAAAGCAAAAGCTTCATTGTATATTTGTTAAAAGTTAACCAATGTTAAGTTAAGTTAATGCTAATGTTAATCAAACAATCTAATGTTAATTGTCCGGTTAAAGTAATTCATAACTTAAGTATATGCAGCCCTGAAATAGCTACCAAGCTTAAAGTTCCGAGGATATGCCGTTCTTAAAGTAGTATATTAATTGTTCTGCTAGCTCTGCAGTCTCCTTGCTTTGGTTTGATTTTTAACTCTAGTAATGTATTGGAGACTTGAATGAATGCTTTATTTAAAAAAAAATGGCAAAAACCATATCTTTGAAGGTATTGTCCATCGATAGCGACTACTCTCTTTTATATTTCTGGCATCATTTATTCATGAAACGAGCAATTTTATAGTATCTTCATAAAAGAATGAAAGTGCCAGTTTCGTATTTCTGCAGAGTTTCCAAATAAGTTTTATCCGGTTTTGTAAGTCGTGGCCGAGCGTTGTCGTGCTGAAAAATTACTTTGTCTTGTTTTCCCTCGTATTGGCCGTTTTTTCTTCAATGCTCGGCTCAAACGCATCAATTGTATTAGATCCGCCCGTGATAGTTTCTTTCGGTTTAAGGAGTTCTTGATACATCAATGGATGTCCATTTGATCCCACCAAATTCAGACTATGAGATTAGAACCTTGGATATTCGGATATGCCGTCGATTTTGAAGCATGGTCTGGATTAATCAATGGCGCAGCTGCCCAAATCGGGTCTAGGCTTTGAAGTAATGCTAGAGTTACTTTAAGGGGGCTCATATGAGTAGAAAGCTGAAAAATTAGGTGACACTACGCTCACGTTGTTCTATCGTCCCTGTTACTCCCGTCTTTCCCGTTGATCCCGTTTCTCCGGTTGATCCATTGGTCCTGTTCCTCCCGTTGCTCCCGTTTCTCTCGTTGATCCATTGGTCCTGATTCTCCCGTTGCTCCTGTTTCTCCCGATGCTTCTGGTACTCCCGTTTCTTTCGTTGCTTCTGTTACTCCATCCTTTATCAACAATCTTCTATCCAACACCCTCCATCCTTCATCCTCCAAAACCCCACCCACTATCCGCCATCCACCATCCTCCAACCACCATCCCTCATCCTCCGTCTTTCATCCTCCATCCACCATCTTCCGTCCACCATCCTCTATCCACCATGCTCCATCTTCCATCCTCTATTTACCATTATCCACCCACCATCCTCCATCCTTCATCCACCATCCTCTATTCACCATCCACCATCCTTCATCTTCCAGCCACTGTCCTCTATCCACCATCCATCTCCAACTTTACCATTTAGTAATAGGAATGAAACTAATGCACCGAAAACGAACGAACTGCCACTAAATCATTTGAAATACTCTTAAATGTTGAAATAGCTCTCGTACCACCAATTGTAAAATGATTTTGTTAACGCAGAAACCTTCGCGGGCGTGTGCTCAATATATCAGCGAAGTTTCATCGTAATCGGATGAATAGTATAGAAAAGCGCAAACAAACCATTAGAGCCCCAGGGTTCTAAAATCGCGAAAAAAATTTAAAAATGTTAAAAAAACTTTTGTTTTTCAGTCGATCTGGACCAAACTTCACAGGAACCATCCCAAAACTACTCTTCACGTTCCCTGAAAATTTCATCAAAATCGGTTCAGCGGATTAGGAGTCTATAGGGAACATACCCACATACATTCATACATACACACATACATACATACATACATCCTCTTTTATATATATAGACTATCTCAAAAAATGTTTGATCGATTTTATTCAGATTGGTTTTATTCGAAAGTATATATGTTGAGGTACGCTAATAATTTTTATTTTTTATAAATATACATCAACCAGGGGCGCTGCTGTCTGGGTCGGAACAAACAATGTCCGTCGCTCGCACGCTCTGCGGTTCCCACGATTACATGCAGGCGGTTGATCCAAAATAAAAATTTAAAAATGATTCTGAAAATGAAAAGTATTATGCCCTTCGCTACGTAGGGGTTATTGGGAAAAAAAAAATTTTCACAAAATGGTGGCCGATTGAACTTTATTTTCAGTTTTTACCTCCAATTATCGACCTTTCTTGCTTGATTAAAAAAAAAAGTAAATAAGATAAGAAAAAAATCCTACGTAGCGAAGAGGAATAACTACTCAAGAATAATGTGTGAAATTCTGAAAGTAATCGGTTCAGCCGTTTTCCGAAGATTTTGGGAACCGCCTTTGAAAAGTATGTTTCGAGATAATCGCGTTTGAATGACGTGCTATATAGAGAATTCACGAAGGGCCCATCCCGGTTAATTGCCCATAACTTCCATAATTATTGGAAGTTCAATATGAAATTTACAGACAGCATTCTTAAAACTATAAACTTTAAGATGAGCGAAAAAAGAATGTTGAAAATACAAAAATTTTCTACTCATATGAGCCCCCTTAATACTAGACCAACGGAGGCACTAGGAAGTGAAGTGGCCTACCACACGATGGTTCATGATTATTACCCCGATTGTAACTCAGAAACTCATTTACAGCTGAGGGAACTGGTAGTCCGGCACCCAATCCCATTCTTGAAAATTACTTGTCGCTAATAGCCCGGTCACCAGAGACAAAATTTCAGTAAATATCGGAGTTAAATAAGCAGAAATGTTTTGACGTGGTTAGGTTCCAATGTTGGAGTAGAATATGGAATCACAGTTTTAGACCAAAATTTGATAAGGCTTGTGCACGAAATTTTTGATTTTCTGTTTTGTCGATTTGTAGCCTTATTTTGCATTTAGTGAATCGTGACTAATGAATGGCTGATTAAATATGAGCAAAGAAAATTAAGTTTCAGTTTTGGTTTTAGGAAGGGGCGAAGCGCTGAGCCACTGCGCACATTAGGCACCAAAAAGGGCCCAAAGCGATCCCTTCAGAGCTTCGTAGGTCACCAAACACACCCTAAATAAAACAGATCCTAAAGAGCTCTACTAGCTTATCCTGCCCTTTGGATCTAAGTCCTTCAAATTGTCAAAGAAAGACTGCCCAGTCGAACGCTACACATCCCCCAAACAACCAAGATCCCTAATGAGCTTGACTTACTTTTAATGCCCTATCGATCTTAGGTCCTCCAAATTGTCAAAGAAAAAACTTCCCAATCACATCAGAAGATAAAAAGGTTATCCCTAATTTTTAAAAAAATTGAACATTTCAATTACTTCACTGAACTAACTCTTTAAAGTGAATGACTATTTCAAATGAATTAGTTCATCCGAACTGTTCTCGTAATTTAAAAGAAAAGTGCGCGATAGTATGCTTTATAACGTAGAACGTATAGGTCTTCACGAAATTGGATGACTCACGAGGAATCATTCAGTACAATTGAGATCTTTGGAGAAAAATCGATTTAAAATTTTGATTCTAGCATCCAGAAAGTATGATTTGTAAGAGGAATTATTGCTACTGATGAATTATTTGTCTGTGATTTTAGTCATAACCATTGGTGCAAGTAAGTAGTCTTTGTGGCTTTGCGGTTAGAGCTATTGTCTTCGGTGCACCTAGTACCAGGTTGGAGTCTGCTTGGCGACAAGTAATTTTCGAGAATGGAATAGGGTGCCGGACTACCAGTTCACTCAGCTGTAAATGAGTACCTGAGTTAAAATCGAGGTAATAATCATGGACGAGCGTATAAATGACCACTTCACCTCCAAGTATTCCGTTGGTCTCCTAATGAAGTAACTCTAGCATGACTTTAAGGCCTAAGCCCGACTTGGCCGCCATTGATTATTATTATTGGTGCAAGTACTATGTTAATTTCGTCGGTTTATACTTATTTACCATAGGATGGTAGGATATTATAGATATATCCTATATGGATATATATTAATCAAAGAAATAGTGGTGGACGATGTTATTCGAAAAAATGAAGGAAACATTTCAGTTCCGTCTGGATTGGCTTTCTTACTCATGGTTTGTCTTTTACATATCCAGTTGAGAACTATGTTTACTCTTTATGGTCCGAGTATTACCAATGCAAAATGCTGAATTGCTAAAACTTCCTGTTTCCTGAATATTCAATGATTAAGTCTGCAGCGAGAAGGGCTTTATTTGTGCTGTTCAGAATACCCGCTTTATTCTTCTATCCCATTTCCATTTTACATATTTTCGTTCGGTATGCATGTCGCAAAAATTGCTTAATTTCTAAACACATTTCAATAAATAAACATTAATTGTACTTATTGCACAAATTCTGTCATTATAATTTCTCATTTTACCGATTTAATTTGCTAATTAAATTTCTCTTCATTTCACAAATACACAACACTAATGACAAATACTCGGAGTGCACATTTCTTAGGTAAATTCGTAAATTAATTAAGAATAAGTTCGCAACGAATGCATTTCGCCTATCTGTGAATATTTCTTTCATGGAAATTTTTTTCCCGCTCGTTTGCTTCACGCTTGAAAATATTTATTGCTTTTTTACTAATAATAAATTGGATAATGCTTAAAATAAAATGTCCAACTGATTTAATTTAAATAAAAAATACAGCAGTTTTTAATTAAAGTTATTACAAATTCAAATACAGTAAATACCAAAATATTTTCAGTCCTTTTTACTTTTGATTAAAATTAAATTTCGACTGATTTAAAAGTTGAATTCGTTTTTATTATCTTCGTGTTTTATTGGCAGTGTCGTTTATTGCATCGCTTTGCAAGTATAAACGATGGTGGTCCTTTCCAGGACCAGATTTTATCGAATGCACGATACTTTGTAAATTATGATATGACGGTCCAGTAGTCAAAATCGCATCCGGGCATTGCACCGTGGACAAGTCAATTGGAGCATAAGCTAATTTGGTCGGAAGCTTGTTCTTTCCAAATCTCTCACTTTTCGATAGTGCGACAGGCCGGGCATATTCTGATTAAATATCGTTGTTGTTAGTATTTCTACGTTTTGGTACTTACTCAACTAGTTAATAACAATTTCCTTTAATCCGAGATGCATCGCATATTCCACATGAATAAATTTTGCATTGCTCTCAAATTATCGCTTCACACCTGCTATGTCATTACTGAAAATTGTAATTAATTAATTTCACAAAAAATCCGGACATTGAATTTATCACTAGACGATTAGTGCCATCACATGTTAATGGTGAATTAAAGTAAGCGGATTGGAATACAAGATTGTACTGATTTTAGTGCATTATTTAGAACCGGAAGTGGCTGCTTTAGTTGGGCGGAAGAATAAGGTACGTTGCACAGATTCATCGGTCTATATAATTTAAGTTTTCAAATGGCAGTTTATGTGGTGCACGTGAGGTATACCATTCAAAATACCAGTCAGAGACGATTGATAGGACTCCCCTCAGTGGGGCTGAGGAACATGTGCAAGCGTCTCCTCTTCATCCTCACCATAATAATAACCAATTAGATGACACATGACGACGAATATAGTGTGCTTGACTTTCTCGTCGGCGATTGCTTACATTTGGGATGGGATTTTAGGGGTAAAGTTGCGCCACGCACGTACGTTGTAAATCCACCATAAAGTAACACACGCACTGAATCGACTAGGTTCGGCCCAATCGCAATTCCGAAAACGTTCACGCACCGCTTCGAAGCACAAGCAATTGACATCGACTTCTGACTATCGCCACAATAGTATAATATCAATGGAGTCTGCCATGGTAACGGAAAAGAATTTAAGCCGATGAGATCAAGTCATTTTGACACAAAACCTGTTACAATTCTTACACAGCATATAATTGAAATCCCATGTCTCTCATGTCATGTAAACTAATTACAACCTTGCTTTAACGAGATGTATATACAATATTAGTGATTGTGAAAATGAAAAAGTTAATTTTTAGTAAAACTATCAACTAACAAATAAAGATATTTTTGGGTTATGGGTTAAATTCTTTTGGGGGTTGTCAGAGTTAAAAAAAAAATTACATGCACGAGTTTTTTTACTCTGAACTCTGTGAGTAACAAGTTTAAGACAATCAAAAAGTTTGTAACGCATAGAATTCAGCCTCAAACGAAATAAGTTGCATAGTATTTTTTGTTCATTTGTAGCCAAAAGTTGCAAAACTGCTTACTGTCCGTCTGTACGACAGTCTGTCCATCCATCCACTTGTCTGTCTTTCTGTCTATATGGACGATAACTTAAGAGCGCCTTGACCCTAGATCTTTAACTTTAATCGGGAGATTGAATTTGTAAGGCTAAGTTTGACTCATTCGGGAGGCTACCATACAAAAGTCCGGTGTTCAAGAATTTCAGTCAATGACATCAGAACGTCTTAAGCTATAATACATTGAGAAAAATACTGTTCTTAATATTAATGAATGCATTTCATTAAACGAAATTCTTCGGATTAATGAAAAAATCACTACAACAACGTAGAAAACGATCAATTATTTGTCATTTCGTTAAAAATATTTTCATTAATTTATATTGATATATACTTATATTATGGAAAGGGCACATATACGAGTACTCGCAGAAATTAAAGCTAGGAATTTTGGTGCACGCCTTTATCAAAAAGGCATCTTTGCTTGTTGGTATTCATAAAATTTATTGATTTCTAATTACAGAAATAATGAACACATTCATTATATTGAAGAAAGCGACCATCGCACAGCTCAAGGTTTCGGATACTCTGTTGGATGCTACTTTTTGTTAAGGTTCCCACACACTAGTAAATAATTGTTGGTACGTAATCAAATGGTGCCAATTGTTTCGCTGAGAAACTCTATTTCATAAAAAGCCGAACTAGTATACAGTTTCACGTTCAGAATACTAATGTTTAAATTCAACATATTGATATCAATATGTGTATTAATATTATTGACGCAGTATTGATTGCAGTGATAGGATTAATCACAATTATGAATTTATACCTTAATATGAGGAATATCGGAAATACAGGTTTTCCGGGTTAAATACTATTCTAATTTCAATCTTTAATAATTTAATACGAATTACCGATATTATCGATTATTGAATCAATAAATTTTTACATGGTTTCGGTAATTGTATGAGTGCCCAAAGCAGACCGAAAACTTATGAACGGGTTGGCATAATATTAATGTATACCTTCTTGCATCGGATCAAAAACAATGATTTTTCATTATGATGATGTTGATTTTAATTGGTTGGATGTATCCTTTTAATTCAATGCACAATATCGAAATTTTGAAAACTTTGTTTATAATAAAAAAAATCTATTCTATCTGTACGGTGATATCCCACTTAAAGACGTTATATTTTTTTTAAATCACACTTGACATTTCTACAAATCTACGCAGAGTTTCAACTTTCTACCTTTATTTACTCTTGGGATAATAATAACTAAGACTATTTCACTACTCATTCATCCTCCTACAGTACAAATTCTAAGATCCAATCTGAAAAAGTTCTTGAGATCTAAAAATCGATTTATTTTTTGCTAGTTTTGTGATTCACCCCATAAATCAACAATTTTATATTCGGCATCTCTCACACAACTATGTACACGAAATCAATTCCATCTTCTCTGTGTCATTGGTTGGCATAATACCGTATCTAAGATTTGTTTGTTGTATCTACCCCCGCAAACTACTACCACCTTTACAATTTTTTCCCTAGTATTCTCTAGTACGTCTACAAATAACTAGTGACTTCAAATATCGCGATTTTATTTTTACAGCACTTCAAACGAACTGTTTATACCTCCACGTATGTTTGTCGACGTTTGTTTTTGCTCCACTGTCGTTGCTCTATATAAACTCCAAGTTTCAATTTCCTAGCATAAGCACTTTACCTTGGTAAATGCATGGTCGCAAGCACTTCAGCATCTTTTCTAGACATTTTTTCTGAACGGCCCCGTGGAGCTGCGAGGACTTCAACATGCATTTTGCATTCATTACTCTAGTACTACTTTCTTCGTGTTAATAATATCCAGTATGCAAACGTTATGTAAAGCATATGTGAAAATGTATAAGTCTACTAGTTTCATTACTTGTGAACGCATTTATGCATGAAATTTGCATGGCTATCAACGAAATGTACGCTTTAACTGTACCACGTACATGCTATTTAAATACGTACGTACATACATACCTATATCTATTTTAAAAAATGAATTTGAATGAACTATGCTCAAAGAGTTGACGAACATTTAAAAAAAAAAAACGTTTCACCTTATTTTAGTTTACGTAAGAGATTGAATTTTTTAAACGCGTATCGCTCTGACACTAAATTGTTCCTCAAGTTTCCGCGATAACTATTTGCCTTATTCTATTTTATCCGCAAATTACTCTCGAAATGGAAGCAATTATTTTCACGATGGTTAACTGCATTTTAAAATTAATTTTCCATCCTTTGCTCGTTTCAATCTAGTTCACACGGAACTGGCGCAACGTACTTTTATTTAATTATTTTAAATATTTTCTTCCCACATTCTCTAATATTTACTGGCGAAAATGCTACATTTATGCAAGCAATTTACAAGTGATACCTGATCATCCAACTGCGAAAATTATCCAAGGAAGACGTCAACATACTCGTATGAGCTCTTTTCCTTCTTTTTTTAGTGATGTAGTGCACATCCCCCATATTCGCGGTAAATGCAATTGAAATTTCACATTTTTAATTAATTAGAGAAACGACTTCTGCAATACGGTGTTATGGTTTACGTTGGGTTTCCATGAACTAAAAGGAACTAAAGCGGATTGAACCGATGTTTTTGGTTCCGTGGTGTTTTTTAAAACTTAAAAGTGCAAAATTGACGTTCAAGCGAATCAGTGTGGCCGCACATCTTCCGGGATAAGGACACAGTATCCTTCAATGTGTGTACATCCTACAGATAGCCGTAAGTCGGAGTTGTGCAAAACTTTTCGCTACAAATCAGTTTCAATTTGTTTTATTCGTATTTTCACTTTTTTCCTGTGCAGTGGTCGGTAAAAACTTTTTGCGAAAGTTTCACCGCGAAATGAAATAGGAGGCGGAAAAGTTTTCTATAAGTGGAAATTTGAGATACTCTATTTCAAATTAATTTCAAATAATTAATATGAAATTTTTGCTTCAGAGATACTTATCACCTTAAGTTGAGAATTTTTTCCAATGAAAGCGAAAATTTGTTGAAAGTTATCAAATGGTTATTAAACTGGCAGGAGTTTTCCTTAGAATGTGTACATAGTTTAGTTCGAAAGAAACTGATCTTTAGCAAGTTTTGAATGACTAGATCTGCTTTTATAAAGAAATTGAATGCGCCATTTAGTTACGTTTTAGAATTTGTTTTCGTTTTAAATGGAGAGCGCAATTTGTTTTTCTTGGTACTAAGACTACAATTTACATTCATTATTTAATATTTTTCTATCTTTGATTGTAGATTGTAGATAGTGGAGGACGTTATAAAATTCGCTTTCACTACGGTCTCAATAGGCCTAATATAATGAATTGTCCTCACTTATTATATGTCATTCAGGACGGTTAGATATCAATAAATTTTAGTTAATTCTTGAGTGCGTCCAATGATTGCAACTCATGTCTAGTTCTAATGGTGTTACAAAGTAATGTCCAAGAAGTGTGAGTCTTCTTTCTGTGTGCGAATTTCCTTCATTTCTTATTATCTTTTGAGCTTAGGTAGCTAGGTAGGTACGCGTAGTTGCCCGTAAGAACAAGGACACACTAAGCCCTAGAGAATCCGTTGTGTTACCACAGGATCATCGAATCCGTTCCTACTCGTCAAACCATTTAGAGAAAGTAATGAAATGTGGGATTCTCGCAACCTCCATTGCGGCAAGATCACCAAGCCAGCTGAAGAAGTAAGATCAAAGATGACCTTTTCTTCTAGCTGATAAAGCTGGATAGGTACATAGTCCCCCTGTCCCGCCGGCGGGTTCCAGAATAAGGGTGTTAATTATTAAAAAAAAAAAATCAGAAGTATTGCCGAAATAAAATAAAATATGGAATTTTCAAAGCACGTTTCTATTCCTCAACCCCATTATTTTTTACATAATTGCAACATTAAAACACGTAGTCTCCATTGCTTATTTCGAAATTATTTTAAACTCACCAGAATTCATACGGCTACTTATTCATCAGTGGAAATTCTTAATTTTGAATTTTTTTAATTCGTATGTATATTTTTAATTTTTTGCTGCTAAAGCTCCGAAAGCCCCAAAATAAAGTTACTTGGGACTCACTCTGAAATTATCTTATACTAATTAAAACTTCAATTTTTATCCCTTCCAGTTTCTGTGGCCATTTCAGAGCTTCAGTAAATCACCCGGACATCATGTTCTTGTCGAAAAAGGACTCGAATTTGGAATTGACTTAGAGCAACTCGAAAAGGACGAACCAGCGAAGGTCTTTAATTTGACCGATATTTTCTCAACGACAACCGAAGATGCTGTCCTTCTGGGTCGCGGCAATAAGAACGACGTTCAGTTCGAATGGATGACAACGCCATGGTCGGATTGTTCACAATCCTGCGACGCTGACGAAGGACTACGGGTAAGATTGATGTAAATTAAACTTTTTAGATTTCCTCACTTCAAAGAACATTTTTATGTTTCCTTAACAGAAACGCTCCATCTACTGTATGGTTAAATTGCAAAACTCATCGCAGAACGTCGATAATGCACTCTGTGAAGATGCCGGTCTCGAAATACCGGACACCTTCGAGGCATGTGCACACACAGAGTGTCCTAAATGGACCATAGGAGTGTGGACCCTATGCCAACACTCCCGATGCTTCGGCCGTAATACAGCAATACAAAAACGTGAAGTTTTATGTAAATTTACCAATGATAGTACCAGTGATAGATGCGATGAAGGCGAGCATCCTATCGAACGGCAGGAATGCTACAACGAATTGTGTAAAGGTGTATGGCGAGTTGAACCATGGTCGGAGGTAATTATATATTCGCAAATCGATTTGAAATTTAAAAGCAGGCCAGTTCATCCTCCCCAAAATCGAATATTTCGAAATTATCGATTCAAATTTGTCGGTCATAGAAAGTAACCAGCAATCCAATGGATTGTGCTTTGAGCAGGTATGAATGTGGAAATTATAATGCCGGGACCAAACTCGATTTGAAGTGAAATTATTTCCCACTAGCTAATTCAGGAGAATCCGTTCACATCAAATAAAATTTTCATTACACAGAAAAATTTCAATTAATTTTCAATTTTTTTCAGTGCAATGCTCAGTGTGGATCGCAAGGAATCAAATATAGAATTCTTCAGTGTGTCTGGTATGGCACGCGAAGGCCAGCTGGAAATGCATGTAAAAATCAGCCAAGGCCAGCCGTTATGAAAGTGTGTAAGGGTGCTCCATGTATGTCAAATTGTAAGTATAAAGTAGCTTCAAGCTCCTTTTCGTATTGACGAGTAAAAAGCAAAGCAATTCACAAACAACTTCATCGAACAGATTCAGAGTCTTCCACTTGAAACGAACAATATTTAATTCTTAGCCGCATTCTCGCTGTTTCCAAACGACTGATCATCAAAGGAATGACATACACACATAAATTGTGTATAGTCAACAGACTGAATATAATTTAATCTCATAGACTCAATTGCTAAATAAATCAAATGTTAATACGAATTACCAATGTTAGTACCAATTTTTGAAGTTAAAATTGAATATCCTCATCTGGTCGTCGTTCTGTTGAAAACATTGTTGCAGTACGATCAGGTGATCCTTGCAAGTTGATACTTGCTGGTGTGGAACTTTGTTGACGAGTTCAAAAAGGGAAAAATTGCTTGTTTGAAATTTAATGCGGCTCGACGGACCAATGAATACGATCAGGAATGCTTGATATTTGATCAAGTTTGGAGATCTTGTTTAGTGGTAATTTCACTCCTTGAACAGGAGACCGTTAGAGTTTTTTTTTCGAACGACAGTTGGGTTCGCTGTAAAACGGACTACCTTTAAAAATGGTATGGAGGTATACTATTTCAAAAGAGGACGTGTTGACGGTGGACGTGCCTTTTATAGGGCTGTGCAGCTTTAGCTACCGTTGTTTGCTCAAGTTCCACAGTCAACGTTATAAAAATTAACCGTGGTGAAATTTATAATTTTAAATTTTCCGCGTTGTGTTCGAAGTTAAAACATTGTCGTATAAACGCTTCAAAATTAGGAACCATGTGTAAATTTTTGCCATTGATTAGAGGAATTTTTTGTATAGCCTGGATGAAATTTGTTTAGTATTAAAAGTTCAATGTAGCCCGAAAAGTATGTAAGTAGGTATGGAATGGTGTCGAACGAAAACAGATATTTTATTGTTCAGTGCTGCCTGAAAACCCTTAATCAATAGCTGTTCGTTTTCCCGAACAAATTTTCATATTTTCGTAGGAAAATAGACATTTACATTTAAAAAATAACATTCAAAATAGCATCCTGATTATTGCTTAGGTTGTTAGTGGGGTGACTATGTAACCTTCAATAAAGTTGCGTCTCCATACTGGTAGCAGATTTTTTTTAAAATAAATTGCTTCATTTTGTTCAATAGATGCCAAAAGTGCATTCGATTTCATTAAACCATAAAAGATTTTCGGAATTCGTGAACACTTCAACAATTCCTGATACCTAAACTACTTCTACTACTTTAAAAATGCTTAAATCGTTTTTTCCCATTTATATTTAAAGACTTTTCAAGTGAGAGTGAACTCGATATATCACTAGACCTGCGAAATATATCGGAATTCGTCAAAATGTACTCAACATCATTGCACCCTCTTAAGGGTTGCGTATCGAAAAATTTGAAAAACAGCTTCTAGGCGCGAAGATTCAATATATTTGATAACTCGACATATCTAAAAGATAAAACGAAATTCGTTAATATGTGCGAAAAACCCTTTTCTCGGATATTTGTTTTTACTTTATTATTTTAATATTTAAGTATTAGTATAAGTATTTTTACTCTTTGCCCGCCACTAAAAGTTTGAAATTTTTTGCTTTAATTACCCTAAAATAAACCGTTTCTCCCCACCGTACCCATGATACTTCTTCTAAAAATTGTATTCTATAGTTCCTTTAAAGGGTTATTCAATAGGTACATAACAATTCTGTATTTTAATACAAATGCACTCTTAAACTATGTTGGTGTTTTGTCAATGTCAAAACGTCAGTCAACGCTTACATTTCTATCGTGATGAAGTTCATGAACAAGCAACATTGGAAAATTAATTATCTCAATCATGCTCTGTTTTATTTCAATACAAAATTGTTATGCCCCTATTCATTAATCGGGTCTTCGTTTTTCCGTGTAAAATCTGTCCAATCGAAATGTATTCGTCGTGTTATTCGCAGTAACGGTTATCAATACTTTATTATTATTAATGTAATGAAAATAAAGAAATAATATTTAAAATAACAAAATTATTCTTTTCCTTTCATATTTAGCAACCGAATGCAAAGATTCATCACGTTATTGTCGAAACGTACGCTCAATGGGAATGTGTCGATTACATCGTTACCAACAAAAGTGCTGCAAATCGTGTAGATTTAATATGTACAATTAGCTAAATGAGAAATACTAGAATATAAGCATACCATTTTCTTTAAATAAATAAGAAAATACATATACAATTAAAATAAAAAGGATTACAACTAACAAAACAATATGCCAGAATAAAAGGGGTAATAGAAAAAACTGAATATTGCAAAAATGAAAAATACATAAATCAATTAAATTGAAATTAATTACAAAAAATAAAATATATATAAAATAAAAACTATAAATACTAACTTAGCTATATCTAATTTAACAACTAAGAAAGTAAATAAATAAAGTGGTATTATAAAATTTTTTTATAAATAAAATTCGACATAAAATAATTGAAATGGTTGATTAGTTATCACATAAAATAATAATTATTAAATATTATAGTTAAAGTCTTGTTAATTTTTTCCCCAGACGAAATGAGAGAAATCCTAGCAAAATTAACGCAACATGTAAAACAATTTTATATCGCTTATTTTTCTGTTTTACTTTCAATGTGGTTGCTAACGATAAATAAAATTTAAAACATAAATTCAAAAAACAAATAAAGAAGAAAATTACCCATGCTACGTTTCAAAGGCACAATTTTTGGAGAGCAAAAAATTTAATAACATAGGTTTGGCGTTTACGAACCAAAGAAGAAAGTAGGCACCCTAATTTATAAAAATTCTCAGCTATTGTAAATCTAGCTTTGAATTAATTTTGCTCGAAAACTGCATGTGAAGGCTTATGATAAACGAAAATAAAAACTAAATTATATTTGTAAAAAATGAGAAATAAATAAATTTTGTAAAAAAAGAACACTAAAGTAGTAAAAAAAATACAAACTAATAAAAAATAGGTCTAATATGATAGTAACTAATGTAACAAACCTTAAAATGAAATAGAAAGGAACATTGAAGAAACATTTAACTGTTGGAGCAGTAAACTGACTGAAGAATTAACACGTTATTGAATACGTTAATACTTTTCTTTTTATTTTTCTTCTCCGTACACAAATAACAATAAACGACTATTTAATAATCTTATACCATAAATCCTAGACATTTCCGTCATGAATGTTACCTTTCACATTTTAAATGAACTCTAATCGAAACAGCCAAATCGAATAACTATTCCAACAATTCGTTTCTTTACATCGTATGAATTATTTGATATTTTCTCTAATTTTTTCTATTTTAGATTAATTTGTCAAGCTAACAAGACCACCCCTAACAGCTTTATTTTCGATCAATAATATTCGAAAAAAAGGTGAATTTTATACTGTATTTTAATTTTTCGCATCAAATAAATCGTAATGTTCATATTACACAATAAACTTTCGTGCAAAAATAGAAAATGTCTCAATGTAAATAATCTACACACTGATAAAAATTAACAAAATTATAAACTAAAGATCAAATTTAGAGAATTGTAATTATGGGATAAAACATTGTGCTAAGCTCATTGTAAGCAAGGTGAATTTGAAACAAAATGATTTAACATTTGAGTTCTTGTAAAAAACATACACACAACAAAATAAAATGAAATGTTACTTATTTTTAAATGTAATCGTCTTTCATTCGGTTCAGATGAAACTCTGAAATTGCGCACGATTCAGATTCATTAGTACCTAGTTTGGTAACCGCGTTTTAATCATCAAAATCAGCAAATGTTGAAGAGATATTAAAGCACAATTGTGATTGAACTTCACAAAAATGGCCTGTTTATGTACTAGTTCGCCTGTTTTTGTTGTAATGTGCTTTGCTATCAAATTTCGTTTTTGAACTGGGTTAGTGCGAATATGTGATAAGTCGGGAAAAAAGTTGTTGGTTCCCTTCCACAATTTTATTAGGTACTTGTTTTTCGTTGGTATTGAGGTGTGTGTGTGCGGAATTTTGGTTTTCAATGGAATGGAATTTCTGTATTTCTTTCATTTCTTTTATGGAAATTTGTAATTTTGCAGGGAAAAGTTAATCAGTTCGAATCTTTATTAAGCGTGTTTTCACCTTGATACACCTGTCAATTTCTACCATTTCAAGTCTAGCGGTCTCTTCAGAAAATCAAAGCAATATAACGCGTTCTTTAATGTGTCATCGTGCCCCAATTCGCTTCAGAAAATTTTAGTTGGAAATTTGACAGTTTAAGGCTCGAAAAAGGCTCATTTTCAAGATTTTTTTGGATATAAAATAAATAATTATATAGTATAATAATATAATATAAAAATATAATATAATATAATAATATAATATAATACTACAGTCAAAACCGGATATAACGACATTGAAGGGACCCTAAACTCGTCGCTATATCCAATAGTCGTTATTAGCAATATGTACTTTAGATACATTCCTTTGTATAGAGATTCCAGGACCAGGACCATGCCATTCAGTCGTACTAACTGATCCATCGTTAAAAGCGATGTCGTCATATCCGGTTTTGACTGTATAATATATTAATAATAATATAACTATTGGCAAGTTCTATAGAGGTACTAGTGAAGAATAATTGTGCATTTTTTCATCAAAAATTGCAAAATGGCGGCTCCAGCTTCTATGACGTAAGACCGCGGCGGTCGGCATGAGTTGCTGCACGCGGTACCTTCTAAAGCCTTGCCAAGAAACCAAAAATCCAAAATGGCAGCTTTTTTAAAAAAAAAACGAGTTTTCACTCTGCTTTTAGTTTTAAAACTAAAATCAAAAAAATGTGCAACTAAAAAAGCTCGACGTTGTGGCCCCGAAATTTACTTTACTTTCTTTTAAATTTTTATTCATTAAAATCGGTTCATTCGTTGAAGCTGTAAAACGTACCGCGCTCCGGAAAAAGTGGCTTTGAGAAAAACACGTTTAAAGCTTGAAGTTATAAAAATTGTATTGATAATCGGCGGACCGTTCCACAAATCGGTCTGTAACTCGTAAAATACATTCGATATCGAAATATCATTTCGTCCACGTATTCTCAATATGTTAAATATGAAAATTAATATTAAAAAAAATATGTTTTTTTTTATCGTCATGAACTGATACCTTGCCTTAAGCGGGTCATCCCGTGTGACTGTTTCAAAATTTTGCATAAATTACATTCAAATATAGTATAAAATATGTGGGCGAAGTGATATTCCGATATTCGAATCCGTTCGGAAGTTACAGGCAGTTATATTCTTTAAGCTCTTTTGTTGCTTCGAATATAATGGTATGTTTAGTCGCGATTTCCTCAAAACGGTAGTTTTGAAATCGGTAGACACGATATCTCGAAATCTATCGAACGAATTTCTTTGAAATTTGGTGAACTTATTTAGTACTCATGTAGACAGTTTGCAAACGAGAGTAATTGTGATTTATCAAGCCGTTTTTTTTTTTTGCGACCTGAAGAAGTCGTAAAAAAACACCAAAATTGACGATAACAAGTTCAACAAGTTGCCGAAAATTAACTGTTCAATATTTTTTGATAATCCTAGTTCCGCAACTAGTTCAAACGTACAGATTAAAATGCAGTTCCATTTTACTTTATTATTTTATCAATTATTTATTATTTTAAGAATAAAGAATTATCGTTTTTTGAAAAATTTGTTTTACACAATAAAATAATACGGAAAATAATGCGTCCGAAACACACAAAAGACCAGATCGACACATTCTAAAATCCATATCTCCTAAAATGGCTCGAAATTAAGACTTTAAATATCTGTAAGGAGAAAAGATTGAAAACAAATTTTTGAGTGGGAGCAGTGGCATACGGGGGGTGCACCAATGGCTCTAGAAAAAAAAAAATCGGTTTGAGTATAAAGGTTGACAAATAAAGATTGTTCAAAATAAAAGTTTTTTAAGGAGGCGGTCGATCCTGGAAGTGAAGGGGATAAAAATTTTTCAAAAAATCCAGTTTCATATCTGAAGAACAGTGTATGATAGATGCTTAAAAAATTTTGCCAGAAGTTGCTCTAATGTTTCCCTCGTAAGGAAAAACATTTGGGGGTATGGATGTATATGGTAGGGTGGGGCTAGGGGAGGGTAAAAAGAAAAAAGTGCCGATGCTTATATCTTAAGAACCTATGATGATATAAAGCTGGAACTTGGTATTTATCAATAAATCAATCAATATTTATTAGCTTAGTTTATCCAGTTATGTTTAACATCTTATAATTTATGATTTAGAGAACAGATAATACAATATCTTAACAGCTAAATTAAACCTAGTTAGCACAGCAAAACATTTATGACATTTTTAGTTACATAAATTCAAGGAAAAATGTGTGAAAAAAACTGCCTTAAACCTAACTTACTAACTAACTTAAATTAAAGAGAAATGCGAAGAAAAAAGTAAAATAGTAAATTACATCTTAATAACAATATTTGACTCCAAAAACATGCCCAGTAGGGGGATATTATAGGAGTGCTAACAATAATAGATTGTCAACTTGTTCCAGCCTTTTTAGGAAGGATAAATGTCTGGTTGCAACTAATTCGTGGACAGTTTGCGCTTTTGCTTCTGCATGCAGACTTCTAGTGGAGAAGAGAAATGGCTTCTTCATTATCATTTTAAGGCACTTATTTTGTGAAACCTGAACTTGGTATTTAGATGGAGCTATAGTTGGTGGCATGTTGGAAAACTAGAGTTTTTTATAGTGGTAGTATGTTACGGGGGTGGGGTGTTTTTTCTAACTATAGAACGGCTTATGCTAGAAAGTTGATACATACTCGGTCTGCATATGTAGATCAACTAGGATAGTTATTATGATTAAAAAAATCAAATATTCATTGGTGTTCGGAAGGGGAGGGGGCAAAAAAGATGTTCAGTGAATATATGGTAGAATGCATATATGTCTTTTTACGATTTTCGTCATATCTACTAGGTCTTCCCAAATATTGAATTCGTTTTTATTCTACAGATTCTTCAAATAAATACAAAAAAGGGTTTTCAAGATTTTTGCAATTCGACCCCTTATGTGGTGTAAAGTGGTTACATTATTTTTCATTAATTCTGGCATATCTCGCAGGTTTGATCAGATATCGAATATCTTTTCACTTCTACGGGCTTATTTAATAATCCCCTAATAATCCCCTAATGACTTTCTTCAACAAAGAAACTAGCACCGGTTTTGTATAATATAAAGCTCTTTGAAGCCAGAGAAGTAGGCTTGTGTAGTTCGTGAACGAACTAGTTCGGAAAAGCGTTTTCATAAGTGAAATGAACGAACTAATTCGGTTGTGGAAGTAGTTCGTCATCACATTCACGTACACCATGTATCATTCCACTCTCTAAACTAAAAGAAGGAACTACTTTAGTTCGGATCTTTTTTTATTTTTAGGTGATCACATTTCCGTACGCCACCTTTCATTGCAGTCTTGCGAACTGCGAATTAAAACAAAAGTTCGCGAGGGAAGTGAGTACTTTGTTTTTTGAGGTCATCACATTTCCCTACACCATTTATCATTTCTTTCTAGCGTACTGCGAACTACAATAACAAACTAGTTTGCGAGGGCTCGGGAACTCGTTCGTTCGCGATCACTAAGGTGAACTACAATGCGCAGGTCTACAGAAAAGTAATATAAAACAGGGTCTTTGTTGTTGTTTTAGCGTGTCGTTTCGTCAACTTGTTGTTGTTTTGCGTGTAAGTGAACGGTATGACGTCTGCCTTCAACTCAATCGCTTCTCATCATCTCCAGTATTTGCATCTCTATATGGCAGAGGTGGCTCGCCGCATAAAGCTAGTGAGGCTGAGCTTATAAGCTTGTGTTACACTGTTCGCTTTTTCCCAGTTTCTTGTATATATTTTCGTGAAAAGTATGGCGAGCTTGTAGAAAGCTCTCATTGGTCATACATACAGTGTAACACAAGCTTAAAGCTCAGCCTCACTAGCTTTTTACGGCGAGCCGCCACTGCCATATGGTCTTCAACTTCTAAACCTACGTATACTTTCCTTTGTAACTCGTTCTCAGTACACTTTCATTACTGAAGTCTACCAGTGGTCTTCCAGAACAATTTTGGGAACTCTATTGATATGATTGCTTACATTAGTTTATTTATAGTTTTAAACTATTAGTTTATCTATAAATCTCAAAAAATCGAGGGCAATTCGAATGGACGCTGGTGACGTTGCTGGCACAAAAGCCTCCATTTACGATAAATTTATAGTAATGGCAGCAACCATCAGAAAGCACAAATGGAACCTGTTTATTTTAGTGCGGTGCATACGATATACTATGGTTCTGATTCTCGAATATTAAAAGAAAAAGAAGCTTATGGTGTCAGTACTTACTTCCTATCGCATACACAAAATATTTTTCTGGCCCACACAGTTTCATGCTGTTTTCCACCTCCATATAAAATCAATTTATGGAAGCAAAACAGTTACAAGAACCTTAATAGCAGTTACTATGAATGTCACTCGTGGATCGATACCTACCCTTAAATTAACTGGAACTTTCTTGTAACGGTCGTAGTAGCGGTCTGTTTTCATGAATTGCAATCTGCTTCGTCCTTACAAAGATGACGTAGTACTTATGCTGCCCGACCAACTGACCACCTACTCCTGCCAACCTGATAATTTCATTACTAGCATTACTGGTCGGGTTATTCACTCTGTTCACCTCTAAATTAGCGCCCAACACGCGTGTAACGTCCTCGTGTCGATGGTGGGTGCTCCTCACTGTTTGTAGTTTTGATATATTTCAGGGGCAAGAAGGGTTGGTATTTGCTCCGTAAACGAAGCAAGCATTCGCTAGCAGGTCAGTCGCGAGTAGAGTTCCTTTTACTTTGAATCCCTTTCATATTATTGTGAAAATACTTATCGAGTTCGTAAGGTAGTGGTGGTCTTCAGTAGTGGATTTAATGAGTTCAAGGAATTTGTGAGGTTTGTGTGTGATTTTTTGTGCAAATAGCAAACAGGAAGGAGCAGAACGACCATGACACCTGGAATACTTTCTCGTCTGAAGTTTGACCCCAAGAATGCTGGTAAGTAGACGTCCAAATATGGGTAAAACACTTGCGGGGTTCGTCGAGTGTGTTGTCGATTTCTAATTGCTTTTCCACCGAGGAAATTATTGATAGTTCTCCCGTTTGTACTATGTTTATCCAGTTATGGACGAATCGAATTAATGACTTTTGGAAGCAAACAGGAGAAAAAAACACAAGAATTGTTTAATGAACCCACGATAATTAAGTTCATGTTGACTTAATTTATGATACAAGATATTTTTACTGGATAGCTTATCTATCGTTTTAAATTGCTATCTCATATAATTATAATTATAAATGTATATTACCTATATTATAATTATGTGCTTGGGTGTGACCTGTACACCTACCACCAGACATGAATTAGGGGTTAGCCTTGTTGTTTTCCATTTTCTATCAGACCTCAATGGACTACAGAGCAATACCAGTGGTGATTCTTACGTGCGCAGGTACTGCCACGATCTATATGATGAGGAGAACATTACTCACATTTTGTGTGAACAGTAGGCTGTTATAATGAAGCGATTGAAGTGATTGGGCAGTCTTTCTTTCGACAATTTGGAGCAACTGAGGTGGATAGGGTATAACAAGCTGGTCAAGTCTCTCAGGGATCTAGGATGCAATGGAGGTGATTAGTTTTCTATACAGTTCCAAAGGAATGACTCTGGGCCCTCTTTGGTGTGCTATGCATAAGCGTGACACCTCTTCATGAAACTACCACCCTAAAAAGGATTAGCCTAACCACAATTCGCAAAACTGTCAACGGATAATCTCTTTATACACTATCGAAAGCCTTCTCGAAGGCCATAAACATGGGTAGTACAGGCACTAGCCATCTAGTGGACTGCTACGAGATCTTTCGTAAATTGTGCTTCACCGTGGAAAAATTCTATTCCCATTACAGCGTTTCTTAGGAACTTTGGAGAATAGTTCGTGGTCGAAGTCGCAAATGCATTCAACACATTTAGGCCCATTCCTACGATCGTCAGTTACGTTCTAACTGGAACTTTAACTGACAGATTTTCATACAAAACTGCCAGTTAAAGTTCCGTTTCGAATTAAACTGACGATCGTAGGATTTAAAATCGCCCGATAGTTTAGTTGGATAACCTACCCAACTGAAAACTATGAAACTATATGGAAGGGCGCACACTGAGACCAACCTAAACAGTTTAATAGGCAGGCCAGATCCCTTTCGATCGATAAGCGACTAAACTCTCGCTTTGGCCTCTATATGCACTGCGGCTTATCTAGATGCGCACATTGATCAAATTAAAAACGATTCACCATCAGTTTTCTCTAGTACCAATTGAATTGGTAGTCGGTGTGCGGAGGTTAAAAGTTGGAGATAATGTAGAACTACTTATGATAGTGGTCCTCTTTGAAATGAGGAGAGAAGAAGTGTGAGTGGGTGAAGAACAATACGTACGAACCACTTGAAACATTCTGAAAACTATATCTCCTGCACGATTGATGACAGAAGGTTGAAACTTTGTAGTACCTACTATAAAATATACATAGATATTAGACAGTGTCTCAAATTTTTAAGGAGGCACTTGGGTGTTGATGGAATGTAAAGAAATTTGGATTACAAAATCTTCCAAACTGATTGTTCCATGTGGATAACATTTGGTTTCAGTATGTATAATTACAAATGCAGTCCGCTAAATGTAAATTTTTTGAGGGTGGAGGTGTAGTACAAAAGGTGGGGGTAGCAGTTAGCAGATATGATCTTAACAATTTTAAAAGAGTTGGGTCCAACTCTCAGTAGACATATAGAATAGTAAATATCTACAGCTATGAATATCCACTATAGAAACACCACAGAAAAACAACATTTTTGAAGTAGGTATTAAGCCCGTGGAAGTAAGAAGATATTCGATATCTGATGAGACCTGAGAGATATGAAAGAATTCATGAAAAAGTATATAATAACTTTACACCCCCTTAGTGGTCAATTTTCAAAAAATCTTGAAAACACTTTCTAGGTATTCATATGGAGAATCCATAGAATAAAAATTAACATTTATGGAAAATAATTGCAAAAAAAAAATTGTTCAGGAGAGCGAAAAAACTAAAATTGGTTAGTTTGAATCTGTTTTCAATGGTTTTCTCTCCGAATTGAATTTGTTTTACTTTATTATTTTAATTTTACTTTATTATTTTAATAATTAAGTATTGTGATCGATTTTTTTAAAAAAAAAAATTTGCTACCCTGAAAATTTTTATTTTCACGTTTCATAACTAGTAGACACTAAAAAAGCAATAAAAATTATCAGCCCGTCTGTCCGCCGTACGGCGGATGGCGAATTCATTATGTTTGAAGACCTAGTAGATATGACAAAAATCATAGAAAAATATGCATTCTATTTTCACTGATCATAATTTTTGCCCCCCTTCTAAGCGCCAATGGATATTCGAATTTTTTTTCATCAAATATAATAGTTGATTTACACATACACATCAAGTTTCAACTTTCTAGCATAAGCCGTTCTATAGCTAGGAAAAACAACCCCCCCCCCCCCCCGTAACATACTACTCCTAAAAAAAATATATTTTTCTAACATGCCGCTACTATAACTATACCTAAATACCAAGTTTAAGGTTTATATCATTTCAGGTTCTTAAGATATAAGCATCGGAACTTTTTCCTTATCCCCTCCAATTCTTTGCTCTACCTCCCACTTAAAAAAAATTTCTTTGATTAGTTTTTATTTGTCGTCGACCTTTATACCCAAACTGAATTTTATTTGTCTAGAGCAATTGGTTCATAAGATATCGTAATCTAAAGTTTTTCACCCCCCCCCACCCCCATACGCAACTGCCCCCACCCCCATACGCAACTGCCCCCACCCAAAAAATCTGTTCTCCTAGTATAACTACAAATATTTCTTAAGTTTGAATAGTGTGCCATTAACGGTTTAGGAGATATGGATTTTAGAATGTGTCTATCTCGGCTTTTTTGGGTTTCGGATGCATTACTTTTCCCCCCCCCCCTCCACTCCCACATCCCTTGATCAATATTGACAATTTTTATGCAAATGGGTTTACTAGTAGAGCTCTATAGAAATTCCAAGTTTCAGCTTCCTATCATAAGCGGTTACTGAGATATAGAAACCCAAATTTTCCGTCTAATACGCTTCCCCCTCCTTCCCCCTCTCACCCCCACTCATAAAAATTTGGTTACTTCAAGGAGCCTACCCCGTCTATTAGTAAAAAAGATTTAAATTTAATATCTCAAAGCGTTTGGGAGTTACGAGCCTCCAAACTATTTTGCGTACGGCGGACAGACGGGCTGATAATTTTTATTGCTTTTTTAGTGTCTACTAGTTATGAAACGTGAAAATAAAAATTTTCAGGGTAGCAAATTTTTTTTTTAAAAAAATCGATCACAATACTGTATTATGTATTAAAATAATAAAGTAAGACAAATTCAATTCGGAGAGAAAACCATTGAAAACAGATTCAAACTAACCAATTTTAGTTTTTTCGCTCTAATGAAAAATTTTTTTTTCATTAATTTTCCATAAATGTTACTTTTTCTCGAAACTGATAACAGATATCAAGATGATTTTTTTTTTGCTTAAAGATAGATACATGGTATTTATGGTACATATACTGAATGAAGGAATTTTTAAAAGGTTGATTCTTAACATTTTTTTTTTAAGTTTAAAAAAATATGAACAAGTTTTAAACTTTCCAAGCTTATAAGTTAATTAGATTTTAATATTTTTGAAATTCTTCATTCAGTAGCACAAGATTTTGTAACATAATAAGTGTAAAAAATTTGATTAAAATCGGTAGAGCGGTTCCTGAGAAAAAGCAACATGAATTTGTATGATATCTCCGGTTTTCATTTAAAAAAATCTCAGATGATAGTATTTTTTTTTCACGGACCCCCACGAAATTTTTTTTTGGCTACGGCCTTGGTAACTAGACCCTTGACCACAGTGTTCTATGTATGTATTATAATTTAGTCCTATCCATTCAGTAAGTGTAGCATCTTTTTGAAAGGATTTTTTCATTTGAAATACCTACAATAAGAAAGAAGAAAGAAGGTCAATAAGAAACTGAAATATTTCTCAGGAATTTCGCAAGAAGGTTGCACTAAGGATCGATCTGCAGCTATTGCCAATATTTGTTACTTTTAACTCGTAACAAGATCGTGAAAAATTTCTTTAGTGAAAGGTTAGTGGCACAGTCAATACATATTGTGTGACGACTTCAGGATACATTAATATTAATTTTTTTTTTTCAATCACAGATATGAGCATCATTTTTTTTTAGCACATAGTACAATTACTATTACTATAAGCTCTTGCTCCTTTTCATATTTTGTCATCGAAGTAAAACTTGCATTTTCATTTTCAAACTACCCATTGCAATTATCTAATTAATATTAATACCAAAATGGCACGAGACATACGTTTTATTGCGCCATTACACCTACGTACAATAAAGAGGACTCTGTTAAACTTTGCATTAACAATTTGTTCGTAATCGATATAAAGTAACGCTATACTGAGTTCACGGAATGTTTACCTAGAGCTAAGGGACTTTCACTTCGCAAGTTTTTACAACCCTGGATAGATTGACGAAAGTTTTTTTTATATCTTTTCTAATCTCCTTTATAGAAAAGAAACCCAATGACCACGATGAATCACCCGAGCGCTCCGTAAATATGAAAATCTCCATTCAATTATTACCAAGAGTAGCTATATCAACAAAATTATAATTTTCCGACAAAGTTTTGATTAGCACTATTTAGAAGTGGTGGCACACGTATGGGCAGACTTCATCAATTAGCCCACAGAATTAAGCGAGATCTCGGTACATGTCCGAAAAATTAAGGTCTAGTGTAAATCAGCTTTTGTAAGTATCAGCCACTTGTCAAGCGTTATAAAGTATAGTCACATCTCACATATGATCATGATAAAGCTGATCTGTAGTTTTCGAGCGTTATGATAGCAATAGACTGGCTAGTGAGTGCTATCGGCTCGTATGTGGTGTTGTTATGCGATGACCAATGACCATGTATGCAGGATGTTCTCATATTGGCCGACATAAATGTGTTCAATGGGCAATTTCCGGTCAACCCACAATGGAAGAACCCCGACAGCTTTCCGAATACAAAGTCTTGTTCAGAACGCGATTGCGATCAGCGCTTATCTTCCAGCGATTTGGACAATCGAATCTCCATCGAAGCTTTGGGACACGGATCCAATAATGGATCGGTTACGTGACGTCTGTGGAACCTTTTGTTCTGACCCCCATGCAGTATCCCACTAGCTGGGCATTTGCAATTTTGGCTTTTCCTTAGCGTTGTGCGCGGTATGCGCGGTAAGGTGATCGGATATGCACAATAAAATAGCGGGGTCGCCGCATCACATGTCCGATTTGCGTAACTCTTCGTAACGAGCTTTAATCAGCGGGTTGACATCAAAATGAATGCCAACTGTTAACAGATTGGAGCGTTTTGGTTGCGCTATTATCAATGCAAGGCTGGATGCATCAATGGTGTAATTCTTAGTTTAAATTTAGTAGAATTTCATTCAGTTAGTTTCAAACCTAATGTCGTTGGGAATTTGTTTGAATGCACTTTGTTTCGCTGCTTGAGAGAATTTTACAATATTTTCGAACCAATAATACCAGAGATATACAACTTGACTTGTATATTAAAGTTTACAAGTGGAGTCTCCTTAATGTTAAATTTTTGAAAGGTTAGTTATAACGAATAGCAATTTCTGTATTACTATTTTTCTGAAGTTAGGCCCAGTGAAATAATGAAGGTAATATGCAAAAACTTGTAACAGTTAAAAATTTAATATACGATAAAGTGACCCTCGTTAAACAAAACTGTTACAATTTAATGTCTTTCAACATAATCAATAGGTAAACTAGTAGGTAAAACTGTGCACAGTAAATGCCTTTTATTTAATCAGGTACATAATCAAATGACAAACCTGTAAAAGCACAAACACTTAACACTTTAATCTAGAACATTTAAAGTAGAAGGTTTCATTAAGGCTTAGACCGTAGGTACTCGAATAAAGAATTTGGATTTATTTTCTTCATCTACTGATTCTGTAATGGAAGTGACCGAGCGGAACAATTGGAATATCATCACAGATATCCCAATCAATTTAGTGCTAGGGTAGTCTGTCAGGACATGTGCGAAAGGATTGAGGAAACAGTTAGTGTTAGGATAAGAAGAACAAATGCAAACCGTGTACCGGCAATTGCTGTCCAAAGTGTCGAAAGAATATTGCAAGCAATTCTAAATGACTCATCAATCAGTACCATACGCTTGGTATTACAGTTTAACATCTCTAAGTGAAAAGTTTGGACTGCTTTAAAATCAGAATTCTTGCATTTCTACCATCACACACTAGTAAAGGAGCTGCTACCCATTGATATACCGAAGGTGTGGTACTTTTTTTTTAGACAATAAGCTGCAAAGGTCATTGTATAGTCGATCTCTCAATGTATCTACAGTCAACTTTTTTTGTCGTAAGGGCACCTAATCAGACGTTTGACAAACGATGCACGACACATTGCATGTATTCAAAATTTAGTCCAAGTTGAATTCAATTCCAGTTCAAAGCAACCGCTGCCAGTTGCAGATCAGTTTGAGGCGGAAGCGATTTACAAATCTGCAGGAGATGACCGCGATCTCGACACAGGGCAAACATCTTTCTGTTTTCCAGACATCCGGTTAGTAAATTTTCTTATGAGCAATTTTAGCGTGAAGATCATTTCCACGTCCTGTCCTATTCGACGGTTTCTTATCCGTGGCCTTAATTATTCACCTACGCAACCAGTTTGTGGCACAGTAAAGCACGGGTCTATCTCAGCTAGTATAGCGAACCGCATAGAATGACCTTTTTTCAGTAGACCACTATCTAAGTATTAGTATCCTCGCAGTTTGAAATTAACCCCACACTCTAGAGCTGTCTTTATTTGTAGTGTCGGGAGTAGATACAGTGCATATGAATGTGATGAACATTACCATTTTTCCTACATCATATGCCTTTTCAAATGGCCCACAACAGTACAAACGGAAAATTACATTTGATTAAGTTCCATCTAGTCATCTACCCAAACCAATCTCTAAGCCAACTGACCAATTTGGTTGTTAACCAGCGGCTCCGATTTTCTCATCTGTCCATGAGATTTAATTCAGACACTTGCCTGATCTAGACCGGGTCGGGATTATAACGAATTCGTTAGGATCAGAGAAGTTCTGGAGTCTTAAGATCTATAGGCTTAAATAATTAGTGGATGCACTTAAGAAACGGATTTACGGCGAGTAAAGTGAGTGATATTAGTGATCTAAGTGATTTCGAACGAAAGGATTTAGAGTCCTTGTTACAGACGAAAATCGGTCGGGGTAGGAAGTTGTGAGCTCAAAAGTGTCGTGACTTCTGATAGGAATACAGAAAATAAAATGCCAACCGAAGCTGAACAATCTATAGATGCGTTTCAGCACTACTACAGCAGGCCACCAGTTGTTTCGAAAAAACAATCGTTTCTTAGATTTGTCTGGAATCCTGTGGATAAAAGTGTTTTTGGAAGAACAGGTCCAAGTTGGAGTAAGTAAAGATCATTTAAGAATTACTATTTATAGGGCTTAATGCGATACGCTTGGCCCTCGATTTGGGACTTATTGTTGATCGGAAATCTTAGCCTATAGCTAATTATCTTATATGTACTTGCAATTAATCATAATTACCTTGAAGCCACCTATCTATCAATTATGAAAATCACTAAATTAATTAAAATGAAGACATCTTTGATAGAACTGATCTAAAAGATTTTTATTTTTTGAAATCTTTTTATTCTATTTGCCAAAACCATATCATATCAGTTACCCACTTAGCTCTCATTCATTGGCATCAGTCATCTGAGAGGTACTTAACTTCATTACTTTTCGCAAAGTCTGGACATGATCAAAGTAAAAATGTAGCAGATATCCTAAAAAATTAGATTTCCAAATAGCCTAGCTGTAAAATAGTGTTACGTTTCAACTTTCCCCACTTCCCAGACTTTATGTAATATATGAAGGTGTTTTTCTATTCAAATATTTAAATTTCTTCAATTAACTGAAGTCATTAGAGTACGGCGTATACGTCGAACTCCGACTTTTTTTTAAATTTTTTTTTTTTTTGGAATCTGTTAGGGTCAAGACTCAAAATTCAATAAAATTAAGCAAGAATTTGTTTAAATTCAAGTCAATCGCAAGATATTGTTAAGAAAAAAAAATTTTGTAAAATAATAATAATAAAAAAACACACGTGTTTTACTTTATTATTTGCTACTTTGAAATTTTTAATTTTCACGTTCTAATAGACTCCAAAAAAACACAGAAAAAAATGTCCGTCTGTCCGCCGTGGGCCGCCCGTACGCCATACGCCGAAAAAATTTTGATTTTAATTTCTCAGAAACCCATTAAGGATAGAAAGCTAAAAATAAAACATACTTACTGCAGTCACGATCGGCTGCAAGCCAATCGTATAATACTCTAGATGATACTGAACTCCGATTTATTTTGTAGTTGGGGCTAAAGTAGAATTACGTATGTACATGTTGTATGTCCGTTATTAAGGACCTCCATTCAGTTGCTACTTGAAACTTAAAAACAATATCATCAATGTTTAAAATCATTTCTTGAACTGGGTGTGCCATCGGGAATAAAATGTCATTTTTGAAGGACATTCACATGTGAGGTGCAGGAAGGACTCACTCGATTTCTAATATATTTATCCCTTTCCTTAGAACCATCACCAAATTAATGTGAACAAATTTTCAAATTCGTAGTTTGACGCGTTCAAAAGTTATGGGAAAATATTGTTGAATACGTGTCTTAAGGATTTTTTGTATGGAAGGTACCAGAAGAAGTGAAAGGGTTTCGCTGACTAGTAAACTCGAAATTCGTTTTCACTCAAAACTAATTTGTACAAAATTCTAAATTTACAGCTAAACGATTACTTGAGTTATAGGGAGTTCCATAAATTAAGTGAAGACATTTTCAAAGAATATTTGTATGGCTGTTTCGCGAAGGACTAATAGGACTTTTTTCAAAGATATGCATTAAACTTCAACTATTGGAAAACAAATGTATATAAAATTTTAAACAAACATCTAAAATGGTTGTGAAGCCATCGACAAACTTTCTAACTTTCTGTCTATTCAAGGATTTTTTTGTATAAAAGCCACTTGAAGGAGTCAAGAAGTTTCACTGACAAACGCAGTCTAACTTCCTTTTTGCTTAAATCTCATTTGTACAAAATTTAAACTTCGTCGCTAAACGATTTCTTGAGTTAAAGTGAACTTCGTGAATTAAATGAAGATATTTTAACAAGATATTTGCATGGCAGCCACTCGAAGGACTGATAGGATTTTCTTCATAATCATACATTTAGCTCCAACTATTGCAAAATTAGCACATACAAAATTTTAAAACCATAGCTTAAACCTGTCTGAAGTTATCGGCCAATATTCTTGAACACATGTTTTAATGACATTTTATATGGCAGGTATCAGAAGGAGCAAAAGGACTTATCTGCCTAGTAAACTCAAACTTTGTTTTCACTCAAAACTAATTTGTGCACGATTTCGAATTCGTATCTAAAAGATAACTAGAGTTATAGTGAGTTTCGTAAATTATGTGAAGACATTTTGGTAGGATGTTTGTATGCGGCTACACAAAAGGCTAAAAGGACTTTTTTCATAATCATAGACTTAGCTCCAACTATTGAAAAACCAACATATACAAGATTTCAAGGTCGTAGCTTTAGGCATTCCGAAGTATTGGTCAATATTCTTAAACACATGTTTTGAGGACATTTTATATGGAAGGTACCAGAAGGAGTAAAATGATTTCGCTGATTAGTAAACTCGAACTTTGTATTCACTCAAAACTAATTTGTACAAAATTCTGAACTCATAGCTAAACGATTACTTGAGTTATAGTGAGTTTCGTGAATTGAATGAAGATATTTTAATAGGATTTTTGTATGGCAGCCACTCGAAGGACTAATAGGATTTTCTTCGTAATCATACTTTTAGCTCCAAATATTGGAAAATTAACACATACAAAATTTCCAAGTCGTAGCTTGAACCCTTATGAAGTTATCGTCCAATATTCTTGAACACGTGTCTTAAGGACATTTTGTATGGCAGCTACCCGAAGGAGTGGGACGATTTTGCCCGTTAACGAACTTAGCCTTACAAATTCAACCAAACACTCAGATTCAAAATTTCAAGATCCTAGGTCAAGGCGTTCTTGAGTTATCGTCTTCACGGACAGACAGACGGACGGACGGACGGACGGACACTTAAAACTTAGCACCTATATGTAGATGTGGTAATAGACTAATTAAAACTAAAAAAAATCTGCGAACAGGCTGGGCTCAACTTTATTATTTCATGAATTAAAGTCCAAAACGTGTTTAATTTGTGAGATGCAGTGTGGGTGGCTATTAGACTGGCGACCTGACGAATAACCAGGAGGCTATTTGGAACTTTATTTTTTAGGTTGTCAGTTGCATAGTAACCTACACCGAATCGCAGTATTAAACACTTTTCAGACTTTAACCCATAAAATAATAAATTTGCGCCCGGGTTTTTGGCTAATTTTTTATTTTAAGTATCCGTCAAGCTATCCCAAAAATATAATTTACAAATACTGCACCAATAAGGCTTCAAGCCCTTGAAGCATTTTGTAAGGCCCCACCCTGGGAATTAACTGGTTTCGTCAACGATGTAACATCTTCGATTTTGCTTGCGTTATAACGAGATAAAATCTTTAGAGTACGACGTATACGACGAACGCAGCCACATGATTAAATTCAAGTCGATCGCAAAACTTTGTAAAAAAAAATAAAGTAAGACTTAAGCCCTGACAGAAAACAAACGTGTTTTTATATTTCGAGAGCCACTAGTGTTAGAATACTGCAACTTAGGTTTTTCTATCTCAAGAACGGTTAATACCAAAAAATTTAAACTTGGTATGTTCATATATGTATGTTACTAGTTAGATACTTAAAGAAAAGAAAGTTTCAGATTTTCTTTGGCTCATAGATGCGGAGCATGAGTATTTATCTGTGAAGAAGGTTGTACATATCTTCGCAAAATTCGCTAAGCCTGTTGAATTTTTTTAACCTTAGGGGCTCTTAAAGTTAATGCCAAGAAACGGCTTATAGAATTTTTCGAAATTCAACTCCTAGGAGGTTCTATAAGTATTGATCATTTCCACAATATCTAGTTGGTTCTTAAAAAATAATTTTATAAGACTCTTTACCCTCTTAAGGGTTGTAGTTTTTCATGAATTTGTCAAATATATCTTAAGTAGGTATGTATGACCATATATCAAATTATTTTATATCTCAATAGGCTGTCTACTTCAATTCTCCAATTTTTTAATTTTTGTATGATCTATATCCAAAACCGTATTTGATGTTTTAAGGATGTCAGTAGCATTGGCATTTTTGCTGCACTCCGATTTCTACAATTTCCCGGACTTTGTATAACACATAAAAATAATAAAGTTGTGCCCATACTATTTGTTCTTACCCTGATAAAAAAACCCATCATGTGTTCTATAAAAAAAAATACTTTGATGGTTTCAAGTCTTATTCACATTTTCCATAATAGTCGATTTTCGCTATATCCGCGAAATAAGGAACCTCCTTTTGTTAACTTGTAAAATGTTTTTCGCAAGGCTAATGACGATGCGAGACACTAATTTCTATTCGCTCCTTTGTCGTGCGTTCGACCTCGAAAACACGTGTCTAGTTTAATGTTATTATTCATACGCTGCTCATACCAAAAAGCCATGGATATGCAAATTAAGGTTTTTTGTTTGCTCTCGTTGCGAATAATTTCAATAAACCATCCAAACTATACACGAAAGTTTACCATGTTCACAGTCCGTAAGGAGTGCTGGAAAACGAACGCATGTCTATGCTTAACGCCATTAATAATAATTCGCGCCTCAACAATACTGTCCTCGACCTAGTTTTATCTGGCGGCAGTCACGTAGTTAATAGACGAATCCTTGGTTCTATCACTTCACTAGCTCGAATGTATTGAAGTATTAAAATGTCTGCGAAAGTTTGTAACGATTTTTCTGAAAAAAAATTTCAAATTGAATACAACAACGTTGTGACCTATTTTCCGACGAGTTGTCTGGAACACGCACTTCCAAAATGAAGCCGGTCATAAATAGGGTGGTGAAAAAACATTAAGAGATCTTAAATCACGAATCGATAATTGACTTGGAAGATTTCTTTTGATTTTAATAAAAACCAGAAAAACATTTAATGTAAAACATTTATGTAACAGTACACAAAACACATTTAAATTATTGTTATTCTACGGTCCTTCACAGTCATGTTAGAAAGTACAATAGTATCACAATTCGTAGGCTAGGTATTCGAAATCAATCCTTTATGTACAGTACGAGTATGTATCATAATCATATCGCAATCTCAGAAGTTGGATTTCTTAAGGTGGTCTTTAAACTTAATTTTTGGCAGTTTTTATTTTTTTTTTAATGAATGTATAAACTTGCAAGAATGTTGTATCAAAATTTCAAGTCGATCGAAGCAAAACTAACAGAGTTATGAGCAGTTTAGAGGTGTACGTAGTCGTATGTTACAATAAATGTCGTATGTTTGCAATAAAAACTTAAATTTTTTTTTTTAGCAAAAATCGCGTTTTTGACTTGCAAGTATGTAATACCAAAAATGGAAAATTCGATAAAAAAAAATAAAAACTTAACGTCATTACCTCGAGAAACATCTCACCTAATAAACGCATTTAAATTTTTTTGATTCGCATTAACTAGTCACGACTCACGAGTTGAAGCGTACACCGCAAAACAACTTTTTTCGATGCGCCAGCAGAGATTTGCTGCCAACGGCTTATTTATAAATACATATTTTGAAATGAAAATTTTGGAAAATACAGTTCAAATGTTGTATTATTATATAAAAAATAAGAATCCTTATTATTTATAAATAAGACAAACCAGCACTACCTCTATCGTCTAAAAATATGCTCGAAAATATGCCTTATTTTCACCGAATTAACCTTACACCCCTATACCCTCGTATATCTGTCACTTGAACCCCGTTTTCACGGTGATAGTTTTTACGATAGTTGATGTCATGATAATTAGATACTATAGTCATAACTAGGTATCATCATGAACAAACTACTCCTAACTGCGCATAGATGTCACAACATTACGTAGGGATCATCGTGGAAGGCTCAGGTTTGGCAACTGTTATGTGATGAATAGAATGCACTATGGATTTTGTTTAAACAAGAATCACTATCCACATATGATTTTTGTCGCATCTATACAAATCTAGTGTAAGTGAAGATAAAAAGAACATGATAATGTCAAGGAAGAAGGATTTAGCGAGAGAAAACAGGATTAAGGACAAGTGATTAAGTGATGAACAAGTGATTAAAACGAGTGATAACACTTTCTTTATTACCAAGTCAAATATATAGCATCTACCTTGTGTAAACATTTTTAAAAAAATCTGCCAAGAGTCTGGTCGCAACTGTATTATTTTTTGGTAGAAGGCCGGAACGCGTTTAATGCAGAGATTCGGTGAAGTTGCTATACATTTGCGCAAATATGCCTTAGCATACTATAACTAACAATACTAAAACTAACAAAATGAGATAGACACAAAAAATTTAAATCACATTGTTTCAAAAGAATCGGCGATGGTACGGTTACAAATTTCGTCATTTTTGGCAATTCTTGAGCACTCATTGCTCTGATTACTGTTATCACCAACGTAGTAACTACGTGATAGGTACACATGCTACTTTAAAGTCATTGCATTTAAAGTTACGGTAGCGTCACATAAACTTAAAGACTTCACTTAAAGTCGGTATAAGTAAATTCTTCTGCAATTGCCTTATTTGATTTAATGTTCTAAAATACCTAAACAAGCATTTGTTATCTGAGAGCACGTTTCAGTGAGTTTTTAACTTATGAGTCAATATTAAGCTAGAACATTTGAGCCAATATTTTATTTATGACGCATCGTGAGCAGAAAAATTCTAATTGTTTTTTATGATATTGAAATCCTCTAGTTTTATCTCATTTGGATCAAATAAATTTCGTTGGGAGCTCTTGAAAATAAAAAGAGAACTAAACTATTCATAAACCGGAAAACTTCATTTGTCTCCTGTATTCAACCACTTTAATAAAATTTCCAACTTGGAATATAAGTTCCGTGTTCTACCCTATTGTGAGTGATTACTATTATGTAAATGATCAATGTTGTACACCTTTTCTTTCAAACATTCGTAGTAAAGGACATACATATAAAGTCCAAACAATACCTAGGGACAATTCTATACATTTCCAGTCTTCGCGAATGTCCTTCGCGTCAAGTTCTTTTTATACCGCAGTCCCTATCGTAGCGAAAGCCGTTAAAACTATACCTCGTACATAGTGCTATAGAATTACCGACCATCTGGCTCCCGATCCATTCAAATGATAAATACGCGCATGCAACATACTCGTGCATGACATTTATATCAATCACATATGTTTGTTTGTTTGTTTGTTTATAACTCCCGCTACTGAAAAACGTTTATAATTCGAGTTTAAATTACATCATAAGGTCACGTATGAAATATTGCTAAAAATGTGCGATCGCGATTTTTGAGATCAGTGAAGTTTCAAGTCTAGTGATTACTTGAGTAAAACGAGTACAGCAGCATAACATTCAACAATCTTTTTCGTATCTCGCAACATGTTTATAAGCATCTTATCCGTTATATTTGTTAGTCATTTCGTTTCAAGACGTTCCATACAAGTGATCTCCACTTGCTCAGTGCTCGTTTAAAAGAAAAAATGCGGAGCGCCATTTAAAACTGGTATACGCGGTGTCTGGTATACGTAAAATCACCGATTGAATACACATTGATGTCTATATATATATATATATATATATATATATATATATATATATATATATATTGGGAATTGTATTGGTATAGAAAAGTCAAACCGTTGAAAAGACTTGTAATACCTTCAGTTGTTGTTAATTTTCATCCATAGAAACCATCAGTGACAAGTTTGTTAGTGCTGCACGCGGTTCTGCCAGCATAGCGATTATTTTCTACTGCGGCTGCGAACAAAATAAATTCATTTTTTTTTTAATTCATATATACGACCTGGATATTGTTCAATTAAGTTCGATACGCTACCTGTGATAAAATTTAAATCGCGAACAGTTTGGTTAAAGAGCTTAGTGATTCGGTTCAGAACCATGCGATGATCGTGGCGTAGTGACTGAAATCTTAACACACCTTATTTTATGTGGCATTTCTAAGCAACATAATAGTTGGATATTGTGGTTGTTAATGTGCAGTGCGAAGCTTGAATAAAAATATTTTTTAATAAATTTTTAATCTTGCCAACCGTTAAATAAACAGTGATCATGTCGAAGAAGAATACAAATTTAGATCTGGATAACGACTATTATAACAATGTTCGATTTAAACCGGAGCCGTTCAACCTCGGTCGATTCATTTACAATTCAAACACAGGATGTATCTTTGGACGAACGAAGTCTTCATGGGGTAAGATCAATGATCGTGCAAAGTGCAGTATGCGCTTCGGATATCTTATTAAAGTCTAAAAATACGCAAGACGTATAATAGTGGTACAGTACAGTACAGAAGAAATGCATTTTCTTCAAGATCATGCCAATAGATTTTCCTTGGCGGTCCGGTAAAAGAAGCCAAATTACGAATATTATCGAAGACAGCGCAAACACATCGAGTTCTTCCTATTCGTATATTCGAGGCGGGGAACTTACTACCTTAGTATTTGATATTCTATAAGGTAGTCCGGCAGGTGTTGGTGGTGTGTTTATTATGTTTATTTTGTTACCTGGACATTGTGTTCACCTTGTCTGTTTTTTTTGGTGCCTAAGCAATTTCTTTCGATCAATCGCCAGCCGTGCATTTAAACCAAATTTTTATCGTACAAGTGCAATATCGGTAGGCTTTAAACATATTATGACCGCCGCATTAAATTCCAAACGTTAGCGATAATATCAATTAGTCATTGAGAAATGAAGAGAGCTATGACCAAAGTTAGGGCGTCGGTCATCGACGTATGATAGTAGTATGTGAGGTTGTTAATTGAATAACAACGCAACGCAATCTCGTGTGGTTACTGTATGTTATACTATCGGTTATACGTCCGCTTGTAGGTGGTACACTTTGGACAATTACGTGTGGAACTTCTTAGAGGAAATGCTTTAATTTGTTCAATGCGCTATCATCGAGATTATATTAAGAGTCGACAGTAAGCCATGACCCCTACACTGCCAAAATTTGATATTAACGGAAAAAATTTGACGTTCGAGTATTACAAGCAAGATGATTAAACTGTTTACTTTTTATTATCGCCGCCAATACAATCTAAGTTCGAATTTCATCGAGCATTCCGAAATCGTATGGCCCATTACTTCTTGCAGCTCAAAACAATCACATGCATTTTGTTTTATTTCATAATTTCTTTTATTAACGTATACATACCTCAAACCACTTTTAATTAAATATTTTATGTGCACTACCTACTTTAAACAACATTTTTGCCTCAAAACAAACTTTTTATACTCTGGATGGAATTTGAGAGTACCTATGTATGTACATACTTATTATAAGTTTAATTCAACCCAGAAGTTTGTAACGCATAGAACCGAACCTTGAACGAAAAAAACTCCAAATCTGCTTGACGTCCGTCCGTCTATCTGTCCATCAGTTCATTCGTCTTTCTACTCGTTAGCACGATAACTCAAGAACGCCTTGACATAGGATCATGCAATTTCGAATCTGTGTGTTATGGTCGAATTTGTAGGGCAAAACCATGGAGATATAAATGACGAAGATAGCAACACGCCGTTTCTGTATAAAGCACTTTGAAGCATTTTGAAGTTTAATCAAACGTTTTTGTATGGAGCGTTTCATGCCCGGTGGCAGTGAAATGCAAATAGTAGCGTATTATTTAAAGATTGGTCTTTTTTCTTTCAATACCGGAGTTTAACGTACATGTGAGTAAAATGCTGATATCGCCGGTGCTTTGCTAGAACTCATCCTGCTTCAAAACAGTCACTGCTCGCCATTTCCACTACGTATATCTCCATGGGCAAAACCAACCTACTCCTTCGGGTAGCTGCCATGCCAACAGTCCCCAAAACACGTATTCAAGACATATTCGCCGATAACTTCAGAAGAGTTTAAGCAACAACTACACTACTACAATATAAATTGGAGTTCAGCATTTCATCTAAGGTATCATACGATTGACTTGTTGGAAGAAGAAAAGGGTGGGACACCCAAATTTGATAATCGATAAACTAAGGAATGAGACTGTCGCGTTAGCTTATAAGTCAACGCTACAAACACGCTTTGAAGCATTACTAACTGACGAAGTGACAACCATCAATCAAGAGTGGACACTGTTGAGAGATGGTATCAGAACGATAGCAGAAGATATCATAGGACTAAAATCCCAACAGAAACGTAATGACTGGTTCGATAATAGTTGTAGTGACGCAATAACGAAAAAAATTAAGCTTACAAGGTATACACTGAAAGACCGCCGAGAGACAAAAAGGAAAGATACGACGACCTTAGGCGGTTATCAAACAAAATCTGGAGACGACAGAAACGGAAACACAACAATGTCTTAAACAGAAAACGGACTTCGACTTCGACTTCGATTTGCCTACATTTTCCTACCTTGCGGCAGTTGCAGGCCATTTGTCTACCTTGCCGCAGTCGCAGTCAAAGTCGGTGTTGTGGACATCACCATATAATCCTGTGTATTCTAAAAGACATGGACTGCGCGGTCGAAGTCGAAGTCCGTGTTCTGTTTGGGTCTATAAATATAAGCCTATAAATAACGACATGAACTGACATAATCTACAATCCACATATGCTGCCGTCAAACAAATAGGTAACATAAAGAACTTTCTTATACAGAAAGTATTATTGGCGAATACCAAGATCGCTTCAGAGCCGGACGATCTACTATTGACTAGATATTCTCAGTCAAAAATGCTGGGAGTATACCATTGACGTGCACTAGATCTTCGTGAACTTCCAACAGGCATACGATGATAGTACAGATCATAATATACTATATAAAATAATGCTCGACTTTGGATTTCCATCAAAACTCGTCCGATTAACAAAAATGACCATGACTGACACTGAATCCCAAGTAATGTTACAAAACGAGCTTACCCAGAGCTTCCGAACAGAATGCGGCCTGAAGCAGGGAGATGGAATCGGTCCCATGCTCTGCAGCCCTGGAATATGTTATCAGAAAGGTACCCGTTGATACCAGAAGTACCCTTTTAATCAAGTCCACTCAACTGTACGCGGATGACATAAACATCATGATCAGATCTGTGCCACACGCGAAGGAAGTCTTCCACTGTTTAGACTCAGCGGTAAAGCATCTCTAGTTAAGGGTCAATGAGAATAAGACCAATTGCCTGACCCAAACAAGAAGAAACGCGCCAACTAGACAGAATATGACCGTAGGGCATCCTGGAGACTGTGGATCATTTCTCATACTTGGGATCAGATAGAAATATACAGCAACAAACGGGACGAAGTAAAACGGATCATACTAGCAAAAAGCCATATACTTGTACAAGACCATAATACCTGTGCTACTATACACAATACAACTATATACAAGCGCTTCTAAGTTGCACAAATTGGAGGACGCTGGTGCTGATTTGAGACAATAGCCCTGACCAGAATAGACTTAAAGAATCTTAACAACTTTTCGTCAAACGCCTTAAGGCACGTAAAGTTTGTGGCAAAACTTAATGAATCTTATACCCAACCACAATAGCCTTAAGGAAAGAGAAGAAAAAAGTCAAATATCGGCCGTCAAATACTCATCAAGAGAGTGTAAATTAAAATAAATTTTTCTTTTTTAAAGTGGAGTTAACTATAAATCACAAGTCTGAAGTCACAAAGTACAAAAATTTCGGAAAATCTGTGAATAAATGTCAAACGCATAAGTTTGCTTAAGTTTCTACGCTCAGAACCGTACACTTAAGTTTTAACGAAAGTTTGGAAAAGTCAACGAAAGATGCCTTAAGTCCATTCTGGCTGTCTACGTGCATTTCTATACAGTCGTAGAAAAACTTAAGCTGCCTTAAGGTGCCTTAAGTCTATTCTGGTCAGGGCTAATATGTATCCTGCAGGCCCTAGCGCGATTTGGGCTAAAGTGCCATTGATGATGATGAAGGAGAAAATTGAATAACCTACGACTAAAAATGTTGCGAGTATAGAAGGAAGGAAGGAAAACTTCTGTGCCTTTAGTAAAAATGTGATATGTGCGAAATCGAAAATTCCTAGTTGTGTTCGTTTCTAGTCGAGCAATACGCGTTGCGTGTATTTAAAGGACTTTTGAAAGGAAGCTTGCACAAAGATGAGTATGCTTTGTTATTAAGATACATCGGAATCCATCCGCCCCCAATGAATCTATTAAGATACATTTTTGCCTAAACTTAATCACATTAAATTGAAGCTTCATTGCCAGGGACGCCATTTCATTTTTTTCTAGGATGGGGCAAGATATTATGCAGGAATATAAAATATGCATACCTACTATATAACTTTATGTATATTGTGTGTTGTGTATAATTGCGCACGTGGGTTTTTTGCAAGACATGTTTTGAAACATGAATTTCGATAAAAGTATGCGGAAACCGGTATTGACAGTATACGTAATTTGTAGTATACGTAATTTATTAATTTAACATATACATATAAACGAGTATAGTTCCTTTAAAGTTTACAAATAAAAGATAAACAAAACATCGTTCAATAATATAATACAAAAACACGAACACAAACAATTTTTTTAAGATAACGGATATCGTCATTGTATCAAACCAAAATCATTTATAACTTCATTAATATTTCCTTTTTTCTGCTTCTTCTTCGAGATGTGCAATTACCAGAAGATCACTGAGCTGTTGATTACCGCACCTATTACTGAAATAGGTTTTTACCCGTTTCATGTAACGAAAACCCGTTCGTTTTCAACTAATGTTACTCGGGACGTCAGAATGATGACAATTATTTTTAACAGATCACCAAAGCCATGTGGGAAACGATATAAAACTGTTTTTAATTTTATACCGAACGATCCACGTCGGTTTGATTAGAATTTTTAGTGAAGTTTAGTTTCTAGGAGATGCGCAGAGCACTAGAACCACTGAGCTCACTTTGCACCATTGCGGGCCCTTCATATCCATGTTCCATTCCCTCAAAATCACTCCAAATCCCTGCAGAACCTGACCAGTTTCTCATCCCCTAACGACCTCAATCCTCGATGTTATCGAAGGAAAGAGACTCAGCCATCTTAATCGCCTTCTAGCCATCCCTAGGCATTGACACAACGCAGAACCTGCACATGTCCGTCTCGGCTACCCCTTGCCGCATATCGTGTTTTCTCAGAATACAGTGACCCGTAAGTGTTCCGACAAGCAGAGTCAGTTTTCCTCTGGGATACCGCTCAGAACCAGTTAAAATACTACTGATATTTCCATAAAATTCAGGGTGAGGGTAAATACCCCACCCCTGTCTCTCACCAAATGACGACTCTGTTTAATACATTCCAGTCAGCTTAAGGATGGGAGGTCAGAAATCGGGCAGCTGTTAATAGTAATAATTTGTAAGTACTATTGACTGTGACATGATCTACCAGGACAGCAAAGTTGCCTATAGCAAATAGCAATTACTGCCTGGTAGCTCTGATGATGTTTGTGAATCTGATTTTCATTCAATATCTGATGAACGATGCGCAGGTAATCACCCAATTCGAAAAATAAATACATTATGCACCAACAATATATAGTACGAGATTAGGTGCCGGACTACCAGTTCACGCTGCTGTAAATGAGTATCTACCTCAGTTAAAATCGGGGAAATAATCACGGACGAGGATGTGGCTGGACCACTTCACCTACTAGTGTTCCGTTGGTTTCGTAACTCTAGCATTACTTCAAGACCTAGGCCCAATTTGGGCTGTTGTGCCATTGATCATGGATTGTTATATATAAATGAAATTAAGGTTTTTTTCTGCATAAATATGGGGGTCACCAAAATTCCAGCCATTCCTCGCCATTACTGTGGTTCCACTTCTTTTTATTGTTTAATGTACGACCATCAACTTTATAATTCATTAACGCAATATAAAACGAGCATAATTCTTACAATTAAATAAGATTCGGTGGAAGCTCAGCTATTCAAGAACTCAAAATTGAATTATACACTTAACCCAAACGGCATCTAGTTCAGAGCGATGCCTTCGTCCAATTGAAGATTCATCTTAACGTTATTATAGTAAGAACCCCTTCCAGATGTGACTCATTAATTAAATTGATTTCCTCTCTCTGAACTTTTATGGTTGATATTCACTGCAAGTTAACCATAAAGTGCTGTCATACGAGAATGTACATATGTCTCATGGAATTGTGACGTACTTGCTTACGAACGTTGAGTATGCAGATTCAATCAGTTGCCGTCTAGTTGGCGGAAATAGCATTAGATGTTCTTTCAGTCTATTGCTGGCAGAAAGAACGACAAGAGGGCATCATAAATTTGAACTTCAAATTATTATTAGCAACCACATGCAATGGTTATAATAAGGTTCTTATAAAGATGAACATATATTCAATGTTAATGTGGCCAGCAAACAATTTGGCAATGGATCATCGTGGCAATATAAATGGCAATAGTTTTCATTCGATGTGCCAATAGACGACTATAAATCCTATTTTTTCTCCGTCGTCGTAAATGTAGTGGCAATAATGTTATATAAAGAATGCAACAAATTAGTGTAACAACAACAATGCCTCACTAACGATGAAACTAGCGTAACGCAACGCGGTGTAGCGTAGTGTAGCGCAACACAAAACATAAAACAATACCCTGACATGTTCTACTATAGTATAGTAACTATACAGTCTCCGCTACGTAATCGACGAACATGCAACGAAAGATTTTGCCAATATTTTGCTTTTTCGGTACGTTGCTATACGTATCTTCACAATCAAATGATTTTGACAGGTGCTCAACCATCTTGTGCCGTCAATTCGTATGTCTCTAAGTTTTTCAACCATAGGCTGTATCGAAAGTATTTTTGAAAAATTTATTTAGATCTATGAATTGAGGTTGTGCGGCCACGGCCAGAAATGCATCCCTATTTAAAAAAAAAACAGATTCATAGTGTAGCACGTTACGTCAACTCACTGCATTATGGTGCTATGCAAAGTTTTGTGGTACACTGCTTAGCGATACGCTAATTAATCGAAAATGAGACTTTACTTTTTTATTGGAACTAACATGTAATTCTTATATAAAAACAGTCTGGGCGCAACTTTATTGTTTTATGGTAAAAGTTCGGAACGCGTTCAGTTCTGAGATGCGGTGTAGATTACTATGTGTCTTAAATCCTAACAAAAGGTTCGGCACGCAGTTAGAAGCGCTAGAATATTTACAGTAAAAGTGAAAAGATATTCGATATTTGATCAAACCTGAGAAATATGGCCAAATTCTTCCTTAGGGGTCGAATTTAAAAAAATCTTCAAAACACTTTTTAGGTATTCATATGAAGAATTCGTATAATGAAAATGAATTCAATATTTTGGAGGACCTAGTAGATATGACGAAAATGGTGAAAATATATTCATTCAATTTTCACAGATAATTTTTTTGCCCTCCCTTCCGAACGCATATAGATATTCGAATTTTTTTTAAGTACACACCGAGTTTCAAACTTCTAGCATAATCTGTTCTATAGTTAGGAAAATACGTCCCCCCCCCCACCGCCCGTACTATACTACCCTATAAAAAATTATATTTTTCCAACATGCCACTACTATAATAGCTCTATCTAAATACTAAGTCTCAGCTTCTCGAGATATACATATCATATCCTTTTCCTTTTCCTTTTCCTTTTCACCTTCCCCCACCCTCGCCCACCCTCCCCCTCTACACCCATACCCTCAAAATTGTTTGTTTCTGCTAGGGTTCTATTAGACCTACATTTTGGTAAAAGTTTTAAGAATTTATCTTACACTGTTCTTGAGATATGTGACGTAATTTTTAGAAAAATTCTATCCTCTTCACTTTCATGCTCCACCGTCACCTTAAAAAATTATCCTTTTAGTATAATCCATTTATCAACCTTCACTCAAAAACCAAATTGTATTTGGTTCGTGAGATATGGATAAATATTACAGTATTACTCTAATATTGAATGGTGGCACAGCCCAAAGAAGATAAAAAGTGTTTTCCTCAAAATCGTAGTTAAGTGGCATACTGTATTTTTGCTTAGGACGGAAGAACCGGCAGACCACATTAATTGTGGTTTGAAAATGTCTTCAATAATTAATTTAAATATAAACTATCAACTGACCCGTATTTAATGAGTCGGTGTAATAATAAAAGATCGGATCATTATTGCAATTAACTCCTAACCTTCTAGTAATTCATTTTAATCAATTATTTATTTTGTTTTTTGTTTTTTTTTTTAGCAAAAATTGGAATTTTCTACGGCATTTTCTATGGAATATTAACAGCATTGGTGGCGATATGCATGTGGGTATTCTTTCAGACATTAGATCCCCGAATACCGAAGTGGACTCTAAATAAATCAATAATCGGAACTAATCCAGGTATGTTAGTGTCACTCCACTAAAAACTTTCTAAATAATAAATATCCAACGTTTTACAGGACTTGGTTTTCGACCGCTTCCACCATCGGATAACGTCGAGAGTACGTTAATTTGGTATCAAGGAACAGACTACAACAACTACAAATACTGGACAGAATCGTTGAATGAATTTCTTGCTGGTAACGAAAAATTATTATTATTTATGTATGGATGACTGTAGTGAGCTTTGATTGGTTTAGCTGTAGACGAAACTATTTAAGGAAACGTTTTATAGTCTGATAGTTGCACGCAAATATCTGTTCTCCGTACAAGAGGGACACATATGTATGAAAGAGGCATATATTACGTCGATTGTAATAGAAAATTAGTACGGAAAAATATTATTTTTAGATAATTGCATTTGCAATTTGGCTGTAGCCAAGCTTAGATTTTTTAAAGAAATGCCGCAGCGCAAAAAAAAAACAGCCACGCTCACTAGGTACCATACGCGTCCATAGTGATACCTTCAAAACCTCGTGGGCAGGTAGTCTCCCCTCAAGATTATTTATATCCCTACAAGACCAGTTTGTTATGCACTCGCAACATTAGCCCTGACCAGAATAGACTTAAGGCACCTTAAGGCAGCTTAAGTTTTTCTATGACTGTATAGAAATGCACGTAGACAGCCAGAATGGACTTAAGGCATCTTTCGTTGACTTTTCCAAACTTTCGTTAAAACTTAAGTGTACGGTTCTGAGCGTAGAAACTTAAGCGAACTTATGCGTTTGACATTTATTCACAGATTTTCCGAAATTTTTGTACTTTGTGACTTCAGACTTGTGATTTATAGTTAACTCCACTTTAAAAAAGAAAAATTTATTTTAATTTACACTCTCTTGATGAGTATTTGACAGCCGATATTTGACTTTTTTAGCTGTCAAACTTCTCTTTCCTTAAGGCTATTGTGGTTGGGTATAAGATTCATTAAGTTTTGCCACAAACTTTACGTGCCTTAAGGCGTTTGACGAAAATTTGTTAAGATTCCTTAAGTCTATTCTGGTCAGGGCTATTAGATGCTCGATGTTGCCGCAGATGACTACCCAGCTATTTCATTCGTATTCTTGCAACCCCTTGACATTCACACAAGATGTAAGTGATGTCATCCACCCCTTCCTAAATGCTTGAAATGCTGAGGAACATGAACTGAGGAATATGAAGTGAAGACCGTGTAAATTTCTGCGTCAGAGCATCACAGCGTCAGACGCACAAATCAGACAGACTGTAGTTGAAGTGATTGCGTCAGCGTCGCATGCAGAACATTCTTCACTTTTTTGCGTGACTGTAAACTAAAAAATTTGTCAACAGTCTGGGCACAAGTTTATTACCACCCTCATCCTCTACACCCCCACCCTCTACACCCCCACCAGCAATTTTTTTTTCCCTACTAAGGTTCTATTGGGTTTTCTTCTGGTAAAAATTTCAAGCATCTATCTTACACTGTTATTGAGATATGAAAAGTGATATTTTTGAAAAATTCGTATCCCGCCCACTTCTATGCTTTCGTGCCCCCTTCAAAGATTTTACTTTGAGCAATCTTTATTTATCAAGCTTTCTACTCAAACCGAATTTTGTTTTTCTGGTGCAATTGGTTTGTGAGATATCGTAATCTTAAGTATTTCAACCAGGCCCGTGCGCACGGGGGGGGGGGGGGTTTTGGGGGTTCAAACCCCCCCCATTGGCCTATTTTCATAGGGAAGTGAGGACCTTTTTTTTTTTTTTTAGGTCATCACATTTAGTATGGGGAAACTTGATAAAACCCCCCCCCATCAGACTTTCCTGCGCACGGGCCTCATTTCAACCCTCACCCCTGTACGCCACTACCCCCACCAAAAAATTTGTTTCATTCTACTCTTCTAGTATAACTACAGATATTTAGTTTTAACTGCTGGCCATTAACGGTTTAAGAGATATAGATTTTAGAATGTGGCGATCTCGGCATTATTGCGTTTCGGACGCATTATTTGCCCCTCAACTCCCACACCCCTTCATCCATATCAGCATTTTTTTTACAAATGGGTCTACTATCAAAGCTCTATAAAAATTCCAAGTTTCAGCCTCCTACCATAAGCGGTTGCTGAGATCTAGAAACCAAAATTGTTCGTCTAAAACGCTTCCCACACCTTCACACCTAAAAAAAAAATAACACTTCAAGGGGTCCACCATGCCTATTCAGAAAAAAAATTAGTTTAATATCTCATAGGGTTTAGCAACTATAAGACGGAGTGAAATTTTTTTTTGCTTTTTTGGTGTTTGTTAGTCATAAAACGTGTAAAAAAAAAAGTAAAATTGGTTGGTCCATGTAATGTGTGTTTACAGTCAACGTTTGAGGCGCGACTCTATCCCACTATAAAATCAACCAACCAGATGACTCGTGGAGTCGCAAGAGTCTAACATTCTTCAACTTTTCTCTGACGCAGCTCATCGTCGATTTCTATCAGTTCGCACTTATAGGCAAGTTGCGCCGTAGAGGCCTGTTGAGTGTGAATTGCTTTCAACACAGCAAAGAATACAGCCGACCAAAACCGGTTTGCAATGGCCTATGGTGGTAGAGGCTCGCCTCAAGGGTGCGTGTAAACGCACCATACTAGTTTCTCTTTGCAATCCCTCAATATATGTAGTTCCCCAGCCAACAAAAAAGTCCGACATCGTTACGAATTCGGTACGATTTGTCTTTAAAACGCGCCGACATCAGACACGACTTCGTACCGATGTCGTGACGAAAAATTTATGGAACGGTTGACACGATTCGGGAAAGAAACATCGTAACGAATTCTGATAGAAAAATCGTAACGATATATTAAAGATATTTCGTATCAAATTCTGATGACTTTTTTGTTTCCTGGGCGATCCAGTTATACGTCTATGAGCGGAACTGACTGCGAACTATAATAGTTCGTTTATTTCAGTTATGAGAACACTCTTCTGAACTAGTTCGTTCGCGAACTACATAAGATTTCCATGTCGCAACGAAAAAAATTCTGAAAAAACATACAATTTCCAATTTATTCAGCAAATACCATTACTGAAAAATAAAAATAAAAAACAAATAAAAATACGACCTCGCTATAAAAACATTAAATTTAACTCTAAGAACTTCAATTCACAACAAAACTGTGTTTATTGTTAAAATATATTATAAATAATTATCTACTCGCAGTTTTTAATTACATGTATTTATTATACAACTCAAACATCACTTCACAGACGTAAGTTGCGTACTGAGCTCAATTAACAATTCAGATCGAACGCTTAACGGAACGCAGGACAATTGCTTCTCATGCATTGCCACCTGAAACCATCAGAAAGAACACATGTCTTTTCGAATTCTGTCCGAAATCGTTACGAAATTTCTGTCAGAAATTTCCCACCGACATCTAAACGATGTCGGTCAGACAAATCGTTCCGAATTTTCCGACTTACGACATTTCGTGGCTTATTGTTTGCTGGGTCATTCGAGAATTCTTTCATTCTTAGGCCCGTTCCTCAGTAACGTTCTAACTGGAACTTTAACTGACAGATTTTCATACAAAACTTGCATTTAAAGTTCTGGTTAAAATTTAACTAACGATCGTAGGAACGGGCCTTAGTCCTTCGCGAGACCGCCACCGAAAGATTTAATTTGACTGTGCACTAATCAATTTTTTTTTCTTTTTTAGTGTACAAAGTTCCCGGTTTAACGCCTGGTCGTGGACAAAATATCTACAACTGTGATTACAACCAGCCACCACCAAAAGGCCAAGTATGTGACGTGGATATTAAAAATTGGGCGCCATGTAACCAAGAGAATAACTACAGCTATCATCGTAGCTCGCCCTGTGTGTTTTTAAAATTAAATAAGATTTATGGTTGGATTCCCGAATATTATAATGATTCACAAGTACTGCCCGCCATTATGCCAAATCAATTGAAAAAGTTCATTAAAAGCGAAGAAGTTTCGGCGAAAGAAAGGGTAACTTTGAATTTGTATATTACTTTTAACTGGTTTATTTGATTTATATTTTCAATTTTAGATGAACACAATATGGGTATCATGCGAAGGTGAAAATCCAGCCGATGAAGAAAACATTGGTCCAATTAAGTACTACCCGACACAGGGTTTCCCTGGATATTTTTATCCATATCAAAACTCCGAAGGATATTTAAGTCCATTGGTAGCTATCCATTTTGAAAGACCCACACGTAAGTAGTTCTACTTCTTTATTCTAACAATGAAATAATGTGATAGTTTAGGGTACTGAACTTTAAAATCTTACAAACACTGACTGTTGATGACTTCGAAATATACCTTATACGTAGATACTCTAAGGAAAGATTTTGGAACCTTAGAATGTATTATGCAATTACCCGAAACACTCTCATAGCCGAAAGGTATTCTATTCTGGTAAAATGATATTCGCAATCGCAAATTATAACAAAGGAAACTTTTTATAGTCAATATTTTCGTGTTGAAATTATTGCAAAATGTCTGAAGGCTAGTTTACATGCTGGATGCAAGGACGTTCTACGATATCTCGAGGTAGTAGAACAGTAGATATTGGAGAAGTGCTGATATACAACATGATCTGAAATAAATCTGAAAGAAATGGAGTTTATTACTTTTTGTCAATCGCACAGCAAACGATTACGCTATAGCTGATTCAACGTTAAAACAAATCAGTCTAAGATAATGATCTCTAGTGGCAGTTGCGCCCAAAACATACCAAGGGGAAAGTGAATCATCAAGATCCTATAGAATCTTTGCTTCAGTGCTAAACACGATACCATCTTCAGTAAATGTAAAAATAAAGAAAACGCGATTCTTTTGTCAGAACAACTTTATTTATTTTCCATAATTACAATAGTAATATCTTTCAAATTTTGTAAAAACAAATAAATTATAAATAAGTGCACAAAAACATATTCGTTATAAAGGTATCGAAAGTATCTACTGTACGATGAAATAATGAAATATTTACTTCGGCAAAGAAAAACATCGTTCGTATAAAACAAATTGGTGTTCATCGGAGACAGTAGATGAAAATTTGTTTACAAAAATGTTTTTTCCTCAAGGGACACTAGTTGGTTGAAGCACTAGGACAAATGTAGGACTTTGTGGAGGAGAGTGGGGACAGTTTGAGTGCGGATAGTAGTCGAATCGACGTACCTATAATATTCCAGTCTTAAACTGAGATCGCGGCTCGTGAATTTGAACAAAACCTAACCACGCGCTTAAGGAGTTAGATGGTTTTAAAGGCTCAAAAAAATGATACTTTTACTATATTTTTTTAATATATCTAATGAAATATTTTTCAAAGATACATATTTTGTGAAATTTTTGTTTAAAAATTTTGAAAATTCACCCGTTGGGACCTCATTTTCCTTGACCTTGCAGCTCTCGGCGTGGACAGGATAACTCATGACTGGTTCATATAAAATTAAAAAAAAATTTCATAGAGCTGGTGTTTGAACAAAGAAAAAAAAATCTGCCAACAGTCTGGGCGCAACTGTATTATTTTTCCGGCAGAAGTTCAGAACGCGTTCAATTCGGGGATGCGGTGTATGTTACTATGTGACTGAAAACCTAACAAAAAGTTCGGGAAGCGGTTAGAAAAGGGTGTAACATATGAATTAAATAATTGGGTCATATTCCGGGATGCGGTCTAGAGGTTGAAAAAAACAAAAATTAAAAATAGGTGATTATTAAACAAACCTGGGGAAGTGAAAAGATATTCGATATCTGATCAGATCTAAGAAACATGGTGGAATTCATGAAAAATTATACAACCAGTTTACACCCTCTTAGGGGTCGAATTTCAAAAAATCTTGAAAACACACTCTAGGTATTCTCATGAAGAATCCGTAGAATAAAAATGAATTCAATATTTCGAAAGACCTAGTAGATATGACGAAAATCGTGAAAATACATGCATTTTATATTAACTGATATTTTTTTTTGCCCCCCCTTCTGAACGCCAATGAATATTCAAATTTTTTTTATTAGAATTTCTTTTCTAGTTGATTTACATATAAGTAACGAGTTTCAACTTCCTAGCATAAGCCGTTCTAAAGTTAGGAAAAACACCCCCCACCACCGTACCATACTACCCCTAAAAAAATGTATTTTTCCTCCATGCCACTACTATAGCTTTATCTAAATACCAAGTTTCAGCTTCCTATCATTATAGATTCTTCAGATATAAGCATCGGAACTTTTTCTTTCTCACCCTTCCCCACCCTCACCCTCTACACCCACACCCCCAAACTTTTTTTGCCTACTAGGGTTCTATTAGGCCTACTTCTGGTAAAAATTTCCATCTTACATTGTTATTGAGATATGAATCGTGTTATTTTTGAAAAATTCTAATCCCTCCCACTTCCGTGCTCCTCCACCCCCTTCAAATATTTTACTTTGAGCAATCTTTATTTATCAATCTTTATAATAAAACCGACTTTTGTTTTTCTGGTCCAATTAGTTTGTGAGATATCTTAATCTAAAGTTTTTCACCCCCACCCCCGTACGCCACTACCCCCATCCAAAAATTTTGTTTCAATCTACTCTCATAGTATAACTACAGATATTTGTAAAGTTTTAATTGCTTGATATTAATGGTTTAGGAGATATGGATTTTAGAATTGGTCGATCTCGGCATTTTTGCGTTTCGGACGCATTATTTCTCCCTCCACACCCCTTCACCCATATCTGTTTTTTTTTGCAAATGGGTCCATTATCAAAGCTCTATAGAAATTCTAATTTTCAGCCTCCTAACACAAGCGGTTCCTGAGATCTAGAAACCTAAATTTTTCGACTAAAACGCTTACCCCGCCTTCCCCCTTACACCTCCTTCCCTGAAAATAATGTCAATTCAAGGGTTCCACCAAGTCTATTCTTAGACTTTTTTTTTTTTTCTTTTAATTTAATAGCTCCACTGGTTTGAGAGCTACGAGCCTTCAAAGATTTTGGGGCGGTCGACGTACGGCGTACGGGGTACGGCGTACAGACGGAGTGAACATTTTTATTGCTTTTTTCGCGTCTACTAGTCATGAAACGTGGAAAAAAAAATTTTGAATGTAGCAAATTTTTTTTTTTTAAAAATCGATAACAATACTGTATTATAAATAATACAGTAAAATTTGAAATTTGAACTTTTGGTGGAGTTGTGAACAAAAAATTCCATTTATTGGTAAAATATTTGTAGAATAAGTTGTAATAAAAATTTAAAAAAAAACCTTCGTTCAAGCACTAGATAATGTTATTTTGAAGAAGTGTGCAAAATTTGAGAAAGGTCGGTTTATAACTTTTCGAGAAATTGTCTCCACCGACTTTAAAATAGAGTTTCGAGAAAAACGCGATTAAAGTTTCAAGTTGAAATAACATGCATACAAATTTTTTTTTTAAGCTTACATAGTATTATCGATTTCGGCACCATAAAGTAAAACACCTGCTGCAGCATCAATAACAAAAAACCATTTTTTGAAATTATCAAACCCACCTAATCCCTTAACACCCATGGTATATTAATAAAAATTGCATGCAGTAAGAGCTACTCGGTCTGCTATTACTTACTGGGCTCTGTTCAAGATTTCTGCTATAGCTGCTTCGAAAGCATAGCATAGCAAGACTGTAGCAGCTGTCAATTTCAGAAATAGCTTCTTCGGGTCTTGAACAGCCAAAAGCAGCTTGTATAGCTAATAACAGCTGTTCGACAAGCACATACGCAAGTTGGCGTGGCATATAAGACATTTGTTTGAATGACTTTGAATACTTACCGCATTAACTGCTTCTAATGTTTCCTTAAATTTTTCGTTAATTTCTAATGCTAATGATAGAGTTTCTTCCATTTTTAAAGACTGAAAATAACGTTTCGACGAAAGTGACAGCTACACACACATATAAATATTGCAATAGCCGCTTTCTAGCTACACTCGGGAGTGCGAGCAAGAAAAAGCAGCTATGGAAGCAGCTTTTTAAAAATCTTGAACAGATCTAGTGTCAAATAGCAAGCACGAGAAAGCAGCTTTTTGGTTGCATTGAACACAAAAAAGCAGCTAATAGCAGCTAAAAGCAGCTATAGCAGAAATCTTGAACACACCCCTGTTAATAAAAATTAACATTATTTTTACTGTTTTCAATGTGAAGTACAAACAAATGATAATGGGAAATCTTGAAAAAAGTTAAAAAAAAAATACTAACTCTAAACCTTCGACGCATTATTGGCTCAGAATCTGAGGGTGGTAAAAAACTAAATTAAGATATGTAGCTCGTGTTACCGTTGGTTTGTTAGGTAAGTCTGGTAACACTAAATTACAAAGGATTTATGCATGACTGGCAGCACTTTTAAATTATTGACAGCAGATTGAACTCATGTCCGTTTCAACTTCAGATTAGTTTTATCTGTGAGTGGAAGCGGACCTGTTTAAGGAGGTGAGTGGTTGCTGTGTTTTGTTGGTTGAGTGTTTGCCTATTGTGTTTGTCACAAGAGGAGGTGTTGTGTTTGTCACGGCACGAGTGTAGTTTAGGCGCGTTTGTCGCGACAAGTTCAAGTGAGTGTGTGCGTCACGAGTTTGTCTCGTGTCGCCCCCGATCGGGTTAATTTGGATCGTGTTGGTCATGATCGGGTGTATGTGTGTGTGTGTGGGTGGTAACCGCTCCTGAGTCTGTGACTCACCATTTGTTTATTTTACAGACGCTGACAAGTGAACCGAGGGAAAAGGGACGGAAACTGACGGGACCGTAGTAATTTGGCAGTTAAATGGTGTTTTAGTTTGTGTAGCCATTTTGTAAGCCGTTTAATAAAGAGTTTGAATTTTAAAATAAAAATACAGTTAATACTCGATAAGTCTTAGAATATCCTGAAACTAATTCAAACAAATTTCATTGGAATTGACGCTGTTACAGATCTCTGCATAGTTTCACCCCCAAGTCACAACGGCAACGCAGTCCGATGCAGACTGGACTTTCCATTGTGGTGGTCAGAACGAACATAAGCGAAGGCCGCCTTACGCAGCCATCCAGAAATGTTCGACAGCTCTGAACTTTTCCGTAGCTCGTAGTTAACCTCAAAATCAAGCAGTGACTTTTTTATCTTTAAAACATCGAATCATTACTAGAATTAGCTTAAAACCCCTTTTTGGTTCTTCGCTGCTTCGTATGCACGTATGTATGTATACGGACGCTTTTCGGAAATTTTGAAATTTATTTAAAACTCAAACTGACGCAAACAGTGAATAGTTATCTGACTTGCTGTTTTGTTGGTGGCGTCTAGAGTCACTGTATAAGAACTAACACAAACATCCACTATCATGAGTACGGACAATCACCACTTTTGGTACATAAAAACCTGCGAATTTAAAAAATCGCAGGTTTCTTAAATGGTATAGTTTTAGTGTGTATACGTGTAGCAGATGGATTTTGATTGGTCGTTTTACGGAATCGAAATATGTCTCATGAAATGTCAACTAAATACAGCGTTTATCCACTTTAGTGGAGATCCTTAAAATGAAAAATCGAGACAAGGGCAAAAAAATTTTAAATAGCTGGTTTCAAATGAAACACACATTGTCCGTACTCAAGATAATGAATGTTTGTGTTAGTTCGTATGAAGTGACTCTAGCGGCGTCTAGCTGCGCTGTGCTGCCTCATGGTGCGTTTACACTCACCCTCTATCCCCGTCAGGCCATTGCAAACCGGTTCTCGTCGGCTGTGTTCTTTGCAGTGTTGAAAGCAATTTACACTCAACATGCCTATGCGGCTCAACCTACTAATCGCAGCTTATAAATCATTGCAAGAAAAGCCGTGGTGGTGATTAAAACGACATTCTGTTTAAATCATAAATGGGATAACACGTACCACCTACTAAAATAATTCCCCATTCTTTTTTGATCGAATTTACTGTGTTTTTTTCAATTTCAAATCCCATCCTCATGAAATAAAATCTAATCCTGGATTAGGTGATAAAGTAATACAGTTTTTGATCAGGTTTTACTGTGACTAGTTTCGGTTTATCGCAAGAATCGCTTAGACAAGAAACTTGAAATTTTAGAGCTAAGCGTAGAGAAATAAAGTGTTTCAATGTCTTACAAAAATATATTTTAAAATAACTAATAACCAAATTTTTCTCATTTCTTTCCAGAGGGTATCTTAATAAATCTCGAATGCAAAGCTTGGGCGAAAAACATCATTCACGATCGAAAAGACCGAATAGGATCAGTACATTTTGAATTACTAATCGATTAATTACCAAATAATAAAAAAAAAACCTCGAAAATAGTTTCATGTAAAAAATAAATAAAACGACAACAAAAAAGAATGGCCACAGAATGCATTCCCCCGCTCCCAGCACTCTAAAAAAAACCAAGAAGACATAAAATTTCCATAACTATTAGTTTAAAAATAAATATTCTAAATCAATTATAAGTCGAATCGAGAACTTCTCTGTCCATAAATTTAAAATCATTTAACACGAAAGTCTTAATGAAAAAAAAAAAAATTTTATGATTAGATCATACTGTAATAAATAAAATTCTAAATAAATCGAAATAGGAGAGATAATTATTATGTTTAAAAAAGCACGCGTATGTTTCCTTTTTTTTTATAATGTCCTGATAATAATCGCTTCCTAATCGGTAGAGATAGTACACGTTTTGTCCGGCTTGACTAGTTCATATTGACTGCCATTAAAAATTATTCGACGTTACAATATTTAATATTATAATTATGTACTCATTAGCACAGAAGTATATTTGGCAAGGAAACGCTCTCTTTTCAGTTCTTTTTATATTTTTTACAATTACTTATTGTTGTTTACTTCCTATGGTAGTTAGTCAACATGTGTCTCGTTTTTTTCATTGCATATTAACTTTATAATAACAGTTAATTTCTATTATTTATATTTGTTTTTATTATTATGTAATTTGTCGTGGAACCTTTCACTGCACTTAAAAAATAGTTTTATTGTTTCTTAATATTGCCTTCATAGTTGTTTTTTCTCTATTACTAGAAGGCGGACTTGAATACCGCCTGAGTTGTAAAATATATTTAAAATCAGAGCCATGAAGTTTGTAGACGGCATTTTTTTGATAGTATGCGAATTTTGCTAGATTAAGAAATTTTAAACAGTTTTATTCAAAGCTAGTTTTCGAATACCATTTTAAATGGACACAGTGTAGAACGAGTTTATATTAAGTCGAAATTTTTGTTTCAAGTAGTTTTAATGCAAATGATGATACGTTTAATAAAAAAAAAAGAAAAAAGAATACCGAAGAATTTTCGTTTCTGTCCACCTAGTGTTTCCGCCCAAAAACTTCGGAACGCCTTAAGCTACAAAATTTTGAAATTTTTTATTCGGTGGTTTTCAACGAAAGAGTGCACCATGAGTCCATGAGTAGCTGCCAAGCTGCCATACAAAAATCTTGTAAATATATCTCCACACAATGTACGGAATTCATTAAAACTCAAGAAAATCTTTATAGGAGAGTGGGCAAAGTGGGCTAGCAAGGTAAAGTTCGGGTCACTAGATACACACACAACCCTCTCTACCTAGAGTTTGCCAGATACGTCTAATTCGGTCGTTCCCGTACTTGAAATTGTAGTTTAACCTCACAAAATCGTCTGTTTATGAACTAGTTCACTTGTTTTTGTACTAGCTAAAATTTCGTTTTTGAAGTGTGTTAGTGCGAATACGTGTATCTTAAATCTAAAAAATTTAAATTTACTGGCTTTTTACCTTGCATCAAGCCCCTCTTAGAGTCTGTTTTGGTATGAGTGTATATAACATACAGTAACCCTAGGTAAAGTGTGCCCCTTTAAAATATCTAGTTTCCAAAAGCCCCATCTGTTAGCAAAATAAACTATACGATGAAGCTTCATAAATTTACCACAATGCACAAAGAAATTCACTTTATTTACAGTTCTTTGAATTTTTCTCATATTACGATTTTGGCACCGTCTGATGTAAATATCAGTTTTTAATAATTGCATTAACAAAATTGTTAGCGAGTGTGAATTGTTTGGAACAGTATCCTTGAGATCCACGTACGGATTGTGAAATTGGAAAAGTATTGATGATTATTTAAGAAATACATACATATATAAATTTTAGAAGATGCTTGCCCCATACCAATACAATGTTATTAGATAATGAAAAATTATAATTTTAGCATGGGTAGAACATTCAACAAAAAATCAATGCAACAATCGTGAACTGAAGTTACGGTGAAAAATGCAATGGCTTCTGTTGCTAAACAATTTTGACCTAAAGGAAGCCAGTAAATATTTTGGTATTCTCAGGGCTGCTCTTCAAAACAGAATACGCTCTCAACACACTTAATTTCGCTTGCATTTATTAAAATCAACAAAAAAAAATGACCGTCTGTCTTCCGTAGACACCGTACGCCGCGCCGTATGGAAAATCGTTGGCAGGTATGTAGCTCACAAAACCCTGGAGATATTATAATAAGTTGGAATTTGGACGGTAGGTAAAATGGGTGAACCCCTATTAGTGATATTTTTTGGAGGGGTGGGGCTATGAGGGGAAGATGAGAAATTTTGGTTTCTAGATCTCATGAACCGCTTATGCTAGGAAGTTGATATTTTGTACTTAAGTAGTACATACTATGAGAGATGATACATTTGAAAAATAGTAGATAGGGGCCGAGGGGTATGCGAGTGGGGGGGAGGTGAGACAGTTCTTCCAATGAAGAGAAATTTGAGATGGTCAATCTCTCACATTTACAGTATTAGAACTTTGGAAAACTTCTGCGTTTAAAAATAGTTCTAAATACACGGAAAAGACGTTTTTAAAGTATATCGATAAAGCAGTTTCCGGACATTTTAAATAGTCGCATGAGCAGTGAATAGAATGGAATGGCGTGAACAAAAAATCTAATACTTTCCACAATGATCATGGGTAAAAACATACGAAATACAGGACTTCGATTTATATTGTAGTTGGGAATAAATTAGAATTCCGTGTGTACATGTTGTATGTCATTTATACGGATCCAATGAACCAATCTCTAGGTGTGTGCTTTACTTTAATTCTATCTCGAACATGATCGACCATACTGACAGTGAATCTATCTTTCAGACAGTAATTGATAGCCTGAAACAGTGTAATTAAATGGCATTATTATTAGTATTGCTATAATTATAAGTATTGTTACTTCCTCTTTTTTTCTTTTTTGAGTCTGTAGAATATATATGTTCAGTAGATGATATGATATAGGTAAATAAATTAAGGACCCCGATTTGATTGCTACTCAAACCTTAAAGATAATCATCCTTATTCTGGATATTTGTATGGCAGCTACACGAAGGACTAACAGGATTTTCTTCTAATCATACATTTCGCTCCAACTATTGGAAAAATAGCACATACCAAATTTCAAAGACGTATCTTAAATCCTTCTGAAGCTATCGACCAATATTCTTGAACACGTATTTTTAAGACATTTTGTATGGCAGCTATCCGAACGAGTAGGACGATTTTTCTCGTTAACGAACTTACCCTTACAAATTCAAGCAAACATCCAAATTCAAAATTTCGAGATCTCAGGTGAAGGTGTTCTTGAGTTATTGTGTTCACGGACAGACGGATAGACGGACGGGCAGACGTCAAGCGGATTTGAGGTTTTTTGGCCACAAATAAACAAAAAATAATATACAACTTTCTTTCGTCCGTTGGTTCTATGCGTTACAAACTTTTGGGCTGGATTAAACTTATAATACACAAACTTATAAACACATAAAATTCTCTCGATATTTGGTTTCATTACATTTATTGAATTATGTCAGAAACATATTCTCAACAAAAATTTTGAAAATGTTCATTGGCTCTAAAAATATTAAGTGACTAAAACTGCTGTACGTGTTATTGTCGATCACCTGAAAATTCTGTAAGCTGAGAAAGATTTTTCTGATTTGAAACATATTGGTTTTCCAACTTGGATGATATTTCAAAGATCCAGTATCTAGCAAAACTTGTAGAAATTCAAAATGATGAGTCAGTTAAAACATTATTTAACATAAAAGGAGTGATAGAAGTGTTTTGTTGATTTCTCAACAATTTCCTTGTAATTTCTTCCTAAGACCAATAATTTAAGTTTCTACATTGAAGAGTTTAATTTTTGAATAATACAAATTAGTTATATGTTACAGGGGGGCATAATAATTGTTTAATGGCTTAGGTGGGGCATGGCACATAAAAGGCTGAGAAACACTGATCTAGAGTATAAACAAGTTGTTACGATATTATTACGATATTATTACGATATTACCCATAATAATCAATTCATGTTTTTTTTTTCAAGAGTCTACGTCACATCCACCCTGTTTAAAAATCTTTCCAAGATTGAATCGGTCAACACTTGTATTAATATTGTCAGCGATTTATAAACGCGATTAGATAATACTGAAATTGGTTTAATGCGGCTTTTTCCATTATCGGAACTGGACACACAAATTTATAATAGCTATTCAAAATTAGACAAATAACTTGTGTTATCTTTTAATCTTTTTTTTAGTAATAAAGTAAAACAATTCAAAATTAAAACGAAAGCAAGATTTTTGTTGTAAATAGAAGTACCTACTGATTACCTACATACTATATATGGAAATAGTTTCTATATGCACTTAGCAAAGGCAAACAACAGTTAACTAACGCTTAAGATTTTGGCACGTTTTTGACGAGCGTGTATTTAAAGATAGCTACGTAAATTGTAGTGTAATCATATTAACAAATACATTATCGATATAACATATTTACTTAAACAATTAGTGAATTATATGCAGGTGTATTCTACGTTTGTTCAATATCTTTGGTTCAAATGGATGAGGTGACACTAAACCTTTTCTTCGTTGGCCTTATGTTATTACAATAATTAACGCTTTCAATATGGAAAAACATGAGAATTAAGAGAGGATTCATCATCATCAATGGCTCTATAGCCTAATCGTCTCGATCCAAAGACGCGTCCTCCAGCTGCTAATTTTTAAGATGGCTTTTCTGCAGGGCCGTCATTTCAGTCTTTTCCAGGGGGAGGCAAGATGTTATGAATGTATGTATTTTTATATATAAATCTCCATTTGTTATGTATTATATATGACAGATTAACTTTCAGATATATAACAGATTCAGGGGGGGGGGCAAATGCCCTCCCGCCTGTGGCCTCAAATGACGTCCCTGCTTTTTTGTCTTCATCATTCCAGTGTTCTCATCGCTTGCATGATTTGTCTACTGGCCTGTTACTATTAGCCCTGACCAGAATTGACTTAGAGAGCCTTAAGGCGCCTTAAGTCTTTCTACGACTGTATAGAAATGCACGTTGACAACTAGAATAGACTTAATGCGTCTTTCGTTGACTTTTTCAAACTTTCGTTAAAACTTATGTGTACGGTTCTGAGCGTAGAAACTTATGCAAACTTATGCGTTTGACATTTATTCACAGATTTTCCGAAATTTTTGTACTTTTTGATTTCAGACTTGTGATTTATAGTTAACTCCATTTTGAAAAAGAAAAATTTACTTTAATTATCACTCTCTTGATGAGTATTTGACAGCCGATTCTTGTCTTTTTTAGCTGTCAACCTTCTCTTACCTTAAGGCTATTGTAGTTGGGTATAAGATTCATTAATTTTTGCCACAAATTTTACGTACCTTAAGGCATTTGACGAAAAGTTGTTAAAATGCATTAAGTCAATTCTGGTTAGGGCTAATGTTCTGTCTTCCATCCCCTCTACAGGGCCAGCACACTGCAGTTTACGTAGTTTGATGAACGTTGAAGCTTCTTCTCCTTGAAAAGTTGATACAGCTTATGGTTGTATCTTATTCGCCAGTCCGTTCCTATTCCTTCCTTTACGGGTCCAAACTTTTTCTAAGGACCATTCTTTCGAATGTGTTAACTGATTTTTCGGAAGTTCGCGTTAATGTTCACGTTTTCCATAACAGAGCAGAGAGCATAGCTGCTTATTGCTCCTGAGTCATTAAGGGAATTACCGAATAATTCGTTTTATTTGCTAGTATGATCCGTCGTTTGATTTCGTCCGTTTTGTTACCGTATTTTTCTTGATTAAACCCAAGCAGGCGCGAACGCAGGGGGTTTTGGGGGTTCAACCCCCTCCCCCCGAAATGATGTAATTACAAACGCAAAACTAAATGTAACTTATACTCGACGCTTAAATTTACCTGAAAACCCCCCCCCCCCCCCCCCCCCCCCCCCCGAAATAATTTTCTGAGTTCGCGCCTGACCCCAAGATATTTGAAGTTACCCACACTCTCCAAATCATACTCTGCAATTGTTACATTCTGTCTGAATGGCGTTCTCTTTCTTGTTTGCGTCACTGTTAGACTCAAGATGAAATCATATAGAGTACTATAAGTTCAATCCAGCCCGAAAAGTTTGTAACGCATAGAACCGAGCCTGGGACGAAAAAAGTATTACATATTTTGTGTTTGCTGTCCGTCCGTCAATCCGTTTGCACGATAACTCAAGAGCGCTTTTATGATTATTTTTTTTTAAATTCGACTCCTAACGTGTTATATGTAAAGGGGTTGTACCTATACATTTTCACGAATTTAGCCACATCTCTCTGGTTTGATTAGATATTCAATAACTTTTTACTTTCACTGACTCATTTAATAATCTCCTAAAATCCACTTTTCACTTTTCAGCCCCTAAGAGGGTATAACAGAGCCTAACACGTTTTCACAAATTCCGTCATATCTCTTACGAGTGATACAACATTGACTTGGCTTTTTACTTCCTCATATTTACCTGAAAACCCTAATCAGGATTCTTAGATATCCAACCTCCAAGTGGGTGTAAGGGGGTTGACAGGTTTTCGAAATTTTCACCATCCCTTTTATGATTGATAAGATATCAAATTCTCTTTTACTTCTACGCAGTTTTTTTTATAATCGCTTAGAAACCCCTATTGAATGTTGAAGGTTGTTTCTAATAAAGAGCTATTTTATCGACAAAGTCAGTTTTCTGAAATAACCTATACATCTCAAAGCAACTGATATTACAGTTCTGACTATGACCGAAAATCGTAATTGATGTTTTGAGGGTTTCTGAAACTTAAATACATTTCATTACTCCTTTATTTCAATAGAATCTCGGACTTTGTCGCGAAAATAATAAAGTTACGCCCAGACTGATTGCAAATTTCTAAAGGGGAGCAAAATTGAGCCATTTTTCATGAATTTTTTTAAAAGTGATAAAATAATCGCATAAGATATTACATATTACAACTTTTACAACTTTTTTTTTTTACAAATTAAAATGGCGGCGTTATGGGGTTTTTTGCATGTCATCGAAAAGTGATTCATTTGTCTTATTTTTTCTATTGATCTTAAACTGAAAACTAAAATATTTTTGGAATACTAACAGAAGAATGGGAAGGATATACCTAAAAAATTATAAAAAAAAATTTAAACAAAAAAGATACCTATGAAGCTTTTCAATCAAATGTTAATTTTTCGACTATTTTTTTGTCAGTTTTTACCCAAAAACTGGTTTATTTACTCGATATCCTCAAAATTTTAGGTATATCCGATATTAGATATTTATATAGACAGAATGCTTCCAAAATATCAGAAAAATCGATCCATAACTTTTTGAGCTACAATAGAAGCAATTTTTGAAAATGCAGTTTTGATTACTTTCCAGGAATTTAGCAATCGAAATTTTATTTCTGCTGAAAAGTATACGTATTGTGATTATATTCCCAATTATGTAGAATTCATAGGTCTTGATGACCGTGTTATTGCGCTACCCCAACGAAGATTCATGCTACGCGCCTGGAGAAAACTATTAGTTTTAGTAACTTACCGAATCAGTGATTCCAGCCGCATATAAGAGACCTTCAACTTCCCAGTAGGAAATGGGAGCATCCCATGATTAGTCCCGGACTACTCCTTAGGGAGGTTTGGAGACCTCGTTTTCTTCTCCATTTGACCTCCTTTTTGCAAGAGCATGTCCTCTAAAATCAGATCTCCAATATACCTAAAAAGGAAGCATTCAAAAATACTTGCAAGGGAGCTTAAAACGATATCTCAAATGGGACTAGTTCTGCAGTAAAACTCAAAAATGCTCTATTCGGAGCAAAAAAAGAGAAGAGAAGACGGTTTTCTTCATAATTTTGTTATTAATCTCCTTTTTTGCTCCATTGTGAGGGATAGTAGATACCTCGTTATTTGCTCCCTCACGGAGTTCTCCTGAAATTTCCTAGTGGGCTCTAACTCACTCACACCTTTACTTGTATTCCCCTAGCATAGGTATATTTGTGAATTCAATCCCTTGATAATATCCTTTTACTTTATATTAATAATACAGTATTGTTATCGATTTTTTTAGAACATTTTCGAGCTCTATTTGCTCGCGTTCTTTTAGGATAGTTTGGCATTTTAGTTTCGAAATTCAACCACTCACGACGTACTTTCGAGCCAAACTGACTCTATTTCATACATAACGTTCGTTACGTTTTACTCTTTCGAAATATGTGGAAAAAAATGTTTTTTGGAAAGTTGTAAAGGGATTGCTCCGCTTAAGATGCTGTAAATTAATTTTCATTAATCCATTTGAATAAAATGTTAAAGAATTCTATAGATCCAGCAGGTCTTGCTCAAATTCACTACACGTACAAATACCAATTTCTTTTAGCGATTTTAGAAACATTTTTTGGATTCTAAAAAGGTTGAGCATAATTGGCCATGAACAACAAGATCATACGCAGGAGAGAATTTTTAATTTAGAAAGGAACCGTAATAACATCGAAACTAAGGAACATCAAAATCTGGACAAATATAGAAAATATTGTATTATTTATTCATCACACGTTCAACATTCTTATCTGAGCTAAATCACGTCTGACAGACGTGTATTCCTTGCTATTGAATTATAACGTTCGATCGATATCAATAAAGCCACAAAATGTGATCAAATGACCTCAATAACAAATTCAGCATTTCAGGAAATTTGTGTACGCAAAATTCAACACCTACCTACCCATCCGAATATTGTCCTAAGCGTGTAATTTACAAGAACGTAATGTTTGTCTCTTCACGCTCTAGTGATATTTGAACAAAAGGAACACATACGGTTGAAAGGGGGCCGTTTAGGTGAGCAGTGTCCCTCATGTAAAAAAATAATCTGATCAAATTCAGAACATGATTCACAAATGCTCAAAGGACACGGCATGTGTTACAAAGCTCAATCGATAGACGTACTCAGCAAGCCCTCCGAAACTCTTATGTGTGTGATGTGTGTATGTCCAGAATAAATACAATGTGCCATTTTTTGCGCACAATCCATAGAAATGTGTGATTTTAAATCAATGAGAAGATCTCGTCAAAATGCCGACAGGCTTTCATACAGTCGTTGTTGGCGAAATGTTTAGGGCAAAGTGGATAAGCCAATTTCCGTAACATTGGGTGGGCAGTGGGCTTCGTGAAGTGGCCAACCACTTCGAGTCAATGGATGATACGCGCGAACTAGGTCATTATTCCCGTCCACGGATCTACAATACTACTACAATAGCTTCAATGTCAGACAATTTTTAAAAATATCCACTTATGAGGAAATATTTACATGTCAACAAAAAATTCAATATCTATATAGTAATCAGAATAATGTTTTTGTTGAAGGTTACAAGGACGTTCATAGTGTTGCTCCTATTACACCCTTGTGATTGATTCAAGAAAGCTGGTTGAGTGAAAGCTCTAATGGAGCCACCGACGTAAAACTAGCAATGATTCCTCAAAACAGGTCACGGTTACTTTGCATTTCATTGCTCAATCGATTCAAAAATTCGGCAACATCGCTTAATAGTTTTGAGAGCGGTATCCTTTCTCTCGCGCAAAATCGAGAACATTGCATGGACCTTACAACAATGCAAAGAATCTCCACAAACCGTCGGCACACTTTCATTAACTCCATACCGGCGAAATGTTCGTCAACCTTACTAACTCCTTCAGAAGGCGATGTCCTGCGGTTAGCGCAAAATCAAGATTAAGGCATGGATGTTGCATTAATGCTCAGATGTTTCTCAAAATGCCGGCACTAGGAGATAAGGTTCGTGCCGGTGAAGTTCCTTCCGCAAAATAATTTCAACAGCATCCCGAAGTATCTTTTGGCGGGCTTTGCGCATTGGGTAATCCCGAGTCAATGTTTGCCACGAGCGACCGGTTCGTTGTACCCGGTCCAGGATGTATACGTACTACAGCTTCCCGCATACAGTTCAGGATGAAAAAAAAGGAAGCTTGTGCTTAAAGCGCACGTTAAGATCCTTGCAGACTTCCATACATTAGGAATGCACCTTCCTCTGAGCACTACAGATTTACTAGAGCAATGACACAGGCAGGTTGGCTAATGCTGTCAAAATTTTTCCATAGGCGAATAAAAAGTGAAAGTTAAGAAAGTTGTGTGTTATGTTAATTTCTGCGTTTTCCCCTACTTAGAATTCGTAAAAACACCCACTTTACATCCTCGCGTGGTTAAATATCGAAAAAACATGAAAACGTTTTCTATGCCTTTTTGTGTCGAGCTCGTGGAATTAAAACCAATTCAATATCGCAGAAGACTTCAGATACATGACAAAAACATGAAAATAAAGGAACCCATTTTCAACGACCATTTTCATAATAAATTTTTGTGCTCGACTTGAAATTAATGAAAATTTGCCAACTTTATTATTTTTCCGGCAGAGGTTCGGAACGCGTTCAATTCTTCATAATTGGGTCATAGTCCGAGGTCTAGGGGTTGAAAAAGGAAAGAATAAAATAATTATTAAATAAACCCGTGGAAGTGAAAAGAAATTCGATACCTGATCAGATCTGAGAAATATGGCAGAATTCATGAAAAAGTATACAACCACTTTACACCCCTTAGGGGTCGAATTCCAAAAAATCTTGAAAATACTTTCTAGGTATTCATATGAAGAATGAAGAATTTGTAGAATATAAATGCATTCAATATTTGGGAAGACCTAGTACCTATATATGACGAAAATCGTGGAAGTCGTGAATACGCATTCTATTTTCACTGATAATTTCTTTTGCCCCCCTTCCAAACGCCAATGGATATTCGAATTTGATTTTCTTAAAATTACTATTCTAGTTGATTTACATATAATACACACACACCGAGTTTCAACTTTCTAGCATAGGCCGTTCCAAAGTTAGGAAAAAAAACCCTACGCATTTACCATACTACCCCTAAAAAAGTTATATTTTTCCAACATGCCACTACTATAGCTCTATCACACTCACCCGATACATCCATACCCTCAAATTTTTTCCCTACTAGGTAAAAATTTGTGCGAGGATGAAACATCAATTTCCCAATGGTTCGAAGTAAAGTGTAAATATGCTAAAAATCGTAGGAGTTCTTCCTACACCTTTCACGTGGACGTAATTGAGAAAGGAAAAAAATCTTATGGTTATTTAGTTCATATAGTTCTTGATACCAAATTGAAAACGGCTGATACTGAGGAATATCAAGGAAGTAGTATCTCCATGGACAGAATGTTACAAGTATTAGTGTCTATCGATTACATATCTATACATACGTTATCATCTTATATTACACAAAAGATAAATACAGCTCTACCATATTGACATCTAAGTCTATTGTCCAGTCTATTTTCCCACCCCCCACTCCCACACCCCTTGATCAATATTGACAATTTTTATGCAAATGGGTTTAAGTATCAGAGCTCTATAGAAATTCCAAGTTCCATCTTCCTATCATAAGCGGTTGCAGAGATCTAGAAACCAAAATTTTCCGTCTAAAATGCTTCCCCCTCCTTCCCCCACCCTTAAAAATTTGGTCACTTCAAGGAGCCCACCCCGTCTATTCGTAAAAAAAATTCAATTTATTATCTCAAAGCGTTTGAGAGCTACGAGCCTTCAAACGATTTTGCGTACGGTGTACGGCGGGGTACGGCGGCGTACGGCGTGTGGCAGACAGACGGACTTAACATTTTTATTGCTTTTTTCGTGTCTACTAGTTATGAAAGGTGAAAAAAAGTTTGAGGGTAGCAAATTTTTTTTTAAAAAAAATCGATCACAATACTGTATTATTAAAATAATAAAGTAATTCGTCAGTAAAACAGATACTTAGATCTCGTACTCCAATGGGTTTCCAACCAGAAAAATTGTACAGTTATATTTGTCAACTTTTATGAATCATTATTTGTAGAAGGTTCAATTAAATTCATCTCCGGAATTGTAATATGTACGATAAGAGTTTACCTAAAAGATTTCATAACGTCTTACAAATCATTGAAGGTACCTACTTTAATTGTAATCACACTAAGTAAATATGGAACGTCAATCGTTATTTATAATTTTAATTAGACAAATACATCAAGGTGAACCAATATTTAAACGTAAAATAAGCAAATTGTTATCCACATCATTGCTCTGTATAACCAACCTACATCCAACATAGCAAAATACGAATTAATCAAATTGCTGTTTCTGCAAAAAATTAGACTAGCCCTTTAAATATGCAAAATTATGGGGGAACAAAATTTGAAATTATTTTATATCAGGGGAAAGGAAGTAAGAAGTCCACATTTACATTTGTTAAAAACCGCTTACGCTTGAAATTTTAAAATAATTGTTGATATTTCGTTTGACTTCGGTTTGTTTTATGGCGAATAGCAGGAAAAAACAAACTGAGTTCGACTTGATTGAAAAGATTTTGCTGTCTCATTAGAATAAGAGATATCGAAATAGAAAGTGCCCTCGAAAATCGCGCAGAATTTCGGTAGAAGCGTAATTAACTAGCTTTCTGAACTCTGTCATACAAGTCAGTATGTCTGTCCGAATACACGATAGCAAGCTGTAATTTGAACCCTCCATTTGTTATTACATACATATGTAGATAATTTGAAAGGCTAAGTTCGTAAGCAGAGAGTTTCCAAACTTCCGTAGTTCTTAAAACATATAGGGTCTACCAAGAGGCTCATGGCGGCCATATTTAAATTTCAAAATTTCAGATCTGCTGTTAGTTGTTATCAGTAAGGTTTGCCATTTCATCGTGGATCGTTTCACGTTGCTCCAGCGTTTGGAAATTATTTAAATATATTCTATCAAAATTTGAGAAATTTTATTGCTACTCAAAGAGCATTTCGTGCAAAAAATAGTCGTTATTCTGCTCCTTCTGAGCTCGCACAATTCAAAAAATGGAAACTGAATTTACTCTACACGATAGTAAGCCACCGACACGATTCGTAGCGCTCAATAAGACGGTGCAATTTGCCATACAGCGGGCGTTACGATGGACTTATTGCGTAAACAATTTGGTGAATCGGCTATTTCACGAAATGGTCCTCACAACTGACCACCAAGATCTTGTGATTAAACACCACTAGACTATTTTCTGTGGGGCTGTATTAAGTCACAGGGGTGCACCAACAAACCCAAGAATCTTGATGAGCTCGAAACCAACATGGTGGTGGTCAATTAAAGACATCCCTGCAAACCAGAGCTACCGAAAAAAAATGTTTTCTTTGGCTTCAGAGATCTTTATACAAAACCGGTGGCTTGTCGTCTCCATTAGCTCTATGGCACAACCACATACACAGTTAGAGTAAATAGATACTTCAAGGAGTTATCCGTTGAAATTACTTAATATCGCTTCCATCAATGCGCAAGCAAAAATCTGCCATACTTCACGTACATAGTTTCCCGGTAGAATTCCTTAAAAATCATTATTATATACCATGTACTGGTATGAAGGGAGGCGAAGGGATAATTCCAGATAATAGTTAAGAAACAAAAAGCATAGAAAATATCACATGACGAGTCTCATTCAAGTAAAAACTGTTGAAGTGCAAGTTTTCATTTTGGTGCGTAGCAATAGCAATTTGCAAGTGGTCTCGAAGATTTTAACTGGGACGGACGTATGGGTAAAAACGCACTTTGCAAGCTAAAAGTTCTTGACGTTTTATATGGTATACTATTTAATGAAAATACAAACAATGTAATTTTTAAAAAGAACGTTAACTTGGTTAACTTTTGCATTCAAGTCTGGGAAGAACTAATTCCAAAAAAGAAATTAGGAAAGCTGTTGAATTGAGCCATAATCGCTACAAGCACAAGAAAAGGAAAATACATGTTAATATGTGAATTTAGTAAAACAATAATATGAATATGAAAAAATAAAAATCGTTCATTTTCCTTTATCCTTGAATATCTCAAAATCAGTTTTTTTAGGGTTTTTTTTTTTTATTTTTTTATACATATTTTGTAGGTTATACTATTTTACAGAACATACCAAAAAATTAACTTGTGATCTGAATGGGATCGGGGTCGTAAAAATCGGAGAACATCAGTGCTTCTTAATTAATTGTAGTGTTTCTATAGTTTCAATTTCAAGGCAAATTTTTATTCATATTTTTTATATTGTGACAATCTCCCCCTTTAAAATAAGCCCTATTTTATTATTCTAGGATAAGAAAAAAATTAAGTAAAAACGAGATAGAAACAAAAAATTGAAATTAAATTTTTCTTTCACTAGTTTAAGTTCTTCAAGTTTCAAAATAATCGGCGAAATTTCGTCATTTTTGGTGATTCTAAGGAATGACCCTACTAGTAGTTTACTAGTACTACTCTTAGTACATTACTGGTAGATATACCAGCTAGTTATTACGTAAATGTACTAGTAGTCTATCGCCAATACTCTCGGGATATTACTGGTTGATCTACTTAGTCGTGGTTTGCAGGGATTCTGCTTAAATCATAAATAATCTTAAAACGTACCATCTAATAAAACCATTCCGTAACTTTTTAAATCGAATTTACTGTGTATTATTTCAATTTTAAATCCAATCGTAACTGTAACTGTAACTGTATTTATTCCTTCAATATATACATTTAACTTAAGCTAGTTTTAATGGTTCGGTGGTGAGACTAATTCGAAATCTTTACATCCTTAATAATTTATGTGTAATAATTGAATTTATATTTGTTTTTAATCGTTTTCTTCTGGTATTAATTCATTTACGGAGAAAGGAGTTAAAAAACCGTATAAATCCAATCGTTCTTATTGGTAGACTCTATATAATCGAGAATGTTAGCCAATAACTTCAAATTTTAATTTGATATGAACAAAGGTTTTTATCTATAATTAATAAAAATTGAGAAAGGCTTCTATGTCATCCAACTCGTTACAAAACAAGAATTCGTGCAGCCAAAAAGTTGAAATTTAATATTAATTAATTATTTTGGAGTAACGATTTGGTCTGAGCTCGTCAGTGGGTGAAATCTTACGATGACTGCGAGTACCACCCATACAGCTTCGAGCTATCTTGCGAAAATAGTTCACATTCCGTTAGGGTTTCCCCAGGGGAAGGGAGGAGGGGGAATTACTCTTATAGTGCATTTCCACTCAAGCCTCTATCCCCACCAAAAAATCAATCAATCAAATAAGTCGTGCAGTCGCAAGAGCCTAACATTCAGAACCAGTTTGCAATGGCCTGATGGGGGTAGAGGCTCGCCTCTCTAGGGCGAGTGTAAACGCACCATTACTCTTCCTATCAGCGGCTAACTCCAGATCATAGTACATATAAATATCTTACATAGTATCCAAACTCGGCTCGAATTCTCGACGTAAACACACCAATATCCGTACAATCTATACGTATTCGGAAGCTGCTTCTCTTTCAGTCATGGCCATGGGCGATTACTCTGACACACATTTATGCGTCTTTTGCACGATTTAGTATGTATGGAATAGTAATTGGGGAAAATGACGTGAGTGGGCTGCCAGATTCCCGTTTTATTTTTCTAATAATGCAAGGGAAAACATTTCCGTTAACAAAATTTGGGATATGGCAGTACCACGAAATATGCATAAAAACAACCAAAACAGACAGAAAAGCGTTAAAGCTATATTGCACGTACGTAAATTAAAGAGACGAAAGATTTCTCACAGTCATCAGCAGTTTAAAATTTTGAGAGGTACGGCCAATCAAAATCGTCCATTTGAGAGGTAGGATTTTTTTATGCGAACATTTTTTCGGACCATGGTGAAGATAGGCAGTTTGGATACTATGTAGGTATTTATACTATGCTCCAGATGAAAGAGTCAAACATCTGCGTCATATCAAGATATTATTATAATCGAACCAAGCCTACGAACTTCTGGAAATGACCTATAGTAGAACGATATCTCCAGAATCGCGGAGATCAGTTTAAATCACATTTTGTTGTACACAATGCTGTAGTTGCTACGACACAAGCGAACGAGAGTCACTCTTTCAAAAAGAGTAGGAGGCAGATACTTTGATGATGAGGATGACCTAACTAGTTCAACCAGTTTCATTTGATAATTAGAAAGTCGAAAAGCTTAATGGTGCATTTACACTCAGCGTTTGCGACGAGCCTCTATCCCCACCAAAAAAATCAATCAATCAAATAGCTCGTGCAGTTGCAAGAGTCTTGCATTGAGAACCGGTTTGCAATAGCCTGAAGGGGGTAGCTTCTCGCCTCGAGGCGAGCCTCATGGGTGAGTGTAAGCGCACCATAAAATTGTGTACGCAATAATCTCATCCCTTCTGAAAATATGCGCATGGAGATATGTGAAAATCGGAGAACGTGTTTCCCTACTGGGGAGAGAGTAACGGCTGTAGACAAATAGCCGAAAAAACTAAGTAGGAAAGTTAGAAAGTTACATATATTGACATTAATTTTGATTGACCTCTAAAGATTTAAAAGTACCATTAAATTTTGTATTTTCAGTTCCAAAGACGGTAGACCCCAAAAAAGTTAAGAAAAACTCTGTCTGTGCACCACATGCACTATACGACGTGAACAAAGGGGTTGGCAGCTTCGTAGATCTTATGCCTGTTGAGAAAATCCAGTTGAAATATTTGTGGCGGGTAACTTAGTCCTTTGAATCACTGCAATTTTTGCAGCCCTGCCCTTACATTATTTTCTCAGAATTAGCATGCTGTGTTGTATCGCTATATGCATATGTCTCATTCACGATATCAAATAGTAAGTATCTCTGCATCACCTGCAACCACAAGGTGATAATTTACTGCCATTAACTAACCACATGTTCTAACCGATGACGCTAAAAAGATTTATATTTCATTCGTGCAACAATCACTTAACACTTAGTCCACACAATTTTAATAAATTTAGTTTGTCAAAAATTAATATTTTGGTGAATAGTAATTGGTTTCAACTTCATTCGATTGGTTTCATCTCGTTAAATTTAAGCCGGATTTAGATTGTACCAACGGTGCTGGGTGCAACCTAATGGAAACTGCATGGGCATTGGATCTGAAAGTAATAATTGATTCGTGCTGTAATTGTTAATTTCCTTTAATCAAAATATTTCCTACACTCAAGTTTTGTATTTTCCCGTTTCAGAGCAAGCAGAATACCAAAACGTGAAATAAATTCCGTCTATCCGCCGAATACGCCAAGGCGTCGCGAATTTGGTTTCTATATTTTTGGAACCGTTTAACGTAGGAAGTTGAAACTTGGAATCTATATAATTCTATGATACTCTTTGTACTAAATTTTGGATTACGACATCTAATTGGATCTTACTAGCTAATTTTTTACAAAATTAATATTCCATATAATCTCCTTTTCTCGAAACAACTAGTGATATACGAGTAGTTCCATTTTGTCCAGTTCCGTACTATATGAACTAAAATTGTAATAAACGTTTAGGGCGTAATGTTGGCACTTCTCCCAAATATCGACACTTTATCTGCTTCCCGGGCTTTGCCCAAAACAATAATAGAGAAAGAAAAGTTGATAATTAAGTCTTTAGATCGACAAAATTGAACTATAGTGTGAGGATATCCACTTAGATTAAATTTAAGCCAGAGATCCTCATTATTAATGTGGAGATCTGCCGTAGAATCTGGTTGATGCAGAAGACATTTATCGGTGCAATCTTGATTGCCTTAGTTAATTGGTTGCTGCTGAAGATCTAGTTTGTTGAAAACTCTTCAGCTCAGTTCTTTTTAAATATTCGATTTATATCCTTTTTAAAGTTTAAATTTATTAATCAAATTTAAAATTTTATTCCAATTTTATTAATATAAATTAACATTGATGATTGGTTGATAAAACTATTGTAATCATTGTTTAAAACGCACTGTTAAATTGTTTCGATTATCAAATTAAAAAATAATAACTAAACCATTATTCAATATTTAAAAAACTTAACTCTTATTAAAACAAAACTTTGACTTGTCCCATCAGAGAACTGTTAAGCCTTGTTTCCATCTAGCTTTAGTACGTCATTACGTACTTTTGAAAACAACCCACGATTTCTCATACAAAGTTGTAATTACAAAATGACAAGTTTTAGTTTCAATTACGATACTAAACAGGAAAGCTTGTCAGTGTAAACCCTGAAAATTTCAGTGCAGTGCAATTGTTTATGCGCGAAACGTCACATTCGGCAGCTGGTTGATAACAATTGTCACCACCGCGCAAATAGAAAAACGTAAGCGGGATGCATTTATGGCACTGGCTATTTTTGCGGCTTTAAAGCGGCTAGTAAATCCAAATGGAGAGTGATAGAAGATGTAACATACAATTTTGGCTTTGGTGTGAGAGAGTTATAAAGTGAGTACTGTCAAAAACTAGCCGCAACATAGCCGCGAAATAGCCGCAACATAGCCGCTACATAGCGCATTCGAGCAGAGTTTCGCAAAATTCTAGCACTTAATCCTAGGAAAATCCTTCTACCAGTGGATTTTTGAGCTGCTACAGACTTGTTTTTAACAGTTCGGTACGTATAAATTGTGGAAAGTGCCAAGTTATGTTATGAAACGCGCTAAACCCGATATTTTTCTTAACAATGCAGTTGTTAATTTCGGTTACTAGATGCCGCTAGCGTCGGAAAGAGTGGTATCTCTTTCTTTTAATGTTGTTCGCCTTGTCGCACGATGGGGCAGTTATCGCACTTGTATTGCACTTAAGAAATAGCCGCTAAATAGCCAGTGTCATAACAGCAGGAGTATAATGTAATGTATATATGTATGTTTATGTATATAGGTTTTATTGCAGATATGAGCAATTGTGGCGATTAATGCAGTTCTTCTTCGTCGCAACAACATTATGTTACGCCAATGTTCAAGCCGTTTTCTCCATAACGCACTCAAGATACATTCCACACTTCGGCTAGTGGCACTCCCACTGTTCTCGCACAATTCTTTAACAATATTTGCAGTATTAAGCTGTCCAGTTGCAATTATTTCTGGCATCAACTCCATTTTGCACTTTGTAGCCGTCGATTATCGAAATGAATATCAACAAACGCACCAGCTGATCAAACTGTCACATTCAAAAAACGAAATGAAACTCGAATGTAGATGGAAACAGATCGTGCTTTTGAAAAGAAAACATGTAGATGGAAATGGCCTCTAAGATAAGAACTGAATGCAAATTAAAAATTAATTTAAAAAAAAACGTGCCAACTTCTATTGATAAAAATAATAATCAAAGTTGACTTAAAAATTGTTGAATCGACAGTGACGAAAAACTAACTCAGTTGAAAAGAAAACAACGACAATTTAAAGACGCCATCACAAACAATAGCACAGAATTTGAGAAAGTGTTACATTTCGACTTTGGCACTCAGACATTGACCCGAAGTCGTAACAAAAAAAACATTTCAGTATTTCTGAACAAATTACCTTGTCATATACAACAATACAAGAAAATACATATTTATTGTTAATACTGATGGTAAAGGTGTATACGTATTATCTGTTGGCTAAATATTCATAGTAACGCCAGTTTTCGTCATAACATTTATTTGAAAAGACAACAGACACAAGAAAGGTAGGAAAGTGAGTACTGGTAGAAACCGGTGAATACTGGTGATTATAAAGATACAAATATGTTACCATAACACAGTAATGGTAAGTATAATATTAACATCGCGGTGTAACACTAATGATTCAGTAACCATTAACGACAGACGATAATTGATCTGTTTCGAACTTAAAAATGGACTTATTTTACTTCGCTATCAGAGCAAACAGGTTTAGGATTTAGGTAGACATAGACGAAGCAAGGTATTCGAATACGACCTTAGTAGACTTCTTTTTCACCTGTAATCAGCTACCGAATCGATGTTTTGGCCATTTTGTTATTATGGTTGACATGTATCCGTATCAATTACATTGATTGCGTATTGCGTATTGCGTAATCCAGAATCGATTGATCCGAACCGAACAACTTGCTTCATCACTTTCAGATAAATTGAAATTTTAACTGTAATCTCAATCTGTATAGCGTTTTAGAAAGAAATATGGTTTTTGATACTCTTCCAGTTGTGAATTTAATAACCCTGGGCGGCCCAAGAATATATTTCCTACCACTCAAACTCTACCTGTAGAACATGACCCACAAGCAGTGTGTAATTAAAATAAGACCATACACAAAAAAATCAAATCAAGTCCATACTGAATTGTCTAATAAACAAAAAAGTTTTAACCAGTTCCGTCTGAACTAACACGTACGTCTCCGCTTCACGTATTTCACCTTTCAGGTGTGCTCAAAGCACAAGCAACAGAAAAATCGACGAAAAAAACTAAACTGGAAACCTTTGAGAGCAGATAAAACCAACACTAACTTGAGCTGCACAGAAAACTGTCCAGATAAAGTTTTCAGCCCGTAAAAAGTCTCACCTTCGACAGGTACACTGGCGAAAAGTCGGTTATAGCAGTTTCATCTTGCCCAGTTACCGGCTAATCGAATCGCAAATGTGTTATCTATTGATTTGCATAATACAAAGCTTCACACTTCTCAGATGGTTCTCACAAGCTCCCATACGCCTGCTTGACACCAGATCACCTTGAATTACCTGCGTTTACCTCGAATTACCGATTGAATGCGAAGTTCATGAACCAAAAACACGGTGCATTAATATAACGAAAGCTGCATTTGATCAACGAGCTGATTCTCGGGACAGCTTAATCAAAAAAAAAAAACCTGACTAAAGGTGAGTTATGCGTTTAAAGTTAGGTGTAATCTCAGGTGTATAGAAAACCGATGGGGCTGCCAGAACTCGTTGGAATTTTCAAAGTCGCTTAGAAGTGACTCATTCGGAATGTTGTTGTTCCGATTACGTACTTTAAAGTCAAAACAATACAATTTATTGATTTTTTTTCCTAGTACTACGACTATGCCGGCTTTGAGCAGAGGGTTGCGCCTTGCGCACCCCAGTACGTTCAAACCGGCAACACTTGAACCGGGACCGGGATCCGGGATAGTGGACACTAATGCTGATACCGAGTGTACTGTGTCAAAAGCGTGGAAAAGCTAAAGTTATTTTCGAGTTATGCTTGAATCGCTGGTAGGCGAACAGCTCGAACTTAGTTGTTTCGTTTAGTTAGTGAACGAGTGCGATGCTTAGTGCACCGCATACAAGAGCTAAGAATAGTTTTATCTTCTTCCGGTTTTTTTTTAAGAAGTAATACTTCTGTGTTCAGAGATACCTCACATAAAGTACAACATACTGTTTCGAAACTTTTACCTATTTCGCTGTGATTATTGACGTGAAATATTTTAAAAAGCCCACCGATCTTTTACACAAAAGTTCCACGTTCAAAGTATTTTTACTCACTTGTAGTGCAGATAGTGGAAAAATTTTCGTGCCAAGTATAAGTTCTTTGTGATTTTGTTATCACCATCGAAAAGAAAACCGATAGTGTTAGTTGTTCGAAAAAAAAAATTATTTCATTGTATTCATACTATTGTATCGTATCGGCAACATAATTTTTGATTGCGGTTTTTTTAACATTTTTATAAGTACTTTTAATACATAAATAAAAAAAAAACAAATCATGAGTATTAAAAAAGAGAAAAATGGAGCTACATCGCCAACTGTGGAGTATCAATTTCCCAGCAAAGAGAGGGAAACGTTTGCTGAAATGATCTACAATTCGAAAGAAGGAACAGTACTAGGGCGGAATTTAAATCAATGGGGTAAGTAGTAATTAGATTACAGTACTGATAAGTAATTTATTTGCAAACAATAAATTGTTAGGTGATAAGGCGAACTGCATCCACCCTAAACCAGATTTCCATATTTGTTACTAGATAAAGTAAATTTGTATTTGTTTTCCTGTATCTATCTTTCTTCATTACTATCTGCAAGATCTAGAATAACCAGGAGATTAGGAACTGATAAGAGTAAAATCTTAGTGACAAAATAAACGTTTGATATAATGGATAAGTCTTTACTGTGGACGAAAAATTAAATACAAATTTCTGAGTTGTGAACTTTATTATGTTTAGGAATACTTCGTATAGGTATACGTTTATGCGTACCTCCGTATTGTAGGTACATTTACTTTATTATTTTAATAATAAAGTATTGTTATCGACTTTTTTTTAAAAAAAATTTGCTACGCTGAAATTTTTTTTTTTACACGTTTTTTTTTTTTTGCTTTGATGTAATAAGTTTATTTCTACATTGTGTTTGATTCGACCACCCCGTTACAAATAGAAAGGCTTAATTAAGTATCCATTTGACATTAGAATTACTCTGAATTAAGAGCACGGATATTAAATGTAATTAGTTTGCAAACAACCGGAGTAATGATAGCAGGGAACCCCTGAAAGGTATCTTGACTTGAATGCAATATTTCTGAATGTATTTTCGGGTAATAGAAGCCTTAGAATCGTATCACACCCAAGATTTTATGTGTTCTGAAGTCGAAGCGTATCACACCCAAGATTTTATGTGTTCTGAAGTCGAAGAAATTTATAGAGTATTTTAACTTCAAATTCAATTTCTTTATTTAATTCCGTAGTAATAACAATATGGTTGCGCTTATTATAAATTATTTTGTGATCAGAATAAATCCTTTGCATCCGTGTAGTTTGTATAAATTCATATTGAAGTGTGAATAGTCTACTTACATTATGTATTAGAATAAAGTTAACACAAAGAAAAGGAATTAGAAGTATTTAAACTTTAATTCAGCTCCAGAAGTGTGTAATACATAGGACTTTGGATTCTGAAGTTCTAGTATCGCTTTCATAGATTTTTAAGATAAAGTTCGTTAACGTCTGAAATAGCCCCACTGTTTGGGAGAGGTTACATTCGAATATCTCAAAAGATGTGTTTGTGGTAACAATAATGTGAAGTAATAAAATTTTGATTGAAAGAAGAAAAATATTATCTTTAAAGATATCTTAGATCTAAATGTAATGACAATATTAGAGTACCTACAATAAAATAGTAAAAACGGAATGCACATTGATGAATGAAATGTGGAAAATTCTTCACGATTGAATAGTGAGAAAAACGTATACTTTACCAGCGACAGAGTAGGTTCTGAACGACTTAATTGTTCATTTTGTAGTTTTTTTTTTTACTGTTTGCTACTAATACACAGGGCTCGTAACAATAATGGTCTCATGCCCAAACTAATAACGATAAAGGAAAGAAAAGTCCAAGTCCAAGCGACCATCGCACTGAACTTAACATTTCCAATTCTTTATCTTCACTTAGGTAAGTCACTCTTTTTTTTTACTAGGTACGTATATAAATAAATTACCATGAGAGAATATTAAAGGATATTGCGGTTCGTTGTAGAAGCATCTTAAAAAATGTAGGAGCAGGTCATGTGTTATATGAAGTACTATTCAGCTGTATTTCATTAGCAAATTTATGCTTTCAAAATTGTTTGAAACAAATTAGTTTGTATAGTAGTAATGAAAAGGGAATATATTAGCTAATACAGTCGTTTTACAAGCATAAAATTGAGTTTTTGCAGCATTACATAGTTTCTTCCAAAGTTTATTTCGATTCCCACGAGGGTCGCAGTCTCGCAGTACCTACGTGTTGTTATAGTGTTATAGTAAACGCATCCGATAAGTGTTTTCAACGCATTTAACTCGACTTAAACGCGTTAATCCCGTAGCCTGAACATAGTAATACTCTAAATTTTCTAGTTTAAAATCAACAGAGTTCAAGAGATACATGTAGTCGAACCGGGAGGTTATCTGCTTTATGGGTATGAATTAAACTTAACATGAAAAGAGCAAAATCGAAATTAGACTAAACTGCTGATCATTTTATTGTGGTCGCATGGTGTAACATAATATCCTATTGTCCTTGACGTAATCCATCATAGCTGTAGTAAAAATAGTCGTGGATACGCATGTATTTTTTGATTGATTTTCGTTATCCCTTCTTATCACTTTTTATTATATTCTTTTATAGTACCAGACTATAAAAAGAACGCTGTCATTCAGACTATTCCATTGCTTAAGTCGGTCTTATGTATTTTGAGTCACGATCGGTAATCACTCGTATTTTGCTTATCTGTTTTATATTCATTCATCAAATAGTGCGATCAAAAATGATCTACTTAGTGTAAAAATTTGGGCTTTTATCTTGAACCACATGTCACGTATTGTTCCGGATAATTGCGACGATAGAAAACTTGTCATAGTTACAATAAATGTGAGCAGTTGCTGCGTCAAACGATAATTTAACTTTACTTTTTTGATAATTGCGCGCTGTATGCTGTTACCATCTGATTAAATTTTATGAACTCTAAGAGTTCTTAATTTTGAAATGAGCAGACTTCGTTAAGAGCCCCAACCCTAAAAGTGAGGTCGATTTTCTATTTTTGTGAATTCACATATTAATTTGATAAAAATTCGGCATAGAATTATGTTAAAAATGGACTGGGATAAAATAGACATTCCAACAACAGTTCAATTGGTTCAATATATACCAGAACGGCGTGAAGCTATTTTTAAAACCAAAAGCTATCCGACCAATTATTAAATAGTGTTATAGAACAAATTTTATCATGGATCAAATTCTATCACCACTTGAATTTAATAAATTTATTTTACTAATTATTATAAAATTATTGGTTATATATTAACAATATTGCGTGAATGTATTCCTACATTTATTTTACTGTATTACTTTAAGAATAAGGTATTGCTATCGATTTAAAAATAAAGAAAAATATTGCTACACTGAAAATTTTGGTTACGTTTCGTTTCGTTTTAATCGAAAAATTGTAGTTTCCTGAAAAAAGAAAAAAAAAAATATATACAGTGCAACCCGGTTATAACGTACCTTGTGGGGACCACAACAAGTAGAACGTTATAACCACTAGTATGTTATAACTCACATATGAATAAAAGTTGTTTCCATTTATAAGAATAATTTATTTATTACAGAATAGAGTCCATAAATTCATAGTACAAAATTGTAGACTTCTAACTCAGACAGGATGAAGACAATCAGTAAAATTGAAAAGGATTCCCCATTTATTTACCAAATTCATATTGCGTCATTCCATCAAAAATCGTCCAAAAATTTCCGCAAAATTTTATTCCTTACCATCGTCTATTCTTTTAAAATTTTTTGTATACTTCAAGAATTAGTAGAAATAAATAAATATAATTTCAATTTTTTGGTTTCTATCTAAGTTTTTTTTTTATTTTGAGCATGTTGGTGCATTTACACTCAGCGTTTGCGACGAACCTCTATCCCCGCCAAAAAATCAACCAATCAGATGGTTCGTGCAGTCGCACAAGTCCATCAGCTCTCAACTTTTCTTCGACGCACGCTCCATATGTCTGTACAGCCTAGAGCCTAGAAGAATAGATCAAAAACAAACATTTTTGAGGAGAGTGAGTGGCTGAAAAACTAGAATAGAAACTAAATATTGAACGGCTTATACAAGAAAGTTGAAACTTGGTAAGTATATTTAGATTATACTAAAAAATTGCGTTAGATAAAAGAAATTTCAATTATCCATTGGACGGACACAAATCGCGTCATATTTCTCGAGTTTTATGAACTATAGAGTTCATTTTTATTCTAGAGATTTTTAACATAAATACCTAAAAATGCTTTCAAGATTTTTTTAAATACGTTGTACCTATAAAATTGTTCGAAGTCTGCCATGTTCCTCCACATCCACCGGCTTGTTTTATTATCGCTTCAAACCCATTTTTAAGTATTTTCTCTTTTCAATAGATTTTTTTTTCTTCCTCCGACTAACTTCGATCTGAAACTTTTTTTCAGGATTTTTGGATATTCAACTCCCAAGTGGGTGCATGCATCTCTTAGGTCTGTTGAGATATAAAATTGTTTTTAGTTTTGGCATAGTTTTTATGTAATTTCCTACAAACCAATTTTATTATTTTCTTATATCCAGCCCCAATGTGGTGTACAGGGATTACATACCTTTTCACAAATTCCTACATACTTCATCACGAGACCAACGAAACAAGGAGGTGAAGTGTCCAGCCACACGCTCGTCCGTGATTATTACCCCGATTTTAAATCAGGTACTCATTTACAGCTGCGTGAACTGGTAGTTCGGCACCCAATCCCATTCTCAAAAATTACTTGTCGCCAAGCAGATTGGTACCAGGTGCACCGAAGGCAAGTGCTCTAGACACTAAGCCACCCAGACTACATATACACTATGTTTTCCTTAGTTTCAAGCTTGAGATCGTCATCCAATTTTAATTTTCTCAGAAATTTTTTCAAGAGCTTGGCAATGTTCTTTCAGATTAATGTGGCGGAAAAGCACGCGTCATGCTCGGAACTTTCATGGGTTATGGCGCCTATTCATTTAGTGTAAAGATTAAGTAAAAATGCCTTAGTCTCTCCTGGAAAAGCTGTCCAGTATTGGGTCTTCGTCGTGCAAGTTATTCAATGCCGCCTATGTCCCTGGCCTGGTGTGTGTCCCATTTAACATCACGTTGCAACTGATAATGACAACATTTAATAACATATAGCTTACAGCATTTCTTCATCATATTGATTGCACTAATTGCAATCATTTCATTGAACACCCTTTCCTATTATACAAGCATATTTATTATTGTAACATCACCATTCGATAAGATAAGGAAAGTCGTGTATTGAGTTCAATTGAACAAAGTCAACATCATTATCATCTGGATAAGTCCCATAAATCTTAATAACATTATTAAGCTGTTAAAGAACTCTGAATTGTCTAAACATTGAATTTTTATTTTCGGAAACGTGGACACGTCTAATCGATACGGATAGAGTAGGTCTTAATTTAGTCGGCATAGTTAGCTTTTTATAGCACTTCGTCTGGCAACAATATCGCGACTAATCGAAAACGAGTGAATTTTAGAGCGATTTTCTTGGCTGAATGAGCTTGGGTAGGTGGGTAGGATAGGGTGCGGTAAAGTCGGATAGGGTAGAGTAGCAACGCCACGTACGCCTACCGTACAAAATAGAGTCATTGTAGTGTAGAATTGAAAAATATAATGAATTTTCCCCGACAGTGAAAATTGCAATCAACTAGTTGTTGGCAAGGATGAGTCACACGGACATTGCATGTATAGTCAGTTTTGTTGCATACTTCCAGGCCCAACTGGGTGGCGTCTGTTGCTCCTATTAGGCTAACACAGTGTGCTCCTACTCCTTTTCAGTGTCTAGCCGATGACTATGACTATGGCGGGAGGAAGGCATTATAAATGGGAGCGATTTAGCAATGTCACTATACACAATGATATTATAATAGTCTCTCGAGCTAAGGAGTCGCCTTTTCTGGCTGCCAACTTGGCGTCATCCTGTCCCTGCCGCTCTAATAAACTCAGAAACTTTGAGCTACGAATGAGTGAGTTCTTTCTTGCTTTACTTGTTTGTTCCATTCAACAGTTCAGAAAAATGAATCTAGTTAGTAACGAAGGAATGAAACATGATACTACTATTTGCGTGTTTTCCCAAATTCTGAATAATAAAAATCATGGATATCGGCTATATTTCGAATGCTATAGAAGGAAACAAAATCCTGCAAAGTAAAGTTTGTTTGACTACGAATGATCCAAGAAATACCGATAAAAGACCATGTTGACATTTGCAATAAATAATGACACTGGCTATCTACTATCAATGTTCTTATTTTTAAGAAATAATTTCAAAAATCTGTCTGCAGTTTGGATACAGCTTTAAGATTTGAAGTCGGTATGCAACCGTTTAAGAACTAGAAATATTTAAAGCCTTCATTGCAACCAACTATTAGCTTCAGTGGTTGAAATAGGTACGTGATTGAAATTGCAAGACAACAGTTGAAGATCCCTCAAAAAACTGTAACAATCTATGCAAAGTGCATAAATTATTTTTCAGTCATAACTACTACAAACTATAACAGTAACTAGTAACAGCCACATTCGGTGGCTACGCTTGCGTTTGTACGGTGCTATACCTCCGGAACTGTGCTAAATAACCTTCTATAAAATAGTTCGCTGTACCAGTTCATGCTGGATTTACACCGAACACGTTGAAGCGCGACTTTACCCCTACCGTCAAAATCAACGAAATATGCGACGAAAAAGTCAAACAGTGATCGACGAAAAAGTCAAACAGTGATCGACGAAAAAGTCAAAAAGTGCTCGACATTTCAGACGAAAAACTGGTTTGTGATGGCTTGTGAGGGTAAAGTCGCCCCTCAAACGTTCGTTGCAAGCCCAGGATCACTCTGGAGTACGCCACGTAGAGCTGTCCTTCGCTATTAAATGTTTTTTTTTGTACAGAAATATAGATATAGCACCATGCAAACACAGTCGTGGCTGCGTGACGCTTTTTCAAGGAAGCAGAAACGCGAAGCTTTCCCTACTACACATTCATTCATTTTAGTTCAAACGTTTCAAACCACATTTCTATAAGCTGCATATATTCCAAAATTACCTACTGAAATCGGTATAAAAGTTCTAGTGGAGGTTTATCCACTAGAACTTTTATACCACTTGTACGCCAGCTTGGATTTAGCCGCGTTAAAATGCCCAATGAGAACACGTGGAAAATTCTGCAAACATTCATCTTCAACACTTTTCTCACACAACATTTAACGTTTGCCAAGCACTCCAACTACACCATGGAATATACGAGAAAGCTCTCGACTCAACACATGCAGTACATAATCGTATTTCAAAGCTCGCATGGCACAGTTTGTATTATGGTAAAGTGAGATAACGAAATAATTCCTACGTGAAAGTATTTATAAAGCGTTTTGAATTGTATGACGAAGAGGTATATGAAATCGAGCAGCGTTGCCAAAAGTGAGTGCAATTATTGAATGCAAATAATAAAACGTTATTATTTCTATCGATTTTAAACGAAATGTGTACTTGAAATACCGGCGAACTAAAAGCTCGCAACAGTAGGTACGTACCTGGAAATGCCTTACATTAAAACAATATACCTATAAGATACATATTCTTTTTTATCTCATATTACTGGACAAGAATAAATTTATAGTAATAAAGGTCATATAGTATACCTATTTTATAATTCGAGAACATTCACCTTGTGTAAACTGGTATTTATGGTTGCACGACCATACCACACACCTGACCCAATATATCTGTTACAAAACTTGCTCACAAACTACTAAAGAAATACACTAAATTAAATACAAATATGCGCATGAAGTTTGTCGTTATGTTCTTGATATCTTAATTAAAGCACCAGGACATTTGGAGCCCAAGCATAGCTTAAATGAAAGACGATCTACATTTCTCCTATAGTGCACTCAATCCCCTAATCACATAACCTTACCCACTAATTAATATACACTATGAAAACCTTGCCACTGCTCCAATTAACTGACTCAATCTAAACTTTAGCATCCTTTGACAAAATCGAGTTGCACTCCTCAAATTTGTTAGCGGGTGCCCGGATTATTCAATTAGACGGGAACTTCATCAAGCAGCTTAATGCGATTGGCTTTTTATAGCAGTTCTAAGGCGTCACATCAGATTCCAGACGGACAACGGCTTTGTTTTGGGGTGCATTAATTTAGGAAAATGGCGTAATGAATTCAGTTCAATGTGTACTACTCGTAATCGGTTCCGGATATGGCTCCTCTTTAGTCGAAGCACTGTTGCTATTTCCACTAATTACTTTTATGTCAGAGGAAAGCGCCTAAGGCATTGGTTAAATTTGAAAACGCGACCTACTATCCCATGGCTTGATAGACGGACGCACTACTATATCGCGTGATACTCATACATCGCGTTACCACAAATTACGTGGGGTGAAATCTAAATTTGTCTAGTTTTTTCCGAAAAGTATAATAACCCGACATATTTAATTCTTAATTTTTTCGTCTTTTCATCTCTGTGTTTCGCCAGATAATTTTATTATTATGCCTTCTCGGGCTCAGATTTATAATTCTTTATGTCGAAAGATACAGATAACTAAAACTTATTGTATCTGTGCCAAGAAGACTTTAGTTTCGGGTATGGACCGGTTTGAAACTGGTTTCAAAATATGTAAGGTAAGAAAAAGTAACAAGAATATACTAACACATTTTTAGATCGTTTCGTTGCCAAGTGTATCGGTGCAATCTAAAATTTAATTCGTTTGAACAAATAGAATATTTCTGATACATATTTTGTTTGTTTATTCGAAATTTAACTGGATTTCGATTTGAAATCAATATCACCGATCTATTTGATATGCTGAGCCCCTTATACGCAATATTGAATTATACCATTTGTTTATCGATACCATAAAGCTTACATGACAAACAAAGCCAGAGTTTAGAAATTATTTCTGGAAATTAATAAAAAACGGAAAAATATCTGAATAACTATTTATTATTATAGTTTTTAATCACTAAAACATCCTGAATAAAAAAATCTGTCAGTAATAATTCAAATAATAGTTAATCTGAATTTTAGGCCACAAGTTCGTTGAACTAACATCCAGTAGGTACGCTTTATCGTTGGACTTAAGTGATACGAGTATGCTGCAATTCCTGGACATGTGTTCAACCTCCAGCTTACGGATTGAATATAACAAAAATAAAATGATTTTTTAGGAGATTGCATAAAATGCCCTGGGAAGTAAAAATCAATTCAATTCGAGTCAGAACTAAGAGATTTCTCAAAAAATGTAAGCAATGTTTTGCACCCCCTTAAGCCCATGATCCATCCAATCAGTGCAGCGCTGTATGCAGTAGCATTGTCCACATACGATTTGCAGGTTCCATGAACCAATCAATGCATTGCTTGCTGTAAATGTTCTAACATGCAGTAATTCAAATTTTGATCGGTGTGCAAATTTTGTATAGCGCTGCGTAAGGCCAGCCAACACAACAGTCAAATAAAAAACGTATTATTTATTTATTAAGTATGGATCCCGGTTAAAAATCCGGCCCCATCAAATTTACGGCCAGGCCCAGAGGGCATATGGCACTTTGTACATCTTTTGACATGTTTTCCATACCTTTTAGCATTTAATAAAGCAAGATAGTTCTTTCTATATGAGGCCTTTTCATTAGGCGATGGCAATTACGTAATATTATAATGAAGTAAAATTGGCTAAGCAATAGTATAAGGTGAAAATTAAGACTAAATTTTTTTTTTTTTTAAAAACGTTCTTAACTATTCGAATTTTTCTGGAGGGAAGAGTAGAAAATTTTACTTTTCACATTTTTCGATCAGAGTAACATTGACTATTATATGAATTTTATGTGACATGTAGCGATGAATTGATTGGATCCATGAATCAAAGAAAAAGAGATTGCGACAGTTAGCGAAGAAAATGGTTAAAGATCTGCGCATCACGTCATCATAAACGTTCATTTTCATATAAATTAATAAATAACAGACGGTTGCTAAGACGATACATCTAGTAGAGGCATATAATGGAGAAAGCAACCATAGCTGAACGCTCTTAGTGACGTCACAAAAAGTGCGTGTGTCGCAATCTATTATTATTTGATTCATAGATTGGATCATGGAAAAAATTTCACTGCCCTTCAATGCAGTAAGAATGAAGTGCTGCATTGATTGCATCATGGCCTTAAAAAATTATATGAAATTTGTTTTAAAAAGTTAACATAAGAAGCATAATGAATTTGATATCTGTCTCTTCGAAATAGACAATCTTTACTGCAGACAATTATGCCGTATTCTTTTGTGTTCGGAAGGAAAATATTTTTTTGAACTTCCAAAACCTGCTCTGATCTGGAGAAGTGCACCAAAAACACACCAATTGTCCAATTTCTTTACGCACTTTTTTTGATTTTTACTATTAGCGTTAAAATTCACACATAAGTGTGAAAATCAATCGCTAAAAATGTGTAAATTTACTGCTGGTGTGCGTGAAATTGCACACGGTGTTGAAAAACTGATATTTACTTCACAAATGTGATCTGTTTATGTTTGCTTATTATTATAAATTTATTGATAATATAAATAAATAAGGTTCAAGTGAACCATCAGCTGATGAATTCCCAGATGTATTTTGAAGTGCAAAATTGAACCAATTTGAAAAATTCGATGCAATCATTCAACACATCATTTTGGTAAAAAACAGGATATACGTCAAAAATGGTAACTTCACAAACTATAAAAAAAAAATGTTTAAATTTTAAATTACGCCTTACATAAAATCACAAAACAAGTCAATTAAACACTACGCATAGAGTATCAAAACAACATACAAAATATATAATTTTATACACAATGAGCATTTGTACACATTGAATGTAGAAAGTTTCATGCGGTGTTGCAGTATTAATGTCAGTAAATTTATGAGCTATAAATTACGCAGTTTAAAGAATTACTCTTAGTTTTGTTAAATTTAATGAAAATTCTTACTAGTCCCAACATTTTTCGAAGAATTCGAGTTCACGTTTCGCTTGCATGTAGTAGCTAGCACAGGTCTTATTATACCATATGGTCTTGTCAAGTTTCTCTATACAAATATTGTAATGCCAATTTAAAAAAAAAATTCTAGCATGTAGTGTGCTGAAGCTATTGACCAATATACTCGAATACTTGTTTTAGGGACATTCTGCATGCAAGCTACAGCCAGGTGAAGAAAGATTTTGACTAATACATTCAAACTTTGTTTTCATTAAACTCATTTGTACAAAATGTAAACTTCGTGTCTTAACGATTTCTTCCGCTATAGTGAGTTCCGTAAACTGAATAAAGACATGTTTACAGGATTTTTGAATGGAAGCTATACGAAGAGATTTTCTTAATATTCATACCTTTAACTGGAACTTCTGCATAATCAACGTATTTTTAAGTAAAGGCATAAAAGGTTTTGAAGTTATTGCGCAATATCCGTGAACCAGTTTTTTAAGACCTTTTTATAACTTGAAGAAGTTGGATGAGTTGTACAGTTAATCAAACATCCAGATTTACAATTTTAGCATTTTCGGTTAAATCTTTCTTGAGTTATCGTGCCTACAGACAAACAGCAAATAAATTAGGAGTTTTGGACAGATTTGAATTTGAACAACAAAAAATATTCAACTTATTATACCTTATAGCTTTGGTCAATTGCTCTAACAATGGCTTTAACGTCTAAGGTGATCTTCTTGCTGTCGATATATTTTAATACATTTGTCGTTTCTGCTAATGTTTCATTTTCTGAAATACACATTAATGTTAGAAAATTTTATACACTCAATACTCAGAGATTATTACCTTCCAAAAATTGTAATCCAGGCTTATAATACAAAGCAGGTCGTCACTTAGCTTAGCTTAGCTGCATATGAGTGCAGCTTAAGGCAGTCATCAAGAAATGTTCGCCAACTCTCAACTTTGCAGGCAGACAACTTGAAATTTGTTCTTAATTAGTTCGGTATTTCGTATACATACGAACACTTTTGGGGAATTTGAACTTGAAAAAAATCAAACTGACATAGACGATAAATCGTTATTTGACTTGATGTTTTACTCGCTGCGTCATGGCTGAGCCGTGCTGCCTCCTTCTACGATGTATCAGACTCCAGTATTTATGAAGTGAGTTCGTGAAGTAATTTTGATATCACGTTAAACTGTTCACACGGTTTATTATGTAGATTTTATTTGATAGCTAAAATTCAGTGTATTTGGAAAATGTTTGCACATCTAAATACCGCTTGTAATATGAACTTATATTCCGTGTAAACCTTCAGTGCACTTTCAATACTAACAATAAATGAAAATGATAATTTCAAAAGTGTACTGAATGGAAATTGAAAATCGCAATAATAGATTTTTTTCATATCCATTACTTACGAGTACATGTATATACTAAAACACTTGAAAAACACACCTCACTCTTCAAATTCAAACACAACTTAACTCGGACATACAAGAAATGCAAGTAACGGCGTCAATATAACAACCGAAGCTCTACGCCTTTTTCTTATTACTTTTCGAGGCTACACAATTTTTTTTATCAATTTTACAGAAGCCCTACTAACTTTACACAGATGTAGTAAAATTACATAGATATATGTACACGATTGTTGAAAAAAGTTTAAAAACGCGACTATTTCATTACGGATTTCAACTGTCATATTTTCGAGAAAGGAAATCGTTCACTCGTTTTCAATCATTTAAACTTGGGTGAATCGTAGTTCACTGTCCCGATGGAATAAAGGCCATATCACACCGGGATGCCAGGCTACGTCGCTAGCAGCCTGGCCACACAGAATGGGTGATAATAAATTCACGCAAAAATGAATTGATTTTTTCATTTATCACTTAGGCCTGTTCCTACGATCGTCAGTAACGTTCTAACTGAAACTTTAACTGACAGATGCTCATACGAAACTTACAGTCAAAGTTCTGGTTAAATTTTAACTGAAGGTCGTAATAACGGCCCTTAGTGTTTTCCACATCAAAATACTAATATTCGTTAATGTTAACTAAAATAAATCGTTTTAATTCAATTTTACTAAAAAAGTGTATTTTTTCAACCTTGTGTGCAAAACTGTTGTAGATTTTGACTGATAGAGTAACCATAATTGTTGTAAAATTCGTTTAGTTGTAAACAGCTTACACAAGAGTGTAGTAGGTACCCATAACAGAGAAATTTAATATGTACCAATTTTATGTTATGTAGTTCGGTCTATAGAAAAAATGGGGTGCAATATATTCGATATTGATCAAAATCATTCTACTCGTACATCTTGGGTGGCATCCACGTGAAAGTCCTACAAACTTTTTTCGTATAATAGCTTCGAATGATGATGAAAAAGTAAATCAAATTTTTAATACCGTAATTTGGTATGGGTCCAGTGTGACAGCCTTATATTTAGAGCTGTTCAAATTCACTTAGCTCAGGTAGTCTAAAATTTTAAAGGCGATAGGAATATACTTTTAACTTTTGTTTTGGGAAGTCACTTAATATTCATTTTTATCCTCACCGAGCCACCATTGATTTATAAACTTTTAATTATTATTCAAAATTTAAAATTTAATTAAAGTTGAAAGATTTACAAATATACAACATATTGTAAAACTCCATCCTCTATGTACACAATTATATTTCTGCAACATTTATACTAGTTTCAAATTGAAAGTTTGTGGCACTAGCCATTACTTAGATTCAAAATGTGGCAAAAAGAATCCAGCTCCAAAATCTACTTTCAATGTTTTCAGTGGGGTGTGGGTTCGATCTGACATATTCGTCAGAATCTTCATGATTAATCATCAATCTCGACCCACTGTTCCAGAAGACTAAATATGACCTAAACACCTTCGTATTTAATCGACAACACGTTTTCATGTTATGATGCGTTTCTACAGACAACACGCAAAAAAATTCATAATATAAACAAAAGTAGACCTTGATCTAGCAAACAATACATATCTATAGTTTACCTTCTTTAAATTATTCTTATTTTATTAAATGAACAGAAAATGGAGTAAAATTATACGGCTAGCTGCACGTTTACCTACTGAATTAGCAAGTGGATCTTATTTCATATTTCAGTGTCTAGTTTGGTCGGAAGTCAGGAAAAAAAACTTAATTAAAATTACCATTTGCATATCACTTACCAGAATAAATTTCAACGATATCAAACAAGCGAAGAAATTTGCTGTTAGTCGTTGCTTGATATACGAGAACATTATTGTCAAGTCTAATAATTTACTTGCAGCCGTTTGCGTCATTTTCATTTAGGATTATTCCACGATGTTTAGGAAATGCAAACTAGTCTGTAAATGAATCTCTCACGTTATGGCATCTCACTGTCGCATTTATTTTGTCACAATTTTTTAAGTCTGTAAAAAATTATCTGTTACGATTACCGTCAGGATATAAATTAAGTATTTTAGTTAGTTGTTTGCTCTAGAAGTCTCCAGAACTTAGGAAGTATTACTGCAATATAGTTTTTAAACTGGCCTTTGCGGTGAAGGTGCTTCACTATAAAACCATCGCCTTATCTTTAGATACACCGAGCCGACAATCGAAGAACTTCTACTACTATTAACTTTTAAGGTACGTATGGTCTATCTCCCTAGTCACGAATTCGAAATTTTATAGAAATTAGTTTTGAGTTAAAAGAAAGTTAGTTAGTTAGTAGACAGCAAAATCCTTCTTTCCGGTAGCTCCCATACAAAAAGGCCTTCAGTTACGTGCTCAAAAATATTTTCCAATAACTTTTGAGCGCTTTAAGATAGGAATTTGAAATTTTGTACATATTAATTTTGAAATGATTCCAGGTTGAAGGATAGATATGCTTGAAATTGAGTGAGTCCTCTCTGCACATTTCATGATATCGGAGTTTTTAGAAATGATAGAATTGTTATTTCATATGTACGTGCCGTCATACATATTAACACTAGTTTGTTAGTTAGTTTACTAAGAGATTACGTATTTCAAATGTCACTTTCCAACAAGCTATGTGATCCGTAAAAGTTGAATTTTGGTCAGCTCGTCCGTTCCGTTACGTCCGTTGTCAAGGGTTGTCACTTGATAAGTTGATTTCCGGAGTAGATCATGCCTGTGGAGTGTAGTAGAATCTCTTCTTAGTGTAGTAGATCCTATTAATACTAAAAATTTAGTATTTTAGCAAATGGTGACGTGAAACTTGAAAAATATCTTATATAAATCGAAATTTAAAAGCGTTCCACTGATTGTTATGAAATAAATTATGCGAAATGTAATTTTGTTTAGATAATAACGTAAATTTTTATTTTTCTTTTAAATTTAAATAATAAACTAAAAAGATACTTATGTATAACGTCAGAAGTATATTAAGTTTGTTTTTTGGGTACTTATCCAGATCAGAGCAGATTAGACAATTTAAACAAAACAACAACATCGCCACTTTTATGATGTTTTTCCATAGATAGCTGCCCCTGTAAGCTCACTGAGGTAGCTATTCGCATTAAATTCTCTAATCTAGCCTACTATCTACGGAAAAAAGTTAAAAACAGATATGCTGTTATTGTATTTCGTATTGTTGTATTGCATATTTAAATTTTTTATATGATTAGTACATGTAGTGGTAATGACCGTCAATAAACTTGAATTTTATTGCAAAGTCGACTAAACTTTTGGAAGGTTCAAATTCATTTGGAAGTGATTCGTATTTTAAAAGTTCTTTTGATAACATTAGCGCTTCCACACTTTTCACATGCAAACGATTTCTGCTCTTTTCTTTAATGATATTCATAATAGAAAAATTTCTTTCCGCGGATGCACTAATATGTGGAAGGACTTTTAACGTGTGCATATACAATAGTTCGACAAATTGCGAAGTAGAAGATTTTCTAATGAATCTTTAGACAGACTTAAATTTTTCCAAAACAGTACTATATCACTATCGTAAAAGGTTTCAAAACATTCTTGCAACATAATAATAAAAGATCTCCACTTGGAGTCAAGAATTTCTGACGAACATTCGTTAAAAGGGAATGCTCTTAAAAGTGCTAAATAGAAGGTATTGTATTCTTCCAAATTTTTTTCGGATTAATGTATTGAAGAATTTGGAGCTGTTCATTATCGAAATCAAACCGTTTTTTTACTTCGCCACAAAGTTCTTTGCAATACTCAATAAAATCCGTTTTGATTTCACTAAGACCTTCGTTTGAAAATTTTTTTCAATTGCGTGTTTCTCAAACTTATATCCAAAGTACATTTGATTGATAGGAAGATAGTTATCTGTATTCTTATAAACTACAGTGATACTCAATTTTGCTGGTTTAATAAAATTCGACAGTACAGTTAACATAGTTTATATAAATCTTTCGGATATTCTATGCGACAGTCGACCCATCAAAACTGTAGTAGATTTAAGTGTGACCGTAGTGGCGTAGTAAAGGTAATGAAAGTGTAGTAGATTTACTACAATTGTAGTAAAGTGACAACCCTGGCGTTGTGTGCATTTACATGACATTACTTTGACAGCTGAACGGAACGGAACGGGAGCATTGTGGTCGGGGCTTAATTATGTGTTAACCTTTGTAAAATATTGCTGTATTTTCTAAGTTTAAGATTCTTAGTACGAGTTGTATCTTAGATTAAAAATTATTGGTTCCAGCGGTTCCTAAACAATAACATATCATTTTATTCGCACCGTTTGTGCTAAAAGTAAAAAGTGAATGGCATGGTCATTGGTGTACGAGAGTTGATGTGGGTGGCAAAAAACTGTATCTAGAGAGTTAAACTTGATTGAACGTATCACTTTTCATATATTCTAAATGGTTTATGCTAAAAGGTTGACAGCTGATAATTATATGTGAACAGTTTCGGTGATTACACCTTTTGAAAATAATATCTTTGAATTGGTAATGGCGTGGGGGGAAGGGTGAAGCACCCTCTTTGGTTGCAATCATCTCACCAATGATGCCAGAAAGTTCCATGATTGGAAAACACTTCACACTTACTGCCAAAACACCTCTATGGTCTTTAAATTCTTCATGATAGTTTGTCTACAAGAGAATTCCATGCTAATTTAATTTTGTTCTGAATGTAAACGATGTTGAAAGTATGTATTAATTAGTTAATTTTACTTTATTATTTTTTTAACAATACACATTGAATTCAAAAAGTCATCGTATAAATGCCGTCGTCTTTTTCTTCCATTTGGCAGAGATTACATGCCACATAGCGACAGAGAGATCTGGCCCTAGTAGGATATAAATTTCTGCTGAAAAGGGCGTGTATAGGCCGTGACACATTAATAGCAAATGCAGCGGTAGAAGCAGATTTATTTTAGAAAGCACAGAAACATACGACGCCTCCCGGTTAGTCGCGACTTTCGAAAATCTTGCAGGTGTCTCGCGGGTGCCTCACAGGTGTCTCGCGGGTGTCTCACAGGTGTCTCGCGGGTGTCTCACAGGTGTCTCGTAAGCATTTTGGCAAGTCTAGCGAGACTTACGTGATGCCTTATAGGAAAAATAGACGGTATCTAGACAAATGCTCCCCGAAATCTATGTCTGCAAATGAAGGGATAGCAATATAGGTATTGTTGCAGCGCCATCTGTTTGGTGATAGCTAGATGTAAATTTGGCATTATGCTCATACATACGTCAAAATAAAATAAACAAAAATAATACTTAGTGTACTGGTTGTGTATTATAAAATCACATAAGTGAAACAAGCGCGCACTTCATCAAGACGATAAAAAATATTTCACGTTGATTTACATCGAAATAAAAAAAAATCTGCCAACAACTCTTCACTATAAGTTCTAAATTGTTTAGCAAATAGGATCACAATTGACCTTTTTATAACGAAGTGTATCTGTGTTCTCACGGGTAGTTACACGTACCTACCCTACTTATCTTATCCGTACTTCCGTCGAATTTTTTCAACATAAGTGCTAATTTATTTGCTTATCGCCCAAATCGAGTAGTTTTGATATGATATTATGAAATCGATAGTGTTGAAAAGATAGAAAATCTCTAAAGAGATACAAAACCATGACCTCTGGAGTGGTAGACTAATACGAACAGGAGCACACTGTGTTGTGTCCGAAAAACCTGAGAGAAAAATGCTTGCTTTTCCAAATGTTAAGCAACACATATTTTAATTAAATCGATGTTCTAAAAGAATAATGACATAATGACATACCCAAACTAATACGAAGTAGGTACTATTACTTTCCTTGGAAATATTCCACGAATCTTGTTGTCAAGCATTCTGAATACCAACCGAGTTAAGTAAAATCTGGGGTGAATCACGTCGTACCTATATTTAAATTCGGACTTATATCCAGCTTATGAAGATATTCCTGTGTTGATCTCATATTCATGTAACTATTTGGATGCAAGCATTCATTACGCAGCCTCTTAACAACAACGTTTAAAACCCGACCAATTCACAGCAAATGGACCAGTTTTGTGACCATTCGAATTCGAATATGTAAATAAATAAATAAAATCTTGCACAACTTCATAGGCGAGATGTTTTGACATGGTTTTCTTTTATCTGAAATGCAATCTTTACATTCAAGGAAAATAAAATGATTAGTACAACATTTTGATGCTTAAAAAAAAGCTTAAATTAAACTTGAATCAAAGTACATAAAAATATCCAATAATTTTCTTTGCAATTGAATTACGTTGGTGTTCATAGTGACCGTCACTGTTCGATGCTAACTAGTTTGCATGCCAAATTCTGATCCATAAATAGTCGATCTAAAATTAAACATTTTACTTAGCCACTGAGAAGAACGTTTTGCATTGCGGCAGCCAGTCGGCGAGGAATAATTTTCAATTTCCATCGTATGAAAAACTTTAATTCTTGAACGTATTTTGAACGTACATATCATACGAGGAATAGACGAAACAGTCCATTGGCATAGTAGGCTAACAACGCTCCACGATACCAAAACTTTTTCAATCTTCAGTATGACTTTAACTTTTTTTGATATCAAACATCGGACAGTTATAAAGATATTATTTTGATATTGGAAAATCAATGTATACTGTATAGGAAGGTATTAGCCTGAATGTGTAATATTAAAATTTAATTTAAGTCGACTACAATATACATTGTTTATAGTATAAACCCGCTGGGGTTAATAGGGACATAATAATTTTATATTTAAATAAAACACAGAATAATTCATATAATTTCCAAACGTTGTTCATTCGTGAACTTCACCATGATACAAATGTAAACTTTGTCTGGAGTTTTGAAATTGAGAGACCAGCAAAAAAGTTCCAAGGGTGCGTTTGTATTAAAATACAAAATTGTTATGCACCTACTTAATAACCCTTTATAAATATGTAAGATATAAATTTTTAACCGATTAAACATATAAAAAGGTTGTGTAAACGACTCAAATTTCGGTATATTATTTAAACTAAAAACCCAAAAAAGTAAAAACTAATTTGATGCCTCTTAAGAAATATGATGAAATGAGATATGACGACTTAAGAGTATAACGATTTATATCCACTTGGGGCTTGAATGCCGAAAAATCATAAAATTCGGTTTTAGGCCATTACATAAAATAAGTACTCGTGGAAGTAATAACCAATTGTATAGATATCTTAACAAAACTAAGGGATGGCAAAAATTGTGAAAACATATGCAAACCCTTTACAACCCTTGGAGGTTGAATATCAAAAAAATCGTGAAATAGGTTTGTAGGAGATTATGTGAAAAGTGTGTGGAAGTAAAAACCTAAGAGATATTGTGAAAATTGTGAAAATTGTGAAAAGTATGTAGCGCATTTGGGGGTTGAATATCTAAAAATCCTGAAAAGGGGTTTTTAGATAAATATAGAGAAGGCCCGAGTAAGCAAAAACCAATTTGAAGTCTTAACACGCCATCATAAAAAAATGTTCAACCCTTTCATAGCCTTTAAGGGGTCCGAAAGGAAGAAATGTTGAAAACGGGTTTTAGCCGATTATAAAAGTAGCCCGTGGAAGTTATCCGATATTAAGTCAGACCTTAGGGATATCGTTGAGTTCGTGTTAAGCCTCTTTACACCCACTAAGGGGTCGAATTTCAAAAATCCTGAAAGCATTTTCTAGGCATTTCTGTGAAGAATTCGTAGTATAAAAATGAATACAATATTTAAGAGGACCTAAGAGATATGACGAACAAACCTCTGTAAAGACAAGGAAGGAAATATCCTTAGTGACGCAGAACAAATTAAACAAAGATGGGTTGAATACTTTAAAAAGCTGCTGAACCCTAACAGAGTGACGACCACCGACCCAATTATAACATCAAGTGCACCATCGGATGAGCAGACATCAACTACGGTACCCACTATCGGAGAAGTGGAAGCAGCCCTGCGTGACCAAAAAATACATAAATCACCCGGAGTCGATGCAATACCAGCAAAGCTCCTAAAGGGAGGTGGTCCGTACCTCGCCAATCTCCTACACAAAATCGTGACAAAAATATGGATTGAAGAAAAAATACCCGACGACTGGCGCCAGAGCATTATATGTCCAATCTACAAGAAAGGAGATAAACTGCGATGTGAAAATTACAGAGGCATATCATTGTTGTGTACGTCCTACAAAATACTGACGAAAGTAATTCATAATCGATTAAAGCCTTATACAGAAAGTATTATCGGCGAATACCAAGGTGGTTTCAGAACCGGACGATCTACTATTGACCAGATATTCTCAGTCAAACAAGTGCTAGAAAAATGCTGGGAGAATAACATTGACGTGCACCAGATCTTCGTGGACTTCAAACAGGCATACGATAGTATAGATCGTAATGTACTATATAAAATAATGCTCGACTTTGGAATCCCATCAAAACTCGTCCGATTAACAAAAATGACCATGACTGACACTGAATCCCAAGTAAGGATACAAAACGAGCTAACCCAAAGCTTCCGAACAGAATCCGGCCTGAAGCAGGGAGATGGACTCGCTCCCATGCTCTTCAACCTTGCCCTGGAATATGTCATCAGAAAGGTACCCGTTGATACCAGAAGTACCCTACTAATCAAGTCCACTCAACTAGTGGTGTACGCGGATGACGTAAACATCATGGCCAGATCTGTTCCAGACGCAAAGGAAATCTTCCACTGTCTAGACTCAGCAGCAAAGGAGGTCGGGCTAAGGGTCAATGAGAGTAAGACCAAGTTCATGACCCAAACAAGAAGAAACGCGCCAACTAGACAAAATATGACCTTGGGGGACTACAACCTGGAGAATGTGGGTCATTTCTCATACTTGGGATCACACCTTGTAAGAGACAGCAACGAACGGGACGAAGTAAATCAACGGATCACACTAGCAAATAAGGCATATTTCACGGTTCTCCCGATCTTAAAATCGAAAAAAGTGCACAGGCTGAGCAAACTTCGCATATACAAGACCATAATAAGACCTGTGCTACTATATGCAAGTGAAACGTGGACTCTCACCCAAGCGTCTGAAAAATCAATAGACGCTTTTGAACGACGAATTCTTCGAAGAATTTTGGGACCAGTAAGAGAAGACACTGAGTGGCGTATTCGGTACAACAACGAGTTGTATAACATCTATGACGACCCAGCCGCATCGACTCTTATAAAATTCCGTAAGCTGCAATGGGCAGGTCATGTGGAGCGAATGGAGGACGGAAGAATTCCCAAGCGCACATTGAAAGGTAGAGCCCATGGCAAGCGACCGGTGGGAAAACCGCGAAAAAGATACGAGGATTCAGTTGACGCAGATTGCAAATCGCTTCTTAGATGCACAAACTGGAGGACGCGGGCGCTGAACCGAGATGACTTCAGACAATGTATCCTGCAGGCCCTGGCCCGATTTGGGCTGTCGCGCCATTGATGATGATGAAGAAATATGACGAAAATTGTGAAAATATATGCATTTCATTTTCAATATTTGAAATGTTTTTTATTTAAATTACTTTTCTAATAATATATATACCGAGTTTCAACTTTCTAGCATAAGTTGTTCAATAGCTATAAAAATACCCCACACCCACACCACCAGCCCCATAAAGAATTAAGAATATATTTTGCCAACATGTTACTTAGGTCGTTTTCCAATACTTTACTTCATCTACGTCTATATTGACGTCACAGCATAGCATTGCTATTATAACAGTTTAGAGAAAGCTTGGCTAAACCGTCAAAATTGTTCAGATGATGCTTATTTGACAATTCATAAATCAAAAATTAAATCAAATTCGTTAAATTCGTTTGAAGTAAAGCTTGCTATGATTATTCAGCAAACCTTCTGGGGTGTTGACCTCAGAAGCTGCTGGAGTGTTGAATCCAGGTGTATCTCTATATATTGTACCTACAATAGTTTCATTACCGTGCGGCGGTGGAACTATAAAAAGGTGTTTATAAAAATGGGGTGCAGATTTTTTCACGGATTTTTTCATACATATCTATTAGCTTTTCTAAACTATGGAATTAATTTTACATCCGACTATCGACTGTTAGATCTGGTGGAATATCAAATTAATTATTACTTTCCTGAAATTTTTATGTAATCACTTAAAACCGGATTTCAAACTTAATTTTCATATGAAGGGCCACTAATGAAAATTGAAACTTAACTTTTCAAATAACGACCAGTTATGTTTCGAGACAAGAACTCTTAATATCTTGTCTCGAAACAACTACAGTGCGACCCGGTTATAACGTACCGTGAGGGGACCACAAAAAGGGGACGTTATAACCAACATAAAAACCTTTCAAATTTGTGCATGGGGATTGAAAGAATGTACTTTATAACCAAAAGTACGTCAAAAAAGTGCACTTTCGGGTTGCACTGTAGTGTGTAGTGTTACATTTCAGATTTGATCGCATCCGGACTGTGACTCCAAATCCATTTAGGTTTTGAATTTTCAGGGTGTTTGTTTGCACCTTGTTTTTATTAGGCCTCTTAACTTTGTTTCAAAAAATAATAAAGTTGCTCAAATGTTTATGTTTTTGACTATTTAATTGGCTAGCGTATGTGGTTTACTAGATGTACTACGTAGCACTTTAAAATTTAGCCTTTATTTTCACTATCAATACTAACGCTAATGGGCCATTACGATATTGGCTGAATGAAATGATGTGTACAACACTAATTTGTGATCTTGAAGTCTGTATCGGAGCAAACTACCTGAGTAAATAGCAACACTAATGTCCGAAGCCTTTTAATTATCACTTCCATTGCCATCTAGACAATCATTATTATGGCCAACCTTCGGTCATTATGCGAGTGCAATAGTACCTCAAACTGATTAAGTACTCATTAAACACGTCTCGTTAATAATCTCGAAATCCCGGCGTGGAATTAGTGACGCCTCTCATTGTGCAGTGGACAATAGTCGTTGTGGTGGCTTGTGCTGTCGTCTAAGCGACAAAATTAAGCTCATAAAACCGGTTTCCTCCAGAATTCCAATGTGAATGCCAATTATCATGCAAATCAGAACTCAGCGATGTAATGTTTTAATTAAAGCGTCAACGGAGTGAGTACATACGAGTACCTTAATAATGAACCAAATAATTAGTGGTGCCGGTTGTAGAGCAGATTTGACTTCCAATTTCAGTCCTTTTCCTGCATCAAGATAAACGTACACGATTCCATCAGGATGTTAATAAGTTTCTTTACCAACTACTTGATACGCTGTACTAGAGAATCCGCTCCATATCCACAGGCAACAGTTGACAATGAATTGGTGGAAGGTACAATGTCATCCGACTTCATTACCCGATGAGGAAGCCAGACCGCGACAATCAGTTGCGGTAATATTTTCAGTCCTTCAAGGACTTCTCCCCAGCCAAGTTTCCCCTCGGTTTTACTGGGTTGGGAGCATTATATCCGTTCCGGGCCCATTATCGTGTTCAGGTAAACATTGACTAATAGCGATTGTGTAAGGTGCGGCATTCCCTTCGTAATATGAACTTGGCGCCCAACCCTAAGCACGCAGCACTCCGCCTGCGATTCGTGTTACCATACATTTTTTATAAGGCTCGGGGTATGATATCCTTTGCAATTATACCTTGCAGACTTGATTTCAAACCGCAAGTCAAGCTAGTAGGTGAGTGAGTGTTGGCATTACCGAAGGAGTTTGTTCAAACTGATGTCATTTTCACCGATTAATTAAATCTTAAGTAGCTACGAATTGTATTTTGGAAAGTTGCTTGATTGAGCTTTTTAAGATTGCATTGGTGATAACGTTGATTACATTAAGATAAGTGAAAACAAGTATGTAAAGGTTAAAACAAGGCGGTTCGTGACGAAAGCGAATCATCCGGACTGTTAATGAATGCTAGCTACATACATCGAGACGAACTCCAAAAGAAATTTATTTTTTATTTTTATTGGAATACCTTCTTCTTGGCTGTCTAATGTCGAGATGTCCCTATTCAATGCCCTCTGGATAACAGCCGCGCAACTGATATTTCGTCGTGCGAATATGCCTCGATGAGAGACGATTTTGTATGGGGACCGATCCATGACGTCACTAATCGGGGCAAAATCGAGGCATTTCTCACGACGAACTGTCATATGCGCGCGGCTTGAAATTAAGTTAGCGCTGCCCTATTGAACAGCTGTTGTCATTTTAAAATTTGACATTTGACAGTTTGAACGGCATTTTGGCAAAAGGGAAATTCGATTAACTCCTAATACCTTGTACAGACTATGCGTTTTAAACGTGTTCTGAACATGTTAAAAAAGTAGTTTTCAGACTAGGTAACTCGTTTTATCTTGATACATGATACCTTGATGTGGTTTGTTTTGACAAGTAGATATTCAGCTGTGTTTCATAAGCAAACTTATGTTTTCTAAATTATTTGAAACAAATGTGTTTGTATAGCAGTAATGAAAAGTGAATTTATTAGCTAAGGCAGTTGTTTCACAAGCACAAAATTGAGTTCCTACAGTACTAAATAGTTTCTTGCAAAGTTTACTTCGATTTCCGCCAGGGTCGCAATACATAATAATAATAATAATAATAATAATAATCAATGGCGCAACAGCCCAAATCGGGCCTAGGCCTTAAAGTAATGCTATAGAGTTACTTCATTACGAGACCAACGGAACATTAGGAGGTGAAGTGGTCAGCTAACACGCTCGTCCATGATTATTACCCCCGAGGGTCGCAATACATGTTTTCGTTTAAACGCGTTAGAGCTACGTGTTTTCGTAAATGCGTTCGGGAAGTGTTTTCAATTCGTTTAACTCAATTTAAACGTACTAATCTCGTAGTTTGTAGTCTGTTTTATCTGGAATGGTTGTCTGAAGTCTTCGGTCAGATGCATTGTCAAGTAAGCGACAGAAGCAATATGGTAGCACCATAGCTATTATTGCACGACCCTGGGAACTAAAATCTTCATCGGTTTCTGGTGAGAAAAAAGTAACCACTGAATACCTACATAACAGAGCTGCCAAACATATGATTACATAATAATTTTTAAAGGATTCCAGATAAAGTGATAAATATCCTCGAAATCGAGTCTATCCTTCCTGCAGCACCAATGTGAAAGTCATTGAAAAGGGGAAAATCATGCTTTCGGTTCCAGACATGAAAGTGAAAACATAAGAAAATTTTTTTTTGTTTTCTAGCAGAAAACCGAAAGAACAGTACAAATGCGCAATAAATTTAAAAAAATAAATTTAATTTCGAAATACCAAACCTGTTTTACTAGAAGCAAAAGTATCTTTGGTGTTAAACGGTTTTTAGTAAGGGATGCTTCAGTTCAGTTAAGGAAGGAGTGCAGCGCTAAGAACCACTACGCTAAATAGGCACCATTGTGATCTCAAAAAGTGACGCTTGAAACAACGGAAAATTGCGGTCCGAATTATGGTGAGTCTATACTCACCCTTAAGGCCTCGGGCAAGCCCCCAACAGCCCATTGCAAACTACTTTCGTCGGCTGAATTCTTTGCTAAGTTGAAAGCAAATTACACTCAACATGCCTCTCGGTCCGAATTCACAGCGACATAAGCGTACCAACAATTCGGACCGAACATAAGCACTGTTAGTGATATAAGCACCATGAGCATAATTCGAACTGCGGCCTTAGTGGGCTTAATCATGTACAGTAATATAAATTATAGTTACCTAGCCTAGTTACCTAGCTGCGGAACTATGGAACTTTAGATAGAAGCTCAATTACTGATCACTAATGTCTTAGGCACTTTCTAGTAAGGAGTATTTTTAAACTGTTTTGGAAGGTTTAATTAAGTTTCAATTTTCTGACTAATTTATTTTCGATCTGCCGTTATATGAATCCTTACTGCAAATTTCTTGTCTCTGTGCGATACTTAAGAAGACCTGTTTTAGCTTGGAGTCTTCTCCTTTCCGCACTGACCTTCAGCCTGCAGAATACTAGTTCAGTTTCATAAATACATACATACATACATATGTATGTACATATATGGTTTCAAAGTAGACCGCGCTGCCCAACAAGAGAAGGCTAGACTAATTCTAATCAAATAGAAAACAACCCGTCACGCGAAATGTTTGCTTTACTACTAAGAGTGACAAGGTCAATCCAATCCCGTCCTTTTTTGTATATCTTTACTATTACGTCATACTACTTGAAGTTGTTGAAATGTTTTACTACCTAGATAAGGTGCGGTCTTCCGATTCTTAGGATCAAAGTGACCTAAACATTAAAACTTAGCAACTTAAACGTATAACGTCCAGTAACTACCATAGTACTATGTTACATCGCCACAGAAACACTGCGTTCCTTGTAATCTATTTACGTGTTAACATAGCTATTATCCCACATGCTTATTTTATTTCCCTGTCAATTTGTTTGTTCATAGCAATAATAAATTGTTCCAAAAATAAAAACAATGTCTATGATGACACATTAATCACTGCGTTTGACCTTTAGAAAAAAACTCATCAACTGTCGCAAGGACTGTGAATACTCCCTGCAAAGCGCTCGGGGACCTCATTAATGGCATTAATAACAAACAACCTACATACGAATTTGAACATACAGTCCACTGTTTGCCCAATCCAATTATCGATATAATTACTCATTTCACTGTCGACACGATAAGGCTGAATTTCAGGATTAAATTGTTCTGAAGTAGTGAGTCTGCATCATTATAAAATATAGTGAAATTTGTATAGCCTTTTGATTTAATTTTAATTTGTTGTTGTTACGCGCAGATAGGCTATGCTAATTTTTTGTTTTAATTGATTGAAATACTAAGATTTGTATGATCATTAATGATCATTAATGATCATTGATCTAGCGATGACAAAAATTACTTGATCGATTTGTAGTCCTACGATACGGACTATTATACAAATGCGCGTAAATAGCAATAATAATTATTCTTAAAGCAACATCCATATGAACGATAAATTAGTAATATGTGCACGAACATGCGCTCTAAATTTTTATACTGACTGCAATATAAACAAAACTTAAATCTCATTTGTTATGCAAATTTCATTTTTCCATTTTTAATTTAAAGTTGCCCACATTCACATTATCGCCACAACGTTAAAAGAATTGTGGTTAATTTTATGAGTCAGTCTCAGATTACTGAACAATACAACGCTGTAACCAACCAGCCAGTAAATATGTATTTTGAGATTAGAGGTAATTAATACTAAAATATTGTTCGGAGCTGAGCTTTTTATTATTTCTGTAAATTAAAAAAGTTGTGTACGTAATGCAGTGACTAGATTTCGTTTGAATTATTTTTCAAACAAGGCGAAAAATATAATCGTATTATCAAAATAGTTTCTTCAATTAAACTTGATCCGTTCCAATGATACTTATCAACTTACTGTGGTAATGAATCACACAAAAGTTATGTGGTATTTCTTAAAATTAATTCAGATTGTATTCAAGTTAATTTTTCCACACAAACTTCTTTTTATCTATTTTCGTATTTCTGAGCCAGCGTCCCCTTTGATGCGTTTAAGACCAGCTTCAACATTCGTTTAGTTCAAACGAAATGTAGATAAAGGAGCCATCATGCCTACATATGCATGATGGCTCCGCTAACTAATTTAATTTTGTATAGGTAGGTACTTTCTTACAGAAAAAATATTTCATTTAGTTCTAATAGTTCTTAGGACATTTCTTCTCATGTTCAATTTACTATACTTGGAATGTTTCCGTAAACCTTACCGGTAACGCGCTGTAAATAGCTAAACATTCTCATTCTTTGTTAGCCAATTAGGCTCGCGCAATTTAATTCGTCCTGGAAAGTAATCATTTCAGATTTCCGATTACACACGAACAAGTTCGGTCTTTAAGTTCGTTAGTTCGTGGGGTCTTGAACTGGATTGGAGTGAACTCTGTCTGATTGTTGGATTATTGGTCGAAGTTCAGTAATGCCAAATATGGCAATGAAGTTCGCAAATGACCTCCTTCAAAACAGCGCTACTATAGAAAAAATTTCAGTTCCTCTTTTAATACAAGCGTAAAAGACACTTTAAATTTATTTTCAGATTCCTACAGTGGATAAAAATTCAATTGATTAAAGTTTAACGATAATATAAATGTAAATTTCAAGTTATGACTTACCGAGTCGTGCTGCGCCGTGGCCTGGTTGGGAAGAAAGGAAGTTGGGTTGGGGTTTTTAGGTTAGCGGTGGGTGAGATCGTTCAAATGGTGCTACACTTAGTGCGTTCAATAATTTAGCACACGTCGGAACAAATTGTGCCAACATTCTCCCTCCCGGTATGTCGATATGAAATCGACTTACCTTTAAACATCTGGTCCACCAACATCTAAGACAGCCAGCTTAACAGCAGGTCTCGTTAAAAGTCCTGTTGCAGTTTGTACGACTGCCTTTCGTACTTGACCTGTTCTTCCAGTGAAGGTTTCTATTATTAATCCTTTTTTCCAGGTATTACGAGGCTGAGATTCGTCGAGTATTATGACTACATCACCTATTTTCATAGGCTCTACTCGACTATACCATTTGGTGCGCCTTGTCAGGTCCGGTAGATATTCTTTAATCCAACGTTTCCAGAATTGATCAGATAAATGCTGTGAGATTTTCCAATTTCTCCGCAAATAAAGGGGGTGATCACTAAACTCGCCTGGTGGTTTCTCGCCGTTGGAACAGCCTAAAAGAAAGTGGTTTGGGGTCAGCGCTTCTTCATCGCTGGATTCTAAAGGCATGTATGTGAGGGGTCGTGAGTTTACAATGTTTTCTACTTCAATAAGAAGATTTCGAAAGGTTTCATCGGTCTTAGATCCAGTTGGTAATATGGACTTTAATGTAGTCTTAACCGATCTAACTAATCGCTCCCAACAGCCTCCCATATGGGGAGCTGCAGGTGGATTAAAATTCCATTTTAATTTTGATCTTGGAAAAGCCTGTTCTTCGATATCTTCCCAGTTTATGTTTTTTAATTCTCGCCGAAGCTCTTCATCCGCTCCTCTAAAGTTCGTGCCATTATCGCTAAAGATTTCTCGAGGCATTCCCCTGCGGGACGAAAAGTTGCGTAGGGCCATTATGCAAGAGTCGGTCGTTAGCGAATGAGCTATCTCTATATGTATAGCACGAATAGTGAGGCACGTAAATAAGACACCCCATCGTTTTTCAGATCTTCTTCCAACCGACACATAGAATGGGCCAAAGTAATCCACACCTACAAACGTGAATGGCTTAGTATAAGCAGCCAATCTAGCTGGCGGGAGACTCGCCATTTCTGGTGGAAGTGGTTTGGCCCTTTGAATCTTACAAAGTTGGCAGGACTGCACGATTGACTTTAGAGCGCTTCGTAGCTTCGGAATATCGAATTTTTGTCTAACTTCATTTACCACCGTTTCGTGGTTATGGTGGTGAAAGGTTCTATGATAATGGTCGAGTAAAAGTTCCGTAATGCGATGCCTTTTCGGGAGAATAATTGGACGTTTAGTATCCAAACTTATTCCAATCGCTGCGTCTATTCGACCCTTTACTCTTAGAATATTACTCCCATCTAAATATGGCGATCTATTATAAATTTTGCTAGTCTTCGGCAGATTCGTTTCGTTCCCTGATTCTGAATTGCTACTAGTTAAAACATTTATTTCATCCGCATATTCGTCGGCCTGGGCTAATTTTAGTAAATAATTTTCCGCTAAAGATAATTCATCTGCTCTAAGACTTCCTAGAGAGCATTTTTTCCTTTGAGTCTTGGCTCTTAAATTTTGAACAAATCGAAATACAAATGCCGTTGACCTTAAAAGGCGGAGCCATTTAGAGAATCGATTTAGTTCGATGATATGACTGTGTGACTCGGTGGTGTGAAGTATTACATGTTTCATTTCCATATCATCATCACACACATCTGAGGTGCTTATAGCCGCACTAGGCCAGAGGTGTTCTTCCTTGTAGAGGAAGGACGGTCCGACGAACCAACGACTATGTTCGTCAATTTGCGGTACTTTAGACCACTTAGTTGCTTCGTCAGATACATTTAGCTCACTAGGAACCCATTTCCATTCGTTTTTTTCCGTAAGATCCAAAATCTCGGAAATGCGATACGCTACATACTGGCGATGATTCCTGGGGTCTGATGTGAGCCAACATAATACTGTCTTACTATCGGTCCATATAAAGCGTTTCGTAATTAATATGGAGTGTCCATCACACACAGATTTTGCTAGACGTGCGCCAATCACAGCCGCCTGAAGCTCAAGTCTTGGAATTGAGAGCGGTTTAAGCGGAGCCACTTTAGTTTTACCTATGATAAGTGAACATTGAACCCCTTCGTCACTTTCAAATCGAAAGTACGCGGCTGCTGCATAAGCATCTTGGCCAGCGTCTACAAATACGTGAAGCTGGACTGAATTATATTGTGCTGTGAGAGTAGAAGAGTAGCATCTCGGTACTTTTAAAGCTTGTATGGAAGGAAGAATTTTGACCCATTTGAACCATTTCCCGACTAAATTATCCGTAAGCTCATCATCCCAGCCTAATGAAGATCGCCAGATTTCTTGCAGTAAAATCTTTATGTAGACTAACAATGGTGCTAGGAATCCTAACGGGTCATAAATCGACATTAACACGCGAAGCACTTCACGCTTAGTCGGTGATCGCTTCCCATTTATGATATCACTATTAATCTTATTGAGTATTGAAGGGAACATCAGAGTATCGGAGGAAGTGCACCACCACATTCCAAGGGTTTTTTCATGATTTGTTTCAATATGCAAACTAAGGTTTTTCGGTTTCCGCTCACGATTTTCGCCTAGCGCTGCAAGAACTTCTTGCGAATTTGATGCCCAGTTCCTCATTTCGAAACCTCCCTCCTGATGGATGTATTTCACGGTTTTAGCTAAGTCAATGGCTTCCTCAGTTGAATCTACACTATCCAACATATCATCTACGTAATGATTATTGATTATAGATGAAACTGCTCTTGGAAATTTTGCGTTGAATCGTTTGGCGTTTAGATTTTTCACAAATTGTGCCACACTTGGCGAACATGTCGCCCCGAAAGTCATGACTTGCATGACGTAGGTATCAGGGCATTTCTGGCTTGAATCTTCACGCCAAAGAAAGCGTTGTGCATGTTGGTCTTCTTTGTTCACTTTGACTTGGTGAAACATCTCTTTGATGTCACCTGTCACAGCGACCAAGTATTGTCGAAATTTAAACATAACACTTAACAGCGATGTTAATTGATCGGGTCCCTTTAGGAGGGCGGAATTAAGCGACACACCGTTTGACTTGGCTGCTGCGTCCCATACAAGTCTAAACTTTCCGGGTTTATTCGGGTTAACAACGGAAAATATCGGAAGATACCATATGCGCGTGTGTGGTTCTTCGAGCTCTTCTTTCGTAAGCTTTCGAGCGTAACCCTTTAATACGTAGTCATTCATGGTGTTATGCATGTTCCTTTGGAGATCTGTATTATGCGATATCTGCTTTTCTAGACAAAGTAAACGACGATATGCCATGGAGAAGCTTTCTGGTAAAGTTATATTGTCGAATCGCCAAAGAAGGCCAGTTACATACCTGCCCATTTCAAGGTAAGTTGTCGCTTTCATTATGTTTAGCGCACGTTTATCGTTTGTCGACTCTATACTATCGAGAATTTTCACTCCTATACTTTCTAATGAGAAGAAATAATTTACTAAGTTGTGTAAATCGGTATTTGGATTACATTCGCACATATGAAAGTTATACCCTTTCTGCTCTAGGTACGAATCTTTAGTGAACCCGTGAATAGTCCACCCTAAACGAGTCTTCGATGCAACTGGTTCGTTTGTATTGCCTTCCCTAATTCGTAAGGGAGCCCCCAACCTCCAGTTATCTATACCGATTAAAATGCGTGGAGTTGCATTCAAATAGGTTTCGAACGGAAGACCCTTCAAATGAACATACTCCGTACTGGTGCCGTCATATGTCAAGGATTGTTTCGGTAGGTTTAACTTGTTAACAGTTCGAACATCAGATAGATTATATTTGGGCGCATTTTTATACGTGCCAGATATTTCCATCGAAACTCGTCTGGATTCAGGTTCTGTGCGTGTGTTATCCGCAGTCCACTTCAGACATAAGCTCTCTTTTACACCATTCAGATTTAGTTCCTTAGCGAGTGTATCCTCCATTAACGTCAGAGAAGAGCCTTCGTCTAAAAATGCGTATGTCCGTATGACAATGTTTTTAGCGTAAAGCTTAATGGGAATAACTCGAAACATGATATTTGTATGGTTTTGCTTATGCGAGTGGCAATTAGTAGTAGTTGATGCTGATGCAGTGACCTCAACAACCTCACGTTGTTTGTCAGTAGCGTCTTTGGTCGTATTATGTAAGAGTGGATGGTGTCGAAACTGACACCCGTTCGTTCCACAAGGACTTTCGACAGCGCAATTCCACTGAGTGTGTGTGTTAAGGCATCTTCGACATAGATGATTCTGCTTAACAGCTTTCCATTTATCATTTAGTGTCAGTTGCTTGAACTTAATGCAAACTGCTATTTCGTGAACACCTTCATGACATATAACACATTCTTTGCCGGTGGATTTTATATTTCCATTAGAAGACTGATTGCTATTTGTCGGTTTTTCACAATGAGCGTGCAAATAACCCTTTTCTTTTTTGTTATTAAGCCGTTTTTCAGACTTGTTTTGGTTTAAGTCGCCAATGTACATTGTAACATCACTGGCAGCTTCAGCAAGTTGAAACAGCCAGTTTCCAAAGGTCATCACGGATGAGACAGGAATTGTTTGTTTGTACATGGCCCAACTCAACTTAATTTGAGCTGGAAGTTTGTCGACCAACTCTTGTAATAGCATTGGATTGGAGGTGTGAGCTATAAGCCCAGAAGCTTCGAGGGTAGAACACAGATTTTGAACTAAGAGAGCATACTTAATTATAGTATCTAATTGTTCTGGCTTTGGGTTTGGATGACTCCGAATTTCTTCTAAAAGCGAATTTATTATTAATTCAGGTCTTCCATATAGTAAGCGTAGCGTGCTTAGTACATTCGGAACATTTTGTGGCAGAAGAAGGCGATTTCGAACAGCTTCTAGAGCCCTGCCCTTTAAGCACTTCTGTAAACGTATGAGGTTTTCCTCATTTCCAAGTCCACACATTCGCGTTGTGTACTCAAAATTGCTTATAAAAATTGGCCATTCGATAGGATTGCCATGAAAGATTGGAAGATCCTTCGAAGCGAATTGTCTGGCGGCCAATTGGTTCGCGTTTATAGTATTAGACGGCGGAGGTAGAGAATGTTGGATCGCGGATATATTATTAGACGGTATATTTAGATTCACATTCGAATTCGCGTTTAAATATTCGTTTGATTGCACATTAGTCACTTGAGAACTGTCACTATTGTATATTGCACCATTATAACGAGTAATAGGAATATTAAAAGAGTTACCTGTTAGTGGCGCAGCATGACCGGTTCCTGTTATCGGTACATTGTTATTGTTGACAAATTGAACTGGCATGCATTCTCTTGAGAAACTATCGAACGGTGCTCGAGCTGCTGGTGCAATGAAAGTCGTAGGTGCTAAACCCGCTTGTGGGTTCAAACTATGATTGTTGTATGCGGCCGAAAACGTCACATGCACTGGTGCGCTACTATGCACCTGTTTTTGTGCAATTATCGATGTCGGTCGTCCTAGGTTGCTGACGTTAGTCGCTGATGTAGTTGACATACTGGCTTCTTGCTGTGTGGCGTATGACGATGTGAAAGCTAATGCTGAGCCAGTTTTGATATTTACGGGATGAAGTTGCGATGTACAGCAGTTTACAGCTGATGTGCCGACTTCTCGTTGTGCTACTGATGATGCTGGAACAGTAACTGAGCCCTTCGGTGCCGCTGTACTATTCGCAGGTAGATGTTGTGACGGAAATACTTTTGATGACTCCAACAACCACTGCTTGGTCGCAGCTGAATTCTCGTGGTGGATTTTACTACCGTTGTCGGCGCCATCGACGTCATCGTTGTCATCTGCTTGTAGGATGGCATATTTTTTACGGAGATATTCCTTATTGAGGTTATGCTCCTCCTGAAGTTGTTGTAATTGCAGCTCTTTAATACGGCCAATAGAAGATCGAGATGAATTGCATGACGCTCTAGATTTGTTTTCTTCGTTATTATGTTCGGAGATCAGAGTCGATGCATGCGAATCCTGAGACTTCTTGCCATTAAGCCGACAATTTGGACATGTGAAGTCGCTTTCTTCAATTGATGATGAAACGTTCACACAATCGAAGTGATTCCACAGATCACAAGCGTCACATTGTACCATTTGCGTGGTATCCGGCCTTTCACAGGTTTGGCAGCTGTATGATGTTTTAGGATTACTTTTGAGCGCTTCTTCCATATTGCGCCAGTGTAAATTTAAATTTAAAGAATATAGAAAAAATTTCAGTTCCTCTTTTAATACAAGCGTAAAAGACACTTTAAATTTATTTTCAGATTCCTACAGTGGATAAAAATTCAATTGATTAAAGTTTAACGATAATATAAATGTAAATTTCAAGTTATGACTTACCGAGTCGTGCTGCGCCGTGGCCTGGTTGGGAAGAAAGGAAGTTGGGTTGGGGTTTTTAGGTTAGCGGTGGGTGAGATCGTTCAAATGGTGCTACACTTAGTGCGTTCAATAATTTAGCACATGTCGGAACAAATTGTGCCAACAGCTACTATAAGTGAATTGTGAAATGAGTTGACAAACCTCATAATAGTAGTTCGATCTAATAATTAGATACTGCTATTGTAACATACCTCAAATTTTCAAGTAAATTTACACTGTGATGTAATATTCAATTTGAAAGTAATTTTCAATTTTCAGTTAGTAAATTTCAATTTACAATCCGTAAATTTCAAATTCGAAAGGAGCAAATTCACTGGATATTCTCTTGAATGTGCACTCTAAAAAAGTGCATAATTTGCACTCTTTAAGATAAACTTATTTCTATATCCAATATTATTTCTTACTTACTTACTCTTAATTTGCCTTGCCTGTAGGTAGAAATCGAACCCGAAATCAATTCTTGTTCTGCTGCTTAGGTTTAGCACGCGTAGCCACTGCGTCACCGAAGGAGTTTTATTTTAAGTTCAGTAGAACAGAAAATAGAACTTCGTGGTTTCATATATTGCATATTTTTCATCGTAAAATTCAAATAGATAAGCAGAACTATACGAAAAAGAAAGTAATTTTCAATTCTTATATAAATATAGCTAATTTTACATGAAATGCTTCGTAATTTTGTTAGCCTTTTCATGTAAATTGTAAGGTTCAGTTGAAAAGTACATGAATAATTTACTAATACCAGCAATATAGTGTAAAAGTGATTGTAATGTGTACGTTTACTTGAAAGCCGTAGCGGTGATGTTCCAATCTAACATTATGTAAATCATAACCAATAAAAGACACGATCCAAGGCAGGAAATTCCATTTAAACGAACGTGAAAGTAGTACAATTTTTCAGTAACTTTAACTTCGTTTATTTATTAGATATATGAAAAAAGTATTTTTACGATAACTGAAAAATTTAAAAATGAGATAATTAAAATGTTTTAAAAGTGCATTTGCTTTCACAGCTATAAAACTATCACTTTTTTATAGACTGATTGATTTGATACGCTTAAACCTGAATAATTCGTAAATAGTTTTAGCTTCCGCAAAATACGTAGAACTATTTTGAATAATATTAATAAAAAATTTCTTTTCAGGCAAGCTAATGCTGTTTTATGCCATTTTCTATGCTATTTTGGCTGTACTATTTACAATTTGTATGCAAGGACTCTTTCTATCGCTTCCGGTAGCACGACCTAAATGGATACTAGAACGATCACTGATTGGTACAAATCCTGGCCTTGGATATCGACCGGTTGCCAATGAAACTCTACTCGGATCTGTGGTTCAGTACAATACGAAAAAACCGGATACGATAAAATATTGGACCCAACTTATAGACGATTACTTAGCACGTAAGTTATTTGCCGGGATTGATGACGGACGATGATAGGAACCAAAATATATTTGAATCAATTAATTTCAGCGTATCACAATCAAAAACTACTTACAAATGGTGGAACCAATCAAAAAATCTGTGATTTCGATACGAAAATCGGATCGGATGAGGTATGTGCGATTACTCTCGAAAATTTTGGACCATGTACACAAAACGCTTCGTATGGATACGACAGATCGAAACCGTGTTTCTTTCTTAAATTGAATAAAATCATCGACTGGGTACCCGAATTCTACAATAATGTAACCGATCTTCCCGAAGATATGCCTTCAGACTTGCAGAGTTACATTAAGAGCATACAGCCCAAGGAAGTAAGTTGCTGAATAATTATTATTTGGTCTCGATATTCAGCAAATATTTTATTTTTTTGTAGCGCAATCAAATCTGGATTAGCTGCAAGGGACAACATGCTAGTGATGCTGAAATAATCGGGGACATCCAGTACTACCCAAGTCGGGGGCTCCCCAGCTACTACTATCCATACCGAAATGTTCCTGGCTATCTGAATCCTTTGATAGCAATTCAGCTTGTTCGGCCTAAGATGAATCAGCTAATTCACATCGAATGCAGAGCATGGGCGAAAAATATCCAGTATAATGGCAGTTTGCGAGATCGTCAAGGATCCGTACTTTTTGAGCTGCTGATCGATTAGTCTAGGCCTTCTCCTCCCCACTATCTTCATTCTGAGAGATAGTGGCAACGCATAATTTATGAAATGTTCAAACTAAAACGGAGAAATTCTATCATAAGAAAATGCGATTCGCCAATAAAATTCTTCTTTGTCCGACTAGCTTAAGTGTTGCTGACGAGTATTAGGATTTGTTTGGGGTTTTTTTTTTTTAATTTAAGTCAAACGAAAATATTCGCTTCTCTTTATTGTGTTATATTTTATAAAAAAATATTCGGAGGAGGTCTATTTCACATGAAAGGAAATTTTTTCATTTATTATAATGCTCCTCGTTTTACATGATATAATTTATTTCGCTGTAAATATTATCAGTTATTCCGTAGGAATCTTTAAAATTATTATTAATATTATAAATAGTAAACTATTGAGTGTTGATTTAAATGTTTTGATTTAATACTAATAAACAAAAAAATCGGATTCTTGTCTGATATGTAGAAAGATACTTTAATTTTAGGACGTAAAATATATGAAATATGTAGTTATCGAAATCAATATAAATGAATGTGTTCATTTTGGTAAAATTTTGTACAATCTGCATTAAGAAAAGATCGGAATTAAGCGAATTGGAACGAAAGAGAGATTACAAATGTTTTGTAGTGCAACAGTATTTTTATTGCTTTTTAAGAATTCACAAAATTTAATAAACGTTTCAGACTAAAATACTATATCATTTTCATTGTGTTTTAGAAATGATATTTCAAGTTCGAATCATTCAATCATCAATTGGGTGTAGCGATTGACTCAATTCGGTCACATTTCAGTATCGCCAGCTCTGCAAAGAGGAGTCAACTGCACCAACTTATGCTTACGATGCTTTTACTCCTCGTTAAAAAAAAATCTCGAAACTCAAGAAATATATTGATCCGGTTCGCATTCTAGTGCGGGACCAATCTTTTCTTTACCTATAGTAACGCAAGCGGAGGGATTCTGACTGGGATTATATTATATTATTATTCATGATTCACTGACAGAATTTGATTCATATCACTTTTCGCCGGATACTTATGCCTAGAGTGTGGGGAAGTTTACGCAACATTATCAGTATTGTCTATAGAGGAAAGCTACTTCTCCCTTACTTTCACATTTCAATGCTAGGCAACCCTACAGGCTCCACTCGCTGCCTTAAAAGAAACAGACGAAATAAGACTGAAAAGGTTTTATCACAGTGCTGCCACAAGATCATTGAACCCCTGAAGTATTAGATTCACCGAACCTTCGTTGTGACCAGTTGAAGAAATAGGATTCTAGATGAGTTTTATCCTAGGGGATAGAGCTGAACAGGTTCAGACAAGGTGAAGAACTGTCTCCCTGACCACTGAGGCCTTAAGGGACAAAGAAACCTACCAACATTCGCATAATTATGGCCACAACATCCAGCCCCATCGTAACTTTCACAACTTACCTATATTCAAATGATCAATTTCTCGAAGTAATTTTTTAGTAATCACATTAATATATCGGCATAATTTTAATTTAACCCAAACTTTTATTTCATTTATTATATTTGTTATTCATATTTTGGTTTCAGCTATAGAATACCCAGGACTGTCGATGTCGATGATTTGGGGTTTTTGGCTACAACTAAACACAAAATAATGTATAACTTTTTTTCGTCCGGATTTGCGTACATTCGATATTACATACAGTGATGGACAAAGGTCTACAGCAACACCTTATATTGAGGTTCTGGTTAATTAACCAGAACCAGGCTACCAGGCTACCAATTGGTAGCCTTAATTAAAAATCCATTGATGCGCATTTTTTCAGTAACTTAAATATATTTATGAAAAAAAAAACATACAAAATGGAATGGACAAAAGTCTACGGCAGTCAGTACTGGCTGGTATCCACAAAAAATGTTCAACTAAACGTATCGGAATTTTTAAAATTTTCTACATATTCTATTGGGTTCAAATCCGAGTTTTGAGGAGTATTAAGCAGCCTGGGAGCGTAGGACAACAACCATTTCTTGACGAAAAGTGCTGTGTGCTTTGGATCAATCACGCGTATTGCGAATGTCGCGGTCACGTCACTTCGATGCCGATTCAAAGTGTCACGTCGATCGAAAAAAGCGATTGTGTAACTCCATCGACGTGACTCAATGGCATTGCCATATTGATATGTATGTATCAGCTGTAAATTGTGAATTTAAGTTCATGTATGCCTTCGTTTACAACTATGTCGTTATTTTTCTGCAATATCAAATGCTACATTCAAATTTAAATGCGGATAATGCTTTTTTTCTAAAGTAGAAAAGCAATACATCTTGTTCGGCCCATTTGTGGCTCTCACTTCTGCTTGCATCTCGTGACGGTAGTCCCAAAGAATTTTACAGTGCCGAAAATTCGAGCCATATTTCTTTAATGTGTGTCGATCTACACCGCTTTTAATGACGATTACTTGTTGCAAATCCATCAAAATAAGGAAAGAAATATCTTTTTGTCAAATCTGTACTTATATTTTTGCATCGACGTTAATTTTCTTCAGACGTCACGGACTCGGAATGTCATCGACGAAAAATGACGATCAAAGTGACAACTGTCGATTGCAATCGACATTCACAATCGCCTCTTCATGCGTCGATATCAAATCGGCATCGAAGTGACGCGACGTGACAATCACAATACGGCCGATTGTCTTATTGGAAAATCCAACTCTCTCCAAGGAACAACTTCTCAACTGATGGTTTCAAATGTTGTTCCAATTGGTTCTTCTATACATAGCGGTCCATAGTAGTTTCAACAAAAGCCAATATACCACCCCAAATGCAGCTATGGCTACCTAAACCATAACATTACCTCCAGCGTGTTTGACAGTAGGAATCAAATTTTTGGTCTCCAAAGCCGTATTCTTTTTCCTCCATATCTTATCCATGTTAACACGGACATTGATTTTTGGAATCGAGTCCGTTTTACCGATGAGTCGAAATTTAACATTTTCGAAAGTGATGTTTGCGGTAAAATATGAAGGAAAAAGAAGAGAGACCATAGCTGCATTTGGGGTGGTAGATTGGCTTTTGTTGAAACTACTATGGACTGTTATGTTTAGAAGAACCTATTGGAACAACCACAATACTATAATATTCTTCATCACTAATATTTTCGATGATGAATCGCTTTCCATTTGAGAAATATATTTTCTTAAATACAGTCTTGAATACAGAAAAAGTCACAAGTTTGACAGTTCGTAGGCTTATTCCATAAACTGAGCTTAAGCTCTCAAAATTGATGGCTTAAGCTAATCCAGCTCTTAAGCCTAGCTTAAGACTTAAGCCATTACTGTGAAATCAAAGATGTTCCTAAAGCCAAGCTTAAGCACCACTTAGAGCTTAAGCTTCCACTGTGAAATTGGGCATACATGATTTTATCTAGAGTAGGTATAAAAATATACTAGAGTATTGAAAAATTTAAAATTTAAAAACAAAAAGCTACAGTAAAGTGTTCAACTCGTTCTTCAAACTTGGTTGACTTACAACAGTTCGGTGGACAAACGCTTAAAATATTTAGATATATTTTAAAAGCTAGTAACAACTCTTCAGTACCAGCAAAAACGAGAAAAATTTTTGACTATACATTTTTTTAACTCCGGATTTATTTCTATTGACGCAAATTAATGGTCAAATTTAATTTTTAGTATGTTTTCAAAGAAGCTAATTATTACTGCAACATATGGCTACAACGTTTTCTTCACCTATCGAGTAAAAGTTAAAAAAAGAGCCTTGTTCTTCGACTTCAAATGAAGGAGGCTATGTACAAAAATCCCCCGATGTAAAATATGAACACAATGTATTATATCAAAAATAAACATATTAAAAAAAATATTTTTTTGTTTAAAATCATTTTCATAATAATAAAGCTTTAATATCCGTTTTATTGATTCGAAATTCGATTACATAATGACTTAAATTGTCTGTCGTAGTTCGTCGATTATTGTCCAACTAGAAGAGTCCAAAAATATATACATAGGTAATCAATAATAATATTTAAACTAATTAGATATTAATTTAATTTTGTTTTGTTTTTTCCGATTTTATTTGATGATTAATTAAGAAAAAGTAAGTTTGAATCGTTTTCTATTTTCTATATATCACAATAAAATATAAATACTTATTTGTTTTATCTATTTTTTGTCTTTACCAATCACAAATTTTTTGTTTTTTTATCACATAAAAAAGATCATGTTATCTTATTTATTTATCTTATTTTTGTAAAATTCGAAATAGATTATTAAATCAAGGTTTTACGTTAAAGTTTAATTTACTGATAAGGTTCCAGATTTTGTAGATCCAAGAAAAATAGTTTATGTCTTTTCGTCTGATCTAATTTAAAGATTACTATAGAAAATACCAGTCTATTTGAAATTAAACCTTCGACTTATTTCTAGTTTATAAATAAAATTGTAGAATGTTCGTAAAACATGCTAAATATACATAGATAAAACATAAAAGTTTAGTGCACTGTAGTTTCAAACTTGAATTATTATCGTTTAATTAAATAGTTGACCTTTCCGGCTTAAGCTCCCCACTTATCGGTTTCAAGGTACATTCGTTTTATATTATCCCGTAGAATTTTTTCTTGTTCTAATAAAAGGTTAAGTTGAATTAACAAAAATTCAAAATAATAAATAGTTACCTTTTTGTAAATTGGCCATTGTAGATTGCCGCTCCAAGAACTCTAGACATAATTCCTTACTTAGACCAAAAGCGTGCATGTTGCAAGTGAAGGTCCTAAATTTAAATTTACAAAATTTAATTTCCAATTATGTTACTTAAATGTTTTGATATAACTTAGTATTGTTATCAATTTTCAAAAAGTTAAAATTATTTTGTGGGTGGACTTTAACTCATTTTCTACTATGGCCATCATTTTTGATAGCCAGTAAGGTTTCCATAGGTGCTTTGGCTATCAAATGAAACAGCCACATTATTTTCACATGACAGACTCTGGCTACCAAAAATGATATAAATGAATTTGTTTAGTGGTCCATCATGAACATTATTTGCTATTAATGTCATTGAGGGCCGCGGCTTTCATTTTTGATAGCAGCATAAATTACAAGAAAAAATACTTTATTATTAAAATAATAATGTAACAGTTTTGCCTGCTGGGAAACATTAGCAAAATAAGCTTGGCAGTCATCGTGTTAAGTGGTCACCTTAGGACTTATGGGGCTGCTAGTGGTGACGATGATGTGGAGGGTTGGTTTCAAGATCGCAATAACAGCTTATACGACTAAAACTTGGAATTTATATAAAATTATAACGGTGGAGCATTTGCAAAAAATTGTTGATATACATATGTGGAGAAGTAGTGTGGGTAACGCTCAAAAGATGAGATCAACACATTCTAAAATCCGCCTAAATGTTTAATATCACAAAGTTGAAACATGGTGATTGCTTTTAAGTATACCAGGAGAATAGATTGAGAGTATCATTTTAAAAGTGGGTGCTGAAAAACTTAAGGTTGCTACAGTGTAACCCGGTTATAACGTGCCTTGAGGAGACCACACAAGTAGAACGTTATAACCGATAGTACGGTATAACCAACATAAGGACCTTTCAGATTTTGTGAATGGTGATTAAAAAAAGTACATTATAACTGAAAGTACGTTATAAAAATGCACTTTATAAGCGGGTTGCACTGTATATCTTACGAACCAATCCTAAAAGGATTAAATTCGTACTGTGCATATAGGTGGGCACATGTCGTTTGGGGAATGGAGCATTTTTTATAGGGGAGTTAGAGCATGGAAGTGGGGGATAGGGAATTTAAAAAAAATCGGTTCATATTTCTAAAGCTGTTTAATAGAGTATAAACTTCGAATTCATGCAGAAGGTAGAGCTAATAGAACCCTGGCAGTGAAAAAAATTTTAGGAGTGAGGAAATGCAGAATGATTAAAACTGGAAAAAAATTCGAATTTTAATCGCTTATGATGGGAATATGGAAAAGTTCGAGTACGAGTATCTACTGGCACGTTACAAAACAATGTTTAGTGGGGTTAGCACGATACGGGGCTAGTGGCTTTTTTCATTTCTGGAACGACTTATGGAAGAAACCTTAAACTTGGTGGGTATATCTAGATGTAGCTAGTAAAGTAATTTAATTTAATTAAATTTAAAGATAATATCAATTGGCGTTTGGAGGTAGAGAAACAAAAAATGGTCAGTGAAAATGGGTTTCATATTTTTCTGAATTTCGTCATATCTCTTAGGTCTTATTGGAAATATTGATACGACTTTCTTTAGAGAAATGGTTGGAACGCGCCAATAACTGGTGACCCCGACATGTATACATGCACATATATCTGAAGCATCGATAACCACCAAATGCTGGATAAACGAAAATAGCATTCCTCGCAGCGTTCCAACAGAAAGTGATTGATAAACTTGGTAGCCAGGTGGACAATAAACCGAACAAAGATTGTTGATTGACGAGGAAAAGCGCAGAATTGATATAGTTATCTTTTAACTCAAAACGCGTTCGCATTAAAATTCCCAAAACATTCTTATTATGAAGTGGAATTAATTTCGGAAATAATCAGAGTGAAATACACTTACCCAAGCTGTCCAAATGTGATATTTTGTTGAAATCTTTGTTCGTCTGATAGTTCGCCATCAGAATCAACTTCAGCGACTGCCAGTGATTTGGATGAACCAGAGCCTTCATTTTCAGTACCCGGCAATTGGCTTAATCCATTCACAGGTGCCGAACGTTGATCCTGGACACATTTCAATGCATCAAAAAATGCAGCATTCCAAAATCGTAGGGTATGCCAAATTGGCTGTTCGCGCAAGTAGGTAAATAAATATTCCCTATACGGTTCACATCCAGGAACTTCAACTAGAAAATTAATAGTAAATCAGTAATTTCATGCTTTATTTCATTTATTACTGTTAGCAAAAAAAAAATCCAACTCACTTTCATGATAAAACGTAAAGCACATATTCATAAGATTTTTGGCCGGTGAAAAATCTTCACATTCTGCACATTCAAACAGGATAATAGCGAAGTACTGTATGAGCGAATAAAACGTGGTTTCATCGACCTTCTTAGATTTCGCCCGTTGTACATTTACAAAACGTGAGAACCATAATCGTGCCGATTCGATTCGGGCTTTTTGCCCGAACTCCGATTTTAATTCGAGACCAATCGACGAACTATTCGTAAAAACAATATCGACGAATTTTTTCATAAACTCCTTGACCGATTCCTCCGTATGACTATCTAAACTAATCGAGGATGCCCACGACGGAACGGAATTTTCCGATTCGGATCGCATACAAACCCTTAGATCGGACGATTCTAGACTAACGCTAAACGGCATCATCGGATCATTAAGGCTGGTCAGTGTACTACTGTTCGAAGTTTTCGGATTCGGCAGCCGTTCCAATGGTTTCGATTCGACCCATGAATTATCCGTTGGCGGAATTATGTCAATTGCTGGTGCAATTATTGGAAGATGGCAGTTTATTTTGGGACATTTCGTTTCGTCCTCGTCCATATCACTACCTCGATTCGGCGATTTCGATTCTATCGAGTTACTGTACGGACTACTCTTATTACTATCGGAACTAGATGAGATGGGCTTGTCTAAGTCTAATAAAAGGCCGTTGTGTGTCACTTCTAGAACAAGAATCTTTATGAGCTATTTATTTAATATGTATTATGAGATAGATTTACTAGGAGTTAAATTCGGATGACGGTATCTTCCTGAGAGGACTTCCTCATGAGCGCGCCGTTCTTTTACTCGTCGTGACTCGAAATCTATGGTAGATAGGTCTATCGTATCATCCTCTAAAAAAACTCAAATTAGAAGGTGAAGAAATTATTTTAATTTTTGTGACTTACCAGGATTACAATTACAATCTTCTTCTTCGTCATCCTCGTACTCCTCATCTGAGTCAGATTCACTTAAGCTTAATGTAATATCAAGCTGAAAAAAAAACAAAGTTAAACATAAGTCCACGAGAAAGGCAAATTCAAAGTGTGTGTATAACTTTTTTGACTCATCCTAACAAACGTCTTTGGAGATAATCTGCATTACTCGTACGTTTACGTTATCATAATGATATCGTCAGTTATCGCATTAAATCTTTATAAGGGATAATAAACACATTCAGTCCAAAGATATTATAGCGATATCCGCTTGGGAATAATTCTTCAAGATAAATCGAGTACATTATATGAAAGTTGTCTTTTCTGTAATAATTTAACGGGCAATTCATCGTTTGACGCAAAGATATTAAGAGGGATGTTTATTGTAGAGAACCAGTGATTGGACGAGAGAGATAATGACTTACTCGAGTAAGTATTCTTAATATGCAAGGGTGTGATTAAAATCAAATATGCATATAACCATCATTTTGCAGTAGGATATTCTGATTTTTACAACCTTTTCGGTCCCGTAACCCAATAATCCATCCCATTCGCCTTCAGTGTGGTTGCTTTATAGGCTAAAACCTATCTCCGGAATGAAATGATATGTTGTGGTTCTTCCAACGGAGGGGCGCATTAATGAAACACATTTTTCACACTACGCCTGTTGACGAAGCATGTGCTAATTTTTTTCACGGGCAAAATACTCCTTCTCTATCGGGTAAGTACTATCACTAAGTACCATGCGAAAGCCCTTAAGCAACTCGTTTAAGAATATTAGCTGGTAGCTTCAGAATGCACTTTCAAATTTTATAAGCGGTTTTTCGCATAGTTTGAGTTAGAGATATGAAGAAAATCTCATGAGTTGTTCAAGTGGCTACCATACAAAAATGTTGTAAAAATATTTTCGCTCGGTTTACGAACCTCACTATATAACTCAAGAAATCGTCAAGCCACGAAGTAGAAAATCTGTTAACAGTCTGGGTGCAACTTTATTATTTTTTCGGTAGAAGTTCGGAACGAGTTGAATTCTTGCAGGTTACTATGTGACTGAAACCATAAAAAAGGGTTCGGGAAGAATGTGGTCGCACTAGAACTCTATCGCCGCTGCCATATAAAACATATGAATTATATAATTGGGTCATACTCCAGGATGCAGTCTAAAGGCTCGTGTCCACTAGCAAGCAAAACTTGTTAGAGTTGCTCTATGACATTTATTGCTGCATGTGTACACGGTTCAGAGAGCGCATTTGCCCAAGTTTTTGCTCTAGCCAGCAAACGCTTGCCTTTTCAAGCAAGTTGAGAATGTACACGCTAACTTGCGAGAGTTGAGATCTCGCAAGAAAGTTCCGATCGGTTCCGAAATTTTTCAGCAAGTCAGTACAATTGCATTGGATGTGAGGTTAAGTTCAGTTTTAGGAGTCGAAGTTCCACAGTTTACGTGCGAAATATGAACGGAAAATCCAAGTGGAGTTCCGAGTACACGTTTTTGCTCATTTCCAATGTGGAACTTTTTCCAGAGTTGTGGTATTTTTCTTTTTCGTTTTGACAGTTCAACGAAACTTTGATGATGAAGTGTATACGGAAGAGCAAGTTTTACTTGCAAGATTTTTGTAGAGCTACTTGCTAGAGTAAAATTGCTGCAATTTGACAGATAGTGTACACATCGCACCAAATTACTGTAGCAAGAAATGTCGCAAGTTACTTGGCAGTGTACACGAGCCTTAAGTCGTAGAATAATATCAGGTTTACCCTATTAGGAGGTTTTTCGTGATTTGGTTACATGAAATCGGAAACGCGCTTGTTGGCGATGATATAAAAAGTATGGGGAAGTGAAAACCAATCTGATATCTGATCAATCCTAAGAAATATGTCGAAAGCCTTACGTCTTCTTGGAGTTGAATATCTAAAATCCTGAAATGAACTGTTTGACCATTACGTAGGAAGCCTTATGAAGTAAAAATGAATTCGATATATTATCAGTATTGAGAAATATGTCGGAATTTTTGAAAACACATGCAACCTCCTTGCTCCCATTTTGAGGGGTTGAATATTCAAAAATCCTGAAATGAGTTTTTAGATATATATAAAGAAAGCCCCAGGAAGTGATAGGAAACCCGATGTCTTATCAGTCCTAAGATATCTAAGATATATGATGGAATTCGTGAAAACGTGTTCAGCCCCTTTATACCCTCTTAGGGGTTAAAAAAGTAAAAATATTGAAGTTTTAGGTGATTATTAACCTTCCGTCTGTGCTCCGTTTTGAACAACACGGTCTGTCTGTAGGGGTAGAAAACAACCCCACTTTTGATCGGTGTAAAATATATAAAGTCATATAAATGAAAAAAAAATTTTATAAATACACTCTAATAGTGATTTCTTTTCTGGAAAAAAATGTGACCCATTTCTGCCCTCAATTTTTTTCTAGCAGTTCCCATGTTCTATTGTGGAAAATTTTTAGACCTGCTAGAAAAAGGGGTTTGAGTCCGTGGCTAAAATTGCCCTGAAAACTCGCATTTCTTGCCCCGAAAATTTCGGCGGTGCAACTCCTTTAACCTCAAATGTGCGACAACATATGAAAAAAATATCCATGACAACAGCGGCAACCGATTTAAAAGTATAAATTAAACTGTCAAACGGGTCATACAGTAATTAGAAATCATACGGAGTATAGTGTAAATATATTTAAATTTTCATAATAGCTTTTTGACCTGAAAGTGTTTTATTGTCAATTGACCTGTCGGACGGAACTGTCAAAAAAGAGGGCAGAACTGCAATAATTTTGCATCTAAACGGGTCAAATTTTTTTTTTCAGAAAAGAAATCACCATAAGAAAAATGGTCTACCTTAAAAGTAGGAAATGGGTTTGCTACTATTATAGCAGCAATATCCAACTGGAGTGTGATATTAATTTTCATGCTAAGAAACGAGTGAAAATGTTCACTCAATAGTAACACATTAGTTATAAAAGTTTTTCACGTACTAAAATTACTAAAAATTTAGCGGGACTATACTTCCTTTTTTATATTCCTTGCTACAGGAATATTTTAAAGCAAAAAATATAGTATAATGGCAATGAAAACTAAAATCCATTCCGTTTAAGTTTTATTACAGTTGGAATAGACTTGTGGTAGTTTTCTGCCTCGCTTAACCGACGAAAGGCTAAGCAAGCCCCTGGAATTGAAAAGGTTTTCGATATCTAATCAGACCAGAGGGTTACGACTGAATTCAAGAAAATTGAAACAACTCCTTTACACCACCTTGTGGTCTAATTTCAAGAAATTCTGAAAACATTTGCTAGCTGCTTATATGAAGAATCCGTAGCAAAAAGAATTCAATATTTGTAAAGACCTGATAGATATGACGAAAATCGTGAAAATATATGCATTCCATTTTCACTGAAAATTACGCCAATAGATATTTGATTTTTTTTAATTAATATCGCTTTTCTAGTTCATTTGCATATACATTTATACCGAGTTTCAAATTTCTAGCTTAAGCCGTTCTATACTTAGGAACACATCACCCACCTTCTCCTATACGAAAGTATATTTTTCCTACATGCTACTACTATAGCTCTATCAGAATACAAAGTTGCAGTATTATATCGTTATAGGATCTCGAAATAAAAACATCGGAACTTTTGCCTTTTCACCCTCACCTTCATCCCTATTTTTTTTCTGCTAGGCCTCTATTGGTCCTACTTATGGCAAAAAATATTAAACATCTATCTTACACCGTTCTTGAGAACTGAGTGCTTTGCCCATAATCCGCTTTTCTTGAGAAGGACGATTTTTTAACCCCATCACGGGCTAGAGAATTGAAGATATTTCCTCTTCATTACGTCCAGTATATGCCACACGTTCACTCTCCACAACTTAATGTTAATTAAGAAGCGTTTAGTAGAACACACGATAATCTCAACGACTTCTTATTTGCTTATATTTTCTCAACGTTATCGAAAACGTAGAAGTATGAAATTTAGTCACTTGTATAAAGAGCACCAATTTGTCTGCATCACTCTGATTTTCACATCCACAAACCTGTCGAATAGTTCGAAGGGAAACAAGCGCCTGCAGTGAAGGACTATAGCAAAATTACTATTATTCATCCTATAGTTAAGGAAAATATGAATAAATCCACAATCATTTTCCAAGAATAATCATGAAATAGCATTCATTTCGAAAGAGCAATCAATGAAGGTATAGCTGTAAGATATTCAAGCAGATCGAATCGCAATTAATTCCATAGTTACTATAATTTCATAGAATATAAAATCTTTAACCATAAAAGCATTTAATTCATGCAAAAGTACGACCTCATCCCTATTGCGTCTTGCTGTATTCGCTATTATCCTTTGAAGAAGATCCGCAGGCATTGCTCACACAGTCGTCAGCGACCCTGACCCAAACGCTACATTGGTGCAACTTCAGGCACTATGTTCGGTTTCGTATGTCAGCAATGAACTAATGAGAAAACTATTGAACTTGTACCATCTGATAGTATGGCATAACATTAAACCACCCCCAACCGACTATCACCGATACCGTATGTCGCTAATCCTTATTTTGAATTCGCTTTTATTTAATACAGGAAAAGCATATGCACAACTACAAATTGGAGACAACCACAACCTAGTCGATTTATAGTTTCCTAAAGCACAAAAACACAATACAAACCTTATTTGAAATTCCGTTCAAGAACTCATTGCTATTTCCGAGAACGGTAAGGAATTTTGATTTCAGGATACCGGGTGTTCGTCCCATCAACGATTTAATCCTAGATCCTTCGCCATCCTGATTGAATGAAGGTGCCGTGTCAACCATATCTGCTGCAGGAAGGACGGGGCACTCTGTCAATACACTTCTTGCCGCAGAGTGCGACTTTCAACCCCTAGCAGAAGCCAGTCGTTTTATATAAGCACCTACAAAAAGCACTTCACCCTCTAGCTTGGCTATTGAACACTACCAAGCGCTTACTTAGTATTGCTGGCCCTATCACCATTCTAGCCTTCATTCATAGCTAGCACTAACTCTTACATCAGCGACCTTAAGAACTTTTTTCTCAGTTTATAATCGATATAAAAAGAAAACTAATTGCCTATTAATTGACCGGACCGATCGAGAATTTAATTTCCGCACTTTCAGGTTAAAAAAGGAAGTTAAGATAATGTACGTAGAGAAATTAAAAGGTTTTTTGTGGTGCGTTGCATAGAAAAAGTGAAAGGAAAAAGGGTGCGTTTAGCAGGGAACTGTTCTAGGTGCCGGACACTCGAGAAGACTTAAAGCGACTTGAAAAGGTGCATGAAAACAAACTTTTCCAACACGAAATTTATGCGGCAGCCGGAGAACTGCACCACTTCAAGCAATAAATACAGTCAAAGAGAAGCTTTAGGAGAACCTCCCTACAAGATTCCTCCCCATTCGGGTATAGTGGAGTTTAACACAAGGGCGTAGATACTAAGCTTTTTTACGATTCTTTCGTTTTTAATGTACCAGTTTCAAGGGACGTTCAAAGAATCAGTAGAAATCCATTAAATTTTTTTTATTATGAATTCTGAAATGTAATTTAGAAATCAGGACAAGTTTTCAATGAAAAAAGTTTTAAACTCCTAAACAAAAATTCGGCTACCACCTCATCAAAACTTGTCAAACAGCGCAGAGGGGATTGCCCAATTAGGAAGTCAGGTCAAAGTTACTCTGCTTTGTGTCCAGGGTATCGAGCGTGCAGACGAATTAACTTGGCCAGTTTCTAATCTTCAGGGCTCTTTCGTGGAATCTGTTCAAGTCCCACTAGGGACAGTTAAGCGCCAAATATCCTCCCACTTTCTTACAAACGCGAACTCCAGAAGAACCAAAACCAACACCAACTAAAGAAGATATGGCCATCCACCTGCCGGAGCAGAACGGATGAACTCTTGAGCAGTACTAGTCGTGTAAACGGTCCAGAGTCACGGCGGTCAGCCAATCGGCGACCACGCCGCCAGACTAGGTATTCCCGTCAATGTCAATTAAAGTAGGTGTGGTGGATCTCCAAAAATAAGATTAGAGAACTGATTATCTCTTTAAACAGTTCTAGATGGGTGTGATAATCCATTCCAACAAGTTTGTATCTACTTCCTCAGCCCTCGACGACCAGGTTAAGTGAGTTGTAGTATCAAAACAGCACTGTCTGTGCTTACTGGGCCCTGTTTCGGTTGACGGACCTCCACGTAAACCAACCAACCATAGAAAGGATTGCAACCACCTGGTCTCAAGTGTTCAAAAGATTATCAACAGAAACTCTCTTGATGACTTTTATATAAGAGCTTCCCATGGGGTTGATGGACATCACTCACTCATAAACTCAACCATGTTTTGGCTATAAAATCTGCTTGGCGACAAGTAATTTTCGAGAATGGATTGGGTACTGGACTACCAGTTTACTCAGCTGTAAATGAGTACCTGAGTTAAATTCGGGGTAATAATCACGGACGAGCGTGTAGCTAACCACTTTATCTCCTAGTGATCCGTTGCTCTCGTAATGAAGTAACTCTAGCACTGCTTCAAGGCCTAGGCCCGATTTGGGCTGTTGCGCCATTGGTTATTATTATTATTATTTACATTTCGGTTATATTCGAGGACTCTCGAGATTTTTTTTATATTCAGGTTCTTAGTTACTAATATTGGATAATTAATGAATTGTAACCTATTATCTCGAAGCGTTCAGTATTCCTCCTAAGCACACGCTTTTTAATTAAGGTTACCCGAAAGAATTGACAGATTTTACTAATTAAAAAGAGCAGCCTTGCTTTTGACTTAAGGGGTTATGCCACTCTAGAGTTTTGGGGAAATCGATTTTTTTTATTATTTTAAATGGTCCCCTAGGACCTCAAAAATGCTGTCCCAAAAGATTATGACCGATAAAAGTCTGTAAGAACTCGGTTTTCAAATTTTAGTACAAGGCAAAACTAGTCATGATTTTCTACATACTGAAAACTTCAAACGCGTTTATCTCAAAACTACATTTTTTAAGGTGGCCGGAAACATAGCTCAGACAATTTTCAACCGATTCACTTGAAATTTTTAATATATCTTTAAAACTATATTGTCCTTCAGAGTACGTAGGATTTTTTTTTATATTGCATACTTAGTTCATTTGTTATTAACAATTTTTTGCCGATTTTTTAGGCAAATTTCACACTTTTCACTTTAGAAGTACGCCATTTGGCTCAAAATCAAAATATGGAAAAAAAATCCTACGTACTCTTGTGACTGTTGTTATATGTAATCGAAATAAATTTATTAGCTTATCATAATTCAAAAAGTACAGGCACTATGTTTCCGGCCATGAACCCTGGAAAAACACAGCCGCCATTTTGAATTTAATCTCTTAAAAAAAATTACTGTGCATAGTCAATAACATGTATTATAAATATCCATTTTTGCAATATCGATTTATTTTGTAGTTTTTCTTTTTCTTTTTCTTTTTCTCTATTTTTTCATCCTCTAGAGTGGCATAACCCCTTTAAACAAATTCCTGTAAAAATATTCTTCCAGCTTGAAAACGATCTTGAGTTATGGTTTTGTAACTTGAATATATTTCTGTGGAGGGAAACGATATCGTCTATTAACGAATTATTTTACAGGTGACGTGCTCCTGAGATATCGTGCAAACGGACGGACAGTTAGCGGACTTGGGGTTAAAAAACCCAATAATTGGTACCGCTGATCAGATATACAAATCATCAACAATCTGAGAAAATATTAATAACGAAATTAAAAGCCAAAAATTAAAACAGCTCACTTTCTTCTAGTTGTCACCAAATGAAACATTGCACATAGAAAATTCATCACTCCGACAAGGACATAATCTACGTCCGTTGTTATAAATATCCAGCCGGAAAAGCTCACTGTTAGCAACAAGTACGTATCGAGCTCCATGGAAACCCCCCTATGCTACCATAAGTACAACCACCGCACGATGAGTACTGCAAAGCTTTTGGCGCCAGTCGTATTTTCTTATTATTCTCATTGGAAAGCGGGGAAAATCAATGAAAATCTTACACTCACCGTTGGCTGTCTTCTCCCAGTTGCTATGGGAACTGTGGTAGTGTCCGTATATTCGTCGTCTCCCACTTTATCACCAGACGAAAAACGCTTGACGATGAACTAAACTTTTTATTAAAAACGGATAATTGTCACCAACTTTTTATGGGGTTGTACCACGAACTTACTTAGCCAACGAGTAGATTCCCGAAAAACAACCGAACACAATATAAAAACTTTTCAATGTTTGTTTCCACCAGAAACGTATTCAATAAACTCGACCAACTATCGCAAAACTTTAGCATGGAAAAATAAAACACTAACTTTACTTTGGCCTCTTAGGTTTTTTTTCGAATATAAAGGAAATTATGGTTTTTGCGATAAAACGCTGCAGATAAGAGCTTGACTACTAAGAAAACTTAATTAATTTTCACCTTGGCTTCATTGGCACATTATGCAAATTTCTGAGATCTTATTAACCTCGTACAGCGTATTTTCACAGTTTGATGGAAATGACAATTTCACGAACGTTCGGAAAGTTTTTACGAGCCTTCGTATGATTGCAAATTTAAATGCACATATAATATAAAATAAAAGGAAATATACCAACCATAGCAATAAAACGCATTATTCCAGTGATAAAAATGTTTGCATGTATGTATATACACAAACATTTATATGTAAATATATACGGAGAGAACGCCAACAATAAAACTTGTCTCAAACACCTCATAAGTAGTTACATTAATTTGTATACTCTAGTCTAGTGTAGATGAAATCTGAGAGTATTATAAGCTTAATCCACCCCAAAAGTTTGTAAGGCATAGAACCGAGCATTGGAGGAAAAAAAAATTATATATTATTCTTTGTTTATTTGGGGACAACTACTACAAATATACCTGTCGTCAGTCCTTCCGTCCGTCAATCATCCCGTCCGTCTGTCTGTCTGTCTGTTAGCGCGATAACTCAAGAACGTGTTAGCCTAGGATCTTCAAATTTTGAATCTGGATATTTGGTCGAATGTGTAAGGCTATGATCGTTAAGGTGCAAAATCGTCCTACTGAGTACTTACTATACGAAATGTTAACATATAGGATTAATTTTAAATTTATTATAGTTTAAATTACCATTTATCGAACATGTTTTAAAAATAAACTGCCTGTATGTATTTGTAGAATTATCGCATAGCTTTTCATTATCACAATCGTTCAATCAAAATAAATATTGTGGTCAACCTGAAACTTGAGAAAAAATCACTAATATTGTCAACCCCATTCTTAATGACCAGCAGCAGGGTTTTAGAAAGGGACGTTTAACCACGACAAACCTAATGATTCTTGTATCTGATACACTTTGCGCACTGGGAAATGGTCTCCAAATCGACGCAATATACACTGACTTTAGCCAAGCCTTCGATCAAATAGATCACAATACTCTAATTTTTAAGTTAAAAAAGTCGGTATAACAGGACCTTTACTTGACTGGATACAAAATCTTGGTAGTAGAACTCAATGTGTTAAGTTCCAAGGCCTCATTTCCAAGTCACTTGGGACCTCTTTTGTTCAATATCTTCATTTTAGATTTTCTGGATGTACCAGAAAGTGTTTCACATCTTTTATACGCCGATGATCTGAAAATATATCATTCCATTAGCTCCCCCGCTGATGCTGTATTCCTGCAATCCAAGCTCTTGGCACTAGAAGGATGGTGCAGTCGAAACAAATTAAAGATTAGATAGATAGATTTATAGATTTATTTACTAGTTTCGTTTACAATTGTGTTACAATTCATGATTTATTTTAGAGACCAAGATAAACTTTTACAACTATATACTTAAATTAATCAGCTAATTGCAGTAATAAGTGTAGTAATTAATTATTTAAATTATGAGGAAAAATCAAATTAAAGCTTAATGTCGGTAAATGTCACGTGATAAGCTTTTCACGTAAAGAATCCACTTAATGGTTTAAATCGAGTAGAACATATTGAAGAACTCGGTGTGCTACTTGACAATAAACTATGCTTTAAATCTCACTACAACAGAATAATCTCAATGGACAACAAACTTCTAGGTTTCATTAAGGCAGACGTCCACTAGAGGCGGGCCGCATCGCAACGGTGTGGCGAGCATTTTTTTTCTATGTACTTCGTTTTGTTGCGACCCGCCTTTAGTGGACGCAGTTCCATAACAATGTATAGCAGGCGGATTTTTGCGATGCTGCCCGGCTCGGCCCGTCCACCCTTGTGGACGCTTGAAGATATTTTACCTCTCAGCTCTAGGAGAACTATGAACTATCCTGGTTTACTTTAGATGTCTTGAAATCACCATTCAAGGTTGATCACCTTACAAATAAAATTAGACGTAATGACACTGTCAGGCTGACGAGACATTCAAAACCTCTTAAGTAATACCTACATATCCCCAACGTACTGATTACGGTCAAAATGAACCAATCAATCGATGCTGTAGAACATTTAACAATTTCAGCCATCATTTCACACCTGCAATAAGTAAGCATTCTCATGTATTATATATAAAATATATATAAAAAATATATACATTCATAACATCTTGCCCCCCCCCCCCTGGAAAAAACTGAAATGACGTCCCTGCTCCCCGGCTTACCATTCAACACAACATACAGAAGGTCAAGGCCCGATTCGGGCTGTAGCGCCAATATAAGTAAGATAAGACTGTAACCTGTCACTTGCATATTTTCTCTAACAGTGATTGAAAACTTCTCAACAAGGAAGAGATCTTCCAATAAATTTTTTAAAGATATTTATAAAAGCTTGCCAGTGCTTAGTGCTCGATAGTGCTGCTCTAAGACCGCTAATGAACCAAACCTTCTAATAATATTCTTGGCGCTTGAAGAATAGCTATGTACCTAATATTGAAAAACTCAACACGAACGTATATATGTATTATTAGCCTGACCCACGCCAATTAAAATTTTTCAGTATTTCACCTTTTCGCATATGGGCACCATTAACTTACGTATAGCTTTTGTCTACCCAACGAAACTAATGAGGAAACTCCCTGAATTATCTGTGCCAAAAAATTCGATTCGACGTCATGTCATTAGATGAAAAGTTGGACGAACCAAATGTGCGACTTGAACTCTTGACTTTCATGATTGCCAAAAATTAAACCAATGAGGAAGCTGTAGAATGAAGACGTTAGATCTCAAACTAACGACCAACAAATTACTTTTTTTTAATAATAAATTGATCGTTCTGAAATTTAAAAAAAAAAAAAACATTTACTACGCCAATATTATGTTCTTTCATAACTTAGACGACCAAAAAAGTTTGAAAAGAAAGTTCTTCCGACCGCCGTAACGATTTTCCAATATTTACCCCCATGGAGTGTAAGGAGGTCGCATAGATTTTCACAATTTTTGCCATCTCTAAGTTCTGATAAGATATAAAAATGGTTATTACTTCTACTTAACCAATTGCACAATTTATCGATCTCCCACCTACCTAGTTGATGTAATGGATTCGAATACGTTTTCACAATTCGTCAGAAGTCTGATGAAGTAGCAAATTGGTTTTCACGCGTTCCGGAGTATGTCCCAATTACGTAGTTCATGTGCGCCACCCTATTTTAACGGCTTTCCGAACTTTGATCCGAAAAATATTAAAGTTTCGCCAATATTTCGCTGTACGAAGGACTAAAGGCATTATCTTGATAATCGTATCCATAGTTCCAACTGTAGGAAAATCAACATATGCTAAATTTAAAATTGGTATCTTAAACGTTCTGAAGTTTACGGCCAATATTCTTGAATATGTATTTTAAGGATTTTTTGTGTGGGAGCTACTCGAAATATAAAAGGAATTCTACTGACTAATGGACTCGAAACGTGTCAAATTTAAACTTTGTGGCCAGTCGAGTAGTGAGTTCGAAAAATTGAGTGAAGATATTTTCACAGAATTTTTATATGGTAGCTATTATAAGGACTACCGATAACTATATTGGAAAGCAAACGTAAAAATTGTAGCTTAAGACGCCCCGAAGCTAATGGCCAATATTCTTGAAAACGTGTCTTAAGGACTTTTTGTATGGCAGCTACCCGAAGGAGTAAGACGGTTTTCCCGTTAGTGAACTTAACCTTACATATTCACATCCAAACATCCAGATTCAAAATTTCAAGAACATAAAAAACGTTTACTACTCTTAAGCCACCTACAGACTTATCGCGTTACACCTATTTCGCGTCATTCGCGTCTTTCTCGTGAATAGTGTGTAGGAGTTTTTCGTGAGTTTCTCACGTTTTGTTATTCGTGATTCGTGAGTTTTTCTACTGGAGGAGGTTTTTTGATGACATCAAAGGGATTTGCTTTCCGAGAAAGTTACGAAAATTGTGCGTGACGATTTTTTTGTGAGTTTCTTGTTATGCGTGCTGTGTTGATAGTTTTTCATTTGCAGTTTAAGTTCAGAAACATATTTGAAATGAGTTGGACGGACAGCGAAGTGTTAAATTGAAGAAATGGAAACCACGAAAGCGGAAAAATGGCGAATTGTGTGTACAATGTGTTTTCGTGCTCTCGCAAGTTTCATGTATTTCGTGAAATAAGACGAAAGCTCGCGAAATGTTAAAAACAAGCACTGCACGAGAAGTCTGTAGCGAGTAGACAATTTAGCGCCTACTATGATAGCAGTAAAATTACTATTGTCATACACATTGTCAACTACGCACTTCTTGCATTTTTTACTTTTAATGCGGAAATTCACACACAAGTGTGGAAATCAATCGCTAAAAATGTGTAAAAGCAGTCATGCTTCCCAACTAGCGAACAAACTTCGCAAGTTGTGAACTCCTAACTTTGAAAAGCTTCCAAGACGAGTGGAGGTTGATCATTCGGAAGCAATAGCTTCAGTAATAACCTATATAAGGCCTTATAGAAATAAATACCAACAGTCTTATGGAGGTTTGTGAACTTTTAACTTCGATAAAGCTTCCGTAAGACTTGTGAGCGGAAATTTGCAAGCGAGCTTCGCTCGACATGTCTAATACCAAGTTATTCGGCTTCAACTCTATTACGACAATGTTTCAGATTGGCCTAACGTAGCGGACTAATGTGTGACGGAACCGTGGTTCTAATCCGAGAGAGTGTGCAAAGTCAATTCTCATACATATTTCAAAGAAAAAATAATAATTTACAGAAAAATAAATTCGTAGTTAGATGTAACCAAAAGCAAAATAAAACGTATGTATTAATTTTTTGTGTAATCAATGTGTACGTCCGCATGGAAGCAAAAACACCTTCGATAAGGCCTTATACCAACTGTTGACGCTTGGTTGTTGCTGTTTAAACATGGGGATATGTGCACCAGATTAGTTCGGTATGAGACCTTATCGAAACTTCAATAAGGGCTTATGGAAGCGAATGATCTGCAGATGAAATCACGAACGTATTTTGAAGGGCAAAGGACGCAGCAACTGACAATTGGAAAAATTCAATGATATCAATCAGCACATTGTAGTTACGGGAAAAAAGGATATAGGTCGGAAAGGGTAGAAAGTATAAAACACTATGCATGTTTATTATATAAATTTAATTCATTTGTTTTAAAGCCACAAACTTCACAGACTATAAACATTATTTTCTTTTAAATTTTAAAACACGCCATACACAATACCAAGAAACAATTGAATTAAATAACGAAGCGGTCAAGTTAGTACATATCACAAAAAAATAAATTACTACGCTTGACATGTGAATACTACATACAAAATGTGTTATTTTATACACAATGATCAATTTTACACATTAAGTGTGAAAAATTTCATACGGTGTAGAATTATTTACCCAGTCAGTAAATTTATGAATCAAACATATAAAAATGCGCACTTTTAAAAGTTACTCTCAATTTTGTTTAATTTAATGAAAATTCGTAAATTTACTACATCAATGCGGAATATTTGACTGCTTTAACGCTTGGCGTGCCACACTTTTTGTCAAAAATTTTTGACAATGCTATTTAAAGGGTTAAAATTTCTGTGCCGGTCACCGGTGACCCCCATGGCATTCAACGTGTAAAGGATATAATTTTTCACAAATTTTTTTTCTACAATAGCTTAGTCTCATAATTCACTTACATACTTTTGAAACTATTCACTTAAAATAATACAAAGATCTGGTGAACCCAAATAAAAGAAATCAACAAACAATATCTTAATACTTATTCCTTAAAGTTTAAAAAATAATATTCCTTTACTTAAAGTTTTCTCTCGAAAATTTCTCACCACAATCGATCGCATCTTCTCAGATACACGAAGTGATCGCGGAAGAAAAATTCTTCAAGTGAAAAATCTTTTCACTCTTTAGTAAGTTTCGGTCGATGAAAGTGTCTTAAGCTTCCCTTGGCGAACGGATTTATCCAACCCAGTTCTAGGCCACTCAAATAGAATCTTCTACTGGCTGAAGGAAAGAATTTTTTCCGAGATCACTTCAAATCGTGAAGAAAACTCGAAAATACGATCAAAATTTTTTTTATCTTTCGTACAGTAAATATTATTGCATAATAATTTTGAATATCATAGTAGTTTTAATTTTGTAAAAAAGAATTGTTTTGCCGAAAAAAGTTTACATAATTTTAGAAAACCAAATAGAAATTCAGTGAAGTGAAAATCCCTAAGATAAGAATAAAAGCAGAGTTTATAAGTGATCAGAAAAAGAGGAAAAGAAAGTGTCGTCTGGAGATCGTGTACACGATCAGTGTGAAATTTTCTTAAAGTTTAAAAATAGGCAAACGAATATTGCTTAAGTCCCGGGACATGTTTGGCTGCAGATTGGATTAATTAAAACAAAAATGAGTGTAAGTTCTTCTTGGCTATTTTCAAAACCATTACGAAAAACAATACGTAAAAATTGAATAAAATTTCACTGCAAATAAACGATTCATTCAATTAAAAATCGAGCACTTGATTGAAACATGCAAAATTTCTCTCGATTTCTTGTGTTTATTTTTAAAATCGTGAGGAAAAACGGAACATCTAATTCAGTTTGCGACATTTCTATAATTAAACTGTAGGCCTTTTTGCAGTCAATACAGAAAGAGAGCCACCACGATCGAATCAGACTTACATATATTTTGAAGTCCGTACTTCACTGCTCTCGAAATTATTTATTTGACCGCTTGCCAAACGGCTTAAAAAAATAAATCGGACAAACAGCAAGAGACTTTTCCTACTTTTCATGATTTGATTTTCAATAAAACTGATGGTGGCCAACTTTCTTTTTAATCTGTCCATGTAGGCGAAATTCTATTTGCGACAAAACACGCTTTTGAATAGCACAGTGTTTTTTTTTTTTGTTTAAAATTAGAAATAGTCGTTTTAGGAAAGGACTCGAAGCTAAAGCAGCCGAGCAGTACGAATCGCTGGCACATCGATTGCGAGTCACTACGTCGAATAATTTCATCGTCAGTGAATGCACCTCGTTTGCGAATCGTAGCGATAATTGTAAAAGAATTGTCATAAACAATTCGTTGTTGGCGATACACAATGCACATTTTGCTTAAAATGTCCTGATATCTATTACGACAACCACAAGGTTTCATTCTTCTGACATCAATCGTTCAAAAGATATGGATTTTACAACGTTTCAATCCCAGCTTTCAAGCGTTTCGGATTCATGGTCCCCGCCTCTACTCTTACACCCCTCAACCCCAATCGACTATTTTTTGCACATATGTAGCTCAATTGCCATAGTTCCACATAAGTTCCAACTTTCAGCCTCCTTGCATAAACGGTTCCTGGAACCCAAAACCCAAAACCCAAAAAATGTTCGTCTAAAATGCTCCACCCTCCTTTTTACACCACCACCCACCAAAAGATATCACTCGTAGGGTTTGACCCATTCTACCAACCATAAAAATATCAACTTAATATTTGAACGGGTCTGTGAGCTACACACCTTCAAACGCTTTTGCAAACGGCGGACAGACAGACATTTGCTTTTTTGGGTTTTGCTAATCCTAAAAAGTGAAAATAAGAAATTTTTTGGAAATATAAGGTCGATCACAATATACACTTTATTATCAAAAAGTTATAAGTGAAATCGAGCCACTTACATTCAAAATTTCAAATCAATAAAAAGGGATGAAATGAAATGATAGATGAAATGGTGAACTCCGAATTACCATATATTGTAGTTAATTGGGGATATAGCGAAGGAATAAGAATTGCGCATAATCATATAGTGTACCGTTCTTAATCACAAATAATTTTAAGAAATCTCCATACTCCATACTCATACGTTATCGTGACTTGAAATTATAATACACTAGGCGAGTACCGCGGCTACGCTCGCTACGCTCACATTGTTCCATCGCCCCAGTTACTCCCGTCTCTCCTGTTGATCACGTTTCTCCGGTTGATCCATTGGTCCTATTTCTCACTTTGCTTCCGTTAATTCATTGCTCCTGTTTCTCCCGTAGATCCAGTTTCACCTGTTGCAATCCACCATCCACCCTCCCCCATTCCCCAACCACCATCCTGCATCCTCCATCTTCCATCTAGCGCGACCCTATTCTAACCGCTTGCCGAACTTTTTGTTAGGTTTTCAGTCCCATACATAGTAACCTACACCGCATCTTCGAATTGAATGCGTTTCGAACTTCTACCGGAAAAATAATAAAGTTGCGCCCTAACTGTTGGCAGATTTTTTTTACATATGTACATACCTATATCAAATTTTTCCCCGATTTTAGTAGGTATTCTGGTGCTGTAAAGTAGGGTAAACAGTATACAACGGTTGTACCAACTGTTGGCCCAATTTGTCGTTGTATGCGACGATTGTAACGTGTATGCGTTTATAAACAACGGTTGGGCCAATATCGTACGGTTGCATGCTCTGAACCGAAAACCGGCGGTCGCATGCTACAGAGTGTATATATGGTATACTGCATTATCGATTTCCTTTGTAAATTTTTTATGCTTCTGTGTTATCAAAAACTGTATTGGGAATAACTATGAAATCTTGTTGAAAGAAAATTGTAAGCAAATCGCATCGTGTGTACCGTGCATACAACCGTTGGACAGATATCGCAACAACACAGATCGGTACTACCGTTGAATCGTGTACCTATTCCCTGCTTAAGTCAGCTATAAGAGCGCCTTGGTTCGATACCTATTGAAAATGGTCTACATAGCCCTGGATCTATTATATATTATGTTTCAATACTATCACCGCAATATTAACCGGAAGAATATGCTTAAAATAAATTTATGTTATTCAGATATTACAGAGGTTTGTTCATATGAACAAAAAACACACGTAGTTTTACGGCTTGCGGCTTTTTTCTATGATAGATTTTAGTGTTAACAATATCAAAATTAAAAGCTGCAGTATAAATGGCATACCATATTCATCAAATTTGACAAAAAAAATCGTAGATAATTCCAATTATTATTCAAGGACATAACACCCCCTGCATTGTAAATCGCTGCATACCTATAATACTTTGCAAAATAAACTGCAGACCTAGTTATAAATCTGCTAATTTCCATAACAAAAAACTTAATGTAAATCAAGATATTAAACTTTCCTGCCGCATTCCGAAAATTAATGCTTCCATAACCCATCTTAAAACGGACTAATGAAAATAATTTGTTTCCGTGCAGTCAACACGCTACTTTTACGATTCAACATTAAATTTAAAGAAAGTATTCAATGTAAATTAGTTTCTTGACGACATGCAACGAAATATGCTCGTACGTCTCTAAAACTACACCAAATGCTACCTTGGCAGCCATACGTTTTTCATATTTCAGAACCAAAATAGATCGGTGTGGAAATAGTATTGGCCACTTGAGTTATAACTTATGAGCCGAATAGACTTCCTCAAAAAAATACTATCAGCACTTTTAGATAGCTTCCCGCACTCCAATATATAAATACGTATTTTAGAATCCCATAAAACGCCGAATTTTTGAGGTGCAAGCAGTAAGATTAGATCTTTAAATTTATCTAAATTTATTGGGCTATTGGTCGATTATAATGTCAAGTTAATAAGTTATGGCTGGTTAGCGAATCTAAAGAAGCAGCTTATTGAAGTTATTGTAGATTGTTTACGGTGGTCTTATTTAGAAACACTAATTTGTGGAAAACAGAAACGTTTAAAACGGCCCAAATAATAGTGACGGTTACTAGTAACTGATAACATACCAAATAACCAGGAATAGTAACCTGCACCGCATGTCAGCATAAAACGCGTTGCGGACTTCTACCCAAAACATAATAAAGCTGCGTCCAGACTTTATATTTATTTATTTTTTCAATTGCAATACAAATATAGAAGAGGAAATATTAAAATACATACAAAAAATTTAGAATCGATTTTTATAGACAAAACAAAAACTAATCGATATCTCATCAGACCTAAGAGATATGTCGGAATTCATAAAAATGTACACAATTATTTTACGAGTACATGCCTTTAGGTGTTAAATACGGCAATATCGTGAAGTTGATTTTTGAAGCTAATCACAATTCTCACATAAACATACATGATGTATGTAGGTCACTAAATTTCGAAATATCGAAGGGCGTTTACAACGCCGTGAAGAAATTTATTAGAAATTTAAAATGTTTGCAGAAAAATAAAATAGTTAGGTAGATTCCAAGACTTTGAATTTCTTACAAGTACCTAATTTTATTTTAAGTATGTGGGACTGAATATTGTGGTTAATCGTGAATGTACTGCAACATAGATTTCAGAGCTGTCTATTTCCGTTTCAATACTTTCCGAGCAGGATTTCCGCAAAATCTATTCCTCACAGAGAATCTTTCGAATCAGGGCAATCTATCACATTTTTATAGAGTTATGTCGAAATCTAAAAATTTTACAAAATATGTACTGTTCGAATTCTAGCGAAATCCGGTATAAAGCCATTGTGTATAAATTGCACAAAAGTAAGAGCGAATTCAATACATATCTTATTAGTCCTAAAGACAATTGTGGGAATTCGTGAAATCTTACAAAACTACCTTACTCACTACAACCTTCTTTCGAGGTTCAATTCCGAAAAAATTAATAATTTTTTTAGCGATTATATTCAAATTCTTTAGTTAGAATAAAACCAAATTCGATATCGCATGAGACAAAAGAAATATGTCAAAATTTGGGTTAGAGGTCGACAAATTTGGAAAGCATTTTCTAGGCGCTTATATATTGGGCACTCAAAGGTTAATTTTAGTATTACTATACGACTTTAGTACTGTCAGGTTATGAATTAATGTGACGAAATTTTTTGTAGTTATAAATTTTTGCTTCTTCAAGCCCTAAACCCAAAATCTCAAAATATTTTTTTCTAAATATCTATTGGCCCTAACTTCTATAAAAATTTCAAGATCATATATAAAACTGATCTTGAGATATCTTAAAATTTAATTCCTCGAAAAATTCTTATTTCATGATTCATCGGGCGCTTAAAAACTTTACAATTAACACACTCTAATTATAAACTTATACACAAAAACTAAATTTTATTTTTCTGTATACATATTCGGTGTGTTTGTTCGGAAGAAATTGTAAATTAAGGTTTTTTGACCGACACGCACGAATTACAATTTTTGTTACTAATGTATGAGTTTAACCTTCTGACTTGAACCGTACAATATATATGGATCCGAATGTCTCAATCCCAGGTTCCGAGCGTTTAGAACATATTTTTCCCAAATGGCTCCATTGTAAAAGCTCTATATAAATCACAAATTTCAACTTCATAGCATAAGTGGTTCCTAAAATAGAGAAACCAAATTTTTCATCTAAAACGCATAAAATTTGCATGGAGGTGTAAGTTTCTGGCGCTTACACTGCTAACGGTTACGAGGATAGGTACTGTGAGTTAGTGCTGCGACATCGACATCGATGTTTCTGAAACATCGATGTTTTGCAAAAACATCGGGTACTTTAAACATCGATGTTTTTACTTCGATGTTTTTCAAACATCGATGTTTTATAAAAACATCGACATCGATGTTTAAGACGGAAAATTTTGGTTTCTAGATCTCAGCAACCGCTTATGATAGGAAGCTGAAACTTGGAATTTCTATAGAGCTCTGATAGTATAAAAAATGCCATTTGCATAAAAATTGTCAATATTGATCAAGGGGTGTGGGAGTTGGGGGAAATATAATACGTCCGAAACGCAAAGAAGCCAAGATAGACACATTCTAAAATCCATATCTCCTAAGCCGTTAATGGCACTCTATTCCAACTTAAGAAATATTTGCAGACAAACAAGGAGAAGAGGTTGAAATAAATTTTTGGGTAGGGGCAGTGGCGTATCGGGTTGGGGGGTGAAAAACCTTAGATTACAATATCTCACGAACCAATTGCTCTAGACAAATAAAATTCGGTTTGGGTATAAAGGTCGACAAATAAAAACTGATCAAAGTAAAATTTTTTAAGTGGGCGGTGGAGCGTAGAAGTGGAGGGGATAAGAATTTTAAAAAAAGCACATTTCATATCTCAAGAATAGTGTAAGATAGATGCTTAGAACTTTTACAAGAAGTAGCGCTAATTGAAACCTAATGGGAATGTGGATGTAGAGGGTGAGGGTGGGGGAGGGTGAGGGTGGGGGAGGGTGAAAAAGAAAAAGTTCCGATAATTACATCTGTAATGATATAAACCTTAAACTTGGTATTTAGATAGAGCTATAGCCAAGTGCAAAAGTATTAGGCACCCCTAACAGAATAAAAAAATTCGCGCAAACATTGATTGCGACGCTCTTTTTCTGTTCTTTTACTAACATTACTTATTACCGTCGATAACTACATTGTTCGGTGAAGGGGCCGAGGGAGTCATTTTCCAACAAGACAACGCCCCTTGTCACATCGCTGCCCGCAGCCGGACCTGGTTCCAGAACAATGGAGTGAGAGTACTTCCCGCCCAGAGCCTGGACCTCAATTCCATTGAGCACCTTTGGTCACATTTGAAGCTGAAGATCATGGGGAGGCACTGCAAATCACTCCATGAGGTGGAGACAGCGGCAATCGAGGAGTGGGGCAATATTAGCCCAGAGGTGTGCCAGACTCTCGTGGCCAGCATGCCTTCAAGAATCGAAGAACAACGTAGGATCAATCCGATATTAACTACTGTACAAATATTTTTTCTTTAATCCTGAAAATTTTATTGAATTAGCTTTTGTTTTGGTTGACCACGAAAATACAAAAACTTTGGGTGCCTAATACTTTTGCACATGTACTGTAGTGGCATGTTGGAAAAATATAATATTTTTTAGGGGTAGTCTGCTACGGGGGTAGGGGGTGTTTTTCCTAACTATAGAACGGCTTATGTTAGAAAGTTGAAACTTGGTTTATATATGTAAAGCGTTCAGAAGAGGGCAGAAATTATGATCAGTGAAAATAAAAAGCATATTTTTCATGATTTTCGTCATATCTACTAGGTCTTCCAAAATAATGAATTCATTTTTATTCTTTGGATTCTCCATATGACTACCTAGAAAGTGTTTTCAAGATTTTTTTAAAATTTAACTCCTAAGGGGGTGTAAAGTTATTATATACTTTTCAGGAATTCTTTAATGTCTCTCAGGTCTTATCAGATATCGAATATCTTTTAACTTCCACGGGCTTGTTTCATAAACACCTATTTACAAGTTTTTCTTCTTTTTCAACCCCTACACTGCATCCCGGATTATGACCCAATTAGCTAATTCATATGTTACGCCCTATTCTAACCGCTTCCCTAAGTTTTTGTTAGGTTTTCACATAGTAAGATAATAAAGGTGCGCCCAGACTGTTGGCAGATTTTTTTTTCTCACACCAATCTCTTAGCTAAAAACATTTTTTTTTTTTGCTTTTTCTCTAATGTCTCGCCTAAAGTTCTAAAAACATAGATGTTTAGAAACATCGATGTTTTTTACCGATGTTTTATCGACATCGTTGTCGCTTATTTCAAACATCGATGTTATAAAACATCGATGTTATGAGGTCGATGTCGCAGCACTACTGTGAGTACACTGTGTGCACATAATCGGTCCGAACTGAAAGCGACATAAGCAATTCGGACCGATCGTAAGCACTGTTAAGCCGGGTTGACACGTTACGAGTTGAATCGGAACGAGTGAACTCCGAACGTTACTCGCATCGTGTTCTCGTGTTAAAATCCCATACGAGTAAAGTCGGACAGTGCTCAACTTGTCCGAGTAAATGTCAGACGGAGTTAACTCGACTATCGGAGTTCACTCGTTCCAATTCCACTCGTAACGTGTTAACCCGGCTTTAGTGATGTAAGCATTATGAGCGTAATTCGGACTGCGGCCTTAATATCGACGCCCCCTGGGTAAAACTGAAATAATTTTTTCACGAAAAACGTAACATCTCTAACTCGCAAATTAATCAACAAAATAATAATAATAATAGAGAAGCAAGAAAAGTGACATAACTGAGAGACCTCACCTATTTTTACCTGGTAGAACCAAATACATATTCTAGAAGAACTAATTTGCAGATAAATAGTATTATTCTATAGAATATGATAACATTTATTTGACAAAAATGGCTTATGGTGTTCAGGTGAGACGTTTAAGCTGAACTGTATCCAACAGTGATCCGAAACTAATCTCGTGATGCAGACTCTCCTGTTTTCTACTTTAATATTGCTCGATTTTAACATCCAATGCCACCTCTCTTTTTGCAGATAGAGAGGTTGGTCTATTACCAACGTTACATGCATATATTTAATTCCGTGGTTATTAGAAAATTAAACAAGCTCTCACCTCGAGATGATGTCCGTGCTTCCCCAATGGGCGTAGACCAGGTCCAGTTTATCTTGTTGCACCAATTCCATCACTATGTAAACATAACTTGTTGATGCATCTGTGCAGAGACGTTTTGCGGGCGAATCACTCGTCCCGAAAACACTCCTCAAACAGTGGATGATCAAAATGTTCAACTCGGGTTGTAACTTCTATTCCTATATAAGGACGGGAAATCAAAAAGGTATCAAAAAGGTATGAAAAAGGGATTACAGTAATTCGCAGGAATGAATGGTCAAAATGTTTTACTATTTTACCACTGCGCTGGATAGCAGTGACTAAGGTGTACCATATGTACTGACTAATTCTAAACAATTCCAACTATGTCATCCTTCTGTGCATAAATAGCGCTAAAAATAATTCTTACGAATCACACGTTACTCCATTATTCGACCATTTGTACCTACTCGCTCAACACACGGAGCATCCGAAAACGAAATTTAAAAACGATTTGTATACAAATTTCTGGTCAAATAATTTCAATAATTCTCCACAGGCTCGAATGATTTAATTCTCTTTGAATTGCAATTATTTTCAATGCAAACTTTTTCAATTTGTTTACAAATAAATAATTCAGTTCAGTGAACTTTTTATTGATAGCTGTTGAAAGACAAAAAAAAACTTGATCCACAGAGCACATTTTTGAAATATTCGCATTGAGCGCGATGCGGATTTCTTCGTACTTCAACATACGAATTCTTGGCGAGCACCTTAATTTACTCGTGTTTTTTTTCTCAATCAATATCCCGAAATCCATTAACCTAGATTTTAATTCTATTTACAGAATTTAAATGGCTTGCCGAGAACAACATCGCCTAAACTTAAAAGCGGTCGATCTATGCCACAATGGATGGTGTGTATTCGCGTAGACATACACTGAATATTTTTTGAACCGATTAATTTAGTAAATAATATGAATTTAAATTGTTGTCTAGAACGAAACACACGATCGAATCGGACCAAAACCACCTGCTGCACCACCTGCATTCGAAGAAAGACCACCTGCCTTGCCGCCGAAAAAGAACCAATTGGAGCCAGACTATGAGGTTATCGAGTTCTCAGGACAACAGTATTCAAATGCAGCGCCACTGCGGCCAAAAACTCCAGGTATCCTAGTGCACATCCTTCGTTGAACGTAAATTAAACATTCCTTTTTGCAGTTGATGTTAAACGAACCGACGGACTGAAATGCACCCTGTGCGGATCACTATCACCATGGGTGCGATGTGAGCAATGTGGACAACAGTTTTTCTGTGCATCGTGTGATGATATGTTCCACCGGCATCCAAAACGTCAAACGCATTTACGAAAGGTAAGCGAAACGTTCGTTAGGCTACAAAACTATCTTATTAGCATGTAGTTTGTCCTCTCGCTCTCGGCCGTTTGCTACTCGAACGAGAAAGACAATAGCTTTCATTTCTAATTTGGTAAACGGAATTTTAGGTAAATCACCGAAAGTAAAATAATCCTCTTTCAATGATTTTTCATGGGATTGCAGGAAGAGCTCACTCGCATCCCAGCATATTTTATCTTCATTATCTGGAACCACTTAAAGATTAATGTCTACATAATTTCAAATTTTTAGCTTGATGGTCAGGAGCTATAGAGCATGTTTTAAATGAATTGTGGAGTAGGAGGTGAAGAACAAGGGTGTAGGGGAGTAGCACGAAAGTGAGTCGATAGGAATTTTTAAGAAAAAAAACTTTCTTATCTCAAGAACTGTATCAGATATTGAATTTTACAGAAAGCCCAAGTAGACCTCTAGTAGGGAAAACAAGTAGGGAGTAAGGGATGATGAGAGTAGTAGAAGGTACTAGGTAGTGAAAAAGAAAAAAATTATTTATATTTCGCGAAAAATACCGAGGACAAGAAGCTAATAATTGATGGATATATACGAGCCATCCTAGAAAAATATATTGATATGTTTGATGGCAATCTACCGGGGGAGGGAGGTGGTTATATTTTTGTATTTCGGGAAAGCCTCATGCTAAAAAGGTGATACTTATTACTCCCTTTCTTAACGAATTTTTCTTTTTATAATAAATTTTTGATGAATTATCTCTGATAACACACATGTAAATAATTTATTTAATATCATCCGAACGAGGTACGCTCATGGATACTGAAATTAATTCACTCACTCGTAAATAATCAGCGCAAAATAAGGCTAAGATTTTTATTCATGAAAAGGGTTTCTTCCAAATTTTCACGAACTTTGTTATATCTTGTAGGTATATTGAGGTTTCAAATTTATTTTAATTCTAAGCGCCGAATAGTTTTCCGCATTTTTTAATATTCAAACTCTTAAGGGGTGTAAAGTGGTTGTGTTTATTACCACGAATTTCAATATAATCTAATGTGATATCGAATTCGCTTTACTTCTAAAAGCTTTAAATATAATTAAAAAATTTAAGTATTTTTTTATATCGAACCTCCTATAGGGAGCGTAAGGTAATTGTACAAATTTCCACGACTACCGACAAATCTTTTTATATACAAGTTTTCACGAATTTCGAAAAATCTTTTTTATACTAATTCAACCTTCTAGGTGGTGTAACGAATTCCGACATATCTTTTAGGTCTTATGAGATATCGAATTCGGTTCTATTTCTGTGTTCTTTATATATTATGGTCTAAAAATTCATTTCTTCGTTGCAACTATTGTAACTATACGTTTATAAAATTTCAAACTCGATGCTTTAAGTACATTTACGTTTACATTCAACTTTTTAGACGTATAGTATTAAAATGTTGATAGATGCTAAGGGTTCGCCGGGATTATAAGTAATTTAAAGAATTACGATTAATTTTAACGAACAATACCATCTTCCATCAATACACTCATCTTTCGTTGATTGATGAATTTTCTTTTTAAGAGAAATATTCGTTTCAAACTTTTAGCCCGAAATGCTCAATCAGCAAACAGAAAAAGTTGCATTTGAGCTGACTTTTAATAGCATGCTCAAAAGGGAGTGAAAATTGTTAACTGACTCCTTTTGGTGAACTGTAGTTCGTTTCGCCACGTGACACACCTTGTAAAGGAAATAGTTGCTTTGCGATGTGAAGCTTGAAAAGGAATGAGTGCCTTTCGTGTGAAGTGAGGACTTTTTTTTTAGGTCGTCACATTCACTGCGAAATTGAAAAGAACTAATTCCTTCGAGAGTAAGGATTTTTTTGTTTAAGACCTCACATTCACTACGAACTTGAAAAGAACTAGTTCGTTCGTAAGTGAGGACCTGTTTTTTTTAGGTCCTCACATTCACTCCGAACTTAAAAAGGACTAGTTCCTTCGCCGGGCAAGTGATCTTCATAAGAAACTCGAACTAGTTCCTTTCAGTGAGTGAGTCGGAGTTCACTCACTCACTAAAAGGAACTGCTTTGCCCATCTCTATTCTGAAACCATCGTAATCGATTCGCAGGGAAACCAGAAAAGAACTAGGGTACTTGAAATGGTAATTTAATGGTCGGGTCCAAAAAAGCGAACCAATCGAGGCAAACGGAGTATGAACTTCCAAAAAACACGCCGGCACATGAGAAGACGAATATGAGCCGGTGAGATATATTTCCCGGTTGATACTAGGAAGGATATCTTACGAATGCCTTGGAATCTTAGCCGAAACGGCGTGAAAGTTTAATTGTGCAGACCAGGGTCTAGAATGTAAACAACCGCAGATAGCCTGGAGGCCAGGACGCCCGTCTCTCCAGAGCTCTTATTTTAGTCACCAATTTGGACAAAGAAGGAAGTGGATAACTGACCATTGTACCTTGACCTTTCCTTTGATTATTTGAACGTTTCGAAGTTGGAATAACCAGTCCAAACCTCCGTTCACAAAGGATCTTTTTAAAATAATTGCGATTAGAAAAGACCACGGTATACATGAGCACTTTCACACTTCACTTCTGAACGAAAGAGTGTGATGTAACGAGCCTCTATTTTGTTACGCTAATTATTCATAATTATAATTCCAAAATCTTTTTTTTTTCTCGTTTCAGGCAATTGACAAACTCCAAACAATTAAACCACCGCTACCTCCAAAATCCGATCAACATTTCTCATCGGCACCAGTGCCTCCACCTCGACGAAATAAAAAAGGCATGCCCAGTCCAATGCCAATTCGAAAGGAACAGGTACGACTCTGCACCATCTCTTAAGATTATATTGAAACATTTTAAAAAAAACATCAGTTTTATTAAGAAAATTTAAAACCAACGAAAATTGAACATAAACCAAATTTCCTTTTATTTCGTACTATCAGTTTTTGTTTTGTTATAACTTTGACAATGATTTACTTTGTTGTACTAGTCTAATCCAAAAAAAAAACATTGTTACCAGAAAATTTACTTCGGAACAAATTTTTTGTTCATCCCTTACCTTAGTAATTAATTTTGCGCTTTCACTTTCATTCCGGACTGGAGAGCATTCTTGCTACATTATTTTTATTTTTAGTGATATTATTTTGTATAGTTCTTTTTTTTGCATTGTTTAGTTGTAGGTCACTGTAGTGAAACAAGCAGATGAAATTAATTAAGAAACTTAAAAAGATTCAATAAATTCGGAGATCTTGCATTTTTACAAGAACTGAAATTGCGCAAAATCATTTGTTGTACGTTAACAAATTCAAGGGCTAGAATAATAACTCATTTGATTAATTTTCAAGTCATTCTTTTTACAATTAGTCTGTCTGATGTGATCTACTACCCTGCAAACCACGACTAAGGGCCGTTATTACGACCTTTAGTTAAAATTTAACCAGAACTTTGACTGTAAGTTTCGTATGAGCATCTGTCAGTTAAAGTTTCAGTTAGAACGTTACTGACGATCGTAGGTAGGAACGGGCCTAAGTATTCCCAAAATGAATTTTGAAAAGTAAGAAAAACTGGGTATAGTGAAAAACGTAGAGCCCTGTCTTAAATTGAATTCGAATCCACGGTGCAGGGTTTCATCTTTCTGGAATATCCTACGACTAAAGTTTGACGGTAGATGCTGTGGCATAGAAGCATCATCGGTCCACTACATCAAAAAGGAGGCAAACTTCGGTGTGAAATATACATGGGGATATGACTGTTTTGTTCCTCCTCCAAGATATTGATGAAATTTTTGGAATATGGAATAAAACCGTATGCCAAAAAAATCATTGGCGAATACCTAGACGAATTTTCAAATAGAAGATCGACGGACCAATTCTTCGCCGTAAAGAATGTTCTTGAAAAATGCTAGCCATTTAATGTCAAGTTCCATCAAATATTCGTTAACTTCAAACAAGGTTATGCTAGTATCGATCGAACTTTGCCCTACAACATTATGTCACAGCTTGGAATTCAAGCGAAACTGGTCCGTTTGACAAAAAAAACTATGACAGATTCCACTGCTCAGGTTCAACTCCCAAATGCACTAACTAACTCTTTATTTATACGAGGTGGTTTGAGGTAGCGTAAAGTTAAAGGCTCCAGAGCATTTTAATTTTAACTTAACACAAATGGTATCTTATGCTATGTTTCCACTGCCCCGTAATCTCGCGATTAAGAGTACTGGATTAAAAACTGTTTCCATTGCATTCCTAGATTAAATTTGACAGTTGTAACGAAACATCTGTTGTGTACTGTCAATATTTTTATTAGTCAACGACAGTTCGAAATGGAGTCTATGTGGAAAAATGTTTCCGTTCAACAATTAAATACTGTAAATGCCAAGAGTTAAGTAAAAAACATACTTACGCTTAACAATTTTCTTTTTTTATAACTACCATTTCACATTTGACATCTCGAAGTATGACATTTGTCAACATATGGTTTGCTGAGTTTCTCTGCCTTTGGCTGAATTGCAATTTACTGGGTTGACACTAAAAAATTACGAGATTAGAAAGTAGATTATTTTTTAATCTCGCGGCTTGGTAATCTCAATCTCGTATGGGTAATCTACTAGATTAGAGTGTAGATTTGCTTAATCGCGTGATTACCGGGCAGTGGAAAAATGGCATTTAGGCTGACGACATCAATATTATATCGACATCTTTTATTGATTCAATTAGCCAATATGACGTTCTACATATTCGATACTCCCCACGATTAAAGCTAGATGCGTGCACAGGAAAATGAAACTGCGTCAGAAATGTGTCAGAAAAACTCTTAGATACATTCGAAACGAAAATACTAAAAGATAGACCTACACCAACTAGATAAATTCCTAAGAGAAATAAAGCTGAGTGAGGACCAATAGACCATTGGCAGCGATGTTTGGATGAATCCCTCCGCCTCCGATGAATTCTACCTATCTAAAGAAAGTACTACAGAGAATCCGGACAACTGGATGATACTCAAGTGGGTATTCAAAGGACTTCCAGCTGGAAGAAGAAGTAAGGTTCACCACGTACAAACTTTTCAGCTTGAGTCAGAGCACAAAACAGTTTGCCCAACTCTTTTCGCAGAACTCAACAAGGACCGCATACTAGCGATACCTCTTTCTGATTCAATGGTACCGAAATTTAATTTCACAATGCCATTCAAAGTTGTCCTATCTGAAAGGGCCAAACCCACTGCAAAACCCGGAACCCATAATCTGGTACACAGACGGATCTAAAACAGATCATGGTATAGGAACAGGAGCTTATGGAGTGTGCTCAAATGTTAAATTCTACTGTAGCATATACACAACACTGTTTTTCAGGCGGCGACTGATGCTATTGAACTATGCATCAGAGAAAATATCAGACGGACCTACAAAAACTAACAAATATATATTCTCTCGGACACTAAGGCTGCAATAATCGCACTTCAGTCCGATCAAATCTACTCCAAACTTGTTTGGAATTGCCTCGGAAGTAAGTACAGAGTTGATCTCTTTTGGATTCCGGGACACAGCGGCTATGAAGGTAACGAAATGGCCGACTTAATGGCTAGGAAAGGTTCAGAAGCTAACTTCATGGGACCATACCCATTATGTAGGATAAAGCACTGCCAGAATGAACATCCGAATATGGCAAAAATCGTAAAGTGCCATTCACTGGGACTTGGCAATGGGCAACAGGCACTAAAAGATTTTTATGCCAAAGCATTCGGAAAAAAGAACATCTGATTATCTAAAACTGAGCAGATATCAAACCCGAACCCTAGTGGGAGCTCTGACTGGACATTGTCACATGAGGAAGCATCTCAATAGGATTGGTCTCTCCGAGACCAAAATTTGCAGAATATGCTATGACGAAGACGAAACAGGGTGTAAGGGTGTAGCTCACAAAAGACTTCGTCACTTCGGTCATGGTTTCATGGAACCATCGGAATTCCTGACCATTCCTCTTCGCGAAATACTAATCTTCATTGAAGCGCAGGGATTGAAGAGGAATCATAATCAATCCGGGGACGTCGCAATAGGCCCAACTGTGGGTTCAGTGACAGAACCATACCATACCACCGCCTATTTGCAATCAAATCTAATTTCATGGGGAACAATTACCGAAGGGGGGGGGGGGGGGGGAATCCATTAAGATGATGTCCAATTTGACTCCATGATATCTAATTATTGTACAGTGGTCTGTACTGGTCCTAGCGATACCTATTCAGGTTAGAAGTTCGTAGGTTCGGTGAAATGAGGGCAATAGCTTATATTAACAAATAGTTAATTTTTTATATCTTGAAGTAGCTGTTGATAGCAAATCCTCCTTGATGACTCCTAGTACAATGATACCTGATCCTACTAAAGAAAAAGCTGTAACAACTGTAATAGCAGTACCCATTCTTTGTCGTCAGCCCTCTCAACAATTAGTCTTTATATGAACGAAATTACTCCATTTCTTTGAAATTATAGACATTTTTGTCAAATATGACTGCATTTTATAAGATCCTTCCTGTAGATCCTTTTCATTTGAGTCCATTCTTAACATGATCGGCATGTCCACAGTATTATCAATTCTTGACATTAAAACACAAATTGTACAAAATTTATCTCATCAGCTTGTTTCTCTTCATTTCATATTTTATATTATTTCACTTGCATGTGTGATGGAATTTTAATCAAAACATATCAAAAACTAAACCGAAAATACTTCCATGCTTAATATATGTATTGTTATATAAATTTATAAAAATAAATTGCTGCCATACAATGCCAGGATTTTTGATTAAAAATTAAAACAAATTACTACAAAATGTATACATACTCGTTAAATGGTGTATTAGTTACTATGTTTATTATAGTAATAAAAACGTATTGCTTGATCGTTAAAAGAAATTTTGTTTTTACTTTTTTGTGATTTTTCTTTGTTTTCATTTCGATGAATAGTGATGAGTAAGTTTGATTACTCCTGATCCACCAAAACACAATTAAATTATTCGAAAATTTCGATCCATAATTAAGATTTTGATCGTAGATTATAGGAGGATCGTTGCAACATCGTCCGCCCAGTCCGTCACCGTCACTTGTCGATCGGATGGGAAATTTCCGCCGAATGCCTTCAAGTCATAGCAATCGTCCACTACCGGATACTCCCAATCAGGAACCTTTCCGTCAAACATCATCGCCGCGATCGTCTACACCCAATAACGGACGATCGGCATTCGATTCGATTCAACGGCCGCCATCGATTGCGCTCGAAAAAATTAAATCGAAAGCCAGCGCTACGCTGGATCGAATGGCACTTCTGCAACAACGCTATCGACAGCATCAGGAAACTATGAAAAATGGTAAAGCCGATGATCCTAGTCGACGATTTAGCAATCTCTCAAACTTCAACGGATCACAAGTAAGTAATCCAATCAAATGTTGTTTGACCCCAATATTTCCTAACACGCACAACAACCCTCACCCCCGAATTCAGTCGCATTTATCATCCGATCAATGGTCAGGACCTCCATCTCCTACTCGCCATCGGTCCGGTAGTATGTCGTCCGGACTTAATATCGCCCAACGTAGTTCTTACGAAGGCTCACATTTTCATTTCCCTCAAAATCAGATGGAATCTAGTCGTCCTCCGATGGCCGCACCAGTACGCAATATGAGCACATCCGTTTTCAACTTGAATCAAGTCGGACAACGATATCCTCCGGGATGGATGCCAAATAATCCAATGCAGCAGGTATATATTATAGTTTCGTAGAGATCAGCCGGATTTTAAGCATTTCCCCTTTTCTTATAGGCCCAATCAGTTGCGCAATTGAACTGTATGAATTGTCAACCTGGTCAAGCTGCCTGGAATCATAACGGGCAGGATCCGTGGAACGACGGTATGGGAATGGGAAATTTCAACGGATCAAATATGAGTTTGAATTTACCGCCAAATGGATACTATCCGAATCAGCAACCGATGCATGCACCACCGCCAACCTGGACAAATAGCTGGGGACATCCACAAATGTATCCGTATCCGATGAATCCAATGATGACCAATGGTAAGCAAATTCACTATTGTTGTTAAACCATACGGTAATATCGTTACGACCTAAATAAATCTCAAATAAACAAATGACCAAGAAAATTAGATTCATCGGATAGTAATTAGTTATAATCTCAGGAACAGTATGGTACTTACTTTTTTGTTCAATACCCGGAACAAACGCATCAATTATAATCGATAGTGATCTTTCGTGATGGTTTAATTGGGTTTATGGAGCTCATAAGGTTGGTGCACTGCATCCAGCTGATACAACCAAATACAGAGCACGAGTTTGAAACCATGGACATTCGACTTGGCCGTTGATGTTTATGCATGCCCGAGCTTACCGCAAAACGGTAAAACTAGTATACCTAAGAAATGGGTAGTTCCACCACTCGAGAACGTTGTTAAGTAAAGAGGTTATCTCTTTAGCGATATCGGTCGTCGCCTCGATTGTAATTTTAAATTTTGATGGATCGTTACGGACAATACTTTATGATAAATGCTTACTACTTAAATTTGATTTCTTACATTTCTAGGTATGATGCCTGGTCCACATCCACCACGATCACGAGCACATTCACGGGCTACATCCAGAGCTGGATCACCCGCCCTGAGTATAAAGTCTCGAAAATCGCTCAAGTCGACACGATCGAAACGTAATAGCTACGCCGAACATGATGCTACCGACGACGAGGACTCAGAAGATGATCATCGATCGATACGATCTGGTAAATCGGGACTCACCAATTCATCTCGACGCCAGCGAAAAATTTCAACCACATCCCAGAGTTACGATATGGAGGAAGAAAGTGAAACATTTTCGAATTCGAAGCAACGATCGTCGCAACGATCCAGACGCGACAGTCGAGGAGGATCGTCTAGCGGAAGACCAATACAAAACGATTGGTTACCGGGACGCCGTACATCTTCAAACGTGTTACCCGATCGAAGTGATCGTTTGACGCGAAAAAATCTATCCGACTCACCAATGACTCAGGATTCTGAATCGGAACCGGGAACACGGGCTCTGGTACAGGCTAAGATTCAGGAAAAAATGTCACGTCAAATAAGAGAACCGGAACCAAGAACGAAACAGCAATCTTCGTCATATGATGAAGCCGAACCTATTAAAGTACCAGCATCTAGAGAAGTATTTCCTCAAGCCTCTCCTGCTTCAGTTGCTCCTCAAGAAGAAGTTAAAGATACAATCAATGAAGATGACATTGAATTTATCGACGAAAGTCCTATAGGACCTCCACCTACAGCTCCTGATCACGAATGGGAGTGTGAATTTTGCACGTTCGTCAACGAAGCTAACATAAAAATTTGTGCTATTTGCTGCAAAACACTTACGCAAGCCCCACCAAAAGCAGCACAAATAGCACCAAAAGTGCAACAACAAGAAATTAATAGTACAACGAAAAAGGTTGGTGCAATGAAGATATCAGCATCTGAAGAAGATTCCGAAGAACCGAAAGGACATAAGAAGAAAGGTAGGAAAAGAACGATATCCTTTTGGCCAGGAACGAAAACAAAATGATGATGGACTAAACAGAAACCTAGTGAAAAAGTGTGTTCTGTTCCTAAACTTAGAGTAACCTGAAAGATGAAAACCGAATTTACTTTTTCTTAATTTGCAGTAATGTTATGTTTATAGTTCCCCCTTAGTTTCTTTTTTTCAATACTTATCATTTTATTGCTTTTTAATGGTCCGTTTTTAGAATAAAAGCCTATACTATTTAATGTTTGTGAATTGTTTGATGGTCATTTTGAATGTCTCCCAAATACCAGTGTTATTCCAACAACATCTTGAAAAAAATATACAAGTGCTTCATATAAGAAACATACAAATAAAACATTTCTACAAGGACAAAAACCAAATATAAACATTGTTTTGTTGTGCTCAAACCATATGAAATCAAATTCATCTTATGTTCCTTTTTTGTGTACAATTTAGTATGCTGTGCTTTGTGTAATTGAATTTGTTAACTTCCAATTTTTATAGGGCATAATATGTCCCTTGAGGATATTTGGGCTACTATTGAGAATGACATAAATGATGCAGCAACTGCAACGACAACTAATAAAAGAGATGGTCAAGTAATTGCAGCGAATTATAGTAATACGAATAAAAATCAAGAATTTGATCGGTACGGAGATCGTGATCAAGAAGGTTATTGGGATCGTGACGACCGGAGTAGTGTTAAAAGTCATAAAGTATCAACTGGATGTGGACCGTCGCCGCCGAGGGAAGTAAAACGGAAGACGTCAGTAGCAGTATCGACCGGAACATCTCCTCCACCGCAGACCATATCGACACAGGTAAGTGATCTTCGACGTACAACAAGTACTCCGCTAAAACTTCTAACTACTCCGTATTAGACATATGAAGCACTTCCTCTACAAGGAGATAATGAAGCATCAAGCTACAGGACTCAATCGCGGTCATATTCAATAGCCAGTCCGGGTGTTCTGCCCCGTACGAACGACCAACGCACGATCAGTAGGCAGAGCATGAATACCGATAGCCAGGTGAGTATCGTACGCTAGACAACATGAAGTAATCTAGTTATACTATTTCTTTACGAAAATTTGTTACAACAAGAGGGGACAGAAATAGTTTTTTCTTAACCCGCAAGATCTGACTTAGCAACCGAAATCTGATGTTACAGTTGATATTATCGTAGGACTCTTTATACTGGCCGATACAAGTCTGGCATGACACTCGATCCTAAAGTATTGATATCTATAACCGCTCATTCTTAATGGTCTCTAAAGCTTCCTTAAATTATGGGGTGTAGAATTAAGCGGACTATTCCAAAATTATACGCAAGATCTAGTCAGCATGAGATGATTTTGTCGAATCCTGCTCAGATGACTTCTAGATCTAGAGTGGTTTCAACAGTGTTCTCAATTCAATTGTTTGATAAATATCATACCGAGGTACTGAGTATCTTCGGGACCTTAACGTTGGTTCCCTTGTTCCATTCAGAAAGAAATTAATGCTATGCTTATTAAACTTGTTCCGGGTAGTACAAATATATATAGAATTCTTTTCCTACCGACTGGATGAGCGTAATTGTTTCCTTTTTATTGTGAATCGGCAGTAATAGCCAATTGCTGCGGTGGGATATCAATCAATGGTTGTGTGTCTGGAATTTTTTTCCATTGATCGGCGAATGGTATAGCGCAATTCATGTGTAACATCGCTAGAATGGGGACCGTAATGTTATGGCAAACTTAATATGTAACTCAGGACCTCATCAAATCAATGATCGGTAAACTCTATTTCGAACAAGCTTCATACATACTCTTCGCTATAACGGTTCCCGGATATTCAGCTCTTAGAAACAAACACATACATACCTACTGCCTCTTACTGTGACACCATATATAATAAAACATTCTATTCTTACTTTCACCTAGAGTCTACCGCCTACTCCACCCCGACGCGAAATGAGTCCAACAGATGTGAGTCAGAAACATCCAAATAATGCAAATTTAATCGATGCCGAAACTCTGGCGTACCTTGATCGCAGCATGCAATACTTCAAAGATTTGCAAACGAGTCAGAAAAGTGATCGTTATCGCAGCCACAACGATCTAAGACGGGATGATCTTTATTTACAAAGAAAACCATCGATTACCGATTATCTCAATTTTCAAAGAGTAATTATTTGTGTTTTTTTAATAATGTTATTATTTAAGTGATCATAAGTTCTAGAAACGATCGAATAACGATTTAATTAGTCAATTATTTTATAATTAGATGAGTTGTAGCTATATGTTTATTTTGATGCCAATGAAGAACGTCGATTTGCCTGGTACCTGAATATTGTCGTAAACGTTTTTAACAAAATCATTTAGCAAGAGGCACACTATAACCAATAAAAATTTACAAGAATATCGAGATTTCGTAGACAAAGCTAGAAAACATCTATCAACACCACCTACTTCAGTTGAAAACGAACAAGTTTCTAGTTATGCCGACATCTACGATACCTTACGAACAAGACTGCAGGGCGAAAAAGCTATAAAATTCCTATTTATTAAATTTTAATTTTGAGTATATAGAGGATTATTTTTCGAGGCGGTGTAAAACATAGGAAAATGTTTTTAATATTCATGAAATTAGTTTTAGTTGAAATTTAATTTTATGGCATTAATGTTTGAATATGATTTCGGCCATGCTGCCAACGCGTCTGGCGTGTACATGACGTAATCTGAAAGTCCAATTTTCACACACTCTCCAACCGTTGCTCCAACCGTTACTCAGGCATGCGCGTGACTCCATTCACGATGAATTGCTAAACCAAAATAACCCCAAAACCACCGGGGACTGTCAAATCAGCTGCCACAGAAAACAGTGCTACCAATTTAAAGTGCTCCGCGTCTAAAAAAAATATCCTTTAGGTGTAATTTCTTTTTAAAATGATTATCTCGTGATTTGATTTCACTATAGAAAATGTTGCAATTTTAAGAAGAAAAAAAAAGATAAGAGAAGAAACAATAACAAGAACACATTTCATTTTAAATCATCAACAACCAGTTTTTTATTTACTTTTTATCGTGGTTAGTATTCGAATAATATTCAAGTATTTGGGTTGAATTTGTCGAATAGGGTTTCGAATACGAACACTTAAAATTTGGCGAATATTCGCTTAAACGAATACGGATATTAGGAACATCCCTAGTACCTACTTATATCTCTATTTCTATTGACTTATGATCACCTATGAAAGGTTCAAAAGAACAACTTCTTCTAATCATTTCCTTTTTACTTCAGCAATATAATGAGCCACAATTCGAACAGTTCGAAATGCGCCGCAAAGATGCCAATTTAAGAACTTCGGGAATGGAGCTAGTATTACTACTGCGAGTAAATTCGAAGCGGAAAATTATATTTCCCAGCAATAATTTCCAACCCTTCAATTTCAGGAAGCCGAACACTATAAATTCACGGCTGAAGAACTTCAAGCTGCACTCAAGCACTGTGGCGATAACCATCCCATTATGTGGCTTCGCGAAAATTGGTCAAAACTCGTTCAGACAGTTCAAACGTTGGCCACAAAGTACGGCCAGGAACGCAAAGAGAATACCGTTGGAACAATATCATCCATCGAAGCACGGGAAGCACTACGAATCCACAAGGGAAATGTCTGGCATGCCGTAACCGAATGCATCGAACAACGTCAGAAGAAATACCATGATGTAGCAGCACGGGGTAACTATTCGCGGGAGGATATCGTTACTGCTTTGACCGCCCATCACGGTAACTTGGAATTGGCCCTGATCGATTTGGGTAAGAGCCAGTTGAAACCGTTCCTCATGCGAATCTGGGGACCACCGGCTGGCGTTGAGAACGAAAGCGGCAATTTACTAGATCCAAGAGAAAGTGTTGAAGACACACCCAGAATTGGTTAGTATTTTATTTTTGCAGTAGAGACGATGATATTGGCGAAATTAATCACCCTAAAGATTTTCGTTGTTTGCTTTTTGTGCTTTATTTGTTTTTACGTGTGTTTTCTTATGAGTAAATAAAATTGAAGAGATAGAACCACCTTCTTTCAATACACAAATAAATCAGTGAAAAAACAAGTTTCTTATTGTAATATATATAAAATGTATCTCGTTTCATATTCTATTTTTTTAACGGTCCAACTCCAATTTGTTCCAAGATTTTCAGACATCTAAACTGTAAGTTTCAGATTGAATCCAATAGTGCAGAAATCCTGTCCACTATTCCAGGATCCCTTCGAACTCCATTCCAACAATTTATTTTCACAACTAATTGCTTAGATGTTACTTTTAACAAAATAAGAAAAAAGGTGGGTTTATTTTGATGGCTGTAAGTATTCTTTTAAAGATTTGTAATAATATCGTGGTAAATATGTAAAGTTTTTATCATTTATTCTCTGATTCACTCTTCCATAATAAAGAGGAGGAGTCGCTTCATAAGCATCATAAGTAATTCTCACTCAATAAATTTCAGACATCAATCCATCAATTCAAGAATTCCTAAACGCAAATGCCGATAGCATTCCACTGTCGCAATTAAACGAACAAACAAAGAAACTCTCTTCTGGTGGTGTCACTTCTCTCTCCAGCCTTTCTACATTCGGTTCAGACAATAAGGACATGTTCATGGATCAATCAGAAGGTGATCCTCTCAACAACAATCACAACTTCTTGAAAGACATTGAAACTTTAATCGGAAATATGGAAATGAATCAAGCCAAACAAAACGAAAATATGCTTAAGAATATCGAAAATATGCTGGGCAGTATCTTGGCGTGTCAAACATCCCGCCCTGATTCAGTTGAGTCGGAATTTCAAAGTCTTGATCGAATTCTTGTTAAGAGTCCGATCGTACATCCACAAAAGACCAATGACAACAGCCCCGAAGATATGGACATCCGAAGTTTTGTGTCTCAACATATTCAGGACATAATTCCAGATCTGGTGGAACAAGTCGAAAAGGAACTGCAGGAGGATAACGATGAAATCATAGAAATACTGCCACAGAATGAGGTCCCACCTCCACCTCAGGTCAGTCAGGAGGAGTATATTATGGACGTTCTGATTACTCCAAATTTACGGTATACTAACGTTAAGGAAGAAGCTCCTTTCGAAGTTGTTGAAATTGGTAATCTTCAGGAGTTTAAGTACCAACAGGAAGATCGGGTACAGATTCATTACGTCGAAAACATATTAGAAGAATTCAAGGCTGTGAAATCAAGAAGAACAGAAATTAAATACATGAAAGAAATCACGGCAGAAGTTCAGCCGAAACAGATTTCGAAACAGTCCAGAAAGAATAGGTCAGCTCCGAAGAAGCAAGAAGTACCACCAAGAGGATTCGGTCAACAGCCGATTCCGCAAAAGGATGAAAGTGGTTCACAGCCAATAATAGAACTTGCCAGTAATAAGTCACAAATACAGAAATCTCAGTCTGATGCCAGCGCAGTACAAGCAACTAGTTCAGCTAAAGTCATACAAAACAAACCCCAGAGCGAGAGTTCAACGCAAGTCTTAAAAGTAAATTCAGTTCAGGAAAGTACGGAACTACCAATTCTCGCATCATCTTCGACACCTCAACCGGTGCTAGAGTCAGAACCTTTGACAAATAGTAACGAAATTACCACTTCTAATGCATCGGTAAAAATCGCAGATTCTACAGGAGCAAAGTCTAAAATATCATCCAGAAAATCCCAAATTCCAATTCGAAGTCGAAGCTCCAGTATAACCAGTCCTCTTCCGGCTGAAGAAAAACACACTAAAATTAGTTCGGCAACTATAGTCCTTAAGGCTCCACAAAAGGAACAGAAGAAGGAATCTACTACAACACAACAAGGTTTTGAATCCCCTACAGAAATGAGCGGAGTACAAAGCTTCGAGCAGGTGCTGACATCAAATTCAGTTCATTCATTGCCATTGATAACAGAACCAATTCTAAGTTCAAATCAATCATCACTCCCACAGATATCACTTGCTTCACCAGAGCAACAGAATGTATCATTGGTATATAACCAAGATCAGCACTATAAAGAATCGCCAGCATCTCCGGACCGAAACAGTTCGCACCAGGACACTACATCAGACGATGAACTTTTCAGCGGGATTGATGAAAGTGTCGATGAAGATAAACCTGAAGAGAATGAAGAGTCCTCCGATGAAGAGCTTTACAGTGTCGCCTCAAAATCTGAGGCAACTGAAGGAAAGGATCAAATAGCTCTGGGAACGAGAAAAGAAGAAGTCTTTCAAACTGAAGCAGGACCACCTGAACAGTTTTCAAAGGTAGAACAAACTGAAGAACAATCCTCTGCGATAACATCTATTGATGAAGTGGTAACTTCATCAGAGGAGCGACTACCAGATATACCACAATCTACAGAAGGACATTCGATTGAAAGAGTATCTATAAGAATACAGTCATTTGAAGCAGAATTTCAATCAGGAGAAGCATCATCCATTGATAGACAATCATACGAGGCACCATCTGCTGACGAAATATTAACTGCAGGATCTTCAATGCTTACACAACCATTATCTGAAGCAAGTTTAATCCCACTATCTACCGATACTTCTTCGTCAAGCGTTTCGGGCACCCCGAAACAACAACAAAATCTCTCCGAACTTGTCGAAGATACACAGCGTCTAATCAAACAAATGAAAGAAGAGATCAACTCCGACATAGCGTCATTTATTTCCGATGAAGACGACGATTACAGCGAAGGATATTCTGATGAATGGACCGATGATGATGAAGACGACTTTGATGAAGAAGAACTCGATGAAGAAGAATTAACGGAGGAACAAAATGAAGAAGAGTATGATGAAAACGAAGAGGGAGATTGGACTGAGGATGAAACCTACAATGAGAACATGGAAGATATTGCAGAAGATGGTGAATATAGTACCTCACCGACTGAGTTTCCTACTGAAGTAGGATATTCGGAATTAATGGAAGATCTGCCGTTACCAGAACAACCACAAAGTGCTGAGAATACAGTGGCACATAATCCTACATTAGAGCTGGATACTTCTGTTCAATTAGCAGACGTAGAAGAGTCAAGAGAGCCTCAAATCGAACAGCCAGAGCTCGACCAAATAATAGAAGAGAATATACATGGAAATCAAAGTCCAAAGAACAATCAACCTTCAATGGCATCTTCTATGGAGTTGCCAGCTTCACAAGAGATCTCACCTTCCAAACAAGCGGAAACCATACCGCAATCAAAAAATCAAAATCGCAGAAGAAAAAGCAAGGGAAAAACACAATTTAAGAACCCAAACTTAATTGTTAGACAAAATAATAGTGAGAGTCAATTACAAGATCAACAACTTAATGGAAACTTGAACGCAGCAATAGATCAAAATCAGGACACCCAACAAGGAGGCAAAGCGATTGAGTTAAATACAACTTTGACTGAAGTTCAAATACAGCAGGTTCACATAGAAATCCAGCAAGCACAAGAAATGCAAAATAATACAATGCATGAACAACAAATTGATCAAAGTTTAATCGCACATATCGGAACAACTGATTACGCCGAAGTTATACCGATTCAGCAAGAAATGGCAGACTTCGTTGAAGCAAATGTCGAATCAAGCTCATCATCAACAAATCAAGAACTTCGCATTCCTAATGAAATTGTTGATGTATCAAACTCAGTGCCGATATTAGTACCAATCGTTCAAAATCAGGCAATTTCAGAACAGGAACCAATCTCATCAGAATCGAATATGGATTCACATAGTATTGAGCAACCTAGACAGCTTGAGCAAAGCACTACTGTTCCAATAGTTACATCAAATGGAAATGAAACTCCTCCAACTTCCAGCCAACTAGAACTTCAGCAGCCTGACGCTCAGTCAATTCAGAATTCAACACCAGATTCTAATGAACAATCTCAACCAGTAGCATTAGATCAAGTTGACTCTGTTCAAGGCGAAGACATTTCAATTCCTTATGCAGATCAATCGGAAAATGAAGAGGGACCAACCATTACCCAACCAAACAATCGAAATGAGCTAAGAAACGAAAATAGCATTCAACAGTCTCAGAAAACCAACCCACCCTCTGTAAAAGCCAATCCATCTGCTGGAACTACTCAGATCAAAATGAGCCAGCCAGGCACATCATCCGCATCTTCCAACCAGACTCCAATTGTGGAGATTCAAATTGTCAAACAGCAAGAACCACCTGCTCCAACTAAACCCAAACCCAATAAAATTCCAGTTCGAAAGAAGTCAGTAACTGGACCACCTCCGATTAAGACTGCTTCCATTCGAGCAATTCAACAAGAGCTTCTTAGCAAGCAATCGCAGGAACTTCCAAAGATCTCCAGGAATCTCAAGCCGTCGAGGCTAGTTCCACCGAAAATTATCGGAAAATCCACCATTAGTTCGGTTACCGAAACTATATCCCGACTAATCCGTCCAAAAGATACAACTCCAGTCCCGATGACCAGCAAAAAAACCGAACCAAAACTGCCGAAAAAGAAATACCACGAAACATGCTTCAGCGATGACTACCAATCTTCGTCGTCCGAAGAAGAGAAGGCCCAACGAGCATCTACTCGAAAACAAAGCGCTCCTGGACGCGTCTTCAAAGCGTACCAATCCATGGAGGACCCCGAGCCAACGGAGGTAATATTCTTTCCGGAACTTCAATTGTATTTCGATTTGACCAATACTCATTATTCCTTATTCAGCAAATGGCCAGACGTCTTCTTGACGAAGGACTGGTTAGTAATTTTGCAGAGGCAGAACTAGCTGCCGAGCTAGTTTCGATGTGCTTCCAAATCGATTCTGCACTATGGGCAGCAAAGGAGTGCAGTGATTTGGAGCATGCGATATCCTTGCTTCAGCAGGAGTGTGAGCTATGCACCGGAAAATATCCGATGAACGAAATTGTCTCAATGCTAAAGTGTACACATCAATGCTGTAAGGAGTGCGCGAAAAACTACTTCACAATCCAGGTAAGTGCCGAAGAATACTTGCGATTTCCCAATTAACCGGATTGTCTTCAGATAACCGATAGAAGTATTGGTGATTGCAATTGCCCGTACTGTAAGATGCCACAACTTCACGATCCCGACAATAATGAAGACGATGCTCTGGAATACTTCTCCAATTTAGATATCTTCTTGAAAAATATCGTCGATGAAGATGTTCACGAATTGTTTCAGAGGAAACTTCGTGATCGAACGCTAATGCAGGATCCGAATTTCAAGTGGTGCGTCCAATGTTCGTCGGGATTTTTCGCAAGACCGAAGCAGAAAAGACTGATTTGTCCGGATTGTGGGTCAGTAACGTGCGCACAGTGTAGAAGAACGGTAAGTGTAAAAAATGAGATCACAGGTCAGCGGAATAGAACGTTTCCTGTTGCAGTGGGAGAAGCAGCACGAGAGCGTTACCTGCGAAGTATTTCAAGAGTGGAAGGAAGGCAACGATCCCGAAACTCAAGCTGAAGGTGTGGCCCTACATCTCAAACTGCATGGTATAGACTGTCCCAAGTGCAAATTCAGATTCTCTTTGTCCAGGTATGTATCTCGACACTACATATGTATTTTCTAAGAAATTAATAATATCTTTCTTGCGATTGCAGAGGTGGATGCATGCACTTCACGTGCTCCCAATGCAAATTCGAATTCTGTTACGGCTGCGGAAAGCCGTTCATGATGGGCGCAAAGTGTACCGTTTCGCCATACTGTGCCAAACTTGGTCTACATTCGCATCACCCTCGCAACTGCTTGTTTTATTTGCGCGACAAGGAGCCACATCATCTACAAAATCTGCTCAAAATGTTTAACGTTACGTACGATACGGAACCCAGGGATATGCCACAGATCGAGAACAACGAGGGAGCTAAGGCTGTTGTAAAATGTCCGATTCCATTGCAAAAGGAAACACCCACTGGAATGGTGGACACCATTTGTAGTGGTGATGTCCCGGATGGACATGCAGGACTATGTCGGTAAGACTTATCCAGACAAATGAAATACCTCGATCAATCCTTTCGTTCGTCCTTTCTCATATCGATTTTTAAAGTCATCTTGGATCATTTTAAATTCCACCTGAATCCATTCCAGAAATCATTACATTGAATACTTGTCCTTGATAATTCGCGAAAATAACATCGATTCCCTCGACATTTTGACTACCGATGATCTTGAGATTGTTGTTAAGCGTGCCAATAAGCGTATACCGCCTAGACCGTATGGCGTTGTTGAGGGAATTTATAGGCGCGAATTGCTAAAGGTGAGAGTGACAAGGAGTGATCAGCTAAGGTGATGGTGTGGGGGCATGCAATTTCACTAACCAACGATAAGAGCGTCCAGTATAAGATTTCCCAAAACTAAGACAACATTTTTAAGGATAATCACGTTCAATTACGACCAAGTTATTCATTTTTGAAAAATTTCTCTCATAAAGCTTGCGTGAGGGTAAAAGCTCTAGAAGGTATGTTCTGGTGCGCGAATAAAAGCTCTTAAAGAGCTTTCAATAGCGCTACAGTACATATTAGACCGTGGTCGTAATTATAAACGTTACTATGCTTAGTGTTTTCTTTTTCTGACAGTTTTTTTTTTTCATTTCAACCAACAACAAGAAATTGTTTCGATTTTATTTTTGTGTTTTCCCTCGGGTTTTACAACAGACAACATTATGTTGAGTACTTGGTGAGTGAAGTCTGGAAAGCGAATGTCGATCCCCTTCCAATTCTCGATTTGACCGATTGCATACAAGAATTACGTCGGCGCGGATTAGCATTACCCGAAAGAGGACCATGGGATACCGACGAGATTTATCGTGGGATGTGTCAGAAGGTTAGAGCGTACACAATTTTTAAGATGGCTTTGTGTGGTAAAAACAATCAAGTTTTGTAGTTAAATGCATGTTAGGGTGGTCAAAACCGAACATAAATCACTGGCTGCTGTAAAACCCGATATATTTTGCTTCAAATAAGAAATAACCAGCATGCGTATTTAATTTAATACCTTTATTCATTTTATTTTAATTTTTAATAAGTCTGACTATGTATTTTCTGTAAGCCACCCAGTACCAGTACAGAATCGTTCAGGAGATTTGTTTCGAACAAAGCTTTCAAGCGTTCTAGGTTTTTCCCCCCACTCCCACACCCCTAATGTTCATTTTTTTTTCAAATGGATCCACTATCATAGTTCTACATAAGTTCCAACCTGCAGCCTCCTAGCGTAACTAAGTATTGTGATCGACCTGTAACTTAAAAAAAAATTACTGGCCTGAAATTTCGCATTTTTACGCTTCAGGACTAGTAAACCTCAAAATTGCAAAAAAAAAGTCTGTCTGTCCGCCGTATACGGCACCGATTACAATTTTGAAGGCGCGTAGCTCACAACAGAGAGGTATTAAGTTGAAATTGTTTTCGTGAATAGATTTGGTCAAAACGTACGAGTGGTTCTTTTCGGGGGGTGTGGAACTTATATAGAACTATGATAGTAGTAAGTTGAGGGGTGTGGGGATAAACAATGCATCCTAAAAGCTCAGAAGCTTGAATTGAAACATTCTAACATCTATATCTTCTGAACGGGTGGGTGATACAGAAGCTTAAAACTCTGTGGTTATTTTAAGGGATACCTCAAAAGTAGACAAGGGTAAACTTTTTAAGGAGAGAACCAATTGAGCCGTTAATTTTGAAAGTGGGGCAAGTCCATTTTTTTTCTTGACTACAAATTATGTACTTACAGATAGAAAGATCATAATAAGTTTTATCTATTATTATCATTATCTCAATTTTTTTTAAAAATGAACTTGCCCCACTTTCAAAATAAACGGCTCAATTGTTTAAGGAAGGTACGCAGAAGTGATGTGGTTTCTAAAAATTTAATTTTTATATCTCAAGAACCGTACCAGATATGATGGTAAACAATTTACAGAAGTTAGAACTAGTATACCTCTAGCACTGAAAAGTTTAGGCGCTGCGGGTGCGGTGTAGCGGGTGATGGTGGGAGGGAATTGAAAGGAAACAATTTAACTATATAAATTATCCATAGGGGCATCCTGGAAAATAAAATGTGTGATAAGGGTAGTAAGGTACGGAAGTGGGGAAGGTTTATCGCATCGCAGAAACGGCTTGTGCTAGAAACACAAACCCAATAATATACATCCAAATGTAAATGTACTGCTATTAAATAAAAAAAATCAGATTTTCATTGGCGTATACCTAGATTGGCAAACAAGACAAAAAAGTCCGTGAAAAGGTTTTTTTTCCACGTTTTCACGAATTTCTTTATATCTTTTCGAAATACCCCGGGACCGAATTCGCTTTTACATCTATGGCCTTTATTCTTTATATATAATGATCTAAAAATCGATTTAACGGCTTAGCGATTTCCAACCCTTAAGGGCCGAATTCACAGTCGAAGTTTAAACCAAAAAATTTTGTTTAAACTTAGGATCTTACGAACAAACTCCTAAGTTGAAACCAAATTTTTGGTTTAAACTTCGTCTGTGAAACCGGCCCTAAGAGTTTCAACGAATTCCGATATATCACTGAGGTCTAATGAATTGTAACTACATGTATGATCGCATAAAATCCGGTTTCAAATATTTTTTATATACAACCACTTAGGGCCGTTATTACGACCTTCAGTTAAAATTTAACCAGAACTTTGACTGTAAGTTTCGTATGAGCATCTCTCAGTTAAAGTTTCAGTTAGAACGTTACTGACGATCGTAGGAACGGGCCTAAAAGGCTATGTTCATACTTTATTCAACCTAATAAATAACCAGGGGGCTATTTGGAACGATATTTTTTGAAGTTGTCAGTCGCATAGTAACTTACACAGCACCTCACCATTAAACACGGTTTGGAACTATATGAACATTAGCGCTAAAATCATGTCTGTTAAGCACTAAGCTGTTCCTTATGCAAAAAAATCTTAAAGCTTCAATAAGGAATGTACCCCAAAGTGCGTGGTAGTTCCTCAGATGTAAGACTATTTGAACTTCGGCAGTCAAGAAATCTTTAGCAGCGCGTTAGAGTTTCTTTCTACAAACAGAGACTAAAATGGGTTATTCATCAGGAAATTATTCTTCAATTATCGCCTTCAAATAATCGAGAAGCTGTTATCGCAAACATACCACATCTAAAGCAGTTGAGCACATTTAGCTTTTTCATTTTTGGTTTGGCTTTTGTTTTTACTTAAATTTCCATTTTCGATAATAGTTTGTTCGATAGTTTTGGTTTTAGTTTTTTTGCACTGTTTTATTGAAAAGGCATTAATTTTCAATATAAACAAATACATTTTTTTATGATACTAAAAGCTATTATCTATCCGAACAGATTGTCAAAGAGCAGATTCCGATGACCTAAACTTGGAAGATTCAAAATTGGTATAATAATTATTAGGGGTGCAGTTCGCCGAAGGGATAGAGAGCATCTACCAATGGTCTGCTTCTATAGATAGGACAAAGGGACGAAAAAGAACGAGATACAGCATTATTTATTCACTTATTGTATTTATTTATTTATTATATTTAATTTAGTTAAACTTAATTTTCGAATTGATTACTAGGTAGAAATTACTATCGCAATAAATTTTCTAAACGATTGGGTGTTTTATTTGTCGAATTACTTGATTTCAGAAGATGTGCTAGCTGCAGCAATGTATTTTTCTGTTTTGTTTTTGAAACTGCCTTTACAACGTCCGGTACTTTCTTCTTAGCCTTCTTAATGCTATTGGATGATGGCAGAACTTTATTTTTTGGATTTTGTGGATTAGTTGATAGCGATTTTGTTGTAATTGGTTTATTCAGTGTGGTCGATGAAGATGTTGACGATACAGTGGTACTTGTGCCTATACTGATAACACTATTACTGGTGGACGCTTGAACTAATGCTGGATTCAATCCAGCATATTTGTCTTTTCGTTTCTTTTTAATCAGTTTTTTGATTGGCAGTTGGTTTTCTTCCATCGGAGCGGTTACTTCGGGTTTATGTTGTTTTGTCTTGTCTAGATGAAGTTTAGTTTTATGTTTACACAATAAACATGTGATCTCCTATATAAAAAAAGAAATATAAAGTAGGATCCCTATAACACATGTATCGAAATATAAGTAAGTTAACAGTAAGAGCACATCTAGATTTTAAGCTTGGGTTACAGACAGAAATGTAGAACAATGATGAAAACTATGTTGTATCACGTAGTCTTCAGTTTATATAGGACGATTCTTGAAAGAGATCATTAGTTTGATGATGAGCGAAAGATCAAGCAGACAAATAGTATCTGCATATCTGAATATTTTATTTGAATTATGTTATAACCCTACAGCTTACGAGCAATCTATCTAGACAACTCAAGAATGGTTACAAACCTAGAAAAACTTTACATTACATCCAGCGAATGTACTATAAAAACCTCGACAGCATAGACTAAATAAAAACTAAAGAAGAAATGAGCGGTGGTTATTTAATTTTAAAAGGAGTTAGACCAGTCTAGGATTTTCAAAAAATCGATTATTAAAACATTATTTAATTGGTAGAATAGTGAAAAAAAAAATTGTTTCCCTGTCCAATCCGCTGTAGTGTCGAAGCGTTCGGACTCGGAGCGGACGAAGAGCATCGTTGGAGCACCTCCTTGCTTCAAAAAAGCTCTCGTTAATGCATTTTCAAGCGCTTCATTTCCCGCTGGGAAGGTATAACAAAATTTTCAGCACGTACGTCTTTAAACGCGTTTTTCTCGAAACTGCATTTTTCAAATCGGGCGACGATGGTACTCGGAGACTATCGCACGTATCCACTTGAAATTTTAACTGTAGCTTCACAGTAATATTATCTAGTAAACTAAGTACGACTTTTTTGTTATCATTGCAACTTTTTTTTATAAACGATTTACTGATAATTTTTTTGGTCAAAAATTGAACATTTTTTTTACAAGTCCGGCATTTTGCGAAAAATTGATGTAAAGCTACAAACGTACGTACTTTACTAGCAAGTTTTATGTAGATTAAGATCCCGTTTTTATTTTGCTTCAGATAGCACAAGTTCTTGGAATTACCGTCGTCCGTAGAGGCCCTCTTGAAAAAGGTGACTCCAAAGATTTGCCCAGTAGCCGCCATTTTGTATCAAAATGTCGATATCAATTTTTTTTTATACACTCAAATACATGTTTAAAAAAGCCTAAACGAGAGAAATTCGATTCCTTATTCCCAGAATAAATTGTCAAAGTTAGGCTTTTGTTAGAGCTCCAGACTGCTTAACCCCAGATTTTTTCCCAATTAGTGCAAATACTCACGATTTCCGGGCGGACATCCAACATAGTTGGATGGACTCCGTACGGATCTCATGGGTATTTTAGTAATAATTATACATTAAAATTGTTATTTAAATAAAGATACTCTGATCTCCACAAAATATTCCCCGATACAATTTATAACTTAGAGTGCACACTTGAGGCCATTAAAAACATATAGCAAAATAGATATTAATTAATTTTAGCTTTAGAAAATAAGAAAAAAACTGTTAGATTTAAGATATTGGCGTAAATAAACCACATTTTAAAACCTAAAAACCAACACGAGAAGTGCGGATTCTTGACCTAGGAAAAATCCTGTCTTCGAGACAGTAGGAGAAGATGTATAATATTATGCCTTTCTGGCTAACATACAAGTGCCAAGAATATTTCAATTGGAAGACCTTGCAAAGAAGCATTTTTCTTTACGAAATTGGGAAATTATTGGCCAATTATTGAAAATAAAAACAACCTAGAAACAGATAATTATTCAAGATGCTTCCTTTTAATTCATAGAGACGACAAGCCACCGGTTTTGTATAAAACTCTTTGAAGCCAGAGAAATGAGACCAAGCAGGGTCGCCAAGGAGGTGCAAGGGAGTTATATACTTTTTCACGAATTCTGCCATATCCTCCAGGCCTAAGATCTTTACTTTCACGGGCTCGCGTAATAATCGACTAACTCCGTAATTTTTTAGAAAAATTGCAGAAATTGATTTGGTCTCTACTTTCTCGTACTATTTTCATATTTATCTATTAAGGGGTCACACCACTGTAACATTTTCGAAAAATCAATTTTATTTACTTTGCTTAAAAAATTGTTTGAGCCTTAAACAATATGGGAAAAAAAATTTAAAACATAAAAATGAATTTTATCCTGGAATTTCGAGCTCTTTACCGAGCGCGTCAGGCTGCTTCGAAACGACTACCTGTGTCGCATCAGGTATCCATCTGAGAAGATACTGCCCAATGATTTACCTGTTGGTTTCTAACTTCTGGATAACCCTAACAGATATCGCTAGAAAGTTTTTGTGTTCCATTGGATGTATTTTCACATAGAATTACGTTAGTTTAGCGTCGGTTCATGTACAAAAAGAACAAAATTTTACTCAAGTGGCAAGAAAATGCTAAATATAGCAACGGATTTCGCTGTATGCAATTGTAATGATAGACTGACTAACATACTACGGATTATGAAGGTTCTGGATGCTGATATTGGTGTCTAATGCTTGAATTTCTGTGTCGAATCTTATGCTATGCGAATCCAGTACGCTGAGCGTGCATTGGCAAATGCGGAAAAATAGGCGCGCTCCACCATCAAATCGTCAAGGAAAGAGATTGAACAGGAATATTCCAACTTAGAAGGACAGCTTTATGGCCTGCAAGTTACAAATTAATGGTTATGGTTAATTTTAAAAGTTGAATTATTTATTTTTTCATGTCTGTAACACATTTCAAAACTTTGAACGCGTTTTTCTCAAAACACGATTTTCGAAATCGGCACGCAGCATAACTTGAACCATTTTCAAAGAAAAACACGTACGGGATTTTCGATACGTTGATTTAAAAAATAGTTATTAGCAAATAACTGTCCTGTTTTTGGTCGAAAATTGAATAAAATTATTCAAATAATCACTCAAAACTCAATGGCCGCTATTCACAGTCGTCATAAAGTTGGCTTTAAGTTAAAGCCATAAATTCCCGTACGTTTTTTTTTCTAGCTATACTTATGTAGGCTCAGTGATTATTTTTCTTTGTGCTAGGTTCAAATTTACGTAAGCTAAAATGCGAGCCGTGGAGCGCATAAAATTTAACATGCCTCGGGAGAATGGTTTCAGTACCGCCATTTTGTAAAATTGTTTACGTATTTTTTTTTATTGTATACTTCAATACATCGTTATTAACTTCCCAAAATAATATTAGTCTATTTCCTTTCCTTCCATTTAAAAAAAAATTGTCGAAAAAGACCCTTTTTTAGGCTGTGTTGCCCCCTAGCTCCTTTCAGGAATTTTGGATATTCAACCCCCAAATGGATAAAATGAGATTGCCTGTTTCCACAGATTCCTACATATTGCGTAGGTCTGATGATAATATCGTATTCATTTTAACTTCCTAAGGTTTCCTATAGAAGTTTTTCAGTTTTTTATGTTATCTTCCAAAAAAAGTCATAGTCTCGACGCAACTGATGTACTCCGACTTTGACTGCTTCTGAACTTTGACCCAAAAAATAATAAAGTTTGGTCTGGGCGAATTTGACAGATTTTTCCATTAAGGGATTAATTAAATCAATAATTTCCATTAAAGGATTAAATGAAATACAAGTTCTAAACAATTTTACTTTTTAGCTCTCTGGCACGTGTGTGTGGTCAGTATGTGTTGTTTTTCTGTTGACGGTGTAAGGTGAATTAGAACAAAGATTTTAAATACAGCAGTAGAAGAACTAATACCACAACAACGAATTCAGAAAAAGAATTTTGAAACCTTTCTAGAGGGGGTGAATCAATAATTGTTTCGAAGAGTTCTGTAAACTCGACACAAATTTAGAAACAAATCATTAAACAAAAAAGAGAAAGCAAGAAAAACCTACCACTCTACTATTCGAGTTTTTCTTGAGCCACTTGGCCCGAGACTTCTGGCTTCTTGTCAGCACTTCGCCCGCGTCCAACTTGGCCACAATTTTCCTTTGTTTCGGTCGTTTGACTTTTTTCGACTTGACCTCGAGCCTCAAGTGGCCATCGAGCCAGATGGCCGAGCATTTCTGGCACATCCTTGTCGATCCGAATTCTTTCTTGGGCAGGTTCACTTCGGTTCGGGCCACTTCCCTGCACGTTGTCCTGTAACGAAAACTTTCGACATTGCGAAAAACTCCTTGTCACACGAAACTTTTCGAATACTTACAATAAATGCGACTTCAACAAACGATTAGCATGTCCGTTTGGCGGAAATAGAGTTGCAGCTTGCATTAAAAAATTTATTTTCGTTACGGACGTCATTTTTTTCTGCGTTGTTTTGACAGTCACAATTTTGACGGCCATAACAACGACCAGAAGCACATTGGGTTCTTTTCACGCTTCGTGTAAGTTTGCCCCGAAGAGGGCGACAAAAAACAGCTGTACGCTGAACGTCAAATTGCAAACAAAAATACGGGGAAACTTGGAAGCGGACCATCAACAAAATTTTTGCCTACGAATTTTACTGTCGTCAACTGTGTGCTGTGCTTGTAGCTTTGTTTCTTGAAATTAACGAAATCAAAGTGAGTTTTCAAAGGTTTTTCGAAATATCCTCGTTGAGTTTCACACGACTTGTCTTCTTCGACGCGCTGAAGTTAATTAAAACTTCAGGACGCCACAAATTTCGAAGTATCGCGAAAAATATCACGCGGTACAAAAACCGCGTGTACCAAGTCCCGGTTCTATGGTAAACAAAAAAACAAATATTAGGAGGCGTCCCCGACCTGGTGAGGTCAAAATGTCTGAAGATGAAGAAGTCGTGTTTGAGACGATCGTTCATTGCAGCAGTAAACCCGGAAGCGATGAGGTATGTATGGCAAGGTTTTCATTGATTTTTTCCATTTTTTGGAGGTGCGGTAGTTCTACCAAATTTAACTGTCGCGGTTGTAGATTTATTTGTATTGCGGTCTACATCATGAATGACCCAGATTAAGGCCCGGAATACATTGTTTTTTTCACTTCGGAAAAAATTCGATGCCGGACGCGTATTTACAAACCCTTATACCATTTCAGTCACGAGCAGGACTGTCGTCGATTAGGTTTTGTTTGCTTAAAAGCCTTTTAAAACCCTATATTGAGTAGATAAGTAACCGAAATACCATACAGGCTCGACTACACGTAAATCGTTCGTCTAAAACGACCATGTCGACTGAGCACAGCTACCCCAGTGACAAAATCACACTGAAAAAAATTATGGACATGGACTACAAGTGGGTAGTCGAGCTCATACAACTCTGGGTAAATTATTTTCACCGAGCACAAGCGAAAAAAGGGTGAAAACATTTTTTTTTACTTTAAACACTTTATAAACTAAACTTTGATATGTTTCCGTTTGTGGTCAAAATAAATATTTGGCATTTTCAACCTATAACTACAAAAAAAAAAACGATTTCATATTTCTAGTTTTGTTCAACCAGTACATTTTATTCAAACCGCCATGACGGTTAAGTTTGACGTTTCTCGTCACACATGAACGCGAAAAAGGGAGTTTAAGTCCCTTCAGCCCTCAAATCATCAAATGTTAGCCCTCCATGTCAGCGAAGGTACGGTAGTCGAAATTCATTGGAGCCTAAATACATCCCTAATTACCCCCACGATGATCTTGTTCGTATTGATCGCGTAAACCGGTCAGTCAGTTTTTTTCCGGAGCGCGGTACGTTCTACAGCTTCAACGAATGAACCGGTTTTAACCTTCCGTGGTCACAATGGGTAGAATCGACCCGAGGAAAAATTTGGGCGTATATATGTCTGAGTCCCCGGCCTTAAATATAACTTTTGTCGCCATGTACCTGTAGTTTGAACTACCCTCTATACTTAGGGAGAGAGAGCGATTAGAATAAAGCGTTAGTTTCGAGTCAGCAGCTGAAACATAAACATCGTGCGCGCGGCCCGGGTAGAATCGACCCATGTGTGACCATAGTAGATATTTTCGGAAAAAAAAATCTTAATTTTTTTTTGTTTTTTTTTTTTTTGTTCCAAATAAGCGTTAACAGTGTACTAACATGGTGCACCAGTAAAATTTTTTTTCTCGAGGAATTACTTCTAATTAACTTGTTCATATGTTACTAGATGGCATATAATTTTCGAGATCGCTCGTTCCAATCGCTAATTCTGGACGAAGATATTCAAGACTTCGGCGGCGAATCTTCTGAAGAACCCGGAAGTAATATTGCATTATATAGTAACCACACAAAAGGACACATTCCTATAGTACAGCACGACCTACTCGCCCATGGTCATTACGGTTTTTTCGGTATCCTTGATCAAGCCGTTGTCAATGCAAGAATTTTGCATATTTGCCACAATATCAATCAAGGCAATAGAGAAAAAGGTATGCCAGCGAAGCAGTGCCTGAGGAAGCTGGTAGATTATCTCGTCAAACCGTACCTGGAGGAACGATTCGAACTCGCATCCCTCCGACTGGACGTCAAAAAGGGCATTGCTGAAATTCATGGGTGAAATGATCCTCCACCTGAACAGGAGCAGCGAATTACACTTCCGCAGCCGGTAAGATGTAGACTGTGCCCATCAAATACAATATAGGAAAACCAAACGGCAGTGCAGCAGTTGCCAACGGCCAATGTGCGATTAGCATCGTCTATATCTGTGCGTTGATTGCGGTTTACATGAGTAAAATAAAATAAAAATTATCTATTAAATAATGACAATAACAAATAATAATAACCACTATTTTACATTTATACTAAAAGTTAATTTTTTGGGAGAATACATATCGTTTTTCCATTATACTTTATTTTTTTGTACTCCAAAAATGACACTCTTCATATGTCGAAATAAATACCTTTTTGAAAGCGCGCACCATACAACTATTTTTTTCAAGGACCAGCATATCTAAGGAGTGAAACGCCAAATTTTTATGAAAAAATTTTCAAAATTGATGAAGTTGTGATTTTCTTTAGCGAAAAGTGCCTTTTTTTACGTTTTCACCTGTTAATGATCTTTTTTAACATCACGCCATTTTATTTTTTATAAATAAATTTTTCGTACATCATCTAGAGCGTTTATTCCATGTCCATGCATTTTTTCAAGCACTTCGGACGGATAGCTTTGACACAATACGCTTTTGAAAATTGACTGGGTCGATTCCACCCAGTGTGACCACCGTGATTGAATTCAGAGGTGTGACCACGAAGGGTTAATGAATAAAAGCTTAAAAGAAAGTAAACTAACTTTGGGGCCCAAAAAAAGAGTGAAAAAAGTGATTTTTTTTTTCAAATAGCTGCTATTTTAGTCTCAGGGCGTTTTTTCAAAATCGGAAAACGTTGGGGTCCCGCAAATTTGATCTAGCTTCATAAACTTTTTAAATTTTTGGTCTTAGATCAATTGGCGAGGCTGTAGAAGGTACCGTGGGCATCAACTCACGCCGATCGCGGCCTTACGTCATAGGATCTGGAGCAGCCATTTTGTAATATATTATTTTATTGGTACATTAAAGATACACATTTCGTAAGAATTTTTGTTTTGGAAATTCACCCGTTGGGACCTCATTTCCCTTGACCTCTAAAAAAAAGTGCTCTCGGCGTGGACAGGATAACTCATGACTGGTTCATCCAAAATTAAAAAACCAAAAATTTTTCTTTAGTACTTGCATAGAGCACGTGCTTGAACGAAAAAAAAAAAAATTTGAATTTTTGGCTGAGCTGTGAACAAAAAATCTGTAAAATTTTCACCATGTATTGCCTCGTAAAATAAGTTGTAATAAAGATTAAAACAAATCCTTCGTTCAAGCACTAGATAAAGTTATTTTGAAGAAGTGTGCAAAATTTGAACAAGGTCGGTTCATAACTTTTCGAGAAATCGTGTCCACCGACTTCAAAAATAGAGTTTCGAGAAAAACGCGATTAAAGTTATAAGTTGAGGCTCTCTTAGAATTTTATTCGGATCGATTTAAAATTTTGAGAGAATATTCTAGACATGTTGGATTATTTAATAAGACAAAAAACAAAATATCCATTTTTAGAAATTTTCAAACCCACCTAACCTCTTAATGTAAGTTTGTTCTAATACTCAGTTTTGGTCAATCGTATGTGCCGTAAGTCTTTACCGTTTAATTTTAAGCAGATGAGATTATATCATTTCTTGTACTGGGAGCCAATAGCACTACCAATTATTATTCATCCCATTCTTACCGATGCTGTACTCTACTGCCACCCCTATAAGTTAATGAAGATCGAATTTATTTTCTCACTTCTTTTCATTTCCAGGACTCTGATGGCGAATATGAACAGCGAATGGATACGGGCGATTCAGTTCCTAGTCCAGTACCCGAACCGGTTAAAATCTATATATCATCCGAATCGGAGGAAGAAATCATCGAAGATGAATGGTCTAATAAGCACGAAAAAGTCTTCACGAAAAGCTTTACTTTCAACAAAGCCAATAGCGGTATACAGCCGCGAATCAAAAGAAAATTTCAAGGGAAAAAACCTTACGATTTTTTCTGTATGTTTCTCGACAATGTACTCCTACAGCAAATGGTCGACGCAACCAACGAGTACGCGAAAACCTGCCTCGAAAATAACTCGATGCTTAACACATGGATTCAGCCGTGGAAAGAAACCAATATTGACGAAATGCGTAAATTCATCGGAATCATAATGTGGATGGGACTGGTGCAGTATCCAACTTTGAATTCGTACTGGTGCAAGGATCGTCTCTACATTAATGCCGTCAGTAATGAGCTGTCCCGGAGCAAATTTCAACTGCTCATGTACATGTGGCGATTTAGCGCGGGCGGCGAGAAAAGTCTCGATCAAATTGAACCGCTCATCAGCAATCTCAAAAAGAAATTTCAACAAGTTCTAGAACCTGCGGAAGTTTTCAGTGTTGATAGAACTTTTATTCCGTTCGAAAATCGTTCGGGTGGTTTGAATTTATTGACACTAAATCTCAAGGGCGGATATATTTACAATTTTGACGTGAATATAGGCGAGAAATCGGCACTGATTCATCCGAACCACACTATGAAACTCGTCACCAGTGTCCTAGATAAGGGACGAACGATTTGCACAAACGAAGAGTGGACAACGTTGAGCCTAGCCCATCGGCTTATGGGCAGAAAAACGAATTTAATCGGTCGCATCCGTGCAAATCCTAGCCAAATTCCTTCGAGTATTTTAAAGAAAAAACTAACTCAAAATGAAACATACTCAGAAGTCACTCCAACTGGAATTAGTATTCTAAAGTGCAGTCAACCCAGCGAACAATACCTACTTACGACACGACGCACTGTACGTCAGCGTTGTACAAATCTTACAGACTTCAATCGAATGTATTCGTCCACTAAAATTGCCGATCAACTCAAATCGGCTAACACGATAATTATGAAAAATATCAATTGGTACCAAAAGTTGGCCATAGAACTGCTGATCGGTGCGTGTCTGGTGAACGCTTGTTACCTCTATCGGAAAATTTGTACCAAAAAAATTTCCTCTTCCCGCTTCAAAGAAGAAATAGTGCAAAATTTGCTCCAACTAAGCACGGATAAAAAGCAAATGAAATCGAGCGATGTACTTGATATGGAAAACTACGACAGGTCATCAGCAGCTCAGCATAAGATGGTTAAACGATTGAAAAAGAATCGATGCACATCGTGCTATGAAAAAGTGGCCAAAGAATACGGACGAAAATATGCCGCAAATCGCGGAACAAAAGGATTCTACGAATGCGATGTATGTCGGAAGTATCTTTGTATCGAGTGCTTTTTCGAATTGCATACGAGCGAGAAGCGTCTTAAATGACCGCAAGTTAAGCTGGAAATAGCCGATGAGGAGTGGCTTTATTCACCGGTAACTGTGAAGGATGATATCGACGATACGACTCCGTATTTATTTAGCATGTAATTTTTTGAGCCAACCTTTACCGATTCTTTTTTCAGGCAAACCGCTTAGCCATGACATGCTCTGTATTGAAACATGAAATATGTTATCATTTTATATGAAAAGTATATGGAGCTTTTTTATTTTACCGCGCATGAAGAGTGCGCGTATATATTTTCAAATTCTGAAACATGAATTAAGAGTACGTATGAAATTTTGAAGTAAAGTAATGTTTGATACTAATTTAAAGAAATGACGCCCTGCATGATCGCAGCGAATTTAAAGTTACAATGTAAATATTTGAATGTAAAATGCGCTCATAGTGCTGCAAATCTACTATATAATATGTTTATGAAATGTTTAAAAATTTGTTTTAATGTGTAGTTTGATTTTAAGTTATTTCTATGAAAGGGTTGTCGTGAGATTGAGGAGCTGCGCTAAAAGAAGCCAAGTCGCGCTAGTATTCCGTTCCTTTAGGTGATATTTTAACACTCAGTATAATTTCCTTCAACTGCAACGATGTTCGTATACTTCAGATCCAATTGTAAGATTTATCGCTTCAACGTGGTAAGCTACAAATTTAACATTTTGGGGTAAATGGCATTAAATTATGGAAAAAGAAAAATTGGCCTAATTGAAACTATTGCGACAAGATACCTTCACGTAAGTTCTAGAAGAAAATTAATTTTTCTGGTGTCAAGCCGAGTCTGGATTGTATGTCAATAGTACAGAATTGATATATTTGTTTTCGTCCTATTTGACAAACTTTTTGTTCCTGTAAAGATTACAGTAACGTGAATATGGTAGACCGTGGCTGATCGATTGTTAGAGTAATTTTTTCTGCACCTCCCTAAAAACTAAGTAATTTCTCTACCTAGTGGAAAGCAGTTCCCAATTGATTCCCTTAGAGATATTCTATGTGGACATATTTACCGACTAACGTCTTAGTTGGTTACTCCCAAACATTCGTTCGAAATTTAACTTTCAGATTAGCACTCTGAGTCCTAATATTCGACTACCAAACAACTGCTCCATAAATCAGATATAGATCCGGTCCCGATTTTTAGAAACCCAGGATTCACCAAAGTTTCCACTTCTGCAATATTCTAGAAAGTCCCTGAGACTATCCGCATATTTCAACCCTTATTCCCCATGGCCCATGCACATGCTCTGATGAAAAATTCTAATTCTGCTGGCCGATCATTTTGTAGATGAGGACACCCTTCAATAAAGAGTTAGGAAAAGTTCCGACAAGTTTCAGACAAATAGAACCAACTAAATGAAATTGAACCAATTCCAAAAAGCCTTTCATCGACCGTTCGAACTAAATACTTCACAGTATATAAGCGATTGTTGAGTTTCTTGGGAAAATGAATATCACAAATTTGTATACAAGCGTAAGTGGAAATATTAATAGAAAGAAAACCGACTCTGTGAATATCATCCCTTTTTGTTGGACCCGACACCTTTTTTAAAATGTTTTCTTTATATACCTAGTCTAGTCATAAATATTGGTACACAGAAAAATCGACGCCAAATGAAAACGAATTAATATTTTTCAAAACTTTTTTTCTTCTTTTTATTGGGTTATTCAATGGCTACAAATCTTAGAGCAACTTATTCGAAATGACTTCCATTTGCCTTCCAGCACGACTTGAAACGATCTGGCCACGCATCGGTCTCGAGACACACTTCATGCATGGGGAAATTGTCCACTGCACGGACAAGGGCTCGCTTCAATAACTCAATATTTGGGTGTCGAGTAGAGCAAGCCATGCCCTCTAATACGGACCACAACTTGTAATCCCACGGATTGAGGTCTGGACTACCAGTTGGCCAATCATCCGTTGGTATGAAGTCCGGAACGTTGTTTTTGAGCCTCAGTTGGGTCGTTTTTGCCTTGTGAGCTCGAACAGAGTCTTGCTGGAAAGTCCACGGCTTGTTGGCGAATATTGATTGGTTAAGAGGCTTCACAATGGGTTCCAAGACTGTCGATTGATATACTTTAGCCGATGTTTTCACTCCTTTCTCGCAAAAATGGAGCTTGGTAACGCCATCGTAGCTCACTCACCACCATAACATTACATGCGCAGGATGGTGGCCTCTTCGGACCCTCGGGATGAGTTGGGATGCTTCTCTGGAGGACCGAGCATACACACGGTCATTCTGTTTATTGAACGATTCTTCTACGGTGAAGATTTTCTCGTCAGTAAACAGAATTTGTCCCCATGCATGAAGTGTGTCTCGCGACCGATGCTTGGCCAGATCATCTCAAGCAGGCCCGTGCGCACGGGGGTGGGGGGTTCAAACCCTCCCCCCTCACATTGGCCTATTTTCATAGAGAAGTGAGGACCTTTTTTTTAGGTCATCACATTTAGTATGGGGGAACTTGATAACCCCCCCCCTCCCCATCATACTTTCCTGCGCACGGGCCTGATCTCAAGTCGTGCTGGAAGGCAAATGGAAGTCATTTCGAATAAGTTATTCTAAGATTTGTAGCCATTGAATAACCCAATAAAAAGAAAAAAAAAAGTTTTGAAAAATATTAATTCGTTTTCATTTGGCGTCGATTTTTCTGTGTACCAATATTTATGGCTAGACTAGGTATATCATTTCCTGTCGTTGCCCCTCTATCTCGAGCATTATACTTATTATGTTGTGTTGATAACAGGAGCCACAATTTTAGAAAATATGTTGTGAAATTCTAACGATTTATTCGAATGATTGACATCATGGAGATATAAATAACGGAGATGGTAACACGCCGTTTCTGTAAAAAGCACTTTGAAGTTTAATCAAACGTTTTTGTATGAAGCGTTTCATGCCCGGTGGCAGTGAAATGCAAATAGTAGCGTAGTATTTAAAGGTTGGGCTTTTTTTCTCTTCAATACCGGAGTTTAACATACATGTGAGTAAGATGCTGATAGTAGCATAGTGAATATCGCCGGTCCTTTGCGAGAAAGCCTCCGGCCTTAAAACAGTCGCTGCTCGCCATCTCCATTACATATACCTACATGATTGACATTTTCTAAACATAATTTTTATTACAGTTTTCTCACTCTTCCTCTCTGGTTTTTCCAATATTTACACTAGATAAGAAAGAATAATATTTAATAACACTCTTCAACAGTCTTCGCCTAAACTCTGATGGCAGGTTTAACAGAAACACACATACATTTCAAAGATAAACAAGCAAACTTTGTGCTAAGTAGGTTCGCGCACAAGCTATGTGCACCGGAAAAAACTGAAAATTTAAAATCATCTGAGCTTTTGCCAGTTTTCACGTATACACATGCTTGAAGTGTATGGCGAGCATCTAGAAAGCTCTCATGTAAACAGCATACAGATAAAGGCGCCGTGTCCATGTGAGTTCTGTACAGAAAAGATCCTACGGTTGGTGCTAGGGACTGTGAACCCGCCAAGCACATTCGACCGAAAGTCCTGAAACTATTATACTGTAAGGGTTTCAAACGGGGTTTGGTTTTCTATAGTGGGTATAAAGCAATCATATGTTTAAGCCTTTTAATTATAGTTGTTGTAGCTACTTTAACCAATAAATTTAACATAAACGGACATATACTAAAGTTTAACTCTCTTTATATCCTCGATACGAAAATCTTCCCTGTAAATTAAAACAAAAAAAACATAAAACATCGCTTTGATGCCTGAAAACCTAAAAACGTTTACCTCAAAATTAAAATAGTTCGAACTTCATTCGGTGTAATCCTCCACGTTGGCATATCATTACTTTCATTCGGACTCCAATATTCCGACAATTCGGCTACTTTTTCTAAATTCAAAAGTGTCGCGATTTGTGTTAGTCTCGCCATCTTATCTCGAACGGACCATGATGTCGCACCTGTTAAATAACTTCCGAGCGCACGCACTTCTTGGTCTAATATAAGACCGCCCAACTACAATCATAGGAAGTTAAAAACAAAAAATACAGTCATGCCGAAAATACAAGGCACTTACTCTATTAAATGTTGTTTTCTTAATGCCACGCTCCAATCGAGAAGTAACTTCAGTCGCCAGAATACTAACCAAGGCGTCATAATTTCTCGGGCTCAAAGCGCTTTTAAACGAATTCAAGAGTCCGTCGATTTGAACGATAAGGAATTGAGCGAATGTTTCTCCGGCTTCATATGATGAAAGCTCTTCCTAAATAAAAATTTTGGTATTAACTTAAAAATTGTATAAGTGAAGCGAAATTATACTTCAGTTAGTCGATGATTATAAGTCAAAAACTGATCCACCCACGGATTAAGTCGCGGCTTTATAGCACTTGATCGCAATTGTTGCATTCCAAAGTCTACGACAGTCTTCAAAGAATCTTTTACACCCTTCAATTCAGACATGCAACTTTCTAAAATTTCTCCTTCTCTTTTCGACATGCTTGGAAATGCTCCATGAATCTCCTCGGACATTGTAATCCAGAGCGTCTCGATGTATTCGGTTGACATGTCGGCATTATTCAATTGAACTATGAAGTTTGTACGTGCCTGTTCGGCATCGTTCGTTTGTAATTTTCCCTGTTGAATGGAATTTTGGATGGCATTGTACGCTTGCGCCAAGTCTATATAGCCCGATGGATAGCCGGATTTTAATGGTCCTCGAAGTGCATTCACGAAATCTCCTTCGAAACTTGATGCTGCGTTATTAATAACTGCACAGATTCCATTCATCGATTGCGTTGTTATAGAGCGCCTGGCAATAGAGATTGGTATTTAGAAGCTAATCTTATTTTGATATGATAAATTGGTAATTACCGAATTGATTTTCGTATAATAAAGAAAACATCGTCTACCATACTGGAACACTGTTGGCCTTGCTCGAATGTATCCAGAGCTATAGCTTTCAGGACACTTTCCTCCATAAAGTATCTGCAAAGGAAAAGCGTTTCGTAACAGAATCCAGTTTTACAACTGATCCAATTATAAATTTGGGAACTAAATTCGAGATAAAGTTAATTTCGCAAGTCCTTTGTCGTCATGTAGCAGGACAACGTTAGATATTAGGACTAACAGGGTCGCCATGAGCAGAATTCAAAAAATGGCAGACATTGCAATTACTGGTGCCTTTCATACCACGTCCTCACTGGCTCTGGAAATAATGCTCTACATACCTTGATCAAAAAGTTCTCGGAATAAACACCGAGTGGCGCTTTTATTGTTCCGATTTGAGTTTTTTTGTTAAGTTGGTACATCTGTTGTTGACATTCCCTCTAAATCTTAGCGTCATAGCTTGACATTTGCAAAAGTTACGTAGCCAAGAGTACATCTATCTCTGTGTGTGTTGGCGATTTTTTACAATTTTAGAAATGGATTTAAATTTGCAACAACGAACTTGTATTAAATTTTGCGTAAAAAACGGATTTAATGGTGCGCGAACGTTGGAAATGTTGGAAAAGTGTTTCGACAACGATTCTCTAAAGAAAACAGTCGTTTACCAGTGGAACGAGCGGTTCAAAAGTGGTCGTGAGTCAAAGAAGGCAATGCTCACGGTTTTAATGGATTACAACGGTGTAGTGCATCATGAATTTTTGCCAGAAGGCCAGACAGTAAACAAAGAGTATTATTTGCGCGCTATGAGACGTTTGCGTGAAGCAATTCGCCGAAAGAGACCAGAATTGTGGGCATGCCGGAGCGCACCGACTACAGGACTCCGTCTTGCAGTTTTGGGCATTCCTATACTGTGGATATTCCCACCAGACTGGAATGGCAATCTGGGATCATCGCCCCAGACACGCTTGCTATGTACACTGATGGCTCCAAGACGGAAAGCGGAACGGGCGCGGACATCTTTTGGATGCCGGCAAGTAAGAGGAGGAATTCTAGCTTCATTTTAACTCTGGGCAGGGACTTTAGCAGACAACTTATAGTGGTTCAAATAGGGCAATGTTTTTTGGGAGACATGGAGAAAGACTTGGAATACCCATGGCTGATATGTGTCGCTGTGGTGATGAGAATGTTGAACCAACACTGGAGCATCTAGTGTGTGAATGTGAAAGTCTGACATGTACCAGGTATCGGTACTTGGGGAAATTCTTCTTGACCGATCTATCAGAAATTGCGATGATTCCTTCATGAAGAACTACTCTCTTCATAAGGAAGAGCAATATTCGGAATCAGTAATCTAGAGCCCGGTTTATACGAAGGGACTACAATGAATCCGCAGTGGTACCTCGTGATGGACTATGACAAAGTGCTTCAGTTCACCCTTCTCAACCTAAAACCTACTGCTGACCGTGACGGTCGGCCACTCTGTACCTTAAGCTAGTTTACCTGTGGGATTTGTCTTCCGCCAAAGAAATAGATTTTATCTGTTTTACCTTTCAAAAAGCAAGTATGTTCCCAGCAACTCTTGCATCTGTCGACTAACGTCCGATTTCTTTATCAGCTCTTCGCATCGAATCATCTTGGCTTTCTTCTCATCATCCTCAAATCGGCTTGCTTCGATGTCGCACTGAAATAGAAAATAAAATCATCCACTTCTAGTTCGCTCCCACTCCGCGCGCCCTCCTTACCAACATCCTGCGCTTCATGAATCGAAAATACAATTCTGTCCGCGAGTGCATGATTGTAATCTCGGCAATCAAAGCATCAACATCCTTCGGATTCAACTTATCCACTGATCCGCCGGACGGTTTCCGATAGTGACCAATAGCCACACTGGCGGCTCCACCGCCTGTTTTCATGTACTCGTTAATTTGCGCCATTCGACGCGTAATTTGTCGACTTTTATTAAACTCCAAAATCAAATGCTTCACTTCCTTGTCGCATTCGTGCTGCAGTATTTCGAACATTTGCACCAGGTAGCCGCTACCGTAACAGGATTCGATAATCGGCTGATTGACTTTGAAAACTCTCGCGAAATTTTCAAGCAGCGTGGTCAAGGTATCAGCGAACGCGACCGATACTCGCTTCTCCGCCTTAGCAACGTCCAACGATGTGCGTAGCTCCTTTTGTGACTTGGACTCGAGCTTCTGGCAAATGTACGTCGAGAATCTTGCAATACCGTCCATGTGCATGCCAAGCAATGGGAAAATTTTGAAGAATCGCTCGACCGAAGCTAAGTCGTCCTTGCGAACGGCATCGTCGAATTTCTGAGCGATTATTTCGCGCATTTTTGTCGTAGCTTCTTCGAGCGTCTGGAGCGCTTTCGAGACAGACGTTACCGACCCCGTCACGTCGTCCGCCGTTCGTTGTAGCAAGTTTTGGTCCATGGACAGATAGCGACTCACATGACCCGCTCCCTTTTCGTAGTCTTCGTCTTTGATTGCAGTCATAACGCCCTGGCTGCACAGTTGCAAGTCGATTAGGTCGTGAACACGCTGCTGACACTCGGATACTCGACTTCGTGCTTCGTCTAGCCGGCGAACTTTTGCGCTTACGCCTTCGGCAAGGACGGCTGTGTGGGAAATCATGTTGGCAAGTTTTGTGGAGTCATTCGATACGACGGACAGATTGGTCAGGGCGCGGCTTATACCGCTCATCTTCGATTCTATATGACATTGTCGCGATAGAATAGTTTCGAGTCTTTCGTTCACTTCTTTCTGAAATGAGGAGTTGTTTCAGATTTGTGGGGAGCTCGGGTGGAGTTTCGAATTACCTCTTTTTGGGTGAGTAGGATGCAGGCGCGTTCGATGCCCTCGTTGGTCGAGATATCCTCGTCGTTTATCAGAGTCTTCAGCTCCTGCATTTTTTAGAATCGGATGTGATGTGTTTTGTTGATGTCGAGCTGTCAATTTCCCGGTTGACAGATATTTACTTAGGCTAGTACTGCCATATTAAAATAGTCCGTATAACAGTTTCTTGTTAGCTTGCCAGAGGATCGAGGGGAAAATGAGGGGGAGGGAGGGAGATGGATATATTTTTAAGGGTGTCTGAAGAGGAGCAAAGTGGCAATTCCATCGGCGTCCGATCGAACGCGAGGGGGGGCCGCTGGAAAATTGCTGATTCCCCATCGGCGTCCGGTAAAATTGGGGGGGGGGGGCCGCGGGCATTTTTGTTGATTTTCAAAAACTTAGAAGAGGGGCCTTCCCCTTACTCTATGAGGCGAAAGGGCGCGAAGGTACTACTGTTGCGTCAACCACAACCTGAAAAAAAAGAAAAAATTATCTTTAAATCTGTCGATATTTTGAAACAGATTGAGCTATGTTTCAAATCTCGCAAGCCCTGAAATGAAAAGTTATAGCGTTTTGAAATTTAAGAAGACTAATCGTCGCCGTTCGACACAGTGTTATATTTATTGGATGTTAAGTTTATTTTAACCGAATTTTTCACTTGAAATCCCGGCGAACCCCTAGTTCGCAACAATTGGTGTCAGAAGTCGGATTTCAAGGTTTAATTCGGGTTGAAATTGCGAGTGGAAAAAAAAATTCTCGAACGGACAAAGTGAGTAGCTATTTCATGCTATGGCTGAAATTGACAGCTGCTACAGTCTTGCTATGCTATGCTTTCGATGCAGCTATAGCAGATCTTGAACGGCCTTGTATTAAGTTTTTTCTCTAAAACGTGAGACTATTAACACTAAAACAGCATTTAATTGCAACAGCCTACTATATTTCTCTCTAAACAACTAATTTCTCTTTTACAATCGTCTCGGTGCGGTTAAAATGCGTAAACAAAACGGCAGCTGCAAGCCTTGCCTGCAAGTCCTGCTGATTTAGGTCGTGCCACCACTCGACGCGTCCCCAATAGCCAAGCTGGTACTCTTCCTCTAGTCGTGACAAATGTACCGCTCGCTCTGCAGTAATATGTTGATCGACTACAGCAAACGCGAGAATAAGTGACTTCAAAGTGTCCACCGCGAAAACGAACCCTAGAATGCAAGCCCTTAACACCGTAACTACTAAATCCGAAAGCAAACTAAGTACCGTGCAACGATTCCAAGTTATGCGACGCCAAATACTTGCTAACGTTCATCTTATCCTCCGCCGACACCTTCGGCATGCTTAAGTCGAGTGTTTTCTCTACATTCGTTTGGTAGCGATCGTTAAACCACTTAATGATAGGGTCCCATTCTTTCGTTTGAAGCTCGTACAAGGGGGGTTCGAGCTGTAAACGAAATAAACAATTCCTAAGCACGGGTCGTGTTAGCAAATCGAAAAAGGCACAACTTACGTCCGACTGAAAAAGCACCGCATCTGTCGCGATATAATTGAGCATGTAGTTCACCATATCGGTCCGCTCCAAATTGTTCGGATTGTCCAAGGCCGTGCCGCACAGAGCCGTTAAGTGCATTGTCGAGCGATCGATTGTCTTCTTTTGGTTGTTCCATTCGGCGGCCACGGCAATCGCGAGCGGCTCACTTTTCAAGACAAACGGAGAACCGCGCGGGGTTTTCAATTTCCGGTGGTCCAATGTAATCTCGTACATGCCGTCACTGTACAAAACGCTTGTATTTTTGTAGAAACGCTTAGCTGTGGCTGTAATTAATCGGAAAGCGAAACATGGGAGTTAGAATTATCGGAAGTTGGTTGGGATTTCATGACAGTACCGTAGCAGCGTAATGACACTCCATTCTGACGAATAATTTGTGGAAATATTCTACGGGTGAGACTGTTGAGTGCAAAACTCATTGCATTGCTTAGTTTTAATACTTTTAATCGTTTAAAAATAGAAATTAGGTGAATTGAAAGTTTTAGAGGTTAGGAAAATGTCTGTACTTGACGGCAGTTGAGTGAAATGTCAAATAACCGGGAATAGAACGCACGCACTTTTCTCCATATCCGACTTGAGTTTAATTTTAAAAATGGCGCGAAGCGACTAGAAATCCGTTAAAATATTTATTCGAACAACAATTTCAAAATATTGTTGCAAGAATGGACATCCGAGTATACTTTCGCTGCTCGAAGAACAGTTTCCCAATTATATGCGTCGTAGCGTGCATTCAATTCGAACCGACTGAAAGCATCTAAAGCCCGAAACACAATGCACACGTTCCGTTCCGTCACGAAAAGTGAGGTTATGTGATCCGTAAAAGTTGAATTTAGGTGAACTCGTCCGATCCGTTCCGTAACGACCGTTGTGTGCATTTACATGGCCAGCCCATAACGTCTACTTTGCCAGCTGAACGTGAGCATTGTATTTCAGGCTTAAGGCCCGTTCCTACAATCGTTAGTAACGTTCTAACTGGAACTTTATTGGACAAATTTTCATACAAAACTTGCAGTTAAAGTTCTGGTTAAAATTTAACTGACGATCGTAGGAACGAGCCATATCTATTTTTCTTTTTCCTTTCCACAGAAATTTTTACTTTTAATCGTTTCTATTTATTTATATATATTTACACCGTATTTTTATTTATATTTATTTAGTTTTCTTTTTATTGTATATCTTAATCTTTGAAATTTTTAATTAATTAAAAATACAGTAGATTGTAAGAACAGCAAATTATTTTTGTGGACATATTATTAATTGAATTAATTTACTCCAGCAATAATTTAAGAACAAATTGATTTTTTGATGAAATTCTTACACGTTTAATACTTTATAACAATACGAAATAAAACGAAAACAGTAAGCAGATTTCCACATCCGCTTCAATTTTTCAAAAACAATTTTCGCCGTATCAGTGTAACGTCGGCCAACTTCACGCGTATTTTACTTCGTCCATCAAACCCATGAAAAAAAAACGCCAATTTTTCCCCCGAAACACTACAACTTCAGGCCCGAACGAGCGTCAAATTTGCCGAGCGAAAAAGCAGGAAAATCCGCGGTCGTAAAAAAAACTTTTCAGTTTCCTTCGCGTTCGAATCGTTTTCACACAACTTGTGCCGCTTCAAATCGCTGATTGAGTAAAGTCGCGCCGAACAAAATGAGCGTCGAGGAGGAAGTCTTCAAAATCCAGAAGAAACTGAGCAAAATGACATCGCCCGATGGAACGGTGAGTTCTAAAGTTCTTGCGTTCGCTTCGTGTGAATCTGTGAATCGACCGCGCGAGGAAGACATTTTTCCCGGGGCTTCCGACCAACTTTGGACGTTCCTTTTTCTCGCAACGATACGAAATTATCCTGTGCGAGACGCGCCAGTTCACGAGAATTAGATGAAACATTTTTCGATTTCTGAATGAAAAAGATTTTTCCACTTCCTTATGTGTTGGTGATAATTTAACGGAGGTGTTTTTGTTTTGTCTTTTTGGGCGGCACGAGAAAAAATTAGGAGGTCTTATGTTTTCGTAATATTCGATCATAACCTCAAATGCGATTCAACTCAACTGGGAGGGAACTGAGTGATTTTTGAAAAAAAAAAATTATAATTACAGAATTATTCCCATGAAGACGAGCGTGAATTTGTAGTGCAGCTCTTCGCTTTTTGTTACATTGATTGCGGTTTCTTATCTTTGAATTTCTTATCGCGATGTTCTTTTAATTTAAAACGTCAATGGTGGCAACGATTCGGGCGGTACGTGCGACAAATTCACGTAAATTTGCAGCATTGTGAAAATAATTGAAGAGCTATGTTCGATGGGAACGCGATAGTCAATTGGTATCATGCCCTTCTGGTCGCAGTTCTGTTTACAGTCAGTTCTATAAGTTCAAATAGCTTTAATCTGACCCCGTTTGTTTTTCTTTGCCTTGCTCAGATCGTAGCACCGTTGTACTTTTTTAATTGCTATTACAAACACTGAGGTGGTGGCTGGTTGGTTTGAATTTCGAATCCTACCCTATCCACAACTTTATCCGTAGTCTAAATAAAAGACAGTTATATTTGAATCGGGGAGAAGTGTCTTATAATCGCAATTTTCTGTCTCCATGTTCCATATTAATGGTGCGCGATTGCCAAATGTTTCAATCGATTGTCAAAACAACTCTACCGTCAACCCCTCTTCTAATTTTTGTCTTATTTGGTATGAGGCTGTTGTAAACGCACAAGATACCGCAATTCTCTAAGGCAGTCGAGTGAACCAAAGTCGATGGAAAAAAGATTTGAAACAAATACCAACTCAAATCAAACCTGCGAAACCGTACGGGTAACTGAGCTTCACGAAAGGCTTTTCCGATGGTGTCCCAACTAGAGACGCGTGGAAGAGGGGTGTGGTGGAAACAGACTTCGAAGCGATATTATTAACCGACGGTTCAAAAATGGATTGCGGGGAATATTCTCTGATACACATAATGTTGCTAAGGCCCACCGGTTCACGTCTTCCAGGCTGAGATACTAGGGATCCGTGAGTCTTGTCGGACACTGAAGCACGACTTATCGCAAAAAAGCAACATTATTATTTTCACCGATAGTCAAACCGCAATCAAAATGCTAGATTCGGGTACCACCTTCTCTAAACTAGTTCAGCAATGCCGTAGCGAACTAGTCGGTTTAGCAGAGCGGCTCAAAGTTGCTGTGCTGTGGATCCCGGGGCATAGAGACAGAGGGAAATGAGCGGGCTGATGAACTGGCCAGGAAGGTCTCCGCTCTTCCCGCCCACGTTCCTTTAGGAGATGACAAGAGGGTCATACTCTCCCATTTCCGATCAGGGGCTGCCTCCAAATGGAAAAGCCTAACCTCATGCGCCATATCTTACAACCAAACCAAACTCAGACGAACTTCTATACAAGTCCCGGGCAAACATCTCCCGAATCGCGGCGATTAGTACGGGTCACTGGCCGGGAATCATTGTGTAAAATTGAGTATTTCGTTTAATGCACGCTGCAGCTGCCTGGACAGAAATGAGCGAGAGTCGCTCGTTCATTTCCTTTTCGAATGTCCGGCTTTAGTTAGAGCCCGATGGCGAGCACTAGGTAAGCCCTTCTATGGGAACCTGAGGGAGATTTCGGTTAAGGAAATTGGAGAATTAATACTTTTTCTGCAGAGTACAGGATGGATATAACGGATCAATTTTCCTCGCACTTATACTCTAAATTCCCTAGTTACTACAACCGCTAACATCCTGATTAATACGAGTTTGTGGTTTCAAAACGGCCAATGAGCTAATTGAGCTCCGTCTTGAGGACAGTGCTACCACCTAAACCAACCAGATCAAACCAGGGATTGATAATTCGGGTCTGAAGTCTCCTTAATTTCAGATATTCAAACGTTCTGTTGTACGCATAAATGGCTTGAGTTTCTGTTGTCCGGATTTAAGTTTCTGTGAATGGCACTGCGATTTTTGCCACATTCTGATGTCCATTTTGGTTGTGCTTAAGGCAGTCATCCCGTGTGACAGTTTCCAAAAATCGATTTTTTTTTGTTGCATAAATTACATCCAAATATAGTGTAGAATATGTTGGCGGAGTCATATTCCGATATGCGAAGCCGTTCGGAAGTTACAGGCCGTTATACTCTCTAAGCTCCTTTGTTGCTTCGAGCATAATGAAAAGTTTAGTTGCGTTTTTCTCAAAACGGTAGTTTTGAAATCGGTAGACACGATATCTAAAAATCTATCGAACGGATTTCTTTGAAATTTGGTAAACTTATTCAATACTAATATATACAGTCTCCAAACTAGGATAATTGTGATTCATCAAGCCGTTTTTTTTTTTTGCGACCTGAAGAAGTCGTAAAAACACACCAAAATTGACGATAAAAAGTTCAACAAGCTGCCAAAAATGAACGGTTCAATATTTTTTGATAATCCTAGTTCCAAGACTAGTTCAAGCTTCACAGATTAAAATGCCGTTTGATTTTTTTATTTGAGATAAGCAGAACGCCCGCAATCGTGTCTACCGAAAACAAGGTTTTTTGAAAATAGGTGGCTAAGTTGGCGTATACTTCAGCAATGACCGACAATTTGGGACTGAAAGTAATTACAAAGTGTGCTCAACATGTTCATAAATATGTGGTAAAAATTTCACAGTTGTATCATTATTAAGCTCGCCAAAACAAATCCCCAAAAATAGCGTAAAAAAAGAGCCTGCACACGGGATGACCCCCTTAACGGGGTCTGCTTCATGATTTCTGCTATAGCTGCTATTAGCACCTTTGTGTGTCCCAAGCTTACAAGAAACTGATTTCTCCTGCTTGCTAGTTGACAGTAGAACCGCAGTCCGTGTTACGCTCATGGTGTTTACATCACTACAGTGCTTTTTAGTCAGAGTTGATACGCTTATGTCTCTTTCAATTCGGACCGATCGTATGCACGTAGTGTACTCACAGTATCTAGCTTCGAAATCTCGAGCAGTGTAAGCGGCAGAAAATTAGCCCTTCAAATTGTATGCGCTGTGAGAGCAACTCGGACCTAGTATAAGAGCGTTAAAAATGGGGAAAGCGTAATTCGGACCCCGGGCTAGATCTATCCAACAATTTTAAAAAGCAGCTTTTTGTTGCTTATACTCCGGCTTATTGCAATATTCATATGTGTGTGTTACTGTCGTCTTAACGTCATTTTGGGTGTTTAAAATGGAAAACGATGTTTTATTATCAGTGGAAATTGGCGAAAAATTTCAGGATACTACTAGTAGTTCTCATTTACACTTTATTTTCATTTTTATTCTCCGTTTTTTGTTGTAAAACCCCAAATGCATGTCATATTTAACGCCAACTTTAGTCTGTATGGCTCGATCACTGTTGTGTGCTATAAAAACTGCTTTTGGCTGTCCAAATCTATATCTATAGCTGAGATGTTGAACACACCCACGGTACCTATCACACAGAATGGATATGGTCCCATGAAGTTAGCTTTTGAAGCTTTTCTATTGTGTTGGCCATTCGTTACACTTGATCACTGCTCTCAATCAAAATGGCGTTATGAATACTACCGCGCAGAACTGACCGTCATCTCACTTCGACGCGGTAGAAACTGTTATATGTTCTAGCTTATATACTGCATGTGCTGAGTTGAGATCTTTTTAGCATATTAGGTGGTGTGTGTGGAACTCGAAAGAAACATGTTCTACGGGCTGGTTGTGTTCTGATTGTTGTTTTCTCGCTTATCAATGATAGCATTCAGAATTGAGTTGTACGGATATTACAGTATTTACGATAAGTCCTCCATATCCCTGATAATCCCGTAAGTCGTTGATCGATTTCGAAGACAAAGGTTTAAGCCAGACAAAATAGAATGTGTACGTCAGCATCCCAGGAAAAACCTCTCAGTGGGGGGATCTTCGACCTTATCTATTCAAAATTATAAGTTCCTTTCCAAAGCATAGGCAGAGACTACTTCTTTCTTGACCGCTGCGTGTAAAACATTATCAGACAATATTTGTATACTATTTACCCTTTAAGCTTATTATTAGGTACTTTTAATTAAATAATGGACAATTTTATATTCTTGTTGTTATGATATCACTCAATCGAGACAGTTTATTGCCCAAAATACTGCGACACGGTGAAATATAATTCAGGCCGCGCCCCGATTAAATGATGAAATGATAAACAATCCAAATTTTTTTTTTTTTTTTACGGCCGTGGTTATAACTTAGGGGGTCACCCTTTAATGCGGTTGCACAGCTATAACGACATAGGGTATATACTATATACAAATACTATTCTCTCCATAGAGAACACAACGTTTTTCTCACAATTGTACAAGTATTCATCAAACTGGATGGAAGAGGCAGATTTTCCAGGGAATTGGTAAAGTACTTCGGTATTATGTCTGTTGCTGTTATGGGAATAATATACTCCTAACTGAGACGCTAAATTTCTTCTATTTTTTCGAGCCAAGGCTACATAATTTATGTAATATTGCTACTGTGAGGAATAGCAACATCTATGCATCTATCCGTGTACTTATCAGAACAACTAGAGATCATATTCTTTCTGAAGTGTGACCAGAGATTCCGCATCGGTCATCAATTCACAAATTCTTGAGTTTCAGAGAACAAATTTCCTGCAATGAAAAGATCAATATGGGGCCGCTAAAAAAAATTAACATGTTTGCCATGTAACGACTTTGACTTCTATGCATCGATCTTAACCTTTTCGGTCGAAATATTTCGGTAGTGAAGCAACCTGTCGTTGGTAAAGGTTGTTTAAATAATTAATGGCTCTACACTGGATTTCACGCGTCAGTGTAACAAGTTCCACTGCTGATTTCGAGCAATTCATTTGAAATTTGTTCATCGCGGTGGGAACCAGAGTACTACTCCAAACGCATATACGCACATATTTCATTCTTCCCTGAACGATGTGTCTTCAGAAGTAGCTGAAGCCTTCATAGAAACTCAGAAGTTCATCACGTAAATCGTTGACAGGAGCTCTATTTCACTACAAAACTCGTAAGGTACTTAACTACTACTTCGAAGTGAATACCGTCCAAACTATTTCGACATTCGACATTTTTGTCTTAACCGAATTCCATACGGATCTCGCGGGGCTTAAGTAACCTGTAGCAATCCTTTAATATGTTACTGTAAAGTTTTCTAAAACAAATCTTATGGTATTAGTGAAACCGATAACAATGTGAATGTAGCTCATCGGCTCAGTGTTAAATTCTTCATTTTAAAAATAAATTATACGTTGAGTAGAATTCCATCCACGACATCGACACTAAACTTGGTTGCTTTTAATAATTTTTCTAAATTGGGATTCAAACCCCGATTTCAGCGCGCTAAGGAACTAGGGACACCGAGGTTATTAATTATTATATTTTATTTCGTAATTTATTATCTCATGTTAATTTATAAATTTTTATAGTCAAAAACTATTTTTCTTTTATAGGGACAAGAACAAGCACTGGACCTTCTAAAAACTCTTCAAACTCTTAACATTAATTTGGACATCTTGACAAAAACTCGTATTGGTATGACTGTAAATGAGCTTCGAAAAAGCAGCAAGGATGACGAGGTAATCGGCCTGGCGAAAACTTTAATCAAGAACTGGAAACGTTTCCTAGCTAATACACCAGCTCCGAATAGCGGCTCGGGAGGCAAGGAATCGAGCAGCAGCAAATCGAGTAAGTCAAGTAAAAAGGACGATAAGAAAAAAGACGAGAAAAAATCGGACGATAAGCCAAAGATCAGTCAGTCAACTTTCCCGGCAGCCAGTAAATCTATGACAGATGCGGTTAGATTGAAATGTCGCGAAATGCTTTCGAATGCTCTGAAAACAGAAGGTGAACCGCCAGAAGGTTGTCCACCACCCGAAGAACTATCCGAAGAGCTCGAAGAAGCAATCTACGCTGAATTCAAAAATACCGACATGAAATATAAAAATCGCGTTCGTTCACGTGTCGCAAATCTAAAGGATGCCAAAAATCCAACACTGCGCAGTAATTTTCTATGCGGTGCGATCACAGCTCAACAGCTCGCCATAATGCTACCGGAAGAAATGGCCAGTGACGAGATGAAGAAATTACGCGAGAAATTCGTTAAGGAAGCGATTAATGATGCCCAATTGGCTACCGTACAGGGCACACAAACCGATCTCCTAAAATGCGGTAAATGCAAGAAACGAAACTGCACATACAATCAAATTCAAACGAGAAGTGCTGATGAACCGATGACAACCTTTGTACTGTGCAATGCTTGCGGAAATCGCTGGAAATTCTGTTAAGGGATCATTGTGTTATACTGGTCGTCTGATTCGATGTAATAATACTACACAACTAAAAGTTTTAATTTTAATTTAAAAAAGAAGCAAAAATAACACGATGATGAATAGGAAAAAAAAAAACATAAGATAGTTATGTTATCGCTTTGAAGCTTTTATTTTTAGTTAAAACAGAAAGTCGGATCTAAATGAAAATGAAGAAATGAAAATAGGTTCGATTAATTATGAATTTTATCCAATTTTCATTTTCATTTGATTAAAACGAATGGAAACTAGATGTAGTAATTAAAAGAATCGATATTGTGTCTAATTATTATTTTTTTTTTTGTATTTAATAAACTTGAATAAAGTTTTAACATGTAAGATTGAGATATTCATGTTTGCATATTATCGCACTAATAAAGTAGGTAGGTTAGGCGCCGGCCTAAGTAACCCAGTGCAGTCCCTTTAGAGGCCTTACTCAACTGAGAGGACATTTTCAAGTATTGGAAGATCTTTTCGGTTCCCGTGTTTCCTTCCGACAGAAAATTTCGCGAGACGAGTTGTTACTATCTAGTCGGGACTAATATAAAGTAACGGCTTCATTGACGTTAAAGCTTAAATATTTTTGTTTTATAGCGTTAAATAGAGGCAGCCCCGATGAGAGTATGGGATACCGTGAGCATCTTCTCCGGTGCAGGGTCAAAGGAGTCTTGGCTCTACTAATAATAAATTTTGCGAATGATTTTATTTTGCACTCTGTATGATTTTTTTTTTTAAATCGAAGGCATTAATAGACAATTAAACAGGGCTGCCACAAATTGTTTCAGAACTAAGCACACCGCTGTCAGTTATGAAAGCCAAATATTTTTCGGCGTTTCGCACTAGGTTTCACCGCAATTATTCGCGAAAATTGAATATGTGAAAGTCCTAGTATTGATTTAACACCAGTATGATTTTACCCCGGGTCAGCAGGACCCGGCTAGCCTTACTGGCCTTATGATAGATACGGTTTTACAATAGAGAGGTGAATACATTGCTTTCCTCTATGCGAAAAAGTTGTGTATTTACGTTGTTTTTCAATTAAAGGGAAAAATTTTCGAAAATTACTTTTCCAAGTAAAAACCTTTGCCTTATTTTGAGCAATGCTAAAAAAGAGTAATTAGCTGGGTCATCAAGAATCGTCAAAAATGCCGAAATTCGTGATCTTATCATCGCCGATTCTTTTGAAAATTTGTGTAGAGTAGAATGGGTAGCCCTGCACCATAGGTAGAAATGCACCACTCGCCATTGGCGCTCGCCCGTAAGTAAAATCTACAAAGCAGAAGTAGTATTCTCTTTCCTATCCATACGATTGGGTTCAGGAATCGTTAAAATACCGAGTAATACCGAACAGTTATTCGGAGTAAAAGAAAAACGCTAAGGAAAGTAACTTTTCGTATATATGCAACATTTTTGTTTAAAGACAAATTATTGATCGTGAACCTTTCTAGGTAGGCATAAATATAGCTTGTAGTCTAAGGTGTGTTTTAGTAAAGTGCTAGTTTTTTATTTGCTAATATTTATTTAAAAAAAAATAAAAATGTTCATCTGGTCAGAATCGGTAGAATTGCACCACGAGCTTATAGGGAGAAATGCACCAGATTCTTATAACTAAGTCGCATGAATTTATTGTCACAAATCATAAAGAAATTCAAATTATTTTGCTGGAATCAGAACGAGCTGCAAGCATACAGCAAACATATCAAATTTGAAATCGATTTTTAAAATTTTAATATCCGTTAACTTATAAAAACTTATATAAAACCATTAAATTACTATTATTTGGTATTTTCTATTATTTTTTATTAGTATAAAACTCGAAAAATATTTAATAGATTTACTGTTTAGTTCGTTATTGTTTGTTACTTTTGTAAATATATTAAATTTTTTTGTTTCAACTAATTTGGTTGGGATTTGCTACATATTTAAAATGTGGTCCATTTATACCTTGCGAGTGGTTCATTTCTCCCGTACGATGGGAGAAATGCACCATTTGGACCTGCCTGTGCTCTTCTTCATTATGCTCTCGATCTGATTGTATTTTGCTCTTTATTACGAATACAATATTTGCGCAAGGTATTTGATAAAACAGAGAAAAAAAAATTAATCAAGTTTCACAATTTTCTACGGAGATATGGAGTAATTAATGAAAAATGGTGCATTTCTACCTAGTCTACCCTACTCGAAGAATTAGTGAAAAAAAATCGGCCTGGGCGTAACTTTATTATTTTATCGGTAGGAGTCCGAAATGCGTTTAATGCTGATATGCAGTATTATTAGTCGCATAGTACACCGCATCTCAGCATTATAACGTTTCGGACTTCTACACATGAAATAATTGCGCCCAGACTTTTGGACTATTTTTTCAGTTTTAATTACTCTAGTAGCACATCTGTATATACATATGTACTAAGTTTCAACTTTCTAGCATAAGATATATTAAAAACCACCCTCCACCCCCGTACCTACAAATTTTATTTTTCTAGGATGTCTATAGTAGCTCTGTACAGTTTTAAGTTTTTAGCTTTTGCGGCTTTCGAGAAATTAAAATCAAAATTTTTTCATCACCCTCACTCCCTGCACCCATACCCTCAAAATTTTCAAGATCATATATGATACAGTTTTTGAGATATAAAAATAGAATTTTTTGAAAATTTATTGCGTTTTGGCCGCATTGTTTTCCATGTTACTCGCACACCCTTCAACTTCTATCAACCATTTTTTGCAAATGGGCCCACTATCATAGTACTACATAAGTACCAACTTTCAGCCTACTAGCAGCGGTTCCCATTCTTTCTATCATAACAATATCAACTTTAATATATCTAACCCTGCGTCTACACTGACAATTTCTCTGGCAATGGCAACGGCAATATAGCCATACACAAATTGACAGTGTAGACGCATCGAACGCGTGGCAATCATTGCCATGGCAATTTTGAGGATAATATTGCCAGAAAACGAATGGTTTGGTTAGCGTCATTTGTCAACAAGTAAACTCAGGTTTTTTTTGGCTTGATCGCAAAATGCGTGAAAATAATTGGACTCAAGAAAAAAATATTGAATTAATCAATTGTTTTTGAAGCTATGACATTTCGAATTCACTCGCTCAAATGAAAATTGCCTGGCAATGAAATGCCCACTCACTACTATTTGACATTTAACTTAATGGCAATATTGCCATTGCCAGATAAATTGTCAGTGTAGACGCAGGGTTAGTGGTTTGTGACCTACGCATCTTCTAACAGTTTCGTGAGCGGCGGACAGACGGACATTTTTGTTGTTGATTTTTTGGGGTCTACTAGTCGTAAAACGTGAAAATACAAAATTTCAGAGTAGCAAATTTTTTGGAAATTTCAGTTCGATAACAATACCTACTTTATTATTAAAAATAATAAAGTAAAATATCATATAAATTTTTGCTTCTATCTAAATTTTTTTTGTTAGTTGAAGTATATTAACGATTTTGTAAATTGTTTCCGAGTCTTCTTTTAAAACTCATATCTCTAGTAATTTTTATCAATAAAAATACGGCCAAAAAATCAGCTTGGGATATCAAAGAGATCTGAGTCAAAAAATCGTAGAGTAACAGTGGTTCTGATGGCATGAAATGAAAATAAATTTATTTGGTTCCGATGGTCGGAATTGCGTTAGAAGACCTCCTAACCAAATAAATTTATTTTCGTTTCATCCGTTTCAGGCCATCAGGACCATCCCAGTTGATATGGTCAGATGCAAACTTAAGCCGGTTTTATAAATTTTTTTTAGATAAGAGAGGAACCTTTCTGGCGACTCTTCCATTTAAACTACGCTCTTGAAGTCTTCTACGAAGAGTACGTGCACTCACGTCAAGATTTAATTCAGTCTTAATGTTTTAAGAAGACTTGAAGGGATCTCTTTGTGAGGTATGAGCAATGAGTCGATTAGTTTGGGCAGTCGTTTTTTTGTTGCTCCACGATTTTTTACTGTTGGTTTTGGTTTTAATGCATTTTCAACTATTTTCTTCGAACAGCCGGCAATTCTAGCTATTTACGTTGAGTTTTCCTTTCGTCCTGCAGTGTTAAAATTTTTGTCCTTTCTTCCAAAAAACAATGTATTCCGCGTCCCATTTTCACTAAAATTCGATTTGGATATATCCTAAATTTGATATTTTTTAATAATATTCACTATTACCTGATAAAACAATTGAAAAAATGCTGACAAGAATTTCTTTTAAACAAGGACACTCGAAATAAACACGTTGGCTCTATTTATCTGACCAGGCAAAATTGACAGGTTTCTGGAAAGTGCGTTTCAACGAACTAATGCAGATCCACTTTTAGTGAAATTTTCATCGTATGCTATACTAAACTTAGTGTTCAGTTCGTATCATAGATGGCAGAAGAGTAAGTGTATAAATTTGTTTTAAAGTTAATATAAGAACCATATGTAAAGTCGTGGCTCTATTTTAATGACCACCACTGTATATGTTCTATTTCAAATAAATAGTTATACCGAGTTTCAAGTTTAAAGCATAAGCCCTCCTGGGAAAAAAAACATCCCCCATCCCTGTACAATGGTTAGGTAAAGTGAGTAGCTATTGGCAGAGATAGCTAGCACATCGACCGCATGATGGGTACGTTGTGATCCCAATCCCACAGCACCATGGCACAGCGTCTACGGCTGTTTTTTTTAACTTATCAAGAACAAACTGAAAATATTTTTCCGTGTACCTTGGTGTGAACGAGAGGAGAGTTAGAAGGAATTGTGGAGAAGAAAGGGGGATACCGAACTTAATCAGTTTTAGGAATGGTAAGGAAGATCAGGAATCGGGCCGGGTATGGCAGTTAACTAGCAATGATAATAATTTTTCAGTACTATTGGCTGTGATACGATCTACCAGAACAGCAAAGTTGTTCTACCTATATATTATTAACTACTAGCCGCGTACCATCGCCCCTGTTACTCCCGTTTATCCATTGGTCCTGTTTCTCCCGTTGATACATTACTCCCGTTTCGGGTACACTTTCTCAGATCAACGAACTGGAGACTTTAATGCTATTTTTAATTTTTAATTTTACAATTTTCCTCCATCCACCATCCTCCATTCATCCTCCATTCTCTATTCACCATCCTCCATATTTCATCCATTCAAATGTTGAAATAACTCGCAAACCACCAATTTCGGGAATATATAATTATGTTTCATCGCCCGTGACGTAAGTTAGTCACGTGTTCGCAGCCGGTAGTAAAATCGAAACAAAAAATTCAAAAAAAAAATCACACATGTTCGCGGTCGGCAGGACTCGAACCTATCATCATCTGATTTCTAGTCAGACGCCTTACCCGCTCGGCTACGACTGCCAGTTGTAAATTTTTAATTCTAAGTCAAATTCATCTGATTCAACTTACTAAAAAGCTCAAATGTTGAAATAACTCGCGAACCACCAATTTCAGGAATATATAATTATGTTCACGACCTGTCCGGTAGTCTCGAGAATGTCCATGCAAAATTTGGGAGGGAACGGTTCACAGGTGTAAATTTTATTCGTGATTTACAAAAAAAACTGACTTTATTTTATATATTAGATATTAGATTATCTATAACAAAAAAATAAACCTTTTTGTTCATATTAAAAATTTTTACGGGACTACTGATGCAGTAGCAGTTGTCGGCATCATAACTTCACCAAAATTAATAAATAAATAAAAACGGACCTTGTCAAATAATGTAGTACATAGTTTTAGTCTGACGGAGACAATTTTTTTTTTTTTTCAAAAATAGAAAAGTTACACAATTTTATCAATGTAGGTTCTCATGATATTATAAACATCAGACTTTTTTCCTTTTCACCCTAAAACTTTTATTGTGGGAACTAATAGTACGTATTTGGTTCAACAAAAACTCAAACTATAGAACATTTTATGCTCTCCTAATTTTGATTAATCTATTTTTGCTTTAAATTCCTGTGGAAAGGAGATATTCCAATAAGACCTATTTTAAGCACAATTTTTTTAAAGATGGCTCATCGAGAGGCAGTTTTCACTGCGACCTCAAAATTGAAGAATTCGCTACATACCGTGACCTTTGCAATCAAAAGTTTTTCTTGTTTTTATGGGCTAGGCTATCTCCGACCATTACCATACTCTCATTTAATTCTAAGCCATGCTGACTGTATGTATGTACTACACATACTCTTAACCCCGGCTTTAGATTGAAGAAGCTACAACCGTAAGCTACATCTTATGAAAATACTATGTAAAGAGTACTGTAACCTTTACGTAACCTGATTTTGTCACCTGTCTACATACTGATCAGTGACTGGATTCGCTTAAATAATACGTTGGGACCGGTATAATGCATCGTTGAGAAAAGGGGCGGTATTAAGCAGTTAAACACGGCAAGCTATTTAAGGTATGAAACAGTTGTTCAAATTAATTAAAAAAAAAAATTGGTATGCTATGCGCATAATATTGAGGTACTTGTCATACCTTTGTTAATGTTTTATTGTTTCTTTCACCAGTACAAGTTAAAACTAAAGTCCCTTCATATGAAACAATACAGCCAGCTGTAGACGGGGAAAGCCAATACCATTAGCATGTAGCATCCCCATTATATAATTAGCAAAAAAGGTGATAATGCGCATACAATGAAACTAGCTGGCTAGAATCGACTAATTGAAATGTTTACCTCAAATAAATTAAAAATCTCGGGCGCTATCATATCTCCTTCCAACTTTTCAGATACCAGTTACCATCACTTGTAAGTGGGAACGCTATATTAGTAAAAACTAAACAATTACAGATCTTGCCCTGACGTGGGGAGATCTAATGAAAAGCTTGTGACTTTACGCTAAAGATTTTATTATTGGTTTACAGTTCGGTTTAAGAGGATCAACGTGAACAGGTGAGTGTCGACCAATCAATTTTTTTTTTAAAGGCTGGTAATATTCCGGTACTATTATTAACTGATCAAAACCCCATTCCACAGTACGGTGCAATTTACTTTTATATTTGGACTTTTAACAAAACATTACAAAATTTAAATTTTACCAACGCTTTTCATATCGTGTTTATGGTCGTAATTTAAATGTTTACTAAAAGCTTGGTGAAATCAGTAAAAAAAAAGTGCTTAAGACTAGGTATGGTGCACTGTGTTTTGTGATTTAAAAATCAAGTTGTGCGATTGAACCTTGTAGACAATCTTTTAACTAATAGCAAACAAAACTAGGCTTGCCGCGAAGAAATAAAAATATGAGTGAGTGGAAATGTAGGCGATCAGTGAAAAAGTTGGACACTTTAAATGTTTAATATTTTAAATTTGACCTTACGGTGGCAGTTAAATTTTGTCGTCAATTTTTTTTTTTCTTTTTTGTTGAATTAGTGAGTGAGAAACTAAATTGGATCACTAGTATTATTGTGAAACTATATTTCCGTTCCGTAATGTATTTTGTATGCAAATAATAGACTAATGTTTGCATAATTGCGGCTATAGCAATTAGCTCTTTTAAACCGTGAATTTATCACGTCTTAGGTACGGAAGACTAACAAAATTTCGGAATAGGATTATAAACTGAATTGTCAAGTTAACAGCTAATTGTTGTGCTTATTAAAAAAATAATCGGGACCGATTACGCTAGTGCATTGTCCTCATGAAGACCGTTTTTAGCTCGCGATAGACTCGATCTTTGTTAAAACATTTTTTTTGTGATTCATTTCACAATATTCAAGTCGAAGGTTGAGCCGATATTTGAATGAACCAAGCATTAGGCGATGGGTAGAGTGTGGCACATTTGACACGGAGATTATTCAGCCATTTGACCAGGCCATAGGTGCTTCTTTCCATAATAGATTTTTGGAAGATCTAGTCAGTTTCTATATAGAATTCAGATGAAATTAAATGCCAAAAGGATTTTGGGCTCATACCATTTGTATCTTGAAAACTGGAGGTAGTAAGCGAAGTTGACAATTATATTTTCTTGCTATCTGCTCTGGGAGATCTTGTCCAAATGCATCATCCTCTAAAGTGGCAAATACAGGATACAACAGTTGTATAGACTTATGTTTTTACGATATCTGTTCAACGGTTGTATGAACGGTCCACACGATACGATTTCTTTGCAATTTTCTTCTAATACTGCTGAGCCTCAACATTTTACAGAGGAAAAAGTCATCAAGAAGTCCTTACTCATATAGTTGTAGTCCGACAAAGTCGTGTTTAATATTCCAATTCAGCCTCACATACTAAGAAAGGCACAAGCCGCCACTAGCGCATACACAATACAATCGTCGCATCAACGACAAACCAGACCAACAAATAGTACAGACCGTTATGTATCGTGTATTTGCCGCTTATACCAGAGATTTTGAATTTTCGTCTATAAGCTTCGCAAACTCAAAAAAACTGATCATTTCGTGGAATTATTTCCTTAGGAATATACGTAAAAAGTGAGGAAGAACGATTGATTTGTTTTTCTCCTCAAAAAAACAATATTTTATCCTTTTTGTGTCTAAAGGCAGCTACAGACCTCTCCCGCTTTTCCTATTTTTCATATTTCGTTAGTTTCTCGTCTTATTTCACGAATGACACGAAATAGGTGAAACGCAGTAAGTCTGTAGCCAACGTAAGAGTATATTAACTAATTTAAATTTCACGGCTATCACAGTCCGAATGAGGCTTCCAAAATTGTTTAGCTTTGTTATAAATTGATGTCAAAGAGAATTCTTCCAGCATTACAACAAAATTAGTTTTAAACTAAATTTTTAAACTCATATCTTTTTATTTCCTTCATATTCGTTGCAAAATGTTAGCTCACTTCTGTTTCTGGAGTTGGATAAATTACCGGCAAAAGTATCACTGTAGTCCTGCTTCATTAGTCATCTGTGTCTGCGTCGTCAAGCATAAAAAATCCAGTCCTAATTAAACTTCGATTGGTAATTAGGCTTTGTTTGACTAGTTTTACGACAGCTGACGAAGTCACGATTTTTTTCATGAAACACGAATCTTTATATATGTTTATATCAAGTAGGTTTGTATTGCTATTATAATAGTTTATAGAAAGGTAGCAGATCAGTCAAAATTTTTGGATAAAGGTGATATTGGGATAAGTCGGTATACATAATATGAAAATTATGTTCCTTAGTCTGTTCAACTGAATTTTTGCATAATGATTACTTACTGTTCCCTGTAGCTCAGTTCTGTAACTTATGAGTGAGAAATTTCTCACCAAAAAGTCAAAATGAGGACAAATTAATGCAATTTTCTCTATGTATTCTCACCAAATGAGAAAGCACCGTACTTGACTACGCATTTGGCAATCTTTTATTTCTCATTTGGTGAGAATACAGAGAGAAAACTGCATTAATTCGTCCTCATTTTGACTTTTTGGTGAGAAATTTCTCACTCATAAGTTACAGAACTGAGCTACTGATGTCATACAAACGAAAAGTACTTCTTAAATCCAATCCCCTTCATTTTGTAGATAACCTGCAATTAATGGTAATATTAACTTCATATTCAGAAGTTTATTCAATATTCTTGGCAAAAATCGGAAACGTAAAACGATATTTTGCAGCTTCAACACTATTACTACTATTTTCAAGCGTAACTACTTTAAAAGAAATAGTACCCTGATTTCACCGTATTTTCTCGTTCTAATAATCTCAAATTGTGTTTCCTGCGACGAAAGGCGGATAGTTAATGTCCATATGACGATATTAAGTTGCATATCTCGCCTAAATGCCTCAATGCCAGACTATTCTCGCCTCAATGCCAGACCAGAACACTCGCAAAGAAAGGCTACTTACACAATTTAGTAAAAGTATTTTACTTTCCTCGGTATCGGGGTCACCACAGCTAAGGCACATATCTGCCTAGACCTGAGACACGATGAGCAGTAGGACCACCATCTACATATGTCCCTGATGTAGCCGTTACTTCGATAGCTTGTTTAATGCCCTTAATTGGACCCTCATTGCTCCTGCTCCTCCGTGTTTCCGTGCACAGAAAAAATGGTTAAAGCTTGAGTTCTAAGATTGTGTTTTTAACCAATGGTCACACAAATAGATTTTAAAATCTTCAAAATGAATCCGAAATCTTGTAGGTTTCAGTGTAGCGAAATTTCGACATTTAGTTAGCGTGAGAGAAATCTAGCATTGTACTATAGCAGTTATATACAACGGAAAATAATTTACTTAATTAACTACTTGTTGTTAGTCTACGATTTTCCGCGTACCTATGCACTCTGTACTTTTCCTTGAATTAAAACAGTGTTTAAAATTAATTCCATTCATCTATTTCCTATCAAATGAAAATGAACAAATCCAGTTTCAAAGGTCATTTTTATTTGTCCCACATTTTGATTTTAAACAGATGTTGCATACTAGACGATAAATAGTAGGCATTATGCAGATGAGTTGCGCAAATTAATGTGCGGTTTTTTTAAATACTTATATCGGTTATGTTTTTTCAAAAGGTACCAGGTTTCTTGCCAATCAATTCGTTTTTATTTTTGCAGGAAAAAATAAGTGTTTCTATTACCGAGTAATTGCAACAAAAAGACTGACTGGCTTGAAACAATTGCAACAAAAAGACTGACTGTCTTGAAACACCAGGTACACAGTTCCAACAACGTTGACTGATTTAAGTATTTAGTAATAACAAAAACTGTCCCCTTTGTCTTTGCTATGTTGTGGCGAGAAATAAGCAAACCATCCAACAGAGTGATCAGGTAAATGTTGAGATTCGTTCAAAACAGTAGTTGCTGTACATTACATACATGGAATAATTAAATTGATCGACTTTGAAATTAATTAATCCATAAAAGCGACTCGTGTGTATCTAATTGCACGAAGTGGAAATACTACAATCGAAAATTCCTATAAATCAAATCGTAGTTTGTCGACAAGTGAGGAAAACAAACCCCTAGATTTGATCTGATGATCGACTTCTTCAGAACTCAGTGTCCAGAACTACACCCATGTAACATAATAGAATCGTTAAAACTGGTTCTCAATCTCAATGCTATCTAACGCATAACGTCTTTGGCGATAAACCGAAAAATAGTCGAAGTGAAAAAGCCAGATCATTGATGTTCGTCAAAACTTATTAAATAAACGTGGAATTAATTTTTTTTACTATGATTTAAGATAGTAAGCATAGTAAAAACAAACTTTACTCCGATCACGATACCGTGAAACCGGTGTTTTTGAAGGTAGACAGGTTTCCTGCCGATCTTTGTATTAAAAAGAGTTATTGACAGTGCCCATCAAATTTGAATATATGATTTATGGACATATTGGCCTACCTTGCGTAATACCATCCGAACATATAAAGAAAAAAAATGATACAGCTAATGGGCAGGAAATTTTTATAGTGTGTCATTGTATGCATATGATTAACACTTTCACGTTCATTGTTTTTTTTCTATACACGCAATCGGTTAACTTTAATTGTGATTAAAAAAAAATAAAGTGAGGTATATCATGCTTGAATACTCCACCTTGGACTCTATGCACATAATCATTTTTTTTTAAGTGGATGCAAATTTAAAGTATATAATTTTTTAGGTACGTTGCATTTATAAGACGTGTAACATTTGGACAGGTATTATTTATATCAAGGATACTGTAGTGCAATAAAAAACAGCACGTGTAATTCGCATACAGTAGAAGTAAAACTAATAATTTTTTTCCTAGATTATATTTTTTGGAGTATCATATATATAAGCAGTGTGTTAAACAATACCAAAGGAGTGATGCGTGCGAATGGTTTTAGCGCTGCAAAAGGCTGGTCAATCTATCAAACGAACAGCATAAGCAAATTTAGCAACAGAAGGTGTTGATAACTCCGCCGGAAATCATTTGGAGCAAGTAGAAGCGGATATAGAACTAACGCAATCCCCGAAGTGCTGACACCGCTTTTCTGAGGCGTGTTCAAGATGTTTGCTATAGCTGGTTCAAAAGCATAGCAAAACAACACTGTGGCTACTACTAAATTAAAAAATTTTCGGGTCTTAGACAGCCAAAAGCAGGTCACCGTTTTGGCTAAGGTCGGACCTGTTTAAGCCAATTGGCTGCAAATTCGAATCAATTTTTTATTGTTTCCTTAATCAGATCACTGAATTCCGCATACCAAAATGTAAAACCCTACAAATCCGCTAATGCTCCGTAGATTGGTAGATTTGCAGCCCAATGTTGCAGTCGTAATAGCGAGTAATATCATTCGAGTTGTACGAATCAAACCTGCAGGCACTGGCCCGATTTGGGCTGTCACGCCATTATTGATAATGATGAATCAAACAGGCAAATACTGCAATATGCGGTTGCTTTCGCACCGATGCAATCTTCCTAAAAAATTTCTTTCAAATCAACCAAGGAAATAAAATATGTCTGTCGTAGCACCAGTGCCAAAAATGGTAATACCGAACGCTTCCTGATTTGTACACAATTTCTGCTTTCGGCACTTATGGCTCCGTCTATAAGAGCTCCCAAACGAATCATTTCGTTTTTTAATAGAGTCAACTGAGGAGATCTAAACAACTTTTTGTTGTTTTTCTGTTTAATGACTGCGGTGAAACCTGGAAACTCATTATCGAGATTATATTGAGGAGAATCTGAATGAGAATGTCTTGCTAATAAAGTATGAAACTATCAAAGAATTCCAGGTTTACTCAACACTGCATCGGTGTTATTCTATCTAAAAAGCTTGCTTCTATTTAGTTACTTCACCCCATACAACAGAACTCAGTTCATTAAGGGGAGTTGGGGTCTTGCCTCAGCTTAACCTTTTTCAAAGAACTTATGCCAGAAGGACAAATGTGATATCTGAGTTGGTTTAACGAGCAATAATCAGGGGATTGAAAGCGTTTCAGAAAAACGACTTTTAGCAACAGTTTGAACTTTCAAATAGCTATAACTCAAATTCACTGATTTCGTGCCGCTGCCACAAGGGTGACGATATGTAATAATTTGGGATTCCAGAATTTCTTCATCCATATATGTACATATGCTTCTTCAGCACACAGCCCTGCTTTAAAGTTTTAGAAAAACTTTGTTTTCTAAAATCTGCTCAAGTCAGAAGCTATTTTTATTGTGTATTTGTGCTATTCGATGAGATGTGGAGTGTTTGCCACTCGTACTGTAACACACACACCACACATTTGTTGGGATGTAATCAAATTTAAGTTTTTCAGTGAAAACCATTAAACATTAAACTATTAAACATTACCTAAATTAATTGCTTAAGCCTTGTACATACTATGTTCCGAGCAAAACGAAATGAACTATCAAATCCCACGTAAAAAAATTTAGTGAAGTGAGCGATATTATTAGTAAGTGGTAATTCTTAGAGCTAGTAAAGTTAATAAAGTTTGTTCTAAACCCCAAATACGGAAACAAGCATTACTTAGCTAATAACCTTAAATTTGATAATCGCTATTCTACCTCTTCCATTCGAAATGCAATCTTCATTTCCACTAACTTCTAACATTCCTCCTCCAATCCTTCTAATTTCTTTCCGTTTTTCTATACTTTTTTCAACTTGAATTTCCGATAGAATGTCCTTCTATCTCTATCTCGCTGTATTAGCTGTACTGGCTTCACCAGTATGGTCGTTCTCGGGTGGAGCACCGAACAAAAAGGAAACCTGTGCGGATTTGACGCCACGACATCTTGTTGGCCCGCAAACATCCGAACCGCCGTATTTATTGAAAATATCAAAAACTGATGTAAAACCATCCGAAACGATCGAAATAAAGTTGATTGGAAAAACCAACGAGGATCTTTTCAAGGGATTCATGGTTCAGGCACGTTCAAAATCGGCAAAGGTTATTCAGTATGTCGGTGTATTCGATGCAGCGCCATCTAACGGTCTAGCTCGTTTGCTCGACTGCGAAACGGACGGAGTAAGTGTTTTGCGATTTATTTGCTATAGAGGTTCTCGAATTCGATATTAATGATGGAAATATTGATTTTGTTCTTTTAGGATACTCTTACTCATAAGAAAATTGAAGGGGATGGAATCGGTGAGATAAGCTTCAACTGGACACCGTCGGCCGATGCTAAAGGATCTGTTGATATTGTAGCTACTGTTGTTAAAAACGGCGTTACTTACTGGGTGGGGGATACGAAACAAAGCGTTAATATTATTTGAAATTATTTTGAATGAAATGTAATAAATATTGCAAAATACTTACGATTAAAATTAAAATATTCGACACTATAAAGCTACAGTTTCATGTAAAACTCCTATGGCGTAAGAGTAGCACATTATCGTACTCCGTGCAAGTGCAAGTCAGTATCAATGTTGTTAGCAATTCTACCGCCTTTGCACTATAAGCTAAAAGCAAGAATTGGAATAGTAATAGAAATCAGTCGCTGAATTAACTAATTTTCTGTAATGTTGTTCCATTCATCAAATTTGGCATGCTACCAGGTGTCGGTCGGTTAATGCCAGAACCAAACGTGGAACTGGTTTCTATGGGATAAAAAAGTTACAAGGTCTTTATGGAATAGACATAAATTACCAGCCAACATAAATTAACTTCTTGATTATATTTTAACAATTTTAGTAAGAAAATAGATACAAGTCTGGATTTATTTTTTATTTTTTCTAGAATGGCTTTATATTACTACATTGCATTTGTGGCTCTATTGGCGTCCCCTGTATGGTCATACAGCTCAGGAGCACCACCAACCGCTTGCCAAGGCTTAGGTCCAAAGCATGGATCGCCATCGCTTCTTAGCGGACAAACTAATGCCGCACCATACAAATTAGTTGGTAATAACAAGGCTGTTGTATCGCAACCGCTCAAGGTAAAACTGACAGCTACTGGTAATGAAAAGATACAAGGATTCCTGGTTCAAGCTATTTCGGAAGGAAATGCAGTAGGTGAATTTTCACCAGGAATATCTACGGATCTTGCACAAACTTTAGAATGTGCTCCAGGTCAAAAAGTAAGTAGCTTCTTATTGTCTCTTCGAATAAATTAGCAAGAACGTTTTTTTTTTATACAGAATACACTGACTCATAAGACTATCAAGGAAAAAAATATAAGCCAGGTTGACTTCACATGGACTCCAAGCTCGGACTTGCAAGGAAAGAAAGTGAAATTAATTGCTACTGTTGCTGCAAATTACGCTACATTCTGGATCAAGAAAGTTGAACTCGATGTCTTAGTTTCACAATAGAGTTTCGTTTCAGTTTTTCATGCGATGAAACGTGCTGCATAAAATTCTACATTTCATCATCCAGTATTTTATTTTTATAATTCCGCGCCTACAAATATTCCAAGTTGTTATTCAATCTTAAATCTAAAAATAAAATTATTGAATTATCCCAAAAGAGTTCCATTGTACATCTTTCCGTTTCATTTTCAGGATAATGATTTATGACTCTTTGCTAAACACATTTAAATGAAATAATTAAAATAACAACGTTTTATTAAAATCACATTCAATTATAATATTGATATTGTACTAATGCAACTCGTTCAGATTTAATTTACTACACGATCCTAGTTGTCAATGAAAATCTCCTTACACATTCACTTTTCAGTAAAACTAATTGTCGTCTCGCTTTCACAGTAGAAACACTGATTCCGTGTACAAGTCGCGCTACGCTTATGTACAGCATGTGTTGGGCAGAGATATTTCTAGCATATTCTGTGATCAGTGAGGAAAATGGAGGAAGTGTGTAGAACATGTGAGAGACGCGAAGAGCATTCTACGCCAATCCAAATTGAATATTGGGAAGTTGTAGTTTTCTCTGGAAAAAATGGAAGTCATATCCATTCTATGTAGTTGGGTTACATAACGATATAAATTTCAACAACTTAAAAGTTTGGATTGTATTGCGCCTACAATATTTAAGGGCCTTTTTTTTAAATAACGAATACGCGACAAATTTAGTTAATTATTTCCCAATGAAGGATGTTAACCGTCTCCTACGCACGCACCTGCCTCAATTTTTCTGAACGTTCGTCCTGTACGTCAACACAAACACAATAATTAATTATCAGTTGAAAAGAGTGGTCTTAAATTACGTCTTCTGAAATATTTAATAAATTTTTTTGCGGGTTCAGACAAATGGCTAGAATAACTTTAAAACTCATTTTTAGGACTTTTCCTTTTAACCGCCTAAAAGCATATAAAAGGGTTATACATACACGGTTTTTCACGAATTCCGTCAAATATTTTAAGAGTTAAAATACATCGAATTGGTTTTTACTTTCCGAGGGTTTCTTTATATTCTTCCTAAAACTGATTTCAGTTTTATTTTATAAATTAGTGGGTGTAACGGGCTTACATTCGTTTTTCAACGTTTGTAAAATTATAATTTTGATGTTGAAGATAAAGACAAAGAACACTCTGGCGCGTTTGAAGACGAAGAATTAGATGAAGACCCATTGCAGACGCAAAATTAACTTGCAGAATCATTAGAAGATCACAACAGGTACCCCACGTTCAAAAGCATAAGATTTAAGAGCAAGGAAATTTGGTGTCATACGAATTTAACCAAGAGATGTCGAACGGCGTATTTTTACGTGTGAATAGCTGCTACAACGGCAGAAAAAAAAGGTTTTTTACACCGCATCGCGACCAGTGGCGGATCCAGGGGGGGGGCGGTAGTATCGGCCGCCCCTCCCCCTCTCTAAACAATTTTTTCATATTTCCGCAAAATTTTGATACTCTAGTTGAAAACTTTGAGTATAATAAGTTTAATCCAGCTCAAAAGTTGGTACCACATAGAACCGAGCCTCGGACGAAAAAAAGTTACATTTTACTTTTTGTTTAATTGTGACCAAAAACCCCAAACCCGCTTGCTGTCCGCCCATCCATCTGTCCATACGTGCGATTACTACAAAACGCTTTTTCAATAGTTTCAGTTAAAGGCATGAATATGAAAAAGTGCCCATGGGTTCTTCGAGTACCCCGCATACAAAAACTCCTGTAAGAATATTCTCACTCAATTTACTTAACTCAATATAACTCAAGATATACGATTGGATTGCAGGCGATCGTAACTGGTGTATGTTGTTTTAAATTAAAAATAATATATCGATATTGTTATTCTCAGTTTCCTACTACATACACTCAAGAGGCTCATACGATGTTTCGTAAAGTAATAAATAACTGCTAATAACCAGGATTGCTAGATTTGGCTTTGTTATGTTAATGCCCATGAGTCCGGCACGACAATTTTTTACCCCAGTTTGATTTTTCTTTCTTGAGAGGATTTTAATCGATTGAAATCGTTTTTTGATCGTGAAATTTGGCGTGGACAATACGTCTGCATCGTTCGCAGTCTATCAGCGAACTAATTTTGATTTTACAGAAAAAAATAGTGATATAGGTTTTCAAATTATTTGAAACGCATAACTATTAAAAATCAATAATTTTTTCATTGATTTATTTTCTAGAAATACCAATTAATTATACTATCTATGATACTTTTCAGTGAAATGCGGTCTTCTTATGTAATTCTTGCCATGAAAATCGTGAAAAATTGCTTGAGCTTGACTTCATATATTATTCACAAAAATTCAAATTTTTTAACATTTGATCTAAACCGGACCTTCTTTAAGATTTTTTCTAGCATTATATTAATGAAAATGACATGTTGATGATTCAAGAAATAGGTAATATGCGTTTAAAAAACTCGAATTTACGCATTTTAAAAAATGTTCAAGGGATGTTGTAATAGCATTTTTTCCAAATACAGTTTTGAATTTTTTCTCTATAGACTACCTAGTTTACATACCAGCTAATAAAGTGGTGTAATTTTATTTTGTTTTTTGTTGCCATTAACGTCAAATATTAGCAAGAAAACAGTCATTAATCATCAAAATCGCATTTAACGTGCACATGCAGCTTTAACTCTGGTTTACATGACTACTGCAAACAATTTTTATTAAGATTGTGAGGGAGCTAGCTTATCGAATTTTCAAGTGGAAAGCAACCACTGCAAAAAATTACATTCACACTAGAGCTGGTCAAAGCAGTTCATTTAGTAAGTGAGTCGAAGTTAACTCACTCACTACAAGGAACTTGTGAACTAGTTCCAACTCACTTCGTTGCTTCGTGATTGTGGTGACCAAAAAAAAAATAAAGGTCATGCGGTGGCGGTATCACGTGGCGAATGGAACTGCAGTTTACCAAAAGGAGTGAGTTAGTTCATTCACTCACTTCAAGGAACTGCTCTTTTGGAACAGTTCATGCCGGAACGATCCATCTCTAATTCACACAAATATCGTCGATATTTTTTCCTGGATATAATATCTGTCCGTTTCACTCCTGATCAGTTTCTCATTGGAGATTTTCCTTCTCCCTCACAATCTCAGTGAAAATTGTTTGCAGTCATCATGTAAACCGAACTTTATCTTTATATTGAATATACCTATTTATATTTGATTTAAGTTTATTTTCACTAAGTCATGTATACTTTTTCATCATGGCGTAATTTGGCGTTGTTTTTTTTAAGATATCTATTTTCTAAAGCTCCTGGCAAATCTGCTGGTAAAAGCCGCCTGCAGCGAGAGCGGTGATTTTCATACCTGAATAATTTTACAGTCAATTGTCTTCCGTCTTTGTCTGTATGTAATTTTGTTTGGGCTTTTTTTATTCTAAGCAGTATAAAAGGCGAGCTATCGAAAATCATAAAAATTATAATACTTCCTTCTAAAGCTTCCGATCAAGATCGACAGAAAGAAAGAATTAATGCATAAGCTCGAATATAGCTGTTGCAAGTGTTGTATATTATGTTCTATAATGGTTAGTAAATCGTAATTAACATTCTCTGTGTAAAAAAATATTTTTGAAGATTTTTTAAACTTTATAAGCCTCCGACAAGAAAAAAATGTGATAAAGATAACTCAACCATAGAGAATGAAACAAATGAAGTGGAATTTTTAAGAGAACCTTACTTTACAGGACGTGTATGTGATTGCAGAAACAGTCCTCAGTAAAAGAGAATCAGCTTAGTATCAAAAATTAAATTGATATTGCCAAAGATGGCTGCAGTACTATGGTATCTGAGTTAAAGGGGGCAGTAAATACTAAATACCATCAAAAATGAAGCTATCATGTTGTCATTGTAATAATTATGCTCTTAATAATTATTCTCTAACAAAAGCATTAAAAATTCAAGAGGTACGAAATGCAATGGATACATGAAAACAGTTATTTCAAATGAAATAAAATAATAATAATCACTGGCGCAACAGCCCAAATTGGGCCTAGGCCTTGAAGTAATGTTAGAGCTATTTCCAATGGAACACTAGGAGGTGAAGTGGTCAGCCACACGCTCGTACGTGATTATTACCCCGATTATAACTCAGGTACTCATTTACAGCTGAGTGAACTGGTAGTCCAGCACCCAATCCCATTCTCGGAAATTACTTGTCGACAAGCAAATTCGAACCTGGTACTAGGTGCATCGAAGGCATGTGCTTTAACCACTAAGTCACCCAGACTACATTATTTCAAATGAAATGATATATGTATTGAAAAAACGGATTAGACGTAAGTTGATAAGCCCCTCTAATACCAGGTGGATAGAAAAGCACGAATGCATTCACTTCTTCCACTCTACTCTTCCACAAATAATCTGAAGCAGTCATTATAAGTGCAGTCATTGTATGTTTTTAGTTTTTTCGTCGCTCCTACTGCCGAGAGATGTTTCTCGACCCTCCAATGATTGAAGGACTGGCTCTACTCAACATTCATCGCAAATATCATTGACGCAGAAAAAATAGTAGATGATTTAGCAAAAAAAAGAATAATAGAAATATTGATTTGGTATCTACAGTGGAAAATTTTTTTAAAAAAACCTGATGAAACCATCACGGGAAATCCCTACCGACTACAATTGATGCACTTGAGCCGAGCTTTGAAGAAAAAACGGTTGCAACACGGGGAAAAACTCGACAAAGTGCGATAATTTTGCAGCATGATAACGCTACATCACATGTTGCAAAAACGATCAGAACCTACTAGGAAACGAAGAAATGGGAAGTCATACTCCAATCCGCTGTATTTACCCGGACATTGCTTATTCTGATTATCACGTGTTTCGTTCGATGGCTCATGGCCTGACTGAGCAGAACGGTTATTATTATGAGGATCCCAATAAATGGTTTAATTCATATTTGTTCTTGCGGCGTAGTATTGGTATGGTGACGAAAACAATTTTACGTAGCCGTTTTTCAACGTTTATTTGAAAAAGCAAGCCGTCCTAGACATTTCCTTTTGCGAGCACCGCTGGATCGGCCTGGTTGGTTGTTTTCCGGTGGCCGGGCTACTTTACGGATTCCGTTCGTTTTTAGTTTGGAGCAGGCTACAAAAATTAATTTTACGCAAATGAACGATTGATTAGAAAACACTATGCGGTGCCCAGAAGCAATATCTTTGCGAGGCCATATCTTATTGTTATTTAAATAATTTAAACATATACTGAGCTCCTCAAGGTTGCAGCTAAAGTTGTAAAGCAATATAATGAACGCGAAACAAAGGGTTTACTTGTATCTTGCGCTGTACAGTGTCCCAAAAAAGCTAGTTCTAAGCGAAAAGGCTGCAACCCACCAACAAATTTGGTCAAATAGAGACAGGGTCTTCTCTATTATCCATTATGCAACGCTAGTAAATTCAAACCAAAGCAGATATTTCGAATGCTCAGTGTAAGCGAGCAGAACCTATATGCACAATATAGTAGTTTCAGTAAGCAAAAGCATTAGTTCAAAGTAAAAAAAAACAATTTATTTGTGCGTTTCACAACATGCGGCCAAGCCGTTAGCACTTCTTGTTGTAATAAAAATCAAAAACAAAATCAAAAACAATCCACGTACCTTGCTCAGTCCTTAAATTTTACATTCTATTACTAACCAACAGAATATTCAAATACCCACTTCGGAAATACATCAAATCCTTGCGATCGTGAAGCTCCATATTACGAAACGGTCTGTAGTCCTTGTACGGATTCTCCTCCCCGTTAACAATAATTCGATATTCGAGTTTCTCAGCCGTAACGCACTCCCTCAATTCCCGAAAATCCAATCGGGCCTCTAATTTCGTGTACGAGGTGAACACAATCGGAATCCGATCGAATTCCAACATTGCTTTGATCCCGTCCTTCCACGTGTCCTTCGTCGTGCCGGCATACTCGTAGAAACCACAATTGAACGAAACCATCAGATGGGGTTTTTCATCTAGCGGCATATCCGAGCCCGTAGTCCATTGTTTTGTGAAGTCCTCGAATTTCTGTTGCTGAAAGTTAATTTGGATTTTCGTTTTATGGCTCTGCGTTTCGATTGAGTAGTTGACTGGATTTGAGATTTGCGGGACTTCCGGTCCGATGAGATAGAATTTGATCTGATGAATGGTTGGAAGCTGAGAGCAGAGGAATGCACAGTGAGTTTCTTGGAGAAAGCGATGTTCGTCGCGTGAACCGATTAGATAGACTACAATAGTGTCCAGTTCGGCGTTGATTATCCGGCAAACATTTATCGCATGCAGAATAGTGGCCACGCACGAAAAACCACTTACAGCTGCGTAGTATTGATAATCATCCAGCGTTGTTGGAGATTTTATGAGAGTCAGATTGGATACGGACGCGCAAGTGCTTTGGATTAAACTAAACAAGTCGTTCGGAATGTTCGGGTCAATAATCGGTGCTTTGGTAAAATCCAGCTCGACATTGAAGTCTTCAAGTTCGAAGAAATTGTAATAATATTTCAGGTACGTACACCATTTGGAATGATTGGAGTAGTCTTCAGTTTGATGCCCGACGCTACAGTAATAAACGGCTTCGCAGTGCTCGCAATTGAAAAGTTCCTTGCCATTGCGTGAGAAGCAAACTTGGCAATGTACCGGAAATGCAAGAAATTCAACTTCGTGAGTGTCCAGCTCACGTTTCAATATTCGGCGGATAAGACACTTAGCTATGATCAGGACTTTCTCGAATTCCTTCCACGAAGATACGGTGCCTTCCAGATCCATAACATGAGCAACGTCGCTCTTTTTCAAAATGTGCCGTATCGCCTTGCAGAAGGACTTGTGGATTTCCCAGTCCAGTTGTTGGTGGTCCGCGCTACAATAGCGAACGAGTCGGCATCCGGAACATAGTTGCAGTTGGTCCGAATCCGAATGGAGCGAGTTTTCTACTGAACATACGTTGCATCGGCGGGAGCTGACCGTCCATGGAGGCATCGCTGCGGTTATGTTAGTAGATCCTTGCAAGGATTCATACGATTATCATAAAGTAGAGCTTAATACTGTGGAAGATAACTTACAGGTACGAGAATCGATTCAAGCAGAAAACACAGGACTAGCGTCGGTTAAAATTGTACAAGGTTTCGTGGTGGGAAACGTACAAAGAATGGTGTTTACATATCAAAACTTCCGACGGCTTATTTACCGATATGTGGCTTAAATTCACATAGAATCGTCGATTGCAAGCTAAACTCGCTCAACAGTTGATAAAAAACGCGCGCTTTTGCAATATAACAAAATCAATGAACACAAAACAGAAAACACAACCGTCGAATCAAGAAGTAGAAGAAGGGGAATCGGGCGACGAAACGAATTTTTGTTTTGACATTTCGAGTTTGGTCTTAACCTCGAAAAGTTCTGACTGGGGCGCCAAAAGAACGTCCAAAGTGGAAAATAAGTCGCAAAAATGTTTACTCGATACGCCCTACGAGGCTTGTCGAGCAGTTTCGTAAGGCTGCAAATCGGAAAGGCCGTCCCCGATCCGTTCCGACCATCGGTGACCTTCTCGCGTTATTTACACGCAACACTACAAAGCTGTCGTTTCGAGGAGCCTCTACGCAGCACCGAATCGACGGCGAATGCCGTGGACCACGATGACCAGGTCAACACGAACCTGGAATCTTACGTCGATAAGGCCAAGGCGCCGCGTAATTTCAGCAACATAATATCCCGAAAAGATGCAATTCAACTGCTTAGCGACGTTCTGTTGATCTCACCGAAAACTGGCGAAAAGATCTTTCAGAAGGAGCAACGTTTAAGGTTTTTGAATTCGGAGAATTTCAGGAAGGTGGTCGATCTGATTCAGACCTATGGAATTTCACCGGAAACAGTCGAGGAGTATCCGTGGATTCTAGCAATGCAGTCACGTAAGTACCTGACTATTCTGTAGACTTAAGTTTGATGTACCCATCAGTGGATCCGACTTTACAAAGAGATGCGACCGTTGACTATAAATTTTTAGTCTCCCTTTGAAATGGGGGCTGAAGAATTGACCTTTATCCTACTTGCCCTAAAAATTGTTTAAGAAATGAGGGAGTTGAATGAAGAGTATATGGACAAAGATTAAGAGGCTCGACACATATGCCGGCCTCGACAAGTCCCATGTAATCTTCCAAGTAGAAATTCGTGCGGAGCGGGACTACTTGCTCTTCGAGCATTTTGCTTAGATCCCATCTGGTTCGGGATTGCTTACAAGAACTCAAAAAGCAAGCGAACTCAAACACATTTACACTAGCCTGGGTTCCAGGACACAGTGATATTGTGGGCAATGAATCAGCAGACCAGTTAGCGAAAAAATGAGTTGACTAACAATTTACAGAGCAAGTGCATTTTTGTGGAATACCAACTGCTGCGCAAAAGGAAGACTGGTGGATTGGATTAACATTTAAGCTGACCTCCATTCGCCAGGGATGGAAGGTCACTTCAACAAACGAACCTTTGATTCGCTCAAAATGAATCGGAATCCGGCTCGGCGCTTCATCATCATCATCAATGGCGCGACAGCCCAAATCGGGCCAGGGCCTGCAGGGCTCGGCGCTTACCCGCAATTAATTACAGGACACTGTAATACCATGGATACATTGCTTGTATACAAATTATGTTATTGAAATCATGATATGCGATACAAGATTTCAGACTGAAGACAGAAATGATGAGCCGACGAGTCCATTTCGAATATCTGAAAAATGGAGATGAATTTTAGTTTCTTACCTCGTTTTAAGTTTAAAAAATACTTTATTTGATACTGTTGGTTCTTTCTGTATAAAATAATTGAGCCCTTACTACTAGTTATCACAAATCTTATATATTGAAACGGAACTGAGTGTTGTGTTTCGCTTTGGGAAAATACTCAATTACATGTCACACACATGTTACAATTGTATTTTGTTTGTAGCTTCGACCACGAACGGACAATATGAACCGGCGCTTAAGTCCGAATCCACAAGTTAACATTACCGGCATTTCGGCCACCAACCACTGAGCAGATGAGTTCTGTTTACATTCTTATCAGATTCGGTAACACCATCAGGATACCAGACAGTAGTTGATTTGTTATAGGCAACATTGCTAATGCTGTTCTGGTAGATAATATCACAACCATGAACAGTACTAAAAAAATTATTAACATCTACCTCCCACCCCTGTCACTCAGTTATAAGTGTACTGCTGGTATTTCAGTTAGGAACATTAGGTCTGTTCTTTTTGCCCGCACCTTTTTAACTTTTCTGCACTAACTTTTCTAAACAACATTTGACGTCACAGCAATGACACAAATTCATACTAAAACAGTATTCTTGTCCTCTTCCATTCACCCTTTACACTTTTCTGCACTCGCTCGAGAGTTAGTGTAAAAAAGTGTAAAGAGTGCTGGCAAGAAGAACAGACCTATTGTCTTGTTCCGTGCGTGAATTTAAGGGGGGAGGGTGTGAACAGTTGGCTGTTCCACCCCCACAGAAAATATTGTTAAAATATCAATTTAAAAAAAAAAAAAAACATTTTTTACAAGGGTAAAATATCAGGTTTTGTAATAAATATGAAAAGCCATTTTTCACAAGGAGAGACCTTGTTAAAATATCAAGTTTGTAAAAGGTGGCCACCTTTTGAGTGGTGGAGGAAAAATTTTGGTTTCTAGTACCGCGTTTACATGGAGGATTGAATCCGGATTCAATCCTCTAAAATCGCATATAAACGCAGATCGGATCGAAACGAGATCGAATCGAAACCGGTTATGTCGTACATTTCATGTTTCGATCTTTGGATTCTCCATGTAAACACGGTATATATTTCAGCAACCGCTTACGCTAGGAGGCTGAAACATGAAATTTTTATAGAGCTTTGATAGTGCAACCATTTGCAAAAAAAATTGCTATTATGGGTCAAGGAGGAGAAAACGAGGTCTTCTTCCTGAATAGTACTCTAAGATTAATCACAGGACATTTGCTAGTTGGGCGAAAATTAATCCCATGATAGACCTCGTTTTAAACACCCCTAGAAGTACTCTTATTATTAAATGATTTTTTAAGAGGTTCAATGGAGATCTGATTTGATGGGACATACTCTTGCAAAAAGGAGGTCAAAAGAAAATTAATTTTTATAATAAGTATTAATACTGGTATGCGTTCATGTATAATATGCGTACAATATGCGATCTAAAATCACGCTACAGTGACTGTCCCGATTCTCAATTCACCTAAAAAATGAACGTCTTTTTTTAAAGATAACGAACCGGACTTAGGAGGTTAGGGTTGAATACACTGTAGTGTACAGTTCAGTCAGCTTAGGGATGGGAAGTTGGAAATCTTAACAAAGCCAATTCGCTGAAACTTTTTTTTTGTGAACAAAACATAAAATAATTTCCATTATAGATATTCTACGCAACAAACTTGAAACCGTATCGCAAATGAATGCACGAAAAATAGACGATCTCGTTCCTTTACTGCGCGTCTCAAATTTCCGTTTGACAAAAATCTTGTGCATAATGCAACAAGAAACAACTATTATACCCGACGGCAATCGTATTTACTACCTCGCGAATAAATTGAACTTAAAACCTCATATTGCAAGCAAATACATTTCAACGCGTCTTTTTATGCTTGAGATTCCGGTACAAACATTAGTTGCCAATTTAGATGCAATGTTGGACTATGGCGTGGCTCCGATCAGTATAATTCGCGATTTATGGGCATTTCGCTATACCACTACCTCGATCCTGGAGCGTTTGGAACGAGCGAAACGAGCACAAAAAGAGAAACTCATGCCATGGATGATACGATGTCCAGAGCCAATACTCCAAAAGTAAATTGACACGAGATCGTGGAATGAATGGATTTTCAATTAATTTCATTTTCAGGTCACTGAAACTGGCTCTGGACGAGAAGAAAATTCTTGGCAAGAACGACGATATTTATGACTATTTATCGCGACGTTTAGGTTTCGATATCGAAACGACTAAAGGGATTGTCTCGAAACATCCGGCCGTTTCGAAAATTCGAGCAACTAAGGTAAGTCGTCTACAGTTAGTGTTTTTAATATTAAATCACTCGATCAAATTTGTCGTTTAGATCAAAGAAGTTCTCGACTATCTTCTCGAGGAGGCCGGCTTTACGCGATTTGATGTTGCCAAAGTTCCACGAATCCTTTCGCATGGTCTAGCTACAACAAAACATCGCTTAGAAGAGTTAAAGTCACACGGCTGTATACCCAGTAGTCTAGTAATAGTTTGTAAGAGTCAACGTGAATATAAAAAATTCTTAAATCAGTGGAACGCGACCAGGAATAAAATCAATAAGCAACAAAACTTGTGAATTAATAAAACTGACTTGTAAATACATTAATATTTCATATATCTCTTTATTTGTTTATATTTATTAAAAGGGTTTTTTTTTTGTAACAAGAATTTTTCAGAAAGCACTTTTGGGCGAAAAAAAAATGAATACAAAGGTCATGTCAAATTCGTGATTATCAAAAAATAGTTTGCAATTGTTCAAATTCTTTAAAGCGATTGCAAAAATATTCTCTCATCCTGCGATTGTTCTACATTCCTACTTCTCACTCTCATCAATTTAAAAATACAATTTCAGGATGTTTTCTTTGTTTAAAAGCAGATGCATACGATTTAGCGAAGCGTAGTTTCGAATTGATTTAATAAAATTCATACGTAAAATTTCATTTTGTATACAACTTAACAATAGATAAAAATTTGTTACTATTTTCATTTCGCTATGATTGATTGATAGATCTTTGGAATTATAAGAGCACACTTATTTTTGAACTTTTCGATTATTTTATGTACGAGTAGTAGAAGTTAAAAAAAGACAAATGAAATGTGTAGATGATAAGTCGACGAGGCTTGAAAATTGTCACAAAAGCATCTTCATTTTTTGTGACTAGAATCATACGAAAAAAAAAACATAAAACAAAATTCATCTCTTGATAGAACACTTTTTTACTACACGAGTAACAAAAACTATGTAAGGCTCTTTTTCTTTACCTAGATAAAGAGCTGGGTTTTGTAAAATTCATAGTGAATCATCAATTGCACCATAGTCCGTAAAAACTTATAATTAGGGTGAAACAAATACAAAACAGAACATGTATAAAATCAGAAATCTAAATCAGTAGTATCACAAGTAAGAAGGAAAACCACAACATAAAAAACTGGAAAGTTGTCTTATTCTCGAATTTTTTTACGTTCCCATGCAACTTGCATGGACCAAATACTCAACGGTCGCATATAACCACACGCGCGAAACTTCTTTTCGGCATACAATGCTTCCGGAGTTTCGAAATTCATTCCAATTCGTTCGGATAGGGTTTTATATAGACCACCGGCTGTTTGAAATGCTTGTTCAATCATTCCCTGAAAATGAAAAAAAAGTTTATAAATTTATGAATATTTTGATTTAGCTTAGAGATATAGGGAGAGTTCGGGAGACTTGAACATATGGGAGAGATGAACCACCTCAAATATCTCCTTCAATTTTCCCTTCAGGATAGGGGATTAAGGTTCACGCGATACGGAGCATCGGTTACTTGCATCTCACAGAAAAAGTGTACTATTTGCAACTCTTTTGCCTTTCCATTGTCATTTTCCGCTCATTGGAGATAACGTGGTGTCCAGCAGAGCAGCTTAATGCCTATTAAATTGAAGGTTCTCAGTGATCCTTTAACCACTCAAAGCCTCTACGATTGGCACGTCTCCAACGAACCATCTATGTCGGACCATGCGCATATCAGCTTTAACATCAAAGTCAGACAATCGTGGGAGGTCGAAAGACCCATTCCAATTTGAACTAATTGACCTGTGTATAAAGCAACTCTGGAGGAATTACTCCCAAATTTCAGTCTTTATGGCCCTATCAGGAACGAATGGGAAGCTGGAGTAGCATCCACGGTCCAATAGCTATGAAGCTAGTTCTCCACTCAATAAGGCCAAAAGATATGTGCAATGGTGGAATGGATAATTTTAAAAGCTCCCGACAAGAGTTAGGAAACTGTTTAATAGAGCCAAAGAGATGATTTTACTCAGGGTCTCCATAGGTGAAAGTAAATCCACTCAGAATCTGAATTCTTGATCTGGCTACTGAATTACAAGCACACAGAATGTGAGCTGTAGTTTCACAGAATAGGCAAATTAATTTAATTCCGAAATAAGTTCGATTTTCAAAATTTGTTCGCGAATTTTTCGATGTAACTTTGACTAATCGCAAAGTTATTAAACGCTTTTTTATCTCACCTCTTGCATCATAGTTGCAGCAAGTGCATATGTAATACCAGTCCACATTTCTTCGCTTTGTACAGTCGTCATGTCGATATGTCCAGTTTTTTCCGGATCTGAGTTCGGGATAAAACCATTCACAGCACCCAACGAACCATAGCAGAAACCGAGGACATTATTCTTATAAATCGTTTTTAAAGCTGTTCGAACATTTTCCTTTGGGAAGACCTAAATGAGACAGAAAGTTAAACTTTAAACATCGAGAAGAGTTCAAATTTTCTTACATCATAATCAAATCCACACGCCTTTAAATACCATTGCCCGCATAATTGATCCGACATAATGGTGTCTTTGTTGTCTTTTGACATATCAAATCGATAGTAGTTTCCATTCCATAGTTTCTCTTCGAAAGATTGCTTTCCTTTTTCCAGGATTTCCTGATAACGTATGCAATCGTTTGGCTGATCGAGTGTCGTAGCCATTGCCGATATACATTGTAGTGCAGCTAGCCATAAACCACCACAGTATGAACTAATATTAAAATATAAAAATTAATCGATGAGTGTAAAAATTGTCTTGACTACTATTACCTGGGACCTTCCATAACCCACGTATCGTAAGTTTGATCCGGCAGCTTACAGTTCTCTATAAGCCCATCATCATCTTTGTCCCATTCTAGCGATTTTTCCATTACGAGCTTGCAAGCAGGATACATCGATTTCAGGTACGTTATAGCATCCATTAGATAGACTTTTCCGTTTGACTCGTTAATATACATAGAGGCGGATTTTTTATTTTCTGAAAAAAAAAAATGAGGCTTCAAGTCACCGAGAATGATCAATTAATTAGTATTTTAGTACGGTTCTCGTTTGCCGCTTTAGTACGATTGTCCTGCAGATACATTTCGTAAAGACTGTCCTTGTCGATAAACTCGATTGAGCTAAATTTACTGGCGTTGTCCGCTTGAGCTTGGGCAAGTTCATTGAGAACGTAGTAGTCGCGGTATACTTGAAGTACAAATTTTACATTCAAATCCCTCCATTCGGACACATCGTGAATTGGATAAGAATTTAAGAGGACGAAAGGTTCTTCTTCTGAAAAATTATCGAAATATAAATCAGTTATTCTTGTTATAGGCAAACTAGTAACTTTACCTGGATCGCCTAGATCATGTGGAACAGAATCCTTTACTTTCCGTGAAGTGATTTTGCCATCGTATAAATGTTTACGACTGTCCAAAACTTCAGCTGTTATTGTATCCTTGAAGTCATACTGGAGGCTGACCTGAAAGACAAGAGATGATATCAAATTACGTTGACGCTATTAGAATCCTAGTGAGTTTTATAAAAAAAAAAAGATAAACTTTATTATTTTAAAGTTAATGTTTGGGTTGCGGAAAAAAATGTTCTACTCTTGAAACTCCCAAAAAATCCCTGCTATATTTTGGTAAACACTTCTCGTTTCTGCTTTTAATATGTACATAAAACACATCATAAGCAGCTTATTCATCTGAGAACAAACACGGTAAACTGAACATATATTAGTATGGATCTATTTGCCTACAACCGAGGCGCGGTAACACGTTCACGTTCAAGACGAAACTATTCGGCTGACATCTGGTGCACGTCGGTAAAGAGAATTTTTGCTACATTATTTAGTTTAATACTTTTTTCATTCAACTCGCGTTATGAAGTCAATCAGTTGCTCCATGGAATGAGAATTTATCGGGTTCCTCAACTCCCGATAAATTCTCAAATTCATATCGCCTTTTTTGCTACTGAAGAGTTCTGTGGAGATGTCCCAGTCTCTCGAGTGTTTTTTGCTGGTGATAGAGCGTTGCGCAAAAGATTTTTGACTTCTTTTTCGTGGAAGCCTGCGCGTTGACTCCATGTAACTGTGATGACGTTTATTACCGATTGACATCGGCTTTAGAATTTATCATTCTTTTGGGTGAACGTTGCTTAAAGGTTCGCGTCCACTAGGTTGGGCGGACCTGGCCGAGGCGCATATCAAAAATCCGCCTACCATACATTGTTATGGAAATGCGTCCAATAATCGGTGCCCGACGGATTTTGCGGGCGGATTTTCGCTTGAGCAAAATTGTGCTCCGGCTTGGCCCACCTCGCCTCACCATAGTGGGACACAGCGAAATTGATGGGCTCGGTATTTTCCGTCTCTCGTGATCTGTCCCAAGTGGACGCAGAAACAAAAATCCGCCCGCACCGTTGCGATGCGACCCGTTTCAAGTGGGCGCGTACCTTTAAACTACGGTATGTTTGTGTCAGTTTGTGCAAATCTTTATTTCTATCCACGTTTAGTTAGCTTCTGTTTTATCTAAAGAGAAACCTGTACCAGTTCCACCAGTATCAAATCTATCATTAAATTCTACCACAATGACGACTACAAGTCGTTCTAAACTCTACTGCCTTATTCACCACTGAACTCCCGCGAACTAGTGAGCTAAAAGAATGAACTAGTTCGCGAGGGATCGGGAATCGGAAATTATCGCTCACTATGGTGAACTAAAATTCGCAAGCCTAATAAGTATGCATTCTCTCTAGATTTACTGATGTCATCAATCTGTGAGCCTGCTTGTTGTGTACTAAATTAAAAAGGGAATACCTTCAAATTAAGTGCCAAGCGCATATACTTATTTCAGAATGAATGAAGAGCAGCATTGTAATCCTAACAAAGCATCGACAATAATATATTTTTTATCACTAAAACGGCGGTGATTCTTTGATTTTCTTAACTTACCTGCAAATTCGGCCAAAGATGTGTTAAAGCATGAGATGCATAAAAATGAACATCGTACGTATTGTACATACGATACTCGTGACCTTCTAGATAAGCAAATCGACCGTAAGCTAATCTATAAATTTGATGACATGATTAGCGTGAACTCTACGCATTTATTGAAATATACCTTGGATCATCGTAGTCTAATTTTTTGCCCAGACTGGAATCGATGTTCAACCATAAAGTTCCACCGTCCGATATAAAATACAGTTCGTTGAATATCGCACTCTTATACCAATCTGGAAGACCGCTAGAAAGGTAGGTAAAATTTCAAACAGGGGATTAAAAAATTCCTTAATTAAAAGGACGTCGTTCGTACCTATCTTCGAGTACTGGTCTTTGCCATGCTTCGATCAATTTCTCCCAGCTAAAGTAGTTCTTCAATGCATAGTCACATATTTTTGGTCCCGCTTCGCCATCCGTTTCGAAATATTTGGTATAGTATCGTGAGTATTTTTTCATTCGTAGTGGAAATTCAACGTGAGGCATGTCCCATGCTAAGACAAATTCCAAATCATATGTTGTTTTTGGTTTAACAGCTACTTGTGAGCAAAGAGCAATTGCTATGTCCTTGGCTAATTAATTTAAGAAACATGATTAATTTTTCGTCCCGTTAAATACATACTGCAGAGTCAGAACTTACACTTGAAACTATCATCTAAGCTCTTTTCGCTTAGCTTTCCCGACTCCTTCAATTCATTCCACAACTTCTCACCGTTGCCAGCCGGATCAAATTTCACGCATCGCGTTATATTGATTTCGGGCCGTTGTCTGCAGCCTAAGCAATAAGTACATTGTAATCCGGTAATAGTTTGCTTAATGCTGACACCTTTTGATTGACCTTCGGAAAATGTGTCGGACGTTGGAGCACCGTCGTGGTCTTGTTTTTTAGACCCAGTTCCATTCTTAAATGTGAATGTAATCGACACTTTTCGTTCGGCCTCGCAAACATTTTCCACAGACCAAACAAAAACGGCACAGGGTAGCGACGTGTCCTTGTACTCGTGCGGCAATATTGGTGATATTTGACGTCCGATTAGCATAATGCCGTATTCAGATAAGTCGATTTCGGTCCAAGCGCGTGGATACAAACCTGTGTAATCGCATCGTGACGGATCTAAATTACTTTCCCATGTATTCAGTGTTCCTTTTGGTCGACTGTAATATAATCGATGCGATTTAGCTTTTATTCTATTCCGCGCGAACATGAGTTCGACAATTTGAAGTACATTATGAATAGCCATCGTGCAGATAATAAAGATTTAATGTACAATAAACAGTGCGTGTGTGCATAAGTAAGTTACCCAACAAAAAGCCAAGATTGTAGGTGCATGCAAAAAGATTGGGTTTATTAAACACATAAAGCAATGTATAATTTATTTATAGTAGAGTAAGTATTTCAAACAATCATTAACATTCGCCACTAAGTGCATGCATTAAGCAAGAGTTCACACAACAGAAATGGCCTAAGCAAATAATCCACTACTAAGAAATCTCAATTATCCTGAAGATGAAATGAAACCGACGGGAAGTATCTCAAGGAAAATGTTGAGGATTTGATCGGATGAAGAAGGTACTGATTAATTCAAGCAAAAAATTCGAGGTGAACCATTCGCCAGTTGAAGGACCCTAGAGATTTGCAGCACTATATAATGTGTATGATGTTGCGATAACAAATCTCAATAACGATGTGACCTGGAATCAAGAAGATGCTCAGTGCACCAGTTATTATATGGTTATTATATATGTTTCAGCGTTGTACACTTGAAATTCAAAAAGGATTTCAAGAAGAGCTCACCGGTGAGCGGATTGATTACCGAGCACAGTTGAAATAATTATTTGTATAGAACACTAGAAAAAATAACTTTTAAGGAGTTTGTTTTTTGAAAGAAATAAGTACTTTATTATAGTTTTTGCTATGCGGAAAACAAAACAGTTAAAGTTTAATTGACGATCGTAAAAATGCCCTAAATCTCTTGAATTACTTTGAAATGGGACTTGGCAGCAAATCAACCGTCGTGCCACATAAACACTCGTAGTCCTGTTTGGAGAATGCTGTGCCCTCAAAGCTAGAGCTAACAAAGGCTTGGTGGCGTAGAGTTCATAATTTATTGTAAAGTATTGTCGTATTTGTCTTTAATAGAATCTTTTTCGTCATTGGATGAAGTCAGTAGTGGAACGTGCACCACAGTGCCACATGAAATAGTCAGCATGACGTACTTCTAGGCTACATGTTGTCGGAATGCATGAAAGAGAATATCTCTCTTTACTCCACTCAATTTGAAGCAAAAAAATGTTGGTCCTTTGGTTAGATGATTGAGGACAGAGTAAGTGATGATTGATAGGACGCAAATGTTTTCAGATACTTGATACTGATATTAGCTTGCCCAATGGATGGTTCGCTACAGGGCATTTATTCTCTAACTTGAAGTACTCATGAGTGCTATTTAGGACAATGTCATACGCAGTCGTTAAGAACAGGAAATAACAAGCGGTGGATGAGGATCAATACAGAATAACCACTAAAACCCAAAGTTCTCTTTGATGCTCATTGAATGATCATAATATTTATAATGCTAATCATACTGTAATAGTGGAGGAAACATCCTCACCGTGGAATTCGTAGGATGCTCAGAGTGCAGGATGACCAGGAAAGGGTTTTTAACATTTCGCCAACCAGCTGAAGGAAAAAGATCTACGAGGGATGTTATTGTTTAAAAGTAAGGAAATACTGGGTAGATTCATAACTTCGACCCCCCGGCACATTTACACTGCGGTGTTGAAGGCAATTAACATAGGAGCCAATACATCAAATACGAAAAGAACTTAGTTTCACAACCGTCGACAGGAAATTACAACAACAAATTTTATAACTTTCACGTACTATTCAAATTGTTCTTTTTTGAATGAATGATCTGGAAACATGTGGAAACGGGAGAACCGCGGATTTATTTCTACGTTGAAAACACAGCGACAGGGAAGGAAATCAGACAGCTAACATATTTTATGTCCACTAAATACTCATACTAAAATCTGAACCTGGAGATTTCAGTCGACATATATCGCAAGGCCGGGCGCTGAATGCGAATGAAATTCCTGAAATAGGAGGGTCAAATTCTAATGATCTATGAAACTAATGTACACACCAAATTACGTGACTGACAGGCTAAAGGACCAGACAATCAGTAAACTTTTACTCTCTGCTGGGAAACCATGAAAAATTTATGGAAAACAAATATTAATTTGCATCAATGATTACGAAGGATACTGTATCAGAACAAATCAGCCATCTGAGACGGAAGCAGCGGAATCCCTCGTAGAATCTTCTCAATACTGGAACATGGAAAGCCCTCTGGCACAAACTACCTGACATCCAGATAAGATTATTATGGGATCGGTAAACGCCGTGCTAGGACGTCTGAATTTCCAGCGAATATTCTCATCATAGCTTACACCTTAACGGATTAATAGCATTGAAAACGTGTCTAAACCTTCTTTGAAGAATTCTCCGGATAGTGAGAATAGCCTTCAATTAGTGTCGGGTTGTTCTACTTTATGTTACTGCGAGAACGAAAAATTCAAAGTCATCCTAATACACGTAGTGTTTCCTCCCTACCTCTTCTATAACAGGTGGCTGAAAATGATATAGTATTGGCATTATACATGTACAGAACGTCGAATACGTAAAGGCAACTAGCTCTAATGTTCAAAACCGAATCAATCTTGAAAGCACACTTCTCAAATGCACAACATAATCACAACATGCAAATGCTAATTTTCAGTACACCATAAACCATCACCGAAAAATTACTCTGCATTTCGCTAGGGATATATACCTGTAACTGGATAATAAACTCTGGAAAATTGTATTGTCCCGCTCGTCCTTAATTGTAATAATAAACTGATTAGCAAAAACCGTATTATATTCGTAGACTCCCGGTTTCATTTGGAAACGACAAAATTCGCCAGCAAATCCTCGTCCAATTGTTCCGGATCCAATTCCACCAATCGGTACACCATAAATTTGTTTCCCTTGCTCGGCGTAGTAGTAGTCCATTAGAACGCGACGTCCTTCTCGTGTCACCTTCCAGTAATACGACATGTATCTGTGGAAATATAGAAAATTATTATTAGATGGAAAAATTGGACAGAACTTGGATGGACGATAAAAATATATTTAACAAAAATGATCAAAAATTTCAGCATTTAGAAAGTGAGAATGTTTGGTTATTAAGAACATTCTTATATGTACCCTGTGGACAATAAATAGTAAGACTTTGTTCATAATTTTAAAATTATTTATTTATTCTTCCAAATATATTTCGTCCCCCTTAAAGTAATCCCCCCCGGCCACAATACACTTGCGCCAACGTTTTTTCCAATCCTCGAAACAGTTGTTGAAGTCAATTTCAGGAATAGCCTTCAATGCGCGTAGCGATTCGCGTTTAATGTCTTCAATTGTCTCAAAACGGTGTCGCCGGAGCGGTCGTTTGAGTTTACTGAACAGCCAGAAGTCACACGGAGCTAAATCAGGCGAATACGGTGGTTGTGGAACGATATTGGTTGAATTTTTGACGAAAAAATCACGAAGAATCAATGCAGTATGCGACGGTGCATTATCGTGGTGCATTTCTTAGGCCCAAATTATCTTTTAAAATGGTTTTCACTGATCCTTCCGATATTCCAACGATGCCAGTAAGGTCTCTAACTGTTAGTCGTCGATTCTAAAGCACCAATTCCTTAATTTTATTGACGTGTTGATCATCAGTTGATGTTGATGGCCGTCCTGGACGTGGTTCGTCGTCAACGCGTTCTCGACCCTCTTTGAACAGTGTGTACCAATCAAAAACACTTGCTCGCGACATACAATTATCACCGAAGGCCTTTTGCAACATTTTGAGCGTTTCAGCACCAGAAATTTGATTCCGTACACAAAATTTAATGGAACTTCTTTGTTGAATAATTTCACTCATTGTAAAAATCGCCGAATGCACTTTTTGTACTTCAGAAAGACAAGCGTTTGCTAAAAACTAATGATTATTTTGATGTGATATTTGGCACAGATGTCACTGAGAGTCATACCAACCTAGAAAAAAAAAATATCGACGGATGGGTTTCCGCGCGAAATTGAAATTAAAAAGTCTTACTATTTTTTGCCCACAGTATATATCTAAATAAATAAATGCTGCTCACACTTTAGCCACATTCTCGGTAGCCGAATGTGAGCGTAACACCCATTTTCCACTCTTATTTTCTTTACTTTTCAACAATTATCTCTCCAATAAGTTGCGATTTAAACTTTCAACCTATCCCCGGAAACAAGTTATGTTGAGCAGGTTCAAATCAGACGAAGGGCCCATTGTGTCCCAAATTCGAACAGAAAAATATTAACGAAGAAGACAAAGTCTGAATTGGGCTAGCGTGCTTGCTATACAAAATAATTTACCGCCGCATATGCTGGTTCAAACCATGTTTAGACGAATATTTTGTTGATGATATAGCAAAGAGTGTTCTGGTTTACCTTAAAAATGATAAAGTGCTCTAGGCTCCGTAAAAACTTTGGCTTTTAACGGCGGACGACTGACCTCTGGAGCATTCAGTCACATAGTCACGGCGTAATTCTATGTATACAGAAGCGATTCGTAATCGAATGGTTGAAGAGGAGTGGAGTGGATCAGGAAATACCATCGCAAAGATTGCTGCTGAGGCTTAAGCTAAATGGCCCTTACCGATGGCGACCGAACCGCAATAGATCCAGTCGAAAAAGTCAATCAATCACATGGTGGCAAATTTTACTCTAATGAAGTAACTCTAGCATTACTTCAAGGCGTAGGCCCGATTTGGGCTGTTGCACCATTGATTATTATTAAAAACCAATTTCGCCCTACTTTACAGGAATGTGCGGTATATTGACAAACCAATTGAATAGAAGGCACTACAAATTTGCAACACAGCCACGGATAAGGATACCTCCGACGCCAAGAACGGTATTTTCATATGCTTCGCGAACGTCACGGATTGCCAAAGCGTCAGTTTGCCACGGAGAAATGTGCCAACATTTAACTGGGTAAACTTCCGGACATTACACTGCACAATGGCGAACATAAACGGATCCACTAGGTATATGGGTCTTGTAGCCTGGAAAAATGGTTACCTAGTTTATTTACCTCTCGAAGTTCAATGTACTTGCCCAACATTTCTCCAGGTTCCCAAGAGATTTTCTTCAAGGCCCTCGAATAGTCGGTCATCCAAAAGGGATGCGAGGTATAGTGATGATGATGTATAGTAGTCGATCAGAAAAATTTTCTCCGAGTTTTCGAACAGTTACTTAACAAATGATTCTTGTAGGTTTGCTTCGGTTGACCGCCCATAATACGTACTAGACTAAGGCCTATAAGGACCGTTATATTACCGACAGTATTTCGAAATTCGGTCCTACCTGCAGGACCATTTTGAGCTGTCGATGAACCGTTGGATTCCCATGACCTCAGTTTCGGCTAGGCCACAGAGACTGACGAACCTATCTGATATAGTACCTATCAGATATAGAGAAAATAGAGACCTCCTCTCATTTGGCTTCTACAGAAGTTATTTAAAAAAAATCGAGCCAGTACTATGGTGTAAACATATATATATAAATTTTTGAACGAAGTCAACCTGTTCATCGTTTCTTGCTTAACTCGCAGTATGGCATATAGTTGTATACATATGTCCATTTAAAATTGGTTTTCTTAGTTGTGTTCAACTTGAGTAAAAATCGCGACATGTAACAAGTAGGCTTGCGCATTCTAATTCACATTAGTGATCGCGAACGAACTAGTTCCCTAGCCCTTGCGAACTAGTTCGCAGTTCACTCACGGACGAACTAGTTCCCATCAAGTTCAGATTGAATGTGTTGCCCTAAAAAAAAAAGTCACCAATCAGGAAGGAACTAGTTCCTTTCAAGTTCGGAGTGAATGTGAAGACCTAAAAAAACAAAAAAAAAGGTCCCACTCAAAAAGGGTCCTCGCTCAGGAAGGAACTACTTCCTTCTTTCAGTTCCAACTTCGCGGAATTATACGTGGTAAGCAAATGTGATGACGAACTACTTCCTACAAACGAACTAGGACCGGAATTCACTGCGAACTAGTTCGTTCATTTCACTTATGGGAACGATCTTCCAAACTAGTTCGTTCACGAACTGCACAAGCCTAGTAGCAAGACCAGGGCAATTTTACTGAGTATTTAACGGGACCATCAAAACATAAATTATCTTGATTGTTATGTAACTAGGGGCCTCGGCAGTACTGATTCAACTAGGACTTCCAATTTTACTAAGATAGCTCTAAACAAGTAAATCGAGTTCAATATCAGACGGGTAGTACCGCGAGTTCATTAGTCATAGTAGCTGGAATATTCCAATGCCCCGACATAGGTGTGTGCAGAGTTTTCTGCATTGCTTTTCTACCAGACATTGACTTCGTTGCACTGCAGTAAAAGACAACATTTAGTTAGTCAATTTTTTTATTCTGTCTGCAAATTTTCAAAAAGAAGTCCCAAAAATAACATTGTGCTTCAGAAACAGACGAACAAAGCAGTACTCGACCGATTCTAAATAAATTATAACTTCTAGCGTGATGCTTTCCATCACTAGGAACTTTGATTGCATTTTAAACTGCGAATGAGTGAATGTGAATAAATCTTACATTAAAGTCAACTTAACTTGTTAAACATAATAGACATAATTAAGTTCTGTTTCCATAAACCAGTCATGTATATTTTCCGATACGATTTTTTTTAATTTGATTTGATTAGATATAGAATTACACCTAATCCAATCCGATAATAATTAAATGAAGAAGATAAGCACTCCAGGCTGATTGCATATTTATTTTCTCTCGCTTCATGTTTATGGCTGAGATAAGAACAGGTGAGATAAACCGACATTCCTCCATTTTCTTTTCAATATTTACCTAGATTGCATACGATAATTTGAAGTATTGAATGCTTTGGATTAAACGAAATGACAGATTATAGCTGTAGCTAATAGCTACAACTAATTTTCGAAACAGTACTATTTTTTGGTGTCTGCTCACTAGTATGGGGATTCTCCCGTTTTACTCTACTTGGGATTGAAAACTGCACAAGGTTCAGCTGACACCATCTCTATCTCTACTTTATATTGATTACTATGTCACTTTCCGAAATCCAAGTATGTAATCCAATTAGGTAGTTTCTTGATTTACGTGGAAGTCAGTAGCGATTCCCTAGCTGGAAACTAGGTGAAATGCTGCAGAGGCCGTCTTCATAGTGGAAGTAAAAACCGATTCTATATCTCATTAGACATACAAAATATTGCGGAATTTGAGAAAATGTAAAAAAACCCCTTTACACTCACTTCGAATTAAATATCGAAAAATCCTGAAAATAGATTGTCAAACTTAAAGAGATATTGCGAAAATTCGTGGGTTAATCAGTAGCGTGGCGTCCAGGGAAGCAAAATATCTAAAACGCGTTATCTAAAGAAACCCAGAAGAATACGCATGGAAGCACTTTGAAAGTTGCATCTATGAGGGTTCATTCCATTTCGTAGTTAACCCACTGTGACGTCATGAAAAAAAATTGTCATACACTGGACAGTGAAAGCAATAAGATATTGGCTTCCAAGGTTGTAGAACACATTCTTGGCTGCAGTGGTTAAGCTTTCAGCAAGCAGAGATCTGATAACACATAAGTGCTACCAGAGTAGGATAGAAATTGAATTCTGAACGAAGTTTGGAATTGAATTGTGGTAAGTAGTTTAATTATATTTAATTTGGTTTTTAGATCTCAGGAACCCCTTACATAAGCCTAGTACTGTGTTCAGCGAAACGAACACGAACGAAAAAGTCACCTTCGAAGCGGAGTGAAATATTCTACACCGTTCGCTACTAGATGTCATTGATAAAAACACGCGCGAAATTTGAAAATATTAAAAATATGTCAAGTAATTACTATTCCATTCCGTCCCCGAACACAGTACTGCAAAACGAACGAAATATTTCGTCGGTGAAATGTCAACGAAAATTCCATTTTTTTTATATGAACTTTGACAGTTCATTTCGTTTCGCTCGGAGCACAGTACTAGGCTTTACGCAAGGAGAGTGAAACTTGGCACTTATGTAGAAAAATGGCGGGTTGAGGAGTGTGGGAATGGAGGGAAAAGCAATGTGTTCGAAGTGAAGTGCTTGAAAGCTGAGGTTGAAACATTCTAAATTACATATCTCCTGAACAGTTGATGTTAAAAGATTGAAACTCTGTGGTTGAGGATATTAATCAAAAGCTAAACATTTTTGAATTGGGGAGTGCTGTTTAGGGGTGGGGTAAAAAACTTAGGATTAAAATATCTTACGAACCAATCATACCAAGAAGGTAAAATTTGGTTTGTGTATTTAGGATTACAAGTGGAGCCCATTAAATGTAACACTTTTGAAATGGGAGGTGGAATACGAAAGTGAAGCGGTACCCTTTTTTAAAAAAAACTTAAGGGGCTATACGCAGTCACAACTTTTCAATAGAAAAAATTTTTTTTCTCTCATTTTGGAAATATTCATATATTTAAGTATATTCACAGAAAGTTTCATCTCAATCCGACATTGTAAAGACGAAGGAATTTTTGAAACTTTGAACGCGTTTTTCTCAAAACTATGTTTTCCAAGTTGGTGATCCAAATTTCTCGGAAACGGCAAAACCGATCAGTCTCAAATTTTTACACAATCTTTATAACCGTATTTTTTTATAGATTAATCGAAGGTTTTTTTTCTCTGATAAATATTTTCCATTTTATAAATAATTTAAGGCCGAAATTTTTCTCGAAAATCGAATTTTCTGTTTTAAAAGCCGCCATTTTGTTAAAGATTTATATTTTGCGTAGTCCTTCGATTAATTTCTAGATAATTCATTATACTATCGAAATCTTTTTGGTTTTTTTATTTTAGATGATCCTATCTAGAGATATCGAGATCACCGCAAAACACTTTTTTTAATAGAGTTCTCGGCAATCAGCTATAGGCTTTACAGAAAAAATACTTCAAAAACATTTTTTTTTTCAGCCTTGTGACTGCGTATAACCCCTTAAGTAATGTTTTGATTGAGAATCATTGACGACCCCATGTGCACTGCTTGTGACGAGAGCGACGACACGACGGCACATTTTCTTCTCGAGTGTCCAGCTTACTCTTTTGCAAGAATGCATGTATACGGCGTCGATGTTATGAGGATGGATGAACCCCGTTCTCGCTCACTACCTGAGCTTTTGAAATTCGTGAGGAGGACGAAAAAGTTCGAGTAGAGACTGGGGATTCGAGTATAATGGGCCAGGTGGCCTGAATGCTCAAGACTCGCCTTTTAGTGTGTCTTCCCCACACCAAACAACAACAACAACAACAATGTTTATATGTCAAGAACCGTACTAGATATAATCTTAGAAATTTTACAGGAGCTAGGACCAGTACACTTCTAATAAAAAAACATTTTAAAAAAGGTAAAAAAAAGGTGTCGGGTTCAACAAAAAGGTATGATAGTCACAGAGTCGGCTTTCTTTCGATTGAATATTTCCACTTACGCTATACAAATTTGTGATATTTTCATTTTTCAAAGAAACTCGACAATCGCTCGTCGTGGCAAAAAGATGATGTGCAAAGTTTACTTTTAGGTAGCTTGTAATGTGAACAATTGGGGGGGGGGGGTGATATTTATCCGATCCCGGGATGATCAGATGATCAGCTCTCAATGTCGCAAGAGAATCGACATTTTCTTGAATATCAATAATATCAAGATTCTAAACATTGGTGGAGATAGACACAGGAAAATTTAAGACTTTTGATAGGATCACCGATCACTGGACTTTACTTTAATATCGTTTTCCAGCAAACGCTTACAAACTTCGTAGCCAATGCCACTAGCACCGCCTGTAATCACAGCGTTCTTTTCGTTTAAGGTCATCCTGGTGAGTCTTTGCAGCACACTCTTTAACTGATGATTGAAGTATTGGAGAGAAACACTAAGCAACGGAAACTGAGTGGTAACCTTAGACGTCGGTTATCTTTTATAGTCGGTTGAGATCGACAGATTCTTCCTACTACTTAGGACGAAATGATCCGATCCCGTCGTGGCGAAAAAGATGATTTGCAAAGTTTACTTTTTGGTTGCTTTTAATGTGGAAAATTTTGGGGGGGTGGGGGGGTTGATATTTCTCCGAGCGATTGTCGAGTTTCTTTGAAAAATGAAAATATCACAAATTTGTATAGCGTAAGTGGAAATATTCAATCGAAAGAAAGCCGGCTCTGTGAATATCATACCTTTTTGTTGAACCCGACACCTTTTTTTACATTTTTTAAAATGTTTTTTATATAGGTATATATCACTTCTTTTTGTTGTATAATATACTGAGTTGTCCGTGTGTGTCATTGCCAAATTGCGTAGTATTGCTCCATATCGCTAGTCACAGTTTATCAACGAGTTAACAACAAATTGCTCCATATCTTCAATTGCTGAATGTTGTTGTATGTTTTCGTGACGTTAAAATTTTCTGGAATTGCTGCAAATTGAGCAATTTTAATCGCTCGTGTAAAAGCACCATTATTCGTCGTCAGCGATTCCGTAAGAGATTCGCCAATTTTCGAGGCGATACTCGATAATTGCGGACCCATGAAGGAGTGCAGTTCGCCATAAAAGTCCTCTGTCGACTGGCTCTCACCTACAGTGGAATCGAAATCAAGTCCAGTAGGATACAAAAAGAAAATAATTTCGAAATTTATTTCTCAAAAACCACAAACCATTAAAAGCTAAAAAGTGACTATATAGAGCCAATATAGAGATATCCTGGAAAATATATGGTTTATGTATTTCTTAGGAAGTTTCAGGATATCATAAGATTTATCCAGCTACATATATAAATTTTATTTTTTTTACCACCATCAGTGCCCGTTCCAATAATGCGTCGAAAGTTTAGAGGTAGGACTTTATTTTTTTTTTGCAATTTTTTCAAGATTTCCCATTCTCACTTAGCTTTAATATTTTTTAATAATAAAATATTGTGATCGACCTGAAATTTCTAAAGAATTTGCTACCCTGAAATTTTGTATTTTCACGTTTTAGGACTAGTAAACTTAAAGAAAAAACAAGAAAAAACAAGAAAAAAAATTTCCGTCTGTCTCTAGACGCTGTCCGCAAACAACGACGTGTGTGTAGGGAGTGATAGTGGGAGGAGGTGGAAATGAAAAAATCTAGTTTTAATTTCTCGAAAGCCGCAGAGGATAAGGATAGTTAATAATTGACAACTGTAGAGAGCTACTATGAAGACATCCGAAAAATAAAATTGTTCATAGGAGTAGCAAGGTACAGGGGTTGGGATGATTTTTTATATCTCAGAAACGGCTTATGCTAGAAAGGTTAAACTTAGTAGAAACTAAACCAAAAAATCGGCCAACAGTCTGGGTGCATCTTTATTATTTTATGGGTTGAAGTCCGAAACGTGTTTAATGCTGAAATGCGGTATACGTTACGTACGTACGTAAGGAATAACCACGAGACTATTTTGAACGTTATTTCTCAGCATTAAATACATTCCGGACTGTATTAAACTTTTTCTCTTTAGATGACCTAGTTTACACACCAGCTAATAAAGTGGTGTAATTTTATTTTGTTTTTTGTTGTTTTTAACGAGAAATATTCGTAAGAAAACAGTCATTAATCATCAAAATTGCATTTAACGTGCACATGGAGCCTTAAGTGAAACACTGGGTATGTGGGTAATTTTTATTCCTTCGACATTCCAATCCGATTGTTATTGAGACGAGCTGTCGATTACTTGTTTTTTTTTTATTCTACGTTATCCTCACAAAGACTTGATTAGGATATTTTGTCAATTAGTGAGTACCTGTACAAATTGGATAAAAAATGTTAAACTGTTAGTGTTCCTACCGTACAAACAGAGAAATGGAATATCTATTCGCTTTGTGAGCTTCATAACTATTTTTTATTTAGGCTGTTGATAAGCCACAATTGAATTCAACATTGTTCAGTAACCTTTCAATTTATATCACAATTAGTTTATGTTTCGGTGGAAAATTTACATAGGGCTGTATGCACGCAAACGGAACAGTTTATTCTACATATCTCTTCATAAAATGTAACGATTATATATAAGTACCTATGTAGTACTCCTTTATATGTCTCATACATTTGGAGCGCAGCCATATCTCGTTTTCATTCATAGACTCTTTGGAAAGTGAATCTGCTTTCTCAGTCGGAGGAACAATAGAAGGAAATTGAGTTATGACTAGATTGTAAGAGTCATAATATAGACACGCTGAACTAAATTCTTATCTCGTTCAAATAAGGTCCATGAAGTTCAATCTTGTGTACATTGACAACCATAAACTCTGTTATCGAAAGAAATTAGTCTTTATACAATGTGATTAAAGCTGCAGCGCTTGTAATGAGTTCTAAACATTTCTTGGAAGAACATTATGCAAATAAATCTATGGGATCGCAATGAATAGTTCAGCTCACTTCAGGTCAAGAAGCACTAGCACTATCCAATATATTCGTGATGGTTTGTTTTGTGATAACTGATAACAAATCAATTTGTTGTATCTAATCCAGTTAGAGGTCTTCGAAGTGGATGACCGAGTTTGGTTTGTGGTCTTTTGTAGGTATAAGCATTCAGATTGCGATATCCCATGAACCAATTATGGCAGCAAAATTAAGACTATTCGAGGGGGAGGGTGCGACCTCCTGTTATTCCACCTCCTCAGGCGTACAAATGATGAAACTGAAATTTCAAAATGCGATCGTACTAGTTTAGTTCTTATATTCGATGTAATTGATGAGCAGAAATTTATCGCCGGCTACGCTATGGCATCAAGAGTCCTACAGCTTCACATCGCAGCTCTGTCGCCTTGTTTGCAAACAGTCCTACTCCGTTATGTTTAATTGCAAGATTAATAATAAATTATGGCCTGCTCGGAAAAATAAGTTATAAAAGGAGTTTTGTGTGAAATCACTGACCAAGACACAACGGCTCCCTGCAGCCCCACCAGCTCTTCTATTCGGATTCGGCATCATCCCTCTATACGCGGATTACTTTATCGTCTCGGCTTTCTTTCCTTTGTCGTTTCGCTGCCTTTCCCAACCCCTTCGGCCTTGTGCTTTCCCGGCATGCTATAGCCTTGTGCTTGCCTTTTATAGAAATTCGGCGCCAGTAGGTCGCTGATCAACTAAGTAATGGAAAAGGGCGGAAACCCCGACCACCCTTAAACAATTTGGTGTGGCGCAATCGTAGTGAATGAAACGAGCAACGGAGCCACAAACTACCTAATCACATCAGCGATTTTTATTCCATATGTAGGTGGAAATTGGGAAACCACGGGAAGAACCACCCACACACGCGACATTCGGGAATCGTTCATTAAAATAAGGGCAAGGGACATCGGAATTCCATTTCGCAAATTTATCGGATTCGTCCTGACCTACGATAACATTTCATCGTCCTGATGGACCGAGTGAACGAATGAAGGGCACTAACCTGCAGAACATGGGTATGAACGGGAGCGATTGCTTTAAAGTAGGTCGGAGGTGCTGGTTCCGCTTTTCCGGGAACGTGTGGTTGAACTTCATCTTGACACCGTACTTAGGTACCGCTGTGACTTCCTTCTTCAGGTCATAGTTGGCGCTTTCGTTATCCATTTGATTAATGAAACTGACAAATTAAATCACCGTCACGAACTTAACTAACGAATAAGATGTACGCCCGAGGATGTACCGCCCGGTAATTGCCGATAACAAAATGTACCGCGAGCTTGAAAATTCTCTCGGTGTTATGTTAATTGGCTGTCACCGATTATCAACAATTTGGTTTTTAATTTTTTATTATTTAAACAGCACTTTGAAACCTTTCGCGGACAGCACGAACACGGAACTAAACTCGATGAATTCCGAAACTCAACTAAAAATTCCGAAATCCGACGATTTATTTCACGCAAGCGAAATGTCAACTTTTTAAATTCAAAGAAATTTCCCGAACAGCTGTTGGGAAATTACTCGGCTGTTTATAAGAGAGTTCGGAAGAAAATGGTGTATGTCTTGGGAAACGGATACACTTGTTTTATTCGTTAATTTAACCCTCGATGTACGACTAGAGCACAATGTTGTCGTATTTGGAGAAAAAGGCTTATACTAGTGTTGAATATGGCGTAATAAAAGATTTGAGGCATAAGAACAGAATGAAATTACTTCGAAGGCCGGACACACATCAAATGAAATGTCGAATTTCCAAAAGGCGGTCATTACTGGCTTCTAGGACCAACGGTCTACTATATAATAATTGTATAATAATTGACTACTAACCGAAAGGATTGATAAAAAAAAAATAAAAATTTATGTGTTTTGGGCGCAGGAAGGTGTAAATCTTGAAAGACACTAAGATCATCTTAGTAGTGTGGGATCCACCCCACTAAAACCACCTCCCTTTGTGTATTAAACTAGTCTGAGGACTAACAATTAATTTTCGTCTGAATTCTTAACACTGTTAAAATTAATAGGTCATTCATTGATGCTCTACATTTAAATCTGACATGTAATACAATACAATACAACACTATATTTTAAATACAGCAAATCAAGAGGTTTGGTTCTATTCAGCCTTCTTATTTGATTATGAGTATCAAGAAATCTGACTGCCTCAATGTTGACGTGATGCTGCAGCCTAATTTCATGTTAAACAGCATTCTTTTTATTATACTAGTTACATTAAGGATCTCTAGGTCCCGGTGTAGATCGTTGTTTCGTACATACCACGGAGCATTGACTATATTACGTAGTACTTTGTTCTGGAAAACTTGAATTTTCTGAATATGAGTATGTTTAGCAAAAAACGTATAAAATGCTAAATATACTTAACCAATAATTTGTTCTTTTGTTCAGTTAAATTACGCTACTATAGCATGAATCAATGAAAATAGATTGCAACAAAGCGCAGAAACCGGTAAAAGTTCTACGCATGATGTCAACCAAGAGCGTTTATTTTCGTTTAAAGCCTAGTACGGACCTCGATCAAAATTTTGATTCCCATACAAAATGCATGTAAAAAAAACCGATGAAAATTTTGAATGAAAATTTTTGCGTTGGGTTTCTGTTTGCGGTACGGAGTTCGAATCAAAATTTTCATTCGTTCTGACAGTTGACGTGGTGAACCACCAGATGGCGCTGAAACCATGGAGACCTCATTTTTGTCGTCCATTTAAATGTGCCGCTATTTAATTTTCATTGCCGGGATGAAAATTTTGACATCTCATGTCATTCATTTGAATTTATTTGTCAGTTTCTTTTTTCAAACCGACTGAAGTGTGTGTTTTGTCGGAAGTGGATATTTTTGAAGTCGGAAGTGGATATTTTGAGTTGTGCTTTTATTTTAAAAATTCTCTTGTGACCTCAATTTAATTTTTATGTTAAAAAAGTGCCCATATATTAATGTCCATGAACCTACATTTACAAAAAATCGTCACTTTGACAATTGTAAAAGTCACACAGCAGATCAGCTGTTTACTGCTTCACAATATTCTACACAACGATTTTTTCATTTGTGGAGATGGAAGAGATATATAGTATATTTGCGAATCAAAATTTTGATCGAGGTCCGTACTGAGCTTAAGCCTAGTACGGACCTCGATCAAAATTTTGATTCCCATACAAAATGCATGTAAAAAAAACCGATGAAAATTTTGAATGAAAATTTTTGCGTTGGGTTTCTGTTTGCGGTACGGAGTTCGAATCAAAATGATCATTCGTTCTGACAGTTGACATGGTGAACCACCAGATGGCGCTGAAACCATGGAGACCTCATTTTTGTCGTCCATTTAAATGTGCCGCTATTTAATTTTCATGGCCGGGATGAAAATTTTGACATCTCATGTCATTCATTTGAATTTATTTGTCAGTTTCTTTTTTCAAACCGACTGAAGTGTGTGTTTTGTCGAAAGTGGATATTTTGAGTTGTGCTTTTATTTTAAAAATTCTCTTGTGACTTCAATTTAATTTTTATGTTAATAAAGTGCCCATATATTAATGTCCATGAACATACATTTACAAAAAATCGTCACTTTGACAATTGTAAAAGTCACACAGCAGATCAGCTGTTTACTTCTTCACAATATTCTACACAACGATTTTTTCATTTGTGGAGATGGGAGAGATATATAGTAAATTTGCGAATCAAAATTTTGATCGAGGTCCGTACTAAGCTTAAAGCTTAAAGCTCACATCAGATCAAAGTGGAAAATCTTAAGCCCGAAACACAATGCACACGTTCCGTTTTGTCACGAAAAGTGAGGTTATGTGATCCGTAAAAGTTGAATTTAGGTGAACTCGTCCGATCCGTTCCGTTACAACCAACAACAATGGTTCTGTTTAAAGTTCTAATTCGAAAATATATTCCATACTTCAAAAATATTTTTTTTACTTTGATGTTTCAATCCACGACTTGAGCCAAATAAAGGAGAGTTACTTGGTAGTTGCTACGTGTAAGGAGAATATTATTGGGGCTAGAATGTTGCCTCCAATTTTTGTATTGTCTGTGATCGTTTCCGTAGGTTTGTTAAATTTTGAAACGCGTTTAAGTTTACGATTTCATTTTACGCGATTTTTGCCACATAACCCTAACGATAGCCTGAATGTTATACCCACTTTCTTACACAGTGTTTATTATGGCAAAAAGAATTTTTTTCGTCATTTTGCAATTGAAGTCGCGAAATTTTGGTTGCTTCTAATTTCGGAAAAGACCTCTTAGGATGACTACTTGCACATAACCGGCTGCACTTAAGGCTATGTCTGCTGATAGATATAGCAGTATGTTTCTCCAACCTTTGTTTCATGTAATTTTAGAAAGTGGAGTTAAAACAGCATTTTTCATAATTTGTAACACATGTTAACACATCATCATCATCAATGGCGCGACAGCCCAAATCGGGCCAGGGCCTGCAGGATACATTGTCTGAAGTCATCTCGGTTCAGCGCCCGCGTCCTCCAGTTTGTGCATCTAAGAAGCGATTTGCAATCTGCGTCAACTGAATCCTCGTATCTTTTTCGCGGTTTTCCCACCGGTCGCTTGCCATGGGCTCTACCTTTCAATGTGCGCTTGGGAATTCTTCCGTCATCCATTCGCTCCACATGACCTGCCCATTGCAGCTTACGGAATTTTATAAGAGTCGATGCGGCTGGGTCGTCATAGATGTTATACAACTCGTTGTTGTACCGAATACGCCATTCAGTGCCTTCTCTTACTGGTCCCAAAATTCTTCGAAGAATTCGTCGTTCAAAAGCGTCTATTGATTTTTCAGACGCTTGGGTGAGAGTCCACGTTTCACTTGCATATAGTAGCACAGGTCTTATTATGGTCTTGTATATGCGAAGTTTGCTCAGCCTGTGCACTTTTTTCGATTTTAAAATCGGGAGAACCGAGAAATATGCCTTATTTGCTAGTGTGATCCGTTGATTTACTTCGTCCCGTTCGTTGCCGTCTCTTACAAGGTGTGATCCCAAGTATGAGAAATGATCCACATTCTCCAGATTGTAGTCCCCCAAGGTCATATTTTGTCTAGTTGGCGCGTTTCTTCTTGTTTGGGTCATGAACTTGGTCTTATTCTCATTGACCCTTAGCCCGACATCCTTTGCTGCTGAGTCTAGACAGTGGAAGACTTCCTTTGCGTCTGGAACAGATCTGGCCATGATGTTTACGTCATCCGCGTACACCACTAGTTGAGTGGACTTGATTAGTAGGGTACTTCTGGTATCAACGGGTACCTTTCTGATGACATATTCCAGGGCAAGGTTGAAGAGCATGGGAGCGAGTCCATCTCCCTGCTTCAGGCCGGATTCTGTTCGGAAGCTTTGGGTTAGCTCGTTTTGTATCCTTACTTGGGATTCAGTGTCAGTCATGGTCATTTTTGTTAATCGGACGAGTTTTGATGGGATTCCAAAGTCGAGCATTATTTTATATAGTACATTACGATCTATACTATCGTATGCCTGTTTGAAGTCCACGAAGATCTGGTGCACGTCAATGTTATACTCCCAGCATTTTTCTAGCACTTGTTTGACTGAGAATATCTGGTCAATAGTAGATCGTCCGGTTCTGAAACCACCTTGGTATTCGCCGATAATACTTTCTGTATAAGGCTTTAATCGATTATGAATTACTTTCGTCAGTATTTTGTAGGACGTACACAACAATGATATGCCTCTGTAATTTTCACATCGCAATTTATCTCCTTTCTTGTAGATTGGACATATAATGCTTTGGCGCCAGTCGACGGGTATTTTTTCTTCCATCCAAATTTTTGTCACGATTTTGTGTAGGAGGTTGGCGAGGTATGGACCGCCTCCCTTTAGGAGCTCTGTAACACATGTTACATGTGTTAGTATTCCTTGTTTCATGTCAATCCTTTTACTCTATCTTTGCAGCGTTCGAACAGATGGATATTTGTGTGCAATTTCTATGATTATGCTCCGGTTGCTTAGGTTACATATTTCGTTTTCAATTTCGTTATGTCTTCTACGCCCCATCTCATGAATCAAAGAATAACAGATTGCGACACACGCACTTTTTGTGACGTCACTAAGAGCGTTCGACTATGGTTGCATTCTCCACTATATGCCTCTACTAGATGTATCGTCTTAGTAACCATCTGTTATTTATTAATTTATATGAAAATGAACGTTTTTGATGACGTGATGCGCAGAACTTAGTAGAAGTTAGTAGTGCTATATGAAAAAGAATGAAATTTTAACAATGGACGTACAAAGCTTCATTTTGTTAAATTCATCTTTCGAAACACATGAACTATATTCACATTGTTGAATATGTACAGGCTCCGGGGTATATGTATAATTAACAGTTATTGATTTCTTTATACTAAAAATTGATATACTGTTGTAAAATATCGTCAACATATGAGTGGTTAACCTTTTTCTGTAACTGCCTTGCTCTTTCCTCTATACTTTAATATTTTTGTTTGGTAGGAAAAGGGATAGAACTACATTTCCTTAAGGAGCAAAGAATTTTTATTGGTGAAGCCTGCATGTCTTAAAGGAAAACTATCTCAGTCAAAAATTGTAGAAATTTAATTTTGATAGTCACCTAAAAGAGTTCATGCTGCAAATTTCTTTTGTAGCCATTAAAGCCTAGTACGGACCTCGATGAAAATTTTCATTCCCATACTAAATGCATGTAAAAAAAAACGGATGAAAATTTTCATCGCAAATTTTTGCGTTGGGTTTTTATTTGCGGTACGGAGTTCGAATGAAAATTTTCATTCGTTCTGACAGTTCACGTATTCACCACCAGACGGCGTAGAAAGCATGGAGACCATATTTTTCCGTCCAATTAAATGTGCCGCTATTTAATTTTTCATTGCCGGGATGAAAATTTTGACATCTTATGTCATTCGTTCGAATTTATTTGTCAGTTTCTTTTTTCAAACCAACTAAAGAGTGTGTTTTGTCGGAAGCGGATATTTTGAGTTATGCTTTTATTTTGAAATGTGTCTTGTGATTTCAATTTAATTTTTATGTTGAAAAAGGGTCCATATATTAACGTCTAACATTTTCAAAAAACTGTCACTTTGACAATTGTTAAAGTCAAACAGAAGATCAGCTGTTTACTTTTCCACATTATTCTACACAACAATTTTTTCATTGTGGAGATGGGAGAGATATATAGTAAATTTGCGAATCAAAATTTTGATCGAGGTCCGTACTGAGCTTAATGTAGTAAAATGTACAATACGGTTTTTATCCAGCACGAAATTAACTCCATGTACGGGTACGTCGAGAGCGACGGCGAAGCCCCAATCTTCCACGAGGCCCCGAGCCCACATCACATACCGGACATAACTCAACCAGTCGCCATTCCACCAGACGCAGGGGAAATTCCTGCGGCAAACTGGGGCGCCATCGTTTCTAAACTAGCTGATCTAGAAAGGTCCAACGCTGACCTCGTGAGGTCCAACGATGACCTCGTGGCCCGCTTGACTTCACTCGACGCGGCCCATTCTCAACTGTTACTTAAATACAACAATCTGCAATCGCAGAAACTTCAGACACATTCCAGCAACTCGTCAAAAAGGAAGAGAACCAAAGCGAACTTCGAAGCAGAACAGTCCAAAACGATGGAAAACTCAACGGATGTAGATCTTACTGATTCTGACTGTGATATGTTAGGAGGCACTCCCCAGGCAATTGGCCAGGCACGTGAGTCTAAATCTAATAACTTAAATAATTTTCCAGATAAGTCTTCTTTGACTACTAATGCTACAAATTTCTTGCTAAAAGACTTCTATTGTCCCCGCAAATCTGTTCAGGAGGGCCATGCCCAGGCAAAAAAGACCCAGCTTAGTAAAACTGCACTAGAAAAATCAATTCAGAGTGCATTGAATTCCAACCAAGATTCTAGTGGTGTAAATCTAGAAGTCAACTCTAACCAGGCGGCCAAAAATATTAACCAAAAGCAGGTCCCACTGGCGGGGTGCCAGATTGATCCGCCCCTTAAAGAAAAGTGGAGCCCCATCATTAGGCTATCAAATACTTCGGCCAAAAAAGTCATTGAGTTGATGGGAAAATGGCCATCAACTAGATTCCGAATTCTTTCAGCTATCCGGGGGAACATCTCGTTTAAAGTCAACTCCCTGTCCACCCACACAGAAATTATGACTGCATTACAGGTACAGAGAGACTCAGGGATAGTTGGACACTCATACACGCCCTCCTCTCTTAGAAAACCATCGGTAGTCCTCAGGGGTGTAAGCGGGGAGTTTTCCCCTAGTGAGATCTCAGAATATTTGAAGACCCATCTCCCGACGCTGGGCGAATTCGCTGTTACTCAACTCTCGACGCCATGGTCTAGGGCAAATGAACGCACACTTGACCTATTCAGAATAACCGTTTCTTCATCTGAAGACCTTAAGAGCCTGATCAAAGTAAGACATATATTGCATGAAAAAACCACGTGGGAGCGTCCCAAACGCAATGATGTAACCCAGTGCTACAATTGCCAGAGGTATGGCCACGTGTCAGCTAACTGTGGCTACGACCCTCGTTGTGTAGCGTGCCTTGGAGACCATGCGTCTAGGGGTTGCCCTAGGAAAACCTCTGAGGACCGCGAAAAACTTCCTCCTCCCCAGTGTGTGTCGTGTGGCGCTACCGACCACCCAGCAAACTTCTACAATTGCCCGACGAGGGTTAATTACCGCGAACGTGTCCTTCAGAATAAAAGAAGACAATTCAGACCTCAAACATTAGATCAGAATCTAATCTCAGGGGAAAGACCAAGAGCCAGCAAAACGGTGAAAGGAATGTCCTACGCTGATGCCGCAAGAAACTTTCCAAATGAACGGGCAACGCCGCAAGTAACCCCACCAGTTATGCCTTCTGAACTCAATTGGCTGGACCAACAAGCAGCTGAGTATCTGGGAAACCACCACTCACCGATACGGGAAATCGGTGACCGGATTAAAACCTTCAGACAGAAATTCCACCTAATAAAGGAGGGCGACAGGCCCCAAGCACTAATAACTTTCATGTTCTCAACACTGCACAGAAACAACAATGGCTAGATTGAATTGTCTTAATCAAAACGTCAATTCAATAATTAATATTGATAAACAACTCTCCCTGGAAAGACAACTCCACCACCTTAAGGTGGATATCGCTTTCATCTCAGAGACTCGCCTCAATTCTTCCCATAAGAGAAGATTTGATAAATACAATATTTTCCGAAACGATGAAGGCAGAGGGACAGCCTTGATACTTAGATCAAATTTCAGAGCTGAGCAAATCAGCTTCTCAAACCCAACATGCTCTTGCACTTTAGCCTCAATGCTTTTTAACAAAAATGGAGTGACATTCCGTCTTCTTCTGGGGGCAATTTACTGCCCATCAGGCTCAGGCCACTCCATGACAAGTGCTCTAGAAGTAATATTTAGAATATCCCAATCCTTCGACGCAATAATACTAGGCGGCGATTTCAACGCTAGGCACAGCTTCTGGGGAGACTCAACCCGAAATCTTAACGGCAGCTGTTTCCTCAATTGGTTCCTTTCGGATGCCTACACAGACCTGGATATAGTCAATGCTGCCACTCCGACTTTCCCAAGAGGCGCATCCTTTCTAGACCTATTTCTTGTCTCTAAAAACCTAATAAACTCAAACCCTAGGTTAACTCACTGCTGTACGGTGGCGGGATTATCAGACCACTTTGGCCTTTTCATGTTCATTTCACCGCTAGACTTAATCCCTCTCCCTGCCTACCCTAGGAAGTTTCGTTCGTTCGCTGAAATTAACTGGGAAGATTTTTCGGACGCCCTTGAAGACTCTCTGATTGAATCTATTCCTGAAGACAGAAATTTGTCCGTTCAGGAAATCAATAATTTCATTACGGAAATTTCGGAAGCAATATTGGATTGCATCAACCGTTTCGCCCCCGCCAGGCTAATTAAAACCTCTAAGGAAAGTTTCCTATCAAAGCTCACCATTGACTATATGAAAGCTAGGCAGCATCTCTTGCAAAAACTCAAACGTACTTTTAATGCTACCCTAAACAGAAATAACAGGCAGTATATTGAAATTAAAGCTAGAATCTCAAGGCTCACCAAAATCATTTCCGACAGAACCAGAATTGATCTTAATACCTCCCTCAGAACGAGACTGAAAGCCCTTAGACCTGGCCCAAGGGTTTATGCAGAAATAAACAGACTCTCAGGCAGAAAGGCATCCACCTTTAACATAGACTTTGACAGCTGCAAGTATGGCAGCCAAACTTTATCTTCGGCTTCAGACAAACTAGAAGCCTGCTCCTCCTACTACTCCGGACTGTTTAGAGAACGTTCCTCTGTAAACCCGGCTCTTCAACATAAAGCAAAGGAAGCCAGAGCATCCTTCACGGATGGCCACAGGGGCTCTCTCTTGAGCATATTTTCTGCAACAAACCTGGCTAGAAACCCAGCTCAGTCAAATTTCCAAGAATTCTTCACCAACCCGGAGGAGGTTGAGGCAAACATGGCCTTAATAAACGGCAAGACTTCGGCAGGTCTTGATGGCATCCCCAACAAGGTACTCAAAAAATGTCGAACCGTATTAGCCGAACCGTTAGCAATAATTTTCAACAACTGCATCAATTTGGGGTACTTTCCTGCAGATTGGAAGAGAGCGCTCCTCATCCCAATCCCTAAGGGAGCCAACCTCCAAATTGAAACTTTTAGGCCAATATCACTTCTTCCAAATATAGGAAAAGTTTTTGAAAAAATTATCCTAACCAGATTTAAAACCTTTTCGGCTCCCCTGATCCCCGAAAATCAGTTCGGTTTCGAAAATCAAAAGTCCTCCGAACAAGCAATAATGATCCTGCACAAATTTATAAACGATAATCTCAGCGAAAGGAGATGCTCCTTAGCATGTGCGCTGGATTTGGAGAAAGCCTTCGATTCGGTGTGGGTAGATGGCCTTATCCTCAAGCTGATAGAAGCTAATTGCCCAACTCCATTGTGCAGAATCCTAGTAGACTTCCTCTCTAACAGAGTCTTTTTAATAAAAATTGCGGGCCAATCCTCAGATGAACTTCCTTCGCTATCTGGTGTCCCCCAAGGCTCCATACTAGGGCCGGCCCTTTTCAACTTTTTCCTCTGGGACATCCCGATAAACCTCCCAGCCAACCAACCCACTCAGGGTCCGTTCGAAGACCAATTGGGTCTTATGTACGCCGACGATATTATCCTAGTGACAAGCGATGAACTCCCGTCTAGGGCCCAGACATCCATCCAAACATTAGTCAATTCCGTTGTCAACTTCTTAACAGACTGGGCACTCAATGTCAACACGTCCAAGTCAGAGGTAAATTGCTTCAGAAACGCGAGTGGCAAAGGCCACCGTCAGGCGGTTCCGGAGAGCAGGCTGGTAAAAATCAACGTCTACGGGGCCACACTGCCTTTAAAAGATAAGATTAAATATCTTGGTATCAACCTACACCATAGACTTAAATTTAACCCCCACGCCAGAACTGTCCTCAATAAAGCCAAGGCGGCCGCAGGAGCAGTCGGGAAATTACTCTCCTCTAAGGCAATCAGCATAAACTGTAAAACGTTAATGTACAAAACGCTGATAAGACCTATTATCACGTATTGTTTTCCAGCATGGATAAATATCTCACCAACGGTGGCCGAAGAGATCAACATTTTTGAAAGGAAAATTCTTAGAAAATGCCTCTCTAAATACAGAAGGCCAAACAAAAAACACTTTAGGAACGCTATACTCTACAGAGAGTCGGAGATTACACCAATCCTACACTACATGCTAATTAGTAGCAAAAAAAGAATTGCCCGTTGGATTGACCACCCCCAACTCATCGTCAGATCCCTGTTTCCCGAACCGCCTTGGCCAGGGGACCAATATTATCTGGCTCCCTTGAAGACCCTGGAGGAATACATTCCCCCATCCAATACGGACGACTGGTCTCCCACCCCGGACTTCTACTCATCTTCATTATCCTCTGGATACAGAGGTTAACATTGAGAATATAGCAAATAAAACTAAATTTATAGAATTCGTTAGTATTGTCGTTAGGGCATGGCCTTCCAAAATAGAAAACACTAAAATGACAAGGTAACCAAAATCAAAGAAGGCTTTTCTCGAGACTTGAGAAACATATGCCAAAAAAAAAAAAAAAAAAAAATAAAAAAAACTGCTACAGCCCATAGGGCTTATAAATACATTGCGTAAAGTAAAATATGTACGATACGAATGTCCACCTAGAGAGTGCCTCCTCTGATTGTCTGTAAATATAAAATATATTTTTACGCATATGTACAAATGAAAAGAATAACGTAAACAAATGATGTAAATTTAATCCACTCTATAGTGGCTATCTTAAAACATAAAAATTTCCAAAAAAAAAAAAAATCCTGCAAAAGCAACTTCTGTAAATAATTATGTAAATTTGGACGAATGTCAATAAATTAGGTTAAGAATCAATATGATAACCCTGTAAATAAAACCGCAACGCTGTAAATAATTATGTATGTAAAAATGTATCGATATTTCAATAACGTATCAATACTTCAATAAAATAGGTTAAGGAACAATATGATAACCCTTCAAAAATCATCGTCTCAGTAAATTCATTGTAAAGACGAATAGAAAATAGCAAAAAGAACTGAATTCATCGTAATAATAATAGTAATAACTTTAAGTTCTACTTGTGTAAAACAACTAGCGTATGTGGGCTAGGCCCTAATTTAGTTTAATTTAGTTTAAGTGATAAAAAAAAAAAAAAAAAAAAAAAAAAAAAAAAAAAAATTATTAGGTTAAGAAAAATGCTAAATGCCAAACGAGCGATTGGCAAAACTACAAATGTCTAACTCATTACTCAGTCTCGGCCGAGGTCGGAAAAAAAAAAACTATTCATAGCAGCTTGGACATTAGATCGCTGTCAAGCTTATTTTGTTTTCTTCATATCATCTGTCAAATTTCATGTCACCATTATAGTCTCAATAAAATTTTCTGAATCTGAATCTGAATCTGTTTTTATCCAGTCAATTTTCGATGTATACGAAAATTTTCCTGCTGGGCAGCTGGGTAATGCAGTGCCTACCCGTCAATTCAAATGGCCAAGGCTAAAGTAACAGCTGTTCTATCCTATCCCGTTTTATTTATTCTACTCTTGGGCCTGTCATATTATTGAATAGAAATATTATTATGACATAAATATTCAGAATTACTTACCGTGTTGATAAAAGCGATAGAATCTGAACGAATTAACAAGTGGCAAATATTAATTAATTAGGTTTGGTTTCAAATATTTCAGTAAGAACTGATTGGACTGTCAGAGTGCGGCATCTCTTTTTCTTTTTAGGTTATTTTGTAGTAATGTTGCAGCTATTACGGAATGTTTCAAAAGTTACGCCTAAGAATGCAATCCTACGATCACTATGCACTAGTAAAGAAGGAGCTCTAAGCAAGCAGGACATCGAGGGGCTGGTAAAGAACAATAAAGTGGTTGTGTTTATGAAAGGCGTACCCGAAGCTCCACGATGCGGCTTCAGCAATGCCGTTGTCCAGATTATGAGAATGCATGGCGTTAATTACGATAGTCACGACGTGCTAGCTAGCGAACCACTTAGACAGGGTACAAATTTAGAATACTTCAATTTAGTTTTTCATTACATGATCTTGTATGTGTGTAGGTATAAAGGACTTCACAAGTTGGCCAACAATACCACAAGTTTTTATCGATGGGGAATTTGTTGGGGGCTGTGACATCATGCTACAAATGCATCAAAGCGGAGATTTAATCGAGGAGCTCAAGAAATGTGGGATTCAAAGTTTGTTATTAGACCAGCCAGAAGGATCTAGCAAAGACAAGTGATGAACATTTAGAATGTATCATATGCTTAATATTTTCTAATAAAAAATGATGGTACTTTTTTCCAGTACCGACGAACGTCTTAAAAACACTTTGAATTACAATATCTTTCGACTCAATTATCCCAGGAAGATAATTTTTGATTTCTGTATATATAATTATTAGTGGAAAGTACTGAATAAAATTTTTTGAGGGATGAACCTGAACCGGTAGACCTCTAGCAGAGATCCTAAAAATCATCAAAATTTTTTATGAGTGCAGGGAGTCCTGGTGGGAGGGGATGGAAATGAAAAAAGTCTGATTTTAATTTATCGAAAGCCGCAAAGAATAGGAAGCTAAAAATTTAAATGACTGACTGGAAATGTGCCTATAAACTAAAAATGCCTCCTGTAAACTACAGCCGCGCAGCAATTACGAACATCTGATCACCGGAGTCGTAACAAACATTACAACTCCATAAAATTCTAACTTTTTTTATGGGGGATCGATGACTTATGTATATGCCAAAAACCAAGTTTTATATTGAAGGGCGAAGCAACGAGAAATATAAACATTTTTAAAAATGAGAATTTTCCTAGTTTTCTTATCTGGAATTCAGTTTTCATAAAAGAAATTAAGAAACACATTAAATATTTATATGCTTCAAAATAAATCTGTTATAGGAAGTTCGTTCATTTCAAAGTTTTGTATTAATTCAGTGGTCTTTGAAATTACAAAATATTGTAAGCCATCGGTTTTATTCAAAGCGCTTTGAAGCCAGAGAAGTGACACAAAACTGGGTGTTGTTTTGCGTGTGAGTTAATGCGATGATATCCGCCTTCAACTCAATCGCTACTTTTAATATCGCTATGCAAAAAAAAAGGCTTTCCAATGATCTGGTGCAGTAAAAACTGTCTAAAACGAAATGCTGTAGTACCTAACTTTTCGATTCGTTTTAGTAGGTTTTTTACACATTTTTTATTTAGCCAAATTCTTGATTTGAATATACGGGGTATAGGTGGTACCAGGGACTCATTTTAGTTTTTTCCAGGGGGGGGGGGGTCAAGATGTTATGAATGTATATATTTTTATATGTATATATATTATATATGAGAAAACAAAATTCGGGGGGGGGGGGCAATGCCCTCCCCCCCCCCCACAAATGACGTCCCTGGGTGTTACATTAACGCGTTCTGAAGTTAAATCAAAATTAAAAAACAGTCACGATCGGCTGCAAGCCAATCGTATGATACTCTAGATGAAATACTGAACTCCGATTTATATTGTAGTTGGAAATATATCAAAAGAATGAGGAGAGCACAAGCAATTATTACATAACCTTTTGCTTACAGGTAGATATTATTGTTTTGTGGCTACTCGATTTTTTGATTTATAGTGAGTTCCATAAAGTAAGTTTGGACATTTTACAGAATTTTTGTATGGCAACTACATGAAAGACTTATGGGATATTTTTCATATTAATAGTTTCAGCTGCGACTATTATAAAATTAATGTGTATAAAATTTCAAAGTCGTAACTTAAAGTGTTCTAAAGTTATCGTTCAATATTGGTGAACATGTTTATTAAGGACTTTTGTATGACAGCTACCCGAAGGAGTCAACAGATGGCGCTAATTAATGAACTCCGTTTTGGTTTTGGTATAAAACTAATTCCTGTAAAATTTTAAATTCCTGCTTTAATTCGTTCTGGAGTTATAGTGGATTCAGTAACATGCATACATTTTTGAAGGACTTTTCTAGGCTGCTACACGAAGGACTCATTTGATTTCCTTCATATTCGGAACTTTTGATTCAAACATTGTAAACTTTAAGTATGCAAAATTTCAAGTTCCTAACTTGAAGCATTCGAGCAATAATTGTGAAAACGTGTTTTAAGGACTCTTGTATGGGAGGTACCCGAAGAAGTGGAAGGATATCGCCCATTAACGAACTTAGCCTTACTTTTTCCATTTTACAAGTTGTGACAAAATTTCAACTTCCTAGGTCAACGCGTTCTTGAGTTATCGTGCTAACGGACGGACGGACAGCAAACGGATTTGGGGGTTTTGGCCAAAAATAAACACAAAATAATATATAACTTTTTTTCGTCCGAGGCTCGGTTCTATGCGTTACAAACTTTTCGGGCTGGATTAAACTTATAATACTCTATATGTTCGTCTAGAGTATAACAAGCAGATGATGGAGTTAATGTTTTTTTTTTAAATATGTGGTAAGCATATACCATATGTTTTAGTATCTATATTGCTAGCAGTCATATTTTGTCATAGAAAATCAATAAGCACGAGTTGAATTAGAAATTCAGAATCCGCTGTTGGTTTTGTTCTTGTTCTGTCTGAAAAAAGTGAAGAATCGAGGGCGGGAAAATTCGAATACAAATATTTAATTACGAAAAATATATTTTATATGGAATTGTACTGTTTATAATTTTAAACTAGCAGTTTACCTAGAGTCACTTTATACGAACTAACACAAACATCCATTATCGTGAGTATGGACTATGTATGACCGCTTTTGGTACATTTATAGTACTCTTAAAACCTGCGAACGTAACGAATTTGTCGTTGCAGGAGAACGAAATTGAGAGCATACTCCGGCTGATTGTACAAAAGTCTTTAGGAATTTAAACTTGGATAATAGATAATGGTCGTGGAGATTAGATTTTGATTCAACTGTGAGTTGACTCAAATGCTGACATGATGAACAACGGGTTAGCAGGATGATGGACTGCGGGTTAGCAGGATGATAGACAACAAGTTAGCAGAGGTCTGAGAGAGGGTGCCTATAAAAAGAATGATCCTGTATTGGAGAGTGAATCTATAATGATAGACATCGGTTTTTAAGAAAAATAAGAAGTGATGGTAGTTTTTTGTATATAATAGTGAAATTTTATTTCATTTTGTGTCTTGGTTTTTAACCATATATATTAAAAGTAGTTCATATCTTAAAGTAGTTTATAAAAAATTATAATAAAAAGTATTTCAATTTTTTGTAACATGATAAGTTATAGGTAATTCAAGTAATATGACGTATTTTTTGTGTGGAAAAAACTAGTCCAGGTCCAGAAGAGTTCATGGGACAAATAGCACTAGCACGACGTGATAGTCGTACTCCAGAACTAGGTGACGCACCGTGCTCGGAGGCCCTCCTGATAAGCTGGCATAGTGGGGACGTGTAAGGTCCCGTATGCATTTGGAGGCGGTTAAGTGACCATTGTGGCGGCTGGAGGGGACTGTAGATATATGATGGACTGCAGCGGCTGGACCATTGTCCCCGGAACCATCTGGAGTTGTCGTCCTACTGGAGTTGTTATCCTATGGATAATGGATGTTTGTGCTAGTTCGTATAAAGTGACTCTAAGTATACCTACATAATTTTCACAAAATGAGATATGTAATGTCGAAAATAGTGTTATATTTTCGAAATGTTCTAACTATATAATAATAAAAAATACAGTAATAGGCTCCACAATTCTCTATTACGCACCGACAATAAACCATTGTAAAATATTAATGTTTTATAATATCTGTACCTCAGAGGTAAACTGTCGTAACTACCAAATTTTCGATTATGGGACTATTAATGTAATTGCATTGTTGGGATGTATATTTTTAAGTGGTAAATCATCGCACCCGCAGAGCTAAAGGAAGCTAAAATAATCAATGAGTATTAAGGCTGGTTTACATGACGAATGCAAACATTTTTTACTGAGATTGTGAGGGAGAAGGAAAATTTCTAACGACAAACTGATCAAGAGTGAAACGAACAGATATTATGTTCAGCAAAAAATATTGACGATATTTCTGTCAATTTTGTTTTTTGCAGTTGTTGCTTTCTGCTCCATTGAAAATTCGATAAGCTAGCTCCCGCACAATCTCAGTAAAAAATGTTTGTATTCGTCGTGTAAACCAGCCTTTAATCGTATTTGCCTTGTATTGATAGAGGAAATGTATAGTTATAAAATGGTCTACTGAAAATTTTACGAAATGTCACTTACGACAGTTTACCTCGGAGGTACAGATATTATTATAAATTAAAATTGACGTTTATGTTATACTTCCACTATATTAGGCATGTTTTAATGCTCTCCAGAGTAGGATAGTACATCATAAGTATACGTGAAACAACATCAACATCCAGGATAGTAAGCCCACTAATTTTACTAGGTTACATATCCTACCCCGGAGAGAATGAAATGGTGTGAGCCTAGGATGAATTCGCTTTACTCGTTTCGATTTTAATGGTTGGCAGCACAACAGAAATGCAACCGAACTGCAATTAAATAAAATCCGATGAAAGTTATATTGCCGTAAGTTTTGCAGCAAAGAAAGGACAAATATTTTTTTTAAATTTTTGGTAGAAATTAAAGTGAAATTAATAAGCAAGAAAAGAAAAGGTGAGTGATTGCAATGTTTGAATAAAATTTCAAACTTGACAGCGCAGGGCTGCCAAATCTTCCAATAAAATGTACTCCACATAATACTCTGGATCGTTTTTTTTCGCCTGCCGATTAGGTGCTCTACTCTGGAGAGCATTAAAACACACCTATTGAATGGGCAAATGCAGAATCAGCTGTTAACGACGATACTGACTCTGACAAGTGCCGCTGGCAATATACTATAGATACTAATATGTACATATATGTGGTAAGCCTCATCAGAAAATAAGTTCTAGTCACAAATCCATTGGCAACTTGATTGCCTTACCTACAGTTTACCAAAAATTTAACTACAGCTGATATCTGAAAAAGGCAAGGCTCTGTCGTGACCTATCAAGCAGCGCGTTTGATCCTCTTTCCGTTGTCCTCGTATTTTTCGCTTCTACATGACCATGTCCAAATGAACTTTGTAAGCCTGTAATTTCCTACTGGGGAGCACACACCGTGTTGCTTCTTTCCGTTCTGTTTCTATGTGCTTTTTTCACTTCACCTTGACAGTACAGTATAAAAAAGTCATATGTGTGTTCCATCGTGGTTCCATCTTTTCATGACAACAAAAATGTTTCGAAATTTGTTTTGATAGAAGTAATCTATTCTTTTTTTTGCAAGTTGTGACGTCGCGGCGAGATAAAGCATATACATACTTAGATATTTTGTATGGTGTATTCCATGCTTTATACTTTATAGTATTCATACTTATAAAATATATGGTACCACAATCAAACTCGTTGCCACCTTTCGTATCTTCAGGAACGATACTATCAGACAGAACTCACGTCACTACACTACAAACTAGAATTTGCCATTCTAAATCCAGTACAATATTAATATATTTCAATTATATATGCCATGCCATCGCCATTCCGTCCGGTCGGTAGGTTTTTTTCCCAATTAATTTAGCCAGTCTCCTTCGTTACATTAAACTGGCAAGTTGTTGAGTGTGCTGTGAACTCAGTCGGGAACAAAACAATGGCTTTACTGCGATTAATAAGTAATAAGGTGAGATTTATTGCATTCCGCGTGTTAGTTATCTACTGATAAGTTCCGACAGACTAGAAATCTCGCCCCAGAAATTGTCTAAACGAAAAGTTACGATGGTGTCCATGCCCACATAAATTGGTTACATAATAAGCTCGCAAATTAAATTCGTTTATTGAAAGCTAGTTAGTGATAACGTTCTTGATTTATATATCATTGACTTATGTAATACCGTAAAGGTGGTACATTTTTATTCCAGTTGTCAGGAAAACACTTGTGAATTTAATTTTAGATTAATGATAACACCATGACACGTGTATGGACGACTTTCAAAAGAACATATAACGACAAGGCGTGCAGGTGTGCAAAGGGGTGCAATAGTATATGAAAGCCTTGGGGGTCACAGTGAAGGCCGGTCCGGTATTTTTGGCGGTTGTTTACTGCTATTTTTTGGCCGAGGTCCGAATTGCGCAGATCGTGCTTACATCACTAACAGTACATACAGCCGATCCGATTTAATTCGAACCGATCGCGTGCACACAAACACATTCAATCATTTTTGCATTAAAATTGAATTCAAAATTAACGTCCAATTAGACTGCTGTTCGTGTTAACGTGATTGCGTTTATGTGCAGACCGTACTGTTACATTTAAACCGGTTTCATGATGGATTTACATTCCACTCAACCTTTGAGACGAGCCTCCACTCCCCTGATGCCATTGCAAACCGGTTGGTGGATTTACAGGCGAGCCTCTATCCCCACCATAAAATCAACCAATTAGAAGGCTCGTATGGTCGCAATAGTCTATTATTCTTCAACTGTTTCTCCGACGCATGCTTCCTTTTATACACCCATTAAAATGAACTGAGGCAGCACGCAATTCGCAGCTCATCGATTTCTGTCGCTTCGCACTGATAGGAAGTTGCACTGCAGACTGAGGCATGTCCATTGTAAATCGCTATAATGTATTAGAACTACTATATTGCTAGCCGTCATATTTTTCCATACAAAATCAATAAGTGCGAGTTAAATAGGGAAAATAGAATCAGCTGCTTGTTTTGACTAAAAAATCTAATTTCTCAGTCCCGAAATGTATTTAAATTTTTTGAATAAAAATAAAATTTGATTCTTTGGGAACATACTAAATTTGATCTAAAATCTGAATCGATGGAAATACAGTGGATGCCGTTTATTGTAATCACTTTGGGACCAGCCAAAAACTATAATATTAGCCGGGTGATAACAACAAACGAAGAAAAAAATAAGCGATTAATTCTGTTTGTGGAAAATGGAACCCGAAATGATAAAGTTTAATCAAGTTTGAAGAACGATTTTAACATTATACTATGCAATATAGTTTACTAAACATATACATATGATAAACACAGACAAGAATAAAGCCGACGAAAACAAATTTGCTATGGCCTCATGAGGACAGAGGTTCGCCTCTAGCTAGAGTGATGGTGGATTTAAACTTAATCCACAACGTCCACGTGCATCACGCAATACAGTTAAGCAGAAGAAAATAGATTAAAATTAAATTTGAAATTAACGCTAAAAGCGTCCAAATATTTTGTAATAGGTCGCTATTATCTCCTTTCTGTGGATTGGGCAGAACTTTTGCAACTCTCCAGGACCTAGACTAATGAACGAGTTTGCGAAATGGGTTGGAGACGCACATCTTGGAAGGATTAAAATAGGGATATCCTTAGGTCTCAAACTTATTTATCTCTAAACTTCAAAATTTTATACAACACACGCGTTTCGATGAAAATTAGTCTCAGCATGTGAGAGGCTTGGGTGGTTCGAGAAGGGCCAAAGGAAGAGTAGAGCCAGCTTAAGGTAAGACGCAAACATATCAGTCTTTTCTAAGGGATCTGAAATCTGAGGATTTCAATTCCGATTTTAGTCAAAGATGAATTTTGCTTGCTGAATTGTCAACGTGCATACGTTACTCACTAGCCTGTAGATTATACAAAGTTCCTCGTAGTGATGGAGCTTATATGCTAAAAAACAGCAACGAGACTAGTCGACATTTTGATAACATAAATTATGCCGGCCAATCGGCCTTCCCGTACTGGTACTGCCATACTACCTGGTTAGGTGTTGACTGACTAGTCTTAAGAAAAAGTACAACTTTGTAGAAGATACACAACGGTCTGATCACTCAAAGGGCGAATGCAGTGATTGAGTACTTATTGTAATGAGACGACATGGAAAGATTTTGGTGCGCATCGTCCGGAACTCTGATAACGTGTCTTAACCCAAGCTATGGCCCTCTTCCTCTTAATATAGTGTGGTAATCCACCAAAGCTTGTCTTATTGGATTTTATCATAATGTTGAGCTAAAGAATAAAATACTAATTTGTAATAATAACTTTACTAACTTTAATCTTTTAAAATTTTCTTTCAGATCCCATGGTCCAGCCGTGGTTATTCTTCTTCGGTAGCTACCACTAAAATGTTTATCGATGGAAAATTCGTCGAATCGAAAACTAATGATTGGATTGATCTTCACGATCCAGCTACCAATGAAGTAATTACACGTGTTCCAAAGTGTACTCAGGACGAAATGCAGGCTGCAGTAGATTCAGCAAAACGCGCATATAAGACATGGAGTCAGGCGTCAACACTCACTCGACAACAAGTCATGTTCAAACTCCAGGCTATAATTAAAGCTAATATGGGAGAGTTGGCCAAAAATATTACTAAGGAGCAGGGGAAAACGTTTATAGATGCTGAAGGAGATGTTTTAAGAGGATTACGTGAGTAATTTAGATAAAAATAAACTTATTTTATAACCATATTTTGAAAACTTAGAGGTTGTCGAACACAGCTGCAGCATTCCATCATTGCAAATGGGTGAAACGATACCGAATGTTGCTAAAGATATGGACACGTATTCTTACACTTTACCGTTGGGTGTAACGGCTGGTATCGCACCGTTCAATTTTCCCGCCATGATTCCCTTGTGGATGTTTCCCGTTGCAATCAGTTGTGGTAACACAAGTATTATTAAGCCGTCTGAGCGAGTTCCGGGTGCAACAATGTTGCTTATGGAAATGCTGAATGAAGCCGGTTGTCCTCCTGGTGTTGTAAATGTTATTCATGGAGCTCACGACGCAGTCAATTTTATTTGTGACAATCCGACTATTAAGGCAGTTTCTTTCGTTGGATCCGATCAAGCTGGAAAATACATTTATGAGCGAGCAGGTAAAAATGGAAAGAGAGTTCAAAGTAATATGGGAGCAAAGAATCACGGCGTTATTATGGCTGATTCGAATAAGGAAAACACTTTAAATCAATTGGCTGGTGCAGCATTCGGAGCCGCAGGTCAACGTTGTATGGCCTTATCTACGGCAATATTTGTTGGTGAAGCTAATGACTGGATCCCCGATTTAGTAGAACGCGCTAAACAACTAAAAGTTAATGCTGGCCATATTCCCGGAACCGATGTAGGTCCAGTTATTAGTCCACAGTCGAAGAAAAGAATTCACGAATTAGTACAGTCTGGTATAACCGAAGGTGCTAAGTGCGTTTTAGATGGTCGAGATATCAAGGTAGCTGGATACGAAAACGGTAACTTTGTTGGACCAACGGTCTTAACAGGAGTCACGACGAATATGAAATGCTATAAGGAAGAAATTTTTGGGCCAGTTTTAGTGTGTCTTTCTGTAAAGACTATCGATGAAGCCATTGAGCTCATCAACAGCAACCCTTACGGCAATGGAACAGCAATCTTCACTACAAATGGTGCCACTGCTAGAAAATTCGTGAATGAAATTGACGTTGGTCAGGTCGGTGTTAATGTTCCTATTCCTGTACCACTTCCAATGTTTTCGTTTACTGGTTCCCGCGGCAGTTTCTTGGGCGATAATCATTTCTATGGAAAGCAAGGTGTAAAATTCTACACTCAAACTAAAACTGTAACTCAATTGTGGCGACAATCCGATGTGTCACACACTAAGGCTGCAGTTGCTATGCCCACCATGAAGTAAACTGAAATTGGTGAAACAAATTTTCATATATTGAGCATTTTATAAGCATGTCTTCCATATGGCTATAAACTAAAGTTCTGATGCATTTATTTTTTATAGGACTAATTGTCTTTTACTCATATTGTAATAAATAATTAAATTAAGTAATAAACAATGTTTTTTTTAACGAACATCCAAGAAGGTTAAGTTATTGCCGGTGTTTGCAGATAAATATTCTTCATTTCAAGATATTTAGGAAGCGGTTTTTGAAGGTGGGTGAGCTACTACATTTGGCACAAGCATTGTGTTTAAGTGTAGCAATTTTTTTACAATACTTTATTATTAAAAAAAAATAAAGTAAAATAATGAAGTTGCGCGCAGTTTCAGCGTATAATGAATTACATATAATGGTATGTATACTTTATTCTGTACGAGTATCTTCGGATATGTTGTTTTGCTGAACGGCAGTTATTATTTTCAGGTGACTACTTCAACGATGTATTTCATCTATGCTGATTATACCTGCATAAATCTAGGTATCTATCTTGGTTGAAAAAAATAATAACTGCAATTATACCTTCTGAATAGATCGATGGTCATGAATAGCAACCTCCTAGCTCTGTATGAACTTAATCCTGATATAGGACGGTGCTACTGCAGGATTTCTAGGCCTTTGTGGCCCGAGCTGGATAGTTTAACAACTAGGAATATATTAACTTGGGATAGAGGAAAATTACGGTTCTCGTCGAAATACTGATTGGTCACCTTTATGCTAAGGAAACATTAGTGATAGCTGAAACGGACGTGTGATAGTACTTCCATGAGCTGTACGCTGTGGAGGATATCACTAACATCTTGTGCGATGCCCAAGGGCTGCTAGAAGGCGAATGAGATGACGTCTTTTCTTCGACAACATCGAGGATTAGAGAGGTCGTTAGAGCACGAAAAACTGGTCAGGTTCTGTAGGGGTTTAGATTGCTTGTGAGGGGAATAAGCGGCACACGGGGTTTTGCAGGGATTGATATGGACCCGTATGGTGCGTAGTGAGCCTTGGCGGTTCTTAGCGCTTCGCCCCTTCTCGGAATGAACTTCAACTAAAAATAGTTAAAATTTAAGTACCTAATACCAATATCAAGATGTCAAGTTCTAGAAATTCCTTTTATATTAGATCATATAGTTCGACACATCTGCACCTGCACAGAAGATGTTTGAATAGTAAAAAAGCTAATAACTTTTTATTCAAAATTCAAGTCATATTACAGTTTTTTTTATGACGTATGCGAATTCATTTCCAATGTAGCCAACAATGAAAAGTTAACCAATTGGAAAGCGAGTTATTGATTTTTCCGGTTCACGTTTCTTGCGTTCATACTAATGTCACGGGTATTGTAAATATATGAGGATTTCCTCGTGTAGGAGTAATAATCGGGATATTAGTGAATTTCTTATTTTTGTATTATGAGCTCGATCATAGTAACTCAATTGGTTCTGCATTCATAGAATTTTCTACATCCGTACCTACACCGATTTGTATTTTGAGCAGTTAAGTGTGTCGGATGAAAGCGTAATTAATCGCAAGCGAAATGCCCACAGTTCGGAACATATGTGTGTTAGCGAAAAAGTTTCCTGATATTGAGTTTTTTGTTTAATCAATATTTTATCAATAGTATAGTGTTTTATTAGAGTGACAACAGTTGCATAATACAAATATAAAATAGTAACCATTGTAAGAGGAATAATTTTTAAAATGTATAAAACTATCCGCCATGGAGAGAATAGTCTGCAGTACACAATACTGCCGCAGAACGATGATTGTCGGGTCGAAGGAAAACTAACCAGCAATACTAACTGTGGAAGCATGGCTGTAACCCAGCCATCTAAACAAGTCAGAAAGAGATCATTCTTCGCCTATCTGGGACTACTTTTTGTTTGTACTGTGATCATAGGCGCAATATTCATACCATTCTTGGTATCAGTCGAATGTTTGCCGAATCCATCAGATTGGTTTCTGAAAACACAAATTGCAATGCCGGACAAAAAAGAAGACATTTCAAACATATTGAACAGTAGCAGCTATAAAACTGAAAGTACAACTAACTCAATTCTAAGTTCAAACGAACCAATATCCACCGCAAGAAGTCTTGACATACTTACCGAAGAAAATATCTTCACTATTCCGTTACTAAGCGAGAACAACTTAAAAATGAACAGTTATGCCGTAGTACTTCCAAATAAAGTTACAACTGCTCGATGGAAAAAGGACGAAATTCCGACAATCGCTACTCAGATGGCTGCAGTAACATCTAGTAAGTCATTAGGTACGACATTCTTTCCGATAAGAGCAGCAAGCGTAGAAACGCTACGAAGTATGACATCAAAGAAACCGATAATTTTGCCAGTATTAGCAAAAACCAACTCAGTTCTAAAGGAGAATGGGATACTAGTAGCAGCTAGACCTAAACCGGATAACTGGATTCGATCACACTGGCCGTTTATAGATCCGTCGAATTTTTTTCAATGGGCGGTAAGTAGGGGTCATCTATTCAGTTCCTTAAAAATGATCACTTGGTTTTCATTATTTGTTAATTTAGGATGTGTGTTCCGCAGTGCACTAAATTAAGAAATCTCTCTTCTAGAAACCAGAAAAAAGTTCGAATAATCCTTTGCTGCCGTAGAAAAATCCTGTAAAAGTGTCTGAGCTCACTTTAAAACTCCAAAAGTCGTTTAGCCTCGAAGTTCAAATTTTGAACAAATTAGTTTTTAGTGAAAACAACAAAAACACTAACGAAAGTTGAGAAGTCCTGGCCGGACATCAGCCAGGACCACTGTGGATTGTTGCCAGATGAATAGGACTCACTCGATTTCTTATATTTTTATCATTTTCCTTGGAACCATCCACAAATTAATGAGTACAAAAATTTCAAATTCGTAGCTTGACGCGTTCAAAAGTTATGTGAAAATATTTTTGAATACGTGTCTTAAGGATTTTTTGTATGGAAGGGACCAGAAGGAATAAAAGGATTTAGCTGACTTTTGAACTCGAACTTTGTTTTCACTCAAAACTAATTTCAACAAAATTCTTAATTTACAGCTAAACGATTACTTGAGTTATAGTGAGTTCCGTAAATTAAGTGAAGACATTTTGAAAGGATATTTGTATGGCTGTTACGCAAAGGACTACTAGGATTTTTTCCAAAGATATACATTTAACTTCAACTATTGGAAAACAAACGTATACAAAATTTTAAACAAAGAGCTAAAATGGTTGTGAAGCCATCGCCAAATTTTCTAGAACACGTCTTTTCAAGGATTTTTTTTGTGTGGAAGCTACTCGAAGGAGTCAAGAAATTTCACTGACAAACGCAGTCTAACTTCCTTTTTGCTTAAATCTTATTTGTACAAAATTTAAACTTCGTGGCTAAACGATTTCTTGAGTAATAGTGAGTTTCGTGAATTGAATGAAGATATTTTAACAAGATATTTGCATGGCAGCCACTTGAAGGACTAATAGGATTTTCTTCATAATTATACATTTAGCTCAAACTATTGCCAAATTAGCACAAACAAAATTTTAAAATCATAGCTTAAACCTCTCTGAAGTTATTGGCCAATATTCTTGAACACATGTTTTAAGGACATATTAATATGGCAGGTACCAGAAGAAGCACAAGGATTTATCTGCCTAGTAAACTAGAACTTTGTTTTCACTCAAAACTAATTTGTACAAAATTCTGAATTCATAGCTAAACGATTACTTGAGTTATAGTGACTTTCGTGAATTGAATGAAGATACCTATTTTAACAGGATTTTTGTATGGCAGCCACTGGAAGGACTAATAGGATTTTTTTCATAATCATACATTTAGCTCCAAATATTAAAAATTAACACATACAAAATTTCCAAGTCGTAGCTTAAACCCTTATGAAGTTACCGGCCAATATTCTTGAATACGTGTTTCTGACATTTTGTATAGCAGCTACCAGAAGGAGCGGAACGATTTTGCCCGTTAACGAACTTAGCCTTACAAATTCAACCAAACACTCAGATTCAAAGTTTCAAGATCCTAGGTCAAGGTGTTCTTGAGTTATCGTGTTCACGGACAGACAGACGGACGGACCGACGTCAAGCGGATTTGAGGTTTTTGTCCACAAATAAACAAAAAATAATGTATAACTTTTTTTCGTCCGAGGCTTGGTTCTATGCGTTACATATTTTTCGGCTGGATCAAACTTATAATACTCTATATGATTTCATCTAGAGTATAAAGAACACTGTACTTACCTGTTGAATCACCACGTCATCAAGGTTCCCAGAAGGGACCTCACTCCGCCATTAGTTTAGTCGGTCCCAACGGGACACATGAATAGATGGTGGGAAAAATATGAAGTAATTCACGCACGCTGGAAGTCCGTCTTTGTCCCTTCCCATCACTCGCGCCGTAAAACACTCTTTCTTCAAATCTCCGCTAGCCACGACTCAAAAAAAAAAAATCTACTCTCCAACTTTCTCTGCTTTTTTTTCTGCCTCGGAATTAAAAACTCCTCTTGAAAACTCCCGAATTCTTCCACAGAAAAAAAAATATATATATGTTTTGAAAACTCCCGAATACAACAATTGCCAGAGAAATCCATCAACTCCCATAAAAAAATCCTTCAGAAAAGAATCCAAGAATATTTTCCGATAACATTTGAACGTTTCAGTCTTCTAGAAATCGCAAACCTTCCTACACCTTCCATGTGAAAGTTCTAGAATAAGGAACATTTTACTTTCGGTGATTTATCAAGTTGCTGATATGAAATTCAACACTGAACATTGTCTTTTACTTTCGAGTAGCACCCAAATCAGAGTCCTTAATGAAGGACAAACTACATGTACACTTCTTATTCTATTTTAGTAATTAGTACAATATTAATTGAAGTTCAGTATTTAATCGAGAGTATCATATACGCTCGCAGCCGACCGTGACTGCAGTATGCTTTTAACAGCATTTTTTTCAGGCAGGTTAGATATGGACAATGGAGAAGCTATGGATTCGATATCCTTTGTTCATTGGGATACTGCACTACAATTTGATAAAGTTTCTATCAGCGGAGTTGCTTTAAAAGAATAGGTCTGTTCTTTTTGACCACATTGTCTACACTAGTGCAGAGTTTAAACTAGTTTCGGTTCTATTTGGCTTACATTACTAAAATAAATTGATAATAAAAAATTGTTTAATTTTGTATTGTCAATTTATTTTGCTTACGAACCCGGCTGTTCATTTCATAGTCCTTTTCCGTTTTCAGTTAGGAAAGTGGGATCGGGCCCGACACGAATAATGGCGGATAAGTCCGCCCGTATACAACCTATTTCCAATCTGTTCTTACCGACTACAAATAAGAATAAAGGTGCGCTCACCATAGGTTTTGTTCCACCGGGCGCGTACATCCAATTTTGATTCTTACCGATTCGTAGTGGCTATGTTTACGAGATGATGCCGATCGACGACGCCGATGGGCGGTAATAACAGAATGGAAATCGGTTGTCTTCGGCCGGCCTAAGGGTCGAATAAAATCGCATGGCCGAGCTTTATGTACAAAATATGTTATTTGGGTATACTTGTCTGCTCTGGCAGTCGTCCTCACCCTCAAACGTGAACCCTTTCGGGGTATGTTAGTACGGAATCGAGTTATTCTCGCCTTGCTCAATTCTGTGGCAGCCTGGCAATTGGTAGCATATTAAAAGGCGAAAGATCACATAAAATTCACCCTGTTCGAAATTCCGGTACAGGGAGCCCTTAATACCTTTGATTGTGCTGTTAGACATGCAATAAAAATAATATACTTTTTATCTTAACATTTTAGGGATACAAATCAGAGGATAGCATAATACTTCCAGCAATACTTGGCGTAGCTCTAATAGGAATGATATTAATTATAACGTTGTGTTTAGTAGCTCGTAACAAGAAAGTTATAGTTGCATCGGTGAGAAAAAGGAATCGTAATGTAAATTACTTTATTATTTAAATCATTTCGTTATATTACTAAACTATGCTGTCTGTATTTTCAGGATATAGAAGAAGCGGGCGAAGATAATACTACTCTATTGACAGCAGGAAATGTATCAGAAGAAGATTAAACTAAAAGCAAAATGTAAAAAGAATTCAAAAGGACTAAAATTTTTACAAATTGTTGACTAATTCAATTTCCGCTACAAACTTTTCATGAGCCAAACGAATGTTATATTACTCGTAAATGGCTTAAATTCAATGCATTACACAATATATAACGTGCTTAGATCAAACCAACTAAACTATGAATAACGCTCTCACTGCAGGTGAAACATAAAAAAAAGACTGTGCAATAAACAATTTAAATAGTAAAATAATAAAAAAAAAAAGAATTATAAAATTTCTGATAAAGAAGAATAGTAATATAAAATACTATGAAGAATAATACAAAAATTGAGTCTACAACTAAAGTACGGGTTGTGAAGTTCACAATTCGTTGAATTCTTTTGACTTGATTACAGTTCAAATTCGATTTCAAAAAATTCTTTGCTATTAGGTAATTGTGAACATTATAGGAGTTCGTAAACAATCGTTTATAGCTATTATTTATTTTTGCTGAACTTTTAACTTTTTAAATTACACCAACAAATATAGTTGAGGGCAGTTCAATTTCTCCATACACCGCGTAAACGCACCTGACTACATGGCTTAATGCTGCCGCAAAATTCAGAAAGTTCAAATCATATGTTGTGAAGGGAAATCACATTAAAAATTTCAGGAGGTATGGTACGCTTCCAAAGTACTTCTCAACATAAAAAAAGAAATGTTACTGAGCATTTATTATTCTAGCCTTAATTTTTGATTCAGATATACCACATCTATCTCGAAGCCCAGTTGATAATGTCGACTTAAATAAATATGGCAATATAAAATGTTGTACAACAATAGTTAATGTTTTTTATTACAATAAAGTGTTTTTCCTTTGTAGATAAATGTGTTTATTGAAATTTATATTATATGAGAAATAGTGTGAAGAAATGACTTGCTTGTCCACGGAACGGTGATGTTGTCTATTACGCGGCATTTTCGTTGTTTTTGTATAGTTGAGTGGCTTTTATTTTCGATTTTGATGAATGAACGCTAAATCTCACGCGTCAAGAATCCGCTTGAACCACGAAATTTAATAATAAAAAAGCATAACGTAGATGAAATACTGAACTCCTATTGATATTTTAGTTGAAAATATATCAAAGGAATTATTACATGACCTTTTACTTACAGGTAAAAACTATTGTATAGTGGCTACTCAATTTCTTGAGTTATAGTGAGTTCCATACATTAAGTTAGGACATTTTACAGAATTTTTGTATGGCAACTACATGAAGGACTTATGGGATATTTTTCATATTAATAGCTTCAGCTGCGACTATTATAAAATCAACGTATACAAAATTTCAAAGTCGTAAAGTAAAGCGTTTTAAAGCAATCGTTCAATATTGGTGAACACGTGTCTTAATATATCTTAAGGACTTTTGTATGACAGCTACCCGAAAAAATCGACGGATGGCGCCAATTAATGAACTCAGTCTTGCTTTTGATATAAAACTAATTCCTATAAAATTTTAAATCCCTGCTTTAACTCGTACTAGAGTTATAGTGGATTCTGTAACTTGCATACATTTTTGAAGGACTTTTCTAGGTTGCCACACGAAGGACTCATTCGCTTTGTATCATATTCAGAACTTTCGATTCAACACTGTAAGCTTTAAGTATGCAAAATTTCAAGTTCCTCACTTGAAGCATTCGAGCAATAATTGTGAAAACGGGTATAGGAGGCACCCGAAGGAGTGGAAGGATATCGCCCATTAACGAACTTAGACTTACTTTTTCTATTTTGCAAGTTGTGACAACTTCCTAGTTCAACGCGTTCTTGAGTTATCGTGCAAACGGACGGACGGACGGACAGCAAACGGATTCGGGGGTTTTGACCACAAATAAACACAATACAATATTTAACTTTTTTTCGTCTGAGGCTCGGTTCTATGCGTTACAAACTTTTCGGGCTGGATTAAACTTATAATACTCTATATGATTTCATCTGAAGTGTAAACAACCATTTAATTCCTGCCTAGAACCAATTAACAATCTCAAGACTATAGAATTAACTGAGACTTCATTTCTCACCTGAAATTCCTATAAGTCGCTAAATTGTAAGCCGCATCTTATTCTTAACTCCAACCAGAACGCACTAAAAATCCTAGTACTGCTCTAGAAAACCTTAAAACTTTCGAAGATTCCATTACGGTCCATACAACTTCCCTATAACTATTTATCCGTAAGCCACACTACACGCTTAAGGACTTTGTTCCTTCGACCTCCCAACATCCGCTACACAGCCACAAAACCAACTAAAAACCTCGAATTCCTTCACGAAATTTCAAAAGCAATGAACTGAATTTTAACGGAGGCCATTTACGGACAAAAAAAAAATTAATTTTCCATTTGTGTAGGTTTGGACTCAATGTTACGGAATGTAGTTGCTTAAAATAAATACTTCCTTTACAGAAAAATGCGACTATTTAAAGCGGTCTCGTAAAGTTCTATTAAAATATAACCAACGTGGGTAAAGCTTGAAAAAGATCTTCATACATTTTGGTAAGTCATGGCGTTGCAGATTACAATATCCCTTTATACCACGGGACCCATGGAAAGCTGTATGTGGCCTGTTCACGAGTTGGAAAACCATTTGGGTCCAGAATGGGTGAGATCATATACCTTCAATGAGAAGCGAAGAAAACTTTTTAGTTTTTTCTTAACACGATGCTGTGCGAACTTAGCAATTTATTACAAAGGAGAAAGTATTTTAAATTTTTTTTAAATCAACATTAATTTCCAAAAATGCCCTACCGTTTGTGTTTTTGAGCTTGGGAGCTAGTAAATGACAGAAAATCCCTTTTTTAGTGAATGAAAAATAATAAAGATCGCCTCATGCGCACGCATATGAAGCCGATCATCGAGAGTGTACCGCGCAAAGCAGACAAGCATAATATGTCCTGAAAAAAGTTTTAAGTAACTATATTATTTTATGGGTAGAAGTCCGAAACACGTTTAATGCCGTGTATATTACTACGCGACTGACAACCTAAAAAATAACGTAGCCACTTGGTTATTCAGAACTCAACTTGCAATTCTATATAATGAAACCAAATTTGATATTTCTGGTACAATCACGTCAGAAGATATTGTAATCCAAAGTTTTTCAACCCCCACTCCCATACCCTACCAACCTCAAATTGCAAATAGCTGCATTATCATAGTTCCTGAGATCTAGAAACCAACATTTTTCGTTTAAAACGCACCCCTCTTACTTCCAGGATACCACAGTTCACCCACAATAAAAATTTTAACTTAATATCTCAACGGATATGTGGGCAAATGGTTTTGCGAACTGCGCCTTCATTTTTTTAGGGGGTTTGCTAGTCCTAAAACGGAAAAATACAAAATTACATACAAAAGTAGCAAAGCGAGTAATAACAGGTCAGTAGGGAAACCACGCCATGAAGATGGCAAAGCCATCTTAAAAATTATTAGCTGGAGGACGCGGTCTTTGGATCGAGACGTTTGGAGGCGACGACTTTAGGATGATGGTGACAAAATTTCAGGTCGAGCACAATACTTTATTATTTAAAAATAATGAATTAAATTAGGAAAACCATAACTTTAACGATTAGTGCAAAAAAAGGCTTTCGATGGCACTTATCGACGACCACTAGAATTCCATTACACTATGAGGCGCCGTAGTGTCGAAGTGATTATTGTGTGTACAGTTTAAATAATAACACGGCGGAAACTCTGAGAAAATTGTTTTATTTTTTCGGATTAATTCGATGGTCTTTCTTAAAAATATTTCACGTCACACAACCGTTTTTTGCCAAAATAATTTTTTTGAATTTGTCAATAAAGGCTGTGATACAGGCAGAAATCTGGTAAATTAACGAACAGACAGATAAGAAAGCGAATTAGTACAGCATTGTCATTCAGTTCTGAGCTTTGTTTAAAGTCTCTAGCTCATCGGAAAGTTAGTGTAAAAATAATTGCAAAATGTGCCCAACAGACAAGAAAGCGAGTTAATAAAAACGTAGTAAAAAGACCGAAATATTGAAAAAAATAAATTTATTCATCACTTGTTCGCGCTAGTATCAAAAATTTTGTCAATTTCTTCTTCTTCCGCTTTATCTAAAAACGCGGCCTATACAATTATTCAACAGCAGCGGAAAGCAAATCATAGGGTTTATTCTGAACAACGGCAGAGTATTGCATCTCTCAAACGCGAAAATAGAAGGTATGTATATGTATTATACTCGTAGTTACGGATATTTAGAAAATTAGACATCAGAAATAAAAAGATTAAAATTTCAGACTTACAACATGTTATTACTTTTAATTAATACAAAAAAGGCGCACTTTAAAACAAATATTGGAAACAAAAAGGTCAAACTAAAAGTCAGGATTGAAGTTTTCCCACTAGTTGAACAGTTTGATATTATACTGAAACTAAAACTATCCTGCAGAATTCTTAATATTAATTCGTATTAAAAGATAATAAACCTAATCGAATTAAGAACAAACAAATCATGTGTGACGCCTTATTATTCTTAGTTTTAAGTTTCAATATTTGCTCTTTCACCTCATATTTTCACTGATCCATTGCTTCTTCCTGACTTGTATCGTCTACGTCCATTATAGCTTGATCGGCTTTTCCAATGTCTGGATCAGTTGACATTTCGGTTTCGGTTTGCATACTTATCTCGTTAAGGCATGAGCCATCTGGCTGTGATGTTGTCGGTACAGCAGGATCCACATTTTCATCCATAGGCTGATCGGGAACAATGGGTGGATCAGCTGATACTGCTGCGACTGGTATTGGTGCGCACTCTGAAGTATCGGAAACTAATGCAGCAGTTTCCTCAACTGACATTTGTTCAGGAACCTTCAGAACTGTTGCTATATTAGTAGTATCCGCTGTTGTAACTGCTGCAATATTATCTTTTAGGGAGTCTTCTTCAGGTTCGGAAGAAGGCTCAATAATTTTTTTATCAGTATCAATAGGAAGATTCGAAACTATTACTTCTATTTTACTCGAATCCGTTTCTGTTTCAGCGGGCTCTTGGCTGTCTTTTGGATTTTGATCGATTTTGGCGATCAAAGCCGTTGAATTGATTGTCTCTGTATCCGAAACTTGGCTTATGATGGGCTTTAAATCATCAGTAATAATTTCTCCATCATTTGTAGATTCGTTAGAGATCTCAAGTTTATTTTCCGGTACGATCACTTTCTCTATTTGAGGTTGTTCTGCGACCACTTTTTCCGATTCTGCTGTAATAAGGTTTTCTTGGATGTTGGAACTCTTAGTGCTTGTTTCCTGACTATCGGGGGATTGTTCAAAGTTCGTTACTTCGGAAGGATGTTCCTTTAAACTACTATCTGATTTGCTTTCTGAGTTCTCTTCTTCCGAAAGTTGCTCTCTTTCTTCTGTTTTCGAAATAACAAACGATTGTTTTGCATTTTCCAAATTTTTTTCATACACATCCTGATTTTCATCCACCTCATTATTTTCATCTACTTCTAGTTTCGCTCGTTTTGCATCACTTTCTGACAGACTTTCCAATAGTTCAGATTTGAGAGAAGTCGACGCGGTAGTTATATTTGGTGGGTTGATGGTAAAAATTGATTCACTTTCCATGTCAATTTCCACATTAACATCCAAAGATATGTCCCCATTTACGACTGAGTCCAAAGAGTCGCCATTTTCACTGTCTGGTTGTTTTCGCCCAGGCTCGATCGTACTGACAACTGCAGAAGAAGACATTTTCTACAATTAGCGGTTAATATTTCAATTTTTTTTAAAGATAGGTATAAATACATAAACGCTAGTCAGCCAATGGGAAGAAGGAAAGGATGGCTAAAAGATTGAGAGAGCAAAATGGCGTGAACCGACACCCAAAAACACTATACAATATAATCAAAATATAGAGACCTAATACCGGGGTTATTCGTCCAAAAGATGTGAGAATTGTATTAATTTTCGCAATATCCTGGAGAAAGTTCCTAAACATAACTACTGTTGCGACGCTCTTCCGAAGATCTCGTTGTCGCAAAAGGAGAGGTAATAAAACTATTGGCGCGAAGTAAAAGGCAAGAGGACTACTAAGTTATCGTTCTTCTGGTGGACAACGGTAATTGTTTTGCTGTTCATATTTTTGTATGGCTCTAACACGTTATAGGAACGTATAAGAATGAAAAGGCGACAGTAATAATCGTTAATATTTAACTGTTTTATTTCCCAATATTTGTCTGCTTGTAGCTTTCCAGAAGTGGGATTTTGCTACTTGCGTGGAGGCGGTCGTGGAACATCGGAAATACGTACGTGTTTGTGAAAATTTGCGCATGCCAACAGTAAAGCTCGCTAAGAAAAAAAAATGTGTTTCGATTGTAAGAAGTTAGGAAATTAGGAACCAAGATGGGAAGATACACATCGGATAGTTAATGTGCGATTCTCATTTGTGGCGAAAATCAAAAATCAAAACAATGCTCCAAACAATGTTTCAACTGGCCAAAAAATTACTGGCGTATTTTATCTCGAAGTTTTGAGTTGTGTGATGGCCAGAATCGGTCGCATTCGACCCGAACGATGTTTCCATGACCAGTCTCGAAAATTATTTGTCGCACTGAGTATAAATGAAGAAAAACAGTAAAAAATGTATACATTCCTTTTTTCTTTTATGTACATATATCTCGACTTTTAGTGTGTTTTAATTTACTCATGTAAAAACTTTTAAATACACAAGTCTGCAAAATCTGACTGTCGTGAGTTAAGTGGAAGATGAGATTGAGGTATCAAAACGGAAAACGTTTCGTCACACGAAACACATGGAAACCAGAAATTTGTACCGACCCTCTTAAGGTTGAAAATTAAGATATCAAGCCCAATGTCGGCATACATGCATGTGTATGTTGATATACAGCGTGAACCAACTAAAAGTGTCGATTTAAAAATTAATTAAAAAAAAAAAAACGTTTAATATTTTCCAAAAAAAAATTTTATTTGAATCCGGTTATTCCGGTTAATTATGGAAAATTGTTTTATTCAAATGGTTGCCGCGGCTGGCCTTACAGTAGGCCATTCTGTCGGTCCAATTTCGAAGCACATTTTGGATTGTTTGCGGCTCTATCGGCAATGGGTGCTTCAATATTGGCCTACAAATGGTTAATTGTTTGTGGATTGTCCGCATAACACTTGTTCTTCACGGCTCCCCACAAATAAAAATCCAAAGGTATCAAATCGCAGCTCCTTGGCGGCCAATTGACATCGCCATTTCGACTGATAATGCAACCATCGAACTTTTCACGCACTTCGGCTATTGTTTGACCCGCTGTGTGGCACGAAGCACCGTCTTGTTGGAACCAAAGGTCGTCCAAATCAATATCTTCAAGATATGGCCACAAAAAAGATGTTAACATGTGGCGGTAACGCTCACCATTGACCGGAACGGTCGCGCCGGGCTCATTTTCGAAAAAAATACGGGCCAATGATGCGAAGCGCCACAATACACACCACACAGTCACACGCAATGAATGCATTAGCTTCTCTTCATATGCCTGAGGATTTTCAGATCCCCAAATGCGACAATTTTGCTTGTTCACGTACCCGCCGAGATGGAAATGAGCTTCGTCCGAAAAGATAATTTTTTGAGCAAAATCTTCATCAATTTCAAGTTGGTCGGAAGCCCACACAGCGAATCGATATCGAAGCGGATGGTCTGGGGCCTTCAATTGCTGGACTAATTTTCGCGTAGGGCCACAAACCAAGAGCCTTACGCAAAATTCGTTGCATGGAATAGCGGCTGATGCCCATTTCCAATCCACGACGGCGATACGATGTTCTCGGCCACCGCGGCGATATTTTCGGCCGAACGAACGGGACGAACACGGGAACGTGTTGGTGCGTCAATAACCATGCTCGTTTCACGAATTTTTTCTACCATTTTTTCTATTCCACTCACTGAAGGTGCACTTTCTCGACCGAATTTCGTACGACATTTTCTTGCAATTTCGGACCAACTGTCTTCGTTTTGGAAATAAATTTTCAATATTTCCCAGCGTTGTTCAAGCGACTCATTTCGTTCAGCGGAGATATGATACTGAATTTCTGTCAAAGTTAGAATGACATTAGTGTTACCAGGTGAAATAAAAACGGTAATTTAAAAACACACCGATAGCTGGGTCACGCTCAGACGCGTAGCCTCAGCGGTAGCGCACTTTTCTTCGGTCTGGCCAGAGCTAGAAATATGCACTACCTCTATGCGGTTTTCTTCTGGAAACGCACGAAACCTTATGAGTCCGAGCTGTCGTTTTGGAGATGACAAGCACCGATTAAGTTGAAGGGGGACGTCGCATCATTCACTTGCACGCAAAAACAAATTGACATAACGACTGTTTTCATTCACACTCTAAAAAAACGACCCTTTTTTGTCTCACTCTTCTGGCTTCAAAGAGCTTTATACAAAACCGGTGGATTTTCTTTTCCAGTAGCTCTTTGTGTGATTATAATAATGAAATGAGCCTATTATTGTATAGGTATTCGGCACATCTATAATTCGCCCTTTACCACGTAATGTATAGATAATCGATGTGATCCTTTATTTCCTTTTGATTTTTGCAAACTCTCTCGTTGAAAATTGATAAGTGAGAATCATTTCATTCTAATCGAGATCTTGCACTAGTGATCGGTTGCGGAATTCTTGGAACAATGTGGTTTGCTGGTAAGGATGGCCCCCAATGGCAATCAATCACCTCTGTAAGTCTCCCGCACACAACTGCATGATTCAGGCTGGCTGGAGTTAGAGTCACTGTATACTCACACACCCTTCTAGTAGGAGTTCGGCCGATAGCCCAAAATTGGACTAGAAGACCACTACATAACCTGAAAAAAGGTCGTTTTCGTGCAGCCAAACTTTTAAGTTTGGCTGCACGAAATTTCGGTGTATAGGTGCATTGTATGTGTGCGCATAGTATGCGAGCATAGTATGTGTGCGTGAATTAAGGTTTTCTTTTGTAAATTTACGTACATTATCTATTTCTTTTATGGAAATTTCCTATTTTGTACCGAAAATTAGACTATTTCGAATTTATATGTGATATTCCCCCAATAAAATCAAAAAAATTTAAATTTACTGGTTTTCGACCTGAGCATGCATCGGCCAAACCTTAGGTAGGGTGAGTAGTGTGAGTGCGTATACAGGAACCTTAGCTGGAGTAGAGTCACTGTATACTCACACACCCTTCTAGTAGGAGTTCGGCCGATAGCCCAAAATTGGACTAGAAGATCACTACATAACCTGAAAAAAGGTCGTTTTCGTGCAGCCAAACTTTTAAGTTTGGCTGCACGAAATTTCGGTGTATAGGTGCATAGTATGTGTGCGCGAATTAAGGTTTTCTTTTGTAAATTTACGTACATTATCTATTTCTTTTATGGAAATTTCCTATTTTGTACCGAAAATTAGACTATTTCGAATTGATATGTGATATTCCCCCAATAAAATCAAAAAAATTTAAATTTACTGGTTTTCGACCTGAGCATGCATCGGCCAAACCTTCGGTAGGGTGAGTAGTGTGAGTGCGTATACAGGAACCTTAGCTGTGAGAAAACGGATTGATTTACCAATTGATAAATTTTCGCTCATCATAAAGTTATCGCGCAGCAGCAGTAGCAAACATATGCAATTCAGATTATAATGTAATAAAATAAATAGTCGAAGATAATAAGTAATAGCGTTTTTCTATATAAACTTGCATATGAGTACAAAAGACTCATCGCAGGCGTTGACGTTATCGAAACAACCTAGGGTCACTTAAACACCGAAAAGCTATTTACTGTAGCTGCATATTGTACTTTCATTTTAAAATGGTGTCAGGTATATGGATTACTAATTCATGCCAAATAATGTCTTGTTGTGTGATAATTACCCAATATGTTCTTTTCAAGCGCCCTCATGTATTTATCGATGCGGCTGTACTGCTTTCTAGGATCCGTCAGGAGCTCACATAACCTCTGAATTGTAAAAGGAGCTGCGCTGAATAAGTCCACACGCTCCAAGAGCGCCGACTTCATAGTTTCATAGTTAAATGGGTCCACGTTCGGATATTGTGGCAAATCTAAAGGTGAAATATCTATTCAAGTAAAGTGTAAGAAAGCGTATCTCAAACTCACCGTCAATGCTCGGCGTTGTGTCGTGAAATTCTTTAATTACGTTCATCAGTTTCTCACGAAATAAATATTTAACGTGCGACCACCGATAAACGGTGTCTCCTGTTTTTGCTACGTAGCATAGGTAATCCTCCAGCTCCTTGGGAATGTCCTTTGACTTTAGTTTGGTGTATCGCTCCAGAATTTGCATAATTTCTTCCGAGTTTTCCATGATTAGCATCTGGCGTTAGATATCAGCACTTTTTATAGCTATCGATGCGGTTACTTAATTAAGCGATTTATTTTCGAAACGTCGAACTATTCACTCAAATAATTAATTCTCTACGCACACCAACCGCCCGCAATTTAGCATATAAAACATAAATACAAAATGTTTTTCTTCGCCGCAGACAAAAACGAAATCACCAAGTGGAAATGAAACCTTCCTACCAACAACAAACAATCACCAACAACGTGAAGTTGAACGTAGTTTGTGACTGGTATAATTGGGGCAGTTTGTACCCAGCACGCAAAACGTTACCGCGAAAACTTACTGAAATACTATCTATTTTCTATCGAGAGGTACAGCTTGTACTAGGTTGTCAAAAAAGTCTTCGTACGAATTTATTAACGAATGGTAAGGTTGGAAATCTCCACCTGGTGGGGAAAAAAACTACCAGATATGGTAGACAAAATTTCGTCCGCTGACTGTTGTAGGGCGGTTCGTGTGTATTTTTACGATTCAGAGCTCGGTGAGTTTTCGATTCTCTCTTAATTTCATTATGAAAGACATGATAAAGATTGAAGGCGATCGGTTTGGTTGATAATAAGGTGTTCATTTCCGGTTCTACATTTCGAAAATCATGGGCTCAATCCTGCACAACGAAGTCAGAAAATGAACAATTTTTCCATATGAATGGGAGGTATAAACTTCGAAATAACTTCTCAAATGTTTAATATTCCAGGAAAAAGAAATATGAAATAATTATTCAATTATTTGAAAAGAACGTAGACCATTTTTTCAATACTTTTTTCTTTTATTTAAGTACTTTAAACTGATTTCTTAAAAATAAAATGTTGTTTTTGATATGTTATGATACATATGTCCTTCTTATTCAATTCTAACAATAATTTAAGTTCATTTGAAGTAATATTTTGAAGTAGGACCCACTTCTTTGAGCTCAAACTCAATTTTGTCTGAAAATAACATGCCACTGCCACTTTGTCTACCATATATAGTTCCGAAATTTGCCACCAGAGCACATGGTATATTTGTCAATTGGACCGAAATTGCAAGAAAATGTCGTACGAAAATCGGTCGAGAAAGTGCACCTTCAGTCAATTGGGTGCCAAGGAGCTGCGATTTGACACCTTTTGGATTTTTATTTCTGGGGAGCCGTGAAAGACAAGTGTTATGCGGACAATCCACAAACAATTAACCATTTGAAGGCCAATATTGAAGCACCCATTGCCGATAGAGCCGCAAACAATCCAAAATGTGCTTCAAAATTGGACCGACAGAATGGCCTACTGTAAGGCCAGCCGCGGCAGCCATTTGAATGAAATAATTTTCCATAATTAACCGGAAGGATTGTACTTTCAAATAAAAAAAAAATTTGGAAAAATATTAAACGGTTTTTTTTTTTTAATTAATTTTTAAATCGACACTTTTACATGGGTCACGCTATAATGAATACTCCAGCAGGCAAAGTTTCGTATGACTAATAAGGCCGAATAAAGTCCGTTGAATTCTAGGGTACGATGTCCGCGGCAATATACGTAAAGTTTGGAAGAGCACTAGCCGTAGAATATTTATTGCGATTCTACGTATATTATTGTAGGTGCTTATACGTAACATACGTACGTTCTTTGTGCGTATAAAATTCACTCCATTTCTACGAGGGGTGCAACGTACTTGCCCGCCCTTTTTATTATTTCCCGCTTTTTACATAGAGAATTGAAGGATTTGAAATTTGACTTATGAAGTCCTAACGCTGAACCAGTTGCCAAATTTTGAATCCTTCAATTCTAAATGTAAGACAGAATTAATAAAAAATGAATTCTGTAGGAACTATTCATGAACTACACATAATCTAGAGCTTCGGGAGTGCTACTTTTAGAATCGCTCCTTATTATTCCTACTGGGTTATTACACCATGACACTTTGCCATGATAAAAGCTTCCTTTTAAAGTTTTTGTATTGATAGAAAGGCAAAATTTCACTAGGTGGTGGATTACGAGGTCCTTTCCAGCTAGTGCCGACGAAAACAGTTGCACCGAGCTCAGTTCTCGAATATCATCACTTCATGTAACTTTGATACAAAATTTATCTGAAAATTCGGCGGCGACACCAAGGACACCGACCGCCTGAACCCATCGAGATGCAATCCTGGAAACAAAGACTACGTCACAACTTTAATACGTCCATGACTCACGACGCAACTCCGACTGTGAAATCAGTTTAACGCGAGCATTTGTGCTGGACGGAGAAGCATTTAAGGACATTTCTGAACAGTAAATCGGAAAAGCTGAAATCCTTGAATGTCACTTTATGTTTTTGTTCGGGATTGGGAGTCGCACTCGTGCAAATATCTCATTCGGTTCCTTCTTCGTAGTTTTTTTACGAGTGGACTACTCAAAACAAACTGTTGGTGTTTTGTATTTTGGCATATTGGACTTGGCTCAGTAGCTATAAAAGCTTCTAGTTTAATCACAATGTTCAAGTATTCTCAATGTCATCAGTAAAATTTGGCAATTATCTTGTTGGTGAATTATGTGCGATAAGTAGTTTTATAGTTTACAATAGCGCAACAACAAAAGCAACAAGTGTAAAAATTGCGGTATGACTGAAAGTAAGGAGCAGAACAAGGAAAAGCATAAGGAGGATATGAACGACAGGTAAGTTGTAGTTTACACTCAGTTTTGAGGGCATTCAGATTGCAATTGCAATGCGTACCAAACATTAAACTTCTTTTACGATTAATTTAATTTAATTTTACAAATTACATCTTTATTTTTATTTATTGCAATTGTTCATTACGTTATTATTTCAATAAGCGAGGTTGGAGAAGGTTTCCCTTTTTGAAAAGTTTCAAATAACTTAGTATCTATCGAAAGTTTTGATATGACTTTGCATGGTTCATATTTTAAATTATTTTTATTATTATTATTATTATTATATGATACCACTCACTCGGGTCGCACAACGGCTTATCATTAGGTATTATTTACTTATTAATTTTGTTTAAAAACTTTTGTTATAGTATAGTGCAAAGTACGAGTATATATGTATTTAACAATTCAGATACTAAAATATTATATGACATATATAATACAATAAGATTAATTTTTAATAAATATGTAAAGTGAATAACATCAATTAAAAGTTAACTTAACATAACATAACATAAATTTATTTAAATTTTTAAAAACAGTTCGTACCCTTATCTACAATTTCAGTGATCAGATTTTACATCTTTGCATCTGTAGTTAGAATTTAGATTTTTACTAAAAATACTTAAAATTGTGTAATAAAAACCTTGCTTGTTAACTCCTACCTAACTTACACACTAACTTACAATCTAACTTAAAATAAAATGAATATAAAAATAATGAAAATAATACTTTTTACTCTTATGAATAATAATGTATACTAGTTTATGTTACAAGACTCAATTGTAGTAATGTAAGCTCCTTATAATTACCTTCGCTTAAGAGATAAGATCCTGAGTCTAAAGAAGATCAATCCGCCTCCCGATTAGCGTCATATGTTGTTGCATATAAGCGATTGCGAACTTGAGGTTCGCCGGGATTTCAATTAAAACAACGTTCGATTTTATTTACTATTTGATTTTCGTTATCGATGAAAATCACCTTAAAATATGCTGTCGCGTATAACTGATCGTCTTTTTATTCTCGCAGCAGAAAAATATATCTTCGGGCCAGGGCCGTCATTTCAGTCTTTTCCAGGGGAGGGCAAGATGTTATGAATGTATGTATTTTTATATATAAATCTCCATTTGCTATGTATTATATATGAAAAAACCAAATTCGGAGGGAAGGGGGGCAAATGTCCCCCCCCCCCCCGTGGCCTCAAATGACGTCCCTGCTTCGGGCTCTACAGCTACAGCACTTACATATCGATGCCTTAGCTCACAGATGTGGTAAGTGTAAAAAACAAAATTTTACAGGATTCAAAATTGAAACTTTGAAGTCACAAAACTAGTATTAAAATTTGAGTTTATAAAGTGAAAACGAGTTATTCGCATAATATTAGTTATTAATCTTTCACTTACGACATGTGTGCATTGTAATAATCTATCTAAAAGCTTTAAAGATGAATTTAACCCATTTATGCAAAAATTTGCAATTGACACATCTGTGAGCTAAGGCATCGATATAAATACTGTGGTGAATCGAGAGATTTCCAGCATATTCGGTTGTTTGTGTGGAATGCGTAAGAAATAATTCTTACATGCGAGCCATGTCTAGAACATGCCACAAGTATATGGACCTATCTACGATATTAATACCAAAAATAAGTTAGAGTTATTCAACAATAAATTTAACTTTTGCAACATATGTAATCCACCAATCAGGGACGTCATTTCAGTTTTCTCCAGGGGAGGGGGGCAAGAGGCTATGAATGTATATATTGTTAAATATATATTATATGTAATATATGAGAAAATAAAATTCAGAGGGGGGCCCCTGCCCCCCCCCTCAAATGACGTCCCTGCCACCAATGTAGCAAAAATATTAATTAATAAACTATGAAAAAATGGAACTATACGACAGTCATCAATATTGGTAAATCTATTATTTCTTGCATGTTATATTTCGATCGGTGTCCTTAACTTGAAAGAAAACGATTCATTCATAGAAAGTTATCAAATAAATTCTAAATGAATTTTAATTTGCAAACACCGGATAGATACCTATCGTGTGAATTATCATTTTTCATTAGAGAGAACCAAGAACCGAGTGGCAACAGGATTTGTGATATGACTTTGTTTGCAAACGATCTATTTGAGCCGGCAAAACTAGCAGATTCAACCCAAGAGACAATTAAAATTCAGTTTCCTATTTTCTATATTTCTATTGCTCGTGTAAACTAGCAAATAAACACAATTTGCTTTGGTCTAATAGCCCAAAAAGCTATAAGTAAAAACCTTTTTGAAATTCTGTAAAGGTTTATAACTTATAACTTAACTTATAATAGGCGTGTTTTTGTGCTCCTTTATCTAGTGCAGAGCAGGTTATCGAAACTCAAAAACAGTAAGAAAGCGCAATGCGAGAAGAGCAACTATCATACATCACCTCAAACAGTGGTGCAGCTATCCTGGCTCATGAAAAGTTCAAAGCTCAAAGCTCAAAACTCCTACTCTGCTCTAGATAAATTAAAAAAAAACACGCCTAAGACCAGAAAATGAAATTAGGTAAGAATATATAGGTTCAAAAGTGGAGCCTACTAAAGGTTATATATACTTTTATGTAAAGTATGGAATAGCAATTTTTCAGAACTGAGAATCGTTAAGAATAAAGTGCTAAAATTTATCACTCTTGATTGTGATTTTAAAAAGATCATGCATAGTGTGATTTTACTATTTGACAGTATTTATATTACATTTGCCATGAAATTTTTTTCGGAGATAACGGTGAATAATAAGTTATGGTGTATAGAAGGGGAACGGAAACGGGCCGGGGAAAATTTTATATAAATAAAACCACGATTCGGGGCGCACCTTGCCCTTTATTCTCGCACCGTTCTAGCCCTAGCTCGATACATATTTGCCCTAGCTCAAATAACCACGCACTACGCGCTCAATACAATACCACGCACTACGCGCATCTCGCCCCAGCACAGTTGCTCCGTGCGTGGAGCACATGCTCTTGGGCCCAGACTCCATCGACGACTGACTCTCGCCTGCAATCCCTGCACGTCTCCTTGCCCCTCGCAAGCTCGATCTTTTGCACAGCTCATCGGACGGGTATCGTCCGGTACATATGGTTTTGAACATTTGAATATACTTAGGGCCGATTTCACAGTTTAAATTTGATCTGAAGTTTAGTTGAACTTAAACTTAAGAATGAACTGCACTTTAAACTTGCCTCTATTTCACGGTAAATAAACATCCTATGATTAACTAATCTGAAATTCGTAATCATTGTGAACTAATTCAAATGAATTAATCTTTTTTACATTGGTATACTCTGCGTTTTTTGTCATTTTATTTCGTTGAAATATTAAAAATTGGAATTATTGACAATCACGGCTACTTTAATTAGGGTAAAATCACCCGAGCTATAAACGAAACAAATTCTACCGTTTAGCTTAATCCTATCATTAGAACAAACTTGAGTTTTACAAGATCTGTGAAACGCATTATTCGTTTGATCCTAAGTTTAACGAAAATTTTTGGTTTAAACTTAGGCTGTGAAACCGGCCCTTAATCATAATGATTTAAACCTAAACTAAATTATAAGAATTTGATGTTATATATAAATATATATTAATATTTAAAAATTCATAAAAAAAAAACGAAAAAAAAGAAAACAATGTCTTTACATACAGTTTATGGCCATATTATTAGACGCACCCAGAATTTTTTTAGAATTTACCCTTTATGGAGTAAAATTACGACTTTCTGTACATAGGTATGTACAAGGACTCTACTAAAATAAATATTTTTCCATTTTGCAGGCTATTAGGTAAATAAAACTCATAACAGCGATAAAATTTTGTAAGACATGTTTTTTTTTAAAAATATACATAGGTACATATAATGAAGCAAAAAAACTGGCAAAATTTTTTGTCTGCTTAATATTTAGTTTTTTCTTCTTTAGCAGCAATTAAAACCTGTATTCCCCTCGGCATACTGTTTATGCATGACTGCGCACAGTTTCCTGAAGGACCGGACTATGGTTCCAAACGTCTATTATTTTTTCTATCAGCCTGCTTTTCTTTTGTAATGCTTCGCTTCCTTTCTTATGATTAGTGCCCAGACATTCCCAATTAGATTCATGCCTGGCAAATCCTTCGTTCAGAAAAGTTTTGGCAGATCTTGCTGTGTGGCAGGGAGTACTATCGTACATGAAGATAAAATTCTCTCCATTTGGAAACCACTCCCTTAAACTGAGGAAGTAATTTTGTGTGCAGGACATCCTTTTCTTGGTCTTGTTTCATTGTATCCGGTTACAATGAGTTGGTATAGAAGTTTCATAAAAAACGGTAGATGGAAATATGAAGTTTAATTGTGGGATCCATTCTATCGCATTTCTAAGAATAATCTTTTCTTTCATGTAGTGTGATATTTCATCGTCACATATAGTACATACATATATCAGTTTCATCTGACTCCAGTTAGATCAAAATCACTAGCTATCAAACACATTTTCAATCTAAAAATACTTTTTAAATCACATTTCTTAATTAAGTTTTTTATAGCAGATGAGGTAATAAATGCTTTCTTCTGTAACCCGTTGCTGCTCCAAACCTTTACAGGATACCGATATTACATTTTATATTTATTTTGATTAACCTTTGTAATTAGGTTTTTTATGTTATGGTGTAGGACTTATTATGAAGTGATATTAAAAAAGTGCGGGGATTTCGCTCAATGGCAAACCCGAACCTACGGACGGACGGACGGAGCCGCTTTGAGCTTTTTGACCACACCCCAACTGAAACTGAACAAATTGTAATATAATTTTGTTTCGGTGAAGTTTCTTATTTTTCTTCTTACTTCTTTATTCAATTATTACAATTTCTATAAAATATTTACAGTATTCATACAATTTTTGTTAGAGATCAGACGAGAAATTATTGTCTTTACAACTATATTTCTTCGCAAATTATGTTATTAATTAAAGTGATAAGTAGGTACTTCATTCAGGAAAATAGTTTCCTATTCTATGAAAGTTTTGGGCTGTATTCAATTTATAATAGGTACACTAAGATTTCATCTATAGAGTACAAAAAGTTAGCAATTATATTTGTCATGTTCCTGCACTAATGCGTCCTTTAGGTCAAATCAAAATTGGTCGTCACGTACACTACGTGCCGTACACGACAAGTGTAGTGTAAAGTAAAAGGCATATCACGTTTGGCAAAACAAGAACCTCTTGTAATACCGTATCGTATATTTGTGTAAACACGTAAACATCTAACATTGTATCAACGACAATTTACTACGCACATTGAATTAAATTGAAAAGTACGTTTCCGAGTATGTACTATACATGATACACAAACAACTCCATTTCAAATAAATATCATTCGAGAAAAGCAAATAGCTCACGAACCTAAAGCTGGAATATTGATTTTTACTACACTTTAATTCGTATCACAGCATTTACCAGTCTATGTACATAGCTCCTCTAAAGAGCTTCTTTTAATGTTCAAGATTTCATTGATAGCTTTCGACTTAACTGCTTGGAATCAGATTAGCCAACGGAAGTCTGATGAATAAACATTCCAGTCATTCTACGTCTTTTACATCAACCAGCAAATAATGGAGTTTTTATCCACATCTGTCGTCGACTTCCGTTTCCTTATTAAAACACTGTGCAGACTGTGCCGCAGGTAAATCTCAAAAGTACTAGTCGAATCCAACTCCTTTTTGCAGGAGGAACGGATGTTGTACATACCTTTCATACATACAAATTTTTAAATGTAGGTCGGTGGGAATATTATCCCGAAAAGTTATTTTGTTTTTTACTTTATTACTACACTCTTAATGGAATCTGTTCAGTATTGTAAGTTAATCCAGCCCAAAAGAGATGACTATGGAAAAAATGGCGTAACTCCTTGGAGTAACTGCCATTCGAATACAAACTACTTTATTGCATTCGTTCTAACTGACAAATTCAACTATAGCTAAAAGTAGGATTTTTCAGGAAATCGTTTTAACTTGAAAGTTAAGTGAGGAAAGGATCAATTGGACTGTAGGCACTTTCGCTCCCATATCAAATCAGCAGAACCAAACGACATCAAGATAATCCTGTTGCATATAGAGTCTGTGGCGATTCAAGGCTGGTTGAGCAATTTTTACACGAGTTGCCTGTTGGGTTTCGTCTCAGTCAGGATTCTAGGGAATTTGCATTAGCGGAATTCCTGGACATCGAAGTGGCTTTCAATAATGTAAAAGTGGGAGCAATATGGGAATCGTTGTATAGCATAAGATTGGAAAAGGTAGAAAGTACGGGGATGGAGTCAGTAGAGTCAGTCGCTTAGTAACCTACGTACAATGCAACGAAACATTAAACGCCTTTCGGACATCAATCCAAAAAATAATAAAGTTGAGCCCAGACTATTTTTTAATATTATTTCCGTGTTTTTTCAATAGAAGTAAAAACGATTTGGATTTTATTAAACCTAAAAGATTTACGGAATTCAATTGGAAAACATTGACTGGAGAGGCCAGTTTTTATAAGACTGTGTTGGATTAGGTCCGAAGGAGCTGTTTCGTCATCGGATGGTATAGACTCTTCAGAGGGTGTATCATGCCTACTATCCGAAATACCCTGACAACGGAAGGAATTGCTGGGGATAATTCTATATAGCGGTATCGAAATTAAATTAAAAATTCGCGACTTTTAAACTTATCAATTCCTGCCATCGTAAATACTTTCCTGTTTATATTTAAGATGTTTATAAGTGAAAGTTAATTTAATTTGTCATTAGACCTAAGAAATGTATCGGAATTCGTGAAAATATACCCAACCATGGGTTTGAACGAAATCGAATCATATGTACCGTTCATAAACCCGTTGGACAGGTTTTGAAACCACGTAAGCCTCCTTTACAACTGTTGTATATCGTGTGTTTATCTACCGCTTAAGTAAGACAACAATGCAATTTATCGAAAGAATAAATTATCAACATTCATGCTAATTGTGAAATTAAACAACCGACGATGACAATCAGTGAATATAACACACACATGAAGGAGTTTTGGAACTCCTTTCCCATCAAGAGGTAACATCAACATAGTATTGACGTTCAATATACCATCCCCAACTGTTGAGAAACCCTCTGGAATTATCATGGACATAAACAGCAGCAAGGACCTAGATAACATCAGATACCTAGATAACATCAGATACCTAGATAACATCAGCAGAGAAATCACTATCCTGAAGACAAACTCTACCACTAACGACGTCTCAAAATATTATTTCACTATTAGCTTCATCGCACTGTAAGTTCTTCATCTAGTAGTGACTTACCTTATTTCTTACCTGTTGATCAACCTGCCAAGCAATATCTACCTTACTGACTTCATCAAATAATGAATCTCTACTAAGACTTCGACTACGATGCATTAGTGAAACTCAAGATCGAGTATAGGCGGTAGGAGATGGCGTCAAACTACAGTCTAATTTGCAAAGACATCACCTTCATGTTGTACAGGTACGTATGTTACATGCCGCGGACAATAAAACCCAGAGAAAATCAAGAGTTCACATAGGACATATGTAAGCATGTTTTCTTCGTGGGGCTCAAATGAGACTATTGATTGCCAAAAATGTAATTTTCATTTTGAGGATTGTTCTTTTGTATAAATATTAAAATAAGGTAAACAAACATATTTAAGCAACCAGGACTTTTGTTTCGTGAAGATCTTGAAGACGTCAGCAATAATATCGTGCGAATGTGAAAACTGAAATGAAAACTAATTGCTGGTTCGTATGTTTTTCGAATAATTATTTTTTTCGTTTCAGAGGAGTAATATCGCATCTTGTCGGGGCTGTTGGCTTACCATACAGAAATCGAGACCAAGGTAGTTTCGAATTTTCTGATGGGCTTAAAACGTATTACAAGGGAAGCTCCCTTAGTGTGGAGAGCCTTGAAGTTATTACAGTGGATTTGGAAACCGGTGATTGGAGCAGAGTCAGGTAGCTTCAAGAGCATGAAGTTAACTGTTCCCTGTGGAATTCACTGTCGATATTAACGGATTTTGCATGAGTCCCATGTACAAATATATTTTCAAGTTGTTTTTATTGTATATAAGTGATTTATGGATTTCCAATTTTGTTACCATAGTAAGTAGCTAAACACTCGAATATAAAATATTTTTTTTATACAAAACTTGTTGGTAAGGCATTATAGACTTAAGGTGCGCTCGCATGGTATAGTAAACTAGCGAAGAGTTTTTACTACACGTATATCTATACTATAGCTAGTCAACCATACGAAGGTTTTTACTACTTCGTGGTGAAACTGTACATACAATTTGAAGGGTCCACACGACTTCTTCCAGTACAAATCACCACCATTCTACCCAGTAAAAATTCGTATCATGTATTTCAGAGAAAGGATTAAATAAGGGATACCGATTTATATAATAATAAAAGTCAACAACTTGTGATGTTTATATAGTCCTTATTCTAAGGTATACGTAAGGGTTCGAGTTCCAACGAATAACGAGAATACGCAGTATAGTAAACATTCTTGTTATTCTGGTGCGAACTCTTGAAAGATTATGAAGTGAAGTAAAATAAAGTCAGTAGAATGTCTTCTTCTACGTTGAAACACTCTAACAAGATTAAAAAAACACGATAACAAAAATTAATACCAGAAGCAATAGGATTACTGGAGATTTGAAATTTTTCTATCTTGAAGGGTTGTTTTAATTTGTACCAGTTTGGAATTTCCAACTTTGCCATTTGGAAATAGGAACGCATAACCAATACACGAAAAGGCAGGAACTGCGTCTAAGCTATGTGAAAAACACTGAAATGTCGAAACACCGTCTATTGAAAAATGATTTTACTACAGAAACCTTTGCGAGCGTGTCCTCATCAAATCACCAAAGTTACATCGCAATCGGATGAATGGTTTACGAACGCATACGGGACAAGCAATCAAACGAATAAACAAATATATTTAATTTTTATTTATATAGATTATGTACTATACTTCAAAATTTGAATCTAACTTAGCCTCTGATCCAAGATTTTAAGTTTCTTGAGTTTTCTAAATGTTGATTTTTAGGAGTTGCTTTGCAACTCCAGAAGTTTGTTGGTTCAGAGTATTTTTTGTTGAAGTATTATACAACAAATAAACAATTTATTCTGAAACTAAATAGAATTCGGAATTGCATAATACTAAACAAACATAAAATACCTTAATAAACGCAAAATTAACCATTACCTGTTTGCGAATTCATGACTTCTCATAAATATAATATTGATGAACAAGTTTTACTTGCGAATTTTAAGTAAAATTAATAACGAAATGAAATACCTCGCATCGTTAATGAGACTACAAAAATATTTCATGTAATTTCATGTAATTAAAATTAATTATGATGGATGCAAAGTGGAAGAGTTTAATTCTTTATTTGGTGCAAAAAGCGTAAGAAATTATACATATTATGTACATATTACTTGTAGGAATCGCTAATAGAAATATGAAAATATATCCAGTATTTTAACTTAACTGTGAAATCTTCCTTATGTTATGAAATCCCAATACTTTCTACCCCTTTCTTCATCTTAGAATAAAAGCTTATCTAAACATTACGAGTATAATGGTTATTCAATCAATTTTTAAATATTATAATTAATACAATTTTCTTCTAAGTCGGACAGTCCTTATTTAGCCCTTTGCCTGGCATACTATTATCTGAAAATGCTGCGAGAACTCAATAACAGCTTGCTCTAGGAAGCTGAAATTTAGTGAACAATCTATAAATATAATTTTCAAGGCTATTTTCGCTTCAGAAGAGCACTGCGTGGCACACAAAAACTTGAAGATGAGCTTTTTATGAAATTTTAGCATTATTTTAAGTAAACGAAAGTCTGCTATAGTTTAAATTTAAGGCTTTGTAAAATATGTAAATAAATTCAATTATTAATATTAATTTAAAAAATTCATGTCTATCTTTCCCAAATATATTCCATATAAAGGCGGTTAACTAAATGTGTTGAATGTATTGTGTATAATCACCGAAATATCTGAAAAGGATATCGGTAAGCGTAAGGGAGGAGTTTTCGAATAGGTACATCGAAATAACAGCTGTGTTAGCTTGAACTTCATCAATGCTCAACAATTTTGTACGAGATTCGAATCTGATCGAATCGGTCCAGACTATACGTCACCGTTCCTGTAAGCAGACTTCACCAAAATCCACAATCTTGCATCCTACACTCGCCATCCGCCTTGTTCTGAATCTTGAGGTTTTCCCATATATTTATATACACCGTGGTAAGTTTAGTAATAATAACGGGTATATTCACTGATAGTATTCCAGGTAATTTAGAAGTGAACTATCGGTTATCGTTAAGGATGAGTGAAAAGGATGGTAATATTGAAGCAAGTTTTACACGCGCATGTACGACGATACGAAGTATAAAATTGACATTTTCTCGAAGTGATTGATACTACTGGTAAAATTCTTACTTGTTTCCACGCAGTACAAAGCCGTCCTCTTGTAGAATCGAATTTAATTGTTCTTCATAAACCATCTTTGGGCAAATGGGTTGTAAAGCGTTGTAGTGTATTTGAACTAGAGATGTGTCGTTCATGAGTGAACTGTTCCAAAAGAAGAGTTCATTGAAGTGAGTGATTGAACTAACTCACTCCTTTTGGTGAACTGTAGTTCCTTTCGCCACGTGAAACAGGAATTCCTTTCTTTTTCTTGTCTCCGAACTTGAAAAGGAATTAGTTGTTGGCTGGGCAAGTGATGACCATTTTTTAAGGTTATCACATTGACTATTTGAGTATGTGAACTAACTCATTTTGGTGAACTGTACTTCCTCTCGCCACGTGACACAGCTTCAAAAGGAACTAGTTCCTTTGCGATGTGAAGCTCTTGAAAAGTAGTTCCTTCGTGAGAGGACTTTTTTTTAGGTCAACACATCACATTAACTCCCACCTCTTCCTCTTCGCCGAGGAAGTGAGGAGTTTTTATTTAGGCCATCACATTCACTCTGACCTTCAAAAGGAACTGAACCATTTCGGAAGTATTCATATTGTATGCATGTAACAATATACAGGTTGCCGAATTAGCTATCCGCTGGATGAGGCTTGGTGTACTGTTACGCCAGATAGAAAGAACTTCGGCTGAACTTAGTTCTTTCAATGACGATTCATGTTTTCTTTCGTCCAACCAAGTCGTTACGATATGTCTTACGGTTTCTTCACTGTGCTTTTTTGAAAAGACGTCAGTTAATAAACGTTTCCGAACTGTATGAAAAGAAAAAATTAGATGTTTTAACGAAAAATCGCTTGTCGACACAATACTCCATGGACGAGTATTCATTTCAAATACAAGTGAAATCAGTTGGTCTCCCGGCTTTGTTTTAACGTTGGAATAAAATTTCAGCCATGTACTCGTACTTATAAATGTCCCGTGGATTTTTCATGTACACACTTTGCAGCATGCTCCATAGGATATTTTTGGTCCTTTTCAATGCTACGGCTTCGTAACGTAATGTATACCAATCACACAATCACTGATTGAAAACGTAAGCACCTTAATTAAAAGATAAATATACATGGCGTTTCGAAAACTGCCATAGAAGCGTACACGATTGGAAGTTCAATATCCCGTTCTAGACATGGTCCTTTATTTAGAATCATCTAAACTACTTATCGTACCAGTAATTACAGTTTAGAGTCAGAGTGTACATGATTCCTTCATAAAGGTGCCATACAAATATCCTGTAAATGTTCTCTATCCTTCTCATAATTTCTACTTTCCTGTAACTACTTTTTAAGACAAGCGTAGAGGACTCGACCTTGGTGGCCATGTTCATCAACTCCTGGTATCTGGTATCTAAAAAATATTTAAAATCGTGAAAAGCTAACTATTTCATTGGCTTCCTTACAGACCTGCAGATAAAGATCATCAAATCGGAACGCAAAGGGTATACAAGAAATCCTCACCAAATACTGCTCTGACACTGTATCTTCCCACACGTGAATTGGTTTCAACAGGATCATCACAGGCAATTATAAAAGGAATTTTATTTGTTGACCCCAAATATATAGAGGATAATCGAGTGTATGCACAATTAACATTAACTTTTCGGTGAGTGAAATATCATTTTTGATGTTAACTAAAATACTTTTTAGCTTGTTCCTTTATTTAGTAAGTAGATCGAGGTATAAGTCCATTTAGGTTGTACTGATCAGTCTACGCTCTAGTTAGTTCAACATTTAAAAATTGTATCCCTCTAAAACACTTCAATAAGATTAATAACGTAAAGAATTTTTTTTTAAAAATGGTAATAATATCGTTAACTAAAAGGGTCGCATGCATTTTACTTTATCATTTAAATAATTTCCAAAAAAATTATACTCTAAATTTTTTTTACAATTTACGTTTAGTCTACCAAAAATTTACATCGGTGGCATGTTCTAAATTATAATTTTTACTAGGGTAACGGGGTGTTATTCCTGTGGGAAGCTGTTAAAATCGCACTATAATACGCCCCTTCGAGATTGAATATCGAAAAGTCGTGAAATGAATTTATAGGCGATTATATAAAAAGTAGGTGGAACTAAAAACCGCATGAACGTATCTTGCCTCCTTTAATACAGTCCAGAAGCTTCACTTCCTTTCTTATTTTTACCAAATTGCCGTCACCAGTCATAGCTAGATTATCCCCTTATGGATATGCAGATCGTTACTTAATCGGCTGACTAAGTGCGATGAAGATGGTAGGTACTCTTCCTTGGAATTGCTCCATCTTTTGAAAGCATGACTTGGCTGGTCAGGCTCCGCTTTGTATCATATGCCGACTATAGTAAACTATACTATCAATGCATCCTCGCAGGTTATCCTTTATCCATGGTCTTCCTGTTAGCTTAGGATGAATATCGATGCATTTTAAAACACGGCAATGGACACAACACATTTTCTATTTATTATCTGGGCTTCTTGCTTTCATTAACTATCCGGGACGTCATTTCAGTTTTTTCTAGGGGGGATGTTATGAATGTATATTTTTTTATATATGTTTTATATATAATATATGAGAAAACAAAATTCAGGGGGGGGGGGGCCAATGACCTCCCTGGCCCCCCCCCCACAAATGACGTCCCTGATGGCTAAGGTTAAATAGTTCAAACGATGGCTGAGGTTAAATAGTTCAAATGATGGCTGAGGTCAAATAGTTCAAATGATGGCTGAGGTTAAATAGTTCAAATGATGGCTGACAGGGACGTCGTTTCAGTTTTTTCCAGGGGGGGGCAAGATGTTATGAATGTATATATTTTATATATAATATATGAGAAAACAAAATTCAGTGGGGCTAATTCTCTCCCTGCCCACTCCTTATTTCATTTCTAATGTCGTTTGAGCCGTTCGGGCCCGGCCGAGGTATGACTTCAAGAAGAAATACTTTTCATCTCATCGGTAAAGACTTGGAGGTGTGCGTTTAGGTTAAAACAAAAATCATAAATCTCTCAATAATAGGTGTGTTTTTTTGCGAGTTATCCAGATCGAGAGTAGTGATTCAAATTCGTATAGAAAACACCAAAATACTGTTGTTTTTTCATGTTTTTATTGCTTTATCCTGTAGATAGTAGGCTAAAGCCAGAAATACATGTGCATATATCTGCATGCAGCGCGGCAAAACTGATTTAGAACGCTTGAGTTTAAGTGCGACGAAACACACGCTTATTCTGCATGCAGCGGAGCGCTGCAAGATGTCTCTACTTCTACTTTTGCGGTGCAGCGGCAGTATTATCACAACTTGAGGTTGAAATTTACCAGCACAGAAACATAAAAAAGTGGTTCGACAGTTAATGTTTGGTAGTAATTTTGTACCTGTGGAGAGGAGTATTAATGAAGGAGCGTTTCATGGAACTAAGAAAAAATAACAAATATTTATTCGATAAAACCAGTCGAAATTGATAATTTTTTTGTCAATTAAAACAAATTCAAACTCAAACTCACAAGCAGCTATCGGAAAATGCGGTGATTTGGGACAAATACAACCAAAAGATCTGTCAAAAAATTCTGCACATCTGTTTCACATGCAGGGATGCCTGCATTGCTGCATGCATATATTCTGCACATGTATTTCAGGCTTAAATTTGACAGTTTATCGCGAAAAGCTACCCCAGTAAGCTTACTGGGGCTACTATTCCGGTTAAAATCTATATTCTAGCCTACTATCTACAGGAAAAAGCAATAAAAAAATAAAAAAACGACAGTATTCTTGGTGTTTTCTATACAAATTTGAATCACTACTCTCGATCTGGATAAATCGCAAAAAAACACACCTATTAGAGATGTTTTATCCACATAACATAATTTTCATCCTAATAATGCTCGAGAAATTTTGTTTTTAGCTATGGTCGAGAGGACGAAGAAGTTATGGGACTACGATTTTGCAATGAAGCTATTATATCTCTTCATCAAATTTGGCCCAAAACGGAAGAAGCTAGTAGGGATTCGCTAACCCCATTGCAGGTGCAGTTTGCGTTAATTTTTTAAGGTCTACTAATTGATAGTAATGCTTTTGTTTTAGGATGCTCTCATTAAACGCCTTGGAGATGGTGCATATCCTTTCACATTAAGTCTAACACCACAAGCACCACCAAGTGTTCAACTTGTTCCAGCCAAGAAATATTACGGTGCACCCATTGGGACTAGCTATGATATTCGATGTTTTATTGGTAAGTTCAAGCATGTATACATACATAAATTATGTTGCAGCACAAATGGTGAGAGATTGATTTTACTTTATTATTTATTTAATGACATGGAACTGTGATGGACCAAACATTTAACCACCTCACCTCAGTGCACCACCCCCAGTTTACATTTTGTTTATTAATGGACTGCTCTTGATAACTTATAGAAAAAAACAAATTTTTATTTTTCCAGTATACAATTGTTTAAAACATATAAATTTTACTTAATCGCTTTGAAAGATATTTTGATCCAAAATTTTGTACCCTTCACACCTCCACACTCAACCTGCTCCCTGCAAAATTTTAGTCCATGTTTTCGCTCCGAGTAAGTATGCTTTCAAACAATATCCAAGTTGTATCCTTCTTTAGAGTATAACACGAACTATTCACGTTATATGGATTTTTTTCAAGATTTCGAGCGTTCCGTACTTAATCTTTTTTTACGCACTCTTACAACATTTTGTACCTATCTTTTTTGAATTTTGAACTGTTTGAATACTGCATTACTCAGTACCTACACAAAAACAATTTATCAATTTGTCATCAGTTTTCACGCACTATATCCATATTTCACTCCATTCCTCAGTTTTCTTAAATCTTAGCGTAATAAAGCGAAAATCATTGTAAAGGTTTCATAAAAATTGTTCCAGCTGTTTTTAAATTAAATCCGAACACACCAAATATTACAGATTTATACATTGTATGGAGTATAGATAGTTGAGATCTTTCACTTAACAAAACAAAATACATATATGTACTATTTTTCTTTTCAGCGGGCAAGGCTGATGAAAAGTTCAATAGAAGGGCAACAGTGAAAATTGGAGTGCGTGTAATTCATAGGACGGATGTTTCCTCGGTTTGTGAACCAGAAAATTACTCAACATTAGTCAATAATAAATCGCCACTAACCAATGAATCGTTAAACAGTGGCAACGAATCAGCTTCAGTAATTGCCAGACTGAAAAATTTCACTCTCGATAAATCGAAAAAAGCCGATACTAAAATGGACACCTTTACTAAAATTCGACTTTCACCGAAAAGATTTAGTGCACGTTTTAGACGAAGTAAAAGTGAAGTGGAAAAAATGCCAGCCAATCTATTTCAGAACTATAACAAATCTTTTCAAGAGGTAAACTTGGATTTAAAAAGTTAAAAATTTGAACAATACTAAAGTTAAAAAATCATTTCATTCTAGTGTGAAACTTGTTGCGGACCAGAAGGAGCCGTTGACAAACCATTCTTACTACAAGAAGGACGAGTTTCTCTTCGGGCGACTTTAGATAAGCCTTGGTATGCTCATGGTGAAGATGTTATCGTTACTGTTAACATTAAAAACGACAGCAGGAAAACAGTTCGAAGGATTCGTGTAAGTGAAATTTGAGTTTTACAATAAAATCTTGCATATGACTACAAAGTGGCTCTGAAGAAAAATTCGATTTGCTTTGCCTCCTGAATTAAATGATAAATAAAAGTTTTTATTGCAACGTTTTACTTTATTATTCTAATAATAAAGTATTGTGTAATCTACCAACAATATCCAAAAAAATTGCTACCCTGAAGTTTTGTGTTTTCACGATTTAAGATTAGTAGACCTCAAGAAAGCAAGATCAGTTCTATTGTTGCTTTACAAATACTTCGCGTAGAACTGACTGTCGTCTCGCTTTCACAACAGAAAAACTGATCACATCTAAAAGCTCTGCGGAGCTTATACACTGCATGTGCTGAGACGAGAGATTTCTAGCATATTATGTTGTGTGACTGGTCAGTGTGATGAACATGCGAGAAGGGGAAGAGTATTCGAGAAGTGTTGTATAAGTATGCAGAGGTGTGCATAGTTTTCTAGGCTTTTCTTCTTTGATATTACAAGGTAGTTGTTTTCTCTTTGATGAGGTGTTTATTTATTCACCGTAGTAAGAATTGATTTTATTCACCGTACTAAGAATTGAAAAATATAAATGCGATAATTAAACTGCAATAAATATTTAAAAATAATTAAAAGTTTCCTCTAGATCTGCGCAATTCAACATGTGGATGTATGCATGTTTAACAATGGAAAATTTAAAAATGTAGTAGCTGACACAGACGTTAATAACTCACTGGATGACCAAACAGTTGGGCCTGGATGTTCATTTAATTCAACTTTTATATTAAAGCCTCAAAGAGGTAAGAATAATTCCATATCCTTCGTTTGTTTAAAAACTTTTTTTTTTAATTTCCACATTGTTAAAACAATTTTTTTCTTTCAATATTCTGAAGAATTTTGATTTTCATGATTTTAATACATAATAAAGAATTGTAAAAGATTTTTTTTTTTTAAAAAGGAAAAGAAATTTTCTATAGTGAACATTTTTTGTTCACTCTTATACTAAAAAACAATGTATTTAAGATGGGTGAGATTAGATTAGATTGGAGATAGGGGTTGGTACATATAGTTAAGCTCTGTCACTGCAGTCACAGTTGTGCCTATTGTGACTATAATTCCTCTTCAATCTCTGCGCTTTCAATGAAGCCTAGTATTTTGCGAAGAGGAATGGTTAGGAATTCCGATGGGTCCATGAAACCCTGACTGAAATGACGAAGTCTTTTGTAAACTAAACCCTCTCATTCACAGAGGATATGCTCTGGTGTTTCGTCTTCGTCATTACATATTCTGCAAATTTTAGTCTCAGAGAGCCTACCAATCCTATTGACATGCCTCCTATTGACATGCCTCCTCATTTGACAATGTCCAGTTAGAGCTTCCACTATTGTTCGGGTCTGATATCTGCTTAATTTTAGATAATCAGATGTTCTTTTTTCCGAATGTTTTGAGTGCCTATTGTCCGGTTCCAAGTCCCAGGGAATGGCGCTTTGCGATGTTTGCTACATACGGATGTTCATTCTGGCTGTGCATAGTTGTATCCCACTGAAAGGATATGGTCTCAAGAAGTCAGCTTCCGAACCTTTCCTAGGCATTAAGTCGGCCATAACCGTCGTTACATTTTGACTTTCACCGCGTCCACAAATTTAAAAGGTCTTAAAGGGTCAGTTATAAAAATCAAAATGTAATCGGTTTTTAATTATGTTTCTTATACCCTTCATACAATAGTCATTAAAAAGGATTTTACAATAGAAGAATCGTATTGCTTATATCCAACTAAATACAATGTAACTCAGAGTTACATTTATAGTACCATTGCTTGCCTACCGGAACCCGGATTTATATACTATTTTTCAATTCGTAGACATGCATTAATAGATGACTGTTTTACTCGTTATTTTCTTCTGCAGGAGCAACAAAGAACTGGATTGCCCTCGAGGATTCTCTACAGCGCACGTCTGAGCCGGATGAAATTACAGGTGCAATAGCCGCTTCAGCTGTGAGAAGCCCAAGCGCTTTCTACAACTGCGATAGTACCGGTCTTACAGATGACCGCAATGTCTTTGCTATTTACGTATCATACTACGCTAAAGTTAAACTGACACTGAGTGGTATGGGTGGAGAATTATCCTTGAAGCTACCATTCGCTTTAGTTCACCTAGATCAATTATTTAAATCCATAGAACATAGTGTAGACCAGAATTTAAACGATTCAATAGATAAACTGAACTGCGAACCACGTTCTATCCGAAATATAAAGAAGAAAGCTGAAGTTATGGGTAATACATCTGACGTTGCCCTCGAAAGTAAAGGACCTGACAGTATTCTGGATGAAATTGAGTCTTTGAGGGACGAAATTAATACAATAGGTGAATTGGATGCACTACCACAGTCTAAGCCGAAACTGGTGAGACATACAGCAGTGAAAGAGTGTTGCAGTGATGATGATGAGAACGATACAAAACTAAACAGCCCCATTCCTGTGCCTTCTATTGCCACAAATGAAAATTCAACAATCCAACAGCACATTACTGTACAAGTACACTCGACTTAGTCATGAATTCTAGCAAAACAAATAATTTAAACTGGAATAATAAAAAAAAAATTAATAACCTTATTTTGCATGATATTTTGTACCTCTTGATAAACCCGAATCACTCAGTTCCAAAACCTGAAGCACGTATGTACATCTAACGCTTGTACCGAATACTTACTGTCTTCAAATCGACGAATAGAGATCCAAATAGTTTTAAGTACACTATATTTTTCCGATTGTGATTGTTAACCAACATATTTTACATATCACCCTCATAAATTGTTTTCTCGTTAAAACTGACTATTAAAATTGTTTACTATTACATTTGCGTTTCTTTTACTTTATTATTTTAATAATAAAGTATTGTTAACAATTTTTTTAAAAAAAAAATTTGCTACCCAAAAAATTTTTTTTTTCACATTTTATTACTAATAAACACCAAAAAAGAAAAAAAAAATGTCAGTCCGTCTGTGCGCCGTACGCCGTACGCAAACTCATTTGAGGAACTATAGTTCCCAAACCCTATGAGTTATTAGGTAGACCCCTTGAAGTTAGAATTTTGAGGGGTGAGGGTGTGGGGAGGAAGGTGGGGGAAGCGTTTTAGACGAAAAATTTTGGTTTCTAGATCTCAGCAACCACTTATGGTAGGAGGCTGAAACTTGGAATTTCTGTAAAGCTTTGATAGTGGACCCATTTGCAAGAAAATTGATGATATGGGTGAAGGGGTGTGGGAGTAGAGGGGGAAATAATGCTCCCAAAAGGCAAAAAAGTGGAGATCGCACACTTTCTAAAATCCATATCTCCTAAACCGTTAATGGCAAGTAATTAAAACTTAACAAATATCTGTAGTTATACTAGGAGAGTAGATTGAAATAAAAATTTTGGGTGGGGGTAGAGGCGTACGGGGGTGGGAGGTGAAAAACTTTAGATTACGATATCTCACAAACCAATTGCACCAGAAAAACAAAATTCGGTTTGAGTATAAAGCTTAATAAAAAAAGATTGTCCAAAGTTAAATTTTTGAAGGGGGTAGGAGAACATAGAAGTGCAGGGGATAATTTTTTTTCAAAAATAACACGTTTCATATCTCAATAACAGTGTAAGATAGATACTTAAAAATTTTACCAGAAGTAGCGCTAATTGAACCCTAATAGGGGAAAAAAATTGTGGTGAGGGTGTAGAGGGTGAGGGTGTGGAAGGGTGAGAAAGAAAAAGTTCCGATGATTATATCTTAAGAACCTATAATGATAGAAAGCTGAAACTTGGTATTTAGATGGAACTATAGTAGTGGCATGGTGAAAAAATAATTTTTTTTTTTAAGGATTGTATGGTACGGGGTTGGGGGGTGTTTTTCCAACTTTTGAACGGCTTATGCTAAAAAGTTGAAACTCGGTACGTATATATAAATCAACCAGAAAAGTAATTATGATAAAAAAAATTCGAATATTCATTGACGTTTGGAAGGGGGGGGGGCAAAAAAAATTATCAGTAAAAATAAAATGCATATGGTATATTTTCACGATTTTCGTCATATTTACTAGGTCTTTCCAAATATTGAATTCATTTTTATTCTACGGATTCTTCATATGAATACCTAGAAAGAGTTTCAAGATTTTTTGAAATTCGACCCTTAAGTGGGTGTAAAGTGGTTGTATACTTTTTCATAAATTCCACCATATCTCTCAGGTCTGATCAGATATCGAATATCTTTTCACTTCCACGGGCTTGTTTAATAATCACCTATTTTTAAGTTTTTTCAACCTCTAGACCGCATCCCGGAATATGACCCAATTATATAATTCATATTTTACACTCTATTCTAACCGTTTCCCGAACTGTTTGTTAGGTTTTCAGTCACATAGTAACATACACCGCATCCCCGAATTAAACACGTTCCGAACTTCTGCCGGAAAAATAATAAAGTTGCGCCCAGACTATTGGCAGATTTTTTTACTTACTCTCAAATTACAGTTTTTACAGAATGGTTCCGATAGTTGAATATGTTGCAAAAACCTGGTAGTAATTTGAGATATCAATAAAACAGAAACAGTTTGAGAATACTCGTCATAATATCCTCATTGAGGGCTCATTTAAATGTCTGTACGTATTTTTTGGAAGGGCACTCATAGAGCTAGTGGTGACGACATGCCACCGGTTTTGTATAAAGCGCTTTGAAGCCAAAAACACGATAAGAATTGAAACAAAGCATGGTCGTTATATCAAATTGTTTTTCCCTTAGCGTGTGAGTGAGTGAGACAAAACAGGTGCGTTATGTCAATTTGTTGTTGTTTTGCGTGCAAGTGAATGCGACGTCGTTCGCCTTCAACTCAACCGCTGCTTGTCATCTCCAGTATATATATCTTTATGAGGGCACTCAATAAACGTAGAATATTTAATTATGGCGATTCTACGTATAATATTTTAGGTACTTATACGACGTAATATACGTAAGTTCTTTGTACGTAGATTGTAGCTGGTGGAGGACGGTCTAAAATTCAGATTCACTGCGCCTTTGTGGGCCTATTGCGATTGTCCTCACTTCTTACAAATCAGAACGATTACATCTATAAATTTTTATATGCTCTTGAGTGAGTTAGACATGAGTTCCAATGGTGCTAGGAAGATGTCCTGTGTGCGAATTTTTCGCAATGGCATAGAACGTGCAATGCGGTCCCACAATCTGCAAATATCGTCTGAAACCAGTCCAATCGTATGCAGGTGGTTTTTAAACAGATACTGTGCTATAATTAGCGCGATCAAGCGCAGAATCAATTCCGACTCAATTTAAGCGTAGATTCGTTACTGTCCAAGAACTGTTTGGACTGTCTGTACCTCAACGTTCCTCACTAGTGGATGCCAGCTTGGATTTTAATCCAGTCCGCAGCTGTTGGCATTCCACAGAAAGGCACAGTTTCTGTGAATTTTAAGTCAGCTACTTTTTTCGCTAACTGATCCGCAGACTCATTGCGTACAATACCACAGTGTTAAACATTTTTGAAGTTATTTCGAAGTTTGAACCATCCATTCATACAGAAAATTTATTCATTCTCTGATTTAGTGGTTGAGGTTTGAGTCTTAACATTTTCGGAATGTAGAACCGCAGCGACTGTCATCAATTTCTATTACGTGTGTCATAGAATAATTTGTAAAGAATCGAAAGCATATCGAGTTCCCAATCATAAAATTACACACGAACTGCCATATAAAAGTCAGTTGTTGAAAATTTGTCTATCTTGGAGGGTTGCTTTTTTTCAATAAATTCAACTCATAGTTCATAGCTCTTATCCTTATAATGGGTACACATTGCTGACATATAAATACATATTTAGAGATTAGGCTGATCTAAAACCTTTACAACTATGGTTTATTTTGGTTGGTACACTTGGCAGTAAGATGTTAGCAAAATTGATTAAAATTCAACTTAACTTTAATCGATATTTTAAAGTTAAAGACTTTTATTCGCTTGCTATCTCAATTTTGTATGAAAATAACGGTCAACTGCTGCATTTGCTGGCACCTTGGAATGTTTCAAAATTTGCCGGCAGAGCACTTGGTTATTTGTCAATTGTATCTAAATGGTAGCACTGGCTTTTCTGACATTTCATTAGCAAACATCTGACGTGTGATGAGTGATAAGTGTTTGCAAGTAGTTCGTACAATTTGATAACATTTAAGTGATCTCATGGCATCGAATTCGAACCCCGAGGATCTGTTGAGTTTTAAAGAATTTGCACCTGTGCACAGTAGTCATCCGAGCAAATCAATGACCGCTGAAATCAGCATTAACTCGCCCCAGAAATCGTTTGGATTAGGAGGCGCCGACCCGTTGGACGAACTGATAAATGACATGGCAGCGAGTGCGAAAGTTCTGAATGCGGATGAAAAACAGCAACCCACTGCTGATTTGAGGCTTCCGGGCTATTCTTTCCTTACGATTGAATACTATCAGCAGTTCTTCAACGTGGACACGTTAATGGTGGTGGAACGTGTGGTGAGTTCAATGATTCCGAAGCGTGCACCTGGGAACTATTTACAGTCGCACATCGGACTTAATCCGGACTTGTATGGTCCATTTTGGATAATGGTTACATTGGTAATGTGATTTTACATACGTTTCGGTGTATTTTCTAAGGAAGTTTTTTTTTTAAAGGTTTTCTCGATTGGTATAAGTGGCAACATTGCTAGCTACTTGCAGCACGCAAGCGAAGATTTTCATTGGCGTTACAATTTTCACTTGGTATCCTACGCCGCCACAGCTATATTCATTTATTCCTGTTTTATTCCACTTGCTTTGTGGGCCTTGCTGAAATGGAGCATCAAGCCGTCTGCTGATGACATCGAATCAGATGCTGTGAGTAACAATTACAAGTAGGAAATGGGGTTATTAGTTGATCTTACTTAGTCACGCCGGTAAATTATTATAAAATAGCGTTATGCATTATCACAAGCTTGTGTGTTCTGTTGCATTTAAGCATTCCCAGTTCGATGATTAAAAGGGAAATCTTTGTACATTCTCTTCTACTTGTCCCATAAGACATGCCTCAGAAGGGGCATAGGGCAATCCCTGCGCTTCTAGGAATTTTTGCCGTATGAAGAACTTATGGCTGCCAAATAATTTCGAAATTTGGTCTTTTTTTAGAATAGGCTGCATAAAAAAAATGGTTTCCAAAACTTTTCATCGTCAAGTATTTGATCCATACGTTTAGCTATAGTTAGCTATTTCAACTACTTCACCAACTTGTCTAATGATGTATGCAGTTTTGATGGATTAATTCCATCAAAAGCGACCAAGCCAAGGATAATTAAATTTAAACCGAGCTGAAATTTGTTTGCAAGAATTGTGTAAACGACAACCACGCAAAACTTTCTCTTTATCTTCATTTGATAAATTGTTTAGTTTTTTTACAGTGTGGTGTCCATATCTATTTTGAAATTCTATATTAATTGCATTGTCAGCCAATTTTCGAATGGAATGCTTATCTTATCAAAACCTTTCATTGTAGCGTAAATTGGTATCACATCAAACGAATCGAGTTCGGCTAATGAAAGAAAATCATCTGTCTTAGCTATTCTAACCAAATTTTAATATCTTATTATAATTGTAGGTATCTGCGGGTATTTTTATCAAATTTTATTGAAAATTGCGCAGCTGTATAATTATGCATTTTCTTTGGCCCCATTATAAATGTTTTTTTTGATACTGTTTAGGTTACTTTTGTTATGCCGATTTTTAATTCATTTAATATACCCTTGGGTTACCGTTAATACTTTTGATGAGACTAATAGTGTCGTCAACTAGAAATATGTCCATTTTTACCTCGGTAGCTCCTCTATTGACCTCCTAGAGGATAGAGATGGACAGGTAAAGAGAAGATGGACTGTTTCCACCTCCTCGTACAGGCAGCATGCCGGCCTATAAGACAGTGTCTAGTCAGGAAGGACATCAACTGTGAAGTTGTACAGATCTACCTCGTAGTGTGACGTGTAATACCCTCTATTGAGTTGGTTTTTTTCAACTGAATCCATTTCCAGCAGCGGTTTATATGTAGAAAGAGGGCACACATAGATTCCGATGTTCCGGCATAGTTTCAATGTTTGACGTGTAAATTTCGAATATATTGGAAATAGAATGAGTCCTTCGTGGAGCATTCAAAATTCCTTCAAAATGCTTGAAAATATAGAATCCTCTATCAAGAATGCGGTTTATCAGGAAGTACAGTCGGTGCCACAATTATTTATGCATAGCCTTTTCTTACGTAAAAGCTAAAGGCAAAGTACTACAACTTTCATTTCATTTCATTTCACATTAAATAAGCAAAATTATATTAATTTCTTTTTTTATATAGTTACACTAGCCGCGTACCGCGGCAACGCTCACGTTGATTCATCGCCCCTGTTACTCCCGTCTTTCCCGTTTCTCTGGTTGACTCATTTGTCCTGTTTCTTGCGTTGATCCATTAGTCCTGTTTTTCCCGTTGATCTCCCGATGCTTCTGTTACTCCCGTTGCTCCCACTTTTCCCGTTGCTTCCATTACTCCATCCTCTATCCACAATCCTCCATCCACCACCCTCCATCTTCCATCCTCTATCAACCATCCTCCATCTTCCTTAGGCAGCTCTATTTTTTGTTTCTTTTGGATCCGAAAAATAGAATTTGCATTTATGTTCCATTTAAGGAAATGACAACCGCATCCATCCAAAGGACACACCTCCAAAAATAAATTGGCTTATTTATGTACTCGAAAGCGAACTTCCCGCGAAGTTTTCCGTTTTTTTTTTAGTTAAATACGTAGGATTTTATGCTATTTTCCGCTAACCTCCTTCGAACTATAGTCTTACTAATGGTGCTTTTACACGAGCTATTAAATTGGCTCAATTTGCAGCAATTCCAGACAATTTTGACGTCACGAAAACATACGGCAACTTTCAGCAACATCGGCAATTGACGATATGGAGCAATTGTTGGTCAATTCGTTGCTCAGCAGTGACTAGCGATATGGAGCAAGACTAAGCAATTTAGCAATGACATCATACACGGACAATTCTCATTCCATTCGTCTTTTTTTAAATTGCGGTTTTTGTAATCGGATATGTTTGAATTCCACAAACAATTCCGGCCACGAACAGCGTCAATGAAACTTATTGTTTTCTCGTTGCTCCAAGTCATCTTTTACACGAAACTTGGAAAGAAAACCGAAAACTCAACATAAGATTTGACGCACGATGACAATTGCTCGGAATTCTCCAAATTAGTGTAATACAGCAACTCTAGTGCGGGGAATTGCAGCAATATGTGAAAGCATTGCCAAATTGCTGCAATGTAGTCACAATGCACGATGTTGCCCGGTATTGCTGCATTAATCGTTCAACTAGTTTTGGCAACAGTCGCCGACCAATTAATTGCTGGAAAAATTGTTCGTGTACGGACTCCATTATTTTATTGTCAACCAATATTCGCATCGTTTAAGATGTTCTTGTAAGTTGTGAAAGGATTGCTCTTTGCTGATCTAACAATTTACTTCGTCTTTTTTTCTGCTTTACCTATACCTGGTAATGGATATTACTCCTATGACACCCACTTTTTCGAAAGTTCTGACACAGGAACACAATTTCTTTAGTCAACAACTATAGTTGAAATTTTCAAATGATTTTAACACAACACAATATTATGAAAACTAAACTGAAGTGTGTCAATACCCTACTTTACTTGTACAATACAAGTGCACAAATAATTGTGTGTGAAAATGCTATTCACAAATAATTGTGGCAGTCGTATAAGATTTACAGCACTTAGTTTTAAGTCATAACCAAGATTAAGTTCATGAATTATTAACATCCGGCAACTCCTTTGGGTAGCCGTCATACAAAAGTCCTGTTAAGATGTAATAATTAATTTTCGGTAATCAGTATAACTCAAAAAATCGTTTAGCCACGAAGCCCATATTTCGTGTAGCTACCATAAAGTCGGTCTAGGAAATTATGTGTGTTTAAATTTCGAAACCCACAGCACCAGAAATCATTGAGCTTGGAAGTAAAAATTTGATTGGAATTAATTTTGAGCTAAAAGTAGAATTGGGTTTTCTATTGGGTATGTTTAATAAAGTTGACTTATACACACCTACACCCAGTGGTGTCTCGTCCAGACGCCATGTTTTGTACAACCTTTTGTCTGCACTGCACAGTCCAAAACGGTGCAGATAAAACGTTGCGTGTAGACTGGAAAACTGCGCAGTTTTGAATCCCGCGCCAAGACTGTACAGTTTGCAGCAATAACTGAGCAAAAGAGCATAGATATCTGTGACCTGTTCAGCCTGAAGACTGCGCAGGCAAAAGGTTGTACAAAACATAGCGTCTGGGCCGGCCTTTAGGCTGAACCTCACCATTTTACAGAGGAAAAGTCACCAAGGTACTAGTAATTTCTTGTTTTGAAAATGTTACTAAATGACTTTCCGCAGTAAACCGACGTCCTTATTCATATAGCTTTAGTCCAACAAATTCGGGTTTTATTATTCCAATTTAGCCTCAACTGCTAAGAAACCACCCACCTTATAGTAATTTTAACACTAGTGCGTATATAACACCCAAGCGTGCTTGTGATGTCTGAACTGTGTAACATGTGTTGTAAATTATTGTATACTTCTTTTTTTAATTCAAAATGCGCATAAGTAATATTTTACATTGATTGCAGATTGATTTTTGTCCGAGCCTTTTATCATTGATGTGCATTTACGGTTATTCTCTGGCGATCTACATTCCAGTTAGTATTTTATGGGTAATTCAGGTAAGAGTTGAAACCAAAATTTTCTATTCATATATTTAGGAATAATTGATATTTAATTTTTTTTTCAGCTCTCGTTTCTGCAGTGGCTACTTGTAATTACAGCAGCACTTTTGTCAGGTTCAGTGCTGATTTTTGTTCTGACACCTGCTTTGAGAAATTCGAACATTTCATTGTTTCTAATCGCTGGAATTCTATTCGCCCATTTTGCATTGGCTGCTGGATTTATGTTATACTTTTTTCATGTTCCGAGCTCGCCAAATATTGAGAAATTAATCCCTAGATCTGTAATGTTCACCGATGCTTCTGTGCACAATCAAAACCATACAACTTAAAATTATTTTATGATGTGTTGAAGATGTATTTATAATTAATCTATATACATATAACGGTTTATTATTTTCTTCTGAGTTTCTCTTTAAATATTTCCTATAAAAGCTATTTACTCATTTTGTTTCCACCACCTTAAGCATGGTACCATTAGAAAGACCTACAAATCAATCCGCACAAAACCTGGATTGTATATCATATTAATGTCGAAGGGCATGAAAGACTATCCGTGATGAGGGACCAATTAAACGGTAACGAAGTCTATGTAAAAAGTGGACAAACAAACTTATCTAGGATTAGACGGAGCAGCATGCAAATGTGAACCATACTATAAAACGATATGGTTTCGAAATACTTTTCAACTCATCCACAATCTGCAACAGAGAAAGTTGGACCTGCTAGCAATGAGTACCGGTGGATCTAAACCCGCTGAAAATACCGGAGCAGGCATATGCATGCATCGCGCCAGTGTAAAGGAATTTTTAGGTGAAAATCACACTGTTTTCCAGATGGCAGTCCAGTCAGTCGTTCAATTAATCTGGTGTGTGGGTTGGCTTCTTCGTTCTCAGTTAGTTCAATTGTGTTTGTGGATTAGAAAATAGGAAGAAAAAGTAACATTCTGATATTCATTTTAATTGATAAAAAGTTTGTTGATTATTTAAGATTAAATAAAATAGTCACATATATCATCTTTCGTCTATCTCATTAGTTTCCTCATTTTCTGGTCCCGCATCAGTAACTTCTGGACTTTCTTGCAGTGCTTCTGCAGCTTTCTTGAACTTATTTTTTTCTATTTAAAATAAGATAAAAGAATTACGCAATGCAAGAATTTTGTATTAATTACTTACCAAACATTGAGAGGTCTGCATTTAACAGCCTCAACATGTGTACAGTGTCACTTGAATCGGTATAAGCCCGAAGACTTGATGTTCCTCGCCACCCAACTAAGGAAAGAGTGAACTTTTCATCGGAATATCGCAAGACACAGCTACCAGGATCTGAAAAATGTTTTGATAAAATAAGATACATCTCGCACCAAAAATGGTAAATTACCTAAAGTGCTAATCCGTGTTTGTGTTTTTTCATGTAACTCTGTTATTGTTGGCGGTTTTGTTGGATCTGTGCACTGTAGCAACTTTATAAGATCATCCTTTTGTAAATCGACCCGACGAATGTTACCGATAAATGGATTGGCTGTTTGTAGACCTTCTTGAGCTAACCGAAAAGCACATTTCATATGTTTGTTATCACACCGTACAAATGTTTTTACACCAGTGTTAATGATTTTCACGGAGTCTTCATTGCATTTAACAAGATCGCGAATGGCTTCAGAGCAGAAGTATATATTTTTCTTTTTGCCAACCAGACAGCGCGTTAGGAGACACTTCATATCGAATGCTTCATTTAATTCATAGAATTCTTTAATAGAACTCCACACGTCTTCGTCGTCATTGAAGAATACATAAGGATCTTCCTTGTAACCTTGTAGGCGACGTTTTTTACGCTGTGGGCCCCATGGAGCGGGTTTTTCATCGCTGGTGGTGGAGTCTTTAGTGTCTTCTGTCTCCTTTTGCGATTCTTCGATTTGATTTTTTTCCCAAGGAAGCGTTTTCTTCTTTTCCAAAACTGCGACGAAAAACGCTCCAGTATTTTGAAGATGAGGTAGCACACGAATACTGCAAAGATAATTCTCATATTATCAGACGAAAAAGAGAAACGTTATTGCGTACTATTCACGAAATGAAAACCCGTAAACACAGGGTGGATGGAAAGCAAGACCACTTCAATAGAAAAAGGGTTAAACTTTAATACAATACTTGACTGCATAGAGCTACTGGAGACGAAAAGCCCCCGGTTTTGTATAAAGCGCTTCGAAGCCAGAGAAGTGGCACCAAAAATGGTCAATTTATAAAATTGTTGTTGTTTAGCGTGTTTCAGGAGTGGAAGTAAGTGAGAAAAAACTGGGTAGTTATGTCAATTGTTGTTGTTTTGCGCGTAAGTGAATGCGACGCCGTCTGCCTTTAACTCAATTGCTGCTTGTCATCTCCAGTATACATACATATGTTTGTTACTGTTTGACATTTAAAATAAATTAAAAATTTCGGCTAAAGGTAAGAACTGTTCCTTATAGGTTTTTAGAAAAGTTAGCATTTCAAGGAGAATTTTTTTTTTTTTCGAAACCATCCACTTTTAAATAGTTCTCAATACTGGATACATACTAATCTTACCCGACAATGCCTCCAGGAATAAAGTGAGAAGATAAATGCAAGCTCTCCATCACTTTAGTAACATGCAGCTTGGTGTTTGAACAACTTCAAACCCAGAAAAAAAGGTAGGCTACTTTTACATCACATTACATTACGACCTTGGGACAATCGCGGTTACGTCAGACCTACGAAGCCTCTTTTGACCGAGACAAATATTCGTGACAGAACAAATTTCTGCAAAAGATACCTAGTCACTTACATAAAATGTGATTTTAACATTTCAAGGTACGGGCAAATCTTGTCGTAGAAACATACAAAAATAAAAACCGTAGTAGAGCGCATCGTCCTACAAAAATCTGGTTGAACACACTACGATCTGTTGACGTATTTGACTCACAGTTCGTGTTTTATAACACTGAAACCGATTGTATTAAAAATGGAAAAAAAAGAAGATACACAAAAAAGAAAACTTAGAAAGTGGATTCATAACAGATCATTTGTTCAATTTAATAAACTATTTTCAATAATATGTGGTTTTGCGATTTTATCCAGAGCAGAGTAGGGTAGCATAAAGATAGAGAATTACACACAAAAAAGTTCTACCACAACAACACAGTAAAAACGAACCGTATTGATAGAGCGACAAATCATTTGAGATTTTGTTTCCGCACTTGGATATCCATAATAAATTTCATACAAGTGTACCAGATACCAGGGTGTTATGAACCTAAACCAAATTATCAAGGCTAAATTGCGTATCGTGAGGACCGTGACACCATGCGGGCAGAAAGAAGCACCAGCGACAGTAGTGCTTTCTGTTAATGAATGTCATTGAAAGCAGAAGAGAAAAAAATGTATTCCTGCTAACTGGGAACAGTCACAAGTATTTATACTCTAGAATCTAGATGAAATCATATATGCCCGATTTCACAGTGGTAGCTTAAGCTCTGAGCTTAAGCTTGGGTTTAGGAACATCTTCGATTTCACAGTAATGGCTTAAGTCTTAAGCTGGGCTCAAGAGCTAGCTTAGCTTAAGCCATCAATTTTGAGAGCTTAAGCTACGTTTATAGAATAAGCCTACGAACTGTCAAACTTTTTATTTTTTCCGTATTCAAGACTGTGTATTCAAGAAAATATAGCCGCGTAGCTACTCCACTACATATGTAATATCGAATGTACGCAAATCCGTTACAAAAGCTTACAGTAGGTTGCAAAATGAAACGCTACTATGCACTATGCTTAGTTTAGCTAATCCAAACGATGCAAAAAAAAATGTGAAATCAGTCGAAACGAATCCATAGCTGAAGCTATTCTAGTTTAACTAAACGTTAGTTTAAGCTACCACTGTGAAATCGGACAATAGAGTATTTATACGTTTAATCCAGCCCAAAAGTTTATAACGCATAGAAACAAGCCTCGGGCGAAAAAAGGTTATATTTATTTGTGCCCAAAAACCTTAAATCCGTTTGACGTCCGTCCGTCTGTCCATTAGCACGATAACTCAAAAACGCCTGCATCGAGGATCTTGAAATTTTAAATCTGGATGTTTGACAATTTTGACATCTTCAACACATCCATTGCAGACAACATTTCTAATTCTTAAGGGTGTTATGTTGGCAGTACTGAAGAAGAATTTTAGAATTTAGAACGAAGAAGCAGCACTGCTTTTGCATCTCTTTCATTTAAACAGGGATTATTCCGTGCTTTCCAAAAAAATGCTGTTTCTGCTTTTATTGCCTTAAGATTTCTAGTCTATGTAAACCGTGTTCGCATCAACTTCGTAGCACTACGCAGTTCTTAACTTAGGATAGCTGCAATATACTGGTACTTTCCCGAAACCGCTTCAAGAAGACATTATGACGACTCCGAAACAATAACTTTTACATAGGTAACAAAAACACTGGGTAGATACTGTCACTCCATAATTCCAATGATCTCATTGCATGCATGGTTCCAAAGGTTTGCTGGGAAGACCAAGCCCCTTTAATGATAATTCTTTTTTTCTCGACTCATGGCTAATCACAATCGCCTCAGTAGCAATTTGAACCGACTAGGAATTACTGCAAGCCAACTGTGCGCCCATTGCAACCAATATGAGCCTGCCGATCATGTCCTTTAGCCATGTTCCAAATACCCCTTAAGAACTACACTTCTTGCATCTCTGGCAACATTAGGCTTTATTTCTCCTGTTTATACGGGACATCACAGTCTACATGAAAAATAACGACCTCTTTTAGTGTTGTTGCATAACTTCGCCAAAGCAAACAATATTCGTTTTTAATATTAATTAAAATAAACATCTCCACGACTCCAATATACCTACAGCGACTGAGCCTCTTTAAAAAATATATACTGCTATTGATTCGTTTGGATTTTAGTTTGCGAACAATTAGTCAATGGTTTGCCTACACTCCATGAAAAATTTAACAATAAAGTATTGCTATGAATGGAATGACAAGGTTATTGTCGAAATTCCGATTCTTGCTCAAGGTGTTATAGTTTAATAAAAATCCTTCATAAGTTTGAATTAAAAAAACTTACCATTTATCTAAGCCGATAGTTTTGATTTCATCTTTATCCAACGGGAACATAGTCGGTCGTATAACCGTGTGATATTTCTCGGGGACTTCCTCAAAGTTTGTAAAGAGCTCGAGATCCTTAGACGAGAGCTTCCAATCAGTCATTCCGGGAATATATTTAAGCCCAGGAACTAGATGAGAAGCATCGACAATTTCAAGAGATCCCTCCGCGTCCTTAATAATGCGTTGTAAAACAGCTTCATTCTCGATCGGATTCAGCGAGCACGTTGAATATACTAACCTGCCGCCAATTGCGAGTAGTTCAGCCCCACGTCGTACCAAACGATATTGAATTCTGCACGATATTGAGTCGTTTATTTTACGAATCAACGTTAATAAAAAAAGAGGTGAGTTACCCATGCAAGTTATTGCCCTGTCCTGTATTCCACTTGTTCCAAATATCGGGATTTTTACGCAATGTCCCATCACCGGAACAAGGAACGTCACAGAGGATTTTATCGAACTTAATAACATCCTTCTTTCCATCATTCCTCATTTTCTGGACAAGTGAAATTAATAACAAAACGATGGTAGAAATTATTGAGACATACCACTAAATTAGGAAAGAATGCGCTATCGTGGTTAGTAACCACGCAACAAGGCGAGTTCAGTCGCTTAGCTTGATGAACCAGCATGTAGCATCGATTATTATCCAAGTCGTTCGCAACAACATATCCCGTCGGTACTTCGTTCTCCATACCGCAATGCAAGGCTTCGATTAACTGAGCAGTTTTTGAGCCAGGTGCAGCACACATATCCAAAACCTTCGAAGCGAAACCAATTATACAACGTTTAAGCCAGGAGAGATTAAAGTTTCCAATACCTTATCCGTGGGCTTGACATCCAAAACTATGGGAGGAATCATAGACACGGCTTCCTGTCTGCTAATACTTCCTGCGCTTGTTTCCGCTATCAGGAAATTGTGTAGCTTGAAAAGAGGCTCAGACCGGCGTATATCGCGTCTGGATAGCTGCAGTTGCCACGCTAAGCCATTCGGATACCAAGGTAGGCAAAGAGGCCTCTCAACTTCGCCTCCGTCAACGTTTCGTAATTCGGAAACACCTTTCACATAATCTTCAAAAAATTGTCCTTTAATAATGTCCAATAACGCAACTGCTTCGTCACGAGTCCCAGTGACGCGAAAAGTTGTAGGCAAGTCGCTGCGCAACGTGGAGATGAACGTGTCCCATTCGGTTTCTCCGCAAACTTTTTGCGCCTTGATTAAGTGCAACATTACAGCATTTCGCTTTCCTATTCTTACATGAACTTACCTTGTAGTATTTGCAAAACGCTTCATTCTCTCGGACTATTTCAACGTAGGGCTCCGATCGCCTGTCCTGTCGCTCCGGTCCCTAAAATTCGTGATAACAACATAACCTCACAAATAACACAAGTGTTACTTTTGCTTACATTTTCCCTCTTGATGCGCTTCTTTTGTGCGAATGGGTTTAATTTTCTATTATTTCGGCGTCCCATTGAAAGTGTACGTTCGCGTATTTAGTTATTATTGAAAAGTACAAAATATTTTACGGAGCCGCAAGACGTCGGTAACAAACAAATTCAGTTTAATTTCGGTTTATTCGACCAAGTGACAGCTCGTTTTTGAGTCAGGGATGATGTCAAGATATCGATACTTTTCTTCTCCTTTTATTTCACGTGGTTTTGGCTGACAACTAAGTGTTGCCGGCGCCATCTATTAAAATATAAAATAACGTAAAATTCAAATTAGAAATATTATAAATTCACAATCAAGGTGGATTCTGAACCAGATATTCTCGGTGAAACAGGGCTTCAAAAATGCTGAGAATATAACATAGATGAGCACCAAATCTTCCCCTAGTTTTACGTTAGGATGTAAGAATTGTATATAGTTTAAGTAGAGTAGTAGAGTGAAATTGATGTAATATTGGGTTTTTTCGCCATTGGTTTATTTTAATGATAAGTATACATTAAGAATGTAATTAAATAAAGAGACTCTGATCCCCCCGCCAAAAAACATCCCCCCGATAAAATTTATATCTTAGAGTGCCCATTGAGGCCATTAAGAACGGTAGCAGCTTAGATATAGACTAGTTTTAGCTTTAAGATTAAGATAGAAAATCTGTTAGCACTAAGAACTTACGGCAAATAAAGCACTTTTTAAAACTAAAAAAAAGCATCAAATCTTCGTTGATTTTAAACAAGCAGATGAATTCTTAGCTTTTTGTGGAATTAAAGACGGTGGCTCGGTATAGGCACAGGACTCGCAACTGAGTACCTACAGAATTCACTCCATTTTTACTAGGTGTGCAACGTAGGAGAAGGTGGGGTACATTCGTACATGGGGCACATTCGTACTGTGGCTGTAATAAGGAAACTATACACGTTGACATGTTCGCGCTTGCATGGAAGACTCGTGCTTTTGCACGCAGTTAGCACGTGAATTGAGGCAGCAGTGCGATTGTTAACTTTGCTTGGACAAGTCGTTGTGTGTTTTTTCAGTACAGAAGTATTTTTTTCATGTGACTTCAACTTCGGTTAACGGTATTGAATTTTTGCTAAAAGTTTATAGTAGTTCCGTTTTTTCATAAGGTGATGTGTTATTTTACTGTGTGTGCACTAGTTATGTGATGTTGTTAACAGATTTCAATAAAAATAACAAAAACTATTGTTGGTCGCTTTGGGGAACATTTGTACATACAGTTGTCGGGTACATTCGTACAGTACGAAAGGGGCCCCAAAGCAGTCATTAGGGGTTTTTATTATTTTTATTGAAATCTCTGTAAACACATGCATTCTAATTTACATTTATCTTGAATAATTATATTATTTCAGAACTATGGTACGAGATTACAAGCGAAAGGGGACCAGCAGCAAAATCAAAAAGAAGGAAGTGTTCAAAATTTAACTCTTCAAATTATATTATATTAAACTATAAAATAATTATAATAAATGATAATTGTCAGTAAATTTGTTCTTTATTTTGCTCATGTACGGAGGTTCTCCATTATATGTATGTGCCCCACACTATGTACGAATGTACCCTCCATATGGGGTACATTCGTACATTTTCAGTTCCTCTACAAAATCTGCCATTACACAAATATGGTACATCGTATCAACTTTAACCTACATTATTTTAGAAGCCTAATATTGTGTCTATTGAACTGCATACTAGTTAGTTTGAAAGAGCTGTTAGTTTTTTACTTTTCAGCAAAAAAGGAAAAATCGTGCGAATCTGCCCCACTTTCCCCTATTTGCACTCCCATTTTTTATTTCTGCCTTTTACATAGAGAATTGATGAATTTGAAATTTGACTTATGAAGTCCTGACGCCGAACCAGCTATCAAATTTCGAATCATTCAATTCTAAATGTTAAACAGAAAAAATAATAGAAATGTGTATGCCAAAAGTACCTGAAATGTGACTTCAAAAATATGATGGCAACTCAATGGTCACTCGTTCTCTGAATCTATAAATAAAAAAAAACATGACTGCATCTCGTCAAGCCTTGGGATATACCTACTAAAAAATTAAAAAAAAAAAAAAATGTAAAAATTCATGGAGCACCGAATGCTTCGAAAACTTAAAAACTCAAGCACGAAATGCGTTGCAATCAAAATTTTGTTTGCCTTGACGCTTGGAAGGTTTCTTGCTTCTTATATGTGTGTGGCTTTGTAGGTGATATCCCTTTCTTACATATTGTGACAGATGTGTGTAGAAAACCTATTGAATCATCCTTCCATTTATACGGAGTCATTTGAGTATATGCCATCTCTATCGTACATATGGACTTATGTCTGTTGAAAATGTGTGGAAATTCGACGACTATTCGATGGCCATCGTTAACTCTGGGGAATCTTACTCACATTTCTACAGAGACGGTTTTCGTTCGCTGTCCCTTTCTGACACATGGGGCTCTATGGCTGTAGAAAAGGTGTAGAATTGCAATTAGTTTTCTACGGGTATGACCTGCCTGTTGCGTAGTTGCGTCCAGCTTTGCATAGATGCTCCAAGCTAAGTACACTTCTCTGATATTTAAGGAAAAACCGAAAATTTCAATCATGTAAAAATTTAACGAAAGTGGTTGACTAGCAAAAACAATTACATATGTCATCGGTGAAGACATCGGTGTCCTGCAATGCATATGTAAAGGGATTTTTCGGAATTGGCCAGTTCAACAACACGTTGAGGCACGACCTTTCCTTCACCACAAAAATCAACCAATCAGGCATCGAAAAAGTGCAACAATGCTCGACTTTTCTGACAAAAAATCAGATTGTGATGGTCTCGTGAGTGTAAAGTCACGCCGCAAATGTTCATGGTAAATCCACCACAAGAATTAAATCTTCAATCGACATCAAATCGAACCACGTTTTGTAATTTTTATGGCGGTCATACAAAACGGTTCACTACTAGAACGGCAAAGTACAAAATTTCAGGACAACATTTTTCATATCTTTCAACATAATTTATTATTAAAATAAAAATATTAAACGATTATTTCAATTATAGCATGAAATCAAAGTAGATTAATAAAAACAACATCATTTCGATTAGACAACAGCATTTCACGTTTCATACAATTTTATTTGCAACAAACTTAACACGTTAACAAAATATACGTTTAAAGATGTTGTTATAAGTGTAATTTAAGAAAACAGTTTTTTTTTTATTATGGTTATAAAATTTTCATTCATATTTTTTTCATTAATTTCATTAAATTTACATTATTATTCTACTAATAAAGTAATTCATATAATTTTTAATATTTTTCTAGAAAGGCGTCTATTAGATTGTCATTTTTATAAATTATTTCTATTTACTATTTAATTTGATCCATTATTTTTTGTTTGATTACTTAATTACTTTATTTTTTAACAATTTGCATTTAAACATATTTTTATATATGCCCATAAACGAGATTTTACAACGCATGCACACGATCTAATCTTACGGTTAGTTTAATAAACGATTGAATGAAAATTAAAAAAAAAAGACTGCAGCGCAGTCCGATAGTTTTAATTTTTTTTATTAATTTGGCTTCTAGATAATCTTTCTATCCAAATTTGCAGTTCGAAGTCATATGTACCTGTTCACTGGCAGGGGGTTCATAAATAATCTCAAGTAAGAATAGAGTTAAACGTACTACTGCAAGCCAATCCGTTTTCAATATTTCATCTAGAGTATCATAATACTCTAAATGAAATACTGAACTCCGATTTATATTTTAGTTAGAGATGAAGTAGCATAAGGAGTGTGCATGTAGTTTGTCCTTTATTAAGGACTCCAATTTGATTGCTACTCTTAAACTAAATGAAAATATCTTCAGTGATTATATCGGGAACTAGGCGAGTCACCGAAGGTACAACTTTCCTTTTACAAGGGCTTTCACACAGAGGTGTAGAAAGAACTCTCTCTAGTATACTTGACTTTTACCTGCAAAATTTCAAATCCTAGCTTGAAGCGTTTAAAAGCAATATTATTCTTGAACACCTAGGGACTTTTGGAGCGGGAGCTACCAAAAGGAGTAGAAGGATTTCCCTGACTAGTAAACTTGAATTTTATTTTCGCTCAAAACTAATTAAGCTTCCGAAATCGTGGTTAAACGATTTCTTGAGTTACAGTGAGTTATGTGAATTTAGTTAAGAAATTTTTTCAGGATTTTTGTATGGCAGCTACTCGAATGACTCATGGGAATTTTTCCATATTAAAACCTTTATTTGCATTGGAAAACCACTGTATTCAATTTGAAAGTCATAGCTTAAGTGGTTTTTAAGTTTTTGGCCAATATTGTTGAACACGCGTTTTAAGGTCTTTTTGTATGGCAGCTAATCGAAGAAGAAGGACGATTTTGCTCGTTAACGAACTTAGCATTACTAATTCGCAGGGCCGTCATTTCAGTTTTTCTAGGAGGGTGGGGCCAGATGTTATGAATCTATTTATTTTTATATATACAATAAATATACATACATATATTATATATAATAAATAAAATATTGTACAAAATACAGGAAGGGGGCGAATACCACCCGCCCTGCCCCCTCAAACTCAAAACTTCAAGATCCTAGGTCAAACAAACAGACGGAATGTGTTCAACGTCATTACGAGTTATATTAAAAATTAATTAGATTTAATGCGTCGAGCCGAGTTAATGAAAGTTTGTAAGTTTTTAGTAAGCTTATCGGTATGTATCCTTCCATTTCCACATAGTACAACATGTAAAGTACAATCACTCCAACTGATAATTAAGTCGATTTGCAATATTGAAGACTTATTAAGGGGCCATGAGTCCGGTACGACCATTTTTTGTCCCTGTTTGATTTTTCTTTCCTGAGAGGATTTTAATCGTTTGAAATCGTTTTTCGTTCGTGTAATTTGGCGTGGACAGTACGCCTGCATCTTTCGCTGTCTATCAGCGAACTAATTTTGATTTTACAGAAAAAAATAGTGTTATATGTTTTCAAATTATTTGAAAGGCATAACTATTAAAAATCAATACTTTTTTCATTTATTTATCTTCTAGAAATACCAATTAATTTTACTATCTGTGATACTTTTCAATGAAATGTGGTCTTCTTATGTAATTCTTGCCATGGAAATCGTGAAAAATTGCTTCAGTTTGACTTCATATATTATTAACAGAAATGAAAATTTTTTAAAATTTTCTTTATGGAAGGCCTTCTTTAAGATTTTTTCTCGCATTATATTAATGAAAATGACATGTTAATTATTCAAGAAATAGGAAATATCTGTTTAAAAAATTTCAAATTTACGGATTTTAAAAAATGTTCAAGGGTTGTTGTTCTAATAGCATTTTTTCCATATACAGTTTTGATTTTTTTTTTATGGATGACCTAGTTTACATACCAGCTAATAAAATGGTGTAATTTTTTTTTGTTTTTTTTTTGTTGTCATTAACGTGAAATATTTGTAAGAAAACTGTCATAAATCATCAAAATTGGTCGTACCGGACTCCTGGCGCCTTAAGTGTAATTTTAAATTCTTTCTTTCTATGTACAAGAGACAGAAATGAAAATATATAAGAAAATATTCATCCTAAGCAAAAGATAATGAACAATCTATGTTAAAGAAATGTGAAAATTTTACGTATGTATATGGAACATAACGTCGCGGCGTGGGTTACATTTAGATTAGAAGGACTTTGTCTGCTTGAAAACATCGGAAATTGAAGATTACATTTGTCAGCCTTATGAGAGTGTCCGCAGTCTCAGAAATAGAGTCATAGCACGATTATGTAGTTGCATTGAAGTTGAGTCAAAGTTGGTATTGTGAGCATCGGCATACAATCGTGTGTTGTCTAAAGATTGTGCTACGTACTTTGCAGTCGAAATTGGTTTTCTTGTTGATCCTTTATCGAGTTTATTATGCTTTATTTGTGAATACATACATTTTTCGAATCAATGTCAAAAAAAGTCTTATTAGTGAGGACATACTACATACCTCAAGTACAAATAAAATAGTAGTAAATTCGATAAAATCCGAAATCATTCAAATAAAATCCATCCTGGGCATATCATGCATATGCATATAAATATTACAATATACGAATCATTGGTTAGTTCTTTTACAGAAATGTTCAATTATTGCTTAAGCAGCACTATTTTAATTTAGGTAATTTATAATGTTCGCATTTAATCGTCAGATTTTTTAATACAATTTCAGTTTCGTTTAATAAAGTTGCAAGAGCCATGCACTCCCGCGATTAATAGATTGTTATAATAATGTTAGTTTAAAATATAATATTTTTAATACAAGTAGGCATAATATATAAATATGGCCTTGAACGTAGTATTTGAAATCGTCTGCCAAATATCTAGGCAAACCATTCCAATCACAGCTAAGTAATACATTTTGTTAATATTGAAAACCGTTAATTTTACTTTATTTAAATTTACATCCTGCTACGACCTATTGGCTAGAAAAATACAGAAAAAACACTGTTCACCCTGTACTCAAGAGATAGTTATAAGTATATTATTTATTTTTTGGTCACCATAGATACTACGCACTAAAAATATAGTATATAGAAAAATTACAGTTACATAGTCTTAGTAAGGGACGTCATTTTGGGGTTTTTTCCAGGGGGTGTGCAATATTTTTACTACGGTGTATAATATTACTAAATGTGCGTTCAAGCGCACGTAAGTTCCAAAAGGTACTTACACTTTGTTTATACACGCTTGAAAACAGCCGTTCTATTCATCTACTAATTGAATTCGTGAAGAAGTCATTCTATTCATCTACTAATTCAATTAGTGAATTCTTCACTTGTTCACTGTTTACTTCAAATTTAGAGATTCCGAAACTGGAAAGTACTCAAAAAATGTGAATCAACAAAAATCAGTAAGCTGAAATTCATACTCTCTTCTAATATCACTGTTCCTATCGAATTCCAGGGATGCAATTGCCACCCGTCCTGCCCCCCAAATGACGTCTTTGATTTTAGGCCTCCATTGATGATTGGGGAGATTTGACTAAGAGCAGCTCGTTGTAATCGGAATCTTCGTTTCCAAATGTGTCGCGCTTATCCATTCGGCGACGTTCAGATATAATTCGATGGATTTCAGCTGAATCCGAATTCGATAGAGTTTCTTTGTCTTGTTTCTCGTTAGTTGGTTTGTCGTAATCTTGTCGAAGGTGGGTTATGGAGTGTACCGATTTGGGTGTGATTGGAAGTAAGAGGGAATTTTCATCCATATCTGGATCTTCATCGAGCGCTTGTTGCTTGAAAAGTTGCTTCGTACTACCTGATCGACTCCTAGGGGGCATAGATCGAGGAACTGAGAGATATGATGGTCTTGCTTGATCTAATGACATGGACTTCGAAACGGGCTTGCGCAATACTTTAGTTTCGCTTTCGATTTCTGGGTTTGAATGGAGATCAATGCCTTTGTCGACTTTCTTCAACGAACATTCCACATCTTTAACGGTTCGAAGATCGAGATCGTGACCAATCTCTGATTCTGCGCTCTCGAAGATTGTTCCACTGGTTTCACTTTTCCAGGGAATATTATCACAGCTCATTCGTTTTGTTTCGAGCCGACGTCGGCGGATGCCATGTTCGTCCAACGAACGTTCTTTCGACATCATCTTCCTACGAAGGATTGATGCCCTTTGTGGTTTAGGTACTTTAGGGGGTTGAACACGTAGATCTTGCCGGTGACGTGGATCTTCTTCAGTCTCGTTAACACTATTTTCGACAACTTCTTCGGATATACTGTCCTTTTCATCCAACATCGGACTTGTCTTAAGTGCACAATTTCCAAAATCTGTCAATCCTAGCGTTTGATTGTAGTACTGAATTGTTTGTCGCCTTTGTAAGAACTTTTTATCCAAGGATGGTGTACTGTATGTGAAGTTCGAAGGGAGGGATGATACCTTCTCGAGTGGCCTTTTCTGTATTTTATTAGCTTCTTGTTGTAGTTGCAAACACAAAGCTTGTTCCTCCTCGAACTCTTGCTCCCTAACGAATTCTCGTTCCAGCTCTGTGTCCATATCTATTTCATCTTCCATTTGTTTATGGCTTTCTTCTAGGTGCTTCATAAGGACTGCAACGACAACGTTGACAAGAACAAATTGCGCCATGAGGACAAATATTACAAAAAAGATGGGCGCAATAACCGTGCTTACGCAGCAGTTCTTAACACAATCAGCGGCATCGTCGCAATTGTCTCGTAATGTGTCTTTCATTATTCCATTCCAATTGTCACCTGTAGCCACTCTGAACAATGTAAGGAAAGCCATTCCGAAGTTCGCAAAGTGGGCATGCTCTCCTAGTCCTTGGCATGGAATCTCTTCAGAGCACTCAAGCCTGCCGAATAGTTCGACACCTAGTGCTGCGAAAATGAAAAATAGTAAAAAGAATAGCAGACCCAAATTGCCAACTTGAGGAAGGGCTTGCATCACAGTATCCAAAAGGGCACGTATACCTTTAGCCATTTTTAAAAGTTTCAAAACTCGGGCTATTCGTAGTACTCGCATCACTCGAATTATAGTGGGATTTATTGGAATAATGTTCGTTTCCAATTCTTCGAGAACAATTCCGACAATGGATAGTATTACGATTCCGACGTCAAGCTGATTCCATTTGTCCTTCATGTAGAGCTTAAAGCCGAGAGCAACAAGTTTCATGATTGCTTCTAGAATGAAAACAGCTGTGAAGAAGTAGTTAAATATCTTTAACGCGTACTCTAAAGCTACAGGCATCATATAATATTCCATCGCCATTGTAACAACGTTTAAACCAATAACAGCGGCTATTGCCAGATCGAAGTATTTAGAAGTAACAACGTTGTGTACAAACATTCTGGTTGGTGAATAATTTGTGTAATATGGTGGTTCATGCATTCTTCGTCGTTTCTTTTCCATTTGTAGGGCTCGTTTTGCGGCCCGTCGAATTTTCTCTTCTTTTTCTTGTTCTTCTCTACAACGATGGAAGTTCTCAACAACGACTCCAACGAACATGTTCAGCACGAAGAATCCTACCAACAGTATAAAAGCTATAAAATACAAAAGTCTCCATTCATTAAAGTTCGGAATTGGTTGTTGGTCAACACCAACTGCATCCAGTCCTGTATACATAATGTTTACCCATCCGTCTCTAGACGACAATACAAACAGTGACATCAATGCCTTTCCTAAATCGTCAAAATTGTACTTCCGGTTAATCCAGACGTTGCCATGAATCGTTTCGCAGTCTGTTTTGTTCTTAACTCCTTTTGTGTGCTCTCCATCGCAATAATAGAACGTCCCTTTGAACAGTTGAACTCCAAGAATACCAAAAATTATGAAGAACGTGCAGCAAATCAGAACAATATTTCCGATGGGTCTTAGTGACGAAAGCAGTGTTTGTACTACTAACTTCAGTCCTGGTGCTCTGTTGATAACTCTTAATGGTCGCAATGATCGCAAAAGTCGAAAAACCTGTAGAATAAAAAAACAGTAATATTAGTGTATAGTACATTTATTTCTTAAGCGCTTATTTAACTGTAAGCCATCCTGCCACATCATGACTGTCCACCTTATCGTGGTGTTGGGGCTGAGTAGGGCTATGCCCGAAGCCAAGAGATGGTCAAACCCCTCTCCCTCCACATCCAGATATCCCATAACTACACCTATTCCTACGTGCTCCGCTGTAAAATACCGTGGCGAAGTGTACGTACGTTTGAATGAACGGTAACCCAAGACAAGGCGTTATGCGACCCGTACCGAGGGCTGGATGGCTGCAGGGATTGCAGTTGCGAACGGAGCTTCTACCATACCTTTCGACCTGGTAGGATAACTAAACTTACCGCAGTAATCAGGGTTCTCTGTTGCGGTGGACTCTTCTTTCACCCTGACTCGTGGGACCAAGATGCGGAACAAAATAAAAATAATATAAAAGAAAAAATGGACGTGAATGAAGGGACTGAGGTTTCTCAGTCAATGCATACAGTGAGCATTTCAGATACTATTGGCATAACTCAAGAAGTGAGCGTCAGCGAGGAAGAGGAACTCCTCAAATCTTCGTCTGAGAAGGACGAGATTGAGGCAGGTCCCACTGACTCTAAATCGTGGAAAAGTGCCAAAATGACTTTAAGTCAAACGAAGAAAAAGCTTTGTGAGAAAACATGATTTCTTCTTGGCAAAACCGAGGATAAAAAACCGGGGCTTAAACGCATAGGCATAGGGAAACCACGAAGTGGGCTACGAAAATCTTAGCCAACCACCCCTTTCATGTTCCCTACACCACGGCGATGCCTAAAATTCAAAAATCAAGAACGCCTGATGTCCGATCACAAGAAGGTGCCAGAAACGCTGGGGCGGAAGCTGCTAGCAAAAGGCAACGCTCCTTTGAAGAGTACAACACGGCAAAAAAGGTGAAATGCACATCTTCCAGGCACACACCATCTTTGGAGCCAAGACGTGCACTAGCGAATAGACTTAAGAGGTCGACTACGGGGATTCCTTATGCTCCGAAGGAACCATGCGTTCCGAAACCTTCCACAGTTGAGCAGTCTGTCAGCGGAAAGCTCTCTGCTACCGACAAGGCTCGGAAGAGTCTTCATGTGGCTAAAACTGGAAGATCTCTGCGGACTGATGGCTTATGGTCGAAAGTAGGCTGACGGACCGAGGATGCTTCCAACCTCTGTAAATATAGGTCAATGATCTTATTGTTGTCAATTCGTAAAGTCTCCGAAAGAATTATCCACAGTAAAAAAAAACAACTTTACCTTAAAAATATGAAAAAATTTAAATAACCTATATAGTTTCTAGAAATTTGCCTGAATAACCCGTAGAAGTCAAATTAATTAAACACTCCATATAACCGAAGAGATACATATGACGAAAATCGTCAAAATATATGGACTCAACGCCTTATTCTACCGTTCGTCGTACGAAAAACTGGTGTTTCGAAACTTGTAGGGAATTTAGTCCTCTACAACTTTACCATGTAAATATGTCACCTATTTTTAATAAAAATGGTCCAAAAGTTTAAAAAACTGGGACAATCTCCTAATTTTTTATTAGCAATAAATAATGATTTTACAAAAAACTTGTTCAGACAAAAAAGATAGAGAATTTAATTCTCTATAAATTTGGTTCACACTATTTTTAGCGAGAAATGCAAAATACGGCTACAAATCGACAAAACAGAAAATTCAATATTTCACACATGCCATATCAAATTTTGGTCTAAAACTGTGATTCCCTATTCTACTCCATCATTGGAACCTAACTACGTCAAAACATTTCTTGTTCCATTTTTTTCATTAAGAATTCCTTGATTTACTAAACTAAATGACGGATTATTCTGAATGACCGGTTATTCTGAGGGAACTGGCGAACATTTGCTTTGAATCAAGTCACTCTACCATAAACAAAACCAATAGCGCTCGTACTTCAAAACGTTGTGAGTACGTTTATGCAAAAACATGTTTTCCAATGGAAATTGCATCAGGCATCATTGGTATTGCCAAGACGCAAAACAGAAGTAACAAAACAAAGTAGTGGTAATTGTACGAGTATTTAGTAAAATTTTAACTTTCTGTTCTAGAGTAAATGATGTAAAATTACAATAAACGAGTCACCATTGAATAGATTTGTGTATAAAAATAAACATATCTGTGCATCTAAACCTACAACTTTGTGTTTATTTTGTACGTTTTTACGTCCCAGCCCCGTATGTTATCTATTATCATAATAACATAACACAATATCTCCTCCCACTTGGAGGAACTCCTCCGCCTCATAATAACACCTATAATAAAGAATGACCCAGAACCAATAATAACCTGCATATGATTAGATGATTCGGTAGGAATGTACCAGCAAAACGAAATCATAGCATATTCTGCCACAATAGAAGAAGAAATGTGCATTCCCAGAGAAATATATTTACTATGAAGTACGGAAGTAAAAATTTTAAAGAAGTTCTTACTCTTAAGATTCCAAATATCCTTGGACTGGATTCGCTAATCAATGACATGAGTAGATCAATAATTGAGATTGTAACTAGTGACCCATCCATAATATTCCAGCCCGACGTAAAGTATGCATCTGATCCATAGAACATACCTGTGGCCACAACCTAAAGTTTACATTATATTATTAACTTTATGCGAACTTATGTACTTCCTCTACATACCTTAACGAACATTTCGATAGTAAACACTACTGTGAAAATGTAATTAGCCGTTGCAAGAAAATAACGTTCTGAGCTGGTCGGTGGGATATTGGGACGTTCCATCGCTAAAGTAATGCAATTCAGGGCAATGAACAACAGGACAACGTTGTCGAACCACTTCTGGTTAACGAACCAAATGCATATATGCCGAAATCTGTGGATAGAGAAAATGTAACCGATATCTCACCACGCTTGAGGTACCGGTGAACTTACTGGTTATCGACTGGAAACAAATACAAAGAGTATCCTTCGCGCTCTTCAGTAAAGTTTGTTGGTTTTAAACGCTCGAGAATCATTTTGATCTTTGAAACATGCTCTGTTTGTTGACTGTTCCTAATCGCCTGGGTTTGAGGTTGGGGTTGTTGAGGAACTTCGGGCCGTTGTTCAGAAACATTTAGATTTGATAATGATTTTTGCCATTTATCTAGATTAATCTTGGAATTTCTTAACACCATTGATTTTTGATTCTCTATGTTGTTAATGTTCATATTGGAGGCCTTTTCAAGCGCAAGTTCAATAGATGACATTCGTCGAGCACTCGAATAATTCTTAATGGAGTTTTGTCTATTCAAGTTTTGATAGAATTGTGTATTGTTGTAAATACAGGATGCACGTCTGCTTGCATTGGAGCTCCGTCTCGAATTCTGTGGACTCAATTTGTTAGTATCTTTTGTGTTGTTTTGAATCCGATTCGCTGATCTCAGGAACGAGTCGTTACGAGAAATGCTATTTATACTGGGCATTTGTGAATTATCGCGACCATTATTTAGGACAATATTTGTATCGCCTATTTCATTGATAGTTTTATTGTTTTTCTTCGAGCTTGATCTTCTAAATCTCTTAAAGCTAGAGTTTCTATGCACGCGAGACTCCGAATTATATTTTGGATCCAAACTTCCACGCGAATCATATTTAGTTGAATCAACTAGTCGATCAGTTAGGTTTGTCATAGCGGTTGTGTTTAGCTGAACGTTACTGGAGTTAATTGAATTAATATCCAATAGCGAGCCCATTGCGGAAGGTGGACTGATGTCGATAGTAGGCAATCTTTCCACTGCAACTCGCTGGCCATTTAGAAGAGTAGGAGGTTTCAGTAAAGATGGAGTACTGTTACTCTGATAACAAAATATTTTAAAACAAACAAATCAAATTCGTATACAGTTCTTACTTTAAGTACTTGGTGTTCCTTTCCCGATAGCTCTTCCAGATCTTGTTGGCTCCAATTCCTGAAAGTTGTACCTGATTCCAGAGTGGTATTTGGCGAATCTTGCGGAGTAGCTGCTGTTGTCATTATAATTGGAGGGTCCCGTAATTTACGCAGGTTTGCTAATTTGGAATTATCATATCTCCGTTCTTTTATAGAGTAGGTCTAGAATACAAAGAAAAAAATCATCAATGCTAATGATCAAATTGAACAGGTTTTTCTGTTCCAAGTTCGCGTCTAAACCGCTGAACCAAACTTTGTAGAGATATCGATGTGTATCTCATTTAAACCATAGGCTACATTAAATCATCCTTAGTTTGCGTTAACATTGCAGAACATAAGCGGGAATAGCTTGTATAAATGGTTCCACACACAGACGGATAATATTCAGTGCCGCTTGGCACTTCTGTTGGGTATTGGTTGTCTTAGAACACGGATTGATTTTATGATGACAATCAGAGTCCCTCTATAATAATAAAGGTATTATAGACCGAGAGTTCATATATTGTTACTGATGGAAGCGAGACCCATCTATTTCCTTGCCGGTCTGTGGTTTCCGGCATCCGGTAGATACGCAAGTGCACGTCGAGTACGATAATAACTCTGCCTGATTGGAAATAACCACCACGCTGCTCCTCTACGGAGTGTCTCCAGTGTCGGGGTTGAAATAATCTTCCATATCTCCAACTCCCGTGGAAATTAAACCTCCGGTTAGGATTCGAAGATTAAGGCCCGTTCGTAGGATGTTCAGTTACGTTCTAATTGGAACTTTAACTGACAGATTTTCATACAAAACTTTCGGTTAAGGTACCAGTTATCTTTTAACTGACGATCGTAATAATGGCCCTAATAATATTATACTAATATCATAACATTAGAATGGAATGACGACTCAAGCCCGTACTATGAAACAGTCACTATGAAACATTGATGTGCTCCTCCGAATTCTGAAGGGAAGATTCCTACGGAGCCGAAAACACCTACAAGAACCAGCATGCACAGTAAAAAAATTTCGTAAAAGTACCTACTATTTTTTGTATAGTAATTTTTACTGCAGGTTTATTGTAATTTTACAATAAGAACGTAAATTTAAGGAACTAATGTGCTTATTTGCTATAAAATGTGTAAATGTTGTAATTTCTGTACAAATTACATAAAAAAAAGTTTAAATGAAGTTGTGCAAAATTCAATGGCGTTATGTAGTTTCATACATATTATTATGTATTGATTCTAATTCTGGGTAAAGTTGCTTGATGGTGTTCTTATTTATATACGTAAAACAAAAGCAAGTTCAACGCCGCCCGTGCTTTTGACAACGATAAAAGATATAATGATTTTATTCGAATTGCGCTTTATTGATTTCCAAGACGTGTCCGATTATAATAAAGCTTATTTATCTGAAACAATTTACACACTACTGTGTTAAGTACAGAACCAATTATAATTTTAACATGAGTTACGGACATCTGTTAAGTGTAAAATTACGGAAAACATGTAACAATACATATTTATCTGAAACTATTTACATTGTGTAGCGTACACAGTGCAATGTAATTTTACTATAATTTAAGTTGGCATCCCATTGCCTACTTTTAAAGTAGTAAAAATTTAATACAGTGTGGCATAGGTAGAAACATCATTCGCTTTCCTCTAACAAACAGTATCATTTACCAAAAACAGACGATCCATAGGTAGTCAGTGTAATAAACAGATCGCGGTGTAAGGTCCTGACTGTCTTTTTTTCTAAGCCCTTTTCAGCTCTTAGGCCAATTCCTACGATCGTCAGTTACGTTCTAACCGGAACTCTAACTGACATATTTTCATACAAAACTTGCAGTTAAAGTTCCGATTATAATTTAACTGGCGATCGTATTCTGCTATAATGTAGCGTAGTTAGCCAGTATAAGAAAATTGTTGAATTCATACATATTACATATTAAATATATATTAAACTCATGAGAATGTTGTATAGTATGTTATGAACTTACCTTCTTTAAAACTTTTCGATCAGCTTCGTTTATCTTACTAATTTCATGATCTATTAGCTTTTTGCTCGATATACTCTGTACTTCGATATCAGTTGCAGACTCATTGACTTGCTCAAGACCAGGTTGCAGTAAGCGTTGTTTTTGGATGTTACATTTTGGATCAAGTTTCGCCTCATTTGCTTCATTCAACTGGTCATCAATCGTATTAGTTAAATTGAATTATTGAATGAAAATATACTACCTTCCGCAGTTCTTCGGCACTATGCCACTTATTTTTTATTTCATAGTAACTTTCATTCGTCGTAGAAGATGAATCTGATGTACTTCGGGACTCGTCGTACATCACATCACTGTAGTTTTCAGCCATATTTTCTTCACGCAGTTTCTTGACTAGTTCCCGTTGCTCACGCTCGCGTCGCTCATTTCTCTATAAAAAGTAGAAAATTATTTCACATATCAACTATTCGAAATCGCTATGCATACTTCAGAACTGAAGCCTTCAACGAGGATAGCGACTAGCAAGTTAAAAAGCACGTAATTGCCAAACGTCATTAGAGCAACGAAGTACAGAGCAGCCCAGTGACTAGTTTTCTCCATACCATTGAAGAGGACCACATTCCAGTCCTCTTGTGTTAAGATCTAGAAGATGGAACGGTTAATGGGCCAATTCATTTTATTTTAAATATTCACTTCTTCTAGCATAAAATCTTAGTTCTATGAGATAAATTTTTGCACAAATCTAATTCTTTTAAAACTGCTTAACGTGCATTTATTGTGGTTGATCTATAAAACAGCTCTAAAGAGCTGCCAACTGATGTGGTCTAGCAAGCAAACCTCGTATTCAGTAAATTAATTGAAATATATTCTCTTATAAATTTTGCTAGTTTTTATAAATTTTTATAATAATTTTGATCGATTTAAACTACTAAAATGTAAAATCTTGCATGCAGAGATTATAAATCTGATGGATTTTACAGTGATATTCGAAACTATAATTTTGGATATTATATAGTTGATAGATGGGCATATCAAAGTTATGGCGCAAAGACCACTTGCACGTAAAATTTTAAGAAATTTAATGCCGGTAACTGTAGTAAGCAGTGTTTTTAAATGTAAAATGCAGAAGATATAAGCTAAACGGATTTACACAATGAATGGTGTTTAGTGTGATTATGATTAACCGAGCTCGAATCTCGTCTATACATGGTAAGTATAAGAAATTGGTTACAAATACAAAAGCGGAAGCTGAAAAAAAAATGTTATAAACAATTATTGAGGAAGAAGTGATCACTGGTAGTTGAAGTATAACGTCAATAGGTTGGGTTGACCCTTGAAGATAGGATTGTTAGTATTACACTGTATGCATGCTGTCAAATATTTGACTTAAAAATTTTTACGAATTAACAGTCAAATTTTATCCGTCAAAATAAACCTTTTGTAAAGCAATTAAAATAATGCGACAACGATAAATTTGTCGATTACACTATTTGACTGCTTTTGTGAGTATTAGAATAATGAAATATTTGACATGATGGCATACAGTGTAATACAGACTTGACAAATATATAGCATTATATTCAAATAAATATAAATTGTTCCATAAATTGGTTATTAACAAGTTATGTGAAGTAATTTTGGAACAAGATCTTAAAATTGATGATAACACGTGTTTACATATATTTTAAAAACAGTGAGTCCAAACCCCACAACTGGGTGAAAAGGTCTACCATTTTTTCCTACGAAAAACTATCTTAGCAAAATAGCGTTGGAAACCAATAGAAAAATGTTAAATATTCTAATAAAATATATATATGTAAATATGGAAAAATAATTATTTTATGAGTCTATATAATGGTATGGTATGGTATGAAGGGTGACGTTGTTACCATCCTTCACATAGACGATAGTGTTCGTCCGTTGTGCTCCGCATTAGAGTATAATGACTGTGACGTGTTCTGTTTATATAAATTTTAGAATTTGTTTCAATTACCAGCTTCTTCTACGTTTCCGCTATTTACTAAAATTAATAACGCAAGACGCAGGAAATTATTGTTCCAATACCATTATTGTTTTCGCTGAAAAGTAAGCTCGAGTACGTGTAAGTAAGTTGGATATTGGCAGACTCAATGACTTGAATCTCATATGGGTTCCATGTCACAAGGGTGCACTGAAAGAAAAATCCTTGGTAACATTGACAAAAGGTATTTGTTGAACTTCAACAGTGCGTTTTAGTCGTAATGATAAATAATTTGTCAGCATAACAAAAAAAAATTGATCTGTTTGATAAATTTTTGTCGAGTTGACAAAAATTCGGCGAAATTCCAGTTCGTTCTTTTAACAAAACATGTTTTATCGAAATGACAAAATTTTCTTTCATATTGATAAATATTTCTATCAAATCAACAAATGTTTTGTTGCACTGGAAGAATCGACTTCTGACAAAAATTTTGTCAGATTGACCAAAAGTACTAAACTGCAATCTTTTGTTATATTCACAAAACTATTTATCAAATCAACAAAAATTTTTGTAAGAAAGATGAACACGCTCCCATACCGCATATTGGAGTGTGAATCGCAGTGCGTAGAGTTCTAGTTCGATTGCATCATTCATGTGTTCAAAAGTGATAGTGGCCTTTCGTGAAAGTTCTCTAAATTATATTATATAAAATTATATTATATGAAATTAATAATATTGTACCTACACAAAACCTTAGCATCGACAAAAATGCAGTTCAATTCGACAAAAATCACCCAGAGAAAAACCTTGGTAGCATTGACAAAAATGCAGGTCAATTCGACAAAAATTTTGTCAATATACGTCCAACAAAATACTTTGTCGTATTGACAAATTTCATATATTTCTCGACAAAAACACACTGTCGAGACAACAAAAATATTTTGTTGAATTGATAAAAAAATTTTACGGAACAATTTTTTCTCAATTCAACAAAAATTTTTGTTGTCTCGACAGTGTGTTTTTGTCCAGGAATATATGAAATTTGTCAATACGACAAAGTATTTTGTTGGACGTACTCGTATATTGACAAAATTTTTGTCGAATTGACCTGCATTTTTGTCAATGCTACCAAGATTTTTCTCTGAGTGTAGGTATAAATGGCAATGAAATAGCTGATGCATAAGCAAAGGCTGGATCGGAGGTATGTGACCAGAATCGGTTTTCGATCCGCCGGTTGCCTCTGTTAGGGCCGCCATTCTGAAGGGGTAAGTATATACAACACTGAGAGATGGCTCCATCTTCCGGGAATGGGGCAATCTGGCAGCCTTTTTGTGTGACCAAGTGGATGAACCACTCTTGTGGCCTACAATTGGCCAGGAAAACCACCAAATTTCGCCATATACATACATACATATATTAGGTCTGATGTTGTTGCTTTATCAGTTTAGGCTTGTATACGTCTTCATAAATTTCGCCATATCTCACAAGTCTGATAACATATCAAATTCGCTTTAACTTCCGTATACATAGGTGCCGAGAGTAGGAGGGCAAAAAATTCGGGTAACTAATGCTAGGAAGATGAAACTTGTACAACTTGTACTTGAAATTTGTACAGTTGAGTTATTTGATATATCTTAGGTTATCTGGAATATTGAATAAATTTAATTTCTAATACCCCGCAAATACTATGCGATTTAAACGCATTTAAGCAGGTCAATTTAACATTTACAAAAAGTAGTGTTCAGACTAGGCAACTCGTTTTATTTTGATACATGATATACCTACATAGCTTTATCTAATTTGTTTTGACAAGTAGATATTCAGATGTGTTTTATATTATTAGCAAATTTATGCTTTCTAAATTGTTTGAAACAAATTAGTTTGTATAGCAGTAATGAAAAGACAATTTATTAGCTAATGTAGTCGTGCACAAGCACAAAATTAAGTTTCTACAGCGGAAAACTTTACATATATGAAATTCGTTAGTCCAAGAATGACCAGCCAAAAATATGTGAAAATAGTTGACAAACAGTTGGCAAAACATGCGAACAATATATGTAGCGGCCGAATATTTTTTGTATCATCAGGATAACGCGTCAGTATCGTGAGATGATTGGTTCAGAATGTCTTTTAAAGCAAGGTATTACCGTTAAACAAGTTTGATAGCAAAAGTTTTAAAATGGAACGGTACAACACATTATTAATAAATGAAATTAATAATTCAACATTTATCTTTTCGTATTTATTTTAAAAAGGAATGCAGAGTTCCCCCCGCTTATATTTTTGTTGATTCCATTCCATATATTTTCCCATAATTTACTAGTTTTTCTAATTATTTTTAAAATTTTGTCCTTCTATTTATTTTTAAAAAAATTTCATCTATTCTGTTCTTCATGAATGTTTTTTGACACAATTATATTTAGCTGATATTAAAAAAAAATTAAAATAAAAGTCTTTAAAGTTAAAGTTAAGTTAAAGTTATTAACTTTCAAATTAAATTAAAAGAGTTTTGCGTCCTTTTGGAGTTTATCTAATAATAATAATATTTTTTCATTGAAAATTTCGATTATAAACTTATGGTATTAATAGCCAGAGATCAGGTAACAGTCTTTACATCTTTGCTTTGCGTGGTCATTTTATTACATGTAAGTATCCGAATTCTTTTGAATTTGGTGTAACGGTGTGATAGAAAAATTCAGATAAAACCTATTCACTTATATACTAACTTAAATACTAACTAAAAAAAATAAAAATAATAATCATAAAAAAAGAAAATTAAATTAAAAATAAAAAATTTAAGCTATAAATCTAATTATTAATGGACGTACGTAGATATGTAGATCATAATAGAAAATAGAGTCATATTTAAAATATTATCATTAAATTTGATATACTATAAAATTGATTTTTTATTTTTTATTGCTGTTTGATTGTTATTTTATCTTTTTTTTTGGTCTATTAGCCCTACCCTACTGACAAGTGAAAATACAGGCACAACTGAACGATAAATTGACTAGTGAGTAAAGAATGCCTAATGAACGGCTGGTTAAAGAAGCCAACACACTAGTTCAATTGAATGACTAACTGATTAGTGAGTGACTACTAATCGGCTGGTTAGAGAAGAGAATAGAGTGAATGAACAGTTCAATTGAATTATTTCACTGAACTGACTCTTTACTTTTTTCTCCTTCTCTAGATAAATTCGCGTAATATCTGATTCCCAAGGAGTCACATGGAACAATTTCGTATTGATTATGTACGTAAACTTTACGGAGACATAACCCTTTTTGTTAGAGCTTGGTAGTTCTCACGAGTTTCGAATTGACCGATATGGGAATAGAGTGCGCAAGAGGGTGGTGTAGGGTCCTTCCATATAGTTATAGGATGGATGGAACAAAAGTTTGCTTTGAACAGTGATCACATTTCCCTTCAATGGTAGACGAATAGAAAAACCAAGAAAATAAATAGTGTGTTTTGAAAAGACAGAGTCCTGTGATATTCTTACTTGGAATCTGTAGTAAGATATAATAAATAATAATTAGAAAAAATACAATATATCGTAACAAAACAATATGATTTTTTGGCTTTATAAGAAATTTTGAAAATTAGAAATGAAAAGTATATTTAATGTCAATTTCAATATTTTCGTATGTTTTTGTTTGCTATTTTTTAGTGCTTACTTGAAATACTGTAACCGTTGCCCATAAAATGTTGTTGAAGTGTTTACGATCACATTCACATTGTGGATGTTTGCTGACAATTTCAGGACAAGTACATTCCCTTTCTTGCCCAGATTCGTCCATAAATTTACAAAACTTACCGCCAAAGAGGTACATGCCAAGAATGCTATATATTTTGTTGTTAGGTATATTTATATAAACGATTATATTTATGTTAGTTATGTAATGTATTATATATAGAGAAATATGAATGAAAAAATTACAATTGAATAAAAATCATAAGAAAATATGTGGCAAGTGCCAGCATAGCGACAGATGGATGAAATCTTGCTTAGTTTGTTTTCTATTGGTTTGTTCTAAGTGTATTAAGAATAAAGACTGACTGATTTTAAATGTTTAATCATTATTTAACACGTTTAATGCCATGGGGGTCACCGGTGACTGGCACAGAAATTTTGACCCTTTAAATAGCATTGTCAAAATTTTTGGTAAAAAGTGTGCAACGCAAAGTGTCAATATTCATTTTTATATTACACTTTGCATGTTGAAAATAAAGCGGAAAATCCGCGTTACAACACCTGTACCGACGTAATGGTCGTATGAACGGTACGGTACGCTACGATTTGCTTACAAGTTTCTTCCGAACATAGGTTTTTGGTTGAAATCGTACAACCAATCGGTCCAACCGTCGTTCATAAGGTTATACATAATACAATCATCGCATGCAATTACAAACCGGCCCAATAATTGGTACAACCGTTGTATCATGCTCCCGAGCTCCTCAGCTTATTTATCTTAGAGAACACCAAAAATATCTTGCCTTGACAGAATTTACAACGAGCAACAAGATGTCAACATGGATTCCAATTGTAACACAAAACTCATTCAAGAGCTCAGAAATTAGGTGAGTCGTTCGAGTGAACTGTTCTAAAAGAACCATTCTTTGAAGTGGGTGTGTAAAGCAACTTAATTCTTTTAGTGAATTCTTTTGAGTTCAGTTTGAAAAGGAGAATGAAAAAGAAGGAAGAACTTACAGAGTAAACTGAACGAACTCGATTGGAAAAGCGGCGACCAACTAATCTTCTTGTTTCGTGCACCATCATCAGAAACAGAAACAAAGTAGACACAACTAATTTTTTCTCTCAGCAGTTCATTTTATTGAATATTGCATACATATATGCATGTTTGGGTTTTGATACAACTTAGGTGAATATGCCACTGAACTGTTCACTTTTAATGGTGTGCTGTAGCAATTCAATATTGAACTAGCGTCACTATTCTGATATGCATAGTATTGAGAGCAGCGACCGCAACAACTACAGTTCATGCTATTAGTAACTCTTTAATCTTCTTCAGCAGTGCTTAAGATTAGTTTTGCCTGAACAACACTAGCTGGAATTGCGACTTGTATTTGTTCAAATTTGAGTTTGAATGAATTTTAGAGCAATAATAACGGCACCCGCTCTGACTTTATAATTTTTTATTGGTAGAAAAAACGTTTCTAAAGTCAAAAGTATGAAGTCTATTGTGCGGTTTTGAGATTGTGAATTGTCGTGGTGAACGTGATGCTAGAATACCATACTATTATAAGGAAGGAGTAGCTCTACATCGTTTTTCTTCCTATTTTTCAATTTATGTTCCAAGTGTTTGATTACTGAGCGGCTGACTAGAGAAGTCAACCCACAAGCATAACTGAACGATTGATTGACTGACTAGTGAGTGACTGCTGAACGGCTGGTTAGAGAAATTAACCGACAAGTACAACCAAACGACTGACTGATTAGTGAGGAGTAAGTGACTACTGAACGACTGGCTGACTAGGGAGTAGTGAGTTATGTCAGAATGATTGAAGTTAATTTGAACCATTTTTGAACAAAAAAAAGTAATTATTTGCATGGTAAGAAAATCAAAGTAAGTAAGAAAGTTTAAAAATGTATTGATTCAGAGCGAGAATATAATTCAGCCGGCTGTGATTCGAACCAAAGACCTCGGTTTAGAATACCGAACTTGCCAACGGAGTCTCTATCAAGCTCAGTTAAATCTTTTTGTCGGAATCGGGTAAAATGTGATTTTTTATACAATGAATGTGTAAATGTTGACCAAGCGCAGCACTCTACCCTCTGTCACCATGTGGACCAAAACATATAGAATATTTGTAAATAAATACTGAATTTAAAATAATAATATAAGAACTATTCCAATTCGCATTTTTTCAAAGATTATATATATAAGTAATAATAATTATTTAAATATTTTTAATTTTCTCTGTAAAAATAAAATTTGTTATTATATCATGTTTTGAATGTTGCGTTGTTGATTCGAGTATTTTTAAATTTAATTTTTAATTGGTGTATTAATTGGAAGGTAAATGCAATATATTAAAGTAAAATGAAAAAGATTTTTTTTTTTAATTTAACCGAAAATTTATTTAAATTTGTGTTTTATTATTTTCAGAAATAAGAACATAAGCAGTTTAATTTTTGAATAGATTTAAATTAAAAACGTTTGATGTTTGGTTATTACATATGTATATTTATTTAAGCTTCTTTAAATAAGCGAAGAAATTTATTGCTTGCTTAGGCATGCGTTTTTATATTATATAACATGCATATTAGGAACAGAAAGCTGTACAATAAAATAGTGAAACAAATTGAAGTGGTGTAGTTAAACTAAAATGCACTTATACTTATTATTAAATTGGTTGCTACGTAATATGGCACACATGTCGTTCAATATATTAATATATACATATCACATATATCTACCCAATAATAGACAAAATAATGGAATTAGATCCATTAAAAAAAAAAAAAAACACTAAACCACTCTGGAGTAATCTCCAGCTGTTCTTTCTGCCACTTCAAACGTACGAGCAGTATGATGCTTTCATAATGAGTTTGCATGCGTTTATGTTATCGGCAATTCATACGTCTAATTTCAATATTTTTATTTTTGGTTTCAATTTACCATTTTGATTCGGCACACAAAAAATAGCTCCCGAGTTTAAAAAAAGATAAAAATAAATAATAAATCAACACTGGCCACTGGACTATTATTATTCAATTAAATATGATGCATAGCTGAGGGAACTGAGGGGAAATTTTGAAACAAATTTTTGAGGGGAAATTTTGAAACAATCAAAGGAAAATAAAATATCAAACTCAAAAATTTTATCATTGATACATATCAATCATATTTCACTGAACTACACCCTGTGTTTTTTTTTTGACAAACATTGGTTTGTAATTCAGGGTAATTCAGAGTCAATAGTACGGACTTTTACGTCAAGAAGTTAAGGTGAAATATAGAAAACTAATTTTAAGTGGTTTTAGGAAATGTACCTCCATTCGCTGAAGATTATCTGACGGCCTTCGAGAGTGGTGCATTTAAATCATCTACAATACTGAATAGAACTCTACATATTATTTTTTAGAAATCGAGTGTAAAAACATCAAAAAATCCAAAAAAAAACAGAAGTTTTACACGAACCCATTTTTCACAGATATTTGCACTCATAATATTAATTTCTTCCCAATATGCGAACAACATTGTTTTAAATAAAATTAAAAACGTTAACAGTCATTATACACGAAAGCATAGCTCATTTTGGAGTTATTCCTAAACAATATCAATTAGTATTTGTGCAATTTCAATGTACAAGAAGTGTTAAAGAACAATTTATAAAAAAAAAAATTTTAGTAATTCAAGCCAAAGATATCTATTATGTTTGATAAATAACTTCTTTAAGAAATAATATTGATTCAGATCTTTCGTTCATTTCTATAAGTGAACAAATTCCTGAAAAATGGGATTCAAAGAATTTTCTTCATTGTTAACCCTTTTTATGTCTTGTGCAGTCAATATTTTTTTAACTAGCTTTTAACTTTGTTGCATTAGTGGTTCTCCAAATATAAAAATTGAATTAGAAAAAGTGTAAAACAGTAAAAGATATTATAGAACACGTAAAAACATAGTGCCCCCATTTTACCCCCAAAACAAAACACAAGGTACGGCATTGAAACAAAATGAGTTCATACAAATTTAGTTAAGGTATACTTAGGTGTATATTTTTAAGAGAATATTAACCGGAACGGCATCAAACTCAAAAATACAGTATTTCATGCTCAACCGTTATAACTAGGTATTCCAGTAATTCTTATTATTTCCCCAAAAAATTTAGAAATTATATGTTGAAGTTCCTTCATGAATCGTGAACTGTCCGTTTTGAATTTGTAAATATGCCTAGAAATTAACTCCTTTTAAATTCCTTCGCTTTTATGATAAAATGAGGTTCGGATGATAACCGACTGAAGTATGGGGTGTACGAACTGGTATTGTTCCTAGTATGCGATCTTCAAAGCTGACAGATTTGGTAATCAGTGAACCGGTCCAATCAGGGTCTACCCTCTATGTTCTACATATGCCGATGGTGCATATTATTGAAGAAGATTTTAATTTAAGAACATTATTGATGAGTTTTATTTCATTTTAATCAATCCCCTTTTCACTAAGGTATCTTAAAATATGTTTTTTTTTAATTTGTATCTTCGATCCGATCGGCAAATAATAGAAGTATGTATGTATAGGTATACAACTAAATAGTAAGTAATTTAAAATAAATTCACGTGAAAGTAGAAGTTAAGAAAAAGGTATTAGAACATCGTAGTACCAAATCTATCGAAAAATACTGAATATATTTGTAGAAGATTAGACTTCCTTCAAAATTGGTTGGTTGGTTCATCCATGAGGCAAAGAATAAGTTTTGTGTTGGCTTCCTTGCAGTATATAAATTGAGTATAACGTGAAAGGTGAAGTGAGCTAGTAATAACAGTTTGATATACTGGTCAACTGGATTTTTGGACAGCAATCTATGATGAGGACAACCGAAGCTCTTTGAAAATTACAAAGGAAGAAAAAGTTTGAAATAAAACAAAACACATATCTACCATTTCGTCAAGGACTATATCAAAAAAGAATGTATGCAGTTTTTTTATACACGAAACCATTCTCGGAAACCAAGCATAACAAATTGATATTGATATTAGGCTCGTGTAGTTGGAATTAATTCGGAAGAGTGTTCCATAAGTGAAATGAAGGACAGTGAAGTGAATTGAAGGAAGTAGTTCGCAGTGAGTACCGCTCCTTCATACATTGCCAAGGACCTTTTTTTTATTTAGGTCATTGTATTACACAGAGGACCTTTTTTTACGTTATCACATAAAATATCAAGTAAGGATGGATTGAGATCCGCAACTGGTCTTCACATTTTTCCTACACGATCTTTCACTGAACTTCTGCGAACTAGTGAACTAAAAGAACGAACTAGTTCGCGACCGATCGCGAGATGCAAATGATCGGTCACTATAACGAACTAAAATGCGCAAGCCTAAAGCTAGTATTACACTGTATGCCAGGCGGTCAAATATTTGACCATTTTCCCTGTCAAACGCTGTCAAATGGTGTCAGATAGTGTAATGGTCAAATGCTGTTTGACAAAATGTTCCATTTAATATTTGACAATCAATCTGACCACATTTGACCATTTGCGATTTCTGGAAAAGTAATTGTGTCAAATGGGTCAAATAGGAAATGTCACTCATGAACATTTTTTGTGGCAATCAGTTAAACAAATATCAATAATTATATAATTAATTATTTTAAGTACTGGAAGTCAGTTTTTTTGTTTGTGCGATGTCTGCCAACACGTCGAGTTAGATCTGAACAATCTGTCAGAATTTCGTTCCGACCTGATGGCGTTTGACCGTTTGACACGAAGAGAAAATTTTACGATTTTGTCAAATGTGTCAGATAGTGTAATATCAATCGGGCAGCGTGCCAAATAGATATTTGGCAGCAAATTCGTTCAAATTTTAATGGTCAAATATTTGACCGCCTGGCATACAGTGTAATACTAGCTTAATTGATATTGATATATTGTCATCTTCTTCATAGGTATTTGTTACGTAAATCTTTATAAACTTTCTCTAGCTACAGAGAGTGTTCCTATATATAGTTTCTTTTTATGCTTTGATTAATTATTATCGCAAAGCGTTGAAGTAAAATAATTAAAACATTAAAACAAATTTTTCAATTATATTCATTTTCATGCATACACTCTGGACTAAGAACAATTGAATTTGTAAGTTTTTTTTTGAATTTTTTTATGTTGTTACCCATTTTTGAAATTTGAAATTAACATGAGACCCAGCGAGAGGGTTCAATTTCATCAGCTATTTCAATCTTTCAAATTCTATAAAGAAATCAGCTAATTCTATTACATATCAGTGGGTATAGTTAATTAGTTCATTCTGAGTTGTGGCCAAAAACTCCAGATTTGATTATTGTTCGTTCGTCTGTCCAAACGTTCAATAACTCAAGAAAGCTTAAATTTTGTTCTATTCCCTAGATAGAATTTCTAGGATTAACGGCGATAACGCGTAAAATCTTCATCCTTCTCCCATACGGAAGTTGTGAAAACTCATCCTAAAGACTTATAGAAACTGAAATTTAGATTCGGCATACTTTATTTTGCCGAGGTGTTTAAAAGACATATACAAATTCATTCGGTAAACGCATTATAAATATATTTGCGTACTGCAAGCTACTAACAGAGCCACGTCTTAAGGGGTTATACGCAGTTACAACATTCTAATAAAAAAAAAAAAATGTTTTCCCCATTTTCGTAATTTACATAAATTTAAGTATATTCACAGAAACTTTCATGTCAATCCGACAACTATTCTCGAAGTTACACTCATATTTGTAAAGACGTCTAGGAGCGTTTGAAAGAGTTTTTGAAACTTTGAACGCGTTTTTCTCAAAACTATGTTTTCAAAGTCGGTGATCCAAATTTCTCGGAAACGGCAAAACCGATCGGTCTCAAATTTTAACACAATCTTTAAAACCGTATTTTTTATAGATTAATCGAAGATTTTTTCTCTCTGATAAATATTTTCCATTTTATAAATAATTTAAGGCCGAAATTTTCCACGAAAATCTAAATTTTTGTTTTAAGAGCCGCCATTTTGTTAAACATTTATATTTTGCGAAGTCCTTCGATTAATTTATAGATAATTCATTATACTATTAAAATCTTTTTAGTTTTTTTATTTTAGATGATCCTACCTAGAGATATCGAAAAAAATTTACCAAAATAAAGTTAAAAGTTACCATTATATACCTATATGTATAAATTTTTACGTTAATAAATTAAAATGGCTTTACAGGAAAAATACTTGAAAATCAGTTTTTTTTAGCCTTGTGACTGCGTATAACCCCTTAAGTAAAATGGAAACTACTTGAAGAATCCTATTAAAAGTTAAAATCGATATTGGAGACAGAATATGAACCGGGCAATTAAAACATTGCCATTCCATCATGTAAAATACATATTAGCTTATTGTTTGTCCTCGTTACTCGATACTATTTGCTCCTAAGATGTAGTCTTGGCGTATTTGGGAGATAACAATTTTATATCAAAGAAATCCCACATTTAGCTAATTCGACTGAATCAAGAAACTCAAAAAAAATTGTGTCTCTGAGAATTTGGGTTTATATTTCATCGGTAGAAGAAATAAATTCTATTTGAGAACTTCATATCTTACTAGCCACTTATCTCTACCTCCGTACTTGTACTAATGAAAATAAAAACAGTTATTGTTTGAATTCGGTAGTATAGTAATTTGTGGAATAAAACAAAGCCTACTCTTCGTACTGATAAAAGAGTGAGAAATAAAAGTATGTAGGTACTTTAAATGGTTTTAAGCGGAATGACATTGCGACAAAACTCTTGTTATACCCGGAATTTAATGATAATACCCCTAAAATCATGTAATGATAAATGGAAGCAAATTCGGTGGACTGAAAATTTAATTTTGACGCAAACGAATTAAATTGTAAACTAGTAGGTGAGAGATTTTTTTTTGCTTAAACGAGGTTTCGATTTCCTTTTATGATTTATTGCGCATTTTTCTATATTATTATTTTAATGATAAGGAATTTTAATTTATTTTACGTTGATTTTTCTCGTTTTCTTGTCGTATGTAAAAAATAATAAATCGATATTAATTGGAATTTACACACATAATAGCTTAGTAGTACACAATCGAATGGAAATTAATCTAATAATTGAAATATGTAGTTTAAGCCAAGCCCAATTAATTGTAAACAAAAATTAAAATGATTTGATATTACTATGACCAACTGAAAATAATTTAACAAATAGTTTAGCTGACTTACCTTTCCATATTATTATAGCTTTGTACTACGTATGCAAAAAAGGTAAGAAGCAATATACTAAGAAATCGGGGAGAATATACATATGTACATACATATTTACATTCATTGGAACTGAAGCGATAGTAGAGCATGCTGTATTATATTGACCCAATTACATTGAAATAGTTTATTTAAATTATTGAAGGACTCGTCATGCCAGAAGACGCGAGATCAAAAGAAATGCTATAGGAAAACTTACCCAACAATAAAATTGAATACTTAGCAGGCTTATCTAAAATCTTCAAACGATTTTCTTTACAAGTTTTTGGGTTATTCCTTTCAAATCATTTTTCATATTCCACTTCCGATTGTTTTTAAGAGAAGAATGTGGAGTTCGGTAAAAAATGATTGATGTTCATTAAAAGAGCATATGAAAAAGAGATTATGCAAATAGGAGAATTAACCCAATTGAAATTCAAAGCGGATAGATCGTTACACATATATTATACCGATTTTATGTTGTTGATATTATGTATTCAAATATTGCTAAATCAAAAGTATTAGATTTAAAAATAATACTAACGAAAGGTTTTGAAATACATAACAAAGAGCATTCTCAGCTATCTATTTTAATATGTATTAAATTAAAATGAACTTATCATATTAATTGGGTAACAAATTGCACACATTTTAACAAAAAAACGAAAATTAACTGAAATATAAGAAAAATTATTAATTAATTAATTAAATTTAACTACCTGAAAAACTGTGACTAGGGCCCACAATAAGCTGTCGAAATTTTTTCGATCGCATTCCAATTCTCCGTTATTTTTCTCGCAGAATTTGCATCCGAACAGATTCATGCCCAGGATACTAAATTTTAGGTTTAGGAGAGAATAACGATAGCGATAAAAATGTAAAAAAAATAATAATAATAGTAATGATAATAGACATAAGAATTAAAAAATAAATATTTTATAACAAAAAGTTAAATAAAAATTTTAAAATAAATTATTTTCACTTCGTTTTATTTGTTATGAAGTGTAACCGTACTCTTCGCTTTGAGTTATATTAATTACGATTTATTGATTTTGATGCGTTAGTTTTAAACATACAAATCATGTTTTTTTTGTAATAATCAATTCTTCTTAAACTATATGAAAAATTATAGCTTTTGCAAACACGCATAATTACAGGTTTAAATTTTTTTGTAAATATAATTTTTATATTAAAAGTTGCCGTTCTTGTAATGAAATACCTATTTTTACTATTTTGATTTATTACAATCCGGATTAAATTATAAAAGCTAATTTATCTTGCAGTTAACTACATACACATATTTCGGAAGATACATACTGGGCTTTGAAGATGGAAGAATTTCTTAAAATCATAAAAGTTCTATCGCTAATAGCATCTAATCAATAACCTTTATTTCGCATGAGCAGTCATCAGTTTTTCTTAAATATTTTATTGTAAAATAATTTTCAGGGTTGGACTATGAGGTAGGTAAGAGATTTGTACCCAGTCAAGGTGGTAGATTTTAAAAAGATGTCTCATAGGTACTCGATATCAGAGTTCACATGGGATCTGATGAATTAAGTATGAGATTGTAGCATAGAAAAATAATATTTATTTATAAATTTTAGGCAAAGACCGCTCTTCTAAAGAACCGGCCCTAAAATCTTCCTATTTTGATCATTAACCTAGGTAAGTAGGTGTCATAAGAAGATTAAGAAGAATAAAACGAAATCATTTGTTAGTATTCTGGGTGGCTTAGTGGCTAGAGCACTTGACTTCGGTGCACCTGGTACCAGGTTCGAATGCTTGGCGACAAGTAATTTTTGAGAATGGTATTAGGTGCCGGACTACCATTTCACTCAGCTGTAAATGAGTACCTGAGTTAAAATCGGGGTAATAATCACGGACGAGTGTGTGGTTGACCACTTCACCGTCTAGTGTTCCGTTGGTCTCGTAATGAAGTTACTCTAGCTTTACTTCAAAGCCTAGAACTAATTTGGGCTGTTGCGCCATTGATTATTTATTTTTGTATTATACCTACTTGCTGCAAGAACGTGTTTTTTATAGACTTGTTAATATTTTTAATCCTCTTTAGTTTGTAATATGGCAATATGTAATATGGCAATAATATGGCAATACCATTTTACAAAAAATTGATTATTATTATTCAATAAAATGTTATAGGATAAGTATTATTTACAGGCAAAGGAAATAAAAATTATTAAAATTTAAAGAGTCTAATAAAAATCACATAACTTTTTGCACCTAACTCTACAATCAGAAAGAACCAAAAACCTGCATAAGAGGTAGCTACTGCTTCCAAGCGTCACACGGAGAAATTGATTAGGAGTGGAATTTTCAAAACAAGAACCATATAACCTTTGGTATTTGCCGAGATAATTGGTTGGTTTTTCGTAGAATAAGGAATACAGGCTTATACTCTTACTAGTTCCATAAATCACCTATAATGCACCAAATTATCAATAGCAAAATAAAAAGGTTACATACATGTTCAGATCCTGCCTGTCACTTCAGGCACCTTATATCAGCTTGCTATTTTAACTTGATAGTCTTAAACAATAATTAGTAGAGAAAAAGATGTCTAAGTTACTTTTAATGAACGCCAACAACGTGGTCAAAGAGTGAAACTAAATCTAAATTCGACTTTAAATAAAAACTGGCTTGCTAACAGTGCTAACATTAGTTGCTGGATCTAAAACGAGAACGATAGAATGAATACTAGCAAAATGAATTAAATTTAACTTAAAAAACACCAACTTATATATGTATGTCTTCGGAACCGTACCATAGACAAGACAAAATTGTTTTTTTAGGAGTTGACGCTATTCGACATAAAAGGATTTCCGTCGAGAAATAGTATAGTTACGTCTAGGTAAAATGTGTGTGTTTCTCTCCTAACAGGGAAGAAAGTGGACTGTAAATATTTTACCGAATCCGCCTTATATCTTGCTTACCTAAAAGATATGACGGAATTCGTGAAAACACATACATGCCAAGCTTAATTTAGCCATTTTCATTAGCGTCTTCAAGTTAAACACCTAACCTAATCAGATCCTCAACGCTCTTTACATTTTTTAAACGAATAATTTATTCTTGCTCAATAAATAATTTCTTCTTGCTAAGTCCTAAATGTACATTCAAACTTTTTAAATATTACTTTCGTATTTGGTATCATAGCCTCAGTTTAATATAATTTAAAATAATTTATAATAATGTAATGTAATATAATAAAATACAATAACAGGTGATGTAATAAAATGTAATGAAACCGTTATTGTTAAAAAGGAACATGTGCATATTTGACGAAAGTAAAATATTGGAAATCTGAAACCTAATCAATTGTATATAGCGATACCAGATTCAAGATATATCTCTTTTGTGCAATAAATTTGACATTAGATATATTTTCGATAACAAACCATTAGGACCTTATAATTTGGTGAATTTGAACAATAGGACAACGAAATTGCGTAAAAATATTTGAAATCTTCTCAATTATGAGTTTGATTTTTTAAACTTTCGTTTTCGTATTTTATTCTTTTAGCCAATTAAAAATTAAATGGATATGATTCTGTACGGCAGTGACAGTATCGCATGAGGCTAGTGAGCCTGAGCTTAATAATTTTCTTTATTAAATTTTAAATTTAAGTTAACTACTTCACGAAATTTAAGATCTTCTTAGTAGTCAAATTTGTCAGACTTGCACAGAAGTGTTGGATGCCATTGCTGCATGGAATCATCATCACGCGTGGAAACTATAATTCACGTGTGCATTATAACATTGACACAGTGCTGTCATTGCTTCTATTAAATATATATACATATATATACGAGTACATACTTTGAGTGTTGAAAACATACAAACTAGACATCGCCAGACAAAAACAAATAAAAAAAAAATTTATTTAAAATTTTTAATTGTGAATGGAATTTTTCCCCTACCACAGAAGGGTTGTTTTTTGGCGAAGCGGATTTTTTTCTATGAAACACCAACACGAAAATACTAACTGGGGTTGATAGCTGCCGTAACTACTGCTATTGAGGATACGACAATTGAAAAACCTTCACACGAAAATAAAGTTGAAACTGTATTTGACTAGGTCTGGGTTGCTGTCATCGAGTTGCATTGACTCATCAGAGGGTGTATCCGAAAAACCCTTACAGCTGCCGGTATTGCTTAGGATTTCTATGTGCGATATAGAGCTGAAATTCTTTACCCCGAATTATAATTTAATGCAATTTGACACAGTACTTTATGAATAAATATGCTCTGACGCTTAGCTGACCACCAGTTCAACCAATTTGGCAATTTTGGTTGTTCACTAGGGTATACCTATTACATTTAAAAAACTCCTTTAAGGCCAAAAACTCAATCAAAAAATTTGTAAGATTTAAATTATTTGGGAAATATTACTACATTCCGACGAGTATTATAAAAAGTCGATAATATGTTGTAATAATATGTTTATGCCGTCGATAAAATCTGTCAAACAATGAAAATTAAACGCAAGCTGAAATGTTTGAAATACGTGTAGAGAGATATTTGCCGAAATAGTTTCGTTATTATGACGCATACCAATAGTGTGTCAATAGTATTAGCTACACCGAGATATTCCGGCAAGGTGAATCGATCCTTAGGCCATGCCTGTAAACCTCTTCCTATGGGCACTTGGTTTGAAGAACGAAGCAAACTTATAATTAGTATTATGATGTTGTTATGAAGAAAAATATAAAATACAACTAACAGACAATACAAAAACAAGAAATAGTGTAGTATACAAAAAAAAAGCTAGAACAAGAAAATGGTACTGTCTAAGATAATAATAAGTTCTACCCTAATTATAAATGCTACTATGTATATTTTATTCTAAATGTAGAAAAATGTCTTGAAAGAATGTGTTTACTCATTTTATATGAAAAAAACTAATGTATAGTATGTATATAGTTAAGGTAAGAATAATAGTACGAAGATGGTTGTCGATTAATATGAGGTTTTAATGTTAATAACTAATAGAGGACTGACTACACAAGAAATAAGAAGACAACTATTTATGTATTTTTTTAGAGTCTCTAGGAGAATAATTATAATTTTTTTATTATTATTAGATATTATTTAAATAACTAGGTATTTTAGATGGCAGTTAAAACAAGCTTGAGAGAATTAAGCACAAGTTGTGATATAAATAAATAGCACAGAGGACAGTAAAGAGAACTTTTAATAAGTGATTATTTGTTTTGTTTTATAGTATAAGTATATTTAAATTAGATTTTATTTAATAAAGGAAAAAGTAAATTGCCATAAAGAAAATTAATATTATATTTTCATTAAAGATTTTTTTTTGGACGCCTTCCTGTATTAATAACCAATTAAATTATTCATTTTATTATAGGCGCACATAATAATTATAAAATTTTTAATTTCTAAACGAAATATATTTCTATGTTTTTCAGCATTATATTTATATGTATGTATGCACAGTGTATATAGTTGTATGGATAAATAAATACATACTGTAAAAAAAATTATTGAAATTTCACATGCAATCACCTCAAAACTGTGCAATCATTTTGTTTTAAGGAATGATTTCGTATTTTGGTCAACGGCATAGAGTAGGTCTGATAAAAGTGCGACTACTGAAGTTATGAATACAGTTTGTCAAATTTTGGAACCTTAAGAGCTACATATGAATGTACATAATTAGTTTAGTTTTTCATATTTTAAAGCCTCGTTTTCACGATGATAGTTTTTGCGATAGTTGCTGTCATGATAATTACTATCGTCATAACTATCACCATGTAAACTTCTCGATAGTTACTTTCGCGCTGTCATGATAGCACTATCGCACTATCATGCTTGACGAGATAGTTGATAGACCTATCGCGATAGTTTTATCTTGACATTGACATTTGACGTTAAAAAAATAATTTCAAAACATAAAAATATTTAATAATAATTTCGATCTTGTGAATACATGTTGCTAATTGCAAAAAAATATAATTTTAATTTTATGAGTACGTGATTTTGTGTGTACGTGATTTCGTGTGTACGATGATAGACAAGTTACATGTCTAATTTCACTATCGTACATCGCGCCGTGTAAACAGCAGACTGTCACACTATCACACTATCATACTATCGTGCTATACTATCGTGCTATACTTGCCCGAAAGTCCTATCGTACAAAACTATCGCCGTGAAAACGGGGCTTAACTGTTAAAAAAACTTTAAATCACAAAACCTTTCGAATCAAGAAGGTAGACTTTGGTTTGTGTATACAGCATTAGAAGCGCAGTCCATTGAATGTAAACATTTTAAGGGGGAGGTGTAGCACGAATGTGAGGAATAACCATTTTTCGAAAAATTGAATTCTTATGTCTCAAGAACAGTACCAGATATGGGAATGCCATGAGCTACGACTATGAGATTTTGTATATGTTGGTTTTTCAATACGCTCAGCTAACGGTAAGGTAAATGCTGTAAAAATGTCTTCACTACATTTGCGGAACTCACTATAACTCAAGAAATCGTTCAGTCACGAATTCGTTATTTTGTACAAGCTAGTTTTGAGTAAACCAAGTTTGAGTTTGCTTGTCAGCGAAATTTTTCTACTGCTTTGGATAGCTCCCATACAAAAAGACCCTAGGCTACATGTTCAATAATATTTCCTTAAACTTTTAAACGCTTCAAGCCAGAAATTTGAAATTTTGAGCTCTGGAATTTCTGTGTAAGAAAGCGAATCTTCTAGTTGAATGTATAGCAGACCCCATTTTTTAAATTGTAGTGAGTACAGGAAATGCAGCACATCAATTTTCACAGGATATTTGATTTACGAAGAATTCACCCTTGCTTCATATTTTTTCCTTCTTTTGACACTAATTGAAAATCAACATGTGGAAAATTGAGAGTTGGCAACTTGCAGGGTTCGTATCTAAGGCTGTCTGTTTATATGGCAGTTACTCGAAGGATTTGGTCGGTTTGTCTCCTTAACGAGCATAGACCAAATATTACAATAGGATTCCAAATTGCAATGTCCTTGTCAAGGCGTTCTTGAGTTAACGTTCGTTCAGAGAAACGCCGCACAGCAAGTGGATTTGAATGTTTCCACCAGAACTGAATAAAAAATTATTACATTTTTTTTATTCATCCCTCCGTTGTAGGCGTTACAAACTTTTGGGCTCAAATATTTTTCATCTAGAGTATACAAATAACCACTGCATTACAAATTAAAAGCAGTCTATTGAATAATTAATGAAATATGCTCTGTAATTTTTATCTACTGTGCATACATACATTGTAGAATGCGATTAAATTTCAAAGTTACATTGAACAAGAACCCAACTCACCTGAATATAAAAATGAAGAGGACAAGAAGCGAAAAAAACACCGCGACATTGTCCATTGTTCTCAACATGACGAAAAGCTGCCTCCTTAGGTTCGGCATAAAACGAACCAATTTTAAAATTCTTAAAAGACGGAAAGTTCTAAGCACGCTAAGTCCGGAGCTGCCACTGCCTCCATCGCCAAAAAACTGCTGACATAGCTCAATTACACTGCAAATGGAAAATGTATGTTGAAAAATCATATTGAGAGACGTCCTTGTTTCAAGGTGCACTTAATAGTCGCTTGTATTGCTGTTCCGACCGACTTGTAAAGCACGTGTGCAGCCACATATTTAAAGAAATCCATTTTGATAGCATGCACCCTTAATCGACTCTTCAAAATCTTACCTCAGTATGACGATGATGCCATCAAAGACATTAAACCCATTTGCCACATATCGAAAAGGACCTTCAGCAATAACCTTCAGGAACATTTCCACTGCAAAAATAGCTGAAAATACGATATTACTCGTTTCTACGATGGCAGTCAATTCTTCGGGCTGATCGTGGTATTCGATACCCATTGATAAGGTGTTGATGAGAATGGCCAATAAGATGCCCTGCTGGAAGTACTTATGCTCAACGAGGGCTTTCACGTGTCTCTGGGCAAAGTTGAATATTTTCGATATGAATTTGTACACAATTACAATAGTTTTGACAATTTTCGATCGGTTTTTGTGTTCGTTTTCGATGGGCTCCAAAGCGTTTTGATAGAGATCATAGCAACAAGAATAGTCCTCGATGTAATTGGAAGTAGACCTATGCATATTTGATGGTGTCTCCGAAGTTTGATGAGGGTGCTGATCCGTTCGCGTAAGTGACGAATAAAACGATTCCAAAGTACTTTGCCCAGTTGGGAGTGCAGCAGAAAATGCAACAGAAAACGCAAGAAGCTCTTGGCATGTCATCGCATCATTTAAGCTCAATTCCGAACAATCCGCAAATGTGTTAGCTACAGTATGGCCGGCAATAGTTTGCGGAAGGTTCACCTGCAATGAAATAAACAATAATATACTTCATTATTCAGAAAAAGAATCATTTCGTTTAAAGTCATTGGTACTGCTAAGGAATTGTTTTCAGTAGGTACCTGCCAGATACTGCCATCTCCAGTTTGAGTCATTTTTTCGGATGAACAGATATTTCTATCGTTAGATGAATCTTGGATCGCTGGCGGCGTGTGTAAAATAACGTATTCGTTGAACATTACCGATGAACGACGCCGTGCTGATGTCGGTGGACTGAGAAATCCCGATGTGCAAGGATTCTGCAAAGATATTGCAAATTAAGATCTGCATCCATCTTCATCATTGTGCTTACAATTAGTTGTTCTGATTCGGTTCCTGACGGAATTTTCAATAGAATTGTCTTTTGATTGTTTTCGTCCTTATGGTTAACTTTCTTTAAATTCGAAGCACGAATCGTCTCCAGAGACGGCTCAGAATTTTCAGGAGAAGAATTGTGACCATTTCCAGTATGAATGTTGTTAACCGCAGTATTCAAATTAATGTTTGGAACTGCGGACTGTACATTGATGTTGTTTGAATTCAGCGGTACCATGACAGTTATCATTTGTTCCTGAATATTGGGTGGCTTGCGTCCTACTTTCGGACACTTAGGATGATGCGCTTTTATTCTGCTTGGAGAGAAAGTCAACGTTTCAGCATTCGGGAGCAAACCTTCCTTTCGCTGCTGTCGCTGGCACCTTTACGCATAATAAAAAAAAGTCTGACATTTTAATAAAGTTAACATTTTTGGGAAAAATTGTATGGGTTAGGATTGGAATTTTTTGTATTGTCTTCAACATCAATCAACCGATGGTCACTGGTGCTTCTACAAATTAATAAGAAGAATTAACCAAGGATTCAACTCAGGCGATAATTTTACTATACTAAGTTCATTTGTTTCTGAGGAGTTTTAATAATTATAAACTGAAAGCATAACGTATTACTTCATACTTATATAGTCTGTACTTCTTAAGGAGTCGACGTTTTGTACGCCGCCAGATATGAGCAATGTACTTGACAATCTCGGCGTAGCATGTGGCAGGCTCTGAATTATTTGTGCTTGATGCAAGTGTAGAAGTGGACGTGTAACGAGCCCTTTCTTGACGCATCCGCTCCATTTCCCTTTTTTTGGTTTCCGAAAATTGTGTTGCTATGACCACTAGGCATAAATTAATCATGAAAAAGGAACCAATCTGAAAGAAAATTAGAAAGTGTTATTAGTTATATCCACGGAATGAGGAATCATCTTCAGTAGCGGTCTCAAAACCATCCAGCACCCACGAAATTAAGGATCTTTCTCATCAGTAGAACTAGTAACGAAGATAAAAGAAAAAAGGAGAACAATGAAGACAAGAAGGACAACTACAGGCAGTTGTTCTTTGAACTGCAAAACAAATTTTAATGCAGTTTTCAACACCCTTGTCATGAAGGCGGAAGGTATTATTTCATCCAGCCCAGCGTACTACTGAGACTGAGCGAAAAAACTAGCCAGCCAAACAGATTCCTAAGAACTCGGTTGTATGTTCCTTCGTCTCTCACCTTTTTAAATATATCATGAATATGACATATTAAAAATCTGCCAACAGTCTGGGCGCAACTTTATTATTTTCCCAGCAGAAGTTCGGAACGCGTTCAATTCGGGGATGCGGTGTATGTTACTATGTGACTGAAAACCTAACAAAAAGTTCGGGAAGCGTAGTGTAACATATGAATTATATAATTGGGTCATATTCCGCGATGCGGTCTAGAGGTTGAAAAATAAAAAACTTAAAATAGGTGATTATTAAACAAGCCCGTGTAAGTGAAAAGATATTCGATCTCTGATCAGACCTGAGAGATATGGTGGAATTCATGAAAAGTATACAACCTCTTTACACCCTCTTAGGAGTCGAATTTCAAGAAATCTTGAAAACACTTTCTAGTTATTCATATGGAGAATCCGTAGAATAAAACTGAATTCTATATTTGAAAAGACCTAGTAAATATGACGAAAATAGTGAAAATATATGCATCTTATATTTACTGATAATTTTTGTCAGAAGGGGGCTGAACGCCAATGAATATTCGTTTTTTTTATCAGAATTACTTTTCTAGTTGATTTACATATACGTACCGAGTTTCAACTTCCTAGCACAAGCCGTTCTAAAGTTTAGAAAAACACCTCCCACCCTCGTACCATACTACCCCTAAAAAAAAAAATATTTTTCCAACATGCCACTACTAAAGGTCTATCTAATTTCTAAGTTTCAGCTCTCTATCATTATAGGTTCTTTAGATATAAGCATCGGAACTTTTTCCTTCTCACCCTTCCCCACCCTCACCCTTTACACCCCTAAAAAAAATTTCCCTACTAGGGTTCTATTAAGTCTACTTTTGGTAAAAATTTGAAGCATCTACTTTGCACTGTTATTGAGATATGAAACGTGTTATTTTTGAAAAATTCTAATCCCCTCCACTTCCATGCTCCTCACCCCCTTCAAAGATTTTACTTTGAGCAATCTTTATTTATTAAGCTTTATACCCAAACCGAATTTTGTTTTTCTGGTCCAATTGGTTTGTGAGATATCGTAATCTAAAGTTTTTCACCCCCCACCCACGAACACCACTACCCCCACCCAAAAATTTTATTTCAGTGTACTCTCCTAGTATAACTACAGATATTTGTTAAGTTTTAATTGCTTGCCACTAACGGTTTAGGAGATATGGATTTTAGAATGTGTCGATCTCGGCATTTTTGCGCTTCGGACTCATTATTTCCCCCTCCACTCCCACGCCCCTTCACCCATATCAGTAATTTTTTGCAAATGGGTCCACTATCAAAGCTCTATAGAAATTCTACGTTTCAGCCTCCTAACACAAGCGGTTGCTGAGATCTAGAAACCAAAATTTTTCGTCTAAGACGCTTCCCCCACCTTCCCCCTCTTACCTCATCCCCTGAAAATAATGTCAATTCAAGGGGTCTACCAAGTCTATTCTTAGAAAAAATTTTAATTTAATAGCTCCACTGGTTTGAGAGCTACGAGCCTTCAAAGGATTTTGGGGCGGTCGGTTCTCCTCCAATCTTATTTTTCGAGATCTCATCAAGGCTATCATAGAAAGGTATGCCAAATGCAAAAAATCTGCCTTCAGCTATCCGGTCATAGCAAAGATTGTGGATAATAGTTTCACTCTGATTTGTATCCCCACGACTGCAGTAATTGACGTTACTGGGAATGCCCAGTCTGGCCGCGTGGTCTCTGATTGGCCAGTGAACCGTGCTGACCGTCGCGACTCTAAAAACGTATATACGGCTCCTGTTCAAGAGTTCGACTTGCTCCCCGAATCTCGAAGACATGTCTGCGAATGTCTCGATAGAAAAATGGCATTGGCAATAGCGCCATCTGTTTGATGATAGCGTGTTTTGATAAAAGCTCGTACTCGTATGAATATTTCGCCGAGATTGCCATCGGCTGGAAATAAGAAAGGGGGTTATGAAATGAAACGTGCAGGCAGGGGCGAAGTTACCTTACTGCAATATAATAAATATAAAAAACTAATAACGTAGTGACATATTTCTAATCACTTCACATCGCACTTGAGTCGTTTTATTGTAACAGCACTTGAACTGTAACTTTTCGCATATTTAATTTTTATCGTGTAAGTTGCGGATGATATTTGCTGCGCTCGGAGTGATGCGGCTGTTTTTTGCCTTACAAATAGCACATATTTATATTGCTATTTCTTTCTATCTAGTGATGAAGAAAGATAAGCAATATGATTCCTAGGCTCAAACCATCGAGATTATGTCTCTTAAGAGACAAGCGACCAACTGGGGTATACACTTCTACTTTCATTTCTATCCTCTAAGCAAAATACTCGAAAAAATGTGGGATTCATATATATACAAAATGCAACCACGTAGGCCGAAAACTCGAACTCTGCAAGCCGAAAAGTTTAAGGCTTTTTATGTATGTAGAAGCTACTGCCATTTTTGATCACCATCAACATACAGGCGAGCGTTACAATGGAAAGCAAATATTTATTTTCCTCAAGAATGGTAAGCTCTGCTTTTAGCAAGTAAAAAACATATAAAAAAAAATAATAATCGTCAAATGCTTATGCGATCATCAAGGGAGTATCAACTTGCAAACACCATAATTAAATTATACGATCAACTGTGCAGTGTGATACAATTTTCAGTACGTTCTTCGCTGCGCAAACCTGATCCCGGTATCTACATACATAAATACATATAACACTGAAGACTATAGTGCAATGAACGGGAACATAGATCCCATTGAAAACAACAGTTAAAACGCAAAGACCCAGCAAACATTTTTGACGATAATCTTCATGACAATATCGTAAGAATATCGTCGGTTATCGCCTTCTATCTCTAATAGGAGATTATTAAAAGGTATCATAGCGATATCTGGATGGAGATAATTATTGATGTTTAGTCGAGTTATTCTAAAATTGTCATCTTTGCGATATTTTAAAGAGAAACCTATGTATTTTAGGTTTCGAAAAATAAATATTATATGAAAACTACTTTGCCGGATATACATAATCGAAAATTTCCCCTTCACCAAGTTTTATCTCTAGAAAGATATCGCACCGAATAGACATTTTGCACTTTATCGTATCGCAATCGATCAGACAAAGATATCTCACACGATAGGTGATATCTTCTACAGATATCTTTTTAATATCGTTCCGAACCATTTTGTTTGCTGGGATGTAGTTCCAAACAATAGCTGTGTTTTTTATTCCCGGTTAACCATAAAGCTCGACAAAATTGCACGGCAAAACAACAACAGTGCGGTTACCGTAGCCGCATTGTTGTTGTTTTCCCGTGCAATTTTGTCGAGCTTTATGGTTAACCGGGAATAAAAAACACAGCTTATAACACATTGGCGTACCTCAGCTGTGTTCCGATCAAGATTGAAAACGCTGATTGCGAAAATCATCTGTAAGCCCACTGCAAAACTTTTTGATGGACTACAACCAAAGAGCAAATCGGACTGAGTCTAAACCAATTCGACCTTTTTTCTTGTTAGATAGTACGAAAAACAATATTAGTAGAAATGTTAAATTGAAAATCAAATAGTATTCACTCTGAAAATTGTCGTTCGGATGCTGAAAGTTATTAGCGCGTTCAAGTCACTTTAACTTAGAAATTAATAAATTGTTAAAAATTTAGTTATTCGATTTTATTATTTAACTTCTAGAATAAAAATGTTAGGAAGTTGTCCTAACAAGTTGCATTTGAATTTAAATATTTTTTTTGTACTGGTTTTTTCTATCGCAACATCTATTTTAATACCATATTTTAATGTTATTTCCTAGAGTATTCTTACGGAAACGTAACACAAAAAATTGATCGAGCTATTGTTCCTTACAATTTAGATCAAGGCTTCTTACATACCTACTATTAAGAAATTTTATTTTTGCTTACCACTATTAACAGGACAAAGTATATCCAATCCCAGAAGCTATGCGCATCTTGTACGTAGTACATAATGTCTGTCCAACCTTCCAGCGAAATTACCTACAAAAAAAGTTGAAAATAATGAAGCTCAACATATATTATTATATTTGTAAATAAATCGAAATTTTGATTAATTTCTGTTTGTTTGTTGATTTATTCTCTGTAAGAACTTTAAAATTAATTTGGATAAATTTAGTTCACGTATTACGTATACATATATTGACGATAGTTTTATCCACGAAGGATAAGATTTTTTTTTAGTTTGCATTTCTCGGTAGTTTTTTACTTTAGAAGAGAGTCCAATTTTTTTTTATTTAAATTGACTATTCTTCGTCCACGAAGTTCATCGTACATAGAACACAAGATTGTATGCCGATGCCCATTGTCACCGTGATACAGAAAAAGTAATGCGGGAATTGAAAAAGCAAAAATTACCAGAAATATTGCAACCCAGGCTAATCCGATATTGTCAAATGATATGGTGCCCTGAAAAGGATTGCCGCCTAGTTGAGTGCAATTCGTATAAAACTGGTTCCAGTTAACGCACGATTTATTCGTTGGGTAGTTCATTGAAAACGGCAGTGGGTTTGCTGAAACAATAGAGTTATATTAATTTTCAATTTACAATTTTTTTTAATAGTATTATTTTATTTAAAAAAAATATTCAAAATATTCAAGAAACACAAACATTTAGAAGAGACTAGTAGCTCACAAACCTTTTATTTGAGGGTGGGGTTTGAAGTAAAAGGTGGAGCGAAGCATTTTATACGAAAACAATTAATTTTTGTATGTCATGAATTGCTTACGCAAAGAAATGAAGACTGAATACGGGGGTTGGGGAAAAACTTCATATTTCAGCGAATCCAAGTATGTTTTTACCGGTTTTGAAACATGTGGACAAGCGTTAGCAGGCTCCAAAATTACTTTTTGGTATTACTCTTCGTATTGGGGCATCCTTCAATACCCGGCCCAAACGCATTAATCGATTTCCCGTGACGCTTTCTTTGGGTTTGCTTCAAATTTTTCGCCTTCAATTTTTTTTGGGTGTTCCAGAGCGTTCTCCATATTCAACATCAAAATCATAACTTTTTAAACTTTTTATACTTTTTAGCTGCAGATGTACTTCAGCTGCAGATTTTTTTTAAATATTGCAGTGAATTTATCAGCTAATACTCATTTTTTGGCACGAAATGCAAAATATTTAACGCTATGAAAAATACGTGGAATACACTTCGGCGGAGTAGCATATTTAGTCATTTCAAGCCTAATTATGAAGCTTGACGATGAAGTTAGCTGCAGTATTGCCTGATGCAAGAATGGTAAAATAGCACCATCTGTCATAAAGCAACAGGAACTTATTCATAACTCTAATACATTACCGACATAGAAATTTTTATTATTTAATTAAATTATTTTCTTACCATCGCACAACATTGATCCCACTCGATAAGGTGGTAAATCCGTACATAAGTGCATTCCCGAATCTTCAGGCTTTGAGCAAATATAGTCCTGTTCTTTGGAATATTCGTAGTAAAACGATATGCTGAAAATAGTATAAAATCTATCATTAGATATGAAGGAAATTTCGGAAAATGCATATCAGGCATAAACACAGTATTTGACTAAAGAAAATGATCACAATGCCTTTGGCTATTCATACTCGAATATTTAAAAAAAGAAAATTTTACGACATCTTCAAGCAACCAATTGGAAACTGTCCTTAAATTGTCTTCACTATTTTATTTGCTCCTTTTAATTCAAAATTTATTAGAGCATAAATCTTTTAAACGCAAAGGCATACACTCTTTGTAACGTGTAATTTCTTCTTAACTTTTTATTATCTGCGTAGATAGTTCTAGAATTATGCATTTTTCTGTATATTTCATATTATTTACTACAAGAAAGTCTAGTACATAGTAGGAGGGGAACTTAGGAGATAAGGACAAAAAGTTTTCCGATTTGATAGTATGTAGTAGTAGTTGAACTTCAAAATAATTATATTGTTATGTCAGGGGTGGAAGATGAGTCAGAATATTCACATCACTACGCGCCACGCGTTGTCAAAATTTTTTGGAACTTTGCAGGAAGAACTAGAATGATTTTTTTGGAAAAATCATTACAGCAGAGAAAACTGATCCCTAACAAGTTTATGGTCGAGCCGTCGACCAAAAGGATTTTTTTAACATTTTTTTTGGAGCATGGTCCAAGGGTGTCTTTCTAACCGGATGGTACCTAACTACGCCAATTTACTACAATAAATAAATGAGGCTCTGAAGAAAATAAGCCCAAAGATGTGCTACTTTTGAACAACATTTCACTAGCCCATAAAAGCCAATTTGCGATGACAGCACTGCACAGTTATGGGTTATAAGCTTTGCTTCCATCTTACAGTCCGGGTCTAATTGTTTGCGAACATTTTTTATTCCGAAAGCTTGTATTACACTGTATGCTACGCGGTCTAATATTTGACAATAAAAATTTGACCGAATTTTGATTTGCCACGACGTCCGATTGCGTTATTATGCTTAACAAAAAAAAGTGCTAAGCAGTAATTATGGGGTCGTATTAATTGGAGAAATATCCACGATATCCGGTTCCGATATTACACTATCTGACACGTTTGATGGTAATCGTAAAATTTTCTTTTCATATCGAACAGGCAAACGTGTATGTACGAATTTATGTGTATGCCACTCCGAGCTCCAAACTCTCCAGTTTACTACTTCATTCAGATTAATTATCGAGACGTAAGCAGATTAAAAAAAACAGGAGTGTAATAAGAAAAGTTATTGATTTAATGTTTGCCGTTGTTGGTGAAGGTATGAAAAATGAAGAAAAAAAGTGTCGTATTAATTGAAGGAAATACAGAAGTAGCTTAAACTCATTATTTATTTCACCAATCACCACAAAAAATTTAATATTCGTGAATGACACTGCCAATTTGATTCATATGACAGATTTATTTTTCTAAAAATTTCAAACGGTTAAATGTGGTCAAATTAATTGTCAAATGGTGTAAAAATATTTTGTCAAATAGCATTTGACAGGAAAAGGGTCAAATATTTGATCGCGTGGCATACAGTGTAATTTCACTGACATCTTGAACTACTGAAGGAATGGCAATATTGAAAACGTAGGTTTCCGATATTCACAGTTGGAACGTGTACGAAACTGCAATTTGGCACTTGTTGTAATTTATATTTGTGTTATAAATTGAATCTCATGATAAATGGAACAAAATTGAAGAGAATGCGTTTAAAAATTGTATCTTCGAAAACACAAGTGCATCCTAACATAATTCATTAATTATTTTTGAATGTCCTAAATAACACCGAAATATTAAACCATATTTATTTATAATCAGCAAAGAGACATATTAAAATAATTTCATATTACTATTCAAAACTACAAATCAAACGATATAACAAATTTTTGAAGGAGCAAATAAATTGATCTTAAGCTTATTGAAGCTATCGTTTTCAGACAGTTTACAATTAAATATTTCGAAATATATTGCTTACAAATTATTCCTAAATGTTGATAGCACAATAGCACACACAAAAATCCACGCTAATAATTAGAGCCTTAATTATGATAGCTTTTGAATGAAGACTCGCCAGATTACTTAACACTGTTAGCAAAATAATAAAACTCTATAATGCTTTAAATAAAATTTTAAAATCAAGGGCCAATAGTAGAAAGAAAGATCATAAAGTAGAAACTAATGAGCTAGTGAGCAGGAAATTGTGAGCCTATTGATTGAAAATATATCACTCTGATGCAATAGTTTGGTGCATTTATGTAGATTGTTCATGCTCTAATATTTATTATGTATTTGATTAATTGTTTTTCAGAATACCAATTTATTTTATGTTCGACATACCGCATAAAACACTACGAGAATAATGCCCCAGCCTCCTAAAATACAGGTGAAGGGGTTTGATTCTATTTTGCCACTTGTTTAGGGTTAACAACTCATAATATTTAATTGCATGTCGATTCTTTCTTTACATAGTTCTCAGTACACCCATAATATTTGATTAACATATTGAACACTTACTCAATTAGTATTTATATTTTATTTTACATATAGGTACTACGGGAAATCAAGATTTTAATCATCAAGCTTCAGCAAGGACCTCAAAAATGGTTACTCCAAGTAAATGCAACTAGAGAGTGCTTTGATAAGTCAGCGCTTTTTTGAATTTCCCGTGCAGTAACTTTAAATGCAACACTGCTCCCATCAACTGCTATCTATTAATCAGTCGCGGCTCGCCGCGAAAAGCTAGTGAGGCTGTGCTTTAAGCTTGTGTTACACTGTTCGCTTTTCCCCAGTTTTTTGCATAGATTTTCGTGATATGTATGGCGAGCTTGTAGAAAGCTCTCATTGATCATACAGTGTAACGCAAGCTTAAAGCGCAGCCTCACTAGCTTTTAGCGGCGAGCCGCCGCCGCTATTAATAGACTACTGCAATTTAGTGTTTGTTTGACAGCCATTGAAAGCAGACAACCTCGTGAACTTTAACGAAAATGGAAAAAAGTGAATTGCCTGTGCTGATGAAGCATTATTTCTTGCAAAGAAAAACCATCACCGAAATCAAGTAAAGGCTTCATAAATACTATGACTCTGCACCAGCGGCGGCTCGCCGCGAAAAGCTAGTGAGGCTGCGCTTTAAGCTTGCGTTACACTGTATGATCAATGAGAGCTTTCTACAAGCTCGCCATACATTTCACGAAAATCTATGCAAGAAACTGGGGAAAAGCGAACAGTGTAACACAAGCTTAAAGCACAGCCTCACTAGCTTTTCGCGGCGAGCCGCGACTGCTCTGCACCATAGAGCTATACATAGTATGTATAATGGAGATAGCGTGCAGCGACTTTTTTGAAGCTGGAGATTTTCTCGCAAAGGACCGGCGATATTCACTATGCTACTATCAGCATCTTACTCACATGTACCTATGTTATACTGCGGTATTGAAAAGAAAAAAAGCCCAACCTTTAAATACTTCGCTACTATTTGCATTTCACTGCCGTTATAGCTCTATGCTCTGCACCATCAATTTCAATGGTTAAGAAATGCGTTCCTGAGTTCCGTTGTGGTTGTATCAGCACAAGTGACTCCGAACGTTCAGGTCGCCCAAAAGAGGTCGTTACGCCAAAAATCGTCGATTGGACGATCTGAGAATTAAAGTGCGTGAGGTGTTTGAATCTGTAGTCATCTCAACCAGGGCTGTCATTTCAGTCTTTTCCAGGGGGGGCCAAGATGTTATGAATGCATGTATTTTTATATATAAATCTCCGTATGTTATATATAATATATGAAAATACCAAATTCAGGGGGGGGGGGCAAATGCCCCTCAAATCACGTCCCTGATCTCAACTGATCGGGTACATCACATTTTACATGAATATTTGGACATGAAAAGCCCAATGGACGCCGTGATGGCTCATGCTCAACCATAAGCGCAACAGTGCGACCATTTCAAAGGAGCGTTTGGCGCTGTTGAGCCGCAATCCGAACGATTTTTTGCGCCGTTTCGTTACCGTAGATGAAACATGGATCCATCATCATCATCAGGTTTGGGTCGAATGAAGAGGAAATCACTGAAACAAACGCCTATTTTGAGAACCTTGAGAAAACTTATTAATTGGAAGGAATAATAAAAAATTAGAAAAACCCTGAACTAAATGTATCGAGCTAAAAGGAGACTGTGATGAGAAATAAAACTCTTAGCTATTTGCCGAAAAAATATCTTTTGTTCAAAAATTCATTGACTTATCAAACCACCCACCTGCAATAAAAATCTGTCAACAATCTAAGCGAAACTTTATTATTTTTTTGGGTAGACGTATGAAACGGTTTTGATGGTGAGGTACGGTGCAGGTTACTATACAACTGACAGCCTTAAAAATATAATTATTTTTTTAAAAGAAATACGCAATTCGCGGAAATGTCGAAAAAGTTCTTTCCACTAACAATTTTTTTTATTACCCAAGCCAAAACAAATAAAAATTTGTTTTGCTTCAATTGTTCCAAAAATCTTTCTTCTCCTATCAAAAAATTGGACGATACCCAACTAAACTGTTGGCAGACTACAACTCAATAGTCTGCAAGTGTTTTTAAGATAACTTATTATATGAAAGTATAACATACTATATGTAGGGAAAAGCTATTCGCATGTTTGTTTCCGATCTTATATAGTGTAATAAGTACACAGAACTTATAGGGTACACCACCGTCAGTCGGTTGTCATATAGTCATGTAGCCAATTATAAGAAATATACATAATAGTACTGTACATAAACTTGTGTGAACTCGTGTCATAGATATTTGTAAGGACTTTGCAATTATAACGCTTGCCCCGTATTGATTTTTGAAGTTATGCCACTATCAATGCGAATCATATGCATGTATGTTTACAATACCGAAACTTTCATATGTATAAGACACATCGGAAAGGCATTAGACCTAAAACATGTCATCAAAGTAGTCTTGGCAAGGACTTGTAAGTTACTCATTGTTAAATCAATAATATGATTCAGTTTAGCTATTACAGGCATATAAAAGAGATTGCAAAAAACTCATTTCGAACTTTGTTATATTTTCGCTTCATAGCTATTCTTTCAGATTTTCCTTAATAGCAAACCCGATTTAACTGACAGCTCAAAACTATTTCCTTTATAATTTCGACTTCCTAGTTTGATGATAGTTTGATAAATTGAATGAAAATGTTTTAAGGGACCTTTGTATGACAGGTCTCTGTTTGAAGTTATCGGCTAATATCTTACATTACCTCTCCACACAAAGGAGTGGCAATAAAAGACTATGTTACTACTAGCATATTAGTCACATTTATATTATAATCCGGTCTTGAACACGAAAAATACCATATATTTGAATATTAGTGCTATTTGCGTTTCAATTTCAAACGCTCTATACAATATCGTTCAATCTGGCTTCAAAATATGTCAAAGCGCTGCATGCAAAAACAGCGTCTTGTCGTCTCCAGTATTTATATCTCTATTGTTATGATTAACAATACGTACGAGTTAGCCCAATAAGTTGAAATATCGCGTACAGTTAGACAATAGTTTAAGCTAAAAACTTGAATATGAACAAATCAGGAGAGTCATTATTATATTATTATATGCGTTCATATGACAGAACTCCCACCCAATGCTAACATAGATTTGTCACTCCTTCTCGAGTGTTCGTATACATGTATTTCTTGCGCGACCCAACACACAATTGTAACCAGATTTCAATTCAAGGATTATTTGGAGTGTTTGAGGGATGATATACTTAATCTTAAAATTAAAGCATGACAATGTTATTCGAGCCTCTCTCATGAGCTACCCCATACACGTGGATAATGATTGCAAATTAACAAAATCTTTGTGAATCTTCCATACTTTTCAGATTTAGGATAATCGGGGTAACTATCCAAAATCAAAACTAATGGCAGCCAATTTTGGTAGGTAACAGTATGCAAAATTTCCCTCAGGATAAAATGAGGTATACCTACCTCGAAAACCCAAAAATGAAACTGAAAAATTGTTTGTCTGGAGACAGTGGATCCTTTCGGCACTCCAGTAAAAACAGTTCATTAGAAATTGATTACTTCTAGTATCTGAGTATAGGTTGATATATTCATGTGTAAACGATTAAGTGGTATTCATGTAAAAAAACAATTTGTTTTAAAAATCTATGTAATTTCGAGAGCTACCGAAAAATTGAATATGAAAAAAGTTGTACAAAATAGAATTTTTAACATTTTGTGAAAAACTCTGATTGACTGATATAGAAATAAGGCGAGAGCAGGAGTCTTAACATTAGCATAGACATTTCTCTGATAACCTTGGGGACACCCTGCGAGAGCTCTTCGAAACAAACCTACAATAAGAGTAAGAGAAAATGTCCTTTCTCCATGTAGTGAATTCGAAGATCGAAAATTCTCATTTGATCATTTATAATTTTATTGGATTTATTATTTAAGGGCTGAATTACAATTATGTTCGTTTTGTATTTACGATACTGAAAAAAAAACATATATTTTTGTCTGGAAGAATGAATAAGTTTCCTTTTGTGCTCTACTTAATAAAAACGACAACTTATAACACAACAACCAGTATTCAATGTTTACATAAAACTAAAGAAAATATACATTACCACGGTGTAAATATAAAAGGATAGCATTTACATTAATTACGAAAATTAACATAAATAAACAAATACTGAAAAGTTGTTTCATTTTGTTTAAAATTAAACAAATAATAATAGAAAAAAATCGTCATATACTAATATATTTATGTAAGCAAGTAGTTTTCTCAAAACTTTATATCTTTTAAGATTCCTTTTGTATTGGTATGTTAGATGATGTCTACAAAATAAATCTTACGAGTTTACACGGACACGAACTCTGTATTCATCAGGTAGTAGCCTGTAAACAAAAAACCCGAATGTTTTGTTTATATTTTATGTGGTATGTTTTTGTTGTTGTAACGAGTATTGATTTTTGAACTATTCTAGCACATTTTAAACCAACTATTTATATACAATATAAGGCTAAAAACAATATATATAAATACATCAATAATTGCTTAATTAATAATATATTCTGCCATCCTAATATTTTTTTTAATAGTCTGGTAACATTTAAAAGAAATTTATCGCGCACTTCCTTAATTTATCTTGACACTAACGCAGCAAAAAGCAACGAATTTGAAAAATTTCTTTTAATTTTAATTAGACTAGAGTAAGTTAGTTTATTTGCTAGATATAATTAAGATTACAAGCGCAGAGAAAAAAAACGTAATAGCAGGAAGAGCAAAATAAATTCAGAAACGCTTAAAACAAATAAATTTAATAATTAATGTATTATAATTTTTTGTAAAACCCAGAAGTGATTAACCGTAATAACCGGCGTTATTTTACATTTGCGCAATTTAAGAGGAAGCTAAAACTTGTATTGTTATATTCCTACTTTTTAATACACCTATGTACGTTTTTCAGGTTTAATTTTTTTAAAGTAAAATTTACTACGCTGATTTCTTGTTAGTATACTAGTTGACCTGTAAAATACCATACTATACATACTATGACCTGTTTTGGCCGTACACCATTCGCGAACGCAACCAAACTCAATTAATGACTGTGTAGGCCCGTGCGCAGGATTGTATGAAAGGGGGTTTTAGCAAGTTCCCACCATACTGAATGTGATAACCTAAAAAAAAGGTCCTCACTTCCTAATGCAAATAGGCCAATGGAGAGGTTTGAACCCCCAAACCTCCCCCCCCTCCCCAGTGCACGAACCTGTGTCTGTGGGTTAAATTAGGTTAACAGAACACCTTTAAGTTGTACCTTCCTGGAAGGCTGGGGTATAAAAGTAGAGATGGGAGATAGGGGAGCGTTTTGGATGAAAATTATGCCAGGAGCCGCTTATGATATAAAGTTGAAACTTTACAAGAATCATACTGCTGTCACGGTCGGCTGCAAGCCAATTGGATGATACTCTGTATGAAATATTTAACTCTGATTTATATTAATATTATATTAAAGTCGTAGCTTACGGCGTTCCGAAACTATTTACCAATATTCTTAAGGACTATTTTTATGGCAGCTACCCGAAGGAGTAGAACGATTTTGCACGTTAACAAAGTTAGCCTTACAATTTCCACTAAAACATCCTGATCCGAAGTTTCAAGATCCTAGTTTGGTGATACGAGATACGACTGATATTGCAATTAATTGTAAATTGTTACTATGAATTCCGATTGCTGCAATAAAAATTTTATTGAAACAATCCCATACCATCAATTTATTTCTCTCAGTGTAGTGTGTGGATACTTCTCTTTCTCGAAAAATTTAGAGAATTTTTAACAACAGAGTGCTTAATACTGAACTGTATTTTTTTTGTTGAGAATTTCAGTTTTTTAGTACACCGCTCAAGAAATTGAAAACAAATTTTCCTTGTCCATTTTTAATAGTATTGCGATAGGAATAGAAATTTCTTGACTCTAGTCCTGAAGTATATATCGGTATTTAACCATAGTTTTGATTGGCTAGTGTCAGCATTTAATTATATTACTATAGAGCTATTGGGTTTGAATTATAATTGCTTAAAGTTTGTTTGTAGTTTGCTGGAAAGTGAATTACAACACCGATTTATATAAAATTATTTAATGATTTTCAAAACTGCAATAGCTGATTGCCGAGAACTCATTTAAAAAAAGTGTTTTGCGTTGATTTCGATATCTCTAGATAGGATCATCTAAAAAAGATTTCGATAGTATAATGTATTATCAATAAATTAATCGAAGGACTACGCAAAATATAAATGTTTAACCAAAAAATCGAAATTTTTTTGATTTTCGAGTAAAATTTCGGCCTTAAATCTTATATATTAAAATAAGTGGTCTACGTATGTACACGTGTAACTCAGCAACCGTTCGTCCGATTTGGCTCAAATTTATTTTATGTGTTCGTTAGGGCCCAACTTAGATCCTAACGGAGCCAAAAGTTGCAAATTTTCCCAAAAAATGGAAAATTTGGAAAATTTCATTTTCAGTACATTTTGTATGGAGAAATTTTTTCGTTTGTTGTTCGCAACTATTCAACCGGTTTCCATGGATTTTTTTTTGTTGGGAATAGTCTCTGCTATCTCTACACATAAAAAACAAATTCCGGACGAACGCAGATCAAAACACACGGTGAAACAGTGAATCCAAGTGGATTTTTAGAATTCTCCGCAATTTTTTCCAGCAAGCGGTCTTCGGATTGATTGATTGGCAATATGCCGCCAATCAGGAGATCAAACATTGCACAACGGAGTCGTAATGCAAAAAGAGTTGCGAATATTCGTCCGAGTCAAACTGTTGAAGAGCGCGCACGAGATGCTCAGCACGGACGCATACATATTTCACAAGTTCGAGCAGAACGAACGTAGATGGGGAATGGAGAGTTTTAGATGGAGGATGGTGGATGAAGATAAATGATCGAGGATGGTGGATGTTGGATATGGGATGGTGAATGGTGGATAGAGGGTGGAAGATGGAGGATGGAGAATGATGAATGGTGGATGGAGGATGGTTGATAGAGGATGGTGGAAAAGGGATGGTGGATGGTAGATGATGGATAGATGATAATGGATGAAGTAGGGTTGGAGGATGTTGGATAGAAGATTGTTGATAAAGGATGGAGTAACAGAAGCAACGGGAGAAATGGGAGCAACGGGAGTAACAGGAGCATCGGGAGAAACATGAGCAACGGGAGAATCAGGACCAATAGATCAACGAGAGAAACGGGAGCAACGGGAGGAACAGGACCAATGGATCAACCGGAGAAACGGGAAAGACGGGAGTAACAGGAACGATAGAACAACGTGAGCGTAGCGAGCGAAGAAAACATTTTAAAACCTTCGATTGATTTATAAAAAATACAGTTATGAAGATTGTGTTAAAATTTGAGATTTATCGGTTTTGCCGTTTCCGAGAAATCGAGATCATCGACTTTATTAACACAGTTTTGAGTAAAACGCGTTCAATGTTTCAAAAACGCTCCTAGACGTCTTTACGAATGTGAGTGAACTTCGAGAATAATTGTCGGATTGACATGAAACTTTCTATGAATATACTTAAATATATGTAAATTACGAAAATGGGGAAAAACAATTTTTATTGGAAAGTTGTGACTGCGTATAACCTCTTAAGTCGTGATTTAAAATTTAAAAAGAAAAAAAAAATGTATAGTGTGTGAAGCTTGTGGCTTTAAAACATAAAAATTAAATTTACATGTCTTTTATACTTTCTACTCTTCTTAGGTGTTCATCTTTCGACTATTCCCTTGAATTTTAGTCATTTGTTAATAGCAAATTATTAATTATAATAAGCATGCAGTACATAGTACATAGTACATAATAGTTTTTTCACCCCGGTGCAATATTACGCATTGTAAAATTATGCCTTTTCACTCCAAGAGTAAATGTACACATTCTTACCTATCGATTTTCACATTTATGTGAAAATTTATGCAATAATAGTTATGTCTTTCAGCGTAAGTAGTAAAAATTACAAGATTGCACCAACAAGTTTTACTGCTTACAGAGTAGATACTAAATTGCCTACGTTGGGAGTAGTAAAATTTGTTTACTTTGTATTCCATAGTACTTAGCTACTTTCAGGGGTTGGCAGACAATATATAGCCACATCCCTATAAATCTTTACTCAATTGAAAAAATCAGATTAAATAAAGTAACGATGATGATTCTACAATAAGGCAAAGATCCGACTTAGGTAATATCGCAATAGAACAAGAATCCTAGAACTCGCAAGAATGGTTCCTTTTTAAATTCTTCATTCGATGAAGTTCTCGCTAAAGAACATTTTTTTTTCCCCATTTTTTTTCAGCCACAATAATAGTCTGAGAAGATGTATGAAGACATAGAATTTGTGTATTGCAGTTTACAAAAAGCCATAATTATTAAATAGTATACATAATGTTAATACAAAATTTCAGCTTTCTCAATACAAATAAGTATTAGAACATTTTATTATTAAATACGTTTGGGTAGTCATCCGTAATCGATATATCAAATAATTCTACGCTTTAGCTTCTCGTTTTTATTTTATCGCACTCCATTTATAAAATATTTTTTAAAAGATTGTATTCAAATAAATACACTATCAAATATACATAAGGAAGGTTAAGATGATTAAAAGCTTTAATAAACCCTTAAATTTATAACAAATAAAAGTTAGTTATAGTGTAGCACTACCTAAAATCCTACCTACTTAATTCAATTTGAAAGACATTTATTATCAGAATTAAATATATTAAAGTATTTCTTTTATTATCGACAGTTTGTAATGACAAATTAAAGTTTAGAGTTTAAAAATAATATGTTTCAAAGAAAAAGGTTATACTCAATGGAAAAGTAGTAGATGAAGAAAGATTAAAGAAAATACCAAGAATATTCACGTATGAATTCATTATGAATAAATTCTTCTTTCCAATTTCGTTTAATATTATTTATAGTTTATTAACATGAAGATTTTAATTCTTGCTATCACCTATAAGAATGTTGTAAATATATAAATTGAAAAATTATGCTTAAAAATAGTTATGAAAAACGAAGATTAGATTCAAATATTTCCTATGGCAAAAGTTTCGGATTTCGGAAAGAATAGGAAATTTGGAAGATATGTATATCACCTGCAGTACAATTTACCTTATTTAAAATAATTAAATTGATCGCAAAACAATAATCAATATCGAAATAAATAAATAAATAGTTTGAGAATAAATTACGAAAAACTGATAACTTTTGAAATTTGTTTCGGTTTTTTCATTTGAGGTACGACAGAAAAAAATGCGATATCTCAACCTTTGCCGTTTAAATTTTTTTCCGTAACTTGTTATATTCATTTCTCAAAAAAAAAAAAACTTGGAGTTATCGCATCTTATTTTAGTCTCTCTCATTTGTTAAATTATAGCTTTAAAGATATTTATTTGAAATAGTTAAACTAGATACACTTACTTCGGTGTTACTATATTCGGTGGCAATTGGAGTACGCAACGCTGTCGCAAAATACCTTCCCATAACTGGACTCCAATAATTCCAAATATGAAAAATACGAAAAAACATAGTAGAAGCACATTACCCAACATCGGCAGTGTGTCTAGCAGGAGCATGACAAGTATACGCATACCTTGAAAGAAAATAAAAAAGTAAATATCAAATCAAAATGAAAAATATGGAAACAGTGTAAGAACCATTCAAGGTATTCCTCCGTCCTTTTAATATATAATTTTTAATATAATATGCATATAAAAAGAGTCACTTGGAAGTACGCTTTCCTTTCTTCTTGCATACGACGATATGTATGGCTTTCTAGCATTCCATCCGGGTATTTAGCCGGGGTTCATACCATGTTTATCGCCGCTGGAGAAGACAAGCAGCGGTTGAATTGAAGGCGGACGTTGTCGCATTCATTTGCACGCAAAACAACAACAAATTGACATAACGCACCTGTTTTATCTCACTCACTCACACGCTAAGACAACAACAATTTTATATAACGACCATGTTTTGTCTCAATTATCATCTTGTTCTTAGGTTCAAAGCGCTTTATACGAAACCGGTGGCTTTTCGTCTCCACCAGCTCTATGTCGCCGCTCAACTTCGCCATGGAATTGTACTCAATGACAAATCGCCAAATGTCAGTCGGAGGTACTTGTTTGTTTACATTCTGGTATTTGTGATTTATTTTTTATATTTTTCAGTGAAACTTGCCGCCTCATTCGGATGACCGCAGGATGGAGTAACTCGTTTGGTAGGACGGAGTAACCGGACATGGTGTGATCCCTGATATTGGATAATACAGTTTATTCGCGTTGTTTCCGCTGCGTTATAATGTTTAAGTAATTCAAGTATGTACAGTGTCTACTATTTCCAAATGCAAAATAATTCGAATACTTACCCTAATCTACAACTAACCTTAAATTAAACAATTAAACTAACCTAGTCTATAATTCAGATGACCAAAGTCGTTCCAATACTAACCCTAATCTAATTACTAGATGGAATAATATAACATTTTCGAATTTTCAGCCTTATGCTATGTTCAGACTATGCATTTTAAACACATTTAAGTAGGCAAAATTAACGTCTTAAGGAAGTAGTGTTCACACTAGGCAACTCCTTTTATTTTGATATCTGACAGCTTGACGTGAATTTCTTTGACAAGTAGATATTTAGCGGGGTTTCATTACCAAATTTATAGTTTCTATGGTAAATTGTTTAAAACAGATGTGTTTTTGCTTAGAAGTAATAAAAAGTGAATTTCTTAGCTAATGCAGTCGTTGCATAAGCACAAAATTGAGTTTCTAAAGCAGTACAAAGTTTCTTCCAAAGCTTACTTCGATTTCCGCGAGTGTCGCAGTGCATGTTTTCGGTTAAACGAGTCGTAGCTACGTGTTTTCGTAAACGCGTTCGGGAAGTGTTTTCAGCGCATTTAACTCGATTTAAGCGCGTCAATCTCGTAGTCTGAACATAGCATTACTTTCAATCCAGTGTTTGTTTTCTTTTTCTTTCACTTGACTTCCACTAATTCGCTATTTTTGAGTTTACTTTTAGGTTGGCTTTTTGCAAAACTGGAATGCCATAGAAAGGCGTTGGTTCTGTGAATTTTAATTCAGCTCCTTTTCGTGCTAGCTGGTCCACAGGCTGATTGCCTATAATATCACTGTGGCTACGAGCCCATACCAGTAAAACTGTGTTTGAGTTCTGTAGCTTTGTTGAGTCCTTGTAAGCAATCCCACGCCAGATGGGACCAACTCCAGCTCCAACTCCCTCATTTGTCTTGGAGTGCTCCTCTTCAAATTCAATTTCTGTACTTTTCGAGACAACCTTACTCTTTTCGAATAGATCCTGGGCCTTTCTAATACGGAAGGGGACGTAGAAATTCGTAAAAAATATTCCTGTCAATTATCTCCGTAACTCCGATTGGCTCAGGACAAAATAAGCAACTTATTCCGTTTCGTGCAGGTATTTTATGGATGTAATATTATATGTATTTACATATATAGTTTATCATTGTGCGATGACATATCAAAACTGGCTCTGCTGCTATTAAGTTATACACATACATATAGTTAAGTTAGTATGGATATTCTTTTCTAATCTATACACAAATTTACAGAACAAAGTATCCTTATTCATCCCCATTCAGTTTTGAATCGTGGCAAATTGTACGTGACTAAGCCGATTATGTTATCAGCAGACAGTAGAAATGCTATCAAATTATTGCTCTACCAAGTGACTTTCCTTTGTCTTACAGAGGTCCGGGAACCAGACCTTCAGAAGAGGTGGATGATGTTGTCAAAGTGCTTTGAAATTACGATAAAAGGCTTCCGAGTAGTGTTTCAGTAAGTCAGTCAACAGGCGAAAGATTAGCATTTTCTTTTATCCTTTGTTCGGAATCTGGTCCTTTTCCGAAATTCATTAATGTCTTTTAGTAAAAAATGCGATATTTCTTGTTATATTCGTTGTTGTTATGTTGTTGAATTGGCCTTCCCACTGATCAATGGGGAACATCTGGTACCCTAAATTTACAATGCCAGAGATTACTCCACGCATTTTATGTTTCATAAACTTCCGGAAAATTCAATTTTGTGAATTACAATCAGAACAGTATCCCGACATCATTTGCATAACGTTGCTGAAATTTAAGGTTATGAAGTAGAAAATATTCACAACAAACGATTTCGGATAAAACTCAATTCATTCTTGTCGGTTTGTTAAATTTGATTGAATAAAAGGGAAAAGTAGAACAGTATATAAATCCAATTGATACCTACTTGGAATCCTGTTGATTGCACGCAATGGGCGTAGCACGCGTATTGCGCGTATTGCGGTCAGATTTAAATTCTTAACGTGCACAAGATATTCAACTAGTCCCGCTACTACTATGAATAAATCTAATCGATTCCAGGAGTCCGCTAAGTAAGTGTTTTTTCCGACAATGCCCATGGCGACCATTTTGATATGCATTTCCAGTGCAAAAAAGGCAAAAATGATGTCATCAAATGTCTGTAAGATACAAAAAAAAAAACAATATTACTTTCAGTTCAGATACGTACCTGATTTGATTGATTCATACAAAATTTATTACTGGTATGTATTTAAGTTCATCCAGTAGTCATTTCATTCGCATACCATATTCACATAATTCATACCAATTACGGTTGTCAGATTTTCCTCTTTTATCTTAATTATAATCAGGAGCATATTGCTGATTTCAATATATGGTAAATTACTATAGTAACTATCTATATTTATACTAATATCATGAGGAGGTGGAATGTGATTGTTTACGTACGATAAACTGCTGAACGTATTTTGATGAAACTTTAACCGATGGCGGCTTCCTTCGTTAAGGTCTTGGGAGTGTCATAGGCTATAAATCATTTCAATCATAAGATACAAGAAAGCTGGGAAATTAAACAAAAAATTGGAAAATTGAGAAGTTCGGATGGTTTTTCACAAACACTGGCTCAACGCTAAGATATACATCGTGTGTACGGAATAAATGATGTACTATACTATGAATCGGGCGTATAAATAAATAATAGAAGACTTTCGGCTGTTGATGAAGAGCTAAAATATTTATTGAAATATAGAATTGTAAAAATTTGATTTGGGTATTGAGGACTTGCAGCCGCTTTTTATTCAAAAAAAAATTTAGTTAGGAACATGTCATTGAAAGTATTGTCCATCGCTAGCTACTAGTTGGTATCTCCTATCTCCCAGCATACGAATACCATCTCGAAAGAACGACTCAGCCATCTTTTAAGGTTTTCCACTAATCGAACTATTCTCAGTATTAAATGACTACTATCCAAAAAAATAAAAAGTTTGTATTACAATTTTGCAAATATAACTTATTTGTTGCTAAATGCAGTCAAATGGGCTCGCACATTTTATTATAGTTCACCATAGTGAACAATCATTTCCGATTCCCTATCCGTCGAACTATAGACTTCGGGGCCGTTCAGTGATGAGTAGTCATAGTTCGAAGACAGTAGATCTAGTTCAAGATGATGAGAAAAAAAGTTCAGTAGATCAGAGGTCCGAATGGCAAAAACGAACTAGGAGCGGGACGGACTGCTAACTATAGTTCATTCATTTCATTTAAGGGAACGCTCTTCTGAACTAGTTCGTTCGCGAACTCTACACAAGCCTAAGACAAAGAGTGTAATCGTGTTTTTTGCCCTATACAATAACCATTTTATCTAAAAATCGTTTTCTTGAATTCTAAGTCTAAGTGTAAAGCAATCATTAACAAATCACTTACCTGTAGTATTTTACATCGGTTTGTAACGCAAGCGTCGTCTACACAAGGCTGGTACATCCCGAGAGTAATACAATTCAGGAGTATCACTAAAATTGACACTCTCTCGAACCACGTGATTTAAAAATATTTTAGTTAAGGATAATTCATAAAATTATATAAAATAGGAGAAGGTGCTGTACCTTGGACCGAATGTACCTCGGTCCAAACGTCAATTGCAACTTAACTTTAGATGGTAGAAAAAAAGTTTCTTCTATGAAAGATTCCCAAATGCGTAGGCTTTAGTTTCAGTTAATTAAAGCGAGCCTAGAAGGTAAATTAATTAAGATAAAACAAAAGAAGTGATTTTTGGACATAAAAGTATTTATTTGTTAGTTCAGTTATTGTTTTTTTCTAAGACGTGTATAATTATTTCTACTGTATAGCAGTTTTAACTGGTAAGACAATTAATTCATCGTGGTCTTGACCGTAAATTTAATCCTTCCTTACCATTAGAAATAATAAAAAAAAATATGTTTGTAGTAATGGGTGATGGGATGTACCTTGGACCGTTTTTTTGGTTATACCTTGGACTATGTAAGCTACATACATTAAAAAAAAAATTTAACCAAAAAAAACTTTTTTGCTGCAATTACACCCGCAGAGGTAGTGGGTGGATTTTGAAGCCGACAGCATCGAATCCTCTTTTACACTACTGTTTATTTCAGCTAGACAAACCATTTTCTAAAGTTGCTTATTCTTATTATGAATTTTTCTTGTTTTTTTTTAATTTATAATTTTACTAGATTTTTCTTTTCAAATAAAAATAAAATAAAATAAAATAACAGAACGTTATACTATTTCTCAGGATTTCGACTTTAAGATAGAATTATTTTTTATGAGGTCCAAGGTACAACTAGCAGCGGACCGAGGTACAACCTATAGTTGTACCTTGGTCCGTTTGAGGTTGACTCCAAAAACCGTTTCAGGATCCACCAAATTTACTCACAGCAGTTCCAGCTTGCGTTTGTTGTGTGCAATATTGCACCTACTATTCTGAACAAAATATAATACGTTCTAATTTGCTTTTTATTTAAATGATTTTTCTGAAGCGCAATGTTTGCTCAAGGTATGTCTTGAAAAATCACAATTAGAGACACCATTGGTAGTTATTTTCACCTGAGTTTGAAAATTGTACAAATCTGAAACTTTTTCATTTTTTTTTCTAGGGAGTCAAAACATTTTATGTACTCCTTACACTCAAATAACGTTCCTGATCCGAAGAAAGAATAAATTGATTCCTGCAATTAAGAGAGGGGGTCCAAAAGGTTCTTATTCTGAGTAACAAAAAAAATTTGTTAAAATTTGAATTTGGCCTTATTTTCAATATATTCACCCTTAAGTCGAATACACTTAGTGCCTCCTTCACGAAGTAACTTTATGCCCCTTCTAAATCAATTTATATCTTCACCTAATTTACAGAGCTCTTTATAATATAAAAATTCCCAAATGACAAGTTTTTAACACACGAGTTGACTGGCAACTAAAGAACAGCTGCAAATTTGAAATTTTGTTCAATATTATATTTTAATGGTTGCAGATAGAGGAATCAGTATGAAATAAACCAAGTCTTCCGTGAAGCTGCCATACAAACGTTCTTGGAAACTGTGTGTGTTCATCTTTCGAAAACCACTATAAATTCTAGAGCAATTAGCTTTGAGTTAAAAAGAAGTTACTCATTTAGTTCCAGAAACAAATAAAAACGGGAAATATTGTCCTACTCCTTCGACTGACAATAAAACGAGTCCTTAAAAAAGGCAAACTCCTTATGCACTGAAATGGCTCTTATTTAAAATTTCTGAATTTCTTTCACGGAACCTACTCCAACTGGTCGGGTTTCGAGATAAAAATCGTTTTTAAGTTTCATCCCGATCATATTAGATTATATTTGCATATTAAAATTGTATTGTATTGATGTTTTGGTATCATATTTTCGAAATATCATACAATTTGTATTTTTTAATGACCTTAAATAACGTGTTACCCTCATCGAATAGGTGCATGACTATTAAGATAAATTGAAGTACACTAGTTGTAATCATCCTATATAGTATGTTGGTCTATCTAATGCTATTAAGACGCGTCAGGCTATTACAATCTAAATATGTACGAACTTAAGAGTACACATTCGCACACTCATCCATTGGTATGCAGGTTTATTTTTGAATTATGAAATTATTTATTATTTCGATATTTTCAAAGGAAGAAAAAATATGATGACATAGCTACTTAATTTTGGGTTCAACCTATTGTCCATTCAGTTTAAAGATTTATAGTTTGACCAACTATTGTGTCATCGAGTAGTACCCAAATGAAGATTAGCAGGCAACTTCATACTGGTATTGTAGATGTCATTGACTGTGGAGGGCTTTCTATCACTCAGCTGACATATTGTCAATGGCAGGTGTTTCAGTCTTGCGACTGAAGGAAAATCGTTAAGATACTCATTTCGACAACATCGTTAATCATCGCAAGTCGATTGACAAACTTCTCTAAAAGTATTTTGTCGCCTGCCTGATGCTGTACAATGTTCATAGATATAAATTATGATTTATTATTATGTATTTTGTCTATTTCCGAAATTATATTTTCCCCAAAAAAAAGTAATATTTCACGTACCTACATATGTATAAGTTAAACATATTCATACATACAATGTATATCACGTAAATGTTTGGAACTTCATTCCGTTATGAAGTAATTATATTATTTAAGAGTACCTACCTTTAAATTATTGTACTCTTAAACGAGCGTTTACAATTGTCCAATTTGCAGTAATATACGTCAATTTTGACAATACCAATAACGGCTTACACGGGAAATTCAGTCCACGAACAAATCATTGCTTTTTCGTTGCTGCAAGCCTTGATAATACGAAAGCAAATTTCACAAACAAATCTAGAACTCAAAATAAAACATGGCAACCAAAGCCGTAGCCAGAAAAAAATTTGGGGGGGGGGGGGGGTCCATGAAAAAAACTATTATCGCCCTAAGATTTCTTAAATAATCAACGGATATATCTGGGAAGCGCTATAAGCGATACAAACCCTTACTAAAATTTTCGTTAGCAACAACCAGCAACATAAAAGTTATGTAATATAACAATGAAAATGCAAACTTTTATTTACATGTATGTAAATAAATGTAATAGAAAAAAATATGCCTATGATCTTTGTGCAATTGTGAAAGCATGCATACCCTTGGGGTTAAATATCCAAAAATTGAAAAATGAGTTTGTAAGCGATGATATAAAAAGTCTGTGGAAGTGAAAAGTGATCTAATATCTCATTCAAACCTAAAAAAAATATCGAAGCTGAGAAAAGTATACAATTCTCTTATACTCTCCTTATAGGATTGAATATCTAAAAATTCTGAAATTGACTTTTTGGCGATTATATTGGAGCCTTAGTAAGTCAAAATGAAGTTGATGTCCCATCAAATCTAAGCAATAAGTAGAAATTTGTAAAAACATGTGAATATCTAAAAATTCTGAAAGGAGTTAATAGAAAAATAAGAAGATAATAGATAAAAACCAATTCAATTTCATATGACTTATACCATTTTAGGGATTGAAAAAGGAAAGAATTTAATAATATGGTGTAGGCGATTATTACGCAGCCCCGTGAAAGTGAAAAGATATTCAATGTCTAATCAGATTTAAGGGATATAGCAGAATTCGTGAAAATGTATACAACCCCATTGCTCCCCCTTAAGTGTCGAATATCATGAATCTTGAAAATGTTTTCTAGACATTTATGTGAGGAATCCGTAGAAGAAAATTTTATTTATTAATATTTAAGAAAACCTAAGAGATCTGACGAAATTCGTGAAAATATATGCATTCCATTTTCTTTTATCATTTCTTTTGTCAAATACGACGTCCGTCCATTCATCTACCTGTCTGTCCGTTAGAACTATAACTCAAGAACGACTTGACCTAGGATCTTGAAATTTTGAATCTGGGTGTTTGATTGAATTTGTAAGGCTAAGTTCATTAACGGGTAAAATCGTCTTACCCCTTGTGGTAGCTGCCATACAAAATGTCCTTAAAATACGTGTTCAAGAATATTGGTCGATAATTTCACAAGGGCTTAAGTCTTTGAAATTTTGTATGTATTATTTTTCCCATAGCTGGAGCTAAATGTATGATTATGATGAAAATCCCATTAGTCCTCGCTTACTTTACGGAACTCACTATAACCCAAGTACACGTTTAGATATGAATGCAGAATTTTGTACAAACTAGTTTTGAGAAAAAACGTAGATCGAATTTACTAGTCAGAGAAATCCTTTTACTCCTTCTGGTGCATTCCATACAAAAAATCCTTGAGACATATGTTCAACAATATTTTCCGATCAGTTTTGAGCGCGTCCAGCTTGAAGTTGTGTACAAATTAATTTTTGAATGGTTCCAAGGAAACGGATAAATATGTTAGGAATCGAGTAAATCCTTCCTGCACTTCTATGTGAAAGTCCTTCAAAAAGAATTTTTTTTTCAGTGATATGCAATTATACACTGAATATTGTCTTTAAGGTTTGAGTAGCAATCAAATGGGAGTCCTTAATAAAGGACATACAACACACGCACACGTAATTCCACTTTATCTCCTACTACAATATAAATCGGAGTTCAGTATTCATTTAGAGTATGCATTATACGATTGGCTTGCAGCCGACCGTGATCGTTTTAGTTTAGCAGCTTAAACCAAAACATCGTTTTTTTTGACAATTATAAAAACAACAAATGAAGAATTAATTCTCTCTTGATCCACCTTCCCGTCGAACTTGTCAGATTTCCATTGCAATCGTAAGAAACTTAAATGTACATAGATAATGAATGATATATTATAGATTTCTTATTATTATATAGAGTGTTTCTCAATAAAATTGAAAAAAAAAAATGATTTCCAGTACTTTTTCTTTGGGAATTTCGGGGGGGGGGGGGGGGGGGGTCCGGACCCTGTCGAACAATACCTGAAATCTGTCAAAACATTGCCACATTGCCGAAATACTGCCGTAACTAATACATATGATATTTCTCTGTATTGCTTCACTAATCGCTCCGCTAGTTCTAGCACATCAGTCGTCGATCAAACAATTGCTTCAAAAAATGCTAGTGTGGATTTCACTTGAAAGTCGACGATATAACAATCGAGATTCAGATTCAGGTTAATTTATCAAATTTATCAGATGCAACACTTTTGAGTAATACAGATACATATGTATTCTTTGACACATTTTAGAGTTTACCATTTAGTTTACATTTGAGACGACGAACTGATTTCCGACTCTACACCCAATCTCATATAAAACGAATTCGGTATTGCAAGTGAAAGCATAAATATATGATTCTAGCCGCTCAATCTCGACCCATTGCTCTGAAGGTACGCGTCAACTAGGGCAGACAGGCCGGGCCGCAAAAATCCGCCTGCCATACATTGTTATGGTGGGCCGCACCGGTGCGGATCGCTTTGCGAGTGGATTTGTGCTCGAGCAGAATGGCGCCCCGGTTCGTTCATCACAGTGAACACGGCGATGGGGTCGGCATTTTCCGTTTCCCGTTGGCGTGATCAAAAATCCGTCCCGCACCATTGCGATTTGGCCCGCCTCTAGTGGACGCGTACCTTTAATTCGCGCCGAGAGCCGAGCTCTGGCGCATCTGGCAAAAGTTTTCGTGAAGCTGCTCATCGGGATTTAGAAGAGGAGGTGCTGAAATGGTTCAAAGAAATGCGAGGTCCAAGTGTTACGTTTTCGGGACCAATTATCATGTCGTAGGCAAGAGCAAGCAGAAAATCAAGGAATAGAGAATTTTGATTCCTCAGATGGTTAACAATGACGATTTCTAAAAAGGCGTAACATAACTACGCAGATTTTCACTTTGGCAGATTTGTTCAGTACAGTAGCATATTTATTGCACTCATAAAACGCGAGCGATCGATGCGTGGCTGGATAGGCCTAGATAGACCAAGCGAACTGAGCGAAGTCTAAGTAGTTAGACTATACTACACTAGTACGTACTTACCAATTTGTATTATAAAATAGATATTTACACTATGTAAGTTTGAAAAGGATATGGATTTGTTATAAGCCGCAGACACCAATTTCTTGGCTTCGTATACTGAGTTAAGTACTTAAGGGCGATTTCTGGAAAGCCTGGATAAGGCAAATTCGGCTCTCCAGACGATGTGCTTGAATCTCCATCGTCGCTACATGAGCCACTACACGTCGTTGATTCACTCGATGAACCGCTGGTATGCATCGTTGATTGGCTACTCGAGTAGCTTTCACAACCATTATTCACTTTCGGATGACGATGACCTCGTTGCCGCGGTCTACTACTCGCTGTCGTTACTCTTTCACCATTGATGGTATGTTGGTTAGTATTAATACCACTCGCAGCAATGTTTTCACTATTTGCACTTTTTCCACCCTTCACTGAACTAGTACTAATACAATTTTTTATTTGTGTATTGTTTCCTGTTGCTTCAATTGCACTGTTATTTTTCCCAGATAATCCACCGACATTCGAGGAACATAAAATTTTTTGTTTAAGGCGATCTTCATTACTTAAATAATTGACACTCGGATTTGCAGCCGTGGCTGCGTTGGCATTTGTGTTTGCGCTGTTAGGACGTTGAGTATGAGGATTCTGGCACTTGTTATTGTTATTACCCCCTTCTGGCCAATTATTTTTGGAGTTTTCAAGGTTTACTAAGGTTCCAGTAGCATTTGGCTTTATTTGGCATGCCTCACTTTCAAAGTTCGATTTACCCTCTTGTAACGAGTACAACATCTTATAACGCTCCCTATTGTATTTGGCGTGTGGGGGTGAGGGGTACGGCTATACGGTTTCCATTGCTGAAAAAAATAGAAAGAAAAGGTTTTATTAAGGGTTCAAAGATAAATTCAAGTTTATTAATATAGTACTTAAAGACAACATTTTAATTTGCCATACAATAGTTTATACCTAAAATTGAATTGAAATCCACAAACAAATTTAATTTATTGGCCGCTCAAAAGTGAACTACTCTGAAAGAAAATTTTATTGGAGTACAAGGGAAGTAACGCAGTCATTTTAGTGAGCTTCAGTTCAATTCGAACAAAGCTTAATAACAGGTTGAACTGTATGATGCTTTGAAAAGAGAGAGAAAGACAATTAACCAATCTTCTCGGTTATCAAAAAAAAATATCAAAATATAAAAATATCAAAAAAACACACAGCGAATGCACAAATTAATTCTTCATAAAGTAACAGCATTTTTCTCTCAGTGGTTTATCAAATACTCATTCATTCATTCATATTCATTTCATTTGCGTTTGTTATTTTGCAGGCCCGTGCGCACGGGGGGGTTTTGGGGGCTCAAACCCCCATTGGCCTATTGCTATATATAGGGAAGTAAGGACCTTTTTTTTTTTTTTTTTTGAGGTCATCACATTTAGTATGGGGGAACATGATAACCCCCCCCCCCCCCCCCATCATACATTCCTGCTCACGGGCCTGCTATTTTGCATTGCGTGAACACTCGATATATGCGGTGCGAGGAGAATACCATAACATTCCATAATAAGAAAGAGCAGGTGTACATGTATGTATACATCTCTCTTCTTCCCATTCCAACCCACAAGCTCCACTGAACTGAATGCATCATGATTGGCTGTCTAGAGCCAGCCCACACAACCCAGCACAATTGAACGACTGACTAACTAGTGAGTGAAGAGAATAGAGAAGAATTAATGATTAGTGACTGAACGAGTGATTAGAGAATTTAAATGAAATGAACAGTTCAATTGACGTACTTCACTTAACTAAATTTCTAAAATTAATGACTATAGTTGTAAAGTACTTCACTCCAATGAATTGTTTTGTCAATTGCTATTTGTAAGTGTTTTTTGGCTTACATTTAGTTAATAGTTGGAATAGATCATCAATATCGAACAATTATAGTCCGTCGATAACGATAAATTATGGCGTCGGATAAACTACAGTGTCACATTGAACGAAATCTTTTAGAATTAAATATAATACCTACGCGTTGATTTTTCTTCTTACAATGGAAGTTAATTTTCCTGCGTGTAAAATTTATAAAAAAAAAAAATAATTTGGGTTGAGCTTGCTAAATTTTATACAGTGAAATTCAATCGACTTATTATTAATACAACTAAGACTGAGCAATTGGCTAAATTCGAAACGATTTAAAGAGTCACAAAACAACTACCAACTACATGAAAGTAAATTCTTAGCAAATAGTCTAATTCGATCGCAATCATCATTCAGCGCTTAATTTTTCGTTGTTTTCATAAATTGACATACAGCCCTCGAGCTGACAAAATGAAAACCATAACACGCACACATAATTGAAGTATTTCTTAAATCGACATTTCAGTATCAACAGGTCGTTAAGATATCACTCTCCCCTAGAGGTAATTACGGTCATCGTAGAAATTCTCCCTATTCCGACCTTAAAGACACTTCTTGAAGCCGACTCCGGGGAGTCCATTACCCGCAAATAGAACCATTTGAGGATATGCTCGAATTAATTCAATTTTCCTACCTACTGGTAAAGTTGATTGCTCATCCCCAAGGAAAAAAGTTTTTATCCCTAGCGCAACCCAAGGGAAACCGTTAAATGTGCAGATGAGCGACAGAATTCTGGAGTAAATCTTCTAATTCCCCCGCACCGAATTTCATTACGTTTTTTTGCGAACCGAAGAATGCCAACCATCCAATTTGTTACCACGCACAAATCTGGCATAATTAGTCCAACTGAAAGCGAAGGAAATTTCAATGTGACTATGTGCGTGTAAGTGGGAAAAGTAGCATGTTAATGAATGCCCCTAACGCAAATCGTCCAGACTCTTTTTAAGGCCAAGGAAATTAGTTCGACAATAAGGAGGTCGTCGCTTTTACTGTGTTTCTTACAAGATAAGAATGATAATCTACGTTCTGAGAATATTTCCCTGTAAAGTTCACTTAAAGATTTTGCGAACGGAAAATTTTCGTCTCCGTTTCTCCGATACAGTTTATACTGGAAAGTTGAATCGAAGATTTTATATGGTTATGTGCTGGCCCTTGGGCACGTTATAATCCATGGTTAGGAGTCTGTGAATGACCAAACACTTTATATTCGTATTAACATGGGGAATCTATATATTCTAAAATTCATATCTCCTGAAGAGTTCAAGCCACAAAGTTGAAACTTGATGATTATTTGTAGGCATTATCGGGGAAGTGGCGTAACGTTCGTGAGAGAGAGATGCCAAAACTGGCAGTTCAGAATGATTCAACAAATTTGGGCGCCGCAGAAAAACAAAACCCACTGAAGATCAATTTTATAAACTAAAGAAAGAAAATCGATTTTAAAATCTCGAGAACGGTTTTTACTTCCACGGACTTTTTATGTAATCGCCTAATACCGATTTCAGAATTTTTATTCAACCCCTAAGAACTAAAGCTTGTTGTACATATGTCTACTAATTGCACCATATCTTTTATTATAGATAGGTTGAGATATCAAAATGATTTTCAATTTTCATTACTGCTTTAGGATCTTGATATAAACACCTAAAAATCTTTTCCGACAATTTCCATTTTTATTCCCTAAGTGATTGTAAAGGGTTGGAATAAGTTTATATACATATATGTATATAAATCTCAGATTTGATGGGATATCGAATTGTTTTTTTTCAGGTTGTTAGACAATAAATTTAAATATTTGTCTATACATTGTTGTCAAAACTCCATTGTATCTTTTAATTATGATGGCATACCGACCTCCACCGCAACAAAACCACAAACAGGGATTCATCCCGAGTGACGGTTTCGAAAAACGATTTTTTTGTTTTTGCATAAATTACATCTAAATATAGTGTAGAATATGTGGGTGGAGTGATATTCCGATATTCGAAGCCGTTCGGAAGTTACAGGCCGTTATATTCTCTAAGCTCCTTTGTTGCTTCGAATATAATTAAAAGTTTAGCCGCGTTTTTCTCAAAACGATAGTTTTGAAATTGGTAGACACGATATCTCGAAATCTATCGAATTGATTTCTGTAAAATTTGGTAAACTTATTCCGTACACATATACACAGTTTCCAAACTAGGATAATTGTGATTCATCGAGGGGTTTTTTTTTGGGCAACCTGAAGAAGTCGTAAAAGCACACCAAAATTGACGATAAAATAAGCTGCCAAAAATTAACTGTTCAATATTTTTTGATAATCCTAGTTCGAAAACTAGTTCAAACTTCACAGATTAAAATTCTGTTTGATTTTACTTTATTATTTTAATAATAAAGTATTGTTATCGATTTTTTTTTAAAAAAAATTTGCTACCCTGAAATTTTTTTTTTACACGTTTTATTACTAATAAACACCAAAAAAGCAATAAAAAATTTCAGTCCGTCTGTGCGCCGTACGCCGTCCACCGTACGCCGTCCGCCGTCCGCCGTACGCAAACTCATTTGAGGAATTATAGTTCCCAAGCCCTATGAGTTATTAAATTGATTTTTTTTTATGAATAGACATAGTAGACCCCTTGAAGTTAGAATTTTTTGAGGGGTGAGGGTGTGAGGAGGGAGGTGGGGGAAGCGTTTTAGACGAAAAATTTTGGTTTCTAGATCTCAGCAACCGCTTATGGTAAGAGGCTGAAACTTGAATTTTCTATAAAGCTTTGATAGTGGACCCATTTGCGAAAACATTTAATAATATGGGTGAAGGGGTGTGGGAGTGAAGGGGCAAATAATGCGTCCGAAACGCAAAAAAGTGGAGATCGACACTTTCTAAAATCCATATCTCCTAAACCGTTAAAGGCAAGTAATTAAAACTTAACAAATATTTGTAGTTACACTAGGAGAGTAGATTGAATTAAAAATGTTGGGTGGGGTAGACGCGCACGGGGGTGGGGGGGGGGTTGGTGAAAAGCTTAAGATTACGATATCTCACAAACCACTGGCACCAGAAAAACAAAATTTGGTTTGGGTATAAAGCTTAATAAAAAAAGATTGACCAAAGTAAAATTTTTGAAGGAGGCGGAGGAGCACGGAAGTGGAGAGGATAATAATTTTTCAAAAATAACACGTTTCATATCTCAGTAACAGTGTAAGATAGATGCTTAAAATTTTTACCAGAAGTAGGCCTAATGGAATCCTTGTAGGAAAAAATTTGGAGGTGGGGTGTAGAGGGTAAGGGTGGGGAAGGGTGAGAAGGAGAAAGTTCCGATGATTATATCTTAAGAACCTAAAATGATAGAAAGCTGAAACTTGGTATTTAGATAGAACTATAGTAGTAGCATGGTGGGAAAAATAATTTTTTTTTATAGTATGGTGCAGGGGTGGAGGGTGGTTTTCCTTACTTTTGAACGGCTTATGCTAGAAAGTTGAAACTCGATCCGTATATATAAATCAACTAGAAAAGTAATTGTGATAAAAAAAAATTGGAATATTCATTGGCGTTCGGAGGGGGGGGGCAAAAAAAAAACTATCAGTAAAAATAAAATGCCTATATTTTCACGATTTTCGTTATATTTACTGGGTCTTTCCAAATATTTAATTCATTTTTATTCTTCAGATTCTTCATATGAATACCTAGAAAGTGTTTTCAAGAGTGGTTGTATACTTTTTCATAAATTCCACCATATTTCTCAGGTCTGATCAGATATCGAATATCCTTTCACTTCCACGGACTTGTTTAATAATCACCTATTTTTAGGTTTTTTTTCTTTTTCAACATCTAGACCGCATCCCGGAATATGACCCAATTATATAACTCATATATTACACCATATTCTAACCGCTTCCCGAACTTTTTGTTAGGTTTTCAGTCACAAGCATAACTAGTGATAATAAACAAAGAAATAAACAACCCCAGCAAACGAAAAGGTTCGGAATGATATTAAAAAGATATCTGTAGAAGATATCATCTATCGTGTGAGATATCTTTGTCTGATCGATTGCGATACGATAAAGTGCAAAATGTCCATTAGGTGCGATATCTTTCTAGAGATAAAAATGGGTGAAGGGGAAATTTTTGATTATGTACATCCGGCAAAGTAGTTTTCATATAATATTTATTTTTCGGAACCTAAAATACATAGGTTTCTCTTTAAAATATCGCAAAGATAACAATTTTAGAATAACTCGACTAAACATCAATAATTATCTCCATCCAGATATCGCTATGATACCTTTTAATAATCTTGTGAAAGACTTTCGTTATAATCTCCTATTAGAGATAGAAGGCGATAACCGACGATATCATTACGATATTGTATTGAAGATTATCGTCAAAAATGTTTGCTGGGCACTAGCTTCTTTACTATATATGTATTTATTTATCTTGAAAATTCTGCATAGAAATCTGAATATCTGCCTGCATGTATGTAGCTGTGTTCCTACCTAAGGTAATACTTATTTCACGTCGATTGAAAAGTAATTTATATTCAGTACAAGGGTAAGAATAAGAAAAATACCGTTCATCGCTCTTCGTAAGGATCCACTCAGGAAATTTTTACATCTTTACAAGATCACGTTCTTGTTGCTTGAGTGGTTGTTGAATATGTAACTACTATCCTGACAACCCTCGTGTATAATGTACAATTGATAAAGAATGATTCAACAACGGTTAAAAGTGGTAGACACTTATCTTATCTTTATCTTAACTGCCGGAGTTCAAATCAACAACATGAAAATCGATACTGGGGCAGGCTGTTATATTTTTCAGAAGGGTGGAATTTGTTTTAACCCCCCCCCCCCCCCCCAAGCACTTTGATAGAGTAGGGTGTCTGCCAACTATTAGAACGGGTAATTTGTTTATCTAGTCGCTGACTGATAGCCCATAAAAAATGCGAAAGTGGACGTATCAACTCATATAACAAAAAAATGAAGGAAATAAAAATAACCTTGCAAGTTTAAGGTAGTGTTCAATTGATGGGTTGGTGTAACGCAACAGTTTTACTAAATATGCCAGAAATTAAGTCAGCTGCAATCGGGTAGCTCTTTTGAATAAAGGGTAGAAAATATTTCAAATTTGTTTTACTAGGCAGGTAGTTCCAATATTTGAACTTCTCGTTCTTGAAATACAATTTATCGTAAAGTCTCTGCACGCAGACTTGGAATACTGGTATCATTGGTTTTAATATTAAAATTTAATAAGGAACATGTCTCGGACCCAGGAAATACGAGATGCCCATTTTCAGTGTTTTTCGATATTTCAAGTGTAGACTCCTAATTTATCTTATTTCCAATTCGGAACAAAATGGACTGGCTGACCGTTTACTTAATTACTAGCTATTTATACAGGATAACAAGTTTTCGTCTGCGTATTTAAATAGGTGGCCGAATCGGGAAAGCATAGCTCACACGTACATACTTTTATTTTATTGATTATTTCACGAGGAATGTCACATTTATTATTCAGTACTTAATATTCACTGTTGAGCCGTTGACCTCCTTTACACCACAACTTTTTGGCCACAGGATAGAGTGCGCTTGGCCGCTACGTATTTACCTGTAGTACTAAAACAGCCTGTGTTCGTCTATAGTAAATTCGGTTCATCTTAGCCCCGTGTTGTCCTGGATAGCGTTAGTAAGCGAAGTCAGGGAACTCTTAAGGGAACCATATACGTACAACACGTATGTATGTATACCTACTGTACTTATACAAAAAAACATGCACGAATAATTTTCTGTTGAGAAAATCAACGTAATACTAGGCTACCAGATGCGTTGTTAACGTACGATTCAAAATGTGGCACATGGGTATCACAAAATTTAAAGAACGTAAAAATGTTAAATGCTTGAAACATAAAAAAAGTTACCAACAAACAGCACAAGTTTATTATTTTTTGGGAGGAAGTCGGGGAAGCGAATAAAGTCGAGGTGCAACGCTACTCTAGTATCCTTAAATCACCAATTATGGTGTAGGGTTATAGTGTGGAACGCGGTGAAAGTCGAATGTTATACCGGTTATTTTGATACAAAAAGGCAATCTGCAAGTTAATTCTATCAGCAGGAAGCTTTTGTATATGATTTAACGTCCAGCATTCAACTTCCAACAGTCAAGATGGAATTCTAAACTCCAATTTAAATTGTAATAAAGCAGAGTAAGAAGTGCGCATGTAGTTGGAATTGTAGTGAAATTTTCCTTCTCCAAGGATTTTCACATTGAGGCTGCAAGAGTGACTCCCGTGCGTATTTATCCCTTTACCTGGGACCATTTCGATATTAATTTGTATAAATTTTCAAATTCCTAGTTGAAGTTATTGGGTAATGTTCATATGGACAGATGCTTTTACACGGAGAAGTGAAGGTGTTTCTCTCATTAGCAAACCGTTTCAGGCTCAACTATTTCTTGACTTAACAATGGATTCCGAACAGAGCCGAGTCATGTAGGAGTAAACTGAACAATTATGTGAAGTGAGTAAATAAAGTAACTTACTAATTTTAGTGAGCTACAGTTCAATTTGAAGATGACAACGCGATTGCAAATGAAGGAAGAAATAACGGAGTAACGAACGCAATGAAAAGAAAGGCTGCCAAAGAATCCTCTAGTTCCGTCCGCCACTAGCCCTGACCAGAATGGACTTAAGGAATCTTAACAACTTTTCGTCAAACGCCTTAAGGCACGTAAAGTTTGTGGCAAAACTTAATGAATCTTATACCCAACCACAATAGCCTTAAGGTAAGAGAAGTTTGACAGCTAAAAAAGTCAAATATCGGCCGTCAAATACTCATCAAGAGAGTGTAAATTAAAATAAATTTTTCTTTTTTAAAGTGGAGTTAACTATAAATCACAAGTCTGAAGTCACAAAGTACAAAAATTTCGGAAAATCTGTGAATAAATGTCAAACACATAAGTTTGCTTAAGTTTCTACGCTCAGAACCGTACACTTAAGTTTTAACGAAAGTTTGGAAAAGTCAACGAAAGATGCCCTAAGTCCATTCTGGCTGTCTACGTGCATTTCTATACAGTCGTAGAAAAACTTAAGCTGCCTTAAGGTGCCTTAAGTCTATTCTGGTCAGGGCTACTATCGGAAACACGCACAGTTAAAATACAACTCAATTCTTCTCGAAGCAAAGCTCTTCTCTCTCAAAGGTCCATCATATAGGATATTTCATATGCCTGTGTGTTTAGTAGAAATATTAGCTAATGTATCTGTGGCTACAGAGAATAACTAGTTAAGTCTAAAACGAGACTGTTTAGGGTAGCAGTTTCTTTCTATTTTTGCTATTGAACCAATAGTGTAAATCCAGTGCTTGTGAAAAAATTTAATTTATCAACAAGAACTTCTCCACAGTGAGTGTAAGTCTTGGGAGATGACCACAGTACACTTATCCCATTTAGCTTTTTTTCGACTTACCAAGTTATTCCCTGTGACCAGAAAACCTAGTGTCTAGGTACACCAAGTAAGAAAACCGACTAGTTCGTAACTAGTTTCTTAGGAGGCCTCAGTAGTTCCGCAATAGGTGTTTTTACATGGAGCAAACTAACTTTTGTACAGCTTTGTCATAGGGTGACATCACTTCGCCCTTAATACATTACAATTAGTGCTCAGGGAAATAAACGGTGAAGTACTTCACATTGAACTAGTAACAATGCACTATTTTGGAACTAGTTTTATAATCAGTTCTCAGGGAAATACACGCGTAACTACTTCACATTGAACTAGTAGCAATTATGACTAATAATTCAAACGTGACAAATTTTCTTTTACAGCCCTGTACCTCTGTGAATATCGTAATATGTACCAATATGATTATTGTAGAAAATGCATTAGTCAAATATTTTGATCCTACTTTGTGGCTATACGCGTCTTAAAAAATGGAATTTTACTTTATTATTTAAATAATACAGTATTATAATCGATTTAAAAGAAATTTATTTTTTTTTTAAGTTTCATCACTAGTAGACGCGTATGTGGATTCCGGACGTGCGTCAACCGCTGTACGCAAAATTATTTAAGGGCTCGTAGCTCCCAAGCCGTTTGAGATATTAAAGTGAATTTTTGTATAAGTTAACTGAGTAGGAGGGTAAGGTTTTCAAACTAGCATTACCTGTATCGTCTAAAAAAAATCTGGAACATATGCCTTATTTTCACCGAATTAAAATTACCCTCCCCTTAAGTGACCAGTGGCGTTCGGGGATGGAGTAAAAAACTATAGATTACAATATCTGACGAACCAGTTGAACTAGAAGAAAAATAAATATTCCGTTATATCTCGAGAACCTATAATAAGGCTGAAACTAGGTATTTAGATAGAGTGGCATGTTGGAAAAATATAATTTGCTATGTTAGAAGACTGCGGGATGTTTTTTCCCTTCTATACAACAGCTTATGCAAAAAGTTGAACCTCGGTATGTACATATGTATATGTAAATCAACAAAAAAAAATAATTGGTGGTCGTAAGGGGTATACAAAAAACCGATGAGTGAAAATGGAATGCATATATTTTCACGATTTTCGTGATATCTCTTAGGTTTTTTTAAAATATTGAATTAATATTTATTTTACAAATTCTTCACATAAATGTCTAGAAACTGTTTTCACGAAATCAGTAATATCCCTCAGATGTTTTTAGCTATATCAGATAACTATTTATCCCTACGGGTTTGGTTAATAATCACTTAAGACCCGTTTTCAAAATTTCTTTTCTTTCCAATCCCTTACTTCCTCACTTACTTACGATGGCGCTACAGTTCAAATCGGACCTTGGCCTCCTGAATGTGCCGCCTCCAGCCTTCTCGGTTCAGTGACCGCGTCCTCCAGTTTCTTCATCTTAGAAGTGATTTGCTGTCTGCGTCAATAGAGTCCTCCCAGCGCTTTCATAGTTTTCCAACTGGTCTTTGTTCATAGACGTTTCGCTTCCATAGCATAGCACAGGTCTCATTATTGTTTTGTATAGTTTAAGCTTTGTTTTTCTGTGCACATTTTTGTTTTTAATTATTAGAAGTACCAAATAATACGTCTTATTTGCCATCATTATTCTTCTTTTAATTTCGATGGATACACTTCCATTCTAGGTTGAAGTCTCCTACTGTAATATTTTGTCTGATTGGCATGTTTTTTCTAGTTTGTGTCATAACTTTGGTTTTGCTTTCGTTAATACGTAATCCAACTTCCCGAATCAAGGTTTACAAATATTTCTTTGGCTCTCTCCAGGGATCTTTGCGAGTATATTTATGTCGTCGACATATGCTACTAGTTGTGTGGATTTGAAGCATAGTGTTCCGTTGGTGTCAACTGGCAGTTTCCGAACAACATATTCCACTGTCATATTGAAAAGCCTTGGTGCCAGGCTATCACCTTGTTTAAGCCCGTTGTCAGTTCTAAAGCTGGAAGTCAGATCATTTTCCACTCTGACTTATGACAGAGAATCCCTTAGAGGGTATAAAATAGTTGAAGACTTTTTCACGAATTCCATCACATCTCTTATGCGTGATAAGACTTCGAATTAGTTCTTACTTGATCGGTCTTTAGGATTATACTTAGTCGTGCAGAGCGGTTGAATATATTGCCTCAAATTCCTAAATATGTCTTAGATTTGATGAGATATCGAGTAAATTTATGTGGTTTCACTGTTTCTGAAATATTATTTTATGAAGATTTTTGTTACTCCACCTCCGCACATCAATAAAAATCTGAACTTTTTTAGCTGTGATTACTTATCTAGTTCATTTACATACAACGTACTACGTTCCAACTATGTAGCATAAGCCGCTTCTGGTACAAGAAAAATTAATCTACACCCCTGTAACTTGCTACGACTACAAACAATTTTATTTTTCCTGGATATCTTTATAGTGTCTCTAAATACTTGTCAATTTTTAACTTTCTATCCTTTGCAGTTTTGGAGAAATAAAAATCGGTTTCTTGTCTTTTCCACTTACAAACTTTTACCGGATCCGTCGAAGGCTAGTCATTATTTTCACTTACTTGCGTATCGCAGATTACAAATCGGTTAACCGCCGAAAATGTGGAAGCTTTGGGATTCATTGTTTGTTAATGAAAAACCAGTGCTTCATTTAGTTTATGTCTCAAAAGTTCGGGGTGGTTTAGGTCTAGTATTTCGTTTAAGTAGTCAGGAAGGATAGGCTCCATTAAACTATATCATTAAAACATTCGACATTTTCAATATCACAATAAATCTTTCACTGAACGGATTTAAATGACTTGAAACACAAATCTACTTCCCAATCCAATTTATTCTCAGTTACTTCTGAGATTTCATAGAGCTGAGTGCTTAAGTTTTCATTAAAAATGGCTCAGTATTGTAGCATTTTATTAATACCTGTAATCTTTTGAACAGACACCTTATTTCTTATTCCGGACAAGTTGTTGCGAATAAGTTCTTTGAATATATTTTTAGTACAATATCTCTCTTAAGTATTCATTGGGGGTAGCCAAGTCTTGACGGTGATTAGGGTCAATAAATTGGTCATATTGCGTCCTGGTTTTCTAAGATTCTACTTGAAATGAATAATGTCTTCAACGAGTATTTGAGCAAAGAAGCAACAATTCGAACTCATACATACATATTTCTACGTAAATATGCAACTCTGAATTTAAGATTTCAGAACTGGTCCACTTGAAAGTGGAGGTTGATCTTCACGAGCACAACCACAAACCATCATAGTTGGTCCAAAGTCATTCCAATGGATTACTTATCCAAAAATTAATATATTTTCTTAATTTTGAATTTAGTGGCTTACAGATGTATACCTAAATGATATTAAAAAGTTTTCTTTCAATAAAAAGTAATACGCCTTAGATATGTACATACCTCTTTATGAACAAAAAGTCTCGAAGCGGACAAAATATCTGCAATTGTTCCGAAGACGCTATAAATATTTTCCAAAAATACCGCTCTAGGAAACTGTGCGTGTACTGCAGCTCGAATTAAAGTTGTGTCCGTGTACTTGTCGTCGTACTCATTGAACTATTTTTGTAATTGCTTTGCTTTCAATTCACTTGCGCTCACACTATGGAAAAAACTTATCGCAGCGTAAAACAAATGTTTATTTCTATTGATAGTCCTGCAGTGATGGTATGCACCAAGATTAGAACTCCCAATTCCACCAGCCTTGCTGTGGGAAACGGGTGAAACGTCGTTGAAAATTATTTCACATGTACAGAATCACCATTAATCGACGGTCGGATCCTAATTAAAATTTCCACCGCTGTGCGCTAAAAATGACACAGCACCTTTCCGGACATTTCGCTCACCTGGACCTGGCTATTTGCATTTATGGTCACACCGAAAATCGGAAATTTAAAATTTAAGGGTCGTCGCACACTCAGCACTTTCAAGTGATATTGAAATTGAAAAGAAAATCGTTATCGAGGAACCGAATCAACGAGTATCGAACGCGAAAAACTATTGAAAACTTTTACGACGACGGGACCTAGTCAAGACCGGGCGAAATTATCTTCAAGTGCAAAATGGAAACTGGGTACTAGGCTCACTTGGGCTATAAATATTCCAGCAACTAGGTCTTAATTCGCCATTAAAACGAAATTTCGTGCCCGAACGGTCTGAATCATGAATTTTTGAAAAAATCAGCCCACACTGAGAGCTATCTACACATACAATAACAGCGCACAATTCAGTGAACATGAACACAACACAAACCAAACTGAAAGCTGGATGGACTTGACGAAACGAAAAATTGGGAAATGATATCCGCTCGGAGGCTGGGCGCCTACTGGAGTTTTTCCCGAAACAGAATCTCACTTTTCAAGAACCGACACCGAGCAGAGTACCGATCCGCATCGGATAGGCTTCACTTAGTAAAGGTTCTCCAGAAAGAAAACTCGGGAGTGGAGACCCATCAGCCCAGGTTGGTTCCAATTCCCCATGGAGAAGGACTTCTCAACTGGCAAGGCAGTAGGTGAAAGTCCACAAGACTGGGGGTGGGGTGCATTCGGTTTTGGCGCCTGCGCTATCCTTGACTCTCACTTTCCCGTTGCCTCCCGGACATGAGGAAAACTTCCATATGTAGTGGATCTGGAGATAAGTCACAAGAGATCCGCAATTTTCCGTGAAATGTGGTGGCGAATTTAGCTGGAAGTGGAGCTTAAAAGTTCGGCGGCATAACAACAGAAACTTCGTCCGGGAGAACATAGTGCCCAAACACCAACTGTTGGGCCTTGCCAGGAACTGCTCCATTTCTATGTCAAAAATATGACACATGATGCTGGAAAAGCAAATCCTTCGCCATTCCACTAGACACGAGCAACAGTTGAAAATTCCGAGCCAGGAAGCTCACAGCTGTGTGTGGTACTGATGGTACGTGTCGCGCTATATCGGAAAATGGAAAATGCATTTTCCTGGAGTTGTAAGCACTTAAAGAACCAAACTGGTGATTCCAGTCACTTGCATGTTCGATTTTACTATTTACTGGAGCTTCACATTTTATCACCGTGCCAGGCTTTCATAATAGGGGCATATTCATTTAGTTATTTATGGGAGAACAGAAACTCTTGCGAAAATTAATACATGCATGCATAACAGAACAACAATAAAGCATAGCACGATAGATAAGGCATAATTCTTTTGGTAATAAACATTTTTTTTTATTAAATTATATATAAAAATACTGCAGTCGGTCGACTGCTGGTCTATTGTACGATACTCTAGATGAAATACTGAACGTCGATTTATATTGTAGTTGGGGATAAAGCAGAATAGTTTTAGTTTGTCCTTTAATAACGACCCGCATATCGTCTTTTAATTTCGAATAACAACCTAATTCGTGCGGGAGGTGTAGGAAGGACTTATTCGATTTCTAACATAGGCACGTCTTCGACTTCGGTGGCCTTACAACGCACTGTTCTGTTCATTGAACTCGGACCTTAATCTTATCTTGGACGGGGGCGAGAAAAATAGTGTAGAGTTCAATGGCTCCAAAATACAGTACTATCATCTATCCAAATTCCTAGGTTGAAGGATTAAAAAGTTTTCGGAAAATATTGTTGAACACGTCTCTTAAGGATTCTTTGTATGGAACTACCGGAAAGGGTAAAAGGATTTCGTTGGCCAAGTATATTACGACCTTTATATTCAATCATAACTAATTTGTACAAAGTTCTGAATGCGTGGATGAACAATTTACCTAGTTCCAGACATTAAATTGAAAACGGGAGGTATCGTCTTTTACTTTCAAGTAGCAATCAAACGAGAATTATTATTAAAGGACAAACTACATGAGCTCTCCTTATTCAACTTTGTCCCCAACTGCGATATAAATCGGAGTTCAGAATTTCACCTAGAGTAAGGGAGAAGCACTAAATATTGATCATATTAATCACTAGTATTAAGTCAAGAATGTTTTAAAAAAAATATATATATGTAAATTCTAGTTAACGTTGAATCCGGTATCCGTTTGCTAATATACCTACGAATACTTTTTATTTTTTAGAGTAACAATTATAATTCATATCGATAGTGTAATTGTTTCCTAATTTAGAGATAGCTATGACCTATTATAAAATATTATTAGAACTAAAGATATTGGTAAAACTAATACAGTTGAAACTTTTTCTTGTGTTGCTATATTGGCAGCATTAAGGACATTGCCGTAAATAGCAAATGTTAATAGATCAGATCTAGGTTTCATCAGCTGGTACTGAACCGTGTTATTGTTATCTACTCCCCTGTAAGAATATATTGACATTAATCAGAAAATATTCAATATAGTACCAATAGAATAACTTACTTTTTTACATTGAAGTAGAATTCATCAATAGGAAGCGGCATATAACTAGAATCCAAACTGTTTGGCATGATTACCATCGCTTTTGAATCTTTGAAATTCCCCTTTATTTGAATACTCTCGAAGATGAAATCGTTTTCTACGTTGACAGTATTATTGAAAATAGTTCCGCAGGATGCAATACTTTTGTCCGTGCACGCCATAATAGCACATAGTTTAAGTGCACCTTTGGCTACTCCAGAGTAAGTTCGAACCCCACTGTACGCAGCAAATCTGTAGAAATAGTTACTGGAATTACCAGAAACTTGTTGCGGATTCGTGCTGATGTAAAAATTGCAGCATATGTCATTGTTGCAAATTTCCTGGCTGATGGACTTTTCAAGCGTATTTACTAGGGAAGTGTTATACAAATCAATATGGTCACGTTTCAGAAAAAGGTACCCAGGCTTGGTATTGTTCTCGACTCGTTTCGATACTATTTGTCCTTTTGCTCCATGCTTGGGTACTACAGCTACGTAAAGTTCCCTTTCTTCATGAGTTTGCATAACTGATATAAGAGCTCCTTTCTTCCCAGCATAAATCCCTGTACCGGTACTACCGACCGCAGCGTTATTCGCGCCGGCCGCAAGTAAATTAACATCGTTCGCATATGACCATGAAGATTGAACTTGTACAGCTTTCAGAAAACATAAAAAAATATTTATTTTTATTGGTGTTTATTATTTTTACTTGAGATTTATAAAATCTATAATACCTGTGAGAAACGGCAACTCGGAGAACCACATTGTCGGGAAGATCATATCGGTAATTCCACGTGAGATCAACTCTTGCGAGGGAGTGTTGAACAGTATGTCAAAGCATATGAAATGACCGAAACGTACTCCGAAATCGGTGTCAAAAACACCATACTCGGGGTTAAGAGTCACGTTTTTGTTTCGTTCACCAAACAAATTCCATTTCCGGTATCGTGAAATCACAACTCCATTCCTGTCGAATACGACATTGGTGTTATAGATGTTTAGCCCATTAATAGCACAAGGTCTAGTATCACCTATGCTTTCTTGAGAAGCGACCGTGCAATTATCTTTTTCATTTACATTAATAACTATGTACTTCCGAGTGATCTTCGCCGCACATGATATACTCGCTAAAAAATCCTCGTACGAGTTGTTACCACATGGAACAACTTGGCTCTTCGGGTCCGGAATATATGTTAAGGTGAATTCCGTATTAAAAGTCATTTCAGGAAATACTATAATATCAGTATCCTTAGCCTTTTCCGAGTAAATAATACGACAGTACTCTGATGCGCTTGTATCATTGAAGTACTTAAAGGTTGGCATAAACTCAACTACGCCAGCAACATAGGTGCTCCCATCTGGTATGGATATCTGGAAAAAAAAGTAAATTGGTGGTAAAATTGGTTTTTTAAAAATAATAAATTATGAGAAAGAGGAAAAAAGTAAGGCCCCGACCTTAAGGCTTTTACCGAGATTCTGTAAAATGGGTACTAGTTATAAACTCCTTTCCTCGCAAAATCGAAAGCTAAGAATCGCAAAATCCATAGCTCAGAATGTTAGTAAAGTTAAATGATTGCTGCTGATGAAAAAGATATGTACACTCCTTTCAAGTGCAAAATGGAAACTGGGTACTAGGCTCACTTGGGCTATAAATATTCCAGCAACTAGGTCTTAATTCGCCATTAAAACGAAATTTCGTGCCCGAACGGTCTGAATCATGAATTTTTGAAAAAATCAGCCCACACTGAGAGCTATCTACACATACAATAACAGCGCACAATTCAGTGAACATGAACACAACACAAACCAAACTGAAAGCTGGATGGACTTGACGAAACGAAAAATTGGGAAATGATATCCGCTCGGAGGCTGGGCGCCTACTGGAGTTTTTCCCGAAACAGAATCTCACTTTTCAAGAACCGACACCGAGCAGAGTACCGATCCGCATCGGATAGGCTTCACTTAGTAAAGGTTCTCCAGAAAGAAAACTCGGGAGTGGAGACCCATCAGCCCAGGTTGGTTCCAATTCCCCATGGAGAAGGACTTCTCAACTGGCAAGGCAGTAGGTGAAAGTCCACAAGACTGGGGGTGGGGTGCATTCGGTTTTGGCGCCTGCGCTATCCTTGACTCTCACTTTCCCGTTGCCTCCCGGACATGAGGAAAACTTCCATATGTAGTGGATCTGGAGATAAGTCACAAGAGATCCGCAATTTTCCGTGAAATGTGGTGGCGAATTTAGCTGGAAGTGGAGCTTAAAAGTTCGGCGGCATAACAACAGAAACTTCGTCCGGGAGAACATAGTGCCCAAACACCAACTGTTGGGCCTTGCCAGGAACTGCTCCATTTCTATGTCAAAAATATGACACATGATGCTGGAAAAGCAAATCCTTCGCCATTCCACTAGACACGAGCAACAGTTGAAAATTCCGAGCCAGGAAGCTCACAGCTGTGTGTGGTACTGATGGTACGTGTCGCGCTATATCGGAAAATGGAAAATGCATTTTCCTGGAGTTGTAAGCACTTAAAGAACCAAACTGGTGATTCCAGTCACTTGCATGTTCGATTTTACTATTTACTGGAGCTTCACATTTTATCACCGTGCCAGGCTTTCATAATAGGGGCATATTCATTTAGTTATTTATGGGAGAACAGAAACTCTTGCGAAAATTAATACATGCATTAAGGTGAATTCCGTATTAAAAGTCATTTCAGGAAATACTATAATATCAGTATCCTTAGCCTTTTCCGAGTAAATAATACGACAGTACTCTGATGCGCTTGTATCATTGAAGTACTTAAAGGTTGGCATAAACTCAACTACGCCAGCAACATAGGTGCTCCCATCTGGTATGGATATCTGGAAAAAAAAGTAAATTGGTGGTAAAATTGGTTTTTTAAAAATAATAAATTATGAGAAAGAGGAAAAAAGTAAGGCCCCGACCTTAAGGCTTTTACCGAGATTCTGTAAAATGGGTACTAGTTATAAACTCCTTTCCTCGCAAAATCGAAAGCTAAGAATCGCAAAATCCATAGCTCAGAATGTTAGTAAAGTTAAATGATTGCTGCTGATGAAAAAGATATGTACACTCCTTTCTTCAAAGTGGTTACTTTGCCACACGACTGGGGAATACTGGTAATGTATATTGGAATCAAAGTTTATGAGGGTGGAGGTCCGGAATGGAGGTTTCAAAAACGTTTGACTACAATATCTTCCAAACTCCTTGATATCGCGAAGCAGTTCATAAATTACCCTCAACTATAACGTTCCAAAATTTGTGGTCCCGAGAAGGTTACAATAAATAACGTTCCTCCTGGTTACTGGTTGTCATTCGCATAGTAGACTAAATGTGTTCTGCAGTTCTATCCAAAATGTAATAAGGCTGCACTATGCGCTCAGACTTTTGTTATATTTTCTACTATTTTCGAAATTCGAAATAATGTACAAAATCACTTTACAACTCCTTGGGGTTTCTAGAAAAATTGCTGAATTGTTTCTTAGAATTCGACATTACAACGCACCCAGAGATACATTAGATTTCTTGGAAACGTATATACAATTTATAGGTCGCCTTGCGAAATATCGAAAAGACTTGTAAAAAAAAAAGTTTTACGCGTTTATATGAAGAGCCAGAATTCTGTATTTGGCCTAAATAGCTTGCTGCACTGTTTTAAAAAAAATTAATTTTCAGTACAATTTTTACTAGAAGTTTCCAGTATATTTCATTTAAAGTAAAAGTACCCATTTCAATTACTTTTACCTGAAATTACTGGTATTAGTAAATTATTCATGCACTTTTCAACTGAACCGTACAATTTAAAATTACGCAACATTTTGTGTAAAATTTACTATACATATTTATAAATGCATTGCAAATTACTTTCTTTTTCGAGTTATTCTATTTGTTTATTTGAATTTCATGACAAAAAACTATATGAAATATATGAAACCCCAAAGTTTGATGCAAGTAAGAAATAATATTAAAAGTAGAAATAAGTGTATCTTGCTAGCTATAAACTTTTTAAAAGTGTAATTTGAAATTTACTGATTGCAAATTGAAATTTACTGCCCGAAAATTGAAAATTGCATTCAAATGGAAGTTGTGTCATATTTCCCTACTATTCAAAACATGTAAAAGTCAATGGATTTTTTTTACAAAAAACTTGATTTGTTTGTCAACCACCTTTGTGTTCCACCGACCCTCTCAAAAATATTACACATGGCGTAATTGGTTTGAAAGAAATTGTAGTCACCCCTGTAGCTCCACACACCACCTCACTCCATAAAATATACGATATACACTCCTAGTACAAACAATCATTAAACTTTAATTTTGTATCAACCATAATATTATTTTAGAATGTCTCGCTTTAATTTTGCTATAGCGTTTCAGGTGCATTGCTTTCCCTTGACTGCCATACTCCTTAACGCTCGTCTACCATTTGGAACTGGCACCACTATCATTGCTCTGTATATATTCTAAGTTTTAACTTTCTTGCATAAACAGATACTCAGATATAGAAACCAAAATTATTATTTTAAAACCCTGCATGCATTTTTATACTCTGGATAAAATTTGTTTAAATTGTTACTGAGATTTCAAACATCAAATTTGTCGTTTAATGTACAAACAAATGTACTTACAGACAACAATGAATACAACACTTTCGTTTAACTATAAAATCCTAACCTGTTTGGTCGGGAGTACCATCAATGCAATAATTAACAAAATATAACGCAGCCATTGCAGATTCATTTTTAGTAGGCACATCACTTAGCAGTAACTATTATACTTCACAGCACTCAGGTGAGCAGCTATAAATATACTTCTAATTATTTCCACGAATACAAATATTAAATTCAAATTGAAACGCTCTTTATAAAAATTATAATAAACCTGTTTTAATAAGTTAGGAGCGGTACCTAGCACCCCGTACTCTTAAATTGACTGAACTGAATAATAAAAATGCCGACAGTGTCTTGCAGGTACTTCTCACCCTCAACTGCTTATCCTTCATTAGTCAATTTTATCTGTTACGAGTACTAGTTAATAATATACATATTCTTAAAATAAATATATGGAAAGCAATTGAATGTATGGATGTACGTAAATATGTATATTTGGGCTAGAGACCGTAATCTCAATAAATGGGAAACAAAAGTAAAAAATATTGTTTTACAAAGTATTAATTTTTACTAATAAATTATCAATAAAAGGTCATTCACAAATTGCTAAATTGAGTTTTAAAAATATTATTGTATACCTATACATGTTTTCCATACTTGTAGGTAGCATGACTTTCACAATATCAAAGTCTACTTCGGACGTAACTAAAAGTAATTTGAACGTGATAAATGCCGGACGAGATAAGACAATCTTGTCTGGCTTTTGGTGTTTGTACAGATTTGTTCTTTGTTAAGTTTTTATTTTTAAAAATCTGTTATCTTAAAAGACTGATTTGATTATGAGCAAGTTGTCAATATTAGTAGCATCAACTGATTATTTTATTTTTGTGAAAAGTCTAAGGTCATCTAATAATGGCAGCTAAAGTATAAAATTTTTTGTTAGTTTTAGTTTTTATTTTGAATTATTTATACCTACATATGTCTAATCAGTTGCGGTCAATAGATAGATACATATGGGTGCAGTCCTTTGATTACAGCAACTTTATGGTCTGTTTTCCACAAGCTAAACTACTTACTTTTTTATCAACAATTTTATTCTTATCTTCATAAAACAACTGGAAAAGACAATTTTATTCTATTTAAATAAAATTTATTTAACAAAATTGTGCAGAAAACACAAAATAGATAAATAAAAACAGATCTGCAAAAAGTAGTAAAAAGGACACAACATTATTAGTTTTTGGGTAGAAGTCCGAAACGTGATTAATGCTGTGATGCGATGACGGTTACTGACGGCGACTGATAACCTAAAAAATAACCAGGAGGCTCAAAACCAAATTCACTTTAGAAATTTTTAAAAGAATATTTTATCTTATTGAAATTTTTTTTTTCTATCTAATTTTTTTGTTAGTTATACCCATGGAGATATAAATGAAGGAGATGGCAACATGCCGTTTCAGTATAAAGCTTTTTGAATCATTTTGACGTTTTTGTATGGAGCCTTTCATGCCAGGTGGCAGTGAAATGCACATATTAGCCTTGTATTCAAAGGTTGACCTTTTTTACTTTTCAAGACCGTAGTATAACATACATGTGAGTAAGATGCTGATAGTAGCATAGTGAATATTGCCGGTCCTTTGCGAGAAATCGTCCTGCTTCAAAACAGTCCCTGCTCGCCATCTCCACTATATATATCTCCATGGTTTTACCTATAGTATGTTAAAGTTTTCGCAAAAATGGAGTCCAAGTCCTCTTTGAAAATTCATATCTCTGTTAGTTTTTATCATAGAATAATAAAATAGGACTTATTTTAAAGGGGAAGGTTGTCGTAAAATAAGAAAAATACTAATCAAATTTATCCTTAAACTTTTTTCAATGATAACGATTTTGTCCTCTATCCTTGAGTATCTCAAAAAATAATTTTTTTTATATTTTGTTTATTATACTACTGTTTTTCAAAATATGTATATCAAAAAATCAACTTGGGATCTCAATGGGATCGGAGTAAAAAAATCTAACATCATCAAAAATTTGAAATCATTTTTTTCTTTTCACTAATTCTTCGAGTATATAAATTTTCAAAAGAACGTGCGATGCTAAGGTTGCAGTTTAGGCGAATCTTGATGGAATGATCCAATTTCTAAATCTGCCCCTAGAAGAGATTAAACAATAAAATCCATTCAATTGATGTAAACACAATGCATTCCGGATATACATATATTTAGCAGGATGGGTTAGTTCTAGTCCAGCTCTTTGTTAGTGCAAACATTGCATTTTAAGATCCAAGTACACGTACGTTCCACCTATGACATCGTGAGTTTTAAATAAGCAACTCAGTATGGTTGATGGATAGCAGATTTCAATTCCTTACTTAGAATTCCTTGTACGCATTCTGTTGAACTTCCATTTCTTTATCAGCAACCTCACTTCCAAATCCGTAAACGTTTCTATCGACAAACATATTCTGCCAAGTATTTCTTATCTTCCTCAATAGAATCTTGTAGAAAAGCTTTAGCCTAGAACTTCTGGCGCCAATAATTTTTATGACCGTTATGAAAGGTTAACCACCCGAAAGGAGATATCCAGAATTTGAAGCATGTAAGCGAATTCGGAAAGCCTTAATATTTCAAGAAGCGTATTGAACTTTGCAAACATGGTGTTCATTTGTATTCTCGATCCCAATACTGCGCAAATATTTGCGAAGTGTCAAATTGCATCAACCCCAACACCATTAGAGCGTAAGCAAAGAAATCAAACATCCATCTGGCAGTAATGAAATTAGCTGACTAATTTGGCGTCCAATACGCTCCCCAAGCAATAAACAATCTCGTAAAGTGGACTCACAATTTCAAACCACTCAACTTTTTGGAGGTCGACAATGTAAATCAAACTCCTCTCGGGGCATGTGAAAAGGAGAATGAAGTATTGGGTACATACCGTCTGTGTTGAACTTTCAAGGCCTTCCTCAGCACAACCCTGTGGCCTGAAGTGAACTTGGCACGTTCGTGGTACCCATTCGTTTTGTGGTATATTTTGAAAGAATAAACAACTTTTATCGTTCGATTCTCACAGTAACATTTTCGAGATTTGAAGTTGGATCACGTTACCAAACATCTGTCCTAATTCGGAAAATTTCAAGCACGCTTACTACTTCAGATATTGCGGAGTTCAGACAGTGGCGAGGACACCCCCAGATGTCAAAGAGATTAGAACGTGACTTGACTGTATTAATCCAATCAATTGCCTTTTCATTATGACTTCAGAAGTGTTGCCTAAATACTGACGCATACACACGCCCACGAGAGGATGTAAAAGATTGGAAGAGTAATTAGGAACTAATCAACGGACATCCCTGCAGTCGTTCTCTTAATTAATTTCCGGTCAATTTACGTGCCGCGTTGCCCAATAAACTCAACAGGGTGAACTAATTTGGTTTCGGGACTGTGTCCGCTGAATGTATGTCAACCAATTTATAAGCATACCTTGGTGGATAAGGACCAGCGTCCTGTTCATTCGGCAATGAATCAAAAGTCTATTAATTAGCCACTAGCTTTTCAAGGTTCAACTGGAATTGATGCGGAAATTATCAAACGATTCGAAAATAAATTGGTAAAGATTCCCAATCTTTCCTTTTTCCTAAAAATCACCGGGAGTAACAAAAATTCAATGTGACAACTATACAAGCTTCTGAAAGGCTAAATTGACTTCAAATAGTGGGAAGTGGAACTACACAATCGGACTTATCACCTTCTCCCACATCGGTGGAGTCTACCTGGATGAAAAAGTTTATCAGCTACCCATACATCTTCGATAAATACATGAATCACTGGCTAAACTTGATAAAGGATACAATCACTCAATCCAGATGTGTTCATTAGGCCGGTGTCGGCCGCTTTGTCAGACTTATATTATACCAAATAACAAAAGTGAGATATAGAACTATGGAAGTAAGACATACTTACGGAGTGCGTTGTAGAATAAGTATAGGCATGGCTAGCAGAACTACAACGTCACCGTACTGATAAGAGGGTGAAAACTATACATAGCTGATTTAATTGAATGGCTGATCCTTACCTTACTTTAAGGTTGATAAGAAAAATAAGGTAAAAACATACCGACAGTCACGATAAGCTGATGAATCGATCTGAACTCTGATTTATATGGTATAGTTGGAGCATGAAGCAAAAGAAAAAAGGAATAAGCATAGTCCTTTATTAAGGACTTATATAAGTAAAACGTTTCGAATAGCCTTCTGGTTATTGTTTAGGTTAATAGTCGGCATTAAACGCGTTCCAGGCTCCTGCCCAAGAACAATAAGACAACAGACTGGGAGCAATTCTATTATTTTATGGGTGGATGTCTGGAACGTGTTTAATGCTGAGATGCGGTGTTGGTAACTTACGACCCGTTTCGGTTGAACATTTAAAAATCGTGAAAATAACTTTCTGGCAAATGACCAGGAAGAAATAAATTTGATATCTTATCAGATCTAAAATTTGTAGGAATTCGTGAAAATGTGTGCTTCTTTATACTACCTCGGAGGTTGAATATTTTAAAATACTAGTAGGCTATTATATAAAAACTCTGCAGAAGTTATAGCCAACTTCATATCTCGTCAAACCAAAAGATATGTTTAATATTATGAAAACATATGCAACCCTCTTACACCCACTTGAGAGTTGAATATTGAACAATCCAGAAATTTAAATTTAAAATATATAAAAAAAACCCGAGGAAGTAATCACAATTTTCATGTCCCTAAGAAGTATAACGGAATTCGTGAAAACGTGTTCAACACTTTTATCCGCTTTTAGGGGTTGAAAAGGCAAAACGCTTGTGTTTTTTACGATTATAAAACCGCTGAAGGTAAAAGTTATTCGATCAGACCTGAATTACATGGATAAAGTTGAGAAAATGTACACAAACACTTTACGTTTCCTTGGCGGTTGAATTCCAAAAAATACTGAAAACACTTTCTAGGCATCTATCAACCGTGGAATGAAATTACTTTAATATTTTTCATTAACATACTCTTTACTTAATTATTACAGTAATTCCAGAAACATATTTACAGTTATACAAGTTTGTAGAGATCAGACGGGAAAAAATGATTGTCTTTACAACTATAGTGTAGTATTTCTATTTGTTTGGCAAATTATGTCAATGATTAAAATTCATACTGAATTTAGGAATCTCTCTACTTTAATATATTAGAAGACCTAAGAGATATGACGAAATTCGAGAATATATTCATATTCACTAAAAGTTTTTTGGCCCATCCCGTACTCCAATGAGTATTTGAAATTTTTTTTATCTAAATTCTTGTCTAATAGATTTACATAACTTCACTAAGTTTCAACTTTCTAGCATAAGCTATTCTCCATAGAAAGGAAAAAATTAATAAAGTAAAATAAAGATTGAAGAATATTAAGTCAAAGAGTATTAAAAGAAAATATAAGAGAAAAATATGTAAAAAGTTTTTTTTTTATAAAGAAATGCAAAAAGTATCTAGTAATTAATGATTGGAACATGCAGGTGACTAGTTTATCCTTAAATGCATTTTTAAATTTTGCGTTTGTGATATCAATTAGTAAGTTGTTCCCAAGGTCTATTACCATGTTACGAAGAAAGTTCCTCATTGGTTTAGTTCTAGAACCTAGATAAAATATCAACATAAACATTTAGGGGTTGAAAATATAAAAATTCTAAAAATGAGTCTTACGCGATTATAAATATAAGACCGTTCAAGTGAAAACCATTCGATATTTCATCACACCTAACAGATATGTCGGAATTCGTAAAAACATACTCAATCACTTTAAAACCACTAAGAGGTATCGCAAAACTCCGAAGTTGATTCTTGGAAGCTTATTTATAAATATAAAGCCAATTCTTATTTCGTTAGATCCAGAATATTTGTCAGAATTCGCGATCGTTATACCACCCACTTACACCACCTTAGAGGCTGAGTGTTACATCGGTTTGACGATTATATGTAAGCCCCTTAGAAGCTGAAGCGAGTCTAAAATATCATTAAACTAAATCAAACAAATCTCTTAGGCGTTGAATATCAAAAAATCCGGAAAATTGTTTATAGGCGATTAGATGAAAAGTACGTTGAGTTAAAATTTAATTCGATACGATAGGTATTTTTTCGTTCGTGCTAAATCGAAATATTTGAGTGTTTGAAGTGCGAATTACTTTAAATTTTGAAACAGTGTAAAAATATAGCCAGCATTAATTATATACAATCGTAGGTTTGATTCGACCTCTACGCTCTATTTTGGTTGTAAATTTTACAACCACCATTGGTCAGGCCCGTGCGCACGGGGGGACCCATTGGCCTATTTTCATAGGGAAGTGAGGACCTTTTTTTTTTAGGTCATCACATTTAGTATGGGGGAACTTGATAAACCCCCCCCCCCCCTCATCATACTTTCCTGCGCACGGGCCTGCCATTGGTTATTACATTTTACGTTGTAAACATGTTTACAGCCCGTATGTAATTTTACTAACCGATTTTAATTGGATTAGCTATTGAAATGTAAAATTAAATTCGATTTTAATTTTACACTTTTTTGATTGGCAACAAACTGCAAACATAAAAGTTCGAACCGCCTTTGCTGAGATTGCATCCCTGCATATATTCATAGTGTGCATGACGCAGGGCGACTGTCGGATTTCTCACCCTTTTATAGAAATCGAATTGAAAACAAGATAACTTCCTTCCAAATTTTGTGTGGAGTGCTTGTATTCTGAGTGGCCAGGCCACAAAAAACTCCACACAGTTATATATTACTCAGAATTTCATCGTCTCTATTTCCTGTTAACATCGGCGTCCCTGTAGGACGCTCGAGGCGTTCTGAAGTTATTGAATTTTCTTATTAGAAAAAACATTTCAGTAGAAGACCTAACCTAGAAAAACAACATAACTTTGTACCTATACCTAGAAGCAAATTTATAGAAGGATGGAAGCGAACCCATCAAAATTAAAAGAAGTAGGTATAATGTTGGCAAATACGACGTATTATTCACTACTCCCAATAATTAAAAACAAAAACGTCGAAAACAAAACTTAAACTATTATTTATATGTATGTAAGTATATAAAACGATTATACAATTGCTATATGCTATGACAGTAAAACGTGTCCGAAAATGGAAGTAAACTCCTCAGAATGATCCTCGGACCTGTAAGGAAAGACTCAGTCTAGAGAATACACTACCATAGAGAATTGTATGCCATCTTCAATAATCTATTGATCGAGACAGCAAATACTGCGAAGATTCTCAAACTGAAGCACGAGGTCACTAAACCGAAAAGGTTGGAGACAGAACATACAGGATGACAAGAACCGATTTGGGATGCTGCGCCATTGTAAGTAAGCAAGTATAAACATATTAAAAGAAAGACGAGAACGACTAAAATTTATTTTTCAACCAGAGTACATCAGGGTTGTTTGTAGCATACAACTTTATGCTACAAACTTTGCGACCTGAATTATAGTTATAACTATGATTTGATCTAGACTCTAGAGTATAATAATGTAATGGGAATGACTTAATTCATACTATTTAGTTAGAAAATACAACAAATCTCCCTAATTGGCTGTCGGGAAAATACATGAGTCATCCCAGTACCCTAGCTTAGTAGTCTATCAGGCCTATTCTGTGAACAGTCACAAGTCTCAATTTGATCAGAGAGTCAGAATTTTAGAAAATCTGTGACTTTTCATATTCTAGCAGTAGTCACAATTTTGACGTTTTAAAATAAAATCACAAAGTTGTGATTATCAAAATAGGTGATCACAACGACCAGCCAGGCCTACAAATTTATCGTTTCGTGAAGTTTCAATACTTAATATTAAAAAAAAATGGAAATTTTGTTATATTTGCTACTGGAATTACTGGAAGAAGCTGAACAGAAGTAATTTAACGGAAATTTACATTTTGTGTGATTTACGGGCGTTATGTAGAGTGACAGTGCGAAAGTTAAGGAACGCAAGTGAACCGTTTTTATTAATCGACAATTTATTTGGGAGTTTCTTCGGTTTTAGACGTCTCCTGAGTCACACATTATTTCATTATATACTTGCAAAGGCCGAATTGAACCCTGATACTGACACAGCATCATCATTTTTACATGTCTCCAAGTCCGTGGAGAAATTTTTGTGACTACAGTGCCAGAATGCCAAAAAACTTTCCGATCACAAGTGCAGTCATAAAATTTAAGTCACAGCAGGTTGTGACCTGTGATAGGTCACAATTTCAGAATAGGGCGTATATCTATCATCTTAGAAGTCGTGGATCAAGTCTAACTAACGGCATGCCATGCATTTTCTTTATACAAAGTTGTTGTTAACAATATCCTCAAAAACCCAAGTCCCATTAATAATCTCTTATCACTCGGAGTTAGGTCATAAGTTAACCACCTAAGGTTTCCCAGGCTTTCGTTTTATTCACATTTTTGGAGAAACTTCAAGTGTTCATATCCTACGTCGAATTTGAGATGTGAATTGGTTCTCAACTTCTACACGGAAGGGTTAAGTGCTGGTACCAGGTGAAGGCTATCGCTCCGAATTGCATTTACGCAAAGGAGCTCTATTGTTGCACCTGCAGACTGAAGCGGAAGCGTTTAAAACCCAATCGTAGTTATATCAGTCAGTATCCACACATAAAGTACATATGTACGTATATTTACTATTTTACTTTACTTTTACTAATTTAGGTTTTTTTAGAATACCTACATAATTTTTATACCACAGTCTACTTTGCTTCATGAAAATTTTAAGCTCACAATCCATGTATAAAAAAGTGTAACCGACATGTTTCCCAATTCTACTTAGAAAGGTCTTTCAACAAGGGTATGCGGAATATGCAGATCCACAAGTGATACACAGCAATCAGGGCAACATAAGAAATAACAATAGCACGTGAACCGGTTTGTTTGAAGGACTGAAGGAAGAAACTCACTTTGTCGTCCTTTTATTAATCGATAAAAGTTGCGCGAAGGATGCCTCTCCTTTACACACCTCGTCAGCTTCAGTACTCGGTATGAGCAGTTGAAAAGAGCTGAAAGCTTGCTCTCCGGCTGACTAAGGTTTATTTTTTAAATAATTTATGGAGCAAAAAGTTTAATATGGGCTCGTCAGATACAGGAACAGGTGCGCAAATTTATGAAGGTCGTGTACGCGTATAGAGATCAAAAACAGCGCTCGAACAAGCATATGCAATTATGTATAAGTATGATATAGATTTGACAAATACAAAAAAATCATATTACGAAATTGAATTGTGAAATAAGTTAAACAACTTAAAAAGTTGGTAGTAAATAGTGTGAAGCGGCCTGCAGTGTGCCAAGCAGTTTAACCATTCTTATGCATAATGTATGTAGGTGGTATGCATAACAAATGTGTATGACCTATTAATATTTTTCGATATCGCACCATTTTGGGCCAATTTATCTACGTAAAGGCAAAGCCCTTATATGTAAGTGAAAGTGAATTAGACCTAACATTACCTTACAACATCTTGGGAGTTAGTTGGAAAATGCTTAGAATAGTTTTAATGCCATCATATTATATAAAAAGCCCATAGAAGCAAAACCGATTCTCAATAGACCAAAAACGTATATCGAAATTCGTGAAAACGTAGACAACTATTTCACACATCTTCAGGAGTTTAATATCGAATATGATTCGGAAAAAGAATTCCAGACATTTATGTGGAAAGCTGTTTTTCTTCAAAAGTTATTATCACTTTTGAAATCATCATCTGCAAACCATATTTTATCTGTCGACGTAATCCGTGAGATCCTATCCTAGGTCACTCGACACCATCACATGCCATGTCGTACTCCAGAAATGTGGCCTCATAAAGGGTTTAACTCAATCTGTTAACTTAATAGTTCCAAGGTTTTGTGTCTTAGCCTACAGGTATTTATTATTTCTTTAATAGTTGCAGCTAAAAAATTTAATATGAAGAAAATCGAGCGAGCTCTCCATGTATAGTGTCCATATAAAAGTCCTTCAAAATATATCGCACTAATCTCCCGAAACTCACTGTAATTGAAAAACGTCTTGAAAGAGGAAGTAATTAAATTACAATATATTAATAGAAATTAAATTATTAATAGTTAAACTGTGTATATATCAATATAAACAGTTTAACTCTTTTACAGCATCAAATGTTGGCAACTAATTGTCAACATAGGATATTGAAAATTTACATGACTTTAAGCCACTTACACTTTCAATGTACAATTAAAATTCGGAAATGTAATAAATACATACATATACCTATACTATAATATAAATCGAAGTTCAGCATTTCATAAAGAGTATCATACGAAATACGTAAGTGCCAAAGTGTGCAAATCGTACGTACGTATGTATGTATGTCAATTATCATCCTCCAACATGAAGTACTCTTACTTTTGAGCACCAACCTTGACTTCCTCTTTACCGTGAAAAATATATGTAAAAAAGGAGACTTCCCTTTCCGTTTGACTATCGTCCTTTTGAATTGCAATCTTTTACCTATTTGCCCACTTAAGATTTCAAGTAAATTATTGGCACGGTAATATAATACATACAAACCACCTTCGCGTCGCCTATGATAATATCACGGGATGTTAAAAAAAACTCATTCAGGAACTGATTGGTGACAATAAAAACCCAACTATGTACCTACCTCTGAAAATTTATATAATAGCTTAAAGGTCTGCATTATAATAAGAAAAAAAGCTGGTCGTATCCTAAGGCTCTTGAACATTAGCTTGTATCGCATAAGGGTATCAGTCGTTTAAAACTTTCAATTTCCGAATCAAGACCCCTACGTAAACCTAAATCATTAGCTTGGGATTTTATCTTTTTTTAAGATCCTACTTTACTCCCAACCGAAAAATTGTCGAGTAGGTTACAGTATGACATTGTGTGGAAGTTATAGTAGGTGAGACCGGGTTTGATTGTCTATCGAGTAGAGGTGGTCACAAAGGTTATAATAGAGAACCTATTATCCGTGAGTGCAAATTGATACGTCACAAAGAGCCGCAAGAACATTATTAATATTGTTATTAGTATTTATTATCAGGTAGACAGCAGTGCACTGATATGAATGATTTTTAAAATTCAACTTTTAACTACAATAATATAACTTAAATTTAGAAAATTAAGTGTATATATCATTGAAAAATAAAAAAAGTAATAGATTATTAATAACACATCTAATTCGAAAAAACGCATATATAAACACAATAATTACTAAGACGATTTTTAAGGATGATTGTACATGTTGTACAACATGTTCCGGTAATCTATTCCATAACTCCACAACTCTGCTCGAAAAGGAATTCCTTAAAGGATTGGTTCTCTGGCTTATTATTGATTTTACGAATTGTCTTCATGTCCTCGTAGGCTTATGTTATCATTTTCCATTAAAACTTCTGTAAGTTTTTTAAAAATCGACGTTATTTTTCAGTATCTGAAATAATCAGTAACCAACACCTCATCTCAGCGTTAAACGCGTTTAGGAATTATAGAGTTGCACTCAAACTGTTGTCAGATCTTTTTTAAATATTTTTTTTTTTCAATTTTAACTAAAACGTTGGGGATAAACTACCGATATAGCCTTTTAGGGGTTAAATATCAAACATTTCTGGAACCAATTTTTATGCGATTATAGATATAGAAAATCCGTAGAACTAAAATAAAATTCGATATCTTTTCAGATCTAAGTGATATGTCGGAAGTCGTTAAAACTAGAGTCACTGTATAAGAACTAACACAAACATCCACTATCTTGAGTACGGACAATGACCGCTTTTGGTACCTTTTTAGTACTCTTAAACCCTGCGAACTCCAAAGTTCGCAGGTTTCTTAAATGGCATAGTTTTAGTGTGTATACGTGTAGCAGATGGATTTTGATTAAAGTTTCACGGAATCGAGATATATCTCATGAAATGTCAACTAAATACAGCGTTTATCCACTTTAGTGGAGATAAAAATGAAAAATCGGACAACTGCAAAAAAATTTCAAATGTACTGGTTTCAAATGAAACACACATTGTCCGTACTCAAGATAATGGATGTTTATGTTAGTTCTTATACAGTGACTCTAGTTAAAACGTACACATTCATTTTACATCCCTTCAGGAGTTAAATATTTCAAAAACGTGAAATCAATTTTTAGATCATATAAAGCCTAAAGAAGTAAAAGCGAATTTAATCTTAACCAAAAATTTTTGCCGGATTTTGTAAAAACTTGATTGATACTTTACATTCCTAAATGCTATGTTCAGACTATGCGTTTTAAACACATTTAAGTAGGCAAAATTAACGTATCAGAAAAGTAGTGTTCACACTTGGCAACTGGTTTTATTTTGATTCCTGACAGTTTGACGTAAGTTTTTCTGACAAGTAGATATTCAGCTTTGTTTCATTACCAAATTTATGGTGTGTAAATTGTTTAAAGCAAATGTGTTTGCATAGCAGTAATAAGAAGTAAAAGCTAATGCAGTCGTTGCACAAGCACAAAATTGAATTTCTATCGCATTACAAAATTTCTTCCAAAGTTTACTTCGATTTCCGCGAGTGTCGCAGTGCATGTTTTCGGTTCAACACGTCGTAGATCTCCACTACATATATCTCTATAGTTATATGTGAAAAAGTTCTATTTCATTTTCCTATTTAGCTATTTGGTGTAGCAGCTTGTGGAGGATCACCCAAATTTATTTTTCGATATTTAATCCATTATTTTTAGGTAAATATTGGCAGTTTATTCAAGAATGGTGCCTCCTTTGGACGCCATTTTTCTCGGTTTTGAAACGGTAACAATATTACTAAATATTTAATTTGCCCTTACATTTTTCATGTACAGACACTCTAATGCTATTGGTATGTAATTCCACCCACAACATATTCTTCCACGATACTTCCTGATTAATAATTTTTTGAGGTTGCGTTTCTTGTGATCGATAACTACATATAAAGTAAAATTGTACCAACGTGTTTGACTTCAACGGATGTATTGATTACTAAGTACCTGGAAAATCTATACATTTTCATTCAGCAACCATCATCGTATACAGCAGTGATAATATCCAACTGGAACTGATAGCAGTTTGTTTGAAGACAAAGTACAGAAAGGTAGGGGATGTGATGTCTTCTGACGTTGTCGTCGCTAAGTAGCTCAACCCCAGAAGCAAAAAACAACAAGCAAGCCCCTTTTTCTTAAACTCCGCAAAATGCCAAGACAAAGTTTCGTTCAAAATTCAGAATGAAGTATTGTGTCCTCAGATCTACAGATATGTACAGCCCACATTCAAACTTTATTATCCTTCGGCTTCCAAATTGAGAAGTAAGAGGCTACAGGTAGCTGTTTACGAACTTAGAGCTTTCAGCTCCTTGTGGTTAAGTTCGCTGGGATGATGCTAATCACAAAGAACGAAACCACCTTAGATAATTTTAATTCATAATTCAACAAGGAGCACAAATATTGCCCTTAAGATTGCCAGTTCTTAAGGCCCTGAAAGAAAGGCTTTCCTAATTTCGACTATTTGGCATTATAAGATAATCAGAATGCCAGTGGGATTTTGGAATGGGAAATGATTACTAAAAAGACATTGTCGGTATGCTAGAGCCCAAAAATTTCTGTTTATATTTAAATACCTAGACATGTAACAAAATATGTTCTAGAATTGAACTTCTTCTGGGAAGGATTCTATTAAACACACAAGCTTGCCAGCTAGAATATTATTAGTGAGGCATTTCAGTAGACACGTATTTAGGGGAGAGTTAGTGTGGTTCAAGAACGATTCGCAATGACAACTGATCGATACTGGAGGATACCTACCTTTAATAATCCTTGGGCAGAACCAGTTAAAAACTTTCTTGTGTAAAAGTATCTCTTTACTCCTGAATGAATTATTATAAGGGAGAACAACAACAATAGGTCCACTGATGCTGCATTGAATCGGGATCTTATACCGTCCACCACCATCTACAAAAAATAGTAATGCAAAATTTTCATTTGTCCGCTGTGTATGCCATACGCAAGCATGTTTGAATATTCCTAGATCCTAGCCCTACGTTGGGCGCCATGTAATGTACCATGGTATGATCCAGTTCAAGTCATGGCGTCCCAAATCACTTCAGCATTGTTACTTATGTACACATAACATGCTCCAAAGTCGAGCGATGAAGTGATACGGGCGCCATGACTTGAACTGAATCATACCATGCTACAATACATAGCGCCCAACGTGGGGCGCTGTGAAAGCTGTAATATTCATTGGGCAGGACCTGTAAAATATTTCCCTGTGTAGAATTATCGCCTTACTTCAGAGTGAGTTATTTTAAGAGAGGACAATCATAATAGGTCTTCTACTGAGGCTGCAGTAGTTCGGGATTTTATGCCATCCTTCCCCATCTACAATCTACTAAATAATCGTGTATCCACTGTGTACTACGCAAATGCTTTTGAAAACTCGTAGATCACAAACCCGTTGTAATGTATAGTACACTCATGGCCGTTCTCAAGTAGTAATGCTGAAGTTTACATTACGATTACCTGACATCCCACGTTGGGCGCAATGTAATGTACCATAGTATGATTCAGTACTTGTCAGGGTGTCCGAAATAACTTCAGCGTCCGATGTTGGAGCATGTAATGTCCACAAAGTAACAATGCTGAATCTTGCCTGCTAGTGTGCGCTCATACCTTACTCAGCCCTAAAACAAATACAACAACAAGTAACGGGAGTAATAGGAGCAACGGGGTTGCAAGACTGAAGTGCAGTTACAATGCAACGCATGACAAGCAACAGCTAGTATCAAAATAAAATAAAAGACACATAACATATTTATTTATACCTATATCAATCGATACGGGAAAAAATACTTTATTTGTTTTCATAATAAAACTCGCTCATTCATTATCACTTTAGGGTTCGTTTCGACAAATTACGGAAATCCGTCTCGTCTTCTGCACCTGTTTGTTTTTGTACTGAGAAATAGCATTTCCCAGAATTTCGTGTGTGAAATTATATCTTGCTGAATGGCTATAAGAACAGGACCGATAGTAATTTTAGTGGAAACACACAGCAATTTAGAAGTATGCTCGTTACGTTACCTCATAATATACAACGAGCGCCGCTTAAGTAGTATATCAGCATAGAAATTGTGCTTTGAAGTACCTGCAGGTGCCGGTAATGGCTGCGTGCGATAATCAGTATCGCTTCCATCGTCCGTATTTTGTCCTTGTTGGTATTTTGTTTCATCGACACGACCCAACCGCATGACGCAATCAGATAAAAGACTCAGGCCGGCAATAGTCGATCCGCAGTACTAAATTTGCGTATAGCCTATTAAATTCAATGGGGGGGGGGATAGATGAACAAATTGGCTTACTCGCGTGCTATCTACATGTGGTTTTATAACACCATCCTCTGCCAGGTCCAAAACGTGGATAAATGGCATAATTTGACCGCGGAAAGCGGCCTCACTCACTCGTTGTATAACAAGCTTGTTATGCGGATACCAATGTTTGCGTTCTGTTTCGCGGTATCCATGGATTGCCTGAAATTATTGTATTATAAAGTTCTGAATTCAATTAAAAACACAACATATGTTATAACACTTACATCGTCCCAGTGGTCAAATTCGTAGCGCATGCGTTTCAAATATGGTTCAATTTCTTCGAGCAGAAGATGTTCTTCTTCAGGAGCAAGAAAATCTGGAATAACCTGCATATCTTGAATAAACTTTTGCTTCTCATCGGGTGGCCAATAGTTATGGAAATCGATAAAATCTGGCACTGAAATATAAAAAAAAAATTAAGTAAAAAAATAAGATTTTTTACGCCTTATCCAGCCTAAAGGTTGTAATGCATAGAACAAACAGAGCCTCGTACGAAAAAATTCAAAAACCCAATCGGCTGGCTGTCTGTCAGTCTTTCTGCCGCACGATAACTCAAGAACGCAATGGCTTGTAGGGCTAAGTTCACTATATCTAAATAGACATCGGCCTACTCCTTAAATCTATATTTAAGTTTAATTTATGTTTTCTCAGCTTCTTTCAGTAAGAGCAGTCCGCAGCAAATACAGGGTCGTTCAATAAGGACGTTCAATTTATAAATGTAATTAAAACAAGTTGTGTGTTAGATATCCACCTAATTTTTATTTGAAAGTATGTACAGTATGTAAAGTCCGTATTCGTACCCCAACAATTTTATATGGAAAACCTCTATATTCTGAAAAAAGTAGCTGCCAATTGAAAAGACATACAATAAAATCATTGGTAATATTTATATTAAACGAAACAAAACAAAGTATAAAAATTAAAAAAAAAAATTTTTGTCAAAAGTAAAAATATTACAAGGGTACGAATACGGCTTTTGCTTCTTCTTTTTTTTTCATCGAATGGCAAGAAGATTAAAGTTAATTCTGCATGGTATGCTAAAGTTTAAGTATTTTGAAAAAATTCTGAATGGTAATTTTTATTGTTTTAAAGATACAATGCTAGGGTACCCATAAAAAATAGACCGTACGAATACGAACTTTACATACTGTACATATATTTTATGGCATTAAGTATAGAATATAACGTCATTCAAATGTCGACCCCGGCTCTGCATAGTTACACGTATTCGAGAGGATAAATTTTCGACGATTTTGTCGCATAAATCTGGCTAAATTGGCTGAATGGCGTCCGTTATTTTGACTTAAAGGCTATCAATTGTTAGCGGATTATACGCATCAACCTGCGATTTAAGACAGACCCAAAGGAATAAAGACAAAACATAACACGAACCTCTATTGCGGCTGCGACTATGGCGTGAGGTTCGACTGCGTAGTTGGTGTTGAACAGAACACTCATAAAATATAGTTACGCACAGACTGTTGGCCGATTTTTATACTCTAGATGAACATATAGAGTATTATAAGTTTAATCCAGCCCGAAAAGTTTGTAACGCATAGAACCGAGCCTCGGACGAAAAAAAGTTGTATATTATTTTGTGTTTATTTTTGGCCAAAACCCCCAAATCCCTATTTTATACACATTAATTTTATAATAGTCGCAGCTGAAACTACTAATATGAAAAATATCCCATAAGTCTTTCATGTAGTTGCCATACAAAAATTCTGTAAAATGTCCTAACTTACTTTATGGAACTCACTATAAATCAAAAAATCGAGTAGCCGCTATACAATAATTTCTACCTGTAAGTAAAAGGTCATGTAATAATTGCTTGTGCTCTCCTCATTCTTTTGATATATTTCCAACTAAAATATAAATGGGAGTTCAGTATTTCATCTAGAGTATCATACGATTGGCTTGCAGCCGATCGTGAATGCGTTATGTTTTTTAGTTATAACTACACTAGTAGCATATCTACATATATGTAGGTACAAAGTTTCAACTTTTTATGACATAAGCTGTTTCTGAGCTATGAAAAACCACACCCCACCTGTATTTATCAAAAATTTATTTTTTTGGGATGCCTCTATAGTTGCTCAATACAGTTCTAAATTTTTAGCTTTCTATCCTTTGCGGCTTTCGTTAATTTAAAATCAGAATTTTTTCCTCTCCACCATCACTCCCTACACCTACACCTGCTAGAGGTTTACCGGTCCTAACTTCAGTAAAGTTTTCAAGATCATATTTGTGGTCACAGGGAATAGCTTGGTCGAAAAAAAGTAAAATGGGATAAGTGCACAGTAACCATCTCCCAAGAATTACACGCACTGTGAAAATGTTATTGATATATATTTTATTATTTCATCACTGAGATGTTAACAAATTTAATTTTTCCACAAAAACTGGATTTACAGGAATAGTTTAATAGTATAAATAGCAAGAAAGGGCTGCTCTGAATAGTTTCGTTTTTAGACTTACCTAGTTATTCCCTGTGACCACAGATATATGATAAGGTTCTTGAGATATAAAAATTTAATTTTCTGAAAAATGATTGGCCTCCCACTATCGCGCTTCACATCCCCCTCAAAAATTTTACATTCAGCAGACTCCACTAGTAATTCTATATAAAGAAACCAAATTTTATTTTCCTGGGATAATTGAGTCGGAAGATATTCTAATTGAAAGTTTTTCACCCCTTACTCCATACTTCACCATCGCCTTAAAATTTTAAATTTTTTCTAATCTCCAAGTATCTGTTAAGACATCCACAAAGTTTCAGCCGTCTGACCACAATCGTTCAGGAGATGTGGATTTTAGAATATTTCAATCCCGGCTTTCATGAGTTTCAGACTCATTGCTTTCATCCACACTTCCATACTCCTCAACCCCTATCAACCAATTTAGAAATGAGTGCACTATCATAGTATGTACTACAAAGTTCCATGTTTCAGCCTCGTAGCATTAGTGGTTCTTGGAAACCAATATTTTTCGTTTAAAACGCTCCCCTCTCCTCCCCTCATACCGAACCCCTCAAAAAGATAACAGTCGCGGTCGCAGTTCCTAATAAAAGGATTGGACTAAATAAAAAATATTAGCTATTTTCTGATACATATCATATACTCATCAACTAACAGTTCTATCGACATCCCTAAAAGCCAGTCCTCAAGTTTTTCTAGCTGCAGCTTAATCAAAGTTCTGTTTTCTACATTACAAATTAAAAAATGGTTGTCATAAGTGTCATAAGAAGGAAAAGAAAATGATTAATGAATTATATTTGTTGGGGCTCTTTAGATAAATGCCTAAGAAGATGTACAGTTGTAAACATAGTCATAAATTTCGCCATATCCGGTAAATCTGATTAGATTTCAAAAACGTTCTTACTTCTATGAAAATTTGATTTAACCGACAAAGAAACATGTCCAGATTTTTTTACTTCTGAACCCCTGAGAAGGAATTCTCACGAATTTCTTTATATCTCTTAGGCCATATTTCAATTGGGTTGGTTACACAATTTTCGCTATCCTATAGGTCTGCTGAAACATAAAATTAGTTTTTATGTAATCGGCTAAGAACTGATTTAACGTTTTTCAAAGGTGTTGCGTACGTTTTCACATTGGTTTTTATTCCAAAGGTCATTTTATGTAATCGCCTAAATACTAATTTCGGGGAAGTGAGTCTAAAAAATTTACATTTGCATATGTTTCCACGAAGATATGACGAAATTAGTTGTTTAAATAAACTTTTTATATAGAGAATCGTTTTAAAATCAATTTCGGGATTATTCGATATTTTTCATGGAGTTTCTTTATTTAAGTTGGTAGAATGTTGAAAGTTGAATCTTACCAGGAGCTATTCTGGTCACAAAATTATGTTTAAGGCCATGTGTGTGGAGTGTGGAGTCCAGTGGTAGTGTACTAGGTCTTGAAAACATTGCTTCTGCGATATCTTGGGATCAACTCCTGCTCAACGCAAAAATTATTTATAAGAGTTTTTCAGTTGCTATTTATTGGCTTAGAAATATAATTATAAATAGTGAACAGTGCCGAATGTTTAATAGGGTCACTACTAAAGGATTTAACACTGAGAAGATAGGTTCCGTTTACATTCTAATCACATTCACAAACAACATCAGAGCTACCAGACAGAAGCTGATTTGTTATAGGTAATAATGCTGTTCTGGTAGATCATGTCACAGATTATTAATATCCCATCCCATCCCTAAGCTGACTATACTGTACACAGGTGCGTTTTTATTTCAACTGTATCAAGATCATTCGTTTTATATTGAAAACAACAGCAAAGAGATGATCCAAAATCAAAATGGGACCATTGATGGATCAATTTTGTGCTTTTAAAGCTTATTTAAATGTCAACTATTTTAGCAATTTCACAGATGGCGCCATACGATCTAGCCCTAAATTCAATTTGTAGCAGGTATTTGTACACAAAAGGCAGAATACCCAGTTGGTCGCGTCTGCGAGAATCTCGCAGATATCTCGAAGACTATGGCGGCCTGTCTGCGAGATTCTTCGAGACGTCTTATGGGAAAAATACACGGTATCGAGACAAATGCTCCCCGAATCTCGAAGACATATCTGCGAATGTCTCGATAGAAAAATGGCTTTGGCAATAGCGCCATCTGTTTGCTGATAGCGTGTTGTGATAAAAGCTCGAACTCGTATGAATATTTCGCGGAGATTGCCATCGGCTGGAAATAAGAAAGGGGGTTATGAAATGAAACGTGCAGGCAGGGGCGAAGTTACCTTACTGCAATATAATAAATATTAAAAACTAATAACGTAGTGACACATTTCCAATCACTTCACATCGCACTTGGGTCGTTTTATTGTAACCGCACTTGAACTGTAACTTTTCGCGTATTTAATTTTTATCGTGTAAGTCGCGGATGACATTTGCTGCGCTCGGAGTGATGCGGATGTTTTTTGCCTTATAAATAGATCGTGGTGGGAGCACATGTTTATATTGCTATTTCTTTCTATCTAGTGATGAAGAAAGATATGCAATATGATTCCTAGGCTCAAACCATCGAGATTATGTCTCTTAAGAGACAAGCGACCAACTGGGTATGTTCATTGAAAAGTCGTTGTACCTCAATACATTTTGTACGAAAATGGAAGTCCATGTGTAAGATCGAGAAAGAATGTAGAAAATTATTGAAAAAGTAATTGTTTGCATGACCTTTGTACAGTGCCGTTTCGTCGTATAGTATGAGAAACTTTCCCGCCAGGACAGCTGACAGCTTATCCCAGGCCTTTACAAACAGCATTGTTCACCCTACTAAAGTAGCTTTTGAGATGATCCCCAACGTTTTTTTCAATTTGATCTGATCGATTTGAAAAAAAGCACCTATAGTAACACACACCGCATCACCGAACTGAACGCGTTTCGAACTTTTGACGGAAACATAATAAAGTTGCGCCCAGACTGTTGGCAGATTTTTTATTTGAAAATACATATATTTTATGGCATTAAGTATAAAATTTAACGCCGATGAAATGTCCACCTCGGGAAGCCAATTTGAAAAAACCCACCTATTGCTGCTCTAGTAGATCGTATCACAGCCAAAAGAGCACTAAAAAACTATTAACATCCCATCCCATCCCTAAGCTGACTAGACTGTACACTACAATGTATTCATTAAATTATATGTATAATATTTTTTCCTTAAAAAAAATTATGTTCTGAAATAACCTCCATCATATAACAAATAAAATTTGGTGGCATCATTGACATTATTTAAGCTTAAAGTTCTCAGATATCTTGTACACACGGCCCATACCAAAATACTCACCAGATTCAGCGTTTGGTTTGAGGCTGTGCTGGTCTGAAACTAAGGAAAACAAGAGTCATCTACTGGTGCTACCACAAGTTTTAGTATAAAATTCTGTACTGTCAAAAACAACAAAATCAACAAATCAAGCCGCAAAACAAAATCCACGAGTTGCCTATGCCTCATCTAGTGTTTATAGTATTGTTATTTAATAAAAAAAAACTATTAAACTACTGGAAATAATTTACCGCGCCTATTGTAGAACTTGAAGTTCGACTGGCAAATTTCTTTCTTCCTTGCCGAAACTGCCGCCAATAACCTTTTACATGCTAACATGCTAATCACTTTCACTACACTCTCTCACAACAATTTAATTTAACTATTATATAATTTAGAATTTCCGCACTGCATTTCTGCGAATAAATCCCGACGCGGTCACTCGCCACCGAGAGTTTTTTACCTTTCACCAACAACAGCTGACTCGGTGTATGGCTGTCAATGTCAGTTGTGTTTACCTTCTTGCAAAGCAGGAGGTTTGACGTTTTGGTCGCGGTTTAATCCTTTCGTGGATTTAAAATGCTTTTAGCTAGATTTCATTATAAAAATGTCATAAAATCCGCGAATGTTTACGCGCAATCGATCGCGAAGTTACAGCCCTTGACAGAGTCCTGCTGGGTGACAAATATAACCTCAAATCGACATGTCGTCACAGGACACAATGCGCTCTTGAGCGATGTCCTTCAGCGGAGAGAATTCGTCCCGAAGGATCCCGAGACCGGTGACTATAATGTCGCATTACCAGAACGTGCACGCGTTGTGATATGTGGTGGCGGTATTATGGGAGGCGCTATTGCTTACCATTTGGCTTTAGCAGGATGGGGCAAGGACACTGTTCTGGTCGAACAAGCACAGGTGGGCAGTGGTACCAATTGGCATCAAAGCGGTACGGCAGGTACATTCAAATTGTCCTATTCCGAGGTGCGGCTTTCCCAGTATTCGCTGGATCTGATAAAGGAGCTAACAAACAAAGGGCTCCCCACTGGTTGGAAAGAGTGCGGCTCTCTGAACGTGGCACGGGGTTTCGATAGAATGACTTTATTTCGCCGCATGAAGTCACAAGCAGTGTGAGTATTGTAATTGGATGGCTTGTGTTCCGAAAGTATTGAAGTTTTTGTTGCAGTTCCTGGGGCATAGATTGTGAGCTGCTCACTCCCGAACAATGCAAGGAGAAGTGCCCGATCCTGGAAGTCGGTGACCTAACAGGTGGTCTATGGGTTCCACATGATGGCGTGTGCAATCCGCATGAGGTGTGTGCCTCACTGATTAAAGAAGCTCATCGAATGGGAGTAACTGTATTAGAGCATTGCGCTGTGAAAAAAGTGAGACAAGCCAAAGGAAAAGTGACCGGAGTGGATACCACAGCCGGGAACATAGATTGTAATTTTTTCGTGAACTGCACGGGTTTCTGGGCAAGAGAGGTCGGAAAGCTTTCGAGTCCAGTAGTGAAGGTTCCGCTTCATCCAGTTGAACACTACTACCTCCACACCAAACCAATTCAAGGCTTAGATCCCAATACTCCTGTTGTCCGCGACATGGACGGACAAATTTACTTCAGAGAGAACGAGGGCCGGATTTTAGCTGGAGGATTCGAATTGGAAGCAAAGCCTGCATATGAAGATGGGAATGTTCCGTTATCACAGTCCGAGAGGCAGTTGCCTGCCGATTGGGATCATTTTTACACGTTACTTATTGAGATTCTCAAACGAGTTCCATCGCTTCAAAATGCCGAACTAGATCGGCTTTGCAATGGTCCCGAAGCATTTGCATCGGATTGCAAGTGGATACTTGGTGAGAGTCCTGAAATTCAAAATTATTTTGTATCAGCTGGCATGAAAACGGTTGGAGTGTCAGCTGCCGGTGGTATCGGTCGTGCGATCTCAGATTTAATTACACAAGGATACTCCACGCTCGATCTTTATCAACTCGATATATCTCGTTTCCTCGGGCTGCACAACAACCGGAAGTTTCTACGTGACCGATGTCGAGAGGTTCCTGGCCTTCACTACCGGATTCAATATCCTTTCGAGGAATTCAAGACTGGACGCAACCTTCGCATGTCGCCAATATTTCCCGCATTGAAAGAGGCCGGTGCAGTTTTTGGGCAAACGATGGGCTATGAACGACCCACTTACTTTGACCCGATGGACAAGTTAGACGAATTCGGTCAGCCAAAATTCCGAATAGCCGACACAGGAACTTTTGGAAAGCCGCCATGGTTTGATTTTGTGGCGGCCGAGTACAACGCTTGTCGTGAACGAATCGGGCTCGCGGACTACAGCTCTTTCACTAAACTCGATTTACAATCAAAGGAACGAGAAGTTGTCGATCTGCTGCAATATCTCTGTTCGAATGATGTCGACGTCCCGGTCGGATCTATCATTCATACTGGAATGCAGAACAGATTCGGAGGGTACGAGAACGATTGTTCGCTAGCTCGACTTGCTGAAAATCAGTAATTTTACTACAGTCGGTTATGGGCGTAGCCATTAAAAACTTTTTTTCAGTTACATGATGATCGCACCTACTATCCAGCAGACTCGATGCAAAGCGTGGGTTACCAAGCATTTGCCGAGCGCTGGCCGCGTGAACATCTCGGACGTAACTTCAATGTACACTGCAATTTGCATAATGGGACCATTCACAAGACTTCTACTATCAGAACTTACCGACACCGATCTTTCGGCAAAGAATTTCCCTTTTTTCACATATAAGGTAAGTCAACTGTAAAAGAATGTGACCTAGTAATCAAGGCGATTAAATACAGGAACTGGATGTAGGCTTAGCAAATGGAATCCGAGCCATGAATCTCACTCATACTGGAGAATTAGGGTACGTCCTTTACATACCGAATGAATTTGCACTTCACGTTTACAGTCGATTATGGGAAGCTGGACAGCGGTACGGTATTCAGCATGCAGGTGACTATTCCTCTATTTACAGATTCCTCTAAGAGCTACCCCTGTTGTTTTTATCAGAATAATTGTTTTGTGTTGTGAAACTCACTTCGTACATGGATTGGAGACGCAAGCAAAAAAGGATTCCGTTCAGTTCTGGTACAATTCGCTAGTTTATCCTTTGACTTTGTGGCGTATAAAGGAATTTTAAAACAGAGAATTATAAACGGCTGGCACGAAACTTGAAGACTGGTTTAAGCTATGAAGGAACAACGTCAATCCCAGTAAGAGTGAGGTCATACTCTTTGCAAATCGGGTGAAACCACTATAATGAACACGTATCCATTTCCGGGGGTGATATCTCTAGGAAGTCAGTTGCCAAGTACCTCGGAGTCAAATTAAACACGAAGTTGCCTTTCGGCCTGCACCTGCTAGTAGGTATTTTACACGTTCAACTTTGCTACCTAACTCCGTTACAACAACCGTCGAAGCTAACTTGCCCCGCGCATTGGTTCTATATAAGATGATCATCACCTTTCCACCATGGGCAGCCAAGTGTCACATTTTGCGCTTACAAGTAAAACCGAATCGATGGCTCAGAGCGGTCATGATCACACTCTTATGCATCAGGAATACACAGCTACTTGGGGAAGCAAATCTTTCCACTATTCGAGAGTTCCTTTAACAGAGTGGGTTTTTCAATGCGTCATCCGATCACACCAATCCGCTAATTCGTCGTAGTACGAACTATGATGAGATTGCCCACTTACGAGTTTTTTCTTTTTCTTAAACATAGTTAAGTCTCAAAGCTACCTGGATGTAGAAAGTAAAACCTCCTGCCCTGCACTAATTCGTTCTTTTGCACTCTCTGCTCTGATCTGCATTGGAGCGCAAAATAATGCACCTATTGCGAACGAATTCACCATTAATTAATCGTTCACATACAATTTCAGGATATTACGCCACGCGAACACTGCGAATTGAAAAGTTCTACGCTTTTTGGGGACAAGATCTCGACACTTTCACAACTCCTCTGGAATGTGGAAGAAGTTGGCGTGTTAAATTTGACGTAAGCACATTTTTTTGCAATAAAGAAAATTTGAATAAGCACCTACTAAATTTAACGTATCGACAGAAAGACGTGGATTTCATAGGGCGCGAAGCTCTGGTTCAGCAGCGCAAGGAAGGTGTTCAACGCATGTATATACAACTACTTCTAAATGATCACGATCCAGAGGTAGACACGTGGTGCTGGGGTGGCGAGCCGATATATCGTGACGGTCGATATTGCGGCCAAACAACAACAACTGGATATGGATTTACATTCAAGAAACAAGTTTGTCTCGGCTTCATTCGTCACTTGGACGAGAAAGGAAATGGTCTCCCAGTTACCAACGATTTTGTACTTTCGGGAAATTACGAAGTAGAAATTGCCGGTATTCGTTATGAAGCAAAAGTTAACTTGCATTCGCCGAATTTACCAACCAAATTCCCAGATAAGGAACGCGAAGCGTATCAAGCTACTCGTGAAAAACAAGGACAAGCAGCTCTTCTTTCCTATGAGTCGAAATATTAAAATCGCGATTTACTTTAAATTCAATGACAATAAATTGATTTTGTCTTTTGTGTGATGTTATTTAAGGTTCAATGTGTCATGTATTTATTCTTATGTAACTCTCCGCTTATTTTCTCTGTATATACGTAAACATGTTTAACAAATAGCTGTGATGGCCCCGTCTAAGGCATATGAGAACAAACCATCGCGGTTTTGAAATCAAATAAATAAAAGTCGAAACTAATGCAAGTCTGAATAAAATTTAACATTTTGCATATTCATAAATTTAAGCGCGTTTTTCTATTATTCTATTATTTTCTGTTGAACCCAAGTTTGTAGGTTTTGATCCATGTCATCAAGTCTTCTGCATCCAAAACTCTATTAACTCGAATTCGGGAAATCCTTTTCCCTGGAAACCGACGATCACGAACCATCATTAATTTTTACGCCGAATAACAATTGATCTACTGGAAAGTGCCATCGAAAGATACCAGTAATATTGCGACCGATGCCGTAACGTTACATTTAAAGCATAGAGGGTGGTCCTCCTTCGAACGCACAGGCCTGCCTGTGCGTTCGAAGGAGGACCACCCTCTATGCTTCAATTTAATTGGTTTTTCTAACATTGTGTACGGAATAGATTTCAAACAATCAGTTTGCAAACTTTTAACAATGAACAAAGAATTTTGTAGTCGCATGTAACATACCTACCATATGTACATAATAAATTGTTATATTAAGACCTTGTTATATTTTTTTATGAAATTTTCGTCCCGTTTTCGAGATATGTTTAATTATTTTTTACCGTTTATTTTATCAAGAAACGACAACATTTTATACTGCTAATGTAACGCATTTTACTTTATTATTTCAATAATACTGTATTGAAACATATTTTTTTTTTGCCGATTTTTAGACACGAAAAAAGCAAAAAAAAACGTTAGTCCGTCGTGTGCCGTACGCAAAATTGTTTGAAGGCTCGTGGCACCCAAACCCTTTGAGTTATTTAGTAGTTCGTGATTGGAATGGGTATACCCCTTTAAGAGGACACCTTTTGAGGAGCTTAGGGTGTGAAGGGGGGTGTGGAAAGGCTTTAAACGGAACACTTTGATTTCTAGATCACTGCAACAGCTTATGCTAGGAAGCTGAAACTTGGAAGTTATACAGAACTTCAATAGTAGAGCCATCTGCAAAATTGCCGATATTCGTCAAGGGGTGAAGGAGTGGGGGAAAATAAAGCGTCCAAAATGCAAAAAAGATTAGAACGTCTTAAAATCTATATCTCCTAAACGATGAATGTCACGAAGTTAAAAGTTAAGAAACATTTTTAAATATGCTAGGAGAATAGATGGGCAAGAAAATTACGAAAATGGCAAGGCAAGGTGTCAGTTAAAAGGCCCGAAAAATGCCTCATTTTCATGATTTTTTTTTTGGATTTAAAATAAATATATATGAATAAAACTATTAATGGGTTATAAAGAGGTACAAGTGAAGAATAACTGTGAATTTTTAAAAAAAAATATATTACAAAATAGCGGCTCCAGCTCCTATGACGTAAGGCCGCGATCGGCGTGAGTTGATGCACGCGGTACCTTCTACAGCCTTGCCAAGGGATCAAAACCTAAAAATTCAAAAAGTTTATGAAACTAGATCAAATTCGCGGGGCCCAACGTTTTCCGATTTTGAAAAAACGCCCTGAGACTGAAATGACAGCTATTAGAAAAAAAAATCACTTTTTTCACTCTTTTTTTTGGCTTAAAAACTCAAATGAAAAAAAAGTGGAATAAAAAAATAAAAAAAACTCGTCGTTGGGGCCCCCAAATTTAGTTTACTTTCTTTAAAGCTTTTATTCATTAAAATCGGCTCATTTGTTGAAGCTGTAGAACGTACCGGGCTCCGGAAGAAGTGATTTCGAGAAAAACGCCTTTAAAGTTTGACGCTATAAAAAAATCGCATTAAATATCAGCCGATCGTTCCACAAATCGGTCTGTAACTCGTGAAATACATTTGATATCGAAATATCCTTTTGTCCACGTAATCTTAATATGTTAAGGATGAAAATTAAAAAGAAAAAGAAAAAAACCTTTTTTTTTCGTCGAGAACTGATACCTTGCCTTAATGGCGCGGTGGAGCATGGAAGTGGATGGGATACGAATTTTTCTAAAAACTCACGTCACATATCTCAAGAATAGTATAGAATTTGAGAACCTAAAATGAACTGAAACTTAATATAAAGATAGAGCTATAGTAGTAGCATGTTGTGAAAATATAATTTTTTTCTAACTGTAGAACAGTTTATGCTAGAAAATTGAAACTCGGTATGTACATATATGTAAATCAACTAGAAAAGTAATTTCGATAAAAAAATATCTAATAATAATTGGCGTACGGAATTATCAGTGAAAGTGGAATGAGTATATTTTCACGATTTTCGTCATATCTATTAGGTCTTCCCAATATATTAAATTTTTTTTTATTCTACATATTCTTCATATAAATACCTAGAAAGTGTTTTCACATTTTTTTTGAAATTTGAAGCTGTATAAAGAGGTTGTATACATTTTCACGAATTCAGCTGTATCCCACAGGTCTAATTAGAAATCGAAGAACTTTTCACTTCCAAGAGCTTGTTTAATAATCACCTAAAACTCATTTTGAAGTTTTTTCCTTTTTCAACCCCTAAAAGGGTATAAATTGGTTGAACACGTTTCACGAATTCTGTCATATCTCTTAGGAGTGTTAAGATGTCGGATTGGTTTTCACTTTCTCGGGCTTTTTTTTATGTATGGTATATCCATAAGCTCATTTCAGGATTTTTGGATGTTCAACCCCAAAGCGGGAGCAAGGGAGTTGCATATGTTTTCACAAATTCCTATATACCTATTTCTTAGTTATGACGGGATATTGAATTAAGTTTTACTTCCTAAGGCTTCGTGCATAATCGTCAAAAAGATGATTTCAGTATTTTTAGATATTAAACTCCAATAGGACGTAAAGGTTTCGAAATAGTCTTAGGATTGATAAGATACGTATCCGATTGGTTTTCACTTCGCCTACAAACGCATTTTTCCATGTAATGACCCAAAGCCAAATCACGAAAAACCTCCTTATCTCCTAACAACTGATATTAACTACGACTTAGACTGTGTACCGGCAGCGGCGTAAGGTATTCTACCGCAACCCCATTCAAGGTCGGTTTTCAGTTACATAAGGTGTGTTTTTTCAACTGGATCAAGATCATTCGTTTTACATTGAAAACAACAACAAAGAGATGAAACAAAATCAAAATGGGATCAAAGTTGGATCAGATTTCCGCTCTAAAGCTTATTTAAATTGTCAATATTTCAACATTTTCAGAGATGGCGCTCTGCAACTCAGCACCATTTGTAGCAGGTGTTTGCACCCAGCAGGCAGAACAGGTCCGTTCAATGGGGTAGCAAGGTACAAGGGTGGGGTAGTTTTTCATATCTCGTTGCCAAAAACTATACATGGGTGTTATAGGACCTTTATACAGTTCTGTTTCGTTGTATAGTGTACGAAACTTTTCCTGCTGACAATTTATCTGAGGCATTACCAACAGAATTAAGTGCGTTCCGGACTTCTACCCAAAAAATAATAAAGTTGCGCCCAAGCTGTTTTTTTTTATATATATGACTGTATTTACCTCACTATTACCGAACTAAATTAGCCACTAGCAACAATGCAACGCGTACAATAACCTTATATTCGGAAGAGGTAATGAGGTAAGCAATAAGAAAGACACCCACAACCACGAATTTCACCGTCAAATTCAAGTTTCAGTGCGGCGTGCGGCCACACAAGACTAGTTGGTCGTTGGACTGGATGCAATGATGCAAGTGCAATGCAAGGGTTACCGCAATATACCCCCAATTTCATACAAGCTATGTACATACATGAATAAAAAATTAGATGGAACCAGCAAACAGCTCCAGTTGGATCTTGGATAACCTGTTGGCAGTTACTCCTCCATCTCCAATCCGATGCGATTTTCCAGAGAATTATCAATGGGAACTGGTCTGACGCTTCAATAAGTAGGGTACACGAAGGAATCGTCCTCCACAGTCGATTACGCAATTCATCTTACAATGGAGAATCTATACTAGTAGCTTTATATTTACGATAACTACATCCTCTTTGATCTTGTCACCATCTCACATAGGTGCTATTTCTAAGTTCAAATTTGGCATATCGTGATAGCCATTGAATACTAAATATCTTAATTTTAACATTTTACGTCGGACTATTTCAAATTATTATTTACCACCATCTGCTTTCTTCGTGAGAGAGCGTGGAAAACTCTAACTTTTATTTCTCGAATAGAAAGGATAGAAAGCTTATAATTGACAACTATAGAAAATACAGGGGTACCTAAAAACAAAAAAAGCTTTGACAGGGATAGCCGCATACGATGGTGGGAGCTGGTTTTTATATCTCAAAACCGGCTTATGCTAGAAAGTTGAAACTTGGTACACATGTATGTATATGTATGTAGATGTACGACTAGAGTATTGAAAGCGAAAAAAGTTCCGATTTTGATTGGCATAGTATCCTACACAGCATCTCAGCATTAAACGAGTTCCGGACTTCTAATTAAAAAAAAGTTACAAAATTGCGCTGGTATGTCTTTTTTAATTTCCCGATTCTTCCATGCAAGTATTCCAACAAAACAATAATTGACTGGATGCTAAAAGTTGACTTTATATCCTCATACAGTCATCAAGTTTGACAAATCTAAGTGTACACTTTCTACCATCTGCTTTCAGGTGCAAAATTGCGTGCACTTTTCTTTCCAGAATCAGCAAAAAGAACTTCTGACGTCATTCCACCATAAGAACAGAAGAAACACTGCCTGTCAAGATTGTTTAGCCAAAAAGAACAAACCTCTGGAAAGTCGCGTCTAGCATGGATTGTAGTGGAGATGGAGCAACATGGTATCCAAATTCCAACAGGAGCCATTGTATCCAATTATGCTTCGTTGTTCCATCTTACCTTTAAGCTTTAATACCCTGTGCATTCAACGAAAGTGGCGTACATTGTGCGGTTACCGTTGCATTGCAATTGCAACATTGCATCTAGTTCAGCCAGTCTTGTGGCCGCGCTGGAACAAGAAGTTGTTTGGTGAATTACGTTGTTGTGGGTGGCTTAATGCTTATCTCACCTGTTCCTTGGGTTATTGTGCGCGTTGCTTGTGGTGGGTAATTAGTGATTCGGTAGGTACATAATATATTTTACGCCGTCTGTGCTACCTAATAAAAATTAAAGTGCAGTGAGTGCAACGTGCAAGAAAACGAGTTGATTTGTGGAAGTGTCGTGTTCTGTCATTACTTCGCGCCAAATTGTGTTAGTTGAAAAAAAGAATTAACAGGTTTTGAGGAAATTATCAAGCAGTTCGTGTTAGGTGTAAGTTGTAATTAGCAGTGGACTTTAGGATTATCAGTTTATTACTATTAGCAGTTTAAGCCATGGTAAGCGAAACTTTCTGGTTCAACTTTGATCGCATGATTAGACTAGTGTACGTTTTGTTGTGTATGGTGTCTACACTATAAACTTATGGTATTAATTCTTTATTTTAAAAAGCGCAATCAAATTGCAATATTAAATCCATAGCATCCACATTCTACTTCCAGCATTCCAGTTCGACGAGCGGCAATAAGCATAAAGTCTCATATTTTTCTGAATTGGCATGGCCTCCCTACACCCTCCCTGCCCTACATACACGAACTTTCGTCTTTCCAGACGATATCGTATCCGCCGTATCTATCCGTGCCGGACCGGTCTCTTTCTCTTTGTGTGCTGGAGACAAAAAAAAAAAAAAAAATTGCATGCGAAGAATGACTGAACTGAGGATCATGAAGATCAGTGGATGTATAATTGTATGTGTTCAGTGCCAGAGTTGCCATTCCACCTACTCATGGTATAAAAGTTTACATACAAGTGACGTTACGAGTGGGATGGAACGTTCAAAAGCTATCGAAAAACATAACGCAGTCACGATCGGCTGCAAGCCAATCGTATGATACTCTAGATGGAATACTGAACTCCGATTTATATTTTAGTTGGAAATATATCAAAAGAATGAGGAGTGCACAAGCAATTATTACATGACCTTTTACTTACAGGTAGAAACTTTTGTATAGTGGTCGATTTTTTGATTTATAGTGAGTTCCATAAAGTAAGTTAGGACATTTTACAGAATTTTTGTATGGCAACTACATGAAGGACTCATGGGATATTTTTCATATTAATAGTTTGCGATTATTATAAAATTAATGTGTATAAAATTTCAAAGTCGTAAATTAAAGCGTTCTAAACTTATCGTGCAATATTGGTGAATATGTTTATTAAGGACTTTTGTATGACAGCTACCCGAAGGAGTCAACGGATGGCGCTAATTAATGAACTCCGTCTTGTTTTTGGTATAAAACTAATTCCTGTAAAATTTTAAATTCCTGCTTTAACTCGTTCTGGAGTTATAGTGAATTCAGTAAGAAGCATACATTTTTGAAGGACTTTTCTAGGCTGCTACACGAAGGACTCATTCGATTTGCATCATATTCGGAACATTCGATTCAAACATTTTAAGCCTTATGTATGCAAAATTTCAAGTTCCTAACATGAAGCATTCGAGCAATAACTGGGAAAACGTGTTTCAAGGACTCTTGTATGGGGGGTACCCGAAGGACTGGAAGGATATCGCCCATTAACGAACTTAGCCTTACTTTTTCTATTTTACAAGTTGTGACCAAATTTCAACTTCCTAGGTCAACGCGTTCTTGAGTTATCGTGCAAACGGACGGACGGACGGACAGCAAACGGATTTGGGGGTTTAGGCCAAAAATAATCACAAAATAATATATAACTTTTTTTCGTCCGAGGCTCGGTTCTATGCGTTACAAACTTTTCGGGCTGGATTAAACTTATAATACTCTATATGTTCATCTAGAGTATAAATACTGTTGAACACGTGTCTTAAGGATATTTTGTATGGAAGCTATCGGAAGGATTTCGTTGACTAATAAACTCGAACTTTGTTTTCACTTAAAACTAATTTAACAAGATTTCGGTATCATGGCTGAATGATAACTTGAGTTGTAGTGTGTTCCGTAAATTAGGTGAAGACATTTTGTTTAAGGGGTTATATACAGTTGTGATGGACGAAAAAATCAATTTTTCTTTTATTGCATATTCTTTCAGTATATTTTCTCAAGAATACTCTCACCAAATTTCATAACGATCGGAGCATTAGAACCGAAGTTGAACCTTTTTATAGCACACTACCTGCACAGCGAGAGGAACAAACATGAAACTTTAAACGCGATTATCTCAGAATCTTATTTTTTCGAAAATACCTTTGCGGAGGACAGGATTACTAGAAAACTATCAATCCGATCAACACCAAATTTATACCACTTATTTATTATGATAATAGCTAGTAGTTGAACGAAGGATTTTCAATTATTTTGAAAATTTTTTTTTTTAGAGCAATAAATCGAGAATGTTTTACATTGAAAAAGTACGTTTTTTGTTACAACCGTCGCCATTTTTTTTTAAATCAAAATGTTTACAAATCCTTCGTTCATCTACTAGGCAATACAATATACTATCGGATTTTTCTGGAATTTTTGATTTCCGATGAACCGTTCTCAAGATATGATGTCCACCGCAAGTCACGTCGAAAAAAAGGCGTTCCTGGAATTCGACTATAACTTTTTTATTATTTAATATTTTTTGATGAATAAATTTCAACAAGTTCTTAGAAACATGTACTATTCGACGTTGACAAAAGATTTTGAACAAATTTTTTTTATGGTGTCAAAAAAAATAAATCGAGAAAATTTCATCTTTTTGCGCGGTACAACTGTATATAACCCCTTAAGGACCTTTTGTATGGAAGCTACCCGATGGTGTAAAGGAATTCTACTGACTACTGAACTCAAATTTCATTTTCTTTTAAAACTATAATAATTTGTACACAATTTCAGCTTCGTGGCTAAATGATTTCTTGAGTTATAGTGAATTTCGTAAATGTGGGGAGGAGTTCTTTACAGGATTTTTTGTATGACAGCTACTCGAAGGACTTACGGAAACTTCTTCATATTCATACTTTTAACAGAAACTATAGGTATTTTAAAACCAACGTATATATAGTTTCAAAGTCGTAGCTTTAGGCGTTCTGAAGCTATTGGTAAATATTTACACGCTTTAAAAACTTTTTGTATGGCAGCTATCCGAAGGAGTGAGACGATGTTGCGCTACGCGTTTATGAACTTAGCCTTAATCAAACATTCAGATTCAAAAATTAAAAATCCTACGTAGTGGTGTTTGTGAGTTATCGTGCGTATGGACGCAGTACGCGAATTTGGGGGTTTCGGCCATAAATGTACAAAAAATAATAACTTGTTGGTGTCTGAGGCTGGATCCTATGCGTTACAAACTTTTGGTCTGGATTAAACTTATAATACTGCCAGATTTCATCTACTAGACTCTAGATTCTAGAGTATAGAAATTCTTGACCTACTCCTACTTTTATTTTATTTCTTGTGGGAGAAAGTGGACAAATTTATTGGGCGAATTCCTTATTTCTAGTATACCTACAGCTCTCTAAAACGCAAAAACACCAAAGATAGAATGGAATGGGAATTTCCGATTGAGCACGTTATTTTAATATTACAATAATACCGTAGAATGCAAGCCTTTTAGTGTTAAACAATCTGCCGGTATGCATTATCTCTGGTCAAGGTTCATTGTGTTGTTAGGCAGGGCTCTCCTTCTGATGCAACTAGCTGATAAGGCACACAATGAGAAATTGTTTTCATGTTTCACCGGTTGACCGACTTTTCATTTTCTAGGCGGTCCGATGAAAGATTAAAAAGTGAGTTTCATTCGTGCAAACTTTCCACATCGAACTCTGGAAGTTGTGACCTGATTTTAGATCTCACTAACCAGGTATTGCATTTTTATTTGGCTCACTAGTTACGGTACAATTGTCGATTGAGGCGACTTACGAAGCCTTTCAAAATATCGCTAAGCACCTCCTATTGTTGGGTGACTGACGGTGTCTGATTTGCACATGGGGTAGGTGTTTAAAAAAATTAAAATTTTTAGGAATGGCGATGGGGTGTGTTGGGGGGCTTGAATATTTTAGATTAGATATCTGTCGAACCAATTATACGAGAAAGATTAAATTTGGTTTGTGTGTGTAGTTTTACGAGAAGAGTGCATACCTTATATAAAAAGTAAACTTTTTGAAGTGGAAGGTGGAACACGCAAAAATTTATTTTTATTTTTCGAGAACCGCAAAGAATATAATGCTGAAAACTGATGGCTATATAAAGCACTTATAAGGGTTTAGTAAGGTATTATATATGGGGTGGTAATGCCATCATCCTCCTTTACTTAGACGTTAGTGTTCATCCGTTGTGTATGATTGCTCATGGAACCTAAGACCATTAGTGTATTTCATAAAACTTGCTATGTTACATTGCTTTCCCTTATCGAAAACACCAAGGTTATCGAGAAAATATACGCCGAAGTGCCGTCTTCTCGTTCCCGATTGGGCCGCCCACTCGCAAAGGACCTGGAAGATTGACTCTTCCATTTCTGGGTCACCGCAGCTACAACATTGTTCCTGCTCAGCCTTAGGAGATACTATGTTTGCCGTGATCATATTCAGACCATAGAGTTCTTGATATTGGGTATATACTAAGGTTTGACCATCTATTGCCTGCCCACTGCAGGCATAGTAAGTCGATAGACTGGTCTTCCACTAGTGAGCTTAGACTGGAGCCTGCTCGAGCGATTTCATAAACTTCGTTGCTACCCTAGATTCCACAGTGACCTGGTACCCAGCAGAGGGTAATCAAGTACCGTGTGCCGATAATGTTAAGAAGTTCTATTGGGAATATTACAGGAAAAACAAAATTGTTGCTAGGGGAAGGGAGGTACGGAGGTAGTGTATCTCAAGAACAGTGGGAAGTTGAAACGTAGTATGTGATGTACTACAGAAGTAATTTTAGCAAAAGTATAATATAATTTGGGGGAACTGTTTAAGTTGGGGTGCGACAGAAAGGCGTTCGCCACTACCAGCCGTAAAGCATAAATTTCGGTTTTTGGAAAGTAGTCAACGCCGAAATGTTACAAAAACTTAGAAAATTAATTGTTTAGGGAGCCGGCATCAAACAACCAGTGAACCATATTAAGACTTTCCCCACTGTAACCCAAAAATATTTTTTTTAGAAAATGCGTCGAATGCTCCTTTTGCATATCTCTGTGTCCATAAGGTTTCAGATTTCCAGCATGACCTGTCCTGGATATAAAAAGTTCTCAAACATTTTTTTAAACTCTTCCTGCCGCTCTTACATCCCATCCAGCTATGATGAGTAAAACACGTTTGCTTACAGCGCATATGGCATATGGTTCTTTGTAGTTTAAACCTTGTACAATACCATTTTTAACATTTTCGTAATGGCAATGTTTTGCGGCTTTAGCAGCATTCTTAATTTAAAAAATAATAAAGCTTCACCCAACAGTCTGTTTACTTTTTGCTATGCACTACAAGACCTTTTGATGTACTGAAATATTTTTCCTAATTTAAAATCAATTTTTTTTTAAGTACTCCATAACATGTTTTCCAATCATTGCACGTCCACATATAACCGAGATTTCCACGTATAGTCGTTTTCCTATCGCCAGACAACTGTAGTGAGTTGGCCAGCAGCCCAGGGACTCAATTACACTACGTGTAACCTTAAATGTAGAAAGTACCAATGGATGGTAAAAGCCTTTTTGTTTTGTGGTTATGCTGTCCTGCCGAATAACACACTATACAGGACTAGACTTTTAATACAGTCATGTATACAGTTCAGTCAGTTTAGAAAGGAGGAAAAGACATTAAGACAAAGAATGTAATCTGCTAACAGTCTGGAAAAGTCCGGAAAGCGGTTAAAGTGAGGGTGGTACAGAAGAAATTACGTCACTGCCGCTTCCGCTTTTCATGCCGGTATCCTCTCCTCAATACCGCTGTCACTACTTCCTTCCACTACGCTCCAGTAGCCAACTCCAACTTGCCCAGTGCAGATGTGGGGCTCCAGGACTGCTTGCCACCTGCGTCCTGTATATTACTGAACTCTTAGATTGAACCGCTGTGTCATTATATGCACTATATAATTTGGTAATGTATAATAGTTCACTTCTCTGGGAGTGGTTCTATATGTTTGTCAGGGATTTCATGGACGTACTTGTACTACACCGGGCAAAAAGACAAGTTGAACGATGCGCATCAGATGATGTAGAATAAATAATTCGATTGGGATTTATCGCTTTCTTCTGATGCCATGTTTGTCCTTTATAAAGGACTCTAATTTGGGTGCTACCCGAAAGTATAAGGCAATACGTTAAGTGTTTAGTTTCATAACTTGGTAAATCACCAAAAGTAAAATGTTCCTTTTTCAAGGAATTAAAGGAAGGACTCACTTCATTTCTAGCGTGTTTATCCTTTTACCTCAGCACATTTGAAAATTAATGTGTACTACTACATTCCAAATTCCTAGAAATTATTTAAAATTTCCTTCTTTAGATACCGACATGCTGTTATGACACTGGCTATTTTTGAGGATAGAAAATCCAAATAGAGAGAGATAGAGAGATAGAAACTGTAAAAAAAAACACTGTATAGCGCATTTCTCTCAATATTGGTCGCCTTGTCGCAAGGTTGACTTTTATTGTACTTAAGAAATAACCGGTGGACAACAGCACCAGGACTGCACTATGTGATTTTCCTGCACTTTTTTTTAGCTGAAAAATAGCTAGTGTCATCTCATAATAACATAAAAAATTGGTCAACAATCTGGATGCAACTTTATTATTTTTTGGGTAGTAGTTCGGGACGCGATAAATGTTGAAAAGTCATGTAGGTTACTATGTAATCGACATCCTAAACCATAACGTTACACATAGCTTCCTGGTTAAGACATTTTTTACTCAACCTCTAAACGCCAATAAAAATGTTAACTTTTTATGCTTCAACTACTCTAGTAGCGCATCTACATATATGTACTAATTTTCAACTTTCTAGCATAAACCGTTTCTGAGATATAAAAAACTACCCCTCACCTACTTTTATAGGTTGTCTCTATATAGATTCTATATACTTGTAAATTTTTAGCCTTCTATTCATTACCGTTATCGAGAAATAAAAATCAGAATGTTTTCCATTCTTCCTCCTTTCACCGTCACCCACAACACCTACATAACCAAATTTTTCCGTACTAGAGGTTTATTGACCCAAAAAAAATTTTCAAATCTAGTACGGTTTTTGAGGTATAAAAATTAAACTTTTTGAAACAATTGCTATTCCCCACTTTCGTGTTTCACCTCCCCCTCAAAAAGTTTACTTTCAGTAGACTCCACTTATGATCCCATACCTATACAGAAACCAAATTTTACCTTCCTGGTGTAATTAAATTGGAAGATGCTGTAATTCAAAGTTTTTCACACACCCTTAAAATTTTTAGCTCTTGTCTAATCTTGAAGATCCCTAAATACAACCACAAAGTTTCAAAATTCGATAAGCTAGCTCCCTCATCATCTTAATAAAAATTGTTTGCAGTCGTCATGTAAATCAGTCTTAAAACGTAAATATACAAAATTTCAGGGTAGCAATTTTTTTTTAAATTTCATTTCGATGGTAACAATACTTTATTATTAAAAAAATAATTAAATAACATTCTATGCGTGGGAAAACGCTTCTCCAGCTGTGTAACAAAACATTCAAACAGCATACAATAGGTATCGTCCATTTACATGTAGCCCAGGTGTGGCTCCATCATAACAAAAGATAACAAAAAGTTTGACCAACAGTTTTGACCACACCAATCCCCAGCAAAAAATAAAAAAGTAAACAGCCTGTAGAATCCACAATTCAATTGGCATCACTCTTCGTGAACGCTCTATTGCTTTTCCATCACTGAAATCAACCGGAAACTTAAAAGTGTTTATGCTGCCACACTTTAACCAACACCTCAACGTTTGTCAGTAAATAAAAAAAAAAACAGGAAAAGATTCAGTTCGTTAGATGCCACCATTGATCCATGACGGACTCTTCTATCGTAGACTAGACTGTGTGTCGGCTCATTGTCAATGACTTTTGGTCGCCAAACGTCCACTTCCGGTAACATACACAAACTTCTCAGACCACTAAATTTTCAGTAGCATGTAGAGCGTTCTTGAAGGTCGTAGCCCTTTTCAAAGGAGTTGTCCACGCCAGCATCCAATCCTACATGATCCGTTGATATAACGATATTATCGCGACCCTCTTAACTCGTTCCTCACAAGAATACTGCAGATATTCCGCATGGATTGGACTCTGTCTACGCTTGTAAACATCCCTTCTTTGGCGGCAATGGTAATAAAAAAATAAACTGCAGCAAATCCTTCAAAGGATATCACAACAGCGACTAGCTCTTATATAAAACAACCCCTCCTAGAGCCTAGACGATGGGCATTCAAACTGGGACTCAATTTCGTCTAGGCAAAGACAGCGACACGTGCATTTCTTGCACACGAGGGTGTTAACCCTGCTGCATGGCGACGGCACCCTCCTACTCTTCAGGATTTTATAGGGTAAATGTTTGGGTTCCCGAGGGACTCAGCTGATTCGTTGAATGAATGTCGTTTACAACGTGTTCACCCTCAGCATCGCATCATAGAGTATAGTAAGCCGCCGTCGTAGATCATCAAGACCGAACGTCGACCCTCTTCTGTTGCAGTCAGAGTTCAGAACACATCTGCTCCTCAATTGTCGACGCTCTCCGTTTAAGGCTAGTCGCGGTATTCTAGTGCAACGATGAGGTAAAACAAGAATTAATTCACACATACCTTACTTATAGGTTTATCCTAAATGGCAGTAGCTTAGAAAGCGATTGATCCCAGAAAATTATAAAAGAGGTCATTTGTGGACAAATGGCCTTAACTTCCATAATTATTCCTCATCGCATTTCATTATGATTTACTGGAATATCTTTACTTTCTTTTGCTGACAAGATTATCTCCAAAAATGTTTAAAATTCTAGAGCCTCTTCTGCGCCTATCGGGTCAAAAATTGACATATTCCGGGACGCAATGCTAATGTAGCTAATTTTTTATAGTCCCACTAGACGATAGCCGCTAAATTGAATGTCGGTCACTGCGCGATAATGTGGCCACATTTGAATGTGCCAGTTGATGCATAATTAAATGGTTTTTGAGATGTAAGACAAAATAACAAGCACTCAAATCAGGCCCGTGCGCAGGATTGTATAAAGGGGGTGGTGGGTTTCATAATAAATTATCACACTGAATGTGATGACCTAAAAAAAAAGTCCTCACTTATCAATGAAAATGGGTCAATGGGAGGAGGGGGGGGGGGGTTGAACTCCCCAAAACCCCCCGTACGCACGGTTCTGACTCAAATAATAGAAAACCGCTGCCTATATGCGATCCATTTTAAAATTTCGTTGTTTACGCTTCCAAATATGAAGGATGACACGGAATATCATTTGAAATATCATTATCGCGCTAAACCACGGTCATACATACAGGTCTGGAAACTCAATACATTATTTTTGTGGTGGGGAGACACCTTCTGCTAAGAAAATTTATGTTGTTATCGTCTTGACCACCAGGCTCGTGATGCTCTCACGGTTTTCTGTCACATTGATAAAAAATGTAAACAAATATAAACTGCGATCGAAATGTCAGAATAAATCGTTACAATTCTTCATAAGCGATAATACCATGGATATACTGCTTTTATACAAATTACTTTATTCAAATCATGATATGCGATACAAGATAGCATGATACATAGCACATACATGTCAAACTTTGACATTTAGCTATAAAAGACAATATTTTAAGGGTCTATCAATCGTAGCTTTGTGCTTTTATTGTAATATTTTAAATTAATATGAATTCAACGCATGGATGTATTAGTATAACTGGATCGGTAGTAAGCAAAATTTTGCTAATAGGCTCTGGTTGTGCTAGTTGTCTATTTGCGTTAGTGTATCATAAGTGTGTAGTGGCGGCGTCTAAAATAGACAAATGTGTACTGTACCCCAGAAATTTTTTTACTCCGACGTTGCGATGAAAACAACTGTCATCAATGATTGTCATTATAACATAAACAATTTTTTTGAAAGATGGAAACAACGGTCAGAAATGAATTAGTCTCACATATAAGAACTTTACACAATACAGACGATCCTGTTATACTAATACATCTATTTAATGGAACTTTTAATTAATATGGGACAGATAAAAATACATTCCGAAATTAGATAGAGAGATAGATAGATAGATTTATTTCGTTCCATATAAAATTTATAAAGGAAATTGACAATGTTTCTGTTGAGTTGGCATATCTTTTCAACCATAGTATTTCATGTTTTTTCTTTGTGCGTAAATTTACAAAGCTTTTTTCTGGTATTGAATTTACATAAGGAAAATTGGAACAAAAAAAACCTTATTAGTGCCTTAAACTTACTTAAAACTAGGCTAAAACTAAACTAAATTGACTAGGATATGAATTCATAAACTGAAGATTATTTTATGTAGGAATGAAAGAGACGATCAATGAATTTTCTGAGTGTGCACACTTTGCAACGAAGTTTTCTTCTTGTTTTTTGGCAAATGGTTCGATTAGCGGCATCTCAGCTAATTGGTGTAACGATCGAGTAGAAAAATCCCAGGGTTTATTCAGGATGATCTTGAGACACTTGTTCTGGAAGAAAAAAAGGCTTCGACTGCTATCTCTTCGTGCTAAACATCACAGTATTATGTTCCGGCGAAAAGCACTTTCATTAATAATAAAGAAATGTACAAATGTACATCACACACACAAATTAAAACCTTTAACTTACAGAAGAATATAAAAATCCACAACTGTCATTCATTAAAATGTCAATTGATTTTAGTAACAGATGGCGCTAATGGCAGTTAAAAGAAGGCTATATCAGCTAAAATCATCGAATTTATATACAAGGAAACAGGTTGGATAATATGTTGATATCAGCTTGTACTATATGCACATTATTGGGTGATACACTGGTGTTATTGACGATATTATGAATTGTATACGAGCTGTGTATCCAAGGTATAAGCTGGAGTTTAGTTTTCGAAATTTACGTTTGACATTTATATTGTCACAACGTCGAGAACTCACGTTCTTGGACTTGCGCAACTAATTGCTAGTAGCGACTCTATTGATAATAACGAGAAGTTGTACCAATTTATGCTTCAAAAACCACCCCCGGCAGTTTCCAATCCTGTAGATACGACCGTGCGCTAAACATATACGATAGCCGATAAATCGCTCGACTGCGTCTTCTTTAGCGCTGAACTTTTATCGGGACATATTAGCGTGCTATTTTCGCGATAGGCACTACGCAGGTGACGCTATAGCATAACCGAATAAATCGTCTGCTTTTAGCAAAATTGTTCCTATTGCATGATATACTTATCACTAGTGGTACTAGAATCCGTCAACTCATGCAACTCTTTCTCTTTATTACGTGAAATATGAAGAGATTGGCGCTGATTAAGAATAGTAAAGGAAAACTTTTTCTTGGGGCTCATTTCTTTCGGATAAGCTTCAAAACAAACAGTCCGTCGAGCTTTGAGGGGCTAATGTATGAACCAGGGCCGTGAGAAAATAAGGCGGCAACAGCTCCACTGTGTGCCTATGATGGGGCTCCACATGAGACATGACACATGTGTCCGCAGCGACGGCGATTCCAATTCCACTATTCTTCTATAACCACTTCGAATCGAATCTTTGTCTCGCTGGGCGAACTATCAACCTCGGCGTCGGCCACGTCTGCTAAAAACAGACACAGAACCGGAACGTACGTCAGTCGTCGACTTGCACCGGTCGTCGCGGGAAGGAGGGTCTTTGTTTTGTGTAGTGCAGTGTAATCGATATGAGCCTCTGAAATTAGGCCCTTGATTCAAATGGAGTCGAATCCCAACGGTTGTGCACTTATCTTAAGTGATTTAAAGTGATAGTATCGAAAGGCTGACAAAGCCGCCCGCAACCTCCAACCTCTTTACGGATCCCTTCGCTGACCTCATGTGTGTGGTGATTTTGTCGCGGGCCATCAAAGCTGGAGTCAAACGAACACCCGCCACAATCACTAATTTAATTAACGGCCGCGACTTGCTTCGCGTTCGAAGTTGGCGAGCGTAATTCGTAATTGGAATAGGAGGGCCATACAACTATCCTCTTATCGGATCCATTCGCGACTGATAAGAATCCAGTCGAGTTCCCAATCTGAAAACCGAATCTTACGTGGAGTGGTCTAGTGCTGAACAGGAAGGTGTAGTGTGCGGTGTGCTTCGTTATCACTCCTTTCAATTTCGACTTAGCTGCGATAGTGAAAAAAGGAAGGTGCTTTATTTGTGCTAATTTCAATTTCTAATATCACCCCGGAGGTGAATGCTATTGCCAGGTTTTAATGTGCAAAGTGGTTGTTATGCATTTTTCGAGTGCAGTATTGTACGTGCCGGAGTGAAGCGTAGGGTGATGCACAGTTGTTTAAGCTGAACTTGTGTGATTTACTGGTGGTTTGTTGTCTTTTTTTTGCCTTGTTCAGTGATAAGAAGGAGAGTGCCCATTAGAGCTGTTTGGATTACCTTTTGCGTCAATGGGATACGAATCTACGTAAGGTAGGTAAACTGTCTTGAATCGATTTCGTTGATTTACGTATTAAAAATACGGGGGTTAAGAGAATGAGTAGAACGGCCAAGTGGGTAATAAAATACGAGGTGGTAGTTGCTTCATCATCACCCCGAATTCTTTTACTTTTGCTCTGCAGTGTTTCGTCACCGATCCACTCGATCATATCGCATTGCTGGCGGCTGAGGTTCCAATTACCCGTAGGTTGCATATAAAAAGTAATTGCATGCGCTGTTTGCTTGACTGAATGCAATTTAGGGCTCTGCCGCCCATTCAGCCTCCTGGTTTTGTCTGTGCTATTGCTGGTTATAGGTACTACACTTTTTGTACTTAACTTTTTAGGTACCCACAACCAATATTGTTACGGGTAGTGCCGGCTGTTGTTATCCAATCAAGACTCTCCTTCTGATGGCGCAGCAGATTAAAATAGTAAAGCTTGAACGCTTCTTTCATCTTTCTTTCTGTATTACGGAGCTTATGTAACTATTCTTCGGACTACAAAGTACAGACGTAATTTCGTTACATAGAGATAGAGCGAGGTCTGACTGACTGCTTTTGCAATTGGCGCGTTTGTTACGGGCGTGAAAATAATTACATACGAGCATGTTATAGCCAACAGGTAGGCATGTTGTTTAATCTAAAATTGAAAATTAATTGTGAGACTAATCGTTAATCCGCCGCGGTGGTTTTCGATTTGAGCCACAAAGTTGAGACTCTATGATTTGCGAAAAAATACAATCATCAATGTGTACGTGTTTTGAGCTTTAATGGCCTTCCAATACAAATTTAAATGAGAGCAATGTGTTTAACTTGGGTTTCAATTGGAGGTTTGCTTATCTCAATATGCCAGCTATTTTTTTTATCAGAAAAGCGTTTTTTGGTGACTAACGTACTTTTTATTGCATTCTAAAAGCAAAATAATATGAAACAATAAAGAGTTGTGCATGATCCCAGTCGGAAAGTCGTATAATTACTGAATACACACTAAAGCTAGTATTACACTGAATGCCATGTCTGTCAAATTGCAGTAATAAGCAACATAGCAAATGTGACCGAGCGGATACTGTGGGCTTAATTCGAATTCGCTATTTCGCATTGATTATTACTGCAATTTGACGGACATTGCATAGGTACATTGTGAAGCTGGTATTAGGTCTGTTCTTGTTGCATAAAATTTCAGCACTTATCAACATTTGACGTCACACATCAATGACACAACCTCAAATTTAAACAGTATGCTTGTCCCCCTCCTCCGCCACTCCCTTCTACACTTTTCTGTACTGGCTCGAGAGCTAGTGTACTCAGTGTACACTAAACCCGCCAAAAAGAATAGACCTATTACATGCAATGCTGTAAAATATTTGACCATACAAATTTGACTGAATTTGATGTCAAATATTCATTTGACAGGCTGCCCAGCATTCAAGTGGACAGCAATTGTACCTTCGAAAGTATAGCAGAGCAAAACTGTGGTAACTGTGAAATTTTGGCATAACAAGAAATAGTTTCTTCGGGTTTTGGACAGCCAAAAACAGCTTTTATTGTTTACAACAACTGAAAATATGACAAATACTGAGGGTTTTGCGATCAAAAAAGGAGAATACAAATAAAGCGAATATGCGTTAATAACACAATGTTCTCCCTTTTAAACACTCAAAATGACGTTGATATGAAAGTAACAGCTACGCAACATATAAATAAATATATAAATGCTGCTTTCTAGCTTACGGTCTGGAGTATGAGCAACAAAAAGCTGCTATGAAAGCTGCTTTTTAAAAATCTTGGACATAGAGCAAACACACAACAGACACAAACGCATATAAAAGCAGATAATAGGTGTGTTTTTTTCAACTGGATCACGATCAAAATCATTCGTTTTACATTGAAAACAACAACAATTGAGATGATCCAAAATCAAAATGGGATCATAGTTGGATCATTAAAGGTGCTTCTGAATTCAACAAAATTTTCGCATTTTCACAGCTGTCGCCCTGCAACTCAACTGCAATGGCAGCTGACAATTGACATTTGTCAAACGTCAATAAATATTTTCCGTATTTATTAAAGAATATTCGCAAATATCTGCACAGTATTAGTTCAATACATAGTAATTTTAAGTACTTACTGCTTCTATTTCGTTAATATCCATTATGTTCACTATTTTATCTGCCAAGAAAATATTAATAAATATTTGACAGACCACAGCTGACCATGGCAGTCTACAGCTGACACAAATACATGACAATTCATAGCAGGAATGCTAACCGTTTAAATTGATTTTTTTGGATCATCCACAGCGTTTTTTTCATTTATGATCTTGATCCAGTTGAAAAAAAAACGCACCTAATAGCAGCTATAGCAGAAATCAAAAAACGTTCATCGAAGTATGTAAACTGCAGTGAGTTGGCCACGTAAACCGAAAGGAAGATAGAAGAATCCCATGCTCTTAAAGACAAACTGAGTGGTAACAGGCCAGTGGGTTGATCAAGATAGCAAAGCCATCTTAAAAATTAGCATCTGGAGCACGCAATCTTTGGATCAAAACGTTTGGTGGCGACGACTTCAGGAGGCCAGGATCCGATTCGGCTGTCGCCCCTTGATGTTAAATTACTGTGGAACTAAAAACTAAGTCCATCTCTCATCAAATCTATATACAGTGCAACCCAGCTATAACGTAGGTTGAGTGGACCACAAAAGTTGAATATTAATAACCAATAGTACGTTATAACCAACTTAAGAACCTTTCACTTTTGAGAATAATGATTGGTACGGTATAACCGAAAGTACGTTATAAAAGTGCACTTTATAAGCGGGTTACACTGTAGTAGGGTAGGTTTTCATATCTCGTAGCAAAAAACTATACATGGGTGTTATATGACCTTTATACAGTTCCGTTTTGCCGTATAGTATACGAAACTTTTCCTGCTGATAATTTATCTGAGGCATTACCAACAGGATTGTTAACCCTGCTAAATTAGCTTTTGGGATGATCCACATGGTTTTTTTCAATCGTGATCTGATTCAGTTGAAAAAACACACCTATTATCAGACCTAAGCCATATGTTGGAATGCGTAAGAATGTATATGCAACCCCTTGAAACTTCGTGGTTAAAAATCAAAAAATCTGAAATTATATCATTTTTAGGCGATTATTTAATAAGCCCAAATCTCACCAGGCTTATGAGATTTGACAAAGTTCGTTAAAATATATGCACATTTATTATTATTATTCATGAATAATTTTTTACTAAATTACTTATGCTATGTAAAAAGTTATAATTTCTATACTACGAACAACTTGTCAGATAGAAGAAACACTGAGCTTTTGTACCTTGGAACTAGAGCTGCCAAATTGTTGGCTACAGAACCCAGCGCGTGAACTCTATCTAAAAAGCCTAAAATACGCACGAAGTCTAGTAGACCAAATACCGTGTCTAATTTTGCAATTTTGCAGTCCCATTTAAATGTATTGAACACGGCTGAAGAACTGTGGTCCAAAATTTCTAAAAAGAACTTCAAGTAAATATCTGTGTGGATATATAAATCTCGTTTCAAAGCCTTAATTGAAAAAAATATTGGGTACAGTAATAAAATTACTATATTTAAAATGTAATTTGTAATTTTTATAAGTCGATGTAGAACATTTTTTATTTTCTTCTTTTTTATTTTCTTCAACACCAAAAATTGGAGTGTAGCGTGTATTATTCTACATGTGGGTTATCAGAAAAAAATGTTGCTTTTATGGATAATAATTTATTAGTTTACGTTACAAAATGCATATATATTTGCGAAAAAATCTACCAACATAAACACACCAAAACATCTTCATAGTCCTAAAGGAGGTACAGCTGCCTCTCGATTAACGTCAAGCATTTTGGCGGTTAAATACATAGAGATATATGGTATATACTGGAGATGACAAGCAGCGATTAAGTTAAAGGTGTACGTCGTAACATTCACTTGCAAACAAATTAACCATTAACTCATTAAGACATTTAGTTGGGATACTCGCCACACAATTGGGGAATGGCACAACTAGCAGTAAAATGCATAGTATAGGTAAAATTATCGAATTGGTATACCATGAAACAAGTTCAACGCTAGATATATACCAGTTCGTTTGTCTCGATATCCTTCGTATTGAGTGATACACTGCTGGCATTAACAATATTATGATATCAATACCAGCAGTGTATCCATGGTATAGTTCACGCGGCTTCAAATCGCTTTATACTAAACTGGTGGCATGTCGCCTCCAGTTGGTTCAATATAACCTTAGAGGGAGTGATATTCTTGCACCACGTGTCTGTACCCCGTCTATCCATCAGAAATATTAATTAAAAAATTTTACAAAAAATAGACAGAATATACATCTATTATAACAAAAAAAAACTTTTTTTTTTGCAAAATCCGCTGTTATCAAAATACAATACAAAATACAAATATCTTGAGACACAATGATGTATTTTTACAACTTGAAGGAATGGCTTCTTTTACAGAAGGTCTGCAAATTATGATCCGATTGTAAATGATTTTAGTCTGCAAAAACCAGATATAGGGTTGCGTAAAATCCATTATCCTGTGTAATTCATTATTTTTCATTTTTATGACAGAAGACCCGAAAGTTTGGAGCGAAAAAATCTTGTGATTTGTCGTAGTTTGCTAACGTAGTTACACTCGCAGATGTAGCCCACCCAAGCGTCGACTGAAATTCGGTTTCCTATTTGTTCTTTTTTAATTTGTTCCTTCTAAATCGGGTCGAAACTAGCACAATTTTCGCAGACCGAATAGCCCAAAAAGTTATAAGTAGCTTTTCGAGATTTGTACACGCGATTTGAACATTAAAATCGCAGTAAATAGCCCACTCTGGCAGCATTACTTGGAAACTTTTTTTAAACATAATACCTAGGTAGGTATAACATGATTTTTATTCAACATTAAAAGTGTTGGTACCACATTGTCCATTCTTTCAAAGATCAGGTTTTACATCTTTGCATCTATAGTACCTTGGAACCTTGAAATACTCAACCCCTGTACCTTGCAATTTGCATAGGGTTTGCAAGCTGCAACCCTATATCAAAACTATTTCTAGAACGTGTCACTATAATATAATGAAAAATACAACAAAGTTCACAGAAACGCATGAGGCATCAGCCAAGCAAAATGGATTTTTAACTTAATTTGGAGTCTCTTCCATATTAGGTTATCCTTAGATTTTCTAACGCTTTCTTTGCTTATCTTCTTGAATTAATTTCTTTTCTGATTTACTGTTAATGAATGAAATCAATCAATTAAAAGAAAATATTATAATTATGCTCCGTTACTACTGCAAGTTAAAGTTAGAGTGCAATGAAACCTAGACTTGCCTTTAATGGATTAATTTATGTGCATAACATACGATAGATGGCGTAATGCAATATTCAATTAGTTGAACACGTGGTGGGCACAGTGTTTTAATAGTATACGGGCCCTTGAAGTGGCGAACTGAAATCTTCAAGATGCCCAACTTGCTGAGTATTTGACTATAAGGAGTAGCTGTTACGTAAACAAATAGACCGATGCTCTTATGCTTCCAGCAGCTTATATTTAATTTTTCGTAGGTCCCGATAGAAGTTCTTATGTCGTGGCATGAGTTAGTGCTGGCACGTGAGCTGCAATTTAGACGGTATCGATCTGGGTCACGTGCAACGTATGCTTTATAACAGTGAACTGATAAACAGGAAATATAATGCTCGGGGAACTCGCGAGGGCTATTGACAGGTTTCTTCGAGTAAATGCTTTAAGAGTGCTGATTGACCTGAATCAACCATTCAATTCCGGAGGTTTCTATAATTATTTTTTAATTTTCTTATAATTAGTTCCCGGTACATCTGTCAACAAGTCTCGATCTTTTCTTGTGGCCTGAAACTGTGGCAGCTGAGCGTTAAAGCCAGGGACCCCGTTACATAATTCTACTGCGAACTCGTTGTCGTCATTGTGTAGGATCTGAATAAAACCGCTTCGAATCGCGGATGTGCAGTAAAGATTTTCTTCCCGGGAACGAAACCGCAAACAATAAAACCTCTCTAGCTAGGGTCGTGCGGCGTTGCTTGTTGAACGTCTTCGTCTCTCCGCGTAATTGGCCGCACACCGTTCGAATTGCATTTAATAAAGTCTGTACGGCAGTTTGACGAGTGGTAAGTTGAGATAGACTATAGACTTCCAGTGCACGCAGTAGCCCTTTTTGTTTATCGTGTTCTTCTCCGTTTATAAGGCGAAATGGTTTCATCTCGACGTCATAATCAGCGCTATTATGAAGATACGCAGCGTCTAATTACATAGTTTGGTATTACGTTTTGAGGTTTGTGCTCCACAGCCTAACTTAAGCCAACGGAAGTTTCGAATTCGTGATTGAGGGTTATGTACTTATACCTATTATTAGATGAATCAAAATATGACTTTGTTCTAGCCATAGCCGACCATATTTTTACACTTTTAATAGGCTAGATGAAATCATAGAATAAAAGTTTGGAACGCAAAGAGCGGAGCCTTGCAGGAAGTAACGTTGTGTATGTATTTTAGTTTTTGTTCAGTGCTATCCAGGCGGATATTACCGTATATCTGCACAGAAACTCAGTGAAGTTATTCTACCACATAAACATCAATATTGGGAGAACTAAACCGGTAAGAACCCTTCACCTATCGTCTTGCACATGCAATTATCAAAAAACCCTTTATGTCATTTACACACATGCTGTGCAATTTGAGTTTTTTATGTAAGCCGCCATCAAACCCACTGTGTCAAAAGAGCTATGACGCAGTTTCATCTTAGCTTCACTTCCCTCGGCCCATTTTATTTCCTTATGCTCTTATTCGTAGGTGCTATCCAAAAAAAACCTAATCCGGTTGCTATCAATCCGTTCACACGATATCTTTGAACGCGTTGATGAAGTCGAAATTTGATCTGCACTTTCCAAATACAATTTTTCTATTGTAGATGAAACCAATAGAGTGTATGTTCATTATAAATTTAATTTAGCTCAGATGTTTCTCATGGACCGGGGCCTCGGACAAAAAAAAGTTTTTTTTTGTTCAGTTGTTGCCAATAACTTCGAAACGCGTCAAGCTAGAAGTTAAAATTTTGCTCAAGAACGTTTTCTTTAGTCTCAGGTAAGGTAATGACTCTGACGAAAAATCATGTGAGTCCTACAAGTGCTAAAAAAATGAATACAACCCAATATGACTCAAGAAATCGATCACCAGATACTTGAAATTTTACACCAATTAGTTTTGCTTAAATAGTAAGATCGAGTTAGTTCAAAAACGCGTTCGCGAATATTGACCGTTAACTGGTCTAGGTCCGAAGGATCTGTTTCATCTCCGTTTTGCTCATACATCTGGTAATCTTGCCAAAAAATCCTTATTATGTATGTTCCAAAACCAAAATTCCTTACTGCGAATTACAACAATAGCAGTGTTTTTTATTCCCGGTTAACCATAAAGCTCGACAAAATTGCACGGCAAAACAACAACAGTGCGGTTACCGTAACCGCACTGTTGTTGTTTTGCCGTGCAATTTTGTCGAGCTTTATGGTTAACCGGGAATAAAAAACACAGCTAATATAAGCTTTGCCATATTCATAAAGCACATGCACTCAGGTCCGTGCGCACGGGGGGGGGGGGGGGGGGGAAGGGCAATGGGAGGTTCAATGATAAGGAAATCAAAAAACAAAGAATTTTGTAGTTGCATGTAACGTACCTACCATATGTACCATACATAATAAGTTGCTATAAATGGCGCAGAATCGCACAGGATTTTTAGACGGTTTAAGTTAAAAAATTTATGTTTTCTTATAAATTTAATCCAATTTGAATTTACAAAATAACAGTCGAGACAAAAACAATTATTGCTAAACATTAAAATAAATTAAAAGCTGAAGCTATTTGATGGATAATCTTCACGGATTGAGTGAATACAATCCCGTACAACCAAGCTATATAGATCTCTGTAAAGATTCATAAATTTCACGTGAGATCTATATAGAAAATAATTTAGGTGGTGTTAAAGAACGATGTCGTTTCCAGACTTTCGTAATCTAGCTGCAGTTAGAAGAATCTTTAACGATACTTGACGGTGCGTTTCAAGAGAGCTTTACTGATACAGCTATAGATCTTTATAGATAAACTAGGCGAGTATTTAAAAAAAATAATTATTATTCTGTTTTTCTTAAGGTTTATTTACTTCTTTGTAAACATAAAATTTTTTTTATATAATAATTAGCATTGTAAACATGTATGAAATTTTTATTTATTGAAATAAATGTCTTTTTTCTTTGGGCTTGAACTCCGGTCATCTTGATTTGTAGTCCAACGTCTTAGTCTCTACTCCACGTATGCTTCTGGATAAAGAGTTCTTTATGCTCGTTATATTTACATTGCCAGATCTTCACGGTCCCTAAAATGTCTTCAACTATCTTTAAAGATCTCTTTTGGTTACATTTCCTTATCACATAATATCTTCACGAATCTATAAATGTCGTTAAGTGGCTTCAGATATCTTCACGATTCTTTTAATAGTTTTATCTATCTGCCGTGAAGTTTTGACAGATGCTGGAGGAAGTACATGTTTACAGAAATACATACATATGTAAAAATATTGTATCATTTTTGTATTATATTTTAATTGCAATACAAGTTTTTCTGAACTCATAGCCGTACAACCAGGCGCAACCGTTATAAAAGAGAACCTTTCGCCACTTTAAGGTCAAGAATTATGCGTTACTGATTCATATCAGTCTCCATCGTCACTTAACGCTAAATAACGACAATTCACGTTTCACGCCTTTCTTGTGGTACAGTTGCGTACAGTTGAATTTCATTATTATTATTTCTTAATAATATATCTGTGATTACCTGCATGCGGTAGCTTTTATTCTCAATACCTACTTGACAGTAAACATATTATTAATAAATAATAATAATGAAATTCAACTTCCTTTCGAAAGAATCTATTAAGTTATGTATCGTAACATTCCTTTATGCAACTGTATGAAACTGTTCAAAAAAGGCGCGGTACGAGAATTTGCGTTATTTGGCGTTAAGTGATGATGAACTTAAAGTGGCGAGACGTTCCTCGATAAAGGTTTTCCGCAGCATTTGATATACATCTTTACCGAAAATCGTACTAGAATACTTTATGTTTCGTTATGATTCTTTGCCCGCCGATACTATTCGATACAGATTTATAAAGCATTACAACGAAATTTCTTTATCAAAATAATGATATCGACGAATTACTAAATCGTTGACTAGCTTTAAAGGTCTGGATTTGTCTATATCGATGTATTAAGCTACTTTACGCCTGGTTGTACGGGTAAGTGCATGAATCAAATTTCTTCAAAAAATTCAATAGTTATTTATGAGGAATTCTTTGTTTATCTCGTTTTACTGTGAAGAAAATGTGGAGTATGTGGTTTTGATTTTCACTAGTTGTAAGTTATAATTACTATGCATAATCTGAATTCCGTAAATGTGAAAAATGCGCAAAGAATCGGACTCATTAACTGTTGTCTAGATTCATTTGTGCAAGAAATGTATATAATGTATATAATGTATAATAATTATGTACCCACTTTAATTGAATTCTCTGATAGGTAGGTAGATACGCGTGACTGCCCGTGAGAACACGGCCTCACTTAACCCTAAAGCAGGGAATACACGATACAACGGTTGTACCGACGTGTGTTGTTGCCATATCTGTTCAACGGTTGTATGCACGGCACACACGATGCGATTTGCTTACAATTTTCTTCCAACAAGATTTCATTGTTATTCCCAATAAAGTATTTGATAACTCAGAAGCACTAAAAGCTTTCGAATGAAAACGCTACAACAGTTGTATTCATGATAATACACTATACAATATCCATACGACCTGTCACATGCGACCGCCGGTTTTCGGTCTAGAGCATACAACCGTGCGATATTTGCCCAACTTTTGTCTATAAGCGCATACACGATGCAATCGTCGCATACAACGACCAATTGGGCCAACAGTTGGTACAACCGTTGTATAGTGTATTTCCTGCTTAAGAAGGTCCGTTGTGTTACCACAGGAACATCGAATTCGGTCCTACTCGTCAAACCCTTTAGAGCTTATGAGCGTAATGAAGCGTTGGATTCTCATGGCTGCCATTGCGACAAGGTCACTAATACTGCTGAAGAAGTAAACTCCAAGAAAAGCTTCCTTTCTAGCGGATATAGCTGGACAGGTGCTGAGAAGATGAAGGACTGTATCCATCTCCTCCTCCTCTATACAGCGGCTACAGAAATCGTTCAAAAAGAGCCCGAGTCTTTTAGCATGCCGTCCTATAAACCAGTGTCCGGTCAGAACCCCGACAGTGGTGCTGATATTCGCCATTTTAAGTCAACCTTTTAAACTGTTTTTAATCCAGCTTCGGCCATATCTGTCTCGTAGTGTGACATGTATGTATGTAATACCGTGTGTCTGGTAGGCTTATTGAAACTTCACTTGATTTGCTAGCTATGAAATCATGAGATTTTCATTGTTTTGAACCATAGAGATATGTATACAGTCAAAACCGGATATAACGACATTGAAGGGACCCTCTAAATTCGTCACTATATCCAATAGTCGTTATAAGCAATATGCAATTTAGATACATTCCTTTGTATAGAGATTCGACCAGGACCATGTCATTTAGTCGTAATAACCGATCCGTTGTTAAAAGCGATGTCGTTATATCCGGTTTTGACTGTATATATACTGGAAATGACAGCGGTTGAGTTGAAGGTGGACATCATCGCATTCATTTGCACGCAAAACAACAACAAATGGACATAACGCACCTTTTTTTCACTCACTCACTCACACACTAAACCAAGAACAATCTGATATAGCGACCATGTTTCGTCTGTTCACATCATGTTTTTGGCTTCAAAGCGCTTTATACAAAACCGGTAACTTGTCGTTTCCACTAGCTCTATGTTTTGAACTGACACCGTGTCATACAAACACAGATTGAGTTAAGTTTCGTTAAACTCAAATTATACCTATTTTGAACCGAAAAAGGTTGGGTTGAGTATAATTAGAAATGTCAAATCGCAATTGTTTACTTGCTAGTCCAGTTCATTATTTTGATTACCATTTTCCCTTTTCTTAACGTCCATATCCATTTCTATTAATTTCTATCTCTTTTGGTATTAGGTGTATTACATTCACTTTGGATTTATAAATTTTGCACTGAAAAAGCTAAATCCATGCCTCAATTGGGATTTATAAATCCGTTTTCCCCTCCTTAAAGCTGCTTTTCAATCCATTAAAAATTTCCCAAATTTTTGTACAACCCTGCACACATTTCACAGCTGTTTGACAGTTGCAAATGACAAGTTGTTACAACGGACCTCGCAAACGAAACACGAACTATTTACTGGGTCAGACACAACAATTTAAGCTCAATGTCACCGCTCTCCAAAAAAAAACCACACTTTTGACACTTCGGATTGTCAAATGGAACTGTCAATACCTAGCTCTGAAATGTGCAGGGTCGTACAAAAATTGGGAAATTTAGGAAATTTTAATGGGATTGAAAAGCAGCCTTAAGCTGATTTATAAATCCAAAGTGAATGTAATACAGCTATTATTAAACAAGCAGCTGTCAACTAAACACAACTCGTATAGTCACGGAAACGACTGGGGTTGAACTGTCACTTTAAAAAGTGGACGAAAGCTCAATTCCAACTCAACTTCCGGTCATGACATCAACTGTGCTGATGTTCATCCCTTTGAGCGAAATAAGCCTTAAAGCATTGCAGATAAAGATCGTGCTTATGTCAGAACTGATCTCGCATTGTGATATGTACTCTGTTGGTTTTCTCAGTTGAATACAATTCGATTCGAGTTGCAGTTTACATTTGCAAGAAGTTCATCCATATTCCATTCGTCAGACTACAGTTGCTTGGAATATCCCTGACCATTGGTAATAATGTCTTCATCTTTTGAAAAACTGTCGAAGCATTCCATTTTATGCTGCAGACGTAAACAGATTAGTTTTACTAACGAATGATTTCATGCATACGAGTAAGTAATAAATTGTTAAACGGGCAGAGGGTTATCGCATATATTCACGCAAATTGACTCAACATTTTGAATTGCATCCCAGGCGTTGGGTTTGCCAGTGACTCAGTGACTAATAAAATGGTTCATTGAATTTGAGTAAAACGTGCTAAACTGAAACATTGGGCTATGCTTTCTTCATTCAATAAGTGCGCAGACCGGTTCGATGCAAGATGATCTTGTGGACGATTAGGAGTATGCAACCAGTTAAGCAAACCTTGATCTTTTTCAGCTCAAATATATGAAAATTAAACAGTTTGAGTTACGTGTTTATGTCGGTGAAGATTGCGTAGCAGTGATACGATCGTAATTCGTAAGTCACCTTGGAACTTTTGAGTTTATAGGTACATACGATAGAGATGGTGGCCTATGAGTTCATCGGCCACAAAGTACATCTGTAATCGTAACTATTGCTTCTTTTAATGCCTCAAATGGATATTACTCATATGCAATGGAATTTTGTTGATTTGTATGAAACAATTAGTAATAGATTTCCAGCAAGTTCTTTACTCCGTTATATATGTACCTATGTACTATATGTACTTCATATTGGTTTAAATGCGTTTAATTCTCTACCTCCGTCAATACTGTAGTTTTCTTCACTCCTCGCTATCGATATCTGATAGTTGTCTAATAAGCTACCCGGAATGTTACTAGTGAATATACTCGAAATTACTACTAAATTAAACAAACATATTATGACGCTTAACCACAACTAAAAAATGTTCCACAATCACAAAAATTATCAAATGAGTCAATTTCTTACTGTTTAGTATAAAATGGTATCCGAGTGATAGTCGTACCTTACTGAAAAACAAAGCTAGGTAATGAATTAAACACGAAACTTGTTTTTCTACAAAATGCGTATCATTTTTTCCATTTTAAACTTTATATTATATTCAGTTTCAAAATGTATTCATCTTCAGTAAGAAGTATGTATTCACCTGATATAAATTTTGATACATTTTGAAATAAATGGATCACTGGTTGCTTAACAAAAATATGATCTTATTTTTCTCTTTCAATATATTATTGCAAGCTAGAAGTTCGCCGGGACTTCAAGTAAACACAATTCGTTTAAAAATCGTAAGAACTAATAATTTTTTCTTCGCTTTAATTATAATCGCACGATATGACAACGCCTTAATCGCTACACGATCGCTTCTTACAATCAAAATCGTAATACAAGTAATTCCGCGTATACACACGTCGTTTGCTTAGAATATGCGAGAAAGATCGAGAAGAGTCGAGAAACTTCGTCACTGTTCTGGTGTATGGATATGTGAATGGTGGAGCGAAAAAGTAAGGGAAAAAGGGGAAGAAGGATTTTTTCCACACTATCGAACGCTACCGAAAATTTAGTCACGCCTTAAGTTACATTAAAAAAAACTCGATATTCCCTGGTGCATTGTGATGCAAAAATAAAATTACTTAACTTGGTGGCTATTTGGAAAATTAATTGACTTTAACCGCGTTCCCGATAATGATTCAAAAATGACACTGGTATTCTACGGTTGGTAATGACGTGAACACATTTGCCGCACCGCCGTTTTAACCGTTTTCCAAACCTTGCAAAATAATAAAGTTGCACCCGGACTCTGGACACGTTCTTTATTTATTTATTTGTTCAATTTCAGTAAAAGATTAGGATAAAATAACGACAAACCCTCGTAGTGGTTACATATCATTATTTATTATTATATTTTTATAAAAGGTATATAAATACACAAAGTTATTCGTAAGTACTCGCTACAAAGACCATCAGTACATACCAACAAATGCCAATTTTAAAGCTATTGTATAGAAAAAACAATTCGATATCTCATCAGACCTAAACAATATGTCGGAATTCGTAATTTAAATACCTTTCGGAGTTCAATATCGCCAAGTCCTGAAATAATTTTTTAAGCGATTATGCATTCATAACTACCACAGAAATAAAATGAATTCGATACCTCATTAGACCTACAAGATTTGTCAGAACTAGTGAACCTTTCACCCTCTTTGATGTTGAGTATCTAAAAAGGATTAAATTAGTTCTTATACGATTATATAAAGCTTTTAGAAGTACAAGCGAGTTCTATATCTCACTAGACCTAGCAAATATGTTGGAATTGGTGAAAAAAGTTCTTTCGTTTTGTGGGTTGAACATTAAAATCACTGGAAAGAATCTCTAGGCACTTACATAGAGAACCAGTACAAGTAGAATTAGCTCTATATCTCGAGAGACCTAGATCACTGCAGCCACAGTTGGGCTTATTGTGATGTCCCCCCCAAATTGACTATGATTTCTCTTTAATCCCGGTGCTAAACCCCGATGAATGGCACTTTGCGATTTTTGCCACATACGAATGTTCATTCTGGCTGACTTCGTCTGTGTACCATATTATGGTTACTGGTTTTGGAGTGGGTTTGCTTGTGACCCAAACCTTCAGATAGGAGAACTTTGAATGGCATTGTGAAATTAAATTTCGGTACTATTGAATCAGAAAGAGGTATCGCTAGTAGTAGCTTGTTGAGTTCCGCGGAAAGAATTGGGCAAGCTGTTTTGCGCTCTGACTCGTCCTCCGAGCTCAAAAGGTTTTATGTGTTGAACCTAGTTCTTTCGTCAGACATAAAAAATATGAGTAAATCTTTGAAAAATACCGTGCCAGGCAACACTACCACTGTACTACGGCTAAAGGCATAAATATGAATAAAATCCCAGAAATCGTTCGTATAGCTGCTATACAAAAATCTTGCAAAAATTGTCCTAACTTAATTAACAGAACTCACTAGTCCTCAAGAACCGTTTAGCCCGGAAGTCCAAATTTGTACAAATTGGTTTTGAGTTGGCCAATAACTGCTGTTCGCTCTAAGCTAGTAATTTGAAACTTTTTCGACATTTCAATCGGTGCATAAACAAGAATTGGTATGAAGAAAATTATTTGAGCCCTTCCCTTTTCTCCAACCACAACTCAAATCGGACGTCAGAATTTCATCTAGAGTATCGTTAATTTTATTTTTGGGTTACTTATTAGTCCTTTATCCTTGAAATGTTTCATTTTCATTTTTTATATTTTTCTATTTATTTATATTACACTGTTTTTGAAATCATCAAAAAATACACTTTGAATCTCAAACGGAATTGAATCAACAAAAAAACCGATGAGCATCAACAAGCTTAGAGATATTTATGTATTTAGATTTCACGCTATAAAAGTTCTTCTGTTAAATTGCTATTATGAATCGTATTTTTAACGCGACATTCCCACATGCGTATTTTCTACTACGAGTTTGTATGTACATACGAGTATTTCCAACTTCAACTTCAGTAGTACTTCGGCATTTTTATTTGCGTTTCGTATGATTGGCTTCGGCTATCATTTCTACTATTTTGTTTCTACACGTCCTAAGCATTTCTATTTGTAATATTCATTCATCTTCACTTCAAGTGAAAATCAAATTGAAAATTCTAAAAAAGAATCATAAACTTAATTTCACTTGCGTCCACTCAATCAAAGCTAAGGCATGGTTTTTCTGCGTCGTCAATATTAATTAGGCTTTACAATTGAAATGTAGACGAACTTTAATTGAAGACTTTTGGCTGCCAATGAGGTCAACCGTAAAATTACTAGAATTTGTCACAGCAGATTCAAAAAAAAACCCGCACAAAATAAATGTGATCTTCACAAATTATTGATTTGTAATTGTTAATTAGGAAGTGTAATACCGAAGTATTATTAGCCGAAGACATACAACAAATGTGATGGAAGTCAGGATATACTGTTATAGGAACTAATCGCATGCTACTTTAGATGACTACATTACTTTTTTTGGAATACTTAGAAAGTCCTACATGTTAAATGTTGTTTAATTAATTAATTTAAAATTAATGTAAAACATATGTATGTACATTTTACCTATATAGGTATATACTTATTTTATCAGGAGAAAATTGCCGAAAAAGTTCTTCTTAACTAGAGTTTTTAAATTCAAAACACGTTTCTCATTTTTTTACAAAATATTGGGGACTTAAATAACTTCCAGCCATTTCCCGACAGATGGTGTCATCTTAGCCTTTTCGCATCAGGCAATACTGCAGACAACTTAATCGTGAAGCTCTAAAATTAGGCTTGAAATGACAGTAGGTACGTACCTATATGTTATTCCGCCGAAGTGTAAACAAGTTTTTATTAGTTTTAAACATTTCGTATGCCTCCAACCTACATATCACTACCTCGGATCAAGACTGACCGTGTGAACGGATGTACGGACAGACAGCAACTGTAGCTGCAGTTTCCGCCATTATTGAATCAAAGATAATAGGTACATATACAAATTTCAATTCTATTCTATGCGCATTCGGATTAGGACCACATTATAGACTTTTATAATACGCTATGATTTCATCTCGAGTATAAAAATAACAGATGCCAAATATGAGAATCGGGCAAGAATTTATTCTAAGAACCTACTTGTTCTATTCGTCTCATTTAGTTGAGTGAAACCGGTATAGTACCTATAATACTTGCCAACTGAAAAGATATCTTGTCTTGATTTTCATCTACAAATCTTGATTCGGCATTTAGAATACATGGCATACGTGTTTAACAATTTTATCTCGTAACATCTACGCGATGAGATAGATCACATCTGGGCATTAGTTCCGAATGTTCTAGTAGGTATAGCTCCCAGATCCATACGTGAATGACCACTGCAGAGTTCGTAGCATATGTACATTTCCGGTACAACAGCATTTTGTTATTGTGTAGTACCTGTTCTGTGATACACTACTGGTATTACCACCCAGTCAGTACTATGCATATGTGAGATAAACGCACTGACATCGAAAGTCTATGAACTTTATTGGTACATTATAGAAATTCGAAAATTTTCGCCTTATAGGTACTGCTATCAACGCAATTCCGGCAGCCTGTGATGACTACCGTAACTAAAGTAGGTTTTCATTTCAGTCAATGAATATGAAAAGCGCTTTTCTAGTAAAGGCGCCAATTTCCTAAGATGCAACTACTGCACGCGGCTAATAATGCGTATTGCGACTGTAATTCTATCTGTTCAGTATCCATTCTCTTGAATTTTACTTTAGATTGATGTAGGTATGTAAGTACCTAGGTATATTATAAGTACATCAACGGTATAAAGTAGACACTTCTCAGGTACCCGCTAGTAGATACGTTAGGTAGGTCAACGTAACACTGATCCAGTTTTGCGAGATTACTAAATAATTGACTGGCTTCGCAAGCAATGTACCAATGTGTGGTTTTCATAATGGGTGCATTATACCCTTTTGCCGTCTATTACAAAGCCATTGTAAACCCTCTTCCTGTGGTGATAAAAAAGAAGTGATTTGAAGCCAGATGAAAGAGAGTTGTATGAGAAATAAAAAGGACCTATTGTTTAAAACTCGCTGTAGGTTTTCAGTGTTTTTGTTTTGGTGTTACACAACATCAAACATCTTGTGGTCGAAATAAACAATTAGCATTATTTGAAAAAACAAAAATCATTCTTTTAATGGCGGGTAGGAGGGTCTTCCTCGGAACTTCAACCATTTAAACGCTGAATGTCATGGGTTAAGAACTAGTCAGTCAAAGAATACTTTTTGCATAATATGTTGTCATCGTCGCTCATAAGAACTAACATTCTACTAGCATCATTAGTGACTACTCTAATATAAGATTAAAAGTAAGGAAACAAAAATGGGAAATAAAGAGTTTGTAGAAGTAAACATTAGGTCTCATAAGCCGAACTCAAAAAACATATTCAACTGGGCTTTTATATCCGCAGACATTGAATTCAGGAAATACCGAAATTGATTTTTAGGCATTTAAAAGGTGATTTGTAGAGGTGAAATTAATATTTTTGAATTTTTGTATACAGCCATATTGCATATATTGTTGTTGTAACATTCGTCCGATTACGATGAAACTTCGCTGATATATTGAGCGCACGTCCGCGAAGGTTTCTTCTGTTTCTTAACAAAATTATTTTATAATTGTTGGTACGAGAGTTATTTCAACATTTGAGTGTATTTTATGATTTATCGGTAGTTCATTCGTTTTCGGTGTAGTAGTTATGCGTTCCTATTACTAAATGGTAAAGTTGGACGATGAATGTTGGACAGTGGATGGAGGATTGGGATGGTGGACAATGGATAGAAGATGGAAGATGGAGAATGGTGCATAGAGGATGGAGAATAGAGAATAGAGGATGGAGGAACGGGAGAAAGGGAAGCAACGGGAGCAACGAAAAAATTGGGAGCAACCGGAGAAATGGGAGCAAAAAGATCAACGGGAGCGACAGAAGCAACGGGAGAATTGGAAGTAAGAATAGGACGCAACGGGAGAAACGGGGGAAATGGGAGTAACGGGATCAACGGAGCAACGAAAGTACCGGGAGAAATGGAAGCAACAGGAGTAATATGAGCAACTGAAGCAACGGGATCAACGGAGCAACGAAAGTACCGGGAGAAATGGAAGCAACAGGAGTAATATGAGCAACTGAAGCAACGGGATCAACGCAACGGTAGTAGCTATAGTATAGCACGAAACGAAAGTGAGCGCTGCGAGTGTAGTCTCGGTACGCGGCTAGTAAAAAATAATAATGTAAAACTGTTGACAAGGCGGAATGGATTCATATTGCACAAGCTTAGTCCGATGGTATGACATTTTAAGAAGGGTACTTATACTCTCTTAAAGTACAATTAGATACATTTTTTGCTACAAATTTGGACCATCCAATCCTGTAGTGATAATTTGAAATCCATAGAGAGTCCTCAAGAACTTCCCTTCTGCTATCAAACGATTTTAGACGTATAAGATTAAGGCGTTTAGAAAACGAAGGGAGATTTTGGGACGTCAGGCCAGAGTCTAAACCCTTGCGTACAAACATACAAAACCTTTTCTGCACAAATTCAATTCTGCTCTTAGAATCTTGCAAGTATCATTGAGTTCCTTAAACCATTTTCTTAAAAGGCTCAATGTGGAGTTAATTGTGTTCACAAATTTACATGATCGTCGAAGAAAATTTAATCTAAGGTAAACGCCTAAATCCAGTACCTTGTCTGAATTTTTGTAATGAGTTTCTTAGACAGTGTAATTCAAATTAGTTAATTATTATTTGTTATTGTTCAGAGGCATGTTATTTAACTTACATCAATCAAAGAAAAGCTTCAGGTTCAACTACAATGGTGCTTTTGTCAGGAGTGATATTCTTTTTAACTTTATAACTGAGGTGAGCCGATGCCGTCAGTATGAGCCATAGAGATACTTACTGGAGACGACAAGCCACAGGTTTTATATAATGCGGTTTGAAGCCAGAGAAGTGTATCTAAACACAGTCGTTATATCAAATTGTTGTTTAGGTCATAGGTACATATATATCTATGGTATGGGGTCAGTATCGATTATCAGTTGTGCCAGTGAATTAGTATACTTAATCGCAACCTTACTTATATCGTGACCTAAAGTAAATCCAATTGCCAAACGATAGATGCTGGGTCAAACTTTCTCCATCAACATTTTTCATTATATAGTAAATTCAGGGACTATTACCAAATATCTTCAGTCATATCTTATAACAGAATGCAATCCATCTCTTGCATATCACTGATGTATTAATTATGGTATGGGCTGTGAGGGGAAGTAGGGAAGGATTTTAGAGTAAGGTGTAGGTGCGACTAACAACCTGAAGAATAAGAAGTTACCGCAAGCACGTTATCGTTGCACATTAAAGTTTGTATTACTTACTGTCACATATTTGACAACATCGCATAGAAATTCTGTCAAATATTTTCCTAAAAATATGTAATAAATAAAACGATTTGACAAACAAAGTTTCAATTTTTTACCTATACCTACCTATAATATAATTTGAATTTTCATTAAGTTCAAGAAAGTTGGCGTCTGTAAAACGGGTTTTAATTCTTTGCATAATGTTACTTTTGTACAATAGGTACATACATAGATACGTACCTACATAAAATCTGAGTTCAGCAACTTCATTCTCAAATTAATATTGTTTGTTGCATGGACGTTAGACTAGTCAAAAATACATTTTGTATAAGTGCTTAAACTGAAGAACTCTTTAAATCAAAAGCCTTTGGTTACGAAGTCTTGAAACACGAAACCGGTTTCGATCACATCGCCTTGCATTTATCAGTAATGCCATTAGAATTACGACTAGCGACCATTTCAGCATCATCATCAGACCATCACTCATCCGGGCTTGAAATGAATTTATGAATATCATCCATTCTTTGGGCAATATTTCATAGAAGCAAACGAAAACCAGCTTTTCACTGGGCTCAGAACATTCTTCAAAAAGGTTAATCGTTCCAAGTCAACGAAAATTTAATATTTGTTTTCGCTTACATTTTACACGCAATCATCGCTTGTAATGACCTGAAATTAGCGCAATTTATTACATGAACTGCTTCAAGCTCGAATACTTAAGATCAATTTGAAAAGAACGTACCTAGTAGCATTTGCCGTACGTAAAGTTAATTATCAGTTAGGAACGCAACTGCAGCGTTACTGGTATTTCCGATTACGCAATATCTACTGGAAAAATAAATAGGCGTGCTAAAAAACGCTCTCGCTAAGAGCAACACAAATCATTCATTAATATATAGTAAATACTCGTATGTGGAAAATACTTTAAGGTTTTTGTGTATTGTTCAAAATTCAAAACATTGGTTTTACCATCAAAACTGTGTACCGACGCTTTATAAACTTTGGAATGACGACTGAAGATTTGCATTTGCATAATACCAACATGTACAAGCACATTCGTATACAAGTAGGTAAATAGCGCTAGCACTAGCTTACATAAATTTTCTCGAGCTTAATTCATCATCGCCTATTAACAAAACGATTTGTTTGAGTTTTTTTTTCTTTTGGATTGAGAGTACAAAGCAAGGTCAATGTCGGTGAACACGTTCATTTTATGCATAGGATTGGTCATTATCGGTTACTTTTTAAATGGTGATTTAGTCAATGTAATGTTCGTAGCCTTTGAGTGCTTTCACCCAGTCGGAAATGTGATGATCCTAGTACAACGCAGGGAGCAGTGCCCTTTGAAGATCAGAGGATAATATTTTTCGCTTCTGTTTGTCCTCTTTTTCGCAAAGCCATTTGCTTTTTAAATTCATCAGTGCTGCCTTCGCTGCGAAGTGCCGACGCAGTACATCTTCTAAATTGGTGACCCCGACAACGCAGCAGCAGCTCGGAGCACGAAGGAAACTGTTCAAATTCTTACTGTATTCACGTCAGCGCAGACATGCATCACTAAAGAACGTTTGTCCTTTATGGAAGAGTGTGTGTAAACGTAAAGAGCTGTTTATGGCTTATTCCCGTAATCCTTAACACAAAATTTGAAATAATCTAAAGAATCGAGTTGTAACTTCGAATTATAAAAAAGAGTGAAAAACGAAAGAAGTGAAAGCCTGTTATACCCTAGGCAGACAACGTATTCGAATGATCTTTGCGGAAACAATTATTCCTCTTCAATGGCCATTGAGTTCTGACATTAACACACGTCAATTAGAATTACGTTCAATATTATTGTTGTGACAATGCTCAATCACAATTACCAATTAAGCATCTGCACACGGCTACAATTTATCTGTCGAAATGGGAGTGATAGAAAAGTGCTAAGATTTTAGCAATTGTGAACGAAACGTTAAAAGGATTAATCGCAATTTAATGCGTATGAAGAAAGAACCGCGGAGGTTTTAGAAATAATGTTAATGAAAAAAAAAACCTATTCGCAAAAACATTGCGAAAATTATGCCATTCAATAACATATGGCACAGCTTCAAATTCGATGTTACTCTTATGTTTTCGGAACATCATCAGCGCTCAGTAACCAACTGAATACTGGAACATCAAACATTATCATAAATAGCAGGATCATCATCGCCAACGTGACTACTTGGCCTGAAGTTGGCATTGGTTCTCCGGTGTCTCCGATGATCCCTCAATCCCACATAAAAATTAAATAAATCAATTTATGTTTTAATTAATATTTAACGAATTTTACTTGAGATCGCAGAGAACTCTTAATTCAGGCACGTATCAAGGATCTGCTTTCGGCGTGGGGATTCCGAAAGTCTCTAATTCTGAGTACATAGTAGGTTCATTTTGTTCCGACGTTATACAGAGTAGGTCAGGGTGAAGGAAATCATAGTGGGTAAGCCAATAGTAAAACATGAAAGAAAACAGGTTGAAGGCTTCCTTAAATATAGGGCATTTTGCTACTTCATTTTATAACTTTATAACAAATAATATTAAAATTTTTTTTATCAGAAAAATTTCAATTGCATAGTTAGGTACACATATTAAAGTTTACATTTTTAGCGAATGTACTCGTAGTTCCTAATAAAGATGGGCAAAGCAGTTCCTTTCAACTCCGACTCACTCACTTGAAGGAACTAATTCAGTGAAGTAGTTCCAGTTCCTTTTAAAACTCAGAGTGAATGTGATGACCAAAAAAAAAGGTCCTCACTCACGAAGGAACTACTTTTCGAGAGCTTGTGGGTCACGTGGCGAGAGGAAGCACAGTTCATCAAAAGGAGTTAGTTAACTTACTAAATGTGTGAATGTGATGACCTAAAAAAAAATGTCCTAACTTCCCCGGCAAAGAGCGAGTAGTTCCGAAGTTCGGAGTGAAAGTGAAGTCCTAAAACAAAAAAAAGTTCTCACTTCCTCAGGAAATGAACTCATTCCTTTTCAAGCTGTGTCATGTGGCGAAAGGAACTACAGTTCACCAAAAGGAGTGAGTTAGTTCACTCACTCACTTCAATGAACTGTTCTTTTGAAACAGTTCACTCATGAACGACCCATCTCTAGTTCCTAAGATACAATGATTCGTCAGACACGTTTCTTACTGCTTTTTTGGAGTAAGTATTTCATAAACACGAAAATTAAAAATTTCGGGCTAGCAATTTTTTTTTTTATTTTCAATGTGTTCAACATTTCAATACATATTACAAAATTTTTAAGTAAAAATTAAAAATCAACAAAGATTTTCACTTTTTTTCATACTCCATTTCTTTTACACGATAATTCAATAACGTGTTGAACAAGGAATTTGGAATTTTGACACAACCTTACTTTTTTTTTTGACTAAGTTCGTTAATGGACAAGGATATCGCCCATTAACACGTTAAATGCCATGGGGGTTACCGGTGACCGGCACAGAAATTTTGACCCTTTAAATAGCATTGTCAAAATTTTTGACGAAAAGTGTGGCACGCAAAGTGTTAACGAACTTAGCTTTACAAAAAAGTAAGGTTGTGTCAAAAATCCAAAATTTCTAATTCACACACACACGTAATGTTTTCAATCTTGGAATCTAAAATTTCAAATACAAATCCTGTAAAAATGTATTCATTTAATTTACCTAACTCAGTTGTAGTGAGAAGTAATCGATCAGCTACAAATCCGCAATTTTGTTCAAATTAGTTTTGAGTGAAAACGAAGTTCGAGCTTAAGCTAGTATTAAGCTAGTATTACACTGTATGACCACTCTGTCAAATTGCAGTAGTAAGCAATGCAAAATAGTGAATTTTACCGAATGAATACTGTTAGATTTATTTGTATTCGCCTACTTCGCATTGCATATTACTGCAATTTGGCCACTTGGTCATACAGTGTAATACAAGCTTGACACTGTTTGTCCAAGTGGTCAAATTGCAGTAATAAGCAATTCGAAGTAGGTACATAAATACAAATTAATCTCACAGTATCCGCTCGGTCAAAAACGGTTTTTCACATTGCTTATTACTGCAATTTGACCGCTTGACCAAACAATTTAATATGTAGTATCTACCTTTACTTGTCAACGTAATCCTTCTACTCTTTTGGGTAGCTCCTATACAAAAATTATATTTTCCGTCAACTTTTGAATGCTTCAGACTAGGAACTTGAAATTTCGTACACAATAAGGATAAATAAGCTAGGAATCTAGTGAGTCCTTCCTACACCTTCCATGAGGGAGTGATATACCAAGTTTCAGGTATGAAATTGAACTGTATTTACTTGACTCTTACTCTTTTATTTTCGAGTAGAACTTAAATGAGAGTTCTTAATAAAGAACAAACTACTTAAATGCGCACTCCTTAATCTAATTTATCCTCAACCACAATATAAACAGGAGTTCAGTATTTCATTTAGAGTATCATACGTTTGAATTGAACCGATCGTGACTGTAGTATGTTATTTTGGTATTTATGTTTCGCCAAAATAATTGTTATCTTTGTAGGTATAATTTCAAAATAGAGAAATTTCTTTAAAGGAGTGGTCTTGCTTGTATTGGCTATGTCAAGGGAGTGTAGCCCCAGTTATTTTCGAATGGTATCATTTATCATTATGTTATATATTAACATGCGTTATCTTATCACACTCATATGTTGTTTTCTGATTAACTCGTTTCAAGGTGCCTGGCTCTATCAATATACGAGTACACAGTGTATTTCTCTCAGTGCGAAAAGTATAGTTGATAATAACGAGAATGTATGTATAGAGTATACTGTATAGTGTATACTGAGTATAGAACCAACAATGTTAAGGCGATAAACAGGAAATTTTCAGAAAGATACTTAAAACCATGTTTCTTCATCTTTTTATTGATTCGATTTTTTTATTATACCTATATACAATCCTAACTGAATCATTTCCTGAGTAATTTTCCTTTTTTTTGTGTTTTCATATCATGTATATTCTAGACTGGATGAATTTTGTAGAGCTTATCGCTTTATTAAAATTCGCAAGGAGAGCTAGAGAAATACTCACAGCCAGACATAGAAATCTCTAGTGAAATTAGGTTAAGAGTTGTTTCATAATTCAATAAATATGAAAATTATATTGAAGATTTTCCCTTGGATTTCTTTAGACATTCTCATTATGGTCCATTTGAATTTGAACAAGATATATAAATGTATATTTCCATTTAATGAAACTAAAACGTTCAATGTTGTTGTTCAAGCAAATTGAATTTTAGATTTCAATTCAAATGAAATTTTGGTATGTATGTATCTGCCAATAACGTGGTAAATACATTACCTAATTTTTTCTCTAGCTACGTGTGGAATAACTGAATACTAAAATAAGTGTTAAGTGAAGAGACGAAGTAACTAGAATGCTAGATTAAGTTTTATGTAAATTCAAACGCATATAACGTATCCCCGAACGAAAAAATTACACAATATGCACTAGTTCTTACTACTCGTAGTATTTTTTACCTTGTAATATTGAAACATTAAAGACATATCTAATAGTCAGGTCCACGTGCAGGATATCGTCAAGAGGACAGTTTTGAATATGTCGAATTATCTGTTGACGTTCATAGCTTCAACTTCATCAATGCCCACAGATGTTCTACAAGATTTGAATCCGATAAATGTGACGGTCAATCTAGTACATTACTCTTGCTGCAAGAAGTCACTGCCTAAATCCACTATTCTGAACTCTATAGTCTACACACGCCATCCAGCTTCAGAAAAGTTTTAGTTGATTTTCTGTGTCATAAGATTTTCCTATATGGGGTTAATTTAGTTGTATTTCAGGTAATTTAATAGTCAACTATTCACATTCACTTCGAACTTGAAAGGAACTTGTTCGTCCGTCAGTGAACTGCGAACTACAAGAACGAACTAGTTGCCAAGGGCTGGGGAACTAGTTCGTTCGCGATCACTAAGGTGACCTAGAATGCTCAAATTGTCTGTAAAAATGTACAAAGTTTCAAATTGTGGTTTTGAAAAACAGCTCCAAATGTGTACCATTTCAAAATTTTTTCGTCTATACTTGCGCTTTCTTCACTGTGAGCTAATGATCGCGGGGAGAATCAATTATAATTGTATATGGTATAAGTTTTGGATATCTGGTACGATTGTTTGTGATGTAATACCATGGATACACTGCTTGTATACAAATCATGTTATTAAAATCATGATATGCGATACAAGGTAGCATGATACACAGCCCACATACACATACACATATGTTATACTTTGACATTTAGCTAAGACAAAATTTCAATTGTCTATCAATCGTAGCTAGTTCCGGCGAAAACCACTTTTATTGCTAATAAAGAAGTGGATCATAACATCACACAAAAAAGTTAAAAAACGCCCAAAAAAATTTAATTTTGTAAGAATATAAACATTCGCAACTGTCATTCATTCAAATTTCACTTAAGCTTAAGTAGTAACAGATGGCGCTGTTGGCAGTTAAGAGACGGCTATATCAGCTAAAATTATCGAATTTGTAAACAAGGAAAGGCTTTGAATACTACGTTAATATCAGCTCGTTGACGTACTATATGCGCCTTATTGGGTGATACACTGGTGATATTGACGATATCATGATTTAAATACAAGCAGTGTATCAATGCTATAACTCATCTTAAAATTACTAAACTAATAGCAACTGAAAATTCATATAAATAAATACCATGTGTTTAAATTTTTGTACATATTTTAAGAGCAATATGCCGATATGAAGAAAGTAAATCATTAGAATAGACGTGACATCAATTGATACTCGTATAAAAGATAAATACATACATACCTACATTAAGTTTTCAAATCAACACTAGGTGGGATGACGCCATAACGACGTCAACGTCGATGTCAAAATTTAAATTTGAATACAATAGTGAAACACTAAATATTTTAATATAATGCATTTCGGAGTTTGATTAATTTTCATAATTTTGGATACCATACATTGATTTTCAAATGGTGTGTCACCATGCATACCTACGTCATGTTGTTTTGATTGAAATGTATTTAATTTTTACCTATTTTTAACACATTGGGTGCCTAAATATTTACAATTCAAATAAACCAACTTTCATTCCTGTAGAAATCCAGAAGCTTTTTTGAAATTGATAGAAATTAGTAACAATTTAATATGTTTATTTTGTAGGTACCTAAAGCAAATAATGAAATGTGTACATAAGCAATTTCCGTCAGTTAATTTGAGATAAAAACCCAAGGTCTTGACTTCGAATTTAATGTCGTCTTTTCATTGTTGCGGATCTACAATACTTTATTAATTGACTAGCCACGTTTCGCTGTTCAGAAGCAATAAGAGCTCATTACATGTTGTACATTTTACCTCTAACTCCGCGAATCAAGCTCTACCGAAGCGACTATTACGTAAATGCAACGTGGAAAAATAATTTGTTAATAAAGCAGCAATTGGTGGTAATTAAAAAACTAGGTCCAGTTTCCAGTATAAAATAATCGCGTTTTGCTCAGTACTTAATAACTTTATGAAATGCGTTTATGTATTCCGCTGAAATTATTGATTTATTCGCGTTTTATTATTCAGAGCAAACCAACAGGAAATTATATATTATTGAGTTATTGTTAGCCAACGCAGGCTCATAAACTCCTTATCTATAGATAATATCCAAACTGATAGCAAAATTTGCATTTGACTTTGATAAGATTTCGCGGAAAGGTGTTTGATGTACGAGTAACGCAAATATGTACTTTGGTACAGCTGCCACACAAAATTTTTTCAGGCGATAAGGTCTATCGTAGTATTTTTAGAAACATTTTCCAGTACTAACTAAACATAATATTTCTGTTGAAGCAATAAACGACTCATAAACTTATGGTATTTGGCGTGTTCACCTAGAACACGGTTTCATATTGTATCTATAAATTGTTAGAGAATTGAAATATGTTACTCTAGTGAATGAAATCTGAAACTTAACCACTGCATAATTCTACTAGTCTAGATCCCATTACTGTAGCCTGGGCTTAGAGGCTAGAGCACTTGCCTTCGGTGCACCTGGTACCAGGTTCGAATCTGCTTGGCGACAAGTAATTTTCGAGAATGGGATTGGGTGCCGGACTACCAGTTCACTCAGCTGTAAATAAGTACCTGAGTTAAAATCGGGGTAATAATCACGGACGAGCGTGTGGCTGACCACTTCACCTCCTAGTGTTCCGTTGGTCTCATAATGAAGTAACTCTTGCATTACTTCAAGTCCTAGGACCGATTTGGGCTGTTGCGCCATTGATTATTATTATTATTATAAGATCCCATCACTGCACAGAACTTCCAAGGTGTAGATATGTTTCGGTACTATCTTTAGAGCGATATCATCCGCATAGCCAACTAATGTGGTGTCCGTTGGAAGCTCGATGCAGAAAACGTCATTATATAGTACATGGTGTTCTATAAGGTGGCGCTAAGCACGGAGCCATAATGTGGATCCAAGAACGGAGCAGTAGGGGACTCCTCGTGAAACGTCGTAGCACTTGATGAGCAAAAAAATTATCAATAAAAATGGAGTGCATATCTTTTCACAATTTTCGTTAATTCTCTTAGGTCTTCTTTTACATTTATATTTATTTTTATTCTACGAATTTTTCACATAAAAGCCTGGAAAGAAATTTCAGAATTTTTTTGAAATTGAATCCCCAAGAGGGTGTAAAGAAATTGAACAACCCAACGTATTCAGCCATTTTCGTCAGGTTTGATTAGATATCGAATAATTTACTTCCACGGGCTTGCATAATAATCGGCTAAAACCCGTTATCATCATTCTTTCCTTTTCAACCCCTTTGCGGGTATACAAAGTTGAATATGTTTTTACGAATCCCGTCACATCTATGTATTAGGAGCGATAAGACTTGGAATTGGTTTTTACTTGCTCGGGTTTTCTTTGTATTTATTTAAAATCACCTTTCAAAATTTTTTAATATCTAACCCTTTGTGGTTTAATGGGGCTGCATGCGTTTTCACAATTTTCGCAATGTTTCTTAGATATCAAATTGGCCTCAGTTCGGGCAGAGTTTTAGAATTTTCTGATATTAAACCACAAGGTTGTATAAGGGGTTTGCATTAATTTCCACAAATTGCAATATATTTCAAAGATTTGATGATGTATCGATATAATTAATTGCCAAAATGTTAATTTTCGTTGTTTTCAATATTCAACCCTACCGAGTGTTGGGGGTTGCAGAACTTTTCACAGTTTTCGACATAATTTTTGAGTTTGATGAGATATCAGATAGGTTTTTAAATCCCACGGTTTTATATAATCATTTCACGATTTTTTGATATTCAACCCCTAAGGGTTAACTTTACGTCGCTTTCTTTGATGAGATATACAATTGGTTATTACTTCTTCTGTCATTTCATTTTATGGTCTAAAGCGGAGTCTCACGATTTTTCGAAAAGCAAAACCCAAGTGTCATATCTTTTAGGTATGATGAGATTTGGTTCTTACTTCTATGGGCTTATAGTGTAAATTCGAGATGGACAAAGCAGTTCCTTTTAGTGAGTGATTTGAAGGAACTAGTTCAAGTTCCTTTTGAAGGTCAGAGTGAATGTGATGACCTAAAAAAGAAAAGGTCCTCACTCACGAAGGAAATACTTTTCAAGAACTTCACATCGCGAAAGAACTAGTTCCTTTTGAAGCTGTCTGACGTGGTGAGAGGAAGTACAGTTCATCAAAAGGAGTTAATTCACTTACTCAAAGTGTGAATGTAATGACCTAAAAAAAGGTCCTCACTTCCCCGGCGAAGAGCAAGTAGTTCCGGAGTTCGGAGTGAATGTGAGGATCTAAAACAAAAAAAGGTCCTCACTTCCCCTCATTCCTTTTCAAGCTGTGTCACGTGGCGAAAGGAACTACAGTTCACCAAAAGGAGTGAGTTAGTTCACTCACTCACTTCAATGTACTGTTCTTTTGGAATAGTTCACTCATGAACGACCCATCTCTAGTGTGAATAGGTAATATACCAAAGTTCGAGCCGGGCTTTGTATATGTTTAATCGCCTAAAGATCTATATTTCGCATATTATATTTATATGTGTATGCGGATGACAAAATTACCCATTTTTGAAGCGTCTTTTGTCACCAGCGGCTTGTACACAATTAAATACAATGGGCGCTATTTACAGTCGTCATGAAGTTGGCTTTAATTGAAAGCTGACTTTAGTGTCGTATTATTAATAAGACACTAAAGTTAGCTTTAACTTAAAGCCAACTTCATGACGACTGTGAATAGCGGCCAATGTTTTTTGTTATTAAATACTAAATATTACACATTTTTGACTGAAAATACCCAAATGAACTCTATAATTGTCTCATTTTTGATCATCACATAAATTTTCGTGGTGTAAATCCATTGAGAACTTTTTCTTAAATTGAATTCCAGATTACCAAAGAAATTCTAATCTCAAAAAATGTATACATACATATTTAATTATTTCTTCTCATTTGAAGAAAAGTCTTTGAAACACAAAACAATTGCTTTCTTATCTAACGCCCATATTCGTTCGTTTGAAAAGTTGAAAGACGGCGATTCATTTTTGGGCGCAATGTCTGCTAGACAGTGATGGAAAATTGATTAACTGTGACGAGACCAAAAAGAAACGCTCCTGTGATTTTATCTAGCACGATAAGAAGTTTGATAACTTCTTCAAATTGCAAAAGGTTTTTTATTGTACGAAAGCGATACAGTCATTTAACTATACAAAAATAATTATTGCAACAACATATTATCAGATAGGCAAAAAATGATACGAAAACGAATCGTTTTGGAAACGTATTATTGAATGGGTTCTGGTAAATTTGACTTTGGGTTTAAATTCCTCTAAAGGTCTACTATACTCGATACTAAGCATACGCATCCGCTAGTATATTTTGTGAAATGATGAACTTTATACTTAATATACATTTTCATTCTCAACTACTATTATTAATAAAAGTTTTCTTTTTTCCAGGAACCTGTTCAGGGAATATTATCAGCAAAACCATTCCAAATGAAGTCGAGCACGTGTAAAGCGATAAAAACAGTATTACAACATCGAGCAGCTCACTATTTGGCCACTTTTTACTGTATCAGTCTTACCACGATACAATGTCAAAATCTAAAGATGAAAATGAGTGCTACCTTGAAAATAAGCAGTTAAACAGCATAAGCTTGACAATTACCGAGGAAAGTAAAGAAGAGAAGAAAAATACAAACTGTGATACAGAGTTTGAAAAACTGCAGGTCAGATCAAAAGCAGATTTATTTAACGAAATTGACTCTGAAGCTAGTGAAGACTGTGGTTCGAAGTCGATACTATCGAACGGAAATCTGACCGTATCCAAAAGAAATTCGAAAAAAGTAGTTACATTCGATCCAGGCGACGAAGATGTAAAGAAATTTACTGAGGGAGAAGTTATAGTAGATAAAAAGAATCCATTCAAAAACGGAAACATACCGGACGTTCCGGTTGACAATAATATTGTGTATAAGCTCCGCAAGAACGGCAAACTCAACGACACGAACGAAACTGAATTTGTGACTACTGAAGAAGTTCTGAGAGAATCGAAATTCGTTACAACATACATAAAAAATCCCGATAAATGTTTTAAATACGACCCATCAGTAATAGCACGGATGAAATTCGATGAGCTAAAGGACATTAAAGGCAAGAAACCTGTGCGAAAGGTGACGCTTACGCGTCAGACTCAAGAAAGACTTAAAGAACTTAAGAGTAAATACAGTCCTGCTCCGTTGTATGCCCAATCAAAACTGACGAAACCCAAACAATCAACCGTAGTGCCTCCAGTTGAATCAAAGATTCCAAAATATAAAAAGGTGTCCAAGTCGAACTATCCCGAATTATCACAGATCAAAATTAAAACTGGTACTGATCTGGATGAGTCTTTTAGGTTTAATCCGGACGAAGTTGCTGTCAATGTAAAGCGATTTGACGATCGTCTAAAGACCTTACGAATAAGTTCCGATGACGAACTTGATGATATTGATGAGCCTTTGAGCTGCACAGAAGATAGCTATTTGTTCGACGAAGTGGATGCTGCACCAAAAGAAGAAACCAAAAAATCGTTCACCAACACGGTAAATTCGAATGAATTTAAAGAGTTCCTAATTAAGAAAGGCCTTGCTCTTACGCCAAAGAGTAAAGCTTCACCGACAAGTGTAAAACCAATAGAAACAAACGAGTTACTCCAACCCAGTACTATTGCCGATTCCAATATGGATTTCAAAAAAGAGAAGAAAGCTTCGGTGTTTCATCGCCTTTTGCATCCAAGTATATTTTCTTCGAAACGAAAAACGACGCCAAGAGATTCTGTGCCTATTCCGCAGAACGTCTATTCCAATTCGATCGAGAGTTCCAGGCCGCCATCGAATGTGAAAAGAGTTGTCCTGGAACGTCAAAGTTTTCATGGTGGATCGATGAATGGCAGCCTTAACTCTTCCAATGATCTTCGCAAGCAGATTGAACAATCTCGGAAGAGTTATGGTGGCGATGACCGCTCTAGTTCTATATCGAGTGCACTAACGAACGCTGAAGATTTCGCCGATGATCACTCAACTGATTCCATTTTGGAATTAGGAAATTCATTTTCTGATGTTCGTTCATCGGCCAAATCCAGAAATCCGGGTCGAATACCAGTTCGTAACAAAGACATGCAACCTCGGAGCATTCAATCGAAATCGGTGTCAGATATTCGTGATACTACGGTTAAGCCGCGTATAGCTACTAAACCTGTCCCTGCCATTCGAAGGTCACTAGAACGCCAGTCCCTAATTCAAAGAAGACCTCCAGCAATCGTGACGGGTGATAATCCAACATTTGGACGGTCCGTATCTATGGATAGGCAAGAAATAACGAGACGGACACAAAATTCGGCGAAAACTAATTTGATTCCGAAGCAAGTGCGAAACGGCATGATTCCATCGAAGAGTGCTTCCATGCCGCGAAGTTCCAAAGAACAGTACGATCCAAGAAGTACATCAACACCCATTCAGAACAAAGTTCTTACGAAACATACTAGTTTAAATGCCGAAAGGCCAACCGGTGTGACATCATCGAATTTGAACGTAAGTTCGGCTGAGTGGAACAAACTTCGTGAAATGAAGGAACGAACCGATATGCAGCTGTACATGCGATCAATTGCTGCTCAGGATCCGAAGTTGTCAGCAACAGGAGTGCAACTAGCGGAAAACATTTACGAGAAACTGCCTATTGAACATCCGCGAACGAGGCTCTCATATGCACCCGTCGTACAACAAATCTATTCTTCCAACGTGGCCTTAAATCCCAATTTCACACGTGGAACGCCACAGCGCAATACTTACAACGGTGGCTACGGAAACAAAACCATAAAAATGATAGACGAGGACACGATTGAAGTTAGACCACAACATGCCATGCCGATTGATCGGACAACGGTCCAAGTGCAGCAGCCTCGCAGTCAAAGTGTCCTCGAAGACATGATGGTGCCACATCAATCGGTCTATGGCAGCGTCGCAGGCACTCCGGTTATCATGCGACGAAAGCCAGCTGCAGCCCTTACGAAGGAAGAAATTCTCAACAGAGTGCGAGATTTCTGTCGTAAGTCCATGAATAAGACGCCGACTAAATTGGAGCAACCGAACGAGCAACTTCAATCGGATATCTCGCCGGTATCATATGCCTCGGTGAATTATCCGCGTCGTAATGTCCAGCAAATAGTTGCACCACAAGTCCCGCAAAGAGTGCATAGTCTTCAATATTCTCAAGCGCCACAGTTCACGCCATCGACATCACCTGTGTATGCCCATGTTATGAAACGTGGAAGCTTGCAATCCAACGGGTCCGACGTTTTCTTCAGTCCGTCTCGGAAGACCGCTTCTCTGAGCCGCCAGCGCTTGCCAACGAATAGCGACACGGACTCGGTTTTCCTACCCTCGATCCGTCAATCTGCTTCTCCAGAGCGGATTCTCGTGTTGGACCGCAATAAAGTCGCTCCCGCCAATTTGATGCAGTTTCGAGATCAATCCGGAAACGAGGTCTACGTACCGAGCTCCTACGCTCAATTGTCGCCACGGTCTCAAATTCTTTCTAATTCAAGAGTTCGGCTCGATGGGATGTCGACTCCTTTGATTTTAATGGAATCACGACCGAATGCAAGTCCTACTTATTGGAATACTGCGCCGCAACAAGACCGGCCGCATCCTCCGCAGCCGCAGCTTCAAACCAAACAGGATAACGTTTATTTGCGACTTCCGGGCTATGGCGCTGTTGGCGTCCACCGTGCAAACAACCCTTCGCTGCAATATTCACCGCGACTACTTCCGTATGAGAGCGAAAGTGGTTCGGAGGCTGGCGAAGTGCAACGGATAATGCAAAACAGAGTCTTCGGTAAGTTTCGATCATAGACTCAAACCGCTTTTAAGCTTTAGTTATAGTTGCTCATAAATAGACAGTACTGTTCAAAATTATCACAATTATGATTTTGCTTCCAAAAAAAAACTTAAAGAGGGGAAGGACCCTTAGAGTCGGAAGGGGGGTAGGTACTACTCTAGCAAATGAGCCCGACCTGCAAAAAAAAAAAAAAAAAATTATCCTTAAATCTGTCGATATTTTGAAACATATTGCGATATGTCAACTCTGACGCAAACCCTGTAATAAAAAGTTATAGCGTTTTTGGTCAGTGTGACGTGAATTGATTGATTGCCCCTCTTCAATTTATCAAAAATTATTTAGTAGGTACAATTTAAATTTATTTATAACAACGACCTTACGAGCTTCTTTACTCTTAAAAAAATAATCCGTGTAAAAGCGTGTAAAAAAGAAATCTGCCAACAGTCTGGGCTCAACTTTATTATGTTTCGGTGAAAGTTCGGAACGCGTTCCATTCTGAGATGCGGTGAAGGTTACTATAGTCGCGTTTACAGGCAGACCAGACCAGTCCACATAGACTGGTTTAGTTTTTTTCGGTTTAATCGGTTGAAATCTTTTTTCGTTCGTGTAATTTGGCGTGGACAAAATACGTCTGCATCGTTCGCTGTCTATCCGCGAACTAATTTTGATTTTACAGAAAAAAATAATGTTATAGGGTTTCAAATCATTTCAAACGCACAACTATTAAGAATCAATAATTTTACTTTATTATTTTAATAATAAAGTATTGTTATCGATTTTTTAAAAAAAAAATGTTCTACCCTGATATTTTTTTTACACGTTTTATTTACTAAAAACACCATAAAAGCAAAAAAAAGTTTTCAGGCCGTCTGTACGGAGCGCCGTACGCCGTATGCAAACTCGTTTGAGGAATTATAGTTCCCAAACCCTATGAGCTATTAAATTGATTTTTTTTTTATGAATAGACATGGTAGACGCCATGAAGTCAAATTTTTTTGAAGGGTGAGGGGCAAGGTGGGGAAGCTTTTTAGACGAAAAATTTTGGTTTCTAGATCTCAGCAACCGCTTGTGTTAGGAGGCTGAAACTTGGAATTTCTATAGAGCTTCTGATAGTGGACCCATTGCAAAAAAATGTATGATATGGGAGGAGGGGTGTGGGAGTGGAGGGGGAAATAATGCGTTCGAAAAGCAAAAAAGTAGAGATCGACACTTTCTAAGATCCATATCTCCTAAACCGTTAATGGCAAGTAATTAAAACTTAACAAATATCTGTAGTTATACTAGGAGAGTCGATTGAAATAAAAATTTTGGGTGGGGGTAGTGGCGTACGGGGTTGGGGGTGAAAAACTTAAGATTACGATATCTCACTGACCAATTGCACCAGAAAAACAAAATTTGGTTTGAGTATATTGCTTAATAATAAAAGATTGCCCTAAGTTAAATTTTTGAAGAGGGTAGTGGAGCATAGAAGTGGAGGGGATAAGAATTTTTCAAAAATAACACGTTTCATATCTCAATAACAGTGTAAGATGGATGCTTCAAATTTTTACCAGAAGTAGTCCCAATAGAACCCTAGTAGGGAAAAAAAATTGGAGATGGAGGTGTAGAGGATGATGGTGGGGAAGGGTGAGAGGGAAAAAGTTTCGATGCTTATATCTTAAGAACCTATAATGATAGAAATCTGAAACTAGTATTTATTATAGAGCTAGAGCATGGTGGAAAAATAATTTTTTTTTTGGTGTTATATGGTTCCTAACTTTAGAACGGCTTCTGCTAGAAAGTTGAAACTTGGTTCTTACATGTAAATCAACTAGAAAAGTGATTATGAAAAAAAAATTTCGAATATTCATTGGCGTTCGGAAGGGGGGCAAAAAAAATTATCAGTTAAAATAAAATGCATATATTTTCAGAATTTTCGTCATATTTACAATATCTTTCCAAATATTAAATTCATTTTTATTCTACGGATTCTTCATATAAATACCAAGAAAGTGTTTTCAAGATTTTTTGAAATTTGACCCCTAAGGGGGTGTAAAGTGGTTGTATACTTTTTCATAAATTCCACCATATCTCTCAGATATGATCAGATATCGAATATCTTTTCACTTCCACGGGCTTGTTTAATAATCACCTGTTTTTAAGTTTTTTTCTTTTACAACCTCTAGACCGCATCCCGGAATATGACCCAATTATATAATTCATAAGTTACACTCTATTCTAACCGCTTCCCAAACTTTTTGTTAGGTTTTCAGTTACATAGTAACATACACGCATCCCCTAGTTGATTTACATATACACACCGAGTTTCAACTTTCTAGCATAAGCCGTTCTATAGTTAAAAAAACACCTCCCACCCCCGTACCATGCTACCTCTATACAAAATTATATTTTTCCAACATGCCACTACTAAAGCACCCAAATCCTCAATTCTGTTAGCCCTACGTTTGGTAAACATTTTAAGCATATCTATCTTACACTGTTCTTGAGATCTGAGACGTGAATTTTTAGAAAAATTCTTATCCCCTCAGCTTTCATGCTACAACGCCCCTTTTTAAAATTTTACTTTCAACAAACTCCATTTGTCAACCTTTACTCACAAACCGAATTTTATTTTTCTAGTGCAATAGGTTCGTGAGATATCGTAACCTAAAATTTTCCATTTTTATTGTTTTTTTCGTGTGTACTAGTTATGAAACGTGAAAAAAATTTTGAGGGTAGCAAATTTTTATACTCTAGATGAGTATTATAAGTTTAACCCAACCCGAAATGTTTGTAACGAATAGAACCAAGCCTCGGACGAAAAAAAGTTATTATATTAATTTATGGTTCTTTGGGGCGAAAAAAAATCTCAATCCCAAATCCGTTTACTGTCGTGTAAACGGACGGACGGACGCCGTCCGTTTGCACGATAACTCAAGAACGCCCTGGCCTAGGAAGTTGAAATTTTGTCACCACCTGTAAAATAAAAAAAAGTAAGGCTTTGTTCGTTAATGGGCGATATCCTTCCACTCCTTCGAGTACCTCCCATACAAGAGTCATTAAAAGACGTATTTACTATTATTGCTCGAATGCTTGAAGTTAGGAACTTGAAAGTTTGTATACTCAAAGTTTACAATGTTTGAAGCTAAATTTCCGAATATTATGCAAATCGAATGAGTCCTTCGTGTAGCAGCCTACAAAAATTCTTGAAAAATGTATGCAAGTTACAGGATCCACTATAACTCCAGTACGAGTTAAAGCAGGAAATCCAAATCTTACAGGAAATATTTTTATATCAAAACCAAGACTGACTTCATTAATTGGTGCCATCCGTCCGCTCCTTCGGATACCTCCCATACAAGAGTCCTTAAAACACGTATTCACAATTATTGCTCGAATGCTTCAAGCTAGGAACTTGAAATTTTGCAGACTTAAAGCTTACAATGTTTGAAGCGAAAGTTCCGAATATGATGCAAATCGAATTAGTCCTTCGTGTAGCAGCCTACAAAAGTCCTTCAAAAATGTATGCAAATTACAGAATCACTTATAACTCAAGTAGCGGAAGGTGGGGTAAGGTGAGCCTCCTAAGGTTTCTATCTAGATTCTGTGAAATGGGTAATAGTTATAAAATCCTCTTCATGCTAAATCGATAGCTTAATAAGTTAGCTTAGTCATGTATTCGTGAAATTAAATTATTAGTGCTGATAAAAAGTTATCTACTTCTCTCTATATATACTTCAAAGTGCCCACTTTGCCCCACTACTAGGGTAAAGTGAGACCTTCCAAGGGGTATAGTGTAATTTCATCCAAAACTGGAGCAAAGGAATATGGCAATGGATCAATTAAGACAAACAATATGATTTTAATAAATTGAAATGAAATTAAGTGTGTTGAGAGCGTGCTCTGCTTTGAGAAGTGGCCCTGAAAACACCAAAATATTTACTGGTCTTCTTCAAGTCAATTTTTTTCAGCAACATAAGCTATTGCATTTTTCTTCGCAACTTGAGTCCACTGTTGTTGCATTTGCATTTGTTGTATGTTCTAGCCATGTTAAGATTGTTATTTTCAATTATCAAATAAAATTATATTGGTATGGGGTAAAATTCACCCGGGGCTCACTTTACCCCGAATGAACACTAAATAGTAAGCTTCTGCTAAAATTTATATACTTTTTAAATAATCATCAAATCTTACTTTGCAAGTTTCACAATCCGTACCCCGATCTCAAGGATACTGTTCCAAACAATTCTCAGTCGCTAACAAGTTTTTTTAATCAAATTATTAAACACTGATATTTACATCAGTGCCAAAATCGTAATTTGAGAAAATTCGTAGAACTGTAATTAAAGTGGATTTCTTTTATAGTGCATTGTGGTCAATGCTTGAAGCTTTATCGTATAATTTATTTTGCTAGGAGATTGCGTTATTGCAAACTAGAAATTTTAAGGGGGCCCACTTTACCTTGCTAGCCCACTTTGCCCCACCTTCCCCTACGAGTTAAAGCAGGGACTTAAAACTTTACAGCAATTTGTTTTATATCAAAGGCAAGACTGAGTTCATTAATTAGCACCATTTATCGACTCATTCGTGTAGCTGTCATTACAAAAGTCCTTACACGTGTTCACCATTATTGAACGCTTAAGTTACGACATTGAAATTATGTTTACGTTGATTTTATAGTAGTCGCAGCTGAAAGTATTAATATGAAAATTATCCCATAATTCCTTCGTGTAGCTGCCATACAAAAATCCTGTAAAAATTGTCTAACTTAATTTATGGAACTCACTATAACTCAAGAGATCGTTTAGCCATCCAACGAGTAGCCTCTACACAATAGTTTCTACCTGTATAAAAAAGTACATGCGATAATTCTATGTATAGTCTTCATTCTTTTGCTATGTTTTTAATAACTAACATACAAGTCGGAGTTCAGTATTTCATCTAGAGTATCATACGGGCTTGCAGCCGATCGTAACCGCGTATCTTTTTTCTTTTAAAATCCTACTGTATTATTAATAATTAATAATAAAGTAAAATCGGCCAACAGTCTGGGTGCAACTTTATTACTTTATTATTTTATGGATAGTCTGAAACGTGTTTAATACTCACATGCACCAGGAGGCTATTTACTAGGTTGTCAGTCGCATAGTACTCTACACCGCTTCTCAGTATTAAACACGTTTCAGACTTCTACCCATAAAATAATGAAGTAATAAAGTTGCACCCAGACTGTTGGCCGATTTTTTATTAGCAGTATTGAATTAATTTTTATTCGGCGTATTCTTCCCTAGAAAGTGTTTTCAGGAGTTTTTGTAATTCGATGCTTAAGGAGGTGTAAAGAGGTTCTATACTTTTTCACGTTTTCAGCCATATCCATTAGGTGTGAATAAATATCGAATAACTTGTTTTATAATCGCAAAAAATACGTTTCAAGGATCTTGCCTTTCCACCCTACGAAAGTATTAAAGGGTTGAACGCGTTTTCACAAATTCCGTCACCTCTTAGGAGTGATAAGAGTTCGAATTGGTTTTTATAATACTTGTTCGAGCTTTCTTTATATTTATCTAAAATTGTCTGGATTTTTGGATATTCAACCCCCAAGTGAGTGTAATTGCACTACTAAGCACCAGGTAAAATTATCGAAATTTAATCTGTACCATGAAACGGGTTCAATATATACCAGTTTGATGAGATACCAAATTGGCCTTAACTTCTGCACACTTTTTAATAGCCTACAAACTGATTTTAGGATTTCGTGATATCCAGTCCCCAAAATGGTGAAAAGGTTTTGCATACATATATTGACCCTGGAACGAAGAGAAGAATTGAACATGAACGAGCCCAAAGAAAGAGCATGACATGCACAACCTAGACTATAATAACAGATAGCGCTAGACCAATAAAAACGTAGCTATCCCGAAATTCGCAGATTTATCTGAGAAAGTTCGGTGAGCATTTGTCTCGATACCGTGTATTTTTTTCCATATTGCGTCTTGGCCAACATACAAGCTAACATGTCTCCGAGACATCTGCTAGGTTCTCGCAGACGCGACCAACTGGGGAAGGTCCCACAAAACTGGTTGCTTGCATTTGCTTAAACATACCCAGAAGGCGTTTAACTAATATACAGCTCAAAGGATTCTGTTTAGAGCACGGCAATTTCTACAGACGCTCTGGTCACTCTGCTTTATCAACTGCGATGTAAATCTTAGTTCAGTATTTCTGCTGTAGAGATTATTGTATCATATGTTTTTTATTATACGTACTTATAACCAAGTTTGTGTAGAGACTCCTTTCGGTCTAAGATGAAATTATTTTCAACGAACTTGGTCCATTTATCTCAGGTAATCGAGAATCTCCTGGCCAACATTTTGCTTGTAATTTTTGTCCGTGTTGAGTAAGTGCTTAATGGGTAAATACGCGACAAGCACGTCACTGTGCCACATGAATATTTCAAATTCCGATGCTAGTGACGTTTCTCATTGCAATCATCCGTCAAATGAAAATTACCGAACACCAACGCTATTTTCTTCTCCTACACTTCGTTGAGTTTGCGCCACCCTTTCCAAACACGTAGTTTCGTCATTGGCTTTATGACGTCACCGAAATTAGTTTCTTGAACTACCCGTAGTTTTAGATAATATATTGTGCCGCACCTAAGTAGTGCATATTTGGTTGGTCACATTCTGTTAGAAACGCTTTCCTTTTTAAGGAACGGTTATGACCGTTGCTCATGATTAGTAGTAGTCCCATATCTCAAGCGTGAAGTTCGTATTAATTTAATTTAATTTCGGTCAATGGTGGACACACCTTTAATCTTTGGAAAAAAAAATCCCAATTACTGTTTCGGGAAAAACGCAGTTCATAAATGGCGCCTGCCCATATGCAATCTATCGACCGAAAGAGAGCATCCTTTAAATACACTGAAAGAAATCTTCGTCTATTGCGTGTGTTTATACGCGCCTGAAACTGCGCAATCACTAACACTATCAGCAATTTTCTTTGGGCGGAAACTGACTGAAGGACTTGCATCAATTCGAGTCGGGCGGCTTAGAAACGCGGTTGCCATCTCGGCAGGATAGAAAATATCTTAAAAAGAAATAGGTAAAAAGCTGCAGAAAGGCTAGTTAACATAAGTTAAAATAAAGGTGCTAGCATGTATTTAGGCGTCGCGTAAATAATAGGAACTGTGTGAATACGCAAAACAGGACATTTAAAGTGAATTTTAGATTAAACGTGTGCTGTTCATCGAACCGATAAATTATTAATGTTTAAGGTGGAAAAATGTAGTTTGGCTAGGTGGCGCCCAAACAAAAATGTCCCCTCCCCTGTCTATTTATCGGCGATTATGTTTCATTGTCGTGACCAACTTCAAGTGCTTTATACCAGAAAAGCAAGAATTGCAGAAAATTGAGTGGTACACGGATATCCTGAGTGTAGAATATACGCGTAGCTATTATGTAGGAAGTGTGTAGTTGTTGCCAAGTTCCAAGCGGGCAATAACCTCCTTGCTTCTATGATTTTAATGTTTTTTTTATTTACTTCAGTTTAGTTAAAACCATACTACGCTGCTACTCAAAGCGAAGTTTTTTAAAGTAGTGATGTGAAAGGGTGGACAGGTGCCAACTCCACTATCTTTTCTTTTTATTGCCGGATTGGTTTTTGTGTGAAAATCGATTCTTCCGCCGATTCTGACAATGGGGCGCACTGGATACGGGAGAGAAAGACAGTCTATGACGAAACGGAACCGCTTAGGTATCTAAAAAAACCGGCGGATTCAAGAAAATATGAATCGGTACATTTCATTACGCTAATTAAGAAGGGTTCAATATTGTATTGTGTAGGTCTGGTGTCATCTGAACTTGAGGATGTGTGTGTTGTACGCCTAACTCCGTTGCCTTTCCTTAATTCGTATGGAACTGAATAAAATCGGATACGCAATGTTGACATATCGTTTTTGCGTGTATGTGTCTCAGTTGTCTGAGATTAGATTCCGTTGAGTAGGCACTTATCGCGTCTTTTAATAAAATTATTATTAAACGTACAAATTTGAAAATTCATGCAACAGAATAAAGTTTAAAAAAAATTTAACTAAAGATACTACTTCATGTTATTCTATCTCGCTATTGACGATTTTTAGAAATCTTGTCTGTCTGTCTGTTCTGCCATAATTTGTAAGCCCTTAAGCGATTAAAAAAAATATTGTCAAAGGATGGGCTACATCTCTACAAGCTTTGCTCGAGATAAAGTGGATTTTCATACAAACTGTTTTGACCATTAGTTTATGCTGGAGTCAGATAGATCGTAGAATGAAGCAGTTTGACGCAGCCAGTAAGCATCAAGGCAGATACCGACTCACTGTCTACGTCAGCTTGAGTTTTGTGTTAAGTGGCTACTACGTTATTACAACTAAATCTTCACATTTGCAGTGGGAGTGATCATATTTCGTACTTAAGGCTCCACGTGCACGTTAAATGCAATTTTGTTGATTTATGACTGTTTTCTTACCAATATTTCACCTTATTAGCTGGTATATAAACTAAGTCATCCATAGAGAAAAGATTCAAAACTGTATTTGGGAAAAATGCTATTAGAACAACAACCCTTGAACATTTGTTAAAATGCGTAAATTTTAGTTTTTTAAACGGATATTACCTATTTCTTTAATAATTAACATGCCATTTTCATTAATATAATGCTAGAAAAAACCTTAAAGAAGGTCTTCCATAAATCAAATTTAAAAATTTTTTCATTTTTGTTATTAATATATGAAGTCAAACTGAAGCAATTTTTCACGATTTTCATGGCAAGAATTACATAAGAAGACATTTCTTTGAAAAGTATCATAGATGGTATAATTCATTGGTATTTCTAGAAGATAAATCAATGAAAAAATTATTGATTTTTAATAGTTATGCCTTTAAAATAATTTGAAAACCTGTAACACAATTTTTTTACTGTAAAATCAAAATTAGTTCGGTAATAGGCAGCGAACGATGCAGACGTATTGTCCACGCCAAATTACATGAACGAAAAACGATTTCAATCGATTAAAATCCTCTCAAGAAAGAAAAATCAAACAGGGATGAAAAATTGTCGTATCGGACTGACGGGGCCTTAAGTCGTAGCTATTACGTGGGTCTTACGTTGGAAAACAATACGTAGCTCATTAATTTCTTAGTGCTACCGAAGCTGTTTGAAACATTCACTAATCAAAGCCACGTTATAGTTTTTAGAACTTTAAAGTTCCAGTAACCAAACCATCACCATCAATGGCGCGACAGCTCAAATCGGGCCTTGGCCTAGAGGATAAATTGTTGAAATTCATCTCAGTTTAACGCTAGCCTCCTTCACCGAGTTCGCAAAAGTAAAAACTTGGTGATTTTTTGTAGGCATACACTAGGAGAGTAAGTAGCGTTAGCAGGTGAACGAATTGCGCAAGAAAGATGAAATTTGGTTTGCTGAATGGTAAATTGTTGTTTCCTGGAGAGGGATCACGGACGTGGCGGGTTATAACCTTAAAAAAATATTTTTTTTTATCTCAAGAACTATTTCAGATTTAGAATCTTGAATTTTATACAGGAGTTAGACTCAGTAGAACCCTCGCAGTGAGGGTTGCCTATATACGAATAATGTGTCTAAATTTATGTATAATCAACAATGTCTATACCTGGCCCTAATAAATGCATCCACGATAGTGTGATATGTAGTGTGAAAGTCTGCTGTTTAAACGGCGCGATGTACAATATTGAAATTAGACATGTCACTTGTCTATCACGTACACATAAAATCAAAATTATATTTTTTTGAAATTAGCAACCCGTATTCACAAGATCGAAATTATTATTAAATATTTTTATGTTTCGAAATTATTTTTTTAACGTCAAATGTCAATGTCAATGTCAAGATAAAATTATCGCGATGGTTCTATCAACTATCTCGTCAAGCACGATAGTGCGATAGTGCTATCATGACAGTGCGAAAGTGACTATCAAGAAGTTTATTACATGGTGATAGTTATGACTATAGTAATTATCATGACAGCAACTATCGCAAAAACTATCACCGTGAAAACGAAGCTTTAGCCATGAAATCGAAGTTTTGTACAATTTATTATAGTTTTGGGCCAAAGCTAAGGTCGACTTCAGTAGGCATCGAAATCCCTCACTGCTGCGGGTATCATACGGAAGTCTTTTAAACAAGCGTTCACCAATATTTTCCGATAACTGTTCTATGACTTAATAATTGGGAATGGAATTTTTGGTAATTTTTTTGTGTAAGGATCACATTATACAATTTTTTACAATTTTTAGTGTCCAATGTGCTTTCAGTCCTGTTGCGCTACTGTTACCAAAGAATATGTAGCTATAGTCATCCTTGGAGAATTCGGTATCATTTATCCAAATACTAGTTAAAAACAAACAAATGCATTCTAAATGTTATCTGTCACTATAGCCTGAAATACATGTGCAGAATATATGCATGCAGCAATGCAGGCATCCCTGCATGTGAAACAGATGTGCAGAATTTTTTGACAGATCTTTTGGTTGGATGTGTCCCAAATCACCGCATTTTCCAATAGCTAATTGTGAGTTTGAGTTTGAATTTGTTTTAATTGACAAAAAAATTGTCAATTTCGACTGGTTTTATCGAATAAAAATTTGTTATTTTTTCTTAGTTCCATGAAACGCTTCTTCATTAATACTCCTCTCCACAGGTACAAAATTACTACCAAACATTAACTGTCGAACCACTTTTTTATGTTTCTGTATTGTTAAATTTCAACCTCAAGTTGTGATAATAGTGCCGCTGCACCGCAAAAGTAGAAGTAGAGACATCTTGCAGCGCTCCGCTGCATGCAGAATAAGCGTGTGTTTCGTCGCACTTAAACTCAAGCGTTCTAAATCAGTTTTGCCGCGCTGCATGCAGATATATGCACATGTATTTCCGGCTTATAGCTATTGACCGGCATGCAGTGCACTGCGACCGGGTTCTAACCTTGCTGCCCGTTATTTGCGTTGTTCTCGTTACGCCGTTGTTTCCGTTACTCCCGTTGCTATGTTGCTTCTCGTTGCACGTTTGTTTCTGAAGCTCGTGATGATTATGGAACCTGGACCAAACGCCGATGGTACTTTCATAGTTCCGACGGGCCTTAGTCTGATAGTACTAAACGTATCATGGCCTTTCGGAGATCTATAAGAGTCAGTTGTGATCTTAACCTCTGAATTTCCTTTATAAAAGGGCTGTACCCACTGCAACTTTAATTAAAAATGTATTTATCCTAAGACAGTGTGTGCAGTTTCCACTGTGTTTTAACCTCTGAGGTTCAAATTGAATTCACCTAATTAGGAAAATGTTTGAAGTTCTCCGTTCCCGTATAGAAAAATTCGCGTTAAAAGCTACGCTAGGCTGGGTGTAGTCCAGTCTCCAGTGGTAGTAATCTTGCGCTAGAAAACATTACTTCGATGATGCCGTGGGTTCGATTCCCACTCAGTGCATAATTTATTTACAAGCGTTTTCATTTGCTATTAGCTTCAAAATATTATATAATAATAATATAAATAGTGGACAGTAAGGGGTAGCCTCTAAAGGGTTTAACACTGACTGAGTTCTGTTTAAATTTTTGTTTTTCAGAATTACCATAAGAGCTACCAGACAGTAGTTGATTTGGTTCTTGTTGTTCTGGTAGATTATATCATAGCTAACAGGACTAAAAGTAATTAACACCCACTAGTACGACCCGAATTCTGACCTCCCATCCTTAAGCTGACTGGCCTGTACAGTACTGTGTATTAAAGACTTCAAATACTTCGAGAAGTTCATTGGTGAAATTTACTCGCTGTCCGACGACAATATTTAATATTATCTGCCCATGCATTTTATATAAGAAATACTAAACCTAAAAAAAGAGTTTATTCAAGACCCTTGAGCTGTTTTAATTAGTTGGTCACTTCTTTTTTCTGCAATCTTAGCTTTTCATTGACTCCGTTCGTCCTATGAATAGGTTTCTCGCCTCCTTTAACTACAGACTACGCCAAAGCTAAGCAAACTTTGGTATTCATCACAAATTGTGATGGTGGCTGCCTAAGCACATTCCATCGTTCGTCTGTTTGCTTAGACTGCATGGAGCGTATGGTGAAAGTAGAGAGTTTTCTTTGACTCCTATCTCCGTGAACTGAATCGAAAAGGAAATTCTCTAGCCATCCCCTGGTGACGGTATTCTTTCGGTTATATGGCATCGTTCTATCATCATATTTGTTCGTTCTCGTTCAGACAACGGGTAGACAGAATGATGCCACATTGCTGCTAAGGATAAGATCCATGGGCTTTCTGCCAAACACTACATCTTCCTATCGTTGCATAGTGATCAAGAGATTCACATTTTTCAAAACAGACAAAACCGCTAAAGGTTTTTTCATGTATTCGACTTAAGCCACGAAGTCGAATACATTTATGTATTTACAATTTGAAGATTTATTAACGTGTCTTGTAACTATAGTTGAGAGCCATTCATTTGAACCGAACTAGATTTAGATATGAATATTTTCGTTGTTTCGTGCCGAGTGATGAAAGCCTAATGTGAGTGAAAAAAGTTGTTCAGTAAAAGGAACTGTATCGTAAGCCATAACGTTATCAAGGACTCTCAAGGATTCTCAATTTCGCGGCATCGACCATGCTGATCCGATGGAAGAGTAAAGATAAAAATACATCGAACCAGAGCAGCTCCAAGAAGAAACGAAAGGGACGTGATGGAGGTAGGAATTGTCATAAAAATAAAATTTTATAATATTCAATTTAGGGATTGATATAATAATTATGGTCTTAAAATTAAAAATACATATAGGAATTTTTGGTTGTTTTTTTAACGTTGGAAGAGTTGTTTGGACGCCACAGAAAATGTATTGATCGTTGCCTTGATTATTGCCATAGAGGGCTTTATAGCTGCAAAACACTTCACAGTTAAAACTAGTTCGAAAACTGTGTTGGACTACCCAAGTGTCGACTAGTACGAACGTTCTGCGAGATGTCATATCATATAGTAATGCTTACTTTCAGTAATGATAGCCAAAACCATTTTGCGTGAATTTCTCCAAAAGAGAGAAATAATGCGCAGTCTTGTAAAATCTTTATTATTTTTCGGGGCAATGTCAGCGAAGCTGTTAAATTCTAGGTACGACAAAATTGCTGACTCTTCTACAATCCATAAAACGCCACTTACTATATTATTGGTCATAGTTGAGAAAAGGAAAATATTTAGAAAATAAATTTTGTGTAGAAGATCCTTCTAAGACACAATTTTCAACATCCACCCACCCCTTATTAATCCCTAAATGGGTGTATCTCGAAAAATCCTGATATTTTTTTTAGGCGATGAAATAAAAAGTCCGTTGAAGTATAATCGATTCGACATTTAATCAAACCTAAGAGATATGGTGGAATTCGTACAAATGAATACAACTTCCTTAGACCTCCTTAGGTTTTGATGTGAACCAGTTCAATAAGTCATTAGACTTAACAAATGAGAAGAAATTCGTGAAAACGTATTAAACCACTATTCACCTCGAAAGAGCCCAAAAAACTTTATTTTTTATTTTTAGGTGAATATAAGAAATCCTGCGGAAGTTAAACTTCAACTCAATATCTATCTCATCAGTACTAAGAGATATGGAGGAATTCGTGAACACATTCACTCTCCCCAACCTTCTTAAATAATTTTTCGGAATTCTTTGGCCTTCAAAGTAAAATTAACATACCGCAGTTAACAGGCTTTAAAAGAAAAACTGTACTCTGTTTTATTGAGATTTACAAATAATCAAAATTATAGTTTTAATGGTGAACGTGTTTCAAATTTTTTAAAGTAGCTTCCAAAGGGAGTGGATGAATTACGTTCACTAACGAATTCTATTCTTTTTTACTCCAAAGTAATTCGCGCTCTTCTGGCGCCACGTTTTATTGAATTATAGTGAGTTTCGGAAGAGGATGTGTGGCGGATAAATGATGAACTCCTTCGATTTTCTTAATACTAGTTCTTGCAACCATTGCATGCTTAATGTGTACGAAATTTTAAATTGTTATCTTAAAACTGTCTACAGTTATCGACTAATAATCGACCAATAATCGTATGATAATAATTATAATAATCGTATGGTAGCAACCTAAATGAAAGGGCGATTTCACTCGTTAACAAACTTTACCGTACAAATTATGAATTTGAAAAGAATTAATATTGCACGTATAGAGTGGCCTTTATAAGGAACTTTTGTACCTATAATGGTAACTCAATGTAGAAAGACAGCTTCTAGCTTCTATTTTCAATATGTAATTGGTACTGTAAGGAATCCATCGTATGCCAAATTACGGATTAATTTCTTATAAGGTGCTAAATTTATTACGCAAAGGAGTTTACTGAAAACAAATTAAATTAACAAATTACAAATGTGTAATCTAATAATCCAGTAAAATACCCAAAACCTGTGTTTCTTCAAACTAAATTATATTATATAAAAAATTAGATTCATAGTTCAACACGATAGAGTTATCACGAGTTTTGGCGATTGAACCACTTTTTTTTAAGAACCTAAACCTAATCGGAATTAATTTTAAGAATTCATTAGTTTCTATTCGAAACAAATTTTTTGTTAAATTTCGATTACCTGTAGAAGTCTTTCTTGAGTATAAGTTGGTTCTGGAAGTTAAATTAATTACAGATAATTTGCAAGCAGTTTTGTAAAACGGTTAATCTACAGGGTTTTCTTGATATTCAATATTTTAGTTGTAAGTGTGGGCGTACTCGAAGGAGTGATGGAATTCCGCTTACTTACGATCTTTAATCGCAAGGCAGGAAGATAGGTACAAGTTGCTGCCCGTGAAAATACAGACACACTTAAACCTAAAAAGGTCCGTTGTGTTATCACACATTGAACAGGGTACATTGGTAATAAACAATAATGTGTCCTCGGAACTCCATTTGGATTTTCCGTTCATATTTCGCACGTAAACTATAAAACTATGACACCTAAGACTGAACTTAACCTCACTTCCAATGCAACTGTACTGACTTGCTGAAAAATTTCGGAACCGATCGGAACTTTCTTGAGAGATTTCATACTCGCCTTTTTGAACAAAATCAGCCTTATAGAGCGGACCAGGTACAGCTTCGGCCAAATCTATCTCGCGGTGTGACATGTATTACCCTCTGGCCATCTTAAGTAAGTTTTTTTTCTTAAAATGTTTGGTCTTCAACAAATAAAACACATACAATTACTGAAAACATAGACGAACTGTTTTATCAATCAAATTAAAAGGTCTTGCTCCGCTGTGAAACCATTTTTTTTGAATTAATTGTGTCTAAAATTGAAATGGAGAGTATGACCGCATCAGTTTTTCCTTTACGGAATGAAATAATAATAATAATAATGGATAGAATGCCAAATCACTTTCCCGTCGGCGGGTTCGAGGTAGGGAGTGAAGATACTATAAAATTCGTCTGAGGCTTTGTTATATAGCGCATATAACAAAACCTCAGACGAGTTTGCTTCTTAATTTTGAATATTACGACTACGACTGTAGACGTAACATCGATGGCACCGAATATTGTCGTCTCGATAACACACCACACCGACACCGACGATACCGAATAGCGTCGTAATAAACGACCAATGTAGTTCGACTCCTGGAATAGTTGGGAGAACCTCGACCATATTATGCTTCGACTATAAGTCCTTAACAAAACTGCTGCAGCTTCATCGAGAGCCCAAGAAGCTTAGCATGGTTTCACCACCCTTTCATAAATCTACCTATCAGGTGTACAAATTTCACTATCTTAAATAATAATAATACAGTGTATTATTGTAACCCCCCGTGTAACCCGCTTATAAAGTGTACTATTATAACGTACTTTCGGTTATAACATACCTTTTTTCATCTCCATTCACAAATGTGAAAGGTTCTTATATAACGTACTATAGGTTATAACGTTCTACTTTAGTGGTGCCCTGAAGGTACGTTATAACCGGGTTGTACTATAAAGCTAGGCGTCCACTTAAGGCGGGCCGCATCGCAAGGGTGTGGTATTTTTTTTCTATGTACTTCGCTCTGTTGCGGCCCAGCCTGGCCCGCCTTTAGTGGACGCACTTCCATAACAATGTATGACAGGCGGATTTTTGCGATGCGGCCCATCCGCCCTAGTGGACGTCGACCTTAATAATAATAAGATAGATAACAAACATCGAACGAAACTCATCAGTCTCAAGATATCATAACCCGCCTCATCAATAATTTTGATTTGAAATTATTCAGAGAACGAGACTCGGTAGAACGTTGTACAACTGTCGACACTATTTTAAAAGAGAACCTTTAAAACAATGCCGCGCATACGGTATAAAGGCATCCTTCGAACATATTCTGGTCGATTGCACTATGTCCAGGTCAAACCAAACACCACAAAACGATGCACCCTTCATCGACTTACAACATTAGCTTTTCATCAAATCTGCATTGCTTTTAGGAAAAAATATAAATTGCAACCCACTTTACCTCTAGTTGCACATCCCAACATAAAAAATGGCATTGTTTTGTCATTTATCCATTTGCCATTATAACATCCACGAACGGCGTCATATGGCTCGTTGCTCGGACTCTTTGGTTCATAAATTGTAAAACTTACTTTAAGTTTATACTTTAAGTAAATAAATAAATTTTTCTCAGTCGAATCTTTTCCGTACTCCATGAACGGTTATTAATCTCAATTAAAATTTAATGAGCACGTTATATTTCTTGCTGGAGTATTATGTACTTAGCTTCTGTTCTATCGTGGATGACGTCCGATTTTGTCATTTGGAACATTTGTATACGTAACGTATTAAATAATTTTATTCAACAATCCTTAAATATTTCCAGTTCCCCCATGCTATCACACCTCAAATCGCAGATCAATTAAGCCGGAAATTTATTTCCAGCATCATCCCATATTTCCCGTTTAACAAAACACCTGTTTAAAAATTGTACTGAGAAATTATGTCAAGTCTGTTATGTTTGGGACAATTTGCACCCCTTGAACGCATGACTGGCTTTCTATATTTAACCCGGTCTCTTTGCGCTGCATGACTCTCGAAGTTTCCTGCTATGGGGTTGGAAAACAAGAATCCTTCCCATTTCTATAGATCTGGTCAGGTAATTGGATCAGACACTTTCCTAGTTGCAACCCTTTTAACTTTATGCCCCAAACCCTTAACTAATGTAACGTGACGTAAAAGGAATGGGTTATTGATAGATTCTCCTGCCTGCGAGTATTGAACTGTTGGTCTCGTGTTCCAGTTTCGGTTCGATATTCGTTTCGCTAGCTTGTGCTGAAATCAGGATCTCGAAATCGTAATGCAGGAAATATTAATTGAAAGTGTAGTGAAGTTTTCTCATATTTGGCAGAATGTAGCCTTAGTTCAAGTAGCGTGCGAACGTAATTTCGTTTCAAAGGTAGATAACGTCAGAAAGGAGAAAATTGTAGCTTAGACGACTGCACGGTTTTTTAGTTCTTTGATCTCTTTGCGGTGCCTCTGTTTAAGGTTGATAAAAGAATTTCATGAAATTGAAGTATCAGGTTCTCAGCGAATAATGTTCGTGATAAAAAGCTGTGTAGCCTTTGGCGGTGAGTTTTTACCTTGGATTTGCAGAACCAGAATTAAGTTACAATGTTATATCAAATTAAAAGAGTGAAGTTGTTTCCACTGCGGTTGAATCAATTTTCGTAGAGGAGATTTTAATTGGAGAGTGTGGTTCGAGAAAGTAACAAAAATGGACTAGATTTTCTTGTACTATTCATGTAAAATATTAAATGAATTAAGTTTCACATACCTATATCTGTTCTAGTTGTACATAGTAAAATGATTAATAACTTTATAAGTATCTATAATAAAAAAGAGGATGTATGTATGATCCCTACAGACTCCTAAGCCGCTGAACCGATTTTGATGAAATTTTCATGGAGCGTGTAGAGTAGTCGCGGGATAGTTCCAGTGAAGTTTGGTCCAGATCCCATTACTAAATGGTAAAGTTGGGCGATGAATGTTGGATAGTAGATGGAGCACGGTAGATGATGGATAGAAGATGGAGGATGAAGGATGGTGGATAGAGGATGGAGAATAGAACGGAAGTAACGGGAGAAATGGAAGCAATTAAAGCAACGTAAGAAATGGGGGCAACGGAAACAACGGGAGAAATATAAGTAACGGGAGAATTGGAAGGAACGGGCGAAATGGGAGCAACGGGGAAAATGGGAGCAATAGAGCAACGGGAGAAATGGAAGAAAGGGAGATAACGGGAGAAATGGGACCAACGGGATCAACGTGAAAAACGCGTGGAACGGGAGCAACGGAGCAATAGAAGCAACGGGAGAATCCGAAACAGCGGGAGAATGAAATGCAGCCGTAGTAACGATAGTAACTATAAATAGCACCAAACAAACGTGAGCGTAGTCGCGGTATGCGGCTAGTAATACACTAAAAAGAAGTAATACAATGCCAATCTGTTAAAATATTGGAGTATCAAAGAATTGATATCCATCATATCGCACCCCGGCAAGAAAAATGACATAACTCAAAAATGGAGTAATTGAGAAATAACACAATTAAGAAATCAACAAAACTTACATATATTGAAATAGTAAAATCCATTCTTTTAAATTTCACATAAGTATTTTTGACAAATAAATTTTAAATACTATGATACTATGGATCTGCAAATTAGTTCTTCTAAAATATTTGCCGCTACCAGGTAAAAAAAATCTGCCAACAATCTGGGCGTAACTTTATTATTTTTCCGGCAGAAGTTAGGAACGCGTTCAATTCTGAAATACGGTGTAGGCTACTATGTGACTGAAAACCTATCAAAAAGAACAAGATCATGGAAGTGAAAATCTGATTGGATCTGAGAGATATGGAATAGTTTATGAAAAAGTACACAATCACTTTACACCCCCTTGGGGGTCAATTTTCAGAAAATCTTGAAAACACTTTCTTGGTATTCATATGGAGAATACATAGAATAAAATTAAATTCATTATTTGGGACGAGGTAGTAGATATGTCGAAAATCGTGGGAAAATATGCATTCTATTTTCACAGATAATTTTTTTTGCCCCCCTTCTGAACGCCAATAGATATTCTTTTTTTTTATTCAAAATAATTTTTCTAGTTGATTTAGATATACACACCGAGTTTCAACATTGTAGCTTAAGCCGTTCTATATATAGGAAAAACACCTCCCACTTGTACCACACTACCCTGAGGGATCGAATTTCAAAAAACCTTGAAAACGCTTTCTAGGTATTCATACGAAGAATCCGTAAAATAAAAATGAATTGAATATTTGGAAAAACCTAGTAGATATAACGAAAATCGTGAAAATATATGCATTTTATATTTATTATATTTACAAATATTTTTTTTTGCCCCCCCCTTCTGAACGCCAATGAATATTCAAATTTTTTTTTATCACAATTACTTTTCTAGTTGATTAACATAAACACACTGAGTTTCAACATTGTAGCTTAAGCCGTTCTATATATAGGAAAAACACCCCCACTTGTACCACACTACCCTTAGGGGTCGAATTTCAAAAAACCTTGAAAACACATTCTAGGTATTCATACGAAGAATCCGTAGAATAAAACTGAATTCAATATTTGGAAAGACCTAGTAGATATGACGAAAATCGTGAAAATATATGCATTTTATTTTTATTATATTTACAAATAATTTTGTTTGCCCCCCTTTCTAAACGCCAATGAATATTCAAATTTTTTTTTATCACAATTACTTTTCTAGTTGATTTACATATACACACCGAGTTTCAACTTTCTATCATGAACCGTTTAATAGTTAGGAAAAACACCCCCCACCCCCGTAGCATACTACCCCTAAAAAAAATTATATTTTTCCAACATTCCGCTACTATAGCTCTTTCTAAATACCAAGTTTAAGGCTTATATCATTACAGGTTCTCAAGATATAAGGATGTGAACTTTTTCCTTTTCACCCTCCCCCACCCTCCCCCTCTACACCCTCAACCCCAAAACTTTTTTCTCTACTAGGGTTTAATTAGCGCTACTTTTGGTAAAAGTTCTAAACATCTATCTTAAACTGTTCTTGAGATATGAAATGTGTTTGATTTGAAAAATTCTCATCCCCTCCACTTCTATGTTCCACCTCCCACTTAAAAAATTTTACTTTGATCAATCTTTATTTGTCAACCTTTATACCCAAACCAAATTTTATTTTTCTAGAGCAATTGGTTCCTGAGATATCGTAGTCTTAAGTTTTTCACCCCCCACCCCCATACACAACTTCCCCCACCCAAAATTTTTCTTGATTCTGTTCTCCTAGTATAACTACAAATATTTGTTAAGTTTGAATAGTGTGCCATTAACGGTTTAGGAGATATGGATTTTAGAATGTGTCTATCTCGCCTTTTTTGGGTTTCGGACGCATTACATTTCCCCCCACTCCCACACCCCTTGATCAATATTGACAATTTTTCTGCAAATGGGTCTACTATCAGAGATCTATAGAAATTCCAAATTTCAGCTTCCTAACATTAGGGGTTACTGAGATCTGGAAACCAAAATTTTCGGTCTAAAACACTTCCCCCTCCTTCCCCCTCACACCCCCACCCCTAAAAATTTGGTCACTTCAAGGCGCCTACCCCATCTATTCGTTAAAAAAATTTCAATTTAATATCTCAAAGCGTTTGGCAGCTACGAGCCTCCAAACGATCTTGCGTACGACGGACGCCGTACGGCGGACAGACGGACTGAAAATTTTTATTGCTTTTTTCGCGTCTACTAGTTATGAAACGTGAAAATAAAAATTTTGAGGGTAGCAAATTTTTTTTTTTAAAAAATCAATCACAATACTTAATTATTAAAATAATAAAGTAATAGGTGAGGGCTCAGTTACGTCATTTTTCTTGTCTCCATTATTATTGTGACGTTTTTAGTGCAAGTTAAGGAACACAATACCTATTTATAAAGCCTCAGTTACAATGGTTCCGATCCGATCCGATCCGGAAAACGGAGAGTGTTGAGTTTCTCCATCCGACACACATCTAAAGGGAATTTCGGAAACCCCAGTCACAATCATTCCGGTAATTAGCCGAGACACGAAACGGATGGGTAAAGTTGACCAACTTTCAACTTCTTTTCGTTCCGACGCTAAGAGGTGAATTATTGAATTTCACCACCTGCTTCGCCACACTAAAAATCAAAATTACACCTCGATAGTGTCATTCTGATGCAAGTCGGAACGGAATCATTGTGACTAGAAATTTTTCCCTTCCGACGTTGCCGGATCGGATCGGAACCATTGTAACTGAGGCTTAACTGACAAAATCTCAAAACAAGCATTTTTGGAGTCATATCACTTTTCTTGCCGTTGTGCGATATAGTGAGTGCGGTTTTGTTTTTGAATAGAAGTGAGAATTGAGGTAAAAGTGGCGATACAAAACACCATATTTCGTGTGTTAAAATAATTATGAAATATTCATCATGTTCATGTGTATCACTGTAAATTTCAGAACTTATATAATAACCACAAAATTGTCTCCGTCTTTTTGCTGATGAACTTATAAATTACAAGGATTTCTTATTTACGACAATGATGTAACGAATCTTTTTTTATGTAGCTAATTATAAACAATAATAATCAAGGATCGCTGCGTGATCCTATTGTAGTACCAATAAATAACGAACAAATTTTTTTTTTTAAAATGTATAAAATTAATTATCAATCAAATCGAAAAAAAATCCATTCAAATATAAATTGAAAAAAATTCTATTCACGCAAGTGTCAACTAATGTTCTCGCTTTACGTGACTGGCTTAAGTCATTTCTTAGTAATATAACTTAATGTGTTAAGTTCCAAGGCTTCATTTCCAAAGAAATATCAGTGTCCTCTGGTGTACCCCAAGGAAGTCACTTAGGACCTCTTTTGTTCAATATCTTCATTTCAGATCTTTCAGAAGTATTAGAAAGTGTTTCACATTTTTTATACGCCATGATCTGAAAATATATCATTCCATTAGCTCTTCCGCAGATGCTGTATTCCTGCAATCCAAGCTATTGGCACTAGGTACATTCAAAATAAATTAAAGCTTAATTTAATGTCGGTAAATGTCACGTGATAATCACGTAAATAATCCACTTACCACCATAACTACAACCCTAAGTGGAAATGGTTTAAATCGAGTGGAGCATATTGAACACCTCGGCTTGCTACTTTACAATAAACTATGCTTCAAATCTCACTACAAAAGAATAATCTCAAAGGCCAACAAGCTTCTAGGTTTCATTAAAAGAAAAGCTGAAGAGTTCAAAAATGTATGGGTCACTAAATCGTTATTCTGTTCCCTTGGTCGCCCTCTCTTGGAATATGCATGTCCCATTTGAAATCCCTTTTTCCAGATATATAGCAACAGACTAGTGTCAATCCAAAAGCAATTTCTTCTTTTTGTTCATGGGGTCTTGTATGACCCTAGAGACTTTGATAACCTTCCACACTACACAGTTAGGCTACAATTGTTAAATCTTCTACCGCTCAGCTCTAGAAGAACTATGCTCACATCCTGTTTCACCTTAGATGTCTTGAATGGTGATATTAAGGATGATCACCTTACAAATAAAATTAGACTTGACGACACTGTCAGCCTGACGGTACATTCAAAACCTTTTAAGGAATATCCCCATCGTACTGCTTGCGGTCAAAATGAACTCATCAATAGATGCTGTAGAACATTTAACAATTTCAGCGTACATGTCACACCTCCAATATGTAAACCGACACACAAACTTAACCGTCGTTGGATCTAATCAGCTCCTCCTCATCTCGTTTAACCAACCAACCAGTATTTATATAGGTAAATACTTACCCTCTGATTAAAGTATATTAAACTATTTTTGGCGAATGTTTTCACAGTACATATCAGATTGAAACCCAGTTTGATAAAGGACCAGTCGAGTCCGAAACGCCACGCAAAATAAATTTTAAACAGTATTCACCGGAAAAACTCTATTTTCTATATTAAACTAATTAAATTAAGTCAAATTGTATTGTATTAAATTAGATTAATTTGAGTTAATGTTGAATCTGTATATGTATATCTTAATTGATAAATAAATAAATAAAAACTCATATTTAAATAAAAACTCATATTTACCTTAGTCTAACCTAAGTTAGGTTATATTAGATTTGATTTTTATTGTTCCATATTAAATTTTTATATGTTAAAATATCATTAAATAATTCGATGATGAGACGGCATTTTCGGTTCGCGATAAGTGATTAGCTATGACAGGAATGTAATGAGTTACAATTTGATGATATTAATTAAGTGTAGGACTTACCATATAATATAAATTCATTTTAAACTATTGATTCTAAATTTTTATTTTTATTACTTTTACAGAAGAAGACTGGCAAAATGACAAATCGGGTCGGAATCAGTCGAGTGATCAAGGTAAATATTATAAATATTTGACTTAAAAATTTTTTTTTACTGGCTAGTAGGTATTAGTGCCTGAGAAAAATTACGCATTGTAAAAAATAAAAGAATTTAAGCTAAGTTCTAATTATGTTGTACATACTTGTGTGCTTATTTTGGCTGTGATGTGATCTACAAAACAGCAATGTTTCATATAACAAATGAACTACTATGTGGTAGCTATATGAGGGCATTTGTGAATCTGATAAAGAATGGAAATAGAGCTCATCTGCTCAATGTTAAGTCCTTTAGTGGTAATCCTATTTAGTATTCCGCTCTATTCATTATTTATATTAACATCTCGAAGCCAATTGAAACTGAATAAATCTAATAAATAAATTATACGTTGATTGGGAATTGCATGCGAAAAACAGAGTACTCCAATTTGGAGTCTCCAAAACAATCGTCGGAATTCTGACTATTTAATCAGTCCAGTATCGAACCGGTTGTAATATGCCGTTTATAACTGAATAGATATAGCTACTCAATTAAATTATAGGCCGAATAAAAATCGATGATCGGACCCATGTGCTTTTGTTAGCTTTGTTATCACTTCACTTTCAGTGCTACCTCCTTGTTTTTAAAATTTAAGAGCGTTTATATAGTAAATACTTACCCATTAGTGGAATAGTCTATCATACCTTTAATAGTGACAATAAAAAGCCTGGCGGTTATTGCTTATTGCTAATGGATCATTCCATGAAAAATCGCAAAAAAAGCCAATTTTGTGACCTTACCATCGCCGATTCTTTTGAAAATTTTTTCGCTTGAAGAACTAGTGAATTTTTTTCTTAGTTATACTATGTTAAAAATTCATATCTCTGTTAGTAACAGAGATATGAAACAAAAAATTTAAGTTACATTTTTTTTTTCACTAATTCTTCGAGTCGATAAATTTTCAAAAGAATCGGCGATGGTAAGGTTACACTTTTGGCGATACTTGATTTTTTTTTGCTGATAAATTGAGAAGCACTGATGCTCTTCTATTTTTTTTACCCCGATCCCATTGCGATCCCAAGTTGATTTTTTGATATGTTTTGAAGAACAGTATAATACATAAAATATAAAAAAATAGAAAAAAACGGTGTTTTGAGATATTCAAGGATAAAGGCAAAAACCGTTATCCTCGTAAAAAAATTTAAGGATTAATTTGATTTGTATTTTTCTTATTTTGCGACAGCCTTCCCCTTTAAAATAAGTCCTATTTTATTATTCTATGATAAAAACTAACAGAGATATGAATTTTCAAAGGGGACTTGGACAACATTTTTGCGAAATCTTTAACATACTATAACTAACAAAAAAAATGAGATAGAAAAAAAAACTGAAATTTTTTTTTTTTTTTCACTAGTTCTGCAAGCAAAAATTTTCAAAAGAATCGGCGGTGGTAAGGTCACAACTTTTGCGATTTTTCATGGAACGACCCTAATATGTATTTCGTAATATTAAATTATTGAATGATAAACGAATACGTTCTATCAAGTTGGAGACTTATTCTGTTATAATTATTTTTTAATGAATCTGTATTATTCAGACATAAAAATAACAAACAATCATTGAATTAAATCTTATAACGTTGCCGTTTTATTCTAAATTACACTATCACATCGCAGAAAAAGTCTACGTCCTTCAAAGAAACTCCAGAATTATTAAAAAGGAGACTTTCTTAATGGCTTGCTTTTAGGGTAGCCTCGACGTTGTAAAATCTGCTGCAATCATTTCTGCATTGAACTAACAAGATTTTCCGTGTCTTCGGTACTACATAATTTTGTTCCATTCTTCTTTTTAAAAGGGATTTAAGCACATCCTTGTTGTTAACCGAATCCTTTTCTCCAATAAATCCCAATTCAAAGATGTTCAATTGGGTTCAAGTCGGGTGAATATGGAGGTGTAGCTGTTTGTAAAGCAACCAAAGCTTCACAATTTCAGATGTGCGTTTTGGATCCCGATACTGCTGGAATATGAAGCTTGGTAGGCCAAGTATAACGGAGCGGCAGTGCGGTTAAGGCCCCATGAGTCCGGTGCGACAATTTTTTATCCCATTTTGATTTTTCTTTCTTGAGAGGATTTTAATCGATTGAAATCGTTTTTCGTTAGTGTAATTTGTCGTGGACAATACGTCTGCATCGTTCGCTGTCTATCAGCGAACTAACTTTGGATTTACATAATAAACAGTGTTATAGGCTTTCAAATTATTTGAAACGCATATCTATTAAAAATCAATAATTTTTTCATTGATTTATCTTCTAGATATACCAATTAATCATTCTATCTATAATACTTTTCAATGAAATGCGGTCTTCTTATGTAATTCCTGCCATGAAAATCGTGAAAATTGCTTCAGTTTGACTTCATGTACTATTAACATAAGTGAAAATTTTTTAAAATTTGATCGATGGAGGACTTTCTGTAAAAAATTTTCTAGCATTATATTACTAAAAAGGATATGTTAATTATTCAAGAAATAGGTAATATGCGTTAAAAAAACTCGAATTTACGCATTTTAAAAAATGTTCAAGGGTTGTAGTTCTAATAGTAATTTTTCCAAATACAGTTTTAAATTTTTTCTCTATGGACGACCTAGTTTTCATAACAGCTAATAGATTGGTGTAATTTTATTTTGTTTTTTTGTTTCCATTAATGTGAAAAATTGGCATAAAAAAAGTCATAAATCAAAAAAATCGCATTTAACGTGCTCATGGGGCCTTAAGATTTCCCTTTACTTAGGGGTTAAAAATCAAAAAATTTGGAAAAACTTTCCTAGACGCTTATACAAAAAGTCCGTAGAAGTAAAATTGCTTTAATAGCTCAACATGTCTAATAGATATATCGACAGTCGTAAAAGTGTGGAAAAAACCGTTTTCACGGACATTTTTTTTACTCCATCTTGGTACCGTGCGGGGGTAAGAGTAACTTTTCATATCTCAGTAACGGCCTGTCCCAGAAAGTTGAAACTTAGTTCTTATATGTAAATGTGCTACTAGAGTAATTGAAGAAAATAGTGTTTAGAATTTCATTGCCGTACAACAGTGGGTCGAGCTATTAAGGCCATTTTACGAAATTTTTGTATAAGTGCGTAGAGAGGTTTGTCCAAATTCAAAGAAGTTATATACATATTCATGAATTCCGATTTATTTCTTAGGTTTAATGAGATATAGAATTCACTTTCAGTTCTAAAAGCTTTAAATATAATCGGGGAAAGCACCGATTTAAGTATTTTTCGATAATAAACCCCCCGGGCGGTATGGTCTCTATCTCATCTGTATAAAAAGAAGACCATGCATTTTTTTTTAAATTGTTTGTACAGACCACTTCATACAATGCTAATAAAATTAAAGGATTCGACCCTTTACTCAAACTCATTTGTCTATGTGGGTGGTGAACTTTTTCTGCCGAGAGTATATTGATCTGAAAGATATTAACTTGTCACATAACATTGCCATTGTTGATACATAGGCTCTTGGTATATAGACCTTATCGTCCTTCCATGAAATTTATTTCCACTTAACGAACCCTCTAAACTAAAGCATCTCATATCATATGAATTAATGTTCATAGCGCGTCAAACAATTCGATGTGTGTTCCATGTCCCGCGTCCTGCTATATGCGACATTTAGCTCGTTGCTAACTTCTTTCAATATGCCCCCATTGTGTGTGTCATCCTGCACTGGATCTTTGTTTATGCAACGTGAAACTGGCGACTATTGTCTTCGCGCCATGAATTTGAAACGTGTGCTCCATTGAGCAGACTTTGCAAGAAGGAAGGTAAGGCGGATGGCCACCAAAGCGTGTGTGTATTACGTCCGATTATTCCACTCAACTCAACGTCTAAGGCATCTCAAATCCGCCAAAGCATTTCTTTATTAAGTGCACAAATTTCTGGTGAAGGAAAAAAATTGTTTCGAATATGAAGGCATCACAATGACACCCTTCCACCCCCGCCGTATTTCTTGGCGTACACATATGAGCTTATGACTTGAATCCAACACGCGGAAAAGAGGCGCCCATTCTCATTTAATTTCAGATAGTCGCTTTTGTGTACGTCTTTACATACGTTGAAACTTTAAGAGAGTTCGTCGTTCTAGAAGCCTGCCTGGGTCTCTGGGATCAGCCTCAGCATCAGATTTAAGAAGAATGTGACTATACCGAATCCACCCCGAACGCAAGGCAAAAACCTATTTCTGCTGAAGATGAGTGCAGCTGGTTGATCTTGAGAAGATTCAGTGCCGCTGAGGAGCTGATTCGAACGTAATCTAGTCGCGTGCTAACTGCTAATATGAGGGAACATCGTGGACCGTTGACCTTAAAATAAGTGAAGCCGCCCTCATTACAGTCGATAATTCGTGTGTGTTGTGTTTTTTTCCGTCACGCTAGAAATAGTCTTTAAGGAAATAGTTTGCAGGTGTAGAACCTGGTGAACCGCGGGTCAAGGGCTTCCCAACAAGATTCCCCGGATACAATTACTGCGCACTCGGTAAGTTTAAAGCCGATTGATTGCGCACAGACTGCTCAGTATTTGTGGCTTGCGTTCGGGTTGTGACTTCTTATTTCGCGGTTAATTTATTGTTCGCGGGAGGATTGGAATCGGGGCAAATCATGTGCAGTGTATATGTGAAGAATTTAAACGAAAAATTGTTTCTTGATTGAAATTAATTCTTTCTCCAGTCGTTCGTGTTATTTTCGGGTGTGGGGCTATCCATAGTGCGATTTTTGGTGATTTTTTCCCTGTAGTTTTTAAATTTCCAATTTTGAACGATTTTATAAAAAGCTCCAACTAGTTATAACCACTTTGTAAGGATCTGCACAATTTCCTAACTTCTTTTTGAATAATAGAGTTAATGGATCCATAGTTTCAAAATTCAAAAGGTATGCTTTGCTTTGTTGTTTCGTTATTTTTAAACGGAAATGAGTCGAAAATGTTTATTTTTTGCATAATCAATAAATTTGTAGTGCCTAGGATATTAATAATAATAAACCAGAATTAATACCGATATAGCAGATAGTAGACTGCATTAATTTCAGTGAAATTGGTCAATGCACTTTATTCTAAATTACTCAAAATTTGTCGCTATTTAGGATAATAGCATTTTCAATCTACCGCTTGAATTATGGTATGAGCCTTTTTGAAATATACATACCTACTATATAAGTTTAATATGCCAGCGCGAACTTATGTATAGGTAGGTCTTCTCAGCGGGTATTTGACTACCACTGAGGGATTCATCTTTTCGATTCCTATGGATATTTAATTTTTCAACACCCACTAAACTAGAGTAATGAGCACAATTTTATATAGTAAATATGTACATATATACGAGGACTACCTATACCCTGAAATACCCGATCTGGCGTATATATGAACAACGCAGTGGTCGACCAAAAATGATGAAGAAAAACCACAAAATTGTATTGGATGACCGTAGTCTTAACGTGCGCGAGCAAGCCGACATGTTCGGCATTTCAAGAACTGCGGTACAGTGACTGTATATTGACTTAAAATTAAGAAAAGATAAAGCTGTGCGGAAGATGGCTGCCACGTTTGCTCATAATAGCAAAAACAAGGTCATTAGGAACTTTCAATTGAGTGTTTGGCAGTAAAGTCGAGTTTTGCATCGATTCATAACCATGAACGAAACATGGGTCCCTCACTCCACACCTCAGATGATAGATCAGTCAAAATAATGGAGTTCTTACAGGAGCAATTTTTCAGGCAATTGATTGTCTGACGACTAAGCTAATAAAGGGATTAATGGAGCAATACCGAGCAATATCATGCTAGTTGCGGCATTATTTCGGCAATGTGGCAATGTTTTCACAGATTGCTAGTATTGCTCGCCCTATAGTTGCTGTATTTCCACTAGCTTGGAAAATTCCAAGCAACTGTCCCCGTTTGGTGATTCAGTTGTCAGTTTTTTTTTATTTGTCAAGTTTTTATTTTAAATTTTAGATTTGTTTGTCAAGTTTGCCTTCGTGTTGTTCATATACCTCCTGCACGTGGTAGCGTAGTGTAGTGTAGATATAATGAAATCCAGTTGATATATGAGTGTTCACGTGAAGTGAATTAACGTTTCGCATTTTTATTATTTGTTGACAACTGTCACAAGATGTATATTTATTTTATTAGAAAAAACTGTTCCATTCGTCGTTTTATTTCTTAAATAGATTTTTTTCTTTTATTATTCAGTGAAATGGAATCATTAAAGGGGCTAATAGTAAAATAACAGAGAAAATCCAATTTAGTTTTTTGACATTTGACATGAAAAGGGCTACGGAGCGCCACGACAAGTGTTCTCGTGGGGGGATTAGCTAATTAACCACACTACACTACGCGGTTTTGCAATGTTGTAGAAAAACCACTGCGTAGCAAGATCTCGTGTATTCACCTGGTACAACGAAGTGCTCCGTAGCGATACGTCGTTGACCACGTGAACGAGGTAATAGACTGAATTTTCCGCGCGTATGAATTAGGAACGTTCCGAATACCTAAAATCTGTAATTGCGTATACAAATACGAATACGAATATGCATTCATTGCATTCGCAAATACAAATACGAAGAGTATACACTTGACTCTCGACAGTCGGTAGTTACACGATTACACATGATAAATTTGGTCATCCTACACGCAGCAGAAACGTTTTGTTTTTTGTGCCATGTTTTTTTTTAGTCATGTTATTGTAGATAATTTCTCGTCGAGATTTGCATCCAAAAAATTTACAAGAATATCGAGATTTGGCAGACATATGTAGGTACTATAGCTAGAAAATATATACCAGCTCCACCTACTTCAGTTGCAAGCGAACAATTTTCTAGTAATGCCGGACTTATCTACGATCCCTTACGAACAGGACTGGAGGGCGAAACAGCAATAAAATTGCTATTTATTAAATTTAAATTTGTTAAATTTTGATTATAAGTATATACTATTTTTTTTGTTAAATGATTATATCGTGATTTGATTTCACCAAGGAAAATGTTACAATTTTAAGAGAAAACAAATAAGAGAAGAAACAATAATTAGCTAGGAATGCATTTCATTTTCTAATCATCAACAAGCAATTACTTTATTATTTTAATAATAAAGTATTTTTATTTATTTTTTACCTTGTTTAGTATTCGAGTATTTGGGTTGAATTTGTCGAATACGGTTTCGAATACAAATATGTACTTAAGATTTGGCGAATATTCACTTAAGCGAATACGAATACTTATTATTCGGAACATCACTAGTATGAATCCATTACCAAATTGCTAAGTATTGCTCCATATCGCTAGTTACTGCTATGCAACCTGTTGACCACCTATTGATCCTTGTCGTCAATTGCTGATGTTGCTTAATGATGTTGTATGTTTTCGTGACGTCAAAATTTTCTGGAATTGCCGCAAATTGTGCAAATTTAATCGCTCGTGTTTCGTGTAACAGCACCTTAACAGCGAAAATGAACTTCAAGGAAGGCGAAGACAGTCCCACCTGGAAGCAAGGTAATGGCGTGAGTTATTCGGGATGCGCGTGGAATAATTTTCATTGATTATCTTCGATTAGGAAAACAATTAACGGCGTGTGTTATGCAAACTGATGGCAGTGTTTGAGTAATGAAATCAAGTAAAAGGGCAGAATTTGAGAAACAAAGGGGTGTTTCATCAAGACAATGTACCGGTTCGCACATCTGCTATCGCGGTGCCCAAATCAATGAATTGAACTTTGAATTGCTTTCTCACTCACCCTTTTCGCCAGATCTACCCCCCTCGGATTAATTTCTCTTTTCAAACTTAAAAAAATAGCTCTGTTGATTTGGCAACAGAAAGGAGGTGGAGTCTGCGATTGGCGGTTATTTTGAGAAACTAGACTCGACTTATTATAAAGAGTGTATCGAAGTTATCCAACATCGGAACTCGCTGGATGTATTCTGCAGGGTTTCTCGTAATACGTAACGTACACATGGAACGGAATAAGGTGTGTAAGGAAAGTGGCAAATGAGAAAGCTTAACAAGAAATCTGATCAAATCCAACGCGTTTGCTACAATTTTCAATACCGACAGGCAATCGAAAAAGGGGACAGGTGAGGCTTTCTATCGTAACGAGTCCTGCCACGTGAGCTTCAAACTGCCACTACATACTGGCTTCAGTATTTTCTAAGGAAATCATCGCACTATGCATGGCGTGTCTCAATGTTCAACAGCATTACACTCTGGTACACTACGTAATTATACTCAGTATAAGTAACGTTGACTTCCTACCCCATATACCATACAGTGGTAGAAGTAAAAATAGGTAAATTTTCCGGTTATTTGGAAGATATAAATGTATGTATAAGTATTAAATTAACTTATTTTAAATAGTACATTGTGACGTCTCCTTTATTCTTTAGTACTACCTCACATCTTTTGGACAACATATTTTTCAACGGCTGCCCTTAAATCATTTTTATTTCTACGTGTTTCAATTGCAATGGCCCTCTTCAGTCCAAAGATTTTCTATCAAATTTAAGTACGATGAAAGTGCCGGTCAATCCATTACAGATACTTCGCTTTCAGTAGAGCACTGAATTGTTTAGGGTTGTTGTCCTGTTGGAACCACCACAACAATTTCTTTTTCAGCGTTAGGCAGCACTAAATTCATAAGGCTTTCATTATAAGTATTTTGCGTCATTTTATCGGCGATTTGAAAGATAGGACCCTCAACAAATAACGAAAAACATCCCCATGTCATGATATTCACTCCACCATGCTTCCTTCACTATCGTTTTTGGTTACTATATTGGCAGAACAATCTACAATTTTCCTCTAGGTCTGTCCTTCTTTACGAAGTTTTCTAATTGCAAATAAACACAAAGTGTTTATTTTAGCTTTCACTCTAATACTGACGATAGAATATCCTGCATATATATATTGTGCTTGGGCAATATATGGCGTAATAACATAAAAAAATTGGTTTCTGTTGTTTTTCTGTACAGTTTTGGCAAAAGTTGATATGTCCAAATTTCATGATTTTACAGGAAGCCAAATCACAGTCTTGAAACCTCATTAAACATTGCTAGCTCATGTGGGACTGTGCTAATTTTTTTCAGATACTAGGTATAATATCTTAAAATTAAAATAAAAGAGGTATTATACAGGTCGGATCTTTTTATAGTGCATTTTATGTATAATTTTCACGCTACTACCCGACATATCAAGCTCTGCCATACCACGTATGGCAAAACCTGATATGTAACATATCAACTTCTGTCAAGTCTCGTCCTGTTAAGCAAGCGTTGATATGGGACATATCTTGTTCTGGCGTACCATAAATTAAATATTTTTTAGGACATACCAGCTTTTTAGATAGCCGTTTAACAACGTTCCACTTATCGCAGACATACCACCTTGATAAACAAATGGAATAACCACCGTGTGACGCTTTTATTGTTCCGATTTGAGTTCTGTTTTTTTTTGTTAAGTTGGTACATCTTTTGTTGACATTCCCTCTAAATCTTAGCGTCATAGCTTGACATTTGCAAAAGTTACGTAGCTAAGAGTACCTGTGCTTGTTGGCGATTTTTTACAATTTTAGAAATGGATTTAAATTTGCAACAACGAACTTGTATTAAATTTTGCGTAAAGAACGGATTTAATGGTGCGCGAACGTTGGAAATGTTAGAAAAGTGTTTCGGCAACGATTCTCTAAAGAAAACGGTCGTTTACCAGTGGCATGAGCGGTTCAAAAGTTCAAAAAAGTTCAAAAGTTCAAAAAAGAAGGCAATACTCACGGTTTCCGTGGATTACAACGGTGTAGTGCATCATGAATTTTAGCCAGAAGTCCAGACAGTAAACAAAGAGTATTATTTGGGCGTTATGAGACGTTTGTGTGAAGCAATTCACCGAAACATACCAGAATTGTGGGCAGAAAACTCGTGTATTTTGCACCATGATAACGCACCGTCGCACAGTGCCATCATTATTCGTAACTTTTTGACGAAAAAAGCAGCACATACCATCCAACAACCACCGAATTCACCTGATTTGACTCTCTGTGACTTCTTTCTGTTCAATCGAGTTAAAAAACCACTACGGGGAACGCGTTTCAGCAGCCGAGAGGAAGTAATGGAAAAATCGCAGGGAGCACTGATGGTCATACCGAAAACCGAATATAACAATTTTTTGGAGGATTGGATCAGGCGCTGGCATAAGTGTGTTGCAGTCGATGGATTACTTTGAAGGGGGCAATATAGATTTAGATGATTAAACTTGTCATTTTAATTTTCTCAAAAAATTCCGGGAATTTTTTGATCAAGAAAGTTTTAAAAGACATATCAAGAAAAAAATTTTTTTTTTAAAAAAGTCAGACATATCAACTTTTGCCATAACGGTACAGATTTTAATGTTGTATACCTATTTCATTTCTTACCACGGTATATTTAAATGCAGGAACGTCTTTAAACAACTTCGGAGTGATGGACGCAAAATCTTTCAATTTAATTTGAAAGTTAATGAAGACATACTACAGAAAAATGATCCTGTGAAGTATAGTCAGTGTGCGTTTCTGCGCAAATAACCTAGAGGCCATTTAGTACGTTATTTTTTAGGTTGTCAGGTTTCAATGAAACCCTACATCGAAACTCATCTCATTATTATCTCATTCAATGCGCTCCGAACTTCTACACAAAAAAAAATAAAGTTACGCCCAAACTCCTGAAAAACTCATCTTTTATTCTACGTGTTCTCTCGGCATAATTTATATCGCCCTTCATTTAAGTAATGAAATTCAGTAAAATCTGTTAAGCCAAATTCCCGTGACGTTCGAAATTTCAAGTAAAACACCATTCGATTAAAATTGAGAAATATACGAATTGCCTTATTAAATCGCACACTATTGGCAGAACTTATAAATTCCATTTACTCCATGATCACTGTTATTAATGAAAAACAGTTTACAAATAATACACTTTCCAATAGAATTGAGCGTATAGTCTCGCGAACGGAGTAAAAAACCTTATCCCGCGTACAAGCTCTGGCGCACTTATATACTGCATGTGCGGAGTCGAGAGATTTCTAGCATACTCTGTTACGTGTGTGGAACAAGTAGAAAGTGCTTAGTCTACTCTATTTTAGTTGAATAGGTTCGGATTGTAGTTTTGTCGCATGTAACAAAAAAGATATCCGCATATGTAAACAGTTATCTCCGTCTTCTACTTAGGACTCCTATTATACATTTGTTACACTCTCAATATGGAGCTACATACGGAAGTGTAGTCCTATTATCCAGAAGGAGCTGTAGAACACAACAAAAATTAGCATACCACGCATTCAAGTTCAAGATCTGTAACATTCCTTGTGGATGCATTTCCTGTTTATGACGTTTCCTCTATGTTCTCTGCCAGCTCCGCTTCGGATCGCGAAAAAGATGATATTAAGTGTGTTGCTCGATTTACATTAAGAATATTTAAAAATAAATGACAAAACTGGAAATGTGAAGATGCTGAGAGCGCACTGGCTGGTGCGTCAATTTATTTCCGTAACTAACAAAAGTTCTATTTCTGGTAGAGGCCCCAATGGCGTTCAATACTCCAAATTCAAGCAACATGCGCTGTAACTTTAAAATCCCAACATGTGGCCCAGCGAGTTCCCGGTCTTACCGCCGCCGCGCTACATTCAGACATCTTATCTCATCTCGTTCAACGGAAATGAATTGGGGAGTTGATTTCTTGTGACGCAATTTTCTAATTTTAATGGTTTCCTCGCTGTGTGTTGCGGCCTGCTGGGCATTTGTCTTCGACCATCTTACGCAGACTAGAAATGCGTCCTTAGTAAATGAGATTTTTAGATCAAGGCTAAGCCGGTGAAGATATTTTTGAATTGAAATAAATTGCACATGATAATTTTTTTATGATTTTGTTTGCGGAAGTTAAAGTAAATTAGTTTTTTCCGTTTCATTAATTTCAGCACCTGACGATAGAAGGCGAGGAAATCGACGAGAGGATCCGCGTCGGCATACGTTGGGCAGTGATATGCTGCAGTATGGCAGTCAAGGTCAAGCACCACAAAGAGCAATGGATTTGGAGGTAAATTACGTTTCGTATGCTTCTCTGGTTTAAGGAAGATAATGGAAGAACGTTTACTTTCGGATACTACATACTTTCCTGCATATTTTGTTTCTTCATTTTCTGTTTAATTTACTAACATTTTAACATTTTTGTTCATTTTCGGTAGACTTTTCAAGTTTGAATTTTTGTAAGTTTTAATTTTGTTAGAGAGTTTTAAGTACATCGTTTTATAGTTTACTAGGTACGTTAGACGTTTTTTTTTAATTTTAACACTAATATAATATTCTTCGTTATTATGGATTTTTATTATTACCTTATCATTTACGAATTATTTCCTTTCATCAATTCCATCATCCAACCAATGTGATTCGTCATAGAGGTCCGAAACCGTGAAAGTCATAGCATTATAGGCGTCGAATCACGAATCAACTGCATTTAATTTTATTGGAAAAAATTATAAATAATGGTATTAACACAATTGCGACGAATTTCACCAGCGGCTGGCGAAGTTAGCTGTAATTTCAAAATACACTGCAAAGTTTGTAATTGCCCACAATTGCGGCGAACAACGACACCACGGATTTTTTGTCGCCGGTGGTTTGGCCTAATTTCTACCGGTGCCGCGTAGTGATCCAACGCGTTTGCCCTATCGCATTTATGTGCATTGGACGCGAATACATAGGCGAAAGTGGGAAACACTACATTCGTGCTCAATGCGAATCCCTTTGGAGTGTGGCCAAACGCCGCCATCTACGGGATTTTCGACTAGAGTTGAACAAACACGAATGTGCTATTTCCACATATGTACTTATACGCGCTAGTTCACATAGTTTCGCACAATAGTGGAAACGCGGTATTGTGTTGTTAAAGTTTTTGTAATCTGACTGTGTCTGAAAAAAAATATATTTGTCATATCCTCAGGGATAGCGGTTAGTCCACAGTCGGGGACTACGTGTTGGAGTTTCACTCCACTGACACCGGAAAGAATAACTAACTCCTAATCAAAATATATGAAATTTAAGAACGTCGAACAGCCAAAAAAATTAAGAATGTGCGGAAACACGATACCTATTTTATAAAATATCTGCGCATTAATTATCTTTCAGCGAAGGCGAATTTCGCTTGTCGCCGCAATTCTGTCTGCAACTTGAAGAAAGTTTGAGCAAAAGGACCTCCCGGTAATCCCGTTGAATAATTTCATTTAATTGTCTTTGCTTCTCAATTACCATAGAATGCGATATTCGATACGTCTTTAACAACTAGAAAATTTTTAATTGAACTGTGTTGACAAATTCGCAGCGGGAAGATGGGTTACGTCGAAATGTGCAAATATTTATAAATTAGTTTTATTTCGTTAATATTTCAGACGGCATTGTCTGGGCTCAACTTTATTATTTTGCCGCTAGAAGTTCGAATCGCATTCAATTTGGAGATGCGGTGTAGGTTACTATGTTACTGAAAACCTAACCAAAAGTTCGGCGAGCGGTTAGAATAGGGTCGCGCTAGAATACTAACGCCGCTGCCACAAATAACATACATATTTGGGTCATATTTCGGGATGCGGTCTAGGAGTTGAAAAAGGAAAGAACCTGAACATAGGTAATTATTAAACAAGCCCGTGGAAGTGAAAAGATATTCGATATCTTATGAGACCTTAGGAGTTGAATGAAGGGGTTTTATATGAAGAATCCGTAGAATAAAAACGAATTCAATATTTGGGAAAACCTAGTAGATATGAAGAAAACGGAGGAAATGCATGCATTCTATTTTCACCGATAATTTTTTTTTGGCCCCCCCCTTCGGAACGCCAATGAATATTCGAATTTTTTTTATCAGAATTACTTTCGTAGTTGGTACACACCGAGCTTCGACTTTCTAGCATAAGCCGTTCTATAGTTAGGAAAAACAACACCCACCCTCGTACCATACTACCCCTATACAAAATTTTATTTTTCCAACATGCCTCTACTATAGCTTTATCTAAATACGAAGCCTCAGCTTTATGTCAAAATAGGTTCTCGAGATATAAAAGTCAGAACCTTGCCCTTTCCACCCTCCCCACTTTCACTCACTACACCCAGGCCATCAACCTTTTTTTTCTGCTAGGGGTCTGTTAGCCCTACGTTTGTTAACAATTTTAAGCATCTGTCTTACACTGTTCTTGAGATATGAGACGTGAATTTTTTAGAAATATTCTTTCCCCTTTCATGATCCACCGCCCCCTTAAAAAATTTTACTTTCAGCAAACTCCATTTGTCAACCTTTACTCAAAAACCGAATTTTATTTTTCTAGTGCAATTGGTTTGTGAGATATCGTAATCTAAAGTTTTTTACTCCCCACCCCCGTACGTCACTGCCCCACGCAAAAATTTGATGCCGATCTATTCTCCTAGTGTATCTACAGATACTCACTAAGTTTCAATTTTGTGGCATCAACTGTTTAGGAGATATGGATTTTAGAATGTATCGGCCTCACCTTTTTTTCGTTTCGGACACATTATTTTCTCCCCCCCCCACTCTCACACCCCTTCACCCATATCGGCAAATGCGCCCACTATCAAAGTTCTATATAAACTCCAAATTTCAACCCCTTAGCATAAGCGGTTACTGAGATCTGGAAAACAAAATTATTCGTCTAAAATGCTTCCTCTAATTCAAGGGACCTAGAAAAAATTTGAATTTAATAGCTCAATGGGTGTGGGAACTACGAGCCTTGAAATGATTTTATGTACAGCGATCGACGTACGGCGGACAGACGGACTGAAATTTGTTTGATAATGTCAAAAATTTCATCGTTTTTGGCAAGTCTTGGCGAAATGACTACACAAGCAAAATTTGTTAAATTTCCTTGACTATGAGCACATTGAGTGCATCTATAGCAACATACTCGATTCTTTCTCGAACTCGCTGTATATTAAGCGGAGTCTTCTTTTTTTTCAAAGTTCTTCATCACCAACACAAAAGTTTGACATGCCATTCTCAGATAAGAAAAATCAAAAATCACTTTGAAAAAGTTTATTTTATGTTCGGATCTTTCATTGATTTCGAGTCAAGGAAAATATTCTTAAAAAGTTCGATTAGGTTTGTAAAAGTTTGTTTTGTTGATTTGACGAAGTGTTATGATAGTTCTTAAATGGAGATTGATATATCGTAAAATGTATGGTTAAATTAAATAAAAATTTCGAAATATAACGTAAGTTTGTTTTCCGATACGCTTAATAAATTGTATTCGAATAATCCGTTATTTTAGTTAAGTGTTAAGAAGGTTTAAAATGTTGCAATAAACGGAACATTTGGTACAAAATGTTTTTGACCTCAGCCATTTGAAATCAATATTTTAAAATATCATACAAATAATTAATTAAGAACGCACACGCGACATAATTATAGGAGAAAATGTCGAAAGCAAAGTAATGAGCGCGAAGAAACCTTTGCAGATGTCCGAATGTTCGAAAAAATAGTCGGTGGGAAATATGGTACCGTCGTATTAAAAAAAGTCATCATAATAATAACAATATCTACACATTAAAATTAAAAAAAATGCCAACAAACTGGGCGAAACTTTATTATTTTTCTGTTCAAAAACTGGGAAGAAGTTGAAATGGAATCGCGCTAGAATGCGTTATCACACTGCCTACTGCCGCATATAACGCATGAATTCGGTAAAAATCGAAGTATATTAACAGTTGTTTCGAGATTAAGACGACATTTTTAGCCGATTAAACATATAAAAAGGCCGTGCAGGCGATTCGTATTTCCATAAAAGTTAGAACCAATTTGGTGCGCCATCAGACCTAGAAGATATGTTTGTCGAATTGTGAAAACGTATACAAAATTCGAAAAATTGAGATTGCAACCCCTTGACACCACCCGGAAGTTTGAATTTCGAAAAATTGTGGCTTGGTTTTCAGAAGATTACATGAAATGTCAGTAGAAGAAATAGTTTTGTAACTCATTCGACCTAAAGGATGGTGAAAATTATGTAAACGTATGCAACCGTCATACACCCCCTGGGATGTATAACCAAAAACCCTGAAATTAAGTTTCATGTGATTATAAAGAAAGCCCACGGAAGTAAAAAATCAAATCGATATCTCATTAATGGTAACCCCTTTACATCCCTTGTAAGTGGATTATATTATATAAAAAGTCCGTGGATGTTGAAACGAAAGGGCTATCTCATCAAACCTAGGAAACATGTCGAAAACTGTGATAAAGTATGGATCCGTCTTACACGACACCCCCTAATGCTATGTTCAGACTATGAGATTAACACGTTTAAATCGCGTTAAATGCGTTGAAACACTTTCGGAAGGCTTTTACGAAAACACGTATGTAGCTGCGTTTTACCGAAAACATGTACTGCGACCCTGGCGGAAATCGAAGTAAACTTTTGAAGAAACTATCGGGCCTATTACGAAACTCGAGTCGAGTGAGTAACTCACTCACATTTGAACTCGACTCGAGCAAAAGTTGGTATGATGAAACTCGACAATTGGAAAGTGACTTCATTTCCAGTAGTCGAGTGAATTTGACATTTCTTACAAGTAAATACTCACTCGATCGGCTCTCATAATACGCAGTTCTCCTTACTCACGTTTTTTTCTCGACTAAAAGTCGAGTGAAACTCCACAAGTAGGCCGTCGGCGAGTTTCATAGTCGCAGAACGTGCATTTTTTGGTCGAGTGAGTTCCGTAATAGGCCCGTATTTAATGCTGTAGAAACTCAATTTTGTGCTTGTGCAACGACTGTATTAGCTAATAAATTCCCTTTTCATTACTGCTATGCAAACTAATATTAGGATCACGAAAAACGAATAACTCACCCGACTTGATTATTGCGATCACGGAAATATACGTACGACTCAACTTGCTCGCACGCCTTATGGTCAGTCAAGACTAATCTGCTAAATCCTGATATTCCACACAACAACCCATCTCAACCTTTTTCACACATATACCTCCATACCATGCCTCCACTCCTCCAACTCTCTGTGTCTGTTAATGTTTTGGTTAATTAGTTACAACCCAGTAGGAAATGGGAGCATCCCATGATTAATCCCGGACTACTCCTTAGGAAGGTTTGGAGACCTCGTTTTCTCCTCCATTTGACCTCCTTTTTGCAAGAGCATGTCCGCTAAAATCAGATCTCCAATATACCTCCAAAGAAAGCATTCAAAAATACTTGTAAGGGAACTTAAAACGAGATCTCTAATGGGACTAATTCTGCAGTAAAACTCAAAAATGGTCTTCATATAGTCCCATTTTCATCCATTCGGAGCAAAAAAAGAGAAGTGACGGTTTTCTGCATAATTTTGTTATTAATCTCCTTTTTTCCTCCATTGTGAGGGATAGTAGATACCTCGTTATTTGCTCCCTCACTGAGTTCTCCTCAAATTTCCTAGTGGGAAATGATACTACAGCATGCACTAACAGCCGTTCACACATTCATGCAATGCTATTTAGGCATGCTAACCCGTGCGAGCAAGAAGACCGTATATGATCTTTAGTAAACTCTCCCAGCAAGGATTTCGCTGATCATAACACTAATTTGTTTCAAACAATTAAGAAACCATAAATTTGCTAATGAAACACAGCTGAATATCTACATATCAAAACAAATCACATCAAGTTATGATGTATAAAAATAAAACGAGTTATACCTAACACTACTTTTTTAACATATTTAATTAACCTACTTAAATGCGTTTGAAAAACATAGTCTGTACAGGGTATAAGGGTTCAATATCAAAAAGTCATAGATTTAACTTTTTGGAGATTATTCATGAAGCCATAGGAAGTAAAAATTAATTTGATATATCATCAGATATATATTGGATTTTGTGAAAATATTTGCAGCCCCTTTACACCACCTCAACGATTTGAGTGTCAGAAATACAAAAATTGGTTTCTAGGTAGCTCTACAAAAACTCTGTAAAATTTTAAGCCAATTTGAAATATCATCGAGCGTAAGAGATGTGGCGAAAATTGTGTAAAGGTACTCAACTCCCTTACACTCACTTGTAGATTGTATATCCAAAAATTGTGAAGGAAGTTTCAAGATAAGTATAAAGAAAGCTCGAGGATCTAAAAACCAGTTTGATGATCGTATCACTTCTCAAAGATATGAAGGAATTCGTGAAAATACATGCATCCCATTTTCACAGATTATTATTTTTGCACCCCTTCCGTAACCCAAAGAATATTCAATTTTTTTCTAGTAGATCTTCATATGCGCACCAAGTTTCAACTTTCTGGCATTAGCCAGACTATACTTCACAGGATCATTTCTGTAGTATGTCTTCATTAACTTTCAAATTAAATTGAAAGATTTTGCGCCCATGACAGTACAGTAGATAGTACAAACACCCCACCCTCGTATCGTAAAAAAATATATATTTTTTCAATATCGCACTACTACATCTCTATTTAAATACGAGGTTATATGTAGCTAGCTATTTTTCATTATGAAACACCAGACTTCCAAAATTGTTATCTCTTTTTGTCTATTGAGATTACTTTCTGTAAAAATTCGAAGCATCTAACTTAAACTGTTCTTGAGATATGAGACGTAAAGGGGCGCTTCGTGCTCTCCAACGGCGGACGGCGTACAGACGGACTGAAATTTGTTTTTGTATTTTTGGTATCTTCTAGTCATGAAACGTGAACGTTTTTTTTACTTGAGTTCTAATTAAAGCTCCATACATGGATTTATCTGATCGAATCAAATGTAATCAAGCTACGTCTACACTACACAGAAGATATTCCTTTCATTATTATTATTTAACTTCTGTAGAGTTGATTTTTATTGATTTCAATTATGGTTTTTTAAATTAACGAAGTGATGTTCATATAAATAAATGACTTATGAAAATTCCACGTGTATTTTTAGATGGGAACTCGAGCACAAAAGAGCAAAAAGGTAAACAAAAAAGGTTTTATGTCCTTTTCCAGTAGATATTAAATTTTATCGGAATCCTCTAGGTTGTAGAATTTTTTAATTTGCAGTCAATAGAGATATAAGTTCAATCCCATTAGTTTTACCACCACTTTGTTCTAGGTTTTACATTTTTCTAGTCAAGTATTATTGTGCATGACCATATGGTACACACGACTGTATTTTAAAGGTTTGTATTCAGTAACTATACTCAAATGGAATACTGCAAGGTATTTATTTCTGTGTGCAGCTTCTTCAATCTCCTATTAACCGCTTATAGCATAGTCAGTAAGTCGTAGTTGTGGCGTGGTAAATTTTTGTTTGTATAGTTCAATAAATTACATACATGTAAATATACTTAGTAATTAATAAATGTTATAATGGAGTACTTTATTCATCAAGGCACCACCAATTCGCGGCTATACACCAATCAATCAAGGACCTCTTTTTGATGATGACCCAGGTATTATGTCTGAGGTGGAAACAGCCAGTACGGGTTTTCGGCGAGGTGGTAAACAAAGGTCATCGCTGCCAGTTGTTCGGACCCCATCGAAAACATTGGAGCGCCCTCTTGGTGAGTAGTATAATTCACAGGCTCGGATAATTTACATAGGAGCCGAGTCTGACAATAAAATTGCAGTAATAATTGATTATTCCAATGCAGGTTTAGTATTTTTACAATACCGATCTGAAACGAAGAGGGCTCTTCTACCGAATGAAATAACATCAATCGACACCGTGAGAGCACTTTTTGTTCGATCATTTCCGCGACAACTTACAATGGCCTATTTGGAAGGACCTAATGTGAAAATCTATATTCACGATGCAAGTAAAGATATGTTCTACGAGTTAGAAGATGTGCGATCACATTTACGTGAAATTCGTGACCGGTCGGTGCTACGTTTATTTGAATCGAACGAAGTAGCCGCTCCCCAGGTGCTTCCAGGTGGATCGGGGGTACCACAACCACTGCCGCAATCTAGTGGAGGTCATTGGGATCAGGATCAGGTAATTCAATTTTCTATTATATAAATAATTTAGGACTAACTATTTGTAATTATTTATTAAAAGTATATGTAGATCCCTACAAACTTTTCCACTTACTTCTCCAAAAGCACCGATATATTGGAATGCGCTTATTTACAACCTTCCCAAATACCTCATCAAGTTAATTAGTAGTTTCTTCTACTATCTTTCAAACAGAAAAGAAATACTTACAGAAGTTCCTCAACGTTCAGTATTAAGACCAATTTTGTATTTAATCATACACTGCTGATTTTCCACACCTAGACAACTGTCCAACTGATTTTTTACCTGTCCTTAACTGAGCTAACATTATCTGGAGGAATAATAAAAAAGTATTTGGGATTTATTTTCGATAAGAAACTGACTTTTGTGGATCATATCACTAATACCGTCTGTAAAGTGCACAATCTCGTTGATATAATGTATCTATTTATTAATGGGAAATCAAATTTAAGAAAACAAGCGTCTCCTATACTCTATGATATCTCAACCTATTATATTATATGCTGTCGTCGAAGCATTGTGCTCAAACCCACATTAATAAGTTACTAATTGCTTAAAATAAAATACTTAAAATGATACCTCTATATTTTTCGACTGATCCATTACATTCTTTAGCTTAACTAGATCATATTATTAATATTATTATTATTATTATATTTTAATAAAAGGTATATAAATACATACAATTATTTTTTAACACTAGAAGATCATATTAAAAACAAAATAGAATCTATATATCAAAAATTTCTCAATAAAATTGAAATTGCTGAAAACAATGTTATTAATTAATTCATCATCATCAATGGCGCGACAGCTCAGATCGGGCCCTCGCCTCCTGAAGTCGTCGTCTCCAATAGTCAATCCAAAGGCTGCTAATTACGTCGTGTTTTTCGTCGTAAAATTCAAATAGATAAGTAGAATTACACGAAAAAGAACGAAATTTTCAATTTATATAATATAGATAATTTTACACGAAATGTTGCGTAATTTTGTGACCCTTTTCATGTAAATTGTACAGTTCAGCTGAAAAGTTAATAATTAATTTACTAAACCAGTAATTTCATGTAAAAGTGATTGAAGTGTGTACTTTTACTTGAAAAAATTAAATATACTGGAAATTTCATGTAAATATTGAATTGAAAATTCATTTTTTTTAACTGTGAACAGACTCGTATTTCGAGTCACAGGTATCTAAAGAATAAGCTATTTGTCAATATCTCGAGACTCATTTTACGAAGTCTTATCCAATTTTTGCTTTGAGCCACATAAAAGCAGTTATTCCAACCATTTTGGGGAAAGAAATTACAATTTTTAAATAACACCCATTCAGTAGTACTAGTGATGTACACATTTTCACGAATCCCGTCATATCTCCTAGTTCCGATAAGATATCGATTTGGGTTTTATTTCGTGGGACTTTCTATTTAGTCGCCTTTAAATTAAATTTAGGTTTTTCTTTTAAAATTCAAACCCCAAGAGGGGTTACGGGAATTTCATATCCTTTTTCCCAAATCACTTACACCTAATGCGAAAGCAAATTGATTTTAGTGCTGCTTGCTTTTATGAAATCGTGTACAAACCGATATCATGATTTTTTAATACTTAACCCCCAAGGGGGTATAAAATGATTGCACACATTTTCACGAATTCAAACATACCTCTTAGATCTGATGAGATATCAAATTGGCTTTGACGTCCCCGAGCTTTCTATAAAATCTCCAAAAATTAATTTCACCATTTTTTTTAATATTCAAACCACAAGGAGTGTAAGGTATTGCGTAATTTCTCTTTATATCTTTTTGATTTGATGAGAAGTCGACTAGCTTATTAGTTCCACGAACTTTTCATAAAATTGCTAAAGTATAAAGGGGTTGCAGAGCAATCTGAAAATTAATATCAGAATTTTTTGACATCCTATAAAGTCAACTTTTATCTATATCTCAACATTTGTCCCGAAACTGTAGATATTTAAATCATTATTATTGAATAAATGTTATAAAAGAGCTGAGCCATGTTTCAATCAATTGAAATTATTTTCAGCTTTCCATATTATCACTCGATGATGCTATTATTCGATTATTTGATTGATGGTTTCGATTTTATCATTTTTACAATAGTCTGTTGGCTTAAACTGTTTGATACTCCGATTTTCTCGATAGTCGATGTTTTCGATTGATTTTGTTTTGAAATTTTACTATGAACAAACGGACAATCAATTTTCTATTGTTTTTTTATCTACTAGTCACTAAAATTGAAAATACAATTTTATTATAGTAAATTTTTTCAAATAAACGGTTTATCACAATACTTCATTGTTAGCAAAATTGTGTTAAATGAACAGTACTGAACAAAGTATGACAACAATTATTTATATTTTCAAATTTTTAGTATAAGCGTTTTCTAACAATAGTTTACAATACTTTACTATTCAAAATTAATAAAGTAAAATGTAATTGCTATTATACTCTAATTTCAATGTCTTTTCAGAGCTACTTTAGTGAACCCGAATTTGATTCCGAATATCAACATCAACATATCCACAAATCCAAGGTAAGTGAAATATAAGTAAATATAAAAAGTAAAAAATGTTTATTGTAAATATTTTTTGTTTATAAATGGCGCTTGACATGGCGCGGGACATTGCGCTTAGCATTTATTTGTAAAATTTCAATCGTTTAACTTATTTTTAAAATCTATACGAGCTGTTGTTGATCATAATTTGAAAAGGTCGCTGTACGTCATGCGACAAAAGCCTAGGCAATAAATAATGAAAATAATAAGAGACGAAAGCGTGTGTGTTTTCCGCATAGAAGAAATCAAATGAGAATTATGTTGGTAAGGAGGACTAGTAAGTAGATGGTCTGTTAGAAGAAACCGCATCCACCAACGCTTCGTCCTTTGAGTGCACCATCTAGAGATACGCGAAGATTTTTCCACGTCAATGCTACAGCACCCTTGAAAGGTTCGATATCGCAGGAAGTGCAAACTTCCATTACTGCTTGAACTTCATCTTCAGCTGGCTCGCGATCATGTTCCTTGATCTCATCCTCGATATTCATACGCTTTTGAAGATCCTCCTTGAACGCTGGCAGACCAAACTGTGCCAAGCCTTCGAATTCATATCCGCTAGCCAGAAGGCTGTCATCTATGATGGAACCGTCGTCGAGCATAACCAATCCACGCTTGTTCAATTTTTTGTCCTGCTTGGACTTAGTGGCTTTACTGTCGGCACCACGCTTAAAAAGGAATCGAGATCCTGAACCGTTATCTACGAATCGAACACCACCTCCTAAATTTGAAAATATTGAGGTCGATGCTGACGGTGCCGTTTGGGATTGTTGTCCGGGGAATGTGATTGGAGCTTGTTGTGATCCGCGACCTGCCCCCGATGAAATAAACGTTCCGACTAATTGCTGCGAAAGGAACCTGTCGGCTGTATTGAACTGTCCATTAACGAAGTTCGTATTGAGCGAAGGATTGGCCGGTTGTGGAATAACGCCGCCAACAACTTGTGATGGAACTGAAGGAATTGGCGGGGGTGCTGGTGGTGGATTTTGCAAACCAGCCAAATTGATTCTTACTCGCGATGGAATTTGTCCATTTGCTAGTAGTTGATTAGGTGCTTGAGTGGGTGCCTGTCAATTATAAGAACAACTTTTACTACGGTTTTCATTTAAGCTTATGGTTAGATTAGTTCGATGATGCTTCAATGCTTCACTAATTAAAAGAAGCTGAGATGATAGGGTAAAACATACGTACTAATTTTTATATTATAATCACTTACTGGTGAAGTAGGAGCGGGCGTTGTAGTACTTGCTGGGCCGTTATGATCGAAGTGGTGCACGTGATGATGCTTATGATCGCGATGGGCCTTTCCAGCTGTCAATGCAACCTTATAGATTTGAAGCAACGTCAGTTCAAAATGAAGACTTTCCGCAGTTGGTCCAGTAATTGAAGGTCCTCCCGAAAACGCTATACCATTTGGTTCGATACTGTGGCCAACAAGCTAAACGAAAGGGAAAATGGTTATTAGATGAGATTTATGGTTTCTTAGAAAAATGTCGGAAGTAAGTTTTCATAATTACCGCCATCTTTTCAAATAAGATGGTATGGTTTATTATATACAATTCGGAAGATATCATTGTCAATGCACATATTTTATCTTCAAAGTGAAGTGAAAGTTTGACGACAGGTAGTTTTCTGCAATCAATAGTCACAAGTGTCGATATACTAGATGCTAGTACTTCAAGTAAAGTACAATAATCCTCTTCCGGAAGTGAATGCACACTATCAAATTTCAGGTTTTTGCTTCGTATACTTAAAATGGATAGTGTGCATTTCAGTAATGTTTTTTTTTGCTGCAGGCTTTATAAACATTTACCTGGGCTTGTATAATTATATGATCATTAAGTTTAACACCGCCTGCTATCTGTTATGTTAATAATGACGAATCTTGTGTAGTGCAGTCTCACACTCTACGCATTGTTTTTACTTAGTGTTTCGTTTTGAGGCCGTATTAGCATATCAAAATGCCTTTGTTATATCATGATTTGGCCATAAGGTAATTATTAATGATAATTCACAGAGAAAAATTTATCGTAATCTTGTCATTTCTTGACGTCGTAAATTGTGATGTGAAATAAACGATTTGAATAATTTTTTACATTTACTTAAAATATGTGAAGGTACTCTTACTGACGTATTAACTTTTGTCTCACGTTAATAAATCTAATTTTATACATTATGTACCTCCTTATATAATTTTACCGAAAAATTAATCATAGATTCGACCTTTTTTATAGTGAGAACTGTTGAGGTCCTCAAAATAACCGTTAGCCGCAAACTTCACCTCTCTGTCTGTCGGTAAATATTTTACCACCGAGCCATTTTCTAAGTTTGAAATAGAAAATAATCTGAGGGGGCTAAAACTCGCGAAAAGGGTGCGTGAGGAAGCAATTCGAGCTGCAACTCATTAATTGTGGCCACCGCGAAAAGGAATTCCAACTACCAAACAAACTTCGTACTTTGATTTTCCGGAGGCTATAACTTCGATAAGGCTTCGGTAAAACTGTTGAGCGCAAGTTGTGAACTCTTAACTTCGATAAGACTTCCGAAAGACTTGCGAGCGGTGGCTGAACTTTCAGAAGCCATAGCTTTGGTAATCCCCTTTATCAGGCCTTATGGAAGTAAAGACCAAAAGTCTTATAGAGGTTTGCAAGCTTTCTTTTTCGCAAAATGCGGCTGTTTTTCCTTCAATCTTAGCTTCAATAAATTCGCATAATACTCGCCGTTAATCCTTTTTTTTTCAAGATAATCAATAAAAGTTATCTCAATAAAATTGACGTCATTACCTTGCCTACAAATGAGACTGCCTTCGCCTTCTTTGCAGCCACTTCATCCCTGTTAGTTCAATATTTTAACTGTTCCATTTTCTCAGGTGTGAAATGATAAACCCATGCTTTATCCATAATTATGAATCGACGAGAAAACTCGGCCTAAAAACACCTGTGAAGCTTCGCCAAATACTCATCGACTCATCTCTGGTTTTATTCCATTGTTAGCAAATGCGGCAAACAAATTGTCTCATGTCCAAATATTCAGTCCATATGCGATGTACAACACTTTTTGAAATGCCTAACATCTCTGCTAGCTCGCTCACTTTCAGTCGATGGTCAACCAATACCATTTTGTGGATTTTCTTCACCATTTCTGGCGTGCTTACCTCATTTGGTTGACCACTGTATTGTTCGTTTTGACAGCTCGTACGGCCTCCTTTAAACTCTACCAACCAATATTTTATTGTTGCAAGCGAAGGAGCAGGCTCACCCTGAGTAGAATTTGAGGTTGGACGGAGACCTTTCAAATGAAAGTTTTGTATCACATACGAAAATAAACCTTTTTAAGCGTTCGCTATGCTGCCAAATAAAGACAGAACAAGGAAGCGTCTTCAAACATTATCCTTATAATGATGGTGCCATAGTATTTTTTTTTTTCAAACAAAAACACTTCTGGGCCTCACTTTCGTATTATAAGAAAACATGCACCAGTTACTACTAATGTTCTAATTGACGCGATCTCTCAAAAATTTTCATATGTAGAACTTTGTCAAATAATAATAAGCACTTGAAAGTAAAAACCAATGTTATAAATGAAATTTGTGGAAACATAAGTCACTCATTTGCATTCCTTGTTGTTAAATATCAAATTGAAAAATTTGTTTTTAGGTGAACACGTGGAAGTAAAAATTTATTAGATATTCACTCGGTCCTAAGAGATATCCTGAAAATGGTTTCCGGACATTTATCCGAAGAGCACATTCAAATGTGGGCGTTAATTGCCGCTTGAACTGTCGTACGGATGGGGAGGGCAAAAATTAGTCAATATATTTTCACGAATTTCAGAGTTTCTTAATATTCCACCCCTAAGGCGATGTAAAAGGAATTCTGACGTATTTCTTTGATCTGATGAGATATCGTATAATTTCACATACACGGGCTTTTTATGTAATTGCTTGAAAATAAATTTCAGGTATTTCATTTCTATTCCCAAAAGGATTCAAGGTGGTTGTATACATTTTCTCTTATGTTTGGTGGTATATTAAATTGATTTTTAATGTAAGTGTCTTTTAATGTAATTGTAATTACTACTAGTCTGAGTGGCTTAGTGACTAGAGCAGTTGCCTTCGGTGCACCTAGTACCAGATTCGCATCTGCTTGGCGACAAGTAATTATCGAGAATGGGATTGGGTGTCGGACTACCAGTTCACTCAGCTGTAAATGAATACCCGAGTTAAAATCGGGGTAATAATCACGGACGAACGTGTGGCTGACCACTTCGCTTTCGTTGTTCCGTTGATCTAGTAATGAAGTAACTCTAGTATTACTTCAAGGCCTAGGCCTAATTCGGACTTTCGCGCGATTGATTATTAGTGTAATTGTGCCAAACTTTATTTCAGGATCTTCTTGTTTTCGAATACTATGGTTGTGTAGGAGGAGAAAGGGGATGCCCCACATTCTCACGAATTTTTCCATTTCACTAAGGACACATGATCGGATTGATGATGATCGGATTTTATACAATTGTATAAAAACCCATATCACGATTTATCGATACTCGTTCAAGCATGTTTTATGTGAACTTATAAATTTGACTCTTTTTAGTTAATTCAATTTTTGTAAGAAGTTCCATTAATGTTGAAAGTTTCTTCTTCCAAGGAACTTCTATTCTATTGACGAAACTAACTTTCCAAATAACCGCGTTGTCTCGAATTAAGCAGTATAACTTATAACCTATCGCCTTTGACCGCATTCCAAACTATGACCCAAAATTGTAATTTGAGTCTTGAGAGTGTGCTTAGGTTCGCCATTTTTTATGCATCTCAACTTCTATGCTCTTTCTGATTTTCGAGAGTTTCTTGAAGAATTTACACTAGTTACACTTGTTCGTATTCTCGTACTTTTAAATGGCAAAAAAATTATAAGGTACATGTAATCTTACACTGTTAGTTTCACAGATTTTCTGTTCATCGTGGAATAAGTGTAAGTCTGTGATCGAAGGACTATTGTATGCGAAGTACTAAGGAAGCGACAGGATATCATTCACTGGCGCACTCGATTATTACTTTAACTCGAAACGAATTCCTAAAAGCTCTCATTGGCTAAGTAAGTAGATTCTTGTAATGGATAGTAATTGTACACACCGTATAATTGATAGCTTTTATCGATTATATGCACTTTTCAATACTTTGTTACATTCATCTAGAGTATCGATTGGCTACAGTCTATCGTGACTGCGTTCTGTTTTTAAGATTAGTTATTATTCAAAAAAAGAAGTTTAATTCTAATATGCATTACAAAATCGCTATTTTTTGTACCGGTACTGTCACAGTACTGTACAAATGTGCATAGGTATCTACAAATTTCGGAAGAAAAATGTAGATTCTAAATCTCGGTGAGACAAGTGTGTAACTTTTTATGCTCAAGATTTTCAACTTGAGTTAAATCACCATATAAGCGATTTTTCTACATGTAAATCAGGTATTGTACTTGTCTTTCAAGAGAGCCATGACTTGTGATAGATTATACTGAATATAATTTCCATAGAACTGTTGGACCTAACTAACTATTTTTTAAGTTGTTAAATTTCATATGACTGTTAATTTAAAATAATGAATAATACTCCCACATGCATCGACGATTCATTTCAGTGCATTTATATGTTTTATTAACAATTTAAACTAATTGTCAGTGAAAGGAAAAGATGTATGTCACCCATTACACTTTCGGTTTCGCTGGTACATACGGCATACACTCTCTAATATTACCTTTTTCAGATTAGCTGAGAAAGTTCAAGTTTGAGAAACATTTTATCTACTTGGGTAAAATGGACAACTAAATGAAATAACGGTCATGAAGTGTGTTAGTTTTCTATAGGATTTTAGAGTTAAACCTTTTTGGTAATTTGCATACTAATTTGATGTGAATTTCTGAAAAAGGAAGACTATTTGTATGTCCAGAACCCTAAAAGCACTTCACACCTAAGTTGGATTCTTTTTAAAATTTAATTTGGAACAACGAGATTCTAGATAACGTTATACATAGAAAAATATCTATTGAATCGAATGTTGGCTAAATTTCCTTTTAGGGTAGGTACTTACTCGATTATGGAATCCTCGCCCTACACGTTCAGATTTAATCCAAAGTTGCCATTCACCGGTTTTTCCGTTCCACGAGGAGCAAGCATGATGCCATTCGCGCATTTTCAGTGGGTAATTGAGCCTATGGAAACAAAACCTTTGTATAATGGGCAAAAAAAGATTTTGAAATTACTTACCTGTACAAAGACTGTCCATGTATGGCCATAGAAATGTAGCTGGACCCTTTAGAGTTTGCTATCCACATTTGTATCTCTCTGGGCTCTTCATCAACTGCAATTAGTTAATTTAATTTAATGACTTTTGAGCATGAATTTTATAGGCTTTATAAATATTTGAGAAATGCAAGAGTTAATTTAATTTTCAGCTGATGAAGTCGTCAACATTATACCACTTTTAATTAAAGCTGTCTTTCACTGTAAATAAGTAATGCCCTTGAATCTACTGTTTCTCCCTTTAGGATAGTGTGCGCTCACGAAAATATGATATTAAAATTTGAAATTTATATGTAGCTACGACAATGTAGGGTATGGGTGTGGGAATGAACAATGCGTTCTAAGCGCTTAAAGGCTAGAATCGTGATATTACAAAATTTAGCAGAAAGTTGTTTTTTAGAAGTCGATCTTCAGGCCAACCATATGCTATGCTTTTCTTAACTGAAAGGAAAACTATGTTTATTTCAACGTTGCATTGACTATATTAAAGTTTTTCTAACTATTGTAAAGCAAATATGTTTCCAACGATCATGGATATAAGGCTCCTAGTCATAGCATATAATTCGTAAAAACATAGCATGGTTGCATTAAACATTTATCCGTACTGACATTTAATATTGTTGTATCAATCATTCTCGTTACATGATGTAAATCACGACAACAATATTCTATGATCAGTGGAACCATGCAATTTGATAAAATAATTCCCACAACCATACCATATATGGTGTGTGCAATCATGTAAGCATAGATGTTAGATATGATTGTCACAACCATATTATAATTGACACAACTTTGAATCATCAATGCATCTATAGTATTTGGTCAGTACAATTATGTTACTTGACATATTATGTTTGTGGTAACCATACTAGGATCGTGATAAACATTAATATGGTCAGTGCGACATTAGAATTTGTTAAGATATGGTGAGTATAATAATGTAAGTTTATATTTGGGTCATTCCATCAAGAATCGCCAAAGTTGTCACTTTACCATCTCCAATTCTTTTAACATTTTTGTACTTGAAGAACTAGTGAAAAAAATAATTGAATTGCATTTTTTGTTTCTATCTAATTCGTTTTTTTAGTATTGTAGGTATGTGAAATAATGTTAAAGTTTGCTCAAAAATGGTGTCCGAGTAATCTTTGTTTATGATTGGCATAACCGTTCTATTAAATAAGAAGGTTGCGTGAATCACACACCTAGGTCTCCACAACCAAAATTTTGTTTGGGACAAACATTGTATGTTTCCTAAGAACATAACCATAATTCTAGTAACTAAGTTCTAAAATTTTTCCTATAGAACTATAGTTATTACAAACATACATTCAGTTAGTACAACTATGTTACATGTTGTAATATGGTTGTGACAACTATAACCTCAATCATAGTAAGGTTCTCCCAAAATATGAGTTTCTTCGAGTGTACCATAGGGCCACGTCTAACCTGTCACACTTCGCGTTTTCATGTGGATTCGATCCCTTAGTGCTGCTATGAGTACACCCCGTTTGTTAAGAACACACAGCTACACCCGGAATCAAACTTTCCGTCATAAAGTTCTTTGAGGGTTTTCAATGCGCCATTCGATCACACCTTGTGGTAGACAGGTGGTTCGTTCAGGTGGACTTTCAGCGGCCGGCCTGAAAGAGTTTCTTCTAAAGCTCCTTACCTGTTTTTCCCCAACTGATTTACCGGCTCTTCACGTTGACCAGTTAAACACATTAGGATATAACAGAGGTAACATATACTACGTATACATGGAGGATTGAAGTCAGGTTGAAAGCAGCCACAGGTCGAAATAGAATGAGATTCGATCCAGGTCGAAAAGTTAGATCGAATCGAAATTTATCATGTAATCGTGGATCAAAAGATCGAATGCAGCATCGTTTGACGTTTCTTGTTGATAAAGAGTCGTTTTGTTAGAAAACATAATCTAGAAATAGAAGTAATTAACAACGTGTTAATCTCAAAGAGTACGGCATTTCATTCCACTTCGGTCTGTATATGAACAGTGTTAGTATTTTTACTATCTCTGGAATGGCTTATGTTAAAAACATGAACTTTTCTAGATATACATATGTATACGTTATTGTTCTACAAAAAATTTTAAGAAAAAAAAATCCGATTTTAATTCGCGTAAAGATGTGAGGAAAATGCCAGTGAAAATAAACTGCTTCTTTTTCACGAATTTCGTTATATCTCTTAGGTCTTATTTTATATCGAATTATTAATATTTTAAATTGTTGTGCTGACTTAACAGATAAACGTTTAGATACTGTTTTCAGGTTTTCTTAATATTCAGTTATATGAATATACATAACTTTCACTTTCACGAATAATCTCTTAGATCTGATGAAAGTCTGAACACTATTCTTAGGATTTTTGACATTTTATGAGATCCAAAGGTTGTAGAAGAGTTTGATATCTTTGAACAAGTTTTGGCAAATCTCTTAGGTCTGATAAAATATAGGCTGCATCAAAGTCGATTTTAGAAGTTTTCGAAATTCAACACCGAAAGAGGTAGCATTTGATTTCTCGTTAGGCTTTTCACATAAACGCCTAAAAATCTTTTTCACGATTTTTCGTTAGTTCACTTAAGAGGGGGAAGGGGCCTTACTACATTTGTATACGTTTCCACAAATTGTGCCATATCGAATGTTGCTAAGGCGATAAGTTACCGATTACACATAAGTGCTGGCAAAGTTAATGGACGTGTGCCTAACGTTTTATTGCAACATATATATTTTTATTTTTATTATGAATTTTTAAACGTGTGTCATGTATTCTAGTAACAAAACTAACTTACGAAACTAACCCTATAACGTGTTGTACATCCTTTACACTGTACCATACGACATTTAATTCTTTGACAAAGTTTTTTCTTTATTATTTTGAAAATGCTTTGAAGATAAGATTTTTGCTCAAATAGGAAATTAAAGTGACAAAAATTAGTTTTCAACTTCTGCATCAAGTTGAATGGTATCCTGGGCGAAATTGAACAAAACCCAAAATTAAATCCTTAACTCTTGATAACCTTTCGTTTCCAGCTCCCAAGCAATTGTTGTGACTTCTTAGCAAAAGTAAAGTTTATGAGTAACTTTTGATAAGATTTTGAACTTAATCCATTCAAGAGGCACTTAAACAATAGAAGCTATGAACCTGAAGAAAGTTCTTAATATGATGAAAATTAATATCGTTGAATGAAAGTTTTTCGGAGCAATGAATCGTAAGATGCTAATATATAATAGAGTTGGAAGCAATATGGAGCAGAGTATAACTTGAGAACAAGAGAATCTTTGGAATTATCATTTAATATTTGAAGAGCTAGAACAAATTCAGGGGAAGAAATTTGCTTGCATACATCGGGTGGGTTTCTCACTGAAGTCTCAATTGGATCTATTATCCATATTGAACAACAATTATGACTATTGTTTTATTAAAAGTATAGAAAACGTTCAGTTTTTTTTTGATGATCATTTGTTGTACAGAATTCCTACTCCAACTTTTTTCAAGTTCTGAGAAGTGGCTAAAGTTGAAATGCGACAGGAGTCAGCACTACTGACTGATACCGACAACCTTAAAATATCAATTTCAATTTTCGGTCATAGTGCGAGCCGCGGATTTAAGTCGAAATGTTAAAGTAAAATGTTAAAGTCGAAATGTTCAATTAGTCGAGGTAAGGAGGTTATTTGAAAGGTTCACTTTTTTACTAGAAAAACTTTTCCAGTGATAGAACTTCAACATTCATCAGTTCTTCAGTATGAAGAAATTAAATAAATTGTATCTATTAACAAAAAATAGTAAAAATAAACAGCGCATAGAATTAAAAATATCGTATAGTCCCAAAATTGATTTTGTCGATATTATAAAGTCTATGATATAAAATATAATTTTATTTCTCATCAGGCCCAAGCGATTGTGCGAAATTTGCTGAAACATATGCAACCCTTTTACACCCGCTTGGAGATTGAATATCAAAAAATCCTGAAATTAAATTGTAAGCGATTAAAAACTTTTCTCTGATAGGGAGGGATCTATCGGATCTATGATATAAATTCTTGGAACCTAATACATATTATACAGTTTTTGATATATGGTTCTTATACCACCCCTGCATCCATGTTCCACCGCACTTTTCAAAAATTCCCGGACACTCATCTATCACAAATCAAATTCTCCTTTCCATAACTGTTTCGCGAGATGTTGAGAATTCAACATTTTGAACTGCCCCACCAATACGCCACCTCGCGTCAAAACATATTGGCCGCTATTCACAGTCGTCGTAAAGTTGGTTTTAAGTTAGAGCTGACTTTAGTGTCATATAAATTATACGATACTTAAGTCAGCTTTAACTCAAAGCCAACTTTATGACGACTGTGAATAGCGGCCATTGTTTGTAATATAAACCCCCGTACCGCCTATACACAATCACCTTGTTTCAGCTTTGTGGCATAAACAGTTCAAGGGATTTGGCATTTGAATGTTGTGATTCCAGCTTTCGCACACACTTTTTCCTCCAAACCGCTGTATCCCTGCAGAGCGATATATAAACCCCAAGTTTCAACTTGCCAGATTAAATGGTTCCAGAGGTATAGAAATCCAATTTTTTTTCCAAAACGCTAACCCAAAAGGGGATATAGAGATCCCATGAAAGCCATCCCTTATTCTCCAAAATAGCCGTTGTTCCTTATGCGCTATCACATCTCAACCACTTGTCACGTCTTCTGGCACCACTTGAATTAAATACGTTACTTCTTCGAAACCTTAGAATTTTTGTTTATTACTGACCAAATGGCAGTCTTCGAATATTACCCAAGGACTCAGAATGGAGGGAAAATAATATATGAATTTACGAATAGTCCTGTCTATATTAACATCTTTATTTAGCCTTACACTTGCAATTATATTGATTTTGTATTGCATAATGTCACTTTCATTGATACCATAACCGTACAGAAAATGTAGAGCGATCGAACATTTTCTATCGGAAAAGTTTGATCATATGGATACTTTTTTATTACAAATATGTACATGGTTTATAATTCTAGTTTGTCACTTCTCTGTAGAAGGAAATCAGAACTAGTTATTTTCTCATTAGATGTTCGGCTTGTGTAATGTGATCTTGCATAACTATAAAAGTAGTAACTCTTCTTGAAAGACAATTTTTCACACATGGAACTCGGTCTTTCTATATATGTACGTAACTGGCTAGATACGAGTACCTACCCTGTACTCTATAATTTTCTGCGTGATCTACTTTCCTCTGCCTTTAGATAGGCTCCACTAGAGACAGGAAAAGCGGTCAAAATGATAATTTTTCGCAATGCCAATTATAATAATATATTATAGCAAACCGGATCTCAAGAATATTTAAAAAATACCGATTACTTTTACTTTTCCTATGGCACTAATCTTTTGCAGTCGATAAGACGGTTTTTGGAATGCAGGCAATAAAATTAATAAAAGCATTTCGAATGTTACAGACCCAAATTTAATAGATTTAGCCTTCGAGGGGAGTAGTTCGTTTCATTACTCATTCCGTTTGGCGAACGAATTGTGTCAAATTTTCTAGAGCTAGAGGAGGTATGACATAACACTGTATTTCAGACCAACAGATGTTGGACAGGTAATTCACAGAAAAACTAAGACGGCGGCATGTAACACGAAGATTTAGATCGAAACGAGACAACAACTCACCTGACCAGAAGCAGGTTACGTATGCGGTATGCGTACCTGCTGTGTGATATGCGTTGCAAACTCGTAAGTACGCAAATCGAAATTGCGCAATCGCTTGTAAGAACTATGGCCCAAATTGATTTTTCTGAACCGTAAACAAAAGTGAAAGGTTCCACTTTCGCGACAAAGGTCGGATGCTTATATGTAATCGCATCAACAACACTAAAAACATGAGATGTAATTGGAACCACTTTTGGAGAAAAAAAAAGCCTTCATATCACTCATAATTTTTGAGAAGATTTGACGATAATGTGGTCGTGAAAGTGTGACATGTTCATACCTGTAATGAACTGAAGCACTGTTGTACTAACAGAGGGACAGGGGGATAGATACATACGTTTAAGCCCGAACTGCAGGTTTTTTTTTGATTCGGGGAGAATAGACCCCCGTCTTTCGAAAGGAATGGAAGCCATATGTCTCATAGAAATGAATGAGATTTTAGTCGACTGCAAGACTCCGGAAAAAATGGACATCCGAAAAAACAGACGTTCGGGAAAGAACCAGAGCATCCAAATATTTCTCCGGACCGGAAAATAACCGGATGATGGAGTCCAGCCCGTAAACTCAATGAAAATTGCATTAGGTAAAAAAAAAATCAACCAACGGTTAAAGCACTATGAAACTAAAAATTTCGTTCCTCAGATTAACTAACTAATAATATTTATTCATTGATAATTTCGATTATAAACTTGTGTTATAAATAGCCAGAGATCAGACAATAGTGTTCGTCAGATTAATGGCTACGTCTACTAAATATCTATGAAGGTACAAGAGATTTACCTGACCCGTAAGTACCCGTATTATATAAAGTCTATCCAATTGTATTATACAAACGGTTTGGATTTTTTAGTGGAGTTATTCGGTATGGAGTTCTTAGCCTGTCGGAGGATGCGCTGCCTTGCTCATAATTGGCTCTTCTTTTATTTCTCCCGTAAAGCATCGGTTCCATTTATTGCATTTCTGCGTATCGTATTCTCGTTGTGTATCAGTGAACATGACAAACGTATCTTCATTACGTATCAAAATATGATACAAAGGAACGCAACGAAGCCAAGTTGATCTGCTACTTCATTTCATTAGCGTAGAGACCATGACCTCTACAAGAGGACTCTGTTTTTGGTACTTAGGAAACATAGTTTTATCGCTGTCTGGCTATCTGCGAATGCGTTTACGTGAGGACTAGACCACCAATCCAAATAGACAAAAAAAATATCAATTTGGTCGTACGCATAAATCTTAATTGAACCAGTCAATTTGGTCTTGTTTTCGGTACGAACAGGGCCGGCTTTCCCATAGGACTAAAACGTTCTGTTGCACTGGGCCCCCAAATTTTAATGGGTTTGCTTGGGGCCCAAATTTTCATATATTCAATACAATAGAATTAAATTCTGTTGCGTTGCAGCTGGGCGAGATTTGTTTTCCCTGCTGGTCTTTGCGAGTGCGTTCAGAAGTGTGCACTTCGCTGACATTTGAGAGGACCCGCAACTGCCGCCAAAGCGCCAACTAGCGTTGCCCTATTTATTCTAATATCGGTACTTTTTTTCAAATTGGTCCGGTGGTACTATCTTTTTCCCGAAAAAAAATCATCTTTTAAAATACGACTTTTGTCAAAATTCTAGTTCGTTTTCTATTAAACAATCCAGCAGTCAGACCTAGGTTATATTCGGCATTTAACCAAACTACTTTCAACATTCCAACTAGCAAACAAACTTCGCATTTTGGTCTTCCGGAGACTATAACTTCGATAAGGCTTCGATAAGACTGTTGGATTTTTAACATCGATAAGACTTCGGTAAGACTTGCTAGCGGAAGCTGAACTATCAGAAGTCGTACGTATTTTATATTGTCATAGTTATAATAGAATCCTTTCAATAAAAAATAAATATCGATAACAGTGAGATTCTATAAAAAATAATGAACTAGAAATAAATGAGAGTTTGGCAAGGTTTTTGCAGTTGTGGTATTGGCACGCAATGGAAGAAAGCTGATATCTTTGGTGAACAAAAATGTTTTTCCGAATTATGTGATACAAACACAAAATTTTTTTCGATTAGGAACATAATTTAAAAAAAATTATAAGGCTTTGTTGTAAGGGGTAAATGAGTAAATGAGTCCCGGGCCCCTTCGTAAGTAAATCCGGTCCTCGGTACGAACCAGTATTGTGAAAAGTGCAAATAATTGCAAGACCGAAAAATACTAAAACGGTCTAAATGTACCATTACGGTCTACATATCCTTGCACTGTAAGGCCGCTATTTCTATGCAGCACCAGTATATTGTCTACCATAAGATGACATAGAAGGAATGGACAACACTCCTTTCAGCGGGCCAGCTTTAACCTTTGTAGTATCAGTTTCAGAGAGGTGCGAATATAGCGTGAAATTAACTAAATAGTTAAACCAGTCTTTCAACTCCTCTATAACTCGCCTCAATTACGCATTTGTAAGTTGAGCTATCGAAGGCTTTTTCCATATCCAGAAATGCACAGATCGCAAATTTTTATCTGATGATTAGTCTTTTCTGTTTTCGTTATAAGATAAAGAAGTATACCAAGCATTGGTAGACTGCGTTTCCATTACATGTTGTCAGAAGTGGATATTATTATTTTTCTAACAATAATAAAATGATTTATATAATAGTAATTCATGTTTCAAACTCAAAAACTGAAATTTTAATTAGTTAATACAGGTGAACTTCGATAAAACGGGAAGATGATACGTTGTGATCAACGCCCATGATCCAACCAATGCAGCGCTCCTTGCAGTAGCTTTGCTCACATGCGATTTGCATGATACAATCAATGACTTCCAGTAAACGTCCCGCAATTCAGTAACTCAAATTTTGCTCAATTCTTAAATTTTGTGCAGCGCTGCGTAAGGACAGCGATCATTCAAATAAAAAAGAAAGATTTGAAAATTTGATTTTTGAAAGTTTTAAATCAGGATAACCTGGAAGAAACGCTGAAGCCCGTTTCAACGATGATCAATTAAGTTCTCACTGGAACTTTAACTGACAGATTTTCATACAAAACTTTCAGTTAAAGTTCCGGTTAAAGTTTAACTGAAGATCGTAATAATAGCTCTGAACAAATTAGACCAGCAGTAATGCTGCATTGAATGGATCATGAGCTTAAGCCACAGAAAATGACCAGGTATTCACTCGATAATGATCATGCACGAGTAAATGTAGTAAACGATAAGTGGTCAGAAACATTACAAATTGGAAATATGTTTGTAAATCAATTAGATACCGGCGTTGAATGCAATGTATTATCTCGAGAAGCATAACGAGTTGGAATGCAAATCGTATGAAGCGAATCGTTACATTCAGTAAAGAATGTATTCCACTAATTGGATAAAAAGGCACCTTGTGAAATCAAAAACAAAAGCGCAGTTATACTCGTATTGTTAAAAATTGTTTCACCGAATTCGCAGATTTTTCGAAGAAGTTTGTGCGAAAAACTTGGATTCGCTACCAATGATCGGCTGGGATGTTGCAAAAATGTGAAGTGTGACAAAGGCGTAGTAGATAGAAAATATCAATTTTTGAAATAATCTCCCAAGGTGCATTGCACATGCATTCATTATGCGGTAAAGTGGAACTGCAGCAAATGGTGGAAATATTTGTAATGCCTAACAGCAGCAGTAAATATAATAGTATATTAATTACAGATTTGTTTGGATTAATCCGACTTCAATAAAAATACTCTATTATAAATAATAAAGTAAAATTAAACATCGGCAGTTCTATCCACTATGCTTGCGCATTTTCGTTTACGGTAGTGAGCGATCATTTCCAATTCCCGATCCCTTGCAAACTAGTTCGTTCTTATTGTTCACTAGTTCGCCCTTCGCGGGAGTTCGGTGATGAGAAAGACAGTGAAGTTTGAAAGGACTCATAGTCGTCATTGTAATTGAATGTTGATTGATCAAAAAAAAAATTTCGTCTGGCAGAATGTAATGAGAAAAAGAAACATATAACGTTGTCGTCATTCTGTGATGACCAATGAATGAATAGAAACGAACTAGGAGCGGGACTGACTGCGATCTAGTTCGTTCATTCCACTTCTGAACTCTTCTGAACTAAATCCTTTGCGAACTACTCAAGCCTACTATCCACAAAATCATAATGCGAGTGAGAGGGGAAAAATTTTCCACAAAATTGTATTATTGTTCAAAACCCATAAGGTGATCGTGGAAAAAAAAAATTTTCGCGATCTACATCAAGGTCATATAGTACTGTCCGCTATTTAGCTTAGATAGATAGCGGGAGTATGTATTTCGGATCAGACAGAGCGACCAAATCCAATATTTTGTCGTAATATGTTCAATATGCCAACAACCAATAGGAAAACATTGCAATTGTTGCATGGCTACAATTGTTGCATAATTACTTCAAGTGAGTCCAAGCAAAAGGTTAAAAGATTTAAAATAAAGAAAAATAATGAACAAAGCATAAAATATAAGAAAAGAAATAAGGAATTAATTCAAGCTTACATTTAATAAAAACTTACAGCTAATGTGTTAATTCAAGATTAACTAAGTAATTCGCAAATATGTAAGAGAAGCAATTCAAGGAAAACCAAAGCATGAAGATAAAATTAAGGAACAGTATTAAAGCTTGGATTGAGTGGTTAAGTATTGGGCAGTGGCTAATATTATGGATTAAAATAGGTAGAAGTAAAACGAATTCAATTCCTTAGCAAACTTTAAAGATATGACGAAACTCGAAAAAATGTTTACAATCCATGTTCACAAAAAAAATTTCAACCCAAATCAAAATTTGAAATTTTTAATTTTTTTTTTCAAATTACTTTAACACACACACACCAAGTTGCAACTTTTTACCATAATCCGTTGTTCTTCTTCTTAAGAAAAAAAATACCGCACCCTCGCATTTCTACCTCAGTCGAAAATTATATTTTTAGAGGGTTCTCCTATATCAGCTTTAAGTATATAAACACTAAGTTTCAGGTATCTTCCCATAACTGCCGTTGAAACCAGTACCTATGATTTCCTTTCCACCAGCATCTCATTCTCATTCCTTACTACCACCCTGTACATTTTTTTATGTGGGTCAAAATTTATTTTCTTTCTTCACATTTCTTAAGATATGTTGGGTGACTTCCTAGATAAATTCTTATCCCACATTTTCATTTTCCACTACCCCCGTAAATGTTGCGTATTCAGCATCCTCTTGTCCACTTTTAAAAAAATCAATTTCATCTTTCTGTGATAATTGGTTCGTATTGTTATCCAAATTGTGTACTTCACCGATAAAATAATTGTGTTTCGTATGCCTTCAACTAATCTCAACGTATCAACCTTGTGGCATACACCGTTTAGGAGATGTGGCTTCTATGACCTACGACAGATGCTTTTTTGTTTGTAATTTCTTAGGTATATTCTAACTTTTCCAAGGTCATAGGTACTCTCCTATGACGGTCAAGGTGGGCTAAAATATTTTGGGCTTTGGACAGAACTCTAATTAAATTTTGGTGTACGGCAAAAGTATGATGCGATACGATAATATCGCTGCGGATTAAAAACTGGCAAACTATTCAGAGCAGTCGCGTGAAAGTAGCTTTAAAAAGAAATGAAAACGAGAGTAATGAAGCTAAAGATCCCGCCTTAATATTTTAGTTTTGTTCGTCAAGTCTTAAATCAATTTAACAATCACATTCGTACGTCGTTTGATATTGAAAATTGGTTTGTTTTTTTAGTAGGAACTGATCTGTTTTACTAGACCGCACATTAAAATTTATAAAAACTCGGTCCAACTAATTCATACGAGACGTTTTTCCAGCATCATCCTCAGGTAGATTCACTTACCTGAATATGTGAACAAAGTGTGGTCTCCGGAGTGATTTGTAAACCTCATCCAAACACAAAGTGTAAGTTGATCCATCTTTGGCATGCGATGTTTATACTGAACAGTGCCTTCATAGTCGAAGGCGTACTTGTCAACACTGCAGGTATCCTGCGAAAACAAAATTCTCAAATAAGCTCTGCCTAGCTAGCTTAATTGCTCTATTGAGAGCAATTAGAAAAATGTCCACCTCTGGAAAGCCGGACGAAGCGAATAATTTTGACTTGATATCTTCGTATCCAGTTCCGAAGGACTCCTCGCTGAATCCAGACGCGGACGCATCATCAACGAAAGAGTTTCCGTGATAGCTGATGGATTCATCGCCACCAGTTGTATCCGCGATAGCGTTATGTATTCCCAGCGAAGATGACGACGATGATCCTCCTCCTACCGCAGGATGCGACTGACGTATACTAAAGGACGTGGGTGGTCCACTGATTGGCTTCCAATTTTGTGCACGTACCGACAAACAAGTCGCGATCACGAATATAACAATATTCCACGACATGATCACATAAAAAGTTTAAAACCGTCCGCTCGTATCTATATCTTCCAACTAACTAAACTTAAATCTATCGACAAAATTTTTACCTCGTTCTTAGATTAATTTTTATACCACCAGAGCCACCTCCATCCGAACTGCTTGCCAGTGTCTTCAGGTAGAGGAAGTTGATACAAGCGTACCTGTTAAATTAAAATCTCACCGATCATGTATAGAAATTGATCAAGATACGAGTATGGACCTTCCTACTTGCAGTAGGTATCATGTGAATAAATCTCACTTGCTCTCTGCATCGGACGCTAGACTGGACCGGTCAGTTTAATCGAGAAATGAAAATGAAAGTGAGTTTTCTTGTTTTTCTTCCGATCGAAACTGGAAACAGTCGGTAATGAGACCGTGATTTCCTACAATGGAAGATTTGTCGTGATCAGTCCGATTGATCGATACCGATCAGCTTAGAAAAAAAAAATCCGCTAGGATGGCTTAGAAGAGTTATTCTGGAGGTGTTCTAGTTTTGGTCAAGGACGCAGCTTCCCAGGCCAGTTGCGTCAGATCGCGTAACGCTCAAATTAAATAAACATTCACGATCATTCCGCGCGATTGTGTAATAAACAGCTTTTCAGTATACATAATTTGTTTTAATTTTTTTGTTTGTTTCGGTGCAGTCGCTAGTGTAAACGCATATGCTGCAAATGTTTTGCGCCAGAGCACTCACGCAAATTCCCAAGAGCATAGCATATGTGTGTCGGAATGTTTTGCGAAATTGATCGGAATGTTCACATGCAATTTTCCTTGTGATTGATCGAACTCGATCGGTAGACATGTTTTTGGTGCTTGTGGATGCGTATCAGTGTCGCAATAGTACTTACAGGTAATTCTGCCCAGCGAGTAGAGTAATGTAAGTTTATGAATTTTATCGGATTTGCAACTCAGGAAACGATCGTGCAATGGGACTCTAATTTTAGTTCGCCGGCAATAGCACGAGAAATATAAATCCTTTGCAATGCTAGAGCCACTGCAGTAGATCGACTGTAACTTCCGGTTGAAAACTTTCCAAATGGAGAAAGACTGTCACCTTTTTTCTGTTTTTTTTGTTAATTGTGGCTTTTTGTTTCTATACACATGTTGTGTATATGCGTGCAAATGATCAACAGCGTATCCGATTGATTAATATTGTTGTAACCTGGTGCATGATTCGATCTGTGCCTCTGCGCGACAGTAGCTCCATCCGAATTTAATATTATTGTGTTACTAGTTAATTATCGGAACAAAATTAATTCTGTTTCCGCAAAAAAAGCGCACTAATTTATATGATCGCGCAAGTAAAGACACATAAGAAAAGAGTGAAAGTTTTTAGAGCAAGGAGTTTTGACAGTTTTATGAGTTAATTGACTGAATCAAAGTTCACTTGTTATTCAACTTTAACATTCACATCTGAAAACGGAACAAATCCATCGATCAAAATCATTTAGCCGTAAAAAAAGCTCTTAATGCCAGCTAAACTTCGCCATAATTATATATTGTATATTCATTTAATGATCAGGAACTATAAAATATATTTAGAGTAAAAAAACGAATTGCAAACTATAGTTTACGATTTCCAGTCATCAATCGAATAATCACAAAAACTTGAGAGCATGGAAAAAAAATTCAAGTTCAAATTTTGTATCTTTTGTTACCACGTATGTCGGTATTATAAAGGCAACTGCTATTCTGAAAACCGATTTGATTGTAGTTATATTAAAAGTTGAATAGTTCTGCCGAATTCTGCTTTTAGTTCAAGGTCTTACTAGATCCTTATATCTGATCCGATCTAACAAGACTTTGAATTGTGATTGTAGAATGGAAGTATTTATTATATTGGCTATAGTTGTGACGTATCAAAAATAAAAAGTCAATAAAATGGTTATTTATCTTCGGCTGCCTTGAAAAATTTATTCACAGTAACATTCATATGATCAGTTGTTGTCATAATTACAAGGATTAACTTTTAAAATTTATTTTTTTATTTTGTTTTTTTCAGTTAAACTAAAAGTTATGATAATAAAGGGTGTCCCAACAACACTCAACCAATGTAGTTTTGCTATATCTTTAAAATGAAACGACATGATATCATAACTTTTTTTAAATGTTTACATTCACTTGCTCGCAAAACAACAACAGTTGGTATAACGACCCTGTTGTGTCTCGCTTACACGCTAAATAAAAAGCAACAATGGTATTTTTTCTCACTTTTCACCATGTTTTGGCTTCAAAGCGCTTTATACAAAACCGGTGGCTTGTCGTCTCCAGTAGCTCTTGGTATCGGTCACGTAGGCGCAACCAATGTTGATGAACATTTGGACTCTTTTCACCGCATTTTTAATAGTTTTTACGAGAACTTCGGGCGACTCTCACACTTGTCTGACATTCTCTTTGCGAGCTTCCAGAGTTTGTTGGTTGTTGACACATTAGGTGCGTTTTTTCAACTGGATCAGATCAAATTGAAAAAAACTCAGTGGATCATCCCAAAAGCTACTTTAGCAGGGCTAACAATGCTGTTTTTAAATGCCTCGGATAAACTGTCAGCTGCCCTGGCAGCAAAGTTTCGCATACTATACGACGAAACGGCACTGTACAAAGGTCATACAAACAAAGACTTTTTCAATAATTTTCCACATTCTTTCTCTATCTTACACATGGACTTGCATTTCCGTACAAAATGTATTGAGTTACAGCGACTTTTCGATGAGCATATTCTGCCTTTTGGGTGCAAATACCTGCTACAAATTGAATTTAGTGCTAAATCGCATGGCGCCACCTGTGACATTGTTAAAATAGTTGCCATTTAAATAAGCTTTAAAAGCACAAAATTGATCCATCAATGATCCCATTTTGATTTTCGATCATCTCTTTGTTGTTGTTTTCTATGTAAAACGAATGATCTTGATCTTGATCCAGTTAAAAAAAACGCACCTATTATTTAAAAAAGCCCCAATTGGTTAAATCGGACGATCCTGAAAACGCATTCTTCAAAATATCTATTGTCGTGTGTGCGAAGCTTCATCGAAGTTAAAAGTGCACAAACCTCCATAAAACTTGACATTTACTTCTATAAGGCCTTAGAGAGGGTACAACTGAACCAATGGCTTTAGAAAGTTCAACCTCCGCTCGCAAGTCTTACCGAAGCTTTATCGAAGTCTATCGAAGCCTTATCGAAGGTAAAGCCTCCGGTAAATCAGAGTGCGAAATTTGTTTGCTTGTTAGGTGGTTCTGTATCGCTCACCAATCACAGCAACCGCGTTGACCACGGTGTCCTCGAAAAAATTAAGCCCAAAGACATCTCCGATGTAAATGGCTCACCATGTAGTAATGTAATAGCTTTTCGTGAGTAATACGTGGATTTTCAGTGCCCCGGAAGCCAAAATTTATTTTCGACCAAAAATTATGCACTTCAGCGTTATTCATCGTATTCCGCGATCTTGAGAAGTATATGGTTTACTTTTCAAATATCAAAACAAAACCGACAGTTGCCGCCATTTGCAAAAGTTTTAACATCTTCTAACAGGGTGGGTGATTCATTTTGGGCGACCCTGTAGCCTGTATCTATCAATAGACGCTTTTGAACGACGAATTCTTCGAAGATTTTTGGGACCAGTAAGATAAGACACTGAATGGCATATCCGGTACAACAACAAGTTGTATAATATCTATGACAACACAGCCGCGTCGACTCTTATAAAATTTTGTAAGCTACAATGGGCAGACCATGTGGAGCAAATGGACCACGGAAGAATTCCTAAATGCACACTGAAAGATAGAACTCATTGCAAATGACCGGTAGGAAAACCGCAGAAAAGATACGAGGACTCAGTTGACACAGATTGCAGATCGCTTCTTAGATGCACAAATTGGAGGACACTAGCGCTGAACCGAGATGACTTCAGACAATGTATCCTGGAGGCCCTGGCCCGATTTGGACTGTCGCGCCATAAATGATGATCATGATGTGGCCTTGTATCTATTGAAAAATGTTAAGGACATGTTTTTAGTACATAAACATTTTTTTCCACAGTACTGTTTATGGCGACATAAATCTGGCCAATAAAACAGTGATGTGCAATGCAATTACTTTCCGCTAACGAATACATAAGTCCTGAATACATCAAGTTCAGTATTCGATAGTTCTTCAAATGCTTTTCTAACACAAGTATCTACAAGATTTTCAATAGAAACATACCCACATCCACCTTAGTTCAGTGGTTTTGTATTCAATTAATTTGCTCACTCGAAACTCAACAATCAGCATTTCAAGTAATCGAGTTTTAACTCGGCAATCCTATCTGCAAATATCTCAGTAGGGACCAGTAGTTATTTCTTCTGTAAGTAACAAACATCATCGATTCTTTTTACATTGCGATGTCCTAAGTGGTATACAATATAATGTATAGCTAATCAGCTGAAATTTTACCATTGGCATGATTATAGAATTCAATATAGAATGAAAGGAAAATTAAATGTTACCACACACTTATAAAATCGTGTTTTTACTTGAAAAAAAAAACCGAAATAATATATTCATTATACATTAATACCTACATTCATTAATTAATTCATAACGTGACAAAAACGTTGATTGTTTTAAGTTAACTTTGTTTGGCTATTGACTACGATGGTTGGCTTGTACTGACTGCATAATACATTCATCAAATTTTTATTAAAACGGAATGCTACCTACCCGCGTCATAATTAAAATCTACAATAATTTTTTTCACTCAAAAGTTTGTTGAAATGATAATTTCCAATATTTAAATTTATTGTGTTTATCTATCAAAAGTTGTTAATTAGATAGGTCTGCTCACAAAATGCGACTTATTTTTTGCCATGTCTTGGACAATATTTTCCAGATTTTTTTTGAATTCACTGAAGGAAACATTTTCGTTTACCAGTGCTGTAGTTGTCGCAATCGCATTCACTAATTCGTTATCAGTCAGAAAAGTCACTGTATTGCTGCCGTTCTTCAGTTTGTCCATTCTCAGAAATCAGAATGTATCTTCTAAGACTAGTCAAAAATTTTTTCTTTTCAGGAGGTACATAAGTCACGCAGGTGTGGTATTTCGGGACTCCTGCTCTGTCAACCACTTTACTGCCTAAAGTTTGATAATTGCCAGCATCCGCCTTAGCCCAGTCTGTGACATGTTGCTGGTAATGGAGAACCATTCGTCACTTTGGCTATTGAAAAAAAATTGGGGTTGAATGGTTTCCCAATTGATGTCCATCTCATAGAAATTTCATGCTGTATTACGTAGGCTGCCTTTTATGTTCCGGGATTTGGCAACCCTGGTGGTGCAATCTGGTAACTGACAGCTCTATCGTTAAGTTGGACATTTTTGAGGTTATACGGACTCAGAACGTTTTGACATACGAGCGCTATTTGTGTTGTTTGCAGTAAGTTAAAAGATTTATCTCAGCTCAAAAATGGAATTAAATCGTGAACATTTTCGTGCGATTATTTTTTACAACTTTCGACGTGGATTAACTCAGCAACAGTGTATAGATGAACTTAATTCAATTTTGGGCGATGAAGCTCCATCAAGGACCAGTGTTTATCGATGAAATGGTGAATTCAATCGTGGTCGTAGTTCACTTCAAGACGAATTTCGTGAAGGTCGTCCAAAATCAGTTGTTGTTCCGGAAACCATTGATGCTGTGCGCAAACTGATATTGGAAGATCGTCATTTGACCTATCGTGAGTTGAGACAACCTTAGGCATTAGTGGGACCAGCATACATTCAATATTGCATGATCATTTGATTGTCAAAAATATTTGTTCGCGTTGGATCCCGCATAATTTGACAGAAGCTCAAAAAGATGCTCGTGTCAATTGGTCCAAAGAAATGCTCAAAAACATCGATTTGATGAGTCATCCGCCGTATAGTCCTGACTTGGCACCGAATGACTTCTTTTTATTCCCGTACGTAAAAAACAAACTGAGAGGTCAACGTTTTTCGACACCTGAAGAAGCAGTTGCCGCATTCAGAATGCATGTTTTGGAGATACCTCAACCAGAGTGGCAAAAGTGCTTCGACAATTGGTTCAAACGCATGCAAAAGTGTATAGATTTTCATGGGGAATATTTTGAAAAACAATAAAGTGGTTTTCGATGGTTAATATTTGTTTTTCTTCTCTAATCCCGAAATATAAAAGGCAACCTACGTACCACGCTTCTACTATATGCTGCTCTGGATGTACCGATCTTTGGTTGGAGTACGATGTAGTGCAGTCCTCCTGAAGGCACAACCCAATTTGATCGTGCCTTGCTCTTTGGATTAGCGCTTTGCTTAGGCATGCTGCACCTGCTATTTGATCGGGATATTTTGTTGACATACCGCTATAACCTTCAAAAGCCGTTATCTCTCCTGCTCTTTCTCTGACGCGTCTTTTGGATACATTTCAGATTTTATTGAGTAATATTTCACTGTATTAACATTTAGGCTGTCGCTCTGGATTACGTATGACTGTTTTACCGTCTCAAACAATTTTGACCAACGGCTCCGTATGTCTGACATTATCCTTTTCTGTTTTTTCCGCTGACATCACATCGCTACTGTACGAAGCGTCTCCTAAGGAGATGTCTGTGATGTCGTTGTTCTTACTTGTCCGATGGTGTACCCTCTTTTTCTTTGTTTCGCTATTGACAGGCCCGTACGCACGGGTGGGGGTGGGGGTTGAAACCCCCCATTTGCCCATTTTTATTGGGAAGTGAGAACCTTTTTTTTTTAGGTCACCACATGCAGTATGGTGGGGACATAATGATTTATTATGACCCCCCCCCCCCCTTCATACAATCCTGCGCACGGGCCTGGCTATTGATCATGTTTCGATCCCGAGAGTAAGGCTAGAAAGGGTTGGCCCACGCCTGCAGAACCCCATGCTATAAACAATAAATCTAGAAAGTCCTTCGAATCTCATATAACTAAAAATTGGGTTACATATTTACGTGCGTGGGTATTGTTATTATATAACTATTCATCTTGCTTCATCGTAGTATTACATACCCTTTCTCCTCCTACTTGCCTTCCAATATGTGGGCTCTACGCTCTATCGAGATAAACAATTCAATTCAGAGTTCAGCTTTTAGCATTATTTAAATCTTTATATCATGACTTTTCAGTATTTCATCTAAACGCGATTACGTTAAATTAATATGTTGATCGTCTACCTTATATTCCCCACCTCTTTGAATTATTACAACATCCAAAACAATTCAGCATTTCGTATTCTAGTCTAGAGTATCACACAGGCTTTGCTCTAGTTTTTTTCTACTTAAAAAACTAGTTCTGTTAAACCAAAAAGCTTTTGGTATTATTCATACTTACATACGTATGTATATGTTGTTGTTATATGTGCTTAAAGTTGAGACTAGAAACAATAATTTCACTACTGGTCACACTCATCATGCAATCATTACGTAGGCAAGTAATCATTTGAAACAAAAAGTGTGAAAGGCCGCTGCATCAAGAAATTTCTACTGATGGCCTCAAAATTATGGCAAATTCAGCGAGAGTGAATACAGCACTACGGAAAAGTTTTAGGACACACGCATTTCCTTAAAAACTGTATCAGATATGATCTTGGAAATTTTACAGGAATTGGGATCAGTAGACCTTTAGTAAGGAAATTTAGACATGAAGAATTACCAGGACGATATTTGGAACGTAATTGTTTGAATTTCTTTTAGTCAGTCGCATAAGGGTCTACACCGCATCCTAGCACTAAACACGTACCGGACTTCTACCCAAAAAATAAAATATAATAGTTGCGCCCAGACTGTTATCGAAAATAAATAAGGTTGGTGTTTCAAAAGTAACTTTTTTCTACATTTTAACATTCTTTTCTTTTTTAAAGTAAAGAAACAAACACTTTTATAAAGATATGCTCAATTACTCGACAATTAGCGTGCTATTTTCACTATGCCTGCATCGAATTAATGTTTAACGGCACCATTGTCAAATTGACACTTTATTTATATAATCCGGTGGTTGACACGCAACTCAACCCGCCTTAAGGCTCTGACTGTGCTCAATTAGTGCGATGAAGGGCGTGCGCCTTTAGCATCACTTATTCGTCAGGCATTTCGTAAGAACTTCTTCTTTGAATAATTAGTTTCAAATACTATATCAAATCTACATAATTTGAATACATAAGTGCTACCAGATTAAGAGAAAGACCATTCAATGTATGAAGGTACATTAGCTTTCATTGGATCAAATTTCACTGCCCATTTAGTACGGTTACAGGTGTCTATTGATCTTTCCGGTTATGTGCTACTTTGTGGGTGGCAACTAGTAGATACATCGAAGATGTGGTCAAAACGTTAATAAATTAAATTCTAGGAAATCAAAAGAGATATTCGAGGCCAGAAATATTTTATTGTAAATGAATTCCATGTGTAATCCATTATACGTATATATCGTCGCCCTAATGCTAAAACCGCGTAACTCCAAATCAACAAATTTTAAAACTAAAACTTTGAAACTGTTTTTCTTCTATATTTTTACTTAAATTGTTTATGCAAAATTTATAAAAACGAATTATTAAGAAGATGCTGCTATAAAAAACTGAACAATTTAAGTAAAATATAGAAGAAAAACAGTTTCAAAGTTTTAGTTTTAAAATTTGTTGATTTGGAGTTACGAGGATTTAGCATTAGGGCGACGATATGCATTTAGAAGAATGTGGCGAAGGTCTCCAACAGTTCTAACTTTTGTCGTTCTACCTCTTACTACTCTTTTCACAGGAAAACTGGATACAAAGCTTTGTATCAAAATTGGTAAAAAACACAAAAATTACAATCGTTTTCTAAGTGTGCTTTTCGTCTTTTTTTAGCAAAGGTTCGTCATAAATATTCAACCCTTTACACCCCGTTAGGCATTGAAGGTAATAAAACTATACTACTACTGGCAAACTTCGTTATATTCTCTAAATTATGTACTCGTATTTATATTCACCCTTTTTCCCCGGCGGGACAATGAACTACGATTCACCCAATTTTAAATTATTGATAAGGCGTGAACCATTCACTTTCTCGATAATTTGACAGTTAAAATCCCCAATGAAATTTTTGGGTTTTTAATTATTTTTTTTAAAGTAATTGGCAATAAGAAAAGGGAAATTTGAGAGCTTGGACATTTTTCTGCCTTAAAATATGATTTTAAAAACCCGGAAAACACGTTTATAACGTATACCTATGTCGATAAATCAGTTTACGAATGTTTCATCTACTATGATCTGCATTATTGCAGTGCTTTTCCCTCTACAACATTAAGGATCTTTTGTTTGCGAGCTTAACAAAATAATACCCCGTTTCTCTCGTTACTCCAGTTGCTCCCGCTACTCCCGTTGTACTCGTTGCTCCCGTTATTCCCGTCGATCCGTATTTCCCGTTATTCCCATTGCTCCCGTTGTTCTCTTTGCTCCCGTTGTTCTCTTTGCTCCCGTTGTTCCTGTGGATTGGTTGCTCCCGTTATTCCCATTGATCCTCTTGCTTTCCAAAGTTCAATTCTGTAAATTTTAACAGTTTCCAGTCATGCTTCCTGTTGCTTCTATTGTTCCCGTTTTTTCCATTGTTTCCGTTACTCTTGTTGTTCCCGTTGCTCAATTCTGCCAATGCGAACGGTTTCAAGTTTTGCTTCCCGGTTGCTTTCCCGGGCTTCAGCAGAGCGGGGAGGGGGGGGGGGTTGTTACAGGCAAATTTACTTGTCGCGTATTAGTTACATTTAGTTGTGAGTTTTTAATAACATCATTTGGAGGGGGAGGTGCGAGACCACTAGTTCACACGAAATGAAATATCGTAACACACTAACTGCAACTAAACTACATGAAATTCACTCTTTTTTCGGAATGACTCGCGCGCCACCTATGGAATAAGTATTTTTTCTAATGCAGAAATCGTCGCGGGCGTGCCCTCAACAACTCAACACAACAACTCACCAAAGTTTCTTCGCAACGGAACGTACGGTATAGGAACTCACACGTAACAAACAAATACATATTTCTCCTTTTTTATATATTAGATATCTTCTTCCAAGGTAAAAAGTATAGGATTCGACAGATATGTACAGATTTACAAATATGTACCTACTATATTTTTATAATACATATTTTGGTTAACATTGCGAACGCAGATGCGGTCATTCTGATATCATGCGAGAAGTCATATGAATATCACGAACAATCTTGCATTTTACGACCTTATCTCACATGCTTTACAATAAATAAAAAATGCCAAAACCAAAAACATAACTCTATGACCTCAAAGTTTTATGTACTTGCTGAAACAACATCTTTTCTTTCAAAATAAGTACGAAATAATTTGGAAGGTCATTGCGCGTGTTTCATTCCTCTGTTTTTGCATTAAGTAGGAACTGGATCAGTCACTTGATTCCGTGTTGATTAAAAGTTTCATGATGTATCTACATTTCGAATTTAATCCTCTGGGATGAAAAGTTGGCTAGCCCTTAGCCACATACGAGCTAGTTGTGTGTTTCGACTTGACGTATTTCATTTGTGGATTTATTTACAATCGGATCCTGTACCTGTGCGAGGTTAGTAAGCCACTTTTACCAAATTAAACCGAATGATGACTTTCGGGTAGAATTTTGTTTGTACCTGATTGTACTGTAAATTATTTTGTTTGTGCCTCAAAGGATACGAAAAATATATCGGTGCGGATGAACTTTCGCTAAATTGCGCTAAATTGAGTATTTTCGGCAGTACATACTTCGTTTGTACCTGATTGCAACAAAAACAATTTTTAAAGTAAATACAAGAAATAATAAAAAATTAAAAAAATCAGCAAATTAATGCAAATTCATTCACTGAAGACGTCCTTGTAGGCGGGGTTCATAGAGCTATAACTAACGGAGATCGCATAGCGCCGTTTTTGTATAAAGCACTGTGAAGCATTTTGAAGTTTAAGCAACTGTTTTTGTTTCATGCCCGGTGGCAGTAAAATGCAAATATTAGCGTAGTATTTAAAGATTGGGCTTTTTTCTTTTCAATACCGGGGTTTAGCATATGTACATGTGAGTAAGATGCTGATAGTAGCATAGTGAATATCGCCGGTCCTTTGCGAGAAAACCTCCGGCTTCAAAAAAGTCTATGGCGGGGATACTGTCAAAGTCGAGCTGTAACATAACAGAAGTTCACTCAAAGAAAAACTATGATTGTGGCAACCATATTTTGGGAGAACCTTACTATGATTGATGTTATAGTTGCCACTACTATGTTACAACATGTAACATGTTTAGCTCAAACAAAATTATGATTGTGGAAACCTTGGTATGTGATTCACGCAACCTTCTTTAATAATATAATGGTTGGATCAATCATAAAATTTATGTGACATGGTTGCTTGAATCATAGTTCTGAATTCAGAGCCTTCTTGTATGATTCGCGCAACCTTCTCTAATAATATAATGGTTGGGTCAATCATAGAATTTATGTGACATGGTTGCTTGAATGATAGTTCTGATTTCAGAACCTTGGTGTATGATTCACGCAAACTTCTTTTATGATATGATGGTTAGGTCAATCATAAGATGCATGTGACGCTGAAAAATAATTCACAACGAAAACACTTTCGATCATAAATAAATGACTTGAACAACAATTAAACACTCGCGAACAAAGCACACATGAAATTGGAAGAAGCGAACTTACACCGCGAACGACCCTTTTCGGACTGTAAGAGATATGGTTGTGGGAATTATTTTATCAAATTGCATGGTTCCACTGATCATAGAATATGGTTGTCGTGATTATAATACACAATTACATCATGTAACGAGAATGATTGGTACAACCATATTAAATTTCAGTCGGGATATATATTTAATGCAACCATATTATGTTTTTACGAATTATATGTTATGGCTCGTACCATCATAGCCATGTTCACTGGAATCATGTCAGTTTTACTATAGTTAGAAGAACCTTAATATAGTCAATGCAACCTTGGAATGAACATAGTTTTTCTTTCAGTGTTGGCTATTTGGAAGGTTAATTTTTTAGGTTCAGTCTTATATTTGGTTGTTCAGTTATGAAGGGGTAAAGCGTTATAAGACGTAGAACTTTTGGAACGCTCCTCGAACGTCACAACGCACTTCAAGAAATTAATTGATTTATGTATTCAATACAATGATTGCCGTGGCAATGTTGACAGCAATGTTACCATATGCCATAAAACAAATTTAACATAACATAAAACAAATAACGAATAGGCAATTCAAAAAATATGAAATTTAAACATCCGAGATATTGGTCCCTTTATCGCTCCGTTCCACCTTCTCTGTCTTTTACTTCATCCTGTCTGCACGATCTTTCCACAATCTTCTGTCCTCTACCCTGTCTGCACCTTCTCTGCGCTTGTCCTTTACCACCGTAGATTTCACTTCCGTGGACCCGTTCAGATCCTTAAGAATTCGCAGGCACATTACTCTAACCTAACCATTGCTCTAAACGCATTTTTTCTCGAATGCCCCTAGAAAATCTCGTTCCCTTCCTGTCGTAATACGTATTAAACTGTTCTCGGTATTAAGTTAATACGATTGCCGTTTATACCGCCTGAGCGTACTAAGTTAATCCACTTTGCTTTAAACGTCATATGTAAAGTTGACATGCAGGTGAAATGTCACATGTCGAACAGATATTTCCATTGAGTTTAGTTTAGATAAACTGTATGATTTCCCACGATTATTCTAGAGTATTGAGTGCAAATACCTGCTACAAATTGAAATAAACGCAGAGCGCCATCTGTGAAAATGTTAAAATAGGGAAAGCTTACTGTTGCCATAATACCATTTCAGCTGTGCTCGGTTTAATTTAGTTTAGTTTTAGTCCACATGAGGAACTGGATTAACTTAATATTACACGTTTATCAGCAATGCTAGCAATGAAATGCCCACTACTCATTGTGATTTGACATTTAAAGCAATGGAAATATTGCCATTGTCATTGCCAGATAAATTGCCAGGAGAGATCCAGGGTAGGAGTTCTTGAGTTATGACACTTTAAACATGTTTGCGAAACTTGAAAATTTCAAGAAACCAAAACTTCACTTCACTGCATTTTATTATTAAAAAAACATAAACTAAAATTGTATGTAAATGAAATACTTTTTTTTGATTACACTTTACTACGATTTCTACGAGTATAAAGGATTAAAAGAAATTAATACCCGTGGATTTTCCATCTTCAAGAAATTATTTCGTTCGAATGTTCCGATTTGCCATTATTAGTCCGACCAGTGTACATATATTATTATCTTTTGTAGTGCAAAACAATCATGTTGTCGTGTTGTCTGTACTGTACAGGTTAATTACTGCAAACCTCATTCTCCTAACAATTATCACCATGCTCATATCAATCCAGTTGTAAACAACACATTCAACTGCGAGCTGCACTAAATTAAGTGGAATTTAATTGTCGGTTCAAAACATAGTTAGTTTCATTACCGCGCATTTTTAACTCTATTCATCTGATTTCAATATTGGGGCGTTGGGAGAAAGTCAATCGAGACCAGACATTTGGAAACACAACAAACGATTTTTAAGTTCAGATGATTTTTAGTGAGTTAACATCGTATAACCTTTTGAGCGCAGATTTACATAATCTCGATGTGATGAAGTAATAAATTTCTGAAATTTTCGTGGCTAACGAATTTGGCTTGCAATGGAAAGATGGAGTGTTCGTGCTTTGACACGATTCGACCCAATTACAGGATCAAATTTATATTAAAGGGTACTTTAACAATTTGCTTCGGGGTGGTAGAAATTTAATTATAAATTTGAACTGATTGATTTTTAATTGGTTCCACATTATAATTTAGATAATGGGATTTGGATAGTGATTGCGATTTGTTTTTAATGTTGATTTGCAATCATAGCCTGAAGCCTGAAGGTCTACTTAACTTAATACTTTTTATGTTATGTGACTGTTTAGAAGGAGTGTTGTATTCCTTCTGAAACCTCTGTAATCGGACCACGTTCATTTATCAAGGTTCGTTATAATAATCAGCCAAAGTAGAATATATTCGGATTGATCTTTTTATAATCTGGTGAGTGAATTTTTCAGATTCACTTAGACTAAAAGCAATTGGTTCTCGCTATACGCGAAATATTAATTTTGAAGTTGTAAAGACCATAAAGTATAGTCTGATCACTGTTGAATTTAAACTAGATAAGCCAAACACATGTTCATAATTTGGAAATAAAATAAAATCAAATCAATAGGTTCTAGTTTTGCTTCAGCGGAGGTTTCATACAGTTCTATGTGTTATCTAAATAAAGTGGGGCTATTATTAAAATACGTTGATCATAATTTCTCTCAATTCTGCTTCATATTTAGTATATTTAGAGTTTGTGTTCTTTGAGTTTGTTGTATGACTTGGTCAATGGCGAATTTCGAACAAGGGTTAAACTCCTGTAACGGATCGCTGTACTACATAATTATTAGTTTAATTGGCTACCTTCAATATTGTAAACTACAATCATTTTCAATTATAGAATGGTTGCCCAGTTCATCTTCAGTCCCTGTTTTACCCCATAAGGCAGCAGAAAACGAAACACATTCTGGGCCTTTAATTGTGGTCAGGACTTATTCGGTCGTACCGTCTTATCCTCAACTATTCTTCACCATGTGCTTCTTGGACAACCAACTCTACACGCTTTCCTTGCAGATTTGGGTCCAGAGTCGTTCTATTACGTGCATTGTGAAAAACGATGCCCAAAGATGCGAATGTGTAATCATACATTATTTTTGCATATTAGCGTCTTTTCTTCGAATGTGAATTTCCATAAGAATATAAAATTAAAATTGTTCAATCGGATTTTTTTGTTCCGCTTATACCTGCAATATTTTTTTTACACAAAAAATGCATGGGTATAAAGTGTCCAGTCTTCTTATGGATAGTCTTTGTTAGAACTGTCGCCGATGCTGTGGCTGGCACTACTCGCCGATAATGTTTCACGATTTTTATTTTATTTTAATTGATCAGGAATTGATCCTCATCTTCTAATGCTGATGTTGATGTAAGTTTTCGTGACATCAAAATTATCTGGAATTGCTGCAAATAAAGCAATTTTATTGCCCGCTAAAAAGAAAACTTCGTAATCGAATCAAATACGAAAAAACCCACGAACGAAGACAATTGCTCAAAATTTTCAAAGTTAAGTGGAAATATAGCATCTATGGAGTGAGCAATACCAGCTATCCGTCAAAATAGTGCGACATTGCCGCAACTGGTATGATATTGCTCTGTATTGCTCCACTAATTTTGGCAATATTCGGGCAATCAACTGATTCAAAAATTGCTCGTGTAAGATGTCTTTTATATAGATCTTTCGGTGTTAGTAGTAGTAGAAGTATTATATTTATTACTTATGTGCGTCCTGTGTCCATAGTTTCATCGCCATTACTACTTAGTGGTAATACGAAAAAGTAATGATTTGTCTTGACGTAGGTTTTAAATAATTGTTTCTTATTTATTTCTAGGGAAGTAAACCGGCTCCGTATTATGTCGGTGGAACTCAAACCTTGCCTAGAGGAATGTACTCCGATCGCAATAAAAATTCTGTCGGTACGTACCTACGCATTTTAAAATTTTAAATAAAATATGTTTGGATATTTATAGAATATTACATTTTGCATGGCGTTAACTTTTACTATAAATTCATTGTATTTTGCATCTTTGGTAGTGTTTTAAATTAATTTTAGAAGAGGTTTTATAATTTGTTTTTGAATTTCGGCTTATGAATTTTAACGTAGATAAGGGAGAAATCAATGCACGATTAAACAAATTTCGTTGTGTCATTAATTAATTAAATAAAATTATTCAGAAAACAAATGCAGTATTTTGAAAGCCAATCGATCGAATGGCATATGAAGTTGGAGAAAGCCATGAGAAATATGCATATTTGTTGACTGGGTATATAAGACTGATCCGGAAAATAATGCAAATTTTTTGCTTTAAACTTGAAATTTGAAACGATCAACCGAAAATTATGAATAACCAGTTAAACATCTGATGAATTGTAATTTTATTGCAAAACTGACAAATTTACCAACTAGTTAAAAATTTGCAATGTGCAGTGAAAATGCCAAAATGTTGCATTCTAGGAAACCAATTATTTAAATATATAAAAGTTTTAGTGGTGGCATTTTGCTAAAATCGCCGTCATATCGCAACAAAGGACGGAAGTCTTGATAAATAAATAAATGAAATTGAGAAATTCAAACCGGATTCATTTTTATTTAATTTATAATGACGTTAATTTTTAGAAACTGACTTATATTCTTGATTTAGTTGCTTTAAATCGGCTCTCTTGCGATTTCTCTGTTATAACCCAAATTCGGCTGTCACGTCATTGATGATGATGGGTTCTAACTAGGAGTGAAAGTGCTATTGCTACCTAGTTCCCTCTTTTAATTAAATAAAGAAACCAAGGTCAGATTTTGAAAAGAAAAATACCACGTAGTGTCCAGTCTTGTTGTAGATAGTCTTTTGTACGACCAGAGAGCTACTCCTACTGCCATTGGTCTTGTATAAAGCTCTTTGTGAAGCCAGAGAAGTGAAACAAAACAGGGTCGTTACATAAAATTATTGTTATTTTGGCGTGTGAGTGATTGAGACAAAACATGGTCGTTATGTCAATTGCTATTGTTTTGTGTACAAGTGAATGCTATCCCAGTAGGAAATGGGAGCATCCCATGATTAATCCCGGACTATTCCTTAGGGAGGTTTGGAGACCTCGTTTTCTCCTCCATTTGACCTCCTTTTTGCAAGAGCATGTCCTCCAATATACCTCCAAAGAAAGCATTCGAAAATACTTGTAAGGGAGCTTAAAACGAGATCTCTAATGGGACTAGTTCTGCAGTAGAAATTAAAATGTGGTCTTCATATAGTCCCATTTTCATCCAATCAGAGCAAAAAAAGAGAAGTGACGGTTTTCTGCATAATTTTGTTATTAATCTCCTTTTTTCCTCCATTGTGAGGGATAGTAGATACGTACTATAGTACCTCGATAATGTGAACTAATTAAAACGAAGATAGTTCACTTTATCGAGGAATTCACATTAGCGGAGACATAACTAGTTAGCATATTACAGCAATATAATAGTACAATTGTATTGGCACAATATGTAAATTAATAATTACAATCATATTTTTAAAGATAATAATTTGTATTAAATTATTTTAGTTGAAAAAAATGCCAAAATTAATCTTTAAGTCCAGACTTAAAAATACATTGTTCAAGGGTATCGTGAATTCAATTCATACACATATTAATTGAAGCGTAGAAAAGAAAATATTTTAATTGTTTATTTATTTTTTTAAATTTAACATTATTAATTATTCTGAAAAAAAATGATGTTATTTTTGTCTGGCGCAAAGCAGTGCAAGATAATTTTATTGCAGTACTCCGTATGTCGTGCAATGTTAATAAGGCGTTTGCGCTTATATTATTTTCCTGTGCCCAATCCATCAATATATTCGCGCTTTGTATAGCGGAAGTATGCGATACGATAGATCTTACTTCATCCTGGTTTTCTTCTGATCCTCAGAAGAACTATCGCGTATAAGCCTCATGCAGCCATGAAATTTCACCATGCGAAATTTCTGCATTTCCCAAAAGAGTGCAAAGAAGCTTTTGCACTTCCTGAATTGCATTTTCATCTGAATTTGCAGTAAGCGATCCACTTTGACGACTAACTGCAAGCTGGCGGAAGTTCATCTTCAACATCCCAAACTTCCTCTTCTGGATTTTGTAAAAAACATAGCCTGTGTTTATACTACTCGTTTACGTATATTTTATTACATATTCATTTATAACTAATTAAATCGTGGAGTTGCAGGTACATGAGATATGGGCTGGAGGGCAAAGGGTTAAAGTTCACATTCATAGATGTGTTATACATATGGTATGTAGATCTCTTTCCCCAGGAATGATATTTCGTTTGTTTTGACGTTAAAATTTCAAACAAATGAGCATCAAATCATGGGAATTTATGAGTTCACATTATAGAGGCAAAATAATGCCAAGAAATTCACATTACAAGGGACATACAATATAAATACAATATAAATTTTTGGTTGTTCACATTATCGAAGAATTCACATTTGCGGGGGGGGGGGGGGGTCGAATTATCGAGGTAGTACTGTACCTCGTTATTTGCTTCCTCACGGAGTTCTCCTCAAATTTCCTAGTGGGATGTTACTAGTCTATTTGTATGGTGCCATACCACCAAAACTGCAAATTCAGCTGTTTCCAGTTTTACTTCGCGTGTCGTGTTCTTGGGGTAGCATTTAAGTTAACACGTAATATATATCAAAAATCCTCCACACACGGAGCAACTGGGTTGCAACTTGAGTTGCATGCAACTTGAGTTGCATGCAACTTCAGTTGGAAACTAGTTGAGTGTGTAACTGTTTGGTGACCAAAACTATGAAAGGGAGTGGGGGTCCGCATACGAGTCGACTGAAACTTGAACGATCTCAAATTATTCTACAACTAGTTGAGTGCAATCGTATTTGCTAGTCGCACAACAGTTTAATTGCATAGTTGCACATGCTACACAACAAATTGAAATAAACCATTGTTTAAAAATACGAATTTTGTTACGATTGATCCAGGGGCGGTCGTGTTTGGTGTGAGTTTCAGTTTTGGTTGCAAACAGGTTGTGTGTGTGACTAGTATGAAACCAATTTGCAATTAGAGGTGCAAATAAGTACCTCCGTGTGCGGAGTTTTAAATTTGTTAGTAACTCGAGATTATTTTTAAAGAGCTGAAGATTATGGATTTGTCCCATTATAGCCATGTCTCTGTTAAAAGAATATTTCAATAGTATTGAAAACCGCAAAACCAAACGATTTTGTTTGTTGCGTAATCATTTGCGAAAGAGAATGGAATGTATTCTAGTCATATAAAAACTGAATTGCGAAATTTAATTTAGAACATTGTATTGGTCTTGTCTGCTTCGGCACAGAGAAAAATTGTTGATATGTAAGCTCTCCGGAGATTTGTATTAATTTCAGTGGTGGATACAAATCCTGGTGCAAATTCGTACCAAACTTTATGTTGTTACAAGCCTCCGGATTAAAAAACTTTTAATAACATTTGAGAAAAGAGTTCTATGTGTGCGAATGTTGCTTCGATCGATGGTAACATGGTGAAGGTTTTTGCGTCCAAGATGATAAATGATGAACCTTAAGCTTTGTTGTTTGGTTTTTCTTTAATCGCAATATGTTCCAACCGCTTTTTAGAATTGCGGTCATTCGATAAGTTTGAAAGGCCCCACCAGATCATATTTACCTGTTCTTCTTTTGTTGGGCAAATGTTTGAGACTACGGGGCATACCATGTACCATGCATTTCGTTGATAAGTTATAATTTGAGGCGACCCATACTCGTACACTTGGCCTTTTCGATACTGCGTGGAATCAATTTTATTTCGTGAATATGAGCTCCAATTTACGAAAGTGTCCTTGTGTCCGCGGAGTCATTCAACTTGGGTTTTTTTTTCGAAGAACAGCAATTGAGGGGTTTCTCCGGTAATTAATGTTATTGTTTGCATTGTTCCTGCTTGCATTAAAATTTTTAACATCCAGGTACTTTTAATTGTGCACTTCAGTTTTTGGAAACCTGTAATACCTACGTTGCGGATTAATAGTGATTTTGATAGCCATGTTCCTTTTAATGATCCCATGGTTTGACTACAAAGCCTCAAAGCCACAAAGCCTCTATAATAACATGATTTAGGTCCGTAAAAAAGTTAATGGTGGAACATAATATTGCGAGCTAGGGGGGTTCGCCAGAATTTCAAGTAAAACACAATTCATTTAAAATCAATAGCAATATTGATTTATTATTCCCATCCAATAGTCGTACTACTTACAACGCTGCCAGGCTTTATGTATTACTTGATTATTGATAAATCGTTGCTAGCAATTAAAATCGCTTCACCATATACATACGATCGTGCAGGAGCTGTTCGCCTCTTCGCTTCACCGTAGTAAACTGTGTCTTGCTGCAAACTCTGCCGAGCTTATATACTGCATGTGTTGAGGTTATTGAGAGGCGTCGCTTTCTCACAGAAAATTGATGTCATTGGGTTGTACGGGTTGCCAGGGCACATCTCACAATATGTATACCTTTTTCTCATAGAGCTAGTTGAGACGACAAGCCACCGGTTTTGTATAAAGCGCTTTGAAGCCAAAAACACGGTGAAAAGTGAGACAAAACAGGTTCGTTATATCAAATTGTTCTTGTTTTAGCATGTGAGTGAGTGAGACAAAACAGGAACCTTATGTCAATTTGTTGTTGTTTTGCGTGCAACTGAATGCAACGACGTCCGCCTTCAACTCAATCGCTGCTTGTCATCTCCAGTATATATCTCTATGGTTTTTCTGCACTGCTAATGTGGTTGGTTGCTCGATCACGTATGGTATGGCCAGTTTCTAAAACCGACTATGGATAAAGTTGCTTAGAACATACTCACAACAGTTTTCATGCTCCCGTTCCATTTGTTGTAATGTAACAACTAATTAAATGAAACTATAACAATTTTGTATGGTACGTAAAATATAAGCGAACAGTTTATTATGCTATAACAAATATTTAAAACAGTTCTTTTCGCAATTAAACTATATTTTAGCTATGCATATTTAAAAATTGTCTTAATTTTCTATTAATTGAACCAATTAGCGCTAAATTATATCCTTTGCTTGATTTTTTCATCGCCTTTTGAATCATTTTTCTCTCGAAGGAAGGTCAAACTATGTTTTCTTTATTTTTATTGTTATATTGTTAGGAGCTCCAGCAAAACCACTGAGATCTTATGGCTCAAGGGGAAGTATGGGGCCCCCATTTCCCTATCCCCCGGATCAGCTGTACAGCATCCCAGGTATAATTTTCCAAATGGAAACAAACAAAAAAAAAGTACTTAATTTTAACATAGTTCGTCTTCATTTGATTTTTAGTTTGTTTTCATTAATCAGATTCGACATTATCCTAACTTAGTTTATTTAGAATATACTATATTCGTTCTTCGGTTTGTCTATTCATTGGATTTTATTACTTCTTGTATTATCATTATCTTGAATTGATGTAGCTTAAGTTGTGCTGAAATTTTTGGGATTAGTTCGATTATAAAGTTTTTGTTTCTAGTTATTGAGTTTTATTGTAGAACAAATTTCGTAATTGTTTCGTAAATTGTAATGAAATAGGAATATTTATTATTAATTCAGATGGGTACACGAGCTCACCGGAGAGAGGAACTCGTGGCGGTTACGAAGAGCCTTATTACAGTCAATATGGTACCAGAGGTAATACCGTGACGCCTATTATTGACGAAGAACAGAGATGGTATGTTAACAAAAACTTTTTTAAATAAATAAAATTTCTAAATGCTTTCACTTATTTTCCAGCGATGGTAACTTAACAGATGATCAATACTCCTTGTATGGGATGAAGGTAACCGGCAGAATACCCAGAAGTGCGAACCAGCTTTATGATCCAACCAGGTAAGTTAGCACAAAAGCTAGTTCAATCATAATTCTAAAATTTGTATGTAAAAATAAGGTATATATTCAAACACAAACTTGTAGTGCGTACCATACTTATGATGCATTTACACTGCGACGACTTTTGAAAAAATCACCCGATATGAGCAAGAGCCATATAGTGTTGGACCCAGTGGTGGCTCGCCGCATAAAGCTAGTGAGGCTGAGCTTTAAGCTTGTGTTACACTGTTCTGAGTTTTATTTGTATTCGCCTACTTCGCATTGCATTTTACTGCAATTTGACAGCGTGGTCATACAGTGTAACACAAGCTTAAAGCTCAGCCTCACTAGCTTTATGCGGCGAGCCGCCAATGGTTTGAACATAATGCGCAAAATGAAGTAGAACGAGTGGGCATGATAGCACAGTTGCTATAATATTACTATAGTCAACAAGGGGAAATTAAGCAGCAAACTTTGGCCGTTTCTTTTTTCAAATAAACATATAACAAATTGAACAATTCTCATTCATTTTAAATTTAATATGTGCTTACTGCAGCCATTTTATGGTAGATTCCCCGCTACAAACGTGTGTATACTTATATTTATTCTCCGTTTACAAATGTGTGAGTAAAAAAGTCGGCGAATCAGCCATAAAAAGTAGAGTAGAGTAGAGTATATTTGCTATAAAGTCGATCATGTTCAGCAGACTTTTATGGGAGAGGTGAACACATAAACACAACTGAATTTAACACGTCGGCTGATGTTTTTCTAGCCCGTAAACATTTTTCATATAGTACTATCCTCTACTAACACTTTCCCGACATATCATTAGTCAATGGCGCAACAGCCCAAATCGGGCCTAGGCCTTCAAGTAATGCTAGAGTTACTTCATTACGAGACCAACAGAATGCTAGGAGGTGAAGTGGTCAAATATAAAAATTTCCGTACAACGAAATAACTTTATGCAATAATGTATTGTCCATTTTAAGTAATATTCAATGTAATTATGTAATTTCCAATTATTCTGGATGCTGTTGTTATTTCACGTATACTTTTCTATCCTACTCAGAAGAAAATTAAAACGCACCTAATATAAATGAGTAAGCTTCAAGCGAATGATTGGCAGATGAATTCCTAGACATATTTTTCAAGCAAAGGACACAGCAATCGACTATTTGAAAAATTCAATGCGATTATTCAACACATGATATTTGGTTTCAACCAGAATATACAAATACATAGGTCAAAAACGTAAAATTACTACATAGAGTATCAAAACTACATGCACAATGCTTAATTTTATATACAATGATTCAATAACGTTACACATTAAATGTGTAAAATTTCAAGCGGTGTTGCAATATTACTACGCAGTCAGTAAATTTACAAATTAAATGTGTAAGATTCAAAATTGTAAGAATTACTCTTAATTTTTTTAAATTAATGAAAATTCATAAATTTATCACATGAATGCGGAATACTTAACAATTTTAAGGGCAGTAATGTCCAAAAATTATTTTTTACTGTGAGTATAAAAATCACAATAATGTTGTGCCTAGATTTCAGATTCAACCTGATATTCAAAAAAATGTGCTATTCTGAAATTCGACCACAAAAAACAGAGAACAAAGATTCGGCGTCTCTAAAAGATATAAAGTTATAACCTTTAGAGTGGTGGGGCTAAGAATGGGCTACCAACAGTCTAAAGTGGACGAAACTTTATTATATTTGAGTAGAAGTCCATCATAAGGCGTTTAATACAGTGATGTGATGCAGGTTTGAAATATCCTCCAGGTTTCTCTTTTACTAATGTGTAGAAACTATGCCTAGCCGAAAGGAAATTCAACGCATATTACGTAATTCTCCAAAACATTTTTAATATTTTTATATTGTTTAATAAATAAATAACCAAAATAGTTGCTTATGATAATTTAACATAACCCTCAGCAACGTTAATCAAAATTTTGTAGAGTTCATCAGGACTGGGCGTAACTAGCTGGTCAGCATCAAACGTTGAATTTATTGTTGATAGCGTTCGACGTGATCTTCTGTAAATTTTCACTTTCCTAAACACGTTCCCATTGCCGTTACTACTGTTTCCATTTCCATTAGCAGTCGGATGATAATAAGTTGTCCCTAAAAAATTGTCATGGGTTAAATACTTTTAATTTATTTTTTCGGGTTCTCACCTTTACTCTTGATGGCTTGGACTATCATGCACAGTAGATACCCACCAAATGCCAAAAAAGACAAGGCAGTTATGCTCAATTGGAATATAGTTTGCAATTTAGTCGGCTTTTCATCCCAAGGATCGTGTGATTGTCTGTTGCAATATTAAGTTGCATGTAGTTTACACTTAGTTGTATTACCAAAATACAAACCTCATCGCAGTCAATGGTAGAGCTCTTGATATCTCGTCTGGGGAAGCGCCACTTAATTCACTTCTTATCGCTGGTCTGACTTCTGCTGCACCACATTCACTGGTATCACAACTCAATTTCTCAACGGACCTTTTAATTTTTAACAATTGCGATATAGGAAACTCCCGTAGACAACTATTGTCATTACACTGAACGCTAGAGAAAAAAATAAGAACACCGAAAAATGTTACTGCTTCCCACATTTCTTCTTCAACGACCGAATCACATATGATCCTACCATTATTAAAGTTGTCTATTAAAGCGAAATTTCTGCATGAAGAGAACCATCAAATCGGTTTCATCCCACATACAGAACACATTCAAAACGGATGACTTTGGTTGAATCGAATCTGTCCCACACGTACTCAAGCAATCAGCCCAGATAATTATCTACCCAGCTGTGCACCAAGCGTTAAATTATAATTTCTAGTGAAAGTAGTTTGAGTAAAGTGTCACCTTTTAATTCAAATATTTTTCTTTTCTTCTAGACCTGAAGATCTGCATCGAATACGCGTCGAGCACATGGAACGGCAGCTTGCCAATCTTACAGGACTTGTACAAAAAGCACTCAATCAAAATCCTCAAATAGCACCACCGTCGGGCTCAATAAGTTCCAACTACTTGGGTGTGCCATCCCAGTGTCGTGGAGGTAAGGATTAAAATTCTGTTTGTTTGAATTGCAATTAAAATCACGGAGTTACCATCTTAAAATACATTTTAGAGTGTAAAAATTCACGGCATTCACAAAATTCGTACCATAGAAAACTAGTAGCCAGCAGTGGTGTCGTTGTCACATTTATTCACTAATGTGTGTTTTAACAGCCCCATATCGTGCTATTGTAGATTGGCTAATTATTGTGGTTACCTTCATATTAGTTGTCTTCTGAAGGCAATCTTTCCACCGAGCGAACTGAAATTCTTAAACACTTTTTTTTATTGTTATTGCAAATTCGAACTAAGTTGAACAATTAGTGTCCATTTGCCGTCCGTAGCATTTGGAATTCGGTGTTGATCAATTTACGTAAGATCAAATGGTTCTTTCTAGTAGGTGATGTCCCGATTAAACTCTCAAAAGTCTCCAAACAAGAAGTGTATATTGATGATTTGTTCATGGTAAACTACCATAGAAGCAATTATGATTAAATGTTAGTTGCTTTGGTGTCAGTGGAGTGAAACCCCATCACGAAATTCCCGACTGTAATATTGTATACTGTATAGTTCGCTGTCCTTGAGGATATAACAATTGGAAAACATTCACTGAAGAGCCCAGTTTATTAAGACTGTGTTGGACTAGGTCCAAAGGAGCTGTCTCGTCATCGGATGGTATAGACTCTTCAAAGGGTGTTTTCTGCCTTCTATCCGAAACACTCTGACAGCTGGTGGAATTGCTCAGGATAATTCTATATAGCGACATCGAAATCAAATTTACAATCAGCGACTTTTAAACTTTGATCAATTTCTGTCATTGAAACCTTATACTGAAGGTAGGTGGCACTGAAGATCACCTAATACTTCAACCAATTTTGGTGAAATTTATGGTTGTAAGCCAGGATATGTAAAGATCCACGCTAAGAGCGTGGGATCGAGACTCGCAACAGCAATTTTATATTTTTACAAGAGGCAGATGTACTTCCGCGTTTACACTATCGCCTTTATGTGCATTGGATGATGTATATTGGACACACTTCGAAGGAATGAGCGTAGAACACGAATGTGCTGTTTCCACTTTCGCCTAGATATTCGCGCTCATCGCACATATCCAATTCACATGAAGGTGATAGTGGAAACGCGGCATTACAACTGTCAAGCTATAACACTGCAATTGGGTGGTAATGCCAATGACAGATGTGGCAAAAAGATTTCAAATCGGGAACCGAAGGTGGTCATTCCTGAAACTTTTTAATCAAGGTTGAATTTGAGTACTCACTTTTACTACTTCGATGCTTCGATCTCGTAGAGACACTTCGCTTAAAATGCTGCTGCGAACTTGTACATATTTTTGTTTTGGAGTGTTTCGTCGATGAGTCTTTCAAACATATTACATATATTAAATTCCGTTTTAGAAATGATTTTAACCTTAAAGTGTTTCCAAAAGTTATCTTTACATTGCTTATGAGTAGACTTTTTAGAGTTCATTCAGGATACAAGTGCCTACCAGAAAAATTGTCATTTACTATTTTCGACTAATTGCAATGGATTATATCTGATGTTAAATTTCGCGACTTTGACCTCAGACTAAAATTCTTCGAATTAAATAATATATTGCATATATATAATTATTTATAAATATGTTAATATACTAATAATAATAAATATTTAAAATAAGTTATATGTATATTTCGTAAATCGAGTTGTGTATACATATAACATCAGACCTAATGTTATAATATAAGAAATTAAATGTTTAAATCAATTCGATGGTGGAAAGGAGCTCTAGTTTGTTTGGTTGTTTTACATAACAATTTTGTTGGATATTTTACTAACACTGAGCGCCACATTTAAAACATTTAATTGTGTTACAAAATAAGAAATTATGTTGGATAATGCTTTTGGTAGTTTATGTATAGTTTATTTATTATTGGGTATATGAGGATTTTGTTAATTTTTAATATGTCAGCATCAGAGCAACAGCCTCGGATGTTTTTTTTTATAATGTTTAAATGCCGTTGCTTAATGGAAATATAATTCGATGTATTCTGTGTTCGATGGTTAATTGAGAATTTATTCTAAATTCGATCATATCTTTTATAGTTAGTTTATACAATTTATGGTTTTACTCTAATGAAACCCCACAGTATTATTGTCAGCACATTTATGAGTCAAACCGTCGTAGGCACATATTTGTGTTTTGTTCTACACTATGGACAGACAATTTTTGTATCACAGCATCGGACAAAATAATAGGCCAATAAAATTTTAGTTAAAGTAAGAATTTGCGTCAAAAGCGTTAGAAAACTATTTAAAATTATTTTTATTTTTGATAAATAAATACGAAATGAATTAAGTTAAATACATTATTATTAAAAAATAATAAAGTATAATTAAATAAAATTTGTATTTCGTATCTTTTGTTTTCCAAAATTATCTAAAGGCAGTTTGTGCGTGACCATTAATTTTTCAAAAATTTTTCAAGTCTATTGTAAACATTTCTAAGTAAAAGCTACGCATTTGTTAAAAACGTGTTACGCGCGTGATGGATTTGAAAAATAGTGTGAGACCACTGTATACTGGTTACACTCTTTAACAATATTTTTAATCTGTTGTCATCGCATCGCTTCGCTTCACGCGTACTAGTTGCGCTCACTATAACTTCACCTTAAGACCTGCACTACCGGTACATGCTAGCCGACGGTATACTGAATTCTTTTCGGAGGGGGGGGGGGGGCGTAATGACTGGCAGCTAATATGATTACTCGTTTACTCGTCCTTAGGAATCTAGGTTATAATAAGAGTGCTTAGATTATCTTCAAGTTTGAGTGGGGTGTTTTTGTCCCGAGTAGCTGTGCCGCTAAACATCTCCCACACACCCTCATCCGTCACACTCCTGTCTCCAAACATTTTTTTGGTCACAAGGGTCCTCTTGTATCAATATTTTAATGTAATCCCTGTTCTGAAAGATAAACGTGATTTTCTAGAAACAAAATGTTGCCATTTCGAGACCGCTCAAAAATATTATATTCAGCATTCTCCCCCCGGTGTACCTACTAACCGAACTTCGCGATATACAGCAATCCAAAGTTTCTCGTTGAAATAAATTTAAATAAATTATTAAATTCTTTCTGCAAAATATATGAATGTTGTAACTATGATTTTTTTTAAATTTGCAACGACTCTGTTGGCTTTACATTGTTTATTCAGGGTCATTAGAAGAGTGAATGGATCTTAACCTCGTTTCAGTAATAATTTCAATATCCATATCTGTGTACCTAATCAAAGAGAATAGGTGTCTACTTCATTCTTAAAAAAAAAAATTCAAGTGACTAAGCACGTGTGCTCAGCGTATTCTCAAAAACAATAATAACCTTCACACCATGATCCATTATAAAAGTACACACTTAGGTATTACTAATTTCAAACATTAAGTACTGTAGATTACGCACTTGCTCTTTGATGGTTTGTTTTGTAAATTTTGGGTATACGAACTATTTTTGAGAATTTTTCGATTTTTATCAAATTGTTTACTTTAGATTTTATAGGCAGCGTCGGCAACACACTGTCATTTCAATCCGAATGGTGGATCTTCACAATGAAGTTGGCTGTAGTATTGCCCGATGCAAAAAGGCTAAGATAACACCATCTGTCGGAAAACGGCTGGATCTTATGCAAGTTTCCAATAACTTTGGTCTGAAATAATTGGGGACTACTTATGTTCGTCAGTTTCTTTGACTCTTTTCCCTTTGAGATCCCAAGCATCATAATTATGAATTTTCAAAGTAGAATCAGATACCATTTTCCCAAAAACCCAAACGTACTAAATTACTGGTGAAAAACTCGAATTTTACATTCTTATTCTTCTTTTTCTTATTCTTCAAATGTGCAAAGTTTAAAAATAATCAGTACATTTTTCGGTATTTTCAGCTTTAACGCTTAGGATTTAAAACGTACATATATATAAAAGAAACTTAAGTAGTGACGATCCTTCAAACAATAGCAATCCGATTCCAGGAATTTTTTATATCCAACCCTATTGGAAGTGCAGAAGGATTTCATACGTATTCACGAATTTCGTCAAATTTTTGGGTCTGATGCGATATGAAATTAGTGATACTACAGGCTTTTCATGTAATTGCCTATCGCTTTCACATTTTTTCGAAATTCAACTTCAATGGTGTACTAAGGGGTTGCATACGTTGTCTTGACGTCTGACATACTTTTCAGATTTGATGAATTATCAAATTGGTTTTATATTTTACACGCTTCTTATGTAGTAGCCTAAAAACTAATTTCACGATTATGCGAAATTCAACTCCCAACATGTTTTCACAAATTTCGTCATAACTCTTAAGTCGTTTCCCAATACCTTGCTTCGTCTACGTCTATGTTGACGTCACAGCATAGCATTGCTATTATAACAGTTTAGAAAAAGCTTGGCTAAACCGTCAAAATTGCTCAGCTGATGCTTATTTGAAAAAAAAAATCAAAAATTAAACTAAATTCTATGAAAATTTTTTATTTTTTTACGTTTGAAGTATGATTATACAGCAAACTATTCGAATGCGAAGTAGTTAATGCATAAACCAACAAGGAATCAAGACACTACTTTGCTGGGTCTGACGTCATAAACTGTTCTAACTAGACGTAAACGTAGACGAAGCAAGGTATTGGGAAACTACCTTAGAACTGATTACGTAACAAATTGCTTTTCATTTCTACGGCCTTTTTATTGACTAGAAATTGGTTATAGAATTTTTTTAATAAATCTCGCAAGGGAGTGTAATGGTGTGGTGTTGCATACGTTTTCACGAAGATATCACGAAATTCGAGTTTTTTAGAGAGCAAAGAGAAATAATCTTACATGTGTATTATTACTGCATTATTTGACTCATGAATCCCCCAGTACAGCCATCCAGTTTCTAAGTACTATTTATAATAATATCATGAAATTTAATTAATCCGTTTTTCGACGACATAATATAAAATTTGGGCCTCTAAAAACTAGAAACTGTCGCCATTGTGTACAATATATAAAAATACCAAAAGCATTAGATACGTTATATTTTTTTCATCAGCAATGGTACGAATATGTGCAAGAATAGAAAAACTAAACTTTTTCCCTAGTGATACAAAAATATAAGTATATTAACAAAATAAAAAAAAAATAACAGGTCTCGATGATATGGATGGCCACTCTAGTGGCAGCTCAACATCAATTCAAGGTGAGTAAACACAATTTATGTATGCAGTATGCAATAACCGTAACTAAGCAAAACTCCAAAAATATAATTTGGATGTTAGGAGAAGAAGTTCTCGTTATTAGATATCTTAAGGTCTAGTGAATAAAAATAATTATAACATATTTTATGGATGTACGTAAGACACACGGTAGAATTTGTGTGTTTACTTTAATTATCGTGCACAATACCCATGTGTGCATACATACTCCTATCGTACCTGTTTTATTGTTCTCTAAAATTGAAATTCCTAAAAAGTGCAGTCACACTCTTCCGCCACATGTTTTTATCGAAGCAATTGATTTTCAGCTCCAGTTATACATGCATATGTATGTTGGATGTAGGATGCAGGTACATAACTTTAGTTAAATCTAACATCAAGATTTTCATGTATGTTATGCTCAATGCAGCAAAGCGGTCATCATTGCCATTCTGTTTCAGCGAAACTTTCATCGGTTTCCATTTTTATAATACCGACATGATCCAAATTTTTTAATCCATGTTAATGTAATAAGTACTAGTTAGAATTGCGATAAAAGTTTAACTTCAATGTTGTTCATCTCATTAGCCGTGTCATGAAAACAAGCACGGTTTTAAGGTATCCATTCCCCGATGCAGTGTGAGTTTACACTGGGCAAAATCGATTTCAAGAACTAAATGGAAATCGTACAAAAACACTTCCGAATGACTTATTACCTTCTACGTGTGAAAACATCAACTATGTAAAGCAAGCCTAAAGATATTAGGGTAGTGATAAATTAAGACTTAAGTTGCCAATTAAAAAATTGTTGAAAGACCGTGTTTCCGAAGAGATTTGTTAGTTTTGATAGTTTTTTTTTTTAAAATAAACGTGGTCTGTCTCAGTAGTACCCGACCTAACACAAAAAAGACCAACAAATTTAAGAATTTTATTTTTTATTTCTTAATCTTGTCGCCTTTATGAAAAGTGATGTTCGTTGAATAGTTTCGATACCCTGTTGGCAAATCTTTCACCATCGAGCCATTTTTTTTAGTTTGAGAAGAATAACTCATTGATTTTCGCCACCGCGAGTTATGTCAATAGATTGAGATTGGGCAACATGCTGTTGTCATAAATATCAACTCTTACAATGGTTACGCACTTTTTGCTTAAGGGGTCTGGCCACCTTGGCTGCTTGGAAAAAGGTTTTTTTTTTCTAAATTCATAAACTCTAAAGTTTAAATGATTTTTATTTAATTTTTTTACACAATTTAGACTATACTTTAAGGAATTTCTGACTTTTTTTTTATTCGAAAATATTAAAAAATGGCGGCGCTGTATATATTTCCCCGGAGGCTCTCCGCACGAAAAAGGGGGGATGTGCCGTCATCGATTGCTCTGTTCATATGCATCAGAAAAAAAAAATGGGCTTGTTCGTGGGTAGTGTAGCTAAAATGTAGCGTAGCGATTTTTTTTTTCGATTTTTTTTTGAAATTTTGGTGAGCCGAAGAAAAAAAAAATTGCATTTTTTCCTAAGAAAAACGTCAAAAAACGTCAATAAAAAAAAACTAATGTAGCAATCTTAAAAATCCTACGCTACATTTTAGCTACACTACCCACGAACAAGCCCATTTATTCTTTTTTCTTTTCTGATGCATATGAACAGAGCAATCGATGACGGTACATCCCCCCTCCCTTTTTCGTGCGGAGAGCCTCCGGGGAAATATATGCAGCGCCGCCATTTTTTAATATTTTCGAATAAAAAAAATGTCAGAGATTCCTTAAAGTATAGTCTAAATTGTGTAAAAAAAATTAAATAAAAACCATTTAAACTTCAGAGTTTATGAATTTAGAAAAAAAAACCCATTTTCCAAGCAGCCAAGGTGGCCAAACCCCTTAAGTGGTTTCAGTTTCATTTCTCATTTCAAGGTCCTTTAGACCTTGAAACCAATAAATTACTACAGTCCCTTTTCCTTAGAATAAAATCACAAATACTCAATTGGTTCCATTTTGAACCACTAGAGAATGTTTATATTGTAACAAGATCCTTTAGATCTTGAAATAAGAACTCACGAGTTTTCTTTCGGAGTTACTTTTTTGTCCGTATAAACTATACGACATATGACATAATTAACTACAATTAAAATACATAAATAAAATATTTTGTTTCAATATTAAAACGAAAATACATAATTCGCAGTAACGGACGTGTGAATATGAACCGTTGCACTGTCTTAATGACCAGGCCCGGCCCTAGACTTTTCGGCGCCCGGTGCAGTATACACTTCGTCGCCCTAATCAATTTATATAACAAAAAACAAAAATATTATACTTATTCACTTGACGATTTTTCATACAAATTCATGTAACTTTTTCTCAGGACCCGCTCAACCGGTTTGAATCAAACTTTGTACACTTATTATTTTAGTAAATTGAATGCTAATGAATGAAGGAATTTCAAAAATATTAAAAACTTGACTTATAATGTTTGAAAATTTAAACATTTTTGATGTTTTTTAAACCTAAAAAAAGTATTTAGAATCAACTTTTTAAAAATTGCTTCATTCAGTATAAATACCAATACTATTCTATATTTAACCAAAAAAAGTTATCTTGATGTCTCTTATCAGTTTCGAGAAAAGAAACATTTATGGAAAAAAAATGAAAAAAAAATTGTTCTGGAGAGCGAAAAAGCTAAAATCTCTCCAAATTGAATTTTTTTATATATACATATTGTTAATACAATTTTCACAGATGTCATTGGTTCTGTTTTCAAAACTTTCCTCTATTTTTTATCAGATTATGCCATTTGCTCGTTTGATTTAAACCAATTAATGGTATAAATAAAATTGAGATGAAGTTCGCTAGCGGCGGAAGGTCGGTGTCAAAATTTTAAAATTGTACCGAAAAATACCGAAAAGTTTGCCCAACCGCTCGCCGCCGTAATTCTGTGTCCATCCGTGTGTTAAGGTACAATTTAAAATTTTTTACAGCGAACTTCACCGCCGCTAGCGAAGTTCGTCTCAATTGTGTTTATACCATTACTTCTCTTTATCATTCATCCAAAACATTCATTCCGCTCTAGCAAAAGTGTCGTGTTTCCCATTTCCCCACATAATTCACCGAGGCGCATTCGCTCCATATCTATCTTTTTCTATTGTATGGAAATCATGTTCTGAGCTCTTTCAGCACACAATCAAATCAGCACCAAGTGCTGCGGCGCCGTGGAGCGCTTGCTCCAAATGAAATTGAAATTGTACTAGCTGATGAACTTATGAATGCAAAATTGGAATAGCAGATGATCGCACAAACGAAAAGCTGTACTAGTCGGTATCGAAGAGTGAGAATATCTTTAAGGGAAAAGATTCAATGTTTTGGTTCTTGAACGAGAATTGAAAGAGTGTTTTTCGAAAATGGAAAAATGGAAAAACCCTGCAAAATCTAGAATATGCATCGGAAAAAGTGTGGCAAGTAAATTCAAGAAATCCTTTCTATTAATTTCTAAGTATGTTTTAAATTTATAGCAAAATATTTGAAGAGATAATATGAACTAGCGGCTTCCTTAATTTGGCGCCCGGATTCAATGCGCCATTTGCACATATGGTAGGACCGGCCCTGTTAATGACACAACACTTTCTTGTTCGCTAATTGCAGCCGTTTTTCCTTGATTTCATAACTCAAACTCACACGCTGCCATAAGTTCACATAATTCTCGCCGTTAATAGTTTTTCCTTTTTCACAATAATCAATGAAAATTATCTCACGCGCATCCCAAGAAACTGACGCCTTGCCTGCAGATGGGGCTGTCTTCGACTCCCCTGTTGAGCACCGAACACAATGCTCCCGTTCCGTTCAGCTGTCAAAGTAGATGGGCTGGCTATGTAAATGCACACACCGGTCGTAACGAAACGGAACGGACGAATTGACCAAAATCAACTTTTACGGATCACATAACCTCACTTGTTGAAAAGTGACATTTAAAGAGTTCTATAACAAAATGAGTCGCGGCTATATGTAGACGAAAGCCAAAGAGAGAGTGTGGCAGGAATTGAACGAAACGGAACGTTATGGCCAACACCGATATTTGATGTAACGGAGCCGGTTTGATCGTGAAGAAACGAACGGAACGGAAGCATTGTGTTCGGGCTTTTAGTGCATTGTTTTAACAAATAGTAGGTGCGTTTTTTTCAACTGGATCAAGATCATAAATGAAAAAAACGCTGTGGATGATCCAAAAAAATTAATTTAAACGGTTGGCAATCCTGCTATGAAATGTCATGTACTTGTGTCAGCTGTACACTGCCATGGTCAGCTGTGGTTTGTCAAATATTTATTAATATTTTTTTGGCAGATACAATACATATCATAATGGATATTAACGAAATAGAAGCAGTAAGTACTTAAAGTTACTATGTATGGAACTAATACTGTGCAGATATTTGCGAATATTCTTTAATAAATACGGAAAATATTTATTGACGTTCGACAAATGTCAATTATCAGCTGACATTGCAGTTGAGTTGCAGGGCGACAACTGTGAAAATGTCAAAATTTTGTTGAATTCAGACGCAGCTTTAATGATCCAACTACTTTTCGATCATCTTAATTGTTGTTGTTTTCAATGTAAAACGAATAATCTTGATCGTGATCTAGTTGAAAAAAACACACATAATGTCAGGTGGGAAGTGATGGATACATGTTTCGTTCACTAAGTTCATCATCAAGACGTCTCGTACGGCCTCGTTTACACTCTGCTACATAATACTTTATTGTTGAAGGAACAGACGACGCCAGAATAGAATCTAGTTCGGCTTTGAGCTTAGTTGAACTGAGACCTTTCAAATTAAATATCACATACATATGAATGGGTACCAATTTTTGGTATGTTTTACAACTTACTGAGAGCGTTCGCCATAGCTGCCAAATAAAGTCTTGTCACAGGCTCGTCTCCAAACTTCAAGTTCCGGATACATGCTGGGCCAACGCATGCAAATGCAGCCAAGCGCTAATCATCATCATCATGTGTACATTCTTGTCGACTCTGGTGCGACTTCGCCGCTGTGTCGGTTTTATCACCTCAAGTCCAAGGGACTGAACAGCTGGCAATTGACCATTGAAGCTTACAAAATACGGCCATAGTGTGGACGACAGCACTCTTGCACACTGGCGTTGGCCTACATTTGTCCGACTTCGTACTGACCTACGTTGATCCAACATGTATATTGGACACCAAATTTAAGTCTTATAGACATGGTTCTTTATGTATAGAGATTACAAAATTTCAACTTACTAGGTCAAAGCGTTCTTGAGTTAGCGTGTGGGCGGACGTACGAACACCAATCCTACTTAAGGCTTTTAACCACACCTAAACATAAAATATTCAACAAAATTAATTTTTTTGTCCAAGGCTTCGTTCTATGTGTTACAATCTTTTCTTACTGAATTAAGGTTATAATACTCTACGATTTGAGCTAGAGTATAAAAATGGACATTAGACAATTTGATGTATCATGTACGCACCTACAATATGTCCTACGTTAGTTTACGCGAAGAACTCCATTCTTGATAGTTTGTGAACATTTATCATCGCGTCTATATCTTAAGTTCTGAGCTAGTTTTTTTATTACCTGTCCTAAAATAGGTCGTCTGATTTTTGAGTGTAAACATGTGTTCGGGCTTAGTATTTTTTTATGTCGCATTTTAACACATTTACACCCATAGTTATCATTTTTGATAGTCGGTGATATTTCCATAGTGGATTTGACTATAAAATATGATAGCCACGTTATGTTTACATGGTATCTCAATCGGTGTAAACAGTTGGTGATAGGACCTACTTTCGGTCATGGCATGGGTTAAGCCAGGATTACTATATGTAAACTAGCTCAATAATATATTTATAGCTTAACGGGCGTAACACCCTGATAACATTGCACCCATGCGCGACCAATATATTTCTATCAGTTGATCGACTTTTGGTAGTTAAATTATGTTGTGAATGAACTGTTAGGTATGTGAGTGACCAAATAGGATATTAGTCAAATTAAATTTTATTGTTTTGCCACCTATAATCAATTGCATTTATAATATGTTTTGGTATCAATTAATAAATAATAATTAGAGCGTATCATCAAATACATCATTTGATCTTTCATATGATTGCTTAATATTAATTGAGAAAGATGATACACATATAACTGCAGTTTAACTCTTTTTTTAACTGTCGTAATATTCAAAAAAATTTAATAAATTGTCCGAATAAAATGTTCAATGTAAAATTCCCTAAAAATCAATCACAAGCAAACGGCACAGGAGACGATCTGTACATAAGAGAGAAGCCACCGAAATTGGGAAAGACCTCATGCCGTAAGTTTTGATAGTCGTAATATTTAACTGATCAAAAAGTTTTCCGCAAACTAATTGAACAGAATATTTTAGTATAGTATGAACGTGCTTTGTATACATTTGTCAAATTTAATTTAATTTGTTAACAATGCTTTCTGTAATCTTGCAGATTTTTTACACCGAAAACCTGTAGTTTTTGTTGCTTTTATTGATTTAATCGCCTCCTCACGTTTTATTTTCCTCATAACTCCCACTGATATACATAAAAAAAAATGAATATATATTTTTTTACTTATTGAATTATATTTTTTTAATAAAACTATGTTTTTCAGATAAGTCGGTGTCGTTCGAGAAGTCGGTTTCATTCAGCGATGATATTCAAGGTGTTCCAAAGTCACACAGTCCTCAACATGCCGGTAAATCATTTTCGCTAAAAATTACCGCCGTTTGATTATACACTCAGCCTTCATTTTTTATTTTGTTTACAAACTTTACATGATTTTGGTTTTGTTTTCGTGTAAATATAATATTAACAGATACTAGTTGTCGCATGACCTACAGTTACAATTTTGTGTTTAAATTTTTGTTGTGTTTGTAATTTGGTATCAAATTTGGAAGAGCAGGAGTTTTAGTTACATTTTAGTATTGGCTTTATATTCAAGCGTTTTTACAGATAGAACGTAATGCTTAGTGTTAAGTTTGAAACAGTATTAACTGAGTGCATGGTAGCTTTCCAAAAGGCTGAGTATGAGTGTAACGTCTTCTTAATTCTTTTGATATCCAATATCAAAATTTAAAAAAAAAATTTCACACTGAAGTAATAGCTTCTTCAAAAATTTTTTCAAAAATTCCTTTCATAAATTTTTTTCCTATACTGTATCATCATCGTAGTAGGAGACTTCAGCAAGTTCCATCGCTTTATTTAAACAAATTAGTAAGAGGGAGCAATGTTGGGTGAATACTACGGGTGGAGTATGACTTCCAGTTGCAGTGTTTCCAAGTAGGTTTTGACCGGCTTTACAACATATAACCGAACGTTGACATGCTGCAAATTACTTTGTCGTGTCTCTTCTCCTATTGCGACCGTTTTTCCTTCAATGATCGGGTCAAATGCATCAATTGTAGTCGATAGCAATCTCCCGTGATTGTTTCGTTGGATTTAAGGAGCTCATAATACATTAAACCCAACTGACCCCACCGAATACAGATCATGTGCTTGGAACCATGGATATTCGGCTTTGACTTCGATGTCCAGACATGGCCAGGCTTACCCCACAATTTTCTTTGCTTCAAGTTATCGCAATGTATCTACTTTTCATCAACAGTGACGATAGGATGTTAAAAACCTTCCCTTTTCTGATGTGGGAGCAGCTATTCTTGAAAAAATGCCGTTCAACTTCAATTCGTACGGCACCCAATTTCATTACTTCTGAATCATTCCGAATGGTTTTAAACGTTTGGAAACTTTGGCAACTCCCAATGATTCTTCAAGCTTATTTTGCGTCTGTCATGGGTCTCCAAAGCTATGCTTCCATGTTGTCGTCTATCGTCTTTAAACTTTTTCGATGCGCCTGAGTTCAACATCAAAATCATTATTTTTAAAGAATCGAATCCAATCTCTGCATGTTGTTTTTTATAAAGCATGATCGCTGTAAGTCTCCACAAGAACTCTATGTGCTTCAGCTGGAGTTTTTCTTTTTTCAAAAAAGTAATTCCAAGAAATTCCCGCCAATACCCTTTGTTTTGACACGAAACTCGACATCTTTAATGCAATGAAAACTTTTTTATTTACACTTCGGCGGAGCAAAATATACTGGTATTTCAATCCTAATGGCGGAGCTTCACGATGAAGTTGGCTGCAGTATTGCCCGATGCGCAAAAACTAAGATAACACCATCTGTCGGGAAACAGCTGGAACTTAAGTCCCCAAAATCAATTAAAATACAACAATCATATTGTTTCGTAACAATATAACTTGCCAGTTTGATAAAGGATTCAGTCAAGTCTGACACGTCACACAAAATAAATTGAACCGTATTCACCGGAAAACCTTGTAATTTCAATTCGAAATGTACTGTGAAAACATTCATCAAAAATTAATATAACTTCGCATTAGTAAATACTCCCCGACTGTTTTGTTTCAAATGATAAGAATAAATTGTCAGTACAGATCTAATTGAATCACCCTATCCGTACATATCTATGTATATATATGTAAGTGTTATGTCAGAAAAGAGCTCGAGCAAAATGTAACTTAAAAGATATCTTTCGCAATATCTCCTCAAAATGAAATAACTAAATTTCTGAACAAATAAACACAGATTTTTTCATTAATAGATAATTAAAAAAATATTTGAAAAAGCTGCAATTCTAATCAATCAAACTCTTCAGAACTGTCTTAATTTGTAGCAAATTGTATACTGACTTCGACATAGTTCGAAAGAGGAAACACTGCGAGTCAAATTTTAACCGATACAGTGTAAGCCGTTAGAAACCGCAATTTAGAAACAAGAGAATAATCGTTACACTCATTTAATCTTCTTTGCCTCTAACTAGCCAATAATGAGAACATAGGAACATATTTAGGTTTAGAGAGCAGTAAATATAAGCTAATGATGTCTTATTTTATGGTAGTTGTAGAATTTAAGTTGGCTTTAACATAGTTATTTTCATTTAATAAAATGGTTTATCTATTTTGCTGAAATTTTTTGTTTTATTTTCATATCCGAAGATATATTCTGTGCATCTGTGGTGTTCAGAGATCTGTTCATTCTTATTTTTATTTCTTGTATAATATATTTAGATAGATTATTCTTGGATTGAAATAAATCGAACTGTGTGAACATTTTCGGATAATATTTTCTTCATTTAGTTTTATTTTTAATTTCACTTAACACTACCACAAACAAGAAAAACACTTTCACGTTTGTCACTATCAAAAAAATATATTTTTGTTTCTTAAAAATAATAATGCAAACTCAGCCGACACAAAACCGCCAAAACCAGCTATAAAGTCATCAACGCTTCCCCGTACTTCATCTCAAGGTAAAGGACATTTAAAGGATTTTTAGTCTAGTTCATATCCGTTCTTGAACCCCATTAATTCTTCCTATTTCCGTTCTCATCTTACTTTAGAATAACTAACATAACCTTCTTCTGATTCCAGTGCTAACAATTTTCTTTACATTTCTAGAACGTGATCGCTTAAAGCCGCCACCACCACCGAAACCGTTGGCGCTAGCTTCGACCCACCCAAACTATAGACCAGACATAGCTTTGGCGCCGGAAGTGTATAATCATTTGCGTGGACTTCAAAAGCGAGCGAAGGACCTTCGGATGGAAGTTCGCACTTTGAGAAGGTTATCGCAGGCTCAATCTGTGGCTGTTCGAGAAGATATTAAAGATGCCTTCATGCGCATACGAGCCACCCTTCTTGCGAGTAGTGGAAGCTATTGGGGACAGGGTGATCAAGAGAAGACGCGAATGTCCCGAGAGGAAGAGCTGTACAAGCAAGAAGTTATACGGCTTGAGAAAGATTTGAGTGACCTAGAATCTTCTGTTGAGGGCTTACGTGGTGAAGTAATAAATCGACGAACTAGGGTTAATATGGCCGCCGTAGAGGATATGGCTTTAGTTCTAAGTCGGGCCAGGTAAGCGATGCTATAGAATTTACGGAATAGATGTCTCAATTTTGAACTAATTACAGTAAAACAGTGGCAGAATTAAAAATGAGGTTTCCTGGACTTCAACAAGGAGTTCGTAATATTTTAGCAAATGAAATGGAAAAAGTGGTTAGAGAAGAAAAGTTCCTGAAGGACGAGCCCGACCGACTAGAGTCGGCTTTAAGACGATGTAAAAAGCTGACTGGGACATTAGTTACACTTAAGAGGTAAGGCTGCACTTTATTTGATAAAAGTTTTATCAGTTTTGCTTATCTAGTCCCTGTTTGACTTCATTTAGCTGATTCGACGGAAAAAAAAACCTTCTTACTATTTACATATAGATGAACTAGTGCACTTTCCAAACAGACATAAATGAAACTATACATAGACCGAATAGTTTCGGAGAGATTATTGTGAAAGTAACTAACTTATATAAACATTTTGGATCCTCCTCCACTCTAACCCTCTACACCCACAGCCTCAAAATTTATTTTTCTGCTAGGGATCTATAAGGTCTACTTCTGGTAAAAATTGTAAGCATCTATCTTACATTGTTCTTGAGATGTATTACGTGTTTTTTAGGGAAATTCTTATCCCCTCCACTTTCATGCTCTACCCCGCTTAAAAAAATTACTTTTAGCAGACTGTATTTGTAAACCTTTATACTCAAAACGATTTAGTTGCTCGTGAGATACCGTATCTAAAGTTTTTCACCCCCTACCCCGTACTCCACGGCCCCCACTAAAAAAATTTCCAAGTATAGAGATGTTTCTTAAGGCGTAAGGCCATGTGCATGTTAAATGCAATTTTTATGCTTTATGACTGTTTTCTTACCAATATTTAACGTTAATGGCAACAAAAAAACAAAATAAAATTACATCACTTTATTAGCTGGTATGTAAACTAGGTCATCCATTGAGAAAAAATTCAAAACTGTATTTGGAAAAAATGCTATTAGAACAACAACCCTTGAACATTTTTTAAAATGCGTAAATTCGAGTTTTTTAAACGCATATTACCTATTTCTTGAATAATTAACATGTCATTTTCATTAAAATAATGCTAGAAAAAATCTTAAAGAAGGTCTTCCATAGATAAAATTTTAAAAAATCTTCATTCAATTTTTCACAATTTTCATGGCAAGAATTACACAACAAGACCGCATTTCATTGAAAAGTATCATGGATAGTATAATTAATTGGTATTTCTAGAGGATAAATCAATGAAAAAATTATTGATTTTTTATAGTTATTCGTTTCAAATAATTTGAAAACCTATAATGATATTTTTTTCTGTAAAATCAAAATTAGTTCGCCGATAGACAGCGGACGATGCAGACGTATTGTCCACGCCAAATTACATGAACGAAAAACGATTTCAATCGATTAAAATCCTCTCAAGAAAGAAAAATCAAACTGGGATAAAAAATTGTAGAACCGGACTCATGGGGCCTTAAGTTTTAACTTCATCACATTAACCGTTTAGGAGATATGAATCTTAGAATGTTTCAATCTCGGTTTTTTTGCGTTTTGGACGCATTATTTATTTTATTATGAAAAACTCTCATACTCAACGATTACAATTCTTTAATATTGTTTTGAATGCACAAAAATTGCAAAAAAAACCGAATCGAATGTAACTCCTTACAATATCTTAGCATATGTAACATCTTATAAGAATGGTAGCAATTACAATAATAACGACGATTTCGTAAGGTCCAATCAGAAATATGGAGGCTTAGATTAAATCCCCTCTATACTTGAATAACTTAAAAAAATTTCGCCTTAACAATATTTTTATATCGCAACAACTTTCTCCTTTCCTACAGATTGGCAAGTGTTCAAGAACAACGATTACCAGTAGTCGAACCAATTAACGAGGATCCACCAAGATCAGGGGAAATATCATCAGCAAACAAGGTAAACTTTTACATTCTGAATGATCCTATATAGCTAACCCCCAAGAATGACTTCTTTAAATTTTCGTGTGTATTTACATAATTTTAATTCCTTTTCCTTATTATTATTGAAACGACATTTGATTTGTAAGCTTTAACAAGTTTTTTGCGTTAATTCCGTATCCCGGTAGTCCTCTCAACAACAAAATTATTTAATAAAATATTGTGTGTAGTTTTTATAATACAAACTTAAGTTTATATTTGAGAAACAGAAAATAATTTTTTTTTATTTTAATGTGTTTCTATTGCAATTAATTTCTAATAATTAATATTTTATACATATAATTTTGTTTCTTGTTAATTTTTTAGAGCCTTAATGGCTCTACTGTATCATTAAATTTAGTTTGCAATTGGCAGCATTTTGCAGTGTTGATTTTCTAAAAGTATATTTGGAACTATTCAGTCTTTTTCAGAATAAGTTCCCATTTTCGGTTATTTTTAGATAATTGGCGCAGTTTAAGTTTTATTGTTTATTATTAATTTATTTTACTTCATGTTCCGATCATTTCATTATATCATTAACATAATAAGTAAAATGCCGTGTTCAATATTCATTAGTTTATGATACACCATACATAGGAACCCAGTCTTTTCAGTTGCTTTCGACCAAAACTTTGGTTCCAGTTGACTAAAATGCTAAATATAGGAAAAATTCAAACTTAAAAAAATTGGAGATATTCTTATTCCTCTCACAGTCTCTAGTCAAAACAATAAAACGAGCATGGATCTCTTATTTGGCCTACATTTTTATTATGAAAAATGAAAGTGCGCTGCTCGGGCAATAATTTTTTATAGACTAACCGGATGCTGGCCATATAAAGTTCGAGTTCTTTTACGGCCTTATCTAGTGTAGAGCAGCTTAGCGACATGGTAAAAAAAATATTGCTAATCGGCTCTACACTGGATAAGGTGTAAGAAAGCACGTCTAATATATGGGAATGACCGAGCCCTATATAGCACAGGGCAGATAGGTGTGTAGTACGTTTTAATTTTGTAAACGTAGTAAGAATGTTATAATTTTTAAAAAAATTAAACTTAGATGTTGCGTACATCGCGCTCCCGGTACACTTTGTTCTCCGTCGTCAAAGAACTAAAATATAGATTTTATAGTCAAATCAAAATTTGCAATAATCTACGTGGTTTTAGTGCATAAGTATGTGGGATTATAACTTTTTAAAAACATAAATAAGTCTTTTCATGATTAAATGCTTGTAGCTTTCCGGTGTCAGTGGAGTGAAACCCCAACACGAAATCCCCGGCTGTTGATAATTCGCTGTCCTAGAGGACATGACAAATTGAAAAACCTTCACTGGAGAGGCCAGTTTTCTATAATATAAAAATTGCTGTTGGCAAGTCTCGATCTTGCGTTCTTGGCGTGAGCTTTACAACCCTGGATTACAACCTTGGTATACCTAAAAACGATCATCATCAATGGCGCGACAGCCCCAATCGAGACAGGACCGGCCGAATACCTTGTCTGAAGTTCAGCGCCCGTGCACTCCAATTTGTGCAAGAAGTGATCTGCAATATGCGTCAAAAGAGTCCTTGTATCTTTTGCGCGCTTTTCCTCCGATTTTCAATAGTTACCTTATGATTCTAAAAGTTATGCATGCCTAAATAGAAGCGAAGTCACAGTTGGTGATGTATTTAACACAAACTGCGAAGTTGAACTTCGGTTAAAATCGCAGTCGCAGTCGAAGTCGATTTGCTGTTATTATCTACTTTCGGATAGGTAAGACGGATGATCGCTTTGTAAGGTAGGCAGACGCACGAGAGGTCAATTATACTTCCACACTTCTTATCTAACATCCGCAAGACCTACATTAATTTACGTAAACCAACCTACTGAACTGCTTTCAGCTAATTATTCCCACTCAGGCCCGGTATTTCAATGTAAAGTTAACTTGTAGTTTCGTAATTTATACCAAAAAGTTAGCTCACAGTTAACTGACAGTTAACTTGTTAAGCGTATTTCCAAAAACGTTTGGTTTTTAAATTGTAAGTAAATGAGAAAACTTAACAGTTTCAGTAAGTAAGTATACTTAACAGTTTATCGATAATAAATAAATTCATAGACAGAAACAATTACAGTCAATTTAGAAATTATTTAAAAAAAAAATTAGGTTATAAACCGACAACTATCAGTAAAATATAAGCAGAAGTTAACTGATACCTGAAGTATGAGTTGAGTTAACTTGAAACTCATTTTTACTAACACTTTGTAGGTTATCTGATATTAAAATACGGAAAATTATTTTAACTATCAGTTAACCGAAACCATGGGAGTTAACTTTATGTTTATTGAAATACCGAACCTCAGTGTAGGTTTCATCTCGTTGGTAATCCGTTGCATAAAAAATGCATTCCTCAATGTCGGGGCCAACCATGTCTGCAAAACCCAATCTAAGTAGTCTGCTGCCTTCAAAAACATCTAAATTGTTTGACTAAAATTCTGCGATAGAACATTATCAAATATTATTAACAACCAACATTTAGTGATGCAATATTCACATTCAGACATTAACCTCATCAGTTTAACTCAATCATCTTTTTGATTTTCAAAATTATATTCACAATTGAATGTCCGCTTTAAAATCATTTTCAAAATTGAAAAGCGATTCATCTTCTATTTATTTTGCGAATTGGTGCTTTCGAAAATTGAATAAAATTGGATTATTTTATAGTATCATAAGTAGCTATCATTAATTGCATTCCCTTCTCATCATGTCATGAAAACAAAATCTTTTTTATGTATATTTTTTAAAGCATTTTTTTTTTTTTTTTTGTAATTTGAGAAGCAATTATCAAATATTATATTTGTTATAATTAAAATATTCAAATTCGAACAATATTATGATAAAATATACCGTAAGTCATTTATGCATTTCCAATGATCTTGAAGGGACTAATTCCCATTTTATATGACATAATGAATTTTATTATTTTCTCAGTAACACTTTTAACTACATACTTAGATTTTAGTTTAAGTGTCGATACCATTGAAAAAATCTTCGTTGTTTTTTATATTCAGTTTTGTTATGAAACTTCACAAATACGTAGAAGTCGAAATATTCCGAAAATTAAGTGTTATAGCGATATTATTATTGTTGTTTATGTGTAGGTCCTCATAATTAAACAATAAGTAAAATAAATTCAAAACACTGATAAATAAAATAAATTAATTACAATAACTTAATAAATGTATCTAAAAATTTACTTTATAGTCTCGTTCATTTCGCCAGAAAATTGTAGGTCCTCGAAAAAACAAGGCAACGTTCATTTTATTCGGAATGGTTGTTTTAAACGTAAGCTATTTTTGAAACGTGGCATCTTTGCTCCGAAACTCTAATATGTACAGTAGTGCTGCCAGATATTTGTTTGAGGGATTTATTTTTTAGGGCCGTCGAATGACGCAGTCCTAGAGGATATCGGCAGCTATTGATCGCCTTTTTTTTTTTTTTTTTTTTTAAGGATACTGATCTGGACTTAGGTGGTTAGCCTTTAATACACTGTAGTATACAATCCAGTCAGCTTAGGGATGGGAGGTCAGAAATTGGGCCGGGTATGGCAGTGTACTAGTTGGTGTTAATAATTTTGAATGCTGTTTGGCTTTGAGATGTGATCTACCAGACAGCAATGTTGCCTATAACAAATCAACTACTGTCTGGTATCTCTGATGGTGGTAGTGAATCTGATAAGAATGTAAACAAAACTCATCTGCTCAGTGTTAAATCCTTTAGTAGTGATCCTATTAAACATTCCGCACTGTTCACTATTTATATTAATAATTTCAAAGCCAATAGCAACTGAAAAAATTCTTATAAATAATTTATGCATAGAGTGGGAATTGAACCCACGACATCGCGTTTACAAGCCTAGTACGCTACCACTGGACTACACCCGGCTAGTTGCTTATTGCGAGCTAGAGATTAGCCGAAATTTAAAAACCCAATTGTTTTAATAAAACAAAATCGCTTTATTTAAATCACATTATAATATTGCACTGCTGCTACTTCTACGTGCGCTCCCGCCCCGGTGCTTTACGTGATACAAATTGACGTTGTTAATGAATATCGTAAAGTCTCACTTTCGCAGTAAGACCTGATCCTATCTACAAGCCCTGCTGCGCTTTTATACTGCATGTGTTGACAGAGAGATTTTCGGTGGTATGTATGAAACATAAGAGAAGCGCGTAGGGATTTAATTGGATAATGAAAGAATTTCGTTTTCTCTGGAAATTGCGATGTAGATTGACAAGTGGTTCTAGTTGCCATGTTGAATATGCGTGTAACAATAGTTGGTTGACTATTTGGCAATTGTAGTCTGGGTGGCTTTTTCGACCATGGTATCTAATAAATAGGGAAAGGTTGGTCTATCTTCAGATATCACTATAAGTTAAGAGTATTCTCAGAAAATCTCTAAAATCCAGGAGAATCTACGCTATAAACCCCACACCATCAAGATGGTGGTTGAGACAGTGAATGATAGTAATGAGTTTGAACACAGCAAACTGAAAGATTCATAAATAAGTCGTTAATTTGTTTCAATCATAAACGTGTTCGAAAATGATTCTTTAATGAATCACGGACTACCAAAATGATCGCCTTTTAATCAATCGAACTTTTATGCGTTTTTTACTTTATCTAGAGCAGAGTAGAAGCTTTGAATTTTTCATGATCCAGAACAGCTGCACCACTAGTTGTGGTGGTGTAGTTGCTCTTTTCGCTTGGCGCTTTGTTGTTGTTTTCGCATTACGCTAACCTGCTCTGTACTGGATAAGAGAGCAAAAAACACGCCTATTAATGAATTGCTATTAATAAATCAATAATGTATTATTAATGATTCGTTAAAAAATTATATCATCAATGATTCAAAAAAAGATGTACTGAGCAGATAGTAGACAAACAACAACATCACGACTCCCGTATGCACATCGATGCACATCAATTCTATCGTTTTTTACGAACGTTTGTGAAGCAGTTAGCGGGGATGACTTTTTAATCTCAAATGGATTTCTCTACAAAAATTATTCCGAAAGTCAAGTAATAATGGCTAAATGAACGAGATATTATTTAATTGGATTTAATATTTGTTAAAAATTGACTCTAAACAAGAAAACTGCTTAAGAAAATGTAATGTAATGTAACAAAAATAAATAAATGTCTAAATAAAGTATAAACAAATACTCCGAGAGCCTTAAAAATAAATCGCAATTAAAAATAGGTAAACAACAACTATTTTTTCTCGTGTAATTTTCTTTTTTTAGTTCAACTGGCGATGGAGTTCAAACTTCAAAGAAGCAATAACAGAGTAAAAAAACACAAATTTTTAAATATCGTCAAAGAAGTTCTTCTATTTTTTATCATTTCCCTTTTTTTTCTTGTTTTTTTCTTCATTTATTTAAATGATATATTTTACCAAATTGATTTATTGGCTAATGAAATTCCCGCCTCACGTAAAAAGAAATCGTGCATTGTCGATTCAAAAAGATTCTTCTATGGTACACCATTCCACCGTTTATTAATATTGTAGGTCAAATTTAAATACTTACTATTCTTTCTCTAATCGGTTTTCGTTTTTTAATATTCTTACACCTAATGTGATGTGAGCATCTCACTCAACATTTTTTCTTTATTCCTGGTACTTTTAACTCAAATTTCCGTTTTTTAATATAACTATTTGTCACGAAATCGTGTGTATACCTTTCCCTAAATTTAAATTCAGCTAGTTGATGTCTTCACTCAGCAATTAATTTAATATGTTAAGGGCACTTTTTAAAATTGAACACTCATGTATATCTTTATAACACTATTTTTAAGGAAATTCCTGATTTACAAAAATCAAAATATCGCTTCTTTATATAAGTATGTATAATAAAGGTATATTCTGTACCTATGTCAAAAAACATTCAAATTGAGCTTTAACATAGAAAGAAATAGTTTTAACACCTAATGCAGTTTTTAATAGCGAGGTGCTATCGCATCCATGTGCGTATTAACGTAAATTGTCTACAAGTTAATGTTAATTCGTGTTGTTAACGTTAACGCAAATAGCGACGCAGTACAGAAAACGCGGGATCAATTTGAACTAGAGATGGGTCGTTCATGAGTGAATTATTTTAAAAGAGCAGTTCATTGAAGTGAGTGAGTGAAGTAAGTCACTCCTTTTGGTGAACTGAAGTTCGTATCGCCACGTGACACACCTTGAAAAGAACTAGTTCCTTCATGAGTGAGGACCTTTTTTGTTATGTCCTCATATTCACTCTGAACTTGAAAAGAACTAGTTCCTTCGCCTGGAAAGTGATCTTCAAAAAGAACTCGAACTAGTTCACTGAACTAGTTCATTTCAGTGAGTGAGTCTGTGCTTTGCCCATCTCTAATTTGAACTGACTTCCAAAATAGATAAATTGCTCTATTCACTGCTCCTCAACCTTATTAGAGGAAATAGTGTCCGAATCAATAGCCTTAATTTTGACTTGGCAATCAGTAAGAACCTTATATAATGGTATAATTCTATAATACCGTATTTCCACCATCGCATTCCCACATCGTCTGCATTATCTTTGCAGCATCACCAGGAACTTTTGAACGTAATGAAGAACTCGAAGCAAAGATCGAAAAGTAAGCGCAACCATAATGAGAACCTTAGGTTTCCCCAAAGAAGTGGTATCTCTATGGATCCTCCTAGGCCTATATGAGGCTTGGACCGCCTTGGCTTACAATTAGTATGACGAAAACCGAGTGAATTCTTCGTGTCATATTCTTCGGATTAAGGCAGTTTAAGGTGGGTAAATCTTCAGATGGAGGATTATTGGAACTCACGTTCAGGACTTACATAGTCAAAGAAATTTTTGACTTTCTCAATCATTAAGAGATCGTCGGAACTTCTTTCCTTAAATAGGTATAACAAGAGGGTTTCAATGGAATATTTTTAAGGACCTCCTCAATTATTACCTTGAAATCATCGGCAAAGTATCACTAGAATGTCGATTCTGTGAAACCACATTCTGATGCAGTTGCCAGATCAAGAAGATAGACTCTCCTTTTTCTTCAATACTCGGCTCAAACAAATCTGATCCCACCATATAAAGTTTAGAATAATGAATATTCGGCTTTGGCGGCGATGTTAAGCCTGGCCAGTCTTATCCCACAATTCAGGTTATCGTAGTGGATCCACTTTGCATCTCTTGTCACAATACGATGCAAGAAATCTTTTCTTTTCTGACGTTGGAGTAGCACACGTGAAAAAACGACGTTCAACTTCAATCGACTTAAATTCTTACGGCACATAATTCCCTTACTTTTGAATCATTCCTAATGCTTTTAATCGTTTGACAACTATGCAATGATCGCCCAATGATTCTGTAACTTAATTTTACTGGATCTTTTTTTGGATTTATATGTTAATTCAAGGAATAGTGCTGATGTACTTATATTTTTTAGTTTTACCTAAAAGTGATTTCCTATGATCTTAAAATCAAATTTCAAACCACTTCTACTTTTTTACTTTCCCTTTAATTTAAAATTCATTAATCATAAAATCATTTACCGTTATAAAAAATGATATACGTTGTAGAAATAAATTTAAATTATTTTCCATAATAAAACATAGTCCAGGTGGCGAGTTGTTTCCATCATGGAAACGCCTAAAAACGCATGAACTTCGTGTTTAATTTAAATCTACTTTTAAATTCACATATAAATATATATAGTTAATTTTACAAAAGTACAAGAATAATTTACTAATGCCAGTAATTTCGTGCGATGAAACGTGTACTTTCACTAGAAAATATGAAATATAATGGAAAATTCAAGTAAAACTTGGATTGAAAAGTGTATCCATGCTGCTCTGAATTATTCCTTTAACTTTTTCTTATGCCCTTGTACTCTGAAATATGTACATACTTGGTTCAACATAACGAATAAGGACACAGTTAATGCAATTTATAAATTTTAATACTTTCTCCTAAAAATGTCAATAGTACTTTGTTTTCTTTTTCAATAGATACTAATTTCATATTAAGTTAGTACTGGGACATCGTACCGTAAAATCGTAAAACATCAATATTTGCATCGTCCGTTATAATCGATGCAGCGACAATGTTAATAATAAAACATCGATAAACTTTAAATAAAAACTTTTTATAGTGCGATCAATAATAAGACCTATGATCTTAAAAGTGTTGAGTTTATATATTTCGAGTATGTACACCAGAACTAAAAATACTAAAAACCTGACTCAACCGTATCTGATTCAGATCAATATTGTTTTGGGGAACTCCCTGTGAGTATGAGTACTAGTCGAAATGGAATACTGATTTAAAAATATTGATCAGAACGGACTAGTTCTATCCTAAAGATTTTTATCTCTGGATATCAATCGGATTTACTATTCTGAATGAAACTACTCTTTCAATAAGATCCTTAAGTTCGGGTATAAGCGATCAGTTCAATGGAGTTTGGTTGCGTACATTGAGGATTGAGCTGAAGATAGGCTTACAAAATTTGCAATCGTTGAATGGCAATATAAAATACTTTATTAATATTAAAATAATAAAGTAAAATTCGGAACAAAAATGCAGAAATTGTCGGCGGAAATCTCATACCAATAATTAATTAATCAAGATGAGCTTTTTTTTAAATTCGAAACCCTCTCTTCGTATTTTTTTCATCATTATTACTCATTGCTAAAATTTTTCAATATATCGAAATCTGATCATTAATTTTGAGTACTCATTCGATTATATTAGCAAATCCTGTTTTGTATAGAAAACATTTCAACTGTCTAATATTATAATTATACTGACTGTTTGTTCTATATGTGTGTGTGTTTTAAATAATAATTATTATAACTTTCTCTTCTGCTAACCATTTACTTTCTATTGATTTTCATCCGTCATATATATTTTGTTTATATTTTAATTTTTTTAGCCCTTATAGTAAGGAACATTGGAAATGACTACATAGAAAAAATTTTATGACCTTACAATAAAATCCTAAGAATTGATCCTCCGATAAATTCAACGTGTCGTATTAAATATTTTCATAGTTTGTTATGCTCACTTTTACGCTGTAGTTATTTTTAAGCTTCCATTTGGAATTCTGCTTTAGTAGCTTTAGTTTAAGTCAGATGTTCATTTTCTCGCCTTACTATAAGGGTAAATTTCACGTATCGATAAAAACTTATTGAATCATACATTTTTCAACGTAACGATCTTCATAATATTCTTTCTTCGTTAAACTGGAGTTGCTTGATAGTACAATGCTTTTTAAATGCTCAATAATATTCTGTTTCTAAGCATGAGCATAAGTTTTGATAATAAAATATCTTATATATTAAATTGTTGGTAGAGTTCTTGCATACGGAGTATCAAAGTAAGTATAGATTCGTTTTAAGTATGTATTTTTAATTTTCAAGCAGTTTCTATATAAAAAAGTAGTAATTTAAACTCTGATTTCATAACGTATTTAAAAAAAAAAAGTTTTCTAAGCCATGTAAGCTTACCCTTATACTTAGAGGGGGACATCTGCCCTATCTGCATTCCACCAATAAGAAGAAACAATTTTATTATTCAACCAAATGTTGTTCAACTGTATTTGTTATTCATTTTCCTACCAACCTAAAAATAAGAGCGCTGCCCCAAATCCATTTGCGCGCGCAGTTTAAATTCAAATGCCGCCTTAATTTTTGGACACAGAGTATATACGAATACCTATAGTTAGGATTTTGTTATCTTAGATGTTGCCTTTCTTTGACAACTTAGAAATCAGATAAACCATTTTTTATAATTCCGCAGTCGCGAGCGAGATGCACGCACAACTAAGTGTATACTTTTATATGCAAGAGCTCTACTAACTATAAGTTTTTATTGTTCATATCTTCGGTTTCAGTTCAAGTTATATTAATTATATGAATGTGCTGCAAAAATACCAAATAATGTGCTAATATTTTATTTTTTATATACTTCAGCCAATCCCAAGTCCCAGGCTGGGGACGGTCACTCTCGGCGGGGGAATCGCACCCGAAAACGCACTCGATGCTTTGTTAGACGAACTCCAAACGTTTGCAAAACCTCAATCACAACAAGGAGATGTAAGTACATATATCAAAAATATACCGGATAGACAATATGGCTGCAAAGCATAGATAATGAAGCGCACATTGAACAAGCTTGAACGAACATTTTCTTTCTAGGTGCGACTCGATGACTCAACATCAGACGATAGTTCCCAAGCCCTGCACAATACAATAACTACTCAGCTTTCGCAGTCCAGCCTATTTCCTAATAACGACCCCAATACTCTTCAAGTCAACACAAATATTGGCAACAATCTCCCGAACAACGGCTTCATTCCATCAAACATAGGCAGTCTACGGCGTCTCCACTCGTATCCCAGTGGATCGGATACAGACACAAGTCCGCCACAACCGCCCCGCCCAGTAGGCAAGCCACCAGTTCCCGAACGCAATGCAGACCTCCTGACGAAAGTAGGAAACAAGAGGATTCCACCACCGCCACCACCTCGAACAAGCTCCCGTAGTCCCCTAGCTAGTCCAACGAGTCCAAATGTTCCTCAGCGATTATCGTCAGTATGTGAATCCGATCAGCTTGGCAATGGAAGCGGTAGTGGACAAGATGGAAGTGGAAATTCAAGTGGGAACGAATCCGGAAACGATCAAACTCAAAGGCAATTAGCTCTAGAAATGCGTCATCAAGAACTTCTTAAAAAACAAAAACAGCTTCAGGAACAATACGCACGCCTACAGCAAATAAGCAAGAACTCTGTTGCTCTGCCACCAGCCGACATTTTACAATTGAAGAAAACCGGAAGTGAATCCAATCTACCCCAAAAAATGGGTCTAAGTATGACTGTAACCGGATCGATGAAGAATCTAAATGTTGATATCAATGTTGCTGAGAAGAACGAAAAGAATCTTAACATTTCGAGTGCAACTAATGATAATGATAACATCATTAGTAACACGACAGGAACGACATCTACTACAAACAAAGTCTATGAAACGGATATCCTTTAACATCAGGGGAAAACATGGAACGAGACGAACATTGATGCTTAGGAGTGGATATGAAAGCAAAACAAGTCTTAATTATTCTTTTTTTTTAGAATAGTAAAATAATTAACTAAGGCACATAACGTTATTCTCTAGGCAATTTAGCAAGTAAGCTGTAATTTTTGCTGTAACTAAGACCCGATCAACTGCGGTAACATCTGGCAGTGGAGTGTATCAGAAAATTGCACTCCCGACTCACAAGAATACGATTAAAAAAGTCGTACCACTCAAATAATGCCATAGAAAAAGCTAACTATTTTGCATAACCAAGCTAGTCTTAAACCCAATCTTTCAGAATTAACATTCGGACATCCTACTTACCACTGCCGGAATCAAATCGAACATAACATCAACTTTTAACTTATTTACTAACTATTTTGTCAAAAACAATAAGCGTAACTATGTATAACTATCAACAATTTTATATACGTAACCGTTCTTTAATCAAAATCGCAATAAAAAATAACGTAAATTCATAGGCTACTGTAGTAACGAGTCGAACTAATAATAAACTGATACTAATATTGATTTAAAACTCAACCTAATCCCATAGTTTCATTAATTTCTTCCTATTTTTCGTTTCTTTCGAATCTCATACGAATATAAGAAAAGGCCAATTAAATATACTTTCTTTTGCACTTAAGTATGAATTTATCAAACACAAAAATACGTTTAAATCATAAAAATTTAAAAGAAGTAATACGAAAACGAAAATAAAATAGAGTAAGCCTTTTTTGTTTTAATGACAGCAAATATAAAAGTTATTATTAAGAAAACAAATATTAATATTTTGTAAAAGCTTAAAAAAAATATTTTAAATTGAATGTAAATACATTGATAATTAACAAAATAATACACCATGAAATTAACATATGAATATTAAACCAAAAAAAAAGAATACAAGAGTGAATTTATGTAATATCCACAAAAAACAACCCTTTTTCAATATACAAACATTTTTTCATTCGCAACAAGGTTAATAGGTGTTTAAAATTAATTTATTGTTAAAATATTTTCATTGTAAATACTTAAAAGGAATAAAGGAATAAATCTAAACTAATTTTAAAGTTAATTACGAAGTAATATTTAATGTTTTTACGAACTTAGTTCCGATTACTTAGGCATACAAGAACGAACAATAACAAACAAATCTTTTGCACATTTACCATGTACATTTTTCATTTGTTTTTATTTAATTATGTTCTCTTTCATTAAGCGTCATATTTTCTTACTATTCAATTGTTTAATAACTAAAATAGCAATGAAAAGATCAATCGGAATCATTTGTGCTGCATTGTAGCCAGATGAAAGTCATATTTACGATGAGAAATAAAGGAAAATAATTAAATGGAATTATATCTTGTTTCACACATTACTGTTCATATCAATCATATTCCACTATTATAGCAATTACAACAGTTCAAATAAAAGGAAAAGCTAAAGAGGAGCCAGATAGCTATAACTTTACCATTTAGTTTTGCGACCAACCCATTTTTTTAGGAAAGGTAAAATATCTAAACATAAAAAATGGAGTGCGTCACGAAGCAATTCGAACTTTAACTCATTGATTTTGACCACCACGACCGGTGCATTGTCTTGATGAAACAAAACTTTCTTTTTCGCTAATTGCAGCCGTTTTTCCTTGATTTTATCACTCAAATGCTGCAATAAATTCGCGTAATATGTTTAGTGATGATATCCACACCTATTCTTCCGTCTATCTTTGTTTTGTTACTGGGCGCCCAATTAGTAATAAAAGTTTGTTGTCGTAAAAGTGAACGAATATGCATAAAGGTTAAGGCAAGGTATCAGTTGAAAGGCCCGAAAAATGCCTCAATTTCAGGATTTTTTTTTTAATATAAGTATTTCAAAATGGCGGCTCCAGCTCCCATGACGTCAGGCCGCGATTGACGTGAGTGATCTGAAACCAAAAATTAAAAAAGCTATGAAAATAGATCAAGTTTGAGGGGCCCCAACGTTTTTCGATTTTGAAAAACGTCCTGAGACTAAAATGGAAGCTATTTGAAAAAAATCACTTTTTTCACTCTTTTTTTGGCTTAAAAAATCAAATAAAAAAAAAGCTCGATGTTGGGACCCCCAAATTTAATTACTTTCTTTTAAGCTTTTATTCATTAAAATCGGTTCATTCGTTGAAGCTGTAGAACGTACCGCATTCCGGAAAAAGTGGTTTCGAAAAAACGCGTTTAAAGTTTGACGTTATAAAAAAATCGCATTGAATATCGGCCAACCGTTCCACAAATCGGTCTGTAACTCGTGAAATACATTCGATATCGAAATATCCTTTAGTCCACGTATTCTAAATATGAGCCGTTGTATTTGAAAGTGGAATAAGTCCATTTTGAAAAAAATATTTTTTCTGACACTGTAACATTATTCTATACAACACGAAGTAACTTTCTGAGAATCTATTGATGCAATTGTTTCATCACACTTTTAACAAATACAAGTAAATTTTTCTGAAAGATGGCATAAATATTTTTAAACATGTTAAAACGTAAACCGTTAAGCATGTCGATTTAAAAACGAAATGGACTTATTCCACTTTTAAAATTAACGGCTCATATGTTAAAGATGAAAATTAAAAAAAAAAAATCGAGAACTGATACATTGCCTTAATGGATTTGTTGAGGGAACTGAAAGAAGAAGGTCAGCTATGAAGAATACCCAGCAGGCAGAACATATTCGTCGAAATGTCGTAAAAACTTATCACAGTTTCAATAATTACCATTCAATTCTATCATAAAGATAAAGACAGTATGTGGAATGCTATAAAATTTGCATATTAAGAAAAACGAATTTCAAAAGGCGAATATTCATGAATTTATTAATTTAAATCCTTTCACCAACAGGTTTGATAATTACATCAGAAATTTGTACGTGTGAACCCAGTCCTAAAATAAAAAACACAGTTTGCGCAATATCATCAGGCTCCAGTGTGGGCTGGGTTTCCAGGAAGATCTTGGCATCTGGATGGTTATTCCCTATTTCTGTTCTCACTAGTCCAGGGCTTATGCTCTAAATAAAGAAATTGAAGGCTTAGGTACTTAACGAGATTTGAAGCTACAATTTAAACTTACTGAGACATGGAACCTTTTGTCTTCAAGCAATTCAAGCCGGAGCACTTCAGCAGCAGCTCTTAGTCCGAATTTGGAACTGGGATACAAGTTTAGTTTCACATCGCGTGATGTCCGAATAATGTTATGTCCAAGAATGCTATTGATATTAATAATATGGTACTCGCCCGAAGAGTTCTTCATTATTTTATATGCTTCCTTGGTGCAATATAAGCTGCCCATCAAATTCGTGTTAACAACTTCTTGTAGAATTTCTTCATTATTCTCCGCCAGTATGGAGGTGTCATTATTCAATCCCGCATTGTTAATAAGGACATGGACGACGTTGAAGCTCTTCAATATCCAGGCAAAAGCGATTTTCACTGAAGCCAAGTCCGAAATATCACATTCATGATAGTGGAATTCACCCGTTTCTTCACCGAGCTGTTCTTTCAGGCTCTGCAAACGATCAATGCGTCTCGCCAGGCCAATAACAATCATACCGCTTTGGCACAAGCGTCGTGCTATCGACTCTCCTATTCCCGAACTAGATCCTGTCACTACTGCAACTTTTCCGGTCCAACGTTCCATGCCGGAGTAATTGTGCCAACTGACTTCGTTTCCATCTTGCACGCAAATTCAATTGAAAGATTTCAAAAGAGCGCGGCTTTTTGTGATATTTGATATATGTGTAATACCATACAATTCCATATCAATAACAAATCTTTGCTTATAATAACTGCAGTTCTTATGAAGTTAGTGTTTTCAGGTTGGTGGTTAGATATTAGTTACGAAACTTCATAAACTTGCTTTCCATTACTTTTGAATATTGTCCAAAGCATACCGATTACTTCAGTAAAATATAACATAGGTTTTTGAATTGGGCTAAGCAATAGTTAGTTCATTTTTGTTACTTCTAACACATACCCCCATAAATGACTTAGCACGTCGTTGCCCAGTAGGACTTGTATTGATTACCACATTAATGCAGTATTTATTACTTGTAGTCCATTATAACTACTTTTTGCAAGAAAACGTCAATTACATTAACACAGCGTTGTCATAGACGGTTGTCATCAAAGCTACTTTCTGCATTACCAAACACTGATGAAAGCATCAATAGCTAACTTATTAATGACATCATCAATAGCGTGTAAGGCATCTTTTCATCGATGATTTCATCATTCTTGGTTATCGATGTTTTCATCACTGCAAAATCATCAATAAGTTCACTAATGACTAGAACTAATCGATGCCCTGGAAATTCTCACGTTTATACTGAATATTTCTTTGCCCTAGCTAGTACTTCAGAAGATCGCGGTTAGAAGGGATTATATAGGAACTAAGAAATGGCACCTTATGAAAGAAAATATCTGAAACTCTTAAATGGAAGTGCAGATAGGTACATATCAGTTAAAACAATTCAATGTAAATAAAGGAAAATTAAAATATTTCAATAAAAAAACAAGCATATATTATCATATAAAAAAAAAATTTAAAAAAAAACTGCAGTTAGCCAATTAATGACTGCTCTTTTGCCTTTCGACGCACAAGTTTTTAAAATGTCTATTTTGAAAATAAGCACTACCAGTAGTGTCCTTAAATTTTTCACTTTTTCTATTGTTAATAAAACATTATTTTCCATTTTAAACATTCAAAATTTCGTTGAGATGAAACTGACAGCTGCACACACATATGCATATTGCAATAGCCGCTTTCTAGCTACAGTCCAGGGGTGTGTTCAAGATTTCTGCTATAGCTGCTTTTAGCTGCTATTAGCTGCTTTTTTGTGTTCAATGCAACCAAAAAGCTGCTTTCTCGTGCTTGCTATTTGACACTAGATCTGTTCAAGATTTTTAAAAAGCTGCTTCCATAGCTGCTTTTTCTTGCTCGCACTCCCGAGTGTAGCTAGAAAGCGGCTATTGCAATATTTATATGTGTGTGTAGCTGTCACTTTCGTCGAAACGTTATTTTCAGTCTTTAAAAATGGAAGAAACTCTATCATTAGCATTAGAAATTAACGAAAAATTTAAGGAAACATTAGAAGCAGTTAATGCGGTAAGTATTCAAAGTTATTCAAACAAATGTCTTATATGCCACGCCAACTTGCGTATGTGCTTGATGAACAGCTGTTATTAGCTATACAAGCTGCTTTTGGCTGTTCAAGACCCGAAGAAGCTATTTCATGCTATGGCTGAAATTGACATCTGCTACAGTCTTGCTATGCTATGCTTTCGAAGCAGCTATAGCAGAAATCTTGAACAGAGCCCAGGTATCAGTTAACTTCTGCTTATATTTTACTGACAGTTGTCTGTTGATAATCTAAAAAAATTTAAGTAATTTCTAAATTGATTGATTAATTCAAATTCAAATTCAAATTTATTATGTCGTGAACCATATGATTACATGTACATTGGTAGTAATAGTTTGTGATCAGGCTTGTGCCTCTACAACAATGGTTGGAAAATTAAAGCTAACAATGGCTGTATTGAAATAAAATTAATAAGATTGGCTTGAAGGAAAAATGGTTAAGAAAAACCTTCGCAGAACTCAACAAGGAATGAACAGCACAAAATAAAATAATAAAAATAGTTAAACTAAAACTAAAATTAAAGATGATATTACATCATAAGTATGAGTAAATACATATATAGGTTAGATAGAGATAATTAGAGGGTTATCTATAAATTGAAGTTTGTAAATAAAATTTCTATATAAGTTCTCGAAAAAATTAGCAGCTAAAGGTACATTAGACAATTCATGCAGTAAACTAGTAGAGAAGTGCCATGGTTTGTCCACAATGATTTTTAAACATTTATTTTGAATTATTTGTAGCTTTCGTATATAAGTTTCAGCGCAACTATACCAGATAGGTGTACCATATGAAAATATGGGACGCATGACGGACTTACATATATAAGCAGCTTATTTTCCAGGCTGAGTTTAGATTTCCTATTAATAAAAGGGTATAGGATACGAATGGACTTCAAAGTTTTGGAGGCTACTTGATCGGTATGCTCGTGATATGTAAGTTTGTTATCCAGGTAGATCCCTAGGTACTTAATCTCATTTGACCAATTGATTGTAATTGTTTCTGTTTATTGAATTTATTTATTATCGATGAACTGTTAAGCATACTTACTTACTTTAAATGTTAAGTATACTCACTTACTTACAATTTACAAACTTGAAACCAAAAGTTTTTGGAAATACGCTTAACAAGTTAACTGTCAGTTAACTGGGAGTTAACTTTTTGGTATTAATTACGAAACTAGAAGTTAACTTTACATTGAAATACCGGGCCTAAGACAAACTTCAAACTTAATCAAATCTTAATTGAGACTAAAAATTACAGGAACCGTAAAGAAAAATGGAGAGAAGCTTGACAACGAGCACAATATGTCAAAATAAAAATACCTACCGTCAAGTCGTACAATGAGTTGCAATTGCTGCGTTAGTTAAACGGTGTTCCAAATTATTCGTTTTGATATATGGCTTCCACAGAACTTAATCTTATGCTGTTATTTTGGAGCTTGAAAAAATGCAATAAAAACCAATCATGCGACAAGGCGAACAACATTAAAAGAAAGATAAATCGCTCTTTCCGACGCTAGCGGCATCTAGTAAACGAAATTAGCAATTGGTTTGTTAAGAAAATACAGGTCCTAGCGCATTTTATAATATAACATGGCACTTTCCACAACTTATATGTAAAATGTAAAATGCGTAATTTTATGCGCAATGACAAATTTTACACTTTAAAAGTAGAAAATGGCTTTCAATCATGAAATTTTTCTTTAACAAAAAATGTATAAAAATACGAAGTTTTAAGGATATGCGACAATTTTTTATCCCATTTTGATTTTTCTTTTTTGACACGATTTTAATCGATTGAAATCATTTTTCGTTTATGTAGTTTGGCGTGGACAAAACGTCTGAATCATTCGCTATCTATCAGCGAACTAATTTTGAATTTACAGAATAAATAGTTTTATAGGCTTTCGAATAACTATTAAAAATCAATATTTTTTTCATTGATTTACTTTCCAGATATAGGTTCCAATTAATTATACTACCTATGATACTTTTCTTTTGTAATTTCTTCCATGAAAATCGTGAAAAATTATTTCAGCTTGACTTCATATATTATTACCAAAAATTAAAATTTTTTATAGTTTGCTTTATGCAGGATATTCTTTAAGATTTTTTCTACCATTATATTAAAGAAAATGACATGTTAACCATTCAAGAAATTGGTGATATACACAGAGAACTCGGATTTACACATTTTAAAAAATATTTAATGGTTGTTTCTCTAATAGCTATTTTTTCAAATACAATTTCGAATTTTCTCTTAATGGGCGACCTAGTTTACATACCAGCTAATAAAGTAATGTTATTTTATTTTGTTTTTTATTGCTATTGAATTGGAAAATTCATATGAAAACCGCCATAAATCAACAAAATCACATTTAACGTGCACATGGAGCCTTAAACTTAATGAAAATTTATAAATTTATTACATCAATTGGGTAATTTTATTACACTAAGTACAGTTTTTTTCAATAAAAAAATGTTAGCTGTGTTGTAAATCACTCCGTTGCTACAAGAGTAGCAACGCTGCTTAGTAACTCATTACAGTCCGCAGTTCTGACAATGATATGAATATGATACGTGAATAGTGTAAAGTAATGAAATTTAATAGGAATGCTTAATATTATTTAGCATTATTTTTCCCGCTGGCATCAAACATAGTCATGCGTGTATTAATAGTTTATATAATTATGATTCATTTAAATAATGATTTTAGGAATTAGTCTCGTAATGATCCTCATAAAACCAACTAAAAGTTGTTGATGGCCATAGGAGTATCATTAAGACCAACTAAAATAGCTTGATGACCATAAGACCACTACAAGAATTAACTCAAAGTAAAAGAAGTAGAACGTCTTATCATTGAAAATAATGTTTTTTAATAAGTGGCTTATATCGTTCTTGTACTTATAAATGTAATTACATTCTCTATTTGATAGTGGCTTCAGTTTTATGGCGAAGTTTGAATATCCTGCAAGCAAAAATGACAATTTCAGTGAAATTATTTAATAATGCTATCTCCGAAACATTTAATCAGTACGTGGATAATACAAAAGTTAATGGATTGTGGATGCTACGTCGCGAATATCCCACTGGTCCTAAAAGGTAACTATTCACTAAAGAAAATAATTTGTTTAAATAAAATAGTAAAATGTTTTTTTCCCGCTACATTTAAATTAGATACATGTGGGCGGCGATTTTATTTTCCTTGTGTCTTCTTGGAGTGTATTTGTCAGCTATGCTTTGGGATAAATTCTACTCATCTCCAACAATTGTAACTATCGAAACAAACCACCCAGTGACTAGTGTTGCTTTTCCGGGTGTTACATTATGCCGTCCTCGAGCTATCGTGCAATATAAACTAGATCAATTTCTAAGCAAAATGTAAGAACTCATTATATTCCAAATCATATCGCTCCTCGCTCAGTAACACAAACAGTAATTGTTTAGTTATGCAATGAAGAGAACATTTGTAGCCATTATAAAGTGTTGAGGAGCACAACGAACGAACGTTAACGGCTAAGTGGTGGAGGCTGATGGTATCACCATCCCACATACCATACCATAGTAACGGTTGATATTGGTACTCTTATTTGATAAAATGTTGTAGTTGGGGATATAACAATAGAATGAGAAGTGCACATACTCATGTAGTGTGCCCTTTTTGACTTTATTATTTCAATAATACAGTATTGAGATTTTTAAAATTTTTTTTAAATATTTTCTTTCCTGAAATAGACACTAAAAAAAATTATGTTTAGTCCGACTGTCCGCGGCTCATTGTTAGGCTCGTTTGCTAATTGCTATTAAACCCACGTTTCCATTAGCGTTCATGTGCATTGGACGCGAATGCATAGGCGATAGTGGAAATACTACACTCGTGTTCAATGCGAATCCCTTTGATGTGCGCTAACGCTGACCGCTATCAAAGTGTCTCTACGCAATTCTCGGCTAGAGTTGCAAACTGCTGTTTCTAAATACGCATACGCGCTAGTTCGTACGGTTTCGCGCGATAGTGGAAACGTGGCATAAGAGCTATTAAGTTGAAAATTTGTTATTGGTAGACTGTTTGGGACCACTAAAGTGAGGTGTGAGGGAGGAAGTGGAGGTAGATTTTTATTTTTTTATAATATAAATATAATAGTATTTAGCTGAAAGAAGGGTGTTCTACACGAATAAGTACGCTCCTATTATTTTGTTATATCTCCAACTGCAATATAAATGAAAGTGTATTATTTATTGTAGAGCTATTGTTGTTGTTATTGAATTATTGTAGAGTACGTTTGGTAGCGTCGTCATGTGACCACGGCATGTTCTTAATAATGTTCTTTTCATCGTAAAATACTTAAATATGATAACCAAGTTGAGGCTGTGATTTGATTTTTTTCTTTACATAAAAACCGTGAACTAATTTAAATTTTTTCCCAGCGTAATTCCTCAAGATTACACTCCGGGAGATGTGGCCATAGCCCTCAAGGAACTGAACGCATTTACAGGTCGCCAATGGAATCAGCCCAAACAAACGAATTTAAATATGATAGATTTCATCCTGAAAGAAAACAACATTAGTTTTTATGACGCCGTACGCCAGATCAGTTCAAGCTGTGACGATTTTCTTCAGTATTGTTATTGGGGTTCGCAGCAATTTCAATGTAATCAAACAGATACAGAACTTTCATTTACAACCATTAGTACTAAAGGAGGCTTTTGTTGCTCATTCAATTATAAAGCCGAGAATCCAATGCATGTTCCGTTCTCTGCGAATAATTTTGGAGTAAGTGGAGGACTCGTTGTTACTGGGCTGGATAAAATTATGGGAAACTATTCTCCTGGTCTGGTCTTGAGAGTCCATCATCCACAAGATTATCCGATAGAATCGGGCTCGGTGGTGACATTGAATCCTTATTCCGAAACGTTTGTTGCTGTTTATCCAGTGGAACTGAGCACTTCCAGAGAAGTCCTGGAACTGACCCCTCGTAAACGGAACTGCTTGATTGCTAGCGACTTTAATATACCCTACTATCGGCAAGCTACATGCATACTATTCTGCGAACTGGAAGTAATTTATAGGACGTGTGGATGTCATCCCTTTAACTTTCCATCATCTTATAATAGGAAAGGATTTTCCAATTGTTCGGCTCAGGATGCTATATGTTTCTTTCAGAACTTTGGTACGTAAACAAGAAGAAGAGTACGAGTAATTCATTTTTCTTATACCCCTGTTTTGCTTGAAATACTGGTTCTGTCTTACCATCCTTTTTTTACAGAAAAAATAGTGACAGTCACATAGTAATCTAAGAACCTACAAACAACAACGACCTTACCACATTCAGTAGACGGTTAATTGTCACAAAAGCAAATTACATATTTTTTAAATCGAAAAACAAGCCTGAGATTGAACTTCATCTTGAAATTGGTGGCAAGGAATATTCTACATACCAATAGACTAATTACCTAGGATTGACGAAAACCTAAACTGAACAACTCATTATAACAGCAATATGTACGTATTATCGGATTAGTAAGACGCAACGACCATATTGACTATCACGTCAAAGACGTCATGCCAATGCCTTCGTCCTTTACATTCTCTTGGAGCCAAACAGCCTAATAATTTTGTATTTTAATACAAAGGCACCCTTAGCTATTTTTGCTAGTCTGTCAATGTCAAAACTGCAGTCAAGGCTTGTATTTTGATCATGGTCAAGTTCACGAACGAGCAACGTTTGAAAATTATTCTCCGGTTGGTCAATGAAAATGATCGTCATGGTACGGTCGATAACGACACTATCTTATATGTTGGCATGGTAAAAGACTCGGTCTCCTTTCGAACGTCTTCTTTAGAAGCTGCTGCTGGATGAGGAGGAGGAGAAGACAGTCCTTCATTTTCTCTGTACTTGTCCAGCTCTATCTGCTAGAACGTGTTACATTCCGATGCAACAATGTTACTTACCTTGCAAAATTTTAATTTAGTCACACACTTTGTGTGAACTAAAAGGTAATCGGATACCTTAATAGTAATTGTTTTGTCTAGCGTTCAGATACTTATTTGAACGTTCTTATCTTAAATATTTCGCGATGCTTGAAATGTATATGCCAACGGAAAATAATTCTTGTTACCCTAGTGCTGGGTCATCAAGATTTGGATAACCGAAAGAAAGATTAAATCTTTCGGCCGGATAGAGTTCAGTTGTATCTTGAACCTCTAAGGAGTCACACATTTTGTAAACTAAAATAATCGTTAAACGTTAATTGCACTTTATAATTAAATATATAATTTTATAAAACTTATAAAATAAAATTTGTTCATATATAAAAACAAAATAATTTTTCGTATGTAACAAAAAATTGGTGGCAGCGGTGGGATGCATTTAAATAAAATTATATACAAGTATATAATAGCCCAGTGACGTTTTATATGTAAAACAAAATTAGTGGCAAGTGCATTCAGTGGATACGAATCCAGCAATTTTCGTAAAAGTTCAACGATTATCAAACCGGATTCGGATCGAATTCTCAAACCGAAATTCGCGACGATTGGGCAGTTCAACGGCATCGTATACGCCCCAACGACACTTTCGAGTGGGTATCCGGAAAACAGAATCGAGAATCGAGATCGACAACTCCTTGGATTCACGACCGAAGGAAGACGCTTTTAATCAGCAGCCAACGGAAGTCCCGACGTAGGAAGACGCTTTCAACCAGCAGCCAACGTCAGATCCAGGATGAAGGTGATGGTAGCAGTTATGATGTACATGTAAGTCAAAAAATTTTGTTTTCTCTTATCTAGTTTCTGCAACAGTTCTTAAAAAGAAAATATTGAAGTGAAATATATTTTGTGCGCATTTTAAGGGAGAGATACAAGTGATACCTAGTTGATCCCAAAAATTGGTTTAATATATTCACTATTGAGATTGTGTTTAAAAAGTTTTGTGTTGTGTTAATTCCGACGGCGGAGTTTTCAGTTGTTTTATTTGGATAAACGTTCCATGAAACGGTTCTGGAGCTGTGATAGTCTAAAAGATATTAGAAAATCTCGATCAGGATCAGAAGAAGAAAGTGAAGAATCGGAAAACGAAATTTTGCGCGAAAATATGGCGGTAAATTTGAGCGATCTCTTCAAATTTATTCATCCATTCGATGGAAAAGCCGACGATGCTTTTAATTTTATAAATAGCTGCAATCAAGCAATTAGTTTGGCGTCGCCAGACCAAGTCCCAGTATTGTTTAAGTACATTCAAACGCAAATAAAAGGAAATGCTCAGCTGATCCTTCTAAATAAAGAGTTTGAAAAATGGGATGAGTTGAAAGCAGAAATCAATAGTGTGTACCAAGAGCCACATTCTGCTTTACAACTACATAGGGAATTGATCGCAATCAAGCAAAATTTTAATGAGACGGTAATAAGTTACACGCAGCGGGTTCAGACACTTCAGCGAAGAATATTACAGGCTAGAAGTTCAATTGTAAAGTCTGAGCATAAGGCTGGTGAAACAGCTTATCTTGCGGAAGAAACCTTAACGGTATTCATAAATGGTCTCAAACCAAGTTTGTGTCAATATGTTATTACGCAAAAACCCAAGTCTATTGATGAGGCATGTAAAATTGCTCAGGAAGAGGAGCAAAGGCAGAATACGTTTAAAACTAATACTAATAAAGATTTCTCGAATCGAAATGCATTGCCAAAGGTTAGTGTAGTAAACAAAAAGTTTGAGTGTTATAACTGTGGAAAAATTGGTCATTATGCAAGAGATTGCAGGTCAAAAGAAAAAAGTAATAAAAGTGGTAAAGTGATAAATAGGACAAACGATAATAGTTCAGGGAACTTAAATAAACAGGATTCAGGGAATCAGAAAAATGAAACGAATAAAAGCAATAATCAAAACGGAAATACTGCAAAATCCAGTGAAGATAATGAGTTTAAAACGAGGCTAGTTAATCAGGTAGTGGAAATTAAAACGATGCTAAAAAACAGTCCTCATATATTCGTAAAAATAAACAGTGAAATGATAAAAGTTTTAGTAGATACAGGTGCAGAAATAAGTCTTATAAAAAAGAATAAAGTGTTTGAAGATCAGGTAGATAAAGAAAACAGGATTAAATTCAATGGTATACATAGTGATAATAGCACAGAAGCTATTGGGAAAGTAAAGCTGGGAATGGAAATCGGGAATCAGAATATAGAAACAGTATTTCATGTCGTAAACTGCGACATCATAAAGAACTATGATGCTATACTAGGAACGGACTTTTTCGAGTCAAATAAAATTTCCATTGATTATGAGACGGAATCATTTGGAAATTCAAGCTTTAAGGTTCACTTGGAAAGTGATGAATTTCAGTTGAAAGGGAGACGGGAAATTCGAAGATATATTCCAATAATCGGGAAAATTGGAGATGTGGTTTTTATCAACGAAGTTAATATAGATGGCATAAGAATACCTTCATGTGTTACCAAAATTGATGAAACGGGTAGGGGACAGGTATCTATATTTAATACGAATGAAGACGACAAAATTTGTAGCATTCATGAAATGAAAGGTGAACAATTTTCAGAAGAAACTCTGGAAACTTGTGACACTAAAATTAAAATTAGGGATAGCCATATGAATGACGAAGAAAAGAAGTCAATATATGAAGTAATAGACAGATATAGTGAGTTGTTTCAAGAAATTGATCCAGTAAATTTGACACAGGTTGCCGAACACACTATCGATTTGATTGAAGGATCAAAACCTGTTCATGTCAAACTTTATCGGTATCCAAAAATTCACGAAGAAGAGGTGAACAAACAGGTGGATAAACTACTGAAAGATGGAACTATTAGGGAAAGTAACTCACCATGGAATGCACCACTCTGGATCGTTCCTAAGAAGAATGATTCTTCTGGAGAAGTGAAATGGAGAATGGTCGTTGATTATAGGAAGCTCAACGAAATGACCATAGCAGACAGTTACCCACTGCCTAATATTTCGGAGATATTGGACCAGTTGGGACATGCTAAGTACTTTTCGACACTGGACCTCACTTCGGGATTTCACCAAATCCCAGTACGAAAAGAGGACCAGGCAAAAACAGCGTTTTCAACTCCATACGGACATTATGAATATAGTCGTATGCCATTTGGTTTGAGAAACGCCCCAGCGTGTTTTCAGAGGGCAATGAACACGGTACTCAGTGGTCTACAAGGTACACGGTGTTTCGTCTACTTTGATGATATCGTTATTTATGGAAGAGATCTAAAAGATCATAATGACAAACTAGAAGCAGTCTTTGATAGATTACGAAAAGCGAATCTGAGAATTCAACCAGCAAAGTGCGAATTCCTTAGGAAAGAGGTGGCATATTTAGGCCACGTGATCACTGAAAATGGTGTATCAATGGATAGGAAAAAGATCGATGCTATAGCAAAAATGGAGAAACCAGTAAATCAGAAAGGTGTCAAGTCATTTTTGGGTATGACTGGATATTACCGGAGATTTATCAAAAATTATGGTAAAATTACGTCACCTATAAATAAATTACTCAAGAAAAATGAGGAATTTGAGTGGGGTATAGAACAACAAAACGCATTCGAAAAACTAAAGGCAGAATTAATGAAAGAACCAATTTTAAAGTATCCAAATTTCGAAAATCAATTCATTATCACAACCGATGCAAGCAATTACGGAATTGGCGCCGTTTTAAGCCAAGAGCATCAGGGGAAAGACCTACCTATTCAATATTTATCGAGAACTTTAAACAAGGCTGAAAAGAACTATTCAACTACAGAGAAGGAATGTCTAGCAATTGTTTGGTCAGTCAAACAGTGTAGACATTATCTTTATGGAACTAAATTTTTAATCAGAACAGACGATCGACCATTGTTATGGTTGTTCAACGTAAAAGATCCTGGAAGTCGTTTGGTCAGATGGAGACTGAAACTTGAAGAATATAACTATTCTATCGAATATAAAGCTGGAAAAGACAATGTAGTGGCGGACGAGTTAAGCCGAAACATTAGAATGATAAACGGTGATGAATATGATAATGATGTAATAGATATGTTGAACGAACTCGGAGTTGTCTCACGTGAAGATATGACTCAATCAAAAGAGAATCAGAAGGAGCAATCCAATAAGGATAAAGTTCATTCTAAGGATGAAGAACGAAACAGAGAAGAACCTCAACCAAGTACAAGTACAGGATTGTTAATCGATCAAGACAATAACGCAGAAAGAGTTTCTGAAGACGAAACAATTGAGGATATAGATGACCATGAAACGAATGAAATACACGACGACGAAATACGAAATGGTTTAATAAAAGAAGCGCATGACGGGTTTCTAGGAGGTCACAGAGGCATTAATGCCACTGAGGAATATATTAAACGCAGATTTCAATGGACTAATATGAGAAAGGATATCGAAGAGTATATAAAAAAATGAAGTGCATGTCAGAAAAATAAGATTGTCAGACAAAACATGAGAAATCCTATGAGAATTGTCTCAATGGCCGATAATTCATTGGAAAAAATTCATTTGGATTGCGTCGGACCATTCAAAAACGGTACAAAGAATGAAGAAACTTGGGGATTGACGATTCAAGATAACTTAACCAAATTCATTAGATTCGTGCCAATGAAAGATATAAACGCAGAAACAGTTGCAAGCAAACTAATTGATGAATGGATAACTTATTTTGGTATCCCTCAAAATATACTTACTGATAATGGATCAAACTTTTGCAGTAATTTGATGAAAAAATTAGAAAAAATGTTAGGTATAAAACATATCGCTACAAGCTCATCTCACCCACAATCCAATGGTAGTGTAGAGAGAGCCCATGCGAAACTCACCGAATATTTAAGAACGACTAGAGAAGATTTATTGCAACAAAATAATTGGGACCTAAAACTTCGATTAGCAAGTATGAACTATAATCAAACAATACATACAGCAACAGGTTTCACACCACATGAGTTAATGTTTGGACAGAAACCTAGGCCAATATCCTTTATAAGAAATATTGAACCAGAAAAAACAGTAGAAGATTATGTGGATAAATTAAAGAATACCTTAGTCGAGTTATGGAAGGACGCTAAAGGAAGGGATTATGAAAACAAAGAGAAATCGAAAATTAGATATGATAAGAAGACTAGGAAAGAAATACCACAATTTAAAATTGGAAACAAAATTTTGAGAAGAAATGACAGACGAAAAGGAAAAACTGATGATTTATGGCTAGGACCATACACGATAACTAAAGTTAATAAAGATAGTGTTCAAGTTAAGATACATAGAAAGATAGTTCAGATTAACAATAAAGACGTTAAGATATATGTAGAAAAGTAATAAATATAGTTTTACTTTAATTTCAGGCTGACTAAAGCCATAGCATTTGATGTTAAAAAGGTGGAAAACCCAGGAATCTATTTTAAATCACTAGGCGATACCAGATTTGTAAGCAAAACTATTAATTTAATACGGCCAATAGAAATAAGTGAAATAGAGGAAGAAATCGATAAAATTAGTACATTAGCAAACAATATAAACGAAATTTGCACAAACGAATTAAAGCAGTGTAAAAATTTCAAAACAAATTGCAGGTTGCAAGTACGTAGGTTAAATCATAATCTCAATACAATTTATGGTTTAATGGGAATAACTCCAAATTTAAGATATAGGAGGGGTCTACAAAATTGGGTTGGAACAGGGTTAAACTTTTTATTTGGAACTATGTCTGCCGATGATGCTGAACAAATTGAGAGAATTTTAGATGTTGTCCAAGAAAATGAAAACAATATTAAAAATGGAATGAAGGATAATTTAGTATTGATAAAGGAAATTAATAAACAGGCAAAATTTATCAATCAAGAACAAGATGATATTAAATTAAAATTTAACGAAATAATCAGGGAAATAATGCTAATTAACAATAATACAAAAGAACAGGAAAGACTCCTAAATTTAGAAGTATATTATGATGAAATTTATGGTAAGATTAATCATAAAATAGAGGTAATAGATTTAAGAATAGAAATATTTAGAGATGCTATTTTATTTATCCAGGCAGGTATATTACATCCATTTATAATAGAACCTGAAAATCTTATTATGGAATTAAATAAACTTAAGGAAAGGCATGATTTGGTTGTAGAAGCTAAGTTAGGCAACTACCAAGAATTGGTAAAGGATTTACAATTAACAGCCTATATTAGAGAGAAAAGAGTTATAGTTGTTATAGGAGTAGACGCTTTAAGTTCACAAGAACTTGAGATGTTTGAAGTAATTAGCTTACCATTAGTAGAAAACGATCACACGGTTTTAATACAGAATTTGGCTAAATATTTTATTGTAACAAAAGATCGAGAAGATTATATTACCACAGATAAAACAGATTGTAGGAAAATAGATGAGAAAAATATTTGCAGTCCATTACCTTTGAGAACAACTTATGAAAGAACTTGCATTACCGACATTTATCTCAGACAAGAATCAAGATTATGCGAGGTCAAACAAATACAATCTCAATTGGATATTTTTCATAAATTAAATAATAACCAAATTATTTCGGTAACTAGTACAGATACAAGACTACATTGTAAATGTAAAGATAGTGAAGAAGAATGGAAAAACGTACAGGGAATATGCATTGTGTCAATCAAAGACAATTGCAAACTTTACACTGTATCTCAAACTTATCAATCGCAAGCTAATGTTAATAACGTATTAAAAAGCAAAGACAAGATAGTAGAATTGGAGGATTGTTGCGATACAATTAAATTAAGAGATATCAAAATTAATGACAATATTAACATAGGAAAGTTTTCTAGTAGTAATTTACATGAGATAAGAGATCTAACTTCAGAAATTATAGAACAGTCCAGTTTCTGGGACAAAGCTGTAAAACCATTTCCAAAATATGTAAGACAGAATTCATTTACCGGTTTTATATTTGCTTTATTGTTAATTTTAATAGGATATATTTTATTAAAATATTGTAAGCCATGTTTGGGTGGCGGTTGCTTAACATTGTTTAACAAATGTTTTTGTTGGAATTGGAAAAAAAGAATTAATACAAGGTCATCAAGACCAACAGAATTTGCAGTTCAGTATTCTGATGAAAGAAGAACATCGGTCGAGGCTTCTACTTCACCGGAAAGTTCAATCAAATTAAGATCTCAGAAGCTGTAAAATAATAATAGAAATAAATAAAGACGAAAAAAAATATAATATTTCTAAACTTATGTTGAATTTAATATTAGGAAATTATATTTTTACGCTTACATTAAATTTTTGTAAAGAACATTGTAAACTGAAGGCATATACAGATGTTAGAAATTTCGGGACGAATTTCATTATAAGGATGAAGATGTTACATTCCGATGCAACAATGTTACTTACCTTGCAAAATTTTAATTTAGTCACACACTTTGTGTGAACTAAAAGGTAATCGGATACCTTAATAGTAATTGTTTTGTCTAGCGTTCAGATACTTATTTGAACGTTCTTATCTTAAATATTTCGCGATGCTTGAAATGTATATGCCAACGGAAAATAATTCTTGTTACCCTAGTGCTGGGTCATCAAGATTTGGATAACCGAAAGAAAGATTAAATCTTTCGGCCGGATAGAGTTCAGTTGTATCTTGAACCTCTAAGGAGTCACACATTTTGTAAACTAAAATAATCGTTAAACGTTAATTGCACTTTATAATTAAATATATAATTTTATAAAACTTATAAAATAAAATTTGTTCATATATAAAAACAAAATAATTTTTCGTATGTAACAAACGCTAGAAGAAATGAACATCTTGTGGTTTACTTCTTCAACGGGCCTAGTGACCTTGCCGCAACCGAGAAACCAACTCTTCATTGAAAGCTTTAATCTCTAAATGGTGTTCGTGTTCTCATGGGCAGCAACGCGTACCTACCTAACTACCTACGATCAATTGAGTTCGCTACCGTGCCATGTTGGAAAACTATTTTTGGACCAAAATTGAATGGACTTGACATCAGTGATATGTGGTTCCAACAAGAAGGTGCCACATTCATATATGTACAAGTCTCTAAATAAACAATCTAAAAGCCCGCTAAACATATAGTACTACACATTAAAGACTTACTAAACTAAACTTGACTAATTTTTTTTAACTATACCTACCAGTCCGCTATACTGACTGAGGAGTACTAGGGGTTAATGTAGGAAATTAGACATTGAGCCCAATGTCATCATACATGCACATGTGTCTTGATATGGTGAATATTTTCCAGCTCATTGCAACGAGTGATTGTAAATACACCAGCTCCTTGAGTTGAGGAAGTGTAACCGAAGCGTGGCAATTACCTTGTCCATTTCACTGAGTGAAGGGGCTATACAGTTCCATTCTGGGTTCAGCTAAAAGGCTGTCCTACCTCAGACTCTTGAAATGAGGAAGACTTGCCCATGAAGCATGAAGAGAATAAATCAATTATTTAACTAAAGAACACTATGCTATCCTCAATTTTATCCTATAAATTAAAATTAATAAACATAAACTTAAATAATATGTTTTTTCCGAAATAGATTATTTTAAGACGTTAAAATGCAGACACTGTTTACCGAACTGCTATGATGTTACTTATAGATCGAGTACAGATTACACTGGTCTGTTTCAGCATAATATTTCAGCAAGCAGGATATAGTGAGTTTATAACGATTACTCGACCGTGCAATTATGTATTTAGAATGTATTTTCGCAGTTCATCCAACAACATGAGCAAGGATAGCTTCATAGTGCGGGTTTATTTGGCAAAGCAAATTATACCTTCCCACAGGAAAATTATTATCATGTCCTTGATCGGCCTTCTAGGTAGTGTAGAGACACGTTTCTAGTAGGGTATATTCTCCTTATTTTAAGGATATTTATATGCCTTTTTCAGCTGATCTGGGCGGAGTATTCAACCTTTGTATGGGCATAAGTGTGGTGTCCATAGTGGAGTTTATATACTTCTTTACTTACAGGTTGCGTAGAAATTACAGATCTCAGTCAGCCATTATAGTTGTCAATTGATTGCAATTCATGTTTATAATAATATTGTTGTAGTGTTTATTTTGCTTATTGTCCTATTTAAAATACTTTCCTTAAAAATGGTAGTAATAAAAGAATGTTTTCCGAGTCAAAGCGACTTCATCATAGACTATCTGGCGAAACGTCGTCAACAACTTGAGATTTTACAACAACGGAAATTTAAAATATCTTGTAAGCATATAGAATAAAATACAAAGATTTTTCGAATTGATCATCCTATCCAAAATTTCATTGCAGTTGTTCCACGAGCAGAAGACAATGTTATTCCTGGTGAGGAACATTTAGATCATCATCAAAACGAAAATTTAAGTGAAACACTAAATGGCATGGAGTTACTGACGCCTGTTATAATTCCTGTTCAAGAAGAACCACGTTATGTCAAAAATTTCAATGCATTTATTCAGCAAACGCATCAGCATTTAAATCAAGTTTTGTCCAACAATCAGCGAATTGACGATGTCCACGAAATTGTTACCGAAATACAGAAACCAGTTCAAACTAATGCATGTGTTGCAACAAATAAGGATATAGAAACCGAAGAATTGCAAAGTGAAACTGTTGCGATTACTCCCAACTACCCAAAGCTGGAGAATTGTAGAGTTACAAGTGATTTGTATTCCAACCGTTCACAAGAATCACATGAAGAGCGACAGAAGGAAGCGAATTCAGAAAGAAAAGCCTTCTTCAATAAAAATAATAAAAATATTACTAAAAATGGGACTAAAGTAGGTAATAAATTATTACACACAAAAGATATCGGAAGTGCTCAACATCAGAAGGCTAGAACAATTACAGCTGGAGTACTATCAACACGATCTGTTAGATTATCTCAAAGTGACCACAATAAATTGGAATCAGCCAAGGCCTCTACTTTCGGTACAAAAAAGAAAATCCAAATGAACTCCTACACAAATCGAAATGAAACAAAAAGAATCCCTGCAGCCGCAGGAACATCACAAACAGCACGCACAGTAAAGTTTTCGCCACGTAGTACCACCACAAGCGATTTAAGGATAAGTGCTTCTAATAGTTCAAGGTCTGAGCGGTCAAACTGGATCAATCAGAAAGTGTCCCAAGTTCCAGTCACTGTTATTAACTTGCAACTATAAGCGTTGCCGCCATGTTATTAATTATTATTGCTATGTATTAAATACCAGGAGTTTGATAAACAAGTTGGATTGAGTATTTATTTTCAAAAATATTTTATTTAATGCATAAATGGGCATCCTGTGTGATCTAGATGCAGCTCCCTTAGGCCTTAGCTCGATTTTCTTAATAATTATAACTGTTCAATAAGGACGCTCGAAATTTGTTAGGTTATAGCGGCCATGTTGTTAAAGCAACAGCGGTCAAACTCTATGAATGATTGGATGCGGCGCTTTGATGGAAAACCATATAGTATGTATTAGTAACTGTGTTGCTAGCGTCATTTGTCGGAGTCAGTATCGTTGGTAAGAGCTGATTCCAATTCAGTGGTAGTTTAAACGTTACTGTGGTGGGATTTTGTGCAAAGGCAACTCGACTCGCCTTTTACTGTTTTCGCGCCCATATCGTTTTGTCCCTTGTCGGTTTTAACGATTTTATGCAATGGGATAAAAGTAAGTAACGAGTCAAATTGAGCTACTGTCCACTTCCCCATCCTCGACTGAAGATGACTGGCACAGGTGGAGTAGACTGTAAGGACATTAATAAAACAAGAAACGGTGAGTGGTGGATTCATATCAGTGTGTCGCTGGTTCGAATTTTCCGGGAAGTTTTTTTTTCTTTCTGTTTTATTACCTTTCGCTTATTTCAGTTATTTGGGATACCCCAAATCCGCTAGCTCCAACTATTGCAAGTTAGGTACAGAATCCACTATAACTGAATATGCGTTAAAGCAGGAAATACAAATTTTACAGGAATTAGTTTTATGCATAGATGTATTAGTATAACTGGATCGGCTGTATTGCATAAAATTCCTATATGTGGGACTAATTCATTTCTGACAGTTGTTTCCATCTTTCAAAAAAATGTTGTACGGTTTAATGACAATCATTTCTGACAATTGTTTTCACCACAGCGTCGGAGCAAAAAATTTTCCGGGTACAGTACGTATGTGTCTATTTTGTAGCCCCCACTAAAATTTGGTTTAAACTTAGGAACTTGTTCGTGAGATCCTAAGTATAAACCAAATTTTTGGTTTAAACTTCGACTGTGAAACCGGCCCTAAGTATGTACATTAATTATAACATCCGTTAACTCCTTTTAGCAGTTGTAATACGGAAGTCCTTAAAACACGAGTTTATCAATATTGAACGGTAACTTCAGAACACTTTAAGCCACGATTTTGAAATTTTCAATACGGCGATAACTTATTGGCATCCGTGTGCACCTTTTGGATTAAATTAAGGGCTCATATAACCCTGTCGTAGCTTAAATACTTATGGATAAAGGTATCGGCCAATATTCTTGAACTAGTGTTTTAAGGATTTTTTTGTATGGAAGGTACGAGAAGGAGTTAAAGGATTTTGCTGACTAGTAAACTTGAACTTCGTCTTCACTCAAAACTAATTTGTATAAAATTCCGAATTCGTAGCTAAAAGATTACTTGAGTTATAGTGAGTTTCGTAAATTAAGTGAAGTCATTTTTACAGGATATTTGTATGGCAGCCCCTCGAAGGACTATTAGGATTTTCTTCATAAATAATGTTATAATATTACTCAGGATTTCGACTTTAAAATTGAATTATTCTTTATAAGGTCCAAGGTACAAATAGCAGCGGACCGAGGTACAACCTATAGTTGTACCTTGGTCCGTTTGAGGTTCACTCCAAAAACCGTTTCAGGATCCACCAAATTTAGTCACAGCAGTTCCAGCTATAATTAATTTTGTGGTTAAACAAATAAGCTTTCATATGTACTATTTCCTAATTTACATTTGCTATTGGTTTAATAGATTTAAGGGTTAATATAAAATTTGGACCGAGGTACAGCACCTTCCCCTACTTACTTAGTGGTGTGCCTTAGGGATCAGTTCTAGAGCCACTTCATTTTATAATTTATACCTCTGAAATACCTAGCATCCAGCTCATGATTGTTCACTGATGATACGATACGATGATACTTTTTCGAAACCCGCTGCTTGGAAATTTAACTCTACAGAGTGACTTGGACAAAATATATGAATGGTCAGGATAATGGTGTATTTCGCTAAACAGAGTAAATTGTTTAGTTTTGAATATTGAACCAAATAATCCTAGTATCCGTAGTATCATTCATGGTTAAACTTTCAGTTAAAACATATTCACCTCGAAACAAAATTCACTTTTGTTCTTCCTATCGATGTACATGAGTGTGATTCTCCATCTCTTTCCTTTAATATTACAGTCTTTTCACTGCTCGTTACCGAGGAGTTGACGACTAAATTACCTGAAATACTACCAGTGAATATACCCGTTATGACTACTAAATTAACCACGCTACATACCTGTGAAAATCGTATGATGCAGAACACCACCTAAAATTAAGGTACCGCTTTCTTGCAGAATCAGTCACATTTATCAGATTTAAATCGCGTAGAAAATGGTTTTTGTTGAAGATCAAGCTTCGACATATTTGAAACCCCTCCTTTGACATCATCCTGCTTGTAAGATTATATTCTAGGCAATTACTGCCAAAATCATTACAATATTGTAAAGAAGATTATCAACAGATATGTTTACTGAGAGTGCGTCATATTTGTATGACAAAGTAATAATACATTTTTTTTTTCAAAAACGTACAATATGTTTACATATTCCAAACAAACCAGCCAATTGTTTTCACATCAGCACAACTTACATGAATCACTAATTGAATTTCAAATCAACAATTGATATATCAGCGGAATAAGCATGTTTCCAGATAAGTTTCAATTAAGATAACATAGCATAGTATTATTTAAGGGGCCGATCACATCAAAAACCCATTAGTAGTTCAGATCTTCAAAATGAAGGTACTTTTAATTTGTGCTCTAATTTGCTTAGCAAAGGCCAACAAACAAATAGAGTTAGCACCTCATCACGCCGATTTACTGCTCTTTGACAACAAACAGAACACATTTCCGGGAAGTGGAGCCATAGTGTCCTTAAAACATATTGTCACGGCTGCCATCAACATAAAACAGTTCGTCAAATGGGAAGTAACACACGGCAATTCAGAGTTCGGCGAAGACACCTTCACGTCTACTGTTGCATTCGTTCATCCCAATTATGAGTCCGCTACTTTACGAAATAATTTGGGAATGATCGTTTTGCCGTATCCTATAAAAATCTCACCTGCTGCACTACCTGTCGGTCTTCCGAATTTCAATTCGATGGTTCCACTTATGGGAGAGTATGGACTTGTTGCAAGCTACAATACACTCTTGAGCCGAGATGGTACTAAGTGCATTTAATACAATATTTTTACGTACATCAAATTTAATAATTCCGATTTCCAGATGAACGAAAGTTACGATACGGTCCACATAAGGTTGTCAACAATCAGGAATGTGAGAAAATATTCCCGAATATTCAAAGCATGTCCGACTATTTCTGTGCTACCCAGAAACTCTTCGCTGCATGCGGGGGCTCAGAAGGAACTGGTTTTGTTGTGGAGGTCGAAAAGAAACGCGTCTTGGTAAACATAAATTTAACAACTTTATTTCATCATTTTTATAACCACCTTTTTGTTTTTTCAGGCTGGAATTATGTCGTATGGGAAGATTTGGGAGGATTGTTCCAAATCAGAACAAGTTACTTATATCCGTATCAGCCCGTACGTGAACTGGATCCGGCAGAAAATAAAATAATTTACTTTTTCCTTATGCATATAATGTCCATCTATGTATGTGTTTGATTAAGAAATAAAATTCCTTCCAAAGTCATTATTCTTGCCATATATTAACAAAACTTATTCCATCCATCTATCTGTCCGTACGCACGATAACTCAAGAACGCCTTGACCTAGTAGGTATCTTGAAATTTTGAATCTGGATGTACATAGGTCGAATTTGCGAGGTTAAGTTCGTTAAAGATCATTTTGATCCAAACCCTTCAGGTGGGATTCTAAAAGTCTTGAAAACAGGCGTTCATGAATATTGACCAATAACTTCGGAACTTTTGTACACGTTGGTTTTCCAATACTATGGATCCTATTTTGGTGACTAGTGTACGCAGTGGATCAGCGCTTCGCCTCTTCTTAAAAAACTAAGAAACTTTCCAACAGTCCAGTTGCAGTTGAAATACGAAATTCTGCTCCATGAGTCCTTCGAGATGCTGCCACACAAAAATCCTGTAAATCTTCACTCAATGTACGAACTGATTGTAACTCAAGACGTAGAAATTTTGTAGGAAGTAGTTTTGAGGGGAAATGAAATTCGAGTCAGTAAAATTATTTTATTCCTTGGAGTAGCTTCCATACAAAAAGTCCTGAAAACTCGAGTTCAAGAACATTGGCTGATACACAGGGGCGAATCCAGACTTTACTGTTGGGGGAAGAGGGGGCGGAATTTATTTTGATTTGAATTTTTTGTTTGATCAAGTTCTGTGTGATTTTAGCTACATAGTCACCTGATGACGGGATCATATTGTTTTCATCGCCAAAGTTATGACCTTACCATCTTCAAGTTTTTGTTTCTATTCATTTTTTAACTAACAAAAACAACAACAATCTTTGAAATAAGCCCTACTTGATTATCCAAGAATAAAAATTACCAGAGATATGAATTTCCGAAGGGAAATTGGTAATCTTTACTATACTAACAAAAATATAAGATAAAAAAAAAAATTTAAATCATGTTTTTTTCCACAAATTCTTCGAGTACACAAATTTTAAAAGAATCGGAGACGATAAGGTCACACTTTCAGCGATTCTTGATTAGATGCCCCTTTTTCTTTAAAATAATTGGGGAACCACAATAATTTTCTTCGATTTTTTGACCCCGATATTCAAGGATAAAGAACAAAGTATTTATCCTTAAAAAAAAAATCAAGGATAATTTTTATTGCGTCAACCATTCCCAACCCTTTAAAATAAGCCATATTTTATTACTCTAGGATAAACATTACCGGAGAGATACATTTCCAAAGAGGACTCGGACACCATTTTTTACTAAAACTAAAACTATTTGTATAGCAGTTACACGAAGCAGTAACATTTAGCTCCAACTATTGAAGAACCAACGAACACAAAATTTCAAAGTCGTAGCTTTAAGCGTTCTGAAGTTATTGATAAATATTCTTGAACACGTTATTTGAGGACATTTTGTGGCAGCTACCCAAACGAACTAATTCAGTACAACTTTTTGATTTCCTAGCTCAATGATTTCTCCAGTTATAATGGTTTTCAAAAGATGCACATGAAGGATTCACTCAACTTTCTGTCCAGAAAAATTTGCTTACACAAAAGGAGCGCAGTCGAGGTAGCTACAGTAAAAAATTCAAGCAGATATTGGAAAAATTTACTACGCTATAGCCGGTACCAAGCTCGGTTGAGACAAGATGAGGGAACATAGAGTTAGTTTGAATCATAGAGATATACGTATATAGTGGAGCTGACAAGCAGCAACTGTTTTGAAGGCGGACGATTTCTCGCAAAGGACCGGGAATAAACACTATGCTGCTATCAGCATCTTACTTACAGGTGCTCGTAGGTATGTTACACTCCGGTCTTAAAAAAAAAAAAACAAAACCTTTGAATACTAGGGTACTATTTGCATTTCACTGCCACCTGGCATGAAACGCTCCATACCAAAACGTTCGATTTTGCAACAACATGGCATCTTGTCGTCTCGCTATGGTCTGAATGGCCAGTAGCAGTAGCAGCACCTGTGCGCCTCAGGAAGTAGGAAAACATTATGACATAGTTCGACTCGCGGCTGAAAACTCCCTCTTTGTTCCAACCGGGGTGTAATAAATAAGTAATACTGACTCTCCAAGTCGGGGGTTGGGCGAGGAGCTGATAACGCATTTCTGGAAAAAAATACCCACTGTTCAAAAGCCTTCAGGTAGCCAGGGCCCGATTTGAGCTGTTGCGCAATTGATGGTTGGAAAGATTTCGAAAAAAAAAGCCTTTCCCCTGTTTCTTTGTTAGCCCCACCCCTAAGGATAAAAAAATCCCCTACAACATTCTTTTTCTTTAATAGTGTACCAATAGCGATCTCGAATATATATACATACATACATATAATTTTTAGCAAGTTCTACTTGAATTATCCTCTACCCACTTATCAATAGGAAGTCAAGGCTTTCCACGGAGAACAAACTACTTATTTACAAGACGGTAATGTGAGCCTTCCTTACATATGGCGTTCAAGTATGGAATTTTTCCGCCAAGGTACATAAAAAACGACTCCAGATAATCCAGAATAAGTGTCTCAAGATCATCCTGAATAAACCCTGGGATTTTTCTACTCGATCGCTATATCAATTAGCTGATATACCACTAATAGAACCATTTGCCAAAAAACAAGAAGAAAACTTCATTGCAAAGTGTGCACACTCAGAAAATCCATTGATCCTCTCTTTCATTTCATCATAAAATTTTCAGTTTATGAATTCACATCCTAGTCAATTTAGTTTAGTCTTAGCCTAGTTTTATTAAGTTTTAAGGCACCAATAAGGTTTTTTTAGTTTCAATTTTCCTTATGAAAATTAAATACCAAACAAAAAGTTTTATTAATTTATGCACAAAAGAATAACATGAATTACTATGGCCGAAAAGATATGAGATCTAAGCTCCAATTCAACAGAAACATTGTACAATTTTCTTTATAAATACTTATTTGGAACGAAATAAACATCTATCTATCTATCTAAAAGTTCTACTTGAAGCTGACGTGCTTCAAGTGGGCTAATTCGTCCTTCGTCTTAATAGGTTGTCAGGATTCGAGATAAAGTGAGGTGATTGCTTAGGCTGAGAAAGTATTCGCAACAGCATGAGTGCTACCTACCACTTTTAACCCTTAACCTTAAAATGGCATTCTCTCTCGAAAGCGAACTGTGGTAATTTCTTGTTTATATGTAATGCCGTTTGGCCTTTGCAAAGCTCTAGCTTCATTCGTAATACCATGGATGATGCACTGCTGGTATTGATATCATAATATCGTCAACACCAGCAGTGTATCACACAATACTTAGCATTATACGAGATAGAGGAACTGGTATATATCTAGTATTAAAAGTGTTTCGTGGTATTCAAAATAACAAGGACTCTAGGTTTAGTCATACCAAACGAAATTCATACAAAATTTGGATTCCATAGCAAAACCCATGACAATAAAACAGAAAAAGGGGTCGAAAACAGATGTATAGTATGCTAATGAGTACACAGAATCATTTATGAGATTGAAAACTTTAACATCAGTACCCATATTGAAATATTCAAACTTCTCGAAACTGTTTATATGTAGTAACGACAAATGCATTACAAATAGCAATAACAATTTTAAAACGACAAAATGAACTTCTCTCATTTTGTGAATCATGACAAAGATGATGATGAAATAAAGTCATAACCGTTCCGAGGCAAAACAATTAAAAGTTATAGTTTTAAAAAAAAATTCTCCGCGTATACCTAAACTCTGCATTGTTGCGAGCATATATGTACCTATTGTAGTTGTAGCATGCAATATTTTTCAATATTGTAATCTTTTTGTCGGCTAACTATCAAAACCTCTAATTGAAAATTCTGGTCAATTCCACCGGTATCTTATCTCATGGAAAGTTTATTCAGCGAACAACCTCGTAACAATTGAATTATTTAAACGGAACAGCTTTCTCAACAAAGTATCAGTGCAACTTTATTAGAGCAAAATGAACGTACCGCTAGTCTTAATTGCAATTTCCCTTCTTGAGTTATCGGTAAGAAGTATTTATTTTGTTGTATTCGTTACAATGTGCTAATTTTTACTCCCTAAGACAGGTAGTGCTAATATAATTCATCCACGAATTATAAATGGATACAACGCAACTGTCGGTCAATTTCCGTGGTTGGTAACTGTTGCTGGCAAAACAAAGTCCGGTATAACGATTTTCTGCAATGGAGCCTTGATATCCAATCACACAGTTATAACTGTTGCGCAATGCTTAGACAACATTAAGAAAGCTTCACTTGGATTAGGATCAATAAAACGAGATGTTCCTTTAGTTCATATGTCGACCAGTAACTTTGTCATCCATCCGAACTATAATGCATCCACATTTGCTAACAACATAGGCATTATACGATTTTCGAATCCTTTAAGCTTTACCAGGTTCATAAGGCCAGTCCAGCTTCCGTCCAATTCACAGCGAAATGATACTTTTGTGAATACGGTTGCAACAATTTCTGGATTTGGTCGCTTGACCAACACAGGCTTGCCAGCTTTACGACTGCAATTCACCAAAGTTAAAGTCATTCCCGCTATGCAATGCGAAATGATGTACGGATTATCAGTAGTCAGTGAAAATACTTTATGCACAGTTGGAGCTGAATATGATGCCCAAGGAGCTTGTCCTAATGACAACGGAAGTCCACTGGTAGTTACTAATAAGCTTGCAGAGACGGTAATCGGACTGGTATCTTTCATCTCAACTAAGGGTTGCAACCTAGGTCATCCCACTGGATATGTTCGTGTTGGTCCACATGTAGATTGGATACTTGAGAACATGTTATAAAGGCCATGCATATATTATAATCTTAATAACATGCATATACTAATATTTTTATTGATTTTTATTTTGTCCATTTACATTCATTAATATTTGCGAGCCCCTGACAAACTTTTCGAAACCAACTGTTGAAACGAATGGAGGATACAAGAAAGTTCTATTTAATGAACAGCTTCCGCATGAACTAAGGATCACGATGGGTGGGAGGAAGGGGTTTAAATTCCTCTCCATTGTTTTGAAAAAACTTTTATTGCATATTTTCGAGAATGACATTCAGTGAAGATCTGTTCTAGTGGAAAAATTGACTTAAAAAAAAGACAAGATGAGTCGATCCCATTTTGCAAAAAAGTATATTTATTTATTGTAATAATAGAATATAATGCGATTGCATAATAGCTGTCAAAAGTTTATAAAAATAAATAGTAGTTGTGCTTATAATAATAATAAAACTTGTAAAAATACTACGGGTTGACCTAAATACCGATTGTACAAATAAGTAAAATATAAATTTGTGTCATACAAAAAGCCCTGCAACTTTTCTTGGAGGCACTTTGGTTTCACAAATACAATCCGTTTCCGTTTAAGAAAATCTTTGAACAGGAAAATAATCTGGACATAATACATGAATAAAAACGCCTGTTGCCATTAGAGACAAATACACAAGAATTGCTATCCACCACGCGAATTTCTCCCATTTGCGAACCTCTAAATTACGTAAAACGCCAAATCCAACCAAAAGTCCAGCCATAGCTCCGCACAAATGCGCCATATAGCCAACTTGATCTCTTACATCAGTCATGTGGCGATAAATTGATGTTCCTAAATCCGTTACGCAAAATATCAAAAACACAAATAACTGTATAATGGCATATTCCATTTCGGACCAATTCTGAAATATAAACAATATGATGACATCATTAAATTCCAACTTCATGACAATACAAACCAATATAATTGTTGCTATGTGCGCAGTTATTAGAGCGTAGACTCCGCCCGACGCTCCAGCCAAGAATATTCGAGGAGTGGTTAGTGAAGTTCCCATAGAACCAGCAATAACACCAGCTAAGTACACCAGTGATACTCTCCACCAATGGTGCACGAGTTCTAAGGCAACTCCTAACAATACTTGAATCATAAGGTTCATCATGAGATGCATTATGCCAACATGAACTAGCATGTAGGTCATAAACCGCCAAGCTTCGTATCGTTTATACGGATTGTAGATAAAAAGAGTAGCTGCAGGTCCATCTGTGTTTTCTCCAATTTTCTTTCCATCCTCTAAGTGGTCTCTAAAAAACATCAAAACAAATGTATACTACTAAAGGATAAGTAAAAGCATTTCTAAAGAATTCTTTATACGGTTTATTTGTGTATTCAATTTAAGAAGAAGCTTGACAAAACCAGGATTAAATTGTTAGAAATAAAACTGCTGTCTATAAACTGCTGGTCAAAGGACAATCTCTATAGTAATTTTTAAGATTTTTAGTTTTCATTCTGGCACCAACTGCGTTAAACTTTTTGTAAGGGTTATCAAGCTGATAGTAAAATTATGCATGTGGGTGTGTTATTTAACATAAATTTACAGTTATGGTAACATTTGCATACAGAATATTTCTAGAATGAGTTGATTTTTGGATAATTGGCAGCAATACTTACAAATTATTTTGATGAAGTTCATTTTTGAAAGATGGGACAGAAAGTTCACTGTCCTTCAGGAAACAAGCATTGCTTATTCATTAAAAGAACAAGGACACTCTTATTATTTCATCGCTAAGACATTAAGGCGGTCTGAAAACATTGTGACCAGGGTTCCCACAAAATGGGCCCAGCACAGTAAAGCCCAGTGGGTTTTATCGAGTTTGACCTACCAGAAGAAACTAATAGTGAAAACTCACCTGAAAAAATGGACATTAAACCCTTTGAAACTTTATAGAACTATATAGAAACATTAGCTGCACTCTCTTGCTTCACTCGCTCTGTCCAGGACCACTTCACTCGCTCTTCTCTCTCCATCCCCACCGAACTGTAATAAATTGATGATTGGATTCCGAAAAGACCGGAAAAACTGATAGATTGAAATATGATTTAAGCCGAGAAAGCAAACGTTCTTTTAACCTAACCATTACATGCATAGCATTACTGTGTGCATTCTAGCTTACTATGTATATACGGAAGAAAGCCAAACAATTTTACAAATATAACAATGTTGTTTTCAATTTATTTATTTATTTATTTAATGACGTCTATTGTACAGATAAACTTATCCAATTACACAACAAAAAACAAAAAAAAAAAGAAAATTAAAATAAAAAAGTAAAATTAATTAAAGAGAAGTAAAGAAAGAGAAAATAAGAAAAAAAAGAAAGTAATAACAAAAGATTAGTAGTAAGTCTATATAATTAAGATTTAATAATAATACACCCATTCCTCGCTATACGGCCGCTCTTTATACGGCTTTTCGCTATAACGGCCTCATAGAATTATGGTATAGTTTCGTTATACGGCCAACAAAATTCGTTATACGGCCAAAAAAAAGAGAAAATTTCCAGATTAGATCTAAACCTATGTAGTCCATATTCAACCATCAGCAGCTCGGGGATTTCCACCGTTCGCTCGCGATTAAGTTTGGAGTTGTTGATCTTTGTCGATTTTAGACAGTGTTCCGAGTGTAAAGAGAAGCCGAAAGTCAGTGACATTAGAGACTAAACTAGAAGTTTCGCGTAGAATTGAAGCTGGTGAAAAAGTTGTAGAAATTTGTAGGGCATTAGGACTTGCAAAATCCACCGTAAATTTTCTTGCAAGCCGAGGTTGGTTTGAAAAATTTAAAAACCGACATAATTTACATAATCTAAAGATGAAAGGTGAGGCAGCTAGTGCCGATGAGGCTGCCGCTCAAGAGTATCCTAACATTCTAAAAAAAATCATTGAAAGAGGTGGATACGTTCCAGAACAAGTTTCTAATGTCGATGAAACCGGGCTCTACTGGAAGCGTATGCCTGAAAGAACATACATTTCAAAAAACGAAAAGACTGCACCGGGATATAAGGTATCCAAAGAGAGATTAACTTTGCTTCTTGGCGGCAATGCTGCAGGTGATTTTAAACTTAAGCCGTTTCTGATCTATATGTCAGAAAATCCAAGAGCCTTGAAAGGGTTGAACAAGAATCAATTGCCAGTCATTTGAATCTTTTTAAAGACTGGTTTAAAAATCACTTTTGCCCTGAAGTGAAAAAATATTTGCAAAACAAAAATTTAAGCAAGAAGGTTCTGCTTCTTTTAGATAATGCTCCAGGACATCCGGTTAATTTAGCTGAATCATCTTAAGATGTGGAAATTGAATTTCTGCCTAAAAACACTACAGCCCTAATCCAGCCAATGGATCAGGGTGTAATAGCTACGTTTAAAGCATATTATTTACGCAGAACTTTTCGGAAACTGATTAACGAGATAGATGATAAGTCTTCGCTCACAGAATTTTGGAAAAAGTATAACATCAAAGATGCGATCGAAAATATTGGCGATTCATGGAAAGAGTTGAAATCAACCACAATGAACGGCGTTTGGAATAAAATATGGCTAGAATGCATAACAAAAAATGATGAAGAAGCCTAGTCTGTTCTGGCAATTCGACAAAACATATTGAACCTAGGATCTGAACTTGGTTTTGAGGAATTAAGAGAGGTTGATGTGGTAGATTTGCTTGAAGCTTTCCAACGAAGAACTGCTCCAAATAGAAAACGTTTCACCATTAAATGAAGAGGTAAAATCAGATGTTTCCCGAAAGTTAACGTTGAAGGATTTATCAAAGGAGCTTTCTTGTTTGGAAGAAGGAATTAACATCTTACGACAAAATGACCCCGATGAAGAAAGATTCGCTAAAGTTTCACGAGGCATTGATACAGCTATTCATTGCTACAAAGATATGCACATGGAAGCAAAGAAAAAGGCAAATCAGCTAACGTTGCACCATTTTTTTAAGGCTGGTCCTTCCAAAGCAGTGTCTGATCAAAATGAAAGTGATTCATGCCCATATGAAGAGGATACTTCAGCATCGGAATAAACATTCTAATTTTTAGTTTTTGTTAATGTTATAAATGAAATGAAATTTTGATTTTTAATTAAATGTATTTTTCACTGAACTTTTCTGGTTTTTTCTTTTAATTAAAGTTTCTAATTTGGATATTTAAAAGTTTCTTTTAATAATTTTCTGTCACGTGCTTCTTTGTAAGTGTAGGTAATATTGAAAAAGATGAATGTCTATATTGAAATAGATACATTTTTATCTAAAAACTAAATTTTCTATATATGGTTTTTAAAAAATTGGAACGGATCTTATCGAGTTTATATGAACTTGTATGAAAATATATGATTCGTTTTACGGCATTTCGCTTTACGGCCAAGTTTCCCGGAACGTATCTAGGCCGTATAGCGAGGAATGGGTGTAATAATAATCAATGGCGCAACATCCCAAATCGGGCCTATGCCCTAAAGTAATGCTAGAGTTACTTCATTACGAGACCAACAGAACACTAGAAGGTGAAGTGGTCAGCCACACGCTCGTCCGTGATTATTATCCCGATTTTAGCTCAGGTACTTACTTACAGCTGATTGAACTGCTAGTCGGCACCCAATCCCATTCTCAAAAATTACTTGTCGCAGGTTCGAACCTGGTACCAGGTGCACCGAAGGCAAGCGCTCTAGCCACTAAGCCACCCAGACTACTAACTAACTACTACTCAAAAATTTAGTTTCAGAAAAATAATAATTTCAGCTTTGATTTGAAAAGATGATACGATGTGTTCAGAGGACCAATCTTGAGGTCATCATGATGTTTTTGTAAACGAATAATCAGTGAAAAGAAATATACATATGTACGCGCCAAAGGAGGAGCAAATATAGAGTCTGACCTGCAAGGACGCAATGGTTCACGCAGCACCAAGTCTAAACTAAAGGCTGAGTCCCCATCGCCGTTGTAAATTTTGAAAAGAACACATTCGTCTATGTACAGTCTGCGTTGTTCAAGGAAGCCTAAAGGGTAAGAGTCCCTTACAGGGAACGCCCTGTAAGGACAATAGGGAATTCTATATTTGTAAAGGAGAGAACGAGTAAACTCACGTTGAACAGATTCAAGAGCAATAATATGACGCTGTAAAGTTTCTATCCTACTACTAAGCTCTGGATAAATTGAAGTGGAAATAGTACGGCATTCATCACGCAACCTCGTGCAACCTCAAAGTATGACTGAAAGGAGATATTAGACCACATCATATTTCTCTTAAATACGCCCCAAAAATAACATTTTTGATATGATAACGCATCTGAAATACTCAATAAAACTGTTCATGAGTTGGCTTCATTATCAAAAAGGATATGCAGTATTCTTCTGTTCTGTACCTGGTTTATTTATTTATTTCAAAATTTCATCAAAACAATGATTGCAATGAACAAGATTAAAAATCACAAGTTATTTATCGCGTAAAGCTGACTTTAACTGCATGCTAGATAAATTATAGTCAATTCGGTAGTAATTACTGTTGAAAATACGAGAAAGAGATGCGATTGGTTCGTTTTGCCCGTAGTTGGTGCGATGGTGAGAAATGTGGAGTGGCACATAGTTTCTCAAGGATCGACGCGGAATACTGAAAGTTATGGCTTAAAGCAAATAAGGGGAATCAATTTAACCTAAGATTAAATTCAATTAATTCCCGGATATAACTAAGATTTATGAGTTGTATACCAGCAATATGTTAGGGCGTTTTGGAAGGTTGTGTGCAAGTATGCGTAAGGGGCCGTCAGTTCTCTGCACAACAAGTGAAATGCTTTGGCGGGTAATGTTCCACGAACGTTTTAAACGTACGTAAACTACTAAAAGTTGTATTTGTTTATTTAAATAAACGGAAACGTCTTTCACAGAACTGATTGATCATGATAAATTTTAGAAATTAGATTAAGGCATCTACCATTGGTCAGCTCCATTCTTATCAAACGTTTTTTTGACGTAACCCGCTTAAGTTGCATGTACAGCATCCATTTTAGATCTAGTTTTGTGCTGTCCATCGGCTACCTCGTTTCCTGGTATTCCTTTGTATCCAGCACAAGAAAGCCTTATGTACTATTGTGCCCAGTGTTTTCAGACGCTTCATGCACTCCCTCACTAGTTATAGTTCTCCTTTACTAGGCATTTATATAAGATTTGGTGTGGAATTAAGTATATTGAGTATATCTACTGCACTGCTTACGGCAAAACTCTCAGCTTGAAAAATACTCAGTCCGGACAGGCAGGTTTTACTGAAGGAATTCTACTCAACTAGTGTGTACATTTTTGCCCAGGCTGTCAACATCACCAGGCCACCATAAAGAAGAATGGGGCTTACGATAGAGGTGTGCATCTATTGCACAGTGTACGCATTTCAAATGTCTTCTTGTAAGTGTAGAAGGCGATTGTCGCTTTCTTGACTGGCTTATCAATTCTAGTTAAGATTCTCATCGTTCATAATTTCTAGTTACTTAGCTTCAGTTTTAAGCCACCAGAGTAGTACTTCCTATTTTTAATGGGAGTACTCATTTCTTTTCAAGTGATTTTTGTGGGGTTCACCACTAAACCACAGCTTACAGCGCATTTATGCAATTACTAATTCAGTTATTGTGGCTGGAATTTTTTCAGATACCAGTCTAATTTGGTCATCGGCATACGCTATCATTTGATTCCGTCTCTCTCGAGCTGGGATAAAATAGGATCAACAAATAGTATTCGAGGTATAGGTAATAGGACTCCTCCGTGGGGTACCGTTGGGCACAAGTCTACATACTATATGTCATTCTCACCAATAGATGCATTTATTTATGAAGTGCAAAATAAGTAGCTAAGCTATTTTGACGATTTAGCTTTGCTTTACCTAAACTGTTATAATAGCAATGCTATGACAGTGAGGCCAACAAACTTCAAGCAAACTATTCGTATGCGTTTTAAAGATAAGTACAATAAATGGCATAGAACGGGTGTATTTAATCGAGTAGTGTATGATCTTTCAATTTCTCTTGTTTTTAATCCAATTTAAATTACATACCCCCAATAAGCAATGTCGACTACAAAGGCAAGTATTTCGAGTAATGAAAATACAATCATCGTTACAGGTGGTGGACAAAAAGACATCTCTCGCTCATAGGCACCGTCTGTAAATAAGTAAATTTAAACGTGTGTTGACATAAGAAAACTTACTAGAAAAAATTTCTTACTAACCTAGTTGATCTCCTACAGTCCTATGTGGTGAGGGAATTATCCTTCGGCAGTAAGTAATCAGAAAATCTTTGAACAACCATTTCTGAGTCTGAGACATCTTATAAAATTCTTCAAAATCAAGGAATCCATCACGATCAGTATCGGACAATTTTAGAATTTGTTGTGTCATTCCTGGAGGGAGCTCAGCACACATATGAGCTCGTATCATTTCCTTGAGATCGGTAATCGTTAAACGGCCATTATTGTCAGTGTCGTACTGAAATAAACAAAAATATGTATTGTTAATATTTGTCACAAATCACAAAAAAAAATCAACTCTTTTGTGTAAAGTTACGTTAAAGTTTGAATCAGGTATTGGTTCTCATGGAGATTTCTTTCCTGCTTACTTTTATGCTAATAATACAGTACATAACATACCGAAGTCACGATAGGCAGCAAGCCAATCATATGAGTTCGTTTTAGTTCCTTTTAGCTCGCGAACTATAGTTGGACGATGGAGAAAGGTGGATGGATAATGGAGTCTGGACGATGGTGGATGGTGGATGGAGGGTGAGGGATGGAGGATGATGTATAGAGGATATAGGACTGTTGATGAAAAATAAGGGATTGAGGATGGAGATGGATATTGGAGAATGGAGAATGGAAAACGGAGAATGGACAATGAAGATTGGGGAATGCAGAATGAATGATGAGGATTGAGAATAGAGGATAGAGGATTGTGTATGAAGAATAAGGGATTGAGGATTGGGGATGGAGATGAAGAATAGAGACTTTAGAATGGAGAATGGAGAGTGGAGTATAGATATACAGGCCTATTCAGCACCAGAGTTCAAGTCACAAAGTAGGTGGAGAGTCACAATTTTGAATTAATTTTGAATTAATTGTGATTTTCCACTTAGTTTGTGACTTGTGACTCTGGCGCTGAATAGGCCTGATTGTATAGAGGATATAGGAAAGAGGATGGATGGATAGAAGATTGCGGATAGTGGATAGAGGATGATGTATAGAGGATACTTATAGGACTGTGGATGAAAAATAAGGGATTGAGGATGGAGATGGATATTGAAGAATGGAAAACGGAGAATGGAGAATGGACAATGAAGATTGGAGAATGGGGAATGAATGATTGAGGATGTTTGAGAATATATAATTTTTTTCTCGCGAACTCGAACTCGGGCTACGAACTAGAATTCGCAAGCCTAATTACGAGTTGGACTATTTGTCAGTCGCCAAAAATGCCGATTACTCATTAGAAATTATTTATGAGTTGAACGACCGGCCCAAACAATATTTACTTAAGTTAGCATTAATATAGTATTTAAGTTATCGTTAGTAAGCAAACAATGTTCAGTATTTTTATAAGCGCGGTAATAAAATTTACTTCAACAGTATTAATTAAAGTCTTTTTTTACATCTTTCCAGATGAGAAGACCGTATTTACAATATTCTTGCTTTTCGGGAATACTCAGTACAAACCTGGCTAGTCGATCAACATTGGTATCCATAAGGGTCATAGACTAGCAAGGAGATCTCCCTACATCGGCACTGAAGTGCCATGAGTAAAAAGAGACAACCTTTTATTTTAGTAACATGCGCTGCTCGTAGGACCCACGAACATGCGTTGACTATAACAAAACAATCTGCAAATATCGTCTTAAACCAGTCCAATGGTATGCAGATGCTTTCTAAGCTTAAATTACCTGTAATTAACGCAGAACTTAATTCCGGCTCAATTTGAGCATCCCGGAGGTTTGGTTTTTGAAGTGATCTTCCTTAGTTTGGACTGTCTGCACCTCACCGTTCCTGTCTAGCGGTAGGTAGATTGGATGATAATTCAGTCCAACCGTTTTTTCATTTTGGCGCAGTGAATTTCAAGTCAGCTCCATTTTTCGATAACTGGTCCGCAGACTCATTGGTGTCCAGGAACCCGAAGATTGGATGAAGCTCATAATAATACAGTAACACAAAGTTGAAGTCATTACACATTATTTAACTACCCTACTAATTTAACGAGGGAATATCATGAAAAAGTTTTTCTTTAATTCAATGGAATCTAAATAAAGGCGAATTGGACTATCAGTTCAGGTGCGGCCTTCAGTTTTTATCAATTTTTCGTTTTGAAATAGTTAAGCCTTCCGTAGAGATAAGGAGTTCCCAATACAATACGAACTGTAGATCATTGTTTGGTTTATTATCATTAAATTCACAATATTTATAAACACGCACGCGCAATCAAATCATAAGCAAAAACCAGGTACGTATAATAATTAGCATCCTAGGCGTCGTCTCCGAAAAGCACCTGTATGAAGAGTTCATTCACACGCTACAGATAAACGTAGTATCACACGTTTTAACCATAATTATCACTAACGTAAGCAGCAAACAATTTTACAAATGTTTATTCAAAATTCTGGAGGCTCTCACCTTACAAAAAAGTTCATACCAGCGCCGACGATCTTGCGACATTGTTACTGAGTCGAGCCGGTTTAGCGGGATTTCCTCGTGATGCATTTGTGGCGGGATATCACCACTTATTTGTAGTTGGCTTGACATGGTTGCTCGTCCGGATGCCTGGTTTTCTCAATCGGGTTAAATTTGTTTACGCTAGGAACTTATAACCTGCGAGAAAACACCTTGCATTGTTGCACAAAACTGGAATTTGCAGAACTTCACTGTAAACTACACATTAGCATTTAATCAACATCGATTGAAGCAAGGTGTGGTGGCACCGCTATCGACGAGATAAGAAATGATTCACGATTTTAGCACAAACGTATCTATTACTCACACGGAACAATTAAAAAACCTTTAAGACATAAAAAAAATGCAGTGGAAACCCTCGAACAGATTTGGCCAACGACGGCGGTCAGTTAATACATAAACCGAACGGGATAACGGTGACTTCTCGATTAAGTCACATATCGTAATCGTAGCCGCAGCTGTCAGCGCCGGTGCAGGTGTCAATGACTCAGTGTAAACAAACCATTCAGTGCTCTCAGGATCTAATAACTAAAAACTTTGTAGTACTAAATTTGAAAGTCCAAAATTTTTTCTAGTCTCACCATCGAAACTGGCTTGAATTAAAAAATCTGCCAACAGTCTGGGCGAAACTTTACTATTTTCTATTTCAAATTTCGGGAAGCGGTTAAGATGGGGCACCACCGCTACATATAACACATGAATCACGTTATTGCGACGCGGTCAAAGTCGGAGTATAAAATCAGGTTTTTGAGAAAGTTAATTTTGTCCGTAGAATAAAAAAAAATATATGAAATTTAAATCTTTAGCCAATTAAGCATATACATAGAAAGAACGTAAGGAATAGTCGAATTTCAGTAGGCCGTGACACAATAAATAAGTATGCGAAACTTTGCCGCCAGGGCAGCTGACAGTTTATCCGAGACATTTACAAACGGGACTTTTAACCCTGCTAAATTAGCTTTCGGGATGATCTACATTGTTTTTTCAATTTGATCTGATCCAGTTGAAAAAAACGCACCTAATGAATTTAACCCTTGAGTACCCGCGCAGCGAAATGTTACACCAGTGCACGCGCGCGGCACTCAGTGCCGCAACTATATTTCTACTATAAATCGTTTGATTTCCGGGTCCTGGACCTTCAGTTGGTTATTATACTGATTATTAGTATGTTAATTAATTAAGTCATTAATTAATTAATTACTGAAATTCTTGTAGGATAATTTAATTATCCAACAAGAATTTCTACACTTATGGAAAATATATAAGACCAGTTCAGTTTGATTCCCTGATGTAGACTGATAAGATGTTAGATAAATCTGAAATCTTTTGTAGTGGTTCCTAGACATGTCCTTGAAAGATACTAGAGCGCTCAGTCATTGATTATTAATAACAGGTAAGAAAATTCATGTTTAGTAAATTTGCAAGGCACTCAAGGGTTAAATGAAAGTAGAAGCAGAGAAAAGTGAGTCCATGCTAACTGCCACCGAAATTAGAAGAAGGGAAAAATGTGTCCATGCTAACTGTAAACAGTTACATGTAGTATTTTATTCTCTTGTTTGAGCGTACGAAAATATTTTTTTTTCGTTGATTTTTCTGAGCTTTTAGTTTCAAATGATCATTTAATACGAGGATACGGAAACAATTTTGACACCTTTAACATTTTCATTGCTGACAACATTACCAATTCTTAAGGGATTTATGTTGGCAGTACTGAAGCAGAAGCAGAATTTTAGAACGAAACATGGCCTTATATTATACGAACCTATTATATTCACTTGAGGGTTGAATTTCGAAAAATTGTGGAAAAGATTTTTAGGTGACTACATAAAAAGCAATTCCATGTATCAGACACTAGGGAATTGGAAATTTTTTGTCAAAACGGAATCAGCCCTTCACATCCTGTTGCGGGTTGAATTGCGAAAAATTGAGAATAAGTTTTAGACCATAATATGAAATGCCTGTAGAAGTAATAACCCATTTCATATCTCGTATGGTATTATAAGTAAGAATTTGTGAAAACATATGCAACCCCCTTACTTATGTGTTCAGTTACGTTGAGTATATAAAAATCGTGAAAGCAGTTCCTAGATAAAGCAAACAAAACCCGAGGAAGTAAAAACCAATTCGTGTCTGCGTCGGTGTTTGTCGATGGCTAATAATTCCTAAGAGATGTTACGGAATTCGTGAAAACATGTTCAACCCTCTCAGGAGTTCAAAAAGGAACAGCTTGAAAACTAACTTTTGACGACTATAAAACAAGTCTGTGGATGTGAAAACCTATTCGATATCATACTAATCAGACCGGACGGATATGACCGAATTCGTGAAAGTCGATACAATAACTTTACACCCGATTTCAAAAAATCCTCAAAATGCTTTCCAAGTATTCATTTTAAGAATCCGTAGAACGAAAATTAATTTAATTTTCAAAGAAAATACCTATGACGAGATTCGCGAAAATATATGCATTCCATATTCAACCATTTATTTTCCTTCTTCCATACGCCAATGAATTTTGAAATATTATTCATCTAAATTACTTTTTTAGTAGATAGTTTCTACTTTTTAGCATAAGACGTTCCATAGATAGGAAACCCCTCTAAATGCGCTTAAAACGAATTTACCAAGCACTTCATACATAGTCAAGCTTCTTGTCGAATTATCCCTTTGTAACTCCCAATTTTTTCAGCTTAGGGTCTATCAGGGCTACCTCCAATATAAACTCTAAGATTCTATGTATCTTAAACAGATATAAAACATGACTTTTTAGAAAAATTCTTATCCGCTCCGAAAAGTCCTCATCCGTTGAAAAACAAACCATATTTTACGATGGTTTTCCTATTCTTTCGTAAGATATCGTTATCACACAGACCATCACTTTCCCACTCCGCAAGTTTTCCTCTCCAGCGATTTCAGAGATATAAGAATCGAAATTTTTCATCCAAAGGCCTTCTAACATCTCCCCTCTCACAAGAGTCTGCCACGTGCACCACCTCTATATTTAATAGCCAAAGCCCCATTACAAACATCACGGGCTATCAAAAATGATATCCATGGCAGTCAATATGGTAAAAAAATTATTCCAACAAATTACTGGACACTCTGTATAAGTTCAAAATTCAGGATTCAAAGCAACGTTATCTACAAGAACAGTTCGTTAAAATAAGTTTCCTTCCTCAACCTCCTCAAAAATCTTGTCCAGCAACGCCACTGTATGTTACTATTTACGTCGTGTTTGAATTCTATTTCTCCCCTTATGTTGTTTATTGCATACAATCGATTTTTCCATGGTTACCGTGAACGCTAACGCAAACAAATCCTTAAGACTCACTATCTTCAGTATAATGCAGTATGTGGAAAAAACATGATCGTCATACCGCCATCTACCATACAAACGATAAAATTGAAGAGTTCCAGTTTGTCATATCTCTTAAAACTATCAGTTCGTTAGTGAAAGTGCCAAAATTCAGTCAAGGAAACGAGGTACAAAGTTCGACGGATGAGGACAGCGTTCAAGAAGTTCATATCGGCTGGCAAGAGAAAATCTTTAGCGCTTTTGAATTGAAGCTTTACGGTGAGGCAGAACATTGTAACAGCGAAATCCAAAAGGAATACCACACCAGGATACGGAATGATGACAGCGTTCGTCACGGAATCATCTTCACCTATATTAATGATGACAACTTTGTTTTTAATGAGGAGGTTGATGGGAAAGTATCCAGTAAAAAGACATTCACATCATTTAGTCCGGATGTAGAAGAAGTTATGTACGTCTTCGCCGACTTAAATCCGGATACTCTTCTCTTTCACATTCGATGGAGACCGAAAGACAGGCTGCTTATCATATTTCCCGACTTTAATAGCTTCACTGAAGATCCTTATTTTATTGAAGTAGATACCGACTACAGACACTTGTATTCCTTCGCTGTAACGAACGATTCCAAACCAGTTAACAAATCAAGCTTTGAAAAAGTTACGAATCTACCGAAAATCGTGGAATCCGCTCCAACTAGAAACAATATTTTTAACACGCCACCAAAATTAGCAACACGATTTGTGATTCTCATCGAGATTCAATCAGCCAATGGTTTCGAATACGACAATCTTCATGTTCGGTACAAAATTGTTCTTCCGGAACGGTTCAAAGTGGAGGATGGAACGCTTGTGGCGTCGACGCATTCATCTAAATCCTTTGGAATGACATGGAATTTCGGTCATTGTTTCCAACTTACGATTATTAGTGAAACAAATGTTCGTCTGGAAGAGAGAAATATTGTCATTTACTTTGAGGTTATATCGATCGATTCCTGGGAACGGGAAAGACTCGAAGGATTTGCCCGACAATCCGTGACGCTACTTCCGAGCAAGTCACTGAACGAAGTCTCGTGCTATAGAATTGCTACTGGATTTTTACAAACAATAGAACGTTTTTTCATTGGAGGACGTAACAAATTTGCATTGGAGAAATTCTATACTGGTGAAAAAGGACTTTTAAATAGATACCAGAAGCATACTATCCCGACGGGAAGCTTGAAGGTTCAATCCCAAATTATTATGCAGAGAAGCTGTGATATGAGGCAGCCAACTTCGAAAAACAGGATTTGCGAATTGACTTTGGATCGCGTCGTGCAGCGATACTGTGAAGCCCGCGTGAGACTGGAAACAGCTATAAGTTAATTAAAATTCTTATTTTGATGCACTGATGAAATGCGTTTTCTTTCTTCATTATTTTTCAGTAATAATAATTTTTTAAACGGAAATAAAAAGACTTTCATATGTCCCTAGAAAATTAATTTGATCGGTTGTGCAAGTTATACAAGTTACAATTTTGAGGGAGAGTCACAATTTTAGAAAATCTGCTACTTTTCATATTCTAGCATAATGCCGCATTTACACTGCAACGACTTTTGAAAAAATCAGCCGATGTGAGCAAGAGCCATTTACGAGTATTGTTTAAACATAATGTGCAAAATGATGTAGAACGAGTAGGCATGATAGCACAGTTGCTATAATTTTATGATCAACAAGGGGAAATTAAACAGCTTACTTTGGCAGTTTATTTTTGCAATTAAAGTCAGATTACAAAAAATGGCGCAAAAAAAAAAAATATCAAAATGTTTTTGGATACTGTATTGGACTCTTCATTTGAAGATGAGGAAATTACTAGGATCCAAAAATTTCTAACCGTGTTCGCAAATTAATTTGTTTCTGATTGCACAATTGGCAAATTAATAAAATATTAATACATAAAGCTTTCAGTGAAAAATGTATTTATTTGTTGATTTTGTAATAAATAGGTATTCCAAAAGTGTTATTCAACGTCTGATCACATTTGGAGTTTTCTTTTGGAGCTGTGCTGCTAACAAATTGCTAAACACATTCCAGCACTCTATTTTTTATACACTCGTGATTTTCGTTTAATTTCAGCCTTTTTTTCCCCTTTGCATAACCGTCGATTTTCGTTCTATTGTTCTAAAGAAAGAGCCACTGATGAAAATCAAATCTGTATCTTAATAAAGAGGGTAGCATTTTTTTTTTAAATCGATAACGAATACTTTATTATTAAAATAAAAAAGTAAAATAAATGCAGGAAAGAAATTAAATCTGCATAGGTATTTATAGGCTTTCTTTTCCATGCTAGAGCATCAACTAGGACCAGGTTTCAAACTTCTCGTGTAGACCGTTCTTATGGAGTCGCACAAATTTCTTACTTTTAGGAATTGCGATCGATCACCTGTAACATTAAAACAATTCGTAAAAAGTAAAAACTCCACAAATCATTCCTCATCTAAAATCTCGAAAGCGACTTCTTGCCACAGTAATTTTTTCTTAGTCCTGTTCCGATACTCTAGAATTCCTGTATCCTACAACCCTACTTTATCACGCACTGTTTCAATAAGTTACGGTGGAAATAAGAAATGGTATCTGTTTAGATGCATTTCAAATGTAATACACTATTTAATGTGTACTACTGCAGGTATTGTTTTCGATTTTGTTATTGCACGGAGCACGCACCATATAACTGCTAAATACACAACAATTTTATGGGATATTCCCGCTACAAATATATTTATTCTCCGTTTGCAAATGTGTGAGTAAAAAAGTCGGCGAATCAGCCATAAAAATACTATCTTCGAGTATATTTGCTATAAAGTCGGTCATTTTCAGCCGACTTTTATGGAAAAGGGAACACATAAGCCTCTCTCTGTTCTTTTCAGTGACTCTATTCTTTTCTAGCTCGTGAACATATCCCATAGTACTATCCTTTACTACCGATTTCCCGACATATCGCCGCAATGTAAATTAGCCATAAGTCACATTTTTATTATCACGCTTATTCGGAAGAACAACGGAATTTTTATTCCCGCCGACTACATATGCGGTTCACATTCGACGCCCAATCAGATTACAAATCTGTGACAAATTTTGTCGCATGTCGCTAGTCGGAGATACTCCGACTTTTCTTCTGTGACAAAAATTTCAGTTCAAGGGTTTCTCAAAAATTTCAGTTCAATGCTCTTTTCTTTTCTGAAATATCTACAATATCCAGCACTGTTGCTTTGGATTTTCCTTTATTTTCACTAAAAGAAGCAATTTTAACAATTTTATTATTTTTTTGCTGTTTCGTTATTTTTCCAGCCATTTCACTTTTTTTGACTTTGAATTTTGACCAAGGTGTGACACAAGTAATGTCGCAAATGGAAACTTTAGACTGAAGAGTGTGACACGTTTTTGTCGCGACAAATATCTGTCGCAGAAAATTGTCGCATATGGAAACCCAGCATCAGGGTGTAATTCAACGTAAGTCCAGATGATCGTAGGGGTGGGCAGGATTTCGCTAAGGGTGGTGTTAAATATATCGAAATAGCTGCCGATCGTCACAGCTTAATATTCAACAACAAACTTTTTCTACGTGGTTTGAATCTGAATGTGACGGTGAATCCAGTACGGCAACGATTAACATATATTTTATATGGAGAAGACAAGCAGCGATTGAGTTGAAGGCGAACGTCGTCGCATATACTTGCACGCAAAACAACCACAACTGACATAACGACCCTGTTTTGTCTCACTAACTCAAACGCTAAAACAACAACAATTTGATATAATGACCCTGCTTTGTCTCACTTCTCACCGTGTTTTTGCCTTCAAAGCTTTGTTTCAAACAATGCCAACGCCCTATAGCTTCGGAAAGTTGGTAGTACATAGTTGGTATTCTGCATCATATGATTTTTCCAGATACGCAGCGTGATTAATTTATTAGTTATAACGGATATATTCACTGGTAGTCTGTCAGGTAATTCAGTAGTCAACTATTAAAATCCGTTCCCTGGTTATAAGTCAAGGGCCGAGATGACAAACTACCCCGAAAATATTACTAAGTTGTGTGTCATGTGATGCTACAAACAAATTCCTCCTTATCGAATTTATGTAGATTGGTCTGGTCCCTTTCAATCCAAAATTACGGATTTTAATATTTGTATAAAAGAAATGAGGTACTGCAGTTTTCTAAAGCTGGAATAAAGTAGAAACTCTTTTTTGAGTTAATTTGGGGTTTACTACACAAAACAAAGTATAGTATAGTTAATGTAACTATATATAGTATGTGGAATATGAAATATGTCGATAAAAACGAAGTCGGGGTGGAATAGTCCTGTGGCCTGGGCATCAGCGACAGTGGAATTAGGTACGCGGAGTCAAGAAAAATAGCTGAAGAGATAGCTAAGGACCGAAGGCGAGTTCCTAAATTTTCACTATCAGCTACAACAACGTTTTAAAAAAGCCAATTATATATATATATATATATATATATATATGCGGCGAGTGCGCACTAAATAAACATCGCCATCAAGGACAGGGGTTGACGTAAATGAATCCCGGTCCCGGGATTGTGTATTAAAGGGGGACGTCGACAGATTAAACATCCAAATTAAAGCTATTCTTAAAGCACAAATAGAATTTAAGATTTGAGCTAGTCCCTGGGAAATATATCTGGGATTGGTTACTTTATTCTCCGCTTGTTCTACAGGCATGTAGTTGTAGCGCAGTAGCTGAAGGGAGCTGGGAGCTGATGGAATCGCATACTGAACACACTACCACGTACAATGAAGAATCTTCTTACGTATTGGGGATTGTGGTTGCCTCTGATGATTTCAAGAAAAAAAAACTGTATCTGTATTCCTATCTCCCCATTATGCAGCCCGTCTGGGTGTTTTCAGTGATAAATTGACTCATTCATTCGGTTCTTTAATATCGGAGCACTTTTGACTATGTTGATTTTGCAGAACTGCAAGGATGTTTTTCCGACTAGCGTAATTCATTCCATTGTAAGATGTTCTTCGATAAACATAATTACGTGGAATCTAATGTTGCATGATTGTCAATTCACAAATCCATAAATGTTTAAATAAGGAGTGTTGTAAAAAATCATCGTACTTTTGCCTTTGGTCGTTTGGTACAAAGGAATCGGAAATTGATTTTTTTATAATCTGTAGTGCCAATTTTTCCAATGAAGCTTTTCCTCCTACCACACTGTCAGATTCGCTTAGATGAAAAACTGTTTACTCTCGTTTAGCGAAGCATTCGTACAGTGTATTATCGAAATAATTAAATATAATTGGTTAAGCATTTTTGAACGATTGTTCCTCGAAAAGATATTAAAGCAATATTTCCAACATCTACACATTCAAGGTACGTTTCCATCACGCTCGACTTTTACTTCATCGACAGGATCATCAATGCTCTTCAATTCACTTTCAGCGTCTAGTCATGGACATAGCCATGTTTAATTCTGTCACCCATTCGAAATTCTTTATTAGAAATTCTATTTCTGCATGATTTTGGCAGAAAGTATCAACCTTATAAAGTAGCCTTGTGTAGTTCGTGAACGAACTAGTTCGGAAGATCTAGTTCGCAGTGAATTCCGGTCGTAGTTCGTTTGTAGGAAGTAGTTCGTCATCACATTTGCATAGCAGGTATCATTTCGCGAAGTTGGAACTGAAAGAAAGAACTAGTTCAGTTCGCGAGGGAAGTGAGGACCTCCATTTGTAGGTCATCACATTCAGTGGTTCCTTGGCGAGTGGGGACCTTTTCTTTTTTTTTAGGTCCTCAGATTCACTCGGAACTTAAAAGGAACTTGTTCCTTCGTAAGTGAACTGCGAACTACAAGAACGAATTATTTCGCAAGGGCCCAGGAACTAGTTCGTTCGTGATCACTAAGGTGAACAAGAATGCGCAAGCCTATTATAAAGCTTAAATTGTGAACGCTCTCAGCGATTTTGTTAAAATGGGAACAAATTTGTCAGTATTGTATCACAACAATACTTTCATTTCTATCAATATCAAAGCTGAACTAGATTCAAACTCTAGGAGTCTGCTCCTTCCCTTACAACAATAAAATATTGGGTGGCAGAGTTTAAACCAAGAAGTATGACATACCAAGACGGAAAATCGCAGTAGTAGACCGAATGAGGTGTCCACGCTAGTAATAAGGAAGAAAATCCAGAAAATGGTATTGCATGACCATCGACTGAAAGTTCACGAGCTAGCAGACATAATAGGCATTTCAAAAAGTGCTGTGCATTGAATATTCACTGAAAATTTTGACATGAGAAAGCTGTGGGCAAGATTAAATTTGACACAATAGATGAACGCTTTTTGAGATTGAAAACAGAAGATAGCGGTCAATATTGATGAAAACGTGTTTTAAAAACTTTCCTACGAGAACTATCCCAAAAATTAGAACGCTTTCTCCCGTTATATACGTTCTGCCGACTTTTATGGGAAAGAGGAACACATAAACACAACTAAATTTGACACGTCGGTCGATGTTTTTCTATCTCTGTTCTTTTCTAGCCCGTGAACATTTCCCATAGTACTATCCTTTACTAACGATTACCCGACATATCGCCGCAGTGTAAATTATGCCTGAAATACATGTGCAGAATATATGCACGCAGCAATGCAGGAATTTTTGACAGATCTCTTGGTCGTATTTGTCACAAATCACCGCATTTCCCGATAGGTGGTTGTGAGTTTCAGTTTCAGTTTTAGTTATAGTTTCATAAAATGATATTAGTGAAGTTTGATTTTATCAATAATGCATACTTAAATGTAATTTAAAACACTTTTTTATTTCTTTGTGTTGGTAAATTTCAACTTCAAGTTGTGGTACCACTGACGCTGCACAGCAAAAGTAGAAGTAGAGACATCATGCAGCGCTCCGCTGCATGCAGTGCGAGCGTGTGTTTCGTCGCACTTAAACACATGCGTTCTAAATCAGTTTTGACGCGCTGCATGCAGATATATGCACATGTATTTCTGGCTTTAGGCATTACGTGACTAGATGTTGTATAAATCCAGCTCGATATCTACTAAAATCTTCCTGGACAGTTTATGTTCCACTCCGTCCACATTACATTACACAATGCTCAGAATGGTAGTTTTGGAATCTTTTAAAAAAAAATTATTTGTTTCGCGCTGATGCTGGTCGATTGTCCATTGCAGAAAGCGTATAATCTTACAAAATGAATTTGAAATTTTGATTTTTAATTCAGCTATAAAACTCAACTTTTTAGGTCAGCATGTTTTTAAGTTATGATGGGTTTGGGCAAAGAGACCACCGTTTATAGAATGCCACAACTCTACTTCTGATGTACAGAAAAAAGGCATTAGTAATCTGCTTTCGCCTATTTTCTTGTTGTCATGACTTTTCTGAAGAGTAAAACAAGAGAGCAATTTGAAAGTCAATTAAAAGGTAACTTACCTAATCTTCCAGATATAAAATTGAAAGCGGAAGATATTGTTTTTCACTTTCAAGAGTCCTTAAATAAAAGCAATCTACATACGCTGTGCCTACGGCATTTGGAGGCTACAGGGCCCAACAGTTGAAAAAAAATTAATTTAAAATCAAACATTTAATGTATGCAAATTACATGTATGCGACATGTTACCAGAAGTACACGAAAAATCTGTATACTGTTTTGCATATATTCAGGCTATTTTTTCTTATAAAATGTAAAAATTGCATTTGCGGTGTTTGAATGTCATCGTTTCCTGCAACCTCAATGATGCCATGTAGCACGCAAGATGTCCGGCTACTGGTCATACAGTACAGCGGTTCATATCAAAGAGCTGATGGATGAGCGGATTGTGTTGGGCTATCAAACCGCGCAAGCAGATGAAAGCGCCACCATCGTTACAGAAGCAAAAAGTAACCCAGATGCAAACGAGTCTCTTTCCCGACAATGTCGTTTTGGTTTAAGCCCCGAGGTATCATACTGCTTATCGTTTTTCAACATGATAGGACGTGACCCTAGATTGCTACAACTGACTGTTTGGAGTGTGAATACAAAATATGTACTTAAAATCGACTTTAAATTTAAAGCCAATTTCAGAGTAGACTTTATATGTTTAAGAATAGCGGCCACTGGTTTTAGCGAGTTTAAACATAAAATGACACTTTCCATAATTTATACATAACCCACAGTCAAAAACAAGTTTGTAGCGGCTGGAAAATTGAATTCACAGTCGATTCTGGATTGATCTGCTAGAATAATGCGAAAACTACACGAACACGCTATTTTGCCTATTTGTTAACGATCTAAGCTGTTCGGACTGTCTCTCTCACACTACTGTCTAAATTGTATGTTAAACTCTCTCTCTCTTCATTTGGATTGAACCATAGAGCTATAACTAACGGAGATCGCAAAGCGCCGTTTCTGTATAAAGCACTTTGAAGCATTTTGATGCAAAATTGAACATTTTTGTTTGGAGCGTTTCGTGCCCGGTGGCAGTGAAATACAAATAGTAGCAAAGTATTTAAAGGTTGGGCTTTTTTTCTTTTCAATACCGGAGCATAACATACATGTGAGTAAGATGCTGATAGTAGCATAGTGAATATCGCCGGTCCTTTGCGAGAAAACCTCCGGCTTCAAAAAAGTCGCTGCACGCTATCTCCATTATACATATAGCTCTATGGAACCCACGAGCCGGAGCAATGTTTTGAAGCACCCCAGAAAGTTTTGGACTTATGATTTTAATCCGGTGTTTTTTGTTCGTGGAAGCAACGATAGACGTCTTCTTTTGGGTTGATGTCTCCCCAGATTCTGTGCAACCATGTCAAGTCCTCTCTGCACTATGTTTGAAATAGTGTCTTCAAACCTGCCTCGTAACCTATACCTACTTGTTCAATGGTTAAGATGTAGGTAAATAATTCCAAAGTAGTTCTAAAATCGGCTGAGAAATCAAATGATAAAAGATTGCAAATGAGTTTATTCGCGTGTGGCGCGACCGCGATTGTTCACTATCGATATGCGGTTAGTACGGTTCAACTTTATGAATGATTTGTAACAGTATGACGTTCATTTACGCTACTCAATTAATTCATTAGACAATCTGAGCAACCACATTCCGCTCCGCATCTAAACAATGACTTGCAGTCGCCTTGCATGGCTAATTTGCGTTTGCGTTTGCGTTGAGCCTTGCCGTGCACTCTGCCTTTGTCTATTACAGTGTTGTAGAGCACGAACACGTATTGGGTATCGACAGCGGCTCGTTTCAAATTAAAAACCACAACTCTAGGCAGAAATAAACTACTTTGCCAAACTCCATTGCAAAGGTCGTCCGCGTCAGCTGATTGCTCATAGCTTCCACACAACCCCTGCTCAAGCACCGAGCTATGGAAACGGATCGGTGTGACCAGAGGGATTCGGGTAATTACTGCGACACAAGGTCAAACAAGAAAAGTTGGCAACGTGTCGCATAAGCATGTACATCCGCAAAAAAAAATTCTGAAGACGATCATCGAGAAGCTGAACTTACCGCAAAAAAAAGCGCCGAGATATACGACGACGGAAAAAAAAACTGAGCGAATCAAATATGGCCGTCTCGCATTTCTGAAATGGGCCAACGTGTACAGCAGCCGCGCACAACCACACAAGCAACGACCGGCCGTACGCCCGTACACAGTTTTCCGTCTTCTTCCGTATGCCGTGTCTCCGTCTCATAAACAAGAAGTTTGTGGATTATCGGGACTTGATGTGCTGTCGCCTTCAAAAAGGCAACTCCGCACACTTTTCAACCCAAACGGGATATTTAATTTCCCAAAGCTCGCGGGATGACCAGATGCGAATAAAATTCTCCCGAGTGTATTGACGTGATGTTGCACGATTTCGTTTTTGGGATTTTTTTTCCGACACTAAAATAGAAAATAAAAAAATAGGTTGCAAGTACTTGCAATGGCAGCCATGAAGCTTAGCAAAACGAGTATTACGCAGCTTACTGAAATAACTTTGTATTTCTCAGCGCAAATATGTCGAAGGATGGAAGCGAACCCATCGAAATTAAAAGACGAATAATGATGGCAAATAAGACGTATTATTCGGTACTCCCAATAATTAAAAACAGAAAAGTGCACAGAGCTTAAACATATAAAAAAGTAATGAGACCTGTGCTATGTTATGGCAGCGAAACGTGAACATTGACTCAGGCGTCCGAAAAATTAGTTAACGCCTTTGAAAGAAAAGTCCTCAGACCTGTGGGGAAGACTCGATCTGGAGAATACGATACAATAGAGAATTGTATGCCATCTTTGATAATCTGGAAGTATCGATCCTCATAAAATTCAAGAAGCTACAATGGGCTGGTTCCCCAAACGTACACTAAAGGGGGGAAAGTTTATGGACAAAGACTAGTTGAAAAACCACGAGAGCGCTGTGAGGCGTAGACAGCAAATCACTGCAAAGATTAGGAAATTGGAGAACTCGGTCACTAAACCGAGAAGCTGGAGGCGGCACATTCAGGACGCCGAGGTCCGATTTGGACTGTAGCGCCATCATAAGTAAGTAACTAAGTAAGTTCACTGATATAAATGTTTATTGAATAATGTTATTTTTTTTCGAAAAAAAAAACCAGAAGTTCGATTCTTTTTAGCTAAGCTAGTGCAGAAAATGTATATCATACCTTTCTGTTCATCTCATCCGAAATCATGGCTCACCTATATGTGAATATGTCTGACCTTGATGAAAGCGACATCTAGTCTCCTATCTAGCTGGCGGCGTTTTCAGGTGGAGTCAAAACTTTCCATTGCTTAGTAAAGAAAATGGCATTCTTCCTGGTAATGGAAGATCGTTGATCTCGCTATCTTTACATGATTTCCATGTGTACCGTGAACTGGGGTTTCTCACGGATTAGCAAGGATTCTTTTTGAAGGGGCTTAAAGCATTCTGAAGTTATCGTTCAATGTTGGTCAACACGTGTTATAAGGACTTTTGTATAACTTTTGTATGACGGATGTTACTAACTACTAACCCAATTTTGCCTTTGACTTCCAGCTTCAACGCTTTATTTAAGGTTGTTACTTTATTTACTTATTTATTATTCAAATTCATCAAATACTGATTACTTATAACAAAAATAAAAAATAATAAAAAAAAAACATACATACACTCATTAGTGCCTAAATGTAATATTACACTATTTACTTGATAAAGACGATTTAAACTGTTGAATAAAAATGTGTGAAAGAGATCTGATTGGTTCATCTTGGCCGTAATTTGTTCGATGGTGAAATATTCAGCGATATATAGTCTCTCAAGGATTGAAAAGGATCTTTGAAAGTAACGGCTCCAGCAATGACGGGGAGTTAATATCACCAGAAATTGAAACGTTGAAAGCAAAAACAGCTCTAAGGACATTTAGTCTATCAACCAACGACTCCATTGGCAGGAGCTTAAGACGCTCATGGTAGATGCAGTGGATCTTGCCAAGGAAATCCTTGCACCATCTTCGCATAAAGACCCAAAATGGCTATATAAAGTAACTTCATTATTAAAATTTACATCCAAGGGCCGTTCCTTCGATCGACAGTTTTCCATATAAAGTTAATTTAACTGACTATCATAGGAACAGGCCTAAATCGTTCACTTTGACAGTTCTAGGTATATAATGGGTTTTCTTCTAAACTATAATCAAATGGATCTGGAGTTTTCTTTCTAGAGAATGATACAGCGATACACTTACTAATATTTAAAGGTATGCAATTAAGTATAAACCAACCATAAAATCGTTACAAGTCACTCTGAATAAGAGAACAATCAGCCGCGTTGGTTACATTACGAAAAATCTTTGCATTGTCAGCATACATTAAAATTTTAAAGTGGGAAAAAACCAAACTCACGTTATTAATGAACATAAGAATAGCTCCCCTGAGGTACTCACTCCAGAAGTATGATATATATCGGATGAAAAGACTCCAGAAAAAGACACCTTGCAGTCAGTTTTGGAGGACTTTAGGAGGCTGCTACACGACGGACTCCCTCGATATGCATTAAATTCGGAATTTTAGCTTCAAACATTGGAAAGTTTACGTGTGCATAATTTCAAGTTTCTAACTCGAAACATTCGACCGTATTCGAATCGTCAATGTGTTAAAGGGCCCCGAAGGAGTGTGAGAATATCGTCCATTGACGAGCTTACTTAACCTTTCGTTTGTGATAGCAGAATTTCAGCTTCCGAGGTCAACGCATTCTTGGGTCCTCGGCCTAATGACCGGACATCAAACAAATTTGGTGTGTTTGGCCACAACTGAACATACCGGGCACGGTTCTGTGCGTTACAAGCTTTGTGTGCTAGATTATACTTGTAACAGTAGGCGGTTTTTCTTGATCTAGACCAGAGTAGAAGCATTAGGCTCTGTTTCATGAGCCAGAATAGCTGCACCACTATATGAGATAAAGTAGTTGCTCTTCTCGCTTTGCGTTTTGTTGTTGTTTTTCGCTCCCATTTAGCTTCGCTAACCTGCTCTGTACTGGATAGGGAGCAAAAAAAAAACATGCCTACTGTGTGAACTCATCTAGAGTAAAACATTCAGGCATATTCAGCGCCAGAGTCCCAAGTCACAAAGTAGGTGGAAAATCACAATTAATTCAAAATTGTGACCTACTTTGTGACTCTGGCGTTGAATAGGTCTGACACTAGCCCTAACCAGAATTGACTTAGAGAGCATTAAGGCACCTTAAGTCTTTCTACGACTGTATAGAAATCCACATTGACAGCCAGAATAGACTTAATGCATCTTTCGTTGACTTTTTCAAACTTTCGTTAAAACTTATGTATACGGTTCTGAGCGTAGAAACTTATGCAAGATTATGCGTTTGACATTTATACACAGATTTTCCGAAATATTTGTACTTTGTGATTTATAGTCAACTCCATTTTAAAAAAGAAAAGTTTATTTTAATTATCAAGAGAGTCTTGATGAGTATTTGACAGCCGATATTTGTCTTTTTTAGCTGTCAAACTTCTCTTACCTTAAGGCTATTGTAGTTGGGTATAAGATTCATTAAGTTTTGCCACAAACTTTACGTACCTTAATGCATTTGACGAAAAGATCTTAATGTGCCTTAAGTCAATTCTGGTTAGGGCTATTATGTTACTATGCTAATCAAAGCATTTCACTTCTAATGTTTTTTTAAGGATGTTCAAATTTTTTTGCTTACAATAGTACCAAAAGTCAGTAATCATTTAATTTTAACTTTTACATGGAAAACCCAATCGTAGTTTGTAACTACTGGTTGAAATCGGAACAAAATTCGAAGCGGGCTAAATATACTTTGCGATTAATTAAATTTAATTTCATAATTTTCGTTTTTCGCAATTCGCAGAGCATTTTTATTTCCTTTTGTCTCCATCACGTAAAAATTCCCTGCCGTTCGAAACACGAAGAATGACAATTGAGATACGGCAACGTCGCTTTTCATCCGACTCCGAGCCCGAGGAAAAGAAATGAAAGAAGAACTTGCCGACCGCAACCGACGTCGGCGGCCATCCTACGTACATCGGGCCCCACTAAAGCAGCACACTAATGAAATCGGCGCGGGAGCGGGTTTTATCCATCGTGAATTTATGAAACTTCGGAATCGTCGTGAACGTGAATGTTTGGTCGTCGTGTTCTACGATCGGGGAAAAAAAGTTTCTTCTGTACATTTTCAATAAAAAAATCTGAACAAACCTGCCCCGAAAACCGATGAACTGGAAATCTGGAAAATATCCTTGTCATCCGAGCCAAAACCTAGTGGAAAATCGTGAAAAGTGACCGGGAACAATGCAGTTTGTGTGAATTCGAGTTTAGTGCGATTCGAGGCTAGTGTCGCAGGAGCGGCTGGGGCTCAAGGAGAAATCGAAAGAAAAGTTTCCGTGAGTGAAAATCGTGCGTGCACGACCCGAGCCCTGAACTGAGCCCTTGCCGGGGGCCACTCGCAGATCGGCTTTCGGATCCTTGCCGGGTGGAGCTGCATAACCCGTTTTCCAGCATGCAACCTGCTCCCATGACTCCTAAGGCCCCCCAACGGTGAATGTGTGTGTTTCTGCGTTTTTTCTTCGCCTTCCCAATTTTTTTTTCCCGTCTTCGACTTTGTGTGCACATTTTCACCTTCGCCCCTCGTGTCTCTTATTCGTGGCACTCTGGCTGCCATACGTGCAGATCTCGCGCGGGTTTTTCACCGTTTCTTGCCTCTCGAGCGCACTAAAGTGCGTTTTTTTTCGCTATTCGCGTGCCAAAATAGTTTGCCCATTCATCCGAGTCCAAATCTTGAATTTTTTTTGGGCACCAGCAACCCCCTAAGGGCGCCCTTTAAAGAGTTGTCGCGACTGCGACGAGCCGCTCGGTTCGTCTCCGAAGCAAGGGAAAGAAAAAGAAAAACAGGCGGAGACATCGACTTTTGAAGTCGCTTCTTGTCGCTGGGCGAACGTTCGAATTTGTGGTTATGAAGTTTTCTTAGTGAAAATCGTTTCGAGGCGTTTGTTCGGAAAATCCAGTTAAAATTCAATTAGAAAAAAAAACACGCGGAAAATGTAATCAAAGTGCAGCAGCTGCAAAAGGGAAATTCGCCACGCGGGGAACGGGAGTGAAACGGAATGAATAAAAGTGAGTTGTAGTGGTGTGCGTGTTGGTGGTGCCATCAATTGAGGCTTCGAAATCAAAGCGAAGAAATTAAATGAGAAAAAGTTCATTGCAAGTGGAAATTTTAAAATAATACAAAGGAAAATTTTCGCACCGAATCGTTGAGCGATGCGATTAAAATTCCGCATCGAGAGAATGCACTTTTGGAGTTTTCCGGGACAAGGAATTTTCCACGAAAATGTAAGTCGAATGGCGGAGAGCAGAAGAAGTTGCCGTTCATATATTTTGTTCTTATTTTTAGATTTTGTGGTGTCGAATGTTGAAACTGGCCCCTGAAGCCCCTAGACCTCCAAATAGTTCGGTGTTTCGCAGAAAGTAGGATAAATTTTGAAATACGTTACGTAACCAGAGCGCGATTAAACCCAGTAATTTGACCCTTATGCCAGTCACACCTGGTTACGGATTTTAACTACCTTATCCCTTCACCTGCAGTTTTAATTGAATGACTGCTACTATCATTGGTGTGTAAAGATGAACCGTTGCAACCATGCACCATTCATAAATTAGTGCAGCGGAATTTCCGATCTTATCAAAAAATATTAGATAAGGACCCGGTTACTTGGTTGTTTCATGGCGGCCGTCTTAATAATTTTAAATCCAAAGTTCCTTGACTGTTCTCATTCTTGGTTGTTCAGTTTTCTCAAGATTATAAATTAGTAAAGCCTTTAAATATTTAACGGAACTTAATGATGAACTACATAATGCAGTTTTTACTTTAGAAAACTGTGAGTCTAAGTGTAATCAGGCCCAAAAGTTTGTAACGCATGGAACCGAGCCTCGCACTGATTTTTTCAAAACCCAAATCCACTTGCACTCCCTCCGTCTGTCCGTACGCACAATAGCTAAGGAATACATTTGCCTGGAATCTTAAAATTCGATCGCATTTGTAAGGCTACGTTCGTTAACGCGCAAAATCGTACTACTCCTTCAGGTTAGCTGCCATACAAAAAGTTCTTTAACACGTGTTCAAAAATAATTGCCAACGTGTAGGTATGTTGATATGGTGAAAATTTTTCTAGCTCATTGAGCTGATTGGCATTAATGTCTCCAGCTCCTTGAGCTGAGAAAGTGTACCCGAAACGAGTCAATCTTGTTCATTTATATGGCGGTAATGTCCATCCATCCTACTGGCTTCCGCTAAGAGGCTGTATTGTCTCGTACTCTTGAGATTGGGTTTACTTGCCCATGAAGCATGAAGGGATTAAGTCAATTATTATTAAATTCGAAAAGGCTTAAGTTACTACAGTCAAAACCGGATATGACGACATTGAAGGGATCCTCTAAACTCGTTGCTATATCCAATAGTCGTTATAAGCAATATGCAATTAAGATACATTCCTTTGTGTAGAGATTCGACCATGACCATGCTATTTAGTCGTAGTAACCGATCCGTCGTTAAAAGCGATGTCGTTATATCCGGTTTTGACTGTACTTTGAAATTTTGTCTTTCATGTAGCTACCATACAAAATATTGAAAAAATGTCTTACCTTAATTAAGTCCGCACTATAGCTCAAGAAATCGTTTAGCCACGAAGTTGAAATTTTGTACAAATTCATTTTGAGGGAAAATTAAGTTCGAGTTCAGTAGTCAGGAAAATTCCTTTACTCCTTCGCGGGTAGCTGCGATACAGAAAGTGCTTGGAAATTGGAATTCAGGAAATTGTTCAAAAATATTTGCCCGATAGCTTCAGAACGATTAAAGCTATAACTTTGAAATTTTGGATGTGATGATTGGACAACAGTTGAAGATAAAATTCTGAACAGTATCCCGTTAGTCCTTCGTGTAGCTATAAATAAGTCCCAGCCCAGAATAAATCAAGTAATCGTGCAGCAACAAATTCTGAATTTTTTATTAGTCAGCGAAAACCTTCTACTTGCTACTTTGGGTTGCTGCCATACAAAAAGTCCTTAAGGGGATATTTTGATCTAGCTAACAAAAAAATAAGATAATTTACAGTATTTCTTTTTCCAAGAGAGTACAAATAGAATGGTCGGAATTTTTTGTATTATATTTATTAAGTAAAAAAGTACAACAAGAATGCTTTTTTTTTATTTAATACGATGTGCTGGTGGCGAGTTATATGGTATAGGGAGAGTCGTCATCATTTTCAAAAAAAGAGGTCTACTTGGCGTAACCTGTGCACGTCGTAAATTTCATCGGAATTCAAAAAAATTTCAGAAATATATTTCTGTAGATGGAGATGGAGATGAAGTTATATTGATTTTATTAGTGTACGCGCATATATGTATGTTTTGGAAATATATTGCCAGCTCTCATATTTTTCCATACAAAATCAATAAGTACGGGTTGAAATGGAAATTCAGAATCAGCTGTTGATTTTTGTCTCAAAAAAGTAAAGAACCTTGAGCAGTACAAAATTTTTATTACAAATCAAGTTTTTATGAAATTTGAATATCGTAAATATGTATAAGTATTTAATTACGAAAAATATGTTTTATAAGAAATTGTACTGTTCATGATTTCAAATTAGCAGCACCTACAAAATTTTCACAAAATGAGATATGAATTGTGATGAATAGTGTTATATTTTTGAAATGTTCCAACTACAGTACAACTTGCAAAAGTGACCACCTTCATATGTTGACCACTTGCCTAAAGTGGCCATTTTTTTACAGTCCCGATGTAAATTACCGATTTTCCATACACTTTTCGTTTTGTATTTCCATATTGTGACCATTGACCACTTTTTAGCCAATATTTACGTATCACATACGTGTGGAGTACATCCTATAATGTGACCAAATAATTTTACGTCATATTCTAATTAAACACAAATGTTGCAAAATGTAAAATGAAAAACGAAGCTTGTGTTTTGGATAAATGCGTAAAAAGATACACTGTTTATATTGGTAATGTTGATTTAAATTACACACATTATACTGTACTAAATTATTTTTATAATCTGCTGACCATTCGTTTAATGTGACCACTTTTGCCCAGTCCCTTGGGTGGTCACTATATAGAGGTTCTGCTGATTTTGATATATAAAAAATATAAAAAAAACATTATAATATTAAATAAAAATCCAGTAACATTTAAACTACAACTGAATTGGAAAATTCAGAATCAGCTGTTACCAACGATACTGACTCTGACAAAGCCAACTTTGTGACTACATTCTACGTAATTTTGACGTCAGAGTGTCAATGCATTGACGGTTTCGAGTGACCGTCTATCAGGGGCATAAGTCTTTTCTGCTTCTTCGATGTGAAAATTGTTCCTTTCGAAGACTTTCTTTATAGAAAAGGACAATTGAACCTTCATTGAATTACCTAGATTCAGATATTAAATTAAACACTAAAGGTCCTATAACTTTCGAGCTTAACCTTTCTAGCATAAGCCGTTCTATAGTTAGGAAAAACACCCCAACTCCGTACAATACGCCCCCTAAAAAATATTATTATTATTATTTTTCCAACGTGCCACTACTATAGCTCTATCTAACTCTCAAGTTACAGCTTAATATCAATGAGATATAAACATCGTAACTTTATCCTTTTCGCTCTCCCCCATCATCACCCTCTATACCCTCATTTTTACTGCTAGGGGTCTATTAGGCATACTTTTTGTATGAATTTTAAGCATCTATCTTACACTGTTCTTGAGATGTGAGAAGACCTCCACTTCCATGCACAACGCCCCTTTTAAAAAATTTGACTTTTAGCAAATTTTATTCATCAACCTTTATACAGAATTCGATTTTTTTCTAGTGCCGTTGGCTTGTGAGATATCGTAATTTAAAGTCTTTCACCCCACCTTCGTACGCCACTCCTCCCTCTCAAAATTTTTTTTCAAAATATATATTCTCCTAGTATACTCACAAACGTTCATTAAGTTTTAATTTCGTGACATTAACCAATTGCGAGATATGGATCTTGGCTTTTCATCATTTCGGACGCATTATTATTCCCCACACTACCACACCCTTCCACCTATATCTTTTTTTTTCAAATAGTCGATGCTTTACATAAATTCCAAGTTTCAGCCTGCTAGCCTAAGCGGTTACTGAGATCTAGAAACCAAAATTTTCCGTCTAAAGCGCTTCTCCCCTCCCCCCTCCATACCTTCACTACACAGAAGGCGGCAACTTGACGAGGTCTGCCCAGTCTACCAACAAAAAAAATTCAACTTAATAGCTCAAAGAGTTTAAGAGCTATAAGCTTTCAAACATTTTGCGTACGGCGCACAGACGGACTTTTCTTTTTGCCTTTTTGGTATCTATTAGTCATGAAACGTGGAAAAAAAATGTTTAGGGTAGCAAATTTTTTTTCAAAATAATAAAATAAAATGTAGGAAAAAGGGATGGATTAATGGTTTCCTGAGACAAAGTACTCGTCTTCTTGCACTGTTCTTTGATATATCCTTTCGACTTTGTGTTGGGAAAGTGGGTGTTTCCAAAAATGCAAAATTTTAAGGTGGATTGATCAAAGTAGCCGAATCAGAAGGATATTAAGTAGGATCAGTATGACACGTTTTACTAAACCAGGGTTTTCATTTTTAGTTGCACTTTACTAAAAAAAAAAAATTGCTCAATTGTGGTTGTTTAAGGATAACTTTGAAAGATCTTAAACTAGGGTGTCGTATAAAAGGTTACACAATAGAATTTTGTAATATCGAAGGAGAAAACCTGAAGGCCGGCATAATAATTAGAGAGGTTTCTCCGGTGCCCTTTCAAACTAATCAATGAATTTTCAGTAAAAGTATAACAAAGTCTTATAAAAAACTAGCCTATCCAGTGAAGGTTTTCAACTGTCATGTCCTCAGGGACAGCGATTAATCAACAGTCGGGGATTCGTTATGAGGTTCACACCAGAAACTCCACTGACGCCGGAAAACATTACATTTTCTTCTTAGCATATACAACACCTTAGTAAACTAATTCCAAGTCAAGTTGACTCACCAAAAACGCGAGCATACATTTATTAAAGACTACTGAAAAGAAAGCGATGAACCTATCGCTTTCTTTTCAGTAGTCTTAAAAAATTGTTGATGCACACCACAGAAACCAGATTTTTCGTAAATTGAAAATCTGACTTTGGCGCCTCTAGAAGCTGGACGATAGCTTTGATGACGAATGTTTTTCGTGGTTGAATTTGGGGGCTCTATCTCAGTTCTCAAGGTACTTCATACAAACCACAAAAGGTAGTGTTCCTTGTTTACAAAACTGTCGGAAATGGTGAAGCCCTTGTTTTTCGGAGCAAGGTGGGGTTTTTCTCAAAATTCCCCAACATCTTTTCGAGTTAGTCACAATTCAGATTAATTATAAAATGAATAATAATTTATGAAAATAAAATCAAAGGTGCGTGAATCACAAACATCTTTTGACTCGATCGCGGTTCATCGACACATGTACGGTCTTACGACTTAAATTCGCAGGTTTTGAATTTGACAAAATAACGCTTTTAATTTTAAATAGTTTTTATAAGAACATGAGGCTTCTTCCACAAGGGTGATTTTATATGGGTTCAGACATGCAATGTCCGAACTAATGGATGTTTGTGGTGGTGCGTGCACTTCCAATTATACTACGAATCGGCAATTCTTCGTTTTACTACCTTTAAAAGTCCTAAGCCTAGACAACGTTGAGAACCTTATTTCGAATTAAAAGCGAATATAAAGACTAGAACTACCTGTCCCAAGTATGGAGGGAACAAAAGCGTATCTTTCTACAAATTTCAAACAAAAAAAAATCGTAAAAGGTTGCCGGGGTGCTGGTGTTTCGCGGAACAAGTACTTATCTCGAACTATGGAATATACCGTACACATACACATACAAAATTGTTAATTTTAAAGGAATATAGGCATTGATCTAACTTTCTACGTGTACATTTTATGTTTATGCTATGACAAAGCCTTTGCCCCATGCATCCATTGACCCGGGCTCTAGTGGCCCTCGCATTGTTTGTTCCAACTGAAAGTTGAGAGTTTTGTAAGTCGTTGGCAGGTGTTTTTGGCCCTTGCAATTTGTCGGCTCAAAATTGATCAGCTGTTATCGAAAAAACGTTACAGTACAGCTGTCTATTGCTAGAGGCATTCATGCGCAAATTAGTATTGCGGGAAGCCTGTTTGTCGGGAAAGAATTTTATGATTACTGATTTGATTGACCCGACTGCATCACTGATATGAAGGGCTTCGTTTAGAACAGTTTTGTCTAAAGTTTAATTCGTTTTTTTTACTAAGAACGATTTTAGCGACATTTTGCAACATTCCCTGTTGCAAATTTCACTAATATAAGTATATAGGAAGATAGAAATGTCTAATGATAATAGTGATGACCTTGAACCACATCATTTGTCACGACTGTCTAATATATAAAAATACAACAGTTTTTTGGTCGGGTTCGATGGAAATCTACACCTGTGAACCGTTCCCTCCCATATTTTGCATGGACATTCTCGAGACTACCGGACAGGTCGAGAACATAATTATATATTCCCGAAATTGGTGGTTCGCGAGTTATTTCAAGAGTTGAGTGTTTTTCATTTGACGGCAGTTTGTTCGTTTTCGGTGTATAAGTTACGCGTTTCTATTACATACTAAATGGTAAAGTTGGACTATGGATGGTGGATAGAGGATAGTAGATGAAGTATGGAGGATGGTGGATAGAGAATGGATAATGGTGGATGGGGGATGGAGAAAAATTAAAAATTAAAGGTGAAAAATGAAAAATGGCATTAATGTCTCCAGATCCTTGAGCTGAGAAAGTGTACCCGAAACGGGAGTAATGTATCAACGGGAGAAACAAAACCAATGGATAAACGGGAGTAACAGGGGCGACAGAACAACGTGAGCGGAGCCGCGGTACGCGGATAGAAGAGATATAAATAACAGAGACGGCAAGACTCCGTTTCTGTATAAAGCACTTTGAAGCATTTTGATGCAAAATTTAATAAAAAAACAAAATAATTATAATTACCAAATGTTGCACGTTCCTGGGCTTCACCATTTTAAAAATGTAAATCTTAACTGACGTTTTTACATTGACAGACCAGTAAACAAGTTTTAGGGTGCGTTAGTATATCAGTTCTTCAGTTTGCTCCTTAAATTGTGTCTTTCTAAAACTAGTACTGTGGAGGAGCAGAAACGTCTGGAGTATTTAACTCATGATTAAGAGTCCTCATTTTCGGCATGAGTAAATTGGGTCATTCTGGCAAAGGCTGGATAGAAAGGAATCTAGGGAAATGTTGACATGGAATAGGCAAGATTGCAGTTACTCATCGAAATATTGACGAGATACGGTATATGCTATGCTAAAGGGAATGGCTGAGTCTGATGTGTTCAGGTACTGCCACGATGTACATGCTAAGGGGAAAGTAATGTCAGGCGGTTGCAAGGGGTCTTTTACAAGTGTTTGGGCAGTCTTGCCTTCGCAAATTTGGAAGATCTGAGGTTGATAGGGCATGACAAGCTGGTCAGGTTTAGAGTCACTGTATACTCACACACCCTTCTAGTAAGAGTTCGGCCGATAGCCCAAAATTGGACTAGAAGAGCACTACATAACCTGAAAAGAGGTCGTTTTCGTGCAGCCAAACTTTTAAGTTTGGCTGCACGAAATTTCGGTGTATAGGTGCATAGTATGTGTGCGCATAGTATGTGTGCATAGTATGTGTGCGCGAATTAAGGTTTTCTTTTGTAAATTTACGTACATTATCTATTTCTTTTATGGAAATTTCCTATTTTGTACTGAAAATTAGACTATTTCGAATTGATATGTGATATTCCCCCAATAAAATCAAAAAAATTTAAATTTACTGGTTTTCGACCTGAGCATGCATCGGCCAAACCTTAGGTAGGGTGAGTAGTGTGAGTGCGTATACAGGAACCTTAGTCAGGTTAGGTTAGGTAAGGTAGGTAGCTATTGGCAGAGATAGCTAGCACATAGACCGACAGATGGGTCCGTTGTGATCCCACTGCACCATAGCACGGCGCCTACAGCTGATAGCTGGTTTTGACTAATTTTCAAGAACAAACTGAGCCCATTTGGCCGCGGTTTCGTTCTATCGAATATTTTTCCATATGTTATTGGTGCGAAGGAGAGTTGGAAGTTGGAGAGAATTGTGGAGAAGAAAGGAGATACCGAACTTAATCAGGCTTTAGGAATGGAAAGGAAGATCAGGAATCGAGCCGGGAATGACAGTGTACTAGAAGGTGTTAATGATAATAATTTTTCAGTACTATTGGCTGTGATACGATGTACCAGATTAGCAAAGTTGCCTATAGCAAATGAACTACTGTCTGGCAGCTCTGATTGTATTTGTGAAGCTGATTAGAATGTCAACAGAACTCATTTGCTCCTTTACAAGTGACCCTATTAAACATTCCGCACTGTTCACGATTTATATTAACATTTTGAACTGAAAAATTCATATAAATAAATCATGCATTAAGTGAGAATTGAACCCCGGTAGCAATGTTTTCAAGACTTAGAACACTACCACTGGACTACACCCGGCTGACAAGCTGGACAAGTTTATAAGGGATCTAGGAAGTTTTGTGGGTGATTAGTTTTCCACTATATTTCCGAAGGGATCGCATGGGTCGTCTCCCAATACCCTTGCTTCGTCTACGCCTAGTGATGACAGCTATGACGTCAGACGTAGCAAAGCTGTGTCTTAATTCATTTTCGGTTCGTGTCTTGACTATCAGTCAATCTAAGCAAACGTAAAAAACTTCAAATTTTTCTATGGAATTTAATTAACTTTTGATTTTTGAAGTGTCAAATAAGCATCAGTTGATCCATTTTGACGGTTTAGCCGAGCTTTTTCTAAAATGTTATAATAGCAATGCTATGCTGACTATGACGTCAACATAAACGTAGACGAAGCAAGGAATTGAGAAACGACCATGGACCCTCTTTTGATGCCTCAGCGTGGCACTCCTTCCTAAAGCCATGTGTGCGTATGATTGGCCGGTAACTAGTCGTAGAATGACTTACTATATATCGGTATTTCCTTGCTCATTCGCTGCTGGGAAATTAATATTTATAGAGCCATGCAAAGTACAGGGGGGACTATGAGTATGTGTGAGATATGCAAAAAAATTCGTCCATCGTGCACTAATTTTCGTTAAACTCTAAATGATTTTAGGCGACATGCCAAAATTGCAGCCACCCTGCTATTCTATCCTGAACGCAGGCAACACTGGAATTAGGAAAAAGCTTGGTTATAGCTGCCAGCGTAGTACACTACAAAATTCGAACATGTAATTTTTAAATCAAGTAACAAGGTTACTTCATTAAGCGCTTCTCTGTTTATGGCCGAAAAATTGACTATGTTCGCCAAACCACCTATAATATTCTTCGTGGCTTTTTTCATTGCTAGACATTCAAATAAGTTAAAGCTGCTTTTGGTGTGCCGCAAGTACAGCAGAGAATTGTTCTGTGGTCAGACAAATGTTTCTTTCAGAGGTGCGAAATGAAAAATTTGCACAAATGAATTTTTATGACCTGGTCGCGGAATGATTTCTAAGCAATGACGTAATCGCAATTTGAATGTGGGAAAAGTAATTTTCAAGGTTTTTACAGATAAAAAAGAAGGAAAAAAAATGTCTCGGCATGTTTGTCAGTAAGTTGTTTTTTTTTCTTTATTTAAAGAATTTGCCGTGACGGCTTTTAGTATCTACGAAGCGTGCTAACACGAACGTCTTAAATGTCGTGTCGAACCTCTACAACTGCCGAAGACTTCTACTTAGACCGTGTAGTTGAAGAGTTTTTTTTACTGTGCTGACTTGCAAGAACCATTTTGGTATTTTGATGAAATAAGATTAGGTCACGGCATCAATCTTCCACGAGCATGGATTGAAGCAATCAGAAAAGGTTATTATGTGCCGATACTGCGTGAATAGATAAATGGAATTTATGATCTTATTTTGTGGCTTTATGTTTCTTTTGGATGTGGCGAGGCCTACATAATATTAAACCTTTTTTTTTATTTGTTGAATTGATGGCGCGATATGCATGCGGTTCCGCGTCCTGAACGGAGACGAAACACTTTTTGATAATGCGAATTTTGATGAGACCGTCAAATTCTAATAGGGCCGTACGAAGGAAGTCTACAAGAATTTTATTAACCTTTTTTAATCCCTTTATTTGTTGCATTTTATAAAAAATATAATATTCTACTCCTATCGTTCCAAGTCTAACTAAGATGAGGGTAGCAAGAATATCTCTTTGCGAAAACGGGGCCTGTTTCAGTTATTTCGTTGTTTGTGACGCTGCACAGTGGACCCAGATGACCCAAAACTTTGTCAAAACTCTAAATATAGACGGATTTGGGTGTACTAAATGCTTACCCTGGTTTTTTCGGGGTTGCTGAATCCAAAATTTTGTGAACTAATAAGAGATTTTTGAAGTCGCTGGCTGCGAATCTGTTGAAGTGATAAGAATGAAAATTTCGACAAATTTGTAAAAGAAGTGGACAAATTTGGCAGTGAACAGTTTCGGGGGTTTTCAGAGTTGCTGAATCCGAATACGTGGCAAAAATTTCAAATGACGGATTCACTGTGGCGTCAAAAATGGAAATGACTGATTTACAGTGGCGTCAAAATTGCAAATGACGGATCCACTTTGGATTCAAAATTTAAAAAAAAAGTCGTAGCATATTTGACATAAATCTCAACCTGGGGGTTTCTGGGTCGCTACTTTAAATGTTACATTTCGTTCGCTTTTCAAAGAAGTTAAACCGATTCTCAATAATTCCACGCGATTAGGAGTCACATATGTGCGACCTTTCAATTTATTTGAGACAAAACACATTTGATAGTCACGCTTTTATTGCGTACATATATTTGTATTACGTCTGATAAAAGGTTACTTAAAAATGCAAGTGGGTAGTACAACAGCAAACTTATACGGCGTATGTGCAGTAATCATTTGATCGATGTTTCGGTATAGTTTCATCAAGTAGTGGAGAAGGGATGAAAATTAGGTATTCGATTGTAAGATGAGTGTTTCGCTTGAGGTTCTGTAAATAATATTCCACAGGAAAAACATAATCTTGATTCTCAGATTCACTACATTCGTCACACCCACGACATAAATGTGTCACGTCTGCGATGAATTAAAAAAAAATTCTTTAGAGCTGAGAAATATTCGCAACTCAAAATGCTCGAATCAGATTTTCCATGGAGTTCGTGTACCATGTAGCATCTAAAAGTAGAACTTTGTCAGTTTTTTTTTATTGTTCTGCTTGAATATTGGAAAGAACTGCGTCCAAGTTAATTATCTCTATGTTTGTTTGATTTTCATTTCGAGAACGCCGAAAGTCAAGTTGTTAAGTAGCAGTGGTGTTTCTTGTTGGGGTCATCAATTGTCGTGTATGTAAAGTAATTATTGAAGATATATACACTACCGTGCAGAAGTATAAGGAAATCATTCAAAAAACCGATTTTTTGAGTTTGTGATTTTTTTTTATTGTGTTCAACAGAATTTTATGATTAAAACTTGTATATAAACTAGAAAATAAGCTTTTTTGTTATGATTTATGTTCATTACACGCAAATTTTGTACAAAAATATTTAAAAATACCGAAAATATCACGACAAGTCAAATCAGGTATTTTTCAATCTCGTGCTTTGATAATTGCAGCGCAAATTCTGGGAAGCCTTTCGACCCATTTTTAAAGTGTTTCAGTTGCGAGATTGTCCCAAGCCACTTTTAGACTGTCGAACAAATGTTTTTCACTGGTCACGTGCATTTCTTCACCTGCCAGTCGAGCTCATCCCATAATAATTCGATCGGGCTGACGTCAGGGGATTGCGGTGGCCAATCCATGATTTTGAGCACACCTTTCTCTTTCTTGGACCGTAGATAGTTCATACACAGATAGGAGGTGTGCTTGGGATCATTATCTTGTTGAAAGATAAATCCGTTGCCGATCAAACCAATGCCAGATGGAATGGCACTTCGTTGAAGAATATTGTGAAAGTGTTCCTTCCGCATTATTCCGTCGATTTTGGCCAGTTTTCCAACACCATCGTTGCTGAAACACTTCCAGGCCATCACGGAGCCTCCGCCATGTTTAACAGCTTTGCTACGTCTGACGTCATAACTGTTATAACTAGACATAGACGTAGACGAAGCAAGGGTATTGGGAAACGACCTAAGAATTCCCCAACCCAACGCATTTAGATTTTGTTGTCACCACTGCTCATTCCTTTTCCGGCACTAATATGGCCTTTTTTCCTTGATAGCTGCAATCAGTTTATCGAGCTGGTTTTACATAGTACTCATTCGCATTGAAAGTTTTTTTCTTGTTTCAGCAACTCGTAATACACTGAACCTTTTCTATCCCACCCCAAACAGGTCAGTATTTGTCCTTGATGAATATTTGTTTTTGAAAAACTTGCTAATATTGTTCGAGGTTTTTAGTAAGCTTTTATCCACTTAACATTCACGTTCAAAATACATTTCAAATCTCCAGTAACCTGCTTGTTCAAAAACGACACCACATTGTGTCTAATGAGATGTGATGAACATTTTCTTATACGATCCGCAAAAATTTATTCAGTCAATTCGTGTGAGAGTTTTTAAGACAAACCCAACAGAGTTAATATGCTCATACACTTGGATGATGGATACTGAACTTTTCTGCAACTTCTCTAGTTCTTAAATAATGATTATTCGCCAACATAGGCCGCAAAACAACATAGTACCGGTTTATTGAAATACGACAGAACTTTCTCTCCAACCTAAGATGCGCGCGTGCCACTAAACAGTAAACAGATCAATGCGTTCTGTTTCGAGCATTATCAGGACCATAGTAGAAATACTTACATAGGAAGCAAACTCCGTATCTTCCTCATTGTCCACAAAATTTTTCGCATAAAAAAATTTTACCTCTCATATGGACGATTTTGGTTGGTTGTACCTCTCAAAATTTTAAACAGCTGATGACTGAGCCAAATCTTTCGTCTCTTTCAATTACGTACGTGTAATATAGCTTTACCGCTTTTTTGTCTGTTTTGGATGTTCTTATGCTTATTTCCTGTAATGCCATATCCCTCACCCTCACGTCATTTTCCCTAATTACTATTCCAAACATACCAAATCGTGCAAAAAAAGAAAGAAATGAGTGTCAGAATAATCGCCCATGACTGAAAGAGACGCAGCTTCTGAATACGTGTAGATTGTACGCCTATTGGTGTGTTTACATCGAGAATTCGAGCTGAGTTTGCTTACTATGTAAGTATTTATACTATGATCAGGACAGTGATGAATCATTTCAAACGAAGGAATCTCGCAGTAAATTCGAAGCATAGCCGCACGTAGTCTCATTTCTTTGTAATTCCGCAATCAGAGAAATGTCGAAATCTCGGGCACAAAACGGAATTGTAGTGGTGGGTTCTCTTTTTTCTTCTCATATGTAACAGCATCAGAGACACGAAGGAATCTCGGGAGAAGCTCGAAATTCTCATTTCTTGCTCCATTTCGAAATTACTTCGCGAAAGCGAGTTCTTCGCTAAAATGTTTGCAGGGTAGCGATACAACTTGTACCTATTGGCAACACATATGTGGAGAGTTATTTGTTGAGTTGAAAGGTGCTCGTAACTGCAGCAAAATTCAGAATGTTTCAGTCAGTCTTCTCTGTGAAGAGCTGATAGTGTTTATCGTCTCTCTCACCTGGTGTTTGTAACATGCGGCCCATTCATACAGGATCCTGTAATGATTGTCAAAGCAGTTCATTCATTTTAGTAAAGTATTTTACAACTAGTCATTCACTTAAAAAAAAATAGTGCCTCTATAATCCATTCTACTGCCTTAAGGATCGCATATACTTCAGCCTGTTATCCCGACCCGTCAGTCATTGAGCCGCCCGTATAGAATATATCAGTGAATCCACTAAGCAGAGCGGACCGGCTTACCCACTCTTCCATACACGGGATCTCCACCTAATATTTCCTATTGAGCAGACAGGTCGAAGTCATATCGAAGATGGGGCTCCCAGACAACCTTCGAGCCATTTCTCCATGACCCGTGCAATTATATTTTATCTTTAATGAACGTTGGAAAGTTTTATCTTATAAGCCTTCTACTGAAAAAAATAAGTTTTTAAATAATCTCCTTATATCGGAAAAAACAGTCTTACATTCAATTCCCGCTCCCGGACTGTGACCCAAAATCGTAATTAGTTTTCTAAAGCTTAAAAGTTTCAGTGGCGTCGACACTTCTACCACATCACTGTACCCGTTTCCTAGACTCTGTCCTGGAAAATAATAAAAATACGCCAAGACCCGTTGGCAGAGTTTTTAATTATGTAATAAAATGCCGGAGTGTTTTGTTACTTACAGTGTCGACCGCCCGGATTCAGCTTTCCGTCTTTTACTTTTCGCTGATCTAAACAAAGCCACCATATTAAATTCTTCGTATATTTCAACTACGAAATTTCCTTGCCAGCTTTCCATTGAGATCGATTTACTGAGATTCGCTCCCCGTATTCTTCGCATTGCCAAGAGCTTCATCATGGCGTTGCGATGTTTTGGTCTCCAGCCAGACTGGGGCTTTTTCCGCAGGCCGACATGTACCAACATGTTCTCTGCTTTGTAATATAAAATTTTTCCCGAACAGCGACCCGTGAAAATTAAATTTTTGGCGAGCAAAGCAAAAGCAAATTGGGAGTACTTTGTACACTCCCCAGCAAAACTCCATCGTCTCAAGGCTAAGGTGTGTTCTGCACAGCCCATACTGGCAACAAAGACTTACTACCAGTTTCGATCCCGCATTGCAATCTTAAGAAAATCATTTTTCATCCAAACTATTTACCGCTCGTGGAAATGTTCAATTGTTTGATATTTTCCTGAGCCCGAATAAATTTTTCTAAGCTCGTTTACAACGCCAACGACCAACCAAACGGAATTTCTGTCCACGATGGAAAGAGAGAGAAAGAACGTGAGAGCAAAAAATTAAAAGAAAAACACGTCGTTCTACTATCGGACCGGACTACAGCCATCGCAATAAATTTTCAGGTTTCTTTAAGCTGTCGACGATAGGGGCAAACTTGGCAACGTCGCGTTGGCTCGTTGCTTGCAAAATACGGGACTTTTCCGATTTATTTATATACAACACTGACACGTCTTGTACGTAGTGGTGCTTTTTCATGGCTTTTGGCAGCCATTTTGTCGAGTCTGGTGCACGACCGCACAGCGGACGAGACTTTTTTTTCTCTTGCTCTCACATTCTCCGTGGCACATAATATGCTTGCTTCGTTCGTATATAAGCGACGTCACGCACACCACGCTGATAGTAAATTATATAGTCAGCTCCGCCGTTGTTTTCTGTATCTCGCAATTCACGTTTATAAAAAAAAAAATGCCAGGCCCTTCAGCGAAATGGAAAAGGGGAGCAGCGTTGAAAAATTTCTTTTGCCAGCGTCTCGCATTGAATACTGTCGGTGCATTACGTCACTGCACATGTGGGCCCAGCAGAAAAAAATCTTAGTCAATAATTTAAGAAGTTGAGCGTAGCACAGTGTGTACATAACATGAGTAAGATAGTAATTTACAGTGTTGCACCGAATTATTCAGATGCGTTCGTTGAAATGGAACAGAACTAGTTTTCGTTGATTGTAAATTATTGCAGTTGCGATTCTAGGAACGTGCACGATATTTTCCACTAAATTTCAAACATTAAGCAAGAAAAGAATCGGAGCTGCAAATAAATTATCAGTAATTCGCCAATCTTAATCAGTTTTCAGTTTGATTGAATAGTTTTTTGGCATTCTGGCGCTGCAGTCACAAGAAACGTCACAATAATTTCTCCACAAAGTTGAAGACATAATGAAAAAGATGATGTAGGTACTTTGTGTCGGTGATCAATTTGGCCTTTGCAGGTGTATAATGCAGCCTTAGTAAACATCAAAATCGTGGAAGTTTGAAGTAGCTCTCAAATGAATTGTCGATTAATGAAAACGGATCACTTGCGCTCCTTAACTTTTGGAGTGGCTCTTTTAAACGCCTTTAGATTACACAAAAAGTAATCTAGATTTACGTTAAATTACTTTTGTCAAAATTGTGATTTAAGCTAGAATATGAAGTCACAGATTTTTTAAAATTGTGACTCCGTTAAAATTGGTACTTGTACACAGAATAGACCCGAAAAGTAGTTTTTCGGTATAAGAAGTTTCTTGGTGCGAAACACCAGCACGAAAGCCATGAGGATATGACAGTTGAAGAACCTTCACCTTTTACTGTATAATACAACGTCACATTCTTTTCGGATTCTATGGAAGCGCTATAATTGAGATATTGTCAAAATGTTTAAAGCGATTAGAGTCAATCATCGGGCCGCTAGTGTATTCGCGACGTTTCCAACATTTTCATCGACCTGGAAATTTTAAATAGATTCATTTTTCAATAAATATGTATCAATTGAGCACTATTCGGAATAGGTAGGGGAGACTAGGTGGAAATGCAACATTTTCCATTAATTAACTCATATCTCCGTAGAAAATAGTGTAATACTATGGATACACAGCTAGTATACCAACCATGGTGTTGAAAACATAGTATTGAAACTAGCTGCACATGATACACAGCACATATGGTATGATTTGACAGTATCTAAATATCGCGTATAAGCAAACAAAGACATTAAGTTGCGATACTCGCCACATAATTGAGGAATGGAACTACTAGCAGTAAAATGCATAGTAATAATAATCAATGGCGCAACAGCCCAAATCGGGCTTAGGCCTTAAAGTAATGCTAGAGTTACTTCATTGCGAGACCAACGGAACACTAGGAGGTGAAGTGGTTAGCTACAAGCTCGTCCGTGATTATTACACCGATTTTAATTCAGGTACTCATTTCCAGCTGAGTGAACTGGTAGTCCGGCATCCAATCCTATTTTCGAAAATTACTTGTCGCCAAGCAGATTCGAACCTGGTACCCGGTGCACCGAAGGCAAGTGCTCTAGCCACTAAGCCATCCAGACGACGAATGTATAGTATACTAGGTAAAGTTATCGAATTTTGTATACCATGAAACAGGTTCAATAATAGATATATACAGGGTTTTTCAATAGGTGCGCTCCAATTTTTTTCCAATAGGGACGGCGAACGACGCCATATTTTTTTTTCATTCTCTTGACATTTATAGACTTCATTAGTATACATTTCATCATGGACCGATACACACTTGAACAGCGTTTGCAAATTATCGAAATTTTCTATCTAAATACTCGTTGGAGCGTCTTATTGAAAAACCCTTTACATACCAGTTCGTTTATCTCGTATATGCTTAGTATTGGGTGATACTCTTATGATATCAATACCATCAGTATATCTATGTTATTACTTGATTAATTTTTCTTTTTTTGTTTGATCAAATACCTTGCGCAAATATTGTATTCATAACAAAGAGCCAAATTCTATATAAACCGATCTTGAGCATATTGAAGAACTTAGTCAGTCCGAATGGTGTTTTTCACGCACGACACGCTCTACCGGCATGCACCAAGCTCCATGGCGAACTGGACTCCTTCCTTCGTTGCTGCACGTCTTATTGCCCCTCGTAAGCTCGATCGTTCTGATGGCTCACCGGACGAATAGCGTCCGGTACAGGCCCTATTCTACTCGTAAAATTGTGACCTGTCACAGGTCGTAATCTGCTGTGACAAAAAATTTGTGACTGCGCTTGTGATCGAACAGTTTTTTCGCATTCTGACGGTTGAGTAACATGAAAGGTCACAATAATTTCTCCACATATTGTTATGAAAATTATGATGCTGTGTCAGTATCAGTGATCAATTCGGCCTTTGCCTTAGTAGGCCTTAGTAAACATCTAAAACGTGGAAATCCGAAGTAATGCTATGTACAGACTACCAGATTGACGCGTTTAAATCGAGTTAAATGAAAACACTTCCCGAAGGCGATTACGAAAACACGTAGCTACGACGTGTTTAACCGAAAACATGCACTGCGACTCTCGCGGAAATCGACGTAAACTTTGGAAGAAACTTTGTAATGCGATAAAAATTCAATTTTGTGCTTGTGCAACGACTGCATTAGTTAAAAAATTCACTTTTTATTACTGCTATGCAAACACATTTGTTTTTAACAATTTACACACCATAAATTTGGTAATAAAACACAGCTGAATATCTACTTGTCAGAAAAACTTACGTCAAGCTGTCAGGTATCAAAATAAAACCAGTTGCCTAGTGTGAACACTACTTTTTGGAGACGTTAATTTTGCCTACTTAAATGTGTTTAAAATGCATAGTCTGAACATAACTGTCAAATGTATTGTCGATTAATACGTTAAATGCCATGGGGGTCACCGGTGACCGGCACAGAAATTTTGACCCTTTAAATAGCATTGTCAAAATTTTTGACAAAAAGTGGGACACGCAAAGTGTTAATAAAAACGGATCACTTGCGTTCCTCAATTTTTCTCCTTATATCACTGAAAATGGAAAAATTTACGTTAAATTACTTTTGTTCAGCTTCTTCCAGTAATTACATCAGCAAATATAACAAACATTCCATTTTGTTTCTTCACGAAACGGTGAATTTCGACCATATATGTATTAGAATCTATATTGCTAGCAGTCATATTTTCACATAGAAAATGAATAAGCACGAGTTGAATTGGAAATTCAGAATCAGCTGTTCGTCTTATTCTTGTTCTGTCTGAAAAATGTGAAAAATCGGTGGCGCCGAAATTTGAATGCAAATATTTAATTACGAAAAATCATGTTTAGTATCTATATTGCTAGCAGTCATATTTTATCGTACAAAATCAATAAGCACGGGTTGAAATGGAAATTCAACAGCTGAGTCTGATTTTTGTCTCAAAAATGTAAAGAGCCAAGAGAGGGCAGTACAAATTTTTTATCACAAATCAAGTTTTTATGAAATTTGAACATCGTAAATATAAGTATTTAATTAGGAAAATTATGTTTTATAAGAAATTGAACAGTTCATGATTTCAAAAAATTCAAAATTAAAATCCAGTAACGTTTAAACTACCACTATATTGAATTGGAAAATTCAGAATCAGCAGTTACCGACGAGACTTACTCTGACAAGTGCGGCTGGCAATATAGATACTAATATATATGTATATGATTTCGACAGTCATAATTTTTGTAATTTTTTTTTTAGAATGCCAAAATTGTGACTAATGCTAGAATATGAAAAGTCACAAATTTTCTAAAATTATGACTCCGCTAAAATTTTGACGGAATTAGCCTGCTAGTGTGTAAAGTTTGTATATGGGAGACTAATTCGTCAAGAGAATGTCAAAACATCGAAAGCGAAAAGAATGTAATGTCAATTTTGTTCCGATGTGTCAGATTTTGATTTTTGTTGGAATTCTTTTTATTTGTGTGTCGACGGACTATTGTACAATTTATAGAAAGTTTCTGATATCTGGTTCTGGTACGAAACAGAACTGTAGTCCTCAATGGTAGTAGCCAAGACAGCTCTGCTCGACTGGGTGGTTTCCTCCCAACTTTAAAACACTACACTCTCTATGTAACTGTTTACTTTCCGTGCGGATTAAGACTATCCAGAAATAGTGTGTCAGAGTTGGAAATACCTGTCCGATGTTTTTGGATATCTTTTGCATTTGGATTTCTTTCAAATTCATTCAAATTTAATTTGAATTTTTCAAAAGTAATTATTTAATTATCCAAAAAAAAGGATGAGGTGCGCCAATAGGTGCACTTACCCTATCTGCATTCAGCAATCGGTGGACAAAATAATACCTTGTTTACTATCTGGGCTATACGATTGTGGTACACGCTATCTGTTTATACTCTAGATGAACATATAGAGTATTATAAGTTTAATCCAGCCCGAAAAGTTTGTAACGCATAGAACCGAGCTTCGGACGAAAAAAAGTTATATATTGTTTTGTGTTTATTTTTGGCCAAAACCCCCAAATCCGTTTGCTGTCCGTCCGTCCGTTAGCACGATAACTCAAGAATGCGTTGACCTAGGAAGTTGAAATTTTGTCACAGCTTGTAAAATGGAAAAAGTAAGGCTAAGTTCGTTAATGGGCGATATCCTTCCACTCCTTCGGGTACCTCCCATACAAGAGTCCTTAAAACACGTTTTCCTAATTATTGCTCGAATGCTTCAAGTTAGGAACTTGAAATTTTGCATACTTAAGGTTTACAATGTTTGAATCGAAAGTTCCGAACATGATGCAAACCGAATGAGTCCTTCGTGTAGCAGCCTCGAAAAGTCCTTCAAAAATGTATGCTTGTTACTGAATCCACTATAACTCCAGAACGAGTTAAAGCAGGGATTTAAAATTTCACAGGAATTAGTTTTATACCAATACCAAAACGGAGTTCATTAGTTAGCGCCATCTGTTGACTCCTTCGTGTAGCTGTCATACAAAAGTCCTTAATAAACATGTTCACCAATATTAAACGATAACTTTAGAACGCTTTAAGTTACGACTTTGAAATTTTATACACATTCATTTTATAATATCGATCGTGAATGCGTTATGTTTTTATTATAGAAAAGTATGATGTTTAAATACTTTTAAGATGAACTGTCTGTCAGCCAGATTACAATGCTGGGTTGCTGCTGTAGTAGTGTGGAATGATATATCTTGACCGCTGCCAAGCTAAGATCCAATCCAAGCTCTCATGTTTCTTTTGCACGTCCCGCAGTGTTGTTCCAAACCGACCAAGTTTATTTTTGGAACTGATAGGCGGAACGCTGTGCGGGGTAGTGTGGAGCGCGTATCCAACCACACTCCTCTCCACACCATTCTCTGAAAAGTTTTTTAGTGTCGTCAAGTGCGGCCGCAGTAGACTGTCGAGATTTGAATGTGTTCATGTCAATATGTTTTTTTTTCTTTATTATTCCTAAATCGTCATCGTCATACACGTTTTCGACTCTCGCACACAGTCCCACACATATGGTCGTATTGAATTTCATTTAGAATGTTTTTTCACGCTAGTTTTGTATTTCTTAATAATTTGTGACGTCATTGATGTGACCATAACAAATTATCGGAAAAAAAGTGCATCTTTCAGAATTCGATATATCGATATTTCCTACACAAGATATAAATACATACAGACAAATTGGAACGGACTTCAATGGACTCATAAAAAACACGTAGAGAAAGGTTCCTAGATCCAAAGAACTGTTGGCTGATCTGAATCTTACGAGAAAGTGTGATACTATTGATACTTTTGCAACGATATTAATTCCGGGAGCATTCTAATCAAAATTTGATTCTAGAAAAACTTAACTTAACTAAAACTTAAAAACTAAAACTTAAACTAAAGTTGAACGTCTCTTAAACATCGATAGAAATACCTACAAACAAGTTTAGGAAACCAGTAGTATAAAATGGGGTATACGGCGCAAATGGCAGCACCACCACTCGTGTTGACATAGTAACGAAAAAACTTCGATGCTGAGGATGCACGAGCAACTCATTGTACATACGTGTCGTTTCTACGCAGCGAGTTGGTACTTGATATCATCACTGGTTCAAAGACGATAATGACAATTCAAATGAAGTCTATGGGGAGTACCTACCCCATGTACCCGAAGAGGAGAGTCACCAGTCCCGAGTTGCAAGTAACTGAAACATATGGTAGTAATGTTATTAAGCTTCGAGATTTTGACCGCAGGTTCTGTTTTCTTTACTGCGGTAGTCAGTCAGTCGATGGAAGGTTACTTCCACCCCCGACACTGGGGAAGCCACTAGGGGAGCAACGGCTGTGATTATGCCCAAGCGAGCAAAGTTCCTTTGTGGATTCGGAGTTGCGTGTCAATCGGATTCCGCGATCCACAGAACGGAAGAGATTTAGATACGTCTCGCATCCATCAGTATGAATGTAGGAGCTTTGCACTCTTATATAGTGATTACTCTATAGCTGTGGAGTGAGTTTCGGCCAGCTTTCTAGTTTGCCGGTGACCCAAAAGATTGATCCAAGCCCCTCAGTTTTCTGAGTGCTTTTAAGAGAAGCATTCCTTTTACACGTTCGATGGACCATGAAACCGACTCATCAGCTGAGCTGAACTATATGCTTATCTCCCACCCTTTTCTGGCGATCTCCTGCCTTTTCATTTCCAAGGATTTCACTGTGACCAGGGTCCCAACAGATTTTCAGAGTATTATTTAGACCCACCATTTGTGAAATTCTTTTACATTCGCTCACTAGTCTGGATTTATTTGCGTGCGTATCAACAATCACTGTTGCACGCATTGTTGCAAATATTAAAGCCTGAAACAAAATCCGGTAGCCTGAACTATCCAGGCAGTACACTCTTGCGCCTGTTCCACTTTCGATCTTGGAACCATTAACATAAGGTGTGTTCTTTCAACTGGATCACGATCAAGATCATTCGTTTTACATTGAAAACAACAACAATTGAGATGATCCAAAATCAAAATGAGATCATAGTTGGATCATTAAAGCTGCTTCTGAATTCAACAAAATTTTTTCATTTTCACAGTTGTTGCCCTACAACTCAACAGATGATAATTGACATTTGTCAAACGTCAATAAATATTTTTCGTATTTATTAAAGAATATTCGCAAATATCTGCACAGTATCGGTTCAATACATAGTAATTTTAAGTACTTACTGCTTATATTTCGTTTATATCCATTATGTCTATTGTCTCTACCAAGAATATATCAATAAATATTTGACAGACAACAGCTGACACATAATACATGACATTTCTAGCAGGAATGCCAACCGTTTAAATTGATTTTTTTGGATCATCCCACAGCGTTTTTTTCAATTTGATCTTGATCCAGTTGAAAAAAAACGCACCTATAGTTAGGAAACATGTCTGGAGTGATGATCTGAGATCGCCCACTTAATTCTAGTGGGATTGTTCACCTCACAGAAATGTCTAAAACTACAAGGCGGTGTCCTCTAGTGGGTGCACGTCCGGAGCACAGGGAAATTGACAAGATCCTAGTGTGACTCACACTGCCTTCCGTCCAATAGCCCGCCTCATGCAGACGCAGAGCACTCTTTGCCGCTAATGATTTGACCGCTAAGTCTAGTGTGATTATGTGAAGCGATATCTTCAGAGTCCGGGATGCCATGGTACGTAAAGCACCAGATATCCCAATGAGTGCAATTCTGCCCATGGCTTACCCTGTTAGTCCCGCATGCCGTCACAACAGTGACCTGTACATAATAACCTCGTTCTATCTGATCAATCGCATTAAAGGGTACTACGTTATAACGACGGCCGTAAAAAAAAGTTTTCATTACCGTAGCCTGGGGGGCTTAGTGGCTAGAGCACTTACCTTCAGTGCGCTTGGTACCAGGTTTGAGTCTGCTTGGCGATAACTAATTTTCGAGAATTGAACTGGGTGCCAGACTACCAGTTCACTCAGCTGTAAATGAGTACCTGTGTTAAAATCGGGGTTATAATCACGGACGAGCGTGCGGCTGACCACTTCACCTCCTAGTGTTCCGTTCGTCTAGTAATGAAGTAACTCTAGTCTTACTTCAAGGCCTTGGTCCAATTTGGGCTGTTGTGCCTTTGATAATTATTGACTGATTGATATTCAGCCAATGGATTATCTTCGGGTTGAGGCCACAGGTTTTTCCCTAGATTTTTTGACAAGCGCAGTAAGCATTCGAATTCTTCTTGATCCGGTCATTGATCAATCGTGAGTTTCCAGTTTAACATGAGATGAAGATAGATTCCTAAGTTTTTCACAATAAGGGGAACAAGTGGGATAGTAAAGCCATTCTTACGCGGTAGTCTGAACTGTCTCTAGGTCTTTTTTCTTCGTGAAGAGGATTAGGCTGGTTTTATCCGGATTGATGTTAAGACCGCAGCTACCACACCACCCGCTCAAGGATTTGAGCCTAACAAATAATGTTTAGTCCAAGATTGGGAATATTTGAGTTTGAAGCGTCGAAAGTGTGTTTTGCTAAGACTGAACCAGTCTCGATTTTACTGCCAAATTATCGATTTGAGGTATTCGTTTCTTTATTTACTTGAGTTTATTTTAACTTTTTATCCAAGTTTTGCAAACAGCCAGAATTGAAATCGAATCCGAAACAAATAGAATAGGGTCGAGGTAGTAAATCGATTTATTCTCCTATTCGTTTCGAGTGGAGGGTAATTTTTAAGAACTCATCAGAAATCAATTACACCCCTTAAAATACAAAACATTTTATTTTATTTACATTCTTTTTCTTTCCTTTCAGATACGAGGTGGTTCCAATGAAAGCCAGACATCATTTGATTGCCCACAACATTGCGAGTTCAAGCGACGATTACAGTGACAAAAGCTAAGACATTTTCGAAATTTTTAGGAATACACTATCCGAAATTTAGAATCTAATGGATTTTTAACCGGTAACCGAACGCGTGCGTTTTATTCCCAAGCAGCAATCCTGTGCCTCTTTTTCTTTCGCGTCCCACCTTTATTCAGATTCCACCTTTTGCTACGTAGTTTCGTTCATAGGAGCGATATCCACAAAAGAAGTTTTGTGTGTTTGGAATGTGTGTATGCCTGCTTAAATAAATTTACAATTTTCTTTTGTAATTTTATTCAACTTGTAATGTTTTAATAGGTTTCAATTATTTGTAGAATAACAAAAAAGTTTTCGATGCTAAAGTTAATAAGTAAAAGTAAATTGTGCTCTAAAAATACGTAAAAAAGTTTGGAAAAATCAAAGTTTCAATGGAGTTGTGAAGGCAAAGTAAATGCGCTTAAAAAAGTGTTTATAATAAAAAATAGTTCTAAAAAAAGAAGAAATATATGAAATTATGAAGTGCTTTTATAAAATGATGACGTCGGAATGAGATGGAAGCAGCCATACGTTCGTCAGTGCAGGTTGGTGGTCCCACGTCCGGACAAAGGTCGTCCGACACAGGACCATCAGCGCAGCAGTCGCAGCAACCACCTCCGACACTTGCTTATCAGCAACGGATATCATCGGGGGCTTCTCCAATTCACAGGTGAGTCATCGTTCAATTTAATGTTTGTAGCCTTAAGGCTATCACGAAACTTCCCAGTATCCAAAACGGAACTCCCCGAACAACTCTTCTTGAAATGCTTCTTCTGTAAAACGTGAAATGACAAGCTGGGCGCGTATGGAGCCTAAAAAAAATGTGATTAGAAAAATCAAATTTTTCGTGAGCACTTCGTTAACTTAACGTTGAACTTATTCGTCCTCATCCATTCGAAATACATTGGACTTAATTCCACTTGTCTTGCCCTCATCATGTTAGATGACTTGCGCGTTCATTTTGAATTCCAAGGTTCTCAGGTCAGTGGCGTCGAAAAGTGAAAGATTCGAGAAAAGCGAATAGCAGCGCGTTAAGCCGAAACATACGCGCGCGTACACAACGTTTCGCAAAACTAATACATTTGCCAGCAGCGAACGTATCTTTTACTCTCAGTTAAAACTTAGATGAAAAAAATAAGTATATGGTCATGAGAGCGACAGTCATAAAAAAAATGAAGAAAACGAAAATAATACTCCACAAATGCGCGCCACCAAGTCAAGTCAAGACCGCATGAAATCAGAGAAACAAAAATGATACGCAGCAACCCAGCAAAAGCAACCAGTCCGAGAGGTTCAGTAAAAAAGAGTTTTCGACTCAAGTTACGTTTCGAAGGCCCCAAGGGGCTTCTTCAAAATCTTCGAGTTCGTCTTGACTTTCATATTACGTGTTATTATCTTGCGCGGAATGGTTTTCAGATTATGTTTGCTCTATGGCCATTTGAAACGCTACAGTTGAATTGATCTTGGTCGGCAATGTGTGGTTTCAGAGTTGTGAAGGTCGTTTGTAATTGAAGGCAACTTTTCAAACATCGTCGAAATAATTACTTTAGTAGGAAACAGAAACTGATCATTTTCAGTGGGTTTTTTTTATTTCATTGACCGCAGAGATAGGATAGTTCAAAAATTGCAAAGACAGACTTCCTTGTATATTACATGTACTTATAATCCATGATATTGATGTGAGTCTTCTAGGGCTTTCACCCCCAACTCCGGGTTCTATAATAAACCTGCATTTCTGTGCCCCAAGCATCAAAAAAAGTTCTTACTTTTTATCGTTAGATCCAAATCAGCTAATTAGCTGATATCTTACCAGCTCATATTTTTCCAATGTGCTTTGCTTTTAACTTGTATGGCTGTCACTCCCTATTTTGTTGTCATTCGAAAATAAAATTTCCAAATTTCGCAATCGTAAAATTTCACAAAAGATCGGCCATGCGAGACCCGATTAAATTGATCAAGTTTTGAATCAGTGTGTTTTAGTAGTTCACGTGTTAGCCGATAAGATTTTTTCTTCAGACATTCAAATTATAACACATTAATTAGAATGGAATTTTCATGGTAGCTTTTCCATTGGAAGTTAAATTTAAGGCTTCGTTGTTTTTCATCGTCCGAGTTTTGACAATCACCACACGAACATCCCAACTGGAATAAATCGCTGGCGGGGTTACTGCCATTGAGGTCGTGACAGGTGATAAACTCTCTCTGTAAGAAAACAAAGTTTGTGCGACTAGTTCCCAATGAGATATTGACTCGTTGTGCATATATGTACATATACCTTTAGTTTTGTAGAGCCTATAGACTACCTCACTGCTTCTCGAACCACAACCTAAAAGGTCTTTTATTCCGGGCTCTTAACCACTCCCTAGGCTATATCTATTCCCTTGAGAAAGAAGATGATTTTTCTCAGGGCTGTCTTCGACAGGTCTTCATAGGCAAGAGTAAATCCACCGAGAATCTCCCTTCTTCATCTGGCCCATGCATCACAATCACACGGAATGTGTGCCGTGACAGTTGGATATATTGTGACGTCCCCCGGACTGACTATGATTCCTCTTCAATCCCTGCGCTTTCAATGAAGCCAAGTATTGTGCGAAGAGGAATTGTTCGGAATTCCGATGGGTCCATGAAACCCTGGCTGAAGTGACAAAGTCTTTTAGGAGCTAAACCCTCACATTCACAGAGGATAATCTCTGGTGTTTCATCTTCGTCATTGTATTGCATTTTGCAGAGCTTCCACCAGGGTTCGGGTCTGATATCTGCTTAATCTTCCACCTGATGATTTACCTAGTTTGAAATGCCATCCTTAATGAAGCCTTTACCTACTCCACAGAATGGTTCCGGACCTATCAATGGTGAGTTTGGCACTCACATCAGGGTTAGACTATTATGATGTGCCAGCTCTTTATGAAGAGTGCGACAGTCCCACGCAAGCTTATAACGGAAACAATAAGATTTCAGCGCTAGCAATGCCGCTTGGTTGTCAGATAAGAAAATAACTGTAGCTCCTTTTGGTTTATTCACCAGAAGTTTACCTGCGCACAGCTCTATTGCATGTACTTCAGCTTGAAACAGAGTGACTGTTTGTCCCATTGCCATCCACTTATTGTGGATGCTAGAGGATGGTCTAAATCCCGGCGCACTGCGGCCTCAGGAGGCCCATTGTGATTAACCTCACTTATTTATACCTAGCACACTAAGGACAGTTATATCAATGAATTTTAATATGCCCTTGAGTAAGTTAGGCATAGTTTCCGATGGTGCTAGAAAGCAAAGGCCACAAAATCTGAGTCTTCCGTTTGTGAGTTCTTCACAAGAGCATAGATCATGCTATGCGTTTTCCTCTTCTTCTTCAAATAATCTGGCGTCCTGAATCAGTCTATTCGTATGCAGAAGCTTAAGCTAATTGTCATATCTCACCAGGATGCCAGACTACGTCGCCAGCCAGCGAGGCCACATAGAATGTATGATATTGTATGACGGGTCTTTCTTTTCCTACAGCTGTTGTCAGCTTTGGGACTGGCTCCATGAATTTTAAGTCAGCTCCTTTTCTCGCTAACTGGTCTGCAGACTCGTTACCTACAATATCACTGTGCCAAGAAATTCATGCCAGTATAACTGTGTTTGAGATCGCTAGCTTTTTGAGTTCTTGTAACAAATTAAATTCCACGCTAACTTGAAATAAAAGCAAAATGTTTCGCTGCCCGAGACAATGAAGATCTTGTGATTCTTGTATCCTCTTCTAAGGTTTTCACTAATTCTATTGCGCGAATTTCTGCTTGAAAGATCGTATTTGATTTGTCGAGTCGCGCATATATGTATGTCGGATCCTTGGTCTGAGCCCATATATGTACTCCTGCTACAACTCCCTCATTTGGCTTAGAGCCATTTTTATACCAGATAAGTGCTTCTTTTTAAAATCTAGGTCCAACTGATTTACAGTCCTTGGAAGGTTGGAACATTAATTTTAATGGTATTTCAAACTTGTTTCTTGGTATGATATCATCCGAAAGCGAGTTGTCGATGATAGGGTCACACTCCAGGCTGTTTTCTTTGCTTCTGTACCTATCTGCCCATCTACCTTTAATAGACTTAAATCGACCATAATGCGTGTTATGCATTGATGGACTATAGATACATATGTGTATGTATATAAATAAATTCTGGTATCGGTAGTTAAACGTATTACACGCTCGTAAAGCTAGGAAAATTGTCCCACCTCAACAGAATCCTAATTCGGTTAAGGCAGCTAACGTTTCTAAAGTAAAGAATTTACTGCAACAATTTAGTTTTTTCAGGTAATTTTAGTGGTGGTGCCAGAAGGAGCATTAAGTATTTTATGTTAGAACTGTCTTTAAAGTCTAGTGTGTTTCTTCACCCACACTTTGTATGGCTTTGTGCAGAATCGAAGCTATGGTATGGTCTACATGAGCACACAAGAAACTATCGGTACCAGTCGTCTTAGACTTTATATAGTCGTCGTTATTTAACCCAATCGTAAATGGTTCTAGCGTTGTACATACAAGGACCGAGGAAAACCGGCAACGCTGGATACAGGGAGGTTAAGAGAAGGAAATCCATTCTGCAAGTATTGATTTTCGCTCCGCTTGACTATGAACAGTGTGGGAGCATAGGACAGGGATTTTAAATTATCAAATGACAGCCGCACGCACGGTATGTTGTGGGGTAAGTAGAGAGCAGCTCTTGAAGGAATTATTTATAAATTACAGTCCCCTTTAGCCAACAATATCGATGTATGCTTTTTTAACAGCAAGGATCAATGAGGATTTAATTCGACCCACTGCCAATTACAGATTCGTAACGGTGGGAGGAAGAGAACAGGTTAGGCAATATACTGCCCTGTAATTTAGCAACCGTTTCTTATTCTGAATAATTTATGGTCTCTTCTGGTCACAATTTCATACACGAGTATCTTATTCCATTCGTCCTTTCTTTTCATTGTTAGAATTTTTTTCGACTTAAGAAAAAGGTATTGACTTCTATGGGCTGCTAGAGAAGTGAACCTCTAGGGATAATATGTTTGAGCAGGACAAGGTTTAGTTTTAGATTCACGTGGCCTGCCCATATGAGCATAGAACATTTAGACCTGATGCAGCACGAGATTTGAACATTGAAGTCTTCCAAGTAAAACAGCTTGAAGCTTTTTTTGAAACGTTAGATGGAGTTGAGATCCTAGCTCCATAATAATGGAGGTATCCGGGTGTGGGAAACCTTCGCCCTATCCTCTATTCTGCTTCTAGAGAAAACGTTTGTTGTACTCACCAGTCACCACTCACCTCGCCGAGGTAAAGCGGTAAGTGGGGCATTACGAGACGAGCGTTCTTATGGCCGTGACACAATAAAAGCAGTTGCAGCGACAACAGCGTCAACAGTGCTGCTTTCTGCTCTGTTTAATGAATTTTTATAAAAGTAGAAGCAGAGACAAATGTGCCCATGCTAACTGCCACCTAAAGTAGAAACAGCGAAAAATGTGTGCAAATGTCAATAGTTACAAGGATTTTGGTCTCTTGTTCGAGCGGACGAAAATATTTTATTTCCGTTGATTTTTCTGTGCTCTTTGTTTAAAATTATCATTAGGTGTGTTTTTTTTCAACTGGATCATCAGATCACAATTGAAAAAAACGATGTGGATCATCCCAAAAGCTAATTTAGCAGGGTTAACAATCCTGTAGGTAAATGCCTCGGATAAACTGTCAGCTGCCCTGGAGGCAATGTTTCGTACACTATAGGACGAAACGGCAATGTACCAAAATCATATAAACAAAGACTTTTTCAATAATTTTGTACATTCTGTATCATCTATCTTTCACATGGACTTGCATTTCCGTACAAAATGTATTGAGTTCCCCCGACTTTTCGATAAGCATGTTCTGTCTGTTGGGTGCAAATACCTGCTACAAATTAAATTTACTGCTGAGCCGCGTAGCGCCATCTGTGAAAATCCATGAATAGTTGACATTTAAATAAGCTTTAAAAGCACAAAACTGATTCAACTCTAATTCCATTTTGATTTTGGATTATCTCTTTGTTGTTGTTTTTAATGCAAAATGAATGATCTTGATCTTGATCCAGTTGTTTATTTTCAACACTTTTTAATTACGAGTATATGGAAACAATTTTGACAGCCTTAATATTTCCATTGCTGACAACACTCCCAATTCTAAAGGGATTTACGTTGGCAGTACTAAAGCAGAAGCAGAATTTTAGAATTTAGAACGTAAAAGCTGCACTTTTTTCAACGCTGCTTATGCTTTTATTGTGTCACGACCTTTATTGTCATCAAGTTAACATATGTGAAATGTGCAAGTGCCTACGAAGAAAGATAAAAAAGGGAAGAAAATGTAATTGCGCGCACAACTCTTTAGATATAATGGGTACTGTTTGTTTACATAAAAACGTTAAACACAAATACAAGTTCGTTTTAATTTGGGCAAGTCACGGCTATAATTTACGACAGAAAAATAGAAAGATGGTGAGGAAAAGTTGGAAATATTTCAATTTGTGAGTTTTTTATGGTTCGAGAAAGGAAAACAAAAGATTTGCTTTCTTATAAAATTCTGTTTTTTTTACGTAAAAACTGCAGTTCGTACAGTTGTGAGTTTCTCGCTCTTTCTTCGTTAATTTGTATTCCCCTTTCGAATTGAACTGCTGTGCACCAAAATGAGTGAGTTACTTCATTCACCAACTTCAATGAAGTGTTCTTTTAGATCAGTTCACTCGTGAACGACCCATCTCTACTTGAAAGTAGAGAATATGTACTTAATGGCTAGATTGCGCTTTTTTGCTATTATAACATTTTTGAGTACGTATACTCGTACGCTATACTGAAATTGCGTGCAAAACAGTACTCATTATAATTCTTCCAACCAATGAGTTTGTCGCGTAAAATAACGCATCTACAACACATGTACATATGTGACTTTGTATACATTTTATAATTATGTAGCAGCTATTAGAGGATAGCTCATTTGACTATATGTACCATCATTATAAGGCTTGAAACGAAGTCCATATCGTAGATTAGACAGAACCAGGAAGTATTCAACGTCTCGCATCATAATTTCTGCTAAACAACAAGAAATCGATAAATAAAAATAAAAACCAGCCAAGAATCATGCATGTGTTCCACCATATGTGTGTGAGTCACATTAGCTAATACGCTAGCAAGAAAAAAGTTGGAGCAAAAATACAAAATTTGCCTTTAGAAATTATTGCGTTGTCGACCTCGAAACACAATTTCGACCGAACCGATTCTCGAGACGAGTGCTGGTCTGGTTGGTGGTTGGTGCCCCAACAAGAAAAAAGTGCATTGCACATTGTAAACTCGTTCAAATGCAGAACGATCAGATATACGCTCCCCAAGCTACCAGCCTGTCCCGCTCAAATTGAATTATCTGGTGTACGAATCACGAAGTCGTCGTAAATAAGTGGAAACAAGAAAAATAAATACGAGTTAAGAGGAGTGGGTTCTTTTGGGCTGTTGGTTCCATTTCGTTATACGTCCGCGGAAAATAAGCAAGAGGCGCGCGCGCGCACAAAGACGAGGTCTGAAGACACGATCAGCGCCTTAGCGGTCAAGTAAAGGCCACAAAGAAGAGAACTTCAAGAAAAGTCTTAACAATGCTGGAGCTGCTTGCTCAACTAGCGGAGCAAGAAGTAAAGTCAACGTGAAAAAATTGCGTCAGACTTTTTCGAAACCGGTTATTTTTCTAACCAATTTAAAAATCTCCACTTCTTTACATATCGCAGTTCACGGCTGTTTCATAAAATGATCTTCAGAAGTTTATGATTGTGTGGGTAAGCGTGTGTGCAAATTTTTAATTAGACGATCATTCTGCAAACAGCTATGCTTGCTGCTCGCCCACATTAACTTATCACTCGGTTCGTTTTTATTGTTCAGTACCTAGTCACGTTTGACCTTTAGCCATGATTACGTTTCACTAGCGACTACACTAACCCCCTTACACTCTTCTTTATCATTTCCAGTATTTAATTGTTTACTTATATTGGAATAATTACTAACTATCATACGTACACGCTTTGAAAATTCGGAATGTAACCCTTATTTCAAAATATTTACATGTAAATCTCAATTTGGGCTCAATAAAGGTCATGACTCAAAAGTATCCTGCATTATCCTGATTTTTTTTCTAGATCTTTGTTCTTACAAAAAGTTCTTGCAAACGGGAGTTGAATACTCCCCTACACCATCTTTAAAATCTTTTTATTTTTTAATCAAAATGGTCTGAAGTGCGCTGTTTATTATCCAAAAACATCTTCACCAAATGTCCTTTTTGAGTTTTGAGAAGAAATAGTCGCTCGACCCATAATCTGGACTTTGTAGTTTGTGAAGGGCATTTAGAACAAGTGAAGCAACTATCTTTTCATCCACCTTCCTCTCTTCTTTTTCTTACATAATTTCCTTCAGTTGTAGCAGAAAATATTCGTATTAATTTCCGGTTACGTTTTATCCTTTCACCCTTTTGTTTGAGTCAATCAACAGATGACCAGCTGTATTCCCAAAAATTGTATTACATTTTTTGACCGCCTGCACTGGTTGGTAGCCACTGCATCAATCTTGTAAGATTAAAGGGGCACATGGACGCATACATGCATGCCCGTTTATGGAGGATCCTGAGGTCGATGGGCATGTCAAGCTGATCAAGTTCTTGGGCGATCTGGGCTGTATTGGGGATGAGAACGATCTGATGGGATCGCTATGGGCCTTCTTTTGGTGTTTAGTATTGTGCGATGACTCAATGATTCGCCCCTTCTTTAAAATAAAAACCAGAGTGAAGAGAGATTGTGCCCCGGTTGAAATGTGGGAAATAAAAATTTGACATTCGCCAGGAAAAGTAGTCAAATATTTGACAGCGTCCCGTACAGTGTAATAAAGCGTGACCCAGCTATCGGAGTGTTTTTAAATTACCGTTTTTTTTGCACCTGACAACACTAATGTCATTCTAACTTTGACAGAAATTCAATATCATATCTCCGCTGAACGAAATGAGTCGATTTACGCTCGAACAACGCTGGGAAATATTAAAAATTTATTTCCAAAACGAAGACAATTTGGACCGAAATTGCAAGAAAATGTCGTACGAAATTCGGTTGAGAAAGTGCACCTTCAGTGAGTGGAATAAAAAAATTGACGCACCAACACGTTCGTCCCGTTCGTTCGGCCGAAAATATCGCCGCGGTGGCCGAGTATGTGCGCTGACAGCCTAGAACATCGTATCGCCGTCGTGGATTGGAAATGGGCATCAGCCGCTCTTCCACGCAACGAATTTTGCGTAAGGATCTTGGTTTGTGGCCCTACAAAGTTCAATTAGCCCAGCAATTGAAGGCCCCCGACCATCCGCTTCGATATCGATTCGCTGTGTGGGCTTCCGACTAACTTGAAATTGATGAAGATTTTGCTCAAAAAATCATCTTTTCGGACGAAGCTCATTTCCATCTCGGCGGGTACGTAAACAAGCAAAATTGTCGCATTTGGGGATCTGAAAATCCTCAGGCATATGAAGAGAAGCTAATGCATCCATTGCGTGTGACTGTGTAGTGTGGATTGTGACGCGGCGGCATCATTGGCCCGTTTTTTTTTTATTTAATTTTTAAATCGACACTTTTTGTTGGGTCACGCTTTACTAGCTTTAGAAACATCTGACCATTGAGCTAGTGGAGACGATAAGCCACCGGGTTTGTATAAAGCGCTTTGAAGCCAAAAACACGGTGAAAAGTGAGATAAAACAGGTTCGTTATATCAAATTGTTATTGTTTTAGCGTGTGAGTGAGTGAGACAAAACAGGAACCTTATGTCAATTTGTTGTTGTTTTGCGTGCAACTGAATGCGACGACGTCCGCCTTCAACTCAATCGCTGCTTTTCATCTCCAGTCTATATCTCTATGAATGGTACTGACTTGCTTCTTTCCTGCAGGTACGTTGTAAGTTAACTGTGGTTCTTATAAAAACCAACAATCTCGATATTTTTTTAGTTCTTTTTTCTTTCTTAACGACCTTTTTACCTAAATCTCCCCTTTTTAAAGTTTTGATTCTTCCTTCATATTATATGTCTATAAGGTGGGAGGGTGTTAATGACCCGGTTCCCTCTTTCTGGAATACACGCATGCAATACACTCCCTCAAAAAAGATGAAAGTCATCCCTGGTTGGTAAGGTAACTGCTACAGTTGATAGAATACAAGGAAAAATGGTAATCAATATTGTGGAAAGTCTATGCTGCCATTTAAGAATAACGACGAAAAAAATTAGTCAAAGTACTTTTGCACGATAATATGCCAGTGCTTAGTTTCCAAGGCTACTTTCGCAAAGATGTTGCTACGAAGCGTTGAATTGTCCATTTTACATTTGAAAGAAGTTTTTGATATTGATTTTCGGATGATGGATGAGGATAGAAGGCTTGACCGCCGCCCAGGTCGTGTGGGGATCTAGATATGGCTCTCGTATGAGAGAAACCCCATCTAATAGAAGCTGTGGAACCCTTGACTGAGCACTGCTTGTCAAAGTTCTAGGATGCCTATCGCTCCCTCTACTCCCCGGACAGACCACCAGTCATACTTCTCTATCTGGTTTCGGCGAGTGGGACATCTCAGTTAAATCATCAACCGCAGCAATAAAAGAGATTTTTTGTCAAAAGTCCAAAAATAATTTTGTATGACTGGTTAGAAAAGTTGCTATGAATTTGAGACTAGTACCACAAAGAATAGATTAGTTTGGCCAGATTTAACGGCTTAAGGGGACACTTAACTTAATTTGGACGGGCATATTCAGTTTGCTTGAGTTCTAAAACTATTTTTACCTAGCACCCGGTGTTACCATCCAAAAAATCATTTACAGTCTTCGATTTGAGCGCATCATCGGGAAAAAAATTATTTTGTATCACTGTTTCAATCCATCAAGCTGTTAAGACAAGTGTTATTTTGACCTTGGGTTGATTTGATTTTTGATTGAGTGCGAATGCCGCTGGCAGTAAATCGTGAATAGGTACGGCGATTGCAGCGTAAAAAATGTACAATTCATACAGAGTATAGTTGTTGTTCAGCTACCATCAATTCGAATAAAACACAATCTTCTGACTTTGCAACAATCGAAGCCCCCAACCAGCACACAATCACCCCGTGGAATACAAAAGCCTCTATTTAGTGGCAACCATACCATTGTGAACTGAGTCATGAATTATCTTTTGAGTGACTAACAATTGGAGGAGTTCTGAATTCACATAACTACGTCGTCGGTGTGTATAAAAAGTTTTTGTCTGGCGCTAATTACATCCGGGGAATGTCAATTGCACGCAGTCCTATAGTAAAACACGTTCTGTTCGAGCGCTGCTACGAAATGGAAAGTTTCGCAGTGTTCTTCTGACACAAAAGATTTGCGGCCATCAGCTGATAATTATTTGCTCTAGCTATGACCTCTTATGTAGATAGCTCGTACATCAAAAATACGGATTTCTTAAATACCGAACGAAAAACCATATTGGCTAGATCTCACGAGTTACGTGTACTTATTGTCTTGCCTATCGTCAATAAAATCATGATGGTGGTTTCCTGTGTTCTTGCCATTCTTTCGATTCGATTACGGAAATCGAATGAATTCCTTCGCAAATTTTATTTGTATTTCTTATCTTCAGGCGAATGGTAGTGGTGTGTTAACACTTATCAGCTATCACAGATATGTTGACTAACTTTTTATTAATATCGCAGAAATTGTATACAAAATAGAGCATGCACGTCACGTGTTCCAAGGCTATTAAGGATATGCTAATAATGGTAAAATATTTGACAGAGTCATTTTCACGACCGTCGAAATTCTAACGTCCTTTAATGCAATTGCACAGCTCAGTCAAATCAACATTGGTCGAGAAATAAAGTAAAATAGGTAGGAGATTTTTAGTGGAATAGGGGGTGGTGGCTTAAGGGCCGCTGCTTTTTGCTGATGTTCAAAGCAGGGTCAGATTTAGACCATCCCTTGGAATACAAACATTTTTCCATCCTTCTCCTGAAGAATTCAAATGACCGCAGAGTACATTAGAAACAAATACATAAAATTATCATTCATGATAGTCATCAACCAAGCGTATGATACTCTAGATCAGTGTTCCTCAAACGCAGTTCCATTCGAGCGTGGAAAGTTTTCGTTTTTTCTTTAACTAGATTTTTCTTTCTTTACAATTTCTTAAAAATCTCTACCTTTGTGCAATAGGCCAACATCCAAGAAACCTATCCCGGTCAAAAATAAACATGTTGATGATCTTCTAAAATTCTGGGTCGGACGGAGGGACGACTGTAATGTTCCAAATTTGATCAGAGATATGTTATCAAAGAGGTCGAGGTCCGAGGCAGTCGCAGCATAGAAGATGTTCCTCGTCATTCCACCAAAACTGGAACAAATCCAAGTTCGCTGGTTATCAGTTAGATTTTTATACATATGAAGACGAGCAATTCGAAACGGCAGCCAGTCGGTCGAAGATGCAGGGCGAGGACTCAGTGGAAGTAACTATCCCAACCTGAGGGCGCTGGGACAACTTGCCCCGAAAACGCACTATGCAACGCGTATCATTTTGATCCGAGTGTTCTCCTCTAGTAAGGAATTATGTGGAGAGATGTCGTAATAACACTGCGGTCAGCTGTCTCCCGTCATGCGCATGCGATGATGCATCTCAACGATGTTGTTGGAGTTCAAGTAAATCGGTATTCGTGAGTTAACCTGCATTGACCAAGTCTAATCCTATTTATGATTGGCATGTGCTTCCATCTACAGCGCCAACCGCCCCTTCGCCTCCTGTATGTTCTGCCTTCATCCTTCTCGGTTCAGTGATCAAGTCCTCCAGTTTGAAAATCTTAGCACTGATTTGCTGTCTGCGTTAATAGTCTAATCTAATCTAATCTGTTTTAATGCCATCCACAGAATAAGCCAGCTGATGCACGCTCCTGTCTTTCTGTTAGTTCCAGTAATATTAGGAGTTTGTCATGTTGGTGGAAGAAGGAGGAGTGGAAGGGTGTTGACATGCGATAAATAGGGAGGCTATGAGAAGAATGCGGATGCAGATGCTTATAGACTATGGGCAGTTTATTCTATGAATCGAGGTGGTAACAACTTGGATTAAGGCATGCGTTCAGCTAGTCCTTCCTAGACTACTGATCTGTCCAAAAGAGGTTTCAAGATTGGAGAAAAATCCTTTTTCGCAGTCCATTGTGGAATGGGTGACAGGCAGGAGAGCACTGAAGTCGTTGGGAGGTCCGCGTATATCTGGCTAAATACAGATGTTTTCGTTATTTTATAATCATTTGATATACCTATTTTTCTTTTATTTTGTAAGCTGGAATCGTCCTCGTAGAAAAATGTGTCGACATTTTAATTGTTTTGGTTTATTCATTCTCGGAATGTTGTTATTGCTGCTGTGTTGTCTTATTTCCTTTTTTTCCCCCTGTGTTTTGCCATTTTGCTGTATTCGAGGACGTTTCTATTCCCTTGTTACATATTTACTTATGTTCTCGATTGCGAAAAAGTTTCTGCATAGCAGCAGCATAGCGCGCTTCAAACCTGAATGCTGCTGATTTTATTCCCCCGTATCCAGGCCACAACTCGAAAATCTCTGCATTTCATTTTTCTCGTTTCTGTGAATCATGAAATGATGACAAAAGGCTTCATCCTGACTCGCTCCGTTAGCTGGGATATGCTTGAAGTATATATACGCGTGAGCACTTTTTTATCTCGACCGTCCTGTACCCCCCCCCCCCCCCCGCAAGGAAGTCTTGAAACATACGAAAAATGCGAGCATGGGAGGAAGGTTTGAAACTGTTTAAGGAAAGATTTTCACGGCAATCCAGGGCAAGTGCCTGGGAATGCCATTTATTTGTATATTAAAAAGATTTTCCTTTAAAAATTGATTTTGAAGAGGGTTAAGAAGCTTCTAAGTTTGATGGGCTTGCGAAATTCTTTTAGTTGAAGGTGTGGTACTTATGGAGGGGTACCGACGTGTTTGAATGCTCTACGAGCTACAAAGAAGGTAGACAATATTAAGCGCATTGTTGTCGTTTTTGATGAGGATTTCAGGATAAGACGAGTAATGGCATTAACGTGTTGATACTTTTAAAATCATAAGTTACGTAACTCGTAATATATTTTAGTTTTGTGTATTCAACAAGCCTTAGTAATGAGTGGAGTATGTGCATACATGTACAGGGATGACAGTAAGGTACCACATCACACTATTTTGTTTGTACCTTTGTCATGGTACGCTAGACGTAGGATCTAAAGTAACGAAATGGTCACCTCTACTACTGTTAAGCTAGCTACAGGCTTCTCCTGCTTTTCTCGTTTTTCACATTTCGCGAGTTTTTCGTCTTGTTTCGCGAAACACAAGAAACTCGCGAGAACATGAGACAACATTGTAAGTACACACTATTTTAAGTTTTCCGTTTTATTAAATTTAAGCCTTCGCTCTATGTCCAACTAATTTCAAGTATATTTCTGAACTTAATCTGCAAATGCAAAATGTCAACACTTCACGAAAAACAAGAAAATCGCGAGAAAGTTACGAAAAAATCGTCTTGCACATTTTTCGTCACTTTCTCGTCAAGCAAAACTCTTTGATGTCGACAAAAACAGACTCCAGTATAGAAAACTCACAAATTGCGAAACGCGAATAACGAAACGCGAAAAACTAACGAAAAACATCTACACATTATTCACGAGAAAGACGCGATTGACGCGAAATAGGCACTATAAGTCTGTAGCCGGCTTTACACTGTTCCATTAAGGTTGAGGCGGACCGCATCGCAACGGTGCGGCGAGCATTTTTTTCTATGTACTTCGCTCTGTTGCGGCCCGCCTTTAGTGGACGCACTTCCATAATAATGTATGGGAGGCGAATTTTTCCGATACGGCCTGTCCGCCCTAGTGGACGCGTACCTTTACTCGTTCGGTCAGCGACTCTCGATTCTTTGGTTGTGAATCCGATTTTAATCGTGCCCAAAATTAAGATTGGTGAAACTCCTGCTGGATATTGAATACTACATATTGGACATTTTTCATACGTTGGCAGCATTTTTCGACGGTAGTCAGCACCGTTTACTAACTGCTTTGAACTATGAACTTATGCTGCCACCAGCGCCTTTGTCCTTTGCACGAGTTTAATTGGTTGCGGATCTGATCTGATTTTTCTTCCAGTACCTACCTACTTCTGTCGGTTTGGTTTTGGGAAAAGTTCGATCGGTGTTTCATCTTGTTTCGTTCTTTGACTATCCATTGTGAATCCTTTTTTGAGCAGTCTTTTGCATAAATTCGTCCTGTTACGAATATTTTGTTCAGTGGCAAAAGGTTTAGTGTTTGAGTCGATTGCTTTTGGCTTTGGTGTATTAATGGTGTAAGTAGTGGACACTGGACACTGCAGAATAGAGATGGAAAAAACATCATTTTAGTAAACACTTCTCTCGCGAACTAACTAGTTCCTTTTTGAAGTTCCCACTTCGCGTGAACTGATACATGGTGTACGCAAAAGTGATGACGAACTACTTCCTACAAACAACCTAGGACCGGAATTCACTGCGAACTAGTTCCTTCATTTCACTTATGGGAACGGTCTTCCGAACTAGTTCGTTCACGTACTATACAAACCTATTTAACACTCAGGAGATGAGTTCTGTTTACATTATTATCAGATTTATAAAACCAGGTACTAGTTAATTTGTTGTAGCCAGCTTTGCTGGCCTGTTAGATCGTACCACAACCAACAGCACTTAAAGTTATTAACATCTGCTGGTACACTGCTGCTACATTTCGGACCTTCACATTCCTTAAACTGAGTGAGTAGACTGTGCAGTACTGTGAAGTAAAGGCTTAACTCCTCAGACCAGTTCGATATTCTTAAAAATCAGGTTGACTTTTAATGTTGTTATACTGAGTGTGTTGTGTTGTTGGTAGTATTCATGTGACAGATTAAGGACCTTGGTCTCAGTTCTGGTTCCTATTTCAACTTAGTCCTTAACGAGAATTGATATTTTCTGTTTTTTTTACTGCATGCACTGGTTCTCTACCACTTTTTCGGGTTTCCAAGTTGTCCTGTTGACCTCTCTGGCCTTCTCTGAAATATTTTATCCCACAGGGATTGAATTTATCTTCTCACTTCTGTTGCTAACGGCATTGCCCATTAAAGTACTTTACTTCCCGTCCACCCTGTATATTCGTTGCGAAATGTATGTACTATACTTTTTTTATTTCATTACTTGAGAATAAATCCATAACTGCACAAATATTATTAAAATCAGGAAGTACAGTTGGGGTCACAACTATCATTGCGATATTTTTTTTATTGTTATATAAACATTAATAACAAAATTAACATTTACATACAGTAGCTAATATAGTCATGTTCATTTTTTGGTTTTTCCGAAAGTGGGATGTTGTTTTTGCATGGATAACTCTGTTATTAAAGTGATTAAAAGCATAGTAGCATCAAATACTTGATTGATACTTGAAATTGATTGCACTATCAAGTCTCAATTAAACAAAAAAAAAAAGAAAAAACGGAAAAATGGGTATAGAGAGAAAAAAGTGGTCTGAGAGTAACAAAAAAAAAATTTATTAATGGTTGTATAATTTTATGAAAGATTAATTACTTCTTACTTTTATTTTCAATTTTATTATCTATTGAACTGTTCTTAAATTTTAAAAATCAATTTCATCTGGCACACTATACCTATGTATGTATTTCGCTAGAGACTCTCTCTCTCTATGGAGGTGGAATTTCAAATACATATGTAATTCTAACGACCTAGTCAAAAATTTGATAGTTTAGTTTTATTTCGAATCAAATGGTGCAATGACTGGACTATTTTAGGACTTGAAGTAATTTAACTATTTTGTTATAAACAGCCATTTTTCCTGTTTTTCTTGTGTCATTTTATAAGTCCACATTATAGCAAAAAATCTACCAACAGTCTGGGCGCAACTTTATTATTTTTCCGCCAGAAGTTCGGAACGCATTCAATTCTGAGATACGGTGTAGGTTACTATGTGACTGAAAATCTATCAAAAAGTTCGGGAAGCGGTTAAAATAGGGTGTAACATATGAATTACATAATTGGGTTATATTCCGAGAAACGGTGTAGAGGTTGAAAAAGGAAAAAACTTAAAATATAGATGATTATTAAAAAAGCCCCTGGAAGTTAAAAGATATTCGACATCTGATCAGACCTGAGAGTTATGGCAGAATTCACGAAAAAGTATACAACCACTCTAAATCCCCCTTAGGGGTCAAATTTCAAAAACTCTTGAAAAAAAATTCTAGGTCTTCATATGAAGAATCCGTAGAATAAAAATGAATTCAATATTTGGAAAGATCTAGTAGATATGACGAAAGTCGTAAAAAAAAGGATTTTTTTTGCCTTCACTTCCGAACGCCAATGGATATTGAAATTTTTTTTATCACAATTACTTGTCTAATTGATTTACATATACACACCGCCACTGCTCCCACTCAAAAATTTGTTCTCAATTTGTTCTCCTAGTATAACTACAGATATCTTTTAAGTTTGAATTGTATGCCCTTAACGGTTTAGCAGATATGGATTTTAGAATGTGTCAATCTCGGTTTTTTTGCGTTTCGGACTAATTATTTTTCCCCCCACTCCCACACTCCTTCATTCATATTGACAATTTTTATGCAAATGGGTCTACTATCAGAGCTCTATATGAATTCCAAGTTTCAGCCTCCTAGGATAAGCTGTTGCTGAGATCTAGAAGATCTAGAAACCAAAATTTTCTGTCTAAAACGCTTCCCCCTCCTTCCTCCCCATAGGGGGCTCCTTAGAATTTGGTCGCTTCAAGGAGCCTACCCAGTCTATTCGTAAAAAAAAAAAAATTTAATATCTTAAAGCGTTCGGGTTCTACGAGCCTTTAAACGACTTTGCGTACGGCGGACAGACGGACTGAAAATTTTTATTTCTTTTTTCGTGTCTACTAGTTATGAAACGTGAAAAAACAAATTTTCAGGGTAGCAAATTTTTTTTTTTTTTAAAGAGATCACAATACTGTATTATTAAAATAATAAAGTAAAAGAATGATGTAATCATTTGTTAGTGCCATGAATTGAATTTAATATCGAGTTGGGACCCTATTCGGAATTATAAATGCTTGGAATCATTAAGGCATCGAAAGAACGAGGTTGTCTGTTACATTCGGACTAATTTCGTTCAAAGTCTTCAATCCTTAAAATTTTGGAAATTAACTTTCAAGTTTATAACAATACTCAATGGGATTGAGGTCAGGCGATTGTGGTAATAAATGCAACACTCCAAAAGTTAGGGAGTGATCCGTTTTTATTAATCGACAATTAATTTGAGAGTTTTTCAGACTTCCACGTTTTGGATGTTTACTAAGGCACAGAACGCTGCATTATACACCTGCAAAGGTGTACCGAATTGACCACCAACACAAAGTATCTACATCATCTTTTTCATATGTCTTCAACTATGCGGAGAAATTATTGTGACTTTTCTTGTGACTGCAGCGCCAGAATGCGAAAAAACGGGATTAGGATGCGTCCGCGCAGATGTGCCCAATTTTTAAGACGATATTTTTCCACAGTTATTTATGTTTGGCCTAGGTACACACATATGTTTCGCACATACATGAAAAATAATTAAAATGCAAACAAATGGGTTGAAAAGAAAACAGGAAATAGACTTAGTAGTCGCGGAGAGAAAATTATTACTTTAGGCTGTGTGTATATCTTTGGCGCCTTCCCAGAGCAGCCTCCAACATTTTTTTGGTTTCGCAATCTCATAAAAGCCACACCGAGGCGTTGGGTTCTTATTCTTCGAAAAGATATGACTGCACAATGTACAGTCGTGGAAAAAAAAAGAGAACGACATGCGGAAACGAGAAAAACAATGCCAAATTACAGTTATTTTTAGTTGGAAGGAAAACAAAACCACGCGAAACAATCTAAAAAAAAAACAAATCATTACTCAGGCTCAGAAAAAGGTGCAAGTGGATACGAAGTCTTGCAACGTCGCACGTCGCATTGCTTAGAAATTTTCATTCAATTTTCACGGTGTTTTTCATGGCGACCTCGCGTGTACATTGCTCTCTGTACAGTGCCGTGCACACACCCCTTAATCTCCTGCTGCTGCTGTGTCATCAGTCGCACCCTCTTCTCCTTCCCCTTTCGTTCTGCATTTCTATTTCGATTTTTTTTTTTGCGGTACGGCATCCGTGTACATTATGTACAAGTTCTCATCGATTTCACACATCGTGCAGTGCACATAACTCCGTGTAGATAAACGAGACGCGGGCACATATTTGCTCGGGCCCCGTATAAAAAAAAAAATTATCTTAATCGCTACCGTGAGCTTGTGTGGTGAATTAACACACGAAAAGAAAAAAGAAAATAACATCAAAAACAAAAACACACATCGCACGTACAACGAATGGAAATAAAAATAAAATCCACGCACGTCACAAGCTCGCAAGGTGATAATTTGCTTCTCCGCAGTAAGGGAAATGGGCGCCGTTGTTATGAAGAGGTGGTTAGCGGCTAATGGGGGAAAGAAAATGTGAACCCTCTCTTTCTATTAACAATAACAATTTATTGTTATTATTTTTTGCAGCGAAATTTGTTTTGATGGGTTGTTTAATCATCAATTTGTGGAGCTAAAAAACGAAGTGTGGTGCAAAAAATCAGGAGCGCTCTTGCCATATCCACGGGGAGTGAAAGACAGGAACTGAAGAAAGGTCATTGCGGTGCAGTGACATTCATTCTCTTACTGGTGAGGTAAACGGTGTGTGGGTTTAGTAATACAAAATACAGCCGTTCGACAAAGTAATGGTACAAACAATTTCGCATTATTCTATTTCGAATGGTGTAATCATTCTATGCTCTAAATATTTTGCTAACAGTATGGGCTCAACATTGTTTTATTTCGAGCAAAGATTGAGGTGTGGTTTAAGGCGAACTGTAAGCGAATTCATTGTTGCTGCCAGCATTAGTCGGCCGTGCTCAACTAGTTGGCCAGATCTTCAGAAATTTGAAATCGTGATGAGGACCCGTAGACTATCGACGTTTTATCGGTTTACGGGGCTTACAGACCAGCTGAGGATCTAATACCATGGATACATTGCTGATATACGTACCATGGTATCGTGAATACCATAAATGTATCGCACAATATCACGCTTTTACTAGATAAATAATTTAGTTTAATCGTGGTTTTGACGTCACTTCGTAGTATACAGATGCGATAATTTTATCTGGTATACCACGTAAGCAGCGCCACTTTCCAGCCTGTGGATGTTCTGCTAAATAAAACTTCCAACAAATGAAATGACATTTGATGAACATAACCACCAGAATGACAGATAAACAGCTGATGTTAATGCTTACTACCTACTGTTGATGTATCACCATATCTAGTTTCCTATATTATGATCATACCACACTGGAAAGTATACCACCAGTGTATCAATGGTATAATAGGTGTGCAGTTATATGAAAATGCGGACACCAACCGATTCGGAATCGTCCGATCTAAAACCAGTCTTGTATAGCGAAGATTTCCTTTGGATCCAGCAGTTGGACAACAATTTCAAGATCATATCTGATACGGTTCATGAGATATCTATACAAATTTAATTTTGGAAAATGTCTGTCTCCCACCACTCGCACAACCCTCGACTTCTATCGATAATTTTTTTCCCAAATCACTATTCACTATCATGGTATACTACATAAGTTCCAACATTCAGCCTCCTAGCATAAGCGGTTGCTGAGATCTAGAAACCAACATTTTTCATTTAAAACGCTCCACCCTCTTCCCCCCGTATACCTAACCCATGCAAAAGATACCACTCGTAGAGGTTCACTCACTCTACCTACCATAAAAAATTCAACTTAATATCTCAAAGGGTTTGTGAGCTACGCACCTTAAAACGTACGGCGGACAGATGGACATTTTTTTTTTGCTTTTTTGTCCTAGTCCTAAAACGTGAAAATTCAAAATTTCTGGGTAGCAAACTTTTTTGAAATCTCTGATTATTAAAGTAATAAAGTAAATCGATTGGAAACGGTTTGCCGTTGCATTTTGACGTGTCTTGTATGAACTGTTAAGCGACAAATTCACGACACAACAGTTGTATCGACGTATGATGCGATTGAAAGCATGCAACCGTGTGTTATCGGTCCAACCTTCGTTCATAGACACAAACACAATACAATCGACGCATCCAACGACAAATTGGGTCAATAATTCGTACAACCGTTGTACTAGCTATTCTAGCTAGCTATTTTATTATAGGGAGTTATCGTAGTATTACTATAGATACTATATGGGACTTAAGGTGTAACGGGTGTGTTGCCACGATCTTTAGTGTGGATGCTGCAACTTTAACCTAACCTAACAGTGGTATCTGGTTATTTACTGTTTCAATTGACTGTAACTATCGGCCGACTAGTTTAAATAATGTGCGCATAGACACCAACTAAATATTTTAATCAGGTAGTGCGCAGCTTAATCCAATTGTAAATTTACTCGTTTTTGAGTGAAATATTTCTATTTTTTTTATTCAAAACTGCGTCTCGTGTTTGTTTTGTAAGCTAGTAATGTAAGCATCTGTAGTGTAGAAATTGAAGCGCTATAGATATTGCGGCCGAGTTTCTGAAATTTCTACAACATATGTATGTATTGTCTACAATATTTCTGAAATTGCTGTGTCCTAAAAAGTAATCGATGCCTAACTCACTTTTTGACCAACAAAACTCTTAAATTCGCTTCTAGTTCGTTTGTCCAAATGTACGATAAATAAGCAACGCCTGGACCTAGGATGTTAAAAATTACATTTCGGATAATTGTCCGAATTTAAAAGGCGAAGTTCTTTAACGGTCAAAATCGTCCTACTCCCTCGACATGTTTACAGCTATGAGAAACTATGTTGCTTACAGTTCGGCGGAATAACAACTAGTCTAATGATGAAGTTGGCTGCAGTATTACCCGATGCAATAAGGTTGAGATAACAACATCTACCGGAAAACGGGTGGAACTTATTGAAGTCTCAAATATAATTAGGATATTCTTATATTTTTTAATGTGACAAACAAGCCAAAGTGTTCTAAGTATAAATAAATCTTCTGTAAATAGTTGATAAGAACAATGCAATAATATATTGTCAATATTATCTCAAATGCTGTTGACAGATGCTGTACGTAAGTGTAACTACAGTCAAAACCGGATATAACGACATCGCTTTTAACGACGGATCGGTTATTACGACTAAATGGCATGGTCCTGGTCGAATCTCTATACAAAGAAATGTATCTAAATTGCATATTGCTTATAACGACTATTGGATATAGCGACGAGTTTAGAGGGTCCCTTCAATGTCGTTCTATCCGGTTTTGACTGTATTTAGAATTAGTTTATAATTTCCTCTATGGAGAATGATGCCCTCTATGCATTTGTTTACAATAAAACTAACCAGGAATTATTCAGATCAGAATCGAATCACACCGTATGAAACGAAATTGATCGCCTAAGCAACCGCTTTTCCAAATCATTCGTTGACCCCAACCTTCACCTCAATATGCCAAATTTAGATCACCACCGCTCGCTCCTTCACGCTGCTATTGTCTTGCGAGTCGGTAATTGCTGTTTGACTGCGAAATTTGTAAACTTCTCATAAGAATCGAAATAAGAAAACCAGTTGCGTAACTGTGTGTGACGTGCCTAGGTCTTCGACGAAGAAACAAGAAATTATAGTTGCAGAAAGGTGAACACAGTTATTTAGGGCGACAACCGGTATTACGAACCGTAGATGCATTAAAAGTGCTTCACATGTGCAAGACATCCACGAGTACACATCGAATACATCAAGATAATAATTATGTGAGGCCGCAAGGAGTTCGGTGCTGTACAAGGTAAATGCAAATTGACAGTCGAGCAGAAATGCATCTGGTTTGAGCCGGTCGTGCTATCAATTTCTCTCAGAAGTCGGCGAGTGTCATTGTCCCGAGTGCTGCTCAATTATAAGCTAATGAGATGCAGATTAATAAAATGCAAATTTTATTTTAAAAACGAAATAATTCGTAGGGTTTACAGAATCTTTTCCATAGTATTGATATGTTGTCTTTATATATCCATATATAGGTCTGTGATCGATATACGGTTTATTCCGGTCGACAGTTTATAACATTCTTAGTCCTCCTTACATTAGTGTGATGACATTATCGTTTTGTTGGGTTTTTCTGAAATCGTTTGATCTACATAATGCCAACGACTTCCAAACATTTGAAATGTCGAAATTTAACGAGATATTGTTTTCGTTTAAAATTACCCAAAAAGGAAAACTGTACTAATACAAATACGAAATAAAAAATATCATTAAAAACTTGAAGAAAGTAACGGATAAGATTTTATTTCAAAAATTCGGTCATACTCGGTTCGGAAAGTCCAAGATTTACGACCTCGTGGTGCATTTGATCTCTGCGTCATATTTTATTATAATTAGAAGATGATAATGATAATTATAGCTGTTCCATAGTGATATATATGTATATACAGTCGAACTTCGATAACTCGAACTGCCATGTGACGGAAAAAAATTTCGAGTTATCAAGACTTCGACTTATCAAAAATAACTGTACATATGATATTGACGCTATTGCCAACTAACTTGGTTCGACTTATCAAAAATTCGAGTTATCGAAGTTCGACTTATCGAAGTTCAACTGTATATGGAGATGAAAAGCAGTGGTTGAAGGCGGACGTCGTCGCATTCACTTGCACGCAAAACAACAAATTGACATAACTCACCCGTTTTGTCTCACTCACACGCTAAACCAACAAAAATTTGATATAACGACCATCTCTTTCATCGTGTTTTTGAATTCAAAGCGCTTTATACAAAACCGGTGACTTGTCGTCTCCACTATAACAAGGAAAATTTACTTTGTTATGTGCTTCCATTTCTGTGATATGGTGCAGAATTTAGTTGGAGTTTTATTTTAGAGTTTTTGTCGAGTTTTTAATATATCTTAAAATCGAAGCACAAAAGTTGTAAACCATTTTTGAATTTGATTTACAATGCGTGGATTAGAGTGATTCAAAATTAAACTACCTATACAAAGTACTTCAAAATGTATTATACGATTTTGTAAAATATTGTAAGTGGTGCAACCTGCTCCGGTTTCTCCTACGAATATTTTGGCGTTTGCATGATAGCGTCATGGAAAACTACATGTTAAGTTGTTATCGCTATCTGATAAGTGAATATGCACACATAACTATTGTTTATCTGTAATAAATTGTCTATATATTCTATAAACATTACGTAATTGATCAAAATAGAGCTTAACACCGAGAAAGGATGTCAGCCTTATCGAAAGATGCTTTATCCGAAGTTTTGATACTGTTACTCTGTCATTGGGCTTCGATAGAACATTTTTGTCGTATTCTAATCAGTGGACCAAATAAATATTTGATTGTTTTCTGATTTGCACATCTTAAATATTTTTCTTACTCGGTTTGGTACGCAGTTAGTTGGTCGGCTGAATGTTACCAAAGTTTCAGTCAAGCGCATGTTGGGCAAGAGTTTTACATTTTTCAGTAACCGATATGATGAACCCCATAGTTCCTAAGAAAAAGGGGCATCACCGGATTTAAACAAGATAAAATTCACGTTCATTAATCATTGTTCTGTTGCCGTACTAAAGATCTTTTGAAGTTTTAATGAAGCATTTTCTAGGGAGCCTACATTGCCTAGCCACAAAAATATTTTGAATGATAATGCAAATTTTCCTACTACACCTTGAAAACAAACCGTATGAAATTCATTGCATTCATGAACTTAAAAAAAAAAAAAATTGTTGTATGATACGCTTGTTTTGTTGTAAACGCAAACTAGCGATTTTAAGTCGACTTCCAGGTTACTTGAGTAGCCCATAGCTTTACAGTCATATGGAGCACGGAGCAACCTAATCAAATCGACCCGATTAGATAGTCGAAGTGCTTTGCCTTTTGATTAAAAAGTTATTCTACTATCGGGCGATAGCTCCTATAATCACAACAACTTACGGTGGCAACAACTTAATGATGACAAATCGTGCAGCCAGAGGAGATGTCGTAATATCCCAAATTAATGCCAAACGACTAGGTTGACTGGTGTGCGCATTGACGCTGACCAAATAGTTTAGTCGGCCATAGAATATTGTGAGCAGCTTGACTGAAAAGTCTTTAAACTGTCCTCTCTCTTAAGCTTGCTGGGCAAGGTTTACTCTCCGGTTCATAACATACATTTTTCAACGACGAAAACTTAGCTAACTATGTACCTATAATGCATGAATTGTTAGTAGATTTTTTGTGTGATTTGACAGAAAATTTCGTTTTCGCTTCTAGTTAGTACTAGACGCTATTCACAATTGATTCGTTGGAACCGAAAATGGGCACTAACTAGGTTCGCCGAACTGCACAGTTGTCACAATATAAACGATGTTACTAAAGTGATTTCATTATCAATCAAGTTTCCAAAATGTCATATCTTATATGTACTATGCTCAGACTACGCGATTAACGCGTTTAGATCGAGATCCCGAACGCGTTTATAGAAATCATTGCTCCGGTGTTGTCGTGGGTTCAATTCCTCAGCGCATTATTTATTTTTATGATTTTATTTCAGTTGCTACTGGCTTTGAAATATTAAGATAGTGGACAATGAGGAATGTTTACGGGTGTTACTACTGATAGTATTTAGCACAGTTTTATCGGGTTTAGAAATACCAGTATAGAGCTACACGACAGTAGTTAAAGAAGATTGTTTTTCTAAGTTTGTTATTTCGATCAAGCTTCATATTTAGGATTAACCTTTTTAGAACCCCATTCTACCGGTACGGTTCTTGCTTTATTCGATGAGTCGTACGTGGTATAATTGAATTCACATGTTCATCCATTCGTCTATTACTCGAAGAGCAGTCTACCCTAATACCCCAACGATTACGATGTGTTGCCAGCTCAATAGATACAATGCTCCATTGGAGATCTTGCATATCGATGCTGTCAGATGCATTTCAGTACGAGTTAGAAAGAAATGCCCACACATACCTTAGACGTTTGGACAGCAAGCATGGATGTACGTCCATAGATGAATTTTCTCACAAGTGATAATCTTTGTTCACCAACACCTTCGGAAACGTTCATAGCAGTTTCAGCGCCGATTCACCGATATATGCTTTATAGGGTAATGGGATATTATGTGTATCACAATCTTGCACCTACTTACATAACATAAATTATTTTTCTTTTCGCTCCATTCTAGCTAACGCACCTACTGCACCTTAAATCTTTTCCGTTTGTTTATGGTATTTATTTTTGGTAAGCTCCGATCGTTTCAAAAGTCAGACCATTAAAAAAATACGAAGACGATCATCTTAAAGTTTTACCTTACCACCTGCGGACCATAGCTAACCGGTTTTGCGTGTACACCGTTATGAGTCCATTGGAAAATTACCAAGTCGATGGCCAGAGGCCAGGCATCGCACAAACATGTTGGTTTTTTTTTATTCTCTTTAGTAGCGAGAAAGAAAATTTTTTGGATCATGTCACACATGTCCGATACGGTAGATTGTTACATATACGATATTTGTACCTACCATTCCAAGATCATCCGTTCCGTAGACTTGTGTGCCATTAAAATATTATACGATCACCAGCACTATTGGTTCTTGCCTTATCTAAATTCAATATTTTTAATAGACCTCGCAGCTCAAAAGAAAAAAGTCTCTGCGTCTCTGTTTCCAGTTTAGTAAATTTTCATGGAGGTTCTTTTTCGATTATTCGTCGATATAATAACGGTGGATCGATGAAACTTTTGGAATTAGGATCTATAATTTGGTGGGTGTCATATCCATATTTTAGTGGAATTATGCATAAAACTTGTTCGTTTAAAAATTGATTTGCATTTAAAAGCAATTATGGCTGCTGGCAGTTGAGACATTTATTGAGCGATTATCATACTATAGAAAATTGTCTATTTGAAAATATAATCGATATTGTATTCAATAGAGTAGTGTGTAAGGCTTACAAGTAGCCATTACTGCATCGACTCGGTAATCCGTGCGTATTCTTAGTATAAAGTCTCACATCGGGGATTACTACGGTCCGTAGTTGTTGAGCGATCCTGCAAAGAAGAGAAGAGTAATAGCACTATCCTGCAGTCTAACTATTTTATTAAATTAGCTCATCAAATCGTATTTGTGGATGCAATTTTCACTGGGTCTTCTCCAGCTTGTTACGAGATTTCGGAGCGGTGGAAAAATGGCACTAGGTTGAATTATTAATTTTAAGTTGATCTAGTAAAATTAGGGTAGCTTTTCGAGCTTGGAACTAAGGGAACTTGTGCGCGGATCAAGGTATATTATTTTACGTACTTGTCAACGATGCTAGGTTTGGCAATTTACCGGAATGCTAGACTAGTCAATGCGTATAAAACGAGAATAACATTACATTCATTCGGATCGTCGTAGATCATCTCCAAAACACCCCAGATCAATAAAGAACTGACCAGCCTGTCATGCCTCATCGACCTCAGATCCTCCAATATTAATTTTGCTCTCAAATCTGCGTCGATAGAAATAAATAATAAACAATAAACAATTTTTATTTTTTAAACCACATCATGAACAGACAAAACTCAAAGTCCAAAACCTTTTTCCATGTTTGCTGAAAACTAGGAAGAGCTCTCGAATGGTACTGAAGGTTTGTGTCTAACATTTTAAATCAATCTGAATATTTTTAGGTTTTTTAACCTGAACAAACCAAGTTTGACGAACTAGTTTCAACACTTTACTGTTCAATTTTAGAATACTCTACTATATTTTGAGATACAGTTGACCTGGGTTTAAATGGACTCGATGAGACCATCAGTATATCGAGTGACCATTTAATCTGAACCATTTTCAAAGTTTACTTACAATTGTTCAACCTTTTCACATGAAAATCTTGCAAGCCACTGTAATATCAACAGATTGAGTTGGCAAATTCAGAAGAGGATATTTTAAAATCCAAAGTAATGAATATAAGTCGATTGTGGATATGCAATCGAGCTTCATGGAAAATGGAGGCTATGAAAATACAATAATCTCTTCAGTCCCTAACCGACTCCTTCTGAGTATCGTACTTTTATAAGGCACTTTTTTTTATTCTTAGACCTCGACCTCAGTTGCTAGCCAGCCACTAAGCTAACACAGGCACCGCTATACACCGATTAGATGTAATTTATTTCTATTTGCTGCTATTATCAAATCAAAGGAAAAAAAAATAGCGACGACTTGTCGGGGGGGGGGGGGGACAGCTGGTTTTCAGCGCCTACTAATGTACTAGCACACTTTAAAGCAGTCTTCAATGGGAGCTACAAACAATAAAGGGCGATTACTGTCGTTTTTAATATCAATAGATGTGTACACAATTTAATTAAAAATCTGTCTATCCAATATACCTACATTATGAAGCTTATCCTAGATAAGTAGAAACAGTGACGAGAGTAGGTCAAAAAGTTCTGAGAATGAACATGATATTGTTTTTATTTTTTAATGATAACAGGAATGACGAACGTTCATTTTATTAGCTCTTTCGATTAATTTTTCTATTCTTAAAAAAAAAACACTTATTGCGATATGGGCCAATATTTTGACCATTTATAGCAATATTGCTAGACATTTTCATAGTTTGGTTGTATTGCTTTCGGTATTTTCAAGGAATTTGGAAAATTTTATCAATTTCTACTTATTTTGTTTGATTTTTGATGAAGTCGGTTTTTGTGTATTTTCCAGCACTTCGATTAATAATTATATTTTGGAAATAAAAAAACAAGACGGCATTGTTTGTGTTAAAAACATTGTTTCTGCGATGTCTTGGGTTCAATTCCTACTCATCGTATAATTTATTTATTAGAATTTTGCAGTTTCTATTGGCTTCGAAATATTAATGAAAATAGTGAATAGTACGGAATGCACTTAGAGACTCAATTGCTTCAGATTTTCTATAGATGTGTTGAAATTCATAAAACGGTTCATTGTTCTTTCTATACAAGCCAATTTGTCAGTCTCAGTTGCTGATATACACCCTCAGACTATTACGGAACCACCATCATGTTTTACAGTGAGGACAATATTCTGCAGCTTCATTAGTTTTGCATTAAACTCGCTGCTTCCCATCGTTCCAAAGTATATTTGATTTGTATCATTCGAAATACGACCTTATCCCAAAATAATTCGTCCTTATTTTCGTGCATTTTTGCAAAATTGACACTCTTTTTCGATTAACCTCCCTCATAAGTGGTTTTTTTCTTGGAATTCTGCTATGAAAACCTGTCATTTCCGCGTTTCCCCCATCGTATTCGAACAGCTTCTACATTCGCATAGTTTACGAATGTATAGGCGAATATATAAACACTAAATTCGTGTTCAATGCGACGTCCTTTGATTTGCGCCCCAAAAACCGCCATCGACGCGAACTTGCTGTTTCCTAATTCGTATTCGCACGAGTTCGCACAAGTTCGTGCGATAGTGGAAGCACGGTTGAATAGTTTCGGGATGCACATATCATGTCAAAAACACAGTTTCATTTCAGCTTCACTTCCCCCAAACCTTTTCATTTCCTTTTTTCTTTATTCGTAGTTGTTAGTCCAAACGTTAGTCAAATACACATGGCACAGTGGATTCCGTGCTTAGTCATAGGTTCGTGTTCGTATATATCGTCTCTGAAATACGACAAGACAGGTTCTGTTTCGTGGTTAGATCAGAAACCATTTTGATGTACGCGATGTGGTGATATGTCCTTCTCCCCGCAGAATTTCTTGATGCGTCTTTCTATGATCGCCCAAAATCATTATCATAAGATAATAAGTTGGCTTCAGAAGCTTCATTGATGTAGTGACTCTCTTTAATGTTGGAAGATTAATTATTTCTCAGAGCAGAGAAAATATTGAACTTTTCATTTTGGATTCATTCCAATACGACACACCAGAGACTCTTAATGGGACTGTCTTAAGTTCTTATTGCTTGGATTGGATCCTCTATGCAAACAATTAAGTTCCCTCAAATGTTCAAATTTCTATTTTTTGTCCTATCTTTAAGCTCTGTGATGGGCAAAGTGCGTGGTATATCCAACTTTAATCGTGTATCGATATAACTTTACGACCCAACCAAGTTTTTATGAGACCCTATAAAGTATGAAGGATACGCATAAATTTAGACGGTTGGAATTGGCAACGCTGTATCCGTTTTCGTGCTTCTCATGGTATCCGAGTAATGCCTACACGATATTATACAGCTTCGGATATAGACATATAGTTGCTATAATGCAAAGGTTATACATTTTATAAACGGGTATAACGGCTATGGCCTGCCTGTTCGATTCTCGTCGCTGAAGTACCCTGGCGAGGAGAGGAAGCTTACTTAATATTCTTATGGTGTCGTCGTGGCCGAAGCTTTTGGCTGCTATATGATGGTACTCTGCCGCCTTAAAGCGGATGTTTCATTTTCATTACAAGGAGCTGACTCCCTTCTGTTCTGAATACTCCACTTTCTTGCAATGCAGCCATGCTATCATCACGATGGGAAGCGCGTCGTATTTTCTTTTAGCTGTGCTAGTTTGTGTCCTCCACTTCTCCACCTCCAGTACCCACCCGTGCCCATGTTTCGTAAGATTTTGTTGATGCTGGTGCTCGGTTTAGTTTTACTGCAACGTGCTGTACAGGATAAATATTTGAAGTTCTCTTCATTAAATAAAATTGCGACGGAACCGATTATTTAATGGGATTAATCGAATTGTAGATCTGCAACTCATTTTGAATAGCACGAATGTTGGTATTACTACTTCACTTGATTAACATCAAATATGTAGGTAGATAGATATTTTAAGATTACATTAAAGAGTAAAGCATTAAGGTGGATTTACATTGCCGTCGCTATTCTGCGTCAGAGCCTCGGACGGATACTTTTCTGACACGCTTTTAGGTTGGGAGTTTTTATTTGCAACTTCAGTGTCACCAGGGAAATGTCATGAGACGGACAGCTGGTTTTAAGGACTTGTTTCAAGTGTCAAATTTGTCTAGGTCTCGAAATAACAGCTGGACGTATGGGGTCATTTATAAAAGAATTCTTTACAAATTGAGTATTAATTGGATTCCTGGCTTAATTTCATACTCGGAGATGGGAATACTCTTCGTATTCTCATTGATGTACTGACTACTGACGGGCCATTACCTATCTGTCGGCTCGCCGGGAGATTTAGTGTTGCGAACGTTGCATATCTGTGTGAACTCGATTGATTTTACTTTACACCTTGCACATTTTCGGATTCGAACCATGGTCCCGTCACACATTAGTCTGCAACGCTACCCACTAGGACAATCTGAACAGTCTCGTAATAGCATTGAAGTCGAGAGTCACTTGATGTTTCCAATTAGACATGTGATGTCGGAAGTCCTACGGAAGCTTTATCGAAGTTTAAAGTACATAACCTGCGCTCAAAAGTTTTACCGAAGTCTTATCGAAGTTAGAACCTCCGGAAAATCAAAATGCGAAGTTTGTTTGCTAGTTGGAAACGCATAATACATATACAGTCAAAACCGGATATAACGACATCGCTTTTAACGACGGATCGGTTATTACGACTAAGTGGCATGGTCCTGGTCGAATCTCTATACAAATGAATGTATCTAAATTGGATATTGCTAATAACGATTATTGGATATAGCGACGAATTTAGAGGGTCCCTTCAATGTCGTTATATCCGGCTTTGACTGTATATTCATTTATAAAATGTAGTGTTTTTTTTTAAAAAAAGATACCAAACGTAGTCCTTGGTCCGGTTTAAGTTCGGCGAGCCTGAACAGAACGAGTGATCGTAAGCAGGTCCTGATCCGACGCAAGTTTAGCAAGCCTGATCAGGCTTACCTTAAGGCCCGAACACAACGCTTCCGTTCCGTTACGACAAGTGAGGTTATGTGATCCCTAAAAGTTGGTTTGGTCAACTAACCCTTTCTGTTCCGTTACGACCGTTGTGTGCATTTATATGGCCAACCCATAAGGTCTACTTTAACAGCTGAATGAAACGGGAGCATTGTGTTTGGGGCTTTACTCAAATGTGGCACTGGTCCGACGCAAGTCTGGCGAGCCTGATCAGGTATACCGCAAATCAGGCTAGCCTGAGAAAATTTCTACTCGGGAAGCTGTTGCAGTTCGTCAGGCTAGCAGGGTGGCATACCTTAGATGTGGCCTTGGGCACACCGGGTACTTCCCATTGGCGGACTATACTTCTGCGGCCACCCACCTTACCTAACCTACTATAAAAACTTATAAAAAAACTACCTGTAGATATTGTGAAGCCCGTATTCGCGTAGGGAATGTCGTGGTCACCTTTTAAGATCATATTACAATACCTATGCAACCATATTTAAGAATAATTCTGAATTTCTTATTTTGAACACTGTATAAAAACGGTTTTAACTAAAAAATCTAGTCAAAGCATTGTTACCGGAGTTTGGAAATGCATAACCTCGCCAGATCTAGTCCCGGGACTAACAGCAAAGACTATCCATAAGAAGACTGGACAACAACACACAAGAATTTTTTGTATAAAAAAACCAAAAAATCATTATACAAGCGAAACAAAGAAATCCAATTGAACATCGTTTTTCACAATGCACGTAAAGGCTGGTTTACATGTCGAGTGCAAACATGTTTTACTGAGATTGTGAGGGAGAAGGAAGATCTCTTATGAGAAACTGATCAGGAGTGAAACAAACAAATATTATGTTTAGAAAAAAATATTGACGATATTTGGGTGAATGTGTTTGTGCCAATATTTTTCGCAGTGATTGCTTTCTAGTTAATGGAAAATTCGATAAGCTAGCTCCGTCACAATCTCTGAAAAAAATTTTTGCATTCATCGTGAAAACCAGCCTTAAGAGAACGCATTTTTTGCAGGTGTTCTATTCTCAAGTGTTTCAGCATACAAATTTATAGGAACAATATGAGAAATGGAATCACACCAACAGAACTGAGCTGTGTCTGCACTTGATTTGTTGTACATAATTTTTTTTTATATGCATTCTATAAGGTCATTGAATTGTTGAATCCGATTCGTTATTACTTTTTGTCTCTTTTTTAATCATGCATCATGATATTGCTATCTACTTCCCTCATTTAATTAAATAAAGAAACCAAGGTCAGATTGTGATAAGAAAAGAACTGCGCAGTGTCATGTCTTGTTGTAGATAGTCCTTGCTAATAGCTCCTCAATTCATGTAAATTTGTATGCAATGTAAGTAATTCTATTCCAACATTACCCGACATAGCTCGATTATCAGTACAGCCGAATTACAATTTCTTGGATACCTAAAAACTATGTTTATTATAGTCTGCTTCTAATCGATGACTGGTAAGCGCTATTTCATGCCAACTGAATTGAATGAAGTACTGCTATCTCGTTCTTGTTCCTTCGAATTTAAATACATTTGCCACAGGAGCAATAAGGGCAGAAGATATACGATTGCAACGTTTCATTGATTTTTAGTTTACAAGGTCTATAAATCTTACATTCACATGTGTAAATTGTGTGTATAAAATAGCTGATTGATTTAAGTGATTAAACAACGTGCAAGAGTATGACACGTATTTGTTTGTTTTCGCAACTCGAACCAGAACAGTAAAGTCTCATGGAAAGTTTCGAAACAATATTTTTTTTCTCAAAATCCCAGCCACATAAAGTTCGAGATTTAAAAATTCCGGCGAAATAAGCTCGCCGCAGGGATCCACGTACAAAATTCACAACACATGGTAGCAAAACGTGTGCTTAAATTAGTCTACGTCGCAGTAATGTGAAAGCATTTAATTATTAGCTTCAGCTGTGCGCAACTGAAGTTAGTATACGTAAACTTTGGTTGTTTCGGTTGGCCATGACCATGGCCATTTCCAGTCCCTTTAAACGTTAAGGGATCTTGGTTTTTTTTCCTACCAAAACTCGCAACGAAATGACATCATTAATCACCGCTACCAGCCGTGACGAGACGCTTACGCTTAAAGATCTCATTCATTTCTTAACTACGCATAAAGCATACTCTGGGCCCAGGCCCAACACAAGTTAACAAATAAATAAAGAAAAACGCGCTTATATTTATCAATAAAAAATAATAATAATTACATGTGTAGGAGTACGATTGCGAAGCAGCAAAACACACAAAATACAATAATCCCCCTCTTCGCTTCGCAAGCGAATTCCTTTCGAACCGATTCGCGCAATTCCCCTGATTATCGCGCTCTCTGAACCGGTTCAACTCGAACTGTTTTGTTGTCAAGGGGCGTTCACAGCAAGTAACGGCGGCCATATTTGTGTTACAAACACACGTGGGAATGATTCCATGATGGCGTTGGCGTTGTTCTTTCGGTATTTTTACAACCGTCTTTCTTGCACACACGTTGTTTTCAGCTCTTAAAGAGGCTTTCCACAGCCTTTGAGCTGAGGCTGAGCAGACGGACGACCGTGGAGTTTTTACTTTCAATACGGCGAAAAGAATTATCGGGGCCTATTACCTAACTGCTGAAGAAGGACAGAGAAAGATGTCTTGCTCGGTTTTTTTTCCCTGTTTCTTTTTGGCTGCATTTTATCGACAGTTTGAGTTTGACTTGTACTTGCCATCATGGCGACGTATTTTTTTTATTCTCTCCTCCGCTGAAAGTTGTTTTTCACGGGTCTTGTTTTTGGGACCGGGACGTTCGTTACAAGTGCACGAGATTTCTTGTCTGATTTTCATTCTGGGAAGCACGAGCACACATCGTTTTAAGACCAAGGGAGCGGTGGAATCGGTCACAACACAATTTCGAAAGTTGTTTTTCTCGATGTGTGCAGATTTTGTGGAGACTGGAGAAATCTTTAATGGGAAAAAAGGTAGGACGAGACGATAGGTGAAAACGTGATAGGAAAGGAATGCGGCGAGGCGAGAGGGAGACTTATCTGGTTCATTTCAATTTTGCTTCTGCTTTCTGTATTATGATTTATGAATGATAGAATAGAAGGCCGGACGCCAATTCTTCAATCGAAAGAATACTTAAATATTTTGTTGGGTGTTGCGCCATTTAATTGGCATCATTATTGTGGATTAGAACGAGCTTCCTAAAAAGTTTTAAGCTATGGGGCGGAAAAGTCGATACACGCGATGTGGTGGAATTGAAGCCCAATTCCCAATGCCTTTAAATTTGTTGCCGCAGTTGGGTGAATTTCACGTAATTTTACCTGGGAGTTTGTGTAATTGCGTATTATTCCTCTGCCGTCTATCTGCTTCGTTCCGTTGCACAATTCTCAGTTATTGCAACCGATGCGATGCGATGCGCCTGTTTCAACACTTTCAATATTTGTAACAAAAAATGTCTTCAACTTTGTTGTGGCAGAAGAAATTTTCTTTCTTAGCAGCTACAGTGGTGAGAAAAACTTTCCAGACATTGTGCTTTTGTGCAAAAACATATACAGTGCAACCCGCTTATAAAGTGCACTTTTATAACGTACTTTCGGTTATAAAGTACCTTTTTTTCATTCCCATGCACAAATGTGAAAGGTTTTTAAGTTGGTTATTACGTACTCTCGGTTACAACGTTCTACTTTTGTGGTCCCCTCAAGGTACGTTATAACCGGGTTGCACTGTATATTTATTCTATAGTTCATAGTTTTTACAAAGCAATTAATACAGTCTGTTTTAAAGGGTAAAAAACGTTCTTTCTTTTCTTTAATCCATGTTTTAGCTATTGGAGAATATGGTCGAGTTTTCGTGAAGACCAGACCGGTCTAAATAGATCAATAATATGTGTGCATAAACGCAAACCAAACCAGTCCATTTGGACTGATTTCGGTACGAACCAAATATAACTAAACCAGTCTCGTATTTTGAAAATGCGCACGTAAATGCAAAACTGAAAAATACTAAACCGGTCTAATTTAGACTGATTAGTCTGAGAACAGGTAGCCGGTGAGTAGAAGTGCGGGCCGGGCGATACGCGTGGAAGGATATGGAGAGGTATCTTGGTCCTTGGTTGGATCGAGTTATAATATTAGAAAAGGTACAAAGGGACTGTCTGACAATGTATTGGGTACGTAGAAGTACCAAGCCGAGCTGTTACAAGGTCTTATATCTACGATACACAGCTCGTATATAAATCATAATATCGTCAATATCACCAGTCTATCACCCAATAATGTGCAAACAATAGGTCAAGGAGCTGCTGTATACGTAATATTCAACCTTTTTCCTTGTATATAAATTCGATGACTTTAGCTGATGTAGCCTTCTTTGAACTGCCATCAGCGCCATCTGTTACTGAAATGAACTGAAATTGTAATGAATGACAGTTGCTGATTTATATATATATATGTACTGTGTTCGACCAAACGAAACGAACAAAAAAGGTACCTGCGAAGTAGAGTGAAATATACTATACAGTTCGCTACTAGATGTCAGTGAAATAAAAGCACGCCAAAATTAAAACAAATTAAAATATTAACAAGAAATTCCGGAACACTACTCAACAAAATATAACTCACACAAAATTTCCCGAGCATAAACGAACTGAATTGACAGCGAACTGTTTGAAAATTTTGAATTGTCAATATATCCCCAGTTGGTAAAATCTGCGAGAATCTCGCAGACTTCTCGAAGACATGTCGCTTTGTAGCCTAGTACTTCCGAGCGAAACGAAATGAACTGTCCATATAAAAAAATGAAAATTTCGTTCATTTTTCGCAACGAAATATTTCGTTCGATTTTCAGTACTGTGTTCGCGGACGGAATGGACATTTGCCGCATTCACTAATAGATGGCGGTCGGCTCAGTGAATTTTATTTTTCAAGGGTCCGTAAACATTGGAACGCGAGCTAAATATTTGACAAACCAAAATTTTCAATTGTTCGCTGTCAATTCAGTTAGTTTCTGCTCAGGAAATTTTGTGTGAGTTATATTTTGTTGTGTTGTATGAAATGGGTCGTTCATGAGTGACCTGTTCCAAAAGAGCAGTTCATTAAAGTGAGTGAGTGAACTAACTCACTTCTTTTGGTGAACTGTAGTTCGTTTCGCCACGTGACACAGCTTGGAAAGGAACTAGGAAGTAGTTCCTTTGCGATGTGAAGCTTGAAAAGGAATGATTGACGTCGTGAGTGAGGATTTTTTTTTTTTAGCTCCTCACGTTCACTCCTTTTATTAAAATATAATAATAATAATTAAAACATACATATTATAGTCTCAAATAATTTAGAAACCATAAGTACTATACTAAATAAACACAACTGAATATCTACTTGTCGAAACAAATCACATCAAGTTACCATGTATCAAAATAAAACGAGTTTGCCTAGTGTGAACACTACTTTTTTAACACGTCTATTTTGCATACTTAAATACGTTTAAAAGGGTAAAAACTATTTTTTTTTTTCAAAAAAAAAGGAAAAAAAAAATCACTTGTCTACCCGGTATACAAATTTGTTAAACGCGTCACAAGTCAAGAACCCGCAGAGATTTTGAAATTGATAAAAAATGAATAAGGCAATCTCAATCTCATACATATGCAATTTAAAATATTTGATTGCGGGGATAGTGACGCCGGTGATAAATTTCCGTAATGATATTTTGGAGACCTTAAGATTTGGTGGTTTATTTTAAACGAAAGATATTTTTTTTTGTATTTATTCATTTATATACATTATTTGCATTGGCGTACAGAAGTGGTGTAAAAAATTTGTTTTGGGATAGCTGAGGCATCAAGTTTTTTTTTTGTTCAAAAAATCCTTTTTTTTTTTTTCAAAAAAATCGTCGAATTGAATGTGTCACAACCAAAATTTCAATTGACTTGACGCCTAATATATAATTCTGTGAATTTTTCTCTAACTTCTTGTGTGGCGTTGTGAAAGATTTATGACTGTTTTCTTACCAATATTTCACGTTAATGGCAACAAAGAAACAAAATAAAACTACATCACTTCATTAGCTGGTATGTAAACTAGGTCATCCATAGAGAAAAAATTCAAAACTATCAGAACAACAACCCTTGAACATTTTTTAAAATGCGTAAATTCGAGTTTTTTAAACGCATATTACCTATTTCTTGAATAATTAACATGTCATTTTTTTTTAACATAATGTTGGGAAAAATCTTAAAGAAGGTCTTCTATAAATCAAATTTTAAAAAAATTTCATTTTTGTTAATCATATATGAAGTGAAAGTGAAGTAATTTTTCACGATTTTCATGACAAGAATTACATAAGAAGACCGCATTTCATTGAAATCATAGATAGTATAATTAATTGGTATTTCTAGACAATAAATCAATCAATTATTGATTTTTAATAGTTATGGCTTTCAGATAATTTGAAAACATATAACACTATTTTTTTCTTCTGTAAAATCAAAATTAGTTCGCTGATAAGACAGCGAAAGATGCAGGCGTATTGTCCACGGAAAATTACACGAACGAAAAACGATTTCAAACGATTAAAATCCTCTCAAGAAAGAAAAATCAAACAGGGACAAAAAATGGTCGTACCGGACTCATGGGGCCTTAATATCCGTTGAAAGCGCGTAGAAATTTGATGACTATTCGACGGGTATGATATGCTGAAAGGGAAGTTGGTAGTGTAATATACCAACGTTCGTCATTAATATGACATTTATCCCACGACATCTGTCGGTCACGTTGACGAACTAATTTAGTGGGTCGTGAACATCGAGAGATAAGCGTAATTTCACTAGATCTCGATACTAGACATAAACTGAAACATCACTGGTTCTTTTATTCTTTACTGCACAATAAACGAGTTTCAAAATATAATTTTACTTATTTATGTATTCTAATGATTTTTTCCAAATTGTTCAAAAAAATGTTTCTTTCATAGAAAGATGAAGCATGCCTTGTTTCTCTTTATACCATGGAACATACCATCTATTCTTTATATCGTGATGTACAGCCTTATAAATTAAATGATAGCCACAATTTGGATATGTGGTTGCCATAGGCTATTCGTCTGGCTCGTGGAAAAAAAAACTCGTTAATGGCCCGCGGTCTTAAATTTTTCCGGACCGGTTCAACTCTGGCTATGAATTAGCATATACCTTGTATAGTGTTGGCCAAGTCATGACGTTAAACTCGAATCAGATTCAGTAGGCGGATTCTCTGGCACTTCTGTGTAACCCTATACTTTTTGGTTGCTGCTGTCTTGATCAGGAGAACTAGTCAGAATATTTGCTCGTTCGTGTTCGTAGTCAAGCAGTTTCGAGTCCAAAGTACATACATATGTAATTGAGAACCACTTATTGTAGATTTTCATTGAATTAGCATTAGCACCCACGAAATCAGATGTAAGCCCATACGTCGCCAGGTGCTACGATTGGTTTCAAACGTTGCGATTCCTACGGTTCGCGATATTCCACGCAAATTCGTACGAAAGTTGAACGCGCACGCGAGTATTGACACGACGTCTGATAACAAGTTTGCATGGAGCAAATTTAATGCGTGGGATCGTCTACGCGTCTGTCTTGTATTCCTGTATCTGATACAGAACCACCTGTGCTAACGCACATTGTGATCGGGTTAACCGGCGGTTTAATATTTAAAGCACTTACACTGTACGCCATGCTGTCAAATATTTGACTAAAGAAAATTGATGAACGTACATGAATGTACAATTTTTTTTCGCGAAAATAGACTTTGTGTAGATCAAATCAAATAATATGGAAAACCAAAATTTTACGATTACACTGACCTAGTTTACACCCAATGACCAGGGGCCTTATTACTGAATACGATACGATCAAAATCAATCGTAAATTCCTAAATTCGGCATACTGAAATTTAGAATTTACGATTGATTTTGATCGTATCGTATTCAGTAATAAGGCCCCTGATCCCGGCTTGACCTTTATGACCAATCGCTAACTGTGTCCTAAATAATTTAGATCGAATTTGAGGTATAGGCCGCGGCCTAAATGCTGGGTGTAAACTGGATCACTATCTCACAGTACATACAGTAAGGTACAAGCTTAAGCACCTAAATGAAAAAATTGGTTTTTTGAGATCTGTAAACTTTCTAAAGCAAGTTCTATCTCTCCTAGATGAAACCAAAGAGAGTATTATAAGTTCAGTCCCTTCAGTCGGGGATTGAGTCCTAAACTAACCTACTGGATGTATACCGACGTTGCCCATTATTTATTTGCTTCTGGTGGAAGAAAACAAAGCAGAAAACTGCTCAACTTAAGCTGACTAAATTACAAAAACTTGCATGTCTGGGTATTACTGGAGCGATGCGCACCACTTCCACAGCTGCCTTAGAGGTGCTTTTCAACCGATCACCGCTACACTTAGAAATACAGAAAAAAGTTAGGTTCACCACATACAAACTTTTGAGCTCGGAGGACGAGTCAGAGCGCAAAACAACTTGTCCAACTCTTTCCACAGAACTCAACAAGGATCCCATACAAGCGATATCTCTTTCTGATTCAATGGTACCGAAATTTAATTTTACAATGCCATTTAAAGTTGTCCTGCCTAAAAGGGATGATTGGACCCACCCCAAAACCAGGATCCATAATCTGGTACACAGACGGATCTAAAACGGATCAAGCTGTAGAAGCAAGTCAAATGTTAAATTCAACAGTAACATGCACATAGCATCCACTGTTTTTCAGGCGGACACTCATCCGTATGTGGCAAAATCGCAAAGTGCCATTTACTAGGACTTGGCACCGCGCAATAGGCACTTAAAGCTTTTTATGTCAAAACATTCGAAATAATGAACATATGATTATCTAATATTAGGCTGTAGTGGACAGTTCCAAATAACACGAACAAGAAATGAATAGAACGTTTGGTCGTACGGCGTTTTGTATTATGTACCTGACCCGAAAAATGCACTCTAGTATATAAGTAGAATTAAAGTATGTACCTAGTTTTAAGCAGAAAATGAATTAAGTCTAAATTTGAACACCGACCGAGTCGGACCTCTTTTATTTAAAAGGCAATTACGGTACCGACCGGACCCCCAAAAGGCAGATATCAGACCCAATCCCTAGTGGAAGCTCTGACTGGACATTGTCACATGAGGAAGTATCACAATAGGATTGGAAGCTCTGACTGGACATTGTCACATGAGGAAGCATCACAATAGGATTGGTCTCTCTGAGACACAAATTTGCAGAATATGCAAATGCAATGACGAAGACGAAACACCAGAGCATATCCTCTGTGAATGTAAGGGTTTAGCTCACAAAAGATTTGAGACAGGGTTTCATATACCCATCGGAATTCCTGACCATTCCTCTTTGTAATACTAGGCTTCATTGAAATTGCAGGGATTGAAGAGAAATCATTGTCAATCTCGAGGGGACGTCACAATTGGCCCAACTGTGGCTGCAGTGACAGAGGTACCATACCAGCCCATACCATACCATTTCATCCCATACCATACCATACCAGCCCCTATTTCCAATCTATCTATCCAAGGTATGATTGTAAAGAGAAAGAATTCTTTGTGTGGTTACCATACAAAAATATTGTAAAATGTCTACTGAATTCACGGAATTTACTGCAACTTGAGTAAGATGAAGTCGAAATGTTTTACGAATTAATTTTGAGTTAAAAGTAATGTTGAGTTTATTAGTGAGTGATCTTCACCGGTTCGAGTACCTCTCATACAAAAGTTCCTAAATCACTTTACCAATAATTTCAAAACGCTTCATTCTAGAAGTTTGAAATGTTATCCAATTTAATATTTCACTCGTAGCAGAAAAAAGAATTAGTTTGAAGGGAATTGAGCAAGTCCTTCGTGCCATTCATAGTTTGTGTGAAAAATTTGTACTTTCATCTTCGAGAATCCACTAGAGCTCAAGACTTCGTTGAGTCGGCAAGTCGACACCATACTGGAATTACTTTTCAAGTTAAAAGCAAGGTCGCGTTCTTGTACGAAAAAACTTCTTTGCTTCGGGAAGCTTTCATACAAAAGTGTTAACTCCACGTGTCTTTGAATGTATTTGAAAGAAAAAATTAAAATATAGGTTTTCACTTATAATGTTTTCTACGGCATTGAAAACGTGCGATATTGTCCCTTTTCTCTCCTTCGAGTAGTAACCAAATGATAGTTTTTAAAAAGGGACAAACTACAGGTGCACACGTAGCTCAATATTACATTTAGGCCCGTTCCTACGATCGTCAGTTAAATTCTAAACGGAACTTTAACTGCAAGTTTTTTATGAAAATATGTCAGTTAAAGTTCAAATTTGAACGTAACTGACGATCGTAGAAACGGTCCTAACCCTGCCTCTGCACTGACAATTTATCTGGCAATGGCAACGACAACGGCATTATTGCCATACACAAATTGACAGTGTAGACGCATATGGCAATATTGCTCTCAACATTTACATGGCAATCATTAATCACAAGTTTTCGAAGTTATGATTGCTTTGCTCAAGTTGAGAAACACTTCGAATTCACTCGCTGAAATGAAAATTGCCTGGTAATCAAATGGCCGCTCATTGCGATTTGACATTTAACTCAATTGCAATATTGCCATTGTCATTGCAAAATAAATTGTCAGTGGAGACGCAGAGTAACAGTGTAAAACTAATGGTTTGTTGCCTGTCGTAACTGCGGTTTGTTTAAAAAGCATTAAAAGCAGTTAATCTCTGCAGTAGAATAACTTTGTTTAAGAAGCTAATCAATAAAATTGTTAACTGATCTTCACAGAGGCTTGACAAGTGTTGCTTTCAATATAGGTATCCAGTTTCAATTTAAAATTATAATACATATTAGTGATTCATTTGAAAATGACTGCAACGCAAAGTTTGTAGTAAGTACCTACAGGATGATTCAGAGTCAATATGACAAATGTATAAGCAAACATTAAATATGTGGAAAATTGCTAGTGAGGTGTCCGGAAACTTATCGTTATTGTACACAAAATTTAAATTTTTGATTTTTGCAAGTGACGAATTTAAATGCTGAATTCTTTTGCAATTATCAACTTAAGTCTACGCTGTGAAGCTCACTTGAACGATATTGAATTATTCAGGAATTTATTTTCGAATATTTCTCAGTAATCGGTTGCATAAAAAGACACTCGCGTTTTCTTATATTTTTTCGCATTCATAGATAAATTCTAATAATCTTTTCTCTGCTGCTACTTGCGTGTGTAGATGGCATCTACCCTTCTCAGTACAAATAAGGAAATTTGCAGTAATTTTTAATTAACTTCAATTATACAAGGCAAAAAATTTCAACGTTTTGCGAAATTCTGTTTTTGGGCTCTGTTCAAGATTTCTGCTATAGCTGCTTCGAAAGCATAGCATAGCAAGACTGTAGCAGCTGTCAAATTCAGCCATAGCATAAAATAGCTTCTTCGGGTTTTGAACAGCCAAAAGCAGCCTGTATAGCTAACAGCAGCTGTTCGACACATACATACGCAAGTTGGCGTGGCATAAAGGCTGGTTTACATGACAAATGCAAACATTTTTTATTGCAATTGTGAGAGAGCTAGAATATCGAATTTTCAATGGAGTAGAAAGAAACCACTGCAAAAAACAAAATTCACAGAAATATTGTCAATATTTTTTGCTAAACATAATATCTGTTCGTTTCACTCCTGATCAGTTTCTCATAAGAGATTTTCCTTTTCCCTCACAATACCAGTAAAAAATATTTGCATTCGTCATGTAAACCAGCCTTAAGACATTTGTTTGAATGACTTTGAATACTTACCGCATTAACTGCTTCTAATGTTTCCTTAAATTTTTCGTTATAATTTCTAATGCTAATGATATAGTTTCTTCCATTTTTAAACACTGAAAATAACGTTCCGACGAAAGTGACAGCTACACACACATATAAATATTGCAATAGCCGCTTTTTAGCTGCAGTCCGGAGTACGAGCAAGAAAAAGTAGCTATGGAAGCAGCTTTTTAAAAATCTTGAACAGATCTAGTGTCAAATAGCAAGCACGAGAAAGCAGCTTTTTGGTTACATTGAACACACAAAACCATAAAAAAGCAGCTAATAGCAGCAGCTATAGCCGAAATCTTGAACACACCGCGGATTCCTTCAAATGAACTGCGTGATCAAATGGGGATGGAAGGAAAAGTGTTACCAATGTTAAACAGATTCATAGTAGAGCCATCTATGAACAAAATTCATTCAATTAGACCCTTCAAACCATTTACTGCGTCACAGAATACTAAGTTACTTTCCATATAAAAGAATGATAAATCTTTGTGGCTTGTACGGAAGTATGGCTAAATTAGCATTCAAAAGGTTACACTGCTGCTACCTCGATTCAAGAAGTTCTGTTTTATTCTTAGGCAGCTCTTGCTTTCTCATCCGATCGTTCAATTCTTCCTGGCTTTGTGTATCATCGGGTGAAAGGTTACAATCTATTGATATCGATGGATAGGCTCTTCTTATCATCTGCTGTTTTTCAAGGCTCCGAAATTTCGTCACTGTGTGGTGTAGAACTCATAGTTGATGTTATATCCGGATAGTGGACAAGATATTTCTTCCTTTACGAACACCTTTTCCTATGTGAAGCACCGTACAGATTATACCAATCGGTGACGTGATCGCCATACTATTGGAACAGCAAACCATAAATGCCGCGGTTGACCCCTTTAGGCACTTACGTAGATGCGAAGCATATGTATTGCAGCATATATGTAAGCCACAGGTTTTGTCTTGACCGCCCTCCGACCAACCAAATTGAAAATTTACGCTTATTATATAGTCTAATGATAATAAATTGTTTTGTTGAACTGCCGACGAATGCTTAGCTTTCCTCGCTCGCCATATTTCATTGAACCACTGGATTTTATAACAGAAATTTTCTATAGATGAAATCTGTACGAATCGAATTTGTAGCAAATGTTGGCTATGGTTTCGAATTAGTATTCTGGTGCTGAAGACCAAATGTAAAATGTTGTTATAAGCTATTATCACCCATCTGGCTTTAAGGCTACCTTGAAAGTTCTCCTTTAATAAGATAAAATCGAACACGAGACTTTAATGTGCCATCAACTTTAAGTGCAAAGTTTTTCAAGTTTTGTCTTGGTCTCGGTCCAGCTACTGATGCTGTTCTTGTCAGTTGGTAGTTTGTTTTTGTTGTTCTTCGATTTTATAACCACCCACAATGAGCTAGTCCCGACCGGTTCCACTTCGAACTCAGCAGCAGAAAGCGTGGTAATCTCCAGTTTATCCTGCACGAAAGTTGCCTCGCCTTGCTATTTTTTCGCAAGGGAGTTTTCCTACATGCGCACAGCCTTTATTGTACACGCTCCTGGGAAACAAATAACCGGGTTTGGGCCTGGGCAATGTCAGAATCCTTTGTGTTTAGAAAAGGATCGCTATAACCGATTTTAAGAGATGAAGAAAGTATTCATTTTATTGCAAATTCAAACTTAAAGTAGTTTCGGAAATCAACCATTTTTTTTGATGGCGTAGCGATGTGTTCACTGCGCTAAATGGCAACATCCGTTCGGAAAAGGAAATGGGATTTGCTGCGGCAGTAAGAAGAGTACGTTGTCGAAAACGAAAACAAAGACCTTTATAGTTTAAGAACTGCACGCTATTGAAAACCGTCTTGTTAACGCTAATTTCACCATATAGATAAGTTTTATCGAATGCAATTAAAAATGTGTTTCTTTTTTTCAGACCTGTGGACACCCCCCAACCTTATTCAAAAAGTGGAATTGGACAGCCGCCAACTCAACAGCCGACTTCTCGATCTGCGGCAAGTCCTCTTTCACCACCAAGGCCAGGACCAGGAGCAGCTAACACATATCCTCGGTTTGCTGATGTTACTGCGGTACGTGAAGCTCCGCTGCGATATGTTCAACAAAGTGCATATGGAGTCGGTCAAGTGCAACAATTCCGCGAGAACCCATACGCCCGGATATCTCAGGTGCCTGCCCAAATTCAAGACTATCACCGGGCAGGAGGACAGTCAGTCGTCTCTGGAAGTAGTAACCTCTCTGTGGTATCTGTTGGACCCACCAGTTCGATGGAAACCGGATCTCAAGGCCATCCTACAGGACGTCCTAGATTGTCTCTTATTCCACCACCACAGCATCCGAATGAGTATATGTCGAATACGAGGCCGCCTCAAGCACCGCCCGATCCGGGAGGGCAGCCTTTCAAAAAATTACGTTTAGGAGAATCCATTCACCCGCCTGCACAACCATTGAAAGTGGACACACGAGAACACCGTCCCGCCACGACGGAAGCGTATCATCCACAAGTAGAAGCGATCTCGCCGACTCTGCCGAACGATACAGTCGAGGAGCGAAGAACAACAAAAGACGATCTGCTTATGCAAATAAACAAAGTAGACAATGAAATTACGAAAGCCGAGAACGCAATGTCGATACTTAAAAATAAGGAAAAAACGTTAGAAGAAGCTTCAGCAAAGCCGTCTAAAGTAGAAGAGCCGTCAGAAGTGCCACCAAAGCACCGAAGCTTAGCACAGAAAATCTATGCCGAGAATCGGAAGCGAGCTGCTGAGGAGCACTCTGTGTTATCGGCCTTAGGTCCGCAGGTCGAACTTCCCATTTACAATCAGCCTTCTGACGTTGAAATATGTCAAGAGATTATTCAGCGTCATCAGTCAATAAAGTCCCGACTGATGTTGCATCTTCGGAAAATGAAATCGGATAGGTCCGGGCGAAATGCGGCGCTTGTCGAAAAGTACGCCCAACTATCTCAGGAATGGTTGAAGCGTGTTGAAAAGGCCGAGTCGAGTGCTAAACGAAAAGCGAAAGAAGCGAAGAATCGGGAATTTTTCGAAAAAGTCTTCACGGAATTGCGAAAGCAGCGCGAGGATAAAGAACGATTCAACCGAATCGGCTCTAGGATGAAATCAGAAGCGGATCTGGAGGAGATCATGGACGGTCTGCAAGAACAGGTTAGTTATAAAATTGCTTGTAAACTTTTGGATAATGGCTAACGTGTGTGTCTTTTCAAATTAGGCAATGGAGGACAAGAAAATGCGCTCATACGCTGTGATACCACCCTTAATGTATGATGCCCGGCAACGTCGTTGCATGTATTCCAACGAAAACGGATTCCTGGTGGACATGGTAGCAGATTTTAAGGATCGACAAAATCTAAACGTCTGGACGGCCGGCGAAAAAGAAATCTTCAAGGAAAAATTTCTTCAGCATCCAAAAAATTTTGGCGCGATTGCGGCAAGCTTAGATCGCAAATCGGCGCAAGATTGTGTTCGCTACTACTACCTCAGTAAAAAAACGGAGAACTATAAGCAACTGCTTCGAAAATCGCGACAAAGGACGCGAAGTTCGCGTAACCCGCAGAAATCGCATCAAACACAAGCCCAATGTATCGTAGATTCGCTAACAACGGGCGTGACAACGCGATTGCAACGGGAGCAACAACAAAAGACTGGCGGGCGCGATCGTGCCGCTCAATCTACAACGGTCTCGACTGCTTGTATCACTGTGGCGACAACATCAACAACAATTTTAGCATCGCTGCCTACGAGCAGTACTACAGTAACGACTGTTACGTCGAACCCGATATCGGCTGTTTCGTCTCCTATAACCACTGTATCCTCAAATAGCATTGGAGTGAGTTCGACAGCATCAACAATGTCGAGCTCATCGACGATTACGGTCACATCTCCAATGAAAATTGGTGACGCTGAGTCCATCGTCGAAAACGCCAGCTCTCCGTGCGCTACTGTCCAGGAGCTTAATTCACCACAGTCAGTTGTGAACGGAACCAGTGGTGAAATTATCCAGGACACAAGTAGTACAAGCGTTGAACCATCAGCGTCATCTGGCGCCTCGAGCGATGCTGTGTCGGGTGTAGAAAACGTAAATAGTGAAGACTCGTATGTCACGACTAGCAAAGACAATACGACAGTGACGACATCTAATGTAAATACCGGTAGTAATAACAATAGCAGCTCCGTGCTGAACGCAAATACGACTATGGATGTTGTATCCGCTACAGTGACGTTGAATTCAAATTCAAATACTTCGCCTCCCACGACGGCTATCGTTGCCCACACGTTCAATGGCGTGAAAACCGAACTCGTGATAGCGAGCACCGTGGTTAATATGAACGACGTAAAATCATTATGTGGCAGTGAAAAGGATTTAAAGCTATCGCCCTGTCCGCATAGCAATGACGACAAGAACAGTGTAAATAGTATGGAAATCAAACAAGTGAGCAGTGATACTTGCGATATGAGGTGAGAAAAATTTTTAAGCAATAACTTATTATGGTTTATAGTTTTAACAATATTCTCGACGAATTCCCTGAACAAAGTACCTTCATTGGAAATACAGTAATCGTCGTCACATGTCTTTCAATTTTTCCAACGCTTTGAAAGTTTCTAAAGAAATTCTTTATAATTGGTTTGTATTTGAGTGTCGATAGTTACTTCTTGGTTTTTATATTTACGCGGAATCTGTTCATGCCTCGCTAGGGACTTTTAAGCGACGAATATCCCCCCGCTTTCATACAAACGCGTACTCCAGGCGGAGAGGAATAATCAGTTGTGTGATATATAGTGAAATATAGCCATCCTACTTCCGGAGCAGAACAAATAAACGAACTCATAATCAGAAGCCGTATAGGCGTCTCCAGAATCAGGGCGGTTAGCAAGTGCCATTGGCTAATCGGGGAACACGCGTCCAGGCAGGGTATTCCCTTTTTAACGTCCATTGCCGCAGTTGTGTGGATACAACTGAGAGGAAGACTGTTATCCACCTTCTTTAGGGGTGCCCAGCTTTAGGCAGAGTTCGTGCATACGGCAAACCTTTCTTTAATAACCTTGATGAGATCTCGAACAATAAGATTGGAGATTGATTCTAGTTTTAACCAACTCCGAATGGAAATGATAATCCGGGGGGTCTCTGTAGAACTCCGGAATTACTTCATCAGCCCTTAGCGATCAGGTTAAGCGAGTTGTGGCAACAAAACATCACTTTCCATGCTAATTAGACCCTGTTCGAATGATGGGACCACACGTAAACCAACCAACCAACATAACACAATAATCCTTCCATTTTTTAAAGTAAGTAAACGAACTTTATTCGTATAGTAGATATCTGTTGGTGAAGGTAACACAGGTACTATTTTTCCATTGGACCTGTTTCCTTGCTCATGTATGAAAAAATTATATCACAAATCTCTTTACGGTATATTATCATATACATAATATGTTATTCTAATCCGTAACATTATAAAAAATCTGCCCACCGTCTGGGCGTAATTTTTCTTTTTTGGTTAAAGTTCGAGGAGCGTCAGTGATACCAACCTAGAATTTTTTTCCTAGATTTACTAAATTTTCAAAGCCGAAAGAAATTAGTTTGAACAATTAATAGTTAATTAATCAATTAACTGATTATGAATTTAATAAATTTATGAATTTTTATTAAAAAAAAAAAAACAAAATGTAATGTAATTTTCGTGTTGTTGGGTGACTTTTTTTTATAAATTTGGGGAATTCGCATGTTCGAAGGTTGGTAGCACTGTCGCGCTAGAATGCTTACGCCCACTGCCATATATATCATAAAAATTCCGTAGTTAGGTCGTACTCTGGGACGCGATTAATGTCGTGGTAAAATATCAGATCAGGAGGTTTGTTAAAAAGTAAAAAGTGAAGTGATTTTTATCCAATTAAACATAAAGGCGATTACATAAAAAGCAATTCGAGCAGTCACTAGAACCTTTGAAAAATTTGTAAAAACCTAAGAAACACCTAAACATCTCTCTCGTTGGGGTTTGAATTTCGAAAAATCATAAAACTTAGTTTTTAGGCCATTACATGAAATCGTAAAACGGGTTTGTAGGCGATTATATAAAAAGGCTTTGGAATTGAAAACCAAACTGATATCTCTTCAAACCTAAGAAATATGTCGACAGCTGTGGGAAATATGCAACCTCTTTACACCCCCTCCAGAAATTTTTTTCTGATTCTGTGTGAAGCCTTTGTAAGTAAAAACTAATTCCATATCTCATCAGAAGAAATGTGAGAAAGAAGAAATGTCTAGGAATTTGTGAAAACCCCCTTACATCCCCTTATTTGGGGTCGAATATCTGAAAATACAGAATGAAAAATGTAGATAAATATAAAGGGGATAGGATCGGCATCAGCCGGGATGGTACAGGAGGTGGTTAGTCCACCATTAAACGGAATCAAAGCACGTCAGGGATTGTGCCGCGGTCGGAGACGCAGAGGTGCTAACGAACTGTTGGACTTCTAGGGAACTCTGATCAAGGATGGACAGACGGAAGACTAGGGAAATATTGGCATGGAGTAGGGAAAGTCTGCGGTTACTCGTCGGAGTACTGACGTGACACTAATTGCTAGGGAAGCATGCTAAACGTATGGGGATCGCTGACTCTGACGTGAACGTGTCAGAAGGCTACTGAGGTGGCAAATTATCAAAGGAACGACTGTCCTTTACTTTGACAATTTGGAGGACCTGCGAACGATAGTGCATGTCAAACAGAACAAGTTCATTAGGGATCTGGGTTTTTCACATATATGTATTAGTATCTATATTGCCAGCCGCACTTGTCAGAGTAAGTCTCGTCGTTAACAGCTGATTCTGAATTTTCCAATTCAATATAGTGGTAGTTTAAACGTTACTGGATTTTAATTTAATATTATAATGTTTTTGAAATCATGAATTTCTTATAAAACATAATTTTTCTAATTAAATACTTATATTTACGATGTTCAAATTTCATAAAAACTTGATTTGTAATAAAAATCTGGGCGCAACTATTTTTCCGTCCGAAGTTCGGAACGCGTTCAATTCGGGGATGCGGTGTATGTTACTATGTGACTAAAAACCTAACAAAAAGTTCGGAAAGCGGCTAGAATAGGGTATAACATATGAATTATATAATTGGGTTAGTATTCAGGGATGCGGTCTAGAGGTTGAAAAAGAAAAAAACTTAAAAATAGGTGATTATTAAACAAGCCTGTGGAAGTGAAAAGATATTCGAAATCTGATCAGACCTGAGAGATATTACGGAATTCATGAAAAAGTATACAACCACTTTTCCCCCTAGCGGTCGAATTTCAAAAAATCTTGAAAACACTTTCTAGGTATTCATTCACTTTCATTCTCTCTCTCTCCCCCCCCCCCCCCCCCCCTTAAAATATTTTACTTTCTGCAGACTTAATTTATCGACCTTTACTCACAAAACAAATTTTATTATTCTAGTGCAATTGGTTCGTGAGATATCCTAATCTAAAAATCTTCACCCTCACCCCGTACGTCACTGCCCACACTCAACAATTTTATGCCGATCTATTCTCCTAGTGTATCTACAGATACCCATTAAGTTTTAATTTTGTGGTATTACCTGTTTAGGAGATATGGATTTTAGAATGATTTCTCCTTTTTTGCGTTTCGGACGCATTATTTTCCCCCCCACTCTCACACCCCTTCACCCTATCGGTAATTTTTTTGCAAATGAGTCCACTATCAAACTTCTATACAAATTTCAAATTTCAGCTTCCTAGCTTTAGGGGATGCTGAGATATAGAGACCAAAATTTTCGGTCTAAAACCCCTAACACCCCCACCCTTCAAAATATGGTCACTTCAAGATGCGAACCCAATCTATTCATAAAAAAACTTAATATAATAGCTTGAAGGGCTTGGGAGCTAGGAGGAGCCTTCAAATGATTTTGCGTACACCGGTAGACGTACGGCGGACAGACGAACTGAAATTTTTTTATTGCTTTTTTCGTATCTACTAGCCATGAAACGTGTAAATAAAAATTTTCAGGGTAGCAATTTTTTTTTTTTTTAAATCGATAACAATACTGTATTATTAAAATAAAAAGCTGCTGGTAGTGAAAAGTTATTCGATATCTAATCAGACCTGAGGGATATGACTCAATTCGTTAAAATGTACGCAACCCCTTTACACTACTTTAGAGGTCGAATTTCAAAAAAATCCCGAAAATGCTTTCTAGCAATTTATGCGAGGAATCTGGAGAATTAAAATGAATTTAAAATAGTTGACCTAAGAGATGTGACGAAATTCATGAAAATATATTCCTTTTTCTAGTAAATCGACATATGAGCCGTTGATTTTGAAAGTGGAATAAGTCCATTTCGTTTTTAAATCGACATGCTTAACGGTTTACGTTTTAACATGTTTAAAAATATTTATGCCATCTTTCAGAAAAATTTACTTAAATTTGTTAGAAGTGTGATGAAACAATTGCATCAATAGATTCTCAGAAAGTTGCTTCGTGTTGTATAGAATAATGTTACAATGTCACAAAAAATATTTTTTTCAAAATGGACTTATTCCACTTTCATGCTCATATATTCATTAAGTTTAGGGGATATTGAAAAAAAATTGTCTAAATTGCTTATTGCTTGTATTCATTGAGTTTAAAAATTTTAGCATAAGCCGTTCTATAGATAGCTGCAGCTGCTGGCATTCCACAGAAACGTACTGGTTCTGTGAATTTTAAGTTAGCTCATTTTTCGCTAAATGGTCCGCAAACTCGTTGCCTACAATATCACTATGTCTATGTCCAGGAACCACATACCAGTATAATTGTATTTGAGTTCGCTAGTTTCTCAAGCTATTGTAAGCAATCCCACACTAAGTGGGATCTATGGCAAAAAGCTTGTAGAGCAAGTAATGAGCAAATAAGCCTGCAACATTTCCTTCTTGAGTGTTCAGTTTACTGTTTTGCGAGAGTGCACGTATACGGCGTCAGAGATAATGTTGATCTTATGACTCTTGTATCCTCATATAACATTTTCCCTGATGCATAGCTCTATTGCATGAATTTCTGCTTGGAAGATACTACTTGGATACACAATCCGAATTACTTTTGGTTCGTGAGATCACAGAGAACTGGAACCATTGTACGATCTTCGCTATCAGACTTTAATCACATCTTTGATTAAAGCGAAATATTCATCGTTATTTGTCTTCCACCTATATCACGTCTAGCTCCTTATTCTGACGCTCTAACATTTTTATATTTATGGGTTATACAATGCGTTTGTATTTGTATTGTAATAAAAGTTTTCATATTTATTACAGATTAGATATTTAGCATTTCGCCAGTAATATCTTACAATAGATGTGTGCCAATAAGTCAGCTAGTTTTCCAGTTTCCAAACCAATTATTGGATAGTGCTTTACACTTGACTGATTTATTATCAGAATCAATTAATCTAATTTGACTACTTTCCCGAAATCCACGGCGAAAATAAAATTAATTTTGATCTGCAGTAAATTGCAGGTAAATCGTATAGCGTATGAGTGCAAACAAATGCGCCAAACGGATTGATTCAGCATTGCACCTTTATTCGTAAATCTCTCGAATTTGTTCTGTTTGTCTTTAAGATACGCAAATAAACTAATCACTAATTAGTATTTTTAAATTCACCATTGCTCTATTTAATTTATTTATGTATTTATTTAATTTTTACTTGCAGTGAAACGAAAAAGAAGCGATTGGACTCAGACTCATCATCAAATCCGGCATCGTTATTGGTCAATAACGACAGCACACCAGACGTCAATGTCCTAGATAACAAAGGTAACTTCAAACCTTTATCTTTTAATGCCAATATATTAATATAGTACCTATATTGCGATTGTTACTGTGTACTCGTAAGCTCAGTACGTGCTCCGGAATGCAATACACTGAAAACATTACCGAAAATACCATTCGTGGGCGATTCAATTAAACATTCAACGAATATTCCGCCTTCCTTTTCCACACATTTTCCCTCGAAAAGGATGCGCTGTAGTTAAAAATTTTAATTAAGGGTCCATTCAGAAGACGATTACATTTTTATTTGATTTTTCAGTACACCAAAAAAATGGAAATAAAAAATTCCAAACCATTAAAAAAAAAACAAGAATGTTGGAAATGTCGAAAAGCATTGCTGTGTGCTTCACAAGTCTCAGGTAGTCCGAGACAAGTTAATTAAATTCAATTTTTAAAATATTCATACCAACAAAATGTGTCGATTAATTAAAAAAAAGTTGAGTTGTTTTATTTATTCCACCCTTTTCGCTATGTTGCGGAGTTAAGGGTTGATGTGGAATATATGTCCGGATTGAGCAGTTTGGAGTTGGTTGTACGGGTGTATGTAGTATTTTTTATCTCATATGGGATTACCGTTGCGAGGGATCGCATTTTATTTGATATCAATTACAATTTTTATTGATAGCGTACATGTTTATTTTTTCATTTATTTATTGGAGCTCGAATCCGGCGATTTTTTGAACTTGTATTTACATTTAATCGTTTCGGTTTTTATAATTGAATAAACTAATTGTTTATTGGAATTCCCTTTTTAAATTGAGAGTATTTAGTGTTCAGCTTCTTTAATAATTTGGTTATTTTGATAATTTGATCTTTGTTGAATTTGTTTTATGTTCAGTTAAGGTGGTCGTACACAAGCAATTCTTCAAGCAATTAATTGCCCAACAACTATTGCCAAAACTAGTGGAGCAATACAGGTCAATATCATGCTAGTTGCGGCAATATTTCTACAATGTGGCAAAGTTTTCACAGATTGCTGGTGTTGTTCGCATATATTGCTGTATTTCCACTGACTTGGAAAATTCCGAGCAATTGTCTTCGTTCGGTGATTCAATTATCAAGTTGTGTTTTGAATTTTGTATTTATTTGTCAATTTTCGTGTTATAACGGCTTGGAATTCAAATATTTCCATGTTTCATTTTAAGTTTAAGATATGTTTGTCAAGTTTACTTTTGTGTCCATAGACTGAATTGCTGTGTAAACCCTTATTGCAGAATTACTCAATGTCGCTCATCTCAATTAAGGAACGAGTTGACGTGACGTAAAAATTGAAGAATATTACTACAAATTGAGCCATTTGAAACGCTCGTGTAAGAGTCCTTTTAAAGTTATAACTTTGTTAGGGACTGCAATGGTGGAATGAATATTACCAATTAATTGACCAAATATTTCAGTCCGAACAAATTCTGTAATTCATAAATATAATTCCATATTTGGTCAAATTTAATATTTTAGTAATTTCATCGACATTCGGCAAACAAAAATGGTTGGTTTTTCCCCGTTACTCCTAAACTTTCCGCTTCTCTCGGACTAGGCGTGTCTCAATATAATTAAATGGTCTTCGTCTTATGCCATGTTTCCACTGCCTCGTAATCTCGCGATTAAGAGAACGAGACTAAGCACTTAGGGACTGCATTTGTGGGGGGAGGGGGAAATTTGGTATTTTCATATATTATATATGACAATTGTGGCAAATGCCCTGCCTGTCGCCCCCCTCATCCCACAAATAACGTCCCTGCGTGCTTAATCTAGTTCTCTTAATCGCGAGATTAAGGTGTAGTGGAAACGTGGTATTAAGTCTCTCGCTGATCTAGAGTTTGAACATCCTCTCCAACCGTAGTACAGACTGTCGAAATGTGCGCCATAACGGCTGATTCTACCCTTCTGGCTAACCGTCGAAATAACCATAAGCATTCATAGTGCTCTGTCAATTAGAAGTTGATAGGAGTCGATTTTAGTGCCGCAATAACAGCCAATTTGCCAAGCCGAATACAGGTGTTGATTGCAGCCATGACATAATTCATCGACTGTCCAGAATTCAGTTATTCAGAAAAGGCTTCCGCCGCCGCAGTTTTACATTAGTTTTTTGACCCGGCTATAAACACGGATATTCTTTCCTCTCCCACCTTACTGCGCTGTCAGCTATCTCTGGAAAAATAGGAGTGACTTCAGGATATTTCTTCGAAATCCTTCCCATATAAACGCTGCGATTTGAAAATACAATACAATGCAATTAAAATTAATAACAAACACAACTTAATCTTTTAACGGCATACAATTAGCACAAATTTGACAACACTTCCCGATTATATTTTATCCTCAATCGCTGTTTAATGAAAATCGCTTTGCAACAACTATAGCGTCGAACTGACTGTCGTCTCGGTCTCACAGTAGAAAAACTTCAGTGTACAAATTCTGCGGCGCTTAGATACTGCATGTGTACACATGTCTCCGCAGGATTGGTCTCTGAGTGCATAAAATGCTGAATTTGATGAACGTGATACATCAGAGCACATTCTCTGTGGAAGTCTCTTCGGTTATCGTTTCAGGGAACCGTCGCAATTCCTGACCATACCTTTTCGAAAAATTCTATGGTAAATTGACAGTGCCGTTATTGAAGAGGAATAATTTAGGGGGGGGGGGGGGGGGGTGTTGCAATAGGGCCAATTGAGGTTCCAGTGACAGAGGAAACCAAACCAAAACAAAATGTATATCCATTTAACTGCATATGCTGAGTCGAAAGATTTCCAGCATATTGGCTTGTGTGTGTGGAATATTTGGGTGGAATAGAAGTATATAGAAGTGTGCAGAGTTTTCTACACCATTGATAGTTCTTGTTTTTCTTTGGAAACTAATGTCACTGATAACTGAGTTGTTCGGGTTGCCAGGATGCGCATTTAACAGTATGTTATGTCAGAAAACTTTAATGTTTACTTCGTGTTGTGTTAATTAGTTTTGTGATTCAAACTCCATAGCCGATTTAGGTAGCACTAATAACTAACTTACTTGGTCGTTCTATTCGAACTGAGAAACACCGTTAAGTGTTCGTGAACTATACTACAATCAAGAAGAAAACTGAGACAGTTGGGCTGCATGAGAATATAAGAAAATTCCATCACCAGTCTTTTTAGCATCCGTTGTTATCGAAAAATATGCATCCATTAAAAAATGCAATGCTGTCAAATATTTGACACCAAACTCAGTCCAATTTTTACCGTCAAAAAACTGAAATGGTGCAAGCTAAAATTTGATGATTGCGCTATCGGACTGAATTTGCCAGACAGAATAGCCAAATATTTGACATAGTTGCATACGGTGTAATACCAGCTTAAGTGCAGCGATTGGGAATTGAGTTGCATGGCAGCCTCACCACTGGATCTATATTTATCAAATGCGAAAAATAACTAATAAATGATTCATAATTGAAAGAAATTTCTTCATTGAGCAAAGTTTTGATATTGTAATTTAAAATCGTTTATAACATTTTTGATAATTACAACTAGAGATTGTTTTCGCCAGTTCAGAAATATTATATTCATGAATTTTATTTTAGATATGATATTGTTTTTCCTTATATAATTTAACTTAAGTTTACTGTGAGCTTTCCTCATTGGCGTGACATATTTTGCGATGTTTATGGACAAAGTAGTAACTAGGAAACTTGCTACCGCACGTCTTGCACGGATAGTACTGCACGTTCATATCAAGTGGACGCACTTCACGTTTAGTATCAATCACGGTTAAATTTACTGATGCTTTCTCGACCTTGTCACTGTCCGCGCTTGTGTCCAAACTGAGGGGATTTAGATGGCGTTTGGCATGTTTTTGGTAGCAATATTGCGACTTAAAAGTGTGCTTGCAGTAAACACAATTGTACATTTCGTTTGAGGTGTTATTGGTTTGCTGATGATGTTTCAAGTCTTCGCTGTTTTCGGATTCGTCCGATTGCTGTTGTCGCTGGCTGATGGTCTTGGCCATTTGTTGATGGAATGAGAGCGATACACTTTGATGCGTGCGTTCCTGATTGGGCAAGGGAACGTTGTCTCCAGTTTGGGGTTGCTGGCCATAGGCATCATTCAGAACGCGTCGAAATCGCACTGGACCATCACAACTGGCTACATCGACAATGGTCTTATTTTCGCGTTCGCACTCTTTTTGGGTTTGGACACCTGATTCCGGTTCGACAAGTCTTTTAGGTAGATCTGCTGTTATTAATCGTCTCACTTTTGGCGTACGTTTGATTCCAGTGTCCTTTAAGGAATGCGTTAATTTGGAACAGCTTGCTATTGGCGATGGATTCTGATCCCTTTCAATGATTGCCTTTTTGATTTCAATCGATTTTTTGCCGTTCTGTTGATTTATTAAGCTGCGGAAAGGCGTATCTGTACTTGGTAGCGAAATGTGTTGCATTGGTGGTACTATGAATCCCAGATTTGGTATCGAGGGCTTACTAACTATCGGTCTAATCACTTTCACACTGTTTAAATTTTTAGTTGGCTCTGAGAGCTGAGCGATAAATCCACCACTAAGATATCCTTCTGATTGTGTTCGCGATAAAAATGCCCTAAGACGATTCAAAAAATGAAATGTACTGCGAATTACATTTCACTAATTAAATATTTACCTGCAAATTTCCAATGCCCGAGGCATGTGAAGGACGTGAGTGGCGAGGAGTACTCCAAAAATGTTTTCAATATTCAAATCTAAATATCCAGTGTACATGTAGGTGAGCAGAGGCGCGAACTGCTCGGGCGTTACATTTGCTAAATAAACTGGCATCTCTGGATTATGAATGCCGTTTTCATCCAATCGAATTGCTGATCGCAAATATCCACTATGCATAGCTAGCAAAACACTGTGCGCCACGAATCGAGTTCCATGCGTAGGTCCAACTTCAAGGATTACATCCGGTGGCGTTGTCATCAAGTTCGATGGAATCGTTAGAGATGATGAGGGAGTCGTTAACCAATTTGTAAACATATTAAAATTAACATCTACTCCCGAGTATATGTGAGGTGATATTTTTTTTTACTGTCCGAACACTTAAAGGACACGAATTGAACTGAATCTGTGTTCAATTGACTGTCATATTTTATATGATATGCGCTCAGGGTAAAAGAGGATATCATCGCTCATAAAAGTGCCGTCATATGAAAAATCATTTTCCCCTCATAATTCATCGAAACGTGTAGAGTCCTTCTCTCTAGCCAAGTCCTCTCGTAGGATTCTTCATGTATCCCCTTTATATGTTTATGGCATGGCCACACGAAGTACCGAACGTTACTTGCGCTGAATCCATTGCTCCAGAAGCGCTCTCTCTCTTGATTCATATTTTCCTGTATGTGGTTTTGTTTACATTCCGAACGGTATGGTGATTTTCTGAATTGAGAAATTTACCACGTTCTTTTTGATTGTTGTTTAATTTGCCTATAAAGAGTTATGGAAGAAAGAGCTTTTTATTCATATTCATCAAGTTCAAAATTATAAATTGGGATGACTCTATGGCAGTGGCTGTTACCGCTTTAACGCAAACAAATTTTATCGTGTCATAGATTTGATGTCCTAAGAGATAAAGGACAGGCATACATCGAAAGATTGTTTGTTCCTAAAACTGTAAATTCACTCACGCGTCTATGAACTATCTCAGCAAACATAATTGGGAATAATCTTACAGGCGATATCCTTGTGATATCTCGACTTAATCACTTGCAAGAGACAATAAAGGTAAATCAGTCGATTTTTTAGAAAAAATCTGATTTAGGATATTATTGCGAAAATATATTTACGGTACACCAGAACCAAAGGCGTCTCGAGAACGTCACTGTTTGGTGCGATTTTTGAGTTATTTAAAACAATCCCACGCTAAGTGGGACATAAAGAAAAAAAGATTGAAAAGCAAGTAGTGAAGCTCTGCTGTCAGAAAGATGGTAGATCTTGTGATTCTTGTATCCTCTTCTAATATTTGCCAAGCATGAATTACAGCTCGAAAGATCGTTCACTTGACGAGGCTGATTCTGCTCCAGCTCCCTCATTCGTCTTGCAGCCATTTTTGTACCAGGTAAATCCTATTTCAAATTCAGGCCTATGTGCTTCCCAGTCCTTGCGAGGTGGAAAAACTACTTTGAATGGTATTTCAAAGCTGTATCTTGGTATGATGTTACCCGAAATCGAAGTGCTGAGAATAGGCCCATGTACTAGAAGCAGAACGGCACATCACAGGCTTAGTACTGGTGCCAGAGTTGCCCGAGTACTGTTTCAGGTCCAGACATTTTCTTTGTTTCCGTATCCTGAGAAGTTAGAAGTCGGCACATCATGAGCCTGGGTTCATTTTTGCATACAGGTGTCAGGATGAAAGATTTAATACAGTGCAACCAGCTTATAAAGTGCACTTTTATAACGTACTTTCGGTTATAACGTACCTCTTTTCAATCCCCATACACAAATGTGAAAGGTTCTTATGTTGGTTATAACGTACTATCGGACAATAGGTCTGTTCTTTTTGCCTGCACTTTTTACACTTTTTTGCACTAACTTTTCTAAACAACATTTGACGTCACAGCAATGACACAAACTCATACTAAAACAGTATTCTTGTCCTCACTCCATTCACCATTACACTTTTCTGCACTCGCTCGAGAGCTAGTGTAAAAAAGTGTAAAAAGTGTACGTACGTTATAACCAACATAAGAAGATTTGACGTATTCACAGCAGTGCTGCCATATCTCAAAACTTAAGTAGCAACCTACGTATCACTATGATTGCTGTATACATCCAGTGACCGATATAGGGTCTTAGAACCTAAAGCTCCGTTTTCACGGCGATAGTTTTGTACGATAGGACTTTCGCGAAAGTATTGCACGATAGTATGATAGTGTGACAGTCTGCTGTTTACACGGCGCGATGTGCGATAGTGAAATTAGACATGTACACATAAAATCACGTACACACAAAATCAAAATTATATTTTTTTCCAATTATCGCAAAAACTATCACCGTGTAAACGAGGCTTAAGTATTGCCGAGAAAAATTCTACAGGTCCAAAGTGAAATTCTATCTTTCACGATAGTCTGCATTCCAGTTCAGTGCAGCATCCACGGTTACTCTCTGATATTTGACTTCACTGAAAAAGTCGATCCTTTCTCCAGAATGTTTTGGCCTCATAATAGTCGTAGAAAGGGATATTTTTATTAATTTTTATTTACTGCAATTGAACCAAGATATTCGCAAATAACTGGGTTGTTATATTTTTTAAAAAGGTGCGACGAGTGGCGGGTTTAAAATCCATTCAATTAATTTTTTGAGGGTTTTTTTTTTGTAAAAATTTTGATTGGCTTTTGCAAGCTACAGTATTTTTTATTTATTTATTGATTGCGCATTATTGGGTTATTAATGTAGCGAAATTAGGAAAAACCTAAAAGTACGAATTTTTCTAATATGCCTATACAAGAATTGCTCCATTGGTTCATCGTTTCTAAATTTTCTTGATTCGTGTACTTTATTCTGATCCCACATTATACTTTCCCATTTTTCACATTTTTTTTCCATTTTAAATCTAGAAAATCCGGATGAAAATAAATAATAATTTGAATGAATAAATCTAAATGAATTTCCTATCGTTTCTAAGATCTAAATTTTTAAAGAGTCTGCTTCTCTACTCGTTCCAATTCTAATGTAAAAATACAATTCGAAAAGAACTTAAGTGAATTCCTAAGTAAATAAACGAGAAGATAGGGGCAGAAATTTTTAATTCAATAAATGGGATTTTGTGCAAACAATTCCAGCAGTTCTTTTTTCTCTGTACACTCCTCATTGAGTTTTCATCTTGAGAAAATTCAAAAGTAGTCTATTGCTAATAGAAGAAGTGGATTTCAGTAACTTTTTTATTCCTGCCATTGGAAATGATAAACAACTAAGACTACAGAAACGATAAGTATCTATCCCGTATAGGTTTTATATAACCAACGACCGTTGAACGGGAACAGATTGGACAATATAAAATGGTACTTGTCTGTTTAGAAATCGGAATAATTAAGGGGAGGAATAAATTAAGCTAGAGGGAATTCCGTTGAATAAAATTAACACTTTTAATTTTTGTGTTGAACACGCAGTCTTCAGCGCTCACTCTTGCTGTAATATACAGAACTTATCTGCAAAACAGGTACAGTTAAGAGAATTTACTACCTTCTCCAAAATGACACTTTCATGATTTATCGCCCGTGTTTCGACATTTGCATCGCCATACAAATGCAGTTTATTAGCCCCTTCGTACGACACTCCGCACCAAATTCTCACTGAAGCTGATTGGTGACCTGTTTACAACATCAGCAGTTATATGAGCGGTGACGTATGTACTGCACACACTTGCGCTTACGATGCCTATACAATGATTTAATTTTTCTTAACGTGACTTCTGACGTGACGACAGATGATATCAGTTTTCCATTACAGACTTAAAGCACCTGTAGGTTTACGATTTTTAATCGGGCGATAATTTAGTTGAATTGCTATGGCTATGTGGAAACGCGGACACCGACCGATCCGATTCCTGCACCTGCAGACTTACGATTTTTAATCGGGCGATAGTTTAGTTGAATTCCTATGGCTATATGGAAACGCGCACACCGACCGATTCGATTCGTTCAAACTAAAAAGTTCTATATCTTAGTCAATTCCCTTTTGTTCGGATAGTTCAGCAACTATATATGCACAGGAATTGGTACCCATTCACACACGTGCAACTTGAAAATCTGTTCCTTCCATTTGGTCATATCTTTTATATATTCTGTTACACATGCAATACAATCAAATGCAGTGAACTGTCTGGTCTCATACAAAACACAGCGTAGCCAGTTTCAGTACAAATTCAGTAACTAAAACTTTATGATTTTAGTAATAATCTAACAGTTTTTGCATTATCTGCTGAAACTAATAGCCGAAAAGTTTTGAACAATGTGCGCATGAACATCGACTGTATAGTTTACTCGGGCAGATAAGAGTGTACGCAGCTTGACCCAATTAAAAAGTTGTACAACTGAATAGTCCAAAATGTAGCCCTTAGCTTTCCATGAGAACGTTTTTGCCGCTGGTTTGTCGGGCCATTAAGGTGCCAAACGCGGTAATCTTCGCATCCCAGGTCGCAGCTTTTACATTATCAAAAATATTATTTATTTACGTTAAGCTATTTACCTGTATTTAAAAATCTCATCATGATATGAAAGCACAGATTTAATTTTGTAATTATTAATAAATATTATTAATTTATCGGTTATCATATAGTACCTAGTAAATTACATCTTAAGTGAAAACTACCAATTTATTTCTTTTATGTGTGAATATTAATAGAATTTGTTAATTATAGTGACAGGAATGGCTCGGTCTGCGATCCCCTAAAATATGATAAACCAGGTATTATTCCACTATTTGTTTCAACATTATCTTTGATGCTATCATTCAATTAAGGCCCCTGGCCATTACGTTGGAAGAGTACGAGTCTATTGTACCTACTCGTTGAATTAATAATCCCGAAACGCTTTCGGGTCACATGGTGATGTTACCTGTGCTCCCATTGTAATTATTGTTATTAATGTTGACCGTCAATTATATTGTAATTGCCATAAAAGCCCTTGCCGAGGTGCAATCGATCCTTTTTGTGTCGATTATGGGGACGCCTAAAAAATTCAAAGGACTACGGGTGATGCATGCGGGAGACTGCAATATTGCAACTGCTCGCATACACGGCGTGTACACAAATCGTTATAAAATTCTGTCAAATGCAATTTGTCCTTTTCTCCAAACAACCAAAGTTGAGAGCTTAGGACTAGACAGCTTTTGGAATCCGTTTATCCTTGCAATATACAATTTTATTGTATTACTTGGTCAGCAGGTGTGAGGATTTATAGGCATGCAAAGTGCAAAAAAGGAAAGGGTCTTGTCCAGATTAAAACTGAGTTTGCAGCATATGAACCCTCCCCAGTACGCTCCGTAGTACGCTTTTGCGATTCCGTTTAATCCTCGTGAAAATCAAATGACTGAATAAAAACGAAAAAGTACGAAACTCTCGAAAAATGAAACGAACCCTGAAGACCAAAGATAAACAGAACGAAAGAGCAGGAGAGTTCTAGGAAGTTTGCAAACAAATTTTCGAATCTCTGACTTAGCTTTGTGCTATTTGTACATGAAAATTTCTGCCAAGTTGGCGCGATTAATCCTGGGCACACGTTAATTAGCGCCACTGGGAGGTACGGTACTGAAATGGAATTGATATGGATTGGTTGGGATTTAGAATGATAAGGACGATCCATCCTCGTATGGCGCGATGGATTTTAGGCGACCATTTTCGTTTGATTAAAAATTTAATTAAAATGCTATTCGTGTGTGATGATATCCATCGTATCAGCAATTAAATTCACTGTGTTTGTAGCGAAACTAAGTGAAATTTTGTTTATTGAAAAATATTGTTAAAAATAAATATTGACTATACTGTAACAGTAAAGCAGTAAAGTTGTTTGAGTATTGACATACTCAGTACAGATTTCCTTGGTTGTTGTTAAGTGTAAAAAGTATTATAATGTTATAATAATTGGTTGGTGGCTTATCTTTGATAGTATAAATTTGTAGCAAGTAGTTGAGGTCAATTTAGAATATTTTTAGAGAGGTATCTCAAAATGTATCACATTTACAGATTAGTAAAATTGAAAAATTGAATGGAATTAACCTTTGATTGCTAGCTCCCATGTTTTTCCTTCGTTGTTTTGCCAGGATGATACTCGTACTATGCGAAGCAACCTCTGTAGTTAGTGGGATGTCCGTTTTTCTATACATTTAACGCAGGTTCAGGAAAGACGTTCTCATTCTCTTTTGCCAGTGGAAACCCCTTATTCTGTTATGCGATTTTATTTTTTCAACATGTATTTTGATATTGACTTTATGAACCTCTTTGGTATCTTGTTCGCGGTCGAAGGTGGAAATGACCCATTCTTCCTTTTTGTTTTCTTGTCAATTCCTTAACTTATGAAATGCCGCCGACAGGTAGCTGGGTTTTCCCTTACTTATAATTCTCAGGTCTAGAATTAGGTCCTTCCTTGTTAATGATCCATTGCCACCTCAATTTTTCGCACCGATATGCAGGAGGCGCCAGTCGAAGCGGTTGGAATCATCTCAAATTTACCGGAAAATTATAATTTAATAATTTTGCCATCTTCGCCCAAAATGAAATTGGTTGCGGTAGAATCTGTGTGAAGAAGTGAAACATTTTGTCCGGGATTTTTTATATGAATAAAATATAGTACGCCGCGAGAGTTAATTAAATGAATGGCAGCAAAATTTAGTTCAAACGTTGTTAAATTTTCATAAACTCCGTTTTCTTTTCAACTCATAATTTCACTGGCGTCGAGTACTTGTAGCCCCCTCCAAATTGAATTCTTTACAATGGAGATTTGACTGGTCTTGTGTCTACAAGACTCGATTTATAATTCTTAGTAATCGCGAATTGCGTTTGACCAACATTGGCATAGAATAATATAAACTGAAAGATTCCCTTTGTGTCGTCCTATCCGTGGACACAATTCACTTCTTCGCATTTTCAACTCCCATGAGTCCTTGGAACTCATTTTTAATCTGAGCCACCGCATTTATTTGCATTTGATTTTTTTTTCGGAGCTCCTGCTCTCATACTACTCCGCGTATAAACCGAAGAGGCGGGGGCGGAAAAGGAAGAAGGAATTGTGGTTGACTAGTGACTACCCCTCGTTTTAAAATCGCTTTATTCCGAGCCTTGCGGATTCGAGTGTATTCTTTCTTTCCTCCGCTTTAATTTCCTAAATAGAATTTATTAGCAATTCTCTTTTGTGTGGATCGAGCGTAATGGTGTGACGGTTGAAGGCAAAGGATAAAATAATAATAAAAAAAACTACTTGTGGATTTTCAATTTTTGTTTTTCTTCTCTCGCGAACGCTCTATTCTCTCTCGGGTTTGTTTCGTACCTCGAGGAGTTAATTAGCTAATTTGGTGATGCATTATTAACGACTCAAACGAGTAAATATTAAATTCTCTGACCCTAATGTACAGGGATATGGGAGCGCGTTCTTCTACAATTGATTCGTATGAGAAAGGACTTGGGAGAAGGAGGTGCAGTGTGCTTAGTTTCTATCTACTTCTGAAATCTTTTTTTGTAGAAATATCGCTTTAATAAAAAAGTACTACTGAAGTACAATCGAGGATACAGTCAATCAAACGCACATAGGTAAATAACGTCTGATGGCAATCTTTATATTTCGACTGCCTAACTGACATTTTGTCACCTTTGGATTTTGTTTGCTGATGAACATTGGGTTTGTGTACCTTCTTATGTAATTATTTCTATATGGTGGAATTTATTGGTATCTGTCTATCATGTTTTCGAAGAAGGAAGAAGGTAAAATTTTTGAAGTTAGCCACTTCCGAGCCTTGACTGGTATAATCATAGTCGAATTAGAGTATTGCTTTAAAAATATAAATGGCGCTCAAATGCATCCATTATTGTCAATATAGAGATCTTCCGTGATGACGATTTCATTGGATTTGGGGATCTGATATTACACTACACCCACCTGATCTCAACAAATGGAGTTTGGAACCAGCGATATTCGACGTTGTCGCCGATGTTTATGCATGGCCGAGGCTATCCACTCTCCTTTTCAAGTATATTTATGCCGCCCACATATACTACGAGATGGGGCATAACGCCCCCTTGGTGCATAATGCTCCCTTGGTGCCAACGAGAAGTTTTCGAACCACATTCAAGTGTCAAATTGAAAAGCACTAGTGCCAGACCATAATCTCGTTTAGGTAGTCGTCAATGCTGAAGCTGGAAGTCCGATATTTTCTACTCTGACTTGTTGAGAAAGAATTGGTCATTGCCATTCTTGTAATCCAAATTAGTTTCAATGCAAACCCCAAAATCCAACATGATTTTATACAGTATGGGCCTGTCGATATTGTTTGCCTGTTTGAAGTCAAAAAATATCTGGTGCACATCAATGTTAAAGTCCCACCACTTTTCCAGCCCCTGTTTTAACTGAGAATATCTGGTCCGTGTTCGATTGTCCAGCTCTAAATCCGACTTGGAATTACTTAGTCAGCATAGGGCTTAACTCTCTTTTCCAGAATTTTTATCAAAATCTTATAAGACGTACACAACAAGACAAGATAGGTTTCGCAGCAGGGTTTGTCACTTTTTTTTATAAATTTGACATACCATCTGCATAGCACAACTCGTATACAGATGAATCACGGACATATGGCGTCAGGAAACATTTCCTTGGCGCGGGATTAGCATACCACCTTGATCAAAAAGTTCCCGGAATAACCACCGTGTGGCGCTTTTATTGTTCCGATTTGAGTTCTCTTTTGCGACGTCAACACGGTCTCTTTTTTGCATGAAATTGGGGTCTTTTGGCACCAACTTTGCTGCTACACGACGGAAACCCAAATCATTAAGTCCTCCGCTATCTCTCTGGTGGTTAATTTGCGGTTATTGACCAACATTTCTTTTACTTCATGAATGTGTTCGTCGGTTTTCGATGTCTATGGTCTGCCACTGCGTTTATCATCTTCGATTGACTCACGACCACTTTTGAACCGCTCGTGCCACTGGTAAACGACCGTTTTCTTTAGGGAATCGTTGCCGAAACACTTTTCCAACATTTCCAACGTTCGTTCCGTTTTTTACGCAAAATTTAATACAAGTTCGTTGTTGCAAATTTAAATCCATTTCTAAAATTGTAAAAAATCGCCAACACACACACACACAGAGATAGATGTACTCTTGGCTACGTAACTTTTGCAAATGTCAAGCTATGACGCTAAGATTTAGAGAGAATGTCAACAACAGATGTACCAACTTAACAAAACAGAACAGAACTGAAATCGGAACAATAAAAGCGCCACACGGTGGTTATTCAGGGAACTTTTTGATCAAGGTAATCCTGCGCCAGGCTAATCCTGCGCCAAGGAAATGTTTCCTGCCGCCATATGTCCGTGATTAATCTGTATAGGAGCTGTGCTATGCCGATATCGCCGGCTTTCAAGAGTTCAGCTTAATTTTGTCAGTGCCCAGCGCTCTTTTGTTTAGGTTTGGGTTCTTCCTCAGGGCTGTTTTTACTTCTTCCAGCGTGGGAGGACTTGGAAGAGGATCCTTCAACATGCGGCTGCGTCCCATCCTTAGTTCTATTATATATCTGCATTCTTGCGTCTTTGGTTGATATCTCTCTTTCATCCTTTTAAGTCCCGAATACGGGGCTCTTGTGTTGTGTAATTGAAATTGTTCGTCCATGTTTTTAATTTCGTCATTATTGTCTACCGTTTTTTCTGTCTGCAGATTTTCTCCAGGTTGGAATTGCTTTAATCGGACTTCCTCAAGACATTGTCAATTCATTTCTTTAATTAACCTACCGCAGATTGTCCTGTTACGTCAGACCACAGTATTTCTTTGTATCTACAATATAAAAAAATAATTTTTGCCACAGTTTACCTCCACTTTGCGTTTAATTCGAACAGGGATTATTAATCTACATCTTGGATAAGTTTGGCGTATAGAACAAGCAATTGTTACCGCAACAGCGAACTCAAAAGGACATACTACACTATATTACAAACTAACAAACCAATTAGTTGCTTAGTACAATTAATTAGTGGCGATGGACGTTTTCATTTTTGCTGACGCTTATTTAAATCGAATAAACCGGAATCGCAATGACTCAATTAATAAGCGAAAATTTCCCTCTTATTTGATTTTTGCGGGCTACGTATATATGTATAAATAATATATAATGTATTACAGTATATAAATATTTTGGTGAAACTGAGACTGAGTGCGTTTGCTTATGCCTGTAAAGACTTCTACAGAACTCAACTCTTGTTTGAATATCATTAAATTTTCATAGAGAGGCGACAGAATTTTTTGCCAAATTTTTTTTACGGACGGATGACTTCTTTTAACGTGGTGCGGGTGGAATGTTTTGTGTATTTAAATGAATGATTCCGCACGGAAAGGATAACGTGCCGGGATGTGTTAACTTCTATTTAAATTGTATATTTTTCCGTCAAAGCGAAATAAGATTTAATAGCCTAATTATTATAAGTCTTAAATGTAAAGTGATCAAAATTGCAATTTATGTTTATTTTATTAAAATGGGAATTATTATTTTTATTACAGATAAATTTCATCCTTGTTTTGTGTGTAAGGCTGAATCTTGTCCTCGTACACGGCCACTGAAAAAAGGAAGAGGTCAGCAGTATGGAATATCTGACGATACTATTTCTTCTGGAGCAAGAGTTTGCAACTCGTGTCAATGCAAATCAGTACGAAATCGATACCCGAATTGTCCACTGCCGACTTGTCCGAACTCAAAGGACCGTGCGAAACGCTTGCATAATATACCACCACGGCTTTATGAGCTGGCTCCTGAGATCCGAGATCCCATCCTTCAAGAATTTCAAATACCATCCAGTTCGGTCAGATGTTGTTCGGCTTGCTTAATGCGAATACGAAGAAAACTTGATCCACATACGAGCTTGACGGATGATGAACGTCGTATTATGCTCACCGACGGTGACGAGTCAGATTTGAGTACATCGTCTTGTGATGAACGGGATGCAGCAAGTAGCGATACAGCATCGGCTGAGAGTCCAAATAATCCTTTACGGCAAAGCATTTCACAGAAGAAAGATAATCAGCCTGTAGATCCGACGATTGTACCGCCTATTAGAAAGACGTCGTCATTTGAAGACGATCGACTGCTTCCGCCACTTGGACAAGCTCCGCGAAAACCAAAACCCACTGAGGAATACGATAGTTCAGCAACGGAAACAGCAGACGAAGAAAATGAAAATTCTCCAGCTAATAGACAGAGCCCAAAGGTTATCTTGCATCCTAACCAAACAACTGTGACAATGGTGCCTCCCAGTACATTGCAAAATGGCCCTCATAGAGATCAACCAAATGAACAACAAACTAATGTGCAGGAAATCATGTATAACTTAATAGAGCGTGTCCTGAAAACTACAACTACAAATTCAACTCCCCCGAAGTCGGTCGTTGGACCAAATTCGAAACCACCAAGCTCTGGCGATTCGCGTGATATTACGTTCGTGCGAGAATATCGAAATGAAGTAGCCATTAAACAACCGGCAAATACTGCATCTGTAACACCAGGATCATTGCAACAAGCAACGCAAAATCGGCAACAACAACAAGCACCAATTCAGTCCGAAAATCTAGCGACATTGTCAGTTGTAAATTCTCAATCTCATGCTCCACAACAAATGATATCTCACTCACATGGAATCACAGCAACAATAACACCAGTTAAACCTCCTCCATCGCTACAGCAACAACAACAGCAGCAGCATCCGCCGTCTTCGCAATCAATTGGTGTCACCATCAATGATAATCAAAAGGACGAAATTATCTACAGCAATCGAAACGAACCAGAACCCCAAACACTCGATTTAAGCATTAAGAAACCAACTCGAGACATTTCAATACACACTCCATCCTCACACGCGAAAGTGCAACAGCATAGTAGTTCTATAACCATGTACCGAAACGAGCAATCCAACAATCAAGCACAAATTCAACAGCAAAGTTCAGCTTATCTGGGTTATCATCATCCCGCTGAAATGAATCGGCCGACAAAATCGCCATCAATATACGTCTCTCAAGTACCTGTACCAATTTCGATATCTCAATCGGGAGTTCGATCGCAACCACCCGTATCCCAAGTTAGTATGGCGGCACAGCATCAGCAACAGCAAATGCAAGCAAAACAAAAGGTTACTCCAAAACTGAGTCCAAAAATCCATCAACAATCGCCGAGTCCAAATCAAATGGTCAGTACGGGTCCCAAAGGCTCAATAACGCATGGAACACCTGTTAATTCACAACAACAGCAGTTACTGATTCAAGGCGCCGCAGCGCTTAGTCCTAGGTATGATACAATGCCTAGGCAAACTCCTCCTGGTGATGGAAACAAATTGGGTTCCATTACACAGGGAACGCCAGTTCATCACATCCAAGATAAGCAGCGAGTCTACTACGAATACAAAGATAATCGTCAAAGCCCGGCGCAACAACCTCAGCCTGTGCAGCAACAGCCTCAAGCGCAGCAATCTAGTCCCCAAACACAGAATTTCATTGGTTCGCCTTATGGCCGCTCTTCATATGCTCTGGAGCAAACACAGCAACTACGTTCTCAGCAAATAGTCATGCATGACTACATAACATCTCGACAAATGCATGGCCAACAAATGCATGGCCAGCATTGCCGTCAAGGTAGAAGCGATAAGGAGTCTCCATCACCAAGAACATCTGCAATGGCAATGGCTTATTTTGATAAGGATCGATCAAGGCCGGACTATATGACGAGAACATCACCAGCAGCGGAGCACATAAACAGGTACGTTCGGCACTTCTAAGACCCGTTCCTGTTCCTGCGATCGTCTGTTACGTTCTAACTGGAACTTTAACCGACAGATTTTCATACAAAACTTCCGGTTAGAATTTAACTGACGATCGTAGGAACGGGCCTTAATGTAATTTTTAACAAACCTAATTGTTTCCCCTTATTTTATTTTTTTACAGTACACCCAGTCCTCACAGAACGCCTCCGCCGCAGCGACAAGGTGTAATTCAAAGGCATAACACAGGCGCTTCGAAACCCCCATCACCGTCATCTAACCGTCATCACATTATGCCACACTATCCACCAGCAGGTATAACATTGAACACGATTTTCGTATGCTGTATAGTTATAAACGATTTTTTTTTCCTATTAAGGACACGAAGCCTTTTCATCATTTGTTGAAGTAGCCGTGCAACAGCCTCAACTGCCTGTTCCCCAAAAGGAAGAAAAACGAGCTGTTTTGATGCCAGTAGGCGATCACCAAGGTCCATCGCCACATTACGATATCCGTTATCAAATGACACCCGAACAACAAATGACTATGCAAATTCATCATCAGCAACAACATCAACATTTGCGACAGCAACAAGCAGTTGTGGATATGCAACGTCGTCAAGAACAGTACAATCGTGATCGAATACATGCGCAGCAAGAACGCGATCATCGTGAACGACAAGAGCGCGAAAATGCCGAACGTCATCACAACCAGGAAAGACTTCAAGCTGAACGTGATCGAATGGAAAGAGATCGGGAACGAGATCGTGAAAGGCATCGTATAGAAGAACAGGAACGTGAGGAGCGTCGACGTGAAAATGCGAGAATTATGCCTAGCGGTATGGGATCTCAGTTCATGCGAAATAAAATGCCACAATCCGTAAATAGAAGTTTACCGGACAACAGAGAAAGGGAACCGTGAGTATTTTTCTTTTCTTACATTAGGGTTTTGTTTGCGACTTTATCCTGAACTTTCTGAATTTCTTGCTCATCCAGCCATTCATAACGTTTCCGTATGACGTGCTCAAGCCCAATATTGCTAGAATCGATATAAGCCATAGGCCTTCCTATCCTCTTACTTACTTACGAAGGTAATACAGTCCAAATCGGAACTTAGCCTCCCGAATGTGCCGCCTCCCGAATGTGCCGCCTCCAGCCTTCTCCGTTCAGTTACCGCGTACTCCAGTTTCTGAATCTTAGCAGTGATATGCTGTCTGCGTCAATAGAGTCCTCCCAGTCTCTAGAGACGATAATTCTATCCCAAACCGGTTTCCAAGTAATGAGACTTCATCGCTCTCGACATAAGAATGACCACCACAATATTTCTTGCTACAATTTTAGGGACAATGTATGTAATGGGGCTTCCGTTCAGATCATTCAGTTCCTATTTCTTGTATCACGTTTTGCTTTAAGTCACGACCCATTTTTAGTGCCAATTGGACAACAGGGCATTTTTTTCAGCCCTGATCCCACCGCGGAATGAACGTGGAGGATATGCAAGGATCGTATTACTTTGTTGACGTGACTCTTCAACTGAGAAATGCGTGAAGTCTCGAGCTACATTTGTTTGATATTGCGAATGACGCCTCGCTTTTGAACCCATTTCATTACCACAATTACAATTCAATACATACTGAAAACTTGACTGTAAACCTGCCATCCAGCCCATCTCGACATTAGAACCGGTCTCTGACCGCTGAAATAGTTTAACTACGGATCATTTTAAAAAATCATATCGTCCCTAGCCGCGACTGAGCTATTTTAACAATTAGACGGCTATTTCTGATTGGCTGAAATTTTCCTAAGAATAAACCGCGACTGAAAATACCCCAGTAGAAACTAGTACTTTAGAGTTCTTTTTTTAAATAATGAGACAACAGCAATGATTTCATTTAAAAAAAAGAAACTTTGACATAAATTATTAATTTTAGTTTTCGCAGGACTCATCCGGGAAGACAGCCCAGCGAAGCACTAACCCCAGACGATCTCTTGGACGCGATCATTAAGCACTCAATTAATAAAGGAACATCGGAGCCGCCCTCAAGGAGAGATGCGCCAACTAGGCAACAGCAATTTGTAAGTTTTTTCCACTCATTGAGCCGCTCGCAACCAGAGAAACTAACTCTTTTTTTCATTATTTAGTATCCAAATCGCGAGCAACCACATTCAAGCTCAATTTCTGTATCAGAAAACAACGGTAAATCTAGTTCGCCGAATGTAATCAACATTGAATTAGATAGTGATCGAAATCGACAACAAGAAGTAGGAACAATAACTTTAGGAGAACTAACGGACTCTATAATAAGCAAAGATTACGGACCGCTATCACGAGCACCGTATATGATACCACATATGCAAGACTCAATTGTCACACCAGATCAATGGAAGTATCGACGAATGCAACAGAAAGAGGCTGAAGCAGTTGCTGCTGCAGAACGCAATAAGTCATCATCACACGGCCGATCAGGAACACCTGACGAACGGCAAATAATACGTATGGCTCAACCGCCCAGTCCTCGAAATAAATTTCCCGTAATGGGACCGGCACACTACTATCCAAATGTTCATGGAGCTCCACCAGTATCGAGTGGACCACCGATGGAACGACGAATGCCTGGTGCAGCACCGTCCCATCAGTTCACTCTTGACTGTTATGTGAAAAATAGAATTGTTGAAGCAATGCGTACAGAAGATGATCGGCGACCCGAAGAACAACTTCATTTGCACGGACACCATGAGCAACCGGACGGTCTACGACAGCCCGGGCCTTATTCCAAGGATATAAACATCGATAGTCGGCCAAATAGCGGTGGTGGTATTGGCGGAAAGTCCACACCAAGTAGCTATGATGATGATCGTCGTAGCGTAAGCAACAGTAGCAGTGGTCTACCGATGAATTCACAAAATAACGATTCATCACATATTCCTCTACAGTATCCCCCGCAATCGCAACACCCTCCACCCGTTACTACATTCGCGACAACGACATGTACGTACCCTTATAATATACTAAACGTGTCTGGTCCACCACCACCATCATCAAAACAAGTCGATGGCGGTGTTCCACCCCTACAACAATCGATGGCAGCCGAGCCCAAACCATTGTTGGTTGCTCAATATGAAGCGCTTAGCGACGAAGACTAGTTGTTGTTGTTGTTAGTGGACATGCTTACAATAACGATAAGAAGAATATTGAGAATGATGATGATGGTTATTGGCAGTGATAATGGCTGTGGTATACAGGCTATAGCTTGTTTAAATGTTGATTGGGTGAAATAGGCAGAAAGAGAAAAAGGAGTGAGTAAAAGAAAAACGAAATTAAACGATAGCGTAAATAAAATTACAAAATATTTTTATATTTTAATTTTTCTGGGTCTCTTTTTGTCTCTCTACGAATAAGGAAATAGTGTGATTAGTGAATTTTTTTTTTTTTTTTTTAATTTGATCAGTTTTGTTTATCTCCTTTGTAATATTTTTGTTGTGTGCGAAGAAAATTCGTGGGGTTTGCAATTACATAACAATACGCTGAAAATGCATCCAGAGGGAACAGAGATAGTGTCATCGTAAATCTTTCGGTGCCACACGCAAAGTATTTGTAATGCTCTTACACACTCGTTCATGTTGTTGATATTTACCGTTTACATGAAATTATTAATTATAAATCATTGTGAACAGCTCAAGCTCTCATATTTAAATCAATTTCTATTACAAAAAAAAAAAAAAAAATTGACAATATTTGCATGATTAAAAGCCGCACTTTTTTCTAGAGCGGAAACTAGAAAACACCATAATTCGACTGTAAAAATAAAAAAAAATAATAAAAATCCCGTTAATAATAAACATTTAAATTCAATTAAATAAAAAGCATTGAAGAAAGCTTTGCGAATTCTTTGCTAGATGCAAACGAAAGTTATTAATAATTTTGCAATAGAGTAATTAATAAAATAAACAAGGCACGCGGGAAGTAAAGTGTGAGGCAATTGTAGTGAGAATAAATGTAGGTACAAGTTCAACCACGATAAAGTGTAATTATAAATCTAATTTTTACATTCTACACAACATAGAGTACTGAAATTAAGATATGCATGAATGCAAATTAAAAAAAAAAATAAAAAAATAAAGCAGTTTGAAAAGTTTACGTCATGAAGCCATGAAGCAAAAGAGAAAAAGAGAACAACAGACAAACTGAAATTGTCTTCAAGTCTACAGTTAACTTTTCCGTTTCTTTGTTCACAATAACTAAATTTTAGCTATAATTTTTTTATATAGTTTATACATAAATTAGTAATTATTTTGTCGGAGAGAAACAAATAAAAAAAAAAAAACAAAAACAATGTATAGAACGTAAACAATACAACACTTAAACAAAACAATCAAACTTCTTCTTTTAAAAAAAAAAAATAATAAAATCGATAACCACTGTCGTCTTTTCTACCAATTGCTTTGGAGCTATATTTTATTAAATTTTATTTTAGAATTAGTATTAATTTGACTGAGTTCAAGTCAAAATGATTAGTGCGAAAAAAGTGCGGATCAATTAATGTGTAATTAAAATCAGTTTAGAAATTTTTAATAGACAACTTTCGAATAAAAGTTTCTTCTATTGCTCTTTGCATTTCGTTTTAACTTTTTAAGATGTACTTTTATTTCTTTATTTCATCTAATTTACTTAAATATAAAAAGAAAACAAAAAAATCTGTCTAAAACTAAATCACAACAACCTATAATTATTGAAATGTTAAATATTAATAATAAAACATAAAATTAATGGAAAACTAAATTTACATAGCTACTGTAATATTAAAAATGATACAAAATTTAAGAAAAAAATAAAAAATTAAATATACATATAATAAAACAAAATAAATTTTTAGTTTTTTAAGAAAATGATTCATTATATTATAAAATATAACTAGCAAGGCAAACAAATTAAATACATTGAGAAAAATAAGGAAAGTATATTTCTTATTTGGTAAATGTAGAGCTTTGTGTAAGTAAATAATTATAAAACAAAGGTCTATGTTTTTATTATTATTATTATTATTTTTTTTATTGTCATTATTTTCACTACTTTCGTATAAGTCTAATCTTTTATTGTTGTACTTTTTCTTATTTCGTTTTTATTATTATTTCTTTTTTAATGATTAATTTAGCTAATAAAGTATCGAACTAGTGATTGAAGCAAAAAAATAAATTAGTTTCATTTATTATTTTTGTATCATTCTCCGTTCTTTTTTTTTTTGTTATATATATAAACAAATAATATAATAAAAGTAAAATAAATGAGAAAAAGGAATTTTAGATGGGCGTTCAGAGTTAAGACATATATTACAGAATATATAAGAAGAAAAAAAAAATAAATAAATAAAAAAAAACCACACGTTAATATAAATGAAAATAATTTAGTTACAAAACAATGGGGAAGATGAAATTCGAGAAGAGATAAATGAGCGGAAAGATGAAAAGAAACAAACATAAAAAAATGGAAGAAAGGAAAACGAATAAAAATAAAATATAAGAACATTTTATTTTATCTTTTGTTTCTTGTTCTTTTATTGTGTATAATAATTAATTACTAAACTGAAGAAATTATTAAACAAATATTTGAATAATTCTATTTTGTGTTTCTCGTTCACTTTTGTTATTTGTAGTGTCTCCACAGAGAGTAGAGTAAAGTACTCTAATGTGGTATATGATCGCAATGTGGAATACTCCCCTAACTTCCGAATTGCTTCACGTGACACATTTAGAGAATTTATACATGGGGAATTCCCCATCTGCTTTATTAAAAAGTCATATGAGTGAAAAGTAAAGTAGTTGTTTTGTGCTGACTTTTTTGTGGTTCCTGGTGGAAGCTGCGTAACCGAAAATACCGCTGTTAGAAAACCAATAAAATTGGTAAGCATTATTTAAAGGACATTTCAGTACATAAAAAAAAAGAAAACATTTTAAAAAAATGTAAAAAAAGGTGTCGGGTCCAACAAAAAGTGATGATATTCACAGAGTCCGCTTTCTTTCTATTAAATACTTCCACTTACGTTTGTATACAAATTTGTGATTAATTTTCTCAAGAAACTCGACAATCGCTCGTCGTATGGTAAAATGATGATGTGCAAAGTTTACTTTTTGGTTGCTTTTAATCTGGAAAATTTGGAGGGTGATATTTCTCCGGGCGATTGTCGGGTTTCTTGAGAAAATTAATATCACAAATTTGTATACAAACGTAAGTGGAAGTATTTAATAGAAAGAAAGCCGACTCTGTGAATGTCATCACTTTTTGTTGGACCCGACACCTTTTTTTACATTTTTTAAAATGTTTTTTTTTTTGTTATCATTTCTTTTTGTTGCCCTCTTAACTACTGCGATTAAAAAGTTCAAATATACATGTTTACTTGGCAAAAGCACATCATACGAATTGCGCAGCGGGATAATACAGTCATATTTGCCGGTCTAAATATACAAATTTTAATGAAAACTTGCATATATGAAATTTAGAAAATTTCAAAATTAAACAAAATTTCTTTAACTTTTGGAATTGCCCAAATGTGCTGATTTCGTTAATTTCTAAAAACCATGATCTCATAATTGATATAATAAACCGATTCAATGGAAACCTTGGACTGAAGGAATAAGTCATTGCGACTGTAATTGTTTGATTGTCTGCATCGAAAAGAAACCGCTTTAAAATGAATTAACTACAACCAAATTTAAATTAATTTACATTTAAAATTACATTTGTCCTTGGCAATCGAACAATGTCTTAGATACCCTCGTGCCATATGCTCAAAATCCCTATCCCAGTGCTGAATTTGAGAAAAAACCAAAAACAGGAATTATTTTCAAAACACTGTTCCACAAATACCAAGAGTAACATATTCGCAATCTTATAACGAACAGCAAACTTGTTTCGAATTCCGTTGTGACCATTGATCAGCATCGATTTTCTTCGGTTATTCATTCTCATGAGACAATTTTTTGTTCCTGGATTTAGCTATTGAGGAAATAGTTTTTCAACACCAAATTACATCAAATGCTGCATAGAGAAACAAACATTTCAACTTACATAGTAACAAATCAAATGTAGACCACCATCCTCGCACGTATTATTTAAGCAAAGATCGCTTAATCCTTTCCGAATTAAAACAAATTGATATTCTTCGAGATTTCGAATAACACTTAACAATAATATTGCTACTTTAAATATTGCGGATATTTTTAAATGTTTTATGAATAGCTTTTCAATTGACTTTTGAAAATTGATGTTGACGCATGTTCTACATAAGTCTCGACTACTGTGATTTTGAGGTAAGCTTAAAGCTTAATTGTCGGAATAATCGGAAAAACTGAATAACTGAAGAATTTAAAACTAAAAATCATCAAGCTTTTTCCTAGTTTTTTGCAAGTATTTTAACGAAATGTATGGCGAGCTTGTAGGAAGCTCTCATGTACACAGCATACAGATAAAGCATCCGTTACCGCGTGAGATCCGTACAGTAAAGTACGTAGTCGGTGCTGGGGGAATTGTTGTCTTGCTAACTATGCATTAGGTTTGTTCTTTTTGTCTACACTATTGCACTAAGTTCAGACAGTGTACACTTTGTTCTTTTTGCATGACGTACCTTTGTGTTTCTGACCATTTTCAAATTCTTGGCGGTATCTAGCGGTTCATCGCATCATTTCTGTCGGTAACAACCGCCTTGTTGGCAGCACTGTCAAGAAACTTGACATTTCACATTGACAGGGAAACTCGCACGTTTTGTTCCCTTGGTCGGTTGCATGCTGTGTGTTCTGTTTTTATTATTGAAAAGTTAAGTTAATTAAAGAGTTCTTCAACATGAAGTTAACAACAGCCAACTCCAAAAACCAAAACTACGTGGAGAAGCACGAAATTTACGTCGGTACACACACCGGGTCATTTAAAAGTAAGAAACCTGCGCTATGAAAGGGGGTTATGTTTACGTTTTCTTATCTTTCAGAGCTGGAAGTTTTCGCAGAAAATCCTCACGCTCAGAATAATTTGCAGAGTATTCAAAACCTGAACAAGGATTCAATAATCACAGCCCTCGATTACGGCAACAAAGAGCAGACCGAAATTTTAATAGGACGCGCCAACAAATTCGTCAAGGTGTACGATATCAATTCGAACAACTACCTCAGCAACATCGAATTACCGGAATCGCCAATTGTTGGACTTGCTCGATACGATGGAAAAATTGTCGCAGGATTCGGCACAGGGAAAGTACAGGTCATGAACAACCGCGAACCGGTTACTTTAGTGGCTGGAGATAGTATGTCGCGAATGCGTCAGTGTTCATTTGATTCGAAATTGATCGCAACTGGTGGCAAGGGTCGACAGAATAATTTAAAAATTTTCGATTTGAGCTCCATGTCTCAAGTGTTCAGTTCGAAGAACGTGCCCAATGACTTCCTTAATTTGGAGGTGCCTGTATGGGATAGCGACGTGGCCTTTTTGGACGCAAATAACGTCAGCTCTTGCTCAAGATACGGCTACATCCGTTTCTACGATACACGAGCACAGCGAAGACCAGTTCGAGTTTATACTAATGAAGAACAGATGAGTTTCTCGTGTTTAATTGCCAACGATCCGTACGTTTACGCAGGAACAACGACAGGAGCAGTTAAGGCCTTTGACACACGAAACATGAAGAACTTTGTGCACAGCTATAAAGGATTTACAGGAAGTCTTAGTGATTTGGCCCTGGATAAGAGCGGAAAGTTTTTGGTATCGGCTAGCTTAGACAGATATGTTCGAGTACATCACGTAGACAGCTGCGTTCTGCTATATCAGTGCTACGTTAAATCCAAGGCCACTAAGATACTTGTTAGAGATTCACCGCAGTCCAATGTTAGCGAGAATGGGGACGACGACTGTGTACTGCTTGGTGAGGAGGTCGAGGAAGTGCAAAGCGAAGATGAGTACAATACCATATTTAACAATATGCCTACTATAAGGTGAGCTATTCTTTTTAATTTTTTCGAGCAAAATATAAGTTTTAACTTTTTAGGGACACTGAAAAAGAAACCGAAGAAAGTGGGAATTCATCAAATAAAAAGCGGAAAAGCAGTAGTAAATCTAAGGGTTTGAAGAAAAAAAAGTGATCTTAAATAAATGTAAAATAAAAGCTAAAATACGGCTGGTTTGACTGATGTCTGTTTGGTGAAAATAATTCAGTTGGAGATGATTTAAATATGTTGGGGAAAATTGCTTAGACAATTCTTTACTGAATGCCTGACTGTGTGTATCGTTGAAGTCTGCAATTAAGATTGTGCACATCGAAACCGACATGCTGCCCACTCTGATGGCATCAGCATAGCTACGAGAATAACTCCTGCATCCTTAGACATGACATCTAATCTACCACCCCTAGACATTTTTCAAGCAAATGTGTGTGTAATATCTGCTGGACATTAACAGTTTCAGACAACATCAAGGACTGTTGCAGAATGTCGATCATCTCATACGATTTTAATAAAATGGAACCGTTCAATATTCATCTGACTGGGTTCCAGAACAAGGACAAAGATATTTCAGGTAACAGTTTGTCGGAAATACTTGAAAATTTAGACATTATAAAATCCGTATCTCCTGAACGGTTAATATCACAAAGTTGAAACTTAATACTTGCTAGTCAAAGACCTAGGCGAATATATCGAAGATAATTGTTGGAGAGTGGTCAGTGGCGTGGGTGGGTAGTAAAACAACTTACTACTGTGACCAAAAAGTAAGGTGACATTTGAATTTAAACTGCGCGCGCAAATGGATTTGGGGCAGTGCTCTTATTGTTAGTTTGGTAGGACTGGCTTTGATATTCGTGCCAAGGGTCACAACAAAATATTCATTAGTGTTGGAGATAGGCTTCGTTTTGTAAGCTGCTAGAAGTGAATTTTTCGATTTTTATAATGTCTGCATTTGTTGAGCAAAGAATTTGCATACAATTTTGTTTGCGGAATGAATTTTCTGCTGCTGATTCGTTGAGGATGGTGCAAAAAGCCTTTGGTGATGTTGGAAAAAAATGTTTACAAGTGGTATAAAGAGTTCCAAAAAGGTCGAGAAAGTGTGGAAGACGTAGAGCGTCCCGGTCGACCATCAACCTCGACCGACGAAGCTCACGTCCAACAAATCAAAGATTTGGTGCATGAAAATCGTCGATTAACAATTAGATATCTTGCTGATCATGTTGGCATTACGAAAGGATCAGCCCATACCATTTTGAAGGATGTTTTGGGCCTCAGACGCGTCAAATCTCTTGGTTTTTGCACCACGATAATGCACCGCCTCACACTGCATTGATTCTTCGTGACCATTTTGCCAAAAACTCAACCCATATCGTTCCACAACCGCGGTATTCACCTAATTTGGCACCGTGTGACTTCTGGTTATTCAACAAACTCAAACGACCGCTTCATGGACACCGTTTTGAGTCAATAGAGGAGATACAAGCCGCATCGAAGAGAGAGCTGAAGGCCATCCCGGAAATCGACTTTAAAACTGTTTTGAAGATTGGAAAATCTGTTGGCAGAAGTGCATTGTATCTGGGGGGGGGGGGAGGGGGGAATACTTTGAAGGCGATGAAATTGATTTCGGAGAATAAATAAAGATTTTTCAAAATAAATGCTGAGTCTTCTTACTTTTTGGTCACAGAAGTATGTTCACTTTAGCTTTTATTTCTTAAAAATTCTTATTTTTGAAAATACTCGTATAAGTCCATTTGGAGCTAAAAAAATCTTTTATTTTCTTTAACAATTGTAATATGTATTTATTATTGCATAATAAAATTTAACAGGTTTATAGTGTTAGTACATCACTCGACTTATATTAACGTATACCATTATTTTTGGGAGCACAATAGACGAAAATAACGTCTAAGTAAAGGAGGGTGATAGCATCACCACCCCTAATACCATACCATACCAATATTTTTAAATTATTTCAAACGTAAAACCTTAAATGTTGCAATGTATAAAAAGATGGACTTATTATTATACCACTTTCAAATACAACGGCTCAAATATGGGTGTGGTACCACAAAAACAATTAGAGAGGGAACGATAATGATGGTATTTCAATTATTGAACATAGCACTTTATTTTCATTCAAAACTAATTTGCACAAAATTTCAAATTCGTGGCTGAACGATTTCTTGAGTTATAGTGAATTCTGGAAATTGAGTGAAAACATTTTTACACTATATTTGTATGGGAGCTGCATGAAGGACTTATGTGATTTTCTTCATAATCATTCATTTAGTTCCAATTATTATATAAAATCAGCACATATGAGCTGAAGGTATCGGCCAATATGTTCGAATTCGAGTTTTAAGGACATGATCGATGGGAGCTACCCGAAGGAGTAACTGGATCTCGCTGAGTTATAAACTGAACAAAATTTCGACTTCGTGACTGCAGTACGTGTTATCTATACCGCGACATCAGGTCCATGCGTAGGATGGTATAAAGGGGAGGTTTTAGCAAGTTCCCACCATACTGGATGGGATCACCTAAAAAAAAAAAAAGGTACTCACTTCCCACTGCAAAATAGGCCAAGTGGTGGGGGGGGGGGGGGGGGTTCGGGGGTTCAAAAAGGTACTCACTTCCCACTGCAAAATAGGCCAATGGGAGGAAGTCCGATTGCACGGACCTGCGCGACATTTTAATAGATTTGAGAGTTACGAAACTATACCGTACAATCCTAGTATCAATATCTTTCTGATAATACTATTATCAACCAGTAGTTAGCTGATATTAGTACCAGTGTAATGTATGTGAATCAAATTAGTAACTTGATCTTCTCATAACAGAATTACGTAATATAAATCTACAATTCACAATCATAATGTCAATAATTTGTCGGCTTCCCTATGAGTTAAAGTTGTCTATTTGCTTCTTCATTTCAGAAAAATATTTTGGTACACAGAAATATACGATAGTTTGTTGGTATCGTCTGTTGACCATACGCGGTAGTATGCCAAGGTTCTTATAATTTGTAACTAGCGCTTCGAACTTAGATTGACAAATAGATAGATACGAGTAGTTATATCTCTTGATTATACACAAGTTTGCGTTCACATTTTCTTACCAGTACAGTGTTAAGATTAATATCTTTACAGCTTAAATCTTATTTTATATGATAGTTATTTAGTTTGGAACTGACTGACTTTTTGATACTGACACAGTGTGATGGTTCTTGACATTTTCAGGGAAAAAGTTTACAAAACACTTAAATCTTTAATTTAACAATTGAACCTAATCTAACCCTAACTATGGTCAAACCAACTATACATGCTCAATATCAGAGCTCGTTGGCCTGAATATAATCACGGGAAAAGCAAGTATGATCTGAGCCTGTGCAGGAAGGATGCTAGCACATTAATCGGAGTGCTATCAGGTCACTACCTGATCGGTAGATACGCTAGACGACTATAGGTACCAGTACCGAGGAAAATGATATCTGTCGTAGCTACGGTGACACCGAAGTATTATAAAAAATTCATTCTTCCACGTCCTATATGACTGTCCGATCCTATCGGCGGACGAGCACTAACGTCTATGTAAAGGAGGATGAGAACGTCACCATCCTATAGCTTCCCTATACCGGAAGTCTATACCATACTTACAAAAAATATCGGGTCCGATACTCTAATTCAAATATTTAAACATAGGCCGATATTATCAATATATCGCTTATCAACTCCGCCCAAGTCCCTTACGCCAGTACTGATTCAGCATTCAGTTATTGTCATGTTCTCTTCTCGCTTACAGTGCTGAAGATGCTATATCCATGAGCCATGTGAATTTACACGGTGAAAAACAGATTGAAATTGACTTTTCCACGGCTTTCGCACCCAACTTACGAGCCTTAAGGAGTCTGCATTTTTTAGTGAATATTTAATTTATTGTCGCATGCATGCTGTTCAGTTTTTTATTGCTTATTTCATCCGCAACAAGGAACAAGCCAAATTGTATTGATATTTAAAAAAAAAACGCCAAATGAACCAAATACATGGTAACATTATCATGCATCATTCTTAATGCACTTCATTACGTTTTGATTACAATTTCTGTGTAGGTGACTTCCTGTTCCTGGCAGTCCCAGTTATCATAAGTTATGGATGAATACTTCCTGTAGGGTTAACCCACAAAAGTATGAGCTATCAGATAAATTACCACACTATACGAATACTGTTAATGGCAGGACTTGTTTTTTAACTTTTCGAAGTCCACTTTGAAAAATGTGGACTAAGGTTATAGAAAGGCTCGATTGTTTTCGTGCGATTTCACAAGCCATTCGTATGATTTTGTAAGACTTTCACAAATGGCTTTGTTAAAGTCATGCGGAGTGTAATATTAGTTATGTTTGTGCTTCGGCTATAAATAAATAAGATTTTATGCTAGTGAGTAGCCAGCTAGATGAAATAGTGAACTCCGATGAGGAGAAAGCATATAGTATGCCTTTATCGAGGACTATCGCTTTATGGCTACTTAAAGAACAAAGATAATATCTTCCGTTTTCAATTCCCGTATCTGTAGCTTTATGTAGATCATTGTATGAAACATTTTATAAGACTTTTATATGGGCGCCCTACTAGCAAACTTCCATCCATAAGGCCTTTTTTGAATTTCCCGCGCAGTCTTTAAATGCAACACTGCTCCCGTACGCTGCCATCTATAATGCTGTTATGATGCAGTTATGACACTGGCTATTTTTGCGGCTTTAAAGCGGCAAGTAAATTCAAATGGAGAGGGATAGAAGATGTAACATACAATTTTGGCTTTGGTGTGAGAGAGACAGTCCGAGTAGTATAAAGTGAGTACTGTCAAAAGCTAGCCGCAACATAGTCGCAAAATAACCGCAACATAGCGCATTCGAGCAGTGTTTCGCAACATTCTAGCACTTAATCCTAGGAAAATCTTTCTACCAGTGGATTTTTGAGTTGCTATAGACTTGTTTTTAATAGTTCGGTACGTATAAATTGTGCAAAGTGCCAAGTTATGTTATAAAAACGCGCTAAAACCGGTATTTTTCTTAGCAATGTAGTTGTTAATTTCGTTTACTACAATAGATGCCGCTAGCGTCGGAAAGAGTGGTATCTCATTCTTTTAATATTGTTCGCCTTGTCGCACGATGTGGCAGTTATTGTACTTTTATTGCACTTAAGAAATAGCCGCTAAATAGCCAGTGTCATAACAGCATACACTGGCTATTTACAGCCTATTTCTTAAGTGCAATAAAAGTGCAAAAAAGAGCCAATCGTGCGACAAGGCGAACAACATTAAAAGAAAGAGATAACACTCTTTCCGACTCTAGCGGCATCTAGTAAACAAGATTAACAACTGCATTGTCAAGAACATAACATGGCACTTTCCACAATTTAAATGTACCGAACTGTTAAAAACAAGTCTGTAGCACCTCAAAAATCCACTGGTAGCAGAATTTTTCTTGGAATAACTGCTAGAATATTGCGAACCTATTTTGCTATTTTTTGACAGTACTCACTTTACAGCTATTCGGCCTGTCTTTCTCGCACCAAAGTCTAAATTGTATGTTACATTTTTCATCCCTCTCCATTTGGATTTAATAGCCAGTGTCATAACTGCATTAATAGACTACTGTAATTTTGAGCAAGCTGCTCCATTAAGTTCGTATCTGACAACCATTGAAAGCAGACAATCTCGTGAATTTTAACGAAAGTAGAAAAATGTAAGTTTCGTGTGCTGATTAGGTATTTTGCGTAAATACAACATCACCGAAACTAAGGAAAGGGTTGATAAATGCTATGGGGACTCTGCACCATCAATTTCAGTGGCTAATAAGAGATTTACTGACGTCCGTTCTGGTCGTACCAGCACAAGTGGAGACCAACGTTCAGGATTCCAAAAAGAGGTCGTCACGCCCGAAATCATCGATAAAAACCATTGAATGATATTGGACGATCGAAAAATAAAAGTGCTTGAGGTGGCTGAGGCTGTAGGCATCTCAACTTTGAAAAAGATATCCGCGCGATTGGTCCCGTGATTGCTCAAACTCGACCATAAGCGCAACCGTGTGACCACTTCAAAGGAGCGTGCGTCCGGTGAACGTGCACCAAAGCAAGCCAAGTTGGGTCTGTCGGTCAACAAAGTCATGGCCGCAGTTTTTTGGGATGCACGCAGTGTATTTCACATCGGTTACCTTGATAAGGGTAAAACTATCACCGGTGTATATTATTCAGAGCTTTTGGACAGATTCGATATTGATTTAAAGCAGAAACGACCGCATTTGGCGAATAAGAAAGTGTTGTTTCATCAAAACAATGCACGGGTGCACACGTGTGTAGTCACCATGGCAAAAATCCATAAGCTGGGCTACGAACTGCTACTCCATCCAGCATATTCTCAAAATTTAGCCTCTTTGACTATTTCCTGTCTCTAAACCTTAAGAAATAGCTGGGCTGTAGGAGATTTGGGTCGAATAAAGAGGTCATCACTGAAACAAACGCCTGTTTTGAGTACCTTGAGAAAACTTATTATTTGGAAGGAATAAAAAAATTAGAAAAACGCTGAATTAAATGTATCGAGCTAAAAGAAGACTATGTCGAGAAATAAAACGCTTAAAGAAAAATATCTTTTGCTCAAAAAGTCACTGACTTATCAAACCGTTCTCGTATTTTGCTTCAACGTAAGAATGAAACAAATGTTTTTTTGTAAGAACGAAACAAGTATCACTGAGAGCAAAAGCAGTACAAAATAAACCTATGTAAGTTGTATTTTTGATCGGAAGACAGGTAATTGCGCTTGCATAGTTTTTCCAGCCACGCAGGACGGGATGCACCTATTACTACTTTAATGTGAATCATCAATGATTCATATATAATTTTAATTTAAAACAGAAAATTTTTTCAGTGTTACGTATTTACCTTGATATCTCGTTTCATTCATTTTGTAAGTTTGAAGCAAATTTATATCATACGAACTTTTCTCCAAATTATTTACGTACGGAAGAAGAAAGCAAACTGCCTTCAATATTCGAAGGTCGTCATAACTTAACTGATAATTATTTAGAGCAAACTTAACCTGTGTAAATTTTAAGCCACAAAATAATAGAGAAAAAAAAAATAAGCTTGGACCTTGACTGAGAGTAAACGCGATTGTGGTCATTGTCACTAAGATTTACTTTGGAAATTTGCATCTCATCTTCGATCTTCGTGACAGGTGTGTATGTTGGGGGCCAACGAGCACCTCGTATGTACATTCTTGTTTCTGTATCAAATGCAGTTTTCTTCTGCTTGTCGTACAGTCATATTCGGTGTAATTACATGTACGCAAACGTAAAAGCTCCGATCAAGTAATCACCTTTGTAGGTAAACCAGGAGCAACTGTAATTCTGCGCGCCAAATCCACTTTAGTACTGGCCGATGGTTGTGGTATTCGAATAGCTCAGTAGCCGTTTTTTTTCCGACTGGTACCGACCAGATATAGTTCGTCCCATGGTCAGCGATAAAGTTCGTTCAGATTCTCGTACAAATCCTTCCGTTCAACTGTTGTAATTCCTAAGGGAAAAGGAAATAAATTACTTAAAGAAATAAAATTGATAAAAGAGTTCAACGTATAGTTCGTGGTGTTTGGTGTAATATAGTAAATGTGTGGTTTAGCTCCGCCAAAAAAGTGTTAAAAAGGATACTATCGAAAGAAATTAAAAAATACCGTCAAGGTAAGTGGTGTAAATAATTAACGATTTTGCATTAAGACTGTTATGTTCACATATTAAAGTAACTTACATAAAAAATAATAATCTAATTGAGAAATGATAGACCAGTGCGCTACAATTGGTAAGAAATCTACCAAATTTTTGTAAGACGGAGAAGCGTATATATTATTAATTGATCAATACAGTGGCGATAGACCCGTCTAAACCTACTAATAATAAAATTGTGTTCATATAAGTAACTTTGTGTTCTTTTCTTTTACATGATACTCAGGTCATACATTATTGATGATTTTTGGAATCTTATCTCCCCACAAACATTCAATTATACTAAAAGACAGAAAATATTTTTAAAAATCATCAGTAACCGCTTAGTAAGTACGAGCAGGTATAATAAAGAAGCTTTGGAATAAAAAATTTGTTATTATTAGTAGATATGGCCGGATGTAATTACAATGCTATATTATTAATTTAAATACATATTAACAATTTTTAAATGTGGATTACAGACAAAAGCGCCAAGGGTGGTACCGATTTAAAGTTTTGGGATTAGTTATTGAAAGCAACATAGTGCATTGATGTCCTCATTCGGACTAAGTAATTAACCGGTTAATTTCTAAGTAATATAGTACTTGTAATTTTGCTGTTAAAAAGACAATTACCCAATATGTCTGTTACATACTTTTGATCAGTGAGCAGACATGTAGTTACCCTTCTCTCTCGTCCCTTAAATACTTGATTACTTTTTGCTCTTTCATTCTCAGTGATTTTCAAGTAATAAGCATGTTTGTCTACCAGTGATGTCTTAAGATAGTTTCTAAGTAATTAACAGTAATATCTGAACAGTATTACGAATAGACTACTAGTATATTTGCTTATGCTGTTATGACACTCGCTATTTAGTGGCTATTTCTTAAGTGCAATAAAAGTGCAACAACGGCCCCATCGTACGACCAGGCGAACAATATTAAAAGAAAGAGATACCACTCTTTCCGACGCTAGCGGTATCTAGTAATTAACATTAACAACTGCATTGTTAAGAAAAATACCGATTTTAGCGCGTTGTATAACATAACATGGCACTTTCCACAATTTATACTTACCGAACTGTTAAAAACAAGTCTGTAGCAGGTCAAAAATCCACTGGAAGCAGAATTTTTCTTGGATTAAGTGCTAGAATGTTGCAAACCACTGCTGGAATGCGCTATGTAGCGGCTGTGCAGCGGCTATTTAGCGGCTAGTTTTTGACAGTACTCACTTTATAGCTATACGGACTGTCTCTCTCTCACCAAAGTCAAAATTGTATGTTACATCTTCTATCCCTCTCCATTTGGATTTACTAGCCGCTTTAAAGCCGCAAAAATAGTAATTAGCCGGTATATCTACCAGCACTCGTAATATCCTAAGAGTACCACCGTGTATATGTACCAGTAATGTGGGAAGGGTTAGTACCGGTATATTTACCAGTAGTTTTATATATATATGTCCTGTTTTTTCATCCCCTCCACTGCTATGTCCTTTAATTTTTCAGTTATAAATACCACTGTCCGATACCTGCATTAGGTATCCAATTTGTAGATGAAGCATTTAGACCGAACGAGAAAAATAGTTAAATTTGCAAGCATGGTTTGGAGGTAGTGTTTTTGTGGGGCTAAAATGTCCATGAATCAAGGTGCCAAAATGTATCAAAAAACCGCAGAATTGCGTAGGAAAGTGGAATGTTAGGTACAATGGCTGTAGGCAACGTTGATGATGAAACACGGAACGGCAGACGAACAAAAACTACAAACAGAAATAAGGTTTTTGTTTCCCTTTTCCTTTACTGTTCAAAATATTTCAATCATTATTAATAACAGCTTGAAGCTACATATGTAACTATGGGTGTAAAGTTTTGCAACTAACCTTATTGAAAACATACTGCAGTCACGATCCGCTGCAAGCCAATAGTATAATACTCTATGATACAGAACTCCGATTTATATTGTAGTTGGGGATGAAGTATAGTACTACGTGTGTGCATGTTGTATGCCCTTCATTAAGGAGTCCAAATAGATTGGTACTCAAAAGAAAAAGACAATATTTAGTGTTTAATTTCATATCTTGAACTGGAAAATAATATCCTTTTTGAAGGACTTTCATATGGGAGGCGGAGCAAGGGTTCACTCGATTACTTACATATTCATCCTTTTCCTTAGAACCATTCAAAAATTAATGTGTTCAAAATTTCAAATTTGTAGTTTGAAGCGTTCGAAAGTTATCGAAAAATATTGTTGAACACGTGACTTAAGGAATTTTTGTATGGAAGGTACCAGAAGGAGTGAAAGGATTTCGACTTCGAACTTTGTTTTCACTCAAAACTAATTTGTACAAGATTCTGAATTCATAGCTAAACGATTAGGTACTTGAGTTATAGTGAGTTTCGTGAATGGAATGAAGATATTTTAAGAGGATGTTTGTATGGCAGCCGCTCGAAGGACTAATAGGATTTTCTTCAAATTCATACATTTAGCTCCAAATATTGGAAAATTAATACATACAAAATTTCCAAGTCGTAGCTTAAGCCTTTATGAAGTTATCGGCCAATATTATTTAACACGTGTTTTAAGGACATTTTGTATTGCAGCTACCCGAAGGACGATTTTTCCCGTTAACGAACTTAGCCTTACAAATTCAACCAAATAATCAGATTCAAAATTTCAAGATCCTAGGTCAAGGCGTTTTTGAGTTTTCGTGCTAACGGACAGACAGACGAACGGACGTCAAGCGGATTTGAGGTTTTTGGCCACAAATAAACAAAAAATAATATGTAGCTTTTTTTCGTCCGAGGCTTGGTTCTATGCGTTACATATTTTTCGGCTGGATCAAACATATTATACTCTAGATATATGATTTTATCTAGAGTATAAAAATTAACCAGCAATGTCTAGTTTTAAGTACCTATATTGTGGGGAAAGAAATTTAATTAAATTTAAACTACAAACAGGCAGGATAACACGGTTCTACAACTTCTCGAAGAAATCCTGCAGATTACGTTAAGAACGCTAGAACATTGGTAGCAAAAAAAATGAATAGATGTTTCAGAGAACGCACTATACGGCGACTTCAACAAAAAGGACTCAGACAGCATCCTGGGAAAATCCAGGGAAAACTAATATCTTTAAAAAATAATATAAACGCACAATTTGTGGTAGAGATCGCCGCGCCGCCATTTGCTCATCGTTTCTTTAGGAGCGACAACTCAGAATGGCTGTTACAGGAAGATAACGAGCCGAAACATCGAAATAAATTGTGTAGAACGTAGAAGGAAGCAAAAAACATGCTATTCGAATAAATTGGCAGCCTTTCCACTAACACATTGGACTGGCATATATGCAGATCACTCGACAGTTTTGAATCACTTCAATACCATTCCCAAAAACAACGACTACACCCCTTCCATTCAAAATTTCCTAACAACCATCCCAACCCGTCTATATAATGGGAATGGGATTCGGTATGGTTAGAAGAATCCGTTCAAATATCTACAGAAGACTGATGGTAGGTGGAGGTGTTTTCTCTGATATTCTTTAAATTAGCAGCTCCTTCCGCCTTCCGGACTATTGTAAGTACTGGCAGGAGGAGCTCATGGCGACACATGAGGCCTTGTCCTGGCTGAGGACTAATTTAATTTCTACTAGGGATATTAGCATTTTCGCAGACAGCCAAACGGCAATGAAGTCCTTGGAATTGTCTTCGAAAACATCAAAGGTCGCCGAAAAATGTCGATCATCTCGGAGATGGCACAGTTGTTCAATATTGTTTTGTGCTGACTGCCAGGGCACATTGATATTCAAGGTAACTGTAAGGCTGACGAACTCGCTCGGTACGGTACTATCCTTCTGATTATACCGCAACATCGGAATCTTGAGGTGCCTCTTTCTACACGTAAACTGCTATTGGGATTGGACTCAATTGGGAAAACCAACTCAAAATGGGCAGAGTCATGTTAAACTACGAGACAGATCTGGCCAAAGCTGGATCTAAAACGCTCTAAAACGCTGACTTTGCTCAAAAGGGCGGGTTTTAGCACCACGGTCGGTGTCCTAGCCGGACACTATGTTATAGGCCGGCATAACTGACTCGGTAACGGACTCGGCCTCTTCTCAAACTACTTCTGTATAAGTTGCCTGAATGAGAAGGACGAGGAGACAGTCCTACACCTTCCTTGTACCTATTCAGCACTATTCGCTTGGAGGAAAGCTCATCTAGAAGAAAACTTTTTCAACAGTCTCAGTGACCTTGCACCACGTGTTCTAAGAATTTTTTGTATGCTAGCTATCTGAAGGAGTAGGACGATTTCGCGTTTTAGGACTAATAGCTTACAAATTTCACCAAACATTTAGATTCCAAAATTTAATGTCCCTTCGTTATCGTGCGTTCGGAAGGACAGACGATCGGACGAAACGAATGACTGACAAACAGGATTTGAAGGTTTAGGCCACATCTGAATAAAATAAAAAATGAGAATAGAATTTTGTAATGGTGAAGCTACCGTAGAAGTTAATTTTGGTGTTTCGTACCAGAAACTCCACTGACTCCGAAAAACAACAAAAAAAAATCTTAAATAAAAATCATATAACTTTTTTAGGCGCGGTTCTATGCGTAACAAACTTTAGGGTTCAACCTTATAATTCTCTCTGATTTCATCTAGAGAGTATAAAAACTTCGCCTTCGCTCTTAGTTTAATAACTTTATAATTAACTTTTAGTTAGGCACCCATTTATTTGCCAATTGTAAGGGGTTTCTACTTGATATATTCGCTAAAGGAAAATGTTACTGATGATGCCTACTTTTCCAGAATTTTGATGCTCAAAGTCTTAAAGTATGTATAATATTTCGCAAGACTTTAAAAATTTAGTAGTTAATAAAGTTTTAACAAGTATTCTGCAACGTACCATGAGGTTGCCCAAGCTTCCTTCTGTTTTTTAACGATGAATTTTGTAACAAGTTCAAATTTTTAGTGTTTTTTTTCCTCGATTACTCTATGTGCAATGTATGACCTCTAAATTAATTGTGCACTTTAATGACGGTCAGTAAACTTAACTTCGTTACAGTTTTAAAAAGCCTACAAACAGCCGGTTATGTTAATGATACACAATTTAACCTTTCGAGAAATAATGTAAACAGTACACAAACTCGTTTATGAATGAAAGGAAAAAGCAAGCCACTTTGATCCTACGTAATTTTTCATTCCTTCTTGGTGAACTACGGAATAACAAATTGTTGTTTGATTAAATCAATTCTTTATACTTAACCGATAAATTTATCATTTTCATTACTTACGTGATAAATAACATCAAACAAGGAGGAGAGCAAATACACTGTGATAAATGATTGGGTCACTTTTTGGCTGCACAGTGCGGCTAGTCGTCAATTTCTTCGAGTGAATTTAATCAAGTTATAGGTAGACTTTATGTTGATGAACGATTTGTGTAAGGTTGAGTAAGGTCCGGAAATAATATTTAAATTATACATACTTGAGAAAGGTATCGCTGACCGATATCGGGCAGGGGTTCAATTAAATGTTTATACCAACTATTCACTGAGTACGACTGATTTACATTGGAATTATGTCATACCAGTCGACAATGAGCCGGCGGTCATTGGTGTCGAATCATGGCTAAACAGTTCTTCAGTGACAGTCGACTAATAAATTTATTACACTTGTCGCCAGCGCTATTGGTTCTGAGCTTAGATTTTTTGTGTTCATATAATATTTTTTGTCGTAAGTGGATCGAAGAACACACCGAAAATTGTACCGCTCTGTGCAATTCTTCATCGAAGTTTCTTATGGCATTTTCAGGTTCTTGATGATCGGACGTATAAGCATTTTTTCACACACTAAATTCAGAAGAGGTAAGCATATTGTTGATCAGGATTCTTGTAGGAAAGGTGACAAAATATTTGCTTTCATTCACAAGGATATATCCTTAGAGTAGTGTAGTGCAAATAGTTAATTATTGTATATAGTTATGATAAAAAAATAAAGCATTTATTAAAAAAAAAAAAAAAAAATTTGTTATGCCTACATAAGATAGGATTGGTCTCTTTGGGAGCAAAACTTGCATAATTTACGATTATGAAGATGAAACACCAGGACACATTCTCTTTGAATGGAAGAGACTTCCTCACAAAAGGCTTCGTCTCTTCGGTTAATGTTTCATGGAATCATCGGATTTCCAAACCATTCCTCTTCAAAAAAAAACATGTTTTAATCGAAAAATGTTGCTTTCACAGGAGTTAGGAGGCTAAAACCAAACCTCGATTTAAGTCATAGAGCTAGTGGAGACGACAAGCCACCGGTTTTGTATAAGGCGCTTTGAAGCCAAAAACACGATGAGAATTGAGACAAAACATGGTCGTTATATCAAATTGTTGTTGTCTTAGCGTGTGAGTAATTGAGACAGAACAGGTTCGTTATGTCAATTTGCTGTTGTTTTGCGTCCGCCTTTAACTCAACCGCTGCTTGTCATCTCCAGTATATACATATATATCTCTATGATTTAAGTGAAGAAGTCTGGAAGTGGGTGAAAAACAAAGCGTCCTAAACACTTGCAAGCTGGTTTCGAGAAATTCTAAAATTCATATCTTCTGCTCGGTTCATGTCGAAGGGTTGAATTTTTGTGATTGTTTGTATGATTAGATTAGGAGCGTAGATAGGTACTGACTGAAATTTTGAAGGAGGATGGTGGGTATGGATGTACCTATGTATGCATGATTCGAAATGAAACAGTATTTTTTAGGTTATCAGTCAAATAATACCTCACCATAAACTCGATCCGAACTTCATCCTCAACCTCAAGTAATAAAGTTGCAACCCGACTGACGACAGATTTTTTGCTATCGTGGCATCTTTGTTGGTACCATGATAATAGAGGGATTAAATTTCACTGTATTGCTGACATATGGGATTGTTTTTCAGAACAATAGCAGAGGTGTGTCGTGTGACGCGGATAAAATTAAATTAAGAAAAATTCTATTAGTACCTCGACTGTGAGAAAGGGTTAATGGTTTTAATCCTAAGAAAACGCGAACAAAATTAAATTAAGTCAACAATTATTATTAGTTTGTTCATATAAACATATTATTAATAACCTAACCCCTTTATTCCAAAGAATATTGCCCCTATATACGTTAGTATGCTATCACCAAAACTGGTAGCAGATTGTTAACAAGTTTGACTTGCATTTGTTTCGGACGAAAAGTTAACCAAGTGCTCAATCAAAAAGCAGACCTAATGAATAATCAATTCTAAAGTGCCCTCTAAATACGCCTTTTTATTATAAGGCATGTATTTATTTCCCTACTGATTTAGATAAAACGTTTGGGTCACCTGAAAACAATATAATCCGGCATCTTCGACCTCATCTCTCCGCAAATCAAGCCCACTCTGCAACATCCAAATGTGGCCAAACATCTCAACACTTGCGTATAGTGTACACGAGCATCTTGGGATCGAGTGATTGCATTATTTATAAAAAATGTCAATGCTGCATTTCGCTCACCAGCCACAAACAAGCAAAATGTTTACGGGGAGGGGAGGGGGGGGGGGGGCTTGAAATGCATCTTTTAATTTTTATGGGGCCGATTCGGTGCAACCGGTCGACGATTCAAAAATCGAAAGTCAAGGTGGGACGCTTTTAAAGGTGTATCGATTCGAACTCCAATTAAAGCGAGTTAGTACAGTGACTCAATGAAGTATTGGTACAAATCCACATTTTTCATTGCTTACTTTCTTATTTCGTAACAATAGAGAATTGTTATCGTCCTGATATTTCAAAAAAATTGCTACCATGAAATTTTATACAACCAAAAAGACAATGTCCGTCTGTCCGCCGTAAACGCTGTACTCTGTATGCAAACGCGCTTGAGAATCGTGGCTCATAAACCCATTGTGGAATGAAGTTAAGATTTTGTTTGGTTTATAGATTGAGTGTACTTCTTTAAGTGAAGACCTGAATTGTGTGTAGGGCTGGGAGGGGTGGATACCACTTATATTGGTTCCTATATGCATTTCAGGAAGTACTTATGATAGAAGGTTGAAACTTTTCTTTGAACGGTTCATGTTTGAAAATTGAAACTTTGTGACTATTTGGACGCGTACACTCCTATATAAGAATCAATATTTTTGAGGGTGAAGGTAGCATGTGGGTAGAGGTAGTGTGTGGGTTGAAGTTAGAAGGTGGAGTGAGCGGGTGAAAAACTCTGGACTATGGTATCTTCCGAACTACTTATGACAGAAAGATAAAATTTATGTTTGGGGATGGTGTAAAACAGAATGGCGACAATCTTTCAAAAAAATCATATTTTAAATTTTAGGAGCTGTTCTAAATAAAACCTTCAAATTTTCACACTAGCTAGGTTCGCTCGACCTCTGGAAATTATTAGGTGATATTCTCCGACTGGTTTCCATGTTTTACCCACATTATGGAGATTCTACACTAGCTTGTGAGATCTCCTGATGGGAGTAGTACTTTACACCGCATCTCAGCATTATAACGTTTCGGACTTCTACCCATAAAATAATAATGTTGAGCCCAGGCTGTTGGCCGATTTTTTTTTAGTTTTAATTATTCTAGTAGCATATCTACATGTAGGTACTAATTTTCAACATTCTTGCATAAGCCGTTTCTGCGACATGAAAAACCGCACCCCATTAAAAATATATTTTCTGGGATGTCTCTATGGTGGCTCTATATAGTTTTCGAAAAATTAAAATCATTCACCCTCTCCCACCATCACTCCCTGCACCTACACCCTCAAAATGTTTTCTTCCGCTAGAGGTTTAACGCTCTTAACTGCTGTAAAATTTTCAAGATCATATAAATGATAAATTTTTTGAGATATATAAATTGAATTTTTTTAAAATTGATTGCCCCCTTACTTTAACCCTTCACGTCACCCTCAAAAATGTTAGTAACTCTATATACAAAAATTAAATTAATTTATTATTTTAATAAAAAAGTATAGTTATCGACCTGAAAATTCCAAACAATTTGCTACTCTGGTACTTTATATTTTCGCGTTTTAGGATTAAGAGACCCCAAAAAACAAAACAAAAATATCCGTCTGTCCGCCGTTTAGCGTGCGGCGTACGCAAAACCGTTTGAAGGTGCGTAGCTCACGTAGCTCCTTGAGATATTAATTTGAAATTTGCATGATAGGTAGAATGGATGAACCTCTACGAGTAGTATTTTTCGGAGAGGTGCGAGTGTGAGGGAAGTGGAGGTGAGCGTTGTAGAATTTTGGTTTCTATATCTCAGGAACCACTTATAGGAGGCTGAGAGTTATTATTGTTGTTTCTATTAAGATCTTATTCTTTTCATTCCAGATGTCCCTCAAGCTTTTCCGGATCTTTACAGCATTGATACTAGTAACTTGGTGTGCACCATCGGTAAACAGTTCAGCAGTTCTTATAGCAGATTTTTCTATGACCCGTATGATTGAGTTATCAGCACGGTTCCCATTCTGCAGGCTCCATAAAGACAGGTACGTGTGTCGGAACAACTAAAATAAACAACGTGGCTCTGCAGTATTTCGAAGTCAGATAAATTTTTTATTTCAGAGGTGACATTCAGCGAATGCTACTTTCCGCTGATCAACGGCGAATTAGGCAAGTTCCAAGGGAATCTGTACTACAACTAGAAGCAGTTTGCCGCGATTCTGATGGAATGGACGGAAGGAATCAAGGAGGCTTGGGCTTTATATATCCCGGCACAAAATGGTGCGGTCCAGGTGAGAAAGCAATGTGTTAAGTCTTTTGTGTTGTTCATTGTGCATTATTCATCCCTTAATAAAGAATTATGTATGACAAGAATACCATTATAACAAAAATTAGAATAAAGAATTATGTGCAACAAGAATACCATTATAAAAACTCCAATTCATTATCTCTGTTACTAAGCCTACTTAAAAAAAAATGTATATATAAAGTTTTTTTTAAAGGAATTGGTATCTCTAATTAACATTTACCGCACTCAACATATAAACTTATATTATACAAATTAGAATTTGTTCTCTTATCAGTAATTCGAAATATAATTTATGGTCTAAAATTGTTCACCTCCAAACGCCTGCTCTTCACTTTTAAAAATGTATTTCTAACATACGCCTGTAGTATATCTACAAACTATTACAAAGTTTCAATTTTCTGTTTTGAACCACTCAGGAGATATTGACTTTAGAATCGAAAATCTCGAACGCACTGCTTTTTTCTCCTATTCCTATACCCTCTCAATCAAGTCGACCATCAAGTTCATTGCAAATGGTTCCCCTATATATCCAAGTCTCTCCCTCCTAGCATAAACCGTTCCTGAGATACAGTAAGCAAAATGTTTCGTTTAAAATGGTATCCAACTTCTCCCCTCCCTTCTCACCTAAAGAAGCTTGCTTTGTAGAGTTAGCTATGAGGTAAATCCCGCCTCCCCTTCGGGTAGGTAGGATAGGTAGGTACCGGTGGCTGTCCGTGAGAGCACGGACACACTTAGAAGACCTAAAAGGTCCGTTGTGATACCACAGGATCATCGAATCCGGTCCTACTCGTCGAACCATTTAGAGCTTGTAATGAAGCGTTGGATTCTCGCGACCTCCATTGTTCCAAGATCGCCAAGACAGTTGAAGAAGTAAGCTCCAAGATGAGCTTTCCTTCTGGCTGGACAGGTACGGAGAAAGTAAAGGACTGTCTCTTCCTCCTCCTCATCCTGGCATCTTCTACAGAAGTCGGATGAGAAGAGGCCGAGCCTTTCAGCATGTCGACCTATAAAACAGTGTCCGGTTAGGACACCGACAGTTGTACTAATGTCCTCCCTTTTGAGCATAGTCAGCCTTTTAGAGCGGTTTAGATCCAGCTTTGGTCAGATCTGTCTCGCAGTGTGACATATGTAGTGTACCATCTGCCCATCTTGAGTTGGTTTTCTCAATTGAGTCCACCCAGATTCTGACGTTTCGAGTAGCTCCCATAGAAAAGTTATGGAACCAAGTGTTTACGAATATTGATCGATCAGAACCCTTTCAGTAAGGAATTTTAAATCATATTACTTTTTTATGGTTACACGCAAAGGGATAAATCGTATGAGTCCTCCCTGCAGCTGCCATACATAAAAATCACCAAAATTGTAATTTTTTGCGTTCGGGGAATTACCTACAATTCTAGATACGATACGGAATTAAAAGCGTGAGATATGTTCCTTTTATTTAGAGTACCTAAACTAGAGTCCTTAAAATCGGATCCTGTTTGTTTAAAAAAATGTAAATCTGTTCACACTTACAGCACCCCGGTGGGTGATCATTAAACCTGTTTTCAGGATTTATTGATCTTCAATACCTAAGGGTGTGTAAAAGGATTGCATACGTTTTCACAAAACTATGAAGAAATTCGAGATGTCTATTAATGTTTATATTAACTTTTTAAATTTACGTCCATGATGAACCACTGATGAATTTTGAAAGTTGTATTTAATAAGGAGCTATTCTAATGGAAAAATTAGGATTCCAAAAAGATGTCAAACATGCGATGTTGCAATTCGATTTCAACCGCGGCGTGGACTATGACCCAAAAATTAAAATTAAGTTTAAAAGTGACAGTGGCGTAAGCATTTCTATTGCACCTGCACTTTAACCGCTTCTCATATTTTAACCAACTAAATAATAAAGTTTTGCACAAACTTTTGGCAAATGTTTTCTTCAATTTTCATATCTTATATTTTAATGTAGCTCTGAATCCCAGGGAACTAGCATAGTGACAAAGCAAATTTGTTTGTAGGTTTTAGAGGTGCCTGACTGGGTGCGATCTATGTTTCGATTTTGACCCTTCTATGATCCAAAAAGTATTCTGTGGCTTCCAGACTTTAATCCCTTTCTGGAATTTGTACCAAAAAATAATAAAGTTGCGTCCGGAATGTTGGCAAAATAATTACCTTTTTTAATTTATTATTACAGGGAACTTAGCTGCAGATTTTGGTGACTTGGGTCGTTATGCCGATGAGGATCTTTGCTGTCGCGAGCATGACCTGTGCCCCAACACCTTAGCTCCTGGGGAGTGTCGGCGAGGCCTTTGTAATAGTGGAAGCTTCACACGATCTCACTGTGATTGTGACGCTCGTCTTCGACGATGTCTACAATCCTTAAATACAGGTATGTCCCACTGTAAAAAAAATATGTACTGTTAAATAATAACGTCAATTATTTTTATACCATATTCATCGTTGTAGAAACGGGCAACACTCTGGGAGCAGTATTTTTCAACGTAGTACAAGTAACCTGCTTCAGGGAGCGTAGCCCGTGCTCAGTTTGGCAAAGGTCAGCAGTAGAATCAAGTAGTGACCTTTTCCCTGAAAATGATTGTCCACTTAGATTTCAATTGTCCGAATTCTATGTACCGCCCAACGATAAATTTATTGCGAGTGTAGCTTCGCCTGGTTTCAAGAAGTTTCCGAAAAACGAAATAGGAAGATCTTTCGATACTAACGACAACGACGTTAACTATTTCCAGGATAGGTCCACTCGGCTTGGAGTAAAGGTAGCCTCAATTGGGCTAGTTGCTCGGAGTTTGATAAGGGAAGCGGTTAATGGACCGATCAATGGCGTTATAGGATTTTTCCAAAGGACTTTCCAACACGGAAGTTGAAATTTATAGCTTAACCGTCGGAGCAGTATATTATTGCCCTAATTTGTTATTGTTTATTTTGTTTTTCTATGTATTTTCTTTTAAATATATCTTATAATATGATTTTTTTTTATTTCGCATACACTCCCAAATTCCCGTATCTGAATTTTGATGTCATCAACAGATAATTAAATTAAGGAATTAATTTTTGACACCTATATTTAGATTGGGATACAACAAAACCGTCTCGGACGAGCTCTGTTCACAATGGAAGTATCGACCATCTGAGAAATACGTCCCAAGTGCACCCTACAGGACGGTGAACTAGAAACCGATTTAATCCTTGCGATAACTTCACATCCTTTCCAGGACAACATGGAGCAATGTAATAAAATTAATAAAAAGTATTAATCGAATAATTTCCTTGGTAAACTGTAAGCATAGCTAAAAGTTTAAGATAATGAGATATTATAAATAAAAAAAATGTAGTTCCAAAGTGAACACAGAAACTTTTAAAAATTAATAATGGACTAACGACTTGCATTAATCAAAAGCACCTTATATTTTACAACTGTTAATTTTTTTACATGTAGGATTTATCTTTATATATAAGAGTGAATGTTTGTTTGTTTGTTTGTTCCGTATGCTCTCCTAAACTATCAATCCGATTGCGATGAAACTTTGGTGGTTTGTTGAGGGCACGCCCCCTGAGGTTTCTGTATTAATAAAATCATTTTACAATAAGTCACTCGCTAGTTGTTTAAACAAATGAGTATATTGCATATAGTTTAGTAGCAGTTCGTATGTTTTCGGTTTATGAACGCGGGCGATTAGCTTAATTGAACAGCGTTAGCAATGGAACCAATGAGAGCGACGGTGCAACGGGATCAACGAAGTAGTACGGGAGGTAGCGTTGCATTTTTTCGAGGAATTTTATACCGAATGAATTTCATTTATAATAGTTGATTAATATTCAATAATCAGAGCGTCAGTTGCCACAACCACGGTGGAATCTAAGGTTACAGTATGTTAAAGTGTTTGAAAAAAATTGTGCCATGAGTATTTTTATACCGTGCCAAAATTTACCATAGCGGACGATTTTAAAACACTTTCCACTTAAAGATGTTCAACGACAATGCCAAGCGTCGAATACTGATTGATGGATCACTGCCTGCAGTAATCATTCATCGATCTGAACAGTGATTATTTGCAGGATTTGCATTTACTCTGCTTGTTCTAATCCTGCCAGCTGGAAATACTCTCCCGTCAGGTGTCCGTCGATGACTGTATCTACGATGATACAGCGATAGATGAACTTAATGTCTCCATATTCTTCATTGGAGTACTCAGACATTTTGAAATTATTTTCTAAATTCCACTGATAACTTCTACTTTTCGCAATGTAACTGAAATTGATAAAAATATGAAGGTAATTCTGTTTACCCCATTCAAAAAGGCAAAGTCCTGTACCCAGTTTTGCTTACCACATCCAGATAATAGCATCATTTATATTGAAACTCATTTACATTTAATTGATTTCCTCAATACTTAAAATGGAAATGAATGGAGTATAAAAATTCTAAAGTAGAACCAATAATTTAAAAATTTGTTTGAACGGAAATTTGTATTTTCAAGTAAATATCTCAAGATCGGGTACAGACAGGTACAATTTGAACTGCAAATGAAAGGTAATTGGATTCCCTAAAAAACAAGCTATAAGACTTTGAATTCAGATTATAAGTTTTAGTACAGGTTCGAAACACTTTTCTTGACTACACTATATCTCCACAGATATTGAAAATTGACCCTCCCTGTAGAACAATTTTTGTCTCAACATGTATCAAGGAATAAAGCCTCAGTTACAATGGTTCCGATCCGATCCGGCAACGTCGGAAGGGAAAAATTTCTAGTGGGAATTGAATCCTGGACATCGCAGAAGCAATGTTTTCAAGACCTAGTACACTACCACTTGACCACACCCAGTCCCAACTTTATAAAGGGTTATTGAAAAACTCACTCTTAAACTTTTTTTTCCAATGTAAAAACGTCAGTCAAGGCTTTTAATTATGATGTATGTTTGGAAATAATCACAAATATCCTGTGTTTCATTTAAATACAAAATTGTTATGTCCGTATTGAATAACCCTTGATTTGTTGGTTGGTTTAACAGGGCCCAAGGTAGGCAAGTCGCCTGCGACTGCCGCAAGGTGGCAAATCGAAGTCGAGTACAACTCTATATGTTCTTGATATTTAATTCCGGATTGGCCAACAAATTCCTGGTCAACCGTCCAGAGAAACCTGTGCATGCTCAGGTATTTTTCCGCACACGCGGTTTTCCGGAGTCATGTAGTCGACGAGCTAAAATCTCATACATTTCTTTGAGACATGGTTATTATTTTTTCCGGAAGGCGGAGTCGAAAAAAACGGACCATGACTTAAGATTGGATTTGATAAACAATCACATTTCTGTTGCTGCAACGAGATTGTGGGAGTCTACTCCTGCCACATTTCTATGGTGACCTACCTACCTCCAAAATGTTCTGGATTCGGGTTCGTCATGGTTTGCGAACCTTTGCCTGCTGGGTTGTAACGCGGGTTCGAACCAGGATTGAGTACATACCGCACACACCCACCATTAACTATTTTAGTTTCGACTAGAACCTTTAACAGCTGCATGGGTAAACTGGGCAACAGCTGAGTGCGTTCTCCTGGACTTTTTTTAACATAACTATGTCGCCATCTATATGCCGGGTAAGTAAGCAAATTAAGTCATGAATACGCTGTACCTGCAAGTGCTGTTTATATTCCAAGGTATGTAAAACACGACCCGACCGTGTGATCGGTCGTGTTCTTTACTAATCGTAATTCAAAATCTCGTTTCGCTTGGCGTTTCCGCTTTAGTTCCGGAGAGGGAACGTAAATCAGGCTCCACATAACAAACTGCATTTTAGCTGCTCCACAAACCACAATATCCAATTGGAATTCAGCTGGCCTTCCCCTTTTTCCAGTAGCTTGGATACAATTTTGGAATTGGAATGTGGAGCTTGCTGTTGTCAGCAGCAACAGCAACAGCATCCGAAATTGTCCATTCCCCAGTCACATCCAGTTGTCGTCGCGAGTAGGTGTTCAAGTTGCGGATCGATGTGTCGTGTTGTTATCGAAGTTTTAGCTCGAGTTGTTTAGCGCTACGTTACAAGAAGCGCTTTCGCCGCGTACATAATTTCCGCGTTTGGTCGTACTGAAGATGTAAAGCCGTTGAATTCGACTCGAAACGGACACCGAGCGCGTGAAACCACTCGGCAACGCCGAATTAGTGCCGAGGCGAAGTGAAGTTATGTCGGCCGTCGGGAAAAGGAACGAGCAGAAATTCCTGGGCTGAGATTTACGTACGTACGCGATGATCATGTGCTGAGTTGCGAATACATACGACGTGCGTGAGTGTATGGTGTCTGGTTGTGTGAGGAAGATCGACGCGTATTCCGCCAGTGTGTGCGACGTAACCATGGTGAATTGATGAAAAAAGAAAAGTTGCAACGATAGTGCCGTGCTCGGAGTGCCTGCGCTGGAAAAGGAAAACGTGAAGGTGCTCTAAAAGTCGGAAGAAAACGGCGTAGTGTGCGCAAGCTATGGTTTTTCTTTTGCCGAGTGTTGTTTTTTTTTTTGTGTCATAGCATAGCTGGCTGGAATTGCCCAACTGTGTGATTTTCGGCACGGCGGGATTTTGTAAACAAAACCTTTCACTCGCCTGAGAATTTGTTGGTGTTGACAGTAGTGGAACTTATTAGCACGTTCGGGCCGAGGGAACGACGAAACAAAACTCTAAAAGAAAACAAAAGGCCGCACCAACACTTGAGACTCCCGCTGAATCATCTCCCAATGAAGAACGGCAAGATGGTGAATAGTCGAAAAGGTTTGCAACCGCTGGAATTTGAGGAGTGCATCGTCGATAGTCCCGAATTCCGCGAGAATTTGAACCGTCACGAGAAGGAATTGGATCACACCAGCCAACAGATTAAACGGATAATCAAGGAAGTGCGGGATTTGGTATCTGCTGCCAAAGGTAAGATTTTACCTGTTCCAAGAAAATTTGACGTTGCACAAATCGCGTTCAGATCTCGACGCAACAAGTGGATTGCGCTGATTTGACATTTCGCATTCCGAACTCGTTTAGCGAAGTGCAGTGTGCATTTTTTATTTATTCGACTTTTTATTTTTGTCGGTACCTCGTACAATTTTAATAATTAAGTTTTATGATCGATCTGGAAATAAAAAAAAATTGTTACCTTGAAATTTTGAAGGCGCGTAGCTCGCAAGTCCTTTGAGATAATGCGCTGAAATTTTTTGGTCGGGTAGGTTGGTTGGGTATGAAGAAGGAGGAGTGTTTTAGACGAACAGTTTTGGTTTCTAGATATCAGCAGCCGCTTACGCCAGGAGGCTGAAATTTTGAACTTATGTAGAACTATGTAAGCGACTCAGTGGTATAGGAGTGGGGAAAAAAACTGATATCGAAACATTCTAAACTTCATATCTCCTAAACGGTTTATGTCAAAAGGTTGAAATTTTGTGATATGCTAAGGGTATACTAAGAGCCTGGACAAGGATTAAAATTGGATGAGGGGAAAGGGTAGGTAGGCGTCCTTTTTTCTCCCTTGTCCAGTACAGAGCAGGTTAGCGAAAACAACCACACTTCTATAACCAGCAGTGCAGCCATTCTGGTCCATAAAATATTTAAAGGTTAAAGCTCCTACTCTGCTCTAGGTAAAGTCGAAAAAAATACACCTAATGTCTTTGGGGTGGAGCTGGAAGTGGGGAATAGAAATTAAATCGACATGTTATATCCCAAAAACCGTAACAGATATTTTAAAAGTCTTACAGGAGCTAGACCCAGTACATCTCTAGCGGAAAAAAATGTCGGATACGAGTGTCGGTGTTGATTGGTAGGAAGGGTTAGAAAGAGAAAACTTCTGATCTTTATTTATCGAAAACCGCAAAGATTAGAAAGAATATAGCATAATCTTAGTGACTATACACCAAGGCATCTTAGAAGAAAAAAATTTTTGATAGAAAATTGTTTTTGGAAATTGGTTTGTAGCATTTGTGGGTTTGGGGGTGGTTTTTCATATCTCGGAAACGTCTTATGATAGAAAGTTGAGACTTAGCTCGTATATTTAAATGTACCATAGAGTAACTTCGGGTAAAGTGGTATAGTGTGATATTTCCATTATTCATGATATTATGGTAGCACTGTTTTTGTGATCAGGAATGTTATGTTAACATTATATCATGACATGTTCCAGCAGGTTCATTAGTTAAGCTGTTGTTCAGCAGTTGGATAAAGAAGCTCGAATACTAAATCACCAATTTTTTTTCTCGGTTAATCGACTGTAATTTTGAAGCCAAAAATCGATGGTAAAAAAAATATTTTTGTTATATTTGTTCCGTGTTGTACATTTTACATTTTACTGGGGTTAGTTTTCTGAAATTTTTATCATTTTAATTTTTTACGATAGAATTAATGTTACAATTTGCCGTCGGACAATGTGGTATACGGTATACCATATGGCGGCTATTGTGGTATACCTTTTCTTATGCTTTCGCCATACATAAATTTAAACTATGAAATTGATATCATGAATTTGGTTCTACTATGTCTAACATTTACGTATACATGTATACTCTTGCTAAGAAGGCATATTTTCTTATTTGTTTTTTTAATTTTTATTAAAATTATTACTTTTATAAAATTGGCTTTTCATATTTGTTATTGTTGTACGCAAAAATGCACATAATTCATTTTGTTTAATAAAAATAGAAATAAACATAATAATACAACATATTATAATATAGATTTATTAATAATCTAACATATAAAATTAAGTCAGTTTTTTGGTCAACCGCGATGAAAATCTACACCTGTGAACCGTTTCCTCCCAAATTTTGCATCGACATTCTCGAGACTACCGGACAGGTCGCGAACATAATTATATATTCCCGAAACTGGTGGTTCGCGAGTTATTTCAACATTTGAATTTTTTAGTAAGTTGAATCAGATGAACTTAACTTAGAATTAAAAATTTGCAACAGGCAGTCGTAGCCGAGCGGGTAACGCGTCTGACTAGAAATCAGATGATGAGAGGTTCGAATCCTGCCGACCGCGAACATGTGAGATTTTTTTTTTAATTTATTTGTTTCGATTTTACTACCGGCTGCGAACACGTGACGTGAGTAACAGGGGCGATGAAACATAATTATGCCATATATTCTCGAAATTGGTGGTTCGCGAGTTATTTCAACATTTAAATGGATGAAGTATGGAGGATGGTGGATTGATAATGGAGGATGGTGGATGGGGGATGGAGAAAAATTAAAAATATAAAAGGAAAAATGAATCGTGAAAAATTAAAAATGAAAAATGGCATTAATTTCTCCTGTTCCTTGAGCTGAGAAAGTGTACCCGAAACGGGAGTAATGTATCAACAGGAGAAATAGGACCAATGGATAAACGGGAGTAACAGGGGCGATGGAACAGCGTGAGCGTAGCGAGCGTAGCCGGCTAGTTTAATATAAAATTAAGGCAATATATAATATTTGAAATAGATTTCGGTTAATATGGTATAGTATACCACATTACCCATCCAATGTATACCACATTACGTTTTCTTCGGTGCACATTTCATCTGACTGGGCCAGATCGTCGAGTTGATTGTTCGGGGCATTTTTGCACGTATTTACGATACATTTTTCGTCATGCCTGTGTGTTTACCGTGCTCCCGCTCGTGATCCGTTTGTTGTACGAAAAACTGGTTTAAGTATACGAAACTTGTAGAGAATCTAGTCCTCTACAACTTTGTCATGTAAATATGTCACTTACATATTTTTAATAAAAATGGTCCAAAAGTTTAAAAAACTGGGACAATCGCCTAATTTTTTACACCTTACGCTTATTATTAGCAATAAATAATTATTTTACAAAAAAGTTGTTCAGTTAAAAAAGATAGAGAATTTAATTCTCTATAAATTTGGTTCATTTATAGCGAGAAATGCAAAATACGGCTACAAATCGACAAAACAGAAAATTCAAAATTTCAGGCACACGCCATATCTAATTTTGGTCTAAAACTGTGATTCCCTATTCTACTCCATCGTTGGAACCTAACTACGTCAAAACATTTCGCCTTTTAAATGCAATTAAATAATTCTGATATTTACTGAAATTTTGTCTAAAATTATCGGACTATACTCGTATGCCATAGCCGCACTGATATGTAAGTCATAAGGGATACCTTCAGATATCACCTGGTGTGAATATTCAGAATCATTGTAATATTTAATGTGTTCTACGTACTTATATAAGAATTATCTTTATACAAATGAGTAATTGAACTGCACATTTTTTAAATAGCGCAATGAAAAATTCGCGGTGTAGGGGACGCAATAAAAACTGCTAGAATATGCCAAACCCTCAACAAAATCTGCAACATAGTAATAGCGAATTCGCACTTTTTTTACTGTTCGTTATTGAACAATTTCTTAAATTATTGGACGAATCATTTTATGCTATAAGACGCTCTAACACCCATAGTTTTCATTAAAACTCGGATGCAATAGTGTCGGAAATGTATTTTTTTTATCGGTAATCTATTTGTTACAATATTGTGGTACGAAGCTATTTTCCTGCACTTTTTTTTCAACTGGCAAATAGTTAGTGGCATAACAGCATTATTAAGTTCTGTATTTGCGGGAGTCCCCAACACTTGTTTTCATTTGCCTTATTAAGACATCAGTGTTATCTGAGCTCAGTTTTAATTAAAATTCCCCCATTAGAAATAGTGTTTTTTTCTTTTAAAGAAATTAGGGTTTTTTACTTTTCCAGTTTTATTTGTTTTTTAATAAGATTCAAAATAAGAGCACTATCCTGTTAGTTTCTAGGCTTTAGAACGACACCTCCGTTAAATGAATCCTCTAATTTAGATGTTAGTAGCTGTTCTTGCTACTGAAGCATAGGTCATATTACCTTTTTCCTCCGTCAACTGAACTACTTTCAACAGCGCTTACCATTTTGATCACACACTATCAAATACCTATTAGCTGGCATTCCGGACATAGTCAAAGCACCTTTACTTACCTTACCTTATTTCAGTAACTTTGAACAGTCCTTTTCACTTTCAATTATATTCATACGCTAATATGATGCCACTTCTTACAAATTCCTTCTCATTAATTGCATTTTCATTGGTTTTAACTAGTTTTTTACACTTCCCGTAATTTCTCTGTCATCATCACTGTCCGCTGTCACCCAAACGTGTGTACATATTGCCCCAAACATTCTACCAACCTCAAGAAACCGAGTCCAACGAATCAAGCTTTGCTGGTCGAACGTGTAAAGAAAGAATTGAATTCTATAGGATACAGGATTTTTGTATATTCGAACCGTAAGGTGACGTAAAGAGGTGGTATGCGTTTTTACGAGTTTCGATATAGTCATATCTCTTATGTGTGATGTGATGAGATATTAAATTCATTTTAGTTTTAATATTTTTCGATATTCAACACCTAAGATTTACAATTTTTTTCACGAATTCCGCTATACATTGTAAGTCCGATGACATATAGAATCCCTATTTACTTTTTCGTGCTTTCTATGTAGTCTTCTTAAAAATGTAATTCCAGGATTTTTTGATATACAATCCTAGAGAGGGTGTAATATGGTTGCATACATTTCTCAACATATCTTTTAGGTCTGAAAAGATATCAAATTCGTTTGTGTTTCTACGCGCTTTCTGTGGAGGATGTCGTGACCGGAAAAAGAGAAGAAGTGAGAATGTTCTATACTTAGGATGGGTTTTCAATATAATGACATGATCGTCAAAGAAGAAATTTCATGATTATTGGATATTTAGCCCTAAAGAGGTGTCAGGGGGTAACATACGTTTTCACGAACTCCTTACAATATCGCCTTGGTTTGATTCGATATGAATTGATTTTTACCGTTTTTTTAATAAACGAACCCATCAGGGTCAGGTGTTCTATGATATTGCCGGTAATTGGTTACTTGGCTTCAGTTTGGTGCCAGTTAATTTCCCACAAGTGCCGCGTGTCCTGGAATCCAGAACACTTGGGTGCCAGCATTACTGCTACAATTTTATCTCGGATGAGCACTATGAGTTGTTCAACCGGGCGGGGAATATTTAATGCTGCCGTAGCAATTCTTGAGCCTCTGAAGATAACTGTTATTGCGGCCTTGGTGGTAGTTTTTTGAAGAGCGAAAAGTTCCGCTTCGTAGGCTCTGGTGCTAGGGTGCAGTTTGAACTGATCAATTATTGGTGCGAGATCTTGTTCCAGAAACACGACGATAGTTGCTGCTGTATGGTTTCAAAAATTTTGAGCAATCCGTATAAATTTTTACGTAGCCTGGACGACAAGCGGAAACATAAGTAGATATAAGAAACCACCTTCCTATCTAAACATTGGAAAACCACGAAAGCAACAATTCAGGACCCAAATATGCCAATGGCTACATCGAAACTACTCACGGTCACTATCTGTGCAAAGCTCTACAACCTGGATGTGTAGCTTGCCAGCAGCATTGCGCTCACACCAAGGCTTTCTTCCAGTATCGCCCTCATCCAATTGAAGATCTGTCAATTATTATCAGCCCTGATATGTTACTAAAACTCCTTACTTACTTGAAGATCAGGAATAGTCTGTAACACCCATAACTTCAAGCCAATCCTCAAGTCCCTTCCACTAAGTAACAGTCATAACATAACCGCCACGTAATACCTAATACGTACAATAGTGCCATATGGCTAAAGGAGTTGAATAGGTTTTCACCTAAATCGCCCTCTATCTTAGCTCAGAAGAGATATCGAATTGGTTTTTACTTCCAAGAGTTTTCTGTTTAATAGCCTAAGAACCTATATCATGATTTCCATGTCCATGTCCTTTATCTCATATTGTATCTAACTGGCTGAAATAAACAAACTTCTATACAAGGCTCATGGCGTTTGTTCTTATTGTCGAAAGACAAGTGTTCCGCTCAACAACACCATCGACTCTTCTCTCTTGCTAAAACTCCATACACTTCATTCAATTTTAAAGAAAATTACATTTTTCATAATACCATAGCAGCTAAATATTTTTTCAATTATTTTTTGGTGTCAGATGATTCTTTGACACAAGACACGCACTTCCCGACTGCTATCAATCGCTGCGAGTTCGCAAGTGAACGATGTCATTGCACTTCTTCGAATAGCTTTCATACAAAAAACCTTAAATTGCATAATTGCGATAATACCACGTTGATTAGAAAATCGTTGAAGCTAGCAGTTTAAAAATTTGTGCTTTATAATATTTTTCCATTTGAGAGTACGGCAACAAGAACAACCCTTGTATCTGATAAAAATTCGAAAATTATTCACATGGTGAAAAGTTCCAGGTATGGAATTGAAAGAGGCATATATGTATGTATTGTTATTTTCCTTCGAGCAGCAACAAAATGATAGTCATTGAAAAAGAGCTTACTGTTTGTTCAATTCTCATTCTGTATCATGTCACCTAGAGTATCACACGATTAGCTTGCTGTCAATCGTGACTGCGGTATGTTTCTTTATCACCTTAATTTAAGAACATACATATGTAGTTACAATTTGAAAACTGAATTTTGGTATCCAATCCCAACAACATCATACTCCCCGCATATCATCGTCTAGTACGTAAATAGTGACAGGATAAAGTATTTGTAGTTCTGGTAATTCGTCCCAAAAGTGAATAAAGGCTTTTCATTGACTGACGCCGATAAGACGCTCAGTGCACTACCGTTTTCAAATATCTGTTTCAAAACTTTCGGAGCTACAACTGTTTTATGTAATAGCCAGGTTTTGTTAAAATATCAGCCCCGCAGCGATTGGCTAGGTAGTTGAATTTCAAAGGTCAGAAGTGTTGTATATCGCTGTTCGATTATTTACAGTGGTAAACATTATGATAAACACTACACTTGGGGCTTAGTGTCCGTATTTATTTAAGATAGACCTTAGTCATGCGGACGTTTTTATTTGAATATTTCCACTGACTATATTATCTTTACTGTGAGAGACATCTGGAGTCAAAAATGTACACAGTAAATAGATTCGTCCGATCGGAAATAGTGTCCGCAACACAATGTATGATTTGTTAGTACAGTTGAAGGTCTACGGAAACTTTCAACTGGTTTATTGTGTGCGATTCGTAACGTATGCTGGGAAAAGGTAATATGTTTTTTTTGAACATGTTAGTTTAGCAACTATTGCCTGTCCTTTCAATTTGCAGACCGCTCCAAAGTCGCATGGTACTCTACGCTGAAATTTTTCGTTAAATCCAATCGCGACCTTTTTCAGAGTTTCTCATAGGCACAAAATCATCTTGGTTGGATTATTCACCATCGTCATGAAAAACATCATTTAAGGTGCGCACTCGTAACAAATCAAGGTGAAGCGCGCACTCCAATTCAGGTGTTTCGAATATCGTGGTATAAAAATAAAATTAAATCCATCCTACCTACGTTGCATGTTGGCGCTTTATAGTTAGTTGCCCACTACCAGTTGGATAAACCCCAGAAAGTGCAGTCCGTAAACTTGTTTCTCCATTCAAAGTTCGAATGCGCCATCGTACTGCTATTTGAAAATGAATATCGAATGGCATTACATTTATCTGCGTTATTAGCATTCAGCACTGTTAGGCATTCAGCATGAGGTTCGCTTAAATATTACGTAAGACGGCGTTTAACTACTTCTGGTGTGTAAGGGTATACATTCGATGCTATTAGCCGTTCGTCGATCTGCATCCCTCCATCGCGGAGAATGCCAATTTTGATTGCTAAAGTTTCATGGTAATTGTCGATTCGTGCCAATAAACTCGAACTTGTTTTTAATTAACGTGTAGGGTTCAAATGGCTGCTGAAAAATAACGAATTTGATCATTTTCAGATTTTTTAGCGACGCTTAACTAGACTTTATAGGCGTGAATGAATCAGAATGGAACTATGTTGAGTGATAATGAAAAGCCCGATAAAACGCCTACAAAATAAGTTCATACTTAGATATGTATATATAAAACATAATATCAATTCTCTAGTCCCATCCCACGCCAGTTTACTGCCTCTTATCTAAAAAGTAATTTTTTCGCTTGCGATGAATAATAATTTGGTTTGAAGATACAACGTACGACTGACAACGAGACAATTCAAAATATATTTCAAATTTATTTTAATTACTCCGAGGCGTGTATGTATTAGTGGACTATATTGTTAGCGGCACTTGACAAAGCCAGCCAAAGTTGGAAGCAAGCGATTCTGAATTTGCCAGTTCCATCTGCTGATACTGCAGTGGCTTGCATGATTTTAGACTATTTTATTTATTTAAAAATATTAAACATTCCGGTGTACCCGAGTTTTATCTCCCAACCTATTTCTCATCTTTATTTACGACCTTCTGTCGTCAACTCTCACTCCAATCCATAGTTTTGCAGATGATAGTATATTGGACAATGTCTTTAATTGTAAGAAATGTGTGAGAAATTCTTTTCAGCGTCTGACTTAGCTACAATCTACAAGTCATATATCAAAACACGTCTTTAGTACAATTCGCATATCTGGGCGGGGGCTCCTAAATTCCATTTAGCCTTGCTCAATCGCGTTCAAAAACATGCGTTCCGACTAATTGGAGACGAAGCCTTCTATAGACTCCCTTGAGCATCGTCGAAATGTCGGAGTACTCAGTATTTACTATCGATATTTTCATGGTAAATGGAGTAAAAGAAATAATTCCCCCACTCTTAGTCGCCCCCCGGAACACTCACCAAGCTTCACACGACCGCGAGTATACCGTTCAGCCCCATTCGTGGAGAACAGAAATTCAGGCAGTCCTTTATCTCCCGAACATCCGTAATGTGGAACGCATTGCCTGCCGGCCGATCAGTTCCCTGATAAGTATAACCTTCAGCAGTTCAATAACAACGTTCACCGACATTTCAGACGCTTCCTATCCGTTCCACTACCCTAAAGCCTAAATCCCCTATCGCACCATTCTATCCCCTACTTATGTCGTTCTAGCAGTGCAATCGCCTTAAAGGGTGAACCGCAACGTTATAACGACGGCCGTAAAAAAGTAAAAAAAGCGGTATTTTGTGGATGCTCAGTGACCTAGGTGGCTCTCTTTTGGTGCCCAGTGTAATCGGTGGCTTAGCACTGGGCTCGTTTTTAAAACTTAAACTACCGGAGAAAAACTTGCTGAAAGACCGAACTTGGCACGCCTCCAAAATCGGTTAAATTGCTGGTAACTCGGATCTGAAAAATTAAAACAATTATTTATTTTAAAATTGTTTGAACTTATGAAAATACCTCTTGAACTTTCGGACTCGCCACCTCCTCAATCCATTTCCAGTTTTCGATTTGTCAATCGCAATTTCTTAACTTGAAGTTTGGATGTTCGAAATACGCCCTTTTGTAGGTTATGGTATGCTCTTCTAGAACAATTTTGAGGTATCAGTCTATACAGTGACTCTAATGCTATCAAAGTTTCCGATTCCTAGCGTAAGGTGCCGCGGAGTTATAAAATTTTAAAATTCTCTCAAAAGGGTTATGACCAATAGAGGATTGCTTTACTTTTTTACGATGACGCTAGTGTCCAAATCGTACCTCCCTGCTGTATGTACCACTTCCAGCCTTATCGGTTCAGTGAGCACGTCCTCCAGTTTTAGAATCCTAGCAGTGATTTGTTGTCTGCTTCAATAGAAACCGATCGGCCACTTCACCTCCTAGTGTTTCGTTGGTCTCGTAATGAAATAACTCTAGAATTACTTCAAGGCCTAGGCCCGATTTGGGCTGTTGAGCCATTGATTATTATTATTCAATAGAAACCTCCCAGCGCTTCCGTGTTTTTTCAACTGATCTTTGTTCATTAATTTTTCCCTTTAGTGCGCGTTTGGGAATTCTTCAGTCATCCATCCGCACCACATGACTAGCCCATTGTAGTTTCTTGAATTTTATGAGGATCAACACTTCTGGATTATCAAAGATTACATACAATTCTCTATTGTTTCGTATTCTTAAGATCGAGTCCTCTCTCTCACAGGTGCGAGGATTCTTCTGAGGACTTGTCTTTCAAAGGCATTAACTAATTTTTCGGAGGCCTGAGTTAATATCCCGTTTCGCTGCCGTATCATAGCACAGTTCTTATAATTGTTTTGTACAGTTTATGCTTTGTTTTCGTATGGATATTTTTTTTAATTTTTGGGAGTATTATTTACGTTCATTATCACTCTTTTAATTCCGATGGATTGCTTCCATCCTTCGATATATTTGAGAGAGATACCAAGATATGTACAGAGATATACAAAGTACGTTTTCTAGATTAAAGTCTCCTACTGTAATATTTTGTCTGATTGGCGTATTTTTCCTGGTTTGTTTCATGATTTCTGTTTTGTTTTCGTTAATACGTCGTCCAACTTCTCTTGCTACCTACCTCAAGATTTACAAATATTGTCAGTTCTAAAGCTGTAACTCAGATGATTTTCTACTCTGTTGGCGATTCCAGCCACTCTGACAATTTAAGTCTCATATCTGTGTCACCTTGTGTTCTGATGCGTACTACATCAAGTTTGCGAATGGTGTACCACTTTTCCTTCAAATTTCAAGTAAATCACAATTTTAAAACACAATAAAGCTAAACTATATTTTGTTTTTATTATTTATTTATTTTATACGCCGGATTCTATACATTTTTAGAAAATACGTATTGAATGAAAACATCACCCCGTTTCAATTTAGAGTAGAGGTCATCATCATTACCTGGAGACTGTACGCATGCCCATCACAGTATAATTTGACGGCAACAATCATAAAATGATTATAAATTAAATTCATTGTCGTAAAATATGAGACATGAGAAAATTTACCGATCGCACGTTGTGGTATGCTTCTTTACTATGAATACGAATAAGTGAGTCTTATATCCAATAGCCAGACTTTCAAGCGTTCCAAAAAAAATTTCATTGTAGGAAATTGTTGACTACCACCACATCTCGCATGACTAATTAATTTATGCACAACTGATTTTCTAAATTGTATGCATTTTCACCTTTTAGTATCGACAGGGACAAGGAAGGTAATCGGCATTCGTTTCAGCAAGCAAACCCATATTCGCCAAGTCGCTGTGGCCAATTTAAATATGTGACATACGTGATTTATTTTTAACTTTCTTTAATGTTGAATCAAAAATAACGCCAAAACTTAGATTATGGCGTTAAATTCAGGCAATGAAAATAATTTCTTGGCCTTTCACTTTTCAATAAGAACGTGTTGTCGAAGGATGTAAACTACTCATCGTAATTGCTGAATTTGCATAATACTTACAAAAGGTACAGCCGCTGATTATAAACATGGAATTCTGTGAACCATTCTGTGTTTATAATAACTTCATGAACGGATCATTTTGCTACAGCACTCAGAATTCACCAATTATTTTATGTAGTCTGCAACAACTTTTACTTCTGGATAACGATCCAACTATCTTTCCGGAGAATACAGCTTGAGGCTAGTACGAGCCAGATAATAACGTATGTTCTTTGCACTCAAATATATATCCTTCATATATAATTTTTTTTACCAAGCTGCAGTCACAACCCCTGTTTGCAATTACGAGATTTTTCCGTATTAAAGCTCCAAAGGAAAAGGGGTTAAGTGTGTTTTCACGAAATTTTCATAATTCAACCCTATGCAATATTTAAAAAGGTTTTACTTTACTGTATTTGTAAGAGTGTTTCAACAAGGACATTCAACTTTTGAATGTAAATAAAACAAGTTGTGTGTTAGATATCCACCCGTAACGCTGTTCAAGTGTCCTAGCATTGCTTTGTGGCTCGTATCCGAGACGTCCAATTTTCGACGACATTGTCGTATAAATCTGGCTGAATGGATGGCGTTCGTTAATTTGAATTAAACGTCATCAATTGTTTTCGGATTATACGCATCGACCTGCGATTTAAAATAGCCTCAAAGAAATAAGTTTGAAAAGGAACAATGAAGTTCACGCCACCACCGCGCGAGATAACGATGTCCTCAAAACGGTCGTGCAGAATGTCCATCGTGACATGTGCTATGTGGCACGTACCGCCATCATTTTGGAACCCCATCTCGTCCGGTATCCATGTCATATCATCCAGTTTAGGCTGCATGAAGTTGCTTGTTATCGATCGTTTGATGGTAATAGCAATGCCAGTTTCGTGTTGTAAGAAGTACGGATCCACAAATCCCTCAATGTATTTTAGTCGCTAGAGGACATCAAATTAAATTTCACTTCTAAAAATGGATTTAAGGTACTTTAGATATTTAACCCTAAGGGGAATGAAATGGGGGTAAAGTGTGTTTTGTAGCGGCAGAAGTAGAAGCGACAGTAATGCTCTTTCTTCGTTCTTAATTCCAAAATTCTGTTTCTGCTTCACTACTGACAACATAAAACCCTTAAGAATTGGGAATGTTGTCTGCAATCAATGGAAGTGTTGAATGTGTCAATATTATACTCGTATTTACTAATCATTTTAAATTAAAAACTCACAAAACTAACTGAAACAAAATATTTTCGTCCGCTGAAACAAGAGTCTAACATACTTGTGACTGTTGGTAGTTAGCATGGACACATTTTTCTTTGCATCTGCTTTTATTTAAATTCATTAAGGGCGTAACACAATACCGACAGAAACTGCAACAGCAGCGACAACAGTTCTGCTTTCTGCACTGCTTACTGTAAGCCAAAAAATGTATTATATAAGTTCAACCTAACTATTGCTTAGTGCAATGAAAAGCGTGAATTGAGGATTTATCCTGCTGAAAAATACTGTTTTCCATTCGAATGATCTTCCATGGGCGGAGTCAAATCGTTATCCAACAAATCAATGTCTATGTACCTACTTCCAAATTAATTTTTTTTAATGAAGCCAATTGACGATCTGGAAGCATGATCAAAATCTGTCTAAACAATAACGGAACTCCCACCAAAATTTCGTCTAATCTTGGGAGATTTCCCAGTTGCAAGTCGCATGACAATTATGGATACAACCATCAGATCCGTCTAAATGAACTTTCTTTTCATCTGAAAAGATGACAATTTTCCAAATTATCTTTTTCCGTAAAATACAGCCGATCAACCTTATGGTATCGTTTGGCACTGGTTTTCTGCAAGGTTTTTTATATTTCAAATGTTTAGATGACGATAGAATTTGCTGAACTCGCTTTTTAGTAAATTAGGTAAATTCAACGTACTTGGTTTTTTCACGTGGTGCACCGTCAGTCGCCGTTATAACTCGCTGTACCTTGACGTTAAAGTAAAGTAGTTACAGAGTTTTGCAGAGACTTGGGGCTGGAACGAATTTTCATATCCATCCGGAGCTGTTAAGATAATCAGTTGTTATTTTTCGAGATTTCAACGAGGCTATCAAAGAAAGGTTTGCCTAATGCACGAAGTCTAACTCCAGCTAAGTAGGGCTGGACACTCGCAATGGAGGTGAACAACAGTTCCCTCTTATTTGCGGCAATCGACGTTAAAGGGAATACCCAGTTACGCGTGGTTTAAGCAGTATTATTCGCAACATTGTCGGAAAGACAGTTTCTGTTTACCCTTTTTATTGCTGTTTTTGCCATAATTTTGTGTTTATTTTTTCGGAGCGCGATATTTTTAAGGCAATTTTTCTGTCTGGTAGTCTCGAAAACAATAATAATAATAATAATCAATGGCGCAACAGCCCAAATCGGGCCTAGGCCTTGAAGTAATGCTAGAGTTACTTAATTTCGAGACCAACGGAACACTAGGAGGTGAAGTGGTCAGCAACACGCACGTCCATGATTATTACCCCGATTTTAACTCAGGTACTCATTTACAGCTGAGTGAACTGGTAGTCCGGCACTCAATCCCATTCTCGAAAATTACTTGTTGCCAAGAAGATTCGAACCTGGTACTAGGTGCACCGAAGGCAAGTGCACTAGTCTCGAGAATGTCCATGCAAAATTTGAGAGGGAACGGTTCACAGGTGTAGATTTCAAATTGAAATGAAATTGCGCTATATGTGCTGAATCTCGATCCTTGCGACTCATTGGCCCAGATGTATGATGTACAGTTCATGAAAAGGTCCTAAAATCATAAGTCACTGCAATATACATACTTAACTTGGATTAAATACAAATTATCAATTGCAATGCAATGAAGAAATCAAACTGTTGCCTCGAAACAATAGTTTTATTGCTAATTCGTTTGTAGAGGTACTCGGTATATCACAGTACCTTGGGCGGCAGCTGTACCAGACAACAAATTATTTTCTAAAGTCAGCAAAAAAAATTGTAAATGGATTTGAAACCCCCTCCGGCGAAGCACTTGTTTTTAGTTTTCTTTTCTTCTTTTTTTTTAATAATAATAAAAACGTTACTCCAGTTAAAGGAGTGAATACCCTTGACTCCGTTAGAGTTTAAATGGAAAGTAGCGGCACTCGAATTATCAGCGATGCCTTTATTACTCTCACGCAATGACATTTTTGCAATTCCATTTCATAAATAGCTACATACGAAGAGGCAGCTACCTAACAAAAAAGAAAAACAAACTTTTTAAATAAAAACAGTTTTGTTAGACGATAGATCGTGGAGGTAACCACTGACTGCCATATCGAATAAGACGAACTCAGGTGAACTTAGCCAAGTGACGACGTTGTTGTTGTTGTTGCCACTGCTGGTTCAATCGTCATTTTGTTCTTCTTCTTCAATTTAAGTTTCTCTTTTTGCCAGTTTCTGTAGTGTTGAAGCTTAACGATAGATAGGTAAGCAACTAAACCGACGCACGACTCGGCGGCCCAACTGAAACGAAATGTGTGAAATGGAAATTGTAAAAAAATAAGAAGAAAGTTAACCATATCTCACTTTGCCATATACGCTTGCTTCGTCTTGAATTCCGTCTGGCAATTCATTTTGATACATGCGCACATGCTCACTTACCTGCAGCGAAACCTTCCGCTCACAAGATTCCTACACTGACAAGGCTCATATTTCGAAACGTAATGGTCGCATCGTATTCGAATCCAAGTGCCCTTTTCGAGACTCTGGGTGAAAGCTCAAGGAAAGTGACAAGACACTTATGTAAAGAGAATTAGCCATTTACCTGAGTGAGAAATTATTACATTTATGATAAAGAGGATTAAAGCTATCACAGAGCTATTCGCTAAGTGTCAAAAACAAACTGGTTAATTTTTTTTTTATGCATAATCAGACAAAACGAGTGTATAGACAACCACATGTGTTAGTAGCTAGACGGCGGGGTGATTTAGCTGCGGTAAATCCTAAGAACACTGTCAAAAAATGTTACGTATCCAGTCCAGGTTGCTCTACTTGCATCTCTTCTTGGGTGCACGTAGTCAGCTACTTATGGCTATCTCGAAAATAAGCTGTACAGAATTGGAGGAATTGGACGACTTCGAATATTTGCTTATCTGGAGTTTGGATTACGATTTCGTTTTCTATTGAATAATTGAATCCGCTCAGTGCTTCAGCTTGGCGGAAGCGTAATATAGTGGCCTACAGGTGAATTTCCATGGCATCGCACTTCTGCGTCAGAACGTCGAACGTATGGATACTTTTCCGACTTGCTTTTGAGATTTTATTTGCGACGCAATTGCTACAATGGTTTGCGACAAACAGCTGATAGGTATCTTTTATATTTCGTATTTTCGCAAAGCCTTTTGAATAGCATTGTATACTTTTTTTTTTTTTTTTAAAAAAGTGGTGCTTGCAAATAAAACAAGACTTAAAGTAAATAAATAATTTCGGCGACGTATGTACATATAATACAATACTAATTGCAAAATATAACCTGCACACGGGCGCTGACGAAATGGTAACCGACTTTTAGCTTCCCGGTGCAACGCAGACGCAACTTGTCACTTCAAGTAGAATATGTTTGATTGATTTTGCCTCCGACGCAATGTTGCAGATTTGCTGCAACAATGAAAACCCACCTTAAGAGGTGGTGAACGGTTATAGCAAGGTATTTCTTTAAGGCAGAATATTTTTAGAACGATATTGCTCTGCTACCTGAAAAAGTTTCGCGGATCTGGCTGGATTGGGATTTGTATTGTGATCAATTTTAAAAATAAAGTTTCCTACCCTGAAAATCTTACTTTCACGTTTCAGGACCATATAAAATTGGGTAGATCGTATCTAATATTTAATAAGTTTTTGCTTCCCGACTATTTTTATACTGTTATACCACCCTGTTAATACCAACTAGCATTTTAAGTGTCTTCTTAGTCTTTTTTACATCCATTTCACTTTATTATTTTAATAATAAAGTATTGTTATCGATTTAAAAAAAAATTAAATATGCTACCCCGAAATTTTTTTTTACACGTTTTATGACTAATAAGCACCAAAAAAGCCAAAAAAATAAAATGTCAGTCCGTCTGTGCGCGCGCCGTACGCCACACAGTGGGGCGTTTGCCCGATCTAGCTGGCCGTCCGCCAAATTTCTTTGACGACTTGTAGTTCCTAAACCCTATGAGCTGTTGAATTTTTTTTAAAATTAAAACCGAACAAATAGGTATATGTAGTTATATTAGGAGAGTAGATTGAAATCGAATTTTTGAGTGGGGCAGTTGCGTACGGGGGTGGGGGTGAAAAACTTTAGATTACGACATCTCACAAACCAATTGCACTAGAGAAATAAAATTGAGTATAAAGGTTGCTGCACAAAGATTGCTCAAAGTAAAATTCTTTAAGGGGGCAGGAGAGCATAGAAGTGGACGGAGATAACAATTTTTCAAAAATATCACGTTTCATATCTTAATAACAATATAAGATATATGCTTGAAACTTTTACCAGAATAAGGCCCAATAGAACCCTAGTAGAGAGGTTCCAGAGGGTGTGGGTGTAGAGGGTGAGGGTGGGCGAGGGTGAAAAGGAAAAAGTTCCGATGTTTATATGTTAAGAACCTGAAATGATATAAACCTTAAACTTGGTATTTAGGTAGAGCTATAGTTGCGGCATGTTAGAAACATATTTTTTTTTAGGGGTAAGTAGTATGTTACGGGGGTGGGGTTTTTTTGACCTATCTTTAAAACGGCTTATGCTACAAAGTTGAAACTCGGTGTGTAAATGTAAATCAACTAGAAAAGTACTTAATTCTGATCAATACAAAATTGGAATATCCATTGGCGTTCGCAAGGGGGCAAAGAAATGATCAGTGAAAACAGAATGTATGGTATATAGGTATTTTCACGATTTCATATCTACTAGGTCCTCCCAAATATTGAATTCATTTTTATTCTACAGATTCTTCATATCAATACCTAGAAAGTATATTCAAGATTTTTTGAAATTCAACCCCTGAGGGGGTGAAAAGTGGCTTTATACTTTTTAATGAGTTCTGCCATATTTCTGGGCTTAGATATCGAATATGTTTTCACTATTACGGGCTTGTTTAATAATCTGTTTAATCTAATCTGTCATCTGTATAATATGCGGAAATCGTGCGGTTCGTAGCTACTATAGAGAAAAATTGGGGTGACAGAGTTGAGCCTTGAGCTACACCGGATTTAGTGAACATTAGTGACGATATTGAGTAATACCTTGAACGATCTTTTGTCCGCTAGTTTCGCACTGGTTTTGTGGGAAACTGATGTTCGAGTTCGACAACTCTCATCAGTAGGGTTACAGTCGAGTGATCAGTTCCGAAGTAACGTCTTCTTTATCAACATATTCCTGCAGTCGTTTGAGTATAGGTTTTGTCTACTTTGGTAAGAACAGATAAAATACTAATTGGGCGATGGTTCCTGGGAAACAGATTGATCTGGCTAGGCTTTCGACCTTAGGTGATTTTTATTTATTTTAAATGTCCGGTTTTAAATTAAAAATGAAAAGATCATTATTTACCCAATTGTAAAACTTAATCAACAACCTATGCATGTTTAGTTAAACGGATTTATAAATGTCAGTACATAAATTAAAATACTAGGGTATTTCAATATAAACCGCTTTGATATCTTAATTTTCGTCCCTGTATTTGCAAAGACTAATAGCCCGAGAAATAATAGTGCAGAAAAGTGTTCGGATAATTGGATACGTGGATAACCAGGCGCTCCATTTCTATTAAACAGAATTCAGTGTAGAGAACGACTAATGCAAAAGATTTTTAGAAATAGGAGTACTTAAATCCTGTTTATTTATGGGATACTAAATTACGATGATCTGTTTGTGAATGCGGACAGAGGACATGCTTATAATGCTTATAATTCGGATAAGTTAAAGGGAGTGAAGCAACTTTATGACAAACCAAACTGGACAGGCGGCTTCATCTTCACTATTGAGCGCAACGAGTGACTGTTTATACTCTACGAGGTAGCCACAATTAATTCAAAGAGAATAGAGATCTGTTGTTTTCCTTTCTCATACTAAAAATGTACGTATTAGTAATATTTTTTCTTTTACGATTATTGGAAGTCCTAAGCACACATTTCAGGAGGCCAAGGTCCGATTTGGACTGTAGCGCCATCGACGCAGAAGCACGATTACTTTTTTAAGCAAAATTTTATCCGATTCCAGAGTAGATCAAACGGTATCCACCATTAAGTTGAAGGTGATATGACTAACCTTCCCAATTCCAATATGATCACACTATCGTTCAGTTCCATTTACGATATCAACCTTCATCTATTATTATCAAAGTTCTTAACTGATTACTAATATCGTGTTTGCATTATGTAAACCACGATAAGCAGGTTGAATAAGATTATAGCGACTTTCTGCGATTAAATCACTTTTTTTTTAAATTGATTTGAAAGTGATCTACCTTGGTGTATACCGACCAGTCAGCAAAGTGTGGGTTAAGATTTCAATACAAAATATCCGGAGAATGTTTATGGAATTTTTTTTCTTGATATCAATGTGTTAATCGTCATTTGAAATGTGTCAACCAATTTAAGAGAGCACTAATAGCTAGTTTGGTTGTATGACGATGTGTCAGCAGTTTCTTATTCGGAAATGGACGCAATCTTATTCTTTTTAGTTTTGTTTTGTCGCATCATCAGTTGTCCCTGAGTTCACTAAGTCTGCGTTAACGCAAACACATTTTTGTGTCAACATTCGAACTATACGTGACCAGGTGATTATATTGATGATGAACAGAAAATCTGTGACATTATTTTGGCATTTAAAAGCACGGATTTCGATTCATTAACAAATATGGCACGGTTTGCGTTCTAGAAACCCAAATATGTCTATATGTGGATAAAATTGCAGACTAAGCAGAGCTTAAAACGCAATTCACGTAATACGGTCGAAGAGCCTCATGTCATGACCCAAGTGGAGGAGGCACTTATGGATCTGGTTAATGAAATTCAGTGGGCAGTTTGGATGTAGTGTCATCACGAAATTGCTCTATTTTTTTTTTTTTTTTTTTTATAAAAGTACGTACTACCTTCGACTTGTTACTGACTTCTTTTCGATTTTTGTCCTTGCGTAGTGGGAAAAGCTTTTATCGGATATCTTAGATTGATTTTGGCATAAAATTTAACAATAAGCCAAGATGGTCGGTCATATCAATTAATGCCACCAACGCAGGTGCGTCAGCATTATGAAGGTGTATTTTCCTAAAAATAATATTCATTAAAATACTTATACCTACATTATTGCTGTAGAACAATTATGTAGTTCCAACGAGTTGCAACATATCATACAGGAGGAGATCTAAGATTAATTTCTGTGAAATAAAATTTTTTTTTTCAACTTCCGAGAGTAAGAAAGCGTCATATTGTTTTCTAAAGGACGTAAAGCGGCGTGCACAGCGAACTGTAGTACGTCACACTTTGGTGGGAAACAAGAGATCGACTGGCAATAGATTCGAGGTTACCTCAACAGAGTCGCAACCAAAGGTGTTATTTAGAGTACAGTTATATACAAAACTTTGAATTAGATTGAAAATTGACGCAAGAAGGTCGTTAGTCAAGACTAGAAATATAGTATGAGAAGTAATTCTATCTGCCACAACTCATGTATTGTCGACATTTTTACGTTTGACTCATTATCTTTGAAACCACTCATCACTCTTAAATATGACATCATTACTGTCAAGTAAAGTGGAAGGAAATTCAAAATTTTTAATTATTTAATAATGTAATATGAGACTGACTTCAACTAGATGCGCTATATATACCTATACAAGCTTCGCAAAAATATTGAAGTTTTAATTCACTTTGTTTGTTTGTTTCGCAGCGGGGAATAATTGTCCAAAATTCATTTAAATTGGATAAGTGGCTTCTGAGAAAATGGCTCATGAAATTTACACTTACAATTTACACTGCTCCCCTTAACTGCAAAATTATCAATTTCGTGTCCTCATCCAATTAATCTTCTTGCAGTGCAGTGTTATAAGCATAAGTCCCAATACTGCATTTTAATTTAGTAAGTGCAGCGGTAAAGTTTTTAAAACCCTTCCAATTTGCTGAACAGAGAACAGCGGACTTGTCGGTCGAAAAAAAAAGTGGTGAACGAAACACCGGTGTTGGTGTCTAACCAGCTAGGAGTAGAGGCTTCGGTGCGTTTAATACGCATATTCCATCGGAAGGAGTTACTTCTAGATAGCTCGAAGAAGGAGAAAGAACGGAATCACTAGTTTTCAGGGTGATTCTAGCGCCTAGGGTAGTGAAGTGCGGATTCAAGGTCGCCAGATCCCTACAAATGCGACGTTCGGCGATCGCAGCGGCAATGGCCCTTCAAAACCCAATCCTGCCAGTCTTTTAAAGCATTGGAGAATAACACTCAATATAAACAGCAGGCATTGCGAGCAAAACAATTCGTATTTAGAACCGAGGCAATGCGATCGGGAATCTGTTCGGGTGTATGGACTTGCCGGTCTAGAACTTCCACCCCAACCAATGATGGTAGACTTGGAGTGAGCTTAGTACCGACTGGGAGTTTCGCAAACAATTGTTTTGGCTCTATGTGCAGAATATGTCCGAACTCCACACGCTGCTGTGCATTCCAATAGCAGAGCGTGAGTTTGAGAATCCGTTTTGAAACCGTTTCCATTTTACAACAACCCCAGCATTTTCTTCAACTTTTTAAATCCTTACATAAATATCCCTGAAGACTTTTTTTTTCTGATCCTAACGAATGGAACAGGCGACAGATTCGTATATTTCACAACCTTAACTGAACAGCGAGCACTAGACTGTTTCGAAATGCAATTCCTTCCACTTTGAAAACCATATCACACACGGTTTAAGGAATATATCACAGACAAGGTGTGACCAACGACGATGAACAAGTTATAGACGTTGGTAATGCAAATCCTATCAAGCAGCGCCATTACTCCGTGTCGTCTATAGCGAGATACAACAAATTAAGGCACTGGGAGTAATAGAGGTTATCCTGAGTACAAGGAGCTTACGTCTAGTTATTGTGAGGCAACCAGGTGAGGTTATAGGCTGTTTTTTGACTTGCACAAAAGGATGCTTATTCGCTTTCACATATTAACGGAAGTTTAAATATATTGCCGCGAGCCAAGTTCCACACAAGCTTGGACCTTAAAGATGTCTTCTTAAATGTGAATCCAGAGCATGCATTGTTTTTACAACCCAGCTCTCAGTCTGTCCTCTAATCTACTCCACTCGAATGTTCTTTGGATTTTGCAATACGTCGCAGAGGATGGCTGAACGAGGTCATTCCACCCGAGTTGAAGGAACAATTTTTAGCTTATTTGGAGCACCCTTTTTTTTATTACCGAATACATTTCAAGGAGCTAGTGTGCAATTAAATAATTCACAATAAAACAAACCGCACAATGTCATGTAATGCTTGAACGTTTTATATTTTGTTTGTTTTTATCACCTTCTAATATGTTATTTATCGTATTATATTGCATTTACCTCATTTGACATCTATTGCGGTTTTAAATTTGTTCATGTTGCCTTCCCTCCATTAGCAATGTGTTCCCTTTGTGCGCTAAAACTATCGAGAGTCGATTGCGAAAACTGACATTCAATATGTTGCTCTCAACTTTGAGACTCTGAAATATTGGAAAAAATGCAAATCGGGGACAGACTATATAGTTACTTATGTATGTACATCTATGCATAAAATTATTCTTCGCAGTTCTATTGATATGTCACCGTTGGTAAAAAACGCAGTTGCGGTGACATTCGAGTAGTGTACAATAAGGTACACGTTGCCGCCACTACCCGGACTAGTCATATACGTATTATGTAGTCAGGTTTTGTGGATAAAAAAAACCATATCAGACTAATGTTTGCGGTAGCTCACGTCGACCTTTTGAAAGACAGACAATTCGCTGTGGATTTTCATATACATATTGAAGACAGGGCAAGGTAAACTTTTTTATCTGGCCACTGTTAGGTAGGGTTCTTACCTTATTGACAGTTTTTTTGTTTTTTGGGATATTTGTTCATGGATTTACTAAGTACAAGACCTACCTTCATTATTAGGAAACGTACTCCCAACTATCGCTCCAGTATCAAAATACCTCATCTCCAGTAATGACAAATAGCGATCTCTCTACGTAGCCTAGCGACCAAGGAGTTGCAAACATTTCGCCGAAGATCTTTATTGGCATATGATAACTCATACCCGTTGTCAATTTCATTGAGGTGCTATTATACGGTGGACTATCATATGTGTGCCAAGGCTTGTTGACAATTCCTGTATGCTTAACCTTGGAATGGCTCCTCTCCCCTACTAGGTACCATTAGCGAATTTAATTGAGCGTCCACTTCGATGCTTGTTTCAGAGATTAAACACTAGCAAATATTCTGAACCAACCTTGACATTTTTTTACTTTCAACACATCTCTAGTCTACATATCACATCACAAATTTTTCTTGTTGTTTCTGTTGTACTATATCCGGCGTGAAACTATTCGCCGTGAATCCCTGACCGATCAGTTTCTTGCAGAATTTTATCCACCAATTGGTCACGAATATTACTCTCGGACAATAGAGACTTCATAGGTCGTGTTTGCCGCAAGGACTTCATCTGATTTAGTCCCTCATCGTTGTTCTACTGACTGAATTTTTAATTTTCCCGTATTCAGGTAATTGACTTAGGACCTTATTACACACATTTCTGGTTCCTATTCTAACTTAATCCTCAACGTTAGTTTTAATTTTACGTATGTACATATAAGTATGTCTTTTACTGTATGAACTACATTTTCCTGTTTTCAAATTGTCTTCTTGGTCTTGCTGATCATAATCTGTGACAGCCTCAAGGCCGGGTGTAGTCCAGTGGTAGTGTACTAGGTCTTCTAAACATTACTTCTGCGATGTCGTGGGTTCAATTCCTACTATACGCGTAAATTATTTATAACAATTTTTCAGTTGCTATTGGCTTCGAAATATTAATATAAATAGTGAACAGTGCGGAATGTTTAATAGGATTTAACACTGGGATGAGTTCTGTTTACATTCTTATCAGATTCACAAACTAGGCTTGTGTAGTTCATGAACGAACTACTTCGGAAAATCGTTCCCATAAGTGAAATGAAGGAACTAGTTCGCAGTGAATTTCGGTCCTAGTTCGTTTGTAGGAAGTAGTTCGTCATGACATTTGCATACCGCGTATCATTCCGCGAAGACCTTTTTGATTGGGGACCTTTTTCAGTGGTGACCTTTTTGATTGGGGACCTTTTTTTTCTTTTTTTTTAGGTCCTCACATTCAATCAGGAACTAGTTCCTTCATGATTGGGGACCTTTTTTTTAAGTCCTCTCATTCAACCCGAACCTGATGGAAACTAGTTCGTCCGTGAGTGAGCTGCGAACTACAAGAACGAACTAGTTCGCAAGGGCTGGGTAACTAGTTCGTTCGCGATTACTAAGGTAATCTAGAATGCGCAAGCCTATCACAAACACCATCAGAGCTACCAGATAGTAGTTGATATGCTATAGACAACTTTGCTGTTCTGGTAGATAATGTCACAGTCAATAATGCTGAAAAAATTAAAACTATTAACACCTGCTAGTACACTGCCATACCCAGCCCGTTTTCTGGCAGTGTACTAAAGGCTAACCTCTTAAATCCAGTTCGGTATCCGTAAAAAAAAAGCTGGAAGCTTACTGGAGGGATGATGCATCCTTTATCCTTTACAGATTAAATTTGTCTAATCATTTCTGTTCCTAAAGACATTGCCAAGTATGATAAGTAACCAGCTTTGTGTAGCTCCCAAGAGTATGTTCGGCAGATACCTAGAAGTGGTAGACTTTTGCCTCAAGCGAAATTATTGAACTTTAATATTACATTAATGGTTATGGATAATGGATTGCAGACTAGGCTCACAGTAATTTTGTATAGCGCTGCGTAAGGGCAGTCAGCAGTTAACTACCTGAATTTTGAAAGTTTTAGATCAGGAAAATTATAGGAACCATAAAGAAGCACTGAATAAATAAATTAGACCAGCGATATTTAATAATTTTATTTGATGGAAAATCTGAGTAACATTGACTAATATTTGAATTAGACGTGACATGACATTCAACACTGCATTGATTATATCATTGAAACATTACGCTTACATTGGTTGAATCATGGCCTTTAAATAGTGTAAATCTTGTTACCGTGTTTTAAAGGTAGCAGGCAAATTTTACGAAAACTTTTTTAATTTTAAATTTTGGTAATTTCAATTATGTTATAGACCTTAAACTTGATTCTTGTATCAAACTATGTATTCCGCTACAATCTTAAGTCATTTTCTTTTCCATTCTACGACATTAACCGGATCTCAGCTTTAAAATAATAAAGCTGCGCCCATTCCTTTTAGCCTGTTTTCCCGTTAAAATCAACATAAACTGTAGTTGCACCTGCGCAGTAGGTATCTCATTTAATAACTCCATATTATCAACTAATCCAGTGAAAATTAGTAGGTTTGAATTGCTTTGGCATAATCTTCTGTTTTCTATTTGGCATAAATAAGTAACTCATTAAGAGTGAATGGAAATCTGAAACCTGTTTGTGTCTTACTTTGTATGGAACTTCTTGGGCATTTATGTTTAATGTAAATAATCTTAATGGACTTTCTTCTTGTCCTCGGCTTAGAACTGGCGGAAATGATCGTAGTTAATGCGTAAAGTATGTTCACTTGTTTAATAAATATCACAACAATAACAACAACAAAAGTATCAGTTACATTTGCGTCGTATTCACTATTCAACACCATCTAATGACTATGACAATACAAAGCAGTGTCCAGGGTTATAAGTAGAGAACGTACTCTTGGTAGTGCATCAATGCGGCAGTAAAGGTAGAAAAGAGTAGAAAAAAAAGCAAAGAAAAATAGTAATAATTATGTACCTGTGCTTGCAACAATGCAAAGTCATTTTCTGCAATATGCTAGGCAGTAATTGGAGATTTCAAGGTCATAGTTTTTTTTTTTTTATTGTAGCTAAAACACGAAAGTGACTAATGCCGACCGACCATTATTAGCGTGGCAGCTTTGCATTGTTCCAAAACACGAGGAAGTTAATATTTTAAATATCACGAAGCTGCACTATCCACACGAATACTGTAAGAGAATGTTATCGAATTTTATTACTACCCGGCGGCGCAAGGTTGTTTTCTAAAAGATACAAAAGAAAATTTATTTCTGTATTAAAAAAAGCAAAATGTAATAAATATATAATATTCAAATCGATCTGATAGGATAGGAATTTAGAGTCCAATATTCGCCCCTTTGATGCCGAATGCAAGGAGGTAGGACTAAAAATACATTTTCAAAAACTCCATGGGCTTATCTATTATCACTATTGGTCAAAACTGTAAAGACTCATTTACATGGTAGTGTAAACTATATTACTTTTACTTCAAGTAACTCTACACAACTAATTTTGGTAGGCTTAGGGCCGTTATTACGACCTTCAGTTAAAATTTAACCAGAACTTTGACTGTAAGTTTCGTATGAGCATCTGTCAGTTAAAGTTTCAGTTAGAACGTTACTGACGATCGTAGGAACGGGTCTTATTGTTCACACGGACCTGGAGTTTGATACAGTAGAGTTCAGTTGACAGTATAACTCGAATATAACTTGCCTCTACCAATTAAACCGCTGTACATTCGTATAGTAACAGTATAGCTATTGGTTTAATAGATTTAAGGGTTAATGTAAAATTTGCACCGAGGTACAGCACCTTCCCCTACATACATACAGGGAAAATCAATAAAAAATAACAAAAACAGCAATGTTTATAGTGTCTTCAATGTAAATTTTAATCACTACTCTGATCTGGATAAATGCGCTATTCTGAAGTTGTGACCTATCACAGGTCATTTTCTTACCGGGGTGCGATATATCTAACGCTAAATTTTTTCCAAGATCTAGTTAAAATTTTACACGAACTTGTTTGAAGTTAACGACAAGGTCGAGTTCGTTACTTAACGAAATCTGGAGAAGAAGAACAAGTAAAATCAATGGTGCTCTTTGAGGTAGTTTTTATGCAAAAGCCCTTAAATAATAATTAATTAATAACTTCTAAAAGGCATCCGAAATCGTTTATATTGTGATTTACCAGGAACGGCATTAGAAATTGTCGAAATGTAGCAACCTAACAAATGTCCTCGAAATATGGATATTATATGCTTACTCTATTAGTTCCTCATCCAGCTATATTCCCAATTAGATTATAACTTTGAGTTCAGTATTTCATCTAGAGTATTACAAGATTAGATTTCTGTTTATTGTGCCTGGGGTATATTTGAAGTGATTTTAATGAATATTAAAGAAACTGCGTAGTTGCAGTCAAACATTTCACTACTTCATCTAGGGAGCTCGTATCTCACAGTGTTTTCTAATTACTCTGATTTTAGACCGTTGGTTCCTTCGCATTCCGAAACTAAGCCCAGCAGGCGTCGTTGTACTTCAAAGGTATTATTAAAGATTTTCTGATAGTCACAGCTCATGTAGTTTTGGTCTAAATTAAACAAACCCGGAATTTTTTGATAAGCTATGCGCATGGTCTTTCTTTTTAAACTCTGACCAGTCCGGTGTTTACTTACAGCCTGGTGTAATTAATTAAATTTTCAAATTAGCTAAAAATTCATGTTTTTCAAGGTATTATATCCGTTGTGATGGCATGTAAATTTTGCAGAAATTATGCAGGAAAATCTCTTATGATTCTTATTATATGTGTAGATATTTTATGCCTTATAAGAAATTCTTGAGCTTAGTATATTTTATGGATGCAGTTTGTTAATGTGCATTTATGGTAAACCGATCTAATGTTTGCTTCGGTAACTTAAATTTTTATGGCTACCTGTTGTGGCCATAAATGTCATTCAAAAGATAATTAACGCTTAACTTGCTGGTATAATGATGAAAATAAATTTAATATAATTTCTTCCTGTGCTTGTATTGTCATCTATAAATTGCGAACCTACTTCAGGCCTAAACAAATACAAATAACAAGTAATTTTACAATTTCATGGATTAAAATAAAATTCTTTATCAATCAACTCTTTGGAACGGATATTTCTTGACAACAATCTCATTGCAAATATTGAGCAATAAATCAAGAGTAGCTATAAATCAAATGTAGGAAAAAAATAAAACGTAAAAAGTTGAAAATCACTTTGCTACTAGTTTTGTTTTATTCAATTTTACAACAGGACTCAAATAACAGATTTGAAGACGGATCTTTTTTTTGACGGCAATTAACTTCATTAAAGTCTGTTCAGCCGTTTTTCCGTGATACTTGAACAGACAAACAATTTTCAAATTTTATTAATATACATAGATTAGTTAAGTCTCGATTATTTTCATATGATCATCAACAACGGTCAAATTCGTCAGATTTTAGAAAATCTTTGAGTAAATAAACATACATATCTGTGTAGAAGTTCATAGCAAATGTTATTATCCTGATTATATTAAATTATCCTTCTTTTGAATAACCCTTAAGGCCGAGACACAATAAAAGTAGAAAGAGGCGGCAGAATTTTATGGCGCCTATTTAAAAAAAAGCAGCGGCAGAAGCAGAGACGAAAACAGTGGTGCTTTTTCGTTCTAAATTCTAAAATTTTGCATCTGCTTCTGAATTGGAAATGTTGTCACTAATGGACATGTCAAATGTGTCAAAATTGCTTCCATATACTCGTACGAAAAGCTCAGAAAATGTTGTTCCTTCGTAAACTTCACAATGATAATAATTTAAACTAGGACTGACGTTTTAACATTGACAGACTAGGAGAAAAGGTTAAGGGTGCGTTTGTATTAAAATCCAAAATTGCTATGTGTGTAGGTGTTGAATAAAGGTCGGCGTCCACTAGGGCGGACGGGCCGCATCGCAAAAATCCGCCTGCCATACATTGTTATGGAAGTGCGTCCACTAAATGCAGGCCAGGCCGGCCCGCAACAGAGCGAAGTACATAGAAAAAAATTACTCGCCACACCGTTGCGATGCGGCCCGCCTCAAGTGGACGCCTAGCTTAACACATATAAGTTAATGTTCAATCAATTTTCTAATGTTGTGAATAATTTCCGCCAGTTGAGCTGTAGCCTAGTGTCTAATGTTATTAACAATGGCCTCGTATACATCGGTATTATCATAGTCGGTATTAAGGTTTAGTTGGAATTAACAAGCAATTTAAACACAGACAACTTAGTCTAGTTCGGTACATGGATCAGAAATAGACTAAATTAAACCGAGAACAACTTTATGTTGGCAGCACTATTTTTTTATCAAAAGTTATGGAGAATAATTTAATAAAGAATAATTCACTCTTGTTTATGGAGACGACAAAAATGTATGTTTCAATTAGAATATCACTTAGTAATGTGACATTTCACCTGTATCTCAACTTCACATATGACGTCAAAATAAATTAGTTTAGTACCCTCATTCGATATAAACGGCAATCGTAGTAACTTAATATCGAGAACAGTTTAATACGTATTAACGATTGCGGTGTATACGACCCCAATGTCATATTGAAATTAACGAGTTACTCTGTGGCTATACGTTTAACGGCAGATCGCATGACATTCAGCACAGATATGACCGTAGTATAAGTGTTACAATGGGATCGCAAATGCATTCCCAGAACGGAATGTTCATAAACGTCGCTGGTGTTTCGGGGATGAAAGTGCTTAACATTTGCGACGCCCCAAATTTTGGATATCGAAGCAGCTGAGGGACTTGAGAAGGCTCAAGATAAGCAATTTTTTTCTGTGTTTCACTTCATTACGTCAGACAGCGTCAAAATTACCATTTACTATGTTAAGAACTATTATGTTAGCAGAGAGTACATACATATCTTATAGTACTTACGAAAGCCACATAGGAGATTCTTTCAAATCGGACGTCAGATGCTATGTTTTACATCAAGTAACACCTGATGTTTTTATTTGTTTAATATAAATGATATATTGAGCGTCGAATTTTATCTACTACTCTTGGCACAATATCTTGTTTCCGTTTATGATTGTACACTGCGCAGTTTAAATAAAAAAGTTTATCATATAATTGATTAGGAATCGTTATCGCCAAATAAAAATGAACGATATATGTACATACAAACGAACAAGAATAAATAACATATATGTGTATGATTTATTGAAAAATTCCTTTGCACCGTCGTCATCATGCAACGTGCACTGAAATTAAACACCCATTTATTTATATTTTATTTTCAAACATTGAAAGTTTAGTGACCATGCCTTTGTTATTATTATTTGTTCATTTTTGTTAGTAACGACATCCTTATCGCTTTCTAATTGAGGCTAGTCTATAATGCACTTGAGAGATATGTGTCCAGTCCATTTGTAATATTAAGAGTCAGCGAGGAGGAAGTACGGGTAGCGCAAGAAACACTTCGAAATTAGAGTACATACCTACATCAAAGATACTATTTCATGATTGCAATTATCGATTAGTGTATTAACAACGCATGTCACAGTCCATAAATATCCTTGGTGACATTTGTGTTGAAAGGCAAATTAACTTGTAATAGAAATAAATTAGAGGCGTAAACACAAACCGAGTTGATAATTGCAAAACTTGAAACTTAATTAATCAAATTCGACTCTAAGGAGTATTACACATACCAAAATACTACCAACTTTGCACAACTTTGTTTTTTTGGGCTAAACTCCGAGACGCTATACAAGGGACTCAAGTGACTCAGTTATTACTCGTCTACCACTATCAAGTAATAGTACTTTTCTGTTTTTTTGTTTTCTTTTCCATATTTTAACTTAAATCTTAAACTTATCAAAAATAACAAAGTTGCGATCAGATGACACAAAATTGCGTTGCAATAACTTTTCTATGGAAACTTCCAGGCAAGCTTCGCTCGCAAAACAAACTCGAACAAGGCTGGTTAAAAGATTGCCTCTCCTTTGACCAGTGATGTTTAAAAATTTAAAAAATATCATCGAAATCAGTTTATAAGTTATGGAAGATTAGAGAAAGAGAGAGAGACGCAGAAAGAAGAGATTCTAAAAATCAAAATATCATTGAAATTAATTGAAGGGTATATAAGTTATTGCAGATTAGATTAAATCTACAGCCAGAGAGATAAGATTTCTCATAATCAAGGCTTAATATCAAAATCTATAAAAAAATATTTCTTAAAACAATGTTACTTACACGACAAGCACCCGTAATAAATTTGAATTTGAATAAATATTTAACCATCTTTTCCGAACGGTAATCATGTCGACTTTTGTAAGTGAAAAAGACTAAAGTATGATCGCTAAATGCTTATGTTTCCCATTATCATTGGTGGAGCATACCATTATGCCAATGACATAACAAACTCAAATGATGTACTGTGCAGAACGGTACGTACTTCGCGTTCCGCGACTCTTTCCGGTAAGGCATAATTCACATGAACCTCAGTCGTACTCGATGAGTGAGCGGTATAACAGAATTCACATGTAAATTCATTATTTCCCTGTATACCGCAGTTCGATTGGAAATCCATTCGATCGATCCGCGACGACTACGACATACTTAACTTAGGTATACCTCTAATCGATTATTGGTATTCGCACACGTCGTGATCAACAGAATATTTCAAACTGCGTTGCGTTCGATCATTCTGTTTGTGTTTACATGATACATTTCTATCCGATTTTTATACCATCCAGGTCGAGAAGTTGTATCGGATCGAGTCGATCTCATTCCAGTTCGATCTGCGTCTATATGCGATTTTAAAGGATTGTATTTGGATCCAATCCGAATTTGGCCAAGTTTCAGTTTTATAGCCAAGTTTCAGTTTTATAGCCAAACTTCAGTTTTATAGCAACTCCAATGAACTGGATAACATTGGCATTCACTGTTCTTTTTCAAGTGTTTAATAGGATATTTTATGAATTTGTCATACTTAAAATAATAGATCACATGTGAATTTTGCACTGTTCGAATTCACTCATAGCCAATATATCAATTTCGAAAAATGGTGCTGGGTTGCCTGAAAGTCTGCTCGACGGACCATGAACAACCATAGCTTGTGATCTGCTCTGGTGAAGAACTGTAGTTGGAGTCATCTTTTTTATCTTCGATATTTTTTTATGGGAATCATTTAATGACCACGGTTGTTGCGATTTTATCTGTTTGTCGTAAACAAACTGCTTCTGGTCTTACGGACACAAAAATCCATTGTCTTGAGTAAGGACAGTATTTAAGAACATTTGTAGGATTTGCTACTAAATTTGTCAGTTCTTAGGTTGGCCAAGTTAAGAGTTTAAACGTACACATAGGTACAATATATTGTGAATCTCGATTTCTGTAAACAGATTGAAATTTATTGGTTTTCCATGAGACCCGCTCTCAAGTTAATAGATGTTTGAGGTAGGGCGTAGTTATTTTCGTATAAAAGATAAATTTAGTGTTTACATCCTGATGCCATGTTTCCAGCTTTTTTTGTTCAGTTTTTTTTTTTAATTATAATCGCATGATGGTCCATAAAAATTCGTAATTCGATTAATAAATAAAGGAATACACTTTTGCCATACCGTTAAAGTACTCGTACTTCACAATGGTGGCATATTGGATATTGCACAACTAGCTAAGTAAAACTTCCTTTTCGGCTTCTATTCATTCTAAATTTATTCTTTTCATGGCCCTCCGGCACATGCAGCCATCTGCTGTATTTGCTTTGAAATTGGTGACCTCAATTTGTTCACCTCTTACAATAGCGCGTCGATCAAAACGCTCTATGACGTATGCATATACTTAGGAATATTTCCAGTTCAAAAGTTCTTGAGAGTTTTTCAAGTGAAAAGTGAATTTATTAATGAAATATAATGGGTTGTACTTGGCAGGAGTCTCCATATAGGTTTCTTTTAGCAGAAGAGGCTACATAGTGTGATAGAGGATCTTTTCGTCTTTGTTATTATGTTTATGTTCATTTTATTTAATACAGAAATCTGAGTTAGAAAACGGCAATCGCGGCGAGTTATTCGCAATGCAAGCTGAGCATCGCAGAACAAATGCGTTGCCAAAAAATTCGAGAAGCTTAGATTTTGATTTACAAACCACCCTTTCGACACTCTCACCGAGCCATGCGTGCAAGGCCAAGTGTGAGGCGATGGGCGGGGCATTCGCAAGCTTCTCCAATTGTCTTATTTCCACATCAGGTCACTGGCACTAGAATTGTTAAGCTAGTATTACAGAGTGACCACACTATATAATATTTGATTATTTTCGCAGTCAGGTAGCGTAATTGTCAAATTTTTGCTTCCCCACATTATATACACAAGGTCGTTTTTGGCAGAAAATTGTTGACTGAACCTTTTGTCAAATTTAAATAGTGTAATATAAGCTTTAGTAGTGGTTAAGACTGGAGGGGGTGGAAGTATATTTGAAACTTGCTGATTAAGCTTATGTATGTCACTTGGTCAAATATGTGACATTCGTTGGTAAGTGCAGTCAAATGTAATGGTCAAATTCTCGTTTCTCAAATTTTTATTTATGTACCTCTTTGATAAGGAGAGTTTTGTATAAATCTGGTTACCTAATGAGTATTATGTATATATATCTGATTTTGTGGCCAGATTTAGACAACTAGATTTAAGGTCGTTTCCCAATACCTTGCTTCGTCTACGTCTAAGTTGACGTCACAGCATAGCATTGCTATTATTACAGTTTAGAAAAAGCTCGGCTAAACTGTCAAAATGGATCAGCTGATGCTTATTTGACACTTCAAAAAACAAAAATTAATTAAATTCCATAGAAAAATTTGAAGTTTTTTACGTTTGCTTAAATTGACTGATAGTCAAGACACGAACAGAAAATGAATTTAGACACAGCTTTCCTACGTCTGACGTCATAAATGTTATAACTAGACGTAGGTGAAGCAAGGGTATTGGAATACGACTTAAATATCTCGAAAATCATTTATTTCACTTTGAAAAGCTTTCTTTGATATTTAAAAGTTGAATAAAGCGTGAATTCGTATTATATGCTATATTTGTGAAACTTCAATTATTGGATTTCGAAGCTTGCATTCCGAAACAGAAGTTTCGGAACTGTCCAGGCACGTTTAACTTGAATTCAGGCTGGTTTCCTGAATCTAGTCCTTGAAAACAATATTTAAAAATTTATAATCGTTGAGGGTGCGTTGATTATAAATGTAGCCTTTAATTAGCAAATAAGCTAGGTTCGTGATTACCAATGTAGCCTGGGCTACTGGGTAAGTATATTGGGGAAGGGGGTCCGTTGGCTAACAATGTACCCTTCCATGAGTAAATGGATTGGGTGGGTACATTGAGGGTTTCATTCGATAAATGACTGATACGCCGATCAACGATAATATCTAACGAAAAACTATTGGGATTGGCGTTTCCCTTTGGAGCAATAAAAAATACGGAATAATTAATTTCCGCACTTCTAGTACTGAAATTTCCTTTATTTTCGTCAAAAGTAGGTTGAACTCATTGATAATTATTCTGTATTTTAAAATGTACTGGGCTTGTAGTGAATTCAATATCACCTCTTAAGAACAAACACAGTCTCTACTATGGCTCTACTGTGCCTGGTGTTGTAGCTCTCACAAGAGTATTAACATTTCTCAGAACATCTTTTTCGCAATAAGTTAGTTGATCTTATTTACAAGCTAAGCTTGTCATTCGTTTAAACTTTCTTTTAAAAAATTACACCTGATAACGCAGTGATTGTCGTCAAACCATGTTTCTTGATGTTTGAGAGAAATCAATACACTGTTTGAATAAAAAATAAAATGCAGTCTACCTTAAAATATCGCCAGCACCGCCAAAGCTAAGCTTCGAACTAAAAATATAAAGACTAGCAGCCAGACAATGGTTAAAACTGTAACCAACCATTATGTACTCAGTCCCCATTTTTTGCGTCATGCTTGGTGCTCATTCAGATGTCACCATATTTTGTGATCTCGCACAAAATGGTGAATTGAATTATTCTGTATTGGCAGTTTTTGTACAGGAAGCTTGGACAATTTTATAGATGCACGATTCTGTTTCGCTTCACTGATTTACTGCAACTTCTTATTGTCAGTTGGAAAAAGAATCATTTTTATATGTGATAAAAGTGCAAATTGTAAATAAAAAATGAATAATACAAATGTTTATAAACAGTGATCCGTCGATAATCCGAATAATTATGTCCCATACCTTGTCCGAATTATCAAATCGTCCGGATTTTTAGATACTATTCTGGAGAAACAACATAGAACACGAGAATTACTAAAATATTTTCAATAAACACATGCAACTGAATGTTGAATAAAAAATTCAGCTAGAAAATATTATAAATGAAGGGGTTTTTCAACGTAGAAATTCGCAGGCCGACTTTAGATTCCTATTCTTTGTTAAATATTAATTTGTTTTAACATTTGCTTAGAGTGTTTTCTGCTGCAGCATCCTATACGTTGGCATCATGAATTACATCATTATGTCCCAAATAGATCGGTGAATTATCATCGAAGACGCCAAGGAAGGCTCAATACGGGCTATCGCATGATAGATAAGCCACATTTTTACTATGAATTCTGTGTTATACCATAAAGCACAACCAGAATGAACATCCGAATCTGATAAAAATCGCAAAGTGCCATTCACTGGGACTTGCCACCGGGCAACAGCTACTCAAATCTTTTTATGACAAAACATTCGGAAAAAAATGAACATCTGATTGTCTAAAATTAAGCAGATATCAGACCCGAACCCCTAGTGGCAGCTCTGACTGACGGTTGTTACATGAGGAAGCATCTCAATAGGATTGGTCACTCTGAGACTAAAATTTGCAGAATATGCAATGACGAAGATGAAACACCAGAGGATATCCTCTGTGAATGTGAGGGTTTAGCTCAAAAAAGGACTTTGTCACTTCGGTCAGGGTTTCATGGACCCATCGAATTTCAGACCATTCCTCTTCGCAAAATACTAGCCTTCAATAAAAAAAAAAAAAGCGCAGAGATTGAAGAGGAATCATAGTCAATTCGTGGAACGTCACAATAGGTCCAACTGTGGCTGCGGTGACATATGTTAACTATACCAACCCCTATTTACAATCTATCTACTATGACTGCCTTCAATAACAAGTTTCAGTTGATGTTTATGAAATGAGTGCTGTACGTACCGCTAATGTATTTTCCGTTGATTTTCTCTGCAAAGGAGACATTTCATTAGCATTGAACATTTCATATGCTACCATAACGAAATTCAACCTTCTTTTATTGACGTTCAAATTTTTGTATTTTTCGAGGTGAAATTGCTAGAAATGCAGATGGTTCGTTCTCACTAACCGATTTGACCAGGATGCGCTTGAATATGAAACCACGTAACCCCCTCATATTTTTATTTTTGACGATAATTTGGTGTTTGTCACGTGTTTCTCGTCTTTCATATAAAGAGATAAAAAATCGCGCGAGTCTTCACCAAACTAGTGTTTCGGTCGGGGAAAAAACAAAAACCATTTGCCACCCTCCGTTTAGGCGTGTTCTTTTGCTCCCTTATCCAGTACAGAGCAGGTTAGCAAGATGCAAGAACAAAGAGCAACACACCTACATGCAGTTGTGCAGCTATTATGTCCCATGAAAAATTCAAAGCTCAAAGCACCTAATTTGCTCAGGATAAACTCGCAAAAACACACCTGCTCTGCACTCGATAAGGTGAAGAAGAACAGAATGATTTGCTATCATATAGTATACATACGAGTATAATCTTCATACTTACTAAATATCTGTACTTCGGTAATAGTATCCAGTTGAAAACTGCACAGTTTCAGCGAATGCGAAAAGTTTGTGCAGCGGTAAGAAATCCCATTTTGTATGCAAGGTCTTCACTCCATCTCTATACGCATTAACTTAATAAAATGTTATTATTTACATTGTTAATGTACAGCAGATAGGAAACCAATTTTGTATTTATCATCACATTTTCTGAGTTCCAGCAGTCATGATTTAATTAATTCTGATTTTATGCATAGGTCTAAAATAGCAAAGCCATTGTTTCAATATTAATTTATTACAGAGTGAGGGTTGAATTTGATTTGATCTAACTGATCATACTATGAGTAGGTCAAGGTCGTTACACTTGGTTATTTCTTTTATAGAAATAAGTTCGCTATTTTTTTAAAATTTTTCGTAAAAATTTACACATGACTGAATAATGTTTTATTTCCATATGTTCACTTGTCGGTAGTATGAATAGGAAGCCGGTAGTAAAAATAGCGAAAAATCGACGCGTGACTGATTTTAATCTGATTTTGAACCTTAACAGATTATCTACGTAGAATTTGTTTCGTGTTATTCATTTCCTCATCCGGTTAAAAGCTTTGTTAATTCGTTTTTATACATTTATTTTTTTAGTTACATGCATGTATGCCAGAAGTAAATTTTTTATCGCAATTCGCTACTGGAGCTATTGAAAACGTAACTAAGTGTGGAGTGAGCGGAGCTTGTTAGTGAACCTGTTCTCTATGGACCAACAATTTTGAAGAAAACGGCACAAATGGTCTTCGTGTTCCAGGTTGAGGACTATAGGATGCTATAGAAATTTGGGAAGATCTATGAACAACTGTTAAAAAACCTCAAAAGTGTGTCAATGTTATTATTTTACTGAAAGGAATGGATATGAACAAACTATAACGAATCCTTTAAATTGATCATAAACAAGTCCTAGAACGACCTATCACTTTACGGAATCCACTTAAACCCAACTTTGTCAGAAGCGGAATCGAAATTTGACCTTTGACTTAATACTACGGTGGATTTCATTATATGAATTAAACAAGTCGTCGAGTGCGCTCAATATATCAGCGAAGTTTCATCGTAATCGGATTAATGGTATAGGAAAGCGTACGGGACAAACAAACAACCAATTAGAGCACCAGGGTATTAAAACCGCGAAAAAAATTGAAAAAATGTTTAAAAGAAACACTTGTGTTTGATTTAATCGGTACCAAGTTTCACAGGAATCATCCCCGGACAATTCTACATGCTCCCTGCAAATTTAAACAAAATCGGTTGAGTGGTTAAGGAGTTTATAACATACATACATAGATACATCCTATTATATATATAGAGTACATGGACTAAATCTTATAGCACGAAGTCTAAGTAGTTCTCTGCATAAATGAAACTCAATTTATTATCATGAAAAATGAATTACAGTAGCAAATTGTTAAATGTCAACATGCATAAGAAAAAAATATTATTGTAAACACGACAGAAAAATTTGAACTATCTTGGTGAAGACGGTCAGTGTAAGTGGGTCAGAGATCAGTATTCGCTTCGGAGGTCGTTACTTTGTACAGCTAATTAACAATTCACAACATTATGATCATCATCTGATCACAGGCAATATCTCGCACCCATCTTCTTCTACTCTGATAGCCCAAGACATAAGCTTTGAATATCTTATTTGTCCTTCGCTTTACGCAAACAATGACGACATTCTCTCTAGCTGTCTTGCCAAAATTTACACCTACTGGTATAGAAGCAATGGAGCAAAGTAGGTATATCGACAAATTTCAGCCGTATTTTATAATCTTCAGCAACCTTCGAAAAAAGAAACTATATTTAATTTGTGGATATTTTATTTAGGTTGATGCCTACGTCTATATTCGAGTATAGTATTGTATGTACATATTTGATACTCCTCTCTAACAATATGCGTAATCATGAATTGCATATATTTAAAAAAATTTATATAGGAACACAACTAATTATGGAAAAAAATAATAAAGATAAAAGATGATTTGCCGTGCATATTTCGACCTCTCATATTGAATAGTCACAATGATGTTATTATATTATACCTATATTATATCGATATTATTCCGGACAAGCAATCTAGACGAAGAAGCCTGTATAACAAATTAAAGGTGTGAACCTAAATTAAAGGAAATGCACAATCGTGAGAGTAATATCTCTTCTGTAAAGGAATATGAAAATGTTACGTATAAACGCCCAAAAAATTATACGTAAAATCACCGTAAGCATTACTGCTACCGCGCGCATCGTTCCAAAAAATTCTATTGTACATGGGTCCCTTTTCGTCGTATAGTATACGTAACTTATCCTGCTCGTGTCACTCCTTTTTTTCAATTGTGATCTTATCTTGGTCTGTAAGTTATTCCGATCAATTTTCTATTCCAGCATTAAAAAGTCTACTGCAAATTCTATGATTCGGTTTCCTCCGGGAAATCACAACATTTAAGTTGACATTTTTAAAAAGATACTGTGACAGAATTGGTCGGTGGAACGATTAAATATTTATTCCGATTATTAAATGATTATTTTTCCTTTTAATAGAACACCCATTGTTTCACAACAATTGTTATTGGAATAAAGTAATTGCAATTGCGATAAACATTATTTTATTAAAGCTGATTTTTTGTACGGCCGTCGTTATAATTTATGCCAAATTAATATTTATCTCAGTAGTTATTAAATCTTCTATGTCCACAGGTTTTATTTTTCCAATCGGAAGTTCTTCGAAATGCTCAGAAACGTTGACTAGTCTTTTTGCCTAAGTACGGAAAATATAGTAGTTTAGGCGTCCACTAAACTATCCACTGAACGCATTCAGCGTGTAACTTTATAAGACACTTATTTTTTTAAATGAATTTAGCCTTCAACCGATACAACAAATAGACTACAACATGTTCATGTGTTATCACTAGCTTAAGGAAGGCTTACTGTGGAAAAAATATTCTTGCACAAAATAGCCACTGGAACAATACAATCGTCAGAGCTCTTATCAAATATTCACTTTATAAATTACTGCTTCCTAGTATATCTATGCTTGTTTTCTATGTTCATTGTACACGCACGAATTTGGTAATGAATTCTCTACTGTTATGAACGCAATGTTGTGATGATCAGTACTTCTCTAGTTTGGATGTCTTTAGCTTTGATAACTCACACTACACGAGTCTTATATACTCCAAGTTTTTCCTTGTTGCAAAACGCTTAAAATGCTTGCCCTCTTGCATACATTTTTATTCATTGACCGTAATTTATGTTATCCCACGTTTCTACTATCGTGCGAATCTGTGCGAACGATCGCCTATTCGTATGTGGAAACAGCACATTCGCGGTAGCTCGCAACTCTAGTCGAGATTCGTGTCGATGGCGGTGTTTGGACGCACATCAAAGAGATTCGCATTGAACACGGATGTAGTGTTTCCACTATGGCCAAAGACACTACACTATATACAGTCAAAACCGGATATAACGAAATTGAAGGGACCCTCTAAACTTGTCGCTATATCCAATAGTCGTTATAAGCAATATGCAATTTACATACATTCCTTTCTATTAAAATTCGACCAGGACCATGCCATTTAGTCGTAATAACCGATCCGTCGTTAAAAGCGATGTCGTTATATCCGGTTTTGACTGTAATACAAATAAATAATTGAAGTAATAATAAAATTCAATGCAATATACGGTAAGTATTTGTGTACATTTAATTTAATTCTTGGAATTTATTTAATTCATAGAAAGCTAAACATTGTGGTGCTTATATCTTGTGAGCCGGTAAAAACAGAAATTTTATATATTCAACATCCAACTTTGGTTATAAAGTATCCGTTTATGTCTACATCTCTGGGGCTGATGGGATATCGATCCTCTTTTTACTTTTTCTGACTTTTTTTCCAATTGTCTGAACAACAAATTGAGGTTTTTTCGATGTTCAACCACCAAAGTAGGCTTGCGCATTTTAGTTCACCATAAGTGAGCGGTCATTTCCGCTTCCCTGATCGTTCGCGATCTAGTTGTTTCTTTAAGCTCGCCAGGTCGCGAAAGTTTGGAACATATGTAGTAGTCCGTGTGGTACTATCAGCCCTATTCAGTACCAGAGTCACAAGTCACAAGTCACAAAGTAGATGGAGAGTCACAATTTTGAGTTAATTTTGAACTAATTGTGACTTTCCACCCACTTTGTGACTTGTGACTCTGGTGCTAAATAGGCATGTATGTGGCAAGCAAAATACAGGTCTTCTGGTAGAATGTGATGAACTAAAAAAAAGGTCGTCAGTTTGCAAGTAAAAAAGGTCGCCTGATCTGGTTCGTTCTTTTCGGGAATGGGAACGCACTTCTGAAAAAGTTCGTTCGCGAACTACAAAAGCTCACACCAAAGAGATTGTTGTTGTTGTTGTTTGGGGTGGGGAAGACACACTGAAAGGCGAGTCTTGAGCATTCAGGCCACAATGGCCCATTATACTCGAATCCCCAACCTCTACCCGAACTTTTTCGTACCAAAGAGATTGATAAGAGATTAATTTAATGTTTTACATTTACCGACTCTACAAATGCCTAAAAATAAGTTTAATCTTTTTCACACTGTGTGGAACTATTTTTTTTAGGATCAGCCTCAGAAATCAAGCCATTGAAGATACGACGAATGGAAAACTATCATTAAGAAGGCCAGTTTGAAAAGTTTACTGGTATTTTTGAAATTTACTATAGTATACTATAGTTATAAAATCAAAAATTTGCAAAAGCTTTTAGTTGCAATTTCTTAAGAACGTGAATTACTCTACATGTCTTGCTACTCGTGTATTGCATAACGATATATTAGTGCACGTTGCTTTCTCGACTGTAGAAAGTTGATGATTAGCAGGTTTTCAATGCCATTAAAAAACTCGTACCTTTTGTTCAATTTTCTCCCATTCTATAGAAACATAAAAGGTTTTAGCATTTCCATAGTCCCCCATGACCAATAAAACTCAATCGTGAAGTGACAATGGTGCTTTCAAGCCAATTGTCACAATTCTCAATTGGCTATCTTCATCTTAACAACTTGTACATACGTGTGAATAACTTTAATCAATTAATATTTATTTTTTCCTCTCCGTTTTCGTTTCAGTGCTGTCGCAGAAACAGCGAACTCTTGCAAAAAGTCTGAAAGAGTTTAATTTCGAGTGCATTGGTTCCGCCCAAACAGACGACGAACAGGTTATTAGCGCCAGTTTGAGACACTTTGGAAAACTAATCGAAAATATTGAAGACGAACGTGATAACATGGTAAGTATTACCGTATATACTTAAGGTGTCGTCTAATATCAGAATTTAACCGTTTGGATTTCTTTTTTGCAGCTGCAATTAGCACATGAGCAAATTATTGAGCCTCTGGAGGAATTTCGAAAGAAACAAATCGGAGGTGTTAAGGAAAATAAAAAGAAGTTCGATAAAAAGACAGAAAAATTTTGCCAGTCGCAGGAACGATTTTTAAATATGTCAACGAAAAAACCGGAGAATACCATTCAAGAGGTTTGTTATCAACGTACTTAACACTATTCTTGCTTCATAGTCATAGCAATTGCCTTCTTGTATCTTACTACTCACTGAATAATGTGAACCAATTCGTACTGCTTTCGTGTGTATTAACTTTGAATAAAAGTTTAGGCAGTAACATAACTGAAAATAACAAATATACAAATAATTTTTTTGTTGTTATTAAAAATTACTTAAGTCTTAATGTATTTTTTTCAACATTCAAATGGTCTGAACTACCAGGGGAAGTGAAAAACCCTATGGAATTGAATAGGAATTAACCATATCTAACCATATTCTTTAATTGGAATTCGTAACTATCTGCATCAATAGTAATTTTAGGGCTGATCGTGTCACAATTATCATTCTTGTTCTTGAAAATTAAAATCAAAAAATATAATTCAACTTTAATCAATTTGTTTATAAGCCATGCTATAGTTGATATATAAATTAAATAATTATTGCATTAAATTGCCTTAAGGGGTTAGATGGGTTTGAAAATTTCTAAAAATGGATTTTTCGTTTTTTGTCTTATTAAATAATACAACATGTGTAGAATATTCTCTCAAAACTTTAAATCGATCCGAGTAAAATTCTAAGAGATGGAGCCTTCGAAAGTTCCGCCCATCGGGCCACGTCAGCCTCAACTTAAAACTTTAAGCGCGTTTTTCTCGAAACTCTATTTTTGAAGTCAGTGGACACGATTTCTCAAAAAGTTATGAGCCGACCTTGTCAAAATTTTGCACACTTCTTCAAAATAACATTATCTAGTGCTTGAACGAAGGGTTTTTTTTAATCTTTATTACAACTCTTATTACAAGGCAATACATGGTGAAACTTTTACCAACAAATGGGATTTTTTGTTCACAGCTCCGCCAAAAATTCAAATTTGAAATTGTTTTTTTTCCTTCGTTCAAGGCAGTCATCCCGTGTGACGGTTTCCAAAAATCGATTTTTTTGTTTTTGCATAAATTATATCCAAATATGGTATGGTGTAGAATATGTGGGTGGAGTGATATTCCGATATTCGAAGCCATTCGGAAGTTACAGGCCGTTTTATTCTCTAAACTCCTATGTTGTTTCGAATATAATGAAAAGTTTAGTCGAGTTGAGTCATCAAGCCGTTTTTTTTGTCGACCTAAAGAAGTCGTAAAAATACACCAAAATTGACGACAAAAAGTTCAATAAGCTGCCAAAAATTAACTGTTCAATATTTTTTGATAATCCTAGTTCCAAGGCTAGTTAAAACTTAACAAATTAAATTGCCGTTTGATTTTCTTAATTGAGATAAGCAGAACGCCCGCAATCGTATCTACCGAAAACAAGGTTTTTTGCAATGACCGACAATTTGGCGCGGATATAATATATTTCCCGGACCGCTGTTCAAAAAACACCTTCCGCGGTGACCACTGTAACTTCCACACCAATGATCTTAAATAAAAAAACCAAAAACACTAAGTTTTTTTTTTTCGTATTATCTAGTCTTTAATCGAAGGATTTAATAATATATTCATTTTTGAAAAAATGGTCGGCGATCGAAATAGAAAGTCTAATTTTCGGTGAAAAATTCACTTCATTTTCCTTGATATAAAAAAAAGTATGCATCGAAAAAAGAAATCCTTCGATTAAGGGCTGACTTTTGATGTAAGAAAAAAGTGTGCAAAATTTCAAGTAAATCGGTCCAATCGTTTTTGAGATACCGTGGACACCGATTTTGAAAAAGCCGTTTCGAGAAAAATCTATATCTACTACATTTGTGAAATTTTTCCAATAAAAAAATTATCAAACATAGTCAAAGATATACCCTTCACTAACAGTTCGAAACCTGCAATCATTTTCCCAACAAAAAAAATCACAAAAACACGCCTTTTTTCGGCCGCCAACTAGATGTAACCCCTTAAGTTCGCCAGAACAAGTTCCCAAAAATGGCGTAAAAAAAGAGGCTGCACACGGGATGACCCCCTTAATGATGAACAGAGTTTACACTTTCTCGGTAGCTTTGTAGAGGGTGTTTGTTCCAATCCCGCTCATAACATTGTTCCCTTTCATTTTACACATCTTAATTATTCTTTCCTAAAGTTTCATCCCGGTTGGGGTTGGATGTTTGACTATTAAACACCCATCTCCGGAAAAAGAACTAAGCTCGAGAGAAGAATCCATATCGAAATAAGAAGCGTAGTATCGTAGTTACAAACTCACTACTGACAAGTAAAATTAAGAGGGATTTCCTTTACTCACGAACTCGTATGTAATTTTGAGTTTGTGGCGGAAAATTAATGCACACGTTTTTCAAGGACTTTCGTACGGAAGAACCACAAGAAAATTTTTTAAATTAACGATTTAAAATTGCTTCTTTAAATTAAAGTTACCGTATCACTTTTTTTTAAAGTATTTTCGCATGGAAGCTGTCGAATTCTCCATTAAAGAAATTAGCCTTGCAAATTTGAGCAAACATCCGGATACCAAGCTTCAATTTCTTTGGGTACATGTCAGTTTAAGCATAGTACGTAACTACATTCTTAAGGCTCCATGATCTCGGTGTGAAAATTCTGTATTCTTTTTTGATTTTTCGTTCTTGAGAGGGGAAAAGTCAATTTAAATCGTTTTTCGTTCGTTTATTTTCGTTGTTCGCCGTTTCAGTCACGAATCGAATGGCTCCTGTGTTCATCGTCTTTAAATGCGGGAATATGACGAAGGCAGAATCGGTGTGGAAACTACAACAGCATGAGTGGGGGAAGTATTATCGGTTTGGCTTTATGCTTTGTTGCTTCGTCTTTACCGTCGTGCAACACTCAATAGCGCAAATCCTGCTCTGGTTTCCTAGTCAGGGGAAGTACGAATAAGCCAAAAGAAAAATAAGGAAGACAAATTTGGCGTGGATAACACGTCTGCATCGTTCGCTGTCTAGCAGCAAACTAACTTTGAATTTACAGAAAAAATAGTGTTATAGGTTTTCAAATTATTTCAAAGGCATAACTATTAAAAATCAATAATATTTTCATTGATTTATCTTCTAGAGATACCAATTAATTATACTATCTATAATACTTTTCAATGAAATGCGGCCTTCTTATGTAATTCTTGCCATGAAAATCGTGAAAAATTGCTTCAGTTTGACTTCATATATTATTAACAAAAATTAAAATATCTTAAAACTTTTTTTATATAAGTCCTTCTTTAAGTTTTTTTCTAGCATTATATTAAAGAAAATGACATGTTATTAATTCAAGAAATAGGAAATATCAGTTCAAAAAATTCGAATTTACGCATTTTAAAAAATGTTCAAGAGTTGTTGTTCTAATAGCACTTTTTCCAATTACAGTTTTGAATTTTTTCTTTATACAAGTCCTAGTTTACATACCAGCTAATAAAGTGGTGTAATTTTATTCCGTTTTTTTGTAGCCGTTAACGTGAAATATTGACAAGAAAACAGTCATAAATCATCAAAATCGCATTTAACGTGCACATGGAGCCTTAACGAAAATTTCTTTTTTGACCGTTCTATGAAGAAAATATAACGGACTTTGTTTGATAAGTTCTTTTTGCGAACTACGCAGACAATATAACTTTTTTCTTTGTTCGAGCCTCCGTTCTATGCGTTACAAACTTTGATCTATTTAATTTTATCGAGTATATGCAAATTTACTACTAGAACGTGTAATGCACTTATTGATAGGTACACACATATGTATGTATACATACATGTAAATCATTCATTTTTCTTTGAAGGGTTTTATTGAATTACACCCCAAGATTCATTCAAATAAATTATCGATTAGTTGTGAAAAATGCATGTAACTAGAAAAATTGAGCATGCGCTTGCTATTTGTATATACAGAATTTAATCATACACACACTTGTGTGCTCTACTGATTTAATTCATAGGAGACTTTCAAAATTTACATAAAGATCGAGGATTATAAAAGATTAGCTGTGACCGTTTGGTCAGCGTGCTTGGCTCATCTATACCAGTACAGGCTCGCCCTCCTCTCGCCCCTTTAATACTCTAATAAAAGACAGTTGAATTCAGAAAAGGGCGCTAAAAACTGATTGATTGAAATAAGTTTTAATCGGAACATTATTTTACCTTACATCAGGTGCGTTGTTTTCTTGTGTATTGATCCAGAGCAAAGTGGGGAAGAATATTCATATTAAAAACAACAACATTATTAAAAAAAAAAATTATTATTTAAAAAAAAACACAAAAAGGAGCAATGTTTTTGCTGTTTTCAATGTAAATTTTCTCCACCACTCTACTGTTTATAAATGAGTAAAATTTACTCACACACTGTACTTTTGGTCCTAGTTTTTAATAATTTCGAGAAATTTTTTCGGTCTGTACATTCATGGAGTATGGGCAACCTATTTTATAAAAAATAATACTAATGTTTATATGTGAGCTTCATACTGACCTTTATTATAATATAAAAAAAAGAAGTGACGGAAATGATAGTGTATAATTTTTCAACATTCATTGCTAGTACCCCGTAGAAGTAAAATTTCAATCGATTGAAGCGTAACGAGCAGATGGCGCTGATCAAACATTCTGCACTGTACTGCACTGTCGTTGATTAGAATATCAATTGCCGAAGTACTAGTTTTTGGAAGGTGGTTGAAAATTTATTTATTTGGAAAGCGAAATATGAACAGAATATAAACACCAACCCTAACGACCATTGGCAGAATATTGACCAGTGATCTGTTCTCTTTATTTATATTTCATTTGATTAAAAAGATATATTAAAACTTTATTTGTATTCAATCCAGGTGTCAAGGAATTAGTAAAGCAATGTCATATTTCTGCGAAGATTGAATTTATAGCTACGATATCTGTTTTATACAATTTGGAACTTTACGGTCATCTCTTCGTGTGATCTAAGTTCTGTCGAAGCTCAGCAACTTAGTCTGGTGTTAGTTTATCGCCAAATCGAGAAAAACTTGATAAGTGATTAAAGTAAAAACATTGATTTTTTGTTTGTCTTAGATTGGTCGATCAGAAGCGTAGAACACAAACACAGGTGTGACTGCAAAAAAATATATATCGAGAACCACGCCTTATGTCTCAAGAAGTTTTTGATATATTAATATTATTTCTCAGAAAGGCAGTGAGACATAAAATTGTAACTTCTAGCTGTAGAAGGGCGTTAAGAAGAACATACCGCAATTACAACAGACCGCAGACAATCGTATGATACTTATATTATAAAATTAAACTTCGATTCATATTATAGTTGCGGATAAGGCAGAATAAGAAGGGCGCATGTAGCTTGCCCTTTTTCAGGGACTACATTTGCATGAAGAGTGCTTCAAACTACACTGTAATTCTGCTCATCAACTTATATTTCTGTCAGAAACCTTATCTTACAAGTGCTTAGCTTTGTATTAAATAGCGAATGTATGATAGTAAAGGTGCTCTTGCATAAGCATTTGATTACCCGGCGACTATAATTAAAACAAATGGAGCGATTAAGCAAGCAATATTTTTGTGACGTCAAAATTGATTCTACTAGCACATTAGAAATTTCTTTCTTTTCTATTTGATTTCAAACATTTTTTTACGTAGGTCTTCCCAATTCGTGACTTATTTTCGCAACATATGTATAGGTAAAATCTGACTGTATATATTTGCTTAGTCAATTAGATCTTAGTCGTACAAAATTCAACAAAAACTCAAATTTAGTAAATTTTATGCACTACAAATTCTAAATAGCCCATTTTTTTTAGAAAGTCAAATAGAAGTGAGATATTTTAAAAATGAAATAAACTTCTACTCGTACGCCAATAATGTTCATCTTTAGTTACAAATTGAATTTTTATGTGCCCGCATTTCGTACGTTACGACAACATTGTTTTGCATTGATGCGTAGGATCCATTGAGCAGTGGTTGACATGGAGCTTGGATGTTATGTCCTTGCGCATTCTGATTTCCTTTGATGCCGAATGTGTGCATGTGTGGTAAATTACCTTTTCAGTATCGTCCTTAACGAAAATTGGGCGCCAGATACGACATGCAACCGTACATGTCTGTCCCTTTCTCGCTCTTTCTGAAATTTAATTATGAAGTAGAGTCATTCCTTCGTCGTGTTTCGTGTTTGATGTCCTAAGCGGACTTCAGGGGACTATCTATTTCGCCTTCTTGTTTTGTGTACCGTGATTTTATCCGACTTTTCTCGTTATCTTACTTTCGATTGCATAAACAGTGAACTTTAAAGGTGAAGTGGGAACGACGAAAAAGGACGGCGTCGATTTATTCAGCTTTGTTGACGTCACAATTGCGACGAAAGCCGCACGCTTTAGGACGAAACTCAGGCCGACTACAAGTCTGTCAGTTTTCATTGATTAATTATTTTTGTTCGAAAAGAATTTGTTGCACTATTATTTGTTGCTACGAGTGATAGGTGATGCACCCCTTTAGCAAACGATTTTGGTATACAAGTTTATCTGGTTTTAAGTGTCGATAGGAACGAAATGAAATTGTCACTAAAGTTACTTTTTAGTTTGTGGTATTTGTTGTAAATAATTGATTTTATGAGCTTCCTCAAGCAACTATGGATAAATTATGCAAAATTGGATTGTTCTCAATAAATGGTAAGAAATTATTTTCAGTTTCAGTGCATATCGATTTTTTCCCGACGATTTCTTCTCCAACCATTTACACATTACGACATTAGCTCTGCACATTATTTGAGTAGACTGTAGGTGCTGTCAATTCTTGTTAATGATTTACGTTATGTGTCAAAAAATTTGAGCAAGGACTTTTGAATATCAAAACAAAATATATTATTAGCGAATGATAATAATAACGATAAAATTTTTTTTTTAATACCTTGTGTGTAGGTATGTTACCGAATATGTTGCTCTTTCTTGGTCAATGACCTCTAAAATACTCTAAACGATAAGAAATAATTGGCTGTTTTCCTATGTTTCCTTTATTAAAAAACAATATAAATTCTATACTCAATGGCATTGAAGACTGCACTGTATTAGGAGGTAAATGAGAGCAAGTTCGTCGACAAATAACTATGAACATTCCACTTAAAAGCAAGATATAAAGAAATTTTATCTATAATTAGCACGCTCATACTCGAAAATTATTCTGCTGAAAGAGTACTTTCTGAAACAATTAAAAGGTTATGTCCTAAAGGGTTCTGAATATATTTTTATCCCTAATTATTTTTTAAACTATAATAATATAAACAAATCTGTCAACGGCCTGGGCACAACTTTATTATGTTGCGACAGTTGAGGTCTATAAAGTAGCTCCTTGTAAGATAGAACTTTCAATATTTAAAAGAAACAAAAGTTTAAATAAATAATAAGTCGAGTATAAACTTATTAATTATCTAATCGAAGATGAAATATTTAGCAAAATTCGTGAAAACATACCTCTCTCCTCTCCTACTACTCCCTAGGGTTTAAATACCGATAAATTTTGAAATTGATTTCAGGGGAATATATATTAAGCCCGTGGAAGTTATTTAGAATAACTGAAGTTCGGAAAATCGTGAAATGGCTTTTTTAAAGTGAAGTAAAACCGATTTTATATCTCATCAGATCTAAGAATTATGGCGAAATTCGTGAAAGCATTTACAAGCCTATTCGGATCGTATTTGACATAGTCAGGATCATACTTAATAAAACGAAAGCAAATAATTGTTTTAAATGGATGAATGTCTCGTGATATTTTAACAATTTCAGGAGTACTTTAAGGTTCCATTTATCGTCCTCTTGTAATACTTATACTTAATATATTAGCAAACATGTTTTCGTGTCTAAATTAGCTATACGCTGGCGATATCAAAGCCTTTATCTAACATTAAAGACGCCATAGAACTACACCAAATTTTGGAGTTTGTCGAAACTTGATCCATCCGAAATAAAACTTAATCCATCCGAAATAAGCCTCAGTTCAATACCAGTAGTTTTCCAGAAAACACGTTGCAGTTCTTTCTAGAATCCCGTTATTGAAAATTTTGATGTTTGGTCGAATTTGTAGGACTAAGTTCATTCTCGGGAAAATTCTTCCTCCACCTTCGGGTAGCTGCCATAGAAAAAGTGCTTAAAACGTGTATTCAAAAATATTGATCAAAGACTTCGGAACTACTTCTTAAGCTACGAAATTTTGTATGTGTTATAATAATTTTCCAATAGTTTAAGTTGAATTCGAAATTTTGTACAAATTAGTTTTAAGTGAAAGCGAAGTTCGATTTTATTGGTCATCTAAATTCTTTTATTCCTTCCATACAAAAAATCCTAAATACGTCTTCAACAATGTGCTCCGATAACTTTCGAACGCTTCAAGCTACGAATTTTAAATTTTGCACACATTAATTTTTAAATGGCTCCAACGAAAAGGATAAATATGTAAGAAATTGAGTGAGTTCTTCTTGCAACTCCCATGTGAAAGTTTTGAAAAAGAAAGAAAGTAAGAGGGTTGCATACCTTTTAGCGATTTATTTAAGGTGTGATTAGATATTGAACAAGTTTTTCGGTTCACCGTTTAAAAGTGAATTTCATGATTTTTAAATATTCAACTCCTTAAGGGTTGTTTACGCTTTCACAAATTGCAGTGTATCTCTCAAGTCTCTCAATTATCGAAGTTGAAAATAATATCCTGGCATTTGTTGCAATATGAGCTGTTTTTAGTCTTGATTCACGTTACTCCCATTGCTCAATTCTGTAAATGCGAGCGATGTCCAGTCTTGCTTCCCGTTGCTCGTCTGTTCATGATGCCTTGAAGCTCGTGCCTTTGCTTCCGAGATTGAGGTAGATCGACCAATCACTTGTCGTTTGGGTGGCATAATTGCTTTGTGACGACTAATACAAATTCACTTGAAAAAACAAAGAAAATGCGTGTGATATCGATTATCTAATGTCGACCGGCAATTTGAATTTCACACTTAACACTACTTGTTTACGTGAACTGAAATGTCGCTATTTGTATCTGATTTAATTCAATTTGAAAATACACGAACTGCTATATGAAACACACTTTTAAAAAAAAACTTCGCGCACCACCTATTGAAGAATAGTTTTAATAATTCAATAACCATCTCGGGCGTAGTCCCAACAAATCATGGATGACGGACGAATGGTTTAAAAACTCGTTATAAGACATACAAGCAAACAAAATCAAAACGATATATGAAAACGTAGGCATTTGTTTATTGCCTATCAGTAATCCTATATCACTAATGCCCGATAATCAGTCTAATGTAAATTGGGTTTCATATCCATTGGTGAAAGCAACCTTATGTGTAAGAACTTTAAAAATTAAATTAAATGTCTAACCGGCCTTGATCGAATAAACTTAAATTGTTGATCAAAAATCTGATAGGTGTTCTTAATTTCAGGCTGATGCCAGTTTAGGAATGCACGAACGTGAATACATCCAAGAATCATTAAGCTATGTACTAAGGATACAGGAAGTCCAGGAACGGATAAAATTTGAATTCGTTGAAATACTATTGGCTTTTATATCAGGATGGTTAGTATTTTATCACGCTGCACATGACAAAGGCGAAGATGACAAAGAACATTTAACGGACTTGCGACATAAAGTTCAAAAGGTAATTCAGAGTTTTGTTCTTTTTAAAAATTGTTTTGTTCTTACAGTAATTCCTAGTGGCGTGCATCTAGCGCTTAGATTTACGCTTTATTTTGTTTTCGCGTTTTCAACTAACCACTAAAACTAACATAATAATTAAACTTTTTTAGACACGCGAAAGTTTTGAAGAGACCAGAGAAAAGGTGAACGAGCTTAAAAGTAAATATATGGAAAAGAAAGCGGTAAGTACTGTGTTCAATGCATGCTGTTTATTGAGTTTTATTATGCACTAAAATTTGTAATTAAACTAAATTCTTGATAAATAGTTCTAATTGTTGTATGTTATTCCCAATTTTAGAAGCCAGAGGAGAAGTTCACGAAAAGGGGCTATTTGTTTTTAATGGAGAAAAGTATGCCTATTTATACATTCTTTTTTACGTGTCTAAAGTATTTTTTTTTTTGTAGAACCCTTTAAAGCAACATGGTCCAAATATTACTGTACATACAAAAAACAACATCGGGAGTTTACTATGCTACAATTTAATCAAATATCAGGCAGAGCAGAATCCCCACTTGAAAACTTGACATTAGTATCGTGCATTAGACGAGCTTCAGAATTTGAAAAACGATTTTGTTTTGATTTATTATTTAAAGAGAAGCCTGGAATCACTTATACATTTCAAGCATTGAGTGAAGAAGATCGAAAAACTTGGATAAATGCAATGGATGGCACCGAACCTGTAAGTATAAAGTGTTTTTTGATACTGGGTCAATTTTAAAAGTACAAGTCGCTATAATTTAATGGTTATATTTAAGTCATATTGAATGAAATATCCCGTATAACTTAATCAACCTATCAGATCTTTTTTTTTTCATTTTGTACCTAAGGTAACAATACTACATGTTTGATTAGTCTAGTTGGACCTTGGTTTTTTCGACCTAGATAAGAATAAAATTCGATCTTACTTTATAGGACCTTCATTAAGCAGGTAACAACAATTTCGTTTGGTTTTTGCCAGTTGAGTTAGGTTGGCCGCAGACTGAAGGAGCCGAAAACAATTTTAGTCAAAAACATTTTTAACTAAACATGAATACGGCTGTGTTTCAATAGTAATTCAATGATCAGAGAACACTGATTAGTCGCGTGCCTCCAAGGCAGTTTTTGCAGTTTTAATCAGTGTGCTCTGATCTTTGAATTACTGTTGAAACAGCGACATATTCATGTTTAGTCAAAAATGTTTGTGACTAAAACTGTTTTTGCTCTTTCAGTCTGCGACCAGCCTTACGATTGAATTACAGCAGGCAAACACAAAACATAAATCAAGCATGTAGTATTGTCCCGAGTACATTTAAGATTTTAATTCAATATTTGATTACGTACTATTCGCATGACTTACCCTATTATTTTGGTCAACACGATTTAAATAATTTGATCTTTAAAACTAATACAGACTCAATTTAATTACAGACATATTTAGCTCCTGGCAAATCAAAAGGAGCCGAAGAGTATCAATTAGACGAAGTTGGTTTTGCTTTTGTAAGAAAATGCATAGAAGTTCTAGAGAGTCGAGGCCTCGAAGATGAAGGATTATATAGGAAAAGCGGTGTGGGAACGAAAATAACTAAATTATTAGCACTTGGAATGGATCGTAAAAAGACTGAACTAGTTTTTAGTGAGGAGCAATATAGAGACTTGATGGAAAGTAATACAATTGCTAGTGCTCTAAAAACATACCTACGAAATTTGAATGAACCATTGATGACATACCGATATCATAGTGGATTTATAGCTGCTGCAAGTAAGTTCATGAAACATTGAATTTATTTATTAGTTACAGGTTTCACACACAATTCATTATCGGTGTTCACCGCCAAAGTACCATTTTCCAACTGCCCTTCTTTCTATTTTTTCTTAAGGCTTTCTAGATCAAACAATGGGAATAAGAGATTTTGATCGACTTCGATCTTAGTGCCAATATTTCTCTAGTTTTTTATTAATTATGTGTTACTTCCCGTCTCTTTTCCGCCGCTTACCCTATCTCCTAACTTAGCAAATTGTTACCTCGATAATATTATTATAGGAAATCTGCGTCAGCTGGCAATTTTCAACGTCTTTAGAACATCATTTCGGAAAACCTTATGGACCACATAAGGACCTTTGTATGGCTATGATTTATTATTGGTGTCACCGTCCGGTCGCCGTGTGTCAGCCGTCCGCGCAATTGCAACCCACGGCGACCGGACGGCGAGTGAAAGGTACCGCACTCTTCTTCGCGCCACTAAAAAATTTACCCACCGTACAGTGAGAAACCGTACGGCGCAAACCGTGCAGTGTGAAACGAGCCTTACTCTTGTTAAACTCATAATCCATAAGCATGGTTTCGTTTATTTCTGCCATGAGTTGGTCGACAGTCAGTAACCTTTTACCGCCTTATTAACCAGCTCATACTATCTTTTCTTTTGTAAGCTTTCCTAAACTATGTGTTATCTTTCTTCTAATAGGAATTCAAGACTACGTTCGATTTAGGTACTTCACTACCTTTTCATGCATTTTAGTCGTTCTCCTGCTTCTTTTGTCTTAAGACCTTGTTTTATGGTTCCATGTTAAAATTTGCTGAGAATACCTACTTTAATATAAATTAAATTAATTTCTACAATACAATTTTTAATTTCAGAACAAGACACAAGAAGGCAACGTGTAAACGACGTCCATACATTAGTTTATCGGCTGCCTAAAGTCAACTTTGATATGTTAAATTTGGTTATAAAGCATTTAACAGAGTATGTTATGAAATAGTTTGTGTAGGTGTTGAAAATTAACCTTCTATCCATTCTAGCGTTTCAAAAAAATACGAAAAAAACAAAATGTCGGTATTTAATTTGGGGGTTGTATTTGGTCCAACGTTACTTCGCCCCGTAGAAGAAACAGTAGCTGCAATTCTTGATATAAAATTCAACAATATCGTAATAAATATTCTCATTGATCATTACGAATTGATATTTAAAAAGTCACCAGGCAGCGGAACAGATTCGGCAAATTCAAGTCCACCAACAAGAGCACCCAGAACACATCAGAGTAACAAACACAATTCGAATAGACCAATGTATTCACCGCAACAACAGGTTTATCGTGTTGTAGCGAAGTCCAATTACACAGATCAACCAATGTCGTCAAGTTTGCAGAGCATTCCAAACGGCTTAGTTTATCACAACAATAGCAGTGGACCAAATGGCGGAGTAATAAATAGTAGTAACAATAGTGGTACATCCAAAACACCCAGTCAAACTAAAACCTCTCACCAAATGTCTCATATGACTCTATCAGAAAGTGATATTAGTATAAGACGCGAACCTACTTATGTATCAGTTAGTAGCTCTATTTTGCCCACAGCTGGCACACCACAATTGAATGTACACCATCCTGTCCCATCGAGTAACGACTACTTACTGGCAACAATACAACCGCATCCTGTGAGCCATAGCTATGTAAACAACCGAGATCGAATAGGACTCAACTCAAATGTGAATAATCTGTCACCGCCATCAGGAGGCGGTTCATTAAGAAATCACGGTTCATCGATTTACGGCCTATCTCATAATCGCCACCTAGGATACGGAAGCGGAAAACATTATCAATCGAGAGATAGTAACGATCGAATACATTCGACCAGCAGTTCGAACGAATCAGTGTGTGATTCGATATCATCGAATCGCGACATTAAACATAACGTTAGTGGTGGAAGTGGCGGTCGTATGCCGCCTACCACTAGAAGCACGGGCTATACCTCGTCTGCGAATTCTATGTCAACACTTGTTGGAACTTGTGATGATGAACATGTGCCAAAGAAATCACATCGGTCAAAAGATGTTAATCAAATTAAAAGTGATTTGGATGCTGGTACTGCGTAAGTATTCAAAACGGTATTTTGCTACGTTAATATGCTTATGGAGGTTTTTTTTCTTTTTTCAGACGCGTCAGGACGTTATATGCATGCCTTGGAGAAAACGAAGGTGAACTGTCGTTTGAGCCAAACCAAATTATTACAAATGGTACGTAAATATATTAGCAATCCTATTTAAGTGTTTAGTTATATTTTAAAAATAGAACCGTATTAAATTTTATTTTTAATATTAAACCGTACAGTCTAGTAAAGAGCAATAGTGACTCACGTGAACCATCGTAAAGAACTGTAGCATTTTGTTTAGCTTAGTTCTTTCAGATTTGTTACAAAGCGCTTATTCAGTGTCCGGTTTCGAATCCTTGCCAATCTGGAGATTAACAAGGCAAATGAAAGATTTCTTCATTGTCGTCGGGGTTTTCGTAGCTTCGGAACAAATTTGCCATGTCTTGTACAGTCGGTGCCACAATTATTTGTGCATAACCTTTTCATCGTAAGCGCTAAAGAGAAAATACTTTACTATGCTAGACCCCGAGAGCGAGCGCTGGACAGACCCTTCTACGGGGATCTGATGGAGATCTCGGGGAGGAAAATTGGAGAGTTATTACTATTTCTGAACAGCACGGGGTGGTTATAGCGATGCAATCCAAGCATTTTTCTCTCAGCAGCCCTTAATATCCGAGTTTGTGGTTTCAAAATGGCCTCTGAGCTAATTGAGCTCTGTCTAGGAGACACAACGCGACTGTATAAAGGTCATATATCATCCATGAACGGTTTTTGGGAACAAGATATAAAAACCATTCTGAAAGTAAAATGAATGATTTTGATCTTGATCCAGTTGAAAAAAACCACACCTATTGTTAGACTTATTAGACAAAATCAGGCATGATTTGTACAGTATACTGACGAACTACGTGCGCTCTCCTTATTCTTCTTTATTCAAGCTACAAAACAAATCGGAGTTCATCTAGAGCATCGTAGGATTGGCTTGCAGCCGACCGTGACTTCAGGATGTTTTAATTTTCAGTCGATCACAATTTTAGTAATAATACCGAATTTTTATTTTCTTTTTTTCAGTACGGTTCTCCAAGGAGCCAGGATGGTTGCAAGGAACACTCAATGGAAAAACCGGTCTTATACCTGAAAACTACGTTGAGCATTTGAAGCCTTATAATTAGCGGTATTGCAAAATAAAGTACGATACATCCGTCATTTAATATCAGGCCGGCACCATCTTGGCAGTTTGCTGGCCGTAACAGAGCAGAGGTAAGACAGAAATCAATCTAAAAAATTGGTTTATTGTAAATAGAAGAGATAAGCATAGTGAGAAACGAAGAAGATAAAAAATAGTCAATTCGCATACTAATATGCTAAATTATTAGTTTTTATATTATGTAAAATTCTTAATGAGTAATATATTATATACAATGTAAAAAGATAAAATATTTATTTATGAAAGGAAAATGGAATGAAACAAGACGAAACTAAAATCTTAAGCAGGAAAGTAAAATATCAATGAAATAACAATAACATGGACATATCATGTAATATGACTACTTTTACAAATGTTCCAAACACTCAATTACTGTAACAACTAAATGCATTTTCAATATCAATCTTTTCTTACTAATTTTATATGAAAATAAACAGGAAGTAAGGTCGTTTCATAGCGCAAATAAATCCGATCACGAAACAAAAAATCCTTTAACAAAATATTATAAAACGAAAGGCTGTTTACCAATTTTTTGGCATATTTAAAAAAAAACCAATCTTAATTATAAATATTGTAAATGTGTAATATCCAATTAATATTTAAAATATTCTACTCATAATTTTATTTATGTTTATATTACTATTGCGATAAAATCACTGTAAATAATAATAATTCTTGTAATAGTTATATAAGGATAGCAAACAAATTAATAAATAATAATAAAAAAAAGAAGAAACGACCCGTTGAGCGTGGATAGGGAACCGATACACAAAAATTAAATTGTCAAATAGTATACTGCAAAATGTTTGTAATAATTCTTCTTTTTGTACAATTTTTAATTGAGCCTAAGTAACTAAAGTAAAAAAACCGTTAATCGCTTCAAGGTAAAAAAGAAAGTAATAACAAAATTTAATCTTAAATTAACTGAAAAAATAAACGCTTTAAAGAGAACACCACAACAAAAAGTAAATTAAATATAACATTATAAAACAAAAATGAAAACGATTTATAAACTTGACAAATTTGTATAATTTTACACTTAATTGAATAATGTTTCTAGGATTTGCGTTGCTACTGTGTTTTCATAGAAGTAATCATTTCGATTGCTGCCATAGGCCTTAGTTTCAGTGTAACGTCATATTATACATACATTTACTGCTACAATAATGAAAAATAACTATTAATAATTTTTGCCCATAATTTCTTCAAACCGAATCAAATATTATTTTGCACGTACATGACGAACTGCAAGAAAGCTTCAAACCATTGATCTAAATTTTACACTTTTTAAATATGTAGGTTTACATAAAAAATAATTCGGGCAAAGATAATTATCAGAAGATAAAGCTGTTGTTTAAACGAGTCAAATGTTACACATTCCCCACTATACGTACACACCATGGTAAATTTAAGTTTTGTACTACTATTTTGAAAGAATATTGTGAGCGCCATAAGTGTGCGCTTTTTCTAATTAGAAATTTTTGTTTATTTCTTTTGTTTGTTTTGTTGCTATTAAAAATATGATCTTATTAAAAACTGTCTTTTATTACTATTAAATAACAAAAACATTTACGTAATCGTTGATGCCGGGCACTGTAAAAGCCGGACAAGTGATATGCAATTGTATTGCTAGAGTGATGTATGATGGTTTCTTTTCGTTGATTGTTAGGGGTAGATTGAAAATCCTGGTTCCATCTGCCCAGGGATGTAAGATACAGGTGTCTGGAAGGAGTTTGGTTGGCTGTCCCTCCCTCTTTAAGGGAGATGAGCGACTACGCGCAGAGTGGTACAATACCTTATGAGGTATGTACAGGTATACTGTTTGAAATTTTTCTCTGTTTGATTTTGCAGCGTTCCCCTCCGGATAGGGATTGGACGGGCTATACAGGTATGCATGTTAAGCGGCCACTGGTTCTGGGCTAAGCCGTGAATTAGCCCATGCTACGGTCTGGCAGATCTATAGCAGGGCTTGTGTTAACCAACCTCCTATTGCATAGTTTACACTACTTCGCTAATCGAATCCAGATTGCGTTAGACACATAGGTTAGGTATAACTATGGTATGTCGTCGTTTTTGTTCAACTGAACTGTTTTATCTCATATGGGCACGGTATACTTCGTACCCTTTGCCACCTCCTATCCTTTGAATCATTTAGCATGCGTTTAGAGATAGTAATTGCCCGGCATGAAATATAAACATTAAGAGGAAAAATCCTGATAAGTAATTTGTCGAACTCCGCCAGCTCTCAGATTTCAATATGAAGTTTGAGGACGAAACCTATTATTATTTGTCGCACGTCGCTTAAGGTTAAGTGGTCTATAAAACCGATTGTTATAAAATGTTTCACCACTTATGAGATGCCTCTATCTCATCAACGGTTAGAAAATGATCGTCAAGACTTTGGTGAGTCTTATCTTTTGCCACCCTCCTGAAATAGCGAGGTCCACCGGGAGCAAATTACGTTTGAGTGAATTAGCATGAGCTCAACTAAAATCGTAGTATCAGGTAAGCACGCGAGCCGAGTAGTATCTAGAATGTCTGATAACATTAAAGTAAATTGTATAGTGTTTGTAGTTGTGAATTTACAAATTTTGATAGCTCCTCTTATATAACCAACTAGTGGTTACTAAGGAGTAGTAGTTCCCTTTAATGACCCATTAAAATTAAAATAATAAATATTCCCCAGTCTAATGGTATCTCGTTAGGTTTATGAGACATGATAGGATTATTGAGGTAGCCCAGAAGAATTTTTTGTGGAACCCAAAACATAGACATAGAAGAAAACAAGTTTTTATAATAAAAAAGGATAAAACAAGAAATTCAAATAGATATGTCAGAAAAAGAAGAAAAATTAAAAAAAAACATAAATATGTAACATATAAATTCAAGTTTTATTAATGGAAAGGATAACACAATATTTCAAACAGACGTGATGTCAGAGTAATAAGAAAAACTAAGTATAAAAATATAAATAAGTAAAACATAAATTTAAGTCTTGGATATAAGAAGATAGCATTAAAATTCGATTAGACATGATGCCAGATAAAGTAGATAAATCAAGTGTTAAAAATAAGTAACATAGAATTCGAGTTATTAAATTAATTCAATAGAAAATGGAAGTTGTAAATTTTTAATGTACATAAGATTATTGATCGTTGTTATGTGGCAGCCGAGGTATAGACACTAGAAGGAGCACGTCCTCTGATGACTCCAAAAGTAGATGGTATGCCCGAGGGAAGCGCCGGGGAGCACGACCGATGTGCTGGCGAATAAGGTCCCTAATTGTAGAAGCAGTGTTTGAACCATCAATTGAAACACTTTGGAGAACTTGCGAGGCTGGACGAGGACTGCTCCCCGCGACCCCTTCAGTGGTACCAGTGGAGGGGGGCCATGAATCGTACATATGTACAGTATAGTGCCGCTGGACATATTAAAACATAAACTGCCATTAGTGTCACCATCCTCACCGAAGGCCGTGGATCTTATAATGTTGGTTGGCGGATATGTTGTAAAACATATTGGATGATAATAATAACAGAAGGAACCTGAGGATGAGAAAGAAAAAAGAGATGTAAGAAATATTGGAGGTATAAAATGTTTACTTAGTGGAATAATATTGGAGGCATAAAATATTCACTTAGTGAAACAAATAATAGATACCTGAAAAAACAGTATATCCAGGCATATATAGCAATTAACACGTGATAAACAGAATAATAGATAAATTTATAAAAACATATAAAAAGAAGAAAATAAAAAAGATGATAAGTTAAAAAGGTAAACTTTGCATATGCGTAAGAAATCCTTTCATGGGATTATGGGAGAAGTACATACGAATAAAGGAAAATGTAAGTATAAATGGATATCTATCGTGGCGAGTAAAAGGCACTTACAAAAGTTGTGTTTTTAAAAAATGGGTGATTTTTCAACGGACGGAATTAAATTTACGCGATGTTCTACGGGTTTCCCAACACTACGTCACGTCACGTTAAATAAATGTTACGGAAGATAAAGAAAACTATTTAAACGCACGTATTTTAGACCAAGAACTTTGTAAACTAGGAGATTTTGGAGATTAAATTTATCTAACGAGAGAATTTTCGCACTAAAGGATGATGGGATTTAAAACAATGCAGCTTCACGGCCAAGATGAGGGTAAACGGCTGAGAAAGTAAATTGTTCCCGGAGCTGTTTTTTCCCGTGCAATTCTCTGCCCCATCCCCTCGTTCGGATTGTTCATATATCACATAAAAAAAAAGATCTGTTTAATAAACAGTGTTAACAAAAGTATCTTATCGTGAAAAAAGTGTGTGTCCTTTTCTCCACCAAATTTCACTTCTAACGGCGAAGATGTCGTCAAATTATTTCGGTGCAACACCCCCCTCACCACCTTTGGTCAACATCTTCTTATGTTGACGAAAGGCCATTAAAATATCCCTTTCTTCAGTTGTTCGAGTGATCGGAACGTCGTCCATATCGTCACTATCGTCGGACGTAAATTCAGTGAAATTACCGAGATCGACACCACCAGCAGTACCACCGGCACCAGCGGTAGCAGCAGCGGGTGATGCAGAGGCTTGTGGTGATAATACAGTGTGTATTATGGATGGGGGTACCCGATTTTCCTGAAATAAAATATTAGTATTGTTATTGACTTAAAACAAAGAAATGATTATGAAAATAAACCTCATCAAATACTGGTGACACAGTGTGTATTTTTGATGTGCATGCCTGATTTTCCTGAAATAAAATATTCTTATTGTAAAGCCTCGTTTTCACGGTGATAGTTTTTGCGATAGTTGCTGTCATGATAGTTACTATCGTCATAACTATCACCATGAAAACTTCTCGATAGTTACTTTCGCGCTGTCGTGAAAGCACTATCGCACTCATGCTTGACGTGATAGTTGATAGGACTATCACGATAATTTTATATAGACATTCACATTTGACGTTAAAAAAATTATTTCAAATATTGGTATTGTCAATACGTTGCTGAATGCAAATATAGTTTTGATTTTGTGCGTACGTGTTGATAATTGCTAAACATATTCCTGAAGGTATTCACAGGTAAGGACAATTGATTTAATGGTTAGTTTGCTTTGATGGTCTGTTGCACTTTAGCTTTGTTTATTAATGTTGTTGTTTGATTTCCGTTCATATTTTTGATATTTTTAGTTCAGAATGAGCAGCAGATTCGACGTCCTGAGATTTTTAGAGGAATACAGACGATTTCCTTGCCTCTGGAAGAAGAAGTCCGCAGAATTTAAGATTCGATCTAAGAGAGATGCGGCTGAAGAAGCATTGCTCTCTGTTTCAGGACTCTCTTCTATTAAAGAATTGAGATCAAAAATTAGAAGTGTTAGGTGTACGTATATCCAGGAAGTAACCAAAATAAGGAAATCTACGAGGACTGGAGCTGCAGCAGACATCATATACAAACCCAGACTGTACTGGTTCACTGCGGCTGAGTGAGTTAATAAAAATTATATTATATTTCAAACTGTGAATTTTTATATACATATGTACGTACAAATTAAATACAGTAAAACCTCCGAAAGGCGGAACCCGCATAAGGCGGAAACCTTCCAATAGCGGAAATTTTCCCGGCAGAACGATTTTTTCGGTATACAGTAGAACCTCCGAAAGCCGAAAACCTGCGAAACGCGGACGGAAAAGAAAAAATGTGAACATTGAAACTCAAATACGCGGAAATGCAGACGCGAGAGCCGGAATATATTCCAAGAATCATACGCCTAATCGCAGTTTTCCATTGCCCTCTGGATAAAAGCCACGCAACTGAATTTTCGAAGAGCGAAAATGCCTCGATTTTTCCTCGATGAGTGAAGATTTTGTATGGAGATCGAGCCATGACGTCACCAATCGAGGCAAAATCGAGGCATTTCTCATGACGAACTGTCATATGTGCGCGGCCTGAGTTTAAGTTGGCGGTGAGTTTTCTAAATTTTCTGGTTCTTCTGTTGTTCTTTTTGCTTTAAGTACCTACTCTAGTCCGAGGAAAGCGAATGTGAAGGCCTAACAGTATGTCTTAAATCGGAATTCGAACAAGTCGATCGAGGTTTTTCTCATATTGAGATTAAATTTGTCAAGTTTGATGGTCTCCAAAGTTATAAGAAAATCAGTTTAGTTATAAAAAAAATTAATTTTTGTTCATTGTGCACTCTTAGATTTTGAGCGCAGTTAATAAGTTCCTAATCTTTTTTTCTTTTTTTTTTGGAGTATTAACTCAAAGAGGTAAACGCCTTATACACACCCATTTTAATCCCCTTTCGGTTAATAAGAATTTATTTCTTTACAGTTATGTCTAAGAGAGTAAGAAATTTATCTCTAAAAGAAAAGATTGAAGTTATCAACATGATAGAAAGAAACAAAAGAACCATTGCAGAAGTTGTAACAAAGTTTAACTGCGGAAAAACTCAAATCTATAAAATTATGAAAGATAAGGATCAAATCAAAGAAAAATATATGTGCTCCAGCAATGTAAATGTAAAGAAAAAGAGGGATGGTAACTATGCTCAAATTAATAAAACAGTTTTTGAGTGGTTTCTTCAAGCTTCTGCTAAAAATATTCCCATTTCCGGACCAATATTGCAAGCAAAGGCTAAAGAAACAGCGAAACTTTTGAAAATTGATGGATTCAGTGCATCTAACGGGTGGCTCCGAAGCTTTAAAAAGAACAATAACATCTCTTGCAATGTGTCTTGTGGGGAGTCGAACGAAGTGGATAGCGGGGTTGTTCAAGATTGGTTCACAAAATTAAAAGAGATCATTCGAGATTATGATCCTAAGGATATTGCAAATGCTGATGAAACAGCCTTGTTTTACAGAGCTATGCCTACAAGAACTATGAAAATCAAGGGTGAAAAATGTTCCCGGGGTCGGTTTTCGAAAGAAAGACTTTCCATCCTTTTCACTACTTTTGCAGACGGTACATTTTGGAAACCATGGGTCATTGGAAAGAGCCAAGAACCACGGTGCTTCAAGGGGATTAAAATTAATCAACTTCCTGTAGAATGGAAATGCAACAAAAAAGCTTGGATGACAGGAGCTATTTTTGAAGAATTTTTAAACATGCTCAACAATACTATGAGAAAACAAAACCGCAAAATTCTTTTATTCGTTGACAACGCTACTTGTCATCGGATACATCACTTATCAAACATTAAGTTAATATTTCTACCACCACGCACTACATCAGTTTTACAACCCTTAGATAACGGCATTATTCAAAATATCAAAGTAAATTACAGAAAGCTTTTGCTTCAAAAAGTGATCGCAAATATTGACTCGTACAAGCTGGCATCTGATATTGCTGTGAAAATTGACGTTCTTGATGCAATCACGTTTGTTAACCGATCATTGAAAATGGTCAGACAAGAAACCGTAAAAAAATGTTTTAAAAATTGTGGATTTATTTTTGAAAATGAGGAAAATATGCAAATTGAAATTGTGAATAACCCTGAAATCACGGAGATTCAGAATATGATTGATGTAATTTATAGTGATGAAGATAAGGTAAGTGCTGCATCATACATCGACTGTGATAACGAAACTGTCACGGAAAATAGTGAAATTAACCTTGGCGATATTATGGATTTGAGTACCGAATATTCCGATGATACTGATCATGATGATTTTGAGATGGAAACAGATGGAGTTGAATCTCTAAATAAAACACAGGTTGCAGACTATATACATGCTTTAAAAGAATTCGGAAAAGCGAATGGGGACCAAGAATTCTATGATAAAGCTGCAGATTTAGAAATATGTTTTAATAACTCTGTAAAAAAATCTAAACAAACCAAACAATTAACTCTGGATATTTTTATTAAAAAGTGAATTTTCTTTTAATTTTCTTTCTTCTTGGTATATACATATGTAAATGCATGTAAGTAACTGAACTTGTAAAAAAAATATTTGAATAAACATGATGTAAGTCATACTACATACTTTTTTATTCTAATCTAATCATTTGTTGGACATCATTAGTATATTTTATATTCAGTCCTCTGAAAAGCGGAAAACTTGCGAAAGCCGGAAAAAAATTTAGTCCCCTAAGGTTCCGTCTTTCAGAGGTTTTACTGTACAATAAATTAACAAAACAAAACGAAATTGGTAGTTACTCAAAATTAACTTCATCTTAGTCGATCATTCTGTGCTGCCAACTGACAGCTCCTGTGGTCATGAAATAATTTGCAAAATTGTCTCGTCTTTCGCGAGCTTCTGGTAATGAGCTGCGGTTTGATGAAGCGCGCAAGTCAATCAAACCTGGTGCTCTGGGATCGTTGCGCCAAGACCCAGGTATAATTATCCCGGTTTCAAAGTTTTTGATATCAACTGTTATTTGGTTTACAGAGCTTCCGGTTCTTCTAATCCAATTATGGAGAGCACATGCTGCTTTTACTAATTTTACAACCGTTTCGGGTTTTAGGATTATTTGAGATCTAAAAATCCGAAACCTGGATGATAAAACCCCAAAAGCATTTTCCACAATACGCCTTCCACGCGAATGCCTGTAGTTATATATTTTTTCTTAAGTAGACAATTGATTTCGTCGCGGATATGGTTTCATTAAATATGGTTTTAAGAGAAAAGCATCATCGCCCAGTATTACGGATTCTTATGGAATATTCAATTCATTTTCCTCTATCGATCGTTGAAGCGAAGATTTTCCAAATATACCGCCGTCTGATTGACTGCCATAGCTTCCAAAGTCAATATATGTGAAATGGTAGTCGTGATCCACTAACGCAAGCAACACAATACTAAATAAACCCTTGTAGTTGTAATACAGAGATCCTGAGTTCGGAGGACACTGAATCACAACATGTTTACCATCTATGGATCCAAAACAATTTGGAAAATTCCGTGAGGTGTTAAATCCACTTATAACTTTGTTCCAATCCACCTGAAAGTAGAAATAATGTTATTGATGTATTAAAGTACTTTATTATTTACTTTTTAGGTGAATATTCAAGATATTAGTACCCCTACTTATGCCGAACCCTCAGAGGAAGATAATTTATATTCTTTAGAAACTCCTTTAGCATCAACGCGACCCGTTAATAGAACCATAGATAATAAAGAAAGGTCAAAAAAAGGTTTAAGGAAAATGATAGCTTGGACAAAGCTGTTGCTACCCTTAAAGAAGTGGCTGCCCGAACTTCATCTGTGGCAAATAATGAATTCAAAATTTTTGGGGAACATATAGCGATTTAACTACAGCAACTTCCAATAGAAGAAGCTATCAAGCTACAAGACACATTTCAGCGACTCATAACTACAGCTCGTTTGAGAGCCCTGAAAGCGTTTTCTGTTGACACATTAATGTCTCCACAGAAATAACCGCATTCGATTTGCTCCTACAGTACTCATGCAGATGAAGTATCAGATGTGCAGGACCTTGAAGAGGTCATCGAGTATGAATGTTTGGAAACAAATTAATGTTTTGAATTGTTAATGTTTTGAATTGTTAATGTTTTTTTTCTCGAATGTTTTTTATTTGTTTTAATAAATTAATTTTCCCACAAATCTCACCTGAATATATTGCTTCAACGAATCGTATATAGCATCAAAAACATCTGGAAGAAAGGCGCTGATCGTGCACTTCGGCACTCGGTATAGGTACTGCAGTGATGTCAGTGAATCGCCAGTAGCAAGATATCGACAAGCTATTTCTAATTTCAGTTTTGCAGGAATGGCAAGTCTCATCACTGTGTTTTGCCGTTGTACGCGAGGTGCCACCTTTTAAATTTTTTTTTAATAAATATGCAAATTAATCTTGATGTATATAATATGTACTTATAACAATATGCATAATATTGTATATTTTGTTAAATACATGATAAGTATGAGAATTTTTACTTACCTTTTCCAGCAAATCGTCAAACATTTTTTCGTCAACCGTAGAAAATTTAAAAAACTTCTTTCATCTTCTTCGCGCAGCTCACGAATGAGCGTCACGGAGGCACCTAAGGCATTTCTTCTCTGTATCCACTCCCTCACCCATATTTTCCTACTTTTCCGGGCATTCCTAGCTCTTCTTTTTGCAACTTCAGTAATAACTGCAGCTGCAGCTGCAACCAACTCTACCTGATACATTTTATATTATGACGATTGACAAGATAAATTAGACAAGTGACATGTCCAATTTCACTATCGCACTATCGCCCGTGTAATTTCAAATTTTTGAATTGAAGGCTGGTGAGTAGGATGTGCATACAAGGGAATTGAGTTTGAATGTTTTGGAACGGGGGAGTAGGCGAGAAGTGAAGAAAAAAAAAAAAGGAGAGTTGTACTTTATGTCAGATGGGACGGATGTTTTTTTTTTTTTTTTTTTTTTTTGAGTTCCTGCGTAAATCGAAGCGACGCCATCTGAGCCCACGCGGCTCTAATCACGATTATTCTCGTTCGAACTGTCCAATCCACACCGTTTAATATTAAAACGCGGCTTGAAACGCCATTTACCATCCGAGTAGTACAATATTTTCTCAAAGACAAAGTGCTAAACGTGCTTTTCGAAAACTTTTCTACACTCTTTGCTCAAAGAAGTTAACGTTCAGTTGCCCTCACTCAAGCGAGGCCATCGTGAGCTATAACGTCTCGGATCACCACCTCCGCAGCCTTATTGCGGCGGCGAGTGGTTAATTACGATCGAACACTGGATTCCGGAAACCCGGAAGCGCCTGAGGCGGCCAACCGTCCGGCACCCGCCGCATCTTTTCAACTTGATACTAGCGTCAAAGATGCCAAGAGACGCGCTGGACACCCCTACTGCGTCACAACTGTAAAGTCCGCAAAGAAGCCAAACTTGTTGGTGATCAGCGGTAACGATCTTGAAACAGCGAAGGTCCTGTTGAAGTTAGCAGGCCCCAATATTGTATATCCTTTGCCCCAGACACCGCCTGGCAGCCAACTCACCGCATTCCAAGGAGCTGCTGATGCAGCACCCAGCAATACAAAGCGCCGCTCTAACATTCCGAGGGCGAACAATCGAGTTACTCCTGGACCCTTAGGGGTTCCTGGAACATCACTAATTAGTATGGAAGGTCGACCTCTGACCCCGCAGCGCGTAGAAAACGCCCCACCAGCCCTTCGGGTCTCAACTCTGAAGCCAGTGAGCTCCATTGACGTAAGCTACGTAAGCTGCGATGAGACTCTTTCGGTTGATTCATTGCAGGACGATCCAATGGCGGATTCCTTGTTAAATACGGACTCCCAAACAAACAGGACTCACTCGGGTCGAAAGGAGCAAGAAAGATATAATTTAGAGAAAGTGAGTCGGAGAAATTCCGAAGTAGATTTTGTAAGTAGAGATAAAACGCTAGAGTCTTTTAATCTAGATAATCTAGATGATCTTTTTGGTGAATTCAGCGAGGCCCGCGGGCGACGTTCCTTTGCTAACAAAAATAAAAATAATAACAGCTTACCCCCCGCAGCCCCGAAACCTACCGAGTTTCCAATCTCGGAAAACTTTTACGCGCTTCTGGAGAATGCTCCGATCGAAATCCCGGTCCTGACCCCTCCTGGGCCCCCCGGAGGGCATCGTACCCGCTCGCAAACCTGTGTGGTCCCCAATAATTCGCCTCAAATACATTACACCTAAAGGCGTTTGTAAATTAATGGGAAGCTGGCCCACCACAAACTTTAAAATTTTATCCTCAAACTTAGAGAGCGTTTCACTAAAGGTGGATTCTCTTCAAACGCATTCGGAAATTATAAGAGTAATTCAATCCCGACCTCATTCATCTACCAAGCCTGGCATAGTGGGCCATTCCTTCACCCCGGCCTCTCTTAGGAAGCCGACGGTGATCCTTAGAGGTGTGAGCGCTGAGTTTACACCGGAAGATATTGAAAGAGCCTTGCGAGAGCAAGTCCCAGACCTAGGTCCCGCCCATGTGTCACCTCTATCGACTCCATGGTCCAGAACCAGCGGTCGTCCGTTGGACCTCTTCAGAGTGGCCATCGCCTCTCAGGACGTTCTCAAGAAAGTATGTAAAGTCAGATACCTTCTGCATCAGAAGGTTACATGGGAGAGACCACGTAAAAACGACGTGACGCAGTGTTTTAAATGCCAACGTTACGGCCATGTGTCGGCGAATTGCGGATACCCTCCTAGGTGTGTTGCGTGCCTCGAGAGCCATGCTTCAGCTGATTGCCCACGGAAGCGATCGACCAACCCTGACGATCTTCCCCCTCCGAGCTGCGTAACATGTGGAGCAGAGGGTCATCCGGCTAACTTCTTCAATTGCCCCGCGAGAGTTCGCAATAGGGAACGTCTTCTTGACGCTAAAGAGAGAGCAAGGAACCCGGTGAGCCGGGAGCTTATGCCTGGTAAATTACCCTTAGCTCGCAACTCGTAGAACCCTATCTCTCCGGGAATCTCCTTTGCTGATGCAGTGCGAGGCCCCCTTAATAAAGGCACCAACTGGGCTGATGCGGGCTGGCTTGACCAGCAAGTTTCTGACTACCTAGGTTCCCCTATCAGTGAAATTTGCCATACCATTGGTATTTTTAAACAAAAGTTCCTTTTACTTAATGAAGAGGATAAGCCTCAAGCCCTATTGTCATTTCTATTCTCAACCCTCTCGAAACAGTCATGTTCTCGTTAAATTATTTGAATCTAAACATCAATTCGCTAATTAGCAATGAAAAGCAGTTAGCACTCGGAAAACTTTTACAAGTCCTAAGGGTTCCTCGCGCTGAATTCACACTTATTTCATGGGTTATTAATGTTATACTTTACTTACCTCTTGGATTTATCATATTATTAACTACATTTGTAATTTGTAAATAAATTGTTACCCTTCATTAATCTGTAAATTATTATATTTTGTAAATATTTAAACTAGACACCTTTGTATAAAATGTATATTTCATATTCATTAATTTGTGATCATTAATCTTGTATACTATTAAGGATATAACTATCCAATATGTAAAAGCAACACACTCTAATATGATAAGTTAAGTACTTAAAACCTACAATCCAATTGGTACATTCTAGTTAAATATGGGACACAAGAAGCGAATCCCAATTCATATATTATTAACGTTTTTTTCTTGCTAAATTTCTTTATGAACCTGTCAACTTGTGGAACATTAGTCAATAAGTCCTTTGTTGTACCAAACTGGATATAAATTCTCTAGAGTAAATTTTGATATAAACAAGCTCCGGTCAACCTAATCAAAGAACAATGAATTAAAGTCTAATTTTATATTTTCCGAACTTTCTTTGGGCTCTTGTCCAAACCGGTTAGTTTTAAGTTAGATATAAAAAGCATCTTAGGTTAAGTCTTGTCAAGCCATAAGCCATACGAGCAGGTGGCATTAATTTCATAAAAATGACAAACACATTAACTCAGTCTCGGCCTAGGTCGGAATTTAACTAGACGAAGCTCCTTAGACAATGGATCGATGTCAAGCTTTATTCCTCATATCATTGTATTTCATGTATTATAAGCCTCAATAAAAAAATTCTGAATCTGAATCTGAATCTGACGGATGTTTTTTTTGGATTTTACAATAATTATCGCGATAGAATTGTGTAATTAATCGGTAGATAGTTTTCGGAAAGGTGAAGATGTTTTGATCGAAGTCTTGTGTGGAGTGCAAACGAACCAGAGTGACGGTGTTTTTTTGAACGAATTGAATCCGGGGGTTGAAAGCCATTTTGAATTTGATGGTTTCGCCGTGAATCGTCCGACTATTACTTTCGTCTTTACGTCGAAAGAATTTTTTTTGGGGGTGGAAAACAAATATTTCGGAGCAATCGTTGGTCATCGAGGCTCAGGGAGAAATTTTTCCGATTCGGAAAAATCGTGATCAAAATTTTGACTATATTCTGAAAACAAAAAGATGCAAACAAAACAAAAAAGAGGAAAATGAATTAAATACAAAGGAAGAAAAACTTGAATAATTAAAACAAAATTCAAGTTAAGAAATTTAAAATAAATTAAATTAAAACTAAATAAAAAAACACATGAATTTAAAATAACGAAAATAATTAAAAAATGACAGACGTACAGGACTGAAAGGACGGAAAAAGAATTAATAAATTTATAATTTAAATTTAAAACAAAAATACTCAAATTGCTGAAAATTCAAAGGGTAAGCTAATTTTTTCTTTACTAATTATTTCGTTCAGAATGTTTTTTTTTTTTTGTGTTTTGTTTTGGTTTTTCAGTTGTTTTTTTGATGGAATTTTTTTTCTGTTGTTCGATTTAATAAAATTTTCTTGATAGAAATGTCGCGAGGATAGGAGAGCAAGAGTAAAATGGATCCTCGCGAGTAGGTTTTCCTGACCCAGAACCTCTAAATGGGGCCACGACGTCAACAATTTTTTTTAGGAATGTCGTGGCTGAGGCAGGGTGGGCAGACAGGGCGCTATAACACCAGAGCGCCCTGACAAGTTACGAAGTCGCGCCATCCAACGCTTCTCGGTCTCTCATGACCTATTGGGAAAGATATCCTAAAATTTTAACCTCCCGGATAAGTCGACGTGTTTTTTTTTTGTTGTACAGGCCTAAGGTTAATGGCCTGACGTGAGAGCAAGTACCCCCCCCACACTGCCGCAGCTAGTCCCGGCCGCCAGCAAGCGCGTCGCTCCAGCTCGAACGTCAGCCACCAATTCGGACGTAGGCGGAATTGGCCCATTGTTTCCCGTACCTTACCTTTCCCTTCGAATATTTTGACTTTTTCAAGTCGAAATATTCACTCCAAGGCCTCCGTTCACAACAGTAAACAGCAGACTGTCACACTATCACACTATCGTGATATACTTTCGCGAAAGTACTATCGTACAAAACTATCACCGTGAAAACGAGGCTTAAAACAAAGAAACGAGACTTAAAACAAAGAAATGTATATGAAAATAAACCTCATCAAGGAACTCTATTTCAAAGCTTTCCTCTATGAGTCCCAAGTCATTCGATTTCAGTGACCCTAAAATCGTGTGGATGGAAGAATACAAATCCCATTCGGAAGGTGAACCTCCCGATGGCCCTATTATTTTGTTCTCTTTTCTAGTAAAACAAAAATAAGTAAATTATATATTGGCAACATTAATTTTTACCTATATCTCTGTGTCAAAATGTGAATCTTCAAATTAACTTCCGGAGCATCCACGAATACACCACACTGCACCAACTCCTGCGCCATTTCCTTCAGAACATGACTGTTTCTTCTGGAACGGCGAAGATCAGCCAAATTTCGACCCCATACCTAACTTCCCACACCTAGCTTCCTAACGTCCTCTTTCGTCCACGAAAGGCGTTTTTTATATTTCTTCATCCGTTTTGGCGAGACGTGCTGTCAGTGAGTGTTAATGAGTTGTACTCTCTCACCGCGTGCTTTTCGCTGCGAATAATTTTTGAAAAAGTAATATTTCAATTTTCTTTGTCGGCCAAGTGCCGCAATAAAGTAGACCATATCCCGTATAGTTTGGGTTGGTCCTAAGTAAAAATTTCCACGGTTCGTTCGCGGTCCGCATCATGGCGGAAAATAATAATTTTGTGCCGACGGTATTAAGCGAGAAAGACAAGTTACGAATCCTTCAAAATGTGGAGGCTTGGTCCGTCTTGCCAGCCGACAAGGATGCGGGCGGCGTTGGTCCCGTCGTAAATAGGATGGACACCGAAAAGTTCAACAGCGATTTGGACTTAGAAGATGGTATGGAGTTGGGCCTCGGTGACGGAACCGGGCCTGGCGTGAATTCTTCGAATACTACAAGCGAGAAACCGCGCACTTCTGTCGAGAATAGTGGTGCGCCATCGTACACGTGGACCCTCATTCCTATTAGAAAAAGGAAATCCTCATTCAACTCGGACGGGAGCGCCTCTTCAGCCCCAATTAACGCCCAAAAAAAAAATTGCGGGTAATTCGGTTTGTTCCTCGGTTGCGGATCCGGAGTGCAGTAACAGGTATGAGTCTTTATCAGACCACGAAGACGGGAACGCGGCAGCCGGTCTTAAGTATAATTTTATTCCTGCAAATAACCTAAATAACCTAAATGTAAATAGTCAGTTTTCTAATAAGAATGCCCCTCAGGCAAGAGTTGATCGCCAAAGGGCGGATTTGGATACCTCGACAGTCCCGAGATTGTTCGGACCTTTACGTGAGGTGACCCCGGGGAGCGCGTTGCAAGGCAGTCGCTTGTTAAATTCAGTAGTTCCTCAGAGTGGGAAGCAGTCCGCGTCTAGGGGGGCGAAAAGTGATAGGCAGGCCGCGGCGGTCGGGTTGGGACCAAGTCGGCCTCTCCTGTGGTTAAGGGTACCAAATCTTGTCCTCCAATTTTGGTATTTGGATGTGATATGAAAGACATCAGACAACAAATGATAAATAGCTACAAAGCCGTAGATTTTTCTCTCTCGAAGAACAGGAAGGGTAACGTCATCAAAATCAACACCAACAGTCTTGCCGTATACGATCATATTCTTCTGAACCTACGTGCACAAAACATTCCCTCTTACACGTTCACTCCGAAGGAGAGGAAAAAAGTCTCACTGTTAATGATAGGCGTCGATTCGGACAGTGCCGAACTCGACGAGATTCGAAGTGCCCTTAACGAGAAGACCAAGCTCGTTAGCTCGGTTAAGAACTTTACCACAGCATGGTCCCGAAAACAAGGGAAAAAGCTTAACATGCACATGGTTACTCTCGAATCCGGTTCTAACATCGAGGATGTAAAAAAGATAAACAGAATTTGTAATCAAGTGGTCAGGTGGGAAAATCTTAGAAGGCAGGATTTAATACAGTGCTGGAATTGCCAGAAGTTTGGTCACGCAGCCCCAAACTGCAACTTTGAAGCGAGGTGCGTAAAGTGAAAAGAAAAGCATGAAAAGGGTAAGTGCCCTTCAAATGGACAAACTAACATTACCCCGTACTGTGTTAACTGTAGGGAGGAAGGGCACCCGGCTAGTTTCGGTTGCTGTAAAGTTTTCAAGGAAGCAAAGGAAAGAAGGGAAGCCCTAAAATCCTCGGCAAAAAAATATAGGGATGAGAGAAGAGGTTTTGTGAATCAGGCAGTACAGAACTATAGGTCGAATGGGCTTTCTTACAGCCGGGTGGCCAAGGGTGGCCCCCCTTATTCGGGCCAGGCGTCGGTCTCCAGGCCCATTCGCAATTCGGATTTGGAATCCTCCAACCTGATGGGTCATGACGCCCCCGAAGATTTTTCGTGGCAATCGCAAGTCCTTTTCGGGATCTACCCGCTGGAGTTTGTCGCCAAAATCAGGAATTTCCTTCCAAAATATAACGCCTTGGGCTCCACGTCGGAAAGACGGCCTATATTGAATTTTACTTAGATATGTGTAGTGGGTGTAATTCCACATAATGTTCAAAATAATCGTCATTAATGTTCGCTCTATAGAAGTTAGGAACTCGATTCTAAAGACTCAAGATTGGGTCTCACCCCGATTACAGGCGATCTCTGCTTCTCGTTGCTTGTATTCAAAAAGTTTGGCGCCAAGTCGTTATTATATTAGATATATTTTATGTATTACGCGCCGCGTACTGGGGGTGTTTCCGGTGTGTGATGTATCCATCTCCGCAGCCTAAGGTTGACAATAATGTTATTTTGAAGTTGCGAGTAAGGCTTAATGTAATTAAAGTATAAGTATAATCCTCATAAAATATTTCATGTAAAACGGGAAATATAATTTGTCTTTTTATGTATTACTCGGACCTGTAATCAGGCACACAAAACGAATTTAAGACTTGAATAAGTATAAGAACATGTAAATAAAATGTATATAGAATGTATATTTGAAGAACTAGTATATGTATTTAATGTATATTGTACGTATATAGTATAGCATAATGTATAATGTATAATGTACAGCCGTTGTTTTTCCGGGCTATTTTTCTACATCTATCGATACTTTGTATTCTATTTTCAATGAAAGGCAATTGCTTTAATTCGTTTTAAGTTTTTTCCCTGAAGGGAAAAATTTTGTTTAATTTCTTTTTTTCTTTTTTTTTCATTTGTTTTTCTTTCATTATTTTGTCTCTTTTTTTTAATTTTTGAGAACTAAAGTCTGAAGTGCTTATTAAGAAGTCAGGAGTGCGCTATTTGCCAGCACACTAGCCTTTGTAATTGCCGTTAATGAAAAAAAAAAAAAAAAAACCCATGTCAACGTACTATATAAAAGTGCGGTTCCCATTACATGTTTTCGGTAAAGCCTAGTATCCAGATCGAGTAAAATTTCGCTTGCCTCTCACTGTGCTCATTTCGCTGTGAAACTAGTTCGTGAACGTTACCGAAAGATGTCGTGCGATAATGTTAAAAGTGAACTGACACATTATTTGAAATTTAAAATAAATTTATTTTAAACAAGAAATAATTAATATTTGGTGTGATAATGAAATCTCTTTGCTCGTAAGTTGCATTTACAAATGTTGTTGATAAATATTATGACATTGTATATTATATATGTTAACATAGAATCGTTGTGAAGCGTAGATTGGCGGCTGCAATGGTCTTATGTGTACGGCAACGTTAGTAAAGAAGTTTGTTGATAGCAAACTGAATATTGCCCACCGAATTATGCTGATGAATTGAATGAAGGATATATTATCGAGGGTGAATGGAGAAAAACGATTTCTATCGACAGTGTGGTTAATTCGTCATTGGAAAACAATACTGAACATCCATCAAAATATGAAAAATATATAAGAAATTCTCTAATGCAGTACGTGAATTCACCAGTTGAAGAAGTTTCTTGGCAGGGAATAATAACGTATACAGTTTAATTTTAATTTGTTATATTGATTATTTTTTTATAAAATTACAAAAGATTTGAATTAAATTATAAAAGATTTTAATTGAATGACAATAATTTTGAATTTATTTGATTAATGAAATCGAGGCATAGCTCTTCAGCTACTGGTGGCGGCAGTTGCTCCATTTTGTTTTTTATTATCTCCATTAGAAGAGGATTTTCCGTGACAAGGGGAGGCGAAGGCACTGTCGTCAATTTTTCACATGTTGCGACTATTTTTTCAATGGATGTCCCCAAGAATGTTATGTCGCTCTCACACGTTGATGTTGTTGGTACATCAATGCGATTTAAACTGGAATCTGTATCCGCAGAATTATTATCCATCTAAAAAATAAACGGAAATTTGTATTTAAATTCTTAAAAACATCTCAAAACTACTTACCAAGTCAATAACAATATTATCCATTGTCACTTCCAAATTGTCAATATTAATATTTATATTGTCATTTGCACTTCAAAACGACACAAAACGTCACAATTTCACCGTGAAACTACGATGCACGCTCATTTTGCTGCGGAATGTTTTACCAACGCCATCTGTTTGAATTACTCCAAACAAAGAAAATTTCTCTTGAACTGGATACTAGCAAGCGAAATGAAAGCGAAAAAATTGTTCACTAGCATTTCGCTCGCTTTTTTTGTATGTGTTTTTTGATTTCCCTCGATCTGGATACTAGGCTTTAAACGCGTCATAGCTAAGTGTTTTCGAAAACGCATTCGGGAAGTGTTTTCAACGCATTTAACGCGATTTAAACGCGTCAATCTCATAGTCTGTACATAGCATAAGGCCTCTTCTCGAGTTCGGATTCCAAATCTGGAGCCCCTACTTTCGTAAGGATGTTGACTTACTGGAGAAAGTACAGCGTCGTGCAACGAAGCTTCCGCATGAACTGAAAAATCGATGCTATGCAGACAGGCTTGCACGCTTACGACTTCCAACTTTGGAGCAACGACGAGTAAGAGGTGACCTTATAGAGACCTTCAAAATTCTAAACGGTCATTTCAACTGCCCAGAACTACAGAATATATTCACGCGCAACAAGAATTCTCATCTTAGAGGACATGTCGACAAACTTGACAAAAGTATAGCACAAGCACGAACCCTTTTCGGAACTTTCTACCGAACAGAGTAGTTGATGGCTGGAATTCTCTTCCCGTGGTCGTTGTTGGTGCTACTTCAGTGTTAGATTTTAAAATTTTGGCTGAATTAAGAATTAACTTTATTTTGTAACTATCTTAACTTCTCTATTTTATTCAATTTAAACTTTTAACTTCTCTATTTAATTTTTTTTTTTACTTTCAACTTCCTACATTTTCTTAAATTTAAACTTTTTTTTTCTTTTATTATTAATTTCAATACTTCTACTCTTCCACTAACTTTAGTTATACACATTCTAATTTGCTTAAAAAAAGATTTTTTTTGTTTTTTGTTTTTGTTTTGGATAATACAACAATTGTAATAAAATCATACTTTCTGATGTCAGGTGTATCAGTGAAAGCTGCCTTCCTGAATATTAAATAAATAAATAAAATAAACAAATGAATAAAAGTAATTTTCTAAGGTATACTTTATTATAGATTACCACTTTTTTAGCTCAGACAGGCAGACAGACACATCTCTCACCTAAAGTTTTTCAACCTCAGACTCTGCAACATGGTTTTTAGACCCATAAATAAAAATATTAACAAGACTTAGTAAATGAAACCTGCACTTCCACGAACAGACTTAAATATTTGTTTGGGAGAAACCTGATGTAGAGTTTGGGTCCTATAACTATTTCGCAATTCTATACTCATATTGAAAGTCCTTGATATACCAAGTAAATGTAAACCTGCAGTTTCGCGAAAAGTTATCTGAGTGCTTGTTTCGAGAGGAATCCCGAATGGAATAATTACCTATTTACCCATTAGTACAACAAATGTACATACAACATTTATAATAGTGGGATTGGCATAGTTGATAAAATTTAATTGGGCTTTTTCTTTTGATAGAGAATTTTAATTTATTATATTTTATTTTAATTCATGGTAATTTGACTATTGTTGATCCATTCGTTTGGGTTAAAAAATTTGTCTACTACAACATATTATCGCAGACACCGTAGACGATTAACTATGCATTGATTTTGGAAAGGTTACTATTGTATATTTTGTCACCTGTCTAGAACCATTACATAAGTCTACCATATACATTAGCGTGTAGCAATTCATTGACTGGTTTATTGCAGCAATGCAATCAATTAGTCGAAAACGGATATGATGAATTGATAGTTAGAAATTAATACCCATATTTAGTATGCCCTCAGCACACGAGAATCTTATTGATTTGATAGGATCAGTTTTTATTGCCTACTGATGAGCCCTAGTAGCGTAGGGCGAAACGCGTTTAGGCTGCTTGCCGTCACATAGATTTTACCTGTTTTAGCTTCCTATTCCAAATTTTTTAGGAATAATATTCAACTAGGAATAGCCACTACTGATTATTCCAAGGCTATGGATATCATAGTGACTACTTGTTTAAAGTCCACCAGCACTCAACTGCACTTGATACAACAATAATAGACAGATAATTTTTAAATTAAATTAGTTTTACACATAGGTCAAGGTATAGTCCTAAATGTCACCCCTAATGCCCAGGGTATATTGTTCCGACGTCTTTATTATTTTTCCCACTGACCCATTACTAAAACAGAGACCAACACATGTAGGATAATATTACTGAAAATAATCCATCAGAACAGAAATGACCAAGACAGGATGAGGCGTGTCCCGATCTCTTGAGTCCTTATTGACCTAAAACGAGGACATTCACTCTCTAACAAGAGCCCTGACCGGATGAAGTTTCAACTGAACGATTCACAACCATAGAACGAAATTGAAAGTATGTCACGAGACGAGTCACGGCCCATTGATCGGCACCATTGGCACGTCAGTCCAGCACAAGAGTGTTGACCCCTGGCAACGCCAACTTAATTTCAAGCCGCGCACATATGACAGTTTGTCGTGAGAAATGCCTCGATTTTGCCTCGATTAGTGACGTCATGGCTCGGTCTCCATACAAAATCGTCACTCATCGAGGGGAAATCGAGGCATTTTCGCACGACGAAAAATCAGTTGCGCGGCCGACCTGAAGTGGAAGCCGTAGGTTATAGATCTCGCGATTTAGAAGAGCGGGTAACGAGCATGGAGAAACAGCTCTCGGAATTGTCATCGCTAATAAAGAATAACCTTTTAACCAGAGCCGACAGAAACGCTAAAAATCAAGAGCGTAAATCGAGATCGCGTGGCCGTTCAGCTACAAGGGATGTCGAAATTTGTTTCTTTCACCGCAGACTCGGACGTAACGCGAACAGATGTCAATCCCCGTGTGGATTTCAACCTGTTCCGGGTTCATAGCCGAAAAACTAATTACACCGCCGTCAATAAATACGGTCAGCGACGGTGTACCCTTTAAGAACCGTCTACACATAATGGACAGGAAGAACGGTACACGATATTTGGTGGACTCGGTCGACCAGACTTCTCAGTTCTACCACGCAGACTCAAACAGGATACGATAGGACTAACACAGCTGAAGCTTTTCGCGGCCAACAATACACCAATTAATACTTACGGTAAGGCGTTAATCAGTATAGACCTAAATTTACGCCGCTCTTTTAAATGGGAGTTTTTAGTCGCGTATGTCGCAACTGCAATCTTAGGAGCTGATTTGCTAGCAAATTTCGGATTATTAAAAGATCTAAAAAATAATCGATTAATTGACCATGTAACGGGACTCACGACTCGCGGAGAAGTAATACAGACGGCAGGCCATGGAATATCTGTGCTGAACAAAAACTCCGGTTTTTCAGACTTATTTGAAGAAATCAGCGACGTCACAAAGACCGCACGAATTCCAAAAATAATTTCACATTCAGTGGAACACCACATCGAGACTAAAGGTACTCCGGTCATGGCACGTCCACGCCGTTTAAGAATACAAAAACAGAAAGTTGCTGAAGCAGAATTCCAATATATGATCGAACAAGGAATATGTCGGCCAGCGAACAGTCCATGGTCAAGTCCACTCCACATGGCACCCAAAAAAAATCAGGCGATTGGAGACCATGCGGGGACTATAGGCAGCTAAATGCGGCTACTATACCCGACCGATATCCAATCGCACATGTGCAGGATTTTGCAAACCAGCTTCACGGCAACACTATATTTTCGACGTTGGATCTTTTGCGTGCAAAAGTAGACGTGCCTAAAACAGCAGTTACAACCCCCTTCGGATCTTTTGAATTTCTACGGGTGCCATTCGGGCTGCGAAATACCGCACAAACGTTCCAACGTTTCATTAACATGGTTTTTCAAGGACTGGACTTTGTCTATTGCTATTTAGACGACATTTTGGTCGCATCCAAAGATTTAACGGAACACCGCAGACACCTGCGGGAAATATTGCGGCGACTTCAGCAGTACGGTTTAACGATCAATCCGTCGAAATGCGTTCTAGGAGTAGCAGAGATAGAATATTTGGGCTACTTAATCTCCAAGGACGGAACGAAGCCACTAGCAAACAAGGTTAAAGCGATTCTTGATTACAAAAAGCCTGAAACGGTCAACGAATTACGAAGATTCATGGGCGTAATTAACTTTTATCGACGTTTTATAAAAAACGCAGCACGAATGCAAGTTCCGTTAAATGAATATTTGCGGGACGCAAAAAAAAACGACAAGAGATCAATTAAATGGACTGACGAAGCAGAGCAAGCTTTCAGTGACTGTAAGCATAGTCTAGCCAAGGCAGCTCTTCTGGCGCATCCAAGCGAGGACGCACCCCTCTCCATTGTGACCGACGCGTCGGATTTTGCAATTGGCGCAGCTCTTGAACAACGACAGGATGGAGTTTGGAGACCTTTAGGGTTCTTCTCCCGCAAACTGAGTTCGGCGGAGCGAGGTTACAGCGCTTACGACCGAGAACTACTCGGAATATATAGTGCGATTAAATTCTTCCGGCACTTACTCGAAGCCAGACATTTTACAATTAGGACCGACCATAAACCGTTAGTTTATGCGTTCCAGCAGAAACCAGACAAAGCTAGTCCGCGACAACATCTCGACTTTACACATCTCGATTTTATCGGCCAATTCTCGACAGAAATTCCATACGTCTCAGGTGACGAGAACATCGTGGCAGACGCTTTTTCCCGACTTGACGCAATTAGTATGCCTTCTACCATTGCAATTCAAGAGTTGGAAGCAGAGCAAGAGAACGACAACGAGTTGAAAGAGTTGCTGTGCTACAATACTTCGTCGCTGAGACTGCAGAAAATTATGATCAACGGACAAAACTCACTGTACTGTGACGTCTCAACCGGTGTAGCGCGACCATTTGTTTCCAAAAAATTACGAAAGCGAGTTTTCGACGGCATACACGGACTATCACACACAGGTGGCCGTTTGACATGTCGTCTCATTCGTAAAAATTATGTCTGGCCAAATTTGAAGAAGGACGTAATACACTGGGCGCGGACTTGTCGCCCGTGTCAGGCAGCAAAAATTCAAAAGCACACCAAAAACGTCCCGAGTACGTTTGAGCTACCGAGGAACCGCTTTGAGCATGTGCACTTAGATTTGGTGGGACCTCTGCCAGTCGAGAGAGGTTACAAATACTGTCTTACGATGATAGACAGATTTTCTCGCTGGCCCGAGGAAATTCCCCTAAAAGACATGACAGCTGATACGGTAGCGACGGCTTTCTACACTCATTGGATAGCGCGATTCGGATCGACTAGAACGATAACCACAGACCAGGGAAGCCAATTCGAGGCGACGTTGTTCAAGGCACTGGTGAGACTAGTCGGAGCCGATCGCACCAGATCTTCGCCGTATCATCCGGCCGCAAATGGCATAATGGAACGGTGGCACAGGTCATTCAAAACTGCAATCACATGCCACGGATCTACGCCATGGATTGATTTGTTGCCCACCGTTCTTTTAGGATTACGTACTTGTTATAAAGAGGATTTGAAGTGTTCGGTGGCTGAGCTGGTGTACGGTACACCACTACGAGTCCCGGGTGAATTTTTTAACAGCGAAGACATGCAGTTAGACCCTCAAATTTTCGTTGAGAAGCTACGTGAAAACATGAGTAAATTGCGTGCAACACCCACCGCGCATCATATTAAGAAAAGCATGTTCGTACATAAAGATTTATATACATGCACCCACGTTTTCCTGCGACAGGACGCTGTGGGTAAACCACTCGAGCCCCCATACTTAGGCCCATTCAAGGTGATTACACGGATCTCGGAACAACTTTTCACCATCTTGATTAAGAATAAACAAATCAACGTATCGACAGAACGTCTGAAGCCAGCATACATGTTAATCGAAGAAACATCCGAAAAAATCAATCAACAAGCAGATCCATTCAAGATGACGGAAGAAAAACAGCTCCGAACTTATCCAGCCGCGAAGAAGAAAACTGTCAGATTCATGACACAGAACCATGGTCACTCGGGGGGGAGTAGTGTGGCGACACCGGAGTCTATTGTCGACACTTTCCAACAGAGGCGGTAGGTTCGTTTAAGTGACTCCGACCTGTCAGAGAAAAAGCCACGCCATTAGTTTGAACTTCACAAGAAGAAAAGTAAAGTAAATAAAGAACTAGTTCTTATTCCGAAGTGTTTTTATTTGTAAGTGGACAACCCACAATGGTGTGGTAACAACACACATGAGAAGTAAAAATCATCACCGGGACTTCAGCTGACAGAGGTTGGCATTAAGACTACGGCGAGATCGAACCGCTACAGTTGCTTGTCTGACTGAAGACGCGAGCAGCAACTTGTTCGAAGTTTTAACCAAGCGAAATAAATCGGATTCTTTTTATGTTAAAAATAGATTTTGTCTTTTTAATTCGAGTAGTGAAGATAAACTCTACAGTGATGACCCCAAATAAGTGAAAGTGAACAAAAACGAACATGTCAGAAGACGAGGAATTCCACGAGACGAGGGATTCCGGAGAAGAGCAACAGGGCAACGTCAAGAACGTCGAAAAAGTCAGCAGATTCAAATTGGCGCCATTTTGGCAAAAACGACCGGCGCTTTGGTTCGCACAAGTAGAAGCCCAATTCGTAACAGCTAGGGTTAGAACGGACACTGCCAAATTTAATGCAGTAATTGCGAGCATCGACACTGAAATCCTGGAACAGGTGGCCGATATCGTCGAAAAACCACCGACAGCAGACAGATACGAGACATTACAGCGACAAATAATAGCACGTTTCACCGAACCGCCAGAAACGCAATTAAAAAAAGCCCTTTACGATATCGAACTAGGCGATAAAAAACCCTCACAACTTTGGAGGGAGATGCAGCTATTGACCAGAAACAAATTGCCTGCCGAAATTTTGAAAACGTTATGGCTACAGCAACTACCTACACGCGCAAGAACAGTGCTGGTTGCAATCACGGATCACGCCGACATCGAAAAACTCAAAGAGACAGCAGACAAGGTGGTTGCGGAGTGCAACGTTAGCAACAGCAACATAGCAGTGATTAAGGAGTCACAGAAGGAAGGCGCGCTAGAAGTGATCTCTCAGGAGATAGCCAGATTGGCTAGAAAAGTCGACAGACTCGGAACCAACAACGAAGAAACGAGAAAACTAACGGATAACGCAGAAGGGTTCTGTTTCTATAATCAGCGATTCGGCGCACGAGCCCGAAAATGCAGAGAACCGTGCAAATTCCAAAAAAACTAAGAATGCCAACGTCAGTAACGGTTAGCGGAGACATACTGCAACAACACCACTTAATACTAACAGACAAAAAAAATAACCTCAAATACCTAATCGATACCGGAGCCGACATCTCCGTGATACCCAAAGAAATCGACAACGGGCGTACTATACCATCTACGTGCAAATTGTAAGCAAATTGACGGATCCATCATTACCACGTATGGACAACAAACACGAGACGTCGATCTAGGAAGCAATAAAAAATTCAAATGGACATTTCAAGTTGCGAACGTTAAAAATGCCATCATCGGTGCAGATTGCTTACGACAGTTCAATCTACTGGTGGATCTCAAACGACAACGACTGGTAAAGGGAGAAGGAAACACGTTCGCAATAGGACACATCACAACAGAAGCCGTAAGTTCCATAAATAAAAGTAAAGAATTCATGGATATTTTGCATGAATTTCCTAAGTTAGTTGCGCCTTCAAACTATCAATCAAAAGCAATAGCACACAATGTCAGACATCATATACAAACGAAGGGACCGCCAATAGCAGAGCGCGCACGCAGACTTCGACCAGAAAAATATCGTGCAGCGAAAGCAGAATTCGATTTAATGATTGCCAAGGGAATTTGCAAACAATCGAGCAGCCCATGGGCCAGCCCGCTACACCTAGCGAAAAAGAAGTCAGGAGAATGGAGACCGTGCGGCGACTATGGCCGCCTAAATGCCGCAACGGTACCAGATTGCTACCCAATAGCAAATATCCAGGATGTCGCAAACCAACTACACGGAAAGGAATTTTTTACAACTTTAGACAGAAATTTAATAAACTAATTAACACCCTCGAACTTAGGAGATATCTCGGCATGATAAATTTTTATAGACGATTTCTTAGAAATGCCGCCAGCACCGTTGAATGGGTTCATACACAACAGCAAAAAAAACGACAAAAGCCCCGTCGCGTGGACGGAACAAGCCAATGAAGCATTCAACGCAAGCAAAACTTTACTAGCAACAGCTTCACTCCTAGTATACCCACAGGAAAAAGCATCAATTGCGTTATCGACAGACGCATCTGACAAAGCGATTGGAGCAGTGCTGGAACAGTCACAAAACGGAAGTTGGAAGCCACTAGCTTTCTTTTCCAGACGACTGAGCGATACACAAGCTAAATACAGCGTTTACGATCGTGAACTGCTTGCGATATACGAAGCAATCAAGTAGTTCAGACACATGTTGGAAGCCCGACATTTCGTAATCAAAACAGACCATAAACCGCTAGTTTACGCATTTAACCAACGGGCAGACAAAGCTTCGCCGCGAAGGAGCAGACAGCTGGAATTCATGTCTCAATTTACCACGCACATAGAACATGTGGGGGGAGCTCAGAACATCGTCGCAGACGCGTTATCAAGACCGACGGAAGTCGACGAGATCACTTTCCCAGAGATAATCGACACAGTAGAAATAGAAAGAGCACAGCAGGAAGATGACGAACTGCGAGAACTACTGAAGACAAATACGGCACTAAAACTCAAACGTGTCGAAGTGGACGGTAGAAAAATAATATACTGCGACTTCTCAACGGGCAATTTAAGACCATATATTCCAGCGACGCTGCGAAAAAAAAATTTCAAGACAATTCACGACACAGCACACCCAAGCGGAAGAAGTACAAGTAAGCAAATAAGAAAAAAATACGTCTGTGCCAACATGGGTAAGGACATAACGCGCTGGGCAAGAACTTGTGTACAATGTCAACGATCGAAAGTTCAGACACGTAACGAATGTACCAATCAAATTCAAAGTGCCGGACAGGATGTTCGAACATGATCATCTTGACCTAGTAGGACCCTTCCCCAGGTCAAACGGAAGTTCATATCTGCTCACGATCATAGATCGTTTCTCGAGGTGGCCCGAAGCCGTCCCGATTGCAGACGCAACAGCGGACACAGTAGCCACGGCTTTTTACACGAACTGGGTTGCACGTTTCGGTGCACCTATGACCGTCACAACAGACCGCGGAGCACAGTTTGAGTCCGAAATTTTTCGCGCGCTAGCTCAACTCGGCTGCGAACGAATCAGAACAACAGCTTACCACCCAGCGTCTAACGGAATGGTCGAGCGGTGGCATCGATCACTCAAAGCCGCGTTAATGTGCCACCAAAGCATGCGATGGACAGAAACATTGGCAACTGTTCTGCTGGGGCTACGTACAGCCTACAAGAAGGACCTCGGCGGATCAGCGGCGGAGATGCTTTATGGAACAACACTTAGAATCCCAGGAGAATGCTACATCAACGACAACCAACCTAGTGACCCACAGGTGTTCATTGAAAAGTTCAGTGAAGACATGCAACACTTACGTGCAGTACCAACGGCCCATCACAGGAAGGAGCGAGCTTTCGTGTTTAAGGAACTACACACATGTTCGCACGTTTTCTTGCAACAAGACCAAGTAAGAAAACCACTACAGCAACCATACACAGGACCGCATCAAATCGTCGAGAGGATTAGTGAGTACGTCTACAAAATTAAACGGAACGGACAAGATTATACGGTCTCAACAGAAAGGTTGAAACCGGCATTCCTTGTAAACAACGAATTCGAACTAGAACAAGCAACACCACATACCCCAAGGACATACTTAGCAGCAAGAAGTAATCGCACAACGACTCCCAGCATTACTAGGAAGGGGGTAATGTGGCAACAACACACATGAGAAGTAAAAATCATCACCGGGTCTTCAGCTGACAGAGGTTGCGCGAATTTACCGGAAAAATTGCAGCTGTGTGCGCGAGACAATTGAAGTCAGATTTTGGAGTCGGTGTAGCTGTGAGCTTGTGGCGTCGCGAATTGATCGGAAAGAGATTAGAGTTGTGTGCGAGAGAGAATCGCCGTTTATTTCGATTCGGTGGGACTTTATTCGTGTCGCGTCGTGCAGCAAGACGTCATGGCGCAATACATGAAACTGACACTAGCGCAAATGAAGGAGATACTAAGGGAGCGGAACCTGAGTATAACGGGATCCAAGACGGAGGTTGCTAGCCGCCTAATGGAAAGTGATCCAGCGGGTGTTTGGATGCAGGAGAAAGTTCAAGAGTTAGATGAAGCGCTGGATACCCAACAAGAGGTGGAAGATTCGGGGTCGGTTACAGATAGCGTTGATAACACGACCAATGGAAATAATTTAAGGAGAGAACTAGAAATTACCCGTAGAGAATTGGATTTGGCGAGGCGGGAATTAGCGCTGACAAAAAGAGAAATGAGTCTGATGCGAACTGACGAACATTCCAGCGATGGGATACATCAAACGGACAAGCAATGAGTCTCGAACAAAGAGTTCGCCAAAATGTGGGGGCTACACATCAGCGGCTCCGTGCAGATGTAAAGGGCATAGGAGAACTGCTAGGTGAATTCGATGGGAATAATCGGTACTTCGAAGACTGGGAGAAGCAGGTTCGACTAGTGATAAAACTATTTGAAGTCGATGATGGAATGATGAAAATCATCATTAGCAGTAAGCTAAGCGGAAAGGCAGAAAGATGGTTTCGTTCAAGATCAGCGTACACAGAAATGGATCTTGACACTCTTTTGGATGCCATGAGAGACGGTTTTGATCAGCGGCCGAACAACTATTATCACGAAAAACTAATTTTGGCGAATCTAGTACCAATAGATGAAGAAGACATGGTGGATTATGTAGTCGACGGGATACATAGCCACAGTAGTGGAGTTAGTGATAGCATATAGTTAAAAAAAATTTAGAACAATTTAGGTCAATTAAATTAAATAATTCTTGGAGAAGTGGAAATTGTTAAGTTTTACAAATTATTGTCAAGGTTTTAATTAAACATTACCGTTGTACATAGCCACAGTAGTGGAGTTAGTATATATTGTGGCGAGAGTGGTACTTTGTTGAATTTCGTCACTGTCATTTTTATTTTTATGTAAGTAGCCATGAAACTTATAAAAATAATAGATAGTGAGAGAAAATTCAGTTCAACCAGAATTGTGAATTGAATAACATTAGTTATATAATAAATGAATTAATTATTAACGTTATAATAATATGTTGCTGTTTCTTGAATATTAAAATAATTGTTTTTAATAAATCTTATTGAAATAAAAATTAATAATTAATTATCTTTTGAACAAAAGTAAAAGATCAACTTTTTATGAATGTTTTAATGTAGGATAACATATCCCTACAACTGGTGACCCCGACGTGATCAGAAGAACAGATCAAACGTAAGCAAGTTCTACAACTGGTCAAGTAAAGACGTGTAACGCCGAAGCTGAGATAGACGTAACGCTGAAAAAATAAAGAAACAGGAACAATAACAAAAAAATCAAGACATGTAACTGGTCAAGAAAAGACGTGTAACGCCGAAGAGGAAATAAGACGCAACGCCTTAGAAGAGAAGAAATAAAGAATCAAGTAATTGATAATTATCTGAAATAGGATATATATAAGAGTATTCCAAATAGTAATTTAAATATTAAAAAAAAAAAAAATAAAAAAAATATTTGTGTAAAAAATGTTAGGTGACAACAACAACGTACCATCCTCCTTCGGGACAAGTAGTAATAATAATTCAGATATGGCGGCTGTAGCCGTGCAAAAAATTCAATTTTGGATATACAACCCAGCGGCATGGTTTAGAATGTTAGATAACCAGTTTGCATCAGCGGGTATAGTAACTGAATCAACAAGGTTCAATCATGCTTTAAGTATGCATGAACTAAGCATACAGAATGTTCTCAGGTTATGGATATTATGGAGAGCATTCCAGAGAACGGTCAATACACATTTTTTAAAACAGCATTGATTCAACGTTTTGGTGAAACGGAGGATACTAAATTACAAAAATTATTTACGGGTCTTGATTTAGGTGATGAAAAGCCGACCCAGCTTTTGAGTATGATGAAATCTTTAGCCGGCAGTTTGATCAAAAAAGTCGTATTAAAAAAATTGTGGATACAAAGATTGCCACAACAAATACAAGTGATATTAGTAGCTAATTCAAGTGGTTTGGATGAGCTAGCAATCTTAGCTGATAAAGTTTTGGAAGTAACTTTGGCAACATCCGCTCAAGTTTTCACAACGAACATCATTCCTTGTTCTAATGTAGATAGCAATTCTGAAACATGTGAAATAGCTAGTTTAACTTCGATTCAGAAACAATTGAATTTTTTAACGAAAAAGATAAATAAATTAGAATCTGCTCAACGTGAGAACAGGAGCGATTTGAAGCAAAAAAATTATAAAAATGAAGGTAAGTATAAATTCAAGTCACAAAATACAAATTCGGACAACGTAGATAAAAACACTTATTGTTTTTTTCATGAGCGTTTTGGTGAAAAAGCCTATAGATGTGTTCAGCCATGTAGTTATGAAGAAAAAAACTAAATGTATTGTCAGAAATGGCGGGTTCTGGCATTTTTTCAACATCAAACCGTCTTATTATTTTTGATAACCTTTCAAGGTTAAGGTTTTTGGTTGATACGGGAGCAGAAGTTTCTGTTCTTCCAAGACATAAGTCTTATAATTCAATTCTCAATACGAAATTGATTCTTTCAGCTGCGAATGCTAGTAAAATTTTAACATATGGTTATCACACAGTTAACCTTTCTCTATATCTTCATCGAAAATTTGTATGGAAATTTATAGTAGCAGATGTAGACAGACCAATCTTGGGAGCAGACTTTTTACAAAATTATGGGCTTATAGTAGATATTAAAAGGAAATGTTTAATTGATCCCCTCACTAAGTTAAATTCAACTGTGGGAACTATTTTTTCTGGTCCAACTTACATCATTATCAGTACTATCAATTCTACACAAAGACGTAACAATAAACGAATTATTAAAAAAGTATAAACTCATTATAAAGAATAATTCTCTTACAGAAGGTTTCAACGACCTACATAAAGTTAAACATTTCATAATAACTAATTGCAATCCGGTATTCGCAAAACCTCGTCGGTTAAATCCGGAAAAACTTATTAGTGCTAAGGCAGAGTTTAAGAAATTGTTGCATCGTGGTATTTGCAGACCATCAAATAGTCCGTGGGCATCGCCCTTACATATGGCAGTTAAAAAAAATGGTGAATGGAGGCCTTGTGGTGACTATCGTTTTTTGAATGCTAAAACAGTACCGGACAAGTTTCCGATACCACATATTCACGATTTTGCTCAGCAATTACATTGTTGTAAAGTGTTTTCAACCTTGGATTTAGAAAGAGCTTATCACCAAATTCCAATGAATGAAGCTGGGTTTCCATATGCGACAATTTTCTGCCACAACATGAGTGACAGAACAGTTAGCAAATCAGATTACAAATCTGTGACAAATTTTGTCGCATGTCGCTAGTTGGAGATTCTCCGACTTTTCTTCTGTGACAAAAATTTCAGTGCAAGGGTTTCTCGAAAATATCAGTTCAGTGTCTTTCACTTTCTGTCAAAGTTTGAATTAGAAACAGTCGGTCGTGTTAGTGCTTTTGATAAACGTATCATACTTTTCCGAAACGCTATCAAATTCTTCAAGTTGTTCAATACTCTCAAAGGTAAGTGAAATGCAAAATAAATTAAAATACCTGATCCGTCCGTCCGATCCTTTCTTTCCTGAAATCGGGAAAGAAACTAAATGAAATGCCGGTTTTGTGATTAGTTGACTCTTTTATTTACTTTTTCTTTACTTATGTAAGGTTTTCGTCGTTGCAGTAATGGACACGGACGAGCGCATCGCTCTTGAAGTGGAAAAAAAGGCCGGTGCTGTACGACCCGAAAAGTAAAATGTATAAAAACAATGCGTTCCGTGGCAATGGAGGGAAGTGGCTACGGTTCTAGCTTTACCCGGTAATTTCGAAACCTTATCAAAAAAATTATATTGAATGCTAATATAAATTTAATCCTTTAGTAGACTTGTGCCAGACAAGGTGGAAGCGGCTGCGCGATAAATTTATCCGCAGCAAGAAGCAACTGCCGCGCAGTGGTAGCGCTGCCACTACTTCAAAAAGCAGTCCAATGATGGCCAGCCTAGAATTTTTGGTGCCGTTCGTGCAGGATGATGATTGGTATATATTTAATAATTTCTTCAATGTAAACATAGTAGAATAATTAATTGATTTCAGCGTTTTAGAGAGCAGCTGGGTAGAAGACTGTGTAATTGAAGAAGTAAGTGAAGATGGTTCTATCAGTCTTTCGAATTGTAGTGTGGCCGCATCCACACCGATACTAACCGCAGGGAGACAGTCCAATAAAAGAAAAAGAAATGAATCAGCTCGTAAGTTTTATATTTAATATATTATCGAACGATGCATAATTAGCCGTTTTTAATTATTTTCTTTTAGATTCGGCAGATGTAGATAGCATTATTTCAGCACTAGAGACCAACGATGACACATACGACGGCCTTGACCACTACGGCCTTTCAGTGGCAGCAGATTTGCGGACAATGGATCCGCGCGAGCAGCGACGCGCTAAGATGGAAATCTCCACCATCTTAGCGAACTGCGAATATTTATGATAGATAGATAGATAGATAAATTTATTTTCGTTTACAATTGTGTTACAATTCATGATTTATTTTAGAGACCATTTTTTCACCATTTCACTAACCTTTGAATAAAGTATTAATTTATGTTATTTTTTTTTTCTTATAATTATTGTTAAGAATTTTGTTTTGTTAAATAAATATATAAAATAAATAGTTTCTGGGTATTTTAATTGTTTAATCGGTCTAGAGTAGAATTCATCATCATCAACTGACAACCAATTTACCAATTTACGCAAGGGTGTGACACAAATAATGTCGCAAATGGAAACTCTAGACTGAAGAGTGTGACACGTTTTTGCCGCAACAAGTTTCTGTTGCAGAAAATTGTCGCATATGGAAACCCAGCATAAGGAGGATATTGGTTTATTCGAGTTTCCACGTATGACATTTGGATTACGTAATGCAGCACAGACATTCCAAAGGTTCATTTCACAAATATTAAAAGATTTAAACTTTTGTTTTGTATATATAGATGATATACTAATTGCTTCAAAGAATAAACATGAACATTTGGAGCATATCAGAATAGTTTTACATAAATTGTCTATAAACGGTTTGATATTAAATTTAGAGAAATGTAATTTCTTACAGTCTCAAATAGATTTTCTTGGTCATAATTTAGATGCGAATGGAATTCATTCTATCAAATCTAAAGTTAACGCTATAATGCCGTTTCCATGTCCAAAAAATGTTTTAGAATTGAGAAGATTTTTGGGTATGATAAATTTCTATAGAAGATTTATTCCAAAACCAGCTTCATTCCAAGGTGAATTAGATAACTTCACAAAAGGTAGTAAAAAGAAAAATGATTTAACTTTAATAACATGGAGTGAACCAGCTTTTGTTTCCCTCAAAAATCTTCTTGCAAATGCCACTTGTTTAATTTTTCCAGTTGTATCGTCACCTTTATCGCTTTCAGTTGATGCTTCTGATTATGCAATTGGAGGAGCCCTTCAACAACGTGTTGGTAAATATTGGAAACCATTAGGTTTTTTTTCGCGGAAACTCTCATCAACTGAACGCAATTACAGCGCTTACGACAGAGAATTATTGGCAGTATTCGCTGCAATAAAACATTTTCGTTTTATGTTAGAAGGTCGCAATTTTATATTATTCACAGACCATAAGCCACTAACTTTTGCTTTCAATCAGAAGCTTGACAAGGCATCAAATAGACAGTTAAGACAACTGGATTTCATTGGTAAATTCTCTACTGACATTAGACATATTTCCGGTCAAGAAAATGTGGTTGCAGATGCTTTATCGAGGATAAATGAAATAAATTTACCGTCTTCAATCGATTTTAGTAAAATTGCTCAAGCTCAATTAGTAGACCCCCAACTAGAACAAATAAAATTAATGCCAAATTTACAAATGATTGCAATTCCACTTATGAATACAAATCATCAACTATGGTGTGATTCGTCTTTACCTGTCCTCCGTCCGTATATTCCTGAATCAGAACGCAAATCAGTGTTTCAGACAATGCATAATTTATCATACCCCGGAATCAAAGCAACGGTGAAATTGTTGACTAGTAAAGTAGTTTGGCGGGGTACTTTGTTGAATTTCGTCACTGTCATTTTTATTTTTATGTAAGTAGCCATGAAACTTATAAAAATAATAGATAGTGAGAGAAAATTCAGTTCAACCAGAATTGTGAATTGAATAACATTAGTTATATAATAAATGAGTTAATTATTAACGTTATAATAATATGTTGCTGTTTATATGTTGTTTATATGTTTATGTCTTGAATATTAAAATAATTGTTTTTAATAAATCTTATTGAAATAAAAATTAATAATAATTAATTATTAATTTTTATTTCTTTTAAACAAAAGTAAAAGATCAACTTTTTATGAATGTTTTAATGTAGGATAACATATCCAATACAATACAATATATAGGGTTTAAGATGGTTCAGAGAAATATAGTCCAATTAAATTAAATAAAAATTTTTAGAAAAATTGTTAGTATTTTATAAATGGTTTTCAAAGTTTCAAGTAAACAATTCCGTCGTACATAGCCGTACATGATAACATATGGAATCTTTTACAACAGTATAGTCCAATTAAGTTAAGTAATTCTTCGAAAAGAAAAAATTGTTAGTTTTTGTATAAATAAATTTCAAAGTTTTAAGCAAACATTTTCGTCGCACATATCCACAGTATTTAATTTAATTGTCAAGTTCCTTGACTTTCTTTTTCGCAAGTCCAATAAAAACTTGATCCAATATATTTTTTTTCACCCTTAAACTAAAATGAGGGGGTTCTCCGGCGTGAAAGTCTCAACGGGATGACGACTGAGTGGTATGCCAGTGCACGCTGCAAGGCAATTCGCGAAATATCTGGACTCATGTCTTGTATTTTCGCAAAGTTTCTTGACTTGTGAAATGAAAAACATGGGAAAAAGGTTTGATCGCATTTTTTAAACCTCTACACCGCGTATCGCAGAATTGAACACGTTCCAAACTTCTGCCGGAAAAAATAACAAAGTTTTTTTTTTATAAATTTGCTTCTTTCAGATGTCACTTACTCACATTTTGGACCTCTTTCAACCAGAAAGCATCGTATCTCGTCAGAGGGCGATCTTTTTCTTGACAGTGGCTATCTCGGGCCGAATATTTACCCCGGACGAGATAGCCATCGTCCTAGCCCCGTTTGCTAACTACTGCGAAGATGTCAGGGAAGAGTTTGCCCGCTTTCAGATTCAACCAGGGACCTGGTAATAGAATGGACTACCTGTTTTTCTATCTCACGTGGGACAAGTTTTTGGATTTGAAGTTTCGAAAAAATTGTACGTGCTTAGTCGAGTTTTGCGCTTTTTGAACTTTTTTTTAATATATATAAGCAAGATATCGTTCTAAAATTGTAAATGAACATTAAATAATTTCTGATAGTAATTTTTATTGTAGTTTCATTCAGAAATACCATTTTTTACTTGATTTTAGCTCGTTTATGGAACTTCGAAAGCTGAGGGACATAATTTGGGAAATTAATTTCCCTTATTGAGCGGGACAGAGATAAAAGCATTCAGATCGAGGGAATTAGAAGAAGATGGAGTGTACTGTTTTCGAACATGGAAAGTGAAATTTTGGTGTCAGCTGTGATTTGACCGTTGTATTTCGAAAATGAAAACCGTTAAAAATATTTGTAATATTAAATAAAACAATGTTATATTTTATAATTGAAACTGGCAGATGGTAGAATTCTGTCTTGCTATATTAAATAAATAAGTTTCTATTGATAAATTTAAATAAAAAAATTTTGTACAAGTATTGTTTTTTTGTAAGATAGTTTCTGTAAAATACATATACGAATTCCCATAAAGGGTATTGAGAGATGTTGTATATTATGTTATTGTAATTATTCAAATCTATTAAGAATTGAAAACGGTTAAACCGTGCTACATAGTTTTCGCGGCAAATTTGTTTACACACAAAGTACTGCCAGAATAAACTCTGAAAAACCTTTTGTTTCCGAGAATTTGCATTCTGACTTATTGTCAAATATGAAAGTGTTTCGAGCGATTTAGCGAAAAGTTAAATAATAAACTATTGAACAATGTCCGTGAATAAGTGGAAGTGTAGTTTAGAGAACTGCTTGAGCAATGCGCAGCTGCATTGCTACAACAGTTCAAAATATATTAAGTTTTTCAGGTAAGTTCCATAGCGGTATTTTTTAAATTTTAAGAAGTGATTTAATGGCTTATGCGGGTCTAGAAGGCCAAAAAGTATAATACAATTTTAATTTATTGTATATAAAAGAACTATGTATAGTTAAACAACATTCAGTGGAAATAAAATGAGTTGTAATTAAAGGTAAAATTAATCCTTCGTTCAATCACAAGTTCATCATGTCTCAAAGAGGTGTGCAAAATTTCAAGCCTATCGGTATATTAAATTTTGAGAAATTTTGACTACCGGCGTCAAAAACCAGGTCCCTGTCTGAGAGACACTTAAGGCAGTCATCCCGTGTGACGGTTTCCAAAAACGGATTTTTTTTGTTTTTGCATAAATTACATCAAAATATAGTGTAGAGTATGTGGGCGGAGTAATATTCCGGTATTCGAAGCCGTTCGGAAGTTTCAGGCCGTTATATTCTCCAAGCTCCTTTGTTGCTTCGAATATAATGAAAAGTTTAGTCGCGTTTTTCTCAAACCGGTAGTTTTGAAATCGGTAGACACGATATCTCGAAATCTATCGAATGGATTTCTTTGAAATTTGGTAATCTTATTCAGTACTAATATATACAGTCTCCAAACTAGGATAATTGTGATTCATCAAGCGGTTTTTTTTTTGGCGACCTGAAGAAGTCGTAAAAACACACCAAAATTAACGATAAAAAGTTCAACAAGCTGCTAAAAATGAACTGTTCAATATTTTTTGATAATCCTACTTCCAAGCCTAGTTCAAACTTCACAGATTAAAATGCAGTTTGATTTTTTTTATTTGAGATAAGCAGAACACCCGCAATCGTGTCTACTGAAAACAAGGTTTTTTGAAAATGGGTGGCTAAGTTGGCGTATACCTGAGCAATGACCGACAATTTGGGGCTGAAAAATTTCTTTAGTGTGCTCCACATGTGGTAAAAATTTCACCGTTGTATCATTATTAAGTTCGCCAAAAGAAATCCCCAAAAATGGCGTAAAAAAAGAGTCTGTACACGGGATGACCCCCTTAATAAAAATGTCTTTCAAATATATCCTACTGTAATAATGAACATGAAATTTTCAGATTTCCTCAGACCACGTCACCTTCTTTTTATAGCTGGTGCGAGGTCCTACGAATAGAACCCGCAGCTATATTGGAACAGGCAACGCCAATGCTGTGTAGCCTTCATTTCGACGTGAAGGACATACACACTCAGCATTTAAAACAAGCCTTCGGAAGTACGCAATTCCGATGGAGGTCGAATATCTATCGGAAGTAAGTACTTAAGTTGTTGCTTTTAATTAAAAAAAAAAAAGATTTCACTGGTTCCTTTTTTTATTTTCTTCCATATATTTTCACATTATTTATATATACAAAATTTTTTTTCATATTATATATAATACGAAGGTAGAAGAAGAACCACTTGCAATTCTAAGCGATTATGTCGATATGGACAGGGTAAACGACGAAGTAGTTAGCTTTGAGGAATTAGTTGTTTCAAAATCTCCAGAGGGTCAAATTCTAAAATACCCTTGTTCCTCTATATCCGAAATTGCCCCTGTATTAAAGAGAAAACAAAAGAAAAATTTAATTTTAAGAAAAAACTCACTCATTAATACCAGATCACGTTTGTATTACTGTAATATATTGTTTTTTTTTTTTTTTTAATAATATTAAATTAACATTGCAGGATACAGCATGGAGCCAATGGAGCAAGATCCACCAGCTGATGTATTGGAATCCTATAATTTGAATTAGCTAATGTATTATCTTTTCACATCGCAATACTTGTATGTATGTATGTATAACATTGAATTACTATTACTATTACTCGTTTATATTACTAGACATTATCAGTACCATTAAAGCATCAGAAGAGACCGGACGTGTTTTAGTTTTTCTCGTACCTTAAACCCAACAGGTTATGGGCCCAGGTACCGTACACAGTAAAAAAATTTTACTACTTTAAAAGTAGGCAATGGGACGCCAACTTTAATTATAGTAAAATTACACTGCATTGTGTACGCTACACAATAGTGTGTAAACTTTAATTACATGCTGATTCTGTATACTTTACACACTAGTGTGTAAAAAAAAAAATAATTCAAAAATTTGTTTTTTTTTCCTGCTTGCTTGCTACGAATTTATTTTCCTTTAAATTATTTTTTTTTGTTTGAAAAATTAGAATGCACACTCTCGGATTCGAACCATGGACCCGTCGCACATAAGGCCGATACGCTACCACTCGGCCACCTGAGCATTTATGAAACATGCTTAAATCATCAAGAATAGCCAAGAATGACGTAAATTAACCCTACTACTATATAAGAAATAGTACTTTTACATAAATTCGCTTACTGTGTACACAACGCTATTGAATTCTAATTTTTACAGATATTACACAATTTACACATTTTATAGCAAATAAGCATATTAGTTCTTTACATTAACGTTCTAATTGTAAAATTACATTGACCCAACAGTAAAAATTACTATACAAAATATAGTACTTTTTCTGAAATTTTTTACTGTGTAGCTGCACGCGGTTAAAGTAAAAAATTAAGTAATCGGTTAGTCCAATACCACATTTTTAAGTGAATCGCTTTTGTACCACATCCGTAATCGGTTAGTCCATTTTTTATTCGTTGCCGCGAATATGAGTTCGTCTCTGTATCAAATAGAGAAGTTAGACGGAAAGAACTATGATGCATGGCGCATCCATATGAGAAGCGTTCTTGTCCATTGCGAGCTCTGGAGTTATGTAGTCGGCACGAGTATAAAAATCGAAGGAATGACATCGGAACAAAAGGAAGCTTGGAATAGCAAAGACGAGAAGGCATTGGCAACCATCTTGTTGAGCATCAAAACGTCGCAGATAGGTTTCGTGAAGAACTGTGAAACTTCTAAATCAGCGTGGGACAAATTCAAAGACCTGTATCAAGCAAAGGGACCAGCGAAAAAAGTAACGTTTTTCAAACAACTTCTTCGCCTAAAACTGATTGACGGGCAGCTTATGCAGGAGCATATTGAAAAAATTTCTGAAATAACCGAAAAACTACAGGAATTAACAATTGATATCCCCGATGATTTGCTAAGCATAATACTTTTATCAAGTCTACCTATTACCTACGACAATTTTATGTTGGCCATAGAATCAAGAGATGAATTGACGACTCTATGTGCGTTAAAAGCTAAGGTTTTAGACGAGGCACATAGGCGCGTTGATAAAGAAGCTGACGAAGTGGAAAAATCTGGTGCTTTTTTGGCAAAACGTAACAGTAAACCCGGTAAGAATGCTGATAATGTGAAGTGTTACAAATGTTCCAAGAGAGGACATTATGCGGTAAATTGCCCAGAAAAGGAAGAAAAGGGTGAATCTTCAAAAGGTTCGAAAAAACCGCAAAAGACTTTGGCCATGCTTTCGGTTGCTAAGTCACGCATACCAATGAAAAATCATTAGATTCTGGATAGCGGTGCAACTGCCATATGTGTCATGAAAGAGACAGCTTTATAACCTTCAAAAGGCATATCGAAAATGTAGATTTGGCAGCGGAAAACAGACACGTTCTCGCGAAAGGGATTGGAGACCAGTGGCGTCTTCTCAGGGTGTGCAAGGTGTGCACTGCACACCCAGTTACCGTAGCAAAAATTCCTGCACCGAAAGTTGCATACAAAAGTTACACCATTCTCATATCGACACCATGATGACAACGAAAATAGCGCCGACGAAAAAGATTGAGCCAAGCTCAACTATCAGTGCTGACGGAAGCTATGTCAATCGCGTAAACCCACCAAACTTTCACGTACCTTGTTCTGTGATATTCAGAGCACATCACCCAAACCCAAACCCAACATGGGACGTCGAAACAAGCAGCACTTCATCAAACATTGCTTTCGTATCCAAAGAACACACACATGCAAATATTCAAGCTTTGATCGCTTCTTGCATTTTTACACAGGGCTCGGTGCTGTCGGCTGCACAGCCCAATCAAACCTGGGGAAGCTTGAAAGTTCTGCATATTTTTTCTACATGTAGTCCAATTCATGCAGCGAGAAAATTTTTCCCCACGTATTAAACTGCAAAAGTCGATGCAAGCGCAGCGCAGTGTCCCAAGAGCAATTGTTTTACTGCACTTTGCAGCGGGAGCTGACATTTGAATTGGAGGAAAGAAAAACGTTACAACTTTTTCAGTTTCGGTCGTGGACAAGGAAACAAGTAATTTGTTTCCTACTTCAAAATAAAGTGTGTGTGAAATATAAAGTTTGATCTTTTAACAGTTTTCACAGGTGATACGAGATCGCGCAAAAGGAAAAACTAAACGATAAGTACCTAAGTATCTCATTTGAAATAATTTTCTATCGTTGATCAACTTTTGTTTTGGTTTTATATAATGGAGTGCAATTGTGTTATTGAAGCCCTTTTGTCCACTCCCTTCAACCGGCTCGATTTTACTAAGAAAAAAGAAATAGTATTAAACGGCCGCCCGATGCCAGTTCTTTCGGAGCTAACATCAAAATCTTCGTCAGCGGGGAAATCATATACTCGCCATTTTGATTGTCGTTATTATGACAATTCTTCCTGGATAGCAGGTTGTAGCAAATTGAATAAATTGTTTTGCTGGCCATGTATACTTTTCTCAGGTAGTGTTAAAACTATTTGGACTAGCGAAGGATATTCTGATTTGCATCATTTTTCGCAAGCGAAAACTAAACATGAAAAGTCCGAAAGTCATATAAGAAACGGTCTTTCCTTGAAATTGTTTGGTGAGATCCGAATTGAGTTACAGTTAGATCGTCTTACTGCTCAATCGATCACGAAGCACAACGAAGAGGTTTCTAGAAACAGAGCCATATTAACTCGCTTAATAGACTGTATATGTTTCCTTGCGACACATTTGAGAACGTCTACTATTTTCCAGGGTATTTCGGCGACAATTCAAAATGAATTGATTGAATGTATTAGTAATGTTCTCACTAGGCACATTGATTCTGAAATATTGGATACTCCATTTTTATCCGTGTTAATGGACGAGACATCCGATATTTCTTCAAAATCTCAGTTATCTGTTATGTTTCGGTACACAACAAGCAGTGGAATTTCAGTGGAAAGGTTTTATTGTTTCCTTGATGTAAGTAGTGATCGCTCAGCAAAAGCAATTTCTGATCACATCCTAGAAATTATAAAAGTCCTTCGCTCAGAAACCAAGCTTGTAGCCCAAGCTTATGACGGAGCAGCGGTGATGGCTGGAACAGAAGGAGGGACTCAAGCATTAGTTCGTTCTGTGTGTCCTCATGCCAAATTTGTACACTGTACAGCACATGTGCTAAATCTAATATTATCGCAGTCTGTAAGCTTTATTAAGGAGGCGAAAATGTTTTTCAACACACTTTCAGGACTTTCTTCATTTTTCAAACATTCAACAAAGAGGATCAATTTGTTGGATAATATTGTCAAAAAAAGGTTACCATCAGTAGCTCCAACTCGTTGGAATTTTACGTCAAGGCTGGTACATACATGCTACAACTTTCGAGAAGCATTAATCGAAGTTTTCAGTTGCATTGTTGAAAATCCTCATGACTGGGATAGTAATACTACCATAATTGCTCGGGGTTTCTTGCATTTTTTGCGATGTTTCGAAACAACCTTTCTACTGGAAGTTTTTTCTCAAATTTTTTCTTTTACTGATATTCTTTTTGATATTCTCCAAAAGAAGTCGATAAATATAGAATATTGCATCAGCTCTGTAAAAATGGTAGAAGATAGTATTGCATTGATCAGGGATAAATTTGACACAATTTATGAAAATGCTAAAGTAAAGTCTGGTCCCCCTGAAAATAAGAGAAATGTTGATGCTAATATTTATTATAAGCAAATCTTTAATGAGATAATAGATACGATTCTTACTCAAATGAGTTCAAGATACAAGTCTCTGGATAAATTAAAATTTGTCCAGCTATTGGATTCCTCAAAATTCAATTTATACTGTCAGTCTTTTCCAAATGAAGCCTTCAACAATCTTAAAACGGAATACAGTCATGTTTTTGACCCAATAAAATTAAAAAACGAGTTGTGTGTCATTTATGGTTCCGACGTGTATAAAAATAAAACAATAGATCAAATTTTACATCATATAATAGAATTACAATTAGAAGATATTTTTTCCGAAACAAAATTATTGGCTTCCTTAATTCTAACAATACCATCAACAACAGCTTCCGTTGAACGTTCATTTTCGGCACTAAAAAGAATTAAAACTTATCTTAGAAGCAGCATGGGTCAAGAAAGATTAAGTAGCTTATCATTGTTAGGCATTGAAAGTGAGTTACTAAAAGAACTTAAATCGAACCCTGTTTTCATTGAAAACGTTATCGAAAATTTCGCCGAAAAACTGAGAAGGATCCCGCTAAAATACAAATAATAAATATAAAAGGAATAAAACAATAATTCGTATAAAAACATTTAACATGGAATAGTAAATATTTATTGCCATTATGACCTTCTCATGAAACATAGTCTATTTCGTTACGTACATACATACTATATATAAATTTTTCCAAATACATGAATTATGCATTGAACACCCACCCAACTCAACCACGAGACGCCACTGTTGGAGACGTATTAGTTCACACAAAAGCGTGCACTATTCCATTGAAAAATACGCTGTACGTGCCAGAAGTTCTGGCACTTACAGCGTTCTGGCCCAGAACTCTCATCAAACTTTATTTCTATCACGAAGGCCACAGACAACCGAATGGAAGTACTGTCCCAACGGGAAATGAAGGAATACATTCCTGAGAGAACTAATGATTAAACCGTTCCGTATGCGTAATAAAGAATATATTCCAGAAAAATTGTAAGTAATCATTGTTTTTAATACTTAAAGAATGTAAAGGTAAGGTATAACGCTTCTTTAAATTTTTTTTTTTTTTTTTTTTTTTTCCATTGCATGGAATGTATACAGGAAGTGAGAGGTAATGCATTATTTAAGTTGACGCGATTGTTTCAACGCCATTCGGGGAAAAACCTAATGCGTTTTGGAGATTGTGTTGATGCCTGTAAAAAATCCAAAAGTAAAAAGTTCTCGCGTTAGTTGTTATTTCATAGTGCAACGCGTCAGTCAAGTTCTTGTTTAATTGCCTATTGTGACATTTTTGAAGCGAACTTTTTATTCGTAAGTAATACAACAATTATCAGTTATGCTTGTTGAAAATAATAACATGAACCATCTTTGCGAACCATTAACCCATAAATTATCGTTCCAAACCCTCTTTTTTATTTCGTTCACCATGTAATTTATCCTTTCATTTGTAACATATGGAGATGTACATGTTCAGAAACTTTTTCAGCTATAATAATCTCATATCAAATCTGTACCATTCTTACACATATTAAATACCTTTTTTGCATTACATGTGCCACTATTTCTAATTTATTAGTTTATTTATTTTTAAATTAGTAATGGAACGAAAAATTGGATTTTCGAAGCGCCATATGCGTAGATTGGTGGCGAAGGCAAAAGTAAGAATTAACGAATTTGAAAGTCAGGGTGAAGCAGTGGCAGAGACTCTTCAACAAAATGATGCCGGTAATGGTAGCCACATTGAAATCACAAAACCAATACAAGATGATTTTTCAAATCCCATTCAACAATCAATTAAAAGCGATAATAATCAGTTTGCTAAAAAGTTATCTGATTGGTACATAAGGCACAAAATATCGCGAAAAGCATTCGACGATATTTTAAAAATTCTACAGAAAGAAGGAATTAACATTCCAGCATGTACGAAAACAGTCCTTAGAACAAAAAATAGTGATATAAATATAATAGATATACCACCAGGTCAATATATGCACGTTGGAATTGAAAAATCAATACAACTTTTAAATTTGGAAATGGACTGTGAAATTGATACACTGGAAATCGATATTGGCATAGATGGTTTGCCGTTATTTAAAAGTTCGAATCAGACTCTTTGGCCAATATTAGGCGCGATACGAAATTGTAATAATATAAAACCATTTTTAATTGGTGCATATATCGAAAACAAAAAGCCATATAAAATAAACGAATATTTACACCAATTTGTTGAAGAGTTGTTGCAGTTAAAGCAAACAGGAATTTACATAAGTAATAAGAAATATACATTAAATATATCGACATTTATATGTGATGCTCCAGCTAAATCATTTGTGACTGGTACTGTTGGACAAACATCTAGTAATGGATGTTCTAAATGCATACAAAATGCAAAAAGAGTAAATAAAAGATTAACATACAAATCAGAAGTAGGACTTTTAAGAACTGACGAACAATTTATTAATCGCTCTGATCAAGAATATCACACAAAGGATTTCAAAGAAAATCAGCACATTTTAGAAACAGTAGATGTAAAAATGAATACACAGTTCCCGTTAGATGTGATGCACTTGATTGACCTTGGAGTCGTTAAGAAAATATTGCTTATGATTATGACAGGGAAACAAAACGGGAAAAAAATTGACAGACTTAGAAAAAGAAAAAATAAATTGTACTTTAACGGGGTTTCGAAAGTTTATACCAAAGGAATTTACGAGAAAACCGAGAAATTTGAATGCTATATTGCGATGGAAAGCAACGGAATTCCGACAATTTATAATGTATACGGGAATGGTTGTACTTCAGGATCTAATTGCTGAAAATCTATATACTCATTTTCTACTTTTATGTTCTGCATATAGGCTAATGTCCTGTCCAAAAAATTGTAAAAACAATTTGGATTGCGCACAAGGAATGCTGGAAACATTTGTTCACGACTTCTCTATTTTGTATGGGGAAAACAGAGTAAGCTACAATGTGCATAACTTATTGCACTTACCGACCTGTGTTCAGTTGTATGGAAATGTAGACTCATTTTCAGCATATCGTTTTGAGAATTTCATGCAATTACTGAAAAAGGACATACGCCAGCCTACCAAAGTATTACAACAGTTAAATAATAGGATGATGGAACGAAGCTTTCTGCAGGAAAGTGTGAAAAAGATCGGACCACTGAAAAGAAGCAAAAAAAGATTCAATATTACTTCTTCCAGCGCGTACAGGAATTACTATTTTGATTTGTTTTATCTTAGCGATTCGGCGCCAGATAATTGCTGCTACATTAAGCCATTAATACCATTCAAAGTTGCGGGCTTTTGCCAGAATGATGATGGTAGTGATTGTGTTATTGGTTTTCGCTATATGAAAATGAAGAGTTTTTTCAATGCGCCTTGTGACTCTATTCACTCTCTGGGGATTTCCCGTGTGAGCAATCTTAATGATAATGAAGAAATGTTTCCAATAACAGATATTGTTTGTAAAACTATGTGCCTGCCATCAGGAAACAATTTTATTTTAATTCCAATATTACATCACTGTACGAATTAAATTTAAAAGTGTGCAATATTTACGTATAATAAAATAAATCGCCAGATACATACAAATAAATCGACTTCACGATGTCTGAAAAAGGAAACCAATTTGAATGCGACAATGCCTTTCAAGGAAGTTTATCAACTGCAACTCCAGTCTTCAGGCAAAACGCTGTTATTTTTCCAGCAAATTTAATGGCGCCACTTCAAAGTCAGGCAAACAAAGAAAACATAGAACTTGGTAATATTCTTACACCATGTGTTTAAAGAGTGTATAATTTAGTAATCACTTATCACTTATTTTCGTTAACAGAATTAACCAATGAAACGAGTGATGGTAAAGGCATTCAGCACCAAGGTAGATACAGCATTCGAATTAAAGGTAATGTTATTCGATATCTAATATATTTTTCTTTTTTAAGAAACAGCATATAAAAGCTTAGAAAGGAAGTTAGACGGTATTACGAATTGCGTGGCAAGTTTAACTGCTGCCATTAGTGCTCAAACTGATTTGATCAGAAAAATGTACAATAAAATAATACCGGACACAAGTGCTGCCATTGATATTTTTCCGATTAAAAGTATGGATAAATTAACAGATAACGAAATTGAAAAAATTCCCGAGCGAGATATGGTAATTTCTTAGATGTTAGTTACCCTCATATTATAACTTTTTTAAACTTTCATTTACAGATATTACACTTAAAACAAATAATTGGAAATGGAAGGACTTCGCGCTCCTTGACGAAAACATAATTCTTTGTACGAATTGGGATGGTGTAAAAAATAATATTGCTTTGAAGAAATACAAGCTTTTCCATACACTATTGTTTCGTAAGTTTAAATAAATAAATAGTGTTTTTTATTACTTTCACAGATGCAGTAAAAAGCGATACTTATGGGTATTCGCAATACGAGGAAGACATGAAAAAGGCCGTCAAAATTGCAAAATGTTGGATTTATAAGAATAGATGTTTGCAAAACAAAAGGAATAAATGAATTTTCTTCTCTTTTCAAATAAAAAAAAAACTTGAATATTTCCCTTAATTAAAAAAGTTAAAATTACAATAGTAAGCTTGAATTTTTCTTCCGTTCGTACATTAAAAATTAAAATAGAAACTTGAATTTATTTTCGTTATGATGTTTTATTTTTTGGTCAATCCATAATCTGAAAGAATTATTGCAGCCAGAATCTTTTGAATTCTCTACCCTGGCGAATGAAATTGTGTGATAGGTTTGCAAAAAACCGGGGTTTGAATTTAATTTTAGCATAGAATTTGTGATGTTTCAGCTCAAATTTAAATGAAGATGGGCGAAAAAAAACCGTTAACCATATTACATTACAGGTTATGGATTATGAATGTGTCAATTTCACATTGTAAACAGTGGATAGAGAATCATTCCTTTAACAATCCAGGTTATGGATTTAGAATGCATCCTTTTCACATTCCAAAGAGTGTGTGGGCACTCATTTCTTTTACATTCCAGGTTACGCATGATGATTGTGTTCATGAGAATGTGTCCAAGTCACAGTCTACAGAGTGGATGGAGAATTATTCCCTTGACATTACAGGTAATCTTGGAGTATGGTGTTCATATTTTTCGTGAAACCTTATATACCTTACCAGCCTAGGACATCAATGTGAAAAAATAAATGAAATGCGAATAGTATGATAATGCTTCCACCCATTGAACCGGAATGTTTACGAAATGCATTCTTCAGCATTCTTTTTCCCGCTGGGGTTCAAAGTCAATTCTGCACTAATATTGGACGCTGAGGGTGTAGAAACTATAACTGCAACTAAAAACGGTGATGTGTATGTTTGTGGTTTGGATACCACGCACCACCACTTATACTCCTGCTCAAGTTTTAGTGATGTCGTCCTATGGCACGAAAAATTCGGCCATTTGAATATGTCAAGTTTACGTCAACTGTCACAGAAAAGGATGGTTACCGGACTTAACCTAGGCAAGGTTCCCGAGGAATATCAGTGCACGGCATGCACTAAAAGTAAGATTTGTACAACAAGTTTTCCTAAATCTTCTTTATCCCGTTCAAAGGAGTTACTTGAGTTAATACACTCAGACGTTTGTGGACCAAGGAGGACCCAATTGATTGGAGGCGCAAAGTATTTTGTATCTTTCATCGATGACAAATCGCGGACCGTGTTCATATATTTTATTAAGTCAAAGAGTGACGTTTTCAAAAGTTTCAAATCCTTCCAAGCGATGGCTGAGCGATTTACGGGAAAGAAAATTAAAATACTGCGGAGCGACAACGGAGGTGAATATTTGAATGATGAGTTCAACAAGTATTTAGATGATTGCGGTATCAAACGCCAACTAACCGTAGAGTACACTCCACAGCAAAACGGTGTTGCTGAAAGGTGTAACCGGACCATTGTAGAGATGGCTAGGTGTTTGCTGACTGAATGCGACTTTGGAGAGACATTATGGGCGGAGGCTGTCAATACAAGCGTGTACCTGCGAAATAGATCGCCAACGAAAGCACTGAATGAAGACAAAATGCCATATGAAATTTGGACTGGACGCAAGCCTAATGTAGCACATTTAAAGCCATTTGGATCAAGAGCTATTGTTTTAAACAAAGGACAGAAGGTATCGAAGTTTAAGCCAAAGCGAAAGGAATACATCATGATCGGGAAGAATCAAAAGCGTATAGATTCATCGACCCCAAAACAAAGAGTGTTATCAAGAGCCGAGATTGTATTTTTATCGACAAAACAATTGACGACAACGAAATTGCTAGTAAGTCCGACAATAACTTTTTGTTTTTTGAGCCAGACAACTGCAGTGAAGAGAAACCACATGAAGTTGACAATGATGAACCGAATGAGCAGATACCGACACCTAAAGATAATCCAGTGTAGCCAACATTAATAAAGGAAAGCAAAAGTGGTCGCCTAGCAAGACGGGACAACGCAGTAAGTGCCTTAATTGTTGACAATACAACACCGAACACTGTGAAAGAAGCCCTATCCAGCTCAGATGCCGACAAATGGAAAGAGTCCATGGCTACTGAATACAACTCATTGATTGAAAACAATACATGGGAGTTAGTAGATTTGCCACCTGGTGCAAAAGCTATCGGTTGCAAGTGGGTTTTTTCGATTTGTTATGTATTTTACCCGTAGTGGCAACACTTAGTTTTAAGTCTATTTTTAGTTCAATAAATGACGAGTCACTTCGATGTGAACCACCAAGGAAGCAAGTCATCTTTTGATTATATACAGCAAGTGTACAAGTAGTCAGATACACAACAAGCGGCGACGAGGATTTAAAAGAAAGTAGCGTGAGATCGTGTAATTCTTAAAATATACATAAAATTAATATGCATCCGATATAATATAAAAATTTCGTGATCCGTGGTGAAAATACGCATAAAATGTCAAATACGGAAAATAAACCGGGTCAAATTGCACAGTCATCGGTCGTGCAAACGGTACATTCAGCCTATATTGGCACTATTTCAGCCTTTATACCAGGCGATGATTTTAACGCGTATAAAGATCGAGTGGAACAATTTTTAATAGTGAATCGAGTGGAAGAAGAGTTAAAAGTTCCTCTATTCATTACACTTATGGGACAAGACACTTACAAGGTGCTTAAATCGGTATGTGCTCCCAATCTGCCAAGCACAAAAAGTTTCACATATTTAATGCAGGTGCTAACAAACTATTATTCCCCTAAAATAAATAAGCGGGCAAAACGTTTTAAATCCCATAAATTGGTGCAAAAATTGGGTGAACCGCTCAGAGACTTCGTGGTCAGATTAAGGGAACATGTCGAAAACTGTTTATTCGGTGATTTTCTCACTAATGCAGCGGACAAGCAAAAAGCATTAGAGGACGTTCTAACGGATCGATTCATTGTCGGATTACGCAGTGATAAAATTCAGCAAAATCTGCTCAATAACGAAGGTCACGATTTTGACAAGTGTGTTGAAGTCGCAATAAATATGGAGATGTCTCAAAAAGAGCAACAAATGATTCAACCATCTGAGGTACATTTGGTAAGCAGGTAAGTATTTTTAATAGTCAACAGCAAAAATCAGTAAGCAGTCGTAAAAATCACAGTCGGTCACAGATGCGAGAACGTTCCAACTCGCAGTCTCATGCAAAGTCAAATAATGCATCGAATACGTCAAAAACATCAAATAGTCGGAAATCAAACTTCAGCGAGTGTCATCGATGTGGTCGAAGTCATAATGTGAACACATGCCCTGCCAAAGATTGGATGTGCTTCACATGTAACAAAAAAGGTCATACATCTACAGTGTGTCGCAGTAATCAGCAAAAAACCAGTATCAAAAGTATAAATTTCGTCGAAGCCAACAACTTATCAGCAAATTGTCAGCTAGTTATTGAAAACGTTCCCGTAGACATGGAAATCGACACCGGAGCATGCACAAGTATTGTTAGTTACAATGAGTATCAAAAGAAATTTGAATCTAAAGTCAAACTGTTGGAATTCAATAATAACTTAACTACACTTACAGGTCAAAAGCTTAAAATTATGGGCAAAATACAAGTTCAAGTAAATTTTAACCGAACAAATTATAAATTGGAGATGATTGTTGCGGATACTTCGCATTGTTTCAAAGCTTTGCTAGGTCGTGCCTGATTGGATGTCCTACAACCGAGTTGGCGCTCAAGTTTTTCGAATACAGGAATTCACAAAATTGATGATGTTTTAAAAAACAAAATTTTAGAACTATTTCCGAAAGTTGTGTCGAGTGAAAACAAGGATTCCATATGTGGTTACAGTGCGGAAATCCATATCAAACCCTGTACTCCCATTTTCCACAAAGCTTATTCAGTCCCGCTTAGATTAAAAGATAAGGTAACCGCGGAAATTGATCGTCTTATTAATAGAGGTATACTTAAACCTATTAAATATTCTGATTGGGCTAGTCCAGTCGTCCCAGTTCCAAAACCGAATGGCGACATACGGTTATGCATTGATTGTAAAGTCACAATCAATAAATTTATTCATATGGAACACTACGCGTTACCAATCATTGACGATATTTTCGCAAGTTTGAGCAATTTTTAAGTTTTTACTGTTTTAGATTTATCAGCTGCATATCAACAGTTAGAGATTTCACAGTCTTCTCAAAAGCTTTTGACGATTAATACGCACCGAGGACTTTTCCAATATACACGTCTTCCTTTTGGAGTGGCCAGTCCGCCGTCGATATTCCAGTCCATAATTGACCAAATACTTTTAAATTTAAAAAATGGGTATTGCTATCTAGACGACATAATAATTGGTGGTGCAACAAAAGAAGAGAGTCAAAATAACCTATTTGAAGTCTTAAATCGTCTTAATTCACATAATGTCAAAATTAATCTTGAAAAATGTAAATTTCTAGAATCCAAAGTTGAATATCTTGGCCATATTCTATCAAATAACTCTATACAGCCAAATCCTAAAAAGGTAAAAGCTATTATGGAGGCACCATCACCCAAAGATATCACTCAATTACAATCATTTCTGGGGTTATTAAATTATTACAGAAGATTTATTCCTAATTTATCCACACATTTAAGTCAATTATATGAATTATTAAATAAAGGAGTCAAATTTGAATGGTCAGATTCCAAAGAAAATTGTTTTCAAAATGCGAAAGCTCTAATAAATAATAATAATATACTAGAATTATTTGATCCTAGTAAACCAATTGTGATAGCTACTGATGCCAGCCCTTATGGGATAGGAGCAGTATTATCCCACTATTACAACGGTGAAGAGAAGCCAGTAATGTTTGTCTCATGTACGTTGTCTGCCGCAGAAAAGAACTATTCACAAATCCATAGAGAAGCATTAGCTATTGTCTATTCTGTAAAAAAATTCCATAAATATATTTACGGAAAAGAATTTACAATATACACCGATCATCAAGCTCTTAAAGAGATCTTTAATCCCAACAAAAACATTCCTAGTATTGCAGCAGCTAGGAGACAACGATGGGCAATTACATTGTTAATGTATAAATACCAAATATTTCATCGTCCAGGTTCAAAAATGTCGAACGCGGATTGCTTATCACGATTACCTATAGAAGATAATACCAATATTAACCATATAAATTCCATAAACTTTTTCAATGAAGATCCAATTAATCAAAGTGAAATTATAAGTGAAATGGGAAAAGATAAAATATTACTTCAAGTCTTAGACTATGTTAAAAAATCTGCCAACAGTCTGGGCGCAACAGTATTATTTTTCCGACAGAAGTTCAGAACGCGTTCAATTCGGGGATGCGGTGTATGTTACTATGTGACTGAAAACCTAACAAAAAGTTCGGGAAGCGGTTAGAAAAGGGTGTAACATATGAATTAAATAATTGGGTCATATTCCCGGATGCGGTCTAGAGGTTGAAAAAAAAAACAAAACTTACAAATAGGTGATTATTAAACAAACCTGGGGAAGTGAAAAGATATTCGATATCTGATCAGACCTGAGAAACATGGTGGAATTCATGAAAAAGTATACAACCAGTTTACACCCTCTTAGGGGTCGAAATTCAAAAAATCTTGAAAACACTTTCTAGGTATTCACATGAAGAATCCGTAGAAAAAAAATGAACTCAATACTTCGAAAGACCTAGTAGATATGACGAAAATCGTGAAAATATATGCATTTTATACTAACCGATATTTTTTTTTGCCCCCCCTTCTGAACGCCAATGAATATTCAAATTTTTTTTTATCAGAATTACTTTTCTAGTTAATTTACATATACGTACCGAGTTTCAACTTGACAGCATAAGCCGTTCTAAAGTTAGGAAAAACACCCCCCACCACAGTACCATACTACCCCTAAAAAAAATTTTATTTTTCCACCATGCCACTACTATAGCTCTATCTAAATACCAAGTTTCAGCTTCCTATCATTATAGATTCTTAAGATATAAGCATCGGAACTTTTTCTTTCTCACCCTTCCCCACCCTCACCCTCTACACCCACACCCCCAAATTTTTTTCCCCTACTGGGGTTCTATTAGGCCTACTTCTGGTAAAAATTTGAAGCAACCATCTTACACTGTTATTGAGATATGAAACGTGTTATTTTTGAAAAATTCTTATCCCCTCCACTTACGTAATCCCCCGCCCCCTTCAAAGATTTTACTTTGAGCAATCTTCATTTATCAAGCTTTGTATCCAAACCGAATTTTGTTTTTCTGGTGCCACTGGTTTGGGAGATATTGTAATGTTAAGTATTTCAACCCCCACCCCCGTACGTCACTACCCCCACCCAAAAATTTTGTTTCAATCTACTCTCCTAGTATAACTACAGATATTTGTTAAGTTTTAATTGTTTGCTATTAACCGTTTAGGAGATATGGATTTTAGAATGTGTCGATCTCGACTTTTTTGCGTTTCGGACGCATTGCTTCCCCCTCCACTCCCACACCCCTTCACCCATATCTGTTTTTTTTTTTGCAAATGGGTCCATTATCAAAGCTCTATAGAAATTCTAAGTTTCAGCCTCCTAACACAAGCGGTTCCTGAGATCTAGAAACCTAAATTTTTCGTCTAAAACGCTTACCCCGCCTTCCCCCTTACACCTCCTCCCCTGAAAATAATGTCAATTCAAGGGGTCTATCAAGTTTATTCTTAGAAAAAATTTGAATTTAATAGCTCCACTGGTTTGAGAGCTACGAGCCTTCAAAGATTTTGGGGCGGTCGACGTACGGCGTACGGCGTACGGGGTACGGCGTACAGACGGAGTGAAAATTTTTATTGCTTTTTTCGCGTCTACTAGTCATGAAAAAAATTTTGAGGGCAGCAAATTTTTTTTTTTTAAAAATCGATAACAATACTGTATTATAAATAATACAGTAAAATGGATGGCCGGAAATAATTAAAGAGTCATTGAAACCGTACAAATTAAAATATAAGGCCCTTAGTTGTGACGAAAATGTCATATTTTATGCAAATCGCATGATAATCCCCATAAAATTACAAAATAAAATTTTGAAAGTACTACACGAGAATCATTGTGGTATTGTCCAAATGAAAATGCAAGCCAGGTCATACGTTTGGTGGCCGTTAATTGATAAAGACATAGAAAATCTCGTAAGAGAATGTTCCATTTGTCAGAAAACTTTGAATGTTCCTAAAGAAATAGTGAATACCAAATGGCGCAGTACAACATTTCCTTTCGAACGTATTCATTTAGATTTCTTCCATTATGGAGGTAACACATTTTTAGTTATCGTAGATACTTATAGTAAATTTGTAGACATTAAGCTTATGCATAATACAACCGCAAAGATCCTGTGTAACCAATTAGCTAATTTTTATTCTATATTCGGATTACCTACGGAAATAGTAACGGATAATGGTCCACCGTTTGGATCGTATGAGTTTAGTCAATTCTGTTTGCAATTAAATATTAAATTGACGCATAGTCCACCATACCATCCGCAATCTAACGGATCAGCAGAGAGGTATGTGCAAACGATCAAAAAGGCGTTTAATAAATTCACTCTCGAACAGAAAGAATTACCCATTTCAGATCAAATCAATAAATTTTTAATTTGTTTTCGTAATTCACCATCTACCGTTTCAGGTAAAAATCCCTCTGAACTTGTATTTGCCTATAAACCGAAAATTTTGCTTGATAATGTTAATAATAAAAAACAAGTTAATTTTAATTTAAATAGAAAGATCGAATGTCATAATGAATTAAACTATACAAAAAAGAAACAAATTGAAATAATCGATTCTAAGAATAGAGATGAGGAAAGTAGTAACGAAAAAGAATATAAAATACCATATAAATGTGGTGAAAATGTAATGTATAAAAATCATTTCAAAACTATTGTGAATTGGATACCAGCCAAAGTTATGAAAATAATTAGTCATTACACCGTATTTATAAATGTGAATGAGAATATTAGAATGGTACATACAAATCAAATTCGAAAATCTTTTTTGCGAGATAAATATCATCCATCCAGTTTGATAAAGGACTCAGTCGAGTCCGAAACGTCACACAAAATAAATTTAACAGTATTTACCGGAAAACCTTGTATTTTCAATTCAAAATGTACTGTGAAAACATTCATCAAAAATCATCCAAATATTAAAATATTTCCAAATATATCTGAATTAAAAGAAAGTGATAAAACTGAATTTACAAATAATACAAACGATGATATTCCGCTAATAAGACGTTCGGAAAGAATAAAAGAATTAAATGAAAAGAAACAAAAAGCATTACAAATAACTTAATTATTATGAATTGTATATCCTAAATTAAGCCGGGGAAACTGTTATGTATTTTACCCGTAGTGGCAACACTTAGTTTTAAGTCTATTTTTAGTTCAATAAATGACGAGTCACTTCGATGTGAACCACCAAGGAAGCAAGTCATCTTTTGATTATATACAGCACTTGTAGTCAGATACACAACACGATTAAGAGGAACAAAGATGGTCCAATCGAAAAATATAAATCTCGTCTGGTAGCAAAAGGTTTTGCCCAGTTTTTCGGAGTAAACTATAACGAAACCTTTTCACCAGTTGCACGATATTCATCCATTAGACTAGTCCTAGCATCGGCAGCTGAAAACGAATTATTGGTACATCAATTGGACATTTCATCTGCTTATTTAAACAGTGAGCTGAGCGACGAGGTCTTCATGACTCAACCAAAAGGTTTTGTAGACGAATCAAACCAGAAAAAGGTGCTGAAAATTAAAAAGGCGTTATACGGCTGGTAAAACTAAAAACCACTTCTGGAATAACAGAACGCAATGTACGACGCCTCGCCATTCTGCCAATAGATGACTACAATTCTACAATAAATTAATTGATCGCGATACTCTCAACGGGGGAGTGTGTTGCGAACCTAAATAATAAATATTTAAATCCTCAATTTTCCCTTCTTTAATCCCTTTCGAAATCCCTTTTTTAAATAGTTTCATGTATGGTATCATAAATAGTATGCATTTACGGACACTGTTTAAGATCCCTTTTTTATGACCGAATGTGCGAGATTACATTTATGATGCCATAAAGGTCAACTCCTCCGAGAACGACACGACATTTGGTCGCCTTGCCAGATGTTTTCTGGACACTCCGGTTTTTCCCAACAACCATCTCTTCCAATATTTCGACACTATCCTTTATATACTGTATATACATATACACCCAATAATTTCTCCCTCCATTCAATTTCCTCCTAAGATCGAAAATGATTTTGCTGTGTGAACAGCATAAGATTTTTCTATAAGTCAGTCGTTCATAGATCTCAAAACAATCAACATAAATACAATACAACATCGGAAACAACAGTGTTTTAATTCAAAATCAGTGATACAAAGAACTTTTCGGCGTATCACAGTTCTCATACGTTACAGGTTTGATATAGTTCAATTCATTAGAGCTTACAACTCTTTTGAACTCTAACGAGTGCCGGTAACATACGAGACAACGGCCTTAAACAATCTGGTCGCGAGTGGAATGATAAGCTTCATTCCGTCCTCACAAGGTATGGATATCGGAGGTGTAACGGGGATACATGCGTCTATACAAGAAACGAAAGAGCCTCTCTGAACAATATCAAGAAATACATCGAATCTAACTTCAAGTTAGTGGACCAAGGAGAACTAAGTCATTTCCTTGGACTTGAAATAGAACGACAAGGTCATAGGGGAACCTTTACTGTGAAGCACGAACAATTCATACGTGATCTCCTGCAGGAACACTGCCATGATTGAATGCAAACGAAGGTTAACACTGCTAGATCCCGGAGAAAATTTGAATTGCGAGAAAACTGACTGTCACCAAGTCGACCCGACTCAATATCAATCGCTAATTGGGTCATTAATATATTTGGCCGTAACGACGAGGCCGGACATCATGCACACCATGAGCAAGTTAGCGCAATTTAACGCTAGCCCACACATTGAACATCATCACGCTGCAAAGAATGTCCTCCGCTACCCAGCGAGAAATTTGAGAAGTGTTTCCCAATAGAAGCTTAACAGAATCATTCGTCGTTGATGGCAAGATTACTATTTAGAAACACTACGAACAGTTTGCGTTCAAGATTCGCTTTAGCTTTCTGGAAAAACAATAAGCAAACACTGGTTTTCCAAGAACTAAAACAATAAAATAATTTTTCAGTTTGCCGTTTAGTTCATTGGAATGCCTAGTCCGGAAAGGTTCTTTGTGTAGTGTCGTGTAAAATCATTGAATTTTTAAGTGAAAGTAATATACGTATCCCAACGATTGGCTTTTAAGGTGAGTAGGTTGATAAGCAATTTTGATCTTCAGTTGAAATTTAATTTGCAAACTAGTTGATACTAGCCCTGTACTGTGGCTGAGCTCGCTACGCTCACGTTTGTTTGGTGCTATACTATCGTTGCTATCGTTACTCCCATTGCTTCAATTTCTCCCGTTGCTTCCGTTGCTCCATTGCTCCCGTTGCTTCCATTTCTCCCGCTGCTACCATTGATCCCGTAACTCCCATTTCTCCTGAACGAGCAAAATTTTGAACAAATTTAAATGAAAAGAAGAAGGGATTTGAAAAATTGTCCACAAAATCGTTTAACATAACTTCATTACAAATATATAGAAATTACAATTTTAATATATTTTTCTTGAGCGACAAAAGTTCAAACAATTTCTGTTATGTGCGACCTTTCATACCAGTCCTAGTTCTTGAATTTTTTAAAGATGAAAATGGTGAGGAGTGCGTTATCGGTTATAAGGCAATTCAAATAAAAAATTATTTTCACCAACCTTTGGAATCTTTGGAGGCTTTGTGAGTTTGTTTGGTAGAAGTTTTTACAACTGAAGAAGAACAAACCAACTATTAAAGTTAATTCGCAGTATAAACCCTCACTGGTGCACAGATGTAACGCTACAATTGGTATGGAAAATTTTATTCATAGTAATGAAAATGCAGGTTAATACTCGTAGCCATAAAAATATGGTGTGGAAAGGAATAAATAAATATAACAATTTTTACGAATACCGTTGCAGAAGCTGCCGACCAATCACCACAGCACTCTATTTCAGACAGATTAAAAAAAGTATAAGTATCAGTGGCATCTGCTCTAGTTATGTTGGACAAAATATGCGCAAGACTATTTACTCAATCGCAAGACCTTAAAATATTTCCTGTAAAAACTGAAGAAACTTTGCAACAAATCGAGGAACACATTGGCAAAAATAATTACCCAGAAAATGCCTTGGTAAAATATAATCAACACTACATGATTGAATTAATTAATCTTTGTCCTTGTCCTTTTGAAATTGCAGAAGTCCTACATTAAAGAAAAGATTGGGTCTGTACCCATTGCGAAATGTTTTTCAATATTTTTGGAAAATGACATGGTTTTACAGAGCAACTGGGATGGAGTCAGGGGTAAAATAGCATTAAAAAAGTATAAACTCTTCAACACTTATATATTTGGTAAGTGAAATGAATATACCTATATTAGTAAAGAACCAGATTACTAGTTACACATTATCTTTTCCAGAGGCTGTTAAGAATTCGAATTTTGGATACGTCCAATATGAAGAAGAAGCGCGCAAATCTATTCGCAGATTAAAAATGAAGTCCTATAAAAATACGCATTGTGAAAAATATCCTCTGAAAAAAAAATGGTGATAGTTCAAATTATATAATAACTAATGATTTATCACAAGGACCATGCATTTTTTTTGTTTCAAATGAATTGTTTTTTATTTATTAATTGAATTACCTATATTTCATAAAATTTATTAAAATAAATAAAGAAAATATGTTTATTCATCAATTTCATAATTTGTGATCTTCTTATTATTGCTTTTCAAAGGACTAGTTTGATTTTTGCAGTTTTTTATGCCAGTACAAGAAAATATTAGAGCATTAGTATATGTAACATTTCTGGTTTGAAACGTTCTTAAGCTATATAGTAGGTATAGGTATGTTTCGAAAATCCTACGTAGTAAAGTTTCTCTTGTATACCTAAGAAAGTTTATTAGAAGGTCATTGAAAATGCTTCTAGTAAGATATTTATCATTATTTCCAGTATAATTTTCACGAATGTTTACTGTATGTATTCTTGAGTAAGCTTATTCGAAGCTTTAACGTCTCCGAACCGTTATGCTTCCATGCAATGACATCCCAATGTTAAAAGAAACACTAATGGAAATGGGGAGTTAGTGATCCGGTGATTATAAAGAAACATTCAATGCATTAATGCATTTGGGTATGATTCCGTTTCCTGCTGGGTACCTTTATCATACGTGCAACGCAAGTTTGGAATATAAATAAACAGGAGAGCAGTTACAAGGATTTGTGGACGCAGACTGGGGCAGCAACTCCAGTTGGTCAAGAATCCGGTCTACCATGCTAGAAGTAAGCACATCGACATCAAATACCATTACGTACGAAATCAGACATAATTTCGTAATCTTAAACCAATACGACAATTAGACTTAATACAATAATAATAAAAGCAGACAGATGGATCAAATCACAGGGTTAAACGAGGCCTTCCAAAAAGTGTTAACGGAACTAAACTTACTTGACCTTAGCAGCCCACTCAGCATCTTCTATTCAAATCTAAGTTTTCGAAAGTTCGTTGAGGATTTAAGCCCCAAATCAATTGATGACATCAAGTCCGCAGCACGAGTCGATAATAAGGCCGCTCTAGACAAAGTCATCTCTACTGCAATAAACAATCAATCGGTTACATACCTTAGCCTAATGAGACGGGAGCGAGACGGGTTCAGCATTGACACCCTAGCAAATCCCAACCAGAAGGAAGAAGTTCAGGAAAGACCAGCACTTTCTTCAACAGCTGCGAAGAAACGACCAGTCACTCCACTGGTAAGCAATGATTTACTTAATGCCCAACAAAAGCTAACAGGCAGAGTTCTAACACGATCAGGCTCCAGCAAGCCCCTCATCCCGAATCAGACAGCTAAGGGTCCCACCCCAGGGGGTGTTCGATTTGAGGATCAAGAAAGTGATAAGCTCCTTAAAAGCAAATGCCCGCCAACTCTGTTCATTGCAAACTTAAAGCATTCAGTGATCGAAGGATACGTTCACTCCCCAAATTTTCTTCCGGTAGATTGGACAGATCTTCTTGGAGATGCTTCTCGTGCTTGGGACAAATTAAATAGTCTAATAATCGCAGATATGAACAAGAGATATCGCTCTCAAGGAGTTGATGTTTCTGTTCAGGAGACTCCGGTTACTGCACTTACTTTTGAAGCACTTAACCGAACACTTAATGAGAATATCGCGAAAACAATTAGGGAATGTTTGGACTCAGAGAATCGATCCACTAGATCGTCTCAGAACTCAAGTATTGAGAATCTGAAGGCAGGAATGGGGGGGAGCAATGAGCTTCACGGAATAATTCTACGTTTGGACGAAAAGGTGGACAACCTCGTTACTGCGGTCGTCAAAAAAACTGGAGAGATCGCACCTTACAGACAGGCACCACCAGCCATGGCTTCAATAATGGCTCCTCCCTCTTACCCAACAACTTCAGAAAGATCGAAAAACACGAGAAAGCGTGAGAAATTTGATTTCTTCGACTAATCGAATTGATCCTATTCCGAGGTCAGTTTAGAAAATCTACCAAAAGGAAGAAATTATTTTGAAGTACGTCTCGACTGATCAGATGACAGCCGACATCCTGACGAAAAATCTTCAGAAAGTAAAACATCTCCGTTTTGTTAAATTAATGGGGATGGAATTAGATGAATAACTTATTAACAATTATTGCAATAAGGGGAAGTATTGGAATCCTATAATTTGAATTAGCTTATGTATTATCTTTTCACATCGCAATATTTGAATGTATGTATGTAAAGAGTTTTCCAATAAGGACTTGACAACTTTGAATTCAATTTGTGAACGCACCCTTTCACTAATCATCGAACTGTCACTGTCAATTTATTCAGTAAACTTAACATTTTTATCATGGTAAAGTACACGAAGGAACAACGTCTGCAAATTATATTATATTATTTTGAAAAAAAGTTGTCAAGTCCTTATTGGAAAACCCTTTATAACATTGAATTACTATTACTATTACTCGTTTATATTACTAGACATTATCAGTACCATTAAAGCATCAGAAGAGACCGGACGTGTTTTAGTTTTTCTCGTACCTTAAACCCAACATGATGAACCTGTGGAGGTCGGAGAAGGAGCATTGGCCAGAACGAGATCAGGTAAGTTAACTTCTATTGTATTTATAGATTTTTTAGCATTCGTCCCGAATTTTTCGTGATACCACCATTTACTTGAAGATGGTTGCTTTCCAGATTTATCAGATCTAGAAAAAGAGCGGTTTCTAGATGAATTTCAGGATCTGTTAAATGATCTAGATTGTCTATTTTGACGATTATTTTGGGAAATCATTCTCTTTAATTCTTCGACCTCCTTATCGAGCTTCAAAATTTTTTCGTTGTTTGTGATATTAGATTTTTCATGAACAACAGAGATGTTACTCGAAGAACGCATAGCCTCCCAAATTTTATCGGCTGTGTCTAATACCATGGATACATTGCTGGTAGACGTACCATGGTATCGTGAATAGCATAAATGTATCGCACAATATCACGCTTTTACTAGATAAATAACCTAGTTTAATCGTGGTTTTGACGTCACTTCGTAGTATACAGATGCGATAATTTTATCTAGTATACAACGTAAGCAGCGCCACTTTCCAGCCTGTGGATGTTCTGCTAAATAAAACTTCCAACAAATGAAATGAAATTTGATGAACATAACTACCAGAATGACAGATAAACAGCTGATGTCAATGCATACTACCTACTGTTGATGTATCGCCATATCTAGTTTCCTATATTATGATCATACCTACCACACTGGAAAGTATACCACCAGTGTATCAATGGTATAAGATAGAATGCATATCCTTGTCCATTTGGAAAAAGAGAGCTATGCTTATCAAATTGTGTAATCTTCCCAGCCAGAGTTTCTTAATCAATTCTTCCCCAACAGTGCCCGAGGTGCCAGCGAGTAGTTTCATTTTACGAAAAAAATCTGAGGGTTTGTGGTCACCAATTTCTTCTTCAGATGGACAATGGAGGATTTTCGATGGAGGATAGATTAGACGAGGGATGACGGACGATGGAGCATAGATGATAGATGATGGACAATGGAGGATGACACAATGGAGGATGACACAGTGGAGGATGACACAATAGAGGATGTTCGATGGATGATGGAGGATGGTGGATGGACAATGGAAAACGGAGGACGGACAATGGAGGATGGACGATAGAAGTGGATGATGGACGATTGAGGATGGACAATGGAGGATGGACAATGGAGGAAGTTCGATGGAAGATGTTCAATGGAGGATGGATGATGGAGGATGGTGGATAGACAATGGAAGATGGAGGATGACAATGGCTTCAATTCCCCTAATCAATTTCGTAACAAAATCCGGTACTTTGGGGAACTATACAAGCAGAATAAGGGCCTAGCAATGGGGAGCGCAATATCTCCAATATTAGCAGATACATACATGGACCACCTCCTAGATAGATGCAAAGAACAATTCATCACACAAGATGTAAGCTTCATATACAAATATGTGGATGACATCATACTACATATATGTCCACAAAGATAAAATAAAAGAAATCACAGAAACCATAGAGAATATGTCGAAAAAACTAGAGGAGGAGACCAGAAGAAATCAAATAAACAGCCCCATAATACAGTTGACGACAGAAAGAGAAGAAGATGAATTAAAATCCATTAATTATCTGGAAACCAAAATTTTTCAACTTAATAATTCGTTCGCCACCATCTGGTATAAGAAAAGTACTGCTTCCAATAGAACTATCAACTTCTTCTCAGCGCATTCAGACTCGCTGATAGAAGGATGCATTAACGAAAGAATTAGGAAAATGAAGTAGGTACTAAGTAATACCGAATTCCTTCCGCGTATGCACAGAATACTTACTTGAAAACTAGTATCCACTTATATATATTAAAGAAAGTGTAGTAATATTGTAGGACACTGTGTAAATTAAGCAACCGCTGTAAATATTTACGTGGCCGGAAGACATCTCCCGCCACTGAAGCGAGGTTTCAATTGTGAAGTTGACTGGAGCTTTCCTTCTTCTTGTTTTGATACTCGTGCCGTGAGGTTGTAAAAACGATTTAAATAAAACAAATGTAATAAGTTTAACCGTGAAAAGTCTATAATTTGATACCTCAAACTCTATAATTTATTCAGAAGTGGGATTTGCAATCCATCCATAGCTGTTTTGGTATAAACTATTGTGGTAAAGTCGTGTATTTTTTTTTCTCGAAACGAAAAGGAAAATTTTTCTGTGTGAAAAATGGCAAGCGAGCATGTGGCCACGCTTATTTCCGGATTTTTCGATCGCGCAAGAGTTTGCGAGCTTAAACAGAAGCTGGAAAAACTGAAAAAGAGCACAAGTGGTGCAAAAGCTGTTCTAAAAGTGCGACTAGAGGACGCATTTAAGGAATTATCGGACGCTGAAGTGTTAAACCTCGTGGCGGACAACAATTCGGGCGATGGTGAGACCGCAGATCGCGTTTGGGATTCCGTTGAGTTGAACGGAACGAGTGATTCCGAAACAATTGAAGACTTGGACGATGAGGTATCTTCCTTGCGGAAGATTATTGAGAAAAAACAGGAAATTTCTAACCTAAAAAGACAGCTAGCGGAACTCAATTCGGATGACGACGTGGTTCGAAAAACGCATGTAAATTTTAAAGAAGTAGAAGATTCCATACCGTTATTTTCGGGAGATGATAATCTTGCAATCCGAAAATGGATTCAAGATTTTGAAGAATCGGCAGAAATTTATGGCTGGGACGTACGGTCAACATTTATTTATGCTAAAAAGTTATGTAGTGGGACTGCGAAACTTTTCCTTCGAACAATTCGCTTAAAATCGTGGCCGGAATTGAAGGAAGCCTTGATCGTCGAATTTGATAGGAAAGTTACACGAGCGAATGTACATTGGCAGCTGCAAAATCGGAAAAAAAGGAATAATGAAACATTGCAACAATACGTCCTAGCAATGCAAGAAATATCATCTCTATCAAAAGTTGAAGAAGATGACGTAATCCAGTACATCATTAACGGTATCCAGGACTTGCCAACAAATAAAATGATTCTCTACAGCGTCAATACTATCAAGGACTTAAAAGTCACTTTGCAAAAGTACGAAAAGATGAAAACAGCAAACAACCCAATGAAGCCAAGTTCCACACCACCTAATACGGACAAAAGTGCAAGCAGCGCTAAAATTAAGTGCTACAATTGTGGTCTCGTCGGTCACATCAGCACAAAGTGCCCTAAACCGAAGCGAGAAAAAAATAAATGCTTCTCGTGCGGTTCCCCGGATCATCGCGCCAACGAATGTCGTCAAGGCGGACACCTCCTACGTACATGACTTTGAATGTGAGGTCAAGTACACCTTCACCAGAGAAGAAATGAATGCAACAGGTACGTGTTCCCTGTCACTTCTGACGTTGCTGGATTCTGGATCGCCAATAAGTTTCATCCAACGAAAATATATTTCAACGTTCTACGTCGACGGTGCTGATGCAGATAATGGAAAGTATTGCGGCCTAAACGACAGTCCTCTTCGCATCAAAGGTACCTCCAACTGTATCGTCGATTATATTGATAAGTCATTTAATTTTTGCATATTTGTCGTAGATAATAATAGCATGAAATACCCAGTTGTGCTGGGAAGGGATTTCTTAAGAACTTGTAACCTATTGTTAATGAACACAACCGAAGTAAAAGCCGACAATCCGGATTTTGATGTGAGTTCCAGGGAGAATGTCCAAAGCGTTGATCTCGATCATAAAGAAATGAATTTTGGTAAGCAAATTTATCTGATTAATGTGGACGATAACTGTGGTCCTAACTCATCATTGCCTAATTTAAACATAGCACACAATGTTTCCTATAAAGTGAGGGGAAAAGTTATCAAAATAGTATGTAAAGGGATTACTAATAGCAACAGAGTTCATAATAACGTTTGCCCAAAATTCAATCTAAGCATCAAGCTGATGAAGGATATTCCATTCTCTTGTACTCCAAGGCGGTTAGCATACTCCCAAAAACTTGAGCTTCAGGTTATTATTAATAACCTACTAGAGGAAGGAATAATTCGCGAAAGTGCATCTCCATATGCGTCCCCAATCGTTCTGGTACGCAAGAAAAACGGTGAGTCGCGCTTATGTGTTGATTACCGCGAACTTAATAAACTTACGTTCCGCGACAATTATCCACTTCCTCTCATTGACGATTTGCTGGATCGGTTGCGAGGAAAAACTATTTTTACTATTTTGGACCTTAAGAGCGGTTTCCATCATGTTAGTGTGACAGAAGACTCAATCAAATATACATCCTTTGTAACGCCTATTGGACAATTCGAGTACCTTAAAATGCCATTTGGCTTGAAAAATGCGTTGAATGTCCGTCGTCGTCGAATTAAATGATGGAAGCGTGGAAAAGGAAAAGAAGTACCCTCAAGGGTTTCTTGAACCGCATGGAAAATGCACTAACGGCACCAGGGTTAGAAGTCGACACCGTCTGGGGCCGACTTGAAAAGATTGAAGCGGCATATCTCGAGTTCGAGACAGGACAAGCAGATCTGAAGGCTGCTTGTGAGTCGGATGAGGCTATGGAATTATTAGGCTGGCCAATGTTACTGCTAAGGGAGTAACAAAGTGGATGGACAAGTGACCTAACACGAAATTTCGATTTATCTCGGCCAGGCAAGGGAATATCTCTGTAAAAGTAAACTCGCTCAAAACGCACGCTGAGATACTATGGGAGATCTAGGAAGAGAGGGGCTCAGGCGTGGTAGGTCACCTATACGCCATCCTCCCTACGTAAGCCATCAATAATTCTGAGAGGAATAAGCACGATTTGGGTAAGGTCAGCATAAGCCAACTATCTACACCATGGCCTACATCTAACGGTAAACCCCTAGATCTGTTTAGGTTATCGCTGGCATCGCTGGATGATCTTAAAAAAGTTATCAAAATAAGATACGTGCTCCACCAAAAAACGGTATGGGAACGTGTAACGACTCGAATCCGGGGTAGGCTCATCAGGTGTCAGAATCCGTTACAAAATTTATTTGGTTCGACTTCATTTTATTCACATGATGATGTTATAATTAATTTTAATTCTATCTGACTATATTATTTATAAAATATGCTTGTATCTTCAATGATTTACATTCGTTGCTGTGATCGTGGCTTTCACTGCCGCTTCGTCTCCTGTTATCTTCTTCTCCTTGCCTTGCGCTTAGCTTCTTTCGTGCTCCGACTCCGCTAGTTCTTGGCCGTCGCCCCTGTTCCACATGTTCGATGCTTCTCGCCTTATCGCCTCGACATCCTCCGTCTTGCTTTGGATATTGCACGTTTTAGATAACAAAAATGCAAAATAAGTTAGGCTTCAATATCAACATGTCCCTTTTCATATATTCACTATAAGCTGGTTAAACACTTCAGGTTATATTTTAGATACAGATACGGCAAAAATGAACTGGCCTATAATAAATTATTGTTCACACTATCTACAAGAAATTTTTTTGATATGTAGATATTATTTTAGCACACAACAATTCTATAGAAAGGTCAACTATTGCTTTAGAATGTGATGGAACCAAAATTTGAGACGATGAAACCATGGAATATTATGCTAACGAAAAAGTAACATTTATATTATTGAAGAAAGGAGATTGCTGTGTTTCTGATAAAAATAAAACTTCTGTTCTATCGTCCCTTTTCGATGGTGTATCGGAAAGCACGTATAATAAAGAAAATTTTCCAATGGAAGTGGAAACTGATATCATAAGTTACTCAGAGCCACATATGAGTCTATCAGATAATAGCTCATGCAGTGATGTGCAGGCAAATAATTTGATTGTTATTCCATTTACTTCTACTACTGGTGCTTATTTGGAAAATACCTCTACCAAGCATATTTCACCAGTTACCAATGTAACATTATCAATGACATGTGGAGTTCTTGTGCCATAAACATTTTTCAAAATTTTAAATACCTTGGCAGAAATTACCTACAGAAATTCAGAACAATTTACGAGACAAACTCCAATTGGGAAAAAAGCTGAATTCATTGGCAAACTTAATGATCGACGAATTGATGGTATTTTCCCGATGGGCATTATACGTTCTGTTGCTCATCAAATTGCATCCCGATATCCGTATTCACTATTAGAACGCAACAATGATGGCAAGATAATATCTACTGCTCCCGTTGCTCTAATTACAGCAATGAAAAACAGGAATAATTTCTTGAATCGTATACCCAAAAGGCAGAAGACAAATCAAGAGCCAGTAATACCGCTTAAAGAACGTAGAAGGGCAAATGTACTTGAGGAAACCTGTGAAAACTGGCAACCACAAGGCATAGTCTCAAAAGAAATCCAAGATGATCTACAGTCTAACAGACAACATCTTTTGCAATTGAACTCAAATAAAAAACCATCGCCACAGCAAAAGAACATTGTCACTAACTTCATAAAAGATTGTTTTTCGCTTCAACGTACTTTTTTGAATAACAGAGAGGAAATACCATCTGTCCAGCTTATAAAGGAAACATGGCCATATTAATTTGATTTTAACTGTTCAAGGCAACACTTTAATCATTTAATGAGCTTGAATGTTGAAAGTTTCATTACAAAGTTTGTAGCAGATAAGAAAAAGGTTACAAAAAAATTTAAAATCAAAAGAAGTGTCATAGAGAATTGCCTTTGGTATAAAGGAGATGATGTGTACACCGTTGAATGTGGCGTAGTTACACAATACACAACACACACACACAATTTCAAAAATACATTTCACTTTACATAAAAACACTTTATAATAAAACATAAACAAAGTATACACAAAAATGTAAATTAAATAAAATAAAATTTGTAAAGTCAGTTATAGAAAATATTCTCACTTATTAACAACCTAATCATTAATAAATATTTACGATTTGTAATTTCATTAAAAATAAAATCAATAATAATATGTTATTCCAAATATAATTCTTTTTATTAAAAAGTTTAGTGAAGTTAATTAAAAATATAATTTTAAAATTAGTTAACTTTACAATTGGTGACCTCCGACTAGCGGTAGCACACCACCAACATTGAACAAAAACGAAATTTTAAACAACATTGAAAGCACAACAGCAAAAAATTCACAACTTGGACTACGATCATCTTAAAAAATACGAAGAAAAATTGAAAGAGAAGAAAGAAAAACATAGCAAATCTGTGAAAATTCATCATCCGGAAAATAAGTTCAATTAGAACAAGTCACAGAAACCAGAATTTCAACAACAACAAGCAATATTAAAGGAATCAATTAAGAGGATCAGGTTTTCTCAAAAAAAAATTTGTTTAACTAAAATTTGTACAAATTAATACATTTCACAATTAAAACATATCAACACTTTTCAAATATAAACATATATAAATATAGATTAGATATTTTAAATAAAATAATATTACCGGTCGCATATACTTTCTTTTCCGTCGAGTTGAAGTGAATTATTTGTGAATTAAGTGAATTTTTCGAAAGTGAATTATTTGAAAGTGTTGTGTTCAACGAAAAGTGTTGCAACGAAAACCTACCATTTCCTCGAACTTCAATTTCTCATTCCTTGAATCTCAACTCCTCATTTCTCGAATCTTAATTTCTCATCTTCTCATTTTTCTCATGCCTATTTTCAATTCTCCAAATATGCCGTTAACAAGATCTCAAACAGCAAATATAAGAAATATTAACGAAATTGAAGAAAACGACATGGACATTGAACAAAACAATGTTAATGTCAATATTTTGAACAATACAAATCGTATCAACGTTTCGGGATCTCAAAAAAATAGTGTTTCTGTCGAGGAATTTTCTTTACTTAAAGATCAATTTTCTGAACTTACTGCCACATGTACATTACTATGTGAGCACATTAATGCTAATCGGGACACACCACCAATATCGGATACATCAACTTGCATCAAATCCATCAAATTATCTAAGTTCTATTCTGATAAACCAGATCTGTGGTTTATCCAAATAGAGGCACAATTCAGGAACTCAAAGATATTGTCGGATGAAATAAAATTCGATAATGTCGTTGCTTTCCTGGACACAAAGTATCTCGATATTGTGGCCAATTTAATACGCGTCCATTAAAATCGCACTTATTAAAGAGTTTCAACACTCTGATGAAACTCGATTAAAACAATTCTTGTTAAATATTGATTTAGGTGACCAAAAACCATCATATCTCTTACGAAAAATGAGAGATACAGCAAAAGGTCTTGGCTCCGAACAAATCGTAGAGACACTATGGTTATCAAAACTACCCGAAAATATTAGTACGGTAGTCATCGGAACGAGTTTACCATTAAATGGTAAAGCGGAAATCACTGAAAAAATTCCCAACAGAATTAATTTCAATTCTACAACCTCCGCGATTTCCGATCAAAATTTTCCTAACAATAATAACAATGATTTATGTACTCAAATCGCGGCTTTAACAAAACAAGTCGAACAATTACAACAATCTCGCTCTCGTCCTCGCAGCCGTTCCCGCAATAATTCACAAGTCAGAAATTCCACTAACAATCCACCTCCTGAATCTGATCAATGCTGGTACCATTTCAAATTTCAAGACAAAGCTCGTAAATGTATCGAACCTTGCAAATTTTTCGACACCTTTAAATCGAACCAAAAAAACTAATTCTGCCAGTTTCTTCCGCGGCAGAATCTGCAGCAATCATTAATAGCCGTAGATCATTCATTACAGATAAGTCATCCAACCTTCGATTTTTAATCGACACAGGATCTGATTTATCAGTTATACCACTGTTGCGGCGCCACTGCGTTAAAGGTCTTTACGCACACACCCTCAAACGAAGGTGTTGTAAGGACAAACGGCCAAAGGACCTGGTAGTCGGACTTAGAACGGTAACGAAAAAGGAAAAGACGGAAAAAACCTCGACGAAATTTTAAGCCGACCACAAAAAATAGAAAATAAATAATTTTAATATAAATTTGCATTTGATATTTTTTTCTCGCGCTGTAAAATTTAAACTATCCGCAATAACCACAAAATACAAAGGACAAATTACTTACTATTTCCCCTTTGAATATTCTTTACGCAGCTAATGGCTCACAAATTAAAACTTATGGGCAAAAAACGTTATCAGTTTCCCTAGGTCTACGTCGTGATTTTCAATTTCTTTTCACGATCGCTGACGTTACTAGACCTATAATTGGAGCTGATTTTTTGGAACATTTTAATCTAATAGTCGACCTCAAACGACGCAAATTAATAGATTCAACTACTAATATTAAAACAACCGGTTCAGTTGAATCAATAACTTCTGACGAAATTAATATTACTACTTTGGCTTCAGATAACTCAATATTTTTCAATAATGATTACGAAAAATTATTGCAGCAATTTCACGACTTAACTTTGCCAACAAACTGTAATTATAAAAATTTAACAGGTGTTTATCATTATATTGATACAACAGGTCCCCTAGTTTTCGCAAAAGCCGCCGTTTACCACCTCATAAGTACGAATCTGTAAAGAAACAATTCGAACACATGATGGAAATTGGCATTTGCAGACCATCAAAATCACCCTGGTCAAGCGCATTACACATGGCAAGCAAGGAGAACGGAACAGATCGACCTTGTGGTGACTATAGACGCTTAAATTCAGTCACTGTCCCCGATCGATATAATATTCCAAATGTTCAAGATTTCTCCATAAATCTTCACGGTTGTAAGAATTTTTCTAAAATAGACTTTACCAGAGCTTATCATCAAATTCCCGTACGTGAATCAAATATTCCAAAGACAGCTATTGTAACACCTTTTGGTTTATTTGAATTCGTACGAATGCCTTCTGGTTTACGTAATGCTGGTCAAACATTTCAACGTTTCATTGACCAAGTTTTAATCGGTTTACCTTTTGTTTTCAAATATTTGGATGATGTTCAAATTTCTTCTAAAACTCATGCCGAACACATTCAACATTTACAAATTGTTTTCGAACGTTTTCGCGAATACGGACTCAGGATAAACGTATCCAAATGTGAATTCGGGAAAAATGAAATAAACTTCCTCGGATACACAATCAACGAAACCAGCATACGACCAATTTCTACAAAAGTCGATATAATCATGAACATTGATTTACCTCAAACCGCTAAAGATTTGAGACAATTTATCGCATCAATGGATTATTATCGACGTTGTATACCAAATGCCTGTGTAAACCAAGGAATTTTACAGAAGCTAATTATCGGCAATATTAAAAACGATAAATCTTCAATTACTTGAAATGAAGATGCAATTAAAGCATTCCAAGATTGCAAATCCGAAATTAAAGCAGCAACTTTGAAGGTATTAACACATCCATGCCCCACTGCTAAACTCAATATTTTCGTTGATGCACCTAATTTCCGAGTTGGCGCTACATTACATCAAGTAATTGATGATGTCCAAGAGCCACTCGGATTTTTTTCCAAACGCATGACTGAGACGCAAAAGAAATATAGCACTTATGATCGAGAATTACTTGGAATTTTTCAAGCAGTTAAACACTTCCGCAACCAAGTAGAAGGACGCGAATTTACTATATTTACCGATCATAAGCCACTCATTTCTATGTTCAACAAAAAATTAGAACAATGCTCGCCTCGTCAACTTACTCACATTGATTTCATCGGACAATTTTCAACCGATATTCGTTACATTTCCGGTAAAGATAAAAAAAAAAACATTTTAAAAAATGTAAAAAAAAGGTGTCGGGTTCAACAAAAAGGAATGATATTCACAGAGTCGGCTTTCTTTCGATTGAATATTTCCACTTACGCTCGTTTACAAATTTGTGATGTTTTCATTTTTCCAAGATATATATATATGACCTTCTTCCATACTCACTCCATGGTGAAGGACCGCACTTATCATTCTGTAGTTTGCAGCATTGATTTTATAAACTCCTGACTGAAGGCTTTTTATGGCACATTTTGTTCCTTTCTCCCACTTTCTTGTATTTGTATAATATCTGAACAAAAGTAATTGAACTATTAGAATATCCCCAGCAATCAATTCTGATGTTTGATGAATGCATTTCGTGTAACAGTTGCCGCATGAAGCGTCTTTTAAATATTCGGATTTGAAAAGATCGTTTAGTAAAGCCTGGAATCCCACAGTATTTTTCATTGCTAATTGGACTGGTAAAGCGAGTATTACATCTTCCTGTACTGTTGTGCTAACAGATTTGCAAGTACTACATGTTCTTTTGTAACTTATCGTATGCTGTACAGCGTCACTGAAGAGTTCAACTTTGTTCAGGAGAGCCCTCATGAACTCCGCCGCGTCTTGTTTCATAGTGTCGGCATATTGTTTCATGCCATCACCATCAACGAATCTTCTTATTCGTAGAACGTCGAGCGAATTTTTAGTATAGTTGACGTATTCTTGATACAGAACGTGGTGCGGTTCCAAACGACGAAAAAGTTCTTTAAGAGGAGTGTTAAAAAGACATTGCAAAGTTGAATTTGCATAGCAAGATACCATGTCCTTATTCTGCAGTCCGTGTATATTCTTTGAACAGTGCACTTTATCTTTATTCGCATCTTTCACAATGGCATCTTGATATAGTATTATCTCTTTGACAGGCGCCCATAAGCGATCGACAATTTTTCTTTTACAGTGGATTGTTTGGTTGTAAGGATTTAAATCTGGTCGATATTTCTTTCTCAATTCATTATACTGTATTATAGCCTGCAGGTTTGCTTTAATCGAAGCTGGCTCAAAGTTGATCAGGTGTAACCCTTGCAACGTAGTTACTCTTGACAAGGCTACATATGTTTGTCCTTCCGCAAACATTCGATTCCCAGCATCAATAACGGCTTGCTTTAAACTCAATCCTTGCGATTTATGGATTGTAATCGCATAACTCAAGCAAATTGGAAATTGTAACCGCTTTACATAAGCTCTTTCCGTAAGTTCAAATTTACCCTCAACCCTTGAGATAACGTGTTCTTCCCCCGATGAGGGTACGATAATTGTCAATTTATCGACATAGTCCGGTTTGCTAACGTCTTTTGAAATCGATTTGATAGTTGCAATAGTTCCATTGACCAATTCTAAAGAAACATCGATATTTCTGGTGATCATGATTTTTGCACCAACTTTCACTGTAATGAATTTCGAAAGGCCACAAGCGCGAGTGCAGTCATCATCAAATTTCGATAATTTAGTTGTAATAACTGATTTTTGTCTAACTGGGGAGGCATCGATACTGTCAACAGCAGTTATCTCTATTGCTTCTGAATCAAGACGTTGAATCATTTCGGTATTTAATGCCACACACATTTCTCTAGTTGGAAATAAGGAAACTACTTCTGCAGGTAATGATGTGATGTAGTTGCACAGTTCCATCATTCTTGCATCGACACTGTTACCTTGGAAACTAATTTTGCGACCTTCCAAAGTTTTGATGTCGTCCTCATTAAACATTCCCATACGAATTCGACCTAACATATCACGATAAGTTGTATCCCCCTTCTGTCTCATATGTATACGCAATTCGTCATAATGAAATAGTTCCCATAAGTCGCAATTTCCACAGCCACCTACATGCTTTCTAATCTCTTCCTCGGACATCCCAATGTAAGCTGGCTTATCTTTCACAGGAGGCAATTGCAACAAATCCCCGAATAGAAGTATAGATTTCTTTCCGAACCAACCATCAGAAACTTCGTTCGTATCGAAAATCTCCGAAAGTCGTAAATGAATTAATGTCAGATAAGCGTTGGATATCATTGACACCTCGTCAATGATAATTAGTGCGACATCCTTTAAGTCTCTTCGCAAACTCTTCAATACTTGATCTGTCAACGGTTTATACGTTAAAGTAGTCGTTCCATGTTCAATAGGTAATTGAAACATTTTATGGACTGTTAAGCCATCAATAGAGAATGCCGCAATGCCAGTTGGCGCAGTTACCACAACATGCTGGTTCAAAGTCACTCGGACCCAATTACGTAAGGCATGAATGATAAAACTTTTACCTGTACCACCTTCACCACTCACGTACAGCCTTAAAGTGTTCCCTTGAAACAGTGCATCAGAAACTTGAACAAATACACGTTTCTCCTGATTCAATTGGCTAATGAGTTGTTCAATATCTACTGTTTCCTTTTTTTCTTGCATTGCCTTGAAATCCTTCATATCATCAATTGCTTCAACCGGATTGCATTCCAACGAAGCTTCGTGTTTATCTTGCGATTTTGCTCTCTCGTTGTCTTCTACCATTTCTTTTACCAAATTCTCTACATGATCAATGGCAGCTTTCATAGCAGTCAATCTCTCATCATACAAAAGTGCTTTTCCCACTTTGTGATTTGTTTTTTAAAAGCATCGAAATAAGTGGAACATCCCTGTTTCAGTGTCTCTCTCTTTCTCCACGGGGTAAACAGTAGCATTATTGATAATACTTCTTCTGCGTTGTGTAGTTTCATACATATTATTATGTACTAACTCTAATTCCAAGTAAAGTTGCTTATTTGTGAAAACAAAAGCAAGTTCATCGCCGTGCTGTTGACGACGGTAGAAGTCAGTTTGTGGTATAGGTCGGTTTGTGCTAGTGCTTTGTCGGTAAGTTGAGTTCATTGTAATGATTTTATGCGATATGTGCCTAATTGAATTTCAAAATGTGTCGTTTTATAATAAGCACCAAGCGCTTCATCGGCAATTGTATAAATGTTACCAAAATGATATCCGAGAGACATCAGTTGCTTCAGTCTTCTATAGAAAATGATCGATTTGCTCCAGAAGTAATATGTGATTGTCCTACAATTCTGTATAAAGGAATGTTCGATCAAATCTTTCACACTAATTTCTATTTTGTTTCAAAAAGCGTTACGATTCGCAATAAGTCATATAAATTTAACGACTGTGTAATTATTGACATTAACGAACATTTTCATTTAAGAGTATTAGAAATAGAATCAATCTTTTCAATCAAAGAAAAATGGAAGTTATTTTATGCAATTCCGTAAATGTACAATATAACCCTGCAAAGTCTATTGATCGGCGGCGATATAAGAGGCTATAAAAAAAAAGAATTCTCACTATTTACCTTATGCGGATCATTACTAAACAATAATTCCGTGACGTGTTTTCGTTTTGTGAAGAGTACGCGTTTCGCTCGGGCAGTTTAGTTCCTAATTTCGCGAATTTTTTCTCGGCCGCGGTGAAACGTCAAACTTTTCGCGGGAAGACTGTGGGTGTTTGTTGCCTTGACTTTTGAACCTGGCTCGGGGGCTTCGAAGGGTTGACCTGGTCCTCCGCCAGAACGGTACCGATTTCGCATTTTGATTTGGTCGCATTTTGTTTTTGTGGCATTTTGTTTATGTTTTGCCCAGATTGTATTTTATTTTATTTTATTTTTATTTTTGTTTTGGCTTGCAATCAGGTAAACATTCATAGTCAGCTGATTTCGAAATTCAGCTGATTTCGAAATTCAGCTGATTTCGAAATTTAGTTAGGACAATCACCTGCTATTAGTGAAGACAATTCTACAGTGCACGCCATTTATTTTTATTTTTATTTTCACTTCATATCTTTCACTTTATATTTTTTATTTCTTGTACGTAATGTCATCTTCGTCACTTTTGCACTCGGCCGTCTGTGGTAGCTGTACACAAGACATCGTTGACGATCGTCGTATTTACTGCGACGGAATTTGTGATCGATGCTATCACATTGATTGTGTTAAAGGCACGGATATCTTAAGAACTGAAAGCAATTTCACATGTAGGGAGTGTGTGGAAATAAAACCCTGTCATATTCTACGTCTACTTAAAATAACCGCATCGAGAATAGACCTAACCACAAGTGCTATTGATGATCTTAAAGGTGACGTTGCATTTATTGCAAACAAAGTCAATAAAATGTCGGACACAGTATCAGCTTTAAATGACTGCATTGACGAATTTCGTGACTACGGAACGCAGTTTGATAAACTACACGCTTGTTGTAGTCTTATGCAGCACGACATGTCTAAATTGACAAAGAAATGTGCGCTATCAGACAACAAACTGAATGCGCTTCTGAACAACTTAGCGGATAGTGACGCTAAGGCTAGCAACCCAATGCACTCTAATGATAGCAAAACTTTCAATAGTAATGCTTTTGTGAAAAAGCTGGAAGTTATGCACGATGACATTAAAGTTGCAAAATTAATTGCGGAAAGTTCGGATAAAACTCTCTTATCCATGTTACCACGGTTAAATGAATCAAAGAGTGTATGCTCAGGTGTTCATATGTCTTGTCAGACGGATGAATCCACTTTGATTCCGAAAGAGACTGTTCCCAAAGTTTTGAGTAAAAAGAAGAAGAAAAACAATAATAAGGGAAAGGTTGATAACAACATTATCAGCAGGACAAGTGAGGTGAATCCCAGGGAGCATAATTATAATATTGTTGAGCAACGTCGCAGTGCCCCGTCTGTTGTGAACAATAGTTCTACTGTTGATTCTCCGTGGGACCTGCTATGCACTTTAAAGGCTGTGGAAATGCCAAAGGTGCTATTTGTTTCACGCTTGAACCCGAACACCACGGAAGCAGAGGTTTCAAATAATAATATGACTATCCTTGAACATAGTCATGTTACTGCCCCATTTGGATCTGTATCATGCAAAAAAATCGGTCAGGCCAGTTCTCACGTTGCTTCGTTCAGGATTGTTTTACCATTGCCGTGTTTTGACGCTGTTGTTGGCTCAAACTGTTGGCCACCGTCTGCAATCGTACGTGAATTCCTGCCGCTTCGTCGCAAAGCTCATGGCACTTCTGGGTCAAAAAACTCGATAACATCTCGTTTTATTACAACAACGTAAGCGGCATGCGTTCTAAAACAAGACAACTTTACGTCGCAGCTGCTGCATCCTCTTTTTACGTCATATGTATAACTGAAACATGGCTTTGTGCCAATGTGTTTTTCGTCGCGATCGTCACCTCGATCTCCTTGAGGCACCAGTTGGTGGCGGTGTACTCTGTGCTGTTAATCGGAAATTTTCCGCTACGACCGTCGAGGTTCCTGAATTCAGTGGAATTGAGTTTATCTGCGTGGCTCTTACATTTGGAGAGAGAAAGCTTTACATCATCACTACCTACATCTCAACATCAAGCGATTCTAGCGTTTACGAGTCCGTCTATAATGCCACTGAGAGAATCTGCGATCTTATGCGTCCTACCGATGAGCTGCTTATTTTCGGAGATTTTAATCTTCCTTATGTGACTTGGTGTCGCTCCGAAGATGACGATTGCCTGATGCCATCTTTCACTGGAATGGCTTCTCGGCATGACCAACATTTTTTGGACTGCATGCTATCGACAGGATTAGTTCAGTCCAATCATATAGCCAACCGTTTTGGAAGATACTTAGACCTAATTTATTCTTCGAGTTCAAGCAGCATAACTATTAACCATTGTATTGCTCCACTACTGCCAGAATCCGCACTTCATCCTGCGCTTCACGCAATTTTTCATTTGGATTTAAGTGCGAAAATTAGAGTTGCTACTGAGGTATCATATCAATTTAATTTTAATAAAGCTGATTTTACTGTTTTGAACAAGGATATACTATCATGCGATTGGTCGCGTGTTCTTAAAGAACAGGATGCCGAAATAGCTACTTCAAATTTTTACAACACGCTTTTTACTTGCTTCACACGGTGTGTACCGGTCACCCACGAGCAGCAGGTAAAACGATTTCCTTGGTTCGATGACGATTTGATTCATTTGAAGAATTTAAAAATTAAAGCATGGAAGACATACTGTCTCTCGAAAACCGACGCGGACTACGTTTTTTACTCTGAGCTACGCGATTTTTTCGTTAGTCAATCTACTGTGGCGTATAATAATTACGTCAGTAAAATGAAGCGAGCAATCAAGGATAATCCCAAGCAATTCTGGAATTTTGTGAATTTCAAAAGACGCACCGACGGTTATCCCGCTTCTATGTCCTTCGACGGTGTAGTCAGTGATGACCCCTTAGTTATAAGCAACTTTTTTGCTGACCATTTCCGTACTGCTTTCACTACCTCAACTCGAATTATTCATCCTGAGGATTTCCATTACATCTCAAAATGTCCATCTTCCTCATTAGAGATGAAAGATCTTCATATTGATGAAGCGACCATTTTCAGGTTTATTTCTAACATTACGGATAGTTTTTCTAGAGGTCCTGACGGCATTCCTGCCGCCATATTAAAACGTTGTAGTACCTCTCTGGTTCTGCCTTTATGCCATATATTTAACGCTTCTCTCAGATCGGGGATATTTCCTAGTTTGTGGAAGTACTCCACTATCAGGCCATTGTTTAAGAAGGGTAGTAGAAGTGATGTGTGTAATTATCGTCCTATTGCTAATCTTTCTTGCATTCCTAAGTTGTTCGAGGCTGTTGTTTGTGATATAATGAATTTTCATTGTAAATCAATCATTAGTCCAGCCCAACATGGGTTTACCAAAAGCAGGTCGACCACAACAAATCTAATGGAATTTTCCAATTTCACTATTCCAGTGATTGAAGGCGGTAAGCAGGTTGACTGCATATATACCGATTTTACCAAAGCTTTTGATAAATTTGACCATACTATTCTTGCTTACAAGCTATGCGCACTTAGATTTCCTATTACTTTCATAGACTGGATCAGATCTTACCTATCTAATCGTACCCAAAAAGTGATTTTTCGAGGAGTTCATTCCTCTGCAATACCCAACACATCTGATGTGCCACAGGGAAGCCATCTTGGACCACTGTTATTTATTTTATTTATTAACGACGTGAGTTCGGTTATTACCCACTCGAAAATTTTGCTCTATGCTGACGACGCGAAATTGTTTCGCGACATTTTGAATATGAATGATTGCGCACTACTTCAAAGTGATTTGCAACGTTTTTTTGACTGGTGTACATTAAACTGTATGCCTTTGAATATTAGTAAATGTGTAAACGTTTCATTCTTTAGGACCAAATCTCCCATACATTTTGATTATGTCCTAGACGGTAGTACACTACAAAAGACAGACAAGGTACTAGATCTCGGTGTATATTTTATTTCCGCATTTACGTTTGTTGATCATATTGACTATATAATTAGCAAGGCTAACTCTATTTGGGGTTTCGTTAAAAGATGGTGCAAGGACTTCAATGATCCTTATATAACTAAGACTTTATACTGTACTTTTGTACGCTCTATTCTTGAGTATGCTTGTCAGGTGTGGGCTCCGTATTACGAGGAACATAAGAGTAGGATTGAGTCAGTACAGCGAAGGTTCTTAAGGTTCGCTCTAAGGGACCTTCTCTGGTCTGATACGTTGCATCTTCCTCCTTACGAACAGCGTCTAAATCTCCTTTCTCTAGAGTCGCTTGAGAATAGACGGATTATCCTTAGGGCTGGTTTTGTATTTAAATTAATCTTAGGTGAAATTGATTCCCCTTATTTGCTTGAAGCCATAACTTTCAGTATTTTTGCCGACCGATTGTCGAAGCAGCGAAATATTTTTGATATTTTTCAATTCGGTTGAATTGCGAAGAAATCTGTTGGAGGGAGTGAGATAAAGCTTTCGAATTTCGTTTTGCTAACTGAAATTAATTATCTTACTGATAGCAATGCCTTTCGCCTTGGACCTTTCGCAAAATATTGACACGATAATAGTAACGAAGTGCTCGCGACATCTTATCGTAGTTCATCGAAAGATGATTCTTTTGAATTCCCCAGAGCTTGACTAAGCTGGGCGGATCGATGATTTTAAAGACGCCGGTAACTCGGCACTTCCAAGCAATGTAATTGCTGTACCTTTGGGCAGGATCGTTTAGCAGGAAATGGAGGAAATCCCAAGTCGTCCGTCTAGAAATTTAACATAACAGTTAAGTGATACAGACAAGAGCGAATCTCGAATAAAAACTTACTTGTATTTGGTTCAGGACTTTCGGGAAAGAACTCTCATTTCACGGATATATAAGCAGGTGTCGTGGGCACTGAAACTGAACCACCGCTGCTCTCATTCTTCGGACTATGACTGTTCGACCACGAGTTCACAACATTTGTGATTTGCTGGGGCAAACTTGGTTTGAGATCCTTTAGAATAGGATGGCGAACTTGAATGCATCTGTGGCTTCACCCCCGAATAGCTGTCTTCATCCGAATTGGATTGATTACTGCTCGAGCTTGCCGCGTTATTTTGTGTAAGATCATTTTGGTTGGCTTCTTGAAAGTAACCGAGCCAAATTGAAATTAAAATAATAATTAAATTAAGTCAACTTTCTGTCAGATGTCATCCTACAGAAACATTCTAGTACTTTCCTGTTTAATAATCTTGGCCATACGACTTTCAAACTCGCACCGAGATTGGTGCTACAAAAATGAACTCGAAACGAGTTTAACTAGACTCGAAACGAGAGACTCGTTTCGAGATACGTGGTTCCACCCCTGATAGGACGGTTAGGATTTGTTTGAATCCACAAGAACTTAATCGGAATATAATTATAATATGGAATAAATCAGAACATTTTTTGATGCCTAAATTGGATGACTTTCGAGACACGATGCGGGAAATGAAATACTTTACCGTGGTAGATCTGAAGGATGGGTTCTATCAAATAGAACTGGAGGATGATGTGAAAGACTTAACGGCATTCAACACACCTTGGGGAACGTATAGGTTTAATGTACTTCCATTTGGAGTTAGTATAGCTCCTGAAAAGTTTCAAAAGCAAAATGTTAAATATTTTGGAAATTTAGCCGGAGTATTTGTTTTTGTCATAATCGATTAAAGCCTTATACAGAAAGTATTATCGGCGAATACCAAGGTGGTTTCAGAACCGGACGATCTACTATTGACCAGATATTCTCAGTCAAACAAGTGCTAGAAAAATGCTGGGAGTATAACATTGACGTGCACCAGATCTTCGTGGACTTCAAACAGGCATACGATAGTATAGATCGTAATGTACTATATAAAATAATGCTCGACTTTGGAATCCCATCAAAACTCGTCCGATTAACAAAAATGACCATGACTGACACTGAATCCCAAGTAAGGATACAAAACGAGCTAACCCAAAGCTTCCGAACAGAATCCGGCCTGAAGCAGGGAGATGGACTCGCTCCCATGCTCTTCAACCTTGCCCTGGAATATGTCATCAGAAAGGTACCCGTTGATACCAGAAGTACCCTACTAATCAAGTCCACTCAACTAGTGGTGTACGCGGATGACGTAAACATCATGGCCAGATCTGTTCCAGACGCAAAGGAAGTCTTCCACTGTCTAGACTCAGCAGCAAAGGATGTCGGGCTAAGGGTCAATGAGAATAAGACCAAGTTCATGACCCAAACAAGAAGAAACGCGCCAACTAGACAAAATATGACCTTGGGGGACTACAATCTGGAGAATGTGGATCATTTCTCATACTTGGGATCACACCTTGTAAGAGACGGCAACGAACGGGACGAAGTAAATCAACGGATCACACTAGCAAATAAGGCATATTTCTCGGTTCTCCCGATTTTAAAATCGAAAAAAGTGCACAGGCTGAGCAAACTTCGCATATACAAGACCATAATAAGACCTGTGCTACTATATGCAAGTGAAACGTGGACTCTCACCCAAGCGTCTGAAAAATCAATAGACGCTTTTGAACGACGAATTCTTCGAAGAATTTTGGGACCAGTAAGAGAAGGCACTGAATGGCGTATTCGGTACAACAACGAGTTGTATAACATCTATGACGACCCAGCCGCATCGACTCTTATAAAATTCCGTAAGCTGCAGTGGGCAGGTCATGTGGAGCGAATGGATGACGGAAGAATTCCCAAGCGCACATTGAAAGGTAGAGCCCATGGCAAGCGACCGGTGGGAAAACCGCGAAAAAGATACGAGGATTCAGTTGACGCAGATTGCAAATCGCTTCTTAGATGCACAAACTGGAGGACGCGGGCGCTGAACCAAGATGACTTCAGACAATGTATCCTGCAGGCCCTGGCCCGATTTGGGCTGTCGCGCCATTGATGATGATTTGTTTTTGTAGACGATATTATTATTGGAGGACGGAATTTAACGGAACACGATAAAAACGTGGAACGAGTCTTACAAAAGGCTAGGGAGATAGGGATAAAGTTCAATCCAAATAAAGTTCAGTACAGGGTTACCAAAGTGAAATACTTAGGACACCTATTTTCTGAGGAAGGCATTGAGCCAGACCCAGAGAGAATAAAGGCCATTCAAAATATCAAGATAACAGGAAATAAGAAAGAATTGGTAAAAATTGTGGGAACTATGAATTATCTAAGAGCATGTGTTCCAAATTTTGCGGAAGTAAGTACGCCACTTAGAGAACTAATGAAAAAAAATATAATTTTTAAATGGGGTGATAAGCAAACCGAATCATTGGAGAAACTGAAGAAAGCAATTTCAGATTTTTCAGTACTGCAATCGTTTAAGCCGGAGTTGCCTATCTTAATACAGGCAGATGCATCACAAAATGGGTTGGGGTGTGGTTTAAGTCAAGAAGCAAGGTCCATAGCATATGCGTCTAAAAGCTTGTCAGCAGCAGAGATAAACTATGCACAAATTGAAAAGGAAATGCTGGCTATGTTATATGCATGTGAAAAGTTTCACAACTACATTTACGGAAAACAAGTCACCATGCATACCGATCATAAACCACTAGTGTCTATTATGAATATAGAGGTTGCAGCTATTCATTCGAATAGACTACAACGCATGAAAATCAAAATGCTGAAGTATGATTTAAAAGTAGTATATGTACCAGAGAAGCACTTACATGTCCCTGACTTACTCTCCAGAAATGCTGGCAAAGATGTTACAGTTATTTTGGACGAGGATTTAAAGGATACAGTTCATTCTGTAAATTTATCAAGTAAGAAAAAAGATACATTCCAAAGAGAACTTAATTATTCAATATCATAGAAAGGGTAGGCCAAAAATCAAAGATAAATTGCCCGATGCAATAAAATTCTGTTGGAATATAAAAGATAGAATTACGTGGGAAGAAGATTTGTTATTTTTTGATAATATAATTTTTGTGCCAAATAACTTAATAAAGAGCTGTTTGGAATTTCTTCACGAAGTGCACTTAGGTATTACCAAAACAAAATCTCGGGCAAGAACATTGCTATATTGGCCAAACATGAATGCTGATATCGAGAATATGATATGTTTGTGAAAAATATATGAGATCGAATAACAAACAAAGTCTCATACAGCACTCGTTTCTATCACTATCAACTAATCAACTAATAAACTAACCTAGTTTGTAATTCAGAAAAAGAAAACGATAATTCTAACACTAATCCTAATTTATAACTAACCTAAACTATCATAATATATACAGGTAAACAAAGCTACTAACGACTTTTCAGCCTTTCCTTCAAGCCGGTGATTCTTATTAATGCGTTACTATACGTCTACTTTTAGGTACTAGCTGAAGGACGTCGCCAGCGCATCGGAGGAATTTCCTACACATAAAAGGTAACTCTTTCCATGATTTGATTCTATCAATACCGAAATTAACGATTGTTCTCTTTTGTCTTTTTAGAAAATATCCACATTACGAGTTGGACTCGTAATAGCTTTCCCGAATTCAAAATCCTGAGGTTTCCGATATTCACTCCATCGATTTCAAACAACTAGAAATCGAGCAAAATATGGACAGCGAGTTAAAGCTTATATTGAATGACAGCAAATTAAGTTTGAATTTACAACTTCTGAATATACAAGGAACTAAATTCAAAATTTATTGTGATGTTTCATTCAATAAAAAAAGTCCGTATATTCCATTAAAGCTCAGGAAAGTTTATTTTAATGTTTTGCACATCCTCAATCATCCAAGTATCAAATCTACGACAAAATTAATTACCGATAGATTTGTATGGCCTGGTATCAACAAAGATTGCAAATTAATGGCAAAACAGTGTATTAACTGCCAGAAAGCTAAAGTTAATCGACATAATAGACGACCTTCAGCTAGCTTTCTAGTTCCAAATGAACGTTTTGCACACATAAATATCGATCTTGTTGGACCTCTTCCAACATCTCGAGGTTTTAATTACTGCCTCACCTGCATTGATCGATTCACAAGATGGTCGGAAATAATTCCCATCAACGACATTACCGCTGAAACAGTTGCTAAAGCACTAATGTCTGGTTGGATTTCTCGATTTGGAATTCCCCGTAACATTACGACTGATCGCGGTGGACAATTTGAATCTATCTTATTTAAAGAGTTGACCCAGATTTTAGGCATTAAACACTATCAAACGACTTGCTACCATCCACAAAGTAACGGAATGATTGAACGTTTGCATAGAACTATTAAATACGCACTCAAGTGCAACAATGCAAACGACTGGGTAGACTGTTTACCGACAATACTTTTAGGTCATCGCTCGACCATTAAGGAAGATTTAAACGCAACTCCTTCTGAGTTAGTTTACGGTACCACCTTACGGTTACCGGGAGAATTTTTGACGAATCCACTAAAGAGGTTCCTCAAACCGATTATGTCAAAAACCTCATATCTATTTTTAATGATTTTAAGCCGGTAAACACTTCGAATCATAATTCCGGTAGGGAAAATTTCGTTCAAAAAGATCTTGAAACGTGCTCTCATGTTTTTTTCTCGTAACGATGCGGTTTCCCCACCTTTAACACCACCTTATAGCGGTCCTTATATTGTTTTAAAGAGGAAACCCTTAACGTTTATCATTGAAATTCGAGGAAAAGGTCAGGAAGTTGCGATTGATCGCATTCAGGCAGCTTTCGTTGAACACAACAGTTTCACTTCACAGATAGATTCGCATAATTTTTTGAATAATAACTTAAACTTAACGTTTTCCAACAATGATAATATATAAAACTAAATTGAATAATAATAAAAAGACAGTTAATTTCGAACTACAGCCCCAGATTAAAATTTTTACGTGACCTCATCACTGGAGGGGGAGTAGTAGTTACACAATACACAACACACACACACAATTTCAGAAATACATTTCACTTGACATAAAAACACTTTATAATAAAACATAAACAATGTATACACAAAAATGTAAATTAAATAAAATAAAATTTGTAAAGTCAGTTATAGAAAATATTCTCACTTATCAACAACCTAATTATTAATAAATATTTACGATTTGTAATTTCATTTAAAATAAAATTAATAATAATATGTTATTCCAAACATAATTCTTTTTATTAAAAAGTTTAGTGAAGTTAATTAAAAATATAATTTTACAATTAGTTAACTTTACATGTTGTTAGTTGTTTGGCGAAAAAAACCAAAACCCGGTCAATGTTTCGGTCGCTAAAACTTAAAAAAGACTTACCTGAAGGCAATTGAAAATTGTACTGTTGAATGTAAACGGTTTTTTTTTCCACCCGTTCGTCGTGTGTTTTTTTGGCCCGTCGTGTCAACGACATCATTTTCCTTATGAATTAGCAGCGCTGAAGGACAAGAAGGGTATTTCATTGAGTTCAAAGCTTATGAATTTAAGCCCTTTTTTAGATGAGAATGGGTGTTTTCGAGTAGGAGGACGGCTGCAGTTTCTGGTGGATGATACTGAAAGAGCACATCCTATCATCTTGGATAAATGTTCACATCTGACAGCTCTTAATGTCAAGGACATCCACGAAAGAACTTTCCACGGTGGCAGTGCTGTTGTTATGGCACGCATAATGTAATGGCACGCTACGGCAAGCATTCATTGGAATCCGTGTCACAAGCGACACTGAAAATAAGTGTCATCACTAATTATAACTACTGGTACTCGCACGAAGGCGAATTGCCTGCTGGGCACGTAAGCACATGCGTAAACGTCAAGCGACGGCGCTGGATGGTAATTGAAAAGTCGTTGCCTTGTATGAGCGATAAGAGCGGGTAACGCGATTAAGATTGCTACGTTCAATCTGACAGTTTATGATCACATTATTCTCAATCTTAAGAACCAAAATATTCCTTCTTATTCCTTCACTCCGAAGGAAAGGAAAATGAAGACGGTTTTGATGTTAGGTGTGGATCCGGGAAGTGCGAGCCCGGATGAAATCCTCCAAGCCCTCAATGCGAACCACAAATGGGTTAGTTCAGTTAAGAACTTCTCTACGGCCTGGTCCAGGAAGAGCGGGAAGCCCCTCGATATGCATTTAGTTACCATTCTGAACGGGGTGAACTCTGAGGAATTAATGCGATCTAATAAAAGGATCTGCAATCAGGTCGTCCGGTGGGAAAGGGTTAAAAACCAGGGCATAGTGCAGTGTTGGAACTGCCAGAAATTCGGCCACTCATCTCGGAATTGTAATTTCGCGCACAGATGCGTCAAATGTAAAGATCCTCATGCGAAGGGCGCATGCCCCCTTAATGGGTCCAATACCGCAACTCCCTACTGTGTTAACTGCAAAGAGGAAGGGCACCCAGCTAGTTTTGGGGGCTGCAGGGTATTTGCGGAGGCCAAAGCAAGAAGAGAAGCTTTAAAAGTCAGTGCTAAAAACAACAGAGAGGAAAGACGTGCCTTTGTCAACAGCGCGGTGAAAAACTTCAGGGTGGATGGTCGTTCTTACAGCCAGGTGGCGGGCGGGGGCCCTCTCCCCCCCCTTGATAGGAATCGTCCTTCCTCTACTCCTGCTACTCGTTGGGGATTGGGCTCGGCTGAAAGTTCGATGGAATCGGCGAACTTTATCCGCCAATCCGTAATTTTATTCGGGATTTCCCCTTTGGAGTTTTTCTCCAAAATTAACTCTTTTCTCCCTAAATATAATTCGTTAAAATCTCTCCCGGAGAGACAGGTCGCTTATCTGGAGTTCTTCCTGAATTTATGTAGTAACGCGGCTCCGTAATGGTTAAAATTATTACCTTGAATGTCAGATCGCTAGTCTCTAAATGTAAAAAGTTAGCGCTTACTTCTTTTATTGATTCCTCAAAACCGGATATTCTCATGGTTAACGAGACTCACCTCAAGGATAAAGGTAGGCTCTACTTCCCCAACTATAAGGTCTTCAGAAACGACGAGAATTGTGGCACGTTGTTACTTCTAAAACAGAACCTTTGTATTAAAGAAGTTAACCTCACGGTGGGCCCTATCCCTTGGTCGGCGGCTTCCATACTTCTCTCTTCGTCAAATGGGGCGGATAAATGCATCCTTCTAATATCTACCTACTTCAACCCCCGTACAGAAAAATTATTCGACATTGAAACATCCCTCAACATCTTTAATGACCTCTGCTAAAATAACCGACTACGTGATCATTGGTGGGGACCTGAATGCGAAGCACCCGGACTGGGCTAACCCTACGGTCAATTGTTTTGGCAGACTCCTAAAAAATTGGATGATCAACAATTTCGCCTCCAACAAGCTTGAGCTAATTCATCCGAATAGTCCCACCTTCCCACTAAGCGGAGCTTGTTTAGACATATTTCTGGTGTCTCACAACTGTGTAGATCAGTTCCCATCCGGTGATAACAGCATCTCATGTAAGACTCTGGCGGTCCCTTTCTCGGATCACTTTGCCGTGGAGCTATGTCTTTCATTCCATAACGCTAGATTGGCCTTTCGCAATGCGGACTCTTACGTTTCCTACGTCAGAACTGATTGGAAGAAAGTTAGGGAAGATATGGACGCTTCTTTCGAAGTACTCTCACATCCCAGGGATAGAGTTTTAAATTGCGAGGAAATTAATGATCTGATACATACGTTCACCTATACGATTAAGGAGGTCATTAGTAGGCACACCTCCAATAAGGTGTCGAATCAATTCAGGGATAAACTCCCGGAAAATATCAAGGAGCTATTCAGAATAAGATGTATTTGGAAGAAATGTCAGAAACGCCGTTTCGAGTCCAATAATAACTCCTGGAGTCAAGAATGTGCGGATATCGCAAGGGACATCAGAATTATCACCAAAAAGATTAGTTCGGCCGTTGACGCCCACTTTAACAAGGAGTTCCAAAAAAAACTATCTCTCCTTAAACCTGGGCCCGAGACATTTCGGGAACTTAATAAAATAATTGGAGGTAAGACTCAGTCAAATATCGGTATGGTTCAGGTCGGCAACTCCCGTCTCACTGACCAAGCCGACAAGTTGGAGGCCTTTAGGGCCCACTATGAAGCACTGTACAGGGATAGTTTTGCTGCTAGAGATGACCCTTTGTCCTGCCTGGTCAAACGCTCAGTTGGATCCTTCTTGGAAGAGAATTCATATCGTGATGGTTGTGGTTTTGAACCTTCCTTTATCCCCCCGGATATCGCCCCAGCGTTTGAAGCGGGGACAAATCCTTTTATTTCCCTTGAGCTCCTCAAGTCTATTTTAAAATCTCTAAAGGGAAAAAAATCGTTTGGCCCGGATGGCATTTCTAACTTTGTTCTTAAAAAGATCTCTGACAGAGCCCTGGACTTTCTTCTAACGATCCTGATAGCTGTTTGAATATCGGGTTCTTCCCCCCCCCCCAATGGAAGATTGCCAAGTTAATCCCTATCAGGAAAAAGGGTTCAGATTGTTCCATAGACAATTTTAGGCCTATTTCTATGCTCTCGAATATCGGGAAAATTCTGGAAAAGGTAATAGCGGGTCGTATTGATGCATTTTGTGAGGAAAATAATATTCTAGCTAATGAGCAATTTGGTTTCCGTCGTGCGCACTCCACGGAGCACGCTCTCCTCAAAATCCATGACGATATTACCAATAACCTCAGGGGTCAGAGGTCTACGGTTCTTTGCACCCTTGATGTGAGTAAGGCTTTCGATTCTGTCTGGCCGGACGGTATTCTTTTTAAGCTACTTTCGATCAACGCTCCTCCTATGATCATTAAGTCCATTCTCTGTTTCCTTAGGGATAGATCTTTGTATGTGGAATTGGACAAGGCGAAATCAGAGTTGGTTTCCGTTGCCAGGGGGGTACCCCAAGGGTCGATTTTGGGCCCCAAATTATACAATTTAGGTATGCATGATTTTCCTCATGTGCTGGGCTCCTCGCCTACCCAATCCTGCGCCCTACTGTACGCCGATGATACAGTGATTTATTCCGCGAACTTAGACCCCGAGCTAGCACTTGAAAGGGTAGCTTCTCACATTCAGCTAATTAAGGAGTTTTACACAGCCTGGGGTTTGTCGTTAAATCCTGGGAAAAGTGAATTAATCTGCCTAAGGAACGCGAGTGGAAAGGGTCCTAAAGGGACAGTTCGGAAAAGTAGAGAGCTTAGCTTTCTTCTGGCGGATAGGGTCATTCAGGTTAAAAGGTCTATTAAATACCTCGGCATTAACTTTAATTCGCTATTCAAATTTAACGAACATGTAGCCATCCAGTTACAGAAGGCCAAACTCATCTTCCTGAAATTTAGGAATCTCTTGCACCACAAAGGCAAACTACATACGAACACTAAACTCCTAATATACAAACAATTGATCAGACCCATTTTGACTTATGGATTTGCCTGTTGGTTCGCTTGCTCTACTACAATGGCAAGGAAATTAGAGATCTTTGAGAGGATGATTCTCAGACACTGCCTGTCCATGTTATTCGTTGAGAAGGACAGATATTTTTCGAATTTGGCCATATATGAAAAAGCCGGGATCCCCCCGATCATGAACTACCTCTCCATTCTCTGGAGCAAGAGGGCAAAAAGACTCCCCGATCACGATAATGAACTATTAGTAAATATTTGTTCCAATTTCACTAATAATCCTGGAGACTTCTTCTATCTTTCTCCGCTCTGCCTGGTGGATAGCTCCTGTACGGAGGCGGTGGAAAATTTCAAAAAGCCCATTGCATTTTATGACGGCAGGGATGGGTCGCACCACAGAGGCTAGGTCGGCTGGTCAAGATTCCCTGTCAGCCCTGCCAATATTAACGTGCCTGCGCAGCCTGTATAGCTTAAGTTTGGAACAGCTGGTGCTTCTCCTTCTCGACACTCAGTTGACGATATATTATCCAGCTCTTGGTGCTGGACGGTTTGTGACTATACCCTGTCTTTGGGTTCGGCGATGGTAGGTTCTTTTGTAATATATTTTTTTTTTGGTCCCGGTCGTCATATCAATAGATTGCAGGAGTTAGATGAGTTTTAGGTAATAACTTTACATGGCACATACCTTTTTAGATAATGTACTTCTAGGTATAAGATTGTGATAATTGGCACGTTATTGTTAACACCGCGCTTATATTCCGTTGTGGTCTCTACTCGGATAATTTTATTGTAATATCCACCTTTTGGATAGTCTATCGCAGATGGAGGCATATTCAGTTGTAGTTTTACTTTGGTAGTAGTATTAGATTTATTGACTTAATCATTCGGTAGTTTGTTCCTGTTCCTTAAATGCTAATTGTAAAAGGATACATTTATACAATTGTACTTTTGGAGATAAATAATTTTATAATTTATTAATTATTCAAAATATTATAATTACTTTTCTTTTCTTCTCTAGTATTACTTTATAGTTATAAGTATGTTTACATATTGAATCATGAATTATTAGCTAAGTGCTACTGTATGTAGCTTGTATCAAAATTTTGCATCCATGCCATTTACGGCTTGTTTATATGGCTCTTCGCCTCCATTGCCTGGCTTAAATCTGTTATGGGTCTTTTGATTGGACCTTTAATATTGTTTTTAATTTTGCATTGTTTTTTTTTATTATTTTAGTTTTTATTATATTTTTATTTTTATTTTTTTATTTTTTATATTTTTATTTGGAGAGTATAGACTGATTTTTTTGATCAAGATTACCAGGTCTGCGTATTTGCCAACGCATGTGCCTTTAATGTTATTGCTCCTTATTGGGAATTATATTAAGTTAAACTCATGAATTATTGTTGTTTTCTCTTTGTTAAGTTTACTTATAAAACACCTTTTGTGTTATAGTACTGGATTTAATGGTTAAGTTTATAATGTTATATTTTTGTATTTCTTGGCAATAAAACTTAAACTTAAACTTAAACTTGTATGAGCGATAAAGAAACAAGAGAAGAAAGAGAAAACTGCGAGGCGAAAACAAACAGAAAGGAGCTGATGACGAGCTGTATGATTAAAACCACCGCACGAGTCGGTTGAAGAAAAAGTTTTGAGTTTTGCCACCCCGGAAAAGGTAGTCGATCAAGTGTTGAGTTTGAAATACAAAAAAAAAAAAAGGAAATAAGAACCCGGTGTGCGGAAATTAAAGGTCAAGGGACGTTCCAGCTGCGGCCGAACGGATTGAGCCCTTTTTTTTGACTCCAGCCAGGCTAATACGCCCGCTGCGATCTAGACGGAGATACTTGAAAAAAAAACAAATAAAAATGTAAGAACTTTTTAGTCTATCGAAATTTCATTTATTTTATTTTCTGACTGTATCGTACGCAGACGGAATGCCTGATGGGTTTGAAGACTGGGAGCATGACAGCACGGCAGAACGAAGTTTAGTTTAGTTCAGGTGTGTTCGGATGAGATTGAAAAGAGGAAGAGATGTTTATGGGAAAGATGGCATTGATAAATAAACGGAGGTTTTTTTTACCAATTGGTTTTCCTCCGACAAAAAAGGGAATTGTTTCATTTGAAGTGTTTTAATTAGGTGAAGTGAGTTTTCGTATATACATTTTGGTTCGTCGAGAGCCGGATATGGACAGGCACGTAAGGTATGGACAGATCTCGAAAAGATATCAGAATTGACTCAGAATGGAGAAAGGGGGAAAGAGAACGCTGACTCGTGTTCCGACGCCGATCGAGTGTGGAATGGTGCAGTTTTACAAAAGAGGGATAGAATTAGCTGCGATGTTCACGACGCCGATCAAGCGCAAGTTTCATTGCGAAACTAAGCGACAGAGCGTCAGCACCGACAGTGAAAGTTACAGTACAAGAAAGTTTGATTATTGTGGCACGGTGTGAAATTTTGGCGTTAAAAACATTCGATTGCGCGGAACACGAGGTGGGTAATTTACAGTCCACTGGCAGGAAAAAAGTGCGAATCGTTAGGAAGGAAGTGAAAACCACAGATCGTTTATTAGTTGGAAGGATAAGTTTGTTCAAGGTAAAGAAATACCAAGGTCAAGGTTTTTTTTCGTTTGTCGTAGTATTAGTGAAAAATGGCGGAGAGATTGAGATGGGGGCTCGTGGGTTTCGCAGGAAAAGACATGGAAAAGATAAAAATGGAACAGATGGAAATGGAACAAATGAAAATGGAACAGATGAAAATGGAACAGATGAAAATGACAGATGGTAGTGGCACAGATTTTTCTTTTTCAATATTTTGAGGGATTAGGATATCGATATTTCTGTAGGGAACATGCATGTTTTAGCCAGGTATTCGGACAGTGGTGACAGATGGATAGAGAGCAAACGTTCTAAAGATGAAGTTTGACTCAAAAAACGATAACAATAGATGACAGATGGAGAGAGAGCAAACATTCTAAAGCTGAAGTTTGACTCAAAATCAATAATTAATTGGAAAGAAATGCTTGCAAGCGCAGAGATGGAAAGAAAAGAGAAAAAAAAAACTACTGTACAGAATTTTTGGAGTGAAGAACAAAACAATGGGAAGATATAGATTTGGACAGAATAACCTAACTCCAGGATAGAAATTTTCAAAAGCAGGATAGAATAGATTGTATTTTTTCGCACTTTTTTGACAAATGGTAGGGACAGATGGAGAGAAGATAAATAATTTACACCTCTTTAATTTTGTACAGATTGAATCCATAATGGAAGCACCACAGGTGGTTATGAATATAGCCAAGTTGGCTATTGAGAGGATGCACAACTACGTGGGCTCGGAGGAATTTGAGGAAATGGACTCGTATGAGATGGTGCAGGTACGGTTAGAAAGTATGGAAGCGTCCTGGAAGGCATTCCAGAAGGCCCATGTATTGGCCCTTGATAATCTCGGGGCTGGGCTTGATCAGGGAAATTTAGCGATTGTCGTAATGGCAGAAATGGAGTCGTATTACTTCACGGTAAAGGCCAGACTACGGGAAAAATTGAGCAGACTTCGTCCAGTTTCTGAATCAACATCAAGACAGGAATCAGTGGTTCGGGTGGAAATCCCGCAGAAGGAAGATAATATAATAAACACATGGGGCACATTTGACGGGGTCCTAACAAACTGGCAGAGCTTTCGCGATAGATTCATCGCTTCGATACACAGCAAAGACTTTATTTCTCCGGTATACAAATTTAATTACCTAAAGGAATCGTTGGTTGGAAAAGCGAAACAGGCACTTGGCAATTGGCAGGTGTCAGGACAGAGTTATATGGAAGCTTGGGATAGATTAAACCAGATGTACAACCAAAAGTACCGAATCTGCAGACAGCATCTTCGAAAGTTTTATCGTTTACAAGTGTTGCAGTTGCCCGTTCGATCCAACGATCTTCAAAGGATGTCGAACGTGACGCATGAGACGATTCGCCAGCTGCGTGCGTGGGAGTTACCAGTGGATTACTGGGACTTTATTTTTGTGGATGCATTGGTAGAGCGGTTGGACAAAGATAGCCAAGTGGAATGGGAAAGAATTCGAAATGGAAATGATGAACCACCAATTGCTGACATGCTCACATTTTTAGATTCGCGAGCATCAGCATTGGAAGGAACTAATGAAAATGAACGACGCGATATACGAATGCCAACTAAGGATGATCGTATTCGCTCGGATAGTCTCGGAAAGGTAGTGGATAAACGGACAGCAAGTGTCATTTCAATGGACAAACCAGGTACATCACAGTCGCATTACCAACAACGACCCTTTGCATGTAACGTATGCAGAGGAAATCATGCGATCTGGAATTGTGACGATTTCGCATCATTGAATATCCGTGCGAGATCGGACTTTGTCGGAAAGGACAATATTTGTCCGAATTGCTTAAAAAATGGCCATTCGAGTAGCAAGTGTTTTTTATCACCATGCATTCGTTGCCCAGGCAGACCAAGGCATAATAGTTTGCTGTGCCCAATGTTAGATAAGGCAAGAGTAACCAGTATCGCTCAGGAGTTGGCAGTTGCGGTAGTAGAAGAAATAAAAAGCTCATCAGATGGGAAAGGAAACAAGCGTCGATGGAAAAAGGAAAAGAAGGAATGAGATGGGCCGTCGGTGGCAAAACGTTCACGTGGGAATCAAGGACAGGGTGACATGAAAGGAAAGAAACATAATGTAAAGGAAAGATTTAATTTAAAAGAAAGATTTAATGTACAGGATAGATTTAATAAATTGGATAGAAAAATTAAAAAACAAAAAACGTGTCACAAAAATACAAAAGCTTTTCATTTAAATGCAGGTTCTCTCGTACCATTGTTGCCGACAGTAATGATAGAATTAGAAGTAGATGGCTATAAGTATGGACCAATTCGTGCATTGTTAGACACAGGTTCACAAGTGAATATAATGAGCTACCAATTTAAACATGAGCATCATTTGTTAACAACGAGAGTTGCACGAAAGATAGTAGGGATAGATAATGCGGAATTTTTAATATCACAAAAAGTAGATGGAAAGGTATGTACTTAGTTTGAATCTGAGGTAGCAGTTGAGGAAAGTTTCCTGGTACTGCCAAGGGAATGCGACTGGCATCCGGTGTTGCCATCGAAAGCAGTTAATCAACGAAATGACTCATCAGTCACTACATTGGCGGATTTTGAGTACTGGAAACCAAGACAAACCGATATTTTGCTGGGAGTAAAATTTGTAGCAAAGATTTTAATGAAAGTGATACCGTGCGGACTTGAAAACACAAAATTATTGGAGACTATGTTTGGTACAGTCATCCTTGGAGCAAATGAAGAAACCATCGACAAGGAAACTGGAGGGATTGTATCGACAATTAAATACGTAAGCAATGAAGATTTGAATAACTTATTGAAACAGTTCTGGCAATTAGATCAAGTTGGTTCATCACCAACACGGACAGATGAGCAAGAAATGGTGGAACAGAATTTTATGCAAACTTACTCAAGAGATTCAACAGGTAGATTTATTGTCACAATTCCATTGAAATCAGAAGGAATTGAGATTGGAAACTCCAGAGACATCGCATTACGCAGATTTTTTTGGATAGAAAAACGATTAGAAAAGGAGCCAGAATTAAGAAAGAAGTACGTCGAATTCATGCGCGAATACATCGAATTAGGTCACATGACACTAGCGACAAAAAACCCTTTACCAGGGGAATTAGTGTATTACATCCCACACCACTGTGTTACAAGTAAATTTCGTGTTGTATTTGACGGGGGATGCCAAACAGAAAACGGTATTTCGCTAAATGACATACAGCTATTAGGCGAGAAATTACAACGTGACTTACATGAAATTACAATGCGCTTTCGTCGACATCCAATTGCATTTGTTGCAGATATTAAGCAGATGTTCCGTCAGGTGAGAATTCATAAATCACAATGGAACTTACAGCGAATTTTTTGGAGAGAGAGTTCAAAAGAGCCTTTGCAGGAATTTTGGCTCACAGTTGTCACATACGGATTGACATCATCGGCTCATAATTCAGTTCGAGCTGTCATCCAGTGTGCACGGGAAGCGAAGGATAGACATCCAGTTGCCGTTAAGGTTATCGAGAATGACCTATACATGGATGATTGCTGTTCTGGAGCCAATTCGAAAGAAGAGGCAATTCAATTAGCAAATGAAATTGATATTGTTCTTAAAGAAGGAGGTTTTGAATTACGAAAATGGAAATCAAATTGCAAAGAGCTTGTACAGGGAATGTGTTCGGATAGAGGAAACTCGATGATATTTGAAGATGAGGAAAGAACTTCGATATTAGGTTTGAAATGGCTAACGCAAGAAGATAAATTTACCTTTACAGTGAAAACATTGAAGCTGGAAGGCAAAATAACAAAAAGAAAGATTGTTAGTTGCGTAGCACAACTATACGACCCAAATGGATTTTTGTCACCAGTAATTGTTCGAGGAAAGATCTTAATTCAACATTTATGGAGACTATCATTAGATTGGGACGAGCAAGTACCAATGCAAATTGGAAAAGATTGGAACGAATTTTGGAAAGACATAATTTTACTGGAAAGTTTTAAGATAAACAGATGGATAGGAACAGGAAAGAAAACAAAACCAGAAATCCATGGATTTTCAGATGCTTCAACCGTAGCATACGGCGCAGTCATTTACATAAGAGTTGAACATGAAGACGGACATATTACAACCAATTTGTTGGTATCAAAGACCCGAGTTGCACCGGTTAAGACAGTCTCAATACCTCGCTTGGAATTAGCTGCGGCTGAATTATTATCGAGATTATTGATTGGTGTAGTAAAAGCAATGGAATGGATAGATACATCGTATACATTATGGACAGACTCAACAGTAGTGTTACAATGGATAAGAAAACTGCCATGCAATTTAAAGACATTTATTGCAAATCGAGTGGCATCAATTCAAACGAATACCGAAATTAATAAATGGCGTCATATCGGAACGAAGGATAATTCTGCCGATATGTTAAGTCGTGGGTTAGAACCAAAAGAGCTTGTGGGCAACCAATTTTGGTTACATGGTCCTTCTTGGCTTACTTTGTCACGAAACAAATGGCCAGTTGATAAGCTTGCGATAGATCGGATAGAAGAGGTGCAAAGTGAATTAAAAGTATTTAATGTCACACGATTCACAGATTCACTACAGATCACAACAAAGGAAAGAACGAGAATTGATCTAATTGAATATACATCGACATTGGAAAGGGCAATTAATATTGTAAGTTATATTCTGCGATTTATTGGAAAGTTAAAGATGGCAGTAAAGAATAGGTACAGAAAACAAACCAGAAGATCAACCAGAAACAGGGAAGATTTGTTACAATTGACATTGGAAGAGAAATCAGCAGCCTTAAATTATTTAATTCGGGAAGAGCAGCAAAAATGCTTTAACAAGGAAATTACATCGCTCAAAAATAACAATCAAGTACAGGAGCATAGCAAAATTGAACCACTAAAACCAATCCTGGATGGAGAGAATTTGATCAGAGTAGGTGGCAGATTGGATAGTGCTGAAATTGAGTACGAGATGCGACATCAAGCAATTATTCCAAAAGGATCGCGTTTGGCTTATCTCTTAATGGATAATGCACATCGAATGACGAAACATGGAGCTGTGCAAGTAATGACGCAATACATAAGACAGAGATTTTGGATTCCACAAATTAGATCTGAGTTGAGAAACTACTTACATAAATGTGTAGTTTGTGTTAGATACAATTACCAGTTGGAAAATCAGCTGATGGCGGATTTACCGGGGGATAGGATTCGAACTGGAAAACCGTTTCTATGCACGGGGACAGATTATGCAGGGCCGTTCGAAATGAAGGTTATAGATCGGATAGGACATCAGATACTGAAACAGAAATGTTGGATAGTGATATTTGTTTGTTTAAAAACACGAGCAATTCACATTGATTTAGTTACGAACCAATCATCGATTGCATTCATAGCATGTTATGAGAGATTCATTGGTAGACGCGGTCGATGTGAAAAGATTTATAGCGATAATGGAACGACATTTATTGGAGCAAAGAATGAAATACAGAAACCATTAGACTTATGGAGAGATAAAGAATTTTTGGAACACATCAATTTGAAAGGGACAGAATGGAAATTTATGATACCAGCAGCACCTCATCAAGGCGGCATATATGAAGCCGCTGTGAAATCAATGAAATACCATTTGAAACGCGTAATTGGGCAAAAGGTATTGACCTACGAGCAGTACATTACTTTGTTAATCGGAATTGAAGCAATTCTGAATTCAAGACCACTCTACCCATTGAGTGATGATCCAAGTGACATCCAGGCGTTGACACCGGGACATTTTCTTGTTGGTGAACCACTTGTATTGCCACCACCATTCGATTATGAAAATGTACCAGCGCACAAAGAAACGAGGTTATGGAAAGAGAAGCAGAAAATGTTGAATCATTTCTGGGACAGATGGAAAGAAGAGTATCTAACTACTCTACAGGAAAGAAAGAAGTGGAGAAGAGAAAAGGAGAGATTACAAATTGGACAGTTAGTTTTGATAAAAGCGGAGAATTTCCCACCAGCACAATGGGCAATGGGACGGATAGCAGAATTGATAACAAGCAGAGATGGAATTGTCAGATCAGCAGTAGTACAGACGCCAACCAACAGATTGAACAGACCAGTTCAAAAGATATGTATTTTACCAATAGAACCAGACAATGACAGCAGATCGAATTCGCAAATCAACAAGGGGTAGATCAACATTAAAAACCAGCGGTTTTTCCCGGGACTGTATCGTACGCAGACGGAATGCCTGATGGGTTTGAAGACTGGGAGCATGACAGCACGGCAGAACGAAGTTTAGTTTAGTTCAGGTGTGTTCGGATGAGATTGAAAAGAGGAAGAGATGTTTATGGGAAAGATGGCATTGATAAATAAACGGAGGTTTTTTTTACCAATTGGTTTTCCTCCGACAAAAAAGGGAATTGTTTCATTTGAAGTGTTTTAATTAGGTGAAGTGAGTTTTCGTATATACACTGACGAATGCAAGGAGAAAGCTTGACGCCGACTTGTGAGGGGGATTTCATGTTTCAAAGAATTTTCTTTTTGCTTTGTTTGGTGTCGTAAAACCTGATGGAATTATTCCAGATCGAGTACATTTTATTTTTGTTGCATGTGTTTTTTTTTATCGTTCAATCGCGGATTGTTCTGTGACCGTGTTGTGTTGGTAGCCCCATGGAGCCACAACAGGCCATAAGGGGGAACTTTTCTTGAATTTTCGGTTGCCGTTTGCTCGATGATGTACCTTATAATCGGAATTCCGTATACGAAAGTGCAATAAGTGAAGATAGTTTTTAGGTTCTCGGCATGAGGCGCATGGTAGCCGATACCTCCTGTACCATTTGAGGTTGAGACCCATAATTCCACAATCTACCCAGTATCGGTTCTTCCAAATTCTCGAGTATTGTCCTGGTGTTCCTGAGATTGTCTGTGGCACGCGATATGAGAACCGCGTGATTGATATAACGGTGCGGATATTAAATGCGGCCACGGTGCTTTGCACGAATCGTTAGCTATTATTATACTACCGTTAGAGGACGCTCTAAATTCTAACTGGGGGGGTTAAATTGAATAAACCTTATAGTAGTTTCTTCTCTGCCTCGCCATTACATATTTTAGGCGACCCCCGAGCAGAATTATTAAGGATTTCGAGGTATACGGTCGAACGGTCGTGGATAAATCCACCAAAGGCCAGCGGCGGGACCAGTTTATTTTGTGTTTTCTTCTACCTGGTGTACATCGGCGCGAGATGTTGTACAAGGAGTTATTATTTCAGGCACCTTTCAGGATAAGCAGGATCGAAGGGATCGAAACTTCAACGGCTGGATCAACCTTAGCCATCAGTTAAACTTGTGATCGTACCCACCCTAAAACTGACCAGGTGGCACTTTCGCTCGCAGAGGGCATTATGGTATCATCTGTAGTTTTGATGTCCTTTGCTTTGGTGTCAGCAACCAATACCGGACGCCTTTCAAGAAGGAACCCTGTCGGATCAAAATGCGGTAAATCAATACATCTCTAGGTATATACAAGATCCCTGTTTGGATACTTTGAGCAGGCAACCGTCGAGGATTTTCGTTTTTTTTTTTTTTTTTGAGTTGCAAAGTGTAAGGGTTACGTCCTAGAACATGCCGGACCACTAGTATATTTTGGTTACCTACATTACCTTACTGGCTGTCGACAGTTAATCATTTAATGCCGTGTTTGTGTTATTGATATATTTTCCGGCAGTTAACCTAAGCGCATGACGAGTATGTATATTTTTTTTTTCCAACTTATTGCGCTCCGTTTAAGACATCCCTTTTGAGAAATTAAATGGAGCGGAACGCACTAGTCAATCTCCTTCCCTTAGGGGGTAGGGTTCGTAGACCAGGTGTTGAAGGCCCGTGATATAATTATACGCCGGGGCGGGCGGTTTTAAAGTTGAAAGACGGAATACCTTATGTGGCTCCCGTAACCGTCATTTCTATGGCGCAAAACCATGGTTTACACATCAGATGGCGTCTGGAGTCAACCCCCCCCCCACGTTACACGGTTGCCCTAACGCATTTGTTCCTCACTAGCTAACGCCGTGACAAACCTACCTCGAATACAAGCAAGATATACCCAACCCAATGAGCCATAAGGCTTTAATTACTACCATCTTAAATTAATTAATATTGAGACTGGCATCGGCCTTCCATGCGAAGTTCGACCCTTTTGTGCTTTCCACCTTCACTTCCTTTCTATTCTATCCACCTTCCTCAGTCTGTAACCTCCCTACTCCCTTTTCCTTCAATCTCCTGCCCGCTGTTGATAGAGTTCGAACTCCTTACATGGCACCTTCCGACGAGCTAAGCACGTGCTAGAGCTAGATGCACGCTACCTATCGGGAAACCATGGGACTAAAGTCACCCAACTCCGGCTTGGTCACCGGCTGATAATCTTCTTCGCAGCAAGTATATGTCCTGACTAACTTGGGACAATTGATTAAGGAGACTCACTCCAATCGATTGTTCTAGGGCAGGGTAATGGGCATATACACGTAGGCTGACGGCTAAGGGGATTACTTGGGTCGTGATGTTGAGTGATGGTTTGGATGGTCGGATACTAGGTTGGGATTTAAGTCATAATATAGCGCCCCAAGTCTCTACAGCTTTACGGCTTCAAAAACACGCTTGTGTACATTATAATAAGAGAACGTTTTTGGATACCTCGAGGACGTCAACTCGTTCGGACCGTTATTGCGAATTGCACTACTTGCAGAGTATGGCGTTCGAAGCCGATGTCGCAACCATTTGCTCCGCTTCCTCGTGATCGGCTACTACAGAATCGAGCATTTGAAATTACTGGGTTGGATTTTGCTGGCCCGTTGTACATCAAAACGTCAACCGAACCGAAGAAGATGTACATCATGTTGTTCACATGTGCAGCAATACGTGCAGTGCACCTCGAACTTACACCGGATATGTCAAGTGAAAGCTGCATTCTGGGACTTCGACGATTTATTGCACGCCGCGGGGTTCCCAGAATCATATACTCCGATAACGCGGAGTCATTTAAACGATCATCTATCGAACTTCGCAAGCTCCAAAAACTTAATACCGATGAGAAGATCCATGGATTCTTTAACAATACGGGAATCACATGGAAGTTTGTAGAGCGTGCTCCCTGGTGGGGAGGATTTTGGGAGAGATTAGTGGGATCAGTAAAAAAGGCTTTAAGATCTGTTATTGGTCAAGCATCATCGAACGAGGACGAGATGTACACCTTGTTAGTAGAAATCGAGGGTGTTGTTTAAGATTAAACAACATTTACAATAATTATAATTGTTTTGTCTCGGAAAAGTCAGGCCGTAGCTATTTTTATATAAACTATGGGACCTTCAGTCGAAGCATTTAGGTACCTATGTACAATATTTAGCATACCATATTGTTTACGGGACCACTTTAAACCCGATTTCAAGCTGCCTGCTTTGCTGTATTGCTAAAATTTGGTCACTTTCAATCGGATATTCAAAGTAATAACTCAGCTCGTAAATTAAAAAGAATTGTTGCATTCAGTTGGTGTTTTTTTTTACTTTTCTTCCATTCGGGCATCTTTCGGGATCTAATTTACGTTTCCCGGTATTCATTTCGACGACGAATCAAGTAATGCAGTCGTTGAAGATCCAGTCTCAGCTGCCAACCATTGTTTCATCGAGTGTATATGATACACAAGTCGAGTCGAGTGCATAAGGCGCTCGCAAGACGTTGTTTCATCGAGTGTACAAGGCGCTCGCAAGACGTTTTTTCCATAGAGTGCATAAGGCGCTCGCAAGACGTTTTGGTCCGTCGAGTGCATAAGGCACTCGCAAGCACTTTGGTACGCCGAGTGCATAAGGCGCCCGGAAACATTTTGGTCCTTCGTGCGTGGCACTCAACATACGCTTTCTGACTTCTGTGCATAAGGCACAGCGCTCATCGTGCACAAGGCACGCAACAAACAGGTGTAATTAATAGCAGGCCACTAACATACATCAGAGAGGATCTCCTGGACTTATTACCTTTGACGCCAGCACACTTTTTGCAAAAGGCTGCGGCAACAACGTTACATTCTCCTGATATAAATTGGGGACATCGAGAGCTAACAAATTGCAACTTACGCAAACTGTGGAAAGAAAGACTTCGAGCGCTTAGTGCCTTTCGAAAGCGCTGGCACAACGAATATTTGCAACAGCTTCGATCGGCTCATTATCAGCAAAAGCAGAAATTCTCAAGTACTGTCGCAATTGGCGATGTTGTTCGGCTTTATGACACTGTTACACCTAAATCATTTTGGAAATTAGCCGTTATCGAAGAGGTATTTCCAGGAAGAGACGGTAAGATTCGATCCTGTTCGATCAGACTACACAACGGGTCCAGGTATAAGCGGCCAGTTCAACTACTGTACCCTCTAGAATTACGACAATTATCTTGAATTTTCTTATTGCCGGCCCGGAGGATGTTATAAAAATGTATTGGCATTGGCATTGGATGTTACGAAAAACTGGTTCTAGCCCAGTTGCATTGTAGACGTTGAAGAGATAGCATCGAATATAGAGGCACTTTTTAAAATCTGAACCGGTGTTTTATTATTATTTTAACAGTTTTACAATCCTTTTTTGAAATCAAACCACTAAAAATTCGTTTCCTTCACAAACGCGTTGGATGTTACTTCAAAGTGTAGTATCTAGGTTAATTAACTACTACGATGTATTAATTGCCGTTTTTCTCTATTGTAAAGAAGGATACAAATCTCCCAGCTGCTGTAAGAATACATAATTTGATTTGCGATCCACTAAATAGACTTTATTTATTATTTTTGAACTACATTTATTAATTTCAAATGAACGACCCATACTTATTTGAATTCTTTAACTTTAATAGATTTTTATATTTACATGTTGTATTTGATTAAAAATAAAATGTTTATTTTATTATTCTGCAATACATTTATTAGTATCTCTATTTAATTAATAAAAAATACAGCTTTTTCTACTTACCTGTATTGCTCTTCTACTTAGTTTTCTCCAAAAAAAACTACTTACTTAACAAAAAATTAGTTGGTAAGGTATTGTTGACTTACCGGTTCCTCTTCAAAAGCTTGAGCCCTATTAGTTCGTGTCCAGACTAGAGTAAGCTAAATTGAGAGACAATGAGTAAAACGGCAAGTAAAGGCGACGAAAGAATAGGTTGCAAGTAAAAACTACGAAGGCAAAGACTGCGAGTCGAAGCAGATGCACGAGACGTGTCTGTTAAGTGCCTCTACAAGTGACTAAGTAGTAGTGAATTTTGTACCAAGCCACTTAAAGTGACGCCGACGCCATTTTGCGTACAAGTATTTTTACCTTTCCGACCAAGATATTGTGTGCCGATAAAAGCTTATGACTTTTGAATCGGATATAATCCGTTAATTCTAATGCAATCGGAGTGTTTAAACAACATAATTAAGTTAGACGAGTTGTTTGGAGTGCATTTGAGCGATTCTTGCACCTCGTGGTATCACAAAGCGGATTGCAACTTTGGGCATTCTGCGGCAAAATTGAACCTGAACCAAGTGAAAAAGATGAGGGTGCCCAATGGGCGAATCAATCCCCCTCGGCCAATCCGTCTGGGGTAATTGATTTCCATTTATCGTCACATTTTGCTGATTCAGTAAATTTTAATTACTTTCCAGTCTCTCCTATGCATCGTCATAATAGCCTGTCAAATCTCCTATCGGAGCAACAAAAATTTAATTCAAATGACCAGTATGAAGCAAGCAGCCCTGAAGCGAATTCGCGAATTCATTCCCGTGCAACTCATTGCAAGACATCCATGTGGAGGCGGTTGTGAAGCCGCAACTAATTCAACACCAACAAGGACCTGGGCAATTAACCCAGGAGCGCCAGCTCTTATATGCTGATTTGTCAGAACCCCAACATTTATCGCAGTGCTCCACGTCGACGAATATGCAAATGGAAATAAGCCGTAGCTTGGAGCTTCAAAACTCGGATCTCGTATTGAAGTGAAACTCGTTAACCCAGGAATTCGCGCTCCTCAAGGGCGATTTTGATAAGCAAGTCCTGCTGATCCAAAATGGTGCAAATTCATCGACAAGTAAAGGCAAACGTAGGAGACTGAAGTCGTCTCCGATTGTTCCAGAACAGGCAGCTGAGTTTTCTGCCTCCGAAAACTACTACGCTCTACTTGATATTGAATCCATGAATGAAGATGATAGTTCTTCTGAACCCCCTGAAGGCCCCTGTGCCTGAGAAGTTTACTCTAAATTCGAAAGCAGGTATGCGTCTTAATAAACCACAATTTAATAAGAATAATAATAGTATTAAGACCCCTATGTTTAAGCATAACCTTAAAAATAAGCCTACGGATAAGGCCTCAGACATTAATGTTGATTGACCCTCATTCAATTTTGTGCCTAACAGTGGAAACAAGACTGCTCTTAGTAATAATATTAGTATTAATAACAGTGATATTAATGGCTCTATCGGGCCATCAAGCTTTAACTTAGCTAACAAGCGAAATTTTCAAGCCTCTAAGGCGTCGGTAATAAGTCAAGGCCCTAGCTCTACACAAAACCTAGGTCCTGATGCACCTCGGTTAGATTTGCGGAAAAATAAAAATAACTCTATGCCGACCAAAAATAACATTCCCCCCATCTCTATTTTTGATATCGACTATAAATCATTCAGGGACACTCTTATCTCTAGCGGTATTTTAAACTTTGTTCTAAACCCCAAGGCGGGCAAGCTCTTTGTCAATAGTAAGTCTTCAGCGGGCCTTACAAGTCCTGGACGATAATAAGGCCAAATACTTCTCCCATACATTTAAAGAAGACAAAACCACCAGCTTAATAATAAAAAGACTTGCTGCTGGATTTAATGCCGTGGATATTCTTGATGAACTCTTCCTCAGAGGCCTCATTGGCATTGCCAAGGTCTTACCTTTCGTTAGCAAGAAATTAAATTAAAAATCATTAAATTATTTTATTCTGCAGATAAAACCAAGTGCTAAGGTGGATGATTTCTTAAAAATTAGAACCCTCTTAAACCAGCGTGTGATTGTTGAGAGGCTCAACAGGACTGATATAGTGCAGTGTTTCAAATGCCAAAGGATTGGTCATGTTTCGGCGAACTGCCGTATGGTCCATAGGTGCGTTAAGTGTCTGGTCGAACACCCCAGAGGTGTTTGTCCTGTAGTTTCTGGATCTGAAATTCAGGTCGCCTGTGTGCTTTGCAATGAGACTGGGCATACTGCAAACTTCAGGGGCTGTCCTGCTGTCCAAGATGTACTATTAAAAAAAAAGAATAGTATTGCAAAAAGATTAGCCAACAAGGCCTCCTTCCAAGCTGGCAGACTATCACCCAGACAACTCATGCCTGGGCTAAGTTACGCGGATGTACTGGGTAGAAACTCTGCACAACCATCCATCTGGTCAAATGTGTCAGGCCCATCCACCCTGCCCAAAACTGGGTTCAATGAAATCCTTGATAACGCATCTAAAGAGACTTTTGGCTGTAACTACGCAGAGTTAAAAAATTCTGTTGACTCTTTCCTACTGAGTTACAATAGATCTAATGATCTAAATCAAAAAAAGAGTGTGCTGATTAACTTTATCCTTAAAACATCTCACAGAACTTGATTTCATCAGGAATTTCAAATTACTGACAGTTAATGTGAATTCGTTAGCTAACCATGCTCGCAGACATGATCTAGCTCTCTCTGATAGTAATCCGGGTATAGTACTTATCTCTGAAACCAGGCTCAAATCCTGCCATAAAGTTGACTTTAGAAATTATAAAATATTCAGATCCGACAGAGGGACTCTCGGGGGGGGGGGGGGGGGGGGGGAAACAGCCATTCTGATCAAAGCTAAATATAATGCAATAAGAGTTGAATTTGCTGGAATCTCTGCAACTGAGTACACGGCTATTAAATTAATTAGAAATAACTCAGTGTATTACTTTATATCGATCTGCGTAAAGTCTGACAACCTAGCGACGTCTGATCTTGATAACTTTTTTGCTCAAATTCAGCAAGGTGACAAGATTGTAATTGGAGGTGACTTCAATTCCAAACACACCGATTGGTTAAACCACAATAATAATAGAAATTGTGCAATTCTTAATAGATGGCTCCAACTGAATTTGGCTAACCCAAATGCTAAACATTTATTCTCTTTTAATCCTTCCAGAATAGACTCAACCACTTTCTCCTATATTGACTTCTTTATAGCTTCAGAAAATCTTAGCTACTCTACCCCCACCCTGGAGGACTGCTCAGAACGCTTGACTTTGAATCTGATCACGCGGCTGTGAAGCTGCTCCTTAAGCTTACTCTGTTTCCAGTTGTAAGCCCAATTTTGGTTAATAACTATTCTAATGTCGACTGGAAACTTTTCAGAAAACTAGTTGCTGAGGAGCTAGCCCTATTACCCCTACCGGTTGATAAAAATTTAAATACCCAAGAAATTGACATTGCAATTGCCAACTTTAGCAACTGTATCAATAAAATAGTGATGAAAGTGGTGCCTAAATCTAAGGTTAGCCCAAACAACATCCTAACCCTTGATGATTGCACGATTGGTCTTATAAAAAAAAAAAAAAACTTGCGTAAGAGATGGTTTCTCACGGGTAGACAGGATAACAGGCTGCTCTCGCAGGTTAAAAGGCTGACCCAGATAATTAAGGAGCAAATCAAAAACTAAGAAACGCTTTTGAAGCTAAATTGAAAGACCTTAAGGCAGGGCCTAATTTTTTCAAAATGACCATGTCTCTTGCGGGGACTTTTAAAAAACCTCCTCTTCCATTGCTCGAAAATTGCATCAATGATGTAGATAGCGCAGATAGGCTTCTGCTCCATTTTTCGGCAGTGCACAATATTCCTGCACCTAACTGTTGTAGAACTACGGAAAATGTGGTAAATGAAAAAATAAGCCAGCTGAATGGCACGCATTCTGCCCTCCTAGTTAACTTCTCCTCTGGATCCCCGGCAAGTGGAATCTTTGTGGAAACTTCTATAGAACTAGACATCTTTACGAATGCTGAGATCATCAGGTCCATTATAAAGAGTAAGAATTCAAAAAAAACAGCTGGGCCTGATGGAAATTCCAATTATCTAATAAAGAAGCTTCCACCTGAATTTGATAATTATATCCCCATAATCTTTAACAATGCCCTAAATTTATGCTACTTCCCCAAAGCCTGGAAGAAAGCCATTGTAATTCCTGTTTCGAAAGTGGGTGGATCATCAACCAATCCTGCTGACTATAGACCCATTTCCCTGCTTGATTGTATGGGTAAACTTTTTGAATCGATCCTTAGTCGCTCTCTAACTGGATTTTGTGAAGAAAAGGATATCTTAATAAAAACACAGTTTGGTTTTGTTAGGCAAAAATCTACAGGGCAAGCCATCACACTCCTGATGGAGCGAATTCATAACGAAAGCAGAACCAAATCTCCGACTCTGGCATGCTCACTTGATCTTAGAAAAGCCTTTGACACTGTGTGGTCGAACGGACTAGTTTATAAACTTCTTCAAGCCAACTTCCCCCCTCACTTGGTCAGAATTCTTAATAGCTTTATGTCAGACAGAGAAATGCTTGTTAAAATCAACAGTACGACCTCCAACTCCTCGGAAATCAGAGCGGGTGTGCCGCAAGGTTCAATTCTGGGACCTATGCTATTTAACCTGTTTATAAATGATATCCCCATTGGAAATGAGTTGGGGTTAACTACTATACTTTTTGCTGATGATATAATTCTTCTCCGACCAGATAAAGATTTGCAAAGCTCCATCCAAACACTAAACTCTCACTTAAGGAGAGTTCATGACTTCTGCTACAAATGGAAGCTTCAATTCAATTATGATAAATGCTCTGCAATACTTTTTAGAACCTATGAATGTTTCCTTAGCGGTAAGCAAAAGACCTTCAAGGTAAATGCTGTTGAATCGCCGCGCCAGGCGAAAAAAAAACTTAGGCGATGCTGTTGAGTCGCCGCAGTAAGGAAAAAAAATAAAAAGTCTCTGTGGAGCTGTTGCGATCATATTTCAACTCTGCGATGAATTATGATCGCATCAGCTCCACTGTCACCAACTTCACCGTGTACGGTGACAGAGAGAAAAAAAAGAAATTGACACGCGGCTTAGCAGATAACCATAAAAGAGAGAGTGGAATTTTTGACTTCAATGACTAAAACACGAATAAAGAACGAATGAAAAGTAAAATTTAAACGCGGAAATAAAAACACGAAAAAGAGAAAAGAAGGTTAAAATTGTTTAAGAATAAATACTGAAATGAATTAAATTAAAAGGAATTAATAAATGAATTACATAAATATTAAAATCAAAGTAAATAAAAATTATTAAAATGACAGACGGACCGGACAGACGGGACGGAATATAATTTAAAGCATAATAGCTTAAAAATTCAAATTAAAAAGAAATAAAATTAAGCTGCAGAAATATTATGGGGTGAGTTTTGTTTTTATATTTTCTTTTGCATATTTTATTTTGTTTAGTTTTTTTTTCGTGTTCACATTTGATTTGGTTTTGATTATGAGATATGTTTTTGTTTCGCAAAATGATGGTTAAAGGCTAGGAAAGCCAGTGAAATGAACCCGAGCGTCTAGATCCTTCGCCCCGAACTTCAGTAAGGGGCCACGACACGAAAAATGTTATGAGGACAGTCGTGGCTGAGGTAGGGTGGGCAGAGCAGGGCGCTATTAACACCAGAGCGCCCTGACAAATCGCGGAGCCGCGCCATCCAACCGCTTCTTGGTCTTTCACGACCAATTGGGAAAATAATCCCAATTTTTACCTACCCTTGGATAAGTCGGCGCTTACAATTTTTGTTGTACAGGCCTAGGGTTTAATGGCCTGAGTTCAAGCAAGTACCCCCCCCCCCCCCACACTGCCGTAGCTAGTCCCGGCCGCCAGCAAGAGCGTCGCACCAGCTGAACTCAGACACCAATTCGGACTTAGGTGGAATTGGCCCTTCTGTCCTGAACCTTCTTTTTCCTTCTTAGTCCTTCCAAGGCCTCAAACCACAACAAATGGCGCCCAACGTGGGGCTAGCCTCAGCTACGCTACGTGCACAGAGCGTAGCCCATCAACACGCACGAGCTCTGAAAAATTCCGTGCAAAAAGTTGATGGGCAAAAAGGTCTTAAATTTCGTCGTTCTGCGACAGTATTTTCGCCTGAACGGCTACAAAAGCCTAAGTGTACAAACTTTTCTGAGTTTTACCAGCAAACCATCTTATTGATCTTGGATGGAGACAATGTGGAACGATCCTATCGACGAACCGTTTTGGCAACCTTTAGGCGCCAGCCAACTCGGTTCCATAGGAAAGGGAAACATTGTCGGTATGCAAGACTGATTTGAAGTAAGTTGGGTCAGACTTTATTTTTTTTTGCCATTCCACTTTTGGTTCGGGAGTACCCAACTGAGTGCTGGGCATGCCCTGACTTAGCGGGCGTGTCGTCAGACAGTTGGGAATCATACTTGCGAAAAATTGGTGAGTTTGGTTGTAAAAGGTATCGTCGAAAATTTGTTAAGTACCTTATTTCCTTATCCATCCTTTTAGAGTACCTTATTAACGTAGAGTATTTTTTTTTTTAGAAATAACGTAGAGTTTTTTTTTGTATTTAAAATTTTTCTAAGTCTTTTGTTGACAGATTTTAACGTAGTTTTATTTTGCTGATTTTTGATTTATTTTTGTGTTGCTAATTTTTCCCCAATTTTTTTTTCTAATTACAAATTTTTTCGCGATCCAGATTTTCCCAGTGAGTCGGGAAAGAACAAGATCGGCTTCGCGATTTGATCTGCATATGAGGGGAGGGGAAAGGTTACATACATACAATCATTCATCTATATACATTAATTCGTTTGATTTTTTTTTGTCATTCGTTCTGCAGGCACACGATCATTCGAATTGGGTTTTTTTTTTGTTCAATGATTTTTTTTCTTCTTGCACCACATTCGTTCATTTCGAGCACTTGTTCATCCCATTACACCGCAATTATTATACATTGACACAATTGTTTATTCATACAGTGAAGAAGTCACCCGCACAATAGATCATTCGCGCGATCATTTAACCACGCATCCACTTAGTCGATCATTCATACAAATTAAAAGTTAAATTCAATCAATTCATCCGCTTACACTAAATTGCACACTCAATCAGTCGCATTCATTCACTCTATCCGATTCATTTAATACCCACTCACAGCTCATTCAAGCACCCATTACCAGATCCCATCAATCATGCCACTGCCAAGGTCGCCTTTGAGGCGGAATGATGAAGAAATATGCACGATGTGCCAACATATCGTGGGGGGCGAGGACGAAGCGCGGACGAAATGTGGGCACACTTTCCACCTGCATTGTGTGGAGGAGTGGGTGCTGAGCCACAAAACGTGTCCCAATTGTCGCCAGGCACTGGAACCGCAGGACTATTGGACCGTTAGGGGCGTGGAGGGCGCCACAGCGAGAACCGGAGCCGTGACACGCAGCAGAGCGAAGTCAGCGGCCGGCGGACTTTCACCAAGGCGGTTAAATCTTGATTTTCCGCTGGAAACGGTCGGCGGTGGGGTCTTTTACGCCCCTGACGGTTCAATTGGCCAAGAGCAGGGGGTGAACCAGCTCGTAAATCCAATCCCACAATCACCGGAAAGGGTAGTAGGCAAACGACCACGTTGGTCCGATATACGTGACACAGGTATCCCAGCTACGACGAATCCAGCGCCAGGGCGTACACGTTCGCCAGTGGTACGAACTGAGCTGGGAGTAGATCAACTAATAGAGTTGATGAGAAGGGTTTTTCGGGAAGAGCAGGCGTCTCAGAGACCGGTGGGGCCCATTATTCGGCAGCAGAGGGAGACTCGCGTGCTGGGAGGGCAGATCAGCGGACCGGAGCGGCCGCGTTGGTCAGCGATCGCGTTAGCCACGGCCCTAATCATCGTGTAAGAAATTCCTACAGCCCATTAAGGCATTGGCGTTTGCGTTTTAACGGGGATAGCCAACTCCTACGTGCAGAGGAGCTGATTTTTCGGGCCGAGACTCTCGCGATGAGCGACTTGCGCGGCAATTTAGATCTGCTGACGCAGGGCTTCCATCTGCTGCTGGATGGTAGGCCCAACAAGGGGTATTGGTTGTGGCGTCGGTCCAATAACAACTCGTCTTGGGATACTCTGAAGGTAGCATTCTTGCAGGTCTGGGGAGAGCGCAGCACGGATTGGGAGTTACGGAAGCAGATGCTTGGTAGACGACAAGCGCCACACGAGCCCTTCATGTCCTTCGAACAAGACATGACGGAGCTTCGTTCACTGCTGAGCGCTCCCATGATTGAGTCCGAATTTGTGGCTCTGGTGCGCGGAAATCTGGTGGGTAGCACACAGCAACAATTGTGCTTCTACTCAGTACTTACGATGGACGAACTACGTCGACTTGTAGTGCAAGTGGAAGACACGCGAAAAGCCACCAGACCGTCCCCTTGGAACCAGGCCAGAGTCCACGAAATACAGGAGCCAGTCGGGGAAGAACATCCGGATACGACTTCTTCCGTCGACTTGGCCGGACTATCGAACCCCTGGATCTGCTGGAATTGCAAGAAGGAAGGACATGGGTATCGTGAGTGCGCGGAACCTGCGAAGGGCATCTTCTGCTTCGGATGTGGACGGGCTCACGTTCTAAAGCCCAACTGCAGCCATTGCAAGGCGGGAAACGGCCGAAGGGACGGAAGGACAGCGGGTCCCTCCCGTCCGAACACTGCATCCCGACAGCAGTAGGAAAATTTGTTCACCACTCCAATTCCACGTCCCAATTTCATTTAGACCTCCCAAATAAAACAACTTTACCCAAATTTTCAACCCCTAACAATACCCTTCCAAATTTTAACACCCTACCTACAACATTTCCAGAACCCAATTCTCATCCTTTTAACGTAAAAGCATCCAAACCCATTTCATCGACGATCAACACTCCGCACGTCAAATTATTAACGAGACCAAGCGATAAGACGGAGCCGGCTGTTTCCCGGCCTGAAGAAGCCCTTATCGCAAAAGAACATCCAAGACGACATTCCCACCATCCTCTCAAGCCATACCACCTTCGGCTAAAGGAATATATGGAGGCTCGAGAGCGAATTTTTGCGCCTACTCCAATCGCAAGTGTTGATCAGGTATCAGCACTAACGAGTGGATCCGGTCGCAGGAAGTCCATCTTGCGCCTTCGTATGTTCTGGAGGATGGTGCGTGAAAAAAAGAAAGCGATTCTCTCTACCATCATTACCAATCCGTTGGACATACGTCCGTACGCCATGGTATCCTTGTACGGAGTGGACGTTGAAGGACTCCTCGATAGTGGGGCGAGCATCAGTTGCCTGGGGGCAAACGCTTTACAACGCCTCCAAGATGCACAGGTGAAATATCGACCGGTCTGTCAAGAGGTGAAGACCGCTGATGGTGCTGCACAGAAAGTTTTGGGAACGGTAAACACCGATATTACTTTTCGTGGTATTACCAAACCCATTACCTTGTATATAGTGCCGAGCCTGTCGCAGAAATTGTACCTAGGGGTAGATTTCTGGCGATCATTCCAACTAGCTCCTAGCATTATCAGCGCGGTCGATACTCCCGATACTGCATCGCAACTGATAGCTCCGGATGCCCACCATTTAACGCCCACAGATGTAAAGAGGTTGGAAATGGTAAAGTCCAAATTTCCATCATACGAAGTATACGGACTCGGTGTGACCAACGTCGAACAACACAGTATAGACGTTGGTGATGCAAGTCCCATCAAACAGCGACATTATCCTGTGTCTCCTGCGATCCAAAAACTCTTATATGACGAGATCGATCGCATGAGGGCACTTGGCGTTATAGAGACCAGCCAGAGTGCATGGAGCTCGCCTGTGGTTCTCGTGAGGAAGCCAGGCAAGGTCAGGTTATGTTTGGACTTGCGCAAGGTCAATAGTGTGACGAAGAAGGATGCTTATCCATTACCACACATTGATGGTATCTTAAGTCGTTTGCCGCGAGCCAATTTTATTACTAGCCTGGACCTCAAAGACGCCTTTTGGCAGATTCCTCTCGAGAACAAATCCAGGGAGTATACAGCGTTTACCATTCCTGGCCGGCCTCTATATCACTACACGCGCATGCCTTTTGGGTTATGCAACGCGCCGCAAAGGATGTGTCGTTTGATGGACAAAGTCATCCTACCCGAGCTGAAGGAGCAGGTATTCGTATATTTGGACGATCTGCTGTTAATTTCTGAGGATTTCGATTCACATCTGGTTTTATTGGCAGAAGTCGCAGAATGTTTGCGAAAGGCTGGCTTGACCATTAACGTCAACAAGAGCAAGTTTTGTCTGAAAGAGGTGAAATATCTGGGACACATCGTTGGAGAAGGAGGCCTGAAAACTGATCCCAACAAAGTTTCAGCCATCGTCGATTACCCTTCGCCTAAGTCCGCACGTCAAGTTCGACGCTTTCTTGGTATGGCAGGCTGGTATCGACGATTCGTTCCCAACTTTGCTGCGACTGTTTCACCAATTTCAGACACTCTAAAGAAGTCCAACCAGTTTGCTTGGACTACAGAGGCACAAACTTCCTTCCTATTAGTGAAAGACTTGTTGACGAAAGCCCCCTTATTAATCAATCCTGATTTTAAGAGGTCTTTCGTAATCCAGTGCGACGCCAGTAAATCAGGGGTGGGTAGCGTTCTCTTTCAGGAAAACGACGACGGATCGGAATCTCCAGTGGCGTATATGTCACAGAAGCTCACTTCCGCTCAACGCAACTACAGCGTAACCGAACTCGAGTGTTATGCAGCTGTGTTGAGCGTGAAAACATTTCGAGCCTATGTAGAAGGGACTGCGTTCAAAATCATTACGGATCACGCAAATCTCAAATGGCTCATGTCGCAGAAAGACCTACAAGGACGGTTGGCAAGATGGAGTTTAAAACTCCAAGGTTACGACTTCACAATCGAGCACCGAAGAGGGAGCCTGAACGTTGTACCCGACGCTCTCTCTCGTGTATACGAAGAGGGATTAAATGCGCTGATCGACGTGGCACCGATGGTGGACATGGATTCTCCAGAATTCTCTGGCAAAGAATACAAAGAATTAGTGTCCACTGTCGATGCGAACGCCGATCGGCTTCCTGACGTATGCGTGAGAGACGGCTTCGTGTATAAGCGCACAGAGCCTCACAACGGTGACCCGATTGCCGAAGACAGGGCCTGGAAATTATGGATTCCATCGAGCCTTACGTCAGCTGCGATCGCTCAGGCGCACGAGGCAGACACCACGGTCCATGGTGGTTATGCCAAAACGCTAGAGCGAGTCAGGCGATTTTTGTACTGGCCCGGAATGGCTACACAAGTGCGCACCTACGTTCTGGCGTGCGACACTTGTAAAGAGACAAAGTCCCCGAACAGACCTCTACGAGCGCCAATGGGAGAACCTTTCCAGACAGATCAGCCATTCCAGCACCTTTATATCGACGTGCTTGGACCATATCCGCGTACCAAACGGGGTAAAATCGCTATCTTGATCGTCTTGGATCACTTCACGAAATTCCCATTACTACATCCTTTGGGGCGGATCACTGCTGAAGAGATCACAAACTACTTGGAGGGGCAGGTCTTCCATACGTTTGGAACACCTGAGACAATCCTCTCCGATAACGGCTCTCAATTTAGGTCGAATGTGTTTAACACCATGCTGAACAAATACGGAGTTAAACACCTGTACACCCCGAGCTACTCACCGCAAGCGAATGCTTCGGAGCGTGTCAATCAGTCCATCCTGGCCGGAATTCGAGCATTCATCACTGATGACCAAACACGATGGGATGAGAGTCTAAGCAAAATTGGATGTGCTCTTCGTAGCTCACTCCACCAAGCCACTGGATTTTCTCCTTATCAGGTTTTGTTTGGGAATCACATGATGTTGCACGGGAAGGACTACGAACTGCTGAAGCATTTGCGAGCGTTGGGAGAGTCAAATGTACAGCTTCGACCTCGAGAGGGAGTTCCTATCGTGAGACAACTGGCGCAGACGAAAATAAGGGTCGCACATGAGGACAGCAGCAGGCGTTATAATCTGCGTGCTGCTAAAACACAATTTTGTGTAGGACAGGAGGTATTCCGTAGAAACTTTTCCTTGTCCACAGCCGCGCAGAATTATAATGCCAAGCTGGCGAAGAAGTTCCTCAAGTGCAGGATTCGTCGTGTGCTAGGCAACTCACGGTACGAATTGGAGGATTTAGGAGGCAAACGTGTGGGGATCTACCACTCGAAGGATCTTAGGCAGTGATCCGAGGGGCGCCGACACCTAATGCCCGGCACTCAGTCGTGCGCACGAGACTCAGCACGGCGACTTTCTTTAGTTGGTTTCCCAACGCCGAACCGCCTATGTTGTTGAGTCGCCGCAGTAAGGAAAAAAAATAAAAAGTCTCTGTGGAGCTGTTGCGATCATATTTCAACTCTGCGATGAATTATGATCGCATCAGCTCCACTGTCACCAACTTCACCGTGTACGGTGACAGAGAGAAAAAAAAGAAATTGACACGCGGCTTAGCTGATAACCATAAAAGAGAGAGTGGAATTTTTGACTTCAATGACTAAAACACGAATAAAGAACGAATGAAAAGTAAAATTTGTTGAGTCGCCGCAGAAGAAAATGCGTGTGTTTAGCGTCGCGAACGGTCACCACAGCGTGTACTTCCTCGATTAATTTCTGTTTTCGTCGTCGTCAAAATTCATGTACCATTTCGCCAGTCGAGTTTTACCAGCTCGATTTTGGATCAGAATAAAACGAGTCTGAAAGTGAACGAATCGAATAGAGCGTGCAGAAAAGGGTAAAGTATAATCGCTGCGTGTTAAACTTACCATTTCGGCCGAAACGTATCCCTTATGAAACTGGCTGTCAACAATTGTAAAATTCCTTTTCCTTATCGGCGCCGTCAAAAGCCTGACATAAGTGATAATAAATTTTGACACCCACAAACTGCTGACAAAAGTTTCCCTGAAAGCAGAACAGAGGTGCCAATTGCACAGTTAACTGATAGTGCCATCTATGTGTTGACTCCAAAAATCAGTGATTTGGCGCCGGCAACGGACGAAATGGCATTCCGTTGGCTGCGTCGAGACTTTCAACCGGGCACTGCACAGAAATCGTGAGTGTCAAAAATTGGACGGATCGAATGGCGGGGAACTGGTTCTGAAAAGACGGCGAGAGTGTTCATCGCATCGAAGAGTGGAAAAAAAACCCGTAAATTCGCGATTAATTGGTTTTTTCTCCATTTTTTTACCGTGCGGAATTCGGTTCTTTCGCGTCGGGAGCTAGAAAAAAAGAAATCGAAATCAACGTGAGTACGGCGTCCGGTTGTTGGGCCGAAGAAAAATTTTGCCAAAGAAGCGCGCGTCTGTTCGAATTTTTTTGGTATTTTGTTCAGTACAACCCCGTCGGAATTTAGAAACGAGTTCGAGTGTGATACGATGCTAAATGGAAATTTGGTGAAATCTTTTGTGCGACCGTCACGACCACTAATTGTGGAATTGCATCTTCTATCTGTTTTTATTTTCCTAACTGCCGACCTGTGAACAGTTGGATAAGAGGATTACCCACGCTTCGAACAGTCCGAGGTCTCGTATCTGCATACGGAGCATCAGAAAAATGAATTTTTTTTTTAAAACCAAAATGCAAAATTAAAAAGTCGAACGGTAACGTCCAATGTTCGGAAGTGCAAGCGGTTGATTTCATGTCAGCAGACTTGAATTTATTGCAATAGTGTTACATCGTTTCGTTCACATATACCCTCGTACTTGCTGTGCGAAGCGCGTCGTCGGTTAATAATGGCCGCAAGAGTTTTGGCTCCAAACCTAAATAAAAGCAAACCAATTACGGAAGGTGTATCTACTGTCTGCCTGATAACGACTTTCTTTCCAAAATCCAATTTCTTTGCGTTTGAAAATAAGAATTAAAATTAACTCACTTTACGTTAACATTTTACCTTTTGAACATATCAGTGGTGATATTTAAAGGAAAATATTATGAACTCCGGAGTTTTAACTTTGAAAGACGAAGAGATCAGTTCGATGCGATCAGTCCTCTAGTGCGATGATTAGCACGAAGAACGAATGAATAAAAATAAAAATAAAACGAAACCAAAATATGAATTAAATTTTATAAAATAAAATAAAAATAAAACGAAACCAAAATATGAATTAAATTTTATAAAATAAAATAAAAATAAAATGACAGACTGACCAGACAGACAAGGACGAATAATTTAAATCATAAAAGTAATTAAAATCAAAATTTGTTTAAAAGAGATTTGCTGAAGATATAAATGGGGTAAGTTTTTGTTTCCTTTTTTTTGTTTATTCTATATTTTGCAATTTTACCTTACAGCCTAATGATTTCCGTGTTGGTAGAATATTTTTTTTTGAATTTTAATTTTTTTTGAGTCGCTGAAGATGATTAAAGGCTAGAAAGCCATACTTAAAATGAACCCGAGCGTTTAGCTTCTTTAGCCCCGAACCTCAATAAGGGGCCACGACGCGAAATGTTCTAGAGGACAGTCGTGGCTGAGGTAGGGTGGGCAGAGCAGGGCGCTATTAACACCAGAGCGCCCTGACAAATCGCGGAGCCGCGCCATCCAACCGCTTCTTGGTCTTTCACGACCAATTGGGAAAATAATCCCAATTTTTTTTGTATTCCCTTGGATAAGTCGGCGCTGATAATTTTTGTTGTATAGGCCAAGGGTTTAATGGTCTGAGTTGGAGCAAGTACCCCCCCCACACTGCCGTAGCTAGTCCCGGCCGCCAGCAAGAGCGTCGCACCAGCGAAAACTCAGCCACCAATTCGGACGTAGATGGAATTGGCCCTTCTGTCCCGAACCTTCCTCTTCCTTTCAATTATTTTGACTTTTTTTTTTGTCAAAATAATTCTTCCAAGGCCTCGAACACAACAAATTTAAAAGCCTAAAATTTAAACGCGGAAATAAAAACACGAAAAAGAGAAAAGAAGGTTAAAATTGTTTAAGAATAAATACTGAAATGAATTAAATTAAAAGGAATTAATAAATGAATTACATAAATATTAAAATCAAAGAAAATAAAAATTATTAAAATGACAGACGGACCGGACAGACGGGACGGAATATAATTTAAAGCATAATAGTTTAAAAATTCAAATTAAAAAGAAATAAAATTAAGCTGCAGAAATATTATGGGGTGAGTTTTGTTTTTATATTTTCTTTTGCATATTTTATTTTGTTTAGTTTTTTTTTCGTGTTCACATTTGATTTGGTTTTGATTATGAGATATGTTTTTGTTTCGCAAAATGATGGTTAAAGGCTAGGAAAGCCAGTGAAATGAATCCGAGCGTCTAGATCCTTCGCCCCGAACCTCAATAAGGGGCCACGACGCGAAAAATGTTATGAGGACAGTCGTGGCTGAGGTAGGGTGGGCAGAGCAGGGCGCTATTAACACCAGAGCGCCGTGACAAATCGCGGAGCCGCGCCATCCAACCGCTTCTTGGTCTTTCACGACCAATTGGGAAAATAATCCCAATTTTTACCTACCCTTGGATAAGTCGGCGCTTACAATTTTTGTTGTACAGGCCTAGGGTTTAATGGCCTGAGTTCAAGCAAGTACCCCCCCCCCCCCCACACTGCCGTAGCTAGTCCCGGCCGCCAGCAAGAGCGTCGCACCAGCTGAACTCAGACACCAATTCGGACTTAGGTGGAATTGGCCCTTCTGTCCCGAACCTTCTTTTTCCTTTCGACTAGTTTGACTTTTTTAAGTCGAAATAGTCCTTCCAAGGCCTCAAACCACAACAATGCACTGTAGCAATCGTTCTCTATACAAGTAATTGGGTCAATGGAACGGACCTACCGCTGCCCTCGACCTTCAACTGTTCTCGCTCTGGCTGCGCGAGATGCACCAGTCTGTATGGCGCCGTACTGTCTCTATATACACAAGCATGTGCATGGAATACGGCTGCGGCGACATCAACCACAACGACAAGCACAACTCGGAACGATCGAAGGAGAGAAAAAAAAAGGGAACACCACGGTCCGAAAAGAAATTGGCCATATTTGGTGATCTTTGGATCAAAAACAAGCAGAGGGGAAAATCGAACGAGATCGCGTAGAGCAGGAGAACGAAAAGCGGTCGAAAATGGAATGTTGTGTCGGATCGGGCATTAAAAAGTGGAAAGGAATGGAAAAGGAGAAAGAAAAGAAAGCGGTCGAAAATTGAATGTTGTGTCGGATCGTGATTGAAAATTTTTGGAAAAAGAGTGAAAAATTGGTGAAGAAATGGCGAAAAATTAAGTTGTGTCGGATCGTGATTGAAATTTTGAAAAGAATTGAAAATTACGAAAAATGGGAAAATTGAATGTTGTGTCGGATCGTGATTGAAAATTTTTGGAAAAGGAGTGAAAAATTGGTGAAGAAAGCGGTCGAAAATTGAAGTTGTGTCGGATCGGGCATTTAAATTTGGTAAAGAATTGAAATTTACGAAAAAATGGCGAAAATTGAATGTTGTGTCGGATCGTGATTGAAAATTTTTGGAAAAGGAGTGAAAAATTGGTGAAGAAATGGCGAAAAATTAAGTTGTGTCGGATCGGGCATTTAAATTTTGAAAAGAATTGAAAATTACAAAAAAAGAAATGGCGAAAATTTATGTTGTGTCGGATCGTGATTGAAATTTTGGAGTGAATTGAATTTTGTGGAAATTAAAATGAAAAGTGTCGAGTCGTAGATTTTAGAAAAATCAAAATGCCGGATCGGGAATAACATCGAAATGCCGGATCGAGAAAGAAGTAAGGAAATTGGAACCAAATCAATATGAAAAGACAACTAAATAGAACAGATTAAATAACTAGGGCATGAAATAGAATAGAGAAAAAAAAATCTAATGAAGTAGGAAAATAGGTTTTAGAAATATACAAATAAATATAATGAAGTAGGAAAATAGGTTTTAGAAATATACAAATATATATAATGAAGTAGTTGTAATGGGTTTTTTCAAAAATATATACAAAAATTTAAGGAAGTAGTTAAAATAGTTTATACAAATGAATATAGTGAAGTAGTTAAGATAGGTTGCGCAAATATATATACAAAAAGCAGAATGACTAAGGAAAAGAGGTTAGATTAAACAAAAGTTATACATGGGGGTAAACGAACTAGGGAAATAAAAATAAAACGATAAGTAAAAGAAAAAAAAAGGTAAAACCAGAACATAAGCAGCGGCAGGAAAAAAAAAACACCGGAAATAAATGGGGTGAGTTTTTTTTTTATAATTTATTTGTTGCTTAATTTTTTTTTGGTATGTGGTTTCCTTTTCAGATTTTTTTTTGTTTGTTTCCTTTAAATAAGACGATAAAATGAAACAAGGCTAAGAAAGAGCCATTAAAGTGAACCCGAGCGGTTAGCTCCTTTAGCCCCGAACCTCAAAAAGGGGCCATATCGGATATTAATTTTTTTGGACTGATATGGCTGAGGTAGGGTGGGCAGAACAGGGCGCTAACAACACCAGAGCGCCCTGACAAATCGCAAAGCCGCGCCATCCAACCGCTTCTTGGTCTTTCACGACCTCTTGGGAAAATTATCCCAATTTTTTTTCAATTCCCTTGGATAAGTCGGCGCTGACAATTTTTGTTGTACAGGCCAAGGGTTTATGGTCTGAGTTAAAGGAAGTACCCCCCCCCCCCCCCCCACACTGCCGTAGCTAGCCCCGGCCGCCAGCAAGAGCGTCGCACCAGCTAAAACTCAGCCACCAATTCGGACTTAGGTGGAATTGGCCCTTCTGTCCCGAACCTTCATTCTCCTTTCAATTATTTTGACTTTCTCAAGTCAAAATAATTCTTCCAAGGCCTTAAACACAACAATGCAAATATCAAAATTAATCTGGGTGGCAGGGAAATTAAGGCTCTGGATGAAATTAAATATCTAGGCATAATCCTTGACAAAAAAGGCAAATGCATTAAGCACATTGATATGCTGTTGAATAAAGCAGGAATAGCATTTAATCGGTTAACTAGCACTTTCAAGAAATTGACCTTCAAATCCGATCTTAAGCACCTCTGTTACAAACAACTCATTAGGCCCATCCTAACTTATAGCTTCTCGGGCTGGTGCTCGATATCCTCGGCCCAGATGAATCGTCTTAAGAGTTTTTGAAAGGAAATTCTCTACAAATCACTACCCCCCAAGGAAGCCTTCACTAGACTAAGAAGTGACCATGAAATTTTTAGGAGAATCTCAAAGAAAAGATTATATAATAAATTTAAGAAATTTAAAACAGTTGACATCTTTCTAGTAAGTAACTTCATAAAGAACTTTAAGAAGCTTGAGTTTAGTAATGTTCCCTGTTTAAGCAGGCTAATTTGTCCAGCATATCTAAACCTTATCTACAGTCGACCATCCCAAAAGTTTGTCTACAAAAACTTTCCTCCATCTTTCCTTTACTTCCTCTATACTAAGAAGCTAATATCGGATAATGAAAATCGCTTAACCTTCTACGACAGAAGATTTAATTGTAGTGACCTGGACAGGCTTGTTTTCGATGTTGGGCCCCACGAATTGAGTGTGGACTAACTAATCATTTTTGGAATCCCACTTAATGTTGTAATTACTTTATATTTTATATATTTAAGATAATTGATTTGTATCAGGCACAACTGTTGGAAGGGTGTCATTAATATTACTATGCAGCCCTCGTATTTTATGAATATGTTGGGACTTGCTTAAAAGGTTGTAGCAGAACATTAAATTTATTTCAGTTCAAAATTTAAATCGCGATGATAAAATATCATGCAGCGGCACATTCTAAAATTTTACAATACCAAATAGTTATATAAATCCAAAAATAGAATTCGAAACAATTGAATACCGAATTAATCCGCACCGTTTTTCAATAACGGAAAAACGTCTGAATTTTTACAACAAGCAAACTTGAAATACAATAGAAAATTAGTTCGTTAGTAGTGGAAATAAAAATTTTTAGTCAGAATTTAGCTGCCAACGACACCAGTCGTTTCTTTTATTTTAATAATTTAACAAGTACTCCCTTGACTAATATATACCCAATAAATGGTGACCCCGACGTGATAAGAGTACACGAAGTAAAATAATTAAATTCACGAATAAGTGGTGCTTCTCCCTGATTAAAATTAAATTAAATCCCAAAAGTGAGACGCCCAAAATAAAAGTGCTATATAATAAAAGTTTTTGTTATACAAAAGTCACAAATTCATTGTGCGCCAAAGGGAATATGGTAAAATACCAGAACGCCCAATTCTTTGTTTCCAAATAAAAGTTTAAATAATCAAAAATCGCAATTGCCACAAAAAAAAAAAACGGCAATAATTCGAACAAGCAGCGTACGAAACACCAACAACAAGCAACATACGAAACACTAACAACAAGCAACATACGAAACACCAACAACAAGCAACATACGAAACACTAACAACAAGTAGCATGCAAAGCACCAACAAAACCCTAATGAAGCACACAAAGCAACGACAACGAGCGGTACACAGAAAACAACAACAATAAAATCATCACCAAGTCAACACGGCCGAAAATCAAAATAAAAAAACAAGTAACATCTATTAAATTAAGTACTTTGTAGAGTAAAATATCAAAATTAAATTTTAAATTCTTTTGAATTATTTCCTTTTGGTTTATCATATAAAATAAAATATTAATTTATTCAACATCACAATTAAATATAAACACATACATATATTCAAAATAAAACAGTAAGAAACAGATAAATATAAAACTAAGAATAAGAAAGTGTAAAAAAACAGTGCGGAACAATTTTCTCGAACATCGAATGAAAAAGGGAAACGTAAAATTCCACACTGGATCCAGCAAGGCGTTAAGTACAAAGTTAACATAGAAAAGCTCTATAAAATATTTTTTTTATGAATAGGTATTTTTTATAGAACAAAAGTTACTAAAACTATTAGTGTGCGTAAAACATTTGAATTGCAAGCAATAGCAATTAAGCTAAATAAATTGGGATAGGGAGTAGTAAAAAACGAACAACTTTAAACATTTAGAATAATTCTGATTCAGAATTTTCATAGCACCGAAAATAATTGGAAATTTTACACAGTTCTTACTTTGTCAACACCAAATAGAATTTCTTTTCTCTCTTATTTTTTTTATTTTTTATTTTAAAAAAGGAAGCTATTCTTAAAATATTTTGATAGCTTGGTAAAATATTTCTTTCCATCCATTTTACAATGCTGAACTCAAACGACAGCACGAATGAGAACACAAAGCAAGAAAGAGATTCCAAACTGCATGAGGATGCTAAAGAAATTTATGCTTATGCAGTAAGGCTTCCATCCTTTTGGATAAATTCACCTGCAACATGGTTTATACAGGCAGAAGTTCAATTTGCGATAGGCAGAATCACACAAGATTTAAGCAAATATAACTATACGTTATCAGCACTTCCACAAGAAGTTATCGAAACAGTGATTGACACCATACAAAAGTCTCCAACAGAAGGCAAATATGAGTTTCTAAAAACAACGCTAATAAATCGACACTCTATAAGCGAAGAGCGTAGATTTGAGCAGCTCCTCGGCAATGTTGAAATAGGAGATAGGACACCTTCCGAGTTCTATCGTTCAATGAGAAACATGGCCGGATCAAGCGAAGTAATCAGTGATAAATTAATTCGCAATTTATGGATGCGAAGATTACCACAACCTATTACAATCGCACTGATTTTACAAAACGAGAAACCAATGGAAGAATTAATAACATTGGCAGATCGAATTTGGGATTCCCTACCAAACTCAAAAACTATTTGTAGCATTGAAACTAACCCTACCATATTTTCATTAAAACGAGAAATAGCAGATCTTAAAAAACAAATAGAACGACTGTCTTTACAAAGAAACTATAATAGAGACAGAGGAAGATCTCGAAGCCATTCTCGAAACAAAAACACAACACACAACAAAGACAGTAGCAAAACACTTTGTTGGTATCATGAAAAGTACGAAAACAAGGCAAAGAAATGTATAAAACCCTGTAATTATAACGCGATAATTACAGAAACATTAACAAACCCAAGTAACCCACCAAAAAACTAGAAATATCCCCTTTATCAGCGGTAAGTGGGGGAATAAAAATAAGAACTCGCCGCCTATACATAAGAGACCAATATAACAAAATAAACTTCCTAATAGACACGGGAGCAGACGTCTCCGTGGTACCCCACTATCTTTTCGCATCTATGGTTAAATCTAGCGACCACATATTAACAGCAGCTAACGGATCCGGAATTAAAGTTTTCGGAACAAAGCTGTTAAAATTAAATTTAGGTCCCAGGCGAGATTTCGTACATGCTTTCCTGGTAGCATCAGTAAACAAACCCATAATAGGAGCTGATTTTTTAGAAAAATTCGATATCAGCGTAAACATTAAAGAAAAACGATTAATCGATAATACAACAAACTTAACCACAGATATGTCTCATACTACATCACACACCCCAACCCCGCTTAACTACAGCATCGAGAATAGATATGGTATGTTATTAAAAAAATATCCATCCATATATCAACCGCCCAATTTTAACTTACCGATTAAACATTCAATTCAACACCACATAATCACACGAGATTCACTTCCTTCCTCTCATCCGAGAAGACTTAACCCACTGCAACATAAGGCAGCAAAATTTGAATTTGAACACATGGTTCAGTTGGGAATTTGCCGACCGTCTGCATCACCAGTAGCTTCACCTTTACATATGGTCCCTAAAAAGGATTGTAAAGACTGGCGACCATGCGGAGATTACCGCCGCCTAAACGCTATAACAATTCCAGACCAATACCCGGTACCCCACATTCAAAACTTTTCAATGAATCTTAATGGTTGTACGATATTTTCCAAAATTGATTTAGTAAGAGCATATCACCAAATACCCGTCGCACCAGAAGACATACATAAAACGGCAATAATAACCCCATTCGGACTTTTCGAATTTACACGCATGCCATTTGGTTTAAAAAATTCTGCACAGACTTTCCAACGATTCATCAACCAAGTAGTAAATGGTTTGGAATTCGTTTTCGTGTACATCGACGACATATTGGTAGCCAGTCGTGATGAAAGAGAACACGAAAATCACCTACAAATTCTTTTCCGAAGATTATCAGAATATGGTCTAAACATTAAACCTTCCAAATGTCTTTTTGGCGCATCGGAATTAACTTTCCTCAGCCACACTATTTCCAAGAAAGGAATACTACCTTCAAACGAAAAAGTTCAAGTGATAAAGAATTTGCCAACACCAACCACGATAAAAAAAATACAACAATTTGTTGGAATGGTAAACTATTACAACAGATTTATTCCAAATCTAGCAGATATATTAACCCCTATTCACAATCACCTAGCAGAACTTTTACGGCAAAAAGGCTCCAAAAAGGAATTCAGTTGGACAGAAGAATGTGAAGCGAGTTTTAGGAAAACTAAAGAGGCTCTCGCGAACGTTACTCTGTTAACACATCCGATGGAAAACACTAGGCTTGTGTAGTTCGCGAACGAACTAGTTCAGAAGACCGTTCCCAGAAGTGAAATGAAAGAACTAGTTCGCAGTGCGTCCCGCTCCTAGTTCGTTTCTATTCAGTGCTACACTGAGGTTTTTTTTTCACATTCCTTTTGACTACAAATGGCGACTTCAATCTTTATCCTTTCTTTTTTTGCTCATTACATTATACCGTAATGATGATTATACCTCGTTTAAAACTTCAGCCTTTCTCATCAATGAAATCACTCGTCCTAAAAGATCTAAAAATCGAGCCCGTTCGCGAGGGATCGGTGATCAGAACGTATAACATTTTGAATAGGTAAATATTTTTCCAGGAACGTTATCTACCTGCTGAAGACGGGTTCCAAATTTCAATCAACATTTATTGTTTGAAATAGAATTTGTTGTAGTAAAAGTCACTTTATCATTATGGTTCATATGATTGGTAAGCGAGACAAAGTTGATAACTATGAATCTGGAACTGAGAAAGAAACAAAATTCTTGTTCTTTATACGAAATATGATGCTTTTCTGTTTTAAACGTTTTCCTATTGACTTAAAGAAAACTTTTCCTATCATCCTCTATCCACAATTCTCCATGTTTCATCTTCCATCTTGCATCCTTGATCTCCGATCCTCCATTCTCTATCCTCCATCCTCTATCCTCCATCCATCATTCTTCATTATTCATCTTCATCCATTTTCCGATATTCTTCACCCACCATCCTCTATGCTCAATCCTCTCCATCATCTTCTATCCTCCATCCTCAATCCATTATCCACTATCCGCAATCTTCTATCCATCCATCCGTCATCCTTAATCTCAATACTCCATTAACCATCCTTTATCCTATATCCCCTATTCTAAATTCTCTATTCTTCATTTCCATCCCCAATCCCTCGTTCTTCATTCAAAATCCTCTATCCGTAATCCTTAATCCTCAATCATCAATCCACAATCCCCAATCTTTATCATTTTTTTAACCATTTTTTATAATTTTTTGTAATTTTCTATAATTTTTTATCATTTGCTATCTTTTGTTATCATTTTTTTTATAATTTTTTCATCATTTTTTATAATTTTTTTATCATTTTTTATAATTTTTATAATTTTTTTAATTTTCTATTATTTTTTATTATTTTTTATAATTTTTTATCAGTTTTTTTCATTTTTTAACATTTTTTTACAATTTTTTATTATTTTTTATCATTACTTTTATCATTTTTTATCATTTCTTATCATTTCTTATTTTTTATCATTTTTTATAATTTTTTTATAATTTTTTATCATTTTTTTAAATTTTCTATTATTTTTTATTATTATTTATAATTTTTTATCATTTTTTAACAATTTTTATCATTTTTTATCAATTTTTATAGTTTTTTATCATTTCTGATCAATTTTTATCATATTTTTAATTTTTTTATATTTTTTATCATTTTTTTATCATTTTTTATAATTTTTTAAAATTTTTTATAATTTTTATAATTTTTTATAATTTTTTGTCATTTTTCATCATTTTTTATCTTTTATCTTTTGTCTTTTGTCTTTAATCTGCAATCTTCAATCTTAATTTGACAAGTCCTCCATCCACCATCACATTTACTAAACGAACTAAAGGAACTAAACGAACTAAAGGAACTAAACGAACTAAAGGAACTAAACGAATTAATGGAACTAAACGAACTAAAGGAACTAAACGAACTAAACGAACTAAACGAACTAAAGGAACTAAACGAACTAAAGGAACTAAACGAACTAATGGAACTAAACGAACTAAAGGAACTAAAGGAACTAAACGAACTAAGAGGAACTATATTTCCTCATAGTTCGTTCATCATAGTTTGCGAACTGGGAGGAACTATAGTTGGACGACGGAGAATGGTGGATGGATAATGGTGGATGGAGGATGGAGAATGGAGGTGGGAGGATGGATGATGGATGATGGACGCTGGAGGATGGTGAACGGAGGATGGAGGATGGAGATTGGAGAATGGAAAATGGAGGATGGAGGATGGAGGTGGGAGGATGGATGATGGAGGATGGTGAATGGAGAATGGAGGAGGATTTGGAAAATTTAGATTGAAGATTAACTTCACTGGAGAAGCCAGTTCATCATAAGATTGTTTTGGACTAGGTCCGAAGGAGCTGTTTCGTCATCGGAGGGCATAGACTCTTCAGAAGGTGTATTCTTGCCTACTAACCGAAACACCTTGACAGCTGGTGGGATCGCTGTGGTTAATTCTATATAGCCACATCCCATTCCAAATTTATTACCGAGAAGAATTTAATGGTCAAGAAAGGCGTCCTCTACCTTAGGCTAAAGGCGTGTATTCGTATATTCTTTCCAAATTTGTCATATCCTCAGGGATAGCGGTTAGTCCACAGTCGGGGACTCCGTGTTGGAGTTTCACTCCACTGACACCGGAAAGAATAACTAACTCCTAATCATAATAGCTTCTTTGGTAGCTTACCACGAAAAATCTAATAACAACAAATATTGGTTAAAAAAAATAAGTTGCGGCGGACGGGATTTGTTTCTTGATAGATCAGATCCAAGGTTACAATGATAAAAAATTATAAAGAATGACGACAAATGATAAAAACGGATAAAAATGATGAAAACTGATAAAGAATGATAACAAATGATAATAAATGATAAAAATGCTAAAGAATGATAACAAATGATAAAAAAATGATAAAGTATGATAGCAAATGATAAAAAATAATAAATGATAAATATTAAATGATAAATTTTTAAAGATTAAAGATTAATAATTGAAAATAGGAGATAGAAGATAGATTTAAGAAAGGCCGGACATTTTTCATTTTCGTATTTTGCATTTCTCGCGGTGGTGATCTGCTGATAGGAGTTGGAATTGATTGTAACTATCGGTCGATGGTTTTAGTATTGTGCGCACGGGTATAGGCAAAATATTTTAGTCTGGGAAGATAATAGTTTACGCGGCTTTAAACGAAACAACGATGTTCATCGGCGTTTAAACGAAACACAAAAGCAAATGAACATTCCGATCTTAAAGCTGAAACAAGACGTCCCAAGACGTTGGAATTCAACCTATGATATGCTGAATCGTATCGTAAAGATGAAGGACGCTATTATTGCTACAGTTGCATTTTTACGCCCTGATCTTATAATAAATCGAAACGATTGGGAAGTGATAGAGGGAGTTTTGCCACTATTAAAACCATTTTACGACGTTACAGTTGAAATTAGCGCAGAAAATAATATTACCTTATCAAAAGTTATAGTTTTTAATAAATTAATTCAAAATTTTCTCGCAAAATATTCTTCTCAAAATGAAAAATTAATGACTTTACATTCATCATTAAAGACTGGCATGGAGAGTCGTTTTAAAGATTTCGAGAACAATATCTTATATGCTGAATGCACAATTTTAGACCCTCGATTTAAGAACAAGGGGTTCAAAAATCGGAGAGCCTACGAATTGGCAATACAGGGACTCAGGAATGAAATTGATGTGATGACTTTACCCGATATTGTTGAGCGAGTTGTAGACACCGCTGTTCCTTCTACGTCTACGGAAAATGAAACGAAAGAAACATGCGTTTGGGATGAATTTGATGTAGAGCAAAGTGAAACTGTAACACCAACAAATAATACTTCGGCTGGTATACGAGAACTGGATAAATATTTGATGGAAGAACTTTTGGATAGAAAGGCAGATCCGTTACAGTGGTGGAATGAACGGAGGAAAATATACCCTCACCTTTACAAACATGTTTTGAAGAGGTTTTGTATTGTTGCGACTTCTGTGCCGTGCGAACGTATTTTCTCGGGAACAGGACAAATTATTAATGAGCGCCGGACATTACTAAAATCCAGCAAAGTGTCAAAACTAATATTTTTACATAGCAATATGTGATATTGTAATAAGATTAATTGTTTTCAAGTTGTTTGTATGAGTATGAGTATAAGTTATGTTTTGAATTTTTTTTTGTGTTGAATTATTTTGTTGAATTTTTATTTGAAATGCTGTTCTATCGAAATGTATAAGGATGAATTTATGAATTTATATTAAATAGCAATATGTAATGAAATATTTTGTAAGTTGTGTTCTGCCGAAATGTATAAGAATAAATTTATAATAAATGCAGAAGAAAAATGATATGACATCTCTTGGCTTTTTTAATAATCTGAATTTGTCGTTATTTCTTATTATTATTAGAATTTTTTTTTTTTTTTTTTTTTTTTTTTTAAAAACACACAATATAGCATTACTACAGATGCATCAAACACACCTTAGGTATTTCGTTGAAGGTCGAAATTTTACTGTCTTCACGGATCATAAGCCATTAGTTAGGGCTATTCCATCCAAAACAGAACGTTCGCCACGACAAACGAGACACTATATATCGCAATTTACAACAGACATTAGTCACATCACTGGAAAAGAAAACCATGTAGCCGATGCACTATCACGAATTGATAGCATCGACATAGAAAAAATCTCCTTTAATCTGCAAACTCTATCAGATCAGCAAGTAAACGATAATGAATTAAAAGATCTATTAGAGAAACAAAATAAAAATGAAGTAAAATATAAATTGGAATCCATGCACGTCCCTTTAACACAACACAAGCTATGGTGCGAAACCAGCACTGGTAAAAATCGTCCATACGTTCCTACAGAATTACGGCAAGACGTATTTAATTCTATACACAACCTCTCACACCCAGGGATTAGAGCAACAAAAAAAATATTAGCAACAAAGTATTTTTGGCCATCAATGAATGTTAATGCGAATACGTGGACCAAAGCTTGTGTCGGCTGCCAGAAGGCAAAAATTCACAAACATACTCGAACAAAATTCGAGCGTTTCGACGTACCTTCAAAAAGATTCGAAAACATTCACATGGATATAGTAGGACCCCTTCCGCCCTCAGCAGGTTACTTATACCTACTAACAATTGTAGATAGATTTACAAGGCCAGAAGCGTACGCCATAAAAGACATATCAGCGAAAACGATAGCCGAAACATTTGTACAGCAGTACATTCCGCGATTCGGAGTTCCCTTAGAAATAACCATGGATCAAGGTACCCAATTTAAATCAAGGCTTTTCGACGAATTAACAAAAACTCTAGGAACTCATCGTATACACACTACCGCATATCATCCTCAAGCCAATGGAATGGTCGAAAGATTTCATCGTCATATGAAAGCATCCATAATGGCGCGAGACAATGCAAAAAATTGGTACACTGAATTACCATTAGTTTTACTCGGAATTCGAACTGCCATTCGAGAAGACTTAAAATGTTCACCTGCAGATCTCGTATATGGTCAATCTCTCAAAGTGCCAGGAGAATTTTTCATACCAAACCCTAAAAACGGTGATAACAATCCTCAAGAATACGTAACTCAACTAAAACAATCCATGAGCAATATTAAACCTACCGACACACGCATTAACAACCAAAAAAATATATATTTTGCAAGCGATTTGGAAAATTGCGAATTTGTTTTTTTGCGAGTTGACAAAGTGAGAACTGGGTTAAATCCACCATACGAAGGCCCCTATAAAGTTATTCGTCGACTCCGAAAACAATTTATTATAGAAATAAACGGTAAATCAATAACAGTCGCCGTAGATCGAGTAAAGCCTGCACATATTTTAAAAAAATAACATAAATAACGCTTCGCTGGAAAGGGAGTGTGTAGCAGAACATTAAATTTATTTCAGTTCAAAATTTAAATCGCGATGATAAAATATCATGCAGCGGCACATTCTAAAATTTTACAATACCAAATAGTTATATAAATCCAAAAATAGAATTCGAAACAATTGAATACCGAATTAATCCGCACCGTTTTTCAATAACGGAAAAACGTCTGAATTTTTACAACAAGCAAACTTGAAATACAATAGAAAATAAGTTAGTTCGTAAGTAGTGGAAATAAAAATTTTTAGTCAGAATTTAGCTGCCAACGACACCAGTCGTTTCTTTTATTTTAATAATTTAACAAGTACTCCCTTGACTAATATATACCCAATAAGGTTATTGTCACCCTTACTCACCCTTCTGACAAAATGTGAAGTAAATATGGAAGGTCCAATCCTTCAATCTACAACAAAGGCGAAGAAGATAACGACAACAACGCGGAAAGACAAGGTCCTTCCTTGGCTTGCAAGGAGCGAAAGAGAGAAGAGAAAAAGAAGACAACAACGACGAAGAAAGGCAAGGCAAGGACTAGGAGCGAAGAAAGAGAAAACAACAAAGACGAGATAACGGCGACCACGAGGAAGACAAAGGTAAGAATAAGGAGCGAATGAGAGAAGAGAAAGAGAAGACAACAACGACAAAGATAACAACGAAAAAAGACAAGGCAAGGATAAGGAGCGAAGAAAGAGAAGACAACAAAGACGAAGATAACGGCGACAACGAGGAAAGACAAGGCAAGGATAAGGATCGAAGAAAAAGAAGACAACAAAGATGGAGATAACGGTGACAACGAGGAAGACAAGATAAGAATATGGAGCGAAAGAGAGAAGAAAAAGAGAAGAGAACAACGACGAAGATACCGACGACAGCGAGGTAAGACAAGGCAAAGATAAGGAGCGAAAAAAAAGAAAGAGAAGACAACAAAGACGAAGATAACGACGGCAACGGGAAACGATAAAGCGTGAAGACAAGGAGCAAAGCCAGACAAAGAGCGAACACAATCAACGAAGACAAATAGAACGACAAGAACAATTTTATTAAATAATAGTGTACAATTTTAATGGCTAATAAAACAATGAATTCATTACTAAACAAATATTTTGTAACAAAGCCTGGCACCCATTAAATTTTACCCCGGCTATAAGTCGAGTCGTTACAAAGTTCTCCTCCTCTTTTATCCCGTTCGATAATGGCTGATTCTCAATCTTCTATGAGTTCATTTATTAATGCTATAAAGCCAATTCCAGTTTATGAAAACAAAGAAATTTAATAAAAAACCAGGGTTTGAAGCTGATTGTTAAGGAATATCACCCGTTCAGCGTAGTTGAAGATCCCGAATTCAGGAAATTAGTTTATATGCTATACCCAGGATATACCCTGCCTACTACCAAGACGGTTTCTAACAGTCTCTTACCAATGACATATAAAATAACATACGAAAAGGTAAAAAAAAGTTTGAAGATTATTTCCGCAACAGATTTCTGGACATCAAACAATAACGAAAGTTTTGTTGGAGTTCCAGTTCATTTTATAAATGATAAAACACAATTAGAATCCTATTTGCTATGCTGTATAGCTTACAACGAAAAGCATACAGCTGCAAATTTAGAAAGTAAATGTTTGTTTGTTGTAAAAAAAAAAAATTAATTGAATAATGGGGTTTAGAAAATAAAGGAACTACGGCAGGAACCGACAATACTTACAGTAAGGCAATGTAATTTGCGTCACTTTCGTGTTTCGTTCATTCCATTAATTTGATGGTAAGATCCGAGTTATTAAAAATAAAAACCATGTGGGGAAAAAATTAAAAGAGTTATTGAAAATTTTAAAAGAAGCTCCCAGACATTAAATAAATTGCATACGGCACAGGAGTAAATGGGTTTACCAAAATTAAAATTAAAGCAAGATGTTGTTACTAGCTTGAATTCGGCGTTTGATATGATTTGTAAATAATAAGGATCCAATTTTATCGGTCTTGGGATTATTGAAGCTTGGCGAAGACTTTAATTTACTAACTAGTGTTACAATATATATTATCATTATATGTGACTAACAGATGGCGACCCGATCGTCATAAGAACAGATGGCGATCCGATCGTCATCTGTCAAACGAGCGGCATGCGGTCTTCTTTACCAAGAAATCGAGAGTGAAAGACGTGTGAAGAAAAGTTATCGAAGAAAGTCGTACGTTGTTATTTTTTAAAAAGACATAATACTAGACTAGTGAGACTATATTGAAATATGCGATTAAAATATTGATTGTTTTTAACACACTGACTATACACTGAAAGAAAAACTATGTTTATTTCAAGGTTGCATTGACCATATTAAGGTTCTTCTAACTATTGTAAAACTGACATGTTTCCAGTGATCATGGCTATGATGGTACGAGCCATAGCATATAATTCATAAAAACATAATATGGTTGCATTAAACATATATCCCCGCAGAAATTTAATATGGTTGTACCAATCATACTCGTTACATGATGTAATTGTGTATTATAATCACGACAACCATATTCTATGATCAGTGGAACCATGTAATTTGATAAAATAATTCCCACAACCATACCGTATATTTTCCATTTTTCCATTATTTTTCCATTCAAATGTCAAAAATTTATTAATTATTTACAGAATGTGACTTTTTTCTTTTCTCTCCAACATGGCCCAGTGTCATATTATACTCCAATAAAAAATATAGTATTCTCATTCCTACATTTTCAGAACTTAGAAAATATTTCAAAGTTTACGCTACATAATAAATGTTCTCAAAACATTCCATAATGCAGTTTTTACATTTGGACTGTGTTGGTTTTACAAATTTTCATCATAGATATTACTATTTTATTGTTACTGACATTTCTAATTGTAGTGACCACTCTTTCGTTGTGAATTATATAGGTACAAATTGCGAAATGTGATTTGTACTCAAAAGTAGTAGTAAATACAACTAAATTTGTTCTTATCACATTTTAAAGTGGTACTGAGAACTAATAAGTGGAAGTACTTTTAGTACATAAGTACCGACAAAGATTGAACGCACCCAGTGTGACAGTTCAGTGAGTATCCGACAAGTTGTCACTTGTCATAAACAAGTCGTCGTCTGTCATCACGCGTTGTCGTCTGATCATCATATTTAAATAAGTAAAAAATAAATGTGTTTCTTTTTAATACTAACGTGAGGTTTCATTTATAATACAGTTAGCTGAAATTTCACCATCACAATAGTAACGAGAACCCCTGTCGTTAGCAGTCAAAACTATTTCTATTTTTCCGTGCACGAATCATCTAAGATGGTACACAGTAATTCTAGTAGCCCTTTGCAATCAAGCCGATGTCTCGTTATGCACCAACGTAAATTGAGCCGATGATTATAATTGTTGAATTTGAATTTTTGTTGAATAAATCTAAATTTAAAAAAAAAAATCTAAATTTAAAAAGAAAATCTTAATTTAAAAACAAAAATTTAATCTCAAAAAAAAATCTAATATAAAAAAAAAAAATCTAAATTTAAAAAAACCTTAATTTAAAAAAAAACCTAAATATAAAAAAAAAACCTAAGTATAAAAAAAAACCTAAGTATAAAAACAAAACCTAAGTATAAAAAAAAACCTAAGTATAAAAAAAAACCTAAGTATAAAAAAAAACCTAAGTATAAAAAAAAACCTAAGTATAAAAAAAAACCTAAGTATAAAAAAAAACCTAAGTATAAAAAAAAACCTAAACTTAAAAAAAAAAAATTTCAGTGATGTGATCCAATTTTGAGTTTATACTGATACGGTGAAACGATACGCAGGAATGAAAGAAATGGAACCGCCTTCGTACTGGTCGCCAACACAATCGCAAAACCACACTTACTAAAACAAAAATTTAACACTAACTGACTTTCGTTATAATATTTACGTCACCAAATGTGCGGATGCGATACCGCCAAGAACACAAGATAAAAGCCAAAAATGAATATGTATAAAAAAACGGCAAGAACTCCTCGATCGAAAAGGTCTACTACCCGCGGTCCTCACCGCTAGTAAAGAAAACCGAAATCAGTTTCCACGATTTATATGCTAAAAACCAAAACCGACCAAGGAGAAAAGGAAAAATGTATATTGCTTATGTCCCGGAACACGTTATACCGACACCACTCATCGCGACCTATTCTTTCTAAAACTCCTCTGAGTGGTCACTGCTGACGTCGTTCTTTCCTTGATTAATCTCTCCTGGCACCATTCTTTTCGTCGACGTCTTTATTCCGCGGGTCCAGCCAACAAAAACCACCAAAAATTAAATTTCTTCCTTTTATAGGCTCTGCCAGCGTTTCGGCTATCTTCTCGTTCCATTTTCACGCATTCCTTTTTTCAGCGTAAAACTTGTCTGACGTGCTGGAGACATTTGGCAATCTTCGTTGCCGCGTTAATGTGTTCGGTCGGTTCTGACTTCCACAAAGATTTTTGGCACCGGGTATTATGCAAATTAATAAAAGGAATTCACGCGAGGACAGTCCTTTCGGTGCGTTCGACATTGGTCTTCGAAATACATAAATGGCCACCACGGCATTTGTAATAGATTTTTTTTTAATATCTCAGCTGCTCGAATAGTTCGTGTTTTTATTATTTTGTGATGATTGTTTACAAGTGTGGCGATGATTTATCGAACTGATCCTGAAACATGGCTGAATGGATTCTTTACAATCACGTGGTTGTTTTAGGCGCCTGCTCCAATGGAGGACAAGTCGTGCTCGTACCTTCGAATCCTTTTCGAATTCCAAACCGTAAATTTAACGTCTCCTCGCCAGCTACCGGAATTCACATACGGTTGCTGGACATGTGGGAGGTCAACCTGGCTCTGCGTACATCGTTGCGAGTCACGTAAGATTTGGTGTAAAAGGTATGATCAGTGCTGTCGGTGTAAAAGTTGGCTTCAATCCCCCGAAATTCAAATACGAGAATTCTAAACATTTATCCCTCACTCCAATGTCTTTTAGTATGGCCTGACAGCCTTAAGTGATTCGCGCTGGATACGTCGAGGACCGCGTATCCCACCATATTTGCGGGAGTTCGAGACATTTCCGAAGAAGGTATAACTTGAGAGATTCTGCAATGAAAGGTTGAATATCCGCAGCGTTTGGCAATTATTTTGGCTCTGGCGGTTGGTTTTGGCGACTAGTTTGCGAGCAACGAAAAAAACCTCTGATATTTCGTCAAAACGAGACAAATGATCTGTCTGGTAGCGGATCCATTGTAGCACACTCGTGCCATTGACGGGAAACAGGCGAAACGCGATAAGTTGATAGCGAGCTTAAGGGGAGGTATCAGTTCTCGACGAAAAAATTAATTTTTTTTTTTATTTTTTATCCTTAACAAGTTGAGAATACGTGGAAAAAGGATATTTCGATATCGAATGCATTTCACGAGTTACAGACCGATTTGTGGAACTGTCGGCCGACATTTAATACGATTTTTTTGTAACGCCAAACTTTAAACGCGTTTTTCTCGAAACCACTTTTCGCGGAGCGCGGTATGTTCTACAGCCTTAACGAATGAACCGATTTTAATGAATAAAAGCTAAAAAGAAAGTAAAACAAAGTTGGAGGGCCTCAACGTATATTTTTTTTATTCCACTTTTTTTTTGAGTTTTTAACTAAAAAAAGAGTGAAGAAAGTGTTTTTTTTTTAAATAACTGCCATTTTAGTCTCAGGGCGTTTTTTCAAAATCTGAAAACGTTGGGCCCCGCAAATTTGAACTAGTTTCATAAACTTTTTGAATTTTTGGTTTCAGATCACTTGGCAAGGCTGTAGAAGGTACCGCGTGCATCAACTCACGCCGATCGCGGCCTTACGTCATAGGAGCTGTAGCCGCCATTTTGCAATATTTATTTTTTTTTTAAGAAATTCACAATTATTTTTCACTTGTACCTCTATATAATCCATTAATATATAATTCTATATATATTTATTGTTTATCCAAAAAACTGCTGAAATTGTGGCATTTTTTGGGCCTTTTAACTGATACCTCCCCTTAAGAGTATGTATTTCCTCACCTTTTGAAGAGATTCTTTTAAGTGCTCACATACCACTGAAATTTTTCTTTCTTATTGATTTTAATTTGTTATACTTTTAAGATTTAAAAAACCAAATTTAAAATTTAAAAAACAAAAAATTTAAGAATATTCCACTACGCCACAAGGTTGTAGCAATAAATGTGACATGGCAAACTACCGCGCTCTCTCGCCAGCTGCGTTTCATATTTCTTTTGTTCGAACAACGTGGGTTTTTTAGAAAACAAGGTCGTTTATGTATGGTTCCAAGTTTATAGGAAGGTACAAAGGGAAAAAGTGTTACAGTACGAAGGTGGAATGGGTGACTAGCCGCGGGATGCTCCGCCAGTCGTGTAATCAGCCAAGGTGCACTAATACAACAGACGAAACGAACGAACCTATGACCCGGTACCCCTCAATGGTCGTAACGGAGCGGCACGGAACCTCACTTTTCGGAAGTGACAGTTAGTAAAGTAACGAACAAAATATTGAAAAAATGAACGACGAGGAGTTTATTGAAGCGGAACAACAAGTACATATGAAAAAACAGTTCTAGCATTTCTAAAAACTACGACATCGTAAAATGAAGAAAGTGCTACACGTATTCGTAAACAATCCACTGACATAACAGAACGGAGCATTGTGGCCAGCACTGATATTTTGACATAACGGAACGGATTGGATCGTGACGGAACGGATGCATTGTGATCGGGGCTTTACTTTACTATTTTCCAATTGTGTTATTTTTAAAAACTTTCAAATGGGTTTGGGGAGTCCCATTCTTTCGGTCGGCGGGCTAGACAAGGATGATAGGTTGAAGGAGCCAGATGCACGAAAAAGAGTGTGAAGAAGAGGGTGAAAGGAGGTAGGTATTTGGGGAGGAACATCAGGGGGTGATCACCCGACGGGCGTTCAAACATGACAACCTTCATGACATTTACTGAGTTTGTCAGAAAACAAAGAAAAGGAATATTCCGTCAAACAGCGGTTACCTTATGGCCCAGTCGATCGCCAACCATACGCAGACCTAGTCGTACAGACAAAAACCAGATGGAATTACGTCAGAACATCTGACTAACCAAATCAAGCCAAATGACTCATTGGAATTAAGTACGATCCCGAGAAAGTGGCTTGATTAGATAATATGTAAGTGCCCTTTGCTAAGACAAACTCATTAGATAAGAATTGAACGCATCATCACACAAGTGATTATTACTTTGACCCTTGTGCGATGAAGCGTCAATATCTTAAGATAAGGAAATATTATATATAGTTGCAACTAGAGTTGTTCCCTGCATTTTTATCCGAGAGTTCGGAGAAGTTAGTGAAAATAAAACATCGTACTCTAAAACAGAGTTTTTTTAATTCGTATTAGGGAATTTAGATCCCTAGAAGTGTAAACGAAATACGTTTACGTTACTATGGTATATTTATTTTTGGAGTGAATAAAAGTAAAAGAGAAGTATAAGTACTAAAGAAAATATTAAAAAGAAAGAAAGTGAAGCAGTCGCCAATCCTTAATCTCGGTGGACGCGTTGATGGCATCACGGTTCGTGTCAAGGAAAAGGCAATAAAAAAAGGTTAGTTGGTAGTTTCATGGCGCCGATTTTTCCGTGTGCTATTAAAAGAAATATATTTTACCAGAAGAAATAATTTATAAAGTAGTTGATGAGGGAAGAAAGAAGAAATAACGGGGGTTCGCTTCGACGATTGATAAAGTTTGAAATTTGCTACTCTGGAATAAGTAATTTTTTAATCAATTTATGCTTTAAATTCCATAAATGTTATAGGGTAGTTTCAACTAACGACAGTGAAGTTGAACAATTGTTAGATGAATGGGATCTCCATAATTTAAAAGATATATTCCGAGGTATACATGATAGCGGAAATTTGGCAAAAATGATCGACGCAACGCTCAAGCACGGATGCATCGCGGGACGCACGGATGCATCGCGGGACGCGCGAATGGCGCAGGCAGGAGGGAGGAGGAACGACAAGGAAACGAGCACTTCTTGTTCGGCGTTACACTTGGACGGTCGCATATTGTATTTCCTGGACCCTTGTGAAATAAATTCTAAGAACAATTCAAATTACTTTGTCTCTATCATACATACTGAGCTAATTTAAAAATAAAATAATGGTTAAAATTATTTACATAGAAAATCGTATAAACTCAATATGTCTTAAACATATGACTGATGTCGATATCGATTGCATTATACCTATAAATTTACTTCTGGAAAAATGTAAATTTAAAGAATATTTACGAAATTGGCGAATGGCACAGGTATAATCCATTGAAATATTTTATTTATTTTTTAATAGAACAGTAATTTGTTAAAGGGATTTGAAAACACTACAGTTTCGGCTAATTCAAGCTTTGATGCTTATATTGAAAATTGGTTAAATAATCACCATAAAGATAGTACTGCATCATTAAGCAGTGAAAATTCTGATTTTGTTCGTATACAAATTTAAATAGAGATTAAATAATTTTATTTAGGAAACTTTATATTATTAAGGATTTGGGGATGCTACTTACTTCATACAAAGGGCGCACTTTAGTTGATTATTATAAAGAACACAAAAAACTTTCTGAAGACCAACACAATATGTTGATTGAGATAATAAACGAAAGTTTAATATCAAAATCAACATCAGTGTCGACAAAAGTGTGGCTCACTATCGCTGAACAAATCAGGATAAACTTTCCAAATGAAGACACTGTAAGTATTACTTTAGAAATGTTGTTATGTTAAAATTATACAAATTAAAAATTTCAGATAACTTATTATACACCACGAGAATGCGGTAAAGAACCAAGGGGCAAACTGTACGCTAAATACAATAATAGTCGGAAAAAATTTAAGAAAGCTTTTAGTAACAGATCTGAACAACCAACTCCTGAAATCGAAGAATGTTGCAAAACATGTACAGATGTCAATGGTAAATTATTATTTTTTTAAATGCTTTTTTTTAAATGCCGAGGTGAAAGATAATCACATGACATAAATATGTATGAACAAATTAAATAATATGGATATTATTTCAGATCTAGAAGTCAAAGAAAGTGAAAGTAAACACCATACGGAGCCTTGGAGTGAAGTGATAAGGCATTGGAAAAAAACAACCATCCTAAGAAAATGTGATTGCACAAAGCTATCTGATTGGAAACTTTATGCTTTTAGCAATGGTTGCACTCTTGTAATTGAGATTTTTAATATTATTATTAAAAATTTTAATCGTTAACAATTATTGCAGATTGAAATAGATTTCTCATACAGGTTTGAAGGAAAAACATTCCAACTATTTGAAAACTGGCCGAGCTTTGTGGACAACATTTTCCCACAGCTCAAGACGAGAGTCAAGGATAAACAATCAAAATGTCTGCTCTCGCAATATAGAACGTCCGAAAATATTGGTACGTAACTGCTCGGAAATACAAAATTTGTACAAGAAACCTTTTTTTTCATTTTTTTTAGGATACAGGACTTTTAACGTGCTCCAATCGTTACATGCTCTCTTACCACCATTAGCAAGGGTTTCCTATAAGAGGAAAACCGATGGAATAAGATTAAATTGGAAGCCTGGCATCAAGGATTCGCAAGAGTCAATGTTGCAATTATGCTCAACATCAGAATGTGTTCGGGAATTGTTGCAGGCAAAGCGTGACAGGTATGGAGAGCTATGAATTACTTTGCAACCATTTATAATTGCGGTAGGAGAATCGTTCACTACTGCAAGAACAACCTTATCGCGGTATCGTGGCAGCCTTCCAACTTATCCGCAAAACCATTTCGAACCGTTATTTTGAACAACGTCCACCAAAGGCTTGGCGTCATCCTTCATTTTTATTTTCCTCCCGTTTTCATTTTCCCCCCATTCGGCAATGTGACATCGTCCCGCTTTTTAACGAAGAGCAAAGAAGCCTTAAAAAGAGTAAAACAAAAATTATTATGCAATTTTTACCAAATCCTTTCCCCCTTTTTCCAGTTACCTTCCACGATGCAGCTCGCTTATAGTGGACGCATATCTTTACTATTGAATATTTCCAGGTAAACCGTGAAATATTCTAAAAAGGGAGTCAGACTTTTCTCAAGGCCCCATCAAGAAGATTTTTAAAAAGAAAAAGTACATTTGTAACCAAACCACAATAGAATTCACTCATTGCTAACGGACAACCTACCCTATCCGTTCATGAAAGGGTGAATTAATATGCAATGTACCCACTATATACCTATCCGAGGAACGAATAATGCGGTACTTTCAGAACCAATGTACCGCCGACGTACCCATCATAAATGAAAATAGCCTGATAACGACGATTTGGGTCAAACTTAAGAAATTGGTATCCTTTTTTTTTTCTTATTTTGCTTTACGATACGACGGTACAGGAGAACTTAACTAATTACGTTGAGTTATGTTTTAGCTTTCGTCAGCGACAGATCGTTTTGTTTAGTGTTTTCGTGAGTTTTTTACCAATTGTAAGTGGATAGATCATACAACATAAGGTACGTAAAAACATAACTAAATTCTTTTTATATACCTATACCTATATCTTCACACTGCGGATTATTTTTTTTTTGTAATGCTTCGGACGAAAAAAGTTATGTAGTATTTTTTGTTTAGCTATTGGAGTGGTTATTTAATCATTAGTATTTTGTGATTTTGAATTCCATTATAAAAGTTCCAACTAGTTTACACTCAGCGATCTAATTGCGGCTTAACCGATATCGAAACCTTCAGTAGGTCCAATCACCAACTGCTAACACTGCGTCGAATTTTGTTTATCAAAATATTTCATCAATAACTTCACGGATTAGTAGTAAATTTCTGAATTGCGACTCGTATCTTCTGTCAGAACTTATTCCATACATGATTTGGCAAATTGTTGTATCTCTCATCTTCACTTCTGTACCAAAACGCAAAAAAAAACATTTAGGATGAATCATGCATTTACATTCAAAAATTTTTGGACAGGTAAAAAAGGAACAAGCTCTGACGTGATGCTAGGTCCGGCCACCTATAAACTGTTTACAGCAGGCGGTCTAATTATTAAAATCCTTTCTTTACCATGTAATGTTATTATGTAAGGATCATTTTATTTATCTTAAGTTTTATGATCCGGCTAAGCCGATGCCGGGATAGCATAATGAAACCTCCGTTGCATTTCACACTTCATGCGGAAATTCCAAATCTTGAACGCACAGAATAAGGAAAAATAACCTTTCCCGATCTCAGCGTAATTTACTTACAGATTTGTAGGTAAATTATACTTGTTATTATACCTGCAACACTGTGCATGTGCATTTACAGGCAACTGAGGGCCTTTTTTGAAACATTTTGAAGGGTATTTCCAATACATTTTAGTGATAAGAAAGTTGAATTCGGGAAAAAAGTAAATACTGAAGGAGAGTACATTTGCAAGAAACATACCGTGGTCACGGTTCCAAATCTTAAAAAACATCTGTAGATGCATTATATACTCGCGGTTTTCTTTCATATGGTTACTACCTTTCATACAATCCTTTTTAGATTGAAATATGTGCGGCTCAACTTCATAATTTTTCTGAGAAAGTTCGGGTCGTGGTTCAGCCGAAATGCCACTATCATCCTTAAAATATCAATTACGTTTTTGGGTCGTTCAGAGGTAGGCAGACTAAAAAATAACATTTCTTCTTCTATCCTTTAGGGTGCCTGCATGAAAACAGTTGTAAAATTCTTAATTTTATAGTCCCCCGAATAATTTGTTTTGTTAATTTTTTTAAGCAAATTGTATTATGTCAAGGCTTGTATTATATACATATATTCACATATCGACCCTTAATATTTTCCGTTGATACGAATTAATATTTAAAATTAAAGCTTAACTTTTAAGATCTCTAACTGCTTTGAGTGGAAATTCAGCTGATGCAGTTAGCCCCTTAAGATTTAATATTATCCTTAATAATTTGAAACAAATCATAAAAAAATTCAATAAAATTAGTTTAAACCAATAACTCCTCAGACAAATAAAATTTCGATATTCATATGATATCGGCCATGGTTTTCCATTACTGTCCCAAGTTTAACCATCTTTAATACTGCATACTACTTCAAAAAAGTAATTATATCGTATGTTGTTGTGTCGTCGAGCGCACCGCATAATTTCGGCTGGAGGACGGCGGTTGCGAAAACAACCCATGGTTTTCCCACTGGGCTGTGGTCGCAGCTGCAGTCCTCCGATCTAGCGAAATAGGCGCTGAAATGTCGCGACGGGAGTTGCTTTGATCTGTGTGCAACACTGAGTGCATAGAGAGCGGCTGTGATGCCAACCAAAAGACTATACGACGGCATCAATCAGCTGCTGTCACGACCTTGCGATTTTTGAAGAGATGATTACCATTTTTGGTAATGAAGCGGATCGTGTCGGGGCGGTGGTATTGGTGGAATAGGGCGACGGATTGTGAGTTTTTTTGTTTTGGGCTTGGCGACGAGGAGAAAAGGGAGGAGTGGGACATCAACGCGAAGTAGCGGAGTTTTCGAAAAAGAAACCGAAAACGAAAATGAAAAATTGTAGAAAGTGAGATTTTTTTTTTGACACAGTTTTTCGGGGGATTGAAAGACGTGCCGTCTGCATAGAGTTGATGAAATTAAATGGTGCCGAGTCTTGAAACTAAAAATTGAAATTAAATGGTGCCGAGTCTTGAAACTAAAAATTGAAATTAAATGGTGCCGAGTTTTGAAACGAAAAATAAAATGGTGAAATGGTGTCGAGTTTTTGAAACGAAGAGGAGAAATTAAATGTTGGTGGTGTGATTTTTAGTTAAGAGAAAAATTAATATAAAATAGGAAAAGATAAGGTGGAATAAAACTTGAAAAAAGGAAGAAACATCGGATCTTGAAATTAAAATCGAATAAGTCGGATGGTAAATTAAAATCGAATAAGACGGATGGTAAATTAAAATCGAAGAAGACGGATGGTAAATTAAAATCGAATAAGTCGGATGGTAAATTAAAATCGAAAAGTCGGATCGCGAAATGAAAATCGAATAAGTCGGAAGTTATATAAGATGTAATGGAAATGATGAGTGAAAGAAAAATTTGAAAAAAAGCCGGATCGCAAATTAAAATTGAAATAAAGTTGTATAAGATTTGATGGAAATGATGAGTGAAAGAAAGATTTGAAGAAATGCCGGATCACAAATTAAAATTGAAATAAAGTTGTATAAGATTTGATGGAAATGATGAGTGAAAGAAAGATTTCAAGAAGTGCCGAATCGCAAATTAAAATTGAAATAAAGTTGTATAAGATTTGATGGAAATGATGAGTGAAAGAAAGATTTGAAGAAGTGCCGGTTCGCAAATTAAAATTGAAATAAAGTTGTATAAGATTTAATGGAAATGATGAGTGAAAAAAAAAATTAAAAAAAAATGCCGGATCGCGAATTAAAGTTGAAATAAAGTTGTATAAGATTTAATGGAAATGATGAGTGAAAGAAAAAATTAAAAAAAATGCCGGAAAGTTGTATAAGATTTAATGGAAATGATGAGTGAAAAAAAAAAAAAAAAAATGCCGGATCGCGAATTAAAGTGGAAATAAAAATATATAAAATTTGAATATAAATAAATCCCCGAAATCAAAAAAATCAATATACCATGAAATAAATGAATTGCGCTAAAACAAATTAATTGAATTTAAAATAAACAAAAAAATTAATTTAAGAAAGATGACACACTGACAGGACCGACGACGGACAGAAAAAAAAAACAAATAATAACATATTAATTTAAATTAAAAACAAATGAAAGAAGCTAAAAGAATTATGGGGTGAGTTTTGTATTTTTATTTTATTTTCATGTTGCATTTTCAATTTTTTTTCAGTAATTTTTTTTTTGTTGATGATTTCTTTTTGTACTTTGGTTTTTTTTTTCTCTGCTAATTTAAATCGTTAAAATGCCACGCGGCAGCTAAGGAAGCCGTATATTGAAATGAAACCGAGCGTATAAGCTCCTTCGCCCCGAACCTCAATAAGGGGCCACGACGCGAAATATGGAAAGGACAGTCGTGGCTGAGGTAGGGTGGGCAGAGCAGGGCGCTATTAACACCAGAGCGCCCTGACAAATCGCGAAGCCGCGCCATCCAACCGCTTCTTGGTCTTTCACGACCAATTGGGAAAATAATTCCAATTTTTACCTACCCTTGGATAAGTCGGCGCTTACAATTTTTGTTTTACAGGCCTAGGGTTTAATGGCCTGAGTTTTAGCAAGTACCCCCCCCCCCCCCACACTGCCGTAGCTAGTCCCGGCCGCCAACAAGAGCGTCGCACCAGCTGAACTCAGCCACCAATTCGGACTTAGGTGGAATTGGCCCTTCTGTCCCGAACCTTCATTCTCCTTCAATTATTTTGACTTTCTCAAGTCAAAATAATTTTTTCCAAGGCCTTAAAGCCAACAATGTACTAGTCTCGTAAAAGTGTGACCGTAAAATATCCGAAGCAGTAATGTCATTTTATTTATTTTACCTTACTTTATATATGTATTTACGAAGTTCTGTTTTGAAAATTGCAGATTGTTATTGAAAATTGCAGATAGTGAATAAACATTTACAAGAACTCCCTAGCGCAAAGGTAATCATGAAAAGAACATACGCTGGATATTCTCGAAGCCATTTTCAGCGTTTGGTCAGAAATAGAATAAATACCGAAGAACAGTTTGCTACACCTGAATCTCCTGAAGACAACGTCAATAATGACGAGTCAAGCCATGAAATTATCGGCAGTATTCCTTCATCTTCAACACCAAATGAGGGTCCACAGATTGGGAACATTGAATCTCCAGATGAATTGCTAATTTCTGAAGATAACTTTTGTCATGATCTAAAATAACTTGTTTTAAAGCACAAATTGACACAATCAATGTAAGCGATTTATTACACCTTATTAGGAATAACTTTCCAACAAAGCAGATACCGTTATCGTACACCACTTTGATGAAAACCCCGAAACGACAAATATCGGTTACTCGTTTTGATGATGATGGAAATGACGGAGAATATTTTCATTTCGGAATTGAAAATGCAATGATGAGTCATACATATGAATTTCTTAAGGACATTTCATCGGTGGATATTGACGTTGCCACTGATGGGATGCAGCTCTTTAATAGGTCAAAACGTACCGGATGGCCAATCATGGGCGGTTACATTAATCAACAAGTGAAACCTTTTATTATCGGATTATATATTGGAATCAGTAAGCCGACTGATTGCGACAAATTTCTAGAAGCCTTTGCTATGGTAGCTAACAAGTTATCGGAGTCAGGCGTGCTTGTAACACCACAGAAAATATCTAAAAAAATGTCTGTAAGAGCTATAATAACAGATACGCCAGCCAGAGATAACAGGATCGAAGTATTTCAATTCGTATCAAGGTTGTCATAATCAAGAAGGAACTTATATTAACCGTCGCATGATTTTTTCTACGAGTGTAGGAAATTTAAGGACCGATACATCATTTTCAGCGCGAACTTCACCAGCTGATCACTCTCATAAATATCTCGATAAAAAATCGATCCTAGAAGAATATAATTTTAAAATGGTCTCCCAATTTCCATTGGACAGTATGCATCTCATAGATTTAGGCGTAGGAAAATTGATACTAACAGAAATCATGAATAGAAAATCTAAACCGTATTTAACGAAAGAAAACATTGACTCAATGAACTCGAAACTACTATCGTTTTCTGCTTTCACTCCCAGTGAATTCGTTAGAAGACCGAGAACTTTACACGAACTTTCAAGATACAAGGCCACTGAATTTCGACAGATCATACTATATACTGGGATTGTTCTTTTCAAAGAATTTTTAGAGCCGGACTTATATTATCATTTTTTGTTACTATCTTGCTCTTATAGTGTTTTGGATTGCGTTGATCGTTCCTCTATAGATTTTGACGTATGTAACTTATTACTAGGAGAATTTGTGAAAAATTTTCAACGATTTTATAGAAGAGAAAAATTAGGCTATAACGTTCATAATTTGCTACTTATTACTTGCATATTCGGAAAGAGTCAAACATCTTACAGCAGGTGTATAATCGCGTTATGGAAGAACGCGCAGTAAATAGACCAACAGAAGCTTTCCTTAAGGCTGGATCTTGGCAAACTAGCGACGCATTTCACCTCCAAAATCGTCTCCGTAACTCCTGTTGTGGTATTAAAATTGGCAAAGAAGTTGTTCCAATAGAAATTTCAGAAGTTAAGGATAATCAGATTATTGGAAAACGATACACAAAAATTTAAAATTTCTGTACGGAACCAATGGAGTCAATGGGATTGGGTATCCTCAATTGCTCTGCTCTTTCCAATGAATTGGAAAATTTTGCTACAGCCTCCGTCATTTTAAAATATTACCGGATTCCATACAAAGATTCATACGTACTCATTCCATTGCTACATAAGTATCGTCAAGATATAGTCATAAATGAATGAATTCTATAAGTTTCAGATTAGAAGAACCTGCCATGTCGTCGCATCAAAAAAAAAAAATTCGGCTAGATAATGATTGTAAGCAGAAACATAATTGAGTTCAGTACTTCAAAGAAATTACATTCATAAAATTTATAGGCTTGGGGCCTACACCGGAGTCTGTTGCAAGTGACGGTGAGGACACGGAGATTGCGCAGCCATTACAACGTATGTGTAATAATAATTTAGTAGTGCATAGTATTCTATTAAATTTTATTGTTTCTATTTCAGAAGAAGGAATAAATAAACTTCGATTGACGGGGTATACCCCATTTGGATGTAACGCGTCTATACCGGATCAACCAACGAACCCCATTCAACCACAGCCATCACAAAAAAAAAAAACACCGGCAGAAACAGACAATTGCACCACTTTAATGAGTATGTTGGTGAAGACGAGGGCTGAATTCAACACTAGTCTAGAGTTCATCAAGGCTAGTTTAGATTCAATGAATGGGCGCCTCAGTCGTATTGAAAATGCGGTGTTCGGAACAACCCGTGAAACTCCGGCCCGGCAAGCTTAGCGATAGTTTAAGTAATGAAGCAACTAGAGAAAATACGGTATAGCTAATATTGATTACTGTTATTTTTAATAATAAATGCATATATTTTGTCTAGGTTTTGAACTTCAAGAGTATTAAGCCAAAAGCGAAAGATGTGGCAGTGAAGGGATTTCGGGGACTTTTTGCCGATTCTCTTCTAAAAGAATTCAATTGGCGAGGAGAGCAAGGAAAACTGTCATTTAAGGAGAATGAATTGTTCTCCTTATTGACAAGTACGTACAATATATTCTTAATACATTTGTATTAAGAGAAAAAACCTAACATGTACCTTTCACTTATAGATTTGTAGACCTCGCCTGAATTAAATGTGGATGCCCTCCATACAATGTATAAATTGGAATTGCAGAAATGCAGAGGACGACTGAAGGCGCAAAAGAGCAGGCAGAAAAGAAGAACAAATCTTGAATAATAATAATAATAACATCATCAATCAATTAAAAACTTCAATATACTAGTCCGAGGCGTTTTGGTGTTATCGTGTTATCCGACCCGATAACTTAAATTTAAATTAATAACAACTTTGAAGAAAAATATGATTGGACTTTTTGTTATTCATTTTAAAGATTGTTTCCCATGATAATTACTACAGGTTGTGTTAAATGTGCGGGCAATGTGAAGATTTTGCAAAAGTGTTTGAGAAGTGTAACCCCCATTCAGTCCTCGATGGGATACATCGGTTACCAACGTCACCCCCAACGTACCCAGCCTATTTGCTCTTGGCCGGGTATACTGGTAACCAACGTACCCCCAACGTAACTCCCATTCAGTCCTCGGCGGGGTACATCGTACTCAGCCTCTTTGGTCTTGGCCGGGTACACCGGTAACCAACGTACCCCCTCCCAACGTCACCGCCATTCAGTCCTCGGCGGGGTACATCGGTAACCAACGTTACCCCCAACGTACCCAGCCAATTTGCTCATGGCCGGGTACACTGGTAACCAAGGTACCCCCCAACGTCACCCCTATTCAGTCCTTGGCGGGGTACATTGGTTACCAACGTCACCCCAAACGTACCCTGCCTATTTGGTCTTGGCTGGGTACACCGGTAACCAACGTACCCCCCATTCAGTCCTCGGTGGGGTACATCGGTTACCAACATCACCCTCAACGTACCCAGCCTATTTGGTCTTGGCCGGGCACACCGGTAACCAACGTACCCCCCAACGTCACCCCCATTTAGTCCTCGATGGGGTACATCGGTTACCAACGTCACCCCCAACGTACCCAGCCTATTTGGTCTTGGCCGGGTACAGCGGTAACCAACGTACTTCCCAAGGTCACCCCTATTCAGTCCTCGGCGAGGTACATCTGTTACCAACGTCACCCCCAACGTACCCAGCCTATTTGGTCTTGGCCGGGTACACCGGTAACCAACGTACCCCCCAACGTCACCCCCGTTCAGTCCTCTGCGGGGTACATCGGTTACCAACGTCACTCCCAACGTACCCAGCCTATTTGGTTTTGGCCGGGTACACCGGTAACCAACGTACCCCCCAACGTCACCCCCATTCAGTCCTCGGCGGGGTACATCGGTTACCAACGTCACCCCCAACGTACCCAGCCTATTTGGTCATGGCCGGGTACACTGGTAACCAACGCACCCCCCAACGTCACCCCCAATTCAGTCCTCGCCGGGGTACATCGGTTACCAACGTCACCCCCAGCGTACCCAGCCTATTTGGTCATGGCCGGGTACACTGGTAACGAACGTACCTCCCATACTACCCACCATAATGATATAAGTGTGAGTGAGTTACGCTGAGGGGGTACCGTAGGCAGGCTAAATACATGCCACATTAATGGCTTGTATTCATACCCAATTCTTAACATTTCGTCACCGAGATAGGGGGGGTACGATTTTGTCATTGTAGATAGCCAAGTAGGTATCCAACGTCCCCAGCCACGTTTTTTGCTGGGTAGTTTTTCCAGGAAATTCTCGTTGTTGTTGGATTGTTAAAAAAAACCAGAGTTCAACGCTTAGTTTAAACGAACCGCATTACAAAAAACTACGAGACGAACGTATTTCTAGTTTCGAATCTTCTTCAGAAGAAGCCTCTGACCTATGTATATTGACGAATAACGGAACCCTCAAGTGGCGCAACAAAGTCTAGACGCAGACCTAGAGCGAAAAGTAGTAGTGGGCGAAAGAGATTTGTGTATGCTCGGACTCAGGATTTGTATAAAAAAGAACCGGGCTTATTAGCAGAGCACGTGCGAGAACGTACGAACTGGCAGGGTCACACAGAGAACGCCACTCCTAGAGTGGAAGAAAAAAAATAGGTATGTATATTTAAGACTCTGGGGAGAGGTATACTCCCCTACTGTCTCAAATATGGGTCGAATGTAACGAAACGCAGGCGCTAAATATTCGCTTCCAAAACAACGGATAGAAGCACCAATGTATTACACTCCACCGCAGAAAGTTTGATGACTGGGCAACCTATCATGTCAAAAAGCGACATGGAATTTTTGACAGGAGGATTGCGCACCAAAAAAAGCGCACGATCATGATAATGAAGAGTAAGTTTTCAACCAGCGCCGAAGCCAGACGCAAACGTGAGCAGGAACAGTGAGCTTTCTTAAAAAAAAAAACCGTATAACAAGTTTAGGGCCCGAAGTTCGGCACCACACCCCTCGTCCTGAGGATTGGATAAGGAGGAGAGAAAATAACAAGAAAAAAAAACGTGTAAAAGATTGGATTAAGACAAAACAGGAACTAATAAAAATACTCAGAATTGAAATTGTTTGCATTTAATTTTTTTGGTTTTGCAATTTTCAGATTTGAAATTCTACTATAATCCATTACATTAAAAAAAAAAATTTTTCAGTGCTGATGGATACGAGTATTGTTGTAACAATAAATTTTCGCGGTTGAAGAAAAGGAAGAGGGTCCGTTGCAGAAAACGGACTAGTTTGAGAACGGGCACCTTTTTTGAAGGCTCTCATCTCAGCATTTTCCAAATACTGCTATTCGTTAGCTTGTGGGTGGAAAATCATTCGTTAAAATACATTGGGAAACATGCCAAGATAAACTCTACCAGTACATTGGTTAATTGGGCTTTGTACTGCCGAGAAGTTGTATTAGATGCAATGATAAAGAACAAGACGAAGATTGACGGTCTCGGCAAGATTGTGGAAATCGACGAGAGTAAATTCGGTAAATGGAAGTACCATAGAGGCCACCGAGTTGAAGAAAAGTGGGTTTTCGGTGGCTTCGAAAGGGAAACCGGCCGAATTTTTATGGTTCCCGTCGATTTCAGGTAATATATATTTGCAATATTTTTTCACTTGTACTAATGCTTTAAAAAATTTAGGGACAAGGATACACTTTTGCCCATAATAAAAGAGTGGATTGCTGAAGGGACCACTATCATCTCGGATTATTGGAAGGCATATGACTGCCTGGAAAGCGAGGGCTACAAGCATTTTAAGGTGAACCACTCTCTGCATTACAAAGATCCAGAGAGTGGTGCACATACAAATGGCATTAAGTCCTCGTGGAGGCATGCAAAACAAGTTGTATCTTCCTACGGTCGGAAGAAAGCTAATATTCTTGGCAATTTAGCCAAATACATGTTCCAAAAAATGTGTAATGAGCTGAAGCATATGACTGCCTGGAAAGCGAGGGCTACAAGCATTTTAAGGTGAACCACTTTCTGCATTACAAAGATCCAGAGAGTGGTGCACATACAAATGGCAATGAGTCCTCGTGGAGGCATGCAAAACAAGTTGTATCTTCCTACGGTCGGAAGAAAGCTAATATTCTTGGCAATTTAGCCAAATACATGTTCCAAAAAATGTGTAATGAGCTGAAGTTGGATCCGATTGTCGAATTCATCCGACTGGCCGGGCAGTTATCTGACCCCAACAAACGACCGAACGGTGGTAGTGGTAACCCCGACATGCCCGGATCGGACATCTCCTCCTGCGATGACTTGGTCGAGGACTCCGAGTAAAAAAGACCGTGTCCATCAGCTGCTAATTTTCACTGCAGTTTACGTAGTTTAAGTTAGTATTAAGTTAAGTTAAGTTTTTAATATTATATAATATATAGTTAGTATTAAGTTGAGGTTAAGTTTTTAATATTATATAATATATAGTTAGTATATAAGTTAGTAAATAAGTTAGTATATAAAAATTTTGATTTTTTTTTCTTTAAGATGTAGCATTTACTGTTAATTTAATGGAAATTCATCTTTTTGACTTTTTGAAATAATACCTTTCAAATTATTTGAAAGGCATAACTATTAAAAATCAACAATTTTTTCATTTATTTATCTTTTAGAAATGCCAATTAATTATACTATCTGTGATACTTTTCATTGAAATGTGGTCTTCTTATGTAATTCTTGCCATGAAAATCGTGAAAAATGGCTTCAGTTTGACTTCATATATTATTAACAGAAATGAACACTTTTTAAAATTTTCTTTATAGAGGGCCTTCATTAAGATTTTTTCTAGCATTATATTAATGAAAATGACATGTTAATTATTCAAGAAATAGGAAATATGCGTTAACCTTTCGTGGTCACCCTGGGTAGAATCGACCCGAGGAAAAATTTGGGCGTATATATGCCTTAGTCCCCGGCTTTAAATGGAACTTTAGTCGCCGTGTACCTGTAGTTTGAACTACCCTCTGTACTTAGGGAGAGACAGCGATTAGTATAAAGCGTTAGTTTCGAGTCAGCAGCTGAAATATAAACATCGTGCGCGCAGCCCGGGTAGAATCGACTCATGTGTGACCATAGTGGATATTTTCGGGAAAAAAAATCGAATTTTTTTTGTGTGTTTTGTGTTCTAAATAAGCGTTGTAACAGTAAGTATACATGGTGCACCTGCAAAATTTTTTTTTTTCGTGGAATTACTTGTAATTAACTTGTTCATATGTTACTAGATGGCATATAATTTACGAGCTCGCTCGTTCCAATCGCTAATTCTTGATGAAGATGATCAAGATTTCGGCGGCGAATCTTCTGGAGAAGAGGATGACTTAACTGTCATGTCAGAAGGCAGCGAAACATGTAGCGAAGTTGACGATATAGAGGTTGAGGATGCCTCTATGGATTCCCGTGTTTTAGATTCAGGTACTCGAGACCGTCCTTCGACGAATTTAAAGGGAAAAAACGGATTTGCCTGGCAAACCCGATTTCCAGAAAGACGTTCAGGTACGGCTGAGAATTCACTAAGGGATTTTGGGCGTGTTGTTTTGTTATAAACCTTTTATAACTTTCTAGATCGAGTGAGAGATCCCGAGGAAGTTTTCGTACCTGGACCTAAAGGCGACGCGTTAAGCTGTACAGAGATCTGGGAGTATTGGGAAATTTTATTCAACCGGCAGATTCTTGATATTATTGTTGTGAATACTAATCTAATGATAGAAAAAAAATCTATTCAAATAATAGCTGAAGGACGAGATCTACAGTCCTATCATTATCACACCGACGCAAAAGAATTAAAAGCTTTTTTGGGCCTTTTATACTATGCCGGATTGTGGAAATCGTCACATGTAAATACGCACGAATTGTGGAGCAAAGAAAACGGCATATCCTTCTACCGGTGTGTTATGACTAGAGCGAGATTCGTGTTCTTGTCGGTATGTCTGCGCTTCGACGATACAGATTCGAGACAGCAGCAAGATAGACTTGCTCCAATTCGTGATGTATGGGAGGTATTTATTAAAAATTGTAAACAGTATTACAACCCAAACAAGAACTGTACAGTTGACGAACAACTGCTTGGTTTCCGAGGCCGCTGCCCATTCCGGATGTTTATCAAATCTAAGCCCGATAAGTATGGGATGAAAATTGTGACACTGAATGATGCCCGAACAAGTTATTTGGTAATTATTACAAATTCATAAATATTACTTTGTGATGAATTCCTTCCTGAATGTAATTTTTTATATTTTTGTTTCAGATAAACGGCATTCCGTACTTAGGAAAAGGTCAAACAGACAGAACCGAACCAATTTCGGAATATTTTTTTCGTACCGTATCAGGTCCGATACACGGAACGGGTAGATCAATCACATGTGACAATTGGTTTACATCAATACCACTCATGATGAACATGCTGCAGCCGCCTTATTCAATGAAATTACCGGCACGATTCGGAAAAACAAACAAGAAATACCTGACGAAATGAAGGTAGCCGATGGAAATCCACCTGCTACGAAATTTTGCTTCACGCCAATTATACTTTTATTGTCTCATACACCGAGAAAATTTAAGGTGGTGTTGGTAGCATCGACTGACCTACATACATGTGATATACGAGATGACAAGCCGGAAGTAATATTACATTATAACCACACAAAAGGAGGCACAGACTGCTTCGACAAGCTGTGCCATTCCTATAGTACAGCACGACCTACTCGCCGATGGCCATTACGTTTTTTTTTCGGTATCCTTGATCAAGCCGTTGTCAATGCAAGAATTTTGCATATGTGCCACAATATCAATCAAGGCAATAGAAAAAAAGGTATGACAGCGCAGCAGTGCCTGAAGAAGCTGGTAAATTATCTCGTCAAACCGTGTCTGGAGGAACGATTTGAACTCGCAACCCTCCGACTGGACCTCAAAAAGGCCATTGCCGGAATTCTTGGGCGAGATGATTCTCCACCTGAACAGGAGCAGCGAATTACACTCCCACAGCCGGTAAGATGTAGGCTGTGCCCATCAAGACAAGATAGGAAAACCAAACGGCAGTGCAGCAGTTGCTAACGGCCAATGTGCGATTTACATCGTCTATATCTGTGCGTTGATTGCGGTTCACATGAGTAAAATAAAATAAAAATTGTCTATTAAATAATAAGAATAACAAATAATAATAAAGACTACATTACATTTATACTAAAAGTTAATTTCTTGGGAGAATAAATATCGTTTTTCTATTATACTTTATTTTTTCGTACTCCAAAATTGACCCTCTTCATATGTCGGAATAAATACCTTTTTGAAAACGCGCACCATACAACTATTTTTTTTCAAGGAGTAGCATATCTAAGGAGTAAAACGCCAAAATTTTATGAAAAAATTTTTAAAATTGACGAAGTTGTGATTTTCTTTAGCGAAAAGTGCCTTTTTTTACGTTTTCACCTCTTCATGATTTTTTTTTAACATCACGCCAATTTATTTTTTATAAATAAAGTGTTCGTACATCATCTAGAGCGTTTATTGCATGTTCCTGAATTTTTTCAAGCACTTCGGACAGATAGTTTTGACACAATACCATTTTGAAAATTGACTGGGTCGATTCCACCCAGTGTGACCACCGTGATTGAATTCAGATGTGTGACCACGGAGGGTTAAAAAAATTCTAATTTACGCATTTTAAAAAATGTTCAAGCGTTGTACTTCTAATAGCGTTTTTTCCAAATACAGTTTTGAGTTTCTTTTATGGGTGTCATAGTTTATATACCAGCTAATAAAATGGAGTAATTTTATTTTGTTTTTTGTTGCCATTAACGTGAAATATTGGTAAGAAAACAGTCATAAATCATCAAAATTGCATTTAACGTGCACATGGAGCCTAAATAAGTGGCGTATTGCACTAAATAAATGTTTTTAATAATCATAATTGATTAAAGTCATAAAATAGTAATCTAAAAAAATATACAGGGTCAAGTGACACGATTTTCCCTTGTTATAATTCAGTGTTTTGAAATTTTGATTGCAGAGCGCATGTGATAGACATAGAAACCATTCAGATTTTGACTGAAGATAATATAAAGGATTTATTACCGGTTATTGGGCATTGTGCAATTTTTTCAACACAAATAAAAATTTTGAAAGATATAAAAAATTGTGCTTATCCATCAGTAGTGAGTATTTCTGTGTTATTTAATATTACTGCTTCAGTTTCGATTAACGATTAATGTGTTTTTATCTCTTACTGTATACTACATTATTTCAGTCAAATTTACAAGGTCAACCAGGATCATCTAGAAGTAGCATTGAAGAATTTACATTGGTCGAAAATACTAACTTTTCCACAGTATCATTAACAAATCTTCTGCCTGATTCGCAACTCCCTCTGTTACCAGTGACAGAACAAGAGGTACCACAGAAATGTGTAAGTGAGCATTGTTATTAGTTTCATTGATGAAAGTATATACCATTAGCTTGGTTTATTATTTTGTAAATATTCTTAATTGGTTTATTAAAAATCCTTTAACGTCTTATTAATTATCACAATATGTCTTTTTCCGTTATGGGTTTGGTTTTTTATAATAAAGTAAAATAATTATTACAACGACGGATTTTCCCTCGATCGCGCAGAAATGCAGAGGTGCCGCTAATCATGTGTGACTTGCCCGTTGGGCACGTGTAAGCGGTTCGAGGCCGTAGCCCCGCGAATTAACCAAAAAAAAAAAAAAAAGTAAACACTTCAACAACAATATATGTGCCTTTCATTTATTTTTATATGCATTTGTAAGTGTGATCACAACATAAAATTAAGCTACAATTGAGATTGGATGAACAATGCGTGATATCAATGTGATCGTCGCGAAGTAAGTACTACTCAACACCTGCCGAAATGATAGCATGATTGGATGGTATTGATACCTGTATACATCACGGCAAAGAATTATGTCGTGGTTTTAACCTGGACCATGTAACACGGCGAAAATAAGATGTGCTCATGACTAGAGTCACTGTATACTCACACAACCTTCTAGTAGGAGTTCGGCCGATAGCCCAAAATTGGACTAGAAGACCACTACATAACCTGAAAAAAGGTCGTTTTCGTGCAGCCAAACTTTTAAGTTTGGCTGCACGAAATTTCGGTGTATAGGCGCATAGTATGTGTGCGCATAGTATGTGTGCATAGAATGTGTGCGCGAATTAAGGTTTTCTTTTGTAAATTTACGTACATTACCTATTTCTTTTATGGAAATTTCCTATTTTGTACCGAAAATTAGACTATTTCGAATTGATATGTGATATTCCCCCAATAAAATCAAAAAAATTTAAATTTACTGGTTTTCGACCTGAGCATGCATCGGCCAAACCTCAGGTAGGGTGAGTAGTGTGAGTGCGTATACAGGAACCTTACTCATGACTTCCTGCGACAGCAAGAAGTGTAATATCTTTGTTACATCGATTACATCGATGGAATCCGGGATTATGAGACTCATTTCGATAAACTGCACGCTTGCTGCAGTATGATTCAGCATGATATCGCCAAATTGACAAAGAAATGTAATCAATCCGATGTAAAACTAAATACTCTCATTAGCAACATATCTGACACCGACTCATCTTCGAGCGTATCGTCGAATACGGATATATCTACACACTCGACAGGCGGCGCAATATGCCGTAAATTAGATATTATACACGGAGATATAAAATCTATTAAACTTACTGCACAGAGCACGGATGACTCTCTTCTGAGCATGTCAGCTCACTTGATTAGCCGCGGAAGTGATTGTCCAGTTTCACAGGCTACAAGTGTCCAGTGCCAGACTTTGGAACTGCCTGCCGAAAATAATAGGACGGAAAAATCTTCTGTTAAGGGGAAGAAAAAGAAGTCAAAAAGAACGGATACTAATGAAAATAGTATGAACATTAATAACATACGGACTGGTTGCAGCATTGAGGAAATTCCAGAGCAACCTAAAAGCTTATCCCCTTCGTCATCCTCAGCCCACGAAATTGTTATTTCCCAGAATATTTGCGATAATGAGGACATTATGCTGCACCATAGGACTGCCTCGCCAGGATCCGAGATGTTTATTCCTCAAGAGCCACGTCTCTTAAAGCCGTGGAAAAACCGAAGGTTCTTTTCGTATCGCGGCTTGATCCAGATACGTCTGAGGAGGAGGTGCGCAATAACATTAACGTAACTTTGCAATCTAGTAGGATTAATTTACCGCAAGGATCCATTTCTTGCAAGAAAATTGTACCAGCTGTGCACATTGGTAATCCGCGGGTGGCTTCGTTTAGAGTCGTTTTGCCTATATCTTGCTTCGAAACAGTTGTAAAATCAAACTGCTGGCCTCATTCAGCTATTGTTAGAGAATTCGTTCCGCATCGACGCAACGCGAATCACGTTACTCGGCCAAAAAACTTACTTCGATCTCACTGTACTACGGCAACGTAAGTGGCATGCGGTCCAAGACTAGACAACTGTATATCTCTGCTGCCGCCTCTTGTTTTGACGTTGTCTGCATCACTGAAACATGGCTTTGCAAGAACTTCAGAGACGCTGAGCTGTTTGATGGCGATTATCAGATCTTTCGCCGTGATCGTCATCTTGACATCCAGGACGCTCCGGTTGGCGGTGGAGTGCTTTGTGCAGTAAATCGGAAATTCACCGCTGAAGTAATTGATATTCCGGAAGCTAACACCACCGAATTGCTCTGCGTTGCGCTGACTTTAAGTGACAAAAAGCTGTACATAATCACGACAAACATCCCTCCGTGTGCGTTACCTTTAGTCTACGAATCCGTTTTTAACGCTACGGATAGGATCTGCAATCTCATGCGTCCTTGCGATGAACTACTCATTCTCGGAGATTTTAATTTACCACTGGTAACGTGGTCTCGATCTGGAGATGAAGACTGCCTCATTCCGTCCTTCACCTCATGTCCTAGGCATGATGAACAATTTCTGGACTGCATGCTTTCAACAGGATTGCAGCAGATCAACACGAAAGCTAATACCTCTGGACGATACTTGGACCTTGTTTTCTCTTCCGATGTAACGCAAACAACAGTCAATCGTTGTACCTCACCACTATTACCGGATTCGAACCATCATCCAGCACTTCACATTCTTCTTAATTTTGATGCACGAGTTAATCACTTATTTCCTTCTGAAATAACATATGGCTACAATTTTAATAAAGTCGACTTTTCTGCTTTAAATCGCGACATCTCGACATGTGATTGGTTGGGTGTACTAAGTGAACCGGATGTTGAAATTGCCACTTTAGACTTTTATAACACGATCTTTCGTAGTTTCGCGCGATGCGTACCGGTCACATCGTCTAGACAGCCTAGACGTTTTCCATGGTTTGACGACGACCTAATACATCTAAAAAATTTAAAAACGAAAGCTTGGAAAAAATATTGTCTCTCTAGGATCGATTCAGATTACGCTTCTTACTCAACCTTACGCGACCTGTTTATCAGCCGGTCTAGTGCGGCGTATACTTCGTACGTCAATAATATTAAATCATCGATTAAGGACAAACCTAAGCGGTTCTGGGATTTCGTCAATTCAAAAAGGAATTCGGACGGATACCCAGCTTCTATGTCTTTTGATGATGTGGTGAGCGATAACCCTTCAGTCATTAGCAACTTCTTCGGGAACTACTTTCGTGCGGCTTTCACTTCTTCTAACTGTGATAATAGTTTTAAGGATCATAAACACTTGACAAAGTTTCCTTCTACTTCATTGGAGATGAAGGATCTCTATATCGACGAAGCTACTATTTTGAAATTTATCTCAAATATTGCAGATAGTTTTTCTGTTGGTCCTGATGGCATCCCTCCAAGTGTTCTAAAGCGATGCAGCTCTTCCCTAGTAGCACCCTTGTGCTATTTATTCAATTCTTCTCTTCGTTCAGGGGTATTTCCTAGTTCATGGAAATATTCTACTATTAGGCCGTTATTTAAGAAAGGCAAGAGAATGGATGTACGAAATTATAGGCCTGTCGCTAACCTTTCTTGTATTTCGAAGCTTTTCGAGGCTATTGTTTGTGATGTAATGAATTTTCATTGCAAATCAATCATAAGTCCATCACAACATGGATTCACTAAGGGTAGGTCTACCACCACAAATTTAATGGAATTCACTAATTTTTCCATTAAAGCAATTGAAGGTGGGAATCAGGTGGACTGCATTTACACTGATTTCAGCAAGGCGTTCGACAAAATGAGTCATTCCATCCTGACATATAAGCTACAATTACTGGGTTTTCCAGTCACGTTTATTAATTGGATCCGTTCGTATCTACTTAATCGCACTCAAAAGGTGTTGTTTCGCGGAGCCCTTTCATCCGATATATATAACACTTCTGGAGTACCTCAGGGGAGCCATTTGGGTCCGCTTTTATTTATTCTGTTCATAAATGACGTGAGTTCGGTTCTCTCCCACTCTAAAATTTTAATGTATGCTGACGATGCAAAAATTTTTCGTAATGTAACTAATGTGGCTGATTGCTCTCTTCTTCAGAGTGACTTACAACGGTTTTATGACTGGTGTACACTTAATTGTATGCCTTTGAATATTAGTAAATGTAACACTGTATCATTCTCTAGAAAGAAAACTCCAGTTACATTTGATTATAGCTTAGAAGGAAACCCATTATATAGAACTGACAAAGTGAACGATTTAGGTGTATATTTTAATAACGAAGTTACTTTTAATGACCATTTTGATTATATTGTTGGTAAGGCTAACTCCGTCTGGGGCTTTGTGCGAAGATGGTGCAAGGATTTTAATGATCCGCATATTACAACAATGTTGTACTGCACTTTCGTCCGTTCTATTTTGGAATATGCCTGCCCGGTATGGGCTCCATACTATGAAGTTCATATAAATAGAATTGAGTCGGTTCAGAGAAGATTCTTGCGATTCGCACTTAAAAGTCTTCCTTGGAAAGATTCACTGCATCTGCCTCCTTACCTTGAGCGTCTTAAGCTCCTGCCGATGGAGTCGTTGAATGATAGACGAGATGTCCTTAGAACGGTTTTTGCTTTCAAGGTAATTTCTGGTGATATTAACTCCCCGTCATTGCTGGAAGCCATTACTTTCAAAGTTCCATTTCGATCCTTAAGAGACAATGTGTTGCTGGATATTCCATACCATCGGACAAATTACGGTCAACATGAACCAATCACATCTCTTTCACGCATTTTTAACTATAATTACAGTCAAATTGACTTTAATATTTCTGTTCAACAGTTAAAATCGGCTGTATCTAATAAATAATGTAAAGTAACTTTGCACTTATTTTTTGTACTTATTTTTTTGCATCAACTTATATTTAATTTTTTCTTATAATTTTATATTTTTGTTATTATATATATTATTATTTTTTATTATTATATATTTTGTTATTATGAGTAATCAGTATTTGATGAATATGAAATAAATAAATAAATACTATAGATTTAGCCCGACGTCGTAAATAATATAAGAAACGCGGGACCATCCCCTTTGCTCATCGATAGGCAATGGAGAATAGGGCTGCTGTTCCGATCGGACCAAGCCCTATGAGGCTGCCAAATGTTCTCTCTCCGAGAAGAACCATTGGCAGTGGCGTGGCCTTGGTCCGGCCGCAACGGCACTGCTTCCATCTGCTGGTTGGCTTGACTGGGCCATAAGGCATCCATCCTTATGCTGTTATGACACTTGCTTTTTTTCCGTCTTAATCAAAGGCTAAAAAGTTCAGGAATTTGATGTGTTTATTCGTGCAGTCTATTCTTCAATTTACCGCTCTTTGCATGGTAGTGTGATTTGCATTTTTCCGGCCGAGTGATTTTAAAATTTTGCGCATTTTCAACCACTGTTATGAATAAAATAAAAGCAAAGAATGATAAGTTTGACTGGGAGGACGAATTCGTGCACTTTATAATCGAAAATGTCCACAGAAACCAATTGTTGTGGGATCCGTCTCATAAAAAATACGTCAATAAAAGTTTAAAACAAGTTGTATGGCTAAAAATCGTGGAAAAGTTTAATAAGCATTTCAAACAGGATTTAAATTATAGTAATTTCTTTCAAAAAATGTATATTTTAATATCTAAACAACATGTAATCACACAGATGCTGCTAAAAGAAGTGGTGCCGGAGTTGAACCGGTGGAAATATTGGAGGACGGCTGTGGCTGGAAGTATTATCACTCCTTAAAGTTCTTGTTAGCAAAAACTGAGCCACTGACGTCAGTTAATAGCTTCAGTTCGAAAAATTTAACGGTATGTCACATGCGGCTACGTCATTCTATTTCATCTGCATAAGTTTTATGATACATTTCAGGCCTTAACGGAAAGCACTTCTGCAGCATCAACTGAACTACGAGACAAAGGGTCGTCTCCACTGCTTCTGACACAAGTCGATTTAATGTTATCGCATGACAATAAGTCACAACACGTGGACCCATCCGCGTCAGAAGACGAAGAGATTTTGTCACCTGTACAGGAGAACCCAGGAAATAAGGTACATCCATCACCATCAGAAGGAATTACCACAACACCAGCAAATGAAATTACAATTCTGGAAAACATTGTTCTAAAGACTCCCCTCCCCCCCCCCCCCCGCATACCGATATATGTTGACACGAAATCGCCCACAGAGTCTCAGTTCACGCCATTATCGGAGGAAAGTAAGCCGGCAGACAAAAATTTAAATAAGTCCGGACACGTACACAAAAGGAGAAGGACACAACGTAAGACTGAAGCTGAAAACATACTAGAAAGATGCTTAAAATCTTCAGATAACATACAAAATCTTATCAAAGACCAACAAGCGAGCAACGCAGAGCTTCAGCTTCATTTGGCAGTTATATCCAGGAAGAAATCAACAAATTGGATGCAGGTCGACAGATTCAGGCGAAGCGAATCTGATTCACGATTTCAACCAATTTTCTAATAACTGAAGATTTGATAATAAGCAGAAAAACGAAAATTCGTATCGGGAAAATTCGTTCGGTCGTGTGCAATGTGTACAGCACCTAATAAAGACATTTTGTACTGAAGTACAATTTTTATTAATATACATATGTGTTTGGATTCTAAAATAAAATTTTGAATTGAAATGTATCGTTTTAATGCATTTTACAAAGTTTTAAAATATTCTTCCAAAGTTTTCCGAATTCTAATAGCGCTTGTCCTATTTCTTCCCAGAGAGGATGTCCTATTAAGTGAGTAATCTTCATAGTGCGAAGAAACGCATGAATTTAATACATCTTCTCTGTCAACCGTTCGTGATCAGTTTCAGTTTGTATGTTCCATGTTCTTAAAAAGTTGTGAAGACAAACCGCTGCAAGCACAATTTTGATGGCTTCGTCTGGTTCACGGAAAATAGGTGAAAATAAAACTTGGAATCGATTAGCAAGGATCCCAAATGCATTTTTAACGACCCTACGACTCCTGGATAACATTAAATTAAACTGAATTTGATCTTTAGTTAATAATAAATGCGAGTACGGTTTCATCATGTATTCTGTCAACGGAAACGCGTCGTCCGAAATTAACGTATAAGGTGTCTGAGTCGTAGTCATAGGAATATTCGCTGGTGGTGGGATATGAACCATTCCCTCTTCAATAGCATGTTTCAAGAGTTCAACCCCAAACATGCATCACCAATTCTACCGTTAACTCCAACATCGACGTAAATAAACCTATAACGGGCGTCAGCTATGGCCATTATTATGAAAGAATGAAATCCCTTGTAACACCAATAGTTCGATCCAGAAGATTTCAAAGGTTTAATTTTACAATGTTTGCCTGTAATAATAATTCAAATTAGTTTAAGCTGCATATACATATCTCTATGATAATTACCGTCAATTGCTTCGATGCAATTTGGAAATCCCCATAAATCATAAAAATCCTTAGAAATTTTTTTATCACACTCATTTTCAGGAAACTTTAAATAAGTGTCTTTCAAAACCTCGTAAAGAGCTGTCACTGTCACCTTGATAATTTTGGAAATTGTCGACTGCTGGATTCGAAATGTGAATTGCAAAAACGTTTATGTGGAGCCTAAAATAAAGTGAACATTTCAATGGAATTAGTTCATCGATGCACACAAGATAACTTGCCTGTTGCCAAATATGCCAAGGTGACTTGCAACCTTTCCGCAGGAGTAATTGCCGTTCTAAAGGTTGTGTCTTTCTTTTCTATACGGTGACCAACCATTTCCAGGATATGTTGAAACTGGACTGGAGTCATTCTCAACACCGTTTTGAATAATCGTGTGTCTTCATCTAACAATTCCTTTAATAATTTGTGGCTGAAACCATCATTTTCACGCCACTTTGAAGAATATTTTTTTTTTTCACAATTTTTTGCAGTTCAGAATGCGCCAAATAAGCACCCACATTTATAACTCATTGATTAGCAGCCGACAACAACGCAATATTCGTTGTTTTACTCATTTTTTTACAATAAATATTCCCAGATTTGAAGTTCACAACTTTTAAAGTATCACGTCAACTGAAATTAAGTGCGATCTCCCAGCATTCTTTTTCATGTGCTTCGAGAACTTATTCTTTTTCGCGCAAATTCAGCTGCAATTTTTGGGTGTTGCTTACTCTTTCGCTCTCACTGTAAATTTCCTTTAGAGTTTTTGTTTCATTCTTTCTTTACTAAAAAGTTTCAAATTAAGACGGAAAAAAAGCAAGTGTCATAACAGCATAAGATGGAGTATTCCTGTCTTAAATTTTATTCTGCTTATTATGTTCGGTCATCCGCCGGATGATTTCCCCCGGATGATCCTTCCCTCTATGCCTGTATCCTTTCACCCTCTTGTCCGCATCCTTTTATCGTGCATCTGGCCCCTCTACCTTGTCGGCCCACAACGAGCAGATTACATTCGTTCACGAGTCGAAGTGACATACTCACCCCCCCCCCCCCCCCGCCCTCCGACGAGCTATGCACGTGCTTTTATGCTAACTTCTCCGTCACTTCAATAGCCGCTCGTGGGACATATTTCGTCTAATGACGAAATAGTCAACGAAAATCCATAGGAAAGTTATTCTCCGTTTTGGTGAAGAAATGACGATTTCTTCCGACAGATGGAGGATGACTTTCCGTCCGCCAGGTTTGCGTCCAAATCCAAGACAAAGGCCTGGTCTTCCAGACGTTCTGCGGACCTCTTCGTTACAACGCTCTGTTTCGATACCTACGCACGAAGAAAAAATTTCGCCGTCCGAAATTCGCGCATTTCTACCCGAGTTTGGTGGAAAACCCGAGGAAAACGTCAATCCGTGGATTGATCAGGTGGATGCAATCATGGAGAGCTTTGAGGTCGACGATAAGGTATTAAAAATCGTCATGGTGCAAAAGCTAACGGGAAGGGCCCTACCCTGGTTTCATTCCAAGCCCGAACATATTAAGATGTCAGTGGAGTCACTTTGCGTGAATCGGAAATTGCTGTTCGGAACGAGGCCCAACACAATCACTCTTCGAAAAAATTTTGAAGCGCGGACGTGGAAGAACAACGAGCCATTTGCCGATTATTACCCAGCGGAACTTTGTGAGTATTTGATTGACGGCTTTAACAATCCAGTACTTCAGTGTCAGGCGAGAATGCAAAGTTTCAGCGCGTCAACGAACCTGCTGTCAGTGATGATCAACATTACCAAAAATGATCGGTGTAATAAAAATTTCATAAAAGCTGAACCGAAAAGTGATAAGCCGAAATCGGCAGAGATGAAATGCTACAATTGTGGCCAGCTAGGTCATTTTGCGGATAAGTGCAGTGCACGGAAAATCGAAAGAGGCTCCTGTTATGGCTGTGGAGAAAGTGGTCATCTTTTGTCGCGATGTCCACGACAAAGTACTTCGTCGCCAGCTGCGAGCAGCTCTACATCGTCCGGTAATACCTTAAGTATAAATAAAGTAAGTAACGAATATTTCTTTGATTTCAAAATTCAATCATTAACCCTCTAACCGGCAAGCGTTCCTGTAGGAACGCATCACAAAAGTCAAATTTTCTTGCTGCCTGCAAACATTTACCTACGAACCTGAATTAAAGTCATATGGTAGTATTGTAATGAGCACATTGTCAAAGTACGAACTCGATCTGATGTTTCGTTAGACATTTATGAGTAGCTTTGTGTTAGAATTCGTGGTAAGAGCACGCAAAATTTTTTTTTTCGGTACACAATTTTTCAATTAAAAAAAAACCGGATTACAGCAGTTTAAATTCATTCGGATTTTTTTTCCGCGTTATTTAAACCTTTTTGAAGTAAAAAGTGTTATTATCTAGTGACTTGGTAGATTACAACGCAGTGTAGGTGAGTAATTGTGATGCGGTCCTACAGGAACGCTTGCCGTTTCACGCTACATTTTTTTCTTCTTTGCTTTTTTTTCATTTGCTCTATTTTTTCCTCACCTTATGCATAGAAATGAGTAACAGAAGGCAAAAGTCATTCAAATTGAGTGAATTAACCTCTTGAATTCGGTCGAAACTGATGACAGACTTTTTGTCGTATATGAATCACTTTCAGGACATTCAATATACATTACCAATGACTCAAATCATCTTACCAAAAACATCAGTTTGTAGAAAGAATCAACGTGTCAATAACCAATATAAAGGAATACCAGGAAGCCTGTCCCTACCAGGCATTGCTGGGTTTTTGATCCAGAGATCATTACACCTACGGAACCATCTCGTTATATAAAGAATATCTTGAAGCATGGTAAACTAAGAATTCAGGCGAGTAATATTCAATCCAGCACTGAGCGTACTTATATCCTATTACTGAAATGATACATGTTCAGTCCTCATATGCAAAGGACTATACTCTCCACTGAGGGATAGTTAGTTCGAAAATTGGATAAAGACTGGAGAGATGTTTAAGCTTCATATTCAACATCCACCATAAGAACAAGGGCTGTCTATCTTTCACCTCCTCACTGGTGCCTTCCCTCTTCAATACTTTCAAAGTGATCACTTGTGGGGAGCTGTTTTGCGGCCAAACACTCAGCCCGAAAACACTCCTCAAAAATTGGATCACAGATCCAAGGACGCTGGTTGTCATTTCGATTCCTATATAAGGACGAGAAATCGAAGAGGCGGCCAGTCGTTCTCCAACCGGCGGGCGACCTGCAACACACTGCAAATTGATGACGCCGATAGTTTTCACTGCAGTAACACACACACAGCTGCGCTAAAACAGCGGTAGCAACCAGCCGTACACAGCGGTTGCACCTTCCGCTGCAGCTGGCATCATAGGTGCGAAAGACGTCAATCTTGGCACGAGCCAGCGATGGTGATGGCGCGGCTCGACGGTAGCGACTAATGCCGTCGCCGCAAAGACGATGGCTGCGACTTCAGCCATCGCAGCAAAGACGTCGGCAGTGACATTACACAATTTTTCAACGACGCCGCGACCTTTACACCCCCAGACACGCAACGGCACTGAATACTGCCGACGCGTCGACATCAGCCACGGGGTCATCTCCAGTACTCTTTGAAATCACTAGTTGGGTGAGGAATCTGTGCGTATGCATATAGAGAATGCATATGTAAGGGCCAATTTATAAAAACTAACAGAGTTTATCAGGCTATTAACACACTAATTTTAAATTAAAAAAGATAGAAAAATGAAAAATTTATGTCTACCACTTCAATCTAACTGATTTCTACTACTAAATACCGAATACTCCATGCATTTGTAACATTAAATTAACGCGAAAAAAAAACTAATTAAAGAGACTTTTTGTCCTACATGAATCACATGCAGAACATCTACTAGTTGTTAGAATAATCTTTTTCACTTTCTTTCCCCTTTTATGTATCTTTTTTCTTTGTAAGTTTTGTTATTCAGCATAAAATATCATGCTCATACCTTTTTGAATTTTTTACACTTAACCCGGCAAGCGTTCCTGTAGGAACGCATTCGTTTTTTCTACCCGGCGACTGACTGCGCAGGTATTTTTGTTTGAAAATTGAAAGATATGTTTTTTAGACTCAGATTTATGATTAAAAAAAATTCCCAATGAAAAATATTCACCCGTTCAATTCCGCCGGTTAGAGGGTTAAATGTAAATGCAAAAGCTGTTTTGGATTCTGGTAGCCCTGTGAGCCTAATATGTAATGACATTGTTCCTAAGTCGTTACATTTAGACGCTGCTAGTTCTATTTATCTATTTGGAATTAATATGTAGTAGAATTAGTAGTAGCACACTCAACGAAGCTATTTCCGATACTCTAGTACAAAATATATCAACAGTAAAATTTAACGAACGGAATTCTCCCTTCTTGATCGATCCGCGGACGACGACGAACGTTCTGTATTCTAAGCCATTTTGTAAAAATTACTTGAAATAAATTCATTTTTACTAACGACTACACAGGTAAATTTGAATATGAAAAAAAAGTAAGTCGATAAAAGTTTTCCTCATTTTTTTTTTTTTTTTTTTTTCAGATATTGAATCAATTGTAAAAGACGCAAGCGAATTCTCAATGCGTTTCAAGGAGACAGTACTGTGCCAACGGCCATAGATGAGCTTGTAACGCCAATGCAGATTTTTCGCTACTTTTTTACTGACGAAATAGCAAAAATCACAGCCGCAGAAACAAATCGACACGCATTGGCTGAGAATTTATGTAAACACCGTCTTCAAAACAGATGCAACAGAGGGTGTATAGATATATCGGTATTTATTTATTTATTATTGGCTATTGGTCCCAACATTCTTTCTCCCCTATTGCAAAAACAATGCCAGTGAAGCGGTTCATGAACATAAAAAAGCTGTAGTGACATCTGTGGTTGAATTTGTGTGGATTGCATAATTATTGCATTGTTGTCAATCCACACTAGATCCACACAAAACATAAGTTCGATGGTGGTTTTTTGTTTCGAGAGGAGAGTTCTGACAGCGACGGAAAAAGATGGAGGGCTGAATTTTCAAGAAAAGAAAAGATTAGTTAGTTTTAGGAAAATATACCTAGTTTTAAAATGTAGGAAAACAGATAGAATGAAATAGAGAAAATGATACGTTACGTTTAGTTTTAGTGCGTACGAAAAGAATATGGAATAGAAATAAGGTGTTCCCCGTGTCGTGTTTTGTCATTTTTTCCGTCGTGGAACCGAAAGCGAGCGATTTATTGAATTTATTGCGTGGAAATTTCTTGCGTTCGTTGATTTTGCTAATATTGCTAGTGTCAATATAATATTAATGACTACGGAACGAAAATTTCCGGTAACGAGTGGTGACAAGTGCGAAACGTTGACTCAGTCCCGGCCTCGTAGAAGCAAAAGATCTTGCACAGTCGTTGTACCGACTTGGCAAGAAGATGTACAGTGGCTCCAAAAAGTTTTGGCACAACAAAGTTAAATAAAAGAAATTCAAGAAAGAAGGAGGTTACAGATTAAATTGAATTAAAAATAAAGTAAAAGCAAATAATCAAAACACAACAAGTAAATAAATACAAGATAAAAATGGAAAGTTAAATAATTCAGAGCAAGAAAAAATGATATAATAGAATAAATTAAATTATAATTTAATTAAAGTAGAAATAAATTAAAATTAAAAAAATATAAAAAAATGACATGACTGAACGAGACAGAAACAGACTTGGACAGATATAAAAAAAAAAAAAAATAAAGTTATAATTATATACACCTCAAAATGCAGTGAGCTGGAAATAACCAGGTAATTTTTCTGGACAGATATAAAAAAAAAAAAAAAATAAAGTTATAATTATATACACCTCAAAATGCAGTGAGCTGGAAATAACCAGGTAATTTTTCTTTTACCTTATATTTATTGATTTTTTTTTTTTTTATGATTTGTTTGGGTTTTATTATTTTTTTTTTTTTAGTTTTGAAACGGTATTAAAAATGGCTCAATAAATAGCCAATAAGATGGATCTTCTCGTTTGAAGACCTTCCGCCCACTCATATCTCTCTCTAGGGGCCATATTCTAAACATTTTACTTCAGGACAGATATGGCTAAGGTAGGGTGGGCTAGACGGCGCACAATACTAGCGCCTGTCGAGTTGTTAGGAGTTTTCTCGGTCTCTCATGACCGATTGGGAATCTTATCCCAATTTTATCACCCGGGTAAGTCGGCGTGAAATTTTTGTTGTACAGGCCAAGGGTTTTATGGCCTGGAACGCGAACAACGTACCCCCCCCACAGCCGCAGCTAGCCCGGAAGCCAGCAAGCACGTCGCTCCAGTTTGCGTTTCAGCCACCAATTCGGACGTAGGTGGAGTTGGACCCCTCTTTCCCGATCCTCAACCTTCCCTTCGATTATTTTGACTTTTGCAAGTCAAAATAATCACTCCAAGGCCTCCGTTCACAACAAAGCATTTATCGTTTGAAGATGAGGCCAATCGCAAAAAGGAAGGAAAGCAAGGTTATGATGCTCTCTTTCGAATCCGAAAAATAACCACTAAATTGAATGATCGTTTCGATTCCGATCCCAAAACGGCGGGACTCTGTGTGGACGAACAGATGTGTTCAACAAAGATGAGACATCAAATAATAATCATATTTTATTTTACGTGTGCAATCTGGAGAAAATGGCAAAACTACAGAGAAGAAGAAAGGAGTAACTCAGAGAGAAATGGGACTATCGACATCGTGAAAGAAAAGCTGATCAAAAGCGTCGGAAAATTAAAAGGTACAATAAGGAAGTGGTAAAAAAAAGAGAGAGAATATGACGCGGAAAGAAAGCGAAATGAACGAATGGACAAATTTTTTAAATATAGAGAATCGTATTTTAATAGCCTCCATGGGTTCAAAAGTTGAATTTTCTAAAGTGATAATTAGTGCTCTAAAATCGAAATCTTTAGGCCCCGATCAAGTTTGCTGTTGTTGTGCAAATCTGTTTTTCCCACATTTTGTAAAAGTATTTAATTTCGAAAAAATTAAAGCTCAACTGATCAAGAACATTGATATAGATTTAAAAATATTTTTCGACAGCATTTACAATCATTTTTCTGAAGTTATATGCGACACATGTAATAAATACACTATGAAACAGTGTTGCCAATTTAGCCGAAAATAGGCTAGATTTAGCCGATTTCATCGAGATCTAGCCGAGGAAATTTCAGTTTAGCCGACAGCCGAAAATTTAGGCGATTCGTGTAATAGGGGATGAAAAAGGTATCATCTGAAAATCCTTAAGACCGACCATAGTAATAGTTTTTGCATAAAAGAAAATAATGTTCATTGTTTGATGAATTGATTACTGTTGTGTTAAATTACTAAATTTCATTTAATAAGATCTCCTAGTATAATTTTATTTATCAATTTTGATAACTGTCATTATAATAACTGTAGTTATTTTCTCGACTTAAGCTGCTATCGCTTTTTACCACATACATATTTATGTAATTAAAGACATGTAGAAGAACTGTGTAAAAATAGGAAAAAGTTTATGTAAATTATGTGTAATGAATTGATGTATATTTTTGTAATTTAGAATAAAAAAATTTTATGATTTTTTTCTTAGTAAGTGTGTTATTCCTGTTTGCAATACATTTTGATCAAATTAACATTCTCTTACGATCCAGAAATTAGAACAACAAATAATATCTAGCCCATAGAGATATACATACAATATACTGGAGATGACATGCAGCCAGGGACCAGCATGCAGCGATTGAGTGCAGACGTCGTCGCATTCACTTTAACACAAAACAACAACAATTGACATAACGACGCTAAAACAACAACAATTTGATATACATAACTATCCTGTTTTGTCTCACTTCTCTGGCTTCAATGCGTTTTATAACGTATTTTATTAAACTGGTAGCTTGATTTAGCCGATTTTGAACTGTCATCAAGCCGATTTTCAAAATAATAGTTGGCAACGCTGCTACACGGAAAGAAAACACATCATTTTAAACAAACACTGACCACATTTGAAAGAGTTTTTTAACTTTTTCTAGTTGAATTAAACACTTTGTGCTTAACTCAAATAAAACATAGTTTCATTCGACAACATTTTTCAAAAGTTCGCTTTTGAAAAACGCATTCAAAAACACCTACATCAATTCAAACGTAATTTTATTTGGCTTAAATTGACAATTTGTTAAATTTTTATTCGAACTCTCTCAATGTTTGAATCAAATGTGTCATTATTTATTTGAAACGCCGTACAAAACGTGTAGAGGCCAGTCTACACATACACACACATTCTAAGAACGCTATCATTCCAAACAGACCTAGTTTGCTTTTGTTTCAAATATGCTACGCAGCTGCTGGCTTAATGTGAGCTACGAGTCAGTGTGTCAGTCAGTGTCGCTTGCCTTTGTTTTCAATGTGGAAATCTTGAAAATTGTGAAAACTGTGTTTACATTTTTGTTTAAATTGTGTTTAAATTGTGTAAAATGAACGTCGACATAAACAGTATCGAGATTATGTTTCTCGAGAATGACGACGATTTACAAAAATTATTGCAGTTATGAAATATGGAGGGCATTCGCGGAAGGCTTAAATGGTTTGTGCTTATTCGTTGTATATGCTGTGGACTACTACAGAGATTGGTGTCGGCATTGAAGAAATTCAATACCTTTCAGAAAGTGACATTCAACAAATTTTTTTTTATGCAGAAATCGGTACAAAAGCGAAATTCAGGAGTAAACTAAGAAATTGAATAAGTTCATTGGTAAGTAAAATATGAGCATATTTAATTAATTAAGAAAATTAAAACCAAAAATATGAAATGTGAAATGTGAAAATTACGTTGAAAAATTTCGAACGGCAAAAAAGTGACAGTCGTTTTGCCGGGATGTTTTTTTATAGCGATTTCGGTACCGAACTTTCCTCCGCCAAATTTTTTTAACGAAAAATAAAAAAAAAAAATTTTCTCTTCAAGTCCGCCAGATTTCCATTTACTATTTGTATATATTATAAATGGCATATTATGTACTATAGTTCACAAAGTGATACATTATAATCAAGTTTGTGACTTTTCAGAAGAGCGATGATACGTTATCAATAACCAGTGAAGTAGTAAACTGGGTGAATTTGTTACCAAGTGAAGTCGTTACCAAATGATTCAAGGTACACTTCATCTTCTTCCGAAGGCGCAACAGGTTTCAATGCGCATCAGGTAAATACCTATTTTTTCCTAATAAAGAGTATCTGTTTGAAAATATATTATTAATAATTTAGGTTAATATAAAAGAAATACTTAGACGATCAAATAGAGGGAAAGTTACGTTAGAAAACTATAACTTCAGTAAAACACTATCACCGAAAGATCAGCAAAGCATTTCGAACATTTTAACCGATGCTGCCTTAGCAAAACACAGCAAATTAACGGTTGAGGATTTAAAAGTCTTGAGCCAAAAGATAGTAGAAGAATTTTCCGGTGAAAATTCGGTATGTTTTTATGTCTATGTTTCAAATGTATTAATAATTGATTCAATATTTTTTATAGATTACTTACTACGCTCCAAGAGCGAACACAAATAGAAGAACAAGTGGTAAGTTACACGATTGGTACTACAATGTCAAAAATAAGGTGAAGAAAATAACAGACAACGAACTGGAAAGTCATGCAATTAATATACCTGAGATCGATGAATCAATCGCGCTTAAGCTTTAGTTACAATGGTTCCGATCCGATCCGATCCAATCCGGAAAACGGAGAGTGTTGAGTTTCTCCATCCGACACACATTTAATGGGAAATTCGCAAAACACAAAACGGAGGGGTAAAGTTGACCAACTTTCAACTTCTATCCGTTCCGACGGTAAGAGGTGAATTATTGAATTTCACCACCTCTTTCACATAATTCACCAGTCACACGATCAGTTGAAATTCCGCTGTCAAAAGTTGTAATGGAATGCCTAATTAAACATCAAACTTTGCCCACTGAGCAAAACTCTTAACTGACAACGTCATTGTGAATGGATGATAACGAATTTTCACCACGCGAACATGGCGTATACGAGATCACCAGAGGTGACAAGAGGACGAAAAGTTCAAAAAGAAGCGAGGCGTGTGCCAATCTTCAGGCGAAACAGTCGCAAAGTGAAAGTTTTTATCCGAAAACCCGGCTCCCGGGGACGAATACGATAGGGAAGTAGCTCAGGAACGACAAAAAACTGTTGTTCAGTGCTCCAAAAGAACCTAAAACAGGAAATAGGTTAATTACCCGGCTTCCTGCGGTTGAACAAGAAGGGAAGCGGCTCAGGAACTACGGCAGGTGGTCTTCGGCAGCCCTCCAAGGAATTATCTCGAGGACAGTAAGAGGACCGAGATCGACATTTCCAGCAAAAAGAAGGAAAAATCGCAGTGGGATTTTTTCTGGTTCGTTATGCATTTGATTATTTGATTAAAAAAATACCTAATTTAAAGAAAAACAAAATGAAAATCCAAGTCGATAATCGACACACTCCGTCCAGCCGGATTGTTTTTTCTTGTTGTTATGGCCCTGTTTCAAAAAATAGAATACAAGAGTTACGGCAGCCTCTGTCGTGGGCCGGTCTGACCCCGATCTTTCATATGCAAGCATGCCTCGTATCGGCAATTGTTATTTTATATTCGATCTACGTCATAGTTTCCGATACGAGGTGATGCACTTTATTTAGTACAAGGGTGGGACACCTGTGCCCGGCGGTCAGAAAGAAAAGTGCGACATCGGCTATCGATCAGCTAAAAACTAACTTGCGTCGATTCCGAGAGTTGATCGATGGCCGATGCAGATCAGCAATTATCGGCTCAGTGAACATTAACTGACTAAGCGATAATTGCTGATCGAGATTCCCAAGTCCGGAAAACATCGAGTTTTGGTCGCGCCGTCAAACCGGATAGGTCGGTTTAGAGTCTTGGGAATAGAGTTGACAAGATAAAAATTGTAAAGTGTTAGATATTTGCTAGAGTTGACAGGATAAAGATTGTAAAATGTTAGATATTTGCTAGAGTTGACAAGATAAAGATTGTAAAGTGTTAGATATTTGCTGAATAAAAATACTGTTAACTTATACCGAAAGTGTTGTGTTTATGTGGAGTGTAGTGTCTTTTTCAGGTAGTTTTTGGAAGGAGACACGGCCAGGAACCGTTGGCCACGACACCTCCACGATAAGCCCATCTGGCACAGCTGATAATATGGCATTCACCGATAAGCCCATCTGGCATTAAAAAGGAGATGCATACAGCATCCGCTGATGAGCCGATCTTGCATTAGAAATTAAACACATAAAATACCGCATCCGCTGATAAGCCCTTCTGGCACTAAACGCATCCCTTCACTCAAAAAACTAGTGCGAAGTGTTTTAGTAATAAAAAATAGCTGGCGCTTTCTATCTATATATGCTAAAGTTTATAACCGGGTGTAGTACAAACTACTGATTACGTGCTATATAAAATGGAAACTTGAGTCAAAAACTATTAAATCATAAATAAAACATTTACAGCTTTTTAATTTAACTATATTGGCAATGCATTTTAATAGCGTTTGCAAAATTACTATGCCATGAACCATATCAACTAATGCTGAAGTTTATATCTTTACCCAAAAAAATTATATCTAGGTATATCACATTTTTTATGCAATAGTTGCCTTTTATATAATAAAAGTAGCAATGGTATTGTAAGTACCGCTATAATGAGTATGTGCTTTCTGCTATTTTATTTGTAACAGTTCTAGAGGTATATTGCTGTAGTTGTTTATCCGCAGCGGTAGCACTGCTTTACAGAATGGTTGTGTATGATATGGGCTATGTCCAAAAAGTTATCAGTGTTCAGCAATAGCATGTGCCTACGGTGACAAATACAGTCGCAAAAAGTATAGCCGACAGCGGAATTTGCTAAAAAGCACACATCTTTGTCGTGTAAATGACGACTAAAAGTTACATATATATGTGTGTGTGCTGATCAAGAAACAAATGCACCGCATGGCTCGGCTCGACTCATTACATTGTGTTTATTTCGTGAATCGTGATGATGGATTTTGTGAGTGAAATTTTAAACCGTTGGGGTCTACCATCTTTAATAGAAATCTTTCGAGGCAAGTATAATAAATATAAAATATATAAATTCAATTGTTTTACTGTGTTTGGCAAAAGAACGGAATTTGTATAGCAACTATTGCTATGTGAACTGCAATATTTACATTATGGAAATGAGTCTTGTACTTTCAAGTTCGTAAATGTTTGCAGTAAATTGTTTTTTGTGAACAGCGATGGTCACGTTTTGTTGAGGTGTTAAAATAAATATTTTTAAGATATTGTGGTGAATTAATTCAGAACATAGTGAGTGATAGAGTATCGATAAAAAACGTTAATAGTTAAAAGTAATGTGGAACAAATTTTTCTATTTAAGTGTCCGTAAATGCATACAGTTTTTTTCGCGTTTAGACAATGGCGCATTTAATCAGCATTAAAATCTTTTAAAAACTTAAGAAAACCCGACGCTTCTTTTTGAAATATAGTTCAATTATTACTGTATTGCACAATCATAGATATAACTTTTCTAGTTTTCGAGTTGTGAATAATTTCGAGGATTTTAGTATGTATTTAAATGTACCATTCTTATAAACGTTTGCCAAAAATATCTGTGGAGGAATTTTTGCAAACAGTTTGTACATCAGGATAGGAAATATAAAACACAACCACAACCATTTTTTATGTTCTCAAAACTAATCATCGAATCACCCCGTATAATTATTTAGGCCTAAACCGTAAACATATTTAAAAATCACTTCTGAATAGCATGTTATAATACATTTTTCGTATAGAGTATATCTTAGCACTGTACGGTTTTTCGTTTTTCAACCTATTGTGAAATTTTTAGTTATTGTAAAATTGGTTATAATCGTAAATTATAACATTTTCAAGAATATTATGAAGGAAAATCTCTAGGGATTTGTAGTTTTAATTGATAATAAAAATAAAAAATCGTACGACTCAAAATATTCGTCCGACAGACAGATATTATTAATCAAAATACAAATACCTTCAAATTTTTTCTCACCATACTATTGAAAATTTTACAATTAACGATTTCAAAAAAAATTTGAATGCCTGTAGATTTCACAATAAGCAGATTAATTATAAATTTTAATATTTTTATTAGTTTTAATTAATTGATATTATTAATACACCTTTTGATTTAATTTTTATTTAGACGAGGAATTCAATCAAGAAGGTTTTGAAGCTCTAGACTATCAATCTATTTTAAACTTAATTCCGAAGCAAGGTTTGCGTGCAATATTTTGGAAAAAATTTAAATCGGAGTACAGATATGTAAATTTTTTAATTTTTAGCTATTAATGGTAATAAAAAATAATTTAAATATGAATTAACAGGATGAACAAAATTTAACAGAAACCAGAAGTAATAAAGTCCCTACCTTATCAGATGAAACATATATTGGAATTGAATCTTCATCAGAACATTTGTTAGATATCGAAGAGACTTGTTCATTTGCGATTGATGAATACCTTTCTTCCGAAAGCAATTCTATTCCACCTACAGGACAGGTTTCCTTTAAGGAGCTTAAAATAACACTCGGAACTGTAAAGAGTTACTTAAATTGCACTGATGGAAAATTAATCGAATTCTTTCACGAAAATAATAATTGCTTGGACAATTAACATCGAAATTTATTAGCTCGAATTATTACAGTAAAACCTCCGAAAGGCGGAACCCGCATAAGGCGGAAACCTTCCAATAGCGGAAATTTTCCCGGCAGAACGATTTTTTCGGTATACAGTAGAACCTCCGAAAGCCAAAAACCTGCGAAACGCGGACGGAAAAGAAAAAATGTGAACATTGAAACTCAAATACGCGGAAATGCAGACGCGAGAGCCGGAATATATTCCAAGAATCATACGCCTAATCGCAGTTTACCATTGCCCTCTGGCACCGCCAACTTAAACTCAGGCCGCGCACATATGACAGTTCGTCATGAGAAATGCCTCGATTTTGCCTCGATTGGTGACGTCATGGCTCGATCTCCATACAAAATCTTCACTCATCGAGGGGAAATCGAGGCATTTTCGCTCTTCGAAAATTCAGTTGCGCGGCTTTTATCCAGAGGGCAATGCCATGGGTCATTGGAAAGAGCCAAAAACCACGGTGCTTCAAGGGGATTAAAATTAATCAACTTCCTGTAGAATGGAAATGCAACAAAAAAGCTTGGATGACAGGAGCTATTTTTGAAGAATTTTTAAACATGCTCAACAATACTATGAGAAAACAAAACCGCAAAATTCTTTTATTCGTTGACAACGCTACTTGTCATCGGATACATCACTTATCAAACATTAAGTTAATATTTCTACCACCACGCACTACATCAGTTTTACAACCCTTAGATAACGGCATTATTCAAAATATCAAAGTAAATTACAGAAAGCTTTTGCTTCAAAAAGTGATCGCAAATATTGACTCGTACAAGCTGGCATCTGATATTGCTGTGAAAATTGACGTTCTTGATGCAATCACGTTTGTTAACCGATCATTGAAAATGGTCAGACAAGAAACCGTAAAAAAATGTTTTAAAAATTGTGGATTTATTTTTGAAAATGAGGAAAATATGGAAATTGAAATTGTGAATAACCCTGAAATCACGGAGATTCAGAATATGATTGATGTAATTTATAGTGATGACGATAAGGTAAGTGCTGCATCATACATCGACTGTGATAACGAAACTGTCACGGAAAATAGTGAAATTAACCTTGGCGATATTATGGATTTGAGTACCGAATATTCCGATGATACTGATCATGATGATTTTGACATGGAAACAGATGGAGTTGAATCTCTAAATAAAACACAGGTTGCAGACTATATACATGCTTTAAAAGAATTCGGAAAAGCGAATGGGGACCAAGAATTCTATGATAAAGCTGCAGATTTAGAAATATGTTTTAATAACTCTGTAAAAAAATCTAAACAAACCAAACAATTAACTCTGGATATTTTTATTAAAAAGTGAATTTTCTTTTCTTAATTTTCTTTCTTCTTCGTATATACATATGTAAATGCATGTAAGTAACTGAACTTGTAAAAAAAATATTTGAATAAACATGATGTAAATCATACTACATACTTTTTTATTCTAATCTAATCATTTGTTGGACATCATTAGTATATTTTATATTCAGTCCTCTGAAAGGCGGAAAACTTGCGAAAGCCGGAAAAAAATTTAGTCCCCTAAGGTTCCGTCTTTCAGAGGTTTTACTGTATATATAAAGAATATGAAACTTTAAATTACCCCAAAAAATTTAAAATTTGTACTGAAAGATTTCAGCAAATTTTGGAGGAAATAGTTACAATTTTTCCTTCAGAAAAACATGTAATATCTCTTTACTATTCTCCATATCAAGCGAAAACTAAAAAAATGCAACGGGAAAATTGTGGGATAATTACAATCATTTAAAAAATAAGCTTGGTAAATCTGACAAGGAAGCTTCCAATACGAGAGGATCAACCACCTTAGTTAATGAAACAACTTTTGAAAAGGTCGAATTCTTAAAAAAAAATCTTTCGCCTTGGGAAAAAATTCTGGAACTATGGAATGAGACGAAAGATTTCAGAACTTCAATGCTAGATGAGCATAATTCAATTTATGAATATTTTGAAAGTTTTCCGGTATTAAAAACGGACCGAGGGCATATTTTATTACTACAAGATTTTGATAAAACCTTTCCTGCAAATGCGAATAAATTCTATACGGTTTGGCCAATCGTTGAAAACAAACTAATAGCCTATGCCTCATTAAAAAAAAAATCCGGAAATAAAAAATATTTTGCAGCCGAAGTGTACTTTTAAAGGTTTATTACTTCTCAGCTATTTTCTAGCAAATTCTGTGTATTCGAAAACAAACAAAACGCAAAAACGCCGAAAGCTCACGAAAGCAGAAGTATTAAACAATTTCTTGTTGCTCGAAAAGGTACTAACTTTTACTAATTGAACAATTTTAATACTTTGTTACAAATTCGTTTTCTTTAAGGATGGTTATCTAGTTTTAGAAAAGGTGAAGGCTTTGAAAGAGCTTCAACTACAAAGTAAAAGTACATTCCAGCCAAAAATTATTCTAGTTGGGAAAGATTATGGTAAACATAAATATTTCATTAATGATAATAAATAATCACTCGTCCTTCTATATCAGAAAATATAACTGCTGCCTATGTTATCCTCGACGAAACATTGTATTTATTTGAAAACGCATTATGTGCTGTAGATGCGTGTTTTAAAATAATACATTCCCTCAACTGCTATTATTCTGACGAATCAAAACCAATTTGGATGTACTTACAATAGTACATTTATAACATAGAATCGAAGCTTGACCAGAAATTCAATAGCGTTACTTCACTTTATGCTGAATTATTGAAATTTTCGTAAGTAATTCCAAACTAAGTAATTCAAAATGCAATGTTTTATATGTAAAAAATCAGCAAGAAGCGCTAAAAAATATGTTAAACATATTAAAATTTATCACTAATTGGAATGTAAAAATTTAAAATGCTTAAATTGTAAGCCAATTAGATATTTTGCCAAGCTCAATTCTTTTAACAAGCATATTCAAAAACATTTTAATTTTAAAATTAATAACAATAATACAAAAATAGAAAATAGTACAACTTCGCTTCCCGTTGAAGCCCAATCTAATATATTGCAAACTTTTGATCAAACTCAAAGAATTAATAACTTATTTAACAAAAATAATATAAATCTGTCCTTAACAAAATTAGAAAATGTCATAAGTAAAGAAACTTTTTTTCTTATTAGTAAACTGTATAGTGATCATTTGATATGTAGATCAGCTATACAAAAAATAATTGATTTGATTAGTGATTATTTTCAAAGCAGAGAGTGTTATTTTACAAAATTTCGATGAACAAAAAAGCTCTAGTGTGCAATTAATTAAAGATGTTTTCGAAAATATACGAACATCGCTGAATGGTTCCAAGAGCGAGTACCTTCGAAAAAATATTTTTAAGAAATCTGAATACTATTTAGAAACTAAAGAAATTATTATAGGTAACAGAGTAGAAAAAGTGCGTCGCGATAACACATTCCTATTAAAATCTATAAACGTTACTGCATCATTTCTTTCGTTAAAAAATATTTTACAAGTATTATTTACTTTAGATGGGTTTTTACCTGCCATAATTTCTTACCTTGATTTCTTAAAGAAAGAAAAAAAAGAAAATGTGACTAGTAATTTAATACAAACTAATTTTTGGAAATCTAAATGTACATATTTGTTAACTAAAGATATTTCTTCTATTGTTCTGCCCATCACACTTTATTTTGATGAATTCGAAACAAATAGTCCATTAGGATCAAGAGCGGGTTTACAAAATTTAGGTGGAGTATATATATCATTTCCATTTTACCCCCCAAATTCCGATCAAAACTTGAAATGATTTTTCCAATTCTTTTTTTTAATGGATTAGATAGAAAAGTTTTTGGAAATAGAATATTTGAGTCCATTGTAGCGGAGCTAAAGTACTTAGAAACAGATGGGATTGAAATTGAAGGCCAGCAATTTTATTTTGTGTTATCAGTTTGTGTAGGTGACAATAAGGGTTTGAACTCAATGCTGGGGTTTACAGATTCCTTCAGTGCAAATTATTATTGTCGGTTTTGTAGATTGAAAAAGGATGTGTTACAAACATCTGTCGAAGAAAACAATAATTTTTTAAGAACGCTAATTAATTACGCTAATGATTTAAAACAAAAATCTGTTAAAGATACAGGAATAGTTTCGGAGTGTTTTTTCAATCAACTAAGAGATTTTAACGCAGTCGAAAATTTTTCGGTTGATATCATGCACGATGTATTTGAAGGCATTTTAAATTTTGAGATATCTTTAATATTATTAAGTTTCATTCAAAATGAAAAATACTTTACACTGAAGGATATTAATAACAGAATTAATTATTTTGATTTTGGAAATACCCCAAATCTTAATAACCCATCAGAACTCTTTTTAGATCATTTAAAAATGCACAAAATTAGATATTCAGCATCGGAAATGATAACATTTTGTAAATATTTAGGACTTTTAATTGGAGATTGGGTGTGTGAGTTTAACCCTAAATGGGAATTATTCTTAGCTTTACATCAAATTATTGATATAATACTGTCCGACATAGTCTCTACAGAAATGATTTCCTTGCTAGAAATGTTGATAACAGACCATCATAAAAAATTTATTGAAATATTTAGTTTGCCGCTGAGACCAAAACATCATTTGATGCTTCATTACCCAATGATTATGAGACAAATTGGGCCGTTAATTCAAGTATGGTCGATGCGATTCGAAGGTAAACTCAAAGTATTCAAAGACATTGCCAAATCAAATAAATCCAGAAAAAACATTTGCTTAACAATATTAGAACGGTTCGTTTGAAAACAACAAAATGACTTTCTAAAATTTGATATCAAAAATACTATTGATTTATTTGGACCTAAAATAACTGATTTCCAATTATCAAAAATTGAAAAGGCTTTATTTACATTTAATTTTAATGACTCGAATGTACAATTATATAAATGGATATGCATCTGTAGCGTTATTATAAAAGTTAGGAACTGTTTTAGATATTGGATACAATAATGAATATACACAATTTGGGTTAATAGAACAAATATGTGTAGTAAATAAAGATAAAGTTTATGTATTAGTTAATGAACTTAATGATTGTCATCGATGGTGCCATGCTGTAAAAAAGTCATTGAAAAAAGGGCAATTTGTTTAGAACATACTTATTTAAGAACATATTCTATTGTAGAACTGAAATCCACCCTTTTTGTTATTTGAATTCTTGTAATAAATTAGTGTTGCATATATTAATGCGCATAATACTTACAAAATGTATCGTATGTAATTATATATATTTTCTATTTTGTTTTTAAAAGATAATTGAATAAAAAATATTGGCCGCTATTCACAGTCGTCATAAAGTTGGCTTTAAGTTAGAGCTGATTTTAGTGTCATATAAATTATACGACACTAAAGTCATCTCTAACCCAAAGCCAACTTTATGACGACTGTGAATAGCGGCCATTATTTTTATTACAGTATTATTATTTTAAGTTTCATTTATTATAAAACTGAAACATATTTTTAGGAAATATTGCAATGTATGTCGCATCAGATGCATTATAGCTTACATTTACTGCAATTCACAATATATAATTTGTTATATTTAGTAAGTAGTATGGATATGCCGTTTCAAAGCCAGGGAGGGGGAGCCGAGCTTTTGTATGGATGACGTCATTGATTTCTGTGGAATTTACTCCCTGGGAGGTATTTTTGTATGATGACGTCATAGACTTGTATGAAGCTGTTAAGGAATTCACTCCCCCGAGTCAGGGAGGCGATTTTTTGAGGGAGGAGTTTTTTTATGGTTACGTCATAGACTTGTATGAGGCTGATAAGGAATTCACTCCCCCAAAGCTTTAGGTTTTTTTTCTGTTTTCCGTTGCATAAAATTGGGCGTTTTTCTTGTTTTGCATAAAATTGGGCGTTTTTTTTCGGGTTTTTTTTCCCGGTTGTTGCCAGTGTCTTAGGCTATCCGATACTTAGGTTAGCGGGGGCTTAGACTAGCGGGGGGCTTAGGCTAGCGAGAGACTTAGGCTATCCGAAACTTAGGCTAGAGGGAGGGCTTAGGCTAGCGGGGGGCTTAGGCTAAACGAAAATTTAGGCTAGCGGGGGGCTTAGGCTAATGTTTATGAAAAAGCATAGTGGGTGATGAGACAGCATATTTCTTTTGTTTATGAAAAAGCATAGTCATATTTCTTAATAAGTCTGCATATTTCTGGTCACCGGAAAAAGCATATCGAATTTCATGCATTTCTCGGATGAGTTATGTTTTAGTTAGCGTTATTGCATAATGTTGTGAAATTCAACAGGTATGTCTTTCTATCTATCTCTCTCGTCCTCTCTATACATGTATATATCTATCTATGTATGTCTCTTTCTGTGCCTATACCATATGTATCTATCTGTATATCTGTATATCTGTCTCTCTCTTTCTCTCTATGTATCTATCTCTCTCAATCTGTGTATGTATGTCTCTATTTCTGTCCCTCTCTTTCTGTGTATGTATATATCTATCTGTATATCTGTCTCTCTCTTTCTCTCTATGTATCTCTCTCTTTCTTTCTGTGTATGTGTATCTATATATCTGTATATCTATATATCTCCTTGTATGTGTGTTCGTATATAAACGATGGGCGATGGTTCTGAAAGCTAAAAAATCAAGTGAAGTCTGTCTTGCAACATCAAAAAAATAATCCAGTGAAGCCTGAGAAAAAATAGTGAAATTGAAAAAATCGAGTAAAGTAAAAAAGTAATATGAATTCATTTATTTGTGAATATTGTGGTATAAGCTGTTCATACAACAAGAATTTAAATAGACATATACAAAGTGTGCATCTAAAGGATAGTTCTAAATGTGAATTCTGTGCTAAAATATATTCACGAAAAGATAAACATCATGAAAAGTGCAGAGTAAAACTTAATCCAGTCCAACCGACTACAGCAATAATGGAACCATCAAAGAAATGTAACGCTTGTGATCTAGAAGTGTTAAATAAAAACTGGAACTACCATATTCGAACAAATTCCCATAAGAAAACGACTCGATTAGTAAACATTTTAAAGTTTTAAGAAATTCGTTTGCAGGAAGAATTGTATCATTATTATTAGAAAATAAAAATCGAGAAGTTATAGAGCCACTAAAATTTTTTGAAATATATGGAAAGCCAGTGATTGAACTCTTAAAAGAATATTTAGTAAAGCTTGGAGGCTACAAATTTAATATGGAACTTTTTGCTGTATATATAAAATATACTAAAAACAATAATGGCGATAATATTGACGTAGTGTACGATGTAAAATCTTTTCAAACAAAAATGTCTACTGTGCTGAGAGAAAATGAAATAGCTCCTATATACAAAACAATGATGGACGATATTTCTGTAAAAAGTGAAGAATTTCAAGAACGTGATAGTGGATGGACAATAGTTGAAATAAGCCATCTTGAAATTAATGTTAACAAATATAATCCGATATGAGGGTAAAGTATTATATATTCTTTCTTAAAAATAATATTTTAATTTTATGTTTCTAGTTGGAAACAGAGATAATGCGATAGAAACATATGTTTGAAAATAATAATAATATGTTAATAGATTAAAAATAAAAACCTATAAAATATATTTAAGAAAAAACTAATGATTGTTGTTGTTATTTAAAAAAAAAAAAAAAAAACGGATAGTCATTTAAATGAATAAACAAACCACCTTGGAGTCGATAAAAACAAACAAATCTTCGTTTTGGTAGTGGATTATGGATTTGTCTATTGCATATTGTTGTGAAATTGTTTTCTGGATCATTTGCTTATGAAAGAACTTTCCTGATGATATTAGTATAATTTCTCTTAACAAAGAACTTGATGTCAAAAAGAATTTTTGTAACTGAGACTGATTCAATTGAATTGAGATTTTTAGATTCATTCCAGTTTATGTCCTCTAGTTAAGAATCATTAGCTAAGAACCTATCTACAGATGACTTTAAAATTGTACGCTCAATATTTACAAATGATGTAGAGTTCAAGTTAATTACTAGGAAGGGCGTATTTCCTTATGAATATTTAAATTCGTTTGAACGATTGAATGAGTCTCAGCTTCCATCTCGTGATAAATTTTATAGCCGATTAACCGATACACAATGTTCCGAAGAGGATTACAATCATGCTTTAAACGTTTGGGAAAAGTTCCCTTGAAGACTATCTAGAGCTAGATTCAGTTTATACAATAAACCAACATATGTCCATAGGCTTTACGCTACTCGGAAATGATTATATGAAGTCTAAGTTTTGTGTTTAAATTATATGGATACTGATTCGGAATTGAACCCCGATAGCAATGTTTTCAAGACCTAGTACACTACCCCTAGGCTACACCCCAACCCGCTATTACATATAGTTGTAAACGTTTTTATGATTGTTCTTGATTGAAATCTTCTACAGTTGTTGGTGTTGCATTTCTCTATTGTTCTAAAATTCAGCCGGACACAATAATCACCGAATTAGCTTTATTGTATAAAGGGAGAATTGGACAGTGTTTTAATATTCAATTTTCTAATATGTTGAACTAAATAAAAAAAGTAATAATGTTACATATCTTGAACTAAATAAAAAAAGTAATATTGTTACATAAGTTGTTTTTATTTATTTTTTAGAAACAATCTTATCATCTATTCGTTTACTTAAAAGTATTATAATATCTTTTTCAAATGTTTTCATTGCAAACTGGATTTTTTTTTTTATCTCCCTTATTCTATTGTCAACTTCGATATTCATTAGCTTCAGCATTTTATCAATTTCTGTATCCACGTAAGCTTTTGTTACTGCATCCTCATTATTTACACCGCATATGGGGGGGAGCTGGGAGAGACTCGTGAGGTCCGTGAAGAAATCGCTGAAAAGTATAATGCCAACAAGACACCCGGCTGATGAATTACTTCGTACACTGCTCCTGGAAGTAGAAAATATTGTAAATTCACGACCATTGACATATATCCCGATAGAAGGCGCCAACGAAGAAGCATTAACACCAAATCATTTTTTACTAGTAAGCTCGAGTGGCTTCAAACCACCTGGTACATTTGGTGAAGACGCCTTAATCCTGCGAAACAACTGGAAGAAATCGCAGCATCTTACAAACTCCTTTTGGAATCGATGGGTCCGCGAGTATTTGCCGGACCTGACGAGGCGCACAAAGTGGTTGAAACGTACAAAACCGATCGAGAAAGGGGACGTGGTAATCATCGTGGATAACAACCAACCACGTAACACATGGAGAAAGGGAATAGTCGTCGAGGCTATACTTGGAAGAGACGGCCAAGCCCGTAAAGCAACAGTCCAAACCAGCAACGGGATTTTGACGAGGCCTGCTGTAAAACTTGCACCACTTGACATCCGATGTCCAAACGAGAAGTAGACCGTGCTAGCATCGGTGTACTGGGAGGGAGGATGTTAGGGCGGTTTCCAATGCGAACCTTGCTACGGCAAACTACATACTGTAAACGCGTCCAGGTCAATGGGCAGCCTTCTTTCTTTTACCGTGATCTTTGGCCACGCCGGTATCGTTTCGGAAAAAAACCACAAATTTAATAAAATTGTTAAGGTTTGGTCTAATTATTTATCAATTATTTTCATTGTATAAAATCACCGTATTTGTATTTATTTGTAGACACACAACAAAATAAATTGAAGTTTACCACAAAAAGAAATAAACTTTCAATTTTACTACGTGCCGTAATAGAGTTGTTATCAAATTGCATTAAACTGATGGTCTGATCAACTACAGCTCTGAACAGATATTAACCGCTTTTTGACCTGACCTGTTCTTATATTACAGCAGACCTGTTCTGATATTAACAGCTTTTTGACCTGACCTGTTCTGATATTAGCTGTTTATTGACCTGACCTGTTCTGATATTTACAGCTTTTTGACCAGACCTGATCCGATATTCACCTGGCCTGTTCTGATATTAACAGCTTTTTGAACAGCTCTGAACAAGTATTAACAGCTTTTTGAACAGCTCTGAACAGGTATTATCAGCTTTTTGAACAGCTCTGATCAGGTATTAGCAGCTTTTTGAACAGCTCTGATCAGGTATTAACAGCTTTGACAGCTCTGAACAGGTATTAACAGCTTTTTGAACAGCTCTGAACAGGTATTAACAGCTCTGAACAGGTATTAACAGCTTTTTGAACAGCTCTGATCAGGTATTAACAGCTTTTGACCTGACCTGTTCTGATATTAACTGCTTATTAACCTGACCTGTTCTCTTTTAGATCTGACCTGTTCTGATATTAACTGCTAAACCTGTTCTTATATTAACTGCTCGACCTGTTCTCTGCTCGAATATTAACTGCTGTTTCTATCATGTTAATATAAATATATCGAATCCTTTCCTATATCTTCCTTTTTTTCCAGAGGACTCTCTTTATCAATTACGAGGAAACCATATTTATCTTTCCAACACTTTACACAAATACTTTTGAATTGATCGAATGTCATATCGGAATTTACATGGTCGTTATAAATGTGCTTCAAATTCATATCATCTTGTTTGAATATTATTATAAAATTGGCATTATCTCGAATTAAATGCTTTGGTATTCTCGTATAGGTCTGACAGAGATAAAAACTATCTATATCATGATGACGTCCCATACAGAAATATGATCGAACATTATCTTGCTTTTCACTTGCAATATCATCGAAAATAAACACAGAATTAGATTCAGCTTCTTCAGGTGCAATCACTTCACTATTATTTGAAAATGTATGAAAACCTAGTCCAGAAATAGGACTTACAGCTCGCTTTAAATATTGATATTTCGGTTGATGTAACGATTTCGAATAGATGTAAATATTTTTAAATTTAACACCATTCCGATGCTCTAATAAGCAAACCATAACATTAGTTTTACCACAATTTGACGGACCAACAATTAGGCTTCGAATATTATTAGGTAGTAAATGACTATGTTTTATTTTATCAGCACAATTTGTCGCTATCAGTACAAAATGCTGATATTACAAATTGTGCTGATAAAATAAAACATAGTCATTTACTTTGACGTTGTTTAATAAACCGCATTCTGAGACTGACTAAGAAGAAATCGTGAAATATCAATGTTTTATAGCAAAATCATATAAAATGGTTGAATATCGTTTAAAATGGAATAGTCTACTAAAGGCAGTAAAAGAGATAAAATGATTGATCACAAATTCAGAAGTCACAGTCTACGGAAAGTTGTTGGTGGAAGAGGTTTAGTTAATTCGCTAATCAATAAATTGCCTATTGAACTACATTTGCCGGGCTATCAGTATTGTGGACCTGGTACGAAATTAAGCGAACGACTTGCTAGAGGTGATCCTGGAATAAATCCATTGGATCAAGCGTGTAAAGAGCACGATATTGGATATTCTAAATATAAAGAAAGCAGTGATCGGCACATACTTGATAAGATATTATCTGAAAAGGCCTGGCAGCGAGTTAAATCCAAAGACGCAAACTTAGCAGAGCGCACGCACGCATTACTTGTAACAAATATAATGAAAGCTAAAGTTAAATTCGGAATGGGTGAACCAAAATTTAGAACAGCTGTTCGTTCAGCTCGAAATGTTCTCAAAAAAAAGAAACCTGAAAGCATGAAAGCTGCTATTAAATTAGCATTGAGTACTGCAAAGAGTATAATTAAAAACAATAAAGACGTTAAAACTCCTAGAATTATTCCCATTCCTAAAGTTGGTGGAGTTTTACCATTCTTGGTTCCACTTTTTGCGGGCTTGTCAGCTATAGGAGCATTAGCGGGAGGAGCTGCAGGAATAGCTAAAGCTGTCAACGATGCTAAAGATGCAAAGAAAACGTTAGAGGAGCAGAAACGACACAATCAGAAAATGGAGCAGATAGCTGTAGGTCGTGGACTCTACTTGAAACCGTATAGGAAAGGATTAGGACTATACTTAAATCCTCAGCCAAAAAACTTTTAAGAACGCTACCCAAGAGACCATTGAATGAAAATGATTTACGTAAATTTGGAAAGTTCCTGCCTGATTTCAGAGGTGTTTTTATGCGGAATACCCTACCGAGGAAACCTAAGAAAAATGAAAGTGGTATCGTTAATTTGGATTCAATGGAAGGACCCGGCACACATTGGGTAGCGTATGATAAGAAAAAAAATCATATCGAGTACTTTGATAGTTTTGGAAATCTACCACCTCCTGTCGAATTAATATACTATTTAGGAGATAACATAAGATACAACTATAATACATATCAAAACTATGAATCGTATAACTGTGGACATTTATGTTTAAAATTTTTATATAAACTTTTGTAAATTTAGTATATAAATAAATATTTTTTAAAAGTTCTTTCATTGTATTATTTGCTATCATGGCTTACACATTAATGTTGAGCGGAAATACATCCATACTAACAACAGAGTATTTTCCACCAATAGACTTGCACGGCGACTATGTTTGTGGACTAGTTGATTTCCAAACGTATAATTCTATACCGAATGTTGATGAAAGAAATAATTTATTTCATATAGGAAAACATGTTATAGAGTTTCCTATCGGATCGTATGAAATCGATGATATTGCCAACTATTTGTATAAGGAAATAGCAAAGATTAACAGCGGAATAAATCTCATAATACAGGCAAATAATAATACTCTAAAGAGTGAAATTAAGACAAGTGCTCCTATTTTCTTTAATAGAGAGAGAACTATTGGACAATTGCTAGGATTCGATAAACGAGAATTAGCCATCAATGTGAAAAATTACTCAGATTCACCTGTAAACATAACTAAAGTTAATGTAATTCGAATCGGGTGCAGTATAGTTGGAAAATCGTACATCAATAATATATCATCACATACAATTCATGAATTCTCACCTGAAGTGGGGCCAGGCTATAAAATAGTCGAGGTTCCTAAGAATGTAATCTATTTGCCGATAAACGTCAAGCAAATAAGTACGTTAACTCTTAAACTTGTTGATCAAGACGGAGATCTAATAAACTTTAAAGGAGAAACCATAACCATTAGACTTCATTTGATGCCCCAGAATGTTGGTATATAATAGTCAGCCTAGTGTTAGTCCAATCAGTTCAATCAAGAAAACTGAACGAGCAAGACCAAAATTGTCACTGCGCAATAAACAATATTTAAAATTATTAGGATTCAAACTAAAAAATGAGTGAAATTTTGAATATCACAAGTAGACCTAGCTATGATAATAGTATTTCTAAAATTGAGTATCACAGCTACTCTCCATTTTTAACATCATACAACTCTAGCGACGAAATCAGAATATCTCTACAGCAGCAGGACTTGTGTGTTTTACCAAGTCAGAGTTTTATTTATATTGAAGGTGTTTTAACTAAAGCAGATGGAACTGCATCAACAACTGCAAAACTAACCAATAATACCATAGCCTTTCTATTCGACGAGATTAGATATGAACTAAATGGAGTAGAAATCGATCGAAATAAAGATATTGGAATAACTTCAACAATAAAGAACTACATATCGTTGAATGAGAACGAGAGTAAAATGTTGTATAATGGAGGCTGGTCACCGAACGAGCTAATAACACCCTCTAATGGCTACTTTAACTTTAGTTTACCATTACGAAAACTCTTGGGATTTGCCGAGGATTATAAAAAGATTATTGTAAACGCCAAACATGAACTAATTTTAGTTCGCACAAGAACCGACGAAAACGCATTTCTATCACCCACTGATGATGTACAATTCAAAATTTTAAAACTACAATGGAAAGTGCCTCACGTAACCTTAGATGGTTCTGAAAAATTAAAAATGCTGAAAAATATTGAGTCTGGCCAAGCAGTTCAAATGTGTTTTCGAAATTGGGATTTATATGAATATCCAGTTTTACCAATAACAACCGATCATGTATGGAGCGTTAAAACCACAGGTCAACTGGAAAAACCACGATATATTATTATAGCTTTGCAGTCAAATCGAAAAAATCAAAAGGATAAGGATGCAAGCAAATTTGATCATTGCGAACTCACAAATGTTAAAGTACACTTAAACTCGGAATCGTATCCATATGATGATTTAAATATTAAATTTCAACGTGATCGATATGCGTTATTATATGATATGTATAGTAATTTTCAACAATCTTATTATGATGTTCAAGCACAGCCATTACTTTCGCGAACGGAATACAAGGAAGATGCTCCAATTATAGTAATTGACTGTTCACGTCAAAATGAAACTATAAAAGCGGGCTCAGTGGATATTCGGGTAGAAATTAAAACATCAGCAGATATACCAACATTAACAACAGCCTATTGCCTATTGCTTCACGACCGCATAATCGAGTATAATCCTCTAACTAGCGCAGTTCAAAAACTTGTGTAAAAAAGGAACACTATTCAGTTTGAGATAGATTGTCAACCACGATGGATGTTGTTATCGATATGCAAGGCTTTAGAGGACCATAAAATAAATTTATTGTCAACGAATTGACTATCGTACACCTCGATGAAAACATTCATCAACATTTTTTAATGAAACCATCGTACAATTTTGAAACGCTTGTTGTGTCGCCGCTGTCAGAAGCGTTGTGTCGCCGCTGTCAGCGGTATAAGGTCTCTGTGGAGCTGTGACGATCGGAAGACATCTCAAACTTTGAGATGCATTGTGATCGTGGCAGCTCCACTGAACCACAACGGGCACACACACAGACACGGACTATGAAACGCCAGAAAAGAAGAAAAAGCCGGGCAGCCATGGCATGACGAGCATATCGTTGCCTCGCGTGTTGTTTTTGCTGGTCCGTTTTGTTTTTTTTGGGTTTTGTTTTCTCTCGACGCGTTCTACACGGCGAGCAGCCGGAAGAAGAATTTTTAAAAACGTTTGGAAAACGGTCGTGGTAGTAAAAAGTTTTTTGGCCACCAAGAAATTACGCGAACCCGGTGTGAAGTGAAGTCGTCGTTCTAGAGTTTCTATCAAGACGTCGAAAGATAACAGTGCTCCCATCACGCTCGATATACGGTTTTAATAAAGAGCTCTTGTGATTCGTTTTCGAGGGATAAATTTACGAGTTTCCACTGGGTAATGTGTCCTGGGTTTAACCGAAATGTCGATGTTTGAGTTGAGTATCTAGCGGCTTAGAACGTCAACGGTTTAGTTCTGTGCACATCTCGAATGCAATGGCAAACTATGCGCGCGTGTTCTTGATATATCGCGATACGTGCGTTCTTATAAAAATGAATTTTGAAATCGGAAAATTTGAACTTGAATAGAAAAATGAATTTTGAAATCGGAAAATTTGAACTTGAATAGAAAAATGAATTTTGAAATCGGAAAATTTGAACTTGAATAGAAAAATGAATTTTGAAAAGTTACTCGTTCGGGCAGCAAGAAAAAAAAAATATATAGAAATTAAAGGGAAAATATTTGCGTTTAAATTATAAATAATATAATAATGACAGACCTGACAGGACGGGACTGAATTTTAAAACAAAAATTAATTATAAAAAGTAAAACGGAGATATCTAAATGGGGTGAGTAACGCTAAATTTTTTTGGTTATATTTTTTTTATTATTTGCCATATTTTTTTATATATTTTCAAATATTTTTCTGGCCAATTTTCGTGTGTTTTGGTTAATGTTTTGCAGCAGTTTTCTTTTTACACCCTTTCGGAAAGAATTTATCACCTTTTTATGTATCATTAAAATGATTGAAGGCTAAAGGCCGATTTTGAAAATGAACCCGAGCGTTTAGCTCCCTTACCCCCGAACCTCAATAAGGGGCCACGACGCGAAATGTTTTTAGAGGACAGTCGTGGCTGAGGTAGGGTGGGCAGAGCAGGGCGCTATTAACACCAGAGCGCCCTGACAAATCGCGGAGCCGCGCCATCCAACCGCTTCTTGGTCTTTCACGACCAATTGGGAAAATAATCCCAATTTTTTTTTTAATTCCTTGGATAAGTCGGCGCTGATAATAATTTTGTTGTACAGGCCAAGGGTTTAATGGCCTGAGTTTAGCAAGTACCCCCCCACACTGCCGTAGCTAGTCCCGGCCGCCAGCAAGAGCGTCGCACCAGCTGAACTCAGACACCAATTCGGACTTAGGTGGAATTGGCCCTTCTGTCCCGAACCTTCTTTTTCCTTTCAATTATTTTGACTTTTTTAAGTCAAAATAATTCTTCCAAGGCCTTCAACACAACACGCTTCCAGATAATCTGAAACATCAAGCACAATGGTTATATGAAAATCATCACGGATTCAAATGGGATGGTTGTGGTGATACTTCATTCTACGACCTGAAACAATATTTACTACTCGACATGGAAAATACTATAATATACGTCAAAGGATTGGAAAAGAAAATTTGGCTGGAAAACTTATTAAATAGTATTGTTGTTGAGGTATTCGACTTGGATAGTTTTGGTTCACCCAATCTCAAGACACTGAAAAAGGAAAATCCTGATACACAAAGATGTTCTTTTCATACTGGATGTTGTTCTCTACAAAATGCATATCTATTAAAAAACTTTATTATAAAAAATTCAATAAATAGCTAAGTTGTTATAAACAAAAATTAGTCTTTTTAATCATGAGTAGCGAGAAGTTGTGAATGAATTACATGCATCTGCTCGAAGAAACTTTAAGCGACGACGGGTTATTATAAAAGGTTTAGACGACTTATGGCAAGCTGATTTAGTTGGGATGGGCGTATATGCTTCCGAAAATACAGGATTTCGATTTCTACTCACAATAATTGACACGTTTTCAAAATATGCTTGGGTTGTCCCAATTAAATCGAAGACAGGTATAGAAGTCACTAAAGCAATTGAGACAATTTTCAAGCAGGGTCGGATTCCCAAGAACTTGCAAACGAATGATGGAAAAGAATTTGTCAATGAAAACTTTAAAAACGTAATGGAAAAACAACAAATTAATCATTATTCTACGTACAGCACTCTTAAAGCATCAATTGTAGAGCGATTTAATCGTACACTGAAAAATATGATGTGGAAAGAGTTTAGTATGAATGGAAATTACCAATGGATTGACTTAGTTAATGTGCTCATCAAAACATATAATAACACAAAGCATCGAACAATTAAAATGAAACCTTCAGCAGTGAATAGCTTAAATGAAAAAAGACTTCTTTCTACCGTATACAACAATATTAAAGTGCTTGGTGTGGTAAAATATGAAGTCGGTGATCATGTTCGAATTAGTAAATATAAACATATATTTGAAAAAGGTTACACACCAAACTGTACAACAGAAATCTTTAAGATTCGAAAAGTTCAAAACACTTATCCTGTAACATATTTGCTAGAAGACTATCAAGGAAATCCAATTGAAGGTGGATTCTATGAAGCTGAATTACTGAAAGCTAAAAACCCATCGTTGTATCTAGTGGAAAAAATTGTTAGAAAGAATGGAGACAAGGTATTTGTTAAGTGGTTAGGATTTTCATCAAAACACAATTCCTGGATAAATGTAAATGAAATACTTTGAAAATAAATTTAATTATTTAATAATCTTATGTAAAAAGTTACAAGTTTTTTTATTTCACAATCACCTGCATACGCTGACCATCCACTATGCTTTTATATAAACATTAGCCTAAGCCCCCCGCTAGCCCTAAGTTTTCGTTTAGCCTGTTGATAGCGATCCTACATATCCAAAAGAAGTAACTCCTTTAACTCCCTCCGGATGCGCAGGCTGGGTTCCATTAAACAGGTCTCCATGAGCACAGCCTGTGCTATACATGCTTTTAAGACCGTAAAAGATCTCAACTCGAGCAATAAATCGGTAAGGTCTAATAGTAGCACACAGTTGTCGTCAAGCTCGTCTATAGGATGAAAATGTGATAGCATATTGAATGTATATGCAAACTCTCTTAGTTCACTAACGAATGTAAGCATCTGAAAAAACAAAAAAAAAAGTTTATATTAATATTATCAAAATTTTTTTAATAGTCTACGTACATCTTACCTTTATAAAATTTCCTTTCCAAATAGTTTCCTTGAGAATTTGATGCACTATTTTATACTAATTTTCTTATCATTTTAATAGTTAAATGAAATTCAATATCAAAACATCTAATCGATAATTCGATTTTTGAAATTTAATAAACAAAATATATGTTGAAAAGTCGTATACATAAATATTCTGTTAAGAAATTTTTTCTTATGATAGCATATCCTTAACGGCTCACTTAATGTTGTTTTAGATAAGAAACATAGCCTCAAATTTAACTTGTTTATAAACACTACGAATAGAAGTTCAAAAAAGGCAACAAGGTAGCAAAAAAAAAAAAAAAAACATTAAACTGAATTGAGTTGTAGTCAAATTGTATGAAACTGATAGTCTAAGCAGAATATATGCCTCTGAAGAAATGTGTTTATAAAATTTTATTAACTCAAATGAATCATGTATAAACCAAAGCAAAAATAACCCTTCAATAAGTCCATCTAAACAATAAACCAAGAAATTTGCAAGAACAAAACTAAAACAACAAACAATCAAGAATCTTATAGTAACATAACTAATCAATATTTCTGGATAGAACACCTGCATTCGAAGAAATATGATATGCCTGTGATAGGAACTATAGACTTGTATCAACTCGAAATAAACTAAGATAAACATAGCATAACTCTTCGATGATACATTCTGTGAATTGTGTCATATACTAAAATGAAAGAACGAGAGTTATTAATTTAACATATTTTTAGAAGATAAATTGGGGTGAATCCAACTTTTTTTTTAGGTGCCAAGGGGAAGCGTTTTTAAATGAATAACTTTTGTTATCTAGCACATACTGTTATTTATCTGTTAGTTAGCAACCAATAATATTGATATGAATCTAGTTCATAAATACTTTTCTCAAATACATCAGTTAGCTATGATACACCTGTTTTCAAATATAACTGAAGGTAGTCTGTAATGAAACTTTTATTCAAACCTTTAGGCGGAACATTCAAAATTTTTCGTGAGAAGGACGTTAAGAGTCATCCAATCGTTCAAATGAATAAGTAAATACATCCTTCTGTGTAAGTTTTCGTTTAACCTAAGCCTCCCGCTAGCCTAAGCCCTCCCTCTAGCCTAAGTTTCGGATAGCCTAAGTCTCTCGCTAGCCTAAGCCCCCCGCTAGTCTAAGCCCCCGCTAACCTAAGTATCGGATAGCCTAAGACACTGGCAACAACCGCGAAAAAAAACCCGAAAAAGAAACGCCCAATTTTATGCAAAACAAGAAAAACGCCCAATTTTATGCAACGGAAAACAGAAAAAAAACCTAAAGCTTTGGGGGAGTGAATTCCTTATCAGCCTCATACAAGTCTATGACGTAACCATAAAAAAACTCCTCCCTCAAAAAATCGCCTCCCTGACTCGGGGGAGTGAATTCCTTAACAGCTTCATACAAGTCTATGACGTCATCATACAAAAATACCTCCCAGGGAGTAAATTCCACAGAAATCAATGACGTTATCCATACAAAAGCTCGGCTCCCCCCTCCCTGGCTTTGAAACGGCATATCCATACTACTTTAGTAACGTTTCCTCGAACATTTTTTAGCAAATACTTCAAGATAATATACCTACTGCTCAATTATTAATTTCATCGTATACATAGTAGCATCTGTTTGAGAACTACATTACATAGCATATAATGAAATGTATAATATAAACTCCGCTATATTTATATATGGAGCTTATATGGTACTAACAGTAGTTAACAAAGTTTCATCGAATCCTAGCACATAAGTATAGCCAGTGATAATAAACGTTATTCTAAAATATGTATACTACATTACAGGAGCCGTAATAACTTTTCATCACGGATGTGGTGCAAATTTATATTTCTTGCTAAAGCCATATCTCTAGTAATGTTATACTACTGTAAATAGAGAAAAACGCATTTTAAAAATTGCTATTTAGTATTATTCTTTATGCTACATTTTTTTTCTTCTTCTGATACATGCCATACTAAACGCAGATAGTAGCATGATTTTCAGATGTGTCTTCTAGCTATTTCAATGGCGTATCATGAAAGAAAACAAAGCTCAAACAACAAGATCCTGTTGCTTTAAAATATAGCTACCATTGCTTAAAAAAGCCACTATCCCGATTTTTATTATGTAAATAGCGACAATTGTATAAAAAACTTAGCATACCTAGTTATAATTTTTTTGAGTGTACCAAAACATAACATCATTAGTTTTAAATTTTTAATAGAGAAGACAAATCGAGATATACAAAAACAATATCTGTCGTCACAGAATGGTCACTTTGCAGATGTTCTTCCAGATGATCAATGAAAATACTTCACAGCAAAGGTACGACCATTATCTCTCTCATATCAAGTAGAATGTGAGATTACCCATTCTGTAAATTATTTCAATATGTCCATATATCGTACCGAACGTGGTTTTTAACACAGTGGAGTCAGACTCTCCACTCAACAACTCGATTCCATAATTATTATAATTCCCACGATGCCATTGAAAACATTCAAATTGTTGAGGAGAAACTCGAGGAAATCTTTTCATGTACCGATATTATTTTTTATGGTAATATGATGTCAATTTTTTTTCAAACTCTGATCGAACACAGCTATCCTAGTGACTATATACACTCTCGTTTTTTATCTGTATTACGGAAGATTAAGAAATTTGGACATGTGCTAGAGCGCGTAGGATTCCCTGCCATAAGCTCCTACATTACATATTTTCAATGTGTTACTCGCGTGCACGAATTCGATAACCTCAGTCTCCTCGAAGCTTTATCAGCTCTGAATGATGTGGTGAGCGATGCTGGTGACCTGATGCCCATAAATATTGACGGGGATTCTGAGATGTTCTCTGTCGATGGAGGAAGACTTCCAATAATAGACAACCTTACAAAAGTTATAGACATGAGTTCTTTCCTACGTAAAGAGGATGATGTTGATGACGAACTTCTAGTACATACCTTGGATCAAGTTGAGGAAATAACACCATCTGCAGCCAGCACATCAACAGTTATAACACAAACCAATCATCTGCCAACTCTGCAGATGACCCTACCGTACATGGAAGAAATCACCCACACATTAATTGAATACTGGCAAAAAACATATGGCGACTCCCTATCTATTAATGTCACATACAGTCCAAACATAACAAATCGACAGCGCTTTAACAAGTATTCATCCGAACCAGATATTCCCAAAATGCAGCACTGTGTGTTCCGAGTAATGTGTTCGGAATGTTTCACCGCTTTTATTGGACACTGCAGTGGCACAATGACCGCTAAACAGACTATTGATGGTATTCAGAATTCGCCCACCAGTAACCCAATGAGAGATCATCTAAAGCAGAATAAGCATAATCTGAGCAATGATATTGAAAAGCTAGACCACTCAACCAATCTACAGGATCTAAAACAACTGAGCGAAATATACATATTGTACGAAAGTGTGCAGAATTCCCATTATATGGTGATAAACATAACCGGACCCACTATTATAGCCAGACACTTGACTAATGCCATACAATCCGAGATCAAGAAAGAAATGATATAAAGGACTCAATTTTAGCTAATATGGTAATACAGTTGCACCCCAATCAATTCAAATAATTCATATTATACAATTTCAGATCTTACTAAGTACATGAAGCAGGAGAAACATCATTCATCCGGAGCTAAACCACACCACTATATCTGCCCTTCTGGCAAGTTTGTTAAATTTCAGGCCCTATATCAAGCAGCAAGAGGAGCCACCCGGATTGAGAAGTTAACCGGAACACATGCCTAGTCATGCACCTGAATGTTGGAGCCGTCGGCGTCGGACTTTGAGGTTACCTAAATGTTGTTGTGGTATCATTATCGCCCCTTTTCTAAGGTATCCGCGTAATTAGCCCGGAGAAGCCACACCTAACCCGTGGAGAATTGTACGGATTAGTGCCATTGTTATCGTTTAGCTGGCAAGCGTATTTAGTTTTATGTATCGGTTCGTTTGTATATTATTTATTTTTTTGTTTTGTTTGGCAACGCACGAGATATAAGGGCTAGCTTCCGGAAAACTAGCTTCGGTATTGATAGGAGTGTATTAGTCATCTATGGCTTACTTATTCATTGGGCTCGTATACCCTGCCCTTAGTGCGTACCAAATGAAATGGCATCTTTCGAGCGAAGTTTTAGATGCATTCTTTTAAAAGGAATACCTCTGGTTTAAATTATAGCGCCGATGTCGGACACGCTCTCTGGCACATAGTGCCCATCCTTGATGATACCAAACGGGGTAATTTTCTTAAGCCACTGTATAGGTGTATTTTTTTTTGCTATCCAGAATAAAGCAGATTAGGTACTTGTAGTATACGTGGCAGCACCGAAAGCTGAATAAAAAAGGAAAATAATTTGTATGTGGCAAGGCCTGTCTTGTCGTTCTTCCGGGCTGTCATTTTCAAGCTGTGTGTTAATAAAAAGCACGTTGTGCTATTTTAGAAAAGAAATCGTGCGGAGTTTTTTTCAATCCTTTTACAATGATACATAACAGTACTCCACAAAAAAACGATATAGAGTGAGAGTTATTATTAAAGTTTTCAACTGGTAAGCTGTTGCACCTGAAAACAATTTGACAGTTGTAATTCGAACTGTCGCTTACTGATAAAATTTAAGAGGTAAACGAAACGAAATGAAATGTTTAAGATAGGTAATTCAGGACTTTTCATAACAGATCCAATTATGAGCGCAAATCGTTGTAGACTATCGAGTCGGCAACCTAACCTAACCTAATGCAGTCATAATAAAGAGGTCTAATATTAAACCGGTCTTTTTTATATCAATTAGGCCAACAAAGAAACACGGCATGGCGCAGTCGGTAATTTAATCTCGCAATCAAAGACGCTACGTAGTTGAAAATTGTGAAAGTGATTGCAAATGACAATTTCTGAAGAAACCCTCAGTGTAAAATCACGTGGTAGGCCCCCGAAAAAAATCCGGTACATTACAAAAGTGATTGAAAAAGCAAACATCGACCACATGGATGGGAACATAGCCGAAAACTGGGCAAAATTTAAACGCGGCTACGACATTTTTGAAATTGCGGCGGGAGTCTCGACAAAACCTGAAAAAGTTCGGGTAGCAACATTTTTAAATGCAATAGGAGACGAAGCTTTAGAGTTGTTCGGTACTCTGGACATTGAGGAGGAAAAGAAAGAAAATTTTGAGGAAGTGATTAAGGTATTTGAAAACTTTTGTGCACCGCGTAAAAATTTAGTTTTTGAACGATTTGTGTTTAACTCGCGGAACCAAGCCAAAGGGGAACTGTTTGATAGTTTCTTGCGGGATTTAAAACGGTTAATCAAAAGCTGTGAATTTGAAACTCAAGAGTTATCGTGTTTACGAGACAGAATAGTTTTGGGAGTCGCAGACTCCAAGAAAAAGGTTGAAACCTGTCGAGCGTTCGAAATTACGAAGGAACAGCCCATTAAAATTCAAGGTACAGATAAAAACGCGGCAATTGATAATATTCAACAAGCGGCAGCTAAGCACAGGTCTTGTGGAAATAAAAACCAAACGAGAAGTAGCAATCAACGGGAGCAGCAGTCTGCGGATCACAGCAGAAAATTCAAGTGCACCAAATGTAATTCTCATCATAGCAATAATCAGTGTCTGGCATTTCGGAAAAGCTGTTTGAAGTGTGTTAAATTAAACCACTTTGCTGTTGTGTGCAGAAGTAAAAAGGTCTATGAGGTGCAAAACGAGCATCCTGTCAGTAGTGACGTTTTTATCAGTGCAATTAGAATCAAGTGATTCGGATGATTCGATTTATGAAAATAGTGTGTATCAGGAAGCACTTTTGCATTCAAGTAGCAGCTCGGATTTATCGAACGACGAAATTGTATCTCACTCGAGCGTTAACAATTTCCTCGAAACTATTGAAAACTATAGTGATCCAGACTTTAAAAGTCATTTAAGAGTAGAACATACTACTGCCCGCTACTTGATTGGTAAGTCAAAAAGCAAATTATTTTATAAATAAATTACTTTTGATATTTTAGTTCCAGATGAATACTCCATCTCACAATTTGTCCCCGATGTGACACATGGTAGACGGACACGAATTGGTCCGAAAAAAGAAGTATATCTTTTCCTATGGTACGCTAGCAATACAGTGACATTTCAGCAAATGAGAAATTTGTTTGGTGTAGCCAAATCATCGGCTTGGTCCGCGATTCGGAGGGTTTCTCATTGACTTATCTCCATAGGACATACATATGTGAAATGGCCTACAGGCAGTTCAGCAGAAGAAGTTTCAGAAAAGTTTAAAGCCAGACAACAATTACCGGGGATTATAGGAGTTATTGATTGCACGCACATTGAAATCAAAGCTCCTTCTGCAAATAAAGTGGATTACTTTGATCGCAAAAGTACAGCATCGTGTCGTAAGCAGTTGTTGATGCTAACAAGAAATTTATAGATCTGTGCAGTGGAGAGCCAGGTTCACTTCACGATAATCGTGTGCTTCGACGGTCAGGATTCTATCAACGTTCCACGCAAAATGAAATGGATATATTCGCTGAAGGTACTTTCTTACTAGGTGATTCATCAATCGAGAAATTAGCTTGTATCGCCTTTTAAGAACAACGAATCACTTACCGACGCACAAAAACGGTTCAACTACGCACATTCCTCTACAAGGATAGTGGTCGAAAATGCTTTCGGTTTGGTAAAGACTAGATTTAGAAGGCTGCTTCATTTTACGAAGCAAACTAATATATGTGCAGTTTCTAACATCGTTCTCAGCATATGTATTCTTTATAATTGTAAACTATTGTACACCAATGTAAACTATTGTAAACTATATGGTATATGTTGGTGTTGTACTTTTTGTTGGTATGTGTGTGAGCTGCATTTAATTAAAAATCTAGTCACCACTTTTTGGCTAACTCTTGAGCAGAACAGACGTGTTTTACTTAACGGGAAGTGTTTTACTTTACTGCGAACAGCAGGTTATGGGCCGCATGTTACAGTGAAAGTTAGTGAAATAGCTGCCATTAGTCATACCCGCGAGTTTAACTTTGCTTTCAATCGGTTTTTCAAAAAAAAAAACTCAAGTTTAGCGCGTTCGAAATTGTGTAAATATTGTGATTTTCGACAATTTAAATAACGATGAGCAAGTACATCGAAAAGTTGAAAGGGCGAAAAACTACGACACTTGGAAACTTTCCGCCAAATCATTTATGGTGATAAAAGGGCATTGGCCGTGTATTACAGGCATAGAGACTGATGTGACAAAGAATTTGATTGCCTCATCAGCGTTAATTTTGTTGATTGAATCAACAAACTATTTCTATGTCCAAGAATGTACAATGGCAAAAGAAGCGTGGGAAGCGCTTGAAAAAGCATTTGAAGATAGCGGTATATGCCGACGAGTTGACTTGCTGAAACATTTAGTGCAGTTGAAGCTGTGTGAGTGTGAGTCTATGGAAGACTACATTAATAAAATGATTTCGACGTCGATTAAAGTGATCAAATCCGGATTGAAAATTGACGATAAAATTATTGCGTCATTAACGTTGGCTGGATTACCAGACGAACATCGATCGATGTTGATGGCAATCGAGAATTCGTCGGAAAAGTTGACAGCCGATAAAGTAAAAACGCGACTATTGCAAGAAGTAAAATTCGACGGCAAATCTAATAGTGACCCGTTAGTGTCGAAGAAGCATAAAAAAAAAATCACGGTCAAATCTTTTGAGTGCATCAAGAAAGGCCATTATTCGCGGAATTACCCAAAAAAAAAACAAGAAAAATCTGACAAGTTATTGCTTATGTCCTTCTCTCTCGTTGCTTAAGAAAATAACCACAATAGAAACGAATGGTACATCGATTCTGGCGCAACGGCCCACATGACAATGAGTGAGAACAGTTTAAGTGATTTGCGCGTTCCGAAATCAAAAGAAATAGTGGTTGGCGACAACGCACGTCTGCATGTAAAATGCGCGGGTGATATTCGTATGGAAATCTCGCCAGATATTCAATCGAATAGTGAACAAGTGACCGTGAAAGATGTTTTGTGCATACCAGACATTTGTGCAAACTTAATGTCCGTTAGTCAAATGGCAAAACGTGGAAAGACACTGGTTTTCGATAAGAACAGTTGTAGAATTTTTAACGAAAATTCTGTATTGATAGCCACGGCACCGCTAGTGACAGAAAGAAACGATTCTGCCTTTTTAGCGGACAAATGTTTATGGCACCGACGATTGGGTCACGTGTGCGACAAAAATTTGTCGAAAATCCAATCATCGGTAAATGGCGTTGTTTTTGAAAACGGGCCAAATGAACAATGCGTCATATGTGCTAAAGGAAAACAAACACGCAGTTCATTCAACGAAAAAGGAAATCATGCAAATGATTTGTTAGAACTCGTACATACAGACGTATGCGGACCAATGTCTACAAAATCATTTAGCGGCGCACGATATATGCTGATATTTATTGATGACTTCAGCCGAAAAGTTTTCTTTTATCAAATAAAGAAGAAAAATGAAGTATTCGACATGTTTGTAACATTCAAAAATTTGGTAGAGAACCAACTTAACAAAACTATAAAGGTGTTGCGTTCTGACAATGGTACATAATACTGCAACAAAGTTTTCGATTCATTTATGGCGAAAAATGAAATTTTGCATCAACGTACGGCACCATATACACCGGAGCAAAATGGCGTCGCCGAACGAATGAATCGAACAATCATCGAAAAAGTGCGTTGCATGTTACTTGATGGCAATTTGCACAAGCAGTTTTGGGCGGAAGCTGCATCAACGGCTACCTATTTGATAAACCGAACTCCATGCAGAAATGCAAAATACAACTCCGGAAGAAATTTGGACGAAATCGAAACCGGATTTAAGCTCGCTGAGAGTTTTTGGCTGCAGAGCTTTAGTACATATCCCGAAGGAACAACGAGTCAAGTTGGACTCAAAAGCAGTCGAATGCATCATGATCGGCTACAGTGAGCATTCGAAAGCATATCGGGTATACAATCCAAAGACAAAGAAAATTACCGTAAGCCGAGACGAGCACCAGGATAAAAAGGTAATTTTATAAAATGAAATTGCTAATACTTCTGTTTTTTCATCGAAAGTGGTCAATGGAAATAAAGATAGCAAAAGAAATGATGATGATGATGCCGACTGCGATTCATACGAAAGTGATTCGGATTCTGAATTATCAGCGACTGAATTGAACACAGCCCAATGCAAGCAGACTTCTAGTACCACAATCGAAAAGTCGATTGCAACCGATGTCAATGAATCGAATATCGAATTCAGTGAGGGGAATGCCAGTTCTAATTTGGAGAATTCTCTAAACGATACATCATATCTTGATGCCGCTGATTATGATGTTGTGTTAAGCGAAATGACAACTGTATTAATTTCGGATGATGAAGGGTAATGTACATCAAAAGCAGCACAAATTGGACTAATGGCTGCGATCGCTGATACAAGCGAACCGAAGACAGTACGTGAAGCATTGGCTGGAGCGGATGCCGCTTCATGGAAGACTGCAATGACGAGCAAATATGATGCACTGATCGAAAATGGTACGTGGGAATTAACGGATTTATCAAATGGACGAAAGGCAATAGATAGCAAATGGATCTTCAAAGTCAAAAGGAATGCCAGTGGTACAGTTGAACGTCACAAGGCCAGACTAGTGGTCAAAGGCTATTCTCAAGTTCATGGCATCGACTACGATGAAACCTATTCACCTGTGGCTCGATATTCATCGATACGTTTTTTATTTGCTATGGCGGTCAAATACGATTTAATAATACACCAGATGGATGCGGTTACTGCCTTTCTACAGGGCGATCTAGATGAAGAGATCTACATGCGCCAACCGGAATATTTTAACAACAAAACGAACCAAGTATGTCGACTGAATAAATCATTGTACGGGCTAAAACAATCAAGTCGTGTATGGAACAAGAAGCTGGACTCCGTACTGATAATTCAACTCGGTTTTATACGATCATCCGTTGACGAATGCATTTATTTCAAGCATTCAGAACAGAACACCATCATATTGACAGTCTATGTCCGTCGACGATTTTTTGATATTTGGAAGCTACAATACAAGGATTACAAAACTAAAAAATGACTTAGCAAAACATTTCAAGATGAAGGACATGGGAGTCGTTTCATCCGAGGTTTCTTTTAGAGTTAAGTGAAACACAATCGGCAGTCTACGTTTTAATTTCAAACTAATAATAAACACTTATAACCACGAACTGCATGAAGTTTTATTTAAATTTCGTTACGAAACTCAAGACTTCATAACTCTAGCTTGTCAAAATTTTTTTGTACACTTCTTACGTTAGTGTGAAAAATGGAGAAGGATGAGGTATGGCATTTTGTAAATTGTGCAAAATCACGCGCACTATCACATACAAATTCGCTACATATCTGCATGCTGTCAATAGCCTGGATCAGGTCATTGGCCTTTTGGAATTTTTAAAAGCGTTAGGTAGAGCTGTTTGGAGCCGTTTAGTTTTGATTTTGCTACAGTACAGTTGACGAGGTGCTGCTGCTTTAATTGGCAATGACATGAAAAAATAATATCAAATAACTTCCTTTGTGAATTTATCTTGTTTTGAAATTGAAAAGTGGACTGTTTTGAATCGTGATAGTTAGACTGTTTTGAAAAGTAGTAATTAATGTTTAAGATAATGTTTCTGTGAATATGAGTTATTGTAGACTTTAAGAAATTGTAACAATTATAAGATTTGAAGTAATAAAAAAGTTTTGATAATGAGGAATATGATTGGCGATATGTAATTTTGTGCAATATGACGATAAAAATGGTGGTAATGATTGTTAGGTTAATTACAAAATTTTTTAATTTGTTTCTAAAAAAGTGAGATCAGACTCGGATTTAATATATAAAGCCTTTTCACCTTCATTTCTTCTGCAAAAGATTTTGCCATCCTTATACCAAGTGTATTTGAAGTTCGATTCCATTGCTTTGGTTTTTGTCTGCCATAGAAGACGACGATTGAATTCAGTTAAACATTCGTTCAGAAAAACGGTTTTGCCTTCGAACAGCTGTTTCCCTCTATGCTTGAGGCAGTCGCTAGCACTTTTTTTATTGCGAAATTCGATGACAATTGATGATAGGTTTTTTCCATGGCGCCTGTGGCTATGTATGACATCATTAATAAGATTGGCGTCCATATCCTTCAGCAGTCGACGAGTTGTGGACAGTATATCTTCGTTCAGTTGCAACTCCAGCATTTTTTTATTTAGAGCTTTTATTTTATTAGTTACGTTCTTTAGTTCGTTGGTTACTTCTTTTTGCTGCTCGGACAAAAAAGTGTTACTGGCTATCAGTTCTTGGATGGTGACCAGTAACTTCGAAATCTCCTGTGACGTATGGCCTGCCTGGTTATTTGTACTCGGCTTAATGGGAGTGCCGTCTAATCGTTGGTCTGATCTTAGTTTGGCACTACAACGTATACACCTCCAAGTGTCAAGGTTGCCCCTTTCTTTTAGGTATGTTAAATCCGCGCATTTTAGATGGCTTACGCCGCTACACGATGAGCAAACAATTTTATCGGAATTTCGTTGAACCGTTTGTTTGCACTCGACACAATTCGCCATGATCAAATTTTAGTTTTGTTATTTTTATTTATGTATGTTGATCACTATCACTTCTTTTGCTTTTAGTTTTGCTATTTTTGTTGTAAAGTGCTCTTCCCCATACTTACAACACAGCGCCTCAATCATTACATGTCTCAATCTTTCCTTCAAGTCAATCATTACAATATAAATTTCCTTAACACGTACAATGTCGCCATAATTCGATACCCCATCCAGACGTTCAAAGTGCATACACGTTTTTCACATTCCTTAAAACAATTCCCATAAATGCAATCGTCTTAAAGTTATTAAAATGCTAACGCATTTCCATACAACTTATCCGATTGCATTCACTTGAACCAACATACCATACGTATCATATCCAAATTGCTTATCAATCATATCCATCTTTCCCATGTCCAACTTGAACTGAATAGCGCGATCCAGACGAACACCCAAAAGTGTCTCATATGCAGATCGCGTTTCATTTTTTTATTACTAAACAAAAATCTAAACGATTCGGTGTTGTATCGTGGAGACCGAATCGTAAGAGAACGGGCATTCAGTTGAAGACAGTTGAACCACCAACATAATTAATATTCCTCCGCATCATCTTTTATATTTTTCTCCGCGTTGTATCCTCCGTGTCGTGCTTATATATTTCCTCCGCGTCATATCCTCCGCGTCGTATTCACCGCCTCGTCATATCCAACTTCGTAACCACTGTATTGTGAATTATTAATTGTCTCAAACATTATATCATTTTTTTTAAATAATAAAGTAGTTATAGTGCTAATAAATGTTAGACGTAAGATAAGATTAATAAAAGTGTTTATTTGTTTTAAGTATAAATCAAGTGCGTTTCTACTGGAGAAAGAGAGGTCCCGACCCTAAGACTACCCCAAAAAAGGTGACATGCACATTAATGTGCGCTGCTGAACAAACGTTCAACATTTTTTACTTTTAAAAAATTACTTTTTAAAAAATTTTGATTGTTTTTGGTGACTTATGATCACTTATCAATGGTTGAAATCAAACCTGAATTGCCTGCCCTGTAAGCATAGTGAGTCGATAGACTGTTTTATGGACTCGATGGGAACGGTAACGTGCTGTTCGCCCACTAGAGAGCTTAGGCTGGAGCCTGCTCGAGAGAGTTCAACAGCTAGCTCGTTCCTCTCGATTCCACAATGGGCTGGCACCCAGCAGAGGGTGATCTTGTGCCATGTGTCGATGGAGTTAAAAACTCCAAAATTGTCTAACTAGCTTGGATCGTGTTAGATAATGTTAACATCAATAATTTGCATCGTAAATGCTAAGGACTGAAGCTGAACCACATTTGTCTGAAGAACCTGGCGAAGAAGGTGAATCTGGCGAACTATTCCAAAAAGTAAACAAGAAGTTTAACTGGAAGAACCAAATTATCACCAACCAAGATATCACGTGGAAACCAAACACTCATGTGGACTTTGCCATAAGCAGTGCCCCACCAGACGCACACCCATTGGACTACATGTTTGGTTTTTTATACTTTATCACACACAAAATTAATGCTCAATATCATATTTTTGGAAGAAAAAAATACCATACCATAGTGTATAAGTTTCTTGTTTTCTTGGTTAAAAAATAAAAAAAAAAAAAACTTCCATGTTTGGACTTTTGAATATGAATAAGCCTACCGTACCATATGTCGTACGGGTGATTCCCAGCAACACTTACATGAAATATTTTTTTTTTTTAATTTTTGCGAGATTTTTGGACATTCTATGTTCCATTTATCATGAAAATTTCACAAAATTAGTTTCAGGTCTAAATGGGTTAAGAAGTTCAGAACAGATTTTACGAGAAAATGTTCCCGAGTAAAAACTATGGAAGACCTTTTTTCACGGCTTCTATTATCATCTGACCCATATATTTCTAGCTTGCGCAAATTACCTTGCAAAAAATTCAAATCATTGCTGCCAGAAGCAGTACAGTTATTAACTGTGCCAAGTATTTTAACAAGTAAGGAAAGCTCAAGTTATTTTCCAGTTGAATTTACCGACTGTGGATCAAGTGATTCTTCTGACGATTACTAAAGTTGTACGTAACCAACCAGATTATGTAATGAATAAACATTTTCGAATTTTATGTTTCCTAGAATTTCCTTATTTCATGTTAACTCAAAAATTTGATGGTAATTTCTATAGTATCTATGTATCATTATAATTTTAATATTTCCGTATTAACCCAATATCAAGCAAATCATTGTTTATTTAGTATAAATAAAACGTTTTTTCCATACTAGTCGTGTATATTGGATCCATTATTTTGTTTTTTCAAATTTGTACTTGAAATTCATAATCAGCGACCCCGAAAACCTCCGAGTACAGACTTTCACCCGAATCAAATACGTTTTTGAAGAAATTCTCAGCCATATTGGATCCGCCATTTTGTTTTTCTGAATTTTGACTTCGAATTCGTGATCAGCGACCCCGAAAACCCCCCAAGTAAAAATTTTCACCCGAATCAAATACTTTTTCGACTTTTGGCCAGCTTTTTGGGATTCCGTCCCACTGTGCGTCGGCCGAGATAGTCACCAGGCTAGCAGAACATTCTAGCCATGAAGACCAAAATGTCAGGGAAGATTTCGTGACGTTCCTGGCAGAAATTATGAAGAAGTAATTATATTTTTTTTATTTTAATTGTCATAAGCTTTAATTCTTTATAAATCTTTTTAGATATAAGATAATGGAACTAGGCAGCATCGCGCAGACTGTCGTCCCACTTCTGGACGACCTTATAAAGGAAGTGTGCGATGCTGCACGGGTGGCGCTGAAGGCTGCAGTGCAAGTTGAAAGTCGTATGTATTGAGTAATATATTGTTTTTTTTTATTTTAATAAAATTAAATTAACATTGCAGGCTACAGTTGTATACCGGTAGAAGAAGCGACACCGGCACCAGCCACTAGACCACTTCCGGAGCCGGAGCCGGAGCCGAAGCCGGAAGTGGACTACAGCAACTTCGAGCCATCAATATCGTCTACAAGTAAGTAAGCTTTAATTGTATTTAGATTTAAAAAAAAAAAAAACTTTATATACAGATTTAAGATTTATGATCGATCCTTCGTATTTGATCTAGGTAAACAAAAATCACTCATCGTCCGAGTGCTTTCCCTTCTTAGGAATTTTCTCAATTTCGCTCCAAAATTCTACTTCGGATGCCAATAAGGGTAGTCTACAGAGGTCTGCGATCGTCTATGCCAGTGTCGGCAGCGTAGCGAAACAAGTAGAATAAATTTCCATGTAATTAACCTATTCTTATAATGAAACCTGAAATATAAAACCTTACATGTGGGCTAAACCGGGATCGGTTACTCCTTCGTTATTAGGTCCACAAATAGGAAATTGCATGTGAAGCTCGCAGAATAAAAGTGGCGTCCATTTTTGTGAGTGTGTATTGTAATTGATCGCCGCGGGAAAACCATCCGTGTTTTGGTGTATGTGTGGCGAAAGTTACAAAAAACAAAAAAAAAAAAAAATGGTGAGTACGATTTTGAACCAAAATGAGTGGATCGATTTGTACACGAAAAACGGACTCATACACAAGTGCGGAGTTCGGGGAATTAGTGATACGGGCGGAAAAGAGGAGTTGGCAGTGCGAATCGTGGAATTCGATCAACAAAAGTGAAATTAAATGGTCGACAAAGGTAGCGCAAATACAAACGCAAACAACGTAGTGGTCGAAGAGTCGACACCAAAGCAAGGGTTATAGAGATGGAAGAAGATACGTCACCAATAAAAACCACTGACGTATACCACGACCACTCATCAATACCAACCAAATGGGTAAATAAACATAATTAGGCTCATAATTGATAAGTAATAGATATAAGGCCAACATTTGGAGATAAGAATTTGTAGAACGATGATCAATAGATATAAGTCCAACATTAGGAGATAAGAATTTGTAGTATAAATACAAGATGTTAGCTTGTAAGTTTGCTCAGTTTTATAAAAGACGGCTCACGGACATCATCCCGGTCATTTTGTTATAATAAATCTTTATTTGAAGTAATTAATAAGTGTTATTGGGACAAGTTAGTGATGTGAAGAATAAAACCCGTGCACGTCGCTCAAGAACTGAGAATATTCCTGCTGTAGCCCAAAGTGTTGAAGAAAACCCAGGTTTGTCCATTCCTCGTCGTTCTTTGGAATTGGGCATTCCACAAACGTCATTACACCGTATTTTGCATAAACACTTGGGTCTTAAGGCTTATAAAGTTCAGTTAACACAAGAAATCAAGCCGGCCGATCATCAACTACATCGTGTCTTTGCTGATGAGTCCTTGAAATGCATGAAAATTATCCGGAATTCCATCGAAAAATCATCTTGGCTGATGAGGCCCACTTCCACCTCGGTTGCTACGTCAACAAAAAATGTCGCATCTGGGGCTCGGGAAACCCAAGAGTTATTGTTGAACAGCGTCGATTCAAGGCCTCAAATATGGAATTCGTGAGACTATCGAGGACATAGCGCAGCCACTTTGCGATTTGGTTATGAAAAATTTCATGGAAAGGATATGGTCATGTAAGCGTGGTCGTGGTGGCCATTTGGCTGATGTTGTTTTCTATTATTAACGGCATACCTTCCTCTTTACAATAAAATAAACATCCGATCATTTATCTCAAAAATTCCATTTTTTTTTTTTGAATATCAAAATAACACCTCTTATTGGATAACCCTTTACATTGCATTCAACAAAGAATCCATGTGTTGGGTTGTCGTGACAAGCGACACAAAATTTTTACGAGGCACTGTAGAAATTGTTCTAGACACAAGAATTGGGTCAAAAAAATATGTCGCGAGTTTTGTTGAAATTAAGAAATTTTAAAAATTGAAAAAACGAATGGAAAAAAGAAAATGAGAAGTGATGAAGTTTAGAAAAATTGGAATTTTAAAAGAAAAGGAAGAAAAGAATTGAAAAATGAATGGTGAAGTTAAAATGAATACAAAAAAAAAAAAATATAAAATGAAGTAGGATGGAACAAATATATTAAATAAATTAGGTTAGAATATAATATATATGCTCATGACTTAGCTTAAAATCTATATATATACAATGAAGTAGGATAGAACAAATATATTAAATAAATTAGGTTTTAACATATATAAATATACACACTGAATTAGGAATTTAGAATTTACAACCGCAGGAGAGAATAGGAAAAAAAGAAAGATTAGGAATATGGTATCGAAATAGGTAAACTTAGGTCAAACTTCATCAGAAAAGCTGAGACAACAGAAATAGTATGGGGTAAGTTTTTTTTTCTTTCATTTTTTTTATATATTGCCTCTTCTTTCGATTACTTTTCAGATTTTTTTTGTGTTTGTCGGTTTTGATAGTCCTCATGGATTAAATAATTTTTTTTGAGTCTTTGAATTGGTAAAAATGGTTTTAGGTTGAGAAGGCCCGTAAAATAAACCCGAGCGGCTAGCACCTTTAGCCCCGAACCTCAAAAAGGGTCCACGACGAAAAATGTTTGAAGGACAGTCGTGGCTGAGGTAGGGTGGGCAGAACAGGGCGCCAATAACACCAGAGCGCCCTGACAAATCGCGAAGCCGCGCCAATCCAACCGCTTCTTGGTCTTTCACGACCTGTTGGGAAAATAATCCCAATTTTTTTTCGATTCCCTTGGATAAGTCGGCGCTGATAATTTTTTGTTGTACAGGCCAAGGGTTTAATGGTCTGAGGTGAAGCAAGTACCCTCCCCCCCCCCCATAGCTAGTCCCGGCCGCCAGCAAGAGCGTCGCACCAGCTAAAACTCAGCCACCAATTCGGACGTAGGTGGAATTTGGCCCTTCTGTCCCGAACCTTCCTTTTCCTTTCGACTATTTTGACTTTTTCAAGTCGAAATAGTCCTTCCAAGGCCTCAACCACAACAAATGGCGCCCAACGTGCGGCTAGGCTACGCTTCGAGCACAAAGCGTAGCCCATCAACACGCGCGAGTACAGAAAAATTCCGTGCAAAAAGTTAGTGGGCAAAAGGACTTAATTTCGTCGTTCTGCGACATCATTTTTTTCGCCTGAACGGCAACAGTCCAAGTGTTCCAGCTTTTCCAATTTTCAACAGCAAACCACCCTGAAAATTTTGTATGTGGTCAATGTGGAACGATCCTATTGACGAACCGTTTTGGCAACCTTCAGGCGCCAACTCGGTTCCATAGGAAAGGAAAACATTGTCTGCATGCAGAATTGATGGATGTGAGTTGGGTCAACTTAATTTTCCTGATTCATTCCACTTTTGTTTTGCAAGTACCCTTTTGAGTGCTGGGCATGCCCTGTCTTGGCGGGCGTGTCGTCAGACAATCGGGACAAATACTTGTTATCAGCCATTCCATATACTTCCATGATTTGTTATCTCTTCAATCCTGAATGGCTAATGGGTAGAGATCGCACTAGGTCTGCTCTTTTACATGCACTTTTTACATTTTTTTGGACTAGCTCTCGAGAAGCGAGTGCAGAAAAGTTTGATAACATTTGAGGGCGGGGAGGGGGGAGGGGTGCCGCCCCCATTTTCTGCCATTGCTGTCACGTCAAATGTTGTTAAGAATTGCAGGCAAGAAGAACAGACCTATTGTTGTGCAACACGGAAAAAATTTGATGACCATATTTCCAATGTGAGGAAATATGAATTTTTCGATGATAAAAATTGGATAGTGACAAAATTGTCTTTTTTACTCTTTTCAGCGGGACCGGATAGCAGGATGTGGTGTTCATTTCAGTTCAGTTCTGGTGACTTTTTTACGTTTGATGTGGTTGATTTGGTTTCAGTGTGAACTGTGCAATCATGTATTTTCTTGGAAAAATGGAAACTTTACTTTACAACCGCAACAAAAAAGGTAAACAAAATAGATTATAATCTTGCTCGGTTGTTTTATAATTGCAGGGAAAATATGGAACAATAACACACGGATCTCGTTGAGGAACCAGCATTAACCAATCGAGAAGTTGAAAGGGCTGTGTCACTGAAGGAACTAAGCCTGCCGCTAAATTTACGAGCTCCATGTAAATTTTCGAGCAGGCGAACTAATCTTAACCAAACGGCCCTTTTCAGGGCTACACAAAAAACTATAGTAAGAGTAGTACAGTTAATTATGTCAAACTTAAATGATCATTATCGCTGTGACGTCAAATGTTGATTAGAAAAGTTTGTGCAAAAAGTGTGAAAAGTGCAGACAAAAAGTACAGACCTATTAATAGTTTCACCTGCGACTGTTATAAAATCAACGTATACAAAATTTCAGGCGTTCTGAAGTTATCGTTCAATAGGTCTGTTATTTTTGTCGGATTTAGTGTAGTGTAGTTTGTACTAACTTTTCTAAACAACATTTGACGTCAAATCAATGACACAAACTCAAACTCAAACAATAAGCTTGTCCCCTCCCCGCCACTCCCTTTTACACTTTTCTGCACTAGCTCGAGAGCTAGTGCAGAAAAGTGCACACGGTGTACACTAAACCTGCAAAAAGAACAGGCCAAATATTGGTGAATACATGTTTTAAGAACTTTTGTATGACAGCTACCCGAAGGAGCTGACGGATGGCACCAATTAATCATCCTTGGTTTTGATATAAAACTAATTCCTGTAAAATTTTGAATCCTTGCTTTCACTCGAAACTTATACATAATACTCTATATCTACAGTATAAAAACTAACAAAAACCTGAACACTTTCAACACTTTTTACCTGACAATACGTTTGTTCATTTTGCCAGGAGGGAGTTCACATTTTAGTGTAACTTACACCTTCACTTTATACTGAAAGTGTAGGGTGTAGATGGCGCGCGCAAGAAGAACGGGTTAGGCCCGGTATTTCAGTTTAGAGTTAACTTGTGAGTTGTCAGTTAACCAAAACCTCTCGAGTAAACTTTATGTGGAAATTCCAGACCTACAAGATAACTCTATATTGAAATACCGAGCCTCAGTGTAAGAAAGTGAAAGTGAAAGCTAAAACCCGAAATTTTTGAATTGCTTTATTCTTTCACTTCTATCAATGCAAATTTATTGCCATTAAATATTCTGGCATGTGTTCATTCCAAACTTTATTTTCTTTAATTTAAAAAGTAAATTAAGCTGTAGTGTACTCTCGCCACAAAAAAATTTATTGTGATATGACGCGTACTGATTGAAAAATATCGGTCATATTCATTGACCGTATGCATACCTTTTTTTAGGCATACGTTAGATTGAAATATTTTTGATTAGTAAAGTTAGAATAGATACATTTTTTATACATGAGTTAGAAAAGGAATTTACCCATTTAGTAGATTTTAAATATTAATTTTCTTTATATTGAGTTTAGGTTATGAATTGTATAAAAGGAAAGTGTTGGCCCATACTCGGGGCCATTTGTTCAATAAAGTTACGCTAGGCTACATGCCGCTACAAAACTTTAATTTATTCAATTTGGTTTTTCTAATCGGACATCGTGCCTCGGCTATACGCGGTACCAGCCGCTTAAAATCTGGTAAGTTACTTTCTTCGTCACTTCCCTCTGGTATGGTCCCGGAACACAATACAGCCATCAATTTTGACAGATGGTAAAGAAGAATTTACACGTGCTCCCGACCCACAAAAGTGTACAATGATTACACTACACTCGACAAAAAGAACAGACACACCGTATTTCTGTCGTTTCGCACATTTTTTAACGCTCACTACTTTATTTCACTTAGGGCCGGTTTCACGGTACTAACTCAAGCCTTGGCTCAGTTGAACCTGAGCCAGTAACTTAAGCTTTAGCTGAAGACAAACCTGTTTCACACTGCTTAATGAATTGTGTAGGCCACTGTTTTGAAAAGTTATGTCAAAATGCTATTAAAATTTTTAAAAATACCGTTAAAAACTAGAAAGCGATTATAATTAAAAAGGAGTCCCAATTTTATGGCTTTTGAGGTGAACATTCTCGTCAGTCTTGTATTGAAATATAAATTTAAAATTGAATAAAAATTCCAAAAGGAAAATTACACTTGCTTTTTGACACTTCGCCTGCTTAAAATTCGAACTCAAACTTAAGCTGCCATATCCACTGGCTTAAGTTGAGTTTCGAGTTGAACTCTACTCAAGCCTTAAAACATTACTGTGAAACAGTGATTCCATTTAAACAAAGGCTTAAGTTGAAATTGAAACTTAAGCTCGCACTGTGAAACCGGCCCTTATGCTATGTACAGACTACGAGATTGACGCGTTTAAATCGAGTTAAATGCGCTGAAATCACTTCCCGAAGGCGTTTACGAAAACACGTAGCTACGACGTGTTTAACCGAAAATATGCACTGCGACTCTCGCGGAAATCGAAGTAAACTTTGGAAGAAACTTTGTAATGCGATAGAAATTCAATTTTGAGCTTGTGCAACGACTGCATTAGATAATAAATTCTCTTTTTATTACTGCTATTCAAACACATTTGTTTTAAACAATTTACACACCATAAATTTGGTAATGAAAGACAACTGAATATCTACTTGTCAGAAAAACTTACGTCAAGCTGTCAGGTATCAAAATAAAACCAGTTACCTAGTGTGAACACTACTTTTTTGAGACGTTAATTTTGCCTACTTAAATGTGTTTAAACCGCATAGTCTGAACATAGCATTAGCGAATTATTTAGAAGCTCGCAAAAAAGAAGAACTGTATAGTAAATACACGAATACCGACAGTGAAATTGAAACCCATCGCATCAAAAATAAACAAATTTATTTAGTGAATTGTGAGCAAAAAATGTTATAAAAATATAAAATTAACTTTCAAATACTTTTCATTTCTCTTATTTTTTGAAAAATTTTGTTTTGTTTCTTGTTTTTTAATAATTTGCTTTACTGTATTCTACTTTTGTCATTTTGAATTACAATTAAATCGTTACATAGAAAAAATTAATTTAAATACAATTTCAATTTTTGTTTTCGTTTCGTGTTTATTTTTTCTTTCTTTTAGAGATCACAGGTTCTCGGAGAGTGACAGCAGCAGCGAAAATTCGGAAAACAAAACAAAACATGTTTTCCTTATTAAATTGTTTTTTTTTTCATTTTGATTGTAAAAACACAATTAATTATTGTACATATGTCTTTTTGTTTTTCTACACCAAAGAAAACTATTAAATAAAAATTTACATTATTTCATGTCACATGAATATCATTCGAAACGAAGTCCGTTCATTATGTGCTCTTAAAATCTATCTGAATAAAAATTCATAGAACAGAAACTAATTGAAGAAGATCGGAGAATCTTCTCATCCAAATTTTGTCTTATAGAATTATTTACATACGTCGTGTTGTTCGGGAATGCAATGCAATGCAATGGTCTGATGGGGTACACGCTCGCCCCTCAAGGGTGGGTGTAAACGCACCATGAAGCTCCAGTTTTAGCATACACTTTCTACACTTTTCTGCACTAGGTTCTCTAATGCTGTTGATGAAGTTCTGCTGCAGAGCTAAGCAAAATTCTGAATAAGTCCAGTGGGACCCCGGAGGCTCTGGAACGGGGGGTTGTAAGATGGGAGACTGACACGACTCCTAAAGACGGAAAGGTTAATTTGATGTTCTCGAGCACTTCAACTGCAGTATAGTCTGCACTGACCCCTCTCAAGATTACGCCAGGTTTTCTCTCTTCAGCTGGGGTGTAAGAGTGACCCACAACACCACTGTGCGGTTCGGTCCTAAGTGCCTTGAGAAGTTCAGCATGGATCTCCAGTGAGTCAACTTTAAGCAAGTGGTCAAGAACAGACGTGTTAGCAAACTCTCTCCTCGCAAAGGAAAAGAAAACGAAGCCAAGCGCGAAACGGCTCATCAGCCTAACCTTCAAAAATCACCGCAAAAGTTTTCCTTTAAATCTTGTCCAAATCAACTTGGATCAGCGACAAGGATTTGTGCAACCCCATTTCCGGGTTTTTGACTTTGGATCCACGGGCCTCATACAGTCTGAGGCCACGTGAGGATCCTTTTTTTTACATCGGATTTATTCCTCATGTTGGGTACCTTATCGGACCCTCAAAATCGAACATAACCAATAAGCAGCAATTCTTCTTGGCGACAGCTAAGAAATTTTATTTGCCACGCGGTTTTTTCATCATCGATCAGCTCGAGCCTGTGAATAAGCCCGATCGAAGCCTCGCATAATAGGCCGGCCTTCGTTCATCAGTGCGGCGTCAGTCGAAGTTCAACCGCGAGAACGACAACGTGTAAAAACAACAAGCCGACAAGACGCGCAAGCCGTGCAAGCCACAAATCGCAAGTGAACAAATCAAGACACGAGTCTACATATACACGCCGCATATAAATTTCAATAAAGAAAAACGAAAAGATCAAAACATTGTGTTTAATTTGTTTAACTGCCGCCACACAGTTTTTTACACGATTCTTTCGATTGTGGTTTTTCGATTTGTGAATTCGCCGCGTTTCGGCCATTAGTGTTATTTGGTATTTGTGTGCTTGCCAACGCACACAAACAGTCATAACATTGTGTTCGTGTTCTTTACAATGCAACCGAAACTACGCGGAAAGCAGAAGGCTAAGTCGGTCAACGATGTGAGTAGTGGTGAGATGGACGAAACGATAGTGGAAAACACAGCCAGCCTCGACACGACTGCTGACGAAATTTTATCGGAACAGAACATAGTCGAGCAATTGTCTACGCTCATGTCAAGTGTTCTAGCCCTAAAAGAGATCGTCGAAAATGTCCAAAGGCAGGGTGACGAGACAAAAAGGGGAATGGACGAGGTACGAGATCAAGTCAAAACTAATGCAACGGCATTCGTCGAAGTATTAGTGCCTTCGGGCACATTGCCGTCGCCGTCAACGCATGTACTGCAAAGTGTATTGTCACAGCCGCCGCCGCCATATGTGAACCAGTACACACTACAGAAAGCACAGTCACCCAGTAGGACCACTTGGCATGAATGCCATTTGAAACGCATGAATGCATTAATGTTATTGCAATGCAAACGTATAGCTTACAATGTAAGATACTGCGAATGGGAAAAGTAACCACTATCGTGCTTGGGATTGTCGACAATCGCTTTGCATTACAAAGTAATGCAAAATGCAAGCGATGGTAATATTAAAGCTAAAAACTACTTTGGCTCGATTGCTATGCGTTGCTTTTGTTTTATGGGAATTCCGATGATCACGGTCAGTCAAAGTTATATTTTGGATCCGTAAAGTGTTTTCAAGTCGGTGATTTTTTTAAATTAATTAAAAAAATTTTAAAATCTATTTTTCGTCGGTGAGTTTTTTTTTACATTAATTTAAAATCATGTGTTCGAGTTCGAGTGGTATAAGTGCTCGTAATTTTAAACGATTAATTAAAAATGAACAAGATAGACTGGTAAGCTACTTAGAAATTAGAAATTCAAGTAACGCTATGGAACCAAATTGTGAGCCAATTGCTGCTGAAAATAGCGAAATTACAGAAAATGTTAAATTGTCGGAAAATTTGGATATAACTGAACGCGTTGACATGGAGGAAAGTGTTCAAATTAAAACATTAAAGGAGAAGTTATTGGAATGGTACAACATATATAGCCCTCCTAGAGAAAGTTTTGAAGCACTTTTGCGCATACTTAAAGAAGAAAACTTAAATGTGCCAATTAGTTTAAAGGGCTTGCACAAAAAAAGAGAAAAAATCATACCAAGGACAGTAGCTCCCGGTCAATACTATCACTTTGGATTAAGAAAGCAGCTTGAAGCAATAACCACCGAATTAGTTCATTATGATGAAATAGTATTAGATATTGGCATTGATGGCTTACCTTTGTACAAGAGTTCATCTCTAAGTTTATGGCCTATCTTGGAAAGCCTAACAAATATCAAAAATGTACAAATAATTTTAATAGGAGCTTATTTGGGGAGAAAGAAACCGCCTATAATATAGATAATTTTCTTCTCGATTTTGTTAATGAAATCAAAAGTTTACAAGCAAACGGCACAGTAATTATGAACAAGGTCCTTAATTTGAAAATTCGCGCATTCATATGTGATGCACCAGCAAAAGCATTTGTTTGTGGTGTTGTTAGTCATAGCTCGTTTCACGGGTGCAGCAAATGCACTCAAGTTGGAAAAACCTTAGATAACGTTGTAACATATGCGACAGATGTTGCACCCTTAAGAACGGATGATGGTTTTGCGCGCAGAGAATACTCAGAACACCATAGCAACTATTTCCGTAGTAGGCCAACTTTACTAGAGACAGCGGGAATAAAAATGATCTCACAATTTCCTTTGGATCCCATGCACCTCTTAGATTTAGGCGTTGCGAAAAAAATGTTACTAAGTATACTGAATGAACAAATAAGTGGAAGAAGATTAAGCACAGACGATAAAAATAAAATGTCTAATCATTTATTATCATTGTCACGTTATATACCAAGCGAATTCGCAAGAAAGCCAAGGGAACTAAGCGAAATTAAAAGATGGAAAGCTACAGAATTTCGCCAGTTTCTGCTGTATACATAATCGTACTAAAAGATTTAGTGGAAGACGATTGTTACTATCATTTCTTGTTGCTGCACTGTGCATACCGATTACTGTGCTGCCCCAAAAATTATATACTGAATTTAGAAGTAGAGGAAAGAATGATCAAAGTATTTGTGGAAGATTTTCCAAAAATTTACGGTGCTAAAAGTGTAACATATAATGTACATAATCTTTTGCATTTAACAGACTGCATAAAAGATATTGGATTTATACAAACTTTTACAGCATATAAATTTGAAAATTATATGCAATTAATTAAAAAAAAAATAAAAAAGCCAACCAAAATTTTGCAGTAATTAAATAATAAAATCATACAACCGCATCGTTTAATTATTGATGAAAAGTCGTACGGCTTTCGAAAAAATTTGCATGGGGACATTATTGGTCATTATTCTAATTCCCACTATCTCAGCATAAGTGAGCCTGATAATTATTGCTGCATACATCCCTATGTTGCTATACAAATTACGGCATTTACTGATGGGCATAGCCAGTTGGTCATTGGCAAACGTCTAATGAACAAAAGAAACTTTTTCAATGGTCCGCTAGATTCAGGATCTATAGGAATAGTTATAGCAGATCGAAATACTTCAGAAGAGATTGAAACATTTGACTTGAAGGACATTGCATTTAAGCTGGTATGTCTTCCATATAAAGATGATTTGCTGCTAATACCACTCTTACACGAATGTATCGCTTGATAATAGTAAAAATAATTTATTTTTTAATATAATATATGCAAAGATGTAATTAATAAGAGAATACAATGTAATATAGTTCAAGAAAAAATATATGAATACACCTAGAAAACTAGAAAAATGACTGATAGTCAGGAAAATATACATACAACCATTTCAAGTGGCATCAGCTGTATTTAGGTGTAATGCAGGCTTAGATGTGAAAGAGCCACAAAATAAAGGAAAAGCTTTGAGTACTTAGTAATGTCATTCAATTAAGCCAAATTAAAAAAAAAATTCCAGTACACCAAAATATGTCATCGCTAAACGAAATTTTGGAAGTTCAGCGCCATATTCTTGCTCGTTTAGACTACACTGAGAAGAGTGTGGAAAATGTTAAAGGTAGCGTGAATATACCGGATTCTAACAAAGAAAATATATGACTTATTGCACTACTTTCAGACTTTATTTTAAGACAAAATGAACAAATTATGCGTTCTATTGGTGAAAATACCGCGCTTTTGAAGCACGCTGTAAAGAAAAACATCATATCTGGGAATGAAATGGTTTCTAAATTTCCAGTAATGTCAAGGGAAGAGCTGCTAAAAATCGAAGAGGAAATAGCAAAGAATGAAGATTACTTTGTAGGTTTTTTTTAACGATTATAGCATTTAAAAACTTAAAATTTAAATTAATGAATTTTCAGGTTTCCGTAATTACACAGCTTCTCAAACCAGTTGGCATAAAACAGAATTTGCATAGAATTCTGGGAAAAGAAGTGATTAAACAATTTAATTTTGACGACTTAAGAGGAAAAGAATCCTTTAAGGAAAACAAAAATATTTGCAGAGTATTTTTTAGTATGTATTGTAAATATTTCTTCATAATTCTATGTAAATATGTATTTTTTTTAATTTTTGTAGAGGCTACCTCCAAAGAAGGATACTGTCATGAGTAATTTGTGACGGACATGAAATATGCCTTCAAAGTTCAAAAAAACCGAATTTTTAAAGAAATTTGCTTGGCAAAGAAAAGGACCACCTAGTTTTTTTTTGAATACTTAATGCATTAATGATAAATGAATTTGATTGTGTTATTTAATTTCGAATAAATTATTAAGTTTTTGTAATGTACCTACCTATAATTTTTTTTCCTTTATATATAAATATATCAGATTTCACAGAATTTTTATAGTTCCAGTCATGCAGTTACTTAAGTAGTACCTTTATGTACTTCTATGAAATTTTTGTTCCTTCAATAACAAAACTGGCAAATTTTGATTTTTTGCGTATTTCATTTTAATGGGTACATAGCAGATCAGAAATGTCTTAATCTGGACACGTACCGTTAGCATTTCTACAAGAATAACCCATTTATTTGGAAAATCTAATCTCAGCAATTTCGTTACATCAATTACTTCATCCATTTCAAAGAAAATATGAAAGAATCAATTCTCAAAATTGACAGTTATCAATAATGTTTTTGACATCAAATGCACCATCAATACCGAAGCATATATGAACTCATATATTCCCATCATTGATTTCTATCATCAATTGTTTTACATCAATGACGCCATGCATTCTGAAGCATTGATTCCGGAACCGGCTTCCCGGCATTGCGAAATGGAGCGAGTACGGCTACCACCTAGGACATCGCAATGTTAAAATCATTGATACCGTAATGCGAAAAGCATCCATTATTACTGCATAATAATGATTACAGAATTGAAGCTGTAAGCATTTCTGGTCCGACTGGGCAGTGCAGCCACACAAATACAGTGTTGCGTCAAATTTTACGCGCCACATGTCTAGTGCGCAACAGCCGTCCGCGCACAGTAATATACCGGTAGAGCAAACATTGCCTGTAGATTTTGTGCAGCCCGTTTCACGGACACAATTGCCATTTGTGACACATGCTTCTCATACGTTGCCGCCAAGGTACGCAAGAAGTGGTGTGCCAATCACACAGTCGCAGTATGGAAACTCAGCCCACGGTATAACACCGATATCGCAAAACGTTCCAGTGACGCCGTATGAAAATTCAACGCCATTTGCCGGAGCCGACAGGTATAATTATAAATTATATTCTTTGCCACGATTTGATGGGATGTTGGAGGAGTGGCCGTTATTTTACGCCAGTTATCGCGACACAACGGCCGAGTTCGGATATAATAACAAGCAAAATTTAATACAGTTAAGTAACGCCTTACATGGGGACGCTAAGCGCGCAGTTTCGTCGTTACTTATCTATCCAGATGACGTGCCGCAAGCCATCGACGAGCTCCAATTCAATTTTGGTCGTCCAGAGCTACTTATTCGGTCTCAGCAAGACAAGATAGCGAATATTGCCGCCATTGCAGAAAATCGTCCTGCAGCTATTTTGTCGTTATCGAATCAGGTGCGAAATATGGTAGCACTGTTTAAATCCGCCGGGTGTGCGCATCACTTGATGAACAACACGCTAGTAGACCAGCTGATCAGCAAATTGCCGCCATCAAAGCAATTCGAATGGGCAAAATTCGTAGTGAGTTTGAGTTCCTTTCCTACGGTGGAAACATTCTCGACCTGGATTTCGGATCTCGCCAGAATAGTTGGTATAATGTCGATTAATACTCCTGCCAACCAACAGCATCCAACGCAATATCGCCAACCGCCAACGGTAAAGGGGCAGCCAGCTCAAGTCACTCGTCGAGTTATGCATAGCAGTGAGGCTCCCTCGGAGAATACACAGCCAGCGTGTGCATATTGCAGTAAGTCTCACATAATTCGCAATTGCGAAAAATTTGTTGCACTTTCGTCAGACGAAAAATGGAAATATATAAAGAAAAGTCATCTATGTTTCGGGTGTCTGAGGAAAGGACACGGCCTTTCAAAATGCCAAAGGAAGCATGCCTGCGATATAGAGGGTTGCAAACGATTGCATAATCCATTATTACATCAAGATGTCACGTCAAACCAGCTCTGAGCCCGCAGAGCACATTTTGAATTGTCATGTGAATAGCGATACAACGCAGCTATTCAAAATTGTTCCAGTCGTTCTATCCGGACCGTCGGGAAGTATGTCAGCATACGCCATGCTAGATGAAGGATCTTCGATAGCACTTATTGATGAAAGGATCGCCGCCATATTGGGTCTAAAAGGTCAGTGCATGTCACTTACACTACAATGGTATGGTGATGAAAGAAAAACGGAGAAGTCACGTAAAATAGCCGTCAACATAAAGGGAAAGCATGAAGGGGCCACTTCTTATTCCTTGAAAAATATATTTACTGTGCGTGAGCTCAATCTTCTGAAGCAATCGTTCAATGCCGCTAACTACGCTCATACAAAGGGTTTGCCAATCGACAATTATAAGAATGCAAAGCCTGTTATACTAATAGGTTTGGACAACTCCTATTTGGGAATATTTGGAGAAGTGTTTGAAGCCGGTCAGCATCAGCCAATCGCCGCCAAGACTAAATTGGGCTGGGTCGCCTTCGGACCCATGGGCTCGAAATCAAATGCAGTATCAACAGTCCTACACATCCGTGAGTCGCGTTCATTGAATGAAGTTAACAAATTAGTCGAGGAGTATTTCGCCATCGAAAGTTTTGGGGTGCGCAGTACCAACGTTGTTCTGGAGTCAGACGAGAATCGTCGCGCCAGAGAAATACTGCAAGAAACAACCAAAAGATGCCAACAAGGTTTTGAGACTGGCCTTTTGTGGCGACAAGATGATGTCAGTTTTCCTGCTAGCTACGATATGGCCAATCAACGTCTGCTAAAAGTCGAAGCTAAGATGTCTCGCGATGCCTCATATGCCGAAAATTACAAACGTGAGATCGACAAGTATATCGATAATGGTTACGCCAAAGAATTGCTGTCGAGTGAAGCCAACGTCAAGGGTCCAAGGACTTGGTACCTCCCACACTTTGGTGTCGTGAATCCTAACAAGCCCAGTAAGTTGCGTATTGTCTTCGATGCCGCAGCGATACAAATAATTCATCACTCAACTCTGCTTTGGTCAAGGGACCAGAGCATGAGCAACCGCTGATCAGCATTTTACATAAATTTCGTGAAGGAGTCATAGCAGTCGCTGGAGATATACAAGAAATGTTTTCACAGGTGCGTATACGTGAAGCCGATCAAACCGCACAACGTTTTCTATGGAGAAACGGCAATACAGACCAGCCCGTTTAAACATTCGTCATGACTTCAATGATATTCGGTTCTATTTGTTCACCTTGCTGTGCTGAATTCATCAAGAATAAAAATGCCAAAGAATATAAGGATATCATGCCAAGAGGTGCAGCTGCCGTTATTGAGAAAACATATGTTGATGATCTTGTCATCAGTTTCAACGATGAAAAGGAAGCTGAATCAGTTACAACAGAGGCCATTGAAATAAACGCCAAAGCCGGATTTAAAGTACGTAGTTTTGTATCAAACTCTCTCAACCTACAAGCCAAGTTGAATGGATGCCAGCCAGTCAACCACATAGTTAATATGGATCGCGGATATCAAGCCGATAAAGTGTTGGGACTCTTCTGGAACATTGAAAGAGATGCGTTTGAGTTCCACTTTCAATTTCATAAAATATCGCCAGACGTCTTAGAATTGAAACGTCCACCGACTAAGAGAGAAATGTTAGGAATCATCATGTCCATTTACGATCCGTTTGGTCTACTCGCAAATTACACTGTATTTGCAAAATTACTTCTACAAGCCACATGGAAACTTGAAGTAAAATGGGACGAACCCTTGCCAAACCAATTGTTTGTAAGATAGAGCAATTGGTTGAGACACTTTCAAAGCGTAAAGGATCTCTCGGTTGCCAGATGCTATACGCCTTTGTTGCCTGTTGCTGAAGACATACAGTTGCACATTTTTGTCGATGCAAGCTCGAGTGCTTATGCCGCCGCCGCTTACCTGAGAGTCAGGAAGCATCAAACGATCAACGTTGCTCTGGTTTCAGCCAAGTCCAGATGTGCACCGCCTAGAGGTATGACAATACCGCGCCTAGAGTTGCAGGCCGCAGTTCTTGGTTGTCGTCTTAGCGAATCGATTCAGGAGTGTCGCCCACATCGTGTCATATTTTGGTGTGATTCAATGACCGTTATATCATGGAATCGATCGACAACACGTGAATACAAGCAGTTTGTTGCCTGCCGTATTGCTGAGATCCTATCAGTATCAACACCAAACAACGAGAGCTAAATTGCCGAATAATTACGATCGGGAATGCAGATGGCTTCAAGGTCCGGAGTTTTTATATAAAAACGAGAACTTTTGGCCAAAGGAAACGTGTATGATAGAAACAGATCAATGCCGCTCCGAAGAGATTATGAAACGAGCTCTGGTCCTAAATAGTGCGGATTGTTGAATCAACTATGTCAACTTTTCGTCATCATCAAAACGATCATCTTGTCATTAACGAAATACGTCAAAAGTATTGGGTGCCGAACTTTTTCCTAAATAAAGAACGGCTGAGGGCTCGACTCAATGTTGGTGTCTCCCCACCAACAAACTTTTTTTTCCTATATAAGGAACGGCTGAGGCGTCGATTCTTCACTAGTAGTATCGTGCTCGGACGGGAAATTTTATCGCGTAAGGCCTTTATCGCGGAAGACCTTTTCAGTTCGCAATTTTTAGAACAACGCACTCCCAGGCTTGGCGTCATTTTCCAACCTTTTCCCGCTTCCACTACCCTACGTACCCATCGCACCCCTTTGTGCAGTTGACGGACTTTGTTTTTCCCGGAAGATCAATGCTCAACGTAGCTGTTGAATTGTGAATTTAGTTTTTGTTTTTCCTGGTATTTGTTTAGTGCTTCCCCCTCAATGTTTTGTTTTTTCTTGTATTTTCTTAGTGCTTCCTCCTCATTGCTGCTGCTCAATGTTGCTTTTGGATTGTGAATTCAGTTTTTAGTTTTTGTTTTTCCTGGTATTCTTTTAGTGCTTCCTTTACCTTTTCGGTTCGCAATTCTTGGAACAACGCACTCCCAAGCTTGGCGTCATTTTTAAAACCTTTTCTGCCTTCCACTACCCTACGTACCCATCGCCCTACGACCTTTTGTGCAGTTTATGTTTTTTTTCGAGTTGCGCCTTGTTAACGGATTTTATTTTGCCTGGAAGATCAATGCTCAATATTGCTGTTAAATTGTGGATATAGTTTTTGTTTTCTGGTATTCTTTTAGTGCTTAGTGCTTCCCCCTAATTATTTTGTTTTTCCTGGTATTCTCTTAGTGCTTCCTCATTGCTGCTGCTGCTTAATGTTGCTTTTGGATTGTGAATTCAGTTTTTAGTTTTTGTTTTTCCTGGTATTCTTTTAGTGCTTCCTTTACCTTTTCGGTTCGTAATTTTTGTAACAACGCAATCCCAGGCTTGGCGTCATTTTCCAAACCTTTTCTCCCTACTCTACGTACCCATCGCCCTACGCCCCTTTGTGCAGTTTATCATTTTTTTCGTGTTGCGTCTTGTTGACGGATTTTGTTTTTCCTGGAAGATCAATGCTCAATATTGCTGTTAAATTGTGAATTTAGTTTTTGTTTTCCTGGTATTCTTTTAGTGCTTAGTGCTTCCCCCTCAATGTTTTGTTTTTCCTGGTATTCTTTTAGTGCTTTCCTCTCAATGTTTTGTTTTTCCTTCGCTGTTAAAACCAATAAAAAAAGGATGTCCATCATGCATCATCAATAATGCGAGGCCAGCCGTGCCTTTAATGGGACAACTGCCACCGGATAGACTAACACCATATGTGCGTCCGTTTAGCTATTCAGGAGTGGATTACTGCGGACCGTTTAACGTCGCAATAGGTCGTCGTAGAGAGAAGAAGTGGGTGGCATTGGAAGATCGCCCAAAACTTAAAAGACAGGATTTGGAAGAGGTGGGTCAGTGAATACCTTCCACAGTTACTACGTCGTTCTAAATGAAGGGAAGTAACTCCGCTGAAGCCAGGACAAATGGTCATCATCTGCGACACCAACCTGTCACGTAGCCAGTGGCCAAGGGGAGTAATCGTACGTGTTTTTTCTGGTAAAGATGGACAAATACGTTCAGCTGAAGTTCGAACGAGCCAAGGTCTACTACGACGCCCAGCGTCAAAGCTAGCCGCTTTGATGTTTCAATTTCAATCCTCTTCCTAGTAAGGATTCACGGGGGGTGGGATGTCATCACCCTGTGAGTCGATCGTCCCACACGCCACAACAACACCAACACATACAAAAATTGGATAGCCGAGTCAGTCGAAGTTTAACCGCGAGAACGACAACGTGTAAAAACAACAAGCCGACAAGACGCGCAAGCCGTGCAAGCCACAAATCGCAAGTGAACAAATCAAGACACGAGTCTACATATACACGCCGCATATAAATTTCAATAAAGAAAACCGAAAAGATCAAAACATTGTGTTTAATTTGTTTAACTGCCGCCACAGGCTGTTTAGAAAATCGAGTGCAGAAAGGTGTATACTACACCCGTCAAAAGGAACAGACCAAATAGTTCGATGAGTTTGATCTGCCTACTGGGTTATTGTATGGGATTATGGTTTGATTACTTCAAATTTTGTTGATATGGTAATACTGATATGCGAGCCGTTAAAAACACTTGTTTCAAATTGGTAACGAACGAAATCGACAAATTAAGAATCAAAACATTCAAAAAAAGGGAACTAAATAGTGAAATAAAATAGTGAAATAAAATAGTGAAATAAATAGAAATAAATAGTGAAGTAAAATAGTGAAATAAATAGAACTAAATAGTGAAATAAAAGAGTATCAAAGTAAGCAGCAAAGTGAAAAAAAAATTGTGAGTATAGGATCATTCCATCAAGAATCGACTACAACAATTTTTTGCCAACTCTTGATGGACAATTATTGTGACCACGCCACCGCTGATTCTTTGTGTACTCGAAGAATTAGTCACAGGGGGGGGGGGGAGGGGTTCCTAACCATGGAACGGCTATGCTTTTTTATTCTCAGTGCGGAAATCGTATTCAGGATATTGACTTACATTTTATAATTTTATAAAATCTTATACTATACCTATATTCGCGAAATATTGGTTTATTGTATCTGAATACTATTTAGACCAATTACTTCTGCAATTTTTTGTAATGTAAGACTTTCATTATATCCTTTTCTTCTTGTTAATTAATTTTCAATGCACCATAGATTTCTCATATTTCTTTTAGATTAATCTGATGGTGATTTCTTTTCTGAAAAAACCCGCAAAATGATTGCAGTTCTGCCCTCTTTTTTGACAGTTCCGTCCGACAGGTCAATTTACAATAGAACGCTTTCAGGTCAAAAAGCTATTATTAAAATTTATATAAATTTTCACTACACTCCGTATGATTTCTAATTACCGTATGACTCGTTTGACAGTTTAATTTATGCTTTTAAATCGTTTGCCGCTGTTGTCATAGGATATTTTTTTCTTATTTTCATCGTTTCTTACGCACATTTGAAGTTAAAGGAGTTGCACCGCCGAAATTTTCGGGGCAAGAAATGCGAGTTTTGAGGTCAATTTTAACCACGGACTCAAACCCCTTTCTCTAGCAGGTCAAAAAAATTTCAACTAATAGAACGGCGGAACTGCTAGAAAAAAATTGAGGGCAGAAACGGGTCACATTTTTTTCAAAAAAGAAATCACCATTAATTAAACTTATGACAAGAAGAAATTTCTACAATATTATTATATTTTTTTCACTAATTCTTCGAGTACACAAATTTTCAAAAGTATCGGCGACATTTTTGGCGATTCTTGATGAAATCTTTGTTAAATTCACCAATAAAAGGTGGTTTTAAGTTTCATAAGTACTAGATTTATTTTATTCCACAGTAAAATAATGAATGGAGATAGAATATCTATGATATGTGCAAATAAGGTAGAGCTTCTATCAAATTTGCGGAGCTGGGGGCTGATTCCACATGTGGTAGACTGTAGAAATTGTGGACAGCCCATGAAGCTGTCTAATAGAACGAATGCGTAAGTGTATTTTTCGATTTCGATCGGTTGTATAATACCGAAAGACAAAATTACAAACAAATCTGGAAACAGATTTATTTAATTATTATTAAAATAAATTTTTTTTTAGTGCGGATGGGTACGAATATCTTTGCACCAATAAAATTTCTCGGCAAAAGCAGAAGAAAGTCCTTTGCGGGAAACGAATGAGTTTCCGTACTGGGACTTTCTTTGGGGGCTTAAGCAAATTTTATTGTTTGTGTATGAGTGGGTGGAAGGTACGCCTTTGAAAAAAATAAAGAAAGACGCCGGAATATCTGGCGACCATACAGTAGTGAATTGGGCCTCCTACTGTCGAGAAGTTTTGCTGGAAGCGTTAGTTAAGAATCCGGTGAAGCTTGGTGGACCGGGGAAAACTGTGGAGATAGACGAAAGCAAGTTCGGCAAGAGGAAGTACCATCGGGGTCACCGAGCTGAAGGACAGTGGGTCTTCGGTGGCCTCAAAAGGGAAAGCGGCCGAGTTTTTATGGTGCCCGTCGATTCCAGGCAATATACATTTACAATAGTTTTTGAATTGTACTAATGTTTTAACAAATTTAGAGACAGTAACACTTTAATCCCCATAATTAAACAGTGGATAGAAATTGGAGCCACTATAATGTCTGATTGCTGGAAGGCGTATAATTCTCTGCGGAGCGATGGTTTTGACCATAAGACAGTGAACCACTCACTGAATTATAAGGATCCAGTAACTGGTGCCCACACAAACGGCATAGAATCCTCGTGGAGGCACACGAAACAAGTCGCGTCCTCCTATGGCCGGAAAAAGGAACATATCGCTGGCAACTTGGCCCATTATATGTTCAATAAAAACTGTGACAAGCAAAAACTGGACAGAACACTTGAATTTTTCAAACTGGCCGGAAAATTGTACAACCCGAACAACCCACGGCCAGATGAAGGTGGTAATCCTGATCTGACCCGATCCGACATCGATTCCGAGGATTCAATGGAAGAGTTTATGTTGGAGTCGGAGTCGGAACCGGAGTAAATATTTAATATGATTATCACACTCAAAATAAAAACTGCGTAATATGTACGAAATCGTTCGTACATTCTACGAATAATTTCGTTGTTTTCAGTCCACGAAAGGTTTCGTACATATTACACATTGCCTTTCGTACATTATACGAAAAAATCAGTTAAATTTCTGATTAGAAACAAGCAAATTATATTTTTTGTTTTACGAAATATTGTTCACATGAAAACACAAAAATAATTCACCAAACAGAAGAATCCTCGGCACAACTGATAGTTGATTTATGCAAGCAAGTTTAGGTTTTTTTTATACGATAATGATGAGATGAACTCGCTTTAATTTCATAATAATTTTTTTCTTACAAAACACATCTTACATTTGAAATTTATTAAGAACCGTCATTACAAATATAATTTAATTTTTCGAGGGCAATGCCAATCAAACACGACGTAAATAATTCTATAAGACAAAATTGGATGAGAGGCTATTTTTCATAAAAAAAATCCGGTTTCATACTTGTATACCTGGTAAAAGTGGCGTCCATTTTTGGGAGTGTGTATTGTAATTGATCGCCGCCGGAAAACCATCCGTATGTGTGGCGAAAGTTACAAAAAACAAAAAACAATAAAAATGGTGAGTACGAATTTGAACCAAAATGAGTGGATCGATTTGTACACGAAAAACGGACTCATACACAAGTGCGGAGTTCGGGGAATCAGTGATACGGGCGGAAAAGAGGAGTTGGCAGTGCGAATCGTGGAATTCGATCAACAAAAGTGAAATTAAATGGTCGACAAAGGTAGTGCAAATACAAACGCAAACAACGTAGTGGTCGAAGAGTCGACACCAAAGCAAAGGTTATAGAGATGGAAGAAGATACGTCACCAATAAAAACCACTGACGTATACCACGACCACTCATCAATACCAACCAAATGGGTAAATAAACATAATTAGGCTCATCATTGATAAGTAATAGATATAAGGCCAACATTAGGAGATAAGAATTTGTAGAACGATGATCAATAGATATAAGTCCAACATTAGGAGATAAGAATTTGTAGTATAAATATAAGATGTTAACTTGTAAGTTTGCTCAGTTTTATAAAAGACGGCTCACGGACATCATCCGGGTCATTTTGTTATAATAAATCTTTATTTGAAGTAATTAATAAGTCTTTTAAAATCAAGTAAACAATATGTGCAAGTGTTGGTTGGAATGAGCAAAAACTCATATACAGAAAGAAACTGTTAGTAGGAACAGCACACAGGTTTATGATAGCACAAAGAGGCATAAACCATTGGGTCCAGTTGAAGAATACCCTGTTGGTATTTCCTGGACTACTTTATATGACATTCTGCGCATAGCTAAGGCAGGAAACATGGATGAGGCTACGATATGCGAATACATCTGTGATGGCATTGTATAGGGTTATCCAATAAGAGGTGTTATTTTGAATAGCCCGCTATTTCGGTAGATGTCCCTTGCGAAGCTGTCATTTTTTGACATTTGACAAGTAGAAACTACGCCATTGATAAAAATGGAACGATACACAACGATACAACGCATTGAAATTATTAAAATTCACTATAAAAATGGTGAAAATTTGGCAGAGACGGTTCGTGAAGCTTAAACATTTTTGGGTCGTCGTCAAGCACCTTGTCGGACCGCAATACGGAAATTAGTGGAAAAATTCGAGCTATTGGGACAAGTTAGTGATGTGAAGAAAAAAACCCGTGCACGTCGCTCAAGAACTGAGAATATTCCTGCTGTAGCCCAAAGTGTTGAAGCAAACCCAGGTTTGTCCATTCCTCGTCGTTCTTTGGAATTGGGCATTCCACAAACGTCATTACACCGTATTTTGCATAAACACTTGGGTCTTAAGGCTTATAAAGTTCAGTTAACACAAGAAATCAAGCCGGCCGATCATCAACTACATCGTGTCTTTGCTGATGGGTCCTTGAAATGCATGAAAATTATCCGGAATTCCATCGAAAAATCATCTTGGCTGATGAGGCCCACTTCCACCTCGGTTGCTACGTCAACAAGCAAAACTGTCGCATCTGGGGCTCGGGAAACCCAAGAGTTATTGTTGAAAAGCGTCGATTCAAGGCCTCAAATATGGATTTCGTGAGACTATCGAGGACATAGCGCAGCCACTTTGCGATTTGGTTATGAAAAATTTCATGGAAAGGATATGGTCCTGTAAGCGTGGTCGTGGTGGCCATTTGGCTAATGTTGTTTTTCATTATTAACGGCATACCTTCCTCTTTACAATGAAATAAACATCCGATCATTTATCTCAAAAATTCCATTTTTTTTTTTTTGAATATCAAAATAACACATCTTATTGGATAACCCTTAACATTGCATTCAACAAAGAATCCATGTATGAGGCAAGACCAATAGCAGAGCTAAAGCTAAAACTACAGGCATACGGAAATGTGTTGCAGAAAGCAAACATGAAAAATGTGGTAAGAAAAAGTAGCGAGCCGGTAGAAAAATAAATCGGTTTTCTGTCGAAAAATCTAAGTGTTTCTGTTGTGAAGAAATTTCCCATCGGCCGATGAATGTCCGGATCCAAGTGTTTTTTGTGTGGGCTTCATGGTCATATGTGGCGCATTCCTCTCCGAAGTGCTTCAGGGGTCCCGGAATCCTGTGTATAACATAAAGAATAGTTCCCAGCTGAAAACTTTACTCTGTAGTCAAAAAATAATCGATGTTCATGGTCCTTATGATGTATCGGATGTTTACTAATGTCCCCGTTTCGTTTATTATCGATCACATATGTGATAAGTTTGGTTCACAAATTTTGCTAAAGTACCAAATCCTATATCTAGTCCTATATCTCTTATATTAGCTGACCTTTATCTCGATAGATTATTTGCCAGCTGGTATGACTTTCAACTGCGTTCTGTGCAGTTTCCTATAAAATATGACGAGATAAGGTAAATGATCCATATTTCCTCAGGACACCAAATTTCGTTACATTTGATATTTTCAAATAAAATAGGAACATATAATGTACCTACTCAAAACCGTTATTATTTCCTGAATATAGAGTTAATATGGAATCGATGTCAACTATTTGTAATTTTAATGCACTCCGTTCGTAAATAAAAAAGTATACCAAATATCGTGAGAACTGTAACGTGTGAATTGAGCAGTGTCAGTTAGTGTTTTGAGTAATGGATCAATGTGTTCTTTTGAAGTGCCTTGCGTGAAATAATAAGTAAATTGTTCTTTTTTTTCGTGTTTTAAGGCCTCATATAACTTTGAACGCACTGAAAATCGAGTAAATTTGAAAAATTATTATGAAGGTTATATGGTGAAAAAAAAATTTATTGTTGAGTTCACATTTCTTATTATATACTCAACTATTGAAAAAAAAAAATCGTTTTTTAATATTAACATTGTTTTTTACTGGTATAAATTGACTACTTATGAAAACGATGGCGCCTGCTGGTCGGCATCATAACTTCACTAAAAATAATTCAATTTGCAAAAATGAAAAAGAATCTTGTAAAAGAATGTAGTAGTTATAGTCTATCGGAGGGAATTTTTAATTTTTTCAAAAATAAATAAGTTACAGTATTTTAACTTTACTAATCAGTGTTAAGAGTTTGTTGTTCTTTCCAGTGTCAGTGGAGTGAAGCTTACTAATCAGTTTTTTTAAGAAAAATTTGCGTTCAATAATTTATAAAAAAATTTACAAGCAAAAAATTAAAAAAAGTAAAAAAACAGTTATCAAAATTTAAAAAAAAAAAATTGAAAAATATTGAAAACTGACTGAGTTATCGTGCCGACCATGTCTAAAAACATAGTTTCGAGAAAAATGCGTTAAAAGTTTTTGATAGGTAAAGCGTTAACTTACGGCTAGTCTCCCGTTCTAGCTTCGTACTGTACGCTTTCTTTCTCTTTTATCTTCGTGTTGTTCACAGATGGCCCTACGAATGACCTTGTTTTCTATGATACTTGGCTTTTGCGAAAAAATATATGCTAAACGCTGCTATTAAGAGTGGCGCGGCAAATAGCCAAGAAGCCGCTTTAAACCGATGTATGGTCACATTTATTGCTATAACTTTGTATTGGAGTGGCATTTTTCTAATTCAATTTTTTTTTAATAAAAATTTGTAAAAAAAAATCAATTTTTTTTTTAAATTCCAAAGTTTATGAGCCCTTAAACGAAAAAAGCATTTATTATTCTATTTGGCGAATAATAATTTGAATTCTATTGTGGTTAGTTTAAAAAAAGGATGACGAAATTAGTATCATAGCGATAATCGTTATGATGGTGAAATTAGGTCTTGGATAAGCAATTTTTATATTCAAAATTTTCTTTACAATATTAAAAATCTTAGTGTTATTAAATATCTATTGATGTTAAAATCTTCGCAAAAGAGTAAATATAACTAACACTTAATTTCGTCATTGGTATTTAAACCAATTTCCGTTAGATTTGACCATAATTTGCATCAGTTTTTTAAGATAGATTTACCAGATTTAATGGATTGCAAGAAAAAATTATATGGGATTCGGAACGCACCCTTTTGCGGCGAACTGATCCCACTACACCAACAATGACGGCGAGGAATATGTCCGGGCTTGCTGCTGCTCGCTCTCTCGACCTGACCATAAAATACGACGGACGACGATACTTTCTATTTCATTTATTATTTAATTTCCAATACTCTAATTATTTATTCTATTATTATATTTTCATTATATTATCTCTATAAGAAGTCTTTCATTCCGCACTCTTTAATTCCACAATTGGGGGATCAACCGAAAATTATCTTCCGAAAATTCTTAATAGTGCGCGGCTAATAAAATAATTTAGTGAACTAGAACAATAAAAAGTGATCGAAACGGCGTATTTATTTCTTCGTTGCTGCAAGTGTATAAAAGGACAAGTGTATGTATAAAACAACTGTACTGCGAAAATTTTATGGAGCAGTAATTTCATCCACAATTTTACTCAAGTAAGTTTTTTTACTTCTTCTTTTCGGAAATACGCGACAAAATATATCGAAAAATTTCAAACTATGGGAAAAAATCGGAAAACAAGTACATGACGGGAATCAGCCGAGCAATCAATTTCTTTTAATGAGGATGCACGGCTGGAGCTGCTACAACTGAGGAAAGAAAAGGAGCTACATGAATTGGAATCGCGAATAAAAGACGCTAGAATTTTTCTAATAGAAAAAGAATTGGAGTTGTCGCGAACCAATTCAGCAATAGCTAGTTCTTCTCAGAACAATGTACATACCTTCACATTCCGTGACATAGTAGGGTCATTACCTACGTTCACTGGCAATGGCCAAAACAGCGTAAATAAGTGGCTAAGTGTTTTCGAGGAAACGGCTATAACATTGTGCTGGAGTGACATGCAAAAATTAGTGTGCGCGAAACGGCTATTGAAAAGTACAGCGGCACTAGCCATAAGCACAGCGGATTGTATAGCAGATTGGCAGAATTTAAAAAATTTTCTCGTCGAAAATTTTAACGTCAAACGAAACAGTGCCGAATACCACAAACTACTATCGGTGAGAAAACGACACGTCCAGGTGAGAGTATATTGGAATATTTTTTTAAAATGAAAGAAATTGGAAACGGTGGTGATATCAATGACGACGCATTGATTCAATACATAATTGACGGTATTGAAGATCACAAAAATTCGAAAACTCTTCTTTACGGATGTGATGACTTAAAATCATATTAGAACTATTTGAAAAAATGCTGCAAAGCCTGATGTATAATACAATGAAGACGGCTAGACGAATTCAACAACGAAAGCAACTACGAAGAAAGAATTGTCGAGGACGGTACATTTTATCAGGACGGCCGAATGTGGGATTCGGAACACATCCTTCTGCGGCGAGCTTGTCAAATATGTCACGCTGATACCTTATCCAGATTACCAACATTAGGAAGTACAAATGTATCCGAGCATTCCATACATTTTTGCGCAGGAAGCGATAGAATTATGTCTGTTAAATTAGAAGATGTAGCATTGGCAAGATCACAAGATAGAATATTAAAACGAATCTTAGAGGGGCTACTAGATGGGCTTGCGTCATCTGAAGGAAACGAAATTGGTTATTATGCTAAACGTTTCAATGTATTCAGCTGCGAGAAAGGATGCATACACTGTGGAGAACGCTTAGTTATTCTAGATGGATTAAAACTTAGAATTTTGAACTTATTGCCAATCCCATCCCATCTTTGTCGCCAACTATTACATCTTGGATTTCGATATAAAAAGCCCGGTCCAGGCCTGGACTACATAGTCCGTTTTTTTCACTCCGGAGAAAATAGGCTGACATCCGGAAAGAATGTAAACAATGGTCCCATAGAAATGTGTGAGATCTTAGCATGTGTAGCTAAGCATGCACAGGTTTCTCCGGACGGTTGATCAGAAATTTTTCGACCTATCCGGAATTAAATTCCAAAAACATAAAAGTTTGTATGAGCTCGACTACAAGCACGAGTCCGGAATTTTTTCGGTGTAATTTTGCCACTCGAGTAGTTGTGCTTAACCGAAATGGTTGATTCGGAGCAATTAATTGTTACAATAGAAAAATTTCCATGCATATGGAAATGTGGTTTGGAAGAATATCATAACAAAAATATATAGTACGTCTCGTGGAATACGGTCTCTGAGGATTTGTACACAGATTGGACGATTTTGCCAAATGAAGAAAAAAAAAGAGAAACGTAAGTATTCGTTTATATTTACATGCCATGAAATTTCGCCCCTAGGCGGCATGAAATATTCCGCAAATTGTTCGCGTATTGCGATGTGTGCATTGGCTGTGTAGGATCTTCGATCTAAATTCAAATCGACATTGCCGGTACTGCCTAAAAAGTACGAAAGAGTATCTTCGAGTTGATAGCCGTCCCTAGATCTGACAAAATTGTGCCTAACGCAAGCTGCTTTTGTTACCTCGACGGCGAAGTCTGCAATCACATGCTCGTTTGGAAATCACCCCACTTGTTGGTCAATATTCCAAACGCAAACTCTACGTAGCGTCTGGCTCTATTTAATCTGTAATTAAATATCCTTTTTTTCAACACAAGATTTTTTCTGGGATACGGTCTAAGGATATGCTCATGCAGCCCGAAAGCTTCCTCTCCAAAGGAAACAATGGGCATCTCATTTTCTGCAGTGTTGGGTAATTTCTCTCTTTCAGGTATGCTGATTGCTGTACAGCATTTTCCCAAACGAGCTTGCCTTTAGTATGCTGCTATCTCCTTCTTTGCCATAAGATCTCACGTCAATTACTGTGAATTTATATTCACTATCGACAACAGCAAGTAACACAATCGAATTGAAGTACTTGAAGCTAAAATAATTCGATCCACTGTTAATTGGACTTCTCAGTCGAATGTGCTTTCCCTCAATCACTCCAACACAATTCGGAAAGTTCGTAGTGTGTAGAAAATGGATTGTGTTAATTCCAACAGTGCCCCTCCTAATCCTATCCACAACGGTTACATCCCCTACACTATCGTATTGTTTAAACACCAATAACAATCCCGAAGTAGTCAATGTCTCAAAATTTTTCGATCTTATTCCTATTCAGTTCAACCTCCACTTCTTCTACTTACTTAATCCATCCCAAATTTTTATTCCGCCACCACCTCTTCTATTTCTCATTCCATTAATCCTGTTTCAAATCTTGTTCTTGCCACTCCTACAAAATTAAATCCCTCCGATTTTAACGAATTTCTATAATTAAAAACTGAAAAATATCAATAAAATACTTTCTAAAGTGTCACTGTGAAGCTTTCTTCTACACTGATGGGTTCACGTATCACCGTTTTTTCTCAACACTTTCCTTTACAGTAACTAACTCTATTCTGGTCGTGATGATGATGATAGTTGGAGCTACAGGGCAGTCAGCAGACGACTATACCATCCGAGATTTGGAACCGACGGGAACAATATTTAAAGAGGTGGGGAAGATTTCGTGGTACAACCGACACGGGACTATTCTGTTCTATTCCTATTCCTTATGCTCGAAGAGGAGGCAAAGAAGTTTGCCGAATATTTGGAAGTGACAGATTTGAAGCCAAGCAACGGATAGGTAAAAAAAAATCTGAATAATATAAATTTCCACAAAATTCAGGGCGAAAAGCTCAAATAGTACCAGCGCTAACCATTTGTTTGTTATACATGTTGAGTGCCGCCAGAATTTCATTTCCGGTGCTTGCAAATGCTTTTGATATGTAACAAAATATCGAGGCATTTGTGAGCACTGGCAAACCAGCAACGACTGGAAACCGGCTTGGCGACGGGAAGAGTTCCGCTACTCGATAGAGGCCGGCAGAGAAAAAAGAAAAGGGGGATCGTGGTCGCAAGTTTGGACGGGAACATGAGAATCGGATTTCTTCTGTTTTTTGGGGGTTTGACGTCGGCGTCGTCGTCTGTGCATTCTTTCGTTTTCTGCCAGGGATTTTTTTTTTTCGCCGAGTGGAAGATCACGCGATCCATTGAAAAAAAACCGAGAACAAATTTACTTCGCGCCAGTTTGCGCCGAATTAACCCTGCCGTGGAAGTATAAATAAAACCGTTCAAATGCATGTATAATCGTGGTCACGGAACACGTGGTGAATCGCTAGTTACCTTTCGGCTGCAGGGAAAAATTTTGGAAGCGCAAAACGTAACCTGTGCGTGAAAATCAACCTATGCAGTTTCAGTCGCGTAATAGGAAATAATAATTTGGCTGCATAACAATTATTGGCCACTGTACCCCGTCCTCGAACTAATAGCGCTGTGATTGCCGCGGTTGCTCTCGTCGTATCTGTCGATACGAAGCGAAAGCCAATTTCGAAATTGCGGAAATTCTGGTTTTTTTTGTTGTGTCACTGCGACGTTTTCAACTGGAAGATAAACCTAACTCTCGAATCGAAAAATGAAATGAAAAATGGTGGATGAAAGAAAAAAAGTTAAATTCGAGATCGTGAAAATACGTTAATTTTGGAATCGGAAAAGTTAATTTATGAAACGAAAAATGAAATGAGAAAATGGTGGATGAAAGAAAAAAAGTTAAATTCGAGATCGTGAAAATACGTTAATTTTGGAATCGGAAAAGTTAATTTATGAAACGAAAAATGAAGTGGAAAATGGTGGATGAAAGAAAAAGTGAGACTCGAAAATTAGATTAGGAAACGTGATGTAAATGATCGCACAAGAGGAAGTTAGACCAAAGGTTAAATAAATTGGAATTAAATTATGGTTAACCACTTAAATATGAACTAGGTTAAATAAATAGGAATTAAATCATAGTAAACCATTTAGATATGAAATAGGTTAAATAAATAGGAATTAAATCATAGTAAACCATTTAGATATGAATAGATTAAATATATAGGAATTAAAATATGGTAAACCATTAAGGGATGAAAAAAAGATTAAATATTGTAATAATTTTATGTACGAACATTTAGTTCATACCTTAAGTGTACTTGTACGAACATTTGGTTCATGCCTTTAAAGGTACTAGGGAAGGTGTCAACCGCTAGAGGCGCGAGAGTAGAAGAAAAGAAAAACGACACGCGGTGGTTAGAAGTTGGACAGAAGTTGAACAAGAAAGAACAAGGAAAAGAAAAAGATACGAAATCGACAGAAATAAAACGTTGTTAAAAAGTCCGGTCTTTAATTTAAAATAAGGATATTACAATATATAGGAATTAAATTATGGTAAGCCATTAAGGGATGATAGATTAAACATATAGGAAGCTAGTAAGGGTAAACAAAGTAGAGAAAAGAAAGAAAGAAAAAGAAAAAAAAAAAAATTAAAAGAAAGTCATAAAGAAACCAGAGAGAGAATGAAGCCACTGGAAGTCTAATATCAAACAGATCAAATCAACTAAGATGGCTGGACAATCGCTATAATATTGCAGTTTTGAAGGGGTGAGTCGCCAATTTTTTTGGCAAATTAAATTGAATGTTTGTAACGCGTTTTTTCAGAGGTTTCCTTTTCTTTTGCTTTTAACGCGTAAAGCCTTGGGCTGATTTTTGTTTAATTAGATGCAAGGCTAGTAGGCCATAACCTAAAGTGAACCCGACCGTTTAGCTCCTTAACCCCGAACATCAAAAAGGGGCCACGACGAAAATGTATGAAGGACAGTCGTGGCTGAGGTAGGGTGGGCAGAACAGGGCGCTAATAACACCAGAGCGCCCTGATAGATCGCGAAGCCGCGCCAATCCAACCGCTTCTTGGTCTTTCACGACCTGATGGGAAAATAATCCCAATTTTGACAATTCCCTTGGATAAGTCGGCGCTGACAATTTTTGTTGTACAGGCCAAGGGTTTATGGTCTGAGTCGGAGCAAGTACCCCCCCACCCACACTGCCGTAGCAAGTCCCGGCCGCCAGCAAGAGCGTCGCACCAGCAAAGACTCAGCCACCAATTCGGACTTAGGTGGAATTGGCCCTTCTGTCACGAACCTTCATTCTCCTTTCAATTATTTTGACTTTTTCAAGACAAAATAATTCTTCCAAGACCTAAAACTGTATGTTGTGTTTTAGGTCTTGGAAGAATTATGGATCAAACAAGAAGATGAAAAATATCCCTGTGGAGTACTATTCCAATAAGAAAACTTGGATGACTGGTGAAATTTGGACAAAAATACTTTGCGACATGGACAGAACCTTCATGAGAGAAAAAAGACAAAAAATAATTCTCTTCGTCGACAATACTGCATGTCACAAATTACAAGATGAACTGCGAGATCGGGACAAACCCATAAATATAATAGACTGTGATGATAACGGAGCAACTAAAAATCATCCCTTGACGTCAAGGCCAATGTGTTTGCTTCACATCTCAGAATAAAGTTCACATGCACACCAAGTTGGATTAATCGATTTAAAGCTAGGCACCACATTATATTCGGCAAAATAAGTGGTGAATCCTCGTCTCTTGATCAAGGGATTGTCCGCAATTGATTGACAAATAAGTGGCCTAATTTACAACGGCAATTTTCGGACAGTAACATATTCAGCGCTGACGAAACAGGTCTTTTCTTTAAAATAGCGCCTGATAAGACGTTGAAGTTCAAAGGTGACACTTGTTGTGGCGGAACATTGACGAAAGAAAGGATAACCGTCCTAGTAGAGGCGAATATGACTGGGACAATAAAGAAAAATTGCTTATAATAGGAAAATCACGACGTCCAAGATGTTTCACTGGTGTGAGATCCTCTCCAGTTGATTACGAAAATAACCGAAAAGCTTGGATGACTTTAGATGTTTTTGAGAAGTGGGCTAGAGGCTGGAGTGAAACAAAAAATATACTGATAGATATCTGTCCAGCACATCCGAAAATCACTGATGTAAAGTCTATAAGATAACTCTTGCTTTTTTTCCACCTAACACGACATCTCTTTTACAGCCTATGGATCAAGGTATTATTCGATCACTAAAATCAAATTTTCGAATAAATCTAAGATAATTGAACGTTTAGATGCTAACGAAGAGCTTTCTGCTACAAATGTTACAGTTTTGGATGCCATACTTATGATTTACGACGCCTGGAACAAGATCTCGCCAAGCACTATTTTCAATTACTATAAACACGGCGGATTTATTGCTACAATCATCTTCCCAATGTCCTGACGAAAAATTTTTATTCTTTGAATTGGTGATTTGGATAAAAAATGTAGCTTCTCAGTCGCGCAACCCAATCGATGATTACGTTGACTTAGATAACAATCTCTTAACATATGAAGAACCCACTGACGAGAATATCGTTCAAAATGTTATTGGTGGATTGGAGTGATGACGACGAGGACTCCGAGGAGATGCAGAATAATTCTTGTTAACGATTCGTCATAGTCGTGTTCTGAATAAAGTTTTGTTTCTACATCTTAGTTTTCCTGTTGTTTTATACATATAACTTTTTTCGTTTATAATACTACCGGGTATCGATGATTAAAAGAAGGTTAGCTATAGAACGCCCCTTAATTCGTTGTGCAAATGGGGCCAACGTTACTGGCGTAATTTCTTGGGACTTCCGCAATAGAACTGGTAAAATACAACGAAGAATATAACCATAACATAGTTCTTGCTAAGAAATAAAATTTCGGTGGATAATTCCCAATGCATGATCGATTCCTTGAAATCCCACGTCTGTATGATATGAAAGCAAAATTATATCAAGGCTCCGCCAAGGAGTCAGTATAACATTCCCATCAAATAATTGACCACTAACCTCATGACAAAAATCCAGTTTTACTGAGTTGAGCGTTTGGTCCCCAATTTGTAGTTAGATAAGTTAATATATGCATGTGCACTTACCCGATATCCGAGGAAAAACTTGAGGAGGGTTCGCGTGCACAACTTACACCTTGTCTTAACCATCGTAATTTCAGATATTGCTCGATGTTGGCATCCCGGAATAAGGACGAATAACTATCAGACATCGGCCTTAAATCCATTATTCGGTACGACAAATAAACTAAACTACACACCGCGGTCAAAAACTAGCGCTAAAGTTAGCAAAAAACGCGGCACGTACTCAAAACAAAATTGTTGATTAAAAAACGCCAGCAACTGCACTTAACCTAAAATTACAACTTTGCCGGAAATAGTCATAATACAATGCATCTGGCATAACTAGGGTTGTATCGATTGCTATATTGAAACAAACCATATCGAAACCATATTCATACGATAATATCGCGGTATCAGAAGAATTGTTCCGGTATCGATACTTTGTTTTAAATTTAAATTAATTCCGTCGACTAATAAATAAATAAAACATAAAATTCTTAACATTACATATTATATTACCTCGTTCACGTGGTAGCGTAGTGCAGAGTAGCGTATTATGAAATCCGGTTGATATATGAGTGTTCTCGTTAAGTGAATTGACGTTTCGCACTATTATGTTTTGTTGACAACTGTCACAAAAGGTATTTACCTTATTAGACAAAACTGTTACATTCGACGTTTTATTTCTTAAGTATATTTTTTTCTTTTATTATTCAGCGAAATGGAATCCTTAAAGGAGCTAAAAGTAAAATCGCAGAGAAAATCCAATCTAGTTTTTTGACATTTGACAAGAAAAGTTGTACGGAGTGCATCGACAAGTGTTCTCGTGGGAGGAGTAGCTAACCCACTACACTACACTACGCGGTTTTGCAACGTTGTAGAAAAACCACTCCGTAGCAAAATTTCGTGTGTTCACCTGGTACAACGAAGTGCTCCTTAATGATAAGTCGTTCAGCACGTGAACGAGATAATACAATCGCCGTAAATATTGTACGTCTGGTGCTCCTCAAAGCTATACGAATAGACTAAAGAGCCGTACAGAATGAACGCAATCGCAGTCAGATCAAAATATCAAAATGTCGCAACGAGATACAATGGATAGCTGTAAGCCTGAAGTAAACGCTAATGCTGTTATGACACTGGTTTTTTTTGCGGCTTTAAAGCGGCTAGTAAATCCAAATGGAGAGGGATAGAAGATGTACCATACAATTTAGACTTTGGTGTGAGAGACAGTCCGAGTAGTATAAATCCAGTACTGTCAAAAACAAGCCGGCAACATAGCCGCAAAATAGCGCATTCGAGCAGTGTTTCGCAACATTCGAGCAGTGTTTTGCAACATTCTAGCACTTACTCCTAGGAAAATCTTTCTACCAGTGGATATTTGACCTGCTTCAGACTTGTTTTTAATAGTTCGGTACGTATAAATTGTGGAAAGTGTCAAGTTATGTTATAAAACGCGCTAAAACCGGTATTTTTCTTAACAATTCAGTTGTTAATTTCGTTTACTAGATGTCGCTAGCGTCGGAAAAATGGTATCTCATTCTTTTAATGATGTTCGCCTTGTCGCACGATCGGGCAGTTATTGAACTTTTATTGCACTTAAGAAATAGCTAAAAAATAGCCAGTGTCATAACAGCATAAGTGATCAATAAAACCGAGGGTTATAATGTGTTTCTGCACTTATGGGATGCCTCTGTCCCATCAACGGTTAAAAACGATCATCAAGACGCTGATCAGTCTTGTCTTCTGCCACATGTTGACGGCCCCTCCTGAAATAACGAGGTCCACCGGGAGCAAATTACGGATGAGCGAATTAGTATGAGCTCAACCAAAATCATAGTATCAGGTACACACGCGATCCGATTAGTTTCTAGTATGTCTGATAAGAATTAAATAATTATACCAATATTTAGTTTGGTATTTTGGAAATTTTATATAGCTCCTTGTTTTACAAGCAACTATTGGTTGGAAATGAGTAAGAGTTCCTTTAATGACCCATTGTGTTTAAAAAACCATTTTATATTATTGTGTTGCATCGTGTTTTCATATGATAAATAATTAGTATGCCCCAGCCTGATGGTATCTCGATATGTTTTTGAGACATGTTAAAATTACTGTTATAGCCCTTTTTAAAAATTTGTGTTGTGCTCTAAACATGGACATATGTACGTAGCTGTTGTCTTAAAAGCCATAGAGCAGTTAATATTTAGATGACTTGTTAAGTTGAGTGCAGAACACATACCATAATGATGTTAACTAGTGGAACGGGAGTAGGTGATGTTAATAATGTACGTTGTAGAAAATAATGAGACGAGAGGGCCAAAAAATATCTAGAGGATCGATGATGAAATTTAATATTGTGGTAGCGACTAGTGGGATAATGATAAAATCCTATTATGTGTAAGGATAAGGCAGTCCAGGGCAAGTATGGTATACCCATTGTACAGCTAGAGTATTTTTTTTTAAAATAATGGTTTGAACGGGTACATGTTCAGAAAAATATTAAAAAATATTGAGAAATTATGTCCTGATACCTGTAAGGGAAAGTGAAATAATAAACATAAAGTTAAACAAAGTAATTCAAAATTTTATTAATAAATAGTCGTATATAGTAGCTCAGTATCACATTTTTAATTCAACATATATGTATGTCTATGTACATTAAGATTGAAAAGGAAATAAAAATAAAAATATTCAAGTTTAACGCTAATTCAGTTGCATACATTAAAATCATGAATTCAAAAGTAGTTAGTGTGTATCACAACGTATTCTTTGCTGTTTGTTACAATAAGTAATGGAAAAAGATTAATCGGCATCTTCGGGATGTGACCGTGGAATCGACACCAGTAATAACACGTCCCCTGCAGATTCCAGAAGCACATGGGATGCTTGAGGGAAGCGCCGTGGATCCCGACCTAGATGCTGTTGTATTAGGCCCCTTATCACATGTGCTGTATTTGAGCCACCCAGTGCGGTGCTATGGAAGATCGGTGAAACTGAGCGTGGACTGCGCCCAGTGACCCCACTGGCGGTGTTAGGAGATGTAGGAGTCCATGAATCGTACAAATGAAGTGTATCGTTGGACACAGTAAACCACAGGCTGCTGTTGGTGACTCCAGCATCACCGGACACCGGACCCTCATAATGGTGGTCGGGGTATATGTGGTGTAGCGAATCGGATGATATTGGTAATAATATTATGGGGGTCAAAGAAATCTGACTAATTTTAACACTTCACTGTATTGCGTTATAATAAATAATACAATTGATATCATTATACAATTTAAATAATTAAATTTATAAAATTAGATTTGAACTACGTTAAATTACATTTGTATTTTTTTAATCAAAATGATTGCGATTGCTTTATCATGAAGACTGACTAAAAAAAATTAATTAATTTTTTTTATACAAAATTCCCGATGACTTGGATAAAAAAATACGTCTCATCCAAATAACAAAATTTCTCTATTGCAATGATAGTGATTCTTAAGTATATAATTTAAAGTGGAAACTTTCCTCCACAATGTGAACCTAGTATTGTGAAGAGAGATAAGAAAGGTATTAAATGTTCATTTAGATAACAAATAATAAATACCGGAATGCACAATATACCCAGGCATGTAATGGTCCAAACGAGTCATCAAAAACCAAGAAGACATTGCCTGTGAAGTAGAATTGGAGAAGTTTTATAAAACATACGATGAGAAAGTGATTATAAAATTGAAAAGTCAAATTTATAAACGTTGCTATCAAGTCCTAACATGGAAAAGTGCATAGAATGAATCAAGGAGCGAGTACCGGGACATTTGGTACAGTTGGAAACATCAACTGATAAAGTATACAGCACGTAAAGGTGTAGTCAAGGAGGTGGATAAGGTAAAGGAGGAATATACGGGAAGGGTTGTTAAGTATTTATATGGTTTTGTAGGTTATGTAATGAAGTAAGAGACCGCGGTTAGGACATTGATCTCACGAAACCCAACTGCGCAATGGCAATGGTGCATCCTGTGCGCTCATAATAAGGTTATAGGGGGTGGAGACACATATATTGGCCCTATATTGGGATGCGGTGATTCATCTTGAATGCGGAAAATCTGGAGAATGTTGTTTTCGGTCACACTATTATTGCCATAAACTTATGTAGTTATTAAGGAAGTTTTACCTACATTGTTGTTGTTGGAGGTATGAGGAGTATGATATGATTGTCTAGTCTCTGTTGGTCATGCTCATCGGGTCAATGCGGGTTAGCTGGAGTGTAATTGGCCCGGATGCATAGATAGACTGAAGAATCATATCCCATAGGTTATTTATTAACTTGTATTTACATGTGCATAGCATAGAGAGGGCGGTACTGGGTGGGTATAGTGTGATTATTGAGTCACATATAGCCAAATTATTCTGTTGTTTTTTAAACTGATCCTGGGGTTAGGTATACACTAGGTGGGTCTAGAATTTTTAAACGTTATATATAGTCAATTATTCTGTTATCTTGTCTCTACTAGACAAGGATAGTGACTTTTTGTTGGTGCATTCAAATTTATGGTGTCTCTAGTGACTGTTTTGTCACGCCTATATACTTCGCCCTGATGCATATTTAAACAGGAATCATATTCCAAAAATTAGAGTTATAGTTGCTACAAGTACTGATAGATGTAACGGGTGAATGGGGTACTGATCTAGTATAATAAGTGACATGAAAGATTGAAAGAAAGCACTATGAGCAGTGGACTAGGTTGTTAAAGTGAGGTAGGTACTAATTAATTTATTCCATATAATAATCCATATAAATATCAGCTTGCTTAATAGTTTTTACTGACGATTCATTAAGATTAAAATGTCTTGCAATATCAGCTATCCTGAGGAACAGGCACGGTTGGCAAGTTTTCAAGAGTCACAAAAAAGCGTTGAAGGAAAGAAAACTTTTAAATGATCTGAACGGCGTTGTAGTGAAACCGCGCAATGGAAGTACCATGTTGTAGAAAAAGTTACGCATTACCCAAACCGCGTTGGAAAAAAGACTGCGTTGTAAGGACGTTCGGTCAAAAGTGCATGTCGGGTTCAAAACCCCCAGCACCAACTACGTACCTTTACTGTACGGATCTCACACGGATACGGGGGCTTTATCTGTATGCTGTGTACATGAGAGTTTTCTAAAAGCTCACCATACATTTTCACGAAAATACATTGAAAAATTATGAAAAAGCTTGATGATTTTTATGAAAATTTAGTTCTTCCGACTATTTAGCTCTAAGCATACCTCAAAATCACAGTAGTCGAACATACGTCAACGTCAATTCAAAGTCAATTGAAAAGCTATTCATAAAATATTTAAAAATGTCCACAATTTTTAAAGTATTATTCGAAATCTCGAAGGATATCAATTTGTTTTAGTTCGGAAAGAATTAAGCGATCTTTGCTTAAATAATACGTGCGAGGATGGTGGTCTACTCGATTTGTTACTATGTAAGTTGAAATGTTTGTTTCTCTATGCAGCATTTGATGTAATTTGGGTTTGAAAAACTATTTCCTCGATAGTTAAATCCAGGGAATGAATTCGAACCAAGTTTGCTGTTCGTTACAAGATTGCAAATATGTTACTCTTGGTATTTTTGGAATAGTGTTTTGAAAATAATTCCTGTTTTTTGTTTTTTCCTCAAATTCAGCACTGGGATAGGGATTTTGAGCATATGGCACGAGGGTATCTAAGACATTGTTCGATTGCCAAGGACAAATGTAATTTTATATGTACCTACATTAATTTAAATTTGGTTTTAGTTAATTCATTTCAAAGCGGTTTCTTTTCGATGCCGACAATAAAACAATTACAGTCGCAGTTTCCAAAGTTTCCATTGAATCGGTTTGTTATATCGATTATGAGATCATGGTTGTTAGAAATTAACGAAATCAGCATATTTGGGTAATTCCAAAAGTTAAAGTAATTTTGTATCATATTAAAATTTTCTAAATCTCATAAATGCAAGTTTTCATTAAAATTTGTATATTTACACTGGTAAATATGACTGTATTAACATATTCCGCTGCGCAATTCGTAGGATGTGCTTCTGCCAAGTAAATATGTATACATATTTGAGCTTTTTAATCGCAGTAGTTAGGGCAACAAAAAAAAAATGATATAAAAAAAACGTTTTAAAAATAGAGAAATATCACCCTCCGAATTTTCCAGACCAAAAAGTAAACTTTGCACATCATCATTTTGCCATACGACGAGCGATTTTCGAGTTTCTTGAGAAAATTAATATCACAAATTTGTATACAAACGTAAGTGAAAATATTTAATAGAAAGAAAGCCGACTCTGTGAATATCATCACTTTTTGTTGGACTCGACACCTTTTTTTAAAATGTTTTTTTTTATTTTTGATAAGAGGTTTACCTGTAATAAAATGGAAAATGCGAGAAATTTCGGTGAAAATTAAAAATAATTCACTTATTTTCACGTCCATATCAATTTCGCATTGATTATTGACACTAATAGAACTGCGACACAATCCGGTCATTGTGTTCATGTAGCGTTTACTTGCGGCTTACAGCGATCTCGTTGCGATTCAAAGATTTATTGGCATATAGATGAATTCTGTTTACAAACATTTTTACATTGCTTGTTTTTGTGCATTACATTAGTAGAATCTAATTTGTCAATGCTTTTGATTATTAACAGTAGTTTAAAACTTAGTCTTTATAAAGGTTTACTTTAATAATGTACATTAGTGAGCTAGCTTCCGGAAAGCCAAAAAACCGGATAATGTTGTCGTTTATTTTTAATTCTTTTTGGTTTCTGGGAATAAAGCTTTCATACAACAAAATAGCTGTGCATTTGTCGTGGTTGAATTTCAGCTTCCAAATGCAACAGTAGTCGGAAATTTGCTTAAAGTGAAGGTTAATAGCATCTATTGCTAGTACCACATTGTTATCGGTTTTGAGACAGATTATGTCGTCGGCAAATAAAAGTGTTTGGATACCAAATTCTTCTCCAAGAGGTAGTGCGTTTATAAAGAGGTTAAAAAGTATCGGTCCCAGGATTGAGCCTTGGGGGACACCTGCGATGATTCCTACAGCCAAGGATAGCGTTTCATTGACTCTCACTTTCATTGATCTGTTGGTTAGGAAGTCATACAGTATCTGAACAAGGTGTGGAGGTAGGTTTAGGCGCATAAGCTTAAAGACGAGACCATTCAACCATACTGTGTCGAAGGCTTTCCTTAGATCTAGCGAACATGCTAACGTGGGCTTCTTTTCCCTGTAACCTGAGTGGAGTGTTTCCAGAAGGAGTGTCAGTGCCTGGTCAGTTGACTTTTGCTTCACGAAGCCGAATTCGTTTTTGATAACAATACTGGTGAGTTCACAAAAGAGACCTAAGGTTCTTTTGATTATGCTCTCCAGGAGTTTACCCATACAGTCAAGCAGTGAAATGGATCTGTAGTTCAACGTAGTTATTGATTGGCTCCCTGCTTTGGGTATCGGAATTACAATTGCTTGCTTCCATCTTGCGGGGAAGTAGCTCAGATTAATGGCGTTGTTGATGATTATAGCCAGGTATTCATCGACAACCAAGGGTAGTTTTGTTTTAATAGAAAGTTAGAGATACCATCAGGACCCGTCAATTTTTTTTTAGAGTTTTTAGACTTGATAAAGGATCTGATTTGCTCAGCATCCACAAACGGGTTGAGGTCTAAGCAGTCGGAGGTGTCTGGAGATTTCGATGAAGGGTTGGAATCGGAAAAGGTGAAAATGGGAGTGAACTCGTTCGTAAGACTATTCGCGAAGTTGGTAATTTCCTCCTCGTCCGGATTTAGAGAGCACGGGTCTGAGTTGTTATGGATCGATGCAAAGTGGTTTTTTAGTAGCTCGGCTATCTAGGTCAGAATTGCTATCCCCTAAAAAAGGCATGGAGGCTTTTTGGAAGGTTCCCGCTAGGATTTTAGTCTGACGGAAGAGGTCTGGCTCCGCTTTGAGACCTGTGAGTTTCGCTTCAAACGCTTTTTGATAGGTGAGACTTATTTGTTCTTTAATTAGCTGTGATGATCTGTTAATCTGGGACTTGAGACTGCTGTCCTGTTTTCCAGATTGGAACCACATTCTCCTGAGACGTTTCTTACTTTTTATCAGATCCAATGTGCAGTCGTCTAGACTGATCAGGCTGGAGGGGTTGACTTTAGTTTTGGGAATTGCTTTTTCAATAGCAGAGTGTATAGCTTGATTCAGCTGGTCGATAGCGGAGTCAACCTCACTTCTGGATAGATTACGGTTGGATTGGAGGTAAATTTTTTCGATTTCGTCAGAGACTACTTTCTTGAAGGTTTTCCAGTCTGCTTTGATATAAACACTACGTAAAATGGGGGGCGCTAAGGAAAAGCAGGGGACTTTATATTGACTGATTAGCTTTAATTAGGATTTGAACTACCCTTTTTACCTGGGTAGATTTCAAATTCATCCAAATATAGAAAAATTATTAGAACACATAATGAAAATTGTCCAAGCATAATCCAAATCCAAATTTTTCGAAATTAGTTTCAATCAGTACCTACAAAATAAGTCCTTAACATAACCCAAGTATTGATTATATAGTTATATCCGAAATTTTATTACTTTCCGATTGGAATATTTTTAATTAGTACAGTCTTTTCAATTAGGAGACAAAAGACAAAAGAAGATTTAAGAAAGGAATAAGAGAAAATCAGATTTAATTGCATTATACTTTATTTAGTGTATCTAGTAGTCTCATAAATTTTTCCTTAAAGCAGACGTGATAAAGTAATCAGGGGTGACGATTTTGCCCGTTAATGAACTTAGCCTTACAAATTCAACCAAAAACCCAGATTCAAAATTTCAAGATCCTAGGTGAAGGCGTTCTTGAGTTATCGTGCTAACGGACAAACAGACGGACGGACGGACGTCAAGCGAATTTGAGGTGCTTGGCCACAAATAAACAAAAAATATCATATAACTTTTTTTCGTCCGAGGCTTGGTTCTATGCGTTACATATTTTTCGGCTGGATCAAACTTATAATACTTTATATGATTTCATCTAGAGTATAATGAACTGTGTTCTGGTTGAGGCCAAGGAATGATTATTTTGACTTGAAAAAGTCATGCTGTGCTGCTCTTTGGATACTGTGTATCTGACTCAAGCATGAAGCATAGTACGGAACTTGATCAAATTTTAATTCCTATATGAAATACATGTAAAAAAATAATTGATCAAAATCTTGCTCGATTTTCGCTTTGGTTTCGGAGTTAGAGTCAAAATTTTGATACGATTTGACAGTTCGCGCATCGACCGAAAGATGGTGCTGAAACCGTGGAGATGTAGAGTTTTTCTTTTACTACTTGTACTTCTTCCGCTTTGTTGTGCTGTGTCGTGGATCGTCTTGAAAATTTTTTCTCACAGATTCGCTAAAAAATATATGGTCTTAAATTGCCCGTTGAGAAGTCGCAGTATATTATTTTTCTTCCGTCAACTTCGACAGGTTTGAGTTTCAGTGCTGTCTTTGTCTTCAGTAGTTCTCGCAGTTCGTCATCTTCTTGTTGTGCTCTTTCTATTTCTGCTGTGTCGATTATCTCTGGGAATGTGATCTCATCGACTTCCGTCGGTCTTGATAACGCGTCTGCAACGATGTTCTGAGATCCTCACATGAGATATAAATTCCAGCTGTCTGCTCCTTCGTGGCGAAGCTATGTCTGCCCGTTGGTTAAATACATAAGCTAGTGGTAAATGTCGAGCTTCCAACATGTGCCTGAAGTACTTGATTGCTTCGTATATCGCAAGCAATTCGCGATTATAAGCGCTGTATTTAGTTTGTGTATCGCTCAGTCGTCTGGAAAAGAAAGCTAGTGGTTTCCAACTTCCGTTTTGCAGTTGTTCCAGTACTGCAATTGACCCTTCTTCCCGTGGATGTACTAGGAGTGTTCTTGTTTTCAAAATTTCAGCAGGCAATTGGTTTCCTGTCAATAGCCGCATTTCCCTCCAAAGTTGTGAGGATTTTTTTTATCGCCCAATTCGATATCAAATAGGGCTTTTTTCAATTGCGTTTCTGGTGGTTCGGTGAAACGTGCTATTACCATATATGCCGCTTTAATGTTTCGTATCTGTCTGCTGTCGGTGGTTTTTCGACGATATCGGCCACCTATTCTAGGATTTCAGTATCGATGCTCGCAATTACTGCATTAAATTTGGCAGTGTCCGTTCTTACCCTAGCTGATGTGAATTGGGCTTCTAATGTCCAAGTCATAATTGCCATATTTTGGCACAGTCGTGTGCGTGCGGTAGGTTTGTTGGAAGCAAATTATAGGAATAAGCTGAGCATGCAAGTCTTTTTGATAATGTAAGTCCTTTTTGGTTACAAATCACAGATCTGAAGTTGCAGACGAGACACTATTTTTTTACAGATCTGTTAAAGATGATATTTCCTCCCTTTCCCACGCATGTAAAGTTTATATTTTCATCTTGTTTTAACAAACATCTGCAGAATGTCGGAGTAATGAAAACCAGCCTTAAAGGATATGTTAAGGTCCGTTCCTACGATCGTCAGTTATGTTCTAACTGGAAGTTTAACTGACCGATTTTCATACAAAACTCCCTGTTAAAGTTCCGGTTAGAATTTAACTGACGATCACAGGAACGGAATTGATAATATGACAAAGAAAAATGAATCCGTCGTACGACTAAAAATATTCGTACCAACGGAGTATTATTAAATTGATTTTGATTGATAATAATCAATCACAATCCAAATGCCAAGAAATTTTCTCTTATCATAACGATTTTTGCCAATTTTCTAGCTGAAGATTTAATAAACAGGAGAAAAACAATAATTCTTATCGGATAATTCATTCGGTCAATGGGTACCTACAGCGCCTTAGAGTTGGAAAACATTCCGCCGTCACGCTAGTCTTCTAATCGTATCAAAATATTTCTTCAAGTAATCCATAAGAATTCTACGTAGCCCTTTTAGAAACTGGGTGTTATGTCGATTTACGTTTTGTTACGGGTGGCAAGTTTCCACACAGAACAACTTGTTGCTTTGATATCCGATCCGATATATTTTCGATAAACATGTGATTTTGACAGTTCTACTGTGGTGAATTGTTGCAAGACGTGCATTTGTTTAAGGTGGAGTTGGTTTCCGTTACATAGTTCTGCTGCAAAGAAAAGCTGCATCGTGCTTCAATTATTATCCTTTTCGTTTAATTTAAAAGTGCGGTCATTTTGTTGTACAATGCGAATTTTTTTATATTTTAGTATTTTCATGGCATGCTTGTTACCATGTTCATTGTTTTAAGCATTCATTTGTCAATCTCACTTTCATGGCGCAATTGTTTAAATTTCGTTTCTTGTAAACATTTCGCGAGTGTCCTATGTGCTGAAAATAGTTGAATTTAATGTACTAAGTGCGTATAGTTTCTTTAACTACGTTCGTGTAAACTAATGCTGAGTAAGTACAGTAGATATCGTTTATAACGTCGGTCAAGGGACATCTGAGTCTGGATCCGAATTTCTTACAATTTCATTTTCTGTCATGTTACCCTCAGTTACGACCTCATCGTCTACGCTCGCAAAGTTTTTCCAATTTTCATCAGTGGTTAAACTATGCACGGGTAGCATGCGACCCCATTCCTCGAGTGGTAAGTCTTCTAAGACAGAATTTTGATTTGAAAGCCGCAGCCATTCGATAAGTGGAAGATCGTCCTCTTCGGTAAAATCCGCTTGTGGATGAAATCCATGTGCGAAGCTATTGGATATGGTGCTTTGTGAAACACGATCCTAAGCCTTAGACACCAATAGAATAGCATCCAAGTTTCAATGCTTTCTAAAATTTTCACTATTTCAAGTTTCCGAAATTGTTTTTTTAAGGATTTTATAACACCCTGGTCCATTGGCTGGAGAACTGATGTTGTATTCGGTGGAAGGAATACAAGTTTGATTGCTCTCAAGTTTTGTATGTTCGGATGAGCTGGACAGTTATCCAATAGAAGAAGCATTTTCTTTTTTTGTTTGAAGGCTTGACTATCCCATTGTCTGATTATTTTTCAGACCCCAAAGGACTACGTTTAAAGGCGTTATTATATCGCACGATCTTGGTGGCCAGTCGCCGCTGCCGCGAGATAAACATACATAGCTATTATACATACCGTGTGAAACTTGAAACAATGATCCTCTCCAGCAGGCACTCGCTGCTTCCGGAATCTCGTGAATAACCGTTCTTTTCCAGCCGGTTTTAGGTTTCTGGCATTTGTTAGCGAACTCGACTATCGAACGATAATTCGAAAATTGATCGCGTTAACAAAACGATACGGAATTGCCAGCGGCAACTCAACACAAGTGACCATTTCAATTGAAGGTGCGGGTGTCTCATTTTCAAATCCGCAATCAGATTTTGAAGAAAAAAAAAAATAAAGAAAAATTTCGGCCAGGACGGGCAAAAGAAAAGTTGAAAATTTTGACTGTTTTTTTTTACGTTTTCGCCCACCATTCCACCATTTTTGATCCGATTTTAGTTTTGAATGAATAACCTTTTTCAGATGCGTTAATAATCTTGCAAAACTTGTAAAGAGTGTAAAGAGTGCTTTTTTAGAGGCGGAGAACTTTAACTTGAAATAAAGAAACATAGAAACATATTTTTAATATCCATGAAATTGGCTTTATTTGAAAAATAGTTTTATGGCATTAATGTTTGAATATGATTTCGAGCATGTGGACGTGGCTGGCTCGTACATGGCGTAATTTGGACGTCCAATTTTCATACACTTGCTGGGATGGTTGAAACAACGCACAATTTCCGATAATTCTTTATTAAATCCAATTCAAAACAAAATATCATTCGACTTAGTGAATCCGCGCATACACACACACTTAACCGGAAAAACAACTATTCTTCTTCTTTTTTTTCGTTCAGTTCATGCCAAATGCTATGTTCAATAATTTACAACACACTCTTCGTAGTAAATCAGGTTGTATTTCGGCAATAACTCGCCGTATATTGACTTGCAAATCTTCAATAGTATCTGGTTTAATAGCGTAGACACGGGAATGGACAGCCAAAAAAAAAATTGTTCTTTTGAGCGATTTCAATTTTGCTTGAACACCTTGTAAGCTGCAGAACATTACGCTTACGTTATCGGATCCGATTCCTATTAAATTTTGCCACTGAAATGTCATTAAATCCAAGCGTACACAGTAGTAGTTATTAACCTCTATTAATCACTTCGCGTATATTTGGGGAATTTGAAAATAAACTCATACACATTCGAAAATGGAAATTAGAAATAATAAGAGAGAATAATTAAATTAAAAATATTTAATACAATTGGTGGTGACATGTTATTGCATGTTAATATGCCGCAGATTGCAATGTATTCAGAATTTTAAATATACAAGCCTTTTAAGGATCAGAGTCACAAGTCACAAAGTAGGTGGAAAGTCACAATTAATTGATAGATACAATTGCATACATACATACATACAATTAATGAATAAGCCTGTAAAACTTACTACGGGATTCGTATTCCTGTGAGTCGGTGAGGACTGACTCAATGGATACTCCTTCTCTTTATGAACAGGATACTGTGATTAGTTCGTCGACAACTTCACTGCTTCTATGTCTCTTAACTATCCCGAGGAAAATATTTAAGGCATATAATAGGATCACGATTGACAGTTTCCATCTACAGTACCTGCCCGATAGATTGGCGAGGCATCCCAATGACATTAGGTTTGCTATAGGTACATGTCAGTTTCATGTAATAGAATTATAGAAAAAGTCGTAATTCAGAGTTTTTCTTTGTAGTGAGAACTATCGGCGAAGCGTATAGGGAGTTACTCTCTCGAATGGTGTTCTTGTCGAGAAGATCATCTTGTATTTTCCGAAATTTGCCTTAATGAGCGAAAACCTTCCTGGACTACAATGGAAGGCATTCTCTTTAGATATTCTTAATTCCATTTCATGGTGAATTGAATTTTCGCCGTAGGGATTCTTTGGAATTATCCAAGTTCGTCCAATTATTGCTATTAATTTATTTTGATTTTTTATAAGTAAGGTTTGGGTTTATATCTAAGTTCTTAATTGGGTCCCTATCATTTACTACGTCAATATTTAAGATCTGACCTAGGTTTTTTGTCTCAGCAATTCTCAAGTTTGTAACAAACAACAATTGTAACAATTGGAGTAACAAGCAGTAAATGGAAAGTTCCTAGCGCCTGTTGTTTCAATTTTGAATAGATCCTTGTCACGAGAATTCTCGATTTGAAGTTTCACATCGTAAGAAATTTCAACTTTAGGCGGATCTCCGTGGCTCTCCAACTAAAATGTCTCGTACCTTTTCAATTTCACTTCCTTCATTAAATTTCGTCATAGAATAAATTTTTTATAAAATAAAAAAAAGAAGAAATCAACTTACGTAGCATAAATTTGATTAAAAATTTATTTTAAAAGAAAACAACACGAAAATGACCACCGCTTTGCAAGCCCAATAACCCACTGCCATAGCACAACACAAACACAAGAGAAAAGCGGGCGAAATATTGCATGACATCTTTCTCGACTTCGTAAAACTATGATATCTCCTGCATTGCCAACGCGTACTTCTGGCATATTCCGTTCAATCTTTTACGTCGACTGCTCAGCTGCTTTTTTGCCGACTAAATTCTTTCAGCAGTCGGCTCTTCAATTCAATCCATTCATCTAGTTTTATTGTCCTCAGAAACAGTTTTGCGGTTCCAACCATAAGACTTTTCGCATAAAGTAAACACACTTCATTATTTCAAAATGTTCTGGAAAAGCAGAAATCCATTTTTCGATGGAGTAATTGTCATCTCCGCTGAATTTGGGTAGCACATTTTCGACATCTCCAAAGTTCAAGATGACAGTTTGACTGCCGGCTAAGATGGCGGTTGAACCGGCAACTCAGCAATATGTTGCTTGTTGACAGACATCCATTGAATTGACAAATAAATTTAATTGGTTACCGGTTATGGTAGAGAAAAATTGGTGAGAACCAATTCAAATGTTACTCGTCATTCATTCAGTTGGACGTCGATGTATTGAGGATTTGGTCGTACGTTACCTTTCACTGCTTCCCAGTAGGAAAAGGAAGGCGTAAGCAGCAATGATAGAAGTGCTTCTTAAAGAGTTAGAACACCTTCCACTGTGCATTCTTTTCTTTCTTCTTTCTTATTCGAAGTGGGTCGGGAAAGAAGATCTTCCTCTTTGCCTTGCATTGCAAGGCTTACCAAACTGGCTTCATCCAAATCTTGAATTCTTTCCTCAAATCTATGAAGCGCCTCTGTATTTTTCAGAGGAAATATCTTCGGAAATGCATCTTCCAACTTCTTCTGCTTTACAGGATTCCGCACACAAATTTTTATTTCGGCCAGTTCACCTACAATAACTTCATTTTGCTGTAAATTTTTTATTTCTTCTTTTAAATCTGCAAGGTATCGTAAAATTGGCAATTAGAATGTAACTAATTTTAAGAAAGTTTTAATGTGTAGGTATACGTACTTTTTATGTCTTCACTTAACGGAATATTAATATTAGTGCCTAAAGTGGCGTTCATTCTACGTAAAACTCCTTTTGGTGTACTGGCAACAGCGTCTTCTGACATATTGCTATACAAATTATGTTCAAATTAGATAAATTTCTTAAAAATGAAATTTTAATACATTACTCTAATATTATGAACAGTTGTGCAGAAGTGGAGTCAGTATGCATGCGTTTTCATACGGTAGACATACGACCTTGTGAACAATGTCTGTAACATGGAATATTTCTTCTTCCATGTTTTCTTCGCTCCTATCTGCTAGACACACTTCTAGAGCAGTCATCGATTCTAGGGGTTCCTCGAAACAGTTCCTTAAATTTTTCATCCTTATACCTCTTACTAAACCTCCATTTTCATCCAAAAATCCAGTTATTTTAATTGGAACAAATGGTTTTATGCAGCAGTAATTATCTGGCGAAACAGCACTCAGAAAGTAATGCTCAGTTTGAAAGTTTACGACTACACCATAACGATTTTTTTTAAATACGCTTTTCTTGGTTGCACAGAGAATATCAGCTTCGGTGTATTTCAAATTAAGTTGTTCTAATATTTTAGAAGGTTTTCTAATTTTTCTTTTTAAATCTTGCATGAAGTTCTCAAAACCATACGCTGTGAAACTGGTTATTACGCCCATATCCTCCACACATTTAGTAACATGAACAAGGCTATGTACATTAATTGTCCCGCTGCTTTCACCAAAAATAGTTGGAAAATTTTCCACGAACAAACTTATCATTTCTTTTGCTAAATACTGCCTGTACTTTATCAAAGATTTGTCCTAAGGAATAATAGCACATGACCTACTCAGTCCATTTGAAATTTGACGCAAGTTGAATGGGAATCATTCAGCCTCCACGTCACAGAAAAAAAAAAAAAAAAAATAGGACACATAAATATTTTAAAATTTATTTTCGTTAAATCTATAAAAAAAAATGCAATTCATAAATAGCGAGCATAGCGCAAAATGCTTATCAAGCCTAAACTGTTTTCGCAAATGGAATCAGGTAATTTAAACGATGTGTTGCACTTAAGGGCTCATATCTCCCTGAAAACAGATTTTTTTTCATTACAAATTTTTATTTCTTATACTTAAGAATTATAAAAAAATTTAGAATTTATAAAATTCCAATCCATTACAAAGTTATAGCAACAAATGTGACCATACATCGGTTTTGGAGCGGCTTCCTAGCTATTTGCCGCGCCACTCTGAACAGCAGCGTTTAGCATATATTTTTTCGCAAAAGCCGAGTATCATAAAAAACAAGGTCATTCATAGGACCGCCTGTGAAAAACACGAAGATAAAAGAGGAAGAAAGTGTACAGTACGAAGCAGGAATGGGAGACTAGCTGTACCACAAACAAGCTACCACAAACTTCAAACGCGTTTTTCTCGAAACTATGTTTTCAGCCAGTGTCGGCACGATAACTCAGTCAATTTTCTATGGGATGACGAGAGGATTTTTTAATATTTTGCTTGGAAGTTTTTTATGAATTATTAAACGCAAATTTTATAAAAAAAATTGATTTCAAAAGTTTGAAATACTGCAACTTCATTATTTTTGAAAAAAAAGAAAAAATCCCTCCGTCACCCTATAACTACTAAATTGTTTTACAAGATTTTTTTCAATTTTTGCAAATTGCATTATTTTTGGTGAACTTATGATGCCGACAAGAAGGCGCCATCGTTTTCATCGGTAGTCTATTTATACCCGTAAAAACATTGTTAGCATTAACAAAAAAAATTTTTTTTTCTGTAGTTGAATAGCTAATAAGATATGTGAACTCAACAATTAAACTTTTTTTTCACCATATGACCTTCAAAATAATTTTTCAAATTTACTCGGTTTACAGCGCGAGCTATATATGAGCCCTTAATTCAGAACGTTCTAAAATAATTTTGTTTCCCCTAGCTCTGTGATGTAGGTTTAAAAGTCGTCGATGTCTCAATCCCAGCGCAAAAATGTCTTATCATCAAGTAGTGCTTATTTTCGTTCCATGTTTACGGGTGGATTGCAAACCTTGTTATTCATCTCGTTAGCATTTAAGTGTATTTTGTCCGGCTTATTGAATGAATCCAGGGAATTTTCCGGAAAGTAATCAAACCGAAGTTATACTCAAAGACCTGGACCCGAACACTAAATATTTTGGTCGATCACATGTATACAAGCCATATCGAAATCAATGCTGATAATGTGCATGGTCTTTTATCGACAGCATGCTATTTGCAAATAGGCTGGGTGCAAAGTAAGTGGTGTGAATTTTTAGAGCTCGCAATAACTCCAGCTTGTTGTTTGGGAATTATGGAATTTGCAGGTTGTGTAATATGTCACGCACCTCGGCGGTAGGTGTGGACGTCCTTAGTGGGGGTCCTGTACTCTTACAGGATCGTAGTAGTAAAAACAACAACGGAACGTTTTGTTGTTTTATCACGGGGGCTGGCTACTCACGCAGTATCTAACTTCTTGTTGAACTGCCGGATTGAGAGTTCGATTCAATTCATCGAACCTCGCATCCGGCTGCTGACCGATTTAGATTTTCTTACGACATTGCACTTTTTGTTGAAATTTCCATGCCGATTCCACACGCGCGGTCACTTGCTACATGTTTGGCATCGGCATTTCACTCTACTTGGTTCAATAAATTGTCGCACGCGCGATCAAAGTTTATTGCCAAGCAACGTGTTGTTGTTGTTGCTAACTGAGGTGCTATCGCATTACGTTCTATATGGGCCCAGTATGACCGTCGGCGAGAACGAATACGATCCCCTATCACTTGTTCTAAGAGACAAGTGAAATGAGGTAGGTCGTGATATTTTTTGTTGGCCTCCCTTGCTTCTGATGTAAAGGAATTGGTCCAACAACAAAAGTTGTGTTTACAACAGTTGGTTAGACTAGTCGGTTAATTGAAAAAAGTTTCGCTACTGTAATGCATTCGTTCCGTTTTAGATGAGAACAATTGCAAAAAGCTGAAAGAATTTGCTGAATTGTATGCAGTGTGAAGTTTTCGTTTAGTTTCTGCAGAAAATGAATTTTTACAAATTGATATTGATGATGTTTTTACTTCCAACAGTGTTCCGTTAAAAGGTTGATCAGACTAAAATTTGATGGTATATCCAACGAAGATAGTAAGACATTCTACACAAAAACATCGGTATACACAGTTTCGTAGCAGAGGAAGTGTGGCACCTTCAATAGGAGGATAAAACCTTTCCCGATTGTCCATGGTAGAAGTAAAGTAGTCCTCCATGTAGGCCACGCTCCGGTACTCCTGCCGCAAATAATTGAGGAACTGGACACTATAGGGTCCTTGATAAGGAAGGTTAATATAGAGAGTAGGAATCTGGTACAAAATAGGGAATAACGAGGAATTATTTGCAAAAGAAGAAGCTAAGTATTGGGAAGGACCAGAATTTTGTATGACCACGTTAGACAAAGGGACCTCCGCTACACCAGAAGCACTGTCATCAGAAATGAGATCACCAATAGAAGATACATCACCATAATCGAAGTCAAGTAAACGAGGGGAATCCTCAACATCAATACTCACGGTATCCCTATCGGCAGACCAAGATGCTTCCCCACAACACGGTCAGACACCATCAAAGGGTCCTCGTCCCCCCTCCCTCCACTTCCTCTACCCTATCATTTAAATCTCCGCCCCTTGAGCACCCACATCACCTACAATAAATCCGGCACCATTTTCTTCAATTATAACTTCTTCGAATACTTCAATCGATATAAAATCACCATCAGTGGTACCTGGATCATCAACCTTTTTTAATACAATGAGAAGATCAGAGGCATCCAAGACAGAGCAGGGCTGTTTAAGAGCTATTTTATCTATATAGTCTTGGATCAAGGGAAAACCCCTACGCTCTCTGATTAAGCCTTTCCGTCGTATAACCTTCAAAACGGACATCACACGTTCCCTGATATACTCATCGCCATATTTATTTACTTCTAAGACATCAATCCAACAAGCCAGGACGTGTCCACAAAATATAATATCACTAACCACCAAAGCTTGATTGAGCTGCCGCTCGACTTTATATTTTTTCTCATCAGGAGGGATAGAACTATAATTGTGAATAAAGCGTTTTGATTTATTGGCACCAGCATACCAAGTAGTCAAAAAACCCCTCGAAAAACGATATATAGATAAACCCAAAAAATTCACGGAGTGGGTCAGTGGATTCTCAAGAATACTATCCAAAACTAACAACAGGGTTTTTTTACGAATGAGGAGAAGCTGTTCAGCTTGACTAATATTCACAAAACAGGCATCAGAGGAAGTGGTAAAAAAAGTAGCTTGGACATCCCGAGCTATTTTCTCAATATCACCCTTTATAGCAGTCATTTGAGCACTAGGTAAATACATTAGGAAATCTCCATGATTCTTAACAACAAAATTCACATCACGAAAAGAGAAGTCAAATAGGGCTTTAGAACAGAGATGGTCCAAATACAAGTCTATAAGAACAGAGGTCAAGGAGGTTCCCGGGGTCAAGCCTCTTACCCGTTGATATATCTCACCTTTAAAAGAAAAATAGGTGCAATCGACCAAACAAAATCGAAGCAAGGAAGTCAAATGCTGAGGAGAGATATTATATCTAGCAGAGATATGGTCTCCAAATTCCCGAACTACATAATCAAGCATAAACGCAACAGGTATTGCCTCATAGACAGTTGGTATAGAATATACCACCAATACATTTCCTTCTATTGGCTTCAATAATGCCAATTGTTGCGATACCACTTGGGAATCAGAAACATTAAGCCGAGGATCACGGTACCTGGTCAATATCGATTTTAAAAAATCACCCAAAGCCTGACTAAGTGAATCTAAGTCATTAATTGCTAACTCCAAAGGCATTCCAGATAAATGAGTCCCCACTTTACCATACAAATAGGGAAAACGATAACGAGAAACGTGCAATCCGGACCACAATTTAGGAGAGATATTGTCCGGACACTCTCCTTCCAGACCACTTATTTTTATCAATTGCTGAAATACACTTGTCAGAACGACAAGCAAAGCTGGAGGATAACCAGGACATTCTTCTACGGATCCAGCAACCACAAACTGAGTAAATAAAGTAGCCAGTTGTTCCTGATATTCAATGGAAGATATTGCAATAGTAGTCCCGGTTTTCTGGTTATCTAATAACAAGATTTCAGGATGGAAACGGACCCAAGAATTAGCCAAAGCACAAGCGGTAACACTTGATTGACACCATACATATTAGTGACTCCGCTTCCTACCCGGGCCAAGATAGTAGCTACACCCATTAAACGATTCTCCAAACCGAGCTCATCTACATTTAATTCACGCCGTAAGAGATGCTCCTCCAACCTTAAAACGTAACTATATAGAAGAGGCCAATTCAATTGTCCAAAAGTGGGGGCAAAATAAATTCAGGCCCAAAACTAAAAAGAGCCTGCACACTATGGGACACAGAAACGGTAGTGAAATTAACAAATCCCCCAGGAACTACATCTAAAGTCAAAATATTGCGTCGGTTAAATAGCACATTTCGTACACGGGAGAACAGTATAGGACGGAAAAAGGTATTTATGATGGGACGAGATACAGGAGCTCCTCGAGCCCTTCTCACAACGCCCAGGATTCTCACAGGCAAACGAGGATGAAACTGAGTCCGACGCAGCCTCCTCCGGGCATAACCGGATCGCGCACCTTCGAAAAAGAAAAAGAAACCCAAAATAACCACAAGGTAAAATGATCATCCAACCTAAAAATCGATACACCCATTCAAAAAAGTATTAGTTTTCCACAAAAATTTTACCTGATGGCATTCTCTCCACTTATGTACGAGCAATAGAATAAATTTTTACAAAGTCCAAAGGAAGTGACAAAAGCCTTGGTCAACACACGATCAACCTAGAACGATTAAACGAAATAATGGAAATCAAAAACCGATAAAATAGTTCATCAAAAATTAATGACAATAATAACAACAAGAACTATGTAAAACTACAAATATTATAAACAAGAAAATAACACACACCACTCTCATGAACCGATGAAATGTTTTTTGTCCAACTACGAATAGAACACAGGGTTCACAAAATAGTACAATTTAAACTAATCAAATTTTCACAAAACTATCAAATTTGTAAGTCACAACCAAAGAGGTATAATATAATGGAGGCCGTACAGTCGCAGAAAATTGAAGGCCGAAAACGTCTGCTGTGTCATAGTATAGGTGTGTTTTTCCATAGGCGGAGGTTGAATGGGGGTCTCCATTTATTTGTTATAAAACATTTATGTGATTGTATTTTAACATATTTTATTATATTATATTTTCGTATATAATAGTTTAACTTAATTGTTTTCGTTATCTAATTACAGATAAAGTTGACTGTACAACACGAAAAAACTGCAATGATACAGAAATCTCAATAATTTATATAATTTTATTAACTTACAAGCTATACATATGTACATATTATATAAAATATAAAATACCTATTCCAGTAATTACAACATAATATCCATTAAAAAAAAAGTATAATGTAAATATAAATTCAAGTTGGTGTATTATTGACCTCTAAATATAATTAATTTAGTATATAAGTTCCTGTAATATATTAAGTGCTCACTATTGGTCTTTGCAACATATTTCAGTCTTATAGTTAAATATTTATCTATAATGGATTTAATTAAAATGTGACAGTGTCCATCAATTGGACCAGTATCGAAATTGTGTTCCATTAACGAAGAAAATATAGTGGTGCTATGTATTATATTTCTCACGACTTTTACAATTTCAGCAAATTTTAATTGGGAGTTAATATTTTGTCTTCTCCGAATACAATTTTCAATTACGTTACAAATCTTTATAACATCGTGAGATGGATATTGAAGGCCTCCTCTAGATTTTTGTTTTATTAAAGAATACATAAATTCACCTCTGTCTCCCGTAATAGCAGTAATGCATTCTTCACACTGAAGTTTATTTTTTAAATATTTTGTAACAAAACCCGCAACGTAAGTATATAACTACTTCTCTAACATAGTCTGAAAATGTACCTAAAAATTGCATACAGTCTAAACTTTCGCTTAGTTCCCCATCATCATCGCTTTTAGTAGTATTATCTACTACACGTGGATCTCGCAACATGTCAACGGAAGACGCATTCAATATATTTATATCTTCAAGTGGTATACAGTTACCGAAACCCCTATCACTCAATTGTACATGAACAACAATTCTTTTGTAAGCAGCTTCAAAATGTCTTGCAGTTGGATTGTTATTATATCCAAGCCTTGACCGTACCGTTGAAAAGAATAATTCAAGATGGTTTTGACTTAATTTATAAGTTGCTATGTAGTTCAGTATACCCGTTCTTTCCACATAATGTGCATATAACTCAATACAATTTCTTAAACTTGATATGAGTCCTATAAAGCCGGTTTTTCGTCTACTATTTATTACTAAAGTTTCATCTGTAGATTTCAATTTACTAATATAACTAATGCATGAATTAGAAAATTGTTGTATTTCTGAAATATTTTGAAGGCATATTGCTTTTTTGCTATATTTCGAAAATATGCTTCGAGAATTTAATATATCAAATGACTGATTTATTGTTCTGATAAATTTCACTGTACCCGCTGATCCATGAAAGTCCTTCAAATTCAATATCTTATCACAGTATTCTATTACATCCGCAACGGAATTACTCAAAGTTTGTGTAGCGAGTCTAACCATCATTTTTTGCTTAAAGAAATTAATATGAGCTTTCTTTAATTTATTTCCTAAGTGGAGACCTTCAGATTCTTGGAGTTCATGTAATTTTTTAATATATTTCCAGTCAATTTTTTGATTATCTCCGTCTAATAATGGACCACATTGTGCTAATGTATTTCGAATTAGTTTAATCATATGCGAAGCATCCAGAAAAACGAGCAATTTATTTTCTTTGTAGCTAAATTCAAAGGAATCGGCAATTGCTTTGGAGCCACGAAAATCACAACCCAACAATGAAGCCATACTCATATTTGAATGTGCACCATCAAAAGTCAAACTTGTGACTACAACCCCAACTTCATACAAAAGATCCAAACAGCTTTCAACTAAATTCTTTTTCTGGTCTCCTCTACAACCATTAATAAAAAAATATCCAACTGGCACTTTCCAAGCCCCGTTTAATGCTACAGCCATAAAAACAAGAACCTCTGTAGCAATAATTTGCGGATTTTCTTGGTTGTCTCCGAAACTTACGTATCCGAAATATTTACCACCATCGAATTCCGTATGGCGACGAATATACATTTCATCCATAGAAAGAGCGCAAACAATTTTAGTTGTGCTTTTTTCAACCATATATCGCAATGACTCTATTGATTCTTTTGTGAAACCTGGACCACCTTTAACACTTTGATACCATTTCGATATTGTTCCTTGGTGCGGTAAACCGGTATTAAACGTAGATCGAACAAAATCATACGCTTTTGGCGACAAAAAATTAAGCGTAAGTGCGAATCTACGTAGGGTCAATGAATATTTTTGCGATAAGGTACTTCTTTGTGATTTTTTTAACATACGATTAAAAAGCTCTACTCCCTCGTTTTCCCTACCCGAGGTTACAAACTCGTCCACAGATATTAAAATCTTACTTAATAAATCCGCTAAAACATTCTTTAGACTACATATTTTTTTACTTAATCTACGAACCTTTTGTCGTAAAGCTTTTTTTGTTTTACGATCGTGTTTCACAATACCCTTTAGTACGTTGTACCTCCTCTTTAATTTCCTCTTAGTTGGTGATGGTGGTTCTACACTTGAAGAAGACGATGTTTTCAAGATTTTATATAGCGGCGTTTTACGTTTCTGGAAAATATTAAAATATTATGCTTCATAAATTCATTAAGAGAGTGTCTTTTCAATATCAAACTTTAACATTCTTGTTGTGAACGGAGGCCTTGGAGTGAGTATTTCGACTTGAAAAAGTCAAAATATTCGAAGGGAAAGGTAAGGTTCGGGAAACAATGGGCCAATTCCGCCTACGTCCGAATTGGTGGCTGACGTTCGAGCTGGAGCGACGCGCTTGCTGGCGGCCGGCACTAGCTGCGGCAGTGTGGGGGGGTACTTACTCTCACGTCAGGCCATTAACCCTAGGCCTGTACAACAAAAAAATAAAACACGTCGACTTATCCAGGAGGTTAAAATTTTAAGATATCTTTCCTAATAGGTCATGATAGACCGAGAAGCGTTGGATGGCGCGACTTCGTAACTTGTCAGGGCGCTCTGGTGTTATAGCGCCCTGTCTGCCCACCCTGCCTCAGCCACGACATTCCTAAAAAAAAATTGTTGCCGTCGTGGCCCCTTTTAGAGGTTCTGGGTCAGGAAAACCTACCCGCGAGGGTCCATTATAAATTTGACCTTTAGACCTTGTGCATTTTAAAAAAAAAAATCAATAAAATCCCGAAATCTATACCAAATCAAAAAAAAAACGGTAAAAGGAAACAAAAAAAAAATAGCACACAAAATCAATAAACAAAACAACAAAATAAAACTCACCCCATTTTGATCGTTTCTCACTTTTTGGTTTTGTTTTTAAAAATATTTAAATTATAACTTTTTTTTATTTTTTTTTAATTAATTCTGTTCGTCAGTCCTGTCTAGTCATGTGTATTTAATCATTTTATTATTACATGAATATACTTTATTTAGTTTTATTTAGTAAAATTCAAACTTCGTATTTTTTATTTTTTTTAATATTGATTTCGCTTGATTTAATCATTTCCTTTTTTTGTTCTCTTATCTTCAATTTAATTGATCTCTCTTTTCATTTAAAATTTAATAGCGATATTTCCTCACGCAATATATTGCACATTTGAAAACCAATTTCCGGTCGTTGTTAGAGCCTCCACGATTGCTGCAAACCCATGGAATCGTCCAGAGGAAAAAACACACACACGGGACACGAGACACGACTCCCGCTTGGAAAAAAAAACCAACGTGAAAATCCAAAATAAATCACGCTTTTGCACAATTCGTTTGATAACTAAAAAACCCGGAATATTCTTAATTTATTTTTATTAACTTTCCCTATACTCGATTCTCATCTCCAAAAATCTCCATCAAGCCTCCTTTCTTCTTTCTTTCCAAAACAAAAACTCTTCAATCTTTTCTTTTTTTTCTCGCCGCCTACTCACTCGCTCCAAAACATTCAAACTCTCTTTTTCTTCTATCACAGCCTACTCACCAGCCCTCAATTCAAAAATTTGAAATTACACGGGCGACCCAACAATTCTAAACTTATTACTGTATAGTAACTGTTCCGTATCATGACGGAAAAGAAACCGATTCATATCGTCATAAAATCACAACGTATCGGAACTTATGCAGGTACGGGCGGATAGTTTTTCCTGCTATTCTGGTTATTTCCTAAATTACTTTTATTACCCAAATTCTTTTTCTGTTAAAAATTTAAATATTATCCTATTTCCTTTTTATTGCTATAATCCCTTTCTGTTTATGATCCTATAAAGATGAAACTAAACTTCATGTAATATAGTTCTTAGATAAACCCCAACAATAACAATAGTTATTAAATAAAAAAGCGAATGGTACTTTTTATACTTACATCAATTTTACGAACTTTAATAGGCCTAACACTTTCCGTCATTTCACTTGTTGAAGGTCCAGGTAAACCCTAAAGTAGTAGACAATAATATTACAATATTTGAAAAAATTGAAAACTTTCTTTACTTTGTTGTTATTAGATTTTTCGTGGTAAGCTACCAAAGAAGCTATTATGATTAGGACTTAGTTATTCTTTCCGGTGTCAGTGGAGTGAAACTCCAACACGGAGTCCCCGACTGTGGACTAACCGCTATCCCTGAGGATATGACAAATTTGGAAAGAAACTTCACTGGAGAAGCCAGTTCATCATAAGATTGTGTTGGACTAGGTCCGAAGGAGCTGTTTCGTCATCGGAGGGCATAGACTCTTCAGAAGGTGTATTCTTGCCTACTAACCGAAACACCTTGACAGCTGGTGGGATCGCTGAGGTAAATTCTATATAGCCACATCCCATTCCAAATTTATTACCGAGAAGAATTTAATGGTTAAGAAAGGCGTCCTCTACCTTAGGCTAAAGGCGTGTATTTTGAGAAGCTTTTTTCTCTTGATTTCGGATATTCTCTGGTTGTAACCCTGGATATGGTCAGCGCTTCATGGCTGTGAAATTTACAATGGTTGTAACCTTGGATCTGATCTACGAAGAAACAAATCCCGTCCGCCGCAACTTATTTTTTTAACCAATATTTGTTATTAGATTTTTCGTGGTAAGCTACCAAAGAAGCTATTATGATTAGGAGTTAGTTATTCTTTCCGGTGTCAGTGGAGTGAAACTCCAACACGGAGTCCCCGACTGTGGACTAACCGCTATCCCTGAGGATATGACAAATTTGGAAAGAAACTTCACTGGAGAAGCCAGTTCATCATAAGATTGTGTTGGACTAGGTCCGAAGGAGCTGTTTCGTCATCGGAGGGCATAGACTCTTCAGAAGGTGTATTCTTGCCTACTAACCGAAACACCTTGACAGCTGGTGGGATCGCTGAGGTAAATTCTATATAGCCACATCCCATTCCAAATTTATTACCGAGAAGAATTTAATGGTCAAGAAAGGCGTCCTCTACCTTAGGCTAAAGGCGTGTATTTTGAGAAGCTTTTTTCTCTTGATTTCGGATATTCTCTGGTTGTAACCCTGGATATGGTCAGCGCTTCATGGCTGTGAAATTTACAATGGTTGTAACCTTGGATCTGATCTACGAAGAAACAAATCCCGTCCGCCGCAACTTATTTTTTAACCAATATTTGTTGTTATTAGATTTTTCGTGGTAAGCTACCAAAGAAGCTATTATGATTAGGAGTTAGTTATTCTTTCCGGTGTCAGTGGAGTGAAACTCCAACACGGAGTCCCCGACTGTGGACTAACCGCTATCCCTGAGGATATGACAAATTTGGAAAGAAACTTCACTGGAGAAGCCAGTTCATCATAAGATTGTGTTGGACTAGGTCCGAAGGAGCTGTTTCGTCATCGGAGGGCATAGACTCTTCAGAAGGTGTATTCTTGCCTACTAACCGAAACACCTTGACAGCTGGTGGGATCGCTGAGGTAAATTCTATATAGCCACATCCCATTCCAAATTTATTACCGAGAAGAATTTAATGGTCAAGAAAGGCGTCCTCTACCTTAGGCTAAAGGCGTGTATTTTGAGAAGCTTTTTTCTCTTGATTTCGGATATTCTCTGGTTGTAACCCTGGATATGGTCAGCGCTTCATGGCTGTGAAATTTACAATTGATTGAATACGTAAAATCTCGAACAAAAATTTAAAAAGGGGACGCCACTGCTCACTTTGCTCATATTATGAGAAAATTGACTGATTTGTAGATTTTTTCAATGAAAAGTTAATGTTTGGGTTAATTTTATTGAAGAAAATGATATTATACCAGTTTTGATATGATTTACAAAAGTTTACTTTAAGAAAAACCCCGGTCCTTTCGAGATATTCATCAAAATGAAAACTACTTCCCGACGTGAAAGATGTGACTTATGCAAATTTTGCAGGAAATTTTAACAGAAAATAACGGCACACATAGTAATGGCAATGGTATGATTATACAATTAATGATAGAATACTCCACTTATAAAATTACTCCACGAAAAACCATTTTCTTTGTAAAAAAACACTTTTTCACTGCAGTGACAGAACTGAACATATTTCAACCTTTTTCACAAAAACATTTTTCACAATTCAGTTGTAATCGTTTAGGCCGATTTTTTTAAAGTAACGTTAAGAAAAATTGAATGACTTTTAATGTGTCCATTCCTGTTTTTACTAAACGCCGGTCCTTTTATGATATAATAAAATGAATGTGTGGAAATGATGGCTTTTCGTAGCACTCACCTATAAAACGAACAATTTTGACCTTCTGCCTTCCACTCCGAAGAACACGTTGGCACAATACACTTCATTTTTAACACGTGAACTAAGAAAAAATAGAAAGAAACCGCGTTTCACTTACTTTTGTCGAACAAAACTAAAGAATAACTTTCAACAACAAACAACTGTCAACTTCAAATGCACCGCCATTACGCATAAGAAAATGAACAGCTGATACATTTCCATTTGAAATGCAGGGTTGAGTACAATCGTTCGGCTTTCACACCGAAATTAGTTCGGTGTAATTTTTTAATTTTGATAACTGATAATTAAATATAAATAAATTATGTTATTCATAATTTTTAAATGTAAAAACAAATTGAATAGAACTACCCACGATTGATGTGTATTGTAATATTGTCCGAAAATTAAGATTGCAAATTTTGAATTATTCAGTGTGGTCAACCCTAAAACTTCTGTGTACGGATACAATTATTTACATGTCTTCGTGAGCTTCAACAGCTTACGGCTTCGTGAGCTTCAACAGCTTACGGGCAAATTTCGGGCTAGGTTATTTCCATTAGTATATAGTTCTATGATCGTAACGTTGAAAATAAATTTCACTATAAATACATACAAAATATCTTTCATAGAGCTGGTGCAATAAATACTCAGAAAAACACTTATCATGAAATTTCTATGCGGAGTCCTATTACTTTGATCGCGTTTGGAGTAAATTTAAAATTTTATCCCTATTTTTTTATAATTTTAATAAGGGAAATGTATTAGACAGTCTTACCTATTCAAATATTATAGAATTTATACTAATAACTGTAATTTTTATACGGAATCCTATTACTTTGAACGTGGTTGGTGTAAGTCTCTAGTTTTATTCGTATTTTTTATAAATTTAATAAGTGAATAGAATTAGACAGTTCCATCTAATGAAATTTTATGGAGTTTATAGCTAAAATGGCATAAATAGCTTTATAAATGGAAAATTATAAGTTTTTCTATCTTTTACTCCAAAATTTTTTACCGTGCACTGTTTCTTTTGTTTGATTTTTTATTTAGTATATAAGGAAAAAATGTCTTACTTACATGTGAGTTATTGTTGAATTATTAATGAATTATTTTGTTTTTTTGTTTTGAAATACATTTATATTTTTTGATAACTTAACTTAACTTTGCTAAATTCTCGGTCTCTTACTGCGGTTATATTGAAATGTAACCGAACCTTCATTAGAGAGATAGTTTTTCAGTTCATCTCGAAGAGTTATCGCTGATCGTGGCGCATTATTCGATCCGAGACGAACTGAATTTAGTTCCACCGCGCCGCCGTCTCTCCATTCGCCCCCGTGAAGAATCTCATTTTCGTCTTCCCAATCGGCAAAATAAGGTGGAATATACATTCGGTTCGTATCGTTTGAATGGATGAAATTGTGTAACGCGATACAGGCTAACACCACCCTTTCCGCGTTTTCCGGCAACAAACACATTGAGTTTCGCAACACCCTCCAACGAGCAACTAGAATTTCAAAGGAGTTTTCAATCATTCGTCGTGCTCGTGACAGCCGATAGTTAAAAACTTCTTTTTCTGGAGTGAGATTTTTTCCGGGATAAGGGCGCATCAGATTTTTCCGTAACGGAAACGCAGCGTCTCCCACAAAGTAGTGGGGAAAACTTGTATGGCTATCGGGAAGTCTTGCAGCACCAGGAATAGGCAGCGAATCTTCCATCAGTTTTTTCCCAATAGTAGTTGCTCTCAAAATACCTATTTCGAATAAATAAGATAAAATTAGTTCGTTATAAATGACAAAGCAAACCTCCGTCACTTTGACTTCCATAGGCTCCAACAGAAACGTGCGTAAAGGAATAGTTTGCATCGCACGTGGCCATCAATACAATATTAAAAGTCTTTTTATAATTAAAAAAGGCTGATCCAGTATTTGGAGGGGCTTGGATTTCGATGTGCTTGCCATCTATTGCACCTATGCAAATGGGCATATTCCACTTATTGTGGAACTCAGCAGCTATACGCTTGTAGTCCTCTGCATTTGGTGTGGCGACGTATATTGGCGACAGAACTTTCCAAAGAATGTCACACGTCTCCAATATTATTTGTCGCACTCCGGGTCAACATTTTTCATCTTTGTGTACGTCGACACAAAATATTCGCTTTTGTCGCGATGAACATTAAGCGGTCGCACCCACCACCTACGGACACTGCGTTCACTTATGGTATATGATCCTGGTACATTAGGAACAACAAGTACAGTTGCAAAAACAATTCTAGCATTTCTAGAAACTCTGACATCGTAGAATTAACAAAGTGCTACACGTATTCGTAAACAATCCACTGACATAACGGAACGGAGCATTGTGTGCAGCACTGATATTTGACATAACGGAACGGAACGGAATGGATCGTGACGTAACGGAATGGATCGTGACGGAACGGATGCATTGTGATCGGGGCTTAACGGCTGGCTCCGGCTCCGGAAGTCTTCTAACGGCTGGTTCCGGCATAACACTGTAGCCTGCAATGTAAATTTAATTTTATTAAAAAAACAACAAAAAACAATACATTACTCAAAACATACGACTTTGAACTTGCGTTGCAACCATCAGCACCACCCGTGCAGCATCGCGCACTTCCTTTACAGGGTCTTCCAAAAGTGAAGACACCATCTTCGCGATGCTGCTTATTTTCATTATCTTACATCTAAAAAGATTTATAAAGAATTAAAGTTTAGACAATTAAAATAAAAAAATATAATTACTCCCTCATAACTTCCGCCAGGAACGACACGAAATCTTGTCTAACATATTGGTTTTGATGGCTATCATGTTCTTCTAGTCTGGTGGCTATCTCGGCCGTCGTAAACATTTCGGACTCGATAGCCACCGTCAGGGAAAATTTCGCTCTTTCCCGGGTGGCGCTGTTCTCCGAACCAAACCACTCCATTACACGTTCAAGAGACATCTGAAAGAAACGAATTTTAAAAAATCTGCCAACAGTCACTTTATCATTAATCCCCAAAATTAATATTTTAATTAAACTATTACTATTGAAACAAAAAAAAAAATAACGTCAAACTAAAACTCACCGTTTATTCAGGTATAGAAAAAATCTTCCACTGCCTTCTCGTGTATGGCACTGGCGCAGCTAATCACCGCTAACAACGGGAAGTCCTGAAAAATACGGAAAAATATAATAAAACTGCAAAATTTACCCCATTTTCGGGCAAGTGTAACAACGTCGCCTTCTGCCTTTCGGATTTTTTTGAATTAATTTAGTTTGGACTTTTGCCCCCAAACTCTCCGCCACCTCCTTCAAAAACTTGCCTTGTTTAATGGTGAAGAAACCAAACACGATATTGGTCTCCGCGAGTGGCTTTGGCGTTGGCAACGGATTGGCTGCTGCCGGAGGCCGAGGTGCCAACCCGAGGGACCTGGCTGTGTTCTTGATCTAGTGATGGCTCCTAGATCTTGCAGCCGATCGTGACTGTAGTATGTTTCTTTTTTTAAATCTAAAAACAATTAAAGTTGACTTACTTGAACGCGATCTTGATGGCTCAAAGTAGTCCACTTCCGGCTCCGGCTCCGGCTCCGGCTCCGGTATACAACTGTACCCTGCAATGCTAATTTAATTTTATTAAGAAAAAAAAAACAATATATATATTACTCAATACATACGACTTTTAACTTGCGTTGCAGTCCTCAGCGCCACCCGTGCAGCATCGCGCACCGCCTTTATCGGGTCGTCCAGAAGTGGGCTGACCATCTGCGCGATGCTGCCTACTTCCATTATCTTACATCTAAAAAGATTTATAAAGAATTAAAAAAAAAAAATTTTTGTATCTTACGATGGCGCTGTTGTGTGTCAAGTGTGTTATCGATTCTGATGTTGATAAAGTTTGTGGTGTAATTATTTTCGTACAGGATCTTCTTGTATTTTCTTATACTTTCTTCTAGGAACTCCGGGTCACTGAGGATTATCATTTTTCTTAATTTTTCTTCAGTAGCAGCCGTCTTCATGATGTTGCTATGTGCTGAGAGGAAGTTGATTGTTCTGTACGATGATATAGGTTTTTTGTACCACGTTGTGGCTAATCTATAGATGGTGATCTCTAGGTAATTGATCGACCTGAACTGTGGCTCTTCAGTTTCTATTGTAAGATCAGTTTGGGGCTTTCTGTCCATATCTTCTTTATTTTCCTCTAAGTCTTCTGACGTTTCACATATTTTATTCTTTATGTCCTCTATTTTTCCTTTATCCGCATAGATAGTCTACATATTTACAAATAAAGCCCACCTTGTTTTCTTCAAAAAATTGCTGATTTTTTTCGAACAAACGGTCCTTATATAAGTCTGCCATGGTTGGAGAAAGAGGCTCCCCATCCGCAAGGCCTTTCTTTTGCTTATATGTTTTTTTGTTTGTCGAGAAGAATGTTTCTGTTTCCGTTGTGAATTTTAATAATTTCCGAAGCAGTTCGGTTGGCATTCTATTTACTTTGGGTATTTCATTTTCATATTTCTTTATTTATTTATTTGGAAAGCGAAAATATGAACAGAATATAAACTCCAATAAAACAATGCGCCAGAATAAAAAATAAATAAAAATAAAATGAAAATAAGAATAATAAAAAAAAAATAAATAAATACCTAGTTAAAATTAAATTAAAAATTAAAATTAATATTAAGGTAACTAAGTGAGTAATTAGAAATAATGTATTAAATATCAAATATGGATTTCAAGTGAATTTTTATTGTGCGCAAACTGTGGCCCTGAAAACTAAGACAATTTTCATGATAAGATCGAGGTAAACGGAGGAGCGGCGAATTAAAATAGGCATTTATAGATGCAAATGGAATGATAAGTGTCTTGTGATCTGAAACGGTGATTAGTTGCCCTGAATGTAAGTTCAACATAAAGAGTACAATTAAAGATAAATAAAACTTTGTATAGGAACAAAATATCTAAGTAAGATCTTCTGTCCTTCAGAAAAGAAAGTCCAAGGTGTTGTAATCTAGCATCATACGAAACTTCCTCGAAATTGAGTCTGCGAAAGAGTGATCGTGTGAAACGTCTCTGCACTGATTCCAATGCTGCTATAAGATAAGAATAGTATGGGTTCCACACAACTGAGCAGTATTCAAGGTGACATTTGACAAGACTGTTGTACAGGTTAATATAGAGATCTAAGTTACAGAACGGATAAGCAGCTCTCAAAATAAATGACATGTTCAATTGTTGTTTTGACCGGTATGTTAGTGAACATATCTTTTACGTCGTAAGACGCTAAGATGTACTCTTCTACTATCTTGACTTCTTTTAGCCTTTCTCTTAGGTCCACCGAGTCTTTAATGTTTAGGTCCATGTTTTTCAACGGTTTCATGGTGTCTGTCATGTATTTAGATATGTACTCTGGGGGGAGCCCATACTATCTACTATGGGTCTCATCGGCTGGTCTTCTTTGTGTATTTTTAACACCCCATACATTCTAGGCAGAATGAAGTCTGTTCTTTCGATTTCTAATGGCATGTTTGCTTTCAATTCGTGTGGTAGGTTCATAAGCTGCTTTAATGTAGTTGGATGCCATGTTTTTTAAACCTTCTAGTATGATGTTTTCATTTTGTTTTGCAAGATATGTTTTGCCTTCTATTGTCATTTTTTTGTAACTGATCTTCAAGCTTACTGGTATAGTCTTCTCTTCTGATGGCTACTGTTACTTTCCCTTTATCTGCTTCACAAATAACGATCTGTGAGTGCTTCTTTAAGAAGTTTTTTGTTATTTTTATGGGTGTTTTTGTTATTTTTATGGCTGTATCGTCTGCTTTTGTCTTTTTGATCCTGTTGTTATCCTTTATATTTTTATTAGCTTCTGTGTATCTGGTCTGTCCTTCTGTCCAATGCTCAAATTTGTTGTCTTCAACGGTTATCCTTTCCAAGTATAAGGTTTCATTGCATATCTCTAGGAGAGGTACAGTGGCATGCAACTAATTAGCACAGTTACTTTTTTAAACAAAAAAATCAAACAAAATATATAACATATCACCATTTAAGGCGTCTTCCTACCATGGAATTTTTTTTTAAAAAATTTTTTTTTACTGTTTTATAAAAAACTTTGAAATGTTACGCACATTTTAAGCCATTGGCGGTATAGAAAATCACAAAATTGCCGACAGCTACGTTTTCTGCACGACAACCGACGGAAACCCTTGGATACAGCAAACAAGCTTACTTTCTTTTGCGCTTATCTCGAAACTACACTTTTTAGAACTCGCAACACGATATCTCGTAAACTAGTAGGCCGATGGCTCTGAAATTTGAACACAATACTTTTAGAAGTATTATGGAAAGAGTAGCGTAGGATTTTTAAGATCGCTACATTAGTTTTTTTTTTATTGACGTTTTTCGACGTTTTTCTTAGGAAAAAATGCAATTTTTTTTTCTTCGGCTCACCAAAATTTCAAAAAAAATCGCTACTCCACATTCTAGCTTTACTACCCACGAACAAGCCTATTTTTTCTTTTTTCATTTCTGATGCATATCAATGGAGAAAACGATGACATCATATCCCTCCTCTTGTGCGGAGGGCCTTTGGGGAAATGTACACAGCGCCGCCATTTTTTTTTATTTTGTATTAAAAATTATTATGTCAAACGTTCCTCTAATTGTAATATACCTTGTGACCAAAAATTAAAAAAATTTCTTTTATACTTTCGAAGTTATGAATTTTTTAAAAAACACCCATTTTTCGAACGGTCATGGTAGGAGGAAGACCCCTTAATACTTTTTATATTTTTCAAGAATTGTATTCATTAGAGCAAACTTAAATACTTCAAAACAAAAATTGAGAACTATTCATAAAATCCATTTAAAAAAATAATTGTAATAAACTTTAAGATTTACATATGCAACTAATTAGCACATTTCCAATTTTAACGGAATTTTGTTAATGAAACGTCGAATTTTGTTGTGAGCTTTCAAAATTTTGTTGGATATCCTTTATTTTTAATTACTGCAGAACATCTTGCTGGCATACTTAATTATTAACCGTATTAACCGTTCACATGTGTGCTTTGGATTTGATTTCCAGGCATCATTGACGAATTCGTATAATAACGATAAATTAGTAGGTTTCTACTATTTTATTACTTTATCCACATCGTTCCACAAATGTTCTATAGGGTTCAGATCAGGGCTTTGCGGTGGCCAACCCAAAACTTTTAGTTTCTGGCCAGTAATCCAATTCTCCACTGATCTGGCTGTATGTTTTGGATCATTATCATGCATGAAAGTCCATGTTATTGGCAGATTTTCTGATTTCCTGGAATGGTTTTCAAAGGTGTTTTCCTTCTTTACGTTCTGAATGGCATTATAAATTATTTTCCTAGAACACTTTATAATCTTGGAAACGCGTGAAATTGAATAGTTTTCACTAATTAGATCCATAATCACTTTTTCTTTTTCTGGGTGCAACTTTTAGCTTTTCCCATTTTGAATTATTCAAATATTACTCTTACGGAAGGGTATATTAACCACAATAAATATTAAAAAATTTTCCGGACAACAACTTTACCTTTTCGCTTGCAAAACGAAGAGAATTTGAGAATTTGGAAAAACAAATTTGGTAAAAAAGGTTTTCAAGTAAAAAACTATTATTTGACATGTTCTTCTAATTTTAAAACTTAAATGTTGTTGTTGATTACTAAAAAAGTGTTCATTAATTAGTGTTACATTTTTTTTTTTGTTTTTTTTTTAACTAATCTGTATAGAAATCATCAAACATCTCATACGCTTCCATTGCCTGTAGCGCCTCCATTTCCTCTATCGCTTCCCTTTCTTCTTCATAATCGCAGATGTGTTGTATTTCTGTCTCTAAGTCGTTCTCAATTGATCTCTCCAGCTCCATAATTCGCGCATCCTTTAAAGCTTCCTCCAATACATCATGCATTTCTTCATCCTCCAAAAATGCCTCAAATCTCCAATACGTTTCCATTGATTCATGCATTGCTTCTTGTTCTTCCGGGTTTGTATTGTCCATACTGTCAATGTTTAGGGGATGGGGTAGTGGTTATTGTTTTTTAATTTTGACAATAAGGTTTTTTTTTGGGTTTAAATGTTTAATTAATTGATAACTCATGTAATGTGGTAGATTGTGGAAATGGCTGGTTTTCTTCTTTCAGTTGGACTCATCCTTTGCTGTTTTGCTGTGGCGGGGGGTGGTTCTTCACTCAAACCGATGATGCAGCTCTCAGACCTATGAGAACGTTGTACCGAAAACTCCTTTTTTTTTTGCTACCTTTCGTGTGCGTACTATGGGGGTATCCGATTTTTTGTGTCGTGCAGAAGATAAATTATTAGTTAAGAACAAAGTAATAAATAAGTGGGGTTTTTTTTCTGGATAAAGGTTAATAACCAGCAGCAAATTCTGGGTTGTATCCTGCAATTTCATGTAAAAAAATCTTGTTTAAAGTCAAAAAATTATTAATAAATAAGTGGGGTGTTTTTTTCGGGATGTAACGGTTAATAACCGGCACCAATTCTGGATTGTATCATGCAAATTTCATTCAAAGAATTATTGTTTTAAGTCAAAAATTGTATATATGTAGGAGAAAAACTGTATATATGAAGTTTGGGTGCATCCCTCTGATGTTGTTGTAGTCGGATTGTTTCAGTTTTACTGCTGAAACACAATGCGACGCTGCCGCTGTAGCTGCCGCTGCATCTCAATGTGTCAAAAAGTTGAAAACCATAAAATCAAGGGCTGTGATTACAATGCACCGCTGCATATGCCGCTGTAGCTGCAGCTGTAGTACAGAGTTGGCAACATTCAACTTTTGCCGCGCTACAAATGACGTTTAGTTCTGTACGATTTATGAAATGGCGGACGTCGAAAAATTTATAGAGATCGTGAAAATCAATCCGATTTTATGGGATTTATTTCTCAAGGACTACAAAAATGTAAAGAAAAAAGGGAAGGTTTGGAACGACATCGCAAAGGAGTGTGGACTAAGTGGTAAGTACGAAATTATTATATCAAAATGTTGTGAGGTTATCCTACGTATTTGTTTTCAGTTGACGAATGCAAAAAAAAATGGAAGGGCCTTGAGATTCTTTTGTGAGGGATGCCAGTAAGTAGAAAAAAAGATCTGGTCAAGCAGTCGACGAGCCCGATGATGGCTGGCGGTATGCTACACAAATGGAGTTTTTACGAGGCCAGATACGTCCCAGAAAGTGAGTTTTTGCGCTTTGTTGAAGTTTTGATGATTTTTAATTGCAGAATGCTGTCGAACTATGAGGTGGATGACGCGGATGGAGATGCGACAGATGAAATTTTTCTGGACACAACTATTGATATCGATGAGCTCTTCGACGGCAGCGCTGTTTCGCCTTCGGTTGCTTCAACTGGAACCGCAGCGTTTTCTCCGACCGGAATCTCATCGACTGCGACAAACGAAACACCGTCAATTTCGGCGGCTGAAGACGCAACAACATCGTTGGATAGAACTCTACCGCTTGGAAAAATTCCAAAAGGTCTGAAGCGAGGCAAAACCGATAATTTCGAAAAAATGATGCTCGAAACAATTTCCTCAATGGAGGAACATGTGAAGAAACCGAAGTTAATAGACGATGAGGATGACCTTTTCTGGAAGAGCGTCAATAGAAAAGTAAGAAAGTTCCCGCTGCATTTAAGAAACAGCGTAAAATTACATATTTTGGGTTATGTAAATGATGCAGAAGTGTCGATCGAGAGTGCCAATAAAGAATAATCCATAAAAGTAAAGCGTTTTGATTTATGTTTACGTGAATGACCTAAAAACATTAATGTTTGCGGAACCTGAAATGGTGAGCAAGTTTCTTTGGGATCCACTGTTCATTTGCAGTTAACTACTTGCAATACACAAAAAAATAATAACAAGTCATTCTAAGTATAAACAGGATATATTTCTGAACCTTTTCTTTTACAGTACTACGTTACATCTATAGATTTATTGCTTTTACATTCTTCCTTCATTGCTAAAATAATCTGTTAAAATTGACCGAATGTCGAAAGCTTCTCTTGTGCTGTTGTTACTACCTACTCTAACGACCGATCTCCATTCGCCTTCAATAAGGTTGTTGTCTTCGTCATAGTGATCTACATAACTTGTAGGACAATACTTTGGTGTAGGATTCATGTTGTCACTTATTTTCAAAAAATTATGTAATATAACACACGCCAGAATGACAAGGTCTGCTTTGTCGGGATTGAACTCAATCATGTTCAATAGGACTCTCCAGCGGTTGGCTAAGATGCCGAACGTATTTTCGATTATTCTACGCGCCCTGCTGAGTCTGTAATTAAATGCTTCTTTGGGTCCCTTCAAACAAAGCCCTGGATACGGCCTCATTAAATTTTTCTGTAGAGGAAAGGCACTATCGCCAACGAAGTAGAACGGTGAAGTCTTTTCGGAATTGGGAAGCATAGATGATGGAGGGAGATCCAATGCTTCGTTCATAATTTTTTGCCCGACGACCGAATGTCGAAATATGCCGCCGTCGCTTTGACTACCACAAGCACCAACGTCCACAGCTGTGAAAGTATAGTCCGCATCGCAAATCGCGAACAACACAATACTGAAATGATTCTTATAGTTGTAAAATTTGGATCCTGTGTTTGGTGGACACTTTATTCTGACGTGTTTTCCATCTATGCTTCCAACACAATTTGGCATCTGCCACTTCTCATAAAATTCATCAGCAACGGCTTTCCAGTTTGTGAGTGTAGTCATGTAGACAGGAGACAGGACTTTTCACAAAACGTCGCACACCTCAATTATGATCTTCCTGACTGTTGATACACCCATCCTGAACGTCCAAGCCAGATAGTTCCTGGAAACTCCTTGCGACAAATATCTATAATGGAAAAAGTATGTGCAGATTTTAATAAGGCTGTATGAACTACGAAACGTTATCTTCGTACATCAAAGTCAATACAAGCCTGCACTCTGGAGCAATCGGTTTTCTGATGGAAGACTTCCGTAAACTATTTTCAACTAAATTCAAAAGTAAATCATACTGCATTCTTGTCATTCGAGTTGCTTTCAAAAATAGATCGGGATTCTCATTCTTCATTTTTTGGAATATTGTTTCAAAAAATCCATATTTTTTTCTCTGTTGATATAATGGTCTTACCCACCATCTCCTTCGTTTCTTCGATTTTAGATATTTATACGCCAAAACGTACAATCTTAAAGCCTTCAAACGTAAATTAAATACTTCTTCCTCGTCCATTTCACAAAATATTAATTCACTTTTCACTTGACAGCTGATAACCTTTTGACAGTAAACTCACGGAACTACAGCGTCACATTATGTTCCTGTCGGCGCCACGATGCGATGCAAATGTTAGCGTCGCAGCAAGATACAGCGGCAGCTACAGCGGCAGCGACGCATTGTGTTTCAGCAGTCAAGATTGAATTGTATAGTAAAGAAATTTTGTGTTAATTAAATTAAATGGAAAACCAAATATACGTAATTTTTTGTTATTATTATTGTAGAGCCGTTAAGTACTGGTCGACTATGGACTAACAGTCACTCTAACATCGTTTTGGCCAAGGGGACGTGCTAGAGTGGCTAGACCTAAAGGATGAAAATTGTGACTATCTTTTCGTATAGCCGGATCTAAACAGATACAGATGTAATTAGTGGCTTAGCACCCTATACGCGTTTCACCCGCTCTATCGGGGATCTTCAGTAGGTTTTCTTTATTAATTGGTCTATGGGGTTTTTTTTTTTAACTGATGTAAACTGAGGGCTTACATCGTCTGGGTGTTGCTATCCCTAACTAAAATTCATCAACTCCGTTTTTGACTTTGTACAATTGCCCTCCTGCAATTGACTACACAGAAAATAATTTTTAATTGAACTATCTAAAATTTTATATGATTCATCTACAAAAAGTCTTTGTTTTTTAACCAATTAACACGATTAATTAAAACAAATAATCCAGAATGGAAAAATCAAATACTGTTCAAGTTATTCAAATTATATAACGAATTTAAATGAATTATCTACTAAAAATAAATGAACCAAATGTTGACATTAAATAAATTTGTTATTTTCAGTAGATAATTCAATCAAGGAAAGTAGATATGAGAAATAATGTGCATTCGTTAAACCATTTAATCAACTTAAATGTAATATCTATCTAATTATATGGCTCTGATGGCGGTATTTTTGTATAGACAAAGAAATGCAAAAAAAAACTTTTTATTTATTAGATATAATTTCAAATTTATTAAATTCAATGTTTACAAAATTATTTCATTGGCGGTTTCACCGATGAAGGTATATGTGCTTCCATTATTAGGAGTAATTAAATGTGTTGGAAAAAAAGTATTTGCTGAACTTGAAAGAATACTATTTACATACGTCAGATGACTTCTTTTCAAAAACATGTGAACAGAAATGATTATTATAATTTTTAACTTTCATTTCCTTACATCCGATAAAATATTTAGAGTCATAGGTTTTAAAAATATAACCAATTTCATAGAAATTAAATTCATTACTTTCTTTAACAATTATAATATAAATGGTGTTACATAGATCCATATACTCACACACAAGAGTAACATTAAGTTTATCGAGATCTCTTAAAATATTTGGAGTCATATTTTTCATATTAAAAGCAGTGGCACATTGTGTATAAAAATTTGGAGATTATTAAATCAGATGCAAATGTTAAATTCTAACGGTTTAAATATTAAGCCAGTAACCGTTGCAGAATTATATCTAAAATCGCTGTTTTTCGGGCAGATATGGATAGCTCATAGAAAAACTGTTCAACCAAGTGTCAAATTTGAGCACATTTTTGGGAGTATTTAATATTTAGCATTTGATGAAGTTGAAATGCTATTGAAATTGATTTTAAAAAGTTATTAGCTGTGTACATTACGTCATTATAAAAAAACTTAAAATTCTCTAAGCAGCTTTTCCGTATCATCTCCCACAACTACTAATAATGGCTGAAATTTTTGATTTCGATGCATGCATTTTTTTTAAGTCATCAATGATCGTTGAAATGTCGGATCTTGCCTATAAACAGAAAAGAATGAGAAATATACATAACTCACTGAGTTGTTAATTTTGATGATTTCTATTTCATTATGTGATGAAATGGTTTAAATGAATTGCATACCTTCGCGAAACAAACTAATGAGTTTTGGGAATCCGTTATAGTAGGTCTCCAGATGACCTTATCCTTTCCTTTTCCCGATTTTATTATGGTGGGCACGAGAATACTCGGGAGGAGTATGATAAATAAATAGTTTTTATAATCTGTAGGAAACAATTTTAGGAAAATATTTTAATGTCATTGAAGCATTATCTAGAATATATAATATATTTTTTTATATACACAGTAAATTTTTTTCAACTAGATTCTAGTTAAACACCACTAGAATTTAGCTCCTAGATATTCTAGTAAAGATCTAGTGAATAAATATCCACTAGAAAAACAGGGAATTCTTTTACTGGATTTCTATCCGAATCCTCTCAATAATCTAGTTAAATGTACTAGGTTTACAGGAAATATTTTTACTGAATTTCTTCCAGAATTTATCGATAATCTAGTTCTTTTAACTAGTACTTCAGTTGTTTTCGTAGGGAAGCAAAACACTAGTAATCTAGTAAACGAAACTGAGTAGATAGCAGATATAGAAAGGTTTAATCGCTGCTGCAATGGAGAAAGGGCGTAACAAAAATGCAAACAAAAATTTTTAAAAAATTCAAAAATTATGTATTGTTCATATTAGACCTAAATATATAACGTTGAAGCGATATCGTAACATTAGATATGAGGCGGTGCGCAGCAAAACTAGCTCCTTCCATTTTCCATCCAAAAAACATGAGTTATGATTTTCACTCGATAGTATTTTGCTTGCTCTATTCGGAAATGATCTCAGTTTTTATTAAAATGCATTGGAAACAGGGTAAGGAACGCATTTCGATAAAATTTGAGATCATTTCTGAATAGAGCAGGCAAAATACTATCGAGAGAAAATCATAACTCATGTTTTTTAGAAAATGTAAGGATCGAGTTTTGCTGCGCACCGCCTCATATATACAACGTTGATTCGATATCGTCACATAATCTCACAAATTTATGCAGTTTTGAAGTATGCTTGCCCCACCTAAAGGCTTCACATTTTTTATCTTATATATGAAACATTCAAAAAAATTGAAAAATTTTTGTAGGGTGCTGTCAAATTTAATATTTAGTACATAATGCAGTTTAAATAAAAGATCAAAAGCATCCAAAAAATGATTTTTCACTTCTATTACTTTTCTGTCAATAATTATATAATAGTTCGACGATGCGGAATCGAATTTGCTTTCGCTGCGGCAAAGAATAAATGGCTGTCGTTTCTCCAAATTTTGTATAAAGGAATCCATACTTTGGTTTAGCTGAAAGCAGACAATGTTTTATTTTTTTAATTGTGACAATAAAAAAAAACTACTGAATGAAATCATACCGAAATCCAATCAACTAAATGTTTCATCTCGTTTGTGAAACTAAGTCTCTCCCAGTTTTCAACATCATCCGAAATCATTGCATGTTGCCTTTTTATCCCCCTTGATGAAAAGAATTTGCACTTGGTAAAATTTTATATATTCACTTTAATAACTTTTCAAATATTACTGAATTTATGATCACTTCTACTGCATTCGGATGCATAGACAAGACTGAAGCCTGTCCACTTGTCTTTATAACTGTTTGCATCTAGTTCTATTTTCACTAGATTCACAGTAAATTTATCCAGTTTTCTAGTTGAAATACTATTCTTTCTAGATACAGAGTGATAAGCACTAGAAAAACAGTGAAATTGGCACTACGAACTGTACTTCTAGTTACTTTCACTAGATTTCTAGGGGTAGGAAATATTTCACTAGATTATCAGTAGGAAATTTTCACTAGATTGTCTCTAGTTGAACTAATTTGCTGTGTGCATAGGTACCTTCGTTCGTAGTTTTATTTTGTTCGGAGAGGAGTATCTTACACTTTTTATCTTTTATTTCCTTCTCATAAATGTTGTAAATTCTTTCTCGAAATGTTAACCACTTCGAAAAAAGCAAAACGCCTTTTGCCGGATACAAGGTATCGAAATCAATTTCAATCTGGAATTGATTTTTACTGTTTAAAGTCATAAACTCACCAATGCGACTCCAATGCGTTGCCTTAGTATTGGCCATTCCTGGAAGACATCCTTGTTCTCATAAAAAATGTGTTTCCGCCTCAAATTATATGTGGATTTCCACTTCTCACATACCAACAGTTCTGGTTCTGAGTTATTTTGTAGCCATATTTGGCTCTCGATGCCACTCTCATCTGAAATATAGGAATCATTTTATGATACAATAGGCAAAAGATATGTTTTAAAGCAGATGATTACCCAAGTCATCTATATTGATAGGAAAATTAATTTTGTGGTTGGACCCGAAAATGTTTCGAAACACGCTATATAAAATTTCTTAAAAAAATGTTTACTTACTAATGAAATCAACAATAAGATCTCCCAAATTCCACTCAGTTAGTAATCGAACTACTTCCTTGAAATGGGATAGGGTCTCAGTATTTGGCACAGTAATAGAAATTACTCCTGTTTCGCACTCCACTTCACCACCTTGATAAACACAATTTTCCATTTTTCACAAAGTTAGAAAACCGAACCAAACAACATGCGCGACGTTTTTCAAATGATTTTGATTAACCGAATTTGGGCGTTCGATACCGATCTGAATTCTGTGCTGATGTAAACTACTTTTGTTGATTTAAGGCTCCATGATCACGGTGTGAAAATTCTGTATTCTTTTTTGATTTTTCGTTCTTGAGAGGGGAAAAGTCAATTTAAATCGTTTTTCGTTCGTTTATTTTCGTTGTTCGCCGTTTCAGTCATGAATCCAATGGCTCCTGTGTTCATCGTCTTTACATGCGGGAATATGACGAAGGCAGAATCGACGTGGAAACTACAACAGCATGAGTGGGGGAAGTATTATCGGTTTGGCTTTATGCTTTGTTGCTTCGTCTTTACCGTCGTGCAACACTCAATAGCGCAAATCCTGCTCTGGTTTCCTAGTCAGGGGAAGTACGAATAAGCCAAAAGAAAAATAAGGAAGAAAAATTTGGCGTGGACAACACGTCTGCATCGTTCGCTGTCTAGCAGCGAACTAACTTTGAATTTACAGAAAAAATAGTGTCATAGGTTTTCAAATTATTTCAAAGGCATAACTATTAAAAATCAATAATATTTTCATTGATTTATCTTCTAGAAATACCAATTAATAATACTATCTATAATACTTTTCAATGAAATGCGGCCTTCTTATGTAATTCTTGCCATGAAAATCGTGAAAAATTGCTTCAGTTTGACTTCATATATTATTAACAAAAATTAAAATATCTTATCTTTTTTTTATACAAGTCCTTATTTAAGGTTTTTTCTAGCATTATATTAAAGAAAATGACATGTTATTAATTAAAGAAATAGGAAATTTCAGTTCAAAAAATTCAAATTTACGCATTTTAAAAAATGTTCAAGGGTTTTTGTTCTAATAGCACTTTTTCCAACTACAGTTTTGAATTTTTTCTTTATACAAGTCCTAGTTTACATACCAGCTAATAAAGTGGTGTAATTTTATTCCATTTTTTTTTTTGTTGCCATTAACGTGAAATATTGACAAGAAAACAGTCATAAATCATCAAAATCGCATTTAACGTGCACATGGAGCCTTAAGTAGACATTTTTTCTAACTAATTGAAGTTGTAAAATCTACTTAGAATTAGATGTTGAATACAATTGAGTTGTGGAAAATTCATATACATAATTAAATGAAACGGTTAAAAAAGTGTGAAAATTATCTAATGTACAATTATCTACCAGTGATTATATGATATTTATACTGATTTTGGTTCTGTGTAGTACGATGAATTTTCATTTAGAATTTAGTGGATGCGTGTGGTGTCTCTGGGGAGGGTAGTTCCCTGGGTGTGTATGTAACATTAGTAACATATTTTCTCTTGATGGGAAAAAATTAGGAATATCTTGTATGGTCATATGAAATTTTACGCACCTTTTTTTCACATGCTATGGTCTCCCCCACACGGCAATGTGTGTTATACCGGGGGCCCTTGTCGAGAAATCAAAGAAACCGAGGAAACGACGGGCGAGCGCTTACGCTGCTGTATCTTATTCTTTCCATCTATATGGTCGTTGTACTGTCGAATGTCTGCTGTCATAGAGTTAGTGGAGATGATACTGTCTCTGCTTTCCATGGATTACTGTGAAACCATTATTTCGTTGAGAATTGCAGTCTACTTTGAGGGTTTTTTTTTAACTGTTGTCTAATCATGTGGACGCATAATACTGTATAGTTGCTTATTCGTAAGGAACGATTACATATACTTCACCTCTGTCGACAGTTAGCCTCTCCAATAAATTTATCTCTATGTACCCTAGTATGGAAATGATTTACCTTGTTTTTTTTTTATTTCCCTAATGTTTGGCAGTTTGTTTGTGGGTTGATTAGGGATTTCTATTGTATGAATCTAAGTCTAATCCTGCTAAGGTTTCAATGCTATTACCGTATAGAATAATGTTATGAGTTGTTTGAATTTACTGGGAATTGAGTAGATATGTTATGAATTTTTTTGGGTTTGTTCGTGAGCATATGTCGGATCAGGGAATGCTTTTATGAGCCATATATTCTGTGTTTTTTGATGCCTTGAAATCGATTAAGGAACTTCAATTTCCTTTGGAATTGAATAAAGTTGGTACGGGCTGTTTTGGGGACACTCGTGAGTGCATATTGAGTCCGAGAGTGTTGAGATGAGCCATAGATTTGTGTTTTTGATGCATTGAGATTTCTTGAGACACCTAAACATTTCTCGGAATTGAATGGAGTCAGTACGAGTTGTTACGGCGTAACTCTTGGGTGTATGTTGAGTCAGAGACTTTTGGTATGAGCCATAGATAATCTGTTTTTGATTGTTTAAGGCACTTAAAGTTAATACGAAATTTTGCGGGACACTTGTTGGTGTGTGTGGTATAAGCCGCAGATCTTGTGTTTGCCGATGCATTGAAATTGTTAACTAGCTTAAGGTTTTCTGGGATTGAATAGATTTGAGTGTGATTTACTTGGGGTTTTTTTTTGTGTTAATTTTCGGGATGTGTATCAGTGCAGCCGTATTTCTGTAACCAATGAAGGGACAATATGGGACAAAACCTGTACAATTTTGGATCTAAAATCTATCATTGGGTGAGTTCAAAGCTTTTTTTCCTCGATGATATTTAGTTTCTTTTAATAAAATTATCTGTATGATTACATTGATATGTCGTGTACAACTGAAAAATAACGGATATAGTTTCTTCCTCTTCTTTCTATGACGTAGTATCTTCGTGTGGTGGCGCTGTATGTTGTGAAATTTTCCATCATGGCGGTATAATTAGTTCTGGTGGTGTGAGTCCTTGATGTTGGTCGTTGTACGTACTGCGTATAGAATGGTGGTAACGCGAATATTGTCTAACTAAATTACCGTATGGATATAATATGTAATGAGATGAACATACCTATGTATATAAGGCTTATTGATAAAGGTGAGTGATTTGTAAGAAGACTAAACGTAGGCTATAATATACATAAGATCAATTCCGTGGGAATCGCGTTGTATACCATATACATACGATGGTGGTAACGTGAATATTGTCTAACTAAATAAACATATGGATATGATATGTAATGAAATGAATATATGTATATAAGGCTTATTGATAAACGCGTTTAGGGGTTATGTCTTATCGGGTATGCTTCTCGCCCGGGTACGAATGAGGGCCACCGAGTTTCAAGGCCAGGACAAAAAAAAATTCACGTTAAAATCTACACAGCACAATGGGTAAGATGGATATAGGAACATAAAACAACCTCCTCGTTAATCCACGTCTCGATCCCAAACTTTTACCTTGTGACTCTAGCCGGGCCGGGGCGTACTCACATGGAGGGCTGGGGTCCCAAAATCTCCCGAATCAGGGCAGGTTATGTTCCCGGTCTATTTTATATCACGTTCCTTATTTCGCAGGGACACGGCTCTTCTCCGTCTCCCTTGAAGTGGCCTCCGTTGTACCGTTCCCGGGTACCGGCTGAGCACCGCATGCGCGAATCGGCGCGTGAAAATACGGAGTCAGCCTTATAGCTGTGGGGCCGCAAAGGACAGGTGAACGGTCGTGATGATCGTCCGGGATATCTAGAAGTCGAAACGGATTGCTTTATTACGTCTACCTATATAACCTTTCCTCCCGTATTCAATTCCACTGCCCCCCAAAGAAAGAAACTGCACCACCTCACTCTACGAACCGTACTCGTTGACGTTTGCCCAGAGAAGAACTGAAACTAGCGCTCGTCTTTTCTTTAGTTGGTCCCATCAAATTTTTGCGCCCACAAAAATTTTCCTGTGTTTGAGTTGACAGCGGCGATGTGATCTGATTGTTGGGTTTTGTAAATCTTAAGGAAGAATCGGTTTAAGATTCTTTTTTCCTCCCTTTTCTTCTTGCATTTTATCTTCGTGTGATGTGATGCTTTAAACCTCAACCGTCACACATTTTTAATAAAGTATTCATGTTCTTTAAGGTATCTGGAAAAGGTATACAGAAATCGAAGATCCACTGGTGTACCAGACTCCGGCACGGATTCGAGCTCTTCAAAATATTTTTTTTCTTTCTTCCCCGCCTGTGATCCGGCATTTACCCTTTAATAGAGAACAAGCTGATGAAACGAAAGTTGGTGATTCTGAAAGGATCCTTGTCGTCCATGTCGAGGATATAAGTCGACTCGAGATGGTGTACGTAATGCCCGTACATTGAAAACTAAACGTTTTTTAATTTGTAACTTTTCTGAATATATATTTTTATATTATTTAGAGCTGACCAATAGGGGTCAATATATATTAACACGCTCGATTTGCTATCGGAATAAAAGGACGAGAGGTCCAACTTTAGTCGTTGCTAGAAAAAAAAACATTATTAATATTAGTATTCGAAATTATGATTTCTGTTTAATTTCTCGTTCTTGTGTGTTCTTGTGCGTCGTAAAGTTAATACAATGGAGAGTGTACGTGACGGGTTTTTGGTTAAAGTTAAATATAATTGTGAGTCCTGTTGGTTTATACCTAGTATTAAAAAAAAGTGTGGAAAACAAGTCCACGTATTTGAGTGCCGAGGAAATATTTTGTTCAAGTGCGACAAATTTATTTTATAAGTTCTTAAAATGCATATATAGAATTTCGTTTTCTTAGTTCTAGCGGCTTCTCCATACGACGGAACTAAGGAGTACAAAATTGTAGATAATTCCGGAGCAATTGTGGGATTGCATTTACTTCCTAAAATATTTGCTCAATTTGGTTGCTGTGGGTGCTTCTTTTTAGTGTTATTTGCATTTTGTAGAAAATAATTATGTTTGTGACAAGTTTCGATGGCATTTCAGTTCCTAAAAAACAAGAACAAATTGCTTTCGTTGAGCGGTCCAATGTAGTGGTAGGCTCCGAGCTTATAATTAATGGTAGGTTAACTCTTTTAATTAATTTCAATGACTTTATTTTGGTTGAAGACATGAAGCTGATATTCATATACACTCATACCTCGCTTTACGGCCTAGATACGTTTCGAGAAAGTTGGCCGTAAAGCGTACCGTACCTAACTATAACAAATCAATTATTTTAAGAAATAAAGCAACCGAATGTCTTGGAGCAATTACTGCGTTTACATGGAGGATTGAATCCGTATTCAGTCCTCTAAAATTACATGTAAACGTAGATCAGTTCGAAACGAGATCGACTCGATCCAAACCAACTTCTTGACCTGGGTCGAATCGAAACCGGTTATGTCGTTCGTTTTTATGCCATCTCATGTTTCGATCTTTCGATCCGGTGTTGTTGCGAACGCGTTCCAAATTTCGATCTTTAGATCTTTGTATTTTCCATGTAAACGGAGTAATTGTCCAAAATCAGGCCGTATATAAAGAAACATTTTGGCCGTAAAACGAAAAAGTTACACAATTGAAAAAGCCGTATAAAGAGGTATGAGTGTATTTACATATGCTATACTCGTATGTTGTACTCGTATTCACTTATTTTAAATGTTTGGTATGGCATTTTTCAGACTCTGAAATATTTTCTCACAAGACCCGCATAGCCCTGGCAACAACCGAAAAAAAAAAACTATTCTATAAAGCTCAAAGCCCCGACAACAACCTAAAAAAAACGCCAAATTGTATGCAACGAAAACCGAAAAAACCCCAATCTTATGCAAAAAAAAACCAAAACTCTGGGGGAGTGAACTCCATACAAGTCTATGACGTTCCTCCCCATAGCCAGGACTCTCTTATTCATACTACTGTATTAAATTTCAGAATTTTCAATATGAGTTTATTTTATATTGAATAAATTTTTTTTTTTTTTTTAATTATTTTCAATATTTTTTACCTTACTTACGCAGAATGAAAATTCTATTGTACCTACTTAAAAAATAGAGAATATAATTCCAAACGTGCTTCCATAGCGCTACTAAAGCCAGCGCCAAGGAAGCCTTACAAACTTATACTTAAAATGCTTCAATAACGCTACCTAGGGCAATGTTAAGCGAGCGCTTTACAATTGCAACCTAGGGGAGCGTTTTAATATTTCCCGAATGGAACAAAGCTTTCATAAAGCTCATTTGCATTGATAAATTGCCGGGTCTCAAACATGAACTTACTTCCGGTAAGCTGCCCAAAAAACAGGAACGAAGCGTTGGCCGCTAATGACACGTAATGCTAAAAAGCAACAGGATAGGCATGGCAACAGAAGCGATCCAAGCTTCTAAAGAAGCGCGTTAGTAGTGTAATGCAAGCGCTCTATTTCCTAATGGGTGGAAGCTCTCCGACAAGAGTGTGAGAACTTATCCGACCGAAGTTCTTGCCAAAACTATTGAAAATACTGAAAGAAGAGCCGAAATGTTTGCGTGTGTACTTATAACGAATTAAATAATTCTTAATGTAAAGTAATTTTAATTTACAAATTTTGATGGCTCAATTTATTCTGTTCTCTGCACACCCTATATTTACTCGTTGTGTCTATCAGATTTAAGTGGATAATTTGTTAATCGTGATTCAGCATTTTAGAACTAGTTATCAAGTCACGGTTTATTTATAGTACAATTCAAATTGTATTTCATAATATTCTCTGTTTAGACCATAGCATTAGAATTTTGTTCGTAGTTTTTAATTTTCATAAGTCTGTAAAACATTGAAGTGTTCGGAAGTCTGTACGTTACTCGTAAAACCATAACGCTTAGAATGGATCGGTGGAATAATAAAGTGGCTGTTGTAACTGGTGCAAGTGCAGGTATTGGAGCCGCTGTTGTTAAAGACCTTGTACAAGCCGGATTAATTGTTGTCGGATTAGCGCGACGCGATGACCGAATTCGAGAAATTCGCAATACACTTCCAGAGAATCTACAATCGCGGCTACACGCTGTCAAATGCGATGTGTCCGTAGAAGAAGACGTGAAAAATGCCTTCAATTGGGTAGAAGAAAATCTCGGTGGCACCGACATACTCGTTAACAACGCCGGAATAGTTCGAATGGGCATAAGCCTTATTACTCCAGATAATACAAAACCTATGAGGGAAGTGTTAGATACTAACGTAATGGCTGTAGTTTATTGCGTTCGCGAGGCTTTCAATTCAATGAAAAGGCGCAACTTTGATGGTCATGTGATTATCGTTAATAGCGTTGCTGGGCATCACGTTATCAATTCGAACTTATTTGGCGGAGCTTCAAGTAACATATACCCGCCGTCGAAATTTGCAGTTACTGCTATGGTTGAGACTTACAGGCAAGAGTTTGCAAATGCTGGAACCAAAGTTAAAATTAGTGTAAGATTGCACACTCTGAAATTATACTTCATACCATATTCACAAAAGATTAAACGATAATTGCAGAGTATTAGCCCTGGTCTAGTTAAAACTGAAATTATGCCAGAGGAGGCGTATACAATGATGAATATGCCGTCTCTGAGTTCTGAGGATGTCTCGAATGCTATTATGTACATGATTGGAACTCCCCCTAACGTCCAAGTAATATAGTAGAAATACAATACAATAATACAATTAATAATTTATTGTTATCTCTTAGATACATGAACTCATCATCAAACCCGTTGGAGAGAAATTTTAAAAATGTTTGCATTTGTTACTGGCGAATAGATTGTATTTCAATAAAAGTGTAAATCGAGTTATGTGTTCCGTTCCATCAACATCACTTAGATAGTTTTCTTAGACGCTCTATCCCAACAGAAAAGAAATACATTTGGTTCTCGTGCCAGAAATTGAATGACTTTCGTATTTGTGTATAATGGTTTCGTGCTAGTTGTAAACGAAGACTGAATGACTTTGCTTGTCTTTTCGCCGCTATATCGCTACCTTACCTTGCGCCGACACTGGCAATTTATTTGGCAACGCGAATGTCAATATTTCCATTGCGTTAAATGACGAATGGTTATGAGTAGACATTTTATTGCCAGACAGTTTTCATTTCAGAGAGTGAATTCGAAGTGTCAAGTTCTGAAGTTAAATGTCGGACATTGCATAAAAAAAACCTTTTGATTGAGGACTCAGCCAACTTTGTTGTGGTTCAGGCCAAGTGATGATTATTTTGACTTGAAAAAGTCAAAATAACCGAAGGAAGGGAAGAAGGGCATATTTCGCCTACGTCCGAATTGGTGGCTGACGTTTGAGCTGGAGCGACGCGCTTGCTGGCGGCCGGAACTAGCTCCGGCAGTGTGGTGGGGGTAGTTGCTTTAACGTCAGACCATTAACCCTAGGACTGTACAACAAAAAATTACCCGTGCCGACTTACCCAGGGAATAGAAAATTTGGAATATTTTTCCAACAGGTCGTAAAAGACCAAGAAGCGGTGCGATTTGTGCGCTCTGATGCTCTGATGTGCGCTCTGATGTTTTAGCGCCATGTCTGCCCACCGTACCTCAGCCATATCTGTCCTAAAAGAATCATCTGATCTATGACCGCAATAAGGGTCATTATTGCGGTTCGGGGGCTCGGAGCTTAACCGCTCGGGTTCATTTTGCAACATTTTAGCAACAAAAACAAAACCCACAATCAAAAGAGATTACCCAAAATAAAGCAATTACTGAAAGGTAAAAAAAATAACTGAAAATAAACGAAAACAAACGAAAACAAATAAATATAGGAAAAGAATAAAAAAAACTTACCACACAATTTTCTTTCCGCAAATTTTAATTATTATTTTAATATATATTATTCTGTCCGTCCGTTCCTTGTCTGTCATTTTAATTTTATTTTTATATTAATTTTATTTTTATTTTAATTTTATTTTTATTTTAATTTTATTTTTATTTTAATTTTATAATTTTAATTTAATTTTATTATTTTAAATTTAATTTGAAGAGTTTAATTTTTCTTGTATTTAATTTAATTTTAAGATCATTTTAAATAATTTGTTTTTTCTTCTTTTCCGGCACAACTCTTTAACTTTCTAACTTCCCCTTTTTTATTTTAAAACTTGGCCATTCATTTCATTTCCTTCTTCTATCGCGGTGATGCCGATTTCGTGAACCCAATTCAGCCGTTCGCGATTTTCATATGGAATTGTGCGCAACTTGAAAAAAAAAAAACTTTTCAGCCATAAAGCGATCGAAGGAAAAAAGAACTTATTCCTAGCTATTCACAAGCGACGCAACTTATGTCAAACGAAAAGCTCCTAGCAAACACAGTACTTCTGCCGGAGCACTGCGAAAGTAATTAACAAACGTCCGAAAGCTTTAGCTGCGTATGATGGGAGCTGTGCCCAAAATTTCACCAATTTATTACTTGGACGAGGTGTGTTTTTGGAAAGAATTTGATTTGTTCATGTATGTATGTACTGGAGGCTTAACATCTCTTAATATCCGGGTTTAACACGAGTTTGTGGTTTCAAAACGGCCCTGAAGCCGGACGATTTCTCGCAAAGGACCGGAAATTAACATATAGTTTTGTGACTAGAGTCGTAGACACTGTTTTACAAGATGGAAGGACATAATTTAAATTCAATAACTTCACAAATTTCTTGAAATCCGCACCCTCCACCAAAGAAAACTGTTGGTATTATTTTGCCAATACACGAACCAACTGCATATCTAATACCTTTGATGCACTGATAGGCAATGGTCTCCTCAAAAAAAACTAATCGAATTTTGGAGCAGAAGTATTCTTTTATTTCTTGTGGTAGCGCGTACAGTCTGTGAAACATGTTCATTTTGCGAGTCATTAACAATAAAAGTTCGTGTTATTTTAAACTGCTCCTCGCTGCCGAAAGCCTTTTTTTTAAATCGCGGTTTCAAAAAAGTTGATTCCACATATAAGTAGTTACTTTCTACGTTACTGAATCTTGTAATCAATTCTTGATGTATGCTTGAGATTATGTTTTCCACTTTATTCTGTAAGTCTGGCAGTTTATTCATGTTCAAAATATATTTTAATAACGCTGTTCGAAATATTATAACTTTGGAGAGGGTAACGGTTCTTATCGCTAGAGATTTCCTCCGTAAATTTTACTTGAAATTACTATTAACTATTAAAACAATATTTTAATATTTGTTAAAAATTCTATAAATAATCTCTTAAAGACCACCTACTCTCACTACAATATTTTCCGATATTTTGAAAAATTATTTTTCTTACTATGACTTTTTGCAACCGGTTACATGATAATGAAAATAGAATAGTTCAAGAGCCGTTTAACCCTTCGACTATGATAATCCGTTAACATTTTTCTTTCACCGCATACATGTTTTGAACCATGTTAAACTGCAAAATGCATCGCTGCATGTGGTCGCCTTCACCCGGGTACTCTGGAATAGAGGTCGATACCGCGTTTTAGGCTTTGCTTTATAACAAATCATTGTAACATTGTCGGAGATGCTTTTTGCAGTATATTGTCAATAACAGTATCGTTTGCCGTTACTAAATATTGCAAAGAATTTAAATCATTTGAATCACTAGTATTAGCCGAAATATTACTTTCGTTATGAAATGTTGAAGAATCATCGAGAATAGCGTCCCAATCCATATCAAGCATTTGATCAGTATCTTCCTCACAATTTGCGAAAATAGAAGAATTGATAAATTTCACTGATACTACTCGTCCTAACAGGTCGTTAAATTCTGATAATGTGGGAGCAGCTTTTTTTGTATCTGATTTTACTAAATAGATTTTCAACGGGATCTGTGCTTACCTTACTTGGGCAAAAATATTCCCAATTATTGAAATGGCTAAATACATCTTCCGCTAACTGCAAAATGTCTTGAATAGTCTGCATAAAAGTGTTAATGCAATAAATTTTGATTCCTTTTTTTGGAACAATGAAACTTCATTTTGATAAATAAGACAGTGCTTCGACTAATATATTTCGCGGTAAATTATTGACTGCCAGTGCACAATTGTAGGGGTTTTTTACATAGCGCATTTTACTATTGCAGCTGTCAAATAATACATTTAGAAATTCTATCAATTGGACGGTTGGATTTAAACACCATTACATAGTTTGCGAGTTTGGGTAGCCTTTCTACTTTTCCAAATCCGTAGTCAAGATAACCGTCAATCTTATCGTGAATATTATATTTCAAATCTTTTTTAATTTTGATTTCATCAAATATTATACAAACGTTTCTCGACTTTTCAGTTAATTTGTCAACTGATATTTTAATAAAATTTAAAAGCTTATCATTTTTGCCGGGTGTTAAATTTTTTATCGGTAACCATTTATATAGAGAGCTTAAAGAAGGAATATGAAAATTAAACCTGTCGCTTAAAAATTGATAAACTCTCTCTCTGTGTACACATTTGGTTTTTTTTAGTAGCATTTGACAGAAAATTTTTGAATGTTCAGAGGCAGTAACAGTTTTATCAATTAAGTAATTTATGTCCTGTTTTTTAAAAGTACAATGTTTTAATTTAGTATTTCTGTTATTTTAATTCCTATCGATTGTTTCTTAATCATTTTATTTCTTTTTTGTAAAGTTTTTAACTTCAATAAGATTCTCTGGTATTTAATTTGTATGTTACTATTTTTCTTTCTATAAAATTGAACTGCTTTCTCTCTTTTGTGACAACTTTCACAGCTCTTTTCCAATCAATCTTCTGCGAATAGGGTATTAATGCAGATACCCGATTTTTAATTTCAAGAAAAACTTCATCTTCGCTACTAAAGGGTTATCCAATAAGAGGTGTTATTTTGATATTCAAAGAAAAATGACATTTTTTGAGGTAAATGATCGGATGTTTATTTCATTGTAAAGAGGAAGGTATGCCGTTAATAATGGAAAACAACATCAGCCCAATGGCCACCACGACCACGCTTACAGAACCATATCCTTTCCATGAAATTTTTCATAACCAAATCGCAATGTGTCGATCTCGTATTTTTGCGTTTCGGACGAATTATTTTCCCCCCACTCCTACATCCCTTCACCCATATCAACAAGTTTTTTTGCACATGGGTTGGTTCACTATCGAAGTTCTATAGAAATTCCAAGTTTCAGCTTCCTAGCATAAGCGGTTGCTGAGATCTAGAAACCAAAATTTTCCATCTAAAACCCTCCCCACTCCTCCCCCCTCATACCCACACCTTTCTAAAAGATACCAGTCGTAACGGTTCACCCAAACTACCCACCATAAAAATTTCATGATAATATCTCAACGGGTTTGGGAGCTACGCGCCTTCAAACTATTTGGCGTACGGCGTACAGACGGAAATTTTTTTTATTGCTTTTTTGGGGTCTACTTGTCCAAAAACGTAAAAATACAAAATTTCAGGGTAGCATTTTTTTTGAAATTTCAGGTCGATCACAATACTTTATTATTAAAAAATAATAAAGTAAAAAAACCCACATTTCGTGTGATCGCAGCCAACATTTATAATCGAATGAGCTAGTACTCTTCAGGACTTCAGCGCACAATGTATATAATAACCCTGAAGCTTCAAAAACAGCTCCGATTCACATCACGATCGCATTCGTTTTCTCATAGCGAACTGCATCGAGAGAGAGAGTTCGCATACGTGAACAAATGTCGATAATTTCCTTAGTGTTGGGAAGAATAGGCCAACATTAGGTGTTAGGCCCGAAAAAATGTACCCGAATTCTGAGCATGGAATGGACATCTATGTATGTGTTATTTGTCTATGATGTTACTATGTGACTGAAAACCTAACAAAAAGTTTGGGAAGCTGTTAGAATATGGTGTAACATATGAATTATATAATTGGGTCATATTCCGGGATGCGGTTTAGAGGCTGAAAAAGACAAAACTTCAAAATAGGTGATTATTGAACAAGCCTGGGGAAGTGAAATGATATTCGACATCTGATCAGACCTGAGAGATATGGTAGAATTCATGAAAAAATATACAACCACTTTATACCCCCTTAGGGGTCGAATTTCAAAAAATCTTGAAAACGCATTCTAGGTATTCATAGTAGAATAAAAATGAATTTAATATTTGGAAAGACCTAGTAGATATGACGAAAATCTTGAAAATATATGCATTTTATATATACTGAAATTTTTTTTTTGCCCCCCCCCCCTTCTGCACGCATTTTTGCGTTTTGGACGCATTATTTTCCCCTCCACTCCCACACCCCTTCACCCATATCAGCATTTTTTTTTGCAAATCGGTCCACTATCAAAGATCTATAGAAATTCCAAGTTTCAGCCTCCTAGCCTAAGCGGTTACTGAGATCTAGAAACCAAATTTTCCGTCTAAAACGCTTCCCCTTTCACCGCCCTTACACCCCCTCCACCAAAAAGGTGGTCACATGAAGAGGTCTGCTCAGCCTATCAAAAAAAAAAAATTTCAACTTAATAGCTCAAAGAGTTTGAGAGCTATAAGCTTTCAAACGTTTTGCGTAAAATAGCTGTAAAATTTGAACGGTTTGATTAAAAAATCAAAATAATATATATTTTTGAAGAAAATAATGTTCTACAACTTTTTCTCTCACGACTTTTTCGTGGGAACAATATTTGAAGACATACTTAACTTAACAAATAGAGCAAAAAACGTGATGTAAAATTTTTTTTTTCAAAATTTACGAAATTTACGTTATGTCATACAAGAATAGTGAATATGCAGAATATTGCTATACCTAGAGTCACTGTATAAGAACTAACACCCATTATCATGAGTACGGACAATGACCACTTTTGGTACATATTTAGTAGTGTAAAAACCTGCGAATTTAAAAAATCGCAGATTTCTTAAATGGCATAGTTTTAGTGTGTATACGTGTAGCAGATGGATTTTGATTGACGTTTCACGGAATCGAGATATGTCTCATGAAATGTCAACTAAATACAGCGTTTATCCACTTTAGTGGAGATCCTTAAAATGAAAAATCGAAACAACTGCGAAAAAAATTTCAAATGTACTGGTTTCAAATGAAACACATATTCCGTACTCAAGATAATGGATGTTTGTGTTAGTTCGTATTAAGTGACTCTAGCTATACCTAACTCACATTCATTCTATTTTTCTTACCCATATCAAAGAACACTCCTTTTCACGCTGACAACGAAATTTTCTTTTGCCAAACGACAACGCTTAAATTTTCACCGAAATGCTTATCGCGTGCGGTCCGAGTTAACAAGAAAATCCAGGTACATTTTCAAAACGATGATGGATCCAATGAATCTGCCTTTGCGGGACCGTAAATTCATTTATCCCATTTCTGAAACTTTAGGTTCTCTTCCTCATTTTAAAAAGCAATCAGAACTATAATACGGACTGATATGCTGGTGTTGCCAGATCCAACACGTTTCATTGGATGATTGCACTTCTAGCTAATTAATAGTCAATCTTTGTGAGCTATTAAATTGTAGTGACGTTTTGTTCGTGATTTTCGGGGCGGGTGAAAGCCAGATCTGTGTATTCATTATTCACTTTCATAATTTTGTTAGGTGTTATTCATTTGAAGAGTACCTTTTACATCGAAAAGCAAAACAGGCAAAAAAATTTGATAGTATTATGTGACACCTCAATCGCTCACCAATCATAAAAACTACTATAATATTATTTATAAAATAATAGATTAAAACTGAACTTAATTAAATTTAATAATACGTCCTGATATATGTACACGGTCCTGGAAGTGTCCTAGTCTGCGTGCCGATCGGACAAAATGGAGTCGGTCCTTCAGACCGCAAACGAGCTGGAGTTGATCCTTCAGACCGCGAACGAGCTGTATTTATAGGGAGAAAGGAAGGAAAACAAATTATTAAGTCGGGTTTATAGAATCGTAAAATAAAAACAAAACAACTCCCACCACTATCACCATTCACAGTAGCCAACGTGGCCGACGTCTCATGACTGACATCCAGGAAAGACTATAGCGATGAAAAAAGAAGCTGCTGAGATCTTCACTTCCGAAAACCAGATAAAGCCGATCTACGGCAATGCAAGATGTCCTCTACAAGGAAACAGGCTCCGTATGTGAATTCCGGAGCTTTCGGCTAGTTGCAGCATTTTTTTCATTTACTATATTTGAGGCACACACTGTATGAATTTCATGAATCCAATAGCACAACGTGTGTAAAAAAGAAGAAGTGCTGAAATCAGCCAAACAAAATAATAAAATAAAGGTTAAAAAAAAAAACAACAACAAATAAGGAACAATTAATATGGATTGAAATTTAAATAATTTGAAAATAAGCCTCTAGGAATTGCTGGTTTTTAATGAGGAAAAAGATGTGGCAACCTGGATCCGAACAGTAAACGAAAGTTCAAGCCGCAAGTGGGGCGCAGCGATAATAACGTTAATATCTCCAAGAGTAGAGCCTCGATAGTGCACTGTAGGCGATCAGTTACGAAAGCCGTTTTGTCAGACGACTGGATTTTGGAAAAATTGCAAATTTCGCCAGCAATCCTGCTAGAATAGGTTACTCAAAAAAGAATCTGAACCGATAAAGCTGTCGCCAACACTGAAGAGTCATCAAAAGCATTTATCGTAACCTTTTGAAAACGCTAAGCAACAAAATCAGGGAATGGTAGAATACCATATGTCTTAAGGATGATCTCGCTCGAATCTTTTTCTAACGAATTTTTGCCTATTAATAACTGACGTTGCTATTAAGATATCATCGATTTTTAACCGGAAAAAGTAAATACTCAGACTCAAGATGTCTTGAGATGGAAAAATCGGAACGCCTAAAAATTAAAAACAAAATAAGAACACATGGCACTGCCAGAGTTAATGAAAAGTATCAAATGATCATGAGGATCGATGTCGCCTGAAGAAACGGGAAGCCAAATTGAAAATAAACCAGGGACTTGCGGTAGGAGGCAGTGTTGGTGGTATTGGTGGATGTTCGAGGTGCAGACTTATATAATATATAGTTTGTAAAGTATAATTTTTTTTCCTTCTTTTCTTTCTTTATTAGTAGGATGATTTGTCTAGAAGATGACAACGTAGAGAAAGGGCCGTTCATGGGCCAACAAATTTGGCCCGAATGTGGATTGTACAGACACTTCCCGGATTTGCATTGATTAAAATTGGTCAGTTAGTTCCTTTGTACAATAGTGTTTTTCGTGATCGGTTTCGAAGGGTTGTTACACGAGAAAGCAATAACGTTCCGGTATTTAGTAAAGTAACAAGTAAATAATGAAAAAAACAACTTTTGGCTAGAATCCAGCTCTATTGAATTCGGAATATAAAGTACAGAAAATTTGTGAGTTAAGAATTCGATTAGGACTTAAGTCCTAATCGAATTCTTAACTCACAAATTTTGAAAATATATCCGGTTTCATTATTAGGTTTTAAACTTTTGTTAACCTTGCATCCATAGAAATTTTTTCTTTTAAAGAAATCATCTCCCTTTGATACGAATTTCCCTTTCTTCTTTATTTTATTGTTATATTATAGGTATAAGCTATTTGTTACATACATTATGTGTTATATATATATATATATATATATTTGTCAGTTGGTGTTTATCGGGACATTTTTTTAGGGGTATTTTTTTTATTGAAATTGATAACAGAGATTACGATGATCAAAATAATCTTTGGTTTTTATATTTTTATTGGTGCAGTACGATTATATTAGGAAAATAGTACATCATAATGGTAGTTATCAGGACTTTACTAGTAACGGTAGTTATCAGGACAGTACATGAATTGGTAGTTATAAGGACTTGTACAAATAAAACATCAGATTGCTTCATGACACCGTTCGTTAAGTATGATCTTTCAATTTAATGATTTCCTAACATATTTTTAATCAATTGATATGAAGTGGACTTTGGTGACCACTCAGCTATCTGAAATAAATGAACTTAAGCAACAACTCTACAAGTAAAACAGTCCTGATAACTTCCATTGCTTATATAGAGTTCTCCCAACTACCAATTACCATATATATCTGTTTGGGAGATGATGTTTATTGGGACATTTTTTTAGTGGTATTTTTTTTATTGAAACGAACTATAACGAGACTTGTACAAACAAAACATCAGATTGCTTCATGAAACCGTTCGTTAAGTACGATCTTTAAATTTCATGCTTTTCTAACATATTTATACGGGCCTATTATGGAACTCGACTCGACCAAAAAACGCACTTTTTGCGACTATGAAACTCGACGATGGCCTACTTGTCGAGTTTCACTCGACTTTTAGTAGAGAAAAAAGAGTGAGTAAAGAGAATTGTGTATTATGAGAGCCGATCGAGTGTATTTACTTGCAAGAAATGTCAAAATCACTCGAACACTGGAAACGAAGTGACTTTCAAATTGTCGAGTTTCATAATACCAACTTCTGCTCGAGTCGAGTTCAAATGTGAGTAAGCTTCTTACTCGACTCGAGTTTCGTAATAGTCCCGTTTTAGTCGAGAAAAAAGCGTGAGTAAAAATAACTGCGTATTATGAGAGCCGATCGTGTGAGTATTTACTTGTAAGAAATGCAAATGCACTCGACTACTGGAAAAGTTTTCACTCGAATTTTAGTACTACATATTCCGAAACTCGAGTCGATTGAGTAACTCACTCACATTTCAACTCGACTCGATCAAAAGTTGGTATGATGAAACTCGACCATTGGAAAGTGACTTCATATCCAGTAGTTGAGTGAGTTTTACAAGTAAATACTCACTGGATCGGGTTTCATAATACGCAGTTCTCTTTACTCACACTTTTTTCTCGAGTAAAAGTCGAGTGAGACATGACAAGTAGGCCGTCGGTGAGTTTCATAGTCGCAGAATGTGCGTTTTTTGGTCGAGCGAGTTCCGTAATAGGCCCGTCAGTATCGACTCTAGATGATTCGTCAATTCCAATGTTTTGTATTAAAACAACACGCTTTGGGATAATAAAATATTGTTATGAATACGTTCCAAAAAAGTGAACTGTGAACTGGTATATTTTCTCGTTCCGATCCATTACGTCACTCATCGAGGCAAAATCAAACCCAAAATATGTCTGAGTACTCTCTGAAATAATAATAAGACGAAAACAATATGATCCCGTCATCAGATGACCCTTTTTTGCTAAGTGCACTGTATATAAGTATGTAGCTAAATTTACATAGAACTTGATAAAAGAAAATAGCCAAATCAAACAAATTTCCGCCCCCCCCCAACAATATTTTCCGGTCCGCCACTGCCCCACGCCATTTGACGCGCATTTAAATTCCCACGAATGACCTTTTTTGTTTTTTCCCGATCGGCCTGAACTCCGCCGAAATCGATACTGAAAAACAAATGTTGAGAATCATAGCAATATGCAATGAGAGTCATATAATAAGAATTACATTTATAGAAATAAGTAATTTAACTCCATATTTTTTCAATGCCGGAATGCTGATATTGCTCAAAATTGCTATTGATATTATATTTTGTTCATCCTAATTTTTTCTATGAAAACTCTATTGCTGATGAGAAAAGTAGCCTATTACTAAACTCGAGTCGAGTGAGTAACTCACTCACGTTTGAACTTGACTCGAGCAGAACTTGGTATGATGAAACTCGACAATTGGAATGTCACTTCATTTCCAGTAGTCGAGTGAATTCAACAAAATCAGGAATTTGACATTTCTTACAAGTAAATACTCACTCGATTGGCTTTCATAATACGCAGTTCTCTTTACTCACGCTTTTTTCTCGACTAAAAGTCGAGTGAAACTCGACAAGCAGGCCGTCGTCGAGTTTCATAGTCGCAGAAGGTGCGTTTTTTGGTCGAGCGAGTTCCGTAATAGGCCCGTCAAGTCGAGTGAGTATTCACATTTGAACTCGACTGGAGCAAAAGTTGGTATGATAAAAGTCGACAATTGGAAAGTCACTTCCGGGCCCATTACGAAACTCGACTCGACCAAAAAACTCACATTCTGCGATTACGAAACTCGATCGAATGACTATATGTCGACTTTGAGTCGAGAGTCAAATGTGAGTGAAAATAATTGCATACCCTGATAGTCTAGTGAGTGAGTATTTACTCGACTGAAATGTCTAAATTCACTCGACTACTGCAAGTGAAGTGAGATCCAAGAAAAATCGGTTGAAGATGGAAATAAACAAAAAAAGAAGTTATTTTTTTACGAAAAATTTATTATTTGTCCTAATTTAATTTTCAATTATTTACATGAGATTTACATTATACATTATTTTAGCAGTACGTACATTTTAATAATTTTCATTTCAGTTTTTTGTGTTTGCCTTTATTTATTTTTGGTATTACAAAGAAATAGCATCATGGGGAGAATTAAATTAGTTACAGTATAATTTTAATACTTAACCGTCAAATATATATTCTTAGTATTTTATTATTAATATTATGAAAGCCCAGCACTATTTTAGTTTGTTTTGGCTGCTTTGTATTTATGTTCAAAAATTTGAAAATGTACCATTTTGAATCTACCCGAAATTCAACAATCACGAAAAGCTTTTTTTTTTAACTGATTATGAATCCATGTTCTTATCACGGCTGGCTTGCGCGCATTTAATGTTGGATTTTTCGCGCATACTTTTCTAATCATATTCAAGGACGGCAATTTTCCAGTTTCAAAAGACGATGAGAAAACACTTTCAATGATTTCCTTGTCCTTGCCGGACCATCGTTTTTTCGAACCAACGGGACCATAAGGCGATGCTGAAAAGATTAGATATTATTAAAAAATTATTTCACTTTGAAACTATAGCAATAAAATAAAATATACATAAAGCAAGCAGTACGTACTCGAACGTTTTTTCTTTTTATTTGTCGACGATTCGACCAAACAGTCGCTCTCCTCCTCCTCCCACCATTCCTTCGACGTTCTTTTGGCGGGCCCAGAATTTAATTGTTTACAGCCTGAATAAAAGAAAATAGTAAGTTAAAGAATAATATGACATTGTATATACGCGTAACGGGATAAGTTTAACAAGTATAACTTAGCCCGTTGCGTGATTTTCGTATTCTCACTGATAGGTTGGTCGTTGACGTCTTCGTCGCTATCCGAATTCGTCTCGTTGTTATCCTCGTCCTCTCCGCCTCCCTCTGCATGTTCGAGGACTTTTGACATTCGCAAAATTTCACGACTCACGATAGGTTGACGATAGTGTTCACGATGGATCTTCTCGGCGTGTCCCATGAATTTTGCGACGTCGGCTACTTCGTTCTCAGATAGATTTAAGGTTATGCAATTTGTGGCTATATATTTACGTAACGTTGTTCCAGTCAGTTAATGGGGAAAAGTCACATCCGCTTCTATGGCAAATTTCCTCATCAAAGAACACGCTCTCAAATAACAATTTCTCTTGTCTGCACTGGGAATGCCGAATACAAACCGATTCGTGGATGGAACCTTCATCTTCGCTCGATGCTCCAAAATTTTTTCGATACATCTGAAGAGATCCAACGTTAGTTGGAATTGTGAAACGGACATAATTGCTTGCGATTTCTCGGCTTTCTTTTGCCTATTTTTTTTAATTCGTCCTTGCTTATGCCTTGGTATGTATTAAAATCTTCGATAAATACGCGCTCAATTTCTCCAGCTCGGCGTCGATTAAACAGCTGTACGGATATTAATGTAGATTGAGCTAGTGTTAACTAGAATCACTGTATAGGAACTAACACAAGCATACACTATCTTGAGTACGGACATTGTGTGTTTCATTTGAAACCAGTAGATTTAAACTTTTTTTGCAGTTATCTCGATTTTTAATTTTAATCATTCTCACGGAAGTAGGTAAACTCACTATTTACTGGAAAATTATTAAATTTCGAAATAAAAGTCGGAAAGTTATAGAATCTTGTGGTTAAAAATCGAAATTTTATCACGCACACATTTACATTTTAATACATCATTGACATTTCCAAATGTCAAGCTGTAATTTCTCGTTTCAAGTGTTGTTTCGCGGCCGCGATTTTAAAAGTAAAATTTTCCGTAACAATACCGCAGATAATTAAAGTGATAGTAGTTGAAAAGTGATTGTGTTAAATCTAGTGTTGAGTGCGACTTAAGCTACTTGAGTTTCCAGATAATAGAGCGCCGGCGCCTGTTGGGAAATCTTCGCCGGTCGCAGATTGATCTCAATGTTTTGTACGGATCAATCAAGGTTCCTGCGGATTGGGGTTCAGGATTGTGGTAAGTTAAGTTTTTTAAAATGTAGCAGCGGTACCGGCTAAAAATAAGTATGGCATTCGTCGCGTCGCGTTTTGTCGTCGCACTTTTAATACAATTTTTATTTCAGATCATCATCAACGACAGCCCAAATCGGGCCCGGGCCTGCTGGATATATTGTCTGAAGTCATATTGATTCAGCGCCCGCGTGCTCCAATTTGTGCATCTAAGGCCCGGACTACATAATCCGTATTTTTCTGAAATCGTCATCATTAACTACTCGTTTAGTATGGCAAGTGAATGGTAAATTCTTTTTGGTTTTCACACAAGACTCGGTCTATATTTTTTCCGTTCTCCTAGGGTATGTGTACCGGCAAAGGTTTCTCTTTGCGCAAATTACGAAGCATTTTCGGACAGTTTCCGTTTGTATCGGGCCAACACGAATCGCGAAATTTCCGAAACGGACGAAAGCGGTAGCGAATAAACTGGCAGTCCGTGTAGTAGCTGTTCTGTATTTGGTGGAAGTGGATCAGGATCGGGTTTCGATTCGAGTTTTGATGAAGCCGGCAGGCAGTGGTAATGAATCGGAAATGCTGTCGGCTAGTGAAACCGAACCGAACGGAAATGACAAAGTCAATACACAACGGCACGGCGAAGACGACGACGACGAGTCGCCAACGCCACAACCGAAAGAAGATAAACCGGCATTGAAATCACGAAAAAGTGAAAAAATTCAAATGTGAATTGTGCGATTATCAAGCCGCATGGTATGGTATGGTATGTTATAAGGGGTGGTGATGCTATCATCCTCCTTCACTTAGACGTTATAATTCGTCCATTGTGCTCCCCGTTTGAGTTTGAAGAACTCATGAAACCTAAAACCATTTTGTGGATTTTATAAAGTTTGCTATGTTACATAGCTTTCCTGTATCGATATTACCGAGGTCATCGAGGAAATAAGCGCCGAGGTTCCGTCTTCTCGTTTTCGATAGGCCCGGACACTCACATAGGACGTGAAAGATTGACTCCTCCACTTCTGGGTCACCGCAGCTACGACAAAGATCATTTGCGTCGACTCCCAGTCGTCTAGCATGTCTACCGATCAGGCAGTGCCCTGTGAGCACTCCGATTAGTGTGCTAGCATCTTTCCTGCTCAGACTCAGGATATACTTGCTTTTCCCGTTATCGTATTCGGGCCAAAGAGTTCTTGATATTGAGCATGTAGTTAGGTTTGACCATCTATTGCCTGCCCGCTGCAAGCATAGTGAGTCGATGGACTGATTTATGGATCCGATGGGAATAGCAATGAGCTGGTCCATCACTAGTGAGCTTAGGCTAGAGCCTGCTCGAGCGAGTTCATCAGCTTGCTCATTCCCCTGGATTCCACAGTGGCCTGGCACCCAGCAGAGGGTAATATTATGCTGTGTGCCGATGGTGTTAAGAAAACCACGACACTGTCTAACTAGTTTTGATCGTGTTGAGTTCGAGCTAAGGGCCTTAATGGCTGCTTGGCTGTCAATGCAAATAGTGATACAAGCATACAAACAGTCCTTGACGGTTCATATGTGTGCCTATAACAACGAAACTCCGTAAAAATGCACGATATGTTCGAAAGGATTTCGCAGGACGTATGCGTTGACTTTGCATATGAAGCGTTACAACAATATCCGAAAGTGAGTAGCCCGTTGAAATTTGATTTGCCGAGTTTGAGATAAATTGTGTGTCTTTTAGATTTGTCTGTCCGTACGAAGACTGTGAGTGCGCCTATCCAAGTCAAGGAATATGAAATTCTCATTTTCGTATCAAGCATCCGAACAGACGTAAGGATCAATTGATCTTATTTTTTAATAAGTTTACTAATTGAAAATACAAGGTTTTCCGGTATATACTGTTAAATTTATTTTGTGTGACGTTTCGGACTCGACTGAGTCCTTTATCAAAGCAGTTTGATAAAGGATTATTGGTGGAAGTACAACCCCACAAGACCAATAACACGAACCGTTCTCGTCCTCCGCACAGTACTTCGTTCGCTTCAGACTTGCTTATTTGGTGGAGGTACAACCCCACAAGACCAACATCGCAAGTAGAATTGAACGAGCTCGAATTTCCAAGACTGTTAGAAGAAAGGAAGTACAACCCCACTATCTTCGTCCCAGTATGGAACCGCCGACTGGCTCCCTCCTCCTCGTCCTCGATTCACCGAATCGTTTTGCCTCATATACACCGGCAAACATTTCACAGCCATGAATTATTTCTCGTTTCCATGTGCCTTTTGGCTTTTATATAATTCGTGGACGGTGTATGTTCTCTCTTGTATATAGGACAAACTGGACCTCATATACTTGTCGGCGGGTTATTCTGCCTCACACGTCACCTGGGGCGTTGCTGTGGTTCCGTCGACCATTTTCCAGGGTATTCCTTAAGTTCTTGTGCCGTTTTTCAGATTCCGGCCTCTATGTTCCCTGTTTTATGTTTCATGTTTCGTGTTATATGTTTCAGTCCTCGTTTTTCGTTGTGACCTGTGTTGTAATTCAGTTAAAGACTAGAGTTTCTTCGTGTTTGTGTTTAGTATAGTTTTTTGGTAATATTTGTTTTTACATGTATGCCTCCAATTTAAAAGAAATTTTTTTCTTAGATGGGGGGGTGTATTACACCCCATTTGCCATCTAAAAAAATTTTCGCTCGACCTTAAAAAGTAAGATATTAATTGTGGAAAATTGGCACATTTACTTACGTTTTCGGTATCAGCTGACTTAATTTTGACATTTTCAATGGCACCAGTACTGCCATATTCAAACTTTTGTGGAGTTGTTCCACATGAGACTTTCTTAAGCAGCAATTCAAATGGCGGGTAAAGTTTGAAAAAATTTACTTGAATTATTGTTCTTGGGTGACAATTGCAGGTAACACATTTGTTACAAGCGGTGTGTAAAATTCGTGTGTATGAGCGTAATTTTTCATGAGAAGGAGAAAGGTTGAAAGGTTGCACCAGTGTTGCCATATCAAAATTTGCACAAATTTTGATATGGCATTTATTTGTTTTTATTTCACTATTCTACTCTCTATTCTCTATTTCACTATTCTACTCTCTATTTCACTATTCTACTCTTCTACTTAACTATTTATTTCACTATTTAGTTCAATTTTGAAATTTAAATTGTTTAAATTGTTTATTTAACTATTTTATTACACTATTTATTTGTTTTTATTTCACTATTCTACTCTCTATTTCACTATTCTACTCTCTATTTCACTATTCTACTCTTCTACTTAACTATTTATTTCACTATTTAGTTCAATTTTGAAATTTAAATTGTCGATTTCATTCGTTACAATTGCAAACAAGTGCATATCACGCATATCAGTATTACCATATCAACAAAATTTGAAGTATTCAAACCATAATACCGTAGAATCACCCAGTAGGCAAATCAAACTCATCGAGCTATTACCTCGTTCACGTGGTAGCGCAGTGTAGTGTAGCGTATTATGCTTGAGTCACATACATTGTGAATTGTGATCCCCTGCCATAAGTTCGATTACCATTTCTATCCTTTTTTTGACCAGAAATATGTAATCGAAATTTGTCATATCTATAAACAATTTTGTCGCCTATGTTATGACAAGTGTTGGAACTGCTTAACAATATTCGAATTCTGCTCGACATCGCTTAAATTCGGTTCTATTAAGTAGAACAATTGTTCCATTTTAATGAAAAAGTTAAAAGCTTTTTGGGATGCGTAGAACAAAGAATGACCGCTGTAATCTTTAATTTCAACAAATCGACCAACAGTTTCTATCGGCTCTTCAACTTCTAATTCATTAAAGCAAACAAAAACGGTTACAGTCTCGAACTTGCTTGAGGATATAACCTGCAATGTTGTACAGCACATTTAACTGTGAATACGACAAAGTGTTTGCGTTCAATAGATCTAAATCCACTTCAGAAGCAATATTATCTTCTTCCTCAACATTTAAGCTCTCACAACTAGAATCTTGCGATTTATTACTTAAATATGTAAGAAATCCGTCTAGATGCTCCCTATCATCTTGATCGTATGAAGATTTGGACGTGTAGTCCATGTATTGCGATATCGCTATGAGCCTCAAATTCTGCTTAAATAACAAGGCCGAGGGCTTTAGCTGTTTAATCCTAACTACGCTTAAGAGATTTTCTAGACAGTCTTGCGAAAATCTAGATGTAAGGACAAAGCTGTAGTTCCTCTCTTGTAATAAATGGGTACAAAGTTCAATACAGGAGCGAGTTGATAATATTATGCCTGTTTGTACGGGCTTCCACAGGCCTCTTGCACCTATAGTCATGGTCGTTATGATGGTTAAAAATTCCTCTAGGAACTCTACTAGTTCACACAGGTTTTGAACTGAAATCGCTAGGGAGCAAGTACGCGACGTCATAATACAAAACCACTTGTGCACTGCTTGTAAAAACCAAGCGGTAGTTTTCATACAGGGATCATTAATGCAACTAGCAAGAAATTGCAGACCACCACTTACATCAGGACGTATAAGTGTAAAACTCGTCGAAACTCGCATCTTTTGGTACGTGTTAGGATTAAGGTGAAATGCTTGTAAGCGTGGAGCAAATTTTAAAGAGGCGTTCTTTTGATATTCCAGCAACTTTATTATATGATTATGCTGAATCTGAGCGGAAGGTAGGTCGTATTCTCCACGTACAGATTCCGGAATTTCAAATACTTTATTGTTGTTCAAGCTTTGAGTTAGGTTTTTCAAAAGATGGGGAACATCAGCAAAAAAATATAGATTGCGCGAACTATCGACAGGATGTGGGATTTTGCAGTCTATATCATTTTTGGCATGTTTTAAGCCAAATGCATTCCACATCTGTATGTTTATAGGGCCCATGTCTGAAGTCACGGAATGCACCCGTAGGCCAATTTTTTCTGATTCAGAAATTACCTTCAAAATCATTTCACTCATAGCCGACAACTTGCTTCCATCTGCTGTTGATGCCCCCTAACATAACAACAAAAGCATTCGCTACCGTAGATAAGGAAGCTGGTAGAGTTATGTTCCCTAGAAAACGATCTAACGAAATGTCATAATCTCTTCCTTTTTCTATTTTCATCTCATACATGTAAAGGCCACAATCTTTTTCAATGTCTTCGAAGGTAGACACTAAAAACTAAAAATTTGAGGACATCTTCCAGAATACCAGGCTCAAATTTAAAATTTTCCACCTTTCTTCTTAAAGTCCTCTCGGAAGGCAATGAGTATTTTTGTTTGCACAAAAATTTATATCCACGGCTTCCGCAAGCAAATCTAATTTTAAGAGCACGGCTTATGGTGGCGGGTTTCCAATGCACCCTTTTAATACCTCTGAGAAAATCCAATTGATCGCTCCCAAATAAATTGTTCAGAAATAAATTTTCATTTCTCTCTCTCCGTTTTGCTCTTGAGTTACGGTAAAAATAAAGGGCACCACCTCACTTCGAAAATTGAAATTTTTATTTTTCTTTCAATTTAGGGCCAATTTGAAGGCATTTCCATTTGTTTCCAGTCCCCGCACTACCTAAAATAAAAAGATATGGCACTTTAAAAATTTGCAATTTACTCACCATTTTCTGTCACTTTTACTTCAAAATGACAATGTGAAGGGCACCAGCATTGCCAGATTCAAATTTTTGTGGTATTTAATGACTTTTCGGATTGCACCAGCATTGCCATATTCAAACTTTTGCGCTCTTTGTTCCACATCAGAATGGCGCGAATAGTTTGAAAACATTTACAGAAATTATTGTTTTTGGGTGACAAATGCTTGGAAATAACTTTATTTGCAGGTAAAAGAGTTGTCATCCGTTCCAACCTGAAAATGGAGAAATACAGTATGTTTATTTGTACCTTTGTTGTTGTTGTTTTTGCGCGAGTTACTGCTTCTGAACTTCTTTTTATAGAAGTTAGTAACTTTGATTTGCTTCTTTAATTTTGTTGTTGCCTCTTCTAACTCTTGCTGAACTATAAAAAGGCAATTCTTCAAATTGTCGATTTCTTTGTCTTTATTGTTCAATTGCTCCTCTATGTCTGAAGGGATTTCAAAATTGCGGGCATCGCTATGAACATTTAATTCTGCTTTAAATTGTTTCCTCACAGTTTTCGATGGGCCTGAGAGATTTAGAGTAGGGACTGTGGTCGGAATCAATTTAATTTTTGTGCCAGTTACCAAGAAACAATCTGGAGTAAAATGGTCCAGGCAAAGTGTGGAATTATTTGTTGGTGACCAGTTAGCTCTGTTCACTGCTTGTTCCCAGAGCTTTCTTTTTATACTATCCCTCGGGAAGTTAAACATTCTACTTCCCTTGAGATGGGAGTTTTGGCATCCGACTGCACTGCACGATATCTTTAATGTGAAAGATGGAATATATCACAATTGATTTGTGATGAAATGCTATGGTCGGTACTCAAAGTAACACGAACAAATTTATTTATACCCAAAAAGTTTCCCGCAGTGCTAAACTAAATCTGAATATGGAAAGTTTAAACTAAATCTGAATATGGAAGGTCTAAACTAAATCTGAATATGGAAGGTTTATTTATCAAATATGACTCAATCTTTGACACTATCTCAAACAAGACCTAAAACCAGCGAAACCTAAAAAGAAAAGAACAACATCACCCACATCACGTTAAGAATCGAAGGTATTTCACAGCAGCGCAAAGGCGTCTAACACAGTGGCGGATCCAGACTTTGCTGTTGGAGGCGCGGAAATGATTTGATTTGGCTATTTTGTTTGATCAAGTTCTGTGGCTATACCTATACATCTAGTGTGAAAAACTAGTGAAAAATAATTCTTAAAGGCCTTTTATTAAAACCTTTGTTGTGATGATTCTACAAAAAAATTGAATCGTCTTTGTACCGCAACTTTGGATATTGCTTGTGTTAAGCAAATAATTTAGTTGGTAATTTAGATGAGGAAACAAATTCAATACGATATTGATCATCATCGCCAGAATATTAAAATGTTTAACGGTGAAGCTGTATGGAATAACATTGTTTTAAATGTGCGTAGGAAATGAAATTGAGAGTCAATATTTACTGAAATAAGAGAAAATTTTTTCGTTAATCGCTTTATTTACATTGTATGTATTTTCCTTTATTAAAAATGAATACAAAAAATTAAAAAGTGAAAAAACAAAAAAAATGAATATTCTTTAGAAATGTTAAATCACATTATACATATTTCTAAATATGGTATGCATTAATATTGCATTGCATATTGCATTGCATATTGCATTAATGTTGGTACCTATCATAAAATATTTTTCGGTTTTGGTTTTTAGTATTCTATGGTACCTATTATACATAGCGAAATAAAAAAGGTAAATAAGTAAAAAAAATAAAAAATAAATATTCTGTTTTTTTTAATAAAATAAAATTATAGAAGCATACGTTATATATGACTATAATCACAAATTATCACAAATTAAACACACTGTTCTTCTTTTTATCAAACCGTTCTATGGTGTTTTAAATATGTATCTAAATTAATACTTATTTCAAAGGTTTAAATTAATAAAAAGTTTCAAAAATTAAAATAAATAAAAATTCTTTGGTTTCTTAAGTAAATTGAAATATAAAACCGTGCGTTAATGATTGATATCAAAAATTCATCGCTCTTTGATGTTATCTATAGGTAGGTATGTATATTCAACTTCAAACTTGTATAAAACGATTAAATAAAACAAATTTAAAATAAATAAATATATTTTTGAATTAAATATTGTGCTGATTATATGACGAATTCCATTTTTCGGTTTTTTTTGTTTTGCAAACCGTTCAATTATATTATCAACATCCAAATTAATACTTGGATGTGTATTTAACAGGGCAAAACCAGTAAGCCTTTCCTCTGTAATCCGCGTTCGCAGCCACGATTTTAGTCGCCGAAGGGTTGAAAACGTTCTCTCTGGCGTGGATACGTTGACCGACATTGTAGCTAGTATTTGTATAAGTCGTCGAATATTGGGATAAATATTTTCATTACAATTTTCCAACACCTCCACCGCAGTTTTCGGTATCGTTACTTCTTCAGTTTGGTTTCTTTTCCAATTCTCTTTCCATACTCTGAACTCTCCTACGAGATTTGATTCACCATGCTTTAAGAATGATTTATAACGAACAGCCAGAGCTTCAATACGGCCTAGTTGGTCAGCATCACATGAGGGGCTTGCTTCTAATATAACTGAAGGCATAAGCAAGTTTAAGTCAAAAATTTATATTGTTTCTGCTGGTAATCTGACTTCAAGATCATTCGATATGTTATCTAACAAAGGAACAAAAATAGCTTTGCGATAATAGTCTTCAGCATTGTTTGCAGTAAAGTTCGAGCGATGGATTTGTCGAATAGTTATTCGAGGAAGTTCTATTTCGGTTCCCAGATCTTTTGCAATACCCTTTGCTTTAACAAATAATTTCGCAAAATGAGAATCTGCATCTCTCCGATACGATCTCAAAATCTTCATCGTATCTTGCAATGCATCAGAGGCACTCTTTAAATCCATTGACGGAGCTTGTAAAGCTAGGCTCAAGGGACGTGTTACGGAGAGAATATCACAAAGGCAAACCAATGAAATAATAAAATCTGCATCACTCAATGCTTTAATTAAGGAATATGCCTCCGACGATGTTTTTGTATCTAGCCACATGAATATTTCTTGAAGAGCGTTACATATTTTTTGGCAAGAATTCTGGAACTGCAAAACACCATCATGCTTTTCTATCCATCGTGTTTCGCAAAGCCCACGAAAATTATGCTCTAAGTAGTTCTTAAATACTGCTGTTCTTTTAGAAGAAGTATTCGAAAAACTAATTACTTTTTTCATAGTGGAAATGGCATTCTGAGTTGAGACCACTTTTGCAGTTTTGCTTAGAGAACTATTGAGCGAATGGTTAAAACAAGGACATCTCCTGGCATTAGGGCAACTTTTAGTTATCTCCTGCACGGCTCCTTTAATAGCAGATGCCATTACAGAGCAATTATCTGTCCCAATCCCAACACAATTTTTAAGGGGAAGCTCAAACATTTTTATTAAATCGATCACGCAGTGGCCCAACGCAGCACCAGTGAGCCGTCGTTCTCCGCCCTCTATATCCTCTTCCCGAATGGAAGCATACTTTAGCTCAGTTGTTCAGTATGTGCTGCATCAGTTGTCTCATCGAACATTATAGAGTAAAAACCAGCCTTCTTTACTCCATTCAATATCTGCTTCTGAATTTCTTCTTTACAGCACTCAATTATCGAATTCTGCGTTGTCTTGCTGATGTATGTCGCTTTGCAAGACGCCGTCTTCAAATGCTGTTCCAAAATGTTCACCTTCAACCCGATATCTAAGTAGAGCTCGAAAATTTCCTTCATTGGTCAACGGAAGTTCGACTTCCAATTTACCGTCATCTCTATGCCCTCGTAAAGCGATATTTTGATGACCGCATAGAATAATAGTTTCAATAATAGGACGCAGTCGGCTTCGATTTTCCAAAACCTGATTCGATATTTCTAATGAGGGATTATGATAGCTACGAAGAAAGTCCTGACCAGCAAGAACTGCATTTTGGTGATATTTCCTTTTAGCATGTAAAGCAAGAGCACCGTCCTTGCCTGTTAATTTTGCAAAAGACTTCAGTGGCGTTTTAACTAATGTATTCAGAATAATATTTTTTTTGGTATCCTTGGGTTTCAGTAGCAAACAGAACGCAATACTTACAGTACAAACCTTTATGCTTTTCGGACAGAACAAGCCAGTGATGGTCATTGAAATGGCTTGTTTTAACATGTCTGCGCTCCGGTTTGCCTTGTTTGTGGTGAACAGAATATGGAAAAGAGTAAGTAGAAGGTGGTGTCCAAGGCTCTTCTAACAGCATACGTTTGGTGTAGTCATCCACACTATCAATTTTTTCGATATAATTTCCAATATCAGCTTTGTATATTACTGCATCAACTAAAGCTGCGCTAGTAGACGCTATTGGTGATAGTACCACTGATGGTCCTGATGCTGATGACGATGCTGTACAGCCTTTAGATGATTCAAGCTCAGGACTAGTATCTGGAAGACTGTTTGGTAAGGACTTGTCTGTTTTCGTGGTCTTCGAGAAAAATGAATCTATAATCCTCGACGCTGACCGCTTTACACCTCTGGTTGGTTTAGTTTTTTCCTGTAAAAGTATAACGACACAGATGTTGGAAGGGTAAAACCTAATTCAAAGTCAACCACTTCTTACCATATTCTTAATTTGAATTTAATGTATAAGATATGTCTCGAACTCTTTAGTTTGCCAGAATCAATTTATAACTGATCGCTCTCCGTATTAAGATAATTATTCACTATATTCACTGTGTTTTTATGAACTCATTGTTGTTAAATATTTGGTACAATTTAACATGAATTAAGGGAAATCTTCTCTTAAAGCCACAATCACCAACACGATCTTGTCTCTATTTTAACACTCACGCAATAGTTTTGTAATTTTTCAGATTAATTTAGAGTTGTCAATTCCCAACTAATTGTATTTTAACACATTTCGGATTAAAATTAAATAAAAAAACAAATTACTAACATTTTTCTTCAAAACACTTTCGCTACCATACTTTGATTGCACAATTCCTTTGCTACACACTCGATCATCGACAATACTGAAAACAAAAGAATGATGAAACGAGAATGCTAAATAGGATAAATTCCTGGTCTATTTGTCTTTTGATGTTCTGTTAGATAACACACTACATGTGCACATTTTCCTATATTTATTTACATACAATATCATCTGAGTACCCTTTTAAAATATTTCTAAGGGAAATACGTTACTTTCTATGAAAAAGGCTACATTTTGAGTTAAGAATATTGGAAATGTTTATCGTTTGTTAAATTTAGGATTGAAGCATCATCTGTGTGTGATTCCTCTAGCAATGAAACGAAATCATGATCAGTCAACATTCACACATAGAACTGAGACTGCACTTGGTAAAAAAGGGTCATCAGATGACGGGCTCATATTGTTTTCATATTATTACCTGCGCATTGCGCAATATGTTGTCATGTAGGCTTTGTATCAGAGTTCTGTTCTGTGCTTCGCATTGCACCCAGGGACCTGGTAATAGAATGGACTATCTGTTTTTCTATCTCACGTGGGACAAGTTTTTGGATTTGAAGTTTCGAAAAAATTGTACGTGCTTAGTTGAGTTTTGCACTTTTTGAACTTTTTTTTAATATATATAAGCAAGATATCGTTCTAAAATTGTAAACAACAAGAAGATGGAGTGTACGGTTTTCGAACATGGAAAGTGAAATTTTGGTGTCAGCTGTGATTTGACCGTTGCATTTCGAAAATGAAAACCGTTAAAAATATTTGTAATATTAAATAAAATAATGTTATATTTTATATTGAAATTGGCAGATGGTAGAATTCTGTCTTGCTATATTAAATAAATAAGTTGCTATTGATAAATTTAAATAAAAACATAACGCAGTCAAGATCGACTGCAAGCCAATCGTATGATACTCTAGATGAAATACTGAACTCCGATTTATATTTTAGTTGGAAATAAATCAAAAGAATGAGGAGTGCACAAGCAAGTATAACATGACCTTTTACTTACAGGTACAAACTATTGTAAAGTGGCTACTCGGTTTTTTTGATTTATAGTGAGTTCCATAAAGAAAGTTTGGTCATTTTACAGAATTTTTGTATGGCAACTACATGAAGACCTTATGGGATATTTTTCATATTGATAGTTTCAGCTGCGACTATTATAAAATGAATGTGTATAAAATTTGAAAGTCGTAGCTTAAAGCGTTCTAAAGTTATCGTTCAATATTGGTGAACATGTTTATTAAAGACTTTTGTATGGCAACTATCCGAAGGAGTCAGCGGATGGCGCTTATTAATGAACTCCGTCTTGGTTTTGGTATAAAACCAATTCCTGTAAATTTTTAAATTCCTGCTTTTACTCGTTCTGGAGTTATGGTGGATTCAGTAACAAGCATACATTTTTGAAGGACTTTTCTAAGCTGCTACACGAAGGACTCATTCGATTTGCATCATATTCGGAACTTTCGATTCAAACACTGTAAACCTTAAGTATGCAAAATTTCAAGTTCCTAACTTGAAGCATTCGAGCAATAATTGTGAAAACGTGTTTTAAGGACTCTTGTATGGGAGGTACCCGAAGGAGTCGAAGGATATCGCCCATTAACGAACTTAGTCTTACTTTTTCCATTTTACAAGTTGTGACAAAATTTCAACTTTCTAGGTCAACGCGTTCTTGAGTTATCGTGCTAACGGACGGACGAACGGACGGACAGCAAACGGATTTGGGGGTTTTGGCCAAAAATAAACACAAAATACCATATAACTTTTTTTCGTCCGAGGCTCGGTTCTATGCTTCACAAACTTTTCGGGCTGGATTAAACTTATAATACTCTATATGTTTATCTGAAGTATAAACATTTTGTACAAGTATTGTTTTTTTTTTAAGATAGTTTCTGTAAAATACATATACGAATTCCCAAAAAGGGTATTGAGAGATGTTGTATATTATGTTATTGTAATTATTCAAATCAATTAAGAATTGAAAACGGTTAAACCGTGCTATATAGTTTTCGCGCCAAATTTGCTTACACACAAAGTACTGCCAGAATAAACTCTGAGAAACCTTTTTGTTTGCGAGAATTTGCATTCTGCGTTATTGTCAAATATGAAAGTGTTTCGAGCGAAAAGTTAAATAATAAACTATTGAACAATGTCCGTGAATAAGTGGAAGTGTAGTTTAGAGAACTGATTGAGCAATGCGCAGCTGCATTGCTACAACAGTTCAAAATATATTAAGTTTTTCAGGTAAGTTACCATAGCGGTATTTTTTAAATTTTAAAAAGTGATTTAATGGCTTATGTGGGTCTAGAAGGCCAAAAAGTATAATACAATTTTAATTTATTGTATATAAAAGAACTATGTATAGTTAAACAACATTCAGTGGAAATTTCAAAGGAAAATATCGACAAATCCGGCATTGAGTCTCGTGAAGTTTACCATGTCAAAATAAAGTGCACTTATCGTAAATCGAGTAGTTTTGATCAAAAATCAAAAACCCGAAATTTTCCTGTTAGAACCTATGTGAATATGGGTTGTGCTTGAACGAAGGATTTTTTTAAAAAATTCAAATTTCAATTTTTGGTAGCGTTTTTTACGAAAAATTTAATTTTTTCCATAAATTTTGGCCGTATTTGGCTTATAAAATGAGTTGTAATTAAAGGTAAAATTAATCCTTCGTTCAAGCACAAGTTCATCATGTCTTAAAGAGGTGTGCAAAATTTCAAGCCTATCGGTATATTCAATTTTGAGAAATTGTGACTACCGGCGTCAAAAACCAGGTCCCTGTTTGAGAGACGCTTAAGGCAGTCATCCCGTGTGACGGTTTCGAAAAACCGATTTTTTTTGTTTTTGCATAAATTACATCCAAATATAGTGTAGAGTGTGTGGGCGGAGTAATATTCCGGTATTCGAAGCCGTTCGGAAGTTTCAGGCCGTAATATTCTCCGAGCTCCTTTGTTGCTTCGAATATAATGAATCGGTAGACACGATATCTTGAAATCTATCGAATGGATTTCTTTGAAATTTGGTAAACTTATTCAGTACTAATATATACAGTCTCCAAACTAGGATAATTGTGATTCATCAAGTAGTTTTTTTTTGGCGACCTGAAGAAGTCGTAAAAACACACCAAAATTAACGATAAAAAGTTCAACAAGCTGCTAAAAATTAACTGTTCAATATTTTTTGATAATCCTACTTCCAAGACTAGTTCAAACTTCACAGATTTGATTTTTTTTATTTGAGATAAGCAGAACACCCGCAATCGTGTCTACTGAAAACAAGTTTTTTTGAAAATGGGTGGCTAAGTTGGCGTATACCTGAGCAATGACCGACAATTTGGGGCTGAAAAATTTCTTAAGTGTGCTCAACATGTGGTAAAAATTTCACAGTTGTATCATTATTAAGTTCGCCAAAAGAAATCCCCAAAAATGGCGTAAAAAAAAAGTCTGCACACGGGATGACCCCCTTAATAAAAATGTCTTTCAAATATATCCTACTGTAATAATGAACATGAAATTTTCAGATTTCCTCAGACCACGTCACCTTCTTTTTATAGCTGGTGCGAGGTCCTTCGAATAGAACCTGCAGCTATATTGGAACAGGCAACGCCAATGCTGTGTAGCCTTCATTTCGACGTGAAGGACATAACACACTCAGCATTTAAAACAAGCCTTCGGAAGTACGCAATTCCGATGGAGGTCGAATATCTTTTGGAAGTAAGTACTTAAGTTGTTGCTTTTAATTAAGAAAAAAAAAAGATTTCACTGTTTCCTTTTTTTATTTTCTTTCATATATTTTCACATTATTTATATATACAAAATTTTGTTTCATATTATATATAATACGAAGGTAGAAGAAGAACCACTTGCAATTCTAAGGGATTATGTCGATATGGACAGGAGAAACGACAAAGTAGTTAGCTTTGAGGAATTAGTTGTTTCGAAATCTCCAGAGAGTCAAATTCTAAAATATCCTTGTTCCTCTCTATCCGAAATTGCCCCTGTATTAAAGAGAAAACAAAAGAAAAATTTTGTTTTAAGAAAAAAATATCAAGCTGCATTAAAAGCAAAAAATAAAATTAAAAAAAATTGTATTCGATTAATAAATCGCCGCGAGTCAAGAATCAAATCTTTGAATATTATCTTGAAAGAATTGCAAAATAAGCAGCTTATTTCTTCTGAAATAAGTTGCCATTTGGAAAGGGTTGGGAATGAAATTCCCTATGCAATTCTTAAGAATCTACTAGAAGGCAAACGTATCAAAACATATCCGGAAGAATTACGTAGATTTGCCTGCACCCTTCATTTTTACTCCCCAAAGGCATATAACTACGTTTTACGTCTCAACCCTCAAAACCCCCTTTCCGCCAAGGGGGCGAACGACGACGAGCCGGCTAACCCGTCGAGACGGGGTGGGCGCCACACGACTGCAATTTTCGTCGTCGTTCTCTCACACCCGAATCAGCCGTGAATTTCGGATGGATGAAAATTTTCAAATTACTACCTCTTTTTCACAACAATGCGCTGAAATGGAAGGACCTTTTCATGCTTCAATAGATCATCCAGTTAGAACAAGTGATTACCGATTAGATTTCTATATTATAATTCAATTAAATAATCTGGTTTCTGCCTACATGAAATTAAATTTACAAACAAGGTGAACTTATATCTAGGGTACCACTGGTGTCCTTGCAGGTCGCCAATATGTTTCGCTTGCAGCTCGTACGATCTAGTTCCTCATCCGCTACCTCCTCTCGCTTGACATAGATATAGCTGCGCACCGTGTTGCGCGACAACTCCTCCGTTGTGGATAGACGCTCTTTTCACAATAGCGCGCCGGTTTGCGCGACGCTGCCTGCGTTGGCGATTGACGCTCTTTAAACAATAACGCGACGATATGCGCAACACTTTTCCGAAGGCAAATTGTTGTTCTTGGCGGTATTTGCGCGTCACTAGTTCGTCGACAATTTGTTGTCCTATGCGATAATAGCGCGCCGAGATGCGCGACACACTTTTAGGGGGGTTATACCCTAAATTAAATATTCACAGCTATGATTTGTTATAAGATTACTTTTATTTATTTTATTTTAGCATATAACTGAGATTAATTATTTATTAAATTAACTTTCACTTCGATTAACTAGTATAACTTTTCTTATCTAATACACATAAGAGGACGATAATTACAATCGAAGATTTATTAAATATTTAGTACCGAATTAATTATTCGTGACCTTTGGCTTTTGGAATTCTATTCAAAACTAAATTCTTTCGAAAGAAAATTTTATTTTCTAAATTTGACCCGAGTACTTGATTTCCGATTTATTTAAAAATCAAGTACTCGTTGTGATGTGTGAGGTGTTTTAGCTAAGTGTTGCCCACTTGTTGCCGAACACCCCACACACCCCCTTCCTAGAGAAGGTTTAATACCTTCTCGATACCTGCACGTATCTAAACGGATCACGATGTAGTGCGAGCCGTGGATGATGCGGCAACATCATCAGCGAAACTCACGCGTTTACGCGTTTTCACTGGTTTGTCCGAAGAATGATTCGCAGAGTCGAAAGATGGTTTGAGTCGGTCGATGGAGACGTTCTTCACCTTGCCGTTTATGGCAATGGTGAAAAACTTCTCTTGCCGATCGATTACCCTGAACGGACCTTCATAGGGGGGCTGAAGCGCTTTCCGCACAAGGTCCTGACGAACGAAGACATGTTCGCAATCTTTAAGCGAATTAAAGATAAATGCGTTTGTTGATGAATGCGAAGAAGGTGGTTGCGGTTTCACCGAACGCATGACCTCCCGCAGCCTTTGTACGTAATCACTGGGTGAAAGTGGTTGTGTTGTGTCTGTGTGTACGAGTTCGTACGGTAACCGTAAATTCTGGCCGTAAACAAGTTCGGCCGGAGTGGCATCTGCATCTCCTCTGATGATAGAGCGAAGCCCCAGAAGAATGAATGGAAGTTCGCGAGTCCATCCTTCTGATGCTTTGCACATCAAAGAGTCTTTAAGTGTACGATGCCACCGTTCAAGCATACCATTCGCTTTGGGATTATATGCAGTAGTTCTACTGCGCTTAAATCCCAAAACTGTACCCAACTCCGTGAACAGTTGAGATTCAAATTGTGCTCCTTGATCAGTTACGATAGTGAGAGGAGTTCCAAAACGTGGAATAAACTCTTTGACCAATGTCGAGGCAACAGTTTTTGCCCGAATGTCTGCAATGGGGTATGCTTCTGGCCATCTGGTGAAACGGTCAATGACGGTAAGACAGTATCTGAAACCTTCCGAGGTAGGAAGTGGACCAACCAAGTCAATATGAATGTTGGTGAATTTTTCTGTAACTGGCTCGAACTTACCAGGTGGACTTTTCACATGTCGTGAAATCTTGACCTTTGCACAAGATGTGCATTCTTTGCACCATCTGTGGGAATCTCTATTTATGGATGGCCAGATGAACTTCTGTGCTAAAAGTTTAGTTGTAGCTTTAGCACCGGGATGAGCCGTACAATGTACCACATCGAAAATCTTCTTACGCAACATCGCAGGAATGTAAGGTCGCAAGACTGCTTGCGAAGCATCACACCACAGCTGCTGAGAGGAATTTTCGATGTTAATAGGTAACATCTTTAGGCTTGTTAACTGTTTAACGGCGATAAGCTCTTCATCAGTCAATTGAGCATCCGCTATCTGAACATAATCCACCGTTGGTGGAATTACGAGTTCGTCGATGCGTGACAATGCGTCAGCGACTACATTGTCGACACCTGATATGTGTCGGATGTCGGTGGTAAACTGACCGATGAGATCTAAATGTCTAAGTTGACGAGGAGAAGCTTTTTCAGAATTTTGTCTGAAAGCAAAAACGAGTGGTTTGTGATCTGTGAAAAGTATAAAAGTTCTGCCTTCTAGCATGAACTTGAAATGCTTAATGGCGATATAAGCAGCCAAAAGCTCACGATCATATGCACTATACTTTCGCTGTGCTGAAGAAAGCTTCCGAGAAAAGAATGCCAACGGTTGAAAGATATTTGAAACTTTTTGTTGTAACACAGCCCCGATGGCTGTGTCCGAAGCATCAACCACAAGCGAAAGTGCCGCAGTGGAAGAAGGAAAAGCTAAGATGGTAGCTGATGCTAAATGCTTTTTACAGCAGCCGAAAGCTTCCAATGACTCAGGAGTCCATTGAAGAACTGTTTTATCATGTTTCTTCTTGCTACCTTCAGTGAATTTGTCTAAAATTAACTGAGAAGTGGCAGCATGAGGAATGAATCTTCGGTAGAAGTTTATCATACCGAGGAAACGTCTCATTTCATGAACTGTAGTAGGTTGAGGATACGACGTAATTGCATCAACTTTAGAAGCAATTGGGCGGATACCATTCGAGTCAATGGTATGACCTAAAAAATCAACCTGAGTCTTTACAAAATTGCATTTCGCGAAATTAATCACTAAACCATGATTTTCAAGTCGTTGAAAAAGGGTATCAAGGTGAACGAAATGTTCTTCTTCTGATTTTGAAGTGATCAAGATGTCATCAATGTAGACGAAACAAAAATCTAGATCCCTCAAAATCGAAAAAATAAACCTTTGGAAAGTTTGAGCAGCATTGCGCAAACCAAAAGTCATCCGTACGAATTCGTATAAGCCGAATGGTGTTGTAATTGCCGTTTTTGGAATGTCGTCTTCATTCAGAGGTATCTGATGATAGGCACGTTCCAAATCGACTGTGGAAAAAATGTTGCAGCCATCAAGTTGTTGGGCAAAATCCTGAATGTGCGGGATTGGATATTTGTCCGGTACCGTTTGCGCGTTTAGCGCCCGATAATCACCGCATGGTCTCCAGCTTCCATCCTTTTTACGGACCATGTGAAGCGGAGAAGCCCAAGGACTGTCCGATGGTCTGCAAATGCCACGATCCACCATTTTGCCGAATTCCGACTTCGCAACTGAGAGGCGAGTAGGCGAAAGACGTCGAGGCTTGGCAAATGTTGGTCGACCTTCCGTAACTATGAAGTGACGGATCGTGTGCATCTTACGCGTGTTCTCAGTGTTTGAGTGTAAGATGTGAGTGTGTTTATTGAGTAGTTCTGCAACCCGAGGATTCTCGTGAAGTGCTGCAAGAACAAACAATGCTGCAGAAGGTCCCTTCAAGACTTGACCAATGGTTGAGCTGATGTTTGAGATCGGGTCGATCAAACATTTGTGTTTGAGATCGACTATCAATCCAAAATTATGGAGAAAGTCGGCTCCTAATATAGGCCGATCGACATCAGCAACGATAAAGTTCCATTCAAAATCGCGTCGTAGTTTGAGTGAAACTTTAATCGATTGGTAACCATAAGTGGGAATCTTGGTGCAGTTCGCTGCCGTCAGGACCAAATTTGGATTCGCGGATCGGGAGTCGAAAGATCGTTTTGGGATAACCGAGACATCTGCGCCGGTGTCTACTAAAAAACGTAGACCGGTTTTCGAGTCCAAGATAATAAGGCGACTTGAGGGTGGACTAGTGTCAGAAGTCGCCATCTCCAACACCTGACCTAGTTTTTTGCCGTAGTGTAAGAACACTTACCGCGACATTTGGTGGCTTTATCACCAAAACGATCGTGGTAATAACAATAACCAGAAATTCTACGTGTTGCACTAGTTGAGCGTTTTGGTGAAACACTGTTATTAACGTTCGATTTCCCATGTTGATTGCGCACAGGGTAACGACTTTGTCTGTTATGGGCCTGGTTGTGTACCAAATTGGTCAATGCAGCAATCTGATTTTGAAGTGCTTCAAAAGCTGATTGCTGGTTGTTCGCGTGTGAGTTGACCACGTTTGGCGGAGTGGAAAATACACTAGCTATTTGAGTTGTCGACGCCAGAGTCTCCGCTATTTTGTCAGCAACCAGACCTAATTCCTCTAGGGAGCCCGAGGATACCACTAATATGGCCTGTGTTTGGGCTGGCAGGCGTTGTAACCAAAATTTTTTGAGCATTTCGTCGTTAAAATTAGCTCCAGCCAGTGATCTGAGTTTACCCAATAATTGTGACGGTTTATTGTCACCCAGATCCAAACCACTGACCAACCGTTTTAACTTATTATCCTCCGACTCCCCGAATCTGCGAATCATTGCCTCTTTAAAAGATGAATATGGGGTTAATATTGGAATGCTTTCAATTATGTCGATTGCATGATCGCATTCTGCCGCCGTCATCATGCTAAGAGCATGATTGTAACGCGTGAGTTCTGCTGTTATGGATGCCGCCGCGAATTGGGCATCCATGACTTTAAACCATGCGGCAGGGTTTGTCGTCCAAAAGGGCAACTTTTGGATGGTAACCGCCGCAACAGTCGCGAGGGGATTCGCCGACGTGCCGGCATCGAGTTGGATATTGTTCAATGCCTCGCTAGCTGTAGCTTGCGAAGCTGCACTGTTCTCACCACGGAGCATATTACTCGTATGTGTTGGTATTTAAAATTTATATTTAAAATTTAAAATAAAATATATGTGAGTTGTCCACCAAAAACCAAAAACCAAAAACCAAAAATCAAAATAAACAATACTATTTACCAACCGCAACACAAACAATGTTGTAAATGATGCTGCTATTGTCGCTGCTATTGTAGATGCTGTTGTTGCTGCTGTGGTTGTTATTGTTGTTGAGGCTTTTGTCGCTGCTGCTGTAGTTGTCTCTGTGGTGGAAGGATTGTTATCCGGGCAATAATTTCTATAGATGTCGTCTCTGCGGTGGCAGAATTGCAAGCCGGGCAATTATATATTGATGTCGTCTCTGCGGTGGCAGAATTGCAAACTGGGCAATTTTATATTTTATTTGAATATTTTAACTGCGTGTTGCAGTTGTCGGGGTCACCATATTTAGGGGGGTTATACCCTAAATTAAATATTCACAGCTATGATTTGTTATAAGATTACTTTTATTTATTTTATTTTAGCATATAACTGAGATTAATTATTTATTAAATTAACTTTCACTTCGATTAACTAGTATAACTTTTCTTATCTAATACACATAAGAGGACGATAATTACAATCGAAGATTTATTAAATATTTAGTACCGAATTAATTATTCGTGACCTTTGGCTTTTGGAATTCTATTCAAAACTAAATTCTTTCGAAAGAAAATTTTATTTTCTAAATTTGACCCGAGTACTTGATTTCCGATTTATTTAAAAATCAAGTACTCGTTGTGATGTGTGAGGTGTTTTAGCTAAGTGTTGCCCACTTGTTGCCGAACACCCCACACACTAACCGACGACGATTCGTTACGTTCGTGTTTCACAATTTTCTTTTTCTTTCGAGTCACATGGTTTCCCGTTCCGGAATTTCCGATCTCAAATCTTGAATTTCAAACACAGTTCAGTAGAAAATTAACGTAGTGCCCCGCGCACCTTCTTTTACCACAAACTCACTCTCAAGATACTCGGTAAAGTCTTAATCAACCTCCGTCGCAAATCCTCCCGTTCAGAACCGTCGCTCAACTTTTTCTCCTCCGACACCGTTCTTGACTTCACCACCGCCCAAAATCAAAAAACCACGATCACCAGTTTTTCGCGTTCTCGAGCACACCCCACGGTCACCCCAATCCGTTAGGGCCTCTGAACTTCTCCTTCGGTCAAGCACCTCTTTTGTCTCTTAAAATTGTCCCCACAGCTGTTCCCGATGCGCATTGGAACACGTCATTAATTTTTTCCCGAAGTTATAAATTCCCGTCGAAAGGGCTATTTAATTTAAAATGGCTGCGCCCATTGTTATTGTTTATGTTAACTAAATGTCAAATTCGCGTGTGAAGTGAAGTGTTGTAAGAAGATTTTGTCCGGCGTACTTGGGGTAAGTTTAGTTCAATTGCTTGTTTTATCAGTTCAGACGGCACTCGCGTGTGTCGGATGACTCCGATCATCGTTTCGACCACCTAAGTTTGCGGATATTCGCGTACTTGAGTTTTTGAGCCGCGCATATGTTCCCGACTTTGCATTTATACTTCGGTATAATTTCATTGTTTTGCACTTCATGTTCGTCTTAATCCTAAAAATAAAAAAAAAAAAAATAAAAAAATAAAAAAAAAAATAAAAAAATAAAGAAATAAAAAAATAAAAAATATAAAAAAAAAAAAAAAAAAAAAAAAATAAAAAAAAATAAAGGCGATCAATCCTTCTTCACACCCTGCACCTTTACAAGTTAAGATACTTGCAAAAAAACAAAACATAAAATCCAGACATCATACCATAGTCGAAGTACTTTTGCACTGGCAATTCCTTCCAAGCGAACCATTTTCACACTGGTCAATCCCTCATTATAGATTGGAAATTGAGAATTTCTATTTATTTATAAAAAGAAAATCCGATAAAAGGGAAAAACGCGACGATGGAGGCATTGACCAACTTAACAGTTGGCTTTCCATTAGAAAATTGTGGGATCTGCATGCATGTCTTTTCTACATACATCCAAATCAACTAAGTTCATCACATGTCTGAACTGTTTCTTCTCCAGAATTTAGGACTTTAATCCACTTATATGTAAAAAAAACAAAAATATAGACACTCGAATATATCCATCATTTGCCCCTTTTTTTAGAACTACTAAGAAATTCACTACTATACAAAATATTTACCCTGATAATCCTCTTTAAATTAAAATAAATCTACTTTCTTTCCAGTGTGACTTTACTTTTTCCTATTACTCTAAACCTAGATTAATTGCTCAATTTTACCTGGCAAATTACCCAAGAAAACCCCCATAATGCCCTACAATCCTCAAATATTATTGACTGTAAAATTAATCAAACTAATATATCAAACCCAAAAAACCCCCCAAAACTATGCACTAAAACCTCCTATATATAATAAGCTACCGAAAAAAGTCTTTAAAGTAAAATTCATCTCGTTTAAACTTTGATACTAATCCCCTGAGGCCAATGCAGCAAAAATGACAAAAATTTAAAAGCATTATAAAAAATCCCCCCTCCCCACACATCTAAATCCTTTACAGATTACTGTCCGGGCTCATATTTTCCACAATTAACAAAAACTAACTCTGAATATAATTCATCGGAAAAATATCTTTTTTTTATATAAACATCATAACTTTGTTTAATATAATTTATGCTTTCATCACTTCTTGAAAAAGAAGTGGACCAATACTGCAGCTAACAAGGAAAAATAAATTTGGGAGGAACTTTAATTGAAAATTAAAATATTTCAAGCTTTATAATTCGGCCGAGCATACATGTTTCAATAAAAAAATAAAAAAATAAAAAAATAAAGGCGATCCATCCTTCTTCACATTCTGCACCTTTACAAGCTAAGATACTTGCAAAAAAACAAAACATAAAAACCAGACATCACACCATAGTCGAAGTACTTTTGCACTGGCAATTCCTTCCAAGAGAACCATTTTCACACTGGTCAATCCCTCATGTATGGGTTGGAAATTGAGAATTTCAATTTATTAATAAAAAGAAAGTCTGATAAAAAGGAAAAAGCGCGACGATGGAGGCATTGACCAACTTAACAGTTGGTTTTCCATTAGGAAATTGAAAGATTCAAATGCATGTCTTTTCTACATACACTTAAATCACGTAAGTTCATCACATGTCTGAACTGTTTCTTCTCCTGAACTTAGGACTATTGTCCATAAACAAATTCAAAATAAAGATACCCTAATATGTTCATACTTTACCCCCTTTTTTAAAAAATTCACCTACTACTCAAAATATTTACACTGATGATCTCCTTTAATATTTAAAAATAAAAATAAACCTACTTTCTTTACCATGTAACCCTCTTTTTTTATATGTATCTAATCCTAGATCAATTGCACAATTTAGCCTAGCCAGAAGTTCAAAACTACATATAATACTCCACAATCTTCAAATATTAGTGACTGAAATATTATACCCATTTAATATGTTAAACCCAAAAAAAACCCCCCAAAAAACTAGTAATAAAAAGCTATCGAACTGTACAACAAATCTATGTGATAATAGCGATTATATCTTATGCTAAACAGTCATTTAATTTAAATAAAAGATCAGCCATGATTTCAGGGCTTTAGTTTATCTACCACTTCCAAAAGATCATTCCTAATTGCTGTTACATGGCTTTACAACTTCCTATTTTACACCCTGTGACCTCTCCTACTCACCTATGGTTCCTGGGTTCTTGTCATGACTACATGCATGGGAATTTTACACTGTGTGTTATTTGTCATGCTGCCATCTATCTTTCTTAGAATGCAATTCTCTTTTCAAGATCTTCACTTTTTTTTATCATTTGTAACTATGGCATGTTCATTTAAACATATGTGTTGTGTACATAACTGCTCAACCTTTGATTCCATACCTCAAAACCATTAATATTCATCAAAATAATTAATATTTATCGTAGACACTAATCCTGGATCCTCACCTTTCTTATAAGATCTTCACCTTTTTTCTTATAAGATCACGCCTATCCTGTACAAAATAGACCCTATGTGTTGTTCACATGGTCGTACAACACTTGAATCAATCTTATCTATACTAAATATTATTTGTTGAAAAAAATCAACCAAAAAAACCCCGCATATCTACCACCATGTACTCTCCAAGGGGACAACTCTACTAAATTACTCTTTAACTTAGACCTAGTATTATTAAGATAATGTTGGTCTCTCTGAATTATTAACAGGTCCTAACGATTGACAGGTCCCCCTTTCTTTTACAAACTTTTGAGAGTCATTCTCACAATCACATTCTGAGCTAAAGTAGTGTTTACTTATTGAAAATTAAAAAACTTAAAAATAACTAATTGAACTCTTCATACTATCTTTTCAGAACTCCAACTATGATAGCAAGCAGAGTAGGCACCACAATTCGGTGCATCATTGAAATGGTGACATATATTATCAACCTAATATTTCGTCGCAAAGGGACAACTGACATCAAACCTCCTTCATGCAGCCCCAACTCTACACCCATTGACACTGGAACATTGTCACGTCACAGCTCCCTAACTTCACTACATAGTTTCGCAGAGCAGGGAGCTGATGTCGAGTTGGCTCTATAATAAAAACTTAATTTAAACTCAACTTAGTCGTCTTTCTTCTTTCCCCTCCCTCATCCATAAAATTCAATTCCCAAACAGAAAAAAACCCCCCAATCTACCAAGAGGAAAAAGAAAAAGAGAAAAAGAAAAAGAAAAAGAGAAAGAACCCTTTTGATATTTTCAGATCAAACCAAAAAACTCCTGGTGCCCCCCCCCCCCCGGAGTTATTGTTGCAGGAGAAAAAACATAGACCAACCTCCAAGTAGGAAAAACGAACAAACCCAAAAAAATCCCTTTCTGACATACCCAGCCATACAATAAACATTGAAATATAACACCAGAACTCATTAGCTGCTTGGACCCATATTGCTACCATCGATAAAAAGTAAAATACTGAATACAATTTATTGCGAAAAAAACATCTCAATTTAGCTTCGCTTCTTTGAAAACTCCTTAACTTCTGTTAAAAAATAATAATTAATAAAATAATAAATAATAATTAATAAATAATAATATACGATTTCATCATTTCCTGAAAAGGAAATGGACCAATATTGCAGTTAACAAGGAAGAAACAAATTTTGGGAGGGGATCACATTAAAAAATTAAAAAATTAATTAAAAATATTTCAAGCTTTATAATTCGGCCGAGCATACATGTTTCAATATCAGCCACGATATATCATCAGTGCTCTTGGAAGAAACAAACAAATAAAAAGAGGGTTAAAATTCTAACTAATATGCATGTAAAGGATGCATATTTAAAGGCTATTGAACAATATTGTCTACCAGATAATCGAATAAAGAGACAAGAATAAACTTACTTGTACAGTAAGAACAAAAAAAATTTTTACTGAAAAATCACTTCACACATCACCATATATGCAATTATGTGAGGAATGCTTAAAGACAAAAAATACTTTATATACAAAAATGAGTTTCCACTATACAGTATCCAAAGAAATTGTCTGCCAAAAAAATGTTTAGAAATACAAACCCCCACTTGTTTCTCATTACGTATTATTTGAAGCAAATCCTAGTACTCTGACCCACTAATATTATCTAACATTCACTCAGCGCTTGTTTAACTTAACTATTCTTATCTGAACTTCAGTAGCTGAAAAATGAAAGATATCTTAGACCACTACGTACATATCCTAAGTCCATGCCATTACAACTAAAACTGCCTAGGTACTTTGCCATCTCTTACACCTGACCCTCTACTTCAACTAATAAATAGGACTCCTCTTAGATTTCAGCCGAGCAAAAAATGTAACGAATCTCATAAATATTTGTAAACTAACAATCCCTGTTTTAAGTAATTCATATGTGCCATAGCAACGAAAAAACTAATGAAACTTGACTCCCTTTAAGATACACTTGTACCATGATCCCTCCAAAAAAGTTGAGTTACTATTTGCCCAAAATATGTAAACTTGTACACCCATTACTTTTAAGAATTAATTGTTGCTCATCCCAACTCTTTGTTAATTCAAAAATTTATTTATGTTGTAACAACACTTTGTACTTACTTGTTCCCATTCCTACTTTCCATTGTCCTGTCACTTGGCAAAAAATATCTCATGGATCACCAAACAAAAATAAAAAATAAATAAATGTCCTCAACTCTTGTAATTGCCACAATTATAACATCAGCAAATTGCTATCTTATACTTGACTCTCAAATTCAATCGATGGAAAAAATCTTTGGCAAGACAAAGAAACTTTGAACCACAAAACCGAGAAATCACCAACACTTACAAACCCCCAACTACTAACTTATACATTATTACCTGCCATAGTGAAAAAACAAAGAAAAATTACCACTTGTTTAAACATGCTTGACATTAAAGTCAAGAAAAAAATTTTGGTTTACCTACCAATCATAACTCCCTTTAATTATTACTCACTCAAATATGATCATTTCCCTGCCTGTTATAATTATGCAAAGATAGCCGATCAACCCCCTAAACTGTTATGCAAGAAAAAATTTTTTGATAAATTGATTGAAATTCCACTTTGTACTCACTTATATCCGTTTCAATCTCTACGTTTAATTGCAAGATAGCAAGAAAATTTCTGTCCACTTATCACCGATGTACAAACTCTACAACTGTAGTCACGATAATAATTACTTCAGAAAAAACCACAATCCTTTTTTGGATACTTAGGGCCGGTTTCACAGTGGTTCTTTAAACTTGAGATTTGGTTTAAGCTCTGGTTTAATTATTAAACGTGTTTCACAGTAGTAATTAATCTCAAGTTTTGTAACAAACTTCGGATTAAGCAAAACGGTGGATGCTCTACGGATTAAACTTGAGATTTAATTCTTTTTGACAGCTCTTCTCGAACTTAACCTTAATCTATATGTAGTTTTATTTCCTATTTTAAAAACGAAAATGTATTCAAGTGACGAAGATTTGAGTGATGAAGAGGTTTCTAATGTGTTTAATAAAACCAGGCGGATTCGAGTAATAAGAACTCGCCCAAATCATTTTGACGAATGGGATGATTTCGACTTTCGGAATCGTTTTCGGTTGTCAAAACAAGCCGCATATTTTTTGTTAGAACTAATTGGATCGCATATACAGCATCCAACAAATTGGTAAATTGATTTGATAAAATAAAAGCATTTATTACAGAATACATTTTTTAGGAATAATGCCGTATCTCCAGAAAGCATGGTGTTATTAACATTGCGGCTTTATGCAACTGGAAGTATGCTTATCACTGTTGCCGACTTTGCCGGAGTCTCAAAATCGACCGCATGTAGAGTTGTGAAGAAAGTGTCACATTCTATTGCAGTTTTGAGGCCGTATTTCATTAATTTACCAGTAAATGGCGATGAAATGAAAATTGCTAAATCAGAATTTTTTGCAATTGCTAAATTTCCAAATGTTATCGCAGCAATTGACTGCACCCATGTCAGAATTATATCACCAGGTAAAACACTACAGGAGATTAAAAAATTCAATTGTTATGCATAATTCTTAAACTATCCTTTTTTTAGGGGGTAACACAGCAGAGATTTTTCGCAACAGAAAAGGGTTTTTTTCCTACAACGTGCAAACTATGTGTGATGCAAACTTAAAAATTATGGATATTGTTGCTCGTTGGCCTGGTTCTACCCATGATTCGACAATTTTCGACAATTCCAAAGCATGTTCTCGGTTTGAGAAGAATGAGTTTCCTAATAGCTATATTGTGGCTGATAGCGGATATGCGAACCGCAATTACATGCTTACGTGCCTGGCAAATGTGTCCAGACCAGAGGAAAATCGATATAATGAATCGCTTATTCGAACTAGAAATTGTGTCGAAAGGAGCTACGGAGTTTGGAAAAGAAGATTTCCTATTTTGTCAACTGGTCTTAAATATAGGGCGGAGAAAAACCAAAGCGTGATTGTTGCAACTGCAGTCCTGCATAATATATGCATCATTGAAAACGATCATGAGCCCCCTGCATTGGATGAAGAGCTAGAAAATGCAGTTATCTTCGTTTCGCAAGTACCTTCGCAGAATGATCCTCGAAATAACAATAATTTTTTAAACAGAATGCTCCTGATTAATGATTACTTCCGAAACATATAATATACGCACATAACATAATTATGAAATAATATTTTGTTTATTTGAACGATATGAAAAATACAAAAAAAATTATAAAAAGGAATTAAATGCAATCAGACAATTTGACATGCGACGACAAACACGGAGCATGGAAAGCTCTTGAAAATAACTTAAATGCAACGAGAAGAAAAAAAATTCAGTTTGTAAAACCTAGCTTAATAACCAGTTCATATAATGTATCTTTATTTTTGCCTCAAGAACAGTAATTCATTAGTATATGCCCAGGCAAATTGGAAATATCAGGAGATGAGCATTGCTAGAATTTTGCTCATCTCCTGATATTTCCAATTTGCCTGGGCATATACTAATGAATTACTGTTCTTGAGGCAAAAATAAAGATACATTATATGAACTGGTTATTAAGCTCAGTTCTCAAAATATCCATTTTGAGCTTATGCTCCTCTTCGGCAAAACGAAGCCTCTGTTCGTGTTCTACACGCTGCATTGACAGCTTCGCTTTTGCCAACTCCAATTTCGCGTCAGCCATCAAATTCCATTTAGACTCGTTCAATTTGTCGGGATACCTTTTCAAATTTTTCTTTTTTTGCTTGAGTCGAGACGAAATCTGTGACTTCAGCATGGATGGACAATATTTGTCCCATTTGGCCGTGCCATCGCATATATCTAGAAAATGAAGAAAATAAAAACCAAAAGTCGATTGGATGCGTAATAAATTACCATCATTCGTTTCGTCTTTTTCCTCTAAACTAATTATATTTGTATCTGTCACTGAGGTGTCCACGTCGATAACTGGTGTAGCTTGTTCTGAAAAATAATTTTAAAGTTGAATATTTTGAGAACATAGAAAAAATTAAAACTTATACCTTTGCTAGTACTCGTGCTTGCTAAAATTTGTACGTCTTCGTAAATATCTGGAGAAAAAAATAGGTGCCATTAACTCTATCCAAGTTACCATAGTAATAAAAAACTGATAATGTACCTGGCTCAATATTGTCGGAGTCGTACACCGATGTCATGCCAAGCATTTCATTTCCCAGCAATTCTTTGATGGACTCATCCAGCGCGGAAATGGATGTTTTCGGTGCGGGGCCACCTCCACCTCTTGTATATAATGCCCGCTTTTCTCTCGCAAATTTCTTTTTTGACACCTTTTTCAAATTTTCGTACTTCCTTCTTAAGACTTCATGGTTCCGGAAAACCTTGCCACTGCTGGCGTTAAAATCCGATTCGATCTTGCTCCAAGCTAGTCTTTTGTCATCCCATTTAAGCTTGTCGGATTGTTTGCATTCGACTATATCCTTGTATTTTTTCACTAAATTCAGAAGCAAACTCGTTTCTTCACTTCCGAAATTGCAACTTCTTCCACAGGCCATTTTGTGCAACAATGAAATGTCATAATATATCATTAAACTTCACATTGACATGAGAAAATTCACAATGATAGCAGGGATACCGACATGACAAAAAAAAATTGGGTTTAGTTGAACTGTGCATATTTTTGAACTGTGGAACCGAGTCGAGATTAAACTGGAAATGAACCTTAGGATTAGGTTTAACTAAACTAAAGTTTTACATTTCACTGTGAAACCGGCCCTTAAACTTTAAATTAATGAAGTGAGACTACAGTATGTTCTTGAAAGGCAAAAAATATTATAAAAGAAAACTCATAAGCCCTTGCAAGCCACTACCACTCTCCACTGTATTATTTCATACAATAGTAAAGAAAAAAGACAACAAGGGAACCGATCTTGTCCCGACGTGACTTGTATTGTGATTAAAAAACAAACAACGCGCTCAAATTCAATCCCCTCACGCTCTCTAGTCCTAGGTTACAGCCTTATGTCCCAGAATTGCATCATCTCTGTGGCAATTTTCTCTCAACCCCATGTCAAATCCAATCAGGCCATTGCCCTTTGGATAAAAGCCGCGCAACTGAATTTTCGAAGAGCGAAAATGCCTCGATTTCCCCTCGATGAGTGAAGATTTTGTATGGAGATCGAGCCATGAAGTCACCAATCGAGGCAAAATCGAGGCATTTCTCATGACGAACTGTCATATGTGCGCGGCCTGAGTTTAAGTTGGCGGTGATCAGGCCTACAAAAACCCCCAAATATCTAGGAAAACTGTGTACTTATCCGATTTTAAAACCCGAAAATCAAATTTTCCATCATTCAATTGACCGGGAAATTACTGTCTGACCACTACCTATCTTGATTATAATACATTTCAATGTTCCCCTACCAACCAAAGACTAAACAATTATACTAGAGTCATCAGAACCTACCAAAACTCTGTGTAAGAGAAAACCCCTTCAAACTATTTTGATTCTATCTTGGTATCACCCACTGATTTCATTCAGGGAAAAAATTTTTTATCAGTCCTTCATTATTATTTTCCCTTCATGTGTACAGTTCATATCACAACCTTAAAATCATTACCAAACTATTTATATCCTGTGCAATAATATTACTGTATACCAAATCAAAACCACAATGTCATCATAAATACCTGATAGATCCTTTCTTATTTAATATCAGCAACAAGAAAAAATTGACTTGAATATCCACTCTGTCTAACCTTATTACTCTTATGTGGCTACCACATCGCCATCTAGTTTCGTTTGGTTGTACTAGTCCCTTATTCTGGACTTTAACCATTCATGAAATTCCACCTTCACCATAAAAAAAACACAAGTGCTTTTATTATTCTCTCTCAAGTCAAAAATTACAATATTTTATCATAATTCAACCCAAGTTAAGCTACACATGACCAACCTCGTCATCCAACGATTAATTCCTGCCCTTTGAAATCATCAGAAGAAAAAAACCCCCATTCATAGTATTGCACTTGACACAAGAGAAACCTCCACAAAAACTATGTTACAGGAACTTCCATGTAAAAACTTGGAATCTTCAATCACTGTAGAATAATACAGTGGCTGACCATCAACCAAAAAGACTACCTATAGTCTAACATAACTCTCCTTTTTTAAATTGAAACCCCCAAAAAACACCACTGAGGTCAAAATGACCAAAACTAAATTAAAAGAACCCTATATCACTATTTAATAAATTTACACCTTATGTACACCCGTGTTCAGACTATCTGTCCTGCATGCATAATATGGATGCAAATTGCTCATGAACTGTTGCTCATCTTTTATGCCATGTACCTTTCGGTAAGGTGACTTCCAATTCTTCTCTCCCATTTTATGGCCTTAATAACCTCTAATGTTTCACTCAGGTAAGAGTTGTTTTTTATGAAGAAATGGGTTAACTAAAGAATCACAACCCAAAAAACTGACCCTCCAATAGTATGCAAAAAAAAGTTGTGTACATCAATTCTACATCATAATGATATCTTGGAAAAAACTTTCATGTAAAAAACATATTAGAATTTATTGCATATATCACCCCTATTGTGTGAAACGATCTCTAAACCTATATCATATGGCGCCGATGATCCCAAATTATATCCACATCTTCCTTAATGGCTTGCATAAGAAAGTTTATATTATAAGAGTTAATATAATTACGTTACGAAACTTTCAAAAACATCTGGCTCTTAATCATGTATGATCTCTTTTCCTTCTATTTTTCTATATTTCATGTATCTGCACTAAGTGTTATTGTAATGGCATTTTTCTTCTTTTGAATTTAGCCGGCATTACCAAAAAATTTGCATTGTGCTATAGTATACTGTCTTATCTTGTCTACTCAACTATTTATAAGGTGTCGATACATTTTATTATGTCATTCAAAAAATGGCGCCTCACAGGATGCCTATTTATCTTGTTTGTTTTGTACATTCTGGAAAATCCATAAAAAGTTCTCATAGTTTCAGGATTTCTGCATTCAAATGTGTGATATATGCACTTTTTACCTTAGGCAGCTAATGTAGTCATTTCTTGTTGATACAGCTTGCCCAAAAAACCATAAAATTTGAGGTGCTCATCTTTGATTTCAAATTTCACACCTTTCATATGAAGGATATAAAAGGATTGCGTACAGACTTTTTATTTTTCATCCTTGTTGCTGTTTTTATACATGTATATGAGTATACCAGAAAACTCCTATGTGTGTTGCGTGATGTATGGGATGTCACTATATATTGCGATCCTGTTTTCATAAAAAATACCATCTTGGCTATGTTTCCAATGCAAAAAACATTTCTCTAAATTATATATTATTTTTTAGGACCTTATATAATAAGTTAGTTGCGTCTCCCTCTCAGCCAGGTTACTTAAATTGATTTAACTTCATCTCATTTTCCAAACTATAACTCATAGTGTTATTTTATCCTTTGAAGTGACCACTCTATCCCTTGTGTACTTATCCCAAATCAAGTAATAATCAGTTTTTCAAGTGCTGCAAATTAGAGTTTTCATGTACCTTAAAAAACCTCATCTTCAGTTTCTCAAGTTAACCATTACTCCCCACGTGACAAAGTGAGAGTGAAACGTTAAAAAAAAAACAAAAAACCAAAACCAAAAAACCACCCTCAAAAAATCTTTTTATTGTGCCAAATTTCTAGTGCTCCAGTCAGTGATCAAGTTTTTAAATAGTTCTCCTACCATCCCTTGCTCGTCTCTTAAGTTGGTGTACTTCGAAAGAAATTGCAGATTAAGGGTTCTAAATTAAGACCCTTTAACTACTCCACTCAAGTGTTCCCCTGGTTTGAGTTCAGCATAACACCATCGCCACATCATCCGAACGTGCTTCATCACCACACTTCCATCCAAAGAAGTCAGTTAACAGGTTTGAATTTCAGGTTTAAAAGAGAAAAAATTCTCTAAAAATTTTTTAAATATATGTATGATCTAATTTACTTACACCAATTAAGGGAAAGAAACTTTAAGACCTATCTCCCCTAAACCAATGCCAATTACATATGTAACTGTTTACCCATTTAATTCCTGACCAAAGTTCACAAGGAAAAATTATAAAACAATTAATCCCTCTAAAAAAACTTTTTTTCGTGATGCAAATTCTAAACATTTGCAGTGTAAAAAACACGTTTGATTAATGAATTATAGCAAATTAACCCTTCCAACTCACATCTTCCCATGTAACCAAAAAAACTTTTAAAGGAACTCAAATACTAATAAAAACTCACAAAACCGCATACCATATGCCAAAGAACCCACTGATGTTAATTAAGTAGAAGAAGAGAAAAAAACATCCCCTTTCCCCAAACCTTACCCATATATATATCCCTTTGGATTAATACCCACAACCCATTTAATTCCAATGGCTCATGTGCTCTTTTTATTATTTTTACCTATGACTAAATGTTGATCAATCCAAAAAAGCTCTGAAACCATTGTAGAACTCATGTACTACATTAACTCCACTTCCAACTTAGAGAGAATCCCCCAAGAATAAAATAATAAATTAATAAATTAATGCTCCCAACCCCCAAAAAAAACAAACAAACAAAACACAATAGTGCCTATCTTTTGCTCAAGACACACACAAAAAAACAACCCAAAAAAACTTTTAAATGAAGCCACCGAATTTTTCTTTCCCTTTATTCACAAAATATTAGTATGATAACATTTTTTTATATATTTTATGCGTGCAATGTATTCCCAACATCACTATTTTTTATTATAATTTACAGCATACACTTGTGTTACCTAACAGCGAACAAGCAAAGCTACTCTCAACCCTATTAATAATTTAAAAATTTAAAAAAAACGCTCCTTCTGTGTCCGCATTTACTAATTAACTTCACCAAGCCATGAATTCAGGTGAGTCTGTTCATTGGAACCGAAAAGGAAAAAAGAAAGAAACTTTCCAAAAAACAAAAACACTTGTCCCCATATACGTATAAAGTTATATTTCCTTATATTAGGATCACGAAACGCTGCGCGCCAGAGGAATGCAGGAAGACCCTATCCCAGACCCCGCGTAAACTCATTGAGACGTTCAGCTAATTATCGGTCACTGCAAAATCGCAGAATAGTCTTAAGAAACCTGCGACATCAAACAATTCGGTCTCCATTGAGGATTACTTCCGAAGGACCCCTAGTCCTATCCAACCTCTACACCCACTTACTTAGTGGACCTTATCAGATAGCCCCCTTGCACCTGTAACACGAGCATTGCGTAATATGACCAACATTGAATTGTCACCGAGTGTCGCTGCAATGTTAAGTTATGGTCCTGAGTTTGTGTGTCCCATCACCAGCGGACAAATTGACTGGCCTCTGTTACTTAGTCATCTTGTGACCTTGGAGCATAAGCGCTTAGAAATGGAAACAAACAACCACAACGATCATATGTCCATTCGTTTTAATAACATTATAAATACCATACTCTTGAAAGGAAACCACTTACCTCGGCATCGGTGCACTTTTAAAATGCTGACTACAGCCTGTGTGCTAACATCAACTTTGATTAACACTAGCCCATCAATGCTTAAAGTGCTGTATTACACCGAAACCAAGAGCACCATAGTAATCGGAGTTAACGATTATCATCGTAAGATGGTGCAATTCCTCGAAGGGGCTCAGTTCGATGCTGTTTACGAGAAATGTGGTGAGGGGCCACAGGCAAAATTGAACATTTTACAAAGGATTGAGATGGCCCATCGATTGATGTTGCACACAACCGGACTCGATCAAACTTGTCCTCGAAACCTAGATTTGGAGACATGGGAAAAAATAAAGAATCTCCCCTATCATTTCGCCACCCTAAGTGGTATACCTAATGTCGTCAATCCAATCATGCCCGTCACACCTGTGATAGATGTAACCCATGCACCCATCCGTTTTGTGTCTGCTCTAATGGCTCCTCTATATAAAAAATTCAAACATCCCGAATATAATTTGGACTGTGTAGATGATTCGCAACGACGATTGGCAAAACATCAAAAAAACTTATCACCATCACATGAGATGGCTACTCTTACCGTCACCGAGATGTATGACGATGTACCAACCGGATACTTGATCAATTACTTGATCACACAATTCGGTGATCAGATCAATATCATCAATCAAATATCGAAGGCCAATCAGAGACGCATACTAGAATATTGCCTGAGTGGGTGTGCTTACTTTATATATTCGGAAAAAATATACAAACAGAAACGTGGCCTTTTCGTGGGAGGATCCCTTTATACAGTCCTGGCTGATCTATACCTAGATAAAATTATTATTAACGCTCAGGAAACTCTGAAAACGATTGGTGTTCAATATCAGTACAAGTTCCATAAGGCAATACTGTTATATCTGCCCAAGGACACTATAGAGATTGTCAAGGCCATTTTAGAGAAAACATCTCGTGACCTACAAACCGCCCATATTGTTGCTCACGATCTTTTCTATCAGGATATGAGGCCTTCCACTCGTCGATATTATCTGCAACGACATGTGACACCTTATACATTGGACATCGAACGGGAGACCGATGATACTCGGTCCATTGATTTCAGCTCCGTAACCATATTTGCAACTAACAAAGGTTACCTCTATTGTTGGCACAAGGGCTTAAATGTATCAAATTTATTCCACCACTACTTGAGTTCCGTTCCACCCAGTCAGACCATCAAAATAGTCGAGGAGAAACTGAGGGAAGTGCTTTTGAGCACTGATATTGTTTTTATGGGACACACAATCCGAAATTGGCAGAAATGTTAGCCGACAACCACTATCCCGCCAACTACATAAGAGAACGTTTCACCAACGTTCTGCACCAAATGAACGACGAAGAAATCGTGCCCGAACGTCTCGGCTTTCCCATATTGGAAAGCTATCTACATTCAATACGACACAGCTTGCCAGTAGCCGGGATCAACTACAACGAACTCCTTGAGATACTAAACATCCTGAATGATCCCTTAAATGACGCCGGAGATTACTTTTTCAACGACCACTACAAGAGTTCCCCCCCAGCAATCAAAATGTCACAATAGATTTGACTCAATCAAATGATGAGATCGATTCCGACGACGACGACTTACTATCTGTGCTGCAATGGGTTGAGCATGCTCAAACAGTAGTCAAAAATCAAAGAGAGTTAAACAACCCACCATCTCATTCTCGAAATCACAACAATGAGCCACAGCCATCTACATCCGCACAAGCCCATTCCATGGATACTAATTCTATCACCCTCCCGGAAAACATCAATCAACAACCCGTGGTGCCGATTTGCCTCCCCTACATGCAAGTTTATGAGAAGGACCTCAAAAACGCTTTAATCGATAATTATCGAGACTTGATGAAAGTAGAAATCACCTATACTACTCAGCAAAAAAACTATGACCGCTTTTACCAGTCCAACATAGAGTCATCCGCCGAAATCCAGCAGAGTTGTGTCTTTCGCTGCTTCTGCTTAGATTGTTTGTCAATTTTTATTGGTCACACACTCGGATGCATGTCTGTCCGACAAACCATTTCACATTTACAACAAACCAGATCAATGAGTCCATTGAATCATCATCTTCGACATCATCAGCATCAATTAGCGCAGCAAGTCGAGTATATATCCAGTTCTACTACAAGCACCGAGTTACCTAAACTTTGTGAGGTACTAATGTTAGTCGAGAAAATCCGAGATCCTCACTACACCATTATAAATATAACACCTTCAATCGTCTTGGGTCATCCGACCTACACCAACACCAAAAACATTTTGAGGCGAGTTATGAATACTCTTTAGGGTCTTGTAAAGGCCCTAATAAAACTATCAATCTTATAAAAGTTAATAAGAAACACATTTCAATTGTACATATTAAAACACAATCAAGAAAACAAATATATATGCAACACACACACATGTTGTTCGCGCTCAAATTCAAATTAAAGCTCATTTTTGCGTCCACTGTCAGAGTTCATCGTATGTCAGCATCTATAGACAGCGTTCATCGTGTGTCAGCATCGTTCATCGTTGATCGTGCTTTGGCCGGGTTCGAATTTCGTCATCTTTGTTAGTCGACACGGTACAAGCGGCGGCAGCCACCTTCGTTTACACTTTTACAGTAAATTGAAATTTAGTAGAAACTAACAAATAAAACAAGATACTTTTAAGCGAATTGTAAAGTCTCATAAACCAAAATAAAAACAAAATATTCGCAAGTAGCCGACATAATTAATGGTCCGTCGAGTTGGATCAGTGCAAATCACTGAAAAATAGCATACAGCAGCCGAAACGAACGGGATTACAAATCAGGTTAGTGGGTCTCCATTCCTTCAATTTCTTTCCTTTTCGTTTTTTTCGTTTACCGTGAAAACGCGACACACATCGTATACAAAAATTCAAAATGGCGCTCCGAGAGCTAATAGTTAAAAGGGGTACAAAAAAAACCTCTCTCACAAAATTCAAAACATTTGTGGAATCATGCAAAGATGACAAAATGGCGCAGCTTCAGGAAAGGCTCGCAAAGGCAGAAGAATTGTGGCATCAATACGATGAAATCCAATCCACCATTGAAGATTTGCAAATACAGGAAGGCGCTCATATCAACCAAGCGGGAGTGTACGTAGACAGCAATGAACAACAAATTGAAGATGATAGATCGGGTTTTGAAGACACATATTTTGAAACCATTACAAAGGCAAAGCAGTTGTTAGAAACAAGACAAGCTCGGCCGGAACCATCCGAAGCGATGCATTCGTGTCAAAGCGTCGGAGGATCGGAAACGCCGACAGTAAAAGTGAATGTCAAGTTGCCAACTCTCAACTTACCAACATTTGACGGCAGCTACAGTCAATGGATGGCATTTAAAGACACGTTTCAATCATTGATAGACACAAATGATAGTTTATCACTCGTAGAGAAATTTCAATATTTGCGCAGCTCATTGAAGGGTGAAGCACAACAAGTAATTCAGGCATTGGAAACATCAGCGGCAAATTACAAAGCAGGTTGGACTTTGCTGAAATCTCGATATGAGAATAAAAGGCTTATAGTTAACACACACATGAAAGAATTGGTGGATTACCAGAACACGAACAAGGAAAGTCAAGCTTCGTTACGAAAACTTGTGGATCATATCAGAACGCATATGAGAGCCTTACAAACCATGGGCCAACCGGTAGAGCAATGGGATACCATAATGATCTATATAGTGACCAGCAAGTTAGACTTCAATACAAGAAAAGATTGGGAGTCAAAAATTGGAATTGGAGAAGTCGATAGTATGCCAACCATGGATGAACTACTCGAATTTCTAACAAATCGTTGTCAAACTCTAGAAATGATCGAGAAAAGCACTTCCAAGCAAGATACGTTCAGGTGCAGTGGGAAGAGAATTGAGAAGAAGGTAGCAATGGTATCAACCGCACAAGAGTTATGCCAGTATTGCAAGGGCTCACATTTTATCTTCAGATGCAGCGACTTTATTAGTTTGCCAACTCAATCAAAATATCAAGAGATACGACGATTGCATTTGTGTTTCAATTGTTTGAAAAATGGCCACAGCAGTAAAGATTGCAGATCATCAGCGTGCAGAAAGTGTTCGAAACGTCATAACACGCTACTGCATCACGAGTTGGAAAAATCAGAGTGCACGAGTACAAGTGAAACAAAGAATGAGCTCAACTCGCCAGTGGTTACTCATTGTACGCAAGGAATTACTAGTTTGGTAATTCTGTCAACAGCACAGGTGTCTATATATGACAGCCAAGGCAAAACACACAAGTGTCGAGCTCTACTAGATCCCGGATCGCAAGTTAATCTAATAACAAAGGAATTAGCGCACAAGCTTGGACTTGCATGCAAAACCGTTAAAGTGCCGATAAGTGGAGTTAACAAAATCCAATCAAATGTAAGTAACAAAGTTGAAGTTAAAATCGGGTCAATTGCGAACAGCTTCAAAACCAATTTGGAATGTTTGGTTTTACCAGCTATAACAGAAAAACTTCCACAGGTGAAAATTAAAAACAAACTTGAGGTCCCTAGTCACATTCAACTAGCGGATCCTACATACGACATACCTGGTAACATAGACTTGCTTATCGGAGCGAGCCATTTCTGGAAATTGCTTTGCGTGGGACAAATCACTGTATCCAAAAATCATCCAATACTTCAAAAAACAGTACTTGGCTGGATCATAGGAGGAGAATTGGTAAATCAGAATCATAACAAACCAGCTACAACATGTCACCTTCACACTACTTCAACATTGGAACATCAGATGGAGAAATTTTGGAGAACGGAAGAAATACTTCCTAAATCACATTTAACAAAGTCAGAAGAAATGTGTGAAGAACAATTTGTGTCTACAGTTCGAAGAGACCAAGACGGTAGATTTATAGTTGGCCTACCAAAAAAAGCAGAAGTAAGTTTGGGAGATTCTAAGAATGAAGCAACAAGACGACTATACTCTCTGGAAAGCAGGTTAAGCAAGAATACAGAATTAAAAAAGGCTTACAATGATTTCTTAGATGAGTACGAGATCTTAGGTCACATGTCACCATACGTACCGCAATCGGTAATACAGAAAACTGAACCTCACTACTTACCACATCAACCAGTAATTCGTGCAAACAGCCTCACCACCAAGATGAGGGTAGTTTTTGATGCGTCAGCCAGAACTACGCAAGGAACATCTCTCAATGATAAGCTGTTAGTGGGACCGAATCTTCAGGAAGACATATTAGATATCATGATGCGATTCCGTATACACGAATATGTAATCACAGCCGACATTGCCATGATGTTTAGGCAGATTATGGTTGCAAAAGAAGACAGAAACTTACAATGCATTTTGTGGAGAAAGAATCCAAGTGAAATTGTTCAAACCTTTACATTGAACACCGTAACATATGGCACGTCATGTGCACCATTTTTGGCAATGAGATGTTTGAAGCAACTCGCCTTGGATGAGCATGCAAAATATCCAACGGCAGCGCGAGCTTTACTACGAGATTTTTACATGGACGATGTGCTCACCGGAGCGCATTCCTTAGACGAAACCGTATTGCTTCAGAAACAACTTACTCAATTATTATCAAAAGGAAAATTCATTCTTCGAAAATGGAGATCAAGTGATCCGCATATACTGCATCATCTTTCAGAGGAAAGCAAAGCAGATCCATTACTGGTAATTGACAAACAAGAAGCAGTAAAGACACTTGGTACATTATGGAACTCTGGGGATGATTCTCTACAGTACAGGGTGATCGAAAGAAGTAATCAAAAGATTACCAAAAGAAACATTTTGTCAAGCATAGCTCAAATATATGACCCACTAGGTTTGATAGGTCCAATACTTATAACAGCTAAAGTTATTATGCAAAACTTGTGGAAGTTACAGTTGGGTTGGGACGAGGCGATACCTCAGTCACTGTACACAACTTGGACTACTTATTACACGTCACTTCCACAGATTACACGTGCCAAGAAACGTCAACCCACAGAACAAATCTCGAAAAATAGAACTACATGGCTTCTGCGATTCATCTGAAAAGGCATATGGTGCTTGCGTTTACGTTCTAAGCTACAATGTTTCAGGTGAGGCCACCGTAAACTTGCTGTGTTCAAAATCAAGAGTGGCCCCACTAAAAATCATTACAATACCGCGTCTCGAACTGAACGCCGCAGTGCTGCTCTCTCGGTTGATTGCTGTGGTACGCCGAGCATTAGAAGACAAGGTTGGAGATATATACCTTTGGAGTGACTCAACTATCATATTGTGTTGGATTAAAAAACATCCAAGCGATTTAAAAACATACGTGGCCAATAGAGTGGCAGAAATTCAGGACCTTACAAATGACATGACATGGCTTCATGTACCTACATTGGATAATCCAGCAGATCACCTTTCTCGTGGTATTAAGACTGAGAAAATTTTGGAAAATGAACTATGGTGGAAGGGACCATCGTGGTTACCCGAACGCAACAGTTGGCCAGAGCAGGCAATAGATTTTAGTATTCAGACTCCAGAACAAAAACCTGCTGTCACGTTATCTGTGATGTATGCAGCACCGGACGTTCTGAACAAGTTTTCTTCATACGACAAATTAAAACGAGTAATAGCGTATTGTCTTCGATTCATCAATCTAAAAAAGGAGAATCATCAGGGTGGTTCTTTGACTGTCGAAGAATTGCAAAGAAGCGAGTATTCAATTATTCGTATGGTTCAACGAGAAGTGTTTTCAGAAGAAATAAAGTCTTTAAAGAAAAACCAGCCGATTAGTACCAAAAGCAAATTGCACATGTTGAAGCCTTTTCTAGACACTAATGGTCTAATAAGAGTAGGAGGACGACTCCAAAATGCGGAGATTTCAATAAGTCAGAAACATCAAATCATATTACCTTCCAGACATTTCATCACAGAGATTATAATGAGAAGAGAACATCACGCTCTTAAACATTGCGGTCCAGAACATCTTTTAAATGTAATCCGACAAATATATTGGCCACTATCAGGCAGGCGAGAAGCAAGAAAGATAACAAAGCGATGCATACCATGCTTCCGTTATAAACCAAGAAAGTGTGAAACAATTATGGCTGATCTTCCGAGATTAAGAGTTACAGATGCTACCAAACCATTCGAAACCTGCGGAATTGACTACGCTGGACCTCTACAGGTACGAGAAAGTAAACGAAAGGGAAGAATTCATATTTCGAAGGCTTATATTGCAGATTTCACGTGCTTCCATACAAAAGCTATACATTTAGAGCTAGTCAGCGATCTCACCACCGAGGCCTTTATGGCCGCGCTAAGGAGATTCATTGCCCGACGGGGGACCTGTTCGTTTATTTACTCAGATAATGCTACAAATTTTGTTGGAGCGGAGAAGGAGCTACGAGACATTCATGAATTCGCCAAAAATCACGACCTCGAAATATCAGATAAGTTAGCTGCTCAAAAAATAAGATGGAAATTTATACCCCCAAGGTCACCACATTTTGGTGGCCTCTGGGAGGCAGCTGTTAAGTCCACAAAGCGACACCTTCGTATTGCAGTGAAGGATGTCAAGTACACGTTCGAAGAATATTACACGTTACTCACAGAAATAGAAGCGGTATTAAATTCACGACCCCTTACCCCAATTTCCTCTGATCCAAACGATTTATCCATCCTCACTCCTGCACATTTCCTTACTGGAGACTCTTATCGCGAACCTGTCCAAAGAGATTATATAAATGTTCCAGAAAGTCGTCTATCCAGATGGCAACATTTGCAGAAACTACGTCAACATTTTTGGAATCGTTGGCGTAACGAGTATTTAAACCACTTGCAAACCATATGCAAATGGCGGAAAGGCGAAGTGAATCTTGCTGTTGGCAGTATGGTTTTACTAGTAGACGAAAACACTCATCCATGTTCATGGAGTGTTGGCAGAGTCGTAGACGTGCATCCAGGAGCCGACGGAATAGTACGAGTAGCGACGATCAAGACGGCATCAGGCATCTTTAAAAGGGCAACTCGAAAACTATGCGCTCTACCCATGGATCCCGAGAACAACGAGTGCCAAAATCAGTAATCATCTATTAAAAAGTTAATTTTATTCATTTAAGTAAACAAAAACTACATTTGTATTTACTTTCGTTTAACGACTATTTGCATTTCATTATTTCAAAAAGAATTTGTATTTGATTTTCAAGGTTTACATGATTTTCATTGTTCAAAATTAATTGTATGGCAAATTGAAGCTATTTAAAATTAAAAAATTGAAAGTATCCTTTCAAGGCGGGCGGGATGTTCGCGCTCAAATTCAAATTAAAGCTCATTTTTGCGTCCACTGTCAGAGTTCATCGTATGTCAGCATCTATAGACAGCGTTCATCGTGTGTCAGCATCGTTCATCGTTGATCGTGCTTTGGCCGGGTTCGAATTTCGTCATCTTTGTTAGTCGACACGGTACAAGCGGCGGCAGCCACCTTCGTTTACACTTTTACAGTAAATTGAAATTTAGTAGAAACTAACAAATAAAACAAGATACTTTTAAGCGAATTGTAAAGTCTCATAAACCAAAATAAAAACAAAATATTCGCAAGTAGCCGACACATGTCTTAGAAAAACCAACTATACAACAGGTAAGTGATCCCATATTGGAAACAATAAACCATCTGAAATTACTGATGAAAAAAACTTTCTAATGATTTCTCTTCCAAGTCAGAACATAAAACCCAGAGTTCAAACAAACTACATCACTCTCAACAAGAAATCAAACACATACACCTACAGACTCCCCACCACAAAGACAATCCAATTTGATGTTAAATTATTGGACACTTCCAAATTCCAACATAAGTAAGGATATTATTTGCAATTGCTATTGGAAAAACCTACCTTTATTAAAAACAACATGAAAAAAAGCAATAGTGTGTGTTGTAGCTCTGAACTAATCCCATTTAATTCCAGTAATCTCAATGCAGCGAATCAAAGGACCTTTCTTTAGTGGGCAATATCATCCTGTAGACATATCTATTATTATACCCTCAACCGTGAAAGCTATGAAGCATACTAAACAAAAACCCAAAACGAAAACCCTTTTTACTACCTCCTCAGGACTAAAAATTTTTTAAATACCATTACATCATAGAAGAAGGAACGTTGGAAAATATAAGTAAGTGAACAAATGCAGGAAAAAACAAAAATACTCTATAAAATTATTCTATCTCCTTTTTACTTCTAAAACACAAAAACCTCACTCAACTTCTGTTCTTAAAATTATAAAATTATTATTACTTTCCTTTCTATATGCGCTATTTTCAGATAAATGATGACCCTCATTACCCATTCTATACTAGATGTAAATAAAACTTTTAATATTATACATGGACCCTATTGTACTGGATCATCCACATCCTTCTAATGGGAGATATTCTTTGAGTGGACTAACTTGTTACAGCATACATCGGGACGAAAAAACATATCAAACATTACCTCTTTGGGACTAACAAGAAAAAAACGAATGAGATCAATATGCCATATAAAAGAAACTTCCCTCACTCTCCCGTGCATATCTTATCACTTGGTTTGAAATACAATTAAACAACCACTTCTTCCTTTGAATATTAATAGAATGCATTGCAGCAACCAAACCGAAAAGAAGAAATTATTCCAAAAAAATGTATATATACCCCCGACACGAAACAGAAGAGAGAAATCATTTAGAACTGAAAAACACATCTATATATACCCATTGAGTATCTATCACAATATATAAATATTCCAACCGACTTAACCCTACTTACATTAACTATTTATTACCATTAATATTTAAAGATTTCTCCATTCTATTCCCGAGTTTGATGACTTATTCAACCAAAACACCTCTTATTGCCATCTTCACCCGCACAAGAAAACTATTACTGGAACTTAAACCAATAATGTATAAATGTATGATATTAAAACCAACATCACACACGTAAGTGAATATAAAACTCTTCTTATATCTCCTAGTAATACAAGAGCTAAAAACCAAATCTATAATGTATTCGTCAACTAAAAAAACCCCCTTTACCTACTTTTAACTAATCTCAAAATTATGTCTCTGCAGCAGATTTGGTAATGGAAGGTGTGTTAACAACCATAAAGAAAATACAGAGACCAAAGACATGCTATGCACCTGCTCTTCTCTCCTTTTGTCTAACTTTTTCGGATATGTAGAGCCACCAAATAGCATTACAAAACATTAAAAAATGGGTAAGAAATTCTAATATGTAATATATAAAAGATTTAAGTCTAGAAAAAAAATTCCCCAAAAAAAATTTTAAATATCTTCTTTCCAATTAACCCCCCAGGTGGACCTCATTCATCAAGGATAGTCAACAAATGCGCTTAACTCCACCAGAAGAAAAACAACAACAACAACCACAACAACCACCACAACAAACATTAACAACAACAACAACCACTCCAACAACAACAACAACAACTACAACAACAACAAGAGGAACAAACAACCCCAGAAGAAAAAAACAAAACCAGCCATACTAATGTTCCCCCAACTGCCCTACCACTTTATATCATCACACCGGAAAAAACTATGAAACCAAAAAAAATCTTTTTTTTGATGCAACTTTGTGCCCTAAATGAGCCCAATTACCACTGCTAAACATTGAGTAGATAAAACTTTTCATTCTCTATACACTTTCCATATATCTATTAAGTAAATCCATATTGTATTACAAACTATAAGACATTAATTCAATTATTATAACAATAACTTCCTGACTAATCTCAAATGTTAAAAAACCTTTGATATTATTATTTAAGATTCCTTGGACTCTTTCAATTACTAAAAACTCCTTTTTGCAATCCTATCTCTCATCATAATTTAAAATAAACTAAGAGCCAATAATCAATAAAAATTACTAAAATTCTTAAACTAAGTAGATCTGAACATTGATGTAAATATTTATCTCAACATATACCACCAAAAAAACCCCACCACTGGATCCACATAGAGAAAAAATTCAAAAAGTTTCCCTTTTTTTTTATTTATTCAGAAAAACATTATTAAGATCATTTATTGTCTATGAAATAAAAAATTAAAAACTTCTATGCTTGTTGCTTATTTGTTATTGTTTTCAGAAAGGTTCAACCTTCCCCCTATTATGATTTATTGTTTCGTCAATAGTATTTTGCAAGATTTCTCTAATGTTCGCAGACATATCCTTTAAAGGACTCGTTCTAATTATATTGAAACTTGGATATTTCCGTACTAACCAAATTGTAAAAGTTTCCAACAATGTGAATAAGAAACTACGTCTCTTATGACCACCCATACTCCGTGTGGCTACCGATACTTCATGATCCAAAGATTTCTCATGAACATATATGCCATTATCCTTGTGTTTCTTCATGAATTCAATTGTTTGTCTACATGATTTGCTCGGTAGTGTCAAATTGATAAACATCGTATTACAATTCATACACCTGCTGTAAAAAACCGAATCAAATGTTGGACTGTGAACTTTATCCTTGACTCTACTATGCAAATGTGTTCTAGCTTTGTTCATAATTTTATTCGCAATGTTAGTGTCTAGTCTGCCATAGTACTTTTTCCATGCTTTCTTATTTTTCTCTGAGATCCCTCTTGTATATGGCAATGATGTTTTGGCCATAAAAATCTCTGATTTCTTTTTGATCAATTTTAAGTGATGGCCATCCGAATTTATAGGTGTCTCAAAGGGGCCACTATGGGATTGACTTTCTTTATTCAAGAGATCAAGTATGTCTTGTGTGCTTTTGTCTTTGTATAAATTCTGGTCTTTCTTATGAATCATATCGTAATAGTTGTTAATTTGTATTACATATTCCGATAGGGCCGGATTAGACCTGATTTTCTGTAGAGAGTTATCTATTCTGGAGTTAATATAATTCCTCGGGTAATTATTTTCTATCAGCATATTTTTGCATTTGTTTATGTTCCGGATGAAAAATTCCGGGTCGCTTAATAATATAATTTTCTTAATTCTCTCTTCAGCTGTGGCTGATAACATTATGTCACTGTGAGCAGACAAAAAATTCACCATTCTATTCGATGAGTATGTCTTCTTGAACCAATCTGTGGCAAATAAATTGGGAAGTCTAAAGATCGTGATTTCCAAGTAATTAATAGAATTGTAGGTTGGTTCTTCCAGCTCTATTGTAAGTTCAATCAACGTATTATTGCCTTCCCTGTTTTCAATCTCCAGTGAAATCGCTGTGTTACAAATATAGTCTCTAATTATGGTGATTTCATCTTTTTTTGCATAAATTAAGATATCATCAACATATTTGTGTATGAACCCAATATCTTTTCCCTCAAAAAATTTTTTACATTTTTGAAACAGTAAATCCATGTATAGGTCAGCCATCACCGGAGAGATTGGGCTGCCCATAGCTAAACCTTTCGTTTGTTTATATATTTGATCTTGAACTTGAAAGTGAGTAGCTATTTGAGTAGTCAATTTTATTAATTTCTGTAGTAATTCAATCGAGATTTTATGTTTGTCAAAGATATCCTTTCCAAACTTTCGGACAATGTGTTGTTTCGTAGTTTCTATTGGTATGTTAGAGAACATATCCACTACATCAAATGACGCTAAAATATATCCCTCCTTTATTTTTATATTCTTCAAAATTTCTTTGAGATGTACCGAGTCAATTATATTGAGGGTCGGGTCCTTGTAAGGGATGAGAATAGCCGCCAGGTATATTGCTATATAATTAGATGGGGAGTTCCTAATATCTACTACCGGTCTCGTCGGAAACCCTAGCTTATGAACTTTAATAACTCCATACAACTTCGCAAAAACAAAATCTGTTCTGCCCAGATTTTGTAGAGATGCAAAATTGATGTCTTCATCTTTCATTGTTTTAATGCTTAATCCAATCTGTTTAATATATCTACGGGCTATCGCTGTTAATCCTTTAAGAATAACTTCTCTGTCCTGTGTATCTTTATGGAAATACTTACCCTCTAGTCCCTTGACTAAATATTCTTCAATCTTTTTGTAATAGTTACTCTTATCTATTGCAACTGTGATTTTTCCTTTATCCGCTTCCGTAATGATTATATGCGAATTTTTAAGCAAAAAGTTTTCTGTCACTTGAATTGCCTCCCTAATGATCTTATCCGATATGTGTGTTTTAAAAGAGTTATTTTTAGATATTTCTTTATTGATTTCTGAAAATCTCTTTCTGATATCTGTCCAGTGCATAAAAGGATCTTCCTCTTCAGCATACAATTCCAAATAAAGAGTCTCATTTATGATTTCCAAAAAGGGAATCTTATAATTATTGAATTGTGGATGTGCGAACCCTGGACCATATCCCAAAATAATTTCCGACAATTTAGGGAATTTTAAGTCTGTTAAATTCATAAAACTCTTTTGAACCATTTTGATGCAATAAAGATGTTGCTTTGCTGACAATTCATTAAATCCGTTTCTTCTCCTCTTGCATTTCATCCCAGTCATCTTGTATTCCAAGTTAAGAAATGCAATCTCCTTTTTAATTTTAAGGAACCAAATGAGTATTCGAGGTCCAGTTTCGTGCAACTTTCTGCAAGAAAAAAACGATAATACAACAACCCAAATCCTACCAGGCTCTACACTAGAAAAAAATTCTAGACTAATTTAACAAGGAGTTGTTATTCAATCAGCTATTCTCTTCCACCCCCCTTTCTTCTCTCTTTGTCCTCCCTTAAAACCTACTTTTAAATAAGATTAGATAAGATTATACATCTATTATTTAATAGCTAATACCTAAAACCCCCGTTTACATTATTATATACCATTTCCGACATAGCACCTCCAATATATAAGATATGAGACAATGAAGAAATTGATAAAAAACTGGACTCTCTGGGTGTAAAAAATTAACATAGTCAAAAAAACCAAGTTAGAAACAAAGAAATGTGCTTAATAGGAAGAATCCATTAGATTAACAAAAAACGACTATTTGTTAATAAAGAAATAATTTTGATTAACCAGAAAAAATGTATATATAAATATATATTCGGTAGGAATCGTTGGTAAGAACCAACTCTACTTGTTACACATCTCAACAAGCTGGATGTCGGGGTATTGAGATTTGGTCCCCAAAAAAGAGACCTTCACTGCTTCTTGGCCAGTATTTCGGTGCAGTGAGGTTCTACTTCCGAAAACATGTGTCTAGTTTCAGATTGGCAGTTTTCATACATCAATCCCCTGTTCCGTAAAAAACTAAAAAAATAAAGGCGATCCATCCTTCTTCACATTCTGCACCTTTACAAGTTAAGATACTTGCAAAAAAACAAAACATAAAAACCAGACATCACACCATAGTCGAAGTACTTTTGCACTGGCAATTCCTTCCAAGAGAACCATTTTCACACTGGTCAATCCCTCATGTATGGGTTGGAAATTGAGAATTTCAATTTATTAATAAAAAGAAAGTCTGATAAAAAGGAAAAAGCGCGACGATGGAGGCATTGACCAACTTAACAGTTGTTATTTATTTTTTTATATTTTTTTATTATTTTTTTATTTTTTTATTTTTTTATTTTTTTTTGTTAATTCAATGGATTCTTCCTATTAAACACATTTTTTAGACTCTAATTCATTTTTTCTTGACTGTGTCAAGTTTTGCACCCAGAGAATCCGTTTTTTTCGGTGTCTTAAAACCAATATATCAGAGTAGCAATGTCAGTAGTTTTTGGAATAAGTGATCGGGGGGGTTAGGAATTGGCCATCAAATAACAGATGTATAACCTTATTTAATCTCATTAAAAGGGTAGGTTTAAAGGATTGTAATTTGATTGGGTAGATAAAGGTAGTTGAATTAATAAGAATTTTTAGTTAGATTAGACTGGAATATTTCCAATTTTGGATCATAATGGGATATGGGATGGATGGTTAGAGTCCAGAATAAGGGATTAGTATAACCCAGTAAAGCTAGATGGCGACGGCGTTAAGGTTTTGATAGAAGCTGCACACAAAAGGGAACATATTGATGGGAATATTATGGTCCCAAATTTTTTCCTTTCCTGAATGAGATCAACTGTTTGATCGGGACAAGATTTAAAATGGTCCAGTTGAATTTCAAACAACTGTTTGAAATATCTGATAACATCAGGATATAAATTCATTTTTTGGCTTGTAGGACATAAGAAAAGAATTATGACCGGAATAAGTAGTGGTCAGATAATAAAATCACTGTTAGCCAACTGATAGGATATTAAGGGTTTAGGTTGTAAAATTAGAAGAGTACAATTTTTAGGTATTTGTGGCTGTGGTTGTCTTAATGGAGTTTAACATTGGGATGAGCCAAGACCACCTATACTTCCAGGCCATGCACAAACATTTTGTGTATGTGTGAAGTAGTCTGAGAAATTTGCCGCGGAACTGTCAGTCTAGTGCAATTTCGAGCAGACTACACTACCGAAGTCGTGTAGTCTGCTCGAAATTTACTTGTTTTCTTGGTTTTTTGTTATGTTTTTTGTTCGGATCGCGGAGTGTGGGCTTTAGAAGCCGCCACCGGTTTAAAACCAGACGTGTGTGTCGTTTGTGGGGGAGTAAAACTCTTGGAACCCCCGAAATCCAATCGACGAAACAATGAAAGTTGACACAAGCCGCCTAAAGAAGGGCACGTTGGAAGTTCCGCCCGAACGTCAACACCGAATCGATCGATTGCGCCAATGCACCCGCCCCGAACTGATCCAGGATCTAACCAAAACTGAGACGTGAACCTTCGCCAAATGCGAACTCTACCACTGGCTCGATATACTCGACATTTTCGACGCAATTCTCGACGAAGCGACGGAAATCAAAGAACAAAACGATTGGCTGTTGGCATACGATCAGACCTTCAACGAGGACGACCAGCGCCTGCTGCTCCTCGTCCTTAACTTTACGACGCTCCTTATCGAACATTCGTTTTCGCGCCACCTGTACAATTCGGTGGAACATTTGACGCGTTTGTTGTCGTCGAGTAGCATGGAGATTGTCCTGGGCGTTCTAAATCTGATGTACAAGTTCTCGCAGCGAAGCAACTTTATTTCGCGATTGAATAGCGGCAAGAAGAACTCGCTACTGACGCGGCTCAATCACATTGCAGAGGTTTGTACCACCCCCGACTGAAGAAATCCCCTTTTTTTTATCCTATCTTCCCTTTGAAAAAGAACTGGGGCGGCAAAGATTGCGATTTCGGTTTGGCCAACTGTTGCCGTCACAACATCGAGCTACCCGCGTCCGCTTCGACCTTCTTCTACAAATACTACGACCAGGAGGGAACGCTTCAAACGATCGAAGTTCCGGCGTTGGATCAGTACGTTAAGCAGGTGGCCGAACTGGCCAAGGAGATTTGTCAGAAGATCGACGGTTTGGACGAGGATCAGAAGGTAAAGATCAGATTAAGAAGAACACGGCCCCTTAATTCGTTTCATTCCCATTCCCTCCCCCGTCTCAGATGCACATCTTCACACGGATTCGACTGTCGCTTTCGTTTCAACGATATCCGGCCCGATTGCAGTTTGTTCAGGCGCGACTCCAGGCACTGTCGGTGCTCGTCTACTCGAATTCGCTCCAGAAGAACATTCTCACGCTGCTGTATCCCGGATTCCTGGAGGAACTGGTCGAGCTGAAGGACGTTCATCTGGTCGAGATACGTGCGGCTGCATTGCGGACCTTGACCTCGATTATTCACCTGGATCGGAATCCGCAGTTTTGCGGGTCAATCGGCTGTGGGTCGAGCACTTAACTGGTTGTCGGTACCCCCAACTGGCTGTCACCCACTAGATTCTTTTGTTACCACCTTCCCCCTCTGCAGAAAGCCCGGCTCCCGTCTCGGCATGATCATCGACGTGACTGGCGCGTCCTCATATCACGACTTTTGCCCACGCTCGTCTGAACATGCATTCAAACATATAATATTTTTTACATTAAATTACCTATTAATAGAAATTTATTGCATTATTAAATATTTATCTTTCATTAGCAATTAAAATTTTTTTTACTTTTATTCATCATATATTGACTTTGTTAATTATATTATTGAATTCTGGAAAGAATATATTTATTTTTCGTTGTATTTTTTTCCTTTTAATAAACTCAATTCTTATTATTACTATTAAATAAGTATTATTATTTATAAATATTTATTGTTTATTTCGTTTACCGCTTTCAATCCCAATCTTTTCCAAAGAAAAAACTCGAAGTAAAGCACAAATCAAGAGAAAAAATTTTCAGACTACTTAGCCCCTTGAAAGTGTTAGTGCGAGATAGTACTTCATGGCCTGGAAGTATAGGTGGTCTTGGATGAGCGCAATACCTCAGAGATGATGCAATTCTTTGACATTAGACAGCAATTATGGACTGGGGGTAGAAGTCTGCTTGAGTTGGTTGGTTTGAGAATGTTTTTGATCACATTAAAGTGAAATCTAAACTGGATTGGATTGATATTTTTCTTCGCAAAAGTTTGCAAGAATATGCTAACAAAGTGATTGTAGTCTACAAATAGTTTCGGGTTTTCTTTTATTGTTTTCGTCCTGCGAAGTGAAAAATTTTGGTTTTCAATTGAAGTTGAGGATCAAGTGAGAAATTGCAAATGGCTGATGTAATAATTGTGGTAATTACAAGGGTTAAGGGAATGTACTTGGTGGACAACGATATAATTGTTAGCGGCAATAAGGACAGATAATATAAATGGATACAAGTAAGTGCTGAGTGAAGTTTAGTAATATTGGTAGGACAGAGTATTAGGATTCGCAACAAATAAATAATGCATAATAGGTGGCAGGGGGGGAAGATATTTTTATTATTTTTTTTGGCAAACAATTTGTTTGTGTACTGTACGTTAGAGACTCATTTTTGAGTATGAAGTTTTTTGTTTTTTTGTTTTAATTACACCTCATATAGTTACATATATGTATATGTTTGAGGTGAGTCTTTTAAGTCAAGTTATTTTGTTCTTACGGCATAAGTAAGTTTACTATGTCTCTCAAATCTATTATCTGGTAGACAATATAAATCAATAGCCTTTAAATATGCATCCTTTATATGCATATTAGTTAGATTTTTAACCCTCTTTTTATTTGTCCTTCCAAGAGCCCTGATGATATATCGTGGCTGATATTGCAACATGTATGCTCGGCCGAATTATAAAGCTTGAAATATTTTAATTTTCAATTAAAGTTCCTCCCAAATTTGTTTTTCCTTGTTAGCTGCAGTATTGGTCCACTTCTTTTTCAAGAAGTGATGAAAGCATAAACTATATTAAACAAAGTTATGATGTTTATATAAAAAAAAGATATTTTTTCCGATGAATTATATTCAGAGTTAGTTTTTGTTAATTGTGGAAAATATGAGCCCGGACAGTAATCTGTAAAGGATTTAGATGTGTGGGGAGGGGGGATTTTTTATAATGCTTTTAAATTTTTGTCATTTTTGCTGCATTGGCCTCAGGGGATTAGTATCAAAGTTTAAACGAGATGAATTTCACTTTAAAGACTTTTTTCGGTAGCTTATTATATATAGGAGGTTTTAGTGCATAGTTTTGGGGGGTTTTTTGGGTTTGATATATTAGTTTGATTAATTTTACAGTCAATAATATTTGAGGATTGTAGGGCATTATGGGGGTTTTCTTGGGTAATTTGCCAGGTAAAATTGAGCAATTAATCTAGGTTTAGAGTAATAGGAAAAAGTAAAGTCACACTGGAAAGAAAGTAGATTTATTTTAATTTAAAGAGGATTATCAAAGTAAATATTTTGTATAGTAGTGAATTTCTTAGTAGTTCTAAAAAAAGGGGCAAATGATGGATATATTCGAGTGTCTATATTTTTGTTTTTTTACATATAAGTGGATTAAAGTCCTAAATTCTGGAGAAGAAACAGTTCAGACATGTGATGAACTTAGTTGATTTGGATGTATGTAGAAAAGACATGCATGCAGATCCCACAATTTACTAATGGAAAGCCAACTGTTAAGTTGGTCAATGCCTCCATCGTCGCGTTTTTCCCTTTTATCGGATTTTCTTTTTATAAATAAATAGAAATTCTCAATTTCCAATCTATAATGAGGGATTGACCAGTGTGAAAATGGTTCGCTTGGAAGGAATTGCCAGTGCAAAAGTACTTCGACTATGGTGTGATGTCTGGATTTTATGTTTTGTTTTTTTGCAAGTATCTTAACTTGTAAAGGTGCAGGGTGTGAAGAAGGATTGATCGCCTTTATTTTTTTATTTTTTCATTCATATTAATTTCGATTTTTTTTTCCTTTTGTTGCTTTAATTCATGTCTTATTTGAACCGATCCTTCCATTTCCGGATTATTATTTCTGTTTGGTTTACCTAGTTCTCATCCGTAATTCGTTATTTTAGGTAGGCAGTGCCTGGATGCGGAGGCGAAGCTGCAAATATGCGATTTATGCGGTAAGTCCGTAGACTTGAGATTTCATATCCTATATTCTAATTCTAACCTTTTGCATACTTTCCTTAGATTCTGGATATGAGAGCGGTCAACGTTCTTCGCATCGGAAAGGAGAAAGGAAGGTATACCATAAGTATCATATTTTTTTCAATAATAACGTTCTTCTTTTCCAGACGTAATATACGTCCGGAATGTTTTCAAAAAAACTTTGCCTAGCGTCTCAACTATACAGCGATGGTACTCCAGTATAAATTGTGAACCCGGATTTCTAGAAGAAGCTTTCAATACGCTTCGAGCGAAAGTTTCATCCATGCGCATGAAAAACAACGAGTGCATATGCTCTCTCATAATAGATGAGATGAGTATTATGAAAAAAATTGAGTTACTCGGTAAAAGAATAAGAGGATTTGTAGACCTAGGAATAGAAAATGCTCAGGAAACTGATGAAGCCACTCAGGCCTATGTTTTTATGGCAGTATCAATGAATGGTCACTGGAAATTGCCTATAGCATATTTCTTTATTCACTCGCTGAGCGCAAATGAACGTGCTAATCTAGTTTTAACAGCTATTGGAAGATTACAAGCAATTGGAGTTAAAATTGCTTGTGTAACATGCGATGGTCCGTCTTACAATAAGTCCATGATAAGAGCTTTAGGTAGTAACATAGACCTGCCAAATGCACGACCATTTTTCGTAACAAAAGAAAATCCAGATGACAGGATATTTACAATGCTGGACGCTTGCCATTGCGTTAAACTAATTAAAAATCACTTTGCTGCAACCGAATTAAAAGCTGCAGCTGGAAATATTGACTGGAGATATATTAAAATCTTATATGAAATGCAAGAGAGTGAATGCATAAAGTTGGGAAACAAGCTCTCAAAACTTCATCTTGAATGGCAAAGCAATAAGATGAAGGTGAAATATGCTACCCAAACTCTGAGTGCTAGTGTTGCAGATGCGATTGAATTTTGTAATAAGGGACTGCACTTAGAAGAATTCGAAGGCTCCGAAGAAACAGTCGAATTTATAAGAAAAATCGATCTTGCTTTCGATATCTTAAATAGTAGAAATCAGTTTTCGAAGGGAACAAAAGGGCCGTTAAGAGCATCTAATTACACCCAACGTTGCGAAGAGATAAGAAAAATACAAGAGTATATTGTCTCTCTAAGAACTGATGGAAAACCAGTATACAAGTCTAAGATAGGCACGGGATTTACTGGTATAGCAGTTGGTCTGCAAGTTGTGAAGGAAATTTACGAGGAACTCTGCGTAAAAAAGTGCTTCTTAAAATATGTCTTATCATATAAATTAAGTCAGGACCATATTGAATTATTCTTTTGCACAATCAGAAGCAAATCGGGATGGAACAACAACCCTACTGCAAGACAATTCGTTACAGCAATGAAATCTTTGTTGACTCATGCTCAAATAACAAGTGCTGGAGGCAACGTCCAAGAATTGGAGACATGCAATTTGCTTCAGGTATCTACCAGCACAATAAGCGTCACCAAAAATGGACAGAATATGCTCTTGGACTCAACGGATAATTTGAATCCACCATCCGAAGAATTAGATTTAGATGAAATTATGACACTATTTCGTATAACGGAATTATCAGAGTTTCAAGAATCTGCAGTAGGCTACATTAGTGATTATGTAGTTAAAATGGTCAATAGGGTAATCAAATGCACGGAATGTAATCTTGCTTTATTGGCAGAACATGCTGGAGCTGCACCGGGAATGAACAATTTGATATTTCAAAAGACACGAGGAGGACTTATTTTGCCATCAGCGGACGTTACATATATATGCAGTAAAACCGAGAAAGTAATTCGCGCAAATTCATCTGAAATAAATTTGATTTTAACCCATAAGAACGTAATGGAAAAATTAGCTATATTGACACTGCGCGTAATTAATTTTGATAAGATTTTCCCTAGCCTTATCACTCACATTAAGGAAATGGAAGTAGATACTAACCATTTATATAAACTGACAAAGTCCATTATAAATGCCTATTTAAAAATAAAAATAGGGTACATCGTTAGACAACGAAACTTCCAAAATAATAAACTGCTGCGATCTCGATTATCTCGGACCATAATTTTTCAGAATCACTGAAATTTAATCGCCATATATCACCGAGATCCAACTGCACAATTGCTTCAGATGAAAAATCACTAGCTAATTGAAAATTACGAATAAAATATGAAGACCTTATTTACAAAAAGGGATATATAGTAAACCCAAAAAAGTCTCAGCAAAGACACGGAACACAAGATCATCAGCGACACACAGGAAATTAAAAGGAGCGGCATCTCAATTGAGATTTCAACTGACAAAGAAGAACCACAACATCCCACATTAGCCTAAATCGAAGCAGCCCTATATGACTAAAAACTAAGAAAGCACTGGGATTGAAAAAATACCATTTAAACTTTTGAAAAACGGTGTCACGGTAAAATTTGGACAGAGGACAAAATATCCAAGGATTGGTGACAAAGTATCATATGTCAGTATACGCTGACGATATAAACATCTTCGCAAGATCTTTCCCTAATGCTAAGGACGTATTTGTCAGACTTGATGCAGCGGCAACAAAGTCGGATAAAGCAAACAGCGTAATGACGCAAACAAGAAAGATATATACTATATATATATATATATATATGTATATCTAGTAAAAGACGTCAATGAAACGGACGAAATCGAATCGAATAAAACATATTATTCGGTACTTCCAATAACGGAATCTAAGAAAGCGCACATGGATAATAAGCTACGAGTATATAAAACTTATATAAAAATTAAAAAATTTTCAATTTACCCATTTTAAAAAAAAAACTATAGGTACTCTAAATTTACGGCAACCCCTAACTGTACAAATTCACAAAAAGAAAAAGTATTTCGCGGTATTAATAATTTTATCAAATTTAAGGCAGAGATAGCTGAGAAGTAAAATAGTTACTATGTATAGTTAATAATAAAAATAACGAATTATAGTTTTAAAAATCAATGTAAGGCAGAGACGACTAATAGATAGTTAGTTAGTTAAACGAAAATAAAAAAATTATAGTTTTTAAAATTTCTTCCTCACACTATTTCAAAACTTCCATTTATCTAAATAAAGAAATGAGATTAGTAGACAATATATCAATTAGTAGAGAAAAGGCCTTACCCGTTGTCGCATTTTTCTGTCCATATCACATTCGCCAAATGCGTGAACGGTTGTTGGAGATACTCGCGTCAAGGATGAAAGGAGCTACTGGCGGTCCCAAGATGTTTTAGGTTTGGTTCAAATTCGAAAGGAATCTGGAATCAATTAAAAGCGGTGATTTAATTATTGTTTTTTTTTTATATAATATTAATTTAATTTTTAGATCCTCCCAAACAGTGCAACCTTGACGTGGTTGGGAGGCTTAATGATACTAACAATAAAATCGCGTCAATTCTAAATACATACATATGTATTAATTGAGAAATATGTGAATTTCTACAATTGATGCGGATGTACGAATAAGTTTTGTTCGTGAAGATTTTAAGGGTGTGGATTCCTGATTAAATTTAATTAAGTGCATTAAATTCCCTTCGGCAAACTAAATCTTATTCTGTAAATGACTAAATTGGGAACGAACGAATTTAGTATAAACGTTTGAAGGTTTCCTAAGCTAAAAACTTTTTAAATTAGTGCACTAAATTGAATTTAGCCGCGAATCCACACACAACCGTAGTATCTAACTAATGCACTGCCACTTTTTCCCAATATTAAAATAATTACTTACTTTTAGACCTGGAGTAACATCAACGATCATTCTTTGCTATCCGGCAGCCCGAAAATCGCTAAATCGGCGGCATTTTCGACTTCAGTAAATGATTTGCGAAGTTCGGTCGCTGGTCGTTGACAATGTGATCGCTTCCTCGAGATTTGTGTCGAGCTTGCGAACGGCGTCCTTCCAGGATCAATGTCAGAATTATCAATCCATCTTTTGGGGTCGCACCTTCCGGGACGTGTAGATGAATATGACTATAAACAATCAAAGTTCTGTGGTTTATCGTTCAAAAATTTGCGCAATGAAAAGCTCTTACCTTGCTTGCAGAAAAGTATTTTCATCTGCAACATTTTTGATGAAATTACGAGCCACTGTCAATGCAATTTGTGCCGACTCTTTCATAACATCGCCTAAATGACCGGTTATATGCAGGGAACCGTCTCCACGGTCATCCTTTTTTGTCGCGATCAGTTTCCGTTTTGCTGTTTCTATGCATAGAGTTGAACCGCCCATTGCAGTCCATACTAAGCCCAATACAACACCCGGCGGTGTTTCTTGATAAATTCAATCTTGCGTGAATATCGCTTTGCCTAGGAATGAGTTTAAGTTTTATTCGGTTATTTAAACGTGTTCGGGTTCTTTTTTCACAATTTTGAATGCTGTTTTTCGAATTATCTGAAATTGGAGTTTGGTTAGTATCGATCAAAAGATCAGAACTATTTCGACGACAAACCTTTTCGATATGTTTCTGTAAATTCCTTACACCAGACTGTTGGGTCGTCGCAACTTGCGATCACTTTAATGTCACGACGCAGTGTAAACACCCGACCAATTACACCAACCTCGGCGCGTCAAAATTGTGATCGCAGGAACCACCGCGACCAACTTCAGAGAAGAGAAGAGAGAGAAAAAGGGAAGAGGATTTTTGGTCTCGTTGCTTCTTGTGGTGTTCCATCGTGCAGAAATGAAAATTTTTGGTTTTTCTGGCTGAGAAGGACGCGAAAATTTCCCGACGAGTCAGATTGGTGCGCGGTCCGTGTGAAATTCGCGACTTTTGGCGATTTTTGTGGAGCGGAAACGTGCGAGATTGCGAAAAAAAAAACTTATGCCTCGTGATAGGAGTGGCATTAAAATCGGTAAATCGCAACGCGAATAATTGCGTTTAACGGAGCTTTTCGAGAGGGTAATTGTAATCCCGTCGAACGAGACGAACGGAAATTTCCGACCCGGGGAAAAAAGAAGAAAAAACAAGCGATCGCGTGAATGAGAAGTGTCGAAAGAAGAAAGTTTTTGCGATATTTACCGCGCTTGTGGTTTGTGGTTTTTTTTTGTAAATCGAAGATTAAAAAGGTGCTGATACTGTTCTGGGTTGAAATTGAGTGTTAGACGAATGTATGCCGCGTGGTTATTTCAGTCCGGATACCGGAGAAGTTCGGAGAAGTGATAAAATGGAATGAGTGGGCGGTGAAAGTGAGCGAAACTGCAGATTTGTGCAACAGAATTTTTTTTTTCCAGCTTATCGAAATAAGAACCGTTCGCTGTTTGGTTTTAATTAATTGCTGGAATTTAATGTCGGAAATGGAATCGCATATTTAAATCGATGAACATATTGTGGCGGTGAAAGAAAAGAAGAAGAGAAAAAAAAGAATATTAAAAGTTGAATTGGAATAAAACTGTCAGAAATGAAGTAGGATAAAAATATTAAAAGTTGAATTGGAATAAAACTATCAGAACTGAATTAGGTTAAAACTGTCAGAAATGAATTAGGACAAAATATCAGAAATGAAGTAGGATAAAACTGTCAGAAATGAATTAGGACAAAATATTAGAAACGAATTAGGTTAAAACTATCAGAAATGAATTAGGACAAAATATCGATTGATTCAAAATTGGCGAAGAATAACCTTCAGTAATGGGGTAAGTCTCCTTTCATTATTAACTTTTACCTATATTGTTTTTTTTTCTCGATATTTACTTTTCAGTATTTTTTTTTTGTGCTTGATGATTTGGTTTTATATATGCGGTTTTTTTTTTTTTATTCCTTATTTTGGGGCTGATGATTAGAGGCTAGTAGAGCCCATATAAAAATGAACCCGAGCGTGTAGCTTCCTTAGCCCCGAACCTCAACAAGGGGCCACGACGCTAAGATGTTTAAAGGACAGTCGTGGCTGAGGTAGGGTGGGCAGAGCAGGGCGCCAACAACACCAGAGCGCCCTGACAAGTCGCGAAGCCGCGCCAATCCAACCGCTTCTTGGTCTTTCACGACCAATTGGGAAAATAATCCCAATTTTTACCTACCCTTGGATAAGTCGGCGCTGATAATTTTTGTTGTATAGGTCTAGGGTTTATGGTCTGAGTCGGAGCAAGTACCCCCCCACACTGCCGTAGCTAGTCCCGGCCGCCAGCAAGAGCGTCGCACCAGCAACGACTCAGCCACCAATTCGGACGTAGGTGGAATTGGCCCTTCTTTTATTTATTTATAACAATATCAATTGAACAGAAAGTTATTTCCAATTATACAATTGCCGCAATTACAGAACAAAAATATTCTATATGTAAAATAAAAATAGAAATAAAAAGTATTATAAAAAATTAAATAATGAATTACGTATCTGAAGAACGAAAAAGAGTGACCTTTAAGTACACTTTGAATGAGTTTAAGGTAGGACTATGAAAACTAAGGCAATACAAATTAAAATAGCGAGGTAAACGAATTAGAGGAGAGTAATAGAAGCAATTAATATTGGCTTGAGGCACTGTAAAAATGTCGTGACATCTAGTGTTGTAGTCAATATTTCGCAGTCTGAGCGTATCTTTGAGATTCGAACTGAAAACAAAAACAACTTTATACAAGAATACCATATCCAAGTATAATCTTCTGTCCTTCATGCAATATATGCCAAGTACTTCGAGACGGGTTTCATAAGATATATCATGAAAGCCAAGTTTACGAAAAAGTGATTTGGTGAAACGACGTTGAACTGATTCCAAGGCTGTCACAAGATATGTAAGATAGGGATTCCATACTACTGAACAATATTCTAAATGACATCGGACTAGACTATTGAAGAGATTTAGATATAGAGTTGCGCTACAAAAAGGGTGCGCAGAACGTAATATAAATCCACATAGCCTGTATGCCCGTTTACAAACTTCAGTTATGTGCAGATCAAATTTTAATTTAGCATCGAAAATTACTCCTAAATCCTTGATGCTGGAGACTTCCAATAGAAGAGAATTGTCGATGTAATAGTCAAACTGAATGTGCGAGATTTTATTGGTGTAGATCATCATAAAGCATTTCTGCGTATTTAATGCCAATTTATTCGTAGTACACCAGGACAACAGCTTCTCGAGGTCATTCTGTAGGAGGAGGCAATCGGATTGTGCTTTTATTTCCTGAAAAACCTTTAAGTCATCAGCATACATCAAATGCATTGACTGGAATTCAGAAAGAAGATCATTAACAAATAGTATAAACAAAAGTGGGCCCAAAGTAGAACCCTGAGGAACACCGGATGGAGCCAGGTAGGGTGTTGAAATAGATCCACTGAAGATGACCATTTGCTTACGATCATTTAAATATGATTGGAACCAGATAAGAAGCCCAGTACTTAGGCCAAAAGAATTCAGTTTCCGTAGAAGAATGGAGTGATCAACAGTATCAAATGCCTTAGAGAAATCCGTGTAAATTGTGTGAACGTCGTAATGGTTTTCCAGGGAATGAGCTACAGAGTTGGTGAAAGACACCAAATTTGTTTCAGTAGAACGGCCTCTAAAAAATCCATGCTGATTAATCGATACACAGTCACGAACTTGAGAAAAAACATGTTCGTGAATAAGTTTTTCAAAAACTTTAGAAAAACAGTTAAGAATACATATTGGTCGATAGTTTTCTGCTTTATGTTTCTCTCCTTTTTTAAAAATTGGAATGACATGCGAATTCTTCCAAACACTGGGAAAAATACCCTCACATATAGAAGACGTGTAAAGCTGTGACAATGGCTCGGCAAGAACATGGCCCAATTTTTTAACAAAGATATTGGGAACATTATCCGGACCAGCGCTGCCGTTACTGTCTAAAGAATTGATGGCAATGATAACATCCTGCGCTCTAAATACTGGAATCACATTGTTCTGATCTACTATTGTGTCAGGAAGACAAGAAGTTAACGAAGACGTATAAACAGATTGAAAGAATTGAGAGAATAGCTCCACAATATCACCAGGAGTGGATGCAGTTGCTCCTGAATATGTTATGCTTAGAGGAGTAGTCCGAGTAGCACGAGAGTCATTGATATATTTCCAGAAAGGTTTATCATTACCCATGAGAAGCGAAGAATTAAGGTTGTCCACATAAAGACGAAAACTTATCTTTATTTCCTTCTTAAGCTGCTTCCTGAGGTTACCATAATTCGATGCATTGTTATGATTGCGTTCTCTTAGATAACGACGCCTAGCACGATTTTTTTCGAATAGTAGGTGAATAATTTTGGCATTAAACCATTGAGGATAGCGGTTCACTTTCTTAGAGGACAATGGAATGTTTTCGGCAATGACTGCGTCTAAGATTCTATAGAATTCTTCAACAGCACTATTAGTAGATACTGTACTCAGAGTTGTTTGCCAGTTAATGCTTCCTAATATAACAGAAAGTTCCTCATAATTGCATTTATAAAAATTACGTTTCGGACGATTAATAGGCAGCAAGGAGGTGAGAGGGTATAAGTTAAGCGAAAATTCAATAGCAGGGTGATGTGAGTCAATTGGGACTAGTCCAAGGGGAGAGGGAATAATAGTTATCTCATTGGTATTAGTATTATAAAAGATCAGGTCAAGTATTTTGTTGTTTTTGTTCGGCATAAGATTAAATTGGCAAAGGTCACAGAACTCCATAAAAGATTGCAAATAAAAGTGATGTTGGGCGAAGGTGGGCAAACATGAGGATGCATCACTACTCCACGTTACATAGGGCATATTGAAATCTCCACATATCAGGAATTTTGAACCAGGACCACACTGAGTTATAAAAAGTGAAAGTGCTTCAAAGAGTTCAGAGAGGTTTGTTGCGGATAAGCTACACGGTATGTAACAGGTGAACACAAATAACGAAGTTCTACCACATTTGATCTTAATAGCAATGCATTCAAAGTTGCAATGAAATTCAGTACATAATTCGGAAAACAACCTATTATCAACAGCTATCATGACACCACCACCATCACTTTTACTGGAGGACAGAAGATCGCGATCACGACGATATACATTATAAGACCCAGGGATCAGCTCAGAATCGAAAATTGACTTGTTTAGCCAAGTTTCCGTAATGCATATAACATCAAAAGAATTTGATAAAATTGAGTTTCTAAATGTTGTTGCCTTAGTTTTCAGACCTCTTACATTTTGATAAAAAATACTAATGACTTTTTTAACAGAGGAAGTCGATAAACTAAATGCTGATGTTAAGTTAGCTGCTCCTTGGTGACTTGGTCCGCTAGCATTATGGTAAAAACAGGGAAAAGTACATCCACTCCCATTAGCTACAGCGTGGTTGGAATGGATTCCGCCTCTACGTTTTTTGAGCGATATACAAAGTGCTTTACGCGTACAGAAACCGGCCAAAAAGCAGAATCCAAAATCTTCTCGGAATATGAAGTTGGAACTCCAAGTTTGAAGCTTACGAAGCCAAGAGTTGTAAGATCCGCATCACGCTTGGTAAGCCTACCGCATACTATAACGTCAGGTTGCACACCAAGCTTCTTCGCGACATATTCTTGTAGCATTAATTCCGTTGTTTCCACATGAAAGCGCGAAATATGCAACCATTTCAAATCAGGAATAACTTTGAAGGTTGCATCCGAAGACACGTCAGAGCCGACAATATGACTGCGATTGCTAGTTTTACGCTTGTTCTTGTTCCTAATAGGAACCGTGCTCCATGCACTAGATGAGCCTTCACCAAAATCGATTTGTTTGTTGTCGTTTACTCGATTTTGCATGTCAACAGCCGAATTAATATCAGTGCTAAGTTGCAATGCACGTTCCGTGATATTACGATTAACCGATTTCACGCTATCCGCAGAGAGTTTAGCGGACCGCGTTTGGATTTTTTCAGGTATTGGCGCACCCACATTTGCGGTTTTGCGAGTTCGAGGTCTAAGTCGCGTTATTGGTGTTATAGTCCCGTCCGCATTGATAATTGGAGCTGCCAATGTTGATGTTGATGCCGATGACGGTGCAACAGAATCAGTCAGACTTACTGCAGACAAATTTGTAAGCGCCGGCTCCGGCGCGCATACATTTTTGAAGTCAGTCAATGCAGCATCGAGTTTTTTTTGGAGCAATTGAAATTCCCCGTGTAGAGTCCGTACTGTTGCTTTTGCCCTTAATATTTTCGTGGCATACGCAGATGGTGACGAAGGCCGGCAATTTGAACAGAACCAGTACAGGCCGTTATCTGAATTCACAACGGCATCACCTACACTACCAGAAAGCCCGATGCACTTGCTGTGAAAAATCTTTCCACATAAACCGGAACAACAAAGAAATGGTGTTTTATTGGCCGTATCGGCACAGGCTGTTTCACTGCACTTAGCCATTAAAGTACTAACACCGAAAATAGGTAAACAACTTGATAAAAAATAAGTCGAAACTATGCGCAGTATTAGGAAACACAACCGATCGCGACAATTTTATGTGGTAAGCCCGAACCTTCCTTTTCCTTTCGACTATTTTGACTTTTTCAAGTCGAAATAGTCCTTCCAAGGCCTAAAACACAACAAATGGCGCCCAACGTGGGGCTAGCCTAAGCTACGCTACGTGCACAGAGCGTAGCCCATCAACACGCGCGAGCTCTGAAAAATTCCGTGCAAAAGTGATGGGCAAAAGGACTTAATTTCGTCGTTCTGCGACAGCAAGTTTTCGCCTGAACGGCAACAGTCCAAGTGGTACAAGCTTTGTCGATTTTTCAACAGCCAATCATCTGGTCGATCTTATATGGAGGCAATGTGGAACGGACCTATTGACGAACCGTCTTGGCAACCTTTAGGCGCCAATTCGGTTCCATAGGAAAGGAAAACATTGTCTGTATGTGAGATTGATTAGATGTGAGTTGTGACAGACCTTGTTTTCTAAGTTTATTCCACGTTTGTCTTGCAAGTACCCTTTTGAGTGCTGGGCATGCCCTGTCTAGGCGGGCGTGTCGTCAGACAATCGGGAACAATACTTGTAGGATATTGGTGAGTTTGAAGGAGGGAAATTTCGTCGAAATTTCGGTAAAGTACCTTATTTCCTTATCCATCCTTTTAGAGTTCCTTTGTAACGTAGAGTATTTTTTTTTGTAGAAATAACGTAGAGTTTTTTTTGTATTTAAAATTTTTCTAAGTCTTTTGTTGACAGATTTTAACGTAGTTTTTTTATTGCTGATTTTGATTTTTGCTTGCTAAATTTTCCCACTTTTTTTTTGCATTTTCTCATCGCGTTCCAGATTTTCCCGAGGGGTCGGAAAAGATCAAGTTCGGCTTCGCGATTTGCTCTGCAAATTGAGGGGAGGGGAAAGGTTGCGAAAACGTGAGGGTTCATTTTGTTTTTTTTTGAAGTCATATACCGCAATAATTCATATAATATTAATACACTGTAGCGTCATCCAGACATTTAAATATCACACAAACTAAGATTAATTTCGATCGATTTGAATATCGCTGATTCGTCGAGTTCCAAGTTTGTTCGGAATACACACTTCGCTTAAAATTTCTTAGTCGATTAGAATTTCTTCTCTCAATCTGCATTCGACCATTTCAAGCGCTAATTCGTTCCATTTTGCGGCATACAAACGGTTACTCAATATAGTACAATTGGTTCATTGGGTTAATTTAGACGCATTCCTTCCTCGACAAACACGAACTTTCGACGGAAATCTGCTTCTTTCCACACACTCGTTCTACTACCCGATCAACGTTCATCGCACCAGATTTTTTTTTTTTTTAAACATGCCGCTAGAACATTCACCAACGAGGGAGTCAGATGTAATCTGCACGCCGTGTCGTGAGAACATCGTCTCCGAGCAGGGTTTGACTACCAAGTGTGGTCACCAGTTCCACAAGGACTGTTTAGAACTCTGGATTGTGAACAACCACAATTGTCCGAACTGCCGTGGACATTTGGGTCCGGGGGATTATTGGCCCACTGGGAGTGTGGAGGGCGCAGTAGCTAGATCCGGCGTGAGAACCAGAAGACAGACTCGCGAGGACGGCGCAAGGTCTCTAAATGATGTAGTTTCTCCTGGTAGGTTAAATTTAGATCTTGCACCCGAGACAGCGGGCGGACACGCTCTCTACACTCCGGATGGGACAATCATCCAGGAACGTAGCACGCAAGTGCGAGACAATAGGCCATCGGATGTCTTGGGAGGCGATGGGCGAACCAGGGTTAGGTGGTCGGAGATACACGACTCACAGACACCCGAAACAACAACTACCGGGGGGGCCCTTAGCAGTCTAAGAGTGGACGATTTGGTCCACCTAATTCGTTCGGTTCTGCGAGAAGAATTGGAACAAAGGCCCACTGTGCCGAATACGCCACAACCACCGCCTGTGTATCATCCCGTGCCACCACCATCATTTATTCCTGGGCAGAATGCATCAAACGCCTACCAATTTCCACCACCGTTATTTCAGCCAAACCATCAACAACAACGTGAGCAAGTTCGGGAACAACCGGTCCGTGCGAACGCTCAGATGGGCAGTCGGGACCCAAATGGCTCGAATTTGATACCTTACAACGCTGGTAGTTCTATTCGCCATTGGCGACTACGATTCAATGGAGATGGCCAGTCGTTGCGCGCCGAGGAGCTAATTTTCCGAGCGGAATCTCTGGCTTGGTCTGATTTGGGCGGGCGCATGGATCTGTTGGTCGCGAACTTCCACCTGTTGCTTGATGGCCTGCCGAATCAGTGGTATTGGTTATGGAAGCGGTCTAACCCGAATTCCACCTGGGAGTCGCTTAAAACAACGTTTTTGCAATACTGGGGCGACCGTAGCACCGATTTCGAGGTGCGAAAAAAAATGATGACACGACGGCAAGCTCTTCATGAACCGTACCTGGTCTTCGAGCAGGAGATGACCCGATTTCGTAGCCAGCCAGATAACGAATTTTTCGAGCTAGTCAGCGGCAATCTCTTGGGCAGTATCCAACAGATAATCTGTTTCCACGACATAAGAGACCTCGCTCATCTTCGCACCTTAGTATCTCGGTACGAGGAGGTGAGGAAGGCAAATCGAGCAGCATCCTGGCAACAGCCTCGGGTACACGAGCTGGAACCGCCGTTGGTTGCTGCCGATGTAGTCGAGGATACCGCCGACTTAGCTGGCATAACCACACCTCTGAAATGTAGGAACTGCCGAAGGGAGGGCCATGGTTACCGAGACTGCGAAGAGACGCCCAGGAACATCTTCTGCTACGGTTGCGGGAAGGCTGACGTAATCAAGCCGAAGTGTACCAGATGCCAAACAAAAAACGGACCGAGGGACGAAAGGGTTTCGGGTCCTTCTCGCCCAGTGACGGACAATCCGCAAGCCCGACCAGTTTAAATGGTTCGAAGCAGGATGTCGACGATCCCCAATCCCAAATTCAACTTGATACTCCTAAGAATACAAACATTTTACCGTTTGTTAAAACCCCTTTAATAACCCCTCCCAATTTTACAACACTTTCATCTTCACCCTTTTCTGATCCTAACTCCCGTCCTGTTAGCGTAAAATCATCCTCTCCTATTTTCCCGACCCCGAATACATCACACGTCACAATATTAGCTAGAAAGAGCACTGGTACGGAGCCAGATGCTTCTCAACTGGAAGAAGACCCTATTTATCAGGAAAGTCCAAGACGTCATTCCCACCATCCTCTCAAGCCATACCATCTTCGGCTTAAAGAATATATGGAGGCGCGAGAGAGAATTTTTTCATCTACTCCACTCGCAAGTGTTGATCAAGTATCAGCACTAACGAGTGGATCCGGTCGCAGAAAATCAATCGCGCGCCTTCGTATATTCTGGAGGATGGTGCGTGAAAAAAAGAAAGCGATTCTATCGACGATTATAACTGAGCCGTTTGATGTACGTCCATACGCAAAGGTATCCTTGTACGGAGTGGACGTTAAAGGACTACTCGATAGTGGGGCGAGCATCAGTTGCTTGGGGGCAAACTCCCCACAACGCCTCCAAGATGCACAGGTGAGTTATCGACCGGTCGTTCAAGAGGTGAAGACCGCTGATGGTGCTTCACAAAAAGTTGTGGGCACGGTAGTGACCGATATTACCTTTCGTGGTATTACCAAACCCATTACCCTATACGTAGTGCCGAGCTTGTCGCAGAAATTGTACCTGGGGGTAGATTTATGGCGATCTTTCCAACTTGCTCCTAGCATCATCAGCGCGGTCGATGCTACCGATACTGCGTCGCAACTGATTGCTCCGGATGCCCACCATTTAACGCCCACAGATGTAAAGAGGTTGGAAATGGTAAAGTCCAAATTTCCATCATACGAAGTATACGGACTCGGTGTGACCAACGTCGAACAACACAGTATAGACGTTGGTGATGCAAGTCCCATCAAGCAACGTCATTATCCTGTGTCTCCTGCGATCCAAAAACTCTTATATGACGAGATTGATCGCATGAGAGCACTTGGTGTGATAGAGACCAGTCAGAGTGCATGGAGCTCGCCTGTGGTTCTCGTGAGGAAGCCAGGCAAGGTCAGGTTGTGCTTGGACTCGCGCAAAGTCAATAGTGTGACGAAGAAGGATGCTTATCCATTACCACACATTGACGGTATCTTAAGCCGTTTGCCGCGAGCCAATTTTATTACTAGCCTTGACCTCAAAGACGCCTTTTGGCAGATTCCTCTCGAGAACAAATCCAGGGAGTATACAGCTTTTACCATTCCTGGCCGGCCTCTGTATCACTACACTCGCATGCCTTTTGGTTTATGCAACGCGCCGCAAAAGATGTGTCGTTTGATGGACAAAGTCATCCCACCCGAGCTGAAGGAGCAGGTATTCGTATATTTGGACGATCTGCTGTTAATTTCTGAGGATTTCGATTCACATCTGAGGTTATTGGCTGAGGTCGCAGATTGTTTGCGAAAGGCGGGCCTAACAATAAACGTCAACAAGAGCAAGTTTTGTCTGAGAGAGGTGAAATATCTCGGATACATTGTTGGAGAAGGAGGCTTGAAAACTGATCCCAACAAAGTTTCAGCTATCGTCGATTACCCTTCGCCTAAGTCCGCACGTCAAGTTCGACGCTTTCTTGGTATGGCAGGCTGGTATCGACGATTCGTCCCCAACTTTGCTGCTACTGTTTCACCGATCTCAGACACTCTAAAGAAGTCCAACCAGTTTGCTTGGACTACAGAGGCACAAACTTCCTTCCTGATAGTGAAAGACTTGTTGACGAAGGCCCCCTTACTAATCAATCCAGATTTTAAGAGGTCTTTCGTAATCCAATGCGATGCCAGTAAGTCAGGTGTGGGTAGCGTTCTCTTTCAGGAAAACGACGACGGATCGGAATCTCCAGTGGCGTATATGTCGCAGAAGCTCACTTCCGCTCAACGCAACTACAGCGTAACCGAACTCGAATGTTATGCAGCTGTGTTGAGCGTGAAAAAATTCCGAGCCTATGTAGAAGGGACTGCGTTCAAAGTCATTACGGACCACGCAAGTCTCAAATGGCTCATGTCGCAGAAAGACCTGCAAGGACGGTTGGCAAGATGGAGTTTGAAACTCCAAGGTTACGACTTCACAATCGAGCACCGACGAGGGAGCCTGAACGTTGTACCCGACGCTCTCTCTCGTGTATACGAAGAGGGATTAAATGCGCTGATCGACGTGGCACCGATGGTGGACATGGATTCTCCAGAATTCTCTGGCAATGAATATAAAGAATTAGTGTCCACTGTCGATGCGAACGCCGATCGGCTTCCTGACGTATGCGTGAGGGAGGGTTTCGTGTATAAGCGCACAGAGCCTCACAACGATGATCCGATTGCTGAAGACAGAGCCTGGAAGTTGTGGATTCCATCGAGTCTTACGTCAGCTGCGATTGCTCAGGCGCACGAGGCAGACACCACGGTCCATGGTGGTTATGCTAAAACGCTAGAGCGAGTCAGGCGATTTTTGTACTGGCCCGGAATGGCTACACAAGTACGCACCTACGTTCTGGAGTGCGATACTTGTAAAGAGACAAAGTCCCCGAACAGACCTCTACGAGCGCCTATGGGAGAACCGTTCCAGACTGATCAGCCATTCCAACACCTTTACATCGACGTACTTGGACCATATCCGCGTACCAAACGGGGTAAAATCGCTATCTTGATCGTCTTGGATCATTTTACCAAATTTCCCCTGTTGCATCCATTGGGGCGGATCACTGCTGAAGAGATCACCAACTACTTGGAGGGGCAGGTCTTCCATACGTTTGGAACACCAGAGACGATCCTCTCCGATAATGGCTCTCAATTTAGGTCGAATGTGTTTAACTCCATGCTGAACAAATACGGAGTTAAACACCTGTACACCCCGAGCTACTCACCGCAAGCGAATGCTACGGAACGTGTCAATCAGTCCATCCTGGCCGGAATTCGAGCATTCATCACTGATGACCAAACACGATGGGATGAGAGTCTAAGCAAAATTGGATGTGCTCTTCGTAGCTCACTCCATCAAGCCACTGGATTTTCTCCTTATCAGGTTTTGTTTGGAAATCACATGATGTTGCACGGTAAGGACTACGAGCTGCTGAAGCGTTTGCGAGCGTTGGGAGAGTCAAATGTACAGCTTCGACCTCGCGAGGGAATTCCTATCGTGAGACAACTGGCGCAGACGAAAATAAGGGTCGCACATGAGGACAGTAGCAGGCGATATAATCTGCGTGCTGCTAAAACACAATTTTGTGTAGGACAAAAAGTATTCCGAAGAAACTTTTCCTTGTCCACAGCCACGCAGAATTATAACGCCAAGCTGGCGAAGAAGTTCCTCAAGTGCAGGATTCGTCGTGTGCTAGGAAACTCACGGTACGAATTGGAGGATTTAGGAGGCAAACGTTTGGGGATTTACCACTCCAAGGATCTGAAGCAGTGATCCGATGGGTATAACACCTATTGCCCGGCACTCAGTCGTGCGCATGAGACCGATCAAATGCGACAACTTTTTTTAGTCTGTTCGGCGCTGGGAAACCAACGGCGAACCGACTAATGGTGTTGGGTCGTCGCAACTTGCGATCACTTTAATGTCACGACGCAGTGTAAACACCCGACCAATTACACCAACCTCGGCGCGTCAAAATTGTGATCGCAGGAACCACCGCGACCAACTTCAGAGAAGAGAAGAGAGAGAAAAAGGGAAGAGAATTTTTGGTCTCGTTGCTTCTTGTGGTGTTCCATCGTGCAGAAATGAAAATTTTTGGTTTTTCTGGCTGAGAAGGACGCGAAAATTTCCCGACGAGTCAGATTGGTGCGCGGTCCGTGTGAAATTCGCGACTTTTGGCGATTTTTGTGGAGCGGAAACGTGCGAGATTGCGAAAAAAAAAACTTATGCCTCGTGATAGGAGTGGCATTAAAATCGGTAAATCGCAACGCGAATAATTGCGTTTAACGGAGCTTTTCGAGAGGGTAATTGTAATCCCGTCGAACGAGACGAACGGAAATTTCCGACCCGGGGAAAAAAGAAGAAAAAACAAGCGATCGCGTGAATGAGAAGTGTCGAAAGAAGAAAGTTTTTGCGATATTTACCGCGCTTGTGGTTTGTGGTTTTTTTTTGTAAATCGAAGATTAAAAAGGTGCTGATACTGTTCTGGGTTGAAATTGAGTGTTAGACGAATGTATGCCGCGTGGTTATTTCAGTCCGGATACCGGAGAAGTTCGGAGAAGTGATAAAATGGAATGAGTGGGCGGTGAAAGTGAGCGAAACTGCAGATTTGTGCAACAGAATTTTTTTTTTCGAGCTTATCGAAATAAGAACCGTTCGCTGTTTGGTTTTAATTAATTGCTGGAATTTAATGTCGGAAATGGAATCGCATATTTAAATCGATGAACATATTGTGGCGGTGAAAGAAAAGAAGAAGAGAAAAAAAAGAATATTAAAAGTTGAATTGGAATAAAACTGTCAGAAATGAAGTAGGATAAAAATATTAAAAGTTGAATTGGAATAAAACTATCAGAACTGAATTAGGTTAAAACTGTCAGAAATGAATTAGGACAAAATATCAGAAATGAAGTAGGATAAAACTGTCAGAAATGAATTAGGACAAAATATTAGAAACGAATTAGGTTAAAACTATCAGAAATGAATTAGGACAAAATATCGATTGATTCAAAATTGGCGAAGAATAACCTTCAGTAATGGGGTAAGTCTCCTTTCATTATTAACTTTTACCTATATTGTTTTTTTTTCTCGATATTTACTTTTCAGTATTTTTTTTTGTGCTTGATGATTTGGTTTTATATATGCGGTTTTTTTTTTTTTTATTCCTTATTTTGGGGCTGATGATTAGAGGCTAGTAGAGCCCATATAAAAATGAACCCGAGCGTGTAGCTTCCTTAGCCCCGAACCTCAACAAGGGGCCACGACGCTAAGATGTTTAAAGGACAGTCGTGGCTGAGGTAGGGTGGGCAGAGCAGGGCGCCAACAACACCAGAGCGCCCTGACAAGTCGCGAAGCCGCGCCAATCCAACCGCTTCTTGGTCTTTCACGACCAATTGGGAAAATAATCCCAATTTTTACCTACCCTTGGATAAGTCGGCGCTGATAATTTTTGTTGTATAGGTCTAGGGTTTATGGTCTGAGTCGGAGCAAGTACCCCCCCACACTGCCGTAGCTAGTCCCGGCCGCCAGCAAGAGCGTCGCACCAGCAACGACTCAGCCACCAATTCGGACGTAGGTGGAATTGGCCCTTCTGTCCCGAACCTTCCTTTTCCTTTCGACTATTTTGACTTTTTCAAGTCGAAATAGTCCTTCCAAGGCCTAAAACACAACAAGACTCACGGCAGTAATTCTTAATTAGCATGGTTAACGATTCGTCCTTAATCGTGATGTGTTTATCTTTTAAGCCACAATCGTTCATTGCTTGCGGTAATTTTCTCTTCAGCCACGTAGCCTTCAAAAGAAATCGGTAAATTGAACTTAAGTAAACTAAAGAAACTAATAAAATATATTACCTGACATTTCAATCATTTCCATTCGATCTCTCAACGGCTCCATCAATTACATTGGCCGTGCAGATAAACAAAACATGTGAAAGATAAACAGCGACGTGCAGGTAATGATCAAGGAAATTGGCATTTTGTTCTGGGTCTAAAAGCTCTAACAGCGCCGAACTGGGGTCACCTTGCTATCCTCTAGAATAGCAAATATTATTTGTAACAACGAATTTAATTTGATCTTTAATTTCGCTCGTACTTTCCGATTTTGTCAACTTCGTTGATTAAAACAAGCGAATTTTCAGTTTTCGTTTTCTTCAAACACTGAATCAGTTTGCCCGGCATGGCTCCGACATATGTACGTCGATGTCCCTTAATTTTCGCCACATCCGTCATACCGCCCACACTGAACCGAAAATATTCTCGATTTAAGGCACGCGCAATCGATCTTGCTATACTAGTTTTACCGACTCCCGGTGGACTTAGCTCTTCTGGGGCAGTCAATATAGGAGTCCCAAAACGTTCAATTCTTGGTCCTACATTATATCTGCTGTACATACACAACCTCCAGTTCACAGGACTTAAGGCAAAATATATAACGTATGCTGACGACACTCTACTTCTTTACAATGGTAAAAACTTTGAACATCTGGAGTTGATGATCAACTCTGACCTAAAACTTTTCAAGAACTGGCTTTTGGGCAATTTACTGACATTAAATATTGCGAAAATAAACTACATGGTCTTTAGACAAACTAACAAAGTGGAAATTGATTTGCAACTAGAAATAGAAGGAACACAGCTTATGAGAGTAGAGAAAACAAAATATTTAGGACTAACAATTGATGACAAATTGACTTGGACTCCTCACATAACTAATCTAAGAAATAAAATTGTCCCGATTATTGGAGTACTGAGACGTAACGATTTCCTACAAGTCCCTATAAAGAATTTGCTATACAACGCTTTTATCATATCCAACACAAGTTATGGTCTTCTTATATGGAGCCATACCTCGAAAAGAAACTTGAGCAATATTGCGAGACTTATGAATTAGGGCATCAAAGCCAGACATAACTTACCTCAATTAACTTCATCGGAGGAACTTTATTCTAATTATGGAAAACTAAACATACATCAGCACATAAGCCTTGAACGCATAAAACTAATTTACAATATCAAGAACAATAAACTTAAATCCTCCATCAAATTAATCAATAATCAAGAAGTACACAACTATTACACACGGAGTGTGGATTCTATTAGACAGCAACACTTTCCCCGGACAAACCGACTCAGAAATGATCCCGTATTTGAGGCAATACGAGAATACAATGCCTTACCGAAAAACATACAACTTGCAAAGAATGTGTTTCAGTTGAAACGTCTTGCAAAAAAGCTAAATCAAAACTAGAAATGGTGTTAAAAATTGTTGCAATGACAAACGACCTGGAAACAGATAATTATTCAGGCGGTTTCTCGAGATTATCGAAGATACTAAGGAATGGTTATAGATTGTGTGGTTGCATGAATTACATGTTTATTTTTAAAACTTTTCACAACCCTCTCCCATCTTCATTTATGTTTGTTTATACTCATTACTATTTTTTTTTTTTCTCTCTTTTTCTCTCTTTTTCTATTTGTCGATACTGAAATATTTGTAAACTACATTTCTCGGTACTACCCCTGATACCAGTGAGTTGCACTGACTGGGGAGTACCTCTGGGTTAAGGTAATTTTATTGGACATTGAGCCGAATATCGGCATACATGCATGAGTATGTCGATACGGTGAAAAATTTTCCAGTTCATTGAGCTAAGTGACAGCATTTTCATCAGTTCTCTAAGCTGAGAAAGTGCGCCCAAATGGGGATTTCTTGTATAACTCTGAGTTAAGAAGGAATCGCCCATTTTGCATGAAGTGACTAAATCTATTATTATTATAAAAAAAAAAAAGTTTGTTAATTTCCATTACTCTATCTCCTTTTCACTTATGTTATTTATCTATATTATTGATATATTAATTTGCTAAGCTCAAGTATTTTCATTTCATGCTTCAGTATACATCAATAGTGATCTTACACCAATTTCACCACATTATATCTATTTCCTGTAATTACAGACTTTATTACAACCTTAATAAAACAATTTTTTGATTCTATTGATTGCATTTGATATTTCAAAAAATTACTTCACTATTCCGCTAATATATTGCACAATTATTACACTAAATAAATTGGATTCAATATAATTTAGTAAAAATTCACTGATTTCACACCTTTTACACTCTACTTCTCTTGAGAAAATATATTACATCTACCAATTAGATTCAACTAATTCATTTCACAAGTACACTTGATTTAATATAAATTTTTAATAGTTTATTCAAACCACCAAACCATGAACCAAACTTTTTTTGAGAGCTCACATCCACGAAACCACCATGACTCCATTAAATTTTCAAGTGCAGCATCCATCACTAAATGTCGTAGTGTGAGTGATTTTTAGATGTCTTTATATTAGAGAGAACATTTTAAATAAGATTTTAAAGAGCTCACTGAACTTAATTTTGGAGTTTCCAACTATTATGGTAGGTGTGGTTAAATTTGCTCTAATGGCAGTACTTTTTCTTTTATTTTTCCCATTAATCATTCTGTGTGGTCAAGATTCTGCTCCATTGATCATTCTGTGCGGTCAAGATTCTGCTCTGGTGGCAGTACCTTATTAATCACTCACTCTTTGCGCATCGGTATTAATTGGTCTGTGAGAGAACAACGTTTCATCTATGAAAGTATGGGCGGAGCATTTGCTATTGTTCTCTCCCTCCTTGATGCTGCAATTATTTCATGATGTTGTAAAATGGCTGACCAAGACGTTCTGTATGGTTGTATGCTGGTGGCGTGTGTTCATCTTTTCTCCCTTCTTCACTAGCACATTTATTTGAGTATTTTTTTCGGTATGTTTTTGTTCCCATTATTGTATGTTGGGCTGTGTGTTTTTAGTTTTGGTGCTCAGTGTGATCCTTCTTATGTATATTTTCACATATGTTTTTGGAGTCCAACACGAACGATCGTTTTACACCTTACGACCTGCACTGACAAAATTAGCGCTAATAATTTTTGTGAGTGCCATTTATTTTTGTCTATTATGCTAATTATTTTTGATTTTTTGTGTACTTAATTTTAACTTCATGTTTCAACGATGTGTTCTTCTCTTTTATTTCAATTTATCAACTCTGTAAAACCAGGGGCCACTTCTGACACTCCGTGTTTCCATTCGGCCAGTCCCAAGTACAAAAACTTTCCAGCGATTAGACCAAACAAATTCAATCAAGAAGACATCCATTATTGCAATAGTTATGACTACCGGTGAGTTTTATGTTTATTACTTGATGTTTATTTATTTTACACTAGGCGCGTACTGCGGCCACGCTCGCTACGCTCACGTTATTCTATTCTCCCTGTTATTTCTGTTTCACTCCCGTTGATTCCGTTTCTCCCGTGTAACCCGTGTTTACAACCTTATTAGGTTTTTCCGTCTGATGCGTATACGAATAAATCAGATGATTTTCCGACACGTGAACAGGCCACATACAGCTGTCCATGGGAGAAGCATGGATTTTCCAAATTTAATCCACATACTTGTAGCGATTGTCCCTGTGATTTGTTGATAGTCATTGCAAATGCGAGTCGCACTGGAAACTGTAATCGTTTGAACTCAAAAGGCATATCTGTCAGAATCATTGGAATGCGTGGCAACAGTACATCTTCCCTTTAAATCTACCGCTTAAAATTGTACGCCAATTTTCACTATTAAAAAGTGCGGCGGGATGCCTGGCAAATCAAGTGAATTCAAGAATTCAGTTGGATAGTTGATTATTTCATATTGATTCATTATAGTATCGATGAATTTATATGTTGTCGATTCGCTTGGTATTTCATTTTGAATGTTGAAATTGGTTGCTTTGACATCGCTTTTTTTTGCTGCTAGTATAGCACGTTGAGCAATTCATGATTTTTGTAGTTTCGTGCGATATTTGGAAAAACTTTTTGAATTAATTCGTCTGTTGTTGCTATGATTTTACAGAAGTTTGCTGGTAATGTGATACATTGTGTAGATTTATCGATTGTCATTCTTCCATTTCCAATTTTCAACAATTGTTTTGCGAAAAGATCGGCTGATGCATTATTTTGAAGTTGTACACGCATAATTGTATTCAATGTCAATTTTTGTTCGTGTCGCCATAAAACTGATGATTTTAGACATGTATTAAGTTCATCAGCTGGAGTTGAACGTGGTATAACTGGTCAAGTTTGCCGGAAATCACCAGACAATAAAATTAGTGCGCCACCGAATAGCTTTTCATTTCCTTTCAAATCTCTAAGTGTACGATGAAGCGCTTCCAAGGCTTTTTTGTGCGCCATAGTACATTCGTCCCATATAATAAGTTGACTTAATTGGAGTACTTTACCCATTCCCGAATTTTTATTTATATTGCATGTTGGTGCCTCAATGGTTTGTATATTTAACGGCAATTTCAGTGCTGAATGCGCTGTTCGCCCACCATCCAAAAGAGTTGCCGCAATTCCAGATGATGCGATTGCCAATGCAATATTTTTTTGTGATCGTATGGTTGCCAAAATAAGGGAAATCAGAAAAGTTTTTCTTGTTCCTCCGGGCGCATCTAGGAAATACAATCCACCACTTTTTGTCATACACTATACGTTGCTCTGGAATCAATTTTTGAAGATTCGTTTGAACAAAAGTACCCAATTCATCGACATCAAAATGTGTTTCTCGTAGCAAGTCACGATCAAAAATGTTGTTTGTTGATCGATTCGGCGCAGCCATTCCCATTTGTACCAGTACTTTGTTAGCGATTTCCAAACATATGTCCTCAATCGAAACTAATGCTTCATTATATACGTTTGGTGTGAATTGAATGTCATGATTTTGATTCGTTGCACGCAAACGATATAGAATGTCTTCACTCATGTAGTTCTTGTATTTTTCCCAAAGATTGGATGGGAAGCATGTTGTCAATATTATTGCAAACAACGTTCGTATTTGCTGTGGTTGAGCAGTATTCGACGCATCAGCCAGCGAAGTGTCCCAATGTGCATCGTTTTCAAGAAGATTTAATTCTTGGCAAGCTTCACGATAAGTGGCACATACTTGACCATTTATTGTTCTCAATTGTTGGAATGATGTCGGTCCATTTACGTTGATTAACAATAATCGTAAGTAAAAGCATTCTGGGTAAATAGTGTACAAACGGCCTAACGTGTCGGTCGAATATAAATTGGGATGTCCTTCTACTACTTTACCTTTTTTGCGACGTTGAAACTTTTTCGATGATGCATTCCATGTGTAGTATTTTGGCTCTGGAAATGATAAAATGCGCCATATTGCTTCATTACTACTAATGTAACGTCCCAGTTGAAATTGATCGATTTCATTAATATTTGCAGATGCATTTCCCACTCCAAAAACTGCCATATCGCTTCCTTTATTGACATATTTGCAAATGTACTTAATTGATTTCACCGAATTGCAATACTCGACATTGATATGTGCTTTGTATGTTTTTGAGAGTAACGGTGAATACGGTACAACCCAACGATTATCGACTTCAACATCATTGTTTCGTACTTTTAAAATGATAGATTTTCCGCTATCTTCAGTTGATCGTCGACGATAGAGTGGATATGCGTCATTACCAGTGACAGTCTCAGCAAATAATTTTTTTGGGTATCGTTTCGTGCATTTTCCATCAGACATGCATGGAGAATTGTTGTTGAGTGTGCCACATGGACCATGAATCATATTTTTGGTGACGACTTCAAATAACACCGGATCAATGTCGACATTTGACATTTGATCTGGTGTGATCTTTGTGATCAACCAAATCAAAATGTGTGCATGCGGCAATCCCTTTTTTTGCCATTCAACGGAATACATCCAACAGCGTGGTTCTCAAAAAACATGATGTTTGACAATGAAATCCATTAAAGATTTCAATTTTTGTTTGAACACACGCGCGGAAATATCATGGCGATCCGCTGATGATTGCCCAGTTAATAACAGTTCTCTTATTTCATCCCACGTAGGATTGCATGTGAATGTTATAAACAAATCTGAGCGGCCATAAGTGCGAACATATGTCATTGCATCTTTTGCGTACTCATGCACGATTTATGTAGCCGACTGGTATTAAAAAAATAGTTAACTGAAAACACTGTCTCTTGATGACTTAAATAAACTTTATTTCTTGATACTTTTTAAACGTTAGTGGACGCCTTGATGGTTCTTAATCAACTGACTCTAATTAGTTTTGCATTTTACATTTCGTAAAATGCTGACAATACATTATTGTTCGTGGCTAGATTTTGGTAACAAGATCTGCCGACGATTACATTTTACTCGTGGGTAAATTTTGTTTACAAAATTTGCCGACGATTACATTTCTTATTAGATTTATAATTTATAATTTTTTAAGACATCCGTTGGGATGGCTGATGGTGTTTCTTTCAGGTGTTTGGTTACATCCTGTAAGAAACTAGAATACCTGTCTGGGGAAGATGCTGACGAATACATAACTTCTCCCCCCTTTAATTTAGGATTCTCCTGGATCCTGTTATCAATTTCTATTTTTAATTGTTTTTGTTTTATTAGGTAAGTAATGATTCCAAAAATTAAAATTGCTAATACAAAAATTAAGGTAAAGTTAATCCCGTTTGATACGTTTTTATGAAATTTCAATTCTTCTATTTTATGAACATTATTTACATTTCCTAAGATAATGTCCTCTATGGTAAGTGTATCAGTAAAGTTTTCAAAATTTTTATATGTGGGGTACGAAAAACGTTCTTGAATTATTTCTTTTATATTTGAAAAGTAGTGATCTAATATTTTTATTTCGCAATTATTAAATTGAAGTAAAATGTTTTTGTTTAAGATCAGTTCTCGATCGTCACAGTTTTGACTGATGTTTACATTATTGGCGTTTTTTATTACAACAGTTTCTTCATCTATCTCTATAATTTCTGTACTATTATTCTTTATTAGGTTACAATTATTTTGGTAAATACAATGTTTACTTATGGTTAATTCGTTCAAAGGTTTCAATTCTTCGAATCGGTATACAATTTCGTTATGATTAAATACAATTTCTGTAGGATGGTCAATTTCTTTTTGTTTTTCATTGGGTATTGGTAAAATCATTCTGAGTTGAAATTTTTCAAATTCTCTTGGTATTTTAATGGCGAATATTACTTTATTGTCTTCAAACTTTGTGAATCCTGACTTTATGTATTGTATTTTATTTATATCTATGTTATATTTCTGAATTTCTTCATCTGTAAGTAAATTTGGGTGTAAAATTCCATATCTAGTTGCTATAATGTTGTCCTGAATGTGTTCGATTTTATTTTTTAGTATTTGAATTTTGAAAAGTTGATCATAATAAATATTTTGATTCATTATATTACTTGTTAAATTATTTATCCTGTCAAAAATTAATTTACGATCTCTACTAACAACGTTTTTGAGTTGTTGAAAGGTTTCATTGAAATTATTGTTTATAATGACTTGTTGGTTCATCGCTGTTATAAGATTATGATTATTTTCGTCTGTCGTCTTGAAGTGTGTCTCTATGTCTAGTCTGTCTTGTTCGTCCATAGTTCCGAATAGCCATTTTTGTGTATTACCTACAATATTAATTAAACCACGCCTCTTTCTACTCTCGTTTGGTATTATAGTTTTAATTTTGTTTGTTAATTGTCTTAGTTCAGTCATCAGTAAGTCCTTATGTTCTCCTTCTAATTTAGCTATGTTAGTCGAAAAGTCATTTATTAATTCCAAAATTTCGTTGGTGTTAATTACATGGATAATAATATTAGTTTTGGTCACTATTTCTACTTTATTGAGTTGTAGTTCTGCAAATCCGGTCTGTTCTGCCAATTTATGTACGTATAATAGTCCTTTAGTTGGAGTTGTCATTAGTAGGAGTATCAGTATTGTCCTCATTATCTGCAAATTTTGGGTTTCTTTTAATGTTTGTCGTATGAATATTTTTTAATTTAGCTTTTCTATATTTTGGTTCCTGTTTGTTTCTAACTGCTTTGTAATTTTTTATAAATCCTGTTGTCCTTGTTTCGTTATAGTCTTCCCTATCTTCATTAAACTTTTGTAATCTTTTTTCTTTGATTTCTTTTAAATTTCTTCTAACCTTCTCAAAATCTACGCTATGGTTTTGAACTTCCCTTGGAGTAAATTTAATCGTTGAGTGGTATCGTTCGTTGTAATTTCTAATGGCCTGTTGAATAAGCCTTTTTGGTGTGACTTTAGTTTTATTAACTGCTAGGATTCTAAATTTTTCAGCAATGGTGTTATGAAATCTTTCCACATCTGCATTTCCCGTATGGCTGTTTGGTTTTGTCAGATGAAGTATTACATTTTCTGCCTCTAAAAACTCTTTAATTTGAACCGCTTTGAATTCATTATCGGCTATAATTTTATTGGGCTTTCCTATTTTAGTGAAATGCTCCTCTAAGTGCTCTATAATCGTAACATGATTTCTATCTGTTAAAAAGTAAGCTGATCCGAATTTGGAAAATTTATCTACTATTGTTAAAAAACTGTGTTTTAGTATAACATAGGTGTCTATATGAATAATTTGATTGACTTCAGTTGGGGTTTCGGAATGCTGGAATTTAGGTCGAATGGGTCTACGATCGTATTTAACTTGCTGACAAATTTCACATTGGTTTATTACCACATGAATTAGTTCTAGTAATTTGGGAAAGTAAATTTTAAATTTAATAGCGTTAAATGTTTCCTGTATGCCCGAATGCATACTCTCCCTCACGTGATATAATGAAATTTGTTTTATTGCTTCTGTTTCGGTTTTTATGTCTTGTGCTCTAAGAGAACATCTTATGAATTTAACTTGATTATCGTTAGAAAACATTTCCCTTAATTTTTCCTGTACTACATTGTATTTACTATCCACAATTTCTGAATATATACCTGTTATCCCTTTTGTTATATATCTCCTAAAAATGTCATGTAGGTTATCGAAATCGTACTCTGCTATATATATTATTTTTTTTTATGAATGATTTCAAAGTCTGTTGTTTTATTGTTGCTTAGAATTATCTGGGTTCTGTATTTATTTACTAATTCTTCTTTAATAGGTATATGATCCTGCAATTCTTCTTCTGCTGAATGGTTAGTTGCTAGTGTAGCATTATCTTCATCTTCCATGTTACAAACGATGTTAGATTTTGGGGATTGGTACGAATTTCGGAAACTATCTACTTCATTTTCATCCGTCCCTATTTCTTCTGGATTTTCAATTCTGCTTAGAAAGTCTGCTACTTTATTTTGCTTCCCTTTAAGATACTCGATTTCAAATTGGTATTCGCCTAATTTTAAGAGCCATCTTTGATGTCGTGGGGAAAAACCTTTTCCTCTGTATTTCGCATGAAGATATTTGATGGGTTGATTTTCCGTAAAAATTTTGAATTTGTTGCCATAAAGATATGGTCTGAAATAGTTCACAGACCACATAATAGCTAGAAATTCTTTATCTGTGGCTGAATAATTTCTTTCATGAGAATTTAGAGTTCGTGATGCGAAGCAGATAGGGTGGCCCTCTTGCGACAAGACGGCGCCTACTGCATAATTCGATGCATCTGTAGTTAAATCAAAAGTTTTCTTAAAATCCGGGAATCTTAGTATTGGATGAGAGCTGATAAGGGTTTTTAATTTTTCGAAAGCATCTATATAATTAGGATCGTTAATATTTATTTTTGCGTCTTTTTGTAGGTATTTTGACATAGGTTGGGCTACCTTGGCATAATCTCGAATAAATTTGCGGTAGTACCCGGTTAGTCCTAAGAAACTTTTAATTTGTTTTTCTGTTTTAGGTAGTTGCAGTTTATCTATTGCGCTGATTTTTCCGGGGTTTGGTTTCAACCCGTCTTTAGTAATTATATGCCCTAGAAAGGATGTTTCTTTTTGCATGAAGTTGCATTTATCTACTTGTATTTTTAATTTATTTTTCTCAAGAACTTTAAAAATATCCGTTATCGCTTGGATATGTTCTTGAATTGACGTACTGAATATTAAAATATCGTCAAGATACACTACACAAGTTTTGTTAATATAATCTCTGAGGACGTCATTCGTGAGTCTTTGGAATGTCGCTGGGGCATTTTTCAGACCAAATGGCATTCTTATGAATTCGTATATACCGTGTGGTGTAACAAAAGCTGTTTTTTTTCTATCCTCTTCCTTGATTAGGATTTGGTGATAGCCTTTGGCTAAGTCTATTGTTGAAAAATATTGAGACCTTCCTAACTTATCCAGTATTGAATTAATATTTGGTAGTGGAAATTTATCATCAACTGTTACGTTATTCAATCTCCGATAATTCACTACTAAACGATATTTCTTTTCTCCCGAATTATCCATTTTTTTCGGTATCACTATCAATGGGCTAGAATATTTTGAATGACTTTTCCTAATTATTCCTTGCTGTTCCATTTCCGATACCTGCTTTCTTACCTCTTCTTCATGTTTTGGTGAGTATCTGTACAATTTTGAATTTATTTGATTATCTGTCGTTGTTTTAATTTCATGTTTTACTTTTGAAGTACTGGTTAACTTGTCTCCTTCTTTAAAAAATATATTTTCGAATTTGTTTACGATTTTTTCGACTTCTTCCTTTTCTTCTGTATTTAAGTGGCTTAGTTTTAACCTTTCTATGTATTCACTTCCTATTTTTTCTAATGCACAAATTTCGTCAACTGGGTATGGGTTGTTTAGAAAATTAATTTTTTGATTATTTAGTGTTATAGTCCTTTCCTCTAAATTTATAAGAGTGTCTAATCTATTGAGTATATCTATTCCTATAATGAATTGATACTTTCTGTTTTGTAGGGGTCTGACTTTCCATCTTACTAAAGCTCCTTTGCATGGCTTAATTTCTTCTGGGGCTGGGGTATGTACTTCATATTGAATTTTATCTTTTCCTGTAATAGTGCTAAAATATAGTGGTTTTATCTCCACTCTCTTGAAATTATTAATTCGATCATCTATGATACTAAATGAAGAACCTGTATCTATAAGTGCTACATATCCTATTTTATTTAAGGTTATTTTAATTAGGGGTGATTCGTCCGAGGCTAGTTGTAAAAAAAATCGTTTTGTAATCCGTTTACATTGATTTCTATGTTGGGATCATTTTGACTTTCCTCTTCTACATTTTGTTCTTCATGATCTTGGATTGACTGATCATCGATTTCTTCCTCCTGATCCTGGCTTCCCTGATTTTCTACATTCCCTATATCCATTGCTTCTGCAGGTTGGTACCTGTCCTGATTTGGTATTTGACGAAATTGTCCTGAACCTTGCCTAAACTGTCCAGAACTTTGACGAATTTTGCCAGAATTCTGACGGAATTGATTTGTATTTCGGAATTGTCCTGAATTTTGTAATTGCCCTGAATAACGATACTGCCCTAAATTATACCCTTGATTTTCATCACGTTTAAGCTGTCCAACCGTATTATTATTTTGCTTGTCGATATGTTTTTTATTTTGACCTAGTCCCTGATTTTCAGATCGGGGGTTATTAAAACGGTTGATATTATTTTCTCTCTTAATTTTTTGGTTCGGATAATTATTTCTTCCTGTAAAACCATTCGTCTTAAATTCTTCTCTTATACAAGAATCCTCGAATCTTCTATTTCTCATTATAGCTAAAATATCTTTTATTTCACATTCTTCGTATATTTTATCTAATAGTACTCCTTGAGTCATTTCTTTAGCAGTGTTAACTAATATGGAATCTATGTTACTAAGGTCAATAAATTTATCACTTTCATAATAGATGATTAATTCATCTGATTTACTTTTAATTTTTTGAATTTCAGTTGCAAGTTCACTTACTGTGTTCACCTTTAGATTGGTGATTTTTCTGTAGATCTCCGTTGGTTCCGTGTCTGGTCTGTATCTCAGCTTTAGTGCTTCCTTGATAATTTCCCAGTTGTCCGTCTCCTGGATGTTTATAATCGTGTCCTTTGCCTCTCCTTGCACCTTCTCGTAGTATACTGCCTTAGTAGCTTCTTTCCTTAGTTCTTCGTCTGTTATCCCGTTCAGATAATATTCAATGCTTCGGATGAACGCATTGATTGTAACTTCTCCCCTTCCCGTGAAGTTGTTGAGGTGATGAAGCTGTTTTAAAGCTTTCTCCTGGCGTTGTCTTCTATTTTGCTGCGAATTTAGCTCGTTATACGCCGCTGCCAGTTCTTCGAACTGTTGGTTTCGTTGTTGGATCTGTTGTTCCAATTGTAGAATTCTCTGGTCCATATTGTTTTCTTGATTTGAACTTTCTTCTGTACTGGAATTTTCCTCTTTTTCTTCTTCCTCTATGCGTCTGAATGAGTTGATCCAGTCCCTTCTTTTACTTTTTCTGCCAGGCATCCACCGTTTAATTTCGTGTTCCCAGTTTTTTTTTTTTTTTTTGCTATCACAATTACTTATGATTTTTTAGTAATACGATTTATCACTTTTTACTTCGGTTGTTCTTTTCGACTCAACCGACACTTTTAGTAACTTGTATGTAGGGTTCTTGTTCGACGTAACCGTTTCACCGGCAATTTTATTTAACCGAACTTTTGAACTTTTCACTATCACACAATTATTTTTTTTTTTTTGGTTTTGCTTAACCGACTGCGCCATTTATGTAGCCGACTGGTATTAAAAAAATAGTTAACTGAAAACACTGTCTCTTGATGACTTAAATAAACTTTATTTCTTGATACTTTTTAAACGTTAGTGGACGCCTTGATGGTTCTTAATCAACTGACTCTAATTAGTTTTGCATTTTACATTTCGTAAAATGCTGACAATACATTATTGTTCGTGGCTAGATTTTGGTAACAAGATCTGCCGACGATTACATTTTACTCGTGGGTAAATTTTGTTTACAAAATTTGCCGACGATTACATTTCTTATTAGATTTATAATTTATAATTTTTTAAGACATCCGTTGGGATGGCTGATGGTGTTTCTTTCAGGTGTTTGGTTACATCCTGTAAGAAACTAGAATACCTGTCTGGGGAAGATGCTGACGAATACATAACTCACGTGTCGTGGACTCCCTGTAAATGTGGCCGGTAGTATGACCAGTTTTCCCAATTCATTGGGATTCACATTGCCATCAGTATGAACTGCATCACGTAAATGAATGTACTGTTCGGAACGCAAGTTTTTTTGATTTAATCGAATATAGAGAAGGCGTTCGGATTCGATTTTCACATACATACATATCCGCAATATATTGATGGAACAATTGGCGACATTTCAATATATGATTTGTAGAGTTGTCACGAATCATTAATCGATATGAATAGTAATTCATAGCACTGACCTTCTTATTCGTATCCTCATCTGTTTGTGGATTTTTTAATTTTATATTAAAATGATATCCATCTTCTCCTTCCCAAAATAAAATGGGATATTGTAATCCGTCGTATGAGCGATGAGTTTCTGAAGACTCGAAGAACATTTCAATTTTTTCCATGAAGATTTATATCACGCGAGTTGAATTCTTCTCTAACTATAACGATCGCCACTTCATTGATTGTTGGTGCATTATATTGTCTTTCATGCTGGCCAACTGGTGTTTTGTCTGCCCTAACTACAACTTTGTAGTCATCAGTTGGCATTTGTTCAAGGGCTGTTCTGAACAATAGAATTAATTCGTTGTGCTGATCGAATATAGCTTGTAATGCTGCGACAATCGTTTAGTGCACGTATTGATTCGACAACGTTGATCGATTTCTTCTTCAGTGTTTCCCATGAAATAAATTTGAAGGAATTTGTAATCTGCGTTTGGAAGTGGCAGTAGTGATCCTGCACGATGATAAATTTGTCCTTGCACTTTGAATGTTGGCATGTAATTCTCGTGTACGATATTTGTTGCACCGAATGATGCCATTTGGAAACATGAATTATATTTGCGTATGCTTGTCAAAAAATGTTTCGATTGGCTTGTGGCACCTGATACCAACATTGATAATGGTTCGGGAGGTGACCGTAATTCTGGCAATTTCACTTTTCCACCTGCACAGCACACTCCTGGTGTTTCATTGTTAAATTTGAGAGCCCTGCAATATATACATAATTTGTTCATTTTTCCAATAACCACACTTGGATGAGAACTGTTATTATAATTAGCATTGTAATGGAAGGCACCAAGATTTAAATTAGCGTGCAGTGTTTCTCTGGATCGTGAAGAGCGTCCATTCATCATGTAAGGCGAATTAATTTACGTCCTAGCGCCGTGCGTCAGTGCTTGCGACAGGTTTTGAGGTGGCTCATTAGAATGGGGCGCGTTGTTGATCCCAGTGTCAGGCGTCAATCGCCAATTATTTCTCATGTGCAAACTCCACTGGCAGGGCTGCACAAAGAGCAGCCACTAAGGGCTATAGCTCACGGGCTCCTTAATTTATCCAATGTCCAAATTCCTGAATCGGTACAGGCCATGTTGAGCTTTGGACCAGATTTTGTGTGTCCACCCAATATAAATCAACTAAATTGGTCTCAGATTTATTGTAAAGCTGTATCTCTGGAGAACTTGCGAGCATTATCCCATCCTATTATTGATCATGATGGGTTACAGAATCGGATCAGTAGAATAGCCTCTTGTATTTCACAGATGGGTTTAAAACTCCAACCTGAAAAAAAATTGTTCTCGCACCAATCAATACAAGGCCATGATTAAAAATACCGGGTTAGATAAACGATGCACTCCAAATGTTTCAAGTGACATTTGGGAAAAGACAAAAATATCATCACAAACTTTTGTTCCGTGGTGAACCTTTCTGAAGACAGCTTGCCCTACAGTCCCAAAATAAATTGGACCTTTTCACCTAAAAAGTTTATTGGGGCCTTTGTTGCCTCTTTATTTAATGACACCAAGACACCAAGTATAACATTAAGAATAGAACCGAACTTTAGGGACGATTAACTCTTCTAAAACTTCAATCAGGCCATGAACTAGTGTCATGTAAGGTGAAGGAAATGTATAAAAACATTCCAATTGGTACATTGATGAACTTCCTGCTGCAAGAGTACAGTGGAAAAATCTGGATGCAAAATAAAATTCCTTCAACTTGTTTGTTATCTTTCATGAGGCTCTGCCTGTTTCAAGGCACTCACTTTACATACTATTATATCCGTCACATTCGAATATTGCCGCCTTCCGTCACATTCGAATATTGCCGCTTTCATACTAAGTGGCAACCCTTATTTTCGCGTCATCCATTTTGCAATTGTTTTGCACGCGTGACACTTACTTTTTTCGTTTTCTTCAAACACTGAATCAGTTTGCCCGGCATGGCTCCGACATATGTACGTCGATGTCCCTTAATTTTCGCCACATCCGTCATACCGCCCACACTGAACCGAAAATATTCTCGATTTAAGGCACGCGCAATCGATCTTGCTATACTAGTTTTACCGACTCCCGGTGGACTTAGCTCTTCTGGGGCAGTCAATATAGGAGTCCCAAAACGTTCAATTCTTGGTCCTACATTATATCTGCTGTACATACACAACCTCCAGTTCACAGGACTTAAGGCAAAATATATAACGTATGCTGACGACACTCTACTTCTTTACAATGGTAAAAACTTTGAACATCTGGAGTTGATGATCAACTCTGACCTAAAACTTTTCAAGAACTGGCTTTTGGGCAATTTACTGACATTAAATATTGCGAAAATAAACTACATGGTCTTTAGACAAACTAACAAAGTGGAAATTGATTTGCAACTAGAAATAGAAGGAACACAGCTTATGAGAGTAGAGAAAACAAAATATTTAGGACTAACAATTGATGACAAATTGACTTGGACTCCTCACATAACTAATCTAAGAAATAAAATTGTCCCGATTATTGGAGTACTGAGACGTAACGATTTCCTACAAGTCCCTATAAAGAATTTGCTATACAACGCTTTTATCATATCCAACACAAGTTATGGTCTTCTTATATGGAGCCATACCTCGAAAAGAAACTTGAGCAATATTGCGAGACTTATGAATTAGGGCATCAAAGCCAGACATAACTTACCTCAATTAACTTCATCGGAGGAACTTTATTCTAATTATGGAAAACTAAACATACATCAGCACATAAGCCTTGAACGCATAAAACTAATTTACAATATCAAGAACAATAAACTTAAATCCTCCATCAAATTAATCAATAATCAAGAAGTACACAACTATTACACACGGAGTGTGGATTCTATTAGACAGCAACACTTTCCCCGGACAAACCGACTCAGAAATGATCCCGTATTTGAGGCAATACGAGAATACAATGCCTTACCGAAAAACATACAACTTGCAAAGAATGTGTTTCAGTTGAAACGTCTTGCAAAAAAGCTAAATCAAAACTAGAAATGGTGTTAAAAATTGTTGCAATGACAAACGACCTGGAAACAGATAATTATTCAGGCGGTTTCTCGAGATTATCGAAGATACTAAGGAATGGTTATAGATTGTGTGGTTGCATGAATTACATGTTTATTTTTAAAACTTTTCACAACCCTCTCCCATCTTCATTTATGTTTGTTTATACTCATTACTATTTTTTTTTTTTCTCTCTTTTTCTCTCTTTTTCTATTTGTCGATACTGAAATATTTGTAAACTACATTTCTCGGTACTACCCCTGATACCAGTGAGTTGCACTGACTGGGGAGTACCTCTGGGTTAAGGTAATTTTATTGGACATTGAGCCGAATATCGGCATACATGCATGAGTATGTCGATACGGTGAAAAATTTTCCAGTTCATTGAGCTAAGTGACAGCATTTTCATCAGTTCTCTAAGCTGAGAAAGTGCGCCCAAATGGGGATTTCTTGTATAACTCTGAGTTAAGAAGGAATCGCCCATTTTGCATGAAGTGACTAAATCTATTATTATTATAAAAAAAAAAAAGTTTGTTAATTTCCATTACTCTATCTCCTTTTCACTTATGTTATTTATCTATATTATTGATATATTAATTTGCTAAGCTCAAGTATTTTCATTTCATGCTTCAGTATACATCAATAGTGATCTTACACCAATTTCACCACATTATATCTATTTCCTGTAATTACAGACTTTATTACAACCTTAATAAAACAATTTTTTGATTCTATTGATTGCATTTGATATTTCAAAAAATTACTTCACTATTCCGCTAATATATTGCACAATTATTACACTAAATAAATTGGATTCAATATAATTTAGTAAAAATTCACTGATTTCACACCTTTTACACTCTACTTCTCTTGAGAAAATATATTACATCTACCAATTAGATTCAACTAATTCATTTCACAAGTACACTTGATTTAATATAAATTTTTAATAGTTTATTCAAACCACCAAACCATGAACCAAACTTTTTTTGAGAGCTCACATCCACGAAACCACCATGACTCCATTAAATTTTCAAGTGCAGCATCCATCACTAAATGTCGTAGTGTGAGTGATTTTTAGATGTCTTTATATTAGAGAGAACATTTTAAATAAGATTTTAAAGAGCTCACTGAACTTAATTTTGGAGTTTCCAACTATTATGGTAGGTGTGGTTAAATTTGCTCTAATGGCAGTACTTTTTCTTTTATTTTTCCCATTAATCATTCTGTGTGGTCAAGATTCTGCTCCATTGATCATTCTGTGCGGTCAAGATTCTGCTCTGGTGGCAGTACCTTATTAATCACTCACTCTTTGCGCATCGGTATTAATTGGTCTGTGAGAGAACAACGTTTCATCTATGAAAGTATGGGCGGAGCATTTGCTATTGTTCTCTCCCTCCTTGATGCTGCAATTATTTCATGATGTTGTAAAATGGCTGACCAAGACGTTCTGTATGGTTGTATGCTGGTGGCGTGTGTTCATCTTTTCTCCCTTCTTCACTAGCACATTTATTTGAGTATTTTTTTCGGTATGTTTTTGTTCCCATTATTGTATGTTGGGCTGTGTGTTTTTAGTTTTGGTGCTCAGTGTGATCCTTCTTATGTATATTTTCACATATGTTTTTGGAGTCCAACACGAACGATCGTTTTACACCTTACGACCTGCACTGACAAAATTAGCGCTAATAATTTTTGTGAGTGCCATTTATTTTTGTCTATTATGCTAATTATTTTTGATTTTTTGTGTACTTAATTTTAACTTCATGTTTCAACGATGTGTTCTTCTCTTTTATTTCAATTTATCAACTCTGTAAAACCAGGGGCCACTTCTGACACTCCGTGTTTCCATTCGGCCAGTCCCAAGTACAAAAACTTTCCAGCGATTAGACCAAACAAATTCAATCAAGAAGACATCCATTATTGCAATAGTTATGACTACCGGTGAGTTTTATGTTTATTACTTGATGTTTATTTATTTTACACTAGGCGCGTACTGCGGCCACGCTCGCTACGCTCACGTTATTCTATTCTCCCTGTTATTTCTGTTTCACTCCCGTTGATTCCGTTTCTCCCGTGTAACCCGTGTTTACAACCTTATTAGGTTTTTCCGTCTGATGCGTATACGAATAAATCAGATGATTTTCCGACACGTGAACAGGCCACATACAGCTGTCCATGGGAGAAGCATGGATTTTCCAAATTTAATCCACATACTTGTAGCGATTGTCCCTGTGATTTGTTGATAGTCATTGCAAATGCGAGTCGCACTGGAAACTGTAATCGTTTGAACTCAAAAGGCATATCTGTCAGAATCATTGGAATGCGTGGCAACAGTACATCTTCCCTTTAAATCTACCGCTTAAAATTGTACGCCAATTTTCACTATTAAAAAGTGCGGCGGGATGCCTGGCAAATCAAGTGAATTCAAGAATTCAGTTGGATAGTTGATTATTTCATATTGATTCATTATAGTATCGATGAATTTATATGTTGTCGATTCGCTTGGTATTTCATTTTGAATGTTGAAATTGGTTGCTTTGACATCGCTTTTTTTTGCTGCTAGTATAGCACGTTGAGCAATTCATGATTTTTGTAGTTTCGTGCGATATTTGGAAAAACTTTTTGAATTAATTCGTCTGTTGTTGCTATGATTTTACAGAAGTTTGCTGGTAATGTGATACATTGTGTAGATTTATCGATTGTCATTCTTCCATTTCCAATTTTCAACAATTGTTTTGCGAAAAGATCGGCTGATGCATTATTTTGAAGTTGTACACGCATAATTGTATTCAATGTCAATTTTTGTTCGTGTCGCCATAAAACTGATGATTTTAGACATGTATTAAGTTCATCAGCTGGAGTTGAACGTGGTATAACTGGTCAAGTTTGCCGGAAATCACCAGACAATAAAATTAGTGCGCCACCGAATAGCTTTTCATTTCCTTTCAAATCTCTAAGTGTACGATGAAGCGCTTCCAAGGCTTTTTTGTGCGCCATAGTACATTCGTCCCATATAATAAGTTGACTTAATTGGAGTACTTTACCCATTCCCGAATTTTTATTTATATTGCATGTTGGTGCCTCAATGGTTTGTATATTTAACGGCAATTTCAGTGCTGAATGCGCTGTTCGCCCACCATCCAAAAGAGTTGCCGCAATTCCAGATGATGCGATTGCCAATGCAATATTTTTTTGTGATCGTATGGTTGCCAAAATAAGGGAAATCAGAAAAGTTTTTCTTGTTCCTCCGGGCGCATCTAGGAAATACAATCCACCACTTTTTGTCATACACTATACGTTGCTCTGGAATCAATTTTTGAAGATTCGTTTGAACAAAAGTACCCAATTCATCGACATCAAAATGTGTTTCTCGTAGCAAGTCACGATCAAAAATGTTGTTTGTTGATCGATTCGGCGCAGCCATTCCCATTTGTACCAGTACTTTGTTAGCGATTTCCAAACATATGTCCTCAATCGAAACTAATGCTTCATTATATACGTTTGGTGTGAATTGAATGTCATGATTTTGATTCGTTGCACGCAAACGATATAGAATGTCTTCACTCATGTAGTTCTTGTATTTTTCCCAAAGATTGGATGGGAAGCATGTTGTCAATATTATTGCAAACAACGTTCGTATTTGCTGTGGTTGAGCAGTATTCGACGCATCAGCCAGCGAAGTGTCCCAATGTGCATCGTTTTCAAGAAGATTTAATTCTTGGCAAGCTTCACGATAAGTGGCACATACTTGACCATTTATTGTTCTCAATTGTTGGAATGATGTCGGTCCATTTACGTTGATTAACAATAATCGTAAGTAAAAGCATTCTGGGTAAATAGTGTACAAACGGCCTAACGTGTCGGTCGAATATAAATTGGGATGTCCTTCTACTACTTTACCTTTTTTGCGACGTTGAAACTTTTTCGATGATGCATTCCATGTGTAGTATTTTGGCTCTGGAAATGATAAAATGCGCCATATTGCTTCATTACTACTAATGTAACGTCCCAGTTGAAATTGATCGATTTCATTAATATTTGCAGATGCATTTCCCACTCCAAAAACTGCCATATCGCTTCCTTTATTGACATATTTGCAAATGTACTTAATTGATTTCACCGAATTGCAATACTCGACATTGATATGTGCTTTGTATGTTTTTGAGAGTAACGGTGAATACGGTACAACCCAACGATTATCGACTTCAACATCATTGTTTCGTACTTTTAAAATGATAGATTTTCCGCTATCTTCAGTTGATCGTCGACGATAGAGTGGATATGCGTCATTACCAGTGACAGTCTCAGCAAATAATTTTTTTGGGTATCGTTTCGTGCATTTTCCATCAGACATGCATGGAGAATTGTTGTTGAGTGTGCCACATGGACCATGAATCATATTTTTGGTGACGACTTCAAATAACACCGGATCAATGTCGACATTTGACATTTGATCTGGTGTGATCTTTGTGATCAACCAAATCAAAATGTGTGCATGCGGCAATCCCTTTTTTTGCCATTCAACGGAATACATCCAACAGCGTGGTTCTCAAAAAACATGATGTTTGACAATGAAATCCATTAAAGATTTCAATTTTTGTTTGAACACACGCGCGGAAATATCATGGCGATCCGCTGATGATTGCCCAGTTAATAACAGTTCTCTTATTTCATCCCACGTAGGATTGCATGTGAATGTTATAAACAAATCTGAGCGGCCATAAGTGCGAACATATGTCATTGCATCTTTTGCGTACTCATGCACGATTTATGTAGCCGACTGGTATTGAAAAAATAGTTAACTGAAAACACTGTCTCTTGATGACTTAAATAAACTTTATTTCTTGATACTTTTTAAACGTTAGTGGACGCCTTGATGGTTCTTAATCAACTGACTCTAATTAGTTTTGCATTTTACATTTCGTAAAATGCTGACAATACATTATTGTTCGTGGCTAGATTTTGGTAACAAGATCTGCCGACGATTACATTTTACTCGTGGGTAAATTTTGTTTACAAAATTTGCCGACGATTACATTTCTTATTAGATTTATAATTTATAATTTTTTAAGACATCCGTTGGGATGGCTGATGGTGTTTCTTTCAGGTGTTTGGTTACATCCTGTAAGAAACTAGAATACCTGTCTGGGGAAGATGCTGACGAATACATAACTTCTCCCCCCTTTAATTTAGGATTCTCCTGGATCCTGTTATCAATTTCTATTTTTAATTGTTTTTGTTTTATTAGGTAAGTAATGATTCCAAAAATTAAAATTGCTAATACAAAAATTAAGGTAAAGTTAATCCCGTTTGATACGTTTTTATGAAATTTCAATTCTTCTATTTTATGAACATTATTTACATTTCCTAAGATAATGTCCTCTATGGTAAGTGTATCAGTAAAGTTTTCAAAATTTTTATATGTGGGGTACGAAAAACGTTCTTGAATTATTTCTTTTATATTTGAAAAGTAGTGATCTAATATTTTTATTTCGCAATTATTAAATTGAAGTAAAATGTTTTTGTTTAAGATCAGTTCTCGATCGTCACAGTTTTGACTGATGTTTACATTATTGGCGTTTTTTATTACAACAGTTTCTTCATCTATCTCTATAATTTCTGTACTATTATTCTTTATTAGGTTACAATTATTTTGGTAAATACAATGTTTACTTATGGTTAATTCGTTCAAAGGTTTCAATTCTTCGAATCGGTATACAATTTCGTTATGATTAAATACAATTTCTGTAGGATGGTCAATTTCTTTTTGTTTTTCATTGGGTATTGGTAAAATCATTCTGAGTTGAAATTTTTCAAATTCTCTTGGTATTTTAATGGCGAATATTACTTTATTGTCTTCAAACTTTGTGAATCCTGACTTTATGTATTGTATTTTATTTATATCTATGTTATATTTCTGAATTTCTTCATCTGTAAGTAAATTTGGGTGTAAAATTCCATATCTAGTTGCTATAATGTTGTCCTGAATGTGTTCGATTTTATTTTTTAGTATTTGAATTTTGAAAAGTTGATCATAATAAATATTTTGATTCATTATATTACTTGTTAAATTATTTATCCTGTCAAAAATTAATTTACGATCTCTACTAACAACGTTTTTGAGTTGTTGAAAGGTTTCATTGAAATTATTGTTTATAATGACTTGTTGGTTCATCGCTGTTATAAGATTATGATTATTTTCGTCTGTCGTCTTGAAGTGTGTCTCTATGTCTAGTCTGTCTTGTTCGTCCATAGTTCCGAATAGCCATTTTTGTGTATTACCTACAATATTAATTAAACCACGCCTCTTTCTACTCTCGTTTGGTATTATAGTTTTAATTTTGTTTGTTAATTGTCTTAGTTCAGTCATCAGTAAGTCCTTATGTTCTCCTTCTAATTTAGCTATGTTAGTCGAAAAGTCATTTATTAATTCCAAAATTTCGTTGGTGTTAATTACATGGATAATAATATTAGTTTTGGTCACTATTTCTACTTTATTGAGTTGTAGTTCTGCAAATCCGGTCTGTTCTGCCAATTTATGTACGTATAATAGTCCTTTAGTTGGAGTTGTCATTAGTAGGAGTATCAGTATTGTCCTCATTATCTGCAAATTTTGGGTTTCTTTTAATGTTTGTCGTATGAATATTTTTTAATTTAGCTTTTCTATATTTTGGTTCCTGTTTGTTTCTAACTGCTTTGTAATTTTTTATAAATCCTGTTGTCCTTGTTTCGTTATAGTCTTCCCTATCTTCATTAAACTTTTGTAATCTTTTTTCTTTGATTTCTTTTAAATTTCTTCTAACCTTCTCAAAATCTACGCTATGGTTTTGAACTTCCCTTGGAGTAAATTTAATCGTTGAGTGGTATCGTTCGTTGTAATTTCTAATGGCCTGTTGAATAAGCCTTTTTGGTGTGACTTTAGTTTTATTAACTGCTAGGATTCTAAATTTTTCAGCAATGGTGTTATGAAATCTTTCCACATCTGCATTTCCCGTATGGCTGTTTGGTTTTGTCAGATGAAGTATTACATTTTCTGCCTCTAAAAACTCTTTAATTTGAACCGCTTTGAATTCATTATCGGCTATAATTTTATTGGGCTTTCCTATTTTAGTGAAATGCTCCTCTAAGTGCTCTATAATCGTAACATGATTTCTATCTGTTAAAAAGTAAGCTGATCCGAATTTGGAAAATTTATCTACTATTGTTAAAAAACTGTGTTTTAGTATAACATAGGTGTCTATATGAATAATTTGATTGACTTCAGTTGGGGTTTCGGAATGCTGGAATTTAGGTCGAATGGGTCTACGATCGTATTTAACTTGCTGACAAATTTCACATTGGTTTATTACCACATGAATTAGTTCTAGTAATTTGGGAAAGTAAATTTTAAATTTAATAGCGTTAAATGTTTCCTGTATGCCCGAATGCATACTCTCCCTCACGTGATATAATGAAATTTGTTTTATTGCTTCTGTTTCGGTTTTTATGTCTTGTGCTCTAAGAGAACATCTTATGAATTTAACTTGATTATCGTTAGAAAACATTTCCCTTAATTTTTCCTGTACTACATTGTATTTACTATCCACAATTTCTGAATATATACCTGTTATCCCTTTTGTTATATATCTCCTAAAAATGTCATGTAGGTTATCGAAATCGTACTCTGCTATATATATTATTTTTTTTTATGAATGATTTCAAAGTCTGTTGTTTTATTGTTGCTTAGAATTATCTGGGTTCTGTATTTATTTACTAATTCTTCTTTAATAGGTATATGATCCTGCAATTCTTCTTCTGCTGAATGGTTAGTTGCTAGTGTAGCATTATCTTCATCTTCCATGTTACAAACGATGTTAGATTTTGGGGATTGGTACGAATTTCGGAAACTATCTACTTCATTTTCATCCGTCCCTATTTCTTCTGGATTTTCAATTCTGCTTAGAAAGTCTGCTACTTTATTTTGCTTCCCTTTAAGATACTCGATTTCAAATTGGTATTCGCCTAATTTTAAGAGCCATCTTTGATGTCGTGGGGAAAAACCTTTTCCTCTGTATTTCGCATGAAGATATTTGATGGGTTGATTTTCCGTAAAAATTTTGAATTTGTTGCCATAAAGATATGGTCTGAAATAGTTCACAGACCACATAATAGCTAGAAATTCTTTATCTGTGGCTGAATAATTTCTTTCATGAGAATTTAGAGTTCGTGATGCGAAGCAGATAGGGTGGCCCTCTTGCGACAAGACGGCGCCTACTGCATAATTCGATGCATCTGTAGTTAAATCAAAAGTTTTCTTAAAATCCGGGAATCTTAGTATTGGATGAGAGCTGATAAGGGTTTTTAATTTTTCGAAAGCATCTATATAATTAGGATCGTTAATATTTATTTTTGCGTCTTTTTGTAGGTATTTTGACATAGGTTGGGCTACCTTGGCATAATCTCGAATAAATTTGCGGTAGTACCCGGTTAGTCCTAAGAAACTTTTAATTTGTTTTTCTGTTTTAGGTAGTTGCAGTTTATCTATTGCGCTGATTTTTCCGGGGTTTGGTTTCAACCCGTCTTTAGTAATTATATGCCCTAGAAAGGATGTTTCTTTTTGCATGAAGTTGCATTTATCTACTTGTATTTTTAATTTATTTTTCTCAAGAACTTTAAAAATATCCGTTATCGCTTGGATATGTTCTTGAATTGACGTACTGAATATTAAAATATCGTCAAGATACACTACACAAGTTTTGTTAATATAATCTCTGAGGACGTCATTCGTGAGTCTTTGGAATGTCGCTGGGGCATTTTTCAGACCAAATGGCATTCTTATGAATTCGTATATACCGTGTGGTGTAACAAAAGCTGTTTTTTTTCTATCCTCTTCCTTGATTAGGATTTGGTGATAGCCTTTGGCTAAGTCTATTGTTGAAAAATATTGAGACCTTCCTAACTTATCCAGTATTGAATTAATATTTGGTAGTGGAAATTTATCATCAACTGTTACGTTATTCAATCTCCGATAATTCACTACTAAACGATATTTCTTTTCTCCCGAATTATCCATTTTTTTCGGTATCACTATCAATGGGCTAGAATATTTTGAATGACTTTTCCTAATTATTCCTTGCTGTTCCATTTCCGATACCTGCTTTCTTACCTCTTCTTCATGTTTTGGTGAGTATCTGTACAATTTTGAATTTATTTGATTATCTGTCGTTGTTTTAATTTCATGTTTTACTTTTGAAGTACTGGTTAACTTGTCTCCTTCTTTAAAAAATATATTTTCGAATTTGTTTACGATTTTTTCGACTTCTTCCTTTTCTTCTGTATTTAAGTGGCTTAGTTTTAACCTTTCTATGTATTCACTTCCTATTTTTTCTAATGCACAAATTTCGTCAACTGGGTATGGGTTGTTTAGAAAATTAATTTTTTGATTATTTAGTGTTATAGTCCTTTCCTCTAAATTTATAAGAGTGTCTAATCTATTGAGTATATCTATTCCTATAATGAATTGATACTTTCTGTTTTGTAGGGGTCTGACTTTCCATCTTACTAAAGCTCCTTTGCATGGCTTAATTTCTTCTGGGGCTGGGGTATGTACTTCATATTGAATTTTATCTTTTCCTGTAATAGTGCTAAAATATAGTGGTTTTATCTCCACTCTCTTGAAATTATTAATTCGATCATCTATGATACTAAATGAAGAACCTGTATCTATAAGTGCTACATATCCTATTTTATTTAAGGTTATTTTAATTAGGGGTGATTCGTCCGAGGCTAGTTGTATAAAAAATCGTTTTGTAATCCGTTTACATTGATTTCTATGTTGGGATCATTTTGACTTTCCTCTTCTACATTTTGTTCTTCATGATCTTGGATTGACTGATCATCGATTTCTTCCTCCTGATCCTGGCTTCCCTGATTTTCTACATTCCCTATATCCATTGCTTCTGCAGGTTGGTACCTGTCCTGATTTGGTATTTGACGAAATTGTCCTGAACCTTGCCTAAACTGTCCAGAACTTTGACGAATTTGGCCAGAATTCTGACGGAATTGATTTGTATTTCGGAATTGTCCTGAATTTTGTAATTGCCCTGAATAACGATACTGCCCTAAATTATACCCTTGATTTTCATCACGTTTAAGCTGTCCAACCGTATTATTATTTTGCTTGTCGATATGTTTTTTATTTTGACCTAGTCCCTGATTTTCAGATCGGGGGTTATTAAAACGGTTGATATTATTTTCTCTCTTAATTTTTTGGTTCGGATAATTATTTCTTCCTGTAAAACCATTCGTCTTAAATTCTTCTCTTATACAAGAATCCTCGAATCTTCTATTTCTCATTATAGCTAAAATATCTTTTATTTCACATTCTTCGTATATTTTATCTAATAGTACTCCTTGAGTCATTTCTTTAGCAGTGTTAACTAATATGGAATCTATGTTACTAAGGTCAATAAATTTATCACTTTCATAATAGATGATTAATTCATCTGATTTACTTTTAATTTTTTGAATTTCAGTTGCAAGTTCACTTACTGTGTTCACCTTTAGATTGGTGATTTTTCTGTAGATCTCCGTTGGTTCCGTGTCTGGTCTGTATCTCAGCTTTAGTGCTTCCTTGATAATTTCCCAGTTGTCCGTCTCCTGGATGTTTATAATCGTGTCCTTTGCCTCTCCTTGCACCTTCTCGTAGTATACTGCCTTAGTAGCTTCTTTCCTTAGTTCTTCGTCTGTTATCCCGTTCAGATAATATTCAATGCTTCGGATGAACGCATTGATTGTAACTTCTCCCCTTCCCGTGAAGTTGTTGAGGTGATGAAGCTGTTTTAAAGCTTTCTCCTGGCGTTGTCTTCTATTTTGCTGCGAATTTAGCTCGTTATACGCCGCTGCCAGTTCTTCGAACTGTTGGTTTCGTTGTTGGATCTGTTGTTCCAATTGTAGAATTCTCTGGTCCATATTGTTTTCTTGATTTGAACTTTCTTCTGTACTGGAATTTTCCTCTTTTTCTTCTTCCTCTATGCGTCTGAATGAGTTGATCCAGTCCCTTCTTTTACTTTTTCTGCCAGGCATCCACCGTTTAATTTCGTGTTCCCAGTTTTTTTTTTTTTTTTTTTTTGCTATCACAATTACTTATGATTTTTTAGTAATACGATTTATCACTTTTTACTTCGGTTGTTCTTTTCGACTCAACCGACACTTTTAGTAACTTGTATGTAGGGTTCTTGTTCGACGTAACCGTTTCACCGGCAATTTTATTTAACCGAACTTTTGAACTTTTCACTATCACACAATTATTTTTTTTTTTTTGGTTTTGCTTAACCGACTGCGCCATTTATGTAGCCGACTGGTATTAAAAAAATAGTTAACTGAAAACACTGTCTCTTGATGACTTAAATAAACTTTATTTCTTGATACTTTTTAAACGTTAGTGGACGCCTTGATGGTTCTTAATCAACTGACTCTAATTAGTTTTGCATTTTACATTTCGTAAAATGCTGACAATACATTATTGTTCGTGGCTAGATTTTGGTAACAAGATCTGCCGACGATTACATTTTACTCGTGGGTAAATTTTGTTTACAAAATTTGCCGACGATTACATTTCTTATTAGATTTATAATTTATAATTTTTTAAGACATCCGTTGGGATGGCTGATGGTGTTTCTTTCAGGTGTTTGGTTACATCCTGTAAGAAACTAGAATACCTGTCTGGGGAAGATGCTGACGAATACATAACTCACGTGTCGTGGACTCCCTGTAAATGTGGCCGGTAGTATGACCAGTTTTCCCAATTCATTGGGATTCACATTGCCATCAGTATGAACTGCATCACGTAAATGAATGTACTGTTCGGAACGCAAGTTTTTTTGATTTAATCGAATATAGAGAAGGCGTTCGGATTCGATTTTCACATACATACATATCCGCAATATATTGATGGAACAATTGGCGACATTTCAATATATGATTTGTAGAGTTGTCACGAATCATTAATCGATATGAATAGTAATTCATAGCACTGACCTTCTTATTCGTATCCTCATCTGTTTGTGGATTTTTTAATTTTATATTAAAATGATATCCATCTTCTCCTTCCCAAAATAAAATGGGATATTGTAATCCGTCGTATGAGCGATGAGTTTCTGAAGACTCGAAGAACATTTCAATTTTTTCCATGAAGATTTATATCACGCGAGTTGAATTCTTCTCTAACTATAACGATCGCCACTTCATTGATTGTTGGTGCATTATATTGTCTTTCATGCTGGCCAACTGGTGTTTTGTCTGCCCTAACTACAACTTTGTAGTCATCAGTTGGCATTTGTTCAAGGGCTGTTCTGAACAATAGAATTAATTCGTTGTGCTGATCGAATATAGCTTGTAATGCTGCGACAATCGTTTAGTGCACGTATTGATTCGACAACGTTGATCGATTTCTTCTTCAGTGTTTCCCATGAAATAAATTTGAAGGAATTTGTAATCTGCGTTTGGAAGTGGCAGTAGTGATCCTGCACGATGATAAATTTGTCCTTGCACTTTGAATGTTGGCATGTAATTCTCGTGTACGATATTTGTTGCACCGAATGATGCCATTTGGAAACATGAATTATATTTGCGTATGCTTGTCAAAAAATGTTTCGATTGGCTTGTGGCACCTGATACCAACATTGATAATGGTTCGGGAGGTGACCGTAATTCTGGCAATTTCACTTTTCCACCTGCACAGCACACTCCTGGTGTTTCATTGTTAAATTTGAGAGCCCTGCAATATATACATAATTTGTTCATTTTTCCAATAACCACACTTGGATGAGAACTGTTATTATAATTAGCATTGTAATGGAAGGCACCAAGATTTAAATTAGCGTGCAGTGTTTCTCTGGATCGTGAAGAGCGTCCATTCATCATGTAAGGCGAATTAATTTACGTCCTAGCGCCGTGCGTCAGTGCTTGCGACAGGTTTTGAGGTGGCTCATTAGAATGGGGCGCGTTGTTGATCCCAGTGTCAGGCGTCAATCGCCAATTATTTCTCATGTGCAAACTCCACTGGCAGGGCTGCACAAAGAGCAGCCACTAAGGGCTATAGCTCACGGGCTCCTTAATTTATCCAATGTCCAAATTCCTGAATCGGTACAGGCCATGTTGAGCTTTGGACCAGATTTTGTGTGTCCACCCAATATAAATCAACTAAATTGGTCTCAGATTTATTGTAAAGCTGTATCTCTGGAGAACTTGCGAGCATTATCCCATCCTATTATTGATCATGATGGGTTACAGAATCGGATCAGTAGAATAGCCTCTTGTATTTCACAGATGGGTTTAAAACTCCAACCTGAAAAAAAATTGTTCTCGCACCAATCAATACAAGGCCATGATTAAAAATACCGGGTTAGATAAACGATGCACTCCAAATGTTTCAAGTGACATTTGGGAAAAGACAAAAATATCATCACAAACTTTTGTTCCGTGGTGAACCTTTCTGAAGACAGCTTGCCCTACAGTCCCAAAATAAATTGGACCTTTTCACCTAAAAAGTTTATTGGGGCCTTTGTTGCCTCTTTATTTAATGACACCAAGACACCAAGTATAACATTAAGAATAGAACCGAACTTTAGGGACGATTAACTCTTCTAAAACTTCAATCAGGCCATGAACTAGTGTCATGTAAGGTGAAGGAAATGTATAAAAACATTCCAATTGGTACATTGATGAACTTCCTGCTGCAAGAGTACAGTGGAAAAATCTGGATGCAAAATAAAATTCCTTCAACTTGTTTGTTATCTTTCATGAGGCTCTGCCTGTTTCAAGGCACTCACTTTACATACTATTATATCCGTCACATTCGAATATTGCCGCCTTCCGTCACATTCGAATATTGCCGCTTTCATACTAAGTGGCAACCCTTATTTTCGCGTCATCCATTTTGCAATTGTTTTGCACGCGTGACACTTACTTCTGTGATTGCGTCAGCCGTGTACGAACGTGTTTTTGTTTTGTGAATTAATTGGGATGTTTAAGAAATAAATCCTTTATAATTTCGAATTGTGTGCGTGCATTTTATTATAGAATCGATTTCAAAACACAACAGTAAAATAATAGAAATCAAATTAATTTTTTTTGGTTATACAAGTCCAAACCAACACAACAGTTTGGTCATAAAAAAAAAAAAATAAAAAAATAAATTAACAAGTATCAAAATGGATGCAACGCAATTGCAAACGTTGATTGAATCGATGAATAGGAACAATCAAAATCTGCTAGAAAGATTAATGGCCATGAGTACGACATCGGCTAACGCAGAGCAGACTGGCAAAGTACTAAATGTTTCAAACATTCCGCCATTCGATAATTTTGATTCAAATCGAGAAAAATTTAAGTACTATCGTCAACGGTTCGAAAATTACATAAAAATGAAAGAATTATATAATGATGCGCAGAAGTTGCTCAACTCTATCAGTGCAGCCAACTACAAGATAATCGCAGCTCTAGTAGCTCCAAAGACACCAGGTGAATTGGGATACGACGAGTTAATGGATGAACATCTAGAACCAAAGAAAAGCATCATCGTTTCGCACCATTATTTTCTTTCAACGTATCAAAAAGAGCAAGAATCGATAGCGGAATACGTAGCAACTTTATGTCGTGACATTGGCGACTGTGAATTTAAATTGGAGTGCGAGTGTAAAAGAGAAGTGTCAGTGGCAGACATTTTTCTTCGTGCGCAATTCATTCGCGGCATAAAAGATAGTTGGATTAAAGAGCAAATTCTACAATCTGATGCAACTCAGTTCAACGTTATTGTAGCAAAAGCCATTACAATTGAAGCCTCAAAAGCAGATAGCCGCAAACTTTCGAATTATCAAGGATCAAACAACATAAACAAATTGGAAGAAACTCATAATGTAACAAGTACGAAACGGAAGTCGAAAAAAGAAAACGAACAGTGTCAAAGTGTACATCGAATTCGAAATATGAGCCATCGAGAAAATAATCAGCGAACACGAGGAAAATCCACAACATACGTTGACTACGAAAAACTTGGAATAAATAATTTGTGTATACGTTGTGGACGAAATAATCACATCGCGAAAGACTGCCGTAGTGACAGATCAAAATTAAAGTGCTTGAACTGTAATATGTCCGGACATGTCGCGAAAGTGTGTTTTAAAACATTGTTACAAAGATCGAAATCAAGTGAAGCGCCTGTGAATCAAGTCTTTGATTTTAATACGATGTGCGTAAATACAATTGTGGACATATATGATCAACCAATGAGAAGTATTAATCGAAAAAAAATATTTCGCAACAGTGCATATTGAGGGACGTCCTCAAAAATTTGAAATCGACACCGGAGCAGGTTACACGCTACTACCGGAATATCAGTATCGACTTATGAAAATAAATAATCAACTTCAATCGACGAACATCGTGTTTCGGTCATATACAGAGAACGTATTTCGACCTTTGGGGAAAGTTCGAGTCAATGTGAAATACAATGAACGAGCATCAGTTGAAAACATGTACGTTATCCCAAAAGGATACAACCCTATGCTTGGAAGGGAATGGATTGGACACCTAAACATAAATCTAGAAGTAATCGACAAGGAAAATCAGGATAAACAAATGAATAATCAAGTTTTAATGATCAACGACGTAGAAGATATCGAAAAAGCTTTTCCTGAAATTTTCGTTTAAAAAGTGGGCTGTGTACCAAATTTTCTTATTAAGCTACAATTGCGGGAAGGTGCAAAGCCTAGCTATACACCGGAACGAATGGTACCATACACATTAAGAGCACAAGTTGAAACCGAGCTCGACAATTTGGAAGCAGCCGGAATCATCTCAAAAGCAGAAACAAGCGACTGGGGTTCACCTCTTGTAGTTATTCCGAAAAGCAATAATACTGTTAGACTTTGCGTCGACTACAAAGTAGGAGTTAACGAGCAGCTAGCTAGTGTCAATTACCCTATCAAAAGAATTGACGAAGTCTTGAACAGTCTTCGAGATTCAAAGTATTTTTGCCGATTGGATTTATTCAAAGCGTATCTTCATCTCAGAACCGACGAAAAAAGCAGTAGAATACAGACAATATCAACTCATCGAGGAACATATCGCATGAACAGACTAAGTTTTGGAATCAAAACAGCCCCACCGGAATTCAATCTCGTAATCGATCAAATACTGCAGGGATTATCAAAAACCACAGCCTATTTTGATGATATTTTAGTACATGGAGAGACACAGGAAGAGTGCAGAAATAATTTAATTGCCTGACTACAGAGATTGAGTGAGTATGATCTTCATTTGAATAAAAGTAAATGCTCATATTTTCAAACAAAAATTGAATACTTGGGACATCTAGTAGAAAACAATAAAATATCAAAGTTAAAGCAATTTTGGATATACCGCGCCCAGCAAATGTGGCACAACTTCGCCAATTTTTGGGAATGGCAAAAAGCAAAACTTCCGAAGATGACATCAGCACGACTTTTAAGATACACAACATTTCTCTCTGGTTTTAACTACGAAGTTAAATGTAAGAGAGCAATCGAAAATCAAAATGTGGATTGCCTATCTCGAGCACCAAGTTCAGAAAACCAGAGCTATACCTCCACTGATCATCAACTCAATGACGAGGTTTATCAAATCAACTCAGCAACAGTATTTGAAGTATCAACTGAAAACTTAATGCCTGATGACATAATCAGAGAAACAAGAAAAGAAGAAGAGTTATTAAAAATTATTCAAGAAATTAACTCAAAACCAATTGACAGTGAATATACACTAGACGAGGGTACTTTATTTAAAAATGATCGTATAGTTATACCATAAGCCCTTCAATCAAATGTATTAAACGAGTTGCATGCAACACATATTGACATAGTCAAAATGAAACAGTTAGCTCGACGCTATTGTACTTGGAAAAACATCGACAAAGATTTAGACCATTTGGTGAGATCCTGTGAGAAATGCGTTTCAGTAAAACACAATCCAGCTAAAGCCCCGTTACATCACTGGGAGCTCCCAAAGAACAATTGGGATCGAATTCACATCGACTACGCAGGTCCTTTTCAGGGTTATAATTATTTGGTAGTTATCGATGCAAAGTCTCGATGGGCTGAAATCGAAATTGTTCGTGAAAGTCCCACATCTTCAAATACCATAAAATTATTGAACAAAATATTTTCAAGTCACGGTTACCCGAAAGTCAGACAATGCTACAATTTTTACAAGTGAATCATTTCGAATTTACTGCAGTTCGAACGGAATTAAACAAAAATTCATTGCACCAGGACATCCATCTACAAATGGTTTAGCCGAACGTAACGTCCAAACTTTGAAAAATCGACTTGAAGCTATGACTGATGAAGAGATACCAATGTTCCAGAAAATACAAAAGATCCTACTGCGATATCGAGCAACACCATTAATCGACGGGAAGTCACCAGCAGAAAATTATCTTCATCGACGTATACGAATACGACTCGATGCATTGCGTCCGTACATTGAAGTCAAATCATATCAATCCAGGCAGCTTTTTACGCGTTCTATTAAAGTGGGAGAGAGAGTACAGGTTCGCTTCGAGAACAGCGGTGGAACTTGTTGGAAATTGGGAAAGATACTTCGCCAGCTGAGAAAACTACATTATATCGTGACGTGCTGTCAGTGTAGCTGAGTTGTACTCTCACCGCGTGCTTTTCGTTTCGAATAAATTCTGTTGTGCATCTGCGCAGAAAAAGTAAGATTTTTAATTTTTTAGTTGGCGAAGTGCCGCAATTAAGTCGCTTATACCCTGAAACGGTTGGATTTGTCCAAATTTTATAAACGCGGGGCCCGGATGGGGCCTCTCAGAGGTGATTTACTGCAATTGAAAATTTACACGAGTCGACCGCGGCCCGCATCATGGCGGGAAAAAATAATTTTGTGCCAACGGAGATGAGTGAGGAAGAGAAGATTCGAATCCTACAAAATGTGGAGGCTTGGCCCGCATTGCCCGCCGAAAAGGATGTGGGTGCCACTGGTACCGTCGTAAATGAGATGGACACCGCGAATTTCATCAGCGATTCATGCTTAGAAGAGGGTTTGGAGTTGAGCCCCGGTAACGGAACCGGGTTTGGCATAAATTCTTCGGACACTACAGGCGCACTACTGCGAGCGGGCGCTTTAAGCACTATTCATCAAGATCTTGTAGCTTTAAAGTTAGCTGCACTGGAGAACGAAAACGCTGGACTTCTGAGGCGTAACAAAAAACTAGAGAACGATTTTTTCCTGCTGATGGAGAATATCAATCAAGAACGAGAATCCTGGAAACAACAAGAAGGAAGTAAACTGTCTTTGAAAAGGAAAAGGTCAATCTTCAGTGGAATCCTCTGCTGACCATGCACTGGATACAGACTCAGACTTTAGCATGATGAGTGATAAGGTAGGTGGTTCCTTAAATGATAATGAACATAATAAAAATCACATTAAAAATCATATTAACTATAAGGATGGTAAAAAAAACGGAAAAGATGTAAATTGTTGAGTGCCGCCAGAAATTCATTTCAGGTGCTTGCAAATGCTTTCGAGAGGTAATAAAATATCGAAGCATTTGTGAGCACTGGCAAACCACTGGAACGAACAACCAAAACCGGCTTGGCTGGGAAGGAGACCGTTGCTCAGTAGATGCCGGCTGGATAACGGGGGAGTTTTTTGTCGCTTGGCGACGTGGATGGGAGTTTTGGGTTTCGATCCGCGGACTGAAAATATTTGTTGGTGAATTCGAGAGGCGTTTTTTTTTTGGAAGTTGAGCACAATTCCGTACGAAAGTCGTAGAGTTGCTAATTTGTGTTTTCGAAATCGGCACCACCGCGATAAAAAGTGAGGAGAATCGTGAAATAAGGACGCAAAATGGAGACGAGTGCGAGTGATGGCTGGAGTGTGATGTGCCAGTTTGATATTTTGTTTTTGGGACCCGAAAGCGAGGATTTAGCGAATGTTTCTGCGGTAGTGATGTTGTAATTTGGGTCGGTTCTGTCGCGTCCCAGACGAAATTAAATGCGCGAAATTTGTGCAAGATTTGTTTTGATTCGATAGCACTCCGCCATCTTATCAACGTTTTTTTGTCATCGCGTGCTAATCGAATTCCACCAGAAGAGGCTCTCGATCGACGTTAAGCTTACCGCGAATTATCTGCGTTCGAATCGTTAATTTTACAAAAATTGAAGTGACTTTCAACTAATTGCGGAGCAATAATTGTCCGCGATCAAATCGTCCATTTACAAAATTTGAAGCGGCATTCCTCGATCGAATCGTCGATATTACAAAATTTAAGTAACTTTGAACTAATCACGGAGCTCTGATTGTTTTGAGCGATCGAATCGTTATTTTCATAAATAATGTAAGCGGCATTCAGTGATCGAATCGTAAATTTACAAAATCGAAGTGACATTTTAACTAATTGCGGAGCAATAATTGTCCGCGATCAAATCGTCCATTTACAAAATTTGAAGCGGCATTCCTCGATCGAATCGTCGATTTTACAAAATTTGAGTAACTTTGAACTAATCACGGAGCCCTGATTGTTTTGAGCGATCGAATCGTCATTTTCATAAATAATGTAAGCGGCATTCAGTGATCGAATCGTAAATTTACAAAATTTGAAGCGGCATTCCGCGTTCGAATCGTCCATTTTACAAAATCGAAGTGACATTTTAACTAATTGCGGAGCAAGAATTGTCCGCAATCAAATCGTCCATTTACAAAATTTGAAGCGGCATTCCTCGATCGAATCGTCGATTTTACAAAAATTTAAGTAACTTTGAACTAATTGCGGAGCCCTGATTGTTTTGAGCGATCGAATCGTCATTTTGTTTTAAATAATTTAAGCGGCATTCCTGTTTTCGGAAAAGTGATGAGGCTGACACGGAAATTAAAAGAACCCAAATAAGAAAAAAAGAACGAACGTAAATGAATGCATTGTATGTTTTAAAGAGCCAAAATATAAACGGGAAAAGAATTAATCGAAAGAATTAATAAGGGAAAATTAAATAATAAATTAGGTTAAAGAACTATACGTAGGGAAAAGAAATTAAATAATAAATTAGGTTAAAGAACTATACGTAGGGAAAAGAAATTAAATAATAAATTAGGTTAAAGAACTATACGTAGGGAAAAGAAATTAAATAATAAATTAGGTTATAAAATTATACGTAGGAAAAAAAAAGGATTTAAATAAATAAAATTAGGATAGAAATTATGCCTAGAGAGAAAAATTAGGTAAATCAATTAGGACGTAAAAACATACATAGAGGAAAAAAAAAAAAAAATATTAGTGTATAATGAGTAAATAAATTAGGATACATAGATATAAAAAAAAGGTATGCTCTTTTAACGGAGCGGATCATCTAAATTATGGGGTGAGTTGTTTTGATTTATATTTTCTTTTTGCATTATATTTTTTTTCTAGATGTTTTCTTTTCTTGGTTTATTTATCAGAATTTTTTTTATAAAATGTTGAACGGCTAAAGGCTGAGTATTAAGGTGAACCTGAGCGTCTAGCTCCTTAGCCCCGAACCTCAAAAAGGGGCCATATCGAAATTTGTTTCAGGACAGATATGGCTGAGGTAGGGTGGGCAGAACAGGGCGCTAATAACACCAGAGCGCCCTGACAAATAGCGAAGCCGCGCCAATCCAACCGCTTCTTGGTCTTTCACGACCTGTTGGGAAAATAATCCCAATTTTTACGATTCCCTTGGATAAGTCGGCGCTGACAATTTTTGTTGAACAGGCCAAGGGTTTATGGTCTGAGTTGAAGCAAGTACCCCCCCACACTGCCGTAGCTAGTCCCGGCCGCCAGCAAGAGCGTCGCACCAGCTAAAACTCAGCCACCAATTCGGACTTAGGTGGAATTGGCCCTTCTGTCCCGAACCTTCATTCTCCTTTCAATTATTTTGACTTTCTCAAGTCAAGATAATTCTCCCAAGGCCTCGAACACAACAAAATTCGTCTATGGGTAAGTCGCAAGATCATGTGAATAGCATCCGTTCTCTCAAGGACATCTTCAATGACTTTCAAAATAAACATGAGGGTCAGCCTCTAATTAGGGGGGATAGTACAAATACTACAGCCATGAGGAAGCGTCAAGCCCCTCGGCAAGACAACCTATCTGATCAGGTTAAGAAATCTAACGTCAGCTCCGGGGCAAACCCAGGAGGCCCAGTATCTCAGGGAACAAAGGAAGTATGGAGCCCTATTGTCAGGTTATCCAATGTAACCGCCAAGAGGGTTACAAGGTGGATGGAAAAATGGCCCAAGACCAAGTTTCGCATCATTTCAGTTAGGCAAAGAGATATCTCCTTAAAAGTGAATTCTCTTCAAACTCACGAAGAAATAAGAAAGGAGTTGCAAGACGAAAAGGGTGAAAGTGTGGTCGGGCATACTTACACGCCAGCTTCACAACGTAAACCATCTATTGTCTTGAGGGGAATCAGTGGTGATTTTACTCCTGGAGAATTATTAGTGGACATTAAACGTCTACAACCAGACCTCGACGAGATCGTAATAACTCAACTCTCGACACCCTGGTCAAGAAAATATGGTAAACTCCTTGACCTATTTCGGCTATCGGTGGCTTCGTCGGAAGAATTAAAAAAAATAGTTAAAATACGATATGTGCTTAACCAAAAGGCAACTTGGGAGCGACCCAAACAAGGCGATGTGGTCCAATGTTACAATTGTCAACGATATGGACATGTCTCGGTAAACTGCGGACACAAAGCCAGGTGCGTAGCATGCGTGGAGGACCACGCCTCCAAAGACTGCCCAAGAAAAGTCACTGATCTTTCACCACCTCAGTGTGTATCGTGTGGAGCAACCGACCACCCGGCAAATTATTATAACTGCCCTGTTAGGGCAAATTATAGAGAACGAAGAAGCGAGGCTATAAACCGAGCTAAAAGTACAGTACCGAACAAAACAAAACAAATCAAAGCCGTCTTGGGCTAACTAGTGTTAGTTCTGGTTTAGCAAATAAAAATCTGTCATATGCGGACGTCACTAAAAAAAGTACGACAGCAGGCAATTTGAGCGATTTTGATTGGCTCGACCAACAAGCTTCCACATATCTAGGATCGACAGTGTGGGAAATCTGCGACCGCATAAATGATTTCCAACTTAAATTCGGATCAATAAATGAAGCCAGTCGACCGCAGGCCCTAATTTCATTCCTCTTCTCTACTCTCAATAGAAAATGCCAAGATTAAAATTCTTAAATTTGAATGTCAATTCTATTATAAATATAGACAAACAATTAGCGTTGGAAAACCAACTGCGTCACCTCAAAATTGATATTGCTTTCATCACTGAGACGCGCCTGAGAGCCGAACACAAACGAAGATTCGATAATTATTCCTTATTTAGGAATGATGAAGGCAGAGGAACTGCCTTAGTCATAAAGAACAAATTCCAAGCCGAACAAATCAGATTTTCAAATACAATCTAAAAAGAGCAAGAGTATTTTATTACCCGCTGGAAGCACAGCACTCTCCAGTCTCCACCAAGCCATCAGTATTTTATTACCCGCTGGAAGCACAGGTGAACAGTAGTGTTCTTTCGTAAGAAATCAGCACGTAAATAAAGTCAAGTTTTTGTTTCAATTGGCAATTTAAGTAATTTTAGAGTGTCGGAGTCCCCTTGAGAAATTAGTAGAAAAAAACAAAACCAATCAATTGTGCTTGATATTCATTTTCCTTTGTCTCATCAATGCAAAGCAAGTGGCGCATGCGCGATTAACTTCGTTCAAAATTCGTATTAGCGCCAAACTCTAAGTAAGTTCGTTCACCTTTTTTCCTGTGGACTGCAAATTTGAGCCTGTGTGTCAATGCAACGTAAGTGGCGCATGCGCGATTAACTCCATTCGAAATTCGTATTAAGCTCTAACTGCAAATTTGGAGCCTGTGTGTCAATGCAACGTAAGAGCAGCGCATGCGCTATTAACTCCATTCGAAATTCGTATTAAGCTCTAAACTCTAAGTAAGTTCTTTTACCTTTTTTTTTTTTTTTTGTGTGGACTGCAAATTTGAGAATGTGTGTAGGCAATTTTTCTCTGTGCATTAAGAGTGCTTCATATGTTTTCAAGCGTTTAACTGATTTTTCTGGAATTGTTTTGCCAACCATAAACATTTAAATCATCATCATCATCATTTAAGTCTAAAAAGACAAATCAAAATTGGCGAATGGAAACGATATTGCACGTATGCTCGAAAAGTTCAACACAGATCTAAATACTAAAATGGATAAAATAGTAGAGGCTATCAACAAGAATACTAACCAAAGATTTAGAGAACTCGAGTGTAACTTTCAGGAACTGAAAGAGAGGGCCGACGTACAAGAAAAACGCCTTGACGCACCGGAGAGAAACTCGAGACAAAGAAACCTTATGCTCTTTGGAGTAAAGGAAGAGGAATCCAGCTACCACGAGCTGGAAGAAACTGTGTTATATATCCTGTCTGAGACCCTAGGAGTGCAGACTAATAGATGTGAAATGGAGTTCGTCAGAAGAATAGGTAGAAATGGAAAAAATCCAAGACCAATTTCCTTTGGGCTTACCACGCTGGGGAGGAAAATCAACATCCTCCAGAACAAAAAAAATCTTGCGGAGACGGGTTGCTACATCAAACAGGACTACCCTCCGAAGGTTCTTGAGATGCGTAAAGACCTCAGGCCTGCGCTTGAAAAGGCTCTAGCAGAAGGAAAACTCGCATCAATCAAATACGACAAGCTAGTAGTTAAAGACGGAAATTTGCCTGCTGCGAGCTCTAGCAAAAGAAATCTCTCTCTCAGTCCCAAAAAAAAGATAGTTCGGCAGAGGTCCTCTCACAAAATAACGTTACTACCTTGGATGTGACATATATGGTAGTCTCAATATCACCAATCGTCAGCGTTTCTATCGTTCCTTAGACAATAGAAGAAACCAAGTAATGAGAGACTGTGTGTATCGTATCTTTTGCGTCGACTGCCTTACCATCTTTGTGGGCTTTAATCATTGCTTTCTTTATCGTTTGTGATAGAATTCTCTGGATATTTTTAGGTATTTCATTCACACTGCTGGTTTTGATGATGTCGAATCCAGGCTATTTCTGCATAAGACATTCAGTGTATGCCTCCATTAATGTGTATAGGAAACTTCTTCTTTTGTGTCCTCCTAAAACGTGTGTGACATCGGATATTTCATGCTTCAAGTTCTTTTCATGTAGTTGCATCGGATTATCGCAGTGATTCTTCATTATATGTCTTGTTTGCTTGCAAGATTTGTCCTGATTTGTCATGCTAACAAATATAAGTAGTTTTGCATGCGTTGCACCTGTTGTAGAAAATTACGTTGAACTTCGGGCTGTTGATCTTGTCTTTGATTCTGCTGTGGAAACTTATTTTGCTTTTGTTGATAATTCTGTTGGCGACATTTGTATCTTTAGTTCCAAAATGTTTTTCCAAATTTTCTTGTTTTTATCAGAAATACCTCTTGCAAATGGGACCGATTTTTTAGCAAGGGTAACTTTATTCTTTTTAGGTTCTTGTTGTTGGTCACAATCCTTGGGGGTCATTGCTGTCCTTCCATTAGATTGTTTTCCATTATTTTTTGTTATGTTTTGTAATATGACTTCTAAGTTATCTTGTTTATTCTATTTCTTCTTTATTTTATTTTTTTCGACGCTTTTCATCTGTTTGTAATAGAGTTCGAACTTGTTATTATATTCTACTTGATCCTGATTATTTTTAATTTTTTGTAATGTATTATTTATTCTTTTATGGATGTATCTTTTCGGGTAATTGTTTTCTAGTAATTTTTCCTTGAATTTATTAATATTGGATGCAAAATATTCCGGGTTGCTTAATAATAGGATTTTCCTGATTCTTTCCTCTGCTGTCACTGCTATCATAGTTTCACTACGTGCAGACAGGAATTAATTTTAAAGTTGAAATAATACTGATTTTTTTTTTTAATCATGTACATTGACAGAATCAATATTAACTAGCAACCTAAATGCGTTACCTTCAAGTTTTTGTCTTATCTCTAACCACCATCTTAATGCCAATGTTGAAACACTTGATTTGTACTTAACTCATTTAGATTTCTACTAACTTAATTATTGTTGGCTTATTTGATAATTTCATTTCCGTTTTACATTTTTGAACTTAATTTCAGTTGCCATTTATCTTATATAGTATGGCAATGGTTCGGCCTTGTTGGTTCCAGCACACTGTTGGTACTTGTTCGTGTTTGTACGATATCTGAAACGCGCTACCTGATCTCGAAGCTGGACCATACTCTCGTTGAAGTGCAGTTGCTACTGAACCACCGCCGCGCCATTATCACTCGTGTTAAAATACTATCAATAAAGTTAAATCAAATCAATTAGTTACGTCAGAACATCTGACTCACCAAATCAAGCCACATGACTCATTACAACTAATTACGATCCCGAGAAAGTGGCTTGATTAGATAATATGTAACTGCCCTTTGCTAAGGCAAACTCATAAGATAAGAATTGAACGCATCATCACACAAGTGATTATTACTTTGACCCTTGTGCGATGAAGTGTCAATATAGAATAAGAAAATATTATATATAGAGTAGTTGCAACCAGAGTTGCTCGTTGCACATTTATCCGAGAGTTCGGAGAAGTTAGTGAAAATAAAACATCGTACTCTAAAGCAGAGTTTTTTTTAATTCGTATTAGGGAATTTAGATCCTTAGAAGAGTAATTAAAATACGTTTACGTAACTGGCGCAGTCGGAACTTCGAAACTACCACACTGGAAGAAATAACACGAGTCCTTGGAAATTTAAAGTTCACTGATCAACAGGAACAAGAGGAAAATCATCGTAAAACAACTCTATCCATAGGAAGTCGCAACGATATCTTCACTATGGATTTTAAGCAGTTATTGTCCTATATTCACTCGATACCAGCATTTGACGGAACTCAGCTGGACCTTTTTCCGGTCATCAACGCAATTGACGCTGTCGATTGATGAATCATCTCCAACCCCCACAAAGTCATTTTCGAACAACAAGTACTAGTGAAAATCGTAGGAAAGGCACGGGAAGTATTGAACGGTCACATCACATCAGGTTGGAAGGAAGTCAAAGCCTTACTTATAAATCACTTCGACACCCCGGAAAACGAGACTCAACTTATAAAAAAACTGTAAGCAGCACGTTTCAAAACCACAGGACAGCTCTATGATTATATATGTAAGCGTTTATTTAGATTAAATAAAAAAATAAATTACAATAAAGAATATAGTATTAGTCAAGGAAGTGAACTGATTAAAACAAAAAATCAAATTGCAAAATCTACGTTTGTGAACAAGTGTCCTGAACCAATTCGCGGTATCTTACATTCTTATAAACCGGAAACGTTAGAAGATGCATATAGAGTGTTAGTAAATACAGGATACCTTAATTACGGTTTAAAAAATCGCGAATGAAATTTTAACGGATCACTTAATCCCAATAAAAATAAAAATAAAAATCAAAGTGTTAACAACTTCCCATAATAAAACAACACGCAATGATTTGAATCGATGAATACCGCTTCATCTCATTTTACATTCATTCACGCGAATACGGATTTTCGTATACCAGCCTCGGACCAAGACAATTGTTACCCATTGTTCTACTAACCATCAAGGATAAGAAAGTTCGATGCCTAATAGACACCGCATGTTCCAACTCAATCATAAACAGTAAACTTATTGCACACAATAGGCAACACAAATTGACAAATCCCTTACACATTTCATCTATCAACGACAATTCTTGCGAAAAAACTGGACTTTTTCAGAACTTCCAAGTGAATTCCCTGTTCAAGCAAAAATCGAATGGAAACTTGTCGAATTTAGATAACAGAAACTTCGATTGCATAGTGAAAAAAGTACTACACTGAAAGAAATTTTCACAATCATATTGATAAAAAACAATTTGTTAAACTGTGACAAAAATATTTTATCACTGTAATGCTAGGGCCTCACCTGCGCCTATCGGGACGCAAATTCATACATTTTGGGACGCAACGCTAATGTAGCCGCGTTATCGCCGCTAATTTTTTATCGTTCCACTAGACGACAGCCGCTAAACTGAGTGTCGGTCTCTGTGCACGCATCAAAGGGCTTAGCGTCTCGCATTGCGCGATAACGTGGCCACACTTGATTGTGTCACTTGATATTACAGCTGTCATTGTTTTGAAAATGGAGTGGACTAACGACAAAATACTTGAAATGCTGGAAATATTCCGCACCGAGGAGGCAAAATAAAAAAACACCGCCGCGTCTTCACAATCCATTTTGAAATTCGCTTATCTTGTCATTTGAAATGTCATTATCGCGCTAAACAAAGACGATAGCCGATAAATCGCTAATGTGGCTACTCGACTGCGTCTTGTTTAGCGCAGAATTTTTATCGGTACATATTAGCGTGCTAGGCGCTACGCAGGTGAGGCCCTAGCATAACAAACAATAGTTGAAATGATTGTAAATTTTGTCATTTTGAATTATGGCTTTGTAAAACGAACTAAAGATTTGCAGTATAATTTGTAAATAGCGAATTTGTCGAATTGATCATGTTTTTTTTGTCAATATTAATAACGATTTATCAATATGAAGAAAATATTTGTTTAATCTGATTAAATTTGATTTGGCATTACTTTTCCAGTGATGACAAATTTTTGATCAACTTGATTGATATTGTTTTTCTTTCATTTGTCGTATTGAATAAAAATTTTTGGCAAAATGAAAAATGTAGTTTCCTCATTATTCAATGTGATAAAGTTTTAATCAGTTTGACAAAATTTTTTTTTTTCAAAAATCGGTTCCGTTAGATTCCTGAGAGGAGTTCGGCATCATTCTTTTGTTACAGTGGAGTTGAACAGTTATTACGTTGAATTCCAAGCGTTTAAAGTTCCAAGTAAAAGTGATATTTATCTGCTCAGATAGTTCCTTTGAAGTGTTTTTTCAGTCAATAAATGTTAAAGCTCCGGAAGAAACCAAGAAAAACTTATTAAATATCTTAAAGGTAGGTATTAAATACTAAGATATGTAAAGAATGTAAGGATGAATAATTTTTGTATTTATAAGAGTGCGATATTAGGCGTGTTTTAATGCTCTCCAGAGTAGGATAGTACAGCATAAGTATACGTTAAACAACATCCAGGATAGTAAACCCACTAATTTTACTAGGTTATATATCCTACTCCGGAGAGAATGAATGGTGTGAGCCTAGGATGAATTCGCTTTAATTCGCTTTACTCGATTCGATTTTAATGGTTGGCAGCATTTTTGTTCACACAACAGGAATGCAACCGAACTGCAATAAAATCAAATCCAGTGACAGTTATATTGCCATAAGTTTTGCAGTAAAGAAAGGAAAAATAGAAATTAAAGTGAAATGGATAAGCATGAAAAGAAAGGGTGAGTGATTGCATTGTTTGAATAAAATTTCGTCCATAATAAGATGTGGAAGAAATGTGTCTCTCGAATCGCCGTTTATTTACTTATTATGATAAGGAACTTAAACAAAACTTAACATTTTGACTATCTTTAACAGATCTAGTCGTACTTTCAAAAATATTTTTCAAATTGAATGTAATACACCGAAACGGAAATGCCACTTAATTTCAAACTTAACAGCGCAGGGCTGCCAAATCTTAACAATAAAATGTACTCCAGATAATATCCTGGATCGTTTTTTTTCGCCTGCCGATTAGGTGCTCTCTTCTGGAGAGCATGAAAACACACCTATTGACGTGGAAGTCCTAATCGTCATTGAAGCAGAAGAACTAGAAAAATTTTTGTCTCTGCACCGGGATATTCCTCTGGGATTTCAAATTCTCTTCAAAAGGCAGTTATTTATGTGGCAGAAACTAATGGTGAGTGGGAAAAAACATATAGCTTTTACTATGTTATGAAATAGCGCTTGAAAAAAATCATTGCATTTTAGACTAAAGTCGAGCGAAATTAACCTTTTTTTATTACCATCTTCAGTTAAACTCTAACTGGAACTGTAACCGCGAGTTGTGTGTGAAAATGTGTCAGCTTCAAGTTCCGGTTAGAACATAACTCAAAATCGTAGGAACGGCTCTTAATTTCGCACGACCTTAGTACTTACATTTTCGTTTAAAAATCATGTTGAATTTACGGTAATTCTTATTTTTAGGTAAACATAGGACACAGGCTGAATTAATAAAATTTTTTTTTTGGTTGACTTTGTTATAATTTTAAACTTTAAACTCAAATGATTTGTTTTATATGCAAACGTTTTTACTTTTCTGTCAAATCATTAGTAATTCATTTGAAAATTTATCATTCTCTTACGAGCAATAGTACATACGAGTGTTTTGAAAACGATTGTTCTCAAGTTTTTGGAAATTTCATAAGCATTTACTATACTAAGAAAATCCAAAACAAATTATTGTCTATTTTGATGACATTAAATTTAAAGTAATGACCGTTCTTGAGGCAATCGATATTTGCTATAACATTTTTATTTTGTTCAATCTAGAGTACCCCTTAGCCTCGACGAATGTATGGACATTCATTCAAAAATACTTGTATAAGTTAACATTTCCGTCAGATAAGAGTGATTCTTCTATTGCTTGTTTAATGAATGGTTTAGAGAAAAATGATATGTTATAATTATATAAAAATGATATGTTATAATTCCATATGTATACATGTATGTATAATACATGTTTTGTTTTGAATATTATATAACTATGTAACTTTTGTTTTATTCGGAGTATTAAGTATTATAGTATATTAAGTATTAAGTTCGCAGAATAAATATGTAGCGCTGTTTTGAAAAGATGTACTTTTTCCAATCTTTATATTTCTATCGTCCATTTGAAAAATATTTGATCATATAATATCATATGTATGTATGTATAATACGTATTTAGTTTCGGATAATTTTGTAAAAATTTGAATTGTATTAAGTTTGCAGAATAAATATGTAGCACTGTTCTGAAAAGATCTAGTATTTCCATTCTGTATATTTCTTTCATCCCCTTGAAAAATATTTGAAAATTTTTCAATTATAGGTATATTTTCCGCATTTATCTAGAGTAGAGCAGGATAGAAAATTTCCATTGGAAACTACATTACTGTTATTGTGATTTGTAACTATTTTTTCCGTGGACCGGTTATATCTTATCTATTCTAGCACTATCTACGAAAAAAAAAATACATGCCTACTATTGACTGCTTTCCAAATTAATAAAATTTTCACTCAAATTGATAAAAAAAAAGTTTAATTAACAAAATGGGTTTGTATAATTCACAAGGAGTTCTGTCAACGTAAATAAAAAAGTTTATCACATTGATATATCTTTCATCTATTGGAAAAATATGCATTGTGGAATCAACAAACTAAAGTTTTCAAGAAGACAAAATTTTTAATCAAATTGATCAGAACAATATAGTTTAATGAACAAAATGGTTGTGTTAAATTTACAAACATCTCTGTCACCGTGACTAAAAAAGTTTGCTGGCGTGAACAATTTTCCTCTGTACATGTAACAAACAGTTCCTGTAGAATTGACATACAATATTTGTCATTTTGACTATCAGCATTTAATTTTTGTTAAGCTCGTTCAATTTGATAAAAGATCTTGTTATCCGTAAGTTGATAACAAATTTGTTCAAAAAACGTGATTTTTTGTCAATATTACTAAGACTTTTCGTTCTGTGTAGTTTCACGTTTTTGTGGCGTGTATATCGATGGCAAATCACCCGAACGATTGAAAGAATTTTCGGGCGAGTGTTCAGCAGCGTTCGAGTTACAATCATAGAATAAAATATGTAAGTATATTTTTATTTATGGGATGTAATTCTTTAAAGTGAAAAAAACCCGTACATAACGTTTTCTTTATAAATCTGGACGAGTTCAGTATCTGTATATGTAGAAATAACCCAAAAATTCCCGTTTTGTTTTCAAGGGCTAGTGAGGAAATAAAAATTTCGCAAGCTATCAACCGTCAACAGGACGGCTTTTGGCGGATTTAATGTCGGAACACAATGATTTAGCTAGGGGCTGCTAAAAACCTTATGGTCGAACTGCATCTAATACGATGTGGAGTTCATTGGTAAACTCTCTTAATGAGAGTGGTTAATATAATATATAGATAAGGGTGTTCAGGGACATGCAGAAGCATTACATTATGATCACTTTGCACAATTATTGAACAATTGTGACACAAAATTAAACGTAGTGACAGTTATTCCCAGCTTTCCAATTTTTTACAAAATGGTAGAGGTTTGTAAGCTTACATATAAGACCAGTTGAAAATTGCAATATGTCTATGGGGAATAGAGTCCTATTTACTATGTGGCGCCTGAAATCTGGTAGCACTGCAAAAGACGCAGCGATTATGTTTCATATTTCAGAAAAAACTGCTAGGATATATTTTGCAGATTGCGTACAGTTGCTCGCAAAAGGCATGAAAGGTTTGATTTATTTTCAAACAAGGGAGGAAAATGAGAAAAGTTTACCCAAGAGCTTTAAATTATTTCGGAATACTATGACAGTTCTTGATTGTACAGAAATAAAAACAGTAACATTTAATTGTTTAACATGCAGAGCCTGCCTTTATTCACATTACAAAGGTTGTTTATGTTGCACGATCTTCAAAAAGAAGATATCGATCGGAATACAAATATTGAGCGTGCCAGGGTTCATATCGAAAGACGAATAGCCAGAATCGAAATATTTCGAATTTTGTCAGATAAGATTCACTGGTCTTTCTTGCCATATATTGATGACATCATTACTGTGATATGTGACATATCCAATTTGAGTACTCCAATTTTAAAACATGACAAATTTCTTTAAATGGAGAGAACGATTTCCTATTTTGATGCATTTTCCACAACTTTCAGTTAATACCTAAACTTTTATAAAGTATTAAACTATATAATATGAACCTACATGTAGCTTAAGCTTAATGGCCGCTATTCACAGTCGTCATAAAGTTGGCTTTGAGTTAAAGCTGACTTTAGTGTCGTGTTATTAATATGACTCTAAAGTCAGCTCTAGCTTAAAGCCAACTTTATGACGACTGTGAATAGCGGCCATTAAGTCTGCTTATTTGGAGTGTATTGTGTGTGGTGTGCAGTAGTTTTATAAACGAAGAATTGTGAAATCACTTCAAAATGGGAAAACGCCGACATATTTCTGTGGGGCAAAAACAATTAATTAAAGAATTGCTTAGTGAAGGCAAAACGTTTGCATTTATTAGAAATTTACTTGGTGCTTCCAATGGTTTGACAACAAACGCGAATAACTTTTCATCGCAGACCGAAAGCCAGGGTAGCCGTAAAAAAACTAATGAACGGCAGCACAAATTGATCGTATGGACTGTTAAACAGTGCCCTTTCATAACTTCTACGCAAATCAAAGATGATTTAAACCTGCCAATTGCCACGTCCACAATAAGAAAACGTTTGATTCCAGTAAATCTTAAAGAAAAAAGCCCAAGAAAGGTACCCTTATTAAAACATGTGCATTTGAAACGTAGACTTCAGTTCGCCAGAAAATTCCAAAGCGAACCTGACACCGTTTGGCGCAACACATTATGGTCAGATGAGACAAAAGTTGTGCAGTTCGATATGGGAACTGAAAAACAGGACGTTAGACGCCCTCCTAAGCAAGAATTCAATGCGAAGTACACTAGTAAGACCATTAAGCACAGAGGTCTAAGACTGATGCTGTGGGGATGTTTTTCGTGGAATGGCGTTGGACCTCTTACTAAGATCGTGGGTAGTATAGATGCCAACTATTATGTTGGAAACATATTGGAAGATGTCATGTTACCTTATGCTGAAGAGGAAATGCCATTACGGTGGATTTTTCAGCAAGACAATGACCCTTCTAAAGCGAAGGAGTGTTCCGATTCCACAAAATTACTGTTATTGAGTGGCCTGCACAATCGCCTGACCTTAATTCAATAGAACACCTTTGGATGTATGTTAAGAAAGGAGTGAGAGACGCTAAACCAAAAAACTCCGAAGAATTTTGGCAAGCAGCAAAAAATACTTGGGAGGATATTCCACTCTCCAAATGTCGCACTCTTAAAGCTACCATGCAGTCAAGATGTGTCTAAGTTATCAAAAATAAGGGGGGGCTACTTCTTATTAAACGTAAAGGCCTAAGTGTGTATTTATGGTCTGTAGAAATTAACTATCACTTGTTTTTTCTCTTTGTTCTTATTTTTTCGAAAAAACAAGGAAATAGCAGGACATCAATTCTTGCGTTTATAAAAAGCTTAATATGTATGGTGTTAAAGTAATAAAAGGATAAATTTAAAATATATATTCTAACCCTTTTTTTAGGACGAATTCAGTTTTCACTTGTGTTGTTCTTATTATTTCGAACACGTCTGTATGTGTTAAGCTTGGGATAAATGTATCGATGAAGCTATCGTTTCTCTTTACTTCTACGATCTGAAAATCGTCAGCATGCGAACTCTAGGTATTTGACCAGGTCACATATATTTAAATTGGTCAATGCCAGAGCTATCTGTATTTGACCGTAGTATTTATACTTTATTTTTAATTCACACTTATCATTGTTTTTAAATAAGTATGATTGAAGAGGCAGTAAATCCAATGATTTTAACAGCTTGCCAGGCTACTGGACATTTAATTTCAATCAAACGTCATTCATTGTTAAGAAAGGCTATTCCATCTGGAATTACTGCAAGATACGGAAGTTCGGGAGAAATTATCAAACCGCATTCGATTAGATATAATTCTGTTCCCATCTTCTTCTAACGTAAGAAAATATATCGAACGGAACTACTGGATTGTTTAAGGTAACATATACACCTAGCAGGGTAAACAAAGATATCTTATTTTCACATTCATATTCACTCATGTTGTATGTGGCTAGGTATTGTAATGGGTTAATTATTAATCATATACAAACAGGTCTATTCAGCGCCAGAGTCACAAGTCACAAACAAAGTAGATGGAGAATCACAATTTTGAATTATTTGTGACTTTCCACCTACTTTGTGACTTGTGACTCTGGCGCTGAATAGGCCTGATATTCACATATGGCTATTACATCCAAAAATGTTATATCTACAATAGTAAATTTGATTTTTTCTTCAAGTAATTTGTTTCTGGCGATAGTGCACTTGCTGCCATTTTGGAAGATTTTCAAAGGCTGATTCATCAAATGCCATCGCCATTAAAACGAGATGTTAACAGATTATGCGAGCATGGGCGCCCACAGGGGGGGGGGGGCAAGAAGGGGCATTTGCCCCCCCCCCCCTGAATTCACAGGGAGGGCAAGAAGGGGCCCTTCGGAATTGACCAAGGCCCCGTACTGAAGAAGAATTCGATCAGGCACCCCAACACAGCAAACTGCAGTTTATTTCCAAATCGAACGACCAAGCGTGTGTTTTACAAGATTTTTCGTTACTTTTTTGTAACGTTTTTTTACTTTAAGAACTAATGAAAAAAAGAATTGAAATTCAATTTTTTGTTTCTATCTAATTTTTTTGTTAGTTTTTGCGAAAATGATATCCGAGTCCTCTTTGAAAATTCACATCTCTCGTAATTTCTATCCTGGAATAATAAAATAGGGCTTATTTTAAAGGGTAAGGTTGTCGCAAAACTATCCTTGACATTTTTTTTTTCAATGATAACGATTTTATCATTTATCCTTAAATACCTATCTCACAATACGTTTTTTTCTTAATTTTTTTATATTTTATGGGTTATACTGTTTTTCAAAACATATCAAAAAATGAACTTGGAATCTCAACGGTTAAAAAAATCGAAGAGAATTCTCAATTAATTTTATAGAAAAAAGGTAATTTAATCAAGAATCGCCAAAAGTGTGACCTTATCAACGCCGATTCTTTTGAAATTTTGTGCACTCGAAGAATTAGTGAAAAAAAATATGATTTTAATTTTTTGTTTCTATCTCATTATTTTTTGTTAGTTACAGTATGTTAAAAATTTCCCCAAAACGATATCCGAATCCTCTTTGAAAATTCATATCTCTGGTAATTTTTATCCTTGAATAATAAAGTAGGGCTTATTTTAAAGATTGTTATTGTTTTTGTTGGTTAAAAAATGAGATAGAAACAAATCCTTGAATTTCAATTATTTTTTCACTTGTTCTTCAATTACAAAATTTTTCAAAAGAATCAGAAATGATAAGGTCACAACTTTGACGATTCTTGATGGAATGACCCATAATAAGGTGAAAACAATATGATCCCTTCTTCAGATGACCCTTTTTCGCTAAGTGCTGACGATGTAGCTAAATTCACACAGAACTTTATCAAACGAAATAGCCAAATTAAAAAAAAATCTGACACCCCCAACAGTAAAGTCTTGATCTGCCACTGTTTTCAAGTATATTTTACTTTATTATTTTAACAATAAAGTAATGTTATCGATTTAAAAATCTGCCAATAGTCTGGGCGAAACTTTATTATATTTCGGGTCAAAGTTCGGGAGCGATCAAAATCGGAGTATATCATCAGTTGTTTCGAGATTATGACTTTTCTTGGGAAATTAATTTTGTTCTAAAAATAAAAGTAGTTAAAATAGAAACAACCAATTTCATATCTCATCAGAACTAAAGGATGGCAAAAATTATGAAACCCTAGGAAGTTGAATATCGAAAAATTATGAAATGAGTTTGTAGGCGATTATATAAAAAGTCTGTGGAAGTGAAAAGTGATCAAATATCTCATCAATCCTAAGAAGAAGAAGTCAAAGCTTTAAAAAGCATACATGAAATTGACTTTTTGGCGCTTATATGGTATAGGAAACCATAGGAATTAAATAGGAATTCGATATATCATCAGATTTAAGCAATCTGTAAGAATCTGTGAAAATATATGCAACCTACTTACACCCACTTAGAGATAGAATATCCAAAAACCCTCAAAATAAATAAGTAATAGATAAATATAAAGACAGCACGAGAAAGTAAAAACCAATCCAATTTCTTACCACTTCTAAAAGAAGTTAAGGAATTCGTGAAAACGTGTTCAACCCTTTTATACCCTCTTAGGGTTAAAAAGGGCAAAATCTTAAAAACTATGATAGTTTTAAGCGATTATTACGTAACCCCATGAAAGTGGAGATATAGTCGATATCATATCAGGGCTGGGGGATATGGCAGAATACATGAAAAAGTAATTTAAGAAAATCATGAAAACACTTTCTACATATTTACGAGTATGTATATGAAAAAGCCGTAGAATAAAAATGAATTCAATATTTGGGAAGACCTAATAGATATGACGAAAATCCTGAAAATATGTGCATTTCATTTTCCCTGATAATATTTTTCGACCTCCTTCCAAACACTAATGAATATTTAAGATTTTTTTTATCTACTTTTCTGGTTGATTTACATATACATACATACCGAGTTTCAACTTTGTAGCAGAAGGCGTTCTATTTCTATAGTTAGGAAAAAAACCTCCAGAGGGGATGAACAACTTTTGACTACAATATCTCACGAACCAATTGCAATTAAAAAATAAAATTCGGTTTCTGTATAAAGTTTGACAAATAAAAACATATCCACATTGTCGAAATATTGCCGCCATTCCTTATTCGCTCCACTAATTATGGCAATAGTCCTCGGACAATTAATTGTTTGAAAAATTGCTCATGTAAAAGCACCTCTACGGCTGGGATTTGAGCGATTTAAGCGTTCCGAAGTTATCGGCTAGTATTCTTGAACGCATGTTTTAAGGCCTTTGTATGGACCCGAAAGAGTAGAACGATTGTGTCCGTTAAAGAACTTACGTTCAAATTTCAACCATAAGTTCAGATTTTAAATGGAGTGAGTGGTTATTTTATAAACTTTTTGCCTTGCCCCCCCCCCCTCCCCCTGGAAGAAGTTGTATGCGAGTTGTGTGAGTAATTATATAATATAGAGAAGCCTCGCTCTGATTACTCCAATCATAAAAAAAAGAAAAATACTGAAATAATTCCCTTAGAGGTGTATATATCTTCCTTAGTACAATTTACCCTCCAAAAACATGCGAGTTTAGGACGAACACAACAAAGCTCTTGCACGCTCACTCAGTTGTATTGCTGAATAGTACAAGGTATGGGTAACTAGAAGCTCATGGTTAAATAAATACCACGGCATGCTGCAAGACAGTAATACCAAAAGGACTGTCTGCTGGATGAAAATGAAGAAATTGTTACTGTTTCTGTTGATTTACAAAAGGTAAGAATATTCTATTGTTACGTGATAATATTTATATAAATGGTTTTCTTCCAGGTTTTAAATAAAACATTTTTATTTGGCAGGGAAGAAAGCGACCGAAATTCAGTAGATTTTGCAAGAAGTTCATGGTACATCTACTCCTTCGTTACCAACTATCAGTGCCTGGGTAAACGAATTTAAACGTGGCCGTACTAGCATCGATGATGAACCCCGCCCTGGACATCCAAAAACGGAAAGATTGGACCAATATTTTTTGTTAAATGAGGTTAGCGAGGACAAAAAAGTCTCTTTTCTAATTACGATTATCGGCGGAGAAACATACAAAATATTAAAGTCGCTTATGATTCCGGAGTCACCTGCATCGAAATCGTATGTACAACTAATTACCCAGCTAAAGAATCATTTTTCACCTAGCGTAAATAAAATAGCGGAACGGTATAAATTTTATAAATACCAGCAACAGTCGTCCGAATCTATTTCGTCGTACACTATTTCGCTAAAAGCCTTAGCGCAATCGTGTGATTTTAAAAGTTTTTTAAATGAGGCTTTGTGCGATAAGTTTGTATGCGGTATAAGCAACCCAAGGTTACGAACGCAGTTATTAAATACAAAAGACCTTACATTCGAAAAGGCTTGTGAAATGGCATTAAATTTCGAGATGGCCGAGTCCGAAAACAGCGCTCTACAGCCATTGCCACAATATTCAATATACGCTATGAACAAGGCAAAAAAGAAATATGCCAGTCAAGAAAACTTCAAAACCCAGTCATCGACACATAAAAATAAGAGAAAAACCTGTCACCGGTGCATCCAGGCCCATCCTATAGAAAATTGTCCTGCAAAAAATTGGGAATGTTTCAATTGCGGTCGGAAAGGACACACATCAAAAGTCTGCGAACATTCAAATAAAAGTCCCAAACATCAAAAGTCGAATCCTGTCAGAATTGGGCAAATGTCAACACAAGAGGTCATCGCAGAAGTACAGCAGAGCATGAACAGTATCAACGAAATACCGGCGGCAACATCATCAAATACAACGTCTCAAAACCGGTGTTTATCAACTGGTATCAGTACTACAACACCAGAGAATAGCCCAGTTGAGATGTCTGTCATCGTGGAAAGTGAGCAGCTGCATATGGAAATTGACACAGGAGCTTGTGCGTCAATTGTATCATTCGATACTTATAAGTCAATGTTTTCGTATTTATGGATTCAACCTATTGTTAATACTAAATATATTTCAGTAACCGGTGAATGTATCAAAACAGCTGGAAAGTCAAAGTCAAAGTGAGTCTACCTGGAAGAAACGAAATTTACCATCTAGATTTGGTGGTTATGTCGAATCTAGAGAACAGTCGAGCACCGAAACCATTGATCGGCAGAGCGTGGCTAAACGTTTTGTGTCCAAATTGGATAAATAATTTTACTATTCCTATTAATAATATGAAAGCGGTAAACAGTAATTTCGATATTTATAAGGTAATTCAAACCCAATTCCCAAATATAATGGGGTCAACGTCAACCGAAAATTGGATAAAAAATTATGAAGCAGACATTGTGCTGAAGTCTGAAGCTAGGCCAATTTTTCATAAGGCTTACGTTGTAAGTGAATTGAATAGATTAGTTGCGGAAGGGATTTTAGAGCCAATCAAATTTAGTGGATGGGCTTCACCAATAGCGGTAGTGCCAAAAAAGGATTCATTAAGAATTTGTATAGATTGCAAAGTCACTATAAATCGTTATATTCAAACTGAGCATTATCCCTTGCCCAGAACTGACGACTTATTTGCAAGTCTTTCAAATTCGGAATATTATTGTGTCATTGATTTGTCAGGAGCATATTTGCAACTAAGAGTGTCGGAAAAGTCGCGTCAATATCTAACCATAAATACGCATCTCGGATTATTTCAATATAAGCGGTTACCATTTGGTGTCGCAAGTGCACCTTCTATATTTCAGTCAGTCATGGATCAAGTCCTATTGGGTATAGCTGGTGTGCGGTCATATTTGGATGACATAATAATCGGTGCAATATCATTCGCGAAATGTAAGGATAAACTAATGGAAGTCTTAAGTCGCTTAAGCGAAAATAATATTCGTATAAATCTGCAGAAGTGTAATTTTTTAAAACATCCGTTACATTTCTTGGTCATATTCTATCGAAAGATGGAATCAGTCCAAGCGAAGAGAAAAATTTAGCTGTAATAAATGCTCGTTCCCCAACCAATTTAACAGAACTTCAAGCTTATCTAGGGTTACTTAACTATTATGGTAATTTTATTCCAAATTTGTCAGTGGAGCTTAAAGCGTTGTATGAGTTGTTGCGGAAAGACACGAAATTTGAGTGGTCGTCCTCATGTCAAGACACATTTGAAATATAATACCAATAATGGATGTCAGAATAAAAGCACTTCCGCAAGGGCCATGGAGAAGAGTACATCAATGTTAAATCCTTAATGACGTTATTGTGGTGAACCTTGGGTTCTTTTGATGATATCTTCTTTGTCATCTTTTGTTCCTGTAAATTTCTTCTGAGTCTTCTTGAATTCTTCTAAGTCTTCTTTTTAGTTAATATAATTTTGAGGGCTAATGACACGAGGTGGCAATTAAGCCTATCTCGAGAGCCATTAGTTTCAGAATTAAAACGCGCAGAGTTACGATCTAAAATCAACTGTATTCCTTTTTTCAATCACATTTGCTTATATCTAAAATTTAGTGAAGTTACCAGTTCGATAACAGAGTTCTGTTATCGAACCCTCTCTACCGGTCATGCACTTCATGTCGATAATTCAACGTTAGCTAATTTCATCGCTAGGTTGTAAACCCCGTAAATTGTTCAAGTTGATGATTCATGATTATGTTGCAATCATAACGTACCGGCAGGTAAGTTATTGACTTGCGATCATATTACGGTCGGCTAGATTTTATGATTCAATTACATTCGTACCTCGACATGTTGGAATTTATGTTTACATTCCAATTGTGGGCGTGTGTACGAGCTGGTGTTTTGTTTAAAGATGGAGTTGACATTATTCTAGTCTTATGATTGGCTGGCTGATTCAGTGCACTAGAATAATGTCTTACAGATCCACTACACTATCAAACATTTTTTCCAGAGTCTCAATAGGATCTTCAGATTTCTCATTGAAATCCTTCAAACGAAAACTCATTTAAATACCGTCCAACTTGAACTTTTCAAAATGTGTTTCACGTTTTGACAACAATTCATACCCAGTGTCTGAAAATAAAAATAAGATAAAATATTATTTATAAGAACTATGGTATATTTTATCTAGCTATATATGTACATATAGGAAACTATATTTTATCTATAGCTATATACATATAGAAAACTTACCCGATGTTTTCATCACTCCAGGACAAACTGAGTATCACGAGGAGTATTTCGGATTCTTCAACGAAAAACAAAAGAAAGCCGCCCTTATGTTCTATTTGTTCGTGCCTATCGCAAAAAATGCACTGCAAGTTTTAGAGCGTTAATTTTCGGTATGTTCAAGTTTTAGTGATGTAAAAAATCGTGATGTAGAAAATCGACCGTTCAAGTTAACGGATGATTAAAATTTTCGATGTCCAAGTTTTCGCGAGTCTACTAAATACTGAAAAATAAAAAATAAATACTATACTTTATAAATGTACATATAAGGAAAAAACATTTAACTTACCTGACGATCAGTTGTATAAGTCAAGCCAGCGTTTTTGTTTTAAATATCCCATAGATAAAGGTAACGAAACGAAAGTACGACACCGAATTGTGCTGTTGCTCGCAAAAATTCTTCATTTTATACTTTTAGGTATAACCCTTTCCACAATATTTTCTCACATAACTTAATTAAATTTACACACTTACAACAATATTGCAATGTTATTAAAATTGCAGGTATTGTGCAAAATTTATGCTAGCGATTTTAAAATTTCAAGAAGAAAGTAAAGATAAAGATAAGTAGATGTTCTTCTTTCTTATTGATAATCACTTCATACAATTGTACCGCCATACAAATTAATATTTATCACTTTAGTATTTCAATTGCAACAATGTTGCAATGTTATTAAAATCGCAGGTATCATGCAAAATTTACGCTCTCGATTTTAAAAATTCAAGAAGAAAATAATGATATGTAAAAGTAGGTTACTTCTTAATATTGTTCCATAAGATGAAAAAGTATATAAAAACCTCGTCCAAAAATATAATTTTATCATACCAATTCCATACTTGGACTATTAAACAAGTAAAATGGTAAGTATTCGTTCTAATATAAATTATTAAAAATTAATAAAATATTAATTAATTTTAACTCTTCTACTATAGACTGCTATTGAGGTTCTATATAGCGTGGCTGAAAGAGAGGGCAGTATTACAGTACCAATTATCTCGTTAGAAATTGGTAAGGAGTATCCGATTAGGGTCTTCAAGCTATTGAAGACCAAATACGGTTCAAGGTTAACCGTATATCTGGACAATGGGAAGCATTGCTTCCTTCCACCACGATTTGCTGAAAAAATTAAGACTCAGCGCCAGATAGAGGAACTCAATGCTGCCGAGCATTGCATGGTGTATGACGGGCAGGACGACACCAAGGGTGGATTTATAAAATTAAGATTTGTAAAGAAGTAAAACAATAAAAAAATATATCTATCATCAGTTAAGAAAAAGTTTTTTTTTTTTTTTTAAAACTACACACCCACTGAAGATCCTTTCTTATATGAACCAGTTCTCCTGAAAAATACATACATCCATTACAATATTTAGCGGTTGCCGGCTGACAACTAAGCAAAAGTGAATTACCCCGCCGCAATAGTCTGGTGGATGTAACAAGCTACAAAGACGATCGGTAAAAGAGAATTGCAAATAAAAGCTTATTCTCGGTTGCTCTTGCGATCGGCAGAAAGCAAAAGTGAATTACCCCGTAGATGCAACAAGCTACCGTCTCCAAAGACGATCGGTAAAAGAGAATTGCAAATAATAGCTTTTTTTTGCTAATTATCTGGTAGTGGAGGAAGCCGCAAAGATCAGCTATCACCTTCATCCGCATACCAAACAAAACCTTTTCGCGAGTTTTGGTAATGCGGTAGGGAAACAATAACCACCATTGGTCATACTCACATTTTTCCACCGGAAAGTGGGGTTTGGCCACACGGCTAAATGTAAAAGCTCTTGCACAAAAACGCATCATCACGTCATAAATGCAAAAGCTAACACCAAGTGGGAAGCCTAGAAGCCGGAGTCTTCAGGTGGAACCCAAAAGCTCACACCCAAAAGCTCATCTGGTGGGAACCCTGTCAGGCGGGAACCTTGTGGTGTCCAGTGGCCACCCATCAGGCCATGCTGTTCCTATCGGACGTAATGCTATAAGTATACGGTAGTGGGTCTCATACTACTGTCGCGGTCACATCACATCGATCGAAAAAAGCGATTGTGTAACTCCATCGACGCGACTCATTGGCATTGCCATATTGTTATGTAATGTATCAGCTGTAAATTGTGAATTTAAGTTCATGTGAATGTCTTCATTTACAACTATGACGTTATTTTTGTGTCAAAACTGACATTGTCGAAATAAATTTTTGTGAAAGTTGAAATTTTTTTTAGAAAGTGTTATTTTATCAAACAGAAATGTGGAGTCGCACATGAAGGTTTCAGTGAAGTTATCTTCGGTGCCGAATATTTTAAAATTAGCAACCTGTTTGCGTTTTTTCGCCGAGGGAAGCTATCAACGTGGTACTAGAAACGATTTCCATGTATGCTTGGGCGCAACCAACTGTATTGTTGTTTATTGTTTAGGAAAGTATGTATACAATGAGACGGTAAGTCTCTACAATTTGTAGTATGTATCTCTTTTATTTAAAGAGATGTTTGATATCCAGGAGAAGTATTTATGCCCGACGTGGATAACTTTCCAGTATAGCGAAGGAGAGAAAGAAGATGCGAAACGATATTTCTTCGAGAATTCCGGGCATTATAGGATGCGTGGATGGAACCCACATGAAAATAATACAGCCCAATGTAGAGACACGTCATCTATATTAAAATCGAAAGGGTTTCTACAGTATAAATGCGATGATTGTAGGTTTAAATTTTATTGAAATCAAGTTTTGGTCATTCATTTCTTTCTTTTTAGATATGCGATCTCCTTATGAGAATTCGCTATATATGGTGAATGCAAGATACACCGGAGCAACCCATGATTCGTTAAACTGGAACCTATCGCAGCCAATCAGTGTAAAGAAAGCAGCATATAATGACGGTGACAGAAATACATGGTTACTCGGTAATGAGCAACATATCAATATATTGTAGCCAAATTCATTCTTATTTCTTTCTAGGAGATGCAGGATACGCGCCAAAAAAATTTCCAAGAACGCATTGGATGGTTAAATCGGTAGAAGGCTCGTTACGGAATTAAATGCTTTACCATATCTGGTGAGAAACTTTCGGCAGACGAAATATCCGCAACTCTTTTTTGTGAAGATTTAAGTGCTCGTGATCAATTATATAATTGCGATGAAACAGGCCTTAAATTAAATGTTACCGAAAAAAACTCTTGCTTCACAACAGGAAGCCAGTGCTACTGGTGCTAAAAAAATAAAGAACGAGTTACCATATTGGCATGCAGCAATGCTTCCGGAAATCATCGACTACTACTTATGATTATTGGAAAGTATGCAAAACCACGAGTTCTAAGTAAAATGGGCTTCAACAATTTATCTGTGTATTACAAGCATCAAAGAAATGCTTGGATGAATGCAGAGTTGTTTCAAATGTGGTTTAACGAGCAATTTGTTCCCGCAGAGAAGCTTTTTGAAAGATAAAGGTTTGCCAGAGAAAACACTTCTTCTGATCGATAATTCCCCATCGCATCCAAGCGTAGATATCTTACAATGTGGAGATATTAAAGCAAAATGTTTACCCCCCCAATGTGACTAGCATTTTGCAGCCCATGGACCAAGGGGTTATCGAATCTTACAAACGCCGTTATCGTAGATTACTTTTGCCGGACATTTTGCTCAAAAATTGCGAAGATTTCACAAATAGTTTGAAAGAAATAACAATAAAAAATGTTATATACTGGTCAGCTGAAGCTTGGAATTCGGTTAAAAGTTCAACTCTCCGATTATCTTGGTCCAATATTCTATGTGATGTAGATGAAGAGTCTACTGTAGATGATGATGACAATATTTTTGAAATACATAGTTCAAAATATCTCTGGTTTTGAAAATGTAACTGCTGATGACGCTAATTCGTGGATCTTACATGATGATGAGGAGCTAGACCTAAACTTCGATGAAATTGTAAACTGCCTAGAAATCGATAATCCCACTGAAACTGAAGATATTGTGGGAGTAGTAACCTTTAATCCAGAAAAGAAGATAACATTCGACGAAGGATTTGCTGCACTTGAGGTTAGTATTATTAAAAATAGCTTCTTCTCTAACGGTAGAAAACTTATTTACAGATTGCAACTAAATTCGTTGAACAGCAAGACTCATCCTCATATGTAGACATAATACCATTAAAAAAATGGCGCGACTATGCGGCAAAAGGAAGAATGAAGCTGGGTTTCCATATGCGTCAATTTTCTGCGACAGAAATTTGTCGCGACAAAAACGTGTCACACCTTGGCGTAAATTGGTTATGTCAGTTGTCAAAAAAAGTGAAATATCTGGAAAAATAACGAAACAGCAAAAAAATAATAGAAAAAATTTTTAAAATTGCTTCTATTAGTGAAAATAAAAGAAAATTCAAAGCAACAGTGCTGGGTATGGAAGATAGTTCAGAAAAGAAAAGAGTAAGGTCACTACGACAACTTGGTACAAGAGATGCGATTGTACGACAGCAATAGATTTTTTAACTATCACCGAATGTCGATAGATCTATTCGATGAACTACTCGAAAAGGTGACTCCAGCAATAGAAAAGCTGTCACTTTAACGGGAACCAGTTTCTACTGGAGCACGGCTTTCAATAACGCTTAGGTTTGTAAATCATAAAAACACCAAAGAACTTTTTTTTTATTTTAAATTAATTCGGGTAGGTACTTGGCATCTGACGATTTAATGACTTCGCTGAGCTACGACTACCGTGTATCGAAAACTTTTGTGTCTCGTATCATACCGGAAACCTGTGATGCTATTTATAATAGTTTGCGTGAAGAATCATTTCCGAAATTCACGGAAAATATGTGGATTGAAGTTGCTGAAGAATTCAACTCGCGATGGAACTTCCCGAACTGCATTGGTGCTCTAGATGGCAAGCATTGTGTCATACAGGTAAATTACTTAAATTATATAGGTGTATATTCCTAATGAATTTGTATCTTTGCAGGCGTTTGCGCATAGTGGTTCCAGCTGCTGCAATTACAAAAATTCTCACAGTTTAGTGCTTATGGCGTTATGTGATGCCAACTATAATTTTCTGGTTGTAGATATCGGAGCGTCAGACAGATTTAGCGATAGTGGAATTTTCCGAAATACTGCTACTGGTAGAATTGGCTTTGCAACATCATGTCTAAAGGTAGGCGTCTACTTGAGGGGGGTCGCATCGCAACGGTTAGTTTAAACGGCGAGAATTTTTTTCTATGCACGTCGTTCGGTCGAGAGTCTCGTTCAGTGGACGCACTTCCATAACAATGTATGGTAGGCGGATTTTTGCGATGCGGCCCGTCCACCCTAGTGGACGCTTACCTTTAGAGAATTCAATTTCACTCGTAAATTTTGTATCATACTTCCTATGTTCAAATCAAACAGAACTATTAAAATTTCGTAATCAAAGCAAAATTATAATGTCTTATACTTTAATATTAATTATTATAATTATCTATATATTACTATAATTAATTATAATATAATTCAAATTTGTGATAATTTCATATTTTTTATTACACATTTAAAGTAGTATTTAATAATACATGTATATTCTTTCAAAGTTTAACCAATTCTAGTAAAAGTTGATGATTCTAGTTTAACAGAAAAGAAGCCACTTCAGCTCAAACCTTGATTTGATAGTTAGTTATACAAAACATTCATTTCTTAACGTATTCATATTGATTAAAAATAACTTTTTCTTTTTTCAATATTAATAATACAAAATTCGCGAAGTTATATTTACGTAATGTAATGAATATTAGAAGACACAGCGAACTACAATAAATCCCACAATATTTAAACTTTAAGAACTTCGCTTGTGAAAATTTATTTATCTTTTTTATTTATTATTATATAAATAGTTTATTCTTTAAAATCAATCTGTTCCATGAAAAGAAAATATACAGACTGAATACTTTGAAGTTTATTATTTAATACTACAGGCTTATTATCGTAAATTACAAGGAAGATTAAAAATTTACATTACATTATTTTTTCTTTCCTATTTAAAAACTAACCGGAACACCGAACGCACTTAAATTACAAGCATTTGGGAAAATAATAGGAAAGTTAAGTTTAACTTTTTAACTTTATGGTTGTCTAAAGCTTAGTATTTACTAGCAGGAAGCGGAACTCAATTTCCAATATTAATTGTTCGTTCCAGCCTGTTTCGACACAAAATTTCGTTTCGTTTCTACTTAGTATGTTGGGTTGTCATTGAGAAAAAAAAAAAAGAAGGATGCCCGAATTTTGAGCGACGTGTGATGCTTTAATTTTGCGTGGCGTTGTATTTTTTTGTTTCATGTACCCAACTAGGTACATGAGGCACAACTTCAGTGACATGGGCCACGCTGCACCGACCCGGCGCAAGTAAATACAAAAACTTTTTTCGAATGGAAAAAATGCCCTTAAATGGTTACGAAGCGGCTCGAACAATAGAAGAAAATTTTTTGAGTGCTGGGAGAGTGATCACCGAAAAGAAAAAGAGAGCCCGGTTGCTGTTCGAACGGGACGTCAAAAATTTTTGAGAGATCGCTTTGGGTCTATCCCGTAAAGGGGGTCGCGAGCTCTTTCGGAGGAAGAGTTTTTTTTCTGGAGAGATTGCATAGGTTGTAGGTGTAACAGCTTCGGAAAGAAATATCCCGGAATTTGAAATTCGATTTGTCGATTGGTCGTTGGTTGTGTTCTTACGCGGCGCATCATCCGAGTTGGAATTTGCAAATTTGCGTAGCTGTGAGAAAGGTGCCCGAAAGTAAAGTTGGGGTGTGAAAAGTGATCCCATTGGAGCTTGTAGCAATAATTTCTGCGTGTCGTTGCGAAACAAAGTTGGTGGCATTTCTCGGGCTCCGTGTCAAGTGTCGGAGGAGCGCCAAGTCATCCGGGGAGGATCGTTCGCGCCGCGCCGTACTGGTTACTTTAGCGAAAAGTGATACGCGATTCGAGAGAATTTCACGTCGCGGCTCTGATACTCGAGTTCGGGCAACTATCAGTGCAAACATAAGAGGAAAATATCTAGTATACAAAAAGAAACATGTGTCTCAAAATTTGTATCTTACACGTTAAATTGCGATGAAATAAGATCTGGCGCAGTGGTTTTAGGAACCGAATGCGAATGTACAAAATCCGATTGGTGTTGATCTTCCCCACGTTAAGTAATTGGCGCTCACATCCCATTGACCTCCTCACTCCCATTTTAGGTTAAGACCTTCCAAAGGAGTTAAGAAAACTAAAAAAGAGAGCGACGCATGACTGATAGGGGACACTACGCCCGATATCGTACCGAGTTCACTTCCACTTCGGAAAACCCGCCTCATACGATTAGAAGATGAAAAAATAATTTTAGTCAATATTGTTGACTTGAAATAGATTAAGATAAGTTTCTTTACTTGATCTATATAAGATCTTATATTAGATAACGCGTCGATGGAGGAATTTTTACAATGAAAAATTTTTTTTATATACGTAGTGTACTTGCATATTGCCATATGCAGATACACCACAAAAATCCATCATACGTCTGGACATTTTCTTCTGGTTTGTGCCTCTAAAAGTGCCTTATGTACTTTTTAGTAAAAATTTTTGGGTACACCTTTCTATCTCTATTTTTCTTCATGACCTTCTTTATTGTCCCTTTGCTTTCAATTATACTTATCTGTTGTAGCTTACGTTATGGTGCTCAAAATTCTATTGTTACTACTACTATCCCTTTTTCAAAACCACTTGTTCCATCCTTTTATTCACGCTAGCTTCACTCCCCCCCCCTTTTTCCCTTTTTTTTTCTTTCCCTTTGCTCTTTTTCTTTTCCTCTTCTTTTCTGTATTGTTATGATTTGCCTACCTTGACTATCCCCCCACTTCTTATTTCCCTCTCTACTCTTATCCTTTTCCTATGACACATTGAAATTTTTGAGAAAATTTATAAATTATTTTACGTTCTTACATTTTTACAATTTTTTATATGTTTAATAACAAATTTGTTGCTGTCCCTATCTCCTTTCTCATGATCCTCTTTGTTTCCCTCTAGCTTTCAACTTATCTGCTGCGGTTGGTTATTATTTGTATGTATTTTCGTTTTGGCATTCAGACTTTTTTGTTACTACTCCTATCCCTTTTTCAAAACCACATTTGTTCCACCCCTCTCTCACCCCATATTTTCTTCTTGCATGTTTTCCCTCTTATTTTACCCCTTCTTATAATTTTGGCTGGAGGACGGCGGTTGCGAAAACAACCCATTGTTTTCCCACTGGGCTGTGGTCGCAGCTGCAGTCCTCCGATCTAGCGAAATAGGCGCTGAAATGTCGCGACGGGAGTTGCGTTGGTCTGTGTGCAACACTGAGTGCATAGAGAGCGGCTGTGATGCCAACCAAAAGACTATACGACGGCATCAATCAGCTGCTGCCACGACCTTGCGATTTTTGAAGAGATGATTACCATTTTTGGTAATGAAGCGGATCGTGTCGGGGCGGTGGTATTGGTGGAATAGGGCTACGGATTGTGAGTTTTTTGTTTTGGGCTGGGAGAACGAGTTGGGTTTTTGAGAGGAGCTGGTGGAAGAGGAAAGAAACGATCGAAGAGTTTTTTTTTTTGGGGATAAAACGCGCGATGGTGATCGGTTTGAGTTTTTAAATTAGAAAGATTGGAATCGAAGGTTTTGATAAGAAAAATGCCGAATGAGTGAATTTAAAATGGCAAATCGTAATTTTCTATAACTTGCGCGATAGTGAATTTTTAAATTAGAAAAATTGGAATCGAAGAAAAATTGGAATCGAAGTTTTCAAAAAGAAATGCCGAATTAGTGAATTTATACAAAATGGCAAATCGTAATTTTCTATAAAATGCGCGATAGTGAATTTTTAAATTAGAAAAATTGGAATCGAAGTTTTCAAAAAGAAATGCCGAATTAGTGAATTTATACAAAATGGCAAATCGTAATTTTCTATAAAATGCGCGATAGTGGAGTTTTTAAATTAGAAAAATTGGAATCGAAGTGAATTTTTAAATTAGAAAAATTGGAATCGAAGTTTTCAAAAAGAAATGCCGAATTAGTGAATTTATACAAAATGGCAAATCGTAAATTTCTATAAAATGCGCGATAGTGAATTTTTAAATTAGAAAAATTGGAATCGAAGTTTTCAAAAAGAAATGCCGAATTAGTAAATATATACAAACTGGCTGAAGTCGAGAAATTTTCTATAAAATGGAAATATGGTGGAATTTAAAATTAAAAAAAATAAAAAAACCACATGAATAAAAATTTAAAAACGCAATAAGGTAATAAATAGACGAATTAAAAAAAAAAAAAAAAAAATTGAAAATGAATTAAAACAAAAAATATCTAAATCAATCATAAATTTAAAAAAATGAGAAAATGCACTTAAAAATCTAAGTCACTCATAAATTTAAAAAAATAACGTAAAATATAAAAACTATAAAAAAAAATGACAAGACGGACAGGACGAGACGTAAATTAAAAATAAAAATAAATAGAAATTTAAAACAAATAAAGTAAAAATGTGAATGAAACAACAAAGAAATATTATGAGGTGAGTTTAGATTTTTTTTTACTATATTTTACAAATATTTTTTTTTCTTCTTTCATCAATATTGGTTTTTGTGTTGGTTTTCCCTTTTCGTGAATAAATTTTTTTAAATGTTTAACGGCTAAGGCGCCTAATTAAAATGAACCCGAGCGTCTAGCTCCTTTCGCCCCGAACCACAACAAGGGGCCACGACGCGGAAGTATTGAAAGGACAGTCGTGGCTGAGGTAGGGTGGGCAGAGCAGGGCGCTATTAACACCAGAGCGCCCTAACAAATCGCGGAGCCGCGCCATCCAACCGCTTCTTGGTCTTTCACGACCAATTGGGAAAATAATCCCAATTTTTACCTACCCTTGGATAAGTCGGCGCTTACAATTTTTGTTGTACAGGCCTAGGGTTTAATGGCCTGAGTTTTAGCAAGTACCCCCCCCCCCACACTGCCGTAGCTAGTCCCGGCCGCCAGCAAGAGCGTCGCACCAGCTGAACTCAGCCACCAATTCGGACTTAGGTGGAATTGGCCCTTCTGTCCCGAACCTTCATTCTCCTTCAATTATTTTGACTTTCTCAAGTCAAAATAATTCTTCCAAGGCCTCAAACACAACAAATGGCGCCCAACGTGGGGCTAGCCTAAGCTACGCTTCGAGCACAAAGCGTAGCCCATCAACACGCGCGAGTACAGAAAAATTCCGTGCAAAAATTTGGTGGGCAAAAGGACTTAATTTCGTCGTTATGCGACATCATTTTTCGCCTGAACGGCAACAGTCCAAGTGTTCAAGCTTTTCGAATTTTCAACAGCAAAACATCCTGGAAATTTTGTATGTGGTCAATGTGGAACGATCCTATTGACGAACCGTTTTGGCAACCTTCAGGCGCCAACTCGGTTCCATAGGAAAGGGAAACATTGTCTGCATGCCGGATTGATGGATGTAAGTTGTGACATACTTAATTTTCCTGATTTATTCCACTTTTATTTTGCAAGTACCCTTTTGAGTGCTGGGTATGCCCTGTCTTGGCGGGCGTGTCGTCAGACAATTGGGATAAATACTTGTAAAATATTGGTGAGTTTGATGATAGGAAATTTCGTCGAAAATTCGCCAAGTACCTTATTTCCTTATCCTTCCTTTTAGAGTACTTTTTTACGTAGAATTTTTTTTTTAACTAACGTAGTATTTTCTTTTGGTAATTAGAGAGTTTTTGCTAAGTCTTTTGACTACATTTTAACGTAGATTTTTGTTATTTTGATTTTCTTTTGATTGATATTTTTCCCCACTTTTTTTTTATTGAAATTTAATCGCGTTCCGGATTTTCCCGATGGAGCGAGGAAGATCAAGATCGGCTTCGCGGTTTGATCTGCATATGAGGGGAGGGGAAAAGTTGCGAAGCGCGAGGGTTCATTTTTTTTGAATTCATACTAAACTTAAATACAACAGCTCTAAGGTAAAATCTGCTGGTTTTAAAATTGATGAAGAAGTTGCTGCTTCGATTATGTTGTGTGGTTTGACAGAAGAGTTCAAACCCATGGTCATGAGCATTGAAACTAAGAGCACGGATATAACTGTTGATTTTGTGAAGAATATTTTATTGCAAGAGATCGATTACGACAAAAGAGATCAAGAAAAAGCTCTTGTTGCTAAAATAAAAAATTTTCAAAAAAGAAATATGGCAGTAAAAATAGTGTAATAAAGTGTTTCGAATGTGGTGGACCGCATTTTAAGAAACAATGCCCGAAATTAAAAGGTAATATTGTACTATTTAATTCATTTGTGGCTCAGAAGGTATCATCGAGTGATTGTTCTTGATAGTGGTGCGACCGCATACATGGTGAAAAGTGATACGATGCTGGTAAACAAAAGTACCCCAATAGTAAAGGAGGTAATAGTTGCAAATAACCAAAAATTGATAATTAATAGTGTTGGTGATATTAAACAAAATGTCATAAATGATGGACGCACTAGTGAAATAACAATTGAAGGTGTGCAACATGTACCAGAAATTTGTGCAAATTTAATCTCTATAAGTCAGATTGTCAAAAAGGGCAATCAAGTATTTTTTGATAAGAATGGTTGCAAAATTTTTAATAAAGATAAAAAAAAAAATCTGCCAACAATCTGGGCGTAACTTTATTATTTTTCCGGCAGAAGTTAGGAACGCGTTCAATTCTGAAATGCGGTGTAGGCTACTATGTGACTGAAAACCTATCAAAAAGAACAAGATCATGGAAGTGAAAATCTGATTGGATCTGAGAGATATGGAATAGTTTATGAAAAAGTACACAATCACTTTACACCACCTTAGGGGTCAATTTTCAGAAAATCTTGGAAAAACTGTCTTGGTATTCATATGGAGAATACATAGAATAAAATTAAATTCATTATTTGGGACGAGGTAGTAGATATGTCGAAAATCGTGGGAAAATATGCATTCTATTATATACACACCGAGTTTCAACATTGTAGCTTAAGCCGTTCCATACATAGGAAAAACACCCCCACTTGTACCACACTACCCTTAGGGGTCGAATTTCAAAAAACCTTGAAAACGCTTTCTAGGTATTCATACGAAGAATCTGTAGAATAAAAATGAATTCAATGTTTGGAAAGACCTAGTAAATATGACGAAAATCGTGAAAATATATGCATTTTATATATTTTATTTTTACAAATATTTTTTCCCCCCCCCCCTCTTCTGAACGCCAATGAATATTAAAATTCTTTTTTATCACAATTACTTTTCTTGTTGATTTACATATACACACCGAGATTCAACATTGTAGCTTAAGCCGTTCTATATATAAGAAAAACACCCCCACTTGTACCACACTACCCTTAGGGGTCGAATTTCAAAAAACCTTGAAAACACTTTCTAGGTATTCATACGAAGAATCCGTAGAATAAAAATGAGTTCAATATTTGGAAAAACCTAGTAAATATGACGAAAATCGTGAAAATATATGCATTTTATATATATTATTTTTACAAATATTTTTTTTTGCCCCCCCCCCCCCTCTTCTGAACGCCAATGAATATTCAAATTTTTTTTTATCACAATTACTTTTCTAGTTGATTTACATATACACACCGAGTTTCAACATTGTAGCTTAAGCCGTTCCATATATAAGAAAAACACCCCACTTGTACCACACTACCCTTAGGGGTCGAATTTCAAAAAACCTTGAAAACACTTTCTAGGTATTCATACGAAGAATCCGTAGAATAAAAATGAATTCAATATTTGGAAAGACCTAGTAGATATGACGAAAATCGTGAAAATATATGCATTTTATATTTATTATATATACAAATATTTTTTTTGCCCCCCCCCCCTTCTAAACGCCAATGAATATTCAATTTTTTTTTAACACAATTACCTTTCTAGTCGATTTCCATATACACACCGAGTTTCAACATTGTAGCTTAAGCCGTCCCATATATAGGAAAAACACCCCCACTTGTACCACACTACCCTTAGGGGTCGAATTTCAAAAAACCGTGAAAACACATTCTAGGTATTCATACGAAGAATCCGTAGAATAAAAATGAATTCAATATTTGGAAAGACCTAGTAGATATGACGAAAATCGTGAAAATATATGAATTTTATATCTATTATATTTACAAATAATTTTTTTTGCCCCCCTTTCTAAACGCCAATGAATATTCAAATTTTTGTTCATCACAATTACTTTTCTAGTTGATTTACATATACACACCGAGTTTCAACTTTCTAGCATAAACCGTTTAATAGTTAGGAAAAACACCCCCTACCCCCGTAGCATACTACCCCTAAAAAAAAAATTATTTTTCCAACATTCCGCTACTAAAGCTCTATCTAAATACCAAGTTTAAGGCTTATATCATTACAGGTTCTCAAGATATAAGCATCAGAACTTTTTCCTTTCCACCCTCCCCCACCCTCCCCCTCTACACCCTCAACATCAAAACTTTTTTCCCTGCTAGGGTTTATTTAGCGCTACTTCTGGTAAAAATTCTAAGCATCTATCTTAAACTGTTCTTGAGATATGAAATGTGTTTGATTTGCAAAATTCTCATCCCCTCCACTTCTATGCTCCACCTCCCACTTAAAAAATTTTACTTTGATCAATCTTTTTTTGTCAACCTTTATACCCAAACCAAATTTTATTTTTCTAGAGCAATTGGTTCATGAGACATCGTAATCTTAAGTTTTTCACCCCCCACCCCCATACACAACTTCCCCCACCCAAAATTTTTCTCCATTCTGTTCTCCTAGTATAACTACAAATATATTTTAAGTTTGAATAGTGTGCCATTAACGGTTTAGGAGATATGGATTTTAGAATGTGTCTATCTCACCTTTTTTGGGTTTCGGACGCATTACATTTCCCCCCACTCCCACACCCCTTGATCAATATCGACAATTTTTCTGCAAATGGGTCTACTATCAGAGCTCTATAGAAATTCCAAGTTTCAGCTTCCTAACATAAGGGGTTACTGAGATCTGGAAACCAAAATTTTCGGTCTAAAACACTTCCCCCTCCTTCCCCCTCACACCCCCACCCCTAAAAATTTGGTCACTTCAAGGCGCCTACCCCATCTATTCGTTAAAAAAATTTCAATTTAATATCTCAAAGCGTTTGGCAGCTACGAGCCTCCAAACGATCTTGCGTACGGCGTACGGCGGACAGACGGACTGAAAATTTTTATTGCTTTTTTCGCGTCTACTAGTTATGAAACGTGAAAATAAAAATTTTGAGGGTAGCAAATTTTTTTTTTTAAAAAATCAATCACAATACTTAATTATTAAAATAATAAAGTAAAATGCAACAGCTGACTTAATAAACGACATGTTTAAGCTAAATGTTACGAGTGCCAATTCATTTTTTGTTGAAAATGGGAAGAGCAATATTAATTTGTGGCATCGCAGACTCGGACGTACCAGTTTTTATAACATGAATTTTATGAAAGATTCATTTACTAATCTTGACTGTTTATCAATCAGTAATAAAAGTTGTGAAGTTTGCATAAAGGGTTAGCAAAGTCGCTTACCATTTAAGAACGAAGGAAATCGTGCAAGCAAAATGCTGGAACTAGTGCATTCTGATGTTTGCGGACCGATGTCAGTAAAATCTATTGGTGGTCATAAATATTTCTTAACTTTCATTGACGATTACACAAGGAAAGTGTTTGTTTATGTTTTGAAAAGTAAAGAAGACTTGTTTAAAAATTTTGTCGAATTTAAACACCTAGTCGAAACACAAACTGGGTGTACATTGAAAGTTTTGAGAACCGATAATGGTACTGAATATGTTAATGAAAGATTTAAGAATTTTTGTTCGCAAAATGGTATCGTACATCAAAAATCAGCTCCTTATTCTCCTCAGCAAAACGGATTGGCTGAACGGATGAACCGGACTTTAATTAAAAAAGTTAGATGCATGATTATTGAAGCAAAAATTTCGAAAAATTTTTGGGCCGAAGCGGTGATGACAGCTGCTAAGATTATAAACAGTTTGCCATGTAAGGGAACTGGAAAAGTTTGTCCAGATGAACTGTGGACTGGTAAGAAACCAAACTTGGAAATGATGAAAGTTTTTGGCTGTAAGGCTTTTGTGCACGTACCCAATGTCAAACGCAAGAAGTTGGATGAAAAAGCAGTGGAATGCACTTTTGTGGGATATGCAACAGATTCAAAGGCGTATCGATTATATAATGGTACTACCAAAAAACTTATCATCAGCCGTGATGTTACTTTTATTGAAACTGATAATATTAATACCAATTTAGAAGAAAGTAATAACTTGCTTATACCACTTAGTAACGAGAGTGACAATGATGATTCCAAATCAAAGGAGGAATTGGTCATTGAATTGGTCAACGATAATGAACCTAATTTGTCAATCATTGCAAACGAAAGTAGTACAGATAGAGTTGGTACAGATGGAGTTGGAACAGATGGAGTCAATAATTCGTTGGATGTGAACACCTGGGAAGACGGAAACGTGACGGATGGAGTCAATGATTCGTTGGATGTGAGCAATTGGGAAGATGGAAACGTTTCTGTTTTAAGTGAGCCAATTCCGCGGCTAGCAGCATCAGCAAGAAATAAGGATAAGGAGAGACCGAATTATGCATGTGTGGCGCTTGATACGAGTGATCCAATAAACGTTGGTGAAGCTATGTCAGGATAATCAAGTCATCTTTGGAAAAATGCCATGCAAGAAGAGATGAATTCGCTAATTGAAAACGGTACATGGCAATTAGATAATTTACCAAAAGACAAGAAGGCAGTGAAATGTAAATGGATTTTTAAAACGAAAAGAAACTCAGATGGAGAAGTCGTTCGATATAAAAACAAAATTTATTCGGGAGAAATTGACTGAAGGAAGCATTAAAATCAAATACATTTCAACCGAAGAAATGGTAGCGGATATATTAACCAAACCAACTGCAAATCGTAAATTGTTAATGTTTTCAAAAAACTTCGGTTTAAATTAAATAATTAAATTTGTATTTGGCCTTCAGCCGCACATTTTCAACATTCATTTTTGTTTGTAAATTAGAGAAAAGGAAAATTTTATTCAGGGAGGATGTTGTATTGAATGTAATGTATTAAGTAGCCGTTTAGATATTTGACATTCAATAATTGAATAAACTTTTTTCACTTTCGCTTTTCACAAAAACCAGACCGGACGTATCTAATTTAATTTAATTTAATTGTGTACTGTCTACAGTTCTGCAGCGGCAGGGGTCTTCCCTTCTCCCTCAAAAGCGGTGTGTCGAAATGCAGTTGTCCACTGCCAGCGTGGTCACTTCCGCCTTGATAAGTGTTAACGCAGGAATGACCATCATGGATTCCGATGACGGTAGCGTCATCTTAGCTGTTAAAACTGATGAATATTGCCGTAAAATGTTAGATTTCCTTGATAGTTACCAGAGAGCAGGAATTTTTGAGAAAGGTACTGGTGATCCAGACATGGTGTTAGCTGCTGTCGAAAGAAATTACGATATTTTGTTGAAAAATATTTGTTTGGATCTGATTAGTCCCCTTAATATACCCTCACAAATGTGGGAGGATTTACGTATAAATCGCTTCAGTTTAGCCAATATACAGGGAAGAATATCCTTGGATAAAACCGGCATGCCACTGAGTCCGTCGATAGAGGGGAAAACAATACCTGGAGAAAAAATGGCATATATGCTTGCTATGATCTGTTCAGATTTGAGGAATATTGAATACAATGTAAAAGATCATGTAGATTGTAAGGATAGACTATATTCGTTAAAAATAAAGCCTGATTATGCATTGGTCGCTTTAACGGTAAATGATATTTATACTAATGTGCCTAGGCTAGTTGTTATGGAGTATATGTTGACGGAGTTTGGGGGGACTATTTGGGCTAAACATCGAATATCCGTTTCTACTCTGTTGTCCATGTTGAAGTTTTGCTTAACTGAAAGTACTTACTTTGTTTATTCTGGGGATGTGTATCAGCAAACTAAAGGTTTGATCAAAGGGAGGGTCTTGTCTGGAATATTAGTGGATCTGTTTTTGGACCGAGTGTTTAATGAGGCTGTGTAACGAAAGTTTTTCGACCGTTAGGCGTGTTTGGGATCTTGAGGGATACTCGCATATTTATTATTATTAATTCATTTTTCTCTTCATTCCAAATAAATTTCTTATGTTATGCAACATTTAACTTAGTTTAAGGCATTTTTTTTTAATTTAGGTTTAAGCCTCTTTACTTTGTGCCTTGTGTATATTCCATTTTGCTTAAGATATCAATATATTTAATTTAAATTTGTAATAAAACTTCGTCTTTTTCTTATTTACGTCCTTTCCATATCCTGTAATCCTATTCATAGCTATGCGTAAGTTCTTGTATAATAGACAGCATGGGAACATATGCGGTCATACTTTTTATTTTGTAAATGGTAATGTATATTCACAATATATTAATAAGTACATATGTTCATATTATAGAGACACACAAATAAGCAATTTTCATATCATAATTTGTTTGCCCCCAACTTTTCGAAATTGCAATACTAGTACGCCATTGCTATCATAAACTAACACATGTTTAAGCAACTTTTTTCGGGCTTCACTTTTGGTTACCCGTATGTCATCTCTATTATACTCTAAGGTGTATCTCTTATGTCTTGATTATGTTTGATCACCATACTTCCTTCCTAAATTAACACCGCTCGTAACACAAAATCAGTAACTTTTTTTGTCTTAAGTTGGTTGCAAGTCCATACTCCAGAACATGGAAGAAAATATAAGAACAAACTTTTATATCTTTCGTTGGTTGCATGTCCATACTCTAGAACATAGATGAAGGTATGATAAGTGCCGAGAGTGTCACCGGAACAAAGTCAGTTCACTCATGTAATCTTTCAACAAGAAAACACCTAACGGACCTACCAAGAAGTGTCCTTGATGGACAAGATGAGTTAAACTTAATGATCGAGAATTTTTGTATATAAATATTAGCTCGTCTCGCAATCTGATCCCTATATACTCCCATGTTGAGTGAGGCATATTTACCCACCGCATGGTGGGCCAAAATTAAGATCACGTATCAAGGTTATGTCCTCTACTGTCCCGTGTTGAATCAGACATGCTCGATCTAATTCATTCTTTCTACCGTTTAGGCAATCATTATCCTTTCTTTCGCTAAAAACGTTGAAGGTCCAAGGTCGAACAGTATTAAACTACCTACCTATTACAGAGGGGCCTGATGTGTTTAGAGTTACCCATCAGTAAGTGTGATTCCAGTGGGACAGGGTGCTAAAATCGGGTATTTCTAAGCTGTATACCCAATCAGAATTCTTTATTCATTAACCTTATAAACAACCGGGGAAACAATATATTTAACAAATATATCTTGAGCAAAACTTTATTATGTTCGTTCAGTGAAAAATTAATAATGGCATTGTTCCAATAGCTGAAGTGTCCCAAAAACACATGTACCCCGAAGCATGTAGGTCATATTCTATATCCTGATTATGTGTGTGGTAGTGGTTAGTCTATATTATTGGATCTAACCGGTCTCACATAGCGTTTCCGTGAGAAATACATATGTGTGTGCAATTAAGAAAAGGAAAAACCATCTGCTTAAAGTTTCCTTATCATCTTCGAGTGCTAACGAATCTTCAAGTTTAGAAAACCTATAAATGGGCTCCGGTACCCGTACTTGTTCTCAGTTCACAGTTATTCTGCCACCGATTCAGCCTTTATAATTCAAAGATTGTGTCCTAAGTTCTGAACTTTCATTTGTTCAGCCGCTAGTATTCTAATACGATTGCAAAGTGTCACTAACTAGCTTTCCAAGTGTTTCACCCCAACCGTATCCAACCAGGTTAACTCAAACGTGTCACCAGCTAGTGGGTTGACTAACCTTTTCTTCTATTTTTCCGGACCCCGTCACAATACTTACTAGTTGAAAGGCATTCTCTATTTTTTAAACAATTAGGGGATAAAAGTAAACGTTTGTAGCGGATATATTCAAAATATTTCATTTAAATTTATATCCGAATTCAAAATTTCCAATCGAATCCAATGAAGCAAATATTCGATAACGGACACGTTCAAAAATAAAATTTCAAAATTTATAAAACAAAGCAACCAAATATTCTCGGTTCAGTAAAATTATATTTTAAACAATGGAAACTAAATTCGATGCCAAACTAAATTACCGAAATAATCCGGACCGATATTTGAGACCGGTACATCAAAATAGTTTTGTAAATTAGATTAGAAAAATAGACAATAGAATTATCAAAAAAACTGTTAATAGAAATTAACATTTTAAGTTAGAAAATAAATTTTAACTAGTCTAATTGGAACCACCAACGACAGCAGTCGTGCTTTTTATTTTATTAAACCAAGTATTTGGTATCGTGGTTTTTTTAGCTCTAAAGTGGAGTCCCTGGACTCCACAAGTGGTGACCCCGACGTCCCAAAAGGGATATAATAGTTCACATCCAAATATTAAAAATAATAAAGTGTTTTTAGTGTTTTCAACAAAATCATTCAGTTCAAATAATGAAAGAAATAAAGTTGTGCAAAATTAAACGCAACAAGTCATGCAATTAAATAAAGCATTAAACATATAACGCAACAAGTGATTAAAACACATAAATTCACAAATATTAAACACATTAAATACATAAAATACACGGAAAAGTCAAAAGTCAAAAGTTTCGACACCCAACATGGAAGCAACAACAACGTCTCGATACCCAAAATAGGGCAAGAACAATCCATCGACAAAGCCACAGGAATTACAAACAGCAGTATTCTACACTCAACCGGCAACATCTTAAACAACAACAAGTATACTATGCAAAGCAGCACATAAATTGAAAACATCACGGCAAATTATACAGCACAAAATAGCAACAGGATAAAATGAAATACAAAACATGAACAGATAAAGTATCAAAATTTTTTTTTTTTTTTCTAATTATTCTTCTCAAAATTCTTTTTTGATATAAATATTTCATTCCTTAAAATACATTTTACATAAATATGCAAAACATAAAATATCAAATAAAAACACATATCACATTTATAAATACAAACATTCATACGATTTATATTGAATTCTAAACATTAAACGTACCACAATAGAATTAAGACAAGATCATAATCATCAACACAAAACATAATTAAGAAATTTATAAAGCAAAGTAATTGCGAATTTTGTTTGCAACATCGAACAATTGTATATAAAATTGTTAGCAAAACTATTTCGATAGAATCGAAAAATCATAAATTAAAATTCGCATACTCGTGAAATACAGAATAATAATACAAATATACGGTATTTACAAATTTTCGCGAATTTAATTAGTATCGAATGGAAAGTACGCGAATTAATATCGATATTTTTTTTTATGTGTGGGTTTTGCATAAAATTTATTTTCGGTTAAAATATGAATTATACAATAGCGTGGTAATGGTAAAATAACGCAAACCAAACTTAAATGCGAGGTGCGATTTCATTGTTATTATTACGACTTAATTAGTCGAAGCGATTTTTTATTGACTTACGTCAGGAGCGTGTCTTTAATTCACATTCTAATACAACAAATTGAATTTCCCTCATGCCAGAAGGCGAACTTATAGTTCCTTAATTCTTATATTTCTTTTAAGTACTCTACCTCAATACATAAGAACACAAATGAAATTTCGTCATATTTCTTAAACTAAGTATAAAATACTTCACATTAAGCTGTGGACATAACATACACTAGTTCAATAGTTCAGATTAGTAGCAATATACACTAAAATGAGCAAGGAGGAAAATTTCGCGAATATGACAGTGGATAATAACGACGCAGAAAAAGTTAGGGAAGAGAATTCCAAACAAGTTTCTGCGTACCACATAAGACTTCCTGCATTTTGGATGCATTCACCATTGCCATGGTTCATCCAAGCAGAAGCACAATTTGAGATCGGAAGGGTGAAGTTAGATCTCACAAAATATAATTACACATTGGCTGCACTACCACAAGAAGTTATAGAGACAGTCATTGACACAATACAGAAACCTCCCACACAAAATCTGTACGAAAACCTTAAATCAACCCTTATTAAACGGCATACAGTAAGCGAAGAAAGACGAATTGAACAGCTATTAGGCAATATTGAGATGGGAGATAAAAAACCTTCGGAATTTTATCGTTCACTGATCAATATTGCTGGGTCTAGCGACACGTTCAGTGATAAGCTTCTTCGTAACCTGTGGATGCGTCGTATGCCACAACCGATTGCAATCGCTTTGATATCTCAAAGCGATAAGCCAATCGAAGAACTAGCATCACTAGCCGACAAAATTTGGGATGCTCTACCAAATTCCAGCTCTATATGTGCTATCGACAATAAGCCAACAATTTTCTCACTTCAGCAAGAAATTGCTGAAATCAAAGAAAAAATTGAACGTCTATTATCTTCAAATAAAGGACGCGGTCGTAATCGTTCGCGAAGTCACTCTCGAAACTTCAAAAATAAACCGAAGTCAAACGAAGAGACCTGTTGGTATCACGAAAAATACGGGACTAAGGCCCTGCAAATTCAACGACATACCTCTAGCTACAAAGGACGATATAATAAAAGGTACAAAAAACTAAGTAAACCTTCTATTCGAGCGACGGACACAGGAGGAAACATTAAAACCCGTCGCCTCTATATCCGAGACCAAAACAATAAAATTAACTTTCTGATAGACACAGGTGCTGATGTCTCGGCAGTACCGCATTATTTATTCGCTCCTTCGGTCAAAACATGCGACTACACTTTATTGAAGTTAAATTTAGGTCTCCGTCGCGAATTCATACATCCTTTTATTATCGCTTCAATCAATAAGCCAATAATTGGAGCCGATTTTCTCGAAAAGTTTAATATACTTGTCGATATACGAAACAAGAAATTAACTGACAACATAACAAAATTAACCACTGACACAAATACCATTAATGCAGATACGCCAACACCATTAAATTTTAGCATCGAAAACAAATTCGAAGCAGTATTCAATAAATACCCTTCAGTATGCAAGGCACCAAATTTTAATTGCGCCATTAAGCATACAGTGCAACACCATATTGTAACTCAAGGGACACTTCCTGCAAGTCGACCAAGAAGACTTGAACCACTAAAACATAAGGCGGCAAAATTTGAATTCCAGCATATGATGCAATTAGGAATTTGCAGACCCTCTGTCTCTCCTGTATCATCACCTTTGCACTTAGTGCCTAAGAAAGACTGTAAGGATTGGCGTCCTTGCGGTGACTACCGACGTCTGAATGCAGCAACCATTCCAGACAGGTACCCAGTACCACACATACAAAACTTTTCAATGAATTTAAACGGATGCAAAATTTTTTCAAAAATTGATTTGGTAAGGGCGTACCATCAAATACCAATTGCACCCGAAGACGTGTATAAGACAGCTATAACAACTCCTTTTGGACTCTACGAATTTACACGTATGCCTTTCGGTTTAAGAAATGCCGCACAAACTTTCCAAAGGTTCATTAACCAAGTTGTTAATGGTTTGGATTTTATATTCGTATATATTGATGACATTCTCGTCGCCAGTCGTGACGAAAATGAACATGCAAAGCACCTTGAACAACTTTTTCAAAGACTTTCCGAATACGGATTAAATATTAAGCCATCCAAGTGTCTATTCGGAGTTCCTGAATTAACTTTTCTGAGTCACACTATATCGGAAAAAGGAATATTACCTTCAATAGAAAAAGTTCAAGCAATTAAAAATTTAAAAACTCCAACATCAATCAAGCAAATTCAAAAATTTGTAGGTATGATAAACTACTACAATAGATTCATACCACAGCTAGCCAATTTATTAACCCCAATACATAATCATCTTGCCGAACTAAACAGACAAAAAGGTTCGAAGAAACAATTCTTTTTTTACACCCTATAGAGAACGCCTCTTTTAGCATCATTACAGATGCATCAAATACAGCTGCAGGAGCAGTCTTACAACAACTCAACGCAGGACATTGGCATCCACTTGCATTCTTTTCAAAGAAATTATCTCCAGCAGAAATAAAGTATTCAGCATTCGATAGAGAGTTACTGGCAATTTATCTGGCAATTAAACATTTCCGATATTTTGTCGAAGGTCGAACTTTCACTATCTTTACAGATCACAAACCATTACTAACAGCAATTCCTTCCAAAACCGAACGCTCGCCCAGACAAACACGACATTTGAATTATATATCACAATTCACTACTGATATAAGACATGTTAGTGGAAAAGACAATCACGTCGCAGACGCACTTTCCCGCATTCATAGCATTGACATAAACACTGTCACTTTCACTCTCCAAAACTTGCCAGAATTACAGACAACAGACAAGGAGTTAAAAGACATGTTAGATAAGCCTACCAATTCACAATCAAAATTAAAACTACAATTATTAACAATACCTTTATCAGAAAAGGAAATTTGGTGCGAAACCAATACCGGGAAAAATCGTCCATATATCCCAGTAGAATTAAGAACACAAGTTTTTAATCAATACATGACCTATTACACCCGGGTATACGTACCACCAGAAAACAATTAACTTCTAAATACTTCTGGCCATCAATCAATAAAGACTCAAACAGTTGGTCAAAAGCATGCATCGGTTGCCAAAAGGCAAAAGTACACCGGCATACGCGAGCTCGAAACTTCTGTAGGTGAAGTGAGAAATACTGTGGAGGTAACTCCTTCGGTATTGGAAGACGTACAGTGGCTTAAAAGAAATTGGGAACCAGAGCATATTGTAATTCCTGCCTGGATACGCACCCACTCCTTCCGAATGAGTCATGTGAAAGATGAAAGCATAGACATTTTGCAGCAGTGGCCGATTTTAAAACAAAGCATCGGTTCTACCTTGGTATGCTAGTACTGTCTTTGAAGATTTAGAACATTCAAAAATAACGTCAATTTCAATTTTTCAGATAGAAGTTGACTTCGAACAGCTATATCCTGGAAAGGAAAATCTTTTATCTTCAAAGTGGGATAAATATTTGCAGAAAATAATAAATATTTTTCAAGAATCAATAAAAGATAGTCATTGCCGCGACATTGTTAAGAAAATTGATAGCAGCACATCTAGCGATACAATTGATTTCTACAGCATTTATTTGCTGCCGGCAATCTTAGTCCCCACCTTGGTGCACAAAACTCCCAAAGCGAAACCTTGGAAACCGACCATATTAGAGGCACAGCAATGTATCATATTACATGTGGAGGTGATTATATCTCTAAAAAATTATAAAATAAAATATCTAACCGATATTTCTATACAATTTAGGCCAGCAATAATGTTGCAACAAAAGCTGCAGAGCACAAACAATTTTTGACCGACAAAGGACTTTCTATGCAGCCATTTATTATAGCGGTAGGTGCACTATCATCATTTCAGCATTTTTTTGTTTACTATAATAGTACTTTATATAAGACTCAAACTTTTTGTAAAGCACTTAGTATTGCATTTAAAGTTTTCCACGTTTTTCAAGTTGAATATCCCAAACCTGCTAATTCAGTTTGGAATTTTATTCAGTGGTATTTTTATGAAATACCATTGATTGGGAAGAACTCAAACGCTCTTTATTCTTTACTTTCTGACCTTGTTGAGTGCCGCCGGAATTTCGTTTCCGGTGCTTGCAGGTGCTTTCTATACTTAATAAAGTACCGAACGCACTTGTAAGCACTGGAACGAACAAAAGGAAACCGGCTTGGCAACGGGAAGCGCGCGTCGTTGGAGGGAGATGGATGATGGCTTCCTAGCTACGTGGAGTTTTTTTTGGTTGTTTTCGGTTTGACATTGACGACGATTTTTTTTTGCACTCGTGGTCAAGCCGTAAACGGAAGTCGCGCCGTAGTCAATCGATTTGTCGGGAAATACGCGGAAAACCGAAAATCACGGCGTCAACACGACAAACCCTCAAGTTGAAAGTGGCCTTGCACTGTTAAGGAGAGCGACGACGAATTTTTAAAAAAAAAAAAAAAAAAAAATAAACGAATGAACGAATATAATCAAAACGAAGATATACAAACCAAAATAGAAACATAATGATCTCTACCATAAATGAATTGAAGCTAAAACTTAGAATCTAAATTAAAAAAATATAAAATGAATTAAATAATAATTATTATCTAATATAAAAAAAAACATGACTGACGACCGGACAGACAGGACGAATGGTAATAATAGAATATAAAAAAAAAAATCAAATTAAAAGATAAAACGTCAATAGATTCGGCGGCAGAACGTCAAAAGCTAATGGGGTAAGTTTTTTTTTTATATCTTATTTTCTTTGATTTTCTTTGAAGTCCTTCTATTTTAGCAAGATACTTCCTTTTAGTATCACGTTGTTTTGGGGCGTTTTATAATTCTTTCTTTTGACATCGTAAAAATGATGAGTAAAGGCTAGAATAGCCATTTATAAATGAACCCGAGCGTCTAGCTCCTTAGCCCCGAACCTCAATAAGGGGCCACGACGCTAAGATGTTTAAAGGACAGTCGTGGCTGAGGTAGGGTGGGCAGAGCAGGGCGCTATTAACACCAGAGCGCCCTGACAAATCGCGGAGCCGCGCCATCCAACCGCTTCTTGGTCTTTCACGACCAATTGGGAAAATAATCCCAATTTTTTTTGTATTCCCTTGGATAAGTCGGCGCTGATAATTTTTGTTGTATAGGCCAAGGGTTTAATGGTCTGAGTTGGAGCAAGTACCCCCCCCCCCACACTGCCGTAGCTAGTCCCGGCCGCCAGCAAGAGCGTCGCACCAGCGAAAACTCAGCCACCAATTCGGACGTAGGTGGAATTGGCCCTTCTGTCCCGAACCTTCCCTTTTCCTTTCAATTATTTTGACTTTCTTTAAGTCAAAATAATTCTTCCAAGGCCTCAAACACAACAAATGGCGCCCAACGTGGGGCTAGCCTAAGCTACGCTACGTGCACAGAGCGTAGCCCATCAACACGCGCGAGCTCTGAAAAATTCCGTGCAAAAAGTTGATGGGCAAAAAGGTCTTAAATTTCGTCGTTCTGCGACAGTATTTTCGCCTGAACGGCTACAAAAGCCTAAGTGTACAAACTTTTCTGAGTTTTATCAGCAAACCATCTTATTGATCTTGGATGGAGACAATGTGGAACGATCCTATCGACGAACCGTTTTGGCAACCTTTAGGCGCCAACTCGGTTCCGTAGGAAAGGGAAACATTGTCTGTATGCAAGACTGATTTGATGTAAGTTGGGTCAGACTTTATTTTTTTTGCCATTCCACTTTTGGTTCGTGAGTACCCAACTGAGTGCTGGGCATGCCCTGACTTAGCGGGCGTGTCGTCAGACAGTTGGGAATCATACTTGCGAAAAATTGGTGAGTTTGGTCGTAAAAGGTATCGTCGAAAATTTGTTAAGTACCTTATTTCCTTATCCATCCTTTTAGAGTACCTTATTAACGTAGAGTATTTTTTTGTAGAAATAACGTAGAGTTTTTTTTTGTATTTAAAATTTTTTTTAAGTCTTTTGTTGACAGATTTTAACGTAGTTTTATTTTGCTGATTTTTGATTTATTTTTGTGTTGCTAACTGTTCCCCAATTTTTTTTTCTAATTACAAATTTTATCGCGATCCAGATTTTCCCAGTGAGTCGGGAAAGATCAAGTTCGGCTTCGCGGTTTGATCTGCATATGAGGGGAGGGGAAAAGTTGCGAAGCGCGAGGGTTCATTTTTTTGAGTTCATACAATTATAATTACTACATTCATCCGTTTATTTTTATACACACAGTCGTTCAATTTTTTTATACAATCATTTATTCATACATGCAAAAAGTCATTCATCCGCTCATTCGATCGTACATCCATTTTTTTTTGCCAATCGTTCGTTAAATCTAATACACTCGCTCATTCAGCATTTGGTCTTTTCATACACTCGTTCACACTTAAAACATCCCTTCAAAAATTTGAATTACGCATACATACATTAAATCATTCATTCTGTCGTTCATTTTTTTGTACTACGTACATTCATTCTTATACATACATCATTCATACATACGTATTTTGCGATTCACTCATTTTTCTGACATACGTCCATCTCTCACTCGTTCATTCACCTGTCTGCTATGCCACTGCCAAGGTCGCCTTTGAGGCGGAATGAGGAAGACATATGTACGATGTGCCAACATGTCGTGGGGGGCGAAGATGAAGCGCGGACGAAATGTGGGCACACTTTCCACCTGCATTGTGTGGAGGAGTGGGTGCTGAGCCACAAAACGTGTCCCAATTGTCGTCAGGCACTGGAGCCGCAGGACTATTGGACCGTTAGGGGCGTGGAGGGCGCCACAGCGAGAACCGGAGCCGTGACACGCAGCAGAGCGAAATCAGCGGCCGGCGGACTTTCACCAAGGCGGTTAAATCTTGATTTTCCGCTGGAAACGGTCGGCGGTGGGGTCTTTTACGCCCCTGACGGTTCAATTGGCCAAGAGCAGGGGGTGAACCAGCTTGTACATCCAATCCCACAATCACCGGAAAGGGTAGTAGGCGAACGACCACGTTGGTCCGATATACGTGACACAGGTATCCCAGCTACGACGAATCCAGCGCCAGGGCGTACACGTTCGCCAGTGGTACGAACTGAGCTGGGAGTAGATCAACTAATAGAGTTGATGAGACGGGTTTTTCGGGAAGAGCAGGCGTCTCAGAGACCGGTGGGGGCCCATTATTCGGCAGCAGAGGGAGACTCGCGTGCTGGGAGGGCAGATCAGCGGACCGGAGCGGCCGCGTTGGTCAGCGATCGCGTTAGCCACGGCCCTAATCATCGTGTAAGAAATTCCTACAGCCCATTAAGGCATTGGCGTTTGCGTTTTAACGGGGATAGCCAACTCCTACGTGCAGAGGAGCTGATTTTTCGGGCCGAGACTCTCGCGATGAGCGACTTGCGCGGCAATTTAGATCTGCTGACGCAGGGCTTCCATCTGCTGCTGGATGGTAGGCCCAACAAGTGGTATTGGTTGTGGCGTCGGTCCAATAACAACTCGTCTTGGGATACTCTGAAGGTAGCATTCTTGCAGGTCTGGGGAGAGCGCAGCACGGATTGGGAGTTACGGAAGCAGATGCTTGGTAGACGACAAGCGCCACACGAGCCCTTCATGTCCTTCGAACAAGACATGACGGAGCTTCGTTCACTGCTGAACGCTCCCATGATTGAGTCCGAATTCGTGGCTCTGGTGCGCGGAAATCTGGTGGGTAGCACACAGCAACAGTTGTGCTTCCACTCTGTACTCACTATGGACGAGTTACGTCGGCTTGCAGTGCAGGTGGAAGACACGCGAAAAGCCACCAGACCATCCCCTTGGAACCAGGCCAGAGTCCACGAGATACATGAGCCAATCGTGGAAGAACATCAGGATACGACTTCTTCCGTCGATTTGGCCGGACTATCGAACCCCTGGATCTGCTGGAATTGCAGGAAAGAAGGACATGGTTATCGGGAGTGTGCGGAACCTGCGAAAGGCATCTTCTGCTATGGATGTGGTCGGGCTGACGTTCTAAAGCCCAACTGCGTCCATTGCAAGGCGGGAAACGGCCGAAGGGACGGAAGGACAGCGGGTCCCTCCCGTCCGAACACTGCATCCCGACAGCAGTAGGAAAATTTGTTCACCACTCCAATTCCACGCCCCAATTTCAATTAGACATCCCAAATGAAACAACTTTACCCAAATTTTCAAACCCTAACAATACCCTTCCAAATTTTAATACCCTACCTACAACATTTTCTGAACCCAATTCCCATCCTTTTAACGTAAAAGCATCCAAACCCATTTCATCGACGATCAACACTCCGCACGTCAAATTATTAACGAGACCAAGCGATAAGACGGAGCCGGCTGTTTCCCGGCCTGAAGAAGCCCTTATCGCAAAAGAACCTCCAAGACGACATTCCCACCATCCTCTCAAGCCATACCACCTTCGGCTAAAGGAATATATGGAGGCTCGAGAGCGAATTTTTGCGCCTACTCCAATCGCAAGTGTTGATCAGGTATCAGCACTAACGAGTGGATCCGGTCGCAGTAAATCAATCTTGCGCCTTCGTACATTCTGGAGGATGGTGCGTGAAAAAAAGAAAGCGATCCTCTCTACCATCATTACCAATCCGTTGGACATACGTCCGTACGCCATGGTATCCTTGTACGGAGTGGACGTTGAAGGACTCCTCGATAGTGGGGCGAGCATCAGTTGCCTGGGGGCAAACGCTTTACAACGCCTCCAAGATGCACAGGTGAATTATCGACCGGTCTGTCAAGAGGTGAAGACCGCTGATGGTGCTGCACAGAAAGTTTTGGGCACGGTAAACACCGATATTACCTTTCGTGGTATTACCAAACCCATTACCTTGTATATAGTGCCGAGCCTGTCGCAGAAATTGTACCTAGGGGTAGATTTCTGGCGATCATTCCAACTAGCTCCCAGCATTATCAGCGCGGTCGATACTCCCGATACTGCATCGCAACTGATAGCTCCGGATGCCCACCATTTAACGCCCACAGATGTAAAGAGGTTGGAAATGGTAAAGTCCAAATTTCCATCATACGAAGTATACGGACTCGGTGTGACCAACGTCGAACAACACAGTATAGACGTTGGTGATGCAAGTCCCATCAAACAGCGACATTATCCTGTGTCTCCTGCGATCCAAAAACTCTTATATGACGAGATCGATCGCATGAGGGCACTTGGCGTTATAGAGACCAGCCAGAGTGCATGGAGCTCGCCTGTGGTTCTCGTGAGGAAGCCAGGCAAGGTCAGGTTATGTTTGGACTCGCGCAAAGTCAATAGTGTGACGAAGAAGGATGCTTATCCATTACCACACATTGATGGTATCTTAAGTCGTTTGCCGCGAGCCAATTTTATTACTAGCCTGGACCTTAAAGACGCCTTTTGGCAGATTCCTCTCGAGAACAAATCCAGGGAGTATACAGCGTTTACCATTCCTGGCCGGCCTCTATATCACTACACTCGCATGCCTTTTGGGCTATGCAACGCGCCGCAAAGGATGTGTCGTTTGATGGACAAAGTCATCCTACCCGAGCTGAAGGAGCAGGTATTCGTATATTTGGACGATCTGCTGTTAATTTCGGAGGATTTCGATTCACATCTGGTTTTATTGGCAGAAGTCGCAGAATGTTTGCGAAAGGCTGGCCTGACCATTAACGTCAACAAGAGCAAGTTTTGTCTGAAAGAGGTGAAATACCTCGGTTACATCGTTGGAGAAGGAGGCTTGAAAACTGATCCCAACAAAGTTTCAGCCATCGTCGATTACCCTTCGCCTAAGTCCGCACGTCAAGTTCGACGCTTTCTTGGTATGGCAGGCTGGTATCGACGATTCGTTCCCAACTTTGCTGCGACTGTTTCACCGATTTCAGACACTCTAAAGAAGTCCAACCAGTTTGCTTGGACTACAGAGGCACAAACTTCCTTCCTATTAGTGAAAGACTTGTTGACGAGAGCGCCCTTATTAATCAATCCTGATTTTAAGAGGTCTTTCGTAATCCAGTGCGACGCCAGTAAATCAGGGGTGGGTAGCGTTCTCTTTCAGGAAAACGACGACGGATCGGAATCTCCAGTGGCGTATATGTCACAGAAGCTCACTTCCGCTCAACGCAACTACAGCGTAACCGAACTCGAGTGTTATGCAGCTGTGTTGAGCGTGAAAAAATTTCGAGCCTATGTAGAAGGGACTGCGTTCAAAATCATTACGGATCACGCAAATCTCAAATGGCTCATGTCGCAGAAAGACCTACAAGGACGGTTGGCAAGATGGAGTTTAAAACTCCAAGGTTACGACTTCACAATCGAGCACCGACGAGGGAGCCTGAACGTTGTACCCGACGCACTCTCTCGTGTATACGAAGAGGGATTAAATGCGCTGATCGACGTGGCACCGATGGTGGACATGGATTCTCCAGAATTCTCTGGCAAGGAATACAAAGAGTTAGTGTCCACTGTCGATGCGAACGCCGATCGGCTTCCTGACGTATGCGTGAGAGACGGCTTCGTGTATAAGCGCACAGAGCCTCACAATGGTGACCCGATTGCTGAAGACAGAGCCTGGAAATTGTGGATTCCATCAAGTCTTACGTCAGCTGCGATCGCTCAGGCGCACGAGGCAGACACCACGGTCCATGGTGGTTATGCCAAAACGCTAGAGCGAGTCAGGCGATTTTTGTACTGGCCCGGAATGGCTACACAAGTGCGCACCTACGTTCTGGCGTGCGACACTTGTAAAGAGACAAAGTCCCCGAACAGACCTCTACGAGCGCCTATGGGAGAACCGTTCCAGACTGATCAGCCATTCCAACATCTGTATATCGACGTACTTGGACCATATCCGCGTATCAAACGGGGTAAGATCGCTATCTTGATCGTCTTGGATCACTTCACCAAGTTCCCACTTCTACATCCTTTGGGGCGGATCACTGCTGAAGAGATCACAAACTACTTGGAGGGGCAGGTCTTCCATACGTTTGGAACACCTGAGACAATCCTCTCCGATAACGGCTCTCAATTTAGGTCGAATGTGTTTAACACCATGCTGAACAAATACGGAGTTAAACACCTGTACACCCCGAGCTACTCACCGCAAGCGAATGCTTCGGAGCGTGTCAATCAGTCCATCCTGGCCGGAATTCGAGCATTCATCACTGATGACCAAACACGATGGGATGAGAGTCTAAGCAAAATTGGATGTGCTCTTCGTAGCTCACTCCATCAAGCCACTGGATTTTCTCCTTATCAGGTTTTGTTTGGAAATCACATGATGTTGCACGGGAAGGACTACGAACTGCTGAAGCATTTGCGAGCGTTGGGAGAGTCAAATGTACAGCTTCGACCTCGAGAGGGAATTCCTATCGTGAGACAACTGGCGCAGACGAAAATAAGGGTCGCACATGAGGACAGCAGCAGGCGTTATAATCTGCGTGCTGCTAAAACACAATTTTGTGTAGGACAGGAGGTATTCCGTAGAAACTTTTCCTTGTCCACAGCCGCGCAGAATTATAACGCCAAGCTGGCGAAGAAGTTCCTCAAGTGCAGGATTCGTCGCGTGCTGGGAAACTCACGATATGAATTGGAGGATCTAGGAGGCAAACGTCTGGGGACTTACCACTCCAAGGATCTGAGGCAGTGATCCGAGGGGTACAACACCGATTGCCCGGCACTCAGTCGTGCGCACGAGACTCTTCTACGCGGTCACTTTCTGTAGTCGTTTCGGCGATGAAAATCATCGGCGAATCGCCTATGTTGTTGAGTGCCGCCGGAATTTCGTTTCCGGTGCTTGCAGGTGCTTTCGATACTTAATAAAGTACCGAACGCACTTGTAAGCACTGGAACGAACAAAAGGAAACCGGCTTGGCAACGGGAAGCGCGCGTCGTTGGAGGGAGATGGATGATGGCTTCCTAGCTACGTGGAGTTTTTTTTGGTTGTTTTCGGTTTGACATTGACGACGATTTTTTTTTGCACTCGTGGTCAAGCCGTAAACGGAAGTCGCGCCGTAGTCAATCGATTTGTCGGGAAATACGCGGAAAACCGAAAATCACGGCGTCAACACGACAAACCCTCAAGTTGAAAGTGGCCTTGCACTGTTAAGGAGAGCGACGACGAATTTAAAAAAAAAAAAAAAAAAAAAATAGACGAATGAACGAATAATATAATCAAAACGAAGATATACAAACCAAAATAGAAACATAATGATCTCTACCATAAATGAATTGAAGCTAAAACTTAGAATCTAAATTAAAAAAATATAAAATGAATTAAATAATAATTATTATCTAATATAAAAAAAAACATGACTGACGACCGGACAGACAGGACGAATGGTAATAATAGAATATAAAAAAAAAAATCAAATTAAAAGATAAAACGTCAATAGATTCGGCGGCAGAACGTCAAAAGCTAATGGGGTAAGTTTTTTTTTTATATCTTATTTTCTTTGATTTTCTTTGAAGTCCTTCTATTTTAGCAAGATACTTCCTTTTAGTATCACGTTGTTTTGGGGCGTTTTATAATTCTTTCTTTTGACATCGTAAAAATGATGAGTAAAGGCTAGAATAGCCATTTATAAATGAACCCGAGCGTCTAGCTTCTTAGCCCCGAACCTCAATAAGGGGCCACGACGCTAAGATGTTTAAAGGACAGTCGTGGCTGAGGTAGGGTGGGCAGAGCAGGGCGCTATTAACACCAGAGCGCCCTGACAAATCGCGGAGCCGCGCCATCCAACCGCTTCTTGGTCTTTCACGACCAATTGGGAAAATAATCCCAATTTTTTTTGTATTCCCTTGGATAAGTCGGCGCTGATAATTTTTGTTGTATAGGCCAAGGGTTTAATGGTCTGAGTTGGAGCAAGTACCCCCCCCCCCCCCACACTGCCGTAGCTAGTCCCGGCCGCCAGCAAGAGCGTCGCACCAGCGAAAACTCAGCCACCAATTCGGACGTAGGTGGAATTGGCCCTTCTGTCCCGAACCTTCCCTTTTCCTTTCAATTATTTTGACTTTTTTTTAAGTCAAAATAATTCTTCCAAGGCCTCAAACACAACAACCTCGAAGACTAAAAAAATGTTTAGATGTTTTGTTTGTAGTATTCTTTTACCATCCATTGCAAAATATATCATTCATTTAAAATATTTTCATAAATTATCATATCATTCCAATTTTTTCCAGTGCACTTGTTGCCATCAAAGTTTTCAAAATATTCATTCTTTTCGTCGGCATTTGATACGAAAACATTAAAAAATAAGTTCTTCTGTAGAAGCAAAAAAAAACATAAGTGATGAAAATTACTCAAATACTAAGGCCAAATATCTTATTAATTATATAATGTACAAATGTTTTCTTTGCAACGTTTCGTCACTAAATGTCGAAAAATACTTCACACATTTGAAATATATTCATAAGTTCTCATCATAACAATTTTTTCCAGTGCACTTGCTGCCCACAAAGTTTTCAGAACATACACTCTTTTCGACGACACTTAGTGCGAAAACATGCCAAAATAAAGTCCTTACCAGAAAATAACGAAATTATTAAAGGTAATGAAGAGAATTTAGATTTAAGCTATAACACACGTAATACAACTAATAACGAATTACCTGAAAAATTTGATATAGAGAATAAAGTATTTTCATTTGCTTTGAAAATGTACGGAAATAATTTTATGAATAGAAAAACAGCAAATCAAGTTATCAGTGATACGGAACAGCTTATAGAACAATTTTTTGTCTATGCTTTGCAAATAAATGAACTTTGTATTTTAAAATCTAAATTAATAGAATTCAAAGACGCATTTCAAAAATTTAACACAGAACACAAATACAAAAATGTTGTTAAAAATAAAGGTTTAATTGGCGATCTGAAGGAATATGTGATTGATGATAGCATTCAAATTGATAACATAAATCGTATGCAATCAAAAGGTATGCTTTTGCCTATAAAACATAACCTCGTTATATTTTTGTCTTCATCAGGTGTTCTATCTGCGATGAAAGAAAATGAAGAAAAACTGAAAAGCCAAACGAGTATTTCAAATGTAATTCAAGGTCTTGTTTGGAAAGCTAAAATGGAAAATTTTAAAAATAAAACTGTCATTCCATATATTTTATATCAAGATGATATTGAGATCAATAACCCGCTGGGATCGAAATCTGGTGTTCATAAGTTATCTGCAATTTATATGAGCTTTCCGCTTTTACCCAATTCATCAATTTCAAAATTAGATAATATATTTGTTTCTTGCTTAACTAACTTAACTTTTTAAAGACATTTGCCATGGCAGTTATCGGAATTACAAACCTCTGATTAATGTCCTCAAAGAACTTGAAGAGCAAGGGTTAACTCTTAAAATTAATAATGTAAATGTTACTGTTTATTTAGTTTTATCAAATATAACTGGAGATAATTTAGGTTTAAATGGTATATTAGGTTTTTCTAAATCATTTTCGGCAAATTATTTTTGCAGAATATGCGTTGCGCACAAAAATGAGACGGCAAATATGACACTTGAAAATTATTCCATTTTGAGAAGTGAAGTAACTCATGCTGATTGTTTAGATTCTGAAAATAGCATGTCATTAAATGGCATTAAAGAATTATGTTGTTTCAAAGAAATTAATTCATTTAAGGTATTCGATAATGTTACTTGTGACTTAATGCACGATATATACGAAGGCATATGCCACTTTGAAATATGTAGTATTTTACAATATCTTATTTTTGAAAGAAATTTTTTTACGCTTAATGATCTGAACAATAGGAAATACTGTTTCAATTATGATCAGAATGATTCGCGAAATAAATTTGGTAATATCACTTCAAAACATCTAGCTTCAAAGAAATTACGAACATCAGCTTCTCAAATGAAAACTTTTGTACATTACCTTCCATTAATAATTGGAGATTTAGTTCCACGTAACGATAAAATGTGGACGCTTTTGCTGTTACTGCTTAAACTAATTGAGTGTGTTTCACAGCCTAGCTTTGATGAAAAAAGTCTAATGTTCTTAACAAGAATTATTACCGAACACCATAAACATTACATTGCCATGCTGGCTGCCAATCTTACACCAAAACATCATTTTATAATTCATTATCCTACCGTTATAAAAAAATTAGGTCCAATCAAAAGATTATGGGCAATGCGTTTTGAAGCTAAGCATAAGCTCTTAAAGCAATATGCTAATTTGTGCTGTTCAAGAAAAAATATATTATTGAGCTTAGGCATTAAATTAAATTATCAACAAGCAATGAACTATTACTTTAATTTAAAAAATGATTTACCAAAAAATATTGTTTTACAAATAGAGGCGAAAGTAGATTTCACTAAAACTGAAATATATCCTAAACTTATATTGAAATCTGAAAATATGTTTTGCTTAAAGGATGTTTGGGTTCTAAAGACTCTAGAAATTAGTGGCACACAATTTAATGGCGGAAATGTTCTAGCTTTTATAAGTAACTCATATGAAATAAGTTTTTATAGTATTAAACTCATACTAATGAGCTCAAATGAAAATGTTTATTTTGTGGGTGAACTGATTAATGTAAACCGTTTTGATGATCACTTGCAAAGCTATATTTTAGACAAAGATTACAGTTTTTCAAATGAATTCGATATTTTTCATAATATAGAAATAAAATATCCACCTATGAATATTATTAAGCTATGCGATGGTACTTTAGGTATTAGATTGAGTCTACCTTTTATGTAAAAATTATACTTAGATATTAATTTAAATATATATTATGTAAGTATGTATAACGAGTGTACTGAAATAAATCATTATAAAATATAATTTAAGTCTGTGTTTTAATATTACCATCCGGCACAATAAATTTTAAAAAATCAGATAGAATGTCCATTATAGGTACATATTCAAATCAAAATTTAGTTTCGTAATAAAAAATATCATAGAATCACTAATATTCAAATTATCAAATCCTTTATATGATTTATGGAATAACTATTCTTTGAAATCATGGATTGTTTTCTGTATATTATCGATTCCCGTACTGTAATTTCGTTAATGAATTCTCTGGGTTATACAATAAGTTTATATGTTAAGTTATTAAAAATTATTTGACTCTATGAATTTGATGTGCAAAAGAAAAGAATATATTTCTTTTAATTGAGGATTGATCTTTGAATCATATTACATCCCTCATCAACTTTAATTCAATAAAATGAAAATTTCATTCTTTTAATTTTAAAAATCGGATATTATAAAAACCAAAGAATTACATTTTGAGTTTTTGAAGAATTATGTCGTATGACGGAAAATCATAGAAAATTTTCATACAAAGTATAGATGTCTTTCCATAATATTATAGAATCTTTTTTTTCTGTGTATAGACCGCCTGAAACCCGCTCACATAATGTCAAAATAATTATAAAATTGCAAACTCAAGTGTAACGCGCTGCTGGTTGGGGAGTGTGTAGCGGATATATTCAAAATATTTCATTTAAATTTATATCCGAATTCAAAATTTCCAATCGAATCCAATGAAGCAAATATTCGATAACGGACACGTTCAAAAATAGAATTTCAAAATTTATAAAACAAAGCAACCAAATATTCTCGGTTCAGTAAAATTATATTTTAAACAATGGAAACTAAATTCGATGCCAAACTAAATTACCGAAATAATCCGGACCGATATTTGAGACCGGTACATCAAAATAGTTTTGTAAATTAGATTAGAAAAGTAGACAATAGAATTATCAAAAAAACTGTAAATAGAAATTAACATTTTAAGTTAGAAAATAAATTTTAACTAGTCTAATTGGAACCACCAACGACAGCAGTCGTGCTTTTTATTTTATTAAACCAAGTATTTGGTATCGTGGTTTTTTTAGCTCTAAAGTGGAGTCCCTGGACTCCACACGTTACAACCATAGAGCTATATATATAATGGAGATAGCGTGCAGCGACTTTTTTGAAGCCGGAAATTTTCTCGCAAAGGACCGGCGATATTCACTATGGTACTATCAGCATCTTACTCACATGTATGTTAAGCCCCGGTATTGAAAAGAAAAAAAGCCCAACCTTTAAATACTAGGCTAATGTTTGCATTTCACTGCCACCGGGCATGAAACGCTCCATACAAAAACAGTTGCTTAAACTTCAAAATGCTTCACAGTGCTTTATACAGAAACGGCGCTAGGCGATCTCCGTTAGTTATAGCTCTATGGTTACAACGCAGAGCAACCTGGGTTTCCCGTCAATCTTTCAATAAGCAACATGGACCAGCAACCACCCTCCATCTCTGCTGGAAAGTCAGCTAGGAAGCAAGTGAGGTTGTGCGTCCTTCATCTAAGGGGCCCAAATCTCGGCGTGCCCAGCGTCTTATTCGTCTGAAAAAGAGTAAGCTTACTGCGAACCTGCAGTTCCGACGTCACAAAAGGCTGCAGCAATTAAGTGTTGGGACGAACGAGCTCAAAGCTGTCAGTCGGGGTTTTATCAATTTGACAACTGTGGAGTTTTTTTCCTTAACAACCAGTTTATTATGGTCCCAAATTTACCTGTCCGATTCGGTCCCGACTCATAAGTTGGGAAACTTATTATGGATGTACAATGCGGTTGGGAAACAGCACCTGCTACACCATCATATCCCTGATCAGCGGACAGTCGCAAAACGTATCCGAGATGTATCCACCATTTTGAACGCTGCCATCAACTTTGACACTTGTCGAAGTGAAATGGATCTGAAGTTGTCCACCGCTTGTTCCGTCACCGAGCAATTTCTACGTGAACATCCTGAAATAATCATAATGGAGGCCGATAAGGGGAAGGTCACTGTCGCACTTACACGTGATGATTATAATCAAAGGATACAGGAATTATTGCAAAAATTGATCAGCAATAAGGCAATCGTTCCGGAATCTGTAAAAGAAGCTGTCATCCTTGACCGCATGACGAATCATTACAAATCACTGTTGCGTACCACCAAATTGGATCAGCATGATCCATCTCGACACTCTCTGGATGAGTGGATGGATTTGCAAGCAACTAGTTTCCGTTTGGCTCGACTTTACGGGACTATTAAATTACATAAGGCCGGTCATCCTTTCAGGCCTATAGTCGATGGTATAGGCTCACCTCCTGAGGCCCTATCAAAATATTTGGCCAAGATATTAATCGTCTACGTGCGGGAAGAGTTTAATCTGGCCAACAGCAAAGATCTACGTCAACGGATGGACATTTGTGCGTTACAGAGTGAACATGTATTATTATCCTATGACGTAAAGGATATGTTCACCAACGTGCCAATATTCGTCATGATAAATTATATAGTGTTGAATTTTGGTGCGGACATCCAGACTAAGCACGGTATCTCACCCCTGAATTTAAAAACTATGTTGCGGTTCTGTACCATGACATCCACACATTTCTTGGCCGGAGGAAAGTTATACCGACAAGTACGGGGGTTGGCAATGGGTAACCCCCTATCCCCTGTAATTGCCAATTTGTATCTTGATGCGGTGCTTATTGATTGTCAATATGATTTCGAGTTAAGCGGAGTGGTCTTCCTATATAAATACGTGGATGATATGATTGCAATACTGCCTCGTGATAAGATTTTAGTAGTTAAAGAAGACATCGAAAAAGCAGCAAGAGAACTACAAAGGAATCTTCTTCAGGTCAACATGCAGCGGGAGATGTTCCGGCTTGGTCTAACTGACCTGTTAAGTCCTGTAAAAACTCCAGTAGTCGTATTAAGGCTAACCGTCGACGAGCCGGTCATTCAATAAATTATTTGAATTTACCGATCTATCGAACAACGCACGGTCTCGTAACCAATTGGCACAGGAAGCCAACCCGCTCAAATCAGTTTATACACTATGTTGGGTCGTCGTTGCGAATCGCCTATGTCGTTGAGTCGCCGCGCAAGGGGCACAAGATTTTAACGATGCACTGTAGACCTTGTTCTATGTACTAGTAATTGGGTCAATAGAACTGATCTACAGCTGCACCTGACCTTCAACTGCTCGGTGGTTGTGCTCTAGGTATACATAGAACACAGCTTATGTAAAAGGGAGCCCGACAACAGCGGTACCATCAGCTGCAGGGACAGAAATTCGGCTTGGGAAGTTTTTCTGAGAGGGAAATTGATAAAGGGAGATTTAATTTTGGGGGGGGGGGGGGGGACGAGGAGGAGAGGTTTTTTTTGGTGGACGAGAGAAAATTTGAATAAGCTAAAAATTTCGAAATAAAAATGGCGAAAAGAAGTGCAAGTAGAAAAATTAAGTTGTCGGAAAGAAGCTAAAGTTTCAAATGGAAGAATTAGGATAAAATAAATATACAATATGATTTAGGAATTTAAATTACATAACCTCGAATTAGGCTAAAATAAATATATAACAATGATTTAGGAATTCAAAATATACGACTAGGAATTAGGCTAAAATATATATACAACAATGATTTAGGAATTCAAAATATACGACTAGGAATTAGGCTAAAATAAATATAAGGCTACAACAAATGAATTAGGAATTTACAATATATATAAAACCATGTGTTAGGATAGAATCAAGGAAGTTAGGCATAGTGCACAACAGCAGGTATAGGATAAGAAGAAAAGAGAAAAATTAGGGCACAAAATAGGCAGAATAAGGACGAAATGAAACATTAAAGGATGAGACAACACAAATACATGGGGTAAGTTTTCTTTATTTTGCTTTTATTTTATTTTCTTTGTTTGGCATTTATTTTTTTTTACCTTATAGTCGGTTATTGTATGACTCTTTTGGAGCATGTTTAGAGACGTTCTCTTTTGTTTTTTTTTGAGACCGAAATGGTAAAAGGCTAGAAAGAGCAGACTGAAATGAACCCGAGCGTCTAGCTCCTTTGACCCCGAACCTCTATAAGGGGCCACGACGAAAAATGTTTGAAGGACAGTCGTGGCTGAGGTAGGGTGGGCAGAACAGGGCGCCAACAACACCAGAGCGCCTTGACAAATCACGGAGCCGCGCCATCCAACCGCTTCTTGGTCTTTCATACCTCTTGGGAAAATAATACCAGTTTTTACAATTCCCTTGGATAAGTCGGCGCTGATAATTTTTGTTGAACAGGCCAAGGGTTTATGGTCTGAGTTGTAGCAAGTCCCCCCCCCCACACACTGCCGTAGCTAGTCCCGGCCACCAGCAAGAGCGTCGCACCAGCGAAAACTCAGTCACCAATTCGGACGTAGGTGGAATTGGCCCTTCTGTCCCGAACCTTACCCATCCTTCGAATATTTTGACTTTTTCAAGTCGAAATATTCATTCCAAAGGCCTCAAACACAAAAACTATCATACCGCATATCATAGTATCCAGAAGCAGGCTGTAGTGGAGAAACACTTATACGACGTAATGGCATGTAGTGATATCGCATTTATAGGAAATACTCTGGGTCAATGTAAAAGTATCTTAATGGAGAATATGTATCCTTTCGATTATATTAAGGATGCCACGATCATTGCTTTAACTAGACTCCAAGGAGATTCTGACAGGTGTACCTAGATGTCCATTCCATGCTAAGAATTCGGGTACATTTTTTTTCGGGACTAACACCTAATGAATTTTTTTTTCGGGGATTTGGGTGTAGAGAGTGAGGGTGGGGGAGGGTGAAAAGGAAAAAGTTCCGATGTTTATATATTTATTAGGAACCTATAATGATAAAAAGCTGAACCTTGGTATTTATTTTTCCATAAATTCTTCCATATCTCTCAGGTCTGTAGCCCGTTTCTGTAACTCTCGCTTCGACAAATTTCTCGATAATGTGCGAGAAAAAGAATTTCTCACGGCAGACTGTTTCTGTAAAACAATAAAAATGAGACACTTGTCAAAATAACATTTGAATGGAAAACGACTGGAAATGTGAGAGAAACTGTTTCTGTATGATCGACAAATGAGAAATGTTTCATTATTCGGTGAGAAGCCTTTCGCCACAAAAGTGAGCGGTGACAAAACAAAAACTATATAAAAAACGAAAAATATAAAAAAAAAATAAAAATATAATGGCAGGAAATAAGGAGAATGTGAACAAGGTAAGGGGATAAAATTGAAGTGTGAGAAATATATTAATTTTTGTAACATTTCAGCGCGTTATTTCGGGACGAATAACGAAACAACAGAAGAACATTTTGGTGGACTTTATGAAGGAAAATATGATATTCGCAAGAGGGCAATTCGCCGGTATGAATTCGAATGCTGACGCTATTGAAAAGTGGAAAGATTTATCAGTGCTACTGAATTCATCTGGTGGTGGCACTAAAACTGTAGAGCAGTGGAAAAAAGGTAATTATTTTAAGAACCATATTAAGGACTTTGTGTTTTGTAACATTTCGATAATATTTGCAGACTTGGCAAGATATAAGGACAACAACGAAAAAGGCCTACCTCGCTAGAAAAAAATTTGCGGAAAGAACTGGCGGAGGTAGTTGGGCCGATAAAGACGCACCGCGAGCGCTTTCGGCAATCGAAGAAATTGTATGTGCCATAATGACGCACGACTCCTTGGATGGAGATGGAATAACTCCAGAAGGCGGAGTTTCAGATTTGGTAAAGATTTCGCATTTTTTTAAACAAATAGTATGACCACGTTATTGTATGTATGTATGTTGCATTTTTCAGAATAACGAAATAGTTATCCCCCCGCCGGAAGGGGAAATCAGTGAAGTGGTGAACTTAGTTTCACCTTCACCCTTACCACAACGTCGCCGTTCAAACCAGTTGAGGAACCGTGCAGAAAGATATAGAGGAACCCGCCTATCATCATTATATGTGAATGCACAGCAAAATGCGGAAAAAATGCAAAAAGAAAGTTCAGCACTGTTCAAGAAGCTTCAGTCGACTTCTGAACAAAATGGAAGTAAGCTCGACAAGTTATTGGATGCTTTCGCAGTAACAAACAGATTGCTGTCAGAAATTAATGACAATATAAAGCAACTTGCGAAGAAGTGACTTGATGTTAAAAATTTATATTAGTATGCACAGGATGCAAGTTAATTTTTAATTTTATTTACAATTTTTTATTTTATTCTTACACGGCCTGAATGAATAAGTGTAATTTAGTTAATGAATCAATTATTTAAATAAAGTTGTTCTTTTAAATGATCCCTCAGGCGTTCCGTTGTTCTTAAATGGCTTGAGCTTGCTGATAGCTCGCTGGGTTCGCCAGTATTAAAAATCCCCGTCAAGCCCGGTTCTTCCATTTCTTCGTCAATAATGCCATGATGACGCCTGAAGTTATGTAGAACACAACATGCATTAATAATGCTTTCAGCAGATTGTGGTGATGTGTGACCCCATTTAATCGTTCCACGGGGTTTCTTGCTTTAGCGTGAATGAAGTTGAACTTTCTCTCAGCTTCAGTACCGGACCTATTAAATGGAGTCATAATCCATGGTCTCAATGGGTAACCAGAGTCTCCCAGCAGCCAGGGCTCTTCTCTGGTGTCTTCATAACGAGCTTTTAGTACTCCACTAATTTTCGAGGCTTCAAATATATACGAATCATGAGTGGCCCCGGCGAATCGTGCCAAGACCCCAAAGATGCGAAGATTATAATCACATATCTGAAATGAGAAAGAATGGTTTTGAATTTTTGTCATAAAGTGGCGTTAAGGCTCATCCAATGTAGACAACATTGATATTACCAATTGAACATTTTTGGAGTGGTAATGCTTTCTGTTTTGATAGCAATGCTCAATTTCTGGGCTTGGTCGTTTGATTTTAACGTGAGTGCAATCTATTGCACCAATAACGCCCGGAAATCCTGTTTCTTCGAAAAAACTGTAATCAGCGATTATTAGTGAGAGTGATTCAGTTTCATCGCAGCCTCATTTGTTATACTTACACCCTTTTAATTGCATTATATTCACTAATGCCGGGAAACCTAATCCACTTGGACATCAGCTTGTCCTGTAAGATTGCGGCAACTTCGTTTACTGCCCGGCATATCATGGATTTACTCAATGCAACTACAAAATCTTGCCCTATGTCCCTATAATAGGAACCAGTGGCAAAATAGTGTAGAGCAGCGCAAACTCTTAGTGAAACACTAACTCGAGTTCCTCTTATGCCTTGCGACATGTAAGGGTTGAGTTCTTCAATTAAAAGCAACGCCGTGGACCGATTAAACCGATAGAGCTCATTAAAACGCACTTCCGGAATATCAAACGGATTTGTATTGTCCCGCAAGTTCCTGCGATGAACTCGGAGCATATTTCTGCGGTCACTTTCATCAGCCAAAATTAAAAAATTATACGAAAACATTGTCAAATATCAACACAACACAATTTTCACTTCATCTACAATATTTTTTGACAGCTGACAAGAGCGAGCAGCTGATTTTTTCCATTCGCATTCCAGTGGAAAATGAGTCGCGAATGTTCTCTTCTCACATTGTGTTACAGAAACGCGATACATTCCAATGTGAGACGAGAACGTTTAATTCTCATATTTTTCTCATTTGACAATTTTCTCATTAAAAATCCAGAAACGGGCTACTGATCAGTAGCTCAGTTCTGTAACCCATGAATGAGAAATTTCTCACCAAAACGTCATAGTGAGAACGAACTCATGCTTTTTTGTGTCTGAATCCTCACCTAATGAGAAATCACCGTAATTGACGTCATACACTGGAATAATCGTGGAAACACGTGAGAACAATGTTTCTGTAAGCAATGATAGTGAGTTGGTTCTCACATATAGTGAGCCAATTTTCACGCTATTTGTAGCTAGTGAAAATAAAATTCTGTCGCGCGTAATGGTCCAAAGTCTAGTTATTTTTAAGGGGAGCGATTCGAATTAAACTGGCGGTATTTACATCACTCAGCTTTATATTTAAACTTCATTCAAAATTAAAAGTTCACTAAAAGTGCACGAAGCGAAATTCAAACTGCGGCCTAATATATCATTGCACTGAAACCGAAATGAAACGAACCTTGTGGATTTGCGTTTTCTGCCGAAATTTTTGTTATCGTCTCTTTGGATTTTCCATGATCTCAAATAACTGGTAAAAACTTCTAAAGTAAAGTATAATTTTATACTGAAGCGTTTTAGATTAAGATTTTTCTAGATCTCAAGTACCACTTATAAAGGGTTTTCCAATAAGGACTTGACAACTTTGAATTCAATTTGTGAACGCACCCTTTCACTAATCATCGAACTGTCACTGTCAATTTATTCAGTAAACTAAACATTTTTATCATGGTAAAGTACACGAAGGAACAACGTCTGCAAATTATATTATATTATTTTGAAAAAAAGTTGTCAAGTCCTTATTGGAAAACCCTTTACTAGGAAGCTGAAACTTGGAACTATGAAAAACTATAATTGTGGACCATTGCAAAAAAGTGGTCGATAGTGGGTGTGAAAGTGGGGGAAAACAATCAGTCCGAAACGCTTGAAAGCCGGAATTGAATCATCATGAAATCCATATCTCCTGAACGGGTGATTTCAGAAGTTTGAGTCTTTGTAATTGTCTTTCGGGATACTTCGAGACTAAACAATTTATTTATATCTGCAATTTAGGAAGAATACAAATTTATTATTATTATTATATCTAAAAAAAAATTTACAGGAGTTGGAGCCAGTACATCCATGTAAAGAAAAATTTTGGTGGTGATGGTGATAGGGGATAGAAGGAAAAAAATTCTGTTTTTTTGTATTATTATTTAATAATAAAGTATTGTGATCGACCTGAAATTTTAAGAAAATTTTCTACCCTGAAATTTTGTATTTTCACGTTTTAGGACTAGTAGACCTCAAAAAAGCAATAAAAACAATATGTCCGTCTGTACGCCGTACGCAAAAATAGTTTGAAGGCGCGTAGCTCCCAAACTCGTTGAGGTATTATCATGAAATTTTTCTAGTGGGTAGGTTGTGTGAACCTCTACGACTGGTATCTTTTAGAGGGGTGTGGGTAAGACGGGGGAGGAGTGGGGAGGGTTTTAGACAAAAAAATTTGGTTTCTAGATCTCAGCAACCACTTACGCTAGGAGACTGAAACTTGGAAATTCTATAGAACTTCGATAGTGGACCCATTTGGAAAAAAAAATTATTGAAATGGGTGAAGGGTTGTGGGAGCGGGGGGGGGGGGGGGAAATAATTCGTCCGAATTAGTCGATTAAATTCGGTTTAAGTAGAAAGGTCAACAAATAAAGATTGCTCAAAGTAAAATTTTTTAAGGGGGTGGTGGAACATGGAAGTGGGGGGATAAGAAATATTCAAAAAAATCACGTTTCATATCTCAAGAATAATATAAGATAGATGCACAAATTTTTTTACCAGACGTAGGCCCAATAGAACCCTAGGAGAGAATAATTTTCGGGGTGTGGGTGTAGAGGGTGAGGGTGGGGAGGGTGGAAAGGAAAAGGTTCCGATGGTTATATCTTAAGAACCTATAATGATAAAAAGCTAAAACTTGGTATTTAGATAGAGCTATAGTAGTGGCATATTGGAAAAATATTATTTTTTATAGGGGTAGTATGGTACGGGGGTGGGGGGTGTTTTAACTAGCTATGTAACGGCTTATGCCAGAAAGTTGAAGCTCGGTGAAAACTAGAAAAGTAATTTGGCCTAAAAAAAATATTACGAATGTCCATTGGAGTTCGGAAGTGGGGGCAAACAAATTTTCAGTCAAAATGGAATGCATATATTTTCACGATTTTCGTCATATCTACTAAATCTTCCAAAATATTGAATTCACTTTTATTCTAAGGTGGTGTAAAGTGATTGTGTACTTTTTCATAAATTATTCCATATCTTTCAGATCCGATCAGATTTTCACTTCCACGGGCTTGTTCTTTTTGATAGGTTTTCAGTCACATAGTAACCTACACCGCATCTCAGAATTGAACGCGTTCCTTACTTCTGCCGGAAAAATAATAAAGTTACGCCCAGATTTTTGGCAGATTTTTTATTTCGTGAAAGCCGTAATAAATACAAAACTAACAAATAATAACCAGTAGGCTATTGAAAAGGTATTGTTTAGCTTTTCAGTTACATAGTAACCTACATCGCTTTTCAGCATTAAACGCGTTCCAGACTTCTACGCTGAAAACAATAAACCTACGCCCAGACTGTTTTAATTTTCTTAGTTTATAATTATTATTACTGCGTTAGTGCGTTTAACTTGTAGAAAACCAGTGATCAAAAAAATGAGTGGAAAACATGCCAGTCGCATTACTGTGCAACAAAAAAAAAATGGTGAACTTCATGAAAGAACACACGGCTTTTGCGAATGGTCGCATAAGTGGAGTCAATGGCAATATTGAGACGAAGAAATTATGGTTGTCTTTAACGGATATTTTAAATGCATCCGGAGGAGCCAACAAAACATTCGATCAGTGGAAAAAGGTAAAATGTGAGATTATTGAGAACGCAGTGTATTAAGTTATATTTATTTTCAGTCTTGGCAAGATATTAAATTAAATGTGAAGAAGCTCTGCAACGCTGAAAAAAAATTTCGCAACACAACCGGAGGAGGCTCATGTCAAGATTTAGAAGCACCACGTAAACTAAATACATTCGAAGAGGATGTTCTTGAAATTATAACTGAGCATGCTGTTGATGGAGATGGCTCTACCCCCGAGGGTGGAGCAGGTGTGGTCGAAGTAAGTAAAATAATATGCAGTTCATATTTTTACTGATTTAATACTATTTATTTCAGATAGAAGCAATTGAAATACATCCGTCGACTTCTTCTTCGAGCATGGACTCACAGCAAGAGCCCGCCATTAAGAAAAGGCGATCATCCACTTTCCGCAGCCAATATAACTTAGCTTTAGAGGAAGCTCGTAGCATGCAAACGGAATGCATTAATAAATTTGGTGCTATCGTTAATAGTAATAATAATATTAGTGACGCCGTCAACAAGTTGGTAGGAGAACAGCAAAAATGCAACAAAAACATTGCTGACTTGTTAAACATTTTAAAGGATCGGCTGCACTAAAATTCTTTATACGAGTTTAATTAAAAAATTTTAATTTTGCAATATTTATCATTAAATCTAATTATTTTTATATGAAAGCAATTTATTTTCGTTTTGGTTATATATTATTAAATTACATACTTAATTAATTATTATTTTCATTTCGTTGTAAATTCATTGCAGTTCTATTTCGAAGTATTTTCGCTTCATTCAAATAGGCAGCTGAAGAACCTTCCGAATCACTAATAGAATCGAATAAATTATCCTGAAAGCCGTCCGTGTCTATATCAACAGCACCATGAGCACGGCGATCGAAAGACTGATTTCAAAACACCATTTAATCGTTCCATGAAATTACGAGTTTGTGCATGCTTATAGTTATAACCAGTTTCGGCGACACTTGTTGCTGATTTATATGGTGTCATCATCCAGGGTCGTAATGGATATCCAGAATCCGCTGCAGTAAAAAAGGCTTATTGGTATGAGCGGAACGTAAGCACGGATATAACGATGAATTTCTTTTACCTATTATCCATGCTTGATTACTAGAATTTTCAGTATACGTATGTTCCATTATTGCACTTATCCTTGAAGCTTCCCAGATGTACGCATTATGACTAGCCCGACCATACCGAGCGAAAACTCCATATATAATAAGATCGTCACTGCAAATCTGAACTATAGTTCTAGGTTTTTACATATCCATTATTATTTAACAATGCGATATTTCCTTATTTGGCTTCTTAATCCTTATATGTGTACAGTCAATTGCTGCAATAACTGCAGGAAACCCATGTGTTTCATAAAAACTGAAATTGTAGATACAAAGTTTGTGCGATGAATGTAGGCTGCGAGTGATATACATATAGGAACTCACTGCAACTTTAAGTCATCGTAGGTTGCGGTTGACGGAAACTTAATCCATTTTTTCATGAGGAATCTTTGCAAAATATCCGCCAACTCCTTTACAGCTCGGAACACCATTGTTTTGCTCAGCGCGGCAGCATAATCATCTCCGATATCTCGTTTTAACGAGCCTGTTGCGAAGAAATGCAGTGCGGAGCATACTTTAACGGGTAGAGGAACGTATTCCTTTCAGCATGCTTCATGAAAGGTTTAACCTCCTCTATTAAAGCTATTGCGACTCTTTTTGAGAATCGGAATCGTTCAACAAATCGTACTTCTGGCATTTCGAATGGATCTGAGACATCTCGTAGCAATCTTCGATGAACGCGCAACATATTTCTGCGATCATCTTGCTCAGCAAGGATTAATATAAGCGCACTGAAAATTTTTTTTTTAAGAAAAACTTTTCTCACATTTAAATTTAACACAAACTGACATTTAATGATTAACTGACATATAAATTCAAAGCAAACTGGCATTTCTATTCCATCAAGCAGTTAATTGGAACGATGAGAACTATAATACTCGTTCTCATGCGCAGTTACTGAAACGGTTTTAATTTCCAGGTGAGAAGTACGTGTGAGAATTTCGGACTACGTCATAGCCGACTCATTTCTCACGAAAAATTACAGAACTGAGCTACAGATATCGAATATCATTTCACTTCCACGGACTTGTTTAATAATCACCTATTTTTAAGTTTTTTCCTTTTTGTACCCCTAGACCGCATCTCGGAGTATGACCCAATCATGGTACCTATTCATATACTACACCCTATTCTAACTGTTCCGTACCAAGACGGAAAAACCGATACCGTAATAAAACTACGATGTATCGGAGCCTATGCAGGTACGGGCGGATCGTCATAGGCAAAGATCCTTTGAAGTCCCGCGTGTAAGGTTTTTATTTTCATTCTTTTAATTACTTTATTTCCTACACAAATCCCTTTTCTTTTAAAACTTGAATATTTTCCTACATCCCTTATTTATTACTATAATCCCTTTTTTTCTGTATTTATAATCCTAGCAGAGAGGAAACTTTTTTATGTAAAACAGTTCTTCGCCAGCAAGCGATCAGAGACGGTCTACAAAATAAAACTATTATAAACAAAAATTGTCTCTTCATAAATTCAAATTGAACCGATTTAGCGAGAAATCTTTATCGCTAGGTTCCGAAGAAATAAGGCACTCACATACGCCGTACTAAACCTTACAAACTTAGTAAAACTTTTCCGTGCGCGGCTAAGTTTTTATTTCGGACGAAACCCAACATTTAATGGTCCGTCGAAGCCAGATTGAAACAACAGTCCTTAGTGAAAACAGTGCTTACTATAATAACAGTGAAATAGTTTGAGAGTGTTAATCAAAAGTGACTCAACAAGCAATCAGTGACTCGAGTATTATAATCATACAAATTTAGTTACCGTAAGACTTCGTCGTGGACATCACAGCAGCCATCAGACGAAGCCAGTTTGTTGGGTTGTCGCAGGGATTTATACTTCCGGTGGTTGTGACGGCGATCAATGCGCGACATCTGACAAGCATTGAGCGCAGTTACAAAGACCTGTACCAACTTGCGCACACGCATACAAAATTTAACGAAGGTTTTTTACCGTTGCATGGAAGAGGCCGGAAGCTAGAGGATAACGGGGGAGGTAAAACATTTTTCTTTGGGGAGTTCACGAGGTACTTTTGTTTAAATCGGTTCTGATGAAATCTTACGAAAAAGATTCGAAGATGCGAACTCTAACCGTACGGACTCCTAAAAGTGTTTCTGTGTGAAAAGAGTTGTTTTTCCTTTTCGAAGTGCCCGACGTTCTAGTCGTAAAAGAGTAGCTTCCCAGCTCTTCTCTGAACAGTTCACAAGATTTTTTTCGTCGTTCGTTGCGGGAGAACAAGTGTTCTGCAACGACGTGGCGTCGAATTAATTGGAACCGGTCCAAGTTCGCGAGTAATAAGCAGATGTTATCGGGAAATACATATCAGTCCTTTCGAACCCGAATCGAAAAAAAATTCAGCAACCGAGTGAACTTCATAACGTCGGAATCTCCCTTGTCGCGCAATTGTCGATAAATTCTTTGCGAATGCGATTGTTTTGGCATGACACGAAAAATTAGATGATCGAAGGACGGACGGGTGTTTATGTTCGGTGCGGAGTTGAAGAGGTGAACGAAGAATCCATTCGAGAAAAAAAGAAAATGATAACTACGAGTTTGCGGTCTAATTTCGCTTGATCATTTTTTTTGGATCGGAGAATTGGCAAAGGCGGAAAGATTGACAGAAATTTTCGGCTGTGTGGCGTGATTTTGTTTTGGATGGGAGGAATGAGATGCGAAGATTCGAAAAGGAATGATGGCGGGGATATGTGATCGTGATAATGCCTCTGAAATTATGATAAAAAGTGCAAATGCATCCCCCCCCAAAGAAAAGTTAAGTGAATTGGCAAAGTTTCAAAGAAAAATTAAATTTTGAAAAAGCAAATGGCGAAAAGAAGTGAATTGGCAAGTTTCAAAGAAAAATTAAATTTTGGAAAAAGAAAATGGCGAAAAGTTAAGTGAATTGGCAAGTTTCAAAGAAAAATTATATTTTGGAAAAAGCAAATGGCGAAAAGTTAAGTGAATTGGCAAGTTTCAAAGAAAAATTACGTTTAAAAAAAAAAAAAAAAAATGGCGAAAAGTTAAGTGAATTGGCAAGTTTCAAAGAAAAATGAAATTTTAGAAAAAAAAATATAAAGAATAGGATTTAGAATATACATGAATTAGAAAAAAAAAATATAAAGAATAGGATTTAGAATATACATGAATTAGAAAAAAAAATATAAAGAATAGGATTTAGAATATACATGAATTAGAAAAAAAATATAAAGAATAGGATTTAGAATATACATGAATTAGAAAAAAAAATATAAAGAATAGGATTTAGAATATACATGAATTAGAAAAAAAAAATATAAAGAATAGGATTTAGAATATACATGAATTAGAAAAAAAAAGATTGAAAGACAACAAGCATATGTTGTACGTGCTTAAAAACGCCAGTCCTTGTCTGAGAAGAGCAATATTAAAGACAGCCGATCCAGAGGTGATTAAAACTCTTTGTGAGGTCACATTGAATACATTAAACGGGAATCATTCGCCTCACCGGAAAATTTATTCTCGGCTTAGTAAATATAAAAAGAGCATGCGTAAGTTGGTAGAGGCTAAACGATCTGTGCCACGACAGCGTAAAGTATTAGTTCAGAACGGAGGATTTCTGCCTGTACTATTAGGAAGTGTTTTGTCAGGTGTTATAGGATCACTAATTGAAAAATATGCATAGAGCCGGCAACCTAAATAAAATGCTTCTACTCCCCCCAGAAGTGTATGAAAATCTAAAAGGTACGATTGAAGATACAAAGAGTCAAAGTTTGTTTGATAAAGCTATTAACAAGATATTGAGAAGCAAGAATACTGACGATAAAAACAAATGGTATCAATACCGGAACGAGCTTATAAAATATTTTAATACACGACGTAGGAATAACACCTTTCTAGATATAAAGTCAAAAGCAAAACCACTCTTTGATCAGTCAAATCAACACCGTTTTAGAAATATGCGCGACAATACTACCTAGACAAAAATTAAATTTAGCGATGAAAAATCAATCCAGACTTCACCTATGCGGGGGAGGAGATATTTGAATCAATGATAGATTTAACCCCGCCAAAAGAAGAAATGCCATCTAAATTCAAGAGACGATTATCGGCAAGCGGTATTGCTAAAACTCTTAAACCGCAGTCAAAATTCCGGAAAAGATTGAATATGGTAGATCATTCACCGTAAAGAGAATATAAGGTGATAACTGGTGATGACGGAATAACTCAATATACAGTTCCGTTCAACATGAGTGTTGACGAGCTGGATGAGGTTTTCAAAAACTATGATAGAGAGAGTGGTAATACTGGTGCGGAAGTGCTAGTTCAAGATACTGCGAATGAAGAAGAGAGGCCGCAGGACGAAGAAATATTAAATATGGCTGCACAACCTATATTAGGACGTGCGGTGAAAAACTTACCCATAAGCCGAGTTACCAGGCAGAGCGAAAGGCTTAGGAATAAGTCAGAGAGTAGTACCAACAGGACTAAGCCGAATTGGGATAGACTTTAAAATGCCTGTGACAATAACAGATAAGGAGTTCTACGTGTGCCTGCTTAGTAACAGTTCTCTAGATACTTATCCGGAAAATACACTATCCTCATTTGAGAATATTCTACCAAGTACATGCAAGTTTGGCAGCGATTGGCGTGTTGGAATTACTGAGATCGCATTACCAAGACGGAAAATAGAGAAAAGCGAATCGGTTAGTCGACCTAAACGCACCATCCGAGAAAAAGATGAAGAAGGGGATAAGAGAGATAAGCGTTTTCGTCGTTCAGACACAACGCCAAAGAAATCAGAACCCCATTCGAAAGAAATAAGGGCTAGAATATGGACTAAAATGGAATTAATTTGGACTGATATCGATTTACAAAAGTTATGCTATGAGGGCAACGATATTAATTTCTCAACGTTCCTAGCATCATTTTTAACGGCTTCACAACCCAATTATAGAAAATTTTTCATGACATTTTTGAAACAGGAAATTTACAACCATATTAAAAAAGATAAGGATAGCGAACTTATCCCTGATAGAAGTGGAAAAAAGGCGGTCGGAGATTTTTGTTTACATATTTACCAAGGAGAAAAAGTTGCGGAAAAAGTTTATTTGGAGATGGGCATACAATTTAAATCATTCCTCCCCTTTATTGATTACATAATTGGGCAGATTCCGAGATCGCGTAGAAAACACGATGCCTTACTACAAATGGTTGATGATTTCATACTGCCTGAGATTCGTTATAAAGATACTGATGAGCCACCCCCAACATCTCATACATTTCATCTAAACGATCACGGAGTGAACCTTAAACTGAAACTACCGATTACATCTCCGGTTAGCGTTTCAGACTTCATTGCTTTATTATTGAGTGGCATAAAATACGATAGTGATGTCCTAGAAAAAAGGATGCTCTCTTTAGGCATACCCAAAAATATGGCAAAAAGGGAGATTTTTAACGAAGTGTTGATGGCACTTCGAAACTCAATAATGATTGCCGCGAGAGAAGCAGGTACAGATATATCACCTGAAGTTATGATTTCGCTAGAAGGAACGCCTCTAAACATGCCATATAAAGAAGCAGACGGAACTACAGGTGCGACATCGGTGAAAGTAGATCTGAATACATCCGATGAAATTAGTGACTTTTTCGTAGGTGCTTTTTTGAAAACTCCGCTTGATAAACGCGATCCAGAATTGATTGACGAGACAATAAAGAAATCAGAGGCAATTACAGCTATTATCAAGGAGATGGAGGGATCTAGCCCTGGAGCAGAAGAGGTACCCCCTCCGAAAACACCTGATCGCAAGACAGAGGTGACCTCTCTGTTAGAAAGATCATACAGAGTTAAAAACGATTGTAACGAAGTCACTTTAATTCATGTTTACACCGATATTATTAGACCTAGAATTATAGGGAACAAATTGGTGCGGAATCTTCGAGTGATCCCTCTTAAAGAATGTGACAGTGTTTTCAGATTTGAACACATAGAGTACTGTCCTCTGGAGAAGACCTTTATCGAAAGCATTTATATTAAAATTACAGATCAACAAGGTGAATTAGTTAACTTTGAATCGTCTTTTACGCCCACTTATATATTGCTCCACTTCATACGGAGATAAGAAAGCTATAAATATACAAATACTGCGGATATCTGATTAGTACTAACACACATTTTATGTGACATGCTTATCTAATGAGATGAATGCACACTACACACGGTATTATCTTATACAGAGCGGGGGTAAATTTTCTGATATAGGGGAACTATACCGCTCACCTCTTGTGTACCAGCGTGGGAGGGGATTGGGAGTTTTTTTAGTGGCCTAATACGTTATTTACAGCCAATATTTACATCAGGAGTAAAGGCTGTAGGAAAACAGGTTATTAACACAGGAAAGTCAATCTTTCAAGAAGTCGGGAGTAAGCCTATCAAGCAGATTTTGAAGGAGCAGGGAAAAACCGCAGTACACGAGCTAGCTCAAAAAGGTATAAATAAAATGTTCAATGCTATGGGGGGCAGAGGGAATCGAATGCCTATAAAAAGAGCTAATCCGTACTCAAGCATGCAGACAAGAAGCACGGTTAAGCGCAAACGACGTACAAAGGTGAGGAAATCAACGATTCCGATCAGAAAAAAGAAAACTGTGAGAAAACGCCGTAATTTGAAAAAACGCGTGTTGGACATATTTGATAGATAATTATGATGGCTACGCTTAAAGAATGTATGAATTCCGAATTGGATCTTTTCGCCTCACTGCCGGTTCAGAGTAATATTTTAAAAACAGAAGAAGTGGCTTACAAGCCTATAGCATCACTGGAAAACTCTTCCGTACTAGAGTTTGTTTCTCTCGGTCACGGTGATACATATCGCGATTTATCCAGCATCTACTTGCGCCTAAAAGTACAACTCGTTAAATTTAAAGATGGCAAGGAGGAGAGCTTCACTGAAAAGGATACTACAGCTGACCCGTTCGGCGTAGTTAACAATTTGATGCACTCTTTATTTAAACAATGTACAGTGCAGCTAAATGGCAAGAATATAGCCCAAACTGACAATAACTACCATTATAGAGCCTATATTGAAAATTTACTAAATTATGGAAAGGACGCCTCATCCACGCACCTAGAATCAGTGTGTTGGTTTTTGGATGAAGATGAGATGGAGGTGATTGAAGGAGCAGTGGCCGGCACAAGTAAAGAAAATAAAGGCTATCTTAAGAGAGTCGCAATGCTTGAAAAAGGGGCTGTAGTAGAGTTGATGGGGACGATCCATAGCGATTTACTTAATCAGTATAAACTACTAATAAATGGTGTTGACTTGCGCTTAATACTTTCATTGGAGAAGCCTGAATTCTATCTTTATTCTAAGACGGATGATCTTAATCCACGTATTAAAATACTAGAGGCAACAATGCTTATGAATCATGTAACCGTCAATCCAGGAATACTTTTGGCGCACGAGAACGTACTTCAGCGTGCAAATGCCATGTATCCGTACAAACGAGTAGAGGTGAAGTCATACACACTTCCTGCTAACACATTTACACTCTCTCTGGATAACGTAGTGCTCGGACAAATACCGAATTTACTAGTTTTTGCTATGGTTGATAACGACTCATACAATGGAAATCGTACGAAGAATCCATATAACTTCAAACATAACAATATAACGAACCTCAACTTGTCAGTAAATGGAGTGCAAGTTCCTAATCAACCTATAGAATTTGATTATTCAAAAACTAAGCCGTTAAGTACTAGAGGATATCTCACCCTCTTCAAAGGTACCGGGATCAACTACTTCGATAAAGGTCATCAAATATCGAAAAAATTCTTCGACAACGGGTGTTTCATGTTAGCCTTTGATTTAACAGCAAATAACTCATACAACTCGGGCTGTGGTAACCTGTTAAACCAACACAGAACCAAAATCAGTATAAATATCATATAATCACTGGTAGATAATTGTACATTAGATAATTTTTACACTTTTTTAACCGTTTCATTTAATTATGTATATGAATTTTCCACAACTCAAGTGTATTCAACATCTAATTCTAAGTAGACTTTACAACTTCAATTAGTTAGAAAAAATGTCTACTTAAGTATATGAAACATCAACAAAAGTAATTTACATCAGCACAGAATTCAGATCGGTACCGAACGCCCTAATTCGGTTAATCAAAATCATTTGAAAAACGTCGCGCATGTTGTTTGGTTCGGTTTTCTAACTTTGTGAAAAATGGAAAATTGTGTTTATCGTGGTGGTGAAGTGGAGTGCGAAACAGGAGTAATTTCTATTACTGTGCCAAATACTGAGACCCTATCCCATTTCAAGGAAGTAGTTCGATTACTAACTGAGTGGAATTTGGAAGATCTTATTGTTGATTTCATTAGTAAGTAAACATTTTTTTAAGAAATTTTATATAGCGTGTTTCGAAACATTTTCGGTATACCGGTCCAACCACAAAATTAATTTTCCTATCAATATAGATGACTTGGGTAATCATCTGCTTTAAAACATATCTTTTGCCTATTGTATCATAACATGATTCCTATATTTCAGATGAGAGTGACATCGAGAGCCAAATATGGCTACAAAATAACTCAGAACCAGAACTGTTGATATGTGAGAAGTGGAAATCCACATATAGTTTGAGGCGGAAACACATTTTTTATGAGAACAAGGATGTCTTCCAGGAATGGCAACGCATTGGAGTCGCATTGGTGAGTTTATGACTTTAAACAGTAATAAGACATACAAATAACTTATAATACTTTGTTCAATTCCAGATTGAAATTGATTTCGATACCTTGTATCCGGCAAAAGGCGTTTTGCTTTTTTCGAAGTGGTTAACATTTCGAGAAAGAATTTACAACATTTATGAGAAGGAAATAAAAGATAAAAAGTGTTAGATACTCCTCTCCGAACAAAATAAAACTACGAACGAAGGTACCTAGGTATATAAAAAGATATATTATATATTCTAGATAATGCTTCAATGACATTAAAATATTTTCCTAAAATTGTTTCCTACAGATTATAAAAACTATTTATTTATCATACTCCTCCCGAGTATTCTCGTGCCCACCATAATAAAATCGGGAAAAGGAAAGGATAAAGTCATCTGGAGACCTACTATAACGGATTCCCAAAACTCATTAGTTTGTTTCGCGAAGGTATGCAATTCATTTAAACCATTTCGTCACATAATGAAATAGAAATCATCCAAATTAACAACTCAGTGAGTTATGTATATTTCTCATTTTTTCTGTTTATAGGCAAGATCCGACATTTCAACGATCATTGATGACTTTAAAAAAAATGCATGCATCGAAATCAAAAATTTCAGCCATTAATAGTAGTTGTGGGAGATGATACGGAAAAGCTGCTTAGAGAATTCTACGTTTTTTATAATGACGTAATGTACACAGCTAATAACTTTTTAAAATCTATTTCAATAGCATTTCAACTTCATCAAGTGCTAAATATTAAATACTCCCAAAAATGTGCTCAAATTTGACACTTGGTTGAACAGTTTTTCAATGAGCTATCCATATCTGGCCGAAAAACAGCGATTTTAGATACAATTCTGCAACGGTTACTGGCTTAATATTTAAACCGTTAGAATTTAACATTTGCATCTGATTTAATAATCTCCAAATGTTTATACACAATGTGCCACTGCTTTTAATATGAAAAATATGACTGCAAATATTTTAAGAGATCTCGACAAACTTAATGTTACTGTTGTGTGTGAGTATATGGATCTATGTAACACCATTTATGTTATAACTGTTAAAGAAAGTAATGAATTTAATTTCTATGAAATTGGTTATATTTTTAAAACCTATGACTCTAAATATTTTATCGGATGTAAGGAAATAAAAGTTAAAAATTATAATAATGATTTCTGTTCACATGTTTTTGAAAAGAAGTCATCTGACGTAAATAATATTCTTTCAAGTTCAGCAAATACTTTTTTTCCAACACATTTAATTACTCCTAATAATGGAAGCACATATACCTTCATCGGTGAAACCGCCAATGAAATAATTTTGTAAACATTGAATTTAATATAATTTGAAATTATATCTAATAAATAAAGTTTTTTTTTGCATTTCTTTGTCTATACAAAATACCGCCATCAGAGCCCTATAATTAGATAGATAATACATTTAAGTTGATTAAATGGTTTAACGAATGCACATTATTTCTCATATCTACTTTCCTTGATTGAATTATCTACTGAAAATAACCAATTTATTTAATGTCAACATTTGGTTCATTTATTTTTAGTAGATAATTCATTTAAATTCGTTATATAATTTGAATAACTTGAACAGTATTTGATTCTTCCATTCTGGATTATTTGTTTTAATTAATCGTGTTAATTGGTTAAAAAACAAAGACTTTTTGTAGATGAATCATATAAAATTTTAGATAGTTCAATTAAAAATTATTTTCTGTGAAGGAGTGGTGCGAATTGAAGGACGATTCAAGGAGTCACTAAAGAACAGTGTCAGCTGCATTGTATACACAGAATATGATAGTAATATAGAGATAGATAAGGATCGAAATGTGTACACAAGTTTCTGAAAAAAGAATATATACCCTTAGCGATATGGCACAATATTGACACAGTATCTATCTAAATGCGAGTAAGCAAACATGACGAATTGTCTGGTAAATGTTGAATATCTGTCAGAAGGCCATTTAACCTTCTTTAAGAAAATATCACTTACAGGCTTCAGTGCACAGAATAAGCTCTACTCAAAAGAAATTATATATAAATATCCGACATCTTTAGCATCATCTGATGATCAGGCAGGGGTATGTGGAAACTTGGAACTCAAACGCCTAGATGAAGAACTTATCAGAACACTGGCAAAATTTTCAACAGTTTTTACTAATGGTGAACCATCAAAAGAATTCTTACAAAGTTATGCTACTTCTCATACACAGATCATAAATGTTGAAGAAGTAATTTCAAAAGTTCAAGAATGAAAACGATTGAGCTTGCTCACATTCTGAAAACGAATAGTGTCACTAGAAACTTATTCAAAGGCGTCTTCCCATGTGATCATCTCCCCAGTAAAATAAAAAAACCCGCTTTCGTTATAGCGAACACCGATCCTTCTTATAAAAGTGGCACTCATTGGGTTGCTCTCTATCTGCCTAGGAGAGGCCCTGTAGAATACTTTGATTCTTTTGGAAGATATTCGACAAATAAATATTTTAAAAAATTTTTACATGACAACTCAAGAATATTTATAAATAATAAGAAGAGAATACAGGGTATGTTTTCGTCAGTCTGTGGCAAATACTGTTGTGTATACATATATTCCCGCTGCAGGGGAAAGAGTCTAAAGTTTTTTCTTAAACAGTTCTCGTCAAAAGAATTTTCGCGTAATGACGCTAAAATCGTTAATTTATACCACCATTTATTTTCGTCGGGTACTGCGCAGAATGGAGGGTTCTGTTACAACCAGTATTGCAAATCAGAAGTCGAGAGTATAAAAGCGGCAGCCTGAAATAGTCGTGCTTCAGTTTTTATTGTAAAACCTACAGTAGAATATGTCTACAACTATTGCAAAAGTGTAGTGCGGTACGAGTCCCAAAAAGACACCTCTCAAAAGAAAAAAATCTGCGCTCTCCGATGAAAGCGTTAATCAGAAGACTAGCAGGAGGAAAAGGTCAGAAGTTCCGGGTGAAAACGCTCTACTAAACTACACCTACTATCTGGATGGCTGCCATAACCGGAAAATTGTGCTCGGATTCGATCCATTCACGTTTGAGGCAAAAATAATCTTCGGCTACCATAGGAAGTTTCCTGTGTCAACAAACTACTTAGGGTGGCTATCAGTATACGAACATCTCAACCAGTTGAAGAATACGGTTGACCTGCAACCGGGTAATCAGCTTGTATTACTGGAGGAGTACAGAATACCTGTAGGAGAAGGCAGCATTAAGTTGAAATATCCCGAGCTGGTACGTTTGCTTGAAATGATGGATTTCTTTAATATCATCACGTTTCATAACAACAATGCTCATGAAAGAGTGAGGGAGTATTTCAACCAATACACGACTAGATGCAGAGCGAAAAATGTGTTTACATTATCCAATGACGACTTCTTTATACCATCACGCGCTTCGTACGTACATTTAAACTATTCTAAACTTTTTTATGAAATTCCATGGCTTTGCAGTGCCAGTATTCTGCTTAATATAACTATTGGTTAATAAAATTTGTTTAAAAATAAAGCTTTTTGTTTTTTTATTTTTATATATAAACTTTATTCATTAGCATAAATAGATAAATGTTTACACAGTTCTGTACAGCTCAACGTAGGGTCCGGGTTTGACCATGAATTTTGCAAGCAATTTGAAAATTATGAAGATCCGCTAATTTCGGCATTTCAAGTTGTATTATCTTGGCCTCTGGTAAGTATCTTCTGATGAAGTTCTCTTTCTCAAGACCCTTTACATACATGGTAGAGTTGCCAAAGTCCTTCAAGATATCAGGTAGACTGTTATAACATGTGTTGCCATCATTCCGGTGCAGACCGTTGATATTCTTCCGCTCATACTTTTGTTGCTGTGTCGTCTTTCTGCTCAGCTCCTGATAGGGATGAGGGGGTTGTATGTGATAGCATGCTGGAAGTAATGTACCAAAAGGTAGTATCGCAAGCTCCTTTGCAAAATACTGTCCGGAATTCCCTGTGACAAACTGGATATCGAAAATAAATCTGTTCATGTTTCCAATAAGGCCCTTTATCGTAAAGTGAAAGAAATTTTTTTCATACTCATTTATATATATTCTCTAAAACATCTTTCTTACTTATGGCTAGGTAAATTAATTGAGATTAATCTTATGCTAGCATGCTTTCTTAATGGAAAAACTTAAATGTTTTATACACCTAGCCTAACTTTTTTAAAACCGTACGGATAAGAGAAATGATCTTCTACAACTACCCTTTTGTCGAAAGTGAATTGTAAATGTTTCTTTTCCATAGCACTAATAACAATCCCAGGACGTTTACGCTTAATCTTGCGATTATTCGTTACACAAACGGCACTACCATCATTAGAACCTGTCACCATAGATTTCAGACATTCAAAATTAACCTTCTGGGAATTTTCAAAATTAAGTGTTATCCCTTTACACTTTGTAACATACTCAACTTTGTCCCCTGCTTTGACTTTTAGACTGTAAGTTTTAGGTCCCGTACTTACATATTCTGAAATAAATGCGTCGGGTCCAAAGCCCTCAAGCTCGTTAGTTAAATCACCTAGAAAATTGGAAATCGTGAACGGGATAGGAGACGCCTTTTCGTCTACAAATATTAAACTGTCGGTATCACAGTAAAGTATGGTCGTACCAACCTTTTCTAGCGCATCGTAAAGTTTAAGTCTGGCAAACGCTGTTGTGTAGGCGGCTATAGGGGTGGTGACATGTGGTAGCATATTTAAATTCTCCTCAATATTTTTCCAGGTAATCCACAAAGTGTCCTGAGATACTGGTAATAACGAACATATTTCTATACCCGGTGTATGTATAAAGTCACAGAATTCTTTAAAACTATTCACCACTTTTGTGCTAGAGCGATTCTCCCGTTGAGCGAACTTTCCCCAAAAAGAATTTAGACATATTTTTGCAGTGTTACGTCTACCTGGATTCTGCAGGATTTCCTTTTTATCTAGCACGATGTCCTCTCTTATACGATAAGACTTTATAAAATTTTCTCTCTGCGCATCAGTCGTGCAATCACCACCCCACCCACTGGCCTCCTGTTTAATCTTTAAGAAGGTGTTAACATATTCTGTAAACAGGCCTCCTGTTTTTGTATTGGGATCGTACACAGTATGATTATATTTCCAAACTTCAAACACAGCTTTAATTTTATAGCCTTTCTTCACAGCCAAAGCTACCTCAGGTATCACCCATGTACCTGTAATCTCGCGCTCACTCTCATTATGTTGGCATCGTGATACTCTATTTTCAGATGCACAAGTTCTACATAGCGCAAAAAACAGTTTTAGATTTTTTTTAAAAGGTAATACCGGGAGGAATAAGTCATCTGGAGGTAAAATAGTACAGGTCATGAAACCATGCATCGAAAGTATTTCTGAGTTTACTGGTACATTTCCGTTTCTGTATATTTCTGGATACCCGACTGGGTATGGTGAATATTTATTGATGTATGGATACAGACTTGTAAAGTCTAGATATCGTATTACCTCGTTCTCCTTACATTCATGGTATAATCTAAAAACCTCAGTGCGGCCACCAAAGATGGCGTTACGAGGGTTTAATGGTTCTGCGATATTTTTAGTAAGCCTCTCTAGCTCCGTTTTCTCTCTAGGATTTATCTTTAAGAACTTTTTAAACTCACACTCCCACATGTATTTCAACTCATACCCACTGCGCCGGATCATCTCAATTCTTCTAAGTGTAGCTTCATATCTCTGAGCTAATGTTTCGCTATTATTATCTGTGCGCATATTTCGTACTCTAAAACAGTTCTTGCAGCCATGGTAATAGCATCCAAAAAACTCATAAACTGTGTTTGTCTTTGGAGCGAACCCATCTACCTGCATTCCACCCTTCTCCAACTTTACTTCACCTTTATTATTAGCGGATAATATCTCGCCTTGTATTTTTGTAGACTCCCAGGCCAGCCATTTGGAAGCGATTAGTGATTGATTTTGGGATTTATAGTAGCCATTTTTAGGCATTATGCCTATTGTGCTCTCCTTCAGATAGTTTTTGCGGAAGACGAGCATACAGGCTGAGGCTATAGTTAAGGCCTCTATAAAGGGGTTTACCTTGGTAATATTAAGAAATTCTTTCATGAATCGTATACATCCCAAGCGTAAGATATTGACATCACTTACGCAGTATACCAACATCTCCTTGCGGTTATCAAAAATTCCTGATGAATTAGCATCATACCATGCAAAGAACTTATCTTTTTCTGCTCTCTTCATAGTACTGTAACCATATAATGCAGGTGGAGGGTACTTGCCTACATAGTCGATATTCTCTATGGTGTTAAAGTAAAATGGATAATAGCCTTTCGCATGATCTTTAATTTCAAAAACCTTAGGGAATTGTGCAAGTGAAAAAGCCAAATAATTTAAGGAGTCTATAAAGGATACTCGTCCACATGTTAACTTCATTATTTTAGTTCCATTCATTATAGGCTCGATTTTAATCTTCCTATCCATTAACTCCGAAATAATAAAGTGGCCATCGTAACGCTGTGAATTGTGGGCTATACAGTAAACACTGGATACAAATGATCGCTCTTTAAAACAGTAATCTAAAAAGTTGCCCACTACATTATCATTCTCGCTGTATTGAAAAATGTGTTCCCTCACCCCACAGACGGTACATTCTTCCTTTATGTTACAATTTTCATAACAGTTATGACAGACCTGCTGAGCTACAATCAGGTCGACAACGTGAAGAAAGGTTTTTGAGTTCTCTCCAAATGAAGTATCCTGAGTACTTTCGCACTCGAAAAAAATTAACATAAATTTATCTTCGGCCTTCTTCTTCGGAGGCTTAACATAACATAAATGATCCGATGGTACAATTTTACAGCAGATCTGACAGACAAATTCGTTACAGGTATGATCCCCGCTTCGTCTTTTATCCTGAACTATGAACTTACCACAATGTTCGCATATTCTGAAACTCTCGCAAACGTTCCTTTTTACATATTTATTTTTGATATGGTTCTCAAAACAGCTACCACCTCTGAACGCACGGTTACATTTTAGGCAATCCCTAACCTTTTCCACAAACTGACATGGCGGGAAAGAAAGACAATAGGGACACTTCTTCTCACATTTATGCTGCTCTACCCACAATACCCTGTCACAAAAACGGCATGCATAGGGTTTGCTAAAAAATGCTGTAAGAGACTTTATCACATAAAAGTGCTCTAATTCTTTGGAGTAGTAGAAGTATAATTTTTTAACTGCTTCATCTTCGTACGGAGGTCTAAAACAAAATGAGTCTGAGTTCTTCAGATTGTCAAAGACAACTATTTGATAACTCTTCAGAAAGTTTTGGAATTTGTATAGATCAGGTAAAATGTATCCTTTCATGCTCACCACAACCTTTGCATCTCTACATAACTTCTTAGATAACCTATCTAGTTTTTTATCAATTGTGATTTGACTTTTACCCTTAAACCCTCCCGATACCATTTCAATTGCGTAACATAAACTCCGAGGAAGGCAATGAAAATCACCAGCTTTCCCAACATCCACTACACTATTCTTTCTTGCTAAAATCGTAGCTTCAGATAAACATCTAGGATTCACCTTTCCTCCAACAAAGGGAAAATTTATGATATCTACCTTTATCTGCATAACACTGTCTGAGAGAAAAGTTGAATTGGATTGATTCACATTTGAGATTAACACGATAATAGAAGCACCTGTCAATTCGCTTACAGGTCTTAGGCCAGCCCAAATGGGCTTAACGTCAGGTGATTCCGGAAGTTCAATGGACAAACAGATTTTACTCCCCTGCACTGAGTTGGAAACTAACTCTTTTATCATCATGTCAAACATCCTCTCAAGCTCTCTTACAGGGTCCTCGGTATTCTCTTTGAAATCTTTAAGCGAAATATCATCTTAATACCTTTATACCAGGCTTCCACCATGGTTAGCTTCTTGTCGCAATTCCGGATTTGCCAATGCAGCCTCTCTCGAAAAAATTTCAATTTCCCTAGCTGCTCCTCCACCATATTGAACTAAACTTTCATCATGTCTCGTGTCCTGCAACTTCTCTGGATTTATCGCCGGAGGAATACTATCCGGAGTCCTACAAACAATTGTCTCTTTCTCATTTATACTAGGACGCTGGTAATTAACATCCTCCCTACTGCTTAGAAAAGAAACAGCATCTTTCAACGCACCTTCTGAAAAGGGAACACCATGTAAGGCTGAAAATTTAGCTAAAAGCTCCATGAACCGGTACTTTTCCGACAACGTGAAAAAGATATTTCTCTCTTTCATCTCTGCAACTAAAACATTTATTTAAGTTTAACACAAATAAGTTATAGCCTAGACTTAAACAGCTACTTAAATGATCAAAAATCTTAAGAATATCCATTTTAAATTTTTTAAAAAAAGGTGAATAACAATAACAATACTTAATCTATATTGGCATAAGTGCCTGATCAATTATTAGCGATTATATTCACTTCACAATTTTATATCAACATGAAAATTAGTCTAATAAAGGACTCAGCCGAGTTCAAAAACGTCCCCCCAAAAATAACAGGGCTCCCCAGAAAAAAAAAAGTTTTTCAAGAATCTTTTATTTAACCTAGGCGTTTATTTTGCTCCCTTAAGGATTCGCAAAGCTTGAATGGGATGGTGTGCCAAATCGGGCTTATGGGGTTTATCCTTCTCCCTCCTCTCCTTCTTTCTGCTCCAAGTGGCCTAGTCAGAGGGGTGCCGACAGCAAATTCGCACGCCTTCTTGACTCCTGGTTGCTCAGGAACTTTAGTTACCTCCTCCCTCCTGCCAAGGCTTGACGATGCAGGGCTCCTTGATTCCTCCGTAGTTACCTCCGCCCTAGGTACTGAAGTCCTGTATGGTGCCGTCGCTCGGACGACCTCCTTTTGATTACTCCGTCTTCTAGGTGACGATGTAGGCTCCCTCTTGGCCCCCATCCGCCTTCCAGACTCCAATCTCGTGAACGGGACCGCTGCTATACCATCCGTCACCAACGATGCTGGTCTCCTTATGGCTCTCTCCCTCTTTCCAAGCGCAGATATCGCGGACGGTGTCGCAGCTATACGGTCCTCTTCCACGGAATTCGATACTTCTCCGGAATCTTCGTAAAGTTCCGCGATGATTTGGGAGATTATCTCTATTTGACTACACACCGTTTTTAAAGCTGCGTATGCTTCTTTTGCCCGTTTGTAATCTTAAGTAAACTTAGTTAGCAAGAAAAATATTTGGAGGAATAAAATACTTACCCATATATGTTCTCCTCTAGGCTGCTTTTACGAATATGTTCTCCTCTAGGCTGCTTTTACGAATATGTTCTCCTCTAGGCTGCTTTTGCGAAGACCGTCTGCTTGACATTATTCTTTAGCACATTCGAAAACTGCTTTTATACCATATTACAAGGTTATTTCATGTGAGTCTTGCCTCTAGGCCATTACTCCTTACATATTACTTATAAGTCAAGCAAAAAAAAAAAAAAAAAAATAACGATCAAGTCAATATCACTGGAAAAAACTAACATCTTTAGTATTCATACTAGCAATTTTTCATCCGGATTATCATCTATCCCATTATAAAGAAAAAATGTTTAACCATATCGTCTGTATCTGCAAGCCGCACACGTTTTTCTCCATAAGTCACAGGTAAGATCATATCGTATAAGATCGTATCTGCATACCGCACATGTTTATCCCATAAGTGCTATGAAATATACATAAAATAATAGCCACAGCTAAGATCATGTAACGTCTGTATTTGCTTGCTCACGAATGTTATCCTCATAGCCGCTGTGAAATACACATAAAAAATAACCGCAAGAAACGCGGCACTTGAGCCAAACAGCCATCAGATCATATCTCTTGTATCTGCATGTTCGAACATGTCTGCATGGTACTACAATGTCATTGTTAAAGGCTTATGGAGTCATTCATTCAATAGTCTATCTAGGCTATTTTTTGTCGCATGCTAATGATTATCAACTTTGTTGTAAACTATGAAGAGTTTTTTTCTTGATTATTCACCGATCGGTATCTTCATTTTGACATTTATCACATGTAAGGAAATGCGTGTTTTCAACTTTTTTGCCGAGAGTAAAACCTATTATTTTTGATAATCTACGACTTCTGATACTCTGTGTATACAACTAGACCTTTGATATAAGACATTTCGAGATTTTAAATCTTTTGATTTCTGGATAATGTCAAAGACCTTTGATTTTTTCCTATCTTCTGCTCGTATATAAGTAGGCAGCTCGCCTGTGAAAAATCAGAATCACTTTTGAGTCTACAGGAACATCATGGTAAGTATACTGCTGTTCTAACTTTAAAGATTAAATTACAAGTAATTTTGACTATTTGCCTTTTTTATAGAATACGTTTGAGCTGCTTACTTCGGCCGTAGGGGGGGATGGAGATACCATGGTCTCCACCAGCTCCTTGGAGATAGCCAAGGAACATCATGTCAAATTTTTCCGGCTGCTGAAAACCAAATTTGGCCTAAGACTGGCAGTCCATCTGGATGATGGCATCTTCTGCTTTCTACCCCCTCGATTTTCGGACAAGGTGAAAACACAGCGCCAGGTGGATGACTTCAACCAGTCAACAGATCAATATCTGGTCTTCGATGGGGTTGACGAATCGCGAGGCGGCTTCCTTAAGCTACGGTTTTATAAAAAATGAAAAAATGTATAAAAATGCTTTTGAAATAAAGATCTAAATTGTTGAGTGCCGCCGGAATTTCGTTTCCGGTGCTTACAGGTGCTTTCGATACTTAATAAAGTGCCGAGCGCACTTGTAAGCACTGGAACGAACAAAACGAAACCGGCTTGGCGACGGGAAGGGTACCGCTATTCGGTAGATGCCGGGGTCGTGATCGCGTTGTCGATGAGGAGTTTTTTTTGCTCTTCCCGGTTCCAAGATCTTACACGTCCAACTTACGCATAAGGGAGAAAATGCTGAGGCCACAATCAATCGTGGTCTGTTTGATTAGTTTCGCGATTATTCGTGCACCACTAAAGTGCTAGAATATTTAAAAAAAAGTGAAATTTACACCGAACGAAATCGAACGCGTAGTACCGTACAACCTGTTAGTTTCGCATTATTTCCGTGCTCGACGAAATTCCGTCGTCGCCCAAAACCGAGAGTCGAGAACTCGAACGGAGATCAACCAGGATCGCGAAGTTTGTGTAAAAAGGAAAAGAATAAAGAAATTGGTGAAAATTCGGCGAGTGCAGAATAAAAGCGACGACTTGCAATAGGAGAGAAGTTTTCCTACCGTGACCCGCCTTTCGCATGTGTTTTTTTGCCATATCGAATAGTGTCTATTCTTGAAATCTAGTGCATTTCTCTTCGAAGAATTTTTTTTCGAAGAATTTTCTTCGAAGTTGAACCCAATTTGAGCGAATTTGTGGTCAAAGTGCTGTCAAATTTAACCGGGCAAAGTCATTTTATGATTGCCGTATTGTCGTTGTCGTGCATTTTACCGTGATTCCTTTTGAGATGCGATTTCAAATTATACAGCTTAACCGTTCTGATTTGGAAGCTATTGTGGCTTCTAGACGCGAATTATTGTCAAGTTATCGGCACGCAATTATCATCACATTCGGTGGGCGAAGATAAAGAAAATTGTCCTCACTGCGTTGTTCTCATTTCAGACCTCAAAAGGTCACCGGATTTGGACACGGGGTTTCGTTAGACCGAATTTAATATGTATGGCGTAAAAATCGTGCGGTGTCAGCGCTAAATAAGTCGCCCCATTGCCTAGGTCATGACCTAACGAGAAAATTAGTGCGAAAATGCGATTTTCTTTGACGGATTTCGCTAAGATAAAAGAAAAACGAACAAATGAATGAGAAATGAAACTTTAATAGTTAATACGGGAATTTTTTTTAAAGAGTAACCTCAAAAGACAAATTGCCGCGGAAGATTGTCGTCGGCCGTGTGTGGCGAGGTAGGGTGCAGACGGTTTGCCCCGAATTTGATGATTGTCTTAGTGTCCTTTTTGCGCATGACGCAGCGGCGGTACCGTGTGTTCCCGCCAAGATTTTGAATATGTATAAACACCAAGAACCTGCACATTAAAACTAAAAATTTAAATGAAATACTAAAGACGAAATTAAACAAATAAATTTCGAAGTAAAACTAAAACTAAAAATTTAAATGAAATACTAAAGACGAAATTAAACAAATAAATTTCGAAGTAAAACTAAAACTAAAAATTTAAATGAAATACTAAAGACGAAATTAAACAAATAAATTTCGAAGTAAAACTAAAACTAAAAATTTAAATGAAATACTAAAGACGAAATTAAACAAATAAATTTCGAATTAAAACTAAAACTAAAAATTTAAATGAAATACTAAAGACGAAATTAAACAAATAAATTTCGAAGTAAAACTAAAACTAAAAATTTAAATGAAATACGAAAGACGAAATTAAACAAATAAATTTCGAAGCAAAATTAAAACACATATAAATGGATTTCTATAAAAGTCAATAAAAAAATAAAATGAATTAAACAAGTAAATAATTAAAAACCCGCTGGAATTTAAAGATCAAACCCAATCGAATTTCCCAAATATAAAAATTTAAAATAAAATACAAAATGAACTAGCAAAATAAATAAATAAATACGGATGAATTATTATTATGACTGACGGACAGGACCGAAGGGACGGAATATAAGATAAATAAAAGAATTAAAATTATATAAAACTAATTAAAATAACTTGAAATTAGAAATAGAAGCAGAAAAATTTTATCATGTGGTGAGTCAAATTTTTTTTTTATTTTTTTTTTATTCTTTAATTGCCATATATGTTTATGTTTTCTTTTGATGCGTGTTGCAGGAATTTTTTTTTTATCTCTATCTGAGTTTTTTTTTTGCACTGAAGATGCGTAAAGGCTAAAAGGCCATTCATAAAGTGAACCCGAGCGTTTAGCTCCTTTGGACCCGAACCTCTAAAAGGGGCCACGACGCGAAAAATGTTATAAGGACAGTCGTGGCTGAGGTAGGGTGGGCAGAGCAGGGCGCCATTGACACCAGAGCGCCCTGACAAATCGCGGAGCCGCGCAATCCAACCGCTTCTTGGTCTTTCACGACCAATTGGGAAAATAATCCCAATTTTTACCTACCCTTGGATAAGTCGGCGCTTACAATTTTTGTTGTACAGGCCTAGGGTTTAATGGCCTGAGTTCAAGCAAGTACCCCCCCCCCCCCCACACTGCCGTAGCTAGTCCCGGCCGCCAGCAAGAGCGTCGCACCAGCTGAACTCAGACACCAATTCGGACTTAGGTGGAATTGGCTTTTCTGTCCCGAACCTTCTTTTTCCTTTCGACTATTTTGACTTTTTCAAGTCGAAATAGTCCTTCCAAGGCCTTAAACACAACAAAATAAAAGAAAAACTTGTTTTTAATTCGCCAGAATAGCCAAACCTAGAATACCTATCCAAACCAATCAGCACCCCAGAAAAGCCATCATGGCCGTCCATCGCCGCCACAGCCGTCCCCCCAAAAAAATAACCATGGCCGCCACAGCCAGCCCACCGTTCACAACCCCGACACTTATTCCGGTTTTTATATGCATTTTTGCTCCGACACTTTCAGCTTTTCAGACCCCCTACACTTTCAAATAGCCTGTCCCTATCGCACATGCCAAGAAAAGACCCAACAGTGTCGTACTTACTACTAGGCGAAATCTCTTCTAACACTAAAAAACCTCCCACTTGGCGTACACCCCCAACACTTTTCAGACCATGCTTTCAAGACGATACTTTCAGCGAATTTCCTACATTTTCAGCGTTCTAGCCCTACACTTTTAGCGTTTTACCCCCACACTTTCACCCTAAAGTTCATAACTTCCCCCCCCCCCATAGCTTTTCCCCATAGCTTCCCCCCATCGCTTTTCACCACCATAGCATCCCCCCTTAGCTTCTTAGCTTTCCCCCCTCAGCATCCCCACAAAAGCCTTTCAGACCCCCTACACTTTCATACTAAGAAAAAGACCCAAAAGTGTCGTACTTACTACTATCCCATTTGTTTTTTTTTTTTTTTTTTTAATTAAAAACAAAATTTATATTGTGAGTTATTTTGTTCTCTCACAATCGGATCAAATTAGCATTTCCCAGTTAAAATCTGTCTTTTACTAATAACACCCATATCTTCTGCAATAAGTATTTCTCATTCCCTTATGAAATGAGCACTTATTAAAATCCTGTTTATATCCATGGATGTTAACACAGGTGTCTGGTGGAGCACTTCATGCTATCGTTTCCTTTTCAATTTCTTCAACTTTTCTTCATCTTTGTTTGGACTTTATAGTCTGAACTCAAAATTATATCAAAGAATTGTTTGTAAAGGAATGGACATCTATGTATAATTTGTCTATGGTGATACGGTCCATGGTACCCGGAATGGTCGGATTGCAGTTTGTTTTGCGCACATTGCACCGTAAGAATTGTGCAATCGTTTCGACCCACAAATGAATGTATTGCACCGATACGAATTGAACTATTTGTGGGTCGCCAAAAAAGTGCCGATTGATCATAAGCATTTACTTATGAGTTGAACGACTGGCCCAAATACCAATTAGTTAAGTTAGCATAAAAATAGTATTTAAGTTATCGTAAGTAATTAAACAATGTTCAGTTTTATTTTAAAAGAAGCTCCAGAATAGACGCCAGTTATTTTCAATCATCCAACGGAGAATCCACGATAATATAAGTTTTCTGAAAAGCAGCCGAGTTTTTCTTTTCATTAATCAATCTTTTTCTAAGTCCAGGTACAAATTCAACAATTAATCTGTTTTCTTTCAGCAAATTCAAACTGGGTAAATCTGCCTCCTTTCTTGGTGGCGATTGCCCTTATAAGGTTTCAACTTTTGGTGTTCTAACGAACGCCGGAACCGAAAACATAATTTCTAAATCTTTTTTTTGTTTTTAATTCGACTGAAGTATCCGGGGATACTGCAGTCACACAACATTACGAAGCAAATATAAAATGCAGCCGTCCCGCTAAAAGACCACGAATAACCGAAGTGATGAAGAAGAAACGGTTGATTTGGGTGAAACTTCACAAGAACTATACGGAAAGTGATTGGGATAAGGTAAATTAAAAAATAAAATTTGTTTATACTAGTAGATTGCTTAACACTAAACCTACCAGACGGGTCAAAATGACCCATTTTCAACTTTTTGTCAGAATTTCTTGTAAATAACATTATCACATCGCCATTTGCTTTTACTACTTTTATTAAAAAATACATCATATGTATTTTTCAATATTTACTCCTCTCTTGTTAGTTTGTGTACCGAGAAAAATTTGTAATCTGCCCTAACTACCGCAACGGGTCATTTTGACCAAGCTGCAAATTAGATTGTTTTTGGATAAAAAGTAAGTGTTAGTGAGTTTAAATGTTATGGCTGAATTCAGTGAATCTAATTGCGCATTATTTTGCGCAGGTTGGTTTTCTTGACTGGGATTATATGTCCCAACAGTAATTTTTGCTTTATCCTATCGCAACCTTTTTTTTTCTCTCCATTTATTCACGATTAATCGCATTTCTACAAATAGCGAAGCAAAATGTCCTTTGAACGGAACACTCGACGAGTAAAAGAGCAGCTGGATGAATCGTCATCAGAAGATGGGGATTTTTCGCCTTCGCAATCCGAATACACTCTCAGCGAAGATGACGACTCGTCCCAATCCGAATTGGAGGAAAGTGATTTAGAGCAGGAAGAACGCATTAGGCCCAGGAAACTAGTAGAGGACAATTCATTGGACATACGCGCAATACTTAGTGCAACGACTGAGCTTCCGAAATGGAGTAAGGTGGACCTAAATTTTACTCCTCGTTTCAAAATTTCACAGTTTGAAAAACCTGCAAGTTTCAGTGCTTTACCTGCGAACTGTACCGAGTTAGACTCATTTTTTCGCTATGAAGCCAAAGAGCTTCTTCATTTTTATTGCACAGTACACAAATGAAAGGCTCATAATAGAGGACAAAGGAGTTAGGCTTACCGATGTTCAGTCGCTGCGAAGGTGATACTCAAATTTTGTGCGGCGCTGTGATTTTGGTTATATACCTAACTAGGTATATAAACAAAATCACGGTGCCCTAGACCTTCAATAGTTTCGCTTTGGCGACTGGAGTTGGGCTTATCTGTGTGACATCGCGGTTGTTTTCTGTGTGCACTACTGTGTACATGGGGAACAGCTGCGATGCCAATCAAACGACAATACGACTGCATCAATCAGCTGCAGCCACGACCTGGGGATTCTAAAAAGAACCTTGATTACCATTTATGGTAATGAACGCGAATCGTGTCGGAGTGCATGTTTTGGTGCGATTGGTGCACGGATTGGGGTCTTTTGGGAGTGAAGGTGGTTGGGTTGTTTTTTTTTTTAAGTGGGAAAGAAAAAGAAAGTGCGATCTATTTCTTGGTTACGACGCGTTCTCGACGGGCTCCCTGAAAATCGGTTTCTAAAATTCCCTGTGAAAGAAAGTGTTGAAAATTCCTGTGAACAAAAGAAAGTGCGATCTATTTCTTGGTCACGACTCGTTCTCGACGGGCTCCCTGAAATCGGTTTTTTAAAAGTTCCCTGTGAAAGAAAGTGCTGAAAATTCCTGGGAAAAAAGTGCTGAAAATTCCTGTGAAAGAAAAAGAAAATGCGATCTATTTCTTGGTCTCGACTCGTTCTCGACGGGCTCCCTGAAATCGGTTTCTAAAATTCCCTGTGGAAGAAAGTGCTACATCGTTTGTACACCGACTTGTGCAATTTTGATACCATAAATGTGCGTAAAACGCTAAAATGAATTAACGAATCTATATTCCAAATTTAAAACGATAAAATGAATTAACGAATCTAATTTAAAACGCTGAAATGAATTAACGAATCTATATTCCAAATTTATAACGATAAAATGAATTAACAAATCTAATTTAAAACGCTAAAATGAATTAACGAATCTATATTCCAAATTTAAAATATAACAACAATTTTTTTAAAATACAAAAAATTAATTCAAATTAAGTCAATTAAAAATTAAAAGAAAATAAATGACACACTGACAGGACCGAAGACGTACAGAAATAAAATAATATATAAATTTAAAATAAATTAGATAAAATTGAAGAAGGGAAATTTCATTTAAAATGGGGTAAGTCCTTTTTTTAATATATATAATTTTTTTTTCTTACTTCCCTATTTTTGTCTTGGTTTATGTTGTAGTGGATCTGTAAGACATTATTCTAGTGCGCTGAATCAGCCAGCCAATCATAAGACTAGAATAATGTCAACTCCATCTTTAAACAAAACACCAGCTCGTACACACGCCCACAATTGGAATGTAAACATAAATTCCAACATGTGGTAAGTGTAAACAATAACGTACGATCGACCCGAGCAATTTGTTATGATATATGATTATACATACAATTAGAGTATTATAATCATATGATCAACTCGAGGTACGAATGTAATTGAATCATAAAATCTAGCCAGCACGTTGTGACCGTAATACGATCGCAAGTCAATAACTTACCTGCCGGTACGTTATGATTGCAACATAATCATGAATCATCAACTTGAACAATTTACGGGGTTCACAACCTAGCGATGAAACTAGCTGACGTTGAATTATCGACATGAAGTGCATGACCGGTAGAGAGGGTTCGATAACAGAGTTCTGAAATCTGAAAAATCAAAACCAGCTTTTTTCTTGCTAGTTGTATTTTATGGTAACTTCACTAAATTTTAGATATAAGCAAATGTGATTGAAAAAGGAATACAGTTGATTTTAGATCGTAACTCTGCGCGTTTTAATTCTGAAACTAATGGCACTCGAGATAGGCTTAATTGCCACCTCGTGCCATTAGCCCTCAAAATTATATTAACTAAAAAGAAGACTTAGAAGAATTCAAGAAGACTCAGAAGAAATTAAGAAGACATAGAAGATATCATCAAAAGAACCCAAGGTTCACCACAATGTCGTTTGCAGATCTATATTTTCTATGATTGTTTTCGGACCCTTAAGTGGTTTTTTTTGTGTATTGTCTATTTATATGAACCCGAGCGTTTAGCTCCTTAGCCCCGAACCTCAAAAAGGGGTCACGACGAGATATTCGTTTTTGGAATGTCGTGACTGAGGTAGGGTGGGCAGAACAGGGCGCCAACAACACCAGAGCGCCTTGACAAATCGCGGAGCCGCGCCATCCAACCGCTTCTTGGTCTTTCACGACCTGTTGGGAAAATAATCCCAATTTTTACAATTCCCTTGGATAAGTCGGCGCTGATCATTTTTGTTGTACAGGCCAAGGGTTTATGGTCTGAGTTGTAGCAAGTACCCCCCTCCCCCCCCACACTGCCGTAGCTAGTCCCGGCCGCCAGCAAGAGCATCGCAACAGCGAAAACTCAGCCACCAATTCGGACGTTGGTGGAATTGGCTCTTCTGTCCCGAACCTTACGTTTCCCTCCGACTATTTTGCCTTTTTCAAGTCGAAAAAGTCCTTCCAAGGCCTCAAACACAACACCGACCAGCATGAAATAATGATTGTAGTAGGTGTTTTACTCGTTATATCATACAACAGATTGCCTGAAATGGAAGATTATTGGTCCAATAAGAAGTCGAAGGGAAATAAGGTAAAAATGGCGATTTCAAGAGACAGATTTCTCCAATTGTCTGCGAGACTCGATGTTAACCATCCCGAAAAGCCTAACAATGCGTCGAAATTATACTACGTCGAAGAGATAACAAATTGCCTAAAGGATTCTTTCCAAAAATGCAGGGAAGACAGTTCGTTTCAATCAATAGACGAAAGTATGGCAAAATTCAAGGGAAGGTCAGCGCCAAAGCAGTATGTTCCTCTCAAGCCCATAAAACGAGGAATTAAAATTTGGGAGCGGTGTGATTCTTTGACGGGATATTGTTATGACTTCAATGTTTACGCCGGAAAAAAAAAGCTAATCCTTCTGAAGGCACTTTGGGGGAAAGAGTGGTAAATAAACTGGTTTCAAGTGTGAAAAAAACCGGGATAATTTTCTGCTTCGACAGATTTTTTAGCACAACTAAAATGGTAGACACTCTTCCGTACCCGGCAGTTAGAACCTGTATGTCCATTAGAAAAAATTTGCCAATAATAAACGCAAAATAAACCAGAGGTGAAAAGTTGTATTTATGACAACCAATATGGGACGAAAACTTCTTTCTGGCAAGATACTAAACTTGTAACGGTGTTGAGCAATTGTCATGACGCTACAAATACTACTGTACAACGTGAACTGAAGACTGGAAAATAAGTAAATTTTCAGTGCCCTTCCTCAATAGCGTTTTACAATAAATATATGGGGGGCGTAGACCTCTCCGATCAAAAGTCTACTATTTACGATGTTGACAGGAGGTCAACAAAATGGCGAAAAAGGGTTTTTTATAAACTCCTTATGACAGCCTGCGTAAACTCGTTCGTAATTTACAAAAAAGCAACTCGAACAAATGTTCGGTATAGTCATTATTTGACCGATGTTGCCGAGAATCTTATACTTACTGGAAGAGAGAATGCTGCAGTTCACCGTAGACAAAATACAGGCAAAAACGAAGTGTGTTGTTTCCGTGTCGAAGAATGTTAAATGTACTAAATCTTCTCAGACATATTTACAAATAAATGAAGATATTGATGGCATTATCTGGCTGAAGCATAATAACTCCCCGTGGTCCGAGGTGCAAAGAAAGTGGTCTCAAGTTTTTGAGATAAGAAGGCAAGAAATTAAAGAGGGAAAGAACACCCTGCAGAACTGGTCTCTGCTTAAGCATAGCATGGGATACACTCTTGTAATTAAAAATTTGTTTAATATTTCTTAGTAATAAAAATAAACCTCCTTGTAAATTCATAGATTGAATCAGATTTTAAATCAATATATCCCAGCCAAGAAGGCGAACTATTTCGGAAATGGGAGACACTGCCCTGCGGTGGGTGCACTTCGAACCACTCCTATCACTGCTCTACGCATCGAAGCCAAATACGGTGAAGTAGAAAACCTTCTTCTTAGTAGATCGCTGAAAATTGCCAGTAAAGCACTATGTTACCAATCTCACCCGCTCCATACTCTTCTTAGCGAACTGTTTACAGATATCTTTGTTGATTCTGAACCTCTTAGTAGGCGGAGACTTGCGTCATCCATTATCCGAATCGCCAACCATCTTCGCTTCAACAATTACCCACTACCAACATTGCCTATTCCTTTCCAATCCTCTTCCAACACCCCTTTTCCTTCACGCATAGATGTATCGCTATCCAAATAAGGATACTAAAACACCGCATATCTACAAAACCCTCCACAATCATGTTATCGATTCCAACTCCGGAAATCTTTTCCTTTATACCGATGGATCTTTTTTCGAACTACACAACTTCCTACGCATAGAGTCACTATATACTCACACACCCTTCTAGCCAAACTTTCAAGTTTGGCTGTACCAAATTTCGATGTATAAGTGCAAATCTGTGTAGCCGCCAGCCATATGACATATGACATTTCGATTTTTAAATGTCAAATGACTCAAATGTGGAAATAAACTGAGGCAGTTGCAACAAATTCGGGGTATTTATACAAGTTTAAGTGATAATTGTTAAATTAATTATGTTTTCACATTACAGATCTCAGTCAACGGCAGTTGGGGAATTTTGGAGCAGTATTATTCAGTTAATTTCGCCGGTAAGTCACCAAAAGTAAATATATTACTCCCGCGCGGTTTCGTGATTTCTTATTTCGCCGGTAAGTCGCCAAAACCTCGTCCGACGATTTAATTAAATTATTCCCGCGCGGTTTTGTGAAAAGGCTCGTTTTAAAACAGTTCTCTCTCTCCAAAGTAATGTAAAGACCTAGCAATTAAATTTTTCATAGCTGCCCTATGTGTAAAATCCCAGGATAGTTCTACTTCACTAATCGGTTATTACTTGAAGCCCACCCAACCAATTATCTCGCTACACGCTAAGTTCAATCCCCAATAATCTTTAGATGGATTTAATCAATTTGACAAGCCCGAAGTCGAGTAAATTCCGGGCTTGGAGTCGATTCTACTTAGTAGTTCTCTGGATTTTGTTTTGGCTACCAGACCTCAGGGTGTTAGAGACACTGCATTCTCGAACCAGTTCAGACCTAGTTCATTGCACGCAGCATTGATGGCCATTCAAAACCAAGTCGACTGGCGTGCCCGGAACTGATCCGCCGGTCTGGATAGTTTCCGTTTCCGTTGTAATGTTGCAGTTGTGCGTATAAATTCCGACGTCTGGATCTCTAAAATTCAAAGTACTCGCACCAGCTTTCACTTTCGATAGTTCGGCTTGATTGGGCGTAAGGAACAGCCGATTCATATTCGTCAGTTCGACTTCGACGTAGTCGAACAGAATTAACTTGCCGACACCGCACCTGAAATCGGAAACAGCCCGGTTACTTCATTCCTTGCTACCAATGGTTTTTCTTACTTTGTCAGCATATCGGCTGTTACGCTTCCGACTCCGCCACTCCAACGATAGCAAGTGACTTCTCACGGTAAAGAACAGCCGGTTCATATTCGTCAGTTCGACTTCGATGTAGTCGAACAGAATTAGCTTGCCGACACCGCACCTGATATCGGAAACAGCCCGGTTACCTATTTCCTTGCTCCTTGGATTTTCTTACCTTGTCAGCAACTGACTTATCGCGGATCCGTTCGTAGTCCTTTACGATTCCCATTCGTTGCAAGGCCATGAAGAGACTGTACGGAGTACGATTACGTTGCGTCATCATTTCACCCTGCAAAAAACGAAATCAGTCTGGGACAAATTAAACTCATAAATTTTTCACCTTGCCTGTTTTAATTCCACACTTTGGTATCACATCGAATCGGTTCCAATCCTTTTCCGAAGGATAGTCCAGGTCGGTGCCGTAGTTCTTGCGACCGATCACTTTCACGTTTGATGACATTTGAGAAATGTCATAAATTTGACGGTAACCTTGAGATTAATACTACTTTCGTATGAAAGTATGTGTGAGCGAATTAAGGTTTTCTTTTGTAAATTTCGGTACATTATCAATTTCTTTTATGGAAATTTTCTATTTTATACCGACAAGTAAATTATTTTGAATTGATATTTGATAATCCCCCAATAAAATCAAAAAAATTTAAATTTACTGTTTTTCGACCTGAGCATGCATCGGCCAAACCTAAGGTAGGGTGAGTAGTGTGAGTGCGTACACAGGAACCTTACCTACGGAGTAGTCAAATGCAAACCTCCCGAACCTCTCAAAGTTATTCAACAAGCCCATCTTCCAAATTACTCAGGCAGTTATGTTGCTGAGATGGCTGCGTTGCTATCCGCTATCGGAATTGCAATTTACAATTTACACAGATAACCTTAGTGTTCTCCTCGCTCTCTCCAACCCCTTCAATAAATGTCCCTCTATTGACGTGATTCGAAATGCCATGTCTTGTAACCACCCGATAACTCTTTCTTGGGTACCAGCCTACATAGGGATTCCCGGCAATGAGGCAGCAGACGTTGCTGCAAAAGAAGCATACTTCCTCCCTCTCGCTGTAGAGGTGCCTCCCTTTCACCAAATTATCCCCCTTGTACTCCAACATAATTTACTCAAACAAACCCAAGACAGCTGGGAAACCAGCTCATCTTTCCTTCAGCAACACAATCCTTCCATTACAAGACCTGCATACCCTCCCGACCTAAGTAGAGATGACTGCATCAGAATGCTACGAGTCAGACTAAGGAAGACTAAATTCAGCTTTCAGCATTAAACGCTCTGAGAGATAAATATTTGAAGAAAAACTTACAGCTTCAACCGTTAGTAATAGTAATTGGTGAAAACCTATCAAAATTGAATAGTTTTTATAGCTTTTTTGATGGGAATTTATTTAAATTTCCTACATTCCTAAAATCGCTAGATATAGCATTTAAATCCATTCATGTGCTAGACTTTGAATATCCATTCGAAGGAAAAAATATTTATCAATTTCTTTCAATATATTTTTATAATTTAGAAACAAAATCGCATAACCCAAACATAACAAGCTTAATTCAATATTTTCAGTTATGATATTTTCCTGTTTTTTATGTGCAAGCTCTCATTTTTATAGTGCAAAGTTACTTATAACTCATTTCAATTCATTCCATATTCTTGAAAATATTACCAAAATCAATATCAAAAATTCCAAAATATTGATACTTTCAAACGTCATCTGGAAAGAGTACATAAAACAAACTACATTCAAGGTAACTGCAAAAATGCCAACTCTAACTTTAAACAATATCTATCAATATCACCGAGCTTAGAAGATAATAGCCCTTCCACTTCGGTGGAAATGGATATTTGTTCAGAACCCTCTTATGATGACAAAAAATTGATTGATAACGGGCTTTCTTTTCTTTTACAATTACTTAATAAAAATAATCTCAATCGAAAGGATATTACTAGTATAATAAATGACGTTGAAGTTTTATTAGCAAATTCTATATTACATTGTTTGACCTCTTTAATATTACCTATGATTGAAAGTTCCAAAAATAGAAATTATGCTGAAAATAAGGTTACAGCATTATTACATCCATTTTCAGATATCCAAACAGAATATAAATTCTTAAACGAATTAGAAAAAAGATCTTTGTATGAACGTCCGCTGTGCTATACTATTAACGAACAAATTGACGAGGTAATAGCTAATCACACACCCAGTCTTGAGTCGAACAAAGTTACGGGAGTTTTAATGCCTATATCATTTCAAATCCAAAAATATTTTGAAAGTGAAAATAATCTTAAGTTGAGTTTAGACAATATGAATAAATTACAAACAAATTGTAATGAAATTAAAAATGTTATAAATGGCACAGTTCGGAAGGACAAAATGCTTTGCTTCAAAAATAAATTAGCTATTCCTTACGTACTCTTTTTTGATGACTTTTGCATTGATAACCCTTTGGGATCTCACGCTACCGAAGAATGTAATCGTGGAAATGAATTTGGATTACGATGTTGCTATATAGAATTTGCCTCAGCAGTTCCACCAGCTGTCAGGGTGTTTCGGAAAGTTGGCTAGAATATACCCTCTGACGAGTCTTCTGTCTTTCGATGACGAAACAGCTCCTTTGGACCTAGTCCAACACAATCTTATGATAAACTGGCCTCTGCAGTGAAAGTTCTTTCCAAATTTGTCATGTCCTCAGGGACGGCGATAATCAACAGTCGGGGATTTCGTATTGGAGTTTTCACTCCACTGACACCGGAAAAAACAGCTGACTCTAAACATTAATAGCTTCAATGGTAGCTTGACCATGAAAAACTAGTAACAAAAAATTAAATAAAACTATTGATGATTTTACTTTATTCTTTGAAATAGAAGATGTTATTATATCTAATAAAACCGTGTATATTATATGTACCGAATGGAAAACTTTATTTTTGGATGAACGTGACCAATCATTTAATATTTGTCGTAAAAGTGAGAACTATTTAATTTTTAATATTGAAAAATTTGATGAACCGCCTATCCATATGCACTTTACTAATGACGGTAAGAAAGTTTTTCGGAAAAAAAATATATAGCTAAAAGGAATAAGTTTATATTTAAGAAATGTATTGAATTATACTTATAATTACGTAGATATTAAATAAGCTCACGAATATATGAGCCGTTGATTTTGAAAGTAGAATAAGTCCATTTCGTTTTTAAATCGACATGCTTAACGGTTTACGTTTTAACATGTTTTAAAATATTTATGCCATCTTTCAGAAAAGTTTACTTGTATTTGTTAAAAGTGTGATGAAATAATTGCATCAATAGATTCCCAGAAAGTTGCTTCGTGTTGTATAAAATAATGTTACAATGTCAAAAAAAATATTTTTTTCGAAATGGACTTATTCCACTTTCAAATACAACGGCTCATATGTATGTACATCTTGCAAGAATAAATTTATAAACTTAAGAAATGTATTGAATTTCTATTGAATTGAATTGAATTTCTATTTCTTTAGAATGTATTGAACTTTAGAAATGTATTGAATTATACTTATAAATAAACAAACTTATGAATATAATATCTACTTTTTTCATTATTAATATAGATTAACAATATGTAAATGTTAACAGTAGGTAAAGTATAAGTTTTTTTTTCATATTAGTACATGTACATACATCTAGTATAATATGTACCAATATTAAGAAAACTAGTAATTTTCCAATAATGAATTGTTACTTTTACGGTAAATACAATTATTTTAATATGAGTGTCTTCGTAACTTAATATTTGAATGCACATAAATATAAAGCTAAAAGTTTTATAAAAATTATATGAAAAAGTGTTAACGTAACTGTAAAAAACTATTAATTTAAATGTAAGCACACCTTATTGATTTTATACTCTTTCTTATTAAATTATAATAGGATGCTACACATTGACCGTACGTAATAGGAAAAATTATTGAAATCGGCCTAAAATCTTATAGATTTCATATGAAATTTTTCTGAGTGTATACGTTATTCTATTTCTCACTTACTCGTATTCTGGGCGCCACCTAATCGTTTATAGGAGAACGATTAGGAAACCTCACATAACGCAAAACAAAAAAAAATAAAAACTAACCGACTTGCGTTATTTTCGGCACTGCGGATACCATTCCGATGAAGAAAAAACAAACAACAATGAAAAAAATGTGAAAACTCCTTGGTCGAAAAGGTCTCCACTCCAACACGCGGTCCTCTCCGCTCGTAACGAAAGCCTTATTTGCTTTTCCTAATTTGAATGCCGAACACTGAAAATAACCAAGGAGAGAAGGGAAATGTTTGATATACATATGTTCTAGAACGCGAACCACCGATACCACTCACCGATACCACTCACCGATACCACTCACCGATACCACATCATCATCATCAATAGCGCGATAGCCAAAATTGGCCTCTGTCCTCCTGAAGTCGTCGCCTCCAGTCGTCTCGATCCAAAAACCACGCCGCCTTCCAGCTGCTAATTTTTACGATGGCTTTGGTATCTTCATCAACCGAGCATTTCCATCGTTTGCCTACTGGCCTGCCACCACTTTACTTTACTTTACTTTTAAGAGTACGTTTGGGCATTCTTTTGTCCATTCACTCTACATGGCCAGCCCACTGCAGTTTATGTAGTTCTGACTCTTTAAGCTCATGACTGTATCTTCTCCGTCAGTCCATTCCTTTTTAAATGACATTTCTTTCGAATGCGATAACTACTTTTTCGGAAGATCGCGTTATGTCACCTCTTGCTTCTAAAAATTCTCCTCTGGGTCACTTCTGGATCCGTTCTTGCCTCCTGCACTCGATCAACCACACCTACGTGGTCCGTGCGCTCTCTTTTCTGCAGGTGCGGTCAAACAAACAAAAAACAGCATCGTACAATTGAATTCCTTTTATTCGCTCTGCCAACGCTTCGGCTTTCCTCGTGTTCCATCTCTGCACGTTCCTCTTTTCAGCGAAAAACTAGTCTGGTGGGCTGGTTATGTTCGATAAACTTAAATTCGATTTATTTACGTCGCTCCGTTAATGTGTATGGCCGGTTCTGATGGAACTTCGTGAGTTTTCAAAGTGTTCGTGCGGGAACAATTCATCCAGTGCATTCGACATTGATCTTCGAAATGGTTTTTATAATTTAGTGTATCCTCGGATAGGTTCATTACTTTTTTATTTTTAGATGTGTTAGTTTTCAAATGACGCGATGGATTACTGGACGGGACTTCAAAATATGCGGACGTCATTCTTTACGATTCTATGGTTGTTTGTGGCACCGTCGCAGTCGAGGAGAAATCGTACTCTGGCCTCCGAAACCATTTCCGGTTCTAAATTCAGCTTCTCTCAACTAGCTACCGGCATTCACATACGGTTGCTAGACATGTGGGAGATCGGTCTGTCCGTGTGTATTTTCTTGCGATGGGGTGACGTAATGCTTAAGATTCGATGTGAAAGGTGTGATCAGTGGTGTTGGGGTAGAAGTTGGCTTCAACCACCCGAATAGCAAATACGCGAATTCTAAACATTTTCCTTCTCTCCAGAGTCTTCCATTATAGCCTCACGGCCTTGAGTGATCCGCGATGAGTACGTTGAGAACCGCGTATCCCAACACATCTAAGTTAATTTGAGACAGTTCCGAAAAAAGAATAACTAAGATATGATTGAATAAAAATATAATAGCAAAAATAAACTTTCTTTAATTAAGGCCAGGTATCAGTTCATGACGATGAAAAAATAAATTACTCTTGTTAATTTTCATCCTTAATTGAGAATAAGTGGACAAAGCGATATTTCGATATCGAATGTATTTCACGATTTACAGACCGATTTGTGGAACGGTCGGTTTTTGTTATGACGCCAAACCTTAAACGTTTTTCTCGAAACTTTTTTCCGCGGTGCGTTCTACAGCATCGTCGAATGAATCAATTTTAATGAATAAAAGCTTAAAATAAAGTAAATTAAATTTGGGAGTCCCTAGCGTCGAACTTTTTTTTTTTTTAGTTTGAGCGGAAAACGTTAGGGCCCCGCAAGATTAAATTTGGTTCAATAAAATTTTTGGATTTTTGATTTCAGATCACTTAGAAACGATGAAGGGAGCTGGGAGCTGAGGCCGCCAATTTACAATATTTTTTTATGACAAAATTAACAATTATTCTTCATTTGTACCAATAAAAGCGGCCAAAAGTTTTTTCATACATATTTATTTTATATCCAAAAAAAAATTAAATGAAATTGAGGCATTTTTCGGGCCTCTCGACTGATACCTGACCTTAAAGGTTGTACGTCCGCAGCGTTTTGTGATCATTTCGGATTAACCCGGTCGGTTCGGTTTAAGGTTTCAAAGTTTAAAATCATAATTTGTAATAGCCATCAAATTCGTTTTACATTTGAAATACCATAAGAGAAAAGATGTGTCCTGAAATCATCGTCTTTCAGATAATAGAGTTTCTTTGTACATCATGCCACTATATTTTCAATTCAACTTCTTTTTCCAGTTACTTAATGAATGTGCTAATTTTGCGCCGAGTTTCGGTTTTTCTCGCACGGTTGCAACGCCACTGTCTAGCACTAATTGCCAGCCAGGCTTTTTGAAGAATTTATTAATATCATAAGACTGAAGGTTTCATGCATGAGGGAATAATTACCGTCGAAAGAGAAGGGCGAAATACAGGCATAGTTCAAAAGGTAGCTAGCAAAAGTTTCAGTTTCTTGACATCAAGCTTTGGAGAGGTAGCATATATTTTTATAAACTTTCTTTATCGCAATTGAAAATCCAAACGAACAAAGCGGGCGAACGAGAGGGTACAATTTCATCTTCTATTTTCAATCTGTTGAATTACATATAAAATACATATCAAAAAAAAACTATTGAATATAAAGGATCTTATAATGATCAAACTTAAATGGAATAAAATATCGTATAATAATTAATTATTTAATCCTCTAATGTTTGTGATTAACAAATAACCAATTTGTTAAAAGTGTATGAATTATTTAATATACAAATATTAAATAACTACAACCGTGTTAACTGCCAGAATTTAATAATAACCAAATCGATAATGCTATAAATTAAATGTTTTTAATAAACGTTATAATTATATAACAATTAGTATTTAATAATAACTAAATCTATGTACAATAAATTAAATGTTTTAAATAAACGTTATAATTATATAACAACGGTGTTATGTTTCAGCATGAATCATAATAATTCAATATACTATCAGTATTAAAATAACATTTGCATGTTCCCTAATTCTGTATCATAAAGATAATATAGCACTTTGTAGAGCATACAATCTGTAAGATAAGACAATCAATGCAACTTCTTACAGATTGGCATGACTCATTTTAAAGTCATTAGCATGTAAAGTAATTAGTGTGTAAGTTTACATTGTTATTACTTAGTCATAAGCCAACTAGTGATAAGGAAAATGTATAAATTAAGCAAAATTTGGAAAACAAAGTCAGTTCATTACGAACAGTGTTTTGAAAGGCCAAGTATTCTCTTCTTCGTCCAAAAACATCGCCAAGACAAAATTCTAACGGCTAATGTGCCCTTAGAATTGCGTCCAAAATAATATATATTTTTTAACGGTTTATATGCCCTTAATAATATAGTTATTTAAATTCAAAGTAAAATAGTTTTGAACAAATGGTATCTCCATTTCATACATCTAAGTGAGATGGACTTTATATCTCAGCTACAAGAATAGGACAGTGTCGTTTTAATGGCAGCTTTCCAAACGTCAACACGAATTGACGTGCCCGACTCTTGCTTAATAATTAAGCTTCTGATTATTGAGAATGTATTTTACAGCCTTTTGAACAGCTGATTACATCCTAAGTTTTCAGTGCGCCTCGTGGAGGTTTTCCGACTAATTTTTTAACTTAAATTATAGATATACAAACAATAATTTACAAAATCTGTTTTTGAGGTTAAGGTTATCGGCCCAGATTTTGTGTGTGTAACAATCTGGTTTCACGTATAATCAGTTAAGTTCAATACAGACTAGTGCCTTCCGCGGACAGTGCCCCACGCAATTACCGCTGTGACAATAAAAACAATGTCAGTGTTGATCCGCATGTCGCCGACGCACCACGCTTTCGACATAAGTTTATTACTAAAGAAATACTTTCGAGCTTTTCCGTGACGCGCCTTGCTTTATCCGTAAAGTTTATTGCCCCAGATGTACATTCGGGTTTTTCCGTGTTGTAAAACCGTCCTTTGCAACACGGACTGTCTTTAGTGCGTGACATCTGGTCGTCAGAAATTTTAGACTCGTTGTTCCTAAAATCCTTTTCCCAGAACTTTGCATCCTTTATTTTTATACCTCTCTTTTTACATGTTTCTTGCGAGATCCTTTTTCTGAAATCTAACCAGTCGTGTATCGATCCCCGCCCCACAGTGTGGTATTTCAACAATCTACACGGCCAAAAGTCAATTTACTAAAATGTGAAACGGTTAAAAACAAAATACTTCATGAGCTAGTAGACTAGTCTAAGAACAATACTCAGCCCCTCCCGCCTTTCCTCTGTCCACGCGTCGCGTTTTTACGTTCAGTTGAAATTCGATCAACCCACTTGGTGTATGTGTCTGTTCTCGGCGTTCATGTGAAAACAAATTTTAACAGTGAATATTTATTATTCTACCTTCATTTCGGAAGTAAAAGTGATGGGTACTGCTACAGCAGGTAATAGGTAACTCACTAACCGTATTAGGATTAACATTATTTTCAGCGTTCTACAGTTTAGATTTAGTGTTTTGAAAGTCACACGTATGGATAATTTTTTTACTATTTTTTTGTTTATTTTTGTATTTCTTATACTGCCAAGTTAGATCCTGCTATAATTCTTGATAAAGTCGAAGGTTTGAAGCTTTCAGTAGTAATTCATAAAAAAATTAGTCGTGTTACGAAATCCGCCGCGTTGCGTTATCTCCGTTTGCAGTAGTCGTGTTTGTTATGGCAGGAAGTTTATACACATAAGATACTTTGTGCAACAATTTATGTTTAGAAATACCAAAACTTCTGGGCGACCAAATTACGAACGATTGCATATTTTGATATCAATACTATTGAATACTAGCTATTGTTAATGTAGAATTAATTTAAAATTGCCACTACCTACATAGTTTAATATGCCGTTATTACGCAAACAAAAGATTCTTGTATCTTAATTGTGATAAACCAAATGTATAAATAAATAAACTAAACTAAACTACTATCGATAAGATGTTTATGTTTGATCTTTATGTTTTTATGCTTGCTCAACAGTTTTAGAGTGCTGGAGCTTTAAATCAAAAGTAGAATCTTGGCAGTCGATTAAGAGATCCAAAACGAAACGGTCCGATCCAAAAATTATTAATTATTAACTTTAACTTTGATTTTCTATAAAATACACAGAAAATTTATTATCATACAACAAAAGTGTTTTCCTTTAAAACGGTAAATCGAATTTAGTGCGCTCTGCGTAAGTGGGGCATAACATTTTCTGGTGGCAGCGGTGGGATCCTCTAAAGGATTCCAAGGAGGATATCGTTTGAAGGAAGAATTCCGGATTCTCATTCTATTCGAGATACAAGGACTCCAGTTAAGGAAAATTACGGTTGCAGATATCCAGCGAAATGAAGCAGATATTTATAAGTATTTTGTAAGTAGATTTTGTTTCTCAATCAAATATTGTTTTATTATAAATAATACGTATCAGAGATACGGTTCTTAAAGAATATCGCGTCAGTAAAAGTTGGATACAAGAGAATAACTAAAATTACGAAGTGCTTTTTAGAAATCAGTGGGTTACTAGAACCGAGTACTTGTCGTTTTCAGGCAAAAGTGAAAGTGAAAATTCTGGTGGTGAAAGTGACGATGAAAAGGAGGGTCGTTTTGTGGGTAGTGAAACAGAATTTAATTCCTTATATATGGCGATAGAAATTCAATTGAATATCTTATTTAAATTTATTCCGATTTTCGAATCGAAAAGTGAGGATGTGTTTTCATTCATTGAAGCATGTGATCATGCGAATGAATTGGCAACCGAGGCTTAAAAGTCAGTCTTGTTTAAATTTATTCAGACTAAAATAAAAGGCAATGCGGTTAATCCTTATGAATAGAGATTTAAAAACGTGGGTTGAATTAAAAGCAGAGTTATTAAAAGTTTTTCGTGAACCTCATAGTGCGTTACAATTACATAGGGAATTAATAAGTTTGAAACAGGACAAAAATGAATCAGCTGTCCAGTACACCAAAAAAGTGGAAACATTGTATAGAAGGTTGCTCGAGAGCAGAACTAGTACAGTGAAGAAAGAACATGAGGCGGGTCAGAGGGCTTACCTTGAGGAGGAAGCTCTTACTGTCTTTATTAATGGGTTACAGGAAAAACTGAGTCAATATGTCGTGACACAAAGGCCAATTAACTTGACCGAGGCGAGTAGGTTTGCTTGTGAAGAAGAACAAAGGTTGAATCTTTTTAGAACACAGACACAAAAAGATTATACGAATAGGAATCTTCCAAAAATTAATAAGGTAGAGATAAAGTGTTACAATTGTGGAAAAGTTGGACACATTCAAAGGTTTTGCAGACTTCTGAAAAACCCGAAAGAAGAAAATAAGGAAGAAAAGAAGAAGGAGTATAAGAAAGAAGAATTTAAAAAAGACGAGCCTAAGGCTCCAGCTCAACAAAGAATGTGTCATAGCTTGGATAGTCCATATATTACGATGTATATCAATGGTGAAAAGTGCGCAATGTTAATTGACACAGGTGTACAGGTTAATATGATCAGAGCATCAGCCGTATATGCTGAGCAGGTTGATCGAGAGAAAAAACTCGATTTCATTGGTATTTCGGGCAAAGTAAATGCTTCTATGGGGACAACAGAACTCAAAGTTAAAATTCAGAATAAAACTAACAATGAATCTCAGGTAAAAGTGCAATTCCAGGTTGTTCATAATTTATTGTTGAAGAAATTAGACGGAATATTAGGTAATGAGTTCTTACGTGCGAACAATTTAGATATTGTTTATTCCGAAGGAGTTTTGAGTTCTAAGGACATGGAAATCGAAATAAAATTTAGAAATGACTCAAGTTTCGTAAAAAGTAGATCTGAGGTTTTTAGGGTGCTTAAAATAAATAACCCTCTTGATCATGGTGATATATTTGTACATTCTCAAATGGTGAATGGTCTATATATTCCAAATTGCGTAACTAAAAATATTAATGGAAGAGCTATGGTTTCAATTGTTAATACAAGGGATACAGTAACTCCAGTTAGTAATTTATACATAAATGCTGAAAGTTTAGACGATTACGAGATAAATAAGAAGGATTTATGTAGAAATGAACTGATTTTGGGGACTGTCAATAAATCTCACTTAACGAATGAGGAGTTAAGAGATTTAGAATGTATTATCGATAAGTACAAGAACCTTTTCAGCACGGAAAATGACAAATTAAGTGCGACTACTGTAGTGAACCATAAACTTCCAATAGCACCGGGTACGGTACCTATATATTCTAAGGGTTATAGGTATCCAAAGGTACATGAGGCGGAAGTAAATGGTCAAGTTGGGAAACTCAAAAAGGATGGTATAATTAGAAATAGTGTCTCGCCTTGGAATAGTCCGTTGTGGATCGTTCCAAAAAAAGCAGATAAGAATGGAAATAAGAAATGGCGTATGGTAATAGATTATCGGAGGTTGAATGAGGTAACAATTTCGGATAATTACTCTCTGCCTAATATTTCTGAAATATTGGACCAGCTAGACAAAGCGAAATATTTTTAAACTTTGGATCTCGCATCGGGTTTTCATCAGGTTTTGAGTATACTAGAATGCCATTCGGATTGAAAAATGCTCCGGCATGTTTTCAACGATTGATGAACACGGTTTTAACTGGCTTACAAGGAGTAAAGTGTTTTGTGTACCTAGACGATATCGTGGTCTATGGTGCCACTCTAGAAGAACATAATAAAAAATTATGTGAAGTATTGGACCAATTGCAAGAGGCTAATTTAAAACTTCAAACAGAGAAGTGTGAGTTTATGAGGAAGGAAGTGTGTTATCAGGGTCGGCTGTGGCGTCAATGGACGGCCATGATGACTTTTTTGGGGTGCTAATTGGCTTGGATAGGTATTCGGGGTCAGGTTTTGACTATTCTGGGGGCCATGATGGCTTTTCTAGGGTGCTGATAGGCTTGGACAGGTATTCTAGGTCAGCTTTTTACTCGGGTTACTCGGTTGAGTTTTTATGTAAACTTGATCTCGAGTCAAGTTCAAGTCAAGTGAAATTATAACAGGTTTCTCTTATGCGCGGGTCTTCATGTGAAAATTTCGGGCACTGTGAGAATTAAAACAAGTTTTTACAGTCTTTGGTCTTTTCGAGGCTTTAGAGACTGAAATAATGTGCAGTAGATGTTTCGGTTTTTATGTATGAATATCGGGAAGGTCAGGCTTTTTACTTGGTTGCGTTTATGAAAATTTGATCTCGAGTCATGTTCAAGTCAAGTGGAATTATTACAGGTTTCTCTTATGCGCGGGTCTTCACACGCCTTCTTGACTCCTGGTTGCTCAGGAACTGTAGTTACCTCCTCCCTCCTGCCAAGGCTTGACGATGCAGGGCTACATGATTCCTTCGTAGTCACCTCCGTCCGAGGCACTGAAGTCCTGTATGGTGCCGTCGCTCGGACGACCTCCTTTAGATTCATCCGTCTTCTAGGTGATGATGTAGGCCCCCCCTCTTGGCCCCACCCTCCTTCCAGTCTCCAATCTCGTGAACGGGACCGCCGCTATACTATCCGTCTCCAACGATGCTGGTCTCCTTATGGCTCTCTCCCTCTTTCCAAGCGCAGATATCGTGGACGGGGTCGCAGCTATACGGTCTTCTTCCACGGAATTCGACTCATCTCCGGAATCTTCGTAAAGTTCTGCGATGATTTGGGAGATTATGTCGATTTGGCTACATACCGTTTTTAAAGCTGCGTATACTTCTCTCACCCGTTTGTAATCTAATGGAAACTTAGTTAGCAAGAAAAATATTTTGAGGAATAAAATACTTACCCATATATGTTCTCCTCTAGGCTGCTTTTACGAAGACCGTCTGCTTGATATTATTCTTTAGCACATTCGATAACTGCTTTTATACCATATTACAAGGTTATTTCATGTGAGTCTCGCCTCTAGGGCGTTACTCCTTACATATTACTTATAAGTCAAGCAAAAAAAAAAATAACGATCAAGTTAATATCACTGGAAAAAAATCCATCTTTAGTATTCATACTAGCAATTTTTCATCCGGATTATCATCTATCCCATTATAAAGAAAAAATGTTTAACCATATCGTCTGTATCTGCAAGCCGTACACGTTTTTCTCCATAAGTCACAGGTAAGTTTATATCGTATAAGATCGTATCTGCATACCGCACATGTTTATCCCATAAGTGCTATGAAATATACATAAAATAATAGCCACAGCTTGTTACGGGTCGATCTGTAATCCTGTAAGGAAAAGAAGAGAATTGTTAGCTACATTAAATATATCGCGTTTAACAAGTGGACAATTTACCAACTGCTTCATAACGGGTTCCTTGTGATGTCACTAGAGCAACGTATCGGCCTTCACCTAAAATGACACAGCACAAAGGAGGGAATTAGTCGAATATTTAATCAGTCGTAAACGCAAGGAAGTCGAGCTGAACTCGAAAATAGGACAACGTAAATTGGAAAACTAAAAGTTAGTTATAGTTAGTTTAGCAAACATGAATTGTAAATCGGATTAGGTTTAGTTATTGTTATCAAATTGGATTCACATATTTGGGGAGTTTTAGAATAGGAAGAATAGGATTAAGATTAAAATCTGAAAGGATAAGTCGCGTCACTAATTACCGCCGAGAGCGCGAGAAATCCGTAGTGGACAGTCGAACCAGCAGAAACGGATCCGTCGCGTCGTCGGAACATATAAGAACCGGTACAAATATCAAGTAATTTCAACTCACCTGGGATCCTGCAACTTACCCACGATACACCACACTCTACGCAAAACACCGAACATTGAACCCGAAACACAACACGAAACACATTACGAATCACATCTCAAAATATAGCAACACTTCCGCGCCACACGAACGTAAACATAGCCTGATAAATCCTTCATTGGCGAAAACGTAAACAAACAAATCCACTCGAACGACGACTGCGCCACCGTGTGGAATTTTCAGCAAACAGTGTAAATGGGTTTGTGCAGTTACTAGATCGTCGTTTGGTGCATAAAAAGTGACCCAGGTAAAAGAAAGTAATGCACTTGAGAGAGAAAGCGGGAGAAACGACCTCGAGGACTAGAACGTTGACCTGCCGACCGGGGATTAGCGGTGGAAAAGGCTGACCCGAGGTTTCGAGGAAAGTACGAGCCGAAAAACGGTCTCTTGGATCGAGTGTGCAGAATACGTAGTGACGGTTTTGGTTTTGAATTTAAAATTATAAGTATTTTCTGGCGGCTATCTTTCGTTTAACGAGAGGAATGTGCATCGAGCGTCACAAGTCGGTGACGGCACGAGTAACGTAGATAAAGAGTGGTTCCCGAAAAAAAAAAATCGTAAGGAGCCCCGCAGCGAGAAGAATTCTGGAAGAGGTTCCGGAATCAAAGTCGTGAGCAGCAGCGCAGCGAGAAGAAACCTGGAAGAAACCTACGAGGGACGACGCACCAGAGGCGCCCTAATTTTAAGGATAGCCAGTTTAGGGACAGGTAGAGTAGGAGATAAGGAGATTTTGAGGTACGATTTGTAATAAACGCATTATTTGAAACGAACGCTCGATTTGTTTTCTCTTGAGTAAATGTAATTTCTTATATGACGTGTTTCAGTTCGATTTCCGTGATATTTCTTATCGGTGTTTTCGCGCGCGAAACTTTTCCCTGGACTTGTGATTAGGTTGGGGAAAAGTTCAAAACGGGAGCCTTTAAAAGGAATCACTGGCGCCCTTCTCTGGGTTGGCCGGACAAGGCCCGTTCGCCCCTTTGTGCTGGGGTTAGGTATCGGTTTATCCGCGGGGAAAAACCGTAACAAGCTAAGATCATGTATCGTCTGTATTTGCTTGCTCACGAATGTTATCCTCATGGAGATACCATGGTCTCCACCAGCTCCTTGGAGATAGCCAAGAAACATCATGTCAAATTTTTCCGGCTGCTGAAAACCAAATTTGGCCTAAGACTGGCAGTCCATCTGGATGATGGCATATTCTGCTTTCTACCCCCTCGATTTTCGGACAAGGTGAAAACACAGCGCCAGGTGGATGACTTGAACCAGTCAACAGATCAATATCTGGTCTTCGATGGGGTTGATAAATCGCGAGGCGAGTTCCTTAAACTACGGTTTTATAAAAAATGAAAAAATTTATAAAAATGCTTTTACAATAAAGATTTAAAAAAAAAAAAAAAAAAATTGTTTCTAATTCTCCAGAATAACCAAACCTAGAATACCTATCCAAGCCAATCAGCACCCCAGAAAAGCCATCATGGCCGTCCATCGCCGCCACAGCCCCCCCCCCCCAAAAATAACCATGGCCGCCACAGCCAGCCCACCGTTCACAACCCCGACACTAATTCCGGTTTTTATATGCATTTTTACCCCGACACTTTCAGCTTTTCAGACCCCCTACACTTTCAAATAGCCTGTCCCTATCGCACATGCCAAGAAAAGACCCAAAAGTGTCGTACTTACTACTAGGCGAAATCTCTTCTAACACTAAAAAACCTCCCACCTGGCGTACACCCCCGACACTTTTTAGACCATGCTTTCAAGACGATACTTTCAGCGAATTTCCTACACTTTCAGCGTTCTAGCCCTACACTTTTAGCGTTTTACCCACACACTTTCACCCTAAAGTTCATAACTTTCCCCCATCGCTTTTCGCCACCATAGTATCCCCCTTAGCTTCTTAGCTTTCCCCCCTCAGCATCCCAACAAAAGCAAACGTGCCCGCGGTGGCCATATGAACGAAGTCGAGTTCCATTCATAAATGTTTTGATTGTACTTCAACCCGATAATAAAGTTTTTCAAATATCTCAAATGGTTTGCATTTTATTTTGAAAAAAAGTTGTCAAGTCCTTATTGGAAAACCCTTTATATAAAAAAATCTTTCACAAAAGCTGTTTTCTGTTGATTTTTTTCCTGTCACCTTCAATCCAAGAAGTTTAAATTTGACATTTTTGTGTAAAAACTTACGTGTCATGAGCATAGTGGAGATGAATCATGACTCGGGTATGATTCTAGGGAATTTAAAGTTTCGGCAAAAGATTGAACAAATTCAGGATTATCGAATTCCCTAATTCAATTACCTTCCGCATAAATAAAATAGTGCAATGCTTAAGTTTTGAACAGTTCATCGATGATATTCCTCAATGAAGTAATGCAATTTGGGTATTCCACAGAGTAGCCAAAAGCCAATGACATCGTGTGTAAAATTCATCGATAATTTCAGTGGGAAAGTAGCTAAAGGTGCCTACATGAGTGCATTACTCATTAGATTGGTCAAGAAAAGTGGCTTTTTCGAGGTGTTTTAATTGTCGCCGAGTGTCTTGAAAAGAGTTTTTTTACTTTCCGGAGTCTAAGCGCGCGGAGTAAAGATCGGTTTTCCGTTGATGTACGGTACGGTTGCGAGGAGTTTTGCGTAAACGTTTGTTTTTCTGTCGGTTCGGTCGGGAGGAGGAGAGGAATGGCGGGATCGTTTTCCGTGTTTTGACAACCAGCAGGAGATTTTTTTTCTGGGGAGTTCGGAGTCCAAGCGCGCGAAGTGCAAATAGAGATTTTTTCGAAAAAGATGGTGGCAAATATCTTTGGACCTGAGTGGTTTTTCTGAGGCTTAGTGATTTGGCTGGAGAAGTCAAGATTTTCGGATGAGTTTGAGTAGTTCATTGTCGGTAATACGGTGTCTAGTTTGCTTTCTGTGAAATGCGAAATTATTGAGTGTCGAAGAGTTGTGTGTCGTCGAGCAAAAGGTCAACAAAGAAAATAGAAAATTGGCGCGTCTCGTCGGGTCGTATATTTTTTTTCTCGGAGTCGTCGTTTTCAAACGTCGAGTTTTTTTTTACTTCGGAAAATTTTCGAAATGGGTTCTTTTGCTGTTTTGTAATTTTTTTTTCATTTGAAAATAAGAAATTAATTCTTAAATTGTGCAACCAGTGAAGTAATTAAAGGAATGATTCGGATTATGACATCAAATAAAAACAGCGGCATATGATTCAAGCGATAAATTATATTTGAAGTGCAGTTCTGTTACAGTAACTCCTTCCATAGCTGCCAACGCGCCCAAAACAATTTAAGTGGCGTCTTTCACGCCGTTGTATTTATGGAGAAGTTCCATTACTTCCTTTTCTGTGTACCGTCATCCTTAACGGTTTTTCGCACGGTTCGGGAACTTTCTCGACCAAATTTACCTCGGCTGCCAAACTAATCGAATTCGATGTTGCGACCTCTTTCATTTACATGACGTTTGACAGCAAAACGAGTAAAAAGAAAAAAAAAAAAATATATATAAATTTTTTTTGTTCAAACACCCATTCAAAAAAAAAAAAAAAAAATCAAACTACGCATACAGTTTTTTTTCATCCATTCATTTTTCTATCCGCAACATACGTTCATCCACACATTCACTCATCGAATCGCACAGTTTTTTTTTCATACCGCATCCAATCCTCGGATACATAATTTTTTTTTCCTCCTCATACACTCAGTTCACAACTTTAATTATCACTCATTCGTTTTTTTTTATATACATTCGTTCGAGCGTTTGCACAATCGTTTCATACATTTATAATTTCTTTTTTTGTTCATTCAGTTGACAGTCAATCCTACACTCAATCATTCAATCATACATTTAACCGTTCTATCCGATTCACTCAATACAACACACACAGTCATTCATTCAGTCACATACTAGAATACGCACTCGTTCACCCATCTGGTCATTCGTCATCCGCTCGACATCCATTGTAGTCATTCTTCAATATGCCCTTAGAACATTCACCTACTAGGGAGGGAGGGGTGATCTGTACGCCGTGCATCAGCAAGGTGGATCCGGACCAGGGCATGACCACCAAGTGTGGTCACCAGTTCCACAGAGACTGTTTAGAGCGGTGGATTGTGGACAATCACAACTGTCCGAACTGTCGTGGTCATTTGAGTCCGGGGGATTATTGACTCACTCGGGGTGTGGAGGGTGCGACCGCTATATCCGGCGTGAGAACCAGAAGACAGACTCGCGAGGATGGCGCAAGGTCTCTAAGCGATGTAGTTGCCCCTGGTAGGTTAAATTTGGATGCTGCACTAGAGACTGCGGGTGGACGCACTCTCTACACTCCGGATGGGACAATCATCCAGGAGCGAGGCACGCAAGTGCTAAGCAATAGGCCCTCAGATGTTCTGGGAAACGATCAGCAGAACAGGGTTAGGTGGGCGGATATACACGATGCGCAAACTCCCGAAGCAACACCAACAGTTTCCAGGGGGGGGGGGGCGTTGTCTAATTTGGGAGTGAATGATTTGATCAACATAATTCGTTCGGTCATCCGAGAAGAACGAGATCAAGGGCCCACTATGTCAAACACTCCTCAACCACCGCCTGTCACTCATCCAGCTCAACCGCCACAATTCTTGTCTAGACCAAGCGTATCGACTGCGTATCAATTTCCGCCACCACTGTATCCGCCTATTCGACAACCACAACGTGAGCAAGTTCGGGACCGACAGACCCATGCGAACGCCCAAATGCCCATTCGCGATAACAACGGCTCGAATTTTATTCACCACAACGCTGGCAGTTCGATTCGCCATTGGCCACTACGATTTAATGGAGATGGCCAGTCACTACGCGCCGAGGAGCTAATTTTCCGAGCGGAAGCATTGGCTTTGTCGGATTTGGGCGGGCGCATGGATTTGTTGGTTGCGAACTTCCATTTGCTGCTGGATAATTTGCCGAACCAGTGGTACTGGTTATGGAGGCGAACCAACCCAGATTCGACGTGGTATTCGCTTAAAACCACCTTCCTGCAATACTGGGGCGACCGTAGCACCGATTTCGAAGTTCGGAGGAAAATGATTACCAGACGGCGAGCACCTAACGAGCCGTACCTGGTATTCGAGCAGGAGATGACCAGATTTCGGACTCAATTACGCACCCTGATTCCGGATTCAGAATTTTTTGAGCTGGTCAGCAGCAATCTCTTGGGCAGTATTCAACAGCTGATCTGCTTTCATGAGATCCGAGATCTGGCTCATCTTCGTGCTTTGGTGTCGAGATACGAAGAGGTCAGGAAGGCTAATCGCGTAGCAACCTGGCAACAGCCTCGTGTTCACGAACTGGAACCGCCGTTGATTGATACCGAAGACGTCGAAGAAACCGCCGACGTAGCTGGCATATCAACTCTACTGGTATGTTGGAATTGCCGGAAGGAGGGTCACGGATATCGAGACTGCAAAGAGACCCATAAAAAAATCTTCTACTATGGTTGCGGGAAGGCAGACGTGATCAAGCCAAAATGTACTCGATGCCAAACAAAAAACGGACGAAAGGTTTCTGGGGCCTTCTCGCCCAGTGACCGACAATCCACCGGCCCGACCATCTTAGAAGGTTCGAAGCAGGATGTCAGCGATTCCCAATCCCCCTTTCATTTTGTTACTCCCAATAAAAACATTTTACCCCTTGTTAATACCCCCTTAATAACCCCTCCAAATTTTACAACACCTTCATCATCCCTTTCTGAACCTAACTCCCATCCTTTTAGCGTAAAATCATCCTCCCCTAATTTTCCAACAACAAACACATCAATTTTGGAAGTTCCGTTGTTTTTCTTTGAGATCCCGTGTTGTGATTTACGTGGTAATTAATTGACTTTCAATAATTGACCTTACCGTGCATTATAAATTATTGTTTAGTTTCTTTTGTATTCTTTTGTGGATTATTGGAAACTTGTGGTATACTCCGTGATCGTGTGCACCCATCGGGTCAGGAGGCCGGTGTTGCGGATCCAGGGAGCAGTGAGAAGGGCTCGAGGAGCTCCTATATCTCGTCCAATCCTCAATACCTTCTTTCGTCCAATTCTGTTTTCTCGAGTGCGCAGTGTACTTTTTAACCGTAGTAATACCTTGAAGTTAGACGTTGTTCTGCACAGAACCAAAATCAGTATAAATATCATATAATCACTGGTAGATAATTGTACATTAGATAATTTTCACACTTTTTTAACCATTTCATTTAATTATGTATATGAATTTTCCACAACTCAATTGTATTCAACATCTAATTCTAAGTAGATTTTACAACTTCAATTAGTTAGAAAAAATGTCTACTTAAGTATATGAAATTTAGTAAGTAATTTACATCAGCACAGAATTCAGATCGGTACCGAACGCCCTAATTCGGTTAATCAAAATCATTTGAAAAACGTCGCGCATGTTGTTTGGTTCGGTTTTCTAACTTTGTGAAAAATGCAAAATTGTGTTTATCAAGGTGGTGAAGTGGAGTGCGAAACAGGAGTAATTTCTATTACTGTGCCAAATACTGAGACCCTATCCCATTTCAAGGAAGTAGTTCGATTACTAACTGAGTGGAGTTTGGGAGATCTTATTGTTGATTTCATTAGTAAGTAAACATTTTCTTAAGAAATTTTATATAGCGTGTTTCGAAACATTTTCGGGTCCAACCACAAAATTAATTTTCCTATCAATATAGATGACTTGGGTAATCATCTGCTTTAAAACATATCTTTTGCCTATTGTATCATAAAATGATTCCTATATTTCAGATGAGAGTGGCATCGAGAGCCAAATATGGCTACAAAATAACTCAGAACCAGAACTGTTGGTATGTGAGAAGTGGAAATCCACATATAGTTTGAGGCGGAAACACATTTTTTATGAGAACAAGGATGTCTTCCAGGAATGGCCAATACTAAGGCAACGCATTGGAGTCACATTGGTGAGTTTATGACTTAAAACAGTAAAAATCAATTCCAGATTGAAATTGATTTCGATACCTTGTATCCGGCAAAAGGCGTTTTGCTTTTTTCGAAGTGGTTAACATTTCGAGAAAGAATTTACAACATTTATGAGAAGGAAATAAAAGATAAAAAGTGTAAGATTCTCCTCTCCGAAATAAATAAAACTACGAATGAAGGTACCTATATAAAAAGATATATTATATATTGTAGATAATGCTTCAATGACATTAAAATATTTTCCTAAAATTGTTTCCTACAGATTATAAAAACTATTTATTTATCATACTCCTCCCGAGTATTCTCGTGCCCACCATAATAAAATCGGGAAAAGGACAGGATAAGGTCATCTGGAGACCTACTATAACGGATTCCCAAAACTCATTAGTTTGTTTCGCGAAGGTATGCAATTCATTTAAACCATTTCATCACATAATGAAATAGAAATCATCAAAATTAACAACTCAGTGAGTTATGTATATTTCTCATTCTTTTCTGTTTATAGGCAAGATCCGACATTTCAACGATCATTGATGACTTAAAAAAAAATGCATGCATCGAAATCAAAAATTTCAGCCATTAATAGTAGTTGTGGGAGATGATACGGAAAAGCTGCTTAGAGAATTCTAAGTTTTTTTATAATGACGTAATGTACACAGCTAATAACTTTTTAAAATCAATTTCAATAGCATTTCAACTTCATCAAATGCTAAATATTAAATACTCCCAAAAATGTGCTCAAATTTGACACTTGGTTGAACAGTTTTTCTATGAGCTATCCATATCTGGCCGAAAAACAGCGATTTTAGATACGATTCTGCAACGGTTACTGGCTTAATATTTAAACCGTTAGAATTTAACATTTGCATCTGATTTAATAATCTCCAAATTTTTATACACAATGTGCCACTGCTTTTAATATGAAAAATATGACTCCAAATATTTTAAGAGATCTCGATAAACTTAATGTTACTGTTGTGTGTGAGTATATGGATCTATGTAACACCATTTATGTTATAATTGTTAAAGAAAGTAATGAATTTAATTTCTATGAAATTGGTTACATTTTTAAAACCTATGACTCTAAATATTTTATCGGATGTAAGGAAATAAAAGTTAAAAATTATAATAATCATTTCTGTTCACATGTTTGTGAAACGAAGTCATCTGACGTATGTAAATAGTATTCTTTCAAGTTCAGCAAATACTTTTTTTCCAACACATTTAATTACTCCTAATAATGGAAGCACATATACCTTCATCAGTGAAGTGCCAATGAAATAATTTTGTAAACATTGAATTTAATAAATTTGAAATTATATCTAATAAATAAAGTTTTTTTTTCATTTCTTTGTCTATACAAAATACCGCCATCAGAGCCATATAATTAGATAGATATTACATTTAAGTTGATTAAATGGTTTAACGAATGCACATTTTTTCTCATATCTACTTTCCTTGATTGAATTATCTACTGAAAGTAACCAATTTATTTAATGTCAACATTTGGTTCATTTATTTTTAGTAGACAATTCATTTAAATTCGTTATATAATTTGAATAACTTGAACAGTATTTGATTCTTCTATTCTGGATTATTTGTTTTAATTACTCGTGTTAATTGGTTAAAAATCAAAGACTTTTTGTAGATGGATCATATAAAATTTTATATAGGTAGTTCAATTAAAAATTATTTTCTGTGTGAGGGGTTTGTAAATTTCACTCCCGTATCTGTGCCCTTCAGTGTGCAGGTTCTTTTAAGTTTTGGCCTGATTTTATCTTGCCGCCCACCTTCGGGCAATGGGATTGGCCTCTCATCTTTAGTTATGTATTGAGGTTGGAGGATCATTTATAGAGGCGAGAATTGAATGTAGACGAGCTAGGGTTGGAGGCTCGTTTGATGGGTGTGACTAATGTGTTGGGTCGTCGCGAGTCGCTGGCAACACAATTTCGTTTGTCACATCTACGGTGAGATTTGCAAACACTTGGTCTGTTCTTTTTGTCGGTTTTAATGTACACCGAGTACATTTTTTTTTCCACTTGAGCTAGTGCAGAAAAGTGTAAAAGAGAGTTGTTATGCGAACGGAGATGTGAAATCAATCGATTTCAACGCGGAAACGTCTCGCAAATTTGATAAAAATAATTTAATAAAATAAATACAAATTGAATTAATAAGCAAAAGAAAAAAAATAAAAAGAAAGAAAAAAAAATAAGAGGAATAAAACAACAAATGAACTTTTTTTTATTAACAAATATGATAAAAATAACTAAATAAAATATATATACAAAAAAAAAATTTAAAATTATATATACAAACCATGAGTAAATAATAATATACAATACGGAAAAATTAAAATTATAAATACAAACCATGAGTAAATAATAATATACAATACGGAAAAATTAAAATTATATATACAAACCACGAATAAATAATAATATACAATACGGAAAAATTAAAATTATATATACAAACGACGAATAAATAATAATATACAATACGGAAAAATTTAAATTATATATACAAACCGTGAATAAATAAAATTATACAATAGCGAATTAAATAGGGATTAAAATGACATGACAGGACCGACGGACGTATTTAATAAAATATAAAAATAAAAATAATTATCACCAAACAAAGAAGTTGCTGTAAAGAAAAATGGGGTGAGTTTAATTTTTTTTTTATATTCTACACATTTTGATTTTCTTTCTCTTTGGTTTCTCTCTTTTTGCATATATTTTTTTGTCTAGGTTTCTTTTTTTTCGCTCCATTTGGTTTTTTTTTATGAATTACTTCGAACGAAATATGAATATCGGCAAGATGTATATAGGCTAGTAGAGCCCGTTAAATGAACCCGAGCGTCTAGCTCCTTCGCCCCGAACCTCAACAAGAGGCCACGACGAAAAATGTTTGAAGGACAGTCGTGGCTGAGGTAGGGTGGGCAGAACAGGGCGCTAATAACACCAGAGCGCCCTGACAAATCGCGAAGCCGCGCCAATCCAACCGCTTCTTGGTCTTTCACGACCTGTTGGGAAAATAATCCCAATTTTTACGATTCTATGGATTTTATGGTCTGAGTCGGAGCAAGTACCCCCCGCCCCCACACTGCCGTAGCTAGTCCCGGCCGCCAGCAAGAGCGTCGCACCAGCAAAGACTCAGCCACCAATTCGGACTTAGGTGGAATTGGCCCTTCTGTCCCGAACCTTCCTTTTCCTTTCGACTATTTTGACTTTTTCAAGTCGAAATAGTCCTTCCAAGGCCTCAAACACAACAAATGTCCTGATGCCTCAAACACAACAAATGTCCTGATGCCTCAAACACAACAAATGTCCTGATGCCTCAAACACAACAAATGTCCTGATGCGGGTAGGGGCCGGATTTTCTAATCATTATGGTACCACTCAAGTGTTGTCTACTTCTTGTGCTCTTGCTACCACTTTAATTCGTTACCATCTCGAACTTCTATTATTGGACTGCAAACAAACAGGGACTACTGTTGCTATTTCATCTATTGAATATCAGAAACAGCTGACTGATCTGCTTTCTCAGCTTGTAGCTGGTGGTTCTGTTGAAGGCTGTCCTGGTCATCCTGATGCGTTGATCGTCGTGCTCACCAGCATATTTCAAACTTTGATCCGTCTGTGTGGTCTGGTTGGAGAGTGTCCGGGGAACCTAACTCCTCGACTGTGGGACGGCTTGCAAGCTACTTAATTTCGTTTTCCTTATTTGCGTGGAGAGGTGGGAGTTCATCTTTCTGGAATGCATCTGGAGGTTGTTATTGATGACCTGGATTCTCATAGTAAAACTTTGGGGGATTTTTTGACTTCAATACTGACGAAATATCGTAATCCAAGCTTAAATGTTGATAATTTTGCCGAAGTTTTTCGACGTTTGGCTTTATTAGAGCTAGTAGAGGGTAATATGATGGTGGTTTGTTCCGTAAGAACCGTCCATGAAGCGGTACCTGGTTATGTTATTGCTGGACTATGTTGTAAAGGAGTATGGTAGCCGTATTTCTACTACCTACAACATCTCTCCTCAGCATTTAGCTACTTTGCTAAGGTTCTGTCTGGTAGACTGTACCTATTTTACTTTCAATGGAGAAATCTATCAGAGAGTACGAGATGTAACTCCGGGTACTTCTTTGACTTCCGTTATTGTGGATTTATATTTTGATCACCTTTGTAATATGGCCCAATTTGATTTTACTTTTCATGGTGTGAAATTTCTTATTAAGAACCGTGGTGATTTCTTGGTTTACTTGCCATGTGGTCAATTTACCTCGAGTGATTTTGCAAAGGTTGCTCGGGATGTCCAAGCAGTTTTTTATAACTCTTCCACTGATGCTTGTTTTATAGCTCTTAGCCGGGATAACCAGCTTCTCTTCGTTAGGGAAAAATTATTGTTATCAGATTTTATTTGTATTCCTGAGAATCCCGTCAATCATTCCGTGACTTTTTTGGAATTAACTATCTTTCGCACTTTGAGGGGTTTTTTGATTACATGGTGTGCTAGTTCCAATGAGTCTAAGCGTTTTGTTCATAGCTATAGTTCTCTCCGTCCTGAACAAAAGGAGTTTATGATTGAGAGGCAGCTAGAGAAAGTTTTAACTGTTAGCGACGTTGTATTTATCGGCCATGTTCTGGCTTATTGGATCGATATATTAGAGGCCAATAAATATGACGCTGATTATGTTCGGGAACGATTAATGTCAGTTTTACGGGTTATCCGTCGCAAGGGCTTAATCCAAGAGCGTAGACGTTTCCCCTTGATCGAAGACTACCTAGTTAAGGTAGATCACAAGCAGCCCTTTCATATCCTGGATGCATCTGCTCTACTCATTTTGTTAGCGAAAATTAATGATCTAGGTACAACTGATGGCAATTTTTTATCGGTTCCAGTAATAAATGAACCTTCGGGATCCTCCGGTAGTGGCAGGGGAGAAGGGGCCGTGGCATTTGAAGAAGTTTTAATAGAAGGAAATGGTGAAGCACTTATCTTGGCAGGAGAAGTAGAAGGGGTTGTTGCATTAGCCATTAATCATGAGGGTGAAGATGTGGAGGGTGGGGGGCCGAAAACCCCTTGATGGGGCTGGGAAGGGTTGACGCTGTAGTATCTGGTAGCGGTGATAGAGATACTGATGATACAGAATCCATACGCTTGCTTGATTTTGATTATGGTCTCATCTCTAATGATTCAAATACCTCTTTGAATGATGTGGTTATTTCTACTCCCGGTCCTTCCCAACCTCTTGGTTCTGTATTTTCCCTTTCTTTCGGAAATAATTCCTCCTTGTTTCCTTTTTTGACTCATCTTCCTACTTTATATATTATTCTTCCCTATCAAGGTCCCTATAGCCTCCGGTTCGTCGATTATTTACAGGAGGTGTATCGGGGGGTGGCATACTTGGAGGTGCGGTATGGTTCTCATATGGACAATCGCGAGAGGTTTTTTCGTCCCATCGAGGGTGCCACCCGTCCTTTGTCGCGTGACTGTGTATACAAGTGCTTCTGCGAAGACTGTTTAACCATCTTCGTTGGATAAACCGTTGGAATGAAAACTTCCCGTGAGAATATGCTACGTATGAGCAGGATGGTTTCCGGAAATCGGCTGGCCAGTTCCCTTAATAAGGGCGAACTGAAGCGATTGAGCGCGTTGCATGCCATTAGTCAACAGATCAAACATCCCACTCATGTGGTTGTAAGGATGACTAAGGATACTTTGTTTACTCTTTTCATAGCTACCGTGGTACGTGCTCAGATGGAGAAGTGTATCCAATATAAAGTATTTTGTTCTGGTAAGTAAGAACTTTATCCGAAAATGTTTATATGGTTCAGTGTCTATTTTTTTATAGATTGGATTGGTGAAGGAATGGATGCCGAAATGGTAGATTTGACTTCACGGCGCAGTCGTCGCACACACCGCAGTATCCCGCAACAATCAAATCGTCGTGAAACCGACCATGCAGCAAGCTTTTTTCGCGCTGGCAGTACATGCGCGAGACCGAACGGACGAGGAGGTGAGGGCTATGTCCATTCCAGAGATAAAAGTGCAGCTTGAGCGACTAGAAGTGTTATGGTCCGAGATTGAGCAGGAATGGCGGTCGTTACGAACGATGGTGCATTCAGAAATCGCATTGGAACGCATTGGGAAGGAATACATGCCATTCGAATATGTATATGATGTTCAAGACAACTCTGCGAGCACGCCTTATTGCTGCGCAAGCGGTGGAATTGGCCAGCTCAAGCTCACGCAACCGGTTCAACGACACTTTCGGTCGGTCCATCCGGTCAAACAATTCAAATTCAGTTAGCCGAGCCAGCCAATGTTCCACGTTTCTCGGGGCGAGATGAAGACTGGGCATATTTTCGAAACACATTCATCGCAGAAGTGCACAATAATGCACGTTTCAACAATTCGCAAAAACTAAGATACCTGTTGGGCGCAGTTGAAGGGCGTGCTCGCGACATTTTGAGCAATTGGACGCTGGATTGCGGTGATAGCTATCCAAAGGCATGGCAAGAGTTGTGTCATTCGTATGACAATGAATACAATACCATACAGGCGCATTTACGAAAAATGGACTCTTTGCGCCAGATACAGCGACCAACTTGCGCAGCAGTACGGGAGATATTAGATGAGTGATAGCTCTGTGGAAGAAGGGACAGTGGTCGGTGGCTGCAACGTGCAGGCGCGGACCGGTGCAGCGATTGATAAGCGACATGCTGCACGTCACTTCTCTACTGCTAGTCAAGCGAGAAAGATGGTTACATACAAATAAAAACACACAATTGAAATTCCAAGTCTTTTTTTCCTCTGTAATTTGTTGTGAATTCTTGAAGTTAACAGGTAAGATATACAGTCCATTTCGCGAACCAGCTAGACTATTGAACAATCCTCCTGCGAGCGAAAAAACTGACGCTCGCCCCATTCAACCAGAAGAAGCCGCCCGGACCACACGTTTGTAATTTCTTTTCAAGTGCGCGTGCAAGTTTCGGTAATTATCAGTTCCAGTAGCAGTTACTCGAGAAGCAAAGACCGGTCCAATCCCAGCAACGGAGAAATAGGAAAAAGGTTAGTGGAGGAAGCACCGCCGTAAGTTTTTTTTAAGTTTCGACGCCTCACGCTATCGAAGATAGCAGTACACGCTACTAATAACGGGATCTGCGCATCGGTGTTAAAGAAGCGGTAGCGTGTAGGCTTAATAAATTAAGTGTTTGTCGAGTGGTCCGAGGAGCAATCATCACGAAAAACCGCTGCGCATGCGAAGAATCTTTCCACATTGAGATTGGAGCGTGGAATAGCGACGATGCGGCAGACAAAGATGAAGACATACGCAGAGCAGCGAGCCCGCGATGCATGCATTCCAGAATTGGAGACTAAACTTCAACTCCTCGAATCATACTTCGCCACGTTTAATCGGGTTCAGGCAGCAATCGAAATACTGGATGAAAAAGAAGTAAACTCCGACAAACGCGATCAATACGAAGAGTCCTATTACACCATAAAAACCAAATTGCTCACATATATTCAACGCGATACCAGAAAGCTTAGTGAAGCAACACTTGGAAACCAATCGACATCCGAAGTGACACGACACGACGTTTGGTACATCTACCTAATATTCAGCTTCCTAAATTTAGTGGCGAACCTACAAATTGGCTCGACTTCATCATTCTGTTTGAAAAAATGGTACATGGAAACAATAACCTTGATGATACAGAGAAGTTTCACCATTTGAGGACATGTCTTACCGGCAATGCTGCAAAAATAGTGTCGTGTTTAGAGCTCACAACGAAAAATTATAAGAAAGCGCTTGCTGCATTGAGGGAGCGCTACGAAGACAAATCATTCATCGTCCGATCTCACATTGCTGACCTTTTCTATAAAATCGTCGAGAAACGGAGTGAATTGTTGGAAGAGTTTTTGCGATCTGTGGCGTAGTTACACAATACACAACACACACACACAATTTCATATATACATTTACACTTTACATAAAAAACCATTAACAATTAATCATAAACAAAGTATACACAAAAATGTAATTTTAAAAAAATTAAATTAAAAAGTCAGTTGGAAAATATAATCAATAGAATCAAGTTGAAAATACAAGGTTTTCCGGTAAATACTGTTAAATTTATTTTGTGTGACGTTTCGGACTCGACTGAGTCCTTTATCAAACTACTATCTAGAACTAGAATCAAGTTGTTTAAAATAAACTTTTTAGTATTTTAATATTACTAAATTAACATAATACATAATAATCTAATTTATAAAAACTTAATATGTTTTATTAAAACAGTTTAGTGAAGCTAATAATTTAAGATAAGCTCCACAATTGGAATGGAGAATGGACTTCATTTCGACGAGCTTCGACAATCTCGGCGAACTATAATAAGACTTGTTCAAGAACAAGCCTTTGGTGAAGACATTCTAGCACTAAGGAACAAGAAGACACTTAATTCAAAGAGTCAATTGATTAAGTTGACACCATTTATTGACCAACACGGGATCCTACGAGTCGGTGGTCGACTGGAGAATGCAGATGTCCCGTTCGCACAACGACATCCAATTCTTTTGCCCAAGTCAAGCCATATCACACAGCTGTACATTGCGCGGGAACACCGATTCCAACTACATTCAGGCATATAAAATACCTTGTATGCCTTAAGACGCCGATTTTGGATCATTGATGGACGCAACACTGTTCGTAACGTAATTCGCACATGTGTAACATGCAGACGGTATAATCCTCCATCCGTTGATTACATCATGGGCAATCTTCCAGCATCTAGGGTGACTCACTCCCGACCATTCTCCAAGGTGGGCATTGATTTCTGTGGCCCATTTTTCATCAAGGAGAAAAGACATCGGAACAGAAATAAAATCAAGGTCTACGTTGCTGTTTTCGTGTGTTTTGCTACCAAAGCTGTACATTTGGAGGTAGTCAGTGACATGACAACTGATGCGTTTATAGCGGCTTTGAGAAGATTCATATCAAGAAGGGGATATTGAAAATACAAGGTTTTCCGGTAAATACTGTTAAATTTAACAGTATTTACCGGAAAACCTTGTATTTTCAATTCAAAATGTACTGTGAAAACATTCATCAAAAATTAAGGGGATATTGTTCAGACATCTACTCGGACAACGGCACAAACTTTGTTGGAGCGTTCAACCAGCAGAAAGAACTTTATAACTTGCTCAAGTCACAACAACATCAAGAAAAAACAGCACATTTCCTGAGATCACGTAATATACTGTGGCACTCCATACCCGCAAGAGCACCAAATTTTGGTGGTCTGTGGGAGGCGGCCGTAAAATCTTTTAAACACCATCTTAGACGATTAATTGGTTCAGAGCTTTTCACTTACGAAGATCTGAATACTCTGGTAATAGAGATTGAAGCTGTTTTGAATTCACGGCCGATTACACCGTTATCATCCGACCCTAATGACTTGGCAGTCCTTACACCAGGACATTTTCTCATTGGAGAATCCATTACCACATTGCCAGAAGAAGACTTTTCCGACACACCGCGCAACCGCTTATCCACTTTCCAACATATTCAAAAAATTAAGCAACAATTTTGGAACAGGTGGTACAAGGAATACATCACCGAGCTGACTGTAAGGCATAAATGGACCAAGGGACAAACTGACATTACTGAAGGCACAATTGTTCTTATAAAGGAAGATAATATGCCTCCACTGCAATGGCTCATGGGTAAGGTAATTAAACTGCATCCTGGTAAGGTAATTAAACTGCATCCTGGCAAGGATGGCATTTCTCGTGTAGCTACTACAAAAACTGCCACTAGCACTATACAACGCAGCATGAAGAAACTGGCCCCACTAACCACTCATATTTGCGATAACCACCAATCCAAGGACGAGCATACATAGCAACCAGTCGCACTACTAAATTAAGACAACTTGTTTAGATTATAATTTTATGATATTTATCTACCTACAATTTTATATCGCACCTTAAATTTGTTAATCAGGTTAACCTTCTTAACGGGGGGAGTATGTTCCTACCGGAATCCTTTTCATACATGCAGTTCCTCTTTTTTCCTTTCCACGAATCCGTCACTCTACCTCTAACATCTTTATTTTCCCTCATAACATTTATGACTCAGTAGAAAGAGCCAGGTAAAGAAGGCAATAAAATTCTAAAAGGGAAAATCATTTGGATTTTCCCCAGTAAGATTAAGGTCAGCATCTGGCAGCCAGATTCGTTCTTTCTACTGAGTCGGTTCCAGGTATTTTACAGTCCCAATAAACTTCTTCATCTTTCGTCCAAAACCCACCTTTCTTTCTTCCGTAGATAAAAAGAGTTTACCAGTTCTCATCTGTCCACCGAACAACTCGGATAACTTCAATAAATAGATACATATTAACTATACGTACTACTCCTATTTTATTACGAAAAAATACCTTCTCACGATAATTCCTGAGAAGGAAGTTCGGTAACGTATTACCAATTTTAATTTGGTGATAGGTTACGACAACCTTAATGAAGCGGTTGTAGGCGATTAGAAAACAAAATTGTCGACGACCATTGCTAGCTATGAGAAAGAAGACATCGCGAATTGCGACGAAACTGCACTTTGTTTCGGGCAATTCCAGAAAAATCGGTGGTATTCAAAGGAGAGAAATGTTCAGAAGGTAAAATGTCGAAGGAAAGATTAAGTGTCTTGTTGTGTGCGTTTGCAGACGGAATATTTGAAAAGCCACTTGTCATCGGTAAAGCTAAGAAGCCGAGTTGTTTTAAGAACATCGATACAAACTTGCTGCCAGTTCATTGGTTTTCGAATAAAACTGCGTGGATGACTACCGGCCTTATGCAGACTTGGTTGACACAGTTCAATGATCAAATGAAAGCACAAAAAGAGTAGTATGTATTAGTTATTTAGAATAAGTGAAAAATGTATAAAAGAAAAGGTTTGCCTCGGACTCAGGGCTATTTGATTACTATACACTTGTCGGCCACAGGCCTACCGCAGATATTCGTCCTTTAGTCAACCATACAAGTTTTGGCTTCGTGGCTACCAAGCTGCAGTGCAAGTGGCCACTTCGAACCTTTTTAATGTCAAATCTTTAAAGTTGAAATCTAAACTTGGGCCATTTGTGCCCTCGCTACCAAAAAAACTGGTAAGTCTTCGACAATAATCTTCACGTTCGATTCCCTCTGTGTTTCATCAAACACAGCGTATTTGTTTTTTTTTTTTCAAAATAAATAAATTTAAAACATAAAAATTAAATTTAATAATTCAAAACAAAAAATGATATTAAAAATTAAATCATAAGACAGAAACTCCGACTGACATATAAGTAAAAAAATTAAAAAGTAAAAGTAAAGTACAGTTGAGCGATAAAAAATGCAGTAAGCGGATATTAAAATCAATTTTTTTTTTATCATTATAAATATTTCTTGAGTTTTTTGTTGAATGATTTGTTCGGTTTTTTTTTTTTTGATTTGAAACGTTTATTACTAAAAATGGCTAAATAAAAAGCCAGTAAGATGGATCTATCTTCTTGCTTGAAGACCTTCTGCCCCCCTCATACCTCTCTCTGGGGGCCAGGGCGGAGCTTCCATAGGACAAGTGGAGCAACTGCGCCGGGCGCCAAATTTTTAGGGCATCACACCTACTGTTCCACTGGCCTACACAATTCAGCCGTTTATTTTGAAAGTTGAATAAGTTCATTTTATTTTCAATTCGACATGAATAAGGGTTTCGTTTTAACATGTTTAAAAATATTCATGCCAACTTTCGGGAAAATTTATTCATATTTGTAAAAAGTGTAATGAAACTATTACATCAATAGATTCTCAAAAAGTTGCTTCGTGTTGTATAAAACACGGTTTCAATGTCACAACAATTTTTTTGTTGAAAAAGTTACTTATTCCACTTTCAAAATCAACGGCTCATACTGCAATTATCACTAAATTCAGTGATTATAAATTTTGTAATTCTAAAACATGGTACATATGTATATACCTATCCATCCAAATACATAATTACACAAATACAATACATTTTCATGATAAGTTTTGATTTATTTGATGAAAGAACAAGTGTCAAGTGCTAATAGGTGATATCTTTCAAGTGTAGTGTAAACTTTTAGTGAGCTACCTTCTATATTTTGTTTCTAAAATCTTAAAATATCCATTAATCCAAAAAAAATTGTCCGGTAGTCAATATCGAAAAAAGCGGAAGATTACTGAAGCTGAAAATGCTATCAAGCGGAATTAAGACATTCCTGCAAGATACTGCAATTAAAACGCAAAATAATTTGATGCTTTCGTGCGATATAACCTTATCTGAAGCTTCCACTTCCGCCGTGGATACGATTAACCATGGAATTCCGTCCTTAATTGATGAGCAAAGTTTATCTGTGCACAGTCAACAGAGGTCCTTAATTCAAACAATGATTTTGAAGATCCTAGGCTGTGGCCAATTCTGAATGATCGACTCATAAAACGAATAGTAGAGAAGGAAGAGCATCAAATTAGTGATTTTAAATAACCCCTTACAAATGGTAGAAAGTTTAACAAAACATTTTACATTAGATCAACTGCAGAATGAAGAAGAAATTGTTAGATCGTGGCTTTTGTATTCAGTTTCAAAGGATGCAGTTTTTTGTTATTCCTGTAAACTTTTTTCTAAAAATAAAAATAACTGCTCCCCTCCGGATATAGAGATTGGAGTTATTTAGGAAGATTAGTTATAGAACATGAAAAGCGGATTCCCCATATGCCTAATTTTAAGACATGGAAAGAGTAAGAAAGAAGACTTTAAAAAAATAATGAGGGGTCACCTTCTCTTTTTTGAAAACTATCCTTCATTTTCCGAAAACAATATATAAAATTTGGGGCAACAAAACGTGAAAAGTGCGCCGGGAGCCAAAACTATTAGCACCGCCACTGCTGGGGGCCATAAGTATTTTTTTCTTTCGAGGACAAGTATGGCTACGGTAGGGTGGGCTAGACGACGCATAACAACCGCGCTGGCCGAGTTGCAAGGAGTTTTCTCGGTCTCTCATGACCGATTGGGAATCTTATCCCAATTTTATCACCCGGGTAAGTCGGCGTGAAATTTTTGTTGTACAGGCCATGGGTTTTATGGTTTGAAACGCAAACGGACTCCCCATAGCCGCAGCTAGCCCGGCAGCCAGCAAACACGTCGCTCCAGTTTGCGTTTCAGCCACCAATTCGGACTTAGGCGGAATTTAATTCCTCTTTCCCGACACCTTCGTTTCGGTTATTTTGATTTTTTTTAAGTCGAAATAACCACGCCAAGGCCTCCGTTCACAATAATGTATGACGTAAAACGAATATTTTAGGGAAATGCGAACTATTCTGCATATTAAGTGCAATTGTGGTGATCCTGATTTAACGAAGCACACGGAAACTATGATGCTAAATGCTACCTAATGCTATGTTCAGACTATGCGTTTTAGACACATTTAAGTAGGCAAAATTATCGTCTCAAAAAAGTAGTGTTCACACTATGCAACTGGTTTTATTTTGATACCTGACAGCTTGACGTATTTTTTTCTGACAAGTAGATATTCAGCTGTGTTTTCTTACCAAATGTATAGTTTCTAAATTGTTTAAAACAAATGTGCGTGCATAGTAGTAATAAAAAGTGAATTTATTAGCTAGTGCAGTCATTGCACAAGCATAAAATTGAATTTCTATCGCGTTACAAAATTTCTTCCTAAAGCCTAGTACGGACCTCGATGAAAATTTTCATTCCCATACCAAATGCATGTAAAAAAAACGGATGAAAATTTTCATCGTAAATTTTTGCGTTGGGTTTTTATTTGCGGTATTTGTGATTTAATAATTGTGGAATTTTTCTTTCAGAATCAGAGAATGTGGAAATAAGAAGCCGTGTCAGTGTAGGTACCCAAAAAGCGACATCCAGGTACGTACAAAATTTGAATCCATAGTCAGACTAATCGAACCAAGTCGAACATGAAATTTCGTAGACGCTTTTCATTTAAAACGTTCTGTTAGTCTCTATTCGCTTGGTCTGGCTCGGACATATATATTTATTGCTTTTGTAAATGGAATTGGTTTTATTTAAATTTTTCCTTCGGAAACAGTGCCAAAAAAACCGGTAAGGGCAAAAAGAAAAACAATTTCTCGAGAGAAGAAAATCGTTTGCTGATAAACGCAGTAAAGGAACGAGCTCTCATTTGGGACCTATCAAACGATCTCCATTCGAGGGCAGATGCGGTGAATAGCGCGTGTAAGGAAATCGCTAATATTTTAGGAGAATCAAGTAAGTTCAGTTCATATGTTTCATAAAATAAAAACTTCATAAAGCAAACATTCTACGGTAATTTATTTTCTAGTTGAGGAGTGCAAAACGGCCTGGCTATCACTGCGCGCAAGCCACCGCTACAGGAAAAAAAATGTTTTAAAGAAAAAATCGGGGGATGCCGGAGGTGAAATGCTCTCAGGTTCTGTTGCAGAAAGCGACAGCGTAGATTGGAAGTTTGCCACGGATTTGGCGTTTCTTCCCAATATTACGAACAAAAGAAAGTAATTATACAGTTTAATAACATCATCGTGAACACAATAATTTACTTTGAAATTTTTTTTATTTCAGCACAGTACAACTACCGCAATCGTTGGAAGTGAACCCACCAATAGCGAGCACTTCTAACTACTCATTTGTAAGTACAAAGTTAATAATTAACAGTTCTGCTAATATATAACAATTAACGTTTATGTACAGGTACCGCGTCCAATAACAGCTTAGTCAAATAGAAGTACACCGGACCAAACGAATGCTGCACGGATTGCTGATTCTATAGAGACATTTGTGGACATGCAAAAGGCAATCATGCCGCCTCCAACTCCAACCCTGGTGCATTATCAAATGCTGTCATTCCTGGACATCTTGCTGCAACAATTACCAGAGGATGCAGTTAAGCGCGTGCAGTATAAAATTATCACACTTGCCCATAATGAAATTGAAGAATACGGGAAAAAAAAATAATTTATAAAAATTTTTAAAATAAAAGAAAAACATCTGTTTTGATTTTCAAATTAATTTTTATGTTAAATATGCTGCTTCTCTTTGCCACGATACAGACCCTGAAGGTGAATTGACATAATTTTTTAATTCATTGCGAATATTTTTTCCAACGTCAAATTGCCTCCCTCTACAAGGTGGAATATAATTTCCTATTAACGAATCGCATGGTATTGAGTTACTCCACTCACCTTCGATTAGCGATCGACTGGCATCAAAGTGATCTGCAAAATTTGATGGACAGTAGCTGCTTTTGTGGTTTCTCATCAAATAATTATAAAGTAAACAACAGGCTGTGATGATTTTTTGAGCTCTGCCTGGGGAACAGAACATTGTTCTTTTCAGACAGAGAAACTTCGAACACAAAATGCCAAACGCATTTTCTACGCATCGTCTAGCTCTACTCAACCTGTAGTTGAAAATGCGTTCTTCATCTGATAAACCTGTTCTGCCCCCATATGGTTTCATAATTCTTTTACACATGGGAAACGCATCATCCCCGATAAAAAAGAAAGGTACTTTTGTTCCGTTTATGGTAGCATCTTGAGGAAAACCAAGACGATCGTTCAGAACATCTTGCCCAAATTGAGAATTGGAAAATACACTTGCATCGCCTTCACTTCCATATGCTCCAATGTCAAGATACGTAAACTTGTAATTGGCATCTGCAACAGCCATTAGCAGAAGGGAATGAAACCCCTAGAATGAAAAGAATGTCACAATCTTCAGGGACATCTCGGATTTGATCACAATTTCTATTTACCTTGTAGTTATAAAATAAAGTACCAGCTTTATGGGGAGCCTTTAGTGCAACATGTTTGCCATCAATGGCTCCTAGACAATTAGGGAATTGCCAACATGTCTTGAAATTATTAGCGCAATCAACAAATTGGTCTGGAGTCATTGCCGGAATGGCGGATTTGAATACACCACATATCGCATCACAGACTTCATCAATAATTGTTCCAAAGTGTCCCCTTCGTTTTTCTGTCCATTAAATATGGATTTTCATACTTTCATACTTTTTCCATACTTTCAACAACGAAGTACGCAGCACACATCATTAAAAGAGGGCCCATATTTGTGTCCATCATATATGTAATTTTTAAAAATCCGCACTTGCAATTAAAACTTTTCAATTTCAATTTGACAATTGTAAACGTCACACAGACAGAAGCTCTGAGCTTCTCCACATTATTCTACACAGCGATTTTTCCATTGTGGAGATGGGAGAGATATATAGTAAATTTGCGAATCAAAATTTTGATCGAGGTCCGTACTGAGCTTAATGCTATGTTCAGACTATGCGGTTTAAACACATTTGAAGCTCAGTACAGACCTCGATCAAAATTTTGATTCGCAAATTTACTATATATCTCTCCCATCTCCACAATGAAAAAATTGTTGTGTAGAATAATGTGGAGAAGTAAACAGCTGATCTTCTGTTTGACTTTTACAATTGTCAAAGTGACGGTTTTTTGAAAATGTATTAACATAGACGTTAATATATGGGCTCTTTTTCAACATAAAAATTAAATTGAAATCACAAGACACATTTTAAAATAAAAGCATAACTCAAAATATCCACTTCCGACTTCAAAAATATCCACTTCCGACAAAACACACTCTTTAGTCGGTTTGAAAAAAGAAACTGACAAATAAATTCGAACGAATGACATAAGATGTCAAAATTTTCATCCCGGCAATGGAAAATTAAATAGCGGCACATTTAATTGGATGGAAAAATATGGTCTCCATGCTTTCTGCGCCGTCTGGTGGTGAATACGTGAACTGTCAGAACGAATGAAAATTTTCATTCGAACTCCGTACCGCAAATAAAAACCCAACGCAAAAATTTTCATCCGTTTTTTTTACATGCATTTAGTATGGGAATGAAAATTTTCATCGAGGTCCGTACTAGGCTTAAGTAGGCAAAATTAACGTCTCAAAAAAGTAGTGTTCACACTAGGTGTTCCGTACCAAGACGGAAAAAACGGATACCGTAATAAATTTACGATGTATCGGACCCTATGCAAGTACGGGCGGATCGTCGTCGCTAAAGATCCTTTGAAGTCCCGCCTGTAAGGTTTTATTTCCCTTCCTTTAATTGTTTTATTACTTCATTTCCTACACAAATCCCTTTTTCTTAAAAAATATGAATATATTTTCCTGTATCTCTTTTTTATTGTTATAATCCTTTTATCTGTATTGTAATCCTATAAAAAGGGAAAACGAAACACAGTTCTTCGCCAGCAAGCGACAAATAAAAAATAAATAAAATAAAAATAAAAAATGTCAACGTGAATGATATAGTCTTAATAAAAGACGAACAGCTGCCACCCCTGAAGTGGGCGTTGGGGAAAATAATCGAAACACATCAGGGTAAGGATGGCCTGATCCGTGTAGTCACATTGAAGACAAGGAATACAACATTGAAGCGACCAATAAGTAAAATTTGCCCTCTTCCCGTTAACAAGGATTTAGAGAAATTGAAGGAGGAACTTCAGAAGGCACCAATAAGTGACAGTGGCCTTACAAAGATCCCGAACAAAAGGAGCAAACGAAAAATCAGAGCATCATCAACAGAGAAAGACGACTCCGCGAAGAAGGAAAAGAAAGGGAAAATGAGAATCAGACCAGCAACCTACATATCGATGGTCATGTTCGCAACTCTCTTCATCCCACTAATACTCTGCGAGGAAATCGTTAAAACAACTCCATTGTCAGATCACCCCGGCATATACTTTGAAGAAATCGATCAAGTTAGGATGAGCAACAGCGAATGGGACATCATTAGCTATTTCGACTTGGAAAACTATTGGAAAAGTAATGAGAACATAGTTAAAATCATCGACAATCTTCACAACATATGCGAGCTTGCAGTGAAGAGGAGACTTGAGACAACGTGCAGAACCACAGTACAACAGTTCAAAAACAGACTTGCAACAATAGATCAAAACAACAAACTACTAAATAGTGACAGTAGAAGAGTTCGAAGATCTCCGTTTGACATAGTTGGTAGCTTAGGACGATCTCTGTTTGGAATACTGGACGCAGAATTTGCGCGGCAATATGAAAAAGATATTCAAACAGTAAAAACGAATGAAAATCATCTGATCGAACTATTGAAGAACCAAACATCAATAGCGGATTTAACTATAAACGTAATAAAAAAAACTCAAGAGGAAATCAATGGCCAGTTCGCAGCAGTCAGCGATCAGCTGTCCAGTCTCTCCGCCATTTCCCTGAATTTAACCGAAATGCAGAATTTCCTGAACTCATTTTTGTCGATATCCTTCCAAGCACTGCTTATCATGACAGAGTTTCAAGAAACACAGGAGGCGATCATTGAATCGATTATGGATGTCCAGCACGCTCGGTTCAATTCTCTCATCATAACTCCGGCACAACTAAGATCGCTATTAAGAAAAATTAGAGAAAGAATACCCCACAACTTAGGTATACCAGAAGAAGGAAGCACCGACTCCACCATGCACCTATACAGATTGATGGAAGTAACGACGAGGACAGTAGAATCGGCAGTTATCTTTAAAATAAGAATCCCACTGATAGCAACAGAAAACTTTCAGCTGTTCAGAATGGTTCCTCTGCCCACAAGGCACAAGGGATCCTCCATCTATATCCAACCATCAAGCGAGTACATAATCGTTAACTTGCACAGGGATCATTATTACTCTATTACGAAGATAGAGTTAAATGCTTGCAAGGCTCTACCGGGAAGGTATCAAATCTGTCGGCAGCACCATCCCATCTATACCAGATACTCGAACATAAGTAGCTGCGAAATAAATATGCTCACTCACCAGGATAAAGTATCACCAGACTGCGATGTCCGTACGAGAAGCCCCGGGAAATACTGGATACAGCTACATGAGGAAAACACTTGGCTATACTCATTTGATAAGGAGGAAACGTTGGACATCGTATGCGGCGAAAGAGTATATAGCCAAACAATCAAGGAAGAAGGCATTTTAAGGTTGCAGTCAGAATGCAGTATAAAACAAGAGGCAACCATCATCACGGCATATCGAACGCACGTCAACCGAATCCACAATACATTTTCGCCCGCGCTTAACTTAAGCACTCAAATCTTCAAGGCATCAGACCGTAACATCTCATCGGTTCGCATCAATTTTGAACCATCAACAAGGCGAGACCTCGAGGACATTAAGGAAGCGATCAACAATCACAAAAAATCCCTCAGTCTTCCTTCGGCCACAATATCTCAGCATGATGTTCACCAATACGTCATCAGTTATTCAACGACGATCATCATAATTGCCATCGTCGCATATCTCATTTACAACAAGACCTGCGCAACTAAGGCTACGAATATACAGAGCAGCAAAAACAATAAATTCGAAGTAGAATTGAATTTGGGGCCCGAGAATGTTTAATCTACCCAGTAAATACTCAATTTACCTTAAAGGTAGAAATTGTTTACGGGCTAGACAAAACATAAACGCGACCGGACATGCTTGGCGTTATGTTACGCATTTAACTTAATTTAACTTTTCTGTAGCATAAGCACCTTCCGTGCGAATAAATTCCTATAACTTGAACAATTTTCGTGTGAATAATTTTATGTAGAATAAGCATTTTTTGGGTATATATTTTAAGAAACATTGAAAATAAAGTTAGTCAATTATCATCATCAAGACTGTTATTATTATCACGCAAGTGAACAACAAGGTCTGCTCAATAAACAATTATAAACAAAAATCTCATATCGTTCATATTCAAAAAGTACCAAAATTTTGTTGAGTCGCCGCAGTAAGGAAAAAAATAAAAAGTCTCTGTGGAGCTGTTGCGATCATATTTCAACTCTGCGATGAATTATGATCGCATCAGCTCCACTGTCACCAACTTCACCGTGTACGGTGACAGAGGAGAAAAAAATTTGACACGCGGCTTAGCGGATAACCATAAAAGATAGAGTGGAATTTTTGACTTCAATGACTAAAACACAATTTTAAAAAAACCATAAAATAAGATAAACGAATTAAAATTTTAAATAAATGAATTACATAAAAATTAAAAAGCAAAATAAATAAAAAATTATTTAAATAATGATGACTGACAGGACAGACGGGACGAAATAAAATCTTACAATAAAGTAATAATAATCAAATATAATCGATTTAGAGCGAACACTTTATCGGTAGGTTCAGAAGAAATAAGGCACTCACATACGCCGTACTAAGCCTTACAAACTTAGTAAAACTTTTCCGTGCGCGGTTAAGTTGTTATTTCGGACGAAACCCAACACTAGGCAACTGGTTTTATTTTGATACCTGACAGCTTGACGTAAGTTTTTCTGACAAGTAGATATTCAGCTGTGTTTCATTACCAAATTTATGGTGTGTAAATTGTTTAAAACAAATGTGTTTGAGTAGCAGTAATAAAAAGAGAATTTATTAGCTAATGCAGTCGTTGCACAAGCTCAAAATTGAATTTCTATCGCATTACAAAGTTTACTTCGATTTCCGCGAGAGTCACAGTGCATGTTTTCGGTTAAACACGTCGTAGCTACGTGTTTTCGTAAACGCCTTCGGGAAGTGTTTTCAGGGCATTTAACTCGATTTAAACGCGTCAATCTCGTAGTCTGTACATAGCATAAGTCCGACCATATAAAATGAACTAATCGCAATATGTTGTGAGATTGTCAAAAAAATCGGTTGAAGCTTTAAATTCTTCTAAGTGTTTTTCAATACTAGTTGATGAATCAACTGATATCTGAAGACAAGAACAGAACTCAATTTACGTCAGATACATCGATTCCAAGGATCATATTTTGAATTTCGTATAGGTATTCATTGCAGTTCGACTTAGAGAAGTGAACTTGTAATGGACAAGGATCATTGAGCCTCGGGTTACGAATCGTCTCATGAAACCATAGACGGACTCTCTGAAAATTTGATTGTTTCCATCCGGGAAACTTTTACCAAACCGCATTATAGGATTAAACGGTTACACCGGTAAGCCCCGATTAAGCGGAACTCCCTGAAGTTAATAATTGAAATTAAATTAGTTTTAAACAGCATTTAAAATGAATTCGTTTTGGTTTTTTGTAAAATTTGCATCTGATCAGAAACGAGAATGACACATTTTTCGCACTGCACCGCCAGCCATTTATGCTTGCCGCGCTTCTTAATGTCGTTAAAATTTCACTATTCATGCGCGATTTTTGAAACTTGGAAATTTGAATATGAGCATGTCCATGGAGTCTTTCTTCCGCTATTTAATTTAACTACCTACTTACCGCCATATTTCAGTAGTTCTGCGTACGAAGATCACACATTAAAACAAAAGAATGAACACGACACGATACGACGAAAAAGTCTAAAATTTGCACCTCTGGAAGTAAAATAACTATAACTCACATACACAATCGCTAGACTACCCCGCGAAAAGTTCAGGCAACCACAATTTCAATCAGATAAAGGCGTATTAAGAGAATCGAAACCAATTTAAAAAGAAACACTTTGTCCGCCGGTAGCGACTTCCACAAACTAAACAAAACCCAAGCCTGTCAGGAACATGCTGCCGTGGAGTGGTACTGCCTAATGCGAGGTGCATTTTTGTGTAGAGTTGTTATAGGAAATCGGCATAACATCATTTAAGACAATGAGCGCGAAAAGTTTGAATTTAAATAAAATGAAAACATTGCTATGAGTTGGTATAACTAGGCGTATGCGTTCACTGTTATTTGTTTTAATTGATTAATCGGCAGATCAATTATGGGGTTAGTTTTCGATAAAGCGTCATTTTTTAAATTTTCTAATGTTTCCTTAGGACTTCAAAAACGATCTCCCAAAAGATTATGGCCGAAAAAAAAGTTTCTAAGGCTCGGTTTTCGAAGTTTAATGCAAGACATATTGCAAAATTATTCATGATTTTTTACAACTCAAAACTTCAAACGCGTTTATCTCCAAACTACATGTTCAAGATGGAATTGGTTGGAAATTGTCTGAGTTATGTTTCCAGACAATTTTCAACCAATTCACTTGAAATTTTGAATACATCGTTAAAGCTATATTGTCCATCAGAGTACGTAGGATTCTTTTTATATTGCATAGTTCATTTGTTATCAACAATTTTCTGATGATTTGTTAGTCAAATTTTTAATTTTTTTACTTTAGAATTGCGCATTTGGCCAAACACCAATATATCGAAAAAAAATCCTACGTTCCCTTGTAGCTGTTGTTAGTTATAAACGAAAAAAATTCATTGCCTTATTATAATTCAAAAATTACAGGCGCTGTGTGTCCGGCCGTGAACCCTGAAAAAAAAACAGTGACGTCATCGCAAAAACGCTGTACAAAGCTGCCATTTTGAAAATTTTCCATCTTTACAATAATTATCACATTCAAATTTGCTATGTAAAGTATGTAAATTTAAAACAGAGAGTGAATTTGGATGGAAATAAATGTAAAATGCACTATTACATTTAAGTTGTTGTAAATTTATTTCGTCAGTATGAAATATACCTCTGAATTGTAATGTTAATATAGAAAAATATATTGCTATTTGTATTTTTACAATTTTTAATTGCAAAATAAGCCGAGCAATATGCGGACAAATCAAACTTCTTAGGAAAAACTACTCGAAATGTATCGAAGGGCTTGAGTGCGTAATTGATTCTGACGGCGACACTTACTTCGCATTCCATCATAAAGCCTGAATTAGATTGCACGGTAGCAACAGCAACAGCAAATTTAGAATTAGAAATGACTCGGCAGCACGACGTTTTTGCTGCTGTCACTCAATCAGCTGATCGCTCTCGACCAATGAAATCAATTTGCTGTCGCTGTTGCTGTCGCTGCCGTGGTAATCTAATTCAGGCTTTACGTGCAAAGTGCTTGTATTACACAGCGGCATTTTTTTGTTAGTGCAAAATAGAAATGTTGGAGTATTGAAAGTGTGATTTAGCCAGTATTTATATAAAACAGGATTGATTCGAACTTTACATTTTATTGTACACAGTAAAAATAATTTGTAATTTTACAACATTTAATGTAATAAAATTATCCCCATATCATAGGTAAAATTGCCAAACTCATGTATATACGCCATTATGTAATTCAGTTGTTTACGAGAAATAATATGTAAAATTCCAAATTACAATAACTCGTATGGAAAACTACATTTCAAAGCATGGATAAATGAAATGATTGCATGTAAAATATGTAAAAAAGGGCCATAATTGCAGTGAATACCACTGTTCAATGGAGTTTTACATTTCAGCATGATGTAAATGAAGGGACATGATCAAGCGCGTAGCTTGAAACAGAAACGCTAAATTCCAGGAAGTATGTAATAAAAAAATTCCGCGATGGTCTCGTGTAGTAATTGTGACCGGATTTATTATCTCTTGTGTGAATTTCGGAAAGCCAACATCGTGATTGTTTTTTTCGTATTTAGATATTAGTAGGTAATTTGAATCTGTTTTATTTTCTCACAAATCAAAAATGTCAGTGCAGTGCACTATAGATCAAATGACCACTTTTTCTGTGCAAAAGTGATAAAAATCAATGTTCCGTTTTACTTTTGTTGTTGTTGTTTTTTAATTGGAAATGCTTCAAAACAAGGACGCGTGATTTTTTTTTGTGCTAAACAGATAGCACCGTTACACATCTGTGCGCCAAAGTCAATCGAACCAATTTTTTCTACAAATGAGCTTGCGAGTTCAGTAGTTCTTGGTCAAGTTTAGGTGAGGGTTCCTCGAATTGTGTTAGAAATAATTAATTTGTGTAAAATGGAAAACAAAGAGACAAGTGAGTATATATGTGTTTGATTAAAACTGCTTCATATTTATGTCGCTATACTTGAAAATAACTCATTAGCCTAAACAACCTTAAGACGATACGATTTATCTAAAACTTTGACTTTCTGTAAGCCATCAAAAATTTTGACCCAATTTGACCTCTTTCAAATTAAAAATATAAATTAAATAATAAATAATGAGTTATTGGCAATTTATTTCAAATTGCGTTTTTTGCGCTTTACGAGTAATGCCTCTTTTCTTTATGTAACCTCTGTATAAAAAAAACCGATCTCTTTGAAATATCGCGAAAAGAATGCAGAAAAAAAGAAAAATTTGATGCCGTTTTCAAACATGTAGTTGACAAAATTGAAGGTAATACAATTTTGGATGAAATGGAGAAACATATAACGCAAACAATGCATTTTCTTTGCGTAAAATTAGCACAAAAGTGGGAAAAATGTCACAGAAAGTTAAATGTCTTTAAGGACCAAGGATTTTCTCGTTCGCGCAGCAGTATCATCGGCTCGTAAACAAGGTGCTACCGATTAGACTGCAGTCCTGAAAGAAAGTATGGAAAGCCCAATAAGGCCGTCAAAAATGCGGAAAATATGTAGTCGAGATCCCCAAAAGCCAATGCCACTTTCTGCGGATGAGGATTTATCTTTCCTTCTTGAATATAATTTTTCAAAAGAGCAGTATAATGCAATACGCAACGAAAACAAATTAAGAAACTGCGACATATGTATGTATATCTACACTATAGTAAAATTACAGCCGCAAAATTGAAATGCCGACCTCAAGGTATAAAAGCAAATGAGACCCTTTGAAACCCCTTCAGGTTGAAGAATGAAAAAGAAAGAAAATATTCTCGGAGGTTCGAACTCGCAGTGCTCTAGTCGTGAGCCCAAGACGTTACCCACTCCGCTACCCAACCGCTATAATCTTTTGTGCTCACTTCACTTCTTCAACAAATGCCTAGGCTTTGCTCAGTCGAAGACGGGAGGGTTTTCGCGGACTACTTCGAATTCGGTTAGCGATAGAACTTAATTTGTTTTTGGGCGCCACCCAATCGTTTATTACGAGGACGATTTGGAAACCTCACACACACGGAAGGAAACGACAAATGCACGTTACAAATAATTAAATATATATTCAAAAAAAAGAAAGAAAACTCGGCAAAGACGCTGAATCACATAAAAAATCAAATCAATTTAATTGAAGTTCTACTTCAATATTTAAATATTAGCAAGGACGCTGAATCACATAAAAATCAAGTAATATTTAATTGGAGTTCTACTTCAATATTAAAAGAAAACAGAAACGGGACCGAAATGACCTTAGCCGAGGGGTCACCAACGCGAGACACTATGTCGATGGAAATTTCCACGCGAAACAATAAAAGGCCCACCTGAGAGAGGAGAGGAAACCAACAGGATACTTAGCTTGATATAATTGCGCGCTCGACTCCGCTGTCCTCCTTATTTCAACGTGCCCAATCTTCCCGCCTTAATTCTTCCACTTTCATGTAGCCAGGTTACTTTTCTTCCTACGATGGTTTTCTACTTCATCCGCTTCCTCTCGAGATCTCGTTCAAACGTTTTCCACTTCCTTCGTATTTCCAAAGGCGTGACTTCAAATTTCCTTCTACTTTTCAACCTCGACTAGTCAACCGTCGAATCTCCAGAGCTTCCAAAAACCAACTCTCTCGTTCGAGACGGTGTTTAGCCCTTATATACCGAGCCGGTAAAACCCTCGGCCAACTTCGTGTTTCGTTTCCATCTGTTTCTATTTTCGGTACGAAAATCTGAACTGTCACATCTCGGACGATGACATCTCACTAAAGCTGTTGCCGCAGTTTATTCAAGTCTGTCACGCGAGTTTTTAATCCATTTTCCACATACGACGGTCTCAGTGAACTCCGTGATTTTGAAAAGGAAAACGCGCGGGAAAAAGCCTTTCGGTACTTTCGAAGATGGTCGGCTGCCATCGGTCGATCTTCGAACGAGCCACCTACCACGGGATTTTCATAAGAGCGGCAAATTTAAATCTAGTGGAACCGATCCTCACCGTTCTAAAGCGTTTCCTGTCCCACCCCAGGATCCGGCATTCACCTACGGACCCTGATCGGTACGGACGAAGCTTCGGTTGTTCCTCCGACGGGGATGCAGGTGTTCGTTGTGCTGTTACTTCGTTTATTGCTGCTACACGGCTTATGGACACTCGTCGTCAGGAATAGACAGCGGAGTAGGAAGAATGAGGCACAAATTCGCCCGGACGAACGCGGTGCCTGTAGCCTTAGCATATTTCCTCACCCCTTCACAGGCTCCGCCCAACTGACCCGACAGCCCTAACAGGCTCGCGGAAGTAATAACTAAACGAGGCTGAGACCCTTCGGCGTCAGGTATCAAATGATTTAAATTATGATTACTAATATAAACAATACAAATTTCAGGGACCAAGAAATATACATTAATTGGTATATAGAAACTACAGATCCATTCCAGTTGTGTCCGCGTACCGCTTCGGTTCCTCCATTGCCATCGTCCTTTCGGCTCTTAAAACCTTTTCTCCTCATGGCCTGCACCTCCAAGCAATAACGACATCCTTTATACCTAGGATCACTTCCTTTTTGCCATTTGAACCTGCAATGAAAATTGATCTGTAGCAACCCCTGTTAGGACACAAAATAGCACATAACACCTTGCCAAAGTTTCTTTGCGATCTATTTTACTGCATACGGCTGAAAGAATTGTCTTTTTCTGCAGATAAAAAAGGGTTAATTTTTTTAACAGAGTTATTCATATCTATGAAATTCTTACAGGTTTTGGTTTGAATACCATGATTTTGTAGTTGTTATTAATTTTGCACAGCAAAAGTGGTCATTTGACCTATAGTGCAGTGTAGTGAGTGCGAAATTGAATTTAATTATATCCTCAAATATAATAATCACTTATTTTTCATCGGTTAAACGAAAATTTTAATTTTAAATGTGAGTATGAAGACTGTGGTAGTAGCTTTCGCAAGTACGCGACATTCAATTCGCATATTTTTCAACACCACCCATACAGGCAAGATAGCGAAAATATTAAATTATATTGTAAGGAGAACTTTTCAAGATTGACCGGTATCGATGTGCAGAACATAAAAGAGAAATACGCTCAAAAAATAAACAAATCCATTTAAAAAATTCATAGACTTTAAAGAAGCAGATGAAGAAAGAAGAACTGTACAATTTATTACCAATTATTTCAAAGAAGAAGTTCATTTCATATATGAAAGATTTTTGGTAAGAAATTAATGTATTTACGCAATTTCCTTTAATGATAATCTTTTTTGCCCCGTAGATTGGGACTTCAACAGAGGATATAAAACCACCTGAACCCTTTCCGTGGTTCGCAGCAGTAGGTACGTATTTTGTTTTTCCATACTAAATAACGAATATAATTTTTAAAAATAAAATTTTTTATTTTTTAATTAAAGCTACTATTACACTGTATTAGCACGCTATCTAATTGCGGTAATAAGCAATGCGAAATTTCGAATTTGACCGAGCGTATACTGTGAGGTTCATTCAAGTTTCCTATTTCGCATATTGCCATACAGTGTAATACTAGACTAAATAAATTAATATTGTTTTATTTTTTACAGAAACCAGTACAGAAGACGTCTATTACTTATATGTGGATTGCCATCTTGTCAAGTCTGCATCTTCAAATTTTCAAGAAGTTTTCATTCAACTATTTTCATTATATTATGTTATGAACATAGAATACCCGAAAGAAGTTTCACAGACATATGAATTTATTCAAGGATATTTTTTTTAAATGCATACTGTTAAAAATATGTATGTATTCGTTCTAATCAGAAGCCAGCACGGACGGTGCGAAATCGAACCAGTCGCTATTAGTCTTTCGACACATTCGGACGTGCGATCAATATCAAATTTGAAGTCTTAAAGTTCATTTCACTGTAATACTCTACATCTACATTTACATTATATTATATCAATTTCTATATTACATTTCTGCCTTTTAATTTCGGTCTAACGCCCTTTCGTCTAAGCTTTTCGACACATACTGAAGCGTCTCGTGGAAGAAAAAAGAACATGTAAGCCATGGCAAAAGTCATTAGACTGATAAATTAAAAAATTATAATAAAACCTGAGTAACAACTAATAACTTTTACTAAAAATGAAAATATTTATTTTTAGAATTTTATTGTGTTTTATATTTTTCATTAATAAAATTACTTTTTGGATATATGTATGCGTAGCACTGCTCTTGTTTATTCACAATTAATTACTTCTTGTATTATTTATATTTACAGAAAGTATATTCTTCTTCTCGCTTATATCCATAAAATAAACCTTTGTTCTTAGAACCAATTAAATGAAAAAACTTTTTTAAGCGGATGTTTTCAAAAAACCCAATTAAATCTGTGCTTAGTTCATGGAATTTTTCATTCCGCTAAATCTTAGCGTTCTAAAACTTTCGATTTACATTGAGTATTATGTAAATTAATTTACAAGTAGTAATGTACCTATGTTTCCATGTGCTATTTGTACAATTTACACTTTAAGTGGTAGTGTTACATATATGATTAGTACAAAAATTTCCTTCAATGAAGGTAATTTCACCCATTAAATTGTAAAATTACATATGTCATGTGATTTATGTTTACAGTTAAGCATGTGATTTTACAAAAAAAATGTATGTTTTTATTACATTTCCGAATTTTATTTTTACAGTGGAAATGTAAGTAGTTTTGAGACATGTAAATTTACAATATCCCATGTTGACAATTAGTTGCCCACATTTAATGTTGTAAAAATTTTTAACTGTGTAGATATGCGACTTGGAGCAAAAATGAAACCAACTTTCTCGGTCCAATCTGCAGAAAACGAAATTGCCACTTTATCAAAACGAAGATCAAATTTATTTGCTGAAACCATATCGTGCAAGCAGGGCCATATTACTGTGCGGGCCGACGGGGCCGCGGCCTCCACATCGAGGGGGCCCCCACAAGACGCTCACGAGAAAATTATTTGTTTAAAAATTCTTTACAAGAAATTTTAGACATGGAAAGTATAAGTATTGATAGAATGCTAGAAGAGCGGTTTTCCAAGATACGATACTCATATTTTAGCGTTGCAAAAAACGTTATGAAAAACGTTAGAAAAAGCTTTTAATCGAGAGTTTTTTTATTTTTCTTCATTCTTTTTACAAAGTTCTAGTGATTATCGACGCGCGAATGGCACGATTCATCTAAGTCGAGTGTTGACAGATGTCATATCACGTCAGACGGAGAAACCAGATATAATTTGTACTTACCGCGTTGACATGGAGGATTGATTCAATCCTCTAAAATCGCATGTAAACGCAGATTGGATCGAAACGAGATTGAATCGAAACCGGTTATGTCGTACATTTTAATGCCATTTCATGTTTCAATCTTTCGATCTTTGGATTCTCCATGTAAAGACGGTAATTGTCGAAAATTGCAAATGTTAAGAAGAAATATCCTTATATGCGATGCGACTGTGTACAAATGAGCCATATACTTTGAAAGTAGAATAAGTCACTTTCGTTCTTAAATTGACATGCTTAAGGGTATGCGTTTCCTCTATTAATTTATGTAAATAATTTTAACGTCTATGTTATCATTTCCTTTCCTTTCCTTTTTAAGTCCACGCTCTCTACCCTTTCCTTAGTCCTTAATGAAAATTCTAAAACATAACTTTTAAAGACTAATTTTTCATTAAATTCTTCTTACTTTATTTCGACATTATTGCATCATTTTTTGTATTTGTTTTTAATCAACCTTCTATCCGATCACCTAAAACATTAAATATCTGTATTGGTATCCTCCGCCTTTCTTTCCTTTATCTTCCTTTTTGGGGCTTATTTCTTCTCACTTTTTATATCCTCCTTTCTTGATTGATATCCTTTTGTTATTTTATCTTTATATTAATTTTTCCTTTTCATCTTGTCCTCATCACTTCAGTTTTCCAACTGTTCATTTGCGATCATTTCCCTGCCTATTTTACGTTTCCAACCTCATACTTAAAGCATTTGCGAGCCTCCATGAAAAACTCGAAAATGAAGCAGTAAAAATGTATTTCTATCGCGTTATCAAAGAAAACAATTTGCATTCAACGTTTGCCAATGCGGAAATCATTCTGCGCTTGTACCTATCGATGACGGTAACGAACTGCACTAGCCAAAGGTCATTTTCAAAACTTAAATTTATCGAAAATCGACTTCGTATTCGTACAAGCATGAAAGAAGATCCACTTGTCCATCTGACTCTTCTCAGTTTAGAGAGGGATTTACTCCGCGAACTCAATTTCGACGATATTATTACATTAACATGTGGTAAAGTTGAAAGAATAACTATACGACCCTGCAAGAAAATTACTGGGTAAGTCCGGCGGAGCTCCGCCGTAGCATTACCCGGTAATCTTTCAGTTAAAAAGTATAGGCCTCGGGATAAAATTAACTTATATACTTCGTATCGGTGTACGTACGTGTGATTCGCGACCTATATCTCCATCTCTTTCACTCCTAGTTAACAGTACTCTGTAGTTACCCGGTAAATTAACCCAATGCCATGCAGTAAACGTCAAGGCGAGGCCAGTACGATTTAACCGGTAAATGACAGGGTAATGGTACCCTATAATTCTTGCGACGCAGAAAAACAAGTAAAATTTTTGGAAAGTCGGATGGCGCGTGCTACTAATGTTCATTGCATATGTAATAAACACTAGCAGAACGCGCCATACCTGCAAGAAAGCGATACCCCAGTTGTAGGTTGGCCTGATGTGATGATCGCACAATTTAAAAAAAACTTAAAACATCTCATAGGTTTGAAGGTTCAAATGCGAATGGCGCAGGTCGCACGTCGCAGTCGTTTATTATTTCATGCGTGCTTTGTCAGTTCCACAAGTATATAAAGAAGAGTTACATCCCCTAGAAAAAATTTCTAACACTAGAAAAATTCTGGTGTCATTGTGTTGAATCTGCTGAATGTATGCGTACTTTCGGTAGCGATTTCTTGCAGGGGAGTATAGTGTTACACACTCTTTGTAATTAAAGATTTCTGAAGTTATATGTATAAGTCCACCGGACGAATAAAAATATGGACTTAAATTTCAGCTTGTTTTTATTTCTTATAATATCTGTGGCCACAGGGAATAACTAGTTGAGTCTAAAAACGAAACTATTAAGGTAGCACTTTCTTTCTATTTTTACTATTAAACTATTCCTGTAAATCCATTTTTTGTGAAATAATTAGATTTGTTGACATCTCAGTGATCAAATAACATATAACAATAGCTTCTTCACAGTGCGTACAGTGTATAACCCGTAAGTCACAACGGCAACGCAAGTCGTCGCAGCCTAGGTGTCAGAAAGTTGAGCACAGTGTATTTTTACTGTGAAAGTCACAACGAACGTACACTGAAACATCATAACGCAATCATCAAGAAATGTTTGCCAACTTGTGAACTTTTTCGTTGCCCATAGTTAACCTAAAAATCGAGAAGTGACTTTTTTATCTTTACAACATCGAATGGTTACTTGATCTGACCGGAGTGAATTAAAATTAGTTTAAAAAGCTTTTTTAGTTGTTCGCTGCGTCGTATGCACGAATACGAACGCTTTTTGGAAAATTTGGAATTTATTTAAAAATCAAACTAACGCAGAGAGTGAATAGTTATGTGACTTGATGTTGTACTAAGTGCGTAAAGCTGCGCCGTGCTGCCTGATTCTACTTTGTATGTGACTCAAGCATAAGGCTTGGAAGATGACTTATCCTATTTTACGTACAATCATATTTTTCGACTCACCAAGTTATTCCCTGTGACCACAGATAAGTTAAGTCTATTTGGAGCTAAAAAAAATCGTTTATTTACTATAAAAATTTTAATAATTGTTATTGCATAATAAAATTTAACAGGTTTATATTGTTAGCACATCATTCGAATTATATTAACATGTACCAATATTTTTAAATTATTTCTAACGTAAAACCTTAAAAATCTCAATATATGTATGAAAAAATGGACTTATACCACTTTTAGATACAATGTACATATGAACATGGATAATTGAAGAAATCGCATTAAATTTAATATACCGGTAATCGCAATAGGGCCCCACATTTCCCTCGGCCCTGGGCTCCACATGTCTTAATCCGGCACTGCCTGTAAGTTAGAAAATACGTTAAACAGGCCCGTGCGCAGGATTGTATTAGGGGGGGGGGGGGAGGTGTTTTAGCAACTTCCCACAATACTCAATGTGAAAAAAAAGTCCTCACTTCCCAATGAAAAGAGGCCAATGGAGGGGGTTCACCTTTCCCCAATTTTTCTTAAGACTTAGCTTAAGACATCAAATCATCGTATCTTTAGCCTTAATACTGAGCTTAAGACTTAGCAACTTGAGACTCAGTTTAAGCACATCGAATTTCTTCCCCATGTTATGTCAAAAAATTTATTCTTCTAAACTTCGTTTATGCGAACAATAGGCGAACTTTAGGCGAACATTAAGCCAAATATTTTTTCTGTTAGTTACAAACTAACATTTTTAGAAATATCACAAAATTCATTCTTCTTAACTTCGTTTAAGCGAACAATAGGCCAACTTTAGGCGATCTAGTGTTACACAAACCTATCCTACGACTCCAGCGGTGCACCGAGAGTCGAAGACGAAGTCCGGTGCTGTTCACGGCGGTTGCAGTCCCAACAGCACACCCATCGAAACCCGTCAAACAAATAAGAGCGGCCTGTCAATTCGATAAACTCAACGAGTTTGCCGGTCTTAAAACGGCAGCAGCCTGTATCAAAAGACCAAAGGAGAAATAGTTAGTAAGCCCTAAGCATTCGCCGAAGTTATCGGAGCGGAAAGCCACCGCCTCTGTTAGCATCGAAAACACCCGTGTCACTCTGGCGTGCCAGCCAGGAATCAGCAGTGGTAGTCCCCAGCTCTCCGTTGATTGGTAATTGGAAAATCCCCAAACTTTCGTCAACACGTCAGAGTGGTGCGGTTCGGGATAGTCACCTGCCAAGCTCGTTCGTCATCAAAGCTATTTCAAACAAGTAGTCAGGTCGTACCTGAACTACCCGCCTTGATGCCTGCTCGGTATCGCGTGTTCATCGTGCAGTCGTAGGGTGACTGTCGCGCTGCTGTAGAGCATTGTCCGAGTGGACGAAAAACTACCGCCAGACGCTAGGGTTGGACGGCCAAGCGATACGACAAGATAAGATCAAGAAGTTGGTCCCCTTTTCACTAACTGTCACTGATGGTCCGGTGTACGTGTTTCATTTACTACGACATCTCTAGTTATTAAAGGACAGGCAATTGCGAAGCATTCTTGAATCCAAGAGTATAATCAAGTAGTGGTCGACGTAAATAACGCACCGACATTGCTAGCTTTACAATACGGATTGCAGCCCCAACTCTGTTGCGATGCTCAGTTGGCGCATGCAACCTTATTGCGGCAGTAGACTGGTGTAGATATATCACAAGTCGAGCGACAGTCCATCAACACCATTTGCCGGCTTTACCACGCTCCCACCAATCTGGTTTGCGTCTTGCAAACATAGACCGCAGTTTTGGTCTACACGACCTATGACCGATGCCTTGCGAGAATATGCAGGGGGCGACACTATCGCCTTAATGTCGACGCAACTTCAGCACAACCTGATTCGGAAATTAAATGCCGCTACCTGGTCTTACTTATTTTAGATCATCAATGAACAAATGAATAGACTGCTGAGCAACGATAGGCCAGTCCGGTCTGTGGACGAATTGCAACCGGCAACAGCGGGGAAAGCAGCCGTGAAACCACACTGAATTGCCAACAGAATTAGGGAATAAGATAATCAATATTTTCGAAAGTAATGGCTTACGTCAGGAATTGCTGCAACTGAACACTAAATATAAAAGAATGGAAAATATAAGAAATGAGCTTTCATACATTGCGCCATTAAGAATTGAACTAGGAGTAGATAATTTCCATAAAAACTGTTTCTTTTACTACATACCCATATTAGATACTTTAAATTATTTAATGAGAGAAGAAACTTTTTTTAAATTATTTCATGAAAGAAAAGATTCAGATGATTCCATACTCTATGATTATAACGATGGGTATATTTATAAAAACAATAACTTTTACAATTATTTCTTTAGCCACATAAAAATTTGAAATCATTCTTTTTCAAGATGAATTTGAAATTTGTAATCCTCTTGGGTTGTCGAAGGGGAAGCATAAGCTACTTGCAATTTATATGTCAATTGGTAACATAAATAAGAAGTACAGATCTGACATCCAAAATATTCAGCTTGTTATATTATGTAAAAGCGAAAACATAAAACGCTTTGGTTTTGAAAAAGTGTTAGTGCCTTTAATAAAAGATCTGTTGATTTTAGAAAAAGAAGGTATTGATATTCGCAGCCCTTTTACCCAACAAAGTATGATATACTATAGCTCATTGTTTGTAATGACAGGAGATAGCCTTGGCAGCCACCAAATTGGAGGCTTCGTACAAAACTTCAGTAAGTCAAAATATTTTTGTAGATTCTGTTTACACACTCAAAACAATCTCAAAGATTATGTTGTAGAGCCATATGGAATTCGCTCTAAGGAGAACTACAAATTGAGTGTACAAAATATTGACTTATTAGGCGATAATAATTGTGAAGGAATTAAATCTGATTCACCCCTTAATCAGTTACAAAATTTCCATGTTTTTAGTCCCGGGCTTCCTCCATGTATTTCACATGATTTATTTGAAGGAATAATTCCATACGATTTAATGCTAATATTAAAATATTTTTTTATGAATGCTATTATTTCACCAGATTATATTAATCAATCATTAAAGTTTTTTCGAAAGAAGTCTAAATTACACTTGTCGTTTCCAAAAATTGAACCCAAGTCAATAAATATTTCGGGAAAAGCTGATGAGATTCGACATTTAATTTTCTTATTGCCATTAATCTTGCTAGGACATATAAACAATTTGAAAGATCCTGTTTGGAAATGTTTAATTACATTGATAGAAATGTGTCGATTAATATGCTCTCCGGAAATAACATTACATCAAACTACCTTACTGTTACGTCGTAACATAAATTATTGTTACATGGCATAAAACCAGGAACTGATTTACCCTTCTTGGTATTTTGGTTCCTGTGTTTATGACATGATCTATAAAGATGGGAAAAAAACCTGCACATCTGTTTCAGACCTCTTTTCTTCTCTAATTAAAAGTGTTTTTACTACTTAATTGAGGTCGAACGGTGTACAGGATTTTCCCTATATGTAGGTAAGGCGACGCCTACTGAATGTACGGGCCAATTATACCGGTTCGGCGTAGTTTACCTTCTTGCAATATTGTCTTTTTAGTTAGTTAAATATAAGAACTCAGCAGGAGCGGTTGTCTTCCAATCAAGAAAAAATAAATAAATATCAAAAATACAATTCGTGTCAATTCATACACATTACCCCCACATTAGTCACTTACTATCGCATTATATTTCAGTTTATTTCGAATATAGAAATGAATGTTTCCCGAAACAGCCTTTACGACCGAAACATCATTACATATCACATTATCCAGACCTTATAAGGAAATTTGGTCCATTAAAAAATTTATGGACAATGAGTTTTGAACAAAAACATCAATACTTTAAGCATATAGCGCGTAACTCTAAAAATTTTAAAAATATAACGCACACTCTAAGGGCCGGTTTCACAGTCGAAGTTTAAACCAAACAATTGGTTTAAACTTAGGAATTTGTTCGTGATATCCTAAGTTTAAACCAAACTTTTGGTTTAAACTTCGACTGTGAAACCGGCCCTAAGTGTACGCCACCAAGAAATGCAATCGGGATGTTTTGGTGATCGTTTTAATTTACTGATTGATTCAAACCAGGTGGACAAATTTAGCCGTGATATTTTTAATATTGATATTCCTAATGAATTTATTTTTATAGCACAAAAAATTTCTTTTTTAAACACCGTACACATATATAACGATTTTGTTTTAGTTGGTTAGTTAGTATATAAGATCAATTTTTTTAAATGACTCGTATAGTAATGCAATTTTTTACGGTCAAGCTATAACCTTCGTTTACAATGAAAATTTAAGCTTATATGAAAGTTACATTGACGAAAATAGACATAATTTAGCGTACTTAAATTCCCTTTTAGTAAAAACGCCAATACTTGTTTATAAAGTTAAAAACAAACACTATTTTGCACCATTTTTTTCAATAATTTGTAATATTTAAAGAATATTTTTTTTTACCATGATGACAATCACAAATATAAAAAATATGATTTAATTTCTGACATAAAAGCCAATTATTTTATTAAAATAGATTACTTACATTAATTCAAAATGGATGTGGTAAAAGTGTGGAGCGCAAACAGAATGATTAAAAAAAGTATTTTTACGCATTTAAAAATCGTGAATGTTATTGAAAAAGGTATGTATAATTTTAATTATGTGCATTAAATTAAATATTTCGGAAATTTTATTTTGTTATTGTGCAGCTAACAACAATGGTATTGAGGGAAATTTGCTTGTGTTGGAGAGCGATGGCACAGAAATATGTGATGACGATACCCTTTCATATTTTGTGAAAGACAAGCAAATAATAATGATTTTGGGCAATAATGAACTCTGGCAAATATCTTTGCAGTTTAAATATCTTTGCAAATTTGGTTGTTGATGAATTAAGACAACTATCTTTTTATATTCCAATGAAAATTTTCCGAATGGTTGCTCACCAAGCATCTTCCAGGTATCCAGAGTCATTTATTGACAGAGATACTGACAGAAAAATAATTAGTATTACTCCAGTTAGTCTAATTACTACGATGAAAAATCGTAATAATTTTCTAAACATGGAACCTAAAAGACAAAAACCGAATCTAAGTCCTGACATACCAGTAAAGCAAAGGCGAAAAGCATCATTGCTTCAGCAGACATGTGTTAATTGGCAACCCGAAAATTGCGAATCGGGAGATTCTATAAGTTCTACGAAATATAAAAAACAATATTTGATAGATATTCACAGGAAAAGATCAAATATTACATCAAATGAACTGACCACTATTAAACTATATATGAAGGACACATTTGCTCCACAGAGGCTAGAACTTAATAATTTAAAAGAAGTGGCTACAATTAATGAATTAATGAAATCCTGGCCATATCTATTTGAAAAGGAATTTCTGTTTCAACACTTCAACCAGTTAATGGAACTGGATCACACACTTTTTAAGAGAAAATTCCTGACACAAATGGAAACAATCTATGAATTTTTTAAAGCATCAAAAAAGACGTCTTCTACTATAACGGAGGGCAGTCCAACATTAATCGTTAAAGCGGTTGCTGTGTATTTTGATGAAGAAGCTGATCTTCTATTCAAACGATTTGAGGTAAAAATAATTATATGGATGCACTTTGAAATAAACTAAGCAAGATTTTTTTTCCAGTTTGGTGTACAATTTGACGATATTGCTGCTGCAATACCAACCACTGCACCATGGCTTGCAATAGTTGGTAAGAAGACTCATCAAAAATATCAAGTGTATACGTAATATAAGTTTAATAATATTTTTTTTTTCTATTTCCTTTCGACGCAGAATTACATCCAAATACTCAAAACAAGATCAGTTATACTTTTATTGAAAAAACATTGATAGCGATATACGAAAACGCTGATTTTTTGGAAATTATGACTGAAATATTTTGTTTTTTCTATATCTTAAATAATATTTATCCACAAAAAAATATCGCAAACGATGGAGTTTTTATTTCGCTTTTGTTTTGAGTTTTACGCCGAAAATACACGAGGAAGAAAAAAACATATTAAAAATTTTAATAAAATAAACAATTTGATTAAAAAATTGGGAAAACAATAATATATAATGTAATAACTTATAATAATAATAATAATAATGTCCATGTGCTTTGTACACTTGAAAGAATTGTTATTGAAAGAATTGTTATTATTTTTTTATGTTAGTTTCTTTTAACTATTTTTTTGTATCATTTCTTATGTATTATTTTTATGAATAGAATATATATAATTTCATAAATTTCAAAAAACTATATTTTTTATTTTATAATAAGCCGTAATATATTGCTTTATCATTATTAACTCAATTCAATTTAAAACAGTATATATAAATATCGAGAAATTGCGTTTTTAATGAGTGTAATTATAAATCTAAATTAAATTTATAATTTTTACCTTATAAAATAGGAATTTTACACAAAAAGTGTTGCATACTCTGAGTAATAATTACGCCACTTTTGCTTATTGATTACGCAGCTATTGTACAATGATTACATCACAGATGCGTATTGATTACGCATATGTTATTTAATTATTACAACTAATTTGTGTAATGTTCTATCTAATTACACCAGCATGTAATTTTACCACCATTATCAATGGAAAACAGTTGCCATTTATAATAATGGTAAATTTACTCCAAAATTTCTTAGAGTGTACACGTCCCTATAAAAGGTTCGTCCGCCTTGATTCGGCCTCTTTTTTACAGCGACTAGGCCTGCCAGACTGTAATCACGGTAACTATCATATCAGAAAAGAACGGCGGAAACTTTTGAGTTCAGTCCTTACGCTGCGTCAGCTGGGGACTCATTTCTCATAGGTAAACATAAGCATCGAAATCATTATTTTTTTTTTTGTTTACGAAGCACCCTGACTTACCTCTATCTTCTTCTATCCTTCTCCCTCGATTTAGCAACGTTACCACCATTTATTATCAGCTTCGGATAAGCTTCATTTCCATCCACTTTTTTTTTTCCTCGCCAACAAACTCGCCAACAAGTCCTACATTCCTGCAAGTATCAACCTTGCAGCGATCGGCTGATCGCACTATCTATCTACTTACTCTGCAAGATAAATCCAGCAATAGAACGAGAACAACATCAACTATCTCGGCCTCCATCTAGATAAAAAACTTACATTTAATGCTACTATTTCCGCAAAAAAATGTGATATAATAAGCCAGTTCTTTTAAAAGGCATATTCTAGCCTATTCTTCTGTATGGAGCAGCAATTTGGGGAAAATGCACCTTTTCCATAACTTACCATTCTATTTCTATACATACCAGCTCTACAAATGCTATAATGTGTCTAAATCTTAAAACATTTTCCAAAAATTTACTATATCTTGCAAGCTTTCATTAAACCTACACCCAGAGAAAAACGGGGTTGTAAAATTAAGAAGTTTCTATGTTAAATTTACAATAGTCAACATTGATCAAATGCATGAACAATTTATAAAGTTTTCATGTTATTTCATTTCAATAAGTCATTCCTTCTATATACTTATGTTAATCCGAGTGGAAACAATATTAATTTAACCTAGAACGAAGTAAAGGTGGACATTGTCTATGTTTTGTATATGAACGTTTCACACATCATCAACATAGTTCAATGTTACGAACAAATTTCTAGGTAAAATCATAGCGATTCATTGACAGTTCAACGTTGTACTAGTATTTGGTCAGATTAAAAAGATGATGCAAGTGCCCTTCTTCATTTCTTTTAAATGTTCGGCATAAGCACGTGTTTTGTGGTGGTCCTAGTGTGTAATTACATATAATTTCAAGTTACTTTGCCAATTTATAATGGAGAATGTAAGTGAAGTGGTTCTTATGCCTATGGGTAATTTGGACTTAGATTTATACAATCTTCTCGTGGAATGGCAATTGGAATGCCTTTATTCGGAACTCGCAGGTATGGATTGATGGAACTTACATATGTTTGACTATAATCTGTAAGCTGTGATCAGTGACATCGAATTTTCTTTCAGAATCGGACATCACATTTGATTCTTTAAAATATCTGTCAAAGGACGATGTGAGAGATGTTGTAAAAAGTGTCGGCTTACGTGCCAAATTTCGTTTCAAGTTATTTAACTGGAAGAAAGAAAAGGTATTAAAGTTCTCATAACGTGATTGATTCTCTGTACCATTATTTTGTTTTTCGTATATAGTTTGGAATAGACGACGAAACTCTATCATTGAATTCAAGCATTATTTCGTGGCTAGAAACTTTAAAAAATTCTTCTACGCATTCTGCCGAATCCATCGTAAATCCAGTGGAAAGTATTGATACGGTAAATATACATTTAGTGATAAATTTTCCATAACAATACTTATATGCTTTCGTATTTTCCATTTATAGGAATTGGACAAAATATTATCATCGACTTTCAGGGGCCAGTCCTTTACTAGAATTCTATAAAAAGAATCAGAAGCTATTGGAGTTTCATCGCCAACAATTAATAACAATAATTTTGGAGGACGTAAATTATAACGGTCGCAAACTTACAACGAGTGATTTTATTGATTACTCAAATAAAATTATTTCCATTTTTCCCACCGAATGCAAAGTAAGTACCGTAATTTTTTCTTTACGACAACTAACAAATTTTAATAAATTTTTAATACAACTAGGAATATTATTTTGTACCCCGCCAAGGTAAACGAAACCCTAGGGGTAAGTTGTATGATAAATATTCAAACTTCAGGGCAAAATTTAAAAAGGTACAATGTAAGAAGCCTGCTGAAAAAGAAAATCAGAAGGATAACGAGTTTGACATCACCATAGCAGAAGCACTTAAAGCATCGCTTAAGCGCGACGCTAGTAGCTGGACAGACGTTAAGGACGCCTGGGAAAAAACGTTTTTGCTGAGGAAGCGAGACTTAGAAGCAAAATTGCTTAAAAACGTTCAAATTCTGCAAGAGTGGCCACGGTATAAGGATGCAAATGGATTTGAACTAGTAAGATAGTATTTTTTAATGTTTTAATTAGCTTTTAATATCTATCTATATTTTATTGTGTAATCCTACAGATAGAAATTGACTTTCGGTTACTATTTCCCGGCAAAGAGCGCCTACTTTACTCCAAATGGGACAACTTTAAAGAAAAAATTTCCAGTTTTTATGATTGTCAAATTCGTGACAAATCAAGCCGTGAACTTTTGAAATCATGCAGAGACCTTACTTTAATAGGTATGTACTCATTTGCATAAAATGGTCGATTTCCAAAAAATTAAAACTAATACAAAAAATATTTGTAGGATCTATTGATTATGCGTTTGCATTGCTGCTTAATGCTGTAATTGCTCCGACCGCTCGTTTCAAGGACAAGTCCGGGAAGTACAACCGAAAAGCGACTATAAAGGACGCCCAGGAAAGTTTTATTTTAAATTTACAGTGCATAAATAACTATCAAGTTAAAATAGCTGAGATTGTGTCAAAATATTATAGTTCAGGATATACTTTACAACCTTTTATTCTAATAGTAGGGCCGGATCCCTTTAATATTCAAGATTTGTACGTTTACTTTGACCAAACATTATTTAAACTTCAATCCATTCTTCAGTGTTTAGATGTATGTTTTAAGATTTTTCATGTCTTAAATCTGGAATATCCAAAAATATGTGAAGGACCTTGGACCTTCATTCAAAAATGTTTCTATGAAATTCATAGCCCGCACGATAACAATAATCCAGCTATAGCTTGCTTACTGAATGCAATGACAGCTGAATAAATCATTATTCTATATTTCAACTGTAATTTAGTAGTTAATCTTTATTGAATTTTTCTTTAACTAGTTTGAACACATTGATAATTTCAATAATTAATATGTATGAATGCTTTATATGCAGGGAAAAGTTCCCTTTAGTTGCAAATCTGATAGATCATTTCAAATACTTGCATTGTTTTAGCTGTTATAGTACTATCAAGTGCATGCAAGGAAATTGCTATCAATTATTTTCTTCCTTTAAATCTTTTCGATCACATTTGAATAAGGTAAACGCCCCTATATTGGGCCATGCCCCTAAGTTGGGACACTCAACTTCAACATGAAAAAACAAGCATAATTATAACCATTCTTATAAAGCAATGACGTCACATTACGACTAAACCTGTCAACTGTTCATCCGAATGCCTCTCATTGTTCATTCTTTTGTTTCCTTTGAACTGTGTGGTTTAGAAGTGAGAAGTGAATATTTTTTTCTAAATTGAACTGCTGTCTAACTGCATTTGCTAAGGGTATTTATGTTTTTTTTAATAAGTATTATTTAGTGATAGTGTTATTTTAATGTTTTTAACGACTAATACTATTAGTATATTGTTCATAAAAGGGCTGACATCTATCATAGTTGTAATTTAACGTAATTTCATCTGAGTACGAGGGTGGCCCAACATAGGGACACAAATTTGGCAAGTGAGCCTAAGTTGGGCCGGGTGGCCCATCTTAGGGCCATGGGCCCTAAGTCCGGCTGATGATTCCAATGGAATGCCAAGATCAATCCAAACCTATCGATATACTTAACTGCTATTGTTCGATAGCCTGGCCCTATATTGGCCCCCCCCCTGTCCCAATATAGGGCCACCTGGCAAATTTGTGTCCCTAAATTGGGCCACCCCTTACTCATATGAAATTAGTTGTGCCCCGACATATGGTGTCCTTCTTAAAATTTTTTATAAAGTTTTTATGTGAATCTATTGTTTGATGCAATTGTTCTCATTTACAGCACTATGAACGCTTCCAAGTATATAAGGCATACCGAGAAAAATGTTTTGGATGCTATACAAGAGATGGAAAAAGGGATGAGCTTAAGAAAAGCCTCCAGAAAATATAATATTCCCCGTTCTACGTTGTATCGTAAGGTAAAGGGCGGTTGTAAGATTGCAACATCATTTGGTGTTCCTACTCGTTTTACATCGGAGCAAGAAATGCTTATAGTTAGATGGGTATTATCGATGGCTGAGGCAGGGTTCCCTATCTCTAGAGAGACATTTATGTATAGTGTTTATAAATTAGCACAAGAGTATGGTATTACATTTGGGGAAGAATCACATAGACCTGGACGCAGATGGTATGAACTATTCATGGCTAGACATCCTGAAATAGTACAAAGAACCAGTCAAAACCTGACAGCTCAGAGAAGAGCCGTTAAGCAAGAGGACCTGAACCGCTGGTATAAGGAGGTGGAATCATATTTTGCACAAAATAATCTACAAACAGTATTTCAAGACCCTTCCAGAATATTCAATACAGATGAAACAGCTTTCTTTCTAAATCCCAAACCCGGAAAAGTGTTGGCTGCAAAGGGCTGTAAAAGTGTTTATACTGCAGCAGGAGGGGATGAGAAATTGAATATGACAGTCTTGGTAACTGCAAACGCGGCAGGAACTCTGGCTCCTCCCATGGTGGTGTATAGATACACGAGAATTCCACCGCTAATTGCAGCAGCCATGCCACTTGACTGGGCGATAGGCAAAAGTGAAAATGGGTGGATGACCCAGGAGTTATTCTTTGAGTACATAGCCAATTTTTTCGAACCTTGGCTAACAAAAAACAAAATAGAAAGACCTGTAGTTTTTTTTATGGATGGGCACATCTCACACTTGTCTTTCCATCTAAGCCAATTTTGTAAAGAAAAACAAATTGTCCTAGTGGCTTTGCTACCAAACGCAACACACTTACTTCAGCCCATGGATGTTGCGGTATTCCACACACTAAAGGCATCATGGAGGCAAAGAGTTGCCGATTGGAAAATATCTAATGAAGGTGCACAGGTAACAAAACAAGTATTTCCTAAAATCCTTAAATCAGTTCTAGAACATCTTCCCAAAGACACAATAAGAAGTGGCTTTAAGGCATGTGGGCTCGTGCCATGGGACCCCAATGTTGTAAAAATTTCAGAAACACCAAAAGTCGTCTCCCAAACTGTAAATCTCCATAAATTAGAAGATGCAAAAACTTTTCTAAAAACTTTAGAAAACAAAATCACTGAATCTAAATTGGGGGAATTCCAAAGGAATGTTGGAGACTGGATAGGAGATGTTAAGGATTATTCCTTGTTTCACATGTGGATGAAAGCGAAGCAAGACGTTTTAGAATTCCGCCAGCCTGAGGCTGGCCTGTCACCTTCCACAATACAAACTTTAAATGATAGTACAGGACAGTCTCCAGATTGTAGTGGTTCATTAACACCTTATCCTGCCCACTTACAATCTCCAGGCCCATCAACTGCTAATGCCCACATCATGCAAACACCACGCCCATCAACGAACAGTGATCCTGTTACGATGCAAACTTCAACTACCGCGGTCTCAATCGATCCTTCAATTCCTACACCCTTCAAGAGGACATTATTTTGGCCAGGAGAAAGTAGCACGGCGAAAAAAAAAATTAAGAAAGAAAAATTACCAGCTGTAGTAACTTCGCCGCAGATGATAGCCTATTTTTCACAGAAAGAGGGAGCCAAGCAGCAAAAACTTCAAGAAATTGAAAATAGAAGAGCTTTACGACGTCAAAAACTTGAAGAAGCCGAGAAAAAGAAGAAGGCTAGACAACAAGAATCAACATCTTCTTCATCCTCGTGCGCTTCTTATGCCGAATCTGACAAGTCACCAATGACAGGATATGATAGCGGTAGTACCGATTTTGGAGATCCGTATGACGGCGATACCAATTTAAAAGAAGGCGATTTCGCAATTGTTCAATTTGCTGGAGGAAAACGGGGTAAAACATCGTTCAAATATCTTTGCGTATTGCAACAAATTTGCGAAGATGGAATACGGGTTCAAGCGCTGAGGTCAAACGGAAGCAACAAAATGTTTGTGATTATCGAAAATGATATAAGTCTCATCTCCCCTCAGCAAATCGAATGCATTGTTCCAGCTCCAGAAGTTATTCAAAAAAATAGAAAACTTGTATATTCATTTAAAAAAAAAATAAATGTTAAAGAAATGTAACAATTTAACTATTATATCATACATATGTACTTTCTTACTTTAAATAATTTAAAAATTTGAATTTTATATATCTTTGTTTTTTTTTTTGTTTAGTTAAGTATTAAGTGTATAAGAATAACTTTTGAATTGAACTACTTCTCCATTATACACTATAAACTCAATTAAAGATTGAATAAAATTAGAACTATATTTAAAACAAGTACCAATATACTTTTTTGTTTTTTTTTCTTTAATTAAGTATATTATAAGTAATTTTCAAACTCGTCAACCATTTCAATGTAATCCTCCATGAGAATTCGATGTGGGAATGTTAATAATTTGCTTATTACATGCTTAGTTGCCACCTGATGAGTGTCCCAATATAGGGGGGCCCAATTTAGGCACACCATGCTAAAAGGTGTCCCAATATAGGCACACTGACTAAGTAAAATTAATAATTTATTTTAATTATAAGATAACTTTTTACATCAAATATAACCAGTGATTATTTTCAAGCAAGGTTAGGGTCTGCGTTTAAAAAAAAAAACGTGTGTCTACCTTTTTTCAAAACTGAGAAAAGTTGAATTAAGTCCTTAAGTGTCCCATTATAGGGGCGTTTACCTTAATGTTCACATTAGAGTTTTTGATGGTAGTGAACCACAACATAAAATTAATGAAACTTTTGACGATTTAGTTAACGCTGAACTTAATGCACCAAGTATTCCAGATTGTGGTGAAAACCAGTTGGAACAAGTCAGCACTTTATATAATATAACCGATTTAAAAATAAAAGCCCTTCATTTTTCTTTAATGTTATATTCGGAAGACTATATGCCCGGAAAAGAAGTAGAAAAAATTCAAAAGGTTACTACAGAACTATGTTTTAAATAAGTATATACATGTAATATTTTTGTATAATTAATTCGTAATTTTAAATAAATGAATTATTAATGAAATCAACATACTCATTGTTTTTATTCAATAAATAATAACAATATTCAAAGATTTCTTTCGGAAAAGGTGAGTAGTATATTGGGTAGCAAAAGTTCGTATATCAAAGTACATAAAAATAAAGTAATATAATTGTCAAAACGTTACCATGTCGTAGTAAAACTGTGGATTACCAAGGTATAATTATGCCTGTATCAAAGTTAAAGCATGACGAATTTATGGTAAAACTATTAACGAACGTGGTTAAGACGTTGATATTGAACTCATGAAACTACAACTAACATCTATGAAATAACTACGGATGTGGAACATTTCGTGAAAGTCTATTCCATGCTTTAACATTGGTTCCGAGATAAAATCAATTAAAATCGTAGTAAATTTAATCTATAAAAATGTATTTTTGTCGCGAAATATTTATGAATATCCTAACAAATTAACTTGATGATTTCACTGTGATTATGGTTATTTTATGAAGAAACATCAATGGAGCCATTTCATGTAGTAAAATAGTAAAATCATAACTGTTTTTCAATAAAATTAGGTTGATTTTTCTCTGGGTGTATCCTTAGTGTTCTCGGTTGTTTTTGTTGTTCTAATCAGAAAAGTTACCCCTCAAGGCAGCGCAACTTCAGCACTCAGACAATGATTTCCCATTGCACTCGGGTCACCCAGTCTCTACCCGAACTTTAATATTTTACATGAGCCTAAGATACTTGTAATCTAAGTCTTTTTTATGTGTGATAAATTTCCACAAACTTAAATTTAAAAAAAAAACAAAATTTTAAGAAGAAAAGAGCTAAAAACAATAATAAAAATAAAAACAAAATTATTAAATTTTTTATTTTCTTAATTCAATAATTTTTTTAAATTCTTTCACGAAACACTAACAATGTTATCGATATAAATGTTCTTGGTTATTGTTAATGAAATAGTGTTGAAGAAAACTCATGATTTTAACTTTATTTCAGTACTTTATTTTTTATTTTACAAAAACAAAAATTAATAATTGCTGATATTTTGAAGGTGGTAATGAATTCCTATAAATTTATTTTATTACAGATTTCAATATCTACTGTTAGGAAATTCTATACAAAATTACTTATTATTTCAACTAAATAGAATTATGTAATTTTTTTTAAATAAAATAAAAAAAAATCTATTGATTAATTATGCATTTCTAGTTATGAAGTTCAATATAATTTCATATGTAGGTATGTACATCGTTGATATTTTGACTGAAGTGACCATGTCAAAAATTAGCAAATTTATTCTTTTTTTTTCAATATAAACATTTTTAACGATTTGAAACGGAATTTTATTTTATTAAAAATGATATCTATTTAAATTATATGTATCCATTTAGTAACTTAGCAATATTTCATGTATTTGTCAATTTATGTACATTAAAAAAAATTATTTTAACAAAAGTTTTGGTGGTCATTTAGTCTGAATACGGACGATGTAGCGACATTTTCATGATTTTATTACTTATTACTTCTTAACGGTATCTTCCCGAATCTAGCGTATGATATCTTTTTGAAACCTTTGAAATTTCTTCCACTTTTCAAAACCTATTATAATTTAAATTCATATTTTAGTCTAGAATATTACGTATAGTTTGGGTTCTACGACATTTCGGAATGAATTTCAGATTATGTTTCAGAATTGTTTTTTGTATTTTTTACGTTCTAATTACTTCAGCTGAGTCAAGTTGTGTATTTCATACAAATTTCAACTCAACTGGAAATTCCGTGAAAACTAACTCGCCATGGATATGAAAATGTAGTGATGTGATAGTTGCCCAGTAAACAGAAGAAGAAGTTCGACGGGAACTCAAATATTGGGGGCAAATATTGAGGTATCTACAATAGTATAATATTACGATCAATGGAGAAAAAAGGTTTTTTTTAACAAATTTATGGAGAAAACCGATACTTTTTTCGCTCCAAATGGATATAAATGGTATTACGAACAACAGTTTTGAGTTTTTTCCACGAAAGTTACTCATATAAAGGTTCCCACACACTGACGCGATTTATTCGCTGACGCTGCGATTATTTTGCAGCAGTACATTCGCCTTCATTTATTTACATGGCAACTAATGAGAATGGCCGCACCGCTGGAAAATAATCGCAAATAATCGCAGCGTCAGCAAATAAATCGTGTCAGTGAGTGGGAACGTTAATGTGTTTTAATTCGCCATTCAGTTTGCGAGTTTCTATCGAACATGCCGATTTTAATATCTGATTTGAAATAATAAAATTGTGTTTAGTCTTAGTTTACTAAGTGTTTTGAAAAGTGGTATAAGAAGATTGTTTGTGATGTAAGATCTTAGCGTTATCGTCCTGGTTGTGGATATATAGTCATTTTCTGGCAAAAACACAATTAGGGCTTTTTTTACTTGAATGTAGGAAATTTTGTCAAAGTTCACATTTAGGAAGTCTATAGCGGTACACCCTGTACAACAGAGTGCTTACTGAAAGTTAAAATAAAATATATTTCAATAAGCTATTAGAAAAATTTTGATTTCTTGATGATGAAAGTATGCAAGTTTTACAGTTGCATAAAGGATTTTTCGTGAAGTCTTTTGATTTCTTGAAAATGAATGTATGTAATTTTTAGATTTATTGATATCTTGAAGGTATACATATCTTTGTTAGAGCCATGTGTAACCAAACCATCCCAGGTTTGATCTCATTCACTATGGGAATGATAGACATATGTATTATACCACCACGTAGGTGATGAATTTTAATCTAAATATCTGTACGCAATCTTACCCTGTAGAAATTTTTGACATAATGCCTTCATATATGTCCGAACAGAATATTTAGCAAATACCTGATTATCATTCGGAGTTGCATTAAGGATTTTTCGTGAACTTCTTGATTTCTTGATGATAAAAATATGCAAGTTTTACACTTTTAAAATTTAAAATTCATAACACTGACATGACGACTTACAGGACCGACGTAGACGAACTAATTTAAATTAATTAATAATTTAATCAAAAATAAAACAAAAAGTTAACATTGCAGAAAAACCTAGTCGTATTTTTTTTTTATTTTTATTGATTTTCTTTCTTAGTTTGGTGAACAGTATAATTTTTTTTCGTGTGTTATGTTTTTCAGTTTTCTTTTTGAGGCCTTATATCATAAAGATTTTTTTTTGTTGATGCAATGAAAGGCTAAAGGCCATTATATAAAATGAACCCTCGCGAGTGAGTTTTCCTGACCCTAAACCTCTAAATGGGGCCAGAACGCAGGTGGGCAGACAGGGCGCTACAACACCAGAGCGCCCTGACAAGTCACCAAGTCGTGCCATCCAACGCTTCTCGGTCTCTCATGACCTATTGGAAAAGATATCCCAAATTTTAACCCCCTAGATAAGTCGACGTGATTCATTTTTGTTGTACAGGCCTAGGGTTAATGGCCTGACGTAAGAGCAAGTACCCCCCCCCACACTGCCGTAGCTAGTCCCAGCCTCCAGCAAGCGCGTCGCTCCAGCTCTAACGTCAGCCACCAATTCGAACGTAGGCGGAATCGGCCCATTGTTTCCCGTACCTTACCTTTCCCTTCGAATATTTTGACTTTTTCAAGTCGAAATATTTACTTTAAGGCCTCCGTTCACAACAGCATAAAGGATTTTTCGTGAAGTCTTTTGATTTCTTGAAAGTGAATGTATGTAATTTTTAGATTTATTGATATCTTGAAGGTATACATGTCTTTGTTAAAGCCATGTATAACCAAACCATAGAGCTATAACTAACGGAGATCGCAAAGCGCCGTTTCTGTATAAAGCACTGTGAAGCATTTTGAAGTTTAAGCAACTTTTTTTGTATGAAGCGTTGCATGCCCGGTGGCAGTGAAATGCAAATATTAGCCTAATATTTAAAGGTTGGGTTTTTTTTCTTTTCAATACCGGGGTTTAACATATATGTGAGTAAGATGCTGATAGTAGCATAGTAAATATAGCCGGTCCTTTGCGAGAAAACCTCCGGCTTCAAAAAAGTCGCTGCACGTTATCTTCATTATACATATAGCTCTATGAACCAAACCATTCCAATTATGATGTTTCTACCTCTCTATTCAATCGGGGAATAGCAGATTGTAAAGGAACTGTAGATGAAAATCATGCTCTAATATATGCATTAAATATTCTCCTCAAGATATTAAAAATAGGTCATAGAAGCAGTGCTGTTGTCGACGAGCACATCCCAATATCCTTGATACGTGCGGGTACAGGAGTAGCCTTCAGACAGTTCGCACTGACTCACAGGAATACGGACCCAGTAGTAAGTTTCAATAGAACCAACTTGCTCAATTTAAAACAATCCATAACACATGATGTTCACATTACATACACATATACCATAAAGATGTCATCTACGATTAATAAAGTACAAGTCAGAACTCCTATTTTATGTAAAGATTAACTATAATATATGAAACCATAAGTTTTTCCAATTCTAAATTCCTATATTCAAGATAAACTCATTCAATTAAACCGTCAACCAAATCCGTAGGAAAAGCAAAGATGACATCTAATTCTCTCCATTTAACCCAAACCTCCAGTAGTGCTCTCATAAATATCAGGTTAATTAGAATATTTTTTAGAAGGATTCACATGATAACACATGCCCCTATCAATTAGTTTTAGGAATATAATAAAATATTCCCCTTAATTTAAAATTCCACAGCAACATCGAAGGATCAAACTAGGAAAGACATATAAGTCAGATACAAAAATTTATATCATAAAGGGATACAAAAAGGGATAAACGGCATATAACAATGGGAAAAGTACACCAAGGAGAAAATTTAAAGATAATCGTAGAGATCGAAACAAAACACAGAAACAACTAACAGAAGCTAATTTTACTTTGAAGGAGAACAAAGGAGCATTGATAAACCTTACCAACATTAGAATCTATAATCTGATGAAAATAATACTAGGATATAGACCAAGGTTTCCGTTCTCCTCATCAAAAATAGAATCCACGAGTATGGAAATCCTCAACTTAAACTGTTCACTAGAAGAAGAGGAATCAGAATTTTTCATTTATGATCATTGGAAGGATAAAATGGAAAGATTCAAAGAATTGATGAAGGTGACCAAAAGATCTTGAAAGCATACAAAATTACAAATGAATTTCTAAGAAAACATAGTAATGAGATGATAATGGAAGCTGACAAAGGTAAGATAACCATTGCTATAGACAAAAATGATCGAAAGGTGGAAGATTTTCTAAAAGAAGGAATAAAAAACAAAAACTTTTCAAAGCAACACAAAAATATAAAACAATCCTAAAAGGCAACACAAAATCAGCATTTAATCTGATTAAGAAATATATAAACATGAAAGAAATAACCAACTGGGAAATGCCAAATTTAAAAAAGGAAATATACAACTATTTTTTGGAGTACAGCCCTCTGGCTACTCTTGTATTTATCTTTTGAGTATAGCCCTCTGGCTCCTCAACTATTTTTGGGAGTACAGCCCATCGGGCTCCTCTGGCGTGGAGTATAGCCCCACGGGCTCCTCCGATCAATCGGGAGTACAGCTCAAAAGAGCTCCTCTGATCTGCGAACCATCGAACTAATACCACATGGCAACCGTGACAGTCTAAAGAATGAATTCCTGGAAGGACTTCAACGAAAAATTCGATAGGCTATTCGAATTTGCATCTAAGGAGGTAGTAAAAACAAAAAGCAGAGCAGCCGAATAACAAAAAGAAGGACGTTATATCCAACAAACTCTCCGATCCCCAAAAACGTGATTGCGCAGCCAACATCAACCAACGCAAACGAAGAAAAAAACCTTGGACTCAAAAAACTAACAATAAAGGAGTATAAAAACCGACAAACAAAGAGGACCACCGTGACACAGCCAACCCAGTTCAAGAAGAGGCGAGCCGGAAAGAAAGTGCGGGCAAAAAACCAAATCCGCGAATTCAGCGAACTTGTGAAAATAGCCCCAACCGACGAAGCAAAAAAATCTTATAATATTGCTCGCAAAAGCAAAAAAAAGATTTAAACTTTTTAAAAAAATTTAATAATATTCACAATAATAAGACGACGATAACATCCACTTAAAATATGTAAACAAAATTTTTTTATGTATAATTAAATAGAATAGTATCACACATTATTCAGTATTTCTTTCTATTCTCAAACAAAATAATTTTTTATACACAAACAACAAAATGGGAAAAAACCCAATCAAAAACTGTAGACAATACAGGCGAAGTAAATAACTATATAGAAATAAAAGATTTCGTTAACATTGTCAATAACGAAATAGTAATACTGCTTTACGTATTAGTCGGTACTAACATCCTCAAGCTACTCCACATTATCTATAAAATGCATAAAAAGGGACTGAAACGTAAGTACCAAGACACAATTCAAATTAAAACATAGTTGCTAGAGAAATAGCTCATCATTCCTAATTATATCTTCATGAAGAAATTATACGAATTAAATGCAGCACTTCAAACGATCCTAACCAATTTCAATAAAAGTAGAAACCGACCCTACATCGAGAAAACGCTTAACGAAAAATTTAAACAAACTTCAGAAATACTTAAGAGAGCAACGGAATATATAAAAAACGTTGAAACTACGAAAGAGGCTGCAACAAAAATAGAAGAATTATACGGAAGCATAAAAGGCACTGCAGCCCAAATATTCGATTTAATAACAAAAGACGACAAAATGGCGTTATAAAAACAGCGACGTCCCTCATTAAACATTTCGACGATAACAACGACGATACCGAATCATTCATAGAGTCGATAAAATTACTGGATGAACTAACGCCCGAAGAAAATAAAAATATAATGTTAAAATTCATAAAAACACGCATAACCGGCAAAGCAAAATACTCCATAGGCGAAGATACAAACACAGTCAGGAAGTTAATAGACAAACTAACACTAAAATTCTCATATAAATTACCGTCTGATGCAATATTAGCGCAGATTAAAATGTGCAAACAAGGCCAGGCAGAAATGACAGACTTCTCAAAGAAATTAGAAGAAAAGAAAAAATCGTTTCTGGTGATACAGCAGAAAAACTAGCAGAAAAATTCACAGTACAATCATTTATCGAGAATGTATCAAATCATGAAACATCATTAATTTTACGCGCAAGTACACTAAACTCACTATCAGAAGTCATAGCAAAAGCAATTACAGTAGATAAGCCGCAAACAAGTAAAATTTTCTACATAAACAATCAAAAGAATTACACAAATAGGAATCAGCAAACTCAAAATGGAAATAACTTCCAATTCCAAAAAAACAACAACAACAACCAGAATCAGCAACAACAGAACTGGAACCAAAATCAATACCGAAGGAACAATTCCCAAAACCAAAATAACTACCAGCAAAACTGGAATGACAACGACCAAAATCAAAACAACTATAGAGGACTGTTACGTCGTAACATAAATTATTGTTACATGGCATAAAACCAGGAACTGATTTACCCTTCTTGGTATTTTGGTTCCTGTGTTTATGGTATGATCTATAAAGATGGGAAAAAAAACCTGCACATCTGTTTCAGACCTCTTTTCTTCTCTAATTAAAAGTGTTTTTACTACTTAATTGAGGTCGAACGGTGTACAGGATTTTCCCTATATGTAGGTAAGGCGACGCCTACTGAATGTACGGGCCAATTATACTGGTTCGGCGTAGTTTACCTTCTTTCAATATTGTCTTTTTAGTTAGTTAAATATAAGAACTCAGCAGGAGCGGTTGTCTTCCAATCAAGAAAAAATAAATAAATATCAAAAATACAAATCGTGTCAATTCATACACATTACCCCCACATTATTCAAGGACAATATAACACAAACAACAGAAGCTACTAAAGCGAATCAAACCAAAACCAACAAAATAACTATAACCAACAAAATAACTACACCCAACAAAATACAAGAACCAACTATGGAAACCAACGTAGACAAATAAACTACATCGAGTCGGGGCAATATCAAAACCCTCAGCCGGAAACAGAACTGCACCCGACTGGGTGACAGCTAATCAAACGAAACGATGTCTTCACAATAAACACCTCGTTACACAACTTTGTAAAAACATACTGTGAAATGTGTAATACAACATGTACATTCATAGTCGATACCGGCGCAGATATCTCAATATTTAAAAGGGAACGCATAGATATTAACCTACTGTATAACCCAAAAAAATCCTGTACCATACAAGGAGTTACGGGCCTTACTAAATAATCAATCGGCGAAACCCTACCCCCATACGCTTCAACAACGAGGCTATCATCGAACATACATTTCGACAATACAAATACAAATAAGTATACCATCAATACTTATTTCATAATACCATTGATACACTGGTGGTATACTTTCCAGTGTGGTATGATCATGATATAGGAAACTAGATACGATGATACATCAACAATAGGTAGTATGCATTGACATCAGCTGTTTACCTGTCATTCTGGTAGTAACTGTCAGATTAAAATTGAATTTGCATTTGAAATTCGTGAATTAATACGGTCGTTTCTAAATTTGTCACGCATTCAAGTGCAATTAGAAGTTTTAACCGCGCGAAGAAAACGTTTACAAGAACGTGCACTTCGAGCTAAACGACGAAGTGCTAAGCTCCGCCGGAGAGCAATTTTATTGATGCTTAAAAGATGTAGAATGCGTTCTATATGGTCATTTGTAAGGTACTAATGGCTATATTAATATAGTGATTTTATAATTTTGCAATCCTCAGGTAAAGACGTCAACATTTTGGGAGAAGGAAGTTCCACTAATGAACGATATTCAGTTTAAAAGTGCGTTCCGTGTGAGTCGGGAAACTTTTAATTTTCTGTTAAAAAAATTGGGACATTTTGTAACGATCCACTGTGGCAATACTACGCCACCGATTCGTGATAAAAATACTTAACGCGCGCAGCGCCAGATCTATCGGCGGCGGCAGAAAAAAATAACATCCAGCAGCGAGAACGATCTCTCGCCTCAGTCGATCCCCGACCAGCAGCCGTTCAAGACGTCTTCACCGCAAGAAGTATTTTTCTAAGTGCGCGCACGAGTCTATTAAGTTTTCGGCTGCGCCGCCATTGATTCAATTTTTTTTTTCTTTGGCTTCGTCTTCCTGAGTTCCAAGGACACAAAGGAAGCACAAATTAGCGGAAGCACGAAATCGTTGCACAACGCAATCGAATTGCAGGAGAATTACGGCCATAATACCACAGTAGTAAGGTGAGTCTTGATTTTAAAAAAAAAAAAAAAATTGGTCGTTCCGAGCCCACGCGTGTTCACCGTTGTCCACGGACGCCCTATATGCATACGCCGGGTACCCGCATGCTGAATACTTTACCGTTCGCGCACCACCGAAAGCCATAATATCCGAATATCCTTTTCAAGACGGCGCAACGTTGTGCGTGTTCTAAATCCAGGAATTCGCGATCTCATCCCGGCCGTTAGCTCAGAAATAACGGCAACCGAATCAAATGTTTTTTACGCCCCGAAATCTAGTTGCCGCTTAAGTGAAGGGAGACCTAAGACCACCTAGCTGCCATTAGAAGGTACACGTGACAAGTGCGCCGACTAGATCTTCCGCATTATTAAGTATCGTAGAATTCGAGAACGCGTCTTGTCAGTCATAAAGCCGGGCAGTAAAACACACATCGAAGACCAAGTTCCGTCGTGTGCGTGTGTGTGTCGAGCGTGTGTGACTATGACTAGTATTGTGATACCGGCCGCTCGCTGAAACCCGGGCTGTCAATTTTAGTAATGTGTTCTCTAGTGATTATCAATCGCGAAAGTGTCCGTTCGTCCTCTGCAATTGGTATTATCGCGGACTAAAATGACTAACATCAGTGCGTTGTTTGGTTGCGGCCCGCTTAAGTCGGTCCCGTGGTTGTATGCATAGTGCACGTACGCCCGTACAAATAGCAGGGCAACAGCTTAAGTCATGGTATTTGTTTTAGCAGCACCTCGTCCGCTAAAGAACACATGTTCGCTTAGTCAGCGTAAATTAATTCGGGTATATAAGGAAATAAACAAAAAAAAAAAAAAAAAATCAACATGCCGCCGTTCACAGCCGTCGTGTGACAATCTTGATCGCTGAAATCAGTCTCCACCACGCAGTCGACTTCCACACCCCACTGATGGGGAAAAATTTGTAGCCACCACCGGAGGCTATGACGACGAATCGACAGATAAACAGTATTCATCAATAGCTTCCACCACAGCCAATGCAGCACCGAAAACTTCAGTGTTCATCGACAACATCAACCGCAACCACTGCAGTAACAACATAGGCAGCAACGGTAACTTCAAACCTGGCAGCAGGTGCGGCAACAACGTCAACCACGACCGTACCCCTACGTCATCGTCATAAACAGAGCGAAACCAATCGAAACTGCACCAGCTATAACTGTGCCACCAGTGGCTAAGGTTCTACCGCAACAACGGCTTCATCCTCAGCATCCACCTACGTACTTACATCCGTATCATATCCGCACCTACTACATTCCAACCCAATTCAAGGACTGAACAACGAACGCGAAGGTTAGTAGAAATAGTTTTTTTTTTTTTTGTGATACGTTCGTTTACGTCTCTCTTGCAGACAGCTATAATATCAAGCTTCCAGAACCCCATCCGGTACAGCCGTGACGTATCGCTGAACCGGCAAAAGAAGAGAAGGAAATGGAAACCCGTTGGAAGACCGGCTGCCATCCCATTAGACACCCTCACCCGACATTAGAAACAAACCACGTCGATGGTCGACCAACCAGGAGCCGCAGCAACAATAGCATCTCTTGCATCAACAGCCAGAACCTTCACTACTTCAACAGCAACGTGGCGGACACCAGAGGAAACCATGATCACACACCAACGACTGCTCTTGCATTCAGCTGAGCAGCAGCTTCATCGACAGTTGTATTACATCTACTACACTTGTCTTCCATGTTGTAACAACACCAACGACAATCAAATAACCAGCTAGCACTTCTTCATTTACCTCCATCTCCCCATCATCACCTATACCATTCGGGATCAACACCAACAACAACCGTTCATCGACAGCCTCAAGGAAGGGATTCTCTACGAAACATCCACAAAACAATTGAAAGGATTCACCACACAAAACTAAAACAAACAACAATTTAATTTATTTCTTGACTTAATATTTTTTGTTAAAATTGTTGATTAGTAAGTACGGAAGTCTACAGAAATTTTCCTTTTGAAATACAAAAAAAAAGAGAATGAAACATAATGGAAGTTACTTGTAAGGAAAGAAACAAAATAATATGCATAGTTTCGATTTTACATCGTATCAATTTATTAATGGTAATTTGGAGATGAAAAGTAAACAAAATAAATTTAAAACATCCTACATTAGTCCATAATTTCAACAACAAGATGTAAAATGGATTTTCAATTACAAACTTGTGATAATTGTCACCTAAAACTATTTTTGAATTATATAGATATGGAATTAAACACACCCTAAGGGACTAATAAATTATATTGAAGTAAAAGAATCAAAAACTATTTTATATTAGTAGAAGAGGATTGTTTCATGGGTCATTTTGAAATGGAAACGTTCAATGGACGTGTTCACATCGCCAAATTATTCGCTACAAAATTGTGTGAACTATGCAAAATAGGATTAGTTATATACCACCCGGATAAGGTGTTTCGGTAATCGACAATCCCAAGTAATAACGAAAAAAAAAAGGGGGGAATCATACGGGCCGCGTTGAGATACAAGACCATAGGATTCGCACCATATGGAATGATAGGATTTAGAGTGATGGAGACAAAGCGGAGTTATTATTAAAAGAGCCATGATTGATTCGGCAATGAGAACTCATTATTATCCAGGACCACCCTCTTTGCACATTGATTTAAAAAGGGAGCAGATTCACTATTCCGATCGGACCAAGCCCAATGAAATTGCCAAACGATTTCTTGTTGGAAAATTGTTGGTAGTGGCATGGCATTGGTCCGGCAATAGCCTGGCCATCTGTAATATTGATTTTGGTGGTTCCTGCGGCATGACTGGGCCACAAGGACCTTCGCGCTCAGACGGAACTCCTTTCTTTTCGTAAATTCAGCATTTCTACATGGTGGTTAGCATGTTTGATCGCCCGTCGGGTGATCTCCCCCTGATGTTCCTCCCCAAATACCTACCTCCTTGCACCCTCTTTTCCACACCTTTTTCGTGCATCTGGCCCCCTCAACCTACAATCCTTTCAAGCCCGCCGACAGATAGAATGGGCGTTCTCAAACCCATTCGTCGGCCCAACCGAGCATTATTAATCGGTCCACGGATAGAAACGGCAAATCCACCCCATCCGACGAGCTAGCACGTGCTTTTATGCTAGATGCTCAGCCGTTTCAGTGGTCATCCGTGGGACTAATGTGTCCAATGACGCATAGTCAACGACATAAACATAGGAAAGTTATCCTTCATTTGGGTGAAGAAATGACGATTTCTTCCGACAGATGGAGGATGAATTTCCGTCCGCAAGGCTGACGTTCAAAATTTCGGCAATGACGATTGCTAACTGAACGTTCTGCGGACCAAATCGTTACAATTTGGCACGAGACGAAACGAATTTTCGGTCCTCAATAGCATTACCAAAACGATTGGCCGTGGCACTGTACGCACTAGGGTCATCAGCAGAATACAGGACGATAGGAAGTTTATTTGGGATAGGCCGTACTACAGTGGGACAAATTGTACTCGAAGTGTGTGAAGAAATATATGCAGTATTTGCGAAAGATTTCTTGGAAGTGTATCCACTTAGTGAAGACAAGATTGCTGAGTTGATAAACGGATTTGAAATTTTAGGATTTCCGCAGTGTATCGGAGCTATTGATGGTTGCCATATCGAAGTGAATGTACCAAAGGAAGAAGCTACAGATTATTATAATTTCAAGGGATGGCATTCCGTTGTTTTGTTCGCTATGGTAGACTATAGATTTAGATTCCTATTTGTAACCACAGGTACTCCCGGTCGAATTAATGATTCTACAATATTTGAAGCTACCAGTTTAAAAGTAATGCTCGAGAATGACGTTAAACTCTTGAACAGCAGTAAAAACATTGAAGGCGTAAATATTCGGCCATTTGTCCTAGGGAACTTCGCTTTTATATTATCACCACACGTTACGAAGCCTTTCCCCTATAACTCCTATCGAAGTGAATCAGAAAAAATATTTAACTACAGACTATCGACATGCCGTCGTGTAGTCGAGAATGCCTTCGGGTACCTTAAGGCACGCTTTAGAAAGTTGGGCAGGGGATTTGAGGTTCATATAGATAACGTGAATACAGTTATTAAAGCATGCTGTGTTTTGTACAATTTATGCAACGAAAGAAACGACAAAGTACGAGAGTCACAGATGCTACAGATTATTTGCTTTCAACATTATTGAATTCAGTACTACTACTGTGGGCAAAAAATAGTAAGACTTTTTAATTTCAATTTCGCGCGGAAACCCATTCGTCGATATTTTTTTTTCTAGGTTGGTATGACTGTCAGTGACATTTGTGCCAAATATCACATCAAAATAATCATTAGTTTTTAGCAAACGCTTGTCTTTCTGAAGTACAAAAAGTGCATTTGGCGATTTTTACAATGAGTGAAATTATTCAACAAAGAAGTTTCATTAAATTTTGTGTGCGGAATCAAATTTCAGGTGCCGAAACGTTCAGAATGTTGCAAAAGGCCTTCGGTGATAATTGTATGTCGCGAGCAAGTGTTTTTGATTGGTACAAACTGTTCAAAGAGGGTCGAAAACGCGTTGACGACGAACCACGTACAGGACGGCCATCAACATCAACTGATGATCAACACGTCAATAAAATCAAAGAATTGGACCTTGAGAATCGACGACTAACAGTAAGAGACCTTACTGGCATCGTTGGAATATCGGAAGGATCAGTGAAAAACATTTTAAAAGGGACAACTCCTGGTTTTTGCACCACGATAATGCACCATCGCATACTGCATTGATTCTTCGTGATTTTTTCGTTAAAAATTCAACCAATATCGTTCCACAACCAACGTATTCGCCTGATTTAGCTCCGTGTGACTTCTGGCTGTTGAACTTCGTCTTCAGACCGCGCTGGTTGTGCTTAAATTTTTGTCAAAAGTAAGACCCCAAGTGGGGAGGTGTTGTGTTTTTATTTGAATTAAGGACAGTGCTCCTTGGGAAGACCTGAGGATTTTATCCGGCTGATCCCGCCAGCAAAAGGGCAGGTTTTGTGCTCTGTCGTTTCGTACAGATGTATGACAGCGAGTAAGAGTAACGACAAAATGAAAATTGGCCCTCCACGTCTACGCGGAGCGTATATAGAAGAAAGAAAGGATTTTAGCTGCCCCAGGGTACGGTACTATACCTTTTTGCATTATTTATATTTAAATTACGTTTGAACGGATAGAAAACAAAATGCATAATCAATCTAGCCCAACGCTCCGCTTAGTATTTAAAATCGTGTAAATTACGGAAATCCTGCACCAGCAGGTACTTGAGACTGATTTCCAACGTTTTTAAACACGGCACCTATTAAAATCGCGCCGTGTGAAAAAGTACTTGTACTAGTACCTGGGAACAGGTTCTGAGTGAGAGTGGTAGAAAGGACAGGAGTAAACCCATAGCGAAAGTGCGCGAGTATTAATGCGCAATGGGTAAAAATGGAAAACGTGTGCGGGCGAAAGCCAGAAACTTGAGTGCGAGTAGTGACACTGATAGTGATGGCACTATTGCCAAAAGAAGTGCTCTAGGAAGCGAGAAAGAGACAGAAAGCGAGTGCGAGTACGAGAGCGAGCCTGAAAGGGTACTCTCGGGTGAAAGTGCCGCTTTCGCTATTCGAGAGGCTGAGTTAACCAGCCAAATAAAGCAGCGGGACGAGATCATCGAGTCGCTACAAATGCAAATGCAAGAAACGATTGGTCAGCTCCAGGCCAATCAGCCCGCCAGCAGCAACGGCCGATGTGGAAATGGCGAATGAAATACCGGAAAACCCGAAAGAGGTGGATCTCGTCGATATGGTTCGGCGCCAAAACTGAGCGAAACAAGCGGCAAGCACCAAGCCCAAGACGATCCCGCCAGCCCAGAAGAAACTGGCCAACAACAAGCCGACCGAAACGAAGAAAGTCTTCAAAATCCCACCAATACAAACCTTCAACCAGAACCCGGAAACACTGGTAAAATTATTAGAAAAAAGTGCTGGCATCGACAATTTCCAAATTAAAAATGTCACTGGATCGAAAATTGCTATACGGACATCGAATATTACCGATTTCCGTAAAGCAAAGGATGTACCGGAGAAAAGCGAATCGAAATTCTTCCCGTACACACCGCGGGAGGAAAAACAGAGACTTTTCTGTTAAAGGGACTAAGTTGCCACGCGGTTCCTGACGAGATCAAGGCTGAACTTAAGAAACAGCTGCCGGATACGGAAATCATATCAGTGTCAAGATTCACAACAAGAAGATCTACAATTGAAAAGAGAATTTTGCCGACTCTTATGGTACAAATTGGATGTACCTGTAAAACTGCAGATCTTCACCAGGTCCGCTACCTGAATCATCAAGTAGTGCGATTTGAAAAGCTTCGCAAGACAGAAATCTCGCAGTGCAGGCGTTGCCAGCGGTATGGCTACTCGGCAGCGAATTGCAAAATGGCTTACCGTTGCGTAAAATGCGATAAGACGCACTTGCCAGGAGAGTGCAAACTTGATGCAGCAGCAGAAAAATCGCAGACATTCTGCGTGAACTGCAAGAGCCACGGCCATCCAGCATCATTCAAAGGATGCCCATCGCATAAAGAGGCGGAAACCCGGAGAAATGCCACCCGGCAGGAGAAGCAAGCAGAGAAAGCGACAAAAACATCGAACCAACAATACCAGAGGATCATCGAGAGTGCAGTTCGACCAGGTGTGAACTTCGCAGATGCATTGAAGGGAAAACATACGAAAGCTCTACCAAGCCAAGATTACCTACGAGAGCACACAGGTAACTTTAACAAATCTAATGAAAATAATCTTTCGTCTTTTCAGCAAAATTTATTTCAATTAATAAATTCGAAGTGTGAGCGTTTTGAGCAAGCCATCGGCGCTCACGCTCAACAACTTAGCCATATAAGTCGCATTCTAAATATGTCCAATGTCTGTTGATGGCCAGGTCACACAAAGCCGTCAGAAGACCGAGCTCAGGCTCATTTCTGTCAATGTTAACTCCATTGTGTACCTGAACAGAAGGATGAATCTAGACGATCTCCTAAAAAAAGAAAAACCCGATCTCCTCCTTTTAAACGAAACAAAATTAAAACCACACCATACCCCCCAATTCAATAACTACGATTTTATAAGAACGGACCGACCGACCGAACTCCGGAGGTGGAGGCAGCACGGGTATTCTTATAAAAAAACCTTTAAACTTCCCTACAATAAACCGGCCGGAAATCGCACTTTATGAATGTTTACTGACCTGTACAAAAATCTCCCTGCAGAATAATGATAATCTTTTCGTTATTAGCACCTATGCCTCAAAAAGAAATTTCGAAAAATTCAATGACGAATTTCATTCACTATTCCAGACCCTTGAATTAAATAGCCTTAGAAACTACTAAGTAATAGCAGGGGACCTCAACGCGAAACACAAATCTTGGCTTAACCGAGATAATAACACACGTTTGTTCTTTTGGGAGTTGTCTGGGCAAATTTTCAGCGAACTTTACTTCGAGGCATGGGCATGTCGAATGCAAAATTTTTAGGAATTCTTGTAGCGTCTGGATACTTCGAAGGAGGTTGGAAGTTGAATTCGTTATCTTGGTAGTTCTTTCTTTGGTTTGGATATTACAGAATAGGCGAACCCGGACGTAAACGTGGATGCCGAGTGGATGGAAGTATTCTGCCTACGCCGCAGATTCTCCTCAAGTATACGGTTGTGTCAAGCGGATAAAACAGAATACATAATATATTCCATTTAGTCTAGAAAATTTGAGTTCGAAAAGTTACTCGTTGTTTGGAGGCCCCAACACACGCGGTATTCCATTTATCATAGGAAATAGAATCGGTGCTCGTTTTTACGAATAGGTAGTCCTATTAGAGGGGCGCCCTATTTCCCGATTAATATGACACTAAAACCAGCTTGTTTTTTTTTCTTCGGAAAACAAACTTAATACCCTGTGCGTAAAATGTGGCTAAGAAATTCTTGAATTGCAATACTTAATACTTTTGGGTCGAACTTCGTTTTCCATAAGAAGAATTTTTTTTTCGTTTGGCTACGGGGCCTATAAACATCCTACGGCGATGAAATACCACCCTCCTCCCCATGCGAACAAACATAGAGGGTATGCTCGTATGCATACTAGTGGAGATTGCACTTAGTCTGTCTTTATACCACGAAAGAATATCTTAATATTTATATATAAAAACTAACATCTGTAGGAGCGACAACACGGGCACCGATCATCACGGGCAGTTGAGAACACGGAGAGCACGAAGACCTAGCGCCAGCATCGTGGCAACGCATTCGGGCAGAAATGTACTAGCAGCCACGGAGAAGCAACGTGTTCTGTCTTTATGAAAACTCAACGACGTGTATTTCAAAGCAATAAAGAGATATTCGTATCGAAGCGGAGTGTTTTGTTTATTAAATCGTTCGACCAATCCCACAAATGGTGTCAGAAGTGGGCGAAAGCCAAAGCGAAATAAAAACAGAAAATTGGCTGAAAAACGGGATCGCAAGTGCAAAGGACAAGTAACGAAAAGTGCAAAGGACAAGTGACGGAAAGTGCAAAGGACAAGTAACGAAAAGTGCAAAGGACAAGTGACGGAAAGTGCAAGGGACAAGTAACGAAAAGTGCAAAGGACAAGTGACGAAAAGTGAACGGGGCAAGTGACGGAAAGTGCAAAAAACAAGTAATGAAAAGAGCAAACAGCGCGTGCTGAAAAAAAAACAACAAATGAGCGAAAAGTGAGTATAAATCGCTAAGGAAATAAATAAAAAATCGGAAACTTGAACGGTAGGGTAAATAAACAGTTACGAAGAATTCTAGAACAGAATCCCTTTATGGAAGAGATAACGGATCTAACTGTCAAACAATTACAGAAAATTTTGAGGGAAAAAAAACCTTTAAGTGCGATACAACGTAAAGCAGGACCTGGTAGATCGCATAAGGGAAGCGCTGAAAGCAAACAGCCTGACGGAATTGGATATTTCTACGGCAAACAAGCAGAAGTAGAAGGCAACGAAAGCGACGAGGGCGGAAAACAGACGCATATAACACCAGACGAAAAAAAAAACCTACAAGAACACATAAAGTCGGGTAAAATGTCAGGTAATTCATTTGTATTTCGCGATATCGAGGAATCGCTGGAGAAGTTTTCCGGCGAGTCCGGGAAAAAATTCGATCCCACACATCTATATGGTTACTGCCTCGACCTTCCCGCCTTGTGTTGGGTTGTCGCCGAGCGCAACAGCAAATTTCGCTGGACGGTGGCGAGCGCAATCAGGATTCAATTTTTTTTCGTTCGATCGTGATTGCATCCGCCACTGTTTCCACATCAACAGCTGTAGCACATCTACCGCTGCAACGACACAGCAAGTTTTAGGGCGTATGCGTCGTGTGATCTGGAATTTTTGTCGATCACTTTTGGTTTCGGCTCGCCGCGGCGCATAAAAAAGAAATTTCTCCCCCGCCTGCTTGGCGGTTGTTTTTCGGTTCCAAGAGAGGCGATCGGATTAATTATTAAAACAACCAAAAACAACAATGAAGTAAAATCTAAAATTAAGAAAGCGATTTTTTTTAAATAAAATTAAAACACCCAAAAATTAAAAATAAATACATAAAAATGAATAAAATTTTAAAAACAAATACAAAATGAAAATATTAAATTAAAATTAAATATAATAAAATGACCAGACGGACAGGACGGGACAGAATTTAAAAAAAATTTAATAAAATACAAAAATGAACTTAAAATAAATAAAAATTAGTTGACGGAGACTTAAAAATGGGTTTTTTTTTTTAATTTTAATTTTTTTCTATTTTCTTTGTTTATTTTTTTTTTTATTTTGGCAGCATAGTTTTTTTGATATTATTTTTTTTTTGGTGCATATTTTGGGGCAATTTCTTATCGTCATGATGATAGGCTAGAAAGAGCCATATAAAATGAACCCGAGCGTTTAGCTCCTTCGCCCCGAACCTCGATAAGGGGCCACGACGCAGAATTCGTTTTTAGGACTGTCGTGGCTGAGGTAGGGTAGGCAGAACAGGGCGCTGCTTACACCTAAGCGCCCTGACAAATCACGAAGTCGCGCAACTCCACCGCTTCCTGGTCTTGCACGACCTATTGGGAAAATAGTCCCCAATTTTAAATACCCTGGAGTAAGCCGACACGAAATTTTTGTTGTCCAGACCTAGGGTTTATGGACTGAAGTCACAACAAGAACCACCCCACACTGCCGTAGCTAGTCCCGGCCATCAGCAAGCGTGTCGCTTCCGTTCTACTTCAGCCACCAACTCGGACGTAGGAGGAATTGGCCCACTGTTTCCGTGCCTTACCCATTCTACTCTACATTATATGCTTCATGGAGATCATATTATATAAAGAAAAATAACAAAAAATTGTATGTTTCTACTACTTCAAAATAGCTGATTTTAAATTTCATTAATCTATAGAATAAATGGTTGACTTAACAGCTCGAAATAGTTCACTTTTGTAATTGGCATAGTGTTGATTTAAATATTAATATAAGAAAAATCGACCACATAATTCAATAGTTCATCTAAAAAAAGTTTGCTCTTAATACTAAAATACCCAAATTTGACAAATTAAAGGGCGAGTAGATATTTCATTTACTTGCAAGACAAAAAATTGACAAATCAAAAGAAGAATAGATATTTTGTCCACTTCTTAAAACGGAGCGTAATCAAGTATATTGCGCAGTAAATCAATGTGCCGCGAAGTGATCAGTTTGGGTGTTATTTTATTCAAAGTTAAATACGTAGCAGGTAATAAGGTTACGCAATATCTTAATAAAAAGGAAAGTGTAAATTCCAGAGATTAAAAATGAGTGATGAAAGTTTCAGCTTTTCAGTGGATGATCAATTTTTGAACATTCGACAAGATCAAAATTCCATATATAGTATGTATGTGTTGAACGATGTTGCAAATTTGCTATCAAGTTGGGGCCTGTCAGAAGCTATACCTCTTGTCGCAAGTAAGATTCTTTTCTGAAATTATTAATAAAGTAAAATTTAAGTGAAAGTGTCTTTTAGATAAGGGAATCGAAGCTGCGTCACTTTCAGTCATGGGTGATTACTCTGACACTCATTTCTTTCTTTTTTTGCACGATTTGGTATGTTTGGAATAGTAATTAGGGAAAATGACGTGAGGGTGAGGGATATGGCAAAACAGGAAATAAGCATAAAAACATCCAAAACTGACAAAAAAAGCGGTAAAGCTATATTACACGTACGTAATTGAAAGAGACGAAAGATTTGGCTCAGTCATCAGCTGTTTAAAATTTTGAGAGGTACAACCAACCAAAATCGTCCATATGAGAGGTAAAATTTTTTTATGCGAAAAATTTTGTGGACAATGAGGAAGATACGGAGTTTGTTTCCTATGTAAGTATTTCTACTATGGTCCTGATAATGCTCGAAACAGAACGCATTGATCTGTTTACTGTTTAGTGGCACGCGCACAGATACATATGTTCAGTTGAGTTAGAATTGATTAATTAAGTGTACGCAATTAAATTTATTTTATGTGAAAAACAATAAAAAGTGGAGTAAAAAATATTGAACTGTTAATATGGATGTCATACATTTAAGACAATAAATATTTTTCTACCTTATTTTTCTCTGCTTTCTATTTATTTCTACAACTCAGTCATAACAGGTGCCATGTAGTGCCAATGACAATACTGTCCACGGACATTATTTCCCGCTTAACATTAATAAATGTCCAATTCCACGGCTCTACTGAAATGTCCGTACAACCTCGCTCTTCGCGAATCGCTTACGACACGAGAATAGCTCGCTTCTCTTAATATATAAGCAATATATACAACCACTACCACAACCGCATTGTGCACCTAACTTCGTTCTCACATCACTTTCGGTTCGTCTTCGAACCTACCGCAATTCGCTATCGAAAGAGAATCTCGGGTTAATAAGTCGAGAAAGGTCGAGAATCATGTTCCTTTTCCTTCGCTGGTCGTCTGTTTTCCGTTCGATATCGAGTTCGATATCGAAGTTTAAGCCAGAGATTACGGTTTGCTAGCACATCGTTTTCGAATCATAATGTTTGCAGGGATGGTATAGTCCCTGGAAACATTTTAGCGAAGAACTCGCTTTCGCGAAGTAATTTCGAAATGGAGCAAGAAATGAGAATTTCGAGCTTCTCCCGAAATTCCTTCGTGTCTCTGAAGCTGTTACATATGAGAAGAAAAAAGAGAGCCCACCACTACAATTCCGCTTTGTGACCGAGATTTCGACATTTCTCTGATTGCGGAACTACAAAGAAATGAGACTACGTGCGGCTATGCTTCGAATTTACTGCGAGATTCCTTCGTTTCTCTGAGTACAATTGAAATGACTCATCACTGTCCTGATCATAGTATAAATACTTACATAGTAAGCAAACTCAGCTCGAATTCTCGATTTAAACACACCAATAGGCGTACAATCTACACGTATTCAGAAGGTGCGTCTCTTTCAGTCATGGGCGATTACTCTGACACTCATTTATTTCTTTTTTTGCATGAGGGTGAGGGATATGGCAATACAGGAAATAAGCATAAAAACATCCGAAACAGACAAAAAAAGCGGTAAAGCTATATTACACGTACGTAATTGAAAGAGACGAAAGATTTGGCTAAGTCATCAGCTGTTTAAAATTTTGAGAGGTACAACCAACCAGAAAGGTCCATATGAGAGGTAAAATTTTTTTATGCGAAAAATGTTGTGGACAATGAGGAAGATATGGAGTTTGCTTCCTATGTAAGTATTTCTACTATGGTCCTGATAATGCTCGAAACAGAACGCATTGATCTGTTTACTGTTTAGTGGCACGCGCGCAGATACATATGTTCAGTTGAGTTAGAATTGATTAATTAAGTGTACGCAATTAAATTTGTTTTATGTGAAAAACAATAAAAAGTGGAGTAAAAAATATTAAACTGTTAATATGGATGTCATACATTTAAGACAAATATTTTTCTACCTTATTTTTCTCTGCTTTGTATTTATTTCTACAACTCAGTCATAACAGATGCCATGAAGTGCCGATGACAATACTGTCCACGGACATTATTTCCCGCTTAACATTAATAAATGTCCAATTCCACGGCTCTACTGAAATGTCCGCACAACCTCGCTCTGCGCGAATCGCTTACGACACGAGAATAGCTCGCTTCTCTTAATATATAAGCAATATATACAACCACTACCACAACCGCATTGTGCACCTAACTTCGTTCTCACATCACTTTCGGTTCGTCTTCGAACCTACCGCAATTCGCTATCGAAAGAGAATCTCGGGTTAATAAGTCGAGAAAGGTCGAGAATCATGTTCCTTTTCCTTCGCTGGTCGTCTATTTTCCGTTCGATATCGAGTTCGATATCGAGTTCGATATCGAAGTTTAAGCCAGAGATTACGATTTGCTAGCACATCGTTTTCGAATCATAATGTTTGCAGGGGTAATATACATACAGCAAAAACTAGAAATAATAAGTATTGAGGAAAATATATTACAGTAGTGGGATTTTGTACAAGGCGAGTCGCCCAAAATATCGTCCAAAAACCGAAATTGACAACTTTGGGATTTTGAGCACTGGTCTCTCGCCTATTAATTTGTCGCGTAAGCTGCTCAAAATCCCAAAGTTGTCAATTTCGGTTTTTGGACGATATTTTGGGCGACTCGCCTTGTACCAAATCCCACTACAGGGTGCCACTTGCCTAAAGGGAAAAATTAAATTTGGCAAAACTATTCTTGCAATCGTAGCAGTATATAGTTCACCAAATTCCAGCACAAATGAGCTAGCTGATATTTTAGGTTGTTGTAAGGATGACAACATTATTTTCGCATGGAATATGATACCATTCTTTCAGAGTTATGGCTTATATCCATGATAAATAGTAATACTAGGGAAGCATCCTGTATTGACCACATATTTGTTTTAAGCTAAAATATACATTTGTAATGAACGGTATCACCAAACTACGTCGTAAACGCCGGAAAACCGTATCAGCTGAATTCGTTTTTTTCTCAGCTTCCTGAACGTCGGTCTAACATAGTTCAGCAACCTGCCTTGTAATGAACGGCATCACTAAAAGTTTTCCAATCGAACAAATTTTAAGTACTTGCGAAATGTACGAAAGTCGCTCGGACGTTATGACGAGAGGATCCACTGGGTGAAAACTTCCGATCACCTGTCACGTAGTGCTTATCCGAGACACGAAAACCGAAGAGGTGTATCGGATAAAAAAAAAATCTCACAAGTCGATGTCACAGACCGGACGTGCAGCGGAATGGGGGAAAAGGCAGAATGATCTGTCACTGGAGATGTGAGAAAAAGATCGGCAAGTAATGTTCCAGCTACCGGCTGAGCAGGTCGAATATTAATAAAAATTAAAATGCAGTGCGAGTAGTGTCAGGTTTTTTTTTTTATTTTGCTGAGTATTTGCTGTCGCAGCCCGAACGGGCCCGACAATAAGGAAAACCCCTACATATAATTACACTCAGAGAAAAATCACATGCTAAATTTTAATACCATCGTATTTAAAGTAGGACAATTGAAGTTTTTCGGGAATGTATTTAAATTCAATTTAAACCAATTTGATTTAAATCTGAAATGTAGTAGTAGTACATCGGGTAAGTAGAAATAACTTTAAACTAAAACTTAAAATATTTCATTTTAAGTGTAATATGTGAAAGGGAATTTTGAAAATGGTTATTATTTACTTTAATTACAAAATCACTTTGTTTTAAAGGTACAAATTTTCAATAGTAAAAGTAATAACATCCAACTTCCTTTCAAAGTTGAAACGTTTTAAAAGAAAGTGGGAGTGTATTTAATTCAAACTTAGAATAAACTTGTTTTTAAGTGTGAACTGTTTTCGCATGAACAGTTAAAAAAAACAAACGCGCTACGATCCACGCAGTTTTGCACAATACGGTGTGTTTCTACTGTTGCCCATATCCTGGGTTCGCGCTTCATACATTACATAGCATTTTATGTGCATTTTCTAATAAAAATAATGAAAATTCAACCAGTGATAGAAGATAATATTAGTGTGACACAGTTTATTAAGTTCATTATTGATGATAGTGCACCTGTGCTGATGACTATGAAGAAAAAGTGGAAAATTTATTAGATCAATTCAATCTTAAGTGTCTTTTTTCGACGAAGATCTATGTGACGAAGATCTATTAAGATTAAACGACATGACAACTAATGTTACATGACTACTGAGGGTCACTGTATCAAGCCGTCCTATCTGCAACCAGCATCAGTGTAACCCCCACCAGAAGACACTACGGCCGACTATAAAAGGAGCGGTGAAATCCTCACAGCAAGCAGTCCGTTCTGACCACTCGTCTTACTTAGCATAGACTCTGGTAGAAAACTAATAAATTATAAACGATAAACTGTAAAATTGACAAAGAATAAACTAAAGTATGAAGCAAAACTAAACACGAGTTAATTATTTTCATCACACTGTATCTTAAATTATATGAACCGAACCTAAAACCAAAACACCATTTTTTGGTGCACTATGCGAGAGCCATTAAAAAGTGCGGTCCTCTAAAGTTTGTTCGGGTAATGCGCTTCGAAGCGAAACATAAGGAGTGTAAATCTTATTTGAATAGCGTCACATCTAGACTAAATGCACCGTATACCCTCGCTATTATAGCCTCATTACAATTTCCTTATTTTTTTTAACAAAATACAAAGATGGATTTAAACATTGCATCGATGGACACATTTTTAGAACTAAAGATATTTCAAAGAGAGACTATTATCCTAAAATTACTTCGCTTAAAATACTAAATTTTCCGTTTATTGAAATATCTATCTGTGTGACGTATAAAGGCATTATGTACAAAAGTAATTTTTACTTAGCTTATATGAATTTGTTTTCTTTTGAGTCTTTTGAAATAGTGGATTTACTTTATGAAAATGAGAATTTGTTTGTTTTTTGCTACCAAATAAATATCAAAATGTTTTATGAACACTATCAATCTTATTAAGTTGGAGAAAAAATTGATAGTATACTTATTAAAAATATAAACTTTTTTACTAGCACTCCGCTACATCCATTAATAATGGACTGACTCTTGTCAGGAATAAATTCTTATAAATAGTTTACATGTATAAAAGTAATAATATAGAAATATGTTTACTATATTATAAAATGAAAAGAACTAATCTTATATATAAAAATAAGTGGTCTACGTATGTATGTACACGTGTAACTCAGCAACCGTTCGTCCGATTTGGCTCAAATTTATTTTATGTGTTCGTTAGGGCCCAACTTAGATCCTAACGGAGTCAAAAATTGCAAATTTTCCCAAAAAATGGAAAATGGAATTTGGAAAATTTTACTTTCAGTACATTTTGTATGGAGAAATTTTTTCGTTTGTTGTTCGCAACTATTCAACCGGTTTCCATGGATTTTTTTTTGTTCGGAATAGTCTCTGCTATCTCTACACATAAAAAACAAATTCCGGACGAACGCAAATCAAAACACACGGCCAAATGGTCATACATATACATACATCTATACAAAATATGTAAATGGCTATGTATGCCATGTGTCCATGTGGTTTGATTTCCGTTCGTCCTGAATTTTTTTTTATGTATAAAGATATGGATGTATATGGATATGTATGACCATGCGGCTATGTGTTTTCCTACAGGCGAGGTACAATTGTCCATGCGAGAAGCACGCCATTGTTGAGTTGATCGAGTTCGTTTGTAATTCAATTTTTCGGTGATTTCTGAAACAGTGAAAACAACAACAGTGAAACAGTGAATCCAAGTGGATTTTTAGAATTCTCCGCAATTTTTTCCAGCAAGCGGTCTTCGGATTGATTGATTGGCAATATGCCGCCAATCAGGAGATTAAACATTGCACAACGGAGTCGTAATGCAAAAAGAGTTGCGAGTATTCGTGCGAGTCAAACTGTTGAAGAGCGCGCACGAGATTCTCAGCACAGCCGCATACATATTTCACAAGTTCGAGTAGAACGAACGTGGATGGGGAATGGAGAATTTTAGATGGAGGATGGTGGATGAAGATAAATGATGGAGGATGGTGGATGTTGGATATGGGATGGTGAATGGTGGATAGAGGGTAGAAGATGGAGGTTGGAGAATGATGAATGGTGGATGGAGGATGGTGGAAAAGGGATGGTGGATGGTAGATATAGGATGGTAGATGATGGATAGATGATAGTGGATGAAGTAGGGTTGGAGGGTGTTGGATAGAAGATTGTTGATAAAGGATGGAGTAACAGAAGCAAAAGGAGAAATGGGAGCAACGGGAGTAACAGGAGCATCGGGAGAAACAGGAGCAAGGGGAGAATCAGGACCAATGGATCAACGAGAGAAACGGATGCAACGGGAAAGAGGGGGGTGACGGGACGATAGAACAACGTGAGCGTAGCAAGCGAAGCCGCGGTACGCGGCTAGTTTTTTATGTACCTAGATTTGTAATTGAATTATTAATAAACGTTTTTATAATTATACAGCAACTTTTTTTAATTATATTTTCATTTTCATTTCACTTATCATCAACCACTTTCCTATTGTGATAGACTAATATCAGCCAATAGCAATAAAAATTATCATAGCATATTCGATCCGTCAAATTTCTACAATTCCTTGTTTTCTCGCAGGTGTAGTAATTATGCGTGAAAAAATTTAATTTTTATGGATTATCATCTTATTGAATCAAAGATTAAAATTATTTATTTTTAATGTACAATGTCTTAATATAGAAAGATGCTATTTTAAAACAAAGCCGATCATATTAAATTTTATCTGGACTCCAGCTTAAATTCAACACACCTCATATTTATAATCAATAATTTTTTTCATTATTCAATGTTGAAGCTCATTTAATTTAAAAAAAACTGCGCTTTAAACTTTAAAGATTAATGTATTTAAAGTTATCATAAGACATGATTATTTCAATTCTTTAATTCCAATATGAATTGCAATTAGATTTAGGTGGATTCAATTTGATTTACTCTTTAAAGTTGTGCAACTTTAAATTAAAAATTTTCTTCTTTAGTCACAAATCATATCGATTTTACTTTGATTTAAAGTGGTTTTATTTAATTTTACGTATATTTTTCTCTCAGTGTACATATGTAAGAACATACTTCAGTATTTTGCAGGAAAAACTATATCCTAACGCCAGTTTGGTGCAGCCTTTATTAGGGGGAACCAGAAAGAATCCGTCAACGATTTTTATCGCTTGAGAGAATTTGCAGGTTAGGTTCCAGCACGGGCCGGACCATGCTGGTCTTTTTACAATTATGGATCCTGTTTTTTTTTCTCATGAATCTGCCGTCATATATACGTTTATTGTGGTTTTGTATTACATACTTAGTGATGTATGGGTACGTTTCGGGATAAAGTTTTGGTGTAAGGCAATGTTTCCAGAAGGAACTGTCGCGTATGAAGATAGCGCGGTTAATTTTCTTTTGTCGAACTTGGTTGACAGGATTTGAGGGCAAGATGATAGGTGCAACATATTTAAGGCCGCCCAAAAAAGGGACGTTAGAATGCGGAGCCAACCACACGGTTAGAATTATGGAGTAATTTTTTGGGTAATCTTAACTCAAAAATATGTATACTATTCATGTACAATAATTTTGGGGTATTTTTTATAAATGTGATTTGAGTACAGTCCGAGTTATATTGAAATTGGATCATTTATACTTCTTTTCTAAGGAAAACTCGAAATTTACTCATCAGTGTAGATCACTTCCGAACAAATTTGAGTAGAAATTTTTTTTTTCAAGAATCCGATCAATCGTAAGAGTTAAAAGAATCTGCTAATAGAGTAAAGCATAAGTAAAAAACAAAAAAAGTGTAATATCAGGAAAACAAGCGAATTTCGTTCAACAGTCAAATGTATAAGTGTAGTTGAGTCAAGTCCAATGCGTAGTTTGCAAGTTGAAGCTTGTGAAATTTGACGAGTTTAGTTCGCAGCCCGGCATCGCAATTGTTTTAGTTGGGTTTTATTTTTCAGTTAAGTGAACTATTTCGCAACGCAGTTTCAGAAATGTATTTGTACAACGGCTTATTTCTTACGGTTGAATATCCGGATAAAAACATTTTTCATATGAAAGTGACAATTTTGTCCTTATATATGATGATTTTGTGCAATCGGTTATAAGCGAAGGACAAATTAAGAAAAAGGATTTCGTGTGCTTCGTGAATTCAGTGGACGTTGATATTGGTCAGGATATATTGTTGGGTTGTCTTCGAGCCCAACAACAAATTTTGCGTCCGCCACTGATTCCACCTACCTACGCGTCAGCTACTGCCGTCAACTTCACAGCATACAAACACAGTGAAAGAAAATCCCGCTGTTTTGGGGAGGCCGGAAGTGAGAGTAGAGAAGGGAATGAACCGCAAGCCGTATGTGACTGTACAAAAGAAAAATCGAAATTCTAGTCTCTAGCTAAAACTAAAAGTCTCGCAAGTGTTATCGAGAAGTGTGCGCTATTTTCCGAAGACTTCGGACGAAATTCTTTTCGGACACGACCACAACAGCGGAAAAGAAAAAGTCTCCTCTTCGAAAGAGCAGCTCTGTCGTGAAGTTCTTTCAAAAATGTTGTCTTGCCGGTTTCTTTGCGCATGTCGTATTGGCGGTCCGTCTAACTGCATCGGAATATTCGCACCAAATGTCGAAAATTTTCACACTTGGCGGTAAACGAAACACCGAAATTTCGTGACAGCGCGCGCGGTCAGAGATAACCTCACTCGACGTTCACCTGTGCAATCGACGGCTGGATCCTCCACCCTGCATGGCGTGTTTGTGGACGACTGTGTGCCCTATAATTATGTGCTATCTAACCAGAAACTAGGAAAACATTCCTGGAAGGCTAGTCTTGATGCTTCAAGAAATGCTTCTCAATTTTACCTTCAAGAATCCCTATATTTCGATACGTCTGTTCCACCGCGTAAGAAAAATGGAATCGTGGTCGCTGCACAGCCGCTTTAGGGCCTTCGCATAATTCCCAGATAGAGGAGCTAAGTGGAAAGCTTTGAATTTTCGAACGAGGACACAAATCATCGCCCGCATCTTCAAACATTAAAACCGTCGCACGTTATTTCAGGTGTTGACAATTTTTTTTTCTCAAACCCTTTTAGGTTATATGTCATTCGAGAACTACATAGATCCGATCAATTCGGCTGGAAATCGCCAAAAGTTTTTTTTAATTCGAAATAAATCTCGGTGGAGTGGATTGAGTGTGTCGTGAAATTGGCGAAAGTCGGCCAAACGCATGTATAATCACGGTATCGGAACGCCTGGTGAATCGCGAGTTACATTCGGCTACCGGGAAAAATTTGAAAGCGCTCGAGTGCTGAGGTGCTCCGCTGTCGCCTGGCAGCACGCAAACCATTGTTCTGAATTTCAAGTGCAGATCGAGTGAATATGTTCAACGGGATGAATTTTACGGAATACCTAAACGAATTTTAGCACGAATGAATAAAATAAAAAAGCGTTTTTACAAAATTTAATTAAGTCAAAATCTTACATAAAAAAAAAGAAAATATTCAAAAAATTATAAAAAAATGAATTTAACTGAAATTTAAAATAATAATTAAATAAAAATCTTAAAAATACAAAAATGAATTATTAATACTTAAATATATAAATAAATATAAAAATAAAATTAAAATTCTAATAAATAAGACAAATGACGGGACAGGACGAGGACGGAATTTTTAACAAATTAAAAAATCACTAAAATTATATAAACACATAAAAAAAAAAAAATTACAAAAAAAATCCGGAGAGCAGGAAAATTTACACGAATGGGGTAAGTCTTTTCAATTTTCTCATTACTTTCCTGCCTATATAAATATTTTTTTTTGTTCGTGATGTTTGTGGTTTTGAGAAATCTCTTTTTTCTAAAATTTGTTTTTGAGTTGTTTAGTGACATGATTCAAGGCTAGTTGAGCCAGTAAAGTGAACCCGAGCGGATAAGCTCCTTAGCCCCGAACCTCAAAAAGGGGTCAAGACGAGATATTCGTTTTTGGAATGTCGTGACTGAGGTAGGGTGGGCAGAACAGGGCGCCAACAACACCAGGGCGCCCTGACAAATCGCGGAGCCGCGCCATCCAACCGCTTCTTGGCCTTTCACGACCTGTTGGGAAAATAATCCCAATTTTTACAATTCCCTTGGGTAAGTCGGCGCTGAGAACTTTTGTTGTACAGGCCAAGAGTTTAATGGTCTGAGTTGAAGCAAGTACCCGCACCCCCCCCCCCCCCCACACTGCCGTAGCTAGTCCCGGCCGCCAGCAAGAGCGTCGCACCAGCGAAAACTCAGCCACCAATTCGGACGTAGGTGGAATTGGCCCTTCTGTCCCGAACCTTTACCCATCCTTCAATTATTTTGACTTTTTGCAAGTCAAAATAATTTTTCCAAGGCCTCAATCACAACAATATTTTTAAATTACTTGGTGCAGAACAGTAGCCATCCACATTTTATATTAAAAGTGAAGGTGAAAAATATTCCGGAAATTGAAAATGCTTGGGTCGCAAATGTACATCGCCAAAACGCGAAAATAGGTCCAAGTTTAATTGCAACCCCAGCAGCATTAAAATGTTTTCTTCAGAAAATGAAATTTGGATCGAGCCTTTTTCAAAGTTTTGAAGAAAACAACAAGTTTACAGACAATCAGCGTCGCATGGTAATACGATTCCTGGTGCGCTTACACTCACACAAGAGGCTCGCCGCGAGGCGAGAAGCTACCCCCATCAGGCCATTGCAAACCGGTTTTCGTCAACCGTATTCTTTGCTGTGTAAAAGCAATTTACACTCAACGTGCCTTCTGCGTCGCATTTTACTAGCAGTGCGACACGACAGGAATACGGTAAGCTACGGAACTATCATTTTTTTGACAAGTGACAAGTGAAGTAAATAATTGTAACGAGCCGCCATCGACTTTTATAAAATAATAAATTCAAAAATGCAACGAACATCGCATTCACAGCAACGCGCGCAGCGCCCGGACAAACGGTGGCGGGGAAGTCAACTACCGCGCACTTGCGAGCGAGAAAAACAACGCTCGCCTCAGTCAGTGCTCAGACGTCAACGTGTGAATACCAGCGAATCCAGGCAGCGCACAGCAGTAAATTTTTTCCAAGTTCTTGCTTCGTAGTGGAAGCCGTAGTTTATCATCGCCATCATTAACGCAGGAAAACCAACAAAAAAACGAAACGAGGCAAACACCGATAAATAAATCCAGGTGAGTGGTGGGCCCTGATGCCGCACCGTAGATTTTTATAGGCTGGAGGATGACTTTCCGTCCGCAAGGCTAACGTTCAAAATTTCGGCAATGACGATTGCCAACTGAACGTTCTGCGGACCAAATCGTTACATAATTTAAAATGTACGGGAGAATCGCAAGAATTCAAAACAATAGAAGATTGAACGTTTTAAAAGTAGTTTTACTGTTGAAAGTGCAGGAAAATGAAAAACGTCGATGTTGGTTTCTGAAATTTTTAAAAAAAGGAAAGAACAAGGACATTACGACAACTTGGTTGAGGAAATGCGGCTGCACGACCATCATCGGTTCTTCAATTTCCATAGAATATCCTTAGATTTATTCGACGAGTTGTTAGAAGTAGTTACACCAGCGATTGAAAAAGATAATACTGGTCGTGATCCCATTTCGGCAGGCGCTCGTTTGTCATTAACGCTGAGGTTTGTTATATACTTTAAAAAACATTTAAATATAGTTTGGTAAAAAATGATTTGCCACATTTTCAGATATTTAGTTTCGGGTGACTCAATGAAGTCGTTGAGCTACGATTCCCGAGTATTAACAGCATTAATTTCCAATATACTTAAGGAAACTTGCGATGCTCTTTGGAATGCCTTATCGGGCGAAGTATTTCCGGCATTGACTACAGAAAAGTGGTAACTTGTTGCGAATGAATTTGAGAATAAGTGGAATTTCCCAAATTGCATTGGTGCCTTGGATGGGAAACACTGTGTTGTCCAGGTATGGCGTACGTTCTATTAAGTAGTATAATATTAATATTTATAGTCCTGTTCTTAATTTCGATGTAAAAATTTCCTATGTTCATATCTTAGGAACCCATAATGATATAAACCTTAAACTTGGTATTTAGATAGAGCTATAGTAGCGGCATGTTGGAAAAATATAATTTGTCTTAGGGGTAATATGGTACGGGGGTGGGGGGTGTTTTTCCTAACTAAATAACAGCTTATGCTAGAAAGTTGAAACTCGGTGTGTATATGTAAATCAACTAGAATTTAATTTTGATAAAAAAAAATAGAATATGTATCCATTGGCGTTCGAAAGGGGGGCAAAACAAAATTATCAGACAAATGCACATATTTTCACGATTTTCGTAATATCTACTAGGTCTTCCAAAATATTGAATTCGTTTTGATTCTACGGATTCTTCATATGAGTACCTAGAAAGTGTTTTCATGCTTTTTTGAAATTCAACACCTAAGGGGGTATGAAGTGGTTGTATACTTTTTCATTCATGCTTCCATATCTCTCAGGTTTGATCAGATAGATAGATAGATAGATAGATTTATTTCAATTTTTAAAAATAGTTCGTACAATTTTATACTATTTCAGTGATCAGATTTTATATCTTTGCATCTGTAGTTACAATTTAGATTTTTACTAAAATGGATTTGGAATGGTTTGATCAGATATCGAATCTCTTTTCACTTCCACGGGCTTGTTTAATAATCACCTATTTAAAAGCTTTTTTCTTTTTCCGCATCCCGGAATATGACCCAATTATGGTATTCATAACATATATTACGCCCTATTCTAACCGCTTCCCGATTTTTTTTTTAGGTTTTTAGTCACATTGTAACAGACAGATGGCAGAATTTTTTACTAATGAGATAGTTGGCGACTAGTCTCATGATTTGTTTTGTAGGTAGAAGAAGTTTACTTAAAGGGAGCAAAGACAAAGACTGGCTTGGCTGCTAGCTTTAGTGCAAATTTTTCTTGTCGATTCTGCACTGTGCAAAAGCATGAAATTCAAGAAATGTTTAGAGAAAACTCTTTGTTATTACGAAAATCAAAAGAATATTGTGTTAATAATCAAGGTGTAAGAGAAATATCTATTTTAAAAGATCTTCAGTATTACGACATTTTTAGCAATTGCACGGTAGATGCAATGTATGATTTATTGGAGGGTGTAGTACCGTTTACCATTTCATATTTTTTAGATTATCTAGTTCTGCATAAGCTGCTTAGTTATGAACAAATAAACGATAGAATTCATTCTTTTCAATTTGGCTATCTGTTCCATAAGGATATTCTTACTGCTTCGATTAACAGAGATGTGTATCATTTTTCCGCGGCTCAGAGTTGGTGCTTAATTTTACATTTCCCTTTTATTTTCGGCGATTTGATTTTATCAGATATGTCAGTACGAAAGTGGAAATTAGTCACCACTATAATTGCTATTGTAAAATTAGTATTTTCAAAATTTTTTCCTGTGGAAGGCATAATTCAACTCAAAAAACTAATTGATTCACATTTGTCTACGGTGAAAAACGAATTTAATGGAAGACTTAAGCCGAAGCATCATATACTTCTTCACTATCCAAACTTCATCAAGAGATTAGGACCTACAAGCCATTATTCTACCCTTAGGTATGAATCTAAACACCAGTACTTCAAGAATTTAAGCAAAAACTTAAAATTTTTTATTAATCTACCAAAGTCATTGGCGCAAAGACATCAAGAAAGATTTGCTTTTCTCTGGGAAAACAACAATGTAAACCATGAACTAACAATAGGAAAATCGACATTAATTACTAATCAAGCAGATCACAGGTTTGTTTATCAAACACTGGGAATAAATATTTTTACTCAGTCATATTGCTATGAAGTTTCATTTATTCAATATGCCAGCCATTTTAGAAGAGATCTGTTATTTACATTTACAAATGGAATAGACATATCCTTTCCTGCATCAGCGTATAAAATTTTAAACATATATTGCTATAATACTAATTATTTTATAATTTGTCATACACTGAGAGAAAAGTCTGCGACATTTTACGAAAAAAATATTCGTAACTTTACGAAAGTCTGATTTTCGTAGTATTTACGAATATTTCGTAGATACTACTAATCATTCGTAATTTTTATTTTCGCTAAATTATGTGTTTTACGAATGATTCGTACATTTTACGATCACTGTTTCTCAAAAATAGTAGCACCCTAAAATCGACGGTTCCCGCGGATATTTGGTACAATGAACGAAAGCATGCGTACATATTACGAAATATATTCGTACATATACGAATCACGAAATGCTTGTGTAGAATGTACGAATGATTTCGTAAAACTACGAAAGATTCATAAATGTGAAGCTAAACAAAAGACGATCGCATTGCTTTGGTCTGTCGGTTTGAACCCATGAACGAAAGGATTCGTACATACTACGAAACTTATTCGTACATATACGAATCACGAAATGCATGCATGTGTAGAATGTACGAAAAATTTCGTAAGACTATGAAAGATTTTGTAAAACTACGAAAGATTTCGAGAGACTACGAAAGATTTTGTAATACTACGAAAAATTCGTAAACATGAAGCTAAAGAAAAGACGATCGCATTGCTTTGGTCTGTCGGTTTGAACACATGAACGAAAGGATTCGTACATACTACGAAACTTATTCGTACATATACGAATCACGCAATGCATGAATGTGTAGAATGTACGAAAGATTTCGTAAAACTACGAAAGATTTCGTAAAACTACGAAAGATTTCGTAAATATTACGAAAAATTTCGTAAATATGAAGCAAACAAAACAAAACGATCGCGCATTGATTTGCTTTCATATTCGGCACTTTCGGTATTGTCTTTGGCGAGTAAAGTGGTCTATTAGTGATTATCCTTTTTATATTTGGTTTTTGCGATTTAAATTATCAAAGGATTATTGTATTATTGTGTTTTGGCGTTGAAGGTGAATTTACTTGGTAAGTAATTTTTATTTTTAAAAATCTAAAAAATACCATAATATCGCTGATTTAATCGAATTTGGCTTTATTTTAACTACATTATAGCTTCCTGTCTGTTCTATAAGAGTGTAGTTTTCTTAAAAAAAAAATTCTATATTTCGGTATGAATTGTTTTATATGTAGCAGTAGTTTAACTGCAACATCGGTAATGTCAAAGCATTTTAGAATGGTTCACAACTTAAAAGAAAGTGATACTTATAGATGTACTTTCGGTGGTGATTGTAATCAATTTCCTTCAACCCTTAGTGCTTTCCGTAAGCATTTTAAACGACATTTGGAAAGACCGTCTTTAAACATAAATCAGATCGATTTTCGTCAAAAGTCTTGGCCGCTCTAATAAAATCTAGCATGCAAGATGACAAAGAAATGCTAGATTTATTAGCTAGCAAAATGGACGACTTAAATCAAAGTAATATCACTTAAAATAATAAAATATTAAATTGATAATATCACACAGATACCATTTGCGCCATAGTTTTGAGACTTGTGCAATCACAGCTACCACTATCACGAATATCGCAAAAGATGAAAAACATTATTCAAAAGGGAAAAAAAAAAATTTTATTCGGTCTTCGAATCTCGAGATGCTTTTATTGCCGTTTGTGCTACAGAAGTGGAATGCAAGGAGCACTACGACAATAAAGTATTTAACGAATGTTCTGTTCCGCCGTATATCACCATAATCGGAAGCTTATATAATCCTGCGTCCATCATGTGTGATTTTGAAAACATTCGATACAAGCTACATAGTCTGACAAAAGCTATAGACATATGTTTTAAACCCTACCAACTATTCAATATTGAATATGCAGAAGCTTGCGCTCCAATGTGGCATTTTATTAACAAAAGGTTTTATGAAATCAAAAACCATAAAATGTGCCTAAGCCCGAGTGTGCAGATGCTTTTTAAAGCAATTACAGGTAATTGTTGTATTTACCTTTTCATCCGATTAATAAATATTGAGTCGAGACAATGAAATAATTGCGTTCTCGACGAAAACCTATTTACCTCGTAGACATGTATTTATGTAGGAAATGTACTCTGGCAGCACTCAAACGGCAACACGGTCGCGAACGATTGTGAAGTCCGAGCGGCCGAACTGAAGTTCTTCTCGTTCCAGCCGTCGTCGAAGTAACATCAGCCGTCATCAACTTACAGCCGTTATTAAAGACTACTTTTATATATCTTATTATACATATTAAACTTGAATTAAACATATCTCCACTTGAATTAAACATATCTACACTCTTTTTTTGTCATATTCAAGCGCCACGTAACCACATTGGGGGCTCAACCGAACAAAAGCCAACAGTATCAGGGTATCAGCAGCAAAAGCCGTTAACATCAAGCAAGCCGTCTTTACAGTAACGCAAATTATAAACGCCGTTCAAAATGTATTCGCAGTTAACAGTGGAACAATTAGAAGCAGGTAATTGGGACACGATGTTGGAACAAAATTCAACAGGCATAAGTGAAAGTGTAAACTCACAACAGAGTAACGCAGTGAACGAACTAGCTCAACTGCTAAAAAGTCAGTTAAGTGACCATGGAAATAAGAGGTCAAAAATTTCAGTAAAGGACATAGAGAGTTCGATCTCAAAATTTAGCGGGGAAGACGATTTCCACATAACGCAGTGGTTAAGTGAATTCGAAAGTGTCGCGGACATGATGACGTGGTCGGATTTAGAACGGTTCGTTTACGCGAAAAAGCAAATGTCGGGTACAGCTCAATTATTTATTCGGTCGTGTAAATATACCTCGTATAAAGAACTAAAAAAAATACTACTCAGTGAATTTGATCGTCCGGTATGTAAAATTGAAATATACACACGACTACAAAAACGCAGGAAAAAGCCGCAGGAGAGCTTCAGAGAATACGTGCTTCGTATGCAGGAACTGGCGAATTTGGCAGATGTGGACACACCGTCATTAATTCAGCTCATTGTGAACGGAATTCAAGATCGGGAACAAAATAAAATCTTGTTATATAGTGCCAAAAGTATGGAAGAGCTAAAACAAAATTGGGTAATTTATGAGAAGATGAAAAACCCAATTGTTAGAAACGATGACAACTGTAAAACCAGTGGTACCAAACCTGTGAATAAGGGACAAACAAAAAGTGAGCACTGTTTCAATTGTGGCTCTACTGAGCACAAACGCAAAGAATGTCAAGCTGACACGAAGTGCTTTAAGTGCAATAAGTATGGGCACATGTCGTACAAATATCCAATAAAAGACGAAAATTCTAACACCGAAACGAATGTAGTGTTTAGCAGCAGCAGAATGCACAAAATAATTAAAATGTGTGACGAGTATACAGTCGAGGCGTTAATTGATACGGGTAGCGATGTTTCTCTCATCAGGCAGGATGTTTTTCGCGGTTTCAAAAATATAAGCTTAGAAAAAAGTTCAGTTTCTCTCTGCGGGCTGGCGTCTGGGAAAACGTCATCGATGGGCTGCTTCGAATCAACATTCAGGATTGACGACGTCCAATTGAACGGGATATGTCATGTTGTGCCGAGCGATGCAATAAGGGTATCATGCATAATCGGAAATGATATAATTTCAAAAGCCAAGGTTATCATCGATGGAAACGGCATCACGTTTTACGAGCAATGTGATGAAAACCCAGTCATGAACATTCAGGTAATTGAAAATGGAGAAACCGATACTAATTTTCGCTATTATAGTGAAATCGAACAGATGATTAAGCAGTATAAGCCGAAAAAAAATAAGGAAGCACCAGTCGCAATGTCGCTAGTTTTAGCCGATGAAACTCCAATATTTATTCCGCCCAGAAGATTGACGATACCCGAGAAAGATATAGCGCAAAAGCAGGTTGAAGAATGGTTGGCCGAGGGCATCATCAACACATCGACGTCACCGTACGTCAGTAGAGTCGTGGTTGTGAAGAAAAAAGACGGAACGCCACGCTTATGCATCGATTACCGTAAATTAAACCAGCAGCTGATAAAGGAACATTACCCGTGCCCGCTAATCGAAGATTTGCTAGATAGCCTACAAGGAGCGAAGGTATTTAGTACACTTGATTTAAAAAACGGTTATTTTCATGTTCCAGTCGAGGAAAACAGTAAAAAATATACGGCATTCGCGACGTCGGATGGGCAATTTGAATTTAATAGGGTACCCTTTGGCCTATGCAATTCGCCAGCGGTATTTTTACGTTTTATTCATTCAATCTTTCGCGAACTAACTCATAAAAAAATTGTTTTGACTTATATGGATGACCTAATCGTTCCTTCGATTGACGAAGAGGAAAATTTAAGGAAACTCGCGTTAGTTCTAGATGTCGCATCCACTTACGGGCTAGAGATTAAATGGCAGAAGTGCAGTTTTCTAAAGAGGAGAATTGAGTTTTTGGGACACATAATCGAAAATGGTAAACTACAGCCATCTGAGAATAAGATTAAGGCAGTCCATAATTTCCCTGAACTTAAGACAATTAAAGAAGTGCAATCATTCCTCGGACTCACCGGTTACTTTCGAAAGTTTATCTGCGACTATGCTATAAAAGCTAAACCATTAACGGATCTTCTAAAAAAAAATTGTGTTTTTAACATTGGTGCTGAACAGCGGGGTGCAGTTCAACAGCTTAAGCATGCATTAACCCATAACCCAGTGCTTTACATATTTCAACATGGAAGAGAGACAGAAGTACACACTGATGCAAGCCAAATCGGATGTTCAGCAATTCTACTACAGAAACAGGAAGACGGTAAATTTCATCCAATATATTACAGCAGCAAGAAAAATAGTCCAGCAGAAGAAAAGTTACATAGCTATGTTTTGGAAGTCAAGGCGGTATACGAAGCGTTAAAAACATTTCGTGTATATCTATTGGGATCTCGTTTCACAGTTGTCACAGATTGCTTAGCGTTCAAACAAACCATTGCTAAAAATGATCTTCCGATTTCCGTTACAAGATGGGTGATGTTTATGCAGGAATTTGACTTCGCGGTTATACACAGAAAAGGTAGCAGAATGGGACACGTGGACGCTCTCAGCCGACATCCAGTTGTATATGCGGTTAGTGATGAACTACTATGTCGAATAAAAAAGTCGCAGGAATCGGATGAATATATTGCAGCCATAAAAGAAGTTATTAAGGAGAGAAATTACGAAAACTTTTATTTGAAAGGAGGACTACTACTTAAAAGTATTGATGGAAAGGAGCTTTTAGTGGTACCGAAAAAGTTGGAAAGAGAAATAATAAAATTAAAACATGAGGATGGGCACTTTGCAGCGAATAAAACAATTTTTAAGCTGTCCCAGGAATTTTTTATATCAAATATGCAGAAGAAGGTTCAACAAGCTATACAAAACTGCGTTCCATGTATCTTAGCGGCGAGAAAATTGGGTAAACAAGAAGGTCTCTACAAACGTATCACGTAGATTATATTGGACCTATGGATGCAACATGTAAAGATTATAAATATATTTTCTCAATTGTTGATGGATTTTCTAAGTTCGTATGGATATACCCTACAAAAACCTTAGGAGCAGAGGAAGTAGTTACCAGACTAAAAGAACAGCAGCAATATTTTGGAAATCCAGCACGTATTATCAGCGATAGAGGTGGAGCATTTATTTCTAACATATTTAAGGACTATTGCAAGGATGAAAACATAGAACATGTTTTAGTTACGGCAGGTGTTCCTCGTGGAAATGGGCAGATAGAACGAATCAATCGAATCATTATAGAGGTACTAAAGAAAACGTCAGTTGAGTCACCTCAAAAATGGTACAAGTTCACTAGTAGGATTCAGCAAACTATCAACAGCACTTTTCAAAGAGCAATTCAACGTACACCGTTTGAGGTAGTTTTTGGAGTTTCTATGAGAAAAAAAGACGATCTTCAGATTTCAGGATTAATTCAAGAAGAAGCATTAAGAATGTTTGATGAGGATCGCGATATGTTGAGGCACGACGCAAGAAATCAAATTACGAAAGTACAAGAAGAAAATCGCGCAACGTATAATAAAAAACGAAAGCAGGAAACAGTTTATAAAATAGGAGATTTAGTGGCTATTAAACGGACGCAATTCACTACAGAAGAAAAAATTTCGTCATTTTATCTGGGTCCGTACGAAATTATTAGAATTGGTCGAGCGGGTCGTTACGATGTACGAAGAGTAGGCGATGGAGATGGACCAAAGCAAACAACGACTAGCTGCGACTACATGAAGAGATGGCGTCAAGAAGAGTCTTCGCAAAGTGAATCCTCCGAGGCGGAGAACACTCAGGATGGCCGAATGTAGGAAATGTACTCTGGCAGCACTCAAACGGCAACACGGTCGCGAACGATTGTGAAGTCCGAGCGGTCGAACTGAAGTTCTTCTCGTTCCAGCCGTCGTCGAAGTAACATCAGCCGTCATCAACTTACAGCCGTTATTAAAGACTACTTTTATATATCTTATTATACATATTAAACTTGAATTAAACATATCTCCACTTGAATTAAACATATCTACACTCTTTTTTTGTCATATTCAAGCGCCACGTAACCACATTTATAATGCCATTTTGCTTTTCAGATGCAGGAGAAAGTCTGGTGGAGGTGGAGGTGGATGCAGAGAAGACTCCTAGTTGCTGAAATTGTTATCAGTATGTAAGGAGCAATATTTTATTATTTTCTTAATCATACATATTTATATATATATTTTTATTTTATTTTCAGATTTCGAAATATAAATAATTTATGTACCTATTAAAAATAAATAAAAATAAAATAACAATAATTAAAATTAAAAAATTTTCAAAAGTTTTATTTTTATACGCCTTTAAGATCTTGTTAGGTTAAGCCGAAATTTGATACTTATCCAACTATTAGCATAAAGAGTTTTTCAAAAACTATATTGCTTGATTCTTTTTTCAGGAAAGTGTTTCTAATTTTCATTGCAGGCAACGATCGATCTTCTTATAGGGTTTTTATTTTTGGGCTATTCGAAGTGAAGTTAAATTCATGATATGTAGGTATGTCTATTATAGTAAAACCTGCCTAAAACGGAATGCTGGTGTACCAAGCTTTTCGTTCCGTTTTAGCCGGTTTCCGCTTCATACAGTATTTTTGTAAGTGAAATTCTTGATTTTCGTTCGCAGTTTCTTTTTCCGTTATGGCAGGTTTCCGTTTTATATACAGTTACTCACATAATTATTGGGTCAAGTGAAATATAATTATTATGTTGTTAAAATCACTGAGAATAAACAAAGTATAAAATATTTTCCAATTCAATTCAAATTACTTGCACTTTTACCATTCAGGATGAACCTTTGACTTTTCAAAAGAACGCGTGCATTGCACAATAATAATTAGTTTAACGTCACGCTTCCGTATTTATAGTCACAAAATTATTGGGTCGACAAAGAAATCGGTTGCAAAAAAGGATAAAATTTACAAGTTTTACTTAAAAATATTACTTAATCGGTAATTGGTAGTTCTTACACACACACATAATACTTTTTTTATTTCAATACATGAATTTTTAGAAGCTAATGGGACGAAAAACCAGGAACACTTAATTCGATCAGCGCCAATTGGTAGTTTTTCATCACGAAAATGGAAAATCCCAGCAGCAAATTGCTGATCTTGTGAATTTACCGAAGAGCACTGTCGGGAATATTATTCGCCGCTTCAAAAATGAAGATCGGATTGAATTTAAGCCAAATCCAGGGCGTCCAAGTAAATTAACGGACCATGATCGACGTTGGATTGTTCGGCAAATCAAGGATAAACCTCAAACTAGTGCCCCCAAAATAACAAATGCGCTATGTGAAGGTGTGGGGAAAGACGTGAGTGCAGAAACTATTCGCCGCTGTTTAAGATTAAATGGGTATAATGGACGAGTAGCACGGCGAAAGCCATTCATAAGCAGCGCCAATAAGAAGAAGAGAATAGAGTTCGCAAAATTGTACTTAAATAGCGACATGGATTTCTGGAATCACGTTATTTTTGCAGATGAGAGCAAATTTAATATCTTTGGATCAGATGGTCGCACCATGGTTTGGCGAAAAATCAATACAGAACTGAATAAAGAAAATATGTGTCCTACTGTTAAGCACGGCGGAGGTTCGGTAATGGTTTGGGGCTGTATGTCGTCATCAGGAGTCGGGAACTTGGTATTTCTTGATGGCATTGTAGATAAAAATGTTTATCTGCATTTATTGAAAGCCAATTTAAGGAATTCTGCAGAAAAATTGGGCATTCTGGAAACATTTAAATTTTACCAAGACAATGATCCTAAACATACAGCCCATATTGTTCGTGAATGGCTCTTATATAACTGTCCGAAGGTGATCCAAACTCCCCCACAATCTCCAGACCTTAACCCCATAGAGAATTTATGGGAGCAACTAGACAGAAAAGTAAGAAAACACCAAATTTCAAGTAAACTGGAATTAAAAAAAGTCCTTCAAGAAGAATGGGCTAATATCGCAGCTTCAGCCACTCGAACGCTTGTGGATTCAATGAAAAAAAGACTCCAAGCTGTGTTGAACAGAAAGGGTTATCCAACTAAATATTAAAATGTTATTAACTATTATTATCTATTTAAATAAAAATGAAATATATTATTTGACCCAATAATTATGTGATGCTGAATTTAGACTAATTCACATATTTTCATTTTTCCTATTTTTTCTAACTATTAGTTTAAAAAAAAGAATACCCCTTCATGAATACAGAATAATAGCAGAGATAAGTTAAATTAACAGTTTAGTATTTACTATTCTGTACAGCTAAAATTGTGCTCTCAAACATTTTTTTTCTCTTCGACCCAATAATAATGTGAGTAACTGTAGAGTCTATCTTAGACAGGTTTTAAAATTTAAAAATTTCTATTTTTCATGTGGTACTGCATTTTTTTTTGTAATTTCATTGTTTTCGATTACGAAAGGTATGTGTACATTGTACAAATACTCTTTCGTACATTACACGAATAATATTCGTACATTGTACGAATAAAATTTCGATAATAACGAATCATATTCGTACATTATACGAATTATTTATCACTTTTAACGAATTATATTCGTACATTGTAAGAAAATAATTTCGTACATTTTACGAAAACATTTGTAATCGAACATTTCTTTTCGTAGAATGTACGAATAATATTACTAGAAACTACGAAATTTATTTCGTATAATGTACGAAATTTTTTTATCGGTTACGAAAAATGTTTATTGTACGAATTATTCGTACAATGTACGAATGTAGTTCGTTGAATACAACATTGATTTTTTCGTAAAATGTACGAAAGGCAATGTGTGATATGTAAAATTATTCGTAGAATGTACGAACGATTTCGTACATATTACGCAGTTTTTATTTTGAGTGTAGTAGACTCATACATCCACAGAAAATAGCGCGAAAATACACGACCGCAACGCAGTTAAACCAATACTGCTACAAAAATGTATATACAAATGGGGATTTCCCCGAAAATTTCTACTCTATGGCTGATCGGAGAGTTTGATCCATCGAGTCGAAAAGTCAGCAGACTTCTGTCTTGTGAAATTGATCTTGAAGTGAAAGCAAGTGTTTTTTCAATGTCAACCGTGAATAAAAAAAGGAAAAATGTTACTTCCTCATTGGATACAAAAGTTAAAGCACTTGAAAGGCTAGATAAAGGTGAAAGTCTGCAGAGTGTTGCGCGAAGCATTGATGTCGGCAATACTACTCTCAAACGGTGGAAAAAAGAACGCGCAAAACTACAATCGGCTTCGGTTTCCATACATTCGGAACGCGGTCTTAAAGTGCGAAAAACTATCAAAACACCAAGGTTGGAAGTGGTTGATGAAGCGGTCAGGTTTTCAACAGTCGAATTTCATAAAAAAAAATGTTACTAACGTTCATATGATATTAATGTCTGTAGGTTTGGATCTGGTTTAATCAGGAGAGACAAAAGGGAACTCCTTTAACAGGCCCTTTAATCAAAGAGAAAGCGATCGTATTCCACGAACGATTAAAACCTGGGGAGCCATTCTCAGCTAGTGAAGGTTGGCTGCAAAAGTGAAAAAAACACGGAATCCAACAAATTACCATCTCTGGAGAAAAGCGGTCTGCAGATCACCTTGCCGCTGAAAATTTCATTAAAGAATTTGCAAACATTGTACGAGAAAATGAACTAACTCCCGAGCAGCTCTACAATATCGATGAAACAGGTCTTAACTACAAAATGCTCCCAGGTAAAACCCTTGCTTCTAGACAGGAGAAAGATGTGAGTGGTTATAAGCAGTCTAAAGAGAGATTGACCATAGCTTCATGTAGTAACGCAAGTGGGAGCCACAAGCTTTCCCTTGTTGTGATAGGTAAATCACGAACGCCAAGGGCTTTTAAACACATGAACTTACGGTCCCTGCCAATTTATTATCGGGCTCAAAAATCCGCATGGATGGACCGTGCACTTTTTAAAGAATGGATCGCTGAAATATTTGTACCTCAAGTTTCTGCACATTTGAAATCAAAAAATCTTCCTCTAAAAGCCCTTATTGTTTTGGATAATGCGCCTTCACATCAGAATGTAAAAGATTTGAAGAAAGACGGAATACGTGCAATTTTCTTACCAGCTACTGTAACATCTTTGATTCAACCCATGGATCAAGGTATTATAGAATGCTTGAAAAGATTCGGCGGAAGCTTTTGACTTCGTTACTCGAAAAAATGGAAAATGGAGTTGGATTAATTGAAGTAATCAAATCCCTTAATATCAAAGATATAATTTACATAGTAGCACGTGCTTGGGATGAAATTAGCGCCACCACTTTACTCAAATCGTGGAAGAAAATTTTGCCTGATGTCGAAGAAGATGATATCGAGATGGATGCTATTCCTGATGATATTGAGCCGTTGCTAGATGAAATACAAACTATACAAGGTGGTGAGATAGTGGACCAGTCTGATATTCAAGACTGGTTCATTGCAGACAACAATCTATTTGGTAACTTGCACGATGAAGAAATATTAGAAAAAGTTCTGGGGATAGCTCAAGAAACGCCAACTGCCGCAACCAGTACTGACTCTGATTCTGACGTGGAGACTTCTAAGGTTAGCCATTCTACGGCAGTTGAGGCTTCAGAAACACTGCTTAGCTTAATTACGTCGAACAACAAGATTCAGCTAAGGAGATGGACATCCTTTGCTTGAAAAAATGGAGGGACTACGCAGCACACAATCGGAAATTAAATTTTAAGCAAAGTAAAATGACAGATTTTTTGTAATAAAAAAAAAACATATACATACATGTGTAAAAAAAAATTAAACATATGAAGTACAGTAGTTTTCTTTAAAATTCCAATGTCTCTCCCAAACCGAAATTTTTCCCAAACCGGACCCGCCTTCGGTCCCATGGTGGTCCAGTTTCAGAGGCTCTACTGTAATAAAACATGATTGCCAATTGCGTTTCTAAATTTCAGTTACTTATCGCAAGGAACATCTTTTCAGTTCCTGGCATGGAGCTATAAGATTGGCAAATCTACTGTAAGTGAAATTGTGTTGGAGACTTCGGCAGTTTTGTGGGAAGTGCTTTCGCCCATATATGTTTCTGAGCCAACAGAATTAGACTATAAAATCATCGCAAGTGATTTCACAAATTTGTGGGATATGCCGAACTGTGTTGGTGCACTGGACGGCAAGCATGTAAACATTACATGTCCGCCCAAAACTGGGACACAGTTTTTCAATTACAAGCACACTGTCAGTATTGTGCTTTTAGCTGCTTGTGATGCGAGATACATATTAACGGCAGTCGATGTGGGGGCGTATGGAAGCCAGAGCGATGGAGGTACTAAAATCAACATTTTATAAAGCTTTTCATCAATAGAGTTAAATTTCAGGTGTTTTTCAAGAATCGGCGTTTAGAAAAAAACCTTTGTCAGGGAAATTGCCACTTCCGGAGGCAAACAATCTTGACAGCAGTGATATTGAATTTCCGTCGTACTTCGTTGCTGATGCTGCGTTCCACTAAAAAATAACATAATGCGACCATTTCCGGGCAGGCTTCTTAGTGAAAAGAAATAAATTTTTAATTACAGACTGTCGAGAGCCAGACGGGTTATTGAGAACGCTTTCGGTATTCTCGTTTCTCGCTGGAGAATATGTAACGAAACGCAATATCACGGTTTTGCCTGCTGGGCAAACATTACACGTGACACAAAAAAAAAACACTGACACCCTTACGTAGGGTTGTTTATCTGCTGGGCAATATACAAAATGCCTAATATTCGGATATTGTGTATACAAAAAAAGAAGATCCACATTGTACTGCGCATGACGAATGCATGGAACACGAACCACCTGTTGGGAAAATTGCGCGACAGGTTCAAGACAGTCGTGACATACTCTTCTGCCGAGCCGGTTGACCCTCGGGTAGTATTTTTTTCCAAGTGCGCGGTTTAACAAAACGAAAAGTCGGAAAATAATACAAACGAACGGGCAGGAAAGAGGTGATACCTTCTACCCCCCGACCGCTGAACACAGGAAGGAAAAAAAAAGGAAAAGGACGGCGATTTGTCAGGAGTTTTGGATTTGTATTATCCGGGATAGGAAATTGCTGCCTCCCGAAGCGAATGAATTAAGAAGCATGTAAGCTTGCCCAGATGGGTATTTTCATTTAGTTTATATTTCCTGGTGCTTTTATTATTATATTTTTCAAAAAAAAACCAACCATGAAGTGAATTTGGGCTGTTGTGATTTACGTGTAGTGTTGTCCAGTGTCCTTTTTGTTTTATGTGCCGGGCTCCGTGAGGGTTAAGTCCCGTGACTGGCGAACGTAAAATGTTTCTTTTTTCTTGTAATGACTAATTGGTAGCGTCAAAGGCCCCAAATTCTTTTATTATTTTTGTTTTAAATTTTACGTGACATATACTGGCGGATCCAGTGAATTAGTGCCGCCGACCCGCGTGCTAGAGCCTCGGAGGCCCCAGTGAGGCGCATGTCCGGCCAAGGAGCCTGGAATTTGGGTTGGATTCATCTCCCAAAAGTAAATTATCGGGGCATTAATTTGTCAATTATATTGTGCGAATATTTTAGAAGGTATTTTCTTTTCGGTAGCACGCGGTGCATAAGGCCGCACGTTCGATAGCGGTAATTCGTCCCGCTAGGCATTATGCTGGCGGTCGATACCGTTCCCCGCTTCTGGCCGAACCGTTAAGCGACGCTCAGCCGCGTGCTTGACTACGACGTTTTTTTTGGTGTTTTTTTTTTTTGCGCGGATATTAGTTTTTTTAAACGTTTTCGTTGCTTTTCTGTGGAAATAGTCTCCTACTTTCGGTATGCGAATCCAATTTTGAGTCGGACAATCCAGACTTTACGCGCAAATCAGGCTACTCGAATCGGAAGTCCCTGAAGGATGTGGGAATAATTTTTGTGGCCCTTTAGTTAGCTTTTCAGGTTAGTTGGCTGGACAGAAAAGGCCCTAGAGTCTTGGGATTTCACCGGCTGGATCAGTTAAGCCATTCATATTTGCGAAATGTAGTGTAGGTTCTTGAGAATTTTGGATAAGGAAGTTGCAGGAAACCCAAACTCATCCATCGAGCCCATCTGACGAGGATAATGGAAGATTACCGGAGCTGTGAGGAACCCTCCAATGAATTTAGCAAAGTTTTTGGTTAGGTTTTCAACACACGTGTTAGGCAAATCTATTCCCTAGAGATCACAGCAAACTAACTATCCTTCCGGGAGCCTAGATAAATACTCCCGAAATTTTCACGTTGTCTTTTCATTTAAAATTATAAGTATTGTATGGGAGAAATGGCATACGATGCAACTCGATTACCCGTCAGCTAAAAGCATTTTTTTTTTTGGTTGAAGTACCGAGGGCCCACTGCATACCCGCAGACCACGGGTTTTCTTTCGGGAATATCACTTTCCCAAATGGAAGGTCTGATTTGCACGAGAAATTCCACCGGTTGAAGGGAGCCATTACTGATAATAGCGCAGAAAATTCGCGCCACGCGGTTTCGGGCGCGCGTAGTTAGGCAAGAATTATCGGACTATAGTATTCTAAATGCATATTTTTTTTTATCGTTTCGTTCCATCTGCTCAGTATTACTTGCCGCTCAGCGCACATAATATCTGAGTCAGCCTTTAACCCAGTGCTAAACGACCGCTAAATTAATACATGCGCCGGCCAAAATGTGCCCCGTGGCTGTTTCGGGTTACTTAATTATGTTTTTTTTTATGAATGCAGGACACCTAACGCCCCATTCAGTGGGAAATACATATATTCATTTCGACTCAGTTGAGTCGTATCCACCTCAAGGATATTATGATTGAGAGTGGCATCGGCCGTCCCGCCGAAAAGTCTATGTTCCTGTGCCTTTCCGCCTTCATCTCCTTTCTTTACCATCCCATTCATTTCCACCGTCTGTTTTCCTCACCTTCCTCTTCTCTTTTTTCCTGTCCAGCCCGCTGTAGATAGAGTCCGGACCCCTCAAGTCGGACTTACAGCCCAACAAGTGCATAATTACGTATGTTCATGACTACAGGTAGCCACTCACGCCCCTTCCGACGAGCTAAGCACGCGCTTCAACTAGATGCACGCTACCTATCGGGAAGTCATGGGACAAAAGTCACCCCACTGTGGCTTTGTCACCGGACGGCAATCGTTTTCGCGGTGTGTATTTGTCCTGACCTTCTTGTGACAATTGGTGATGGAGACATTCTCCCGCAACTTGTTTCAGGGTGGAGTAAGGGATAGATGCAAGCTGATGGCTAAAGCGATTAGTTGGATTACCGTGTTGTGGAGGTGGTTTGACTAGGCGGATACTATGGTATGATTCATTTCATAACATAGCGCCACAAATCACTGCAGCATGGTGAGTTCAAAAACGCTCGTGCGTGTACATTACAAATATTAAGGACACCCCTGCAACTACTTGCAGAGAATGCAGAAATTATAGTTTTGGCAGCAATAGTCCTACACAATTTCATTATGATTAATGATTGTTCGAAGTATTCCCCGCCGAATTTCGTCGATTACGAGGATGCAGATAGGAAAGTGCAACTGGGAGAGTGGCGTAAAGTTGTAGAAGACGATGGAGGAAGCCTTAGACCATTTAGTTTGCGATCAAATAACGCACCGGTAAGTGCGTTTACTTGACGAGAAACCCTAGCCAAATATTTTTTGAACGAGGGTGCGGTACCATTTCAGTATAAAAATGTTAATTTCTACGAATATTATTTGAAGTTATTGTCATTAAGGAATCCCTAAAAGCTTTACTAAATAATTGAAAGAAAATACAAGGCTCTTTATCCCGACTATGGTTATAGTCTAATTTCCACTCGTATTTTAAATGAAAAAATACAGAATGAAAAGTAACCCCATACAGGCACGTAGGTTCGGACTGTAGCCCTAAAAAAGTAAAATGTGTAAATGGTGGAAGACTTTTGTTATCTTGGAAGCATTTTCAGCATAGATGGTATAACTGCAAAAGATCTGATGAGTTGCAACAAAATAAATGTTTATTCTAAAATTCAACAAGGACATACCTAATATTAACTTAAAATAAAATTCAATCACAGTTGTTGAGTCGCCGTGCCAGGTGACCAAAAATTTTTACGATGCACTGTGGACATTGTTCTAGGTACAAGAAATTGGGTCAATAGAACAGATCTACAGCTGCACATGACCTTCAACTGCTCGGTGGTCGTGCGCTAGGTACATGGAATACGGCCTATGTAAATGGAGTCCGACAACAGCGGTACCATCAGCTGCAGCAACAGAAAATCGGCTTGGAAAATTTTTTTCCTTATTTCTGAGAAAGAATTACAAAGGGAGATTAATTTTGAGACGAGGAGGGGAGTCTTTTGAAGAGGATGGGAGAGGAGTTTTTTTGGTTGCGAGCGGGCGTGTGAGTGATGTCGACGGAGAATGCCGGGGACTGGATTTTTGCAAGGGAGTGGGTTTTTCGGGAGTTGTTTTTTTGGAAGCGAGGAATGGTCGGAATGAGAATTTAGCGAAAGTGTCGGAATGGTGCAAAATGTCGGAAATTAGCATTTAGAAAATTTACCAAAGTTTCGGAATTAGAGAATTTAAAAGAAAATTTACAAAATGGTGCCGGAATGATCTAGAAGAAAATATATGGAATGAGAATTTTTTTTTCTAAAAATGAAATTTAAACACCTAACGATAAGTAATTATTTAATACGGAATTAAATCAACAAACAAAATATAAAATAAATTAGAGTAAAGATATAATAGAAAAATTTACGAATATCATTTAAAATGACCGACAAGGACTAGACGAAGAACGAATTAATATAAATATAATAAAACACGATTATTAATTTAAAATTTTGCTAGTAAATGCTGTACATATAATGAGGTGAGTGTTGCATATATTTTTTTTTATTTACATTTTTTGCATAGATTTTCGATGTTTGCCCTGATTCTATTGATCCTTTTGGAGGTCAGGTTATATTTTTGGTTTTGAGATGATATTAGGCTAATTAGGCCGATTTTAAAAGTGAACCCGAGCGTCTAGCTCCTTAGTCCCTGAACCTCAAAAAGGGGTCACGACGAAATATTCGTTTGTGGAATGTCGTGACTGAGGTAGGGTGGGCAGAACAGGGCGCTAATAACACCAGAGCGCCCTGACATATCGCGAAGCCGCGCCAATCCAACCGCTTCTTGGTCTTTCACGACCTGGTGGGAAAATAATCCCAATTTTGACAATTCCGTTGGATAAGTCGGCGCTGACAAATTTTGTTGTACAGGCCAAGGGTTTATGGTCTGAGTCGGAGCAAGTACCCCCCACACTGCCGTAGCTAGTCCCGGCCGCCAGCAAGAGCGTCGCACCAGCAAAGACTCAGCCACCAATTCGGACTTAGGTGGAATTGGCCCTTCTGTCCCGAACCTTCCTTTTCCTTTCGACTATTTTGACTTTTTCAAGTCGAAATAGTCCTTCCAAGGCCTCAACCACAACACAGTATAAAAATTCAAATAGCAAATCTTGGAAATATTTTACAATAAAATAAGATCTTCTAACATATTTTGTATTAGTTTATTTATCAATTTTGATATGTATACGTAACCGCCAAATTTATTTTTTTTTCGACTTAAGCTTTTATCGCTTTTTACCAATGATATGGTGGCTATATATGTTTTATAACTACAGTGCAACCCGATTATAAAGTTCACTTTTATAACGTACTTTCGGTTATAGCGCACCTTTTTTATTCGCAATTGTGAAACGTTCTTATGTTGGTTATAACGTACTATCGATTATAACATAACTTTTTTGGTCCCCAAGGTACGTTATAACCGGGTTATTAAGACTGTACGAAAAATTTAGATGTTGTTGAAGATGATATGCTAAAGGTATTCGTACATAATTTTCAAAGCATTTATGGACAAAATAAAATAAGCTACAGCGTTCATAACTTGCTTCACCTTGCGGAGTGCGTAAAAATATTTGGTAACGTTGACTCGTTCTTTGCGTACCGCTTCGAAAATTACATGCAAACTCTCAAGAAAGATTGTAGACAACCTACAAATATTTTGCAACAACTCAATAATCGAGCTAATGAGAGATTTTTTCCAATAAAATCCCAGATAATTTTTGTTATGTGAAACCATTGCTACCATTGAAAGTTACCAAATTTTTTAAAAACGTGGATGGACAAGAGTTTGCAAAAGGTTTCAGTTTTTCATTTATAAGCAATTTTTTTACTGAACCTATTGAATCGATAGAGGCACTAGTCATAACATTCGTTTCTAATATTAAAATTGAGGAATTACAATTCAAAGTAGAGGATGTATATTGCAAAGTAATGGCATTACCCTCTGACAATGGGTTTGTTCTCATTCCAATTTTGCATCAGTGTTTATAGAAGTATGGATATAATAATTTTTCAAAATTTTATTTTCAGAAAAAATGTCAGAAATCGAATATAACGCCACTCCAGTATATAAATGCAATGCTTTTCTTGATTAAATTCCCAACCAATGCGAAAATGTAAAAATTAAGGTACTTTTTTTGTTGATGCTAACGTACATATGTACATATTGAACGTATAATACTTCCGTATATTATTTCAGAATCAGAAAATAATAATTTAAAAGCAGTAAATCAAGACTATTGCAACAAAATTGACGAAATAAAGGCAATATTATTGCGTCTTGCTATTCTTAAAAAATTGACGCAAGCAATTATCCGACCGCGAACTGATTTAAAAAATTTTCCAATTGGAAATCTGGAAGATATAGCAAGCGCCGAGGAGAAATAAAGAGTATTCCTTTTCCTGAATTTGTAAGACAATTGATTATTACGTATTATATAATAAATATCAACAACGATGTTACAGGTTACCTATTTACTTTCCATTACTGGAAAGCAAGCAATCCGGAAATGTATCCCGTTATTTTTAACTAACGAACTCCTGTTGACCGTGAACTGGAACGGTCAACAAAAAAAAATCCCTTTAAAAAAACAAAATTGTTTTCGCAATATGTACATATACGGTAAGATGATATTACTTTATTCATTATGGAAATCGACATTTCTTTTACACAGATCCCGTGGAGGATGTTTTGTCTCGAGAGCAGTTCGAAAAAGAAATGAGGATTGGAATCCGAGGCCAAAAAAAATAAATTCCACTATGGAAACCATGTTAAAAAAAACAATAAATAAATCATAGAACAAACTCTTGTATCCTGTTTATACTCTAGATGAACATATAGAGTATTATAACTTTAATTCAGCCCGAAAAGTTTGTAACGCATAGAACCGAGCCTCGGACGAAAAAAAGTTATATTTTATTTTGTGTTTATTTTTGACCAAAACCCCCAAATCCGTTTGCTGTCCGTCCGTTAGCACGATAACTCAAGAACGCGTTGATCTAGGAAGTTGAAATTTTGTCACAACTTGTAAAATGGAAGAAGTAAGGCTAAGTTCGTTAATGGGCGATATCCTTCTACTCCTTCGGGTACCTCCCATACAAGAGTCCTTAAAACACGTTTTCACAATTATTGCTCGAATGCTTCAAGTTAGGAACTTGAAATTTTGCATACTTAAGGTTTACTATGTTTGAATCGAAAGTTCCGAACATAAAGCAAATCGAATGAGTCCTTCGTGTAGCAGCCTAGAAAAGTCCTTCAAAAATGTATGCATGTTACTGAATCCACTATAACTCCAGAACGGGTTAAAGCAGGAATTTAAAATTTTACAGGAATTAGTTTTATACCAAAACCAAAACGGAGTTCATTAATTAGCACCATCCGTTGACTCCTTCGGGTAGCTGTCATACAAAAGTCTTTAATAAACATGTTCACCAATATTGAACGATAACTTCAGAACACTTTTAGTTACGACTTTGAAATTTTATACACATTAATTTTATAATTGTCGCAGCTGAAACTATTAATATGAAAAATATCCCATAAGTCTTTCATGTAGCTGCCATACAAAAATTCTGTAAAATGTCCTTTTACTTACTTTATGGAACTCACTATTAATCAAAAAATCGAGTAGCCACGCCACTATACAATAATTTCTACCTGTAAGTAAAAGGTCATGTAATAATTGCTTGTGCTCTCCTCATTCTTTTGTGTATTTCCAACTTAAATATAAATCGGAGTTCAGTATTTCATCTAGAGTATCATACGATTGGCTTGCAGCCGATCGTGACTGCGTTATGTTTTTTTTTCTTATCTTTTCCAAGATCTTATCTTTTACTTTGTTTTTGAATCTTATTTCATGGGTTTATGTCTTTCATTCCTCGTAGGAAAATGAGGTCGATAAGAATTTTATTCTCCGTTTAATTCATCGAATTTTATTTTGTGGTCTAAGGTATAGTTTTTATTTAGAACTAGTCGTGTACCGCGGTGCTATACAACCGAAGCTACAAATCCTGCGGTTTCTAGTTTTGGTTCACGTTGCTCCATCACTCCTGTTGATCCATTGCTCCTGTTTCTTCCGTTGCTCCCATTTCTCCCGTTTCTTTTTCGCTCCCGTTACTCCATCCTCTTTCCTCCATCCACCATCCTCCATCTTATATCTATCATCCATCGTCCTCCATCCACTATCCGCTATCCCCTATTGAACATGTATCGTCCAACTTTATCATTAAGTAATAGGAATGCATAACTAATACAGGACGAAATGGCGCTAAACTATATGAAACACTCTCAAATGTTGGAATGACTCTTGTTACAGCGGTTGTAATCTACAAATTTGTAGACTATACACTGAACGCACTCAGTGGACGCACCCACGCGAAATATTTAAAAGACTCTGACTTCCGATCTCTCTTTTCCTGCTTGGTGGCGAAGGCGAACAAGGTTCGTTTCTCATTCAAGAAATTATTTAAAAACTAAATATAAGTTTGCAATTTGAAGTTAATAATCAGTAAAGGGTAAGTACTTTAATCAATTTTATAATGTAAATACTCATTAGTATGTATTACTTTCCGTTTCTACTAGAACAGCGATTTAAATTTGAAGCTTTTCCACCATTTTATTATTGTGAAATAAGAAGCCTGAATTAAAACAGTATTGAAATCAGAAGTAATCGTTTCACCTGATTTCAATCGGTCCGGGCTACAAGAGCTCTCAGATTTGCGTACCTCAACATCCTTCAAATTTAAGTTTATTACTGAAAGTAATAACACGCGGAGCCCACAATGGAAGCCTTCAAAAATTCTGGAAGAATTAGAAGAACCCCACCAGCAGGAACAAGCTCAAACCAAGGAGTATCTTCAAGCTGCCAACTGTGCCATGAAATCGATACGGAAGATATGGTACAGTGCGATATTTGCGACCTTTGGCATCATTTCGCATGCGTCGATGTCTCAGACTCTATTGCTGACAACGATTTTGCGTGCCCTAAGTGCAAAGCAATAGACCCAGCACACGACGAGACCGCTTCGACCAAAAATTCCAGCATCACCTCTTCTAGTTCGGCAAAAAAGAGGGTGTTACTGAAACTTCGAAAGCTAGAAGAGGAAAAGATAACGGCAAAACATTATCTGGACCAGAAGTACGAATTGCTATCACAAATGGTAAGTGATGACGAGGAACCAGTATCCACAACACAACAGCACAACTTATCGAAAGATGTGCTAAATTGGGCGTCTAATACAGCAGCACCTGTAGTACCGCTTAGCGAACCTGCCATCAACTTGACGTCCACATTTCCAACAACCGTGACTAACTTACAGGAATTAATGCAGAAACATCAACTAGGATCCCAATCCACATCTACACAGTTTGCGAAAGGCTGTTTGACGACAGCAACAACGGCTACAAAGCCAGTAACAGGAATTCAAAAAATTAGCGATAAGTATTCAAGTAACACAGGTAACAAAAATATTTGTAAATTACCCTTTACTGAAAATTTATCCAGTGGGCTTATGCCAACTGTAGTTAATAACTGTTCAAGTAATTTCGCATCGCTACCAGGTTCAGTCAGTTACCTTAAAACTATAACAACAGAGCAATCGCAAAATTTCCCTCCAGGTTTGTCGAACGTTATGTCCAACGCGGCGTTGGGTCTCCTAATCGGTACAAGTGAATCATATCGTGCTTTTAGTGCTCCGCAATCCGCGTATAGTGGTCCAAACCTACATGCAGGTAACGCGTATAACGCATTTAGTGCTACGCAATCCGCGTATAGTGGTCTAAACCTGCATGCAGGTAATGCGTATAACGCATTTAGTGCTCCGCAATTCGCGTATTGTGCTCCAAATCTACCGGTTGGTAATGCGTCTAACGCATTTAGTGCTCCGCAATTGGCACACGGTGCATTTAGTGCTCCGCAATTGCCACACAGTGCCCCAAATCCACCGGTTAGTAATACGTCTAACGATTATAGTGCTCCGAAATTGGCACTCGGTGCCCCAAATCTTTCGGCAGGTAATACACATAACACATTTAGTGCTCCGCAATTCGCATACAGTGCCCCAAATCTACCAGTACTTAATACACATATGGTAATCGGTGCACAACAAAGCGCGTATAACACGCAAAATATGCCTTTAGTAGGGAACGCATACAATGCATTCAGTTTCCCGCAACTCACATACAGTGAATCGAGTTCCCCAAACGTCTCAAGAACATTAGTTAATGCCGCCAATTCAGTTAGTGCTCATCGTGGAACATCTACTGTGCCACCAAGCGTTGCATTAGAAATCAAGCAAAATAATAATGTTGACACCTCAAACCACTTACCCTCGGCTCCTGTATACGGAACTCATAATATAACGAATCCAACTAGTTATCGTTCTCATGCATTTAATGCGACTGATAGTAGCGCTGATCCTAGCATAAACCCAAGTCACCGCAGTGAACTGGCCATAACTCAAAGCCAATTGGCTGCTAGGAGAGTAATGCCGAAGGACTTGCCAATTTTTAGTGGGAACCCCTTTGACTGGCCTCTGTTTATCAGTAGCTTCGAAGGATCATCTCGTGTGTGTGGATTCTCCAACGAGGAGAATCTTTTCAGACTCCAAAGGTGCTTGAAAGGGAAAGCACTTGAGGCAGTTAGAAGCCGATTACTCCTACCACAAACGGTCCCTCAAGTGATTGAAACACTGCGACTATTATACGGTCGACCGGATATAGTGATAAATTCTCTTTTACAAAATGTGAGGAATCAACCGTCACCTAAAGCTGAGAGGTTGGAAACACTTGTTTCATACGCGCTCGCAGTACAAAACCTCTGCTCGACAATAGAAGCGTCTGGTCTAGTAGTGCATCTCTGTAACCCTATGCTTCTACAGGAACTTGTAGACAAGCTTCCCGCACATATTAAGCTATCATGGGCGATATTCAAGCAAGGCGTACCGAATGTTACCCTGGCAGACTTGGGAAACTGGCTCTATCGAATAGCGCAAGCCGCAAGTGAGGTTACGATACCGCAATATAACTCAAGTCCAGAAACTCGTTCAAGCAAAGAACGAGGCTTTGTTCATACACATGCAGAGGGTACTGTAAATAATCATATTGAAACTCTAAAATCTGGTTCAAGCCAATCAACTCAACCTTCGTTGCCGATACAAGGTCTTGCTCAACAGTCAAGTTCGAAGGAGTGTGTAATTTGCGGCATTGGTAGCCATGCTATCGAAAAATGCAAGAAATTTTCTAGTCTAAGCCTCTATGAAAGATGGACGGCTATAAAGACAAACAAGTTGTGTCGCACATGTTTAAGGAGACACAATAAACAAAAATGCAAGATAGATAGAATTTGTGGACAGGATGGTTGCCCTTACAGACATCATTCGTTGTTACATAAATTTCACAGCGATAGTGAATCAACCTCAAAGTTTGAAATTGAGGTTCCACAGGAAACTCATACGAGTAATACCCATCAGCAAGTACAACAAGCAACCTACTTCCGAATTTTGCCCGTAACCTTGTATGGCAAGGGAACGTCGTTTGAAACATACGCTTTCCTTGACGAAGGGTCTTCCATTACGCTTATAGAAGACGATGTTGCAAATGAACTAGCTTTAGATGGTGCGAAAGAGGAATTATGTCTTAGGTGGACTGCCGATAATACTCGCGTTGAACCAAATTCCAAAAGGATCTCGTTAAAAATTTCCGGAACGTACGATAAAGCTAAATCCTATAAAATATCCAACGTGCGAACCGTGAAAAAACTAAGTTTACCCAAACAATCAATCTCACCTTCGAAACTTTGTGAAAAATATCCTCATCTCAAAGATATACCGATTAAGCCCTATAACAATGCAGTTCCACGTATTCTTTTAGGTATTGATAACTGGCGTTTAGGCCTACCTTTGGAGGTTAGGGAAGGAAGTAGCGAAAGCCCAGTCGCAACAAAAACCCGACTCGGTTGGGAAATTCATGGCCGTTGTGATAAAACCAACGTAAGTGATGGACATGATCAAATCTATAAACACGATAGCTTTCATATTTGCGACTGTAAACTCGGCGAAGATTTGCACCGTTTGGTAAAAAACTATTTTTCAGTCGAAAGTATCGGTGTTAAAATTCTGGATGTTATGCCTGTCTCAAAGGATAACCAACGTGCTATAGATATCATGACATCAAGTACACGTAAAATGGATGGTCGATATGAGACCGGCTTGCTATGGAAATATGATAACTTAACGTTGCCAGACAGCTTTCAAATGGCGCACCAACGCTTTAAGTGCCTCCAAGCACAAATGTCGAAGAATCCAATACTGGGTCAACGTATTGAGGAAACGATTCAAGACTATATTCGAAAGGGTTACGTTCGTAAGCTAACTATGCAAGAGTTAGAAGCACATTATCCTCGAATTTGGTATCTGCCACTCTTCACAGTTAAAAATCCAAATAAACCGGAAAAATTGAGAATTGTATGGGATGCAGCGGCGAAAGTTAATGGTATTTCACTCAATTCTGTATTGCTACAGGGACCCGATGAGCTACCACCATTACTAGATATTCTTTTCAAATTTCGCGAACATGCGATAGCTGTAACTGGGGATATTCGTGAGATGTTTCACCAAATTTTAATCACCGAAGAAGACCAACAAGCCCAACGGTTTTTATGGAAAAATGGACAAGATGAAAAGAGTCTTGATATATATGTCTTACGTGTTATGAGCTTCGGAGCTACATGTTCACCAAGTTCGGCCCAACACGTAAAAAATTTCAATGCATCTCAGTATTCCAACAAGTTTCCAAAACCAGCCAAAGCGATTGTGGCAAACCACTACGTCGACGACATGCTGATCAGTGTCGAAACGGAACAGGAAGCTATCACATTAGCAAAGGAGGTACGGCATATCCATGCAGAGGGAGGTTTTGAAATCCGGAATTGGGTCTCTAACTCGCCCGCAGTTCTAAAGGCGCTGGGAGAAAATGAAGAAAACAAGCTGAAAAAGATAGGTACGAAAAACGAACCAGCAGCTGATAGAGTCCTGGGCATGCTATGGAGCACCTCTACGGATACGTTTATGTTTCCTCTTACTCTAAGCAGAGTAAATAGGGACGTCCTAACACAGAAACGAAGTCCCACTAAACGTGAAGTACTACAAACGCTAATGTCAATTTTTGACCCTCTAGGTCTTCTTTCTCCATTTGTCGTTTGTGGGAAAATCCTGCTTAAGGACATTTGGCGCTCTACCTTAGATTGGGATGATCAGTTAACTGAAGAACTTCACCGGAGATGGTTAAAATGGTTACAATGCCTCGAAAATATAAGAAAGCTCCATATTCCTAGATGCTATAGCCAGGCACCATTGTCGAAACAAAAAAGCGTTCAACTGCACGTGTTTGTTGATGCTAGTGAATCTGCATATGCAGCAGTTATATACCTGCGAATAGAAACAGACGAGGGAGTTCAGTGTTCTTTGGTAGCAGCGAAAACTAAAGTTACTCCGCAAAAACCAATATCGATCCCTCGACTTGAACTGCAAGCGGCAGTGCTAGGTACTAGACTCGCAAATACTGTCAAGCAAGGTCACTCCCTGAATATAGGTCGGTCGTTTATGTGGTCAGATTCACGGACAGTGCTGTGCTGGCTAAAATCCGACCCTACGAAATATAAGCAATATGTGGCATTACGTATCGGTGAAATTCTGGAAACAACCAATTTAAAGGATTGGCGTTGGGTTCCAACTAAAATGAATGTAGCGGACGACGCAACTAAGTGGCCTAATGCCAGCTCGGAATTAAATTCCGAAAGTCGCTGGTTTACGGGTCCCGAATTTCTAAGTGAAAGTGAAAACCAATGGCCTATCGACAAGACAATTCAGGAAGAGTCTGTAAGCGAACTGCAACCGTATGTTTTACACGTACACCAATCTGAAAGTCCTATTGAATTAACACGGTTTTCAAACTGGTTACGCTTAGTGCGAACAATGTCTTACGTTTATCGTTTCATCCATAATACGCAACGAAAGTGTCAACGCGTCCTAGGTTCTATAACTCAAGAAGAGTACGAGCAAGCGCAAAATAAATTATTTAGGATAGCACAATCTGAATGCTATAAAAATGAAATCTCTATACTTAGTGGGACCAGAACGTTTAGCGTGGCGAGTCAGTCCTTAGTAAAAAAGTCTAGTCCGATCTATAATCGATCTCCCTATATAGACGACTCTGGTATACTAAGAGTTAGAGGACGCATAGATGCAGCAACAAACACCTCACTTACTGTTAAGCGGCCCATATTACTACCAAAACATCATGTCATCACACATCTGGTCGTTGATTACTTTCATCGCAAATACCATCATCATAACCACGAGACCGTTGTTAATGAAATTCGTCAGATTTATGATATCCCCACTCTTCGGGTACTCTTAAGGAAAATTGTAAAGACCTGCCAAATATGTAAGAACCTGCGAGCAGCTCCAGTCGCTCCTGAAATGGGAAGTCTTCCAACCGCGCGACTAGGTTCTTATATGCTACCGTTTACATTCGTAGGTATCGACTACTTTGGGCCCATGTTTGTGACTGTCGGAAGACACACAGAAAAACGGTGGGGCGTCCTCTTTACATGCCTTACGATACGTGCTGTTCATATTGAAGTTGCATATAGCCTATCAACAGATTCCTGTATTCTTGCAATAAGAAACTTTGCGGCTAGGAGGGGTATTCCCAAAGAAATTCGTTCGGACAATGGAACTAACTTCCGTGGTGCCGATGAAGAACTTCGTCGGGAAATTTCCAAAATCAACAACAATAAACTCCAGGAAGAAGCTTTTGTTGGTAAACCTCTGAAGTGGGTTTTTAATCCACCCGCAGCTCCACATATGGGAGGGAGCTGGGAGCGCTTGATACAGTCGGTTAAAAAGACACTGAAATCTATAATGCATGTACGGAATCCAAATGATGAGCTCCTAAGGTCAATGTTAATGGAAGTTGAAATGACTGTAAACAGTAGACCTCTTACATACATACCTTTGGAGTCAATCGAACAAGAAGCCCTAACCCCTAACCATTTCCTACTGGGCACCTCTAGCGGACAGAAAATTCCGGGCGAATTCAATACTGACCCCCTAGTCTTACGAAAGAACTGGAAAATTTCCCAACATCTAGCGAACATCTTCTGGAAACGCTGGATCCATGAATATCTCCCTGATCTTACCAGACGAACCAAATGGTTCAGACGCGCAGAGCCAATAAAAAAGGGTGATGTCGTTATAATTGTCGATGAAGGACAGCCACGGAATACATGGAGAAAGGGAATAGTGCTAGAAGCTAACGCCAGTAGATCAGGACTATAGTCACTGGATGAAGAAGAAGGCACTTAGGTATAGTCCGGCCATCATTGACATCCGACGGTTTTTGTATTCGAAGTCGAATTTCGAAATTAGTCACTCTCAGTTGTATGCGTGAGAATGCATGAACACTGAGCTGATGACAGTTCTAGACGTCAAATGACAATTATAGACGTCAAATGACAATTCTAAATGTAAATTCGGTGGCTTACATTTCAGTGAACACAGAAATTGTTTACTTAATTTCTGTGTGAAATAAAAGTGGATTATTGTTCAAAACGTGGATTGTGTTACAGTGTTGTGAATTCGTAGGGAATTGTAGAAGTGAATGTTTACTTTATTTCAGTGAGAAAAATGCGTTCCTTGGCAAAACATCGGTGAATAATTACATGCATCAGTTATTTCTTTTCGGCTAAGTTAAATTATATTAAAGTTAAAGAGAAATGTTGCACGCCCTAATTCCGCCTTAGTCGGTCCCAAGCCCGATTGCGAAAGGAAGAGGGGGGCTTGCAACCACCCCTCATACGAGCTATTCGTCGTTATTTTTGGCGGGCTTGTCATCTTGTTTATTAAATTTTTAGGGCATTAGGTCTAATAGGGTCTCCCTTTAGAATAGTTATTAGTGATTGTTAAAAATTTGTACCCAGGAATTTAAAGACCTCGCACGATTGCTGCCTTACCGTTCCGAAGTTTCGCAGTAGAAATACCTTTCCGACTTAAGTAAGTAACCCGGTATCTTAAATTTTATTTTCACCCTTGGGGCCATAACATCTTATTGAAATAAGCCGGGAAGTTTACGACGATAGCTGTTTTAGCTTCGTTAATTTCTACATTGCGATCTTCGGGGTAATTTGATTTGTAAAAAGAGAGGTCTTTCATCTATTGACAATATGTCGTGCAGTGCAGTTGGATGTACCAGCCATCGGACAAAAGGAAACAAAATGTTTAGTTTTCCACGAGAACCAACCAGGCGCAGAATGTGGGAAGCATTTGTTGGTAGGATAAAGTGGAATAGTACTGTAAATTCCCAATTATGTATGGAGCATTTTGAAAAATATTCTCTAACAGTTAACAAAAGTGGAAAACCAAAACTTTGCGATGGTGCCGTGCCAACGTTAAAGTCAGGTATCGAAGAAACCACGTACGAAAATGTGGAGTACTTGGAAGACGAATATGAAAATGTTGCTCCGCATATCAATGTATTTCATACAGCAGAACCCCACGGAAATGGTTCTCAATATGAAGAATTCATTGACGAAGATATGAGCAACATAAACCAAATTGCTACACTTAAAGAAAAATTGGCATACTATAAGGAAACACAGAAAACACTTGTTTTAAAATTCCAACGCCGAGGGAAAGTGATTAAAAGCTTGCGTGAAAAACTAAAGCGGTATGAAAAAAATTACCGCAATCAAATCTTTAATCCCGATCAAATGCAGCATATAAATGGCTTGAAAAAAGTTAAGTGGGGAAATTCAACTCTGCGTACTTCTCTGCAAATTAAATTCGCTTGTGGTAGTAGGGGGTATAAATATCTTCGTAAAATCAAATACCCTCTTCCAGGTGAAAGAACTTTGCGCAGGAAAATGCAGAACTTAAACTTTGAGCCGGGTGTGCTGACAGATATCCTTAAGTTTCTCGAAATAAAAATACAGAGCATGACAACTGAAGAAACCCACTGCGGCCTGTATTTAGATGAAATGAAAATCGAGAAAGGGACTGAATATGACAACAATTCAGATAGATTCTTGGGAAAGATTACCATACCAAGCTCCGACACACTTGCAACGAACGCTTTAGTGATCTTACTTGGAGGGCTAAGCAGTAGATGGAAACAAGTGGTTGCATATCATTATACAGGACATGGAACATTGGGAAGCCATATTTGCGACGTTGTCAAAGAGGTAATAACGAAATGCGAAGAAATCGGTTTCCATATTCATTTCATTACAAGTGATATGGGACCGATGAATCAGCAGATGTGGAATGAACTTGGAATTAAACATTCCAGAAATAATATTACAAACAGTATTGTCCATCCGTTAGACAATAGTCGAAAGCTATGGATATTTGCTGACGTTCCACATTTGCTAAAAAATTTCGCTCAAAGTTTATTAAACAACCGCACGATAACTACAAGTTCAGCAGTACAACACATGTACGAGTTGCCAACAAATGAGATAAAGGCCGATCATATACAAAAATTAGTCAATTACCAGGAGGGTAGACTTTTTAAATTAGCTCCACATTTAGAGCAGTATATGATGCGGCCAAATAGTTTTCAAAAAATGCGAGTGGCCACGTCATACTATGTGTTAAACGAGGACGTTAGTGCTGCACTTGAATATTTATCTAAACAGCACGGCGATAACAGTTTGCAAACAACTGCATGGTTTTTACGAGTACTGCATAAGTGGTTTGCTTTATCCTCCAACCGCGGTCCGTCCCTGGCCCTAAGCTTAAACAACATGGAAAGCTACAACAATAAGATCTCATTCCTCAATGAATTTGTGGAAATAACTAGTGAGCTAAAAATAGGGCCTAAAGGTATTTGGAAACCAGTGCAAACTGGAATAGCTTTAACCACTGCTTCTACTATAGAATTGACTGAGTATTTATTGAGGGAATGCAATTTTAAATTTGTTTTGACTGGCCGATTTTCGCAGGATTGTGTAGAAAACCTCTTTAGTTCAATAAGAGCTAAACAGAGTAAACCATCTGCACTTCAGTTTAAACAAAATTTGAAGCTCATTTGCGTTTCTCAGTACCTCGACTATAGCAGAAGTAGCTCATATGAGGAAGATGACAGAGAGCATTTGGACGGGTTTCTTACCTACTTGCAAAGTAAGCCAGCCTCCACAGATGAACAGGAGTTTAATTACGAAGAACTCAGCGAAAACGATCTACAATGTGTAGAGTTAGACTGCACTACAAAGAACATATTGTACAATATTGCAGGGTATATTTTATCAGGCATTCAAATGCATAACAATATCTGCGAATCTTGTTTTAAAGACTTGATCACAGATATTCCCTTAGATGTATATAGCAGTTTTGTAGCCTTTAAAGAACTCGAGTACCAATCCATTAATAGAGATTCGCTGCTGATTTACCCTGGGGAAGAAACTTTTAATTATTTCGTAAAAATGGAAAAAATTTATCAGGTCTTAGAAGAAAGAAATATTACAGATACACCATGCTTTAGAGAACAGCTTAAAAAACACTTCTCGGAAATTCCACACAATTTTCTAGGTTGCCACAACATCAGGGATTTACTTGTTCATAGGTACTCGTTGTTTAGATGTAGAATAGCAAGTAAAAAACGGGAAAAAGCTGGTAATATCGTATATGGTAGATCTTCTTTACAACGGAATAATTAGATAAAATTTACATCATTGATTGCCCTGTTATAAATATATCGATCGCTACTAATACCTAAGTATTTTACAAAGACCTCTTAATTTATTTGTCCGTGTAATAATTTTCTTTCTGTGATATTAATATTAAATTTATTTTATTTATTTTTAAATGTATTTATTTTCAAATATTTTTATTTATTTTTTAATTTATTCGTTATTTTTTTTAATTGAATTTTTTTAAGTTTATTGAATTTTTAACTAAACAATGCCTTTTACATTTTCACTTAATTTTTTTTTTTTAATTGAATTTTTTTAAGTTTATTGAATTTTTAAATAATCAATGCCATTACATTTAACAATTACATTTTCACTCTATAATAATAAATTTTAAAATTTTTTTTTTTTTTTTTCAATGTAAATAATTTGTTTATGAAAAACTTTTCTTTTAAATCAGGCATTCGAATGGCTATTGTTTTATGAGTGAAATAGGTCCAACAGAATTTTTGTAGACAAGGGGTTTCTTAATAGATACCTCACATCTAAGTTAAAAATCTTGTTGGAGAAACCAAACACTATAAATACGGTTAACGCTCCGGATTCGGTACCTCATAGGTGGAGCGGAAACCCGAATTTCAATACATACATACATGTCAATACATGTGGTATCTTCATCTCGCCATGTTGCTGCGATTCTTCAATAACTTTTTCGCTCGACGGATGATGTTTAATATGTGACTGGACGACGAATTTCGCCAAAAGTTGATCTGACATTGGATCAAATTCGTCCTTAACGACACAAAGAACATCGAAACGCGATAAAATCGGTTCAAACAGATTCACATTCTCCGAGAAAGTCATACTGGGATCGTAACGTCCGCCTATCGGATTAGCGGCAGCAATAACCGTACACCTGGCTTGCAGTCATGTCACAATACCAGCTTTTGAGATTGAAATCGATTATTGCTTCATGGCTTTTTTGGACAGACGTTCGATCCTGATCATTCATCTGTTCGGGAATTGATAAAGTTAGTATTGGAAGCGGATATCCATACGAATAAAATTACCTTATCGAACTCATCAATCAAACAAACGCTCAGATCGGCAAGTACTAAGGCACCCGCTTTCAAGGTCCACTCTCAAGTTTGAAGATTCCTCGGGGCATAGGCTGTAAGACCAACGCACTGGCACCTTGCCCCGTAGGGAAAACTGCACGCGGCGCAATTTTCTCGGTGTATTTCAAAAATTGCGACTTGGCTGTTTCCGGATCACCACAAATCAATAAATTTATATCGTAAACTGTTCGTGTAGATACCTGTAACTTCGACCTCGTCGCCCGGGTTGCACATGTCGCAGAGATCGGCCAGAAGGACACAATCTTTACTGCGCGTTATACGACCAGCTGGGATACGTCCCGGCGACTCTTGTTCCGTGACTTTTTGATAGTTACGATATATCGTTGGCTCCATATTAATCTGTAATTAACAGGTGCGTTAAACAAAATACGATTGACTGAAAAAAGTCTAGCTTAAATTGAAAGGTCCCAAACCTTGGCACTCAAGACACAATCCTGGTTTCACTTCAGAATTTTGCGACTGTACGAATGGACCTAAAACATAGCCGCATGACCTTACGTAAGGAAACCCATTCTTCTTGAACGTTTCGCTTTCGTAAAACTGCTTCAAACTGTAAATTTCCCATTGCTTGGCACATTCGATGAGGTCGCGTTCCATAACTTAAACATGTGTCGCACTCGGACCATCCTTTCACCGAATATAGGCTAATTGATCGGGCGTCAATTGTCGCAACATGAAGAACAGCCGCTCTGCGTGGTCCTTCTGGAACGACAAATACTTCTGGAATGTCGATCGCATACGTTTTATAACGTACATTTCGGCGATTTTATCTTCGTCGACGTTCTGAAATTTAACAGAATTTATAAAAATATTTTTGCAAAACATCAGACTGCTTACCGTTAATTTCGGCCTGACATTCTCTTTCGAATAGACGTTGCACTTCTTTAGCAGCTCCTGTGGTGTCTCCATCGCGCCATGTTGCTGCGATTCTTCAATAACTTTTTCGCTCGACGGATGATGTTTAATATGTGACTGGACGAGGACGTTGATCTTACAACGGATCAAATTCGTCCTTAACGACACAAAGAACATCGAAACGCGATAAAATCGGTTCAAACAGATTCACATTCTCCGAGAAAGTCATACTGGGATCGTAACGTCCGCCTATCGGATTAGCGGCAGCAATAACCGTACACCTGGCTTGCAGTCATGTCACAATACCAGCTTTTGAGATTGAAATCGATTCTTGCTCCATGGCTTCGTGGACAGACGTTCGATCCTGATCATTCATCTGTTCGGGAATTGATAAAGTTAGTATTGGAAGCGGAAATCCATATGGATAAAATTACCTTATCGAACTCATCAATCAAACAAAGGCCCAGATCGGCAAGTACTAAGGCACCCGCTTTCAAGGTCCACTCTTGAGTTTGCAGATTCTTCCGGGCATAGGCTGTAAGACCAACAGCACTGGCACCTTGCACCTAAACCTTGGCACTCAGGACACGATCCTGGCTTCACTTCAAAACTTTGAGACTGTACAAATGGACCCAAAACACAGCCACACTTGACGCAATCGTACTTAACGACAGACAATTGCGGCAGCACTCCAGTCGTCGCGGTCAAAACACCCAGAGTGCGAACCAATTGAATCAATTGGTGATGCAATTTTCTGAACGTACGGAGTTCTTCGATCAACGCCAGCTCGGATATACGAATGTGAATTTCGGTTGTAAAACGTTCGTACGTTGGAAACATGCTCAGAACCATTTCCTTAGCGACTCTATCGAAGATTTCGAGCCTCTGAAAAGGAGCTTCCCGCAGAAAGTAGGCCAAGACATGCTCTTTGTTCGCCAAATCGGTATACGATACGACAAACGAGCATTTATTCTATTCGCACATGCACCGAATACGATCGCGATACGATTACTGTCGACTACTGTTGAACGTGACATGAAAAAACCTCCTTTTGTACCGAAAATAAGAACTGCGCCCGCAAACTGATACGACCGACCAAAACCAGACTGTTAGTTTGACGCGTGCTTGACAATTGAGAACTGTCACTTTACATTTCGAAGTTTCGGAATTAGATCATCGCAGATGTTCGAAAATAAATGTTTAGATGTATGCGTGCGGTTTTTGTCGAGTTTATTATTCTGATTAAGAAAAATTGAGATAAATACTTGGGGAAAAAATTTTTTTTCCTTTAATTTTAAAACACGATGCACCTATTGTACATATTCTTTAGCTATTTCAGTACCGTATAAAAAAGTCCGACGGTTTTTTAAATTTACCGACTTTTGCCAGACGTGTCATGGCCGGACTATACCTAAGTGCCTTCTTCTTCATCCAGTGACTATAATCAGGACAAGTCCGGCAAGCTGTAATACAGACAACCAACGGAATTTTAACTAGGCCAGCCGTTAAACTAGCCGTGTTAGATTTAACAAATGATATAACCGCCAGCAATGGGTAAATCGACTTATGGCAGTCGACATACCGGGAGGGAGAATGTTACAGCGGTTGTAATCTACAAATTTGTAGAATATACACTGAACGCACTCAGTGGACGCACCCACGCGAAATATTTAAAAGACTCTGACTTCCGATCTCTCTTTTCCTGCTTGGTGGCGAAGGCGAACAAGGTTCGTTTCTCATTCAAGAAATTATTTAAAAACTAAATATAAGTTTGCAATTTGAAGTTAATAATCAGTAAAGGGTAAGTACTTTAATCAATTTTATAATGTAAATACTCATTAGTATGTATTACTTTCCGTTTCTACTAGAACAGCGATTTAAATTTGAAGCTTTTCCACCATTTTATTATTGTGAAATAAGAAGCCTGAATTAAAACAGTATTGAAATCAGAAGTAATCGTTTCACCTGATTTCAATCGGTCCGGGCTACAAGAGCTCTCAGATTTGCGTACCTCAACATCCTTCAAATTTAAGTTTATTACTGAAAGTAATAACACGCGGAGCCCACAATGGAAGCCTTCAAAAATTCTGGAAGAATTAGAAGAACCCCACCAGCAGGAACAAGCTCAAACCAAGGAGTATCTTCAAGCTGCCAACTGTGCCATGAAATCGATACGGAAGATATGGTACAGTGCGATATTTGCGACCTTTGGCATCATTTCGCATGCGTCGATGTCTCAGACTCTATTGCTGACAACGATTTTGCGTGCCCTAAGTGCAAAGCAATAGACCCAGCACACGACGAGACCGCTTCGACCAAAAATTCCAGCATCACCTCTTCTAGTTCGGCAAAAAAGAGGGTGTTACTGAAACTTCGAAAGCTAGAAGAGGAAAAGATAACGGCAAAACATTATCTGGACCAGAAGTACGAATTGCTATCACAAATGGTAAGTGATGACGAGGAACCAGTATCCACAACACAACAGCACAACTTATCGAAAGATGTGCTAAATTGGGCGTCTAATACAGCAGCACCTGTAGTACCGCTTAGCGAACCTGCCATCAACTTGACGTCCACATTTCCAACAACCGTGACTAACTTACAGGAATTAATGCAGAAACATCAACTAGGATCCCAATCCACATCTACACAGTTTGCGAAAGGCTGTTTGACGACAGCAACAACGGCTACAAAGCCAGTAACAGGAATTCAAAAAATTAGCGATAAGTATTCAAGTAACACAGGTAACAAAAATATTTGTAAATTACCCTTTACTGAAAATTTATCCAGTGGGCTTATGCCAACTGTAGTTAATAACTGTTCAAGTAATTTCGCATCGCTACCAGGTTCAGTCAGTTACCTTAAAACTATAACAACAGAGCAATCGCAAAATTTCCCTCCAGGTTTGTCGAACGTTATGTCCAACGCGGCGTTGGGTCTCCTAATCGGTACAAGTGAATCATATCGTGCTTTTAGTGCTCCGCAATCCGCGTATAGTGGTCCAAACCTACATGCAGGTAACGCGTATAACGCATTTAGTGCTACGCAATCCGCGTATAGTGGTCTAAACCTGCATGCAGGTAATGCGTATAACGCATTTAGTGCTCCGCAATTCGCGTATTGTGCTCCAAATCTACCGGTTGGTAATGCGTCTAACGCATTTAGTGCTCCGCAATTGGCACACGGTGCATTTAGTGCTCCGCAATTGCCACACAGTGCCCCAAATCCACCGGTTAGTAATACGTCTAACGATTATAGTGCTCCGAAATTGGCACTCGGTGCCCCAAATCTTTCGGCAGGTAATACACATAACACATTTAGTGCTCCGCAATTCGCATACAGTGCCCCAAATCTACCAGTACTTAATACACATATGGTAATCGGTGCACAACAAAGCGCGTATAACACGCAAAATATGCCTTTAGTAGGGAACGCATACAATGCATTCAGTTTCCCGCAACTCACATACAGTGAATCGAGTTCCCCAAACGTCTCAAGAACATTAGTTAATGCCGCCAATTCAGTTAGTGCTCATCGTGGAACATCTACTGTGCCACCAAGCGTTGCATTAGAAATCAAGCAAAATAATAATGTTGACACCTCAAACCACTTACCCTCGGCTCCTGTATACGGAACTCATAATATAACGAATCCAACTAGTTATCGTTCTCATGCATTTAATGCGACTGATAGTAGCGCTGATCCTAGCATAAACCCAAGTCACCGCAGTGAACTGGCCATAACTCAAAGCCAATTGGCTGCTAGGAGAGTAATGCCGAAGGACTTGCCAATTTTTAGTGGGAACCCCTTTGACTGGCCTCTGTTTATCAGTAGCTTCGAAGGATCATCTCGTGTGTGTGGATTCTCCAACGAGGAGAATCTTTTCAGACTCCAAAGGTGCTTGAAAGGGAAAGCACTTGAGGCAGTTAGAAGCCGATTACTCCTACCACAAACGGTCCCTCAAGTGATTGAAACACTGCGACTATTATACGGTCGACCGGATATAGTGATAAATTCTCTTTTACAAAATGTGAGGAATCAACCGTCACCTAAAGCTGAGAGGTTGGAAACACTTGTTTCATACGCGCTCGCAGTACAAAACCTCTGCTCGACAATAGAAGCGTCTGGTCTAGTAGTGCATCTCTGTAACCCTATGCTTCTACAGGAACTTGTAGACAAGCTTCCCGCACATATTAAGCTATCATGGGCGATATTCAAGCAAGGCGTACCGAATGTTACCCTGGCAGACTTGGGAAACTGGCTCTATCGAATAGCGCAAGCCGCAAGTGAGGTTACGATACCGCAATATAACTCAAGTCCAGAAACTCGTTCAAGCAAAGAACGAGGCTTTGTTCATACACATGCAGAGGGTACTGTAAATAATCATATTGAAACTCTAAAATCTGGTTCAAGCCAATCAACTCAACCTTCGTTGCCGATACAAGGTCTTGCTCAACAGTCAAGTTCGAAGGAGTGTGTAATTTGCGGCATTGGTAGCCATGCTATCGAAAAATGCAAGAAATTTTCTAGTCTAAGCCTCTATGAAAGATGGACGGCTATAAAGACAAACAAGTTGTGTCGCACATGTTTAAGGAGACACAATAAACAAAAATGCAAGATAGATAGAATTTGTGGACAGGATGGTTGCCCTTACAGACATCATTCGTTGTTACATAAATTTCACAGCGATAGTGAATCAACCTCAAAGTTTGAAATTGAGGTTCCACAGGAAACTCATACGAGTAATACCCATCAGCAAGTACAACAAGCAACCTACTTCCGAATTTTGCCCGTAACCTTGTATGGCAAGGGAACGTCGTTTGAAACATACGCTTTCCTTGACGAAGGGTCTTCCATTACGCTTATAGAAGACGATGTTGCAAATGAACTAGCTTTAGATGGTGCGAAAGAGGAATTATGTCTTAGGTGGACTGCCGATAATACTCGCGTTGAACCAAATTCCAAAAGGATCTCGTTAAAAATTTCCGGAACGTACGATAAAGCTAAATCCTATAAAATATCCAACGTGCGAACCGTGAAAAAACTAAGTTTACCCAAACAATCAATCTCACCTTCGAAACTTTGTGAAAAATATCCTCATCTCAAAGATATACCGATTAAGCCCTATAACAATGCAGTTCCACGTATTCTTTTAGGTATTGATAACTGGCGTTTAGGCCTACCTTTGGAGGTTAGGGAAGGAAGTAGCGAAAGCCCAGTCGCAACAAAAACCCGACTCGGTTGGGAAATTCATGGCCGTTGTGATAAAACCAACGTAAGTGATGGACATGATCAAATCTATAAACACGATAGCTTTCATATTTGCGACTGTAAACTCGGCGAAGATTTGCACCGTTTGGTAAAAAACTATTTTTCAGTCGAAAGTATCGGTGTTAAAATTCTGGATGTTATGCCTGTCTCAAAGGATAACCAACGTGCTATAGATATCATGACATCAAGTACACGTAAAATGGATGGTCGATATGAGACCGGCTTGCTATGGAAATATGATAACTTAACGTTGCCAGACAGCTTTCAAATGGCGCACCAACGCTTTAAGTGCCTCCAAGCACAAATGTCGAAGAATCCAATACTGGGTCAACGTATTGAGGAAACGATTCAAGACTATATTCGAAAGGGTTACGTTCGTAAGCTAACTATGCAAGAGTTAGAAGCACATTATCCTCGAATTTGGTATCTGCCACTCTTCACAGTTAAAAATCCAAATAAACCGGAAAAATTGAGAATTGTATGGGATGCAGCGGCGAAAGTTAATGGTATTTCACTCAATTCTGTATTGCTACAGGGACCCGATGAGCTACCACCATTACTAGATATTCTTTTCAAATTTCGCGAACATGCGATAGCTGTAACTGGGGATATTCGTGAGATGTTTCACCAAATTTTAATCACCGAAGAAGACCAACAAGCCCAACGGTTTTTATGGAAAAATGGACAAGATGAAAAGAGTCTTGATATATATGTCTTACGTGTTATGAGCTTCGGAGCTACATGTTCACCAAGTTCGGCCCAACACGTAAAAAATTTCAATGCATCTCAGTATTCCAACAAGTTTCCAAAACCAGCCAAAGCGATTGTGGCAAACCACTACGTCGACGACATGCTGATCAGTGTCGAAACGGAACAGGAAGCTATCACATTAGCAAAGGAGGTACGGCATATCCATGCAGAGGGAGGTTTTGAAATCCGGAATTGGGTCTCTAACTCGCCCGCAGTTCTAAAGGCGCTGGGAGAAAATGAAGAAAACAAGCTGAAAAAGATAGGTACGAAAAACGAACCAGCAGCTGATAGAGTCCTGGGCATGCTATGGAGCACCTCTACGGATACGTTTATGTTTCCTCTTACTCTAAGCAGAGTAAATAGGGACGTCCTAACACAGAAACGAAGTCCCACTAAACGTGAAGTACTACAAACGCTAATGTCAATTTTTGACCCTCTAGGTCTTCTTTCTCCATTTGTCGTTTGTGGGAAAATCCTGCTTAAGGACATTTGGCGCTCTACCTTAGATTGGGATGATCAGTTAACTGAAGAACTTCACCGGAGATGGTTAAAATGGTTACAATGCCTCGAAAATATAAGAAAGCTCCATATTCCTAGATGCTATAGCCAGGCACCATTGTCGAAACAAAAAAGCGTTCAACTGCACGTGTTTGTTGATGCTAGTGAATCTGCATATGCAGCAGTTATATACCTGCGAATAGAAACAGACGAGGGAGTTCAGTGTTCTTTGGTAGCAGCGAAAACTAAAGTTACTCCGCAAAAACCAATCTCGATCCCTCGACTTGAACTGCAAGCGGCAGTGCTAGGTACTAGACTCGCAAATACTGTCAAGCAAGGTCACTCCCTGAATATAGGTCGGTCGTTTATGTGGTCAGATTCACGGACAGTGCTGTGCTGGCTAAAATCCGACCCTACGAAATATAAGCAATATGTGGCATTACGTATCGGTGAAATTCTGGAAACAACCAATTTAAAGGATTGGCGTTGGGTTCCAACTAAAATGAATGTAGCGGACGACGCAACTAAGTGGCCTAATGCCAGCTCGGAATTAAATTCCGAAAGTCGCTGGTTTACGGGTCCCGAATTTCTAAGTGAAAGTGAAAACCAATGGCCTATCGACAAGACAATTCAGGAAGAGTCTGTAAGCGAACTGCAACCGTATGTTTTACACGTACACCAATCTGAAAGTCCTATTGAATTAACACGGTTTTCAAACTGGTTACGCTTAGTGCGAACAATGTCTTACGTTTATCGTTTCATCCATAATACGCAACGAAAGTGTCAACGCGTCCTAGGTTCTATAACTCAAGAAGAGTACGAGCAAGCGCAAAATAAATTATTTAGGATAGCACAATCTGAATGCTATAAAAATGAAATCTCTATACTTAGTGGGACCAGAACGTTTAGCGTGGCGAGTCAGTCCTTAGTAAAAAAGTCTAGTCCGATCTATAATCGATCTCCCTATATAGACGACTCTGGTATACTAAGAGTTAGAGGACGCATAGATGCAGCAACAAACACCTCACTTACTGTTAAGCGGCCCATATTACTACCAAAACATCATGTCATCACACATCTGGTCGTTGATTACTTTCATCGCAAATACCATCATCATAACCACGAGACCGTTGTTAATGAAATTCGTCAGATTTATGATATCCCCACTCTTCGGGTACTCTTAAGGAAAATTGTAAAGACCTGCCAAATATGTAAGAACCTGCGAGCAGCTCCAGTCGCTCCTGAAATGGGAAGTCTTCCAACCGCGCGACTAGGTTCTTATATGCTACCGTTTACATTCGTAGGTATCGACTACTTTGGGCCCATGTTTGTGACTGTCGGAAGACACACAGAAAAACGGTGGGGCGTCCTCTTTACATGCCTTACGATACGTGCTGTTCATATTGAAGTTGCATATAGCCTATCAACAGATTCCTGTATTCTTGCAATAAGAAACTTTGCGGCTAGGAGGGGTATTCCCAAAGAAATTCGTTCGGACAATGGAACTAACTTCCGTGGTGCCGATGAAGAACTTCGTCGGGAAATTTCCAAAATCAACAACAATAAACTCCAGGAAGAAGCTTTTGTTGGTAAACCTCTGAAGTGGGTTTTTAATCCACCCGCAGCTCCACATATGGGAGGGAGCTGGGAGCGCTTGATACAGTCGGTTAAAAAGACACTGAAATCTATAATGCATGTACGGAATCCAAATGATGAGCTCCTAAGGTCAATGTTAATGGAAGTTGAAATGACTGTAAACAGTAGACCTCTTACATACATACCTTTGGAGTCAATCGAACAAGAAGCCCTAACCCCTAACCATTTCCTACTGGGCACCTCTAGCGGACAGAAAATTCCGGGCGAATTCAATACTGACCCCCTAGTCTTACGAAAGAACTGGAAAATTTCCCAACATCTAGCGAACATCTTCTGGAAACGCTGGATCCATGAATATCTCCCTGATCTTACCAGACGAACCAAATGGTTCAGACGCGCAGAGCCAATAAAAAAGGGTGATGTCGTTATAATTGTCGATGAAGGACAGCCACGGAATACATGGAGAAAGGGAATAGTGCTAGAAGCTAACGCCAGTAGATCAGGACTATAGTCACTGGATGAAGAAGAAGGCACTTAGGTATAGTCCGGCCATCATTGACATCCGACGGTTTTTGTATTCGAAGTCGAATTTCGAAATTAGTCACTCTCAGTTGTATGCGTGAGAATGCATGAACACTGAGCTGATGACAGTTCTAGACGTCAAATGACAATTCTAGACGTCAAATGACAATTCTAAATGTAAATTCGGTGGCTTACATTTCAGTGAACACAGAAATTGTTTACTTAATTTCTGTGTGAAATAAAAGTGGATTATTGTTCAAAACGTGGATTGTGTTACAGTGTTGTGAATTCGTAGGGAATTGTAGAAGTGAATGTTTACTTTATTTCAGTGAGAAAAATGCGTTCCTTGGCAAAACATCGGTGAATAATTACATGCATCAGTTATTTCTTTTCGGCTAAGTTAAATTATATTAAAGTTAAAGAGAAATGTTGCACGCCCTAATTCCGCCTTAGTCGGTCCCAAGCCCGATTGCGAAAGGAAGAGGGGGGCTTGCAACCACCCCTCATACGAGCTATTCGTCGTTATTTTTGGCGGGCTTGTCATCTTGTTTATTAAATTTTTAGGGCATTAGGTCTAATAGGGTCTCCCTTTAGAATAGTTATTAGTGATTGTTAAAAATTTGTACCCAGGAATTTAAAGACCTCGCACGATTGCTGCCTTACCGTTCCGAAGTTTCGCAGTAGAAATACCTTTCCGACTTAAGTAAGTAACCCGGTATCTTAAATTTTATTTTCACCCTTGGGGCCATAACATCTTATTGAAATAAGCCGGGAAGTTTACGACGATAGCTGTTTTAGCTTCGTTAATTTCTACATTGCGATCTTCGGGGTAATTTGATTTGTAAAAAGAGAGGTCTTTCATCTATTGACAATATGTCGTGCAGTGCAGTTGGATGTACCAGCCATCGGACAAAAGGAAACAAAATGTTTAGTTTTCCACGAGAACCAACCAGGCGCAGAATGTGGGAAGCATTTGTTGGTAGGATAAAGTGGAATAGTACTGTAAATTCCCAATTATGTATGGAGCATTTTGAAAAATATTCTCTAACAGTTAACAAAAGTGGAAAACCAAAACTTTGCGATGGTGCCGTGCCAACGTTAAAGTCAGGTATCGAAGAAACCACGTACGAAAATGTGGAGTACTTGGAAGACGAATATGAAAATGTTGCTCCGCATATCAATGTATTTCATACAGCAGAACCCCACGGAAATGGTTCTCAATATGAAGAATTCATTGACGAAGATATGAGCAACATAAACCAAATTGCTACACTTAAAGAAAAATTGGCATACTATAAGGAAACACAGAAAACACTTGTTTTAAAATTCCAACGCCGAGGGAAAGTGATTAAAAGCTTGCGTGAAAAACTAAAGCGGTATGAAAAAAATTACCGCAATCAAATCTTTAATCCCGATCAAATGCAGCATATAAATGGCTTGAAAAAAGTTAAGTGGGGAAATTCAACTCTGCGTACTTCTCTGCAAATTAAATTCGCTTGTGGTAGTAGGGGGTATAAATATCTTCGTAAAATCAAATACCCTCTTCCAGGTGAAAGAACTTTGCGCAGGAAAATGCAGAACTTAAACTTTGAGCCGGGTGTGCTGACAGATATCCTTAAGTTTCTCGAAATAAAAATACAGAGCATGACAACTGAAGAAACCCACTGCGGCCTGTATTTAGATGAAATGAAAATCGAGAAAGGGACTGAATATGACAACAATTCAGATAGATTCTTGGGAAAGATTACCATACCAAGCTCCGACACACTTGCAACGAACGCTTTAGTGATCTTACTTGGAGGGCTAAGCAGTAGATGGAAACAAGTGGTTGCATATCATTATACAGGACATGGAACATTGGGAAGCCATATTTGCGACGTTGTCAAAGAGGTAATAACGAAATGCGAAGAAATCGGTTTCCATATTCATTTCATTACAAGTGATATGGGACCGATGAATCAGCAGATGTGGAATGAACTTGGAATTAAACATTCCAGAAATAATATTACAAACAGTATTGTCCATCCGTTAGACAATAGTCGAAAGCTATGGATATTTGCTGACGTTCCACATTTGCTAAAAAATTTCGCTCAAAGTTTATTAAACAACCGCACGATAACTACAAGTTCAGCAGTACAACACATGTACGAGTTGCCAACAAATGAGATAAAGGCCGATCATATACAAAAATTAGTCAATTACCAGGAGGGTAGACTTTTTAAATTAGCTCCACATTTAGAGCAGTATATGATGCGGCCAAATAGTTTTCAAAAAATGCGAGTGGCCACGTCATACTATGTGTTAAACGAGGACGTTAGTGCTGCACTTGAATATTTATCTAAACAGCACGGCGATAACAGTTTGCAAACAACTGCATGGTTTTTACGAGTACTGCATAAGTGGTTTGCTTTATCCTCCAACCGCGGTCCGTCCCTGGCCCTAAGCTTAAACAACATGGAAAGCTACAACAATAAGATCTCATTCCTCAATGAATTTGTGGAAATAACTAGTGAGCTAAAAATAGGGCCTAAAGGTATTTGGAAACCAGTGCAAACTGGAATAGCTTTAACCACTGCTTCTACTATAGAATTGACTGAGTATTTATTGAGGGAATGCAATTTTAAATTTGTTTTGACTGGCCGATTTTCGCAGGATTGTGTAGAAAACCTCTTTAGTTCAATAAGAGCTAAACAGAGTAAACCATCTGCACTTCAGTTTAAACAAAATTTGAAGCTCATTTGCGTTTCTCAGTACCTCGACTATAGCAGAAGTAGCTCATATGAGGAAGATGACAGAGAGCATTTGGACGGGTTTCTTACCTACTTGCAAAGTAAGCCAGCCTTCACAGATGAACAGGAGTTTAATTACGAAGAACTCAGCGAAAACGATCTACAATGTGTAGAGTTAGACTGCACTGCAAAGAACATATTGTACAATATTGCAGGGTATATTTTATCAGGCATTCAAATGCATAACAATATCTGCGAATCTTGTTTTAAAGACTTGATCACAGATATTCCCTTAGATGTATATAGCAGTTTTGTAGCCTTTAAAGAACTCGAGTACCAATCCATTAATAGAGATTCGCTGCTGATTTACCCTGGGGAAGAAACTTTTAATTATTTCGTAAAAATGGAAAAAATTTATCAGGTCTTAGAAGAAAGAAATATTACAGATACACCATGCTTTAGAGAACAGCTTAAAAAACACTTCTCGGAAATTCCACACAATTTTCTAGGTTGCCACAACATCAGGGATTTACTTGTTCATAGGTACTCGTTGTTTAGATGTAGAATAGCAAGTAAAAAACGGGAAAAAGCTGGTAATATCGTATATGGTAGATCTTCTTTACAACGGAATAATTAGATAAAATTTACATCATTGATTGCCCTGTTATAAATATATCGATCGCTACTAATACCTAAGTATTTTACAAAGACCTCTTAATTTATTTGTCCGTGTAATAATTTTCTTTCTGTGATATTAATATTAAATTTATTTTATTTATTTTTAAATGTATTTATTTTCAAATATTTTTATTTATTTTTTAATTTATTCGTTATTTTTTTTAATTGAATTTTTTTAAGTTTATTGAATTTTTAACTAAACAATGCCTTTTACATTTTCACTTAATTTTTTTTTTTTAATTGAATTTTTTTAAGTTTATTGAATTTTTAAATAATCAATGCCATTACATTTAACAATTACATTTTCACTCTATAATAATAAATTTTAAAATTTTTTTTTTTTTTTTTCAATGTAAATAATTTGTTTATGAAAAACTTTTCTTTTAAATCAGGCATTCGAATGGCTATTGTTTTATGAGTGAAATAGGTCCAACAGAATTTTTGTAGACAAGGGGTTTCTTAATAGATACCTCACATCTAAGTTAAAAATCTTGTTGGAGAAACCAAACACTATAAATACGGTTAACGCTCCGGATTCGGTACCTCATAGGTGGAGCGGAAACCCGAATTTCAATACATACATACATGTCAATACATGTGGTATCTTCATCTCGCCATGTTGCTGCGATTCTTCAATAACTTTTTCGCTCGACGGATGATGTTTAATATGTGACTGGACGACGAATTTCGCCAAAAGTTGATCTGACATTGGATCAAATTCGTCCTTAACGACACAAAGAACATCGAAACGCGATAAAATCGGTTCAAACAGATTCACATTCTCCGAGAAAGTCATACTGGGATCGTAACGTCCGCCTATCGGATTAGCGGCAGCAATAACCGTACACCTGGCTTGCAGTCATGTCACAATACCAGCTTTTGAGATTGAAATCGATTATTGCTTCATGGCTTTTTTGGACAGACGTTCGATCCTGATCATTCATCTGTTCGGGAATTGATAAAGTTAGTATTGGAAGCGGATATCCATACGAATAAAATTACCTTATCGAACTCATCAATCAAACAAACGCTCAGATCGGCAAGTACTAAGGCACCCGCTTTCAAGGTCCACTCTCAAGTTTGAAGATTCCTCGGGGCATAGGCTGTAAGACCAACGCACTGGCACCTTGCCCCGTAGGGAAAACTGCACGCGGCGCAATTTTCTCGGTGTATTTCAAAAATTGCGACTTGGCTGTTTCCGGATCACCACAAATCAATAAATTTATATCGTAAACTGTTCGTGTAGATACCTGTAACTTCGACCTCGTCGCCCGGGTTGCACATGTCGCAGAGATCGGCCAGAAGGACACAATCTTTACTGCGCGTTATACGACCAGCTGGGATACGTCCCGGCGACTCTTGTTCCGTGACTTTTTGATAGTTACGATATATCGTTGGCTCCATATTAATCTGTAATTAACAGGTGCGTTAAACAAAATACGATTGACTGAAAAAAGTCTAGCTTAAATTGAAAGGTCCCAAACCTTGGCACTCAAGACACAATCCTGGTTTCACTTCAGAATTTTGCGACTGTACGAATGGACCTAAAACATAGCCGCATGACCTTACGTAAGGAAACCCATTCTTCTTGAACGTTTCGCTTTCGTAAAACTGCTTCAAACTGTAAATTTCCCATTGCTTGGCACATTCGATGAGGTCGCGTTCCATAACTTAAACATGTGTCGCACTCGGACCATCCTTTCACCGAATATAGGCTAATTGATCGGGCGTCAATTGTCGCAACATGAAGAACAGCCGCTCTGCGTGGTCCTTCTGGAACGACAAATACTTCTGGAATGTCGATCGCATACGTTTTATAACGTACATTTCGGCGATTTTATCTTCGTCGACGTTCTGAAATTTAACAGAATTTATAAAAATATTTTTGCAAAACATCAGACTGCTTACCGTTAATTTCGGCCTGACATTCTCTTTCGAATAGACGTTGCACTTCTTTAGCAGCTCCTGTGGTGTCTCCATCGCGCCATGTTGCTGCGATTCTTCAATAACTTTTTCGCTCGACGGATGATGTTTAATATGTGACTGGACGAGGACGTTGATCTTACAACGGATCAAATTCGTCCTTAACGACACAAAGAACATCGAAACGCGATAAAATCGGTTCAAACAGATTCACATTCTCCGAGAAAGTCATACTGGGATCGTAACGTCCGCCTATCGGATTAGCGGCAGCAATAACCGTACACCTGGCTTGCAGTCATGTCACAATACCAGCTTTTGAGATTGAAATCGATTCTTGCTCCATGGCTTCGTGGACAGACGTTCGATCCTGATCATTCATCTGTTCGGGAATTGATAAAGTTAGTATTGGAAGCGGAAATCCATATGGATAAAATTACCTTATCGAACTCATCAATCAAACAAAGGCCCAGATCGGCAAGTACTAAGGCACCCGCTTTCAAGGTCCACTCTTGAGTTTGCAGATTCTTCCGGGCATAGGCTGTAAGACCAACAGCACTGGCACCTTGCACCTAAACCTTGGCACTCAGGACACGATCCTGGCTTCACTTCAAAACTTTGAGACTGTACAAATGGACCCAAAACACAGCCACACTTGACGCAATCGTACTTAACGACAGACAATTGCGGCAGCACTCCAGTCGTCGCGGTCAAAACACCCAGAGTGCGAACCAATTGAATCAATTGGTGATGCAATTTTCTGAACGTACGGAGTTCTTCGATCAACGCCAGCTCGGATATACGAATGTGAATTTCGGTTGTAAAACGTTCGTACGTTGGAAACATGCTCAGAACCATTTCCTTAGCGACTCTATCGAAGATTTCGAGCCTCTGAAAAGGAGCTTCCCGCAGAAAGTAGGCCAAGACATGCTCTTTGTTCGCCAAATCGGTATACGATACGACAAACGAGCATTTATTCTATTCGCACATGCACCGAATACGATCGCGATACGATTACTGTCGACTACTGTTGAACGTGACATGAAAAAACCTCCTTTTGTACCGAAAATAAGAACTGCGCCCGCAAACTGATACGACCGACCAAAACCAGACTGTTAGTTTGACGCGTGCTTGACAATTGAGAACTGTCACTTTACATTTCGAAGTTTCGGAATTAGATCATCGCAGATGTTCGAAAATAAATGTTTAGATGTATGCGTGCGGTTTTTGTCGAGTTTATTATTCTGATTAAGAAAAATTGAGATAAATACTTGGGGAAAAAATTTTTTTTCCTTTAATTTTAAAACACGATGCACCTATTGTACATATTCTTTAGCTATTTCAGTACCGTATAAAAAAGTCCGACGGTTTTTTAAATTTACCGACTTTTGCCAGACGTGTCATGGCCGGACTATACCTAAGTGCCTTCTTCTTCATCCAGTGACTATAATCAGGACAAGTCCGGCAAGCTGTAATACAGACAACCAACGGAATTTTAACTAGGCCAGCCGTTAAACTAGCCGTGTTAGATTTAACAAATGATATAACCGCCAGCAATGGGTAAATCGACTTATGGCAGTCGACATACCGGGAGGGAGAATGTTACAGCGGTTGTAATCTACAAATTTGTAGACTATACACTGAACGCACTCAGTGGACGCACCCACGCGAAATATTTAAAAGACTCTGACTTCCGATCTCTCTTTTCCTGCTTGGTGGCGAAGGCGAACAAGGTTCGTTTCTCATTCAAGAAATTATTTAAAAACTAAATATAAGTTTGCAATTTGAAGTTAATAATCAGTAAAGGGTAAGTACTTTAATCAATTTTATAATGTAAATACTCATTAGTATGTATTACTTTCCGTTTCTACTAGAACAGCGATTTAAATTTGAAGCTTTTCCACCATTTTATTATTGTGAAATAAGAAGCCTGAATTAAAACAGTATTGAAATCAGAAGTAATCGTTTCACCTGATTTCAATCGGTCCGGGCTACAAGAGCTCTCAGATTTGCGTACCTCAACATCCTTCAAATTTAAGTTTATTACTGAAAGTAATAACACGCGGAGCCCACAATGGAAGCCTTCAAAAATTCTGGAAGAATTAGAAGAACCCCACCAGCAGGAACAAGCTCAAACCAAGGAGTATCTTCAAGCTGCCAACTGTGCCATGAAATCGATACGGAAGATATGGTACAGTGCGATATTTGCGACCTTTGGCATCATTTCGCATGCGTCGATGTCTCAGACTCTATTGCTGACAACGATTTTGCGTGCCCTAAGTGCAAAGCAATAGACCCAGCACACGACGAGACCGCTTCGACCAAAAATTCCAGCATCACCTCTTCTAGTTCGGCAAAAAAGAGGGTGTTACTGAAACTTCGAAAGCTAGAAGAGGAAAAGATAACGGCAAAACATTATCTGGACCAGAAGTACGAATTGCTATCACAAATGGTAAGTGATGACGAGGAACCAGTATCCACAACACAACAGCACAACTTATCGAAAGATGTGCTAAATTGGGCGTCTAATACAGCAGCACCTGTAGTACCGCTTAGCGAACCTGCCATCAACTTGACGTCCACATTTCCAACAACCGTGACTAACTTACAGGAATTAATGCAGAAACATCAACTAGGATCCCAATCCACATCTACACAGTTTGCGAAAGGCTGTTTGACGACAGCAACAACGGCTACAAAGCCAGTAACAGGAATTCAAAAAATTAGCGATAAGTATTCAAGTAACACAGGTAACAAAAATATTTGTAAATTACCCTTTACTGAAAATTTATCCAGTGGGCTTATGCCAACTGTAGTTAATAACTGTTCAAGTAATTTCGCATCGCTACCAGGTTCAGTCAGTTACCTTAAAACTATAACAACAGAGCAATCGCAAAATTTCCCTCCAGGTTTGTCGAACGTTATGTCCAACGCGGCGTTGGGTCTCCTAATCGGTACAAGTGAATCATATCGTGCTTTTAGTGCTCCGCAATCCGCGTATAGTGGTCCAAACCTACATGCAGGTAACGCGTATAACGCATTTAGTGCTACGCAATCCGCGTATAGTGGTCTAAACCTGCATGCAGGTAATGCGTATAACGCATTTAGTGCTCCGCAATTCGCGTATTGTGCTCCAAATCTACCGGTTGGTAATGCGTCTAACGCATTTAGTGCTCCGCAATTGGCACACGGTGCATTTAGTGCTCCGCAATTGCCACACAGTGCCCCAAATCCACCGGTTAGTAATACGTCTAACGATTATAGTGCTCCGAAATTGGCACTCGGTGCCCCAAATCTTTCGGCAGGTAATACACATAACACATTTAGTGCTCCGCAATTCGCATACAGTGCCCCAAATCTACCAGTACTTAATACACATATGGTAATCGGTGCACAACAAAGCGCGTATAACACGCAAAATATGCCTTTAGTAGGGAACGCATACAATGCATTCAGTTTCCCGCAACTCACATACAGTGAATCGAGTTCCCCAAACGTCTCAAGAACATTAGTTAATGCCGCCAATTCAGTTAGTGCTCATCGTGGAACATCTACTGTGCCACCAAGCGTTGCATTAGAAATCAAGCAAAATAATAATGTTGACACCTCAAACCACTTACCCTCGGCTCCTGTATACGGAACTCATAATATAACGAATCCAACTAGTTATCGTTCTCATGCATTTAATGCGACTGATAGTAGCGCTGATCCTAGCATAAACCCAAGTCACCGCAGTGAACTGGCCATAACTCAAAGCCAATTGGCTGCTAGGAGAGTAATGCCGAAGGACTTGCCAATTTTTAGTGGGAACCCCTTTGACTGGCCTCTGTTTATCAGTAGCTTCGAAGGATCATCTCGTGTGTGTGGATTCTCCAACGAGGAGAATCTTTTCAGACTCCAAAGGTGCTTGAAAGGGAAAGCACTTGAGGCAGTTAGAAGCCGATTACTCCTACCACAAACGGTCCCTCAAGTGATTGAAACACTGCGACTATTATACGGTCGACCGGATATAGTGATAAATTCTCTTTTACAAAATGTGAGGAATCAACCGTCACCTAAAGCTGAGAGGTTGGAAACACTTGTTTCATACGCGCTCGCAGTACAAAACCTCTGCTCGACAATAGAAGCGTCTGGTCTAGTAGTGCATCTCTGTAACCCTATGCTTCTACAGGAACTTGTAGACAAGCTTCCCGCACATATTAAGCTATCATGGGCGATATTCAAGCAAGGCGTACCGAATGTTACCCTGGCAGACTTGGGAAACTGGCTCTATCGAATAGCGCAAGCCGCAAGTGAGGTTACGATACCGCAATATAACTCAAGTCCAGAAACTCGTTCAAGCAAAGAACGAGGCTTTGTTCATACACATGCAGAGGGTACTGTAAATAATCATATTGAAACTCTAAAATCTGGTTCAAGCCAATCAACTCAACCTTCGTTGCCGATACAAGGTCTTGCTCAACAGTCAAGTTCGAAGGAGTGTGTAATTTGCGGCATTGGTAGCCATGCTATCGAAAAATGCAAGAAATTTTCTAGTCTAAGCCTCTATGAAAGATGGACGGCTATAAAGACAAACAAGTTGTGTCGCACATGTTTAAGGAGACACAATAAACAAAAATGCAAGATAGATAGAATTTGTGGACAGGATGGTTGCCCTTACAGACATCATTCGTTGTTACATAAATTTCACAGCGATAGTGAATCAACCTCAAAGTTTGAAATTGAGGTTCCACAGGAAACTCATACGAGTAATACCCATCAGCAAGTACAACAAGCAACCTACTTCCGAATTTTGCCCGTAACCTTGTATGGCAAGGGAACGTCGTTTGAAACATACGCTTTCCTTGACGAAGGGTCTTCCATTACGCTTATAGAAGACGATGTTGCAAATGAACTAGCTTTAGATGGTGCGAAAGAGGAATTATGTCTTAGGTGGACTGCCGATAATACTCGCGTTGAACCAAATTCCAAAAGGATCTCGTTAAAAATTTCCGGAACGTACGATAAAGCTAAATCCTATAAAATATCCAACGTGCGAACCGTGAAAAAACTAAGTTTACCCAAACAATCAATCTCACCTTCGAAACTTTGTGAAAAATATCCTCATCTCAAAGATATACCGATTAAGCCCTATAACAATGCAGTTCCACGTATTCTTTTAGGTATTGATAACTGGCGTTTAGGCCTACCTTTGGAGGTTAGGGAAGGAAGTAGCGAAAGCCCAGTCGCAACAAAAACCCGACTCGGTTGGGAAATTCATGGCCGTTGTGATAAAACCAACGTAAGTGATGGACATGATCAAATCTATAAACACGATAGCTTTCATATTTGCGACTGTAAACTCGGCGAAGATTTGCACCGTTTGGTAAAAAACTATTTTTCAGTCGAAAGTATCGGTGTTAAAATTCTGGATGTTATGCCTGTCTCAAAGGATAACCAACGTGCTATAGATATCATGACATCAAGTACACGTAAAATGGATGGTCGATATGAGACCGGCTTGCTATGGAAATATGATAACTTAACGTTGCCAGACAGCTTTCAAATGGCGCACCAACGCTTTAAGTGCCTCCAAGCACAAATGTCGAAGAATCCAATACTGGGTCAACGTATTGAGGAAACGATTCAAGACTATATTCGAAAGGGTTACGTTCGTAAGCTAACTATGCAAGAGTTAGAAGCACATTATCCTCGAATTTGGTATCTGCCACTCTTCACAGTTAAAAATCCAAATAAACCGGAAAAATTAAGAATTGTATGGGATGCAGCGGCGAAAGTTAATGGTATTTCACTCAATTCTGTATTGCTACAGGGACCCGATGAGCTACCACCATTACTAGATATTCTTTTCAAATTTCGCGAACATGCGATAGCTGTAACTGGGGATATTCGTGAGATGTTTCACCAAATTTTAATCACCGAAGAAGACCAACAAGCCCAACGGTTTTTATGGAAAAATGGACAAGATGAAAAGAGTCTTGATATATATGTCTTACGTGTTATGAGCTTCGGAGCTACATGTTCACCAAGTTCGGCCCAACACGTAAAAAATTTCAATGCATCTCAGTATTCCAACAAGTTTCCAAAACCAGCCAAAGCGATTGTGGCAAACCACTACGTCGACGACATGCTGATCAGTGTCGAAACGGAACAGGAAGCTATCACATTAGCAAAGGAGGTACGGCATATCCATGCAGAGGGAGGTTTTGAAATCCGGAATTGGGTCTCTAACTCGCCCGCAGTTCTAAAGGCGCTGGGAGAAAATGAAGAAAACAAGCTGAAAAAGATAGGTACGAAAAACGAACCAGCAGCTGATAGAGTCCTGGGCATGCTATGGAGCACCTCTACGGATACGTTTATGTTTCCTCTTACTCTAAGCAGAGTAAATAGGGACGTCCTAACACAGAAACGAAGTCCCACTAAACGTGAAGTACTACAAACGCTAATGTCAATTTTTGACCCTCTAGGTCTTCTTTCTCCATTTGTCGTTTGTGGGAAAATCCTGCTTAAGGACATTTGGCGCTCTACCTTAGATTGGGATGATCAGTTAACTGAAGAACTTCACCGGAGATGGTTAAAATGGTTACAATGCCTCGAAAATATAAGAAAGCTCCATATTCCTAGATGCTATAGCCAGGCACCATTGTCGAAACAAAAAAGCGTTCAACTGCACGTGTTTGTTGATGCTAGTGAATCTGCATATGCAGCAGTTATATACCTGCGAATAGAAACAGACGAGGGAGTTCAGTGTTCTTTGGTAGCAGCGAAAACTAAAGTTACTCCGCAAAAACCAATCTCGATCCCTCGACTTGAACTGCAAGCGGCAGTGCTAGGTACTAGACTCGCAAATACTGTCAAGCAAGGTCACTCCCTGAATATAGGTCGGTCGTTTATGTGGTCAGATTCACGGACAGTGCTGTGCTGGCTAAAATCCGACCCTACGAAATATAAGCAATATGTGGCATTACGTATCGGTGAAATTCTGGAAACAACCAATTTAAAGGATTGGCGTTGGGTTCCAACTAAAATGAATGTAGCGGACGACGCAACTAAGTGGCCTAATGCCAGCTCGGAATTAAATTCCGAAAGTCGCTGGTTTACGGGTCCCGAATTTCTAAGTGAAAGTGAAAACCAATGGCCTATCGACAAGACAATTCAGGAAGAGTCTGTAAGCGAACTGCAACCGTATGTTTTACACGTACACCAATCTGAAAGTCCTATTGAATTAACACGGTTTTCAAACTGGTTACGCTTAGTGCGAACAATGTCTTACGTTTATCGTTTCATCCATAATACGCAACGAAAGTGTCAACGCGTCCTAGGTTCTATAACTCAAGAAGAGTACGAGCAAGCGCAAAATAAATTATTTAGGATAGCACAATCTGAATGCTATAAAAATGAAATCTCTATACTTAGTGGGACCAGAACGTTTAGCGTGGCGAGTCAGTCCTTAGTAAAAAAGTCTAGTCCGATCTATAATCGATCTCCCTATATAGACGACTCTGGTATACTAAGAGTTAGAGGACGCATAGATGCAGCAACAAACACCTCACTTACTGTTAAGCGGCCCATATTACTACCAAAACATCATGTCATCACACATCTGGTCGTTGATTACTTTCATCGCAAATACCATCATCATAACCACGAGACCGTTGTTAATGAAATTCGTCAGATTTATGATATCCCCACTCTTCGGGTACTCTTAAGGAAAATTGTAAAGACCTGCCAAATATGTAAGAACCTGCGAGCAGCTCCAGTCGCTCCTGAAATGGGAAGTCTTCCAACCGCGCGACTAGGTTCTTATATGCTACCGTTTACATTCGTAGGTATCGACTACTTTGGGCCCATGTTTGTGACTGTCGGAAGACACACAGAAAAACGGTGGGGCGTCCTCTTTACATGCCTTACGATACGTGCTGTTCATATTGAAGTTGCATATAGCCTATCAACAGATTCCTGTATTCTTGCAATAAGAAACTTTGCGGCTAGGAGGGGTATTCCCAAAGAAATTCGTTCGGACAATGGAACTAACTTCCGTGGTGCCGATGAAGAACTTCGTCGGGAAATTTCCAAAATCAACAACAATAAACTCCAGGAAGAAGCTTTTGTTGGTAAACCTCTGAAGTGGGTTTTTAATCCACCCGCAGCTCCACATATGGGAGGGAGCTGGGAGCGCTTGATACAGTCGGTTAAAAAGACACTGAAATCTATAATGCATGTACGGAATCCAAATGATGAGCTCCTAAGGTCAATGTTAATGGAAGTTGAAATGACTGTAAACAGTAGACCTCTTACATACATACCTTTGGAGTCAATCGAACAAGAAGCCCTAACCCCTAACCATTTCCTACTGGGCACCTCTAGCGGACAGAAAATTCCGGGCGAATTCAATACTGACCCCCTAGTCTTACGAAAGAACTGGAAAATTTCCCAACATCTAGCGAACATCTTCTGGAAACGCTGGATCCATGAATATCTCCCTGATCTTACCAGACGAACCAAATGGTTCAGACGCGCAGAGCCAATAAAAAAGGGTGATGTCGTTATAATTGTCGATGAAGGACAGCCACGGAATACATGGAGAAAGGGAATAGTGCTAGAAGCTAACGCCAGTAGATCAGGACAAGTCCGGCAAGCTGTAATACAGACAACCAACGGAATTTTAACTAGGCCAGCCGTTAAACTAGCCGTGTTAGATTTAACAAATGATATAACCGCCAGCAATGGGTAAATCGACTTATGGCAGTCGACATACCGGGAGGGAGAATGTTACAGCGGTTGTAATCTACAAATTTGTAGACTATACACTGAACGCACTCAGTGGACGCACCCACGCGAAATATTTAAAAGACTCTGACTTCCGATCTCTCTTTTCCTGCTTGGTGGCGAAGGCGAACAAGGTTCGTTTCTCATCCAAGAAATTATTTAAAAACTAAATATAAGTTTGCAATTTGAAGTTAATAATCAGTAAAGGGTAAGTACTTTAATCAATTTTATAATGTAAATACTCATTAGTATGTATTACTTTCCGTTTCTACTAGAACAGCGATTTAAATTTGAAGCTTTTCCACCATTTTATTATTGTGAAATAAGAAGCCTGAATTAAAACAGTATTGAAATCAGAAGTAATCGTTTCACCTGATTTCAATCGGTCCGGGCTACAAGAGCTCTCAGATTTGCGTACCTCAACAACTCTTGTACCTCTAACTTTCAAATGATTATATGATATAATGAAAATAAAATCTATATATGTATTTACGTATTAAAAAAAAAATCCATTTTCAATTTTGAACTCGGCCCTTAGAAATTATAATAACAACAGCATAATCCAATAATAAGATCAAGCATCAATAATTTCTTGTTCAGTTGAAAATGTTTCATTTTGGAATTTAAAACGGTTTCCAATTAATCAAGCAAAGCACTTTACAATAACTTAGAAAAAGCGCTTTGTAATTGCTTAGGCTTTAGCGCTTTATAAGCGTAGAAATGATAGCGAGGCCCAAGCGCTTTATAAGCGATGAAATGATAGCGAGGCCCAAGCGCTTTGTAGCAATGACATGCAATGTTAAATTTGCTGCTTTAGCAAAGCGCTTGCATATCGATTATAAAGCGCTTTTCTTTTCGCTGGGTTCTTACTCTTGCACACACACACACAAGAGTCAATATTACACTTTGATGCAGTAGATGAAAAGCTGGTTTGAGTTCCTTCTTTCTTTGTTTGCCGATCTCGGGCGATGGCGGTTGCCTTGCCGCTTGTCGGCTGCTGATTGCTGTTGCTGTGCTATGCGTGCAGGTGCAGTGCAATTGTGTCGTGTCGTGTGTAAAGTGTTAAATCAAATGTAAGTGCAATGTGCAAGTGCAATTGTATGTTATTTTTTTTTTATAAAATCTTTTTCCTTTACAGGAAAAAAAAACTAGCTGTCTGTCTTCGGAATGTTTGCGAATTGCGACTGTTGTGCCCAGGCCCCGATCAGAAATCGAGCAAACATCTATTTGGTTTTTCTCACGCGCCAAATATTGTGAAATAAGACACGTGCCAGTCGTCTAAGATCCTATGGCCATTGCGCGAGCATAATAGTGACTCAGCTATATCAGAGTAAGTCAATACCCGACCTGGCCGTAATACTGTGACGCCGTGCTATTCCCTCATTCTTTGTTTACAAATGACACGGCGGAATATGTGTTACTGGCCAAAGGTAACGATAATGGCTGGGTCATTGTTTTGTTTCTGCATGCAATGTGCAATGACAATTTTTCTGCAATGTTTGCGACTCACAAATGGGCGCACTGCATTCAAGGTCCTTTGCACTATTTGTGGGTCGACAGAAAATTGCCGATTAATTGGTAAGCAAAAAAATCGCTAGTTTTAAGTTGAACGACTGGCACATTATGTATGTTTAGCAATAATTTAGTATATAAGATTTCCGATGTTAGCATTAAGGTCTCAGTTAATTTTCAATCATTCAACGAGGAAACTCTGATAAGCCAAACATAATTTAAATACAAGTTTTTTTAAAAGCAGCGGACATTTCATCTTTTATTTAGGTAAAACTCTAATCAATTACCATTTTTTTCAGCAAAGAATACTCAAGGGTAACTTGCGTCTCTCATTGAGGCGCTTGTACCTTTTTCACGGTTCCACCTGAGGCGTTCTTACGAGCGTCGGAACCAATTTTCAGGTGCTACAAATAAATAAACTGTCCGGAATATCACAGGGATATTCCAAGGACACAGCACGACCAATATTTAAATATTGATCGCAGTCGCATTCAAATTAGAAAGAACCGTTATTTTGCCGCAGACGCCGACGCACACGCAACAACAGCACAGTTTAATTGGAAACGTAATAGGAAAACTAGATCGGTCTCTTGAATAAGCAGGTGAGCTAAACGATAAAACCTTAAATCGTGTTTTATCTTGGAAAATCTTTTTCCTTTACATTACAGGAAAAAAGAGCCAGCAGTCTGTCTTCGGAAAGTTTGCGAATTGCGACCAATATTTAAATATTGATCGGAGTCGCATTCATATTAGAAAGAACCGTTATTTTGCCGCAGACGCCGACAGCACAGTTTAATCGGTGCAGGAGTTTTAAGCTGCAGGAAGTGCAGATGCAGGAGCTATAAGCTGCGAGCTGTGAGTCAAACTTTTCATTCTTAACATATTTTGTATAATTTAAAACTCTTGCGCTATGCCACCTATAAAAAAAGTCCGGTTTGGCAATTCTTTGACAAGGTTGATGACAGAGGTTCAAAATGCAAACTTTGTCAAAAGCAAATTAAATGCGCTGGAAATACCACAAATTTAATGGGACATATTCGGAATATTCACAAGGCAACTTATGCTGAGATGTTTGCTAAACGCGATACTGTTTCCATTTTACAAAAAATACAATCAGCTGATTTATCTGTTTCCGAGCAAGAATATGAATCTCCAATTTGTATCACCGAATCCGAGTCTTCTTCGAGTTCAATTTCCGCATCAAATTCAGTACTGTCTAATATTCAAAGTTCTATTTGTAACCCTCAAAATGAAAAGAGTGCAACTCCAAATCTAGATTCTCATTCCCTAGTACACCAAACTTCTATTAAATCTAGCTTTGAGAATATTTATTCTTATGCTTCTACTGGCGACATAACTAGAAGAATTAACAATTGTATATTGTTTATGATTTGCCATTATCGATTGTTGAGAACGAAGGATTTCGGAATTTATTGAAAGTGGTTGCACCTCAATACAAAATTCCTAGCAGGAGGACTTTGACGCGCTGGGTTGACGACAAATATGATGTATTGTCATCAAGTTTTAAAGTTAAGCTGTCTAGTATAGAACACATAAGTTTAACTACTGATATTTGGTCCGATACTATGCAAATGCGAAGTTTTTTGGGTGTGACTGCACATTTTGGTATCGGTATTGAATTTCATTCGGTAACCATCGGAGTTTATGAGTTAGATGACACACGTCGGAGTACATTTGCAAAATGCTCCAAAAGACATGTGATGAATGGGGAATTCGTATTGGGAAAGTTCCTGCAGTCGTAACAGACAACGCAGCTAACATGGTAAAGGCTATTGTTCAGATCTGAACACTGCTCATGACCTGAACATGGCCCATGACCTGAACATGGCCCATGGCCTGAACATGGCCGCAGTTAAAGCCGCCGGAAAAAGGCATTAAAAAGGCTCGGGGCGGCTATAAAGGTCGTGGCGGGCCACGGCTCAACGCTTAGTACGTACGAGTCAGCTTTCTGCTCAAACAAATTTTCAAACGTAAGTATCACGCAAATCGACAGACTGTTTTTCGCTGCAAGGATCGGCCCAAAGTTTCAAGGGACGACCCTCTGCAAAGAACAACAAGTCAACCGCGAAATCTACGAATTATACCCTGTTTTTCTGTTGTCGGCCCTCTCACCGTTTCGGCGAGAGGACATACAATCGAACAACAGGCTGCGCCAAACCTTTTAACCGAAAACAAAAACCCAACCCGATTTCAAAACGCATTACGAAAGATCGAATAAAGAAAAAGGGAGTTCTCATAAAACCGGCATTTTTAATTTTTCATTCCTTTCCCAAATTTCAGGAAAGAAGGGATCGGACGTGAGAGTCCGATCATTTGGTCCGTCGAGCCGGATATATGAGCCGTTTTCCTTTATTCGATTTTTCTTCAGAATCCACTCAAAAAAAAGGGGGAAAAATTCAAAATTTTCAAAAAGGTCAAATTTTCCTCCTTGCAAACGAAATTGCACAACTGTTCGGTGGCATTGAAACCGGCACTTGTCGGCACTCGAGTCACGGAAAAGACCCACATTAAAACACTGTACCACACGGTGCAATAATATGCATTTGCATAGTCCAAACACCCACATTAAAACACTGTACCACACGGTGCAATAATATGCATTTGCATAGTCCAAATACCCACATTAAAACACTGTACCACACGGTGCAATAATATGCATTTTGCATAGTCCAAACACCCAAACAAAAAAATATCGCTTCAGGCGAAAACACCACCGCAAGCTGCTAGCCTTTAGCAGTACAGCAAACTTTCAACACGAAAGCACCAACAAGATGCTGTGTTGAGCACTCACACCATAAAACACTTGGTTTGGTCACATAATAACCAGACCTGAACGCCACGACGCGAAGCACAACACAGTGCCGTGTTGGTTCACCAATACTTGAGCGATTCGCGCATCGAATCGCACCAATAAACGCAAGGTCACAAAATGGCGTAAAAATCGCCAAATTTAAAAAAAAAAAAAAATAGAAATAATAAAAATTTCAAGGGAATTTTGTTAAGACTTCAACATTTCCATCGCAAACGATATAAAATATCGACACACCACATGTAGCCTTGCCCGTCGAATTCACGGATCATTTGGGCAATATTGCTTTGAAAAACGCAATCATTTCGAGCGCAATCAAAGCAATATAAATGCCAACATAATCCTTTAAGGGCGGCAAGAAACAAAAAAACACCAAACAACTCGATTTAACCCGGTAAATCGAATTAAAACAAAATCCACGAACCGAGAAAATTAAGGTCAAACTTCACAAAAAACCTTAAAATTGAAATTTCGGATCGGTTCGATCCACAAAAACCCACCGGCGGCGTTGTCACAAGGTTCACGACACTAACAATACTGAATTCGCACAGTACGTGCTCAATCCGACAACATCGTTGTACCTCACTCCAACGCATAGACTTGCAATAGAGAGAAGGTGCGTTGCATTTCATTGCACACAAGTGCAAATAATAAAACCAAAATTAGAATCCCACTCCAACGCATAAACTTCTAACAAGAGAGAAAGTGTGTTGCATGTCATTGCACACAACTGCAAATAGCAAAAGAAAAAAAAAATATAGAATCCTAAAAAAACCCAGTAGGTAGGAAACCCAGTAAAGAAAAAAAAATCCAGTAGGAAGGAAACCCAGTAAAGAAAAAATCCAGTAGGTAGGAAACCCAGTAAAGAAAAAAAAACCCAATAGGTAGTAAACCCAGTAAAGAAAACTCCAAGCTCAACTATGGAAGGGCTTATGAGAGAGCAGGACGTCTTGTTCAAGCTGGTGAGACAAGCAGTCACCAACTTAAAAAAGACAGGGGAAACAAGGCGTACTGCTGGGTACATCTCCGCTCGTCTGGATTCTATAGAAAGAACCTGGTCTGAATGCACCATACTCCATAAAAATATTATGATGACTTCAGGCGAGACTGAGTCAGAAGATGAATTTGAAAAATACGTAGACCTTTATTCAGCCACTGAAGAAGTTGCATTCTCGTATATCGGCGAACTTCGAGACCGAGCCATCAACTTCAAACAAGTGTGCAATCCCGGAACCAAAACCCAAACTTCCGATGCGCAAAACCCCAAACCGTCAAATTACACAGGCGCAGCCGATGATCAATCTACCTAGGATTGACATTCCGAAGTTTGATGGCAATTACGAGAGATGGCGCGTATTCCATGACTTGTTCAAATCGCTGATTCATAACAACGATCAAATTCCCCAAGTGCAAGAATTGCACTACTTAAAAAGCAGCGTTTCAGGCGAAGCTAATCGTATCCTTGGTCAATTCGATATAGCAGAAGCCAATTACACTGCTGCGTGGGAGTTATTGGTCAAACGTTATGATAACAAACGCGTATTAGTGAACACGCACATAACAAGATTGATGGAATTACCCGGAATTCGGTCAGAAACTGATCGAGAACTAAAAAATCTCATAGACACGGTCAATGAAACTCTTCACGAGTTAAAAACGTTAGGCGTAAATACAAAGGATTGGGACCCAATAATCTTGCACATCTTAACAAAAAAGCTGCCGTATTTAACTCATAGTCTGTGGGAACAACAAGTCTCCAATTCTGACGCATTACCTACCTACGATGAGTTTCAAACTTTCATCGAAGCCAGGCATAAAACTCTAGAAGTCTTGTCCGAATCTCGAGCAAAACCAAATTCTGCGGGAAAGGCCAAGAACTTCGCGAGTTCACCAAAGCCCAAACCGTCTAATTGCCCACATTGCAAATCCGACCACCCTTTATTCAAATGCCAGAAATTCCATGGCCTTAACGTAGCCGAAAAATGGAAATTCGTACGAGCTCAAAATATTTGCTCAAATTGTTTGGGCACGCATTCGACCAGCACCTGCACCAACACGCACAGATGTTCCAAATGCAACGGGCGGCACCACTCTACGTTGCATGAAGATCGCAAACACCAACAACAAGCATGTAACAACGCATTAGCAACGGAAACAACAAAAGAGACAGCCAAGCTGAGCGTTTCAGATCCACTTCCGCCAACATCAAGCTGCAATTTTAATCGCTTGAACCAACAAGCCCTTTTGGCGACAGCCATAGTTGAAGTGAAGACAGCAGATGGAGACACATTAACTTTGAGAGCTCTGATTGACTCGGGTTCAGAAAGTACGTTCGTGTCGCAATCCGCGTATCAACAGACGCGACTGAAGGCAAAGGCCACGTCGCTAACCATCACAGGTCTTAACGCAACCAACGTGAGCACCGCTACTAAGACGTTGAACCTAAAAATCTTCACGAAATTCGGAAAACAAAAAGAAATTCATGCTCAAGCGTACGTCAACCCAAACATCACTTAAGTGTGTTCCGCAAACACACTATCAGCCAATGAATGGCCCCACCTCAAGGGAATCACCTTGGCAGATCCAAAATTTATGGAACCAGGGTCGATCGATCTACTCCTTGGAGTGAAGGTGTACGCGCAGATTCTGCGTCCGGGATTCAAGCACGGCCCTCAAGGCGTTCCGGTGGCTCAAAATACCTCACTGGGGTGGATACTATTCGGCCAAGTTTCAAACGACTTACCAAGCTTGAACAACAAATTCACCGGCTGCACTTTAAATGCATACTCTAACTCGTCCATTAGCCAAGAGTTAAGAAAATTCTGGGAATTGGAAGAGGTCTCCACAGCACGACAGCTCACAACTGACGAAAGGCTTTGTGAAGAACACTACAAGTCATCACATAAACGGTGTCCGGATGGATCATACCAAGTGAGCATCCCGTTCAATCCAAATCCTCCAATATTAAGAAATTCTAAGCATATGGCTAGAAATAGGTTCCTAGGCCTCGAACGGAGGTTCGCCAAGAGCCCCGAGTTAAAGGAATTATACGCCAAATGCATTTCCGAGTACATCGAATCCAATCAAATGGTACCAGCACAGAGTGTCAATGAGAAGATCCACGCGACTCGAACAAATTACTATTTCCTACCACACCACGCTGTCATGAAGGAAAGCTCAACGACAAAACTACGCGTCGTATTCGACGCATCCGCTAAGACTTCAAATGGGAAAAATCTAAACGAACAAATGCTTGTCGGCCCTACGCTACAACCGAAGTTATTCTCGACTATAATGAATTGGAGAATTCATAAATACGCCATTACCGCGGACATTGAGAAAATGTACCGCATGATAAGGGTTGATCCACAAAGCCAACAATATCAGAAAATACTGTGGCGCGAAAATCCGAAAGACCCAATGATGGAATACGACATCACCACCGTAACCTTTGGAACTGCCGCCGCCCCCTACATGGCCATCAAAACACTACAACAATTGGCAATTGATGATCAACACAAGTTCCCATTAGGGTCTCAAGTCGCGTTAAAAAACCTTTACGTGGATGACATGCTTGCGGGAAGCAATGATTTAACAGAGACCAAGACTCTGCAGCAAGAGATCATAAATCTTCTAAAGGGAGGCGGTTTTCACCTGCGAAAATGGACCAGCAACGATCCAGCCTTGCTCGAAGACATACCACTGCAGGATCGAGAATTAAGCATCCCAGTAAGATTCGGAGAAAAGGACGCCATAAAGGCATTAGGGATTCTGTGGAATCCGGAACAAGATTTCTTCACACTATCCATGAGCGCCCCAGAAAACACAACATCACGTTGGACAAAAAGAACGATATTATCACACATCGCAAAGCTTTTTGACCCCTTAGGGTGGATGTCTCCTGCAGTCATATGCGCAAAGATCATGATGCAAAGGTTGTGGATCTCCGGTTGCGAATGGGACGATACCCCGTCTCCGGAACTACTCCGAGAATGGACAACGTATCATCTTGAAATTCATCATCTATCAGAAATCCGAATACCCAGATGGATGCGCACCAACGCGAAAGACACAAGCAACGTTCAACTCCACGGCTTCTGTGATGCGTCAACGCGAGCATACGCGGCGGTGCTATATCTTCGGGTCAAAGATGAGGACAACCACGTCCACACGACATTAGTCACGGCCAAAACAAAGGTGTCACCCATTAAACAAATCACACTTCCTCGTCTGGAGTTGTGTGCTGCAGACTTGCTAGCAAAAATGATGAAAACGGCCAGGGTAGATTTACAATTAACAGAAGTCCAAGGTTTCGCATGGACTGATTCACTAATCACCTTAGCCTGGATAAATGGTCATCCAACGAAATGGACTACGTTCGTAGCAAACAAAGTAGTAAGTATCCAGGAGAATGGCCACGGAAATCAATGGACACATGTCCCCTCGAACGATAATCCAGCTGACGTCGCGTCACGAGGAATATCGCCCAGCGAATTGCGTAATCACTCCATATGGTGGGATGGACCAAAATGGTTAAAAGAAAGCCCAGAGCACTGGCCAAAGATAAAAAACCAACTAAATCCAATAACAAATTTAGAATCAAGGCCAACTAAAGCATTATATGCACAACTCGCATCCGAACCATCAATACTGACACGTTTTTCGTCCTTGTCAAAGCTGATAAGGGTTGCTGCGTACTGCTTCAGATTCTGCCGCAGTTGCAACCAAAGGGACAAAAGTTTGCGTAATACGGGGATCCTGTCCGCGCACGAATATCAAGCGGCAAGGACAGCTTTAGTCAAAAACGTGCAAAGTGAAGCATTTGCAGAAGAGCTAAAGGTCCTGCAAGCCAACAAACAATTGCCCAGTCGAAACCATGTCAGCAGTCTCAACCCGTTCATCGACGATCACGGAGTCATACGAGTCGGAGGAAGATTGCGGCATTCAGCGCTCCCGTACCGCACGAAACACCCTATCTTATTACCGAAAAAACACCATTACAGTGATCTAGTAATTCAACATTACCACGAGAAAACATTACACGGAGGGTCCACACTAATGATTAACGCCATAAGAGGCGAGTACTGGATCATCAACATAAGAAACGCCGTTCAACACAAGGTGCGCCAATGCATCCAGTGCATCCGGTTTCGCGCTAAAGCCGCGGAGCAACAAATGGGTGACCTACCTGCAGCTCGAGTTCAAATGGCTAGGCCATTTCAAATTTGCGGCATAGATTTTGCTGGACCACTGACAATCAAAGAGTCAAATCTCAGAAAGACACGGGTCACAAAAGGATACTTCTGCATCTTCGTCTGCTTCGCGACTAAGGCGATTCACATCGAAGCCGTGTCCAACCTGACTTCAGAAGCCTTCTTGGCTGCATTCCGACGATTCGTCGGGCGACGCGGACTTTGTTCCGATGTCTACTCAGATTGCGGCACCAACTTCGTCGGCGCTGACCGCAGTCTGAAAGATCAGTTAGCCAAAAGCATAAAGGAGAGTACCACACAAACCTTCATCGATGAAGCCATAAACTGGCATTTCAACCCTCCTGCAGCGCCACATTTTGGAGGCTTGTGGGAGTCTGGGGTGAAGTCCATAAAGCACCATTTGAAACACACCTTGGGTTGCGCAACCTTAACATTTGAAGAGCTGACAACGGTGCTGGTGCAGATCGAAGCGTGCCTGAACTCACGACCACTATGCGCCTTAAGCGCTGACCCCGATTCTCTGTGCCTAACCCCGGGACACTTTCTGATAGGGTCTCCCCTGCTCACGATACCCGAACCGTCTCTTATTAATTTCACAGACCACACCCTCAAAAGATGGAAGTATTGCCAGAAACTGCACCAAACATTCTGGCGACAATGGTCACAAAGTTATCTACACCAACTGCAGCAGCGACATAAATGGAAGTCTCGCAAGGACAACATTAAGGTGGACGACGTTGTCATTGTGATGGAGGACAACACACCGCCATCAAAATGGCATCTTGGTAGGATCACAGAGGTGCATCTCGGTAGAGATGGGCTCGCTCGGGTGGTTTCCATCGAGACGCAATCCAAACTCATCCAACGACCTCTGTCCAAGGTGTGCATGCTACCTACGACAAACTAACCCTCAGCATGAATGTCGTTGTCCACAATTCAATGTTCGGTGTAGTATCGTTTGCCTTTATATTTACCACAAGTTTTATTACACTTTGATTCTTTCTAGATGGACAACTTACTCGACTACTTGGAATTAATCAATGACGTCGATCTGGAAAGATTCACTTCCAATCACTTATTCTCTGAGGAAGAACTCCTGCAATTCGCAGATCACGATGCGGTAGAAGATCTCTTCCCCACCAAACTGTTCTCAGAAGAAGAATTGCTAGAGGAAGGACAGTATGAACCAACCTCCGATTTGCCACCGACTCCAGGACGTGACGTACGTCTGGACTTGCCGCCGACTCCAGGACGTAATATCTGTCTGAACCTGCCACCAACTCCAGGACGTGATCTGCGTCTAGATCTACCGCCGTCGCCAGGTCAGAGCAACATTAACGACCTACCATCAACATCGGACAAGGTCGATGCTTCAACACGGCCACGACTGGCATCGCCGGATCACGGAGCTTCCAATCCGAGCATCAGCGAGCTGCCGATAACCCCAGGGCGAAAAATCGGCACAAAAGTGACTCGCGAAGACACCGACAAACTACAATTAACCGTCCAGCGTTTCCCGGAACCAGTCAACCGGAAGGTGTATACGGTGATAACAAGGCAAGGAGAGATGTTGGATCTAACGTACGAACAACTGTCTTCGATTCCGTGGAGAGACATGAAAAACAAGTCTCGAAAAACGTACACTCTGTTCCTCCCGGGCGGAGGAAAGGTACGGATGAAGTTTCACAAAAACCGCCCAACATGGTCTAATCTGAAGCGTCCTTGTAACACCACATCGCATTAATAAGCCAATGAATAATTAGTACAGTAGGAACAATAAATTGAACTATACTTATATCGTTATATTTTAGATTTACTTAATTTTAAAACATGAATTACACTACATTAACAACATTATATATATTAAAAAAAAAAAAAAAATTAATAATACTGATAGTCATATATAAAATAAACTTATTAACGCAACTAAAACATTTCGCGCGCGGGAGAATGTTCAGATCTGAACACTGCTCATGACCTGAACATGGCCGCAGTTAAAGCCGCCGGAAAAAGGCATTAAAAAAGCTCGGGGCTGCTATAAAGGTCGTGGCGGGCCACGGCTCAACGCTTAGTATTTTCAAACGTAAGTATCACGCAAATCGACAGACTGTTTTTCGCTGCAAGGATCGGCCCAAAGTTTCAAGGGACGACCCTCTGCAAAGAACAACAAGTCAACCGCGAAATCTACGAATTATACCCTGTTTTTCTGTTGTCGGCCCTCTCACCGTTTCGGCGAGAGGACATACAATCGAACAACAGGCTGCGCCAAACCTTTTAACCGAAAACAAAAACCCAACCCGATTTCAAAACGCATTACGAAAGATCGAATAAAGAAAAAGGGAGTTCTCACAAAACCGGCATTTTTATTTTTTCATTCCTTTCCCAAATTTCAGGAAAGAAGGGATCGGACGTGAGAGTCTAGGGTTTGGTAAAAAAAAACACATGCCCTGTTTTGCCCATACTCTAAATTTAATAGTTCAAAGTACTTTACAATGTGTTGATCTGCAAAATATTATTAAAAAAAATGAAGGCAATTGTAATTTGGTTTAAACAAAGTTGTATAGCCAGTGACGAGTTACGTAAGGCCACAAATGCGGAGACGAAGTTAATATTAGATGTTGCCACTCGGTGAAATGCAAAGGTTTTTGGAGCTCCAAGGTGTTGTGAATAAAATAATTTTTCGCCACAAAACAGCACCTTCAATGCTAAGTGGACTAGAGCTAAATATAGCTTCAGAAGTCATTCTAGTACTGCGACCATTAGAAGCAGCAACGAAAGAAGTTTCCGGTGACAAATATTGTACCAGCAGTAAAATCATTCCTTTAGTTCATTGCATGGTTTGCAAAGTGTTTATGACGATTACACACTTTTTTACGTAATCATAATGAGCTTAACATTTTTGGTAATTTCATATATCTTTTATAATATAAATAAAGTAACCGACTATAGATCTTATTGAATTGTATTTGATTTTTAATTCTCGAGCAAATTTTTATTTGAGTAAAACTATTTAAACTCATCATGTCCACTTAAAAAAAAAAGTTTTCGATTCATGTACATATATTAAGCTCGTTTGAAATTCATATTCACATATTCATAAAAATGCCATCGCATAGCTCGTAGTCTTGCAGCTCCTGTTCTGTTTCTCATAGAATTATAAAAAAAATATATATGTATATTATTATAAGAATTATATATTTATTATTCACATTAATTCAATTAAAAAATTCAAATAAAAATATATAAATTTCAATTAAAACTAAAAATTTCAGTACACATGAATTTCCATTTAAAATTAAAAATAAAAATGCAATTCAAACTTTCAACTTCAATTTAAAAATTTCAATTAAAAGGTATCAATTTCAATTAAAACTAAAAATTTCAGTAAACATGTATTTCAATTTAAAATTAAAATAAAAATGCAATTTAAACTTTCAACTTCGATTTAAAAATTTCAATTAAAAGGTATCAATTTCAATTAGAACTAAAAATTTCAGTACTCATGTATTTCCATTTAAAATTAAAAATAAAAATGCAATTTAAACTTTCAACTTCGATTTAAAAATTTCAATTAAAACGTATCAATTTCAATTAGAACTAAAAATTTCAGTACACATGTATTTCCATTTAAAATTAAAAATAAAAATGCAATTCAAACTTTCAACTTCAATTTAAAAATTTCAATTAAGAGGTATCAATTTCAATTAAAACTAAAAATTTCAGTAAACATGTATTTCCATTTAAAATTAAAAATAAAAATGCAGTTCAAACTTTCAACTTCAATTTAAAAATTTCAATTAAAAGGTATCAATTTCAATTAAAACTAAAAATTTCAGTAAACATGTATTTCAATTCAGTCTTGTATCGACTGCCGATCAGCTCACAAGCGTTCCGGGAGATTACGTTCGAAGTAGTGATCAAACCAAAACTCCCGTTTCTTAGTGTAAAAGCGCGCATATTGTCGGAAAATAAAAACTTAACTCCGAGTTACTTCTCATGTTGCCCAACAAAAGGGGTCGCGAACCCCTCCCCCAGAAAATTCGCGATAAACTAAAATTTAAAATTCGTAAAATTAACAGTGATAACAATGAAGACAGTTACGCAATTCTGGAAGTCCCAGACGAAGACGAGCCTGAAACCGATCAAACCCACCCTAAAAATCACCAAAGTGCGTGTCCCCCCTATAAAAATACCAGATTTAGACATGAAATCAATTGAAGTGATACTCCAAAACCTAAAGTTAACTAAAAATGATTTCGACATTAAACTTATGGCTACCGGGAAAAAACTAATATTGTATTCCAACACAAATTATGACTTAGTTATAAAACATTTAGTGGATGAAAAGGTGCATTTCTTCTCTCACCCACGTAAAGAAGAGAGACCAATTAAAATAGTTCTCACCGGCCTCCACGAAATGGAGCCAGAAACTTTGAAAAATCACTTAACTGAACTGGGTTATAAAATCATTGACATCAAACTGTTCAATATTAAAAACAAACGTTACTTAGAACACGCAACCTACCTTGTCTATTTTGCAAACAGAACGGTCAAACTAGCCGACCTCCGACAGCACAAGGCAATTATGAACACAATAGTCCAATGGAACTACTACAGACGAAACAACAGTGGCCCAACACAATGTCGCAATTGTCAAAAGTTTGGGCATGGATCATCCTACTGCAATATGAAGCCGAAATGTTTAATCTGTGGAAAAGAACACAACCTCGATTCCTGCGAAGAAGAAGAAGATGCCCAAATAAAGTGTGCCAATTGCGGAGGCAATCACATGGCCAACGACCCCAACTGTGAAAAACGGAAAAGTTACGTCGAGTATCGAGCCAAACTCAACCATCGCGGAAAAAATATATTGAATAACGTCAAAGCGTTCCAAACAAATCTCGCTGACTTTCCTACCATACAAAAACAACGTCCTACTGGCCCCGCCACCACTGTCACGAATAAAGCTCCGACACCAAAAGTACTATCAACACTATATTCTAGAGTGCTAGCACAAAACAACAATCTAGCCGAACAGTCGTCAGCTCCTACCACTACTTACCCAATTAACGCGGAGAAATCATTATTCACAGCCGAAGAGATTGCCGCCATCACCTTCGACGTTCTTTCAAATATGGAAAAGTGCACAAATAAAGAGGAACAACTGCTTGTGATCTTCAGACTAACATCGAAATATTTATATGGATAAGGTTGCAGATTTAAAATGCATACTGTGGAATGCTCAAAGCATTCGTAGTAAATCACTAGAAACCTTTCATTTTACAAACGCATAATAAAAAAAAAAATAATAAAAACATTAAAATAAAATTAAATAATAAAAAAATAAACGGAATAAAATTAAATAATAAAAATAAAATTTGAAGGCGAAACAAAATCAAATGGGGTGAGTTCGTTTCTTTTCTATATTTCTATATTTTGATTATTTATTTATATTATATATATTTTGACTTCTGTGGCACATTATTTTTCTTGGTTTTAGTAATTTTTTTTTAGGTTTTTTTTTTCTTTTGATGTTAATTCCGGCTTGTTTTTTTTGAAGATGTTTAAAGGCTAGTTAGCCTATTTAAAATGAACCCGAGCGGTTAGCTCCTTCGCCCCGAACCTCAAAAAGGGGCCACGACGCGAAATGTTTTTAGAGGACAGTCGTGGCTGAGGTAGGGTGGGCAGAGCAGGGCGCTATTAACACCAGAGCGCCCTGACAAATCGCGGAGCCGCGCCATCCAACCGCTTCTTGGTCTTTCACGACCAATTGGGAAAATAATCCCAAATTTTTTGATTTCCTTGGATAAGTCGGCGCTGATAATAATTTTGTTGTACAGGCCAAGGGTTTAATGGCCTGAGTTTAGCAAGTACCCCCCCACACTGCCGTAGCTAGTCCCGGCCGCCAGCAAGAGCGTCGCACCAGCTGAACTCAGACACCAATTCGGACTTAGGTGGAATTGGCCCTTCTGTCCCGAACCTTCTTTTTCCTTTCGACTATTTTGACTTTTTCAAGTCGAAATAGTCCTTCCAAGGCCTCAAACACCACAAATGGCGCCCAACGTGGGGCTAGCCTCAGCTCCGCTACGTGCACAAAGCGTAGCCCATCAACACGCGCGAGCTCTGAAAAATTCCGTGCAAAAAGTTGATGGGCAAAAAGGTCTTAAATTTCGTCGTTCTGCGACAGTATTTTCGCCTGAACGGCTACATAAGCCTAAGTGTACAAACTTTTCTGAGTTTTATCAGCAAACCATCTTATTGATCTTGGATGGAGACAATGTGGAACGATACTATCGACGAACCGTTTTGGCAACCTTTAGGCGCCAACTCGGTCCCATAGGAAAGGGAAACATTGTCTGTATGCAAGACTGATTTGATGTAAGTTGGGTCAGACTTTATTTTTTTTTGCCATTCCACTTTTGGTTCGTGAGTACCCAACTGAGTGCTGGGCATGCCCTGACTTAGCGGGCGTGTCGTCAGACAGTTGGGAATCATACTTGCGGAAAATTGGTGAGTTTGGTTGAAAAAGGTATCGTCGAAAATTTGTTAAGTACCTTATTTCCTTATCCATCCTTTTAGAGGACCTTATTAACGTAGAGTAATTTTTTTGTAGAAATAACGTAGAGTTTTTTTTGTATTTAAAATTTTTCTAAGTCTTTTGTTGACAGATTTTAACGTAGTTTTTTTTTATTGCTGATTTTGATTTTTGCTTGCTAAATTTTCCCATTTTTTTTTTTTTTTTTTGCATTTTCTCATCGCGTTCCAGATTTTCCCGAGAGGTCGGAAAAGATCAAGTTCGGCTTCGCGATTTGATCTGCATTGAGGGGAGGGGAAACGGTGCGAAAACGTGAGGGTTCATTTTGTTTTGAAGTTATACAAATATATACAAATAGTTCATTTTTTTCATTCGTTGAGGCATTCACACGTTCATTTATACACTCAATCATTCATTTTATCGTTCATTCGTTTTCTATTTTTACATGCAATCAAGCATATATTCGTCGGTCATTCTCGCAATCGTTTAAACATACAATCAGTTATTCGAAAATTTTTCACACTCGTTCGAACAATTACACAACGTTTATTAATACAGTCATCAACATTTTTTTTGCTCGCTCATTCAATCTATTGGAATTTTTTTTTTCGCTCAAATTCATTCATTCGAAAAAAAAAAATAAAAATTTTTTTCCTCACCTATTTATACAATAGCACATGCATTTCGGAACAATCACTCGTACATAATATTCAATCACACATTCATTCATCGAGTCGCTCGGTCATTAGACAGCCAACGAATTGCACATTTGTTGTTTTCCATTCAAACCCAATCCGCCAACCAATCGATTTTGTTTCTCTTTCGAACACGGATATTAAACATGTCTCTGCTTCATTCACCAACGACGGGAGCAAATGGCATGTGCACCACCTGTAGGGAGGCAATAGACGCAGAAAGTGAGGTGCGTACCAAATGTGGCCACCGATTCCACAAGGAATGTTTGGAGTTGTGGATCGTGGACAACCACAATTGTCCAAATTGTCGGGGATATTTGGGTCCTCAGGACTATTGGTCCACCTTGGGCGTAGAGGGCGCGTCCGCTAATCCAGGCCCATTGACTCGCGGCAAAAAGAAGTCACAGGCGAATGCTCAAAGAGATGGTATGTCGCCTAGAAGGTTAAATTTAGATGTACCATCCGAGACAGGTGGCGGACGAGCCTTATATGCCCCGGATGGATCGATAGTACCCGAGTCCGACCTGGCATTGCCATTAATAATGGAGACAGACAGGGTGGCGAGAGAAGACAGAGTGAGGTGGGCAGAGGTGAGAGACGAAACGCGGCCAGAGTCAGTATCAGCGCCGCCGGTGGCAGTAAATTCTTTGGGGGTGGATGATTTGGTGCGGCTAATACGCACAGTGTTGCGTGAGGAATTGGTTCAGCAACAACCACGAGCCAATTTAAACGCAGGGTTGCCACCACCACCACCACCATCTCGTCGAGAAGCACAGGATGAATACGTGCGAATTCGGGGTCGACCGGCCCATGCGACCGCCCAGATTGGCGATCGCAATGGCAACGGCCCTAATACAAGATACCGCAACTCTGGCAGTCCAATCCGGCACTGGCGACTACGCTTCAATGCAGACAGCCATTCATTGCGAGCGGAAGAACTCGTTTTTAGGGCCGAAGCTTTAGCGATGGGAGATCTGGGCGGGCGAATGGACCTGTTAGCCCAGAATTTCCACCTATTGTTGGATGGGCGTCCCAACCAGTGGTACTGGCTCTGGAGGCGTTCCATCACAGATATTCATTGGTCAGTCCTGAGACCTGCTTTCCTTCAAGCCTGGGGCGAGCGCAGTTCAGACTGGGAAGTACGCAGGCGGATGCTGGGGCGACGCCAAACGCCGAACGAGCCGTTCCTGTTATTTGAACAGGATATGACGGAACTCCGAACATTATTGCGCAATCCCATGTTAGAGGGCGAATTTGTCGATCTGGTGCGCGGCAACTTGCTGGCGAGTACGCAGTAACAGATGTGCTTCTACGAGGTTCACAATATGACACAGTTGCGTAATCTTGTGAACCGCGTAGAGGAGGTGCGGAAGGCTACGCGGGCAAGTTCTTGGCAGCAGGGAAGAATACATGAGATTGGCGATCCCCAGGCTGAAGTGGTAGCGGAGACCGAATCCGACGAAGTGGCCGGCATATCCAAGTCTTTGACCTGCTGGAACTGCGGGAAGGATGGTCACGGCTACCGTGAGTGTGAAGAAGCACCGAAAGGCATCTTCTGCTATGGATGTGGGCGGGCTGACGTTCTAAAGCCCAACTGCATCCATTGCAAGGCGGGAAACGGCCGAAGGGACGGAAGGACAGCGGGTCCCTCCCGTCCGAACACTGCATCCCGACAGCAGTAGTTACACTCAGTCAACACCCTAATTTCAATTCCCAATTTCACTCAGAACTCCCAAATAAAAAAACTTTACCCAATTATTCAACCCCTACAAATACCCCTAAAAATTTTAATACCCTACCTACAACATTTTCTGAACCCAATTCCCATCCTTTTAGCGTAAAATCATCCCTACCCAATTCCTCTGCATTAAATACTCCGCACGTCAAATTATTAACGAGACCAAGCGATAAGACGGAGCCGGCTGTTTCCCGGCCTGAAGAAGCCCTTATCGCAAAAGAACATCCAAGACGACATTCCCACCATCCTCTCAAGCCATACCACCTTCGGCTAAAGGAATATATGGAGGCTCGAGAGCGAATTTTTGCGCCTACTTCAGTCGCAAGTGTTGATCACGCATCAACACTAACGAGTGGATCCGGTCGCAGAAAGTCAATCTTGCGCCTTCGTACATTCTGGAGGATGGTGCGTGAAAAAAAGAAAGCGATCCTCTCTACCATCATTACCAATCCGTTAGACATACGTCCGTACGCCATGGTATCCTTGTACGGAGTGGACGTTGAAGGACCCCTCGATAGTGGGGCGAGCATCAGTTGCCTGGGGGCGAACGCTTTACAACGTCTCCGAGATGCACAGGTGAATTATCGACCGGTCTGTCAGGAGGTGAAGACCGCTGATGGTGCAGCGCAAAAGGTATTGGGCACAGTAACTACCGATATTACCTTTCGTGGTATTACCAAACCCATTACACTATACATCGTGCCGAGCCTGTCGCAGAAATTGTACCTAGGGGTAGATTTCTGGCGATCATTCCAACTAGCTCCTAGCATTATCAGCGCGGTCGATACTCCCGATACTGCATCGCAACTGATAGCTCCGGATGCCCACCATTTAACGCCCACAGATGTAAAGAGGTTGGAAATGGTAAAGTCCAAATTTCCATCATACGAAGTATACGGACTCGGTGTGACCAACGTCGAACAACACAGTATAGACGTTGGTGATGCAAGTCCCATCAAACAGCGACATTATCCTGTGTCTCCTGCGATCCAAAAACTCTTATATGACGAGATCGATCGCATGAGGGCACTTGGCGTTATAGAGACCAGCCAGAGTGCATGGAGCTCGTCTGTGGTTCTCGTGAGGAAGCCAGGCAAGGTCAGGTTATGTTTGGACTCGCGCAAAGTCAATAGTGTGACGAAGAAGGATGCTTATCCATTACCACACATTGATGGTATCTTAAGTCGTTTGCCGCGAGCCAATTTTATTACTAGCCTGGACCTCAAGGACGCCTTTTGGCAGATTCCTCTCGAGAACAAATCCAGGGAGTATACAGCGTTTACCATTCCTGGCCGGCCTCTATATCACTACACTCGCATGCCTTTTGGGTTATGCAACGCGCCGCAAAGGATGTGTCGTTTGATGGACAAAGTCATCCTACCCGAGCTGAAGGAGCAGGTATTCGTATATTTGGACGATCTGCTGTTAATTTCTGAGGATTTCGATTCACATCTGGTTTTATTGGCAGAAGTCGCAGAATGTTTGCGAAAGGCTGGCTTGACCATTAACGTCAACAAGAGCAAGTTTTGTCTGAAAGAGGTGAAATATCTCGGATACATCGTTGGAGAAGGAGGCCTGAAAACTGATCCCAACAAAGTTTCAGCCATCGTCGATTACCCTTCGCCTAAGTCCGCACGTCAAGTTCGACGCTTTCTTGGTATGGCAGGCTGGTATCGACGATTCGTTCCCAACTTTGCTGCGACTGTTTCACCAATTTCAGACACTCTAAAGAAGTCCAACCAGTTTGCTTGGACTACAGAGGCACAAACTTCCTTCCTACTAGTGAAAGACTTGTTGACGAAAGCCCCCTTATTAATCAATCCTGACTTTAAGAGGTCTTTCGTAATCCAGTGCGACGCCAGTAAATCAGGGGTGGGTAGCGTTCTCTTTCAGGAAAACGACGACGGATCGGAATCTCCAGTGGCGTATATGTCACAGAAGCTCACTTCCGCTCAACGCAACTACAGCGTAACCGAACTCGAGTGTTATGCAGCTGTGTTGAGCGTGAAAAAATTTCGAGCCTATGTAGAAGGGACTGCGTTCAAAATCATTACGGATCACGCAAGTCTCAAATGGCTCATGTCGCAGAAAGACCTACAAGGACGGTTGGCAAGATGGAGTTTAAAACTCCAAGGTTACGACTTCACAATCGAGCACCGACGAGGGAGCCTGAACGTTGTACCCGACGCTCTCTCTCGTGTATACGAAGAGGGATTAAACGCGCTGATCGACGTGGCACCGATGGTGGATATGGACTCTCCAGAATTCTCTGGCAAAGAATATAAAGAGTTAGTGTCCACCGTCGATGCGAACGCCGATCGGCTTCCTGACGTATGCGTGAGGGATGGTTTCGTGTATAAGCGCACAGAGCCTCACAATGGTGACCCGATTGCTGAAGACAGAGCCTGGAAATTGTGGATTCCATCAAGTCTTACGTCAGCTGCGATCGCTCAGGCGCACGAGGCAGACACCACGGTCCATGGTGGTTATGCCAAAACGCTAGAGCGAGTCAGGCGATTTTTGTACTGGCCCGGAATGGCTACACAAGTACGCACCTACGTTCTGGCGTGCGACACTTGTAAAGAGACAAAGTCCCCGAACAGACCTCTACGAGCGCCAATGGGAGAACCTTTCCAGACAGATCAGCCATTCCAGCACCTTAACATCGACGTGCTTGGACCATATCCGCGTACCAAACGGGGTAAGATCGCTATCTTGATCGTCTTGGATCATTTCACGAAATTCCCATTACTACATCCTTTGGGGCGGATCACTGCCGAAGAGATCACAAACTACTTGGAGGGGCAGGTCTTCCATACGTTTGGAACACCTGAGACAATCCTCTCCGATAACGGCTCTCAATTTAGGTCGAATGTGTTTAACACTATGCTGAACAAATACGGAGTTAAACACCTGTACACCCCGAGCTACTCACCGCAAGCGAATGCTTCGGAGCGTGTCAATCAGTCCATCCTGGCCGGAATTCGAGCATTCATCACTGATGACCAAACACGATGGGATGAGAGTCTAAGCAAAATTGGATGTGCTCTTCGTAGCTCACTCCACCAAGCCACTGGATTTTCTCCTTATCAGGTTTTGTTTGGGAATCACATGATGTTGCACGGGAAGGACTACGAACTGCTGAAGCATTTGCGAGCGTTGGGAGAGTCAAATGTACAGCTTCGACCTCGAGAGGGAATTCCTATCGTGAGACAACTGGCGCAGACGAAAATAAGGGTCGCACATGAGGACAGCAGCAGGCGTTATAATCTGCGTGCTGCTAAAACACAATTTTGTGTAGGACAGGAGGTATTCCGTAGAAACTTTTCCTTGTCCACAGCCGCGCAGAATTATAATGCCAAGCTGGCGAAGAAGTTCCTCAAGTGCAGGATTCGTCGTGTGCTAGGCAACTCACGATACGAATTGGAGGATCTAGGAGGCAAACGTCTGGGGACTTACCACTCCAAGGATCTGAGGCAGTGATCCGAGGGGTACAACACCGATTGCCCGGCACTCAGTCGTGCGCACGAGACTATGAAGCGACAACCTTTTTTAGTCTGTTCGGCGCTGGGAAACCAACGGCGAACCGACTAATGGTGTTGGGTGTCGCAGGGATTTATTTTTCCGGTTTTTGTGACCGCGATAAATGTGCGACATCTGTCGGGCATTGAGGCACTTACGAACTATCAACTTGCCGCAGACAAATTTGGAAAAAGTTTGACGGCGAATCGGGCAAGGCCGGAAGTACAAAAAAAAAGACGGGAGGAACACCACGCGAGCCATTAAACACGATCGAAAAGAAAAACATGTAAAATCTATCGGTTAAAAGCGGGTTTTTGTTTTTTTTTTGAGTCGCGAATAATACTCGACCAGAACTTGTACGCGAGTTGGGCCCGAAAATCGGCGCGAAAGTGTTCGACAGTCGCAAAGAAAACAAAAGTTTCTCACAAAGTTTGGTTAGGTTTTCTTTCTTGCAAGAAGAAAATTTTGTCACACCGTTTTTCAAATTGCCTGAGTGTGCCCCGACTTCAAACGTATGCAAATTTACACCCCAAGTCGCAACGACTAGCAAACAGTGGAATTGCGATAAAAGATGGTTACATGCCAAGCTGTGCGTCGAATATAATCCGTGCCTGTCCATAACTGAGCAGATCGTAATAGACACGGAGCCTGAGCTCTGATCGTTAATTAAATTGCACTAATAAAACGCAGGAGATTGTCGTCGTTCGGTGGGGGTTTTCTCTATCTGCGCGCGACATCTACCTGTGACCGGGCCGGAGTTACTCTGTGGAAGCACCGAAACGAGATCTCGGGCTCCGCATGCAAAATTAGCCGAACTTCCGAAGAATTCTCCCTGTCACATCATCGTATTCCGCGCTCAGCGGCCAGACTTCCATTTGATCGTAGTACTGCGTGTAATTTTTTTGTCATAGAACGGACTCGTACGCGGTATTGTAGTCGTTCGGAGGCGCGGCACTCCGCAATCCTCAAGCAAGCGTTTGAGCGTAGGAGTGTGTGTAAATATACAATTGGAATCGCGGTGTGTCAAACACGTTCACTATTTGTCGCATAAGACATCATTAGCATCTAAAAAAATCGCGCACTAAAAGAAATAATGACCGAATGAAAGAGTAAAATGAATAAAATGAATTATACAAACGCCTAAAATAAATTATACACTACAAATTAACGTAAAATGAATTATACAAACGCCTAAAATAAAGTATACACTACAAATTAACGTAAAATGAATTATACAAACGCCTAAAATAAATTATACACTACAAATTAACGTAAAATGAATTATACAAACGCCTAAAATAAATTATACACTACAAATTAACGTAAAATGAATTATACAAACGCCTAAAATAAATTATACACTACAAATTAACGTAAAATGAATTATACAAACGCATAATAAAAAAAAAAATAATAAAAACATTAAAATAAAATTAAATAAAAAAATAAACGGAATAAAATTAAATAATAAAAATAAAATTTGAAGGCGAAACAAAATCAAATGGGGTGAGTTCGTTTCTTTTCTATATTTCTATATTTTGATTATTTATTTATATTATATATATTTTGACTTCTGTGGCACATTATTTTTCTTGGTTTTAGTAATTTTTTTTTAGGTTTTTTTTTTCTTTTGATGTTAATTCCGGCTTGTTTTTTTTGAAGATGTTTAAAGGCTAGTTAGCCTATTTAAAATGAACCCGAGCGGTTAGCTCCTTCGCCCCGAACCTCAAAAAGGGGCCACGACGCGAAATGTTTTTAGAGGACAGTCGTGGCTGAGGTAGGGTGGGCAGAGCAGGGCGCTATTAACACCAGAGCGCCCTGACAAATCGCGGAGCCGCGCCATCCAACCGCTTCTTGGTCTTTCACGACCAATTGGGAAAATAATCCCAAATTTTTTGATTTCCTTGGATAAGTCGGCGCTGATAATAATTTTGTTGTACAGGCCAAGGGTTTAATGGCCTGAGTTTAGCAAGTACCCCCCCACACTGCCGTAGCTAGTCCCGGCCGCCAGCAAGAGCGTCGCACCAGCTGAACTCAGACACCAATTCGGACTTAGGTGGAATTGGCCCTTCTGTCCCGAACCTTCTTTTTCCTTTCGACTATTTTGACTTTTTCAAGTCGAAATAGTCCTTCCAAGGCCTCAAACACCACAAATGGCGCCCAACGTGGGGCTAGCCTCAGCTCCGCTACGTGCACAAAGCGTAGCCCATCAACACGCGCGAGCTCTGAAAAATTCCGTGCAAAAAGTTGATGGGCAAAAAGGTCTTAAATTTCGTCGTTCTGCGACAGTATTTTCGCCTGAACGGCTACATAAGCCTAAGTGTACAAACTTTTCTGAGTTTTATCAGCAAACCATCTTATTGATCTTGGATGGAGACAATGTGGAACGATACTATCGACGAACCGTTTTGGCAACCTTTAGGCGCCAACTCGGTCCCATAGGAAAGGGAAACATTGTCTGTATGCAAGACTGATTTGATGTAAGTTGGGTCAGACTTTATTTTTTTTTGCCATTCCACTTTTGGTTCGTGAGTACCCAACTGAGTGCTGGGCATGCCCTGACTTAGCGGGCGTGTCGTCAGACAGTTGGGAATCATACTTGCGGAAAATTGGTGAGTTTGGTTGAAAAAGGTATCGTCGAAAATTTGTTAAGTACCTTATTTCCTTATCCATCCTTTTAGAGGACCTTATTAACGTAGAGTAATTTTTTTGTAGAAATAACGTAGAGTTTTTTTTGTATTTAAAATTTTTCTAAGTCTTTTGTTGACAGATTTTAACGTAGTTTTTTTTTATTGCTGATTTTGATTTTTGCTTGCTAAATTTTCCCATTTTTTTTTTTTTTTTTTGCATTTTCTCATCGCGTTCCAGATTTTCCCGAGAGGTCGGAAAAGATCAAGTTCGGCTTCGCGATTTGATCTGCATTGAGGGGAGGGGAAACGGTGCGAAAACGTGAGGGTTCATTTTGTTTTGAAGTTATACAAATATATACAAATAGTTCATTTTTTTCATTCGTTGAGGCATTCACACGTTCATTTATACACTCAATCATTCATTTGATCGTTCATTCGTTTTCTATTTTTACATGCAATCAAGCATATATTCGTCGGTCATTCTCGCAATCGTTTAAACATACAATCAGTTATTCGAAAATTTTTCACACTCGTTCGAACAATTACACAACGTTTATTAATACAGTCATCAAAATTTTTTTTGCTCGCTCATTCAATCTATTGGAATTTTTTTTTTCGCTCAAATTCATTCATTCGAAAAAAAAAAATAAAAATTTCTTTCCTCACCTATTTATACAATAGCACATGCATTTCGGAACAATCACTCGTACATAATATTCAATCACACATTCATTCATCGAGTCGCTCGGTCATTAGACAGCCAACGAATTGCACATTTGTTGTTTTCCATTCAAACCCAATCCGCCAACCAATCGATTTTGTTTCTCTTTCGAACACGGATATTAAACATGTCTCTGCTTCATTCACCAACGACGGGAGCAAATGGCATGTGCACCACCTGTAGGGAGGCAATAGACGCAGAAAGTGAGGTGCGTACCAAATGTGGCCACCGATTCCACAAGGAATGTTTGGAGTTGTGGATCGTGGACAACCACAATTGTCCAAATTGTCGGGGATATTTGGGTCCTCAGGACTATTGGTCCACCTTGGGCGTAGAGGGCGCGTCCGCTAATCCAGGCCCATTGACTCGCGGCAAAAAGAAGTCACAGGCGAATGCTCAAAGAGATGGTATGTCGCCTAGAAGGTTAAATTTAGATGTACCATCCGAGACAGGTGGCGGACGAGCCTTATATGCCCCGGATGGATCGATAGTACCCGAGTCCGACCTGGCATTGCCATTAATAATGGAGACAGACAGGGTGGCGAGAGAAGACAGAGTGAGGTGGGCAGAGGTGAGAGACGAAACGCGGCCAGAGTCAGTATCAGCGCCGCCGGTGGCAGTAAATTCTTTGGGGGTGGATGATTTGGTGCGGCTAATACGCACAGTGTTGCGTGAGGAATTGGTTCAGCAACAACCACGAGCCAATTTAAACGCAGGGTTGCCACCACCACCACCACCATCTCGTCGAGAAGCACAGGATGAATACGTGCGAATTCGGGGTCGACCGGCCCATGCGACCGCCCAGATTGGCGATCGCAATGGCAACGGCCCTAATACAAGATACCGCAACTCTGGCAGTCCAATCCGGCACTGGCGACTACGCTTCAATGCAGACAGCCATTCATTGCGAGCGGAAGAACTCGTTTTTAGGGCCGAAGCTTTAGCGATGGGAGATCTGGGCGGGCGAATGGACCTGTTAGCCCAGAATTTCCACCTATTGTTGGATGGGCGTCCCAACCAGTGGTACTGGCTCTGGAGGCGTTCCATCACAGATATTCATTGGTCAGTCCTGAGACCTGCTTTCCTTCAAGCCTGGGGCGAGCGAAGTTCAGACTGGGAAGTACGCAGGCGGATGCTGGGGCGACGCCAAACGCCGAACGAGCCGTTCCTGTTATTTGAACAGGATATGACGGAACTCCGAACATTATTGCGCAATCCCATGTTAGAGGGCGAATTTGTCGATCTGGTGCGCGGCAACTTGCTGGCGAGTACGCAGTAACAGATGTGCTTCTACGAGGTTCACAATATGACACAGTTGCGTAATCTTGTGAACCGCGTAGAGGAGGTGCGGAAGGCTACGCGGGCAAGTTCTTGGCAGCAGGGAAGAATACATGAGATTGGCGATCCCCAGGCTGAAGTGGTAGCGGAGACCGAATCCGACGAAGTGGCCGGCATATCCAAGTCTTTGACCTGCTGGAACTGCGGGAAGGATGGTCACGGCTACCGTGAGTGTGAAGAAGCACCGAAAGGCATCTTCTGCTATGGATGTGGGCGGGCTGACGTTCTAAAGCCCAACTGCATCCATTGCAAGGCGGGAAACGGCCGAAGGGACGGAAGGACAGCGGGTCCCTCCCGTCCCAACACTGCATCCCGACAGCAGTAGTTACACTCAGTCAACACCCTAATTTCAATTCCCAATTTCACTCAGAACTCCCAAATAAAAAAACTTTACCCAATTATTCAACCCCTACAAATACCCCTAAAAATTTTAATACCCTACCTACAACATTTTCTGAACCCAATTCCCATCCTTTTAGCGTAAAATCATCCCTACCCAATTCCTCTGCATTAAATACTCCGCACGTCAAATTATTAACGAGACCAAGCGATAAGACGGAGCCGGCTGTTTCCCGGCCTGAAGAAGCCCTTATCGCAAAAGAACATCCAAGACGACATTCCCACCATCCTCTCAAGCCATACCACCTTCGGCTAAAGGAATATATGGAGGCTCGAGAGCGAATTTTTGCGCCTACTTCAGTCGCAAGTGTTGATCACGCATCAACACTAACGAGTGGATCCGGTCGCAGAAAGTCAATCTTGCGCCTTCGTACATTCTGGAGGATGGTGCGTGAAAAAAAGAAAGCGATCCTCTCTACCATCATTACCAATCCGTTGGACATACGTCCGTACGCCATGGTATCCTTGTACGGAGTGGACGTTGAAGGACCCCTCGATAGTGGGGCGAGCATCAGTTGCCTGGGGGCGAACGCTTTACAACGTCTCCGAGATGCACAGGTGAATTATCGACCGGTCTGTCAGGAGGTGAAGACCGCTGATGGTGCAGCGCAAAAGGTATTGGGCACAGTAACTACCGATATTACCTTTCGTGGTATTACCAAACCCATTACACTATACATCGTGCCGAGCCTGTCGCAGAAATTGTACCTAGGGGTAGATTTCTGGCGATCATTCCAACTAGCTCCTAGCATTATCAGCGCGGTCGATACTCCCGATACTGCATCGCAACTGATAGCTCCGGATGCCCACCATTTAACGCCCACAGATGTAAAGAGGTTGGAAATGGTAAAGTCCAAATTTCCATCATACGAAGTATACGGACTCGGTGTGACCAACGTCGAACAACACAGTATAGACGTTGGTGATGCAAGTCCCATCAAACAGCGACATTATCCTGTGTCTCCTGCGATCCAAAAACTCTTATATGACGAGATCGATCGCATGAGGGCACTTGGCGTTATAGAGACCAGCCAGAGTGCATGGAGCTCGTCTGTGGTTCTCGTGAGGAAGCCAGGCAAGGTCAGGTTATGTTTGGACTCGCGCAAAGTCAATAGTGTGACGAAGAAGGATGCTTATCCATTACCACACATTGATGGTATCTTAAGTCGTTTGCCGCGAGCCAATTTTATTACTAGCCTGGACCTCAAGGACGCCTTTTGGCAGATTCCTCTCGAGAACAAATCCAGGGAGTATACAGCGTTTACCATTCCTGGCCGGCCTCTATATCACTACACTCGCATGCCTTTTGGGTTATGCAACGCGCCGCAAAGGATGTGTCGTTTGATGGACAAAGTCATCCTACCCGAGCTGAAGGAGCAGGTATTCGTATATTTGGACGATCTGCTGTTAATTTCTGAGGATTTCGATTCACATCTGGTTTTATTGGCAGAAGTCGCAGAATGTTTGCGAAAGGCTGGCTTGACCATTAACGTCAACAAGAGCAAGTTTTGTCTGAAAGAGGTGAAATATCTCGGATACATCGTTGGAGAAGGAGGCCTGAAAACTGATCCCAACAAAGTTTCAGCCATCGTCGATTACCCTTCGCCTAAGTCCGCACGTCAAGTTCGACGCTTTCTTGGTATGGCAGGCTGGTATCGACGATTCGTTCCCAACTTTGCTGCGACTGTTTCACCAATTTCAGACACTCTAAAGAAGTCCAACCAGTTTGCTTGGACTACAGAGGCACAAACTTCCTTCCTACTAGTGAAAGACTTGTTGACGAAAGCCCCCTTATTAATCAATCCTGACTTTAAGAGGTCTTTCGTAATCCAGTGCGACGCCAGTAAATCAGGGGTGGGTAGCGTTCTCTTTCAGGAAAACGACGACGGATCGGAATCTCCAGTGGCGTATATGTCACAGAAGCTCACTTCCGCTCAACGCAACTACAGCGTAACCGAACTCGAGTGTTATGCAGCTGTGTTGAGCGTGAAAAAATTTCGAGCCTATGTAGAAGGGACTGCGTTCAAAATCATTACGGATCACGCAAGTCTCAAATGGCTCATGTCGCAGAAAGACCTACAAGGACGGTTGGCAAGATGGAGTTTAAAACTCCAAGGTTACGACTTCACAATCGAGCACCGACGAGGGAGCCTGAACGTTGTACCCGACGCTCTCTCTCGTGTATACGAAGAGGGATTAAACGCGCTGATCGACGTGGCACCGATGGTGGATATGGACTCTCCAGAATTCTCTGGCAAAGAATATAAAGAGTTAGTGTCCACCGTCGATGCGAACGCCGATCGGCTTCCTGACGTATGCGTGAGGGATGGTTTCGTGTATAAGCGCACAGAGCCTCACAATGGTGACCCGATTGCTGAAGACAGAGCCTGGAAATTGTGGATTCCATCAAGTCTTACGTCAGCTGCGATCGCTCAGGCGCACGAGGCAGACACCACGGTCCATGGTGGTTATGCCAAAACGCTAGAGCGAGTCAGGCGATTTTTGTACTGGCCCGGAATGGCTACACAAGTACGCACCTACGTTCTGGCGTGCGACACTTGTAAAGAGACAAAGTCCCCGAACAGACCTCTACGAGCGCCAATGGGAGAACCTTTCCAGACAGATCAGCCATTCCAGCACCTTAACATCGACGTGCTTGGACCATATCCGCGTACCAAACGGGGTAAGATCGCTATCTTGATCGTCTTGGATCATTTCACGAAATTCCCATTACTACATCCTTTGGGGCGGATCACTGCCGAAGAGATCACAAACTACTTGGAGGGGCAGGTCTTCCATACGTTTGGAACACCTGAGACAATCCTCTCCGATAACGGCTCTCAATTTAGGTCGAATGTGTTTAACACTATGCTGAACAAATACGGAGTTAAACACCTGTACACCCCGAGCTACTCACCGCAAGCGAATGCTTCGGAGCGTGTCAATCAGTCCATCCTGGCCGGAATTCGAGCATTCATCACTGATGACCAAACACGATGGGATGAGAGTCTAAGCAAAATTGGATGTGCTCTTCGTAGCTCACTCCACCAAGCCACTGGATTTTCTCCTTATCAGGTTTTGTTTGGGAATCACATGATGTTGCACGGGAAGGACTACGAACTGCTGAAGCATTTGCGAGCGTTGGGAGAGTCAAATGTACAGCTTCGACCTCGAGAGGGAATTCCTATCGTGAGACAACTGGCGCAGACGAAAATAAGGGTCGCACATGAGGACAGCAGCAGGCGTTATAATCTGCGTGCTGCTAAAACACAATTTTGTGTAGGACAGGAGGTATTCCGTAGAAACTTTTCCTTGTCCACAGCCGCGCAGAATTATAATGCCAAGCTGGCGAAGAAGTTCCTCAAGTGCAGGATTCGTCGTGTGCTAGGCAACTCACGATACGAATTGGAGGATCTAGGAGGCAAACGTCTGGGGACTTACCACTCCAAGGATCTGAGGCAGTGATCCGAGGGGTACAACACCGATTGCCCGGCACTCAGTAGTGCGCACGAGACTATGAAGCGACAACCTTTTTTAGTCTGTTCGGCGCTGGGAAACCAACGGCGAACCGACTAATGGTGTTGGGTGTCGCAGGGATTTATTTTTCCGGTTTTTGTGACCGCGATAAATGTGCGACATCTGTCGGGCATTGAGGCACTTACGAACTACCAACTTGCCGCAGACAAATTTGGAAAAAGTTTGACGGCGAATCGGGCAAGGCCGGAAGTACAAAAAAAAAGACGGGAGGAACACCACGCGAACCATTAAACACGATCGAAAAGAAAAACATGTAAAATCTATCGGTTAAAAGCGGGTTTTTGTTTTTTTTTTGAGTCGCGAATAATACTCGACCAGAACTTGTACGCGAGTTGGGCCCGAAAATCGGCGCGAAAGTGTTCGACAGTCGCAAAGAAAACAAAAGTTTCTCACAAAGTTTGGTTAGGTTTTCTTTCTTGCAAGAAGAAAATTTTGTCACACCGTTTTGCAAATTGCCTGAGTGTGCCCCGACTTCAAACGTATGCAAATTTACACCCCAAGTCGCAACGACTAGCAAACAGTGGAATTGCGATAAAAGATGGTTACATGCCAAGCTGTGCGTCGAATATAATCCGTGCCTGTCCATAACTGAGCAGATCGTAATAGACACGGAGCCTGAGCTCTGATCGTTAATTAAATTGCACTAATAAAACGCAGGAGATTGTCGTCGTTCGGTGGGGGTTTTCTCTATCTGCGCGCGACATCTACCTGTGACCGGGCCGGAGTTACTCTGTGGAAGCACCGAAACGAGATCTCGGGCTCCGCATGCAAAATTAGCCGAACTTCCGAAGAATTCTCCCTGTCACATCATCGTATTCCGCGCTCAGCGGCCAGACTTCCATTTGATCGTAGTACTGCGTGTAATTTTTTTGTCATAGAACGGACTCGTACGCGGTATTGTAGTCGTTCGGAGGCGCGGCACTCCGCAATCCTCAAGCAAGCGTTTGAGCGTAGGAGTGTGTGTAAATATACAATTGGAATCGCGGTGTGTCAAACACGTTCACTATTTGTCGCATAAGACATCATTAGCATCTAAAAAAATCGCGCACTAAAAGAAATAATGACCGAATGAAAGAGTAAAATGAATAAAATGAATTATACAAACGCCTAAAATAAATTATACACTACAAATTAACGTAAAATGAATTATACAAACGCCTAAAATAAATTATACACTACAAATTAACGTAAAATGAATTATACAAACGCCTAAAATAAATTATACACTACAAATTAACGTAAAATGAATTATACAAACGCCTAAAATAAAGTATACACTACAAATTAACGTAAAATGAATTATACAAACGCCTAAAATAAATTATACACTACAAATTAACGTAAAATGAATTATACAAACGCCTAAAATAAATTATACACTACAAATTAACGTAAAATGAATTATACAAACGCCTAAAATAAATTATACACTACAAATTAACGTAAAATGAATTATACAAACGCATAATAAAAAAAAAAATAATAAAAACATTAAAATAAAATTAAATAATAAAAAAATAAACGGAATAAAATTAAATAATAAAAATAAAATTTGAAGGCGAAACAAAATCAAATGGGGTGAGTTCGTTTCTTTTCTATATTTCTATATTTTGATTATTTATTTATATTATATATATTTTGACTTCTGTGGCACATTATTTTTCTTGGTTTTAGTAATTTTTTTTTAGGTTTTTTTTTTCTTTTGATGTTAATTCCGGCTTGTTTTTTTTTGAAGATGTTTAAAGGCTAGTTAGCCTATTTAAAATGAACCCGAGCGGTTAGCTCCTTCGCCCCGAACCTCAAAAAGGGGCCACGACGCGAAATGTTTTTAGAGGACAGTCGTGGCTGAGGTAGGGTGGGCAGAGCAGGGCGCTATTAACACCAGAGCGCCCTGACAAACCGCGGAGCCGCGCCATCCAACCGCTTCTTGGTCTTTCACGACCAATTGGGAAAATAATCCCAAATTTTTTGATTTCCTTGGATAAGTCGGCGCTGATAATAATTTTGTTGTACAGGCCAAGGGTTTAATGGCCTGAGTTTAGCAAGTACCCCCCCACACTGCCGTAGCTAGTCCCGGCCGCCAGCAAGAGCGTCGCACCAGCTGAACTCAGACACCAATTCGGACTTAGGTGGAATTGGCCCTTCTGTCCCGAACCTTCTTTTTCCTTTCGACTATTTTGACTTTTTCAAGTCGAAATAGTCCTTCCAAGGCCTCAAACACAACAAACTAAGCAGAGTATTCAGAAAGAAAGGACGCAACATTATATATATTAATGATGGAAACAGGAAAGTATTTGACAGCTTCAAGCAGACGGAACTCATCGCTGATCAATTTCTCGCCTCTCACCAACTGCCGTCTAGCTCAGTGAGCACAAGTTTAGATCAAACCGTCGATGAACAACTTCGCGATTTCTCCAATAGGCATATTGAAATCGATCCAAAAGACCTATGCAAACCGAAAGAGATCAAACTCCACTTAAAAAAATGCAATTCAAACTTTCAACTTCAATTTAAAAATTTCAATTAAAAGGTATCAATTTCAATTAGAACTAAAAATTTAAGTACACATGTATTTCTATTTAAAATTAAAAATAAAAATGCAAGTAGTATGGATATGGGGTTTCTCGACCATGGTGTAGATGGTGTAAGCTTTTGTATGGATGACGTCATAGGCTTGTATGAAGCTGATAAGGAATTTACACCGCCAAGCTTTTTTGACGGTGGAGCATTGATTTTTTCCGTTGCATAAAATTTGGCGTTTTTTTTGCATAAAATTGGGAGTTTTTTTTCCGGGGTTTCAAGCTTTTTTCGCGGTTGTTGTCAGGGATTTAGGCTAGCGAGGGACTTAGGCTATCTGAAACTTTTCCGTTGCATAAAATTGGGCGTTTTTCTTTTTTTTGCATAAAATTGGGAGTTTTTTTCGGGGTTTTGAGCTTTTTTCGCGGTTGTTGCCAGGGACTTAGGCTATCTGAAACTTAGGCTAGTGGGAAGCGGGTAATTAGGCTAAACTAGGCTAGCGGGGAGCGGGGACTTAGGTTAAACAAAAACTTAGGCTAGCGGGGAGCGAGGGACTTAGGCTATCCGAAACTTAGGCTAGCGGGAGGCTTAGGCTAGCGAGAGACTTAGGCTATCCGAAACTTAGGCCAGCCGGGGGTTTAGGCTATCCGAAACTTAGGCAAGCGGGGGGCTTAGGCTAAACGAAAACTTAGGCTAGCGGGGGGCTTAGAGCTAATGTTTATGAAAAAGCATAGTGGGTGATGAGACAGCATATTTCTTTTGTTTATGAAAAAGCATAGTCATATTTCTTAATAAGTCAGCATATTTCTGGTCACCGGAAAACGCATATCGAATTTCATGCATTTCTCGCATGAGTCATGTTTTAGTTAGCGCTATTGCATAATGTTATGAAATTCAACAGGTATGTCTCTCTATCTATCTCTCTCTCTCTCTCTCTCTTCCTCTCTATACATGTATATATCTATCTGTGTTGAAGTAAAAAAAAAGTGAAAGTGAAAAAAAAAGTGAAAGTGTAGTGAAAGTGAAAATAATTAAAAAAAAAAATAGTGAAAGCGAAAATAATTAAAAAAAAAATATATTGAAAGTAAAGTGAACTTAAAAGATAGTGAAAGTAAAATAATAAGTGGTAAATAATTAAGTGAATTGAAAAATAGTAAAGTGAACTTATAAAAAATAGTGAAAGTGAAAATAATTAAAAAAAAAATAGTGAAAGTAAAGTGAACTTAAAAAACAGTGAAAGTAAAATAATAATAAAGTGAATTGAAAAATAGTGAAGTAAAGTGAACTTGTAAAAAATAGTGAAACGGAAATAATTAAAAAAAATAAATAGTGAACTTTAAAAATAGTGAAAGTAATTAAGCGAAGTGAGCTTATAAAAAATAAATATTGAAAATAATTAAAAAAATTGTGAAAGTGAAAATAATCAAGTAAACTTTAAAAAAAAGTGAAGTTACAATGAAATCCTTTATATGCGAATACTGCGGCCTAAGCTGTTCACGTGGTGATAGTTTGAATAGGCACATTAGAAGTGTGCATCTAAGGGATGATAGTAATAAGTGCCAATTTTGTTCTAAAATATACACGCGAAAAGATGTATTATTGAATCATCTAAAAAAGTGTAATAATAATCAAGTGCAACCATCAACATCACCATCACCAATAGCGCAACCAGTAATACCAACTACATCACCATCAAAGAAATGTAACTCATGTAAGTTAGAAGTGATGAATAAAGACTGGAACTATCACGTTCGAACAAATTTACATAAAAGAAACACTGCCGTTCCATTTAATGAAAATTTTAAAGTTTTAAAGAGTTCTTTTGAAGAAAGAATCGAAACATTAATTTTGGAAAATAAGAATCTCGAAATAATAGTGCCGAAACAGTTTTTAGTCACATGTGAAAATCTAGTAATTGAAATCTTGAAAGAACATTTAGTGAAGCATATAGCCTTCAAGTTCAATCTAGAATTATTTGCTGTATATATAAAATATACTAAAAACAATAATGGCGATAATATTGACGTAGTGTACGATGTAAAATTTTTTCAAACAAGAATGCGTAACGTGCAGAGTGAAGAAGAAATAGTATCTATCTACAGATCAATGATGGACGAAATTTCTGTTAAAAGTGAAGAGTTTCAAGAGCGTGATAATGGGTGGACAATAGTGGAAATAACCCACCTTGAAATAAACATTAATCAGTATAAACCGTTAAGAGGTTCACAACATATTGAACTTCCAAAATTTTTAAAAGATAAACATGCTTGTGTCAATGTGAAGAACTATGACGAGTATTGCTTTAAATGGTGCATAATATCAGCCTTGAGCCCGGAAGACGTGCATAATGATAGAACCACAAGCTATCAAATTGAAAATATAGAAAAAAGTGACATCATTTTGAAAAACGGAAAAACTGTTAAATTCGGTCAATTACAATTTCCACTAAAAATTGATGCAGTTAAAATATTTGAAGAAATTAATCCGGATATAAGTATTAACGTGTTCGGTTTTGAGAAGGAGGGAAATGCTATAGTTGGACCATACTATACAAGGAAAGAGGAAAGACTTACACATATAAATATGTTATTACTGCAAGACGAAGAGAAGTCACATTACGTATGGATCAAACACATGTCAAGGTAAATTATTATATATGTATTCCTTTTCAAAATTATACTTAAATTTTATGTTTCTTCTACAGATTGATCAAAAATCAACTAACCCTAAATCGTAATCAAATTTATATGTGTAACACCTGTCTGCAGCATTTCTATCAGCAAGAAACTCTCGATCTACATAAGCCGGAATGTAGCAGACTTGTAACGAAAATGCCAATACTGGAAAAGTCGTTATTATCATTCACCGAGCATCAACGGATATTAGATGTCCCATTCGTTATATATGCTGATTTCGAGTGTATCCTGAAAAGTGTAGATACGTGTTCACCAGATCCTTCGACCTCATCAACGACATCAATTCAGGAATATGTACCGTGCGCATTTAGCTATTATATAAAGTGTTCCTACAACAATGCACATAATCAACACCGAATTGATTCAGCTTGTAAGATTGTAGAATATTTAGTTAAGGATATCAAAAATATTTACTATAATTATGGATCAAAAGTTGTCCCTATGGGTTCTCTCACATTAGCCGAACGAAAATTTCAAAACGAGAGTAGTATTTGCCATATTTGTAAAAAAGAATTAGATAATAATCGTGTCGCGGATCACTGTCATTTAACAGGTAAATATAGAGGTCCAGCACATTCAGATTGTAATTTAAAGTTCCGAGTTCCTTAATTCTTTCCAATATTCTTCCATAACTTTTCCGGATATGATAGCCATTTGTTTGTGAAAGAACTATCATCTATTCCCGGCGATATTAACGTAATTCCTCTTAACAAAGAACTGTATGTATCGCTGTCAAAAAGAATTTTTGTAACTGAGACTGATTCAATTGAATTGAGATTTTTAGATTCATTTCGGTTTATGTCCTCTAGCTTAGAATCATTAGCTAAGAACTTATCTACAGACGATTTTAAAATTGTACGATCAATATTTACAAATGATGGAGAGTTCAAGCTAATTACTAGGAAGGGCGTATTTCCTTATGAATATTTAAATTCGTTTGAACGATTGAATGAGTCTCAGCTTCCATCTCGAGATAAGTTTTATAGCCGATTAACCGATACACACTGTTCCGAAGAGGATTACAATCACGCCCTAAACGTTTGGTAAAAGTTCAATTGTAAGACTCTTGAAGATTACCTTGAACTATATTTAAAAACAGATGTGTTGTTGTTAGCTGATATTTTTGAGAGTTTTAGAAAAGTATGTAAAAGTATTTATGAACTAGATCCGTGCCAATATTATACAGCACCTGGGCTATCATGGGATGCTATGCTAAAAACGACTAAAATAACTCTGGAACTTTTAACGGATATAAATATGCATACTTTCATTCAACGAGGTATCAGGGGGGGTATAGTTCAATGTTCAAATAGAAATTCCGTAGCTAACAACAAATATATGTCTGATTATGATGAAAGTAAACCATCAGAATATCTAATGTATTTAGATGCAAACAATTTATATGGATGGGTGTTCACAAGCTGAACATAGGGTATAGTGCGATCAAAACAATGCCAATCAAGCGGTAAGGTCGGTGCACCTGTTGACCGACATAATTTCATTGTTTTGATAGCATTATATCGCACATATCATTACTATGCACTTTTGCATTTCTTTCCGCACGAAATAAGTTGAATGATCGCACATAGGTATCTATTCAAAGTAAACAATTTTGATATGCCATCATTCAACTTATTTCACATACGTAGCATTAATTTTTTACTAAGCAAATATTGTATGGGTCAATGTGTTACAATATGTTATTATAGGTTGTAAGCATTTTTTTATTATAAATAGCACTTAAGATATTGAAATATACTTCACTTCATTTCCACAAATCGAACGTATTTCTTTTTGTTATCCAAGTCTCCTTCAACCCAATCTACCTTACCTCTATATCATCGGCTGGTGTGGCCGGTCATTATAGAATCCTCCCTACCTCAATTTATATCATCGGCTGGTGTGGCCGATCATTATAAATTCATTCATCCTAATAGCTATATCATCGGCTGGTGTGGCCGGTCGATATAGAGTATACCCGCTCCACTCAATCAAAGACTGGAGCTACTGATCGGCAACTAATACGCATCATCACAGCTGGTGTGGCTGGGTTGATGCTACCCTGTTGTCGTGACAATGGGCAATGTCGCAACCCCTTCCTTATGGTGAATTCACATGGTTAGAATGAAGCTGGGTTTCCATATGCGACAACTTTCTGCCACAACATGAGTGACAGAACAGTTAGCCAATCAGATTACAAATCTGTGACAAATTTTGTCGCATGTCGCTAGTTGGAGATTCTCCGACTTTTCTTCTGTGACAAAAATTTCAGTGCAAGGGTTTCTCGAAAATATCAGTTCAGTGTCTTTCACTTTCTGTCAAAGTTTGAATTAGAAACAGTCGGTCGTGTTAGTGCTTTTGATAAACGATTCCTTTTCCCCGATTTCCTACTTCGATACCGTAAAGCGTATCATAATTTTCCGAAACGCTATCAAATTCTTCAAGTTGTTCGATACTCTCAAAGGTAAGTGAAATGCAAAATAAATTAAAATACCTGATCGGACTCTCACGTCCGATCCTTTCTTTCCTGAAATCGGGAAAGAAACTAAATGAAATGCCGGTTTTGTGATTAGTTGACTCTTTTATTTACTTTTTCTTTACTTTTGTAAGGTTTTCGTCGTTGCAGTAATGGACACGGACGAGCGCATCGCTCTTGAAGTGGAAAAAAGGCCGGTGCTGTACGACCCGAAAAGTAAAATGTATAAAAACAATGGTTGAAATCAGCTCGTAAGTTTTATATTTGATATATTATCGAACGATGCATAATTAGCCGTTTTTAATTATTTTCTTTTAGATTCGGCAGATGTAGATAGCATTATTTCGGCACTACAGACCAACGATGACACATACGACGGCCTTGACCACTACGGCCTTTCAGTGGCAGCAGATTTGCGGGCAATGGATCCGCGCGAGCAGCGACGCGCTAAGATGGAAATCTCCACCATCTTAGCGAACTGCGAATATCAATGATAGATAGATAGATAGATAAATTTATTTTCGTTTACAATTGTGTTACAATTCATGATTTACTTTAGAGACCATTTTTTCACCATTTCACTAACCTTTGAATAAAGTATTAATTTATGTTATTTTTTTTTTTTTTCTTATAATTATTGTTAAGAATTTTGTTTTGTTAAATATATATATAAAATAAATAATTTCTGGGTATTTTAATTGTTTAATCGGTCTAGAGTAGAATTCATCATCATCAATGGCGCGGAAGCCCAAATATATATATATATATATATAGCCTTGTCTTATTACTTTGACGGCCTGGAGTGGAATTACATATTGTGATGCAAACTTAAATAAGGTTTACGAAATTTAGTCCGCCAACATTTCAATCCAAATAAAACGATGCATTAGATATAGGTATATATCATATATTCATCATTTTAAATTATTCCATAAATGTTAGTACATACATACATAGTACACTAAAAGAAGTAGTTTTAACAATTTTCTTTTATTATTTTTTTGCCTTTTCGTTATTTTAGCCATTTTCACTTTTTTTTGACAACTGACAACTGACAACCAATTTACCAATTTACGCCAAGGTGTGACACAAATAATGTCGCAAATGGAAACTCCAGACTGAAGAGTGTGACACGTTTTTGCCGCGACAAGTTTCTGTCGCAGAAAATTGTCGCATATGGAAACCCAGCATCAGTTTCCGATTTTGAGGTCTTCAATATTCCTTTAAATTCTGAATATGGCTATATATTAGAAGTAGATTTAGAGTATCCAGAAGACATGCACGATCTTCATAACGATTTACCATTTTGCGCAGAGAATAAAAAAAGTCCCGGATCCAATTTTCCAAAATTAATTCCAGATTTGACAAATAAATTAAAATATATTATTCATTACAAAAATCTTTAACAATGTATTCAAAACGGTATGAAATTAACTCAAATACATCGAGTTTTAAAATTTAAACAGTCCTGTTGATTGAAAGAATATATTGACTTGAATACGCATCACCGTACATTGGCGAAAAATGAATTTGAAAAGAATTTCTTAAAATTATTAAATAATGCGGTTTATGGTAAGACAATGGAGAACGTGGACAAACGTAAAGATGTAAAAATCGTACAAAGTTGGGAAAGTTCTGGAAGACGTTTAGGAGCTCGGGCCTTAATCGCGAAACCAAATTTTCATAGCGTAACACAATTTAAAGAAAATATGTTGGCCATACAAATGCAACGAGTACTTCCGACATACAATAAACCAACATATGTAGGCTTCACGGTACTCGAATTATCAAAATGGAGAATGTATGACTTCCACTATGATTACATGAAGCCTAAGTTTTGCGAGAATATCAGTTTAAATTATATGGATACCGATTCTTTCATTTATACGATTAAAACAGACGATTTTTATAATGATATCTTAAATGACATTTGTTTAATTTCTTCCATAACGTAAATTTCCTAACGTAAAATTCTACAAAGCGGCACCGTAACGTAACGTAAATTTCAAATCTTGCATTTTCTTACCGATTGTAATTAAATTTTATTCCTGTGCTCATGCCTGCTCCGATGGAAGCTTGGTCAGCGGATTCCACAAGCATACATTCCACCCGATCGTGCTTGAGGGATCCGCTGCCAAGCTTGCATTTTGCTAATCATCGGAGCTCGCATGGCCAGTATCTTAGCGTGCCTTTGTTATTGGTTTTCTTATCGCATTTCTATACGAGCTCCGATTTCCTATGCTTCATTGTCAACAATAAGACGACGAGACATGGGAAATCGGGGACTCAGCAGTTTTAATTTGTGAATGGACATCAGGTCCATCGATAAATGTTATAACAATAAAATTTACTTGGCTACGAATTCTCGGATCGTTCAGACGTTCTTTGTATTTTTGTACTCACCAATTATCGCAAGGGCTGCAGAGGTATCAAGCACCTCTGTAGCAGCAACAGTAGTAGCTATAGGTGCAACACCTATGGTTAGTCTCCCCCTGAGCTTAACTGATAGTGTTATCGATTTAGTGTCAAAGTGAAGCTAAGTGTCGTGAGTGGTACAGCCACCGTGGTACACTGCACCGCGGTCGCACGAAGCGCAGGTAGCAAGCACTTGCGCTCCAACACGTACGCCCACGCCCTTAGTACGGATAGCAAAATAGCTATCCGCAACATTGGTGACCCCGACGTGATCTGCAGGCCTTCGACGCCTGTTCTGCTTGATTCAACACAACACCTCGCTTGGTAGCGCTGCATCGTCCTGTCGGTCGCAGTTGGAGTGCACGCGCAGCGTCCTCAGCTACATTTCACGGTGGTAAACACGGGGTTTGCCACAAATACATTCATACATCGCTTGGTAGCGCTGCATCGTCCTGTCGGTCGCAGTTGGAGTGCACGCGCAGCGTCCTCAGCTACATCTCACGGTGGTAAACACGGGATTTGCCACACATACATTCACACATCGTTTGGTAGCGCTGCATCGTCCTGTCGGTCGCAGTTGGAGCGCACGCGCAGCGTCCTCAGCTACATTTCACGGTGGTAAACACGGGGTTTGCCACACATACATCATACATCGTTTGGTGGTGCTGCATCGTCCTGACGGTCGCAGTTGGAGTGCACGCGCAGCGTCCTCAGCCACATTTAAACTTGTCATAGCTTCAGTGCGCACACGCACACTCATCAGCCCGGTATGGGTACAATGGAGGAGTTGGTCAGTCAACAACGGATTACCGGTTCCGAGATCCAGCGCGTTGTGTCCAACTACAAGTGCGACTCTGCATCCCGAAAAAACATCGAATATCTACAAAAGAGGCTCACCACCTTGGAAGGTCTGTGGCAGCAATTTGAGACGACTGATAACGAAATTCGAACCTCGCATAGCGCACAGATCGACCATCATACTACGCAGCGATTCGCGGCGGTTATGAAAAGGCACAAGCCGACATGCTTGCAAGGATGTCGCTCCCAAGCGATCCGAAAGATGACTTGCCCGCAAAGAAGGACGACGAGCCTCCTGGCACACTGAACGGAGCCGCTCCCGAACCACCAACCAAACCGGCGATCAAAAAGCAAAATTCCCTAATCTCCGCCCAGCAGAGATTCTTGTCCGGAGTTTTTGCCAGCAGCGAGCAACTGTCCGAGCAGGCTCGCCGAATTAAGGCCCAGAAATATCATCAGCAAATTTGGGAGACTGTGGACGACCCAGTCAATCAGGGCTACGACTTCGAATCGTTCTGCAACCTACAAGAGCAGACCTCCAAGATGTTAATCGAGCTTCACCAGCGAACGGAATTGCACAAGCCCATGATGACCGGTGAGCATCAACCGAGTCCAGCGTCTTCTGCCACGATGAAGCTTCCACAGATCGCTCTCCCAACTTTCGATGGGGATTATCTAAACTGGAGACAGTTTAGGGATCTATTCCTACAGCTGGTTCATAATCAGCCCATCGCCGACTGCCAAAAGCTTTGGTACCTGAAATCGAGCCTGTCAGGAGAGGCCGAGCGGATGATCCGGCATGTCACTCCCGCCGACGCCAACTACAGTGCAGCGTGGAAAACCATCAGCGACCGCTACGAAAATACAAGGTGGCTTGTCTCTGCATTTCTGGGTAAACTTCTGGCGCAACCTACAGTCTCGCAAGACAATTGCTCCAGCATTAGGACTCTGCATGACACCACTCAAGAGTGTTTTTTTGGACTTCAGAACTTGGGCGTAAGTACTACGCACTGGGATCCTCTCCTGGTGCACCTTCTCGTGCGTAAGCTAGACAGATCAACGCATATGTCATGGGAACAATCCCTTGATGACCCCAGATCACTGCAATCAATGGCTGATTTCCTACTCTTCCTGGAACGTCGATTCCACTCGCTGGAGGTGTTAGGAGGCAGACCGCGTCAACAGAACGAGGGGGGCACGAAGGGGGCAACCTCGTCAAAGGTTCTGGCCGTTTCCGTTGACGAAGCCTGCCCCCATTGCCAGGGTGAACATCGGTTGCACACATGTCCTGGGTTACTGAAGCTCTCACCAACAGGTCGCCTCGCAATTGTTAAAACTGCCAATCGATGCTTCAATTGTTTAGGACGCGGTCATGAGGCCACTGACTGTGGTTCGCCCTTCAGGTGCCGAAAATGCTCTCGTCAACACCACACTCTGATCCACCTGGAAGCCGAAGTCACCACCAAGAACTCTGCACCCAACCCTGCGAAGGAGTCCACTATCAAGCCGGCTCCCCCCACAGCCAATCAATTGACGTCAGCACCATGCGCTGAGCTGCCCTCCGAGGACTCCGTTCAGAATCAGCTGGCATCGTTAGCCACCAAGACTAAAACATCTTACGTTCTGCTCAGCACGGTGATCCTTAACGTAATGGACGTCACTGGTGCTTCGGTGCCGTGCCGGGCCATCCTGGATTCCGGATCACAACTCAACTTCATCACTGATCGATTGGTGGCGAAACTTCGTCTCAGAGCTCGCTCGAGCGACACTCGCATCGAAGGCATCGGCCAAGGGCGGCAACAAAGTCAGCGACGAGTCAACGTGAAAATTTCATCACGCACGTCTTTCGGCGCCCGGATGGAGGCGCACGTACTACAGCATATTGTCTCGCAGCAACCTGTACGAGACATCGATACTTCTAAATGGGATATTCCACGAAATCTAGTGCTCGCCGATCCTGATTTCAATCTATCACGGCGCATCGACCTCCTCATCGGGGCGGAGTTGTTTTTTACCATACTCTCAGTGGGGCAAGTCAAGTGAAGGATATTGTACAACAGCGCCAGCTGTAGTCAACCACCATGAACTAAACAGCTGAACGCACTCCTTTATTTTATATATCCGGTACATGAAATAAAACGTCACCCTGACAGTAAAAGTAACAAGCGCGGTCGTATATTCTTTATCTCCTATAATCAACCTTTTCTCTAACCTAATTACAACAGGTTATGGGCCCAGGTCGCGAGTAATAATAAAGTAAAATTGGATTTCGCAATCGTTTGATAAAAAAGTAAAATTCAAAAATTTTGATTTAAAACCGAAAGTGCAGCGCGTAATGTCATCCGCGTCGTGGCGAATTCCTCTTCTCAATGGGGAAAATTACTCCACATGGAAAGCGCAGATGGAAGGGATCCTTCATAAAGCGCGGCATTTAACAATCGTAACAGGAACGGAAGCACGACCCGCTGAGAATGAAGTAAGCCAATCTTCATGGGACGACAAGGACTTGGATGCCCGTAGTGAGATCTTGCTGTCATTGGAACCGGCTATTGTAGCACTCGTCAAGAATTTCAAGACGTCGAAGGAAGTGTGGAGCTTCCTGGAGCAGACGTACGATCGACATAGCGTTCGTCAAAAGGCGGAGGAGTTCCGCAAACTCGTAAATATTAGGATGTGCAGCACACAAACAATGGATGAGTATCTACGCGAATTTAATTCAACTATTTCTCGCCTTAAAGAACTAGATGCAAAACTCGATGATGATCTTTTGGTAACTCTGCTACTCGACAGCTTACCTGAAGACTACAGGGATGTTCAAGCAGCTTTCGATGCCCAAGGAGACTATCCATCACTACAAACTGTTCGTATACGGCTAATGGAAGTTGGCGACAAGAGGAAAGTGCATCGGGACTCAAATGCGATGAAGGCGCGTGATTGGAGATACTCATCTCGAAATAATCAGCAACAGACACCAAAACCCTTTAAGTCTGGATCAAATCAAAACAGTTCAACGTTTTTTCCTTACAATTGCCGTCGTTGCAACAAACGTGGACACAAGGCTAAGGATTGCAGAGTAAATATCGAAAAGGCAGAACGAGCAGACGAGGAACAAGGATTTGTGCTTCAGGAATGTCTTCACGCTTTGCCAGAGGTTTACGAAACAGCTGATTCGGTTTCACAAATCAAATCCCTGAAATGGTGCTTGGACAGCGGCGCTACGTCTCATATGTGCAGTATTAAGGAAAAATTTCACACGTTGAAAGTTGAAGATCAAATGGGGTATGTAAAACTTGCAAATAATTATAAAATTAAAATTATGGGGATCGGTACAATTAAATTACCTATCGGACTCCGTGGAGGACCTAAGTTCGTTTCGTTGTACAATACTTTAATTGTACCAGATTTGAAGGAAAATCTAATTTCAATCAATAAAGCCACATCACAGGGCGGTAAAGTAATATTCGAAGGAGACCGAGCATTAATTTTTGGGAAATCTGGTCAAACGCTAATGGAAGCAAAACGTGAAGGCGGACTGTACGTAGTTTATGAACAGGATGAAGCGGTAAATCAGTGTAAAGAGAAAGATCAGCTGTTTGAGAAGTGGCATAGCCGCATGGGTCACTTAAATGCAGCATCTCTTCGCCAACTACAATCACACAATATGGTAACAGGAATACCACCATTTCAAAGTCTTGATCTCGCATGTGTGTCATGTATCCGTGGGAAACAAACTCGATTACCGTTTCCTGTAAAAATTGGCAAAAGTACAACGAAACGTCTTGAATTAGTACATTCTGACATATGTGGTCCGATGCGAACTGAATCTATCAGCAAATCATTATATTTCGTAACCTTCATTGATGACTTTACAAGGAAAATTTTCGTATATTTTCTCAACAAGAGAAGTGAAGTTTTGGAAGCATTTAAAAATTTTAAAATTTACGTTGAAAATCAAACTGGTGATAGAATTAAATCGATTAGGTCAGATAATGGCACGGAATATCGTAGTAAGGCATTTACAGAGTTCTTACAGTCAAATGGAATAAAGCATGAATTTAGTGCCGAGTATACACCGCAGCAAAATGGAGTTGCGGAAAGAGCTAACAGAACGTTAGCAGAAATGGTACGTTGCCTATTAGTTGAAGCAAGTATGCCTGAATTTTTATGGGCAGAGTTAATAAATACTGCGGCGTATATACGTAATAGGTGTCCAACGAAAGTCAACTTTAATAAAACACCTGAAGAGTTATGGTCAAAGAAAAAGCCAAATGTTACACATTTTATGGAAATTGGAGCAAGAAGTTTTGTATTAACCAAAGGAGGTAATCCTGGAAAATTTCAACCGCGGAGTGAGGAGTATGTTTTAGTAGGATACTCAGAAGATGCCAAAGCTTATCGACTGTGGAAGCGAGGTACCAGAAATATCGTAAAGAGTAGAGATGTGAAGTTCATCGAAAAATGTAAATGGAATGAGGAACGGAACCATGAATTTGAACTTAAAAATAATAATAACCAGGAAGGTATGAAAGACGATATCTCATTTGAAAAAAAGGATATCAAAGCGGACTATCAAAATAAGGATCATAATGAATACGCAGTCAACCCGGAGCACGACGAACCGAGAAAGCCCAATGTCGCAACCAGCAATAACACAAACGATAACCTCGATAAACAGAACAACCTTCATGATAACGTAAGCCAAAATACCAGACAAAGACGAAAAGCAGCTATGGAAGAAAAGGCTAATCTTGCGGAAATTGGAGACCCGAAATCTTTAAGAGAAATCGAGAATTCACCAGATGCCGATGAATGGAATGAAGCAATAGAGTTGGAATATAGCTCTTTAGTAAAAAATCAAACTTGGGATCTAGTTGATCGGCAGGAAAATAAAAACGTAGTGGGCTGCAAGTGGGTCTTCAAAACTAAGTATAAATCGGATGGATCTGTGGAAAGAAGGAAAGCAAGACTTGTCGCGAAAGGTTACTCACAGATCTTCGGAATCGATTACGTAGAAACTTTTGCTCCTGTCGCCAGACTTAGTTCGATTCGTATGTTATACGCACTAGCTGCCGAAAAAGACATGGAATTACATCACATAGATGTATCTACAGCATTTTTGTACGGAGACCTAGATGAAGAAATTTTTATGGAACTGCCTCCTGGATTTATATCAAACGAAAACAAAAACAAAGTATGCAAGCTTAACAAGGCAATTTACGGACTGAAACAATCTGGAAGACAGTGGAACCTAAAATTAGACGAAAAACTCAAGGAAATTGGATTTTTGAAATCTAATCATGATAATTGCATATACTTTACAAAGGATCAAGATACAACAACTATTATAGCGGTATATGTTGATGACCTGATAATTGTGACAACAAATCCCACATTCTACAATAAATTAAAATCTCATTTGATGTCGCACTTTGATATTCGAGATCTTGGTGAACCAAGACTATGTGTCGGTTTAGAAATACAGCGAGACCGATCGCATAATATTTTATCCATAAGCCAATCAGGCTACATTAAGAATTTGCTTAAAAAATACAACCTACTCAATGCAATCCCAGGAAACTACCATTGCCACCGAAAACTAAATTAGAGAAGGAGCCTTCGATAGATGGCGAACGGGAACCAATCAATCAAAGAGATTACCAGGAGCTCATCGGATCTTTACTTCATTTATCGACGTTTAGCCGTCCTGATATCGCTTGCTGTGTTAATATGCTATCTCAGTTTAACCAAAATCCACGCAGACAACATTGGAATACAGCATTATCGGTGCTCAAATATTTAAAAGGAACTGCAAACGCTAAGATAACTTATCGGAAAACGGGAAAACCACTGTTCGGGTACGTGGACTCGAATTGGGCCGAGGATATCAACGATAGAAAATCCCAATCCGGCATCGCCTTTATTTTCGGGGGTGGAGCCATTGCATGGGAATCTAAAAAACAACCTATCGTCGCTACATCCAGTGCTGAAGCGGAATACATAGCACTTACTACTGCCGCAAAGGATGCTGCATATTTCAAACATCTTCTTATTGAATTAAATATACACGGAGCTCGCGAAAAAATCAACATCTACAATGATAGTCAAAGCGCTCAGCATATTGCTCGAAATCATGGAGGGCCATCAAGAACGAAGCATCTTCATATTAGATACCATTACGTGCGCGAAGCAATCACTGAAGGGACTATACAGCTAGTATACATGTCTACAGACTAGATGCCAGCCGACGCACTTACGAAAGGCACTTCCATGGTCAAACATTATTTTTGTTTCACGCAACTTGGAATGCAGTTTGACTACAACGCTGCTGCTCTTGAGGAGGCGTGATGGATATTGTACAACAGCGCAAGCTGGTGTCAACCACCATGAACTAAACAGCTGAACGCACCCCTTTATTTTATATATCCGGTACATGAAATAAAACGTCACCCTGACAGCAAAAGTAACAAGCTATATCTCCTATAATCAACCTTTCCTCTAACCTAATTACAACATCAAGTTAAGGGATGGCCTGCACATCCTACAAAACACGCTGTTTGGCTGGACAGTGGCAGGAAGTGTTCCTACGTCGAATCCCGACGATCCAACGGTAGCTACGTGCTGCATTGCTAGCCAAACCGAGGAGGCTCTCCAGCAACAAATGGAGAAATTCTGGAAGCTGGAAGAAGTCTGTGAGGAACGCAGTCTGACTGCCGCCGAAACGCAATGCGAGAAACACTTCGTGAACACCTTTTCTCGCGATACATCAGGACGATTTGTTGTCCAATTACCATTCTCCAATCGTCGTCACGACATGGGAGCGTCTCAAGAAATCGCAACGCAGCGCTTCCATGCCTTGGAACGCAAACTATCTAAGAATGCTGAACTCAAAACTCAATACGTGGACTTCATGAACGAGTTCCTTGCCTTGGGACACATGCAGCAGATACACAATACACAATGTCAAGCTCCGCACTACTACTTGCCACATCATGCAGTACTGAAGCCTGATAGCAGCACCACTAAACTTCGAGTGGTATTCGACGCATCAGCCAAGACTTCATCAAACATCTCGCTAAACGAAGCTCTCCATACAGGCCCCACCATTCAAGACGACGTCTTCTCCATCTTGTTAAGATTTCGAATACCAAGGTTCGTCGTCACAGCTGACATCGAGAAGATGTATAGACAGATTCTGGTTACAAAGGCGGACAGAGCATATCAGAGGATACTCTGGAGAGAGAATCCAAACGAGGACCTCAAGCACTTTAAATTCTGCACCGTGACATACGGAACAACCTGCGCTCCCTACCTGGCAACTCGATGTCTCAAGCAACTAGCGATAGAAGAAAGGGAACGCAATACACTCGGAGCCCAGGCGCTCCTACGGGATTTCTATGTTGATGACGTCTTGACAGGGAGCGACCATCTCCCAGAACTGTTAGAAACACAACGACAGCTCCAAGCGATTCTACAGCGAGCCGGCTTCAACCTGCGAAAGTGGTGTGCCAATAACTCCCGCCTACTTGAGAAAATCGCACCAACTGATAAGATACTACAGCTCGATTTCGACAGCAAGACCGAGGATGACACCAAAACAATGGGATTGACTTGGCTACCCAAAACAGACGTGCTCGCAATCAGATCTAAATGGCCAGAGGGCGGTAGAATAACTAAACGCAGTGCCCTCTCCGACATAGCCCACATTTTCGACCCTCTAGGACTTCTCGCTCCCGTGGTAGTAGTGGCTAAAATGTTCCTGCAGCAATTATGGGTACTCAAGCTTGACTGGGATGCGGCGCTGCCGCAAGAACTGCATTTCACATGGACGAAATTTAGGGACAATCTCCAAACCCTAAGCAGCACACGGATTCCAAGACATGTACTAACTCAACGGCAATCCAAAACCATACAGATACACATCTTTGCGGACGCTTCAGAGAAGGCCTATGGCGCAGTAGCTTACGTCCGGTCAATAGACACGGACAATGTGGTAGCAGTAAGACTACTATGTTCAAGAAGCCGTGTAGCTCCCGTTAAACAAATCACACTTCCGCGGTTGGAACTTTTCGCCGCGAAATTAGCAGCCGACCTATCGGACCGAATTCGGTCTGACCTCAGAATCAACCACAGCAATACAACGATCAACAGTCGCGCAGCAATGGCGCCACGTCGCCTCCAAGGACAATCCCGCTGATTTGCTCTCCAGAGGGACACAGCCGGACAAGCTGGCAGCCACCAGCATGTGGTTCTACGGTCCTCTCTTCCTGCATGGCAATGAGTCCGGCTGGCCTTCAGTCTTTGAAAAGCTCACAGAGCATCCAGACGAAAGAAGAGAGAAGCCAAAGGTCGCATTAGGCGCAACACGGACTCCCCAGGCGGATCACATAGTCGACGACATCGATCACAAGAACTCATTTAGACACCTTCAACGCATCATCGCGTACATCCTACGCTTTGTAAGGAGAGCTCAACGAGAAGGTGTCCCGCCTGGCGAATCCCGCCTTTCAGTGATGGAATTGAACGACGCTGAGATTCTCATCATTAAGGTCATGCAGCAAAGAGAATACAGCAACGAATTGGCTGACCTCGGTCGTTTTGGAGAGGTGAGAAAGGGTAGCTCACTAGCTGGACTCACTCCGTTCATTGACGCAGCAGGAGTTCTTCGGGTCGGAGGGCGCCTAGAGGCTTCCAACGCTCCGAGCGACGCCAAGCACCCCATGGTGCTCGGTGCTAACTAAGCACCTCTTAACTGACCTTCACTTGGAAAATAAACATGTTGCCTCTGGAACCCTTCTTGCCACGGCGAGGCAGAAATATTGGCCGATGAAGGGCAAGACTCTCACCAGAGCTGTGGTGCATCACTGCATCAAGTGCACCAGGGCAAAGCCAAGGCTAATGTCACAGCTCATGGGTAACCTACCTGCCGACCGAGTGCAGCCGGCGCGTCCCTTTTTAAACTCCGGCGTCGACTTCGCTGGCCCTGTGTGGACCCACTACAAGCTACGTGGCAAGCGGCCGCAAAAATCTTACATTGCTATTCCCGATTCGATACATCTGATTATTCTGCTAATAATAGATTTAATCTTCCGCTTGTTAATAAAAAAGTATTGGGAATGATGAAAGATGAATGCAATGGCAATATTATGAGAGAATTTATAGGGCTTCGTTCTAAAATGTATTGTATAAATGTGGAAAATTGTAATACCATTAAGAAAGCTAAAGGTGTAAAAAGAAGTGCATTAAATAATTTAATTTTAATAGATTATAAAACATGTTTATATAATAAGAAAATATTTTACGGAAATATGTTTATGTTTAGATCTAAGATTCATTGTATTTACACCCAATTAGTTAATAAGATAACATTAAGTTATAAGGATGATAAGCGTTATATAAGGGGTAATGGGATAGAAACTTATGCTTGGGGCCACTATAAGATAGAAAATAAATAAGTGTTGTAATTAATTTAATGAATAAAAAAAAAAAAAAATAAATGATTGGTTGTTGTTATTTAAAAAAAAAGGTTGAGATTTAGGTAGCGCAAGTTGTGATCAGATTCGACAAGCTGAGACATGTTTTGCCCCGAAGTTGTGATGAGTCACCATATTTCCGAAAAAAAGCCCGACCTGAGTAAAAACTTGGTTCGATATGTTTCAGTTTGCGTTATTACATAATGTTGTGAAATTCTCTCTCGCTCAATCTGTGTATGTATATATCTATCTCTGTCTCTCTCTTCCTCTCTCTGTGTATATATATATGTCTCTATCTATCTGTGTATGCATGTATGTGTGTATGGATGTCTCTATCTATGCATGCATATATCTATCTGGATATGTATGGCTCTCTCTCTCTATCTATGCATGAATATATCTATCTGTATATGTATGTTTCTATGTGTGTATGTCTCTCCCTCTACCTCTCTCTATCTATACATGTTTATATCTAGCTGGGTATGTGTGTTTCTATCTGTGTATGTATCTATCTTTGTATGTATGTTTCTCTATAAATACGCAAACATTTTTCAAAAAATTATTAGTTGGAGAGTACAACTTAAACAGAAAAGATGAGCTCAATTCAAGAATTAAAAACTTTAGCGATCCCCGAGTACATTAAGGTAAGTACTTTTTTTTATGAATAAATCTATATATGTATAATAAAATTTTTGTTTAAGGTTTCCGACTTGGAGGTCGATAAGCTGTATCAAATCACTGGAGGAAGAAGGGTTGAGACCATTTATGGACAATCGATCGTAGTTGTGCTTGACCATACGAAGCAAGTGTTTCTCCCCAGCCGATACAAACACCTGTCGGACACAATAATCACCGAATACAACGAGGGAAAATTAGCTTTATTGTATAAAGGGAGAATTGGACAATCATTTAATATTGAATTCTCTAACATGTTGAACTAAATAAAAAAAGTAATATTGTCACATAATGATGAAATAAATAAAAAAAGTAGTAATTGCCACATAAGTTCTTCTTATTTATTTTTCAGAAACAAGCTTATCATCTATTCGTTTACTTAAAAGTATTATACTATCTTTTTCAAATGTTTTAATTGCAAACTGAATTTTTTTTTCTATTTCCCTTATTCTATTGTCAACTTCGATATTCGTTAGTTTAAGCATTTTGTCAATTTCTCCATCTACATAAGCTTTTGTTGCTGCATCCTCATTATTTAGCGGGTTACTCAGATTTTTAATACATTTCATAGTTAAGTTATAGTCTCCTCCAGATGTTAATTTAAATCCGATTCCAGGTGGTCCTTGCGGTCCACGGCTTACTCCCTTCGAAAATCGAACAAACTTGTCAACACCCATTTTATGAATAATTAATGTATTATGTTCTTATCACTTTTTATTGTATTATTTGTGCTTCTTTTAATTCTTCAATGATTGAATGATTATATTTTTTTCTTATCGAATTAGTTGTCTTTACAATTTGACTGAGTAATTGCTTATTGTTTATCGTTCCTCTCATCTTGTTTACAACAACAATAAATTAAAGCTTCAAGTATTCTGCTAATATTAATTTTAAAGTGTTGTTCACTATGTTGAAATCTTCTAAATGATTTTTTATACAGCGCTGAACTCCTTTTATACTGTTTTGAACTGCTCTCAAACTGAATTGAGTTATTATCAAATTGCATGAAACTAACTAACTAACTAACTAACAGCTTTTTGACCTAACCTGTTCTTATATTATCTGACCTGTTCTGATATTAACTGCTTTTTGACCTGACCTGTTCTGATATTACCTGACCTGTTCTGATATTAACATGACCTGTTCTAATAAATATTAACTGCTAGACCTGTCAGATATTAACTGCTTGACCTGTTCGAATGCTGTTTCTATCATGCTAATATAAATACAGTAGAATCCTCTTATTACGAATTCGTTTATAACGACCAACCGTTTTTAACGACGTAAATGCAAGTTGAAGTTTGGTTTCATACAGGCGTACTATGAAAGCATATCCGTATAGTACGACTCCGGTTTAAGCGACCAACCGCTTTTAGCGACCTAATTTTACGATAAACCGTCCGGTTAGAACGACGCGCATTCTTTTGTTTACAGCCAAACATTTCTCGCCACAACGTTCCCGGTTGCTCCTCTCTCCGTTGTCTAACGCGCATAAGTCACAGTCAGTGTTCATCTATTGAGAGGACTTGTTACGCGCGCTAAAATGAGTTCCGTGAAGCGAAAGTGTTTCTCCATTGAAGAAAAAAGTGCAATATTGCACCGTTTAGAAACTGGTGAATAAAATGTAGTCCTTGCGAGGGAGTTCGGCGTGTCTCACTCTACAATATCCACCATCAAGAAAAATAACCTTAAAATAGAAGCCCTGTATAATGCCAATGTTTTGAGACCTAAACGTGTGAGGGTATCCACTCAAGAACAAGTCGATCAAGCACTATTACAGTGGTTTAAGTTTCAGCGTAACCGGGGAATACCCGTAAATGGACCTCTGCTTCAAGAAAAAGCTAACTTTTTTGCTCAAGAGTTGAATATTCCCAACTTCAATTGCTCAATGAGTTGGATAAGCCGTTTTAAAGTAAGACACAACATCGTCGTCGGTAAAATTGAGTCCTTGTCGGCTCGACAGAGCGATGTGAGTGATTGGCTAGAAAAGGTTTGGCCTAATTTGCGCGCGCAATTTAGTGATGAATAAATTTTCAATGCTGATGAGACTGGTTTATTTTATAAACTGACCCCAGATAAGACATTGAAATTTAAAAGCGAAAAATGCACAGGAGGAAAATTATCTAAAGAACGAGTAACTGTGATGGTGGCAGCCAACATGAGTGGCACAATTAAAAAAAAACTTCTCATAATCGGGAAATCTCAACATCCTAGATGTTTTAAAAATGTACGTCACTTACCAGTGGATTATGAAAGCAATCGCAAAGCCTGGATGACTGCTGAAATTTTCACCAAATGGGTTCGCGCTTGGGATCGTGAACTACAGAAAAAGAAAATAGTGCTTTTGGTTGACGACTGCCCTGCACATCCCCACATTGCTGACCTGAGAAACATAACCCTGGTTTTTCTGCCTCCCAACACGACGTCAGTATTGCAGCCAATGGATCAAGGGGTTATTCGAGCTTTAAAATCACACTTTCGTAAAAACCTTGTCCTGAAAATTATCGAGTGTCTTGACGTCGGAGCCAGCGCCGAGTACCCAAAGGTTACGATTCTCGATGCTATTTTAATGATTTACGATGCTTGGACCAAACTTACGCAAAGAACCATTTTCAACTGCTATAAACACGCTGGATTTGTCCGAGGTAATGTAGACTGTATCATGACTTCAAACGCAGATGACTTTGACGAAGAAGACGACGTACCGCTGAACGTTTGGGCAAGGGCTATTGGTAATCAGCTACCTATAACAAACGAGGACCTTGGACAATATGCGTCTGTTGATGATGCTGTAGCCACGTGTGAAGAGCCGTCCGACGAAAACATTGCGGAAATCATCGCCAACATGCAAGATAGCGACGACGGAGATGACGAAGAACCAAAGGAGATTTGTTTTACACCCAGTGTGTCTGATGCTCTAACGGCTGCAGACACACTTAATATGTTTGTTCAAACCAATTTTGATGACGTTAAGAAAAGTATGATGTCTAGTATTCATAATGCAATTCGAAGTTCATACTATAAATCAAAAATAGGTGGCAAACAAACCAAAATCATAAACTTTTTTCGTCACTAATGTATGTACATTTATAGAATTAAAAATAAAATAATGCAACAAAAACAAAAAATTCTTTATTTTCTTTTAATTTGTATTTGCTTTATTTTCAACTTTACTTGCAACAAACCTTGCGATCTTAGGTTGAATTGCAAGGAAACCGCATGCACATCGAGGCGCTTTTCAAAAACCTAATTTTGAAAGGAGTTTGGGAAGGTCTAGAAAGAGAAAGGGAATAGGTGCTGGAGAAAGGGTAAATTACTTTGCAGGATACCAGAAGAGGAAGAAGTCTGGGTGGCTTAGAGGCTAGAGCACTTGCATTTGGTGCACCTAGTACCAGGCTCGAATCTGCTTGGCAACAAATAAATTTCGAGAATGGGATTGGGTGCCGGACTACCAGTTCACTCAGCTGTAAATGAGTACCTGAGTTAAGATCGGGGTAATAATCACGGACGAGAGTGTAGCTGACCACTTCACCTCCTAGTGTTCCGTTGGTCTAGTAATGAAGTAACTCTAGCATTACTTCAAGACCTATGCCCGATTTGGGCTGTTGCGCTATTGATTATTATTGTTTATTTATTTTCATCGAAATTAATCTACACTATGTATATTATAGTAATATATAATTAATTATAGTAATATATATCTATTAATAATGAAAAACAAGCTTAAATTATCAAGCCGTTTAATGCGTCGTCCGGTTAGTACGACCAAATATCACCGGTCCCTTGAGGGTCGTTCTATCCGGATTCTACTGTATATCGAATCCTTTCCTATATCTTCCTTTTTCCAGAGCACTCTCTTTATCAATTACGAGGAAACCATATTTATCTTTCCAACACTTTGCACAAATATTTTTGAATTTGTCGAATGTCATATCGGAATTTACATGATCATTTTAAATATGTTTCAAATTCATATCATCTTGTTTGAATATTATTATAAAATTGGCATTATCTCGAATTAAATGCTTTGGTATTCTCGTATAGGTCTGACAGAGACAAAAACTATCAATATTATGATGACGTCCCATACAGAAATATGATCGAACATTATCTTGCTTTTCACTTGCAATATCATCGAAAATAAACACAGAATTAGAGTCAGATAAAGAAACAAACTATCAGGTGGACTCGATAAAAGCATACAAATTTTCGTTTTAGTAGTAGATTATGAATTTGTTGTGAAATTATGTTCTGGACCATTTTTGTATGAAAGAACTTTCCTGGTTATGTTCTCTAAACAAAAAAACTATATACATATATCGTTATTAAAAATAATTTTTAAAACTGAGACTTGGATTCGTGAATCCATTCCGATTTATGTCCTCTAGTTTAGAATCATTAGCTAAGAATTAATCCAAAAACGATTTTCAAAAAATATTTATAAATAATGAAGAGGGTAAGGATGTATTTCCTAGTTCGTTTAAATATGATTGAATGAGTCTCAGTTTCCAGTTTTATAACCAATTAACCGATACTGATTCATGATCCAAACGTTTGAGAAAAGATTACCTTGAATTATATTTAAAAAAACAGATGTATTGTAGCTAACTGATGTATTTGAGAAAAGTATTTATAAACTAGATTCATAACAATATTATTGGTTGCTAACAAACAGATAAATAAATAACAGTATGTACTTGCTAACAAAATTATTCATTTAAAACACTTCCCCTTAGCACCTAAAAAAAAAGTTGGGTTCACCCAATTAATCTACTAAAAAATGATAAATTATTAACTTAACTCATCATCATCATCGTACTTCAAAACGTTCTTGTATTTTAGTATATACCACAATTCACAGAATGTTTTAACGAAATTATCGAAGAGTTATGTTACGTTTATCTTAAGTTTATTTCGAGTGGATACAAGTCTATAGTTCCTATCACAGACATATCATATTTCTTCGAATGCAGGTGTTCTATCCAGAAATATTGAGTAGTTATGTGTTTATAAAATTCTTGATTGTTGTTTTAGTTTTGTTCTTGCAAATTTCTTGATTTATTGTTTAGATGGACTTATTGAAGAGTTATTTTTGTTTTGGTTTATACATGATTCATTTGATTTGATAAAATTTTATAAACACATTTCTTCAGAAGCATATATTCTGTTTCATACAATTTGACTACAACTCAATTCTGTTTTATGTTTTTTTTTTTTTGCTAGCATGCTACCTTTTTTAAACTTATATTCACAGTATTTATAAGCAAGTTAAATTTGGGGCTATGTTTCTTATCTAAAACAACATTAAGTGAACCGTTAAGGATATGCTATCATAAGAATATTTATGAATACGACTTTTCAGCATATATTTTTGTTTATTAAATTTTCAAAAATCGAATTATCGGTTAGATATTTTGATATTGAATTTCATTTAACTATTAAAATGATAAGAAAATTAGTATAAAATAGTGCATCAAATTCTCAAGGAAACTATTTGGAAAGCAAATTTTAAAAAGGTAAGATGCAGACTATTAAGAAAATTTTAATAATATTATTACAAACTTTTTTTTTTGTTTTTTCAGATGCTTACTTACGTGAAAGAGCTAAGAGAGTTCGCATACTCCTTTAATATGCTGTCACATTTTTATCGTATTGACGAGCTGGACGATAAATGTGTTTTACTTTTAGATCTCACAGATTTATTGCTAGAGTCGAGATCCTTTACATTCTTGAAAGCGTGTATAGCACAGGCGGTGCTAATGGAGACTTGCCTAATGGACCCCTGCCTGCGCGTCCGGATGGAACTGAAGGAGTTACTTCTTCTGAACATATAGGATATCAAGAGCTTTTTCAAAATTTAATAGGAACCTGTGTATAGCAGCTTTTTTCAAAATTTAACAGTATTCAATAGTGTGAAAAACATTCATTAAAAAAATAAATAAATAATGTTGAAGTTTTTTAATTAAATAATGTGGGATATCAAGAGCTTTTTCAAAATTTAATAGGAACCTGTGTATAGCAGCTTTTTTCAAAATTTAACAGTATTAAATAGTGTGAAAAACATTCATTAAAAAAATAAATAAATAATGTTGAAGTTTTAATTCTTAGGTAATGATTCTAAACTAGAGGACATAAATCTTAGACTATCCGAAACTTAGGCTAGCGGGAGGCTTAGGCTAGCGAGGGACTTAGGCTATAAGACTGCTCAGTTAGATATTGTTGACTCAGTTTCTTAGGGAAATGCAACATCAATTAGATTCAGCACATAAATGTACAGTGTGATAATAACAAGGTTATCTTAACTAATTGACTTTATCAGTGTAATTACAATATAGATAATTATAAGGAAAGCTACTTAGCGAGATATGATAGATTCAGATGCTTAAGGTATAATACTATAGCGGGGAGCAGAGGCTTAGACTATCCAAGAATTTACTCCACCAAGAAGTCATAGCATTTTTTTGTTGGTCAAGGTCAAGGTTAACTGTGGAACATGCTATTGGCTGAACTTACTTCGAGGAATTAGCTAGTGAGGCTTTACGGGTTTATTGATAAGTCTTCAGATCTTGCTCCGACAGGTTGAAACATGTTTTGGTTAGCGTTATTGCATAATGTTGTGAAATTCATCAGGTATATGTCTCTCTCTATTCATCTATATATCTCTCTATCTATCTCTGTCTCTCTCTATCTGTGTATCTATCTATTTATCTCTATCTCTTTCTCTCTATCTGTTTATGTATGTCTCTATCTATCTCTGTCAGTTTCTTAAGATATAATACTAAGAAATACAGGTTCAGCTCCGGTTCCCCATAAATGTACAGTGTGATAATAAGAAGGTTATTGCATCCTAGACTGGTATGAATCTGAAAGGGATTTACTCATCCATGCTTTTGCTTAGTGACTTCTTAGGAATTTACTCCGCTAGTGAGGCTTTACGGGTTTATTGATAAGTCTTCAGATCTTGCTCCGACAGGTTCAAACATGTTTCAGTTAGCGTTATTGCATAATGTTGTGAAATTCAACCTGATTTTTGATTGCTGCTGGTTATCGCCTGTTATGGTTGACTCAGATTCTTAAGGTATTATATCAATATAGACTAACTTCATCAGGTTCAGCTATTTGCCTCAGGTTCCTAGTAAATGTACGGTGTGATAATAACAAAATTTACTAAGCCAGACATTCTAATTGTCTTAAACAGAGTAATTCATATTAAGTATAGGTTATAATACTAATAAAGGCTAGATATGGTTGACTCAGATTCTTAAGGTATAATACAAAATAAAGGCTGACTTAAACAGGCTCAGCTGTTTTACTCAGATTCCTAATAAATAATTGACAGAGTAACAGAGTTATTCATGTTAACATATGAAACGTATAATACTAATAAAGGCTGACTTAAGCTGACTCAGGTAGATATGGTTGACTCAGATTCTTAAGGTATAATACTAATAAAGGTTAACTTAAATAGAGTAATTCATATTAAATGTAGGTTATAATACTAATAAAGGCTGACAGGCTCAGCTGTTTTACTCAGATTCCTAATAAATAATTGACAGAGTAACAGAGTTATTCATATTAACATATGAAACGTATAATACTAATAAAGGCTGACTTAAGCTGACTCAGGTAGATATGATTGACTCAGATTCTTAAGGAATAATACTAATAAAGGCTGAGTTAATAAGATTCAACTAAATATGTTTGACTATAGCAATCAACAAGGCTAACTTAAAGTGGCTGAACCTTTATCAGAGTAATTCATTCTAAATATAGGTTGACTTAAACGTGTTCAGTTAGATATCGTTGGCTCAGATTCTTTAGGTATAGTAATAATAAAGACAAAGTTAAACAGACTCGGCTAATTGTCTTTATCAGAGTATTTCATATTAAAAATATGTTATAATACTAAACTAATAAAAACAGACTCAGATAGATATCGTGGACTTTACTAGTCAGATGTAAGGTATAATATAAATGAAGGCTGCTCAACTAGGTACGGAAGATTCAGTTTCTTAATTAATGTTAGGTATAATACTAACAAAGATTAAATTGATCAGGTTCAGCTATATATGTTTGATTCTACCAGTCAGGTTTAATAATAAAGGCTAACTTTGACAGACTCAGCTATTTTGTCTTTTTTTCAGAGTAATTAAATATAGGTTATAATACAAATAAAGGCTGCTCAGCTAGATATGGTTGGCTCAGATTCTTAAGGTATAATACTAAAAAAGGCTGATTTAAAGACGTTCAGCTAGATATGTTTTATTCTACCAGTCAGGTTCCTAATAATAAAGGCTAACTTAAACAGGCTCAGTCAATTGTTTTTTTTTTTCAAAGTAATTAAATATAGGTTATAATACTAATAAAGGCTGCTCAGTTACATATTGTAGACTCAGATTCTTAATAAGTGTTAGATATGGTTAACTCAGATTTTTAATAAATGTTAGATTATACTAACAAGGACTAACTTAAGCAGGCTCAGCTTGATATGGTTGACTCAGATTCTTAAGGTATAATACTAAAAAAGGATGACTAAATACGGTTCAGCTAGATATGTTTGACTCTACCAGTCAATAATGCTGACTAAAACAGGCTCAGCTAATTGCCTTTATCATAGTAATTCATGTATTAAATATAGATAATAATAAAGGCATTTGACTTAAGAAGACTCAGCTAGAAATTGTTAACTCAGATTCTTAATAAATGTTAGATATAACACTAATAAAGGTTGACTTAAGCAGGTACTGGTAATGGTCAGATTTTAAATAAATGTAAGGTATAATAGTATCAAAGTCTGACTTAATAAGGCTCAGCTAAATATGTTTGACTCTACCAGTCAGGCTATGACGATAATAATAAGTCTAACTTAAACAGGTTTAGCTAATTGCTTTTATCAAAGTAATTCATATTAAATTTAGGTTATAATACTGTTACGCGCAAGCCTGGTAACTCCGCCACTTGATCTTCTGAACAACAAAAACCCGACACCTAGCGTCGAGTACTCAAAGCTTCATCAAAGACACCAACCAACCAGACTGACTAGACCGAGCTTTCTAAACATTTCGAGAACCAACCAATGATCGAACAAACGAAAGGGTTCCAGAATGAACCTTCATAGACCCTGGAAAGTTCTACTACACCCTAGACTTTCCACCGAACTGGTATAAAAGAAGCTTCACTTCACTGGGGACGCAGTTGTAATTTGTGGATTACGTCGAAGCGATATCTAGCGTACGATAGACTGTGATCGAGTTAAAGCGAAAGTCAAAGCGGGTAGTTTTGCCATACAGTGCGAATTATTGTACGGATAATTATTTGTGTGAGTTAAAGTGCGAATTAATAAATCACTTATTTTTATTTTAACCGAATTGTTTGTTTCACTTGAAATCCCGGCGAACCCCTAGCTCGCAACAATTGGTGTCAGAAGTGGGATTTCAAGGTTTAATTCGGGTTGAAATCGCGAGTGATAAAAGTGAAATTAAAATTCTCGGACGGACAAAGTGAGAATTTTGTGCGCGAAGAATAAGTTTTCAAACTGTGAAGTGAAGTGAAAATTCTCGAACGAGCAGTGAGAATTTTGTGAAATCGAGTATTCTCGAGTGCTTTAGTGAGCGGTAATTGTAATTAGTGAAGTTGAAAAATTCGAGTGAATTTGAATCGGGAAAATAGTTAACGGACAGTGAAAATGCCGCGTTATTTGAAAGATTTAAAGCTAACGGAGTTGAAGGAAGAGATTGGTAGACGGGATTTGTCAACAGTTGGAAACAAGTCTGAACTTGTCAGCCGAATGATTGAGGTACTGGAAGCTGAAGGTAAAGACGCAAACAATTACGAGTTTACAACGGAAGAAGTTGCTGACGAGAATCCTGGAAATTCTGATATCCTTGTAAATTTAATACAACAACTATCAGTGGACATTAATCAAAAATTAGAACAACAGAGACAGCTCTCAGCAGACCTCTCAGCAGATCTCAGCAGATCTCAGCCAGAAACTTGATCAAACATCAACAAACCTGAACGAGAAGCTAGACCAGACCTCGAAGGACCTCAACCAAAAGTTAGAACACCAAAGTGAACAGACAAAAGAGCTAAAAGAGAATCTAAATAATAAAATTAAAGATCTGAGCCAGTCAATGGACACCATGGGTAAAACAATAAAGGAAAATTTCGAGAAGAAACTTCAAACCTTCGAAGAAAAGACATCTAAGATTGTAGAAGAAGTTGAACGCCTAAAAAGGGACTTCGATAACGTGAAAACAACTGGAGTCAACGAAACAGAACACGTTATGCACAAGGATCTCAAGGCTCCAATCTTCGATGGACAAACACCGTGGGCTATTTACAAGACCCAATTTGAGGCAGCCGCAAAGAATAATCATTGGAATGATTTGGAACGGGGAACGGGGAACGGGGAACGGCTTTGATATTGGCGCTAAGAGGTCCACCAGCAGAACTTCTTCAGACGATTCCTCAGGAGCAGCAACAAAATTTTTCGACATTGGTACAGACATTGGACCTTCATTACGGCAGTGAACACATGCGTGAGATTTACAAAACACAACTATACAGCCGCTCCCAGAATAATGGTGAAACACTTCAAGAGCTGGCGCGCGATATAGAACGGCTTACACTATTATCGTCTCCCAACGCACAAACAGAGCAACGCAACGAAACAGCTGTTTTCGCATTTAACAGTGCTGTACAGGATAGAGAGCTGCAGCTGGCGCTGAAATTGGCAGGAAAGAAAACGATTGGCGAAGCGTTCGTATATGGCCTTACTTTTGAAGCAGTCAAAAACAGCATGAGCAGTGACGGTGACGTCCGAAACCTGGCAGGAGAGTGCGTATGTCGGAAGGCGAAGAGTACGCAGCGAAGTAGAATGTCTAAAGGTCCTCGGTGTTGGAATTGCGGGCGGGCAGGACACTTAAGTCGTGATTGCAGAGAATCATGGAGATCAGACACTGACAGAGAGACGCCCCGCCAGTGCCGCAAAGAGAGCACAAGCCAGTGCCGCAAGGAGAGCACAAGCCAGTGTTACATGAGTCGGAGGCTCTGCGTTTATGGATGTTGGCATTGTGGACAGGACGGGCACTTGCGGCGTAATTGCTGGCAGCTACGAAGAAACCAGAATAATTACGATGACCGCGCTTCGAAACAGCAGTTATGCAATAGTTGTTGTCGTGATGGGGACATGAACTTTGATGGAGAGGAACCGAGAGACAAGACAAACGTCGCGGAGCGATGCGATGTTGGGAATGTGGAGAAGAAGGACATCTAAGGCTTGATTGTCAAAAGCAGAAGAGATCACCGAGTTATTGTTCAGACTGTGCTGCTGAACAAGAGAAAATCAGAAGTGTGGATCTGCAGAGCCGGTTGGGGGAGATGGAGGCTAGCTGGCGAAAACAACAGCCATGTACTGAGATGCAGGCAAATCAACATGACACAGAGGTCGTGGGAAACTTGCGACGATTGAAAGTTTGTGATCAACAGGAGGCGAAACATTACCAAACGCGGGACAAAATCTGTTTGGCAACTAGTCACCAGAATGCAGAGCATTGTCAACATGTGAAACCTTCAAGCTACAGAGATAACGATCCAGTGTTGTTACACAGCACTCGAAGACAAAGGGAAACATCACAAAGGCATCAGTGCAACTGTAAAAGATGGCAACGAAGCACCCAACTAAAGGAGGGAGTAATGAAAAATGAAAAATGGCGTCACTGACGAGGCAACGACTCTGTTCGGGACGAACAGAAATTAAGGAGGGAAAATGAAAGCAAAAACGAAATCTTGAAAGAACTAGCTATTATGAAATAACAATAATGTAAACTATTTTAACAAAAATCTGAAAATATGTTCAATTGAAAATTTTACTAATTGTGTTTTTTCTGCTAAACTTAAGGAAAAATATCCGTATCTCGAAAAAAACAAAAGTGAAAGTGGTGTTCGCTGTAAAAAGTGCAACGAACGTCCACCGCGAAGCCTTGAACGCAGCGTCTGGCAGCCAAGCAATCAATGCTTTCTTTTCATCGACATTCGACGCCACAATGGCAGCAGTGGAAGGCACTTGGGCATATCACATCATAAACTCAAATCACAGCTTTCGATCCTCAGACTGTGCGACAAAAATATTCCGAACGTGTTTCAAATTGCAAAAATTTTCGTGCTCGCAAACGAAATGTCAATCCATCGTCGTCAATGTATTCGCTCCTCAAATCAAACAAATGCTTGAAGAAGAATTGAAACAGTGCAGCTATGTGTCAGTTTATACAGACGCATCGAACCACGGAAACGTGAAGCTGTTTCCCGTGCTCGTTCGATATTTTATTCCTACAGTCGGCGTGCGTGTAAAAGTCTTGGATATAACGTCGGAACGTGGCTGCAGCCACTAAATACGATATGAAGAATAAAATCGTCGCGTTCTGCGGAGACAACGCCAAAGCGAATTTCGGTGGCATTACGCGAGGAGGACAGAACAATGTATACTACAGAATGAAATCGTGGCTTCCGTATTTAATCGGCATTGGATGCGTAGCTCACACCGCACACAATGCGCTGAAATATGCTTGCGATGTGTTGCCATTCGATGTTGAATGTAGCATTGTAAAAATATACGCATATTTCTACATTCACACCACACACGTTACAGAACTGGTCAAATTTTGTGAAACGGTTGGCGTCGAATATATAAAATTACTGGGTTACGCAAAGACACGTTTTCTCGCTCTTGGTCCAGCCATTAAGCGCGTGTTGCAGCTATATGATGCCTTGAAACTACTTTTCGTTGGCTTGCCGAAAGGAGAAAAAATGCTAAAAAATTTCTTCATCGATCCAATGTCGAAATTTTGGCTACATTTCGCTCAAGAGCAGGTACACAATATAAATTATTTTCGAAAATTAGAATCAATCAAATAATTATTTCGTTTCGGTTTTTTCCGATGCATCGTTTTATTGACTAGGCTGAGCTGTTCGCAGAATATGTGCTTAAAATTGAAGGCGATGATGTCACCGCAATTGATATCACTCAATATTTGGATGAACTGCAAACGTCTTTGCAACTGCGGCGGGAAGATGTTTTCTTATCGCCAAAGACAGCTGCAGAAAAGGTAGCGCTTACCAACGATGGGTACAATGCCGATATCTTGACCGCCAAATGCAGAATTCTTCGGTAATTTGTTCTGTTTTTGTACGACTCATTATTATGCTGACAGAAATTTGAAATAATTTTGAAGATGATGCTGTCGAATACCTCGAAAAGTGGACAGCTCCAAATATGGAGTTAGAAGCGTATTCTTGGGCAACGTTGCGCAGAGTTTCATCGTGGAAAGACGTCGAAGCGGTCATGCAAAAATTGGATACGCAAAAATTGTACGACGCGAACGAAAATGCAACGAAATTGCACAACCAACTTATTTACGTGAAGAACTATTGTTCAGAGAGTAAAATCAAACAATGGAAAGACGATAAGGTCACGACCACAAACCGGTGGGTCGAACTATTCAGACATTTGGATTCCGAAAGTTGCGACTACAAGGAAATTGCAAAAATCATTGAGTACATTCTTTGCATGCCCGGTTCGACTGCTTCCGTCGAAAGAGTTTTTGCTGCAATGAATAAAACGTGGACGAAGGAAAAATCTCAACTAAAAGTGGATACATTGAAGGCCATTCTAACCGTCAAAATGAATTTGAAAATGTCGTGCATGGAATTCTTCGAATTCATCAAATTAAAACCGGACATGCTCCGCCAAATCTCAGCAAAAGAAAAATACAATTTGCGCTCTGATGCCAACGAAGAAACAGATAACGACTTGGGCGACGACATGGACCTTGACCTTGAAGATGACTCTTCGTAATAATAAGTATTTTTTATTTACATTTTGACGCCATGAGATGGAAAATAATCTTTAATTCACCTGTTTTACACCTTTTTTTCAAAATAAAAAACCTGTAAAATGCTCCGATTTTGTGAATTTCTCCTGATTTTAAACAAAAATGAGATGGGATCATTAGGCATATACAATGAAAATACTATGTCGGCTTTCACAAATATACTTCCTAGTACTTGGACGGTGGATGGACTGTCGGAATGACAGAAATTGCATTAGCAAATCGTAAATCGAGATCTGTTGAAAAGAGAGATGGAAAAAGTGTCATACATAGGCGCGCCGTGGGGGGCCAGGGGGGACCCTCCACACCACAGCTTTGATCCCCCCCCCCCCAGAAAAATAATTCTGGCCCCTTCCAGAGAAATAATTCTTTCCTTTCTTTCCCAGAAAGTGTTTTCAAGATTTTTCGAAATTCGACCCGTAAGTGGATGTGAAGTGGTTTTATACTTTTTCATGAATTCAGGAATAGTCCCACACTCATACCTCGATATACTGCCTAGATATGCCGTATAAAGAGCGGCCGCATAGCGAGCGTTTTCTTATGTGTACACGATGCCTCACATTGCAAAGTACACTCATGCCTCGCTATACGACCGCTCTTTATACGGCATATCTAGGCCGTATATCGAGGTATGAGTGTACTTCGGAGTAATGGAAGGCCATCGTGCACACATAAGAAAACATACTTATGTGCTTATGATTTACTCTGAAAGAGGGAGTGTGTGCGTATCTGCACCTGTTGCACATTCGGTTAGAAAAGTTAGAAGGGGTGTCTGGAATGAACTTATTACAGCTTTGGTCGGTTAGAAAAGAAATGAAATGAAAATCAGTTGTTTTTACGATTTCATAGAAAGAACAAGATAAATTTTTCGTGATTTTTAATCGAAGCAAATAAATATTTAATATTTATGCTGAGATAAATATCACGTCGGGGTCACCAAAATATGTTTATACCGCGATGGACCTCTTTTGATCCACCGCTAACTTTCACTGCACTTTCGTTAGATACAATATCTACCGAACTTGATTTCCTGTAAGGAACTTGCCTTGGTACAAAAACCAATGCAACTTACAAAATCCAAAAGATTCCTTGAAAACTTGCCTTGGTACAAAAACCAATGCAACTCTTAAATTCAGAAGATTACTTGTTAGTTTAATGAAGTCTTTATTTCGTCCATAAGAACTGCCGTACTATCTACAAGAAATTTCACAGAATTGAAGTTTCCCGCCCACTCAACAGAACTTTCCGGTGTCAGCCGTTCCCAAAAGTCTTTTAAGAAGATTTTTCAGGAGCTCCAGCTTTCCATTCAGGATTTAAAAACTAAGACGGACCTTCCTGTCTCATCGTTTCAGAGCCATGACACTCACCAATTCTTACTAAGTTATGGTGGACTATTGCTAATCTTACTGACCATGACATATCTCATCTGGACTCATATGAAGCAACGATGTCAAACCAAGTCACAAGGAGGCCTCAACTTCACAATTGAATATTTTGAAAGAGAGAAACGATCAACTTGCCAAACTTGTCGATTTAGGCGTCACTCTACTCAAGGTTGGATATGGCATAAAGACAGCAAACGACCTTGGAAGCGTAGTTGATTTAGACAGATCAGACATTATTGCAGGAGCCCTGGCCACTGTCTACACCTACCTGAGGAAAAAGGCAAATCCCAATCAGGCCTCAGCAGCTGATGTTTACGGTAGATACATGGTAAAATTGGGAGTAAATGATCACAATGTAAAAGAACTGGCAGACAACTTCACGAAGGACTACGGGGTTTTTGACTTCAAAATGGCCACACCCTTGATGAACTTGCTCACCGCTTTCAAAGTGTCCTTTGATGAGGTACGGTTAGGGATGACCAAAGTGACCGGAAGAAGGGCGCAGGGATCGACAATAAACCCCACTGAGAACATAACCAATTATGGATTGGGGAACGTGCATATACCTCTGTTGACAGGAATAACATATCAACCTGAGAGGAGAACAGCTTTGTTGGAGCGATTGGGTCCATTAACTTTATGCATCCTCCTTGTCAATGAAAAGAGATACCCCGGTAAAATAGAAAGCGCTCTGAAAAAAGCAATTGAGATGCTGCCCATGGCTGATCAAATCATCACTTGCATCAAAAGCTCACCCAAAGAGTCCCTAAGGGGTCTGCTGAGAGAATTAGGAGATCTATTGATGTTGACTTCTCACAGGGCCACTCGAACGATCTTCTTCCCTATTGAGGCCTTCATCAGAGCTGTGACTCCCAATAACATCAACAATGTTAACTTCAATGGGGTTGCTGGCTTAATGTTTTACAACAAATATATGACAGAATTCAGCTATAAAATGAAAAGCGCTGGTACGAAAGATATTGCTCGGCAGATGGTGTTTCACGCTATGTTTGGGACGAACATTGAGGATTTTGGAGTGCTGTCTGATATTACCGGTGTCACCACGTGGAAGAATAGGAAGGAAGCGGATCAGTTTTTCCTTAAAAGGGAAAAAGCAAGTCAAATAGAATTCAAGTTCATTAAGTTTCAACTTATTTCCAAATTGTTGAAAGCCAATCCCACAAAATTGATGGGCACAATACAGCCGATGTTGGCTCCAGGAATAGTGTTCGCGGGAAATAGGAAGCGTAATTTTTCAATGGCTTTCATGGAATACTTAAATAGTGGGAGGCAGACAGCAGCTTATGGTTCAGATCCCCAATCCCTTGCATTTGCAGTTCGCTCAATGAGGACAGATATAGTGAAAAATACAACAGCAGAGAAACTAGCAGAAGCAGGAACAACAGAGTGGTTTAAATATATCTTTGAATCTCATACCATGGAACCATCTACTCATGTTGTAAGCGAAACCGGGAAGTTCTTCTATGAATAGTGTTTTTCTTCTTATTATGTTACCTTGAAATTTCACAAAAAGTTTGATGTTTTCTTTATTATTATGTTTAAGTTAAAAAAAAAAAAAAAAAAAAAAAAAAAGAAATATTAACTGTAAGATGATTCCAAAAATTTAATGCAATGAGATTCCCTGCATGCACATAAATTCTTCGCAAGCATGGGAATTGACTTTACGTGAAATGTGAGACCTATGTTTGATAACGAATTGAAGGTAAAATTCTACTTTAATGTGGCAAATTAATATTTATCTCAGCACTTTGAATTCTAACAACGATAAATAAAAAAGGTAAGGAAAGAAGAGTAGCAAAAACTAAGAAACAAATTCAGGAACGAATTTGTACATGCTCCCCGCGTTAAAGGTTAGTTTAACTCTTCCTCTGATGATGTGTTTAGGCGGAAAGCTTCAGCTGGTAGTTGTCTGGGTAACGGGATCGGACCTCCTTGTGACTTGGTTTGACATCGCTGCTTCATATGAGTCCAGATGAGATATGTCATGGTCAGTAAGATTAGCAATAGTCCACCATAACTTAGTAAGAATTGGTGAGTGTCATGGCTCTGAAACGATGAGACAGGAAGGTCCGTCTTAGTTTTTAAATCCTGAATGGAAAGCTGGAGCTCCTGAAAAATCTTCTTAAAAGACTTTTGGGAACGGCTGACACCGGAAAGTTCTGTTGAGTGGGCGGGAAACTTCAATTCTGTGAAATTTCTTGTAGATAGTACGGCAGTTCTTATGGACGAATGATGCAGCTTATGAGCCTGAATCGTGATGGATGCTTCGTTTAGAGCACAATCTTCCTGTAGCTCGAGGATGCCGGTTCCGTTTAAACTAACTACAGATCTATCATTTTCACAGACGATGTTTATGATGGTGCTGTTCTCAATGAAATATATCCATTGGTTGGAGTTGAGTAATTGAATATACCGAGGAGGTTGTTTCCATTCTCTTAACAGACATTCATTGGGTTCAACCAACTGGTTCAGGAAGCTGAATTCGCAGGCTGCAATGGTAGATCCTCTTCTGTACAATGGATGCAATTGCTTACACAGATAGCTAGAGTCTCCAATCCGAGTACAACTGGTTAGCTCCTCGTTGGAGAGAGGATAATATTGATCTCGATGAATGTTTAGAAGGAAATAGTTGGCTTCTAGTATCACTGTGACTACAGTGTCATTGATAGAGGTTGGTACAGCCACCAGATGAAGAAGCTCAAAGCGTTGATATGCGACTAACGGCAGCTGTATCCTGAAGATCATTTGGTTGCCTGCTATTCGACCTTCGACCTTCATGAGCCGATAAACCATCGATAGATCACCATGTTGGATTGGTAGTCGAACTGAAGGCTTTAGATGCTCCTTGATTCTTGATATCTCGGCTTGTAGTTGCGGCGGCGTCAACAGTAGAGGACTCATCTTGCCATGATGTGTATCCATCAACACATCTAGGAAAGCAGCTTGGAGTCGCTGGTAGCTGTTCATAGTTAGCATGACTCTAACTGCAAGTGAAGAGAATATTTGGATGATCTTGCTTGAGTGTAATTCGTTGGTTAGCTTATTAAGTTGGCTAGCGCTACTGTTGATGGCGCGTTCGAGATCTAGAATGTGGTGATCCATGGCTTCTCGAGACTGTATCATTATGTTAACCGTGGAATCAATGATAGAGGTTTGGTTTTTTATTAGTTGACGTAAATGTTCTTCGTTTCCCTCTACTTCGCTAATGATGCTGGAGATTTTATCTGCATATTCGGCATCTAGTATTCCAAACAATGAGTTGGCGATATTTCCTACAATGTTTAGAGCACCCTTCCTGTGTCTGCGATTGTTTGGCTTCAGAAGTTCGTTGTTGTTCTCGATTTCGGAAATTACACTTTCAAACTGAGACATGGTAGGGATACATGAAGAATCTTCTTTAGAAAGCTGACAGATGGAACTTAAGTATTGGACGCCTGTTTTTACTGTCTCCAACTCTCTCCAGTACGGTATCATGTTGTAGTAGACGACCAGGTTCCAGTTGTCCAAAATGAGGTCAGCAGACCCAATTCTTTCGGAATACAGGCCGGGTGCTGAAGTAAATGGAGTAATCTTGATTGGTGTTCCAAAAATTGGTAATACAAGACTGGTGAGTAGCATCAAGTTTATTACCGATGCCATGGGACTGGGTTTCTTCTTTTTTGACGTACTTGTAGCTGCAGTACTGGATGAATTTGCGGTCAATTTATCTTCTACTTCTAGTGCTCTCTTGTTTTCGCGCGATTGGTGAGGCGGGTCGTTAGGTTCCATCATGGAGGCTGTATTGTCTTCTGCTTCGGTTTCTACTGGTAGAGGTGCCAGCTTGTGGATGGGCCGTTTTAACACTCCAGAGGTGGTTTTGACTTCGGCAACTCGAACCGAATCGTCTTTTCCTTTTATCGTTCGGATTATTCTACCTAATTGCCATCTTAGTACGGGTAGATTATCCTCTTTTATAACGACCATCATTCCGGGTTTCACATTCTCCATTCGCTGCTTCCACTTGTATCGATGCTGTAATTCACTCAAGTATTCGGTTGACCACCTTTGCCAAATTTGGTGTTTGATTGCGCATACCAGTTTCCATCGTTGGGAGAGACTCGATCTTGATGCTTGTGCGTGTATGTCGACCATGCTGGTAAGCGGTTCGCCTATCAAGAAATGTCCTGGTGTTAGAGCGTTTAGATCATTTGGGTTAGATGATAGTGGAGTTAACGGCCTTGAGTTGAGAATCGCTTCTGTTTCGACTACTATAGTCTCCAGTTCTTCGTATGTTAAAGAAGTTGATCCTACATTTTTTAGTAACAGCTGTTTCGCAGACTTCACAGCTGCCTCCCAAAGTCCTCCGAAGTGTGGAGTTCTTGGAGGGATAAAACAAAAATCCATTCCTTTGGAGATACAGAAATCCGTTATATGCTGCGCTGCCGGATTGGCGTATATGGTTTTACTCAGTTCCTCTAATTGGTTCCGAGCTCCAACGAAATTGGTCGCATTATCGCAAATTATTTTTTCACAATGTCCACGTCGACCGATGAGACGTTTAAGCGCACCTATGAAGCCTTCTGTGGTTAAATCCGTCACCAGTTCCAAATGGACGGCTTTGGTGGCAAAGAAGCAAAATACCGCTAAATACGATTTTTGCGGTCGTTTGCCACGAATCTTGAAGTGAGTCCAAAACGGTCCGGCAAAGTCCACTCCAGTTTTGATGAAAGGCCGGGCTGGTTGAACTCGGTCAGCCGGCAAGTTTCCCATTATCTGTGTAAGCATTTTTGGCTGTGCTCTGGAACATTGAACACAGTTCTGCACCACGGATCTAGCAATAGTCATTCCCTTTATAGGCCAATATTGATCACGTACTATTGCACGAAGAGCTTGTGGTCCGGCGTGCAGATTGTCGTTGTGGATTTGGATAATGATAAGTTTGGTGATATGATGACCATACGGCAGCAAGATAGGGTGCTTGCTACCATAAGAAAGATTGGAATGTTCCAAACGTCCACCGACTCGTAAGACATGCGCTTGATCCAAAAACGGGGTTAAACTGCTGATATGGTTATTGTTGCTGAGTTGACTACCAGAATTTAGGATCTTGATTTCTTCGCCAAATTCTTGTCGTTGAATTTCTCGGATAATTGTGGTCAAAGCCTTGTCCATCTCTGACATTGACAAGGACTGACCAGGTTTAGTAGTGTCCTTCCGACGACCAACTAGCCGTGTGAATCGAATGACGTAGGCCACCACTCTTTGCAGATGCCGGAATGAATTTTTGTGGTCGATTGCGTGGACGAAATGAGATGAGTTTTGTGTAATGGATAGCACAATTTTGGGTTGTCGTTTTTCCATTATGGTGTCTTCGGGAATATGTTTTTCCGGCCACAGGCTTTCACTACCATGTAGGAAGAAGGGTCCATAGAACCACAAAGAACAGCCTTCCAGCTTCTCGGGTGTAATTCCTCTGGATAGTAAATCAGCTGGATTTTCTTTTGATCCTACATGCCGCCACTGTTCTGCCGCCGAAACTTCTTGTATTGATGCGATTCTGTTGGCTACAAAAGTGTGGAAGGATGAAGATTCTGCATGCAACCAATGAAGAACAATTTTAGAGTCGGTCCAGAAGAAGCATGATTGACTGTTCAACTTCAGGTCCTTGCGAAGACGATGCATTAACTCCGCTGCTAACTTAGCCGCACACAGCTCTAAACGAGGGATTGTAGTTACTTTTAACGGTGCAACTCTTGTTTTGGCACATACAAGTTGTACAGTTCTGGTTCCATCCTGATGTATGGCACGAAAATATATCGCGACTCCATAAGCCTTCTCGGATGCGTCGGCGAAGGCGTGTAACTGATGACTTCTGGGTACTTTACCGTTAAACACGTGGCGGGAAATTCTTATGTTGCTTAGTTTTCCCAGTTCTTGGCGGTATTTGATCCATGTAGAATGAAGTTCCATCGGAAGAGCAGCATCCCAATCCAGCTTAAGGCTCCATAGCCGCTGAATGAATATCTTTGCCGTGATGGTGACTGGACTCAATAATCCTAATGGGTCGAAGACATGAGCGATGTCCGATAACGCGGTCCTTTTTGTGATCTTGAAGGAATCACTACAAGCTGTTCTAATGCAGAAAACATCGGTTTTCGGTAGCCAGGTTAAACCCAACGTCTTTATTTGGCTAACTTGGTCATCTTCGAAATCTAATTGTAGAGCGACATCTTCATTGGGGATATCTTTTACAATATCCCTGTGATTGGCACACCACTTGCGCAATTTAAATCCGGCTGCCTGTAGTATAAGATTTATTTGATCCTTTTTACAAATAGCTTCTCGAAGGTTATTAGAACCAGTCATCAAGTCATCCATGTAGAAGTCTTCTTTGATTGCTTGGGACCCTAGCTCATATTTGTCAGCTGATTGGATGGCTAATTGCTGCAAACACTTTGTTGCTAAGTAGGGTGCTGATGTCATTCCGTATGTGACAGTGTTCAATTGGTAATATTTAATCTCCTTGGTGGGATCAGTTCTCCAAAGTATTAACTGGTATTTTCGATCGTCCTTGGCTACCATGATTTGACGGTACATTTTTTCGATGTCCGCGGTAAAAACGAAACGAGGCATACGGAAACGCAGCAGAATCGTAAATAATTCGCTTTGAATGGTTGGCCCAGTGTGCATAATTTGGTTAAGACTTGTATTGGATGTAGTTTTAGCTGATGCATCAAATACAACCCGAAGTTTAGTCGTCGTACTATCGGGACGAACTACACAATGATGTGGTAAGAAGTAGTGCGGCACTTGAATGTCTCGGATGTTAACCTTGCTCATATGTCCCAAATCCATATACTCTTCCATGAAGTCACTATACCTAGTTTTCAATTCGGGATTTTTCGCAAGCCTTTTTTCTAGTTGGAGAAATCGTTTAAGCGCGATGTCCTTGGAATCGCCGAGCATACTAGTCTGGTGTGAGAAAGGTAGACGCACTTCAAAACGTCCTTCAAGGGTTCTTTGAACGTGTTGCTGAAAATGCGCCTCGCATTTCATCTCCTGGGTGGTCATTTGTATAGTTGTTGGTTCCTTGTCTTCCATCTTCCAGAATTTTTCCATTTGTTCGGATAACTGAGCCTCCTCAATGCTATTGATTCCGCACATTGGTAAGGGGTTTCCTGACGTTCGGACGGTATTTATCTTACCAGCCACGACCCATCCAAATGTTGTATTTTGTAATATCGGTAAGCCCTTTCCAAGATTTATTTGTCCTATCGACATCAACTGGAAGTATAATTCTGCTCCGATCAGAATATCGATTGGACCTGGTTTGTTGAAGCTCGGGTCTGCGAGTTTTATGTTGCTGGGTATCGACCAATTTGACTTGTCGAAACCATGTAATGGCTGCGGAGATGTTATCTGAGATAGAATGTATGCCTCTATCTTGGTTGAAAAGTTATTAATCCTGGACTGGATTGCAAGCTCGACTTGACAATGTGCCTTCTGAGCAGTTCCTCCTACGCTTCGAATGCTGATTTTCGATACCATCGGTTGAAGAGAAAGTTTCTTTGCTGCCGATTCCGTAATCAAGTTCACCTGCGAACCGCTATCTAAAATAGCGCGGAGTTTCATTGGGTATCCATTTCTGTCCGATACATTTAGAATGGCAGTACTTAGCAGTACTTGCGATGTTGAAGTTTCTGCTGCTAACGATACTGTGCTACTGCTTGAAGGGGCTTGATCCTGTTGACGCTGTTCCAAATCTGCTATGGATGCTGTGTTGTTGCTAGGAGTTAGATGATTCGGTTTGGACGTTACCACTTTGTCATCCCGGTGCAGTAGTGTGTTGTGTTTCTTTTGGCACTGTTTGCAACTCCTTGCAAGACATGTTGACGTAGTGTGGCCCTTTTTCAGACAATTTATGCATAATTTTTCTTTCTTTGCCATTTGGTATCTTGCAGTTGGAGTCAGAGAAAGAAATTTAGCACAGGAGAACAGCTGATGACCCTGCTGGCACAAAATACAGCTTGTGTCTTTATCGGTAGCCAATAACGTGGATCTTGTGTTTGATCCTGTTCCTTTGCCTCCACGTGGCTTGGTCGCAGTGGCGAAGGCCTCGAGAGCTTGAAAACGCAACTCCAGGAACTCTTTTAACTGCGTCCATGTTGGCACCTCTCTTGGGTGCGTTAGCTGTTGTTCGAATTGAGCGCGTGTTGCCGGGTCCAGCCGCTGCAGTAGGATGAACACGAGGATGGCATCCCATTCCTGTACCGGAACATCCAAGTTCGCTAGAGCCTGGTAACACTCGTTTGTAGTGTCATGTAGAGCTCGAATTGCGCTTGCATTTTCGCTAGCAGAAGATGGTTGGGATAGCAATTTGTTAATGAGAGAGTTTATTAACAATCGCTTGTTCGCGTATCTACTCTCCAAAATGTCCCAGGCCGCTTCGTAACCAGTATCAGAAATCGATAGATGCTGTACAAGGGCCTTGGCTTCTCCAGTCAAATTGCTCATCAGGTAGAACATCTTCTTGGCCTTGGGCAATTGCTGGTTGTGGATGAGTTCCACATATAAGTCATGAAATTGCTGCCATTGTAAATAATTACCACCAAATGTGGGTAATTTTATTTCCGGCAATTTGATTTGTGTATTAAAAGAAGAGCTCGATGAACTGTGAGGTCCTTCTGGTCGGACTGAATTTGGCGATTGTAGATCCAGCCGCTCTTGCAACTTTATCAACACTTGTTGCACTTGCTTCTCTGTTTGGGCAATTTGCTCGGGTTGGTAATTTGGACAGCTGCTTTCACCCATTATTTCCAAGTGTAGATCGGCTATTTTATTCCAGTAATCCTGAATGCTGGCAATCTTCTGTTTGTAGTAGGCTGAAGATTGCCTTTGTTCCATGTTAGCCTCAGCTGGCTCCAAAATGTTTGTTAGAGCCTCTAACAAAACCTTCTGCTGCCGAATTTGCTTTTGTTGCGCCGCATTCGGTGGATGGGTTGGACACACTGCTGCCAATATCCTGCTATACTCCTGGTAAATCTGCTCGACTTGTTCGTATAAATTTTCTTTGAAGTAGAGGTGATCAGCGTGCTGCTCGAAAAGTCCTCTAGCCGCTGCATGTCGAGTGCTGAACGTTTGCCACTCTCGCTCCAAAGCGGCCACTCGATCCTTGATGTAATCGGGAGTCCGTCGTTGGGGCCCGTCCTTCTTGAAGTTGATGAACTTCCTCTTAATATTTTCCCCCGTTTCAATCTGCTCCGCTGCTAGCTGATCCATTTTGCCTAACAATCTGTGTTGTAGCCCAGATTACGCTAGCTAATGTTGTGTTAGGGTTGAAAAAAATAACTTTTTAGAGACGAAATAAAGATCACGTCGGGGTCACCAAAATATGTTTATACCGCGATGGACCTCTTTTGATCCACCGCTAACTTTCACTGCACTTTCGTTAGATACAATATCTACCGAACTTGATTTCCTGTAAGGAACTTGCCTTGGTACAAAAACCAATGCAACTTACAAAATCCAAAAGATTCCTTGAAAACTTGCCTTGGTACAAAAACCAATGCAACTCTTAAATTCAGAAGATTACTTGTTAGTTTAATGAAGTCTTTATTTCGTCTGGTACTATTTACAATATTTAGAAAACTTTATGGCTCGCTATAATTACAATTGTGCTGATTTCATGTCTGCGACATAGAAAATTTAGACAAACAAAAAAAAATATTAACTGTAAGATGATTCCAAAAATTTAATGCAATGAGATTCCCTGCATGCACATAAATTCTTCGCAAGCATGGGAATTGACTTTACGTGAAATGTGAGACCTATGTTTGATAACGAATTGAAGGTAAAATTCTACTTTAATGTGGCAAATTAATATTTATCTCAGCACTTTGAATTCTAACAACGATAAATAAAAAAGGTAAGGAAAGAAGAGTAGCAAAAACTAAGAAACAAATTCAGGAACGAATTTGTACAGAAATTATTCACAATAATCAAGGAAGATCAAGAACGTACGGAAAGGAAGGAATATCTACACCGTAGATCATCGGAATTAAATTCTAAAATTCTAAAATTGAAATATTCGTTCTATTATATTATTTAACGTAAGTACCTACATATTTTTCAAACTAAAATTGTGTAGGTTTGGCGGAAAACATATTCTCGACGGCAACAGGTGCAAAACAGATATTGCAAAAGTGACAACTGCGACGAAAATCGAGAAAATTCTCTATAGATACCGCTTATTTTAATCCAGGATAATGATATAACCCGGTTTTTGTTATCAAAACAGTTGGGTACCATTCTCCACAAACGTTCGTTTTTCGTTCGTCTATTGTTATTGTTGCCCACCGCTGCAACATATAGCACCACGGCATAGTTTAACGATCCCTGACGCCAAAGTAAGTGAAATGTATACATGTACTGAAGTAAAATTAATGAAACTTGTATTAGGAATTTGACCCACCACGAGGAAATAAATAATTGAATTGAAATATCCAAACAAACTGTGCGCTACTAAATTTGCCTGTCTTTAACGATCCCTGACGTTAATAGTTATAAACCGAGTAATGTTATTGTTTTTGGCTGGTCCCAAAGTGATTACAATAAGCGGTACCTACTGTATTATCAATCTTATAAAATATTGCAGTACAAGACTTTGTTAAGCCGCCATGAGTCCGGTACGACCAATTTTGATGATTTATGACTGTTTTCTTATAAATATTTCACGTTAATGGCAAAAAAATGCGTAAATTCGAATTTTTTAAACAGATATTTCCTATTTCTTGAATAGTTAACATGTCATTTTCATTAATATTATGCTAGAAAAAATCCTAAAGAAGGCCTTCCATAAAGAAAATTTTAATAAAAAGGTGTTTCTGTTAATAATATATGAAGTCAAACTGAAGCAATTTTTCACGATTTTCTTGGCAAGAATTACATATGAAGACCACATTTCATTGAAAAGTGTCATAGATAGTATAATTAATTGGTATTTCTAGAAGATAAATCAATGAAAAAATTATTGATTTTTAATAGTTATGCCTTTCAAATAATTTCAAAACATATAACACTATTTTTTTCTCTAAAATCAAAATTACAATAAGCATGATATTAACTTTTCTACTTTCTTATCTTCGTTTAACGACGCAGTTGATCCCTATTGGGCTGCTGATACCTTTGCAGATTTTAAAGAGGGTTTGTATGACAGCTTGGTAACTGATTCAACTATTCGAAATATCCCTGATACTAGCAAAGATGAGCGACATCAGAGACCAGAAAATTTCTCTTTGCACATTTATCAGGATAGTGCAGTTGCGGATATTGTAACTTTAGGAGCTTCCGAATATAAGTCTATATATCATCTTTTCGATAGTATAATTGGTCAGATTCCTAGAGAGAAGCGCAAATATAAAGCACTATTACACATGATAGACTATTGCATACCTCCAGTGCTCAGTATAAGTGAAAAGCTCGGGGAAAGTGTCCCGGAGAAGCTTGACTCTTTAGATTTAGAGATAAAAGAGTTGAAACTTAAAATAAAGATGAAAGTATCCGCTACCAACGCTCATTAATGTTAATGATTTAGTCGGGCTTTTTGTTGCGAATATACAACATGATGCCGAAACTATAGCTGTTGCACCTCGGAGGAGAAAATCAGACCAAATTAGGAAAAAAATTCTTCAAACTCTAAATGATCTGGGGGAAGAGGCATCTACCTTTGAGATACCGCACAAGCGCACAATTATGGATAAAAGTATAATATTGAATGTTCCTTATAAAAAACTATCCGATGGTACCCTGTTAACTACAAAAGTGCCTATAGATTTGAAGAAGAAAGACTTATCTGGATTCATTATCGACATATTCTTTCAAACGCCTGTGAAGGAGCGTGATGTTAGTCTCCTTGCCGAGGAGGTGGGCAAGTCATTTGAAAAAATCTCAGTAGAAGAGGAGAAGGGTACTTTAGACAGAATCGTCGTATTAGAAGATGCCATTATCGAAATAAAGAGCAGATTTCCCCGAGAACTAACAACTGTAGCTGCAGTAGAATGTAAGGATGTAGGGATAATACACGTTTACACTGATATCAATCGCCCCCAAATACTAGGAAACAAATTAGTGAGAAATCTGCGTATGATTCCGTTGAAAGAATGTGATAATATCTTCAGGTTTGAGCATGTAGAATACTACCCTCTGGAAAAGACCTACATTAAAAGTATTTCCATAAAGATAACCGATGATCAAAGCGAATTAATCGACTTCATTCCCGGCTATACCCCGACATATGTGATGCTTTACTTCAAAAGACAATTAAGTATAAATATTCAGACTTGAATAGGTATCTCTATAGTACGCTGCCAAAACGAAATGAATTCATATTATACAAGCTATTACTTAAATCAGAGCGGTACTGGTTTGTTAAATATTGGGGATCTTTACAGATCACCACTTATATATCAACGTGGCAGAGGTACTGGTAGTTTCTTCACTGGATTACTACGTTATTTACGGCCACTAGTTTCATCAGGGGCAAAAACTATAAAGGATCAAGCTCTAGAGACTGGAAAAGTATTATTATCTGAGATGGGTAGCAGGCCTCTCAAAAATATTTTAAAAGAACACGGACAGGCTGCTACTCAGGAGCTGGTACAGAAAGGTGTAAAAAAAACTCTTTGACAGTATGTCTGGTGAGGGCCTGAAAAGACGTATGGCTATAAAAAGACCTAATCCATTTACAACTGTACAGTTAAAAACAACATCCAAGCGGGGAAATCAAGTCAAAGAGAAAATCAGTTAAAAAAAGACCAATCTCCAGGAAAAATAAAAAGTCTAAGAATAAAACAGGTAAGCGCGTGTTGGATATATTTGACAAGTAAGGAGGATGGCTTCATACAGGGAGTGCATGAAATCTGAGTTAGATTTGTTTAAAGTACCACCGATACAGACCAATATTTTAAAGACAGAGGAAGTAGCATACAAACCCATAGCATCTCTAGATAACTCTTCAGTTCTTGAGTTCGTTTCGTTAGGTCATGGGGACACGTACCGCGATTTATCCAGCATTTATCTTCGACTAAAAGTTCAGCTAGTTAAAGTAAAAGGTGGTCGAGAGGAATTTTACACTGGTAAGGAAAAAGTGAAGACAAAGCATACAAAGGGCGCTGAACACGAAGAAACAGCCGATCCAGTGGGTGTGGTTAACAATCTGATGCATTCACTTTTCAGACAATGTACCATACAGCTAAACGGTAGGCCGATCGCACAAACTGACAATAATTACCATTATAGAGCTTACATCGAAAATCTATTGAATTATGGTAGAGATGCCTCGACAACCCATTTAGAATCTGTGGGATGGTATCTCGATCAAGATGGCATGGAGATGATAGAAGGAGAAGCCGAAGCTGGTCATCCGAAGGAGTTTAATGAAGGATATCTCAAACGATCTGAATTGCTGTCGAAAAGTAGTATTGTGGAGCTTATGGGAAAGGTTCATGGCGATATGCTTAATCAAGACAAGTTACTTATGAGTGGTGTAGATTTCAGACTGACCCTTTCACTGGAAAAACCCGAGTTTTACCTATACTCGAAAGATGATGGGGACTCAACGCGAGTTCAAATTATAGAGGCCACAATGTATATGAATCATGTTACTGTAAACCACAATATCTTGATTGCACATGAAACTATACTCCAACGCTCGAATGCAAAATATTCTTACAAACGTGTGGAGGTGAAAAGTTATACTCTATCTGCCAACAGTTCAACATTATCTTTAGATAATGTGATAATAGGACAACTGCCAAACCTGTTAATTTTTGGCATGGTGGACAACGATGCTTACAGCGGTAAACGAATGAAGAATCCATTCAACTTTAAACACAATAACATCACGCAATTTAGTTTATACGTTAACGGGGTGCAAGTTCCAAACCAGGCCTTAGAGTTTGATTACTCTCACGAAAAACCTATTAATACACGTGGCTACCTTTCACTATTTAAGGGTACAGGTATCCATTACTTTGATAAAGGGAACCAAATTTCAAAGAAATTCTTTGATATAGCTGCTTTTTAATAGCGTTTGATTTAACTGCAGACAATTCGTACGGAACATCTTGTGGTACTTTGTTAATTCAGGGTACAGTGCGTATCGAAGGAAGGTTTAAAAAAGCACTAACAAAAAGCATTACCTGTGTAGTACCTATACACCGAGTATGACGGAAGTCTTGAGATAGACAAACTTCGAGGTGTTCATACTGATTTTTGAAAAGTATAAATACAGATATTTAACCTCGAGCTCTTCATTTTATTCACGAACCTAATCAGAACAACAAAGATGGCATATTGCATTGTGAACGTTGAATATTTTAACGAAGGTAATCAAGCCTTCTTTAAAAAGGTTTCATTTGCCGGTTTATCACTACAAAATAAATTATTCTCTAAAGAAATAACGTATAAATATCCCACATCATTCAACACCGGTGTAGATCAGCCTGGAGGATTTGGACATCTTGAACTGAAACGCTTGGATGAGAATCTTATAATGACATTAGCGAAATTCGCAACAGTTTTTGTTTATAGTGCAACAACAAAAGAATTTTTAGAAAGTTACACCACAAGTCATACCAGGGTTATTGACGTCGACGGTTTCATGCCAAAAGAGCAGGTATGAACACGATTGAGCTTGCTAATGTGCTAAGAAAAAACACAACAACAAAAAAATTCTTCAGTGGTGTATTCCCGTGTGATCGCTTACCCCACAAAATTAAAAAACCTACATGCATTATTGCAAACACCGATCCATCAGACCGGAAAGGCACTCATTGGGTAGCATTTTATATCCCAAAGACAGGCCCTGCTGAATATTTTGACTCCTTTGGTAGATACCCTGAGAACAGGTATTTCGAAAGATTTTTGCGTACAAACTCCAAGATTTTCATAAATAACAAAAAAAAGACTACAGGGATTGCACTCTTCAGGGTGTGGTAATTACTGCTGCGTGTACATCTATTACCGTTGTAAGCGCAAAAGCCTGAAAAGCATCTTGAAAAAATTTTCATCAAACGATTTTAGTCGTAATGACGATAAAGTGATGCAATTATATAATTACTTATTCTCTTCCAACGCTGGATAAGGTGGTGGGGTTTTCACCAATCAATATTGCAAACCAGAATCTGAGGATATAAAAGCACAAACCTGAAAGAATAACACTACAGCTTTCATTTTAAGAGCCTCAAGTGAATATGTTATCACTAGAGTCACTTCATACGAACTAACACAAATATCCATTATCTTGAGTACGGAATATGTGTGTTTCATTTGAAACATCTACATTTGAAATTTTTTTGCAGTTGTCTCGATTTTTCATTTTAAGGATCTCCACTAAAGTGGATAAACGCTGTATTTAGTTGCAATTTCATGAGACATATCTCAATTCCGTGAAACGTCAATCAAAATCCATCTGCTACACGTATACACACTAAAAATATGCCATTTAAGAAACCCGCGATTTTTTAAATTCGCGGGTTTTTAGACTACTAAATATGTACCAAAAGTGGTCATTGTCCGTACTCATGATAATGGATGTTTGTGTTAGTTCTTATACAGTGACTCTAGTTATCACCAAGCGCAGAAGTCGAGTGCAATAAGTCTATCAGCAGGAAAAAGTCACACAATCCCGATGAGAGTGCTACTAGTAAATCCTGTAAACGAAAAGTCTTTGATCCGTGGGGAAAACGCTCTACTAAGTTACACCTATTACCTGGATGATTCTCAAAATCGCAAGGTTGTACTCGGATTCGATCCATACTCATTTGATGTCAAAATAATATTTAGCTATCCCGGTCGATTCCCCGTGTCAACAGGATACGACGGGGTGATTTCATTATTCAACCACCCGAAGAGCTTAAAACTAAAGTTGAGGAATACCCGGGTAACCAACTTGCATTAGAGAAGTCGTACAGAATAACTGTGGGTGAGGGGAGCATCAAGATCAAACACCCCGAACTTTTCCGCTTATTTGGAATGATGGAGTTTCTCAACATCGTCATGTACCATAACAACAACGCTGCAGAGAATGTGAGGGAATACTACAACTTATACGTGTAGGCAATTAACTTTGAAATGTAAACGCACTTGTATACATAAGTATGAAAAATTGTACTAGATCACTAGATCAGTCGTGCCACTTCAGGCAAGAGTGACAGCTGTAGAACAGAGAAAAATAAAGACGTGCTTAGAATCGTGTTCGAGTATTTTATTTCAACTAATTTTTGTTAATTCTCCATACGTGTCCGTTTGGTGCCCGGAAGCCATCCTACATACGTTAACAGATGTCGGCAGAAGGACGTGTTCAGGTTATCCTCCGATGATTTTTTCATACCAGTACGCAGTTTAGATCTCCCAGAAAGTCCGATATAGGAAAAGAAAGAGGGTTTGATTTATCATCTACAAAAATCAAACTGTCAGTATCACAGTATAAAATTCCATTTCCCACTTTCTCTAACGCATGATAAAGTTTGATTCTGGCAAACGCAGTGGTGTAAGCAGCAATTGGTACATTAACATGTGGGAGCATGTTCAAATTTTCGGGGAGGTGTCTCCATGTAACCCAGAGTGTGTCGTCATTGATGGGGAGAACAGTACAAATTTCAATACCGGGCTGAACACTTTTAAGATTTTATACCCTTTTTTCACAGCCAATGCGACCTCAGGTATAACCCATGTGCCAAAAATCTGTCTTTCATCTTCTGTATGGTTACACTGAGAAACTGTATTCTTCTCGGCACATTTACGACACAACGCCAAATACAGCTTTAGATTGGTTTTAAAAGGTAAAACTGGCAAGTATAAATCAGTTGGTGCTAGAACTGTACATGTAATAAATCCATGCATTGAAAGTATTTCAGTTACTGGAGGAATATTCACACCTCGAAAAATTTCCGGGTGACCAGTAGGGTACGGGGAATATTTATTTATGTACGGATATAAGCTTGTAAAGTCTAAACAACGTATCATATCATTCTATCGGGCTATGTGAGGTAGTTTAAATACCTCTGTACGCCCCCCGAACATAGCTTGACGTGGATTGAGTGGTGGCACAACATCTTTAACAATTGCATTCAGTTTTTTCTCATGTAGAAGATTCTTTTTTAGGAATTGTTTGAACTCACATTCCCATGTAAAGATGAGTTTGTAACCACACCTTTGAATTAGCTCAATTCGTTGTTTTGTACTCTCATAACGTTGTGATAGCGTCTCATCTATGGAGCCAAGCCTTAATGAAGTGTCCTCCACTTTGAAACAATTCTTGCAACCGTGGAAAAAACATCCAAAAAACTCATACACTGTATTCAGTCTAGAGTTAAAGCCGTCTACCATCAAACCACTTCGTTCTAACCTAACTTCACCGCTATTAAGTACCAAAGTAATTTCATCATTTATCTTTTAACTCTCGGAGGCGAGCCATTTACATGCAATCAAAGAGTGATTTTGAGATCTAGAATAACCATTTCTAGGCATTACACCCAAAACATCTTTTTTGAGGAAATTTTTACGAAAGACGAGCATGCAGGCTGAAACAATGGTTAGACTTTCGGTTAAAGGGTTTACTCTAGTTATCTCAATGAAATCGTCCATGAATCTTGTACAACCTGTACGGAGAATGTTAACATCACTCTTACAATAAAGCAACATTTCATTTCTACACCCAGAAAAATATTTTAGTAAAAATTAACTTTTTTCATAGTTATCTTTCATAAAAGTACAGATAACTAAAATATACCTAAAAAATAGTTAAAAATAAAAAAAATAGTTCACAAATAGTAAAATCTGTAGTTTAGTACTATATTTTAGTTTGTTTCAAATTGTGAAATTGTTAATTTCAATATTACTATTAAATAGTTGGGTATCACTATACTTGCTTATTGAGCAAAACATAATCGAACTATTTTATAGTAACTTCCAACTATTCAGTTGTAACATTCTACCGATTTATAGTTGAAAGAAACCTGAAAATAGTAAAAATTTTAGCCTAAATAACAGAACGTCAAATTCTAGTCCCGTAAAATTTCTTTTAAATGAAAATGTTTTAACTTGAACTTGTAAGATTTTAAAAATTAAATAAAACAATTAAAATGAAACAAATTTATCATTGGAGCTCCGTTTATTATAGAAACAATGCAATGAGTTCAGAAATGTCACATCTTCGGTTAATTATGTGGAATTAATTAAAAGGTGCCCCAAAAACCAGTTGCAAAATCTCCGAAGCGTACAAGCAAGTACAAGTACTACATTGAGTAAGTTATTAGTTAAAATATAAAGGAATTTAAATTGATCACAACTTTTTTAAATAGGAGAGTGGAACCTCTGCCAGAAGAAAAGAAAGACATTATCTGGGAGTAATACAGAGCAAACGTAAGATGGCAATTTTTACCAATGGTCGAAGAATTCGAAGTGAAGTACACCAAATTCGAGGTCCCCTACCCAGAAGATCCCTATTCCGAAATAATCGAAAAATTGGCAGAGGAAGAGGAGGTCTTTTAAAAGCAGTACTTTAATTTACTTTAATTGTACGCTAAAACACAAATTTTTTACTATTTTTTTAGTGTCGAACTTTCAAATACAAGGCTGCTTCAGATGAGCGGATCGAAGGATACGAACGACGAATTTGCTACATAAATCTAAGACATTTTAAAAGATTAAGAACGAACTGTGTATCTACAATGAATTATATAAAAAAACACATAATTACATAAAATAAAGAATTTTTTTGGTTTACTTAGTAGTTTTTTTATATTTATGTACATGTTTTGTTTTACAGGCATTTTTGCTAATTTTATTCTAAATTTGTAGTTATATGTTGTTTTCGTAGAATATAACTATTTTGCAGTAGTTTTTACTAAAATTTGATTAATATAAAATTGACTTTTAAGTAGTAGACATTAACCAGAAAGTAGTCAATTTAAATTTACATTGACTACTTTCTGGTTAATATCTAATACTTAATAGTAAATTTCATATTAAACAAATTTTATTAAAAACTACTGCCAAATAGTTATATTCTACGAAAACAACATATTGTAGTTAAAAACTACTTTTTTATAATTAACTCAAATTTCATTTTATTTTTACTACATAATAGTTAACTTTCAACTTATTTTATGGTAGTCACGATTTTAAATGTAGAAAAAGTTAATAAATAGTTGATTTTAACTATTTATTTCTCTTAGTGTATTATTGAAAACTTTTTGTGATGCTTGATCATACCATTTTAAGAATACCTCTCTTTCACCGACCCTCATAGAGTTATAACCAAACGTTTCTAAAAAGTGATACGTATATGTACCTATATAATCCAAGTTTTCAGTTGTGTTAAAATAATAAGGATAATAACCCTTTTCATACTCCTTAACGCCAAAAACGCTTGGGAGTTTGGCTAGTTGGAATGCGAGGAAATTTAGAGAGTCGAGGAATACCACTTTCCCGCAGCTTAACCTCATTATCTTATTTCCATTCATTATTGGATCAATTTTCACTTTCATAGCTAATAGTTCGGAAACTATAAAGTGACCGTCGTAATCCTGTAAATTATGAGCTATGCAGTACACGCTAGTTATCTGAGGTCGATTCAGCAAGCAATAATCCAGAAACCTCTTTACCACATTCACACCACCATTATATTCAAATACATGTTCTCTAACACCACAAATGTCACAACTAGTATTTATATTTGTATATTTGTGTCTTTAAAACACTTATAACATATCTGTTGTGCCACTATCAGGTTCACAACGTGAAGAAATGAGTTGGGACTATTCCCGTAAACAGTGTTTTGAGTGCTCTCACAATCAAAGAATATTATTAGAAATCTTTTATTTGGTTTGCGGGTGTATGGCTTGATATAACAGATATGACCTTCATCTACAATCTTATAACACACTGAACAAATTCTCTCATTACAAACATGTTCCTCCTCCCTCCTCTTCGTAAGATTGAGAAATTTCAAACAAAGTTTACAAATCCTGAAAGTTTCACACACGGATTTCCCCTTGATTTTGTTAATAAGGTGTTTTTGATAGCATTCTTCCCCCTGAATGAACGGTTGCAAGATTCGCACCTAATCATTGATGACACAAAATCACAGGGTGGGTGGGAAATACAGTACTACATTTATGTGCCTCTCTTGACAACACTCTATCACAGTAAGAGCATGCAAATCTCTTATTGAAAAAAGCAGTTAGGGATTTAATCACGTTTAGGACTTTACTGTAATACAGATAAATCTTTCTTGCAAAGATGTTCCTTAGTGACTGTTTGAATAAAATGGCGTTTGAATCAGCGATGTCGTCGAAAACTATAATCTGGAAATGTTTCAAAAAATTTTGAAATTTATAAAGATCACTTATATTACAACCTTCCGAACCCACTGTGACATTTGACTTTTTACACAAAACCCTCGCCTTTTTACCCAATATTCTTAAAATAGAGGTTCGTCCCTCAGCATTAAAACCATCAGAGCAGAACTCTATGCCATAACAGATGCTTCGTGGCAAACAATCGACATCGTCATTTCCACCCACATCTACGACACTATATTTTCTACTTAGAAAATCTTGTTCTGTAGAGGAAACAACGGCTGTACGACCACCCCCAGACGGAAAATGAACAATATTTGCATTGAGTTGCATGACATCATCCGAGAGGAAAGCACTATTAGATTGGTTCACATTGGAAATCAATCCTATAATATACTCCCCACTTAATTCATCAACTCTCCGTAAACTGCATCACATTGGTTTTATGAGGGGTGAATTCGGCAGAGTAATTGTGAAGGTGATTTTACTACCTTCGCTACAACTCGCAGCCACCTCTTTGATGATGTTATCGAATGCCTTTTCCAAACCCTTTAAAGGATCGTCATGCATGATGTCGGAGTCTTGTAGCCGAAAGTTCATTTTAACACCCTCCATATGGAATTTCTTAAAAAACACCGTGTTTTTAGAGATTACCACATATCCCCGTTTTGAACCACTCCCCTCCTGAACAACACTATCGCCCCCTGATGGCGATGAACAGAACTTGTTTCACCTAAAGAACTAACTTCATCTTCTCTCTCCACAAAATCGAGAGCCATCTTCAATACTTCATTTGAGAAGGGGATACTATAGGTTCTCGAAAAGCGAGCCAGTAATTTGTGGAAGAGGTATTTCTCACCATCCCCAAGTAAAACATTTGCCAGGATCAAATCCTTAATTAGTATACTTAAACTACTTAAAAACAATTCTGATCCTAAGACCAGACTATACTCTAACTGTGTAACACACAGTTGAAAAATTCATTTTATCTTCTTTTATGCTTTTAAAAAAATTTATTTATTGTGTCTGCAAGTTAGGCCAGCATGGACTCACTGGCGGGATCCGTATTTGTCTTTCCCTTTGTGACTAATTAGTTGAGATCACAAGTGTATCTCGAACGTGTGAAATGTAATAAACGAATCATTTGATATTACACATTCGATTGTAGAAAATGCATTTTAAATGTAAATCATAATAGAATTTATTGGTCTGCACTGAAAAGATTACATCAATATGCATAGAAAAATCGCATGATTATCTTTGTTTTGTGATTCAATCAACCTACCAACCTACAAGATTTTTCCATAGATAATATTACATAGATAGTAATAAAGACACTTGCAATTTTAACCCCCCCCCCCCCCCCCCCGCCAAGTGCTTCGACTAATTTCACAATCGAAAAAACACTATATAAAATCAGAACGGCCTGACTGAAAATCAATATCTTAGAGTCATCTAACAAAGCTGGATCAAGATGGTGAGTGTGAAGAACGCGTAGGTCTTAAAATCATTGAATAATTATGGTTCCCGCATTTCAGCAGTCAATTACCATGTTGAACGATATCGCTAAGGGTAACACCAACACCTTCATTACAACCGAAAATCTTACAGTTGGTAAGGAGTACAAGATACGTGAATTCAAGCTGTTGAAGACAAAATACGGCATGAGACTTGTTGTGTGTTTGGAGGAAGGGTTCTTTTACTTCCTTCCTCAGCGTTTTGCAACAACAGTCAGGACTCAAAAACAGGTGGCCGAACTTAATCAAAATCCTAACAGCTATTTCGTTTTTAACGGTAAAGATGAAGGCAGGGGGGGTTTCCTCATGATAAATTTTGGGGAGAAAAGTGAGTAATAAATATGGAGTTATACATCGTCACAGAAAATCATACATAAGAATAGATTAAAGAAATATTGTAATTAAACATAATAAAAAAAAAAAAATAATTCTTTTTTAAAAATATATAACAATAGTGTTACGATCGTTTCAAAAAGATGGCGCTGGGCGAAGTAAGAAGAGAAACGGGCGAAACTGGGCGGACGATAAATAAAATGGATCACTAGCTCCTGGAGAAAAGAGGATCGGATTTATTGGAAAAACGGCAGACATTGTTATCTGCGGAATTGATTTATACGTATCAAATAATAAAGGCGTCAAAAACTGATAATCTCTTTTATTAATTTTTTCCTCTGTTTAACATTTCAGAAGTGGGATTACTGGATAATAGAAAAAAAAAAAAGAAAAATGAATAAATATTCAGAGGAAATGGACGGAGTTGTGCTCGGAGTAGACACGTCTGACATTGAGGCGGAAGGTGCACAGGAGCAGTCTCCTATTCGTGCTGATGGCGGGCGGCGTTATTCCGATAGGCAGAAGCTCGGGACTTCGACACAAGGCGATGGTGTCCATGTTTCGGATGACATCAGTAGAACGGTCAGGGAGCTGATGAAGTCGGGGCTAGCTGACCAGATTCATAAAGCAGTACAACAACAAGCGGCCTTGGCGTTTGGCGACTTGTTGGAGTCTCGCAATGATCCGGCGGAAAGAAGATCATTACAATTGAACTCGACCGAACGGGAAAGTACAGGGGACGGGCGAGCGTTGCGTATTGGCAACGAAATTGTGGATCGTTTTGATCCGGGGAATGCAGACGAAAATGTGGACCGCTGGTTACGAAAAATAGATCAGCATGGCGATGTGCACAGATGGTCTGACTATGAACGGGCCACAATAATGCAGTCCAAGTTGGAGGGGTCTGCCAAAAAATGGTACCACCGCCTAGAGAGCTATGATTTTTCCTGGGCTCAATGGAAGGCGACCTTGCGAGCGGCCTTTCCGAGACGGTACGATTTTGCTGTGGTGCTAGAGGACATGGTGGCGAGAAGGAAGCTGCCGACCGAAGGAATGACTGCATACTATCATGCAAAGCTTCAGCTGTGTGAGCAAGCCAAAGTACGTGGCGAGGATGCAGTTTCATGTATCGTTCGTGGATTGCCGGAGGAGCTTCGTGCAAATGCACAGGCGATCGGATGCAAGACACCAGAACAATTATATACCAAGTTCATGGCTGGACTGGAGTCTTACAGACGTCGAGAAGTGGGCTCGAAGGCGATATCACGCGGCGAAAGTGATTATCGAGAGCCAAACAAAATACGGCGGGAACAAATATTGGGGTCAATACCAAATAGGCGCTGTTATAATTGTCAAGAAGAAGGCACTCATATCAGCAAGGACTGTCCGAAGCCTCGAATGGAACGGTGTTGGCAGTGTGGACAAGGCGGACATATGTCAAGAAATTGTCCGAAGCGTAGACTGGAGGGAGTACAGGTGAGACTTTTGACTAATCCAGAATATTCTACCTTTAGGCAACGAGGTATCGTTAATGGGGAGGAAGTGCGGGTGTACCTAGATACGGGTAGTGAGCAGAATTTACTGGCAAAAGATGCAGTGGAAAGATTGAAGTTGTACGTTGTTAACAAGAGTATGGGCGTTCTACTTTGTGGATTTTCCGGTGGTTTAGCCAAGGCGTTAGGCGAAGTTAATTTTCAGGTGACAATGGCAAATGTCCAGTTGGAAGTCAAGGCGTTAGTGACCGATTGTGACATGGGCCGTATTGAGCTCTTGTTAGGACAACCGGCAATTCAAAGTCCTGGTGTGACGATGATTGTGAGTAACGGCAAGGCGATATTGGTGGAAGATGGAGGCGCGGCAGACACTCTCAAGCAATTAACGTTGGAAGGAGAACCCACACGGCGAAAGGTGATTCTTCGGGAGGATTTTGTTTGTCCTGCTTCGTCTATTGGAAAAGCAGTAGTGGAGGTGCAGGAAGGAAATCCAGGAGAAAACGTTTTCATGGCGGCTAAAATGTTTAATGATACCAAATTCTGGATTGCGATTCCGGGAGGCGTCTTAACATGTGGAAAACCAACCGAAATAATGGTTAGTAATCTTGGCGAAGGCGAGCTGCACTGGAAAAAGGGACGTCTTATTGCCAGAGCGGAAGAATGGCAGGAGGCAACTACAGGAATGGACCAACACACAACTAAGGTAAATGTTCGAAAAATAAATATGAAACTATTGACGAATGAAATAAAAATCGGTGCTATACATGTAAGTTATAAGAGGCGGCTGCTAAGCATGTTGGAAGAAAAGTCACATTGTTTTGCGGAAAATGATGGGGACTTGGGGTTAACCAGTTTAGGAGAAATGAAGATTCATTTGTCAACAGATGTACCAGTCTTTAGGCGACCTTATCGGTTAGCAATAACAGAAAAGGAAACAGTGCGGAGAAAAGTGAAAACACTTTTAGAGGCGGGTGTGATTCAGGAATCAAGTTCAGCGTATGCCAGTCCGATCGTACTGATTCCGAAGAAGACCGGCGAAGCCAGACTTTGTGTAGACTATAGGGCACTGAATGCCATTACGGTGAAGGACCGGTATCCTTTGCCGCTGATTTCGGATCAGCTAGATAAACTGGCAAAGAAGCGGTATTTCACTACGCTTGATTTGGCGCAGGGATATCATCAGGTTCCAATGCATGTTGATTCTGTTAGTAAAACGGCGTTTATTACTCCTGATGGACATTACGAATATCTACGAGTTCCGTTTGGGTTAGCAAATGCACCGGCGGTGTTTCAAAGGGTCGTAGATAAACTTTTGGGCGGGTTTAAAAACGAACAGATACTGGCGTATATGGATGACTTAATGCTTCCATCAATAAATGTTGAGCATGGATTAGAATTACTGCAAACTGTTTTAAGTTTGATCGAAAAGGCGGGATTAAAATTAAAATTAGAAAAGTGTTCATTTTTAATGGAGACTGTAGAGTATCTTGGACATGAAGTTTCGGCAGAGGGAATACGACCGGGAACTGGGAAAACAAAGGCGGTTGGAAAATATGACGCTCCAAAGAATGTGCATGGTGTGCGACAGTTCATAGGGCTTGCATCATATTTCCGCAAATTTGTGAAAAACTTTTCATTGTTGTCAAGGCCATTAACAAATCTCACAAAGAAAGGCGTTGTTTGGCATTGGGGCGAGGAACAACAAGCTGCGTTTGATTTACTGAAGAGTAAATTGGTTGAAAGACCATTGCTAGCGATTTATGATAGTAATATGGAAACAGAGCTGCATACCGATGCAAGTAAGTGGGGCTTAGGTGGCATACTGATGCAAAAATTTGGCGAATTGGAGGGTTGGAAGCCGGTAGAATATTTCAGTCGGGCTACTACTATACAGGAACAAGTATACCATAGTTACGAGCTAGAGACTCTGGCGGTAGTAGAGTCGATCAGGCGGTTCCGAGTATATCTAGTTGGAATTCATTTCCGGGTTGTAACTGACTGTGTGGCGATTCGGGCTGCTTTGACCAAGAAGGATTTGGTTCCTCGCATAGCTCGATGGTGGTTGGCGATTCAGGAGTTTGATATGGAGGTAGAATATCGTCCAGGCGTTCGGATGCAACATGTTGACGCTCTCAGTAGAAATCCTTTGGCGCAAGAGGACCAAGAGAATGCGATACATGTTAATGTCGTAGCTATTGAAAACAATGACTGGTTTCTGACAGTGCAGTTACAGGATCCTAAGGCGCAAGAGATTGTAAAAGCACTGACGGATGGTTCGGAATTACCAGAAATAGTGGCGAACTACCGAATCAGAGGCGGGAGATTATATCGCAAGACATTGCACGGCGATCGCTTGTATGTTCCGGCGTTGGTGCGATTTAATTTGCTGCGTAAACATCACGATGAAATAGGGCATCCGGGCTACGAACGGTGTTTAAAGTTGGTGCAAGAAACTTATTGGTTTCCGAAGATGAGGCGTTTCATCTTGAAATATGTAAGATCGTGTCTGAAGTGTTCTTTCGCAAAAGGCGATTATGGGCGAGGCGAAGGGTTTCTGTATCCATTGGAACGGCGGGCGATACCGTTTGATACAGTGCATGTGGATCATTTGGGCCCGTTTGTGAAGAGTGTGAAGGGGAATTCATACTTGTTGGTGATGATTGACGGTTTCACAAAGTTTGTATTGGCGAGGGTGACAAAGACCTTGAGATCAACTGAGACAGTGGCGAGACTGAGAGAGATATTCTCTGAATATGGTTACCCAAGGCGTGTAATTAGTGACCATGGTTTGGCGTTTACTAGTAGGGTGTTTAAGGACTTTATCTCAGAGAAAGGCGTTAGACATGTCCTAAATGCGATAGCTACACCGAGAGCGAATGGTCAGGTGGAAAGATCAAATCGCACTATAATAGAGGCGTTGGCAACAGGCGCAGAAAGTGAAGCTCGTTGGGACGAAGCATTACCAGATGTAATGTGGGGTATCAATAATACAATCAACGCTACTACAAGATTCTCTCCGGCGCAACTGTTGTTCTCCCATGGAAGTCGTGGTGTAATAGCGAATTTGGCGAGTGGCGAGCTAGCTAGCGAGGCGAGAGTTCAAGGTGATGATGAGAATTCGAGGGAGACGACTCGTCACATTGAGAACTCACAAGGAGAGGTTGGTGATGACCTAACAGGCGTGGCGACAGATCTGAATGTTGATCTTGGTCAGGGTGAGGCGATAACGACCACTGGCGTCGCGACGAGGAAGCGGAGGAGTGACGACTCAACTGTTCCAAGTCATGCGAAGAGGAGGCTATTACTGGACCGCGCAAAGGCGAGTGAAAATATCACTAAGGCGGCAAGGCGAATGAAAGATCGATATGATCAAAGGCGGAAAAGGGCGATCAAGTATTTAGTAGGCGAACTTGTATTATGGCGACATGCAGTGGCAAGTAAGCCGGGCGTTGGCATGAGTAAGAAATTGGCGAATAAGTATGACGGACCATTTCGAGTCAGAAAGGTGTTAGGTAATGATAGGTACGTCATCGAGGCGATTAAGGGTGTAAGGGGGTATAAGAGATACGAGGCGGTTGTGGCGGTAGACTCTCTCAGGCGGTATCATGGTGTGAATGATATGGAAGTAGACGTTGGCGATGAAAGTGGCGAAGAGGTTGATCGACTGGATCTGATCGATCTCTTGGAGTCGTAGGGCGAAACATTAATGGGGACATTAATCTATTTTCAGGATGGACGAATGTTACGATCGTTTCAAAAAGATGGCGCTGGGCGAAGTAAGAAGAGAAACGGGCGAAACTGGGCGGACGATAAATAAAATGGATCACTAGCTCCTGGAGAAAAGAGGATCGGATTTATTGGAAAAACGGCAGACATTGTTATCTGCGGAATTGATTTATACGTATCAAATAATAAAGGCGTCAAAAACTGATAATCTCTTTTATTAATTTTTTCCTCTGTTTAACAATAGCTTAAGATTCAACTACGTTTCAATTAAGGACGTGTTAAAATGTAAAAGTGAACTTTGTGCGATGCAAATATATCGACACGTGCCGCCAACAATAATTGCAGATAATACCAAATGCTGATATCAATTTTCTTCATGGATAGAAATTATTGTTGCCGACACGCGCCGATATATTGCAAGGTGCGCATCAAATCCACAATTTATCAATAAGGTAATTTTAAGTACCTATGAATAAAATATTAAATTGCTTACTCCCTCAAACTGATTAAAATGCATTTGTTCTGAAGAATTTGTTTTCACCACACATGCAAGATGGTGAATAAAGGAACCGTCAGAAGTGACAAGGAAAGTAACATTCGAGAAGTGATCGAGTCTTGTTTAGTATTCAGACCAGAACGGTCATAAAAAAGAGTCGTGTTTTTTTTTTTTGGTTGTGCAGAAAACAAAAAAGGCTCGCTGGGAGGACCCAAGAGGGCGAAGGCTACTCCCGCCTGCCAGAGAAGTCTGCTGAAATTGGTTCGAAGAGATACGTTGGAGGATCCGGAAGTTTTTTTTGAGGGAAGCTTCCATCAATCGTCTGGGACGATTAAACTGGAAAATTTGGGTATGCCTTTAATTTTAAACAATTTAAATTATAATAAAGGCTTGTTAGCCACAATCAGAAAAATGAAATAAGTTTCCTTTAGAGGTTTTTTTTTGTGTTGTGTGTCGTACTATTCGTTTTCGTGTCAGAGCATTTTTTTTCTTATTAAATGGCTAAGAGAGCCCCAGCAGTTTTTGCCTGGTCGTGTCCGTGCTTCGTCCACGGTGCCCCTAAGGCCCCCTTTTGATTTGTTCGGTCAGTTTTAGCACGTGTCGAGTGTCAAAAGACCGGTGACGTCCGAGGGCCCCCTTCTTGTAGCCGCATGGAAAATGCGTGGTTTGTGTGGGAACGAATCGCCCAAAAAAGATTCATGCGTTTTTTTTCGTGAGTGATAGATCTTAAGACCCTTTTTTCGCGATTAATTTGGTGTGCCCCACGTGAATTTTGATCGGTTAAAATGCGCTCCTTTTTAGCATGCGAAGCATGTATGAGTCCGTGCTTCGACCACGGAGCTCCAAATGCCTTATTTTATCCGAGTGAAAGTGAACTCTAGTGGCTAGGTTAATTATAGGAAGTCCCCTTTTCGGTGAAATTACCAATTGGAGCGCTAAAATAATCGGAATTTAACTGTATTTTCGGATGGACAATTCCAAAACCACGCGGTGTTGAAAAATGGATATACAGTAACATAACGGTGGCCCTACTGAAAAGAAACGGTTTCTTTTCCGCAGGTGCCGTTCGCTTTCGAGGCGGCGTGAATGACGCACAACGTGGGTAAACCGATTTTTTTTTTTTTTCAACTAGTGCTTTAGGGTAATTGCCTGTGGAACTTTTTTCAGCGAATTCTAATTCGAAATTTTACGTCAAAGATCTGTGCAGAGCCCGGATGTAATTGTGGTTGGCGAACTGATGGACGAATTCCGTCTACGCTGCAGATTCTCCTCATGACAGACAAATCAATACCAACCAGGCCGTATATTCCTTACATTTTAGAAAATTCGAGATACAGAAGTTTTGCTTTTCTTCTGTTAATTTCGGCATAGAAAATAGAATCGGTGCTCGTTTTGACACGAATAGGTAGTCCTATTAGAGGGGCGCTCTATTTCCCGTTTTCTATGAAATTAAAATCCCCTTGCTCTTGAACAAGTGAAGCCTGGAAAAATTTATTGTAATACAGTGAATAAATTGCCGGAAATTCACCTACGCCGCAGACACACTAAACGCTTGTGCCACGAGGCGAAGCAAGAAATAAAAATACAGTAATTTTCGGGTACAAGAAAATTCGAGAGAAGGTTTACTCTTCTTTTGGTCCAATTGGTTGCCCCAACACACGCGGCATACCCTTATTACATAGAAAGAATAATCGGTGCTCGTTTTAGACGAATGGGTAGTCCTATAAGAGAGGCGTCCTATTTCCCGATATCTATGCCATTGAAACCATCTTTTTCTTTTCCTCGGAAAGCTTCAAACTTAATGTCGCGTGATTTAAACGAGTTTGAGAAATGCTTGAATTGTATTTTATTTCATTGCTGGGTCGAACTTCGTCTTCGAGAAAATATAGTTCCTTTTTGGTGTTATTCGCTTGGATATGGGGTCTAGTATCATCCTTCGACGATGAAATATCATCCACCGCACCCTTCATACATTGCATGTTCAGTACGCTAATATGCATAATAAGTGGAGATCGCACTTCGTCTGTCTTTCTACCACGAAAGAATAGGATAACATATATCTATATACACATATAGGTACACCTATATACAATTGATACAATTAAATAACACCTTTATGGTTACTGCCTCGGCCTTCCCGCCGAAAGTCTCCATCTTTGTACTCTCCTCCTTCATTTCCTTTACAATCTTTACCAATCCTTTTCCTAGTCTGACTTCCTACTTTCCTTCTTCCTATACCTACCAAGCCCGCTGAGGATAGAGTACGGACTTCTCAAACCGTACTTCTCAGCCCATATCGTGCGTAATAACAAATACGATGTCTATGGATACAGGAAGCACCCCACGCTCCTTCCGACGAGCTACACACGTGCTATATGCTAGATGCACGCTACCTTCAGGCAATCCATAGGGCATAAGTCACCCAATTGTGACTTTGTCACTAGTCGACAATTGTCTTAGCCGGTTTATACAAACTTGGCCAGTGGTTATACACTCGTGGCGACGACAATTATTTTGGATGCAATATAATTCAAAGAACGCACTGAGTACATGTTTCGCCTCTAACATCCATATAAAAAAAAGGAAAACAGTCTGTTTTAAGCTTTAAACAAAATGTGCAATTTAATCTTTTTTGAGCCGCTCTGTAAAGGGCTTTAGTAAAATGTGTACTTTAGTAATGAACAAAATGTCAAAAAAAGTGATTTGTAGATTTGAGGAGTGCTAAGTAATCTTGTTTCGAATTGTATATTTTTAATTATAAATCTTGAATAAATTCATCGAATTCAAATTAGTCGCGTAAATTATTTGTAACTGAATTGTAAGTTAGTGATTTTGAGTCCGCCGAAAGGAAAACCATAAAAAAGGGAGATCGAAGGTTCACTCGAGTTCCCGAATAGGAAAACTCCGATTTCACGAGGACGCAGTCCACTCTATTTCTACATAACAATAGAATTGAAATTCGCAAACACAACAGTACATTACACTTCAACTAAGATTCAAGTGGGTTCCCATTTAAAGTGCAATGGTGATCCCGATGATATACTTGTAGATATTATTGGTGTACCGGACGCTACCCGTCCAGTGAGCCATCCGAACGATCGAGCTTGCGAGGGGCAAGAAGACGTGCTGCAACGAAGGAAGGGTTCCAGTTCGCCATGGAGTCTGATGCATGCCGGTAGAGCATGTCGTGCGTGAGTTGGGATTGTTATATTGGCGCGTCGTGCGTGTATTAAACGGGCTTTGCAATAAAGTGCTTTGATATAAATTAAATCGTGTTTTCATTATAGTATAAGTTTATCCCCGGCTCGTTTCCGTTCCTTTCCTGTACAATTGGTATATATCAAACATTTATAAAATTAAGTGGTCTCAATGGTGAATGTCCGGAAAACATCCCTCCCCGTATGTGGGAGGATATACAAATTACTAGTTTTTGTTTACCTCATATGTGTGGTGTAGTGGAAACCAACCGGAATGGAATGCCTCTAGAGATAGAGATTGATGGTAAAGACTCTCCCAGTACCGTTCTTGGAGTTTTTTTGTTTAGTATTTTCCAGGGATATAGGAACCCTCATATTAATGTTAAATATACTGTTGATTTACGCCATCGTTTGTCGTCACTATCCCCAGTTGAAGGTAATGTGCTTGTTATATATTACATAAAGAAAATCCATGAAGTGGTTCCTATTATGTGTTTTATTGAATATATCATGAAAGAATTAATGCAAAGAACAGTGCTAGCCAGTGAATAGCAATAGAATAGGGATTGAACACAAAGAAGATTTGTTAAAACTAAATCAACCTTCACATTTCTTTTCCAAATAAAGGAGACACATAATGGTGTACTCTTGATTAAATACTGTTAGAATAAGCTCTTTTACTAGATGGTTAAAGATATTTTAATGAAATTCAAGCATCACTAACTAGAAGATTTATAAAAATCAACTGAATATACTGTTGATGGAATTGCGATCGTCTAGTTAAAATTGGGGGTTCTATTATTAGAGTTCTGGTGAAAATTACCGGGATTCCAGCTGCCATTTACTGGAAATCAAGTACAGAGATGGACTCTAGTGAAATTTACTAGATATTCACTAGAATTTCAGTTTAATGCAATCGTTGCGTCGGTATGATTTTCTTCATTCCTCCTTCGATAATTGGTGAAGACAGTTCTATTTCAATGTATGAAAAAAAGTGTATTGTGAAATATTGTATAAAGTGTAGTACTGAAAAAAAAGTAGACAATTCTTGAAAAACATAACAAAACTAATAACATAATAACATAAAACTAGTATGGTGCTATTAATTTTAGTGCGAAATGCAAAATACGGCTACAAATCGACAAAACAGAAAACTCAAAATTTCGGGCACACGCCATATCAAATCTTGGTGTAAAACTGAGATTCCCTATTCTACTCCATCATTGGAACCTAACTACGTCAAAACATTTCGACTTATATTTTTTCCGTTATTTACTAAAATTTTGTCTCTGATTACTGGACTAATAAGGTTTCGCGAGTTTAGATGTTCAATGTTTTGGAATAAATTTAAATCGATACACATCGTAGTTTTTTATTCATGAGCAAGTTGGAAAAAAAATATTATTTAGATCCGGAAGGCGTCAATGGTGTAAGCAAAAAGTAAGTACAATTTTTTTTTTTAGTTCGGTAGTTAATCGATCGCCAAAAAATAAATTATTTTAATTAATTAGGCATATCTGCACATGTGTTTCTAAAGCAAAGACCGTAAAGTTTCTTGAGAAGTGAGTTTCATTATTGAAAATCGAACATCAGTTTCGTCACTTTAGATATCTACATGTATGTAGTATGTAAAATATGGTCCGTAATTTATTTTCGGTTTTTTGCCAAAATTTTGTTGTTCTAAATGATTAAAATTATCTATTGGGTCTGGGAAAAAAGTTCGTGGCATTTTTTTTAGTAAAATTCAACTGGTTTTCGTTGTGTGAAAATGAATATCAAAACGCTAGTCTTAAACAAGAGCTTGAAGTTGTGGCCAGAAAGAACCAACTCCTACTCCACGATCATAAACCCGACTAAGGAACCATTCATTCTGCCGAAATCTCTAACACGTAGAGAAGCTATTGCCATCACTCGTCTAAGGTTGGGACACACGAACCTTACACATAAGCATCTACTCGCCAAAACAACCCCGCCCATATGCGATCAATGTAAATGTAAGTTAGACTTTAACCACCTCCTAATTTGCCCAACCTACTCTTTAAATCAGTTCCTATATAACTGGCAAAATAAAAATGTCGACGAAAACTGTAAAAAATTACTAAGCTATATTAAAAACATCAACTTAATTAATCTAATTTAAATTTATATTTAAGTACAACATGTTTCACTATGTATCATACAGCTGATGGTCTTAGCTACCAATGCTTTATAATAATCATGTATATTTATATATTTCTTATTAATAAATAATAATAATAATAATAAATTAAACCATATATACACTCAGAGAAGTCTTTGTATTTAAATTAAATAGCTTTTCCTGTTGTTTTGAAGTTACATAAAAACCATGTCAGTTAGAATATATTCTGATCATTTCAACAAAAAACTTATACGCTTAACGTGCTAACTGTCAAAATAATTTCCTATCTTTTGTTAAAATAACTCAGCCTCCATGTCGACCTAACATGAAAAGTACCGTCAATAAAACTTGTCAAGCTGAACAGTATGCATGTTGAAACGACATGCAAGCAAATTAAAAAAATTATTTTGTTTTTTAGAATGATCGGCGTCTTTTTATTAGGATAGGATTGCTTATTGTTTTGACATGTACTGAATTGTTCTTCCAAGAGGTTTGGGATGTTATATTACAAAATACTGTAAATTTGTCATTTGCGTGTTTCTTCCTCAAATGGTGCACGTGCGGTCTATATTTCAGTGCTGTTTTGGTATTTTGTTTTTATTTTCTAATGGAGGAAAACGTTTTATTTAATTGTACAATCAGTAGTGAAGATACTGATTTAATGGTCCCTTACTGTGATAACGAATTAAAAAGTTTGCTTCAATCGTGGAATTTTGATGATACTGAATAAGTGTATGAGCAGTGCATAAGTGAGTTTAAATATTGTTTTGATAAATATCACTAAATTAAAGTGTTTCCAAATTAGGAAATAAAATCGGTATTCGCCATTTAAAAATAATAGAAAATGAAGAGATTAACGAACTCATTTCCGGTGACCATATTGGAGACAGGATAATTTTTAAGGACGAATTGAAAAAGTGGAGGCGTAATTTCCAGATTTATTAAAAAAAAAACCAATTAGTATATGGTTTTGAATAGCCTTTAAAATTTCAGTTGCATACAGAAACCACGTCAATGAACTCTGACGTAAACCACTGGTTGGACCAACAAAAATCACCGTCGAACTCTTATACAAACGATAAAGCTGCATTTCAGGTAAAATTAAATTTTTATTAAAATAAGAAAAATATATCAATTAAAATGAATTATTAAAAATTGCAGAATTTCGATTTGGAAGCCGTGTTAAAATCGTCTGTGTCGGGTGCAATTGTACAAAGTCAATACACAAAACACAATGTATTATTTGGGGAGCACCAGCAATTATTGGCTGACATTATAGTGGAGTATTTTTTCCAGCATGACATCGCTTTAAAACCAAATGATATGAAGTGGATAGGGGATGAAATTGTGAAAAAATTTCCGACTGAAAGAAAGGTAGTTTATGATATGTTTTCTATTTTTTTGTTACTTCCATAAATTGGGTTTTAGGAGACATACTTTCTGTCTGGCGATAATCTAAATAAGAAAAATCCCAGTGTACAATCGGTATAACAACGTGAAGCGGAAGCTGCAAAAATCTGGATTTTTAAGTTCACCTGCATCTAAACCAACATCTACTTCTACATTGTCTGCAGGGAATAGCTCGGAAGGTTTACAAACTTCAGGTATTTCAAATGCTATATCGTGACAATACATAAATGTGTACAATATTTTTCTTTAGAGGAAAATAATATCGACAAATTAAATGCAATTAAAAACAACTTAAAGTACATTAATATAAACGACATAACATTGGACGACCTAAAAAAGAGGTAGATTGAGACACTACCTTTAAGAAAAAAGGAAATATTTACGAGGAAGGGTACTACTGATTCAATTTTGGACCAATGGCCCATTTATAAAAATGTTCACTTTCATTCATTTGTAGTATGCTTAAAATCGTTGTTATGTCAAATAGTTACTTCTTACAGTTATTGTTTCTTTCAGTTGCAAATTGACTTTGAAGAATTATTTTCTGGCAAGGAGCACTTATTTTTAGGCGCTTGGGAACCGAAGAAGGATATCCTCAAAAGAGCTATTGAACCCAACATCAAGGATTCGGCTTGCAAAGCATTATTAAAGGAGTTGCAAGGCGATATCAGCTAAAGTAAGAATATAAAAATATAATACTCGTCATATACGTAATATACAATATATTTTCGTTGATAGATTCTGCGGATATCATAATATTCCTACTACTACATGGCGTTGTTAAACCAAACATCCGATTGAAGAAGCAAGTGGAAGGTACAAATAAAAGAACGCAGTGGAAGCCGACAATCTGTGACTCGCAAAAGAGTTGTGTGTTGGTTGTTTCAACAATAAGTGACATCCATCGCCAAGTCGAAGCACAGCGTAAATTGTACCGAAGTGCTAAATTGAATTTGCAGCCATTTATAATCGTAGTCGCCGCAGATCTAAAATGCATAGAGGCTATATATGTTGATTTGGATGGTAACAGATTTATGTTTGATAGTTTTGTAAGAGCATTAGATACGCTTTTTAAATACTTTTACGTTCTTAATTTGGAATTTGCTGTTATAAGTAATGGAGTTTGGGTTTTTTTTATCAGAGTCTTCTCTTCTTCAGAGGCTTCTATTTTACATCAAAAAATGCATTATTTGAAATTATCGAATTCATCTTAACAGACGGTATTATATCACATTGTTGTAAAAATTCATGAAATTATGTCTTTCGATGAACACATTCAGTCTTATATTGTCAAATTACACACCAATCGCTTTTCTTTAATAAATCTAAACGAACTTGAAGGGCCGCCGATTCATGTTTATAATTTACCTAACAGAAAGCAAGCTAGTCGCATGAAAAAGTTCTAAATCTACATTTAAGTATAGTATTTAAGTTCTAAATTTATATAAGTATAGCTATGTACCATATACAAAATAAATGAATTAATAATTTGTATTAGTTGAAATCTTTACTTTATTGTTCAGGCGTTCACTATTCAAATAGTTTATGAATACATGTATGTAAGAACGTGTAAGAAAGGAGAATGACCAATTTGATAGGAGCGTAAAATGAAAATACATATACCTAGATATGTGTATAAATAAATCGTTAGATCAATATGCAGCTTTGTTGGTTTGACCGAGACGACCATCGTATGCTTAACATGTGTCTGGTATTTCTAACAAGTTTTAAACTTTTGCCTCAACATAAGAAATATGTCACTCCAAACAAAAAATTGGTTAACGCAACATGGAAGCACTCTTTTCATATCAACAGTATTTTCCCTGTCATTTTAAATAGTAATATAATCGGTTGAATATCATAGGGAAAAACGTGTTAAATTAACATGATTTTAATTAATTTAAAGAGGAAATTTTTCTGAGTGTAGGTACTCTATAATTATCGACAATGTTTCGCCATTTTTCGGGTAGAGCCATGATTCCATCGCTGAAGAACTTCTGTGGTTTCTGGTTGAAAAAATCAATCAAGTGTCTTTCACAGGCTTCTTTTGAAAGCAAGCTCCATTTCATTCAGAGAGTTCTGCATCGGAACAAGTGATAATCTAAGGGTGCTATGTCTTGACTATACGGTGGATGCATCAAAACTTCCCAGCCAAACTCTCGCAATTTTTGGCGGGTCATCAAAAAATTGTGTGGTCGGGCGTTCTCATGATGGAAGACAACACCTTTCCTATTATTCAATTTGGGACGTTTTCTTCAATTGCCTGGGCCCCTATCACAGAACTCGAAACGTTATTTCGTACAACTCGAAAGTGATGTACGAAAAATTTCAATCGAGGCATCACAGAATACGAAAGAAACGTATGGAAAGTATTACCTCATTAAATCGAACAAAAATTCGAATTGTAACAGATTTTAATTTGAGTTTGTACAAATGATTATTAAATTCAATGTCAAAATCAGTTTTGAAGTCGCGTCAATAAATAAATTTTGATAAATAGTTGTTGATATTAATTTCTTAGAAACTAGTATATTCAAATATCCGTTTATTGAATTTCAGTTTCGGTTTTAGTTTTAGTTTTCTAAAAATTGAATGCTCATTTTCTGTAAAATAAGTTTAAAAAAATAGTGAACAAAATAAATTGTGAAGTGGTTCGGACCTTTCCGTGGTTTAAAAGCTTGAGAGGCATCCACACTCCTCCAGTGCCCGATCTAGGACCGTTCTTTTACTTAGTTGAAGTTAAAAGCTATTCGGAAGGAAATTCGAAATATATTTCAACTTAAAATACCGAACATCCAGTAAGTGTGATTTAGAATTCGTAGAACATATTTTTATTATAATTTCTAAGATATTTTTAGGTTTCAATTATGATTAATAGTATTGCTTTATTTTTTAACGACGAAGAAGAGCAAAATTTAAAAATTATTAGGAAGCAAATTCGCGATAAATCTAATATATTTGAAATACCAAACATCCAGTAAGTGTGATTTAGAATTCGTACAACATATTTTTATTATAATTTCAATGATATTTTCAGGTTTCAGAATAACTTCAGGTTATCGAAAGATGCCTTTAAGTACATCTTAAAGGAACTGCAGACCGAATTCAAGCCAACTACACGATCTTCTTCCATTCCACCTGTGCTGAAAATTGCTGTTGCCCTTAGATTCTTTGCCGAGGGTGGATATCAAAGAGGAACAGGTCAGGATCTCAATATTGGTATGTCTCAATCAACTGTCTCTATAGTTTTGAATCAGGTGTTGGACATAATGGAGAAGAAATTATGTACCCAGTGGATAAAATGCGAAATGAGTGAGGTGGAGAAGAGAGCTTCAAAGTCTCATTTTTTTAGAACCACCGGCTTTCCTGGTGTAATTGGTTGCGTTGACGGAACTCACATTAGTTTAATACGACCTCCGGTAGATGAACATCTGTTTTACAACCGGAAAGGACATCACAGCATTAATGCAATGATTGTAAGTGTGAATTTTTAAAAATAGCTAGTTGACCTAAGTTAATAAAAGTTATTTCAGGTTTGTGACTATAAAATGCAAATAAGATGCATTGATGCTAGGTATGGAGGAGCAGCACATGATTCACTGGTGTGGAGCTTCAGTGAAGAACTGAGCTACCTAAAAAGCAACTATGAAAGTGGTGATAAAAATAGTAGTTGGATTTTAGGTAATGTACTTTTCATAACAATGGTAATTAAAGCATTTATAACATATAATTTTAGGCGATTCCGGCTACCCTCTTCAACCATGGATAATGACTCCATATAGAGCAGCGGTAGAAGGAAGCACGGAATCGCGATATAACACCATCCATTCGACTGGAAGGAATATAATCGAAAGAACTATTGGTGTTCTGAAATCTCGATTCAGATGTTTATATCAAGGAAGGGAGTTGCACTATAGTCCTTTAAAGGCTATAAAGATAATTAATGTGTGCTCAGCACTGCATAATATTTGCATATATTTTAGAGTAGATTTCGATAGCCACACTGACCTCCAATACGAATCTCAAGAGGGAGATTTCGATATGAATCATTATCTACAACAAGATTCTGTAGCCGCAAGTGTAAGAAATGATATTGCAAATTCATTATTAAATTAAAAACAAAAAAAGACTTAATAAATTAAAAATACTGCTTCAGATTGAAAAAAAACTTTGTACGAGTATTTAATTTTTATTTGCTTCTCGTAGAGCTAGTTCCCGTTCCTTTAAATCAAGCTCCATTTTCTTAAGCTTTAACTTTTCCAAGGTAGATTTTTGTTTTTCGATTCGATATTGTCTTTCCTCTATTATTTTATCTTTTAATAAATAATATTTTTTTTCTTTCAAACGTTTTATGTTTTTCTTAAGCTGAAGATTTTCTTTCGACAATTTCTCCATCGCATCGAAACCGTGCGATATGATTTTTGTCATATTCTCTTGTATTGCTGTCTGCTTTTTCAGTAGCAGGAAATTATTCTCCTTCAATTCACTGCGTCTTGGGTTACACGACGGAATGTTTGCATGAGTTGGGGCCGTTGGGGCAGACGGATGAAAATCAGAATCTTCAACTGCCAAAGACTCGTCACTTTCTATTGGTACGACGAAGTCACAGTTCCTCTGGTTTTCGTTCGGGATAGGCGTGATCGGACTTGGAAGCGTCATTGTGGATGCCACAACTTCATGCCTGGAGTCTTCAGTTTGCCTAGTACCTCCAAACCTATTTCCACCTACACCTTCAATAGCAGCGTGCAAATTTAGGATATTTATTACAGTCTCTTCCAGGTCAGAAAAGCTTACAAGCTTGTTGGGACCACCTCCTGTACCGCTCCTATGGGCTTTGTTATGCCGCAATTTTTTTTCACGTTGAATTTGTAATCCGCCCATACCTAAATTACAGGGCTACATATAGCATTGAAATGGTATCACTTATGATTTACCTTTTTCCATCCATCTGCAGTCTTTTTCGGTGGGCCTTGGGAATTGAGCTGATCGGACAACTCGTTCCACAAACTTATTATTCTAAATCTTGCCTCGCTGCTCATGGTGTATCCTTGAGCTAAATCTGGATGCTCTACCATGAATTCTACCAATATTTTGTATTGGCTTGTATTGGTCAGCTTCGCCCTAAAAGTATAATTATCCACGTATTCAATAATTAAATTTCTTCGTAATTTTCTCTTTTTTAACAAATAAACACTACTTACATCGCAAAAGTTTACAAAATTTACACCTTTAACTTGAATTCGAAAGCTGAAATGCTAACGAGTAAATATACGAAAAAAACGTATCGAAATGTCACATGTTTCGAGTTCTATGATACCTACTAGACGAAAAACGTTGCTCGAAATTTCGTTTCTGAAATTCTAACGAGAGAATATACGAAATAACGTATCGTAGTGTCACATGTTTCGAGTTCTGTGATGCCTACTATACGAAAATTGGTACTCGAAATTTCGTTTCGTGTTCTGTGATAGGGGCCCTGGAGTAATCTTTCTAGTTGATCACAGTAGCCTTGAGAATCAATCGTCTCACCAGTTGGAAGCTGCTCATGGTGAACGATTCCCTTCCAACCCACCATACACACAGCACCACCTTATTCAGCGTCAATCCACGATCTTTGACACTTCCGATTGTCGTACGTTGTCCATTTTACATCACCAGTTATGACACGTTTTAGAAATGCGTCACATCAAAATTACTAGAACGAAAGCGAACGAACCGTTTCCGCGCAACAGATTTTGATAAAGTACCTTCACAAGATTTGATGAACTATTGATTAATGTTTGGTTTGATCATTTTAGGGCGTTACTTTCAAGCATTCCATAGCTTCGGCCACAACACAGTCGGAAATATGAACTTGGTAAACGGACAGTTGTAATGAGTCGTCTTCATCTAGTTTACTTTCTAGTGTAGGTCTGTTGCCTGAATACTGCAGCAAACCAATACTAGACACGTTACTAAAAGAATCGAAAAGAGAAAAAGAAATTCTATAGCATTACATCAAGAATAAATGTCTAAATAACGCAGATCAAAAGGCGTTAGTTCACATTTATACCGACTACTACTTTGGAAATTACAAACGAATGCAATTATGTGCATTTATGCATATTCAAAGGATATTGAAATATTGTTTCCATCAGAAAGATCTGCAAGTATTTAAAAAATTCCAATGAATCATTTAATTTACAGCGTTTTAAATATAGGAGGTCTATTAAGTTCCGCACCACACGGGAAAAAAAGAATACCAGTGGAAAATTGTACGACCGATATCAAAATCAGAAGTTAGTTTCAAAAGTAGAATCAAGAACTGACACTGTTATCAAAACAAACTAAGCCGATCAGCGTAAAAAGGAAACAGACAGTACCTTTTGTTAGTATATTTCTATTTTTATGCTCTACATATTAATAAATAATCATTGGCGCAACAGCCCAAATAGGGCCTAGACCTTCAAGTAATGCTAGAGTTTTTTCATTGCGAGACCAACGAAATGGTCAGCTACACGCTCGTCAGTGATTATTACCTCGATTTTAACACAGGTACCCAATCCGGCACCCAATCCTATTTTCGCCAAGCAGATTCGAACCTGGTACCAGGTGTACCGAAGGCAAGTCCTCTAGCCACTTAGCCAACCAGACTACATATTACATTGATTATATTTATAATATTAGATGAAATAAATACGTGGCTGACTAATAATAATGAGCGTTGGGAAGACGTTAAAAAATATTGGACTGCTTCAGTTGCTGGAAGGCATGATGACTTCAAAAATCGTGACATCGATGCCATATTGTTGGAGTGGCCTAGATACAAAGATACTACTGGATACCATCTGGTATTGATACATTTATTATAATTTTAAGTACAATTTTTGTGATAGTTAAATTTATTTTTCTTCTTTTAAATAGATTTAAATTGATTTTCCAGCAATATGTATATCCTGCACAATCGAATTATTTGATTTACAAATACGAAACATTTGTAAATAAAATTTCACAGATGTTCAAGGAAATTCCAGATAAGCTAAATTCTGCGTTTTATAAAATATTCCAGAAACCAAATGTCGATAAAGGTAACACTGAATTACATTTTTGATGATGTTCTATTAATTAAACTCTTTTTTTATTTACTAACTTTTAGATTCCAAAGATTGTATTGCAGTACTTCTTCTCCACTCGCTCCTGCAGCCTGCACGTATCAACAAAACATTTAAGCCAACAATTACCTATGGCCAAGAAGATTTCTTGGTTCACGTAAGTTCTATGAATGATAATAGATCATTTGACTTGTCTTCTGTGCTTTTATTTAGTAATTTTACATATAAGGGTACAGAATATGAAAAAGGTTTTATTTAACTGTTTCTTTAAATGATGCCTCTTATCCTTTAGTATATGAAATACGCGATTTTATATTGAACTTTCATGATTTTTTGCATGCAGAAAGTGGATTGTTAGAGATTTCTTGAGGCATTATTTATCACATAGCATAGAAGAGACTAATGTGCATACGAAATTGTTACGGCTCGCGTATACCTAATCCGTCATCGGCCGAAGTTTGCGCGGGCGACGACGGCCGAACTCGGACGATTGAATCAAACACTTGTAAAAGAAAGAGAGCGCGTACACAAACACGACCGTCATCCTCCAAAGACGCCCGAAAACGGCCGATCAACCGTCGAGTCCGAACTTGTTGGGAATTTCTCGCCAGTCTGCCGGCGTCTACAGTGCAAATTGTGAGTGTATTTATAGTTAACGTCCAATGTCGGCACAAGTGGTAGCACTGTTGCAGTGTAAGCACATACACGTCCGAGTTACGGCTCGCGTACAACTAATCCGTCTTCGGCCGAAGTTTGCTCGGGCGACGACGGCCGAACTCGGACGATTGAATCAAACACTTGTAAAAGAATGAGAGCGCGTACACAAACACGACCGTCATCGTCCGATGACACCCGAAAACGGCCGATCAACCGACGAGTCCGAACTTGTTGGGATTTCTCGTCAGTCTGCCGGCGTCTACAGTGCAAATTGAGTGTATTTACCGGCAACGTCTAATGTTGGCACAAGTGGTAACACTGTTGCAGTGTAAGCACATACACGTCTGAGTTACTCGTCCGGGTAGTTTTGTCCGCCATCGGCCGACAAAATCGGTTTTGGTGTACGCGAGCCGTAGCTCGTCCGGGTAGTTCTGTCCGCCATCGGCCGACAAAATCGGTTTTGGTGTACGCGTTTCGGCTCGCGTACACCAAATCCGTCATCGGCCGAAGTTTGCTCGGGCGACAACGGCCGAACTCGGACGATTGAATCAAACCCTTGCAAAAGAAAGAGAGTGCGTACACAAACACGACCGTCATCGTCCGTTGACGCCCGATAACGGCCGATCAACCGTTGAGTCCGAACTTGTTGGGATTTCTCGCCCGTCTACCGGCGTCTACAGAGAGTATTGAGTGTATTATTATGGATATTGACAAATTAATTAGTTGTGTCTATAATAGACCAACCCTGTGGGATAAATATTCAAAAAATTATAATAATCTATCTATCTAGATTTTTTTTATAATATAAGATTGTTTATGTTATATTTTATACTTTAATTTATATTATATTTTATATATGTTTAGTTTTTTAATTTATGTGCGAAACGTTTTATTTTAATAAAATATATCTATATTAATAATAAATACAGCCATTTTATGTTACACTCTTTTTATTTCAAACGGAAGCCATTTTCATTAAAATTTTAGAATACCAAAATATTTCAAAATGAAAACTTTTTGATTTACTTACTGTTACCGCGAGTAAGTTTAGACCAAACTAATGTTTGGTCTAACTAACTAACTGACTAATGTTTGGTCTAAGCCACATTGGTTAAACTCTGTACCTGCACTATAGAAAACTTAGGAAAAGAAAATTTACCGCAAGTTTAAATGTTTCCCAGTGCGACTGTCATTTTTTGTTCGTGAATCCAATTGGAAGTGTTCGAACGACCATAATCAATTGCATTACTGAAATTGGTTAAAATCCATTGAAATACCTCGCCCAAAACAAAGGAACGAACGACACAGACCCACGTTTGATCAACTATGTCCACCGTAATTTTACTTCGCGTATTTCTGCAAGAAACGTAAAATTCGCACATTGCAAATACTCATTTTGACGCCTGCCAGCTTTCGATACGAATATAGACCTAATATTAAATCGCGCAGGTAGTAATTCCTGTAATTATAAACGGTCCTAACGAAGTTTAACAGGCGAAAGGTCTAAGACGACTCCGCTCAAATATTTTGCGCTCGGCTACAATTTTTTTTTATGCATGCACCTTAATCCCGGTTGAAATTTTATAACAAAGAACATATGTGGGTGCTACAAAAAGTACAAGCGACGTTTATCAAATCTCTGTGCTCATTAAAGGCAGTTTTAGTTTTTGTACCGCGAATTAAGGCATACACCTTTCAGTATAATACCGTGCGTACGCGTACTCTTGGAAACGTAATAAACCGGGCGTCTTAGGGTTATTCGACTGAAAATGGATTTATGAGGAACGAAAAAACCAAGGAACGAAATTAGATTTAAAAACCAAATAAACTTAGAATCATAAAACAAAACCCCCAAAATTTAAAATAATGAATTAAAACAAAATGCTAACATAAGGTAAAATTAAAAAAAAATTAAAATAAAATAAAAAAAAAAATAAAAAATGACAAGACGAAGACAGGACGAGTACGTAAACTAAAACAAATGAAATTAAAAATGTACATAATTAAATAAATAACAGAAACCAGAAAAAGAAATTGCGGAGAATATAGGTGGGGTGAGTTCCTAAAATTTTTTATTTATTATTCACTTAATTTTCATTTATATGCAATATTTGTAGTTTTGGTGAGTTTTTTTCAGATGATTTTTTATTTTTTTGTTTGAGTTGCCCTATTCGGTTTTAATGGGTAAAATTTTTAAAGGCTAAAGGCCAGTAGAGAATGAACCCGAGCGTCTAGCTCCTTCGCCCCGAACCTCAAAAAGGGGTCACGACGAAAAATGTTTGAAGGACAGTCGTGGCTGAGGTAGGGTGGGCAGAACAGGGCGCCAACAACACCAGAGCGCCCTGACAAATCGCGAAGCCGCGCCAATCCAACCGCTTCTTGGTCTTTCACGACCTGTTGGGAAGATAATCCCAATTTTTTTGTATTCCCTTGGATAAGTCGGCGCTAATAATTTTTGTTGTACAGGCCAAGGGTTTAATGGTCTGAGTCGGAGCAAGTACCCCCCACACTGCCGTAGCTAGTCCCGGCCGCCAGCAAGAGCGTCGCACCAGCGAAAACTCAGCCACCAATTCGGACTTAGGTGGAATTGGCCCTTCTGTCCCGAACCTTCCTTTTCCTTTCGACTATTTTGACTTTTTCAAGTCGAAATAGTCCTTCCAAGGCCTCAATCACAACAAAGTAAACGTTGGTTACGGTGCACAAGGCCAAATATTGTCGTGACAGGCAAATAAAGTGCAAGCAGTGTAAAGGGCGACATGCAAGCTCTTTATATCATCCGTCATACAAGCCAGTTATGTCAGCTGACGATATAAAGGCGAAAGAAAGTATGCGAACAACAAATTTTTCAGCTACGAACGTCAAAATTAAGTGTCAACCGGTGTTTATTCAAACTGCGTGCGCATTTCTCGTGTCTCACACCGAAAAAAAAGGAATTGTTTGTGCGATTAGTGCTTGACGATTGCAGCATGAAATCCTATATTAAAAGTTCAGTGTCTCGGAAATTAGACTTGCCAATTGTCAAAACAGAGCACATGAGTATTATTCCCTTCGGATGTGCAGAGGAACCACCAGAAAGTATGTGCAACCAAGTAAAAGTTTATTTGAACAGCCAATACAGTCGCGATATTATTGAAATAAAGGCAAATGAAGTGCAACACATCTGCTTAGATGTACTTCCAGTACCAAATGAAAATGATGCACGTTTTGCGTTGATTATAGGAATAACAGACGGGTTGAAGGTTCTTCTACATGAAGCTAGATAATCAAGCTAACGCTACTGATAAAAGTGATATTTGCCACGATAATGAAGCATCACATATAACGAACGAAGAGTTATTTAATATGCTCTCATCTTGGGGTTTCGTGAGTTATAACCATTTTCTGAGTCTGGGTGTTACAGTTGATTTACTCAAGATAATTGATAACGAGGACTTAAGAGATATTTTTTCAAATAAGCCGTTTGCAGTGACAGTTGAATTTATGGCGAATGGAAAAATGTAAAAACATTAATATTGTAAAACAATAACCTAGTTTTTTAATTATTTTTAGGGAACGAATGTTCAATCGGAGCCATCCACGTTATTAATCAATAATAATATGACAAGCATTTTGAACGACATGCAGCAATGCCAAGAGCTTATTAAGCCAAACCTATTGGATTTGATTCATAGGAACAGTGCGTCGTCAGAAAACTGTTTTAAAAGTTCATCTTCATCAACAACACTATCGCCATCTACATTAAATCCATCAATACATCACCTATCAACTTTGGACACTGTATATAAACATTTCTTATTTCTCATTAACTTACAAATTTTTGTAAATCTTGCCTAAACTCTATTTTGTACATTGCAATTCTAATTATTTTTTCTATTAATAATATTAAAGGATATTGACGAGATACTTCAAGCATGTCAATCAGGAAATATATCCAATATATTGCGACAAGAATACATGAACATTTTAACGAAGATCAGGTAATTTTTATGATTTGTTTGATTCAGAAGTAAAACATTTAAATTATATGAAATATAAAATAAAATTTAATTTACACTTATGTATGTAAATAATGTAATTATTACTGAAAATACTTATTATACTATTATGTATGCATGGGAAATATGTGAATAATTTGATAATAAAAAATCTAATTGAAGTTTGTGAATAATTTGCTAATAAAAAATATATTTGAAGCTTTGTATTTTAAAAATTTGGAAACTGCATTTGGAAACTGCAGTACTCAAATATGAACGTGATTATTTAAACACAAAATTGAAAACGAAATTGTTGAATCAAATAATGATAGTTGTAATGTTTTGAAAACATAATTAACTATTAAACCATATTTGAATTAACAACGTTCCTTATTTGACGCAAAATCAAATAAGGTTTGTATTTGATTTTACCAATGAATTTCTCTCGGTGTAATAATTCTCCCTCACTGCAGGTATACCGGATGAAGAGAGTAACATTTGGTGTAAATAGCAGTCCCTTCACTTTGAACGCTACAATAAGGAAGCACTTAAGGCATATGGAGGACAAGTATAAACAGACTTGTCAAAATTTAAGACAAAATTTATACGTTGACGACTTGATAATAAGCACCGATGATCCATCTGAAGCACGACGGGCTTACCAAGAGACAAGAATTATAATGAGTCAAGCTGGAATGAACTTGAGAAAGTGGGAAACGAATGATACATCTATCCAGCGAATGCTATCGCTGACAGCTAGTGATGGTATCCAACACGGATCGAAAGTACTCGACCTTTGCTGGTACTGTAGAAACGATGAAATAGGCGTCGACCTAACAACGTCTATAGATTTCAAAGACACAATAACCAAAGGAACGAACGAGGACGTCCGAAATAAAAGAACTTGTTCGATTCAAATCTGTCGAAACGGCAAAAGGATTTCCGTAAAATTGGAATTCACACGGTGTGGAGAAAAAAACGTAAAAACAATGGAAGTCTAATTGAGTTATTTTCATGTCAAGATGACCATCCAATACGTTCTTCGTCCCGGTCATTTTCTTAAAGTGCATTTTGTGAAAGAATCAAAAAAGGAATACGTGTGCCTCAAGAAGGTCATTCTTTATACGGATGAAGAAAGTGATGCAGTTTCAAGATAATCGCGTTTAAAGTTTCAATACGAGAAAACTGTTAGTTTTAGGGACTTACCGACTCAGCGATTTCAGGCGAATATAAGAAACCTTCAACATCTAACTCACTCACACCGTCACTTGTATTCCCTCGCTAAAAACTGTAAATTCATTCCCTTGATAATATCCTTTTTAGAACATTTTCGAGTTATGTTAGCTCGCGTTCCTCTAGGATAGTTTGGAATTTTAGTGGCGAAAATTCAAACGCGCACGACATACTTTCAAGCCAAACTTACTCTATTCCTTGGAAAATGTTCATTAGGTTTTTTTCTTTCGAAATATGTAAAAAAAATCGTTTTTTTTTAATTGTAAAGGGTTTGCTCCCCTTAAACAACATACACAAATTGTCTGCCTCGGCAAAATCAGGCCGTAGGTATTGTAGTTTCTATTACATAAGTTCACGGGACCTTCAGTCTCTATGCAGTTTTGTACATAATTTACGAGACCTTCAGTCCCCATTGCAGCTGTGCACTTAACCTTTTGGGTCACATTTCATTTGCACCATCAAATCGCGAAGTGCAAATCATCCGTCCACGGAATTTTTTGCAGAACAAACGTTGCTCCATGTAATAACCGGCTGGTAATCAAACAGCTTCGTCAAGCAGCGCAGTACTTCGATGGCGACCCCGGATTCCGATGTTTTTTTTTAATCAGCGTTACGCGAACGAAGTGATTGGTTGGATTAGTGGTCGATAATATGTGCCCGCCCATCCACAACCATCAGAAAAGTACTTTAAGGAACTCTCCGCCCTCTTTTCTTAGCAAGATGCTGTAAAATGTAAAGAAAAACCGATTTTTCACAGTTGTCGTAGTAGCGCCGTTTTTGGTAGCGTATACTTGCGACGAATAGTCTCGTTCGCATGTGGAGGACGCAGAGAAATGTCGTATCTAAACTACTCTTTTTCGTTTATTTTCAGTGTTGTGTGATGTGTAATGGCGGTATCAGGATTTAGATTCCCATCTAAACTTTCCGCTTGTAATGCTGGCGCAGTCAGAGAAACTTATCGGTCATCTGAATTTCTGCAACTGAAAAAAAGACGTTGGTGTTTCGGGTGCTATTGGCACCGTAGGATTTTAGATTTCACTTTTTTATAATTCGCGGAAAACAATTTCGAATTTTGTAGCATATATACAAAATGTAAGGCACTTTAACAAAACATTTTGGTGAGTCGATAAATATTAGCTGCTGCAATTTCAACGATATCAATCCTTCACATATTACGGTTTTTAATGGATAGTTTGTAATGAACGGCATCACCCAACTACGTCTTAGCACCTGGAAGCCGTTCAGCTTCCTGAACGTTCGGCGGACCTAGTTTAGCAACCTGCCTTGTAATGGCACGCTACACAATTTATACATCGGAATCTTGTTGAGTCGCCGCAGTGCACCGCTTAATCCCGGCTGGAGGGCGGCAGTTGCGAACACAACTCATTCTTTTCCCACTGGTTTGTGGCCGCAACTGCGGCCATCCGATCGAGCGAAACAAATGTTGAAAGGTAGCTGTACGCTAGAGTCACTGTATAGGAACTAACACAAACATCTTATCTTGAGTACGGACAATGACCGCTTTTAGTACCTTTTTAGTACTCTGTAAACCTGCGAACTCCAAAATTCGCAGGGTTCTAAAATGTAATAGTGTTAGTGTGTGTACATGAAACCCATATGGTTTTTATTGACGTTGATTGACGTATACGAAACGTCAACGTCAACGTCGGAAGGTAAGTGTTTTTATTTACAGGAAACTTTAAATTCTTTAACTTTTAACTTTTAATTTGCAGTTTAACAGCAGCAGACTGACCTGCAGCCCATCAGGTAAGCATAATTAATTACTAAAGTGTTTTTACAGGGAAAAAATCAATAGTGTTGTGCAAAGGGAAGTCGGGCAAATTTCGGAATCGGTTAGTTAAAAAAATACTTGGAGCACTTGAGGCGGGCCGCACAGCAACGGTACGGTTGTTTTTTTCTTGATCAACTTGCGACGGTGAACGAGAAACGGAAAATGCCGAGCCTGGGCGCAATTCTACTCTAGTAGAAATCCGGTCGCAAAGCGATTCACCAACAAAATCCGCACCGATGTGGCCTGCCTTTAGTGGACGCACTTCCATACCATTGCATCATAATCAATGGCGCGACAACCCAAACCGAGATGACTTCAGACAATGCAGGCCCTGGCATTGTCTGAAGTCATCTCAGTTCAGCGCCCGCGTCCACCAATTTCTACATCGAAGAAGCTATTTGCAATCTGTCAACAGAGTCCTCGTAGCTTTTTCGCGGTTTTGCCACCGGTCGTTTGCCATGAGCTCGACCTTTCAGTGTGCATTTGAGAATTCTTCCGTCGTCCATTCGCTCCACATGACCTGCCCATTGTAGCTTACGGAATTCACCGAACAGTCGTTTGAGACCCATTCGATTTTGTCGTGTCGTACTGAACGTTCAAATGTGCTGCTTCTATGACGTACGTTTTACTTATGTTTCAATTATTTTATTTCAGAACATCGTATCGAAGCATGACGATTCTACATACATGACGCTTGACGCATGACGATTCTACCTACTTAGTTGTGGTCCTAATTTTTTAAGGTAGATATTATTGTTTTTTTATAACGCATGGCTCAATTTAATTTTATGCACACTCTGCTAGTTTAAGATAATAAACGCACGTATTTTTTAAAGTTTAACCATTGCATATAAGGTATTTATTCGTATATCCCTTTTTATACTCTAGATGAACATATAGAGTATTATAAGTTTAATCCAGCCCGAAAAGTTTGTAACGCATAGAACCGAGCCTCGGACGAAAAAAAGTTATATATTATTTTGTGTTTATTTTTGGCCAAAACCCCCAAATCCGTTTGCTGTCCGTCCGTCCGTCCGTCCGTCCGTCCGTCCGTCCGTCCGTCCGTCCGTCCGTCCGTCCGTCCGTTAGCACGATAACTCAAGAACGCGTTGACCTAGGAAGTTGAAATTTTGTCACAACTTGTAAAATGGAAAAAGTAAGGCTAAGTTCGTTAATGGGCGATATCCTTCCACTCCTTCGGGTACCTCCCATACAAGAGTCCTTGAAACACGTTTTCCCAGTTATTGCTCGAATGCTTCAAGTTAGGAACTTGAAATTTTGCATACGGATGGTTTAAAATGTTTGAATTGAATGTTCCGAATATGATGCAAATCGAATGAGTCCTTCGTGTAGCAGCCTAGAAAAGTCCTTCAAAAACGTATGCTTTTTACTGAATTCACTATAACTCCAGAACGAGTTAGAGCAGGAATTTAAAATTTTACGGGAATTAGTTTTATACCAAAACCAAGACGGAGTTCAATTATTAGCGCCATCGGTTGACTCCTTCGGGTAGCTGTCATACAAAAGTCCTTAATAAACATATTCACCAATATTGCACGATAAGTTTAGAAAGCTTTCATTTACGACTTTGAAATTTTACAAACATTAATTTTATAATAGTCGCAGCTGAAACTATTAATATGAAAAATATCCCATAAGTCCTTCATGTAGTTGCCATACAAAAATTCTGTAAAATGTCCTAACTTACTTTATGGAACTCACTATAAATCAAAAAATCGACCACTACACAAAAGTTACTACCTGTAAGTAAAAGGTCATGTAATAATTGCTTGTGCACTCCTCATTCTTTTGATATATTTCCAACTAAAATATAAATCGGAGTTCAGTATTTCATCTAGAGTATCATACGATTGGCTTGCAGCCGATCGTGACTGCGTTATGTTTTTGATTATATTTTTTGATAGTAACATCCCAGCAGATCAAAAACACAGAAATCCGAAGGAGAAGGGAACGGTGCGGAGTTCGGACGACGACGGCTGGGAGGATGAGCATTGGTTCGCGGCAGTGTATCAAAAAAACGAGGTGGATGTTTTGATCCGTAAAGAGTGATCGCGCGATTGGAAGAAGAAAAAAAGAGTGAAAGTGGCGAAGAGCTAAGTTTGATTTAAAGAAAAAAAAATAATACAAAGGAGTGAAAATTAAGTAAAACGTGCGGTTATTCTTTTGATAGTTTTTTTTAACAAAAAACGAAATCGGCGAAAGTTCTAGAAAAATGAAATCAGTTTTTTAAAGAAAAATTGAAAAAAATGGAAATTGTCGAAAAGTTAAGTTAAAATGTAGAATTGAGGAGAATGTGTGAAGTGAAGACTTGGCGGGAAAAGAATGAAAGTGGCGAAGAGCTAAGTTTGATTTACAGAAAAAAAAAGAATACAAAATAGTGAAAATTAAGTAAAACGTGCGGTTATTCTTTTGATAGTTTAACAAAAACGAAATCGGCGAAAGTTCTAGAAAAATGAAATCAGTTTTTTAAAGAAAAATTAAAAAAAATGGAAATTGTCGAAAAGTTAAGTTAAAACGTAGAATTGAGGAGAATGTGTGAAGTGAAGAATTGGCGGGAAAAGAATGAAAGTGGCGAAGAGCTAAGTTTGATTTATAGAAAAAAAAGAATACAAAATAGTGAAAATTAAGTAAAACGTGCGGTTATTCTTTTGATAGTTTAACAAAAACGGAATCGTCGAAAGTTCTAGAAAAATGAAATCAGCTTTTAAACAAAAATTAAAAAAAATGGAAATGGCGAAGGTTAAGTTAAATTGAGAAATAGAAAAAGTTACATACGCGAGTTAAATATGAAAATTGAAAAGTTGAAATAGAACAGATTGAAACGTGCTAGGAGGAATGTGAAAATAAAAATATGGAAGTCGAATTGTGCGATAAGGATTTCTGAATCAACCGTTCAAAAGGAAAATATCATTAAAATACTAAAATCAATTAGACAAAATAATAGAAAAGGGAACCAAACTAAACACACATAACCATCAAAAGAAGAATGAGAATAGGAAGGGCAAGCTAATCATGCATAACTAAGAAATGAATTAAGAACTTAAAGTACAAAAAAAAAAAGAAATATAACCCCATAAAAATACAAAAAAAAAAAAAAATGAAGTAAACTAAAATTTAAATAAGAAAGGAATTTAAAAAAAATTTAAAATTAAAAATAAAAATTAGAATATGACATGACGAAAACAAAGACGGGACGGTATAGGATAAAATTATCTAATAATCAATCAATGAAATAATATAATAAGTAAACTAAATTAAAACAAAAAAAAAAAACTTTAAGAAAACCAAGAGCAATGCCTTTTTAACAAAAAAAAAGGAATCAACAAAAATGGGGTGAGTCCATAAATTTTTTTTTATTCATTTCATTTTCTTTTATTTGCAATATTTGTTGTGGTGATGCGGTTTCAGATTTTTTTTTCTTTCGAGCTTTATTCCGTTTTAATAGCTAAAATGATGATAGGCTAAAGGCCTACTATAAGGAAATGAACCCGAGCGTCTAGCTCCCTCGCCCCGAACCTCAATAAGGGGCCACGACGCTAGAATGTTTTAAGGACAGTCGTGGGCAGAGCAGGGCGCCAACAACACCAGAGCGCCCTGACAAATCGCGAACCGCTTCTTGGTCTTTCACGACCTGTTGGGAAAATAATCCCAATTTTTTTCGATTCCCTTGGATAAGTCGGCGCTGATAATTTTTTGTTGTACAGGCCAAGGGTTTATGGTCTGAGATTTAGCAAGTACCCCCCACACTGCCGTAGCTAGTCCCGGCCGCCAGCAAGAGCGTCGCACCAGCGAAAACTCAGCCACCAATTCGGACGTAGGTGGAATTGGCCCTTCTGTCCCGAACCTTCCTTTTCCTTTCGACTATTTTGACTTTTTCAAGTCGAAATAGTCCTTCCAAGGCCTCAAACACAACAAACTAAACATAACTATGTTATGCACAAAATATGTATGTATGGGTGGGGGGGGGTTGGACGAAAAAAAAAAAAAAACTTGGGAATGTGGTTGGGAATTGTTGGCTGCGAGCGGATGGTTGAAAAATGGAAGAGATTGCCAAGTCTTTCGTCGGTGCGGTGAATTTGTTTTTTGGAGAAAGAACGAACATTATCGTAGAAGAAAAGAAAAATCGGAAGTTTGGTGTGATCAAATGGCGAAATAGAAAATCGGAGTTTTTTTATAACCGGCTGAATCCAATAAAAAAAGAAAAAATTTTGAAGTTTTGAAAAATTGAAGAGGAAAATGGAAAAGTGGAGTGAATTCTAGAAGAGGAGTGAAATGGAGATTTCGAGAAGATCGGGAGTTTTGGAAAGTTTAATTAGCAAAATTTTGAAATAGAAAAGTTTGACAATTAATGTCGAGCCGAATAAATGCATATGCAAGTGAATTAGCAAAATTTTGAAACAGAAAAGTTTTTAAAAATGGTGTCGAGCCGAATGCATACTGTCGAGCCGAATGAATGCATGCGCGTGTGAATTAGCAAAATTTCCAAGAGCGAGTGAATTAGAAGAAAATTTGAGAAAAAAAGGAAAAGGAAAAAACGAACGAACCTGGGAAAAATCAAATCAAATTTAAAATTGAAATAAATATATAACATAACTAAATATGGTAAAATATGACAGACGAAGACAGGACGGGACGAAATTTAATTAAATAAAAATAAAATTTAACTATAATAAATCACAATAACAAAAAGAAGAAAAATTACGTAAATGGGGGTAAGTCTTTGGTTTTTATCCTAATTTTGTTAGCATTGTTTTCTTTCTTTAGTGAGTTTTTACAGCTTTCCTTGGGCCTTACGGCATAAGAATAGATTTTTTTTGTTGTAAAATGAATAAGGGCTAAAAAGAGTCCGTAAAAGTGAACCCAATCGTCTAGCTCCTTCGCCCCGAACCTATAAAAGGGGTCACGACGAACATTTCTTTTTAGGAATGTCGTGACTGAGGTAGGGTGGGCAGAACAGGGCGCCAACAACGCCAGGGCGCCCTGACAAATCGCGGAGCCGCGCCATCCAACAGCTTCTTGTTCTTTCACGACCTGTTGGGAAAATAATCCCAATTTTTACAATTCCCTTGGATAAGTCGGCACTGATAATTTTTGTTGTACAGGCCAAGGGTGTTGAAGTTGCGCGACAAGCGACGCAGTAATTTTGCGTGGTGCTGTACCACCGTCATTGTGCTCTACGCACATAGAACCCAGCCTGTATTCCTAAAACACGGCCTGTGTGTATGGAGCGCAGTGACTATAAAAAAAAAATATATAATAAATAAAAAAAAAAAAAAAAAATTTAAAAACTTGCAAGAATATTAAAAATGAATTCCTTTCTATAAATAATGAAATAACTAGAAAAATTTAAAAACATGCAAGAATATTAAAAATGAATTCCTTTCTATAAATAATGAAATAACTAGAAAAATTTAAAAACATGCAAGAATATTAAAAATGAATTCCTTTCTATAAATAATGAAATAACTAGAAAAATTTAAAAACATGCAAGAATATTAAAAATGAATTCCTTTCTATAAATAATGAAATAACTAGAAAAATTTAAAAACATGCAAGAATATTAAAAATGAATTCCTTTCTATAAATAATGAAATAACTAGAAAAATTTAAAAACATGCAAGAATATTAAAAATGAATTCCTTTCTATAAATAATGAAATAACTAGAAAAATTTAAAAACATGCAAGAATATTAAAAATGAATTCCTTTCTATAAATAATGAAATAACTAGAAAAATTTAAAAACATGCAAGAATATTAAAAATGAATTCCTTTCTATAAATAATGAAATAACTAGAAAAATTTAAAAACATGCAAGAATATTAAAAATGAATTCCTTTCTATAAATAATGAAATAAATAAAAAAATAAAACTTAAACTGACTTGACAAGGACAGGACGGAATGTAAATAAAATTAACATTTAAATATAAAAAAAAAAAACAAACAAAAAAACAAAGAAGAAAAAGGAAATGGAGTACCAGGAATCATAAAAGTATAAATGGGGTGAGTTCATTCATTATTATTTCCTTATATATTTTTTTCATTTTTTTTTAGTTCCATATATTTTTTTTGCCAGTTTTTTTTTGTCTTTCAGTTGGGTTTTTTTTTTTTGGTTCTTCTAAAAATGATTAACGGCTAATTGGCCATATAAAATGAACCCGAGCGTTTAGCTCCTTCGCCCCGAACCTCAAAAAGGGGCCACGACGCGAAAAATGTTTTCAGGACAGTCGTGGCTGAGGTAGGGTGGGCAGAGCAGGGCGCTATTAACACCAGAGCGCCCTGACAAATCGCGGAGCCGCGCCATCCAACCGCTTCTTGGTCTTTCACGACCAATTGGGAAAATAATCCCAATTTTTACCTACCCTTGGATAAGTCGGCGCTTACAATTTTTGTTGTCCAGGCCTAGGGTTTAATGGCCTGAGTTTAAGCAAGTACCCCCCCCCCACACTGCCGTAGCTAGTCCCGGCCGCCAGCAAGAGCGTCGCACCAGCTGAACTCAGCCACCAATTCGGACTTAGGTGGAATTGGCCCTTCTGTCCCGAACCTTCTTTCTCCTTTCAATTATTTTGACTTTTTCAAGTCAAAATAATTCTTCCAAGGCCTTAAACACAACAAGGGTTTATGGTCTGAGTTGGAGCAAGTACCCCCCCACCCTGCCGTAGCTAGTCCCGGCCGCCAGCAAGAGCGTCGCACCAGCTAAAACTCACCCACCAATTCAGACGTAGGAGGAATTGGCCCATTCTGTCCCGAACCTTTACCCAACCTTCAATTATTTTGACTTTTTAAAGTCAAAATAGTTTTTCCAAGGCCTCAAACACAACAGCAGACCTAAGCTGGTACGAAGACCGAAGAAACTCTACAATGAGAGTGCAAACTTTGCACAAGCTCCTGAAACCGTAGAAGAAGCAATGAACAGTGAAGAAAAGAATCATTGGATAGCCGCAATGAATGCGGAATACACATCTTTATTGGAAAACCAGACTTGGGAGATTGTTGATAGACCGAAAAACACAAAAATACTCACTAATAAATGGGTCTTCCGTATAAAACAAAATGAAGATGAAGAAATTAAGAGATATAAAGCAAGGATAGTGGTACGAGGATGCGAACAACGTGAGGGCATCGATTACAAAGAAGTTTTCGCACCAGTAGCCAGATACGAAACAATACGAACTTTTCTCGCTGTGTGTGTTGAAAACGAGTTTCATGTTCATCAAATGGACGTTATGACAGCATACGTACAAGGCGATTTACATGATGAAATTTATATGGAACAGCCAAGAATGTTTGAACACAGGAAACAGAAAACAGATAAAGTGTGCCGACTCCAAAAACCTTTATATGGGCTAAAACAAGCTGGAAGAGAATGGCACAAGAAGCTTGACGATTATTTAATAACCATCGGAATGAAGAACACTACAGCAGATCTCTGTGTGTATATCAACCATAAACATAAAACTATAATAGTCATATACGTCGATGATTTCCCGAACAACCATTTGCGCCCACTTTAAAACTGTGCACAGATACTATGCGCGAATGCGTACGTGGAAACAAGGCCTGTACGCAAATCTTGAAGAATAAAGAACACGTGCGCATTTGTACACATTGTGCATAACATGAGCACGTGCGCATGTGTACACATTGTGCATAACATGCGAGAATAGCCTTGCCTGGCTTCGATTACTTCGATGCGCCTTTAGCACGTGCGCATGTCAACACATTGTGCATGACATGCGAGTGTCAGTACGCCTGCATGAAAAACTTTCAAGAATAAAAGACGATCGCGTTACGTTATTGCTTTGGCTTGGAAGAGCCAGATTTGGGAGAGTATCATGTCATGGAATTTGGCATTGTTTAACTGAATCTTGAGTGAAGGTGACATATGTAATGTATAGTAAGTGCGCGCTTCAATCGAAAAAAGTTGAAAGTGAATAATTATAAAAAGAGGTAAGTTTATTAAAATATTAATTTAAATGTAATTAAATATTTGTTGCGGGGTTGCCTGTTCTTAAATTCATAGTCTGTATATTGATCGCATTGTCTTGTAAGACGAAAAAATTCAAGATATCGATTCTGTGGTAAAAAGCAATAAAAAATCATGCAGAAAAAAATTTTTTTTTTCCAGTACCATTCTTAGAACAAATTTCCATTACTTTGTAGATTCTTATATTAAATGATATATTATTATTGTGTTTTTTTCTGGGTAATTTTAATCGTATGCATGTATAATGAAACTTAATAAAGTGAATTCCATTGAAAAAAGTAAGGACGATAATATTTTGGATTACCCCCGATTAAGACGCCACAAGCAGGAACAAAATAAGGAAATATTTGAAGCTATATAATTTAATAATTTCACAATAGAAAGTAATTTCAAAAACGGTTGGTTTTTAACTAAAGAAAAAACAATTGTTAGATTTAAAAAAAACCCTTGTTGTAGTAAAAAGTAATATTATTCATATTTGCGGATATGAGCTTGAAAAAAGAAAGGAAAATTTTTTTGACACTCCAATATCTTCCAGTCAATTAGATATATACAGATGTTCTAGAATTGAAAATGGGAAAAAATATATGAAATAACAGAGGTAGACAAAAAACTATTTGGAATATATTTATATTTGGAATGAAAAAAAATGATATTCATTTAATATTTCTCCGTTTAATTCATTGTTAATTATAATATTTTGTATGTTTTCATAATTTTTATATGATACATTGCAGATGTTTTTACTTGTAGAGACTGTTGAAAACGGAGCCAAGACAGTTTCAACTGGACCTTCGAATTGGTATTTGGACCAAAAATTATATTGGCCGAACGAAAAGGGTGTAAGACTCTTAAAATTTATAAAAGGGAGGATGCAGCCACAAAAGGATTGGATAATATTAACAAATCCAAATATCCTCTAAAAGAATATAGGTAATATAGCATTTCCCAAATAAAGATACTTTTTTAACGCTCACTACTTTATTTTACTTAGCGGATTGTGCAGAAGCTGGCAAAAAAGAAGAACTGTATAGTAAATACACAAACACCGACAGCGAAATTGAGAGCCATCGAATCAAAAACAAACAAATTGATTCTGTGAATTATGATGCAGTATTTGATAAAAATAAATAAAATATCTACCATGATAGTACCGGAAATGTAGATACTCGTGGTTCTGACATCACAATATCTAACGTGGAAGGTATATCTCCAACTTCAACTCTTCTGACTTCTCCGTCTTCAATTGAGGATAACATCCCTGTAGTGTATAGGACAAAATCACAATATTTGATTTCAGAGAGCAGTTTCAAAAGAAAAAAATTTAGAGATAATTTCAGAAATCGATGAGCCTGCATCAAAATGTAAAAAAATGGATGCAACACCCAAAAAAGAAAACTTACCAAAGAAAATATGTATTCAAACTGAAAACGTTGAAAAAATTAAAACTGAAATTGATTGCATAAAAAAATGTTTCCGTAAAAAGAGGGAAACAAAATTTTCAGAGATTTAAAAGTCAGCAAAAAGGGTAATTAAAAAATAAAATATAAAATTAACTTTAAAACACATTTTTATTTTTATTTCTATTTCTTTTCTTTTTTTTAATTTTGTTTTGTATTTTGTAAGAAAGGAATATCATGCTTTAAATAAAACTTAAAAAAAATTATTTATTGGTTTTATAATTTTTCCTTTTTACTAGCTACCTGTAGTTGAAAAAGTCAAGAAGATGAATTTCCATTGAATGGCCTTGTTAAATGTGTACAGTAAATGCTGCACTCATTTGGCATACTCTTTCAATAGTTTTGCGTTTTACTTCTTACTGGCACATGGCGTTTACTCGTTCTGTGCACATTACTGGTCAAAAAGTCGAACACAAATAAGGCGAATGTACACACACACTGCTTGTCGAATATTAACCCTTACTTTCGCGTCTAACACATTACTGGCAAATATTACTTACATGTGTAGCACCCTTTTGTCCAACTCAGTCATACACTAACTAATGTGCACGACTCATATGCGTCAAGGCGTTTTATTTACAGCGCCGTTAATTGCGCCAAGCACGAGTCAGTCGCCATCATGCGCAATTTTTGTGCACAAGTGGACACATCGTGGACATTTTATGTGCACAAAACTCTAAATGGTTGTTCGGGTTTACTATTGGCATCAGAAAGCCTCAGCGAATTAAACAAACTTAAGGATAAATTAAAGGAAAAATTTCGAATGAAGGATCTTGGAGAGCTGAGCAATATTCTTGGTATCACAGTTATACGAGAAGGTCAAACTGGAAAAATCAGAATCACACAAGAGAAATATAGTAAGGACTTGTTATCGAAATTTAGCACGGAGAACTGCAAACCCGTCTCTACACCAATCGAAAGCAGTCATCGATTATCAAAAGAGATGGAACCATCATCAACCGAAGAAATAGACTACATGAAGAGAGTACCATACAGAGAACTAATAGCAGGGTTAATTTACCTTTCGAACGCAACGCGACCAGACTTAGCGTATACCGCCAGCACTTTTAAGCCGTTTTTGTCACAATCCTGGAAAACGTCATTGGGACTTAGATAAACGAGTCTTGCGTTATATTCAAGGCACTTCAAACTACGGTATAACGTACATTAATCCTGTCCCGGTAACATCACTATTTTGGCTGGAGGACCAATCAGCTGGAAGTCACAAAAGCAAAAATCAGTGGCACTATCGACGATGGAGGCCGAATATATGGCTTTATCAGAAGCAACTAGAGAAGTTATATTTCTACGAAAACTTTTAAGCGATCTGGACTTCGGTAACTTGCTTCGTGATGCAACGCACATACTCTGTGATAATCAGAGTGCCATACAACTAAGTCAAAACCCCGTACATCATGGAAGAAGTAAGCATGTGGACATTCGCTATCATTTCTCACGAGAAGCGCAAGAACGAGGTGATATCATATTAGGCTACATCTCAACAGCGGACATGGCAGCGGATATCTTAACAAAAGCTCTACAAAAAGTAAAACATTTGAATTTGATTAACTTATTAGAGTTAAAATCACTTGAAAATTAATTGATTAACGTAACGTACAAAATTATAAAAATGTTAACTTGTTCATTTTATTTGCAATGAATTACTTGAATTTGAATTAAGAGAAAATATAAATGAACATATAAATTAAAATTAATGTAACCAAAATCAAGTTCGTTGATAGAGGGAGTGTTAGACTGAACGCAGCCCATATCACCGAACTGTATTTGGCACATATGGCAATACTATTACAGACAATAAAGTGACGCTTCGTCTTCTGCATCCGACATGGCAAAACGTGTTTTTCTTAGATAAAAGCGTACAAAAGTACAAAATATTTAAAGTTTCTTTTTTTTATTCTTCTATTGCCACTAGGGTAAAGTACCCATTGGCGAGCCCCCCGCCCAGTGGCGAGCCCCCTTACAATACATTTATATATAACTAGAAAAACGGTAGCATACGGATATATTAACTATTTTGAGATATTAGCTTTGTATGTTCTACATATGTATTTAACACTTGTGCAATTTTGAAGGCAACGCACTCATATGAAGTTGTAAAGGCGTGATTAAAAAGTGTCTTCGAATGCTGTAATTTCTTATCAAATTTACTAAGAAAGTGCTGATTTCTTTTATTTTTGTGTTTTAAGTGCTGTTATTTATGTTGATGAAAATAGTCTGTTAGTGCTAATCTCCTATTATATTATATAATTAATTGTATTTTTCCATTATATTTTTCGTTTTTCTCCGAAAGTCGAGGGGGCTCGGTACTGGATAGTAAATATTTGAAGTTTCCAGTCACGAGCCCCATGGCTCGTTACTGGTAATATTGCATGATTGCACTGATCCCAGTCTCGAGCCTTCTCATATTTAATGAATAGATTTAACGTTTAAGACCTTTAGATTTATTTTAAATTTGGCAGACTTAAGGTAGAATATGGGTTCTATCAACAAGACAGCCAAATTCTGTAATATCCTTGAGGAACTTTGCAAAATTCTTTGCATGCAAAAATTTAAATTGTGAAAAATTTTGATTTCTAGATATCAGAAACCGAAAATGACCTTGTTTTTTTGTTTTGAACACTCCTTCCTCCCCTAATCGGACTTACTTTATGACTGCACCTCGTATTTATTGTCTGGATGCCTGGATAATACTAACTACAATCTTTCTTTACTTTTACTGCAGCTTTACTGGACAAACATTTAAAATTTAAAATTGGGTTACCGGATTACTTGGAATTTATATCACATACGTTATGTGGGAGTTTGTGGGAACTTGCTCATGTGGAATTTGATGTGTTGTCGGGTTCGGCAGGACCATATTCCATATGCTAATTCGTAACTCGCGCGAGAACCTTTTCCCTGAACTTGAAGAGTACAGAACAGGACCCTTAAACAAGGACAAACTGGCACCCCTTCTCTGGGTTGGCCAGACAAAGCCCGTTCGCTTCCTTTTGTGCTGGGGTTTAAAACGGTTTCTCCACGGGGAAAAACAGTAACATTAATGTTTCCAGGTATTAAACAAACCTGGCTAGTCGATACACTTTGGCACCCTTAGGTGCGATTGTTCTAGCCAGGAAAGCTCCACGCATCGGCATCCCCAGATGCCATGAGTGAACACAACCTTTTTATTTAAGCAAAGACCCGCTGCTTGTAGTACAATAGCACGACCATGCGTTGACCACTATACAAGCACAACAACTTGAAACAGTGATTTGGAATGGCAACCTAAGATTGAAGTAAAATCTTCTTTTTTTTTAATTTACCTACAATATGTATGGTATGTAGTTGAAAAAGAGAACAATACTTCATCCTCAATAGTAACTTTTCAATTTTCTAAAAGATTATTGAAAATTTTTTGTTACAAACAATAAAAGAAAAGTCAGCATTTGACCATTTCCAATGTAACGGAAATTTGAGTCCAGTACATCACGAATTGTCTGATCGATTATTTGACAGCCAACTACGTATAAAAAAGTCGGACGAAAAATCACTGAGTCAATCATATCCAGCAAACATTTTGTTCCGAATTAATCGGAATTCCGATAAATTCGAAATATTTCGGAAGACAAATGACGAGAGTGAGTTTTAAAATTTATATTTTCCGATTACTCGTACCGAATTCGGAAGGAATTCGCTTCATTGGACATAGAAAAAATTTGAAGCTTCTTCATCAGCTTGTTCTTCTGACAGTTCTGTCCGTAATCGTAACGAACTCGGATGACTTAGCGAACTCATTTAGATGATGCAATAACTGCGAAGAACTTGAGCGATTTACGCCACAAAGAGTTTTGTCAGTAGCGAGTGAAAGTGTTTTTTTTTAATGAAGTGTATAAATAAAAAATTTTTTTTTGGTTCATTTGTACACATTAAAAGGTAAGATTTAATAATAATAAATATATATATACCTATTTACAAAATATGTACTTATAGTTCAAAAAGAAGTTTTTAATTAATAATTAAATAATTGCCTTCAAATATGTAGATATGTACCTAGATGCTACATACGTTGACTTATAATATAAAATATTGGCTCGAACCATTCTTACTTATAGTTTTCATAATTTTGGTGAAATTAAGCTGTATTCAATTTGCTTTTTGTTATTTGTAATAGGAAATGTCGAGGCAAAATTCCCATAAATCCGTAGTCAGGGAGGCTAAAAGATTATTAAGCTTGTATTACACTGTATGACCCCGCTGTCAAATTGCAGTAATATGCAATGCGAAGTAGGCGAATACAAATAAATCTCACTGTGAGATTTATGAATTTTGGGCCTACTGTTTGCTGTCGTATGAAAGGTCCAGTCCGTGATAAACATTGTCGCACTCATTGTCGTTATGTACAATTTCGTCGGTGATAGGCTCAGATAGCATGTGATCTCCTGCATCGTTCAGGGTTGCGAGTATCTCACGAAGATCATCGGTACTTATTTTTTCAATGGTACAGCCATGTTTCACAGAGTGAATATACCGTATACTGTATACTGTAGGATAACCTAACCGCTCTTTAATCAAATGAGAGTCCTCAATTCCTTGTAGCACATTTAAGAAACGGGATTGTATATATGATGCGGAATATTGACTACACGCTCTTGCACTAGTCCTGTTTCCTGAATCTTAGTCAAAACGGATATTAATCGAGCATGCACGTAATTAATAGGATAGCTGTTCTCTTCAAGGATGCGTAACCATATGGAAATCGCATGCCCATAAAATATTATATCTGAGCATAAAAGCACTTCTTTGAGCCTCTCCTCAACATATCCGATTTTTTGTATGTCATTGCAGGAGCTTAAAAAATTATGAAATCGGAAGGAGGAATTGAGTTTTTGACACCACCGCGTCAGGAAACCTCGTTCAGTTCTATAAACAGTCATCTCTAAATAATTAACTGAATGAGTAAATTCATGTTCCTTTTCACATGATAATGTAAAGGGGTTAATCATAGATTATAAAAATAATTAGAAATCTGTTCAGAGTTAAGATTCGTCCTATACTATTGATGGAATGCGATTTCGTTTTGTTTTAAATCGACTATCTTATTGAATTAATAGCGAAACCCTTTATTTTGTTAATTCGAACAGATTTCTAATTGAATTAAATAGACATCTCGTAAAACGAATTTATTTCCGTTCAATTTCCATAATCTTGTTGGATCGTGCACATTTGATCAGTTCCTTTGTTTAGTAGATACAGTAAGTGGTGACACGGAATGCTTTCAAAATGGAAAATTCGGAATTAGTGTTCCTTGTCAATGATGACCAAGATGATGACAGTGAAATTTTGTGTTCGATGTCATGCATGACTTATTTGAAGGTATTTGTGCGTACGATATTTGAAACATTCTGTTGTCGTTAATCAGTTCAAATATCATATCTCTTGAAGTTCTAAATAGCCGGAAAATGTTATTCCAATACGGCGAAACCGAAAATGGAAATTTGTCACCACCTCTTCTTATTGAAAGATTAAAATCCTTCAATTTAAAAATGACTGCAAAAGAATGCTGGACATTTACACATTTCTTACCATTAATGATAGCTGATATCATACCGCGAACTAGTTCACCGTGGAAACTATTGTGTTTGTTAATACAAATTATTGATTTAATTTTAATGTCTGAATTTAGCGATGAAAATATAAAAAAACTACAATCTCTTATCAAAAATCATCATTCACTATACATACGATTATTTGGAGATCTCAAGCCGAAACACCATTTTCTTTCGCATTATCCCGCTTTGATTCAAAAATGTAGTCCGCCAAAGTATATTTGGACCTTTAGATTTGAGGGGAAAACATAGAAGCTCTAAGACATATGCTCACAATACATGCTCCAGAGTTAATATACCCTATAGTTTGTCTGTAGAAGCTGGTTTGAAATTTTCAAAATTTCTTTTAGATTTCAAAAACGGCTTTGATAAGGAATTTTTATTAGAAAAATCCGAATTAATTGATTTGACACAGCTTGATTTATACAGACATGATTTATTGCCATTTTCAACCGAACAATTAAAATTAACAACTGCTGCAAAGTCTGGTACAATATTACAATAATGAAATGAAACAGTACAAAATTTTCTATTTGGTTGTTATTGCCTCATCTTTATATGTTATTACGAATGAAATTAAATTAAAAAGTTTTGAATACCACTTTCAATCATATGAAGTGGGTGGACAAGTGAATAAATTAAATATGAATGAAATAGAAAATTTCACGAGTCCTCCCCTTCACATATACACATCAAATAATGGAAAGGTTTACATAAGAAATAAATATTTATAAGCCATAAAGTTTAGTGTTATACCATGTTTCCACTACACTTTAATCTTATGTAATGTACATATAATGTTAATTGAATATGTAATGTATAATTTGTATTTTATTATAATGAAGTAAAATTTGTTTTAAATTCAAAAATATATACGGACTTTTTACTTATATATACGGACTTAGAAATAAACATGAGTCTTTTTGATTCAAAAGGAATTTCGAATTATATTTCGAGGTGAAACTCGATTTAAATAAATTACAAGCTCGTATTGATTCAATATGAGGCAAGTTTGAAACAAATAAAGATCTATTTAAATTAAATGAGAAGATATTGTTAGATTCAACTAGACCATCTTTTTTATTGCCAATTCGTATTATTGATTTGAAGGGACGCACCATAAAATCAAATATAAAGTCGCTTTTGATCAAAATAAGAAAATATATCATAAAATCATAGGATTCGCTTTGATTTAAAAAGAAACCGCGCCGAAGCAAAATCATATTTGATTCCGTTTGAATCAAAGTTGTATTTTTTGATTTTACTCGAAAATTTTTCTGAGTGCACCTACACTCTTAAAGAAAGGAAGAAAAAAACAGTTATGTTGACTAGCGAAGACCCAAAAAGTGCAAGCACAGATGAGATTCTTGAAGCACTGAACCATTGTTCAAAAGTGGCCTACTCAGTTAGAAATTTTTTGACCGTGTGGTCGAGGAAGGCCATGAAAAAGTAGTAGTATTGAGGACCTTAAATTAAATTTTAGTAGGTTATGTAACCAAATAGTTAAATAGGAGAATGTTAAAAACCAAGGGATCTCCCAATGTTGGTGTGGGCTATTTAGACGGACTCCACTGTGTCCAGCTAAATTACCCACAATATCGAAAGCAATAAAATTGTAAAATGCACTTAGCATCACAAAAATAAAAATCGACCGTTAGGTTACCTTTTGCGCATAATTTTGTTGAGATGACTTTAGCATCAACCATGTACCGTTAGGTCACCTTTTGTTCATCGCTGAAATATTTGAAACAAATTTAGAGTGGGACAAAACCAAATGTAATTTTTGTAACTATAAATAAGCTAGTTAGGATAGAATAAATTATCAGAGTTGAATTATAACTAGAAGCGAGCGGGCGTTTTATTTGGACCACAGCAATAGACGAATCGTTTCAGTTCTTATCAGAACTGAACGATAATTAAAGAGTAAATTATTCAAGCTGTTCAAATTGGAATGTAGGTTATTACATCTTATACCAAGAGTAAAAAACCACGGCTCTTCTCAGAGCCAACGCAGCAGCCGTGCCGAACCGCCAATTGCCCCCGGACGCAGGCGATATCAGGTCCGTTGTCGCCCCACGCCCCCGGCCGCAGGCGTTTCTTAGTAGCCGTGCAGAACTGCCACTCCCCCCAGGCGCAGGCGATATCAGGTCCGTTGCTGCCGCTCGCTCCCAGACGCTGGCGACCTTCTTGCCGAAGTCCGTCGCGACTTTCACCGTCGCGGCTAACCCGTGTGGAGCTCCAAACAGAGGTGCCGCTACAGTTGGAATTGCCAAAAGTTTGTACACGCCTCCTGAAATTGCAGTTTTGAGTCAAGATGTGTTAAATGTCGTGAGGACCACGATGGGGCCAGGGCCCCCATAGCACTAGTCCTGGGGAGAAAAAATGGCTACTCTAAAGGCAAAAGCCAAGGTCTGCAGAGAGGAAAGGAGATCCTTTGTGAATATGTCCAGTTAGGAATTTCAGGGAGGAGGGGCAAAGCCACTTTCTCGAATTTGAATGTCAAATCCAGTCCTTCTAGGGAACATATTGGTCCTGAAAACTTTGTAAGACAATCTAAGGGTCCGTTTCGGAAAGAGAGGTGGCATACCTGGAATAATTCTTGCACTTCTGCGAAAATACAGCTTCATAATGCTGCAAATCATTGTACTTAACGTTAGGTCGCTAGTATCCAAGAGCAAGAGAATAAGCTTTATCGAATTTGTGGATCACCATAAATCGGATGTTGTTATGGTAAGTGAGACCTGAGACTCACGTCAATTCTGACAGGTTCTATATCTCGAACTCTAAAATTTACAGAAACGATTCCAATAGGGGAACGTTACTACTCATCAGGCAAAATCAAAATCAGACATAATTTACTATTCGTAAACACTTCAAATTTCTTTAGTCAAGACCAACATGGATAAAAACAGGCAGATGGACCAAATTCACGGCCTTGATGATGCATTTCAGAAAGCCCTGAATGACTTCAACTTAAAGGATCTCAACAGCCCACTCAGTATTTTCTACTCAATTCTCACTTTTGAAAAGTTCGTCGATGACTTAAGCTCAAAATCCATTGAGGACATTAAATCTGCTGCACTAGTAAAAAACAAGGTCGCTCTGGACAGAGCAGTATCTACTGCCATTACCAATCAATCCGTCATCTACCTCAGTTCCATGAGACGTGAAAGAGATGGATTCAATATAGACTCCCTGGCAAATCCAGACCAGAAGGAAGAGCCCCACGAGAAACCAACACAGGCCGCAATCACAGGGAAGAAAAGACCAGTCACTCCTCTAGTAAGCAATGAGTCAACAAATCTCCAACCCAAACCGTCGGGCAGAGTCTCAACCAGGTCCGGATCAAACAAACCCTCCATCCCGGGTCCAAAAACCAAGGGTCCTACAAGTGGGGCTGTTCGATTTGAGGATCAAGAAAATGAAAAGTTCCCTCGAGGGAAATGTCCACCAAATCTCTTTATTGCAAATTTGAAACATTCTGTTATTGAAGGATATATCAACTCAACCAACTTTCTTCCTACGGATTGGCAGAATCTAGTTATTGATGCTGTCCGTGCCTGGGAAACATTGAACTATCTGATCGTTTCAGATATGAATAAGAGATATCATTCACAGGGGATTGATGTGTCTGCTCAGGAGACCCCAGTTACTTCTCTTACCTTTGAAACATTAACAAAGACCCTGAACGAGAATATTTCAAGGACGATTAAAGAGTGTTTGGATTCAGAAAATAAATCGACCAGATCATCTCAAAAATCCAGCATTGAAAACTTGAAGTCAGGAATGGGAGGGAGTAATGAGCTTCATGGAATAATTTTACGCTTGGACGAAAAGGTAGATAACTTGGTTACGGCAGTTGTCAAAAAAACCGGAGAAATTGCTCCTTATAGACAAGCGCCTCCTGCCATGGCCTCAATAATGGCTCCCCCCTCTTACCCGACCACCTCGGAACGACCCAAGAACACGAGAAAGCGTGAGAAGTTCGACTTCTTTGATTAGTAAATTTAATGCGACCTTAAGGTCTGTTTAGAAATCTGATTGTTAGAGATGTAAGTCTACCCCTGGGTCCTATACCCTGGTCGTCTGCCTCTATAGATTTACAGTGACTCACAAAACTGTTCATAAAAACGAAAAATTCCACGTTTTTTATATAAAAGCAAAACAACTGCGTTTTCTAAGACACTGTACCCTCACAAATTTTTGGAAATCATGTAACGCGATACTTCATGGGAATTTTATGCAAATAGTGTTGCAAAGAGTACAGTTGTTTACAGTTGTTTGGATGCAGTGGTGTGAACAGTTTTGCGTCCTTAACGAAATATTTTAAATAAAGAGAGAAAATAAATTTTTTGGTTGATATTTCGGTGAGCTAGTAAATTATTATGTTATAACAAAAGGAAATAATTTAAATTAATCTAATAGAAACGAAAATTAACCTAAAGGAAAAATGCCAAAAGCTATCAAAAAGAACGTGAAGGCAGCAATTGTTCTTGACCTTCAAAAGAATTGCTGAAAAGTACTCTGTATCAACAGGATTCGTAAGCAAAATTAGAAAAACGGTAGAGGATTTGCGCGAAACGAACCCTGGTGGGTGACAAAGAAAGCTGTCCGCAGAGACAGAACGTTGTATCAAAAGATTGATTATGACTGAAGCGGTAGATACAGCTGTCCAAGCCAACGAGGTAATCCGCACCACTTTAAATGTTACAGTTTCCAATGATACTCTTCGAAGATGAATTAAACAAAATTTTAAAGCAAAAGCAAAAAAAAAAACACTTCTAACTGACCGCCATAAAAAGGCGAGGCTTCAATTTGCCAGAAAATACAAGAACTGGACGCCAGAAGAATGGAAGTTGGTTACATGGTCTGACGAGTCAAAAATAAACAGGTTATGTTGTTCAGATGGGCGGCATTGGACGTGGGTAAACAGGTCCGTTGGCTTACAAGAACGTAATATTCAAAAAACCTTCAAATTTGGAGGTGGCTCATTAATGGTTTGGGGATGTTTCAAAGGTAATCAAGTTGGAATTTTACGACGTATAAACGGTATTATGCGAGCAACTGACTATATTAATATATTAGAGGACTCATATCTACCAAGTCTTGATAGATTCGGTTGCGAATCTGGAGATAGCTTATTTAAGCAAGACAACGATCCGAAACATACTGCTCGCATAACGGCCAAATGGCTGCAAGATCATAATTTGAGACTCTCTTGAGACTCTAAAATGGCCCCACAATCGCCGGATCTCAATCCTATAGAGAATGTGTGGGGTTATTTGAAAAGAAGGGTAATTGCAGGCAACAATGTTCCAAAAAACTGCGAAGAACAAGCTTGGAATGAGATTGATCCACAATATTTGGAGAACTTGTTAGGAAGTATGCCAAAAAGAGTAAAGACTGTAATCCGTGCCAAAGGCGGGCACACTAAATATTAAATAAATAAAAAAGAAACTTGACTATTTACTTAGTCACAGGAGAGATGCAAAAGTGTTCACAAAACAATTTTTTTATTTTAATTCTAGAAAAAAGGATTGCTGTTATTTTTCAGTTTTTAATTCTCTACAATATAATCTATTTTCTGAAGTAATGTTATTTTATGAAAACTGTTAATTTGTTATAAATACATATGTAGATTTTCCCAAAAATCAATTTCAATAAATTTTTATGAACAGTTTTGCGAGTCACTGTACTTACCTCTCCTGGCATTGAACAAAATCCTTCTTGTCTCAACCATCTTCAATCCAAGCACCAATAAACTGACCTTACATAGAGGCCTCTCTCTATGCTTTTAACGACTTTTGCTTCTGTAACCTCTTTGACTTTGTAATTGTGGGGGGCGATCTGAACGCAAAGCATATGGACTTGGCAAACCCAATCATTAAAAGCATTGGTCGTACACCAGACTGGTGGCGAAAAAAATTTTTATAACGTCACATTAAACAGTCAAATCTTCGCGGTTGGAACGTCGATTCGGGTTTTCGCGGCAATATTTTCAAGTTTTAGCATTAAATTAGTGGTTTTTCGGTAAGTTAAAGTGGTGTGAAAGTGAATGAAGTGTGTTCTTAAGAGCTTAAGAACATTTTTTTTAACATTTAAGCTCATTAAATGGTTTTTTTCGGCTCATGTTTCGTTTATAATGTCCCTCCGAAGTGGCAAGCCGATCTTAGTGAAAGGAAACCGTACCAACATAAATAAAATATCAACATAAATCATATAACGCAACACTAAAGAGTTATGATATTCCAAAAACTAGTTTTGTTTATATTCCTGCCCGAGCTAATAAACAAAATGTAGAAAAATCTAAAAAAAATACAAAACTAGCTTAATATCTTTTACAAAACCGTAGGAAAGGAGCAGGAATTAAAGAACTGCTAGTGACCACTTTCAAGGTTCAGATCGCACCGTATTTTAAATCAACTTGTACCAAAGGAAAGCAACATTTCTAAACAACTCATACAGCTATCTACGATACTATAGTTTCAACATAAGAAATGCTTTCATATAGACGACCGCAATATGTATTGTACTCCGGTGACAGAACTATACATTCCAATTTGAAAAGAAGAAGTGTCGGTGTTTGGTGTAGAAGATATGGAGATTTATGAAAGAACTCGTGATAAGCAAAAATTATATACCTGATAGATCGAGAAGATACTCTTAATACTACTCTCACCTTTATAAAATCAACTGAAAACATAACTGATATATACAATTCGAATACCGATGTACATAAATCAATTCCAAAATTCAATCAAAATTTCAAAATACCAAATGCCGTTTATAAATTCAAATTGTATAAAGGCTTCGGCATAGGATAACGCCTCATGGAATGTAAGGCGTATTGACTAGATATATTTTACAATTTTCTTTATAATATTATCATAACTAATTTTAAATTTACTTAATTCTTATATTCCTTAAAAACTAACTACGAATATAATTAAACAAATTATATACATTCCTATTTAAACAAAAAATAAAAACGAAGTGAGATCATTGAACATTTTCCGATGGTTTTTGTGTTTTTTGATAGTTTCGGTGAACTTTCGACGTACACGATTTTTTCAGAGTCGGATAATGCGAATATAAATGATCACTTAATTCCGGAACAGATTTGAATCGTTCCGGACAGAAAACGCATTTTCGTGGCAGACCCAAGCATCGATAGTAGCCAAAATGACCTATTCGATGATGGTGCATGTTTTTAATTTCACGAAATTTCATATCGCAAACGCCGCATGCGAATTCTGCCGAGGCTATTCGTATATCATTAGATATGTACTCACAGTATGTTGCTACGTATTTGCTGCTTGTTTTCCGATCGTTGTTGGTAATTGGAAAGTTAAGCTGTTCAATTTCAGGATCAGTACCATCACATGATGGCTTTTGATCAATTGATTTTTGTTCCTTCGATCGTATTAGTTTTAGAGACGGTGCTTTTGTTGATGATGACGACGGCTTCGATAATGCAAGTAGCCGTTTTCTCTGCACAGCTGAAAACATAAAACAGTAAATTATTATTTGTCGTGATATATTGTACTTTGTAGTCTGAGTGGCTTAGTGGCTAGAGCACCTGCCTTCGGAGCACCTGATACCAGGTTCGAATCTGCTTGGCGACAAGTAATTTTCGAGAATGGAATTGGGTGCCGGACTATCAGTTCAATCAGCTGTAAATGAGTACCTGAGTTAAAATCAGGGTAATAATAACGAACGAAAGTGTGGCTGACCACTTCACCTCCTAGTGTTCCGTTGGTCTCGCAAGTGTGGAAAATGCGGAAAAATGGTAAAAGATGGTGATAACGCTGTAAAATGTGATGGCTTTTGTCAAAAATGGTATCACATAAAATGTGTCAAGGTAAGTGAGTCGGAATACAACAAAATACAAACCCTGGAGAAAACAGTGATATGGATGTGCGATGGGGACAGGGAGCTTATACGAAAATTAGTAACTAACCATGTTGGGGAATTGCTAAATGACACGAATTTGATTAAAAGCATATCGGACGATGTAGAAACCATCAAAAAAGAACTAACCTCATTGAGAGGAGATGGTACAATAATTAATAATCCACTGACATATGCAAAAGTGGCGGCCGGGCTTGATAAGCCACGTGAAAAATGTTATAAAGGCATAATAGTCAAGCCATTACAAGAACAAAATTCGAATGACACCTTGAAACTTATCAAAAAACACATAAAGCCAAAGTCACTAAAAACTCCAATGCTTTTGATGAAGCCAGTGTCAAATGGTGGAATCATAATAAAAACTCAAATGAGGAGAATACCAGCAAGCTAATGTCAGAACTGCAGGCAAAGTTATCAGAAAACTGCACAATGTCGCTGACTAAGCCGAAAAATCCTCGGCTTGTTATTTATGGTCTCGAAAAGCAATATTCCAGTGAAGAATTACTAGAAGAGATAAGTAGCTTAAACTATGGGATAGATGATAAAGACAAATTAAATGTAATACATACCAAGCAAAATATTCATTCGAAAAAATGGACTGCTTACATTGAAGTGACGGGAAGTCTTTACAGTGGAATAGTGGATAAGTTTATTAATATAAATTTCCAGTCGCACTATATACGAGAAGACTTCAATATCTTAAGGTGTTTTAAATTTTAACCACTTGGCGAAAAATTGCACTGCAGACTGCAACACGTGCGCAAAGTGCTGAGGTAACCACATGACGGGTAATTGCCAATCTCCGAACATAAAATGTGTTAACTGTACGATAGATTTCAGTCAGAATGTAATCATAGGTCAGACAGCTGGGAATGTCCGGAATATAAGAAAAGGGCCAGAGCAGTGCAGCAGAAAACAGATTACTACATAAAAGAACTATGAGCAAATTAAAAATATTATATGCGAATTTGAGGAGTATTAGAAATAAAATTCCGGATATTGAAATATACCTCGAAAAACACCAGGATATTGATATTTTAGTTTTCGGAGAAACATGGCTATATAACACAGAAACATCATTTTTCCAATTAAAAGGTTATAATGCAGTACATAATTGCAGAGAGCAGGGTAGGGGTGGAGGCACTGCAATATTTATAAAAGCCGATTATAATTTCAATACAATCGAAACAAACATCAAATACAACACAATTGTGCTTTCAGTTAAATTAAGCACGGGAGATGTCAAAATAGCTACCTTTTATAAATCCCCGTCAGAAACACTAGAACTTTTCATTGAACACTTGGACCAGCTATACTGCACTCATGCAAAACTATTAACACTAGCAGATACAAATATTGACACACTAGTAAATAATTCGATCAGGCAGGAGTATGAGGGAATGTTGACAATAAATAACTGCATGTTGCTAAATACGACTGTGCCGACGAGAGTGAATAGAGATACCGCCACACTAATTGATCATGTAATAACGAATGATAGCTCCATTGGATCATCATATAAAATTGATATGAGTGATTGGGCGGGGCTAGACCATAAAGTGATTACTCTAACACTCAGTAAAAATTCAGCACGGAAAGGTAAAATGACTAAAAAGACTATTCAAATTCTAAATCGGGAAAAATGTATAAATATAGTTGAAAACAGAATAAACAGCCGGGAACACCATACAATTGAAACACTGGTCTCTGATATTACGTCTGCTAAATCTAAAGCAACTACATCAAAAACTGTACGCATAAGAAGTAACGCTTCATGGATTACAAAAGAGATACTAGATGTTATAGAAATAAAAAACAGAATATACAGTAAACTTCAAAATGACCACGACAATCAACAGCTTAAATCTGAATATAACAGTTTTAAAAACAAACCGACTAAACTGATCAAGGAAGCAAAAACCAGTTAATTCAGTAACTCATTCAAAAAAGCAGCTGGAAATAGTTTCAAAATTTGGAAAGTTATCAGGGAATCTTTAGGGAAAGGTGCGGATGGATCGAATGAGAACAAGGGAATAGCTGAGGTCAAATCTGAGTTGGGTACTATTACAAATAGTGAAGATATTGCTAACGAATTAAATAGACACATCGATAGGAGAAAAATTAGCGAACAACATGAAACAAAACTATGATTTTAATAACATTCGAAGAATTAAAAACAAATCTAATCCTAACTCGACATTTCTAATGCCTACGACAGCAGAAGAGATAAGATCGATAATAACATCACTGAGATCAAACACATCACCAGGGATTGATGGTATAACTACAAATAACATCAAAATAATAAAGAATGTTATCGCTTCACCAATGGCACAAATAGTAAATCATATCCTACAAACTGGTGTATTTCCAAGATCTTTGAAAGTGGCATTAATAACTCCAGTCCACAAAGGCGGCGATAGAACAGATCCAGAAAATTATCGTCCTATAGCACACCTGAACGCAATCAGCAAAATAATAGAAAAAGTAATAAACACAAGAATAACAAATTTCATACCACGAACAAGAGGCTTTGATGAGAATCAATATGGATTTCAAGCTAAGAGTAATACGACATCAGCAATAATAGATGCTATTAACTATATAAATAAAGGTCTTGACGAAGGGAACTATGTAGCTGGTATATTTGTTGACCTGAAAAAAGCATTCGACACAGTAAATCATGATATACTTCTAGAAGTATTGGATGAACAGGGTATTCGCGGAAAGGCAAAAAGCCTAATAAAAAGCTACCTCAGCGACAGAATATATACGACAAAAAATTTTGATAACTACAGTAACGAGATGCACGTCAACGTCGGTATACCGCAGGGATCGATAATAGGACCAACAATGTACTTACTTTATATCAACAATCTACGTGAAGCAGAGCTATTAGCAAAGTATGTTATATTCGCCGATGATACTTTATTACTCTACAAGGAAAGGAATCAAACCAATTTGGAAAATAACATAAACAATGATCTAAAGAAATATGGTGATTGGTTGTTGGGAAACAAGCTAACCGTGAATACGATGAAAACCAATTACATGGTTTTTAAACAGAAAAATAGGGTAGACATTAAAATAAATCCCATTATGCAACTCACTTCGATACAACGAATAAAAGAAACTAAATATTTAGGAATTACAATTAATGAAAACTTATCTTGGACAACTCATATTCAAAACTTGTGCAAGAAAATAGCACCTTTTATTGGAGCACTGAGGAGAAATCAGTTCCTGGCAGTAAGAGTTAAAGAACTTGTCTATAACTCTCACATTATTTCTCTTCTAAGCTATGGAATACTAGCATGGAGTCAGACAGCTCAATATAACATTAATAAACTAGAGAGACTTTTAAACAAAAGTATTAAAGCGGTATACAACCTACCAAGAACAACATCGACTACAGAGTTATATAGGATGACAGGAAAACTTAACATAAAAGATATAATAGCAGTAGAAGGAGCTAAACACATTTATGCAATTAGGAAACAACAACGAAAATCGTCAACTGCACTTATAACTTGTAGCGAAATACACCACTATAATACACGAGCAGTGGAACACATAAGAGCCCCCCAAGCACGGACGGATAGAATAAAGAAGGACCCAATAACGGTTGCAATTACCTTGTACAACCAGCTGCCGCAAATTTTAAAAAATGCTGATTACGAGCGATTTAAAATGCTACTCAAAAAACATATGAGAGAGGTGAAAAGTACAAGTTTAAACTAAAACTAAACTTAAATGGACTTGATAACCATTACCTAGCCATACACACTTCCATTTTCCGAACTCCCATTTCTCTCGAACTTATGCTATACATAGAGTGAACTTAACTTTCTTCTTCTTTTTCTTTGCACTCACTTTACTTTATTTAGTTATTTATTGTTATTATTATTATTATTATTATTATTTTTTTTTTTTTTTTTTTTTTTTTTTATTACTTTATTATTTATTTTTATTTTCAATTTTATCACTTTTTTTCTTTTTTTTATTAATTTTATTATTATTTCACTATTTTTAATCTAATTTGTTTATTTAATATTGTTATTATTATCATTATTTGTTATCTTTATTTTATTTTATTTTATTATTATTATTATCTTTATTTTATTTTATTTTATTATTATTATTTTTTTTTTTCTTTTAAATTTCTTATAATTTTTTAATTTTGCATGCCTTTTTGGTTTGCTGCATTTGTGTTTCCCCTGATACCAGTACTCGGTACTGTCTGGGGAGCACTTTGGATACGCCAAAAGAATCTGGGGTGAGATTACGTAACTTGGTTCGAGTGTTTGTTTCGAGTTTGAAATAAAAATGGCATTACCGAACTCTGTTTCGACCTAGATAACTTTGGTTCAAGGTTTTGCTTCGAGTTCGAAAAAATAGTTGGCATTCTGTATTTTGTTCCGACCTGTCTTATGAGATTGATACGAGCGAATTTTGGTCGGTAACTACTTGGCTGTCGAGTACAAGCTTAAAATACCTTCAACGATGTAAGTTTTCGTATATTTCTTTGTATTATTTGTTCTAATACTTGAAATATTGAAATCGTAGGGATGCAGGAGACAATAAAATTGTTCAGGCAATAAACAAGCAGCAATGTGAAGTAATGGTGTGCTTCATGAAAAATAACGAAGACCTAGCCAAAGGAATTTTGAAATATGTGCACGGTACGTAAATTTCAAAGGAGTTATGGGAGACGTTGAAAACTTCCCTTAAAGATTGCCTGTGAAAAAAGAGCATGAATGGGAAGGAATACAAAACTTAAGTTTATGCTCAAAAGCTGAAATTATAAAGTTGAAACTTAGGCAGTTTTATGAACTATTCATCATATTTCAAGATTTTCAAATTAACAAGTTATTCGAATATATTAACAAAAAAATTAAAAACTCTTAAAATTTGGTGTTTTAAAAAGAAACCGTTTAAAATACTAAATTTTGAAATGAAATGTGTGTGGTTCGAATGCTAGGCAATAAGAAGTAAATTTTTTGTTACACAGTAAATATGAAGCGTGAGAGGATACGTACAAAGGACTTAAAAACGTTCCCAACATCAAATTTTTAAAGTTAAGCCTAGTACTAACTAGAAGCGAAACGAAATTTTCCATACAAATCTTTCGTCCGAGCGAAAATTGTTAGTGGATTCTTCTAGTTAGTACTAGGCTTTAAGGTAGATTTTGAAACTGGATTTATTTAACGCTTCAGAGAAAGTTGATACTAAAATTGCATTTATTATCTAAAATTTTCAAGTTACAAGTAAATATAACACTACAATTTCCCACCCACGAACTTTTTTTTTAATAAAAATCTTAAATTTAAAACAATTTTCAATGTAGTAATTCTCATTTATCAGCGTAAAGACCAAGGCGTGACTTGTTTTCACTTAAAAACAAACATTTTCACAATTTTTAATAAAATATCAACATTTGACATTTCAAATTAATACCGAATTGGCGGATTCTTGTATATGCATAATGAGGTATCACCACTTTTCGAAGTCGTTTGAAATAGGTAATGCCTAAACGAAGGCGTATCGAGTTCAAAAGAGATCGAAACAAACAACTCGAACCAAGTTACTTAATCTCACCCCTGAGCCAATATCAACATACATCTCGAGTATGTCGATATGGTGAATTTTTTCCAGCCCATTGAGCTGGGAGAGTATTTAGTCTCCAGTACTTTGGGCTGCGGAAGTGTACCCACGGAGGGATTAAGTCAATTATTATTATGTAAGTAACTCTAGCATTATATCAAGGCCTAAGCCCGATTTGGGCTGTTGCGCTATTGATTATTATTATTATTATATTGTACTTCACAGGTTTTGGAAGAGTAACAAAATTAAAATTTCGTGAAGAACCAATCGGTAAATTGAGATCATTTCGCGATTTGCAAAAAAGACTTGCAGGCGAAAGCATGGCTAGCATTATAATGACAAGATAGAAAAAATGGACGACAATATGAGACAAAATAAGACTTGGGACGCATACGCAATAGTAAAAGATCTAAAAGGGGCGTAAAAGCCCAAAACCAGTCTTTGCAGAGACGTAGAGAGCAACATCAACAGTGACACTCTAACAATTTAAAGGAGATGGGCTTCCTGCTTTCATCATCTTCTCGATCCCACTCCATCAGCACAACCGATAACATTTCAATTGAGGTATCAACTGTCGAAGAAGAACAATCATCGACACTACCTATACTAGAAGAAATTAAAGGAGTCATATGTGACCATGAACTAAAGAAAACGCTGGGAATTGACGAAGTACCAGTTGCACTTCTGAAAAACGGTGAAAACTGAGTCTTGAAAATACTAAACAAAATGATATGTAAAATTTGGACAGAGGAAAATAGACCCGATGATTGGCGAAAAAGCATTATATGTACATAATATGATATAATCGCTATAATCCATTCTGCCGCCGTACGGATCGCATACACTTCAGCTTGAAAGACTTGACGCTGTCAGTCAGCGAGTACAATTTAACTCCCGATTCGTCTGCAGTAATTCAGCCCTCCGTATAGAATATATCATGGTCACATCCCTTCCTTATAAAAGGCTACATTCAATATGGCTTTACAATCTACGGAAACACGACTAAAACAATTCTACAAAAGCTGAAGGTTGTGATTAAAAAAAAGTTGCGAACCGCATTGGGTATATTCCGCACCTCTCCGGTTGAAGTGCTTCTGGTCGAAACTGGGTGTGATAGTATCACAACGATGTTCAGGAAGGCGCAAATCAACGTTCAAAAGTTGCATTGACAGGAGAAGTCCACACTTTGACGCCATTAACAGGCCGGCAACTGCATCAACAGACTGGTCTATCGACAACTCACAAAAATGTGCGGTATGCAATATACGGGCCGCCCTACTTCACCCACTACCTTCGCTCACTACCTTCGCTTACTACCTTCGCTACACCGCGTCCAACCCATCCTTTCCACTTCAAAATACCCCAATATGGCACACACTCCCCATTAGCCCTTCAAGATGCTACACAGAAGGTACCTCGACCAATTGCCGGGATGTAATACCTGCTACACAGACGGTTCCAAGACGGCTTTCCAGACCACGACGGCCTTTTGTCGTACAGTCTTCGAATACCAACCGTTTTAAGACAAAGTGCGTTTAAGATGCACCCAGAAACCAGGCTTTTCAAACCGCGAGCCTATGATCTTTCTCATCCGAGCTGCAATACTCGCCAATCAAGCTAGGACCTAACTCTTTTGGGTGCCGGACCAAGTCGGATTCTTAGCTAATAAGATGGCTGACCGAATGGCAAGTATCACATTATCACCACGCGAAGCGGAGATCCTCCTACCGCGCATTAGATTTCCGCGACACACAGCAAAAATGAGCTCGCCCAACAACGATCTATAGCCTGGACCAACAACACGACCTTTCTAGCCAAGCACTGGCGCAACACGACTCCGTCACCGTATAGCCCTCAGCTAGAGAGGAGAGAGAAAGCCGAGTGTAGGTATTGAAAACATTTCTACCGGGGTTCAATTCCCCCTGAATACATAATTTATTTATATGAATTTTTCAGTTGCCATTGGTTTTGGAATATTAAAATAAATCGTGAACTGTCAAAATGTTTAATAGGGTCACTTGTAAGCCAATAGTACTTAAAAATGATTATCATTAACACCTTCTAGTACACTGCCATACCCGACCCGATTCCTGAATCCTGATCTTCCTTTCCATTCCCAAAAAACTGATTAAGTTCGGTATCCCTTTTCATCTCCACAATTTCTTTCAACTCTCCTCTCCTTCGCACCAAGAAAAACGGAAAAATATTTGATAGAACAATACCGCGGCCTATTGAGCTCAGTTTGTACTTGAAAAGTTAGCTAAAAACAGCCATCACCATGCTATGGAGCAGTGGGATCAAATCGGACCCATCTAGCGGTCTATGTGTTAGCTATCTCTGCCACTTAGCTACCCACCTAACCTAACCTAGAGAGGAGAGACACACTGGCCAGGGCCAGATTGGCCACACGAGGGTTAACGCACCAGGATCTTATCACCAAAACGCCACAATCGCTTAACTTACCGAAGTGCTAACGATGGATAGCAAGACGACCGAATAATTAAACCACTCACTCTGCTCCCTAATCACCCTTCTCTCGACCTCTAACCCAGAACCTCTCGATTCTTTAAAACTTAACGTTGCGGTGATCACGATACGTCGTTGTCATTTTATCTAAAATCAAAAATTTCGAGATTTTTTGTGGGGTGTCGGCTACTTGTGGGTAACACAAGTTGCAAGCACCCCACACAAATCGCAATATAAAGTATTCGGGAAATCTCAAAAAGAAAAAAAAAATTTTAGAAAAAGTTAGTCAACAAAAAGTATTCGAATGTAGAACTTGCAAAAGCAAGAATCAGCAACAATAATAAAAATCGCGAATATTAGAATCAGCAACAATAGGTGTGTTTTTTCAACCGGATCACGATCAAGATCATTTATTTTACATTGAAAACAACAACAATTCAGATGATCCAACATCAAAATGGGATCATAGTTGAGTCATAAAGCTGCTTCTGAATTCAACAAAATTTTCGCATTTTCACAGTTGGTGCCCTGTAACTTGACATTTGTCAAACGTCAATAAATATTTTCTGTATTCATTAAAGAATACTCGAATACTGTTTCGTGTTTCTGCCTTGTGCCGGTATTATGAATAACAACAAGTGAGTATTTATTTGAATCGGTTGATTAATTTGTTGAGTTTAATTATGGTTTTTTTCCTAAACTAGACGGAGAAATTGGTCTCATTCAGAAACGAAGGCCTTATTAGAATGTTATAAGGCTCGCCTTGTGGAGCTCAAGCATCCAAAGAAGAAGAAAAAGGCTTGGAATAATATTTTGGAAGATTTTATTTCAAAAAATGTTATGGTACGTAAATTTATATAAAAGCAGTACTTTGGATTACTTATATTTGGTTATTTATTAGGAAAAAAACTGTTTCTGCAGAGTGCTTACAAGTCAAAATGAAAAACTTGTTAAGGGCATACAAGTCTGCTAAGGATAAGCAGCGCAATCAAACCGGTGACGGTTTTCAAATAATTCCATTTGAATATGAAATGGATGAAATATTTGGAACCTCACCAATTATAGCGAATGCTGTAACCATTAATCTGAGGGGTTTGCCTGTATCGGGAATTGCATTGGAGCCCGAATGCAATGTAAGTGATAGGACGGATTCTACATGCGATGTAGAAAATGAATCTTCGTATAGTCACACACCTGCACCGTCAACTTCATCGACAGCTACGGTGACTAGTACGGCCACAGCATTAGCCGTATCAGCAGGACCGACAAGAAAAAAAAAATTTTTCGCGATCGCAATATTACGAGGAAAAAATAAATCACCTACGAAACAAAGAAAATTACATGAAAGCGTATATTGCAAAAAAGGCAGAGGACAGATCGAACAACCATGATAAAAAAATGGATCTGCTAAAAAAAATTTTGGATAAGTAAAAAAAAGTTTCAATGAGATATTTAGTTGTTTTGAGTTGATATTTTTGTTTTAATTTTTTTTTTTTAATTTTTTTTTATAATGAAATAAAGAAATATATTTTTAAGTGCCATGAAGGCTATGAGAGCAATGTTATTGAAATAAGCGCCGTGTGATTATAATTTTTTAAATATACCAAGAAAGATTTTTACTTTTAACGAATGTTTTATTTATGTATATAACTTAGTTTAACTTATGTCCGGATTCTGTTAGTATATATCAGAAAATCACTAGTATCTGCCAAGAAATCAATAAATATTTGACAGAAACAGCTGACATGACATTTCGCAGTAATGCCAACCGTTTAAATTGAATTTTTTGGATCATCCCACAGCGTTTTTTTCAATTTGATCTTGATCCAGTTGAAAAAAACACACCTAATAATAAAAATCGGGAATATTTATTTTCGAAAACAACAAAAAATTTAGAAAAATATATTATCGTGTATAAATAACTGTATTAAAGTTATTATTATTTAATAAAAAGTGTTTTTAATAACCACGATAATTTCATTAATAGAATAGACCAAGGCTAGTGACTGAAGGAAGCGTTGGAAAATATTCATTTGTAAAAAAATGATTTAAAAAAAAAACGCCTTTTTCACCTAAAAATCGTATTTATTACTGATTAAAACAAAAAGTTTTCATTAAAAGAAAAATGCTTCGTTCAATCATGAGATAAATATGTTCGATTGAATAATTTTTTAAGATATCGCGACTGTGAAAAAGTGATTATGCATAAAACGCGTTTAAAGTTTAAGCTTACGGTTTCGGGGCAGGTATACTGCCTGTAACTCTGGAAATATTTCACGGATTCTTATGAAATTTTCACACAACATTCTTAGAAGTAGTATGTACTTTTAGAAATTATCATTTTTGAAAAAAAAAAAAAAATTTCCCAAATTCTAAACGTATTTGACTCCTTAAGGGGTTACATCTAGTTGGCGGCCGAAAAAAAGGCGTGTTTTTGTGATTTTTTTTTGGGGAAAATGGTTGCAGGTTTCGAACTGGTAGAAGTCGTAGAAGTCCTTCGTTTAAAAACTAGATAATACGATAAAAAAAACTTAATTTAGTTGGTTCTTTTATTTCAGATCATTGGTGTGGAAAGTACAGTGGTCACCGCGGAAGTCTGTTTTTGAACAGCGGTCCGGGAAATATATTATATCTGCTACATTTATGAATTTTTTCCAATAAAAAAAATATAAAACATAGTCAAAGATATACCCTTCACTATGAAAAAAAAAACAGTTCGAAATCTTCAATCATTTTCGCAAGAAAAATTCACAAAAACACACCTTTTTTTCGGCCGCCAACTAGATGTAACCCCTTAAACTTCAACGTAGTTCATAGTCTTCTTTTTCCTTTTTTTTCTTGTGGAATAAGCACATCAGTTGTTGTGAGCGACATGGAAAAGTGGAAATATTCGAAAGAAATTCAAGTTCAAGGGAAAAAAGGGCCAATTCCGCCTACGTCCGAATTGGTGGCTGAAGTCAGACCGGAAGAGACATGCTTGCTGGCGGCCGGGACTAGCTACGGCAGTTATGGGGGGTTCTTGTTCCGACTTCAGAAGAAAATAAACCCATGACCTGTACAACAAAAGATTTCGTGTCAGCTTATTCCAGCGTCTTTTAAAATTGGGACTATTTTCCCAATAGGTCGTGAAAGACCAAGAAGCGGTGGGATTTGCGATACTTCGCGCTCAGGTGTTATAGCGCCCTGTCTGCCCAATCTACCTCAGCCACGATATTCCTTAAATGAATGTTCACGTCGTGGCCCCTTATTGAGGTTTGGGGTGGAAGAGCTTATACGATGGTGTTCATTTCAGTAGGGTCAGTAGAGTCGCGGCCTCGCGACATTTCGACGACAATTAAATTAGACAGAATTTACATCTTTCTAGTAATCAAGCTGATTATTAATATGGAGCCAATCAACGCGTGCCACAGCATTGCCCAACAAAAGGACTACATATAATATAAATCAAATGCGTGGTCAATACCGCACGCAGCATTCTCATATTATGCGAATGTTGGTAGCAATAATAAAATCTTAAATAACCAACATATAAAGAAATAAAATAAAAAAATACTCACCTCATTATTTCATTTTGTGCAATTGCTTAATTTTTATATACTTTTTTTGTTTCTTTTATTTATTATATTTTATATTATTTAGTCCGTTTGTCGAGTCCTGTCATGTCGTTCCATATTTATTTCTAATTTATTATTTTATTTTAATTTTTATTCCAGATATTTTTTCCTTTTTATTTTTTAAATTTTTTTTTTTTTTATTTTATTTTTTGTTGTTTTTTGACTGGTGAGTTTTACCGTGAAATTGAACACCCGCACATTAGAAAGACTCCAGCAACAGCATCAAATCGCTCAATTTCATCAAAAGAAAAGCATGGTAGGAACCATCCTCGTCTGACACATTATTTTCCTTTTTCCACTTGTAAACACTCACCACGTAATTTTTTTTAGGTTCCGACCGAATTCGTAAATAATTTATAATAACTAATTAATTTTATTTTCACTGAATCGCATTTTATTTAATATTTGCATTGCGTTTGGGAAAAAAGATTTTATTCGCTTAAAACACTCGAATAATTGATGCAAAAAAAAAACAACGCTAAAATAGCGGACAAAGGTCGATTTTCTCATTTGAATTAGCTACCGCTCCATTTTATGCACACCACTCGATTAAGCAATCCGTACGGTACGAGACACACCAGCAGTATCGTTACGTTCGTAGTTGTAAACTAGAGCGCGACCCACAGGTACAGATCCAGAGACGGCGCCGGGAATGAAGAAAAGTCGCCTCCTCTCGAAACCAATTAAATTTACACTCATGACGAAATTGCGTGAAAAGCGATTTTCTCAAAAAATACTGTATGAAAGCCGATCGGAATTTTGTACGAGCGAAACACTCCGATACAAATGGTGCGAATTTCAGTGAAAGAAACGATCGACGGCGTAAAAAACAGGCACCGCAATGAAAAAAAATCGCGACACAAACCTCACTCGACGACGACTGTCCTCATTCCCCTCCTCTCGTTCGCACAGACCTGTTTCCGGCATTTACCGAATAACGGTCCTTTTCCAGTCGGTTTTTAAATTTGTTGGTAGTTGTGAGCGCGCTGAATTTTCGAACTATAATTCGAAAATCGACCGCTCCCACAAAACCGACACGAAATTGCCAGCGATAACTCAACATAGTAATAAGTTACTTCCTTAGTTTATAGTAAGTAGTAAGCATAAAATCGTTTATCATTTTTATTTATCTTTTATGAATTATTCTTTTTTATTATCCATTTTTCATTCATTTACGTTGTATGTACTTCTTATTTACTTTTTTACCTTTTAATTTGTGTTACCTTTTTACATTTTTTTTTTTTTTTTTTTTTTTTTTTAATTTATAGCTTAGTTTCTATTCTCCTCTGTATTAATTGAATTTATTTTATTTCACTTCTGAATCACTTTAATGTTGTATGGAATTTTAACGCGATGTGCTCTATCTCTTTGGGCTTGGTCGAAATTTTGACGGGCTCGCATTTTCAATAAATAAATAGAATATATCAGAGAATTAGCTAAGTAGTACAGACTTATTATCACATTCCTCCCAACAATCTGATATTTTCTTTTGACCATACAGGTCCAAAGCCATATCATCCGAAGGCATATCGAAGATAGAGTTTGTAGACAACCTTGCAGCCAGTTCTTCAGACATGTGCAATGCTCTTTTTTTACCACAAGCTTAATCTCATTGGGCTGTGTGTAGCTCTCATCGCGTTCGCCTGAACAAAGATGTCAATCGGTGGTAGATTTAACAGTGTACACCCTATAAAAAATTTTTAAAAAAAAATCTATATAATGTGATTTAGTTTTTGAAACAGTTTTCGCGTATAATGCCAGTTTTCCACCAAACGGACAAAACAAGAACTCGTGTCGAAAAAAATATCTCTTCAATGAAAACGCAAAGAAATGTTTTTTTCGACACGAATTTTTGTTTTGTCCGTTTGGTGGAAAACCGGCATAACAAACATACGTACGCTCATAGAGCATTAAGAAAATCCATTTTTAATTGTTTGTGGCCCGTATGTGGCAAATGTTTTGTAAAATATATAACATTTCAAGTGCATTTCTTCCGGTGCCACTCTCCAAGCAAAAGAGAAAACCTTGAAAATGTGTATTGGAATTTTAGCTGTGAAGTGCCTAGTTGTGGTTTTTCGTCAAAAAACGTAAAAAAAAATGAAGTTCATTTGTATAAAAAGACGTCTTCTACTTTAACGGAGTGTAGTCCAACATCAATTATTAAAGCGGTAGCCGCGTATTTTGATGAAGAAGCTGATCTTCTCTTTAAACGTTTTGAAGTAAAAATGTTTATATGGATGCACTTTGAAATAAACTAAGCAAGATATTTTTTTTTTCTAGTTTGGTGTATTATTTGACGATATTGCTGCTGCAATACCAACCACTGCACTATGGCTTGCAATAGTTGGTAAAACTTTACAAAAATATCAAGTGTATACGTAATGTAAGTTTAATAATATTTTTTTTCTATTTGCTTTAGACGCAGAATTACATCCAAATACTGAAAACAACATGAATTATATTTTTATTGAAAAAAATTGGTAGTGAAAGAATTGTTATTATCTTTTTATGTTAGTTTCTTTGAATTATTTTTTTTGTATCATTTTTTATGTATTATTTTTATGTAATAGATATACAATCAACATAGAATATATATAATTTCATAAATTTCAATAAACCGTAATATGTTATTTTTTTAATTATTAATTCAATTCAATTGAATACAGTATATACACATATTAAGAAATTGCGTTTTTAATAAGTATAAGTCTAAATTAAATTTAGGATTATTATAAAGCAGGAATTTTACACAAAAAGTGTGTAATAATTGCATACTCTGTGTAATAATTACTCCTTTCTTGCTCATTGATTACGCAGCTATTGTGTAATGATTACACCACAGATGCGTATTGATTACGCATATGTTATGTAATTATTACAACTAATTTGTATAATGTTCTATCTAATTACACCAGCATGTAATTTTACCACTATTATTAATGGAAAACAGTTGCCATTTATAATAATGGTAAATTTACTCCAAAATTTCTTAGAGTGTACTGTACCCAGCGTTGTACGCAAGGCACCTGTTACATCAGTGTGGACTGTCCTCTGTAGTTTGGCGAAATTTGTTCTAATGTATGTACATTCGGACTTAGTCCAACAAACGACCACAGTAACGACGCCAAGCCTTTAAGCTTTAAGACGTGTTTTAAAAGTGCTCCTAATTAAAAATAAATTTATAGAAATACGGATACTCTGCACCAACAGGTACTAAAGACGATATCTTAAATAGGATACAACCTATTTAAAACGCAGCGCGCGGAGTGTGTGCAATAGTGTTCGTGCTAGTGCCTAGAAGGACCGAGTTCAGGTACCTATGAAATTGAGGACAAGAGGAAAAAACTGTGATAGTGTGCGAGTGTTAACGTTCGCAATGGGACGGAACGTGAAAAGGGTGCGGTCCAGAGACCGAGCCCTCACAAATAGCGACACGGATAGTGACGGCACTGTCGCAAGGAAAAAGGAAAAGGTAGCGAAGAGCTGCGATAAGGGCGGAGCTTTCAGCGTCTTAGCAGAAAGCGAATACGAGAGCGAGCCAGAACTGGAACCAACAAACGGCGGGCTCACGATACGGGAGGCTGGACTAGTCAGCCAAATTAAGAAAAGAGACAGCATCATCGAAAGTCTGCAAGCGCAAATGCAGCAAATGCAGGAAGCACTTGCTGCGCTTCAGGCAAACGAAAAAAAGAGAGCACCTGATGTTGAAATGGTTGCCAAGCAAACGAGCGAGATGGACTACGTCGAAGTTGTCCAAAAAAAAAACAGGGAAAAATCGGCCATGACTTCCAAAGAACGCGTGATGCCCAAGATTCCCAGCACAACAACAACAAAAATTTTTTTTACCGCCACGAAAAACTCGACAACACAGCAACCCAAGAAAAACGCGTACAAGATGCCTCCCATCAAAACGTATAACCAGAACCCAGAGGATATAGTGAAACTACTGCAGAAAAGTGCCGGCATAGCTGATTTTGAGATAAAAAATATCAGCAACTCAAAAATCGCGATTAAAACGACCAATATCGAAGACTCTAAAAAAGCAAAGGAAGTACTTGGAAAGTCCGAGTCAAACTTCTTCACATACACTCCGCGTGAAGAAAAAACCACGACCTTCCTATTGAAAGGTCTGAGCAGCCACGCGGCCCCATCCGAAATTATGGCTGAAATAAAAGTTAAACTACCGGCGATAGAAGTTTTGTCAGTCTCGCGCTTCTCGACTAGAAGATCATCGCAGGAAAACAGAATTGTGCCGATCCTTATGGTTCAAGTCGGACACAACAGCAGCGCAGCGGACCTGCACCAAATCCGTTACCTAAATTACCAAGTGGTGCGATTTGAGAAGTTGAAAAAGACGGAAATCACACAATGCCGTCGGTGTCAAAGGTATGGCCACTCAGCGGTTAACTGCAGTATGGAGTTCCGTTGTGTGAAATGCGACCAATCCCACTCACCAGGCGAGTGCAAGTTGGAGTCTACAGCGGAGAAGACAAAGACGTTTTGCGTAAATTGCAAAACACATGGACACCCAGCATCGTACAAAGGATGCCCATCGCATAAAGCAGCGAAATCCAGGAGGATCACAGCCCAGCAGGAGAAAGCAGCCACAACGAAGGCAGCAACAACAAATCAACAGTACCAGCGTATCATCGAAAGTGTAGTTCGACCTGGAGTGAACTTCGCAGATGCCGTGAAGGGAAAAAATCAAAACACGAAAGCTCTACCAACCCAGGATTGCCTACGAGAGCACACAGGTAAGGACAATAATGCTAATCAAAATTCCTTTAAATCTTTCCAGGACAACCTCATTAAGTTATTAAATAATAAGTTTGAGCGTTTCGAAGAAGCCATTGGCGCTCACGCTCAACAACTTAGCTATATAAGTAACGTTCTCAACTGGTCCAATGTCTGTTGATGGCCAGATAACACAAAGCCTTCAGATGACCGAGCTCAGGCTCATCTCTGTCAATGTTAACTCCATTGTGTACCAAAATAGAAGGATGAATTTAGACGATCTCAAAAAGAAATTCCAAAAAATTCAATGACGAATTTCATTCACTATTCCAGACCCTTGAATTAAATAGCCTTAGAAACTACTATGTAATAGCAGGGGACCTCAACGCGAAACACAAATCTTGGCTTAACCGAGATAATAGCACACGTGGAAATGTTTTGTATAACTGGGTTTTAGACAACCAAATGGAATTCAAATCTGTACTCTGTTGAGTCGTCGAGCGCACCGCATAGTTTCGGCTGGAGGACGGCGGTTGCGAAAACAACCCATTGTTTTCCCACTGGGCTGTGGTCGCAGCTGCAGTCCTCCGATCTAGCGAAATAGGCGCTGAAATGTCACGACGGGAGTTGCGTTGGTTTGTGTGCAACACTGAGTGTACGGAGAGCGGCGGTGAGGCCAACAAACCGCTACGGCGACAGCAAACGGATGCTGCAACGACGCTGGGGGAATTTTGAATGCCATAAATAGCCATGAAGTGGATGATTGGCGATCGAGCGGTGATCGATGAATGTGTGCGTGCCCGGATTTTCTGAGAGGTCACGAGCGAATGAGGAAGGGAGACGGTCTGAGGGAGTCTTCGGAAAAGGTTTTCTGGATTGTATCGAGCGGCTTGTTTTTTTGTTGGAGAGAGGGTTTGAATGTGAATTCGGGGAGTTCAGTTTTCGTCTTCCGATTTTTGTGAAAAGAATTTTTGATACGCGATATGGAATTTTGGCTGCGGTCCGGTGGGACATGTTCGTCCGCTTCGATAATCCCGGTTCGTTCGTTTCTGATGGTTTTGTAAAAAAATAGAGGAAAAAAAATTGATTTTTTTTGAAAGGAAGAAATGAAGTGAAGTTTGAGAAATAAATTAAATTGAAAGGAAGAAATGAAGTGAAGTTTGAGAAATAAATTAAATTGAAAAGAAGAAATGAAGTGAAGTTTGATAAAAAGAATTGAAAAGAAGAAATGAAGTGAAGTTTGAGAAATAAATTAAATTGAAAGGAAGAAATGAAGTGAAGTTTGAGAAATAAATTAAATTGAAAAGAAGAAATGAAGTGAAGTTTGATAAAAAGAATTGAAAAGAAGAAATGAAGTGAAGTTTGAGAAATAAATTAAATTGAAAAGAAGAAATGAAGTGAAGTTTGAGAAATAAATTAAATTGAAAAGAAGAAATGAAGTGAAGTTTGATAAAAAGAATTGAAAAGTTAAAAATTTGAAAAATTTATGTCGAGAAAGTGAATTCAAAAAAAAATGGCGAATCGTTCGATAGTTTGAAAAAAAGAAAAAATGGCAAAACGTGAAAATGCATAATTGAAAAGTTAAAAATTTGAAAAATTTATGTCGAGAAAGTGAATTCAAAAAGAATGGCGAAAAAAAAGAAAAAGTGCTCCTAGTTTAAAAGCAAAATCGAATTACAATGGCTGTTGATGAAGTGCTACGTGAGCATTTCGGAGTCGCAAAATTTCCGTTCAGCTTCTAATGTCGTTTTATACTGAATAAATCAATAAATATACTACCTGAGTCTAAAAGAAAAGAAAAAAAAAAAAAAGGAAACGAATGAAATAGATAAATTTTAAAATACACTCAATTCTAACGATAAAAAGTGTAATACAGAAGGAAGAAGAAAGAAAGAAAGAATATTAAATTAGGGACTTAAATTAGGAAAACAAACATCCACAAACCAGATGGATAAATAGATTAGATAATAGAAATATACAAAAATGAGGTATTATAGAATTTAAAAGAATTAGATTAGGTAATAGAAATATACAAAAATGAGGTATTATAGAATACAAAGAATTAGATTAGGTAATAGAAATATACAAAAATGAGGTATTATAGAATACAAAGAATTAGATTAGGTAATAGAAATATACAAAAATGAGGTATTATAGAATACAAAGAATTAGATTAGGTAATAGAAATATACAAAAATGAGGTATTATAGAATACAAACAAATTAGTTTGGGTAATGGACAATTAATTAAGGGTATAAGAGGAAACAAATAAAAGCACTAAAAGAAAATACAAAACCCACGAATCTGCGGTAAAGGAAATAACCAACTAATGGGGTAAGTGTACTTCATTTTTTTTTCTTCTTACGCATTACCTTTTTTTTTGTTTTTTTGTCATATTTTTGGTATATGTTTTTTTTTTGATTGTTTTTTTTTTTGTATTTCCGATGATAAAAATGATTAACGGCTAATTGGCCATATAAAATGAACCCGAGCGCTTAGCTCCTTTAACCCCGAACCTCTACAAGGGGCCACGACGCTAAAATGTTTTGAGGACAGTCGTGGCTGAGGTAGGGTGGGCAGAACAGGGCGCTACTTACACCTAAGCGCCCTGACAAATCGTGAAGTCGCGCAACTCCACCGCTTCTTGGTCTTTCACGACCTATTGGGAAAATAGTCCCATTTTTAAATACCCTGGAGTAAGCCGACACGAAATTTTGTTGTCTAGGCCTAGGGTTTATGGTCTGAAGTCAGAACAAGAACCACCCCACACTGCCGTAGCTAGTCCCGGCCGCCAGCAAGCGTGTCGCTTCCGTTCTACTGCAGCCACCAATTCGGACGTAGGCGGAATTGGCCCATTCTGTCCCGAACCTTTCCAATCCTTCGACTATTTTGACTTTCTCAAGTCAAAATAGTTTTTCCAAGGCCTGAAACACAACAACTCTACGGCCCCGACTCGCCCACCCTAGCAAGAGCAAATTCATACCTTCATATCTGCATAGCAGATGCCCGATTGAACTTCACGTTCGCAGGAAGCCCAAATAAATTAGAAACCATAAATTACGATAACGACCACCAAGCCATACTCATGACATTTGGTCATGAGAAAGACGATCATTTCGTCATTAATTCTCAAACCAAAAATATTATCCTTAATTATAAAAAAACTAACTGGAAATTGTTTCGAAAGAGAATAGCGGAAGCTCACTCAGAAACAATTCCAGAAGAAGAAGAATTCAAACAAACTCAGAGATAGAACACTATCTCCAAATATTAGAAAATCTCACAACTGCCACAATAGAACGAACTGTCCCAAAAAGAAAAATCCGAAATACATTAGACAATTACAAAAACCCTATTATCCGAAAACTCCAAAGACTTAAAAGTCATTTGCTCACGCGAATTAACAACATTATTGGCAACACCGAACTCAACCCGGCGAACTGCACGAAAAAAAGAGTGCCGTACGGCACGACCGCTACGCCAGCTCTTTCCGGGAGAACCACGACCGCGTGCACCACGGAAAGCGGATAATTTATTAAAGTTCTCGCGTTATTAATTATAAATCGTTATTAATTATACCCTTTCAAATCTTTGCTTTGCAATTCGTTAAAAGACACTAAAGTAAGTAAATTTAACTATCGAAATTACAAAATTGTAAAGTTTATTGTATTTATGAATTTAGGCTATTAAAGTCGTGAAAGCTGAAAAACGAGAAAATCTTTCCTTCTCTGCGGTAGCGAATTGGGCGAATTGTATAGCTCTGCTATATTCTTTAATAGCTTTAACGTTGGTTCGCAACTCAGCTCTATTCTTGTGCCCTGCGTCATGTCGAATCGAAGTCGCAGGCAAACAATCAACGGCAGTAGGGAGCCACCGGAGCACCCCGGGCCTAAAAACCCGAAGATCAGGTGTTTTCAACGTTCAGCTGTCAAGAGTGCTCTACAGTGGACACGAATGAGATGGTGCAGTGCGATAAGTGCGATAAATGGTCTCACTTCGTCTGTGTTGGTGTGACGTCGGATGTCGCGGATCGCGAGTGGAGCTGCGACACGTGTCAGCTTAACCTCAATACGTCAAAAGTCAAGCCGAAAAGTAAATCGAGATCAAGATCGTCCAAGAATTCAATCGAACTCGGTCTTCAAAAGCTGAACGAGGAGAGGCAGCTGGAGAAAATGTACCTTGAGAAAAAGTACGAACTCCTGATGCGCCGCGACAACGATTCTGAGTGCGAAACAGAAGCCGACACGATCGATCAAGTGGAACGAGTCGGCGAGTGGCTACAAAAGGAGATAACCTCAACCGACCATACGAACCAGACAGGTTCGGTGGTAAAAACAGCAGCCAGGGCGTACGACTTCGCCCCCAGAAACCAGCTTCCAGCAGGTTTGGCCACAACGCGGGCATACGACCTTGCCCCAGCTAAGGATGATGCAACCCAGCAGGTCTCAACGGTTGCTGCATCCGGCGCATGCACCCCTTATTCAGGCAGCGCTGAATTTCCTGTCGCTTCCAAAGCGGCCCTACCCCGGACGTACGACTCCGTCCCGGCAAACTCGTTGGTAAACGCAGCATCTCGGGTGTACGACTTCACCACGCGGAACCATTTTACTGCAGATTTGCCCACAACGGGGGCATACAGCCTTGCCTCAGCTAAGGATGCTACCACCCAGCAGGATCCAACGGGTGTCTTATCCGGCGCACGCGCCCCTTACTTAGGCAACGCTGAACCTCCTGTCGCTCCCAAAGCGACTCTACCTCGGACGTACGACTTCGTCTCGACTAACAACGGTAATGTTAACCACGGAATCTCCACTATGGCCACGTCATACCAGACCAGTTACCCCGTACCGTGGCCCGGTACCACACCAGCTGTTCCTACCGTAGCCGTTACTACAAGGACGTCTGCTCACGCAAACACCGTCACTTGTACACACGACATCACAGGCAACTATCCGGCTACCATGGTAAGTCAATCAAACTTACCACCAAACTATAATGATCCGGTTAACTACTTGATCGACGCGCAACAAGTAGCTGCGAGACAGGTTATACCTAAGGAACTACCAACATTTACTGGACATCCCGAAGAATGGCCACTATTCTTCGCCTCCTTCGAAACTTCAACACACACCTGCGGATATTCAAACGCCGAAAATCTCATTCGTCTGCAGAAATGCTTAAAAGGCGCGGCGCTAGACGCGGTTAGATTTAGACTGCTGCAACCATCGAGAGTTCCTGAGGTTATTCAAACCTTAAAGATGCTGTATGGCCGACCGGAGCTTATAATTGACTCGTTGCTGAAAAAGGTGCGGCGGGAACCACCACCGCGAATGGAACGTCTGGAAACTGTAGTGACTTTCGCCCTGTCGGCTCAGAATATTTGCGCCACCATGGAGACCGCCGGACTAACAGCTCACTTATGTAACCCGAACCTACTTCAGGAACTAGTGGAGAAATTGCCCCCGCCCATACGTCTTAATTGGGCTATGTTTAAACAAACGTTAGTTGTAGCGACCATATCAACCTTCAGCAATTGGCTCTTTGAGATTGCACGAGCAGCGAGTGACGTTACTATTCCGAATAATCTCCGCGGTGATGATAAGAGATCAGATAACCAATCCTCCAAAGGGAAGGGTTTTCTAAATGCTCACTTAGAAGACGACGGTAAGTTCTCACCTGGCAACAACCAAGATACACCAAACGTCACGTGCCTTATCTGTCAAAAGGACTGCGCCGGCATTAGAAACTGTAGACAATTTGAAAATTTATCCATCAACCAAAGATGGAATATGGTTTGAAAATATAACTTATGTCGCACGTGTCTTACCCCACATGGACAGCAACGATGTCGAATAAATAGTCTTTCATTTTATACTTTTTATGTAAGTTTTACTTGTAGTTTAGTAGTTTATTTCCTTATTTTTTCTTGATTTTCGGCGAAAATCAAGGTGGCCATGTTTAAACAAACGTTAGTTGTAGCGACCATATCAACCTTCAGCAATTGGCTCTTTGACATATCACTTCAACGAGTCAATTATAATAGTTATGTCGCACGTGTCTTACCCCACATGGACAGCAACGATGTCGAATAAATAGTCTTTGCGGCGTCGACAACTGCACGTTGAGACATCATCGTTCTTTGCACAGTCAGCATTCAAGCCATGCCTCGACACAGGAATTAATCAGCCCCGCTCCCAATGTGAGTCAGCGACATGAGAAACCTACTTCGTCAGTTACGAGTAGTTCTACGCAAACTGATCAGTCATCTGTCAACCAACATTGCAACGCTCATCAGATGCAAAGCCAAAGCATACTCTTCCGCGTTGTACCAGTAGTCCTACGCCACAACGGCGTTACTATAACAACGTACGCCTTTCTAGACGACGGATCCTCATTAACATTGATGGAAGACGCCCTAGCAGACGAACTAGGTTTACATGGCAATCTGGAACCACTTTGTCTGAGGTGGACAGCGAACAAGCAGCGCATGGAGACATCCTCAAGGAGAGTCTCACTTTCGATATCAAGCAAGGCCAATACAGAAAAATCATTTCATCTCTCAAATGTGCGTACGGTCAGAAGTCTTGACTTACCTACACAGTCAATTCGAGTATGTGATCTAACTAAAGAATTTCCGCACTTGAAAGGAATTCCAATTGAGTCATACAATAACGCTACACCTCGCATCCTAATAGGCCTCGACAACTGGAGCTTAGGCTTACCGCTCAAGTCCAGAGAGGGTAGAAGTAGTCAACCAGTCGCGTCGAAAACACGTCTCGGTTGGGCAGTATATGGGCCTATAATACAAATGAATCGCAGGAAAGACTCATCAGATCTGGAAGGTCCTGAACATAGCTTCCACATCTGCGAATGCGAACACGCGACGACGATATGCATGCGGCAGTCAAAGAATTCTTCTCTATCGACAGTATCGGCATACGGCAGACGGACATCTGCCTCATGTCAAAGGATGACCAAAAGGCCTTGAGTATAATGAACTCAACTGTTCTACAAAAGGAAGCACGCTATGAAATTGGCTTGCTTTGGAGGTATGATGAAGTGAACCTCCCCTCCAGCTACGAAATGGCAAAGCGACGATTAGATTGCTTGGAGAAGAGAATGGATCGTGATCCTGAATTAGCTGCGACTCTACAGCGACAGATCAACGACTATATCTCGAAGCGATATATTCGTAAGCTAACGAACGACGAGCTTTCTCAGAAACATCCTCGTACATGGTATCTGCCTATCTTTCCCGTGTACAATCCTAATAAACCTGGAAAGGTTCGGATCGTCTGGGACGCGGCCGCAAAGGTTCATGGTGTCTCGCTTAACTCGATGCTACTGACAGGCCCAGATCAGCTAACGTCATTGTTAGCAATTTTATTTAAATTTAGGGAGAGGCGTGTGGCCGTCTGTGGCGACATTAAAGAAATGTTTCATCAGGTGGAAATAAGACAGGAAGACCAACACTCGCAGCGATTTCTTTGGCGAAGTGATATGTCAAAAGAAGATCCCGACGTCTATATGATGAAAGTAATGACCTTCGGAGCGACATGCTCGCCGAGCTGCGCACAATACGTGAAAAACAAGAACGCATCGAGATTCGCAAACAACTTTCCGAGGGCAGTCCAATCCATAATAAAAAATCATTACGTCGATGATCTATTAGACAGCGTCGACACGGAACTCGAGGCCATTAAGCTCGCCAAGGAGGTTCGCCATATTCACGCCCAGGGCGGATTCGAAATACGAAACTGGATAATAATCTGGTAGAGAATTGCAGCGGACTCAGTTCGACACGCAGCATAGCTGTGTGAACTTGAACGAGCTCCTTAAATTCTTTCCCAAATTCAACAGCAACTACTACAACTACAGATGCATGGACATCCATCAGCTCTGGCGCTTCGGATATGATATAATTAAGGATTGTCAATCTATCTCTCCGGTCTTTAAGATTATAGTCTTATTTTTAATCTACTTTTTTTTTTTTTTTTTTTGAATTATATTCTTATTCTACTTTTACTCTTCTTTTTTAAATTATACTCTTCTATTTAATTTTTTTTTTTTTAATTATATTCTTCTATTTAATTTTTTTTTTTTTACTATTCTCTTTCCTTTCTTTTTAATATTGCTTTAAGCTATAATTTCTTATTTTTCTATTATGTTTTTTCTATATATATATTATTATTATTATTATTATTATTTATTTTTTTTCTTTTCTTTTTTTTAAATTACTTTGAATTACGTTTTACTTAATTTCCTATTTTTGTTTCCCTTATACCAGCTGTTAGCTGTCTGGGAGCAAGCTTGTAACTATTTATGAATTTATGAATTTAATAAATTATTATTATTATAAAAAAAAAAAAAACTCCTCGGCAGTCTGTGAATCCATTACCGGAAGCGCTGTTGATCGCAACAAAAACTTAAGCTTGTCATCGCAGGAATGCGGAGCTGACAAAGTCTTAGGATTATGGTGGTGTACGACATCCGACACCCTTAACTATCGGATAATCCACAACAACAAGAACCGAGAAGTGTTGAACGGCAACAGACATCCCACCAAAAGGGAAGTACTACAAATCCTGATGACAATTTACGACCCACTCGGCTTGTTGGCGCATTTCCTGATACATGTTAAGATTCTACTACAAGAAATCTGGAGAACTACAATGCAATGGGATGACAAGATCGATGATAACTTAAACCTCAAATGGCTCCATTGGCTTCGCCTACTTCCTCAAGTGGAAAAACTTAAAATTCCACGGTGTTATCTTTCTCGTAGCTTAATTACGGCGATAATGTCCAGCTTCATGTCTTCATGGATGCAAGCGAGAACGCTTATGGCGCCGCCGCTTATCTCAGACTTGAGAGGGATGGTACCGTCGAATGCTCGCTAATTGCAGCTAAAACTCGTGTAGCACCACTTAAAGTTATGTCTATACCCAGACTAGAATTGGAAGCGGCAGTACTAGGGATCCGCCTGGCCAAAACCATACAAGACGGACACTCGATCAAATTTACGTCACGACTTCTCTGGACCGACTCCAAAACAGTGCTCTGTTGGCTTAATTCGGAGCAACGTAAATACAAGCAATTCGTGGCGTTCCGAGTAGGAGAAATTCTGGAGTCTTCAAATCCGGAAGAATGGCGTTGGGTACCATCTAAGTCCAACGTAGCAGATGAAACTACTAAATGGCAGAAAAACGCTGACCTGACCACCACAAGTAGATGGTTTCGTGGCCCCGACTTCCTATACTTGTCGCGAGAGCACTGGCCCGCTCGCCCAGATGTAGTCGACTCTACCAATGAGGAGTTGAGACATCATATGCTACACACGATCGCGCCTACCTCAAGTACAATAGACGTAAGACGTTTCTCCAATTGGATGAGGCTACTTCGATCCATGGTATTCGTCCTACGCTACATCCACAATCTAAAGTGTAGCATTACACGAACGACTAAACGAACTGGTCCAGTATTGAATGTAGAATATGCAGAAGCCGAAAGCAAATTATATCAACAAGCTCAAGCTGAACGTTTTGCCGAGGAGATCGCCATACTCGAAAGAAATAAAAGTCTGCCATCGGAGGATAAGCTAATGTTAAAAAAGAGTAGCACCATTTACAAGATGTCACCATATCTCGACTCGAATCGAGTCCTACGCGCGCGTGGACGTATCGATATGGCACTTGGTGTAGAAGACAATACAAAGAGACCCGTTCTACTTCCGGGAGATCACCCTATTACGAAACTTATTATAAATTGGTACCATCGTAAATATCATCACCATAACTTCGACACGGTTCTTAACGAGCTGAAACAACAATTTATTATTCCTCGATTGAGAATCTCGGTAAAATCCGAAAGAAAAAGATGCCAAGTTTGTAAAAATCGCTCGGCAGAACCGCAACCGCCAGAGATGGCCGAACTTCCGCAGTGTAGGTTGGCGTCGTACACTCGTCCGTTCTCCTACGTCGGCGTAGACTATTTCGGACCTATGAAGGTCACGATAGGAAGGAGATCAGAGAAAAGATGGGGAGTTCTCTTTACGTGTCTAACGGTACGAGCCGTCCACATAGAGGTGGCGTCTTACCTTTCCACAGACTCATGTATACTAAGCATTCAAAGATTCACGGCCCGGCGCGGAACTCCTACCGAAATAATTTCCGATAACGGCACCAATTTTCATGGCGCGGATCGTGAACTTCGTGAAGCCTGGGAACGAGTTGGCCAGAACGAACTCGCTGAAAAATTTACCAACTCAATCACCAAGTGGAGCTTTATCCCACCTGCCTCTCCACACATGGGAGGAAGCTGGGAGAGACTAGTTCGGTCTATTAAGAACACGCTATCCCACATTACGATGGCGAAAAATCCCTCGGACAAGCTCCTGCAAAGTATGCTGCTAGAAGTCGAAATTACCATAAACTCGCGCCCACTAACTTACGTCCAAGTCGATGACGAAAGCGAGGAGACGCTCACGCCGAATCACTTCTTAGTTGGATCATCAAACGGTGTAAAGCCCGCGGGAGAATTTTCCGACGACGCACTCGTACTGAAGAAAAATTGGATGAATGCCCAGTTATTCGCAAACCTATTCTGGAAACGATGGACCCGAGAATATTTACCAACGCTTACAAGACGTACTAAGTGGTTTCAAGCGGTCAAACCCATAGAAACAGGCGACATCGTGATCATTGTAGACGAAAACCATCCCAGGAATTGCTGGCCGAAAGGAAAAGTAATCGCGACCCACGCAGGCAAGGATGGAAACATCCGACAAGCCGTCGTACAAACATTGTCAGGAGTCTATGTACGACCAGTGGTAAAACTCGCAGTACTTGACGTCCGTGCTGCCGCCGAAGCTGGTAAGCCGATGCAGGAGATCGGCGTACCGGGGAGGAGTATTGGCAACACCGAACTCAACCCGGCGAACTGCACGAAAAAAAGAGTGCCGTACGGCACGACCGCTACGCCAGCTCTTTCCGGGAGAACCACGACCGCGTGCACCACGGAAAGCGGATAATTTATTAAAGTTATTAATTATACCCTTTCAAATCTTTGCTTTGCAATTCGTCAAAAGACACTAAAGTAAGTAAATTTAACTATCGAAATTACAAAATTGTAAAGTTTATTGTATTTATGAATTTAGGCTATTAAAGTCGTGAAAGCTGAAAAACGAGAAAATCTTTCCTTCTCTGCGGTAGCGAATTGGGCGAATTGTATAGCTCTGCTATAAACATTTATTGTAGATTTTTAGATTACAATAACCCCAACTTGAGTAGACTAAAATCAATCTTAAACCCACTTAGAGGGAATTCATACACAAAACTCCAACTTGGGAAGGGAAAGACTAAATCAATTAGTTACGCAAAAGACGCCCTTACTCATTTTTAGCGAAAATCTGATGGCCAATCAAATTCCAGACAACCAACTAACACACTACTTCGTTTCATTTGAAACACTTCAATTTTTATTCAAACGCCTCAATACTAAAAAAATCATCCGGCTTGGATGGAATTCCAAATTTAGTATTAAAGAATCTGCCGGATGTAATTATTCAGGAATATTGCACCCTTTTTAATAACCTATTAAACAACTCTCACTACCCCGAAAAATGGAAACGCGCGAAAACATTCCCGATCCTTAAGAAAGGGAAAGATCCTTCAGATCCAAAAAGTTACAGACCCATTAGTCTTCTACCCAACATAAGCAAAGTCTTTGAATCCATCCTCAATGATTTCCTGAATTCCCACATTCGACAGAATGATCTGATACCGAATTGCCAATTTGGCTTTCGAAATAGACATTCTACCATACACGCCATAACGAAGGTCACATCCGACATCTGCTGGCATTTGAATAATAAAGAATGCGTAGGTGCCTGTCTAATAGACATGGAGAAGGCCTTCGACACAGTTTAGCTTGACGGTCTGATCTTTAAATTAATCCAAAAAAAATTCCCCAAACACTTGATAAATATCCTGGTACACATGATATACAACAAAAACTTTGTGCTAACAAACGGGAAAATTGTAACCACACAGACCTTTAATGTTAGGGCAGGGCTCCAACAGGGAACAGTAACTGCACCCACTTTATTCGCGATCTACATTAGCGATCTTTTGGAAGCATTTGATTTTAATAAATCATCCAAGAGATCTATTGTAGCCTTCGCAGACGACCTTATTATATACACACCCCATTCTAAAGCGACTAAACCCCAAGAGGAACTTCAGAAAATTTTTAATGATGTTTAGTTCTACGCGAACTCTTGGAAGATGAAAAATAATTCACAGAAATGTGAGACTATCCTATTCCGCATCACTTTAGCTCATGCCAATAGAGATTTGAAGCGAAATTGGAAGAAATTCCATATTGTAGCTGGGGAAGGAAGCCACGATAAAATTCCACACAAAACTTGTGTTAAATATCTAGGAGTAAACTTAGATCAACACTTGTACTTCAACCAACACTCTAATATTCAGATTGTAAAGGCGCGTAACGCATTCATGGCTCTAAAACGACTTTTTTACGCGAAACATTTATACCCTGGCGTTAAAATCATTTGTTACCAAGCTTTGGTGAGACCTATTCTCACTTATGGCTGCCCCATCTGGTTCAATATTAGTTCATCTTATATGGAAAAATTTGGACTTTTCGAAAGAAAATGTCTACGTGCGTGTACTGGCATCTATAGAAAAGCAGAGACAGATTTTCTGCATTACATATCAAACGAGGAAATATATTAAACGGCAGAAATCTCCCGGGTTGATACGACAATCATAAAACTAATTAGGAACCATATAGCTAGAACCACCTCAGATCAAGACCTTAACCCCTGGATCTACCAACCCTTCTTCCCAAACCCACAATATATTGAAAAAACCATGTCAACTGGTTTTATTTCACCTGAAGCCTTTGTCTACCTTGACGAAAACGGCTACATCTTAGATTCCGACTACGTACCAATCATTTATCACGCATATAGGCGCGCGACCGATAAAAAAATAGAATACGACCCCAATCTCGAAACCAGCGACCCCCAGCCATTATGGCGTTACTCCACCGCGAACTATGTTGACATTGACAGACATGAGCGTGAGGCTACGAGATACTGGTGGCTTAATCAACAAGACATTTAGTTAGTTTTCTAGAATAAGTTAACTAAGTAATTAAGCTAACTCAAAAAAAAAAACGAAACTAGAATAAGTACTAACCTTGTTAGCAGCTACCCTAGTTATAAGGCATGCCGGACCGAGACAATCGCTACAGGAACTGATGGCCTTCAGCTATCGGTCCAGCTCCACGAATGGCTCGGCCCGGAATAGTTATAAGGAAAAATTATTTATGATAAATTGTTATATTTAAGGAACATTGTAATAAATTAAATAAAGTGATTCGTATCCCACCTAAATATTCCCTTCTCGATGCATTCTTAAATGCAATTATTGTACACTGGACTGAGCTGTCCGCGGCCGGGAACGGTGGTTTCTGCTCTACTATTCTCGAATAGTGGAGCATGATGCTGCTGGCCCCGGCGGCGGAGAGTTCGGCTCAAACCCTAGTTTTAAGTTAATATGTAAGGATCTGTAACGAGCCGCTGTGGCAATACTACGCCACCTATTCGTTATAAAAATACTTAACGCGCGCAGCGCCAGATCTATCGGCGGCGGCTGAAAAAAATAACATCCAGCAGCGAGAACGATCTCTCGCCCCAGTCTCCCGACAACCAGCAGCCTAAGTGGACGTGCCAAAAGCAGAAAGTATTTTTTTAAGTGCGCGCCTAGTAACACGCTCAAACCGTTAGTGGAACCAAGCGATAGTGGAGAAAAAATCAAACCCAGCAGATCCAAGAGAAATTGCAAGCGGAATTAGCAGGTACACAGGTTGGTGGGTAGCTTCATCAGCTCTATTATTTTTATTCGCTTTGTTGCCAAACGCCGAATTTTCCCTCGATCGCGCAGAGAGTCCGTGAAGAGAGGTGCCGCTGTTCATGTGCGAATTGCCCGTTGGGCACGTGTAGGCGGTTTGAGGGCGCAGCCTCGCGAACTAACGAAAAAAGGAAAAGAATTTTTTTTTAAAAAAAATCCCGTTAACATCAAACCATGTGTCTGAACAAGCAGCATTATAGATATATATACGTATCACAGATCACGTGGTACGAAATACAATTGCAACTGGCGTGGCAGCACTGGCTGCCGCTGTAAAGTTTAGCGGACATGTTAAGTCAAAATTGGCCGGCAAGCTACAAGAAGTAATTGTGGGGCGCATAGGATTTTTTTTTTGTGTTGTTGAACCTTTCCTTAGTTCTAATTTACCAATGTCAAAAGCAAAAGTGACAAAAGCCAACTGCAAGAAGTGTTTAAGTATTTTAAGTTAGTGGCTCAGTTGATTTTCTCCGGGCACGATCAGTAAAGCAATTAAAATCATTATTACTGCAATAAAAGGTGTACACCAAGTTTCGAATTCAACAACTACGCTTCCCGTGCGGCAAGGAAGAAGTCTTTCGGGCACACAAGTGGCAGTAAGGTCGGCCGTGCTTTGAGTAAGACCAGTAATAGACGCAGAACCTCTCAATGCATTAATTGTGAGCCGCAAACGATCAAAACCTGGTACCTAACTACACGATTCGCGTCTGTCAACCAACGATGAAACTTCGACTAGTATGGAATTTGCTCCTACTATGGAATCGCAGAACGAAAGTTCACCCTACAAAGCACAAACTAACTAAAGACGGGGCCAAACAACTAGGGCGGAGATCGCGTAGCATCCAGCCAAGCATCTTGGAACGCGGACGTCAAGAAACCCGAGAAAACTCCCAGGTAAATCTCCTCAAGGAGTGAACTTTCACCGAGCAATATTTCCCACCGATTTAGTAACACTCAACGAACTAATAAGTGTCGCTATGGAGAGTCAGGCTGCCCCCAGGGTTGACACCATGGTCGGAGGTCGATCAGTATACATCGTCGTCGTTGGCCGGAATTTAAAAGCCGTAACCTTAACCAGTCCGCATCCAAGGGTTGTTTCCAAATTCTACAGGTTAGTTCACACACAACCGTCTCTTAAACTTTTGTTAATATTGATCTTGTAGGGAGGCGATAACCCGTCACGTAATCTAACACGCCCGTGCGTTCAGTGTGCGCAGCCTAAAGGAGACGTCATGTAGGAGCCGTACACATCCAGTGATTCACCTACACCACCACAATCAATCCGGAATGCAACGCTCGCAGCTTGCTTTCAAGAAACTCAAGTCACGAACATCAACTTACATTGCTCTCAAAGAAATTAGAATGGGGATCTTCCACGCCATCGGGTCCGCAGCTAACCGAAGGATATCCTGTCGTCCGGAATGTATATCGAACTCTTATTATACCAATGGATACAAAGAAAAGCCTGCCGTCAATCAAAAACACACAAATGAGGACTCCACTTACCCTGCGCGGATTCTATAATTTTTTTTGTCTATCGTATATAACCGGTTGTCATTTTAGTTACCTGCTTATCAGAAAGTAACCTTTGATCAAGTTGTCTAAATTTTAAATGCATACAGTACAGTACTAACAGACTAGATTACTGCGAAATATACGTAACGAGTAACGTAAAGAAAAAAAAAGGGGAAAATATTGTAGTTGGTACGTTAAGTACAGGTCGGACTTGTTGATTCTGAATTAGCTATTATGTCAGGAAAACAAAATAAAATAATTGAATTTTACCAACAACCTCTTACATATGTTTTCATTGATTTTGCATTTACGAACATACACATTCATAAGTGAGCTTAAGATCGAATGAGGCTTGGAAGAAGACGAAGCAGTCCATAGAAACGTGTTTGTCAACCAGAGAGATTATGGATACTCCTCCTGGTAAACGTTAACTTCAAGTGGAGTTAATGACGTCGCTGCATCACGAAAGTATAAGTAGCGATTTCTTGCCGCGCTGCATGCAGATAAATGCAAAGCATATCGGACCTCATTAGAACCACAGCCTACATACGAATCTCCATCTCGTAACAATATATTTTTGCACTATTGCCGCGCTGCATGCAGATATGTACAGGCATATTCGATTTTATAAATGGCACCTGCTACCTACAAGCCAACGTTACTGAATGTTTTTATCTGGATTTCGGCCGCGCTGCGTGCAGATTTATGTACAGACCGATGTGATTTTATCACTGGCTCCTCCAGCCTTACAAGCCAAGGTGTCAAAAATTTTTTTGCGCTGCATGCAGATATATGCACCCACATTTTAGACTTAACGCCGTTCTACGTTATATCGATTATTAAGACCGAACTATACCCGGAAGATGAAATGTCGCTATGCAAGGATGACTTTGCTTATCTATTGAAACATTTCACTTCCATCCAACAACACCGTATCCGTCCGCCTTTGGTTTTAACCTGACTGGGCCACAAGGTACCCGTCCTTGGACGGATTATTCCTTTTATTGTACTCTGTCAATTCCATAACTACACATGGTGGTGTAGCGTACCCAAGTTCAATTCCAATCAGAACCAAAAATAATTGGACTGGGACGATATTTTGAATCGGTAAATTACAAGAATCCAAAGATAAAAATAGAAATGAATTCGCACCGATATTTTGAATCGGTAAATTCCAAAAATATAAAATCGCAAATGAAAATGAGTACGCCCAAAATGTTGCGAACTGAATAGAATCGAAAATTAAAATTGTTGCCTATTGTTCGAAAATAGAATTTAATGTTGCTCGACTATCGTTTAACAAAAGAGCGACCCTTTGCGGTAATTTTATGGCGCGAGGCATCGAAATTAAAAAGTACGCTTAGTATATAATGTTTATGTAAAATGAAATGAAGTATGATGTACCCGTAGGTTAGGTAGTTAAGTTTTAGGTTTAAGTAGTTAGTTGGAAATAAATATTTGACCGAATCACATCTCTGGTTTTTCCTTAACAAACAAATTATCCCAGTTATACCCTAAAGTCCTACAGTGGTGACCCCTATCATAAAAAATTACACGCAAGCTAAAAAGTTTTTTTTTCGAATCGAATACATTAATTATTCGTATAAAGTTAACTAGTTGATAAAATTGCGCGATAAAAATTAGAATCGGTGATTTTCGAAAGTTTTCGGCACTGCCGGGACAAACCACCGTCCAATTTCCACCAAAATTCGACGCAAACCCAGCACCATCGTCAAAATTTCAACAAATTCGACGCAAACCCAGCACCATCGTCAAAATTTCAACAAATTCGACGCAAACCCAGCACCATCGTCAAAATTTCAACATATTCGACGCAAAACAACACAATCGTCAAAATTTCCACCATATTCGGCACAAAAACTAAGGAGCATCATTATCAATCAATTCATCTCGGCACCCAACATTGAGAATACCAACAACAGTCAAATTGGCGTCACAGCATCAAAAGCACCCAACACGCAACCAACAACAGCATATCAGAAACCAAGAAAAACTTTCGACTGGACTTGCACGGCACGAAAAAATAAAACACAGGTGAAAATAAAAATTTAGTATTTTCAAAATTATTAGGGTTTTTTTGTTTTCTTTGTTTCAAATCAAATAATAAAGTATTTCTAATACCACACATATGTTTCCACATACATTTTGGCATTACCATATATTTTAAGAAGTATAATATTTAAAAATACATTTTGCATGATAGTTGCGTACATCATTTCGAAATTGCGAAAAATTTTTCTGATATCTGTGAAGATCAATGTAAGTGGTTTTTATATTCGATGTCGGGCGGATTAATTATTTAAAAGGAGTTACTGAGTGAATTTTATAAAGTGCAACATTTCGGGCTGCTTTTCGGGCTAGTGCGATGTTTATTTGTTTTTTTTGATTCTTTCTTTCAAGAGTTATTTAGTAGATACAGTGCAACAGGGTTAAATAAACGATTGAAAAGTAACCGTTTGCAAAGCACCCGAATGCAAAATATCGTCCGACGTATCGTTCCATTATCCACTACTTTTGCCGAAAGTCGTTGTAAGGATCGATTTTATTTTTTTTTTGTAGAATTTAAAACACGCTGCAAACTCCTTCTCCGGAAAATATATATCGTGAATGGTGTTACAAGTGTATACAAATCCTTATTTGTTCCCTTCTCTCAAGATTTGAGCGTTCTTCGTGTCGAACATTAGTTTTCGAGTACATATTATCGGAACTAAGAAAGTTTAAAAAATTTACGCAAATCACCGCGTTTTAAAAATTCGAAACGTATCATCGTTACCTTTGTTAACAGGCGTCACACAGTTTCAAGTGTACACAATCATGACTAGTGGGGACTCAGATTCGAATTTTGCCAATGAAGAACTGAAGTCAGGTGAAACTACCGATAAAGACGCGGAGGTGGATGATATGTCGTCATTTTCTGTTAAACTTCCGACCTTTTGGTCCAACTCTCCTTCTGCTTGGTTCATTCAAACGGAAGCGCAGTTCGTTATAGGAAAAATTAGGAAAGATACAACGAAATACAATTACGTCTTGTCGGCTCTTCCGCAAGACGTAATCGAAACCGTTCTTGACGCGATTCAAAACCCGCCAAATGAAGGCAAGCGTTATGAAAATTTAAAATCTGTTCTCATTAATCGGCACTCTTTAAGTGAGGAAAGGAGAATAGAGAAATTGTTAGGAAGTGTAGAACTGGGTGATAGAAAACCATCGGATTTTTTTAGATCCTTAACCAGAATCGCTGGTTCCAGCGACGCGATTAACGACAAGTTAATTCGCGAATTGTGGATGAGAAGACTACCACAACCAATCAGCATAGCTCTAATTGCCCATAAGGACAATAACATTACGGAGTTATTATCTCTAGCCGATAAGATCTGGGACGCAATGCCGAGTGTAAATTCGGTATGCGCGGTTAAACCAGACTCGGATATTTCATTACTACGCAAAGAGGTTTCGGAGCTGAAACAACAGATCCAAAGTCTGTGCCGTCAAAACCAAAATAAAAAACAACCCAGTCGTGGTCGTTCACGCAGTAGGGAGCATAAAGTTAAAAATAATCAAGATGAGATGTGCTGGTACCATCGGAAATATGGTCCGAAGGCTAGCAAATGCGATAAACCTTGTAATTACGAGGAAACAAAGGTAAATACAGCATCTACATCAAAAAACTAGATGAGACTTCTGGTTTAGCGGCAAGCAGAAGTGAGCAAACTCAATCACGCCGCTTATATGTCATAGACCGAAATAACAACATTAATTTTTTAATAGATACTGGGGCAGATGTATCGATAGTACCTCATCACCTTTTTAATTCGACAGCCAAAGAAAGTGATTATTCTCTAACTGCGGCTAATGGGTCTCGAATTAAAGTTTATGGTTCAAAACTATTGAAACTTAACATCGGTCTTCGCCGCGATTTTGTACACACATTCTTAATCGCTGCCATTAACAAGCCCATTATCGGCGCAGACTTCCTGGAAAAATTTAATATTTTGGTCGACTTAAGAAATAAAAAGCTTATCGACTCAACCACTAAATTAATTTCAAGTATCAATTCAACTAAAGCTGATACCCCGACTCCACTGAATTTCAGTATTGAGAATGAGTTTGGGGCAATATTGAAGAAATTTTCAGCACTATACCAACCAGCTAATTTTAATTTTCCTATAAAGCACGCAGTGCAGCACCATATAGTGACTCAAGGACCACTGCCGTGCTATCGTCCAAGAAGGCTCAACCCTCCGAGACATAAAATTGCCAAATTCGAATTCGAACACATGTTGGAAATTGGAATTTGCAGACCATCAGCTTCACCGGCTTCTTCACCATTACATATGGTACCAAAATCGGATGGTAAAGATTGGCGTCCATGTGGGGACTACCGACGACTAAACTCAATTACAGTACCAGACAGGTATCCGGTTCCTCATATTCAGAACTTTTCCATGTTTTTGGGCGGTTGCCGTATTTTCTCTAAAATTGATTTGGTGCGTGCTTACCACCACATACCTGTAGCTCCAGAGGACATTCACAAGACCGCTATAACCACACCATTCGGTCTTTTTGAGTTTACGCGTATGCCGTTTGGCTTAAAAAATGCGGCTCAAACCTTTCAGAGGTTCATAAACCAGGTTACCAACGGCTTGAATTTCGTTTTTGTCTACATAGACGACATCCTTGTTGCTAGCCGTGATGAAGAAGAGCACAAAATCCATCTCGAAACACTTTTCCAGAGATTAATTGAATATGGTTTAAATATTAAACCATCAAAATGCGTATTTGGAGTACCTGAGCTAAATTTTCTAAGCCATACCGTGTCCAGTAAAGGTGTGGTGCCAATGCAAGAGAAGGTGGAGGCTATTACTAAATTACCTGTACCTTCATCCATTAAGCAAATTCAGCGATTCGTGGGTATGGTAAACTACTATAACCGTTTCATACCCAACTTAGCCAAACTCTTAACTCCAATTCACAGTCATGTCGCTGAACTCCAGAAACAAAAACGCTCAAAAAAGTCATTTGCCTGGACAGAAGAATGTCAAGAAAGTTTTGAACAAGTGAAATCCGCTCTTGCTGAAGCAACCCTCTTAACGCATCCTATTGAAGACGCATCTTACAGCCTCACTACGGACGCATCAAATGTAGCCGTCGGGGCAGTTCTTCAACAATATCACTCGGGGAACTGGCAACCCCTCGCTTTCTTCTCTAAAAAACTTTCGCCAACAGAAGTTAAGTATTCTGCCTTTGACAGAGAACTTCTTGCAATCTACCTGTCTATCAAACATTTCCGCTATTTTGTGGAAGGCCGGAATTTCACAGTCTTTACTGACCACAAACCGTTGGTGATGGCAATACCATCAAAAACGGAACGCTCTCCCCGTCAAACCCGCCATTTGGATTTTATATCGCAATTTACGACGGATATAAAGCACATCAGTGGCAAATTGAACCATGTAGTGGATATCCTATCCCGTATCGACAACATGGATATTCATATATTGACGGTAAATCTCAAAGATTTAACCGATAGGCAAACGACGGACGAAGAACTAAAGTCAATTTCAGACAACATTAACTCGACTCAACCGAACTACAAATTGGAACTAATTACTCTTCCGTTTTGTCAAAACAAGGTCTGGTGCGAAACTAGTACTGGTATAAACCGACCTTATGTTCCAAAAGAACTACGAAAAAAAGTTTTCGAGTTGATCCACAATTTGTCACACCCTGGGATCAGAGCGACTCGTAAACTGCTTACGGAGAAATATTTTTGGCCATCAATAAACAAAGATTCGAATAATTGGGCCAAATCTTGTATTGGATGCCAAAAGTCTAAGGTCCATCGCCATACTCGAACACAGTTTGGGCACATCCCATTACCTTCGCAGAGATTCGAGCATGTGCATATTGATATTGTCGGACCACTTCCTCCATCCAACGGTCATTCATACATACTAACACTAATAGACCGATTTACTAGATGGCCGGAAGCATACGCTATGAAAGACATGTCTACCTTAACAATCGCCGAGACGTTGGTACAGCAATACATACCACGTTTCGGCGTACCAAAAGAGATCACAATGGATCAAGGGAGTCAATTTAGATCAAAACTCTTTTCGGATTTGACAAACTTGCTAGGATCTCACCGTATCCACACAACTGCTTACCATCCGCAGGCTAATGGTTTAGTGGAACGTTTCCATAGGCACATGAAAGCAACTTTGATGGCCAGGGAGAACGTGAAGAATTGGTACACGGAGCTACCACTAGTTTTATTAGGTATCCGCACTACTCCAAGAACCGACTTACAGTGTTCACCGGCAGACCTGGTCTACGGTCAAAGCCTCAGAGTACCTGGCGAATTTATTGTCCCGAATCCAAATTCCCCAGACCTGGATCAACACGATTTCGTAAAACAATTGAGGCAATCAATGCAAAAAATCAGGCCAACTGATACACGCACCAATGTGCAGAAAAATGTCCATTTTCCAAAAGATTTAGACACCTGTGAATTCGTTTTCGTGAGAGTCGATAAAGTTAAACCAGGGTTAAGCACTCCTTATGAAGGACCTTACCAGGTAATTCGACGATTTAGAAAGCAATTCGTTCTAAACGTGAATGGAAAGAACTCAACAATCTCCATTGACAGGTTGAAACCCGCATATGTCCTTAGCGAACCTTCAGAACAAACGTATTATGAACTGTGAACTTGTAGCATCCTCTCGGTTAATATCGCTTCGCTGGAAGGGGAGTGTGTAGCGTACCCAAGTTCAATTCCAATCAGAACCAAAAATAATTGGACTGGGACGATATTTTGAATCGGTAAATTACAAGAATCCAAAGATAAAAATAGAAATGAATTCGCACCGATATTTTGAATCGGTAAATTCCAAAAATATAAAATCGCAAATGAAAATGAGTACGCCCAAAATGTTGCGAACTGAATAGAATCGAAAATTAAAATTGTTGCCTATTGTTCGAAAATAGAATTTAATGTTGCTCGACTATCGTTTAACAAAAGAGCGACCCTTTGCGGTAATTTTATGGCGCGAGGCATCGAAATTAAAAAGTACGCTTAGTATATAATGTTTATGTAAAATGAAATGAAGTATGATGTACCCGTAGGTTAGGTAGTTAAGTTTTAGGTTTAAGTAGTTAGTTGGAAATAAATATTTGACCGAATCACATCTCTGGTTTTTCCTTAACAAACAAATTATCCCAGTTATACCCTAAAGTCCTACAGTGGTTATATTATTTGATCGTTCGTCGGATGATCTCACCCCCTGATGTTCCTCCCTAAATACCTACCTCCTTGCACCCTCTTTTCCACACCATTTTCGTGCATCTGGCCCTCTCAACCTACAATCCTTTCAAGCCCACCGACAGATAGAATGGGAGTTCTCAAACCCATTCGTCGGCCCAACCGAGCATAATTAATCGGTCCACGGATAGAAACGGCAAATCCACCCATCATATGGATATGTTGATGTAGGTGATGGTGGTCGAAGTGAAATTGAGGCAACGCAGATATTAGTTGTATGGCTGTTTGCATTAACCGATCTTGGAAAAATTCCCATTGCATTTTTCCCAATTGTGTCTATGACTGCTGAACAAAAGGCTAATATAATTAATGTGGCTCTAGAAGAACTGGAAAAATGTGGTGCTGAAATTATTGGTATCACTTTTGACGGAGCTGCCTGTAATCTTAGCGCGGTTAAGATTCTCGGTTGCGATATTCGAGACGTTAGTGTTAACAGTAATTTTTTGTAGCAACAAAAATGGAAAATATATAGTTCATCCTGATCCATGTCATATGATAAGACTAGTAAGAAATGCTTTCGGCGATTTAAAATGTTTTATCAACGAACAGGGACAAGCCATAGAATGGAAATATTTAGAAATATTAGTTAACCTTCAAGAAAAAGAGCAATTACACCTAGGAAATAAATTAAAGCGAGTTCATATATGTATATTTCGCTAAAAAGAAAATGAATGTTAAGCTTGAAGCCATAGAATGGAAATATTTAGAAATATTAGTTAACCTTCAAGAAAAAGAGCAATTACACCTAGGAAATAAATTAAAGCGAGTTCATATATGTATATTTCGCTAAAAAGAAAATGAATGTTAAGCTTGCTGTGCAGACTTTTAGTAAGTCTGTAGCAGATGCTCTCGACTTTTGTAGAGAAGTTTTAGGGGATGATTTTATGGTTGTTTGTATTGCCTAGTACGAAAATTGATGAAAATTTTCATTCCCATACCAAATGCATGTAAAAAAAAACCGATGAAAATTTTGATTTTTGCGTTGGGTTTCTGTTTGCGGTACGGAGTTCGAGTGAAAATTTTCATTCATTTTGACAGTTCACCTATGCGCCACCAGATTGCGCTGCAATCATGGAGACTGTAGCGAACCAGTTGGTTTCGTGTCTCTTTCACGACGTTCTATTCAAAATGAACAAAGTGTCGCCAGGTTTAGAAAAAAGTAACGATACCATCTGGCGGTTTGTTTTTGTAATGATAGTAGCAAAATAAATTAATGACATAAAATTATTGTCATTCATATTTTTTATTTCATTAAATTATTTATAGTTTTGTGTCGTTGGTTTTTTTATTGGAGAGCGGAATTGAAGAAATTGTGAATAAAGGACCTCTGGAAAGACAAATATACGCTTCTAAAGTGTACATTTCGTGACGGGAAAACTTATTGGTAAATCCGGTATCTGTTTTGCAATATTTTGAACTCAAAAGCTTACCTTTTTATTTTATATTTATAGAAATGAATATAAAATGGAAACTGGATAAAATTGAATAAATGCTTAGTGAATACTCTTGAAGATGGTGAAAATTTAAATGCAGTATACCATTAACCTTTTTTTATATATATTTTTTAAATTTTTGTAATTTATATTGGTGCTATATCTTAATAATAATAATCAATGGCGCAACAGCCCAAATCGGGCCTAGGCCTTAAAGTAATGCTAGAGTTACTTCATTACGAGATCAACGGAACATTAGGAGGTGAAGTGGTCAGCTAACACGCTCGTCCGTGATTATTACCCCGATTTTTAACTCAGGTACTCATTTACAGCTGAGTGAACTGGTAGTCCGGCACCCAATACCATTTTCGAAAATTACTTGTCACCAAGCAGATTCGAACCTGGTACCAGGTGCGCCGAAGGCAAATGCTCTAACCACTAAGCCACCCAGACTACCTGCTATATCTTGGTTACAGATAATGTATAATTTTTATAAATAGTATCGAAAAATTGTATTTTTGAATTTTTTTTTACAGGGCCTAAAGCCCTTTTTTGCAAGAGCTGAGAGCAGGTAAATTTCTGGCTAGAAAATTATTAAAATCTGCGAGAATCTCGCAGATTTCTCGGAGACATTTCGCTCTGTCTGCGAGAATCTCCGAGACGTTGTATGAAAAAAATACACGTATCGAGACAAATGTGCACCGATTCTCGGAGACATGTCGGCGAATGTCGCGATAGCTAAAACTCTATTACAACAGATGGCGCGGAATAATAAAATTCTAGCTATCGCGACTTTCGCCGACATGTCTCCGAGAATCGGTGCGCATTTGTCTCGATACGTGTATTTTTTTCATACAACGTCTCGGAGATTCTCGCAGACAGAGCGACATGTCTCCGAGAAATCTGCGAGATTCTCGCAGATCTTACCAACTAGGGATACAAATGCTAGGGGTCAAATACATTTAGTTCCGCTATCCAACGGCGCAGGCAAATGGAAGCGCCACCATCGAAGAAGAGATTTTGATCATCGCGCTGTCACTTCACCCCATATTGTTAACGAAAAAGCAACTATTTTGTAGTGTTAAAGATTAAATAAATCAGTGTTAAAAATTCGTTTTTATCTTTAATTATTAGCAACATAGCGATAACGCTATAGTGGTGACCTCGTAAAAAGCGAACTCGTCACAAAAACTTCCGCAAAAAAGTGAATTCGACTCAAGTGAAGTCGCGTATCCGATACGACGCCATTTTTAGACGCCAAACATTTTTTGTAAGTTTTTAATCTAAAATGTCGGATGATGAAACGAGCTCACACGGGAGCCCTGACAATCCAGCATGACCGCCACCCGATCCGCAGCCACAACCTTCCGGAAAAATTACCGGACAACAAGCCCTTTGCGTGCAAGCAGCAAGAATTACAAAATTTCCGATATTCTGCAAGCCAGATCCTGCATTTTGGTTCGAGCAGGTGGAAGCTGCTTTCCACACGCATGGAATTACACAAGACGAAACTAAATTCCGGTACGTGATTCAATATGCAGAAGAAGAGATCCTGCCCCACGTCATTTCGATCGCAAGAAACCCGCCATCGGAAAACAAGTACGATGTGGTGAAGCAAAAGATTCTTGCAGCTTTTGGTGAGTCAGAAGAATCTCGGCTACGTAGGATCTTCCAAGGCCAAAACATGCAAGGAAAAAAGCCGTCGCATTATCTACAGGATCTAAAAAACACCGGTGGAAATCAGGTAACTGATACTATTCTAAGAACCCTATTATTGGAGCAGCTCCCAGAGCAAATTCGTGTCGTTCTTGGCATCTCTAGCGAGCCACGTAGAGAAGCTGGCTAAGATGGCCGACATGATGCTCGAATTACAACATACACCAGGTATCTCGGTAGTCCAAAATCGGGGTGAAGCATCGTCGCAGAGCAACGATCCGGTAACGCTTATAATCAATCGCCTTGATCGACTTGAATCTCAGTTACGAGGAAGACCTGAATCCAAATCCCGCGGACAGCGAGACAAGTCCAAATCGAAGTCACGCGATCGAAGTAACCGACTCTGTTTCTTCCACAATCGTTTCGGCAAGCGAGCAAGAAAATGCGCAGAGCTGTGCCAATGGAAGAATACAAGCGAGAATGCGGAAAACTAAAATCGTCGTCCCGAATTTCGACGGTCGGAGACGACGTACCACAAAACAGCCGTCTAATATTATCAGACAAGAAATCTGGATACAATTTTCTTGTTGACACGGGAGCTGACATATCAGTCCTTCCACGCAACAGGCAACAATACAACACTCCAGCGAGTTTAAGATTGTATGCCGCAAATAATACACAAATCATGACCTACGGCACTAAAATCCTAACTTTGGATTTCGGCCTTCGACGGCCATTTAAGTGGAGTTTCATTGTTGCCGACGTCGCTCAGCCCATAATTGGAGCTGATTTGCTGCAACATTTCGGCCTTTTGGTTGATCTACAAGGTAAGAAGATTATTGATAGAACAACTAATCTCTCCTACCAAACAGATATCACGAACAAGCCTTACCAGAGTATTTCAACAATCGCCCAAACTGTGGAATACCGCGACTTATTGCAACAGTTCGTCGATATTACCATGCCTTCCAGTCGCAAGACAGTCGCGAGTCATGGCGTTTATCAGCATGTAGTGGCGTGGGGCATTACTGTCGCCACTGTCAATTTTGTTGTTATTTTTGTCGACATATTTTTTATCGTAAATCAGAGGCGACTGTAATTTTATAAAAAAAATTAAAAAATTCGATTTTTCTCATTTACTATTTTGGCATTCAATCAATTCAATTGATAACATAAATTACTAAAATAATTTGTATTAACTCTATCAATTAAAAAAGTATTATCGATTTATATTCCGGTTTAAGAATTTTAATTGTATAAAAAAGATTATTTGATATTTGGATTCAAAGAAGAGGAAATCATAACGAAGACCTCTACATTATTAAGAAGAGGAGATTATAACGAAGTCCTCAACAATCACATACTCACAGAAGGACTTCCAGTCGCAGAGCGCGCGAGAAGACTAATTCCGGAGAAGCTGCGTGAAGCCAAAGCGGAATTTGACTTCATGCTTGATCACGATATTTGTCAACCTTCCAGCAGCCAGTAGGCAAGTCCACTTCATCTGGTGCTCAAAAAAAACGGACAATGGAGACCGTGCGGTGATTACCGGCGTCTTCACTCCAAAACTATACCGGATAAATATCCAATCGCACACCTACACGATTTTGAGCACAAGCTGAATGGTTGTACGGTATTTACAACGTTGGATCTTACTCGGGCGTATAATCAAATTTCAGTAGCGCCAGAAGACATCCCAAAGACAGCTGTCATCACTCCGTTCGGCCTGTTTGAATTTAAATTGATGACCTTTGGCCTCTGCAATGCCGCGCAGACTTTTCAGCGGTATATTGACACGGCACTTCGGGGATTAACATTTTTTTATGCGTACATTGACGATATTTTGGTCGCATCAAGGACTCGTGAGGAACATCGCCAACATCTCCAACTAGTTTTCGAACGATTACGAGAGTACGGTTTGTCAATTAATATGGCAAAATGCGTTTTCGGAGCATCATCAGTACAATATCTCGGATATGCAATTGATGAACACGGCACCAAGCCCCTTCCGGCACGTGTACAGGCGCTTCTTGAATTTGAAAAGCCAACAACTGTCGCTGACTTAAGAAGATTTTTAGGCGCTATTAACTTCTACAGGAAATCCCTGAGGAATGCAGCAGAAGTTCAATCACCACTTCATGAATTCCTCATTGGTGCGAGAAAAAAATGACAAACGACCGATAATCTGGAATGCACGAGCTTCGGTCGCCTTTGAGCAGTGTAAGGAGCAAATTGCCAACGCAACTCTTCTACGACATCCACTCGAAAATGCAACGCTTTCTATTAAATGCGATGCCTCAGATACAGCTATGAGCGCGGTTCTGGAGCAGCTCAATACAGGTGTTTGGGAGCCGCTTGGTTTCTTTTCTAAGAAATTTAGCGAAGCCCAGCGTAAATACAGCACCTACGATCGAGAGTTGCAAGCTATCTACAGTGGAATCAAGTTTTTCCAACATATGATTGAAGGCCGAACTCTACTTGTAAGGACCGATCACAAACCGATCACTTTCGCTTTCGATCAAAAAGTCGCAAAAGCATCGCCAAGGCAACTTCGACAGCTGGATTACATTGGCCAGTTTTCTACGCAGTCTACATCGCTGGAGATGAAAACATTACTGCGGATGCCTTGTCGCGACATCGTTGGACCATTAACGACATCGAAAGGCTATTCACATGTTCTGACCATGATCGACCGGTTTACGAGGTGGCCGGAAGCAACTCCTTTGCAGTCTATTACCGCAGACGTCATCGCCGACGCGTTTTATTCAACGTGGATTTCACGTTTTGGAGCACCTGCTGTGTTAACATCGGACCAGGGATCACAATTTGAATCCTTGCTTTTCCAGTCACTAGCACATCTCGTGGGTTGCAAGAAAGTACGAACTACAGCTTACCATCCCGCAGCCAACGGGATGATTGAGCGCTGGCACCGATCCCTAAAATCTTCGATCATGTGCCACAACACAAAAGAATGGACCGAAGTTTTACCAACACTGTTGTTGGGACTACGAACGAGCATCAAGGAAGACATCGGCGTAACCACAGCCGAGCTCGTCTACGAAACCACGCTACGTATTCCAGGGGAATTTTTCTACAACGAGGAAATGCCTTCGGATCCAAAAATCTTCGTCGAAAAATACCGTGAACACATACGCAGAGTGCGAGCTACCCCTACGGCTCACCACGAGAAACGGAAGGTTTTCGTGCACAAGGATATACACTCATGTTCGCACGTCTTCGTTTGGGTAGATCGTGTAAAAAACCACTGGAACATCCTTATGATGGACCTACAAGGTACTAGAAAGACAAGCAGACAACGTTTTCACACTTGACATTCAAGGAAAAAAGACGAACGTCAGCGTCGACAGACTCAAGCCAGCATACATCGAAGCTACGGTAAACACTCAACAAACCATAGAACCATCATCGCTGTCTACGACGGAGCCCGGAGCAAGCGACGCAACGCTCAGAACTTATGCCGGCCCTAAAGCAAAAGTTACGAAACGTGTAGCATTCAGCGTTGACTCTATTCGGAGGGAAGTAATGTAGCGATACAAATGCTAGCGGTCAAATACATTTAGTTCCGCTATCCAACGGCGCAGGCAAATGGAAGCGCCACCATCGAAGAAGAGATTTTAATCATCGCGCTGTCACTTCACCCCATATTGTTAACGAAAAAGCAACTATTTTGTAGAGTTAAAGATTAAATAAATCAGTGTTAAAAATTCGTTTTTATCTTTAATTATTAGCAACATAGCGATAACGCTATAAGACTATTTATATGTGCCGCTATTTAATTTTTCATTGCAGGGATGAAAATTTTGACATCTTATGTCAATCATTGGAATTTATTTGTCAGTTTTTTTTTCAAATCGACTAAAACGTTTGTTTTGTCGGAAGTGAATATTTTTGAACTCGAAAGTGGATATTTTGAGTTTTGCTTTTATTTTAAAATGACAGTCGTGGTGTTATTGTTAATAATGTAATTTAATGTCTTCATGTGAACTGGTTCTGTTCGAAATGAAACGAAAGTGACGTCCGTATATTATTACTGATTGTTGCGGATGTACTAAGCCTGTAAACATATCTATTTTGGCTGTGGAACAGGGAGGCTTGTTTGTTTTAGCCGGGTGCCAAGAAGAGCATGTCTTCATACAAGCTTCAGTTCAACAAATATGTAAGTAATGCTTTCATATTATATTCACACCAAACTGTTTTGACTTTAGTCCTATTATCTCAGTCTTTGAGTCATTCTTTTAGTTATTTGATTTAAAATGTCATATGTGATCCAAGTGCTATTTCTTGTTTGTCTAGTTTTAATTTTTGTCGAAAAACTTTGGGCAAATTTTATCAAAGGTAAACACTTTTTGTTAAAATCAAACAGTCTTAACAATTGAATTATATAACAATTAAATTATATTTGAATAACTAACAGCATTAACAATTAAATTATAACAGCGTTAACAATTGAATTATATAACAGCATTAACTTCACGCTGCTGTCATCTTTCTTTTTAATTTTTTTATTTTTATACTTCCATTTTTCTGTCAATAAAGTGCTCTCAACCTCGCTGGTTCTTTTCAATATAATCGCGCAAAGCACGTAAAATCTGAACAGGTTATGGGCCCAGGACCCTCGGAAAAACAAATAAATTTAATTTACCGGTGTAAATTGTGCGTATTGCAAATAGTAAAGTAAAAATAGAAAAATGACGAATCCCGGAAGAATTCCATTATTTAATGGGGACAATTTCTCCACATGGCGTCCACAAATGGAAGCCCTGCTGGCCAGAAATCGTGTATTGGAATTCGTTACTGGAGTCGAAGCCTGAGACTGTCGCCGATCTAGCCGCATGGAACGACAAGGACCTTGACGCGAGGTGTGAATTGCTCAAAAGAAAGATTGTAAAGTTCGTTTACAAGCACATAACCTAAATTTTACAAGTCATGTCAGCAACGAAAATATTGCAGAAGGATTTATTGTCAACGAATATACGGGTAAAGTCGATAATTTTGCTATTCCAAATTGTGACATTGATAAGCAAAATGTATGGTACATTGACAGTGGCGCAACGTCACATATGTGTAGTGCGGAAGAGTATTTTTTTGAAATTGATCGCGGAAAAGTTCAATTAGCGGACAATAAACTAGTGGAAATAAAAGGAATAGGAACAGTTCAGTTAAAAGTAAAGTTTGATGGTAAAATTAAATTAATATCTTTATACAAGACACTTTTTGTACCTAAATTAAGAGGTAATTTAATGTCAGTGAGCAAAGCGACTGATTCTGGTTGTAAAATTCTTCTGGAAAAAAAAGATCAAGCAATAATTGTTCGGGATAACAAAACTTTGCTTAAAGCAAGTAAAATTAATGGACTCTTCATAGTTGATTCTATTAATAGTTTTGAAGTTTGTAATGAAGCAATCTACCGAATTGGAAGTATGGCATAAACGTTAGTCTTAACAATTGAATTATATAACAATTAAATTATGTTTGAATAACTAACAGCATTAGCAATTAAATTATAACAGCGTTAACAATTGAATTATATAACAGCATTAACATTTGAATCGCATCTAACTTCACGCTGCTGTCATCTTTCTTTTTAATTTTTTTATTTTTATACTTCCGTTTTTCTGTCAATAAAGTACTCTCAACCTCGCTGGTTCTTTTCAATATAATCGCACAAAGCACGTAAAATCTGAACACTGTTCCATTTGGCTTCGTGTTTTTAGATTATTGCTGTCATGAATTCGTCATTAATGTAAAAAAAGTTAAAGTGCTCAATCCTTCCCAATGCTTTCCACTTTACCGGTTAATACCATGCAAAGAAACAAAACACCAGTCCAGACACCACACTTTTTCGGGAAGTACTCATGCACTGGCAATTCCTTCTATGCGAACGATGTTCACTCTGGTCAATCCCTCATTATGAATTGGAAATTGAGAATCAGGAAAAACCCTGATAAACGGGACCGTGACGATGGAGGCATAGAACAACTAACCACGTTGATTTTCTATTAGGAAAATTTGGAATGCATGTGTATATAGTTCTACATACACATACATTACTTTTGTCCATCACATATCTGGACTGCCTCTTATCTAAATTAAGGACCTCTGTTTGCTCAAATGCACTCTTTAATTCAAAATGCCTGTCTACTCCCTTTTTTATTATTGCCTTTTTGACCTTTCATCTCCTCAAACTTTAGCTCACTCTAACCAACCACCAACTCAATTCTTCACCCAATCAAATCCAAACTCCACAGATCAGTAACTCATACACATTATGTAATTTTGAAAAATTAAAGTAAAAACTATCCAATATTATATGCTTTAAAGACAAAAATTTGTCTACACTATGATCTTCATTTCCTGAAAAGGAAATGGTACACTAATGGCGTTAATAGGGAAAAGCAAACTTTTTGGGTTGATTTTAACAATTTTACAATTTTTATCGGCCGAGCATACATGTTTCTATGCCAGCCACGGCATTTCATCAGTGCTCTTTAGAAAATGAATACAAGATGGGTAATAGAATCCTAGTGTATGTGTATAGAAGATACACATATGAAGGCATAAATTTGGAAATATATGAGACATAGATTATTATATAAAAAACCAATATTCCCATTGTACATGAGAATAACCTCTTAATTAAAAACTGAGGAAACAAATATGAAAATAGAATGTGCCACGATTATAGAGCATTAAATAAGCTAATTATTAGAGACAATTATCCGCTGCCACTGATAGAGGATTGTATTGAGTATTTGGAAGGGAAACAATTCTTCACCACTTCAGACTTATGCAATGGGTTTCACCAAGTCAAGATGTCCGAGGAGTCTATTAAATACACTTCCTTTGTTACGCCTAATGGCCAGTACGTGATGTGTGATGTATGTGATTCCCATATCGAAGCGATTAAACATTATCCTATACCCAAGAATCAGAGGGAAGTCAAAGCATGTCTTAATCTATTTTCGTATTTCCGCAAGTTCATACCATCTTTTTCAAGGATAGCGTTAGCGATTACAGAATCTGACGCATGATAAAGTGGCCTTTGAACTATTTGATGAGTGTACATCTGCCTTTTATGAACTTCGTGACAGACTAGCAGCCGCACCCCTTCTTGCCATTTATAATCCTAAAAGACCCACAGAGTTACATTGTGACGCTAGTAGTGCGGGTTACGGAGCTGTGCTTTTGCAAAAACAGGAAGATGGTAAATTTCATCTAGTGTTTTATTTTTCGAAGTCCACTACGCCTGCGAAATCGAGACACCATAGTTTTGAACTCGAAACCTTAGCCATAATATACGCCCTTAGACGTTTCCGAGTATATCTTGATGGCATACCTTTTAGAATAGTTACGGATTGCCACTCACTTACTATTACGCTGGGGAAGAAGATGATTAATCATACGATTGCTCGATGGGCATTAGAGTTGGACAATTACGACTATGAGATAAACATCGAGGAGGGATACTTATGGGTCATGTTGATGCTCTTAGTCGAGTCCCTGCAGTTACAAATGAGAGAAGTCCGGAGTTGTTTGAGGCTGTAAGAAAACAACCACCTCCAGATCAGATAGACATCAAAGTGATGCAAGATGATGTCGAAGCAGTCGCGGAATCAGCTGATGATACGGCGCCCGGAGTAGACTAAATGGTCGCTGCTGCCGATAGTGACGAGCTGGACTTTATGATACAAGTCACGCAAAACCGAGATGATCGGATTAAAATCTTACGCGAACGACTAGAATTGTGCCACGTTATGGGATATGACCTTAAAGATGGCTTAGTTTTCAAGAAGCATGAGGCAGGCAAACTTAAACTTTATGTGCCGCAGGAAATGGAAGATAACATTATCCGCCTTACTCATGAAAAGATTGGTCACTTAGGAGTAGATAAGACTTGCGACCAACTTCAGAAACATTATTGGTGCCCAAAAATGAGAGAGAAAGTGGTGAAATTTATAAAAAACTGTGTTAAATGTATTATGTACTCGGCCCGCCTCGGTCAAATGAACACAATCTGTGTAGTATACTAAAGAAACCGGTGTCATTTGACACCGTTCATTTGGACCATTTTGGTCTTTTACCTTCTGTAAACTCGAAGAAAAGACATGTGTTATTGGAAGTCGATGGGTTTACAAAATTTGTTAAGCTCAATCCGGTAAATTCGACAAGTACTCGGGAAGTCATAGGTTGTTTGGATAAATACTTCAGATATTATAGTCGTCACAGAAGATTAGTTACTGATCGAGGTACGTGTTTTACTTCGGCTGAGTTTGAGGAATATTTAGAGAAGTCAAACGTGCGGCATGTGAAGGTAGCTGTAGCATCTCCGTAGGCTAATGGGCAGGTGGAAAGGGTAAATAGAGTGATCAAGGCAATGTTAGGAAAACTGGCGGATTGTTAGGAAAACTGGCGGAATATTTTTTGGATGCATTAGAGATTACATAAGGAGGCTAAAAAATGAGGATATAGAGTGGAAGGTTTTTTTGAAATAAATAGTAACCAAACAATTAACTACAAACGTTATTTTAATATAACCAGATACAGAAAACGTTACATGGTGTCAGAAGTGGTGTCAAAAGAAGAACACTAAATTAAGGTAATCGAATTTGTTATAAAATAAATAAAATGAACGAAACGCCAAGAGAGATAAACATACAAGCACGAGGCTCACATAACCTCACAAGTGAGGAAGAAAATAATTCCGTCACAAACTACGTACGCCCGCCGAAGCCCTTGATGGTCCAAGCTGAAAATGGTTCAAGCGGCTGGAGCCTGTGCGAACAAGAATATAGTTGGTTCGAAACGGCCACTGGAATGAGCCGAAAACCACAGAACGTTTAAGTAGCCACGTTCATGTCAACGGCAGTAAAAATATTTAATACATTTGGCTGTTCAGACGAAGAACTGAACAAAATTGACTTCATTAAAAGAAAGTTCAAAGAATATTTCGAGCCGAAGACAAACGGGACTTACGAAAGCTATCTCTTCAATAAAATGTCACAAGAGGAAGGAGAAACATTTGACGAGTTTCTCACAAAGATCAAGGCCCAAAGCGCAAAATGCGGATTGGCAAGCTTACAGGACAGTCTGGTGAAAGACAAATTAATAATAGGGATACGAAGTGAGAGTGTCCGAGATCATTTGCTGTCGGAGGACGGAATGAGCCTCGACAGGATAGTGCAAAAATGCCGAGCATGTGAACTGTTATGTCCGAGTTCATGAAGTGCACTTGCATTAAGGCTGCAGAGCAGACAAGTCACAAATAAAGTGTTGTACATTTAAGGTGAGTATTTCGTCGAATATCAAGAACGGTTCCAGCATTTATTAAAAATAAATAATGTGGTTGAGGATAAGTCGAAAGTGTTGTATTTAATAACGTTGATCGGTCCAGACGCATACAAGATTTTAAAGTCCCTAACGGCACCCGAGTTACCGGACACGAAAACCTTCGAGCAATTATTAGAAATATTCAATAAATACTTTAAGCCTAAAATTAACGTAATTGCGGAACGTTTCAAATTTTATAAAAGAAATCAACACATGCAAGAGTCAGTAAATGATTACATTATCGAATTAAAGACATTATCAAAACCCTGTGATTTCAATGATTTCTTAAATGATGCATTACGTGATAAATTGGTTTGTGGCATCAAAAGTGAAGCGATTCAACAAAGACTACTCAACGAAACGGGATTGAATTTTTAAAAAGCATGTGAAATTAGGAAAAGAATGGAAATGACAAACTCGCAATTAAAAATTATTCGACCTGAAACAACAAATTATGTAGCAGCGAATTACAAAGGCCGCGCAAAGGGCCAAAATTATAACGCAACGGGACATCAGAAACCAAATTGGTTAACGGGACAACGCAGATATTCAGATCAGCAGAAGAACAATAGTGCATCGGAACATCAGAAAAAAAATTATTCAACGGAATGTACTGGACGAAGCAATCATGATAATAAAAAAAGATCATTGACCAGCGTGGTCCAATTGCAATATCTACTTGTCCTTGATTAGCTTGGTCACCATATTGAAATCGGACATTCCATGCCGTGCATTTGCACCTGCATGTGGATCATTAACATTAACATTGACCAAGGGAATCCGATGACAATATTTAGAACGATTGACCTTCTTTACTTAGTCAGCGAATCGTTCTAGATATTGCAACGGGAAATCCACCGTGCACTTTGTTATTGCAATTTTGTTATTGTAAAATCATATTGTAAAATTGCATCGTTTAATGTATGTATAAGCAAATCTAGTATTTAAGCGATCGATTTTTAGGAAATAAAGATCAGTCTATATTCAAACTTTCACCGATCTTTTACTGACCACTCGATTGTACTGAGACGGGCTTAATTGCCACTCGTACTCTTGAGCACTCAATTGTACTGAGACGGGCTTAATTGTCACTCGTACTTTTGAGTATAATAACATATAATATACAAAAGAATACCCTTGCCCTTTGACTATCAAGAAGACTTAGAAGATGTCACGGTAATTTCAGAGAATCATTAAAACATCCGAGTACATCTGAGCACATCTAGTACAGGAACAGCAAAAAAAGAATTTTTTAACGGAACAGCAAAAAAATAAAAGTACAGCGGGACAATCGACTAGAGATTGGAAGAGTATCATTTGCAGACGATGTGGTAAGCGTGGACATATCGAAAAGTATTGTAGATCCGAGAATAATGTAAGTAATAATAAGAAAAATTATCAAGTAAATAATGTAGATTTCGTTGATGATGAACAAAAATTAACATTGGGTTATTTAAATAATTTAACTTGTAGTAGTGACATACCAGCGCATATGCTTGTAAATGTAAATAGTCGTGATATCGAAATGGAAATTGATAGCGGTGCCTGTTCATCTGTTATTGACGTGGAGACCTTTAAAATTGTTTTTGAAAATTACAATACAGTAAAACCTCCGAAAGACGGAACCTGCATAAGGCGGAAACCTTCAATAGCGGAAATGTTCCCGGCAGAACGATTTTTTCGGTATACAGTAGAACCTCCGAAAGCCGAAAACCTGCGTAACGCGGACGGAAAAGAAAAAATGTGAACATTGAAACTCAAATACGCGGAAATGCAGACGCGAGAGCCGGAATATATTCCAAGAATCATACGCCTAATCGCAGTTTTCTAAATTTTCCGGTTCTTCTGTTGTTCTTTTTGCTTTAAGTACTCGAGTCCGAGGAAAGCGAATGTGAAGGCCTAACAGTATGTTTTAAATCGGATTTCAAACAAGTCGATCGAGGTTTTTCTCATATTGAGATTAAATTTTTCAAGTTTGGTGGTCTCAAAAGTTACAAGAAAATCAGTTTATGTAGTTATAAAAAAATTAATTTTTGTCCATTGTCTTCATTGAGCACTCTTAGACTTTGAGCGCTATTAATAAGGTCCTAATCTTTTTTTCTTTTCTTTTTTGGAGTATTAACTCAAAGAGGTAAAAGCCTTACACTCCCATTTCAATCCCCTTTCGGTTAATAAGAGTTTAGTTCTTTACACTTATGTCTAAGAGAGTAAGAAATTTATCTCAAAAAGAAAAGATTGAAGTTATCAACATGATAGAAAGAAACAAAAGAACCATTGCAGAAGTTGTAACAAAGTTTAACTGCGGAAAAACTCAAATCTATAAAATGATGAAAGATAAGGATCAAATCAAAGAAAAATATATGTGCTCCAGCAATGTATATGTAAAGAAAAAGAGGGATGGTAACTATGCTCAAATTAATAAAACAGTTTTTGAGTGGTTTCTTCAAGCTTCCCATTTCCGGACCAATATTGCAAGCAAGGGCTAAAGAAACAGCGAAACTTTTGAAAATTGATGGATTCAGTACATCTAACGGGTGGCTCCGAAGCTTTAAAAAGAACAATAACTTCTCTTGCAATGTGTCTTGTGGGGAGTCGAACGAAGTGGATAGCGGGGTTGTTCAAGATTGGTTCACAAAATTAAAAGAAATCATTCGAGATTATGATCCTAAAGATATTGCAAATGCTGATGAAGCAGCCTTGTTTTACAGAGTTATGCCTACAATAACTATGAAAATCAAGGGTGAAAAATGTTTCCGGGGTCGGTTTTCGAAAGAAAGACTTTCCATCCTTCTCACTGCTTTTGCGGACGGTACATTTTAGAAACCATGGGTCATTGGAAAGAGCCAAAAACCACGGTGCTTCAAGGCGATTAAAATTAATCAACTTCCTGTAGAATGGAAATGCAACAAAAAAGCTTGGATGACGGGAGCTATTCTTGAAGAATTTTTAAACATGATCAACAATATTATGAGAAAACAAAACGGCAAAATTCTTTTATTCGTTGACAGCTACTTGTCATCGGATACATTAAGTTAATATTTCTACCACCACGAATTTTCTTTTCTTAATTTTCTTTCTTCTTGTAAGTAACTGAACTTGTAAAAAAAAAATTTTAATAAACATATGTAAATCATACTACTTTTTTATTCTAATCTAATCATTTCGGGGACATCATTAGTATATTTTATACTCAGTTCTCTGAAAGGCGGAAAACTTGCGAAAGCCGGAAAAAAATTTTGTCCCCTAAGGTTCCGCCTTTCGGAGGTTTTACTGTATCAGCATATTAAATCAGAGTTTGGAAGTAATTACAGGGGCTAATGTAAATATAGTAGGATCGGCAGCGGTATCGGTAAGAGATTTAAGTAAACTTGATAAGTACTATGAACTGAATTTGGTAATTATTAATTCGAATAAGCGGTTTGTTCCTCTGCTAGGGCGTTCATGGTTAGATGTATTATTTAGAAATTGGCGAGATACCTTCCGTATCAATAAAATTATAAACAACGACAAAGTGATGGTGGTTGAACAATTAAAAAATAAATACCCAAATGTTTTTTCAGTAGATTTTAAAAAACCAATTGTGGGATATAAGGTTCGCTTTCAAATTAAAGAGTCCTTACAATCGAATTTTAAACCAATTTTTTCAAAACCATATACAGCACCGTTTGGTCTACGTAACAAGGTGGAACAAGAAATCGATCGTTTAGTCGATCAAGAAATTTTGATACCGGTTAAGTACAGTGATTGGGCTACACCAATAGTGTTAGTGCCTAAAAAAATAAGGAAATTCGAATTTGCATGAACTGTAAGGTGACGATTAATCAAGTGATTGAAAGTCAAGTTTATCCATTACCCAGGTTGGATGACTTATTAGCTTCATTTGCTAATTGTAAAGTATTTTGTGTACTTGACTTAGCTGGCGCTTACCAACAACTCGCAGTAGACGAGAGCTCACAGCATTTATTAACAGTGAATACTCATAAGGGTCTTTTTAGATACACTAGGCTTTCTTTTGGTGTATCAGTGGCACCAGCCGAATTTCAGAAAACCATGGATGAAATTTTAAAAAACCTAAATAACGTTGGGTGCTATTTAGATGATGTCTTGATAGGCGGTAGTGACTTTAGTGATTGCGAAAATAAATTAAATATGGTATTAATGAGATTAGCTGAACATAATTTACGAGTAAATATAGAGAAATATAAATTTTTTGAGGATAGGGTCCAATTTTTGGGGCACGAAATTAGTGGAGAGGGTATCAGAACCTAATAACAAGAAAGTCGAGGCTATACTTGAAGCGCCTAGTCCGACTAACGTAACGCAACTGAAAAGCTTTTTCGGTCTTTTAAATTTTTACAACAGATTTATACCGAGTTTAGCTACAGAATTAAGAAGTCTGTACGATCTTTTAAAGAAGAATGCAGTCTTTAAGTGGAATGCTGAGCATGAAAGAGTATTTAAGAAAGCCAAAGAGCTCATTGTAGAAAACAATGTTTTAGAACATTTTGACCCGAACAAAGAAATCATAATTAGTTGTGATGCGAGTCCCTATGGCGTGGGGCATTTTTGTCGCACTTAGTGAAGGGCGAAAAGAAACCAGTACTATTTGCTTCTAGCACATTAAGTAGTGCAGAGCAAAACTATGCAAAATTTAGTATTCTCCCAACTCCTTTAAGTTCGCAAAAATATTTTGCACAAAAAAAATCTTTCCAATGAATAATTTTTAACATATTTAGGCAAAAAGATATTCAACTTTTGGTATACAAAATTTGTGTCACCCTGTCATGTAGGCGGTTAAATAAACTAGTCGGTACTGCGAACTCTAAGCATATAAGTAGAGTTTATTTCCTTTAAAATTTCCTTCCTTTTACATCAAGCCATTAACGCTCCAGCAAATCATTTCATCAAGCCAAACAAAGTTTTTACTAAACATAGTTTCATTAAGTTTGATTGTTCCTCAGTTATTCGAAACTATGGAATTTTTAAACAACATTGGAAAAGCACCAAATTTATGAAAATTTCCCTAAAATTTCTTCTTGGGAGAAAAAATACCAATCAAAGGCATATTGCATCACTGCTTTTCGAAATCCAGATTTGACAGTTCCGAATCAAGTAAATGTAAACAAATCGGTTGTTTACAAAATTTCATTAGTTTTTTCAATTCGCGCGGTGAGTTCGGAAGTGTTATAACATAAAATGTACAATAAAAGAACAAAATTAAGTTTTCTATAAGTGATTGTGAATGTAAGTAGTGTGAAGGTGCGGAAAATGAGAGTTTTTACCAGTAAGTTGAAGAAATTTTCTTTAAATTTCAATTTTTTCTATGAAAATTTATTGTTTATGTCAAATGTGTATGACCTAATGTAAGTAGTGCTAAAAGGAAGCGTTTTGCGGTCAAATGATATTAAATTGTAGCACGGTATAGTGATAGTGAAGTGGAAAAGTGTTAAGTGACATTCCGTGCGGCGCGTATAACTTTCAAATTTCTTTCAAAATTGCAAACCGTTTGTCACCGAATTTATGAATACTGTTTGTATATGATTATATTATTCACTACACAAAAGGATTTAGCAATTAGTGCTAATTTTCATAGAAGAATGTGCAAACTGAGCGTCACGTCATAGTTCCGTGCATTTCAAAGTATAATTTGTTTTTGGTAGACCATCCCCGTAAGAATGATTTCCTGAAAAAACTAAAGAATTTCTTAAATGGTGTTATGATTTAGTCTCGTCCCGAGTTACGTGGTAAGATTAGCGTAATTTTTCATTTAAAATATTCGCGCTATGTTGATTGAAGTCAGATTTTAAAGGTAAACATGTTCGAATTTGCCAGAGTTATGCGCGAACGATTTAAGGGTTATCGAAAGTTTCATGCGAAATGTATTTCGAAAAAAGAAAATTGGCGCGCGGGTTCAAATTTGATAAATATTTGAATATAAATTCGAAGGATTTGATTACAAGTGAGTTTATTTTACTCTTTACATTATAGCCTTATTTAGTTTTGACATAATATGTAAAATTTGGATGTTCTGTGGAATTTAAAACTTTCCAAAAAATAGAGTGATGGCAACAAAGTGGGTGATTCTGTTGTATCCGTATGCAGATAACCAATTAAATTGCAAGAGATATTGAGTGTGTACCAGACATTTTGAAAAGTATTGCTTCATTGCTTGGCGAGGGAGATGGGCCCTGGAAAAAGTTGCAATGCCATCAATATTCTTTTGGGAGGTTTTTAAAAAGAAAAGAAGAAGAGTTTTTAAAAAGAATATCTTACATTCATTTCTTTGCAGGTAAAAGGAAGATTGCTTTCAATTAGTGGTGATAACGAAGCTGCAACAACACTCACCATGGTACGTAGCAATCAACTGTTTCCTAGCCCTAATTTAATCACTTGCACTGATCAGACATTTTTTATTATAAAGGTCAGCATCTTGTGAAAAAATTCTGGTGAAGTCAGCGTTTTGTCAGCGTCGGATGTAGTTAATATATACCAATTTTCTATTGCATTTTATTTGTTGATAGACCAATTTTTCTTTACATGAGAGACAATTAACTGGGGAAGGCGTATCTAAATCCCTAATTCAACAGGTAGGCCATAAAAGTACCCCAAGGAAAATACAAAATCAGGTACCGATTTAGTAGGTAACAATAAATGCTGTTTAAAAAGGTGTGTAATATAACCTTTTGCAAGTGTTGCTACTTTTAAGTTAGTTTGAAGGATCTTATAAAATCAAGCATTTTTAAAGAAAACGAAACCATGTGAGTATATGGCGCTATGTCATAATATTATATGTCCTAAATTGTTTTCATCGATACTTCGGTCGAATTCTAATTTAATTCTTGTTCGGCTTTTTGAGAATTGCTGTCAAACGTTTTCCTGTCTTTTCGTTTATATTTAATTTCGTTATCAATATATTTAATTTGAATTTATAATACTTCGTCTTTTTGTTATCCTTTCTATATCCTATAAACCTGCTCAACCTGCTATATAAAAATTCTTGTATTATTATACACCATGTATTGTAAATACAAGTAGTAGTAGTAGTAGTATATGTTCATATTATATATATATATAGCATATACATATACATATATGTATATACATATACCCATATACCTATATAATAGATAAACTAAGAATTTTCATATCATTTGTTTGCCCCTAACTTTTCGAAATTGCAATACCAGCACGCCGTTGGTATCATAAACTAACACATGTTTAAACAATTTTTTCGGGCTTCACTTTTAGGTACCCGTATGCCATCTCTATTAAACTCTAAGCTGAAAGGAAACGACATGGACGCGGATGCAGTTAAGGCGTTAATTAAAGCAATGACTGAGCAGTAAAACAAATTTGCCCAACAAATGGCTGAGCAGCAAAGCAAGTCGGATGCGACAATCGCGTCGTTGATCCAACAATTGACGCAACACCAGCCATCAGCAGCCCCAGGGGGAACGTCTTTGCACAAAAATCTGGTGGATCGTATGGAGAAATTTTCGTACAGTGCGGAAGACGACCTGACATTTGAGTTATGGTACGCGCGTTATGAGTCTATTTTCGTGACGGAAGCAGCCGGAATGACAAACACAGCCAAAGTTAAGCTACTTGCAGAGAAGTTATCAGCACCAGATTACCAGAGCTTCGCAAACACTATTCTCCCACTGACGAAGGCAACGATCCCCTTCGACGACGCTGTCAAGGAGCTTAAGCAGATTTTCGGTCGTCACGACTTCGAAGCAGATCGTTAACGCGGACGTTGCGAAATTTTTCGCCCGACGAGAGTCACTCAATAGCATTCAGGGGTGCATCTTTTATGGACACCGAATTGTTGTGCCAGCTTGTTATCGGGGGACAATATTGAAGGAGCTGCATCAAGGCCATCCAGGAGTCGCTCGGACGAAACTGTTGGCACGAAGCAAAGTTTACTGGCCATCCATTGACGACGATATCGACAGGCTGGTCAAAAGGTGTGGGAACTTGTTGAAATAAATACAACCCTGAAATGACGGACATGGTGTAAACCCACCCGACACTTGATTGTCACCGCAATCTGCTCTTGTCGGGGTTCGATTGAAATCGTCAACCTGAGCGGACGTATCTCGCACCGAGAAAAATTTAGGGACGCTGGTCAGCCATTTTGTTGAAAAGTCGAACACCGAAAATTTTGAAAGTGCAGTTATTCGGAATCTCGTCCAATAATCTTGGATTTAAGGAATTATAAGCATCAAGTGACCTGTTTCAATAATAGTTTTGAGCATTCCCCGCGAAAAGTCTTGTGTGATCCCATATCTGGGAAGCAGACTTTGGCTTCAGGGGCCTCACATAGCTGAGGCCACGTGAAGAGCACAATTTTCCCATCGGAGTTGTTCCACAAGTTGGGCACCTCATCTGCCCTGTATAGTTAAACACTACAAGCAAGCAGCAATTTTACTCGGCGTTGGTTAAGCCATTTTAATCGCAAAAGCCTGTTACGCTTGTTTTTTTATTTATTTTTTGCAACCCGCGTGCCACGTGGTTGACCTTATTGTTCAACTTAAGGCCTAGCATAAATCAACGGAACATCGCACAATAGGTCGGCTGACGAGCCCCGGTGGGGCGGCTTACCAGAGCTTCGCAAACACTATTCTCCCACTGACGAAGGCAACGATCCCCTTCGACGACGCTTTCAAGGAGCTTAAGCAGATTTTCGGTCGTCACGACTTCGAAGCAGATCGTTAACGCGGACGTTGCGAAATTTTTCGCCCGACGAGAGTCACTCAATAGCATTCAGGGGTGCATCTTTTATGGACACCGAATTGTTGTGCCAGCTTGTTATCGGGGGACAATATTGAAGGAGCTGCATCAAGGCCATCCAGGAGTCGCTCGGACGAAACTGTTGGCACGAAGCAAAGTTTACTGGCCATCCATTGACGACGATATCGACAGGCTGGTCAAAAGGTGTGGGAACTTGTTGAAATAAATACAACCCTGAAATGACGGACATGGTGTAAACCCACCCGACACTTGATTGTCACCGCAATCTGCTCTTGTCGGGGTTCGATTGAAATCGTCAACCTGAGCGGACGTATCTCGCACCGAGAAAAATTTAGGGACGCTGGTCAGCCATTTTGTTGAAAAGTCGAACACCGAAAATTTTGAAAGTGCAGTTATTCGGAATCTCGTCCAATAATCTTGGATTTAAGGAATTATAAGCATCAAGTGACCTGTTTCAATAATAGTTTTGAGCATTCCCCGCGAAAAGTCTTGTGTGATCCCATATCTGGGAAGCAGACTTTGGCTTCAGGGGCCTCACATAGCTGAGGCCACGTGAAGAGCACAATTTTCCCATCGGAGTTGTTCCACAAGTTGGGCACCTCATCTGCCCTGTATAGTTAAACACTACAAGCAAGCAGCAATTTTACTCGGCGTTGGTTAAGCCATTTTAATCGCAAAAGCCTGTTACGCTTTTTTTTTTATTTATTTTTTGCAACCCGCGTGCCGCGTGGTTGACCTTATTGTTCAACTTAAGGCCTAGCATAAATCAACGGAACATCGCACAATAGGTCGGCTGACGAGCCCCGGTGGGGGGCTACGCCTACGCCGAGCGGTTCCGGATTATCTAGAGCAATCAGCCGTAATAATGGAGCTAATCCAAGTGCTCCCACTGTCAACGCGTGCCTTCACCGCAAACTAAGGCCTGCGGGTTCAGAGTGTGAGCTGAAAACCGCAAAAGCTTTATTGGACCTGGCATTCACCGCCGACCCTGGGTGGGATCTGCTTGGTCAATCCTCAGCGAAATTGATATTGGCCAATAGGGCCAAGAACATAACGTCAGCTCGCATTTTTCCAAACGCAAACAAGAAGGCCGAGTCGGCCAAGTCATCGAAATTCAAAAAAAATCGCTCCGCTGGAGCAGTCCTGGCCACACGCAAAAAAGCGCGTGTTCCCGGAAATAACAAAGTCATCCAGGAAGTGAACCAGTCAGCTGAACAGCTGGACGAGGAGCAAATGGACCCCGTAGATATAGTAGATGAGGATATAACCTCAGATTTAGAAGATCTTGAAGACAATAACGAGGTAGGTGCTTTCTCTCTTAATAAAATTATCACAGCCGGTGAGCTTCAGGGCCATTTCTCGGATTACAAAATAGCGTACGGACGCTTAGTGGCTAATCTAAACAAAAAATCATCCTCTGTAGTAGTCGGGCCTCAAAAGGCACATCATTCCGCCAATCGTTATGAGCCCCTACAGCTTCCCTCTTCAGAACCAATAACAAATAACACAGTCATAGATAACGAAAGTGGGAATAATATTACTGAAAATCCCATAGAACAGACTAGGCCATACGTACATACAATGTTATGGTCTGTTTGATAGCTAGGACGTACAAGGTTTGTGCAATACAAAGTATAGCCGAATTTCGACATTTTAAGCGACATAACACACGTTTTTCAAAAGTGGACATACTATATGTGTGCTTTGAGCCATCGATATAACAACTAAAAAAGTAATAGTCAGTCGTGACGTTACCTTTTTGGACCCGAGAGCAGCTAAAGTAAACGATTATGTTTCAATTGACCTGGAAGAGAATATCGGTCCAGTTGGGGCAATTGATTTTGAAGAAGTACAAAATGAAACGACAAACGCAGAAAATCAAGATCAAAGTAGCATCTCCGAGATCGAATCATGATGCTGATAATGAAGGTGATGATTACGAACCGGATATCAACATAACGATTCCAGCCCAACCAGTACGGAATTCCGAACGCCAACGAAAGAGAATAGAACAAAGCAAATTTGTTACGTATTCGGCAATGGATATTTTAAATGATCCGATTACAGTTGTAGATGCCTTGAATCGGCATGATAGCAACGAATGGAAAGGGGCAATGAATGAAGAGTTAAAGTCATTGAAAACCAATAATACCTGGACAATGATGGAATTATCACCCGGAAAAAAGCCACTCAGAACGAAATGGGTATTTAAAATTAAATATGATGATGACGGAAGAGTTGTTCGTCACAAAGCAAGATTGGAGGGATGTTCCCAGAAGCACGGTATTGATTTCAATGAGACATACTCACTGGTAGTTCGATACACTTCTATTCGCTTCCTCATTGCATTAGCAGCAAAATGGAAACTGAACATAGATCAAATGGATGCTGTCACGGCATTCCTACAAGGAAGATCAAAGACAAAATATTGTATCGTTATTCAGATGGCGAAACCTTACATGGGTTCAGTGATGCTGACTGGGCCTCAGATGTTGATAAGCGACGTTCCTGTACAGGCTATGTATTTAAGTTAGCAGGAGGTGCCATTTCATGGGGCAGCAGGAGACAACAGTGGCCTTATCAAGCACGGAAGCCGAGTATATGGCTTTGGCAGCAACTACGCAAGAAGCTGTCTGGTTAAAACAGTTCTACGAGCAATTCAATAACGAAATAATAAGAATTCCCATATGCTGTGACAACCAAAGCGCTATTTCATTAGCTATAGAAGACAGCTTCAGAGCAAGGACGAAGCACATTGATGTTAGACATCACTACATACGCAGTAAAGTCAGCGACAAGTCAACTACGATCAGATTCGTCCCGACAACAGAAAACACTGCGAACGAAAGCAGTACCAGCTGAAAAGCATAAATTTTGTGTCAAAGGTATGGGTCTTGAACATTGAATTAAATTAAATTAATACTTACTAGTTGATCATGAATTAAGTAATTTTATTGGATACTTGAATTCTTAGTTTTTATATTTAAATGATCACTTTCAATATTTTCGTACGTTTTTATTTTGAATCTCAAAAATAATTGACTTGATATTTTGTCTTATTATTCAATTTTCATTAATACTAAATTGTGTTCGTTTATGTTTCTTTTGAATTTTTATAATTGTTGTTAAGAAAATATTCAAAAAGTTGGGGTGTTGAAATAAATACAACCCTGAAATGACGGACATGGTGTAAACCCACCCGACACTTGATTGTCACCGCAATCTGCTCTTGTCATGTTCCGGTCTCTTCAGTGTCAAGCCTTTAACGATACGCACGCTTTTTACTGCGGTTCGCGATATAACCTTGTAATCACTATCGGCATCAACAGAGCTGCGCAACAAATCCCAAATCACCGACCAAGTGTTCGCTCCAGTCATGGCCCATACCGGAAGGCCCATGGTCTCGTATCCATATCGATTTTGCGGGACCCATAAATGGATTTTGGTATTTGGTTATTATTGATGCGTTCAGTAACTGGCCAGAGGTATACAAAATGCAATCCACAACGACAACGAAGACAATTGAACGATTGGAGGAAGCCTTTTCGAGACAAGGCCTTTGTGATACACTGGTTTCTGACAACGGTCCACAGCTGGTTTCAGAGGAGTTTGAGAGTTGCTGCAGAGAAAACGGTATTGATCACATCAGAACGGCACCTTTTCATCCCCAATCAAACGGTCAAGCTGAAAAATTTATCGACTCGCTGAAAACTGGATTAAAGAAGCTGGAGGGAGAAGGTAATGCCGACCGTTATTTTAATATAACCAGATACAGAAAACGTTACATGGTGTCAGAAGTGGTGTCAAAAGAAGAACACTAAATTAAGGTAATCGAATTTGTTATAAAATAAATAAAATGAACGAAACGCCAAGAGAGATAAACATACAAGCACGAGGCTCACATAACCTCACAAGTGAGGAAGAAAATAATTCCGTCACAAACTACGTACGCCCGCCGAAGCCCTTGATGGTCCAAGCTGAAAATGGTTCAAGCGGCTGGAGCCTGTGCGAACAAGAATATAGTTGGTTCGAAACGGCCACTGGAATGAGCCGAAAACCACAGAACGTTTAAGTAGCCACGTTCATGTCAACGGCAGTAAAAATATTTAATACATTTGGCTGTTCAGACGAAGAAGGATAGTGCAAAAATGCCGAGCATGTGAACTGTTATGTCCGAGTTCATGAAGTGCACTTGCATTAAGGCTGCAGAGCAGACAAGTCACAAATAAAGTGTTGTACATTTAAGGTGAGTATTTCGTCGAATATCAAGAACGGTTCCAGCATTTATTAAAAATAAATAATGTGGTTGAGGATAAGTCGAAAGTGTTGTATTTAATAACGTTGATCGGTCCAGACGCATACAAGATTTTAAAGTCCCTAACGGCACCCGAGTTACCGGACACGAAAACCTTCGAGCAATTATTAGAAATATTCAATAAATACTTTAAGCCTAAAATTAACGTAATTGCGGAACGTTTCAAATTTTATAAAAGAAATCAACACATGCAAGAGTCAGTAAATGATTACATTATCGAATTAAAGACATTATCAAAACCCTGTGATTTCAATGATTTCTTAAATGATGCATTACGTGATAAATTGGTTTGTGGCATCAAAAGTGAAGCGATTCAACAAAGACTACTCAACGAAACGGGATTGAATTTTTAAAAAGCATGTGAAATTAGGAAAAGAATGGAAATGACAAACTCGCAATTAAAAATTATTCGACCTGAAACAACAAATTATGTAGCAGCGAATTACAAAGGCCGCGCAAAGGGCCAAAATTATAACGCAACGGGACATCAGAAACCAAATTGGTTAACGGGACAACGCAGATATTCAGATCAGCAGAAGAACAATAGTGCATCGGAACATCAGAAAAAAAATTATTCAACGGAATGTACTGGACGAAGCAATCATGATAATAAAAAAAGATCATTGACCAGCGTGGTCCAATTGCAATATCTACTTGTCCTTGATTAGCTTGGTCACCATATTGAAATCGGACATTCCATGCCGTGCATTTGCACCTGCATGTGGATCATTAACATTAACATTGACCAAGGGAATCCGATGACAATATTTAGAACGATTGACCTTCTTTACTTAGTCAGCGAATCGTTCTAGATATTGCAACGGGAAATCCACCGTGCACTTTGTTATTGCAATTTTGTTATTGTAAAATCATATTGTAAAATTGCATCGTTTAATGTATGTATAAGCAAATCTAGTATTTAAGCGATCGATTTTTAGGAAATAAAGATCAGTCTATATTCAAACTTTCACCGATCTTTTACTGACCACTCGATTGTACTGAGACGGGCTTAATTGCCACTCGTACTCTTGAGCACTCAATTGTACTGAGACGGGCTTAATTGTCACTCGTACTTTTGAGTATAATAACATATAATATACAAAAGAATACCCTTGCCCTTTGACTATCAAGAAGACTTAGAAGATGTCACGGTAATTTCAGAGAATCATTAAAACATCCGAGTACATCTGAGCACATCTAGTACAGGAACAGCAAAAAAAGAATTTTTTAACGGAACAGCAAAAAAATAAAAGTACAGCGGGACAATCGACTAGAGATTGGAAGAGTATCATTTGCAGACGATGTGGTAAGCGTGGACATATCGAAAAGTATTGTAGATCCGAGAATAATGTAAGTAATAATAAGAAAAATTATCAAGTAAATAATGTAGATTTCGTTGATGATGAACAAAAATTAACATTGGGTTATTTAAATAATTTAACTTGTAGTAGTGACATACCAGCGCATATGCTTGTAAATGTAAATAGTCGTGATATCGAAATGGAAATTGATAGCGGTGCCTGTTCATCTGTTATTGACGTGGAGACCTTTAAAATTGTTTTTGAAAATTACAATACAGTAAAACCTCCGAAAGACGGAACCTGCATAAGGCGGAAACCTTCAATAGCGGAAATGTTCCCGGCAGAACGATTTTTTCGGTATACAGTAGAACCTCCGAAAGCCGAAAACCTGCGTAACGCGGACGGAAAAGAAAAAATGTGAACATTGAAACTCAAATACGCGGAAATGCAGACGCGAGAGCCGGAATATATTCCAAGAATCATACGCCTAATCGCAGTTTTCTAAATTTTCCGGTTCTTCTGTTGTTCTTTTTGCTTTAAGTACTCGAGTCCGAGGAAAGCGAATGTGAAGGCCTAACAGTATGTTTTAAATCGGATTTCAAACAAGTCGATCGAGGTTTTTCTCATATTGAGATTAAATTTTTCAAGTTTGGTGGTCTCAAAAGTTACAAGAAAATCAGTTTATGTAGTTATAAAAAAATTAATTTTTGTCCATTGTCTTCATTGAGCACTCTTAGACTTTGAGCGCTATTAATAAGGTCCTAATCTTTTTTTCTTTTCTTTTTTGGAGTATTAACTCAAAGAGGTAAAAGCCTTACACTCCCATTTCAATCCCCTTTCGGTTAATAAGAGTTTAGTTCTTTACACTTATGTCTAAGAGAGTAAGAAATTTATCTCAAAAAGAAAAGATTGAAGTTATCAACATGATAGAAAGAAACAAAAGAACCATTGCAGAAGTTGTAACAAAGTTTAACTGCGGAAAAACTCAAATCTATAAAATGATGAAAGATAAGGATCAAATCAAAGAAAAATATATGTGCTCCAGCAATGTATATGTAAAGAAAAAGAGGGATGGTAACTATGCTCAAATTAATAAAACAGTTTTTGAGTGGTTTCTTCAAGCTTCCCATTTCCGGACCAATATTGCAAGCAAGGGCTAAAGAAACAGCGAAACTTTTGAAAATTGATGGATTCAGTACATCTAACGGGTGGCTCCGAAGCTTTAAAAAGAACAATAACTTCTCTTGCAATGTGTCTTGTGGGGAGTCGAACGAAGTGGATAGCGGGGTTGTTCAAGATTGGTTCACAAAATTAAAAGAAATCATTCGAGATTATGATCCTAAAGATATTGCAAATGCTGATGAAGCAGCCTTGTTTTACAGAGTTATGCCTACAATAACTATGAAAATCAAGGGTGAAAAATGTTTCCGGGGTCGGTTTTCGAAAGAAAGACTTTCCATCCTTCTCACTGCTTTTGCGGACGGTACATTTTAGAAACCATGGGTCATTGGAAAGAGCCAAAAACCACGGTGCTTCAAGGCGATTAAAATTAATCAACTTCCTGTAGAATGGAAATGCAACAAAAAAGCTTGGATGACGGGAGCTATTCTTGAAGAATTTTTAAACATGATCAACAATATTATGAGAAAACAAAACGGCAAAATTCTTTTATTCGTTGACAGCTACTTGTCATCGGATACATTAAGTTAATATTTCTACCACCACGAATTTTCTTTTCTTAATTTTCTTTCTTCTTGTAAGTAACTGAACTTGTAAAAAAAAAATTTTAATAAACATATGTAAATCATACTACTTTTTTATTCTAATCTAATCATTTCGGGGACATCATTAGTATATTTTATACTCAGTTCTCTGAAAGGCGGAAAACTTGCGAAAGCCGGAAAAAAATTTTGTCCCCTAAGGTTCCGCCTTTCGGAGGTTTTACTGTATCAGCATATTAAATCAGAGTTTGGAAGTAATTACAGGGGCTAATGTAAATATAGTAGGATCGGCAGCGGTATCGGTAAGAGATTTAAGTAAACTTGATAAGTACTATGAACTGAATTTGGTAATTATTAATTCGAATAAGCGGTTTGTTCCTCTGCTAGGGCGTTCATGGTTAGATGTATTATTTAGAAATTGGCGAGATACCTTCCGTATCAATAAAATTATAAACAACGACAAAGTGATGGTGGTTGAACAATTAAAAAATAAATACCCAAATGTTTTTTCAGTAGATTTTAAAAAACCAATTGTGGGATATAAGGTTCGCTTTCAAATTAAAGAGTCCTTACAATCGAATTTTAAACCAATTTTTTCAAAACCATATACAGCACCGTTTGGTCTACGTAACAAGGTGGAACAAGAAATCGATCGTTTAGTCGATCAAGAAATTTTGATACCGGTTAAGTACAGTGATTGGGCTACACCAATAGTGTTAGTGCCTAAAAAAATAAGGAAATTCGAATTTGCATGAACTGTAAGGTGACGATTAATCAAGTGATTGAAAGTCAAGTTTATCCATTACCCAGGTTGGATGACTTATTAGCTTCATTTGCTAATTGTAAAGTATTTTGTGTACTTGACTTAGCTGGCGCTTACCAACAACTCGCAGTAGACGAGAGCTCACAGCATTTATTAACAGTGAATACTCATAAGGGTCTTTTTAGATACACTAGGCTTTCTTTTGGTGTATCAGTGGCACCAGCCGAATTTCAGAAAACCATGGATGAAATTTTAAAAAACCTAAATAACGTTGGGTGCTATTTAGATGATGTCTTGATAGGCGGTAGTGACTTTAGTGATTGCGAAAATAAATTAAATATGGTATTAATGAGATTAGCTGAACATAATTTACGAGTAAATATAGAGAAATATAAATTTTTTGAGGATAGGGTCCAATTTTTGGGGCACGAAATTAGTGGAGAGGGTATCAGAACCTAATAACAAGAAAGTCGAGGCTATACTTGAAGCGCCTAGTCCGACTAACGTAACGCAACTGAAAAGCTTTTTCGGTCTTTTAAATTTTTACAACAGATTTATACCGAGTTTAGCTACAGAATTAAGAAGTCTGTACGATCTTTTAAAGAAGAATGCAGTCTTTAAGTGGAATGCTGAGCATGAAAGAGTATTTAAGAAAGCCAAAGAGCTCATTGTAGAAAACAATGTTTTAGAACATTTTGACCCGAACAAAGAAATCATAATTAGTTGTGATGCGAGTCCCTATGGCGTGGGGCATTTTTGTCGCACTTAGTGAAGGGCGAAAAGAAACCAGTACTATTTGCTTCTAGCACATTAAGTAGTGCAGAGCAAAACTATGCAAAATTTAGTATTCTCCCAACTCCTTTAAGTTCGCAAAAATATTTTGCACAAAAAAAATCTTTCCAATGAATAATTTTTAACATATTTAGGCAAAAAGATATTCAACTTTTGGTATACAAAATTTGTGTCACCCTGTCATGTAGGCGGTTAAATAAACTAGTCGGTACTGCGAACTCTAAGCATATAAGTAGAGTTTATTTCCTTTAAAATTTCCTTCCTTTTACATCAAGCCATTAACGCTCCAGCAAATCATTTCATCAAGCCAAACAAAGTTTTTACTAAACATAGTTTCATTAAGTTTGATTGTTCCTCAGTTATTCGAAACTATGGAATTTTTAAACAACATTGGAAAAGCACCAAATTTATGAAAATTTCCCTAAAATTTCTTCTTGGGAGAAAAAATACCAATCAAAGGCATATTGCATCACTGCTTTTCGAAATCCAGATTTGACAGTTCCGAATCAAGTAAATGTAAACAAATCGGTTGTTTACAAAATTTCATTAGTTTTTTCAATTCGCGCGGTGAGTTCGGAAGTGTTATAACATAAAATGTACAATAAAAGAACAAAATTAAGTTTTCTATAAGTGATTGTGAATGTAAGTAGTGTGAAGGTGCGGAAAATGAGAGTTTTTACCAGTAAGTTGAAGAAATTTTCTTTAAATTTCAATTTTTTCTATGAAAATTTATTGTTTATGTCAAATGTGTATGACCTAATGTAAGTAGTGCTAAAAGGAAGCGTTTTGCGGTCAAATGATATTAAATTGTAGCACGGTATAGTGATAGTGAAGTGGAAAAGTGTTAAGTGACATTCCGTGCGGCGCGTATAACTTTCAAATTTCTTTCAAAATTGCAAACCGTTTGTCACCGAATTTATGAATACTGTTTGTATATGATTATATTATTCACTACACAAAAGGATTTAGCAATTAGTGCTAATTTTCATAGAAGAATGTGCAAACTGAGCGTCACGTCATAGTTCCGTGCATTTCAAAGTATAATTTGTTTTTGGTAGACCATCCCCGTAAGAATGATTTCCTGAAAAAACTAAAGAATTTCTTAAATGGTGTTATGATTTAGTCTCGTCCCGAGTTACGTGGTAAGATTAGCGTAATTTTTCATTTAAAATATTCGCGCTATGTTGATTGAAGTCAGATTTTAAAGGTAAACATGTTCGAATTTGCCAGAGTTATGCGCGAACGATTTAAGGGTTATCGAAAGTTTCATGCGAAATGTATTTCGAAAAAAGAAAATTGGCGCGCGGGTTCAAATTTGATAAATATTTGAATATAAATTCGAAGGATTTGATTACAAGTGAGTTTATTTTACTCTTTACATTATAGCCTTATTTAGTTTTGACATAATATGTAAAATTTGGATGTTCTGTGGAATTTAAAACTTTCCAAAAAATAGAGTGATGGCAACAAAGTGGGTGATTCTGTTGTATCCGTATGCAGATAACCAATTAAATTGCAAGAGATATTGAGTGTGTACCAGACATTTTGAAAAGTATTGCTTCATTGCTTGGCGAGGGAGATGGGCCCTGGAAAAAGTTGCAATGCCATCAATATTCTTTTGGGAGGTTTTTAAAAAGAAAAGAAGAAGAGTTTTTAAAAAGAATATCTTACATTCATTTCTTTGCAGGTAAAAGGAAGATTGCTTTCAATTAGTGGTGATAACGAAGCTGCAACAACACTCACCATGGTACGTAGCAATCAACTGTTTCCTAGCCCTAATTTAATCACTTGCACTGATCAGACATTTTTTATTATAAAGGTCAGCATCTTGTGAAAAAATTCTGGTGAAGTCAGCGTTTTGTCAGCGTCGGATGTAGTTAATATATACCAATTTTCTATTGCATTTTATTTGTTGATAGACCAATTTTTCTTTACATGAGAGACAATTAACTGGGGAAGGCGTATCTAAATCCCTAATTCAACAGGTAGGCCATAAAAGTACCCCAAGGAAAATACAAAATCAGGTACCGATTTAGTAGGTAACAATAAATGCTGTTTAAAAAGGTGTGTAATATAACCTTTTGCAAGTGTTGCTACTTTTAAGTTAGTTTGAAGGATCTTATAAAATCAAGCATTTTTAAAGAAAACGAAACCATGTGAGTATATGGCGCTATGTCATAATATTATATGTCCTAAATTGTTTTCATCGATACTTCGGTCGAATTCTAATTTAATTCTTGTTCGGCTTTTTGAGAATTGCTGTCAAACGTTTTCCTGTCTTTTCGTTTATATTTAATTTCGTTATCAATATATTTAATTTGAATTTATAATACTTCGTCTTTTTGTTATCCTTTCTATATCCTATAAACCTGCTCAACCTGCTATATAAAAATTCTTGTATTATTATACACCATGTATTGTAAATACAAGTAGTAGTAGTAGTAGTATATGTTCATATTATATATATATATAGCATATACATATACATATATGTATATACATATACCCATATACCTATATAATAGATAAACTAAGAATTTTCATATCATTTGTTTGCCCCTAACTTTTCGAAATTGCAATACCAGCACGCCGTTGGTATCATAAACTAACACATGTTTAAACAATTTTTTCGGGCTTCACTTTTAGGTACCCGTATGCCATCTCTATTAAACTCTAAGCTGAAAGGAAACGACATGGACGCGGATGCAGTTAAGGCGTTAATTAAAGCAATGACTGAGCAGTAAAACAAATTTGCCCAACAAATGGCTGAGCAGCAAAGCAAGTCGGATGCGACAATCGCGTCGTTGATCCAACAATTGACGCAACACCAGCCATCAGCAGCCCCAGGGGGAACGTCTTTGCACAAAAATCTGGTGGATCGTATGGAGAAATTTTCGTACAGTGCGGAAGACGACCTGACATTTGAGTTATGGTACGCGCGTTATGAGTCTATTTTCGTGACGGAAGCAGCCGGAATGACAAACACAGCCAAAGTTAAGCTACTTGCAGAGAAGTTATCAGCACCAGATTACCAGAGCTTCGCAAACACTATTCTCCCACTGACGAAGGCAACGATCCCCTTCGACGACGCTGTCAAGGAGCTTAAGCAGATTTTCGGTCGTCACGACTTCGAAGCAGATCGTTAACGCGGACGTTGCGAAATTTTTCGCCCGACGAGAGTCACTCAATAGCATTCAGGGGTGCATCTTTTATGGACACCGAATTGTTGTGCCAGCTTGTTATCGGGGGACAATATTGAAGGAGCTGCATCAAGGCCATCCAGGAGTCGCTCGGACGAAACTGTTGGCACGAAGCAAAGTTTACTGGCCATCCATTGACGACGATATCGACAGGCTGGTCAAAAGGTGTGGGAACTTGTTGAAATAAATACAACCCTGAAATGACGGACATGGTGTAAACCCACCCGACACTTGATTGTCACCGCAATCTGCTCTTGTCGGGGTTCGATTGAAATCGTCAACCTGAGCGGACGTATCTCGCACCGAGAAAAATTTAGGGACGCTGGTCAGCCATTTTGTTGAAAAGTCGAACACCGAAAATTTTGAAAGTGCAGTTATTCGGAATCTCGTCCAATAATCTTGGATTTAAGGAATTATAAGCATCAAGTGACCTGTTTCAATAATAGTTTTGAGCATTCCCCGCGAAAAGTCTTGTGTGATCCCATATCTGGGAAGCAGACTTTGGCTTCAGGGGCCTCACATAGCTGAGGCCACGTGAAGAGCACAATTTTCCCATCGGAGTTGTTCCACAAGTTGGGCACCTCATCTGCCCTGTATAGTTAAACACTACAAGCAAGCAGCAATTTTACTCGGCGTTGGTTAAGCCATTTTAATCGCAAAAGCCTGTTACGCTTGTTTTTTTATTTATTTTTTGCAACCCGCGTGCCACGTGGTTGACCTTATTGTTCAACTTAAGGCCTAGCATAAATCAACGGAACATCGCACAATAGGTCGGCTGACGAGCCCCGGTGGGGCGGCTTACCAGAGCTTCGCAAACACTATTCTCCCACTGACGAAGGCAACGATCCCCTTCGACGACGCTTTCAAGGAGCTTAAGCAGATTTTCGGTCGTCACGACTTCGAAGCAGATCGTTAACGCGGACGTTGCGAAATTTTTCGCCCGACGAGAGTCACTCAATAGCATTCAGGGGTGCATCTTTTATGGACACCGAATTGTTGTGCCAGCTTGTTATCGGGGGACAATATTGAAGGAGCTGCATCAAGGCCATCCAGGAGTCGCTCGGACGAAACTGTTGGCACGAAGCAAAGTTTACTGGCCATCCATTGACGACGATATCGACAGGCTGGTCAAAAGGTGTGGGAACTTGTTGAAATAAATACAACCCTGAAATGACGGACATGGTGTAAACCCACCCGACACTTGATTGTCACCGCAATCTGCTCTTGTCGGGGTTCGATTGAAATCGTCAACCTGAGCGGACGTATCTCGCACCGAGAAAAATTTAGGGACGCTGGTCAGCCATTTTGTTGAAAAGTCGAACACCGAAAATTTTGAAAGTGCAGTTATTCGGAATCTCGTCCAATAATCTTGGATTTAAGGAATTATAAGCATCAAGTGACCTGTTTCAATAATAGTTTTGAGCATTCCCCGCGAAAAGTCTTGTGTGATCCCATATCTGGGAAGCAGACTTTGGCTTCAGGGGCCTCACATAGCTGAGGCCACGTGAAGAGCACAATTTTCCCATCGGAGTTGTTCCACAAGTTGGGCACCTCATCTGCCCTGTATAGTTAAACACTACAAGCAAGCAGCAATTTTACTCGGCGTTGGTTAAGCCATTTTAATCGCAAAAGCCTGTTACGCTTTTTTTTTTATTTATTTTTTGCAACCCGCGTGCCGCGTGGTTGACCTTATTGTTCAACTTAAGGCCTAGCATAAATCAACGGAACATCGCACAATAGGTCGGCTGACGAGCCCCGGTGGGGGGCTACGCCTACGCCGAGCGGTTCCGGATTATCTAGAGCAATCAGCCGTAATAATGGAGCTAATCCAAGTGCTCCCACTGTCAACGCGTGCCTTCACCGCAAACTAAGGCCTGCGGGTTCAGAGTGTGAGCTGAAAACCGCAAAAGCTTTATTGGACCTGGCATTCACCGCCGACCCTGGGTGGGATCTGCTTGGTCAATCCTCAGCGAAATTGATATTGGCCAATAGGGCCAAGAACATAACGTCAGCTCGCATTTTTCCAAACGCAAACAAGAAGGCCGAGTCGGCCAAGTCATCGAAATTCAAAAAAAATCGCTCCGCTGGAGCAGTCCTGGCCACACGCAAAAAAGCGCGTGTTCCCGGAAATAACAAAGTCATCCAGGAAGTGAACCAGTCAGCTGAACAGCTGGACGAGGAGCAAATGGACCCCGTAGATATAGTAGATGAGGATATAACCTCAGATTTAGAAGATCTTGAAGACAATAACGAGGTAGGTGCTTTCTCTCTTAATAAAATTATCACAGCCGGTGAGCTTCAGGGCCATTTCTCGGATTACAAAATAGCGTACGGACGCTTAGTGGCTAATCTAAACAAAAAATCATCCTCTGTAGTAGTCGGGCCTCAAAAGGCACATCATTCCGCCAATCGTTATGAGCCCCTACAGCTTCCCTCTTCAGAACCAATAACAAATAACACAGTCATAGATAACGAAAGTGGGAATAATATTACTGAAAATCCCATAGAACAGACTAGGCCATACGTACATACAATGTTATGGTCTGTTTGATAGCTAGGACGTACAAGGTTTGTGCAATACAAAGTATAGCCGAATTTCGACATTTTAAGCGACATAACACACGTTTTTCAAAAGTGGACATACTATATGTGTGCTTTGAGCCATCGATATAACAACTAAAAAAGTAATAGTCAGTCGTGACGTTACCTTTTTGGACCCGAGAGCAGCTAAAGTAAACGATTATGTTTCAATTGACCTGGAAGAGAATATCGGTCCAGTTGGGGCAATTGATTTTGAAGAAGTACAAAATGAAACGACAAACGCAGAAAATCAAGATCAAAGTAGCATCTCCGAGATCGAATCATGATGCTGATAATGAAGGTGATGATTACGAACCGGATATCAACATAACGATTCCAGCCCAACCAGTACGGAATTCCGAACGCCAACGAAAGAGAATAGAACAAAGCAAATTTGTTACGTATTCGGCAATGGATATTTTAAATGATCCGATTACAGTTGTAGATGCCTTGAATCGGCATGATAGCAACGAATGGAAAGGGGCAATGAATGAAGAGTTAAAGTCATTGAAAACCAATAATACCTGGACAATGATGGAATTATCACCCGGAAAAAAGCCACTCAGAACGAAATGGGTATTTAAAATTAAATATGATGATGACGGAAGAGTTGTTCGTCACAAAGCAAGATTGGAGGGATGTTCCCAGAAGCACGGTATTGATTTCAATGAGACATACTCACTGGTAGTTCGATACACTTCTATTCGCTTCCTCATTGCATTAGCAGCAAAATGGAAACTGAACATAGATCAAATGGATGCTGTCACGGCATTCCTACAAGGAAGATCAAAGACAAAATATTGTATCGTTATTCAGATGGCGAAACCTTACATGGGTTCAGTGATGCTGACTGGGCCTCAGATGTTGATAAGCGACGTTCCTGTACAGGCTATGTATTTAAGTTAGCAGGAGGTGCCATTTCATGGGGCAGCAGGAGACAACAGTGGCCTTATCAAGCACGGAAGCCGAGTATATGGCTTTGGCAGCAACTACGCAAGAAGCTGTCTGGTTAAAACAGTTCTACGAGCAATTCAATAACGAAATAATAAGAATTCCCATATGCTGTGACAACCAAAGCGCTATTTCATTAGCTATAGAAGACAGCTTCAGAGCAAGGACGAAGCACATTGATGTTAGACATCACTACATACGCAGTAAAGTCAGCGACAAGTCAACTACGATCAGATTCGTCCCGACAACAGAAAACACTGCGAACGAAAGCAGTACCAGCTGAAAAGCATAAATTTTGTGTCAAAGGTATGGGTCTTGAACATTGAATTAAATTAAATTAATACTTACTAGTTGATCATGAATTAAGTAATTTTATTGGATACTTGAATTCTTAGTTTTTATATTTAAATGATCACTTTCAATATTTTCGTACGTTTTTATTTTGAATCTCAAAAATAATTGACTTGATATTTTGTCTTATTATTCAATTTTCATTAATACTAAATTGTGTTCGTTTATGTTTCTTTTGAATTTTTATAATTGTTGTTAAGAAAATATTCAAAAAGTTGGGGTGTTGAAATAAATACAACCCTGAAATGACGGACATGGTGTAAACCCACCCGACACTTGATTGTCACCGCAATCTGCTCTTGTCATGTTCCGGTCTCTTCAGTGTCAAGCCTTTAACGATACGCACGCTTTTTACTGCGGTTCGCGATATAACCTTGTAATCACTATCGGCATCAACAGAGCTGCGCAACAAATCCCAAATCACCGACCAAGTGTTCGCTCCAGTCATGGCCCATACCGGAAGGCCCATGGTCTCGTATCCATATCGATTTTGCGGGACCCATAAATGGATTTTGGTATTTGGTTATTATTGATGCGTTCAGTAACTGGCCAGAGGTATACAAAATGCAATCCACAACGACAACGAAGACAATTGAACGATTGGAGGAAGCCTTTTCGAGACAAGGCCTTTGTGATACACTGGTTTCTGACAACGGTCCACAGCTGGTTTCAGAGGAGTTTGAGAGTTGCTGCAGAGAAAACGGTATTGATCACATCAGAACGGCACCTTTTCATCCCCAATCAAACGGTCAAGCTGAAAAATTTATCGACTCGCTGAAAACTGGATTAAAGAAGCTGGAGGGAGAAGGTAATGCCGACCAGATTTTGCGAAAGTTCTTGCTATGCTATCGTTACACACCATCGGCAGCCCTCGGAATGAAGTCACCCTTCCAGATCATGACCAGCCGTACTATGAAGACCAAGTTGGATTTATTGAAACCAGAGCATGACCGTTCTTGCAAGCGGAACAGGACTATGGAGCAACAATTCGATCGACACCACGGAGCCAAATGGAGAGAATTCGATGTCGGTGAAAACGTCTTTATCAAAACGTACAGCAACAACAAATGGAAATGGTCACCAGCAACTATTGTGAAAAGGTGCGGTGCAGTTAATTACTTGGCGCTTACTGAGGCTCTGTCGGGTGATCGCGAAGTCAACGTCCATGCAAACCAAATCAAAAAGCGGTTTACTTTCCTCGATAACGGAAAAAATATTCTACTCGATTGTTTTGATATCCCTGCGCCGCCAACCCCTAGAGTAGTGGTGACTGGGTTCCAACCGAGTTCAGAGCCTGAAGAGTCTCCCAACGAACAACCAGTGGACCAAAAACAAGGAACGATAATAAAGGACTTATTAAGTATTCAATTGTGTATCATTATCTCCATTGTCTTCCAGGCGGACAGGACTGCAACACTAGTGAATTTAAAGTTTCGGCAAAAGATTGAACAAATTTAGGATTATCGAATGCCCTAATTCAATTACCTTCCGCATTAATGAAATAGTGCAATGCTAAAGTTTTTAATAGTTCATTGATGATAGTGCCCAATGAAGTGATGCAATTTGGGTAATGCACAAAGTAGCCAAAAGTCATTACCGCCAATGACATAGTGTGTAAAATTCAACGCGGATATTTCAGTGCGAAAGTAGCTAAAGATGACTACATGAGTGCATTACTTTATGGATACGGTAGTCAAATTCCAGACAACCAACTATCAGACTACTTCGTTTCATTTGAAACCCTTCAATTTTTATTCATACTCATAATAAAAATAATAAAAAATCATCCGGCTTGGATAGAATTCCAAATTTAGTATTTAAGAATCTGCCGGATGTAATTATTCAGGAATATTGCACCTTTTTAATAACCTATTAAACAACTCTCACTACCCCGGAAAATGGAAACGCGCGAAAACATTCCCTATCCTTAAGAAAGGGAAAGATCCTTCAGATCCAAAAAGCTACAGACCCATAAGTCTTCTACCCAACATAAGCAAAGTCTTTGAATCCATCCTCAATGACTCCCTGAATTCCCACATTCGGCAGAATGATCTGATACCGAATTGACAATTTGGCTTTCGAAATAGACATTCTACCATACACGCCATAACGAAGGTCACATCCGACATCTGCTGGCATTTGAATAATAAAGAATGCGAAGGTGCCTGTCTAATAGACATGGAGAAGGCCTTCGACACAGTTTGGCTTGACGGTCTGATCTTTAAATTAATCCAAAAAAAATTCCCCAAACACTTGATAAATATCCTTGTACAACAAAAACACACAGACCTTTAATGTTAGGGAAGGGCTCCAACAGGGAACAGTAACTGCACCCACTTTATTCGCGATCTTTTGGAAACATTTCATTTTAATAAATCACCTAAGAGATCTATTGTAGCCTTCGCAGACGACCTAATAATATACACACCCTATTCTAAAGCGACCAAAGCTCAAGAGGAACTGCAGAAAATGTTTAACGACGTCCAATTCTACACGAACTCTTAGAAGATGAAAAATGATTCACAGAAATGTGAGACTATTCTATTTCGCACCACTTTAGCCCATGCCAATAGAGATTTGAAGCACAATTGGAAGAAATTCCATATTGTAGCTGGGGAGGGAAGCCACGAAAAAATACCGCACGAAACTTGTGTTAAATATCTAGGAGTAAACTTAGATCAACACTTGTACTTCAACCAACACTCTAATATTCAGATTGTAAAGGCGTGTAACGCATTCATGGCTCTGAAACGGCTTGTTTACGCGAAACATTTATACCCTCGCGGTAAAATCATTTGTTACCAAGCTTTGGTGAGACCTATTCTCACTTATGGCTGCCCCATCTGGTTCAAAATTTGTCCATCTGTTGAGAATGTAGTGGTAATTGTATTCGCTTCTCGTTTTACTGTATTAACCTTTCTTCTCTTAATAAAGTTCAGTTCTTGTATTGTACTTGAATCGTCAACAGCGTCTTTCATTTTATCACTGTGCAACAGGTTATAGGCCCAGTGAATCGGTATTAATTCAGATTTTCCGTGCAAAGTTTCGTCGCGTCTTAAATTTTATTTTTTCGAAAAGAAAATATGTCGAAGGAAAACGATCTGCGCGTTCCCGTCTTGCAGAAGGCCAGCTACCAACGTTGAAAATTCGAAGTAGTGGCTTGTCTGAAAAGTGTCGGATGTTTCGAGATCGTGACCAGTGAAGAGGTTTTACCAACAACTAACGTGGAAGAAGCGAAATCATGGCGCAAAAAAGATGCAAAAGCAATGCGAATTTTGTCCGGCGGTCTGAGTGACGACGAACATTCGGCGATCAGGGATTGCGAGAGCTCGAACGCTATATGGATAAAAATTAAACCACTCTATGAAGCAACAACAGCCGCAAACAAACAGCCGAATTGACGATTTGGGGTGTTTTGCGGCCTCGGGGGTTGGGAATTTGGTCTTTATTGATAGTACAATGAAAAATGAACAGTATCTCGCCATTTTACAACAAAATTTGGCTCCCAGTGTTATCAAATTGCAGCTACCCAGAACGTGGGTCTTTCAACAGGACAGCAAATCCAAACATACCGCTCGCTTGGTAAAAGGATGGCTTTTGTACCGGACACCAAAACAACTTGAGCACCCTCCTCAATCTCCAGGCATCAATCCCATAGAGAATTTGTGGGATATTGTGGACAAGCGAGTACGGGAAAGGCCAATTTCGAACAAACAAGATTTAAAAAATTCCTTGTTGGAAGAATGGGCAACTATACCGCCATATGTAACAAGGAAGCTGGTAGAATCTATGCCGAGACGTCTGCAAGCTGTGAGAAAAGTAAAAGGTTCTCAAACCAAATATTAATTTGAGGCAAAGTTGTTTTTTTAGCTGTTAAGTACAAGTGTGCCATTACTTTTGATTCATAAAAATAGCACCGTTTGCATGTTATTACTTATAAAATGGTAACTACTGTGTATACTTCTATGAATTTACTATACTTTATTTGTGATGAATAAAACTTTAATTTGAGATAAAAAAAAAATTTTTCTATAACTTAGCGTTATACAAATATAAACGATCAAAAGTAAAATTTTGTAGTGTTCCATGACTTTTGACTCTCATAGTAGTTTAAGTAGAGTAGAGTGAAATTGATGTAATATTGGGTTTTCTTGCCATTTTCCCAAAAGTTTATTTTATTTTAATGATAAGTATACATTAAGAATGTAATTAAATAGAGATACTCTGATCCCCCCAAAAACATCCCCCCGATGAAATATATATCTTAGAGTGCTCATTGAGGCCATTAAGAACTTACGGCAAATAAAGCACTTTTTAAAACTTAAAACGGTAGTTAGTAAATTTCCAATTGGAATTCACCACTAATCTTGTGCAGGTTTTTTTTCCCAGCTAAGCAATTTGTAAGACAAAGAGCTTTGCTCTTTTTAAAATGAAGTTATAACAAAATTTAAGTAATTTTTTGTCCAGGTACTTACCAGCCTTCCTAGCTCGCACCATATTCCGCATCATGATCATTTTCGGATAATGTTCGAACAAATGTATACTTAACTTAATGATGCTATGAAATTCCTCGGCACAAAACACACACTTTCGCACTTTCGTCCGATCCGAGGCAGAAAAATAACCGAAATGTTCTACGCGATGAAAATGCATAGCGGTATGCCATTTAAACTTTAATTCACATACTCCGCACGGAATTTCGCCATCGACCGAAGCGTATTCCTTCGCTCCTTTGTATCGGATGAAAAGAATATCGTCTTCAAGTTGCGAATCAACAGGCTGCTCCTCAGTTGTTTGCGTTTCGATGGACTCGCTGCCATCAAGCGAACTCTGCGAATGGCTGGGCTCCTCCTCAATAAAGTTTATCTCGTAGTTTACGTGTGTCGGTTCCGATAAATTGTCCAATGTTTCGGGGCTCGGCTGCACAAAAGACGTTGTTTGCGCCAGTTCGACATTTTCTGTTGAAAAGAACCGAATTCGGTTTACAAACTTTTGCGAATCAAGACAAATGATATACCGTTTGAAGAAGAACAAACTCCACTGTCCGGCTTGCTGATTTCGAAATCAGTCAGGACGCTAGTGTGATCAGAATCCGCCCCCTCTTCTCCCAGGTATTGTATGGTGAATGTTTGTGTTCCGGCCCAAACGAGACATGTGGTGTTCTCGTGGGGAACTTGGATAATATCGTGACAGACCACGATTTCCAAAGACTCGTCCATTGTTTTTACTATTTTTTACGATAGCGTGAATAACTGGATCACAGCCACATTTTATATTTTGCAAGTGTTTCAAAGTACCGGAATTTATTCACCGCACAGCTGTCAAGTCAAACTCTAGAAGAATTTTGTTTGTGTAGACTGGAGAGGCTAGGGTAGAGTGCAGTGGAGACTTCTTTTAGTTTTGGAGTGTATTCGTATGGTGGGTGGAGAAAGGCATAACGTCAATATGCAGTTTTAGAAATAATAAACTAAGGATCCTCAAGAATAAATTGACAGGCGCAACTTTTGAACCTGATTCGGACTCATTTTGAGCAAAGGGCAGGTTTCTTTTTTGGAACTTACCTTCCAAGAACAGTAAAAGGTTTTTTTTTCTAAATTGAAATATTCCTCTCTCATATGGCAGTCCGAAAAAAAGTGTTATGCAAAAACTTCCCCATGATCGAACTGTCAGTGCTGCAGCGAGAAAATTTTTCCGAAGTTTCGAAATAATTTAAGCCAAAAGAACGAGATTTGACGAGAATGTCGACAGCTGCAGCCCGAAAACAGGACCTGCCGCCCGAAGGAGGCTATAAGAAGATCCCATACGTCCGTATACCAGCCAAATCCTACTTCAATGGTGAGTGAAACGTTTGCAAGGTTACCTTCTTCCCGACAAATCTGATTTCTTTCCGATTCGGCAGGCTATCAACTGATTGCCGGGTTTGCGGGCGTCTCGGCCTTCGGTATTTTCATGTACTATCAATCGCTCAAGGAGGTACATCGGAACGAAGTTGAAATGCGATCTGCACGCAATGTAATTTTACCGATTCTGACGGCTGAACGAGATCGCGAGTTCCTGAAACAGCTGCGCCGAAATCGGGACGAGGAAGCAAAACTGATGGCGAACGTCGATGGATGGAAGGTCGGTTTTTTTAAAAGACACAGCTTCGTGAGCAGTACTAATCGGCCTCTTTTATACTTTTGTAGGTGGGCACTTGGTACGGCGAGCCAATTTACAAGACATTGCCGCCAGACACTTTAATCGAGCCAACGTTCAACGAATTCTACGTTCATACGGACTATAAATCGATGGCCAAGCGGGCGAACTTTACCCTGTGGTCGTAAGCCGGACCCGTTCGTGCAAACCTTTTTGTTTTAGTGTGGTAGAAAGAAGTCTTAAATATACGAAATTATTTCCAGGAAATTTTAAAGAGTTATGCAATATCAAGTAGGAATAGTTTTTGTTTTCGTGTATTCGTAGTTTTTCTGATTTATGATCTTAACATCGGTTCCTACGTGCAATGACCTGAAGCAGCGTTTGTTCCAAGTCCTGGGCATCGCGGTTTTGTTAGCTGCTCAATTGCAAACGTTTCAATACTGCGTGAGTGAATATTCAGTGCTATTGGTTGCGGAAATGGTTCAACAATAACTTCCTTTAGTAATGTATAGATTAATCTGGAAACTTGCTGCGTGTGAAGTATTTAATGGCTTCATCAAGGAAGGTATTATAAAGTAGATAGATTTTCAGTTGGAAGTGTATTACGCTTCCCTCCGGGCTGACTTGATCAAAAACTGAACAAATCTCATAGAAACTGGAGACAGTACAGTCTCTCAACTTAACGATATGGAAAAGACTATCAGGCCGCGGTCCGAATTACGCTCATGTTTCTTATGTTCGTTCCGAATTGTTCGTGGGCTTATGTGCTTTTAATTCGACAGTGTACTCACAGTCAGGGCTACGTTAATCAAATGACTAAATGAGCCCTTGGGCGCAACACTTCTGGTCGGAAGTTTTTGTTGATGTTATGTTTTAAAATTTTTAGAAAATACTGGAACTTATTCCCCCACTCTTAGTCGCCCCCGTAACACTCGCCAAACTTCACGCGCCCACGAGTATACCGTTCAGCCCCATTCGTGGAGAACAGTGAAATTTAGGCAGTCCCTTATCCCCCGAACATCAATAATGTGGAACGCATTGCCAGCCGATCTATTCCCTGATGAGTATGACCTTCAGCAGTTTAAAAACAACGTCCACCGACACTATAGACGCTTCCCTCCTGTTGCACCGCCAAAAATCCCGTACCACACCATTTTATCCTCACCCTATGTCGTTATAGCTGTGCAATCGCATTAAAGGGTGACCCCTAAGTTATAACGATGGCCGGAAAAAAAAGCTATTATCTGATTTAGATATTAATTTGGAAGATTGTAGAGGACAATCTTATGATAATGCCAGTAATATGTCGTGTATATACAGCGGTCTCCAAGCGCGCATTAAATCCAAAAAAAATCTTACCATTTACGTAGCCTGTGCAGCACATTCTTTAAGGGGGTTACTCACTTGACGACTTTCCATACAAATTGATGAACCATTTTCTCGGGAACTGCTCAACCGATTTTAATCAAACTTAAAACACTTATTATGTTAATAACTTTAATGCTACTGAAGGAATTTCAGAAATATTTAAAAGAGATGACATCCGTAATGTTTTCCAACCTTCTTCAGTTTTCTATCAGATTTTATTCTGTTTTTCTTGATCGCACGATGAAAACGAAACTGGATCTTCTCACAACGAAACGAAATTCTGATGAACAGGACGCCCGGATTGACTTGGACACTCATGTGAATGCTCATGATTTAGACGTATTTAAAGAAGCTTTGCAGTCGCACGCATCCGTAACGATGTGATCTAAAATAATTTAAATTTCTATCAAATGTATACAGCTTCTTTAGAATTTGTACAATCGAAACTAATTACAGAATCATTTAACTTTTACAAATCCGAATGTAGGTATGAAATCGTCCAGACGTGAAACTTTTATATTTAGTATTTACCGCTTCCGTTTGCCATCAAAATTGTATTTTCTTATGACAAAGAGCGCAGTATTTTTATTAGCTCACAGCATAAAGCTAGTGCAGACGACAAGCCACCGGTTCTGTATAAAACGCTTTGAAGCCAAAAACACGGTGAAAAGTGAGACAAAACAAGTTCGTTATATCAATTAGTTGTTGTTTTAGCGTGTGAGTGAATGAGACAAAACAGGAGCCTTATGTCAATTTGTTGTTGTCTTGCATGCAAGTGAATGCGACGACGTCCGCCTTCAACTCAATCGCTGCTTGTCATCTCCAGTATATTATATCTCTATGGCCCACAGGCACCGAATATCTTAGGACGGCCTTTGAGCGTGAGCAATGTAAGCGCCAGAAAGTTACCACTATGCAAATTGTATGCGTTATGAGCGCAATTCGGATCGAGTGTAAGAGCGCTAAAAGTGCAAAAAGAGTGATTCAGACCGCGGTTTCACTATATATGCTAACATTCTGCTCAATTGGCTCAATAAGGCAGATGTACTCTAAATAGACTGATTTGGTTTGCATTTATGCGTATGACAAAACCGTTTTTTTTTTCGGTCGTTTCAGACTGATCTTGTCCGCACGTAAGCATGACCATTAGTCAATCCGGGGGATATATCAGCAGAACCAGAGCCTGTAAAATTTTCTGCAATCATAAACAATTGTGTGAAAATTCTACTGATCCCGCATTTTTTTCGTCGGACCGGACGGAGAACACAACAAATTACTTTTCATTTCAAAAGAATTTTTATTACGTACCTCACAGTCGAATTCATACATTTAATTCACAAATATATTGAAATTTGTATTTTAGTATATTCACGCCCTCATCACGCAATCGGTCCAGACCATAGAGATATAACCAACGGAGATCGCAAGACGCCGTTTCTGTATAAAGCATTTCGAAGCATTTTGAAGTTTAATCGAATGTTTTTGAATGGAGCGTTTCATATCCGGTGGCAATGAAATGCAAATAGTAGCGTAGTATTTAAAGGTTGGGCTTTTTTTCTTTTCAATACCGGAGTATAACATACATGTGAGTATGATGCTAATAGTTGTATAGTAAATATCGCCGGTCCTTTGCGAGAAATCGTGCGTCTTCAAAACAGTCGCTGCACGCTATCTCCACTACATGGCTCAGACTTACTCCTTTTGCTATACCGTCTGTTTTCCTATTTCATTATCGTATAGCGATCTTTCTTTTAATATTTGTTTAAAAGAACGCTATTTTGTAATAAACTTCTTTAAGTTTTCCCAGACTCGGTATTGCTATAAATTCAAGTATCGTTTCATAAATAGTATCTTTCGTTATTCGGTCAACCGCAGATCGCAATGGTTGTCTAAGAAAATAGGAGGTCCGTGTTATTGGTAACATGTTGCTGTGATCAATGATTTAATTAAGTTGTTCTTGGCATTGTATTCCTTTTTCTCTCTCCTTTTCTCTCCTTTTCTATGTTGTTGAATGCATCTTTATAATTTAGATACTTCCACCAGACGACGTTGATCTTAGGTACATTACCATAAATTTACCAGTTACCTTCATAGTAAAAATTTCGGTTATACTCCTCGGTACAACATCGACTTATACACTTAGGGCCGTTATTACGACCTTCAGTTAAAATTTAACCAGAACTTTGACTGTAAGTTTTGTATGAGCCTCTGTTAGTTAAAGTTTCAGTTAGAACGTTACTGACGATCGTAGGAACGGGCCTTACTATCGGTGAACATGTGTATGATTCTCTACCTCTTTCAGTGTCGGCTCTAACTCTAACACCACAATTTTCAGCTTTCTTAATATGAAATTGAAAAACTAACTTAAATTTTTTTTTATAACAATAAACTATTAAGACTTAATGTTGTTCTTGAGACTGTAATGGCAAAGAGACTTGATTCGCCTTCAGATTTGAGCACTAGCGCCGGAAAAGAAACTTGTCTGGTATTGAAAGCAAAAGGTTGCTTGAGTTAGTAAAGTTCGCCACTCATAGCTCGGACGAAGAGGTGACAAACGTGTTCATTATGAACTTTTATTATTCAACTGTTTGAACTTCATAAAATGAATTTAATATTTCATCCCTTATTTGTTGAGCGTGTGCCGGTTCATTTTCAGTGCTTGTTAACTCTTCGTCTTCTTCGGCCGCAATATTTTCTACGAAGCGATCAATTTCAATTTTGTAAGTCTGGCATATGTTGTGCAGTGCCGAACAAACATTTACTATCTGTTTCGCCTTATCAGGAAAATAGTGTAGTTTTTTCGTCCTATGTAAGCATCTAAACCGATTTTTTAAGACACCGATTGTCCTTTTAATTATGTTCCAGGCTCCGGCATGAACTTTATTAAAATATGCCTCGCGACTTCCAACTGGAGGTGATCTATACGGTGTAATAAGATACGGATGAAGTTCGTATCCAGCGTCCGCTGAAAAAACATGTAGGTACATATCAACCAATGTAACAAGCAAATCACATACTATGTACTTACCTAGTAGCCAAGCATTCGTTTGGCCTGACGCATAGCCTTGACGCAGATATTCATTAATCGAGCTTGAGGACCAAATGAATGAGTCGTGATTTGCGCCCGGATGTCTAGGATCCACGAAGCGTATAATCATGTTGTGATCGCAAACCTTAAAGTGTACAAATCAATTTCTATAAAGTAGTTTCCTTTCGAATTTCTTGAAACCTACTATCATGACATTTAAGCTAAAATATCCATTTTTACTTTGGTACATGTTTTGTAGGTCAGCCTTTGGAGAAGCAATCTTTACATGTGTTCCGTCCACGCAACCAATCGTTCCAGGAAACTTATGTTTTTCCAAGAAAAAATTGTTTGCTGCTTGCTTTTCATCTTCAGACATTGTGGCTTTAATCCATTTTGGGCAAATAGTTTCCTCAAAAATATTTAATACTTCTTTCATTACAGTCGATACGGTCGGTTGCGCAAGACCCAAATTGAAATCATCGCCAATACTCTGCTGATAGCTTCCCGATGTGAAAAACCGAAGGGTCGCACAGATTTTCGTTATAGGCGGGATCGCAGAAGTCCTTATTGTTGGTCGGAATTTATGCGCCGTTTCCAGTAGCAAGTACAGCAAGGCATCTTTGTTGATTCGAAATGCGTTAATGAATCTACAAAAGCAATAAATTGAGTCAGCAATAAGCATACATACATAATGATGGTAGTAAGTAGGTAGTTTACTTACTGCTTATCCGACAGTTCAAGCGGATTGGAACAATCTCGTAAGTACTTCCTTTTGAGTACAGTTTTCATATAGTCATTTGCCGGCTCTTCACCAAAAAATAAACAGACGCTACTAATCATTTTTCAAAAAACAAGATAGCAAGAAACTGAAACTACTGGCTCAAGTGGAATAATGACAAGCTATTGTCAATTGTGACCACTTGTACGTAATCGTATTGCAACAGATGATACGTAGTCACGTGTGATTCGTAATACCAAACTACTTAGACCGGAGACAACCTCGTCTGTTACACATCAACACATCATCATCAATGGCCCGCAAACCCATATCGGGCTAGGGCGGGAAGAATACATTGTCTGAAGTCATGGCGGTTCAGAGCTCGCGTCCTTCAAATAGGCATCTAAAAAGCGATCTGCGGTCTGCATCACTGAGTTCTCGTATCTTTGTCGTGGTTTTTCCGCCATCAAAACATAGTAAGTGCGTTTTAAAGAATAATTAAGATCCTCCTTTTACTAGACCTTCAAAAATAAATATTAATAATATATAGGTCCGGTATTTCAATGTAGAGTTAACTTGTAAGTTGTCAGTTAATCAAAACCTCTCGAGTAAACTTTATATGGAAATACTAGACCTACAAGTTACCTCTACATTAAAATATCGGTCCATAGGGGCACATAGTCAATACCATTCTGTTAGTTAAGCTGAGCAGGTCTGTTAGTGCTGAATTTCCAGAAGAATCATACCCGTCGTACATATATATAAATCACTCGCAATTTTTTAACTTTCGGTTCCGAGTTTGCGATCACGATTTTGTGGACTCTGGAACCTAAAACCATTTACTACATTTTATAAAGTTTGCTATGTTACATAGCTTTCTCGTATCAATATCACCCAGGTCTTCGAGAAAATAAGCGCCGAGGTTCCGTTTTCTCGTTTCCGATAGGGCCGGACATTCATAGGATTGTCAATTTCACGGCTATCAAGCTGAAATTGGTTTTGGTTTTGCAAATCTACTAACAGAGTACATAGGGGAGGCGGAGTCCGGCAGACTTCACCATATGGGAGAGATGAACCACTTCAAATATCTCATTCAATTTTCCCTTCATGATGGGGGATTAAAGTTCACGCGATACGGAGCATCGGTTACTTGCATGTCACAGAAAAAGATGATAATCGGCAATTTGTTTCGGCCGTCAGTGAAGCAAACGTGATTTATTGTTCCAGAAGCAAAAATAAAATTTGTTGTTTATATAATCGCCATTCTTTTATCTATGAAGGTTTGTACAGACATTCGATCTTAAGTGCACCATAAATTATCGCAGTTTGAATCAAAGTTTTATTATTCTAATGTTTATATTTTGCCGAGAAACTGCATCAAAGCCAGAAAAGTGCTGGGCGGGAGATTTGACCCACTGGGGGTCCTTGAATAACCAGGAAAGCCAAAGATACTAAAAAAGATAAAGAAGATCAGAGTTTAAAGAGTAAAGAAAATCTTGAAATACTAGTTTCATTTTGCATTGTTTCTTTACAATGAAAGCACGACTTCATTATTTATTTTTTTTGCTATTTTATTATTTTATAATTGATTGAAAAAAGGAATTATATTGCAATATAATGTATCGGAATTTTTTTAATTTGTGGTATCGTAGTATAAAATGAAAATATACTTGTAAGAATTGTTATATTTCTTATTTGGTCACGAATTGTACCAATTGGTCAAATCTCCCGACATGGTGGATCATATCTCCCTGCTCTTGGGGAGAAATGGGCTAAATTGATTTTAATAAAAATAAAATTTTGGTCCTTTCATCTATTAACTTATTGAAATGGTAAAGAATTAAAATAGTAGTCAGGTAAGATGGCTATTCGTAACACACGAGTTGAATCGATAAATTGCATACACTATGATCTTATGGGCCTTCAAATACAAGTTGGTTTAACTCTCCCGGACTTCCCCTATCCACAAAAATATTTACAAAAAAATATGGTCGTCTATTTGTTTTATCGTACGAAGGTCTGGTCTCCATTTCTTTCGTCAGCAAAAACATAAATAACAAATACAAAAAGAAACAAACTGACGGTTACGGTAACCGCGCTGTTGTTGTTTTGCCGTGCAATTTTTTCAAGCTTTATGGTTAACCGGGAATAAAAAACACAGCTATAGTAAACAAATATTTCTGTCTCTCAGGTTTTCCATTCCATTTCGTCTCTTTTAGACGTCTTACTACCGCTTTGTTGTTATGTTCATAATTTGTTCGTCGTGTCTTAGGGCCGTTAAGACCTTCAGTTAAAATTTAACCAGAACTTTGACTGTAACTTTCGTATGAACATCTGTCAGTTAAAGTTCCAGTTAGAACGTTACTGGCGATCGTAGGAACGGGCCTAAGAGTACTGTTACATAGTACGGAGTTGACATCATAACTATCTTATATTTGGTTGCGCAAATAAGTTTTAAGTGATTTTTTATTAATTTCAATGCTTTATTGTGAAAAATAGCTACAAATGTATTACACAAAATATTGTCCATCGCTAGCCACAACCTTTTCTCATCTTTCGGGCAACATACTGATTCCACGTTGATAGACTCTTCTGGAGATGCTATCATGGATGCAATTCAATTTTTGCATTCGTAGTAATTTCGTAAGGGCTGGTGAGTTGGGTCATGAGTCATCGATCGGAAACGGTTGGTAATCAGAAGGAGTTATGTCTGGAGAATATGGCGGGCGGAGTAGATCTTCCCATTTCAGCGTTTTCAAGTGCGTTTTTATCAATGTAACACGAGGCCGAGCATCTGTCGTGCTGTAACATCATTTAATGGTATCTTTGCTCGAATAGTTGGGGCTTATCCTTCAATGCTCGGCTGAAACGTATCAACCTCCTCCTACCGATCCTCTGGTGATTTTTTCGTTTACCTTCAGCTGCTCTCACCAAATACAGAGCATTAGCTTGGAACCACTTTTAAATCGTTCATTTTCTCATGTCCTATTGGGAAAAATATCGAAATTTTTTCTTACCTTTCCATCGATTTGGACATATTCAAGTCAAAATATTCACTCCATTCACAGCACTATGAAAAACTACGTATCTGGGATAGGTACCTACCAACGACGTTAAGAGTTATACAGTTTTACACGCATATAAAGTGTACTTTAACAACGTATTTTCGGTTATAACGTTCTACTTTTGTGGTCCCTGTATTCAAGAAGAGCAGTGCAATCTATTCTAGAATAGAACTAGCTAGAGAACTAATATTGGTTACACTTATTCGAATCTCTTAATAGGTTGAATATTTTAATGATTAATGAGAAGAAATGAATTTAGAACTGACTAATAATGCGTAAGGACATAGAAAGTCAGGACACAAATCCGAAAATAATACCACCGTTGCACGTGGAGCATTGTAGCGAATCTAGAGTAGGGGAAGAATTGTCACATAAAATAAGACGAAGGCTTCAATTCGACCTTATAATTATTTAGAAATAACGTAAAAACATGTAAAGGAAAAAAGAAATTATGATAATTACAGCTATTGTAATAAAATATTTTTAAATTTCTTAATTTCAAAAAATAGGCGAGCACTAACGTCCTAAATAAAAAATAAAAAAAAAATTAAACTCCCGCGTGGTTTGCGTGCAAACGAAACGTATGTTTGCACCGATTAGAAGACAAAACCAGGTCTTCGCGCCACTAGGACCTAGTCTTCTTCCGCCATCTCTTATAAGACCCGATCGCGTTTCCTTTTGATTGTACCGTCGCATGTAGGAGCGTGCCGTTGCAGGAAACCTTCGAAAACGAAACGACGACCGCATCGGTCGCAACGAAAGTCTTTCTTCTCCTCGAGCGATTCCTTGTGATGGCGAAGATTTTCCTCGTTGGTGAATTTGTCACGGCACTCGTCGCAAGCGTAGCGTCGTTTCGTGTATCGCGAATCGAAGACGACAGTGAACGGCTTCTGGCAGAACGAACAATTGTACTCCTTGATGACCTTCTTCTCTTCGGCGTCCGACGTCTGGATTTCGTTCTCGTGAGTTTTCAAATGCTGCTGGTACTTGTCCTCGTCGACGAATTTCCGATAGCATTGCGGACATTTACGTGGCGCCTTGCCGCTATGCCGAAGGACGTGCTCCTTTAAGTAGCTGATGGAGTTGTAGATCTTACCGCAGATATTGCACTTGCGGGCTTCCAAGTGGCGCGCTTCTGTTTCCTTTTGTTTGAGGCAAGCTCGGATGTGCAGCTTTAGACTGCCGGCCGCACCGTAACAGTTTCCGCAGTTCGGACAGTAGAATGTTTTCGACTTGGTACGCGACTGCTGCGGTATTAGAGTAAATTCGGTTTCATCGGACGCCGACGAAGAGTTGAGCTGTGCGGACGGTGGCGATGTTGTTGGCTTCTCATCCGCGGGTGTTATATTTACAATAATTGGCTTCAGGTCCTCTTCGTCTTTCGAGGAGTCCGTCGAATTACTCATTTTGTTGACTTGATGCTGTCCGAGTTTTTCGGGAGTTAATTTCACGGGAAACTTTCCAGCAGAAAAGAATAATCCTCCTTACGTTTGCAGGTTTGCGTTTGAAGCAGAAAATTTCTTTTGCTTGACAGCTGTCAAATTTGATGGCACTACAGCACAGGGTGATGTTGTGAAAAGTTTCAAACGTAATTAAAGCACGACAAAATGGAAAGCCTTAAATATTTTAAAGGAGATTTCATTTTTAAAGTTCGTACAAAGTTTTAAATTAAAATTAATTGTTTAGGTAAACTTGCCATGTAATGATATGAAGCTTTCTTTGCTCACAGCTAGATGTCGCAGCATTGCAGAAATACCCAGTTGAAAATATTTCAATGTTAAAAGCAAGGTAAAATTAAACGAACATTAGCGTAACTATTAAAGTTCCATTGGGTTATATAATACAAACCACAAGGAATGAATTTATTAAATAATTATAATTTTTGTAGAAGGAGGTGAAGCGCAGATGGTGGGCGCAGCCATTTTCTAAAAAAAAAATTTGTATATTTCATGAACAGTATCGAATTGGAATCCGTTAGTTTCAAATTTAATAAAAATGGATCAAAAATGAATCTGAAATATTAGTGGTGAACAGAAAACTATAAAATAAAAGCAATAATATTACAAATATTATACCTAGAAAACAGTAGTTGTTTAGTTCCTATCTCTTAAGGTTCCTAATTACAATTGTTCCAAATATAACTATCCAGCGTACTTCAGCTTAATTTCAGTCAAACATCTTTAAAAATATAATAATAAATAAGGCAAAGTGATATCAACTAGCCACGTACCGCGGCTACACTCGCTACGCTCACTATCGTTACCAGTGTTACCAGAAAAAAATTATGATTCTGCTAAAATTAGCAGACATAGCAGAATGCTTTTCATCCAATTTCTGCTAAAAATTCTGCTAACAATAATTTTCAAAAATTCCGCTAACGATCATTTAGTAAAATTTGTGTACTAAGTATAGTTAATTTTCATAAAATCGTTTAATTATAACGGTAAAAATGCTGTATAACGCACAAGCGAAGAAGTAATGTAAGAAATTTTCTCTATTTTTAAATTACTTTATAAACTAAACTTTGATATGTTTTGATTTAAAAATTTTACCTCACTCAGTACAGTTCGAACTGCCATGACGGTTCCATTCGACATTTTTCTTACATATAAACGTGAAAAGGGGTTTTTTAAACCCCTTTAGTCCCGTAGGGATGAGCAATAAGTAGTTGGAACGTAGCGTGCGTCAGCAAAACATTAACGCGAAAAGGGAGTTTAAATCGCGGCTCGAACTGGGTGAATAAACAGGACTATTCAGGATCGAGTCACAAGTCACAAAGTAGGTCGATAGTCACAATTTTGTGTTAATTTTGAATAAATTGTGACTTTCCACCTACTTTGTGACTTGTGAGTCTAGTCCTGAATAGGCCTGCAAGTCAAAAATTTTAAATCGGTTTTTTTTATAGTTTAACGTTCCGAATGTCATAAACTTGTTGACTATGTAAGGTTAACTACTTATTGTAATGTTAACTTCACTAAAATTTATAAAGAATTGTATTTATAAAAACATATTATTGTATTTTTATTTTTTAAAATTATTTTCGATTTATTAAAATTGAATTTATAAATATTAAGTATTTATTAATAATTTGTTGTTTCTATGTGAAAATATATTTTACAACAGACTTTACAATTTTTTTTTGTTTTTTTACAGTTTTGTGTATACAGTACAATCTCGCTAATTCGTATCCCGTTAATTCGTAAATCCCGCTAATTCGAAATAAACTGCTGGTCCCTTGGAAAAATCGCGGTTATTCGTAAAAACCCAATGCATTTTGGTCCCCTCGGTAATTCGTAATTATTTTCCTACTCGAGGTCCAATTAAACGTCTTATAATTCGTAAGTCGCTTGTAATAATACCGTTTATTCGGAAAAAAATTTCCCTTGCACACTCTTCAATTCTCTAAATCATGTTTGCTTGCGTCATTTTTTGACGATAAATAGTTTAAGTGACGATGTTTTTTTTTGTTATTGTGACCCTGGACAATGCAATTGATCGAGCGTGTCAATAATCCCTCCATCAGAAAAAACTAACTGCTTTCTTTTCCATGCCAGGGTTTTTTGTTTAACAAGGATAACAGAGTACATTCATATGTACCTACATATTTTACTTTATTTTTTTATTAAACGTGTGTATTTTGAATTTTAATAAAAACCGATAAGTTCCGTTAATCTGAATTTTGCCCGTCTTTAATAATCAATAATTCGCAATCCCGCTAATTCGAAAATCTCGTTAATTCGTAATAAACCTTAGGTCCCTTGACACTACGAATTATCGGGATTATACTGTACTTTGTTTATGTTTTATTGTTAAGTGTTTTTTATGTAAAGTGAAAATGTACTTATGAAATTGTGTGTGTGTGTTGTGTATTGTGTAACTACGCCACAACTACATACTAAAACATATCAAAGTTTAGTTTATAAAGTAATTTAAAAATAGTGAAATTTTTTTTACATAACAGCATTTTTTTCTAATTTTCGGAAAAGTTTCAAATTAATGTACTAAGTATATATATACGAATGAAGAGGAAAAACTATTATTTCCTCTCTTTCATTGTTGTTTTTTGACGTCAGAGGAGTTTCTAGTGTGAAACTATAACACGAAAGTCCGACAACGATAGATCGCTGTCCTAACTATAGTACTGCCAATGTTTAGTTAATATCATTCGATGACGAAACAGCGCCTTCAATTCTAGTCCAACACAGTGTTAAACTTGCTTCTTCAGTGAAGGACTTTCAACTCTCATGTCCTCATTGACAGTAGTCTAGCCATGACAGCGATTGATCCCATTCGAACTTTCATGTTGCAGTTTCGAACCAAAAACTTCTCTGGCGGCGAAAAATAACCAACAAATTCTTAATAAAAACAACGATTTTAGCAGAATCGGCAGAATGGGTTTCCTTTCAATTCTGCTAAAAGTTCTGCTAAGTTTTTGCAAAAAATTTCTCTATGCTAAATTTAGCAGAATTTCTGCTAAAATGGCAGCACTGATCGTTACTACCGCTGCTTCTGATTCTCCTGTTGCTTCCATTGATCCGTTGCTCTCGTTCCTCGCGTTTTTTCCTGTTGATCCCGTTGCTCCCATTTCTCCCGTTACCCCCGTTACTTTCATTTCTCCTGTTAGTTACTTGCGTTGCTCTCGTTGCCCCTATTTCTTACGTTGCTCCAATTGCTTCCATTTCTCCCATTGCTTCCGTTCTATTCTCCATCCTCCATCCCTTATCCACCATGCTCCATCTTCTATCCATCACCCACCATTCCCCATCATCCATCCTTCATCTCCTATCCTCCATCTACTATCCATCATCCATCGTCCAACTGTATCATTTAGTAATAGCAGGCCCGTGCGCAGGATGGTATGAAGGGGGGGGGGGGGGGGGTTTTAGCAAGTTCCCACCATACTGGATGTGATGACCTAAAAAAAAAAAAGGTACTCACTTGCCACTGAAAAATAGGCAAGTGGGTTTGAACCCCCAATCCTTGGCGGGCGTGTGCTTAATATACATATCAGCGAAGTTTTATTGTAATCGGATGAATGATATAGGAAAGCGCAGACAAACCATTAGAGCACCAGGGTACTAAAATCGTGAAAAAATTTAAAAAATGTAAAAAAAAAAACCTTCGTTTTTCGTTCGTTTTTCGATCTAGACCAAACTTCACAGGAACCATCCCGGGACTACTCTACACGTTCCCTGAAAATTTTATCAAAATCGGTTCAGCGGCTTAGGAGTCTATATGGATCATGCTTAATTGAATTTAGATCGAACGTTTGCGGTGCGGTCTTATCACCTTTGGACAGTTAAAGAGTAGCGATTTTCGAACGATATGCGCAGTATGAGTAGGGTCATTATTTCGATAGAATTGAAATTTTTCCAGAATTTCCATTTTCCCTGCAGAAAATTTTACTTGAATATGTAGACATAGACATTTTTATCCGTTAATAAATACCATGTCTTAAACTGCTGAGGCCGACATATGTATAACCACAAGCTATGCTAAACTACATACGGATATTTTCTTTGTTCAGTTCAGTTAGGCTTACGCAACACCATGGTGCATCCATCTAATTCAAAAAGATTAAACCCACTCTCGTCTGTAAAAATATCCTGATTGCAAATCCTTTATTAATGAGGTTAAGCGTACTCCGTTCTGTTCTTTTTGTAATAAATGTTTTCTATTATGCTATTCGACCGTTATAGCCATACCATATATTTTATATATTTTTAAACAACAACGGATAGTTTGTGGAAAAACGTTTTTTGTTAAAACTATTATAAAAATTTGTGGCTATTTTTAGTTCACTTATCCGAGGATTGATCTTGAATTTTCGTACAATCCAACGTTCTTCGGCTTAAAATCGATCCGGTCTTCATTTTCGTAGAACCAAACAATATGGCCGATAGTACTTTTTCGAAAATTGGTAATGGCGACAATTTCTCCTGCCGGTTGGCATGATGCAAAACAACCAATTGAGCTAATGATGTCTTTTATTTGTTTAACCCTCCTAAAAATATATGGAACTTTGATTCCTACAGCGGAGTAGTAACAATGCGGAATGTACCACTGGTACGAAACAAACAAATCCCCACCCCTTTCTAGAATTATTCCTTGGTGCGCCACTGATTCCATGATTGGCTTGATCCTTGTCTGCTAATATTGTAGACTAAACTTTTGTTCGAATTTAGCATTAGTTTCATGCAAATAGACTTAAGTGATCCATTCTATTGATGCCATCTATTTAAATTAATCCCGTTTCAACGCAAGGACGTCTATTTAAATATAATTATCAATAACATTTAACTGGTTACGATCGCAAGTTTTATTTGTATGAGGAGACAAAGCCCCCAAAATAATACAAAAAGTTAGAGAGTTACGCTGTGGCGCCACACAATGTACGGACAAAAAGTTGATGGCCACGGTTGTCTGTAAATTGTGAATATTTTGCCAAGAAATACTATCGTAATTTATACGCTACAGTGTGTACAAAAGACTCTTTTCAGAATATTCGAATTGTGTTTTTTTCTTCAAATGATTGACGTAATACAGTGCGATACTAATTGTACAAAAATTAATCTATTATCTGTATTTTAGCGTAATTCTTTTCTCTATTGTTTCTATTGTTTTTGTCAAATTTGATTTTTAGTGATTTACCCACCTAGCAATTGCTGGCCACGTAAATGCACAGAACAACTGTTTTATTTTATAATATTAATTAAAAACTTTCATATTCAAAAAGCTGCCATGCAAAAATTAGTATACATTAATTTAACATATCCTTTAAGCGTCATTAACACGGTGTTAGTATTTGCGATTGTTGAGGCTCTCTAATGGTCTGTTTTTCATACATGATTTCAAATTTCAGCTTGTACAAGCTCTGGCATCCGAGATAGCTCTTGAGTCAATGTAGAAGCTTTTTGGAATTTACGATATTTAGAGCCTTCATGATGAACCCATTTTTTTTAAAAAAAAATTCTGCATTGAAGTGAGGAGGGACTACAATTTTTTCTAAAATATAACGTTTTATATATTATGAACAATTTAAGGGTGTGGGAGGATAAAAAAGAAAAAGTTCAGAGTCTTACATCGCGTTATATAATTTTTGTAGAGATATTATGGTGCTTGACTGGATGCTGTTTTTCCTATCTATAGTATGCCTTATGCTAAAAAGTTAGTTAAAACTTGGTAACTTGGTATATGTACCATATTATTTTATATTATATTATTATATTTATAAAAAAAATTCATATATCTTTTAAAGGGGTAAAAAATGATCAGCGAATATGGAGTGCTCATATTTTTACGAATTTCGTCATATCTCTTAGGTCTTCTGATATATGAGTATTAAATGAATTTTTGTTCTTCACATAAATGGCTAGAAAGTTTTTACGGAATTTTTTGAAGGTTTGCTCCTAAGGAGTGTAAAGGGATTGTATTCATTTTCACGAATTCAACCATATTCCTCAGCCCTGATTTGATATCGAAAAAAAGTCTTGTTTTATAATAGATATCCTTTCAATCCTTCGTCTTCACGATTAAGCTTCGAGTTAGGAACTTGAAACTATGCACACACAGGGCCGTATTATTCACTTCGGGTTATTTATAACTTCTGGGTAATCCCGTTTATTCCTGAGTAAAAACCGGTACTTCTGGTTAAATAATAATAACCAGAAGTAATAATAACCCGAAGTGAATAATATGGCCCATAAACTTTCCAATGTTTGAAGCTAAAATTCCGAATATAGTGGAAATCGATTGAGTCCTTCGTTTAGCAGGCCACTAAAGCTCTTAAAAAATGTATTAATCTTACTGAAGCCACACTCAAGTATGTGTTAAGTTAGGTTAGGTTAAGAAGAGTAAACTGAAGCAATTATGTCTCAGCCCATCATGAGAGATCACTATTAATGTATTGTGTTCCCCTTGTATAAACCGGGCTCTAAACAAAGTAGGTGTTAAAGCAGGAACATTTTGCAGAAATTAGTTTTAAGTCATAAGGAAGACTTTATTAATTAGTAACATCCGTGAACTCCTTCAGGTTCATGACAGCTGTACAAAGCTCCTGGAAACATATGTTTACCAAAATTGAACGATAACTGTAGAACGCTTTTAAAGGTATGTAAGGTAAGAAAAAAATCCCATTAGCATTTCCTGTAGCTGCCATACAAAAATCCTATAAAAATATCCTTTACGGAACCAGCTGTCAAGGTGTTTCGGTTAGTAGGCGAGAATACACCTTCTGAAGAGTCTATGCCCTCCGATGACGAAACAGCTCCTTCGGACCTAGTCCAACACAATCTTATGATGAACTGGCTTCTCCAGTGAAGTTTCTTTCCAAATTTGTCATATCCTCAGGGATGGCGGTTAGTCCACAGTCGGGGACTCCGTGTTGGAGTTTCACTCCACTGACACCGGAAAGAATAACTAACTCTTAATCATAATAGCTTCTTTGGTAGCTTACCACGAAAAATCTAATAACAACAAATATTGGTTAAAAAAATAAGTTGCGGCGGACGGGATTTGTTCTTCGTAGATCAGATCCAAGGTTACAACCATTTGTAAATTTCACAGCCATAAAAACGCTGACCATATCCAGGGTTACAACCAGAGAATAGCCGAAATCAAGAGTAAAGCTTCTCAAAGTACACGCCTTTAGTCTAAGGTAGAGGACGCCCTTCTTGACCATTAAATTCTTCTCGGTAATAAATTTGGAATGGGATGTGGCTATATAGAATTTACCTCAGCAATCCCACCAGCTGTCAAGGTGTTTCGGTTAGTAGGCAAGAATACACCTTCTGAAGAGTCTATGCCCTCCGATGACGAAACAGCTCCTTCGGACCTAGTCCAACACAATCTTATGATGAACTGGCTTCTCCAGTGAAGTTTCTTTCCAAATTTGTCATATCCTCAGGGATGGCGGTTAGTCCACAGTCGGGGACTCCGTGTTGGAGTTTCACTCCACTGACACCGGAAAGAATAACTAACTCTTAATCATAATAGCTTCTTTGGTAGCTTACCACGAAAAATCTAATAACAATAATAAACATTTTGAATTTTTGGTTTCAGATCACTTGGCAAGGCTGTAGAAGGTAACGCGTGCATCAACTCATGCCGATCGCGGCCTTGCGTCATATAAGCTGGAGCCGCCATTTTGTACACAATTCAGTTTCTGCAGAATTAAATAGTTTCCTTTGAAGTTTAGTTCGATTTCCGCGAGGGTCACTGTACATGGTTTCGGTTAAACGCGTTGTAGCAATGTGTTTTAAACGTGTTAAACTCGTATTCTGGACATAGCATTAGATTGCCTATGCATATGCAAAATTGTAATTGCAAGATTTTTGTTAGGGCGTCTTCTTAGATTAAATTGCAATTTGACACCAAACCTAAACTTCATACTCTAATTTCGGTTGCTTGCACAAGCCTTAAGTCAGAACTAACAGAAACATATGCGTATTAACATTTTCCAAGGCTAGATCGTTTTTCATGACTTTAAAACTATACGTCAATTCACAAGGTTACAGCGACATGCCCCCTAATTTGCTTACTCTTCCGAATGAAAAAAAAAAAATGCCGCAAAAATGTTTACAGTAACAAATATAGACTGTAAATGATGCCAAAAAATTTGTAACCTAAAAATATTTCTCCTTGAAGATTTATCCTTAAAAATTACTTTAAAAAACTTTTCTTTTTTTCACTGACTTTATTTTCTCAAATATTTTTGAATTCTCTTTTGATTTTTTTTACAAGATATGGTTTTCTTTATTCACGTTTTGTTATTGCGTTTTAACCGATGCGAGTGGAACGCGTAGAATCACTTTGTTTTTAATATTTTTAAAATACCTTATTTTTCATCCTTAATACATATTCCGAAATATGACGGTACTTGGCACCAAACTTTGAATGCAATAAGGTTAAGTATAATCAGAGCTTTAAATATTAAGGGAAAAGTACTCTTGACTCACAAATATTAAGATAATTACAAGTAGATGGGAAATGCGATTCATGTTCGCTCTGTCGTTACCGCATCATTATTTAACCGGAACAAAAAAAGAACATTGACTGGTTCTTACGTCATTTCCTCGTGCTCTAGCTGTCTAACACGCCCCCACCTTAAGACTTGACGCAAAGCGATTGTTTACAGTTGTTTTCACTGAATTCCCACTGCGGAGGCTTGGCATTTCCTTCTTAAACGATTCGGCAAACACGTCACAATTTAATACTGTGGTTTGTAAATAAAAGAGCAAAAATGTAGCCAATGCTGTTCAAGTGCTCAAAGCAAATATAACTTTAATTACCCGGCTTACTTAGCTTGAGTCGTAATAAATCCGACGTCTAGTGATCGCTTCGCATTGACAAGAAAGATTGAATATTTATAATTATACCTATAATTATGTAATCTTATATAACGAAGTAATGATGCGTAACTTTGTTCCATAGTGCTCAGGTCTTATTCATTAAATTATTTCATTCACACCACATCCACTTTGATTATTTCTCATCTGATGGTAAATTTCAGTTTTGTGAAAAATTAAAAATCTCTTCCGGGACGGGACGCGTTCCAAGTTTAATTTCAATGCGGTAAAAATCGAAAAAAACGCTTTTTTCCTTGGGGTTAAATAGCGAAAATTGTAGAAATGAATTTTTATTCGATTGTACCAAAAGCCTTAGAAATTAAGCTCCGATTCGATATCAAATCAGACATTATAGATATAAACTCTAACGACCTCTTTTCAACTATTTGGCCTCAAGGATCTAAAAGTTCCGAAAATTATTTGTGTTACAAATTCACGAGTTATTTTTAAAAGTTTGTATTTTTACACATTTTCGCCATAAATTTACTGACCGGAAAGTAAAATTACAACACCAAATGCAATTTCCCACTTTTAATGTGTAAAACTTAACTTGCCTACTCTGAGAGTTTACTGTGTATAATACCGCACAAATAAACATACTGCAGTCACGATCGGCAGCCAATCTCATGATCGCTGGACAAAATGCTGAGCTCCAATTTATATTGTAGTTGTGAATGAAGTAGAATAAAGAGTTTTCAAATCTGATAAGAATGTAAACAGAACTCATCTGCTCAGTGTTAAATCCTTCAGTAGTGACTCTATTAAACTTTCCGCACGGTTCACTACTTATATTAATATTTTGAAGCCAATAGCAACTGAAAAATTCTCATAAGTAACTTTATGCGTTGAGTGGGAATTGAACAAGGAGCAATGTTTTCAAGACCTATTACACTACCACTGGGATACAGCAGGTCCAGTCCACAGTCCTTTATTAGGGATTCCTTTTTAGTTGCTACTCGAAACTATAGACAATATCATCGTGTTCAATTTCATATATGAAATTGGGCTAATCACTGAAAGGAAAATTTTCAATTTTCAAGGACTTTCACATGGGAGGTGCAGGAAGGACTAAAGGTATTAAAATGAAACTAGTTGCTTAGTGTGAACTCTACTTTTTTAAGACGTTAATTTTGCCTACTTCAACGTGTTTAAAACGCATAGTCTGTACAGGAACAGGGTATAAGGATCGAATTAAGGCATAGAGAGAAATTGTATATGGCCTAACACAAACATCCACTACCTTGAGAACGGTTATTGCAAAACTCTTGAATATAAATAAAAAATTTGGCTTAGTTACCATCCGCGTTACAACTAAGTCGGTGATTGAGTGGAACGTACTGTAATCTCGGGTTATGCAGTGCGCGCTGTATATCCAAATTCTATTGACATTCAAAACTCAAATGTAGTATAGTATATGCATTGCATATAAAAAAGAGAGGTGATGATATTTGAGAGCTGGAGCGATCTCAAATACAGTTATACTGGTATGGGTATGGATATTGTAGGCAATGAGTCTGCGGACCAGTTATCGAAAAGGAAGCAGACTTAAAATTCGCAGAACCAATGCCTTTCTGTGGAATGCCAACAGCTCCTCCATAAAAAAAATACTGTTGGACTGGATTTACATTCAAACTCTCTACTGAACAGGGACGGTGGGGTGCAGTTAGTCTAAATTGTTCTTGGAAGATCACTCCAAAAAACGAACCTGTGATTTGCTCAAATTGATCAGCATTACAGGACTCTATAAGCTTAATAGCATCTGCATACGATTGGACTGGTCTTAGAGGATATTTGCAGATTGTTCCAAGAAGAAAAGGAAACGGCAGAGCACACTAGCATACAGAAGTCGCAGACTTCTTGGACATCTTTTTCTAACACCATCGGATCTCTAACTCACTCATCCTGAGTGAGTTATAACAAGGAAGGACAAACATAATAGGCCCACTCAAGCTGCAGGAAATCGGGATTTTTATACCGTCCTCCATTTACAATCTTACATCTGAAGTGAGGTTAGGTCATCGTAATCCAAAGTGCCTCCTGAAGTCTTCGCCTCCAACCGTCTCGAGGACCGCGTCCTCCACCGGAAAATTTCCCACTCCAGTTTAGGTAGTATTTTTTTTTTTTAAGGATACTGAACTGGACTTAGGTGTTTAGCCTTTGTACAGTCGAGTCAGCTTAGGGATGGGAGGTCAGAAATCGGGCCGGGTATGGCAGTGTATATATATATGTGTATATTGGTGTTAATAATTTTTGAGTGCTGTTAGGCTATGGTGTGATCTACTAGAACAGCAATGTTGCCTATAACAAATCAATTACAGTCTGGTATCTCTGATGGTGTTAGAGAATCTGATAAGAATGTTAACAGAACTCATCTGCTCAGTGTTAAATCCTTTAGTAGTGATCCTATTAAACATTCCGCACTGTTCACTATTTATATTAATAATTTCAAAGTCAATAGCAACTGAAAAATTCTTGTAAATAATTTATGCGTAGAGTGGGAATTGAACCCACGACATCTCGTTTACATGCCTAGTACTCTACCACTGGACTACACCCGGCCTCAAACGTTGATGAGCGTTGAAGCTTCTGGCTCCTTGCCTAGTTGATACAGCTCAGCTCAGCACATCTAGGTCGCCAACCCGTTCCTTCCTTAACAGATCCTAAAATTTTTCGTAGGACCTTTCTTTCGAATGCATTAACTGCTTGTCCGAAGTTCGCGTTAATGTCCATGTCTCGCTGCCATAACAGCACAGGGGATACGTTTTACAGTGATCCAAAGAAAGTCTTGAAATACAATAAAGTGGAAAGAAAAAAGGAAAAGTTAAACAAAAAGCAAATAGGAAAAAATAAAACTCAAAATATAAAAATTAAACAAAGTCAAAAATAAAAGTAGAAGTAGATAATAAAAATAAAAAAAAAAACAATTTAAAAAATATAAAAAATAGAATAAATAAACAGGAAAGGTATAAAGGGCAGCCAAATTGACAGTGACAGGATCAATCGACAGATTAATATAATATATGGTAGAAAAAGTTATTTTGGCAGATTCGACTCATATAGAGGCTATTGTCTCCAGATTATATGCACAGATACCACTGGCGTAGGAACGGGGGGGTTTTGGGGACAAACCCACTTATTTTAAAGTTCAAGGTTGTCGCAATATAAAAATAATACGAATAAGACTTATCTTTGCAAGTTTTTTTTAAGGATAATGACTTTGTCTTTTCCTTGAATATCTCAATCTAAACTAGGGGATCACGGTAAAAAAAATTTACGAAAATCTGTGATTCTCAATTAAGATTAGTGTAGTTCTTAATAATAATATTAAATTTTGTTGACCCCGATCCCCTTGAGATCCTAAATCCTGGTCTCCTAAATTCTTCACCTCAAACCGTCTCGATTTAAAGACCTCGTCCTCCAGTAGCTAAGTTTTAAGATAGCTTTGCTATCTTCCTCAACCGAGTATAATTCGTTTTATTTGCTATCGATGAATCATCGTCGATTGATTTTGTCTGTTTCGTAGCCATTTTTTTCTAGATTAGTCTCAAAATACTATATATAAAATTATCTATACTCTCCAAATTATACTAGGCTGAGGTCTAAGAATTCAAATGATGGCTGAGGTATAAGAATTCAAATAATGGCTGAGGTCTAGGAATTCAAATGATGGCTGGGGTCTAAGAATTCAAATGATGGCTGAGGTCTAAGAATTCAAATGATGGCTGAGGTCTAAGAATGCAAATGATGCTCAGCCATCATGGCTGATGGCTGTTGGAGGTGTAAGAATTCAAAAGATGATAGCCTCAGCCATCATTTGAATTCCTAGACCTCAGCCATCATCTGAATTCCTAGACCTCAGCCATCATTTGAATTCCTAGACCTCAGCCATCATTTGAATTCCTAGACCTCAGCCATCATTTGAATTCCTAGACCTCAGCCATCATTTGAATTCCTAGACCTCAGCCATCATTTGAATTCCTAGACCTCAGCCATCATTTGAATTCCTAGACCTCAGCCATCATTTGAATTCCTAGACCTCAGCCATCATTTAAATTCTTAGACCTCAGCCATCATTTGAATTCTTAGATTTCAGCCATCATTTGAATTTTTAGACCTAAGCCATCATTTGAATTTTTAGACCTCAGCCATCTCTGCATGCTGTTAAAAGAGACTTCTTTAAGGTTTGCGAAGTTCGAAGCACCCAGAGCTTTCAGCCGTCTTCTAGCGAGAGCTGAGCAGTTGCACAGGAGGTGTTCTAAGCTATTGGGTGGACTTGAATAGTAGTGTCCCATTAGTGTCGACCAGGGTTTTTCGGATGACATTCTCTAGTGCAAAGTTGAAAAGCATGGGTGCTAGACCATCTCCCTACTTTAAGGAGGATTATCTGAGTAAAAAATTTGTTTTTTGTCTGTAAATTTCATGTTAAAATTTCAATAATTGTGGAATCTATGGGCATTTAACCGGGATGGGCCCTTCGTGAATTCTTCGTCATTCAAACGCGATTATCTCGAAACATACTTTTCAAAGACCGTTCCCAAAATCTTCGGAAAACGGCTGAACCTGTTTCTTCAAAAATTTCACACATTATTGTTGGATATGTTTCATAGTTTTTGAGATAATAGTTTCTAAAATTCACCTATTTTTTCTGCTTTCTACTCAGATGATCCCCCTTAAGTCACACTCAGTTCGAAAACTGGTTGTGGAATCGTTTTGTATTCCTTGTAAGCTGAAATTTTTTCAGTGTGTATCCAGGTGGATTTTCTTTAAGTGACTTTAAGTGATTTTAGATATTCTCAATCGGTTATACTAGAAAGATGAAACTTGAATTTAATACAATATACAACTTGAATAGTTCGCAAAAAGTTTTCGATATTGGTGAAGAGTGTGGGAGTGAGAAAAAACAATACCTCTGAATTGCTCGAGATATAATGATAGATAGATAGAATTTATACGGTAAAAATATGTAGGGCTTCCGAGTTTGATATCTCGAGAATCGCTTCATTAGAGCTCGAAAGAGAGTTTCATTACTTACAAATTTCTCTTTCTTTTATTGTAGTATATAATATGTACTACTACTACTACTAATAACTACTTGTCGATAATATTGAACCTTACTGCTCAATTTAAAGTTCAAATTGAACAATATTAAAAAAATTTGCATCCATTAGGGTAATTCATATATGTTCTAATACATGTGATCGTATGTAGATTTATGTCGGTCATCTAATCTAAACGGATAAGCGAAAGTCGAATTGGGGCGATGAGATTGAACTTAATGAATGAACCAGAAGTCTATTAAATTCCAAGCTGTACGAGCAATTTTATTTACGGTATTATAATGTAAACTTTTAGTTTTTTAAGAATGATTCATTGACGTTCTACCTCGAGACTTTGGAGATAACATTAGAAAAAAAAACCCACCTGTTATGAATTTATGACGCGCGTTCGACCATCGCGCCACTAAATCGCTCGCAACTATTTATCTATTTGTCAGATTAAAAATATCTGGCGTCGATCCGGGAATAGAACGGCGACGCTCATGTCGAAAAGATTGCGGATTATTCGAACCGAAGCGAAGCAATTTAGCATGTATTTTTAGATGTCAGACGATCGCCATTGGCTCGAATAAAGGTGATGTTGGCGTATCAACGAGGGAAATTTAAATATTATCATGTCATGTATATTGCCAAGCCGAGACCCGTTAAAATTCTTGGCAAGGTTAAAACCTGTTGACAAATTCTCTTTTATTTTTGTTATTTCTTTTTGAATTTCCTCAATTGCACTGTCGCAAATTGGTTTGCCTTTTCAACGAAACATGAAAATTGATATTGCGTACCATGTTTCATACGAGTGGGATATAATCCTTTAATTATACTGAACTAATAATACTCTCAGATTCCATCTAGAGTATAATCATAATCTGTAAGGTCAGATTATTAAATAGAAGATTTCCTAAACACAGTTCCTCACCCTGGATGTTTTTTTCGGAGTAATAGACTGAGTTTAACGTAACATGCGTAGAAGTCTGGGGAATATGGAATTGGAAATGAACCCGTAATTATGGCAGTTTCAGAAAAAAAGATTTTTCAGAGAGATCAAGGACAAGAAGATATCGGTTGTTGCGGTATGTAACTAGGAAATCGTTTTCCTCCTTAGTTGTACCTACTTAGCAAAAAAATTGGTTGTGAAAGGAATACATAAAAAGGGTTAAGAACCAAATTCTCGACGCGAAGGAAAAGAAAGCACATCCGTTGATCCATTAATGGTTCAGACCATAGAGATATAAATGACGGAGATGGCAACACGCCGTTTCTGTATAAAGCACTTTGAAGCATTTTGAAGTTTAATCGAACGTTTTTGTATGGAGCGTTTCATGGTAAAATCGGGCGATTCTGCAGGCCATCGCAATCCGCCAAAACGAGACATTATGCGAAACGCATCCTTCAAAATGTCTTTTGTTGCGCAAGCTGTATGTGCGGTTGCACCGTCTTGTTGGAATTACCATACATGTCATCCAGTGCTAATTCATCAATTTTCCGCCATAAAAACTCGTTGATCATGGTTCTGTATCGCTCACCATACACAGTAACGGCGTTACCCACGCCGTCATCGAAAAGATGTGGCCCGATGACACCTCAGTGACGTTGAGTGGATGTAATTACTTTTCATGAGTGAGTTCACGTGGATTCTCAGTGTGTAACCCGCAGACTGCATTGGACTTATTTTAAGTTAAAGCTTCAATTATGACATGAAAATGTTCCATGCAGCCTACGTATGCTAAGACTTTTTTTCGGGCTAGACTGAAAAGTCGGATATTTAGTCTTGGCACAAATTCCAGACATAAATTTGACATTGCACAACAAAGATATGGGAATTGAAAATGAATCGCACAATAAATCTTCCAACAAATGTGACTCAAGGCTATGTACATAGATCCCTTTTCTCCAAAAATGGGCTAATCCAAAATCGAGGTTTCTTTCTCACGCAACGTAGCTGTCGCGAGTATAAATGAAGGCCGGGATACATTGCATGCGAGAGTGCGATGCGTGGCTAGTGCGAGACACGCATCAGTTGTCAAATGGTTTTCGTAACAAATACCTCCATTCGGCAATGTACATTGCTGCGTTATGCGAGAGTGCGATGCGATGCGATGCGACGCGAGAGAATTTCGAAAAATTGAAAAATCTCGCATCCGAGGTGCGTGCGGTAGAGCTGTCATTTACAGTTTGTGATTTGAGCGGTTCGGTTAAAATTTTTTGGTAAAAATGCATAGTTTAGTTCGGAAAAAATTGAAAAAACTAATTGATTTGGTGAAGGTTAAGCCGGCACAGTACGTCAAGAGAAAGCGATCGTACAAAAAAATTGAAAACTTAATTCCGCTCGCTCAGCTAATGTATTTTGGATTGCGAAGAAGTATGCGAGCGAGATCTCGTGCGACTCTCGCACTAGTCGCGCATCGCACTCTCGCATGCAATGTATCCCGGCCTTTATGCAATTCTTTCCATGCGTTCAGTGCAAGAACCCCACGTTGTTGTCCGTTCCAATACATGTTACCAAAGAAAAAGTCTTAACAAAATTGGCCCAGCTTCAGAGTTTGACAGATGTCATTCAATCTCTTTGACAATTGGCTTACCATAAAAAAAGTCCAATGCAGTCTGCGGGTTAGAAACGCAGATTTTGTTTGCATACGTATTCGTTCATATGGGAATGGGCCTTGGTTCTCATGATGAATTTCATTCGAAAATAGTCACGAGAGTCCGCGATCCTGAGGAGAACAGCGTTCCATGGCTTCTCGACGTTTGCTCTCCATTTGTTTACTTCCCAAATATAAAAACCAAACTAACAATTACCGTCATTTGCAAAAGTTATAACATCTTCCAATAGGGCTACCATTTTGGGCCACCCTGTATAGTTAGTATTGTGTAGATTTAGCGAACATAAATAAATCGTATTTCAAATAAATATAAACTTGATGCCATAAATACGTACAAATCAAATCTAATCTAAGCAGAAATTATTCCTGACCACAACAACATTTCCATTAAGTCGATAACGGTCCAATAAAATCTAGTAAAATACGTTGCAGAAAAATAGTTTCTTTCGAAAACATGCATAAATCGCAACTATTGCAATTTATACAAACCTTAATCGACATCTTATCTAGATCGCAATTCCGTGTAAACATAACGGGTAAATAGATTGAGATACGAAACCCACTTTGTTTACTTGATATCTCACCTTATCCACTTATTACCGGATTTCGGTGCAGCACGCTGTTTAAACAATTCAAGTTCATTAATGCTTTGTGATATAAAACAAATGTACGCAACGACATCACTTAAAATACTCAAAACTTTGAATTAACAAGTACCTACGTCAGACAAGTAAAATAACTGGACATATCCAATCACAGCGGTGTATAATGTATGAAGCCTTGGAGTGGTGACGTGGATGGGTTTTGCGTTCTAAAATACGAAAGTTAGTTCGCAGTATGTTCATAGTCCAAACGATCCAGTCTCATGATATCGATGGGTTTCATTATTTTTTTATGATCTCGATCAATGAGCCGGCGACCCTCATCTTTGCAATTTTTGCCACGCTTAGTTCAATTAATTATATTGGTGAGTTGCATGCCAGCTACTATATTCAATATTAGTGTCGCGTCATTCGTTTAAAAGTGTGACGAATACTGTCTACTCTATTAGTAGACTTTATAGTGAAGGATCGTCAACCGTTTCATCTCTAATGAATCAATATCATTTCAAGATGTTATAGAATCGTATGACTAACTTACGGCCACAAAGAATAAATTTTGTAATTGGAGTGTCAAAAGGATCAATAAAAAGCATATTAGTTTGGTCCGCTACCAAATTGATAATATTTGTTTTAATCTAAGTAAGTTATAGAGCAGTGGCGTGTAGAAGAGCGAGGGTACAATTTTTATATTTCTTTCTCATGAGCTGCTTATGGTACAAAATTGAAATTTAGTACTCACACTTTGTGCCAAAAGGATACAGGAGATTAAAGACACAAAGTGTCATTATTTTCGTAAATAGTAACTGAAGCCTGGAGCGTTGATCAGAACTGTACAGAGAGAACATTCGCATTGCTCTGGTAAGGGGCTATAAAGTCATACCTTGGTTGGTTGGTTTACGTGGTGGCTGTCAGTCGAAACAGGGCCCCATCAGCACAGAAAGCGTAGCTTTGATACCACAATTCGCTTAACTTGGCCGTTAAATGGGATGAAGTAAACACAGAGATCTAGGATTAGAATCGATTATCATATCCATCTGAAGCTGTTTAAAAAGATCAGTACAGATCAGAATCAGTTCCCAATTTTTTTCGAGATCTCATCAAAGCTTTTAAAGGAATAATTGCCTAATGCACGAAGTCTGGCTATGTTTCCCTCTTATTTTCGTGGTCGCCGAGTGGTCCGTGACCGCCGTGACTCTGGAGACATCTACCCGTCTCCTGCTCAAGAGCTCATCTGTTCTGCTCCGGTACATAAATTCCTGGATGACGCAGCAGGCCAATCTTCTGTATCTGGATTTCGCGTTTGTATGAAAGTGACAGAATATTTCACGCTTGAAGACCGAAACACAATGCTCCCGTTGCATTCTATTACACAAAGGTTCAATTCGTTTCGTTCGGCCACAATGCTCCGTTCCAAATTTGTTATAGAGCCTTTCAGGAGCTCTAACGGCTTCGACAAACTGTTCATCATCCATATTTACGCATACTAACTAACAGATTACGTTTTTCAAATGTCACTTTTCAAAAAATGAGGTTATGTGATCCGTAAAAGTTGGATTTTTGTCAACTCGTCCATTTCGTTACGACCGTTGTGTACATTTATGTATATGGCCAGTCCATAAAGTCTGCTTATACAGCAGAACGGAACGGAAGCATTGTGTATCGGGCTTAATAGTTCCCACCGAGAGAGCACTAAAGAGCAGAATCTTGCCTTGCGTCTACTCGCTCGTTACTCTATATCTCGCTGTACCCTGGGACCCAGAATAACTTTGACCCGACCTCCTAAGTAAGCTAGCTATCTTCTTGGCAATGTTCGACGAGTTTAGAGGAGGTGGTAGCAGAATCTAAGGCTTGGATCGAGGCTTTTCTGTCAGTGAGGATTACAATATTTCGTTTTGGCGTAGAGTCTTGCTGCAAAGCTCGATAGACTTCCCGGATATCCGGTATCTCCGCCTGGAAAACGCTGGCGTAGTCCGGTAGGTGGTAAGATTTTGCGACATAGTAGTGTGTATCTGAGATAACAGCCGCTTCCACTCCGAACCGAAGTCCATGTTTGATCCATCGGTGTATATGACTTGTCCTTTACTCATTGATTAAAAATTCATCTCTTGCCAAAAGTTCGATTGCTAACTAAGGGATGTTCCAGATACCAGCTATAACTGCTTCGAAAGCATAGCATAGCAAGACTGTAGCAGCTATCAAATTCAGCCATAGCATGAAATAGCTTCTTCGGTTTTTGAACAGCCAGAAGCAGCTTGTATAGCTTACAACAGCTGTTCGACACATACATACGCAAGTATCGTTCCATATGACATATATATTTTCAATTTTTAATTTTTTCTATTGTTAATAAAACATTACTTTCCATTTTAAACATTCAAAATGTCGTTGAGACGAAACTGACAGCTGCACACACATATGCATATTGCAATAGCCGCTTTCTAGCTACAGTCCGGAGTACGAGCAAGAAAAAGCAGCTATGGAAGCAGCTTTTTAAAAATCTTGAACAGATCTAGTGTCAAATAGCAAGCACGAGAAAGCAGCTTTTTGGTTGCATTGAACACACAAAAGCATAAAAAAGCAGCTAATAGCACCTCTGTGAACTTAGCACCCCACTTTAACCAAATTGAATAAAAAAATTGTTTTCGGGTGAAGCTTTGTTTGTACTTGATTGTACCAAAAAAGATATTGTTTGTACCTCTAAAGGCTCGTGTCCACTGGCAAGTAACTTGCGACATTCCTTGCTAGAGTAATTTGGTGCGATGTGTACACTATCTGTCAAATTGCAGCAATTTTACTCTAGCAAGTAGCTCTACAAAAATCTTGCAAGTAAAACTTGCGCTTCCGTGTACACTTCATCATCAAAATTTCGTTGAACTGTCAAAACGAAAAAGAAAAATACTACAACTCTGGATGTTCCATATTGGAAATGAGCAAAAACGTGTACTCGGAACTCCACTTGGATTCTCCGTTCATACTTCGCACGTAAACTATGGAACTACGACTCCTAAAACTGAACTTAACCTCACACCCAATGCAATTGTACTGACTTGCTGAAAAATTTCGGAACCGATCGGAACTTTCTTGCGAGATCTCAACTCTCGCAAGTTAGCGTGTACATTCACAACTTGCTTGAAAAGGCAAGCGTTTGCTGGCTATAGCAAAAACTTGGGCAAATGCGCTCTCGGAACCGTGTACACATGCAGCAATAAATGTCATAGAGCAACTCTAACAAGTTTTGCTTGCTAGTGGACACGAGCCTTAAGGGAACGGAGAAAAAATGCTCCGTGTGAACTTAGCACCCGACTTGCACCAAATTAATAACTGAAATTTTTTATTCAGATAGTACCCCGTCTGTAAATGATTGAAATTTAATACGAATTATAAGACGTTTAATTGGACCTCGAGTAGGAAAATAATTACGAATTACCGAGGGGACCAAAATGCATTGTGTTTTTACGAATAACCGCGATTTTTCCAAGGGACCAGCAGTTTATTTCGAATTAGCGGGATTTACGAATTAACGGGATACGAATTATCGAGATTGTACTGTATTTAAAGGTTGGGCTGTTTTTCTTTTCAATACCGGGGTTTAACATATACCATATGTGAGTAAGATGCTGATAGTAGAATAGTGAATATCGCCGGTCCTTTGCGAGTTACCAGTTTATTGTGTTTATTCTGATACCTTAAAACAAAACTGTTATTTTGCCAATCCACGATTTCAATTTAAAAACATCAATAAAGCCATCATCTATTTCGCATTGCTATACAGTACATACAATTGAACAATGAACATTCTCTTTAAGGGCAAGACCATAAACAAAATGTAAAAACTTTCCATTACACAAACACAATTATGTATTGTTATTATAATGTAATGTATGCGCACTTTACTCGTGTATTTACGTATGCAAGTCCAAGAAAAAAAAGATTCGTTGAAATTTTTTCAGTACAGCAGGTTATCACAAGTCAAGAACGGTTGGTCACCTAGAAAAGTTAAGCGATAATTCTTATTTATAGAATGTAAAAAGACCTCGAGACTTCCTGACAAAAATACACCAAGTCGAACTAAACGTCATTAAATTGAAATGTTCACGCTCTAGATGCTGATACACATTAACTTTATGCAATTTAATTTCATGATTCTGACGTGTACTTAGCGAAGCTTAGTGAATAATACGTTAAGTATGTATGCAGTATCCACTGGGTGCCAACTTGTCAACACATGGGTACACTTTTCGACTGTTTCATCACGCAACCGGTGAAACCACGAGTATTCAAACACGCGGCAAGAACGTGGTTAATTTCTTGTTCGTAAGAGGTTAAAGTCTACAATGCATTTGCCTTATGCACGTGAGTTAGTGCGTGTAGGTATGGGTATGATATGCGGGGTAGTTGCCATTAAGGTTCCTGTATACGCACTCACACTACTCACCCTACCTAAGGTTTGGCCGATGCATGCTCAGGTCGAAAACCAGTAAATTTAAATTTTTTTGATTTTATTGGGGGAATAGCACATATCAATTGGAAATAGTCTAATTTTCGGTACAAAATAGGAAATTTTCATAAAAGAAATAGATAATGTACGTAAATTTACAAAAGAAAACCTTAATTCGCGCACACATACTATGCACACATACTATGCGCACACATACTATGCACCTATACACCGAAATTTCGTGCAGCCAAACTTAAAAGTTTGGCTGCACGAAAACGACCTTTTTTCAGGTTATGTAGTGGTCTTCTAGTCCAATTTTGGGCTATCGGCCGAACTCCTACTAGAAGGGTGTGTGAGTATACAGTAACTCTAGTTGCCATCTTCCGTCCCATAGACTTTAGTGTTCCTGTAGTTAAATATACCAATAAATTTCAGTACCGGGTACCTATATCCTGCTTTGGCGTAATGGATGTAGAGTAGAAACTTTGTGTTTGCCTTTCGTCTGCCCTACTGCTTCAGCTAATTGTGACACAATTGGTCTGTTCTTCTTGCATGAAATTCCTGCACTTCTTTGCACAAGATTTTCTAAACAACATTTGACGTCAAATCAATGACACAAACTCAAACTCAAATAGTGTACTTGTTCCTTCCCTGCCACTCCCTTTTACACTTTTCTGCACTGGCTCGAGAGCCAGTGGAAAAAGTGTACTCGGTGTACACTAAACCCGACAAAAAGAACAGACCAAATATTATAAAGTTGCATTATTTCTTGCTAAGACACCATATTAGCATGTTCCTGGAAAGTAATTAGCTTTCTACAACATACCAAGGCATCATTTGAGCTCTCTGAATCTTTTTGAGCTACTGAATTTAAGGCATTTTCAATCAATTTGCATAGGGTGTGCATCAATATCGCAATCTATCCAGTTTATAATAATTTCATTTATCGCATCTGTACTTATTTCAGAGGAACTCTAGCATCAGCTGTGTTCACTCTCATCAGAACGGAAGACCAAATATTGTTCCAACAATTTCTTCAAACAGAAGGTCCTACAGAATTCCAGGCAGTGGAGATACATCATAGGAAGTTCTTGATATTAAAACTTTTTTGAAGGTCCACAACGAAGTTTATTTCTGTACAGGTAAGATATTTTCGTAGCATCCCAGCAAACAACGTGAACTCAATGTAGTATCACTTTTGACTCACTATGTGATTGTGAATTCATTTTAACTTCATGAGATTTTCATTAGAGCTTAACATTTTGATCAAACATTCTACGAAACGTTTTACCCTGAAGTGATAATCATTAGTGACAGTTAGATAGAATGTAGAACATGAGCTTCTACTGAATGCAGAATTTGAGGTTCCATTTGCACTCAACTCGAAAGCATGTATTACTTTCACTAGGTGAATAAAATGTGAACTCATATCAATCATGCATAGCTCGAGGTGCGTGTATGATTTGCTTATCCTGTGAGGAGTGAATAAGTACGAAAGTACATACATAATTCGTAAACTGCAAAACTTTTGTGCCTTCCTTTCGATCCTAATGCGATTTGCACTTTTTACCGCAAAGGATTGGAACCTTCGATAATTAATGTAAGGAGATATATAAATGTATACATGAATAATTTGACGCATTAAACAATATAAACAGATCAAATATAATATTAACTTTAGTTCAAATATTTGAACTAAAAAATATCTTATTAAAAAAAATGTATCCATATTAAGAACTAGAACTTAAAATATATCTTCACAGCACAATCATAAAACAATACAACACTTTTTGAAATTCGAAACAAAACTGTGCTCATCAAAGAACTTATTGCTTTGATGAAATTCAATATAAACATAAAAAAGTCGAGGAACCAATTGGAACAAGTCTGAACACGTGTTTAATGGTTTTAATCATATTGTGAGGCAATAATGAGTTCACAATTTTCAGTCATTTCCAGTTTCGTACATGAAATCAGATTGAATTAGTTTTAGAGAATATGAACTCATATTTTAATCACTTCGTGAAGATTCACACAATTGTTTACTGGGATTCCTTTCCGATAATAACAATACTTTGCGGCAGGTCCGTGCGCATGATGGGATGAACGGGGGGTTTTAGCAAGTTCCCACCATCCTGAATGTGATGACCTAAAAAAAAAAGTTCTCACTTCCCAATGAAAATAGGCCAATGCAATGATAGGGTTTAAAATCTTATATCGCTGAATTGCCTTTATTTTGAAGCTCGCTGTGTGAACTTTTTTTTTGTTTTAATTACTCTAGTAGCGCATCTACATTATAATAACATAAAACGTTTCTGAGATATAAAAACTACTCTTTACCTTACCTTACTATCGCTATCAAAAAATTTATTTTTCTATGTATGTTGTCTCTATAGAGATCCTATATAATCCTACATTCTTAGTTTTCTATTCATTACCGTTTTATAGAAATAAAAATCAGAATGTTTTTCATTCTACTCCTTTCCGCCATAACCCCCAACACCTACAGCCCCATAATTTTACACTGTCAGCCTCTTATTTTTCCCTACTAGAGTCTATTGACTCCAACTCCTGTAAAATTTCCAGCCTCATATCCAGTACGCTTTTTGAGATTTAAAAACTATTTTTTTTTTTTAAAATTGCTATTCCCCCACTTTCCACTTGCTCCAGCTCCACCCTCAAAAAGTTTACTGTTAGTAGACTTTTCTTATTACCCCCTTTACAGAAACCAAATTTTGTCGTCCTGGTGTAATTGGCTTGGAAGATACAGTAAGTTTTCCTATTGTTTTTCCTGTTGCATGGTTTCTAACACCCCGGAAAAGACTTCCTTAAAGTTTATCGATTAAGTAGTATCCGCAATTTTTCAATGATCGCATATGCCGTGAGTGAGAATCGAATGTGAACCGCACACCGCAGTCAGTTAGAATAAAAATAGTTTGAGCTAAACAAGGCGTTTATTTTTATACAATGCACAATATTATATTTTCTCTAATCAATAGCATGATTCTCAAAACCAGCGGATGCTATGAGCATGCAGCATGCTACAGTAGAATGTGTTTTTTGGATGATCTCCATAATCTCCTGCTCCTACTCCATAATTTGTTTTAGATTCGTCTGTGTGTTTTTGAGTGGGTTTGTTTGTGGCCTAACCCTCCCTTTCAGGTACGATAATTTTGAATGGCCTTGTGAAATAAAATTTCGGTATCATTGAATCAGAAAGAGGTATTAGTAGTATATGGTCCCTGTTGAGTTCCAGGGAAACAAGCTGGGCAAGCAGTTTTGCGGTCTGACTTATCCTCCGAGCTCAAAAGTTTTTACGTAGTGGACCAAGCTTCTTGTAGAGGTGATAGGTTGAGAAGGCTCCTGCAGGTCCAGAGAGTGTTCCTGGACCTTTCAAGAACTTTGTTCAAGTGAGTTTTTCATTCAGGATGACTCCCAAAAATTTAAGCTCGCTAGCATACTCTCTGGATTCACCAAAATTAGCAGGCCTAGATAGGTTTCGCTTGAGACTCCTTTTGGTGAATGCTACAAATGGGATTTTTTTTTGATGATACCCAATTAAATACTTTCGAAGGGAGTGTTGTCGAAGGCCCCTTGGATGTCTAAGAAGTAACTAACAGCTACTTCCTTGTCCGTAATCGCTTTCTTAATTTTCGTGACTAGGTTTTGTAAGGTGTTGTAAACTTTTTTGGTTGATATGCATATTGAATGGAGTAGGAGTTTTTCAAAGCCCCATCTTTGATGTGCCTATGAAATCAATAATCTTGCCTATAGTTTTCAAGAGAAATCACGTTAAGCTGATAGGACGATACGACTTACGATGGTTGCTCGGACGACGTTCTATTTTTGGTATGTATATCACCTTAACGTTACTTCAAGATATGAGTATGTAGCCCCAAGAGTGACTTGCTCTGAATGTGGATATACTGTTGGTAGAAGATGGTGTATTCCCCTTTTTACTAAGGCGGAAAATACTGTGTCCTCCCCAGGGATTTAAATAGTGTAAAACTTCGTAAAAACCATTTAGCCTTGTTAGTAGTGATGTGCAAAGCTATTACTTTGGAGTAACGAATAATTACTAAATACTTTCAATTTAGTATTCGTTACTAGTATTCGTTACTTTATTAAGTACTTCTACCAAAGAGAATGTGAGAAGCTTAAAAAAAAAAGGTCATCCGCTCAGACGAGGGAATTTTTGGGATTTCAGTACCAAACAGACTGTGAGAAGCTAAAAAAAAAAAGGTCATCCGCTCAGAACCGGGGATTGTTTTTAGTCGAGTTAGTAACGAATACTTTTGTAAAGTAGTATTCGGTACTCGGTACTCGTTTCAAGTAACGAATACTTAATAACGAATAATTACTTTTTGCACACCACCACTTGTTAGTAGTGAAGATCTAGGCTGAGTTTTTCCAGTTTAATATGTATTACTTGTCTTTGGTTCTGTGGTTGGTGGCTGCGAATCCTGGGAAATGAGTTTGAGCTAAAAGTTCCATCGTCTGTTGTCCTCTTTTAGTAATCGATCTATTTTGTTAGTGCGTTAGTTAGTTAGGTAGGATTTGGTGTACTCTTGCGTTGTTGGGTAAATAGTTTATACACTGTCAGAACAGTTTCCTCGAATTTCTTTTCGCACGTCTAATTTCGTGGTTGTACTCTGTTAGAGTCCCTTTGTGCGATTCCCACTCACTAGTCTTTTCTTGGTCCTATTCTTATTAGAGATCTGAACTTAGAAAGTGTGGGTTCCACCAATAAAGAATTGTACCGAAAGATATTAAAAAAATATGTTTCATAGTTTATAGTTTAAATACCACATACCCTAGTCTCTGCATACCCTGAACAGTACCCCAAAATATAATCTACGCCAAACTTGTTACCTGGGTATTAGGTTTGCCACACCTGAAATGTCGTTGTTCGCCTTTGCTGCCTCACTTTGATTTAGTATTTTACTCCACTCTATGCGAGTTGCATTCATTGCGTTGCGTGGCAAGAAACTCGGAGAGCGTAATGATAAAGGCAGCGCGACCACAAAGCACAAGGCAAAGGCATAAGTAAGCAGTTCCCCTTGCATACTTTCGTGTAATTTTTTTTATATTATTCATCAACTGTGACTACTTCTATATCTATACTCGTTATAGATTTAGGAGGCAGCTTAAATCGCGTGTAGGTCGTTTCGTCTTTTTCTTTTCTTTTGATCCGTGCTCGAAAATGTTTTTTTCTGCTTTTTTTGTTGTTGAGTGTTTTATTTTAGTAAGGTCTGAGTCTGAGGCGGTTGCACGGAGCCAGTGGAATTTTCCATTCGTAACTGTCGTTTCACGCGATAAATTTTAGTGTACATTTATTTTAAGTACATTTATATATATTTATGTATGTATGTTATTACTCTATGTTGAATTGATACTTCTTGAGCATATGAGAAGAGTAATACGGGTTACGGACACAAGAGAGGAAATCACACTATTACGATAATTTATTAAGAAATTACAATATGTACGTACATATATCTACTTATGATCAGACTACGAAGTACATGTTATACCAACTGTCATGATTGATTCATTATAACAGGTTCATTCTAACGCTTTCGACTGCACGTCTATTTTACTTTTTTATTTTCTTAATAATAAAGTAATAGTGTTGTGATCGACTTGCAATTAAAAAAAATACTATTTAACGTTCAAATGTACCTTCCCCAAACGGTTTTTGCAGTACATGTTTATAGTTTACCATATACCTACTCCGGATAAGTTTAATTCAGCCCAAAAGAATTTATCGAATCTTTTATCTTTTATCTTTTATAATCAGTTCTGACCGAAAATTCCAGATCTGCTTACTTTCCGTCTGCCCGAACGCATGCTCAAAGCAAAAATTCCACAAATCTAAAAAACAAATCAACCCAATCAAATAGCATCTGATCTTTAACATAACAACATACAAGACCGTCATATTGACAAACACACCATGAGCCCCGGCTGTTGATCGAATGCGTTATGCACTTATTTTACTATAACAATATAGTAGGTTCCAGGACACAGCGAAATCTCGGATACTGAATAAACTCGCTAGGAGAGGCACGATGCTGAATCAGATGCAATCTCTTCACACGAGAAGGCAAGCTATCGACGTGACGGCGATTTCATGGACTCGATAACTCGACTCGACCAAAAAAATCACATTCTGCAATTATGAAACTCGATGAATGACTACTTGTCGACTTTCACTCGAATGAAGTAACCTTCCAGCTGTCGAGTTTTATAATAGCAACTGTAGCTCGAGTCGAGTTCAAATGTCACTCAACTCGAGTTCCGTAATAGGCCAGCATGTAAGAGCAGGACGAACTTCGTCCTACTCAGTTACAGGAATACTCTACGTATCCTCATTGGTGTATTAACGGGTCACTGCCTGTTTGGCCGGCACATCAGAAGACTGAGTATAGCGGACTTGACAGTTCTGTGCTGCAGCTGCAGTGAGTCCGATGCCGATTTTTCACAGTCTTTGCGAATGTTCTGGAGGTCAATTTTGGTTCCGTGAAAACTTCTGTGAAAAGACTTTTCGGTGTTAAACCGCTATATCCGCGATTCTAGAATGTATAATGAAAAAACGAAAAAAAAAAAAACTGTTTTCATTTGATAACAACGTTATCACGGTAAAGGCGACCGTTCAAAAATGGAAAATGGGAAACGAAGAAGCAGGTTAAAAAAAATTTGTTGGAGGAAAATGTGGATTTAGCGCCTAATAGATGAGTTGTGAAATTTATTGAAGTGCCTTAATACTTAGCAAACTTTTTCTCAATGGGAACGAGAATCGGGTTGCAGAGGCAAATGAAATGATAAAATGCGAAAGTTACGTGCAAACGTCAATGAAAATAATTTTTTTCATTTTATCATTTCACAGAACCAGAATTAACTTCCTGGTCTGGCTCGGAGGCAAGGGAGCATACGCTGGATACACGTGAAAGTTGCTGTCACCATGTAATCATTTTTTACCTACTGTTTTCAAGACTAATCTTATCAAAGAAAGCATTTTATTGAGGTATTGCAAATATAAAGAATCGTATAATCTATTATTAAACATGTACTTGACCTAATCCTAGTAAGTACAAACACAATTTATTTATAACACTTTTAGAAACAATACCTAGGTGTGTAATTCAATTTAAATGTACGCAGTTTTTATACAAATTTACGAGTTTCTTTTTATCTTCATTATGTCGACATTAATTTGTATTCCGTCGTCGAGTAAAATAAGCTATATAGCTCTGATAAGAAAATTACGCTATAACTTTTAATGTTCTACATAATATTTGAGTTTGACGCAGATAACACTTGTATATTATTAGAAAGTGTAGCTACATATTTTGAAGGAGATCATTCAAAATAGATTTACAATACATACACACGGCCTGAAGGTTTTTCAACTGTCAGGCAGAAGGCAGTCGTTGATTTGCTATAGGCAACATTGCTGTCCTGGTAGATCACATCATAGCCTAACAGCACTCAAAAACTATTAACACCAACTAGTAAACTGCCATACCCGGCCCAATTTCTGACCTCCCTTCCCTAAGCGGACTGGATTTTCTTGATTGATTTTTTCTTGATATTTTTTGGATTGTACACTCTACAGTGTATTAAGGGCTAACCACCTAAGTCCAGTTCAGTATCCTTAAAAAAGGCCTTTAAATGAAAGTAGTCAGAGCTGAGATCAATCGCCGTCGGGATATACATAACTGTCTTTGGCATTTGTGATGAATGCCAATAAATGTAAGCATGTAACTCTTGAGAATACTCCTTTTCACTTCCGCGTGGGTATAACAGACTTAAGATATATACACTTAAACGACTGTATTTGAACTCATGCAGTTAGTGTTTAAGTTAAGAATGTTTCGCAAATTGATGGGTACGAACTGCGATTGTAATTATCCCAGTGAACAACCAAATTACCAAATCGGTTGAAATATGAGATGAACGTAAATATACACACCACCAGCGCCAAGTTAATTTCAAGGCGCGCACATATGACAGTTCGTCGTGAGAAATGCCTCGATTTTCCCCCGCTTAGTGACGTCATGGCTTCCCCATACAAAAACGTCACTCATCGAGGCAAAATCTGGGCATTTTTGCACGACGAAATATCAGTTGCGCGGTTATTATCCAGGGGGCATTGACACCACACAAGCGAAGATTAGCGTAATGCCGGGGTCATCTTTGTGTCGGCAGTAGACTACTACTTTAGGCGAAAACAGAGCGCACAGAACCAGCTTGCACCAATTTGTTCGATAAAATGGATAGTGTTCGACTGATTATTGTTGTTGAAAGAGAGCGCCCAACTTCTTGCTGTCTTACGAAGAGTCAGAAAAAAATAAGGTCGAATCGAACTGGAGCCAGATTCTTCAGTGTAAAGTGGAGGCGAACTTGCGCAAGAGTCTCCAGTTTTTAATACTCATACTGGAGACGACAATCCACCTGTTTTGTAAAGCACTTTGAAGCCAAAAACACAGTGAGAAGTGGGACAAAACAGGGTCGTTGTTGTTGTTTTGCGTGGAAGTGAATGCGACGACGTCCGCCTTCAACGCTGCTTGTCATCTCCAGTTTATATATATATGTATATACATTATGCTACAAGTGTTATCTGCGTCAAACATGCTTACCGTTGGTGCATTTACACTCAACGTTTGAGGCGAGCCTTTATCCCCACCATAAAATCAACCTATCATATGGTTCATGGAGTCGCAAGAGTCTAATACCACGTTTGCACTACACCTTAATCTCGCGATTAAGCACGCAGGGACGTTATTTGTGGGATGAGAGGGGGCGACAGTCAGGGCATTTGCCACAATTGTTATATATAATATATGAAAATACCGAACTCCCCCTCCCCCCACAAATGAAGTCCCCAAGTGCTTAATCTCGTTCTCTTAATCGCGAGATTACGAGGCAGTGGAAACATGGCATAACATTCTTCAACTATTTCTCCGACTCACGCTTCCATTTAGTGCATTTACACTCAGCGTTTGCGACGAGCTTCTATCCCCACCAAAAAATCAATCAATGAAATAGCTCGTGCAGTCGCAAGAGTCTTACATTGGGAACCGGTTTGCACTGCTTCTCGCCTCGAGGCGAGCCTCATGGGTGAGTGTAAACCCACCAATATGTCTACAGTCTACACACATACAGTAAGCTGTAGTACCACACAATTTGCAGCTCATCGCTTTGTTTCGCACTTATAGGCAAATTGCGTCGCAGAGGCATATTGAGTGTAAATTGCTTTTAACACAGCAAAGAACACTGCCCACGAGAACCGATTTGCAATGGCCTGATGGGGGTAGAGGCTCGCCTCTCAAGGGTGAGTCTAAGCGCACCATCATTATGCATCACGTTAGGCGCAGGAATGACGCATTAGAATAAAACTTTCAAGGTAAACGCGTCATTGTATACCATTCATTATCGTCAGGTAAATACCTATAGTATAGTTAATTGTACAGACCATTATTTGCCTAACATACATTTATTTTCAGTAGATACATACTCATAGCATGATTTGTATGCAGGAAAGCGCAGTAAAGGAAATGTGATGAGTTCAAGAACTGCCCGATACAAGCTTTGAAGAAAGCGGAAGGAAAGTGGACACTTGACGAGGCTGACAGAGCATTTAATACACGCCTTGCCTAGAAAAAATACCGTCGTCGAAACATACACACAACATTTTGTAAATATGAACGTCCCTGACATCACACTTTGCTGATATTATTCAATTGCAAAACGAGTCTTCAGAAATTCAAAAAAAAAAAAAAATTTTTTATATACACGATAAATAAACATCGTCATTTTGGCACAGAAGACAAAACTGGTTGAGATTTTTGAATATTTGGCGATGAGTGCAGTAAACGACGACCAAAATAGCCACCAACAGTTTCAAACTTAAATAGATATCGTGCCAAAATGCGGCATTCTTTAATCCGCCTGCTATTCATTTAAAATGCCTAAAATGCGTCATTGGAAGTTACGCGTCGTAACACACGTACACGCAGATTTTGTTAATGGCATTCTCATGCAAGATACCATTAAAGGTAAGGTAACTCGCGGTGTGTCTCACAACCAGAATATTCAGCATCATGCCCACTCTGATACCTGTTCTACTCGTATATAGTTATACGAATACTGACTGCATCGCAAACATGCCACATGCATGTCCAAGTCTAAAAGTACGTACGTAGAGCGTCTAGTGCACTTCTTATAATGTGATTTATAAAATTTATTGGTTCTTTTTTAATAAGTCGTATAAACATATAGTAAAACTTATATTTTATTGCACACAGACCTATACTATACCAATTTACCTGTGGCATGCAGAATGCTAAAACTTTATTGTTTTGAGTTTTGTAAAGAAAATATGTACACACAAACAGTAATTCGTTTCTAAACGATATCTTTTGTAAATCTGACCAAAGTCAACATCTTATGAAGTAAATGGCGTCATGCTGGAATAATACCGCATAGAAGCGTTTAAAAATCAACAACCACCTAAACTGGAGCCAGCACATCTATGATGTCGCAATTGATGCTTCTAAACGCTTTGGAATTCTACGGAAGTGTAAGAAATACTTTTCAGCGTCCGATTTAGCTACAATCTACAAGGCATATATCAGACCACGTCTTGAGTACAATTCGCATATCTGGGCTGGGGTCCCTAAATCCCATTTAGCCTTGCTCAATCGTATTCAAAATCATGCGTTCCAACTAATTGGAGACGAAGCCGTTGCAGCTTCTATAGACTCCGTTGAGCATCGCCGTAATGTCGGAGTACTCAGTATCTACTACCGATATTTTCACGGTAAATGTAGTAAAGAACTTAAAGAACTTATTCCCCCACTGTTAGTCGCCCCCCGTAACACTCACCAAGCTTCACGCGCCCACGAGTATACCGTTCAGCTCCATTCGTGGAGAACAGTGAAATTTAGGCAGTCCTTTATCCCCCGAACAACAGTAATGTGGAACGCATTGCCAGCTGATCTCTTCCCTAATGAGTATGACCTTCAGCGGTTCAAGAACAACGTCCACCAACACTTCAGACTCTTCCCTTCTGTTCCACCGCCCTAAATCCCCTACCATACCATTTTATCGCCAACCTATGTCGTTATAGCTGTGCAATCGCATTAAAGGGTGACCCCCAAAGTTATAACGATGGCTGTAAAAATAAAAAAAAAAGTGCAACCATACCCACACCAAAAAAAATCAATCAATTATGCGACAACAGTGCTCGACTTGTTTGCAAAGATCTTGTGGGGGTTAAGTCGAGCCGCAATCGTTCGGTGTACATAAATCCATCATGAAGCTTCGTACTGCTACCACAATAATACCATCATCCATATCGGGTCTGAGCCTGCAGGATACATTGTCTGAAGTCAGTTGTGCATCTAAGACACGATCTACAATCTGGGCCAACTGAGTCCTTATATCTTCTCCGTGGCTTTCCATCGGTCGCTTGCGCTGAGCTCAATCTTTCAGTGAGCGTTTGGGAATTCTTATGTCGTCCAATTGCTCCACACGTCCTGTCCATTATAGCTTATAGGTATTTTATTAATAAAATAATAAACTAAAATGAACACACATATCAATCATACATAGCAAATGTTTGCATCGTAACTGCGTGCCACTGCATACAGGAACTCTAGTATTGCGTAGTAGAAAATTAGACCAAGGAGCAGGTAGATTAGATTCAATGAAGGTTATGAAATAATAATTAAGATTTCTCAAAATAGACGCCATCGATTTAGATTATGAAGCGTAATCTAATCTGTTCCGAAAACTTATTTATTCTGTCGTAGATAAATTAGCTTAGACAATTATCAATTATCTTTCCTGATTAATTCTTTTTGCTCCATGCAATTACTTGTGACTTCTTGCCGACATTAGTGATCGATGCGTTAAGCCTGCACCACATTTACTTACTATTTATCATTCTGATAAATAATTTAGAATTTCCTTTAGTGAGAATAGCTTTGGTTTTCAGCGTCACAAGAGTCTGTTAAGAAGGTTCGTGTTTAAGTACGCTAGGGTGATTGCTTGATTCCGATACTCGGTTGGTCCCGTTACTCCTGTTGCTCCCGTTGCTCCGTTGATCCATTGCTTCGTTGGTCCGTTTCCTCCATTGCTCCGCTTGCTCTATTGCTCCCGTTCTTCCGTTGCTCCGTTGCCTCCGATGCACTATTGCCCTAATGCTCCGGTTGGTTCTGTTGCTCCAGTTGCTTAATTTTGTCAAGCATGCGCATTCATACAGCGAAAACACACGGACTGCCGCTAAACTATATAAAATGCACTCATTTGTTGAAATAACTCGCGTGCCACCTGTTGTAGAACGGTTTTACTAATTAAGAAATCTTTGCGGGCATGCGCTCAACAAAACATCAAAGTTTCATCGCAATCGGATGGTAGGAACGGAAACTGGACAAACAATTATTAGTCGTGGTTTTTATGAATTAATATTGTCGCATTGCATTCTGAAAAACGTCGCCGCACAGGTTCATCACGAACAATCTCGATGCCAATTTCATAATACTCGTAGGTATTCGTACTCTGTGATTGTAATATAGAGTATACACGTGACCTATTGCTGAATTATTTTTTTAGCACCACCACGAACAATCACTGGTCTCTATTTCATAAGCTTGCCAACTATTTAAATGTGAATAGCAAATATGTAACTACGTATATCAACACTTAATAAATCTAATTGATAAAATTATTTAGGTAACTATACTTCATGTTATGCTAATGAGTGTTAAACATCCCATTGTACATTACCTTATTAATTTGTTATAAACTTGCGAACTTAACTTATTAGTTTGAAATTAGCTTGATGATATCACTTTTAAGCACTAGATGAAATTACTGAGCATGTTTAATCCAGCCCGAAAATTTTGTAACGAATAGAATGGAGCCTTGATCGGAAAAAAAGTTATGAATAATTTTTGTTCAGTAATGACAAATGCTTCTTTTAATGGTGTTCGCCTTGTCGCACGATTAGTTATTATTGTACTTTTTTGAAGCCACAAAAATAGCCAGTGGCATAACCTCATTAATGATACGTGATAAAGAGACCCAGAGTTCTTATGATGGTTGCACTCACGTTTATATACCTCGTTCACGTGGTAGCGTAGTGTAGTGTAGCGTATTATGAAATCCGGTTGGAATATGAGTGTTCACGTGAAGTGAATTGACGTTTCGCATTCTTATTTTTTGTTTACAACTGTCACAAAAGGTATTTATTTTATTAGAAAAAACTTTTACATTCGTTGTTTTATGTATAAAATATAATTTTTTCTTTTATTATTCAGCGAAATGGAATCATAAAAGGGGCTTCAAGTAAAATCGTAGAGAAAATCCAATCTAGTTTTTTGACATTTGACAAGAAAAGTGCTACTGAGCGCAATAACAAGTTTTCTCGTGGGATTAGCTCGATGGATTAGCTAATCCACTACACTACACTACGCGGTTTTGCAACGTTGTAGAAAAACCTCTGCGTAGCAAAACTGCGTGTGTTCACCTGGTACAACGAAGTGCTCCGTAGCGATACGTCGTTGACTACGTGAACGAGGTAATAGTTCAAAGCTGGGCAACTAGGCAAGATGTGCTCTAGAATTTGCATTTGCAGTTACTGGAGGTAGCGTTAGTATCCAAGCACAGTATATTCGCGTGAGATCCGAACAAAGTTACTGATTCCGTACTCGGTAGTGCTAACAATCTAACAACAGTTCTTTTCTGTCCTTTTTGTCTTCACTATTCATTGGTTGTTTTGGAGGATGTAATGTTATGCCTTGTCATCTGGCCTCGGCAAGGCATATTACATCCTTTTTTAGAGAGTTTTGAACGACGTTTAGAGGCGTGTACATTTGCGGTTTCTTGCTCCAGGCGTCAGTGGGTATATCTGAACATATGATTTTTTATTAATGCCTATAAAGAAGCCAGTTTGAACCTTGTGGTATGCACCGTTCAGGAGCTATCTATATTTTAGTATGTTGTATGTCTCCGTCAGGAGACATCTCCATAGAAACTTAGTGAAGCTTTTTTACCACATTTAAACATCAATATTTTGAGAGAAAACCGACAAGTACCGTTCACCTATCGTCTTGCTCCCTCTTTGCCCTTGCAATTATTAAAAAAAAACACGAACACATTGAAATATTTATTTATTGATTTTCAGCTTCATCAAAAAAAGCTGATTACTTACAGTTAATTACAGTAATTATAACAAAAAGGCGTTAATTAAGTAGAACATGGAATATTTAATTATTTTATTCAAAGTTGACTTTAGCTGTGTCGCACTCATGTCAAAATCAATAGCATGATAAAATCGGTTAACAAGACGTGAAATGGATGTGATCGGCTCATGTTGCCTAAAGTTAGTCCGATGATATGACATGTTTAGTAGTGTATAGTCTCTCAAAGTACGACCCGGAATACGGAAAGAAATTTCTTGTAACAATATCGGGGCATCAATATTTCTGGTTTTCTCTCACTATCTTTAACCCTTTATGTCATAGACCAACTCCACACATGCCTAATTTTAACCGGTTTCGCTTTTTTTATGTAAACAAATAGCAAACCCACTCTGTCAAAAGAGCTATGAGACATTTACCTTTTTGTAAGATTCTCACGAGATACAGAAATCAACATCATCATCTGAAACACTCCCCCATCCTCATAGCTTCATTCCTAAAAAAGATATATACAGGGTGCTAACAAATCAACCCAAATAAACAATTTTAACTAACTATCTCAACAGACAAAGTTAATTTTTTCATCTAGCTAAAATAGCACATGATTTAGCCTATCGTAACTACCGTATGTCCTTTAAACTATGAGCAATTTTACAGTTCATACATACCGCATAATCGACATACAAGCTATGCCACATTATACAAACTCTTCTATTATTCAAATCTTATAAATTATTATTATTTCGTGTATCCATATAATATTATTAGGCTAAGTTTAGCTATCGATAAAATTGGAAATAATCAAGTGTCCGTTATAGAAGTTTCAATCAATATAAAGTGATTATACTATTACTATCTTGTGTGGTTATTTATAAAATAGGCTTTAATAAATAAGGAAAATTGGTTTTTTTGATTATAGGTATGTACTAGTCAGCCTACCCAGAACTGGGACAACTCCACCCCAAAACTTATTACCGTGGATGACCGATAGCTGACTGGCGCGTGATCCTTCTATCCATTAAGTAGCTACATATATAAATTTCATTTTGGCTCTTGCTGGTATTACCCAAACTCCCAGAGATAACAAGACACAGTTTACCACTCGCCAGTATTTTTCCATTGCTTCAGTTAATTTGCCTTCGATCGAATTCATCGTCCGCTGAATAATTAATTCCAATTGTTCAAAAGCAGCACACTCCACTCTTCCCGCCGGAATCATTAAAATCCAAAACGCAGTTTCTACATCGAGTAAAATTCATAAAAAAATTTTGACAATGAAAAGCATATCCAAGGTTGGGACTAGCCCCATTCTCTATATCGATCCATTTAGGGTGGGTTAGGGACTGAAGCCTGTCGCATTGCTATGGGCGAACTTCATTTAAACAGGGACAATCGGCTTTTTTGCAAAGCTGTGTGTGTGATGTACGTGTAGTGTGTGTGTGTTATGCATTTGAGGATAAAGGAAGTCTGCCCCTTCGGCAAAGAAGCCATACTAATATTTCTATTACGCCGTAAACCGGTGTTTTACCTAATGCCGACGTATCCTTCAAAATATCTTTTACGTAGTTCCGTAGCGTTCTTATCTTAAATAACGTGAAATTGCACATTGAGTAAATATTTATTTAATTTAGTCACTTGGTGTTTTAGTCATGTGTTTATCGCTTCAATAGCCTGGTGACGTCAGGCGACTTACAAGTATGAATGACAAAAATTTTCCATTTGTTTCGGTCTACTTATTACCGTGCCTCATATTTTATCAATCTTTAATTATATTTGCTCACTCGGAATCGTTATGCAATTTTTATTAAAAAAACAATAATGCAGTCACGAATCGTAACTCTCGATCGGCTCCAAGCCAATGATATGATGCTCTAGAGGAAAAACGGAATTCCGATTAATATTATAGTTGGGGATAATAAATAAGGGTTGAGAAGATTGTCCTTTATTAAGGACTCCCATTTGGTTGCTACTCGAAATTGGAAGACAACATCATCAGTGTCCCATTTCAAACTTGGAATACTGAAAGTAAAATTTTCCCTTTTCAAGGATTTTCACACGGGATGTGCCGGTTGTGTCGATTTCTTACATATTTATCCTTTTCCTTGGAACCATTTCAAAATTAACGTGTACAAAATTCCTAGCTTGAAGCGTTTAAAACTTATCAGAAAATATTGTTGAACTCCTGTCTTAAGGATTTTTGTGTGGAAATTACCGGAACGACTAAAAGAATTTCGCTGATTAGTACGGATAGTAGATGGGGACGGAGGATGGTGGATAGAAGATGGAGGATGTAGGATAGTGGATAGAGGATGGTGAATAGAGGAACGGATGCAACGAAAGTAACGGGAGAAATGGAAGGAACGGGAGTAACGGGAGCAACTGAAGGAACGGGAGAAATGGAAGCAACAAGATCAACGGGAGCAACTGAGCAACGCAATCAACGGGAGAAATGGAAGTAACAATAGTAACGATAATATAGCACCAAACAAACGTGATCGTAGCGAGCGTAGCCGCAGTACGCGACTAGTACGCAATAAATTTGTAGGAAGCATAATATTAGTAAATTTTTGATATTCATTGATTTCTCTTGTTGAGTTATCACGCTACGCCACTGCTAACGGGAGTCATATTGCATTGAAATTGTAGTAAAAAATTATGGGGTGCTTCATCCACTTACATTTGTTTTAATAATTGATTCATGTTTTCAATTGAACAGTTAGAGAATTTAAAGAAATCTAACCACTTTTCAGTTTCCACCACTTCGGAAATAGGTTTTAAATCTATAGCTGAAAATTCATGTAAAAAAGTTTTGAAAAATAAATATCTACTAAATTCGAGTTACGATGTTAATAAATTATCTTTATTTAAACAATTGTATATACTTAATTATCTGATTTTAACATTTAAGCATTTTAAGGTAAACAGAACATGGCAGTTTGTAATAGCAAATCGCACTACACCATGTTTTGTATAATGTATGCAAAAATAATGGTTTCATGCATTTCGTCTTTAATAAATTGTATATTATATTTTATTTTTTGCTAAATCACTTAAAAAAATATTTGTTTGCAATCTTGTAAAGTTTGTAAATATTTCTTAATATGTTCATTGAATAAAGGCCAAATTAGAATAATATAGCTTTTTCGAAGTTCATGTCGTTCAAATAAAATAGATAAGTTTATTAATATTATCGAACAATTTTTTGTATAGAGTTTTCTTTTATATATTTATGTAACTCGAGGCTACAAAAGTGTCGCAACTCAAAAAAATTAATTTTCAAAAATTACTTTATATGTTTTACGCTATCGAACGATTTAGCGGCGAATATTTGAAAATTTATATATACTTTAAGAAGAGGAGGAAGATTTGAGAATTTAAAATCATTCTCCGTATTGAAACTTTTTTAATGTAGTCACTTCTGTAGCGAGAGTACGATTGTTGATAAGGCTCTGAATAGCTTATTTTAATTATTGTATAATTTTATTATTTTGGTATATTGGGTTTGGGGTTCGCTTCCAACTGCGCCGTTCTTCGTTAATTTTGCGCGATCAAATAGCGGATTTAAGATACATAACCTAAAAATGTTCGACGCGCAACTACAAACGTTGCATCGCCTCGCCAACCCTTAAAATGAAGTGGAGTCAAGTCCCAACACTCAACGCATCGCGTTACAGAGCTCGTTTTTCATGTATATGTCGGCGATGTAAAACGGTGAAGATGGAAACGCACCATTAGGGTGTGCGCTGAATCATGACTAAAATCAATTTAGCACAAATCGTTAAAAAAAACTTTTAATTTAGACACTCGGAATTGTGTCTTTCAAACTTATGATAGTTTTATGCTAAATTTGATTACATATTTTTAATTAATATATAAAGAAATGAACTTAAACAAAAGGTTAAATTTGGTCTAAGGAAAATCGAAATAAAAAGAGTTCTAAATTTAGTACTCCATATTTCATTTAGTCAGGGAATAATATACATTCTGTTTAAGATTAACTTTATTTTGGTGGCTCCATTCTGTTTTTTTTTTATATATTAAGGCCATGATTTTTCGATTGTATGTAAAAAAGATGTGTATAAATATATTGTTCAAAAATAATAAGAACAAATTCTGCTCATAATTTCCGAAATAGTCTCAATATTATAATATATGTATAATTATTGCAGTATAGAAAATAAAATCAGAAAAACTGTAGATATATGTATTTATATACATATGTATTGTACAAAAAATTATTACATTTAAACACAGCCTTGAAATTTAATTATTATTGGCGTCCGGGCATTATTAATTTCGCGTAGATTGGATCGTTGTATCGTTTGTAATGTATGAATATGATGTGTAGTGTTTTCATCAATTAACTCAATTGTAGTGTGTAGCGTGTTATAATTATAATGTAGGTATATGTGTCGACATGTGTAATATTTATCGCCAGAAGCGAAACCAGTTTCGAAAATCCAAATCTGGCATCTGTAAGCTACTAGAAGAGAAAGATTTGTTTTATATTTAGTGTGTAGAATACAGGCATTGATTGCATTTTAATATTAAGATGTAACGACTACTAATAGCCGAATTAAAAAGTAAATGTTACATTTATCAGTTATCGATTGAAGCTTTCGATCAATCGATTCGTTTGTAAACTTAACATTCAAGGTAACACTAACATTATTAAAAATATAACAAATGTATTTTTACACATTTAGAAAATAATTTAAATTCCTCTCTTAATACTCCATAATCATAACTTACATTACATAACGCTAATGATATATGTAAATGAAAAAAAAAAATAAAAATTTTTACTATTCATATTAATTTTAAAAGTGAAATTATAGAGAAGGTGTTGCGCGCGTTAATATAATCGCGTCGCGCACGCTATATCGCGGCTCTAGTTGCGCGCAGAATCTCTTACCAGACCTGTCAATCATTATTCACAAAAACCAGAATGTATTGTTTGTATATTGCTTTTTTAGAGAGTTTTATTTTTAGATATTCCTTATTAAGGTTCCCACACACTGACGCGATTTATTCGCTGACGCTGCGATTATTTGCGATTATTTTGCAGCGGTGCGGTCATTCTCATTAGTTACCATGTAAATAAATGAAGGCGATTGTACCGCTGCAAAATAATCGCAGCGTCAGCCGAATAAATCGCTTCAGTGTGTGGGAATCTTTACTCTTATCTGCGATTATATTAAGCGATACTAATGTGTTATTTTTTGTAAAAATTGTAAAAATGAGGATTTGTAGAGCGGAATGGGAGAGAAGCGTCCAAAGTACCGGTGTACATTGAGTTTTAACTGCTGTACGTTGCACTCCAGTTTAGCGGAAACAAAGAGTTCGACTGGCAATGAAATCTGGTGTACCCTTAGCGGTCGATAATAAATACTGGAAATAAAGTTGGAGATAGACTTATGCGTTGAAAAAGGTAGAGTTTGGAAGAATTCAATTTCATATAATATTTCTCGGAAAGAGAGACAATTTAAAAATAAAGCGGGGAGCAACATCGTCGAATATAATGCTGTTATGGCACGGGCTATTTTTCAGCTTAAGAAAAGTGCAGTAAAATGATTTTGTGCGAAAAGGCTAAGAATATTGCAAGAAAGTGATAACCGATAATAGACGCTAGCGGCATTTTGTAGATGAAATTGACAAGTGAAAATATTGGTTTTATAACATGAAATGATACTTTCTATAAACATAAAAGTTTATACCCAACAAACTGCAAAAAAGTCTGTAGCAGCAAGAATGGTGTGAAGCACTGCACGAATGCGCTGTTCGGACTGTGCCTTTCATAATAATAATAATAATCAATGGCGGGCCTAGGCCTTGAAGTAACGCTAGAGTTACTTTATTACGAGACCAACGGAACACTAGGAGGTGAAGTGGTCAGCCACACGCTCGTCCTTGATTATTACCCCGATTTTAACTCAGGTACTCATTTACAGCTGAGTGAACTGGTAGTCCGGTATCCTGGTACCAGGTGCACCGAAGTCAATTGTTCTAGCCACTCAGGCTACTATAGTTACGCTTACATGTACATATATGAATAGCTTGATAAAAAAAAGTGATTCTGTACTTTCCTTCTAAATTCTTTGAGTAATACAAATTGCGTATAACGAAAGGCATTTGTAAATCATTGCTTTATTCTTTTGAACGCTTGCATGCCATAAGTGGAAGGGGGCTCGCCTCGGAAGGCAGAGTCTAATATCTTCGCATAAATCTTGAGGTACTGTTCATAATTCAGATTTATATGCACATATATATGTATGTATGTATATGTACGTTATTATTCACAAATGCTTCTTACTATAGGAAATTTTTATTACTCAGTAAATCTCTAGGGAAACTACGTTATCTCGTTAATGTTTATTTATGTACAGTGGCTTTAGAAAGAATTCAGAGTTTTACTGGCGGGTTGTATACCTTAACGCGAATCAATTACCATTTGGTGTTTAACTTAGATATTATCATATACATACATATATCTATTTACAAAATTTCAACTAAATTGATTCATAAGTTCTTGAGATATAAAAGTACAAACTTCTGAACAGACAGACAGACAATCTTAATATTTCTAAGTACGATATTTTTATTTATTTGAAATTACTAGATAGGTACGAGTATTTTGTTAAAACTCAAAAATTAAAATAAAATAGATTTCACTGATTGTACATATTTAGATTAAGTTGATTTCTAAGAATGTTCTGGAGAATCTTGACTTTATTTTTAGTATAGAGAGGGGCTCGAGACTGGTAATATACCCCCTGTTCGTTGCTACAAAGGGGGATGGTCACTGATTGAATAGTCAATAGTTTCCCTGCAGCAGGGACGTCATTTCAGTTTTTCTAGGGGACGGCGCAAATAGTGTGCATGAATAGATTGTATGTTGTGTACATGTGTTGCGTTGAAACATGAATTTTGATAAAAGTTTCAGCAAACTGGTATGTACTGACAATGAGTAGGTAGTATTTACGTAATTCATTAATTAAATATGTGCAAAATTTGAAATTCCTAGCTTGAAGGGATCAAAAGTTATTGGAAAATGTTTTAGAACACGATGTTTTAGTGATCTTTTGTCAGCTACCCGAAGAAGTTGGACGATTTTGCCCTTAGCCGTTCCACTTCATGGTCACACCTCTCGCTTCTATAGGGACATATGTAACTCAAAAAAGTTAGTATTGAGACTATACGTTCTGTAAAGAAATTATTTAACTTCGGTTCTAAACGCTATTCAGCTGACTGCAAATTTCGCCGGTTAGCGATATTTAGTTGAAATAATAGATGTGATACTTTTACGGAAGAAGGAGAAGATATTTTGGAATCAATCTTGGTATTGAGTGCAAAAGAACACTTTTTGAGTTGTAGGAGTGAATGCATTGATATTTCACAAGAAAGTATTTCTTTATTTCCACGAAGTCCCTGATCCAATCAATATGACATACATATGTAGAATGCATTAAAAGACAGTGACTTGTTTGTCGTAATCCAATCAATCATCAATCAACAAACATTACTTTGATTTTGAATCAAAACACATTTTTAGTTACTGCTTGTTTAACTTATTAAGGGTCGTATTTTTCGAATCGAGTTATTTATAACAAGTGGATAATTTCAATTTATCCCAGGAGTTTGGTAGGTACCTGTAGTTAATGTCACGGAGTGACGGCTGGTTAAGGTGAAAATCAGCAAATCTAACAATTGCGCCCTTGGTTTTCATCTGTTGTAACTGTTCACCTGAAGTAAAATACTTCAAGAAAAACTTAACCGGTGAAAAAGGTTCAATGTTCTGCGATATCCAGGAATTTAACCAGCGATTTGACCAATTTTGTATTATTCACGATTGAAGTCATGAGAAGAGCTGTGGGATTTTCAAATTCAAATTCGTCTTTATTTTGCATAATCTGTATAAATTTCAGTGTAAGTTTCAAATATAGTTACTTTAGAGCTACCCATTATACCCATTGCAACTTATAGTGTTTTATGTATGTGTCGTAAGATGTGGGAGTTAGTGTGATTAGTATATAAGATTAAGGAAATACAGCAAAGTAAAAAACCTTATATAGTTATATATACAACTTAATACTGTGCTTAAAACTAGATCTAGTTAACTCCGAAAAAGGACTTATATGGTTATGTTCTAATTAGCTATATAATCCTGAGATTTGTGGATTTTCCGATATCGAACTTCGTTCAACAAATTTGATGTTATGATATCGATCTTGTTTTTTAATTTTGAAACATCTGCAATTTCATGAAGCTTCCGCGTGGGGAAATACCAGGGTCAGTTTAGGAATAATTTGCAATTTTTTGTCATTTGTGCGATATTTGGATTAGAAACCTCAAAATATTATTTCAGATCCTTGAAGAAGAAATCGGCAAGTTTCAACTTTGTGACATTATCTGTTTGGAAGATTCGTTTCTGGCGTACTGTCCCTCCCCTGGAGCATGCAAATCACATGATAGCAAAGCTACTGCATGCAGGGCTGCATTGCTTGAATCACGATTCAAGATCTATTAAAATTCGTTAGATGAATGTTTGGCTGAATCAAGTAGGATAAGGAGTGCATACGTTGCTTGTCCTAAAGACTTCCATTTGGTTGTTCTCGAAACTAAAAGACAATATCATCAGTGCTTAATTTCACGTCTAGAACTAGGTAAGATACCGAAAAAAAAGTTCCTTTTTAAAGGAGTTTCACATGAGAGGGGCAGGAAGGACTCACTCGATTTCTAGCAAATTTCTAATTCCTAGCTTAAAGCGTTCAAAAGCTATCGGTAAATGTTATTAACACGTGTCTTAAGGACTTTGTGTACGGGAGCTAGACGAAGGAGTAAAAGGATTTAGCTGACTAAACTTGTACGAAATTCCAAATTAGTGGCTACACGATTGTTTGAGTTATAGTGAGTTCCGTGAATTGAGTGAGGAAATTTTTACAGGATTTTTGGGCAGCAGCTACTCGAATGGCTCATGGACTCATTTTCAAACCTTCAACTGAAACTGTAAAATAACTAACGTACCTATACAAAATTTTAGTGTTGTAGCTTAAAGGCCTGTACACAATGGTTCCGTTCCGTTCCGTCACTACAAGTGAGGTTATATGATCCATAAAAGTTGAATTTGGTCAACTCGTCCGTTCCGTTACGACCGTTGTATGCATTTACATAGCCAGCTCATAAGGTCTACTTTGACAGCTAAACAGAACGGGAGCAATGTGCTAGGGGCTTAAGGTGTACCGAAGCTATTGACCAATATTCTCGAAGACGTGCTTTGAGCCCTTTTTGTATGGCAGCTACCCGAAGGAGTGGTACGATTTTGCACGTTAACGAACTTAGCCTTACAAATTCGACTAAACAACATCCAGATTCAAAATTTCAAGATTATAGGTCAAGGCATTCATGAGTTATCGTGCGCACGGACAGACAGACAGACATCCGGACGGACGTCAATCGGATTTGGAGTTTTTGGCCATGAATAAACAAAAAATAAATATGTATCTGTTTTTCGTCAGAGACTTGGTTCTATGCGTTACAAACTTTTGGGCTGGATTAAACTTATAAACTCTCATATTTCATCTAGAGTACAAAAAGCGGATTTTAAACCACAACGAAGTAATTCATGCAAGAGAAAATGATTTAATAAAAGACTAGCATCTTTGTAATTTAACGTAAATTCCGTTAATTTCATGCGATAAACAAAATGCCTTGTGACTGAAAAAGGGAAATTAATAGTTTTCAAAACCGTCCTTCCTGTGATTTGTGGAAAAGAGGATCAAATTATTCTTCATAAAAATCAAATACTAACAAAACGAAATTATACAATTTATAGTTTTTAATAAATGAAAGTATAAATATTACAAAACTTAGAAATTAAAATAAAATACAAAAGCGAAAAAAATGATCTTATTGAAAATTACAAGAAAATTGGTGAAAATTTAATTTGCCAATTTTTAAGTTTTTTTTTTTAAATTGAAATTTCAGTAAGTATAGTATGACTTACATTTTGAACAAATAGATTTTTCTTGATTTTCTTTATGTTTAAATAAATAATATCTATCTAAAGCGTCCAAAAAGCTACACGGCCAAAAAGCAAGCCTGCTTCTTTGTGTCTTTAGTAATGCTTAGTGAAAACGAGGTCCCTCGATCACCTACAGCGATATGATCCAACATACTTTGTAGCTACGCAGCGGACAGCAAAATTCCATCCCGCAAAGCAATAAAAAAAATTATTGCAGCTTGCGGTCTTACAATATAATTCCGGAAATCAATAGGCGTAACATTTATTGGGTCTACCTTGGAGCGCTGCATGTACCGTGTCGTAGTCGTCCCAAGAACGACATCTTCTTTTTTTTGGCGGCAACTGCTACGGGTATATTTGAATTATTTCCGGACGAGGTTGCATTTTGCTGCTGATTGGTTTGTTGTGGTAGTGGCGGTTTGGATTTAATCAGCACGTTCTTGTGTAGCTCGCCAGCAGTATCCAGGCTGGAGTAGATGTCACCGGTTGACGATGACGCAACTGCATCATCAATTGAAACGTTCGGTGTTGGTGAACCTCCTCGGCGTCGATTGTGGGTAGACGGTGCTGATGTTCTTCGATATCGCGAAGTTTTACGGTATGTGGACGATTGCTCGACATCGACATCTTCCAGTTCAGCACCATTGCCTTCTAGTTTAAGAGCTTTTGTTGATGTTACTAGGTTTTGATTAAGCAAGTTTTGTGTGCTGTTGAAAGACGGCGTCGAGGACTCTGCTGTTTCTAACACATTATTGTCTATATCGTTAAAGTTATTTTTATTGGTGTAGTCTCATGAACGATCTGTGGAGCTATCTTTGCGAAGTGACTTGCGGAGCTTGTCGACAAGACGCGTGTGGAATTTGTTTAGGCTGCCTTGACTTCCGCTATTAGTAGCTGGCTTCGGAGGACTGGACGCTTGACTTCCTTTCGTTGGCGACATAACGAACGAATTTTGCGATGTTCGTGACGAAGTTCGGGAGAATGCACGTGATGCATTCCGTTGGATTTGAAATTGTTGACCACGATGTGAGGGTGAACCAGACGTGAACTCATTGCCAGGTGAAGTGGATAGACTTGGACATTCTGACCGACATTCCGACACTTTGCGCGACCGACAGGCGCTTCCGTTTGAACATTCCGATATACGTCGCGACCGACCACCCTTGTAGATGTCGAACTCATTTTTCATCACAGGCATCATGAAAGCCATGTTTCCAAAAAATTCCGTTTGACCTTCTTTTTTGAATGCAAAAGAAAAATTCCAATAATTCACGTAACACACACTTGCGCTAGTCAGAGGTCAACACACTGTTCCTTCTTTTCACCGAATTTATTCGAATGCAATTTGAAACAGTCAAACGACACGCGTACACACTTTGGAGAAAAATTGATACTCCTTTTCACTTTACTGTTTTATAGTTAAAATTCAGTTTTTCTCGGCTGAATTTGATTTTCACGCTCACGAAAACTTGTCTCTGAAGGATTAACCTTTTTATTTTAAGAGTTTTTTGCGAAAAAAAATCGTATTGATTTTCTTTTTGATGTAGTTTTCCCTTTTTAACTTTTTACTTTCTATCGGAAAATTACTGCGGTGTCTCAGTATTCGCGCCCTATTGCTATAAAGTCTGAACTCGAAGTGAATAGAACTGTTTGGTGGGGAACGATTTTATAGAAAATCGCCTCAAATAGGGGAAATTTTATCTCCGCTCAATTATCATGGGGTAGATGTTCGCTTCGGTAATTCTCGTTTTCGCCGCAAGAGGTATGTAACCACATAGTTGTAGTTGTGCATCAAGTTTTAACTTGCGAGATCTAAACGCAACATGCAGTGAAGTGTTGAGACGAGTTGATTACGTACGAGTTGGTTTAATTACTAGAGGTGGGCTACGTCATCATGAGCAATAAACAGTGAAGAAATCTCAATCCAGGCAGGACCATGACACCTGAATGAATATCGTAAAGAATGCCGGAACAAAAACATGTGTGAAATCTTATGAACGACACGGTAACGTGAATTTTAGCACGTACTTATACCACGTGCACACATGCGTAGAACCGGCAAATATGAGGAAAGGAAACAGAAAATCCCTACATATTTTATGATATGAAATGATGACATGAGTCCCGCACACAAGTTCGTTGATCCATTTGAGCGAGGCTGGCGCCGAACACCGCTCATCGCTCAGTAGGATGATAATGTTCGAAGATTTGCACAGAAGTTATTTAACAAAATTAGTTGGAGTTTCGAAAAGATAAGATCTAAGCTACGACCTTCGATTTATTTAGCCCACTCCGCTTGTGTAAAGTTATTCAGGTTGCAAACCTGCTTTGAAATTGTGTTATTTTTTTTTTGGATACAACCACTCTGCTTATTAGACATTCCATTCCTAATACATACGAACTAAAGCCGAAAAAAAGGTGCAAACAATGTAGCGCGTTTTAGTGTAATGTAAAAGATGTTCCAGAGAAACTGCTTGATGGACGATCACAATGGGAAATATTGTCAGAAAGGAACGTGGATGGAATGATTCTCGCCTTACTGTGGAGCTTCTCGGAAGGTTATTTTTAAATTGCTAAAACGGCCCTATTCTGAAATTGTGGTCTATCACAGGTAACAACCTGCTGTGACAAGAACAGTCACAATGATTTCTCCACATAGTTCAAGACATGTGAAAATGATTATGGTCAGTATCATTTATCAATTTGACCTTTGCAAGTGTATAATGGAAAGTTGTGTGCCTTATGCCATGGAGACATTGCTCGTATACGTACCATGGCATGCTGAATACCATAAATGTATCGCACAATATCACACTTTTACTAGATGAATAACCGCGTTTTTTGAAATACATATTCAATTTAAATCTGACAGTTAATGATAGATAAACAACTGATGTCAATGCATACTACCTATTGTTAATGTGTCACCATATCTAGTTTCATATATTATGCTTATACCACACTGAAAAGTATACCACCAGTGTATCAATGGTATTAGTCAACATCTAAAATGTAGAAATCCGAAAAAAAATTGAAATGTATTGTCCATTAATAAAAACGAATCATTTGCGTTCCTCTAGGTTGTGGAGTATAACTCTTCTTAAGTGTAACTCTTCTTCTTACCGCCCTTAAATCACACGAAATGTAAAACAACCATCTCAATTCTTCCAGTAGTTACCTACCTCAGCAAATCTAACAAACATTTCTTCTTTTTTTTTTTTTTTTTTCAATTTTAATTATTTGGATTTCACGAAACGTCAAAATTTGTTTGTCTGGCTGGCGGTTGTGATCTCCTATTTCGATGGTCAAAGTTTGGTATTTTTTTTTTAAAGCGTCGAAATTGTGACTAATGCTAGAAAATGAAAAGTCACAATCCTGGTCTCCAACAACGTCTTCAACCAGCCAGACAACCCAACTTCTAATCCAATGCCATTTAAAGCCTCCTGTTACACTGTTGAATGCCTCCATAATATTAAAGCGAGGATTATTGTTTCTGCGTCCACTTGGGACGTTATCACGGGTGACAGAAAAATGGTAAGCCGTTAGGTTCGTCCACAGAAGGCGGGATCTGCTGAAGCTGACTAAATATTCCCTTCTCGATACATTCTTAAATGCAATTATTGTATGCTGGACTGAGCTGTCCGCGGCCGAGAACGGTGGATTCTGCTCTATTATTCTCGAATAGTGGAGCATGATGCTGCTGGCCCCGGCGGCGGAGAGTTCGGCTCAAACCCTAGTTTTAAGTTAGTATGTAAGAATTGTATATAGTTTAAGTAGAGTAGAGTGAAATTGATGTAATATTGGATTTTTTTTTGCCATTTTCCCAATAGTTTATTTTAATGATAAGTATACATTAAGAATGTAATTAAATAAAGACTCTGATCCCCCCAAAAACATCCCCCCGATAAAATGTATATCTTAGAGTGCCCATTGAGGCCATTAAGAACGGTAGCAGCTTAGATATAGACTAATTTTAGCTTAATGATTAAGATAGAAAACCTATTAGCATTAAGAACTTACAGCAAATAAAGCACTTTTTATAACCTTTACAAAAACCTGCTGAAGCTGACTTGTCTCATCTGAGTGGACGCAGTGAAGCTAACAGCTTAAACGTTTTTCGACACCCGTTATCCGTCCCAAGTGGACGCAGAATCAAAAATCCTCGCCACACCGTTGCGCCGCCTCTAGTGGACGCTTACCTTTAACTTAAAGAATAGTAGCGAGTATGGCGCGTAGTGATATATACTAATACTAATACTAATACCAATTGGACAGGAGTAGAAAATCACATTTCTAAATTTTCAAATATATATTTCTTTAAAATTATCAATACAATGGGTTTTCTTTTATTTAATGCTATTCTTGTTAATGATTAAGGTGAGAAATATTTTGTTTGTCATAATATTTTTGTAATAGATAATGCTTTAATTTTGTTTTAGAGTATTCAATTTATGTATATTTATTAATGACCTCAGAGTGTAATGATTGCGTTCAGGTGTTATAATTATAATATGTTTTTCTATAGATTCTTAATTCCTTTTGATTTTAATTAATGTAAGTTATGAAATTTTAGTCAGATACCTACATATACACGTTTTGCTTGAAAGAAGTTAGCAGATACATATTAAGTTTCAGTACATTAAGTTAATATTAATTTATTTTTATCGCATAATTTCATACGTAAATATTTTTTTATCTTTTAACAATCACACATTTTTTGTGTTTTTTTTTATTTGTTTCCAAACGGATATTTTAAAAATTCTATGTTTGGGTTTAGTTTTATTTAATATTTGATTTTATTGTTGTTAATATATCAACAAGGGGTTTACAAGAAGAACACTTTTGAAGTAGGCTATGAAAGTTTTCCTTTTTTTATTACATATATATTTAACAAGTTTTGGGGTCATAAATGAAAAACTATAAACATTGCATGTGAGACATTGAGCCTAATCTAACTTGTTTTCATAGCCCACAATGATGATAATTTCAAGATGCCAACTATTTACAAGAGTAAATATAATTATTATTTTTTAATTATAAACTTTTTAACAATTTTGTTTCATATTCATTATGGATACTTGATACGAAAATGTAAATCAATATCAGACGTTTATTATATATGCTAATAAAAATTTATATTAAATGCATTTTTCGTATAGTGTATAAACTCATGCACGGTACAAATATTAAATGATTTTCTCTTCGATACAGTTTATTGTAAAAGTATATTTAAATGTGATAAGAATGAGAATGAGAAAATGCAATGATTATTTATTAAGAAACAGTTAATTTCGAAAATTTAGAACAATAATAAAGTGTATATAAATATAAAGCAATAAATTGGACTAACTAGAATAATAATTAAATTACATAGTATGTACGGCAGTTTTCTGTAACGTTTATTAAGTTTTATTTCCGCTTATTTATATTTATTTTTTATCATCTTATAAGTACCATAAGCTACACGCGTTTCCCAATATTTCACGCTTCTTAATATCACTATAGATTGATTAGGTAATAACGAATTATTAGAATTAGAAATTACAAACTTTTTAAATTTTTCGGATTTATTCAATCTATAGCAATATAGTGCACAAATCAACAGGAGTAGAGAAATCAAATCTTCAATATTAATTATATTATTATTTATTCTCATCATAAAGTTTTTATTGCCTATTTTTTTTGTCATTCATTCAAACCAATAGAGTCTGTATGGCCCTTTGCTGCACAGGGCATCAACAGTGCGTTTCTTGCTATTGTTCCAATTTTTTTGAAGCAAAAACGGATGGTGTATGGAATTCTATCTCTACGTTGATGAGATATCTTGGATTACAACTGAATCAAAAGTCGTACTTTCACCAACATCTTAATATCCAACAAGAAGCGATACACGACGGAATTTAAAAAGGACCCATAGAAGGGCACGCATGCCTGTCATTCTTTCATAAGTGTATGGATCTGAAACTTGAGTGTGTCATGCGGCTTAATGGAAACCCAAAAAATGTGGGTGAATCCAAAAGGTATCGCGACATGCATGAATAACACGCATCCATGTCCGTCTATGAGCAACTTAAACGCCTCACTTATCCTACTCCTAACCCCAATTATTTGGGGAGGGGGGGGGGGTAATAGTTCCTTGACCGAAAATCGATTTTCCACGTAAATATGCAAGCAAGCAATTTCGTGTTCCTCTGTTCGCTTCAATAGTTCTAGATTTAAATCAGTATTCAAATCAAATTAAATTTTGTTAAGGAGCCTACAGACGGGCATGCATGCATGTCATGACTCCCGCGATACGTTCTTGCTCCGCCAACAAAACTCAAAATGTTTGGTGTCCATTATCTCGCACGATGGAAGACCCAGGCGTTTAAGATTCAGAGCCATTCACTCATAGAGGAATGACCGCATGTGTGCCGTGTATTGGTATGCGATATATTGTAATTAAATTTTTTCTAATCCACACGACATCGCCTCATCCCCCCCCTCAAATTTTTCAGATACAACGTAATGTGCTTTGGAAGTGTTTATACATTTGTCGCATTGTGATGTGTTTCCTAGAAAGTGCGTAAAATTCCAAACGTTACATAGTCGAGTAACGCAAATTGAGTGGACTACGTGAGCAACAAATTTTCTAGGTTAGCAATATATATTTTTTAAATTCATTAAATTATTTAATTCATTATTTATTCAAGTGAAACTGATAAAAGTAAAGAGGATCACCACTGCAACTAAAACAGAAGTTTTACTTGAGAAAAGCAGTCTTGGAAACCAGATTAAAAAAAAGGACGAAATAAGAGAAGAGAAGGAAAGCAAAAAAAAAAATTCGAAATCTGTTATGAATATGCCGAGGGTGACATTTATGACTTATGTTTAAATCGTACTAGATGGTATTATCCATCATTGCGTGAACTATCGGTCAAACTCACTTTTATCTGAATGGCAACTATATCAAAGTTGATTTTTCTATTATAATAAATTATTGTAATACTATCAGAATTTTTAATTTATGTTTCCTTTGTGCATATTTAAATATGTAAATGTTGATTATATTTTAAAATCTGACATGGTATGGTGTGGAATGTGACGTGGAAGCGCCACCATCCTCCTTCATTTCGACATTAGTATTCGTCCGTTGTACTCCCCGTTTGAATATGATTATTCATGGAACCTTAAACTTTTTTTGTGGATTTTATAAAGTTTGCTATGTTACATAGGTTCAGCTCATCGATATCACCAAGGTCATCGAGGAAAATTGCCCCGAGGTTCCGTTTTTGTCGTTTCGTTCTGACGGACAGTCGTATAGGAGGTGGAAGATTCATCCACTTCCGGGTAACCGGATCTACGACATAGATCATTTTCCTTCGCACCCAGTCGTTTAGTGTGTCTACCTATCAGGCAATGCCGCTCTAATTAGTGTGCTAGCTGCTAGCATCAGTCCCAAGACCAGCTTGCTTTTCACGAGATCATCAGGCCAGAGAGTTTTTGATATTGAGCATATGACTAGCTTTGACTATCTATTGCCTGCCCACACTGCTGGTCTTCCACTAGTGAGCTTAGGGTGGCGCATGCTTGAGCGAGCTCGTCAGCTAGATCGTTCTAATGAATACCATAGTAGCCTGGCAGCCGGCATAGGCAATATTGTACCGATAGAATCAAGAACGCCACGACTTCGTCACACAAGTATGGATCATGGTGCTGGAACTAAACGCCTGGATGGCCGCTTCACTGACAGTGCAAGGTACTGTGGTACTGTGAGCACTAGGTATTGCTCTCCTTTTACAGCTATGTTTTTGAATTACCTACATGCCCATTGGCAGCAGATGGAGGATAGTTTCCAATGTTTCCGTGGGGGAGGCTATGAGAGAGCTAGTGACCCCCAGGCACTGTTCTTTTGTCAGCTTTGTTAGATACCTGAACTATCCGTTCGACATGCAGAAAAGCAACAAATGGATACCGACTTTTAGAGTAGCAGTTTAAATCATAATTTATTCGCAAATTTACTTTTTCGACTTGTCTCTTTCGATGTGTGCGCACTTATTAATGGTTTTCCGAAGATTTTGATCATTGTCAAACCTAGAGTCACTGTATAAGAACTAACACAAACATCCACTATCTTGAGTACTGACAATGACCGCTTTTGGTACCTTTTTAGTACTCTTAAACCCTGCGAACTCCAAAGTTCGCAGGTTTCTGTAGCAGATGGATTTTGATTAACGTTTCACGGAATCGAGATACATATGTTTCATGAAATGTCAACTAAATACAGCGTTTATCCACTTTAGTGGAGATAAAAATGAAAAATCGGACTGCAAAAAAATTTCAAATGTACTGGTTTCAAATGAAACACACATTGTCCGTACTCAAGATAATGGATGTTTGTGTTAGTTCTTATACAGTGACTCTAGTCAAACCTAGCTTCAAGATATTATCTCTTATTCTGAAAAATTGTTGACCGCAAAAACGCCACTAATCAAATTCAACGAAGCTATTAAAACTGCTTTGCATAAGGGTAATTAGAAAATTTAGGCTTTTTTCAAATGTCGATGCATGATAGATATTAGCAATACTAACCGGAATCCCTTAAACTTAAAAACAAAGCTTAAACTATACAAAACTGTACAAAACAATAATAAGACCTGTGCTATGCTATGGCAGCGAAACGAGGACATTGACTCAGGCGTCCGAAAAATTAGTTAATGCCTTTGAAAGAAAAGTCCTCAGAAGAATCCTCGGACCTGTGAGGGAAGACTCGATCTGGAGAATACGATACAATAAAGAATTGTATGCCATCTTCGACAATCCATAAGTATCGATCTTCATAAAATTTAAAAAGCTACAATGGACTGGTAATGTGGAGCGGATGGATGACGGAAGAATCCCCAAACGCACACTAAAGGGAAAAGTCTGTGGACAAAGATCAGTTTGAAAACCACGAAAGCGCTGGGAGGAGTCTATTGACGCAGTGCTGTCTGCGCACTTCTAAGATGACCGAGAAGGCTGGAGGTGGCACATCCAGGAGGCCAGGAGGACTGTAGCGCCATCGTAAGTAAGTAAGTAACCGGAATCATCCCAAATTACAACAAACAAACTTATCAAAAGCATTTATTCGCGCCATTTGTAGAATGTACGAGGGTAGTCCCAGAAGTACCTGACCTAATTTCGGAAACACAAAAAAATTGATAAAGAATGTAGTCCCCGTTTTGATCAATATATTTTTCCCTGTGATGTTGGATTGCTTCCATACCCTCTTTATTGTGAGAACTATCGAGCTCCTCAAAATAACCATCAACCGCAGACTCCATCTCTTCTCTGTTGACAAATCTCCTACTACTACCGAGCCATTTTTTAAAGTTTAAAAATAATTCCAGGGTAACTAAATCTGGCGAATATAATGCGGGAGGAAGCAATTCATACTTAAACTCGTTAATTTTGTCCACCACTTTCTGTTTTACTCAAACGCTGCAATAAGTTCGCATATTTGTTTTCCTTTTTCAAGATAATCAATGAAAATCACCCCACGCCTGCCATCGCCTTCTTTGGAGCCGATTTTCCCTTGTTATACGACTGTTAAGACATTTCCTTGTGATGGACACAAGTTTCGCCCAAGGTTATGAATCGACGCAAAAACTCTGCTTTATTGCTATGAAACATCGCTAGACACTCGATTGAAACATCCTTACGACGCTGTTTTGTTCCACTGTGAAGCGGCAGCCATCTTCTGCATATTCTAATTTTCAGTCGATATGCGATGTGCAGTACGTTTTGAAATGTCTGCTAGCTCGCGCACTTTCAGTCGACGTTCATCCAATACCATTTTGTGGATTTTCTTCACCATTGCTTGCGTGGTCACCTCATTTGGTCGACCACTGCGTTGTTCGTCTTGACAGCTCTTGTATCAGATATGAATACCAATTTTTTCTATGTTTAAAAATTCACTGAGAAGGGTTGTTTTGCTATTGATGGCTGCCAAATAAAGGTTAAAGAACGTAGCGTCTTCAAACGTCAAACTTAAGCCTTATAGGAGGTGTTTTCAAGATAACGAGCTATAGCTGCGTCGAAAGCATAACATAGCAAGACTGTAGCAACTATCAAATTCAGCCATAGCAAGAATTAGCATCATTAACATCATTTTTCATTTCAAACATTCAAAATGTCGTTGAAACAAAACGAAAACATGAATATTGCAATGCTACTTTTTTGCTACAGTCCGGAGTATGAACAACACAAAATGCAGCTTTTTAAAGATCTTGAGACCAGGCCTGTACGCAGGATTATATGAAGGGGGGTTTCATAATAAATTATCAAGTTCCCACCATACTGAATGGGATGACCTTTAAAAAAATGATTTCACTTCCCAATGAAAATGGGCCAATGGGGGGGGGGGGGGGTTTGAACTTCAAAACCCCCCTCCCGTGCGCATGAGCCTGCGTGAGACAGATCTAGTATCAACAAGCAAGCACGAGAAAACAGATTTTTGGTTGCTTTGGCCACACAAAAGCAGCTAATAGCCGATATAGCAGAAATCATTAACAGAGCCAGGGATGGTTCTTAATACCATTGCATTTTTTTCAAACAAAATCCGCCATCTATACGTCAGGTCAGGTAATTCCGGGTCATCCCTCGTACAAAGGAAATTTCGGGTGAGTTTCCTTTATATAATATAAAAGAATATATCAATTAGATGACAGTCATCTAATTTTTGTAGCAGTCAGTTGAATGATGAAGTACAACTATTGAGATAATTTGGGACATTGCGATGGTTATATTATTCTATGCCTTTCTCACAGAAATGCCATTCCATGTTGTAATAGTTTTGCCAGTATGTCCTTTCTGACCGAGATGAACAACAATTCCTTGTTGGTATGTTTCGACTTAAGTAAAAAATTCAGCCTTATCAATATTGTATCTTGCCTTATTGCTGTGACATCAAAGCGGTTCTAAAGCATTACTAAAGACCGACATTATGGCTTATGAAAGTCGGTTAAATCTTTATTCCTCGAAGATTGTATTGTGCTGCTGCGAACTTCGTGCAAACATTCCGGTGAGTCCGGTTCCTATTGGAAGAGAATAAAGATTTTAATAAGATTTTAGTAATGTAAGTACTAGATTTTACTTGAGACTGCACACTGGATCTATTGCTTCCATGTGATCCTGTTAAGTCCATTTCGAATATTTTCTGCTCCGACTCGTAACTGTAGTCTACAGATGAATCGCTGGAATTTTTAAAGTCATGCTTTTTAGAAATGTAATTGGGATGTGTTGTATCCTTGAAGTTACCTGGGCTCAATTCCTTCGTGCGGGTCAGGTTCCAGTAGTGGCTGCATGTCTTCACCGCGCTGAAGTAAGTCTATACTAGATATAGATTTATGCGATTCACGCTCGACTTCGTGGCACTCGCACTGACATTCTTCCGGCTTAACATAGTTGTACTGTACAGGTGGAGCGACGGCAGCTCTTGACGATGACTCTTGTTGCGAATCTTTGGGAAGTGCTGTTATTCGTTTCGGTGGTTTCCTTTTTTCGGGGATATTTTCAAAGTTTATCCACTGTCCTGATGATGTCGATGGTTTCCGTGGCGGTAATGGTGGTGGAGGCTCATCATCCGGTTGGTTCGGAGTAGATTGAGTGGGAGTTGTTGTTGCAGTTGTGCTGACACGCCGAATTCCCTGCTCAGCGAATTCAAACCAACTCTTTCCGCTCGCATTGGAAACTCGCCGCGGTGACTTTGCCTTTTGTGATTTCTCCTTAGTGGAGTCCTTTCGTGGCAAGCTAATACGTAGCTTTTCACCACGTATTAGAACATGTTCGATATCGTCAGGCGTTACAATTCCACAGTATTCTTCGAGACAAGCCGGGTTCATTGGAGTTGTTGATCGGGGACGATCGACAGGGCAGGTTTTCAATTCCATGTTGACACGCTCTTTCATCGGAATTAGAGATATGCCAAGTGCGCGCTCTTCTGGCAGCGTGGTCGGCACGTACGGTAGCTCATCTTCGAACGAGTCTTGGGATACTAGACCGGTGCTTTCATGGTCTTCAACGGCGCCAATATGGCGCGGTAAATGCCGTTTGATCCGATTCGGATCCATTTCAGAGTCACGTTCACTTTCTGATGATTCTGCTAAGTCATCAGTAGTAGACATGTTTGATTGACGCTCGTTAGCGAACTGCATTGGTGCTTTTGGAGGGAGTTGGGGTGCCATTACTGGTGTATTAGCATCTTGATCTTCTCGACTGCTGGTACGAGAGTCTCGCTCTTTTATACTGCTGTCACTACTTTGTCGAGAAGACTGGCGTTTGCTGTCATAAAATCCTTTTTTGATATCAAATGTTTCTATGTAACGAGAGTGTCGATTTGTACTGTCATCTTCTTCAGATGCCGATTTTGATTTTCGTTTATTTTCCTCCGAGGAATCTTTTTTACGCATTATCACTTGGGCTACCACTGGAGTGGTTCGTTTATCTTCTTCATCAGATGTTTTCGATTTTCGTTTATTTTCATCGGATGAGTCCTTTTTTTGTATAACACCTACTACAGTGGGCTTACTATTATCTTCAGTGGACGAACCACTTTTCCTTATATTAGAATTCATAGTAAAGCTTGGTTCTTCTACTCGTCGGATAACAGTATCACTTCTATGAAGTGTGTCCTTATTGTCTTTTCCTTCAATAGCTGGACTATCTGGTATAGAAGCCTGTTCGGATAATTGACTCGACAGGCTTTCAGTCTTGGAAAGACTGAATTGTGTACTGAATATTTGTTCTTGGCTTCCTGAACCAATTTTTGTAGCGAACAGAAGCCTCTTCTTTTCTTTACTGGAGAGACCCCCATGCGGAGTAGCCGTTACAGCTGGAAGTTCGGGTGGTATTGATGATTGCTGTATACTACAATTTGGTGGTATACCATTTTCTAATAAAGGATTCTCTACTACATCAGATAAACTAGGTTTCGATAGTCTTCTTTGAGTAATGGTAGTCGTGCTTGAACTATCTAAGCTTATAGTTTCTTGACTCTCTTGTGAACTATGCCGCTGCACTTCGAGGCTCCAAGTTCTCTCGCAATTACTATCATCCTTCGTAGCTGTCTGTACTAACTCTAAATTTTCAATTCGCTGGACTTTTTCCAATTGAATTGGTTTCGGCGACTTTTGAGGAAGCGCAGGTGGCCGTTCTACAATTGTTGAGTCGTTATCAGATGATGTTACTAATGGTTTGAATTGGGAAGGTCCCGCTAACGATGCAGGAAGTCGATCGGATTCGGTTAATTCTCGATTATTAGAAGAAAATTTACGATTTGGTTTTTCCTCGGGTGGTGTATGTAATGGTATATGAATGCTTTTGCCATCTAGTGGAGTGTCGTAGTATCGCAAGCGACTTGATGGACGCGATCTAGTTTCTACAGGATCAGACTTAAATTTGAATTCGACTTGACTAATTCCCTCTAAATGTGTCATTGCATCATGATCAATTGGTGACGAACACTTCGACTTACTGCCACTGCGCTTCGGTTTAAATATAGCTAGTACCGATTTTTGTTTATTCGGAGTTCCGGTCTGAGATTGAGGAGTAGATCGATCACGGCTTTTACTGCGTGAACGTGATTGATCTCTTGGTGAGTCCGGTGATTCTTTAGTTTTGAACAAGGAACAGAAGGAGCTTTTTCGTGAAATTGTTACATTGGCTGGAGACGGTGAACGGCTTCCACCGACTTCTCGAGCCAGAGCTGTGTATCGAACTGGTTTTGGACTTGAACTCGGAGTTAATCTTTGCTCAATAGTATTTATATCTCGAGCAAGACTTAGAGTAGCCGGTTTCTTATGCGTTGTCCCTGAGGGTGTTAATTCTACTACTCGTTCGTTTGGTGAGAGTCCCTTGTCTTCGTATAGATAATCTGGTTTCAGTTTAATCCGGATATATTCTGTTCCGCTAGGCATCACTCCAACCACTTGTTTTGCTGCATCTTTCTTTGCGCCTACTGTGGGAATGGCTACTTTTTTCCCCAAAGGTTTACTGTTACTGGGCTTAGTTATTCGTACATCAACTTTGCATAATGATGTTTTTCGTTTAGTCTCCCCATTTGTCAATCGTTTTTTCGGAGATCCTTCGAATTTAATGCCTTCGGCAAAGACAGCTTGAGTTGGATCATGTTTGCGCGATAGGAGTACCTGTTCGAATGCCTCGGCAGTTGGTGGTTCAACACTACTAACACTGCTTCCATCGACAACATTTTCTAGCGGTTTAGGTCCACAAAAGGACGTCTCTAGGAGCATTTTGTGTGGCGATGGAGATCTAGATATTCCAGAAACTGCAGACAGACGACTTACGGCCGATCCTTGACTTCCAACACTCGATATACGACTTGTTCGTCCCGAAATGCATAAAAGTGCTGCAACTTCCGAGCTCGCCGAATCCTTTCGTTGGTGCTGTTGCAAGTAAATTTGGTGTTCATCAAATTTAAATATGATTGGTGATTTGCGTGCCTGTGAATAAAAAAAAAATATTATAAAATAAAAAATATGTTTCAAACTCCTAACAAATGTATGTACGTATATCGACGTAGGTGCCAGAACCAGAATAGCAGTACTGATCTTCTCCAAAGTTGGAGCGTTGCAACCTCTTTTAATTATTTACATTTTTTACTCATATATGTATTAATTCCGTATAATACCTTAACCAACAACAACTCCATGCCTACAAATACATCTGCCAACCGTAACATACACACCCATCACTTGCATAGCGCATCTGAACTCTACCAGTATTCCAACGAAACTATTTTCCTCTCCAAGTACTGAAATATGAAGATTTTCAGCGAAACATTTCCAGTACTGGCTAAATTTCGTTAAAGTTAGTTCAGTTAGTGCTGAACAGAGATACCGCTTCAGTACTACGAATTTAGTATCAAATATGTAGAGACTTCATATATTTTTTTTTTTATTTTTTTGTAGTACGATATTAATACGAACGAAATTTATGAATTCGAAAGCGTCAAGGAATATAATAATAAAAAAGAATATTGCCAGCGATTTCAAAGTTTCACAGCAATACCTTGTTCATAATTTTTTTCCTATTTGTTTTAATTATAATAAGCTCAAAATGTTAAAACCCGAAAACGTCTCACTTTTTGCAGTAATACAGAAAAAGAGAATTCATTCAGACATATGTATACGTAGCTAGTAAATACTGATACAATCACGACTTATTGATGAAACAAATTGATTTCGGTGTGGTACTTAAACTAAAAAGGAACCAATTTGCTACTTTATCGGACTTAGAGATATAACGAATTGTGAAAAAGTATACAAACATTATATCCACTTAGATATTTTCGCCCATTACATGAAATACCCGTTGAAGTCAAAGCCAATTGTGTATCTCATCAAAATTAAGGGATTCGATGTTGTATCACTTCTAAGATAAAGCGCGGAATTTGTGAAAACTTGTTCAACTCTTTTGTGCCCTCTTACGGGTTGAATAATCGGATTATTTATATCGGAAATACAATTATATAACAAGCCCGTAGAAGTGAAAAGTTGCTCGTTATCTAATCAGACCTGAGGAATGCGGATGAATGTATACAACCTCCTTTACGCCTTCTAAGGATTCGAGTTTCAAGAAATTTTGAAAATGATATCCACGCACTTATGTGAAGAATTCGTAGAATAAAACTAATTCAATATTTCAGAAGACCTAAGAGATATGACGAAAACCTTGAAAATATATGCATCCCATTTAGATTTTTGTAATTCTTTATCTAAACAACTTTCTAGTAGATCTACATATATTCACCAAGTTTAAATTTTTTAGCATAAGTCGTTCAACATGCCACTACTGTAGGTCTGTCTAAATACCATGTTTGAGCTATCCTTCATTATGAGTTCTCGGGATATAAAAATTGCAACTTTTTCTTCACCCTCCTCCACCTCCTCACTCACTACTCGAACACCCCAAAAAATTGTTTCTGCTAGATATCCTCCACCTGCTGCCAATGGACATGCACATAAAAAACATGGCTGAAAAAGGCACTCTTAGACTCAAAGAGTTAGGTTACTGGAGAACTAGACCTGCTGGTCACAGTACCATACTCAATGACTTCTTAGAGTGTGATATGAACAGGGAAACGGACTATATTATGCCAGAATTAGATTTCAGTAGGGAATTTTCTGTTGAAATCCCACACAGGGTCGACAGGAATGTAGAACGCAACCTAGACAACAGGACCATAATGGTATTTGCCGACGGTTCGAAAATGATTTCTGGTACAGGCGCGGGGGTGTTCTCACAGGAACTCGATATTAATGAGTCCTTCAGGCTACCGGACCATGCCAGTGTATTTCAAGCGGAAGTCTTTCCAATACTTCAAGCATGCAAAATTATTGAAGCAAAGGTGAATGCAATAGAAGACATCACTATTTGCATTGACAGCCAAGCAGCCATTAAGGCCCTTAGCTCGAACACAACACGATCAAAACTAGTAAGACAATGTCGTGAATCCAGGGGAATGAGCAAGCTCATGAACTCGCTCGAGCAGGCTCCAGCCTAAGCTCACCAGTGATGGACCAGCACATTGCTATTCCCATCGGATCCATAAATCAGTCTATCGACTCACTATGCTTGCAGCGGGCAGGCAATAGATGGTCAAACCTAACTACATGCTCAATATCAAGAACTCTTTGGCCTGAATAAGATAACGGGAAAAGCAAGTATATCCTGAGCCTGATCGGAGTGCTCACAGGGCACTGCCTGATCGGTAGACATGCTAGACGACTGGGAGCCGACGCAAATGATCTTTGTCGTAGCTGCGGTGACCCAGAAGTGGAGGAGTCAATCTTTCACGTCCTATGTGAGTGTCCGGGCCAATCGAAAACGAGAAGACGGAACCTCGGCGCTTATTTCCTCGATGACCTCGGTGATATCGATAAAGGAAAGCTATGTAACATAGCAAACTTTATAAAATCTACTAAATGGTTTTAGGTTCCAGGAGTTCTTCAAACTCAAACGGAGAGCACAATGGATGAACAATAACGTCTAAGTGAAGGAGGATGATAGCATCACCACCCCTTATACCATACCATAGCATATATGTCTATTCATCATCATCATCTATGGCGCGACAGCCCAAATCGGGCCAGAGTCTTCAGGATACATTGTCTGAAGTTATCTCGGTTTAACGCCCGCGTCCTCCAATTTATGCGATCTGCAACCTGCGTCAACTGAATCCTCGTATCTTTTTCTTGAATTTCCCACCGGTTGTTTGCCAACAGCTCTACCTTTCAGTGTGCGTTTGGGTATTCTTCCGTCGTCCATTCACTCTACATGACCTGCCCATTGTAGCTTATGAAATTTTATAGGAGTCGATGCGGGGGTCGTCGAAGATGTTATAACTACAACTCGTTGTTGTACCGGATACGCCATTCAGTGCCTTCTCTTACTGGTCCCAAAATTCTTCGAAGAATTCGTCGTTCAAAAGCGTCTTTGATTTTTCAGACGCTTGGGCGAGAGCCCACGTTTCGCTTTCAAATAGGTCTTATCATGGTCTTGTACTATATGCGAAGTTTGCTCAGCCTGGGCACTTTTTCGATTTTAAGATCGGAAGAACCGTGAAATACGCCTTATTTGCTAGTGTGATCCGTTCGTTGCGGTCTGTTACAAGGTGTGATCCCAAGTATGAGAAATGATCTACATTCTCCAGGTTGTGGGCCCACGGTAATATTTTGTCTATTTGGCGCGTTTCTTCTCGTTTGGGTCATGAACTTGGTCTTACTCTAATAGACCCTTAACTCTATGTCTCTTACATCCAGGAAAAATTCCAAGGATTTCTCTTAAATTGTTCCTCCACACTCCAAAGTATAAAGTAAGACCGTTTAGCCAGCAAGTCAAAATGTTTTAGAAATTAATTGTACTCTTTCGGGTAGCACCCTATGAATAACGTTGACAAAATTTTTTGGCAAAAAGTTTGATTGAATGCTTGAAGCTAGGAATTGGAAATTTTATAAACATTAATGTTGAATGGTATAAGTAAGCTTACAGCCCCAATATAAAAATCCAAGAAAATTCGGTAAATTTATCTCCATATACGGAAATGAACTCGGAAAATATTGTACTTCCTATTTCGACAGCAACCAAAAGACAGTCTTCAAAAAAAAATCTAGTTCTTATTATGCTTTATCATCAACTTTATCATCAACTACAACTCGGAGCTCTGTATGTCACGATTGAATTATACTTTTAGCTTACCCCTATACATTTCTTAATCCTTGTTATGACTAACAGAAACCAACAGCATTCATGAAATTATTATTACATTAGACCTCATAATTGCAGTTATCCTTAAAACATACATAAGAAATCCATACAGAACGGCTGATTAAGTCTGCAAAATGCCTCTAGGACGGATAATAGAGATCAAAACAGTAAGAGTTATAAATGACACTCGATGTCGCTTGGTTAGAGAATTAAATATAAACCCGAAAGTTAATATCATCTTCTAAAAGTGGTATTGGTTATTGATCCCATAGCAGCTATATTACCTATTATAAATACATACATCAATAAATTGTTTGAAATATGTGTTTGGCTCTATCTTTGTCGATGTACATTATTGTTGTTGAATAACTTATTGTAATTAATTAAATGTGAAGTGGATCTACATCTAAAGGGAAATATGTACGTACATAAAGTAGGTTCTACAATTCTTTCGTACCTGTTGCAATTTCTCCTGCTCCTCACGTTTCTGTTCCGGGTCCATGAAATACAATTCTTCGGTTGAGCTTCGCAACTCCAAAGCGCCTTCTTCTCGAAATCCAAGTCCAATGGCTTCCTGTAGGGTTCCGGTGCCAACCTTTTTGCGTTAGTTTTAACAATTTTTCAAAACATAGGAACAACAAATTTTTACACACAAAACACCAATCATCACCTGTTCAAAAACATTATCCGGACTACTGTCGCGGCTATCCTCGTGATGCGATGAACTGGACGCACGGCTAATATCGATACGTGGAGTCGATGGAGTGTTCACACCAAGCGTTGACCCGCTAATGTGAACATCACCCGATTGGACTTGGATACTGACATTAGCGGGTGGCAGAGGTGGTGGTTTTCGTCCAGCATCCGAATGTTTCCTACTTGGGGTCGAGGATTGTGCTGCTACTGGCGGTTTAAAGGAAGTTAAAGATGTCACCTCTACGCCACTACTCGTTTCCGGATCCATCTTTAAAAGGACGAGAAAAAAGAAGATGAGTCTCCGTCATCAGTTAAAAGTCAGAGAAAAGGTCCTTTCACCGCACTAATATCGATCTTAAACTCTTTGTATACGCGGAGATAACTTTTTTCAAGGCGAATTCGAATTAGAGCACAGCCCAATTAGTATGACGCACCTCTTCACTTTTCCATCTATATTTTATAGAACAAGTATCTCGTCACTTGTACCCTGCAGTTGCGTCGGCTTACTTATACATAATTTTTTTATTAGTTTAAATTGCGGCCGGAAAAGGTGTCCAAAGAGGGGTGGTTTCAGGTTCAAAAATTTCCCATAAAGAACTAACCAGATAGATCACAGACATTTAACTTGAAGGACACTAGACACTTGTAACTAACCTTCGACGATGGCAGGATTATAAAACAGATGACCCGGTGGTACTATTTCAAGTAGCGAATCTCTTACAGACGGCAATTAATATTGCAGAGGGGTGCTGCACTCAGCGACACAAGAACTCACCCTGTCAGACGGATAAATGTGTCTTTAGGTTGCCAGCAATGCTCCAAGCGCATGCCTAGAGTTTGGCATGTGCATGTTTGGGAAGACGGAACCAACTTTATTATAATCAGCGTACTGTGACACAGGGGGTTGTAAGTGCTATTGAGAGAGAATTCATCCCTCTCAATATTCCTAGCACAGTGGTGCAAGTTGAGGGATTACTTCATTTATAGCTAGTTCTGGTTTTTCAGTTAATGTAACATGCTTTCCGGTTTCTCTGAAAACCCTTTCAATAGCATCAATCGACTCACTCGCAATTGATATCTTATGTCATTGGAAAATATTATTTTCCATCCTAGCCAGTTCGTATGTAGGACCAGCTTTAATGCACTCGTACCTATGCAATAAAAATTTAGCAAAATAAGAACGTGGAGGTATTATCAATGAATTTTATTATTAAGTAGGTATGTCGATCTCAGAAGCTGCATGTGAGTTATTGTAGGAACATTCTATATTCATAAATAAAAGTTATAAATACTGACACACGTATTAATTTCGTAGTTGACCATAAATCTACAAGTAATTATTAACAGCGTCGAACGAAAAAAAATCAATATTAATTTTAAGAATTGATGGCTTTAAATCGATGTCTTTGATTTAAACTAAGGAGTGAAATATTTCACAGAACTTGTGGCCAGAAACACTTATGCGTCTCGACGAGTATAGGTTGAAATACCGATATTTATTGTTTCTATTATTTATATCTAAAATTTCTACGGATGGTTATTTGGCTTTTCATATGTTTAGTTCTCCAGGTTAGAGATTAGGTACACGGATTACTGTGTATGTATCCCTGTAAAAGGGTGCTTGTTTCATAACACCATCATCATTAATGCGCGACAGCCGAAATTGGACTCTGGCCTCCTGAAGTTGTCACCTCCAATCGTCTTCATCCAAAGACCGCGTCCTCCAGCTGCTAATCTTTTACATGACTTTGCTAGACCATCGTTTGATTTTATCCGTTTCATTGCCGTCTTTTATTTGATTGGCATTCTGTTTTTTATTTGCTGGAAAATGTGGGTGTATATTGGTTGCTTTATTTACTACTGTTGTAAATTTACATATACATATGAGTACGCACTAAGTTTCAAAATTCTAGCATAAGCTATTTGTGAGATATAGAAAAAATATCCCCCAACCTTGGTGCCTCTATATAACAATTCAAGCCCTTGGTTCAAAAAGAGGTCAACTCAACTTTGACTTCTCTAGCCCCTTATGGATTAAAATTATTTTAATAATAAAGTATTTTACAGTATTTAGTATTTTTTACAATAAAGTATTGTTATCAATTTTTAAACAAAATAATTTGATACCTAAAATTTTGTTTTTACCTTTCATGAAAGCTTGTAGGCTCCAACCCTTTCGAGCTATGAAGTTGAAGTTTTTGTGTGGGTAGACGGAATGGACGCCATTTAGTAGCTATCTTTTAAGAGGTGGGTTTTTGGCGAAAAATTCCGGTTTCCAAATTTCAACGATAGCTTATTCTAGGAGGCTGAAACTTAAAATTTATATGAAGCTTGGATAGTACCACCACCAGCAAAAAAAAATTTCGATGCGGGTAGAGAGCTGCTCTGGGAGTACTTAGAAGAATAATGCGAACAAAACGATCAAAAGCTGAGATCGAGATATTCTAAAATCCATATTTCCTAGAGATTTTCAACATAATCCCCAAAAAGTTGATTTGAGAAGTGTTAGATATTCAACACGTAGAGGGTGTAAGTGGTTGGATACTTTTTCACAGCTTTCGACATATATCTTAGGTTTTTTGGAGCAGGAGTTTATGGAGTTCGCCCAAATGTCAAATTCTACTGTAGCATGAACATAACTTCCACTCGGCGAGGCTCATGCTATTGAATTATGCATTAGAAAATATATTTTCACTATATAGTATATAATCTCTCATATAGGCCTTCAGTCCGTTCAAATCTATTCCAAATTTGATTGGAATTGCCGCCAATGGCTGATTGCATTCGGAAACAAGAACAGAGTTAACCATCATTTGGATTCCAGGACCCAGCGGCTATAAAGACAATGTAATTGCCAACTTAACGGCTAGGAAAGGGTCAGAGGCTGAATTCATGGGGCCAAATTCCATTCTGTGTGATACCATCAAGCTCAGCCAGAGTGAACATCCGAATATGGCAAAAAAAGCAAAGTACCATTCATTGGGACTTGGTGTCAGGCAATAGGCATTCAAAGCTTTTTATGCCGAAGCATTCCGAAAAAAAACATCTCATTTTCTAAAATTAAGCAGATATAAGACATGAACCCTAGTGGGAGCTCTGACTGGACATTGTCACATGAAGAAGCATCTCAAATGGATTGCTATCTCTGGTACTAAAATTCGCAGAATTATGCAAACTATTGGCAATGACGAAGAGCATATCCCCTGTGAACTTGAGGGCTTAGCTCATAAAAGACTTCGTCAATTCGGTCAGGGTGTCATGGACCCATCGGAATTCCTGAATTCTTATTCCTCTTTGCTAAATACTATGTTTCATTGAAAGTGCAGGGATTGAAGATGAAACATAGTCAATCCAGGAGGACGTCGCACTAAGTCCAACTGAGGTTTAAGTAGGCGAGGTAAACCATATCAACCCCCTTTTATCAATCTATCTATCTAGATTTAATGCGTTTTAGATAAAACAAAATTACCAAAAAAAATTAATTTCTAGATTATAGGAACCGCTTATGCTAATAGGATGAAACTTGGAACTTAACTATGACAATGGACCCAAATTGAGTTAGCCCCAGTTGACTAATGAGGGTATAGGTGCTGCAGATGGGAGGGAGTGGAAAAGGAAAAAATGATTTTTTTCTCGGAAACTCCAAGCATAGAAAACTTTGCGACTATAGTGGTACGGGGGTGAGTAATTTTCCAGAATGAGATTAGGTGCCGGACTACCATTTTACTCAGCTGTAAACGAGTACCTGAGATAAAATCGGGGTAATAATCACGGACGAGCGTGTGGCTTACCACTTCACCTCCTAGTATTCCGTTGGTCTAGTAATGAAGTAACTCTAGCATTAATTCAAGGCCTAAGCCCGATATGGGCTGTTGCGCCATTGATTATTATTGATTATAGAGGTGGAATAACAAACAAGTCGAGTTATCATTTTACTTCTTCGGATTCTTTAAATAACCACCTAAAATTTTTTTTTCAAATTTCTCGATATTCAACCCCTAAGGCGCTGTAATCTGGTTTTGTACCTTCAATTTTCACGAATTTCGATATATTTCTTAGGTCTAATGAGCTATCGAATTCATTTTCACTTTAAAAGACTTTAAAAATAGCCGGAGAAGAATTCGGGGTATCATCCCTATCCCTCCTCTCCCCTGGGGGGTCTGAAGGTATTGATCGAGTTTTCACGAATCCCGAATATCTTTTAGGCGTACCGAGATCGAACTTGCTTTTACTTACTATATATTTAATTTTCTACTTAAAAAAGTACGTAAATATGTATTTAAAATAAAAATCGGCCAATAGTCTGAGCGCAAGTTTATTGTTTTTTTAGGACTTACCTAAAGAATAATCAGGAGGCTATTTTTTCTTTGTAACCACCGAAATTAAATGAAGGTACATATATACCATGGAACCATTCTCAGGCGCCGAGGTGTTCTTGTGTTCATAGCTATGTATATTAAGCTATTATATCAAATTAAAAAGACAAAGGATTTTTATGTCCTCCGGTATTCGTTCCAACCCCAGAACAGGAGCAACGCGAAAGTTCTTTCAAAAAGACGAATAAAGAATGTTACTTTTCCTTCGTCATGTTGTACATAGAATCTTGAGAAAAGGTTGTAGTGATTGCCTTCAGTAATACTTAAAATCTCATAAAAACGAGCAAGAGACAAAGTGTAGGTCTTTGACATATACCTTCAGGTGAATCGAAAACTGGACATAGGTATGTACATATGTGTGCAAGGTGAAGGACGTTCTAACAGTATAATAAGAATTACAACCTTAATATTGCTTGAGTGTCGTAACGGCATCGAGAAAATTTTTAAACATTTACAGTGATTTATCCTGAAGTATGCAATACTTTTGCCTTAGAAACTAAAGTGCCCGACTTCAGAAATCCGTTTCAAAGTTGAGTACCGACTGAAAGACCTCGTACGTGCTACAATAAAAGAATACGTGCCAATTGGTGTGCTAATAGAGTCTGGAAAAGAGCAATCCCGTGTATACAGTGGATAAATGCAACGTTTTATGTAAAATACTTAAAGGTACTTAGGAAATTAGCATTATCAGGTACTAATACAAACACACTTACACTATGTTTTTCTTCACTTGAAGTTACAGTCACGACAGTTCCGACTGAGCCTGTAAGTTCTGTCGGGCCTTCCGACGTTGATAGACTTCCGGTTACTGTGCTATCTTCGAAGGATTTCTCGAAGGATGCGATTGGAGCCGGTCCTAATCGTTTCTGCTTTCGAAGATCGTACTCCATGATTACAACGTTCCCTAGATAAATCTATTTTGCAGTCACAGCAGATACTACCGTGTGTACATACTTCACAGAATTGTTAATGTTATTCTAAAACAAGAGAAAATATGTCAATGTATTAGATGATATGTTCGTAACGTTTTTATACACGTTGTAGGTATGTAGGTATATTAGAAAGTAACGATTCACTGTATTAGGAAAGGCTTATTAAGAAATGTGGTGTTTGTCTATCGGAAGAAATGCGAATGGAGCAACTTCTAAGGACACATAAGCTATACGGAAGAACTTATCAACATATTCTAGATAAAAGTACTTTAATCGGTGTGACATTAATAACGTGACATTAATAACGCAAGTATCACTGATTCCAAGGAGCAATGAAGTCTACTCGTGTGTTGCCCCTGCTCAAAAATGGCGCTGGTCAAGCGTAAGAAGGAAGAGGTCTTGAAGGAAAAGTGCCTGATTTTCAGATCAAAGTATTGACGTAGTATTACTGTGGAATCCAGGAGAACGAGCTAGCTGATGAACTCGCCCGAGCAGGCTCCAGCCTAAGCTCACTCACTAGTGGGAGACCAGCAGATTGATAGTCCCATCGGATCCATAAAACTGTCTATCGACTAACTATGCTTGCAGAGAAAGAAAATTGTTTTCTACTCTGGCTGGATGCGCAAGAAAACACACCTATTATTTAATACTTATCGACGCATATTTACTCGTTAAAACACTTCTCTACGAATGCGCAAAGAATATTGTTTACGTACTACACCAATAACAAGGCTGCTCCATTTCAATAACTCAAAAATAAATGTTCATAGTCCGATATGCAGGGGTTTGCACACATTACCTAGGAGAGCAAAAAATTTCTACACTGAAATTTTGCTTTTTAAAGCAAAACAGAAATGTTCATCTGACCGCCCTAGACACTATTCGCCGTACACACCGTGTTTGAAGACCAAATACGTTTAGATATTAACTTTAAACCCGTTTCGATATTAACTTCAAATTTTTTGATTTGTAGGTACATTGGGTGAACCCCTTTAAATGGTGAGGCGGAGGTGTGAGCGTGGAGGGGAAGGTGTTAAGAGAGCGTTATATACTAGATTTCAGGAACCGCTTATGGAAGCTGATATTCCGGGTGTATACCAGTTCCAGTGCCATTGTACTAGGTCTTGAAAACATTGCTTCGGCGAAGCCGTGGGTTCAATTCCTACTCTAAGCATAAATTATTTATACGAATTTTTCAGTGGCTATTGGCTTTGAAATATTAATACAGATAGTAAATAGTGCGGAATGTTTAATAGGGTCACTACTAAAGGATTTAACACTGAGCAGATGAGTTCTTTTCTCATTCTTATCAGATACACAAACATCGTCAGAGCTACCAGAAAGTAGTTGATTTGTTATAGGTAACATTGCTGTTCTGGTAGATCATACCACAGCCAAACAGCACTACAAATTATAAACATCTACTAGTACCCAACTGATTTCCAACCTCCCATCCCTAAGGTTACTGTACTATACAGTACTGTGTATTAAAGGCTAACCACCTATGTCCAGTTCGATCCTTAAAATAAAAAAAAAATTCGAATTTATAAGGAGTTATGACAGTGGAGCCATTTTCAAATAAAAATTCGGTACAGGGTGTGGACTGTAGACTAAAGTCCTAGATTGCATTGGGTGGGAAGGGTGGATGAATAATTATGGTTAACACATTATATATTCAATCCACCCGAGGGTCGTACACTAGACATGGGGATACGACTCTCATTAAGTAGTTAGAGGGAGGAAAGTAGTGATAAGCGTGGGCCCAACACGTTACATACCTATTTTGTATGACGAGTACCTGTTCTAATCAATGCACACTATCTATACTGCGGCTTTGCTGTTATGGCTAAATCGGTGCTCCAGTTCTATCCATCACTTCGGAAGTTGTCGAAATTGACTAACTCTTATCGTCCTCCTTTCCTTTCCCTTAAATTGTAAACTTATGAATTTGACTGAACATTGCACAATGCACAACGTACAGTCATAATATTTTGATATTCCCAACACAACATGCTCTTTTATGTACCACATTCAAAACAAAGAAATATGTAGTACAAAATGTAGTACAGTTAAAGAATGGAAAGGTGTTGTTGATCCAAATATGCCTTAACTTGGACTGATGTGAACACATTTCTTTCTTGAGAATATAAAACACTTCATTCCCTTCGTAATCACGCTTTTACGAATGTTCATGTAGGAAGTATTGCACATGTACACCCTTTGATAATGCAACAAGAACTTAAAAACCAAATATGTACCTATGTATGTATTTACATAGGTGGTATTTCATCTTTCAAGTCTTAGACATTAGATTAACAAATATCAGGTCTAACAATTCAAGAACATTCCTTGGCGGCCTGGTACTTAAATCCCTTCATTTCATCGTTAAGCTAATAACTTATTCACGTGGTACCATAGCAGGATATATGTATATGGCTGACAGTTCCACGCTACATTACGCTGTTTCGCTACACATATTTGAACAAAAAACGCTCAGGCGTTCACCTGGGACTGCGTAGTGCTACGTACCGCTACGACATGTACACGATATTGGTAAACATAACTGTACGCATTTGATGAAATGATTGATGACCACACAATTTCTACATGTTCATAACGTCGTAAAAGAGCGCCAAGCAAGCTTCAGTCTGATTTGACGTTTCTAATTTCACTCTCCACAAAGATGTGTTTGCATTTTGTTACACTTGTAACAATACATTTTGATGTCACTTGTGATTGTTCTATTTTGGGACCTGTGAAGGAAGGAGGAACCGAACAACCATGATTTGTATCAGCTCTACGAGGAGCCAAAAGCTTCAACGTTCATCAAACAACGTAATCGTAAACAGCAGTCGGCTGGCCAGTTAGAGCGAATGGAAGATAGAAGAATAACCGAACGTGTGCTTAAAGGCTAATGCTGTTATGACACTGGCTATTTTTTTGGCTATTTCTTAAGTGCAATAAAAGTACAATAACTCCCTGATCAAGCGACAAGGCGAACAACATTAAAAGAGTGAGATACCACTCTTTTCGACGCTAGCGGCATCTAGTAAACGAAATTAACAACTGAACTGTTCAGAAAAATACCGGTTTTAGCGCGTTTTATAACATAACTTGGCACTTTTCACAATTTTTACGTACCAAACTATTAAAAACAAGTCTGAAGCAGGTCAAAAATCCACTGGTAGAAAGATTTTCCTAGGATTAAGTGCTAGAATGTTGCAAAACACTGCTCGAATGTTGCAAAACACTGCTCGAATGTTGCAAAACACTGCTCGAATGTTGCAAAACACTGCTCGAATGTTGCAAAACACTGCTCGAATGTTGCAAAACACTGCTCGAATGCGCTATTTTGCGGCTATGTTGCCGGCTATATTGCGGCAAGTTTTTGGCAGTACCGGATTTATACTACTCGGACTGTCTCTCTCACACCAAAGTCTAAATTGTATGTTACATCTTCTATCCCTCTCCATTTGGATTTATTAGCCGCTTTAAAGCCGCAAAAATAGACAGTGTCATAACTGCATAAGTCAATGGTAAACCACGCGAACGATTGGCAGGCTTGGTTGATGAAGATAGCAAAGCAATCTTAGCAGCTAGAGGACGCGGTGTTTATATCAAGACGATTGGGGCGACTACTTTAGGATGCCAGGGCCCGATTTGGGCTGTCGTACCATTGATTTGTTGTGAATTGTGATTGTTGTATTTATGTACATATTTCATATCATCAAATGAACAGTTTACTGGGATGATATTAATTACGTACATATAATGTCAAATTGAGTAGCCTAACTTAGTTTTTACTCAAAGAAATTGTTTAGTTGCTTGTGGTTAAAACTAAAGTATACTGCTAACTATAATATAATGTACCTAGTATAGTGTGAACTACCTTCTATATTACATACTAAATCGTACAATGTCCTCCTCTCACAGTGCGAGACTAGTCCATAAATTTTGTACACTCCGCTTAAATTCTACTCCAACAACACAATATGGTGTCTAGATGAACCCCATCTGTAGGCCTACTAAAGCCCCACCAGCCATCCCCCAAACACAAGAACTTTCTTCGCGTGTATAAACGCTTCAAGTTGTTCTAACTCCTCGAAAAAAGGCAGAACAAGAAAAACACTACACTCCCCCGAAGCTATGTAAATCGAATAATGGAGAGACGAGAAGTGTACCGTTGTAGTATTCCTCGTGTTCCTTTGAACACGTTTTCTATTTTTTTTTTCTGGTATGTGGCCACAATAATAATCCACAGAAGAGAGCACGAAAGTATTGGGGATATGGGAGCAGGGCAGAAAAAGGCAATAGTCGTTCAAGCAGGAAATCGAGAAAATGGATAATTCTTTTAGCATTATGTAACTAGGTTTTACTATGCTGCATATTTTCACTTGTTCTACTTTAAATACGACTGAGTACTCCATTAGGCCTGCTTAAAGGTGCAAACGTCTCACATAACGCGGAGTAAATGGGCTACGAATGCACCTGGTTCCCGATAATGCGGTTTATGGAATAACAAATTGCCCAGTTCGTACTATCGATTGCCGAAATAATTATGTATCACTTAGGTATTAAATTATCGATCATACGCACTGAAATCGTATTATTAAACACACCTCGGGGTCACTTTTTGGCCGCTACTTCATTAAGTTTTTGCCATAACTTCAACTTTGTTCTGCGGATTAACACCAAAGAAAAAAACTTTAATATCACTTTGCCTCATGCGCTATATAAAAAGTCCTTTCTTTTGTGTCTTAACAACTTTACGATTCTATCGAGCGAGTCAGTACCGTTCTTTAATACGCGAAACCTTCGACTAATGTTAGACCTAACTACAAAGGTGCACGGACCCTATTCTCCGAAGATATTCGATTTACGAAGAACTACCCTATAGCGTAGAGAAGTCGCCTTTTCCGGCCGTACGTTATTAGCCCTGACCAGAATAGACTTAAGGCACCTTAAGGCAGCTTAAGTTTTTCTACGACTGTATAGAAATGCACGTAGACAGCCAGAATGGACTTAAGGCATCTTTCGTTGACTTTTCCAAACTTTCGTTAAAACTTAAGTGTACGGTTCTGAGCGTAGAAACTTAAGCAAACTTATGCGTTTGACATTTATTCACAGATTTTCCGAAATTTTTGTACTTTGTGACTTCAGACTTGTGATTTATAGTTAACTCCGCTTTAAAAAAGAAAAATTTATTTTAATTTACACTCTCTTGATGAGTATTTGACGGCCGATATTTGACTTTTTTAGCTGTCAAACTTCTCTTACCTTAAGGCTATTGTGGTTGGGTATAAGATTCATTAAGTTTTGCCACAAACTTTACGTGCCTTAAGGCGTTTGACGAAAAGTTGTTAAGATTCCTTAAGTCTATTCTGGTCAGGGCTATTGTGTATTATATCAGTCGGAGCTTTATGTATTTTATGTCATCTCGGAACGACACGTTATACACAGAGAGGGCAACCACCCACTATTATTCCTACCCCTTCACATATTTTGGGGTAGATACGATTATACTCAACCACCAATTCTCAATGTGGAATGATTTTCCCTTCTGTAGCACTGCCAGATGGACGTTTTCCTGCCAGTTTCCACGAAAATATCTGTATCCTGCAATCCCGTTTACCCCATGTATTTAACATTTGAAAGAAACCTACAATCATAATGATTTCACGCGTCGGTCGTTCGTTAAGAAAGGGTTGTTTGCTAAGGATATTGAATGACAATTAATCGCGTGCAAAGTTGATCCTTAAACTGGAAAATGCCCCTGCATTTGTTGCCACTTAAGCATTGTAAGTCTTCGCAATAAAAGGAAAAATTTATTGGGGACTTGCATTAGCTTCAGCTGTTTTTTCGTGAATATGAATAGTTTATTTAAAAAAAAATAGTAAAGAATATGCCATTGAAAGTATTGTCCATCGCCAGCGACTACTTTCTCCCAGCTTCGTGGCAGTATACGAATACCATGTCGAAAGAATGACCCATCTTTTGCGGTTATCCACGAGTCGAGGTATTTTTTGTCATCTTCATAAAAATTGAAATGCTGTCTATCCAGAGAATGAGTCATCGATCGGAACAAGGAAGGAGCAATGTCCGGTAGGACTTCCCATCTCAGCGTTTTCAAATAAGTTTTGACCTGATTTGCAACACATTATCATGCTGATAATAAATAAATAAATATAAATAACTTTGTCATGTTTCTCCTCGTATTTATTTATTTAAACAGAGGTTTACAGTTTTTAAAAAACCAAATAAAACCTATTATGAAAAGTTGATTTAAATTTTATAAATAAGAAAAAGATAAGCAAGGCAGTAAAAAGATATAATAATACAAAGAGAGAAAAAACAAAAAAAATTTAATTGAAAACTGAAAAGTGAAAAGGGAAAAGAGGCAAAAAGTAAAAACAATAATAAAATTAATTATAAAAATATCATTGAGAGGGAAGAGAGATCCGGCGATAATTACAAAAGTGCTGTTAGAACCTGCGAACGAATGTCCACAATATCAAAACGTAGAATATCGATACTACCAAAATATTCATTTTGAGTTCTTTGAATGCGTTGTGTTGTGGTTTGGAATACGGAAAACTATATTAATTTCTTGTCGGTTTTTTCTATATCCAATAAATACATTCAGTTTGGATAACAAAATTGGTGAAACTATTTTAAAGGAGGCGATTTTGTGCAAAAAAAAGTTCGTCAGCCAACAATCTTCTGTGATGGAGAGATAACATACGTAAATGCTGTAATCTAGCTGGGTAGTCATTTGGTTCAAGTTTAAATTTAAAATATAAAAGACGAGTGAACAGCTTTTGAACTTATCTCTATAGACTTGGTATATTGGATTCCATATTACACTTTCAGCAATAAGAGGAATTATAAATGGAACTAATGAGATATAGATCACTCGCTCAAACACAAGGGATAATGAATTCAATATTGAAATCGGTCTATAGTTCTGTACGTCTTCTGCATTCCCGCTTTTGAAAATTGGAACGTAAAGGAACGTTTGAATAGTTGAGGGAGTGTTCTTTCCTGTTGAGATTTATTGAAGATCAGAGATAGAGGCTCACTTAAAACATCAGAGCAATTTTTATAGAACACATTTGGTATTTCATCAGGTCCAGGTTTCTTACTTGGATCCAAATTATTAAGAGTTTTCTTTACTAATACAGTAGTAATAAACGGCAATTCGATAGCAGAAGATGTTTGTGTTGTGTTTGTGTGCTATTATCATATAAGACATTAATAATATTATTGCGGCCATTTTATCTTCAATGCCCGCGCGACTCAAACGCAACAATTTTAGTCGATAGCGGTTCTATCAATTTTTTCGTTAGGCATGTTAGAAGAATATAACTTTATATAGGGGTAGTATGATACGGGTGTTTTTCCTATCAATACGGGTTATACTAGAAAGTTGAAACTAAGTCAGTATATGTAAATCTACCCGAAAAATAATTTAAATAAGAAAGGAGAAGTGAAAATGGAATGCATATATTTTCACGAGTTTCGGTATATCTCTTAGTTCTTCGAAAATATTGAATTAATTAATTAAATCTACACATAAATGCCTAGAAAGAGTATTCAGGATTTTTTGAAATTTGTCTCCTAAGGCGGTGTTATGTATTAAGGAGTATTCATTTTGAAGAACTGAACCATATCCCTCAGGTCTGATTAGATTTTGAATAACTTTTCACTTTCACACATTTTGTTTTATAATCGTCTAAAATTGGTTTTCAAGTTTTTTTTTTTTTCAACTGCTAAGAGGGTATCAAAGGATTGAACACGTTCTCCATCATATCTCTTACGAATGATAAGAAATCAGATTGGTTTTTACTCCTTCGGGTATCTGTCTTACAAAAGTCCTTAAAACACGTGTTCGTCAATATTGAACAATAACTTTAGAACGCTTTAAGTTACGACTTTGAAATTTTGTACACATTGTTGTAATACTCATATTCAGAAAATTCAAGTTTTCCAGAACAAAGTACTAAGTAATATAGTCAATGCTTCGTGGTATGAACGAAACAAAGATCTACACCGGGACCTAGAGATCCTTAATGTAGCTAGAGTAATAAAAAAGAATGGTGTTAAACATGAAAATAAGCTAGAGCATCACGTCAATATTGAGGCAGTCAGATTTCTTGATACTCATAATCAAATAAGTAGGCTGAATAGAACCAAACCTCTTGATTCGGTGTATTTGTAATATAGTGTTGTATTGTATTGTATTTCATGTCAGATTTACATGTAGTGCATCAATGGATGACCTACTAACTTGAATAGTGTTAAGAATTCAGACGAAAATTAATGGTTAGTCCTCAGACTAGTTTAATACATAAAGGGAGGTGGTTATATATAGTAGTAAAAATTTTGTAATAAAATAATCGCAGCTGAAAGTATTATTAGTAATATGATAAATATCGCATAAGTCGTACACAGTAAAAAAAATCCATTGACTTTTACATCTTTTGGATAGTAGGCAAATATGCCTAACTTTTTTAAGTAAAATACATTTGAAAGTAATAGTAAATTTTTTGGGTAGTAAATTTCAATTTGCAATCAAAAAATTTTAATTTGTAATCAGCAAATTACAATTTTGAAAGCAGCAAATTCACTATTTATATTCTCTGAAAAATAGTATAATTAGCACTCTATATTCTCTAAAAAACAAAAAAAAAAATGATTAGCAACTCTTTGAATTAAGTTATGTACTTCTAATATTATTTCTTACTAACTTACTTCCTACTCTGAAATAAAACACTTGGATATAGATAGGAATCGAACCCGGACCCGCGATCAATTCTGGTATTGGAGCGATGATTTGGCGCGCGTAGCCACTGCGCCACCGAACGCATTGCATTTTCATCTCAGAAGACAACCAAATCGATCAAAGCGACCAAATCGTGGTTTACTTGAAAAAGAATGTAATTTTGCTTGACTTTTCAAGTATGGTTCAGTTGAAAAGTACATGAATAATTTACTAATGCAAGTAATTTCAAGTAAAAAGTGCTTGAAATGAGTACTTTTACTTGAAAAAATGAAATATACTGAAAATTTCAAGTAAAAATTGGAAAGTCAAGGTTCCTACGTTACTGTGATATTTGTAGATTTAAAAAAGCCTGCGACACTGTAAATCATAAAATACTACTTGAAGTACTAAAGGAAATCGAAATTCGCGGAAAGATCAATGACATATTAAAAAACTTTTTAGTTGGACGACAGAACATTACCAAAAATTTCGACACACTAAGCTCAACTAAGACAGTAGGAGTTCCACAAGGTTCGATTCTTGGACCTATATACATTGTATCTTCTGTATATGTTTACTATCTACAGTTCACAGGACTTAAAGACAAATATATACCTTATTCTTATGACACATTACTTCTCTACAAAGGTAAAAATCTAGAACAACTACATAGAGATGTTAATCAACTCTGACCTGAAAATTCTTCTTGAGATTTTGAAGATTCTGAGTATCTAATGGTTTTAGATTGTGTTGTTGCATGTATTCCGTGTTTATTTTTAAAACTTGTCACCATCGTCTCCTCTTTTCCTTTATATTTGTTTATATTTCTTAATACTTTTTTTTCTTTTTCTATAATAGGTATTTTCTATAATTCCTTTTTCCTTTTTCCCGCTAGATTAGAGAGTTTATCGCGAAAAGCTATTCCGGTTAAAATCAATATTCTAGCCTACTATCTACAGGAAAAAGCTATGAAAAAAGCAAAAAACAACAGTATTCTTGGTGTTATCAATACGAATTTGAATCACTACTCTCGATCTGGATAAATAGCAAAAAACACACCCATTATAACATTTGAAAACTAATATTTCTCGGTGTGTACCAGTGAGTTGCACTGACTGGGGAGTACCTTTGGGTTACGGTAATTTCATTGGATATTGAGCCCAATGTCGGCATACCATGCATGAGTAGAACCGTCTAAATCTATTATTATTATTATTATTATTAATTTTCAAAAATTCTACATATAAAACTTGACCGTTACGAAAACTGAAAAAGATGGCGTAAGAAATTCGCTGAATTCCACTGAAAAATTGTTTCTGAATGATTATTCACAATAATTGTTGAAACCCAGCAGGTAAAGTTCCGTGTACACTATAAAGCTTAGTACTGTGTTCAGCGAAACGAACACGAACGAAAAAGTCACCTTCTAAGTGGAGTGAAATATTCTACACAGTTCGCTACTAGATGTCATTGATAAAAAAGCGCGCGAAATTTGAAAATATTAAAATATTGTCAAGTAATTACTATTCCGGCACATAACACAACAAAATATTGCTCACACAAAATTTCCCGAGCACAAACTAACTGAATTGACAGTGAACTATTAAAAATTTTCAGTTGTCAAATATTTCGCTTGACAAAAAGCCTCCCGTACCATTAACATAACATGTTTGCCACGAGCGCCATCTATTAGTGACTACGGCAAATGTCCATTCCGTCCACGAACACAGTACTGCAAAACGAACGAAATATTTCGTCGGTGAAATGTCAACGAAAATTTAATTTTTTTTATATGAACTTTGACAGTTCATTTCGTTTCGCTCGGAGCACAGTACTAGGCTTTAAGTAAACAAGATCGTATAAAAGCCGTAATTTAGAAAATTTGGGATTGATGTTCGGGGGTGTAGAGAATTTTTAAAATTATTTCCAATAATAGTATATGACATTTCTCTATTTCTTATGTCCGTACATATATATTCGTTTAAAAGATCACACCCTGGTTTGAATGATGACTTTTGTCTTGGACTGTAGGATTTCCATACAGCGTGAGTTTTTGGCTATTGTGAATTGTGGTACTGAAAGCCCCTTTCTCATATGAAATTTCGCGCCGTCCCTGTACGGATTCCTGTTTATTCTTTCAGTGGCTCATCGAACTGTCACATTTGTCAGACTGACATCGTGTTCGTGGGATTGTGATTGTGCAATTTACGGTGTATGTTTTCCCCGCGAATGCAAAAGAATTGCTGTAAATCCTCCGTTTTGGTCTGAATTCGTTGAAATTCAATAGCTCGCGTTGTTAGCGAATGTAGTGCTTGACCATCGGGCGTTCTTTGTTCTCTCAATTCCGAATTTCGAGGCAGCATAAATTGCGGTCCATGCCCAGTTCTGAGACATAACCTGGCGTTTTATTTTCACTTGTGGTCGCGGTAAGGCACGGCGAAAAATACGTGCATGCGTTTTTTCGTATTTGCGGGTTACGGTTAGTGCGCGTTTAGCGATGTACTTTTGTAAACAAATCGATCGCGAGCTCTAGGAAAGTTACGGATAAATCGACGGCTGGTTGAAGTAGCCGCAGACGAGCAAAAGTGTGTCGCGCCCATGAAAATGCTCAACATGGAGAAGAATAGCGAGAATTTTAATCCGTCGATCATGGAGCCGATGGAGTCGCTCACGCTGGTCAAGGTAATTTGTAGCTGTTGAGCTCACGGGCTCCTGGCTTTGTGTTTCGTACAGCAGAAAAATTCCCACTGCTTTCCAGCGATTCCGAAAAAGTTGTCTCGGTTACGCGTGGGCTTCGTGTGTGGTACGCAGAAAATGAGCAAAATGAAGGTCGTAAGAATATAAATAAACAAAAAGAAACGAGGGGAGGGGGGAATGATATTGAAGTTTCGAACGTTCGCCACAATTCATCAACCGTTTTTAATTTGCAAAGTTCCAGTGCACAGTTCTTTGATTTTTTTATTACTTTCGCGGTGCTTCTTCCCACTTGCTGCATCGAGTCTGTCCCCATCATCTCGATCTCGAAGACTTTTCAATTTTATTTTTAGTCATATATCTCGTATCGTTGTCGTTATTAACGCATTGTTGTATGGAACATATTTAGGCCATCGCACAAACTGCGCAGTATAATAATAAATTTATATCGACGTCAATGCTTGCGAAAAAAAACAACGGAGTTTACCGTCACGGCAAGACTCTCGCTATGACGAACAGCTCCAATTCGACCGATTTAATTGAAGTCTAATCGCCTCTCGGTAATTTGTCGGCAAGCGAGTTTTACTCGAGTAAATGGGAAAAATGATAAAAACGCTTGCTGATTACACTGCGATTTTCTTCGCAAGGTTGGAGTGATAGCACTGTTCGCTGTCACGCTAGTCCGCCGAGAAAATTGAACGCGCAATTTCCGCCGATCTGATGCTCTTGAAATTTGTTTTCGAGATAAAATTTACGATTTACAAGTTCCCGTTCTCGCACAGCTTGCGGCCAGACAAAGGCACTCACAATATTCTGTACAATTTAGCGGTGTAATTTATCTACCGTCTGGGTTGACATTAAAACCAATGACCTCATTTGCGCCGTCTTGCTTTTATTTTTATCGATTTGCATTCCTACGATTTGCACTTTTTAATTCATCTGATTCTTGAGGCCAATAACAATTTGCTTCAGCTGATAAGTTGATGTACGGGTTATGTTCGTTGAAAAGACCGTATAACCCGAGCGCTACGCACAAGGGGTAAACACTTTTGGTGTACTAGGCACGTGATGTAAAGGTTTGTTGCTCTTTTCAAACAGTGAACTGTGTGTTCTGTGGGTATATCTCCTCTAATAATGTATTGTAGTATTTAGGTCAATAATCTTTAAGATTAAAAAAGAGAAACCAGAACAAAGCGATTTCAGTTTGGATCGTGTATGTCCTATTACGGGTGGTTGGGAGATAGACCAAAAACCTATCTTCGAAAAAAAGGTGTTTCGAAGATTCGAGAGAAAGCAAATCGTACAAAGGAACGACCTTAATGTTCTACATTTTATCAGAGAAATATAGAAGAAGTTCGGTTCTGGAAGGGAACCACTACGCTCACTAGACACCATACGCGCGCATTGTGATCGCTTCAAAACTCTTGGCCACTTATACCACTCAAAAACATTCTAAATCCCTGCAGAACCTGACCAGTTTGTCATACCCTGCCGACCTGAAAACCTCAATGTTTTCGAAGAACAGACTACCTATCCGTCTTATGCGTCTTCTGGCGACCCCTGGATATTCCTCTTCAACGTATATATCGTGACAGTAACTGCACACACCCGTCTCGGCTAGCCCTAATCACATGGCATGTTTCCTTAGCATACAATGACCCGTCAGCCTTTGTTTTCGTCTATCCCAAGTTAAGGCCCCATGAGTCCGGTACGACTATTTTTTGTCCCTGTTAGATTTTTCTTTCTTGAGAGGATTTTAATCGATTGAAATCGTTTTTCGTTCGTGTAATTTGGCGTGGACAATACGCCTGCATCGTTCGCTGTCTATCAGCGAACTAATTTTGATTTTACAGAAAAAAATAGTGTTATATGTTTTCAAATTATTTGAAAGGCATAACTATTAAAAATCAATAATTTTTTCATTGATTTATCTTCTAGAAATACCAATTAATTATACTATCTATGATACTATTCAATGAAATGCGGTCTTATGTAATTCTTGTCATGAAAATCGTGAAAAATTGCTTCAGTTTGATTTCATATATCTATTGTTAACAAAAATTAAATTTTTTTAAATTTGATCTATGGAAGACCTTCTTTGAGATTTTTTCTAGCATTATATTAATGAAAAAGACATGTTAATTATTCAAGAAATAGGTAATGTGCGTTTAAAAAACTCGATTTTACGCATTTTAAAAAATGTTCAAGGGTTGTTGTTCTAATAGCATTTTTCCCTAAATACAGTTTTTAATTTTTTCTTTATGGATGACCTAGTTTACATACAAGCTAATAAAGTGGTGTAATTTTATTTTGTTTTTTTGTTGCCATTAACGTGAAATATTGGTAAGAAAACAGTCATAAATCATCAAAATTGCATTTAACGTGCACATGGAGCCTTAATATTTTCCTAGTTTTTTGACTTTTCAGGTTGGGCCACAAAATTTTACAGCATGTCAGCCATGCCCACGGCTTTAGACGGTTCACTGTTTAGCCCTTTCATTTCGCATATCGGTATATGGGATTATCAGAGTGACGTCGCAATAGGCCCAATTGAGACTCCATTGACAGAGGTGACCAAACCAACCCACAAGGACGGTGACTCCCTCTGGGTTGTATATTTGTTAAGTCACCCACTCCCACGTTCCTGACTAGCCGGCAAGATGTGCTGTAAGGACCCAGAGGGCCCCGTTAATTTGAAGACGTGACGATATCCGTCTAGCATGAAAAGTGTCTCGTTACAGGAAAGTCTATTTCTGTCGGAACAAAAAGATGCAAGACGCATGGTTTCTGTAAGTGGAGGCAACCAGGAAACTATCCTGTGCATAGGGCACTGACTTGTTATTATTGGTTTTTAGTCTTGTGCTATGTTCAGACTATTTAAGTAGGTACATTTAACGTGTAAAAAAAGTAGTGTTCACACTAGGCAACTCATTTTATTTTTATACAAGAAAGCTTGATTATCAAATTTATGCCTTCATTATCAAATTTCTGCCTTCTTAATTGTTTAAGGCAAATTAGTTTGTGTAACAGTAATGAAAAGAGAATTTATTAGCTAATGCAGTCGTTGCACAAGCACAAAATTGAGTTTCTACAGCATTTCAAAGTTTCTTCCAAAGTTTAGTTCGATTTCAGCGATGGTCGCAGTCATAGAGCTGTATGTATAATGGATATAGCGTGCAGCGACTGTTTTGAAGCCGGAGGTTTTCTCGCGAAGGACCGGCGATATTCACTATGCTACTATCAGCATCTGCCTCACATGTTTACATGTAAAATGCATCCTAGCTACGTGTTTTCGTAATCGCCTTCGGGAAGTGTTTTCAGCGCATTTAACTCGATTTAAACGCGTCAATCTCGTAGTCTGAACATAGAATTGTTCTGAATGGATTTAAAAACCCCGGAGGAAAGTAAAGTGTTTGTATTAAAGAGTCACAGCTTACCTTAACTATATTTCTATAATCACTTCGAAACATATATGTATTAGTATCTATATTGCCAGCCGCACTTGTCAGAGTAAGTCTCGTCGTTAACAGCTGATTCTGAATTTTCCAATTCAATATAGTGGTAGTTTAAACGTTACTGGATTTTAATTTAATATTATAATGTTTTTGAAATCATTAACTGTACAATTTCTTATAAAACATAATTTTTCTAATTAAATACTTATATTTACGATGTTCAAATTTCATAAAAACTTGATTTGTAATAAAAATTTTGTACTGCCCTCTCTTGGCTCTTTACATTTTTGAGACAAAAATCAGACTAAGCTGTTGAATTTCCATTTCAACCCGTGCTTATTGATTTTGTACGATAAAATATGACTGCTAGCAATATAGATACTGAACATATATGATTTTTTGTAATTAAATATTTGCATTCAAATTTTGGCGCCACCGATTCTTCACATTTTTCAGACAGAACAAGAACAAGACGAACAGCTGATTCTGAATTTCCAAATCAACTCGTGCTTATTCATTTTCAATGAGAAAATATGACTGCTAGCAATATAGAACCTAATACATATATGCTTCGAAAGTGTATTTAGCCTTGTTTGTATTTGAACCATTTTTTAATTTCGAAATACAGTACAATCTCGATAATTCGTATCCCGTTAATTCGTAAGTCCCGCTAATTTAAAATAAACTGCTGGTCCCTTGGAAAAATCCCGGTTTTTCGTAAAAACACAATGCATTTTGGTCCCCTCGGTAATTCGTAATTATTTTCCTACTCTAGGTCCAATTAAACGTCTTATAATTCGTAAGTCGCTTGTAATAATCCCGTTTATTCGGAAAAAAATTTTCCTTGCACACTCTTCAATACTGTAAATCATGTTTTCTTGCGTCAGGTTTTGACGATAAATAGTGTAAGTGGCGATGTTTTTTTGTTATTGTGACCCTGGACAATGCAATTGATCGAGCGTATCAATAATCCTTCCATCAGAAAAAACTAACTGATTTCTTTTCCATGCCAGGGTTTTTTGTTTAACAATTATAACAGAGTACGTACATATTTTACTTTATTTTGTTATTAAACGTGTGTATTTTGAATTTTAATAAAAACCAATAAGTTCCGTTAATCTAAATTTTTCCCGTCTTTAATAATGAATAATTCGCAATTCCGCTAATTCGAAAATCTCGTTAATTCGTAATAAACCTTAGGTCCCTTGACACTACGAATTATCGGGATTATACTGTATTATTTATTTTTGGCCCTTGGGTTCGTTTGAAAAGCCACGCACCACTCAGTTCTGGGTAAAACTGTTTAAACCGCGAGATTCCATGAAATCAAGAAGTGCCTCTCCTGAAAAGTTGAATTTTTTTACGCTAGATACATTTTCTCAAGAACCACTCACTCATGACACCTCTGTTGCCAGATAGAGTAGAAGGAAATTTTAAATGTTATTTAATAACGGAATATGAGACTGACTTAGGCTTTCTGTTCGTCGAAAAGAGTTAAAAAAAAGCAATATTTACAACCCTCGAAAAATAATAAATAATACATGTCAGGGCGCAGGGCATGCATCTGGCAACTTGAATGACCACCATACTCTTAGCTGCTCAGAGAAGAAACCTCTCAGCAAACAGAAAAGAAATTAAGTAAAGAAAAGTAATTAATTCATAAAAAAATCATAATTTTCGAGCCTTTCACTCGTTTACGAGTCTGCGAATGAATTAAAAACGAGTCATTGAGCATACTAAAATTGCCATCCGAGAAGAGTCATTTTTTACGACTCATTAATGAATGTGGCTTAACGAGTACAAGTAATACACACTATATACTCATTAAAAATGATTCGCTTATGACAAGAAGACTGAGAGTCTCGATGAAGAGGCGACAGAGAGCAGTGATCCCAATGTCTCTGAAGTTAGCCCCGCTTTTTTCGGAATTAAAAAAACAAATTTTGTGCTGGATTGTACTAGACTTGTGCTATGATGTGCCGTAAACTAAATTTCAAAACATTAAATATTGTACACTTTATGAGGCAAAAATAAATTTGGAGCAAGACTTAGCCCCGCCTTTTTTCGGAATTTAAAAAATAAATGTTGTGCTGGGTTGTGCTCGGTGTGTGCTACGTTGTGCCGTAAACCAAATTTCAAAATATTAAATATTGTACACTTTATGAGAGAAAAACAAACAAACAACGTTCTTGAGAAAGGTTTTCACTATCCGGAAGAAACGGACGATCCCAAAATTTGTCGCAGAAATTGAAATCCCCTAAAGCTTTTCTTAGATATGATATATCTTTAAGAAAAGAGAACTCTGGAATTTTGGTCCTGTGCGTGAAGAGATCAACCTTATCTTTGAGGCTTTGACCACAGCTGCTATGTTATACTGTAAAAACCCCTTCTGTGCTTCGGATGTATGGCTCCAACAACCTTTCGAGATTATTTAGTAAGAAGGAATTCGGATTAAATGGTCTAAAGTCCTTCGCTAAAGTATTACTTTCCTCGCCTTGAGTATAAAGATAAATCGCGCCTTCCTACATTTGCAGCGAATGTCGTTGGGAACTAAGAATCGTCTGCAGCCAGGGAGTTAACTATTTACGCAGTCCCGTGGTCCCCTCTGAGTGCTTATTAGCAGCTTCAAAGTTTAACTGCTAGACTCCTCCCTGCAGAGTACTGTAGGTATCTCGGTACGTCTGGGTCAATATTTTTGTTAAATTGGAAGCTTAAAATATATCCTCTCGTAATAATAGGTATGTAAGGGTACGTTCATTATCGTACAAAATCGATAAAAAGTTGTATGTAGATTGCTATAAGCTAGGATCACACGAGGTTTTGAAGGGACCTGCGTTCAGTCCTGATCTGATCTAGTCGTGGAGTTGTAATTCTCCACACATCAGTTTTTTGTGGTTGCAGTGTATGGGATTAGTGTGATCAAAATCTACCAAAGTCCTTGAAAAATGTGTGCATTCATCTTCCGGAAACTTTTATTACTCAAGAATGTATTCAGCTGTAATTTTATTTCCTCAGGATCAACTATCAGACGCAATGAAACCGGACGTGATAAGTGACACGGATTTCAGATCAATTCCATTTATACCAGCCATGAGTGAAGAATCAAATAATCACGAACAAAAACACTCTTTCCTGTTAATGGATGGGAACGAAAATCTACTAGTCTCTACCTCCGAAATGTTCTGTAAGAAACTCTACTGCCAAGACAGCGAAAAGATAAAAGTTGTTTCAATATTCGGAAATACCGGTGATGGGAAATCGCATACTATGAATCATACATTTTTCCAAGGAAAGGAAATCTTTGGAACAAGTTCCGAACAGAATTCATGTACACTCGGCGTTTGGGCGGCAATGCAACCGAAAATGGGTGTCTTATGTTTAGATACTGAAGGACTTTTGGGCACAACGACAAACACAAATAGGCGAATGAGAATGCTGTTGAAGGTACGTAATTGGTTTGATTACCTTTCTATAAAGTGGATGGATGGCATATTTATCTTGCAGGTTTTGGCCATATCAGACATTGTAATATTTAGGACACGATCGGAGCGATTACACAGCGACATGTTCGAATTTCTAGGTACAGCTTCCAAGGCATTTTGTCTTCATTTCGCGACAGCACTTCAATCTTTGGTTTTGCCGGGCTGTGCGAATTCACTTGGACCATCCGTTATTGTATTTCATGAAACCCGTAATACAAAACCGTTGGAATCATGTAAGCTTGTGATCTAATTTCATCATGTTTGTTCAGTTCTAAATATTCATTGACATTCTTAGCTGTTGAACAAAGCTCCGAAGACATATTACGCGATCGTTTCGCTAAGATGAACATGGACACGGAAGCGTTTAGTTCGTTGCGTTACGTTGGCGTTCAAACCGATAATAAACCTACCGACTACTCGAAAATCTTTCAAGCCGTACGAACAGAAATCGAAAATACTGCGGTACGATCACCGCGACAACCAGGCGTCGTCTTCAAAGCAATGAAAGCGCTAAACGTTAAATTTTCGGGCGAAATAACCGAAAAACCAATCAATCCTTTTCCAGAACAATACTTCACTTGCACAGTTAATTGTGAGTCATGCAGTCGCAGATGTCAGAGATCGATGGGACACGTTGTCGACGGTGAAAATCATTTCAACTCCCAGCTATGTTTGTACCAACATCAATATGAAAATAAAGTTTATCTATGTAAGGTCTGTCATAACAATGGACGAGAGGTAAAATCTTAATATACTTTCGACTGTAAGCATGCAAATATATTACATTCATTTCTTTTGTGACGTTCTCAGGTTCGGGTTTCAATTACAACACAATCGAACAACGAGAGTTCCTGGTACGGACTAGCAAAATATGCTTGGAGTGGGTCAGTTATAGCATGCTCAAATTGCGGCGAGATTTATCGGTCGAGACAGTATTGGTATGGGAACAAAGCGCCAGAAGATTCAGCAGTAAGGTATGTAAGACGACTTTTAGAGAATTTTGTGTGAGATTTTATTTTCGGTTCGGTTTATTTTGATGCAAGTTGAAAAATTTAAAAATGAATTTCAAAATGATCGAGGTACTTATCAGTCAGTTTCTATTACTTTTGTCTTGTGTTCTACATATGGAATTGCTCTGCAAGTAGGTACCGAGATTTTGCGCAGGTTTTTACCTTCTATGGCTCGTTTTTACCTTCTATGGTACTGCAGCAGATCATGGCTCGCTCTTGATTTTATATTTCTTCAACTGGATAAAGGAATTCCTTCTGAGTTTTGCATAATGAAACTAACTTATTGACAGTGATTCGACTTACTGTCTCTGAGATTATTGTCTAGCAAGCTTAGACTATGGGCCACAACGGTCCGTCTCCTCCCCATACACGTTGGATATAAAAAAGGGAAAATATTAGCATATCTATCTGTACATATAATAAATCTGTGTCAAATTTTTCTGTAAATTTATAATTTTTACAGTATTTTGCAGATAAGCTTTTATTTGTTAAGTTTGTTTTTTCATACCCAGTTTTGATTTTGGAATAGATCTCTCAATACTACATACAATCTTGTTTCACGCCACTATGGAGTTACCCTTGAAGTTTACTTTATTACTGATCTCCTTAATTATGTTCACTATCAAACGCTCTCGTTGACAAGGCAAGACTTTTATAGACCACACTACCACTCGTGTAAAGCTGCATCTTGTTGACGCATAAACTTCGAATATACGTCTACAGTATTCTTTCATCCCACTCGGTATAATAATTTAGTTCCATTACGCACAGAGTAGGCATCTAACGGTATCGGGCAAAAAAGTAGCCATCAAGAGTTCGGGAGCCTCTTCACTAGACTCCACCCAAGTAGGAGTGCTCTTGGTAAGTATTTTCCATAACTTTAAAGGTTCCCACACACTGACACGATTTATCCGCTGACGCTGTGATTATTTTGCAGCGGAACATTCGACTTCGTTTATTTACTAAGGAGAATGACCACACCGACGCGGTGCGTATTCGCTGTTGCTGCGGTTTTGCAGCGTATTTATTCGTGGCGGATTTTGTTCGCGGTTGGACGCGTTTTTCTCGCTTTCCGCTCCAAAATGTCAAAAGTTGAGAAACTGATAGGTAGAACTCGTTCGTCAATATCCTATTTTATTTAAATGGCGGATGATAATTACAAAAACGTTAAAAGAAAACCATATTTCTGTCTTTCTAAGTTGATGTCATAGACCCACTTTCCACATTTTCTTGAAAAGTAAGCAGTCAGCACGAATTATCCGTCGCCGCGACGTCAGCGAATATTTCGCGTCGGTGTGTGGGAACCTTAACGCTTTTTACCCTACGTCTACACTTATGTAACAATGGCAACGGCATTATTGCCATACACAAATTGATAGTGTAGACGCACCAAACGCAAATGGCAATATTGCTCTCAGCAGTGCCATGGCAATTTCTGAGGATAATGTTGCCAGAAAACGAATCGTTTGACAGAAGTTAGCGCTGCTTGTCAACAGGTAGACTAACAGGCCTATTCAGTGCCGGAGTCACAAGTACAAAGTAGGTGGAAAGTCACAATTATCTCAAAATTATGACTCTCCACCTACTCTGTGACTTGTGACTCTGGCGCTAAAAAGGACTGTTAGGTTTTTTTGGTTTGATCACAAAATAAGTGAAAATAAGTGGACTAAAGAAAAAACTATTGAATTAATCAATAGTTTTCACTTCGAATTCACTCGCTAAATGAAAATTGCCTGGCAATCAAATGACCACTCATTGCGATTTGTCATTTAACTCAATGGCAATATTGGCAGCGTCACCAGATAAATTGTCAGTAAGGCGCAGAGTTAGATGCTCGTGTACTACATTAGCGATGTATTTTGCAGCGACTGCGAACTTGGTGTAGTCTATAATTCTATAGGAATGGTTTTGTGACAGTTGTTCAACATCATTCGTTACGACGACGGCTACTGTTCGGTGCATCATTTTTCCGATTCTCTAAAGGTGCTCGTACACGAGCAATTTTTCAAGCAATTAATTGCCCGACGACTATTGACAAAACTAGTGGAGCGATTAATGGAGCAATACAGGGCAATATCATGCTAGTTGCAGCAATATTTCGGCATTGATATAAATAAATAAATAAATATATTGCTGGTATTTTCATACCTATAGTTGCTGTATTCCCACTGACTTGGAAATTTCCAAGCAATTGTCCTTGTTCGGTGATTCAATCGTCAAGTTTTGTTTTGCATTTTGCATTTATTTGTCAAGTTTCGTGTTGTGGTAATGGCTTGGAATTTAAATATTTCATGTTGTATTTTAATTTTTCGATTTGTTTGTCAAGTTTGCTTTCGTGTTGTTCTTAGACTGAATTACTTGTGTGAGCCCTTATTGCTGAATTGCTCAATATCGCTTATCACAATTCACCAACGAGATGGTGAAAAGTTTATCCACATCGTCAAAATTGAATAATATTGCAGCAAATTAAGCAATTTTAATCGCTCATGTAAGAGCACCTTTAGTACCCTAGCTAGCAACAATACACTGTGCCTCCATCTGCACCAAGCTGTAGCGGATGTTGCAACCGCAGCCTGCAAGTGTAGTTGGTACCGCTGTTGCAGTTAGGGTGAGAGCCGGCAAATGACTGGTTGTTGTTGCTGCAACAGAATATTTGTTGCTGTCGTTTTTTATGTGGCGGCAATATCATCGTCAATTTTTCGCGACGATCGCAATGCCGTTGCCTTTTCCACACTCAATTATTTTGTGAAGAGTGTTTTGTGATCTGAGAGACTGGAAGGCCAATACACTACCAGAGCCTTATTATTGTCATCGATAGATTCGCGGAATATTTTCCACGGCAGTGTATAATATATTTAATGCCAAACTTCTGAGGAAAATTCTTCTGTAAATGTAGATTGAACTCAATAACTATTTCTTCGGTTTCACTCCACTGACGCCGGAAAACAATGAAAACATTGCATTAATAAAAAAATTATGACCGACGTTAAGACAAAGCTTGAATTCTTTCTGCAGTTGGGCTTTATATTGTTATGCACATATAATTGACTGCAATTTCGTCATTTACATTTCATTTTCTTGCTCGGTTCATCTTCCACTTTAACTTCAATGTAAAATTGTAGTGTTGATTTTTTTTTTCACTAATCACACATTATCGTTCTTAATCAATTTGGCCGTTAATTTTTGGTGTGATACGTGTGCTAGTTCACTTCTCAGATCCGAAATCGTTCACGTTTGGAAAGGTGGTAATATAACAGCAAAAGGACCAATTCATTCGGCTCAAATGGTATTGGACGGTATGTCATACTTAACGGAAGCAATTAGTAGTATAGGATCACAACCGTCTAAAGTTTTAACCGATTGGGTAGCAGATAAAATAGCGCCAGCATATTGGAAGCCAAATGCAGACATCATTGTAACTAAAGATCAAATTTTTATAAACACGAGCTTTTGAGTTATTATCTTTTTATTGCAGAACTGTTTTGCATGTAAAAAGAATTTTGAAAAGACTGGGCTCAGAAAACACCACTGCCGAGGATGCGGTGAAGGATTTTGCAACGCATGTACAAAACATAAAATGGCAGTACCACATCGAGGTTGGACTGAAGCTGTTCGAGTGTGTAATGACTGCCGACAAGAATTACTGAAGAAACAAGAATATCATTCATCATCAACGTCTGGTAATTGTTGAAGAAACTTATTTACGAATTTGTAGTTTTTATTATTTCATAAATTTATTCTATTTTTAATTATATATGTAAAAAACAAACTTACAAAAAATGTAGCCGTTAAGCAAACAGAAACAAAATTTGAACAAAAATCATCTACCGCAGGACCATATGTCGATGAAGCCGATGTAATTATGCGAAAGTATAGCGAAGCTGTTTTCAATACACTTAGTTCGGTTGCATCGGTTCTAGAATATCCAAAAGGTTTGCGCAAACATTTCCACGTCACCGACACGCTAATTGAATTTGAAAATATTTCAGATTTAATAAAAGACTCGGCCAGGCCATCGTATTGGGTGCCAGACAGTGAAGCTCCACACTGCTCAATATGTGATATTCTGTTCGGGACAGCCGAAGAATTAGAAAATGCAAAAACCAGCGGTACTTTAAAGGATCACAGTCCATCGCATAGCAGTCGAAGTATGAACGGATGCGATTTTCGTCGTCATCATTGTCGCGGATGTGGTCAAGCTGTATGCGGTTCATGTTCGCTAAATCGTCGTCCTGTACCAGAGCGTGGATGGTCTGTAGACGTACGGGTCTGTGATGCATGTGTAGATCCTAAGCCTAAATCCGAATGATATACTCGCATTATTTGAAAGGCATATTGTATTTGTTGGAAAATGTGATATTTAATTAAAACACAAAATGAAGAAAAAAATAATAACGAAATGGTAAGTTAAGATTGAAGAAAACACACAAAATCAATGTAAGGAAAATTTTATTCGTTCGTTATCCGATTTTGTTCGTATCAACTGTATAATTTCACTAGCCAAGATGTTGAGTAGTTTAAAAAATAATAAAAGAACCGCATAGCCAGATGTGGATATTTGTAAGAATTGATTACATTATCCTGCAATTTGTAACTGGAACGGGAAGGTATTAATATGATGAAAAATGTGTGCATTGAATCCTAAATACTGTATCCGTTTTTAATGTAAAGTCGATTTTTTTTATATTTTTGTTATTAATTAGTCACAATTCTGTTCCCGAGTTTCATCAAACCTAATTTTGGGACTATTAAACTATGTAAAGAAAAAAAAAACTATATTTTTTGTAGAAGTAAGTTAGAATATTCCCTCAAATAATTGAACTACATAGTGTATCGTAAGATTATAGTGAAAACGAGTTTATGGTATTGTTGTGGTGGGTTCAAGTATCACGGACTCATCGCCAGTAGGCTGAATGAAAATTAGATCCAGAAGCAGTGCCTTTATAATCTGAATTTGGTGAACAATGAGCGACTAATTGAATTATGTTCAAAAACGATAATATCTCTGGGGTGTTACTCAACCAGCCAGCGTGAAACACTTCGTCCAAAAAGCATGTGTTCTTCAGTGGAATGAATGTGATCGAAACAAAGTCGAATTTAGAACCATTGATCAAGTGATTATTTGAACTACGCGTGTCTAAACTGTTATAATGATGAATAGAACTTCCAGTTAAATAAACACAACTATTTCATGTTCTTCTTTGAGCAGCAGTTCAAATATTCTTCGTCTTTTGTTTTTAATGAAATACATTTTATAATTTCATTGATCTTTCGTCAGTCTACTTGATCACTCCAGCATCTAATGACCTTATTCTCATAAATTCAAGGTGTCCGGTTCTTGGTTGGCACCTTTTTCTGGCAGAAACATCAATAAAACGCAAACTGTTCGAAATCACTATTTTCTTTATTTTTTCCTGGTTTTTTACATGTGAAATTTAAGTTTAATACGTTTTCAACAGTGTATCTGCAAAATGGCGGCACTCATGCTCCAAACATTGTGTAAGGCTTTTACTGAAGTTCGTTCATTTTCCCTTTAAGGCATTGCCACAGGAATTTAGAGGATGCGGGTGCGAATGTTGTCTTTGAGGGGTGTTAGGGTTGTGGAACGGTCGTTGTAAGTAATAGATTTTAGATATCCCCACAAGAAATAATCGCAGGGCGTCAAATCAGGAAAGCGCGGTGACCTGTTCAAATCGCTTCTCGATGTTTTCTGGGGTAGAGACAGTTCTCTGAAGCCCTCATCTTATCGTGGACACATTTCCGCTATCATGGATGGCAATAGCCCACGCAAGAAGTTCGATTTCGAACGGGAACTCGACCGCGGGGGCGATATTGAACTGTAAACGAACAGACGATCGATAGGTTGTTTGAAAAATAGGCCACTCCATCTTGGCGACTGAAACCATGTGCTAATAAACCTGTCTTTCCCCTCTTTAGAACCACCCCACTATCAGCCCTCTACGACCGCTAGGAAGGGAATAATTAACTTTCCAAAGCCATGCGTCTGCCGCGCACCACCCTGTATTGTGAGAAAAATAAATGTTCTATTGCGCGTGGGTTAATTTTCAATATCGGTGGAGATACCGGGAGCTAAAAATTGTATTTTGAAGTAAATTACTCAATATCGGATACAGCTACATCATCGACGCTTACATCGCGTAAAAAGCAATTCGATTCCCTAAAGAACAAGGTACAACATTTTAAAGTGTTAAGTGAAACATGATGTACTACGATTCTAAGAGTTTTAATGTCTGCATTCGTTTTATGAAAATGTATAGTGTTTCGCCTATAGGTTTTTTTTTATCGTTTGTTCAGTGATGAGCAATTTTTTCTTTTATTTTACATTCGACCCACTGGTGATAACCGAATCTTGTCTCTTCGTTGCTGCCTCTACCGCGCATTGATCTACGTATGTTTTTTGAACGTTACGAAAGGTTGATTTGATCGGTAGTGTCTGCATGCAGTACATTATGGCCTAGACTAGCCCGGATTACGAGCATATTTTCCTTCCCTCCAGAGTCTACTAGTATGACCTGACGGACTCGAGTGATTCGTGATGGATAGCCAAACATTTCTGCGTGTACACTTCCAAATACGGTATGAAAAAAAGTATAAATAATTAAAAAAATAATTCATATTGCATTAAATTATAGTTTGCGCAGCGATTGATGCTCATTACGGGTTGCTCTGTTGTTGTTAGGCTTCCAGTTTGCGAGAACGCCTCTCCCGCTCTTGTCATTAGGACACGAACTACCGCACATAACATTATATTGGAGTATGAACATTATAGGAAGTTGAGATGTTTATTTTCAGGAAATTTAAAAATTGTAAATGAGAGGAATCCAGTGTAGAGCTTTCTATACTATTCTAATTGTTTATTGGAAAGTTGTGGGCTCTCTCTGCAAACTTCGATGTCATTGATAAGTGGGTCTGGTTGTCAAGATATGAATAATTTATAACGAAATGAAGATAACGATTGGCATTCGTTTTGTTTTATTTAGGATATCAAGATTTGTAGTATCACAAGATTTTTCTGATCAAAAATACACCTATATAGCTTTTGCGTCAGTCATTTATCACAAAAAAACATTATAACACTAAATAAGATACTGCACAAAAATTAAACCATCTAAAAAACGGATAACAGGCTTCGATTCAGTGCTCCGGTATTCAGAATAAAACAAATTTAATGTCTTATAGCGTACAAAAAAAAATTTAGTTTGATTCAGTGCTGCCAGAGAGCATTTGAATGTACCTTGTATATTTTTTGTTTTGTTTCGTGCAAGATTTTTTCTTTTGTATTTAAATGACATGTTCCGTTCTTTTATTTATTTATTTCTTTCTGATTTTATGTATAAACTTAAATAAGACAAAAAACCTCAAATTTAACAATAAATAAAACAACGAGAAAACTTGCATACAATTCTTTCTTTAAGGCGGTAAACGTGTTTTTAATTAAAAATATATTGAACTCACGATATTTAGTAAGGCTATTGTGTAATAATACCCTAGCTGGAATACTGAACTGAGACTTGTACTTTAGTTGAGAATAAAGTAGAATGGGAGGGAAGTGCACATATAGTTTGCCCTTTGTAAAAGAAGTTTGTTTGGTTGGCGATACCTCTAATTATACTCTAGATGAAACCATAGCTTAATTCAGCCCGAAAAGTTTGTAACGCATAGAACTGAGCCTTGGACGAATGAAAGCTGTATACATATTTAATATATTACTAGTTGTGTGTAAAAATCTTCAACTACGATAACCCAAAAACGCGTTGACATAGAAAGTTAAAATGGAAAAAGTGGCGCTAAATTCGTTAACGGGCAATATCCATTCACACCTTCATTTACCTCACATAAAAGAGTGCCCAAATGTATGACTACGAGTATAAAGAAAATCTAATTAGTCCTTCGCGTAACAGCCAAGTCACTATAATTCAGGTAGTCGTCCAATCACGAATTTCGGAATGTAGAAATTAGTTTTAAGTGAAAACAAAATTAAAGTTTACTAGTCAGCAAAAAACCCTTCTGCTCCTTCCGGTAGCTCTCATACAAAACAACCTTAAAGACACTATGAATTTGAAATTTTATACATATTTATTTTTAAATGGTGCCAGCGAAATCGATAGATATGCTAAAAATAGAGTGAGTCCTTCTTGCACCTTCAATGTGAAAATCCCTGAAAAGGGAACATTTTACTTTCGGTTATTTTACCAGCGCACTGAAATTATTATCTTTTATTATACTTTCGAGTAACAACCTAACGAGAGTTGTTAATAAAGGACAAACTACATGCGCACTCATAGTGAGACCCCATCTTTTGAAATGTCATTAAAAAACTTCTTCTACGGAAACACTACTAATCAAATACAAATATGCCGACGACATAGATATTTTGGAACGATTGATAGCCAACGCTGAGGAGACATTTATGAAGTCTGGGACGTCAGCTAAGGAAGACGGTTTACGGGTTAATGAGCAAAACTCAATGTTTTAAAAATGAGAGTACAAATAGTTAAACACATTTGAGCGAAGGATTCTACGACAAATCCTAAAACCAGTAAGAAAGCTCTGACTGGCGAATTCGGTTGAACAGACTGTACAACTGTGGGGAGGCGTTTTGCGGCCAAATCATTAAGGACGAAAAAAATACCTTTCACAAATTGAATTCGACCCAAGAACACTGGTTGTCACTTTGATTCCTGTAAAAGAACGAAAAATCGAAATGGTAGCCCGTCGTCACGAAAGGTGCAGATCCTTCCGGGCGTATTACGGAACTCGACTCGACGAAAAGACGCACATTCTGCGACTATGAAACTCGACGACGGCCTAAAAAGCACGAGTAAACAGAACTGCGTATTATGAGAGCCGATCGAGTGAGTATTTACTTGTAAGAAATGTCAAACTCACTTGACTACTGAAAATGAAGTGACTTTCCAATTGTCGAGTTTCATAATACCAACTTTTCTCGAGTCGAGTTCAAACGTGAGTGAGTTACTCACTCGGCTCGAGTTTCGTAATAGTCCCGTTCGACTCGAAATAATGGTAGCAACTATCCTTCACCGAATATTGCCATTGCGAATCAAGTCCTTATACACCAACATTTATTTATTTGTATGGTAGAGTCTTAAGAAGCCTCACTGCTTCTCGAACCACGACCTAAGAGGTATTTTGTCCCTGTACACCAACATAGCTGGGAGAACGCCAATATATCAAGTAAAACGCATCCTTATGCAACCTCTATGATACAACCCCTATTGATTGCAACTAAAAATAAGATACTTTTCTCCGGCCGTTCGAAACTTTTCATTTTTTGTCCAAGGTATAAAAAAGAAAGTTTTGAAAAGCCTAACAATTTGCATTATGCGATCATCGATTCGAGAGTCACATAGAAGCTGAAGAATGGTACGTTCTTCACTGCAACATGTAACGGGTCTTATGTTCTTTTCAAAGCAAACAATCAAAGTAACATAAAATATATTTTTTTTATTTATATTTGAACTAAACTAAATGAAAAACACAACATAGTACATTTTATATGTATAAAAATATAATAATTTTTCCTATCTAAGGCTATCACGCAGCGTATTGAAAAGCGAAACAATTTGAAGTAGGAGTTTTGAATAAGCACGGTATAATTTCGAAAAGTTCATAGGTTTGATTCATAAAAATAATCTATTGAGTTTGTAACGTTATTAGAAAAAATTCTCCTTTTCAATTTACTGAGCGATATTTATGCATAAGATTCAAAGAATTCTTTAGAATTATTGAAATTTAATTGAATTAAAACTTTAAATTGGTTATGTTATTTACAATCAAGACCGACTACCAGTCTGCGTTCTTGATATCAAACAAACTATACTCCCTTTTAAGTATTTGATGTGTTTTTTTATCAAAGTCAAATTTAATTCCATTCTCTTTGAAAAACAAAAATTTACGCAAAAACATCCGATTTGTCTCGTGTACATTGGGATGACTTAAATACTCGTTTAACGGCATCCAGCAAACTTTAGCGATTTCACGCTCACATCGTTTAATTTCGCTGGATTTTGGTTTCAAGCCAATTACAACGTAAATATCGGAACATCCGAATCCACCACCATGAGCATGTCTCAAACTAATCAACGATTGATATTCGGTTTCGATTCCAGTTTCTTCGTGAACCTCACGAACAACAGCATCAGGAAGATATTCGCCTATTGGAAAAAGAAATATAATGATAATTTGTTAAGTTTTATTTGTGTGCTTGGAGTCAGCTAATCCAAAGACGTCTGTTCAAATCACACGGAATGACGATGGTGATCTATGAAAAACATGATACTGGAAGCAACAATGACTTTTATAAAGGACGACACAAGATCTGCTTACCTGGTTCGACATAACCACCAGGCAGTTTCCAGCTACCCGGGATCATTGCATACTTATCGCTAACGACTAGTACCTCATTATTTTCGTTCACTACAATTCCACCGACACCAAGCATAGTATGGGCATAAGTAGGAATATTTTCGGACTCGTCTTCCGGCAACCATTTGTACATCATGACGAACCCCTTTTTGGCGTGATGGAAATTGAAGCCTTTCTTGAATGAAAATAATATAGAAGTCGTGTATTATTTCAACGATTATTTAATTTTTTTGCTGGAAATACCTTGGCCAACTCCGGAACACATTCGACATTTTCAGTTCGGACTTTGAACCATATTCCACGGCGTTTTGTTTCCTTCCAAAATTCCAAAGACTCTGTAATCGACAAAAGAAACTTTCATCAGGTATCATTCACGAATGGCATTATTGTTGCGTCATGATCCTCAAATGGTTCGCGGCTTAGGACAAGGATGCGTGTGGTCAAATGAATATAACGTTTGCATGTTCTTTTAGGGTTGATAAAATGATCGTCGCTGAAACTTCTCTTAAATCGATATGTCTTTCTAAGAACAAAGCCAAAATCTCTTCTATTTCTGGGTCACAGCAGCTACGACAAAGATTATTTGCCTCGGCGCCTAGTCGTCTAGTGTCTCCTGCCTTGTGTACTCCAATTAAAATGCTAAGATCTTTCCTGCTCAGACACATTTGCTTTTCCAGTGATCATATTCAGGCCAAGGAGTTTTTGATATTGATCATGTGGTTTGACAATCTATTGCCTGCCCACTACTGCAAGCAGATTGAATCGATATATTGTTGTATGGATCCGATGGGAATAGCAACATGGTGGTATTTCAATAGTGAGCTTAGGCTGGAGCCTACTCGAGCGAATTCATCAATTGGCTCGTTCCCCTGGATTCCAGAGCCAAACAGAGGATAATAATGTGCAGTCTGTCGGTAGAATAAATAGCGCCACGATATCGTCTATCTAGTTTATATCGTGTTATCTTCGAACGAGGGGCTTTTTGTTGCAAGTCCATTCTTCGTGTTGTTCATTTATTAATTCTGTACGAAAAATACTTGATGTTTTACGTCAAAGGTTCAGTGATCAGAAATTGCATTGGCTTGTCTGATCTCTCAAGTCTCGACCCTTAGTAGCGTTGAGTTAGATAACATGCTTAGATTAAGAACTTGCCTTCCAATTCTATTCACAAATTGGGTATTACATAATAAATTGAAATAGTGATTTCATCACACTATGCAGTACAGTTTCTTATCGGTTACCATATCTACGAGTTTATCCAATTCTGCCGGAGGTGAGGGCTTGTACTAAGACAAGTATGCAGAGATCCAGGCGGATGTATCTCTTGTATCTGGTAACAGTGCGATCGCAGTGTATCAATGATTCTTGGATTAGCGTGATGTCAATGTGGCCTTCGTCAAATAGCGCTGACCGAGTCCCCTTTGCAGTGGTAGAGATTAATTTGGACAACCCATAATGGACACGATTCTCGCTCGCCTGTGGTTCAGAGACGTCATCCTTGTTCTTCTCCATCCAAGTCCGCTTCTTTTTCCCAGGAACTTTAACCTTAATGTTTCCAAGACAAAATAGGTACTCAGTCCGAGTTGTCCTTGATATTTCGCACTGCACCGGGACATGGGTGGAGGTTAAATTACCCGTCTTTCCAGCTATTTCTGCTTTGGCAATGCATATCTCGTCTGACGGGATGTTCGCGTTTTGCCGCCGGAGAGCAATTTGAACCACACCGGGTCGAATTAAAGGTTCGGGAATAAAAAGCGCTATCTAGATTTGATCGCACTAGAGGACTTTGAGTCACGCTCCTTCCCAAAGCTTCCCTATTGTAGTGATCTACAATCAGGTCAGAGCATTCTGGACTTGGAAGCGATTGATATACATTCGTATTCGATCGCTGTTACAATATTCCGAAGCCATCCCATTAGCTTCTTCATAGATGTTTATGACCCGTTTGAAAAACTCCATAGACACAAATGACCAACAGTCGTTTGAGATTATCGTTTCAAGAAATGGGACAAATGATATTTTATGTCCATCAATAATATAAACATTTAACTTGCATTGCTTGGCAACAAAGGGCATTTTTATTATAAAGTGGGGTCATGCCTTCACCACAGAATGATAACGCTCGCAGTGGCGTTTTATGTTAGCCACGTTTGCTTTGAAGAAACATTATAAAAGTGCCTCGCATTCGTTGTTAAAACAATGATGTTCTTTTTCTCAATGTTTGTTTTATTTATACGGCGATAGGGATATTAACCTTGTCTGATTGTGCTATAGAAACTACTCTCAATTGTTAAATAAATCAAATAAAACCACTTTAATTATGTGTTAGAAAACGGAGTATTAAATCGAAAAATCCTTCCGCGATTGACAAAAAATGTTCCTAGTTACAATTAAAGAACTACGAGGTGCACTTCACTCAATTGCAAATATTACGTAATAATTGATTAGATTAACTTGTTTAAAGAAGCGAAATAAGTTTAATTGAATAGCGAAACTCACTCTCTAGTTTTGTATTGAAATTATCGTTGAAATGAGCCTCTGCATTCGAATCAATTGTGATGCCATTAAATCGGTCTACAACTCCTTGAAAAAGTCCAGTCGGTGTATCCATAATTTGAATAGGTCTTAAAAGAGCGTAGCTAATAAAGGTCTATGTTCAGCCAAGTCTGTTTCCGTAATGAACCTTACCTGTGAAATAAGTTTCCAGTTCGGTTAGTTCCAGGCGAAGGCTTCAGGCTCGATAGCGTGCGTCCAAGAATAATTTCATAATATGGCAACAGATTCGAATTCAAAAGCTTTACCGTATTTTTAAACATTTAAAAATTTAAGAGATGGTTACGAGGCTCTCCAATTCGACATCGAGTTGTTATGACTGGAGAAATGTGGAATTTGAACGAGATTCTTTTGTGATTTGAACAAAAAACCGAAATGGACAGTTTTAAATGTCGTTGTGAAAGAAGACGTTGGCGAAAATACAAGGAAAGAATTTAATTAATTTGAAAACCGATCAAAACTTTTATTCGGCTCAATGAAATGCTGACAGGCAATTTTCTGTTCGTCTGTCAAAATATTGCAAAAAAACAACCAAACTGCATTTGAAATCAGCTGTTTCATTCAACATGCAAACTCGAGACACGAACCAAAACTAAGACATTAGAATTCAACCCAGTTTGTAGTTCGCAGATTTGCCACAGTTTTTCATAGCCCAGCAGACAGATGTAAGCACCTTCCCAGTTGGTCGCGTCTGCAAGAAATCTCGCAGATTTCTCGAAGACATATCGGTTTGTCTCCGAGATTTCTGCGAGACGTCTTATGGGAAAAACAGACGGTATCGAGACAAATGCACCCCGAAATCTCGAAGACATGTCTCGCAAATGTCTCGATAGCAAATTTTTGTTTACTGCAGCGCCATCTGTTTTATGATAGCGTGTTGTGATAAAAGCTCGTACTCGTATGAATATTTCGCGGAGATTGCCATCGGCTTGAAAAGAGGAAGGGGGTTATAAAATGAAACGTGCAGGCAGGGGCGAAGTGCTATATTATAAATATACAAGACTAATAACGTAGTGACACATTTCATCACTACACATCGCACTTGTGTCGTTTTATTGTAACCGCACTTGAACTGTAACTTTTAGCGTATTTAATTTTTACCGTGTAAGGCGCGGATGACATTTGCTGCGCTCGGAATGATGCGGCTGTTTTTTGCATTAGAAATAGATCGTGGTGGGGTTTATATTGCTATTTCTTTCTATCTAGTGATGAAGAAAGATAAGCAATATGATTCCTAGGCTCAAACCATCGAGATTATGTCTCTTAAGAGACAAGCGACCAACTGGGTTGAAGTCATCAAAATTCTAAGTTTGCAACGGATCATATTGATTTTGATTCTGCACACCCGGTAATGATACGTGTAGTGTGTGAGCGTAATTTTTTAATAGAAGGAACAAGAATAATGCAGTTATGACATTGGCTATTTTTGTGGCTTTTAAGCGACTAGTAAATCCAAATGGAGAGGGATAGAAGATGTAACATACAATTTAGACTTTGGTGTGAGAGAGACAGTCCGAGTAGTATAAAGTGAGTACTGTCAAACTGTCAAACAGAAGATCAGCTGTTTACTTCTCCACATTATTCTACACAAAGATTTTTTCATTGTGGAGATGGGAGAGATATATAGTAAATTTGCGAATGAAAATTTTCATCGAGGTCCGTACTGAGCTTTATTATGTTTTGGTCTAAGACCGATTATGTGCCAGTACCAGACTGGTTCGGTTTCGTTTGGTTCGTACCAAAATCAGAACCAAAATAAGTCCAAATGGACTGGTCCGGTTTACATTTGTGCGTGCGACCGAACTGTTTTTTTTGGTCTTTTTAGACTGGTCTGGTCTGCACGTAAACGCAAACAATGTAACCCGTAAGTCACAACGGCAACGCAAGCCGGCGCAGCCTAGGTGTCAAAAAGTTGAGCACAGTGTACTTCTTTTGTGGTAGTCACAACGGAAGCAGCTTAACGCAGCCATCAAAAAAAGTTCGCCAACTCTTAACTTTTCCGTAGCCCGTAATTAACCTCAAAATTAAAGAGTGATTTTGTTATGTTTAACACGTTGAATCTGTACTTTATGTGCCCCGGACTAAATTAAAATTAGCTACAAAATTGTTTCTAGTTAGTTCGCTGCTTCGTATATACGAATATGAACACTTTTGTGAGAATTTCAAATTAATTTAAAACTCAACCTGACGCAGAGAGTGAATAGTTATCTGACTTGATGATTTATTGGAGACGTCAAGCTGCGCCGTGCTGCCGCATTCTACTTTGTATGTGACTCAAGCACTCTTGCGACTGCACGAGCTATTTCATTGATTGATTTTTTGGTGGGGATAGAGGCTCGTCGCAAACGTTGAGTGTAAATGCACCATGAAGCTTGTTGCAGGGCCGTCCTAAGATATTCGGTTTCAGAACTGAAAGACAAACCAGGAGACTATTTGGCACGTTTTTATATTTAAGTTGTCAGTCACATAATAATCTACACCGCCTCTCAGCATTATACGCGTACCGGATTTCTACCCATTAAATAATATAGACTATTAGCAGATTATTTTTGATGTTATTCCTGTTACTTTGTTGAAGAGACTTGTGGATTGGTTTGAAGTCATGGGCGTTACAGACTGTTCCTTATATTTAAGTGGGTAAGGAGTGTTAGTAAAATATCAGGTCTGAAAATTCACAGGAAACCTTCAATTGGAGGAGGGCGATACTGGAAGAAAGCCTTGGTGAGGGCGCAATATAGTACGATATGCTCCATTGTTAGCGGCTGCTGGCAACTGTAGACTCATGATTAGAGATGGGTAAAGCAGTTCCTTTTAGTGAGTGAGTTAACTCCGACTCACTCACTTGAAGGAACTAGAGTCACTGTATAAGAACTAACACAAACATCCATTATCATGAGTACGGACAATGACCACTTTTAGTACATATTTAGTAGTCTAAAAACCTGCGAATTTAAAAAATCGCAGGTTTCTTAAATGTCATAGTTTTAGTGTGTATACGTGTAGCAGATGGATTTTGATTGACGTTTCACGGAATCGAGATATGTCTCATGAAATGACAACTAAATACAGCGTTTATCCACTTTAGTGTAGATCCTTAAAATGAAAAATCGAGCCAACTGCAAAAAAAGTTTCAAATGAAACACACATATTCCGTACTCAAGATAATGGATGTTTGTGTTAGTTCGTATGAAGTGACTCTAGAAGGAACTAGATCAGTGAACTATTTCGAGTTCCTTTTGAAGCTCAGAGCGAATGTGAAGACCTAAAAAAAAGGTCGTCACTTCTCACTTCCGCGGCGAAGAGGAAGTATAAGTTCCATTTCAAGGTGGGACTGAATGTGATGACTTAAAAACAAAGGTCATCACTCACGAAGAAACATTTGTCAAGAGCTTCACATCGCAAAAGAACTACTTCCTTTTCAAGCTGTGTCACGTGGCTAGAGGAAGTACAATTGTTCAAAAAGAGTTAGTTCAGTTAGTTAGTGTGAATGTAATGACCTAAAAAAAAATCCTCACTTCCGCAGGGAAGGAACTCATTCCTTTTCCAAGTTGTGTCACGTAGCAAGGATGTGCAGTTCTCTTCAATGAACTGTTCTTTTGGAACAGTTCACTCATGAACGACCCATCTCTACTCATGAACGACCCATCTCTACTCATGAACGACCCATCTCTACTCATGATATTGAAGTCAACTTTGTAAATCAGAAAGTTTTCTTTTCTAAATATTATAACAAAAGTCTTAATTTAATGCGCATTTATTTATAAGTGCAGAGCTTAGATATGCATATGGTACCGTTGATGTTTTAAGTGTTTTTTACTTCTTACAGAAGAACAATATGTAGATTTTGTACCAACGTCCTAAAACAATGGTCCAGAACAGAAGGTAATTCCGAACATGGATACAACAACCGTAAGAACTGCGAGATAGCATATCTGAAAGAGTTTCACTATCGTCACTAGTCTTAAAAAAGTTTCGAATTTTACCTTGATTGACTTATAACTCTAGAAATGTATATACTCGTCATGCATACTAATATTCATATGGATGATGTATGTAAGTACGTATATGTGTATATACCAATCCGTATAAAGTTTAAATTTTTAAGCATGAATCCTTCCTCATGGAAATCGTTGTCAGCCGATTTAAATTCGCTTTCCATTATGAAAATTTTATGTGCAACCGGAACTGCTGCAATACGTAGCACCTATCTTATTAATTGAATTATTCAATGAAAATTTAGCGTTGATACGCGATTTTTCTCTTCGATACGTTATTAGCTCATCGATTGAATACGGACATGCAATACAACAAAACTGTATTGTCATCAAGGATTTTATAATTTCTTGAAAACCCCTTTTCGCGGACAATGTGCAGTGAAGATGATCATCGTTTTTTTTAACCTTACCATATATGTAATTATCAGGATTACAGTCCTGGCGGCTTGATGGATTTAGTTGACCTAAATTCGAATTAGTTTCGATTTGAAAGTTCATCAGTAGGAACAGTATTCTAACGCACTTACAATGGTAGACACCTACGCTCCAATACAAAATCTTTGGATTATTTGGCGAATAGCAGGATTGGTTCCCACCGAGCGATATCGTACTATCTATTTAATATATTCATTTTTTATTAACATCTTCATAACGATCTACTTGCCCATATCGGTGGTTCTGGCACTATTGCAAATGACGACGATTAAAAGTGTTATGGAGAACCTATCTTTTCACATCGCCATAATCGTAACAAGTTGTAAATTTACAGCCATCTACTTATCGTTGGATAAGCTAAACGAGATCAAGACGTACATTGGAATTTTGGATAAGCAACCGAAAGGAATACGGCAGGAAATTCGACTTAAGGCCATGATAAAAACCGCAAATAGATTTTTCTTTACTTATCTGATAATGTTTAGTTTAATTGTTATATTCGTTGCACTTGCTGCAGTAGTTGCACCGGAGAGGCAACTTATTAGCGACGCTTGGTTTCCATTTGATTGGAATGCATCAGATCGGATCTATTGGGCCACTTTTGTTTATCAATTTATTGCGCTCTTTTCACAAATTTGCCGCGGAGTTGCCAATGATGTGTACCCGCCAATGTATCTGATGGTCATTTGTGCACATTTCCAAAATCTAATTGATCGCATTGCGTCCGTTGGACATAATCCTAATGTTGTTAGTTCAGATGAAGTTTATAAAGAACTAATCGATTGCATTAAGACACATGGTGTAGTGATGAAGTAAGAAATATGTTACATATACTAAAATAAGTGGATTGAATCTAATTAAGGCAATTTTTTTACAGCATATTCAACAATTTACAAATTGCCATTTCAATTACAATGTCAATGCAGTGTTTAGATACAGCGATGATGCTCAGCATTTCTACTGTAAATATTCTCTACTTTAGCGAAAATTTTATGGAAATCGTTGGAGTGGTGATTTTTAACGTTGGAGTTATAATGGAGATTTTACCGTGCTGCTACTATGGTGACAAATTTTTGGAAATAAGCAACCAAGTTGTTACTGCTTTGTACTCGACCAATTGGACGAATCAGCCGAGAAAATTTAAGGACGCCCTCATTATATTTATGGAATTAAATCAAAAGGAGAGGGTCATTATGGCTGGCAATGTTATATGCATAAATTTGGCAACATTTCTTGCGGTTAGTGTATTGTTTTTAATAATGAATTAAATAATTTCTAACTTATTCTTATTTGCTTAGATTATAAAATTTACATACTCACTTGCAGCATTCGTAACTCAAATGAAATAATTAGGAAGACGTACATCTTGTTATCAAAGTTTTCTTAAATTTTATCAAAGAAATTTAAATTTAAATTTTGTATTCCACCGTGTACCAAATTATATTCTAATAGTTAAATCACATATTACACGTTTCTGGTAGATTTCGGTTTTTTATTATCAAAACGCACTAATTAAAAAAAAATAGGAGTTGGTTTTAATTTGATTTCTTTAGAACATTCCTTTTTTAATGTTATTAATACAATTACAATATTGCGTACAATAATTGTTATTGGATGTAATGGACTTTAGTAAAGACATAAAAAGATTTAAATGAAATTAATTCAATTTCAGTAACACATCAAAAATTAAGAAAACTTGGTAAACAATTTTATTTAACTTTGCACATTGTTGTTTAAAAAAGAATATAATTACTTTATAATAACTTACTCAAAGGTTGGATCTTTCATTATTGTGTTGTTTTCAGTGTTGTTCAAAAGTTGTAGTTCTACATTGTTTACAAAGAAGCTAACGTTTTAGACAAGAGTTTTAGATCTCATCAACCGCTTATGCTGGTATGTAGGTGAAAGTTGAAATTTCTACAGAAGTAGGATACCCAAACCAGAAAGCAAGAACTTGTGGATACATAGGTAGAGGAGAATGGGAGTGGGCTGAAAGACAAATCGCCCAAAATGATTGAAAATCCCGAGAGAAACTATAGTCTCCATTATCTTTGCTTATACGCAACGAATAATTATTTGTTTAAACAATTGTAGTTTTTTCTTTATTAAGGACTCCGATTTGGTTGCTACTCGAAACTAAAAGGCAAAATCATCAGTGTTTAAGTTAAACGGGGAAAAAATAAATTTTCTGTTTTCGATTGATTATAAAAAATGTATACTTTTCCCGAAAAAACAAGACAAGTTTCGACAATTGAAGACCAGGAAGTGCCTAAAAATAAATTTTGAAATTAAAATGCACACGCTGAATACGAGAACCCTTCATTGCACAAAGATTACAAGTTTCTCTGATAAAACGATTGCTCGTCAGTTTATTTTATTGTCAAATGATAACAATCAGTGCTGCCACCGATATTTTATAAGGTATAAAAAAAAAATTGTAGTGTGTTGTTAAATACCCTGTAAATATGTTGGTAATAAGTATGAAAGAAAAGAAAACATTATTATACACAAAAATACTAATTTATTTATGTTAAAGATTTTATTTCAGATATGTATTCAAGTTCACCTAAGCTGGTGATTTCTACTGATGAAAATATGTATAATATAGGTACATACTTTGAAGCACATTTAAATACTGCCAGAAAATTGATCTCCGCCGTTTCAGCACCATCTATTGCTCGATGAGCAATCTGTCAAATCGTGACAGAATGATGACACGATGAACTGCGTACCACCAAACAGAAAGTCGTCTCGAAAATCGAGTTGGAAACATTTTGCCAACCTTTTTTCGAGTACATTTTATATGGGTGGCAGAATTTTGCACGAAGTCCGCACTAGGCTTAAAATCTGGCGAACAGGGAGCGTGGGGAAGCAATTTGAACACATTGATTCGGCCACGGCGATAACCGAATGTGTGAACCGGTCATTGTTTTGATGAAACCACACATTCATACTTCAAGGACAGCCCTCGTATCACGCACATTTCGATTCCCGGCATAATCATCAATAATAAACGAGATTGTCAACAAAACACCTAAGCAATTAATCAACACAGCAATCTATCTCAATAACAGGCTTTAGAAAAATTACAAGCAGTTAATAATTCAGAACTGAAACACAAACCATTATATATGAAGTGCTAAGGAGCACTTTCATGGATATTCGTTTTCAAAATAAAGCAACAATGTAGTCGAGCAACACTAGCACGGTGTCTAACTTAATCAATAAAATTATGCCATTTCGAGTTCTCATGGGTAATAATTGTAGTTTCAATAATTACAGTTTCGAATTTGGTACTATCAAGTTCTCATCTCGCAACAGTACCATACTTAAATATTATTTCAGGACCTATTTGAGTATAAACTTACTTGTTAATCAGCGGGGGTGTATGAGTGGTTTGAATGATGGTGGTGGGAAAGGAAAGGAATAATTCTAATTTTTAAATCCCAATAACCGATACTAGTAGACCGTTAAAACTGGACGTATTTTAATGGCCATTAAAAATTTGCACACATAGCAAAACTTGAGTGGTTATATGCAGCACCGTTCACTGCAATATGTTTGATTTGATCATTGATCGCATCGAAGTCGGAGCAAAGTTATCTTTACTCTTCTCTAGTCGGTCGTTCAGTATTCACTCACTGTACTCAGTTAATCAGTTAGTCGTTCTTGGATCAGTAGTCACTCAGTGTCAGTAAGCAGTAAGTCGTTCAGTTGTACATGTTAATGTGGGATGGCTCCTTAATTTAGCTGTTCAGTAGTCCTCACTTCAGTAATCAGTTAGTCGTTCAGTTGTGCTAGCGTATTTCTATAATGGATTGGAACAGCAATATACAGAAACTTTCTCTTATAGTGGAATAGTGGAATTCTTCTCGCACCGCGAGAAACTGAACCGTATCAACAACTTAAAATACTTTTTAAAAATAATTCGCCCAAAAAGTTGATGTTTGATAGGTTCAGATTATTATTATTTGTAATAAAAAATATAATAAATAAATAATCTAGAGTATGCAATATTTTGGTCATTTTCATTTTTTTCCTTTTTTCCCTTTTCCTTTCGATTTTTTCTTTTTCTTCTGGCAGTACCGCCGCCAAGCCATCTGTATTATTTTGGCAGCCCGATTCATCATAAAAAGTAGCAAATTCTCTTGTTGTGATTTTCGTTCCTCAGCTTCCCGCATCGCGATAACTGCATTATATTGTTCTTCTTGTCTATCGTATTCCAGCATAAATTCATCAAATTCACGTGTTTTGTTATTAAGTTCAGTATTAAGGAGCTCGACTTCGCGTGTGCGTTCACCGATATCGTTATCGTATTTTTTTATCCAACCTTTAAGTTGGCTAAGAATTCGCGCTCTAAAAAAAAGAAATAGATACTAATTATACTTACAGTATAGTAAATCAGTCATGTCATTAACTGAGTATGACCGAGTAATTCGTTGAAGTGACCGATTAAAATGATTCGGTTGAGTGATTTCGGTCACTTCGGTCATTTGAGTAATTTCTGTCACTTCGGTCATGATTCGGTCGAATTGGCAGTACTATCAGAACTGTGACTAAAATGACTCGAGACATAAGAATTTTGGCAAAATGACCGACTTGGTCATTTGGCCAAAAGGCTCCTGAAGCGAGTGCTAATAGGGCAGTAGGCAAACTACGCAAGTAATGGTGAAGACTCGGTTAATGAAGATAGTAAAGCCATATTCAAAATTAGCAGCAGGAGGACGCGGTCTTAGGATCGAGACGATTGGAGGTGACATATTCTCAAGGAATAGGTCTAGATAAAAACATGTTTAATTTCATATCTTGAACTGGAAAAAAAATATCCTTTTTGAAGGAGTTTCATATGGGAGGCGGAGCAAGGACTCACTCGATTTCTTACATATTCATCCTTTTCCTTGGAACCATTCAAAAATTAATGTGTACAAAATTTCAAATTTGTAGTTTGAAGCGTTCAAAAGCTATCGAAAAATATTGTTGAACACGTGTCTAGGATTTTTTGTATGGAAGGTACCAGAAGGAGTAAAAGGATTTTGATGACTAGTAAACTCAAACTTTGTTTTCACTCAAAACTAATTTGTACAAAATTCTGAATTCATAGCTAAACGATTACTTGAGTTATAGTGAGTTTCGTAAATTAAGTGGTCATTTTTACAGGATACTTGTATGGCAGCCCTTCGAAGGACTACTCTAAGTCTTGGAAAAATAACACATGCGAAATTTCAAAGACCTAGGTTAAGCCCTTCTGAAGCTATCGACCAATAATCTTGAACACGTGTTTTAAGGACACTTTGTATGGCAGCTACCCGAAGGAATAGGACGATTTTGCCCGTTAACGAAATTAGTCTTACAAATTCAACCAAACACCCAGATTCAAAATTTCAAGAGCCTAGGTGAAGGCGTTCTTGAGTTATCGTGCTAACGGTCAGACGGACGGACGGACGGACGGACGGACGGACGGACGTCAAGCGGATTTAAGGTTTTTGGCCACAAAAAATATTATAACTTTTTTTCGTCCGAGGCTTGGTTCTATGCGTTACATATTTTTCGGCTGGATCAAACTTATAATATTCTATATATGATTTCATCTAGAGTATAAAAAAAATTGAAGTATGTACATAGTATGAAGGTTAAAGTGGGTTGGAGGTTAAAAATTCCGGACTAGCTCACGCAGCCATACGTACTTCTTCTCCCGAAGCTTTTTGTCTGATAACATATTATCCCTTAAGAGTTGTTCATATTCCTTTTGCGCCTTTAGTGCTTCTTCTTGTAATTTTTGCTGGCGTTCTTCACTCTTAGTGCAAATATGCTGCATCCGCTCATTTGCCGCAGCTCTAGAACAAATGTGGTTGGTTAAGGAGCGATAAGAACATTAAACCCTATTCAAATTACTTACACTTCACGTTGTATCATGATATTGTTATTCCATTTCTTATTTGCAAGATCGGTCTTATATTTTTTTACGAGAGCCTGTTTTTCCGTTATTTTCCACTGCATTGCAACTTCTTTCTGATGAAGTTGACTTTTTAAATCTGTTTAATAAAGGAAAAAAATATGTTTTTAGAACACATCGTTATGGGCAAAGGACTCGCCTTACGTTCAATCTTATCTTCCATTTTCTTATTTTCATGCCAAATTTGGTGCAATATTTTCTCCCTCTCCACTTCCATGTTGGCCGATGTATTGATGCGAATTTCGGTCAATACTTTTAACTCTTTGATTGAATTTAAAAACTTCTTCGATACATCTGGCAAGAGCTCGACATATTTTGGAATACACTTTTGGAGTTCGTCGTTAGAGTAGACCAAATCGATTGCCTTGACTAGTTCATGATCGATCATCATTACCTTCTCCTTATCTTGAGAATCCTGGGGAAAAATATGTATGTTAATACAATAACAATAGGTTTTTAAGTTTGCAATCCCTGAGCCATTCGTAATTTAAATACAATGCTCAATGGTACATTAAACTGAAAGAATTCAACTTTTCTGAAGAGCGAAAGACTAAAAAGTTTGGTTTTCATCATTTCATCAGATTTTCCGTTCTATATTTCTTTAATTTATTTTTTTTTTAATTTATTTTTCTGAAAATTAATAAAAAACCAATCTTATAATACTCTAGGTGAAATACTGGTCTCCCTTTTATATTGTAGTTGTAATGTAGGGATAAAGTACAATAACATGTAGTTTGTCATTTATGAAGGACTCCCTTTGGGTTGCACTGCTATTCGAAACTAAAAGACAATATCTTCGTGCAATTTTATATCAGAAAACTGGAACTAGATGAGTCTCCGAAAAAAAATTTTTTTTTCAAGAACTTTCGGATGTGAGGTGCAGGAAGGACTCACTCCATGTCTAGGGTATTTAGCCTTTGACCTGGAACAATTTAAAAACAAATGTGAACGGAATTTCAAATTCGTAGCTTGAAGCGTTCAAAAGTTTTGGCAACATATTGGTGAACAATTGTTCTAAGGATTTTTTATGTGGAAGTTATTAAAAGGAGTAAAAGGATTTCGCTGACTAGTAAACTTGATCATCGGTTTCACTCAAAATTAATTTTTTATAATTTTGAATTCGTGGCTAAACGATTACTTGAGGTAAATAGAAAGTTTCGCAAATTAATTGAAGATTTTGGCTGTATGTTTGTATGGCAGCTACATGAAGGACTAATGCGATTTTTTTTTATAATCATAAATTTATCTCAAACTATAGAAAAATCATTGCATAAAAAATTTTAAAGTTGCAGGTTAAACAGTTCTGAAGCTATCAGTAAATATTTTAGAACAAGTGTTTTAGGATGTTTGAGGATATATTTGCAGGATTTTTGTACGGCAGCTACTATAAGAATTAATGGGAACCTTGACATATTCATACCGTTAACTGCAACTATTGAAACGTATGTATATAAAATTTCAAAGTCGTAGCTTAAGATGTTCCGAAGCTATTGGCCAATATCCTTGAATATTTGTCTTAAGGACTTTTTATATAGAAGTTAACTGAAGAAGTAGGACAACTTTCTCCGTTGACGAACTTAAGACTTACAAATTCGATCAAACATCCAGAATCAAAATTTCAAGATCCAGGTTAAGGCGTTCTTGAGAAGTCATACGCGTGGACAGACAGATGAGCGCAGGGACAGACGGACGGACGTCTAGCAGATTGGGAGTTTTTAGCAACAACAATGATGGTTGCAGTTACAATGATTTAGGGCCGGTTTCACAGTCGAAGTTTAAACCAAAAATTTGGTTTAAACTTAGGATCTTACGAACAAATTCGTAAGTTTAAACCAAATTTTTGGTTTAAACTTCGACTGTGAAACCCGCCCTTAGTCAACGAAAACGGATATAACTAGAATTGCCTATTTAAATTGTTTACTTACCGGCACCGCTGATTCTTTGAAATATTTTTCACAATATTTATGTAACTGATTCTTTTGGCTTAATGATATCAAGCTGTTAATAGGTCCCTGATCTGTTAACAAAAATGGGATTGCCAGCGCTACTTGCAACCGTTCTACAGTTATATTCATAATATTGAGGACTCTGTCTGCAAGAGCCTGATGTTCAGTTACTTCCATAGATGGTATTTTATTTTCCACTAAGATAATTACATTAAGTAGATATATTCATCTATATTTTGAACTATTTCATACCTTCTTTCATTTTGTCACACATCTCTGTTGTCCTGAGTTCGTACAGACTCAAGGTATCCTCTTCCTGATCTTTCGGCTGTACAAACTTATCTGTATCGTTCATAATTCAAGGAACATGCAAAAGGCGCTGGAAAACTAATGTATCGATTAAGGACTTTATTTGGTCGATAGAAAGTGAACTGATTGACAAACACAGTAAATAAATAAAATTGCTGGTTGCTATGGAACATAGAATTAGTTAGGCCGATTTACTCAGTGTGTATAGTAAGCGGTAGCTGGAAGGTTTTATCTTTGGTCAAATTTCGAATTTCAATTATAAGTGTAATTTAATTGCAAACAATTTGACAAAATGGGCAAGAAAAAAGGCGGGGCTAAGAATAAATTAGCTCGAATGTCCGAAGAAGAACGGGCACGATATCTTCAGCATAGGGCGGACATTGAAGAGGAAGCCAGACGTCGAAAACAGCAATTAATTGCACTTTATATGAAAGTATGTTAATAATAATAATAATAATCTTAAAGTCCTAAGCATTATTTTTTTTTGTAGAACAAGCTTAAGCGCGAAGAAGCCTTCTCCCGTTTAAATTTAGCAAAAATAAATCAAGAATGGCGATTTATTTTGCGCCAGGTCAAGTGTCAGGAATTACGTAGCGAAATGTTTGATGTGGAACGACACTTTCGAGATGCATTGGAACAAAAGAACCGAATTATACGAAGGCTTCTAGGAGATTTAGATGAAGCTGAAGATCTTTATTCGACATTGCAACAATGCCACATGGAAAATATCGAACGCTTAATAAGTAAGTGTTCTTATAGTGACACTTTTATATAGGAAGTAGCTATAATAAGAAGCTTGTTTACTATAGCAACTTCTCCCCTACTAACAAACTACGTTCCATAAGGACTTGTCGAGGCGACGAGGCAAGAAAATAGTTTCGGTGAGACTTTATGAAAAATAGTTTGCAAGTAGGGTCGTCAGTTGCGTTAGACACTAATAGCTACATTACATTGTAACTACTTATAAGAAAGGACAATTTAAAATCACAATCAAACTGCACTTGGTAATTAACCAGAAAGGAAAATCTCATGGAAGAAAATAATGCGGATAGAAGAAATAAAAGGGTTTAGTAACGTACACGGAAGAACCAGTCTACTTAGAACATCTTTTTCTTTTGTTAATAATAAAGTATTGTCATCGCCCTCAAATTTCAAAAAAGGTTGCTATCTTGAAATTTTCTATTTACACGTTTTAGGACTAGTAAACAACAAAGAAGCAAAAAAAATTTTCAGTCTATCCGCCGTAGACGCCGCGCCGTACGCTGTACGCGAAACCGTTTAAGCCGCATAGCTCACAAACCCGTTGAGATATTAAGTTGAAATTTTTATGATGGGTAGCAGTGGCGGCTCGCCGCATAAAGCTAGTGAGGCTGAGTTTAAAGCTTGTGTTACACTGTTCGCTTTTTTTTCCCAGTTTTTTGCATATATTTTCGTGAAATGTATGGCGAGCTTGTAGAAAGCTCTCATTGGTTAAAGCTCAGCCTCACTAGCTTTATGCGACGAGCTGCCACTGGTACTGGATGAGGGAGCACCTTAAAAGATGATCGTGTTTGCACTCAAGTTGACGGACATTGAAATCGACAAGATCTAATTAGCCAAACGTGTTCATACGCAGGAACTAGATCAACCTTCGGTCGATTTACATTCGTACGTAAATTTTTAAAATGTTTGTACATTATATACTTAGTTTCATAAAAGAAAGAGAGACATATTGAGCAGTATTTCACATATTTAATAATATTTCATTACCATCAGACTAAGGCACGTTCAATTTTCTACTTTTTTTCAGATATCCAGTCGCAAAGGATGAACTTCTGGAAGGATAAATACCTTCAAGAGAAAAGTGACATTTTGAACGAATGCAGTGAAGATTTTAAGAAGTATAAACTTGATCGCGATAAGTCACAAGTTCAGTTGGAGTGTGTTTTTTATGCATTACAAGATAGTGCCGAGAAACAAAAAGAGGAATCCGATGAAAAACATTTTCAAAAACTTGACTGTCTTAGAAGTGAGGTGAGTGATATGTACGTAACGTAAGTAGGTGCTTGTAGCAGTTCACTTTACAAAGCCATCTACCAAGATATCCGAAAAGTTCATAACCAGCAAACATTAATGTTGTGAATCTGAACTCTTCTCCCGCCGATAAAGCCCCGTTCTACATCGTTCGACATTACCGGTAACGTGACCACTTTGAGAAATTTTGAAGTTATCACAGAACTGCATTACCGGTACATCATTGTATTTCCGTTACTTAGGCCCGGTATTTCAATGTAGAGTTAACTTGTAGGTCTTGCATTTCCATATAAAGTTTACTCGAGACGTTTTGGTTAACTGACAACTTACAAGTTAACTCTACATTGAAATACCGGGTCTAGGTAGTTTTGGTAGAACGTACTATATACAGATTTTGATGAAATTTCGTCTCACACACATATATCATTCTTTAGTTACATAAACGTTTTTTTATAACGTCCTTGATTCAGGCATACCTTGCATCCGTGTCCGAATTTTTTTCTTTAATGCAAATTACGTACAGTAGCAAGAGATAATGTTACAAGATATGTATTTGAATCCACTTTGCTAGACGCTAGCACACCTGCCTACCTATATTGCATGCAAGCGAGCAAAATCATAAAGCAGTGTTTCTCAAATGCTTTTCGCTGTTAGCTAATTGTTTTTTATTCAAAGAATCTCGCGGGATACTGATACGCGAAATTACCGGGGGGGGGGGGGGGTTTTTTTGCCATGAGTCTGAGAACTACTCAAAAAGAGCACGCTATGATTTGGCAGGACGCGGCTATTTAAAAACTCTGCCAACGCCCAGACTGTAACCTTAAATTTTTTATTTGACAAAGTCCGTGAAGCTATCAAGAGTCGAGGTGCAACAAAAGTTCTATCGCCACTAATGTTCTTAAAATACCAATGACGTTTTAGGGTTATATGTATGTAGTTCGAGAGAAAATGTTACACTGGTTGTTTCGAAGCATTCTGAAAATTTAACTTTCCAAATAGCTTCGTGGTTTTTTTGTTTTTCATTTTTCGGGATCTACTAGTCTTAGCAAATTTTTTTTAAAAAATTTCAATTTTTTGAAGGAATGAAAAGAAACGAATGAATTGAAGCCGGACGATTCGCATTTGCTCGCACGCAAAACAACAACCATTTGATGGTACACTATTTTACCTCACTCACATTTATATTATGTTCTGCTCTGAAACACTCAAAACAACAACAAATTTGACTGTGAACTTCTATTGCATCTCAGCCATGGAGATATAAATGACGGAGATAGCAACACACCGTTTTTGTATAAAGCACTTTGAAGCATTTTGAAGTTTAATCGAACGTTTTTGTATGGAGTGTTTCATGCCTGGTAGCACTGAAATGCAAATAGTAGCGTAGTATTTAAAGGTTGGGCTTTTTTTCTTTTCAATACCGGAGTTAAACATATATGTGAGTAAGATGCTGATAATAGCATAGTGAATATCGCCGGTCCTTGGCGAGAAAACCTCTGGCTTCAAAACAGTCGCTGCTCGCCATCTCCACTACATATATCGCCATGATCTCAGCCGACTTCACAGGGTCATCAGTACTCGTATATCTTTGATCGATTTCATTATTAAAAATAATAAAGTAGAATAATAGAATAGATGTATAGATTTTCAATCATACATATAATGCTACTATCTTTATACTATAACTGAATTTCTAAAACTGGTCCAGGATCGCTATTTCCTTTCACGTTTCATCTTACTATCAAAAATCCCCTTAGTTGAATATCATAGTATGGTTGTGCCAATCATCGCAGTTACTACGGGCATGTTGTGTTATGCAACTGATGAGACCTTTCGAAAATTGGCATTTCTCCATCCGTGGCTGTAACTCCAAGAAGCGGAAACACTCCTGTATTATATCCACGTAAAACTCACGTAATTCGTTATCGCGTATGTCCCTGGTGATTACGTACAGTACTTTATGCCTGTCGGGGTAGTCTTCCTTGTTCAGCTAGATTCATACAAAATAACTTAATATTCTTTCTTAATTCACCATTTCTGTATACTTGCCATGTTTAGCTCTTCAAAAAAGCAATGTACAGCACATGATTTGTCCTGCTTGTTTTGCCGATCTTTAGTGCTGGTTCCGATCTTTCCTTGATTTTGACCCGAATTTGAACTGTTTCTTTGGTTGCTGTACCGGTTCTCGTTTTGTTGTTGGCTGTTCCGATCCCAGGCTGAACGTTTGTTGTGTCGATTGGTACGAATTTGAAGTTGATCGCGATTTCTAACTCGAAAGGGCTCCTTTCCACCATTCAAGGATTCGTCGTCATCTTCGTCGCTGTAATCCTGGCTGCGATGATTATAGTCGTTCGATAGCTTCCGCATGCACGCCCGAGCAACTCGTTTCATTTCGTTATCTGAGGGTCCATCATCAGTTTTACATTTCAAACCATTCATGTATTGTACCTCGAAGAAACTAATTGTTAACAAAATACAGAATAAGCGTGTGATATTCATTATTGATAATGTTGTACTGCAACCGTATGTAGCAGTCAGACCTTATTTATACGAACAAGTTTCCATACATCCAGGACATGTCTGCCACTCAATTAATCAAGCATATTTCATCTTGATAGATGTCAATCAAATTGGAGGCGATCACCAGATCACGCGAGGATCAGCTTGAACGACTTTGGAAAGAATACCAACTGGCCTTGGACAACTACGTCCATTACACGGACACATTTCACGCAGAGTATTCAAACTTACGCGAACGTGACGAACAGAACACAAAACTCATCCGGAAGCATTGCAATGAAGTCAGTCGAGCAACCGAATTGATCGCTGAACTTAGAATCGAAGCAGATAACCGAGCGGAAGAGCGTGACTTTCAGCTGAATTATCTGGAAAAGTATAAGAAAACGCTCAACGATAAGTACATATCGTTGAAGAAAGGACTTGAAGAAGTCTTAAAAACCGATCGTATGAATTTCAAGCACATGATCGTTACAAGCGAGTCTTCGCTGCGGGTAACAATTTCTCGCATACAATTTGCTTTACAAATTATTAATCTGATGTAATTAAGGTGCTACGTAATATAGGAAAAAAAGGGGAATCACTTCTTAAATTAGCAGCAATATGTCGCAGATTGGAATCAGAACGGGAAAAGGTGCTGCCCTTTGGAAGCGAACGGCTCAAACTTTACGAAAGATCGGATGAAGAACTCAAGTCTGCTCCCAACGAACTCAGAGACGTAAGTACAACTTTTCCGATTTTAAATCAGCTAAACGTTAAAATTTTGAATTTCAGATCGCGATTGATTTGTGGTTTAATATGGAGAATTTTTGGATGCGAGTTAATAATGCCCGAATAGATTGTGCATGCTTGCAGGAGGAGAAAATCACTTTGGAGCGAAAAAATGCTGATTTGAAAGCGCAAATAAAGGACTATCTTACCAAGATAACACTGGATACGGGGACTGGTGGACGAGCAGAGGATAGGATACTGAATCGTCCCAGCAGTATGAAAGTCGAAAAGGTTGTTCGAATCGATTTGGAGTCTGAAAGTAAATTTTCGCGAAAGACTAATAAAAGACGCCCAGTTACATGTATCGAAGGAAATTTGAGCAACGCCGTGAGAACTGCAAAGTTAATTGCCGGAAAAAGTGACGTAGTTCAAATTAAGACCATTGTCAATAATTGGTAGTTAGAGAGTAGTTGTATATGTAATTAAAAATCATCTCAATTCTGTCAAATCTGCCTATAGGCTGGGCAAACATTTTTTATTTTTCGGGCCAAAGTTTAGGTTGCAATTGAAGTGGTGATGGAATAGAATGCTTGCGTCACATATGAATTATGGTACATGATTTGGTCATACTCCAGGACGAAGCCAAAGACAACAGTTGTTTTGAGACAAGGAGGTTTTGGAAATTAATTTGGCCAATACAATAGCTCCTTGTGCAATTTTTAACATCCTTCTGTGGTTCTTTATACAAACATTGAAATGAATAAACTTCCCATGTAAGTAAAATTATACATAAAATTGTTTATATTCCTATTCTTTTATATGGAGCAGCAGCTTGGAGTAATTGTGCTTCTTCTCACAGTAAGTCCTTGCATAGCTTTGTAATGATATAGCTTTGTAATGATTGAGATACTTTTGCGATAGTATTGTTCACTTTGTATAAGTGCGTTTGTTTCGCTAGCCTAAGATAGTTACAGTAGAACCTCTATATAGAGACCGGGACTGTGCAAAATTGGCCACTTTATCCGATTGGTCAGATTAAAAATCATTTAAAAAATGAAATCAATTTCAAGTACAAAAAAATCTGCCATCAGTCTGGGTGCAACTTTATTATTTTTCCGGCAGAAGTTCGGAAAGCGTTCAATTCGGGGATGTGGTGTATGTTACTATGCAACTGAAAACCTAACGAAAAGTTCGGGATGCGGTCTAGAGGTTAAACAAGAAAAAATAGGTGATTATTAAACAAGCCCGTGGAAGTGAAAACATATTCGATATCTGATCAGACCTGAGAGATATGGCAGAATTAACGAAAAAGTATACAACCACTTTTCACCCCCTAGGGGTCGAATTTCAAAAAATCTTGAAAACACTTTTTAGGTTCATATGAAGAATCCGTAGAATAAAAATGAATTCAATATTTGGAAATACCTAGTAAATATGACGAAAATGGTGAAAATATAGGCATTTAACTTTCACTGATCATATTTTTTGCCCCCTCCCCTTTCTAACGCTAATAAATATTCGATTTTTTTTTTTAAACAGAATCACTTTACTAGTTGATTAACATATACGTACCGAGTTTCAACTTTCTAGCAAAAGCCGTTTTAAAGATACGAAAAAAAACCCCCACCCCGTACCATACTACCCCTATACAAAATTATGTTTTCCAATGTGCCACTACTATGGCTCTAACTAAATACAAGGTCTTAGCTTTATGGCATTCTGGGTTTTCGATATATAAAAATCACACCTTTTCTTTTTCACCCTCCCCCACCCTCCCCCACTCTCACCCTCAACACCCACATGCTTAAAATTTTTGTTTCTACTAGGGGTCTATTAGCCTTACGATAGGTAAAAATTTTAAGAATTTATCTTACACTGTTCTTGAGATATGAGACGTGAATTATTAGAAAAATTCTTATCCCCTCCACTTTCATGCTCCACCGCCCCCTTAAAAATTTTTACTTTCTGCAGACTTCATTTATTGACCTTTACTCACAAAACAAATTTTATTTTTCTAGTGCAATTGGTTCGTGAGATATCTTAATCTAAAGTTTTTCACCACCCACCCCCGTACGTCACTACCCCATTCAAAAATTTGATTCCGATCTATTTTCCTAGTGTACCTACAGATACCCATTATATTTCAATTTTGTGGTATTAACTGTTTAGGAGATATGGATTTTAGAAAGTATCGATCTCGCCTTTTTTGCGTTTCGGGCGCATTATTTCCCCCCCCCCACACTCTCACACCCTTTCACCCATATCGGTAATTTTTTTCAAATGGGTTCACTATCAAAGTTCTATACAAACTCCAAATTTCAGCTTCCTAGCTTTAGGGGTTGCTGAGATCTAGAAACCAAAATTTTCGGTCTAAAATGCTCCCCCACCTTCCCCCTAACACCCCGTCCCTTCAAAATAAGGTCACTTCAAGGTGCGAACCCAATCTATTCATAAAAAAAATTTTTGGGAGCTAGGAGCCTTCAAACGATTTTGCATACACCGGTAGACGTACGGCAAATTTTTAAAATCGATAACAATACTGTATTATTAAAATAATAAAGTAAAACAAAGTTGAATTAACAAACAGAATAAAAGAGACGACAATTTATAAATAAAATATATTTAACATTTAAAAAAATAAATAATATAATGCAGTAGAGTCTCACTAATCCGGATACGGCCTAATCCGGATTCTTCGGAAGTCCGGATGGGATGAAAAATTTAAAAATTTCCATTATGTTCCTTGTAATCCGGATCGACCACAGTTTCGCTAATCCGGATTGCATGTTAAATAAAGCAATGATCAACAATACAGTGAAATCAAACAAGTGTAGAACGGGAAATTCCCGAATATTCTCATAGACACTTCATATGCATCGTTTTGGCAATAAGTATTGGTACTCTGTGCAACCAAGCCAACTTTGGCTTGTGAGCGTTTTTCCGTTCACTAAATTTTGAGTTTATGGATATTTCATTACTTTTTACTTATTTCTAACGTTTACCTTGAAAGTATTGTTTTTGTTTTTTGGAGATACTATATGTTTTATTTGTTGTAATAAATGAATAAGCGTTTGTAAATGTTTATCTCTAATAATTTGCATATACCTTTGGTAATCTGAATTCCCGCATAATCCGGACTGGGGGTGGTTTTAATTGATCCGGATTAGCGAGACTCTACTGTATTATAGTTTTTTACCTAAAACGTTTGTTTTATGAAACTCACAAAACGTAAGCAACACATTTTACACAACCTTATGGGTTTTGAAATTGGGTTTAAAGTATTGTATAAAAAGTTCGCGTAAGTACAAGTCGGTTTCCATTAGGTACATCTGAAAGATATATTGGTATTAACACGTTGAATGCCATGGGGGCACCAGTGACCGGCATAGAAATTTTGACCCTTTAAATAGCATTGTCAAAATTTTTGACAAGAAGTGTGGCACGCAAAGTGTTAATAAAAATGTATGCAACCCATACAGCTTCGTGGGTGTTTGATATTTTGAAATCATGAAATTGATTTTTTACTAATTATTTTAAAAGTTTGACTAAGAAAAAATTACTTTAACATCGTTTCATTCCTGTAGAATATGACGAAATTCGAGATAATGCAATCCCTTTACATCCCCTTACGCGTTGAATTAAAAAAAAACAAAACCCTTTCTGGCATTTAACCCATAGGAGTAAAAATATTTCAATATATCAGAAGAGCAAAGAGATATGACGAAATACTGGAAATAATATATGGTATATGCACCTTATTTGCGATGATAATTTATTTGCCTCCGTACTCTAAAAGATATATACTTTTGAAGCAAATCGTTTGTGATGATCAATATTTTATTACAACAATCATCATTATATTGCGGCAATCAAAATTGAGTTGATAGACATTTTTCTATCAGTTTTTTCAACGAATCGCGCAAACAACAATAATGGACAAATTTGTTCTATTGCAAGTATTGCGTTTTTATTCCCTTACAAGTATATTTTTTATTACAACAGAATATATATTGCATCAAACCAATTCTTATTCGTATAAATTAACTTGGATTGCTGCAATGAAAATTTTGTTGGGGCAATCTTATGCTAACAAATTATTTCCCTCTGTACATGCCTTCTTAGATCCAGAATATATAATGGAAACAAACAACCTCCGCCGCACTTCTTGAGTTGAATAACTGTTCCAAATCGCTTTCAAGGCACCAGTTCAGACGTAGTAAAAATGCCCAAAATATTTCTTCTCTGAATTTTTTACATTATAACACTTGTTCGTTCGTTGTTCCTTCAACTAAGTACAATTTTTATGAGAAAATATCATTCACAAAAATATTCTTGTCAACCTTAAACAGCGATGTCGTCAATAATAAATATTGTTATGAAGTGATGAAGGCGCAATACAAAAAACAAAATATCTTGTATTAAAAGTACTGTCTAATTACTATAGAACCCAATAATTACGTATCCTTCTACATATTAATTTTCTTTTTGCAATAAATATTTAACGCCGTAGTGAGTGTCGTTCACGCTTGTTATATTTACCAATTTTTTAGGTTTTCTATTTAGTTTCAAAAGTGATACAGTAAGAATCGTACGAAATGAAGCCGGTTATTGCAGAGAAGATTGATACCTCCAAGGCGTTTTCCTATTTGTATATCGCTTGGATGACTCAAGGATTATATCCCGTGGAGAAATATAAGTTTTATCAAACGATTCATGCAATTTGCACCTTTATTGGGGCCAACGTAGTATCGTCAGTTGTGTTTGTGACTCAAATTTTCTTTGTAGACAATTTAAAGAATTTGCTCAATAACTTACCAATGAACGTCTGTTTAAACGCGAGCGCGTTAAAATTTATTGTTATGTTGGCCACGCGTCGTGAGCTCGTCGGAATAAGTAAGATCCTGGCGCAATTGGATAAACGCCCTATGAACCACGATCAACGGAATTATATAAAAAGTTCGATAGGCTTGAGTCGTTGGTTAGTTGTACTTGTCTTCTTTTTCTACGAAGGTGTGGATGTGAGTGCTGCTATTAGTGCAGCACTTTCGAACAGACAGCAGCTATTGTTTGATATTTGGTTACCCTATGATTGGAATGCCAACGCTATGCGCTATTGGTGCACATTTTCCTATCAACTTGTGGCTCAAACCATTTTAGCCTTCCAAAGCCTTATAAATGACATGAGTGGTCCAATTTATCTACTCGTATTGAATGCACATCTGGAAATTGTTATGAATCGTATAGAAGATTTGCACAATAACCCAAAAAGGACAGACGAAGAAAATTATGGAGATTTAGTTGACTGCATTGAGGACCATCGGCTTATTCTAAAGTAAGTAAATCGTCATTTTTGAGAATTGTCTTCTATTTAAACTCAAACTCAAACTCAAACTCAAACAATATTTATTTATAATAATTCAAAATGCATTAACAGAACAATAATGTTTTAGAGATTAGACTTATCATCTTAACAGCTAAGTTGTAAAATTTATAGCACTTAGGCAATGAGGAAAAGAAATAATTGAATTATGTATTATAATTTGCCAAGGAAAAGTAAAGAGAAAAAACCTTGCCTGTCTTCTATTTAATTTCTTTTCTATTGAAAATCGCTCGTTTTAATTTGTATAGGAAGGACAGCACCTTTTCGCTAAGTACTTTGTATTTCTAAAACTGTAACCTACATAATTTCTTTCCGCGTTTGGTCATCAGGAAAAGATATAAACAGCTTATTACATTTTGCATTTATGTATGGCTTATACACATATGTATTAATAAACCAAAAATGAGGCTATCCGCGCAACAGTGGCCTAACCCACAAAACCATAAAAACTGGAAAAATTATTTTTCTAGAATCTATACTTGCATTCTGTTGGCATTAGATTAATATAAAAAATAGTTTTATATACTGCGGACAGATGGCAGATGGCTTAATATTGAGGAACATTTGTATAAAATCTTATGGAAAAAATATTGCATCAATCTCCAATAATTTTGCTGGTGGCTTAGGCCACTATTGCGCTGATAGCCTCAAATGTTCCCGAGGGACATTTTACAAGAAGTTATAGGTACATAAAAATTTCCACTATCAGAAAACTGCTGTGAGTTACTTAAAAGTTGAGAGAAAAGACTATATCCATTGTTATTTGGTTTTCATGGTAAGCTACCATTAAAGCTATTATGATTAAGATTTAGTTGTTTTTTTCCGGTGTTAGTGGAGTGAAACTAACTCCAACACGAAATCCCCGACAGTTGATTAATCGCCGTCCCTGAGGACATGACAATTCGGAAAGAAACTTCACTGGAGAGGCCAGTTTTTCATAAGATTGTGTTGGACTAGGTCCGAAGGAGCTGTTTCGTCAGTCGTCATCGGAAGGCATAGACTCGTCAGAGGGTGTATTCTAGCCAACTATCCGAAACACCCTGACAGGATATTTTTTTATATTATTTTTTTTATGATATGTTTGTAATACTACCGTGCAAAAAGGAAAATTTATGGAAAAAATGAGAAAAAAAAATTGTTGTTAATACAATTCACACAGATGGCATTGGTTCTGTTTTAAAATCTTCTTCTGTTTTTTATCAGATTAAGTGTTGTTTTTCATTTGAAATATAATAAAAAATATAAGTGAAAATGTATACATAATACAAAAATATCACCGAACTTTCCCATTTTCAACTAACTTTTTGAGCACTGCAGTTTGTTTTATTTTGTGTAGAATCGAATGCAGAAAAATAATAAAATATAAGAAAAAAATTCGATGATTTTTTCCCTTAAGTATACCTAGCTGCAGTTGGAAGGCAACTAGGCTCTAGGGTTCGATTCCGTTTACGAAAATTTTGCACATTTCCGAATTTACATAATTAGTTCAAAATATATGAAATAAATGTTTTAATTTTTTAAATAATACAGAATTTCATTTAGTTAAATTTCTTAATTGTTTAATTAAATTTTATTGATATCATTATTTCTAATTTTATCTTTTCAGGATATTCGATGTTTTGCAGGAAACTGTATCCTACACAATTTTCATTCAATTTGTTTGCAGTGCACTGGTACTTTGTTCCATCGCGCTTTCATGCTTATTATATCCACCGACTCTTAGGGAATTGTTCATGCCACTTTTCTTCACGATATCGGAAGTTATACAAATATTGCCGTGTTGTTTTTATTCGAACAGGTTCATGGCGACTAGCGATCGCCTAGTCACTGCTATTTATTCTTCGGATTGGTTCGACCAAACTCCACGTTTCAAGAAGACAATGATCATCTTCATGCAAATGACCCAAAAGAGCAAAGTTATTGTTGCGGGAAAAGTCCTTCCCGTAACTTTAGCCACGTTTGTTTCAGTAAGTTGTAAGACTTTCGTTTTAAGACAACATTAAATCGTTTCATTTCATCCACAGATAATGAAAATGACTTATTCGCTATATACGGTTGCAAATCAGATCAAATAAATTTGGAAATTAAATGGCTTGTTTACTTTAAGCCAATGAAATCACGTCATATGAATGTAGAAAACTAGCGCACTGATAATAAATGTTGTAGTTTAAAAAGTTTAAATGTTGTGTTGATAAGAATTTTTTCTATTTTTTAATATGTATTGTCAGAAATTTAAGAATTCTTCGTTCACCCTGTGCCATTCAGTGATGAAAAAAAATTTAATCTCGATGGCCCGGACGGTTGTCAGTAGATTTACGTCGAGATAAAGAAGTAAGGTGGAGTACGAATTTCGGTGGTAGTGTCATGGTATGGGCGGCATTTGGGTACAGCGGATAATCGCACATTGCATGGGTTCCTACAAAATGAATGCTGCTCATTATCGTGAGATGTTAGAATGGCATCTGAACGTTTATGGGGAGTAAATAGCAGGGGAAAACTTCATTTTCCAGCAGGATAACGCTGCCGTGCATACCGCTCACGTTGTAAAAGATTGGTTCCAGGCAGAGATATACACGTTTTGGATTGGCCAGCTAGAAGCCCAGATCTCAATCCTATTGAGAATTTGTGGGGCATTCTAGTTCATAGGGTTTATAAGAATGCAGGCCCGTGCGCACGGGGGGGGGGGGGAAGGGGGGGGGGGGGGTTGGGCGTTCAACCCCCCCCCCCCCCCCCTATTGGCCTATTTTCATAGGGAAGTGAGGACCTTGTTTTTTTTTTTTTTTTAGGTTATCACATTTAGTATGGGGGAACATGAAACCCCCCCCCCCCCCCCCCATCATACATTCCTGCTCACGGGCCTGTAAGAATGGAACACAATTCCAAACCGTTAATGCGTTAAAATACAAAATTTGCGAAGTGTGGTCCGAAATAGAGCTAACAGAATTGAAAAACCTAGTGGATTTAATGCCTAATAGAGTGTTCGAGGTTATTCACTCGAAAGGCGGACTTTAAAAGTAATAAAAGCATTATATTGTAGTTTTCTTATAGTGATGAAAGTGCCTTTAAGTTTATTTCGTATTTTATTTTATAAGTTTTGAGAAAATGTTTTTCTTTTCATATCTTATTTTTAATAATATGTACTTTTTAATTATTAACAATTTCGACAAGATAAACATTCCTATTTTCGTAAAACCATAAAAAACGTAGTGCCTTTAAGTTAATTTCGTGCATGTAGGAAAAGACAATAGGTAGAGACTAGAAGCTGTCCCAAGTTCTCGAAAACGGCCGAATGAGCTTAAATTTCAGTTACACAAATCCAGTGACTATTGAAAAAAAATTTGTGCAAACTTCTTAAAGGATCGTTCGTCCTGTCAAACAAGACACAAAAATACTCGTGACTGTTGACAGTTAACATGGACACATTTTTTCCCTACTTCTATGTTCTTTCGGTGGCAGCTAGCATGAACAGATTTTTTCCTCTGCTTCTGCTTTTATTTAAATTCATTAAGCTCAGCAGAAAGCAGAACTGCTTTTGCAGCTGCTACACGGTCGGTGATGCTTATTATTGTTTCACGGCCTTATCCTTAAGGAGTTAAATACACCACATACGGCTCAAACTTCGGCTATTTTGAATACTCCAATAACATGTTGGGCCAACGTAGGCCAGCACGAAGTCGGACAAATGTAGGCCAACGCCGGCGCGCGAAAGTGCTGGCGTCTACCCGTTGGCAGTGTTCGTGTGCTTATGTTGTCAATTGTTCAGTGTCAAACCCTTTAACTTGTACATAGTCAAAAAAAAAAGTAGCACCAGTGTCAAGCGATAGCCAACCTACACACATTTTGGCGCTTGTACGTATTTGCTTTGGTTGGCCCAACATGTATTTGAGGCGTAAGAATTTTATCGTGCATAAATCTGAATTTAGTTGAATAACCATTATATACAGTGGCGGATTAGTAAGCAAGCATTGGCTGTACGTAGTCTTTTGTCACGTCATTTTTTTCGTTTTTATGAATTTTTTTTTAAGTGTTTTATGAAAAGATTTTGTTTTTGTTTTTTATAAATATATTTTCGATAACGAAAAAAACTGCATCAATGGTTTTTTGATTAAAGCTTCCAATCACCCAGAAACTCAATATAAGGTGCTGTATGTAGACCGCCACTGTATCTTTTAACGTATTATATTTTGCCTATATTATGTGAAAATTTCGCTGGAAAATTTTTAACGGTAAAAAAGTTACAGGCGTTTTGCTGGTACGTGTTTTTTTTAGGCCACAAATAACCGGTCATAAATAACCGAAATTAAAAACAGCTAATAGTCAAACAGATGCCAACGCTGCGAACGCTTACGCGCTAACCGTTAGTCGTTGCTCAACCGGGCCGGTTACAAAACGCCGTAACTTCATCACTTAAGGACGGTACTTTCGAATAAGAACTTTTTGAAAAATCTGTTTTTCTGAACTACCCAGGTGTATGTAACCCCTTAATAGTCGAGACTGAGATTTTCCCACTGACGACGGGCGAACCAAGATTTCCGGTCTTTGTGCTAGTTTAGGTGCATCACCTCATATCGGAAATTGTGGTAAAGGTTCGAATATTAAACACAATTACAGATAAGGGGCCATGCGTAGGTGAAGTCTTAGCCAAACCGGACCACGACACTTTCATGACATATGTAGAAACTCGAAGATTATTAAGCCACCAGTAGGAAACATGGCGAACTTACCATTGCTGAAGCAGGGACGAAAACAAACGAACGGTGGAACGAAGAGTTCCGGAACTACTTCAGTTAACCTGTTCCTTAAAGTGACTGACTCGGAGTGAAGTAACTGCTTTGCCCACCTCTACTGTGAAGCTTTGGAGGAAACTATTGGTGCAGAAATTAAATTGTTTGCTGGTGTAACGACAGCAGGCGTGTTTTTTTGCGCACTTTTATAGATGAGAGCAAATTAGAGAATTTATATGCAAAACAACAACAATATAGCTTCTCTTATGACGTTTTTATAACTTTTTTCCATAGTTAGTAGACTAGATTAGAGAATTTAACGCGAATAGCTATCCCAGTGAGCTCACAGGATCTGTATAGGATATGTATCTCTGAAACACGCCTAGCATTACAAATACTATACATATGATATGTATACTATATAACACTGGATGTTCAACTTTTTATTACTTCTAATTTTATCTTTTCAGAATATTCGATGTTTTGCAGGGAACTGTGTCATACACAATCTTCATTCAATTTGTGTCAACTGCACTAGTGCTTTGTATGAACGCCCTTTCATACTTATTATATCCGCCGACTCTTACGGAAATGTTCATGCTGCTCTTCTTGATGATATCGGAAAAATTTTACAAATATTGCCGTGTTGATCTTATTCGAACATGTTCATGGCGACTACCGATCGCCTAGTTACTGCTATTTATTCTTCGGATTGGTTCGACCAAACTCCATGTTTCAAGAAGACAATGATCATCTTCATGCAAATGACCTAAAAGAGCAAAGTAATTGTAGCGGGAAAAATCATTCCCGTAACTTTAGCCACTTTTGTTTCGGTAAGTTTTAAAACTTTCATTTTAAAACAACATTAAATCACTTTATTTCGTCCACAGATAATGAAAATGTCTTATTCGTTATTTACGGTTGCAAATCAGATCAAATAAATATGGAAATTAAACTTTATTTTTTAATAATAGAATTATGATCTTATCTTTTCCTTTCTGATTTAGTTTTTAAAAATGTTTCCACTTTCTTTAAGCTTATTTTTTTTTCTCTCTCTCTCTCTCTCTCTCTTTTACACATTTATGTTCTTCACTTTATTTTATTCTCTTTTACATTTATATATAAAAGTTGGTATTTTTCCTTCGAGGGTCTTGCACCCGTAAATAAATAACTTAATAAAAATTTTAAATTTTGCATTCTCGATAATCACTGTTAAGCTCTCCATATTTTTTAATTCAGAGAAACCGTTGATTGCGATTTAAAGATGTTAACCGTCCATTAACAATTTGTTTAGAAAGCCGAATAAAATATAGGTAGGACATTATTACCTACATATTTTAAATAAACAAATTTTCTATGTAAATGGGGTGAAAAAGTTTGTATTTAAATAAAACACAAAATAATTCCGATAATTTCGAAACGTTACTCGTTCGTCAGCTTCATGATGATAAAAATGTAAACCTTGCCTGAAGTTTTGACATTGACAGACCAGCAAAAAGTTTAAGTTTGTACTTAAATATAGAATTGTTATGTACCTACGGAATAACCTGTCAAGAAAATAGTAGAAGGCGCTGTATCGAAGGTTATTTTCTTGTCCTTACATTGTCTTCGAGATTCGGGGTATATTTTTCTCGAAGTCATACCGATATGTCTTTGAAATATCTGCGAGATTCTCGCAGATTTGACCAACTGGATTCAACTACACTTCCCTGTCCCTCAAAGTATTTTCAAGTGGTCCACAATCTTGTTTCAATCAGTCCCGTGCGCAGGATTGTATGAAGGGGGGGTTTCATAATATATTATCAAGTTCCCATCGTACTAAATGTGATGACCTAAAGAAAAAAGGTCCTCACTTCCCAATGAAAATGGGCCAATGGGGGGGGGGGGGGGGGGTTGAGCCCCAAAACCTGGACGGGCCTGGTTTCAATCCATAAGTTACTTCGAAATTTCAAACCAAAATAGTGTAATAGAATTGATCGAAAAATTATTTTTTATTACTGTATTATTTATAATACAGTATTGTTATCGATTTTTAAAAAAAAAAAATTTGCTGCCCTCAAAATTTTTTTTTCCACGTTTCATGACTAGTAGATGCGAAAAAAGCAATAAAAATTTTCACTCCGTCTGTACGCCGTACCCCGTACGCCGTACGCCGTACGTCGACCGCCCCAAAATCTTTGAAGGCTCGTAGCTCTCAAACCAGTGGAGCTATTAAATTAAAATTTTTTCTAAGAATAGACTTGGTAGACCCCTTGAATTGACATTATTTTCAGGGGAGGAGGTGTAAGGGGGAAGGCGGGGTAAGCGTTTTAGACGAAAAATTTAGGTTTCTAGATCTCAGGAACCGCTTGTGTTAGGAGGCTGAAACTTAGAATTTCTATAGAACTTTGATAATGGACCCATTTGCAAAAAAAAAAACAGATATGGGTGAAGGGGTGTGGGAGTGGAGGGGGAAATAATGCGTCCGAAACGCAAAAATGCCGAGATCGACAAATTCTAAAATCCATATCTCCTAAACCATTAATAGCAAGCAATTAAAACTTAACAAATATCTGTAGTTATACTAGGAGAGTAGATTAAAGCAAAATTTTTGGGTGGGGGTAGTGGCGTACGGGGTTGGGGGGTGAAAAACTTTAGATCACGATATCTCACAAACCAATGGTACCAAAAAAACAAAATTTGGTTTGAGTATAAAGCTTGATAAATTAAGATTGCTCAAAGTAAAATATTTGAAGGGGGTGGAGGAGCACGGAAGTGGGAGGGATTAGAATTTTTCAAAAATAACACGATTCATATCTCAATAACAGTGTAAGATGGATGTTTCAAATTTTTACCAGAAGTAGGCCTAATAAAACCCTAGTAGGGAAAAAAAGTTTGGGGGTGTGGGTGTCGAAGGTGAGGGTGGGGAAGGGTGAGAAAGAAAAAGTTCCGATGCTTATATCTTAAGAATCTATAATGATAGGAAGCTGAAACTTGGTATTTAGATAAAGCTATAGTAGTGGCATGATGGAAAAATACATTTTTTTTTAGGGGTAGTATGGTGCGGTGGTGGGGGGTGTTTTCCCTAACTTCAGAACGGCTTATGCTAGGAAGTTGAAACTCGGTACGTATATGTAAATTAACTAGAAAAGTAAGTCTAATAAAAAAAAATTCAAATATTCATTGGCGTTCAGAAGGGGGGGCAAAAAAAATATCGGTTAATATAAAATGCGTATATATTCACGATTTTCGTCATATCTACAAGGTCTTTCGAAATATTGAATTCATTTTTATTTTACGGATTCTTGATATGAATACCTAGAATGTGTTTTCAAGATTTTTTGAAATTCGACCCCTAAGAGGGTGTAAACAGGTTGTATACTTTTTCATGAATTCCACAATGTGTCTCAGGTCTGATCAGATATCGAATATCTTTTTACTTCCCCAGCTTTGTTTAATAATCACTGTGGGTTATTTATATGGACTTTACTGTCCGCAGCTAAATAACACACAAATATACCGAGTCTCAAAATATTTTAATTGGACCCGTTAGGTCATAAAATTTTGATGAACATAGTTCTATTGTAAAATGCATTTGGCATTTAGAACATAGCCGTTAGGTCAAATATGAAATGCAATAAATTGTACGAGGTAGGAAAGAACCATGTACTATAATATTAAGTATAAATAGGCTAAGTTTTAGGAAATAAATAGTTAGTTGAATTCAGAATCTCGATGCGGGCGCAAGCCGCTTTTATTCTTCCTTTGCCAATAACCAAATTGCTCTTCTTAGAGCAGGTAGACCATAAGCATTGCTTGAACAAGCCTTCATATAGGCACCATCGGCCCTTCTCAGGGCTTTTGAGTATTTGAGTAGCATTGGACACGTCTCGCCCCCGGACGCCGGCGAGGTCTTTATACAGACCCAATCAGTCCTTCTCAGGACTGCCAGCAACGAGCAGTCATTGGACACGTCTCGCCCCCGGACGCCGGCGAAGCCTTTATACAGGCCCCCATCGGTCCTTCTCAGGACTGCCAGAGACGAGCAGTCATTACTCGACTCATCTCGCCCCTGGACGCAGGCGACGCCCTCTTGAGGCCATAGCGACATTCGGTCGCATCGCATCCTCTCGCCCCCGGACGCAGGCGACCCCCCGCTAAGGCACTATAGGTGCCGCAACTAGTGGCGGTCATAGAGCACCTAGCCGCTACAACTGGTGACCCCGACGTCGGCTCCACAATTGATGGACCCGACGGTTTAACCACGCATCTACGGAACCCGATTTCTTCTACACGCAACCGGCGTCTAGCCAAGCAACTTTACCAAACCTCAACAACAACAACAACAACGTGAAGCATCGTCAGAACAACACAAGCAGCATGACCCTGTTAACAACGATTTCATCACACACAACAGTGACTCCGACACCACTAGTCGTCACCAAACCCGACGGAAGGAAAATGCAGTTTTAAAACATCAATCAACAGCACCTAAGAAAAAGAAAAACGTATGTAATTTTTATTATTATTTTGGTTTATATATTTTTTTTTTTTTTTTTTTGGTTTAAGAAGTGTAATACATTGTGAGTGGAATTCGATTCAAGTGCGCGCGCGACAAGTTTATTTATCACGGTAGTTTTGGAAAAATTATTTCCTTTCGTAATACACTCGCCACGCGTGATGTGAGAGATATTTCCGTTCGTAATACACTCGACACACACACCCCGTTTGTTTTCTCGTTTTGTTGCGCGTATTATACTCATGTACCAATTTTCTTGGTCAAATCGCACTGTAAAAGTGAATTTTAATTTCGCCAAACGCTAGGTTTGCAACATTTCAAAGAACGCAAGCTTCTAAGTCAATTCTATTAAGATGACGGAAGAAGTTGCATACATTAAACTCCCCACCTTTTGGGACAAGGCTCCCTCTGCCTGGTTCATAGCGGCAGAGGCTCAGTTTGCCGCCAAGAAGATTTGTAAAGACGCGAGTAAATACGCCTACGTTTTGGCATCATTGCCAGTCGACGCTATCAATAATGTGATAGATATTTTAAACACTCCTCCCGAGAATGACAAATATGCAAATCTAAAACAAACGTTAATTAAACGGCATAGTGCGTCGGAAGAGAAACGGTTAGAACAGCTCTTAAATTCGGAAGACCTTGGTGACCGCAAACCCTCGGAATTATACCGACACATGTCAAATTTGGCGGGAAACATTTCCACCATCGGAACTACGTTAATCCATACGTTATGGGAACGGAAGCTGCCAGCTACAGTTTCCATTCCTTTAGCTGTCGCGAAAGACCAAACACTCGAACAAAGACTTGATCTCGCGGATAGAATGTGGGAAGTAACCCAAAAACCGAGTGTTAGTGCGATCGTTTCAACTCGCGATTCCGAGCTCGATTCCCTTAAAAAGGAAATTAACGAATTACGAAATGAAATTCGTAATTTCAACCGCAAGTCGAATCGTGGGCGCAGTCGCACGCGCGAAAAAAGTAGAAATAGAAATCATAGCAACAACAAGAAAAGTACGCAGTCGGGTGACACCTTTTGTTGGTATCACGCAAAATTCGCCGAAAAGGCGGCGAAATGTGTCAGTCCCTGTAGTTTCGACTTTAAAAAAACTACAGGATCAAAAAACTAGAAAATCCGACTGTCGCCGCAGCTGACAGTCGGATAAAGCCTGCGCGCCGTTTGTTTGCACACTGTTCCGTGAACAAGTGTCAATTTCTAATTGACACAGGCGCAGAAGTGTCAGTAATTCCCAAAAGTCATTTTCCAAAGGAGAAATTTCGTAAAGCAGAGACCAATCTCACTGCCGCTAATGGAACCTCCATAGGTACATACGGAAAGAAACTACTAAAACTCGACATCGGGTTACGTCGACCATTCTCTTTCCCTTTTATAGTCGCAGACGTTCACAGACCGATTATCGGCGTAGATCTACTTAACAAATTTGGTATTATTATAGACTTGCGCCATAGAAAATTAATCGACTCGACTACGAATTTATCTGTGGCTGGCATAGCATGCAATAAGATTTCAGACTCCCCAAAGCAAAATATTAAGGATGGAAAATACGAAAATCTTATTAGAGAATTTCCTTCCCTTCTTACAGCACCCGATTACTCTTTACCTGCAAACCACAAGGTAGTCCACCATATCGTGACTACGGGACATCTTCCTTTTTCCAGACCTCGGCGTTTAAAGCCCGAGAAACTTACTACAGCTCGAACAGAATTCGACCATATGTTGCAATTGGGAATCTGCCGTCCTTCTAGTTCGCCCGTCTCCTCGGCTCTACATTTGGTACCTAAAAGAGACCCCAATGATTGGCGCCCTTGCGGCGACTATCGTCGATTAAACGCAATAACCACACCCGATCGCTACCCGATCCCACATATCCATAACTTTTCGCTCCAGCTAAATGGATGCACGGTATTTTCGAAAGTGGATTTGGTTCGGGCATATCATCATATTCCGGTGGCAGAAGAGGACGTTTGTAAAACTGCAATCACGACACCTTTTGGACTTTTCGAATTCACACGGATGCCCTTCGGTTTGCGCAACGCAGCCCAAACTTTTCAGCGTTTCATGAACGAAGTGACGCGAGAGCTACCTTTCGTGTTCGTCTACATTGACGACATACTTGTGGCGAGCAAATCTCATACAGAACATGCAATTCATCTGCGTAAATTGTTCGCACAACTAACTTCGTATGACCTTAAAATCAACAACGCCAAGTGTATTTTCGGCGTTGAAGAGATTGATTTTTTAAGCCATAAAATCAATAAAAACGGAATTCTCCCATCACAGATCCGCATACAATCGATTAAAAATTTTGCGAGTCCGACATCTCTTCGGCTCACTCAGCGTTTCGTGGGAATGGTAAATTATTACCATCGGTTCATCCCGAACCTGGCAGAATTTTTGGCACCAGTACATTCTTTCGTCGCACTGCACTCCAATAAAAAGCTTAAACCCAAAAATTTCGAGTGGCCGAAAGAGTGTGAAGACGCAATATTAAAAATTAAGGAAGCAATTGCGAACGCAACGCTTTTGGTGCATCCGTTGAATGACGCGAAACTACGACTCACCGTAGACGCTTCAAATATCGCTGTAGGAGCGGTGCTAGATCAGCTAAACGAGGAAAATCACTGGGAGCCTTTAGGGTTTTTCTCGAAGAAATTGAGCACCGCCGAATGCAAATATTCAGCTTTCGATCGCGAGCTTTTGTCCATTTATTTGGCAATTAAGCATTTCGCACATTTCCTGGAAGGTCGCGGTTTCACGGTTTACACAGACCACAAACCGCTCACAACAGCTTTGACTACAAAAGCAGACCGAAGCCCTAGGCAAACGAGGCATTTAGATTTTATCGCTCAACATACCAGCGATATTCGGCACATCAAAGGTCGTGATAACTTAGTGGCAGATTTTTTGTCCCGCGTAGAAAATATCTCGCTCAGCTCAGTAGACAATAAAAATTTTACCATGGAAAATTTAAGTAAACTCCAGAAGACTGACCAGGAGTTAAAAGAAGTCCTTTCCGCACCCGTTTCAGAAACTTCCAAGGTAAAACTCGAACAAAGAGTCTTTCCAATCTTGAACGATCCCATTTGGTGCGAAGTTTCAGGCACTCAGATTCGTCCTTTCGTACCTTTAACACTTCGCACAGCTGTTTTCAACTCACTGCACAGCATGACGCACCCAGGGGTTCGTGGATCAAGAAAATTGATCAACACAAGGTATTTCTGGCCTAACATGAATATCGACATAAAACGGTGGGCAGCAAGCTGCGTTAGCTGCCAGCGCTCAAAGGTTATACGACACACCAGAGCGCCGCTAGGGAAGTTTACGCCGCCAAGTAGACGATTCGATCACATACACATGGATCTAGTCGGGCCTTTAAAGCCTTCGAGCGGTTTTAGCTATCTTTTAACTATAGTGGATCGTTTCACCCGTTGGCCAGAGGCGTATCCGCTACGTGATATTACGGCTACCACTGTCGCGACAACCTTTTTCCGCGAATATATCTCCCGTTTCGGAGTACCCTCCAAAATCACGACCGATCAAGGCACGCAGTTCGAGTCAAAGCTCTTTTTCGAACTTAATAAATGCCTCGGAACGCATAGAATTCGCACGACAGCTTACCATCCACAAGCAAACGGTATGGTCGAACGATTCCACCGACAGTTAAAAACAGCATTGAAATGTCGCGAAAATCAAACGCACTGGGCGGAGGAACTTCCAATCATCCTTCTAGGTATTCGGGCGGCTTTTAAGGCCGATTTAAATTGTTCCCCAGCAGAATTGGTTTATGGCCAAGCTTTAAAACTCCCAGCGGAATTTTTCATCGACAACACTTCTGACGATTTTGAGCCAGCAAATTTTGTCACCCAACTGCGTACCAAAATGTCTCAACTCAAACCAAAAGATTCTAAAAAAACCGACATTCCAATTTTTGTCCCGAAAGATTTGGAAAATTGCGATCAAGTTTTTGTCCGAGTCGAAGGAACAAAACCGGGTTTGCAAGCACCATACGAAGGTCCATACGCGGTTGTACGAAGATTTAGGAAGAGTTACGTAATAAACATAAATGAGAAAAACTCCAACATAAGTATCGATCGTTTGAAACCGGCTTTCATTTTAGAATCGAATTCCAAGAATACAAGAAAAAAAGTAAATTTCAAATAGAATTAATACAAGTAAAGATTACACGTAAAATGAATTAAATTATTGCCAAGTAAAATAAATTCAGGTCAAGTAATGTAACAAATGAGACCAGTAAAGTAAGTTCAAATCACGAGATTTAATTAAAAATCATTACGCCTTCGTCTGGAAGGGGGGTGATGTGGGTTATTTATATGGACTTTACTGTCCGCAGCTAAATAACACACAAATATACCGAGTCTCAAAATATTTTAATTGGACCCGTTAGGTCATAAAATTTTGATGAACATAGTTCTATTGTAAAATGCATTTGGCATTTAGAACATAGCCGTTAGGTCAAATATGAAATGCAATAAATTGTACGAGGTAGGAAAGAACCATGTACTATAATATTAAGTATAAATAGGCTAAGTTTTAGGAAATAAATAGTTAGTTGAATTCAGAATCTCGATGCGGGCGCAAGCCGCTTTTATTCTTCCTTTGCCAATAACCAAATTGCTCTTCTTAGAGCAGGTAGACCATAAGCATTGCTTGAACAAGCCTTCATATAGGCACCATCGGCCCTTCTCAGGGCTTTTGAGTATTTGAGTAGCATTGGACACGTCTCGCCCCCGGACGCCGGCGAGGTCTTTATACAGACCCAATCAGTCCTTCTCAGGACTGCCAGCAACGAGCAGTCATTGGACACGTCTCGCCCCCGGACGCCGGCGAAGCCTTTATACAGGCCCCCATCGGTCCTTCTCAGGACTGCCAGAGACGAGCAGTCATTACTCGACTCATCTCGCCCCTGGACGCAGGCGACGCCCTCTTGAGGCCATAGCGACATTCGGTCGCATCGCATCCTCTCGCCCCCGGACGCAGGCGACCCCCCGCTAAGGCACTATAGGTGCCGCAACTAGTGGCGGTCATAGAGCACCTAGCCGCTACAATCACCTATTTTTAAGTTTTGTTTTTTCAACCTCTAGACCGCATATCGGAATATGCCCCAATTATTTAATTCATATGTTACACCCTTTTCTGCCCGCTTCCCGAACTTTTTGTTAGGTTTTCAGTCACATAGTAACATACACCGCATCCCCGAATTGAACGCGTTCTGAACTTCTGCCGGAAAAATAATACAGTTGCGCCCAGACTGTTGGCAGATTTTTTTTATTTGTTTTTAATGAGTTAGAATTTTAACGTAAAATTTATTTTTTTACGAAATTTAAATGTAGCTTTATGCTATGTGACTATGCATTTTAAACACATTTAAGTAGGCAAAATTAACGTCTTAAAAAAATAGTGTTCACACTAAGCAGCCCGTTTTATTTTGATACCTGACAGCTTGGCGTGATTAAAACAGATGTGTTTGCATAGCAGTAATACAAAGTGAATTTATTAGCTAATGCAGTCGTTGCACAAGCAAACAATTTAGTTTCTACAGCTTTAAAAAGTTTCTTCCAAAGTTTACTTCGATTTCCGCAAGAGTCGCAGTGCGTGTTTTCGGTTAAACACGTAGTAGCTACGTGTTTTCGTAAACGCCTCCGGGAAGTGTTTTCAGTGCATTTAACTCAATTTAAACGTGTCAATCTCGTAGTCTGAACATAGCATTAGAGGCGTTTCTGAGGTGAATAGAAAACATAAAAATTAACCCACCCTCTTTGCAATAACCATTTGTTCCTTATAAAGTCCACGGCACCAGCTTAGACGTAGACAAAATAGCATCAATAATTTCTCACCTGTAATACTACGCTTGGAGTGCTCTAATATGTCAAATATACACGTGAATGCATTGTCTGTATACTTTTCATTATTACACTTATTTTCGATCACCTTGAAATGAGTAATACTTTTAAAAGAAAATGTCCTTAACATATGGGCTGACAGCATTGTCATCAATAATAAATATTGTTGTTCAATGGTGAAGGAGCTATACAAAATGCAAAATATATTGTATTGAAAGTACCATGCAATCACTAGAACCCAACAATCACGTATCGTATCCTTCTACATATTCATTTCCTTTTTGCAATAAATATTTAACGCCTTGGTGTTCGTTTACTCTTGTTATATTTACCACCTTTAGAGGTTTTCTAGACAGTTTCAAAAGTGATACAGTGCGAATTGTTCGAAATGGTTATTACAGAGAAGATTGATACCTCCAAGGCATTCTCCTACTTGTATTACGGTTGGAGGCTTCAAGGATTATATCCCGTGGAGAATTATAAGTTTTATCAAACGATTCATGCGACTCTCGCCTTTATTTTGACCAACATGGTATCGTCAGTTACGTTTGTGACTCAACTTTTCTTTGTGAAGAATTTAAAGCAGTTGCTTAGTAACTTGCCAATGGACGTTTGTGTAAATGCGTGCGTGCTGAAATTTATTGTTATGTTGGCCACGCGTCGGGAGCTCGTCGGAATAAGTAAGAACCTGGCGCAATTGGATAAACGTCCTATGAACGACGAACAACGGAATTATATAAAAAGTTCTATAGGCTTGAGCCGTCGATTAGTTTTACTTGTCTTCTTTTTCTACCAAGGTGTGAACATAAGTGCTGCTTTTACAGCGGCACTTTCGAACAGAAAGCAGCTATTGTTTGATATTTGGGTACCCTATGATTGGCAAGCCAACGCTATCAGCTATTGGTGCACATTTTCCTATCAAATTGTGGTTCAAGCGATTTTAGCTATCCAAAACCTTATAGATGACACAAGTGGTCCAATTTATTTACTAGTACTGAATACCCATCTGGAAATTGTTATCAATCGTATTGAAAATTTGAAGAAAAACCCAAATAAGACAGATGCTGAAAATTATAGCGATCTTGTTGATTGCATTGAGGATCATTGTCTTATTCAAAAGTAAGTAAATCGATATTTCACGAATTCCGATATACCTATTTCTTAGGTCGAGAAAGATATAGAATTCAGTTTCGCTTCTAAAAACTTTAAATATAGTCGTGGAAAAAACGATTTAACTATTTATTGTTCGATGTTAAACCCCCTTCGGACCTAGTCCAACACAATCTTATAAAAACTGGCCTCTCCAATGAAGTTTTTCCAAATTGTCATGTCCTCAAGGACAGCGATTAAACAGTCGAGGATTTCGTGTTGGAGTTTCACTCCACTGACACCGGAAAAAAACTAACATTTAAGCAAATATATATTTGTAAATAAATAAAACAATTCCTGTTTTACTGTTATCCATGATAGGGTCTGAACAGTATACTCGTGTGCGCGTGAATCTTGGAGAGTCTTACGGGGGTCGACTAATAGTGGAGGTTTAAGATTTCGGCAATGCTCAAGGGAGTCTGTAGAAGCTGAAACGGTTTCGTCTCCAATTAGTCGGAGCCATGGATATACACATATTATGTCCAGGAGACAGGCGCGAACGCAGTGGGTGGTTTTGGGGGAAACAAGTTATGAAAAAGTAATAAAAGTAGCAATGTTTTTGTTGTTTTGCATATAAGTTTCTAACCTGCTCTGATATCCAAAAAACACGCCTAGCATTACAAAATGAATTCACTATCAAAATTATATACGTACATATATAACACTGGATGTTCAATTTTTTATTACTTCTTATTTTTTCTTTTCAGAATATTCGATGTTTTGCAGGGAACTGTGTCATACACAATCTTCATTCAATTTGTGTCAACTGCACTAGTGCTTTGTATGAACGCCCTTTCATACTTATTATATCCGCCGACTCTTACGGAAATGTTCATGCTGCTCTTCTTCATGATATCGGAAATTATACAAATATTGCCGTGTTGTTTTTATTCGAACATGTTCATGTCGACTACCGATCGCCTAGTTACTGCTATTTATTCTTCGGATTGGTTCGACCAAACTCCACGTTTTAAGAAGACAATGATCATCTTCATGCAAATGACCCAAAACAGCAAAGTAATTGTAGCGGGAAAAATCATTCCCGTAACATTAGCCACATTTGTTTCAGTAAGTTGTAAGACTTTCGTTTTAAGACAACATTAAATCATTTTATTTCGTCCACAGATAATGAAAATGTCTTATTCGTTATTCACGGTTGCAAATCAGATCAAATAAATAAGGAAATTAAATGGATCTTTTACTTTTATCCAATTTAATCACATAATCATATGAATATAGAAAACTTGCACAGATAATAAATGTTTCAGCTGAAAACAAAAATTATTCATGCAATTTTTTGAAATTTTTCTATTTTTAAAATTTTTAAGTAAATTCTACTACGCACTGAACGAAAATATTGGCTTATGACCTAAAGAAATGTCTAGTACCACCTAAAGGAGCTTTTACACGAGCAATACAAATTTCTCGATTTGCAGCAATTTCAGACAATTTTGACGTCACAGCAACATTCAGCAATATCAGCAATTGATGATATGAATCAAATGGATTTCAACTCGTTAATCAACAGTGATTATCGATTTGGAGCAATGCTCAGCAATTTGGCAATGACATCATACACGGACAATTCAGTCTATGAACAATATGAAAGAAAATTTGAAAAATAAATATAAAACTTAAAATAAAACTTGAAATATTTGAATTTCGAGCCGCTATCACACGAAACTTGACAAACAAATCCAAAACTCAAAACAAAACTTGACAACTGAATCGAACGAGGACAATTTCCCTAGCTAGTGGAAATAAAGCAACTACATATAGGTATAGGGCGTGAAATACCAGCAATCTATGAAAACATTGCCAAATTGCCGAAATGTTGCCACAATTTGCACATATTGCCCGGTATTGCTCCATTAATTGCTCCAGGTTTCGGCAATAGTCTCCGGGCAATAAATTCCTTGAAAAATTGCTCGTGTACAAGCTCCTTAAAGAAATACTGATGCGTTTAGGTAGATCAACCAATTATTATTTGTTATATCAATAAATGAAAAAGTAGAAAATTTAACAAAATCTGTAGTTAGATTTTAATTTGTGAAGTAGGTGAAACACCGCTTTATTTAGTTGAATTGAATTGAAAGTCAACTATTACATTTGTTATTTTAAATAGGATCTTCACCTAATTTATTTCGAAAATTTAGCCAATGCTGATTCGGTAGCTCATCTAATTTACTTTTTCGTCTTTTATGAATTGCACAACTTAATAAAGAAATAAACACAGCATTTAAATAATATTCTCTTTATTGGTAGATACCTATATAGTAATACATTTTAATAAAATAGTATATTTCATAATTGTGAATTGTAACAAAATGTAGATATTATTAATAAGTCATGTTTACATAAAAGGCGGTTTTATTTTAATCTTTAAATTCTTTTTGGTATAAATGTATCTAATCAAGTGAACTGGTGGGTATTTTATATCAAACGTTTCAATTATAGTCAAAAGTATATTCTTTTGCCTGCATACATTAAAACAAAAGTAATGAGTGTCAAAATTGTTTACAAATAATTCTTCGCATAAAAATATAATCATTTTTACAACATATAAAATATATTAAAAAAAATTTGAACGCATTTGACTGTCTGATAGCAATTACACCATTTATCTTAAACAAAGTGTTTTCAATCGAAAGTTATTAATAAAACTATTTTTTTTAAAGTTACAAGGATTAACAGAATGGATGCTACTAAGGCGCTGTACACATTGCACACGACCGAATGAATTTTTCGATCCGAATTTTCGTTTTTCTGCTAAATCTACAGTTTATTAGAAAATTGGTTGAAATTGTTAATTATAACATTTTCAAGAATAACATAGTAGAAAATTTCTAGGGATTTGGACTTTGATTGATAATATTAAAAAATAGTCTGTCAGTCGGTACGAATATTTTCAGTTGTACGATGGATCCATTTTTCTTTTTATTATCAATTAAAACTACAAATTCCTAGAGATTTTCTTTCATGATATTCTTGAAAATGTTATAATTTACGATTAAGATAAATTTTTCAATAACTAAATGTTTCACAAATGGTCGAAAAACGAAAAATCATATCGGAACATTCGTTCGTTCGTGTGCGATGTGTACAGCGCCTAAACTCTATAATTTACTTAAATCAATCATTTTCACAGATTCAGTACTAGTTTTTTCTCTTGGATTAATTTTGCTATAAAGTTGAGATGCAAACAAGTTGTGATAGTAAAAAGATAAAATGTATCGAAGTAGCTGCAATTTTTTGTTTTAATATTGGCCACTTTGCAAATAAATCCTTTTATTATACCATACACCTACTGCCTACGTTGCTGGAAAGTTATACTCCACTTTTCGATAACCAGATATTCAGGAGAAATGTTATTTTTCAACCAGATTTGAAGGCTTTCTATTTCAGGATCAATTATTTCATCTATAATATAATAAATAAATAAATAAAATGGTTTAAAAAATGTCTTCATATACAATTTATTATGATATATAGATATTATCAATTAATCTTTGAGACATAGGCACTTTAAAAAAAATACGTAACTAACCTACAGAAGTTATACTATTTAACATCAGTTGATGTGTTCCTTCTTTTCAAATTGGGACCACATTTTATCAATCCAGTCTTCTGGTATTTCTTGCACAGCGATCTGCCAACAGTCTGTGCGCAACTTTATAATTTTTCGGCAGAAGTTCGGAACGCGTTCATTTCTGAGATGCGGTGTAGGTGTCTATGTGACTGAAAACCTATCAAAAAGTTCGGGAAGCGGTTAGAATAGGCTGTAACATATGATTTACATAATTGGGTCATATTACGGGATGCGGTCTAGGGGTTGAAAAATTAGAAAAACTTGTAAATAGGTATTTATTAAACAAGCCCGTGGAGCCTAAAAGATATTCGATATCTGATCAGATCTGAGAGATATGGCCGAATTCATGAAAAACTTGCAAACTCTTTCGAGGAATTCATATGAAGAATCCGTAGAATAAAAATGGACTTTATATTTTGGAAGACCTAGTAGACATGATGAAAATCGTAAAAATACATGCATTCTACTTTGACTGAAAATTTTTTTTGCACCCCTTCCGAACGCCAATGGATAATGAAAATTTTTTTTTTCAGAATTACTTTTCTAGTTGATTTACATATACACACCGAGCTTCCGACTTTCTAGCATAAGCCGTTCTAAAGTTAGGAAAGATTCGACTTCAATCTATTCTCCTAGTATAACTACAGATATTTGTTAAGTTTTAATTGCTTGCCACTAACGGTTTAGGAGATATGGATTTTAGAATGTGTTGATCTCGGCACCTCCACTCTTACACCCCTTCACCCATATCAGCAATTTTTTGGCAAATGGGTCCACTAGCCTCATAACATAAGCGGTTGTTGAGATCTAGAATCCAAAATTTTAAGTCTTAAACGCTTCCCTCATATTCCCCCTCACCCCTCAAAAAAGGTCACTTCAAGGTCTACACTTTCTATTTAGAAAAAAAAAATCAATTTAATAGCTCATGGGGTTTGGGAACTATAAGTCCTCAAACGATTTTGCGTACGGCGCACGGCGCATAGACGGACTGAAAATAATGAAGTAAAATTAAATTCAGTTTCTGTTTAAAAGTTTGGTGAAAGTAAAATTTTGTAAGGGGGCAGTACATCATGAATGTGGAGGGGATAAGAATTTTTCTAAAAAATCACTTCTCATATCTCAAGAACAGTGTAAAATATGTGTTTAAATTTTTTACCAGAAGTAGATATTTATTAAGTATAACAAGAAATTTTAAGGGTGAAGGTGTAGAGGGTGAGAGTGGGGGAGGTGGTGTAGGAAAAAGTTGTGATTCATATATCTGATAAAAATCTGAAATATTAATATTTAGATAGAGCTTCAGTATTGGCATGCTAGAAAAATATAATTTCTATAGGGGCAGTATGGTACGAGGGTGGGACGTGTTTTTCTTAACTATGGAACGGCTTATGCTAGAAAGTTCAAACTCGATTGGATAAACAGATTTTCAAAAATCCATTAGTGCTTGGAAGGTGGTTGAAAAAAATGATCAGTGAAAATGGAATGCATATATTTTAACGATTTTCATCATATCTATTAGGTGTCCCCAAATGTTGAATTCATTTTTATTCTACGACCTTTGCATATAAATACCTAGAATATGTTTTAGATTTTTTTTTAAATTCAACCCCTACTTTTTCACGAATTCTGCCATATCCCCTAGACCTGATAATCGAAAAACGTCTTCACTCTCACGTGCTTCCGTAATAAACACTAAAACTTGTTTTTAAGTATTTTTCTTTTTTCAGCCCCTAAGAGGGTAAAAAGGTTTCTTGTGCTGTCTTCTTATTTATCCATTACCTTCTTTCAGGATTTTTGGATATTCAACCCCCAACTGGGTTTAAGAAGGTTGCATATGTTTTCATAGATTCGCACATATTGTATAGGTTAGGTTAGGTAAGATGGGTAGCTATTGCCAGAGATAGCTAGCACATAGACCGCTGGATGGGTCCGTTGTGATCCCACTGCACCATAGCACGCCGCCTACAGTTGATAGCTGCTTTTGGCTAATTTTCAAGAACAAACTGAGCCCATTTGGCCGCGGTTTCGTTCTATCGAATATTTTTCCATATGTTATTGGTGCGAAGGAGAGTTGAAAGTTGGAGGGAATTGTGGAGAAGAAAGGGGATACCGAACTTAATCAGTTTTTAGGAATGGGAAGGAAGATCATTCTATTTTTAAAATTTTTAAGTAAATTCTACTACGCACTGAACGAAAATATTGGCTTATGACCTAAAGAAATGTCTAGTACCACCTAAAGGAGCTTTTACACGAGCAATACAAATTTCTCGATTTGCAGCAATTTCAGACAATTTTGACGTCACAGCAACATTCAGCAATATCAGCAATTGATGATATGAATCAAATGGATTTCAACTCGTTAATCAACAGTGATTATCGATTTGGAGCAATGCTCAGCAATTTGGCAATGACATCATACACGGACAATTCAGTCTATGAACAATATGAAAGAAAATTTGAAAAATAAATATAAAACTTAAAATAAAACTTGAAATATTTGAATTTCGAGCCGCTATCACACGAAACTTGACAAACAAATCCAAAACTCAAAACAAAACTTGACAACTGAATCGAACGAGGACAATTTCCCTAGCTAGTGGAAATAAAGCAACTACATATAGGTATAGGGCGTGAAATACCAGCAATCTATGAAAACATTGCCAAATTGCCGAAATGTTGCCACAATTTGCACATATTGCCCGGTATTGCTCCATTAATTGCTCCAGGTTTCGGCAATAGTCTCCGGGCAATAAATTCCTTGAAAAATTGCTCGTGTACAAGCTCCTTAAAGAAATACTGATGCGTTTAGGTAGATCAACCAATTATTATTTGTTATATCAATAAATGAAAAAGTAGAAAATTTAACAAAATCTGTAGTTAGATTTTAATTTGTGAAGTAGGTGAAACACCGCTTTATTTAGTTGAATTGAATTGAAAGTCAACTATTACATTTGTTATTTTAAATAGGATCTTCACCTAATTTATTTCGAAAATTTAGCCAATGCTGATTCGGTAGCTCATCTAATTTACTTTTTCGTCTTTTATGAATTGCACAACTTAATAAAGAAATAAACACAGCATTTAAATAATATTCTCTTTATTGGTAGATACCTATATAGTAATACATTTTAATAAAATAGTATATTTCATAATTGTGAATTGTAACAAAATGTAGATATTATTAATAAGTCATGTTTACATAAAAGGCGGTTTTATTTTAATCTTTAAATTCTTTTTGGTATAAATGTATCTAATCAAGTGAACTGGTGGGTATTTTATATCAAACGTTTCAATTATAGTCAAAAGTATATTCTTTTGCCTGCATACATTAAAACAAAAGTAATGAGTGTCAAAATTGTTTACAAATAATTCTTCGCATAAAAATATAATCATTTTTACAACATATAAAATATATTAAAAAAAATTTGAACGCATTTGACTGTCTGATAGCAATTACACCATTTATCTTAAACAAAGTGTTTTCAATCGAAAGTTATTAATAAAACTATTTTTTTTAAAGTTACAAGGATTAACAGAATGGATGCTACTAAGGCGCTGTACACATTGCACACGACCGAATGAATTTTTCGATCCGAATTTTCGTTTTTCTGCTAAATCTACAGTTTATTAGAAAATTGGTTGAAATTGTTAATTATAACATTTTCAAGAATAACATAGTAGAAAATTTCTAGGGATTTGGACTTTGATTGATAATATTAAAAAATAGTCTGTCAGTCGGTACGAATATTTTCAGTTGTACGATGGATCCATTTTTCTTTTTATTATCAATTAAAACTACAAATTCCTAGAGATTTTCTTTCATGATATTCTTGAAAATGTTATAATTTACGATTAAGATAAATTTTTCAATAACTAAATGTTTCACAAATGGTCGAAAAACGAAAAATCATATCGGAACATTCGTTCGTTCGTGTGCGATGTGTACAGCGCCTAAACTCTATAATTTACTTAAATCAATCATTTTCACAGATTCAGTACTAGTTTTTTCTCTTGGATTAATTTTGCTATAAAGTTGAGATGCAAACAAGTTGTGATAGTAAAAAGATAAAATGTATCGAAGTAGCTGCAATTTTTTGTTTTAATATTGGCCACTTTGCAAATAAATCCTTTTATTATACCATACACCTACTGCCTACGTTGCTGGAAAGTTATACTCCACTTTTCGATAACCAGATATTCAGGAGAAATGTTATTTTTCAACCAGATTTGAAGGCTTTCTATTTCAGGATCAATTATTTCATCTATAATATAATAAATAAATAAATAAAATGGTTTAAAAAATGTCTTCATATACAATTTATTATGATATATAGATATTATCAATTAATCTTTGAGACATAGGCACTTTAAAAAAAATACGTAACTAACCTACAGAAGTTATACTATTTAACATCAGTTGATGTGTTCCTTCTTTTCAAATTGGGACCACATTTTATCAATCCAGTCTTCTGGTATTTCTTGCACAGCGATCTGCCAACAGTCTGTGCGCAACTTTATAATTTTTCGGCAGAAGTTCGGAACGCGTTCATTTCTGAGATGCGGTGTAGGTGTCTATGTGACTGAAAACCTATCAAAAAGTTCGGGAAGCGGTTAGAATAGGCTGTAACATATGATTTACATAATTGGGTCATATTACGGGATGCGGTCTAGGGGTTGAAAAATTAGAAAAACTTGTAAATAGGTATTTATTAAACAAGCCCGTGGAGCCTAAAAGATATTCGATATCTGATCAGATCTGAGAGATATGGCCGAATTCATGAAAAACTTGCAAACTCTTTCGAGGAATTCATATGAAGAATCCGTAGAATAAAAATGGACTTTATATTTTGGAAGACCTAGTAGACATGATGAAAATCGTAAAAATACATGCATTCTACTTTGACTGAAAATTTTTTTTGCACCCCTTCCGAACGCCAATGGATAATGAAAATTTTTTTTTTCAGAATTACTTTTCTAGTTGATTTACATATACACACCGAGCTTCCGACTTTCTAGCATAAGCCGTTCTAAAGTTAGGAAAGATTCGACTTCAATCTATTCTCCTAGTATAACTACAGATATTTGTTAAGTTTTAATTGCTTGCCACTAACGGTTTAGGAGATATGGATTTTAGAATGTGTTGATCTCGGCACCTCCACTCTTACACCCCTTCACCCATATCAGCAATTTTTTGGCAAATGGGTCCACTAGCCTCATAACATAAGCGGTTGTTGAGATCTAGAATCCAAAATTTTAAGTCTTAAACGCTTCCCTCATATTCCCCCTCACCCCTCAAAAAAGGTCACTTCAAGGTCTACACTTTCTATTTAGAAAAAAAAAATCAATTTAATAGCTCATGGGGTTTGGGAACTATAAGTCCTCAAACGATTTTGCGTACGGCGCACGGCGCATAGACGGACTGAAAATAATGAAGTAAAATTAAATTCAGTTTCTGTTTAAAAGTTTGGTGAAAGTAAAATTTTGTAAGGGGGCAGTACATCATGAATGTGGAGGGGATAAGAATTTTTCTAAAAAATCACTTCTCATATCTCAAGAACAGTGTAAAATATGTGTTTAAATTTTTTACCAGAAGTAGATATTTATTAAGTATAACAAGAAATTTTAAGGGTGAAGGTGTAGAGGGTGAGAGTGGGGGAGGTGGTGTAGGAAAAAGTTGTGATTCATATATCTGATAAAAATCTGAAATATTAATATTTAGATAGAGCTTCAGTATTGGCATGCTAGAAAAATATAATTTCTATAGGGGCAGTATGGTACGAGGGTGGGACGTGTTTTTCTTAACTATGGAACGGCTTATGCTAGAAAGTTCAAACTCGATTGGATAAACAGATTTTCAAAAATCCATTAGTGCTTGGAAGGTGGTTGAAAAAAATGATCAGTGAAAATGGAATGCATATATTTTAACGATTTTCATCATATCTATTAGGTGTCCCCAAATGTTGAATTCATTTTTATTCTACGACCTTTGCATATAAATACCTAGAATATGTTTTAGATTTTTTTTTAAATTCAACCCCTACTTTTTCACGAATTCTGCCATATCCCCTAGACCTGATAATCGAAAAACGTCTTCACTCTCACGTGCTTCCGTAATAAACACTAAAACTTGTTTTTAAGTATTTTTCTTTTTTCAGCCCCTAAGAGGGTAAAAAGGTTTCTTGTGCTGTCTTCTTATTTATCCATTACCTTCTTTCAGGATTTTTGGATATTCAACCCCCAACTGGGTTTAAGAAGGTTGCATATGTTTTCATAGATTCGCACATATTGTATAGGTTAGGTTAGGTAAGATGGGTAGCTATTGCCAGAGATAGCTAGCACATAGACCGCTGGATGGGTCCGTTGTGATCCCACTGCACCATAGCACGCCGCCTACAGTTGATAGCTGCTTTTGGCTAATTTTCAAGAACAAACTGAGCCCATTTGGCCGCGGTTTCGTTCTATCGAATATTTTTCCATATGTTATTGGTGCGAAGGAGAGTTGAAAGTTGGAGGGAATTGTGGAGAAGAAAGGGGATACCGAACTTAATCAGTTTTTAGGAATGGGAAGGAAGATCAGGAGTCGAGCCGGGAATGACAGTGTACTAGAAGGTGCTAGCGATAATAACTTTTCAGTACTATTGGCTGTGATACGATCTACCAGAACAGCAAAGTTGCCTATAGCAAATCAACTACTGTCTGGCAGCTCTGATGGTATTTGTGAAGCTGATTAGAATGTCAACAGAACTCATTTGCTCAGGTTTAAATCCTTTACAAGTGACCCTTTTAAACGTTCCGCACTGTTCACGATTTATATTAACATTTTTAAGCCAATAACAACTGAAAAATTAATGTAAATAAATTATGCCTTGAGTGAGAATTGAACCCCGGTAGCAATGTTTTCAAGACCTAGTACACTACCACTGGACTACACCCGGATCATATTGTATAATACATAAAAAGGTTCGCCAAGACCGTTGGCAGATTTTTTATTTAAGGGGGTCATCCCGTGTGCAGGCTCTTTTTTTACGCCATTTTTGGGAATTCATTCTGGCAAACTTAATAATGATAGAACTGTGAAATTTTTACCATATATTTATGCACATGTTGAGCACACTTAAGAATTTTTTCAGCCCCAAATTGTCTTTTATTGCGGAGGTATATGGCAACTTAGCCACCCATTTTCAAAAAACCTTGTTTTCGGTAGACACGATTGCGGGCGTTCTGCTTATCTCAAATAAAAAAATCAAACGGGATCTTAATCTATGAAGTTTGAACTAGTCCTGGAACTAGGATTATTAAAAAATATTGAACCGTAAATTTTTGGCAGCTTATTGAACTTTTTGTCGTCAATTTTGGTGTATTCTTACGACTTCTTCCGGTCGATAAAAAAAACGGTTTGATGAATCACAATTATCCTAGTTTGGAGACTGCATATATTAGTACTGAATAAGTTTACTAAATTTCAAAGAAATTAGTTCGATAGATTTTGAGATATCGTGTCTACCGATTTGAAAAACATAGTTTTGAGAAAAACGCGACTAAACTTTCCATTATATTCGAAACAACATAGGAGGTTAGTGAATATATGTAACTGCCTGTAACTTCCGAACGGCTTCGAATATCGGAATTTCACTCCGCCCACATATTCTACACTATATTTGGATGTAATTTATGACAAAAAAAAATCGATTTTTGGAAACCGTCACACGGGATTACTGCCTTAAGTTGGGGAGGATTTACCCACATTATGATTAAATGAATACCCAGTCTGTTACCTGTTTCGAGTTTTCTATAATCACGACAGTAGGCCTACCATAAATTTATTTAGTGTCAATTAACACTATTTTTCTATCTTTTATACGCATTTGTAATTACTTCCTCTTAAAATGAGTAATATTTTGGATAAATTGAGTTTAGATCGCGAATTAACTTTCGTACCAATTTTAAACCAGGAAATTAAAAATACTGAACTCTACAAAATGAGTAATGAAAACTTTCACTGCTCAGAAGCTTGCTAAAATTCGTTAAATTTACTTTCTTTTAGGTGTAGCGGATGTCTTAGAAGTAAAGGCAGATCTTATCCAGAAACATGCTCAACTTATGGACAAAGTCCTGTGTGGGTTAATCATAAGCACCCAAATACTTTTTTGTGTTCATAACATGATTCTATCAAAAGATCGTTTCCTAGGCGATCTGCCACAATCGGCATTGTCTGTCATCAATTCATTTCTCCATAAATCAGAAAATTCATTTCTCGGTTCGACATCATCATATTCGCCTTCTACGGCCGAAATTTTATTAGCATTTGCAGACATAATGGAACGGGTTCGCGAATCTAAACTATGGGACTATGTCCTGGAATATACGGATCAGGTATTTCAAAACATTTCATTCTATTTCAAAATATAGTGTTTATATCAATCCAGATGTCGGACATTCAAAAAACAGTTCTGAGTGATTTGCAGGCCTTCAGGGCTCGGATGCATTCCGATACAACTGATCTCATTGCATCGAATTTCTTTAACACCGAATATTTCCAAGATCTTACGCACTTGGACAAAGCTAACGTGACACGAATTGATGAATTACAAACAGAGCATAACTTGATAGTCGATCGGTATAAGAATGTAAGGAAATTTCATGATCACACGATCAACACTGCAAAGTTGAAAGATCGCATGGTACAGGGTTACCACAAGAATGATTTGGAACGAGAGCGGTATGGACTTGTTCTTCATCACCATGTTCACTTAATTCACCTTAATGTTCCAGTATCAAAAACGACCGAATTGTGAGTAAAATGCTGAAAGTTATTACTGAGGAGAAAAGTAATCGTACAACATCCTTGGAAAGCCTGAAACGTTTATATTGTTGCACATTAGAAAATGATCAGAAGAACTGGCGTCATTTAAAGGAAACTCGATACAAGCGGGAGACTGCAGTTCAAAGTGCGATCGATCGCTATGATCGGGACTATGGTAACGAGTACAGGAGATACGAAGATCTCAGCAATCAATTGAATGTTTTAACTACAAAATCGAATACTCTCGAGCAAGATACCAGGGCCCAAGGTCATCGGTTCTTTCTTGTTCATCAACGTATGGAAGCAGAGATCGATGCTTTTAAGTCAAAACGGTGCGACAAATCTGCACGAAAAATTCAAAAATGGTGGCATGAGATTTTGAGCGAACGATTCGTTCTTGGTGGTTCAGATTCAAGTGTGGCCGAGCGGAGACGCATATTGTTTTCATCGCGTTCACACTCGACGTTCACAAAGTCAAATCATTCACAGCAAGAACATGGTAAGAAGGAGAAAGTTGCTCGAAAATCAATGCAAAAATCTAAATCAATGGTTCCAATAACTTCAAAACCGATGAAGTCGATATCGCTAACACCAGGGCAGTCAACAAAGACACATAAGTTGCCAATTCGCAAAAAGTCAACAAAATTACTTAAAAAATTAATAAAGAAATCTTGAAAATTTTTCATTATCTCAAGAGAAAAAAATTTTATGTTTTTGGTGGAAATTTTGAGGAAATTTGAGAAAATTTTTAACTAATAAATTAATTTTTGTTTACTAACCGCGTGCGGCTCACGTTTGTTTGGTGCTATACTATCGTTACTCCCGTTGCTGCCATTCATCTCGTTGATCCCGTTGCTCCCATTTCTTCCGTTTGCTTCCATTTCTCCCGTTACTTCCAATCTCCCGTTGCTTCCGTTGCTCCCATTTCTCCCCTTGCTTCCGTTTCTTCCGTTGCTCCCGTTGCTTCCATTTCTCCCGCTACTTCCGTTACTCCGATACTTCCATTACTCCATCAGCTATCCACCATCATCAATCATCTATCCATCATCCTCCATCCACCATCCTCCATCCTCTATCTTCCATCCACTAACCAACATCCATCGTCCAACTTTACCATTTAGTAATAGGATCGCATAACTACTATACTACACCGAAAACGAAAGAGCTGCCGCTAAATCATATGAAATACTCTCAAATGTTAAAATAAATCTCGCACCACCAATTGTAAAATGATTTTGTTTTTTTGTTGAATTTTATATTTCGGGAACCGCTAATACTAGCCAGAGTTTTGCATTTGTTTAGAAATATTATAGTATTGCCATTTGCTAAAAACTAATAAATTATGGACATATGGGAACCGATGTATGGCAAAATATTTGACCGTATTGTGAATGTCACGTCGCGTCACTGCGATGTCGATTCAACGTGTCACGTCGATCGAAAAAAGCCGATTGTGTAACCGCATCGACGCGACTCATTAGCATTTTCATATGTATCAGCTGTAAATTGCGAATTTAAGTTCATGCGAATACTTTCAACCTTTCAACTTACAACCCTTTAATTTTTGCATCGGCGTTAATTTTTTTCAGGTGTCACGGACTTTAATCTCATCGACGGAAAATACCGATCAAAATGACAACAGTCGATGAGAAGAATTGTGTTGGACTAGGTCTGGAGGAGCTGTTTCGTCATCGGAAGGCATAGACTCTTCAGAAGGTGTATTCTTGCCTACTATCCGAAACACCTTGGCAGCTGTTGTTATTGCTGAGGAAAATTCTATGTAGCGATATTGAGATCTAATTTACTATCGTGAATTATAACGTAGTGAAAAGCTCTAGTCATGCAACCTCAACGTAAAGGCAGATGGCATTGAACGATCCTCTTTTCTTTCAACCAACCAATTTTTAGTTGTGGTTTATGGTATTTTATAGTTGTAATCCAGGGTTGTAAAACCCAACGCCAAGAACGCAAGAACGAGACTTGCCAACAGCAATTTTTATATTTTCTTACCAATATTTTTGTGAAATGATACAGTTTTCGTAAACACCATCGGGAAGTGTTTTCAACGCTTTTACCGCGATCTAAACGTGTTAATCTGAGTATAACATTAGCATCAAATACTAAAAATAATCATGTTCTTTCTATCAGATGACGGACTCTACTGTGAATTGATTTTTGTGACGTTTTGAACTCTGCATTCATTTATTATTGAAACCCTGGTAAAAGTTTCACTTCATTTGCGTTCTAGGTCACTGGAAAATTTCAAAACAAATGCCCGATTCACATTGCGAATTCATCACGCCAATTGTTTGAATTGGTATCTATCTAGAATATGCTTTATTATTTTATTAAATGTCCTTCGATTGTTTCAATAATTAATACTGTGTGGAAAGTTGAGCAAAAACTAAGTTTTGAAGGGTATAATTTCGATAGATAAACCAGGCCCAATAATTTCAAATCCCTTTAGGTCAATTTAGTTCTATAAATATTAAATGGATTAATATTTCCCGGGGATGTTCTTATAGCCGACATTTGTGCATTGCAATTCAGTTCTAAGAGTGGATGCCAACTGAGCAATTGTACGAAATGAAGACAAGTTTTGTTGAACATTTTGAAACCTCGAAGGCGTTTGGCCGTTTGTTTTTCGCGTGGAAAACACAAGGACTCTATACCGTGGAGAGTTATAAGTCTTATCATATAATTCATGCAATTTTCGTCATTGTAGGAATCAACTTAATATCGACAATTGTATTTGGTACTCAACTTTTCTACGTCTGCAACTTAAAGCAGCTGCTAAATAACTTACCGATGAATATTTGTCTAATAGCGTGCGCGTGTAAATATTTCATTATTTTCGCTATGCGCCGGCAACTCCTAGATGTAAGCAGGCTCCTTTCGGCATTGGATACACGTGCAGTCAACATTAATCAACAAAATTTTATAAAAAGTATCATAATTTTGAGTCGCCGATTATTTTCAGTTGTATTGTCTTGCTACAGTGTTGCTACAGCAATGGCAGCCGTCAATGCAGCGTTTTCGGATCGAAAGGAGCTCCTGTATGAAATCTGGTTGCCGTACGATTGGCAAGCCAGCGCTTTCAACTATTGGTGCGCTTGGACTTATCAATGTTTCTCCCAATCTGTACTTGTTTTCCAAAATCTAATATGCGACGTTAGTGGGCCAACTTATTTGATTGTGTTAAATGGACATCTGGAAATTGTAATGGATCGCATTGAATGCCTGCGAAATGACAGCAATAAAAGTGATGAGGAAAACTATAAGGATCTCGTGGATTGCATTGAAGATCATCGTGCTATTCTGAAGTAAGTATACAAGAACAAATTTGTAATCACTTCACTCCAAGTGCCTTTTTAGAACCTATATTGCACGCCTGTGTCATAAAATGAGCTAGTTTACACTAGAGTCACTGTATAAGAACTAACACAAACATCCACTATCTTGAGTACGGACAATGACCGCTTTTGGTACCTTTTTAGTACTCTTGAACCCTGCGAACTCCAAAGTTCGCAGGTTTCTTAAATGGCATAGTTTTAGTGTGTATACGTGTAGCAGATGGATTTTGATTAACGTTTCACGGAATCGAGATACATATGTCTCATGAAATGTCAACTAAATACAGCGTTTATCCACTTTAGTGGAGATAAAAATGAAAAATCGGACAACTGCAAAAAACTTTCAAATGTACTGGTTTCAAATGAAACACACATTGTCCGTACTCAAGATAATGGATGTTTGTGTTAGTTCTTATACAGTGACTCTAGTTTACACCAAAAGGACCAGATTGCTGGGTAGGTCCAGCCAACAGATTTCACCGATAGAGGTCTAAAATTCGGATAGGTCGTCTTTTATCCATCAAAATAATTCATCAGTGCAATAAAAAAAATTGCTAATAGTCTGGGCGAAACTTTATTATTTTTCGGGTCAAAGTTCGAAAAGCGGTTAAAATAAAGAATACAAAGTATTTGAATATTCAAGAAGACCTAAGAGACATGATGAAATTCGTGAAAATATAAGCATTTCCATTGAACATTCTATGAGCCACGCTTCGGTAGGCTAATGGATATTTAAAAAAATGTGTCTGGATTACTTTTATAGTCCGTCTACATATACTCACCAAGTTTCAACTTTCTTGCATAAGCTGTTTATTGATATGAAAAACCACACCCCGTACCATACTACCCCTATAAAAAATTATATTTTTCCAACATGATTCTACTATAGATCTTTATATCTAAATATCAAGTTTCAGCTAAATCTGAACTTTTTCTTTTTCCCAGTAATCGCCACTTAAAGGGGTACATCCAGTCTACCCAGAAAAAAATTCAACTCAATTGCTGGAAAGGGCGGTCGTCGACTGATTTTTGTTTCTTTTTTTAGTGTCTACTAGTTATGAAACGTAATTTTTCAGGGAAGCAATTTTTTTTTTTGTTAAATCGATCACAAATCACAGTACTGTATTATTAAAATAAGAAAGTACTTCTTCTGTACCAAATATAAAACTCGGAGCTTGAAGCGTTCAGATGTTATCGGCCAACACTCTTTGATATATATTTTAAGGACATTTGTTTGTAAGTTACTCGAAGAAGTGAAGTGATTTCATTCCGATCCTATTTCAACGGTTTCTTTTGGTTTTTGGCCACATCTGAAAAAGCGTTAAAGTAGTTTACGCTTTAAAGAGTTTTTAAAAGACATTTACATATATGACGATACACCTGGAGTCGTGGACTCCATTCATTTTCTTTTAATTTAGGTGATAAGTTGCAACTGTTGGATAGATTAATGAACGCAAAAATAAGGGTACTTGTTTAATTTGATTCATATTCTGAGGAGTGGAAGGATATCGCCCAATAACAAAATTAGCCTTACTTTTGCCATTTGACAGGTATAGTGAGAAAACTTCAACTTCCTAGATTAACGTCTCCTAGAAATATCGCTAACGGACGAACGACCAGGGGCCTTATTACTGAATACGATACGATCGAAATCAATCGTAAGTTCTAAATTCGGCATTACTGAATACGATCGAACGATAAATCGTAAATTTCGATCGTAAATTTGGTATTACTGAATACGATTTTTTGAGAAATCGTTAAGTTTTGGTCGTTAAATTTTACGGTCGCTGTTGACCGGTCGTAAGTCACTTGAAAGAGAAGAAATACGAACTAAAAAAGAAAAAATTTGAGCATTTAAATAAAGTACACCTATACAGAAAAGCAAATATACCGTATGTAAACCTTTCGCGGCATCTTTTTCCTCCGAGTTCGATTCTTTTATCGACTTCGAACATATGAAAAACCCCCCCCCCCCCATTGGCCTATTTTCATGGGGAAGTGAGACCTTTTTTTTTTAGGTCATCACATTTAGTATGGTGGAACTTGCTACCCCCCCCCCCCCCCCCTTGATACCATCCAGCGCACGGGCCTGGTGTGAAGTTAGGCGCAATACACTTTTAACCGTAAAATTCACACACTTTTAATGGCAGCACCGTTTGTCCCTTACGATCGTATTCAGTAATACCAAAGTAAAACCGTATCGTAAATTTAAATCGTAAATATTTTTGATCGTATCGTATTCAGTAATAAGGCCCCAGACGGTCAGACAAACAAACGGACAGATGGACGCACGGACGGACTACAATGGGATTTGAGATCTTAGGCCTGAACTGAACACAAAATATTATAAATGTATATATAGCTTTTTGGTCCAAGGTCCAAAATTCGCTAATCTGATATTTTGTATTTTCACGTTTTAGGGCTATTAAACCTAAATATGCAAAAGAAGGTCAATGAGAATTGAACAATCGATCTCTTGTGTTAGGGCCCTGAAGAATGTCAAACGCGCTAGAAATTGTATTGTACTTATCTCGATATTATCCACATCCTGAACTTTAACCGGAAATCAGCAAAGTTACGCTTATCTTTTTTTGATTTTAAATAAATATCAAACTCACATCTATCTAAAATATTTTTTTTTCTTTGCAGCATTTTCGAAATCTTACAGAAAACGTTCAGCTACACCATTTTCATTCAGTTCGTGGCAACTGCTCTTGCCCTTTGTATGCTCGCCCTCACTTACTTATTGTATCCGCCCACCCTTACTGAAATGATGACGTTAATTCTTTTCATAATAGCGGAAATTATTGAAATTTTACCATGTTGCTTCTACTCGAACGTGTTTATGTCGACCAGTGATCGTCTAGTTACTGCAATATATTCGTCGAATTGGTTGGATCAGTCGCTAACTTTTAAGAAGTCAATGATCATTTTCATGCAAATGGCTCAAAGAACTAATGTTCTCGTTGTTGGTAAATTGATTCCGGTCACTTTAGCGACATTCGTTTCGGTCAGTTTTAATGAAATTCATCTAAAATAAGTCTAAAATAAATATTTTATTCTCTTAATAATTTACAGATTATGAAAATATCTTATTCATTATTAACACTAGCCAATCGTATTCAGTAATTTTTAAATATCTACTACACTTGCACAACTTTCAATAGTAGACAAGGTCTTTAATAGTTGACAAGGTCTGTTTCTCCTGGACAAGTTTAATAAAAACAAATTCACCCAATCATGTTTTAGTCCATTTTCTTTGATTTATATGGGTTTGTAAACGAGTTTGTCAGAAATAAAAAAGTATATTGTGGTATATATAATTAATTTTGCTTTATTATTATTTTACAGTAATACACGTGTTCATATTAGGAGTTCTCAAGAGTCGGTATTAACTTGTGTAGCGTAGTCGCATCCCTGGCAAAGTTTCAAAATCAATTGAATTATAAAATTCAAAAAAGGCTTATGTCGGTTTTTAAATTTTTTTAGGAGATACAAAAAAAGACATTTCTTCCAAACTGCATAGAATTTAGAGCGCAAATTTTTTTGAAAGTGAGATGAGTTATTTTTAAAATTAATTCTAGAACTCTGGTACTTTTAAAATTACATAATAATATTATTAAAAACCTTTATTTTTGTTTTTATATTAAACTAGCTACGCTCGCTTATCCATTGGTTTTGTTTCTCCCGTTAATATACATTACTCCCGTTTCGGGTACACTTTCTCAGCTCAAGGAACTGAAGACATTAATGCCATTTTTAATTTCTCATTTTTCATTTTTCATTTTTTCATTTTCATTTTTCTCCATCCCTCATCCACCATCCTTCATTCTCTATCCACTATCCTTTATCCGAGAATGTTCACGCAAAATTTGGAAGGGAACGGTTCACAGATGTAGATTTCAATCGAAATCGACCAAAAAACTGAGTTATTTTTATATATTAGATTAATGCCATGTTTCCACTGCCTCGTAATCTCACGATTAAGAGAACGAGATTAAGCACTCAGGGACGTCATTTGTGGGGGGAGGGGGGAATTTGGTATTTTCATATATTATATATAACAAACGTGGCAAATGCCCTGCCTGTCGCCCCCCTCACCCGACTAATAACGTCCCTACGTGCTTAATCTAGTTCTCTTAATCGCGAGATTACGGGGTAGTGGAAACATAGCATAAGAGAAGTCAAAAAATATGTATAAAAAAAGTTGAAAAAAAATCTTCTTCAAGCTGGGTTTCCATATGCGGCAATTTTCTGTGACAAAATGTGTGACAGACCAATCAGATTACAAATCTGTGACAAATTTTGTCGCATGTCGTTAGTCGAAGAAACTCCGACTTTTCTTGTGACAAAAATTTGAGTTCAAGGGTTTCTCGAAAATTTCAGTTCAACGTCCTTAACCTTCTGTCATTAGTGCGAAATATCTTCGATACCCAGCGCTGTCGCTTCGAATTTTCTCTTATTTGCACTAATAGAAGCAATTTTAACAATTTTTTTTTAGTATTTTTTTGGTGTTTCGTTATTTTTCCAGCCATTTCACTTTTTTGACAACCAATTTACGCCAAGGTGTGACACAAGTAATGTCGCAAATGGAAACTCTAGACTGAAGAATGTGACACGTTTTTGTCGCGACAAAATTTCTGTCGCGACAAAATTTCTGTCGCAGAAAATTGTCGCATATGGAAACCCAGCTTCAATGTATTCTTGAGGTTCTGAGTTTAGTATGTATTGTTTTATTTCCTATAAAGGTAGCGGAACAGAACTGCTATTGGTTTATAAGGGCTAAAACAAATCCCGATTCTTAAAACAAAAAATTTAAGATTTTCTTTAACATTTTTTCCCGTAGCATTTTTTTAATAATGGCTTAACCTTGCAGCTAGTTTTTGACCAAGCTTTGAAGTCCAACAAAAATTAATTATTAAATAAATAATTAACAATAAAAAAAAATATATGAAAATAATTACTAAAAAAAAAATCAAAAACCATACTGTTTTAACAACTGCAAAACTAACTTTTCTTCAATTTTTTTTCAAGAAACTGAGTAAATACGGATTATTTATCTGCCTGCGACTGCAGGTTCCAACTAGAGGATTAAATATTATATATTTCCTGCAGACCCCATGGGAAAGTCCTTGAAAATGGAAAATTCCACATTCGATGATTTACCTAAAGTTCCATATATGAGATTAAAAACGGAAAATGTTTTCTTTCACTTTTGAAAAGCAACCAAGTGAGAGTCCTTAAAAAGGATAAATTACATGTACATTCTTTATTTTACTTTATACTATAATACAATTAAATTAGAGTTCAGTATTTCATTTAGAGTATCATACGAACTACTCTTTATGTGTGTTTTTTTTCTTTAAAGAGAATAAAATTTTCCGTTCACCCGTAAAGTTTTAAAGTTTGCCAAAATCTTAGCCAAAAAAAAGCTTGTTTTTATTCCAAAATGTTAATTTTCAATAACAACAAAATTCTGATAGCGAAAGTATAATTGATTTTTCAAACTTTAATTAACTAGTTTTTTTCATTTATTTGAAATTGTAAGATAAAAACTAAATAAATTGTTATAGAAACAAAGAACTGAAATGCAAATTAATTAAGTTAGAAAAATTAGGAAAGTTAGATCAACATATTTTTTTTACCGATCCAAGAATTTTAAAATCCACATTGAAAAATCCACCCGCTACAAACGTTAAGTTCTGGTGGATGAGCTGCAAAGAGATTTCTCGAATCGCATGATTCAGGCATGGGTCCGCTCGATCATGGCGAATTGTATGCCATATTTTTCGTGAAATTCTATTCTGTAAGAATTGATAAAATATTATTTAAAATTTATTCAGTATATCACTCGATTCCTGCACATTTTTCGAACAATTATAGCAGCTACTGCATATCAAGAAAAGCTGCAATAGATTAGTCGGTACGTAAAGAAATGCATTTACGTACCCCACTGCAATTAAAATAGTTTAAACAATGTGATTTAATAGAATATCACAAATTAACGAATGGTTTCTTACTATAATCTATTTGAATCGGAATACCACTTTTAATTACGACATATACAAAAAATATATGAGTCAAAACAATCCAAATGCTCGATATAAAAAGGCAGATAATTGTGTAGCCAAAATAATTATTAAAGCTGTCGTAAAGCCACCAAATTTTTGTGTAAAACTCCTTGAAGTATTTCATTTGTTGTAGAACTTTAATTCGCTTCTCAAAGGGATCGAATCTTGTTAATTCTAATTGCTTCAAATATCGTTTCTCTTCTTGTGTTATTAACTTCATCCGATCCTCAATGGATACTACGTAAATATAAATTTGAGTGTTTTTCAACCGTAGAACCAATTCGGAAAACAGCGAACAACTCCAATAAAGCCAATATGGCGTCAAATATATCTGCAGTATCAGTAAAACAATGAACGACCCAGAACTGTAGAGATATAAAGATCCGAAACGTATAAGCGCTTTTCGTTTCATTTCAATAACATCCAACTTTATATTAAAGCCAGCTAATAATAAACTGTCGATTTCATCAAATTGTTTTGTAATTTTTATTAAAACTCTATGTTGTCGCCAGGATTCAAATTGTATGTACGTATGTGCCAAAATAATTGCCATCAAACTTGATGAGTCCAATAACCATGCAATAGAGAGAATATCATCAGACACCTTTTCAATATTATTAATTCCGTAATATGCGAGTAAGCATGTAATAATTGCAATAAGCAAGCTATAGACGGTATAGTTGGTGCTCGTGCTCGGGCATCGAATATTACTTGGGGATATACCAAAGAATGTAAAAACTATTTGAAAACGGTCGGTAACGTAGAGAAAAGCAGAAAACGGAAGCCTTTCCATGTTATACCGCGAACGATCTGCTGCCGGACTGTACGTATTGATGCGAATCTAACATTTATAAACTCAATTCATTTTCTAGCAATATTGATAATTAACGGCGATAAGATGTCCTTAATTGTAGTGGTTTTAGCAATTGAAATTACTGCGTTATATGACAGCCTTTGCTAGCATACTAATTTGTAGTGTCGTTAGTAAAATTTGTCCTGTACTGAATGTGCCATAATACAATACAGTATAGGATACAGGGAACAGTATATCGATTCTTATTAGTTTTTGTAAGAAAGTATAATTATAATTTCATTCCTTAACTCATAACCAAACCATACATACGCGTGAGGGTGAAATAGTCAAAAACTCTAAACCAATTTTTATGCAATAACTAGCCGCGTACCGCGGCTACGCTCGCTATGCTCACGTTTTTCCATCGCCCCTGTAATATGCCGCGTACCGTGGCTACGCTCGCTAAGCTCACGTTGTTCCATCGCCCCTGTTACTCCCGTTTATCCATTGGTCCTGTTTCTCCCGTTGATACATTACTCCCGTTTCGAATACACTTTTTCATTTTTCACTTTTTACTATTCATTTTTAATTTTTAAGTTTTAATTTTTAATTTTTAATTTTTAATTTTTAATTTTTTTTTTTCATTTTTTTTTTTCATTTTTCACTTTTCATTTTTCATTTCTCATTTTTCATTTTTCATTTTTCATTTCTCATTTTTCACTTTTCATTTTCCACTTTTCATTTTTCATTTCTTAGTTTTCATTTTTCATTTTTCAGTTTTCATTTTTCATTTTTCATTTTTCACTTTTCATTTTTCATTTTTCACTTTTCATTTTTCTCCATCCCCCATCCACCATCCTCCATTCATCCTCCAATCTCTATCCACCATCCTTCATAGTTCATCCACTCAAATGTTGAAATAGCTAGCGAACCACCAATTTCTGTAATATATAATTATGTTTCATCGCCCCTGTTACTCACGTTACGTGTTCGCAGCCGGTAGTAAAATCGAAACACATAACTAAAAAAAAAAAATCAGACATGTTCGGGGTCGGCTGGATTCGAACCTACGCTCCCAGATTTCTAGTTAGACGCCTTACCCGCTCGGCTACGACTGCAGTTGTAAACTTTTATTTTTATGTCAACTTAATCTGATTTAACTTACTAAAAAGCTCAAATGTTGAAATAACTCGCGAACCACCAATTTCAGTAATATATGAATATGTCCACTACCTGTCCGGTAGTCTCGAGAATGTCCATGCAAAATTTGGGAAGGAACGGTTCACAGGTGTAGATTTCCATCGTAATATCCATAAAAACTATTTTTTTTTTTATATATTAGATATAGAAAACCCGAGGAAGTACAAACCAATTCAAACCTATTAATGAAAAATATCATGAAAGCATATGCTACCACTTTAAACCCACAAACATCATTAAATCAGCTTTAAGGCTATTGTATGGAATGTCCGTAAAAGCACAATATAAATTACGAGTAGATTGATATCTCATCATACCAAAGAAAATTGTTAAGACGTATAGAATCCCCGTACAACACCTTCGTGGTTGAATTTCCAAAAATCCTGAATTTAATTTTTACGTGATTATTAAGAAAACCTGAAGGAGGGTAATATAATTCGATATCTTATCAGTCTTAAGTATATGTATATGTAATGATAATGAGTTCTTCAAACTCAAACGTGGAGCACAATGGACGCACAATAACGTCTAAGTGAAGGAGGATGATAGCATCACCACCCCTTATACCATACCATAAGTATATAGCGGAACTCATAAAAACATATGCAATCCCTTTACACCTCCTTAGAAGATGAAAACCGCTAAAAGTAAAATTAATTCAATATTTCAGAAGTCCTAAAAGATGTGCAGAAATTACATATATCATTTATAGTATTCATTTTTTAGCTCCCTCTGTACGATTTTATAATATACTTATATGTATATGACTTTTTTTTTATCTAAATTACTTTATTATTTCATTTACATTATTACACCTCAAGTTTCAAGAATCAAACGTTCCATAGTTCCATAGATAGGAAAAACATTCCCATTCCTCTACCAATTTTTAAATTTAAATTTTTATTTTTTTAATTTAGCATTTTACACGAAAGTTTTGGTTTCTACATTTCAACAAGTACTAAATTATTTTTTCTACATTCAAGCAAAACGTTTTTAAGATAGACATTGCAGTTAATTTCATAATTAAAATTTAAGAATGCATATAAGTGTACTAATGTTGTTGTAATTTGCGATGAAGACTCTAATATTAAGTCGCAAATTCGTTGAAAAATGTAAACAGAGAGTACGAAAATTTAAAAATCTGAAAAATTTAGGTACATGAAATTATAGGTATATACATTTTAACAATAATTAACTTACTTGCATAAATATTTCTAGATTTATGGGTATTATTTTTGCAGCTACAAAACTTTTTCTGTGTTGAACCATTGTCATAAAAATCAGGACCGATTGCTTGAATTCTTTTGTCTGATTTATCCAGTTACAGGAGTAAATTGCGTTCACGAATTCGTCCGATAACTGCGTAAATTGCGTCCCATAATAGCAGCATGGTAGAACCTCCATAACAATTGCACAATAGAACATGCATATGTAGAGCATGTTGCCCACGCTGTGTTCGAAGAACATAATGTAAGTTTGACAACCGCATAGCATGAAAGCTGTTACTATAAATTGTAGAAACATGGTCAAACTTATTACCTCACTTAAGTTATTAAAAATTCTGAAAATTTATTATAAAATATTTGTTTTAAAGCTTCAAACGAATTGGATCTTACTTCATAATTATCTTGTGTTTTTTAATACAGTCAATAAGTTTCTGATGATTTTGATTGAGTGTTTGATGATCAATGTACCCAATCATTTTAACTTCATTCATCAACATTCGATAATGTTCACAAAGGCTCAATAAGTACATGAGAGCGTAGCTATCACATGCCACGTCTCGATAGCACTGATACAATAATACGACAAATGTAACCGAAAATGTTGACCAATAAACACCATCTGAAGAATTCCAATTATACGGTAGCCACATGCCCGTGAACAAACGTCTTTCGTCACTTGCGATGAACACAAAAAGTAACGACAATATTGTTGTAACGTACACTACGAAGAACGCGTAATAAATCCGATTAGCTCCTCTAATAATTTTCCGAAGATGCTGCAACTGAGAAATCCCGACAAATGTACTATCGAGTTTTAAAATATATTTTTCCACTATAAAGAGATTTTCTTTTTTTAAATAAATTGCAATAAATTTTAAACTTGTAACGATAGTTCCAAAATGAAAAGATAACTCCTTTAAGAACGCCTCGAGCTCGTCGTAATAGAAGAAATTAACGAAAATCGACAGAGGTAAGAAGAAAGTTCCGAGAAAATTCAAAATAATTGAATAGATTTGATATACCGAACGATATCTATTCGGAGTATCAATGCCCAGAATTCTCCATGAGTAGTCAAGATGTCGGAATGCGACGGTTGAGTCAATAGTGTTTTCCATGGCTTTTCAATGTATACTGGTGAACAATTCCTGTCTAACTACTTGCTAAAAGCAACGTTTCTTTTGTCTTATACAAGTCAACGAATGAATTCGAACGTTATGAATCGCCATAACAAACGTATTGCAAACAAATTAATAATTATAAACGTAGCAAGGTACTATTAACGTTGGTAAGGATTCAACACGTCAACATCTACGCACATATTATTATCGACTCAAATTGCATGAAATATGTTGAAAGCCAACACTTATTTGCATTCATTTGATTCGAAAAATTTATCATGAATCCAATAGGTAATTATATCCTTATTTTGTGTACGTATATAACATTGATTAAGGAAGTATCATAATGATATCCGGGATAGTTGTTTTTTCATATCAGATATTATCATCCACGTAATTGAGTACAAGTTAAAAAATCTGCCAACAGTCTGGGCGCAACTTTATTATTTTTCCGGCAGAAGTTTGGAACGTGTTCAATTCGGGGATGCGGTGTATGTTACTATGTGACTGAAAACCTAGCAAAAAGTTCGGGAAGCGGTTAGAATATGGTGTAACATATGAATTATATAATTGGGTCATATTCCGGGATGCGGTCTAGAAGAAGACAAAACTTAAAAATAGGTGATTATTAAACAAGACTGTGGAAGCGAAAAGATATTCGATATCTGATCAGACCTGAGCGATAAGGCAGAATTCACGAAATAGTATAAAACCACTTTAAACCCACTTCGGGGTCGAATTTCAAAAAATCTTGAAAACACTTTCTAGGTATTCATATGAAGAATTCATAAACAAAAATAATTGGTGATTGTTAAACAAGCCCGTGGATGTGATATCTGATCAGACCTGAGAGATATTCCGGAATTCATAAAAAAGTATACAACCACTTAACACCCCCTTAGGGGTCGAATTTCAAAAAATCTTGAAAACACATTTTAGGTACTTATATGAAGAATCCGTGGAATAAAAATGAATTCAATATTTGGAAAGACCTAGGAAATATGACGAAAATCGTGAAAATATATGCATTTTATTTTCACTGACAATTTTTTTTTACCCCCTCTTCCTAACGGCAATGAATATTAAATTTTTTTTTTATCAGAATTATTTTTCTAGTTGATTTACATATCAACTTCCTAGCATAAGCCGTTCTAAAGTTAAGAAAAACACCCCCCACCCCCGTACCGTAATACCCAAAAAAAAATAATTATTTTTCCAACATGCCACTACTATAGCTCTATCTAATTACCAAGTTCCAGCTTTCTATCATTATAGGTTCTTAAGATATGAACGTCGGAACTTTTTCCTTCTTACCCTTCCCCACCCTCATCCGCTGGACTCACACCCCCAAAATTGTTTTCCCTAGTAGGGTTCTATTAGGTCTACTTCTGGTAAAAATTTTAAGCATCTACCTTATACTGTTATTGAGATATGAAACGTGTTATATTTGAAAAATTCTTATCCCCTCCACTTCCGTGCTCCCCCGCCCCCTTCAAAGATTTTACTTTGAGCAATCTTTTTTTATCAAGCTTTATACCCAAACCGAATTTTGTTTTTCTGGTGCATTTGGTTTGTGAGATATCGTAATCTTAAGTATTTCAACCCCCACCCCCGTACGCCACTACCCCCACCCAAAAATTTTGTTTTAATCTACTCTCCTAGTATAACTACAGATATTTGTTAAGTTTTAATTGCTTGCTATTAATGGTTTAGGAGATATGGATTTTAGAATTTGTCGATCTCGGCATTTTTGCGTTTCGGACGCATTATTTCCCCCTCCACTCCCACACCCCTTCACCCATATCTGTTTTTTTTTATTGCAAATGGGTCCATTACTAAAGCTCTATAGAAATTCTAAGTTTCAGCTTCCTAACACAAGCTCACCCCGCCTTTCCCCTTACACCTCCTCCCCTGAAAATAATGTCAATTCAAGGGGTCCACCAAGTCTATTCTTAGAAAAAAATTTAATTTAATAGCTCCACTGGTTTGAGAGCTACGAGCCTTCAAAGATTTTGAGGCCTATAGACTACTAAGCCGCTGAACCAATTTTGATGAAACTTTCAGGAAACGTGTAGTAGTCCCGGGATGGTTCCTGTGAAGTTTGGTCCAGATCGAATGAAAAACAAAAGTTTTTTTTTAGCATTTTTAAAATTTTTTCACGATTTTAGTACCATGTTGCTCTAATAGTTTGTCTGCGCTTTCCAATTATTCGATTACAATAAAACTTCGCTGATATGTATATTGAGCACACGCCCACCAAGGATTCTTCGTTAGCAAAATCATTTTACAATTGGTGGTACTTGAGTTATTCCAACATTTGAGTGTATTTCATATGATTTAGCGGTAGTTCGTTCGTTTTTGGTGTATTAGTTATTCATTCCTATTACTAAATGGTAAAGTTGGACGATGGATGATGGAATGAGGAAAGGAGATGAAGGATGGATGATGGGGAATGGTGGATGATGGATAGAAGATGGAGCATGGTGGATAGAGGATGTAGTAACGGAAGCAATAGGCATCAATGGGAGAAATGGGAGCAACGAGAGTAATGGGAGGAATGGGAGCAACGGGAGTAACTATGGCATGGTAGATGATGGATAGAAGATGGAGGATGGAGAATGGTGGTTACAGGATGGAGTAACAGAAATAATAGGAGAAATGGGAGCAACGGAAGAAATGGGAGCAACGAGAGAGATGGAAGCAACGGGAGTAACGGGAGAGATGGGACCAACGGGAGCAACGAAAGTAACGGGAGAAATGGAAGCAACGGGAGTAACGGGAGGAATGGGAGCAACGGGAGTAATGATAGAAACAATAGTATGGCACCAAACAAACGTGAGCGTAGCCGCGGTACGCGGCTAGTCTTCTATACAATTCGGCGTTTGAACCAAAGAGTATTAGATAGAGAGGAAGCTCTCATAAGAGTTTAATACAATAGAAAACACCGTATCAAGTTTCAACGCCTATACACCTTGTCTAAGATTTTTGAGACAACATCAATAATGCGATAATTTAAGAATACTGGGGAGAGTATCCTTGTTGAGATAAACTGTGCCGTTGATCGTACTGGGGATTGGGGCACTCTTCTTGCGTTTATCACATTGCAATGAAAGAGCGATAGCTAATCGCATAAGGGTATTCTTTCGCAGTACGATGTTCTTGCGATATAACTTGCAAATGGACAAAGTTAATCGCAAGATACAGTTTGCGATAAATTTTAGATCGAGCGAATAATATACAATAAAATATTAGTTTTCCAAATAATTTGTTCTATGATAACTATTTGTCAATAATAAACTTTATTATTATTGAAAAATAAGTTATCATCAACCTATACCTCAATTGAAGTCCACATTTTATTATTGTGTAATAAGCCATAGCAAAACTCACATTCTCTGCGCGCTATCGACTCGTATGTGTGTGATTTATCACCGCTACTCTATTTTACTATAAAGTTCGCAGATTGCCCGTGAATGGTTCGGAGAATCACATGCACTTCACTTACAACCAAATGGTCATTCGACCGCACTGGTGAATTGGTTGTGATAACTGTCATATCACTATTCTCACTACGATTCGCGAAAGAAAGCACACTATCAACTATATAGTGATATGATATAGTTCGTAGAACGTTCGTACTACTCCGTCACGACTATTGGTGCTACTTGGGTAGCAACATAACAAGTATGTATTTAAATAAAACAGAGAATAATTGAGATAATTTCCAACGGTTTCTTGTTCGTGAACTTTACCATTATCAAAATGTAAATCTTGACTGACGTTTTGACATTGACAGCCCAGAAAAAAAGTTTAAAAATGCGTTTATATTAAAATACAAAATTGTAATGTACCCATTGAATAACCCTTCATGAATTGCAAAGGTTTCCAGTAGAGCGAAGAGTTCATTACAACGGCTTTTTAAATAAATAATTTTCTATTCGATAGCCAAAAAATTGTCTTTTCATTCATTTAATCTTTATTTATTATGGGAAATTTATTATAAATGTTAAAAGTTATGACTGAATCATAGAGCTAAACTTACGAAGATCGCAAAGCGCCGTTTCTGTATAAAGCACTTTAAAGCATTTTGATGCAAAATTGAACATTTTTGTATGGAGCGTTCCAGTAGAGTCGATTTGGCCTGTGAACAGCTCATATGTTATCGATATTCAGATATTTTACTTTATTCTACGATAAATATTAACTTGTCAATCCATTTTTGCGATTTTATTATTGAATCGAGACGAGAATTCTTTCAGCACAACGGTCGTTAAATAAATGGAAATCGGTCATAAAATAATGAGTAAATTTATTTCCTTTTCAAGGTTTTTCATTATTTAGTCTTTATTTATAAAATTTAAGTAGAACCACTTATTATTATTATTATTCACTAGTATAGCAAGGACAATGTTCGGCCCCTCTTCACATGTTGCTCCATAAAGATTAAAACAAAGTTTTACTTCCGGCACTGTATTAAAAATTTGAATTCAAATTCGGGTAGGCTCCCAAAACAAAATGGCGCGAATAGTTTTTCACCATATAGCACATTTCAATCTGACAGCATTGCATCACCGTGGTGAAGTAGTGGTGTGTTTTGGAGCGGATTGTTTATAAATGTGAACTTCTTCGCTAAATTCGTGAAGTTTGAAGGAAATTAACAACCTATTGCAATGAAAAATGTTTTAATGGTAGCCGAAAAGCCGTCGCTGGCTGCTTCGCTCGCGAATATACTCAGTAACGGGCGAAATTCAACGCGTAAAGGTAAATTAGATTTCAATTTGACCATATGCCTTGCCGGTGTTTGACAGCTAGAGTTTGTGAAATGTCAAGAGTCAACAGCCCAGCTCCTTAGATTATTTTTTATGATTTCTTTCACAGGTTCGAACAATGCTTGCTCGGTCCACGAATGGTCGGGAACTTTCCGCGGTGAAAATGTTCATTTCAAAATGACTTCGGTTTGTGGCCATGTAATGACATTAGATTTCGTTGGGAAATACAACTCTTGGGACAAAGTTGATCCGTCCGAACTGTTTTCGTGCCCGACGGAGAAGAAGGAGGCCACGGTTAAGCTTCGAATGCCCGCTTATTTGGCACAGGAGTCGAAGTCTTGCGACTATCTCGTGCTATGGCTCGATTGCGATAAAGAGGGAGAAAATATCTGCTTTGAGGTACTGCTTACACTTTACTTCAACTTCAACTTTAGAATTCAATTTTTTATTCAACTAGGTGATGGATTCTGTATCACGTTCTATTCGAAACGTTTACAGTGAAACCGTTACATACAGGGCGCATTTTTCAGCTATAACCGAAAAAGATATAAAGCACGCTATGGATAACCTCGGCCATCCCAATAAAAACGAAGCCAGATCAGTAGACGCTCGGCAAGAACTTGATTTGCGAATCGGGTGCGCATTTACTCGGTTTCAAACGAAATTCTTTCAAGGGCGATACGGTGATTTAGATGCTTCGCTTATATCGTACGGTCCCTGCCAAACCCCGACACTAGGCTTTTGTGTTAAGCGTCACGACGATATACAAACATTCAAGCCCGAGAGTTTCTGGTATCTGCAACTGCAGGCTGGCAACCCAGAGGTAAATTTGGAATGGGCTAGAGGCAGAGTTTTTAAGAAGGAAATAGCAATTATGTTCCTCAGTAAAGTGAAGGAGTATAAGGAAGCGAAGTAGGAAAAATCAAACAGTCTTATTTCTTTTATCATTTCATGAGTAATTTTATTACAGAGTTGAAAATGTTTCATCGAAAGAGCAGGTTAGAGGACGACCGCAAGCTTTGAACACTGTGGAACTGATGAAGGCCGCTAGTTCCGGCTTGGGTTTGGGCCCGCATACTGCCATGCAGATTGCTGAGAAGTAAGTCTTTAAATTTTAATTACGAACTGATTTAATCTTTCGAACTTTCTCAGATTGTACACTCAGGGCTATATCAGCTATCCGCGTACGGAGACAACTCAGTACCCCACCAACTTTGATTTAATGTAAGTACGCCAATTGCTAATTCCTTTATTCATTACTTAAATACTGGTTGGTTCCTGTAGCTCAGTTCTGTAAGTTATAAATGAGAAATTTCTCACCAAAAAGTCAAAATGAAGACGAATTAATGCAGTTTTCTCTCTGTATTCTCACCAAATGAGAAATGAAAGATTGCCAAATGCGTAGTCAATTACTGTGCTTTCTCATTTGGTGAGAATACCGAGAGAAAACTGCATTAATTCGTCTTCATTTTGAATTTTTGGTGTGAAGTTTCTCATTCATAAGTTACAGAACTGAGCTACTGATCACAAGTATAAGTTCTACATGCATGTGCCGGTCAAAGTAATAGGAATGGTCAATATAAAGAAATCGGTCAGTATAAATAAATTTAAGGAGAAGAGAAGAAACTTTACTCTGCCCTCAGCGGCGAAGAATTATAATGCTAAGCTGGCGAAGATAGAGTGTAGTGTTGTCTCAAGTGTAGGATTCGTCAAGCGCTTAAAAACTCACGATATGAATTGGTGGATCTAGATGGTATCTCTAAGAATCTAAGGTTGTGATTCGGCGGAGAAAAGTGTTCTGACGCTCAGTCCCGTTTTTTTAGTGTGTTCGGCGTTGAAGGTCAAGTGCGATCAGTCGCTGCCGCACGAACTTTAGCCCCCCAATTCGGACGTACGTTGGGCCAGTGTTTCATCGCACCTTAGTTTTCCTTCGAATATTTTGACTTTTCCTAGTCAAAATATTCATTACAAAGCCGCCGTTCACAACATAGTCGAGTTGAAAATAAAAAATTCATATGGCTCAAATAGTTGGGAAGATTAAGTATTTCATTTCAGTTTCCGCCTGAGATTTTCAGTTGGAATAAGATCAAAATATTACACTGGTCAGTACGAAACTAGTTTTTATCATTGAGGTCTTGATTAGCGTAAATGAGTGCCTTTTATCATTATTCTGCTGTGAAAACTCAATTGAAAGTCATATTATCCTCAGCGAATGATTTTTTTTACATTCAATAGCGGGCAATGATCTTGAAAACCATATTTAGTAAATCGACAATAAGGTGATCGGTGGAAAGTTTTGAAGGAGAGGAGTATTAAGTTCACTTCTCAACAATGCTTTGTGTCTGTAAGTACAGGGAGGTGCGCGGTCGTATATGTTTGCTAGTGTGGTGGTTCTAAATAAGGGAAAGGAAGGTTTGTTTGCACTTGGTTTCAGTCGCCAAGATGAAGTGGCCTGTTTTTGTGTGCAAGCCTATTTTTCAATAAACCTCTTGACCTTCTGTGTGCAGCGTGCCTTTCGTTTACAGTTCAATATCGCCACCCGCGGTCGTATTCCCGATCGAGATCGAATTATTGCGTGGGTTAATGCCTTCCAGGATAGCGGAAATGTAACCACGATAAGAAGAGGGCCTCAGAGAACTGTCTCTACCCCAGAAAACATCGAGATGATTCGAGATGATTCGAGCTGCAATTGAACAATCTCACCCGCGTTCAATTCGTGAACAGGCAGACATTTAAAAAAAAAACCGTTACTAGTCTTTTAGTACTCCCCAATTTATTTTACTTACAATTTTCCTAGTTCCCTCTGAGTCGATCTGAGAAAATATTGGACCGTAGCGTTGTTAATAGATAGTTAACTTAGTGTCAATATGCATGTTGACAATGCCCTCTGGATAATAGCCGCGCAACTGATATTTCGTCGTGCGAAAATGCCTCGATTTTGCCTCGATGAGTGACGATTTTGTATGGGGATCGATACATGACGTCACTAATCGGGGCAAAATCGAGGCATTTCTTACGATGAACTGTCATATGTGCGCGGCTTGAAATTAAGTTGGCGCTGATGTTGATCGATTGATATCTAAAGGAGGTAATGAAAAATCCTACGGAATTTAATGATCCAAATACAATTAAAACTCTGTAGTGAGATCTACTTTGGACTATTGCTCAGTTGTTTGGGATCCATTACATGGCATTCATATCTAAAGATTGGAATGTGTTTAAAAAAGGCTTACGAAGTTTGATGTTAGAAGCTTGCATTGGTCCGATTGCTTACCTTATCTAAGGAGGTGCAGCACTGTACTTTGGAGTTCCGGAGACGTGTATCATACTATCTTCATTACTGAATCCAGAATCAATTTTTTTCTTATAGGGGTGTCGTTAAATCGCTGCAAAACTCATCGGAATTCGGCGAAGAAGCGAGAAGTATCGCAAAAGATTTTAATCAACCGCGAAAAGGTAACGATTGTGGAGACCATCCACCGATCACCCCGATGAAGCTGGGTAATCGCGGAGATTTCGAGAATGATGCATGGCGAATATATGATTACATTTGTCGTCATTTCCTGGGTACAGTTTCACGAGACTTGAAGTACAAGTCAACTACGGCCAATCTACGAATCGGTATGGAAAGTTTTTCGTGTACGACAAGCATTCTACTTGATCCCGGCTTCACACGCGTTATGACCTGGCAAGCTTTCGGCAAAAATGAATCAATTCCGCCGTTCGTTGAAGGCGAAACAGTGTCTATAAACGACGTTAAAATGATAGAGAGTCAAACTGGACCACCGGATTACTTAACCGAATCGGAATTGATCACTTTAATGGAGAAACATGGAATTGGAACGGACGCTTCGATTCCGGTTCATATAAACAACATTTGTCAACGGAATTATGTATCAATTGAGTCCGGTAGAAAATTGATGCCCACGACTTTGGGGATAGTTCTTGTGCATGGATATCAAAAGGTAGTTCTTGCATTTTCAGACTAGACAATTTATTTATATTTTATGTATTTTTAGATAGATCCGGAGCTGGTTCTTCCTACCATGCGTTCCGAGGTAGAGCAGATGCTTAGCTTAATAGCGCGTGGTTCAGCAGATTTCGAAGCCGTACTACTGCATGCTGTTGAAATTTTCCGGCTCAAATTTTTGTATTTTGTGCAAAATATTTCGAATATGGACAGTTTGTTTGAAGTGTCATTCTCTCCGCTGGCGGAATCTGGAAAAGCACATTCACGATGCGGCAAGTGTAGACGATACATGAAGTATATACAAACGAAACCGGCACGTCTCCACTGCTCTCATTGTGATGAAACTTATTCATTACCAAATGGCGGAAATGTTAGACTCTACCGTGAGTTGAAATGTCCACTGGATGATTTTGAGCTTCTTGCTTTCTCGAGTGGAACTAAAGGGCGGTCTTATCCTCTATGTCCGTATTGCTACAATCATCCACCATTTAGGGATATGCCACGAAATGCCGGCTGTAATATGTGCAGTCATCCGTCGTGCCAACACTCGTTATATTCCCTAGGAATCTCAAGTTGTGTTGAGTGCGAGGGTGGCGTTCTGGTTCTTGATTGTACATCGGCGCCGAGTATTTGGAAATTGTGCTGCAATCGGTGCGATATCATAATTAGCGTTTTCAAAAATGCAACGAAGATATCAGTAGACGGTTAGGATATTGGAAAAGCTTTAGTTTGAATATAATTCAATCATTTTTATTATAGACGGTCGTTGTGATTGTGGGGCTCAATTGGTAAACGTAACGTATAAATCGGAGAAAACCAAATTCAAAGACGGATCCGAAGAGAAAACTGGATGTATATTCTGCAGTAACGATTTCACGCATCTCGTTGAAAAGCATCGTGCCATAGCTACTCGTCCAGCATTAATTAATGTTCGGGGCCGGGGACGAGGTGCTGCTGGGCCTGGTGGGAAGACCCGAGGTACCCGTGGTCGACCGCGACAATCAAAAGATAAAATGGCACAACTCGCTGCTTATTTTGTCTGAATTGTCTTAGTTTCAACTTATATTTTTGTTAAGTGTTAAACGTTTTGCATTTATATATATTTTTAAAGAAACTAAAGTTTATAAAAATTGTTTACTTTTTTATATACATACATTTTTTCTTTTTATAATTTATTGATTATTTCCTTTTGAAGAAGAATTTCAAATAAAAATAAACTAATACAGTAAGTGTTGTTAACTTTTTCTGCTGACTTTTGAAAGGAAAATTTCAAAAGGTCGGCTGCTTGACAATGTGTGTGATATTTCAGAGATATGTGGTCTTATCACGTAATTCAATTCGATGGCGCAACCAATTCAAATTTCCTATTCAATTCGGAAACTATCCTATCAAGGAACTTCTAACTTATTCGTATCGAGCCGTTTGAATTACCGCCTGCAAAGAAATCGTCTTTAACACTTTGCGTGCCACACTTTTTGTCAAAAATTTTGACAATGCTATTTAAAGGGTAAAAATTTCTGTGCCGGTCACCGGTGACCCCCATGGCATTCAACGTGTTAAGGGAGTATCTCACTTGACGATTTTCTATACAATTTTTCTCGGGAAGCGCTCCACCGATTTTAATCAAACTTTGAACACTTATTATGTTAATAAATTTAATGCTACTGAATGATGGAATCTCAGAAATATTCAAAATAATTGACTTATAAGCGGGTTTTTTCATTTCAACGACAGTTTTTCTACGACGCCGTGTAGGTTCGACGCTGATTTCGTAAAATCAGTATATCTGCAGAAATATAGTTAAAATATAAGTAAAAATGGATTTTATGTTCATAAATATGTTAAACATATTTAATTTTAGGTCTAAAGCAAAAAAACCGGTCATAAATAACAAAGTCCAAGTTGAGTATTTAGTTGGATTCATGGCAACTGAACGAAGACTGAATGCGCACGACCCTCCCGTAAGAACTGAAACTGGGTGGCAGAAAATCTAACGAGATCAAAAATACGCTACAAAAAAAATATTGTCTAGCAACCGAAAAAGTCTCCACAAAACCGGAGGAGGAGCTTTTAGTGGAAAGGCGGAAACGGTACTTAAGGATATTCTTGTAAGAGTTGCGGGGCTAAAGGTACCTCCGTACCTTGCTACTCTTGAGAACCTTGATATATCTCAGAAACGACATATGCTAGAAAGTTGAAACTTAGTATCTATACACAGTGCGACAAATAAGTTCCGAAACTCGATCTGAAAAACTGGTAGGACCATCCATGTGTCCATGTGCATCCGGCGTTTGAAAGCTGTGACACTCCGCTTCTGAGTTATACCAATTTTATTTAAATCGGTCGATCGATAGCAAAGTTATGATAGTTATCCCAAAACAACTTGTTTGTTGATGTTGAAAATTTACTCAAAAATCAAAAAAAAATCTCATTACATTCTTCGATAGTAAATGAATTGTCAACAGCGAATTCATTCCAACTGACTAAACAATTACTGGTGTGTTTAATTTTAAAGTTTTGATGCGTGTGATGGTCAGAATCCGTCGTATTCGATTCGAATATCGTGATCCGGTGAACACTATAATGCACCGAGTTACACCTCATTCACTGATCGTCAATTTTTGGCTCGGAATAAAGTTTCTGTGTTGTATTATCCATCGTATTCACCGGGTTTGGCTCTATGCAATTTCACTCTATTTCCAAAATACAAATTGAAGTTGAAATGATGTTTTTTTTAATATTATTTCGGCCATCAAAGTAGCTTCAACACGAGCACTAAAGGCAATTACACAAAATAAAGTAGAACTCACATTTGAATCATTGTTGAGTCGCTGTAGTGCTATGCGTTTCCAACGCATTTAAGTAGGTAAATTTAACATGTAAAAAAAGTAGTGTTCAGACTAGGCAACTAATTTTATTTTTATACAAGATAGCTTAATGTGATTTGTTTTGCCAAGTAAATATTCAGCTGTGTTTCAATAAGCAAATTTATGCCTTCTAAATTGTTTGAAACAAATTAGTTTGTGTAGCAGTAATGAAAAGAGAATTTATTAGCTATTGCAGTCGTTGTACAAGCACAAAATTGAGTTTCAACAGCATTTCAAAGTTTACTTGGGTTTCCGCGAGGGTTGCAGTATATGTTTTCATAATCGCCTTCGGGAAGTGTTTTCAGCGCATTTAACTCGGTTTAAACGCGTCAATCTCGCAGTCTGAATATATCATTAAAAGTGTATTGAAACTGGAGGAGAATATTTTGAATAAAAAAATTGAAAATATCCAGTTTTTTCTTTTAATGATGTTTTCCATGGCCAGTCTCGAAACGTATTAGAATAATTAAAACTTAAAAAAAAACTTAACAGTCTGGGCGCAAATTTATGATTTTATGGATAGAAATTCGAAACGTGTTTAATGCTGAGATGCGGTGTAGGTGACTATGGGACTGACAAACTTAGAAACAACCAGGCGGCTATTTGGAACGTTATTTTTCAGGTTGTCAGTTGCATAGTAACCTACACCACATCTCAGCATAAAACATGTCTTAGACTTCTACCCATAAAATAATAAAGTTGCGCCCAGTTTCATCTAAAACACTCACTCCTCACACCCCATCACACCAAATTCTCCCACTGTATTATGCCTTATAATATTATATTATACAAATTTCAAATTATTATTTTAACGGGCTTATGAGCTTCGAGACTCCAGACGGATTTTTTATTTTTTTTTTTTTTGAGTTTATGAGTTGTAAAACGTGAAAATACAACATTTTAGGGTAACTTTATTATTTAAAAAAATAGTAAAATAAAATACAACTGACGGACTATTAAAATATGTTAAGTAGCTAATTATAATTGTCCTCAAAACCACAAACATCAATAAATCATTTGGACAGTTAATTACACTAAACATGATTAATTTGAGCCTCTACCGTCTAATTCGTAGCAATTTCCTTAGCAAGAACAGTTTGTTCCTGAATATAAGGAAAGCATGGGTCCATTTCTAATTTTTTTAAAAATATTTGCAATGGCACCTTTTTCCACAATTAGCAAAATACAACACATCTTGTATATAAATCAATTTCTTAATATTACTGCAATAATAGCAATATTAACCTATGAATTAAAAAATAGAAACATACTTTTAAACGATTCTGGAATTTCTACCATAAGCATTTTTATGGTTTTGTTATTCGGTTTGGTATGTTTGTCAATATACGTCCAAGCCTTAATCACTGCCCAAAAGCAACGGAAAATATTTGAAATTATGAATCAAGTTGATCAATACTTCGAGGAACAGCTACTAAGTGTAAATGTGAAACAAGTTAATCGAAATCTAATTTCAAAAATTATTGTGTTTGGTGTATTGCTAGTATTAAATAAAATTGGTTTAGGATTAACTACGCAAAATCCCGATACAATAAAATTTTGGTATTCGCGATACCTTCACACAGTTGTGGAAATTCGATGTGTGCAGTACATTGTTTACGTCGAAATATTGGACGAAAGATTAAAGCTATTGGTAAAACTAGTCGAAAGGAATATTGAAGAAAATAAAAAATGGCTACAAAAACAAAAGCAGAATTCTCTCGATTCGTTCAAGATTATCCCTTTGAAAAAAATTTATAGCAGCCTCTGGGGTGTTATGAAATTAATAAACGACTGCTTTGGATGGTCGGTCCTAACTATCACAACGCTCTATTTTTTAACATTTACATGTTATTTATTTGTAGTTGTTGTAGCTTTAAACAATTTCCTAGAAACATCAACAAGTATATTATATAATATAGTACTTCTTCATGTTCCGGTGATAGTTTTAATGCCAGCGATATGTTGGTCGTGTTTCAAATGCAAAGTAACGGTATAACAGTGATCCGGTTGCAATTAAGAAATTTGAATTTTAAGAAATTGAATCTTCTTATTTTGTACAGGGTGCAGTAATTGGCAGTTTAGCCAACAAAATGGAAGGAGACGATACAGATGAAGTGTACACTTCGATAATAAGCGACTTCTCCTTACAAGTATTGCATACACCAATTCAACCATCAGCTAATGGTTTCTTCAATGTTGACCTGCAGCTTTTAGGATCGGTAATTTTTATAACTATTTATAATAATTGCACATATATAAGTAAGTTCTTTGTTATAGTTCGTTGGCGCTATATTGACATACCTTATTGTTCTAGTTCAATTTTCTGAACGGGAAGAAGCCTTTATAACTGAAACAGAAAACATTAATAACGCAACTTCACAATTATAATTTAGTATGGCAATATTAACAGGCGAAATATAATATTGTCTACACTATATTTAACTGATGAAATAAAGATTTAAATCGTAGCAATTAACTTCTGTAATTTAAGAAAAATCAATTACTCGTACCTCGTTTTGATTATTTCATATTGATTCGGACCTTGTACCAGGTGCACCGAAGGCAAGTGATCTGTCCACTAAGCCACCCAGACTACTTCTTGAATAATGTCTATTCTACTAACTTCTGCCTGTTGGTAGAGAAGAGAGTTGCTAATATCTATTAATATCATGGCTGTTTTGGAGTCACCGCCATGTAAAGGTCGGCTTACATGGTAACTGCAAACAATTTTCACTAAGATTGTGAGGGAGAAAGAAAATCTCTAAAGAGACTGATCAGGAGTGAAATGGACAGATATTGTATTCAACAGAAAATATTAACGATATTTGTGAAATGTAATTTTTTGTAGTGATTGCTTTCTACTCCATTGAAAATTCGATATACTAGCTCCCTCACAATCTTCAGTCGTCATGTCAACCTGCTTTAAACCGACCTTTATATGAACATATTGTATATAAACCACTTATGAATGTAATTACTTGTATTTTACAAAGCTTGTCCTAGCCCTATGACAGATGCTCCTATTATTCAAGAATCAATACTAAAGGTAGGATTTTGATCAGGGATATTCCAATGCTGCAAACTCATTGATTACTTTGGCTGAAAAGCTTAAAAAAGAAACAGAAATCGAAGCCATTTTAGGTAGCACGACAGACATAACATGTTTATTTTTTATACCGTATCTATTACTAACAGCCTATAATACAGTAAAGGTTGGTTTACATGACGAATGTAAACAATTTTTACTGAGATACTGAGGGAGAAGGACAATCGCTAACGAGAAATTGTTCGGGAGTGAAATGAACAGATACTATATCCAGGCCCGTCCGCAGGGGTTCATAAAAAATTATCAAAGTTTTACAATAAATGTATTATGTACATATGTGAATATGTGATGAGTTCCATACCATAAAATATTGACGATAGTTGTGTGAATGTTTTTGTGCCAATATTTTTTGCTCCAGTGGTTGCTTTCTACTCTATTGAAAATTCGATAAGCTAGCTCCCTCGCAATCTCAGTAAAAATTGTTTGCATTCATCATGTAAACCGGCCTTAAAGTAAAAAGTTAGTAGCCAGTCATTCAAAGCGTTTAAACAGCAAACAAGAAATATTTGAGGCATTTGTTTCCCTTTTCCTTATAAACTGTTAAAAATATTTCCATCATCATTAATAACAGCTTGAAGCTACACATGTATGTAACTATGGATGTAAAGTTTTCTAATCAATTAATTATAATTATAATTATAATCAACAAATTTACCAGCAATATCTAGTTTTAAGTAAGTAAGTATTAGGTATATAGTGGAAATAAATTTAATTGAAATACATATTTGAAAGTTTTACTTTTCATGAAACGCAGCTTCATTCCGCATGGAATGCATCTAGCTTAAATTTTGATTTGAAGATATAAAAATAAAGAAAATCAACTGAATCCTTCGTGTAGCTGTATAATGTCCCCACTCAATTTTTGAAACACACTATAACTCAAGAAATCGTTTCCAAATCGTTTACCAAAGTTTACACAAATTAGTTTTTCGTGAAAATTAAGTTCTATTTTTTAAGCAAGCAAAATTCCTGAGCTTTTTCATACAAAAACCTTCAAAGCACGTGTTTAGGAATGATGGGCAAGAACTGCATAACGATTAAGGCAGCGACTTTCAACTTTTTATACATATTGAATTTAAAACAGTTACTGGTAGACATTACAAACTAAAGAAAAGAAATCCTTTGTAATAAAAATATTCTGTAAAAAATACGAAACTCAGTAAAATTCGAAAAATCACTCGATATGCATATAATCTTTTGAATATTTTATAAGACCTAATGATAAAACTGTTCCTTTGGACCTAGTCCAACACAATTCTAGAAGTGAAGGTTTTTCAACTGTCCTCAATAACAAGAGCCAGGGCAACGATGAGTCTCAGTGAGGACATTACGTGTGGTTTTCCTACAAGAAACTCTTGACTCCTGCATGAAAAAATTCCATTCTCGTTAGTTACAAGAGATATGTCCTTAATGCGAAATCCATGTATTGTGTATTTGCGAAAACATTCACCTTAAATTGGATGGTCATGTTAATTACTTTAAAGCTCACTAAATAGGAGAGATTTTATCGCCGTTAATTATCAAAATTGCTTTGTCGGCTGATTACTTGACAATAAATTGTAGTTCTGAACGGAGCGTTTTCTTTGTACTACCTGCACTGAATTCGGTACCACAATAATTCATATATGGTGTTTTCGCAACATGTACTTTAAGCAATCGTTTTCGCCCTTTCTTTTCGTTATAAATAATTTTCAAATAGTTTTCAAATATATCGGTATATCGCCAACTAATATTCAATTTCCGTGCTCGAAAAAGATAACTTCTCGCTACACATTCTATAGCCTGGTGATTATTCTTTTCAACATCCTTGTAACGTATTTTGGTGTTAAGAATTTGGCCAAAGTATCTTCGGATGATCCTTCTTCGATTGCATGGTTATTGGATGCATCGAGTTTAGTGTCAGTTCTTCTTGCACATACTTACACGCAATTTGAATCCTGGCGAAAACATAAAATTCTAATAAAAATCACCGAGCAATTTCACCAAATCGACAGTTTGTTATTAACAGGATTTAATGTAAAAATAAATGCCAGTGAAATGAAACGGAAAATGCTCATACGTTTCGGATTCCTTTACTTCTATAGTACTGGCACGTTCACAGTCTTGTCCCTATTGCATATTTATTCCTCACCTCTGTGGTTCTATTGGATATGTTTGATATTTCCCGAATTAGTTTTACGAATAAAACACATACAAATTTATCTATATGTGGTTTCAATTGATGTTCGAATGAAGTTAATCGCAAAAGAAGAGAAACGCTACTTAAAGCAATTGGAACTAACAAGATTTGATCCTTTGCGAAAGCGGATAAAAATTTTTCAAGAAATGAATTACTTCAAGGCTTCTTACACAAAAATTTGGTGGCTCTACGATAGTTTTAACAATTGTTTTGGTAACACAATAGTCTACCTTTTCATATCGAATATTTTCGTAATACTTACACACATGTTTTTTTTGTATATTGCAATTAAACGTTGTCTTTTTTTTCAAACGGATTTTTGTAAGCAATAATTTATTATATTATTGAAAACATCACTGCTAAATTTTTTGGATTTTAGTGTGGTATATTTCTCCATTTATATCTGTTCCAGTAAATCTATTACAGCTCTTCTTGTTATGTAGTTACAGCTATAAGTGTTCAAAAACTGTAATGAATTCCTTTTTCAAAAAAAGTAAAATATTATATTTATATATATATTTTAATTAACAGAATGAACTATCGCGGAAAATATGGCACAATATTCAACATGATCGAGCTAATCCCCTTCTAAATGCTTTGATTCGTGATATATCTTTGCAGCTCCTTCATCAAAATGTAAAATTTACAGCTGGTGGATTTTTCAATTTGGATTTCAAAATCTTTAGGGAGGTATGAAATATATTTGATACGAATTCCAACTATAAATCTTATTTTTATATACCTACATCTTGCAGATTATAGTTTCCATAACAATTTATATGGTTTTTATACTACAATTTCAAATAAGTGAATAAGTTAGTTTTTTTGCGTTCTTGATCCACACATTTAACTACCGGCTTATCACTACTTGAAAACAGCTTATTTTCACAGTTAAAAATTTCAACACACAAGAACAAAAATTATGCTTAAAATTAATTGTTAAAATATACGATAACATGTGTATAATAAGATTAAAGTAAAAAACTATAGATGGTTTAAATTTATAAAAAAGGAAAAGATTACCTGTTTACAAGAGAGTATAAGAGGCGCCCATTGGTCCGAAATCAAAATTTAGGTGAAAAGTCACTGATTTTAAATCTAAAATAAAATTGCCGATCCACTTAACTATTTACGAAAACAAAATGTCTTGAATTTGGCGAACACTTATACTACTCAGTTCATACAAAATTTTATTCGTAAATTTTATTATTACTAATTGAGTTTAAAACATTTACTCGAAAAATTATATACCTACATTAAAAAAAATTTCAGATATCCATTAGACAAGCAGGTCAAAAAAATAATCAGTGAAAATGGATGCGCATATTTTCACAATTTTTGTCATATTTCATACATATGTAGGTCTTCTGAAATAATAAATTAATTTTTACTCCACGGATTTTTCACATTAATGCCTAGAAAGCGTTTTCATTTTTTTTTAAATCCTCCTCCCAAATATCGACTAACTTTTCATATATAAAAGAGTTGAACCCGTTTACACGAATTCCGTCGTTTCTTCTATACGAGTGAATAGAGTATAACACCGTTTTCCTTTATAACTACCTAAAAATCTGTTGCAGAATTTTCGGATATTTAACCCGAAGAGGATACGTTTTGATGAGAAATAAAATTCCTTCCTTCTACATAGTTTCATATAATCGCCTAGAAGCAAATTGTACGACTTTCTGATACTTAACCAACAATGAGATGTAAAACAATGGTTGCATACGTTTTCACGAATTCCAACATGTTTGATTTTTACTCCTCTTGCTTCTCATATAATCGCCTAGAATTTCAGAATTTTCGGATATTCAACTTCAAAGGGAGTGTAAAGGTGTGACATAAGTTATTGCGAAGTACATCGAAAATCAAGGTATAATCGGTTAAAAATCGCTATATATTAGATTAGATATTTTTACTTATTCTTTAGTGACAAAATTCAGGGATAAAAATTACCAGAGATATGAATTTTCGAAGAGACCTCGGAGAACATCTTTTTTGGTACATCTTTAACATATGTACATACATACTTTAACAAAAAAAAAAAAATTAGATAGAAACAAAAAATTGAAATCACATTTTGTTCACTAATTATTCGAGTACCCAAATTTTCAAAAGAATCGGTGGTGGTAAGGTCACACTGATAATACTTGTAACTGAACTTATAATACATATGTATTTTACAACTTACATACGCATTTTATGCCAATATTGCAAATCAATAGTAGCGTGTGTGGTACAAAGGGAGAACGGACGAATAATGCTAACATGAATTATATCCGCTAATAATTAAAAACTACTATAATATCACTACAGAACATTAGTTCTTTGACTTTTTTGACCCCGATCCCATTGAGATCCCAAGTTAGTTTTTTAGTAGGTATGTTTCGAAAAACAGTATCTATATCCTACGAAATATAAAAAAATAACCATTTTGAGATATTCAAGAATAAAGCACAAAATATTTGTCCATGAAACAATTGCAAGGATAATTCTTATAGCGACAACCTTCCTCTTTAAAATAAGCTACATTTTATTATTCTAGGATAAAAATTACCAGAGATATGCATATTCAAAGAGGACTCGGACATCATTTTACTAACATTACCAACGTAACTAACATTCTTATGTATACTGGAACCAAAGAGGTATATAACTAATGGAGATCGCAAAGCGCCGTTTCTGTATAAAGCACTGTGAAGCATTTTGCAGTTTAAGCGACTGTTTTTGTATGGAGCGTTTCATGCCCGGTGGCAGTGAAATGCAAATATTAGCCTAGTATTTAAAGGTTGGGCTTTTTTTCCTTTCAATACCGGGGTCTAACATATATGTGAGTAAGATGCTGATAGTAGCATAGTGAATATCGCCGGTCCTTTGCGAGAAAACCTCCGGCTTCAAAAAAGTCGCTGCACGTTATCTCCATTATTCATATACCTCTATGACTGGAACCACGATCGGCTGCAGCCAATCGTAGAAAGGACTCACTTGATTTCTTATATATTTATCCTTTTTCCTTGGAACCATTCAAAAATTGTGTACAAAATTTCAAATTCGTAACTAAAGTATTACTTAAGTTAATAGTGAGTTCCGTAAATTGTGTGTACATATTCACATGATATTTGTATTTCAGTTACACGAAGGACTGATAGGATTTTTTCATAACCATAAATTTAGCTTCCACTATTGAAGAACGAACGTATACAAAATTTCAAAGTCGTTCCGAACTTTCAATATTCTTGAACACGTGATTTAAGGGCTTATGCGGGTCTAGAAGAATTATATAAATTTAATTAATTGTATATAAAAGTACACTACAGTTAAACAACATTCTGTGGAAATTTCGAAGGAAAATACCTACAAATCAGCCATTGAGAGTCTCGTGAAGTTGACCATCCCAAAAAAGTGCCCTCACGGAAGTCACCGTAAATCGAGAGCATAAGCCCTTAAGGACTTTTTGTATGGCAGCTACCCGAAAGAACTTAGCCTTACAAATTAAACCAAACAACCAGATTCAAAATTTGAAAATTCTGGGTAAAGGCTTTCTTGAGTTATCATGCTAACGGACAGACTGACAGACATACGGACATACGGACGTCAGGCAGATTTGGAGTTGGAGTTGAACTTTTTTTCGTCCGAATTTTAGAAATTATTATCTAAAAAACTATTTGCTCGATTTTATCCAGATTGGTTTTATTCGGAAGTATGTATATATGTATGTTGAGGTACCCTAATAATTTTTTTTTATTAATATATATCAACTAGGGGCGTTGCTGTCAGGGTCGGAGATGATAAGGTTACAAAGTTCGTCATTTTTGGTGATTCTTGATTCTTACCTACGCAATATGTTGTCTTGTAGTATTTTCATCACGTTCTGTTTACTACAGTAAATGCTAATTACAGTCAACATTGCAGTGGAGTAAAAAAAAATGGAGAATGAATCGAGTATGTATGTATGTATGTTTACAAAATTTGGCATCGCTCTTGAAGGGGGGCGGTCGCACCCTCCGCCCCCTCTGTATCCGCCACTGCCGGAAAACAACAAACATTTAATCAGAATTAATTTTTTGAAGGTCCATGAAAAGCTAAATGAAAACTTAAAAAGGCTTATTGCCTCACAAATTTTTTTTTTACGTTTAAGTGAATGTGATACATTTAATACATTGTTCCGATTTAACTTTCTCCAACTAACTCCGGTTTCCACTCATATGAAACTGAATTAATATGACCAAATAAGTAGTAGTAGCTCCAGCAATCTATCAACATAAAAATAACATTAGTTAATTATTGTAATTGTATTTTCTTCTGAATATTGTACCCACCGCATAGAGTAAGGTAAAATCGATACTGAAAAATCCGAAAGCACTAAACACAATTTTCTGATGAAGCAGTTGTAAAGAAAACTGTTCAATCTAAAAGGTTTTTAAATTATTTTTTTTTTTGTACTGTAACAACATTCTAAACATTAATGAAATATGCACTTACAAATATATTGTGATTATCATTAGAAACGTCAATAGGTATTTTATGTATTAACAAAGCTGTTTTATTTGCCTAAAAATAAAGTTTAAATGAATTTAATTATTTCTTCCAGTAGCAATAACATATGGTACATATAAGTTATTATTATAATAATAATTATATGAACATTTTAAAAGTATGTTGGGTCCAATAATACAAGTCGAAGTTGAGTTGACTTGATCTCTGTATGTCTATTAATACGAAATCTCGAGAACCATGACTTCCTCAAAGTTAAAGGGGAAAAACTTTTTAAGGTGCTTCTACACGACCGATTAAAATCGCTCAATTTGCAGCAATTTCAGACAATTTTGACGTCACGAAAACATACAGCAACATGATCAATTGACGATATGGAACAATTGGTTGTCAACTTGTTGATCAAGATCAACAGTGACTAGCGATATGGAGCAATACTCAGCAACTCAGTCTATGAACAACACGAAAGCAAAGTTGATAAATAAATCCAAAACTTAAAATAAAACTTGAAATTTTCGATTTCCAAGTCCACGAAACTTGACAAATAAATCCAAAACTCAAAACAAAACTTGACAACTGAATCGTCGAACGAGGACGATTGCTCGGCATTTCCCAAACTAGTGGCAATATAGCAACTATAGGGCGAGTAATACCAGCAATCTGTGAAAACATTGCCAAATTGCCGAAATGCCGGGCAATGAATTGCTAGAAAAATTACTCGTGTACAAGCTCCTTTAGATTTTATTTTAAGCAAACATTTGTACTTTATTCATTATTTAGCTTGAGTTTAGTAAAAGGGTTCTGTACTAACAGGCAGTCAATAAAGCGAGTCCTGGTCATCCAGGTCTGAGATATGTTTAAAGTTTCAAGTCTATAGCTCGTCTGGAAGTAAGTTTCTACGGAACAGACAAACAGACAGACAAGAAAGTGAGTTATTAGAAACGTATTGAAAATCTGCCAACAGTCTGGACGCAACTTTATTATTTTATGGGTAGAAGTTCGAAACGTGTTTAATGCTGAAATGCGGTGTAGGTACCAATGCAACTGACAACCTAAAAAATAACGTTCTAAGTAGCCTCCTGGTTATTCCTTAGGTTGTCAGTCGCATAGTACCCTACACCGCATCTCAGCATTAAGGGGGATTATCTGAGTAGAAATTTTTTTTTTTCAAAATTTTTTTTAGCTAATTTTGAAGTTTGCTGTCTTAAGAATGTTGTCTGCAAATTTCATATTAAAATTCCAATAAATGAGAAAGTTTTGGGCAATTAACCAGAATGAGCCCTTCGTGAATTCTCTACATAGAACGTCATTCGAACGCGATTATCTCGAAACATACTATTTAAAGACGGTTCCCAAAATTTTCGGAAAACGGCTGAACCGTTTCAAAGTTTCATACATTATTTTTGGATAGGTTTTCTCCTTCGCTACGTTGGATTTTTTTTAACTTATTTAATTTTTATCAAGCGAGAAAGGTCGATAATTGAGGTTAAAAACTGAAAATAAAGTTTAATCGGCCGCCAATTTGTGAATTTTTTTTTTTTTTCAAAAACCCCTACGTAGCGACATCATAGTTTATATTTTCAGATTCATTTTGAAATTTTTGTTTTGGATCAACCGCCTACATGTAATTGTGGGAGCCACAGAGCGTGCGATCGACGGACATTCATTACGCTGATCCTGACAGCAAAAAAAAAATTTTATGGTACCTCAACATATATACTTTCGAATAAAACTAATCTGGATAAAATCGAGCAAATAGTTTTTGAGATAATAATTCCTAAATTCACCTAATTTTTCAGCTTTCTCCTCAGATATTCCCCCTTAAACACGTTTCGGACTTCTACCCATAAAATGATAAAGTTGCGTCCAGATTGTTGTCCTTTTTTAGTTTTAATTACTCCAGTAGCACATCTACATATATGTACTAAGTTTCAACTTTCTAGTATTAGCCGTTTCTGAGAAATGAAAAACTACCAAACACCCCAGTACCTTGCTCCCACATTCAAAATTTTTTTAAGGATGTCTCTGTAGTAGCTCTATACAGTTTTCAGTTCTTAGCTTTCTATCCTTCCACCCCCTCCCACCATCACTCCCTACACAAAATTTTTTTCAATGCTAGAGGTTTACTGTTCCTAACCTAACTCCTGTAAAATTTTCAACCGCCATCCTTCCACTACCATTCGTTGGGGTTCACCCATTCTACCTACATACCATTCAAATTTCAACTTAATCTCTCAAGGGTTTTGAGTGCTAAGCACCTCCAATCAGTTTTGCGTAGGGCGTACGGCACACGGCATACGGTGGACAGACGGACACTTTTTTTTATTTGATTGAAATTTTTATCGATACTTTAAAAAAACACAAATTAAACACATTTGAGTCTTACACTTTGAACAGTCCAGTAACAAATAGCTGCGATGAAGATTACGTTTAAAATATGCGGGCATGTCGTAATTACACTGCCAGCAATTTTCATCGAATCTATTGCTGATTCGATGGGTTTTCTCGTTGCCAAAAATATCCAATAACAATTTGACGTAACTGTTCCAAAATCATTTCCAATATTAGCCAGTAAGGATATTCCGAATGAATCGTTGCAAATAGTTGTGAGTTCCCACAAACGATGATAAATGTCGCGTAATATCAACAGCCGATAGTGTGTCAAATTTTCTAAATTTGATTTTTGCAATCGCATTTCAGCCTGAAAGATTCCCTTCTTTCGATTAGCAGACGGCTCAATCCGTGAATATTGTTCACGATTGTCTAATTTTGTGTTTCGCAAACACTCATTAAATTTATCAAGACGCCATTGTATTGCGAAAGTGGCCATGTACGCTTGAAAATATCGTATTGCACACATGAAAAGGCAAAAAGTATACGCCACCCAATAAAAAAGGTTTTCATAACTTTCGGTATAGAAAATAATGCCCAGGACATAAAACTGTGTCAGTCCATAAAATGTAAAAAGTATTAAAAATCTTGCCAACACCTTGGATTGATAGACGTTGCTCTGAAGGTCCGTGTTAAGGATTCGTTGAAATAACCGGTCCAATTCCAAGATTTTTTCGACGTATGCACGTTGACTCCTGTGCCGAAATATCGTTTCCAATAGGGAAATAGTTTGAGCTATTACATTACCCAAAATTTGTATAAAATCGACTACGCTACCGGCACCATCATCGGTTAAAATATTGAGATGACTTATGTATAGTAATGTATAGATATTATATAACAATATTAATATTAATAGTAGTATTGCATAGCACAGAAGAACTCTACTATAATGCAATTTACTATCCTTGCCCGTAATATTTAATTGGGTAAATCCGGTAGCTTGAAAGATTCGTCCGAAGAAAGTAAAGGTACGCGAACTACCCATAGTGAGCGATAGAGGTTAACTGAAACTTAGAGTCCTTAAGGTTATCGCTGAAGCACGACTCACGAAATACCGCGCTATAGCTACATACATGCAATGAAAGTGATTTCCTGAAATGAAATTAATCAGATAAGAAATACGAGTACTAACACCTGTATTGTATCCAAGAGCTATAGGTACCTACACTTGGCTAGCAATTTACTTTATGTCGCTTTTACTTTTCACGTTTGATTTATTGAACAATTTTATTTAAATAGTTCATGTTTATGTTTTGACTGAAGATATTCTTGATATATGTACATATGTACATATATTTTATTGTTTTTATGACAGTCAATTCCCTATCTCTTTTCCAGATATTCCATCTCTTAAAGGTGGCGGTTGATACACCCCCGTAATTCTGTGAAACCAATCCCAATCTGTCCTCCTATAGCCCTAGTCCTATAGTCGAAAAAACTAGGAATAAATTAACATGCGATAGAGGAAGGCTGCGACTGCTCGTCGGACCACTGACGCTGAGGAAACACGCTATGCAGCTGAGGTAGAAGAGCCGGACGTGTGCAGGTTCTGCTAGACAGGGTACCTTACCCTATATACGCTGTGGAGGACATTACTCGCATATTGTGTGAATGCCCAAGGATCGCAAAGGCGATTTTAAGGTGGTAGGGGTTGTCAAACTAGTCAAGTTATGCAGGGAACTGGAGTGTTTTTGAGAGGATGGAAGAGCCCACGAGAATCTGAAGGGATCGCAATGGGCCCGTATGGCGTTTAGCGATCGTGGGGGTTTCTAGCACTGTGCTTCTTTTAAAACCTAAACCTACCTGGTTCTCACTGTCAATGATTCCATATCCTAAGGTTGGTAACCTTGCCATAATCAGTGACTTACCACGTTCATTAGCCCTAATCAGAATTGACTTAGAGAGCATTAAGGCACCTTAAGTCTTTCTACGACTGTATAGAAATCCACGTTGACAGCCAGAATAGACTTAAGGGCGGGGTCTGGTTAATTCGGTCAAAAAAAGGCATATTTACAAGAATTTATTTCAATACAAACGTAATGAATGCTGGTTTATTTCATTTCATTTTTATATTTTAATATAACATCTGAATTATAATCAAAACAAAAAATTAATTACAAAATATTTATAAATAAGCCGTTGGCAGCAAATCCCCGCAGGGGCCTCAAAAAAAATTGTTTTGCAGTGTGCACTACAACTCGAGACTGGATCATCCGAAACAAAAAAATTAAAATGCGTTTATTAGATAAGATGTTTCTCGAGGTAACGTGGTCGAGTTTTTTTTATCGATTTGTTTTTCATTTTTGGTAGCATTTTGAAGTTAAAAACCCGGTTTTAAAATTCTCCCTTAAAGTTTTGCACACTAGGCGTCACATATGATAACGTATACCTCTAAACTGGTCATAGCTCCGTTAATTTTGCTCCGATTGACTTGAAATTTTGACACAACATTCTTGCAATGTTATACATTCATTTAAAAAAAAATATGCCAAAATAAATTTTAATACCAGACCCCTCCCTAATGCATCATTCGTTGACTTTATCAAACTTTCGTTAAAACTTATGTGTACAGTTCTGAGCGTAGAAACTTATGCAATCTTATGCGTTTGACATTTATGCACAGATTTTCCGAAATTTTTGTACTTTGTGATTTATAGTCAACTTCATTTTAAAAAAGAAAAATTTATTTTAATTATCGCTCTCTTGATGAGTATTTGACAGCCGATATTTGTCTTTTTTAGCAGTCAAACTTCTCTTCCCTTAAGGCTATTGTAGTTGGGTATAAGATTCATTAAGTTTTGCCACAAACTTTACGTACCTTAATGCATTTGACGAAATGATATTAAGGTGCCTTAAGTCAATTCTGGTTAGGGCTATTGGTGCTGGTACTTCTTCACAGTACGCATCACTTTCGATGAGAAGATCTCAATTACTGCTCATTGCGAGCAGCACCGTACTGTGGGTGGAACTTTAACGCAGTCGTTTTGGAAGTAAAACGACGTCAGGCAAGCTTAGCCTCCCCACTCTCCATAATAACTGCCGTTACGTGCACGTTACTGTAATTATTCAACGAAAATGACTTTAACTTGATTATTATTAAAACACATACCCGAGATTTACCATCGCATTGTAATTCGGACGTATGAGCACTCTTGCCATTAACCCAAAGTTCCTAAATTGAATCTATCTCAACTCTTTTTTCAGTCATGTAGGCAGCCAAGCACGCGGTTGCCACCTCACTGTAGTGGAGGTGGACTTGCATCACCTTCAACATCAGTAGAAACCGTCTCTTTGATACATCTCTTCTGCTGGGACGGTTGTACCATGCCTGCATGCCAATTCGAAAAAGTCAAGTTCTAGAATCGAATCTCTGTTTAGTACCAGGAGAAACGAGGAAGTACTGCCACTGGTCCATAATGAGTGGACCACTGGACTGCACTGCTCGTGTTGACCAGGGAAACTCAACGCTTTCACAGTACCCGTTTCGAAGGACGTAGAAGACTTATCCTTCTTCGCTCCATCGCAGCCCTCATATCATCAGATCTGACTCGTTTCGCCCTAAGCTCTTTCGCAATCACATCAACTTTCGGCTTCGAGGGTCCAGTCACATCCTGAGCTGTACCGAACTAATTGGTGAGGATCCAGCTCCTAGGCCACGACTCACCTCAGCTATGGTACCTGATGATCCAGAAAAGTGTTAGCCTCGGTTTCGTTTCACTTATCAGCGAGTGTATCATGCAATTATTTAAAACATCCTTTGGTTTCTATATGTGCATTAACAGGAATTTATATCCACAATGATTCAGTTACATACACTAAGGTTCACCTCTTATTTAAGCCAATTTGGAAATCATATTAGTTGCGCCATATCATTAATGGAAATTGTTCTTCTCATTCGAGTAGTAACCTACTATTGTCCTTAAAGAAGTGAAATCTACGTGCGCACTCCTTTCTCTGCTGCATCTCCAACAACAATATAAATCGGAGTACAGTATTTCTTCAAGAGTGGCTTGCTGTCTATCATGGCTGCGGTATGTTTTGTATCTAAATTTTGTAGATTCCCTTATAAAACTTGTCTTTTTTCTTCAGAACCAAACGATTTTTCCATATATATGTTCCTACATATCAATCGAACTATAGTACATATTGGACTTTGCAATAAGATTGGAATCATTATAATGTTAAAGGTATTTACTTGTCGAAGCCATTAATCAACATAGAAACATAAATAATTCCTAACATGAAAATTAATGTGCAGAGTCCACTTCAATTAGAACTTGTGAATCATTTTCATTCTGCAGATATTTGGAAAAGATAAGGACACAACATGCTTCAAGTGCAGAGCAGTTCAGGTCACGATTATTTATAACAAACTAGGTAGTCGACGTGTGCTTCTTCAAGTAGAAATATTGCGATAGAATGAAGTCGAAAAAAGTGAATTTGGCGGATCAAATATCCTCTTTTCTCGTGGTTTTGAAAATAGCTGGTCTCGCACCGTTCACCAGCATCTCCAGATATCAGACAATGTTGATTGTTTATCAGGGACTGCATTTATTTATAATAATTTATCTTATTGTAGGAGCTCTCTTTCTTAACAACGCTTTCGATGAGAGCTCCTTGTCCACTCTTGTAAGTGGTCTAGTGTTCATTGCATCGATAGTTGCACATGTAGTTATTATTCTGCAAGCACTTTTTACACGAAAAAATCAACAAACCATTCTTGATATGCTTACCGAAATCGATGCACAATTCAGCGATAAACTGATGCTGAATGTTCCTGTTCAGCAATTCAATAAAAATTATGCTATCAAGTTTGTAGTGATGATTGTCGTTTTGCTAGCGAACGATATACCGGTATCGATATTTAAACTTTTATATGGCGGTGCGGGGGGTTACTGGTACTCGTTTTTCTCGAAACAAATATTAAGGTTGAGGATACTCCAATGCGTTCTCTACGTCCAAATGGTCACGGATCGATTGAAACTAATAAACGATAAGTTAGTAGAGACTATCTCGTCGCGAAAATCTACGCCAAACTTTATTATTTTAGAGGGTGAATACGGAAAATACAAACATGGTTCGAAAAGTACCCAAACCTTTGATCAAATTTTCGTTCTAAAACAAATTTCCGGTAATATATGGGAAGTGACGAATATTATCAACGATTGCTTCGGATGGTCACTGCTCGCTATAGCAGCTAGTTATTTCATTAGTTTCACAAGCAGTGCGTACTGGCTGTTTATGGCTCTACAACATTTACTACCACAAAATACAATTTTGGAAGCTCTTTGCACAATAATTGCGGTGGCATTTATGTTGAGCTCGTTATCATGGTTCTGTAGCGGTTGCAAACAAATGGTAGTTTTCTTCTAATTTGCACATCCAGAAATTGATCATTTTCCTAATTTTAGAGTGAAAATATTGGCTGTTTAGTGCATAAATTAGAAAAGTCAACGGAAAGTGAACAATACAACGCGCTTGTTCGTGAATTCTCCCTGCAAATTATGCACGAACCTATAAATCTGTCTGCGAGTGGGTTTTTCACAGTCGACTTTGAGCTACTCGGATCAGTAAGATATCGCTTGTGCTGTACATTATTAAACAATCATTTATTACAAATTATATATTTTCTTTACTAGATGGCAGCTGCAACGGTTACATATCTCGTTATACTAATACAATTTTTGCTCAACGAGATAAGTCACAAAGCATTGGCAGTTCAAAATTCCACGGAAGTTGCAGACATCCAATCCCAATAGCTTTTAAATAAAATTAAAATAAATAAAAATTACGTTATTATTAATCTTATATAATATATAAAATATAAAATAAAGTCAGTTTTTATGGAAATTACAATGGAAATCTACACCTGTGAACCGTTCCTTCCCAAATTTTGCATGGACACTCTCGAGACTACCGGACAGGTAGTGGACATATTCATATATTCCTGAAATTCGTGGTTCGCGAGTTATTTCAACATGTGAGCTTTTTAGTAAGTTAAATCAGATTAAGTTGACATAAAAATAAAAGTTTACAACTGCAGTCGTAGCCGAGCGGGTAAGGCGTCTGACTAGAAATCTGGGAGCGTAGGTTCGAATCCAGCCGACCCCGAACATGTCTGTTTTTTATTATTTAAATTATGTGTTTCGATTTTACTACCGGTACGTGGCTAGTAGTTTTATAAAAAAAAACAGCAGTTACGATCGGTTGCAAGCCAATCGTATGATACTCTAGATGAAATACAGAACTCTGATCTATATTGTAGTTGGGGATAAAGTAGAATTACGCGTGTGCATGTTGTATGTTCTTTATTAAGGACTTCCATCTGATTGCTACTCGAACGTGAAAGACAATATTCAGCGTTTAATTCCATATTTTGAACTGGGTGAGTCACCACAAATAAATTTCCTTTTTGAAGGACTTTCATATGGAAGGTGGAGCAAGGAGTCACTCTTTTCCTTGGAACCATTCAAAAGTTTGTGTGTAAAAAATTTCATATTCGTAGCGTGAAGCGTTCAAAAGTTATCGGAAAATATTGTTGAACGGAAGTCTTAAGAAGGTTTTGTATGGAAGGTACCAGAAGGAGTAAAAGTATTATATTTCGCTGACAAGTAAGCTCAACCTTCGTTTTCACTCAAAAGTAGTTTGTACAAAATTCCGAATTTACAGTTTAACGATTACTTGAGTTATAGTGAGTGAGTTCCTTAAATTAAGTGAAGACATTTTGACAGGATATTTGTATGGCAGCTGCAAGACGACTACTAGACTTTTCTTCATAATCATACATTTAGCTTCAACTATAGGAAAATACATATATATAAAATTTCAAAGACGTAGGTTAAACCATTTAGAAGCTCTCGGCCAATATTCTTGAACACATGTTTTAAGAACATTTTGTGTGGCACCTACCCAAAGGAGTAGGACGATTTTGCCCAGTAACGAACTTAGCCTTAAAAATTTCACCAAACATCCATAAAACTGCAACTTTCTTAATTTGAAGATGAGTATTGTACATGAGTATTTTACTACCCTTCAATGGGTAAACAATCTTATAGAAAACTATGTTACGTATTGTAAAAGTGGACATATTGTACAGTACGGTATTCTCTCATTTTTGGGAGACGGTAAATGCTGTCCTGCCCATCCGTTCATTTCGACGATTTGTTATTTTATCTATACTTATATGATTTTTCCATTTAAACTCAATTACGCTACATACGATTAAAGATCTTCCAATAAAAAATTACAAAAATTTATTTATTTTCATCAATTTAGAACAACTTAGACATCAAAATACTGTATGGCTATTGTGTACTACTTCATTGGGTATCAGCAAGTCGCAACTGTATTGTAACAGCTAAGTACAAGGCAACCATCATAATTATCTACATATTAAAAAACATAGTGAAATTTAGATTAAGATTAATTTCTTTTGCATAAAAAAATATTCGCGTACCTGACCCAAAAGTTTAAAGTTGCAAATAAAAACTCCTTGTGCTGAACCCGTGTAACCTTTGGTTAAGCAGCACATACAATATGGACGAATTTTCGGAAATTCGTTATAAAATTGCGTGTCGATAAAGTAAAAATTGCCAATGAATCGGATTGCCTAAAATTAATTTGTGACAGTAAACAGTTTTTTTTTTAAACAATATTTAAATTTTTTCTTCCTTATAAAGAACAACTCAGTTATTTAATAGTAACTGATACCGATAAAAATATACCGGGTGCATTGGTGGCAAGTTCCAGAACTGCCCAAGATAGGCAAAAACTGGCAGTTAAACGCTATTTTCATTGCTTAAAGTGAATTGAGATCAATTTTATAATTAAAATATAACTCAGTCAAGATCGGCTCCAAGCCAATCGTATGATACTCGAGATGAAATACTGAACTCCTATTTATATTTTAGTTGAAAATATATCAAAAGAATGAGGAGTGCACAAACATTCATTACATGACTTTTTACTTACAGGTAGAAACTAGTGTATAGTGGCTACTCGATTTCTTGACTTATAGTGAGTTCCATAAATTAAGTTAGGATATTTTACAGAATTTTTGTATGGCGACTACATGAAGGACTTATGGGATATTTTTCATATTAATAGCATAGCTGCGACTATTATAAAATCAACGTATACAAAATTTCAAAGTCGTAACGTAAAGCGTTTTTATAGTTATCGTTCAATATTGGTGAACACGTGTCTTAAGGACTTTTGTATGACAGCTACCCGAAGGAGTCGACGGATGGCGCCAACTAATGAACTCAGTCTTGCTTTTGATATAAAACTAATTCCTGTAAAATTTTGAATCCCTGCTCTAACTCGTACTGGAGCTATAGTGGATTCTATAACTTGCATACATTTTTGAAGGACTTCTCTAGGCTGCTACACGAAGGACTTATTCGATTTGCATCATATTCGGAACTTTCACTTCAAACATTGTAAACTTTCAGTATGCAAAATTGCAAGTTCCTAACTTGAAGCATTCGAGCAATAATTGTGAAAACATGTTTCAAGGACTCTTGTATGGGAGGTAGCCGAAGGAGTGGAAGGATATCGTTCATTAACGAACTTAGCTTTACTTTTTCTATTTTACAAGTTGTGACAAAATTTCAACTTCCTAGGTCAACGCATTCGTGATTTAACGTGCAAACGGACGGACGGACAGACGGACGACGGATTTGGGGGTTTTGACCCAAAATAAACATAAAATAATATATAACTTTTTTTTTGTCCGAGGCTCGGTTCTATGCGTTACAAACTATTCGAGCTGGATTAAACTTACCATATATGTAATACTCTATATGATTTCATCTAGAGTATAATTAGCACGTTCAAAACATATCATAGACGTATTTTTTTTAAGACACTAATTTCAAGTGCGAAGATAATAGAAAAATGTGAGGAAAAAATAGTTTATACTCTTCTTAAATAAAGCATCCTTTAGATAACAGACCAGAATTTAAGAACAGATGCAAAAAAATTGCTTACTTACACTTTGTTTAAAGTTATTAATGTATGTAGGTAGATAACTGTGTTTTTTTCATAACAATTTTTAAATGAGATCACATAAAGGGACACGTGCGCTTTAAATCGAGTGAGTCCCTCCCGCAGTTCACATGTAGAAGTTCTTGAAAAACAGCCTAATTACTGATAGAGTCATATGCAGTAAATATATGTAAACTAGCAGAATGTAATTCTGTATATGCATTTTATTTTTAGCTTACTCTAGGTCTATAAAGGCTAATCAGGTCATACTTACCAACATCTTAAACATTTGAACGGTATTAAAGTGCAAAAAACATACGACCAAGTTTGGTAATAATAAAAGAGAAATATGAATATCTGAAAAGATTAAATTTTTCTTTTAAATTTGACTTTGTTAAGTTTAGATCCGTACTTATCCTTAGTCCATTGCCGCTCATATAAGCAAGAGAGAGAAACATCCAGTAGCCGTAGCAAGAAATTAACAATGTGTTTAGTCCTAGTACGACGTAAGTAGAATTTTGATGAATTTTATTAAATATTACACAAGTTTCATGCATTAGTTTATGTGCATGAATTATTGCTTTAATTTGTGTTTTACGTGTGGCATCTTGTATGCTTGGAAGAGTAACGAAGTTCTCCGCGTTTTTGTCAAGCTCTTGTAGAAATGCACTAAGAATATCGATTAATAAAGTCATTTGTAAACATCGTAAATCAACGAACGCCAAGGATACGCACGATGTCATATAAAATTTCCAATTAATTTGGTGTACATACATCGATATTATACAATATGTGAACGATGCACATACCAGAAAAAAAACTGAACATAGCTTAACTAAGCAACGCTTTCGAATTGTACCAAATTCAAATATTGTACTCAAATTAAATTCCACTATTTTTCCAATCAATTTCAAATTTAGTGTGAACTTTTCTACAGATTTGAATCGGACCAAACCTTCCAAGACTATCACGAAATGAGAAAATATTGTCCCAAGGTAGAAGATGATCAGGATAACAAAACTAAGACGATTGTCTTCGAAGTTATCAAATCCACGGTGCACATAAATGGAAATGTACACGATTAATGGAAAGTAAAACATTTGATAAATAATAGTAAGAATTCCTAAACTAAATATTATCTTGTTCTTCGAGTTAAATTCTGGACTAAAAATTAACTGTAAGTTTCTAACGAATTTTATAAATTCTGTAAGCGTTGTTTCCATGCTTGCAACTATTGAATATCTGTTTCACGAATTTATAGCTTTCTATGAAATTAAACAAAGGAAGTGAAGTGATAGCGATCTTTAATTTATGAAATTGATACATTTAAATTGATGACATATTGATTTTATTAAAAACGACAATATTTAGCTAGAATATGGTTTAATTAAAATATAATTGAAATTCATTTACAGAATCTTGCTCATCGCACCACAGATTGGTGGACAAATTAGATTTTATGCTTGAAATTGGGAGGGTCAGTAATGAAGTAAGGCAAATAAAAAATTCGAATTTATGATACCAAACTAACTTTTCATCAAACACCACTATACTTTATTATCTTAATAAACGAAAGCTCTTTCGTTTAAGCAGTTAATGTTACGAAATAGAAACTTTATGATTGCCTGTAGATCGGATTTAAAATTTCGGGATTGATTCGATTTGTGTTTACTGAAAATAAAATTTTCCAAGGATGCACTAGAGCATGGAAGTGGAGAGGAATTTTTTTTTTAAAAATACCGCCTTATGTCAAGAACAGTTTAAGATAGATAGATATATAAAGATAAAAATAGATATATAAAATGTGTACAGGAAGTAGGACAAATAGAAACCCATAAAAAAAATTTAGTATGTGGGTGGGTGTAAGGGGTAAAAAAGTGTAGATTTTTCGGACGAAGGGAAGTTATATATAGTACTTTTGTTTGTTTGTATGTGTCCAAATACCCCAAATTGCTGTCCGTCCGTCTGTCTATCCGTCCATCCAACCATCTGCCCATCCATCCATCCGTGAACGCGATAACTCAAGAACACTTTCATCTAGGATCATGAAATTGTAAATTTGGTTTTTTGGCGAATTCGAAAGAATTTTCGGGGATTTCGTGTTGGGGTTTCATGTCACTGACGCTGGAAAACAACTACATTTAATCAAATATGACGATATTCGTGAAAACATTTGAAAACCTTTTTTACTAAAATTTTGTAAGTAGATATTTGAAATTTATTTTACCAAAATTAGGTTATGTTACTGAATGGTGTGATTAAGCAGTTTGTTGAATGGGGTGGGTTGTGTATCTTTAATTAAAGCGACTGTCTCAATCTAAAAGCCCGAAACACAATGCACACGTTATGTGATCCATAAAAGTTGAATTTAGGTGAACTCGTCAGATCCGTTCCGTTACGACCATTACAGCATCTCATTTTTTGCATTTGAGGTACAATACATTTAACACACACACAAGACTGGGTATTGACAAAGCCAAAAGTGTGTCAGGTGTGTTTAATTTTAATTAATTCCAAGTCTTATTTGTTTTCAGTATTGATTGAATTTCAGTCGTCAAAGTGTATTTCTGACATATTTTGAAATGGAAAATAAAGTTGAAATATGTTCGTGTTTAATTATCTTATTCGTGTATGTTTTATTATTAATCTTAATGGACAATTATAGAAGGATACAATTGATTTCCTTGGTAGGAGTAACTCGTTCTCATTACAGTTATTTTGAATTAACCCATTACTTGGTCCTTTACTGGTAATAAGGAGGGACTTTACTAGTATCTCTTCGACATTTAAGTTACATGAAATTTTAATTAGTTTACAGTCAAGCTCGCATTCAATTTGATTTTTTAATTTGTGTACAAATTTCGGAAATGAACATAAGTTTCCATTGAATTTCAATACTTTCTTATGATCAATTTCTAGAATAGTGTCATTGGTATGGCTGCCGTATAGAATTTCGCGTTAAAGTTTGAATAGATACACTCTAATAACAGAATGTAAGACACTCTGTATTAAAAGCAAAAATAATTGTAAAAATAAATAATTTATGTATTTGTACGTCTTATTACCGTATACCGTTTCTTAGCGCCCAAATAGGTAATATTACACAACAAGGTGGACAACTACACATACTTTGCTTTATAAAAAAATGAATTTAGGTGTCATGATTATATCAGACCAATAACAAAATACACGCTCTCGTTATTAAAATATAAAAATAATAATAAATACACGCTTAGTGTAATTTTACTTTAAATACTGTGTTATAATTCTCCAGAATAAGCAAGTAAGTTCCCTCGAATTAATTTCATCATGCACCCTCTGAAGAGTCTATTCTATGCCTTCCGATGACAATACAGCTCCTTCGGACCTAGTCCAACACAATCTTATAAAAACTGGCATAACCAGTGAAAGTTTTCCAATTGTCATGTCCTCAAGGACAGCGATCAGGCGCGAACGAAAGGGGGTGGTTGGGGGAAGAAGTCAAACCCCCCCCCCCCCCCCCCCCGAAATGATGTAATTACAAGCGCATAACGAAATGTAACTTATACTCGACGCGCACATTTTTCGGAAAACCACCACCCCCCAAATAATTTTTTTCCTGGAAACATCAAACAACACCCCCCCCCCCCCCCCCCCGGAATAATTTTCTGCGTTCGCGCCTGACAGCGATTAATCAATAGTCGGGATTTAGTGTTGGGGTTTCAATCCACTAACACCAGAAAACAATTACCATTTCGAAAGCCGGAACCTGTATAAGGCGAAAACTCTCCAAAAGCGAAAATCTTCCCGTCAGAATCATTTTGCTGCTTATTAAATATTCTGTGCAAGCTGAAAACCTGCGAAACGCGGACGGAAGAAAAAAAATGTAATCATAATGATAAGTAATCATTTTGGGAGATTTCCTTAGTATATTTTATATTCGGTTCTCTGTAAGGCGGAAAACTTGCGAAAGCAGGAAAAATATTTAGTCCCCTAAGATTCCGTCTTTCGCAGGTTTTACTGTATTACGAATTTAGTAGTATTTTGTTTTTGGTTTTGAAAAACTTTGGGAAAGCAATTTTTAAGGAAAAACTTTAATATCTCAAGAATCAGAATCGGCTTATGCAAGAAATCTGAAACTTAGAACGTATATGTACTCGTAGATGTACCTACAACAGAATTTTTCATATTCAACTCCTAAGTGGGTGTAAAGTGGTTGTGTGCATTTCCACGAATTCTGACATATCTCAATAGATTATCAATGAATAATTTGACGATTACACTATCTGCATTTGCCATCGAAAATAATCAATAGTCATTTATATTGCACGTACATATAACAAATAGGAGTCTAATACATCCCCAAGTTTTGTAAAAATTTCTGTACGAAAAACTACAAACTTTAGACAAAATAAATTTTACCACTTTTAATAAATTTAATATGAAATAAATACAAGTTTAAGTTTGAAATATTTAAAATATCGTATGCATCAAACGTCGTCATTTATTATGGTGCATGGATTCTTCTCAACAGCGAATAAAACGAGTATGAAAATCTCAAAACCTAAATGGAGCACTCGCCAAATTAATAAAATTAATAAATATTCTTGCAGGATTTTTCTTACCGTCATAAAGTTTTCCATTCCCAAAAAAAGTATTCCACCAACAGTAATTAGTATCGGATTTCCAAGTCTTTCTGTAAAGATGATCATAATTTTCTTCAATTTCGGATGAATACCAGTCCAATTAGAACTGTACACGCTGAACTTTAAATCTTCACTTTTGATTTTCATTCCATTGGCCACGTAGCACGGAATAAAAATTTCGATAAACATTGCTAGTGCAAAACTGAAATATTTGAAAAACAATGAAGGATCTTGCATTGGTGAGAGAAGCGATAGCTGGAATATGAGCCCACAAGCTATGATTCCCGATAAACAGATTTGAATGAATGTAACTACGGAAAATACTCGCTGAAGCTCTGATGCTACTCTGCAATTGAAGGTTATACAAATGTTAATAATTTTTTAAATTCATAGATACCATAATACAAGATACACACGTAATTAAATGTTTGTGCCGCTCGATACATTCCATTAATTGCTTTCTGGCTGGCTTTCCTTCCAAATTGACTCTGCCAATTTGCTTAAGCTTATAATTTAAGGCATCTACTTGTCCCGAAAGGATAATTAAGAAACACGGTATGAAGTTGTCAGTGGCAACATTACAGGTAGTAGCAACAAGAACACAAACCACTTGATAAACACAAGAGATCCTAAAGAATGTCCGACTTTGTCTCCAATCAGGATATAAAATTGGATATGGTACCTTCGGATGGAATGACATTAAAGGTAGAAGTGCACTAACCCCAGCAGTTAGAAATATCCCGAATGATATGTACACTAATTTCTTTGCAGCTCCAATAGCTTTCACAATAATTTTTTTTTCATTTTTATCATCGACTTGACTCTTATTCGAATTTAATAGGATCAGGAACTCCTTTATTTGGTGTCGTCTTATATACAAATTCGATAACTTCAAGGAATAGCCGACCATAGTAAAAGAAACTGGCATACTTAGCATGATGCTTTCTAAGTCATGCTCTTTGGGCAGCATCAGTGTTAGATTCAAAGCGAACGTATATCCAGTAATGATTTGTGCAAATAGAGCATAAATTTTATATAAAAAGGACGAATCAGGAGTTACCCATGCACCGAATATACGTAAAACAAAAATATTAAAACGGGCCGGTGATAAGAAATCGATTGAGCTCATTTTGAATTAGTACTGTCTCACGTTTGAGTTAATCAAGGACTGGAGCTACTGATCAAAAGGAAGTTTAATTTATAGACCGATACTAATTCGAGCTATTAGTCGACGATATTACGATGTTAACAAGTAAAAGATTTATTACGAATGGAGGTAATTTTTTTATTTATAATTCATCGTCTTTTTAGTTTAAGGTGGTGTTGTGCATTCATTAATAAGAGAGGATGGGACTCAACGTCGAAAGGATATAAATTTTTTAAGCGATAATTATATGAATTTGGTAAAAAATTTTAACGGTCACAAAAATTGCTTAGGGGTTATCAACCAACAGGGAGTTAAGAAGGCATAAGTGGAGGGGATCGGGAAGTTGATGTTATTTTTGAACTTCCAGGAGTAAAACTTCTTACCTCTTTGCGTAATGATAGATTGTCTAAATGTATTTTTGTTCGCGAACCAAGGAGAAAGCTGTACAAACCATAGTTAGAAAAACATACCACATTCACTATTGGCAAGCAACCAATCGGATGATACATTAAATGCAGTACAGTACTTCGATTTATACTGTAGTTGGATATGAAACAGAGCTCGCACATGTATGTTTTTGGGACTGACGCTTCGTTTACTATCCGAAGGATAATATTCCTTCCTTTAATCTATGGAACGGCTTATGCTAGTAAGTTGAAACTTGATAGGCTAAACTGAATCAGCTGATGCTTATTTGACACTTCAAAAATCAAAACTTAATTAAATTCCATAGAAAAATTTGAATTTTTTTACGTTTGCTTAGATTGACTGATAGTCAAGACACGAACCGAAAATGAATTTAGACACTACGTCTGACGTCATAACTGTTATAACTAAACGTAGATGTAGACGAAGCAAGGGAATTGGGAAACGACCTAAATATAATAAACCCCCAAGGGTACATCCCCATTTGCATATGTTTCCACAATTTTTGCCTTCCCTACTTCTGATGAGGTTTTTCAACCCCCAAAAGAGTATGAAGTGGTTGCTTACGCTTTCAAAATATCTAATTTCTGATGAGAAGCCAAATTCCTTTTTATAATAGCCCAAAATCCTACTTCATAATTTTTCAAAATCATCCCCCAAGTGATGTAATGGGTTTGTACGTTTATCTTAATATAAAAGAAGACTATCAAAAAATAATTTTAAAGTTATTTATATTGAGTTATTAATGGAAGAATTTTATTTTTACTATACATATATTATATGTACATACGGAACATGTAGGTTTATAACGTTTAATAATTTAATCATTTGTTTTCTTCCTAAAATCTCTATAGGTATATAAAAATGAATGTTTGTCCGATTGCGATGAAACTTTGGTAATTTGTTGAGGGTACGTCCGCGATGGTTTCTACGTTAACAAAATCATTTAACAGTTAACAGTGGTACGCGAGTTATTTCAACATTTGAGTGTATTTCATATGATTTAGCGTCAGTTCGTTCGTTATCGGTGTATTAGTTATGCGTTCCTATTACTAAAGGTAAGGTAAGGTAAGGTAAGGTAAAGTTGGACTATGGATGGTGGATAGAGGATGGAGGATAGAGGATGGTAGATGGAGGATGGTGTATAGAGGATGTAGGATGGAGGATGGTGGATTGAGGATGAGGATGGAGTAACGGGAGCAACGGGAGTGACAGGAGCATCGAGAGAAACAGTAGCAATGGATCAATATGAGAAAAAGGAGCAACGAGAGCAACGGGATCAAAGTAAGGAACGGGAGTAACAAGAGCGATGGAACAACGTGAGCGAAGCTAGCGTAGTTTCAAAAAATATTGGAAAACAAAATGTTTTTTTCTTCAAATCTTTTCATTCTTCTGGTCAAAATCGGGGAATTTATTTATACAAATCCCGGAATCGGAGGATTGAAAGAAGGCTCTGGATTGAATTCCTTCCTTATGCCTAATTCCTTCCTTATGCCTAAAAATTGAAGGAGTACAATAATTAAAGCAAAACAATAATATTTTAAATATGTATGATTATTTTACACACCTCATGAAACTGAACTAAAATAATGAGAAATGTCAACAGAGAGCCAAACATCTGTAATAAATGAATTTGTAAATTTTTCGTGCAATTAGAGCGGAAGTGATTGAAAAAATTCATAAAAAATGTATTACTGAGCCAACTAAACTGAAGTTCATTGTAAAAAATCCATGTCCATAAATACGTATTGGCTGCATTAAAATTTGTGTTGAATACGAGCGATTAAAACAATTATTGTTGAAAAACATCTCTTTTCGATTTACACTTTGTTGATTTTGGAAAAAGGGCACGAAATTAGCCTATAATAAAATAATTTATTGCATATGCAGGTAATTGATGCCATCAATAAATCACGTTGTTCATAAGACGATCTGATGAACTAGTCAGAAAAAACAAACCAAAAAAACCTGGCGTAGTTAGAAGTATTAATTCTGGAATTACATAAAATTAATGAATAATTTGAGAATTTGCGAATAGGTGAAGCTTCACTAACCGAACGCAAATTTTCCGGAACCACAATATCTTAACTCTTCGTAGAGCCAATAAAATTGAACAGCAAAATACAAATAATAGTAGAAGACAATGACGAGTATGGAACAGCAAAAATATTCATTTAATACATGATTCATTTTCCAAAGTTCGTATCTTGCTTGATGAATATTTTTCATTAATATTTCTTTATCTACAACATTGGTTATTCCTAGATTTTCGATCTGTAGAATTCTTCGGTTTAGTGAAACGGCTATTGTGTTCAGATTTGCGATCATCCAAGAACTTTGTAACATTTTACTGTGAATGCGCAACAAAAAGAAGCATTCAATCGACCGCAACTCAAATTGTTCAATTTTGAAAGTTAAGAGAAAAGTTAAATAGCAGAATATTGAAATGAAATACACGCCGATGTATTTCCATTTTAAATTTTGTTCATCAAAACTACTGGTAAAAAAATTATTTTGAATTGTATTGAAAATATGAATATATTTTTTACGGTGGATTAGTGTATCGCTGGAGATTATTATATCCGTGAGGCATGTGGCAATGAAAGCACCTTTGCCAGCTAGTCTTACACCACTGTCTTTCCACATAACGTCCACGGCAGTTTTTACAAAAAACAAATTCAAAATTAAATATGAAACCAATAAAATGATTTGCGTAATTTTATCAATTCTCTTGTCATTTAAAGGTGAAAAGCCGTATATTTTAAAAACGTATCGTATTGCCATCTTGTAGATGTTACCCGAACGAACCTGTGTGACTGATGAAATTTTTAATTTGATTTCACTTCCTCTGTAGAATTTTTTTCTGGATTAGTGTTTATTTACATAATTATGGATGAAAATGTATAATTTTATTTCATATTCACTTAATTCATGCAAATCCTATAAAATGTGCACGAATATGTTCCAATTGATGTTTGGTTCATATATCGTTGCTATGAAACGTTATTGACGAAAAGTAATTAATTAAATTATTTGTTGGGTGGCCAACTAAGTAATTGCACTTTTCACTGATAGGTGGCTTGTATTGATTTCGTAGTTATGTCTACACATTCGAAATATATAGCTTTTTTATAGTTGGTAAGTACTTCAGTTGTTATTCAGAAAAATTGTTGAATTAATCGAGAGACTAATGTTGTGGCTTAGTGAAAACGTGTTCAACCGTGTTATACCCTCTTAGGGGCTGAAAAAGGAAACAAAACTTAAAAAACTATTATTACGCAAGCCCGTGAAAGTAAAAGATATTGGATATCTGCTCAGGCTTGAGGGATATGGCAGAATTCGTGAAAAGTATACAACACCCTTTCCACTACCTTCAGGGTCGAATTTAAAAAAAAATCGTGAAAACACTTTCTAGGTATTTATGTATATGAAGAAGCCATAGAATAAAAATGAATTCGATGAATTAGGTCTGACGAAAACCGTGAAATATATGCATTCTATTTTCACTAATCATTTTTGTTTGCCCTCCCTTCCGAATTCCAATGGAAATTTTATTGAAATTACTTCTTTAGTATATGTACCGAGTTTCAACTTTGTAGCATAAGCAGAAATTTTTTTTTAAAATTTATTGAGATACGAGGAATAAAAAAAAAAATCTTTTGAGATTTTGTAGAAAAACCTTTAGAACTAATTGGAGAATGGTGTGGAATTTAAACGTCTACTTGATTTTACAATTTGATTAAAACCATTAAGAGGCTAATGGTACTTAACTAGATATCCAAGGCATTAATCAACAGAGAATCATAAATTATTTAACTTGACCATCATTTTATTTGATAGTTGCAATAAGTTGATGTTAAGAAACCACTTTCATTAAATTGTTCTTCTTTGTATAGATATGGTAAAAGATAATACTTCGTGACTCGAGCTAAAAGACACATGAAATTAGTTTATATGAGTCCTTCAACGGATAATATTGCGAAAGATTGATGTGCGTTTCATTTCGTCAAAATGAATCTATCCTATAAAATAAACTTATTTCACGCGATTTTAAGAATTGCTGGCTTAGCTCCGTTTTCCATCAACTCGAAGTATCAGTTAATGTTGATTTTATATCAGGTATTCCAAGTACTGATAATAGTTCTGGTGTGTATTGTGGCTCTTTTCGTTAACAATGAATTTGAAGAGAGCTCCTTGAGCACTCTTGTTGGTAGTTTAGTGTTTTTAACTTCCATGATAGCTCATTTAGTTCATATTATACAAGCACTTTTAACACGAAGAAATCGTCAAACAATTCTCGATATGCTCATCGAAATCGATATCCAGTTTAATGATAAACTGATACTGAATGTTCCTGTTAAGGATTTGAATAAAAAGTATGCTATCAGATTTGCAATAATGATTGTTGTCTTGCTAGCGAACGATATACCACTATCAATATCGAAATACGTAGATGGTCATACCGGAACTTACTGGTATTCGTTATTCTCGAACATCATAATAAGGTTGGGGATATTCCAGAGCATTCTCTACGTTCAAATGGTTACTGATCGATTGAAACTACTAAACAGTCAATTGTTGAAGACCATTTCATCGCCACTAACCAGGCCTAATTTTATTTTTTTAAAAGGTTAATATAGAAAATACAATCATGGTTGTACTTAAGTAACACATCAAATGATCGCATTTTAATTTTAAAAGAAATTTTCGGCAACATTTGGGAGGTGACGAACATTATCAACGATTGTTTCGGATGGTCGCTACTCGCTACAATTACAAGCTATTTCATGATTTTCACTAGTCATGGATATTGGCTGTTTTTAGCTATCGAAAAAATACTTCCCGAAACTATCATTTTGCAGTGTCTGTGCAGTATGATTCCGGTTGCTTTTATGTTGAGTATATTATCGTGGTTCTGTACCAGTTGTAAGCAAATGGTACGTCATCTTTTGTTACAAATAATAGTGAAGAACTTCTAATAATTTTCTCAATTTTAGAGTGAGATTACTGGCTCCTTAGTGCATAAACTGGAGAAATCAACTGAAAGTGAACAACATAATGCGCTCGTTAATGAGTTTTCTTTGCAGATTATGCATGAACCTATAGATCTATCTGCTAATGGGTTTTTCTCCATCGACTTTGGTCTACTGGGATCTGTAAGATAAATGACATGTATCCAATATAATACACTATTAATCGGCTAATAAATTTTTCCGTTAGATGGCAGCTGCAACTGCTACATATCTCGTTATATTAGTACAGTTTTTTTTCAACGATATTAATTACAAAGCGTCATCAATTCAAAATTCTACGGAAAATTCATTGATAAAATAAAATAAAATTCACTAATAATAATTATGTAATTACAAAGAAAAATAAGATATAACAAAATAAAAAATTTTCGAGATCGTCAAATTTTTTGAAAGTAATGGAGTCCGATTAAATTCGAAGCCAACTTTTTGATAATGATCGAGAGGAAGATATTGCTAGGCTCATTATTCGGCTAGTGTTAGTACTTACTTAATTACGATGGCTCTACAGTCCAAATCGGACCTTGGCATTCTTTATGTTCCTTCTCCAGCCTTCTCGCGTCTTCAAGTTTGTGAAACTTAGCAGTGATTCGCTGTTCGCATCAATAGAATCCTTACAGTGCTTCCGTGGTTTTTTAATTGGTCTTTATCCATTAACATTTCCCTTTAGTGCGCGTTTAGGGATTCTTTCGTCGTTCACTCGCTTCACATGACCAGCCCATTGTAGCTTCTTGATTTTAATGAGGATGAATACTTCGGAATTATCAAAGATGGCATAAAATTCTCTATTGTATCGTATTCTTCAGATCGAATTTTCCGTCATTTAGCTCATTTAAAAAAAAAGATATCGAAAATTAAAATTTGGAAACTTCCTGTTTCTATTTTGCATACTTATAAGTTAGCTTATAAATTAAATTAATACAGTAGTACACTGACTATCCAAAACGGGCAAAATATGAAAGATGCTCACGAGTTTTCTTAAGCTCATGCGTTTAGGTCGTTTCTCAATTTCTTGCTAAGTCTACGTCTACGTCTATGTTGACGTCACAGCATAGCATTGCTATTATAACAGTTTAGAAAAAGCTCGAAATGGATCAGCTGATGCTTATTTGACACTGCAAAAATCAAAAATTGGAATTTTTTACGTTTCCTTAAGCTTGTGTTACACTGTTTGACCAAGTGGTCATACAGCGTAATACAAGCTTAAAGCTAGTATTACACTGTATGCCAGGCGGTCAAATATTTGACCATTTTCCCTGTCAAATGCTGTCAGATGGTGTAATGGTCAAATGCTGTTTGACAAATTGTTTCATTTGACCACATTTGACCGTTTGCGATTTCTGGAAAAATAATTGTGTCAAATAGGAAAATTCTCTCGGGAAATTTTTTTGTGACAATCAGTTAAACAAATAGCAACAATTATACAATTAATTATTTCAAGTACTGTAGTTCGATTTAGATTTGAACAATCTAGTCAGAATTTCGTTCCGACCTGATAGCGTTTGACCGTTTGACACGAAGAGACAATTTTACGATTTTGTCAAATATGTCAGATAGTGTAAAATCGCAATCGGGCAGAGTGTCAAATGTATATTTGACACGAAATTCGGTCAAATTTTTATGGTCAAATATTTGACCGCCTGGCCTACAGTGTAATACTAGCTTTAGATTGACTGATAGCCAAGACACAAACCAACAAGAAATCTAGACACGCTTTTGCTAGGTCTGACGTCATAACTGTTATAACTAGACGTAGACGTAGACTTTAGCAAGGAATTGAGAAACGACCTTAGACATATCAGCATGGATGGTGGGGATGAAATAGTAATAACACGGATAAATCTAAGGAACTCAGCTGTTAAAAAAGTTGGAAAAAAAGTGATTTCTAATAAAATATAATTAAAGATTCCTATTAAAATTCTGAATGGGGATCTAGTCCTGAAAAAAACGGGTTCCGCAGGTTATTCTGTCAATCTCAGCAGCCTTTTTCATTGCTCTAATGATGAACTACACAATTGCGGAATTTTGAGGGTGGACATTTAAATTACATCGATAACAAATTTACCAGTAGATGAAGCTGCTCAGTGGTCAATACTCAAACAAAAGGTACTTTTAAATTGAAAAATAAACTATTTTATTTCATCAATATAAGAACAATTTTTACTGAATAAACGTAATAAAAATATGTAATAGGAACAAAAACATTTCTTCTGACACACCGCAAATCTGGTAGTGTCTAATTAAACTAAGGCCGTAGTCGAATATCTATGCCACATTTCCAAATATACATACATAGAAAACTTAATTTGACTTCATTGACAGATTGTATCAAACAATTTCGCTGGCTTACAGGTACTATGTCGGGTTTCCTTAAATTTTATTTAATACCCCATTAAGAATGTTCCCCTCATTTTTCATCGGGGAAGTCAGCATTTATCACTAGGATAACATGCTTTTTACTTAATACTAACATCATTAAGTGGAGATTTCAAAATGCTACAAACGCCAAACTAAAAAAAAAACGTTTTCCAAAAATGTAATTTCTTACTTAGTACCCTTTTTCTTGAAAGCCTTTCGATTTAATGTGGAAAAAATTGAATGTAGAACTTTATATTAAATTGGAAATTACATACATAAAATCTTTGCTTACTACAGAAACTGTTTGTCATCATTAAGACTATTTGCTTATAATTCATCTAAAATAGACTTAACAAGGGGCAATATTTGCTTTCTGGAAGCTCGAATATTTTTTTGTTTGAAAAACTTTCCATTTGAAAAATTTAAATTTTCATACTCTTCCAATGCCATGCTATTGTTATCATAATTCACAACTTTATCGACAATAACATTAAACAAATTCTGATTCGAAATATTAATTAAACCTAAATCTCTCCGTAGGATACCATCAGTAACTTTCATTCCGATCAGTACTACTATTTGACACTTATGATATTCGGCAAATCTTTTAACACTATTTTCTGCATCCGGCAACATCATATAGTCCTGCGCCAATATCGGAAATCCTGGTAGAGCAACTATAGCTGATTCTACGGTTTTACTTGAAATTACCTTCATATCCTTGAATAGTACCTGATATGAATTCAAGGAGCCTATATCAGCTCTGGCCTCGACTAATTCATCGAAAACTTCCTTTCGGTATTCCTTAGAGATATTCAGCAATAACTCGATTTTATTACAAACTTCAATATCCTTTTCTTTTGCTCGTTCGGCATCTTTCGAAAAATTTACAGTATCCAAGACGATTGGTGCGTGGAGTAGTTTCAAAATATTTTTATATTCCGAAGGATTTTCATCTTGCAATAATATTTCTGCTATTAAAGTCGCACACGATCCAATTTGTTCCAAAACAGTTGAACACTCCTTGGGCAAGCTTGATGATGGGTCGAATGGACGATGGTCGAACACAGCTATTGGTGAATACTTCGATAAATGATGGTCAACTAGAATTACATCATTGCCAGTGATAAATGTCTCGGTCATATCGTCCTTAAATGTAATATTAGCTGTATTAATATCATTTCGTTTTAGAAAATGAACGACTTCCGTTTTTAAGGGGAATTCTTCGCGTTTGATGTTGAACATCGGAATCACATAGGCAACATCTGGATTATTGGGAATCTTATTGCAATTTTTGTTGAAATAGTACGCTAAAGACATTGAACAAATAGCTGAGTCTAAATCACAGCTCTCATTTCCTATAATTATGCAGCATCGTTTCTATTAAATGTTCACGTGTTATTAAAAACTATCAGTTAAAATGAGAATAATATTTACCGAAATGCAGCTTGATATCAATTTTCGCGATTCTCGTAGAAAGTTATTCATGTCAGTTTACTAGAAAAAGTAAAAAAAAAAAAACAGATTGATAAAAATACGTGCTACATCGCTATGTAACACCAGAAAGTTATAATTATCGCGGATAAATAAAGTACATATGTGGAATCTTTGTATAGCGGAGAGGAGCTCATGATGATGAATACTGATGTTATATTGCGTGCACTTGCCATATTGGAAGCAATATCTCTATCTATCAATACAAAGGCATTCTTGAACTTTATTAATGCCTTCAGATCTATGTGCAATCTTTTACCGCCTTGAATGTATCCCAACGCTGAGTGGGTCAGAGGATCAGGATCAGAGGATGCTGATTTCTGTCCCAGTGCGTATGACGATGAATACATTCCTACAGGATCGTACTTGCATTGCAAATATAAAAACTGCGAAAGCAGAGCACTTTAAAGTTAATTCGGGTGTGTGTCAGCGGCGAATAACTAATGCAAATAAGATTTATTATACGGTACTCCCGATATTTAAATTAAGGAAAGTGCACAGAACGAACAAACCACATCTACAAGACGATAAGTAGAGGTCTGTGCTCCTATATTTATCAGAAACTTACACAATGGCTCAGCATCCAAAAAGCCAACAGACACATTTGAAGGATCCTACGACGAAAACTACGACTAGTAAGGAAACTTACTGGTGAATTCGATACAACTACATGCATTTTGAATGGTGAAGCACATGACAAACGACAAGAGTAGAGTATTGAAGAACTCAATCGACGCGGATAACAGATCGGTACTAAGTTTATGAAGCGAGTTCACTGAAGACTGTGTATTACTGCATTTTGAATACCAAGGCTCTATTTGGGCTGTTGCGCGTTGACGGTCAGTGTAAGTAAACAGAAATAGGCATTTGAAAGAATTCCTACAACAATTTATAACAATAAAAACCATAAACATATGCTCAACACGTATTAAGATTCGAACACAGATGTAAAAACTTTTTAATGTCCAATCACTGATACAAGCCTTAGGCTTAATGTAGAATTTAGAATGAATTTTTATTATATTATTCAGTTAGTAGTATATTTAGTAGTCAGGCAACTTTTTCAATTTCCAGGGCATATACACGAAATGCAATGAATTCCACATTGTAATTGAACAGCCGGATTTCTGTTAACATACTAGAAAAAGCTTTTGAGCCAATCCATCTGAATAAACACTGAATAGGGGAATGTTCTACTGAACACATTTAAATAATTTAATCTATCCATACTATGACTAAACATACAGTTACTCACATAATTATTGGGTCAAGGCCAAAAACAATATTTGGAGCAAAATTATGATTTAAACTAGGAGTAAATAAATTACTGATCCCGCGAAAGAAAAAAAATTATAAGCTACGCAATAAAAAGAACAGAATGGAGTTTGGTGAACTCCATGTAATAAAGGATTAAAACCTTTGGGATCATGGGAATTTATCAGACGAGTATAGGATTAATGTTTTTGAGTCAGATGGATGCACCATGGTGTTGCGCAAGCCTAATATTGAACTAAATAAAGAAAGCCCGCTTATGACTGTATAGCATGGCGTGTGATGGTTTGGGCTGTACATATATCGGTCTCAGCAGTTGAAAACATGGTTTTTATTAATGGCATTATGGGCAAAAATGTATAGCATTTTCAATAGTTTGAAAACGTCATCAGAGAAAATGGCAGGTCTAGAAAGATTTCAACTCTATCAAAATAATGACAATTACATATGTCATATATCGTTCGAGAATTCCTACACTACAAGTGTCCCAAAGTGGTGGGTTTTACTACCATCATTCCATTTCCCACCAATCTGCTCCCAGATGAGCATCTGTTGGAGCAGCTTGATGAAAGAAGCAGGATACACCCAATTAGCAGTACACCGGAGTTGAAAAGGGTTCTACAAGATCAATGGGCAGAAATCGTTGATTCACGTAGCTTGAAACTTCGTAGGGCTAGCGCAATAACACGGTCATCAAATTCTATGAATTCCCCAACCATAAACAAGTAATTCTCACTCAGAAATAAAATTTCGTCCGCAAAATTCCAGGAAGCAATCCGTAGGTTGTCGTATAGTAGCCCACGCCGCATCTCACCATTAAACACGTTTCAAATTTCGTACTATAAGATAATAAAGTGTCGACCAGACTGTTGCCCAATTTTTTTAGTTATAATTACTCTAGTAACACATTGTCATGTACGCACTAAGTTTTAACTTTCTAGCATAAGCCATATCTAAGATATGAATCCCCCACCCCCCCCCCCCAACCCCTAAAACATATTTCTTTTCTGGGATGTCTCTATAGTAGCTCTAACCAGTTTTAAATTTTTAGCCTTCTACCATATGCGGCTTCGAGAAATTAAAATAATTATAATTTTTTTCTAGAAAATATCCCCCACCTTCGCGCTTTTCCTCTCCTTTTAAAAATTCTACAGTCAAATTTTATCTTCCTAGCACAATTGAGTTGGAAGATATTATAGTTCAAAGTTTTACACCCCCACCCCATATCTCATCACCACCAATAAAAATGTTAACCCTTTTCTAATCTCCTTGTATCTCTTAAGAAAACTACAAAGTTTCATCCGTATGGCATCAATCGTTCAGAAGGTATGGATTTTTAGAATGTTTCAATCCCAGCTTTCAACTGTTTTGGACGTATTGTTTTCCGCCCCACTCGCACACCCCTAAAGTTCTATCGAACATTTTTTTGCAAATGACTCCACTATCATAGTACTACATAATTTCCAACCGTCAGCTGCTGCGGTTGCTGAGATCAAGAAACCAAAATGTTCTGTCTAAAACGCTGCTCCCCACTTTCTCCGTCACGCCCCCACTTCTTCAAAATATATCACTCGTAGGGGTTCACCGATACTACGATACAAATTTCAACTTAATATCTCAAGGGGGCGTACGGCATACGGCGGACAGACGGACATTTTTCCCCCCTTTTTTGGATCTACCAGTCCTGAAACGTGAAAGTACAAAATTTCAGGTTAGCACATTTTTTTTTTAAATGTCAGGCCGATCACAATACTTTATTATTCTTTAATTTCAAGCTCATTGAACTGAGTGGCAGTATTGTCTCCAGTTCTTTGAGCTGGGAAATTGTACCCACAACGCGTCAATTTCCTTTTTCAATTTCACTGAGGTAAGAGGTTGTACCGTTCCGCTTAGGCTGCAGATGACAGGCTGAACTGCCTCCAACTCTTGAACCATGAAGCATGAAGGAATTAAATCAATTATTAAAAGAATTATTCTTTCTAACGGAATCGGAATTTGTATTCGTCTACTTCGCATTGCATATTACTGCAATTTGACCACTTGGTCAAACAGTGTAATACAAGCTTAAAGCTAGTATTACACTGTATGACTACGCTGTCAAATTGCAGTAGTAAGCAATGCAAGATAGTGAATTTGACCGAATGAATACTGTGAGATTTATTTGTATTCGCCTACTTCGTATTGCATATTACTGCAATTTGACCACTTGGTCAAATAGTGTAATACAAGCTTAAAGCTTGCAGTATTCATTCGGTCAAATTCACTTTTTTGCATTGCTTACTACTGCAATTTGACAGCGTGGTCATACAGTGTATACCAGTTTTTCAAACCCAAATTACATCAAATGCTGCATAGAGAAACAAACATTTCAACTTACATAGTAACAAGTCCTCACACGTATTATTTAAGCAAAGATCGCTTAATTCTTTACGAACTAAAATAAATTGATATCCTTTCAGATTTCGAATAACACTTAACAATAATATTGCTACTTTAAAAATTGTGGACATTTTAAAATATTTTCTGAATAGCTTTTCAATTAACTTTCGAAAATTGTTGACGTAGAGTATGTTCTGCATAATTCTCGACTACTGTGATTTTGAGGTAAGCTTAAAGCTTAATAATCGGAAAAACTGAATAACTGAAGAATTTAAAACTAAAAATCATCGAGCTTTTTCTCAATTTCCCGCATGTATTTTCGTGAAATGTATGGCGAGCTTGTAGAAAGCTCTCATGTACACAGCATACAGATAAAGCCCCCGTGTCCGTGTGAGATCCGTACAGTAAAGTACGTAGTCGGTGCTGGGGGTTTTGAACCCGACAAGCACATTCGACCGAACGTCCTGAAAAATGCATTCAGAATTTATATTTATCAATAGTAGGTATTCAACGAATAAACAAACTGCACGAACCTAGCATAAAACGACAGAAAAAAATGTAACCAATTGAAAACATACATATGCATATAAAATTGCGTAAACAAAGGCGGGACCACGCTGACCGAAAACAATCACTTCTATGTATTTCGATAAAGTTAGGTATGTTTTTTTTTTTACATATCACATGCATGCCTACCCATAAACAAGGAATAAACTTAAAATGTACCTCACCTGTAGTGTCGAAGTTTCCTGGCCTGCCTTATTCCCTCACATTTTATTGCGATGCCCATCCTTTTTCAATAAAGTATCTGAACCCAATACGAGGTGAAAATTCTTCACTGTCGAATGCAAAGTCGAAAGATACGCCAATAAAACAGCTACCACCAGTTTAGTTGCAAATTACGTGGCTGCAATTGTTCAAGAGAGAAAGAGGTGACACCATTCCTAGTCAGGATACAAGCCTGTTGCTTACCTAGGTCCGTCGAGAAAAAATTTGGTTTGGTAATTTCATACACTAGATATTATAATTGTTAGTGAGTCATGTAGAAGCGCCACATCGGTTTTTGCCGGATTCTAACTATACCGATGCGGCCTAATATTGAGGAAGGTTAAGCTAGACAACCTTCCTTATAGTGATCTTATATTTCGATAGGTTTTTGGGTAAGATTGATGGATATTTTATTACATCCAAAGTCAAGTTCCCAATTCTTTTTTTCGATAGCCAGCATAGCCTCTCTGTCCCATTCGAGTAGAAGATATTTCCCGTGATTCGTTTCTGGTATCCGTCTGCTTATATTTAGTCTAGCCATTGGAACATCGGGATTCTGAATCCGCAACAGAGCGATCACTTTACTATCCGCGTATAGTGGGTGCGGAAACCAAACCCACGTTTGCAATTTATCAAGAGAAGATTTCGGTAGTACATCGAATCTTGCTCCGTTCCATAGCCTTCCAATGCGAGAAACGTAGCGAGTGAGTCGTGTCAGTGTTTGATCATCCTTGCAGACCATAGTCCGCACTCCCCAACTCCAACCTCTCTCGACGATGGAGAAGGGAGTTTCTTGTGGCTCTGCTGTGTCGGCAATAAGCTGATCTGTGATTGCAGACTCCACTAGAAGCCATCGATCTATAGAGATCTTGTACTCAGGGTCATTGAGATCTCGAATCACCACGTGGAGACTATCGCGTTTGCGCTCACTCAATCGAACTTTTGCTTGTGCAGAACGAGCTCGTTCCGCTATCTGGTTCTCAACGGAGTTTGCCACAGGTGCAAAAGATGTAGCCGCATCAGAGATTGGTGCTAAAGAACGGGTCGGTTTCAAATTACCGGCAATGAATTCCTGTGCCCATTGCAGTCTGTCCTTCTCTACCGGTGTCAGATCATTAGCTGCAGTTTTACCGAATAGTTTAACAGTTCGTTTTGCCGACTTGTATCTCTGTCGAAAGCGGTAGCCATCGCTACGGACTTTACTACGCTTTGTTTTATTTTGAATAGAAGACGATTCCAAATCTTTTGATATTTCTGGTACAGCTTTGGAAGAGGAAATAATCGGATCCGTATTATTCCACTGTTTTGTTGGCTCAGGCTTTATGAATATCGGCGATAGTTGGTAATTTTTGAAAGGTTGTTCCGCTTCCTTCTTTATTTCTTTTATGAGTTGTGCGATTGATATTAACTCTCCTTCTAGTAACGGTGTATTTGGTTCCGTCGCATCGACAAAAATAACATCTTTCGAATCGTCGTTCATTTTAATTTTTTGATTTGTAAGGAATCGACCCCAATTTACAAATGTATTATTTGCTAGAGTTTAAGCGTTTTACAACCACACAAATTTTACGCTAAGCCACTTACCGAATTCAAAATGTGTCCCTTTACGTTATAAACGAAAACAAGTGCTTGTAACGAAGCGTCAACAAAACTCAGCTGTCCGCAGTTCCTCTTCGTTCTCGATTTCAAATTCGTAGATTTTGCGGTCTAAGGTCACGGCTGTCAGCTATCACGCATTCAGCAGAATCGCGACAGCTGTGAACTGTTCTAAATCTTCCATTTTTAGTACAAATTGTCGTAGTTTTTATTTCCGAATGAAGTTCTCATCCAGCACGAAGAAAGAACGCAGTTCTTAATTGCGGCAGTAGACGTTTATAAAAATCCCTTAAATTCGGTAGAGTCGTCACCAACGCGACACTTGTAATCCTTTTTTAACTTTTTATCGATATTTTGACAATCTCGAAATTGTTTTTATTCGCCGAATGTTGCGGAAAAGTGCCCTTCAAAGGGGCTGAAAAGTGTTACGAATACGTGAGAGAAGGAACGTTTTGTAGTTGATTTCTACAGGTAATTGCGGTATTTTTTTTTCGGTGCCAGTAGCACCTGAACTCGGAGGATATTGTTTATTTCGTTTGCAGTTTTCGAAGTAATCGAACGCGACGAATATGTCGTTCCGTTTGTTGACCAATCGACTTTTTAAGAACAGTCGGTACGCCTTGCAATGGTATTATAAGCGCGATATTTATACCAACATTTTGGAGCACGGCAGAACCCGGGGACTTCCCACTAATCTCCAGAAGGTACGTTGAAATTTGAACTTTGAACGCTCAACTTGATTTTCACTAATTCGATTTCAGGGTGGAGCACAGCATGCATTCAAGTCACAAGTAGCACTTCGTGCGTCCAGTGGCCTGTTTCGATTTGGACAACATGCCCGCAAGTTGTTTATCGATAACATCCTCAATCGAGTCACGACTTCGTATTCGGCGGACCTGCGAGCGCGAGCCACAAAGAAGCTCTTTTACGGTGACTCGGCTCCATTTTTCGCCTTAGTAGGTGTAAGTCTGGCATCCGGTGCTGGCGTACTAACCAAGGAGGACGAACTGGAAGGGGTCTGCTGGGAGATACGAGTAAGTTCAAAAACTTCACGTTTTGCACTGGTATTTAATTGTCTTTGCTATCATAGGAAGCAGCGTCTCGTATACAGAACACTTGGAATTCCGAAGAAGCTACCACCAGCCTCGATGATGACTTCACGCTCGATAACCTCGATATTGGGCCGCCAATAGCGAAAGGTTGTGCAGCGGTTGTCTATGCAGCGTCGTTAAAAACTGACGAGCCACATATAAGTTCAACCGAACTTCCGACTCATACATCTGAACCATATCCAACGCAGCCGCCGCTATCGGCCCGGTTAAATTATCAAAGCGGAATGATGTCTCCGATTCAAAACATGAGCCGATTTGTTCATAATTTCGGAGGCAGTGTTGACAATTTGTTTTTATATGATCAGGGGAGATATTCAAGCCAAATGGATTTGATTGGCGATGACGGCGCAGCTGGCAGGCTCAATCGCGAACGAATCAGAACAAATTCTGATGCAGAGCAATACGAATTTGTCGAGAACAGATTCAATTTTGACGCAATGGTGAGTGTTTTTTTAAGTACATACAATTTTTAGTGAACTGTAGCACTGGGTCACAGCCCATCACGAGAAATCACTAAGGATTCATTGAGGTCACCTCGTATAAAACTAGACTCGTTAACTAGTCATTCCAAATATTGCTCTTCTTTATGAAGCGAGTAGATCTCCATTGCAAGTTCTGATAAATCGGTCAAGAATTTACTCAAGGGAATTGACAAAATACCAGATGAACTTCTGAAAAACGATGGAAATTGTGCCGTGGAAATACTACACAAAATGATATGTAAAATTTGGATTGAGGAAATAAATTTGGAGATCGTGGACAATTTCATAGATTTCGGGGGTAATCTAGCAAAAGACGGCAACGAAACGGATGATATCAAACGGCGGATCATACTAGAAAAAAAAACGTATTATTCAATCCAATAATGAAAACCAAGGAACTGCACTGGAACAATAAGCTGCGAATATTTAAAACTATTATACGACCTATGCTCTGTTATGGCAGTGAAACATGGTCATTAACGTAAACTTCCGAAAAAGCAGTTAACACATCCAAGCAAAGGTTTTTTTCGGACTCATAAAGGAAGGAACGGACTGGCAAATTAGGTACAACAATGAGCTATATCAACTCTTCAAGGAACCAGAAGCGTCAACGTTCATCAAACGACTTCAACTGCAGTAGGCTGTAGAGCAGATAGAAGACAGAAAAATCCCAAGGCAAAGCAAGTGGTAACAGGCAACCACGCAAGTGATGGAAGACTCGGTTGATGAAGACAGCAAAGTTATCTTAAAAATTAGCTGCTGGAGTCTTTACAGGCGATGACTTCAGGAGACCAGGGGAAGTGAAGAAAAAAACTGCCAAACTGTTTTCATTTCATAAAAAAGTTAGCACTGGCAAATGCAAATTGTTATTCAGCATTTGATTGAGCAAATTTTTTCATTCAAACGTTAATGACAATTTTTTTTTAAAATTATCATTTTATCACTTCACAGAACCAGAATTGAGCCCCAGGGCTCATTTTAGGCTGTTGCGCCATTGATTATGACCGATATCTGGTGCGAGCAAGACTTAAGCAACCACATACTAGATGTTGCAGTGTTGGTTTTACATTCTCATCACCACAGCGATACAGATCAGCCATATTCCAAGTTTTTTTCTTCATGTTTTCCGAAAGGACAATGCCCCGTTAAGACCCCGTTATGTTGTCTTTATGCGTTTCTGCTCACAGACAATATGAAACTAGAGTTCCTCTTATTAGGTTTCGGCCAGCCCGTTCAAGCCTGCCGGCAGCCCCAATTAGTCTGAGTGCTTCTAAGTAAACCCCCTTCTAGCGATCATTTCCAAGGCTGTCACTGTGTCCAGGGCTCTAATAGATTTTCAGGGTATTGGCATCCTAGCTTCAGCCAGACCCGAGCTATACAGCACCTCAACTCAGTGAAAGAAAATTCCAGTATATGTATATAGTGACTAGGTCTCATAAACTAACGAAACAATACAGCGATCTTGAATCGCGACGGTCCAAGATGCCAAGGATTGACGAACTTATCTTCCGCTCATAATAAAGATTTTCTTTATTTGTTTGGTAGAGCCATAGAGATATATGTAGGTAGATGACGAGCAGCGACTGTTTTGAATCCGGACGATTCCTTGCAAAGGACCGACAATAAATACTATGCTACTACTAGCATCTTACTCACATGTATGTTATGCTTCGATCTTGAAAACAAAAATAGCAAAACCTTTGAACACTAGGCTACTATTTGCAGTTCACTGCCACCTGGCATGAAACGCTCCATACAAAAACGTTAGATTTTGCATCGGCGTCTTGCCGTCTCCAGTATACAATATAATGATGGTGGCTTGACTAGCACGTCCAAAGATAGTGAAACAAAAATGGCTAACATCTTGATCAATTATACAATCTCACTCTAACCATTCTTACGTTTGCAGCGTTGAGCCTAGTACTAACTACTCGTAGAAGCAAAAACGAACTTTTCTGTCAAATCACATACAAAATCCACTAATAATTTACGCTCGAACGAAAAATTTGTATTGCAAATTTCGTTTCGCTTACAAGGCTTCATACGGAACTACGAGAACTGTGGAAAAAACCTAAAAATCTGAAATTTTCTTTACCAGTTGGAGAGAGGGGTCATCGCCCCCGTCACCCTCCCCCCGCCTCTCTTATAACCACTCACAAAAATACAATTATTTAGCACCTTCCTGCGGCACTCTCCACTAAACCATCTCTGAAACAGGGTGACCTTTTTCGACCCACGAAATTATTTCAGTGGCTTTTTTCGAGACGTGTAAGCGTAGACTCGTATATAATTTTGTTTTCTTTCTAGGACGTCACCACAAACAGTGCAAACATTTGCCGTTATCCACTAGCACTGAAAATGATGTTCAACTATGACATACAGAGCAACGCAATGTCAATCCTTCGTGCCATGTACAAAGAAACAATTCCAGCGCGCTATCGACCGAATAACGAAAGTGCCGACGGATGGGAAAAATTGTTACGTGATCAAACCCTAGTACTTCCACCACATCCAAATATCGTGCTAATGTTTGGTTATTTTTGTGCCGAAGTACGAAACTTATTAGGCGGCCGTACACTTTATCCTATGGCTCAGCCACCGCGTATTAATCCACAAGGATACGGACGAAATATGAGCTTGTATTTGCTTATGAAACGATACGATTGCAGTCTGCGAGCATATCTCGAAAATGAAAATATCAATATTCGAACTAGAATTTTACTTTTTGCGCAACTTTTAGAGGCCATTGCGCATTTATCGCGACACGGTGTTGCACATCGAGATCTAAAATCGGATAATATTCTGATTGAACTAAGCGATGATAACTCCCCGCCAGTCTTGGTATTGTCCGATTTTGGATGCTGTCTCGCAGATAAAGTGCATGGCTTGAACGTGCCGTACACTTCAAATGATACGGATAAAGGCGGAAATACCGCACTGATGGCACCAGAAATCATTAATAAAGCACCGGGAACTTTTTCGTTTTTGAATTATAGCAAATCGGATTTGTGGGCGTGTGGTTCTATAGCCTATGAAATCTTTGGACATCATAATCCATTTTATCCTATCGACAATCAACAGGAAAATGTTGAAATCAAGCCGTTGAAGAACGTTAACTATCAGGAAGTTGATCTTCCAGATTTGGGCTCTGAATGTCCTTTCATTGTTAAGGAACTTGTTGTGAATATTCTCAATCCAAATCCGAGCCGTCGACTTAGTCCTGATATAGCAGCCAATGTTATGCAATTGTTTTTGTGGGCTCCGTCATCGTGGCTAAAACCTGGAGGAATGCCATCTAGTCCGGAAGTATGTTAACAAAATTGTTGAGATCTTACAGAGCTTCTAATACGAGATATCTTTTATTCTTAGATTCTTCAATGGTTGCTATCGTTAACTACGAAAGTGATGTGTGACGGACGAAAAGCAAGCATCAGCACAAACACAATTGCGTATAAAATGGGCAGACGTACTTACACGGAATATTTGTTAATATGCAGTTTTCTGGCTCGGGCGAAACTGAGACGGATGCGTGGTGCCCTGTCTTGGATTCAGTCCATCATATAGCAAATTTATTTAAGCAAATCTGCTTGCGTGATATAACAATTATTTTTTCCCTGTTTGGTTCAATAAAACTTCCCAAAAGCCCTGCCTTGCTGAATCACCAGCTTTATTTTGATCATAATTATTTTGGAAAACTTCTAACGCTATATATTTCTATTATGCATATTTTTATTTGAACTGAATTTTATTTTTCGAAAAAAACCTAAATTATGTTAACAATAAGCGTTTCAGAATTATAAATAAAATGTTGAAAAAACTTTGTTGTACGTTTTTTAGAGTAAAATTAAGACTTTCTGTAGAAGGACTCTACAAAAATAAATATTTTTCCATTTTGTAGGCTATTAGGTAAATAAAACTCATAACTGCGATAAAATTTTGTAGGACATGTATTTAAAAAAATATATATATATAATGAATCAATGGAAAAAACTCTCAAATTTTTTGTATGTTTAATATTTACGGGTCTATTACGGAACTCGCTCGACCAAAAAACTTACATTCTGCGACTATGAAACTCGACGAGTGACTACTTGTCGAGTTTCTCGACTTTTAGTCGAGAAAAAAGCGTGAGTAAAGAGAGCTGCGTATTATGAGAGCCGATCGAGTGAGTATTTACTTGTAAGAAATGTCAAACTCACTTGACTACTGGAAATGAAGTGACTTTCCAATTGTCGAGTTTCATCATACCAACTTTTGCTCGAGTCGAGTTCAAATGTGAATGAGTTACTCACTCGACTCGAGTTTCGTAATAGGCCCGTATGTATTTCCTCCTTTAGCAGCAATTAAAGCCTGTATTCTCCTTGGCATACTGTTTCACACAGTTTCTGGAAGGTCTGGAGTATGGTTCCAAATATCTATTATTTTTTTTAATAGCCGGGTTTTTCTTGTAATGACCTCTTCGCTCAGAAAAGATTTGACAGACCTTGCAATATGGCAGGGAGCACCATCACGCATGAAGATAAAATTTTCTTCATTTGGGAACCGCTCCCTCAACTGAGGAAGCAATTTTGTCCAGAGGACATCTTTGTATTGGTCTTGTTTTATTGTACCCTTTACATACGTCCAGTTCCTTTTACAGAGATGACAGACCAAATCATCACCTTTGTAGAGTGCTCCACTGTTGGTTTCACGCAGTCTGGATGAAATCTCTCAGCTGGACGCCTTCTTTACTATGAAAATTTTCGTAATTTTAATTAAGTTACGACCAAACGCAGTTAATAAAGTATAAAACTATAAATATAAAATATATTTACCGATTTCCAGAAGTTCAAATCTTTGTTCTAATGGTTCCTTGCCCAAAGCAAACGTTTTACTTTCACCTCAGGATTGAGTTTAGGCTTACGAGCAGGTCTACAGGCTTTCCTATCGAGCTGAAGAAGCTTATAGCAGTTCTTTCACTGGCTGGTACAGTACTCTTATTTAATTGAGTTGTGATCTCATTCGTAGAAGCAAAACGATTTTCCACGCATAGGTATTTTCTTGAGTAGTCGTGGTGAAAAATTTTGATTTGCGGCCAGAGTTATTGTTCCTTTGATTATTTTGCACTTTTCCTTTAATTCGCCTTACAGAGGCCTCAGAAATATTCAATCTCCGGGAAATTTCTCGATTCTAAAAAATGTTGGCATCGATCAAGACTAATTTCGTGGATTTTCTCTTTCGTGAGATCTCTGGTTCCACCCATTTTTTAAGTTTTAATTAAACTTAATATAAAACTTAACAGTCTTTGAAAATAGCAAGAAACACTTCTAAATTACAACACAGTTCATAAACATACAAAAAGCCTGTATGTAATACTGAAGTAAAAACTAAAATAAATCCTTCTTGTTCAAAACCGTCATCAGACTGTGCCAGGTAGGCTCCTTTGTTTTAACTTATAGACAAGCGAGTCCTGGGGAGACTGCAACGTTTTCGGTGATACCAAATAGATAACAGAAATACGAATCTATGTAGAGCGGTTTATGCATCCCAAACAACAAATAAAGCGGTTTAGAAGGATCTGAATCCAGTTCTCGGTCATTTTTTTAAGTGCGTCTAATAATTTGGTCAGACTGTACCATATATGACCCCTTAATGCATTGTGAGTTCAATGTAAATTTACTAGTTGACATCCTTCAAGTTTATAGACCGTGTTACAATAATGTTCTATGAACACTTGAAAAGAGAAGGTTCTATCTAGACCACAGTTTTCTTTTGAAACTATGGAATTGTTGGTACCTTGCTTTCTGAAAGTATACATTGTCGATGGTTCCTAGACTTAGCTCCGCTTACGGCTACCACAAATACCCACTACTTTTGCATCCCATTTAAAGTACTGTAATTGTAAGTAATTTGATTTTTAGTTTTGATTTAATGAATTTTTGGGCAGTCTTCGCGGTTTTTATTCTTTCCGGTACAATTTAGGTGGCAATAGTTCAACATTAAAATTTTCCATAACCCTGCGGTAATTCATTAATAACGCGTAGATTCTCGTCCTTAAGGTTTGGTGGTATTTGCGTGCTATAGACATACTCGTTTTACGGTATATCGAATTTAGTCATTAATTCTTGCGCTTTGTAATTTTTGCGCCGTCTAGTTGAAGCCATATGTCAATTGGTACCAGAAATTGCCCCGATAGGATCGTGAGCATGAAGAGCAAAGAGCAAAGAAGTACGTCGAGCTTCAAGTAAGGATATAGGAATATGAAAAAATCCACACACAATCAAGAAAGTCCTTCCGATAGCCACCATACCAAAAAGGCTTGGAATAATGAGTGCATTAATTTCTCGCATTTCTCGATCTCCAATTAGTCGAAACGCAAGTATTTGAATACGATTGAGCAAATATAAATGAGATTTTTAAGCCTCAGCCTAGATATGCGAATTGCAGTCGAAACGTGGTCTGATATACATATTCCATGTAGATTGTTGCAAAGTCAGTTACCAAGGCGTTTCAAAGCAACAATTGCGAAATGAAAAATGCGTAGAGGGTCCCAATTTCACTCTTACATACGATAGTTTATTATAGTATAGCATACATACAGAGTAGCATTTATTCTTTTACAATTATTTTAATTTCGATATTTACAATTCTAAAATTCTACCAGTTTAATTATATCATTGATTTCTGCGAAAGTAACTACGTAGTGCACATAAAAATCCATTAATGTCACCAGTATTTTGTAGAAAAGCTCGGATATTGTCGAAAGCAGGATGTGGAGGTTCTATCAATTGCAAGTCAAAACTCCAATCAATATTGTTTAGTAAAAGCGTTGCAGATTTGTCATCTTCATAAATGAACTGTTTTTTTTGTTGGAGTAAAAGTTGGCGGTATTAATGTCTAATTTAATTAACTACAAATTGCTTTGTTACCTTAGTTTCCCAAATACCCAACTTGATTGGACTCAACTCCAGACGCATTCCTAAGTGGTGCATGATGGTATCTCCTAATGCCGTTTCTATCTTCTCGGTTTGTATCATTTCGTTATATTTGGCTTGATGATCTGAAAAATATATAGGGACCAGTATTACAGTATCTATTGTCAATTCCTGCAAGGGCAAGGACGGTCTATCCCGCCTAGTGGGATGCGTCTGAAGTGTCGGTGAACATTGTTTTTTAACTGCTGAAGGTTGTACTCATCAGGAAACAGATCGGCCGGCAATGCGTTCCACATTATGATGTTCGAGGGATAAAGGACTGCATAAATTTCACTGTTCTCCACAAAGGGGGCTGAACGGTATACTCGTGAGTGCGTGAAGATGGCGAGTGCTACGGGTAGCGACTAAGAGTGGGAGAATAAGTTCTTTTAGTTCCTACTACTACATTTACCATGAAAATATCGATAGTAAATACTGAGCACTTCAACATTTCGGCGATGCTCAAGGGAGTCTATAGAAGCTTCGTCTCTAATTAGTCGGAAGGCATGTTTTTGAACACGATTGAGACAGGCTAAATGGGATTTAGGGGCCCCAACCAGGATATGCGAATTGTTCTTAAGATGTGTTTTGATATATGCCTTGTAGATTGTAGTCAGATGCTGAAAACCATTTCTAGCACTTCAGTAGAATTCCAAGGCGTTTGGAAGCATCAAGTGCGATTATCAAAGATGTGTTGGCTCCAATTTAGGTGGTTGTTGATTTTTACGACAAGTAATTTGAAGTCAGCAGAAGGAGAAATTTGTACGCCACCGAAGGATATAGTTGAGTCCAACGTCGGAACATCTCGTTTAAGGGATAGAGGACAGGACTGTGTTTTGAAGGCATTGAAATCTACTCTATAATTTCTCACCCCAGTCCAAGATAAGATTGAGGTCCGAGTTCAATGCACCGAATAACTCAGGCCACCCAATTCGGACGTGCCTCTGCAGCCGAGTCGAAGTTAAAGACATTGTCCAATATACTGTACTTAAAAAAAAAATCTGCAAAACTATGAATTAGATTGAGAGTTGACGACAGAAGGTCGTTAATAAAGATGAGAAATAGAGTGGGAGATAGAACTGAGCCCTGGGATACACCGGAATCAATTGAAAAGGAGGATGATGTTATTTCGTCTAATACAACTCGTATTGAACGAACTCTCTATCCATTTAAGAAAGGTTGAACTAAAGCCAAAGGCTTTAAGTTTTACTAAGAGACATTGGTGCCAAACTCTGTCAAACGCTTTAGAAACGTCAAGGGCAAGCACTCGCCCTTCGCCAAATTTGTGTATGCACGAGTTCCAGCGTTCCGTTAGGTAAGCCAAAAAGGTACCTGTAGAACGACCAGAACGGAATCCGTATTGGCGATCGTGAATCAGTTCTTTATCCATCAGGTATTTTTTTTTTTACTCATGCATTAGAGAAAATATCAGACGGGGCTACAAAAACCAACAAATATATATTCTCTCGGACAGCAAGGCTGCAATAATGGCACTCCAGTCCGATCAAATACACTCCAAACTTGTTTGAAATTGCCTTCAATGCCTAATTGAACTCGGAAATAAGAGCAGAGTTGCCCTCATTTGGATTCCGGGTCACAGCGGCTATGAAGGTAACGAAATGGCCGACTCAATTGCTAGAAAAGGTTCAGAAGCAGACTTCATGGGACCATACCCATTCTGTGGGATACCATTAAGCACAGCTAGAATGAACATCCGAATGTGGCAAAAATCGCAAAGTGCCATTTACTGGGACTTGGCACCGGGCAACAGGCACTCAAAGCTCGTTATGAAAAAAAGAACATCTGACTATCTAAAACTGAGCAGATATCAGACCCGAACCCTAGTGGGAGCTCTGACTGGGCATTGTCACATGAAGGAAGCATCTCAATAGGATTGGTCTCTCTGAGACCAAAACCTGCAGAATATGCAATGACGAAGACGAAACACCAGAGCATATCCTCTGTGAAAGTGAGGGTTTAACTCACAAAAGACTTCGTCACTTCGGTCAGGGTTTCATGGAACCATCGGAATTCCTGTCCATTCCTCTTCGCAAAATACTAAGCTTCATTGAAAGAGGAATCGTAACCAATCCGTAGGACGTCACAATAAGCCCAACTGTGGCTTCAGTGACAGAGGTTAACCACACCGACCCCTATCTTCAATCTAATCTAATCAGGTATTTGAATATTTTGCGATTGACAGCAGTCTCCATTACTTTAGCAAGCACGGATGTAATGGTTATTGGGCGGTTATTAGCGGGATGCGCTTTGTTTGCTTTCTTGGGGATCGGTTGAATATTCACAGCTTTTCACATCTGAGGAAAGCACCCTGAAGAGTATGAAAGATGAAAGAGTTTGCGAAGCGGTTTAGCCAACGAGGAAAAGCATTTCTGTGGGAGGGACTATGGGAATTGCTTTACCCTTTGAGCTCCTACTTGAAAAAAAAAAACAAATAAATGTTTTTGGGTTTCTCCCTCCTTTTTCGCACTTTGTTTCAACTAGCTTTTGCGCAGCCCTGCGGGGCTCAGGGATTAAAACTCCCTTTTCGTGTTCATGTTTGGCTGACGCGCGCTTCGCTCCAACTGTAATACCTTTTGCGCTTTTCAGGTAGGGGCTCGAACGGTAAAGTTTTCCCATCGCATTAATAATAATAATACATATATAATAATATTCGGTTTTCTGCGAACACGAAATTTTCGAAGAATTTTCCTTCAAGATGTGATTATTTCCTCGGTAGCAGAGAGAGAGAGAAAGTTTCCGATCTAACGAGGAAAGCAGTACAAAATGTTCGGACGGGTAAACATTTGTATAAAATTAGAAAAAAACCTGAGGATGACGCCTCAGTACTTTGTGCTGATTTTAGAGGAAATTTAACAACGTTCATAGCATTACTGACTTCTTCTTTTCGCGAGGTCCCCACTATGACCATTTGTGACCATTTTGAGTGGATTTTTGCATACTGTGATCTATTAATTTAATAGAGGGGGCCAATCATGGAGCTATATATAACGGAGATGGCAGCACTCCGTTTCTGTTTAAAGCACTGTGAACATTGCCCTCTGGAGTTTGCGGTGCTGTGAAGCATTTTGAAGTTTAAGCGACTGTTTTTGTATGGAGCGTTTCATGCCCGGTGGCAGTGAAATGCAAACATTAGCCTAGTATTTAAAGGTTGGGCTTTTTTTCTTTTCAATACCGGGATTTAACATATATGTGGGTAAGATGCTGATAGTAGCATAGTGAATATCGCCGGTCCTTTGCGAGAAAACCTCCGGCTTCAAAACAGTCGCTGCACGCCATCTCCATTATACATATAGCTCTATGGGGCCAATATTCAGTTTGGATAGACATGCAGGTAACCTACGTGTTGTGTTTTGTTGTGTAATTTTGTACCCTCACAAATAGCTACTTAAAAAAGAAATTCACAACCACTTACCTTTCCTCCGGGCATCGACCTGTTTCTTCAGATTCTCAGCTCTGGCTTCTTGAATTTTTACTTGATTCTCCAAGCGGCAAATATCATCACAGTTCCTTTGCAGAATTTCGCTCAGATGACGCTCCTCGTCAGAAAGTGCATCAATAATTTTCGCATTTTTTTCCAATTCGGCACAATTTTCGAACAGTTCACAGTAATATTCGTTGGACAGTTTTTCCAAATGTTCATTTTCCGAACAAATAAAGTCTGTGTCGTCGGTAATTTGTGAATTAGAGAGATAAACATCGAGTTCCGACATTTGAGACATTTTTCAAACGAAACGTAAACAACTTTGAATTAAAGAAACTGACAGTCAACGGACGGAACACACGGAATCGAATTGATGGGGCTGTCCTATTGCATGGCTGAATTGTGCCGCTGAATTAAAATTGGGAGTACTAAAACTACGAGAGCTGTCAAATCGAAACTTTGTTTATGAAACTCATTCGGATTTCGGATCGTTGCATTGGGGCGATATGATTTTCTCCATTATCTCGGTATTTTACGGCTTTTATCGGAGAACAATCTAAATTTGGTATCCGCGAGATACGGCGCTATTGTATGCAGCGATGAGAGAACATTTTCTCCTTGCGGTTTGGTGTCATCAGGTGAATTCACTGCAACTTGCACGTAAACAAGAAACGTCCTTCTACCGAAAGTTCATTACTTTATTAGCGAATTAGTATAGTCATGAGTGCCAACAACACTGTAAGTATCGGGAATAATATTGCGTATGGTATTAAATGTTTCATATCTGGCGATTATTCAGGCCAACTCGACCCCGCCGAGGCGCTTGGCTGCCTTCGATTTCGACCACACTATCGTTGACGACAACACAGACACTGCGATCGCGGGCCTCATCGATCGCAGCAAAATCCCACCAAGTATCCAAGCCTTGGCCAAAACCGGCGGATGGACACAATTCATGCAGGCAATCTTCAAACTGCTCTTCTTGGCCGATATTAAGCCGGCGCGCATCAAGAAAACAATCGTCGAAATCAACGAGAATGTCGGCATGGTTCAGTGCCTGAAAACGCTGCGAAAACAAAACTTCGACTTGATTATAATTAGCGATTCTAACACGGAATTCATACAGGACTGGAATGAAGCACACGATCTGACCCACGACATTCTACAGGTCTTTACAAATCCGGCACACTTTGACGACCGCGGCATGCTAGTTGTTCGGCCGTTCGACCATCAAACCGAATGCACCTTAAGCTCGGTGAACATGTGCAAAGGAAAGATTCTGACCGATTTTATTGCGAGGCGAAAACGGGCCGACCACGTCGATTACGAAAATGTTTTCTATGTGGGTGACGGGGCGAATGATATCTGCCCGGCACTACGATTATCCGCACAAGATTACGTCTGCATGCGTAAAGATTACAACATGGACAAGCGAATTAAAGAAGTCGCCGCTCAGCACAATTTAGAGCTGCGGGCTCAGGCGATACGGTGGACGAGTGGCACCGAGCTGTTATCCGAAATTCTAAAAACAATTAAAAAGTGATTTACTTTTACTATATTTACTACAACTGGGCTTTTTCAAGGAATATTTAAATAAAATTTACAATTATTAACCTTTAGTTGTCGCTTTGTTCATTATTTTCTCTTCCCACCCCGAAGAACAGGAAACCAACGGTACTATTTCGATTTCCCAACCCATTACTGTTCATGATCTATCTTCTCCGCATTCACCAGTAGAATTAACTATTAATAAAAACATTTCAATAGAAAATACGAAAAGAGATTTCCCTTGCTATTCCAAAACAAACTGTTCCAGTTATCAAAGGATATTAACACACTCTGTCAGTACATGCCACTGTAATCTGGCAAATATAACTCAACTAGAACAAATAGACTCCATTAAATCATCTGGTTTAGTAAATTTGGAGAGCCTCCGAAAGAAGCACGCCAAAACTCCGCAAAAGGCAAATCAACACCATAGATATGAATGATTCCATTACGGACCTAATTAATATCCGCAATACTGCTCGTCGAAATTGGCAAAGAAATAAGGATTCTACACTAAAATAATTAGTAAACAACTGTTACGACACTCTTCAAAAGATGTCGTTGTGCGTAATAAGAAGAGTAAACATTGGCGTGAAGAGAAGGTGTAATACGACTAGATCGTAAAGGGAAGCTATGTCCTTTTTCGGAAGTAGTTGATGTTCTTGTGTTTTTTTCGGTATAGATAAAAAAAGAGATTTGGTTGTGTAAATTAAAGCAATAGAACCAAGGCGAATAGAATTTAAAATAGTTGTTTTTATTTTACGATAAGAATAAGTTTTCAACACAACCTTACTCAAAGAATTGAATCGAAACTCATTGAGAAAAGGAATGAAGCATAACTGGAAACTATTATATAGTGGCTACTCGATTTCTTGAGTTCTAGTGAGTCCCATAAATTAAGATAGAACATTTTATAGAAATTTTGTATGGCAACTACATTTGGGACATTTTTCATATTAATCGTTGCAGCTGCGACTATTATAAAATCAACGTAAACAAAATTTCAAAATCGGAACTTAAAGCGTTCTAAAGTGATCGTTCAATATTGGTGAACAAGTGTTTTAAGTCGTTTGTATGGCAGCTACCCGAAGGAGTCGACGGATGGCTCCAATTAATGAACTCAGTCTTGGTTTTGATATAAAAATATTTGCTGTAAAATGTTGAATCCCTGCTTTAACTTGTACTGGAGTTATAGTGGATTCTGTAACTTGTGTACATTTTCGAAGAACTTTTCCAGTCTGCTACACGAAGGACTTATTCGATTTGCATCATATTCGGAACTTTCACTTCAAACATTGTAAACTTTAAGTATGCAAAATTTCAAGTTTCTAGCTTCAAGCATTGGAGCAATAGTTGTGAATAAGTGTTTTAAGAACGCTTGTATGAGAGGTACCCGAGGGAGTAGAAGGATATCGCCCATTGACGAACTTAGCCTTACTTTCTCCATTTTTAAGGTGGTGACCAAATTTCAACTTACTAGGCCAACGCGTTCTTGAGTTACAGCGTAAACGAACGGATGGACCGACAGACGGACGGGCGGACAGCAAACGGATTTGTGGTTTTCGGCCAGAACTGAACACAAAATAATTTAAATCTTTTTTTGTAGTTTTGTGTACTCGTCCGAGTCTCGGTTCTATGCGTTGCAATCTTTTCGAGCTGGATTAAACTTAACATAATAATAGTTACTCTATATGATTTAATTTAGAGTAGAAAAACGTATATATCCAGAAGGCTCTACAAGCGATAGAAACCCTTACTTGCGGCCGGGTGTTTGTTAATTCAATAGATAAAGGAAAGAAGGTTTTGAGTACCTCGAATTCTATGGGACTTTTGGGATAGGGGGAGGGGAGAGGGTGAATCCAAATCCTTACAAAGCGCCGCTGGCGAAGGCCTTGCATTCAATCACTAAATAGGTTACACCTTTAAATAAAATCACTTAACAAATACATTTAGAACTGATTGTGCTTCAATGTAGTAGAAAACTACTGTGTTGTTGCATACAGCACAGAAGTTTTCGTTGAGAAACTTTTATACTGCAGTCAAGAGCCCTTTCAAATATTCGGTGGCGTGTGTGAAACTTGCCAAAAAGTATCTGCATGTGAGAAGAGTCGAGGGATTTCCCCGCTGTTCTGGTGTTGTATGTATGTAAGAACCTCCGACAAGGTGTAACGTGATTCTTCTCGAACACTATCGAACTTTGCTGAAAATTTTGCCACGCCTTTCTCATTGGGTATTGTATACAACGTTTAAAGCAAAGTGATTTAGTTTAGTATCCTCACTCATCGTAATACCGAGAATAGTTTGATATATGTTAACGAATGCGATAAAAACAAGGCTGGTGCGTTGTTTTAAGATTGCAGCTGTAGAGGTCAATCGTTGGGCAGCCAATAAAATCCCATATTAGAAATCTTTGAAAATGGTAAGAAAAGAAACACAACTTTTAACACTTCAAATATATTGTAAATATATTTAAGTTTCCTTTAATTTTTTTATTAATGTAACTTTTTTTTTCATTGTGTAAATAAATTTCGTATTATTCGGCATTATTTCGGCATTCTTTGCTATTTTTTTTTATTTGTTTAGATCTCGTATAATTTTCCGATGATAAATCACATTGGAAATATATTTTCTTGATAATTTGTTTATTTGCGAACATATTGGCATTATGTGGTCTCCGCTTATTCGATCACAGTTCAGATTAATTCACCGTACTACTTTATTATGTATATAAAATATTATTTTATGCATATTAACTCTTGCTTGAATTTTCAAAAGAATCTCGATTATTTTTCCATTTTAATATAAATATTTTCTTTTTTTGTAATTGTTCTTAATTTTAACATTTTAACATTGTACGTCATTCTCACGAGTACGTTGAGGTAACACAAATAGAAAATGTTAAAAATTTTGTATATTTTTATGTTTCGTCTCTAATTTAGGTTTGTTTTTTTAATCTTGTTTTATATTTTCTATTTAATTTTTACTTTTGTAATTTTAATTTATTATTTTAATAACAAAGTATTTATATTCGGCTCGTTTCTGTTCGACTAGGCTCAAATTTTAAATTCTTTAGTAAAAATATTGATCTTATTTACCTTATTAAAAACTAAAAACCTCATTGAATAATTAATTTTACAATAGGTATATATATTTCAATCAGATTAATGTTTCTTTCTTTTTGTGTGTGTGTTTTTTTTTTCATTTATAAAATCTAAAAAGCTTAGATATTTAAAATTTTAAATATGGTTTTAGGAATGATTGTGCAAATATAGTTAATATGATAAATATCGCACTACGACATTGATGTTGTTGATAAATTTCGTCGCTCACATTAAATGTATCTATTCTGTTATCAAATTACAGAGCCAGACTCTTTTATCTAATTAGTTCATTGAAGCACATTTCACAATCATTCCTTCAGCCACAGTGAATTTATTAGTATACAATTATTATTATTTTTATGATCTACTTATCTTATTTTTTTCTTTTTTTTTTCAATAGTTTGAAGACTTAAGTCGTCTGACTTAATACCATTACAAATATATGCAGTAATTTGCGTATAAAAATTGGAATTTTTATTGTATCTTAAATTCCATATATAAATTTACTCAACATAATTAGTTGCAAAAGTTTACTTAAATTACTTTTATCGTATATATAAATTTAATTCAATAGTAGGAGCTTTTTGTTCAATATTCGTTTGGTTGTGCAGTCCAGTTCTTATGCATTTTTGCATTTGTTCAGCATTTTGATCACTAAAAAAAGTTAACTATCGAAATAATAAGTTTAAATATTGGTTAATGCCGATACTGATTTGGTTGATTTGTTTTTTTTTTTTATTGGGAACCTTTAGTTGTGAAAACAGCAGTCGTTGTATGATTTGCATTTGTGATCACACACTTGTTCTGTAAAACGAGAATTCAATTAAGTTAAGATTTAAAAGCGAAATTTTTAGTATAACCTAAGCTACGATCAAAGTATAGCAGAAAAAAGTGTTAGAAGATTTGAAGTTGCTGTGCGAATTAGTGTTGTTAGCAGCGCGACGAAATAATAAATGTTGGCACTAAGATTAAATCACAATTTAAATAAGTTAAGCAATCAATAAAGAAATTGGTTCTTTGCGGTTTATTTTTACTGGTGACCTTTACAACGGTGAAAGAATATAGTTTAAATTTAAAACTGCAACACAAATTAATTCAATATAAATAAATTCCAAACAAAAAACTGATATATTACACTGAATTTAATACGACTACATAATCTAAAAGGATATCCTACTTTCCTAGAAATCTGAAAATAATTTATCAAATTCCTAAAATAATAAAATAAGCTCTTGGTATTTACAGATTCTTATACTCTAGATTATTACAGAGTATTAAAATGAATCCAGGGCAAAATGTTTGTAAGGAATAGAATGGAGTCTTGTACAAAAAAAGTTGTATACACGTGTATTGTTAATTTATTATTTGGATAATACAATTTTGTGACCAGCTTTAAAAATAATTTGGTTTTTGCTAACCATATATGTTGCGCCAGTAAACCTCAAGACAGCAAAATACAAAAGATGTTTGAAGGCTTTCACAAACCTTTTGAGCTAAAAAGTGAATTAGTAGATGTGACTAGCTCATTTGTGGAGTGACGTGAGAGTATGAAGAAGGAAGTGAGGAAGCGTTTTATACTAGGAATTTTAAAATTTAAACCTTAAGAAACATTTATGATACGAAGTTGAAACTTGGCACTTATACTTACGTACATATATACTTATGAAATTTGCGAAAATATCGATTTCGGTGGAGCTGTACGGGAGTGCCGGATAAAAAATGTGCATCTGAAATGATAAAATGCATATCTCCTGAACGATTTATGCCACAAAGCTTGTGCAACCGTAGTGGAATATACCAGAAGTTCAAATTTTAGAATACTGTGATAGCATGGTACGGCGATGCGATAAATTTTTATTTTTTGCATACTTTGATGCAAGGCTGGTTTACATGACGAATGCAAATATTTTTTACTGATATTGTGAGGGAGAACGAAAATCTCTTATGAGAAACTGATCAGGAGTGAAACGAACAGATATCATGTTTAGCAAAAAATATTGAAAATATTTCTGTGAATTTTGTTTTTTGCAGTGGTTTCTTTCTACCCCATTGAAAATGCGATTTTCTAGCTCCCTCACAATTTCAATAAAAATTGTTTGCATTTGTCATGTAAACCAGCCTTTAGGTTTTTGTATGAATTTAAGGGTGTTGATTACGACCAGTTAAATTTAAGAGTTAGTTGCACTTTTCAAAATAACTCACATTTATTATTCATTTATTAAAATATTGACGTAAAATACCTGTTTTCACCTTTGTTATTATGACGTATTCTTTTTATATTTATACTGAAGCTTAGGAGCATCTCTGCTAAGAGTCCAACAATAATCCGTTGTAGGATTCCATTTTCCCTGGTATCGCTTCTGTTAGGATGATTCCAGTTGAAAACTTTCTCCGCGTTTATTACGAAATTAATGGAGTGGTACTTTTCTGGAAACAATTCTAATTGTGAGTGAAGAAATTGAATCTTCAAAGACATACTACTCCCATTTTCCCATATGATGACATGTTTTTCACAAGTTGAACGTAGTCATCAGCTTTCTTTTTTCACAAAAAGTTGGTTGCTACAAGACGGAAACCATTACAATAAGTTCACTAATCGTCTTTTAAAAATACTGTCATAGCATTCAGTCCAAAAATCTGCCATTCGTATTCTGAATATCTTATGCAGAACAGAAGACACTTTAAATTTTCATGTAATCCCTTGAAGATTTCCCCATGACTAATAGGGATTGAATTTTGATTTGATTTCTCTTGATTTAAAATCAAGAGAAAAAAGCTTCTCAAAATACACACCTTTAGCCTAAGGTAGAGGACGCCTTTCTTGACCATTAAATTCTTCTCGGTAATAAATTTGGAATGGGATGTGGCTATATAGAATTTACCTCAGCGATCCCACCAGCTGTCAAGGTGTTTCGGTTAGTAGGCAAGAATACACCTTCTGAAGAGTCTATGCCCTCCGATGACGAAACAGCTCCTTCGGACCTAGTCCAAAACAATCTTATGATGAGCTGGCTTCTCCAGTGAAGTTTCTTTCTAAATTTGTCATATCCTCAGGGATAGCGGTTAGTCCACAGTCGGGGACTCCGTGTTGGAGTTTCACTCCACTGACACCGGAAAGAATAACTAACTCCTAATCAATACTAATCTGCTTTCCATTTCAAAAAATGAAAAATTGTTGTGGCGTGTACGGAATATAGGTATGGCCACAGAGCTCAACTATTGCAACCTTAATTTAAGAAGTACTGCTTTATTCTTTTGTTATTCAAAAGATCGTTCAATTTTTCTTGGGTGGAAAATCAGGATCTCTTGATGTCCATGGAATAGGCATCAACTCTATACCCGTCTTATCATCTGTCGTATTTTGAGCTCTGGAATCACGGTCCAGAATTAATCGTGTAGCTGACGGTATACCAGAATAGTTGACAAGGGACTTCTTCCTTTTCAAATTTCTTTGTCCTAAGAACACCATACAGAAATAGCAATCGGTAACATGAAAATTAAATTTTTTATGGGGCTTGTGGGGGACTACCATAGAACGGCTGATGCTACGAAGTTCAAACTTGGCTAGTATATTATGTAGATCTACTGGAACAGTAATTTATGTAAACGAAGTTTCAAATATTCAGGAATGTACGCAGGGACGTCATTTGTGGGGGGGGGCAGGGAGGGCATTGGCCCTCTCTGAATTTTGTTTTCTCATATATTCAATATAAAATATATATAAAAATATATACATTTATAGCATCTTGCCCCCTCCTGGAAAAAAACTGAAATGACGCCCCTGAGTGTACGGTAGGGGGAATGGTAATAAAAATATCAATTAAAATGGAATGTCTGGCAATTTTCTACATATCTCTTAAGTTTGATGAAATATCGAATTGATTTTTACTTCTAATCTCTAAAAAGATAATTTCATGGTTTTTAGATATTCAACTCTAAGGGGGTGTAGGCGAGTTGCATTCATTTCACAGTTTTCGTTTTTTGGGTAATCAACCTGCTATTGATGCAAACGGGTTGCGTATGTTTTCACAATTTTTGCCATGCCTTAGTTCTGATGAAATATTGAATTGGTTATTATCAATTTCACGATTTTGCGAAGTGCAACCCCAAGGCGTACTCGTTTATCTCATGATATATCATATTGCTTTTTATGAATAGCCTGAAAATCTATTTTACAATTTTTAGAAATTCAATCCACTCCCCCCAGTGGATGTAATGGGCTTGTATACGTTTCCACGATTCAATGGCGCAATAGCCCAAATTTGGCCTAGGCTTTGAAGTAATGCTAGAGAAGTAATGCTAAAGAAACAGAATACTAGGAGGTGAAGTGGTCAGCCACACGTTCGTCCGTGATTAATACCCCGATTTTAACTCAGGTACTCATTTACAGCTGAGTGAACGGGTAGCCCGGCACCCAATACCATTCTCGAAAATTACTTGTCGCCAAGCAGATTCGAACCTGGTACCAGGTGCAGATGTGTTATTGAAAATAATAAACCGAAATTCGAATTGTCTAAACGGGCTTTTTATATGTTTAATCGGCTAAAAATCTCTATCCTAGAATTTTCTGTTTTTATACTGAGAGTATTATAAGTTTAATCCAGCCTAAAAGTTTGTAACGCCTAGAACCGAGCCTCGGACAAAAAACAGTTTTTATTTTTTTTTTTTGATTATTTGGTGCCACAAATCCTAAATCCGCTTGCTGTTCGCCTGTTCGCCTGCCCGTTCGCACGCGCGATAACTCGCCTTGATATACAATAGAGTGATTGAGTTTGTAAAGTTAAGTTCGTATCCAGACAAAATCGTCCTACTGCCGTAAAAAAAGTCCCTAAAACAAATGTTCATGAATTTCGACTATTAACTTCGGAGCACCTTTGAAATTTCGTGTACGTTGGTTTTCCAATAGTTGCAGTGAAATACGAAAGGGTGGACCATGAGTAGGTCTTCCAGTAGCTGACATACAAAAATCATGTCAAAATTTCTTCACTTAATGTACTTAATGTTTAACGCGAAAATCGCTTCTGGGTTCGATCGTAACCATGGCCATTGAGGATATGACAGTTGAAAAATCTTCACGCGTGCAGCCAGTTTAAGATTGCGTTGAAATAGGAGGTATCAGCTACAATTGCAATTTCGAAAATTTACTCGAATTCAAATTACCTAAAGATATTTTGTAAGCCAAAATTATATTTTCCATAAGTGAATATAAAATAAATAAAATGTGCAATCACTAATAGATATTTATTTAATAATTATTCTATACTTTCCGATAATTTTAAGATCTTCATATATGTAGAATTAAGCAAGAATATAATGTTTAAAACAAAAATAAATAATATGCACTACTAAACTATTGCTGGTGCCAATACTACTTACAGTGGTTATCAGTCAAAAACATAAAGTTAATTTACAACACAGATATACAATTACTAGCCATGCAGAAACAAATTAAAGTAAATATGATTGCTTAGGAAAAGAAATCTTTTTAAAAATATTATTAAAAATATGAATTTAAAGTGATGCCTACAGCAATAATTGTGAATCGATTTAAATGCTTTCGAATTTATTGATTTTTCTTTGTAATGATACTACTCTAGGTTTTGTCTTGTTCTTCTAAAACTTCACTACACTAATGCTCTCACAACTCAAATACAACTGACTCAGGTGGTGCCAAGTTGGCCGGTGGTTCCCTAAGTACCTTCTGCCCACGAAAACATAGCAACATCATCCAACTGCGATTCCCTCGGCTAAACATACTCGAAGGATTTTCAGGAGATGATTCCTGTCTGTAAATTATAGAAAAAAAATTGTTTTATTAAATAGAATTAGTTTTTATTGTTGCTTAATTTATAGAAATTACATAGATGTATTACTGTTAATCCTCAGATTACACTGAAAATAAAACGAATTACTCGGTACTCCCAGTAATTAAAAACAAAAATGTGGATGGGAAAGAAAACTTAAACAATACAAAACAATTATAACACCTGTGCTATGCTATCGGCTGCGAAACTTGGACATTAATTCAGCAGTCGAAAAATTAGTTAACGTCTTTGAAAGAAAAGTCCTCAGAAGAATCCTCGGACCTGTAAGGGAAGACTCGATCTGAGGCACACGATGCAATAGAGAATTGTATGCCATCTTTGATAATCCAGAAGTATCGATCCTCATAAAATTCAAGAAGCTACAATGGACTGATCATGTGGAACGGATGAAATACGGAAGAATCCCCAAATGCACACTAAAGGGAAAAGGTAATGGACAAAGACCCGCTAGAAAGCCACGAAAGCGCTGGGAGGATTCTATTGACGCAGACAGCAAATCACTGTTAAGGCAAGGTATCAGTTAAAAGGCCCGAAAAATGCCTCATTTTCAGGATTTTTTTTTGGATATAAAATAAATATATATGGAAAAAACTATTAATGGGCTATAATAGAGGTACAAGTGGAGAAGATAATTGTGATTTTTTTGTAAAAAAAATATTGCAAAATGGCGGCTCCAGCTTCTATGACGTAAGGCCATGATCGACGTGAGTTGATGCACGCGGTACCTTCTACAGCCTCGCCAAATGATCTAAAACCAAAAATTCAAAAAGTTTATGAAACTAGATCAAATTTGCGGGGTCCCAACGTTTCCCGAAACAAAAAACACTTTTTTCACTCTTTTTTTGGCTTAAAAACGCAAATAAAAGAAAAGTGGAATGAAAAAATAAAAAAAACAACTCGAAGCCTTCCAAATTTAGTTTCCTTTCTTTTAAGCTTTTATTCATTAAAATCGGTTCATTGGTTGAAGCTGTAGAACGTACCGCACTCCGGAAGAAGTGGTTTCGAGAAAAACGCATTTAAAGTTTGACGTTATAAAAAAATCGTATTGAATATCGGCCTACCGTTCAACGAATCGATCTGTAACTCGTAAAATACATTCAATATCGAAATACCCTTTTGTCCACGTGTTCTAAATACGTTAAGGATGAAAATTAAAGAAAAATAGAAATTTTTTTTTTCGTCGAGAACTGATACCTTGCCTTAAGATTCCCAAACTGGAGGATGCACTCACTAAACCGAGAATACTGGAAGCGGTACATACAGAAGGCCAAGGTCCGATTTGGACTGTAGCGCCATCGTAAGTAAGTAATAAGTACTACGATTAAGGTTGAAAAGTGCGTATGCACGTGAATAATACGTCGGAGAGTAACCTTCTGAGGCCCGTGCGCAGGAAAGTATCATGGGGGGGGGGGGGTTTCATCAAGTTCCCCCATACTAAATGTGATGACCTAAAAAAAAAAAAAAAAGTCCTCACTTCCAATGGCCAATGGGGGGGGGGGGGGGTTTGAACCCCCAACCCCCCCCCCCCCCCCCCCGTGCGCACGGGCCTGAACCTTCTCAATCCAGTGGTAGTACGACGTATTTATGCCAAGGGATTCTTTGGTTGCTGAGTATCTAGCAGGTGCCCTGTGGCGTGGGTGAATGATCATTTCCTCGTTACTAACCCAGAGTACGGATGAACTATCGAGCATACGGGTGATACCAATATGAACGACACAATAGGCGGAAGTAATTTCGTAGAAAGTGGCTTAGGTGAAGGTGATGGGAAGGATTTTAACCTAGATGACGGTAGATTCTGGTTCAATAGAATCACATCTAGCCAAAAGTCAAAACTATTTGGAATGATGATGCTGAATAAAAACTTGCAACAACTTACTGAGTCAGTGAAAATAGAATGCATTTATTTTCACGATTTTCGTCATATCTACTAGGTATTATAAATAATGAAATCATTTTTATTCTACGGATTCTTCATATGAATACCTAGAAAGTGTTTTTAAAATTTTTTGAAATTCGACTTCTACACGACAGATATTTTTTTGCTTTTTTGTTTTCCACTAGTCATGAAACGTGAAAAAAATTTTTTTTCGCAGGGTAGATATTTTTTTTTTAAATCGATCACAATACTGCGTTGTTGCTCCTTGAGGACTTAGTAATACTTCCGGAAAATTTGAAACAAAAATATCGTACACTGCAGTTCAACATAAAAAAAGGTTTATGTACGAAATTGTGATTAGATTTTAAAATGTTTCTAAATATGTTCATGTGGTACTGCCTAGTGTATTTCAATTGAATGAGAATATAAATAATTTTCCGAAATTCATAAGAAAACTATTCTTACTTACCTTTTAATAGAATCATTGCATTGAGCATCAGTTTCCGGTGCAGTATTATAGGCCGCTGAAAACATTGAGGCACGTCTTGGTGTCCAGTTTGAGTGACCACGTACGGATAAATAAACGTTGAAGCTTTTTACTAAGGCAGTACGAACCTGTGAAAATAAGAACCATACATTGTCAGTAACAGATCAACTTTTGACAAAATTAAAAAAAAGTACCTCGCCATTTAAGAAACAATAAATCATTGCAATAAAAAATCCCTGAAATGAAGTCAAGAAATACGTTATATAAGACCATAGTGCAAATTCCCAGGCTGTTCTATCTAATGGAGCTTCCGTCATGTTCAAAAGGTTGGTTATACCAAGTAGTGGTAGTAGGACTACGGCAGCACGAACTGCTTTTCTAACTTGTTCTGTATCACTAGTTTGACTCTGTCGTAGCTTGACTACAAGGACGCGCATGATATTGAGTAGGAAAAAGAAATTTAACTGGAATAAAACGAGAAAGGACATATGAAAACAGCATACTACAGTGTGTCATGTATAATCTTACCGATATAACAGCTACTCGTGGTCCTTCCAGTATCCAATAGTATGGCGTTAAATTGTACCCCCACCAGCACTTTTGGCTACTCCTTTTCATTGCCGTTACTACAGCCCAAATTGTAGTTAATATTATAGGACTGCCCCATCCTAATATCGCGTATGCCGTATGAGGAAAGCGTCCATGAAACACTGTAACGGTTACTACGTTATGCAAGTAAAGGCCTTCTATGAACATCCAGAGGAACATAGCTGTTCGTGCGTATTCTAGGAAAACGTACGATGCCTCACAGAGGTATGGCTGCAATCAAAAAGAGTAAGCCAACTGAATTTCTAGGAATGCTATTACTCACAGTCCATTGAGGATACACCTACCGTATTTTCGATTCCATGCCGACTATCACCGCTCATCGATTCACGATCGTTTCGTATGATGGCCTGATCTAGGTACAATGTTAAACGTACTACAACTTGTATGACCATCGCTATGAAAAGATTTTTATGTATTCGCGTTCGATTATTCCGCAAACTTCGGAAATTACAAAATATTAGTAGCGATACGAGTAGAGCGAATAGCGATAGTGAAAAGCCAACTATTTCTAGGGTTCGAGTACGCTCAGCAATGCCAATCTTTATCTGAAAAAGAAGGTAATAATTAATTGGATTGATCCAGTAAAAAATAAATACGGTTTGTAGTTGGAGACAAAATGAAATAATGAGAAGTTGTGTTGAAGACACAAATCGTTAATCTAGAAAGACTTAAGGTGCCTTTATGCTCTCTAAGTCAATTCTGGTTAGGACTTATTTCCAGTTCGTACAGAACAGAGTTGTTCTCCTCGTCAGTAGCGCCATGGAACTTCTTCAATCAATCGAGGTGTACAACTTTCATGTTAATACAAGGTTTTTTATGCAATTGAATGCAGTGTATAACATTATCTCATAAGGTGATAATGCGTAAGGGCCTTCTCAATTACCCTGATTTTTCGGAAGCCTACCCTTCCGTAGTTCGAGATTGTCGCCCTCTTCGAATCCTGAAGCATTCGTCCGTTGGAATTGTATTCATTCGATCGGTCGCAAAATTAATTTTATATTCGTCTAGTTTGTAAATCATGTGGTGTAGATGTCGTTGTTGGTCAGCAGCATAGAGATATAATGGCCATTAAAAATTGAGTTTTGGATATAGTAGAGTTGTCCTTTTTTTATTTATTCCAGCATTTGGCACCAGTCTTTAAATGTTCGGGATTCAAAATCGCACCTTGATGCCAGTGTAATACACGTGTTAATTTGTTCAGCCAGTTGGTGACACTTTGTTCTGCAACGGCAACTGATTCTTGATTTGGAATGGCGTAAGCTTCGGGCCACTTTGTGAGAAACCGATGATCAGAAGAATGTTGCGTTTACCATAACATTATTCTGGCAATTCTCTCGAATAGAGCTCAGACATTTCCTTGTTGCATTTCTCTTGATGCTCTTCACGTAGATGATCTCTTGTATTTTTGCAAAAGATTCTATTTATGTATACCCAAGGGTCCACCAGAAGTATTTTCGTGATATTCCTTCAGAATTTCGTCGACTTTGAAGTGCGGAATAATGGTTTGTATGAAATATGACGTTGTACCGGCGGTTCCCAGCTGTGTGCTACTAGCCCACCATCTTGGTGGAAGTGGTTTCATTTTGCCCAATAGCTTTTAAGCGTTTCACCTAATTGTTAGATGTCTTTCCACTCGGGCCGTTCAATTTTTCCTTCCATGTCATTAATATTTAGATTTCTCGTTGAACAGCCTATTGTGACGTCCGCCCCGGATTGATTATGTTTCCTCTTCAATCCCTGCGCTTTCAATGAAGCTTAGTATTTTGCGAAGAGGAATGGTCAGGAATCTGGGTGGCTTAGAGGCTAGAGCAGTGGCCTTCGATGCTCCGGTGCACCATTACATAATGGTCTAGGCTCGATTTGCGCCATTGATTATTATTAATGGTCAGGAATTCCTATGGGTCTATGAAAACCTGATCGAAGTGATGAAGTCTTGAGTCCCTTGTCCCTTGAAGCAATGCTTGAGTTACTTCTTTACGAGATCAACGGAACAGTAGGAGGTAAAGTATGGCCAGCTACACGCTATCTGATATGCCTAGCAATAATATTTTTCATAGTTTTCAAGAGAATGACGTTAAGCTGATAGGACGGACCTGATCGGAGAATTTAGGATTATTACTCGGACGGCACCCTGCTTTTGGAATGTATATTACTTAAAGTTATGCCAGGATATGTATGTGTATATAACCCCATGCGTGGCTTGCTCTATATATGGATAACAGTGTTAATAGAAGATGGTCCATTCCTCTTTTCAATAAAGCGGGAAATATTCTGTCTTCTCCAGGAGATTTAAATGATTTAAGACTGTGTACTATGAAAGCCAGTAATACAGTATATCTCGGTTATAATGTACTTCTTGGGAACATCAGTTAAATCCCTGTAAGCGAGTTTTCATTATAAATGAAGGATCAGTTTGAAGCTAGATTCATTATTAAAAGTATCTACTTCTCGCGGAACAGTAAGGCAAGCACTCCCCATGAGGCATAGTTTACATTTGTACTTCCTATAAGAAATTCGATAATTGAGTTGAGTGTGAATATACAATGTGGAACTACAAGCAATACATATCAGATATTTAGTAGTTTCGCTGATTAAGAATAAGTCTTTTTTATGACAGTTTCATAGGCTGAGGGATGGTAGAAATACTATAAATATTGATTAAACAGATTTCGTTAACAGATCAAATATCTAGCATGTCTTAATTATTTCAATAACAAACTTGGCGATGTAAAAAGTTTGCTATCCTGAAATTTAATAGTTCCATATGTTGGAACTAGAACCCTTAAGGACACATCAGTTCCGTTGAAAACTTTCGAAAATAGCTTAATTTGCTTTGATTTTAGTTGAAGTTCTCACCGATTATTTTACTACTGTTTATATTCGGTTTGCCTCGAAGATGTGAAATTTGTTTAATTCGACGTCCGCTGTCTGCCGTACGCAAAAACGTATCAAGGCTCGTAACTCCCAAACTTTTTGAGCTGTGAAGTTGATTTGTTTTGTTGATAGACTGGCGGATCCCTTTAAAGTGTTGTGGTGTGAAGGGGGAGCGTTTTAAACGAAAAGTTTTGGTTTCTAGTAGAGATGGGTCATTCAGGAGTAAACCTTATATAAAAATAAAATTTTTAATAGGTGAAGTATGATAAGAGCTGGGGAAAGGTTTTCCCAACTTTTGGAGTGGCTTACAATAAAGACTTGAAACTTGGTAAGTATATGTGGATGCAGGCCCGTGCGCGTACATTACCTAAAAAAACTTCCCGTCACTTCCCAATGAAAATGGGCCAATGGGCTCCCTCCTACGAGTGCACGGGCCTGTGTGGATGTACTAGAACAGTGATTTGTTTACATCGTATCACACCAAGTCTAATGAGACATCACATATTTTCTATAGCCGCCCAAGTACTGATTTTAGGGTTTTCAACATCAATCCTAAAGAGGTGTAAATATATATATATATATATTTATTTCTTGGGTCTGATGACATCCAATTAGTTTTAACTTCCGCGGTTTTTTGATATAAACGCCTACAAATCTTTTTAGTGGTTTTAGATTGGTTGTGAAAGAGTGACCTATAAGTGGTCAAGAATTCCGTCATAACTCTTGAAAGTTGATTCATGAATTCTGCTATTTATCTAAACGTATTAAGGCCAACTGATGTCCCAAACACTATTTGGGCTTGCAATTTCGAACTATAGCCAAATTGGTCGTAATCATTCAGTAGGACTAACAAGTTTAAATTTATAGGCCCCTTACAAAAATATCTAAAAATCATTTCGTCGTTATTTTATAGATTTTCAATCGCATAGTGTCCTGAGCCGCACTCATGCTGTTCGCAGTTTTTTAGTCTTTTAATTATATCAGCAAAATTCTTCATCTTTGCAAAAGGCACTTTTTAAAATTCCTCCAAGCATATTACATATGCTTGTGTATTTTTCCATATTTTCAGAAGTGTGGAGCACTGCTTTAATACCCAGCAATCACTTCAGCTTTGTTTAGTATCCAATCGATAAAATAAGCGAAGAATTTAATACATATGAAATCCCTGTGATTTCGATTAAATGCCCATATGGGTGAAATCTTCATCTCGGCAAAGACGTGTTGAACACGATTCTGAATAATCTGAATGCTATGAATAACATAAGACTCTGCCGGAGGAATGATCAATTTATTAGGTGGTGTAAGCCCAGAGAGATTTTGTGGTTGTAGGCCATGTATGGGGAAATGGTAGTAGACTTCTCGGTGTTAACGTAAGTGTTCAGTTATTTTAGCGCTAAATTGAAAAATTCGTAGTTATTTTCAATTTTAGCAACAAAAGTGTTAGTTGCTTTCGACAGCTATTTTTATTATAGGGTGGTTTTTTAGAGTTGGAGAACTTTAAATTGAAATAAAACCCAGAAAATTTGTTTTTAACATCCATCAAATTGGCTTCATTTGAAAGATAATTTTATGGTATTACTGTTTGAATATGATTTCGGTCATGTGGTCCCGCGGATGGCGTGAAAGTCCAACTTTCATACACACACTTCGCAGTAAATCAGGCTGTATTTCGTCAATACCGCGTCAAACGTTGGGTTCTAAGTGCTCAATAAATTCTGTGATGCGTTTTATTGTATTGCGAAAACGACCCAAACTTTCACGAATTAATCGTTCTGAGGGACGATTATGACCCGGCTTGAGTCTATTCACGATGAATTACCAAACCAAACTAACCCCAAAACCAGCGGGGACTGTCAAATCGGTCACACAAAACAAGAAGTAATCAAAAAATTCTGCGAAATTCAGCGATCGTATCGTTGCGCTAGCCATACGAAGATTCACGCTACGCGCCTGCTGGGCGTGTATACTGCACTGGCGGCTCGCCGTATAAAGCTAATGAGGCTGAGCTTTAAGCTAATGTTACACTGTATGATCAATGAGAGCTTTCTACAAGCTCGCCATACATTTCACGAAAATATATGCAAAAAACTGGGAAAAAGCGTACAGTGTAACACAAGCTTAAAGCTCAGCCTCACTAGCTTTTTGCGGCGAGCCGCCACTGGTATACTACATGTTGAGTCGAGAAATTTCCAGCATATTCGTTTGTTTGTGTGGAACTCGTAAGAAGTACCTATACATATTGCATGCGAGAAGTGTCTAGAACATGCGAGAAGTGTCTAGAACATGCGAGAAGTATATACATAGAACAGAGCTCTCTGCGATATTGCAAGGTTGTTGTTTTTCTCTGCAAACCGATTCTAGTTAATTTGAGTTTGCAAGTATCAGGTATCTGTAAACTATTATTACAGATATCTGTAAACTATTATTTTTTCATTATTATAACTGGAGAACCGACAATTTAGTGGCAAGAGGATTTGTGATAAGACTCAGTTTGCAAACGTTTTCTTTGAGCCGCAACATTTAACCCAAGACATGATGGGAATTCAGTTTTCTTATTTTTATTTTTTCCTCGTAAATCGGGTCTATTATGAACTAGTAAACCAACTCAATTTGCGTTAGTGGGCTTTTTAAAATTTGTACCTGCGAATTGAACATTTATACGTTATAGCCCAGATCGCGTGAAATAACCAAATCTGACAACTTTAGTAGTAATCTATAACAGTCGCTTGATTCTTGCAATCGAGGAAAGTAGTTCAATAATTTAAGAACACATTTAGCTAAATGGGTACTTATAAAATTTTTTATTTAGGTACATACTACATTGCATTGATACTTGCGGAAAACTTCGAGTACTTTCGTTGTGATCAAAAATGCCACCATCTTCTTCACAACTAGGTTCGGAGAATATTATTGTCCTCCACAGTTCCAATTGAAGTTCTGAAATCAATCAAAACTATGCTACGTGCAGAAAAGTTTCTAAAAAACTTGCAGCTAGGTGCAACTTTTCGACATTTTTATTCTGAAACTTTTTGCGATTCCGTAATAGTGGAATAAAGTGAAATTTTCCAAATATTTTCAACGTTCTATGAGGCGCTTTTTAATTGCTAAAAGCAAAAGAAGGATTCCACTTACCGTCGCTATATCTTCATTTCCCCCGGCGTACAATCGTTTCAAAAGTTCTTGAACTTCGGGCGGAAAACAGGGGGTGTAATTGGTCCAGCCATTGTTGTTCTCTGAAGTATTGTTTGGCTTACCCTCCCATCGTCCATCTATACCGCAACGCTTTTCCGCAAATTCTGTAATATAAGACGTTAAAAAATAGATACAGGGAACTTTTTATACATAGATTCCATGAAAATGATTCGACTTTTGGATGAAATGTGATGAACAAAACCGACGATGAGAGTTAATTAAACGTAAAAGGTCACTTTCGATCCCATGAAATTACTTCTATTGAAATGAACGGGATAATCATTATGTGGGAGTGTAAGGTAAAGATGTAATAAATATAAGGAACAGTAAATTCGCACACACAAACTCGTATATGTACTCGTAAATCCGAGTAGGTCGATTGAAGGTGGATCTCAAATTTCGTCGCAATTCTGCGTCAGAGCGTCGAACGTAACAATCAACCAATCATATTGTAGTTAAAGTGATAGGTTGCGTCTGCGTCGAAAGTCACACACTTTTCAGTTTTATGCGGGATGTTAAACTAAAAGTCGATCAAGTTTCTATAGTTTTGAAATTAGTTTCGTGTTCTGCATACAGACATAATTTTTTTATCTAAGCTCGAGTCTATTTTGTTCATTCAATTCAGGTTTGATTCACTAGCACTCCTTCCAATTTCTATTCCAAGGATTTTTGGAAAATTTGAATTGATGTCTGCTGTTCATCTCATGACATTGTCCTGGCACTACAGAAATCGCGTCGCAAATAAAAACTCGAAACCCAAAAGCGCGACAGCGTTCGAAGCTCTGACGCAGCATTGCGACGACAATGGAAACCCATATTTACATATGTCAGATACAAAGTAGAATGAGGCAGCACGGCGCAGCTTGACGCCGCCAATAAAACAGCAAGCCAGACAAATATGTACTGTCTACGTCAGATTGAGTTTTAAATAAATTTGAAATGTTCCCAAAAGTGTTCGTAATCATGCATACTAAGAGCGAACTAACTAAAAACAATTTTTAAGCTAATTTTAGTTCAGTCCAGTCATATCAAGTAACGATTCGATGTGTTAAAGATAATAAAGTCATTTGTCGATTTCCTGGTTAATTACGAGCTGGGTAAAAGTTGAGAGTTGAAGAACATTTCTTGGTGGCTGCTGTGTTAAGCCTCGTGTACTTTACCAAGGGTGTGTTCAAAATTTCTGCTATAGCTGCTATTAGCTGGTTTTTTATGCTTTTTTGTGTTCAATGCAACCAAAAAGCTGCTTTCTCGTGCTTGCTATTTGACACTAGATCTGTTCAAGATTTTTAAAAAGCTGCTTCCATAGCTGCTTTTTCTTGCTCGTACTCCCGACTGTAGCTAGAAAGCGGCTATTGCAATATGCATATGTGTGTGAAGCTGTCAGTTTCATCTCAACGACATTTTGAATGTTTAAAATAGAAAATAATGTTTTATTAACAATAGAAAAAGTGAAAAATTTAAGGACACTACTGGTAGTGCTCATTTTCATTTTTTTTTATTAATATATATGTCATATGGAACGCTACTTGGGTATGTACATATGTGTCGAACAGCTGTTGTAAGCTATACAAGCTGCTTTTGGCTGTTCAAAATCCGAAGAAGCTATTTCATGCTATGGCTGATTTTGACAGCTGCTACAGTCTTGCTATGCTATGCTTTCGAAGCAGCTATAGCAGAAATCTTGAACAGAGCCCAAGTAAAACTTGTTAGCAGGCCCGTGCGCAGGATGGTATCAAGGGGGGGTTTTAGCAAGTTCCACCATACTAAATGTGATGACCTAAAAAAAAAAAAAAAGTCTCACTTCCCCATGAAAATAGACCAATGGGGGAGGGGGGGGGGGGGGGTTCAGTCTCAAGTTACTTGCTAGTGTACACTAGAGTCACTGTATAAGAACTAACACAAACATCCATTATCATGAGTACGGACAATGACCACTTTTGGTACATATTTAGTAGTCTAAAAACCTGCGAATTTAAAAAATCGCAGGTTTCTTAAATGGCATAGTTTTAGTGTGTATACGTGTAGCAGATGGATTTTGATTGACGTTTCACGGAATCGAGATATGTCTCATGATATGTCAACTAAATACAGCGTTTATCCACTTTAGTGGAGATCTTTAAAATGAAAAATCGAGGCAACTGCAAAAAAAATTTCAAATTTACTGGTTTCAAATGAAACACACATATTCCGTACTCAAGATAATGGATGTTTGTGTTAGTTCGTATGAAGTGACTCTAGTGTACACGAGCCTTTATAGGCTGCCTTCTACTACATTCGTTCTACAATGGAAATACGAATACACCGCGCTTACATTTTTGACAAAGATCGAGAGCAGTGATTCAAATTCGTATTGAAAACACCAAGAATACGGCTATTTTTTATTGTTCTTTCCTGTAGATAGTAGGCTAGATTAGAGAGTTTATCGCAAAAAGCTGCCCCAGTAAGTTTAGGCCACTATTCCAGTTAAAATCAATATTCTAGCCTACTATCTACAGGAAAAAGCAATAAAAAAAACAGCCGTATTCTTGGTGTTTTCAATACGAATTTGAATCACTACTCTCGAACTGAATAAATCGCTTGAAAATTTAATGCAAAAATGATCTCAATTAAAACGTTGTAATTATTTTCTTATTCTAATGCGTCTTGTACATACAACATTGGTAAGCATGGGCCTCTGAGAAAAATAAAATATTTTCTATCCGTTCTAACTTTGCTCTTTTCATGGTTTTTATTTTTACAGCTGTTAAATATGTAATTATGTGTGGTAGCACTTCATGACTTATTCAGACATGTAAATTAATTTATGAGGTTTCAAACAAATTTAAAGAAATTACTAAACCTGAATCTAATGAAATTTCTGGCAAAGTAAATTATGCAATTCATCACAATCAAATGATAAGGTATGTTATTTCAATTAAGCATTCCTTTCCCTAGAAATTAATCAATAGGGACATAATAATTTTGCATTTAAGGGAGGGGTCTGGTATTTAAATTTTTTATTTGGCATATTTTTTATTTTTTCAATTTTTAAATGAATAACATTGCATGAATGTTGTGCCAAAATTTCAAGTCGATCGGAGCATATGAGTTATGAGCAGTTTAGATGTGTACGTTATCGTATGTGACACTTAGGTCGTTTCCCAATACCCTTGCTTCGTCTACGTCTACGTCTAGTTATAACAGTTATGCCGTCAGACGTAGCAAAGCTTTGTCTAAATTCATTTTCGGTTCGTGTATTGACTATCAGTCAATCTAAGCAAACGTAAAAAAAATCAAGTTTTTCTATGGAATTTAATTAATTTTGGATTTTTGAAGTGTCAAATAAGCATCAGCTGATCCATTTTGATAGTTTAGCCAAGCTTTTTCTAAACTGTTATAATAGTAATGCTATGCTGTGACGTCAAGATAGACGTAGACGAAGCAAGGAATTGGAAAACGACACTAGTGTGCAAAACTTTAAAGCGTTTTTCTGAAACTTGTCATTTTTGCAGTCGGTGTTCGCTCTAACTCAAAATCTAATGCACCGATTCTTTTGAAATTTTTTACTCTATTTCTACACATAAATCAGCAGGTTACGCTGTCGAGTTTTTTCTTTTTTATCATTATTTTTAATTTTAATTTTTTAGCGAAAATCGGGTTTTTGACTTTAAAATGCTACCAAAATTGAAAAAAAAAAAAAAATCGAAAAAAGTCGACCGCGCTTATCTCGAGAAACATCTTATCTAATAAACGCATTTTAATTTTTTTGATTCGGATAATCTAGTCGAGTTGTAGCGCACACCGAAAAATACCTTTTTTTTAGGCGTTGCGGGGATTTGCTGCCAACGGCTTATTAATAAATATTTTGAAATGAATTTTTTTGTTGAATATAGTTCAGATGTTGTATTAACATATAAAAATGAAATGAAATAAACCAGCATTACATTTGTATTGAAAAAAATTCTTGAAAATAGGTTTTTTTTCACCGAATTAACCAGACCCCTCCCTTAAATAAGACACAGGATAATTGAGATAATTTTCAAACGTTGCTCGTTCGTCAGCTTCACCACCATAAAAAAATGTAAACCTTGACTGACCTTTTAACATTAACAGACCAGCATAAAAGTTTAAGGGTGCGTTTGTATTAAAATACATTATTGTTATGTACCCATTGAATGACCTTTATTCACATGTATTTATAATAATTCACATAAACTGAATAATGTTTAAGATAGATTGGTTTGTACAGATAGGCCCTTTCTGTATGTGGGTCATTCCATCAAAAATCGAAAAAAAGGCCAATTTTGTGACCTTACCATCGCCGATTCTTTTGAAGCTCTTTGCTCTTTGCTTGAAGAACTAGTGAAAAAAAAAATATCATTTCAATTTTTTTTTTCTATCTCATTTTTTTTGTTAGTGATAGTATGTTAAAGATTTCGCAAAAATGGTGTCTAAGTCCCCTTTGAAAATTCATATCTCTGTTAGTTTTAATCATAGCATAATAAAATAGGACTTATTTTAAAGGGGAAGGTTGTCGCAATATAAGAAAAATACAAATCAAATTTATCCTTAAATTTTTTTTCAAGGATAACGACTTTTTTTATCCTTGAATATCTCAAAATACAGTTTTTTCTATATTTTATTTTTTTATATTTTGTGTATTATACTGTTCTTCAGAACATATCAAAAAATCAACTTGGGATCGCAATGGGATCGGGGTGAAAAAAATAGAAGAACATCAGTGCTTCTCAATTTCCTTTATAGAAAAAGGGTCATTCCATCAAGAATCGCCAAAAGTTGAACCTGACTATCGCCGATTCTTTTGAAAAGTTATCTACTCGAAGAATTAATGAAAAAAAAAATGTAATTTAAATATTTTGTTTCTATCTCATTTTTTTTAGTAGTTATAGTATGTTAAAAATTTCGCATAAAAAGTGGTCAAGTCTTCTTTGAAAATTCATATCATATCATATAATTCATTGATAATTAATAATTTAAAACTATTTTTTACATTCGTACAAAAATATATATATAGTTACACACATTAAGCACTTCGACCACTATTATAAGTGTGTATACCAAATTGAGAAATTTCTTTAAAGCGAATGACGTACTCGTACATACTTAATTTTACATTTTAGTTTTTAAAAAACCTAAATTTTAAAATGGATTATTTTTGTTTCGTATGCCAACGACGTATATTATTAATATCAACATTGTTCACTCATTTAAAATTAGCACATTCACTATTGCCATTCAAAATTTTTAACCTTACGATGTGTCATCAACGATAATTGTCTTTACGCATTTAACACCTATTGTGGATTAAAAAAACATATCCTGAAATGCACAAAAAAACGTCAGTAAATTTTCAAAATAGAACAACAGATCTCCCTTCTTTGATAATAAATCATCCACACGAAAAATTGGAAAATGTGAAAGAGCACATGTCAAATGATGATTATTTTCATGAATTGAAATTTTAAAGTAATTCAATAAAGATTTCACGGTTTGCTTCAAATTTAAACTCTCTTGGACTTCCTAATTCCACTATCAATGAAATAATTTCATTGACTTCGAACTTGGTTCAAGACATATATTCTATTATCATTAATACCATTAGCAGCTTAGAATTAGCTTGCTGCCGCAGTACGATATGCGAACATATACCATAAGTGCTTCTCAGTCTATGACAGCGAAGAGTTTCAAAGAAATATAAAAGATGTAAGAAGGTTAAGGAGTCTGAATTTTATGTGCAACCTAAGCAACTGCCAACTAATAAAAGATGGGACCAAAGATTTTGCTGCAAAAATAAAAAATATAAAAAATGTCTTGTTCAAAATACTTATCAATACATTCCAATCTTGACATTGACTGTTCCTGATAAAAATTTTATGAATGAAAATGAAAGTATTATAAAGGCTCTTAATCATACTCAGAATAAATTGCTTTATTTTGTATCTTTTGTAGATTACTTTATGCATTATAGGCCATTAATAATGGTTTACTTAAAAGATTTAAGTAACGTACATACGTTCTATCTAATAAAACACATTTTAAAAATAGAGAATGAGATCTTCTTCCTATGTAAATATTTTGTAAACAAAGGTTTTGACAAATTTCATAATTGTTTTGAAGTTCAAGAAGATTTAATTAACCATGAGATCAATATGTTGAAATTGGATAGCATTTTGAATGTAAAGACATGCACATTAGTAACATCCAGAAAAACAAAAAAAATTTATGTTGTAAGAAAATTCTGAATTAAATTTATGTTATTATTAAGATTATATAACCAAAATTAATTTAAACTGGATTCACATTCTTTTGAATATTCTCAATAATAATTTTGAAAATGAATATCTATATGAATATAAGCTATGTAAAACATTAAAATAATTAATATTATTAATAAATTTATATTACAATCACATATATAATTTTAAATTTATTTATTTACCCTTTCAGCGAACATAATATTATATACTTCATAATAGGGTATTACATCTATCGGTTGCTATACATATTTATATGAAATTGTTGTCATGGTTACAATTTTGTAACATATAAGATTAATACCGCTCTTGCTTAAACCATTTTCATACATTTTGTGTTATTAAGAATATACCTGATGAATTGAATACTTTTATATATATATAGAAGTATACAATTAATAACATTACTTTATAAACAATGCTTACACCAATTGCTTATAGAGTATATGCTACTTTCATATAAAAGACTTTCATAATTACCTTTATCAAATTTAATAAAACATTTATGCATTTGATATACAGCAAATCTATAAAATTTATAGAAAAAAAAAAGTGGATTTATATGAATAGGAAATTTGTACTAAACTTATTCCTTTATTTTCAACTGTGTACGTTATAACCGAAAGTACATTATAAACGTGAACTTTATAAGCGGGTTGCACTGTAGTTAGATATGAAAATTTATTGAAATTATACCGAAAGATTTTACCATGTGTGAATATTATTCTTTAATTATACAAAACTACAATGTCTTAGTTCAGTATTTCGTTTAGAGTATCTGCGATTGGATGCTTATCACATAATTTAATACAAAAAAAGTTTCCAGCTGTTATTTTTATCAAGGCCAACCAGGTGTTTTAAACCTACATATACCATTCATCATTACGATAATGGAGGCCAGCAATAATAAAACTCATCCCCTTAGTCATTTTTCTATTTTGCATAGAGTATAATATTTTAAAGTTATCGTAAGTTGAGTCAGACACACATTTTGATTTATTATTGTATACGACCTAATGTAAATGAAAACGTATTCTACAATGTACGAGTCTTATTTTCGTACAGCTTACCGCGATGTTTTTAATTTTTCATATTATACATTCCATTTTTTGGTGTAAACAATAATTTAAGAATTGTTACGTACACAATGCTCATGTCTGTAACTACTTGGTTGTTGGAATCTAAACAATCTTTGATTTAAGCATTAAAACATCTTTTATTATGTTTGCTTTACACTCTAGAGCAGTGGTCGCCAAGCTCAATAATTAGAAGTGCTACTTTGAACGGTTTTACTAAACAAGCTAATAAACTTAAAGTATTTTTCTCACCTTTCGTATTCACCAATATCAACACTTCTGTCTGACACAATTAATAAAATTTAATTTAATTCAACTATTTCTTGAAATTATTGAATTATATTACACTAATAAAGTATTGCGATCGACCATACATTTTAAAACACAAACTGCATAAAATAAAAAAAGTCTGTGTGTCCACCGTTCTCTTTACGCCATACGAAAACAGTTTGGTCGTCCCAAAGCTCAAGAGCCTCTGGAGATATGTTCTCTCAATTTGTACAAAAGCTAAGCAAGCTCGTTGGCTTTGCAAATTTATTGAAAGGTGGGGAGAGAGTTTCATTCAGGAATTGTTTAAGCTAGGAAGTTAAAATAGTAAAATTCATATAAAACTCTTTGCCACCCTCCCCCCCCCCCCCCCAAAAAAAAAAATTAAGTCCCTTGTTCGAGCCTTTCGGATACGTTGTCCCCATCCCTGCTCTGAAACAAACACACCTGTTTACATATTCTATCAACAATTTTTTGAAATGAGTCCACTATTACATGTAAATATATTAATTACAAGTTTCGGAATAAGTGATTCCTGAAATCCGCCCAAGTTTTTGAAAATTTCAGGTCGTTCACAGTTTTTTATTATTAAAAAGAAATAAAGCAAAATTAGATTACTACTAACTACTTTGGTACGTAACTAAAATGTTTGGTCGACTTCATAAACGTAAAATCGATGGTTTCTAATAATCACTGCTCAATATGTCAAGAGCAATGTCTCTAGTTCAAGGCTTTATTCCCATTCTAGAAATCCATGATTTATATGCCAAGAACTATGTACATCGGTATTATCACTGCACACAATCAATACGAAATCCTGATAATAGTGTGCAGGTGCAGGCTTCGTATTATGTCTATTTAATCGTAATTCTCCATTGCCTGTAATTCAGGAAATTATTGCAGGAAAAGTTAGCAGTCGACAGCGTCTGAGCCAGCTTGTTCCCGGCAAAAAGAACAAATGATAATACAAAGGAGTATAGGCTCAGCCATCATATTTGCACTGCTTTGCACCAAGAATAACTAGGTCAAATGTTTCCATAAGACGGAAAGGTAGTTTTGATATAGTACATACTTCCATAGTGTGTACCCGTGTTTCTGGAATATACCGAGAAAAATCTCATCTATAATTGATGATATTAGGTAGTTTTGTGCATTAAATTGAATTAATGTGCATGTGTCATTTCTTATAGCACTTGGAACTTTGAAAGGCAAATATGAACCGGATGGTATAAATCTACTCTTCTATTAAAGAGAAGCGAAGAGGAACAAAATTAAAAAGAATCTTTCTTTGAACATTTAGAAATTATATCGAATAACTACCTCTTAACGATTGAGAGATTTTACCGGGAAGGTCATCTATGAGAAAAAGATGTGGCTGGGTTTTAAGAAATCAATAAGCTGCTTAAACGGAGCGATAATCTGAAAACTGTTAGAACTTTAAATTGAAGGAAAACCACACGAAATATCCAGCCAGGAATTGATCGCTATCATATCTATTGCAATTGAGAACATTACAGTTGAAAAACCTTCAATGGAAAGGAGATTTTGAAAACTTTGTTGGATTAGGTCCGAAGGGGGTGTTTCGAATTGCATAGAACCATCAGAGGGTGTATAATGGAATTATCCGAAATATTCATACGGTGGTATAGTGTATTGGCGAGGATTCCGTCAGAAGTGCGTTCCTGACCCGAATATCATTGCTGCGAATCATAGCAAAGCATGAATTAAAAAAAATCCGCATTATAGCCAGGTTAAAAAACTTTATGATTAAGTATTTTTTTTGAGTGACACATGCGTGTTGTGGCTTAATTACTATCTAATTCTCTAGTGCATTAAAAATTAAGAAGAAATTATCACACCTGCATGAATTTCAAACCTTTTTTCGTTTAAACAATTAATTTTAAGCGCGAACCAGAATAGATGCATCGTAGTTGAACTGCAATATTAACATATTGAAATTAATTGCAATGAAACAGAATGAACCGCAAGAACAATGACAGGGTTGATGTCCGATTTTTTAACAATAGATTACATTACAGTTAAAGTACAATTAATCATATTGCACGTTAAAGGACGTGTTATACCGCTTTTATGTGCCAACCATACCACCAATCGCGCTATGACTCCGCCAGCATTATAACGATTCGAAATTAACTTGGGAAAGTTTCAAACTTTATATTTCACCGATTTCAGTATCGAAATTTAGAGAAAGCAGTGTACGGGTATTATCAAAAAAATATACTGCAGCCACGATCGGCTAACATACAAAAAACTTTAAGAAATGTGTTCAAGTATATTAGGAATGAGTTTCGAGCTAAACGTTCTAGTGATAAATATGCTACGAATCGAGTGAGTCCTTCCTGCACCTCGCATGTGAAAAACGAATATTTTACCTTAGATGACTTACCTAGTTCCAAATTTAAAATTTAACACTGATGATTCTGTCTTTCACTTCCGAATAGCAAATAAATGAGATTCCTTAATAAAGGACAAACTACATACACACTCCTTATTCTACTTGATCCCCAACTAGAATATAAATCGGAGTTCAGAATTTCATCTGGGGAGTATCATACTATTAGCTTACAGCCGATCGTTACTGCGATATGTTTTGTAAACAATTTTGTTACTGCATAACGTATATAGTCAAACTCCGTTCTGGAAAATTTTGGCACAAATTTACGTATGAGGAGGACTAATCAGAATACGCGTGTTAATGACTTTCATATGTGAGCCGACTGATGGATTTCACTCACCAATGAACACAAAACTAATAATAATAATAATAATAATATTTATTCATTGATAATTTCGATTATAAACTTGTGTCGTATATGGCCAGAGATTAGACAATAGTCTTTACATCTTTGCTTTGCGCCGTATACCTATGACTACCTATTCCGAATTCTTTTGAAATTGATGTAACGGTTTGATAGGAAAATTCAGATAAAAACCTATTTCTACAAACCTAATTTCGCTCAAAATTTCTCGTGCAACAGATTCTTCTGATTTCCAGTTGTAAATAGATCATTGCAATATTTTAACGACTGTCTCTTGCGGCTACCTTAAATACTATCTAAGTTTTCTTAATATTCACTGTTTTAACTGCAATAAATATCTTGAATCGCTCAATGCTATCCGTCAATACGCGAACCTTTTTTCTTTTAATGGCCATTGTATGGAAGATACGCGAAGGAATAGTCTGACGTTTGTGTGACCTTCTCGCATGTGAAGGGAGGCGAGAAAGAATGCCGACTTTATGTCGTTTTCGGGATTAAGCTTAGGATATAATCCGAAGATTTATATGTACATGAGTATAAACTACAGAATACTCAACTCTACTTATGTATATAATATACGGCATGACTGATCATCGTCAATTTTTTCATTTGACCATAATAAACACATTAGCTGTAGACTAATTCGCTGTGATGTTTGAACTCCAAGCTGTTGAGACAAAAAGCAAGCAAACTATAATATGTATGTATGTAGATACGAACTCTTATATTAAATCCCATCTGGAATATAATTTAAAATACGATATCATTTTCATATAGCAAACTTTTCATTTTTTTGTCTTTACGGATTCATCCAGAAATTTAAAATACACAAAGCATTCAAAATATATACATACACATGAAAACATTTATATGATGAAAATGCTTTCTCGGCTTAAACAAGTTCGTGAAGTATACTGTCTTGGTAGTATACTTTAGTAGTATACAACAACATTTTTTGATGCCATTTTTCTTTTAGTTAAAAATCTCAGAAAATCAATTTCAGATTCTGTGCATCCGCAGCTAAAAGAAATTTGTTTTCTCTTTAATATGAAAAAAATATAAAGGCATTCAACAAAAGAACATGAAGCAACAATAAGCTGAAGAGCATTTAAGGCGGTTTTTTCGATTTATGATTCTTATAGGTGACATTTTAACTACATACAAATGTAACCCAAAACGAAATTTACCTGTTAGTTTCCTAGGTAGCAATAACCATTAATTTTTCAGTAAATCATGAATATGTACATGAGTGTGATTCTTTTCCTCTTTTCTTAAATATTGCCGTCTTATTTACTCCACGCTAACCATACGCGAAATTACCAGTGAATATACCAGGTAGTTGAGAACAAAATTAACCGGAATACTACGTGTGAATTTCATCTGATAGTTGACTGGTAAGTTAAAACTTTGTGATTGCCCATGGCATTCAACGTGTTAAGAACACTAGGACAAGGATTAAAAATTTTAAGAGAAAGTTGGAGTGTAGAGTGTAAAAAACTTTAGACTTAGAACATATTCCGAACCAATTGTACCAGGAAAATAAAATTTGGTTACTGTATATAGGATTATAAGTGGAGTCTATTGAATTTCAAATGTTTGAGAAGAGTGATGAAGCACAGAAGTACGGGGATTTAAAAAATAATAATTTTTTTAGCTCAGAAACCAGATATACCAGATATAATCTGAAAAATTTGGCACAGTCGGTTTTTAGCAGAAAAAATTGTTGATGGTGGGAGCAGGTGGGATGGAGAAAATTCGATTTTTTTATTCTCGGAAACCGCAGAGGATAGAAAGCTTAAAACTGACGACTATATAGAGAAAAGAAAAGTTTTTGAAAGAGTGCAAGGTACGTGGACGCGGGTTAATATCTCAGAAACGGCTTAAGCTAGAAAGTTGAAACTTAGTACCCATATGTGTTATACTATAGGAGTAATTAAATTTAAAAACAAACTAAGATTTTCGTTAGCGTACATAGGCGGAGTTAAAAAGAATTTTATTAAAAAGGGGTTTTCACTATTTTTACGAAATTCGTTGCATCTTTCAGGCATCTTAATAATTACATGCTGCTAGAAAATTTTTTCTTAATTTAGTGTCACAAGGGACTGGGGAGTAAATTGATTGTGTACATTTTCACGACTTCTGACATATTTCTTATGTCTAATGAGATATCGAATTTTCTTTTACTTCCGAAGGCTTTATATGCAATAGGAGAAAACAGATTCAAGATTGAATTTTCGATACTACACACACTAGGGGAGTAACGGACTTTTCAAGTTTTCACGAATTCCGAAAAATTTTCTATGTTTAATAAGACCGAATTCTAAATTTAAGTGTTTGTACTTACTTGAAGTATCAACACCATTGCCAGGTGGACATTTTTGATAAACTACATCGCCGGCTGGTGTTGGAGGCCAACAGAGGATTGAATCGAAAGTCCAATTGCAATAGAGTCCTGAAAAATCAAAAGCATTATGTAATAATAAAATTATCAATGTTATTGCTGTTCAGTGCTTTATATGTGTAGTTCAAAAGTGTCGTATGAATTGGGGTATTATAGATTAATTCTTAATGGAATTCCTAAATTAGAGTTATGTTGAAATTATCAATCCCCTCTTTTGAATCGCAAACAGTTAGTTGATAAATGTCGAATAAATATATGACATGAACATTCTCTATAATTCCCATTGTATTGATCATACATATATTTAATTATGGTACGTATCTCACCCACATACCTATATTTTGCTCCTGTAGAATTTGGAAACAAATTAACCGTTTGACCGTTTTTTAACTGGCTGTAGATTGACGTAGTTATCACTTGAAAATATTTATAAAGCCCACAATCAGAGAGTAATCCAATAGCTTCAAAGAGCATTTTATAATCCGCATTTTACAGGATGTCCTTGTTTGTCCGATACTCGGCAACTCTGTGGATCAAAGGAATCCTTGTCTGCAGTATTAACCCATATACTGTGAATCCCTTGTAAATAATGCAATGGAAAAACAATGAAAGGACAAAACATTCAACAGTTCTGTCATGTCTGTGGACAGGAAAGGTAATTGGCCGCTTTGCATGGATGGGTGCCACGCTTAAATATTTACACTTCCTGTCATTCTGCTAATTTCTCGCTTTTATCGGTCGCCTGAAATTGTTGAAAGCGGGTCGTTCAACTGTTCTCTACGTATAATATATATGCCAATTATAGTCCTAACTCCTGTATTGTTGGTCAGACATTACTCCTCTGACCTGTTTTCCTTTCGCTAGCTTCAATCCGTGGGGGTATACTAGACGACGCATTATACATCTTTTACAATTTCGTGCAGTGGCATAGCCGGAACTATCGTTAAATGATTAATTTTTCACGAGTCCACCATTCGATCGAAAGTATGTAAATGTACATGCATGTGTGTACTAAAAAGGGTCGTAATTATCAGCTGTTTTATGGAACACTAGGACTATTAAATATTCAATTTGCATCTTTGCAATATTCATGGAACTAGTCGTATGTACAGTGTTTACATTCTTACCTTACATTTTGAGAGAGTTTGTAAATTTAAAATAAATTTAATTACACTAGATTAATTTTAAGCTTTTTCACATCAAAGGTTTTCACCGCACACAGTAAAAATTCTTTGTAATTTTACAATATTTAATGTAATAAAATTATCCCCATAGGTGAAATTACCATTACGTAATTAAGTTTTTTTCATGAAATACTATTTCTATTTCAAAAAAATTTAAATTACAATAACTCGTACGGAAAGCTAAATTTCAAACAATGGATAAATATGAAATGCGCCGATTTATAATTTTTTGTACAGATATTATACTAAGAATTGTAAGGACGGAAATCTTACGGTAAATTTCCGCTTACACCAACGACAGTGCTATAGAACCAAAATACCGAAAGAGAGCTATAATATAAAAAAACATCATGTATTTTTATATAACCGATATAGTTCGCAGCCAGTGCATGTTCTGGCCAGTATATAGTCCAAAACGATCGAACACAAATGGGGCAGTCGGCGGCGTCAGTGAGTAGCCGCGGGTCGAGGTAAAACTCCTCCCAAAGCGAAAGCTGACGCCAATTTTGAACGAACTGACCTATTGTTTGAGTCTGTGGCTTATAGAAGTCCGTCAAATCCTTAGGCTCAAAGTACTTCAGAGGAGCTACGACGCTACGGTTACTCCTGGCCATGCTGAAGAAGTCTAAGGTCTGTGGCTTATAGAAGTCCGCTTAGATCAGCCAACCAGTTCCCGTGAACATAGCCACGGAACCGTGCTCCACCAAGACTAAGACGCCGAGAGAAAAACGCAAGACGAAGAGGCGGCGCGACCGAAGATCCCAAACGGAACGCAGACGGCCACCCGAGGACGATGACCTAGGGACCCGAGGATCTTGGAGGACACCAGCGGCGGTACCGAGCAAACGCACGAGAGAAAGCACACACGGAACAACGCAACGCAGCGCCATGCGACGCACAGAGCTACGCCACGTACGAAGCAACGCAACGCAGCGCCATGCGAAGCACAGAGCTACGTCCCCCCACGAAGCCACGCAACGCAGCGCTACACACCGAGCTACGCCACGCACGAAGCCACGCAACGCAGCGCCACGCGACGCACAGAACTACGCCGCGCACGAGCAACGCAACGCACGGAGCCATGCAACAGTGCCCAGCACGAGGCTTCGCAACGCACCGAGCACCGCAACGCAGAGAGCAACGCGACGTGCCCAGTAACGCAACACGACGGACAAAGCAACCGAATATCATAACGTCTAAAGCCAGAAATACATGTGCATATATCTGCATGCAGCGCGGCAAAACTGATTTAGAACGCATGAGTTTAAGTGCGACGAAATACACGGTCACACTGCATGCAGCGGAGCGCTGCAAGATGTCTCTACTTCTACTTTTGCGGTGCAGCGGCAGTATTATCACAACTTCAGGTTGAAATTTACAAACACAGAAACATGAAAAAGTGGTTCGACAGGTAATGTTTAGTAGTAATTTTGTACCTGTGGAGAGGAGTATTAATGAAGGGGCGTTTCATGGAACTAGGAAAAAGTATATTTGAGACAAATACAACCAAAAGATCTGCCAAAAAATTCTGCACATCTGTTTCACATGCAGGGATGCCTGCATTGCTGCATGCATATATTCTGCACATGTATTTCAGGCTTAACTCATATGAAATCGTAAATGTATTAATAATTAAGAATAGTAAGAAACACATGAATAAATAAGATGAAGTCAACCAAATAAATTTTTGTAACGAACCCTTGGCGCCCGATGAGCCTACCCCGGAAATCGAGTCGTTACAGAATAAATCATGAGTAGTTTTTTTTTCAAATTATATTATAATTAGTAGGTAATAACTGCCAATTTGGTTTATATGCTATTTCTAATGAAAGTAGGGGAAGGTGCTGTACCTCGGTACAAATTTAACATTTACCCTTAAATCTATTAAACCAATAACAAATGAAAATTAGGAAATAGTACATATGAAAGCTTATTTGGTTAACCACAAAATTCATTATAGCTGGAACTGCTGTGACTAAATTTGGTGGATCCTGAAACGGTTTTTGGATTGAACCTCAAACGGACCAAGGTACAACTATAGGTTGTACCTCGGTCCGCTGCTATTTGTACCTTGGACCATATAAAAAATAATTCAATTTTAAAGTCGAAATCCTGAGTTATATTATAACATTCTTTTATTTAATTTAATTTGTTTTTCTTTGAAAAAAAAAAAAATCTAGTAAAGTTATAAATTAAAAAAAAAGAAGAAAAATTCATAATAAGAATAAGCAACTTTAGAAAATGGCCTGTCTAGCTGAAATAAACAGTAGTATAAAAGAGCATTCGCTGCTGTCTGCTCCAAAATCCCCCCCACTACCTCTGAGGATGTAATTTCAGCAAGAAAGTCCCTTTTGGTTACAATTTTTTTTTAATGTATGTAGCTTACATAGTCCAAGGTACAACCAAAAAAACGGTCCAAGGTACATCCCATCACCCATTACTACAAACATATTTTTTTTAATTATTTCTAATGGTAAGGAAGGATTAAATTTACGGTCAATACCACGATGAATTAGTTGTCTTAGTTTGCTTAGTTAAAACTGCTATATCGTAGAAATAATTATACACGACTTAGAAAAAAAAATAACTGAACTAACAAATGAATACTTTTATGTCCAAAAATCACTTCTTTTGTTTTATCTGAATTCAATTATTTCTAGGCTAACTTTAATGAACTGAAACTAAAGCCTACGCATTTGGCAATCTTTCATTGAAGAAACTTTTTTTCCAGCAGCTAAAGTTTAGTTGGAATTGACGTTTGAACCGAGGTACATTTGGTCCAAGGTACAGCACCAACCCCTATTTACTTATATAATTTTATAGTTTTTACATTTTTCGTAAATAAAATAACTTTTTTGGATATAAACCGTTCTGGTTTGATAACAAGAGATTACATCTTATATTTATTACCAATAAGAGCCGTTATTACGACCTTCGGTTAAAATTTAACCAGAACTTTGAATGTGAGTTTCGTATGAGCATCTGTCAGTTAAAGTTTCAGTTAGAACATTACTGACGATCGTAGGAACGGGCCTAAGTCAGGCCCGTGAGCACGGGGGGGGGGGGGGCATTGGCCTATTTTCATATGGAAGTGAGGACCTTTTTTTTACCTTTTTTTTTTTAGGTCATCACGTGTATTTCCATTTTGTTCTATGAGACATTATCTAATATATAAAATAAACTCACATAAATGGTCGAGCGGTACGGAAATCTACACCTGTGAACCGTTTCCTCCCAAATTTTGCATGGACATTCTCGAGACTACCGGACATTTCGCGAACATTATTATATATTCCCGAAATCAGTGGCTTGCGAGTTATTTCAACATTTGAGTTTTTTAACAAGTTCAATCAGATGAACCTGACTTAGAATTAAAAATTTACAACAGGCAGTCGTAGCCGAGCGGGTAAGACGTCTGACTAGAATTCAGATGATTCCCTCTGGGAGCGTATGTTCCAATCCTGCCGAACGCGAACATGTGTAATTATTTTTTTTATTTATTTGTTTCGATTTTACTACCGGCTGCGAAAACGTGACGGGAGTAACAGGGGTGATGAAACATAATTATATATTCCCAAAATTGGGGGTTCGCAAGTTATTTCAACATTTGAGTTTGATGAAGTATGGAGGATGGTGGATAGAGAATGGGGGATGAATGCAATTTTTCGTTCTACAAAATCTACGTATTAGACTTTTATTTTCGAAACTTTCGATTTACATTAAAAATTATGAAAATTAATTTACATTAGGTACTTGCACAATTTACATTTTAAGTTGTAAAATTCTATATATGATTTGTTTTAGAAATTACGTTACTTTTTCCTCAACCTTATGTTTACTACTAGGCATGTGATTTTACAAAGCCATGTATATATCTATTACATTTTCGAACTTAAGTTTTACAGGAGAAACACATGTGGTTTTGACCATTGTAAATTTACAATTTCTTATGTTGGTAATTATTCAGTCATAACGATATGCAGGGTTTCAACTTCGTAACGAGGTTGCTAGATTGGTCGTAGAGTCGTTCGCATCCGACTTCGCTTTGGTGGGACGCCGACCAACTTTATAAAGACCCAGTTCTTCATAGACTCTTCACGTCAGTTCAGAGTAAGACGGCAGAGTTATCGCACTGTCGGTGATGTTCCTCGTCTTCCCTCCGGTGACTCCGAACCATACCAAATTACTTTTGATCCCTACCCAACTTATAAATTAATCCTAATCCTACTACTATGTAAAATTCACGTTCCTTAACCTAATTACTGTTGACTCTTAATCTTACAAATTACTTTTTCTAAATTCCTTATATTTTTAGGTGAGTGGAAGATAAGTGTGCGTCAAATGCTCCGCAAAGAACACTCTAGAATCTAGATCAACAGGTAGGTCGTTTGGAGGATTTCGAGTAGTAACTATAATACGATATTAATTCGTATTCTTATCTTCCATTCAGCTTGGACGGAGGACAAAACTGACCGTAACAAATTATGCCCATCTTAAAAGATTTCCGATATGAATATGATACGAACTTTGAAGGTCTTTTGACGAAATCCTACTTGCTAAGTGAGAGTGCTTATTTGTTAACGAAAAATAATTAACTTCTTAATAAATGTGATTTTAAACTTACCAATTTTAGGAACAATGTAGTTGCCATGAATAGCGGCACATGTTGAATTAAGGTAGACAAGAGGTGTTGTCTTCGTGGTAGTTAAAATGGTTGTTACTAAAGTGATATTATTTTCTGCAGCTACATCAGCTTCTGATGATAATGCAGGCACCATCCTTGAAATTAGTGGCACTTTGGTGTCCGAATTGAAGCAACTATTTCTTCCTTTCAAAGTACAATAAGCGAAGTCGACACATTTCTTCTTCTTGTTCTGTTTTCAGCATACAATCAAATCCATTGGTCTTTCGCTAATCCAAGTCTGAAAAGAAAATATAAGGAAAACTAACAGTTTATTATCTAATGGTTATTTAAGTAATAAAATTTTAATTAGCTAAATTATTGTTTGTTTTGATACGATGATAGCAACGACCGTAGGAACAAAGATTTAATTACTATGCCAGTATCAACTCTTTACATTGTATTTGTACTGTACCGACAATATGCATCATAGTGCAGTTTATTTGCAGGAATTGTATGGTCATCTTTAATTACTGGCTAGTACTTTGGAAGTATTACTTCATTTCTTTTACGTTGCCCAGGCTTCTTCAATCCGCGTGATTTCTTTGTCGGCTTCTGAATAAATTAGATAGGAATTTTGGTCTTACCGCCTAACAACTATATTTTTTTCTGTAATTACAAGTTTATCTCAAAAGTGAGCAGTCATCGAAATTGTGCACTAAAAGTTTGTTTAAGAATTGAATTTCTTACATTAGTTAAAAAAAAAGGCTTCAGGACCTTAACACTATTGCTGTAGAGAGCACTATGCAACACTACCAACCTGTTTTCGTTTCTTGTACTGATAGTGAATGCTTTACGAGTACGTACATGGTGAATTTTCAATAAAATTACAGCCTTAATGCATCAAACGCATGGCATGGCAATATTACCATGGCAATCATTGCTATGTAATTCTTAAGAGCTATATTGCCAGAAATGGCATCGTTTAACAGCAACAACAAGTACGAATATTTTATTTTGTTTTGTTCGCGAAATGGCTGAATTGTTGAATTGAAAAGTGATTAAAGATAAAACTATTGAACAACTTATCAATTTTTTTTTTTTTGATGCAATGTCCGAAATTTTGCTTTGCTTCACAACTTGACGCTATCGCTCTTTCAAATAAAAATTGCCTGGGCAATCAAATGCCCACTCATTGCAATTATATGTTGCTACATTGCTAGATTCAGACGCAGAGTAACTCAAAAAATTCTTGCTGGGTATGACACAATCCACATGTGTGTGTACTTTGCAAAAAATGGAATCTAAATTTAGTAGACCTGATATTAAGAATGGAGCAATTTTGCTTCTGATCCCCCTATATACGTTATAATCCGCAGCTATCACAAATATCATGAACGAATCTTAGATCTCCTCGAGATGAACTTCACGCTTACCACATTACTTACACTACAATAATTTCTAAGTCACTGAATTTATTACTCCCGTATAGCAATCTTGAAATTTGCATGTTACTGCCAGCTTGACATGGTGAAACTTTCAACTCTGTAACAATGTGCAGCACATAAGGCAAGGTCGTGAAGTTAAAGCATTAAGCATGTTTAGCCTTCTATGCCAAGTACGCAAACTGCTGCAGCAGTGCAACATATAAGGACTCATGGGACATATATGTGGCTTAACTCATAGTATCGCTATTTTCCCTTTTTGCATATCATCAATTTCTCAGCTTCCACTGTTGTCCTTAGATCCTATCAGAGGCACGACTTCATAGTGTTCTTGGAAAGGCTGCAAGCCATATTGCGAGCGACGGTAGGGTTCGATTGAAACGGTGTAAATTGTTCTTGATTGAACAACTTTTAGGAATTCATTAACGGGGTTGGTTGGTGATCCTAGTGCGGTGAAATTCTTAAGTGGCTCTTGAGAAGGAGCATTCATTATTCAATTGGTTTACTTGCGTATGCTGTATCAGAGGACTAATGATGGTTTGATTTGAATCATACATGGATTTTGTGAGTTTTGTGAAATTTCTTAAGCTCTTTTACGGCTAGCGCATACTGAAGACTAAGCATTTGGCCAACTGTTTAATCACATCGAGCCGTTCAGAATCTTATTTGATCGACGAAACTGTTTAGTCGATGTCCATCCGCACAGTACTCAACCACCGGCCAGTTGTATCAGTCAATTATTATTTGTATCAACCTACCAATAACGCTAGCGGAACATTAATTCTGTAATCTTCAACACACCAGACAGTTCTATTTACATGTAACATACAAGACACGTCAAATGCAGAGATAAAACCGTTTTATGATATTTTAAACTTGGTACATGTGTGCATCCAGATAAGTCGCCAAGCATATGTGTAGTAGACCTCTTTGCGAAAGATAGTCATTCATCGTTGGAAAGGGGTTTATCTTGCATATTCAACTAACTACTTATATTAGTTTTAACGAAACTAAACGGTTATTCAATATGTACATAACAATTTTATATTTTAAAACAAATACATCCTTAATCTTTTTTGATAGTCTAATGTCAAAAAGTCAGTCAAAGTTTACATTTTTATCATGGTGAATTCACGAACGAGCAACGTTTGAAAATTATCTCAATTAATCTGTTTTTTTATTAAAATACAAAATTTGTATGTTCCTATTGAAATTTTCTATGTAAATAGCTAAGGGACTAGCTATGTTCCATTTTTCTAAATTGATTGCGATGGAAAAAATCGATAGCCTGAGCGCAACTTTATTATTTTTTGGTTAGTAGTTCGGGACGCGTTTAAAGTTCAGAAGCAATGTAGGTTAATATGAAATTGACAATCTAAAAAATAACTTTCGTGAATATGTACACAATCGCATTACATCCCGTTAGTGGTTGAATATTTAGAAGAATGTTTCTAGGCGCCTATATAAAGAGCCCGCAGAAGTAAAATAGCTAGATTTGTCTAAAAGTTTTAACGAAGTTCGTGATGGGTTTCACAGACATTTTCCTTACTCAACCTCTGAACGCCAATAAAAATCTAAACTTTTTTTTGCTTTAATTATTCTAGTAGCGCATCTACAAATATGTAGGGGAAGGTGCTGTACCTTGGACCGAATGTACCTCGGTCCAAACGTCAATTGCAACTAAACTTTAGCTGCTGGGAAAAAAATTTCTTCAATGAAAGATTGCCAAATGCGTAGGCGAAGTGATTTTTGGACATAAAAGTATTTATTTGTTAGTTCAGTTATTGTTTTTTTTCTAAGTCGTGTATAATTAATTTTTGATGAATGTTTTCACAGTACATTTTGAATTGAAAATACAAGGTTTTCCGGTAAATACTGTTAAATTTATTTTGTGTGACGTTTCGGACTCGACTGAGTCCTTTATCAAACTGATCGACAATATCGTGTATAATTATTTCTACTATATTGCAATTTTAGCTGGTAAGACAATTAATTCATCGTGGTCTTGACCGTAAATTTAATCCTTCCTTACCATTAGAAATAATTGAAAAAAAATTAAAAATCTGGACCGAGGTACAGCACCTTCTCCTACTAATTTTAAATTTTCTGGCATAAACCGTTTGAGTTATTCTATTCATTACGATTTTACGATAAAATTCAAAATATTTTCGTTTCTACTCCCTTTAAAAAACGCTGCCCTCTCCTCCCACTCATACCCTCAACCCCTTAAACCAGATACCAGTCGTAGGGGCTCATCAAATCTACCCACCATAAAAATTTCATGATAATATCTCAACGGGCTTGGGAGCTACGCGCCTTCAAACGATTTTGCGCACGACGTACAAACGGATTTTTTTTTGGGTTTACTAATCTTAAAACGTGAAACTACAAAATTTCAGGGTAACAATTTTTTTTTAAATTTCAGGTCGATCACAACACTTTATTATTAAAAAATAATAAGATAAATTAAAATTTATTATAAAAAAAGTTGAAGGTACAAAAATTCAAACACTTATGTATAAGTTTCTCCCATTTGAAAATATGATAATATGAAAAGGTGTAACAAGTTAATATTTCTGCAATCAACTCATTGTAAAAATAGAATATAAATCAGAGTTTCGTATTCATCTTCAGTATGATATCAAAAGGCTGACGTAACTCTAGTACCAATATTTTCTTTAAAACAAAGATCTTTAAGTCATATCTATATGACTGTTAAATCAGATCGGTCAGGTGCAGATACCTTTCATACTCCATCAATTTACCTGCCAATAATCAGCTACAATATTGGTATTAATTTTCTAAGGATTCCTCTTGAAACTTGTTGACGTCATAGTATAATACATTTCTGTCATCTTGCTAAAACAGATTTTGTCCTTCATCGCTAAGAAAAAATGCCACAACAGAGCAGATTGCATAACGTACATACATACCACTAAGATGTAAAGGCGTCTTTTATTTGTTCCCTGTTTGTTCTGGAACTGGCAGATGAAATGATACGAAGGGAAATATTATAATGAAGAATGAAATATTGTTCAAATGTTTGGTGTGCTTTTGGCAATAATTCCAATTTAAATTGAAATAAATACGATAAGAAGCGTATAATTAGGACAATAAATAAGAGTATCGTTGAAAAGTGGATACAGCAGTGCTTGAAACTAAATGAATTTAAGTACAAGACGAAAAGCTTTGGGTAAGAGATTTAGCAAGACCCCATTAGTATACCTGTTTTTTATACTGTGATATCGAGATGACGAAACGTAACGCAATTTTGTTTATAAGTCAACATACTTGGTCTTATTTTTTCAAAAAGGGTCTATGAGCTAGCTAGCTGTTTTGATTAGGTAATTACTTCTGGAATTTCTCCCAAAAAATTTGACGTTCACCGTTCAGACTGTTGACAAATCTTTAACAAATTTTCTTCTAATTTCAATAATAGCACAGGGTGTTTGTATAAAGAGTCGACAAATGTAATTACTTGGCATGTAAAATTTTTTACAGTTCTTCTGTTTTGGAAACAAACAAAAATTTCGAAATTATTTTTATCGCACTTACATGTAGAAAAATCCCGTGTAAGTAAAAACCGAATAGATACTCAAACCCCCTGAGGTTCATTATTAATATTTTCAGGTTAACTCTAACTGGAACTTTAACCGGAAGTTTTGTGTGAAAATCAGTCAGTTACAGTTCCAGTTAGAACGTAGCTGAACATTTTTGGAACGGCCCTAAAAGATATACATTTAAGCAACCTCTCTGTAACAACCAGGTTGAATATATAAAAATGCCGAAAACGTTTTTTTTCGAACCCACGTAAGTAGACAAAAGTTCGTTTTTAGTTCGTGTAATTTGGAGTGGACAATACGTCTGCATCGTTCGCTGTCTATCAGCGAACTAATTTTGTTTTTACAGAAAAAAATAGTGTTATAGGTTTTCAAATTATTTGAAACTCATAACTATTAAAAATCAATATTTTTTTCTTTGATTTATATTCTAGAAATACCAATTAATTATACTATCTATGATACTTTTCAAACAAAACTGACTTCATATATTAATAAAAAAAATTAACATTTTGTAAAATGTGATCTATGACCTTCTTTAAGATTTTTTCTAGCATTATATTAATGAAAAAGACATGTTAATTATTCAAGAAATAGGTAATGTGCGTTTAAAAAACTCGAATTTACGCATTTTAAAAAATGTTCAAGGGTTGTTGTTCTAATAGCATTTTTTCCAAATCAGTTTTGAATTTTTTCTTTATGGAAGACCTAGTTTACATACCAGCTAATAAAGTGGAGCAATTTTATTTGGTTTTTTTGTTGCCATTAACGTGAAATATTGACAAGAGATTAGTCCTAAGCCTTAAGCCTTAAGTCTAAACGATTTTTGCATTTTGTTAAAACTTGAACGATACCTTATGGAGCCCGTACACGAACAATTTTTCCAGCAATTAATTGCCCGGCGACTGTTGCCAAAACTAGTTGAGCGATTAATGCAGAAATACCGGGCAACATCGTGCTAGTTGCGAAAATATTGCAGCAATTTGGCAATACTTTCACATATTGCTGCAATTCCTCGCCATAGAGTTGCTGTATTTCCACTAATTTGGAAAATTCCGAGCAATTGTTCTCGTTCGATGATTCAGTTGTCAAGTTTTGTTTTAAGTTTTGGTTTTATTTGTCAAGTTTCGTGTGATAACGGATTAGAATTCAAATATTTCAAGTTTTATTTTAAGTTTTAGATTTATTTTTCAAATTTACTTTCGTGTTGTTCATATACAAAGTTGTCCGTGTATGGTGTCATTGCTAAATTGCTGAGTATTGCTCCGTATCGCTAGTGACTGCTGAGCAACGAGTTGACCAACAATTGCTCCATATTGTCAATTGCCGATGCTGCTGAAAGTTGCTGTATGTTTTCGTGACGTCAAAATTGACTGGATTGCTGCAAATTGAGCAATTTTAATCGCTCGTGTAAAAGCACCACTACAGCACTTTAATATTAAAAAAAGTTCGTTTTTTCCCGTTTATATTTAAAACCTTTACAAGGAAAATTGAGTTCGATATCTCAAGGCCCCAGAAATAAATCGAAATTTGGAAAAATATACACAGCCACTTTACACTTTCTTATGGGTTGATATCTTGATGACTAAAAAATATAATAAAATTCGTGAAAATGTGAAAAGCACTTTTCATTGACATTTCTTACTCCACCTCTGTACAAGGGAAATTGAATTCGATATATTATTAAACCCAAAAAGTAAATCGGAATAAGGGGTTGATAGCTTGATGATTGGAAGGTACAACGAAATTCCGGACATTTTTTACTGCACCTCTGTACGCCAATAAGAACCTGAATTTGTTTTTGCTCTAATTAATCATGAACAAAATTTGCAACCAGTAAATATTTTAAAGTTCTCAAGGACACTTGAAAGCAGAGTACGCCCTCAACGCACTTAATTCGTTTGAATTTATTAAAATCAAATTGTCAGTCTTAATTGATACATAGCCATATTCGTTCGCTCCAGTTTTGTGCGAAATTGTACATTATCCTTTGGAATGGCTTTACCCCAGTAGTTGGGCAAAGTGGGCACTTTGAAGTATGTATAGAAACGATTAGATATCTTTTTTATCAGCAGCAATGATTAAATTTCACGAATTATGACCATGGATACACAGCTGTATACAGATCATGGTATTGAAATCATAGTATGTATTGAAACTAGCTGCACATGATATGCACATATGTTATGAATTGACAGAATGGCACAAAATTTATCGAATTCTGTATACCACGAAACAGGTTTAAAAGTATATACCAGTTTCTTTATATCGTATATGCTTAGTATTGGGTGATACACAATTGGTATTGACGATATTATGATATCAATACCAGCAGTGTATCCATGGTACTATCCCAATTTTATAACCTGGACAAGTCGGCGTGAAATTTTTGTTGTACACGTTCGTGGACGCAATTGGCCCACAGTTTCCCGAACCCTTCTTTCGGCTATTTTCACTTTTTTCAAGTCGAAATAACCTCGGTCCACAAAACACTGCCACCGTACAACATCAAAAGGCGAATGTAATACTAGTTGTGTTTGTTAACGCAGCCACCCTTAAAAGTTAACCAGGAGACTATTTGCAAAGATAATTGCTTACGAGGCGTTCTTGAGATTTCTTTACTGTAATTAAATTTGTTTTGATGAATGCACTGACTTCGTACAAAAGAGTTGATTTTTTCCTTACAGAAACCTCTAGCACTAAAAACGAGTAATACTATACAGATTTTATTAATTTAGTGTGTATACAAATTAGACAGTAAAACATGATCTTCCCCACAAATTTGTAGCAATTCGCAGAGCTATTGAACGTGCAGCTTTACGGATGTTGTTAGGCTTTAAATCAAGTCGGTTGTTATTGTTGGTGTATTATATCTAGTAATTGTTAAATTTTTTTGGCCGGACAGAGTGTATTACCTCAGATCTTAGTCTTAAATTTTTCATCATAGGCCTGATTACGATCGATTTATTTAGTGTATACCCGATATTAGCGCTCTATAATTTCTAAACGACTTACACACTCCGGGATATTGCTCGTAGGATTATTTCTTTTTACACCAGCCGAGATTATTTCTTCTGTTTACTTTAAGCTCTGTGATTCAATTCAGGAACCAGAGTGTGTTCTGAAAGTAAACATTTTTCGCATTTTCTTGCAGTGGCAAACTAAAGTTTTTCTTTTCCATGACTTTAACGGTTCAGCATGGAGGCGTATGGATGGATTTTTTACGACTATCTTTTAGTGCACGATTCTACGTTTATACGAAATATCGCAATTCACAAGTAATGAAGGTTGTAGCGTTCGCTTATTTATTCTTAAGACGATTGCATTTAAATGATTTTCCATGTGCCACTATAGTACTCAAATGATTGAAATCACCCGTTGCAAATATACACATTACAGTCAGTCAAAAAAGTCTCCGTACAAAGACATTGTTGCTCTATGTTAAGCAAAAACAACTTACAATTAGTTTTAAAATAAAAGTGAGATTAAGTTAGAGCAAAATTCATTCACCGTTTCGGGTAGTTCTCATATTTTTGAAACACATGCTCACGAGTGTTGGTTGATAACTTTAGAACGCAACACTGTTTTAAAAAAATTTCATTCACTTTCCTACAAGTGTTAATTAATTAAAATTAATTAATGGTATTAGTAAAAAAAAATACATGAATAATTATTCATGTATTTTTCAACTGAATCGTTAAATTTACATGAAAAGGCTCAAAAACATACGCACCATTTCGTGTAAAATTAACTAGATATATATAGTGCAAACTGGTTATAACGTACCTTGAGAGAACCACAAAAATAGAACGTTATAATCAATAGTACGTTATAACCAATATAAAAACCTTTCATATTTGTAAATGGGAATAGAAAAAAGGTACGGTTTAACCGAAAGGACGTTTTAAAAGTGCACTTTATAAGCGGGTTACACTGTATGTATATGAGTTAAAAATTACGTTCTTTTTAAGAAAAAATATTAGAATTAGAAATAATCGTATCTGGGGGAATGCTAATTATACATTTCTTTAGAGTGTAAATTCAAGAAAAAAATTAAGTGAATTTCTACTTTCGAAGTTTAAATTTAGTGTTTGCAAATAGATATTTAAGTCTCGTTTTCACGGCGATAGTTTTGTACGATAGTACTTTCGCGAAAGTATAGCACGATAGTATGATAGTGTGATATTGTGACAGTCTGCTGTTTACGCGGCGCGATGTGCGATAGTGAAATTAGACATCTCACTTGTCTATCACGTACACACAAATCACGTTCACAGAAAATCACGTACACACACAATCAAAATTATATTTTCTTGCAACTAGCAGCACGTCACAATATCGAAATTATTAAATATTTATATGTTTTGAAATCAAAAATTGTTTTTTTAACGTCAAATGTCAATGTCAAGATAAAAAATCTGCCAACAGTCTGGGCGCAACTTTATTATTTTTCCGGCCGAAGTTCGGAACGTGTTTAATTCGGGGATGCGGTGTATGTTCCTATGTGACTGAAACCTAACAAAAAGTTCGAGAAGCGGTAAGAATAGAGTGTAACATATGAAGTATATAATTGGGTCATATTCCGGGATGCGGTCTAGAGGCTGAAAAAGGCAAAACTTAAAAATAGGTGATTATTAAACAAGCCCGTGGAAGTGAAAAGATATTCGATATCTGATCAGACCTGAGAAACATGGTGGAATTCATTAAAAAGTATACAACCACTTTACACCCCCTTAGGGGTCGAATTTCAAAAAATCTTGAAAACACATTCTAGGTATTCATATTAAGAATCCGTAGAATAAAAATATTTTGAAAGACCTAGTGGATATGACGAAAATCGTGAAAATATATGCATTTTATATTTACTGAAACTTTTTTCAGCCCCCCCTTCTGAACCCCAATGAATATTGAAATTTTTTTTATTAGTATTACTTTTCTAGTTCATTTACATATACGTACCGAGTTTCAACTTTCTAGCATAAGCCGTTCAAAAGTTAGGAAAAACACCACCCAACCTCGCACCAAGGTACCCATAAAATTTTTTTTATTTTTCCACTATGCCACTAATATAGTTCTATCTAAATACGAAGTTTAAGGTTTATATCATTACAAGTTCTTAAGATATAAGCATCGGAACTTTTTCCTTCTCACCCTTCCCCACCCTCACCCTCTACAACCACACCTTTAAATTTATTTTTCCCTACTAGGGTTCTATTGGGCCTAGTTTTAGTTCAAATTTGAACTATCTGTCTTACACCGTTATTGAGACATGAAAAGTGATATTTTTGAAAAATTCTTATCCCCCACTTCTATGCTCCCCCGCCCCCTTCAAAGATTTTACTTTGAGCAATCTTTATTTATCAAGCTTTATACCCAAACCGAATTTTGTTTTTCTGGTGCCACTGGTTCATGAGATATCGTAATCTTTACTATTTCAACCCCCACCCCCGCACGCCACCACCAAAAAAATTTGTTTCAATCTACTCTCCTAGTATAACTACAGATATTTGTTAAGTTTTAATTGCTTGCCGTTAACGGTTTAAGAGATATGGATTTTAGAATGTGTCCATATCGCCATTTTTGCGTTTCGGACGCATTATTTCCCCCTCCACTCCCACATCCCTTCACCCATATCAGCAATTTTTTTGCAAATGGGTCCACTATCAAAGCTCTATAGAAATTCTAAGTTTCAGCTTCCTACCTAAGCGGTTGCTGAGATCTAGAAACCAAAATTTTTCGTCTAAAACGCTTCCCCCACCTTCCCCCTCGCACCCTCACCCCTCAAAAAATTCTCACTTCAAGAGGTCTACCATGTCTATTCAGAAAAAAAAAATAAATTTAATAGCTCATAGGGTTTGGGAACTATAATTCCTCAAACGAGTTTGCGTACGGCGTACGGACTGAAAATTTTTATTGTTTTTTTGGCGTTTATTAGTCATAAAACATATAAAAAAAAAATTTCAGGGTAGCAAATTTTTTTTTTTTTAAAGGCCGTTAACAATACTTTATTATTAAAATAATAAAGTAATTATCGCGATAGTTCTATCAACTATCTCGTCAAGCATGATAGTGTGATAGTGCTATCATGACAGCGCGAAAGTAACTATCAAGAAGTTTTCATGGTGATAGGTATGACGATATTAACTATCATGACAGCAACTATCGCAAAAACTATCACCGTGAAAACGAGGCTTAACTAACCGAAAATTGAAATTTACATTCAAATTTACTATTACATCACAAAGTAAATATAAATTTATATTTGCCTACTATCAAAAAGATGTAGAATTCAATGGATTTTTTATACCGTGAAGGACTTTGAAATTTTGTAGACGTTAATTGAAATATAATGGTTTTAGGTCAAGGGATAAGTATATTGAAAATCATGTGTGTCCTTTCTGAAGCTTTCATGTGATAGTTTTTGATAAAGGAATTGATATCCGTCTTCTTCGTGTGGCAACTAAACTTTAGTCCTTAAAAATATACAGCGTAGTCCTTATTCTGTTTTATTTCCAACTACAATATAAATCAGAATGCAGCATTTCATCTTGAAAAACATACGATTATGCTGCCTATCGTGACTGATGTATGTTTTTGTTTTAAAGTATCGAAGAAATTCCTAAACTGTTGAAGAAGTTCCTAAACTGCTGAACAAGTTCCTAAACTGTAATTAAATGCGGTCTATTTGTACTTATAGTGAAATGTAATGAAGAAGCTGCACATGTATGTAAAAACATAAAATGTGTTTACATAAAGAAATTCATTAAATTATTGAAGTTATCGCTAAAATAGAAATGACACCAATTTTTTGTATACCCACTCAGATTGAAATAGCTGTCAGTCTGCGATGTGACATTTTAATTTCTGCGTCTACAGTCTAGAAAATAATTCGTATCTGTCGAGTTTTTTTGTGCATTATGGATTCTAGCAAGCGCTTGTTACGAAGAAGAAAAAACTGAAAGTTGTTGCAGTACAGTTTCGTTTATTAGCGTAAAGTGAGGAATTAAGTCAAATACATTCTTTTCATTTATTTGTCGTTCAACGACAATATTTTTATTCAAAAATAAATTTTTGTCGAATGCAATAAGTTTTCGCATTTTCGCAATAATATTTATCCTATACGTTCAACTTTGATCAATTAACTAAACTTTTCATAATTCATAGTCCCGGCTCGTGATGTATTTCAATGTGTTTGGTTTTATGTTAAGGTCCCGGCAACGGGTTTGCCTCTGCGGATGAACTCGCAAGGAGTGGCTCGGTGCTGAATTAGGTGGTTCCTTTTTCTGTGAGGAGTCCAATTGAAGACATAAAGAAGCAATGAAGTGGGAACGTACGCTGAGTATAGACTTGGGATAATTAATAAATAATAATCAATGTCCCAACAGCCGAAATCGGGTCTAGGCCTTGAAGTAATGCTAGAGCTACTTCATTAAAAAACCAACGCAACACTAGGAGGTGAAGTGGTCAGCTACACGCTCGTCCGTGATTATTACCCCGATTTTAACTCAGGTACTTTTTTACAGCTGAATGAAATGGTAGTCCGGTAATCAATCCCATTTTCCCATTTTCGAAAATTTACTTGGTGCCAAGCAGATTCGAACCTGGTATCAGGTGCACCGAAGGCAAGAGCTCTAGCCACTAAGCCACCCAAACTACTACTTGGGATAATTCGCCCACATAAACCTTGACAAGCTACTGCAGTTTGTCCGACTGACAGATTGGTCCACCTAATACTTCTCCCCATAAATGTGGGATCACAATGGAGAGTCCGAGAAAACCTGCCCCTCAACTTGGCTGGCCCTGATGTTGTGCGTCGTCTAGCCAACCCTACCTTACCATACCATACAGTCCAAGAGCTCGCGACAAAAAATCGCAACAGTTTTGAGAAAGCTAATATTTTAATATTTGGTTACATCTAGGGTGTATGTGAATATACTAGAGTCAGCAGGTCTGACGTCGGGACACCTGGCTTTGGTCACCTGTCAAAGATGTCAAAAAAATCGAAAAATTTAACAGTTTTGAGAAAGCTGAAAATTTGTCAAAACTTAGTTTTTACAATGAAAAACTGAAAAACAATGGTCAGCCCAATAGTGGGACCCACCCAGTCAGCCCCCCTGCAAAGGTGTTAAATCGGGTACGTTCTGTTACTATGCGCGCAATAATCATGCAAGAGCTTTAAGAAAGCTGAAAATTTACCAAGACTTAGTTTTTACAATGAACAACTGAAAAACAATAGTCACACCCCTATAGTAGGACCCACCCAGTCAGCACCCCCGCAAAGCTGTCGGAAAAAAACGATTAAGCGTGAACAACAATTTGCATGGATGGGTATAAAATAATCGTATGTAGGTACATTTTCCCTACGTTTCAATGCGCTGGTTTATTGAAGTTTTACTTATTTATAGGAAAATATAATTCCGTATGGAAAATGTACAATACCTTAAAGTAATACTAGGTACTTTATTATATTATGACATAAACGGATCTTTTATAGGTATTACGTGCATGTAACCGATATTTTCATAAACTATATTTAATCGATTTGTACTAAATTTCAGCTTTCTTAAGACTCTTACGCGCACTCCCCTTTACGGGGGTGCTGACTATCTGGGTCCTACTGTTGGAGTGTCTGACAATTGTGTTTTTGTTTGTCATTGTACAAACTACCCCGTGATGAATTTTCAGCTTTCTTAGAACTCTTTCATGACACTAGTTTTGATTGTTGCGCGCATAGTAAGAGAAATTGCGCGTACCCGACTTTACACCTTTGCGGAGGTGCTGACTGGGTGGGTCCCACTGTTGGGGTGTCTGACCATTGTTTTTCAGTTTTTCATTGTAAAAACTAAGTTTTGGCAAATTTTCAGCTTACTCCTCAAAACTCTTGCATGGTTATTGTGCGCATAGTAAGGGAAATCGCACGTATACTCGATTTAACACCTTCGCGGGGGGGCTGACTGGGTGGGTCCCACTGTTGGGGTGTCTGACCATTGTTTTACAGTTTTTCATTATAAAAACTAAGTTTAGGCAAATTTTCAGCTTTCTCAAAACTCTTGCATGGTTATTGCGCGCATAGTAAGAGAAATCGCACGTACTCGATTTAATACCTTTGCGGGGGGCTGACTGGGTGGGTCCCACTATTGGGGTGTCTGACCATTGTTTTTCAGTTTTTCATTGTAAAAACCAAGTTTTGGCAAATTTTCAGCTTTCTCAAAACTGTTAAATTTTTCGATTTTTTTGACATCTTTGACAGGTGACCAAAGCCAGGTGTCCCGACGTCAGACCTGCTGACTCTAGTATATTCACATACACCCTAGATGTAACCAAATATTAAAATATTAGCTTTCTCAAAACTGTTGCGATTTTTTGTCGCGAGCTCTCCGACTAATATACTTGCTTCGAAAATACGAAAAGACGAATAGGTATGGCCGCTTATGGCCCCTAGACAGCGAGGTTAATGAGGTGGGCTGGACTGGAAGGGACGCCTTCAAACTAGAAGATCCATCATCATAAGAGAGAAAAACTAAAAAAATAAAACCCAAAATTATCAATGAAAAATCTAGTAATGAAAAATAAAAACATTCGTTCCTTGATCGTTACACCAATACGCACAGATGACCTTACTGATTTACTAAATCATCCTATAAAGCTTGAATCTATTGTTCATCTTAAAGCATTACGAAACCAAAAAATATGGACAGATTGTCAGAGTTGGTAATGTTAAAGCTACTCGTACAACAGCGAAATCCATTTTACTCTCTCATATTGCTGACAATTTTGCTTGTGACATACATTCCAGTGCGTATATGTATGTTTACGATATTTGTAAAATACTTGGACCTTTTATCGAAAAGGCCGAACTCCACAGCAATATTTAACCAGAGCAAAAAAATTATTTCCATACAGGGAAACTGAAATCAGGAATAAATCATTAGCGATGGATATAAAAAACATTAAAAAATTCAATTAAAAATGACAGGAAGCGAATAATTACTCTTAAAAATTTTCTGCTGGTAATAATTGTTAATCGATAATGACATTTATTTATATTTATACTCTAGATGAAACTATACAGAATTTAAAGTTTGATTAAAAAGTTTGTACCGCAAAGAATGGAGCTTGAGACGAGCAAATCTCAAACCGGGCCAAAATTTTTTTTTTTTTTAACTCGTGGATGTTTGAACTATTACTAACACCCCCAGGGGGTTTAATATCGAAAACTGCGTAAATTGGTTTCCGTTTATATTTAAAGCCTTTACAAGAGAAAGTGCCGGAGAAATCGTAAAATTGTATCAATGCAAACAATAAAAATGATTTTGTGTGTAGGTAATAATAATCGATGGCACAACAGCCCAAAATGGGCCTAGGCCTTGAAGTATGCTATACACAGTAAATAATTTATATAAAAGTTTTTTTTTTGTATAGTAATTTTTACTGTAGGGTTAAGGGCTTATGCGGGTCTTGACACTTCAAAAAAAACTTTTTTTTTGAAAAAAATGTGTAGAATAGTACATCATGTCAGGAATATTGTCTCAAAATTTCAAGTCGATCGGAGCAAAACTGTAGGAGTGAGAGAGATTTCAAGCGCCTTGTACCTATTAAACATGTCTTTACCGGCAACCCGAACCCTGCCACCGAGCTTTTCAGGTATGCCTACAAACAAGCGGAAGCTCAGACCCGAGATTCCAGAATTTGACTCAGACAGGAACAAAAGGATGAATTGGTCCTTGCAGCTGCAGCAAAACCTTCACTTTATGGGCTTGGAATCGATGATTCCATGTATTCCATTTTCTCTGTTTTATTTCTCTGTAAAACTTTAAACGCGTTTTTCTCAAAACTATTTTTTTGAAGCGGGTAGTCAGAATTTCTCAGAATCTAATATACCGATCGGCTTGAAATTTTACACACTGTCTTAAGACATGATAGGCTTGTGCTTGAAGCTTGGGCGTGAAGCTTGTGCTTGAAGCTTGAAGCTTGTGCTTGAAGCTTGTGCTTGAAGCTTGTGCTTGAAGCTTGTGCTTGAAGCTTGTGCTTGAAGCTTGTGCTTGAAGCTTGTGCTTGAAGCTTGTGCTTGAAGCTTGTGCTTGAAGCTTGTGCTTGAAGCTTGTGCTTGAAGCTTGTGCTTGAAGCTTGTGCTTGAAGCTTGTGCTTGAAGCTTGCGCTTCATAAGCCAAATATGGCCAAAATTTATGGAAAAAATGTAATTTTTCGTAAAAAAACGGTACCAAAAATTCAATTTTCAATTTTTAAAAAATCCTTCGTTCAAGCACAAGCCATATTCATATACTAACAGGAAAATTTTGCTTTTTAGATTTCTGATTAAAATTACTCGATTTACGGTGACTACCGTGAGGGCATTTTTTTTTGGCATGGTCAACTTCACGAGACTCTCAATGGCAGATTTGTTGATATTTTCGTTTGAAATTTTTAACAGAACAGAATGTGTCAAAACTACCTAAAAATACGTAACTTTAAATGGAGTTGTGCAAAATTCAATGGAGTTGTGTACACAATAAAGAATTTATGTTAAAATACTATTTTTTATAGTACTTACGCCATTCTTGGCTATTCTTGATGAAATAAGCATGTTACCAAAATGTTCAGGTGGTAGAGTGGTTGCGTATCGGACTTATGTGCGACGGGCCCATGGTTCGAATCTAAGAGTGTGCCAATTATTGCAAGTATTATCTATTCGCAGTTTTAAAAAAAAAAAATAATTTACAGGAAAATATATTCGTAGCAAGCAGGAAAAAAAAATTTTTTTTTTTTAATTTTTTCTTACACGTTAGTGTGTAAAGTATACAGAATCCAATGTAATTTTTTACGGAAAAGCATGTAATCACAGTACATATTTATTTGTAACGTTTTACACACTATTGTGTAGTGAACACAATGCAGTGTAATTTTACTATACTTAAAGTAGGCACCCCATTGCCTACTTTTAAAGTAGTAAAAACTTCATACAGTGTAATTACTTCATTACTAAACCAACGGAACAATAGGAGGTGAAGTGGACAGCCCACGCTCGTCTGTGATTATTACTCCGATTTGAACTTAGGTACTCATTTACACCTGAGTGAATTGGTAGTTTGGCATCCAATCACATTCTCGAAAATTACTTGTCGCTAAGCAGATTTGAACCTGATACCAGGTGCACCGAAGGTAAGTACTCTAGTCACTAAGTCACCCAGACTTAGTAGTTACTTACACAATATGTGCCTTGATGAAAACAAGTTTAGAATCACGGTTAGATATACATACTACGTTTCAACTTTCTAGCATAAGAGGTTTGAAAAACCACCCACCCCTTTCTTCCTACCTTCCTAAAAACAATTTACATTAAAAACATTTTAGGATAATTTTATAGTAGTTGTATGTGGTTTTTTAACTCCTTTTTCCGTAAATGAATTAATGCCAGAAGAAAACGATTAAAAACAGATATAAATTCAATTATTACATATAAATTATTAAGGATGTAAAGAATTAATCTCACCACCAAACCATTAAAATTACCTTAAGTAAAAAAATGTATATAGTATTGAAAGAATGAAAACAATTTCAGTAGTAGTTGTATTTAGTCTAAAATTTTTAGCTTTCTATAATTTACTGTTTTCGAGAAAAAAAAACATAACTTTTCATGTTCCAACGCCTCCCACCACCACAAACCCCTTCCCACCACCCCCGCCCCCTCTACCCTTAACATTTCCCTGGCAGACGTCTACTAGGCTTAACTCCAGCATAATTTCTAAGATCATATCTGGTGGAGATCTTGAGATATAATAATATAATACTTTTAAAAATGACTAACCCCAACCCTTCAATTATTTTGTATCCAATGGACCCACTTGTAATTCTGTAATAGGTGTGTTTTAATGCTTTCCAGAGTAGAGCACCTAATCGGCAGGCGAAAAAAAAAGATATAGGGTATTATGTGGAGTACATTTTATTGGAAGATTTGGCAGCCCTGCGCTGTTAAGTTTGAAATTTTATTCAAACATTGCAATCACTCACCTTTTCTTTTCTTGCTTATTAATTTCACCTCAATTCCTACCAAAAATTTAAAAAAAAATGTTTGTCCTTTCTTTGCTGCAAAACTTACGGCAACATAACTGTCATCGGATTTTATTTAATTGCAGTTCGGTTGCATTTCTGTTGTGCTGCCAACCATTAAAATCGAAACGAGTAAAGCGAATTAAAGCGAATTCATCCTAGGCTCACACCATTTCATTCTCTCCGGAGTAGGATATGTAACCTAGTAAAATTAGTGGGCTTACTATCCTGGATGTTGTTGTTGTTTCACGTATTTCGTCTAAAACACTTCCCCACCTCTACCTCCCACCCTTCCCTTTATACCCTCAATCCACCCAAAAGATACCACTTCATCCTTTTAGACATTTTTAGAGCAGCGGATTTTGAAAAGGCCATGACGTCTAGTTTTCGGATTGCTAAAAACCCACAATACAAAATTTCCTAAAAATTAAAAAAAATTAAAATAATTTTTTTAAAGTTGAAATTTCTTGAAGTTTTAACTTTGTATATTTTTCAAGTATAGATTATATTTTTATTATTATTAATTATTATATTATTATTTTATTAATATTATTATTATTATTTATTGAATAAATTCATTATTTGAGAATTAATACTAAAGTCTGAAACACAATGCGCACGTTCCGTTCCGTCACGTTCAGCTGCCAAAGTAGACCTTATGGGCTGGCCATGTAATTGCACACAATGGTCGTAACGGAACGGATCGAACGAGTTCACCTAAATTCAACTTTACGGATCACATAACCTCACTTTTCGTGACGGAACGGAACGGAACGTCTGCATTGTGTTTCGAGCTTCAAGGATTTTATAAAATAAATAAATAAAATTTCTAACTAATCTTGCAATTCAGTAAGTTAATTTTATTCCTACCTTAAACATAAAGAAATATTAGTTAAAAAAAACAATTGTTGCATACGTCCGCCAAATTAAATCAGTTTTTAGAAATCCCTCATGAAAATACCATGGCTATTATTACGTGCTAAATTTGCCTAACTATAGAAATTGATTTAACTCGTTTCCTTCTATGGATGCTGCTAATATCATGGTCTGCAGTTACATAATTATAGTTTAGTGAATTTGATTGAAATGCTACTATCCGATTTCTATATCTACATAATTTTATAATTAATACAATGTTCCCTGTACTAAATTATAATATTGTATTACTACTTTACTGTTTCGAGTTCTGCTATAAATTTTATTTATAGGATTACTTGTTGCCTGATTGATAGGACAGGACAGGTACACGTGATATACAATTCACGTGGACTCGCATTGATGAAAACATGACAAATGTATTTATATATTTAATCAACTCCATCCGGGAATTTATGGTGTGAGGGTGGATGAAACAGTGTAAGAGTAATATTCTGCCTTAACCGTGTGTCCTTCAATGTACCTTCGTTAAATAGAACAGAGATGAAATTCGTGTTCTCCATACCTTTGTCCTGTCAAGTTTTTTCCTTGGCGAACTCCTTCAAGTATTAACCCTTCACCATCTGGGTTATATCATGAAACTTTACTGAATACCTCAAAACTTCGCTACTCTATTCACTCCAGTGCTTTATAATTACAGAAATACCTTGAGAAACAGCTACAAAATAAAAAAAAAAAAACGACGAAAGTAGGTAAGTATATATTCCTTTAAAATGGACATTTATCTGGACACAGCTGCATACGTATGTAAAAGTTTTTCTATTCTTCTTTGAGTATTTGCAAAAGATTGGCCAACGATTACAGGTATACGGTAGAATCCGTTCTGATGTGGGCGATTTGGGTGGGTACTTGATCCATTTGCATGTGTAACTTATTCATGGATCGGATAAGGACTAAGTGATACACACATTGACTATTTCGATTGACCAATTAGCACTAAAAAGAAGTTTATCGGCTCTATGATTCCAATATATTTTTGGATTAAGATTTATTTGCTGGTTGTAAGGTTTCGTTTTGGATTATGAATCACGGCAGACATGATAATTATTGCAGAAGAACTCTAAATTAGATTTGAGCCATTCACTAGCTTAATCGGTCAGATTAATTAATGGTTTTCTCCTAAGAGATGGTGATTGAAGCTCAATAATTTAAATCTTCCATTTATCTACGATTTTGAATAACATCGCAAATTGACAGTACCCTGTCTGAAGCTAAATTAGTGAATATTCTTTAAAATCTGAAGTTCTAAGGGCCTACTATCAGTGACGTCGATTAGAAAGGTTATCTACATGTTAATCTAAAAAATGCATGTACATACTTCTTTAAATGTGCATGCATACACTGCACCTTTTTATGCCGAACCACCGCGTTTATAAGTAGTGCCAAAAATGTTGAACCCTCTCTTTTAATCCAGCCTATCGCTTTATAGCTATAAACTGATCCAACGTTATGTACACCCTTGGGAGTTCATAATTCGAAAATAAATTTACATGAGAAAGTTAAAACCAAATCGAAATCTTAACAGATTTCAGAGGTATTTCGAAATTCGTGAAAACGTATATACCCATGTACGAAAAGCAGAACGGCACAGCACAGGCTTAGTACTGGTACCAGAGTTGCCAGTACTGGCAAATGTTTCAGGTCCAATATGTGCCCTAGAACCAAATCATTGCCGAGCCAATGTCGATTTGATCACACCGGTCCTGCTCTTGGTGAAACTCTGGCCCAATGCTGGGGTGCCAGTAAAAAAAAAATTAAAAAACTTTTTTTTTTTGTGTTTTTGTGTTTTTTTTTTGTGTTTTTGTGGTTTTTTTTTGTGTGTATCTTGGCGGACAATACGCTGCCAATTCTGGGCAGTGTGCACAACTCCATCGGACTCTGGCATTTCGTACATGGGTAACACCCTCACACCCTGCAAGGCATTGAATACTTTAAAAATATGAAATCAAGTCTTAAGCGAAAATAAAAAGTTCTTAAGAAGATTGTACAGGAGCAATTTTTCAAGCAATTAATTGCCCGGCGACTATTACCAAAACTAGTGGAGCAATTAATGGAGCAATACCGGGCAATTTCATGCTAGTTGCGGCATTATTTCGGCAATTTGTTGGTATTTCTCGCACTATAGTTGCTGTATTTCCACTAGCTTGGAAAATTCCGATCAATTGTCCTCGTTAGTTTATTCAGCTGTCAAGTTTTGTTTTGACTTTGGATTTATTTGTCAAGTTTCGTATGATAACGGCTTGGAATTCAAAAATTTCAAATTTTATTTGAAGTTTTAGATCTGTTTTTCAAATTTGCTTTCGTATTGTTCTTAGTCTGAATTTTCCGTGTATGATGTCATTGCCAAATTGCTGTATATTGCTCTATATCGCTAGTCACTGTTGATCAACGAGTTGACAACCAATTGATCAATATCGTCAATTGCTGATGTTGCTGTATGTTTCCGTGACGTCAAATTTGTCTGAAATTGCCGCAAATTGAGCAGTTTTAATCGCTCATGTAAATTCACCTGTAGAATTAAAGAACAATTATAAATTAGTTGCTTTCCGGTGTCAGTGGAGTGAAACCGCTGTCCCTGAGGACATGGCAATTGGAAAACTCTCACTGGTTAGGCCAGTTTTGTTGGACTAGGTCCGAAGGAGCTGTTTCGTCATCGGAAGGAAGACTCTTCAGAGGGTGTATTCTGCCTACTATCCGAAACACCCTGACAGCGGGTGGTATTGCTTACTCTATATCCTTGTTTTTTCTTAATTATCACGTGTTGATTGATCTCAGGGAATTTTTCCAATTGCAGTGTTCTTGGCCCTTCAAAATAGTCTTGGAATTCATCTCAAAATCAATCGCTTGAAATTTATTCAGTTATATTGTTGGATGGATATGATAATCCATTCAAGCCCCAGGACAAGTAAAGAAATAGCTTCAAAAAATTATAAATTTATTAATCTGAAAAAAAGTTGCTTGCAATTTTTACGTTCCGTGCTAGCACCGTAATATATAATCATCATCCCTTATTATCTGCATAGGAATGTAAATAATTAGTTTTTTTTTTTCGTTTTCATATAGTCCGCAAATTGTGTAAAAAAAGTTCACTATCCTGTTCTTAAAAAAACTTGGCAAATTGCACAAAAAGGAAAGCAGCAACTGATTTTCTAACCAACCTGAAATTTTATATAAAACTGGAATTTCCATACCGCAAATGAATAGCTCGTTACTGGGTTAGACAAATGAAGGAGTTTCTCTCTTTACAAGTAGTTTCTGACAGTGCATATACTCAAAATGGCATGAAGGATGCTGTGCAAGGGATGGAACTCTAATGTCGACACACAGGATGAATAACAATTTTAACTCAGATAGAGTTGCTTTGATTTGGATAAATATCGTGTACTTCCTGGTACTCCAGATGGTTTTACCGTTCGCCATTTTTAAAAAATCTCTTTTTTAATAAAATTATTCTTCCAAAATATATTTTCCACAAAATTTAATACGTTACATCCTTTACATAGAACATGAAAGGTATAGTGCATTTAAGATGAAGAGAAAAATAAATGTTGTTTCAAAAATCTGCCAGCAGACTGGGAGCAACTTTATTATTTTTGGGTAGAAGCACCCATACAACTTTTTCCAGGAAGGCTAAAGGTTTTTAAAAATAACCGCGCTCCATTTAGAATCTGGATATTTGGTTGAATTTTGCGACGCTAAGTTCGTTAACAGGTACACTCATTCTACTCCTTCGGGTCCATACAAAAGTCTTGAAACATGCGTTCAAGAATATTAGCCAAGAACTTTAGAACACTTAACTATGACTAAAATTTTGTAAATGTTTATTTTCTAATAAATTTGCAGAATTTCGTTCGTGTAGCTGGCATACAGAAATCCTGTAAATTCATTCCAACACCAAAAAACGTTAATAATTTTAAACGAATTAATTTTGTGTTGAATAAAGTTCGGGTTTATTAGTCAGCGAAATTCATCCTGAGTTTGACAGTTTTCTTGTCTATTTATAATAAACATCTTAAGATTGATGGAATGCAGATGGGTGCAAGTTCTCCCCTAAAAGTTAAGTTTAAATGATTAGGTGTAACTAATAAACTTTTTGAATCGTCTCTTATCTCCGATTTAATTGAATTTACTGAGTTCCTTCGTATAATCGAGCAACTTCTCTTTATGTGAATCCCATTGCTTTATAACTAGCCACTAACGCATATCTTACAAAGGATTATTATATATGGTAGTCTAAGAACTTATTTTGAAGCCCATTGTGTCGTGCAATACTCACATGAGATATTATTCTAAGGATTTATTTTTTTGTCATACGTTCTTCAAATAAGTCCTGGCCTTAATATTTGTTTGAATTCTGTACTTGGAAAAGCAGAGAAACATTCACATTGTATGTACCTACATTTCCCGAATAGATTTATTTTCAATTTAATTGTTAAGTTGTTTTGTAGTATGTAGGTAATACATCAACTAACAGTAAGAAGACTTACATGCTTGTGGTTTAAGTTTTCAGCAACAGATTAAAACATTGATATTAAATAGATACACCATACCAAATTCACCTCTTTACGGAGGACGGCTTATGAGTTTTATGTATTAGGAAACTTTCAAGTATTCAATGGTAATAGCGGTTAGATAATAAGTTTCAGTGTTTGGGTAATGGTGAAAACTATTATAAAACTTATTATTGGAATTAACATTTATACGAGTATCGTATGAAATATGAAATTAAATTTGAGAACGATATTCGGATTTCTCATTTTAATAAAATTCTTGTAACAATAACAAAGAGTGTCTGAAATAATGGTTTCGAGATATCTAAACTTGAAGATACGTTCATGATTTACTTTGCTTTTTATCCATGTATTGCTGAGCAACAGTTAAAATGATAGCCCTAAGCCCTTTTTTACATGTTAAATCTTATTTTATTAAAATAAATTTATCAATTTTTAATAAATATTATTCAGTGAGAAAAAAGATTAAATTGGTTTATCGTTAAGGTTTTTAGAAAGGACTTTTAATCATCATAGGGAAAAGCTGAAAGACTGAGGAGAGGACAATAAAACCAGCAATTGCTGCAAAAGAATAAATGTTTCTTAAATTGTTTCACAATAACAACTAGGTAATCGTATTTATTTTTCACTTCATCTAAATTTGCACATGGCTCTAAGTTTCTAGTTCGATCATTCTAATTCGGATTTTGATAGAACGATCGGGTAGTAGGATTGATAGGATGAAAAACAGACAACAAATCTGTTTAAAGTTGTGCTAATTGTTTTGAAAGTACACAGTAAAAAATACGAGATGTCTTATTACACCACCATGCGGATAATAGGTTTTTTGACACCAATTAGGGTCAAAAATGCCTCACAATACACCAACCTAGTGATGTTAATTTCGCAGTTTCCCTTTGGGTAAACATTTTTTCCCTCTCACCGCAAAAATACACCAAACAAAATTTTATTTGAAAAATCGCGAAAAAACCCCCATTGGATAAGTTTCGGGAAAAAATTGATCACCGATTAAATAATAATGATTAAATAATTCCTTTTTCGGTGTAAATAAACACCGATCAGATAAATAATATATTAAGATCACCCATCGGATGACGCGCTGTCAGTGAATATGTATGTTTTTCTTGTTGTCGATCGAATATAGTTTGATTAGTGGTGGTGATAGATATATGTGTGCTGTGATAAATTGTGATAAATTATTTCAATTTAAAATTACCGCTTTAAATAATAAAAAACAAGCGCAAATACGAACGAATTTTTAATAACAAAGATACTTATATAATACCGAAAGTAATTTTAGTTCCTTAGATGCACAATTGTTAACTTTAATTTACGAAATGAATTAAAAAAAATTATAATTACGAAATTGAATAAAAATTGATTTATTTAAAAAAAAACATTGTGTTTCACTTAAATTAAATTTATACGAATATAGTAGCTATGGGCGAGTAATATCACCCCGAAAAATGATTTTTTGCATGTTTAAAAAATACCCCAAAACGAATAATTTTTGGCATAAAAATGCTCCAATCTACGTTTAATATTATAACCTAAAATAAACAAAATGATCCGAATCAACACCGGCCGGGTGTTTCTGTAAAACCTTCAACGAACGAAAAATACACCGCTTGTGTCCGTTTTACACCGTTACTGGGAAATTATAAATTATCCTAAGAAATTTTTTTTTTATCACCACTATTTAGGTGTAAATAACTCCGAAAAAGGATGGACTCCATCGAACACCGGGTGGTGTTTTTTTCCTATGGAATTTTGGTACAGTGTAGAATTGAATTAATGGCGTTGTAGCCCCTTACAAGATCCAAATCCAAGGAGTTGGAGCTCTATATATTTATTTCTTGTATAACTTCAACAACAGCGTTTCCTCTGATGGTAGAGCTTTAATAAATAAACTTAAAAAAACTTAAAAAACTTAAGAGGAGCTTAAAAGTCATCTTAGATCATTTATTGTTGGCATTTTCTATCGCTGGACATGCAATTCTGCTGCTTAGTAATTTCTTTAGTTCCCATGTGACACTCCATGCTAACACAGGACAGCAAGAATGCTCCTTCAGAAAACGTAATCCTGGGTGCTAGTCTTTAACTTCACCAGAGCCCTTTTTCTATTCAATATGACCGTACTCGAAACACTGTTCTTATTTCATGTTTGATATTTGCCTCCATTCAGGAGATATAACCTCACCCTGGAGGACGATATTAGAAGAAACAGGAAGAGTTGTGGTTGTATTCTTCAGCCCCCATCCGAATTTAAGGTACCCTAAAGAATTGAGACCGACAAGCCTTGTATTATTGGCACATAACTTAAAAACGGATGTTACGAATCTGCCCAATATTTTAAGTATCTTAATTTCAAATTCCTTGTTTGAAGAATTGTGGCAGGCTGTGTGGAACCTACACGTCCATTATAAAAATTGCATCTTCCTATGTCAACGCGTTCTTGAGTTATCGTGCGAACGGGCATTGATTTTGTTACGTTCCAAGCGTAAAATATTATGACTACTCTCCATAGATTACATATAGAACTCCGACTTTGTAGTTATAAAATAATAGAGCATGAAGGATAGATGAACTCGACTTGCAGTATATTTATTCCTTTACCTGCAACAATTGACAAATTACCGAGTACAAAATTTTTAGATTAAAACGTTTTGATGTTATTGTCAAATACTGGGGTACACGTGTTATAGGAACTTCCGGTGCTACACGAAGAAGTAAGGGAATCTTGCTCAATGACAAACTCGACCTTGCGTTTAACTCAAAAATAATTAATGTAGCTCGACGTTTTTTGAGTTATACAGGTCTATTCGGCGCCAGAGTTACATGTCACAAAGTAGGTCGAAAGTCACAATTAATTCAAAATTAATACAAAATTGTGACTCTCCACCTACTTTGTGACTTGTGACTCTGGCGCTGAATAGGCCTGATAGTTTGTTTTCACAAAATGAGTGCACACATTTGATTGTATGGCAATAACTCAGCAAAAGACTTAATTTCACCATGACAAAATGTAAACCAAGTCTGACGTTTTGACATTAATAGTCCAGCAAGCATTGGTATTAAGATATAAAATTGTTATTGAAAAACCCCTTACATATAACAATTTTAATATTAAATTTGAGAAAATTTAAAATTCTTGCATATAGTGCCCTGAAGCTTTAAAGACAATTTTTTTTGAAAATGGATAGACATGGAAAACTAAAAATACTTACATTCGAAGATAGTTCGGAGCCATTACCATAGTCCAGTAGAAGTGGTTTGTATTTTGAAGATTCGGGAAGTTTAGTTTTCATTGCTCAGATGGAGAAAGTAAGTCGTCTGATTCAGAACAAATCGAAGAAGAAGATTACTTAAAAAACACCAGTTCAGAAAACAATGAAATTTTAAAGCCGATAAACGTTATGGTTGGATTTATACTGAGCCCAATTCAAATCAAATCTGATTCAATATTTTATGCCAGTATTTGAGGATGAATTAGTACATAAAAAAGTAACCCGGACTAATGATCGCACTATATTTTGAAAGAAAATAAGCTAATACATTCGAAGTCAAAAGCCCATTGATGGAAAGATCTCACTATTACCGAAATGAAGAAGAGGATTGCTTCATGCATGCATGCATAACAAAAAATCAGAACTTTAAAATTACTGTCCATCATATTCTTGATAAAATAAAAACTTTTCCTGTTTTGCTAATGAAGCTCTTCTTTTATGTCGAGGAAACCTTTCGCTTCGTTAATACCTATATTCCGAATAAAGATAAAAATTCGAAACAAAGTTTTATGAACTTTGCACAGCTAACTGATTTTTAGGAACATGCTATTATACAGCACAAACGGAACTACAGCAAATGAAAAAGGTCATGCAGGTAAAGTTGTTGCTAATACGAAAAGGACACAACTTCTACATGGTCAATTACTACTGTAACGTAGATTTAGTAAAAACCTTTCTGGATAACAAGCAATAGTTACATAATAAAACTAAAGTCAGAAAGCAAATTAAATAATATGTCAGATACAAATGTCATTTTTATTCAGTTAATAAAGGTAATGTGTGTCCTGATATATTTCCATACAAAATTTAATTGGAACATCACCATGTCTTAGGGACTTCACCGGACTATATCGCCTTTCGGTGTAGCAAGATCTAAAGGGTGTGAATTTTCTGAGGCTTGGTGTATTTGTTTTTCGTATTTTTTTCCCATAATACAGGTGATAACACATCGTTTTAGTGTGCCAATTCCGTGTTTCAGAATCTATGCTATCTAGTAGCCAACATTAAGCCTAGTCATGCAAAATACTCGGGAGAGCCTGAATTTACATGAGGCTACGAAAAGTATGTACTTTACGCCATAAATTTTTATACACTTACTAGAAAATAATAATTAAAAAAGTTTCAATTTCAAAAATTATACGTTGTTGGTGCTCCCTGTATAAATTAATAGATTGATATAAATGTGGGATAAATTTTTAATAGAGAATGGTATTTTTGCGATGGCTTTTTTTTTAAGGAATTGATTGTCCGACGACTATTGCCAAAACTAGTGTTGCGTTGGTCTCGTAATGAAGTAACTCTAGCATTACTTCAAGGCCTAGGCCCGATTTGAGCTGTTGTGCCATTGATTATTATTATTATTATTGCCAAAACTAGTAGAGCGATTAATGGAGCAATACAGGGCAATATCGTGCTATGGCATAGTTGCATAGTTGCGGCAATAGTTCAGCAATTTGGCATCGTTTTAACAGATTGTTGGTTTTGCTGGCCACATAGTTGCTCTATTTCTACTAGCTTGGAAAATTTCAAGCAATTGTCCTCGTTTGTTGATTCAGTTTTTAAGTTTAGTTTTGAGTTTTGGATTATTACGTCAAGTTTCGTGTTACAACTATTTTAAGTTTTATATTTGCTATATTGTTCGTGTATGATCTCGTCAATTGCTGATATTGCTATATATTTTGGTGAAGTCAAAAATGTCTTTTATTGCTGCAAATGGACCAATTTTAGTCGTTCATGCAAGAGACCATTTAGTCAAATGTTCGTACTTTCAGCCCGAAAGTTGAGGCTTTCGACGAAAGATTTTGTATGGAGTATGGATTTACTTTCAGTGCAATTGCCCGAAAGTAAGCTGAAAGTCTCTGGTCTAAATAGCTTTTAAGATCGAATACTAATAATCAATGGCGAAACGCCCAAATTGGTCCTAGGCCTTGAAGTAATGCTAGACTTCATTACGAGACCAACGGAACACTAGGGGCTGAAGTGGTCAGCCACAAGCTTGTCCGTGATTATTATCCCTATTTTAATTCCGGTACTCATTTACAGCTGAGTGAATTGGTAGTCCGGCACCCAATCCCATTCTCGAAAATTATTTGACGTCAAGCAGATTCGAACCTTGCATCAGGTGCACCGAAGGCAAGTGCTGAGCCACCCAGGCTATATAATAGGAAATGCAATCCTAGATTCGGTACAAGAAAACTCGCAGTTTTATATTTTGAATTGGTAGTTTTGCTGAAAATCAAAATCAAGCAATACTTTGTACTGTATGCTTGACTAATATATGATATTCTACAAAAATCAGATTCATGTTGATTTTAAGTTACTAGCACTTTATCAGAAAATGTTTCATGAGTTCCGGTCCAGTTCGTTCAATCCTACTATCTTGGTATTCTCTTACGATATTATCTTTATAGGGGTTAAGCCAAGGTTCCATTATTTCCGTCAAAATTTTGTAAGACGTATACAACTGTGAGATGTCTCTGTAGTTTTCGCAACAGATTTTGTCTTCTTCTTTTATCCAATATATTGAGATATTCTACTTTGGTGCATCCATATTTTTGCAATTATTCCATATTGAAAATTCATTCACAAATCCAATCCAGCAGTTGTTCTGCAATGGCTCTGCAGCCCTATTTAATTTTTGGTGTCGTAGAGCTGCTTCAATCTCAACAATAGCAGAGGTTTCCTTTGGTATTCACTCGCTCTCTCATGCATCTCGAATTAATGCAAGAGTGGATCTAGTGCTCCGTGTCGGATTGAGAAGATGCTAGAAATATTAAACCTATCTTCTTTCAATGTCGTCCGAATTGCTGATGATGTTGCCTACGAGCAAGAAGTGTGTCTATGTACGTTTATTTAAAAAAGTTTCGCATGAAAACTACACAAAACAATGGCTTTTCCATCATTATTTTTCACTCGAAACTAGTAGGATGCAATGGAGTATGGAGTGGTATTCATAATTTATTTTTGTATTTCGTATCGATGATAGTATTGGGAGCATGTTTGCACTGGATTTAATGAAAATTGTCAACAAGTTCCATGTGGTAATTCACTTGATTATAAAATCAATCATAGAACACGTATACACAATAATATACAACATACGTATATGTACCGGAAAACTTATCATATACACTCCATCCAATTCAATCGAACATATTATTTAAACAATGATTCGTAGCTGTGTATTCTCTGGGTTATTAGATAAGATACCCAACAAAAACCAATAGGTTCCTAATCTCATAATCGAAAAGAAGTATTATAAAAATAATTTATTTGTAACATCCAAGGTATTAAGGAAATTCAATTAATTTGACAGGTTTCCGAGAATAGTATGAATAGCTCCCAATATGGCAGCATCGGCTATTTTACGACTTTCTAAAAGGAATTAGCTCACTAGGGTGTTACCTTTAATTAACATTCTTTTGAAACCGTCTTTTTCCTCTCTGTCTATTGATTCGTTATAAGGAAAGGACCACGCATTATACTCAAGTGAACAAAAACGTAGACTGAAAATTTAAGAGAGGAGCGTTGTGAACAACATCCCTTTGAGTCAGAATAAAGTAATTTCGTAAATGACGACAAAGAACAAGACTTGTGCAATATTCGACACTAACTGATTTATGAAAGGGAAAATAAGCGCCAAGCAAACAAAATTCAAAAGCACGCTTCCGTGTTAATGATGTAATTGTAATATCAAAATTTAATAACATTTTCAAGTCGTCAATATGAATCAATTTTTTATAAGTCTCACTGGTAGAATGACCATGGCTAATATCTTCTTGAAGAGTTTTTAAAAACGTTTAAAAGACGTTCTCAACGCGAACGAGAAAACAAAGATCACGAGTCTTCCCTTGATAGTTGTAAATTATTCTGAGTTATTACTGTTTTCGACAGAGTAGTTTAGGGGTTGTTTTTGCTAATAAATCGCTTTTTATTACTACTTAATTTTGAGTAGATATTCGTGTAAAACGAAAAAAAAAGAATAAAGAAGCAGTTGTAAAAATGAAAGAGATCCCATAATCGTGTAATGGGGAATACTTCTAATGTAATGAGCTTGAACATCTCAAATCTTATAAGTAAATTTGGAGTCAATATTCGGTTTGTATAAATGCTTTGAAAATCGCACAACCTCCTTTTTTCGCGTTAAGATGAACCTCCCACCGAAGGCTTATTGTAGGGGCTAAGTTTGAGCATTTTGTATGCATAAATACAAAATCATCAAAATAAATAATCAAATATTGATAATTCAGTTCGATTTGCTATGTTGCGCCTGTAAGTATAAAATCGGTTAACAGTCTGGGCGCAACTTTTTTATTTTATGGATAGGAGTCCGAAACGTGTTTAATGCTGATATGCGGTGTAAATAAGATTCCAAATAGGCAGTTAATTACTTAGATTGTCAGTCACATAGTACCCCAGCAGTATAACGTATATGCAAACCAAATTTCATCTTTCTGTCGTAATCGGTCCGTTATATATTTTAATCAAATATCACCACCGGACACAACTGACCACCCTCAAAAACGGGTTAACAGTTGAGGAGATATAAATGTTGCAGTGTCTCAGTCCATTAGCGTTTCGGACGTTCCTTCCCCCTATCCAGTAAACATTCAAACATGTACATTTTCCAAATTAACTATAATTGATCTGTTTCACTTCCTAGTTTCAACGCCTGGCAGGGAGAACGAGTGGTAGATTCATAGATCTGGACTTAGCCAGGATGTTATTTATACAATATCAAGAAGTAGATCCAGTTTGGGAAAACTAAAAGGACTCCTTAAATAAGGAATATACTTAAATCCGTGTTTGCTAAGTAAGAACTAGTAATCTAAGACCGAGCTGAGATAAATTTTAAGGGAATTTGAACTGGGTTGAGGAAGAAAGAAGCCTTCTTCGTAGTTATTTTCCGTTTACTTTAAGAGAAGGGAACGATAAGAGCTAGCTATGATGTACAGTTCCCTAAGAGTCTAAGCTAACTTGGGAAAGGGAAGAAAATTAATATTTGATAAATTTTGGAGGAGCTTGTCAAGCGTCTATTAACGCCTTTAAATTTCTTAACGAAACAAGGTTAACCATTGCCTAATGGTGGCATATTTCATCATTATCAATTAATGGGGTCCTTAGCTATAATTCCAATCCATTGAACTCGATATAATTATTCTAAAAAATTCTATGTTGTTACAGGGAAAATGATTTCGTTCTTTTTTGTGTCAAAGACGGTTTAATTTTTCAATTAATTAAATTCGATACCCGATTCGTGGTACTCCAGTTAAGAACTTTGATAATGTCAGCAGTTAATGAATCTATACCTACTACTGCCTGTACCTTTCTGGCACGACGACGACGATCGACGAATGACGATCTCAGAAAGAAACTCTCAATCCAGGTGACTAAGGACGCTGCTTGCAGTTCGACTAATAAGACATCATACCACACTCTATCAATAGTCTAAAAAAATATCAAGGGCAACCAATTGTTCAGACTTTGGCTTGAGCATTACGTGGTTATGGCATCATTGCGAAAAAATCAATCAATTCTTAAAATATCAAGTTTTATCGACTTTTAGCATTATATATAATGGTGCCAGCTTGTTCTGAAAACTTACCGATTCACTATAAATTGCAAACCTTCATAAATCCTCAGAAATCAATTAAAAAATTTCATTAACTTCCGTGTATTGAATCTGTGGCCTTAGAACCTAATTCAATCAACCATAAGACTTTCGTAGATTAAAAATTGCAGCTTAGTAAAGTAAAATGGTATATTTATGAACAGAAATCAAAGCACACAAAGCGGGAAAAAATATATATAGAAGTAACATTCTATGAACTTATTAAAATTATGATTTATTGTTCTCCGTAGTGAATATTACGAGTGTGTTGTCGTTTTTAATGGTATCACTACATCACAACATAAGAATCGAAGAATCTATAATAATTAAAAGACATGTTATCGAACACTTTTATTTTTAATTAGCAACTTAAAATAGCATAAGGGACTAGAAGTTTTAAGAGGACGATTAAATATATTGATGCTGATTTTATAAGTCAGCGATACAGAAAAGTAATATGTATTTAGAGTCAGATGCTCAACCGATTAAAAATCAAAGTCTGTGGACACAAGTAACAGGCTATTAGTGGAAGCTGTAAATTCGTACTAAAAATTATTAATATTTTAACGACGTCACGACGAGAATGAGCGATACAGAGGCTAGCTAGCTTTACTTACCACATAACAAGGACTTATCATCAGAGTGTCTGCAAAGAAAACGATCGGCTGCAAATCGGTATAATATTTTAAAATTTTGACATGGTATTATTACAATTTTGATGTATTAAAAAAATGGCTGCTTTGAACATATCAAACAATTAACTTGAGATCTCAAGGGGATCCGGGTAAAAGAAACGAAGAACATCAGTGCTTCACAATTATGTTATAGAAAATTTACAATTATAATATAATTGACACATTGAACCCACTGATTTTCTTAGATTTTTTGACCCCGATCCCATTAAGATCCCGAGCTATTTTTTTCCTATGTTTTGTAAAATAGTATAACCTAAAAAACATAAGAAAATAAAAAAAAACATATTTTGAGATGTTCAAGGATAAAGGACAAAATCGTTATCTTTGAAAAAGATAACTTTTATTCATTTTTTTATATTACGACCTCTTTTAAAATGAACCCTATTTTTTTTATTCTACAATAAAAATTACCAGAGATATGAATTTTCAAAGAGGACTCGGACATCTTTTTTGCGAAATATTCAACATCAAGCCTATTCAGTACCAGAATCACAAATCAAATCACAAAGTAGGGTGAGAGTCACAATTTTGAATTAATTATGACTTTTTTCCAATTCTGTCATTAGTCTAAATTTTTGCGTTTTTTACATTTTCCGCGAACTGAGCACGAAAAAGCGATAAAAAAAATCAACTAAGTAGAGAAATTATTGTGACCTTTCTAGTGACTACTGCAGCGCCAGAATGCGAAAAACTATTCGATCACAAGCGCAGTCACAAAATTTTAGTCACATCAGGTTGTGTCCTATGATAAGTCACAATTTCAGAATAACTAGGGTCGTATAACTAACAAAAAAATAAGATAGAAGGAAAAAATTTAATTTTTTTCATTAGTTTTTCAAATACAAACTTTTTCAAAAGAATCGGCGATGGTAAGGTCACAACTTTGGCGATTCTTGATGGAATGACCCATGTCCAGGTATTTGAATATCGATAATGTCCGATGTTGTTGGCAAAAAATACGTTGCGTAGCCAGAAGGTTCGAGAAAGACATGATGGGATGTCAGAAAGATGGTTACGGTACATACTCGTATTTAATTACATATATAAATGCTAGGTATTTTATTCTAGTAATTTTTTGAATTTCCTCAAAATTAATTTGTGTTTTTGCGTACATCAGTCGACATTAAGCTTCTCTTATGTTCTTCAAATGCGAATTTATCCCAATATTTTTTTAATCCAAGGAATTTAAAGATTTCATTGGATTAGGAAGTTTTATTACCATGCTCGTTAAAAGATTTGTTTAAATATTGTTGTTAACATCGAGGACTATTTTAAACAAACCGAAGGAGCGAGACAGAAAGCGAAAAGAAATAATTAAATTTAATTGATTTTACTGTATCTATTTTGTATCATAAATTATAAATGAGATCAATGGCAATGAGACGATTTTCGTGCCCATTAATTTCACCATGTGGTTTGAATTTGCAATCGAATCCAGATGGTATTGGTTTGAAAATTCCGAATACAATATCTCGTATGGTTTGTTTCCAGACGTGATAATAACATATGAGAAATTCCAGCTGTCGTCAGATATACTGTAGTATGTGGTCAGCATAATTGTGTAACATATATTCTTGTGACGATATCAATATTATTGATGTGCCGCATCAATAGTTCTGTAAAGGTGAAATTTAAAATTGTCTTTTTAACAAAAATGAATTTTTTGCGAAATATAATTTTACGGACATTATTTTTACTATAATATAATATTGATAATGATTTTCGCTCATAAATTAGTAAAACCTGCATCGAGTCGAGTTCTGCCCGTGTTCCGTTTAAATAATAAAAAAGAATAATTTATATTTCATACAAGAGTGTATCAAGACAGCGAGTTTTTGTTAAAGGATAAAGAATCTCCAACATGGAGATAAATATGTCTTGTCAAACTCAGATCCTTCGATGATTGAAAATATTGGTCGTTGTTTGGCTAATTTTTCTAATGATCATCTCTTCATTCGATTTACTCTCAAACCTAACAAAACATAACTAAATTTTAAAATTCAATTTTTAATTCAATCTATAATTCAATTATATGTAATATATGATATGAGCCTGATGTGACAATAAAATTTGAACGAAAAAAAAACGGTTTTTTTTCTTTGTCAATTTCGCTTTCGCCATTCTGAATTTTTTTCAAGTTCCATGACTAGTAGATACCAAAACATTTTTTGACTTTCTATCCTGAAGTGGGCCTAAAGAAGTTATATATCATACCTTTTCTCAAATTTGGCCATATACAGTTATCGAATAACTTTCCACTTCAACAGGCTTCTTTTAAAATCGCCTAAGCCCATTTTGTTTCAACACCTAAGACGAACATCGCCATATCTTATCTTTTTAATATATAAAGTCTAGTCAACGTTTGGGCCGAATGGAACTCTACACCTGTGAACCGTTCCCTCCCAAATTTTGCATGTACAATCTCGAGACTACCAGACATGTCGAAAACATTATTATATTCCCGAAATTTGGTTCGTATATTTATTATACCTATGTGTATAAAAGAGGATGTAGGAAAGTGGGACAATGTGAGCACCCTAAGGTTTGTACCGAGATTCTGTGAAATGGGTAATAGTTATAAAATCCTTTCCATGCAAAATCAATAGCTTAGGATGCTAGCTTAGTCATGTATTCGTGAAATTGAATTATTGAAGATGATAAAAAAAAAAATATTTACTGGCCTTCTCTAGGTTAATTTTTTCAGCAACAGAAGCTAATTGCATTTTTCATCGCAACTTCAGTTGCATTAATTTCGGTTGTATGTCATGTTAAAATTGTTATTTTTAATTATCAAATAAAATTATATTGGTTTGCGGTAAAATTCGCCCGGGGCTTACTTTACCCCGAATGAACACTAAACAGTAAGCATCTGCTAAAATTTGTATACTTTTTAAATAATCATCAAATCTTTCTTTGCAAGTTTCAAAATCCGTACCCCGATCTCAAGGATACTATTCCAAACAATTCTCAGTCGCTAACAAGTTTTTTTAATCCAATTATTAAACACTGATATTTACATCAAATAGTGCCTAAATCGTAGTATGAGAAAATTCGAGGAACTGTAATTAAATGGGATTTTTGTATAGTGCATTGTGATCAATGCTTTAAGCTTTATCGGATAATTTATTTTACTAATTGCAAACTAGAAATTTTAAAGGGGCCCACTTTACCTTGCTAGACCACTGTGCCCCACCTTCCTCCATGTATGTATGTAGGTGCCTGTGTTCCTTATGAGCTCCTAAACTGCTCAATCGATTTTGACCAAATTTTCAGGGAACATGTAAAATAGTAACGGGATTGGTGTGAAGTTTAATCCCGATCGAATGAAAAACAATTGTTTTTTGACATTTATCAAATTTTTAGCGATTTTAGTTTTAGTTTTTTGTTATTGAAGTAACGGGAGAATTGGAAGCAACGAATGAAATGGGAGCAACGGGGGAAGTAAAAGCAACGGGATCAAGGTGAGCAACGAAAGGAACGGAGCAATGGAAGTAACGGCAGCAACGGGAGAAATGGGAGCAACAGGATCAACGGCATCAACGGAAGGACAGGGAGCAAGAAATCCGAGCAACGGGACATAGTACCGATAGTATAAAACCAAACAATCGTTAGCCGCGGTACGCGGCTAGTATCTTGTAAGTGATAAGATAACGAATTGTTCTTAACTGGTAGGTATTTATCTAAAATCTTCTTTCGGGATTTCTGGATATTCAACCCTCAAATTGGTGTGAGGGGGTTGCATATGTTTTCACAATTTTCGCCATAGCTTTCAGGTTTCATGAGATATAAATTTGGCTTTAACTTCTGCAAAGTTTTTGTATAACAACCAACCATATTGGGTTTCTGATATCTAACCCCAAGATTGTCTAAACGGTTGCACACCTTTTCACAGAGCCCTGCAGATTTCTTAGATCTGATGAGATATCGAATTAATTTTTACTTCTCAATGCCTATAATCACCAGAAAGTCAATTTCAAGATTTTTAGATATTCAACCCTAAGGGGGTGTAATATGGCTGCACTCTTTAAATCTTTTTCGACATATTTCTTAGGTTTGATGAGATTCCAGATTTGTTTTTACTACAACAGATTTCTGAAATAATCGCCTAGAAACCCATATCACGATTTATTGATATTCAACTTCCAAAGGGTGTAAAGGGGTTGCACATGCTCTCACAATTATTGCTATCTCTTTTAACTTATGAAATATACAATGGGCTATTACTTAATTTCATGTAATATATTCCTTTGTACATTTAACTTGACAAACAAATCAAACCAACAAACATCACATGGTTGGCCAAATCCTGCGAGCTCAATAATTTATTATAGGGAAATATTGAACAATATATTGGCTCTTCTCGGGAATATACGATTTTCACGCCTGAATTAGAATTCGAAATAAAATATAAATTGATTCTGGCTGAATTCTACATTACGATATGCAAAATTTGAGATTTCACAGAAAGGCTCAAACCCCTCTAACCTATTTATACAATTTAAATTGCTGAATTTTTTAAATTGTTGCTCCATTCCCAATCTTTTAGGGATTTTTCAACTCGATTGATTTTAGTAACTCACGCCTATTTCCACATGAAAAGGTTTAGTATGGAAGAGTATTGCTGTCTCAATTGTTCCCATATCATTTGTTGAATATAAAAAGTCAGAAGAAACATTATTTTCTGAACTGGAAACATATCTCTTGCAAAATCAGCAAAGAAGTAAAACGATCTGGCAGAAACAAACTTGGACAAAAATTTAGGGTTATAACATACTCACTAATGGCCAGTCAAACATAAAACCATAAAAATTGAATTTTAGCTCTTAAAAGGTAAACCAAATTTCAACTTCGAACGAACTCTGGAGTAATAGCGAGCTCTGTAAATTGAATGAAGACATCTTTACACAATTTTGGTATGGGAACTACACGAAGGACTAGTCGGATTTCTTAAATTAACTGTTTAAAAATCGACGTGTGCAAAATTTCAAAGCCATAGCTTGAAAATATGTTATTGGTGAATGCTCTTCATAACTGACAACCTAAAAATTTTTTTATAGTTTTAATTACTCTAGTAGCTCCTTATAAAGAGGTTTTTAGTCACAACTTTTTATTTATTAGATGCCGCTGGTATCGGAGAGAGCCGTATCTCTTTCTTTTAATGTTGTTCGCTTAGTCGCACTATTGCTTATGCTGTTATGACACTGCCTATTTAGCGGCTATTTCTTAAGTGCAATAAAAGTACAACAAGGCGAACAACATTAAAAGAAAGAGATACCACTTTTTTCGACGCTAGCGGCATCTAGTAAACAACATTAACAACTGCATTGTAAAGAAAAATACCGATTTTAGCGCGTTTTATAACATATCATGGCCACAATTTATACGTACCGAACTGTTAAAAACAAGTCTGTAGCAGTTCAAAAATCCAAAGGGTTTTTCTTGGAGTAAGTGCTAGAATGTTGCGAAACACTGCTCGAATGCGCTATGTTGCGGCTATTTGGCGGCTATGTTGCGGCTAGTTTTTGACAGTACTCACTTTATACTACTCGGACTGTCTCTCTCACACCAAACTCTAAATTGTATGTTACATTTTCTATCCCTCTCCATTTGGATTTACTAGCCGCTTTAAAGCCGCAAAAATAGCCAGTGTCATAACTGCATTATTATTGCAGCTCGAAAAACAACCAGTATCATAACTGTCAAAAAGAAATCTGTAGCGGCTGGTGATTTCTCTTGGATCGAACTGCTAGAATGTTACACTGCACGAATGCACTGTGGTGCGTATTTCTTTTTGGCAGTTTTTTTATCACATTAATGTCTAAATGGCATGTTAAAGTTACTATCCCTCTTCATTTGGATTTTCATGCAATTTAGCCGCCTTGTTTTTGCTGCACTTTTTTTCTGCTAAAAAATAGCCAGTGTCAAGCCCGAAACACAATGCTCACGTTCCATTCCGTTCCGTCACGAAAAGTGAGGTTATGTGATCCGTAAAAGTTGAATTTAAGCCCCGATCACAATGCATCCGTTCCGTTCCGTCACGTCACGAAAAGTCAGGTTATGTTATCCGTAAAATTTGAGATTAGGTGAACTCGTCCGCTCCGTTCCGTTACAACCTTTGTGTGCATTTACATGGCCAGCCCATAAGGTCTACTTTGACAGCTGAACGGAACGGAAGCATTGTGATCGGGGCTTAACACCGAACTGCCTAGGGATAGCTACGCCACAGGGAGAAAGGAATCCGTTTTCCGAAGTACATTTCGGTAGGTATTACTTTTGCACTGGAACTAAGTTTGTCGCTTTGTAGGCGGTCGAATACGAACTTAACAATTAACAAATAACGTCAATAAATAAAAAAGAATTGTGTGTCAGATAAAGCCATCTTGTGTTGGGACTCTTTCTTTGTCCTACACAACACCCCCATGTTTCCGGCGAGTTAGTTCGTCTCAGCAAACTATGGAGTGGCCTCTACCGTCTATGCCCTGAAGCCGGGTTAAACCTACGTTAGATTTAATGCAAGGTATCCACGCGTTCTAACGAGGACTTGATGCAGGATGAAAATTTACTCCATCCTTGATTGTTCAATCGTTTTACACATGAACACATTTCGTTCGATCGGAATGTAATCAAGAGCCCAAGGATTTAATGTCGGTTGTTAATGTCCCACGTACGAGTAAGGAGTTATGGCATAAACACAATTGAGACGAAGTTCGCCAGCGGCGGCGAAGTTCGCTGTCAAAATTTTAAAATTGTACCGCACCACACGTACTGAACATTTCGTTGCCGCTGGATAACATCTAATTTCTAATTTTACCGTCGCCGCCACAGGTGTCAGTGTGTTTTCTGTTAGATTTGTTGACAGTGAAACGCAACCATTTCTTCCGACACGGTTTTTCTTAAAAGTGATTTGTAGTTTTATTTTTTATTCTTTGGTAAAAAGCATAAAATGTATCATAAATAATTATTTATGGAACTAATTTACATTGCAGATTCCGAAATGTCTTTTGAGGAAAAATTGGCCGAGGCTGTCCGGGCAAAGACCATTCTTTTTGATTTAGAGCACGCAGAATATAAGCGCGTAGATAAAAAGTCTAAAGTATGGGAATGTGTAGGAAAGGAAATGAATGTGACAGGTTTACTTGATTTCAAAATATTCCATTACTCCATTAGCGAAAGCGAACTTCTTCGACGAAATTGGCTCGCCGCTTGCGAAGTTCGTCTGAATTGTGTTTATACCATTAAATGATTTTGCTTCGATTTTTGCAGAAAATCCGTGCGGATATACGGGGTTAATCTGTAGAAGGTTTGTTATAGCTTAAATTGCGGTTGTGTGCAAATGTGCAATTGATTAGAACCTGAGAACGTCAGCTGCTGTCTAATTATCGATGAATGAAAATTGATTTGGTAGCAGGTGTTTTAGTTACCAAGCATAATTATTACGTAACTTAATGCAAAACCATAATATTTGAAACCAAATGTTAATTAAGGTGTACCTATTATGAAGCAGCAGTGTTACAGGAAATAGTTTTATTTTTAGTATGAAATATACCCGATGTGCATAATTTTTCTCCAGCTATCAAAATGGTAAGAAATTTTTTGTTGTTTTTCGGCGTCAAAGAAGAGAAAACACCGACACGATTTCCCGACTGGGATTAATCGCTGTCCTGGCTACTGCTATGGAGAACATGACAATTACTGTTGAAAAACATTCACTCGAACAGTCAGTTTTTTAAAACTGTGTTGTACTAGGTCCGAAGGCGCTGTCTCGTCATAGGCTGACATGGACTCATCAGAGGGTGCACCATGCTTACTATTCGAAATACCCTTACAGCTGGTGGTTTTACTTAAAAAATTTCCCTATATGCATTCATACCTGTGAAGTGTAATCTTTACTTTGTTTTCTACAGCAACTTTAATGCTTAAGGTAGCACTGAAGCTCACCTAAGGGATATTTTTTCAAAAAGTGATTATAAGGCTTAGAATGAGCAATGTTGAATATATTATTTCCTTTCTTTCCTAAAATCATGCAAAGAACTACATTTGAGATTCTGTGTTACATATTTTTTTTATTTTAGTTTCTGAAATAATGACTTCGGAATAGAAATATGTATTTAATAAATGACTTGATTGTTGCTTTAAAATTAGTCGAGAATGTAGACAATAGTCAATTCATTTGGGCAATTATGCTCAACGGTAACATTGGAGACATCAGCTTTTCTCTTTACTAATAATAATTCTAAGTGGTTAGAATTAGAGCTACCAAGAAATAATGAAGTCACATTGACAGAGTTATCAAATCATGAAGAAAGACCAAACCCCCCCCCCCCCCCCCATTGGCCTATTTTCGTAGGGAAGTGAGGACCCTTTTTTTTTTTTTAAGGTCATCACATTTAGTATGGGAGAACATGATAACCCCCCCCCCCCCCCCCATCATACATTCCTGCGCACGGGCCTGAGAGAGAAAGACATATGTAAGTCAAACCAACTTCAACTATACCTTACATCCGATAAGGGCTTTACTATCAAAACATGCTTAAATTGGAGTTCTTTCGATTAAATTTAAAGCCTTTAAAAGTGAAAGTGAGTTCAATATCTCATTAGACCTAAGAAATATATAGGAATTCGTGAAAATGTGCACAACCATTTTCCACTCCCTTTAGGGGTTGGGTGTCGAAAAATTTAAAACATTCCTTGAACTCGACATGCCTAAATAATATAACGAAGTTCGTGCTTTAAATTTTTTTTCACTGGGCCTAATTTCTGGAAAAATTTTAAGACCATATCTAGATTAGATTATAGTTAATGGAGGACGGTCTCAAAATCCCGATTCACTGCGGCCTCAGTGGGCCTGTTGTGGTTACCGTCCCTGATTATAACTCACTCAGGACGGTTATATCGATAAATTTTAATATGCTCTTGAGTGAGTTAGGCATGAGTTCCAATGATGTTAGGAATTAATGTCTCATAAGCAAAATGGTTGTAGAGATTGCTGATCTACTGTCAGAAAGAATGTAGATAGTACATAGATGTAGTTATGACTCTTGTATCTTCTTCTAATGTTTTCCCTGGTGCATAGTTCAATTGCATGATATTTTACTTGTCGAGGCTGGCATATACCTATGTCGACCCATGGTCTGAGTCCATATACCCCAGCACTAACTCTTTCATTTGTCTTGGAGCCATCTGTATACCAGATAAGTGCCTCCTTTTCAATTTCAGGCATATGTTTCAGTCCTTTCGGGATGGGAAAACTACTTTCTATGGTATTACAAAGCTATGTTATGATATTATCCGAAATCGGAATGCCGAGAATAGGGTCGCTCTCAAGCTCCCTCACAAGGTCTGTGGGGGCTATTTTCTTTGCTTCCTTATCTTTAGAAGTTAGAAATCACTGCGTCATGAGCCTGGCTTCATTTTCATCATACAGGTGTAAAGGTGAAAAATTTAGAATCACCTCAAGTGCTGCAGTAGGAGTGGTTCGCATTGCCCAGAGATAGTTGTACATGCCAACCTTTGCAGCTTGCGTAGCTGGGTCTGTGCAGTAATCTGTAATGTTTTTCTTTCAACAGACACCTTTTTTTATACACAAACCTATCTTGCTAGCGTAATTGGTTCAAAAGATATTGTAATTCAAAGTTTTTTATCCTCACCTCCCTTCTTCTTGGTCCAAAAGCTACTAGTATTCCCTAACACAACCACAAAAATTTACGCTTCTGATGCAACCGTTTAGAAGATATGGATTTTGAAATATTTCAATCCCAGCTTTCGAGTGTTTTGGATGCATTGTTTGTTCATCTACTCTCATACCGCCGAACCTCATCGACAATTACTTTGCAAATCGGTCCACTAGCATCGTTTTACATAAAGTCCAAGTTTCAGTTTTCTCGCATCTAGAAACCAAAATTCCTTCAAACACTTTTGCGCACGGCGGATATACGGACATTTTTGTTTTTGCTTTTTTGGGGCTTACCTACTAGTCCCAAAAATTAGAAGCAAATTCTTTTGAAATTTTAGTTATATCACAATACTTTGTTGTTAAAAAGTAATTAGGTTAAACCATGAATGAATTATTACAATAAAGAAATAACTTGACGTAGTACACCTATTCTGTATTATTCGAATAGATTTCAACTCGAACACCAAACGCTTTCTAAATATTGCAGAAACAATGGACACCACCACATCTAAAAAAAAATGGAAAGTATTATACAAAGAAGTACTTGCTGTATCTTAAGAATACGCCAGCTCCATTATTCTGTTCAATTTGGCAAACGAAGGTTCCACCCCTCGATTGTAGTTCTTGAGACTTTAACGTTATCAGGGGGGATTAATTAAATATCGACAGAATCTGTGTATCAGCAGATTTTCAGATTAACTGATACTCGTACTTTCCCGGTTTCAAGATGTACAACATTAAAGAGGAAGAGTCAAAATCGCCTTGACAGTGAAGAGAAAGGAACCTTCAAAATTAACTAAAAATCATTTATAGAGCAAGATAGAAGGTGATAATGCAAATCGATATTTGTTTCACAGTGGCAATCTCTGTGCATATTTTCAAGGACTCAAGGTTACTGCTGTCGTATGGATTTTCTTTTAACTGGCAAGAAATCTTTGTACGAGTAGTTGTATGTACATATCTCAGACTGAGTACTGAGAGGTACTTCTACAGATCTTCCGACATCATCTACTTGATACAGTCTTGCAAACAACTCGGGCGTGTTCAAGAATGTATATTTCTGGCTGCAAAGAGTCCTTTTTCGGAATCCATTTACCGAGAGAAACATTCACATACATAAATAGCATGAAATAGTTAACATTATTGCGAAAAATAGTGAGCGATAGTCAACAAGAAAAGAAAAATATTACACAATTGCAAGCCATGTAAGATTATTTTATACGCCACGTTGTACCTGAAAAGACCTCACTTGAATGAGCACATTTTGTGCTAGGCATGAATCTATACAAGTTTTGCCGATGGCATGAAAAGCATTCACAATTAATTTTATTTTATACAAAATTTGCTTTCATATTTTAACTATTTGTGGAAAGTAGAATGAAGCAGCTGACACATAAATGCATAAGATATTACGGACGAAAATAGTAAATATAGAAAGAAGAATTACGAAAGAATTACCTTTTGTTTGATGTTAGAATAGACACTGAAGCTATATCCGATTTTGGGAAATTTAAACACAAATTGCTGTTGTTGTAATCCTTACAACTCATCAATGTGATTTTTCTCAGAAAACCTCTCTAATAAAATATCATTTTAGTTTAATTTGGGTTCCGTAACATTTCATACAAAAGCTGCATATATGTTATGTACATATACTATATGTATGACTCAGGTTTTACTCGGAACAGTTGAACATTTTATATGCGATGATATGACCCTCGTTAAATAAAACTGCTAACATTTCTGGTTCTTTTACGGCGAACTGAAGGAAGTTTCGAGAAAAAAAATTTGAAAACTGTTACTTTTCCTAAACAGGGTGTATATAACGGATCACCTCACACACATCTTTTAAATCCCCTGCCATAAAAACCCCTACCCTATCAACCGGGCTTAATACGCCATTGAGCTAATTTGGAGGACAGGGCTGCAACTTAAATCAACCATCCAACCAACCTAACTAAACAAGAAGCCTATGAAAGCAAAAGACGTTGATATTTTTATTAATTTGAGCTAGAGTACTACTGAAAGTAGATGGCATCAATAAAGCTTAGAATATAATGTGTACGTGTTCCAAAGAAGAATATGCAGAGATGTTGTTCATTTACGGATACTGTAATAGAAATGCACTTGCATCAATTGGAATATCATCAAAGATGCTAATCAACGGATACCTGGTATAGCAGTTTTCCGAAGATTTTGGGAACGGTCTTTGAAAAGTATGTTTCGAGATAATCGCGTTTTAATGACGTTCTATATAGAGAATTCACGAAGGGCCCATCCTAGTTAATTGCCCATAACTTCCACAATTATTGGAATTTCAATATGAAATTTACAGACAACATTCTTAAGACTATAAACTTTAAGATGAGCGAAAACAAATTTTTTAAAAAACAAAAATTTTCTACTCTTAAGCGTCCACTTAGGCGAAATAGCTCCAATTACTTATATTTGTTTAGCAAATGACTTCTATCTTGGATGATATTCCACTGCTACCACTTTTTACCAAGATGATGCTGCTTCGGCATATTATGATCGACAAATCAAAGATTGGTTAGATTTTAATTAAACTTATATGAAGGTATGGTAATAAAGCCATTTATGAGAGGGGTGGGGATACGTCGAAAACTGGGATTGACACATTTAAAACGCCGTATCTAAAATTAAAATTTTTAATTATTTTAATTGTAACTCATTGACCGGCTTAGATATGGACTTTAGTTTTCAATGAGAGAAGTTATTTTTTAAACCACAAGTTTTCAAAATTACGCTTAAAAGTTTTGGGTTTGAAGGGGCAGGTGGTGACCTCCTGGTGGGGGAGTACCCAAAGTTAGTTGATCTTCATCTAATAAATTTATTTCAATTTAATCATATATATTATATGTATACATATTTAGGAATGTGGACTTTATTGAAGGATACTTCGGACTGGGCTGCTCCGTTTGGCACAATGATAGTATTTGTTACTCGGAATTGAAAAATACGTAGTGTGTTTTGATTCTTTTCCGATGGTGTTGATCATGAACATAACGACAACAAGGACGCTGTTCTAAACTAGTATTGCTCGCTCTTGGAATAAGGATTCTGGACAGAATATTGTTTGAAGTTCGTTCATCACCAAATCTTCTTCGTTCAACTACTCCCGAGCCATCCAAGACAAATACAGTTTTTTATCGTGATGGCAGTGTGAACAGTTTACAAATCGTTGCCACTCTAACGCCTCAATCTGGAAGATTTGAGGGCATGGCAATCTGGTAAGGTTCTGTAGGGATTTATAGTATTTTGAGTGGTATGAGCGCTCCACGTGCTTTTGAAGGATCACAATGTGCCCGTATGATGCCTAGAGAGCGTAGTGGTTCTTACTTCTTCGTGCTGCACCCCTTCCAGAAATGAACTGAACCCCTTAATTTCTTAATTAAAAAATAGCTCCAACTTAATTGCAAAAGTAAGTGAGCGTGATCAATAGGTCCAAATTAGCTTCAACTATCTACGGTCACTTTATATGACAAAAAATTGGTATGTTGATGAATGGTGCAAAATTGTCATTAATTACGTAGAAGATGTGGTAAGTGCATCATATGTAAATATTTAAATAGTAATTGGCCTGTGTATATAAAGGAAGATTGTGTCTCTAAACTAAAATAGTAAATACGAGTGCAACCAATGGTTATAAATATTTTTTTTCCTCTTATCAATATGCGAAATAATCTTATATTTGTTTGTTTGCCTTCCAAGTATGGTATGTATCCATTCCTCACGGTGGATATACTAAGCGCCACTTATTTCGGTACTTCATAATTAATAATTCACTCATGATATCGTTTCTATGTTGTTTAATGGAAATTTATAGTGATTTGTATGCAAATGATCGGAAATAGCTGAAGACAATTGTTTATATGGCTACACCAAATATCAAATCCATTTTTGAAGACAATGAACTAAAAGAAATTTGACAATTAAGTATGACAAATGTTTAAAAGGTCTGACAAATAATAATATTAAGGAAATATAAAAATATTCTTCACTTAAGTAAATTTATTACTTTACTTCATTATTTTAGTAATAAAATATCTATTGTTTTAGAAAAAAAAAAATTTTATGACTAATACACACCAAACAAGCAAAAAAATGTTCAGTTCACCGTCCTCCGTACGCAAAATCGTTTGAGAACTCACTCCCTATGAGCTATTAAATTTTTTTTTTTTTCTGAGTAGGCAGGGTAGACTTCTTGAAGGGACCTTCTTTTGAGGGGTGAGGGGGAAGGTGAGGCGTGAAGCGTTTTAAACAGAAAGTCAGCAACCACCCATGTAAAGAGGCTGACATTTGGAATTTCTAGAGAGCTTCGACAGTGAACAAATTTGTAAAAAATTGTTGATATGGGTGAAGGGATATGGGAGTGGAGGGAGAAAATAATGCGTCCGAAACGTCAAAATGCCGGCAATGACATACGGGGGTTGGGGTGAAAAACTTTAGTTAACGATATCTCACAAACCAATTACACTAGAAAAATTAAATTTGGTTTCTGTATAAAGGTTGATGAATAAAGTCTGCTAAAAGTAAATTTTTTTAAGCGCGGTGGAGCATGGAAGTGGAGAGGATAATAATTTTTCAAAAAATCACGTTTCATATCTCAAGAACAGTGTAAGATAGATACTTAAAATTCTTACTAGTATGGTAGCGGCGTAGTATTCTAGCGCGATTCTAACCGCTTTCCGAACTTTTTGCTATGTTTTCAGCTACATAGTAACCTACAACGCATCGCAGAATTGAACATATTCCGAACTTCTACCGAAAAAATGTTAATGTTTGTTCTGTGGATGGTTGACGGTCCATCGCACAGTCTAGATTAGAAGTGTAGTTTGGATAAAGATGTTCTTTTAAATCGCTGTTCTCCCCTAAGGGCACTTTCCTTACCGGCAGTAATATCGCTATTACTACAGACTGTTGGGAGATTTTTTGTAATATCGTGAACATATCAGCCAGAGCCAAATACTCATTACTTACTTGAACTACAACTTTTTACAAAACTCTACATTTTGTTGATAAAAAGTTATTACAATTCTAGAACTCTTGTACTTGCACCTTCAATATAATCGATACGCAAAGAACGTTTGTGATGCACGAACCTTTTAAATTTTGCCAATAGAAAAAAAAAACATTTGTTCTCACAAAATCCTTTTATTGTCAAGTAGTGAAAATATAAGTGGATTTTTCGCAACTATTTAACGTGAGAGATTTTGTTAGTGTTCCAGTATAAAGCATTATTTACCTACTCAATAAGAAGCAACACTTTACTTATCCCAAAGTATAATATGTATAAGAAACAATTAGTATTTTCTGTTAAAGTGAAAGTGATTTGTCTATAAATATCAATGAATTGTGCAACGCAACATGTCCAAACATAACTAACCGCGTATTCATTCTTTTGATTTGACGGCGAAAAGCCGCCAAATAACCAATCGGATTCTTTGCGTTTCTTTGTTTCACATTTTGATACGTATATGCCGTATCTACTGATACGCAACGAGAATACGATAATTAGGAATGCATACTGGCCTTATAGCGCTTTTCCTATCGTTGCCTGTTTTTTTATCCTTGGCACTTTTTTCTCGTTGCCGTATTTTCTCTCGTTGCCACTTTTTTTTCATTGCCGCTTTTTTCTCTTTAACGTTTTTGAATTGCTTTCTGCTATTCAATCTTTTTATTCTGTCAGCTGGCTATGCTACTGACGCTGAGCATTAGAAAAATAACTAACAACAAAGTGTCAAAAAACAGCAATAAGAAAAAAGCGACAACGAAAAGAAAAGCGGCAACGATGAAAAAAATCGGCAACGAGAGCAAAAGCGCTTACGAAAAAGTGGAAAGCGCTTCGCTATCGTTGCGCAAGAAAAGTAGCTATTTTAAAGCGCTCTCCACTTTTTCAGTCATCTCTACTAATTAATATCTAACGTACGCCTGATATGATTTGTTAAAAGAAATTGTGATTGTCGAATTTTCGAGAAAGACACAAATTTATTTCGAAAATAAAACAGAAATGGCTATTTCTTCGACAAGAAAATGTTAAAAGAAAATGGAAGGAGGAGTAAATTACAATAATTTGGATACTTAATTGGTTCTCGTACGGAAATATTATCCTTGAATTAGAACTTATTAACATAAAATACACAGGTCTCCGGGTATGTTTTTACCTGGAAGCCTTCCACTAAGTATTTTTTTTTCAATGCTTTGCATCCCAGTATACAATTTGTGTTTTTACCTTTTATTGAAAAACAATCTGGAAAGCTTATGAATATAACGCGGTAAGGATCGAATAGATTGTGTTACTGATACAAGTAACCTTGAGAAGCATTCTGTCTTCTTCCTCATTTTAAATTACTCTCATTCCTATTTGAGGATATCTAATGTGATCTACTTAACGCGTTAATGTGATAGCCCGACAGCATTTGTCCTAAGTTCAAAAGAGGTTTATTACTTATATTATATTTGATAAAAAATCAAAATAATGGTTGACATTATGTAAGTCAGCAAATAAATTCAAAGAGTGGGTGATTGTCTAATCCGCGGCTTTACGCTAATTCGCCGGTGCGTCTATTGTTGATAATATCAAAACCGTGTTGATCTAGAAAATTGAAATTTGTCTTCCAATGTTTTATTAGCATAGGAATTGATATGCCGGTTTTCCACCAAAAGGACAAAACAAAAAATTGGATCGAAAAAAACAAGTCTTTGAGATTTCATTAAAGACTTATTTTTTTCGACACGAGATTTTGTTTTGTCCGTTTGGTGGAAAACCGCCATAAGGCTAAGTTTGTTAATAGGCTAGGTACTACCTTCCAGATAAAAATCGTTAAAATACGCGTTAACAACTATTGAATGAATACATACAAGTCAAAAGCAATATTGGGCTTATTACCTAGCGACAGTAGAAACTTAAGCATATTACGTAATTTTAATGCAAAAAATTATACCTTTATTGCGATTATATTTAGTTTCCGTTTACATATTCGCAACTTAGTTTTTTATCACATACTGAAACTCAATATCCAATTTCAGATTATAATATTTACCTACATCTGTTTTGCTTATTTAATTTATACGTAGGTACCATTAAGTACTTGTTTACCGCGACAAATCACATTCCTTATCTCGTACTTAAGAATCTTTGTTTTTCACTTCGAATAAAATCGCATGCGATACAAAAATTGCATTATTGTCACATTACCGTTTTCTTATAAACTTTTTCTCCATGGATTGAGTTTAATTCCTCGAAAAACTGTAATATTGAATAATACACGTATTAACTAACGAGACGAAAAATGACTGATAACTACAACTAAATACTTACAGTGACAAGCTTAAATTTCCCTTCTTTCTCAAATTATGCTTTCATCAATGACACGAAAAGAAAACTAAAAACTGTTTATGGTACAAGACATTTACGCGATCATTTAACACAAAAAAATAGAAAATGTATCGCAAAACGAGAAGGAATAGGAAGGATAAAACAAAAAAACTTAAAAATCAGACGCGCAAACGCGTGCATGTTTATGCAATATAAACGCGTGTGAGTGACTTGTTTATCTAATACAGCCTTCAGTGATAAAGTCGTCATAAATCCGATCGTCATATCTAATATTTTCTTGAAACCACGCGTTTCTGGTCGCTTCAAAGAACTTTGTGCCTGCATTAATGCAAAATGGGCAAATACACGTCCCCAGACAAGATCCAGTTGGTGGTTTTTAATCATGAGGAAGGTAAAACTGTGGCAGAAATATGTTCGGTCCTTAACATGAAACGTAGAACTGTTTACGATATTCTCCGGAGGTATAAAGAGGAAGGCAGAATAAACTTGAAGCATAGTCCTGGCCGTCCAAAGGTTCTAACGACGTTTGAAGAACGCGCTTTCGTCCGGAAAATCAAGAAAAACCCTAAATTGAGTGCTCCAAAAATTGTAAGTAATGTTTTCGCAGACTTTAAGAAAAAAGTGGGATGCGAAACAGTGCGCCGAGTTTTGAGAAAGGCTAATTAATAATGGTCGTGTTGCACGCAAAAAACCATTCATCAGCGAAGTGAATAGAAAAAAACGATTAAATTTCGCCAATGAATATGTTTTGAAGAATGCTGATTATTAGGATGACGTTATTTTTGCCGATGAAAGCAAATTCAATGTCTTTGGCTCGGATGGACGTGTTATGGTGTGGTGCAAGCCCAACGACGAATTAAGCCCGAAGAACCTCAGGCCTAGAGTGAAGCACGGGGGCGGCAGTTTAATGGTTTGGGGATGCATATCTACTCGCGGTGTTGGCGAATTAGTATTTATTGATGGTATAATGGATTCCCGTCGATACTTACAACTCTTGAAAGACAATTTGCGAAAAAGTGCCGCGAAAATGGGCATTTTAGATACATTTAAATATTACGAAGACAATGACCCCAAACATAAGGCTCGCATTGTTCAAGAATGGCAGCTGTATAATTGCCCAAAATTGGTTCATCCACCTCCCCTGTCACCAGATTGCAATCCCATTGAAAACCTCTGGGATGAATTGGACCGTAGAATTCATACCAAGCCGATTTCTTCTAAAGGGGAGCTCGAGACAAGGCTTTGCGAAGAATGGGTGAAAATGGATGTAGAATACTTGCGAAAAATCATCTCCAGTATGTCAAATCGTTTAAAATGTGTTATTGAACAAAAAGGACATGCAACAAAATACTAGTTTCATGTAAAATTTTGTTTATGTGCGGATCTTTTTGAAAGATGAAAGTTTATTTTCTTTTACGAAATTTCCTATTTTTTGGTATCTATAAAGTGATATTTTTTTTTTTATTTATGTGATATGTAAGGCTATTACATATGTTCTGCTCATAATATATATTTTTTTAAATTTTTTCCCGTTTTTTATTGACTTATAAAATGAGAAAGAAGGAACATTTCCCACTTGTGCGGATCTTTTTGGGAGTCACTGTAGGTCGTTTCTGAATAATTTGCTTCGTCTACGTCTATGTTGACGTCACAGCAAAGCATTGATATTATAACAGTTTAGAAAAAGTTTGGCTAAGCCGTCAAAATGAATGAATGAATGAATTTTTTTTTTGATAGATCTGCTGACGTAAAAATAGTCAAGACATAAACCGAAAAGGAATTGAGACACTGCTTTGCTACGTCTGACGTCATTAACTGTTATAACTAGACGAAGCAAGGCATTCGGACGACCTAGGTATAAGTAGAAATTTTAAATTTCCTTTTATTAAATCGTATTTGAGAGTTTTACTATAAGCAACGTGTCTCGAATTCATTCACAACTTGATCGCATTTGCAAGGCTTGCGATTGCATTTATCTTCTACTTCAACGTTGTTGTCATTTTCACGAAGAGCTGAACATCGTCTCACATAGTAGGAAAGGTGATTTAATGTTAAGGTTCCGCGGCGTTTATGACTGATTGGGAATCTTATGCCTCTTTTATCGTCTGATTAAGTTGACGTAAAGTTTTCTTCTTTCTTAGAATAAAAACCTTTACGAAATTAAATTTATCCAATACATTACAATATAGAAAACGCAATACAGCATTAGAGAACACGTATAAGAAATGATACAAATAAATATTCTTAATTCTTGATAATGCGTCATAAAGATGTATGTTAAGCTAGAATCCTGGCCTGGGAAAATCAAGATGGTTCCAGACTTTCGATAGAAAAACTTGAACCGGTTGAAAGTACAATTGTTGCCTTAAAATAAACATTTCAATAAAATTTTGGTTTGTTTTTCAATGTAAATATACAATATCGAAGCATGGGTGATGGTACGGTGAAAATACCGCCTTTCTCTACTTATTTCAGGAACAACAAGTCATAGACAAATAAAATTTAAGACGCATAAAGAAAATGGTGTTTCATTGTCACATGTTTGCGTATGGGAAGGCTTTAAAAATACTGTATTATAAATAATAACGTAAAACTACTTCTGGTGTTTATATCAGTTAAAGTTACAATATTGAAATATGTTGTATCCGTGGCGAAGTGTGTATAAATATAAGTATTTTCAACGGTTAACTTACTTAACTTAACTTACGATGGCGCTACAGTCCAAATCGGACCTTGGCCTCCTGTTTCATTTTCAACGGTTACCGAAGCCAATAAGTCATGGGAACCGAACAGTCAAAATCATGAACTATTATCACATCACACATAATGTATGAAATATACATTAATGCTATGAATCTAATTTCATTAAACATATTTTCATCAATTTAAATATATGGAAAGGGTGCACGTACTCTTGAAAATCAACACCTACGAAATTTGATACACGCCTTCATCAAATTGATTGAAAGTTTTTATAAACAAGCCATTTTTGCTTGGGACTCGAAAACATTCATTAAATTGAAGAAAACGTTCGTCGCACAGCTAAAAGTTACGGCTCCTTTGATGCTGCTTATTTTCATTATTATTTTAATAATAAAGTATTGTTATCGACTTGAAATTTCAAAAAATATGCTACCCTGAAATTTTGCATTTTCACGTTTTAGGACTAGTAGACCCCAAGAAAGCAAAAAAAAAAATATCCGTATGTCCGCCGTAGACGCCGTCCGCCATAAGCGAAACCGATTGAAGGTACGTAGCTCACAAACCCCTTGAGATGTTAAGTTTTAATTTTTATGTTACGTAGAATGGGTGAACCCCTATGAGTGTTATCTTTTGGAGGGGTGGGGTTGTACCCGGGAGGAGGGGAGAGCGTTTTAGGTGAAAAATTTTGAATTCTAGATCTCAGCAATCGTTTATACTAGGAGGCTGAAAGTTGGAACCTATGTCGCACTAAAATATATAACCCATTTGCCAAAAATTTTTCGATAGGGGTTGAGAGGTGTGCGAGTGGGGGGATATTCAATGCGGACAAAACTCATTTAAGCTGGAATTCAAACATTCTAAAGTCCTTATCTCCTGATGCCAGATGGTCGAAACTTTCTAGTTGTCTTACTAGAAGATTAGAAAAGGGCTAAACATTTTAAGGGAGGAGGTGAGCTGTGGAGGTTGGGGGTAAAAAACTTTGAATTACAATATCTTCTGACTCAATTGTGCAAGGAAGATAAAATTTAGTTTCTGTATATTGAATTACCAGTGAAGTCTACTACATGTAAGATATTTGAGCGGGAAGGTGGAGCGCGGAAGGTGGGGCTATTTTTCAAAAAATTATTTGTATATCTTCTGCCCGCTTCGATATATGATCTTGAAATTTTTTACAGGACTTAGGACCGGTAGATCTCTAGCGAAGAATGAGTGTAGAGAGTGGAACTGAACAAATTTTAATTTCTCGCAATCCGCAAAGGACAGAAAGCTTTAAATTTTAAACTGTGACGTACTATAGAGACATGTTTCAAACTTCAACCCATATAATAATAAGGATGACCCCAAACAATTTTTTGTTTTTGTTAAGGTTCATACCCAAATCAGTAGATTATCGTTGGTAAATATTCAAATGGTATCAATTGTTGTGTCGCGTCATATCCATCTATTTCTTTGTACTTCTAAAGCTACGATAGAAATAAAAATAAATTATAGAATATTCGTTTCTTTTTTTTCGTTACAGATAAATTTCAAAAATCAAAAGAGCTCGTCTTAGAAGTAATTGCACATTAACGTTATGAATATATATTATCCAGTTCGTAATATTTATGAAAGCCGAAACTAAATCTGAATCCACTTTCTTAAAATTTATGTACAAATTCATCATATTCATATCAATATGTGCCTTAAAATTATGTATGTAATATTGATTACTGTGACAGGATTAATCACAATTATGAATTTATGCCATAATATGAAGAATAACATAAGTAGCACGAATTACTTTTTGGAATTTAAATATCATTTTTGTAGTGATGTACGCACGGAAAAAAAATTGTATTAACTGCCAACGACAAGGGTTCCCGTTACTATTGTAAAGACGAAATTTCAGCTAACCATCATTTTTAGTTCTCAATACTGTACCACTATGAAATTTAGTTATTATCATTATGCGATAAGAACAATTTAATTGTATTTATTACTATTTTTGTGTACATATCACATTTCGCAATTTGTATAATTCACAACAAAAGAGTGGTTAATACTTTCTAATTGTATTAACCACTCTTTTCATCAGTACGAAAAAAAAAATAATACCTACGATAAAAATTTGTGGTTCTTTCCATATTATGCCTAATTCTATATTATTGTAATTGTAATTTTTTATAAAATTAAATTAATAAAATGGTACAATTCGAGCGACTTTTATTCTTGAACTAAAACTTTCAATAAAAACTCCATTTAATAAGTTTATTAACACACTTGTCACTTCACTATTTTACAAGGAAGACGCGTCGAAACCGGTTTACTCAAATCTTCTGCAAAGAAGAGCAATTGTTTTATGCTGATACAATTGTGTTATTTGCAATGGTATTTTGGGAAATTAGTACAATTCTTAATGTTCCTAGGTACATCAGAATTTGTAAGAAAATAGTAATGATAACATTATTACGCATTCTCCATGGAATACATATTTTATATTACCAGCACATATTTGCAGCCACATTGGTGAAAAGTACAATGTTCATTTTCTTTTTTCCATGAGGCTATGCATAATATTAATAAATATTTGTATCGGCTCAAATAAATGATTTGTTCATAAAGATGATGCACATTTTAATTGGTTGGATGTACCTTTTCGGTTCAGTGTACTCGTCTCAGAATTATAATCACAAGGTAAAATTATGAAAATCGAGAAATTCCTAGTCATTATGAACTAATGCACCTAAACTGGGTTAAGAGTTAACTCAAAGTGATCAGTTAGTGTAAAAATAAGAATATCGCCTAAAAGAGATTATATTCTGTAAACATCAAAACATGACTGCACTATACATACTCGTAGGTAGGTAGGACCTTAAAATCTTTTTAATTTTATAAAGTACATTTTGTTAAAAATATTACCTATTGCAGCATTCAAAGAAATGTTATTGGTATGTGCACTTTTATCTCTTTGTAGGAAATAATTATATCATCACTTTCCGTCAATTGAATGTTTCCAATCAACGCACACTAATTAACTTCATATTTTTCACCGCAAATGCCAACAGCAAGGACTCACTCATTTATTACACGGAATTATTCTTTGAATATGAAAAGAACTTATTTATAAAATATTCCAATTTAAAAAAAATTTGAACTCGAGGATATCTCCGGAAGGATTTTATTTATATTCCAAATGCATAGGGTAATATCACTGCGGTTGACTGACTAAGTCACAAGCCAACACATAGAATTGACTGACTGTCGCTTTGCGTTCACCGAATAAATTCGCTTATTCCACGTTCAAGAACTCTTCAGTGTGCAACGTTAACACCGAATGATGGTATCTGCCGCTGTGAGACGGTTTTTAAACACACAACTAACCAAAACCACCCCACAGTTCGGTATCCTTCCTCAGAGATATGCAAACTGACTTCGACAACGATATTATCCTCTGCTCAGTACTTTCTGGCGGATACCACCCTTAAAGGTACTGATTCAAAGCAATAAGCGGCCGTGAACGGTAGCGCAAGCGCGTATTTCAACCACGTGACAAACGTAAACAAAGATTCAACGTGTATATGACGAAATTCGTAGAGCAACCTTCAGATAAAAAATTTTCACGTTTTGGACTACAGCCGGGAATCCTTTCACCTGATACGATATATAGAAAATGTGAAGCAGGTGAGTATCGATTTGAAACTAACCCGAAATAATAAGCGCTATCGAATGTTGACGATGCTCACTACATGCACGGCAGATGCATACTGGAGAAGTTGGAGCTTTTATCGACTGCTTCTGCTTCCGTATTCCATGGACTTTCCCACACCCCCAACATCAGTGAAAGCTTTAGAAAGTGATTTTCATCTGGAAAACTTCACGAGGTGAAAATTGCACACGTTGTTGGAATGGAAAAGCGTTTTCTCAGTGCCGACATCATAACATACTGGTAAAAATTTGATCGATGCTGTGGTTTGAACTTGAACTACAAACTAAAAACTTGTTTGAAGCCAGATAAGCTATGTACACGTGGTATATAATACTCATTATACAATCTAGTAGTAAACAAACTTCCTTAGGACTAGAAATAATAGATAAGATGTGAACGTGCACATTATGCAAGTTGCTAAAAAAGCGAGTATAGTTGGTTCCTAAATTAAATTCACTTACTTATGGAACATGGTGCATTTACACTCAACGTTTGCGACGAGCCTCTATCCCCATCAAAAAATCAGCCAATCAGATAGCTCGTGCAGTCGCACATAAGTCCATCAGCTCTCGACTTTTCTTCGACGCACGCTTCCATATGTGTACACGCATCCAATGAAGCTGTAGTACCACACAATTCGCAACCCATCATATTTCTGTCGTTTCGCACCTATCGCACTTATAGGCAAGTTGCGCCGCAGGGGCATGATGAGTGTAAATTACGTTCGTCGTGGGCTCCTGGTGACCCCGAGCCTGAGTTAACAGTGTTTCATTCTGATGTTTAGATTGGAAAAATTTTCGAAGAGAAGTAGAGAGGTACAGGACTTGGAGCCAAGTAATACTTTTGAATTTGTAATTACGTTCACAAAACAACAACAACAACATGTACATAAAAATTTTTTTTTACTGAGATTGTGATCGAGCTAGCTTGTCGAATTGTTAATAGAGTAGAAAGCAACCACGGCAAAAAAATGACATTCACGCAAATATTGTCAATATTTCTTGTTGGATCTCAGTAAAAATTGTTTGCATTCCTCCTGTAAACCAGCCTTAATACGCGACGCGCAAATTCTTGTACATGCTAATTACTTGAGCTGAGTTAAGTTGTTGATTTCAAATGAATTTCAACTGAACTCGTAATTCCATAAAACTAACTTGCCGTGGAAATGGAAACGTAGTGATGTGATTGTTACCCAGTTTGAAGTTCGGGGAGAACTCAATTAGGGAGCAAATATGGAGGTATCTAGTATTATTATCAATGGGAGATTTTTAACAAAATTATGGGGAAATTCACCATTTCTCTTTTTTTGGTCCAAATGAATGAAAATGGGACTACAAAGGAAATTTTTTTAATTTTAATTTTTCCAGGAAACTTATATAAAGTTTTAAATCGCCATTCGGTTTGAGAATTTCCATTGAATGCGTCGATTCTACCACGCAGTCGCAATTTAAACATACTGATTTGAGCTAATGAATTTGTGTTTAGTTTAATTTTTTATTTTAAAGGAGATCGTTTTTTGTGTAAGATCTTAGCATTATCGTCCTGGTTGTTAATATATAGTCATTTTACGCCAAAAACGCGATTAGGGTTTTTTTTTTAATAATGAAGGAAATTGTGCCAATAGCGAAACATTCTCTGCTACAAAGTGCTTCCCGGAAGTTAAAATAAAATGTATTTTAATGAATATTTCACTATACACAGATAGTTTCGAAAATATTCTGAAAGTGGCTTACGAGATTTTTTCAGTTTAGTGAGAACTCAACGCCAAGAAAATAAAAAGTTTCGTTTGGCCGAATTTATAAGACCAATTTCCTTAACGGGCAAAATCGTTGAAATCCTTCGGATATCATACATTTAAAAGGTCCTTAAAATACTTGTTCAAGAATATTGGCCAATAAGTTCAGAACACCTTAACCTATGAGCTATGACTATAAAATTTGAAAATGTTAGTTTTTCAAAAATTGCAGTTAAATGAATGAATGTGCAATTTCCTACGAATCCTTTGAGTAGCTGCCATTCGAAAACCTATAAAAATGTCTTCCCTCAAATTACAGAACGCACTATGTATGTATATCTCAAAAAATCGTTCAGCCACAAATCCGGAGTCTTGTTTAAATTAGTTTTAAGTGAAAGTTCACTAGTCAGTGAAATCATTCTACTCCTTTGGATAGCATCCGTACAAAAAGTCCTTCAAACATGTGTTCAACCTTGTTTCCCGATAGCTATGAATGCTTCAAACAAGAAATTTGAAATTTTGCACAAAATAATTTTTAAACGGTTCGTCAGTAAAAGAGCAAGTATGTTAGAAATTAAGTGAGTCCTTCTTGCACCTCCCATGTGAAATTATTTCAAAATGGAAAAGTTTACTTTCTGTAACTTACCTTGTTATGGATATGAATTTGAACACTGATGATATTTTTTTTTAGTTGGCGACTCTGTTCTCAGGTAGCTTTAAAATGAAAAAAACCCATTCCAGTCAATAGTACGTCCAGAAATTTAATTTAAAATTCGTTGGGTGGAAAATCGGCTGGAGTTCAAATTTTAATTGCAGTGCAAATTACCGTGCGACTGACAAACTAAAAAAACCAGGAGGCTATTTGAAACTTTATTTTCTCGAGCGACATTGTTTCCGATTTCTTTTGAATTAGTATACAGATATGAGTAGCTATACGTTTCTGTTTACCATGAGAACACTGTGAAAGTTTATAGGTATACAGAGTTAATTATACACTTAAAAATTTATAGCTAAGACCAGCCCAATATTCAGCTCTGCTTTTGTAAACATTCTTTAATGCAAATAAATCTTTTTCAAGTGCTTTTAGAGTATACGGATTTTTTCAAATTAATTTTGCCAGTTTATAGAAATACTCTGTTTATACTCTACTTTAAATAAGTGCAGAGTTAGAGCAAAAAAAAAATTTAAAGCTGAATTTAAAGATGTAACTTTGTTGTTTAAGAAAATAAGAGAAATTTGTCACTAAATTTTCCTTAAACTTCTACTCTTATAAAGGCTCGTGTACACTAGCAAGTAACTTGCGACATTACTTTCTAGAGTAATTTGGTGCGACGTTTACACTATCTGTCAAATTGCAGTAATTTTACTCTTTTAAGTAGCTTTACAATAATCTTGCAAGTAAAACTTGGTCTTCCGTGTTCACTTCATCATCAAAGTTTCGTTGAACTGTCAAAACGAAAAAGAGAAATAACACAACTCTGGATACAGTTCCACATTGGTAATGAACAAAACGTGTCCTCGGAACTCCACTTGGATTTTCCGTTCATACTTCGCACGTAAACTTTAGAACTATGACACCTAAAACTGAACTTAATCTCACTTTCAATGCAACAGCACTGACTTGCTGAAAAATTTCGGAACCGATCGGCACTTTCTTGCGAGATTTCAACTCTCGCAAGTTAGCGTGTAGATTTACAGCTTCCTTGAAAAGGCAATTATTTGCTGGCTAGAACACTTAGACAGATGCGCTCTGGGAACCATGTACACATGCAGCAATAAATGTCTAAGAGCAACTCTAACAAGTTTTGCTTGCTAGTGTACACGAGCCTTAAGTTTTTATTACTTATTTTTATTTATTATGGAAAGGGCAAGAAGAATAAAGAAATAAGTCAAATAAGACACTTATACATGAATTCATTCGATTCTAAAATATTTATCGTTTTTCCTGGAACCAAAAAAAAAATCTGCCAACAGTCTGGGCGCAACTTCGCATTTAATTCTGAGATGCGGTGTAGATTACCATGTAACTGAAAACCTAAGAAAAAGTTCGGGAAAAGCTTAGAATAGGGTCGCGTTAATTCTAGTATTCACTTACGCCGCTGGAATATTAAACAAGTTCATGGAAGTGAAAAGATTTCCGATATCTGTAGCTCAGTTCTGTAACTTATGAATGAGAAATTTCTCATTTGGTGAGAATACAGAGAGAAAGCTGCATTAACTCGTCCCCATTTCGACTTTTTGTTGAGAAATTTCTCATTCATAAGTTACAGAACTGAGCTACTGTCAGACCTGAGAGATATGGCAGAGTTCATGGAAAAGTATACAACCACTCTACACCTCCTTAGGGATCGAATTTCAAAAAATCTTGAAAACACTTTCTAGGTATTCATATGAAGTATTCGTAGAATCAAAATGAATTCAATATTTTTAGAAGATCGAGTAGATATGACGAAAATCGCATTCTATTTTCACTGATAATTTTTTTCTATTCTATTTTTTTTAATCAAAAAAAAATTTCTAGTTTTTTACATATGTATACCATATAAACCGACTTCCAACCCTACTAGACAAAACTCATCAGTTCACATATACTAATAAATCGAGAGACGCATACTACCACATCAAAAATCCCCGTGCTTCAATATAAATAATACACTTAATTTTTGATGAATGTTTTCACAGTACATTTTGAATTGAAAATACAAGGTTTTCCGGTAAATACTGTTAAATTTATTTTGTGTGACGTTTCGGACTCGACTGAGTTTGATAAAGGACTCAGTCGAGTCCGAAACGTCACACAAAATAAATTTAACAGTATTTACCGGAAAACCTTGTATTTTCAAATAATATACTATTTGGAAAATGTTTTCTATTGATGAGTCTGTCGAAGATGATATGATGAGTTTGTCACTTACACACAATGTACGAGTACTATATGGAAAATACTGATTCCGTCGATGAGTCTGTCGATGATTATATGATGAGTTTTCTGGTTATACTTGCAATGAGTGCTCATCTATTGCTTTTGTTCTGGACCTGGACTATGTAAAATTTCCTTTGTTTGGATTCATTTCTTTGGATTTTTAATTTTAGAGCGTTGCTTAAGATAAGAAAAGTGACGTTTCTCTAACCTTCTTTACAATTTCACTTCCACTTTCTTTTTTTATTATAGTAAGATCAGTCTAATTCCCCTTTATAATTTTGATTTTTTATATTTTCTATTTTTTTGACTGTAATGTCACGCAAGGCGATTTATAGTGGAATGGCCAGGGAGTTAAAAGCATATCGAAGGGATGTTGACAGGCGTAGAAATTACAGTATTTATGAAATTTTAGGGTGAAAACTTCATGAAACACTGAAACGTTCATCATGAAAACCATTGAAAAACTCATCACCATCTCATCATTAAAATCACTGAAAATCTCATTATGAGCTCATCATGAAAATCATTGAAAAACTCATCGAAACACTCATTACCAACTCATCATTAATATCACTGAAAACTCATCATGAGCTCATCATGAAAATCATCGAGACACTCATCGAAATACTCACTAGGAGGGGAAGAATTTTTTAAAGGTATATAAACGAGTTTAAGCCTCACGCTCGTACAAGGCTCATTAGGTTGGTTGCGATGAGTATCATGATGAGCTCATCGATGAGCTCATTGATGATGTTCTACCAGGGAACTTTCTAGCGTTTGCTTTTTTATAGTTAGGGAATACACACCCCACCCTCGTACCATACTACCCCAAGAAAATATATTTCCATGCAAAATGCCACCACTATAGCTCTATCTAAATACCAACTTTCAGCTTAATATCATGATAGGTTCTTGAGATATAAACATCGGATTTTTTTTCCTTTTCGCCCTTCCTCACTCTCACGCTCTGCACCATCATCCCCAAAATTATTTTCACTGCTAGAGCCTTACAAGGTCTACTTCTCGTAAAATTTTAATCATCTATCTTGCACTGTTCTGGAGTTGTGAGAAGTAATTTTTTAAGAAAAAATGTTATCCCCTCCACTTCCATGTTCCACCCACCAATTAAAAAAATGTGACATTTAGCAAACTTCATTCATCAACCCTTATACAGCAACCGAATTTTATTTTTCGAGTCTCGGTTCTTTAAGTTACAAATTTTTGGTCCGGATTAAGCTCATTATTGATTTAAGGTAGAGTATACAAAAATAACACAATGAAATCAGTTGAAAATTTGGAAGTACATACATATGTATTTTCGCTTTTATCCGTACTCTGTTTTATTTTCAATAATTTAAATGAGTTGATTACCATCCCCTTCTTCTAAATGAGTGCCAGTAGTTTACCTGTAGGTACTTATCTTGTAATTAAGATATCGCTTACATGTTATGAAATTTCATCGTTTCGTATACTTAGGTATAATTAACACTAAGCTATATTTAAGATTGTTGATTCAAGAATACAAATGCCAACATCTCCACAAGTTTGCAACCATTACGTGGTAGGTAGATACAGGTAGCTGTTATTATTCGACTGAATCGAAAGATGACTCAAAATTGTAAAAGATTCTCAAGTAAGATTACTAAGGGATCATGGTAATTTAAATAGCGCAGTCTCTTATTTGCGCAAGACGCGATCTGGAGCTTTGGTAGAGCAACAATAAAAAACCGACAGAGCGAGAATCGTTACGTCTACTACTTCTTCACCTTTACTTAGTTAGATTGCTAATGTGTAATAAGAGTTTACGAAGGCCTCGAATGGATTTTATTTCCTGGATTAACCTTACCTATAACGAACTAATTACGTAGAATACCAATTTATAACGTAGAAAGGAATTGAATGTCACCTTCGTGTTTCTGTTTCAGTTCTCACACTATTTTCTTTTTTCAAATTATTAATTTTTCATCAAATGTAAGAAGGATAGATTTTCAACTGACTATCCAATTTGTCACACAATAGCCGTTATAAGTACCTACTCTCGTTGAGTTCACCTGTACTTGAATTCCAATATTTGAAGTCAATTATACTCTGAGTCACACTCGAAGGACACCTACGTCCATTTTATCACAAAAATAATGAGCCAGAAGGACTTGTGACTTGTGAGAGAATGGATATACATAAAAGAAGTCGGAATATCGCATTGTTACACAGTCAAGCGGAATTGTAGACTTCTCCTTTATTATATGAAAAAGAATGAAAAAAAAAACTAGATATGCATAAGATTAGAGGAAATATTCGCTTGTTTGGAGTTTCATATTTTATTTTCGGGTATAACTTAACGTAGCGTCTTCTTTTTGTAAAGAAATCGTTAGAAAAAACCAAGAGGAAAACAGTCCCTTGGATTACACAATGCCTATCTGGATGGAAATAGACGAAATGTTGAAAAGACCTTAAATAAAAAAAAAGTTCAACTAGCAAAACTCCATTACTCCCCTTAGGGGTTAATAAAAATCCTGAAAATGGTTTCTAGTTATTTATCTGAAGTACCTGTGGCGGTAAATTTAACTCAATATTTTAGAAGGCTTAAAAGATAGGTATAATAAAATTCGTTAATGTGCATTCATTTTCGCTGGCCTTTTTTCGACTCACAACTGTACGCCAAAAGATATTTGACCTTTTTTATATGTACCTACCAATACCCTTATATATACCTACCAAGAGTCCAGTATATCGTTCCAGTGAAAGCGAAAACCTACTACCCTTATTAAAAACAATTTTTTGAAAACCACTACAGATCTTTACTTGTATTCCAAGTTTCAACTTTGTATCGCTAGTGGTTTCAGAACCCAACTCCAATTTTTTCCTAAGATCCTATCTGTTTATAATCTATTATATTTTAAACAGTTCTTGAGATATGAGGCTTGATTTTTAACATATATGTTTATCCCTTTGATGCCCCACCGCCTCCTAAAAACTGTCAAAATATTCAGCCAAAATTTTAAGTCAAAATCAAATCAGTCAAATCTTCTTGTCAATCCATATAAACAAATTTTCAACCATCACGCCACAGACCAACAAAATTTCTCGTAGTAGGTATTCCTAAAATATAGAAACTATCAGCAAATTTCAACTCTGTGGTACGAACCGTTAAAGTGATATAAATTTTATGACGTCGAGCGATTCGAACGCATTTTCAAGATCTCCGTCATATTCCTTAGGTACGAAGAGGTATCGAGTAAGTTTTCACTTTTGCGTACTTTTTATATATCCGCATAAAAACCGTTTTCAACGCTTTTACGATATTTTTATGTAATCGCCTTAAACTCGATTTAACGTTATTTTTTTCTTAACTCAAAACCCAACGGCGTGAAAAGGGATCACATATGTTTTCGCAAATTTTTGAATATTTCTAAGGTGTGATTATATGTTTTCTTTTCCACGCTTTTTATAGAATTATCCAAAATCTTTTTTCTCGTATTTACAAATTTCCTCTTATTTCAGCAGAACTAAAGCTAAGGTAGTTAATTGGATTTTATTCCTACGGTTTTTTTATGTAATCGTCTAAAGACTAATTTCAGATTATTTTGATATTTAGTTCCTAAGCGACTGTTAAGGAGTTGCATACGTTTTCGCAAAGATATGGTGAAATGCGCGATCGTCCATCATTCTGGTATACACTGAACCATATTGGTACATCATATCAATGCATTTTTTCACTGAAACAATGAAAACTTTCGTCAATTTTGGTCCAATGAACGCGATCATGATGAAATCATATTCTTTAAATGATTAAGATGTTCGTCTACTGATAATTTTTTCTTCATATTAATTAAAAATGATGTCACACAATTTTGATGAATACCCTTTGGTCGGCTGTTTAGGTGCGGGTGTGAGTAGGGAGAGGGAATATGCTATGGATGAAAAATTCCTTTAAATTTCTTAAAAACAGAAAATTTTTTATACGGTCATTTATTTACCTTAAGTTCAGATAAGAATTTTGAAACCGGAGATACCTTTTGTCCTTCTCCTTCATGTAGCAACTAAGAGATAGTCCTAGAGTTCAGTATTTCATCTACGTATCATGCGATTGGCTGCAGCCTGTCGTGACAACGCTGTGTTCAGTAAAACTCAGCCTTGAATCCTTAACGTTCATCCGTACAAATCATCCACAAATAATGCATTGAACCCAGCGCATTGATCAGACTGTTCCAGAAATATGCTGAAGTATCCTCTTTCGCTGATTCAATAAATATCTATCTAGCATTGATATGAATCCCTTTTCACATAAATCAAACGTCATTCCCGAAATATTACGTCACTAGCAATAGGTATAATATCCAACGTGTTTTACTTACTATATAATGACACGTGCAAAAGCCAACATTTGTTTACATTGAAAGGATGAAAGTATTCATGCATTCAGCATTGAGCACCAATAATCCTTAAATAATTCCAAGAGTTGGTGTAAATTGGAGCTGAAAGTATAAGCATTCCCAACTGTATGACTTTCCCGATACGGTATTTTCCTGTGGGTCGTATGGATTTAGTAACGTAACGTGACTTGCTGAACAGGTGATATAAATCGGAATTGATATCTACACGCTTCTTGATCGCATATTTACATATATCATATATCCGAATGTATTTAAATGAATAGGTATAAACAGTGAATATTTTGTGCACCCACAGACTACATATTTTTAATCGTTTAGTTTAGTTGAATGACTTATGGTTATAAAGCTATATGGAAGCGCATACCTTAACGATCGTTTAGTTTCGTCCAAACTTAATAGTTGAATGTGCAAGATAAATCCCATTCGATTGATACGCGACTAAACTATCGCAAAGACTTCTATGTATATAGTCGGCACCTTATCTCCAAATTAAATATCTCATCAACCGGTTTTCTCTCTGAATTTGGTCATATCTTGCGTGTAACATGTAAATAAATCTATCTGGTGTGATGCAGATTACAGCATTAATACTCCGCCAGCGGTAGGTTGATTCGAGTACTTATGGACTGTAACTATCGCGCGTTGGTTGAAATTTGTGCGGATGGACATTGATTTACTAAACAGTTTAGTCGAGCAAATAAGAGTGTGCGAGGCTCAATGTGATTAAACAGTTGCCTAACTGTACGGTAGATCTAATACAAATAAATCTATCCTATTCTGAAGCATGACTATTATACAGAGAAATCCTTCGTCGACAGAACTTTAAGTTACAGAACCGAGACATGAAAACCGACATTAGCACCGATGCACACACATTTGAAGCCCTAATTTCTTCAATGACCATTTATTGACTGAGTACTGAATGAAAGTTACAGCTAAAATGTTCAACAAATACGGAGCTTGCGAGAATATCTCGAAAGAACCGAATGCTATTATCATCACTTCCTTAACTACAAGATGTTATCAGCTTTCATCAGATTGGAATTGATAAGTAAGTAAGCAAGTATACTTTACCACTTAAGAACTCTTATACAAGTCTCTTCAGTAGTAGGTATTATGAAAACAGGCAATATTTTAGGTAACCCATATTTAAACTTTACGGACGATTTGATTACACTCCACATAAATCTTTGTGAAATGTGTTTCAAAGGGATACGAGTTCTTTCTATAATGCAATTAAGAAAGTACTGAGAAGAAGAATGGTGGAGGGTTGAGACGTTGAAAGTAGCGAAAGATGCCAAATGAATATGTTTTTAGATTATTGGCTGATAAGGAACTACTGTATGTACTGGCAATCTATACAAAAAAAATTGGAAAAACGTTTCTAGGTGCTTAACTGCTTATACAAAATTTCACACAAGTAAAATTAATATCATAGCTCAACATGTCTATGGTAAGAGATTTAAACAAATTTCGTGAAAAAGTGTGGATAACCCGTTTCACGAACAATTTTTTTTCCTTGACCTTTGTACGCCAATGAAAATAAAAACAGATTTCTATTTTAATTAATATTGTAGCACATCTACATATACTACTACTAAGTTTCAACTTTCTAGCATAACCCATTTCTGAGATATGAAAAACCACTGCACCCCCCAATCTTGTTGTTCGTATTACAATTTTTTTGGAGAGTCACTATAGTAGCTCTGTACAGTTGTCAAAAATTGCTAACTATGTATATTTGCTCCGACTTTATTGATAATTATAATAATTTTATATGTAGATAAACGTTTCTTATAGATACATCTCAGAAAATTAAAATTTTTGGTAGCGGTAGCAAGGTACATATTTCATATTATAGAAACGGCTTGTGCTGGAAAGTTGAAACTTAATAACTTTATATAGATGTACTACTGTATAAATTATTAATAAGATGTGCCGGACCTCCATAACTTCAAAACTAGTGAAAACTCAATTTTGTTAAAAAAAAACTGGACTATTGACCTTTTAGCATGGACCCATTCAATTGAAGGAAGGAGTAGTAACTAGTGAGTGACTAGTGACTACTTAATAACTGGTTAGAAGAGAAAAGATAAAATTAATGTAAACTCGAGCGTCATAGAAATAGATGTGTGGACTGCCCTCTTTGATCAACTGTAACTGAATATATGATTGATGTAAGAATAATTATCTAGCAGTAATCTACGTATTTTGCAACCAAATACTTTACAATTTAGCTCACTCACTTTATTTTTTGACTAATACATATTCCCAAATATGGTTGAGCAAAACCTCAACTAAATATCGATCAAAATTTGATTTTGAATTATCACAGAAACTATTTAGTAGGTTATCGATCAAATTGCAACAATAATCTTCTTTCATCTTCCTATTAATTTTGAACTCAAAAAGCAGTTAAGCTGCTATTAATTGCTTTGAAAAACAAAGTTATCAATATCTACAAAGTTCACCAAACTCCTGCACTACTACTATGGTTCTGATTTAATTCACATTTCTGAGACAATTGAAAAATAAGAATTGCTCACTTGCAGACGCTCTTTCGAAATAATAGCAGGTCTTTCGAGGGGCCGTAGAAAGTAATATATTTAGGTATCTTATAATTGAAGTTGAATTTTGATAGATGACTTTTATTTTTAATGTAGACAACAACCAAGTCAATGGACATTTCACAATTTCACATACTCGTATAAGAAAAGCAAATGATTTCCTAAAATATATATGTACAGCTTTGTATTGCAGATTTTTTTAAATATGTATCTCAAAAAAAAAAAAAAAAAACACTATCAAGCAAATGACCTCAACCCATTAAAGGAAGTATAATCTTCAAATTGATATCAATTTACGTACACAATAAATTCATAATTTTGATAGTCTGTAACAATTTAATGTATTTTTAAATCAATTTAGAAATGTTGAGCATTACCATAAAAAAACTAACTGAAAAAATTTGTAAATTAAAAAGATTTAATTTAAGATTTCGCTGCTTAGTATATTGCATGGATCCTATTTAGGAAAAGCTTATCATCGAAAGTCAAAAGTCAAGAAACTTGCTTGTGGAACGGAAGACGACAACTAAATTTAATTTTAGCTGATTAATGTTAGAAAAATGATGATAATAAAACAAAAACGTTATATAAGGTTCTAAATAAATGGTATATGCCAAGAGTACAACAATATAAAATAGCAATAGGAGTACAACTTTATTTTTTTAAACTAAAGTATGCATGAGATAAAAATAATTGCATTCAAAAATTTTGGCAGGTTTTAATCGATATTTTGTGTTTTTTGGACTATTTCGGAAATGTATGCCCTTGGGTGTAATGAGCTACAAGAATTTTTCGTCAACTCAAAGAAAGCTTGAAGCCATCCACAAAAAATTAAAAAAAACTACCCAGGGGAGGAACGATCTTAATATGTTAGCTCAGGCGCACTTAGGTCACCGAGAGAGGTCAATCTCAAAGTCACTTTACTTCTTCACATATTGCCATCATGTTCTTGCTCAAAATACAAAACGCGTTTTGAATATTGAGCTTTCTTGGTGACCTAAGTACGCCTGAGTTAATATATATAATAATATAAAGTTTTTATTAATAGTTGAAAGCTGGTCGAATGGATTTACACATGAATTTTGGTATACCGCTCATCGATTTATGGAGGACTGAACTGAATTTTATGATACCTACCTCCTACTTATCGTGTACGACAGAATTACTTGGGAATTGTGCTATACCGGTCGACACTACACTTCCAGTAATCGTAGACTGGATCAACAAAGTTTCAGTTATTGACAAGTTCCTCGAATCCGCTTGATGTACGCTACACCGTCCTTCTATCTACATATAAATAGGATAACTCAAGAATGAATGGGTAAAAGTAGTTGTTTTAAAATTAGGAATGCTCATAATAACCGGTAACTTAAAATTGTTATATTCTACAAAACTGAAATTCTGTGCATTTAGATTCACCGGATAGATACATATGGAGAAAGAATATGAAAACAATCCGATGAGTTCTTCGTGTAGATGTCATAAGAAAATCCATTTTTCAACTGAATTTACGTAGCATACTATAGTTCAATACACCGCTCAAACGCGAAGCTTCTATACTGGGGCTACATCTACGTTAACGCCTAAAGAATATTAAACTCGTTAACTAACGCGTTATGTCATTTGATGTGACAAAGAGACCCTCTGTCCAGTTATTGTCGAACGTCGAACGCCATTTATAACTCCATTTTCTGCGTTAAATTTCATTTTGCATCACGTTAAATACAAGTATCACCCCATCACTATAAAAATTAGTTTTGAGCAAAAATAGATGTCGTGTTCATTACTTTAAGTAGATTCCAAACAAAAGTCATTTAAAGACGTGTTCACTTAAGTTGACCGTTAAATTTAGAACGATTCAGGGCAAGTCTTTTAAATTTTGATGGATTTCAGTGAACAAATTCCGTGAAATCGGTATTATTTGAGTGCGCAACTCACGAAAACGTAACAAATCTTTGTTGAGATCAAAGACTCAAACGCATGGTAAAAAATCTGCCAACAGTCTGGGCGCAACTTTATTATTTTTCCGGCAGAAGTTCGGAACGTGGTTTATCCGGGGATGCGGTATATGTTACTATGTGACTGAAAACCTAACAAAAAGCGGTTAGAAAAGGGTGTAACATATGAATTAAATAATTGGGTCATATTCCGGAATGCTGTCTAGAGGTTGATAAATAAAAAACTTAAAAATAGGTGATTATTAAACAAACCTGGGGAAGTGAAAAGATATTCGATATCTGATCAGACCTGAGAAACATGGCGGAATTCATGAAAAAGTATACAACCAGTTTACACCCTCTTAGGGGTCGAATTTCAAAAAATCTTGAAAACACATTCTAGGTATTCATATGAAGAATCCGTAGAATAAAAATGAATTCAATGTTTTGAAAGACCTAGTAGATATGACGAAAATCGTGAAAATATATGCATTTTATATATACTGATTTTTTTTTTTTGCCCCCCCTTCTAACCGCCAATAAATATTCGAATTTTTTTTTATCAGAATTACTTTTCTGGTTAATTTACATATACGTACCGAGTTTCAACTTCTTGGCATAAGCCGTTCTAAAGTTAGGAAAAACACCCCCCACCACCTTACCATACTACTCCTAAGAAAAAATTTATTTTTCCACAATGCCACTACTATAGCTCTATCTAAATACCAAGTTTCAGCTTCCTATCACTATAGATTCTTGAGATATAAGCATCGAAACTTTTTCTTTCTCACCCTTCCCCACCCTCACCCTCTACACCCACACCCCCAAATTTTTCCCTACTAGGGTTCTATTAGGCCTACTTTTGGTAAAAATTTGAAGTATCCATCTTACACTGTTATTGAGATATGAAACGTGTTATTTTTGAAAAATTCTTATCCCCTCCATTTACGTACTCCCCCGCCCCCTTCAAAGATTTTACTTTGAAAAATCTTAATTTATCAATCTTTATAATAAAACCGAATTTTGTTTTTCTGGTGCCTCTGGTTTGAGAGATATCGTATTGTTAAGTATTTCACCTTCCACCCCCGTACGCCACTACCCCCACCCAAAAACTTTGTTTCAATGTACTTTCCTAGTATAACTACAGATATTTGTTAAGTTTTAATTGCTTGCTATTAACGGTTTAGGAGATATAGATTTTAGAATGTGTAGATCTCCACTTTTTTGCGTTTCGGACGCATTGCTTCCCCCTCCACTCCCACACCTCTTCACCCATATCATCAATTTTTTTGCAAATGGGTCCACTATCAAAGCTTTATAGAAATTCCAAGTTTCAGTCTACTAACATAAGCGGTTGCTGAGATCTAGAAACCAAAATTTTTCGTCTAAAACGCTTCCCCCACCTTCCCCCTCACACCCCCACCCCTGAAAATAATGTCAATTCAAGGGGTCTACCCAGTCTATTCCTAGAAAAAATTTAAATTTAATAGCTCCACTGGTTTGAGAGCTACGAGCCTTCAATTTTGGCGGTCGACGTACGGCGTACGGCGGAGGGCGTACGGCGTACGGCGGACAGACGGAGTGAAAATTTTTATTGCTTTTTTCGTGTCTACTAGTCATGAAATGTACACAAAAAAATTTTGAGGGCAGCAAATTTTTTTTTTTGAAAATCAATAACAGTACTGTATTATTACTAATAAAGTAGTCTGGGTGGCTTAGTGGCTAGAGCACTTGCCTTCGGTGCACCTGGTACCAGGTTCGAATCTGCTTGGTGGCAAGTAATTTTCGAAAATGGTATTGGGTGCCGGACTACCAGTTCACTCAGCTGTAAATGAGTACCTGAGTTAAAATCGGGGTAATAATCACGGACGAGCGTGTAGCTGACCACTTCACCTCTTAGTGTTCCCTTGGTCTCGAAATGAAGTAACTCTAGCATTACTTCAAGGCCTAGGCCCGATTTGGGCTGTTGCGCCATTGATTATTATTATTATTACTAATAAAGTAATACTGTATTATTAAAATAATAAAGTAAAATGAAACAAACACTTGTTCTTTTTTTTCTCGAAGCTTAATTTGTTTTGCCTTACAATTTTAAATTTATGCTTAAATTTCTCCAGGCCGAATTACTATTTCCTTTCTGTTTTAAGCGAGTCATATGTAATATGTGCAGTAATATTGTTAATAGGGTCTTATGTAGATTTGATTAATAAATGCATAGATACTTATAGCTTGCAAGTAATAACATTGAAAACTAATTAATATTGAATTTCATTCCAATTTATATTGAATTTCATTTGAGTCAGACGAGTGTAATAATTAACCATTGTAAATCGGATTAATAATGTTTGTCTAACTTCCACGATAAATCCAAGGCAATTCAAATTGGATTATAAGGACTAAGAACATGTTGTACACTTTTAAATTCATAGGTACATAGTTGTATGTGGAATTGGACATATATATACCTACATATGTATATTAATAATTGATAATTTTACGTTCTAAACCAAACGTAGGATATTCTAGCTGAAATACTACATTTCAAATTAAGATGTATTTAGAGATGTTGCAGAAATTATAGTTCGCATATGTTATGACAGTTTTTAGCGACTCTCGTTTGGTTCCTACAAGAAACAAAAGGACAATATCTTTAGAATTCAATGTTTTATTTGAAAGTTTAGGTAGGTTAGGTTAGGTGGGTACCTACAGTGCGTTCCACAAGAACGTGTGTTAAAAAAAAGCATTAAATACTACGAAATTCAATAAAATAATTTTTATTTCTTAAACTATACTTAAATGTGAATTTCAAGAATAAGTTAATATGACGTCCAGTCACCGTTGTTATCTATAATCGCCTGGCATCTTCTTTGACAACTTTGGCTAATTTTTTAAGCGTAATCCACACTTAAACCTCTCTAAATTTGTCTTAAACGTCGAATAAGTTGTCGCGTGGTGGATATTTTTTTCCGTTTAAGCTTGTTCTTCATGAACGACCACATATTTTCAATGGGATTCGCATCAGGACTCTGCGATGGCCAGTCCAATGTTGTTATCGCATTTTCTTCTTTCCAAGATGGGCGACTTTGATGTTTCGGATCGTTGTCTTCTTGGAGAATCCAGTCATCGTTTTGGGGTCCATAAAGCAACTCAGCAGACTTCAACAATCCCTTCTTGTATAAATTCATCATGAATTCAGCATTCAGATTCCTGGTGAAAGCAATCAACTTCCCGAATCCCTTTTCAGAGAAGTACCCATAAACATGCACCTTTGCTGGATGTTTGACGGTACGTTGCAACATTCTTTCACCGCTTTTTGTCCAAGCCCTCTTCCAGTATTGTAGATAACAAAAGATGACTCATCGGTAAATATTACGTTGCTCCAATCGCGGTCCAAATTCTCCCGTGCCCAACTCAGTCTTTTTTCACGTGTTTTTCTGTTAGTAGTGGTTTGGGGTTTGTGCTCCTGTTGCTGATGCCACATTCTTCTAGTCTGCGTCTAATTGTATTTATGGACACCCGAACTCCTTTTCTAACTAGTTTTTCCTTGGCCTGTTGCAGACTTAACGTCAGGTTTTCCCTAAATAGCTGAGCGATCACTTTATCGTCTTGTTTTGATGTACTCCTTATACGGCCTCTACCTGGCATCATCGACATTGCCATGCTCTTTATACCTCTTTATCCACTTCCTTACATATGAAACACTGCTTTTGGTATATTTTGCTACCTGGCTCACACTCATTTTGGGTCCTAGAGGATGGGTAAGAAGAAAAACAATTTCAAAACGTTTCTTATAGAGAGCACTCATTTTTTAAACTGTTGTTTTGACGGAAGATGAAACAATACTGACCAAATTATTTAAACTCGAAATCGGCAGTGCTATGTTATTCGTAATTTTATATAAAACATAACTGTTCGAGCAGGTAGGAAGAAATTATTTGACACACGTTCTTGTGGAAAGCACTGTATTAGTAGCGATAGCTAGCACATAAACCGCTATATGAGTCCGTTGTGACTCCACTGTACCATGTCAATCTGATCCTTTCCATCCACGGTGTTTTATTCACGGCGCCTACAACTGAAAACTGTTTCAATTTATTATTTTAACAATACAGTATTGTGATCGATTTAAAAAAAAAAAAAATTTCTACCCTGACAAGTTTTTTTTTGAACGTTTCATATCTAGTAGACACGAAAAACCCATAAAAAATATTTAAGTCCGTCTGTCTGCCGTACGCAAAATTGTTTGAAGGCTCGTAGCTCCCAAACGCTTTGAGATATTAAATTAAAATTTTTTTTACGAACAGACGGTGTAGGCTCCTTGAAGTGACTAAGTTTTTAGGGGTGGGGGTGTGAGGATGAAAGGAGGGGGAAGCGTTTTAGACGGAAAATTTTTGTTTCTAGATCTCAGCAACCGCTTATGATAGGAAGCTGAAACTTGGAATTTCTATAGAGCTCTGATAGTAGACCCATTTCCATATTTTTAATTGTAAATATTGATCAAGGGGTGTGGGAGTGGGTGGAAAATAATGCGTCCGAAACGCGAAAAAGCCGAGATAGACACATTCTAAAATCCATATCTTCTAAACCGTTAATGGCTCAATATTCAAACTTAAGAAATATTTGTAGTTATACTAGGAGAAAAGATTGAAAACAAATTTTTGAGTGGGTGCAGTGGCGTACGGGAATGGGGGGGGGGGGGTAAGAAAAATTTAGATTACGATACATCATGAACCAATTGCTCTAGAAGAACAAAATTCGGTTTGAGTATAAAGGTTGACAAATAAAGATTGCTCAAAGTAAAATGTTTCAAGTGGGCGGTGGAGCATGGAAGTGGAGGGGATAAGAATTTTTCGAAAAAGTCACGTTTAATATCTCAAGATCAGTGTAAGATAGATGCTCACATTTTTTACCACAAGTAGGCCCAATAGAACCCGTGGACAAATTGGAGGTGTAGGTGTCAAGGGCGTGGGTGGGGGAGGGTGAAAAGGAAAAAGTTTTAATGTGTTACATCATTAGAACTTATAATGATATAAAGCTGAAACTTGGTATTTAGATAGAGCTATAGTAGTGGCATATTGGCAAAATATTATTTTTTTAGGGGTAGTACGGTACGGGGGTGGGAGTCTTTTTCCTAACTATAAAACGGATTATGCTAGAAATTTGAAACTCAGTGTGTATATGTAAATCAACTAGAAAAGCAACTTTGATGAAAAAAATTCAGAAGGGGGGGGCAAAAATTATGATCAGAGAAAATAGAATGCATATTTTTCCATGATTTTCGTCATATCTACTAGGTCTTCCAAACTATTGAATTCATTGTTATTCTACTGATTCTCCATATGACTACCTAGAAAGTTTTTTCAGGGTTTTTTGAAATTCGACCACTATGGATGTGTAAAATAATTATATACATTTTCATGAATTCTTTCATATCTCTCAGGTCTGATTAAATATCGAATATCTTTTCACTTAAACGGTTTTTTTTTAATAAACACCTATTTACAAGTTTTTCTCCTTTTTCAATCCCTAGACTGCATCCCGGAGGACCCTATTACGTAATTCATATGTTACGCCCAATTCTAACCGCTTCCCGAACACAAACGTTCCATTTTTGATCAATATTAAATATTAAAACTTCACGAAACATTAAACTTGTTTGCCTGTCTCACCGTTGTGATCACCGGTTTCGCTCGTCTAAATTTCGTTGTTTTTTTGAAACGTCAAAATTGTGACTGGTGCTCGAATATGAAAAGTCGCAAATTTTCTAAACTTCGTACTCCTCGCTCTGTCAACTTAGAAGATTCCTTTTCGTCACCATCGTCCATGCCTTTATTTTGAAATATTTATTACAGGCCTATTGTTAGTGCTGTAATTTAGGAAAACTTTAAGTTACAAACCTTTCAATTTTTATAGGTAGCTGTTATATGATTAAAACCTATACAAATTCCAACATATTCATGCTATATGATCCAGATATATGTATATTTATAAACATATGTACCTACAGAGAACGTTATGTTGCAGTAGAAAGAAATTCTTGTTTCCCTGAACGAGAACGGACTACTATTCTTAGCAAAAGTATGAAGGTTTTTCAATTATTTGGGTTCGTATTACGAAACGAAAGGACTTGTCTTCAGCAGAAACATTGGCCATTATTGTTATGTAATATCCTATGCAATGAATCTTGTCAGCTTCCAAGTTTTTTCTCGATTTTATTACAGGTATCCATACTTGTGGTTGATTATGTAAAGGAAAAGAAATGTAAATTGGTATGAGTCTGAATTGAAAATATATTTTTTTTTCGTTAATATTCTAATAATACATTATTACGAATGACTCTTTAGAACACAGTTATGAACTTTCTGAGATAAGACCTTCTCATTTTATCGTGATTAAACTAAAATTTCAAAAAAATGTTACATAAAACTAAAAATATAAAACACAGTATTTTCGCGATTTAGGACTATTACTTGCGAGGTTTCTGACGTTTGGGTGTGTGGAGCCTTACAATATTTTATTGTTTCATTTTCTGAAAATTACATTTCCCAGATCGCTACATCTAGTAGGTATACATATATAACAATTTAAAATACTTATGGATGATTTCTATTTGGAGAAAAGTAGAAAAAGTATTGAAATGGGTTGAGGGCGAATAGAGTTAGAAAAGTATAGAGAGAAAAGTAGAAAAAGTATTAAAATGGGTTGAGGGCGTTTAGAGTGGATGAAACTTTTTTCTTTTCGTATCTCTGGAACCACTTATGACAGAGATTTGGAATTTAATAAGTAATTCAAGAAAATTCTTTTATGAAATTTTGTATTTTCACGATTTAGGATTAGTAAACCCCAAATAACCAAAAAAAGTTCGCCTGGCCGCCGTAGTGGTAGTGGTAGACCCCATGAAGTGACAAAGTGAAAAACTTAAGATTACGATATCTCACAAACCAATTGCACCAGAAAAACAAAATTCAGTTTGAGTATAAAGCTTGATAAATAAAGATTGCTCAAAGTAAAGGGGGCCTGAAGCGTTCAAAGGTTATCGAAAAATATACTTGAATAACAATTATCTTGAGAAAGTTTTGTATGTTATCTAAATAACTAAGACAACTATGCTCGAACTGTGTTTTTCCTTAAATTAATTTAAACAAAATTAGGACATCGTGCGGCTAAACGATTTCTTGAGTTATAGTTTCATGAGTGAGTTATAGGATTTTCGTATGACATGACAGCTATACGATTGTCACAAGGGATTTTTTTTAACTGCAATTTTTATAAAACTAAAGTCTACAAAATTTCAAAATTGTAGCTTTAAGGCAGTCATCCCGTGTGACGGTTTCCAAAATTCGATTTTTTTTTGCATAAATTACATCTAAATATAGTATAGAATATGTGGCCGGAGTGATATTCCGATATTCGAAACCGTTCGGAAGTTACAGGCCGTTATACTCTCTAAAGTCCTATGTTGTTTCGAATATAAAGAAAAGTTTAGTCGCATTTTTCTCAAAACTATGTTTTTCAAATCTGTAGACACGATTTCTCGACATCTATCGAACGAATTTCTAAGAAATTTAGTAAACTTATTCAGTAATAATATATACAGTTTCCAAACTAAGATAATTGTGATTCAACAAGCCGTTTTTTTTTAAGCTCAAGAAGTCGTAAAAATACACCAAAATTGACGGCAAAAAGTTCAATAAGCTGCCAAAAATTAGCTGTTCAATATTTTTAAATAATCCTAGTTCCAAGACTAGTTCAAACTTCACAGATTAAAATGCCGTTTGATTTTACTTTATTATTTTAATAATAAAGTATTGTTATCGATTTTTTTTTAAAAAAAATTTGCTACCCTGAAATTTTTTTTTACACGTTTTATTACCAATAAACACCAAAAAAGCAAAAAAAAAATTCAGTCAGCCTGTGCTCCGTACGCCGTACACAAACTCATTTGAGGAATTATAGTTCCCAAACCCTATAAGCTATTAAATTGACTTTTTTTTATAAATAGACATGGTTGACCCCTTGAAGTTAGATTTTTTTGAGGGGTGAGGGTGCGAGGGGGAATGTGGGGGAATCGTTTTAGACGAAAAATTTTGGTTTCTAGATCTCAGCAACCAATTATGGTAGGAGACTGAAACTTGGAATTTCTATAAAGCTTTGATAGTGGACCCATTTGCAAAAAAATTGATGATATAGGTGAAGGGGTGTGGGAGTGGAGGGAAAAATAAAGCGTCCGAAACGCAAGAAAGTGGAGATCGACACATTCTAAAATCTATATCTCCTAAACCGTTAAAGGCAAGTAATTAAAACTTAACAAATATCTGTAGTTATACTAGGAGAGCAGATTGAAATAAAAATTTTGGGTGGGGTAGAGGCGTACGGGGGTGGGGGGTAAAAAACTTTAGATTACGATATCTCACAAACCAATTGCACCAGAAAAGCAAAACTTGGTTTGGGTATAAAACTTAATAAAAAAAGATTGACCAAAGTAAAATTTTTGAAGGGGCGGAGGAGCACGGAAGTGGAGGAGATAAGAATTTTTCAAAAATAACACGTTTCATATCTCAATAACAGTGCAAGACAGATGCTTCAAATTTTTACCAGAAGTACGCCTAATAGAATCCTTGTAGGAAAAAAATTTTTGGCGGTAAGGGTGTAGAGGGTGAGAGTGGGAAAGGGTGAGAAGGAAAAAGTTCCGATGCTTATAACTTAGGAACCTATAATGATAGAAAGCTAAAACTTGGTATTTAGATAGAACTATAGTAGTGGCGTGGTGAAAAAATAATTTTTTTTTAGGGGACCATGGTACGGGGGTTGAGGGTGTATTCCCTGACTTATGAACGGCTTATGCTAGAAAGTTGAAACTCAGTCCGTATATGTAAATCAACTAGAAAAGTAATTCTGATAAAAAAACATAACGCAGTCACGATCGGCTGCAAGCTAATCGTATGATACTCTAGATGAAATACTGAACTCCGATTTATATTTTAGTTGGAAAAATATCAAAAGAATGAGGAGAGCACAAGAAATTATTACATGACCTTTTACTTACAGGTAGAAACTATTGTATAGTGGCTACTCGATTTTTTGATTTATAGTGAGTTCCATAAAGTAAGTTAGGACATTTTACAGAATTCTTGTATGGCAACTACATGAAAAACTAATGGGATATTCTTCATATCAATAGTTTCAGCTGCGACTATTATAAAATTAATGTGTATAAAATTTCAAAGTCGTAAGTTAAAGCGTTCTAAAGTTATCGTTCAATATTGGTGAACATGTTTATTAAGGACTTTTGTATGGCAGCTACCCGAAGGAATCAACGGATGGCGCTAATTAATGAACTCCGTCTTGGTTTTGGTATAAAACTAATTCCTGTAAAATTTTAAATTCCTGCTTTAATTCGTTCTGCAGTTATAGTGGATTCAGTAACAAGCATACATTTTTGAAGGACTTTTCTAGGCCTGCTACACGAAGGACTCTTTCGATTTGCATCATATTCGGAACTTTCGATTCAAACATTGTAAACCTTAAGTATGCAAAATGTCAAGTTCCTAACTTGAAGCATTCGAGCAATAATTGTGAAAACGTATTTCAAGGACTCTTGTATGGGAGGTACCCGAAGGAGTGGAAGGATATCGCCCATTAACGAACTTAGCCTTACTTTTTCCATTTTACAAGTTGTGACAAAATTTCAACTTCCTAGGTCAACGCGTTCTTGAGTTATCGTGCTAACGGACGGACGGACGGACGGACGGATGGACGGACAGCAAACGGATTTGGGGGTTTTGGCCAAAAATAAACACAAAATAATATATAACTTTTTTTCGTCCGAGGCTTGGTTCTATGCGTTACAAACTTTTCGGGCTGGATTAAACTTATAATACTCTATATGTTCATCTAGAGTATAAAAATCGAATATTCATTAGCGTTCGGAATGGGCATATATTTTCACTATTTTCGTCATATCTACTAGGTCTTTCCAAATATTGAGTTCATTTTTATTCTACGGATTCTTCATATGAATACCTAGAATGTGTTTTCAAGATTTTTTGAAATTCGACCTCTAAGGGGGTGTAAAGTGGTTGTATACTTTTCATAAACTCCACCATATCTCTCAGGTCTGATTAGGTATCGAATATGTTTTCACTTCCACGGGCTTGTTTAATAATCACCTATTTTTAAGTTTTGTCTTTTTCAGCCACTAGACCGCATCCCGGACCCAATTATATACTTCACCCAATTATATACTTCATATGTTACACTCTATTCTAACCGCTTCTCGAACTTTTTGTTAGGTTTCAGTCACATAGTAACATACACCCCATCCCCGAATTAAACACGTTCCGAACTTCGGCCGGAAAAATTATAAAGTTGAGCCCAGACTGTCGGCAGTTTTTTTTTATATGAGATAAGCAGAACGCCCGCTATCGTGTCTACCGAAAACAAGGTTTTTTGAAAATGGGTGGCTAAGTTGGCGTATACCTCAGCAACGACCGACAGTTTGGGGCTGTAAAAATTCTTAAGTGTGCTCAACATGTGCATAAATATATGGTAAAATTTTCACAATTCTATCATTATTAAGTTCGCCAGAACAAATTCCCAAAAATGGAGTAAAAAAGAGCCTGCACACGGTAAGACCTCCTTGTGACCTGAAGTTTTCGTTATCGATATCGTATACTTGAAGGGGTTGACGGATGTTTCTATCTAATGAGCCCAGTTTTGCACTTGACTTAAGGGGTTATGACACTCTAGAGTTTTGGGGAAATCGATTTTTTTTTTATTATTTTAAATGGTCCCCTAGAACCTCAAAAATGCTGTCCCAAAAGGTTATGACCGATAAAAGTGTTTAAGAACTCGGTTCTCGAATTTTAGTATAAGGCATATTGCAAAATTACTCATGATTTTCTACATACTGAAAACTTCAAACGCGTTTATCTCAAAACTACATTTTTCCAGCTGACCGGAAACATAACTCAGACAATTTTCAACCGATTCACTTGAAGTTTTTAACATATCTTTAAAATTATATTGTCCATCAGAGTACATAGGATTTTTTTTTATATTGCATAGTTCATTTGTTATTAACAATTTTCTGACGATTTTTTAGGCAAATTTCACACTTTTCACATTAGAAGTGCGCCATTTGGCTAATAATCAAAATATAGAAAAAATCCTACGTACTCTTGTGGTTGTTGTTAAATGTAATCGAAATAAATTTATTAGCTTATCATAATTCTAAAAGTGCCCGGCCATGGACCCTTGAAAAACGGAGACGTCGTCGCAAAAACGCTCCACAGCCGCCATTTTGAATTTAATCTCTTAAAAAAAATTACTGTACATAGTCAGCAACATGTATTATAAATATCTATTTTTGCAATATCGATTTATTTTGTAATTTTTGTGAAAACAAATCCCGAAAAGGCCAATTTTTTCAGCATCTAGAGTGGCATAACCCCTTAAAACCAACTATCGTAAGAAATTCACTTGCTACTTTAGAATATCGAATACTTAGGTCGTTTCCCAATACCATGATTCGTCTACGTCTATGTTGACGTCACAGCATAGCATTGCTATTATAACAGTTTAGAAAAAGCTTGGCTAAACTGTCAAAATGGATCAGCTGATGCTTATTTGACGCTTCAAAAATCAAAACTCAATCAAATTCCATAGAAAAATTTGATTTTTTTTACGTTTACTTAGATAGACTGATAGTCAAGACACGAATCGAAAATGAATTTAGACACAGCTTTGCTACGTCTGACGTCATAACTGTTATAACTATTATAACTAGACGTAGACGTAGACGAAGCAAGCGACAACGACCTAAAATTTGTTTTTTAAAACAATGTGATCTAAATTAAGAGAGATATGAATTTTCAAAAATGCCTGGGATAATATTTTTACGGAATATTTTACACAACTAGCTGACAGAAAGAATATTACAGAAAAAAAATTTAATTACATTTTTTTACTATTTCTTTTAAACCAATCAGCGTTGATAAATTTACAAATTTAGCAATTTTTGGCAGATCTTCTAGAATAAGCAGTGTACACACACCAAATTTAAGATACGCGAGAAAGCTTATTCTAAATAAGCTGCATGAAGGTAAAAAAGCTTTGTATTGCAGTTATCACAGTAGTAAACCAGATGTTATCTAATATCTCGACTATGTACATACGTTTGAAGTTCATGCACTAAGTTCAATTAGCTTTCGCTGGTGAAAAGTTTGTGCTTTCCAATTAACCTTTGATAACTTTCATTTAGTATAGATAGATTGAATTTTAATTAAAATTCATGGATATGTAACACCAGTGAACTTTATGGGTCAGGTTGACTAGACTCTGTCCGGATACTACTTGAATAAAAATAATAACAATTTATATCCCTAAAACAATTTGTTATGGCTGAATTTTAGATTTCAGCATTAATACTGAATCTACATTGGCATTTTATCTGTTAATGGCAATGGCAAGGCAATGGCAAGGCAATGGCAAGGCAATGGCAAGGCAATGGCAAGGCAATGGCAATGGTAACGGCAAATATTGACATACACAAATTTACAGGGTAGACGCATCAAACGCATATGGCTATATTGCTCTCAGCATTGCAAAGACAATTTTAGGGGTAGTATTGCCAGAAAATGCATCGTTCAACATGTTCGTAAGTTAGCGCGGTACCTTTTCAAGAGGTAAGTTGTTTTGTTTACTTTGATCGCGAAATAGCTGGCAATAAGTTGACAAAAGATACGAGTAAAACTATTGAACTTATCAAATCATATTAAATTTTGGCTGGATTGCACTTACTGTAAGAGTCAAAAGGACAGGTAGGTATGATTTGTTTATTTGAAGAGTGACTAATACAATATCCAAATGAAATCTGATAACCAAGCTAAAACAGGTTTTTTTTTTTTAAAAAAAAGGATTGTTTTTGACAGAGCCATATCATAACATCGACTTCACACACAAATCTCATGTACGAATAGGAAAGTTGCGCTGAACATCAAACATCTTTGATTTCTGAATTCTACGTTACTGAACTGTTACATGGCAATCGTTCTTACTTTGAGACTTTTTCATTAATGTTGTAAAATCATGGCAAAGCTACTATAACGTTATCTTATAAACAGACATGTAATCAACCTAAAATATTTCTGCTATCATTTATAAATACTGATAAAAAAATTAGATAAAAAGAAAAAATGTCTAAAGCTAATCAGTAGCATTCCTCGATTTATTACGTAAATTTTATATGTAAATCAGTTCCTCAGTGTAGCTTGTTAGGGACGTATGATCAATCTGAGAATCAGCCTTAGGTTATGATAGGTTAGGTTTGGTTAAGTTGAATAATAACTGTAATGGACCGAAATTCTCATACCTCATATCATTAAATTTTCTGAAATCGTTACTACAGTTTTTGCTAGTTGTCTGCCTTGGGGTGATGACAGATTTTCTTGCAGTTGAGCTGCGCCGCCACCATTGATGGTCTGTAATACGGAACTGTCAACACTATGTTTAAATTGTACGTACTGTATTTTCCGCCCATGTTTTAAAAGGATTTATCCATATAAGGAAACTAAAAAACTCTATTTTAAGGACTTAGTTGAGTTAGAGTTGCTAGATGTTACTAACTAATGAGATCCGTTTCCTTTTGACATAACTTTAGAACCACACTTTATGCCACAGAGAGGACTCATTTGATTTACATTATATTCGGCTTCAAACATTGAAATTTATGTGTGCAAAATTTCAAATTCTTTAGTTAAAGCATTCACTCAATAATCATCAATATGTGTTTTAAGGAGTGGATAGATATCACCAATTAACGAACTTAGCCTTACTTTTTCCATTTTTCATGTGGTGACAAAATTTCAACTTACAAGGTCGATGCGTTCTTGATTGCTAAGGGCAGATGGCAGACGGACGGTCAGACAGGAAGTGAAGCCGATCCTCGGTTCTATGCGTAACAAACATTTGGGGTTGTATTCAACTTATAATACTCTACGATTTCATGTAAAATATTAAAAATTATTACGATTTCGGATTAGACCATAATTAAGACATTCCGATTTAATGCCAGTCGGATACTTACCAACTTTAGACATCGTAATTTCTATTATAATATTGACTTGAGATTGTTTGCAGAATTTCGCTACGAATTCCATTCAATATTCGAATCGGTCTCCAAAAATGTAAACAAACTGACACGTGGTATTTGTTTGCACCCTCTAGGATTCTCGTGTTCCATTGCGTACCACATAAACCGGATCCCGTCTCTTATCATTCGGAAGAGCGGATATTGGAAGACATGCGTGTAAACCGTGCCCAACTCGAAGGGCGGAGCTTTGCATAAAGCACATTGAAGTCCACCCTTAAGACGTGAAAACCTCCTTAAGATTACATTTTCGATAACTTATCAGTTTGGGGTTGGTAGATTATCTGGCGAGTAAACTAATTTCGCCTGTAAAATGTTTACCAATTGAAGTTTTAAGTAACAATTGGGTCTGACATCGAGCAGAAATCGTGAGAAGATTCGTGTAGTCTACACTGTTATCATTGCTGAAACCACGTGGAAAAGTGATACGCATGATTAAAACCAGGTGAATATTTTGAGTGCAGTATCCACCTGTTGGCGCTCATGTTACCGTAGTATGGAACATCCGCAATCACGATTATTATCAAGCCACTCATGCAATACTTTAGATGAAATCCTAACTTCAATTAATATTATAGTTGGGGATAGAGCAGAATTAGGGGTGCACCAGTAGTTTGCCCCTTTAGAAGAATCTACTTTTAGGTCGAAACTATTGAATCTACTTTTAGGTCGAAACTAATTTTTATAAAACTTTCTCGACTTATAGTTCGTTTCGGAAGATAAATGCATATACCTACATAAGTATGTCAGTTCCGGAGACTTTCGTATGGCAGCTACAAGAAGGCCTCACTCCAATTTCTTTATACTACTACCTCTGAAATATTGAAAAATTTCGAAAATCTATAGCTTAAAGCGTTCTCAAGTTATCGGTCAGTATTAGTGAAAACGTATTTTAAAAATTTGTATTCCGGATAAACCGCAATTAAATTTTTTCTCAAAACTGATTTGTTCAACATTTCGACTTCGTAGCTAAGCGATTTCTTAAGTTAGTTGTTCCGTGAATTTAGTGAGGACACTTTTACAGGATTTTTGAATGGCAACTATAAGAACGACTATTGAGACTATCTTCATATTTATACCGATAAATTTAATATTGAAAAATCAAAGAATTGGTTTAAATTTTAAACTGCTATAAAATAAGTCTTTTTTGTTGTTATTATTAAAAGCTTTTTATAATAGATACCTACCTAAAGAAGCCTTAAAAATTTGTGGTTAATCGGATGTATCGTTCCTGAGAAAAAATACATACAGATACATGAAAAAAGGTAAAGGTAAAAAGACCTGTGTAATGATTAGATTAGATTGCGATCAGATTCAGATTTTAAGGGCTCACATATCGCTGAAATTTAAAAAAAAAACATTTTTTTTAACAGTTGTTCAGCATATTTTTTTTTGCAAAAGCCGAGTATCATAGATAACAAGGTCCTTTATAGGACTATCTGTACAGTACGATGCTGGAATGGGAGACTAGCCGTAAGTTCACGTTGTAGGTACCTACCATAGAGATGTATGCAGTGGAGATGGCGTGCTGCGACTGTTTTGAAGCCGGCGATATTCACTATGCTTCTATCAGCATCTTATCACATGTATGTATGTTATATGTACTCCGGTATTGAAAAGAAAAAAAGCCCAACCTTTAAATGCTTCGCTACTATTTGCATTTCACTGCCACTGAGCATGAAACGCTCCATACAAAAATGTTCAATTTTGTATCAAAATGCTTCAAAGTGCTTTATACAGAAACGGCGTCTTGCCATCTCCGTTAGTTATATCTCTATGGTACCTACCAAAAACATTAAACGCATTTTTCTCGTAACTAGGTTTTTAAACATGGTCGGCACAATAACTCAGTCAATTTTCAATATTTTTCAACTTTTTTTTTAATTTCTTATAACTATTTTCTTAATAGCCTGTCGTGAGATTTTTTTATTTTTTTTTCTTGGAAATTTTCTTATAAATTAATAAACGCAATTTTTTTTATTAAAAAAACGGATTACTAAAGTTTGAAATACTGTAACTTATTTATTTATGAAAAAAAAAATCTCTCCGTCATACTATGTTATAACTACTACTTACACTATTTTACAAGATTCTTTTTAATATTAGGAAATTGAATTTGGTGAGAATACAGAGAGAAAACTGCATCAATTCGTCCTCATTTTGACTTTTTGGTGAGAAATTTCTCATTCATAAGTTACAGAACACGCATTTTTTCGCGGCAATTGAATTGTCAAACTGTTTGAGCCTTTTTCTTGATTTAATATAGATTAAAATAAACGTACGCGTGTCACCTTCCAATTTTCAATGAAAGCTTTTGATTTAATTTATATTAAATATTGGCGTGTGTCTAGGGCATTAGACCTTTGATCTGACTTTACTTTCTGATCGACCTGATATTTAGGTAAAAAAAAAAAGCCTCCTACCCTGAAATTTTGTATTTTCACGTTTTTAGGAAACCCCTCAAAAAATGTCCGTCTGACCTTCGTAGATGCTACCCGCCCTTTAAATGCGAGTTGCTCACAAAGAGCATATTTATGAGATATTAAATTGAAATTTTTATGGTGTATGTAATTGGTGAACCCGAGTGCTATATTTTGGAGGGGTTGATGTGTGAGGGAGAAGCTTATTATTATATTAGATGGAACCGGGCTCATCATAATTTCGGCCAGGCCCAGAGGGCATATGGCACATGATTACAATGTAAAGTATTATAACATGTCAAGGCAAATGTAATATTCAAGATCAATTTATATAACTAGGTTGAGACTATACATACATTAAAATAAAAATAAAAGTAAAAAATGAAACGAATTCTTGATTCGCTAGTTTAACTTAATTCTACAAGGCTGGTTTTCAAGCAAATGTTAATTCAAGATCAAGTGATACAATTATAAGGAAATAATAATAATAGTACCTTCAAGTGTAATGTGAAGCAAACGATATTAGGCAAAGAAGGAATTAAAAAAAGGGGAAAAAATATTAAATAAGTAAAAAATTAAGGAAAAGAATAAAATGAATTCTTAATTCGCTAGTTTTATCTCAATTCTATGGGGGGGGGGGCTTATATTCGTCGTTTAATGTGGAGGTGATCGAGGAGCTTGAAGAGTAGGACGGAATTGGTAGGATCAAGGAGGAAATGTAGGGGGGCCACGTTCCCGAAGAATTGGACAGTTTTGGTACAGTTTGTGAGAATATGTTCCACGGTGAGTGAGGCGGCTTGGCACGTCAAGCTGCGCGGTTGTGGCGTTTTGGTAATTATATAGTCATGTGTGATAACGGAGTCCTTTCTGTCTAGTTCGTGGATGTAGGTTGATAGGGCTTGAGGGGGAAGCGTATCTCCAAAATGGCTTATGTTAGAAAGTTCAAACTCATTACTTACAAGTAGATGTGCTACCAGAGCAATTAAAGCACAAAAAAAGTTAAGATTTTATAATAATTTGCGTACAAAGGTAGAGTAAAAAAAAATAAGGTTACAAATTTACACGAATTTTATTAAAACGTTTAGCCATGTCGAGCTATCAATTGTATTTCACTTCTATATATATGCGTCTGCAAACGATTTTCCAAATTTGTCGATATCAAACCTCTAAGAGGGTGGAAAGTGATTATGTACTTATTCACGAATTCCGATAAATTTCTTTGGTGTAATGAGATATAGAATTCACTTTCACTTCTAAGAGTTTAGAATATAATAGTGGGGAAAACCCGATTTAAGTATTTTTAAATATTACTCCTCCTGGGGATAACCAGGAGGCTATTTCGAACGGTTTTTTTAAGTTGTCAATCGCATAGTCACCTACACTGTATTTCAGCAATAAAAATCTTTCTGGTTTCTACCCATAAAATAAGAAAGTTGCACCCAGACTGTTGGCAGTTTTTTTGTATTTTCTAAGGCTTTCGATTTAATGAACAACAACTTAATTTCAGGATTTTTAGATATTGAACTCTCAGCGGGTGTAAAGGGGTTACATACTTCTTGCAGTTTTTGAAGTATATCGCAGATTTGTTGAAGTACCAGATTGGTTCTTACTTCAACATACTTTTTATTCAACAACTAAGCCTATTTCGATAGTCAACCCCTTAGAGGTGGACCCGTTTCCCGAACATTAATCCAAAAACGAATAAAGTTTTGTCCAGACTGCTGGCAGATTTTTTTTTATATTGAAAGCAGGTCATACTGTACTGGAAAATTATTATGGCAATCAGATTTCGAGAAAAAAAAATTTATTTGAACACGGGATTTCCACGAAAAAAGCCAGTGTAAATAAAGTCATTAATTATTTAGAATATCTCGTTCATTTATATTCCTTGTAAATAGTTTGCTTGGATTTCTATAGACTAGTTTCCTAAACTTATATGTACATATGTATGTACCTACAAAAGAAAAATTATAAAATAAATTGTAAGAAGAAAATTAAAGTTTCCGGCTAAGTGCACGCGGAAACAAAGCGTTAATAGAAACTGCACTTCAAGACACCCACTTCGTGTGGGCTTTCTTTTAAAATACCCGGCCTAAATTAAGCGATGATAACTAACAACATGAAGTCGTTTGTCGTCTTACCGACTCTCGTTGATATCTTCTGCTTTTTGTCGTGTTTTGTTGACTTCGGCTATCGTGAAGCCATCACCTGAAGTTTTGATAAGAGGTGATTCGTTATCAGAAATCAGAGGCCGTTGCCACTTAAAGGCCTAGTTTAAGCGCCACGACTCTTTCGTTCACGTTGTATGCGTTTTCGAATAGCCGCACTCTTTTCCTTTCGAGCAAATCGTATAACGCGTACGCCGCCTCTGTACTTCAGGAATCAGTTTGAAGTGCACGTAATGCCGGCTACCGGTGAAATGATGAGTAAGTGCACATAGTGAGTGCGATATGAGTGCGGAGGAGACGCTATGCTGCAACAGCAGCATTAGAACGATGCAGTATCAAGTCGAGCTAGAGAGATATCGCGTCTTAAAGATGTTTCGACTGTGCCGGCAAATGAGGTACATACATCAACTTTACCGGTAGAATGCCGGAATTAATTCGAGGAGTGCGTTGCGTATAAAATCGCGCTTGCTGTTCGCTCGCTTAGCTTTGGACGGTCTTTCGCCGCATATGCAACGCATCGCAACTCACTAAACTAAGAAGTAATTAGGCAACGTCTTTGCCTGTTGGCTTTGGGGATTGCGTTTTGGCTACACGCATGGCGCGACGGTACGCGATTGCCGAGGTCTAGAAGTGTGTTTAATGTCGGGTACTGTTCGATTTTTTTTCTGTAATTTTTCTTGACTTTAAGAATCACTACAAGACGATGTATAAGGTGCCTTGAGAAAGATCTTAGGTCCGACGAAACTTCAACGCGCGCACACTTCTTCTGAAACGCGACGACGACACTCAGCAAAAATTTCTGTTGAGAGTTTTTGGTCGGGCATAATTCCATTCAGTTGTGCGCCGTCGACTGGTACGGACGCAAAGAAGTCGCGTTTTAATCCGCTACTCGCTTCTTTTTTTTTTCAAAATAAAAAAAACAGTTTATAGAGTAGAAACGACTTAAAGCCCACCTTGACAGTCTTTGGGGTCCTTTTTGTTGTTGCTTCAGTTTTGGGTCGTATTCCTTCTCGGATGCATACCGGCATCGTAGTCTGAGAAGGAGTCTCTAGTTGCTTTAAAATTTCAACCTGTTTTTTTTCCATTTCAATTTCTTACTTTCTGGTAGCCCTTGGATACTAAGTTCCTTAAGACGTAGCCTGGATAATTCGCGGATCGCGGCTTTGAGCGTTCGTTATCGAAATAAGAGGAGTGTTCTTGGACTTGGCAACAATCTACATCAGTGATTTTTCGAAGTTGTGTGTTGTGTTTTTTCGACAATATTGAGGATTATTAGGTGCGCGGATTAGCCTTTGGTTTTTTGTTGTAAGAAGGAAGATGGGGTCTAACCCCGGTTCGGTGGGAAGGACAAGTTCCGGTGCGATGGCAAAAAATTGGCAGCTTTTTGCGTTATGTTTGGTGATATTGGCAGCTTCGGTTCATACATCGTCTCTGAAGGTAAGTGCACTTTTACGCCTATAGGTAGCAAGATTGTAGTGTAGCAAAGCTGAAATGCTGTTCTGGCAAATGATTGCTCTTGAAGGTAAACTAGATAAGATATGATGATGATGCGCGGACAAGCCTCTTAGCCTTAGGTTACGGTTGGCTGCTTCTTAATTGAATAATGCGCTGGACATCCGTTTTCAAGTTCATCTGCATACGAGTTTGAACACAACGTTGTGCAAGACGGGCTTAGAACGGGCCAGTTGACATCACTCGGCTAATATAGCTACGAATCAGCTGGCTAAATCTAGGCGACCCACTCACTAGTACATACCTAGGCTGGCTGTCTTAGATAGTGTAATTTCCAATTTCGCTACTTGTTATCTCATAATTTTTTGCACATTTAATTAATGTAAGCGAAATTCAAAACCGGAAGTGTCTTCGGAACCGAAAATGCCCTCCAGGCTATAATTCGATAAGCTCTGGTGTTCAAGTGATCCGAAAAATGGCAGATGATTTTTTTTTAGAAAAATAAAATAAATATTAGATTACTTTTTTCATAATATACTTGATAACTTTAATCAAACTTTATTAAACTTTGGTTTATCTTCAAATTTCTTGTGCTATTTATTTTTTGTATGTTTTCGCCAATCTTGAAAACATTTCATACCAGCACTATACATCATTAAAATTCTATAAAAAAAATAGATTCTATGACCTCTATTACAGAATAATTTAAGCAATTTAAAAATTTAAATTTTAACACTTTGAATTTGTTTAATCTCTTTTGATAAAATTTAAACAGTCAATTAGATAGTAGGCTCATACTATTTTATATTTCTCGAGCCTTTGTCCCTATACGAAAGAACAGGGTTTTTTTTGTTAACTCATTTGCCAGAAAGTTCGACTTTATTATTTTATTTATTTACTATTACTTATTGTTATTGTTTATTTAGTTCTGACCAAAAATCTGGCAGCTATCGTCCGTCTTTCCAAATGCTCAATAGACAAGAACGCTAAGCTAATTCAAAGCAAAAGTTGAAATTTGGATGCCATATTAGTTAAATAAAATGTTTATACTATTTAGATGAAAACTGAAAGTATTGAAAGTTCTATCTAGCTCAAAAGTTTGTAACGAGGCTCGATTCCAAAAAAAATGGAGTTAACGGTTACAATACGAAAAAGTTCCCGTGAGTCCATTCAAAATTCCTAAAAAAAAATTCTTATTTAATTTACGAAACTCATCATAACTGAAGTAATCGTTTAGTCACGAATAGATAACTTTTGAAGGAAAATTAAGTTCGATAACATAAGCAAAATTTCTTTACTATACTGTTCCGCGTAGCTGCCATACAAAAACACCATAAGATATGTGCGTACTATTTAAAAATTTTGTACCTTTGTATTTTTACACTATTTGGATCTAAAGGTATGATTATGAAAAAAAAATCCTATTAGTTCTGTGTATAGCTGCCATACAAATATCCTGTAAAAAAATGTCTTCACTCAATTTACGGAACTCACTATAAATCATAGTGTTAAAAACTTTGTATTATAATTTAATTTGTATTTGTATGAATTTTTAAATGGTTTCAAGTACATAAATATAAGGAAGCAAACAATTTGTTTTTTGAAGTCAACTAGTCCTAATACTATTGTATGTTCAGACTACAAGATTATCGCGTTTGAATCGAGTTAAAAGCGTAGAAAACACTTCTCGAACGTGTTTACGAAAACACATAGCTACAATGCGTTTAACCGAAAACATGTACTGCGACCCTGGCGGAAATCGAAGTAAGCTTTGCAAGAAACTATTTCATGCTGTATCAAAATAATGCCTAGTATGAACACCACTTTTTTAACACGCTTATTTTGCCTAATCGAACGCGTTTAAAACGCATAGTCTATACAGGGTATAAAACGTGAAACGACAAAATATCAGGGCATTTTTTTGAAAAAAATCAATTGTATTAGTAAAAGTCGAACACAATACTTCAGTATTGAAATAATTACGTAAATCATCGTGTTTGACCCAATTCAATCATTCATCATTTTAATGACCGCATTTTCATAAATCTTATTGAACAATGAAAGAGTTTATGAAAAAGATCAGCTTAATTTTACAAGTTATTACGTAAATCAGCGATCTTGATTAAATGAACGTAATTATTTTATTAGTGTACGTATTAATGGTATATTAATAAGGCCCAGTAATTGTTTTTCATCATTTTAAAGTGAATTTTATTAACAAGATACTTTGTCTTTGAAGATACTTCTTGTAAAAATACTTTATTACGGTAATGAACGAATTCATAGTTTCGAATAACACATTCATTAGTGTAATGAAAACACTCATTGGTGTGTAATGTATGTTTCATTATAGAAACTAATTATTATACGATCGTGAAAACGATTGTGGTAATATTATACCAACAAATTATTGTGATGAAAGATATCCATTGACATTTTTTAATAAAAATGAGAATAGCTAAAATTTTCAAAGCATCAAAATGTACAAAAAAATTGTTTCAAATACGTAACGAAGGAAACAAAAATCTCATTTACACCATCGCATTCATCAATATTCGTATTGTTGAACAAAGAAGTACATAATTATTAAGAATTTTTTTGTCAATATCATGATTGTGTGCATTAATGTAAGGGAATTAACGTTTCATTGTATTGTTGGTGCCTATCACGTACAAGAAGATTTCAGAAAATATTTGATGAAATTGAATTCATTGGATCAATGTACTTTTATACCGGTGGCGGCTCGCCACATAAAGCTAGTGAGGCTGAGCTGTATGACCAATGAAAACTTTCTACAAGCTGTTGTACATATGCAAAAAACTGGGAAAAAAGCGATAGTGGATGTTTGTGTTAGTTCTTATACAGTGACTCTAGTGATGCCCACAACACCGACCTCGCCATCGACTGCGGTAACGTAGGCAATGGCATGCGCCTGCCGCAAGATAGGCAAAATCGAAGTCGAAGTCAAAGTCAAAGTCTGTGTTCTGTTTAGTACTTTATTCTCTTCATAAGCAAGAACAATATTTGAAATCCGCAGTGATCTCTCGTGATGGACTGTGACACAACGCACAATGCTTCAGTCCCCCCTTTTAAACCTAAACTAACCTAATACAAGCTTATGGTGATTTCTTTTCTGAAAAAAATGTGACCCGTTTAGATGTAAAATTATTGCAGTTCTGCCCTCTTTTTTGATAGTTCCGTCCGACAGGTCAATTGACAATAGAACGCTTTCAGGTCAAAAAGAAATTGCACTTTTTTTTATCATGTTGGCTGAAGCGGTAAGTTAAGCTTGTCAAAACTGACCAGAGTGAATTTGTAATCTACGAAATGTCGTCCGAGAACGAAAATATTGAGGATTTTCGATGGATTTAAACTGTTATGAATAAATATGGAGATAAATTTATTATTATATAAGCAGTCGAAACGCAGTCGCATTGCGATTCATTGAAAACCGCAATGCCTGGACGCTTTAAAGAAAACATTAACAATGAAACGAAAAAAAGTAGTACAATGCGATCAGTCGATGTGATCAGGCGCAGCCACTTGACGCACCACTGAAATCCCACCCTCAGGAGCCAAACTTTTTAGCTAATAGTCTCTACCAAAAATACTTACCTCTGTCGCGCTGTAACTCCGCATAACATCTTCGAGAAACTTTTGCACCTGATGGTGCTTTTCTCGTTCCTTTATCACTAGAAACTCCTCATCCGAAGATGATAAAGATGACTCCAACAGTTCTTTTAAAATATTTTCAGGGCAATTGTGACCACGGACTCAAACCCCTTTTTCTAGCAAGTCAGCTTTTTTTTCCACAATAGAACGGCGGAACTGCTAGAAAAAAAAATGAGGGCAGAAATGGGTCACATTTTTTTCCAGAAAAGAAATCACTATTATGGTGATTTCTTTTCTCAAAAAAAATGTGACCTGTAAAGATGAAAAATTATTGCAGTTCTGCCCTCTTTTTTGACAGTTCCGTCCGACAGGTCAATTTACAATAGAACGCTTTCAGGTCAAAAAGCTATTATTAAAATTTAAATAAATTTTCACTACACTCCGTATGATTTCTGATTACCGTATGACCCGTTGGACAGTTTAATTTACGCTTTTAAATCGTTTGCCGCTGTTGTCGTAGGATATTTTTTTCTTATTTTCATCGTTTCTTACGCACATTTGAGGTTAAAGGAGTTGCACCGCCGAAATTTTCGGGGTAAGAAATGCGAGTTTTCAGGTCAATTTTAGCCACGGACTCAAACCCCTTTTTCTAGCAGGTCCAAAAAAATTTGAGAATAGAACAGCGGAACTGCTAGAACAAAAATTGAGGGCAGAAACGGGTCACATTTTTTTCCAGAAAAGAAATCACTATTAGATATGCATGGCGTTTTTTAGTCATGAATGACGCAGTATTAGTTTTAATGGGACGACAATATTTTTTTGATTTAACATCTTTCATGTTCTCGAAGAACCACAATCTTTTGTTTCTTCTGGATTTACTGATTGAATACCTATGAAACATTAATTACGTAAATTTATAGAAATTCCATTCTTCAAACAAAAAAGATTATAAATATGTGTGGTAAAATAACATGTATGCCATTTGTTTCCGCTTATAATGCCGCCTTGATCCCATGTAACCTCTAATCTACTTTACCAGTTAGCAACATTACATCTGGATCATTGTAATTTGGTACAAGCTCGTATAACGCTCCATGAATATACTTATGACATCACATTTGAAATATGGGATATAGCGTGAAAGAAGTTCTCGAAGACATTGCAAAGCAAATGTTGGCATTTTGAACATATTTGTAACTAATCTGTAGTGCCGGATATTACGAAATGGACGTCGTGTTCTTCATAAGGCACAGCAACATATTGCTTGGTGCAATATACCGATATTACGAATCGATGGCGCTAGTATAGTACTTTTTTCAGTTTTTATTTGTACACATTTGTTAGGTGATGTCGTCGCCTTATCCATAAAAAGGTAAATTGGATATTACTTACGTGCGCGCGCATCTAACATAATATTTTTTTCCAGTGATGGCATTTAATAGCGTCTGGCTTACTAATCTTTCGTGAATTTCAACCTATAGGCTCGAGTATGTACAGCCTGCTGTGTTCGTTTAACATCAAGTGCATTTTCATTTTATTGCATGCAATGAATGCAAATCGTAAACGATCTTACGTATTTTTAGTGGTGCGCACCTCAAGGCTTCAAGATAGGTTAAAGATAGATACTCGACTCGTACAACTCATAATGTCTTGTACTCTGCTACATACTTCATACTTGACTACGTCACGGATTTGTTGGATGATTTTGTGACTGAAAACACTGTCCCAGATTTGCAAAAATTCGATAAAATGCAAATTGTGCATAATTTTGTATTCTAATGGTGCGAATGAATTTCCTGAAACGCTAGTTAATAGCTAAATTGTAATAAGCACATTAGAATGTATCATTTGGTCTAATTCTCGTATGTGAGAAGAAATCGGATCATATGAGTTGGCAATTACAGGTGGCTTGATTAGAGTGATGACAGATTTAGAATCCGATTTGTTTATAACAACTGAAAATTATTAGAGAATATTATTAATTGTATACAGGGTGCTTGGTACTCCGTGTGTCACCTTGTAAGGGAACTACATTGATCACTGAATATTTAGGGTTGACGTAGCAAAAATTTATGTTTGCGAGTAAATATATCAAGATTGGTTTCAGTTACAATTTAGACTGTTACATCAAATGAAAAGTAATTTGAATCCCGAGAAAAACGAGTTCGTTTTCAAGATAATATAACGTTTTAATTGAGTGAAAAGTAAAAAACACATTTTTTAACCATCCTGTATCTCCACTGATATTGAAAATTGATCGACCCTGTTAACGATTTTTTTCTCCAAATATATCAAGGAATAATCCCTTACAAGGTGGCACACGTAATACCAAACTCTATGTATATAACTGCGTGATATCTACACTGTTTTAAAAAAAATTACTTTTCAGTCCAATTTTTACTTAAAATTTTCAATATATTTCATTTTTTCAAGTAAAGTACTCATTTCAAGCACTTTTACACGAAATTACAAGTAAGAGCACTCATTTCAAGCACTTTTAATTGAAATTACTTGTATTAGTTAATTATTTATATACTTTTCAACTGAACCATACAATTTACTTGAAAAGTCAAGCAAAATTACATTCTTTTTCAAGTAAACCACGATTTGGTCGCTTTGATCGATTGTTGTCTACTGAGATAAAAATGCAATGCGTTCGGTGGCGCAGTGGCTACGCGCGCCCAACCTAACCTAGAGTATACAGTGGAAATTAATTGAATATGCTGCTTTCAAAATTGTAATTTGCTGATTACAAATTAAAATTTTTTGATTGCAAATTGAAATTTACTATCCAAAAAATACTTTCCAATGTAATTTTACTTAAAAAATTTAGGCATATTTGCCTACTATCCAAAAGATTTAAAAGTCAATGGGTTTTTTTTACTGTGTGTTCCAGTATTTATTACGAAATAAGTCCATCAGAAATGTACATGGCATGTAACTACAATTTACATATATCCTATCATCGAACACTACAATCAAGAACTATCCATAAAATTGTATCCACTAAAATAATTGATCATTATATTTCGATATATGCACTAAACTTTAACTATCCAGCGCAAGAAGTCACGAAAATCGAAAAAAAATCTGTCAACAGTCTGGGCGAAACTTTGTTATTTTTCGGAAAATTGGTTCATACTTCGGGACGCGGTCAAAGTCGGAGTCTAACATCAGTTGTTTTGAGATTAGCATAGGTTCTTTTGGACAGCAGATTTCGTCCTTAGAATAGAAATGCATATATCTAAAATATAAATTTGAATTTCGAAAAATTGTGTAATAGACTTCTAGGCGACTCCATAAAAAGCAATTTGATATTTCATCAGAAACTAAAGATTTTGACAAAAATTTGTGAAAACCTAAGCAACCCCTTCAAATCCTTTGGGTTTTGATTTGAGATTGAATGTCGAAAAATAGTGAATTTTGTTTTTAGGCCATTACATGAAATGCCAGTAGAGTAATAAGTATTTGTATATATCATCGGAACTAAGTGATTTTGTCAGAACCAGTTCACACTTGGCTGTTGAATATCGAAAATATCGATATAAAAAGGTTAAAGTCTGTGGAAGTAAAAACAAGCTGATATCTCATCGAACCTAAGAAAGATATCAAAAGCTATGAAAACTATGCAGTATGTAGTTGGGGATAAAGTGAAAAAAGGAGCACACCTGTAGAAAAAATACTTCCTTCTCGAAAGGGAAACACAATATCGTCCGTTCTCTTTAGGTATATCACCGAAAGTAAAATTTTCAAAAAATTTTACATGGAGGCTGCTGAACGGATTCCTTCGATTTCAATAGCAAATTTATCACGTTTACTGGAACCATTCTAAAATTAATGTGTACAAAATTTAAAATTTCTTACTTGAAGTAATCAAAAGTTATCGAGCAACACTCGTGGACATATATATTTTAAGAACTTTTGTATGTGAGCTACTGGAAGAAGTGAGCTCAAAATTTAGACTGCCAAGATCAACGATTTCTAAAGTTATAGTTGGTTTCGAATTTTAAATGCACATACGAGTATATTCCAAGAATTATAGTGTGGCAGCTACTCGAAGGACTCACGATTTTCTTCATATCAATCCCTCTATATGCCACTATTGAAATATCACATTGGGAAACATTTCAAATTTCTAACTTGAACCGTTCTGATGTTAATCAGACAATATTCTTGAACACTTTTCTTAAGAACTCTTTGTAAGTTAGCTATCCGAAGGACTAATAGACTCGAACTCACAATTAATTTGTACAAAATTTTAACTTCCTGGCTTAATGATTTCTTAAGGTTTTAATGAGTTCCTTCAATTAAGTTAAGAAATTTTTACAGGATTTTCATATGGCAGCTACACGAAGGACTCACAAAATCTTTTTACCTTTAACTCGAACTACTATATAATCAACGTATACAAAATTTAAAGTTAATATTGGTTAACACATTTAAATACTTTTGTATGATAGCCCGAACTGTCTGACGGATGTTACTTTTACTTCCTGTTTTAACGCGTTCTTGAGTTATAGTGGATTTTAAAACTTGCATAGATTTTTGAAGGTCTTTTGAAGGCTCCGACACGATGGTCTCATTCTACTTCCATTAAGTTCATATGTGCAAAATTTCATGTTCATAACTTTAAACATTTAGCTAATAATCTCGAAGACATGATTTAAGGGCTCTTGTATGGAAGGTATAGTACACTAAGGATTGGAAGGATACCGAATTTAAACGAACTTAACCTTAATTTTCCTGTCTTACAGTTGGTGGAAGAATTTCAACTTTCTAGGTCAATGCATTCTTGAATTATCGTTGTAACGGACGGACAGACAGACGTAGGAGTGATGAACGGATACGCAACTATTTGGATTGGATTAAACTTATAACACTCTACGATTTCATCTGTAGAGTGTAAAAATATGATTTTTTGATTATTTTTCTTGCTTTTTGGCTTTTTGTTAGCTACCCATAGGAGTTGTTCAATTTCGCCGGTTTTGACTGGATACGTGGATTCATAATTTCAATATTCTAGGTCAAGGCGCTTTTGAATTAGCGTGCTGCGGGACCAGAACAAACCCGATTTAGAGGCTTTGGTCATATGACTGAAAGTACTTAATCTTATCCTTTTCTGTTCGAGGTTTCGCTCAATGTGTTACGATTCTCCGGGCTAGATTAACCTCATCAGCTACAGCATAAGCACATCTGTGCTATTTTTGCAATACATTTTGATTGCGCAAACAAGTTAACAATTAAAAAAAAAAGTAAAGATCATGCGCTCCAAGGCAAAAGAAAAACAATTATGGGGTGTTAACATTTAACAAATTTATTGTTTTTAATCATCTGAAAATAATTAGTAGTAGAAGTAATTGCCTAAAATTCGCAACGCGAAAAACTATTAAAAATTATTGGCCATCAGAATAAATCATGAGGAAAGTTCGTCTAAAGGCACATGTACCTCGGTGACATCATGCTATATTTGCAAATAGCTTATTTCCATTCGCCATCTATATCTTGCATTCATATTTGATATGTGTAAGACCGAGTGACTCAGATATCTCGACCATCTACAAGAAGTCTGGAGTCCCATTAAATCTTTGCGTCATTCTAAATTTGAAACGACCATATGGACACCACAAAACTTCTGTCCAATAAATAATTAGTACCGATCCCATTTCGTAAATTCTGTCCCTTGTTAACCATTTTATTATGGTTTATGCCCAACAAAATTGTTAACTTTAATTCAAGAATTACTCACAAGACTGTTAATTGATTTCAATTAAAATCAACTCCTCGAAAGACGCGATAAAAATACCATAAGTTATTTGAGGGACGCCTAAAAATCCATCGAGTTCAATATTGGTATGAGGGCAATCTATTATTTGACCTAATCAAAATCAAATTTGTCCATCCAAACAAAAAATTAAGCCCATTGAGAGACGTCAATGAATTACAGAGGAAAAAAAAATTTGAAGGTTGTACAAAATTAAGACCATGTTCGAATTGGAAGACAAGGGTTAAATATTATTATCGTTAAATATACGTATAATGTGATAAATGAGTTCTTTGTGATTTGGGTATACAATTTCCAAGAACATTAAAGACGACAGGCACGCACCTATAACCTTCGGGGTTTCTTTTGAAGTTACCAAAAATCTTAGCGCAGACAGAATGCAAAATTCTCGATGGTGTGGATTCTTTAATTTTTTTTTAAATCATATGACATAATCTATATGGGGATGTATAGTATTTATAATATGTGCATATGTGTATGCGCATTGTTAAAAAATTTCGACATGGACTTGGAGGATAAATTATTTTGCGCGGTATACAAATTAACCTTAAAATGTTTGGCTGACAATCAGAGCATATTTTATCTATACATATGTACATACATATGTACATATATAGACAATTTAACAATTATTTGTCTGTCAGTCTGTTTGTCTGACGCTCTATCTGCACAGGATGACAAAACGGCTGAAAACAATTTGATGAATTTTTGTGTTGAGTAAGTAACGAAATATGTTGCGCTATAGGCCATTCTTATGGGTCTAGTACACGTAAAAAAGGAAAGTTTTTCAAATAAATCCTTTAATTTGAGTCTAATTGAAAAAATCTGCCAATTGAACTAGTTTTTAAAAAAAATCCGCCAACAGTCTGAACACAACCTTATTTTTATGTTGGGTCAAGGAAGCGATGCGGAAATTGGTTAAATTCGAGCTATAACAGAGGTTCTTACGCCACTGCCAGCAATAAAATACAAATTTTATTTTTGGTTCATATTTCGGAACGTGGTCAAATCAAAATTAACACTGGCTGTTTCATGCAGCCTAAACAATTTCTTAATAGCAGCAAGGTTATATGTAATGATTCTTCTGACGTAAAAATAGATTTTTTGAAGATTGTTTATCCCCACCTCTACCTTACACTCAAAAATTTTACATTAAACTTACATTACTTTAGACTTTTTCTTAGACAAACCAAATTTCATCTTTCCGATGTCTCTACTAGCAAAAAAATGCCTTATACCGAAGCTATTTCTATGTCTGGTAGCCTCGGTAGGGCCTTATGGAAGGCAATTTGTTAGTAGTGTTAAGAAGTTCTGCAGATTTTGTAGTCCAAACTTTGTCACCCTTGACCCTCACATGCCACGTACCCCTAAAAAATGTTTTCTCCCTAGTATATGCCTGGAAACAACTACGCAACCTTATCTCTAAGCCCGCTATACGTTTCGCACACACAAGGCATCATGTCGTATGGTGCAGACATAAACCTTCAAGATTCAGACCCATAAATATTGATGTGTGGAAATCATAATTTGGATTTTGGAAGGTGGAGCCGAAACGGATCGCGACATGCAACTAGCAAACAAACTTCGCATTTTGATTTTCCGGAGCCTTTAAATTCGATACGACTTCGGTAAGACTGTTGAGCGCAGGTTGTGAACTTGCAACTTCGACAAGGCTTCCAAAAGACTTGCAAGCAGAGGTTGAACTTTCAGAAGCAATAGCTTCTGTAATAACCTCTATAAGGCCTTATGGAAGTAAATACCAACAGTCTTATGAAGGTTCGTTGACATTTAACTTAAAGCTTTCGTAAGACTTGCGAGCTTCGCTCGACATGTCTAATACCAAGTGATCCACCAGATTAGTTCGTTATGGAGGTACGAAAATAGCTTCGATAAGGTCTTATGGAACTTAATTCGCTACTTGGGATGCATGTATTGTCATGAATGAAATATGATAAGCCACTGAGAGGGAGAGAAGGGCTTCACTTTCTTGAAGAATTTAGTTGTATTTTCGCTGTGTATGAGAAAATTAGTTGGTCGTCTGTTTATCTTCTCACAATGTTCGTACAGTTTTGAGTTCTTCGTTCTTTCTGGATTTACTTTCACTCATCTTTCGAAATGAACTGCAGTTCATCAAAATGGGTAAGTTAATTCACTCACTCATTGCAATGAAGTGTTCTTTTAGAGTAGTTCATTCATGATCGGCCCATAACTATTAAATGTAAAATTTTGGAAAAGTAACTCCTCACCCCATCTACAAGGTTGTTATAAGGGGGAGTAGTGCATAATTTGATTACTGTACAAACAATGCATTATATATCTATATCTATATAAAAAAAAATGTTGCTTTTAAAAAACCTTCACTGGAAAGCCAGTTTTAAAACTGTGTTGGACTAGATCCGAGGGAGCTATTTCGACATTGGATTTCAATAATTCATCAGATGGTGTACCATATATATCATGTTAACTATTCGAAACACCCTTACGGCGGCTCTATATGTGCGATATATTTAGAAAACGGTAGCGAAGGCTCGTTGACAATAGAGATTTTCGTGTAGGAAGAAAAATTAGCTTCTATGGCAGCTTTACCATGAACCCGTCCTACTCTCACGAATTCAATAATAATAAATTTATAGTGGAAACTACTATTAAAGCCTAATTTATCACATTTATTATAAGTCAGGTAAGTGATACTATGATTCAGTCAACACTGGACATTACTTAGTTAACTTTTCATCTGTATCTTTTACCTTTCTTTTTTTCCAAACAGCTTGTCCCACGGAATGCATTAATTACTCGTTTTGTATGTTTTAATTCCAACACCTGAAGTCAGCAATATAAAGTCAATTACACAGATAGACTTAAACTTTTAAGGCCTCCTAAAATCCGATCAAATCGGATAACAAGTTTTAACTTGAAACTAAAATAAAATCCAACATGAAGATGCATTTGTTTTTCTAATGATAACCTTCATTACCGCCCGTCTAGAAGCATAAGTAATGCAATCAAAATTCATTGTCAACTAAATGAAGACAAGAGCAGCTAGATCAAATAAAACGCAAGAAAAAAATAAGATTTGCCCGAAAGCTGTGAATCAGTTTATCACGTAACGTGTGGGGAATTTTATCGCTTTGTTCAAACAGAAAGTACGAGTAGTTATGTACTTTATGTTTTGGTACTTATCTGATTCGGTCTGCATAATTCCTTATTATGTAGTTTTCTGGAAGAAAATTATGTAATATTAAATAATTTCTACTATCTTATTTGGCTTAAGCACTGGAATTTTATAAAAAAAATTATCTTTATGAAATATTAACCTTGAATAAAATATTTCAACTATAAGCAAAATACCTAGTATTGATAAATACCTATTATCAAAATAATGTTTTTTTTTTACTGTAATGATGCATTTGTTTATATTGTTGCTAACTAAAGCTTAAAAAAATAAGCCAGTCAGGAAAAACATTACCCACCCTTGTTTGACTACTACAACCGTCCAAAATTTTATTTTCAGAGCATGCCCAATACAACACGAGGTACAATTTAAAAATGCCATTGTTTCCCGATGGAAGTACACCAAACCCTTTGAGGCGCGACTCTTCCTCTCCACAAAATCAACCAATGAAAGAGATGGCTCGTGGAGTCGTAAAAGTCCAATAGTTCTTGACTTTTTCTTCGACGCAGTTTTCCAGTTAATTGTAGCAACACGGAATTCATGCTATTTCTGTCGTTTCGCACTTATAGGAAAGTCGCGCCGCAGAAACATGTATGCTGTAAATCGCTATCAAAACACCAAAGACTGCAGACGACGACAACCGGTTTGTAATGGCCTATCGGGGTTAAAAGCGCGCCAAAGTGCTCGGTGTAAATACAGCATCAAGAACATGAACCTTCACTCATTATAGCCTAAACCGTAGCAATTTTTATGTTGGTTGAATTTTACTAAGTCTAATTTCTGAATTATTACCAAAATCCTATTCGAAAGAATTCTTTAGATATGAGGCGCCATTTTTAAGAAACGTCTTTGCCGTATCCCCACCCACTTCTTCCGTGCTGTAAACAAATGTATGTTCAGTATTCTCCGCCCCTATATAAATTCAAATTCAAAATTCAAATTTCATCTTTCCTACGCTATTTGCTCGCCAGATATCGCTACTACTCTTTATCAACATTTTATTTTGAGAGTACTTCACAAATATGTCTATAGTCACATTTCAACTTTGTGTCATGAACCCCTTCAAGGATAATAAAGAACGTATCGATCTCAGATTTCCACCAATACACAATATTTCTCATCTAATTGATTGAATCGTTCAGTTTTTTGTCGATTCAAATTTTTAATATAATTTACATATTTCCAAAAGACTACAGCATACAAGAATGGATCGTGTGCCAAAAATATAAGTCCCACGCACAACTTTATTTGCTATGCACATTCAAAACTTTTTTTTAATTGAAATTCAAGTCATACAGATACTAAATCTATCTTCTTTCTAATCTTCAAAAAATATAACTGTGGCGCACAACATCCACGCAAACGCTATTTAGAATAGGAACAATCAAATATGCATGGTGCCGGCATGCCGTATCTTTTTTTTAAATTTCAGTGTTCCATGTTTGGTAATGACATAACTTAGTAACCTGATAAACAACCTACCACTATATTATGCAATAGAATACCTATCTAAATTTCTTTTCGGCTATGTATTTTTATATCTTAGGAGTTTATTTCGTTAGAAGTGCATTTTCGAATTGGTAGCAAATTTCCGATTGATTAAACAGGTGAAAAGACAATTAAACTCAATCAGTATAATGATTAAATCATGTTTATCCCACAGCTGTGGTTAATATGTGAATCGTTGAAGCACTTTCCACATTGTGGTCTACATGCAACTCTTATATCATGCATTCTACCATGCCATTAGAGAGAGGTTCAGTAGATAAGTGAGATAATTTATCTTTTGGCAGTATCAAATGTCGATTTACTTGTTACTTGGATTGAAGGTTATGACGCTAGTTTAGCAAATATTAGTAATAGCTCATTTTGAGAACTATTCAGTTGGACAACTTTTTAATTGTATCGAGTTGCGCACACTATAAAGTCGATGCACAAGCGCAAATTGCTCAAACTGCTCGGCCGATAATTACTGCAGATACAGGCATAGAATTCTACGATGAATTTCTGCCTTTTAAATGAGTACCAGATGATAGTGGTAGGCCGATATCAACCTACTACCGTTACTACCGTCAGTGGCGTGTTATTGTTAAAAAAATTCATGAAGTACAGTAGGTAGATTGATTACTAAAACTTTCTACATTGTATGATGTATCTCACTAGACAGATCGCTGCATTTATTTGTACTATCTTATGAGTAAAGTAGGTATACACAAGACACCAGCAAATGTCGTTAGAAAAACTGTTCTTATCGATTTTTAGTGGAACGACTTTTAAGTCGCTCGACCGATAATTGTCCAACTATTCAACCGGAAGGGAATTATGTGGCATACAATGCTTTTTGGTTTAGATGTTTCGAATCAGTTTGTGTGTGTGCAAACCTAATCCTGCATTCAACTAAACTATAACCCGATTAAAAATCGTAAGTCTGCTGGGTATATTAGTGTTAATTTATCGCAATGACGACAACATATTTAATTATAATATTCCAGATTAAATAGATTATTATGAGTATAATCCAGCACAAAGGCTTGTAACGCTCAAAATGAATTTTCGAACGAAAAGAAGAATTTTTGAATTCATTCTTTTCTTGACCACTAAAAATTAACTTTTAAAAGGTGGATTTAAATTTGGTGGATAACTAAAAATGTTTAGGAAGACGTAAATTTTAAGGTACTCGTAAATAAAAGAAAGAATTTTTAGGCATTCATGAATTATTTGAATTTCAAGTACGGTTTCACAATCATGAATACGGATCAGTCGAATTTTCATTGCTATTCAACATAATCTCTCATTCGATGGTGTTGATAGTGAGAATGATGAATTACATTCTCCCGTGGACATTGTATTTTAGAATGAAAATTACGTAACAACACTTCCAATTTATCCGAAAAATTTATTGGACGAACTGGACGACAGAAAATTTTGCTAACGTCAACATACTCCTTCCAAATTTAGCAGCTTTAATTTGAAAGTTTTTTTTTTGTAATATGTAGGTACATATATTACCAAATTTGCAAAATTATTTCGTATACATTAAAAACAATTTTTTTGATTCAGAGCTCACCCACCATTCAAACATTTTTCTTAAACAAAAGTTAAACACAACTGTAATCCTCTCTCTATTGAAAATTGGAATTGATTTTCTACACGGAAGCGGTGAATAAGAAAAAAATCAGAAGCTGTAACTTGGTTTTGAAGGTAAAACTAGGATAGTAGTGTTCTAAAAATAAAATTCGGTTCGAAAGTGGGTGGTGCTTTCCTATCTTTGAATGGCTTATGTTAGAAACTTAGAACTTGGTGATTATGTATATTTAGATGTGGAAGAAAAGAAATTTAAAGAAGATTTTTTTCAAATATTCATTGGCTTTCGTTAGGGCGAAACACTTATTAGTGAAAATAGGTTGCATATGTTTTCACCAACTTTATTATATCATTTATGTCGTCTGAAACTTTGTATTAATTTTTATTCTACGAGTTCTTCACATAAATATCTAAAAATTCATTTTAGGATTATCAAATATCCTGTCGCAGGATTTACAAAGATAAATCAGTGATATTCAATTTTGCAAACTACATTAAATCTGAAGATGTTTTTTTCGGGCGAGTAAACTGCATTAAGATTTCTATCAGGCGAATTATGACACGACAGCAATCATCTTAACGCGTAACATTTTGTGCCAGTTTGAAGAATGTTAATACAATAGAACTCATGCCTTATGTTGTATGTTAGGAATGTTCGTAATATGTACCATGCAGTTGGCTCTCATTATTTTACTTCAATAAGAAGCATAAGAAACAACCTGAAGCTATCAACAGCTAGAAAGGGTTGACTTCAGCCTAGGAATAATTAATTTTTTTTTCATAAAAATGTGTCTATTCATTTTAATTTTTCTACTGCATTCTTCTACAATCATTTTACAGATAAATAAATACAACCGTCGAATCGGGACGTGACTAGCGTTCATCTCGCACGACACCTTACTTTTACACTTATTACACTATCACATCATGTTTGCTCCACCTCTGGAACACATAAGTTGCTTCTCTCCAAAGGACACAGAAAAGTTTTATTGATCGCTAAGTGGTCGTCAGAAATTATCTCATCATTACCAGGCTCTTTACGACTTTGTACAAACATTGATAAGAGTACCGAGAGTAAATATTTGATTATAGTAATCCAATATATCAGTTCAATAGACTCGATTAGACTGACTGATTGACTTAGTTTTTGCCACATGTGATGCAGATATTATTCTCGATTTACATCCGTGTTGACACAGCTGATTATGGTAATATTTGCAATGGTAATAGGGTATTGTAGGTGCAGCAATAAAATACGCATTTAGGTTAAAGTAGTGTCGGACACGTTGTTGGGGTTATTGGCACCGTATATGAGCCAACAACGAGAATCGATCAAAAGGTTTTAATGAGTTAAGCTAGTATTACACTGAGGCCCGTTTCTACGATCGTCAGTAACGTTCTAACTGAAACTTTAATTGACAGATGCGCATACGAAACTTACAGTCAAAGTTCTGGTTAAATTTTAACTGAAGGTCGTAATAATGGCCCTTAGAGCCACGCTGTCAAAAATTTGACTAAAAGGATTTGACAAAATCCTTTGTCAAATTTTTTCTTTCAAAATTGACGTTTGGCAGAGCAGATAAAATGTGGTAAACCAAATTTTGACGGTAACACTATTTGACAGTACTTATTTGTCAGTTAAAAAAGACAAATATTTGGCAGCGTGGCATACAGCGTATTACTAGCTTTACAAACTTTAACTTTCATGTTTCGATGGTACATAAGTGTGTGTACGGCGGCTTTGAATTTTAAGTCTCTCATGCCAGAAGTTTAAGATCCTGCTCGGTAAGGACTCTTCATCAAAAGTTTGACAATCTTCTTTTTCATTTGACACCTTCAAAATACTTTATATAGACTGCTCTCAACGTATACATATGTGCGAGCGCAAAATATTTTAGATGATAGTAGAGTTCGTCGTTGTACCGTATACTCCAGGCGTCTATCTAGACAGGAGACACTCGCTCGAGAGCTGGTGTAAAAAGTGTAACAAAGTGTAAAAAGTGCAGGCAAAAAAAAACAGACCTTCTGTCATTTGTGGTTTTATGGTTGAGCTTCAGGGTGAAGTTTGCTGCAGTATTGCCCAATGCAAAAAGGCTAACATAACACCATCTGTCGGGAAAAGGCTGGAACTTATTGAAGTCCGCAATATATATATATTTTAGTAATCATAACAAACCTAAGGAGGAATGGTCGAAGCTCGTCTAAACTGAATAGGCCTCTAACCGCAGCTACAGTTTGAATATTGAAAACTTAATTAAATCTTTTCGTTCACTTTTGCGAGGCTTGTGCTGTTTATAATACTTAGTACTTATTGGTGTAATAAATTAGTTCACTATTTAAAAATTCGTGTTTACATGATAGAGACTACACTACATTTTTTTCCTGTATCGTAACGCATTAGCCTAAATACCTGTTTCTGATTCATATTCGTACATGTACCATAGGATAGGGTAAGTACTCGTACATATGACGAAAATTATGCTTTTTTGGAGGAATACTTGTAGTATATTGGGAATTCCAAAAAAAAATTTGAGGATAATTGGCTGCTCTGATTTCAAATTTGTGTGTTCTGCCATGTTTCGAAATAATTATTTTCGGGATGTCTTAGTCATTGCCAATTTTCAATAGCTGAATCCACCAGTTGAGATGAAACTGTTCTGATGAATGTGAAAACGCACGGAAAATGCAAAACAATAAAGTTGATATGCGGGCGTCGGCACCATTTTTAATTATTTGCACATCATCAGTTCGATATGTGAATCACCATCAAGTCACAGCTACAGGTCCATCATATGGCCAATCATGTGGTCCATTTCACTGGCCTTTTTATTCTATCGTCGAAAATTGTTTACATTTCGAGTGCTTAGTTTAGCAAGACTAAATAAAATATTCCCAGTGTGAAATTGAAAGACGGCTGAAAGAAAGAAACCGAAAATATTTTTCGGGATCAATCCGTTCCTGAGTAATTCCATACATGCGTGGTGCAATTTCTCGTGTTCAGGGATCACTTAATTTTTAGCACTTGGATACTGAGTTCGGCGCCTAAGAATCATAATGTATCGAAATGATTCCGAGAATCGTTCCCCTGAGATGTTTCTTTGCAAAATGAGGAACTATTGAGGATAAGAAAAATACGTGCTCATCTAGATACATATATATATATTTAATGGTGCGAACGTTTTTAAACATGCAAAAGATTGTTATTTTAGTTTCCACGGGCTGATTGAATAAACAATTTTGAAATTTTGTGTTACGAATGAACAAAACCGTTTGATGGAGGCTTGGATTGGCTCTTTAGCAGTTGGACGCTTGACCAGACACTGAGTTATGTCATCACTATTCGCAGATTTGGCCCATGAATAAGGAAGTGGATTTGGGCATATTAAAACGAGCTTTTCTACAAATTACTGGAAAATTTATGGATATTGGAAAACATTATAAATAGGATTCAGGATAAACAAATATTATCAATATTAACGCTCCTTTACGGCTTTTGAGTGAAATATCTTTCATGTAAGTATGTTATTCCAGTTTGTTCTTTGCCACAGATGAGAAAAGAAATAAAAATTCTACTTCTCCAGTCAGTTCAGTCTCAGAACAGACATCCCACAATGGCAAGGGCGTTGGCACTTGGCACAGTGAAGCAGGGTTGCCTTTTGTTCTTGTTCTAGCGCAGTATTTCAAGAAGAAAAACTGCAGTATTTTGCGGTATCGTATAATCTTTTGTGCGTATAAGTTGAAAAATAACTACATACCTTCCAAAAAAAAAACAGTATTTTTATTGATTTTGAACAATGGGAATGTAATTATAGTTCATAACATTTGTAAAAAATATATAGCGGAACAGAAATAAATTCCATTTATTCGATCAAAATATAAAATATAGTAACTTTCAAAAATAAATTTAAGTGAAGTTATTTGAATTAAGAACATTGTAATTTTTAGTTTTGCAAAAAATGGTACATCCAAGAACTTGATTCGATTTTTCACGTAGAATGGGATTGTTCGTTTTTGATGCAGTTTTAAACATACCATATAACATTTCAAACAATATTTGCTAAATGGTTATTGATTATTTTCTTGAAACCATTCGAATTCATTTAACCCAAATTGCATTATTATTTTTGAAATATTTCACTTTTATTGAAATCGCGATTGAATACTCGCAAAACATACTTAACTAACCTCCATTTTATTTTCTTTGGTAGTTTTACAAGAAAATGAACATCAGGTGGATTGGTTTTCTTTCGTTTTAACTCTTTACCTACGTGGTTAACAATTTACAAAAAAAGAAGATTTAAATACAATGGCCGCTATTCACAGTCGTCATAAAGTTGGCTTTAAGTTAGAGTTGAATTTAGTGTCATATTATTAATACGACACTAAAGTCAGCTTTAACTTAAAGTCAACTTTATGACTACTGTGAATAGCGGCCATTATTGTATACTTTTTATACCTGTCCATTTTATTCTTTATTTATTTTTAACGCACAGTTTTGGCGGTAATGACTAATCTGTAGTGGACTGCTTAAGCTTGTTCTCTCCTCTACAAAATTTGAAGAGCTAAAAATTACCAAATCTTCTATAGGTACATACCAGTGTTGGGTAAACGTAAGTGTTAAGTAATTTGTGTCTGGCAATGCGAAAGAAATTGCAGTATTTTGTATTGAATTGCAGTATTGCAGTATGTAAGTTAAATTTGCAGTAAAAATTCTGCAATTGCACTATTCCGGCAGCACTGCAGTGAAGATACCATGAAAGAGATTATTTACTCTAAAACGTATTCGACGAGATTGCTAAAAAGCTTATAGCCTGGCGGTCACACTTGACAAAAGTACAAACAAATATCCTTATCTCAATTTATGGTTCATCAATTCCTCTTTTTTCACCGAACTGGACTGTTATAACTTTTGCAAATGGCGGTAACTGTCAGTTTTGTTTTGATTTTTATGAGTAAAGAGATCCAGAATACACTTCGACAATCCATATGCCGCATTTCCACGTACGCCTTCATGTGCATTGGCCGAGGCACACTAGCGCGCATGCGCATATGAAAAGGGCACATTCGCGTACATTCGTCTCGCTGGCACTGTTTGGACGCGTTTCAAAGAAATGTGCTTTGCACATACGTACCGTTTCCACATGCGCCTAGACATTCGCGCTCAAGGCACATGAAGACGCATGTGGAAATGCGGCAACAGAATGCTCTTCAAGAATGCGGAATACTCGTGACTACGAAGAAGTGTACGATTTTCGATCGAAATTCATTGTAATCGACGAGCCCCATTTCTATACCTATACATTATATACAATATACATTTGGAAGGGTTTGTTTCCGGGTCACCTAATGTCTTGTTATGGCGATTCGCACTAGCTGGCAAGATCACCCGATTTGACCACTTCAGACTTCTTTCTTTAGGGTTCTTGAAGTCACATGTCTATTAGAACAAGCCACCGACTGTGGAAGCTCTCAAAGATTATATCCAAAAGGAGTACTTTATTATTAAAATTATAAAGTAGTAAATAGCAAGATAACATCAAGCCACCCTGTATGTTACTGCATTGGGTGTGCTTATATAGTTCGCGAACGAACTAGTTCCGTAGAACGTTCCCATAAGTGAAATGATCGAACTAGTTCGGAGTGAGTCCTGCATCTAGTTCCTTTGTATGCATTCATTACCGTATAGACAGCACACTTTTTAGCTGATCACATTGAACCACACGATATTTTTTTAAGTGTAGACTGGGTATATCTTTTTTTAAGCTCAACACAATCTACCAGATGACGATCTTTTTCACTTGTAGAGTGAGGACTTTTTTAATGTCATCAAATTTTGCTACACAACCTTTTTTCCTCACGAAAGAAGCCCGCGAACTAGTGAACTAAAATAGCAGACTAGTTCGCGACGGATCGGGAAGCGGAAATAATCGCTCACTACAGTGAACTAAAATGCGCAAACCTAGTTGTGCAGTGGCCATAATTTACAGCACTGATAGCTGCGCAACTATTTAATTAAAAGGGAATCATCGAGCACTGAAATAATTATGTCGGAACGATTTTGAATCGGTTGAGAGATGGAGTCACATAAAATTGTTCGTTGTTTTCGGCAAGTCGATAGTTATGCCAAACGCTAACAAAGGCGTTTTGTACTATGGAACTAGAAGGTTATATAGACTTTGACAAAATAATTGATTGTATTCGCCAACCACTATATTTTTTTCAGAAAATGAAGACAATTGGCTACTTTAATCCTACATTTTTGCAAGATCATAACCAATTTTGAAAAATATGGTTGATTTTGGGTTCAAAGTTCTGAGAAAAATAAAATAGCAGAAGTTGGTAACAAGTGTACTCATACAATGTACATAGTCCTTGCATCACTTCAATGAATATGTAGTTTATTATTAAATTACATAATTTTGAAGTTTACGCTGTACCTATAAAAGGCAGAAAACACTATCCGTTAAAACCCGCATATTTGAAAGCAGTCACGATCTCGAATATGACCTCAATTTAAAAAAAACTCCTGTACTTCTTAACAGAAACATTTAATCGAATTCCAGCCTAGAATCTGGAATATTCAGAAACTTCGATATGCAAGCGTGAAGTTCGATATGAATTCGATATCCGTATTCGAAAAAAGTGTAATTCGTACGATTTCTAATAAAAGGAAAATGGTTGTAAACAATAAAATAGTAGCGACATCTAAAAGTACAGACTATTTGAATCGACTATAAACATTCATGGCTCCTCTAGCACTGTAATGGCTCCCGCGAGAATGCTGATATCCCTATATAAACATGAAGTATTTTGCTATTTATAAGCTATCATCAACTGATCGGAATACTCTGAACAGTGTTACGCCAGAAGTTACTAAATACATTTCACTTAACACCAGCATCTATTAAAACTGATCTCTTTTTGGAATACCATCTCATAAACGATACTCCATCAATTCCGATCCAATTTTGGCCGTTTCGATCAAATGAACAGATCATTATCCAGTCGTACAGACAGATCTGTCTTGAATGCCATCGAATAAATCAACAATTCAAAAACTGTTTGGCCCTCGAAATCAAAAAGAACACAGCGTGAATAGTATAACTAAGTGTATAGCTGTTTGCGCAACCTTCATAAAAAAGAAATTAATAATAACAATATTGTGGCCCTTTACGTGCCCTTCTGTTTCAATATAGGAACAGTGCAGTCATGTAGTGTACGTTATGTTACGAGGTATAAAAATCTTTCTTAAGATAGTCTTTAGCTAAAAACTAGCTAGTTTACCAGTAGTAAGATTAGTTGAGATTGCCATTCAAGAAGGCAATCTAAAGGGTTTATATTAAAGTGTAGCTCGAAAATTGGAAGGTATAAAAGGTTCGGTTGAGGTTTTCAGATGACCTCAAAACCGGTTTCACTGTACTGTACGAGTTTATACATAGTATATCGAAGAACGGTTGTCTCATGCAATATATTGGTTAGATTTTTAGAGTTTCATACATTAAACTGCAAAATCCCATCCCATCCCATGCCATCAACATCAACTTCGATTGAATCTTTTCGTACTTGACCCACCCAACCCAAGTATCGATATTCCGTATCCAAACATTATCGCTTGAAGGTGCTTGATGGTGTGATAATATTTAAATTTTTACAACTCCAAAGTGTAATTAGATAGATCTTACAAAATCTGATGTTTGGAGGTATGTACACGATTTCACTTAAGAACATACGAGTATATGCATATGGGAAACAAAAATCAAATAAGACTTGGACCACGAGATCATTCCCGTATACTACACTATCAATGGTGACCTAATTCAGTGAATTAAAACTGAAAAGTATTGCCTCGTCACACGGAATTGAGCGCTTGTGTGTTATCATTGGCAAAGTATGTTGGATAATCAATCAAATTTGTTTGATAATAGTTCGTATGTTGCAATGCATTACAAGCATTATCTGAATAAAACTGATGTACTTACATACAGTACGACATTTATCGGTTTTCAACGAAAATATTAAAATGAACAGTTTCGCTTTCTGTTTCTATTTCAATTATAAAGTTGTATTTTCTTGCTTGTCCGCCGTACGTAAACGTCTTTTATGGTTTTTAGCTAGAGTAGGTGCACCCTTTTTTATAGAGCTTAAACTTAATTGGGCGTAATTTAAACCTCTTTTATAATATGTAAAAGGCATAACATGATGTTTGTTTCATTGTCCAAAGCGGAAGCATACAACACAATTGTTTTCCATTATTTTACAATTGAATTGTTTTTGAAAAGTGGCAAATTTTTTCTAAAAAAAAAACAATTCCAACCCGTTGTTTATTAATAATAAAGTATTGCGAAGTCTACTAAGGGCCGTTATTACGACCTTCAGTTAAAATTTAACCAGAACTTTGACTGTAAGTTTCGTATGAGCATCTGTCAGTTAAAGTTTCAGTTAGAACGTTACTGACGGTCGTAGGAATGGGCCTAAATGTAAAATTTTTGAGTACGAATATAATATGTTTATCTCATGGAACATACCAGATATGATTTTGAAAATTTTGTGGGTGCGGTGTAGGGAGTGAATTTGGGAGGAAGTGATAAATAAATCTAGTTTTCCTCGAACACTGCAAGGAGTTAAGGAGTAAACAGGTAAAAATTCATAGGTGTAACCATCAGAGACGCATCCTAAAAGCATAATCAGGAGCCTATTTGGAACGGAATTTGTTTAGATTGCCAGTCGCATTGTATTCCATGCCGCATTTTAGTATAACACGCCAAATCTTTCGATTTAATTCAAAAGCTAATGAAGACACACTAAAGAAATTATCCTATAAAATGTAGTCATGGTGGTAATCGGGTGCATGAAGTTCTTTCTTCTTCCTGAATGACTTATAGGTACTATTGAATTCAAAACTGATATAAGTAATGAAAATCCATTTTAATTTACAAACCACAGTAGTCACAGCTGCAGGAGTACACTCGATCTCTGAAATTGTATGTATCAATTATTATCAAACTATAAAAACATATCTGTAAATTTAGGAAGAATAAATTTTATTATTATTATATACCTAAGTAATATTTGTAATTTTAATAAAAAAAAGCATGATAACTGATTTGTTATACGACGGTAAAGTACAAAAATTAGGTAACACGGAATTGAATACATTTTCTCAAGTTTCACAATATATCACAGATCAAATCGTCTACAGGCTCTTTCGGTTTTGGGAAGTGGTACATTAGAAATACTTTGATTCCTGTGTCATTACAAATAATTTTTAGTATCATTCTAATTTTGACTGTATCTACTCATATTAGATACCTTTAAAAATAATATTCAAAATTCAAATGACAGTATATTCGTACAATTCAAGCGAAATTACTTGAAAACTATTATAAGTTATTCATATTCGATAAAAGAAATATTAAATCAAAAACTTTTTATTAATATAAATAACAATCTCCTAAAAAATATGCGATTGATCACAATAAAAAAAGTGTGGAAAATTCAGTTAAGTTCTCGGTTTCAATTTCACATACACCATCGGGAATGGTTTTGATGCTACACATGCAGTATCTATGCACGGCAAAGTTTGCAGCCGAACACAGCTTTTAGTGCGGGTTTTGAGAGTGAGTTCTAGGTGAAAATATGTGGTATTTGTAAAGCGATTTGGATTGGTATCAGCCTTAGAGTAGTGATCAAATAGTTCCTCCTTCTTTTTATTAAGTTTGTTAATTTAAAAAAGTCTTATTCATTACACACCTAATATTTTTTCCATTTGAGTATCTTAATATCAAATTGTATATCATGGTATATGTTACAATGTCTGATTCAATAAGTGCAAGATATTTAAACAAATATGTATGAATTTCCTTTTCACGCGCCATTTAATAAAAAAAACATGAAGACTGAGGATGAGGATAACCACAACTAAAAAGACACTTACTTAAGTAAAGCTGGATGACATCTGGACGCTGAATCATCCATGAGAATATTTTTTTAAAATCCAAGCACTAAGTATGAATCGGATTTTTAAAGGAATCAGATAAACCATACAGAAGTCCAACAGCTTGATCGATCACCATCTTTTTTTGCCACCCAGTCTGAATGCAGTTCTTAGAACATAATGTGAAATAAAATTTTGAATTTATGACACACTGAAATTTACATATGCAGTTTACTTAATTTTTTTTTCCCAAGTATGCAATCACTGGACATTTTTGGCTATTTTAAAATGTGATTTACCAACGAAGTTTGTACTGATTCATGTGGTAAAGTCAAGCAACAGTAAAGTAAATTGTGTCTTCTCTAATAAGAATTATTATATCAATAGTAAAGGGAATGAAAAAGAATATTTGATAAAAATAAGTTTTTTTTTGTTTGAACTGATTAGCCGGAACAGGGAATTTTGTGTGCAGAGCCTATTATTAATACCCAACAGCATTCACCATTACATCTTATGTAATGGAATTCTTACTTACGTACGATGGCGCTACAGGCCAAATCGGACCTTGGCCTCCTGAATGAAATTCTACCAACATATAATTTAAGGTTGGGATTTCAGCATTGTTACTACTAAAATTAATGCTAAGCGACGATTTTGTTATCCTTCGGTGCCGTGTCCCGAGACAAAATAAAAGGGTTGCATTCGTTTTCACAAACTCTGTAATACCTCTTAGGTCTAATAAGATATCGAACTGATTCTTACTTCCATTGGCATTTTATATACTCACCTCGAAATTCCAAGATTATACTATATTCAACCCCTAAGGGTAAGCGGTTTTCACATATTCCGTCATACGCGGTACATATATAAAAAAACATTCCTAGTGGTCACACGTTCTAAGTATATAATTTTGATAGCGCTAGCTCGAAAGTTGGTGGTGTTTTTCTATCTCATTAATAGATAACGCTACTTGAAAATGAAAGTAAAAAATTCAGATATGCTTTGGCGTATAAAACAATAAGTGTATATATTTTCACGAATTTCGTCCTAAGAGATAGGTTTTTTGTTATATCGAATTAATATTACTTTTACAAATTCATCTTATAAAGGCATAGAAACTATTATAGTGTTTTAGGGTACGTGACCTAAAGCTGTGGCTTCGATATCATGCGTCAGCTAAATTCACTAGTCCCTGAAAGACGATCAACCGGCACGTAAATCCTTGTAAGTCAGATAAGCTTACTCCCAGCTTGGACACTTTTGGCAGTGTTAACCCTGCTTCGCAACGAGACCAGACCACCTAAAAAGAGGTTATCATAATACTTCATCGAGTTCGTTTTCAATCGAACCCCGCTAGCGCTATTAACACTAAAGCTATCAATGAAGTACCTAGTTGCTCACCATGTAGGAAAATTCCGATTAGTTACATCTTATCACCGCATTCGATGAATTGATCAATTTCAATTGTATGCTAAAACGAAATCCGATTAACCCATAAATGATTTTAATAATCGATTATGATCGGTAAATACCGCCGACTACTGTACAAATAATTTAAAATGATGTCATAGTAAGCAATGTCCCCCGGAGAAACATGATCAGGCTACCAAGACGGTATCATAGCATACCAAAATATAAACAATCTCCTCAAAGGTACCTAATTCCTCGTACGAAATAAGTATATACCTATGTACGTAGTTTGGTTTGGACTGTGAGTTTTAAACTAATTACCGCTTATATTACAATCACGTTTCATTCGTTATTATTCGTATTCATCATTAAATTAGAAAAATTATAATCACATGAGTCAAATTTGAGCAAGCAATTAGAATTTACATGCTTCTCGTCTTTCTTCCAATTAATAACTCAATTACAGGTAGATGCCTTACAGAATCGTTGATCTTCTGGTTTGACGACGGTCACCCTATCCGCGGTATGGATCCAATTAAAGGCAAATTACATTATAATGTGAGGGTTTGATTCACCTTGCATGGTAAACAATTTTGAAAACTTTAAAGGAAACTGCAACATCCAGGATTTTAAGAAATTGGTAGGTATTCTTTCGAGAGGATTTGATTTCTACTTTCCGCCTGCAGTTTAGTTGTATGGACTCAGGATAATACTCATTACGAAATATTTAGTGGGCTTCTGATAGACAGGTACATGTTTGTAGACTGTCGAGATTGTTGGCTACAGAAAACATTTACGTGAGGGATGGCTAAACTGCAGTTATTTGATATACGTATAGGTCTTAGATAAACTCATATACCTTGAAGCATCCGGTCTGCAGGCTATAATGAAACAATTTACGTACGCTATCTAGAAAAGTGAATGAACTCCAAGTTTAACTTTAACTAAAAGTCGATGAACATCAACCATTAACTTCTTTCACCATTTTACGCTTCCAGGAATCTCTTATTCAAACATTGACTTGTTAAGTGCCAAATTCAATGGATACCTACATACCTTTATTGGCAGCTCTTTCGTAAGAGCAATTCCTCTTAATTTCACATTTTGCAATGATTAGGATTAATCAAATATGGATAAAGTTCAGGTTGGGCTCTCTGTTGGGTTTGGTTTCACTGAGAGTCCAAACTATTTTCGTATCTACATTATTTATTTGTTTCAAATGAACAGTAGAATGCCTTGCACGTCAGCTAGTACGAGCCACACTGACGATACAATCACCTAACACGGACGTGTTCTTCCTCCAAAAAGCTTCCAATCTGTTACTTTGATCCCTTTTAAACCATACCGACCATAGGTTTAAGTAACCAACGTACCTATCGTACGTATCCAACCTGCTGTACTCATCGGACTATGAAACAACTGCGACGCCATGGACTCCAACATAAAATACTTCAGAAAATTTTAACACTAGATCTCAAAGCATTGGTAATATTTATTACCGATGCACTACACCACATTGTTCTAATATAAAGCCCGACTTGGACTACATTGATAATGATATCAGGAAGACCAATAATATTATGTCCTCTTCGATGTTTTCCAGATAAATTTACTTCAAACAGTCTCGACCAGAGAACTTTGCCCAAGTTTCAAACAATTTGTCACTATTAAAGAAAACATTATGGCGAAATTTCTTGACGATACCCAGGATTAACATGTTACCAGAACATCGGTTAAATATTATGAAATATTACCGAGACGACGTGCGTGGCTGCCTGACATTCCTCCCATATCTTAACACCTTGTCTTACGTGTTCCATTATTCTATACGACGTCATACTCAACTAAATGGCCTTTAAACGTTTTCAAAGCTGACTACATGAAGAATAGGAAGGTGTTCGATGTGTGTCTCCTGTGTCAATTATCGTACTCAAACTTTTAAGACAACATAATAGTGGTGAAAAGAATAAAACAAAGCCTTCGTCCATATATCCTATATAAGGATGTAGGTACTCTATATTGGCTACATTCAAACTACGAGCACAGTGTTATTATGAGCCGGGAGAATATTTTTTGAAAACGTGACTTGAATATTGTCGATTAGAGTTCGAGGGAAAGACACTGAATATTGCATATGATTTTTAAGGAAGACGGAGAAAATTTGATAATGGAGTATTATAATGGTGAAATGTAATAATGATGAAAGCAACCCACTGAAACGGATGATGGGTATCTTTAATATTTATGTACATAGGTGCCACACAATATGTGCCATCATCTATTAAAAATTATTTTCATTGATTTTGATCAATTAAGTCGATATCCTTAAAACTTCATGCTGTAGTATTTAATGAGTCTTTGTGGTCCAATACGAAAAATAAATTATTCCAGATAAATTAAAGTTGAATATTTAAAAGAACGGTAAATTTACAATTGTTATTAATATTTAATTCTTAATACTTCCTAATACTTTTGCATAAGTTGCAGCCGTTTTCCGACAGATGGTGTTATCTTACGCTTTCTGCATCGGGTAATACTGCAGTCCACTCCTCTGTGAAGTTGCACCATAGGCTTGAGATTGCAGTGTATGCCAAAGTGCAAATGACATATTTTTTCGTAGCGTTCAACATGTGACGAGTGACGAGCCAAAAAGGAGCATTTGCGGGGATTTTTTCGTTTACCTTTTTCAAGCTGGAAAGAACAAGCAGAGCTTGGATTCAATGCTTAAAAAATTAATAATTTTGATGTTGAAAATACTCGTAAAGAAAAAGTTTAAAAATTTAGAATTGGAAGCAAAGCACGATGAAGTCGCATGTCAGACGGAAAATAAATCAAATATCCAAAAACTTTTAGAAAATTACCAATTAAAACACTTGGTTTTAAGGATACCATTAAAAGGAGCATATGGGTATGGGAGGAACACAAGAAATGCCAACACTGGGCCGCATTGCCAAGACTGAGACAAGCCAAAAAATTCATACCGAACCACTCAACTAAAAGAAGCAAACAGCTTCTACAGTTTGACAGAAACAAAGTACGGGTAATAACCGGAATACTCACGGGTCATTCGCGCTTGAAATATCACCTTAAAAGAATAGGAATCATAACTGATAACCTATGCAGGTTCTGGCAACAGCAGGCTGAAACCTCGGAACACATTTTGTGTTGCTGTGAGGCAGTCGCAGCTCAGCGCCACAAGTGTTTCGGAGAACACTTTGTGGACCATAGTACCATTGCAAAAACAGACCTACACCAACTAGATAAATTCCTTAGAGAAATAAAGCTGAGTGAGGACCTCTAGGCTGGAACTGGAGAAAGATCAATGAGGTATAGCACAATAGACCAATGGTCGCGGTGCTTGGAGGAATCCCTCCGCCTCCGATGAAATCATCATCATCAAGGATATTACAAAATTCATACATGTTTTTCTCAGAGTAATTCACTTTAGATAAAATAAAAGTAGCGCATATGCTTTTCAGATTCGAATTATTATGATTTTGATGATTACTAAAAAAACTGTTAAATTTAAATTATCTCTTATAAAAATTGTTCAGTTTATTGAAATTTTTTAACCTATTAGGTTGCGATAACAAACGGATATTAAAAATGGTATCTTGTAGGTTTGAACTGTTTTTAAACCGGAAACATCATCAACATTTCCCTATTGAAATTTTCTATGTACATGGCTAAGATTTATTCAATAGAGACATAACAATTTTGTATTTAAATAAAACATAGAATAATTGAGATAATTTCCAAACGTTGCTCGTTCGTGAACTTCACCATGATAAAAATGTAAACGTGGACTGACGTTTTGACATTGACAGAACAGCAAAAAAGATAAAAGGAGCGTTATGTACCTATTGAATAACCCTTAGTATGGCATAATCTTTCTATTGCTATTTTTATACAAACGCAGTGAATGACTGAATTTTATAATTTTTGCTCATAACCGGACTAAAAACAATATGTCACTTTATATCGTGTTAAGCTTCGTTCTGTTTGAGTTATAAAACTACTTAATAGATACGTTGTGTAATTCTACACTCTTCCACATTTCTAATTAGATAATAGATAATTATCATTGCCCATATTTTGGACCTGTATTATTTGTGGTCTACTATTTATGTAACCAATAGACCATTTCAGAGCCTATAGATTCAATATAATTACTATAAAAATTTCAGTCGGTGTAAAACAAATTCAAAGTATTTGTTTAATAGTTTTAATTATGTCAGATACTTTCTGGTCAGTATTTTCCATACAGAAACTATTTTATTTCTTATAATATTTATATTCGGATATGTACATATATACATATTATATTTTATAATATATTTATATTTTGAACGGTGTATGAAGTGGTGAATTGTGAATGTTCAAAGCTTGCAAAGCTACCTTATTGCGTGATTATTGTTATTATATCTACTAAAAGAGCATTATACAAATAAAAATTTTAACTTTATAATCCCAGTGCAGGACTGACAACCTTGAAAAATTGAGATTAATACTATATTGTTGCAAATTGTTTTTTGTTGCGGTTTTTTTTAGTCAAAACATTTTTATTGTATATTGTAGTACTTTTTGATTGTATAGCTTTAAAAAATCTGATGAGTACTTCTTGTAGCTCCCATAAAAAAATTCTTAAAAAATTTAGATATTTTTCTTATGGAAAATGACTACAATTTAGAAAATCGTTCGGGCACTAAGTAAAATTTTAACAATGGATTGTCTATTGAATTGGTTAAGTCTATTACAGTTCCTACATGCCCGTCTCTCATATATGTTACTCCCAACTTTGTACTATCCCCAACTACAAATTAAATACTGATTCCGCATAGAGATGGGTCATTCATGAGTGAACTACTCTTAAAAACAATTCTGTGAAGTGCGTAAGCTAAGTAACTCACTCAATTTGAACTGGATTTTATTTGAGAATAGAACATATTAGATAAGCAACTCAATTGAAATAGTTCACTGAACTATCTCTTTCAAGTGAACGCTTAATTTGGAAGTACTGCACTAAAATGAACTGTCTTGCTCATCTCTAGTTCTGCATTTCTTCTAGAGCATACAATTGTTTGCAAAATATCACGACTGCGCTATGTGGGATATGACTGATAAAAGTTTGTGAGTTGTAATGAAATAGGGTAGGTGATTGGAGATTCTACGAAATGTGGTGTGACTGACAAAGTGGAGTAATCGACAGTAATCGTTATGGCCTAACATCAAAGTGTTATTTTTGTACGTCGACATTCAGCAAAAATGTTGTATTATAAATCAAAAAACTTTAATCCAGAACGTCTGAGCGGAAGAAAACTATTTGGTTGCACCGTGATGATTTAGGGATTAAATTTTACTGAATTTGTTAAAAGGAAGATTCTATATTTTAGATGTTGCATTTCACTAATCTCTATGTTTCCAAATATTCTGGTTTTAAATAATATTTATATTATTATATTTTCTTTAATTCAATTTATATTATTTAGATTTAAAAAATTCATCCTATTTAAAATCAAAATTTGCTAAAATATTGGAGAATGACTCTTCTCTCTATTTAAATTGTTTTTGCAATTTATTATTTTTTATAGGAAATGTTTTATATTTTAACTTATGTAAATTCAAGCAACCGATAAAGGTTAATAGATTAGAAGAAAGTGCAAAAAAATAATAATGAGGACATACCATATTTCAAATTAAAAAAAAACCGGTTTATTGAGTTTTACTTACGGTTTCAAAAATGAACTCAATATATAAAATACTCATATCTACGGAGTTATTTAAAATAATGTACATATAATCTCTTTTTAAAATATTATTGCTACTAACTTAAAGTATAGTAAAAGTGCACCAGTGCAAAATGTACGTTAGTAAACGTCATCAGCTAGACAAATCTTAAAATATTTGTTTGTCAAATTGCTTTGTGCAGTTCTTGTTTACCCAGCTTGTGGCCAAATATTTGAAAGTGCGGCATACAACCTAAGGCTTGAATTATACTGTAATATACTGTAATATATTTGACTATTCTGGCTAGTAAATTAGTAAGGTAGTGTACGGATCTTTTTGTAAGAAATTTTTCTACATATTTTTTGCTCTATTTTGACATAATAAATTTGACTGAATTATTCGTCAAACTGTTCTAGTAAAATATTTGATAGCATGGCAAACAGTGTAAAATAGTATAATACGAGCTTCAAATATTTTTTGTAATTGTAAACCTTCCTAGCCTTCGTACTTAGGATAAGAACTGAACCAATAAATGCCCAATGGCATCTGACGCGGAAAACACTTGAACTATAAAAGTTAGCTCGTAGCAAAAAAAATCATTGGATGTACTAAAACTTTTTTATGTTTTATTATTTAAAAAAAAAACATAGTCTGTGGTGCAATAATAATTACTATTATCAAAACAACCGATGAATCAACTATGACTCCATCCCAGTGGTATCTAATCAGAAAACCACAGAGATAATTGGGTCATCTTAACTATTGCAGCCTTTAAGCTTTTCGATAACGAGTCTCTAGCTAAGACTATCGGTAGCACTTGATTGATTACAAGACATAGTCTTAAAAATTTTAATTGCGTTAGCATTGTGTGCTGGATAGAGCTCAATTATTTTGCTAAGCTATCTGAGTTTATCCACATATTGTACTGATTTTCACGTATGTACATAGGTTTGTGGTATGTACGCGCACCTATGCGTAGGTATACAAGAACCCTGGGAACGGACATGCTGACAAAACAAGAAAATCTTTTAAAAGATTTGCGTTACATAAAAAGAATTATAAAAAATGGCCCAAAAAATAATGAAGTAGCCTAAAAGTTTCCGATGGCAAGGTGATTAGAGATGAGAATCACACTTCGTCGCGCAAAGATCTTATATTTCACCAAGACGCGACTTCAATAAGCCACTTTAATTTGATGACTGTGTAGTACCCTAATGGGATTTGTTTACACTCTTTAATTATGAATTTGTGAAGTGTGAGATAAGAAACATCAGGTGAAGTATTTGCTTGACTTGAATTCCAGTTTGCTACGTTTTGACCGATTGTGGGAGGAAGTCTGCGGTCGGTCAAATTAAAGAATAGTGGACGTATCGTATCCAGGTAATAAAGATCACAGCGAAATCGAATTGACAATTATTTTTAGCAATTTTGAGTACGGTTTCCTGAAGTAGATTTTGGAGCGCGGTTTCAAGGTGAACATGTCTTAGGCCGTATTAATTGCCAGTTTAATGGCGAATGTTTAGTTTGGCAGCAAATATTTGGATAAATAATTTGGCTGTTGACATACTAATTGCAAGCTGACCTGCCTTGATGGTGGATTCACGGCGGTATTAGTCTAGTTACGAGTGTCTATTCAATTTCTTAGCGATTCTTCGACGAAATATATCCTTGCGTTTATTTAACCGAATCAATTGGTGAGTTTAATACCACACGGTTTTTGCTCAAGTACCTGACGATAAATCACAATCAAGTGAATACTGAAATATGACAGAAGAATTGTGTATAAAGATCACTTATCCTTATTTACAAGAATAGGCTATTCTGTCGTATCAAGCCTAATGTGGGCTGCAGAGTAAAGTAATTGTCAACAGAAATTGATGATCCTATCATTCTACTTATTTGCATTTCACATTGACGTACGGAGCGTATTATGTCTATGGAGTCCACTAGCCCATGTGGTTTTCAAACAGAAAAATAAAGTTCTGTTGGATATTGTCATGTTTGTGGGTATGTCTCAGTGATGGATACTTTACCTGAATTTTCAGGTTTTTTATTTCAACAAGTGTAGTTATGTCTAAGATTCCGAGACATAATAAAATAGCTTTAAAACCGCATAATTGTATCGTATTTCATGACGGCCGCTGCAAAAATAAACTGCAAACTTTGCGTTATCTGCTGATTGTGGGTGTGTGAATATTTTGAAAATCTATGGAGTTTTATTAACCCAGAAAATCCTTGCAAATTAAAAATTTGGCTTTGATTGAAATCATTTCCGAATGCTAAGTGTACCTACACAAAAGGGAAAAAACAATAGAGTTAGAGAAAATTATCGCAAAATACGTGTACCACATAATGCTCTACTGAAGAACACTAATTATTCTGTGTACGAAATTTCTCCACCAAAAATTCTCTGTCGTGTAGACGGTGCTTTATTACATATTACTCTATCGCTCTACATCGCCTCTAAAATCTATTCAACGCGTTAAATAAGCAGATGCTCTACATGTTATTCCTGTTGTGTTTGATAAAAAGTTAGAGTAAAATATTCAGCTCCCTCTTATGATAATGGAGGTAAAAGGAGTGTATTAGACGAACAATTTTGATTTCAAGATCTCAGGAGGCTGGAATTTGGAATTTATGTAGAACTATGGTACAAAATATTGAAAAAAACATGGGATATCAATATCTTTCGTACTAATTGTACCATGAAGATAAAATTTGGTTTGTGTGTATAGAACTACTAGTCGATTCTATTGATTGTAAAATTTTTGAGGGGAGAAGGTTGAGGACGGAATTGAGGTGATGGACTTTTAAAACTAGATGAAATAATGAACTGCGATTTCTATTGTAGTTGGGGATAAGGTCATAGAGTGCGCATGTGGATTTTCCTTTATTAAGGACTTCCATTTTGGTGCTACTAGAAAATACAGGACAATAGCTTCAGTGTTCAATTTCATGTCTGCAATTTGGTAAATCGCCGAAAGTGAAATATTTTTCTTTCAGGGACATGCACATGATAGAAGCACAAAGGACTCTCTTGATTTCTAGCATAATCTTAGAACACACGAACAGTTCAAACACATCATTGAGAATGCTCTCGGCTACATCCAGGCTGTATAATCAGTTAAAGATAAGATTATGAAAAAATTCGTACAAGTCCTTAAAAAAAATAGTGAAAATATCTTTACTCAATTTTCGAAACTCGCATGTGAAAGTCCTTCCAAATGAAAAATTTCACTTTTGGTGACTTAGCTAGTTTCAGATATGGAATTGAACATTGCGTGAATCTTCGTAGGGTTAGTGCAATGATACGATCGGTAAATTTCACGGAGTTCTATAATTACTTCCAGGAATTTAGTAATAGAAATTTTATTTCTGAGTGAATGTTACGTGTCAATGGTTATAGAAATTTAGGGTCGTGCTATTGCGCTAACCTTACGAAGTTTTACGCTACTCCTGATTATACTTTACGCTACTCCTGATTGATGATAGTTTTATGTTTAGAGTAGCAGCAAAAAAAGTCCTTAATAAATTACAAACTACATGTGCACTCCACTTCTATTATACCTTATTCTAAGCTACAAAATTAATTGCAGTTCAGTATTTCATCTGGAGTATCTTGCGATTGGCGGTTGCGACTTCAGCATCTATATTTCTGGTTGTCCTCGTCTTTAGACAATAATAGCACAAAAGCAGCTGCTGCAGCTTTTATTTGTCACGTACATACAATATATTTTTTTTTAATTAATAAATTAATTAGAATCACCTCAACTTACCAAACCAAATTCAAATAATAAATCGCGCTCTACCCTCAATATCTTGGCGAGTCAATAGAGTGTAGCGCGTGTAGTTGATTACAGTAGAACTTGCAGAAGTGACCACCTTCATATGTTGACCACTTGCCTAAAGTGGCCATTTTTTTACAGACCCGATGTAAATCACCGATTTTCCATACAGTTTTCGTTTTGTATTGTGACCATTGACCACTTTTTAGCCAATATTTACGTATCACATACGTGTGGAGTATATCCTATAAGGTGACCATAAAATACTACGTCAAATACTAATTCAGACACAAACGTTGCAAAATGCAAAATGAGGCTGAAATAAATCAAGCACGAATCTTAGTATCGAGATTATGTTCTGGATAAATGCGTAAAAAAATAAACCTTTTATATTGGTAATATTGATTTAAATTACATACATTAGTCTGTAGGTACTAAATAATTTTTATAATCTGACCAATCGAATAAAGTGACCTATTTTACACCTTGGGTGGTCACTATATAGAGGTTCTACTGTATTTTGACTTGGAGATTCTACCGAAATACTTTAAAGCGCCATCATGTCGGTCAAAATAACAACAGCAGTGGCACAATATTCAATAATTTAACTAGATAATATTTTAAAAAATAAAAGAAATTGTCACCAAGTACACCTGGTCATAAATTTTCATTGAATCCATGCTGAAATGATGGTGCTCTTTTTCTGGATTGATTTCGCTCAGTCTACGTATGATGGTTGTGATATCGTCTCTGATTAATTAGCACTTATCCGTCCAAAGAAGTTTGTTCATAAAATTATCGACTGCTATTTGTCGCTCAATCAGCCAAACTACATCCCTTTCGATTAATCCTACACTAGCGATGGTAGCGATTCGACCGTGCTGCTTTTCAAACACTCTAAACGTTCCACTTAGAGATGTTCAACTGCAAGTAATTATTAATGAATCATTTCGAACTGCTGGTTGTATTCTTTCGTTGAGTTGGGCAGGGATTACCAGTACAGGATATTCATTCCATTTTTTTTGTCCTGTTTCCTGTTTCCCAAATCTATCTGTATGCGTCCTGGAGTACTACCCCAGCAGGTATCCGCTGATTAGGATATCAATGATGATGCACTTCTTTTATAGAATCCGTAGATGGAAAAAATATCTGATTTTATTTTCTAGGTCAAAATGGTAAAAATGTCAAAGTGTTTTTGTTTCTATAGACTTGTTATTTAATTAGGTTCTTCACTAAAAAAGACTTTTTAGCTGTACCCAATTTTATCCAGGTAAATGTAATAAATGTGCCGAAACTCACTAAAATCGAATTGTTCGATAATTAAAGTATAATTATAATACTGGGCAATACAATTCTTAAAATATAACCAACAGCTTAACGGTTTTGTTTATCGCATATTATATTTTGAACAAGCTGCAATTGGATACTACTTTTATATACCTAATAGTTTATATGAGTGAAGGTACAAGACGGAAACCCACCCTGTATAAAATGTATATGTTCTAAAAATTGGTATAACAAAGAGTTCCCCTTAAAAAGTTGCCAATTGAGTACCGGAGACCCAGTGTAAGTGGACAGGGCGATCATTCGGGCTGTGAAGCACGGTAGTTGTGGGGTGAATATTTGTCAAGAAAACAAACTCTTATATCCCAGAACTTATTTAAAGTAGGATCTTGGATCGCTCCAAAATATTATATTTGAGTGGGTAGCAAGATACCTCAGTGTTTTTTTTTTATCTTACCACTGACCTATGCCGGAAAGTTGAAACTTGCTGTGTAGATATACTAGAGAAGTTATTTTCTAAAGGCTTACGTACATCGGTGGGTTATAAATGGAATGAGGGCATCATTTCAAATTAACTTACTGAACAACCTCCTTTGATATTGCAACTTTAACCGCGTTCTCGAAAAACACAATTAATACCATTTAGTAAAATCTGTAATATTACCTAATAAACCCATCCAAGTTTTTATTGAAAGCATAGTTTAAAACTGCGACCGATAATTGAAAACTCCAGCAATTTTATTATCACATCGTAAGATAAATCCATTCAACATTGAAGGCTGCCACCACAATGCACACAACATCAACAACTTAAAAAGTTTTTATACCAATAAAACGTTGAGAGTAATAAACCTAATGAATGGCCAATTATCACTAAATTTGTAATTTGCATCTGACTAGGCACTAAGCAGCATTCAGTGCTTCATACATTCAGGCCCGGCCCTAGACTTTTCGGCGCCCGGTGCAGTATACACTTCGTCGCCCTAATCAATTTATATAACAAATTTTTCACTAAAAAAACAAAAATATTATACTTATTCACTTGACGATTTTTCATACAAATTCATGTAACTTTTTCTCAGGACCCGCTCAACCGATTTGAATCAAACTTTGTACACTTATTATTTTAGTAAATTGAATGCTAATGAATTAAGGAATTTCAAAAATATTAAAAACTTGACTTATAACGTTTGAAAATTTAAACATTTTTGATGTTTTTTAAACCTAAAAAAAGTATTTAGAATCAACTTTTTAAAAATTGCTTCATTCAGTAAATACCAATACTATTCTATATTTATCCAAAAAAAGTCATCTTGATGTCTCTTATCAGTTTCGAGAACAGGAACATTTATCGAAAAAAAATTAAAAAAAAAATTGTTCTGGAGAGCGAAAAAACTAAAATCTTTCCAAATTGAATTTTTTTATATACACATATTGTTAATACAAATCTCACAGATGTCATTGGTTCTGTTTTCAAAACTTTCCTTTATTTATTATCAGATTATGCCATTTGCTCGTTTGATTTAAACCAATTAATGGTATAAATAAAATTGAGACGAAGTTCGCTAGCAGCGGAAGGTCGGTGTCAAAATTTTAAAATTGTACCGAAAAATACCGAAAAGTTTGCCCAACCGCTCGCCGTCGTAATTCTGGGTCCATCCGTGTGTTAAGGTACAATTTAAAATTTTTTACAGCGAACTTCACCGCCGCTAGCGAAGTTCGTCTCAATTGTGTTTATACCATTACTTCTCTTTATCATTCATCCAAAACATTCATTCCCCTCTAGCAAAAATGTCGGTTTTCCTATTTCCCCACATAATTCACCGAGGCGCATTCGCTCCATATCTATCTTTTTCTATTGTATGGAAATCATGTTCTGAGCTCTTTCAGCACACAATCAAATGAGCACCTAGCGCTGCAGCGCCAAGGAGCGCTCGCTCCAAATGAATCGTACGAACGCAAAATTGTACTAGCTGATGAACGTATGAATGCAAAATTGGAATAGCAGATGATCGCACAAACGGAAAGCTGTACTAGTCGGTATCGAAGAGTGAGAATATCTTTAAGAGAAAAGATTCAATGTTTTGGTTCTTGAACGAGAATTGAAAGAGTGTTGTTAGAAAATGGAAAAATGGAAAAATGGAAAAACCCTGCAAAATCTAGAACATGCATCGGAAAAAGTGTGGCAAATGTATTCAAGAAATCCTTTCTATTAATTTCTAAGTATGTTTTAAATTTATAGCAAAATATTTGGAGAGATAATATGAACTAGCGCCTTCCTTAATTTGGCGCCCGGATTCAATGCGCCATTTGCACATATGGTAGGGCCGGCCCTGCATACATTGCATTAATATCTTGTTGAATGCCGAAGACATTTTTTAAGGATCTATCAACTTTAATGCGACCCATCAAGTTTCCTGTTGCACAAATTCCGGATTTCATTACACGGTTGTTGGCTACCGACATCGACTTCATGCCACCCTTAAGATTCAATTGTTTGTTGTCTGATGCTATTAGACCAAGTTTCACTTTAATGGATTTCGAGCGTAGTAGCGGTGAGGATCCTGTCTTCAATACATATTTCCCCTGTACACCTGTTACGAAGGGGACCATGTCGGATATCCTTCTGGCAGAGATTCAGAAATCAAAATGAATGTTCTCTTGAATTGGCCGAGAATTTAAAGAAGCCCATCTAGGACTGTAACATCCCTTTGCAATCTCAAAAGTCGGAAAAAAGACAAAATTTCGCTGACTCCAAATATTTTCGGCCTGCAAGTATCCAAGCGCTAATGAAAAGTAAATTTCAGTTTCTTGGATTTGGATATGTGCCAATTGCTATACTTAGTACGTTATCATAAGTAGGATTTTATGACTGTGTTATGCAGAGATGAGTAGTCGTTTTCTGGTAGAATCATTGAAATGTAGTCGTTACTATAGACGGTCATAGTAGGTACTATCTGACCATCTATGGTAACGCCGATAATATACAATCGAATATACAGAAGCGAATTTAATGAACTGAAGGTTTTGTCCCCAGTTCCAGAAAGTAAGAGTTTCTGATTAGCTATGATATTCGTCATCAATTGCATATTTAGTTCTCATATGTACCTACATACTTGTATCTTATTAGCATAAGCCTCAACTCACTGGTTAAATGAAATCATCAATTTTTTGAACTGCCCCGGAATTGCCAATAATTGTTTATTTTGGCAGTGATATGTGACGATTTCTGATGAATAATAATACAATCTGAAGAGACAAATCAAATATGTATAAGCGACGGATTATGTCACTTCAAATATTGCATCATACTTTAAACTGCTTAAGCTGTAGTTTGGAGTTTATTGGTTTCCATTCATCCATTAAAGTACATTGGTAATTAACAATTTTGGACAGGGATATGCAAATTTTCATGCAATTATTCCTTTTTGATCAAATAACAAAAATTTGGATATGAAAATTCGTACCGTATAAATGCATAAGAGATTCGATGTTTTAATTGACTGACCGTAGACATATGCATCTACTTTACATGTGTCAAGTATTTCCTTCAACAAACAGGCAAACTGAGCTAATTTTAAATTTTTTGGGTGACGATGAATTTGGTTTAAGCTTAACTAATAGACGGAAGGACATCGGTCAGAATTTGGTTTGGTGGTCATCAGTAAAAATTAATTATGTAGGTACAATTGTATAACTTTTTTTCGTCCGGGACGCTGTTTTTAGACTGCAATAAATTCTTGTTTGTTTGTCCGAACTCACGATAACTCAAGAATGCTTTAAAATAGTAAACTGATGTTTTGTATCCATTCGTTCAACATGATTTTTATGTGTATGCTCGTCAACGGTCTAAATCAACACCTTGACCTTCGTGTATTTGCCATACAAAAGTATTTAAAACAGTATTTTCAATATTTAAAACACGTTTTCAAAAATATTGGTCGATTTAGAACGCTTTACGACTTTAAAATATTTAATTCGTTGATTTTCCGATAGTTGATCGAATTTCGATATATGTAAATACGAAAAGAATCAAATAAGTCCTTCCTTTATCCTTTAAAAATGTCGTCACACAATTTTCGGAACTCTCTGTAACTCAAAATTTTGTATAAATTAGTTATGAGAAATGAATGTATCGTTTATGAGTTTGCGAAATTCCTCTTCTCCTTAAATTGGCCGAAAACTTCAGAACGCTTTAAGCTGGTAATTTGGAAATATGTATTTTCTAACCTTATAGTTCAATGATAGGAAAAAAATATAAAATTAGTCCTTTGAGTAGTGGGCGCACACAGATCCTTGGAACCTTCCTTTCATCTCAGGAAATAATCGAACTGGGATGTCGAAATTTTACAGGAATTACTTTTGAGTTAAAGGAAAGATCGACTCTGTGGTCCTGCTACATATAAGGTCCTTAAACAGTAACTTCAAAACGGTTTAAGATGGGAATTTGAAATTTTTCACATGTAAATTTTTTAATAATTCCAGAAAAACTTGTGAGAATGCTGAAAATCAATTGAGTCCTTTCTCGGGGTGGTTCGTGTAATCTAAGTTTAAACGAATTGCAACAAATTAGTTAGCTTTAGTCCTTTACCTACAATCGCATTAAAACTTATTTCAGGATTTTAAGATATTCAACTGCTAAGCGAGTGTAAACTGATGGTGTAGATTTTACGAATTCCGACATATCTCTTAGTTCTTTTGAGCTATCGAATTATTTTTTGCTTTTAGGGTTTTTTCTACATAATCGACTAAAAATCGGTTTAGTTTTTTTGTTGATATTTAACCACTATAATGGTTATTTCGTTATTTATTCCCCCTTGTTGAAATCAAAGAAAAATAGTTAATTAAAAAAGAGTGTGGGCACAATTTTTTTATTTTTGGGTACAAATCCGAAATGCTTTCAGGCTGATATGCGATACAGGTTACTATGGATAGCTAGAAGGCTGTTTAAAACTTTGTTCTTTATTTGTACTATTGCGGCGGTGCTGAGTGTTCCGGACGACACTGTCGTTGATTTTGTCGTTTGTGAAAAAAGTTTTTTTTTGGTACTCCAAGTTAACTATTTTGTTGACTGAATAAAAAAAATTGGTTTTTAGTCAGTCATAAATAGAACATCGAATAAATAAATCATTGATTTAATTAATAGATTTTTAAAACGACTCTTAAATTTATAAAAAATATTATCGGTTTAAAAATATTCACATAAAAAATATTTTTGTTATGTTTTCCTTAATTATTTTTTGTCATTAATTTATAAAAAATAATACAAATTTATAATAAACGAAACAAGAATTGCTTTCGATTTATTATATGAACGATTTTATTAATGATTAAGAACTTTTAATAAAGAAGAATTAACCATTTGAATATCAGATAAGACTTCTACGTAAGAAAACTTCACTGGTTTCTTGGAAGAAGATTGCTATTCAATTTAGCATATGATCAACATTTTTTAATAAAAGAAGATTTCGGCATACATTAAAGACGATACTTCTACGTAAGAAAACTTCACCGTTTACTAGTAAGAAGATTTCTATACAATTTAATTTCGTCATACATTAAAGTCGATACCTCTTCATTGGTGACCCCGACGTGATAATGAAGAGGTATCGACTTTAATGTACTATATGACGAAATTAAATTGTATAGAAATCTTCTTCCTAGTAAACGGTGAAGAAGATTTCTATACAATTTAATTTCGTCATACATTGAAGTCGATACCTTTTCACTATCCATAAACATAGCCTGGCCGCCCTGGATGTCACTCACTCTAGTGACCTCACTGCGTATAATCAATATGTGCACGATACACACGAATAAATAACTAGATTCCGAATATTTTCCATACTTCAAATTCGACCATTTTAACAACATCAAATGCACAACTATAAAAATTAAACTATGAAAGCTATAACTTTAATAATGATTCTACTTAATAATGATTTTACTTAAAGATGACTAACTTTTTCCATTTTTTCTATTTTCAGGTAAACTTACAATATTGCAGTTTGGAATAATATTTAAAATCAAAGCTACTGTGTTATACCATGGATACACTGCTTGTATAGTATATAAATCATAATATCGTCAATATCACCAGTGTATCACCCAATAATGTGCTTATATGTAGTACGTCAACGTACTTGCATCTCCTATCATGATTTCAACAAAGTAATTTGTATACAAGCAGTGAATCCAAGGTACTTAAAACATGTACGATAGTTACATGAAAAGGGTTGTATAACACTGGCCTACATGTCTATCAGTTAAGTATGCTAAACTTTTAACTATCTAAGCGACTAATTTCATTTTGAGCAGCTCAAACGTAATTGTAAAGAATAACGTTATAAATTATTTTTAAAATTTTGAACCTTCAATTAGAAGAGTCCTAAGTGTTCCCGCCGCAAGCAATATCTGACAAAATTAACTTTGGTTGTATGTTACATTTTCATCGCTATGGAAGGAACCAATATCTAAATGCAACTCTGATTTACATTCGCTAAATATATTTGCTATTTTGCAACAATTTCGTATAACGATATATAAAAATCCATAAACAAATTAAATGAATAAAAAATTTATATGACTAAGGTCACTGCAAAGTCATCAAAATGACCCAAGACATTATTACAAACGAACAAATAGTATTTAAGGCATCTAAGCAACAATTAATTATAAATAGCTTTATTCGTCATAAATTTGGTACTATACGCAACAAAATTTTGAGCTGGATTAACCTTGTAAAGTGTTCCCAGATTTCTTCTGGAGAGTAAAAAAAAATCTTCTAATGTAACATACAGACTGTTTGTTAAATGCCCTCTTGGTTATTCACATAACACAGTGCTCTAGAAATTCTTGTCTAATTGAAGTACATTCGTCTCGTGGAAGTAATTCCAAGTTCATGTCATCTAAACAGATGTACTGACAGCAAAGCACCATAAATATTGAAACCAAGGAGAAAACACATCCTCAACTGTAACACGTAAGTAATCGAAATTAGTCAGTCAGTCAGTCAAATTTCCAGTCCATTAGATTCTATTAATAAATCATTTTGATCTACAAAGAATGGCATTGTAAGACCACTATAACTTTTTTTATATCATATAGGAATTTCGAAAAAAAAGTGTCAATAGTCCTGGCGCCACTTTATTAATTTTTTAACACACCCTTAGGGGTGGAATTTTGAAGAATCCTGTAACATATTTTTAGGTCATCAGACCTACAGTTCTGGAAAAACACACTGATTCGATATATCGCGCCTAAGGAATGTTGTGTTCAAAAACTCCTTTGCTACCACTTAAGATGCTCTCTCTGAACAATACAGGGCAATATCTTGCTAGTTGAGGCAATATTTCGGCAATTTCGCAATGTTTTTCATAGATTGCTGGTTTTGCTCGCCCTAGACATATTATACATACATATTTCCACTAGCTTAGCAAATTCCGAGCAATTGTCCTCGTTTGGTGATTCAGTTGTCAAGTTTTATTTTGAGTTTTGGATTTATTTGTCAAGTTTCGTGTTAAAATGACTTGGAATTCAAATATTTCTAAGTTTTATTTTAAGTTTTATATATGTTTGTCAAGTTTGTTTTCGTGTTGATCATAGACTGAATTGTTCGTGTATGGTCTCATTGCCAAATTGCTAAGTATTGCTCCATATCGCTAGTCACTGCTGAGCAACGAGTTGACCACCAATTGATCCATATCGTCAATTGCTGAATGTTGATGTATGTTTTCGTGACGTCAAAATTGTCTGGAATTGCTGCAAATTGAGCAATTTTAATCGTTCGTGTAAAAGCACCTTTAGGGGTTGAATTTCTAAAAATCTAAAAAAAATATGCTGGAAATGGTAAAAATATACACAGTAATTCTATACTCATTTAGGTTAAATATTACAAAATTATGAACTTTTAAGACAGCCTGAACATTTAAGATGATAGTGTTAAAGCCCATAGAAGTAAAAACGAATTCGACATCTTATTAGACCTAAGAAATATGTCGGAATTCGTGAAATCTAAATGGGTTGATGGAATTCGTAGATGTTTGTGCATCAACCTTACATCTCCTCGGAGGTTAAATATCGAAAATCACTTAAGATTAAGATTCCTATAATCTTAGCGATTACGTTCTAAAAGGCTTGGTAGTAAACGTAACGTCGATATCACATTGGACTTAATAAATATGTCGGAATTCATAAAAACGTACTCAACCACTTTACATCCTGATGATGAAAATATTTCAAAAAAAGGTTTTTGGTACTTATAAATACATATAAAGAGCTCGTAGAAGTATATTTACTCCGATACTTTGATATACCTAAAAGATATGAGAAAATTCGTAAGAATGTGAATATTCGGCACGGAATATTCTTGCACCATCTGTTAGCCAATGGAAATCTAAAGTGAAAATAATTAAAAACTTTTTTTATATTTTGTCCAGTTGTTGTAAGAGAAGGTAAAGTTTTTCCAGGGATTTTACATATGACAACTTTACAATTTCGTTTTTGTATGAATGCTACAAGAAACAGTACAACATATACATTTTCGCAAATTCCGTCATATCTCTTGGTTCTGATGTGATATCAAATAGCTTGGCAGACTTTTTTAATTGCGTTCATACAAAATCCCTGAAAATACGTACCCGACGAAAATCATATCATAATTTCAGATAATAGTCCGCATACGATGAGACCACAGAAATGCCAGAATTGATAATTTCATCCTCATTCTAGTAGGAACCAGGCCATAGTCCTTACATTTGATTTAAATACGCACTTCTCGGCAATACTTTGTCAGCTTTTATTGCTCCAGTCGTACGCTCGTTTATTAATAAACCTTTGCCCCAATGGCCATACTTCGACCTTAAAATTATCTCAATTAGGTAAGATCGTCTGATTTACAAAAGGAGGTCTGATCCCAATACTTCAGATCGCATCCGTCGAGGAATCTAAAAATAGGAAACCTTGCTATATGTTGTAATCAAAGTGCACGACCATTTTAGTGTGCTCTGTACACCACTGTTCTGCTCGGATTATCGTAGGGAAAATTTCGTACCAAACAAATTAAATTTCTAATTTTAAGTCTATCGGGAAATCACCATCTAGATTCGAACTACTGGATGACTCGCTGACTCATTTATCGATGCAATGTGTCATCGATAAATGCAATTCGGAAATCGGCTTTCTGAGGTGTGCCTTCTCTTAAAACGATTCCAGGAGTTTAACATAGGCTCAAATCACTACTGAGTAACTTTTTATTTTGTATGTCATTTAAAGGGTATGAAATAGTTGCTGCTATCATACGTAAATCGCAACCGGCGAGGAGTAAAAAACATCTGTCTTACCACCTTGGAATGAACTGTATGTTTCTTACTTTACGCTCAACATTGATAATAATCTGTTACACTTGAAATGCAACAAGACAAAAGCGGATGTCAAGAGTCGCTTAAAGACTTTGTCAGTTGTATACGACGTCGTTATACGGTTGAATCTTCTGAGAAATATCCTTGCGATGGCCTGGTTTTTTTTTTCTGTTTAAGCATTTTGCATAGGTACTTACGAGTAGCTCCCACCATTTTGTGTAATATTTTCGACAAACAATGCGAGCTCTGATTAGTTCAGATGAATGTTCCGATACATCTTGCAAGGAGTCGCTAAACTGTTAATGGTTGGATGGTTTCTCTATATTCGCTAAAGATGAATCCTTTGATGTATTTGAAGAGGTTGAAAGATTTAGTGCCGCACCTAATATACATATCTAGCCGTTCGCTGATATGAGACATATGCTACTAAGACACTCTTTTCTATAGGAGTCAACAACCATTTAAAAATTCACCGAATTTCACTTAAAAATCGATTGGCATTGCTAATTAAAGAAAGATGAAAGGTTTATAATGATCGAAGTACTCGATCCTTCTTCATTTATCTATTTAAAGTGAGTGCAAAGAACAGACACTTTCTGCGTGTAATCGTCACGTAAGTCGCTTCAAAAGACATTTGGCTTGAACTAGTATTAGAGCGAACTTATAGTCCAAGATAGGCACTAAGATTCAAGAAATAAAGTGACAATTGAACTGCTTATCTCGCGAAAGCCAGAGCCAAAAATGCAGAATTCACTGGACAAACATGAGATGGTCCTTCAAAAACTGTGGCTGGCCTTTTCCTCCATCGGGGTCACCAAGTCATTGCATACCATTACTTATAAGTTCGTTTGCCCACTTTAGGCTACGACACGTTGTAGCATTCAACGAAACCCAATTTATATTGCATGTCTTATTCGCAAAAGTGAAAATTTGTAGACATTGTACATGTCGTCAAATACTAAATTTTAATAGAATTAGTTGAATTAAGAAACGTATGATTTCTGTCAGGATACTTTCATGGATTGTAAGTTCACCTTCTATCCACTTTCTTGAGAAACATTTAGCTCTTCATTCAGGGGATCAAATGAAACCTGTATGACCTGTTGCACACGATTAGATTTTTATGTGTTATTCAACTTAACGGATTATGGAACAGGAATTTAATTTGTGTTATATATTACAAATTGTATGGCTGTATCAAGATCAACAACCCACAAACTGAATTCATTCAGTACTGAAAAGAGATACCGCGTCGGTATTTTGTATTAAGTACTACATGAATATTGAATTAAGCGACGACCTGAAGTTGAACCAACGATGGTTACAATACTCGTACCCTTAGTACAAAATTGTGATAAACTACTTACATATATCACGAGAACCAGATTTCTTTCAGATTCAGCACCAAAAATGTATAATAACTCGCTATAATTTATTTAATCGAAATTCATTTTGATATACATATAATCAAAACCTTAAATTATATATAATTGAAATAGTTCCGTACTTTATGATGTTGACTTGAAGTTTTAGTGCTATATACCACCTCAATACCAATGATTTTCAAAGCTGAATCCGACATGGGTTTTTAAGTACGATATACAATTTAGGCATCAAGTGAAACAAGACCGAAAAAAACACGTCGTTTTTATTTGAAAAAGAAGGTGATGTTCACGGTTTTTATAGAGTATAAAGCCAGCTACAGGCCTATCGCGTTTCGCCTATTTCGCGTCATTCACGTCTTTCTCGTGAATATTGTGTAGAGGGTTTTCGTAAGTTTCTCGCATTTCGTTATTCGCGTTTCGCGATTCGTAAGCTTTCTCTACTGGAAGCTGGTTTTCAACGACATCAAAGGGTTTTGCATGACGAGACAGCGACAAAAAATGTGCTACTATTATTTCGTGACTTTCTCTCTAGTTTCATATGTTTCGTGAAATAAGACGAAAAACTCGCGAAATGTGAAAAACAAGAAAAGCTGGAGAAGTCTGTAACCGGCTTAACGGCGTTGACCATCCTCAATTCTCACCAAAAGGTCACACAGTTCACAAGGTGTATAATTTGGTATTTACGCTGACATCAAGCAGTTCTCCAAAAAAAGACCGGATTTGAGGAGGATTTTTGAACCACGATAACGCAGTGTCGCACAATCGTTGTCCACAAGTTTTTGACCATGAACGTAACGAACATCATCCAACAGCCACTAAGTTCGACTTCTTCCTGATAGTTTGACTTCAAAAACAGCTCCGGGGAACGCGTTTTACCAGCCAACTACCTAGTATATATGAATCTCTACTTCCTTACGAAACAAGTACGTGTTGCATATATAGATCACAAAATTAGCTATGCGACCATCATCGTACATGAAAGACAAAATCCTGAATACCGCAGAAACAATCCGTAAAACACTGACGCCTTAGACTAAAAATAACATTTCTGGTCCATACGAATTTTCAGCAACGTCCGATCGTGATCAATTCCGAGTTCAGTTCCAGAAAAGGAACAGACAACTAAAATCTCGATTTTGTGTGGTAATTAAATATCAGTGCTAAAATTTAATGATCGAAAATTGCATGAAGATTGTAATCCATATACCGATCATTCTACACACTTGACGATATCAGCAGCCACCAAGTGGTACTTCCCGATCCACTTAAACGGATCAAACAGCGATAAAAACCACGATATAAGGAAACCTACATACTTATGTATGTAAATGGCGAGAGAAAAGTATTCTGTCGGCATCTTGTCTAAATGATGTTTATCTGAACCGCCAGATATTTGCGTTCATATGGAGAACATAAAACAGAATCAGTGTAAATTTAGCAGGAATTTTCATTTCCGCATGTTAGCTTCATTTACCTACTTTTCGAACGAATAAATTTCTGGAACACCTGGAATTTGAGTCAAAGTCTATTGAACTTTTTGATGAAATGAGTTGATTTTTGGATAAATTCCTGGTAATAAAATGATTCGGTTAACCGTATGAATAAAAAAGTTAACCTTTAAACTATTTGAAGTATTTACACATATGAGTATAATTACTAAATCGCGATCTAGTTTTTTTTAATCTGGCGTTTACAAAAAAATTGGATTACAATATCTTCCCAAACAATTACTGGTATACCAGGAAGATAAAATTAGGTTTACAAATGGATGGAGTAGATGTTAAAATTCTACATTATCATTTTTTAATAATAACGTATTGTTATCGACTTGAAATTTATTTCAAAAAACTGTACTACTCTCAAATTTTGCATTTTCATGTTTTAGGACTATTAATCCCTCAAAAAAAGCTGTTTGTCCGCCGTAGGCGCAGTACGTCGTACTCAACACCGTTTGAAGATGCGTAGCTTTAAAACCACTGCATATATTAAGTTAATGTTTTATGGTAGAGTGCGCCTCTACCTAATGATTCTTGTATTTATCTGAAACACTCTACGCACTGGAAAATGGGAGCCAAATCGACGCAATATACACTGACTTTAGCAAAACCTTCGAACAAGTATATTATCTAAATACTTAAATTTTTAAGTTGAAAAAACTAGACTGGCCTAAGTCATATCTTAATAATAGAACTCAATGTGTTAAGTTCCAGGGCTTCATTTCCAAAGAAATATCAGTGTCCTCTGTTGTAGACTAAGAAAGTCACTTGGCACTTCTTTTGTTCAAAACCTTTATATCAGATCTCTCGGAAGTACTAAAAAGTATTTCACATCTTTTATACGCCGATGATCTGAAAACATATCATTCTATTAGTTCCACCGCAGATGCTGTATTCCTGCAATCCAAGCTTTTGGCACTATATGGTTGGTGCAGTCAAAATAAGTTAAAGCTCAATGTCGGTAAATGTCACGTGATAAGCTTCTCACGTAAAAAATCCACTAACCAAAATAATTATACCGTCAGTGGAAATGTTTTAATTCGAGTAGAACAAATTGAAGACCTCGGCGTGCTACTTGACAACAAACTATGCTTTAAATCTCACTACAACAGAATAATCTCAAAGGCCAACAAACTTCTAAATTTCATTAAAAGAAGGGCTAAAGAGTTTTAAAATGTATGGGTCACTAAATCATTATTCAGTTCCCTTGTTCGCCCTCTTCTGGAATATGCATGTTCCATTTGGGATCCCCTTTTCCAGATGTACAGCCTAGAATCAATCCAGAAGCAATTTGTTCTTTTTGCTCTTAGGGACTTGTATGACCCTAGAGACTTTGATAACCGTCCACACTACACAATTAGGCTACAATTGTTAAATCTTCAACCGCTCAGGTCTAGAAAAAAACTATTCTCACATCCTCCAGCTTTACCTTAGATGTCTTGTACCAGGTTCGAATCTGTTTGGCGACAAGTAATTTACAATAATGGGATTGGGTGCCGGACTACCAGTTCACTCAGCTGTAAATGAGTACCTGAGTTAAAATCGGGGTAATAATCACGGACGAGCGTGTGGCTGACCACTTTACCTTCTAGTGTTACGTTATTCTAGTAATAAAGTAACTCTAGCATTACTTCAAGGCCTAGGCCCAGTTTGGGGTGTTGCTCCTTTGATTATTATTACTAAGCTGATTAAAACTAAAAAAAAAAATACATTTTCTTTTGTGTACAAATATGAACTCAATTTCACTTCTGCGTGCTCTTAACAGGCGCGAACGCAGGGGGTGGTTTCGGGGGTTCAACCCCCCCCCCCCCCCCAAATGATGTAGTTACATACGCAAAACTAAATGTAACTTGCAGTCAAGTAAATTTGTATATTTGTATATTTTATAAATATAGCTCAGACTGAAATGTTTGTAATACATTTACGTTAAATTTTTGTATTTTGATAAAAAATATATGGCTGAACGTTTCGTAAAGAATGTGACAGCTTGGCATTCAATGTAAAACTATCTAAGCCTGTCAAAAAACCAAAAACTTATTTGTGGCAAAAACAGGATCAGGACCAGGCACGGGTGAATATTGGTGGGGTTAAAATTATATTAGATCGGCTGATAAGTTTACAATTACTAGATGGGCTTTGATCGTTGCCACTATAGTGTAGATACACTTCACCACAAACATTTATCAAATTTGGTGATACACTAAATGAACTACCGAATTGAGTTATAGTTGGAGGAAATAAAATCCTTTGATGGAGGACTGACGTTCTTTATATGTGATATCAAAAAGGGTGCTCTCCAATTTTCCACGCCTTGGTGTAAATTTTTGGTCTAAAGATAAATCTATCTAAAAAGGAATATTAAACAATCAAAGCCAAATAGCGCTCAGCATTTAAAGAGAAATCAATGTCAGCAGCTCAAAAGCCCTACACCCCAAAAAACACCTATTATACGACCATAAAAAGATAGTGTCACCACAATCCAACAATACCCCCTCTGGAGCGGCTTAACAGTTGGTTGAGCGTGCTTGCTTCCTCCAAGCTATAATATGTATGCATCGTGAACATGCACACAACAAGATGAAGACACTCTTATCATGGATTTCTGATAGAACGATAGGATCCCATCTCGAATTTCAGGCACGAAACGCCAATTTCTCACCCGAAAAGAAAATCCTTTTACACAAAACTGTAAGAATGGTACGATGTGATATGAAGGGATTCCTAGTAGTTGGGGATAGTTCGGAGTCTGCTTCATTTTTTCCTATGTGAAGCTGGCCCCAGCTTTGAAAATAACTTGTATCTGGCATAAGACTGTAGTTTGGTAAAGTTTTACTTTCTTGAACAAATTACTGGCCAGACACATACATCCAATGAAACCATTAAGGGATCATACGAGATTCATGGAGTCCGCGATGATAAAATTCAGACCAGGATGTCGTTGTCCGAGCGATAATGACCGATTTATGCATTATTAAGCTAAGAAAAACCGACCTCATTATTTGCATATTCTTAAAATTTGCACCATTCAGAACTCCTTAGATAGTGCCACTATAGAATGAGGAGCTAGCCGCTCCCATGGTTTGCCGGGAGTAAAAATAGAAAACAGAAATTGTTGAATTCGTATGATGCCATGTTTTGAGTAGTTTCGTTCAACATTATCAAAAAGTGTGCGGAAATTTAGCTGAAGTTTTATTGCTGTACATGTACACAAACCAAATAATCGCTGTTCGTTGCCAAGAGGCATTCAGTAGATGAGAGCAAGGTAAACAAAATCTAGAAGTACCGTCTTATGTTGTTTATAAAAGTCAGATTAGTTTTCATTATTATCTATCTAATTTTATTAATATTAATTAAAGTATTAAAAAATGCTACCATGAAAAAAAGGTCCGTCTATCCGCCGTAAACACCGAATACCTTACGCAAAGAGTTTGAAGGCGCGTAGCTTAAAGAAAACCCAATGAGATCAAGTTCAATCTTTTTTGTGAGTAGATTTGTGAACCCCTACGAGTTTCGTCTTTTCGGGTGATAAGCGAGTGAGGGGCAAGTGGGAGGGAGAGAGCTTTAAGTGTAATAAGAAGAGGGGTCATATTTAAGTGTTTTTCAATATTCAACATCCTCAGGTGTTAAAAGTATTATTAAAGTTTTCACAAATAGCGGTAAATCTTTTAAGTTTAATGTGATAGAATTCACTTTTACTTCAAAATGACCTTATAAACAATGGTCTAAAACTCATTAGCAGGGAGTAAAATGTTTATGTACGTTATGTTTTTGGTCTGATGAAATATCTAGTTTGTTTATACTCTAGATGAACATATAGAGTATTATAAGTTTAATCCAGCCCGAAAAGTTTGTAACGCATAGAACCGAGCCTCGGACGAAAAAAAGTTATATATTATTTTGTGTTTATTTTTGGCCAAAACCCCCAAATCCGTTTGCTGTCCGTCCGTCCGTCCGTTAGCACGATAACTCAAGAACGCGTTGACCTAGGAAGTTGAAATTTTGTCACAACTTGTAAAATGGAAAAAGTAAGGCTAAGTTCGTTAATGGGCGATATCCTTCCACTCCTTCGGGTACCTCCCATACAAGAGTCCTTGAAACACGTTTTCCCAGTTATTGCTCGAATGCTTCAAGTTAGGAACTTGAAATTTTGCATACGGATGGTTTAAAATGTTTGAATTGAATGTTCCGAATATGATGCAAATCGAATGAGTCCTTCGTATAGCAGCCTAGAAAAGTCCTTCAAAAACGTATGCTTTTTACTGAATTCACTATAACTCCAGAACGAGTTAGAGCAGGAATTTAAAATTTTACAGAAATTAGTTTTATACCAAAACCAAGACGGAGTTCAATTATTAGCGCCATCGGTTGACTCCTTCGGGTAGCTGTCATACAAAAGTCCTTAATAAACATATTCACCAATATTGCACGATAAGTTTAGAAAGCTTTCATTTACGACTTTGAAATTTTACAAACATTAATTTTATAATAGTCGCAGCTGAAACTATTAATATGAAAAATATCCCATAAGTCCTTCATGTAGTTGCCATACAAAAATTCTGTAAAATGTCCTAACTTACTTTATGGAACTCACTATAAATCAAAAAATCGACCACTACACAAAAGTTACTACCTGTAAGTAAAAGGTCATGTAATAATTGCTTGTGCACTCCTCATTCTTTTGATATATTTCCAACTAAAATATAAATCGGAGTTCAGTATTTCATCTAGAGTATCATACGATTGGCTTGCAGCCGATCGTGACTGCGTTATGTTTTTAATTTCACTAGCTTTTAATATAATCGACTAAAACTCTGTTTCACAATTTTTTGGGTTTCAACCGGTACGAGACATTGTCCATAGTTTACCTTTTTTTTTTATTAAAAGTGCAAAAAAAAAACCTGGTAACAGTCTGGAAGCCACTTTATCATTTTTTAGGTACAAGTCTGGAGCGCGTTTAATGGTGAGATGCGGTGTAGGTTATTACTCACCAATGACCCTCTCTGGGCCTACTAGGGCTATCCGTCTGCGTGGGGAAACCGAGATCCACTGAAGTTTTAGGGACAATAACCTAACACTTGTAAAGGCATTGACTTGAAATGAGTTACTGCACTGGAGAGAGTAGCCACTCTTAAGACCACCATCGACTATCCATTAAATTAGAGCAAATTTTCTGTTCTGTCGAGTTGTGAAGCTTTCAAAGTGTTAAACTATTTAATGAAATTGACTCATATGCAATGAAGGCCAATATAAATAAATACAAAAAGGTCAAATATCGATTACCATTTAAATGCCAGACTTATCATTTCAGACAATACCAGAATACAATCACGTCACGTAAATTGGTCATGCATAAAAATCTTGTATCTCGCAATTTTCTTCGGCGAAAGTCATAAATAAAACATTTCAAGTTCAATTCACTGACAAACTACAGAGCATCACCAACACTAAAGCGAATACTTTCCGTAAATCCTTAAACGTATTTAGGTATCATCTCTTGAAACTCCTCTATGCACATCCTTCCAAAGTAGCTTCTCACTACACTTTGGCCCATTTAATAAAACGGCACGTCGCAAGTCCTAGCTAAAGGAGTTTTCATAAAAAATACCATCCACAGCATACCGCAGAAGCCTCTTATGTTACATAACAAACTAAGAGCCTAAGGAACTCAACCACCCTTGGGTCTTGACTTTCCACTTGATTTTATGCCGTCTCCGTCGTTGTAAGGATTTTAAATTCATACTCGCTTGTTCGCTGTCTTGTCGACTGGTGCAATATTGGGCTTACAAGATTTGTACTAGGTTAAAATTCCACGCAAATTGGCGGATGCAATGAATTTGTAACATACCTAGCCTACTTGTGCAGCAGTTTGTCCACTCGGTTATAAGATCTAATTGTCTAGCTTGCGTGCTAGCTGCGGCTGCGGGTCCGACTAGCAGATCTCGCATCGATCAACTGGAGACTAATTTTCCAATTGACTTCTAGATGGAGACAGTTCTGCGATGTGTTTAATCGGCTCGCGCACGCATTATAACTGCTTATGATTCGAAGATTTTTTCCTGTTTTCATTACAGCATTGTGGAGCATACTTGTCTGCAAGTGTATGACATTGACTGAAGGCCGGCCATATAACAATTATCTAGGGTATGCGGTTTCTAGCCCAAGTGTAAACGTCAATCGGTTCAAATACTTTACTTCATTCCGGAATTTAATTGCATTCAGAATGGACATCAAATTGACCGTGCAATGTGTGATGTCACAGATTAAATCTAATTGGTCGGTGCAATTTGTCTTCGACCGCCTACTGTCCGGTGCGATAAGATTGTCAAGTTGTTCGGTTTGAAGACTTGGAGATTATTTTGTCAAGCATTTAATTTATTCGACGACAAATTTGTTAGCTTATTTGATGTCTTTGATTGATAACACAATTTACACAAATTTTGTAATTGGTATACCTACTATTTAAACATTCTGTAGTCACGATTGATACTACGTGTGATACTGAAATACTGAACTCCGAATTACATTGTAGTTGGCTAGAAACTGTAAAAAGGACTGTGAATTTAGTTTGTCCATTATTGGAACTCTCACTTGGTTCCTAGTCTAAAGTAAAAGGCAGTATCACCGAAAGTACAATTTTCGCTTAAGAGATTTCAACATAAGATGTCCGCAAGGACTCACTCGATTTCTAGCATATTTATCCTTTCACCTGAAACCATTTAAATATTTATGTTGTTATATGGCAACCTGGCAACCGATCGGTTTCGCATAATGATAACAGCAACAACCGAATGCCTAGCTGCAAACTAATCCAATCAGAAACCTAGTTGAAGTATATAAGGGGAGAGAACACTCGATTGTACCTCCCTTCTAATCGAATGTTCTTGCATGTAACAGAACAGCGTGCTTCTCATGGTTCGAGAATCGTCTTCACACATTACCGAGCGAACATTCAAGTACAGTCTAGACTTCAACCAATTAGCATAAAAGCATGCGAAGCTTTCAGTGGCATAGTAATTTTTATTATGTGGACTGTGACAGTCAACTATTACGCGACCGTATTGGTGGAAAGCGTTCGATAGCTTGCTATCCAGTCAAACGATATATAGAAGCGGGTGGTAGTATTGCCAAAGAGCGCGAATAGAATTAAAGTACGAAACAATAAATAATCACTTATCTTGATTGTGTCTTATTTGAAATCCCGGCGAACCCCTAGCTCGCAACAATATTAACTAAATTTCAAATACCTACCTTGTAGCGATCAAAAGTTATCGGTTAACACTCCTGGATACATGTTTTAAGGACTTTTTTATGTCAGCTACTGGAAGAAGTTAAAGGATTTCGACCAATAGCAAAACTGATCTCACTTTTAGCTCGAAACTAATTGCTATAAAATTTAGACTTCCAAGTTCAACGATTTCAAGTTACAGTGTGTTCTAAAATTGTATTTTCCAAGAATCATTGTTGGAAGCTACACGATGGACTCAAACGGTTTTCTTTCGACCAGCTTGTCTATAGGCTACCATTAAAGAATAAGCTTAGAGTGCAAATTTCAAATTTCTACATGGAAACCTTTTGAAGTTACCGCCCAACAGAACTCAATCAAGTCGAAAGACTCCTTTTAATTTGATTTATATTCAGGATTGTAGCTTCAAACTTTTATTAGTGCAAAATTGCAAGTTATTAACTTAGAGCGTGCAACTAATAATCATGTATAGTACGTGTTTTAGGGACTTTTGTTTGAAGGGTATCCGAAGGAGTGGAAAGATACTCCTAGGTCAACGCGTTCTTGAGTTATCGTGCAGATAGACTGCGAACAGCAAATAAATTCGGGGTTTCTGGTTACAACAGAATAAAGAAAATAGAATATGTATAACTTTTATTCGTCCAAAGTTCGGTTCTTGTCACTATAATCTTTATTGGCTGGATTAAATCTACCATATAATACTCTATGATTTCCATCATCGCGAAAAAAAAAACAAACAAGGCACCTAAAACTAAATCAAACCATGAAAGGTAAACACATAAATGGCAATTTTACATATATGACAGTCCGTGCGAGTGTTAAGATAGTATCCCTCTGTACATTACGCTGACAAATATTTGACCACTATCCCTGGCAAATGATGTCAGATAGCGCAATCGTCAAGTTTTTGCTTGCCATATTATTTTATTTGCTCTACAAATTTGACAAAAAAAAATTGACGTTCGAGCCGTTTTATCATAAAAATGATTGCTTTAAAAAAAAGATAATAAAGAACATTGAAAGTATTGTCTATCGTTACGACTACTGTGTAGCAAAAATCGTAAGGCCTGATTTAAATAATACTTTAAATAATACCAAAATCAGACTAGATTTCGGCTTATTGATAGGCCCACAATGCGTTGTATGACGTTCGCTCCAAGTGTATGATTTGAATCACACCACTTTGGATGGAAAATAAAACGGTATGATTTCAATCACTCTAAGATTAGATCTGATTTGGACCTATCGATTAGTCCGAAATGCTTGGTCTGATTATTCACCATATACGTATGATATGAATCTAGGAAAAGTCTGGTTTGAACACACCAAAATCACACTTAAATTTGGCCTATTCGTTAGGTTTGAAATTAAAGCTATGACATTTAATATACGCGAACGGTATTATGATTCATACCTTTTTGGGGAAAAAGGTTGAAAGGTCTGATTTTAATATACCAAAATCAGACCTAATTATGGTGATTACTATAGGTTCGAAATGTCCAATAGAATGTTGAGCATCACAAACGTTTTACGACATGATTAAATGTTTGTAGTTTTCCGGTGTCAGTGGAGTGAACCCCATCACGATATCCCCGACTGTTAATAATTCGCTGTCCCAGAGGACATGACAAATTGGAAATCCTTAACTGGAGAGGCCAGTTTTCTATAAGAATTGTGTTGGATTATAGGTCGGAAGGAGCTGTTTCGTCATCGGAAGGCATAGACTCTTCAGAAGGTGTATTCTTGCCTACTATCCGAAACACCTTGACAGCTGGTGGAATCGCTGAGGAAAATTCTATATTTATTATTTTTTACGACATCTTTCAGTTGTCATAACCAAATGTGTGTTGCGCCATGTATAAGTTGCGGTAACTGTAACTGTACATAGGGAAATGAAAATTAAAGGTCCACAGTGGTTGCGCGCGCCAATCCAAAAACTTTTAACACCGGGTTCGATTCCTACATACGATACATATAGCCATGAATTTTATGAAGTCAGTAAGTGAGAAATAATATTTGAAGTAGGAAAATAGTGTTTTAGAAGAACCCTCTACCTCCTCTTAGGTGACAAAAAAGAATTCAGTGTTGGATTTAACACAAATAACTACATTTTTTAGAGTAAATATTACTAGTACGGAAAGACTCAGATAAAAATGTCAGGTCTGATATTTCATACTGGTTGGCTGTGAATAAAATCATGGAACGGTCAGCTATAAATCATAGCTGTGATGGTTTATTTTGCGTCTGAAATCGGTCTTCATCGAGTTATGCTTCCAATTCTTCTTCTTCAAAGTGTTTCGGTGCGCCAGAGCGTTCGTTATCGTCAATATCAAAATCCTTATTTTTAAAGCGTCAAAACCAATCTCTGCATCTTATTTCCGATAGAGCCCGAAGTTTTCACAAGTATTCTATCTGCTTCAGCTGCAGATATTTCTTGAATAAAATTCCGCTAAAATACTCTTTTTTTTTTGCACAAAACTCGACATGTTTAACGCTACGAAAAAATATGTTGATTACACTTCGGCGGAATATTATATACTGTCATATCAAACTTAGTCCTAGTGAAGCTGCAGCTTAACGATGAAGTGGACTGCAGTATTGTCCGATGCAAAAAAGCCAAGATAACACCATCTGCCCGGAAAAGGACAGGAACTTATTCCTTACCCAAATAATTTAATTACTTCATTTTTTTATGTTCGAATTCTTAAGGATAATCGACGATTTCGGCCTATCGTTTGATTTATTTAATTCGTTCTTAATTAGTACAATGTCTGTAGTACCGCCATTTTAGACAATTAAATAACTCTGACAAAAAATAGAATAAATATGAAGATTGTTACTGGACATGTGCAAATAATAGCTACAAATGGAATGAATAACATATCTCGATACGAACAGCATTTCAAAAATATGAAAAAGCTCTCATTCAGTCGTGACATGAACCAAAACTAATTATTTCTTCACTTTTTCGTTTACTTCTAGCACGCTATGGAAGACAGCGACATAATTTTCGACGACATCCAAGACTCAAACAAAGACAGTGCAGCGCCCCATTCTCTTTTCATACCGGAACCATCGAAACTCGTTTTCGATGAAGCTGATTCGAACGAAAATCAGCGCGACGTTTTCGTTCGTGAAAAACTCGTTGAAAGTTTCGGTGAAGATAACGAGGAGCTGGACGATGACAACGAGGATACGGCTGCAATTAGTGAAAATAATGACGAAGAAGAGGTGGGAAATTGGCTGGTGAAAGGTGTTAAGCGACTGAAGCGAGAGGTGAGCAGACTTCTGGGAGCCAGCGAAGAGAATCATACTGCCGGCGGAAAGGTTCGGGGCTCGAAAAAAGGAAAAGGCAAAAAGGGCGGCAAAAAGGGAAAGAAAGCAGCAGTCGAGAAAAAGTCGAAAAAGGAAGTGAATCGTGTTCCGTTGGATGTTAGACCAAAGCGACAATATCCGGAATTGGATACCGACGACGAAGACGATCTGCAGGCATCCGGTAGTAGTCCGTTGGATGAACAGCTTTGTAAGTAAATCCCGCTTGTTTATTCCTAACTTTAACTTTTTCAACCTGAAACTAAAAAAAAAATCTAGGAAGGAAGTGGAGTTGGTCAAAGCAGAACTAGATTACTATTGAATCAGCTGAAGTGTGGCAGTTCCAAAGCTATGGTTGAGAGTGGTCAAGAACACCATTTACTTACTCCTGTTTCAACAACGTCCATGTTTATGGGCTGTGACCTCTTAGTACTAACAGTGGCAATTATAGAGGAGGACCGTAATCGTAACACCTCCCCCTCCTTACAAATACGTCAACTATGGCAATGTTATCCCGTCTGCTAACTATGTAAATGAGACCATTAAACACATTTAATTAAGATTGTTGCGAGCAAGCGATTCGCCGGGATTTCAAGTAAAACATAATTTGTTTAAAATTAATGAAAACAATCGCCCCTACCAATCTAAATCGCTTTACAAATACTTCTCGCTTTAACATAGTAGAAAACTGTCTTTGACTGCAAACTTGACGCGCTGTATCTGCGGAATCGAGAATTTTTCTCCGAATATTCGGTGGTGTGTATGGAATGTTCGGGAACTCTTAACAATCCGAGAAGAGAACAAAATGATTGTTCTCGAACACTATCGAACTTTGCCGAAGTTTCCGTTCCCTGTTTAGCTTAGGTTAGGTTAGGTTAGGTTACAGGGGCGGCCAAAGCCTCATTCGGACACACGAGGGTCCATAGTGAAACCAATAAATCAGGAGACCCAATGTACCTATGGCAGGTGCGCTTGGGTTTCAATCTGTTTTGAGACCTCTTCGTTTAATTCAAAGGTCCCTGTTACCGTAGCAAAGTTTAGCAGGCTCTACATGCTGTTAAACGAGACTTCTTTAAGATTTGTAAAGGTCGGTCAAACCAAGAGCCTTCACCCGTCTCCTAACAAGAGCTGGGCAGTTGCACAGGAGGTGTTCTAGCGTTTTCCGTTCTCCGGGTAGTTTATATTGGATCATTCACGAGTTCATTTCCTAAAAAACACTGTGCCCTTGAACCAAGCAGAGTTCCACTTTCCTATTTGAGCACAGTTTCTGTAGTGCGCGTCGATAGTTAAGTACTGCCTTCGATTTGATAATGCAGGCAAATCACCTTTTTAACTTTTTCCTGTAAGTTACTTTATCGAGTACCTACTGAACGCTATATTAGCAGACCGTATAACAGGATTAGCCTTACAGCAGCCGTGTAGATCCAGTAAGTGATCGTTGACTCTTAGCGATGGTTACCTCCTTAGATACTCGTTCTTCCGTATTGAGTTCCCATTTCCACCTGTTTATCTTAGTATGTACTTAAAAAATTGTTCTAATTTCAGTCCGATGCAAGTTCACAATAGAAGATGTTTGGAACGACGCGCTCAGAACCCGCGGCAGTGAGAAGTTCAACGAAATTGCTACATCTATAAAAAGCGGTCTAGAAGAGATGTATGCTCGCGATACCGATTCGACCATTGATGCAGAAACAATTGAAATTGCGTAAGAAATGAGACAGCTTCAAAACTATTTGATTATAAAAAAAATACTTGCTCTCTCTTTTAGTCCAACATCTGAAGATCTCAAATTGCTGGTCACAGTGGATATTCGAGCGAAGGCCGGTGTAGGTGAACGACTAAAGAGAATGATTGTGAGCCAAATTAAGACGTACGGTTCAATTGGGGAGTATACTACACCAACTGACAACTACTTCGAGTTCAGAACACTAGAAGGTAATATTCCGATTTGAATTGCTGAATTAATTCTTTACTTTACTATTCTTACTATTCTTCAATGTTTACTATTATTTTTTATCGATTTAAAAACCCAAACTTCGATTGTATCGAACCCACACAGAAGAACATTCAGCTACAACGCAAGGTTCTCCTGAACATATTCCTGAACCTATTGACAATGCTTACGACACAACTGTAGAAGAAACTGGCCGAGGCCCTTACGAAGAGGAGGAGACGGTTATTCCTGATGAAGGTGGGATCGATGCTGATAGAACTAATATCGAAGATCATGGAGGACGCGGTCCTTTAGATCCCTTTCACAATCCGGAAGGTGAAACCGAGGATAGAGGGCACATCAATCCGTACGGACCAAACGAAACTGAAGCGGAAGGTGGAACCGAGGATAGAGACAGTAGCGTTCCGTACAGGCCAGACGGAAATGAAGCGGAAGGTGGAACCGATTCTTACAGACCAGACGAAACAGAAGCCGAAGGTGGAACTGACGATAGAGATCATAGCGTTCCATACAGGCCGGACGGAAATAAAGCGGAAGGTGGAACCGAGGATAGAGACAGTAGCGTTCCATACAGACCAGACGGAAATGAAGCGGAAGGTGGAACCGATTCGTACAGACCAGACGAAACAGAAGCCGAAGGTGGAACTGACGGTAGAGATTATAGCGTTCCATACAGACCAGACGGAAATGAAGCGGAAGGTGGATTCGAGGATAGAGATGGAGACAAAGATGACCGTTACAATCCTGAAACCGTTGATACTGGCAACAACACTCCTGATCAAGAGCCACCGATCGATGAAAATAATATTCCCGAAGTCGAATCTGGACGCGATGAAAATAATGTGGAAACTACTTTTGATGAGGAATTAAGATGTCGTGAAGATCAATTTGCATGCAAGGATGGATCAGAATGCATACCGATCGAGCGTAAATGTGATGTTTATTTCGATTGCAATGATAGATCCGACGAAAATGACTGCAATCTAACCGGACCTATAGGTAACAAACAATATAACCGTGCATGAATTGATAACAGATCTCTACAAAATATTTTTTAACCACACGAACCGGGGCATGTTTTTTTTTCTGTAATAAAATGAATAACTGATTAAACGATTACATTTTAAATTTACGAACTCAATGTCAATATGAAACAAACTTCGCTTTGATTAATTGATACAATAATAGAAGACTAACTTAAAATTACGCTTCCAAAAAATTTGCGAAAGAAATGTAATTTATGGTACCTAACGATAGTGCTATGCTAAGTTCTATTACAACAAATAATTTATTTAATCTATAAATCTTGTATCGAAGGCGAGCATGATAACTATTACTTTAAGCATTAATCTAAGGTAGTATCTTTTGTGGATAGGGATCACATGAAATTTGTGAAGCTACCATAAGAATCTAAGTAGGGGAGTGGTAAGTAGTCTGGGTGGCTTAGTGGCTAGAGCACTTGCCTTCGGTGCGCCTGGTACCAAGTTCGAATCTGCTTGACGACAATTGATTTTCGAAAATGGGACTGGGTGCCGGACTACCAGTTCACTCAGCTGTAAATGAGTACCTGGGTTAAAAACGGGGTAATAATCACGGACGAGCGTGTAGCTAACCACTTCACCTCCTAGTGTTCCGTTGGTCTCGCAATGAAGTGACTCTAGCATTACTTCAGGGCCTAGGCCCGATTCGGGCTGTTGCGCCATTGATTATTATTATTATTACCATAAGAATCTACGCAAAGTGCGTAGAAATTATTACCCAATTTTTGATCTTTATTCTTTTTTTTAATTCAAACTGTTTTATAACGATTCTTTATACCTAGAGGCTTATACAAAGCTGTCTACGTTTTCTAGGTTGAAGTCTCCTACTGTAATATTTTGTCTGATTGGCGTGATTTTCCTAGTTTGTGTCAAGATTTTGGTTTTGTTTTCGTTAATACGTAGTCCAACTTCCCTCGCTACCGAGTCAAGGTTTACAAATATTTCTTTTGCACTCTCCAGGGATCTTACAAGTATATGTATGTATATCGTCGGTATATGCTAATAGTTGTATGGATTTGTGCATAGTGTTGCCTTGGTGTCAACGGGCAGATGTGCTATGCAGGTGTTGCCAATTGTTCAGTGCCCGGTGCTTTGTTGTTTGGATGGTTCCTCAGCTCTCAGGGCTGTTATTACTTCTTCGAGTGTAAGAAGAGGATCCTTAGCGGTTGCCTCTGTTGTTGTTATGACAATGGCGTTGAACTAAATAGCAGCCTCCCTCTGGTGTTAATGGTGGCTAATCCATCACCATGCTTCAACCCAGCTAGTTCATTTTATATTTGAACCTGAAATGTGGAATCTATCACTTCATTTTTGTAAAACGGAGCAGTTTCGCTAGAATTCCGAACTATAACATGATGTAGAGTACAGTCTATGCATTGAATTCCCACCATTTTTGTAGAACTTACGGGAAAGATTTGGTAGTCGTCGATCATGCAGTTGTAAATCCGCATTGATATTATTTTTTCGGTATACGACGCTGTCCTATATTCTAAAATTTTCGCCATTATCTTGTAGGATGTACAAAAGTATCACATTATGCTTACTTTTTTATTGTTCGTTTATCCCTTGCAGAGCAGGCTAGCGACAAGCAAAAATCTCTTACTTTGCTCTGAGCTAGTGGAGACGACAAGCCACCGGTTGTGTATAAAGAGCTTTGAAGCCAAAAACACGATGAGAATAGAGACAAAACATGGTCGTTATATCAAATTGTTGTTGCCTTAGCGTGTGAGTGAGTGAGACAAAACAGGTGCATTATGTCAATTTGTTGTTGTTCTGCGTACAAGTGAATGCAACAACGTCATCTCCAGTATATATATATATGTATGGCTCTATGCATCAAGTCAAGTCACAAATTCAGTGTTATTTGTGTTATGATTAAGTAAAACGTTTATGATATGAAAAAAGAACTGTTCCTGATTGACGAATGCATGAAAAACGCAAAAAAAAATCCGGCCAACTAATACCGAAATGGATCAAAATTACTCGTCTGCAAATAATTAAATACTGGATACTGTTCGAAATCATGGTGCTCTGAACAAAGTTTAGCGACTAACAAAGCTCATCAAACTCGCTCAATTTCATCAAATAACGCGCATGAAAAACGCATCTAAACACATTGATATTGAACTGCATGAAAAACTCGAATCTTAAACATAAAATCTACTCTTCTCTCTAATTATTCTAAGATTTAATAAGAAACCACACTAATTTTCTATATCGACTCAACTCTAACCTATTTAACAAAATTATTGTATTCTTCTTCAAACCAAGATGAGACAACAACAACCAGTCCATTCGAAGACGAAGACGGGACGACACCGATCGATGTTTCCATTGACATTGATCGGGAACCCGATACGAATATTCCCGAAGTCGAGTCAGGATGTCGGGGCGATGACGTCTACGTATGTAGCCGTAGTGGGTTTAGAATATGCGATGTTCAGAAATGTGACGGTCAACCGGACTGTCCTCAGGGTGAAGATGAAGAAAATTGTCCTGCCGGTAGTTACTATTTTTATTTTATAATTTGTATATTTTTTCGCTGTTATTTTTGTATCGAAATTTTTTTTTTTTCTATTTTGTTGGTAAAATTTGCTAACAAAAACTTCAGATGCGTCCTGTACTAACTATATGTAGCCCCCGTCCCCAAGAAAACATCTTTGTTATCTGCTTGAACTGTCGAATTGAATTTTCGATTTAGAGACGAAATAATTTCGATACGCTAATGTTTGGTTATTTTACAGAATGCGAACCTGATGAATTCTCATGCGACAGCACGCGATGCATTCTAAAACAACAGATATGCGATGGACTACGTGATTGCAGCGATGGCACTGATGAAGATAAGTGTCCCGAACCCGAACAAGTTGGTAAGTTAAACTATATTTTTTAAATTTTAATTACCTATTTATTTTATATTTTTATTTATTTATTTTCTATATTTATTTATTTAATCTGCTCCAATGCTTCGTCTACGTCTAGTTATAACATTTCAAGACGTCAGTCTCGTCCCAATTATATTTACCTTGTGTCTTGGCTTCAAAACCAACCCACTTTTACGACGGCTGCACGTTACGATAGTAAAAATGAATTCGATAACTGATCAGATCTTAGCAATATGCACGAATTTGAGAAAACGTATGCAATCCTCACTTGGGGATTGAATATCCGAAAATCCTGAAAGATGTTTTTAGATAAATATAAAGGCAGCACAAAGTAGTGATAACCAATTCAAATTCTTATCACTCCTAAGAGATATGACGGAATTCGTGAAAACATGTTTAACACCTTTAGCGGTTGAAAATGTTTATACGATTATTACGTAAGCCTATCGAAGTCAAAAGATATTCGATATCGCAAAGATTTGACGAAATTTTATTTTTTCGAATGCATTTTGTTTTCACTGATCATTTTTTTATTTTGATCCCCTTCCGTCCGCCAAGGGATATTTGAATTTTTATTTACATAAATTACTTTAATAGTAGATCTATATACACCTACCAAGTTTCAACTTTCTAGCATAAGCTGCCAAAATGTTTTTTCGTACTAATAGTATATATGGCCTACTCTCAATAAAAATCAATTTCAATTCTATGTTTAACAGTTCTTGAGATGTGATACGAGATTTATAAGACAAACTCTTATCACCTCACTTCCATACCTTACCACCCCTTAAAAAAATATATATATCGAATTTTATTTTTCAATCGCTATTGGTTCGTCAGGTAATCTAAATCTAATCTAAATCTAATCTGATGCCCCTAAAAATTTTATATACAATCTATTCTCCTAGTATGTACATATACTTACAGACAGTCATTATTATAATATTAATACAGAGCTGCAGTAAAATCTGGAGTTAAATTGTTTTTGCAGGCTTTTCGAATAATTACATTATTATTCTAAGTTGGGCCACAATCGATTTGGGGAGGGCGCCTACCTAGTTACGCCAATGGTCGGTTGACGAAGTCAACGAGAGAGTATACTAAAGTCTAATAAAATATAAATACCGTTTTTATAATTGATGGCGGTGAAATTTAAATTTTGTCCTTGGTCTTTTCATATAACTTTGAAGAAATTTGGCAAAGTTTGTACTATCGTCATATGTCTGATTTCCATTTTGTCTTCACATGAATTATGTATAACGAAATTGCACCCAGGCTATTGGCAGATTATTTAATTATTTATTTTGGTTTTTTTTTTTAATTTCTATAAAAGAAAGGCTATTAAATATCAGCATAACGCCTTAGTGGCTCAATATTTTAAGATTCTAAGAACGATTTTTCAAAGCCATCATGGTGAAAAAGTAAAAAATAATTCGACATCTCATCAGACCTAAGAGATATGCCGTAATTCGTAAAGTAAAGTAAAGTTATAAATAAATTACATAAAAGCGTATAATTCGATATCTGATTAGATCTTAAATATTTATGGGAATTCTTGAAAACTTACCAAATCTTCTTAGGGGTCCGAATATCGATCGAAAAATATTTAAATTATATTTAAATTGGTCTTTGCCGATAATATTTGTAGTCGATATCTTCTTAGTAGTCTTTGTGGCTTAGTGGCTAGAGCACTTGTTTTCGGTGCACCTGGTACCAGGTTCGAATCTGCTTGGCGACAAAATAATTTCCGAGAATGGGATTGGGTGCCGGACTACCAGTTCACTCAGCTGTAAATGAGTACCTGAGTTAAAATCGGGGTAATAATCACGGACGAGCGTGTAGCTGACCACTTTACCTTCTGGTGTTCCGTTGGTCTCGCAGTGAAGTAACTCTGGCATTACATCAAGGCCTAGGCCTGATTTGGGCTGTTGCGCCATTGATTATTATTATCTTCTTACTGGCACCAACCTTGATATGGATCTGAAAAGGTCTTCATTACTTTTCTCGGTTATTATAGACGCATAACTTTCATCCTTTCCACAAGCCTCTATACACATATACTTTTTTATGTAAATGGCTCCATTAGCATATATAATTCCTAGAATAAGTTAGTCCCAAGATCTGGAAACCAATATTTTTCGTCTAAAACGCTCCCACCAACACCACGCCCAAAAATTAGTACTGAAAGGAGTCGACCCAAACTGATTATTGGATAGGTTTAGGCTTAGATATAAGAATGGGCGCAATGCTAGAACCACCGTGGTCTCAAGTCGCCATACGGGCCCATTGCGATCCCTTCAGATTCTCGTGGGCTGTTCCATTCCCCTCAAAAACAATCCAATTCCCTGCAGAACGTCACCACGTTGTAAACCCCTAACTCCATGTTATCGGAGAAAAGGATACCCAGCCATCTCAGTCACCGTCTAGTGATCCATAGGCATTCACACAAGATGTGAGTTATGTCCTTCACAGCGTACAGATCATGGCAGATTCTGCATATGTCCGTCTCCGCTAGCCCACATAGCGTGTTTCCCCAGCATACAGTAATCCGTCAGTTTCTTTTAAGGTAATAATTTCAGGCATCTTGTATGATAGTTACAGAAGTGCATGATCGGATTTTCTTGAAAACATTGCATTTCTGTCCAAATCTTTTTATAAATTTTTGGCTCTATAGCCCAAACATTCTCGAGAAATAGGGTCATTCTCACTTAGAAACTACAAAAACCAATAGTCCAATCAACAGTCGGGAATTTCGTGTTGGGGTTTCACTCAACTGACACCGGAAAACAACAAACATTTAATCAAATTTGCTTCTATGGTAGCTTACCATGAAAAAATTCTGAAAAATAAAAAAAAAATAGATGTCGCGCCTTTAGCGTTGAGCTTCATATATCCTAGCGACCAACCAAAAATTCGACCAAATTGGTTGAAATATTGGGTGGTCTTCAGTGCTACATACCTTTAGTATGAAGATGCAATGGCAATAATTTCTCTTTAGTATAATTCGCGATAATGAAATTTGTTTCTACAGCGCCTATATACAATATTCCTAAGCAATACCACCAGCTGTAAGAGTGTATTTTAGATAGTAGGCATGGTACACCCTCTGACGAGTCTATGCTATCCGATGACGAAACAGCTCCTTCGAACCTAGTCCAAAATAGTCTTATAAACTGGCTTATGCAATGAAGGTTTTCAAATTGTCATGTCTGCAAGGACAGCGATTAATCAACAGTCGGAGATATCGTATTGGGGTTTCACACTACTGACGCCGGAAAACAACAAACATTTTATCAAATTTGCTTCTATGGTAGCTTACCATGAACAAAATCCATTAATAAAATGGTGTTGAGAGACGACCACAATGTTCTACATTTGATTGGAGAAATATCGCCGAAGAGGTGTCCCTTGATCTATCGAGGTATTGCACTTTATTCCAAGTTTAATCATCAAGTATAGTTCGAAATTGTTCTTTTTTTAGAAGTCCCGTCAACAACAATTACAATCTGAACAGCATATTTATGTCATAGCTAATAAACAAAATTGTAAGAATGTAAAAGATACAACAAATTCTACTTCATAAAATAAACGTGTGGAACCAAGCTTCACTTACACAAGTGACGTTCAGGGAAAAATTAGAAAACTGGTTCAAATTGTTTCCCAGCTATGTATCCATCCACTTCGTGTTAGCATACGCCATGGCCTTGCATAGATACATTCTGCATATTCACATGTTTCAACTTTTAAACTTCTCATGTGGGAGACAGTAAATAACGACGGCATCCCCTAACGAACTGCTTTTGATTAAATTTTTTTCCCGTGCCCGTTTTACATCTAAACCAACGCAATGTTCGTGAATTTTCACCGCCCATGAAAGATGATGTCTACTAAGAAATTAGTCGAGTGTCCGTATATTGTGGGGAATATTTTTTTTTTTATTTCAATCACACCATATTGCTCTATCTCGGCTAAGGGATGAAGCTGGGCACAGAGCGTAGGGTTCCAGCCACCCGTGGGAGTGATTTTAATCTACGTAAATTGTTTTATCGTTCCGAGGAAGGATATTTACTTGCAATAGTCCTTTATTAGTTTAGATCAAATCGCAGTAGGAAGTTTGTGAATTTATTTATTAGTTTTGGTAGAAAGATCTTTTTTAGTGGTGCTAGGTTACGTATTGCCATTTTAAAAAGAATACAAACTTTACTTTAATATTTTTTTAATAATAAAGTATTGTTATTGAAATGCTGAATGCTAAATGGAGAATATTTTGTAGGCACTATATGATTCCGTTCTGATATTCGTCAAAGTTACACTATCGAGGTGTAATTTTAATCTTCAGATAAGCATACAGACATAAGTATGTACTGGAGATGACGAGCGGGGACTGTTTTGATGCAGGACGATTCCTCATTCCTCGCAAAGGACCAGCAATAACACTATGCTACTATTACATCTTACTGACATTTATGTTATACTCCAGTCTTGAACATAAAAAACGCCACTATTTGCATTTCACTGCCACCTGGCATCAAAAGCTCCATACAAAAACGTTTAATTTTGTATCAAAATGCTTCATACAATAACGGCGTTGATGAAACTCAATAATTCATCTCATAGCGTCGGAACGGATAGAAGTTTAAAGTTGGTCGACTTTACTCCTCCGACTTGTGGCTCGGCTATTCGTTCTATTGATTGTGACTAGTCGTTCCGAAAATCCCTTTAGATCTGTGTCAGATGGAGAAGCTTACCACTGTCCGTTTTCCACGTCGGATAGGATCGACACCATTAGCCCTGACCAGAATAGACTTAAGGCACCTTAAGGCAGCTTAAGTTTTTCTACGACTGTATAGAAATGCACGTAGTCAGCCAGAATGGACTTAAGGCATCTTTCGTTGACTTTTCCAAACTTTCGTTAAAACTTAAGTGTACGGTTCTGAGCGTAGAAACTTAAGCAAACTTATGCGTTTGACATTTATTCACAGATTTTCCGAAATTTTTGTACTTTGTGACTTCAGACTTGTGATTTATAGTTAACTCCACTTTAAAAAAGAAAAATTTATTTTAATTTACACTCTCTTGATGAGTATTTGACGGCCGATATTTGACTTTTTTAGCTGTCAAACTTCTCTTACCTTAAGGCTATTGTGGTTGGGTATAAGATTCATTAAGTTTTGCCACAAACTTTACGTGCCTTAAGGCGTTTGACGAAAAGTTGTTAAGATTCCTTAAGTCTATTCTGGTCAGGGCTATTGTAACGGAGGCCTAAGGACTAGTAAAACCCCAAAAAAGGGGAACAATCTCCGTCTGTCCGCCATAGACCCCGTACGCAAAAGCTTTTGAAAACGTGTAGCTCACAGACATGGTTGTCAGATAGTGTGCTGCAGAGCCCGCTGAGTGTATGTACGAGGACTTGTAAGCTAAATACCACGAAGACTTATAGCCCAAATACCGCACTTAGCTTCGCAATTTTACAGACCTACTTAAATGTAAACACAGTTGAAATTTCGACATCGAACTCTGCTCCGGAATTCGTAAAAGACACTGTAATGTAAAAATTAAATCGTATTTATCACCATAAAAAATATTCGGCGCAAATTAAAGGTAATTTAATAACTCATCTTCGGCTAAGCGATCGAACCGATCGTCGTTTCAATCGCCACAGTTGAAAAACTTGTCACCGGATCTGCGGCGCTTATATACTGAATGTGTCGAGAGATTTTCAGCACTTTCGGTTGTTTGGGAGGAACTGGCAAGAAGGAAGTAGGTATTACATGCTAGAAGTGTCTATAGCATGCGAGAAGTATATAGAGCACTCTATTCTTTTGGAAGGTTGTAGTTTTTCTCTGGAAACTTTAATATCAATTGTATGGTAAGTGAGTTATTTAGGTTGTAGTAACCTACACCGTATTTCAGCATTAAATGCGTTCGGGACTCCTACTCAAAAATAAGAAAGTTAGGTCTGTTGGCAGAGTTTTTATTGGGGTGCGCTCGTGTAAGGATAGGAGGTTCTTAATTTTAAAACGCCTATACATTCGTATTTAATGCGAATGTAGACGATACTCGAATGCAATAGTAGAAACGCGGCATTATATTCTTCTATAAGAACATTTTTAATTAGCTTCTATAATACGTTACCAATTGTGTCCACCTGACCCAGAGGTAAACAATGAATGGAAATAAATTTTCATTCGGTAAGTTAGAATAGTATAAGAAATATCAATGGAATAGTTTTTCCAAACCCCAACCTATTCGAGTCTTATAAAATTCAACGCCATTAGTGGTACAGTAGCAATAATGTTGCCAATCAAGAAAAACCCTATCGCACGATATGTTTCGCTGATTGAATCACTTAACCACTTCTTCAATCATTTGTTTGAAGAAAAAAATATTGTGTTTCGTGGCAGGAAAATATTACCTATGCCTCCTACGAAATTCTTCTTCTTTTCATGAACAATAACGTATGCTTCAAACGAACCTTATAAATCAACTAAGGCATTTAAAAATCGAAGAAGAACTCTTCTTACTTAATCTTCTGTTCTTCATTTAATTGAAACGCCACTCTTTCGGTGTCAAAATACAAAGCGAACCAACAAGGCGGTGTCTTCAAAGCCCTTGGTTTCATCTCGATTGTCACCCAATCCGGACAACATAATTACACTTGCTGCCCTCAAGACGAGCAGATTAACTCTAAGTGATTTCTGTAACTGAATCTGTCGTAAGTTAGTATCATTCTTCTTGTTCGAATACAGTATTAATTTGTTTTGTAAATTGCAATTAAAATAATTATTGCTGATTGAGTTTTATTTATTTGGTAAGGCCAATTTACTGGAGCATGATACTCACTTGAAGATACCGAATAAAAATTATGTCTTGATTCTAGACGAAATTGATTACATATTTAGGCCATGTTGATGCTTTAAGTGGCACTCATGACACACTGTTTGATCTGGACAATTTATTAGAATGCATTCCTTTCTGTAAAAATGTTAATAGATTTTATCAATTCGAAGTCATGGACATGACTATAGCCTCTACAGATAACTTGTACAAAAAGTACGAAGCTTCGTTTTAAGTTTGATAGCCACTATAAATTCGAATTCATAATGGGATTTGAACTAGTCATCTTGAGACTCGACGATATGATCGATCATTAAAAATTATTTTCATTGATTCACACTTAGCATTGAACTGCACTTAACATTTCACATATCCTATAAAGCTGGCTATTAATCTGTGGAGAGTAATCGCTTCTTCTACACTACAATTCCAGTTATGTAACTTACTAGAACTACATACATATATAGGTACATTAAACGAGAGCCACTCATTCAGTCACCGTATCCAATTGTCATATGGAGATGGCAATCGAAAGTATTTACTTTTATTATTTTTATAATAAACGTATTGTGATCGCCATGAAATTTAAAAAAAAAAGATTTTCTCAAATTTTGTATTTTTACGTTTCAGAGCTGGTAAACTGCAACCACAGTCCGCTGCACTCAAACACATTTTTACTTCTACGTAATCTTTATATAAGCGCCTAAAAATTGTTTTCCAGATTATTTGAAATTCAACTCCTAAGAGGGTGTACAGTGTACACACGTTTTCTAAAGTCTAATTATATAATACATTCGCTTTAACTTCTATGGACTTCTTATATTGTATAATCACATAAAAGTAAATGTATTGTTTTTTTGGTATTCAACCCAGAAGGAGGTAGGACGTGAGATAGCTTTGGGAGTTTTTATGAAATCCCCCAAATCTTTTAGGTCTAATAAGACATTGAATTCGATTTTACTTCTATGAACTTTACAAGTAACCGACTAAAGTTTACGATATTCAACCCCTGAGGAGTTTAAATATTTTGAACATTTTCACTACTTCCACCATATCTCTTAAGGGTGTTTCCTTAAGTCTGTTGAGATATCGAATTGTTTCTTATAATTTAACAATCTTTCTATATAATCACCTAAAAATCAGTTTCAAAATTTTTTGGTGTTTAAGGCCCCCCATATTTAAAGGCTTAAAAAGATATTTCACTCAATATTTTTTTAATGAAATTTAAAACATAAATAAATAAAAAAAAAAAGTGAATGACAAAAAGAATAACCAGGGGATTATTCTGAAGGGTTATTGGTTTTTATTGTCATTTGCGTAGTACCCAACCTCCTCTTAGCACTGAACGGGATAAATTGTGGCCGTTTTAGGTTTTCAATTGAACCGAATAATTTGTGTAAATGTTGTGAATATATTTTCCCGAATTTCGTCATAATTCTTAGGTCTTGGAAGATAGAATTAATTTTTCTTTGACTGGTATTTCATATAAATGCCTGCAAAGTGTTGTGAGAATTTTTTTTATTCAACCCCGAAGGAAGTGTTAAGGAGTTGTTGCAGACTCCACCTCTTCACCGAGTCATTTTTTTAAGTTTGAAAAGAGAAAATTACCCGAGGGAATAAATGTGGCGTAAGTACTTCTGTCGTATCCCAACTTTTTCACGGAAAATACTTAAGTGTGTCCAGACATCTGACCGATTTTTATGTCTTAAATTTGTTTTTAATTTTATTGCTAAATTTATATTAACATTTGTTAAGTGCTACAAAATATCTTCACAATTGAATAAATTATTACTTAAATTTTTTGCGCCAATTTCTTCAACTTTGCTCCCTTTAATCTTTAATCTCACTTGGTTCGAATATCTACTTAAACCTCGTCGCTAATTTTGTAGATGAATAATTGTTTTCACACTTGAACGCATCAACGCGTATATCATAAATGATTAATTTCTTGAAGCTTCCGCGAGTGTTCGAAATATTTTTGAAATCAAACTACTCGCAAATATGAAGACGCCTTTCAGATTAAGCAACACATAAAATTGTGCATCTTTTAATAGAAATGTTTTGTGATCATATCAGCGAAGTCATAGATCGACATCAACGCACCAATAAACCAATCAAATCAGCAATTGTATGAAATTGAGCGAATGCCTTTTCATTGTTCACAATTTTATGTCCGTAGATTATGTCATGCTTTTAAATTTCTTCGGCGCTGGCAATTCGTAGAACATTCCAACTTCATGAAACAAGCGTAGCATAAATTTATTCGTTTACAAGAAGATGAGGTAATTACGGCCACGTATGTAAGATCAAAGTGATCTTGTCCACCAGCATGACTTGCGTGGATGTAACTTTTTATCACAGAAAAAATTCTTGCAACTCCATTCGCTATCTTCTAATTAATCAAAACCATGGCTATATGAAAGGAAAGACGACGAGATATATGGTACCTACATAAGTCGCTGTATGCAAATTCTAAATAAAGATTCCATGCAAAATCTAACTAAACATTTCTAGGATTTGTGATAGATGTTAATTACTTTTAAGCAGCATAATGATTGTTCCGAAATATTGTCAAATTATATATTGTAATTAAGATTATGTGACGTTGGCGCTTTTTTGTGAAACATGCTATACGCTTCTGCTTTTTTACAAAAAGCGCTTTGCCAATAAGCTCTCTAAACCGCTTTTTTCTTGTTACCGCTTTTTCGCTCGTTATCGCTTTTATGCTTGTTGCTTTTTTTTCTCGTTGATTTGCTTGCTGCTTGTTGACCGTTTTATTTTGACGGCTGGCTATACTGTGATGCTGAGTATAAAGGCTCATGTACACTAGCAAGCAAGACTTGTTAGAGTTTCTCTATGACAATTATTGCTGCATGTGTACACGGTTCCGAGAGCGCATTTGCCCAAGTTTTTGCCAGCAAATGCTTGCCTTTTCAAGTAAGTTGTCAATGTATGGTACACGCTAACTTGCGAGAGTTGAAATCTCGCAAGAAAGTTTCAATCGGTTCCGAAATTTTTCAGCAAGTCAGTACAGTTGCATTGGAAGTCAGGTTAAGTTCAGTTTTAAGAGTCATAGTTCTATAGTTTAAGTGCGAAATATGAACGGAAAATTCAAGTGGAGTTCCGATTACAAGTTTTTGTTCATGCGACCAATGTGAAACTTTATCCAGAGTTGTGGTATTTTTCTTATTCGTTTTGACAGTTCAACGAAACTTTGATAATGAAGTGTACACGGAAGAGCAAGTTTTACTTGCAAGATTATTGTAGAGCTACTTGCTAGAATAAAATTGCTGCAATTAGACAGATAGTGTAATCATCGCACCAAATAACTCTAGCAAGAAATGTCGCAAGTTACTTGCTAGTGTACACGAGCCTTAGGGATACATTTGTGTATATGCTCTTAATAGCATAAAAGTTAATTTCAGGCTTTCTAGATATTCATATCTAAGTGTGAATAAGGGGGTTGCATAGTTTTACAGTTTTCAACATATAAGCCGTTGATTTTGAAAGTGGAATAAGTCACTTTTTTAAAAAAAAAAATTGTTGTGACATTGTAACGATGTTTTATAAAACACGAAGCTTCTTTCTGGGAGTCTATTGATGCAATTGTTTCATCACACTTTTAACAAATACAAGTAAATTTTACCGAAAGTGGGCATAAATGCTTTTAAAAATGTTAAAACGCAAATCCATAAGCATGTCGATTTAAAAACGAAAATGACTTATTCCACTTTCAAAATAAACGGCTTATATTACATAGGTGTAACGAGATTTTGGACTGGAATTTACTTCAACTATAATCGCAAAAAATTGAATTAAATGATTTTTCTATATTCAGCCCCTGGGGGTGTAACTTTTGACGAACTCTGAAAAGCATTTCAGGTCTAATGAAATATCTACTTTGATTTTCATTCTATAGACCTTGTAAATAATCATCAATCAATTACCTTCGAGATTTTGCTACATTCAAACCCTAAGGACGTTTAAAATTATTGAGTACGTTTTACGTATTCTAGCATATCTCTTAGATATGATGAGATACACCGCATCTCAGTACCAATACGCGTATCAGACTTCTACCCAAAAATTAATAAAGCTGCTGCCTAGCAATTATGGCCTTATCACCAGTACTCTAAAGGCCGTTATTACGACCTTCAGTTAAAATTTAACCAGAACTTTGACTGTAAGTTTCATATGAACATCTGTCAGTTAAAGTTTTAGTTAGATCGTTACTGACGATCGTAGGAACGGGCCTAAGTAAAACAAATAAAAATGATATTTGAAAGTGAGAATGGCTCTGCACTGTCCTATGTCCCATAAGGGCTCATACAGAAACATCTAATTATACAGTCATACTTAACTGGGAAGGTCATTGTCAAACATCATATTTTTTATCGAATTTATACAAACACCCACGTTCCCAAGTGACCTACATCTGTCCAAATGACAAACAGCTTCACCAGGCATAACATGCACATTGAATGCTACTTCTCACACCAGATTTCAAAATAGATTTCCATAAAAAATACAGCAAAATACACAAAATCAGCGAAAAATCTATCTTTAGAATTAATCAGTATAAAAATCGAAATTTTTCGAGTTTATATCATTTTTCAAAAGAACCACCCGGTCGGTTTGCCGAAAGAAAGGAGTAAATATTTTTCGAGTTCTGTCGCCACTAAACTCACTGACAAATTATTAGATGCCATTTCGGTTATTAATTACTGCTTAGGCCCTCGAAATTTCTTTACTTAGATTCGATAGGTAGAAAGAACTCTAAGAACTTTAGCTGAGTGAACTACCTTGTGCTTGACTTTAGTTTGAATTGACCCCAAACGCCGAGCCTTGAGCTAATCCAACCCTCTCTTTATACCCTTTCTAATAAATGTCATGATTCATAGAACCGACTCGAAAGGGATGTAACTTGCCGATGTCATGCCATCTACTAGACAAGATAAAAAATTACCCTGTTCGTCAACGTAGTTGTCTGCCTTTGAAAATTGTACAAAATTACTAAAATGGAAATGATTCAACAATGTTGTAGTTTTGTGTGTACAAAATTTAGATACCTACACATTTTTGCCGCGACAGAATTCGATGGCACAGACTGGCACCGTTTTACTACCGGGAGTTTTCTCCCTTTTTGTTAAACGAAGAATATTAATGCGGTGGATTTTGAGGTAGTTGAACTGGACAACCTGTTGACGAAACTACCCTTTGAAGTGTTATCAGGTTTAACAATGTAACAAGAACGTACCACCATCGCCCACTATCAAACACCACCTGCTAGTTAAGCAAGCCAGTAGTGCCTTGGCGGAACTCCGAAATATTTTGGATCAAAATATGTATACTGAAACTGCTCCATATTTTTCCAGCAGTTCGGCAGACCCCCAGCGAATGTAGGAGTAAGTGCAAAAGGGGTGTCCTCACTATTTTATTTGGTGCATTTTAGCAGAGAATATGCAAAATTCAGCCAAGAGTTTCAATTGAAACAAACAATTAAACGAGATAAAGTTTTGAATGCAAATTGTTGTATGGATAATTAGTTAGGGTTGATTTACATATGAGCGAAGGATTTTTAGTGTTTCATATTTTAATTTACAGTTTATGGCGGACTTTGCATTTTATCCTGTTTGCTGAAGTAATAATTGCAGATTTAAACATAAAATTCTAGAATTTGAAAGATAGAATTATTTTACATTTAAACGAACGAAAAATTGTTCATTAAACGCGATGTGTATCTCAAATTTCAATAATGGTCTCCATATAAGTAGAAAGCGTGTTGTCGAGGTTTGTACAGTTCCTTCAAGTTATCTAGTAATTTTCGCGATTTAGGACTGGTAGACCTAAAGGAAATCTGCAGCTGGAAGCAGAAACTGATTCAATTTTTATGCGGCATTATGTGTGCGTTTCCTTCTTAACAGAATCAAGATCAAAATTATTCCTTTTACACTGAAAACAACAACAAACAAGACTATCCAGGATCATAATTGGATTGCTGTTGGATAAATTTTTCGCTATTAAAGCTGCTTCTCAATTCAGCCAAATTTTTAACAATTTTAGCATTTTTGCAGTTGCGCCCTGCGACTCAACTGATAGCAGTTCAATTAATTGTCGATAATGATTGTTTTTGCTTAACCCAGCAGGCAAAACATGGTCGTCAAAAAGACGTGGGAGCTCGATACATTTTTTACGGAAATTTAAGTCCATGCGTAAGATAGCGATAGCGTGTACAAAGTTATTGAATGCATCTGTATTTCAATGCGTTCCCTATACTCTCTACGTAAGAAAGTGAAACTAAACAGTAAAATCATTGAATTTTACATCTGTTGAATAGTAGACAAATATGCCACACGTTACAGTTAATTTACATACATATATATATAAATAAATTTAATTTTACACGAAATGGTGCGTAATTTTGTGAGTCTTTTTATGTAAATTGTACGGTTTAGTCGGAAAGTACAGGAATAATTTACTATAATGCCAGTAATTTCGTGTAAAACTAATTGAAATGTTTACTTTTACTAGAATAAATGAAATATACTGGAAATTTCAAGTAAAAATTGGATTGAAAATTAAATTTTTTTAAAATAATGTACATACGTATATCGAAGTACTAGAACTTTCGTAGAATTTACGTGAAAATGGAAACGTATGCGAGTGTAATATTTCTAGAAACTAAAAATTATTGTAACATACATATAAAATATGCAATCAATTTATGAAGTTTTCAGTCCGTTATTTATGTTTAAACTTAGACACGCTCATACATACAGGTCTGGAAACTCAATGCAATTTTGTAGTGGGAGAGACATCTTTTGTGAAGAAAATTTATTTTGTTGTCGTATTGATCACCAGGTTCGTAATTGAAATAGACGTAATGTTGGGCTATCTTTGTTTTAAGTTGGATTAAGATGAAGTTTCAGTTTCAGCTTTCAGTTAGAGAGTACTTTAAAACCCAATTTCGGGTTAGTGTTAGGCTATGGTGTGAGCCATCCAAACTATGGTTCCACTCACTTAGGTCATTCGGTTACTCCATTGTTATCTTAGTATTAGTCGTCCCCAATATAGAAACCAAAAAAAAAATCTTCCAATGGTCTGTGTATGTTACTATGTGACTGAAAACCTAAGAAAAGGTTCAGAAGTGGTTAGAATACGACGTAATATATGAATACCATGATTGGGTCATGCTCCGAGATGTGATCTAGGGGTTGAAAAAGGAAAAATCTTAAAAGTAGGTGATTATTAAACAAGTCCGTGGAAGTGAAATAATATTTAATTAATATTAATATTAATTTATGAGAGGTGTGGCAGAATTTATGAAAAAGTATCTAACTACTCTACACCCATCTTGAAAACGCTTTCTGGGTATTCATATGAAGAATCCGTAGAATAAAAGTGAATTCAATATTTTGAAACGCCTAGTAGATATGACAAAAATCGTGAAAATATATGCATTCTTTTTTTTTGCCACCTTCCCTTCCGAACACTAATGGATATTCGAATCTTTTTTTTTATCTAAATTACTTTTCTAGTTGATTTACATATACAAACCGACTTTCAGCTTTCTAGCATAAGCCATTCCATAGTTAGGAAAAACACCCCCCACCCCCGTACCATACTGCCCCAAAAAAATTATATTTTTTCTACATGCCACTACTATAGCTCTATCTAAATACCAAGTTTCAGCTTTTTATCATTATAGGTTCTTAAGATATAAACGTCGGAACCTTTCATTTCTCTAGAGCAATTGGTTCCTGTAATATCGTAATCTAAAGTTTTTCACCCCCCCCCCACCCCCGTACTCAACTACCCCCACTCAAAAATTTCTTTTCAATCCCTTCTCCTAGTATAGGTACAGATATTTGTTAAGTTTGAATTTCGTGCCATCAACGGTTTAGGAGATATGGATTTTAGAATGTGTTGATCTCGGCATTTTTGCGTTTTGGACGAATTATTTTCCCCCCTACTGCCACACCCCTTCACACATATCAACAATTTTTTTGTAAATGGGTCCACTATCGAAGTTCTATAGGAATTTCAAGTTTCAGCCTCCTAGCGTAAGCGGTTGCTGAGATCTAGAAACCAAAATTTTTCGTCTAAAAACCTCATACCCACACCCCTCTAAAAGATACCAATCGTAGAGGCTCACCGAACCTATCCACCATGAAAATTTCATGATAAAACCTCAACGGGTTTGGGAGCCAGGCGCCTTCAAACTATTTTACGTACGGCGTACAGACGGACATTTTTTTTTTGCTTTTTTGGGGTCTACTAGTCCTAAAACGTGAAAATACAAAATTTCAGGGTAGCAAATTTTATTGAGATTTCAGGTCGATTTTGTGACCGACCTTGATTATTAAAACCTTTATTATAAAAAAATAATAAAGTAAAATTTGCCAAAAGCCTTTCACCTTTATTGTTTTTGGGTTAAAATTTGGGAAGCAGTTTAGCACCACTAACAGATTTAACACATTAATAACGTAATTGGAATATACTCCTACTTTGGGTTTCGATTTAGAAAAATCCATCCTTGCTTATATGAAATAATAGAAATAATAACCAATTTCATATCAGATCTGAGAAATATATTAGAATTCGTAAAAACATATGAAACTCTTTTACATCCCAAAATATCGTGAAATGACTAGTACATAAAAAAATCGTGGAACTAAAAACCGATCTGATACCTTTTCAAACCTAAGAAATATGTCGAAAAAAGTGGAAAAGTATGCAATCCCCATAAAACCCTCAGGGCTTAATATCTAAAAACCCTAAAATTAATCTTTTGACCTTCGTGAGTAAAAATCAATTCGATATCTTATCAGAACTAATAAATACGAGTATATTGGAAATTGTGAAGGTATATGCAATCCCTTTACGCATAAAAACCATAAAATTGGTTTGTAGGTGATGATATCAAAACTCAGCAGAAGTTTAGGTCAATTTGATATCTCGTCAAATGTAATAGAAACTGCGAAAATTCTGAAAACTTATACAGGCCCCTTTTACCGACTTGAGGGATGAATATATCCAAAAGTTCTGAAAAGAATTTTTAGATAAACATAACGAAAACACGAGGAAGTGAAAACCAATTCGGTGTCTTATTACTCCTAACAGATATGACGGAATTCGTGAAAACGTGTTTAAAGACTTTAAAGCACCTCTTAGCGGGTGAAAATAGAAAAATCTTGAAAACGAGTTATAGATAAAATAAACTTTCCAAAAAACCAAACTGATATTATACTCCGATTTTGACCGTGTCGCGGAGTATGATACAATTAGTAACTCACGTCATACATGAGTCAATGGCGTAAGCATTCTAGCACGACCCTATTTAAACGGCTTCAACCGCGAAAAATAAAAAAGTTGGTCTGTTGGACTGTTGGTCGATTTTATTTTGTACATTAAAATGTACTAATATTTCTATGCTTCACTGTAAAGAGGGCCATCGAAACACACTTGTTCCGCTTCTATCACATTGCCCGCAAAACGCCCAAAGGACAAGTTCGACGTATCGCGCACAAGTCGTCACAACTCGAATCAAACAGCAACTAAAGGCTGAGCTTTTTCTTATAAACAAAGTGAGCTACAGCCACCAGAAGAATGCCCACTGCAGTTCTGCAATCTGCAAAGGAGCTTCAACGAATACGATAGATACTCTTCGACTCGCACGCAAGTCAAGCACACGTGTTGCCTCGGGCTGTTACGACTCTGTTACGTTGCTGTTACTGCTACTGTTGTTGATGTTCCACACGAACAAGTTGCTATCAACAATTTTCAATTTTCTACACGAAACACCACCCACACGCAACACAGAACAGAAACAGAACCGAGAAAACTCCACCGCTTTCGTTGTCGTCGTCGTCATCGTCATCGCGGCCCCACAGTGGCACGGACGCCACAATCTCAACAGTCGATCGCGAACCGCGGCTGCGTTCGAATATAACAGAAAAATTGAGCGAAACTCTTTGGCCGCACTGTACCCCACTAGAGTGAAAAATTAAATTTGATTTTTCTTACAAGGATTTTTCACCGTCCAGTTTAGTGTCGACTTTTCCAACGGTTGTAACGGCTAAAAATCGTTCGGTCAATCGAAGCAAAAGTTGCAGGTTTCTACGGTTCTGTAGTCGATTAAATAGTCGTGATACGTTCGGTTTTCTGATTTTCGGGAAGTTCAATTTAATTTCAAGGAAGAAAGTTATTTTTTTTTTTAAGTGTTGTGTATTTTTTTGTTATAATTTAAAAGTTTGTTAGAAAATTTGGTAATTTTCAGATATTCAAAAAGCGGGTACTGGCGTTATAAATGTTAATGTAAAATGCAAATAAGAAAATGAAAATTTCCATCTAGGGGTGGTTGATGTACTTATTAGTGGGGTACAAAAGAAGTTTCTGGTTTTGTAGTAGATGCATTCAAGTCTTTTAGTCGGAAAGGATCTCCCTCAAGGTTTTTAGTTCTTTCACTTACATTTGGAATCATTTGGAAAATTTATGAAAAGTAGCCACCAAGATTAAATTTCTTCGAAACATTTTCTGATTTTAAGGACACTATAAAATGAACTCGAACTCGAAAAAACAGCAAGAATATAACATACTCGTCTTACTCGATTATTTGTCTCGGGGCGATAGGTCTCAACTATTCGAGACGAACATCTACAGCATTAGTATGTTGCTTTTTCTGTCCTTCACTTTTTTAAAACTAATCCGAACCTGAAACTTAAGAACAGTACGTTCGTTTTACAATCAGGCATATTTTATTATATGTATTACATCTAGTCCCTTTTTTGAAAAATTTTGAATTCATTTATCGAATTCGGAACACACTCAAATAGAGAAAAAAAATTTAAATTAGCAATGGATCCAGTTTGTTAATCAAATGAATTTTCCCTACTTCATTCCACTTTCTGCAACAACTAAAGAATCGTTCAGCGAAGTAGTCAAGATTTTACATGAATAGTAAATCTTTGACTAAAAACATTTGACGAAAGCTTCAGTCAAAATAGAGCAGGTGAATAAATGAGGCAAACAAAAATTTGACGACTACACTATCTGACTGCATTTGCCAGCCAGAATAGTCAAATCTTAGACAGTGACATACAGTGTGATACCAGCCTTGATGAGTACATCCTCCGCTTCCATACAAAAGTCCTTGAAACACTGTTGCTAGGAATATTGGCCCTTAATTCCAGAACGTCTTAAGCTAAGAATACTAAATCTTAGGATGCTAACATTATCAGTAAGAACGTATGGTAATAAATAGTTCGTGCTAGTGAGCAAAACCGCACTATTTCGTTTGGTCCAGTACCTACAGAAAAAATCGTATATCGTTCCACTTATTGCATGATTAATAGACGAGTAGAGCCTGTAAAGCGAGAAACTTAACATTATAGTTTTCACTATTTAAAAAAAAACGATATACTCCCTTAAATGTCCGTTAAGAAACACAGTAGAATGCTGTGAGTGCATTTCACAGATACGTTACTCAGAAAATAGCTCTTTCAAATTCCGCTGTACGACATTTAATTAAATCTTATAAATAAGCGTCTTTGACTGAGCTAGTGTTATCAGAGAAATTGTAATAATTTCAAGACCTTTAGTTTCACAGAAACTTGAAATTATATACAATAGATGCTGAGTGTATCCAAATTTCGACGACGTTCGAGAAACTAAATACCTAGAACTCGAATTGACAACATTATAAATAAGTCTGAATACGAACCTCTGATATGATGCGATTAAGATTTCAAAACAAAAGCTAAAATTTTAGGGAAATCCCCTTGAATATAACGAACTCCTATAAAATTCTCTTTACTCTGTAACTGTGTTGTTTCAATGGAAAGTGTACGCAAAATATTTAAAAATGTGGCAGTGTTTACAAAACTGAACACTATTCTTATGCCACATTTAGCAAGCAGAAACTAGCGTGAGTATCAGCAAGTTCGAGTCACCTCGCCACTCTAGTAGCTCTGCGTCAGATGACGGTACTTGGACGTCAAAACATATGCAACCCTCCCTTGGCTGTATATCCGAAAATTCTGTAATTAATTTTTGGGCGATTATGTCGAAAGTCCGAGGAAGTACAAAATATTGATACTTACCTACTTATATCAAATGTTGGGATATCCTTAAGACATATGCAACCCCTTTACATCTCCTTAGGGGTTGAATATAAAAAAAATTCTAAAATGGGTTTGTAAGCTATTTATAAAAGTCGGCGGAAGTAAAAACCTATCTGATATCATCAAACCTTAGAAATATGTCGAAAACTGTGAAAAAGATGCAACCTTCTTAGGGTTAAATATCTAGAAATCGTGAAAATATTCTTTTTGGCGATTTTATAGGAAGTCTTAGGAAGTTTAATTTTTCCATCTAGTGGGCTAAAAATCCTAAAATCTGTTTGTAGGCAATCATATTAAAACTCTGCACAAGCCTTAACTCCATTGGATTCGATGAGTCTGGTCAGTAGTTTATCGAATGTAATCGACTACAGTAATGGTGATAGAATTCCTTCCTGCGGGAAACCTTTTTAGGTAGTGATCGTAAGGGTATGATCGGAGAGCTTACGGTCACGGCATCAACTCAAATGAGCAAGAACACAGGAAGGCTAAGAACTGATTTCTACGGATGTAAAAGCTAGACATCTGTCTAGAAATGTTTCTTCTTATTTGACCTAGAAACAAGTTTCTGTCAAACACCCTATATAGGTCGAAAAATATCCATTTTCTAATAGAATTTAAGGAAGGATGTTTTATATCTTCCAAAAAGTGTGCTAAAATGAAAAAAAAATTTATTTAAGTGTTTTTTTTTGATTCGTTGCCAAACTAATTTTATATATATTCGCATAATTTATGACGACAGCTCAAAAATTTTATTCTATTAAATTTTTGGCAAATTTATCTTATCGTGTAGAAACTACGTTGTTCACATGTGAACATTTAAATTTAAGCAAAACACTTTTTGGTACTCAAGACAAATGAGAAATTTAATCTTGTCACTATTTAAGAAAAAAAACTTCAACGCTAATAAGTTAGGCAAATAATCCCTCAAGCACTGTTAAAAAAAACTGCAATTTATACAACGATAATTAGCAGAAATGTGAAATGTTTAAGAAAAGTATCTGTGTGAATTCTTAAGCCCTTCTGCATTTTCACTCGGCTATTTGCTTTTCCAATAATGGTTTTTTTTTTCAGTCGTTCTGCTCTTTTGATTTCAGGTAGATAGTACACTGAATAGTCCCAGTTACCGGCTATTAAAAAATTAGAACCTTTATCGATTCCGTAGCCAGCCAGACACACACAAATTGCATTAAGGATGAATTTCTATCTAGAAATTCCTACAGATTCAAAATTGATAGATGATTAAAGCCCTTCCAAAGTGCAGACTGTTTACGAAGGAAATTATTCTGCGGATTAATTTCAACCGTTTATGAATTTTACCAACAAAATTTTCCGAAAACATTGGTTTTTGTTATTAATCTAAACAAATGATTATCATTTGTTTTTGATATATGCGTGGTCTGTTTTTGTATGAAGAACTAGCAAATCCAGGAGGCCAAGGTCCGATTTGGACTGTAGCGCCATCGTAAGTAAGTAAGTAACTAGCAAATTAAAAAATGTCACCGTACGGAGACGTACAGTTTTATTTTGCTCCGTACCACTTATATGTTTACAGCCGTAGTTTAATTCAAGTGTGGAAAACACAAGAAAACTTTTCATCGATGCACCTTTTTTTAAGGTTTTCTGTGGCGAACACACAAACAACCAACTGCGAGTAATGTTTTTTTTTAAATACATTTAAATGTAAGCCATTAAAATCAAATTTATTTAAACCATTAAAAAACACAATGGTGAAAGGGTTTCAACTCTTTTCTTCGAATATCTACCGGCATTTAAGGGATGAATATCGCAACCCAATGTACACAAATCCTTGCATGTTCCCGTAAATAAAACTGAGGGTCCTTTTTACTGAATGGATAATAGCGCAACAATGTTAACAACCTCGAATGGATGCGCTCCACTCTATACATACATTTAACACTAATGAGATCCTCTTATTTGGCCAACCTGTAGCCGACTTCTTCCTCGGTGAAATTTTCTATCCTGTAGCAATTTTAGTGTATGAGAAACGAAAGTTTTATAATGTAATGTATCCGGACAATTTACTAGAACCTACTTGTTACTGCTAAATGTTTTGTTAGAAACATCGATCGCGGTACGTAGCGTGTATTTACATCAATTTTGTTTTCAAATCTCAGGAACGGTTCGTACTTTTATACCTCAATTAAGGAAATTGTAATACAGACGATAACCTTTTGAATTTTTTCCCGGAAAGTTGTTGCTGGTAAATTAGATGATATTAGAATCCTGTAGTGTAATATACCAAATACTTCGAAGCCTCAAGAAGCCATGCAAAATTTTGAAAAACGAGAAGGAAATTTTCGGGTTCGAAGAAACTAATTAAATATATTTTAATTACTCGTAGATAATCAGATACTTTATATTTCAGGCTCGTTACTTTCGCGAGTATTTCTTGTTAAAAAATATACTATATAAATATATCGTATCAAGTTCCTTCGTTGAACAAACTTTTACGGTTCGCGTAGTATTTAGAATATTGCTCGTTCTACGATATGTACGAGTACTTGCTTGGATCAAAAGGTTCTCAAGCAAAATAAAATCTTGCCTGTAGCAGAACAGGACAGCAAATTAGAAATAAGAAAAATATTTTTAATTTGAAATAAATAGAAAAAAATTCTTCTACCGTTTGCTACGTGGCAAATTAATCAGCGAACTTTTATAGTGTACGAGAAGAATCACTTTTCTCTTTTCACTCATCTCTCGCATGTTCTCCAGCCCGCTCGAACAAATCCACTCACACGGCCAAATATCTGAGGACGCTCTCGACTATACCCAAGCAGTATGTATAGGCGACAAACTTGTAAAGCTAGTATTAGACTTTATGCCACACTGTCCTTGATTATTTTCCATGTTAAATGATCGCAGATAGTTTAATCTTAAAATTTTTGTTTGCCACATATTTTATTTGCTTTGCACTGATATACCCAGTAGTTTGCAAAAACAAAAAATTAGCAGAACTTTTTGTCACATGTTTTTTTAGTTAAATATTTAACAGAATGGCATACAGTTTAACGATTCTTGTCTTTATGTGTTTCCATGACAATCCCCATCTAAATTCCTTATACAATTTGTTATTTACATAATATATATTCGTTTTCTGAGAAGATAGAAAAACTCCATTCATACCCATTAACTTACTGAAAAAACTGTAAGCTTCCCCCAAATAAATTCATTTCTCGTTATTATATTATGATACATAAAAATTTATATTAATAGTTTAGAGATTAGGCAGATCTAAAGCCTTTACAACTATGGTTTATTTTGGTTGGTGAACTAAGCACTTGACAGTAAAATGTTTGACTAAATTTATTTGTGAATTAAGGAAAATTAATGTAAACAAACAAATAGAAAATTAAAACACTTCGTAGATGATCACTTTCATGAGCTTAGTGAGTTTCAAGAAATAAATGCATTACTTTCTTCACCACATTTGAATAGAGGCTAGCTGAAGAATAATTTTTTTAATACTCATATTTTTACAACTTCAATTTTCGGAAAAATAGCGTATTGTACATTTCAAATTCCTAGTGTGAATCGATGTATGGACGTTTAAACTATAAAATCGACGTCTTCGCGCACACCATTCAAACTAGTCGACCGATACAACAGCCGATTGAAACTGTAATGCCTTAGACACACGGTGCACTCTTAATGATCATATGCCACAACTGACCATTTAGGTAGTGAATGTCATAAATAGAAATATGTCATATTAGTTATTCAAATATTCAAAAATTGATCACAGTTGTCTCATCTATGTGGATGTTCAGTTTGGATTGAAAAACAGTTGACATTTCACGGAAAGTTTGAACACGTAAAATTAAGAAAAAAAATACACCAAATAAAAAAAGTAGGAATGTCAATCATTATAAACTATGCTGTCAAAACAACATGATCGTAAGACAACAAATCTCTTGAAATATGACAAGAAAACATTTCATAAATTTTTCATTTTGAAACTGTCAAATGGTATCTATACCTTTTCTTGATCATTAGTGGAGGGCCGTGTGTTAGTAACATTATAATTGCCAATTTAAGTCCAATTGGAATTATTAAATGACCAATTTATGTGGTGTTGTCTTTCTAGGCCCTAGACTCAAAAAGTTGTACAGTAAAGCAGTCCATCATTTAAACAAATATTTTGAGTATGCTGAAAATGTCTACGTTGTAATCTGCATCTTATCCTGAATGGGCGAAAGAGTCAAACATCTTTCGCTGATAAGTAGGTGCAACCTTCGATTGTAATTGTAATTAATAAAAGTGATAATTAATTGTAATTAATATTCCAATGAACAATAAAATTTATTTAATTGTAAAATGAACTTCAGTGCATGCCACTGAATCATAAAGTAAGCCACAACTGACTGTTGAAATTCGTGGTTATGAATTTCAGTGCAATAACGCTCATATGGAAAATATTTAATTAAAAGGTGATTACGTATTACAGTATCATCTTATTTCTTTAGTTCAGATGTTAAGATCCATTGACACTAGCATGTAACATGCAACATTTCTTGCTAGAGTAATTTTCTGCGATGTTCACACTAACTGCCAAATTATAGTAACTTTACTCTAAGAAGCAGCTCGACAAAAATCTTGTAAGCACAACTTACTTACTTCTCGTGTGTCTACTCTCAATACAAAAATGTCGGAACCGATTGGAACTTTCTTGCCCAATTTCAACTCTCACAAGTATACCTACGTGTACATTGGCCACTTGCTTGAAGAGGCAAGCATTTGCTGGCTAGATCTTGAAAAACTTGGACAAAGGCGCTCTCGAAACCGTGTACACACAGAGAAATAAATGTCTGAGAGCAAGCTTTACTTGTCCACGGGCCTTTACGTATTTTATCGAAATTTACTGTAATATAGGAACACGTGCGAATTGTTATTCTCCTTGAACTAGAAATCGAAAGTTGGTTCACAATCAAATCTTTAGTAAGGCTGCGTTTGAGCACGTACATGTGGAGGCAGTTACCCTCATCTAAAGAATGAATTTAGATGGTCACTCTTTGATGTTGATGAAAAAAGTCAACATGGGGATAGCGGCTTGCATTGGGGCCGACAAAGAATAAAATTTTGGCACTGAATTCAAAGAAAAATTGACAATAAAGCGTTATTAAGCCTGGCCTTTTACCATACAGTGCAGGGATGAATAAGAATCTAATGATGAATAAGATTTCATACGTTGTATTACGGTCAGATTTTTGGATAATTTATATATGGTACAATTTCATGTTCATGTGTTAGAAAGGATGCTACAGTAATTGGTGAAAAGAAATAACATACCTGTTTAAAATATCTTAATACATTATAAGATATAATATCTTTCTAAATTGATCGGAACTGAAAGGCGAAATTTGTACCTAAACGTTAAAAGCATCACCCAAAGCAAATGTGTGTATCAAAAAACAAACATTTTTTACTTTGTTTTTCACTACACCACATAAAAATACAAAACAAACATTTTTTTTTCATTTCGAATGTTACAAAAATAGACGACAGTGAATATTTTGGAATAAAAACACAAACAGAATGAAACGTGTGGTCACAGTGAATATAACCAGCTGAAAAATATGATCACCACGGAGATTAGGAAGAGATGAAATTTTATGTTGTATTTAATTTTATTTTTGGTTTGACTCTGTTTTTGATTTTATTTTTTTTTTATTTTCCCGATTTAAATTCGACCATTGCGATCCCAAGTTGATTTTTTGATATGTTTTGAAGAACAGTATAATACACAAAATATAAAAAAATAAAAAAATAGAAAAAACGCCATTTTGAGATGTTCAAGGATAAAGGACAAAATCGTTATCCTTGAAAAAAAAAATTAAGGATAAATTTGATTTGTATTTTTGCTATTTTGCGACAACCTTCCCCTTTAAAATAAGTCCTATTTAATTATTCTATGATAAAAACTAACAGTGATATGAATTTTCAAAAAGGACTTGGACACCATTTTTGCGAAATCTTAAACATACTATAACTAAAAAAAAAATGAGATTGGAAAAAAAAATTGAAATTGTATTTTTTTTTTCACTAGTTCTTCAAGCAAAATTTTTTTCAAAAGAATCGGCCATGGTAAGGTCACAAAATTTTGCGATTTTTGATTGATTGACCCCATTTCTAGTATCAAATGTTTATCCCAACTCTCACAACATTTTTAGGAACTGGTCTTGTACTACCTAGTGCAAAATTTAATTGCATATAAATTAAGTTCTGAAAAACGCTAGAATGAATACCGTCTTACTGAATTTGATCTTTTTAGTACTGAATATCGTCGGAAAAAATAAATTTCCAAATCAAGTAAGCAGATTTGATTTGTACTTCTTTTGACGACTTTAAAGCCCTTTATATAGGCGCTGTCAAAAATTTTTAGCTAAAAGAGATCTCAGACTTGTTCATAAGTTGAATTCTTGAAAATTATAGACTCTTTACAGCTTAATGTTTGAAAATTCTTAATGTTGACAAGATTGGAAACTATGCTTACATTAGTGAAATGTTGAAATGAGAAAAAGATGAAGCATTTTTCAGATTTGAAAAATGAAGATCTATCTTCCAAACATCGAAAGTTGCTGAAGTTTAAAGCATCTTACCTAAATGATTTGGGATTCGCGAACTTACACAAACATCTATTGGATAATGGATGTTTGTGTTAGTTCGTATACAGTGACTCTACTGCTGACAAGCTCCAGGCATGTCCTAGGTATTTGGAACTAGTACATCAAGCTCCCAGTGGAATCCTACAATGTTTCGCAAATAACTTAAGTATTTTTTTTTGTCTATCATGCGATACAATAAAAAATTCGTTCAATTGTAAAACACATCAAATGCATAACATTTTTAATCCGATATATTCGTTGCACCTTCCCAGAGTCAAATTTATCTTAGGATTTACTAAGATAAACTTGGAATAATCCTGTAGACATAAGTGGTGTTAATCTTCTATAATTTATTGAGGAAACTAACTGCCTTATTTGAGAAAAATGCCTTGAACTGTAAGAACTTTGTGTCTTTTTGCGTTCTATTTTTACACTCATCAATCCACGTGGGCGCCTTTATTTCGATGCACCTTAATTTAAGCTGGCAAAGAAGTCTCAATACTTTTTGAATTTCAGAGCCCCATGAGTATCGCTTTACCCAAAAACCACGAATCCTACTTTTATTTTTACATAGTGGTCGCATCGAAACGAACACCTTCGGCTTGTCTTTCCAATCGAAGAATTCCAGCAATCTTTACATGAATGTATTTTTAACCAAAGGCTTTTGAGCTAAGCCGACACGATGACAAAATATCTAGTTTGCTATAGTGACTAAAGAATTATTAGTTCAACGCTTAGAGCGCTCTGATAGTCAACACAGAAATATTTAGTAAGTGTCGTAAATCAAAAACCGAAAAATGAAAACAACTCCTTACAACTATGTAACTCATGGCGCTACACGATGCACTTACTTTCCTGGTCGAATGAATTAATTGCCAATTAGGCCATCTACACTTGTCACATGCCGTAAATTAGTGACTGCTCCAGTTAATTATGTTGCTGAACAACAGGAAATGTGTGCCGTGATATAGCTACCGAATATTTTCATATTTTCACATTTATACAAAATACCACATCAGTATAAAAACTGATGACCATCTCCATTCGTTCTTTAATCCAACATCCTCGAAGACGAAAAAAGATCAAGAACTTAATGTCCTTGTTTGCTTACAATTTAATAGTCACCCTGGACCATTAACGAGCCCAGAGTACGAGGTAGAATGCGAAAAAGTTTGTTAAATATATTGCACCACAGGGGTCTCAGCAATCCACCATGTTCTGTATTAATAATAACAAAAAGCGCCGAGGATAGTAAAACACTTGAAAGGATATCTGGGAGGATTCTATGGTATCGTACAGAAGATTGCATTTGTCGTTTTAAAGCTACAATTTAGCCTTGGTTTTGTATATCCTCCCTCAAGGATTTGCTCTAAGGAGCATCTATCCCCAAAACGGTTCCGCCATAATGTTTTCTTATACGATATCTTGAGCATAGAACACGAAACTGAAGCTGGAAAATGGAAAATCGTCATCATCAGGACACGATTTGCATTACAATACCACAGCAGTAAAAACTTTTCGTCAGTTTTTTTTCGGTTGATGTCGAATATCCTTGACGATTGACACAAAAATTTTCTCGACTTTTAGCTTCGAGCCTTCGTACCTATAGACCTCGTGACATTTTATAATATTTTTCTTCTGTGTCCTTAGACATTCAAATACCGCTCCGTTCTTTTATTATGAAAAATATTACGATTTATAATGTGCAAAAAAAATGGTGTTTTTTTTTAACCATTAGCAACAATATTGTTGACAAACTCCACTTTCTCTCCACCCCCTCCAAATGAAAATAAAAATTCGCTTAACAATTCGCCCAAATCAAGGATAATAAAATGTTGAGCGGATGATTACGAAAAAATTTGCATATTAATATCCACTCGCACCCACTGCATACTATTATATTTTCGATATTTCGGGGTAATTGAAGGAAACAATGTTAATGGAAAAATTTTGTTATTTTTATTTGTACAAACTAATTTATAATTTTAAAAGCTTTTCGAATCTGAATTTCCATTTATAACGCCACGAGCCCTTGGTCAAATGAGCTACGAAGCGCGAATGAAATTTTATTGTATGAACTTAAAGGCATTTATTTTTAATCTATAATTTTAAAGGGTCTGCGATTAAGTAGTTCCTTTGATTGTCGATAAAAGTGTGTTACTGCAAATATTTCGAAGAGGAGGAGTTACGATGGGGTGGCATCGCCCCGTAACGCTCTTCGTTATAAGTTGTTTCTTGGCAACGTCTATTCGAGAAACATATTCTGCATATAACGGTAAGTAATTTTTGAAATTTTTCTGTGTTGCAATGGTTGAGAATTTTTGAAAATTTTTGACATTTTTTGAAAAGCCAAAAATATTTGAATCACGAAATATTTGCAATTTATCTAATAGCTTGTAATCATAAATTTCAACTACCTACTATCACCCATAATTTCTGCTTTCAACCCTCTCCTACCCTTACCGCCTGCATTCGTCTCCCTAACGCCAAAACTGTTTTCTTTACTAGAAGTTTACTGAGTTTAACTTCTGTAAGAATTTCAATATATGTACATACATATGTACTTTTTTATATTGCGATAATCTATCTCCTTTCTCCTTTAAAACAGGGTCTATATTAAGCCCTAACTAATTGACTAAAATAATATTTCATTATGCAATGATGATGTCACAAATTTCGTCATTTTTGGCAATTTTTGTTGAAATGAAATGGCGCCTAAAAACGTCGAAAAAATCCAAAATTTGCGACTCTTCTTCTGCCTCTCCTGGCCGCAAATTTCAAAATTTTTTAAATCCGTTGGCGGATTTGAAAAGGAGACACCAGCATATTTGATTTAAAAGCTCACTAGACAAAATCGAAGAATTTTGAAAAAAATTTCCGATTTTCGAAAGTGGCAGCTCTAACAAAAAAAATCAAAAATCTTAACAAAATACAAATCCAAAAAATGGCATATGTACATTCCCTCGCCTTCCACATCACACTCCCTCCATCAAAATTCGCTGACAACAAGCCTCTTTCTTTCGATACACACCTTCAAACATATGAGAAACCACATCATCCTCCCTCCCCTAAAAAAAGTATTTAGGTTACATACGTAACAAAATCTACTATAAAGATCTTCCTGCGATGTGGAAGATACCGAAATTTCAAATCGATCAAAATACCATTTTATTGAAATACTGAATTTCTTAAGGCAGTCTTGGCCGCAAATATGTAAGTAATACTCTGCTGTAATACTCGCCGAAATACTCTTAGCAGCGCATATACTATAGGTACTCACGATAACAAAGTAGTTATTAATAGAAGCAAAGAATCAAATATCTATCCAGAAATCGTTAAAATAAACTAGTATCGTTTTCGCTTGGTTAGAACCTGATAACATGATAGGATGGGCATCTATTAATTACTCTAGTACTAGAACTAATTCTCATATAATAGCTGCGTGACTTCCCTGAATCATTAATGAAAATAGTAACCACACTATTTCTGCTACCTATTCCTATAATATTTACCTATTATTAACTCACTAGTAATACGGTAACATACTCATAAAAAGACTTATCGAGCCGCAACCGCACAACGCAATCCACTAAACCAGTTCCTAATGTCCGTAAGTAATCCAATACTGAATGAAAGGGTGAGCGTCGTTTTAATTTGGATAAAATCTGTATATCCTTTCAACAATTGAATCTTAAACATACGAACTTCAAAGACATAATATGAAAATAGTGAAAAAAAAAATGATTTGGAAAAATGTGTGATAAAACTCGATACTATATCATTATGCACTTAGCGTTCACTGAACTCTTGCAGCAACACATTTGTGGTTTTAATGTAAGTAATCAACATATCGCTGCTTTAGAGTCTTTATCTTAAGAAATTATGATGATATGCAGTCTCGACTTGGCAGCCTCTCGACTCGATTGACTTCTCAATAAATATGATATCGAGAAAATAATAAATAATTGCGTGTATATTTCTTGCTTACTAAACAACATTTCTTGAGCCGAAACTTCTTACTGAAAGCCCTCATCTCGCCATCTCAAATGCGTTGTCTTACGAAAATAATCACTTAAAAAAGTAAAATGAATTTTTGTCGGGAAGCGATGCCAGCACGCATCTAATCAGTTGCGTTTCATATTTATCACTTTGATCCACTTTAAGAATTCTGAACAAAATAATTATTATCACGGTCAGAGTTTAAGTTTGTACACTATACGAGTATGTCGTCATAAGACACTAATCGAAATGTAGGCTCTTCGAGAACATAATTAAGAAACGCAAGCGTAATTGACTTGCGTGAATTGACCTGTTGCTTAGATTAATTATTCTATAGTTTATAGTATAATCGTAGTATTATCATGCACATTATCTGGATCAAAGTTTAAAAACATCTCAAAATTTTAATTGCAATCTAAGCCAAGGGTACCTGATGCTATTTACAGCAATCAGCTCAGAAAATGATATCACTCAATTGATTAGGACAAGTACAAAACAAGATGCGAGTATTCTATAGATGAAATCTTTAAGAGTGTTATTAGTTTAATTGAAGGTCCAAAAGTTTGGAACATGAAGAACGACAATTTGGATGAAAAAAAAAAATATGTCTATGTACAGGATGTCCTAAAACTGGTATGGTAATCCCTTGATACCTTTATATTGAGAAAGTAAATGTTGATTAGGGTGGGTCAATTTTCAATATCCGCGGAGATACAAGGTGATAAAAAAAGTCTTTCGGACAGGCACCCTCAGCCACGTAAACTGTTATATCTTCAAAACTGATAATCGCAATTCATCATGGTCTACCTGCGTTTTTAGGGAATCGAATTATTTTCATTTGATGTAAACGCTGATATATCAACTGCACCGGATCTTGAGGAATTTACAAAAATCTTTACTATCGGGACTTTTAAAAATCTTCTACCAATGTGATTTTTCTCAGAAACAAATTAACTAAAATTAATTTTAATGTAATTCTGGTATGTGTCACATAATTAGCTACAAAAGCTGCAAATTACATATTAAGAGAAACAACTTAATAAGCGTTAAAGTGCCCCTCGTTAAACAAAATTTGTTAAAATTTCAGTTTCTACTAAAACATTGTAATATCATCATAGATATACTAATCGACATATATCTGCTAGAGTAGTAGGTATATCAGGACATTTACATAAGAATTAGGGCAACAGGAAGAGCGAAAGAATCCTGTACCGGCAATCGCTGTCCTACTCGACGAAAGATTACAAGCAGTTAAAAATGATTCAACAGACCAGTTTCAGACTCTTGGCAGAGCAGTTCAACATCTCTAAGTGTAAAATTTGGAGTAATTTGAACGCAAAACGCTTACATATCTACAATCACACCATTGCTGAAACTGCTACCCAATGATTTATTTTAGTAATTCCGAATCTACTCAAATTACTACTGATGTCATTGTGATGTCAATATAAGACGATAGAATAGTATTTACTACTATTGAGCAGCTAGTCTATAAATGAAACTTTTTGGACCACACATCCAATGGAACGACAGTACCTACCAATGTCATCTTCATGGTAGTAGACTATTACAATGCATGCTGTCAAATATTGGAACAAAGGATCAGTAAAATTTTTCCTTTAAAAAAAGCAAAAAAAAAAAAAATTAGGTGGCAAACAAGAATTTGACGATTATTGTCTCTGACTGCATTTGAAAGCCAGAACAGTCAAATATTTGACATGGTGGCATAAGTACAATGTGAGACAAACTTAAATAATAAACGTTGATTTGAACATTATACAAACAAGAAATTATTATTATTATGAGACCACTCGCTCGAGTCTAGTGATGGACTCAAGCCTCGCTGTACTCAAAAAAAAAAAAATGGCTGATGAAGACAATCCAAATTCGAATCTGCCCAACTTTTTCCTCACAATTGCGCAAGTATGCGGAACGGTATAATACATATCATCCACCAGACCCGAAGAACGATCCAGCTTTTCTAGAGAAATACTAAGGCACACCGACAATATTATAGGGAAAATATGCACCTGTCTGAGACGTAAAATTTCTTTGAGCCAAGACTGCATACATTTCCACCTTCTGGTCATACTTTCGTGTAATATTGCTATTTCGGGAAATAGAAAAATCCACTATATACTCGTATACAGTTCAGTTTATCTGATCGATCTATATCGACCTGGATATGCTCGAGAAATCGATCAGTTATGACTTGGCTGACCCAGGACACACAAAAATCATCACTCAAAAGTAGGCTTTCCGATGTGTACTGATAACTAGGATATATTTTATTGATAAGTTGTTTTTGTACCAGGTTTTAATCCGTGTACTCAGGCCCGTGCGCACGAGGGGGGGGGGGTTTTGGGGGTTCTGTATGGGGGAACTTGATAAACCCCCCCCCCCCCCCCCCCATCATACTGACTACTAACTGTTTCCGAAGTATTACCACAGAATTTGCATCGGTCATCACCTATTCATTCCTTATGGATATATCTCCTGTAGTTCACAAAATTTCCTGCAGTATGTTGGACAATATATGTGACGTGTCCAAAGAAAATTGACATGCTTCACATGCATCAAAGCCTTTTGCTTTCACTTATAAATCTTTGCTTGATCTATACTCAACCCGTTCAGAGAATCAGAAATGCGATCCTTCAGATTAAGTGTAGTAAGACGAATGTCAACCTTGCAAAAATCTGCATGCACAAAACTTATAGCCTCTTTTCGGTAGAAAGATGTGCGTAGTAGATCAACCTGTCGGTGGTAAAGGTTGATTAAGTCGTTAATGCGTCTAAATCAAATTTCCTGATTTTGGTTAATGCATTCGGAATATGTTTATGGTGATGCGGACCAAACTTTTGGCAGACTCCAAGTTTCTATCTGACCATTGTACATACAACTCCAAACCCATGTTGCAGAGACGGAACTAACTACATATAGGTGTTATTCGCACACATTGTATCCTTCCCTGAAAGATGCGCCTTTAGTAACAACTTGCATCTTAAAAAAACTCAGTTAAAAGTCAGTCTCTGAGACGAGCTCTATTTCCTTCCAAACTCTGCCTTTTACATAGCTTCGATTTGATTATCGTCCAAGTGGTGCCCTTGCGTAGTACCATTAATAAGATATTGTAACAAGTTTAAGCAACTCACATATGAAATTAAAATTTTAACATTTTCTTTTTCTTCTTTCCAGGTAAGTTGAGCGCTCATACGTATAAAAATTACAATTTAACAGTGGTAAGTTCAATCCTTTCCACCTAGACTAAGTCGCACGCAACACGAATGACTAGGTACTGCGAAAAAAAACTAATGTCCAATGTCTGGAGATTTCGCGTTCCTAGTACCTACGGTCAAAAATAAACAAATAATTAGCCAGCGAATAAACATTTGACCACGCAAAAATCAGCCGTCAGTCCGTTGACCACAGTCCTGCGATATTTGTTCCAATTGATGCATTCTGATAACATAGCGAACGCGGTCAATATCGTGACAAACTATCAGGGCCACCATCAAAGATCCACCTCGAATAGACCGGTCGACTAAAGTAATTCATTCTAGGCGATTATTTTAATTACCGAAAATTGATAGCGAGCAATTATTTAAATGAGAAGTGTAACCGCTTAAATCGACTCATTGACCGCACTTCTACTACATAGGATTATTGGTCATCAATCATTTGATCGACACCTTCAATTTGTTCCGCCGCGTATACACGTAAATACGAAGGAGAACCTCCTTTACAATCTTGTAGATTAGATACATGTAGAGGAGAGGTTGTAATCAACTTCAGGTAATGATGGACACGGCATACGTGGTACTATATAATTATCATTGGATGAACAATGTGAAATGATCTTTAAGATTCCGTCCTGAACCGTAGTACTCATTGCCGTTTAGAATCTTGATTTACGAGAACGATTCAAGGTAATGTGCGTAGGAGTTGTTCGGTTGAATAATCTCCGGTTATTTTTAGTGAATTGATTGAATAGAGGAAGTTGATAAAATGACAACTTGTGTGGGATTATAATTAGCCATGATGTATGTTTATAATTGGGAATTTCTGGCAAATTAAAGAACAGATTGCACGTGAGCGTGTAAATGACGTTCAAAAGTTTCAGTTTGTAGTAATTTAACTTCGCGGACGCTGTAATAGGAGTCCAGTTAAACTTGTATTATACTGTACGACATAGCGTCAAATATTTGACTAAAATATGTCAAAAACTTGTCTCAAATTTTTTCTGTCAAAAAAGACAAATATTTGCCAGCGTGGCATACTGTCGTTTTTCTCAAATCAATGTCTTGTGCCAAACTATACTAACCAGTTTAACGGTGTATCTATTTGATTGACGTGGGAATATACCGAAATGAACAAATTTGTAAACATTCGATTGATAGATCATAACAGTAGGTAATACTGCGCGCCTGCCTGTATCAAATTCAGGCATATACATACTTCACCTGAAATGTGCGTTGTGCTACCACACGATCAGAGTATATCATTGAATCGTAAGAAAATCATACTGTTGTTTTTGCAGAACATTTTCTGTAATTTGGTATTATTGTTTATTCGATGGCGAACAGGATATGACCAAGTCTTGTTAAAGATTTTGCTTATCAAATGATTCAAATTTCGTGCATCCGTATAACAGAACGCTCAAATTTAACGTAAGATTCAAATTACAAGAAAATTCAAGAATAAATAAAAAAAAATTGTGTTTTTAAATAAAATTGTTTTCAAAATATAAAGGTTAATTTTCACGCTATTCTTAGTAGCCGAAAACGTATGAACTGCCTCTAAAATATGGGATATTTCAATGGGGACGTTCAATTTTTGAATGTAAATAAAAGAAGTTGTTTGTGAGATATTCGCAAAATCCTTTTTTTATTTCAAAGAATATTTTATGGCATTAAGTATGGAATGTTACATCTATCAAATGTCCGCCACAGCTTTGCTTGGTGGCACGTATTCAACGATTTTGTCGCATAAATCTGGCTGAATTTGCTTGATGGCGTTCGTATGTTGGCTTAAAGGCGTTAAATCACACGATCACGGTGGCCAGTTCACGTCGCTGCTTCGCTAGTCAACAATGCTCTCCAATTACTCGTGCAGAATGTCCATCGTGACTTGCGCTGTGCGCTGTGCGCTGTGCAGCGCGTAGCACCTTCCTTTTGAAACGACATGTCGTTGTTATCCATATCATTCAGGATAGGCCTCAAGAAGTTGCTTATCATCGATCGTTTGAGGCAATGCCAGTTTTTTTTTTTTTTGGAAAAAGTACCGACCCTTAATTTTGCCAGACCAAAATTCGCACCAATCAGTGACTTTCTCGAGTGCATTTGATGCTGGTGTATCTCGTTTGGATTGGTATGGTCCCAAATCCAACAAGCTGACTTATTTACACATCAATTGATCAAAAAATAGGTTTCGTCTTTAAAAATCACGCAATGGACGGAACTTTTTTTGAACGGAACTCTGATTTTGGAAAGAAAATTAGATGATTTGCACACGTTGTTTAACGCTATTCCGTGGCTATTTTCCATACACTACTGAACAACTCACAACAACAGGGCTACTATAACCTAACAAATTTCGATCGTTCCTTTTGAAAGACCCTGTATATAATATAAAATACACTTATGCTGGATTTACACCGACTACCTTCAGGCGCGACTTTATCCCATACAAATTGGGTACAGTGCTCGAGTTTTCTGACGAATTTTAGTTCATCATAGTGAGCGATCATTTCCTACCACCGATGCATCGTGAACTAGTTCATTCTTTTAGTTCATAGAATATTATTTCATTGGAGTTCAGTGATCAGTAGTAGTATTTCGAAGACAGAACAACTATAAGGAAATGATGAGCAAAAAAAAGTCAGTAGGTCTAGTAGAACAGAATGAAAAAAACTAGATCTGGTATAGTATAAGAGCTCCAAAAAGCAATGAAAAACGCTCTTCTGAACTAGTTCGTTCGCGTATATAAGCCTAGAGATGGTAACGATTAATCAAATGATTCAAATAATCGATTATTAGATTTCGATTGTTTGATTAATCATTTGATACTCTTGGCTCGATTAATCATTTGATTCATCGATTAATTTGTTTTGATTGTTTGGTAAGCAGAAACATGTAGGTACCTTGTTTTGCGCATACACTAACTCTTGTGTGTGAAAAATCTTTGGAAATTCCCGAGGTGAAGGAGCTCGGAAAATGCAGAAATATTGTTATTGGGATGAAATGTCACGTTAATGCTAATGACGAGCTTAGTAAAAAGCAATCAAGCGCAGGAGTACCGGAGGGAAAAATAGTAAATCTTCTCTTGGACGTGAAGACTAGATAACTCCTGTTTTTATATGTTGGAGCGTTTGATAAAACTGATACCATAAGTAAATCAGATCATGCTGAACCATGTAGATGCGCCTTCCATGATAAGAAGAGAAAAAGAAGACACAACGGAAATACTTTCCATTTTGCGACCATTGGAAGACATGGCGAATCAAATCAGTGGTGAGAAGTATGGTACGTTGAGCCAGTTAATAATAATAATCAATGGCGTAACAGCCTAAATCGGGCCTAGGCGTTGAAGTAATGCTAGACTTACTTCATTACTAGGCCAACGGGACACTAGGAGGTGAAGTGATCAGCCAGACGCTCGTCCGTGATTATTACCCCGATTCCTTGTTGAGCCAGATAATTCCGGTTATTTACTAAGGGCGCTAACAGTTACGAAAAATAATTTATCACTACGCAACTGCTAGGAAATTCAAAGATAAAGTTATATATATTTATATATTATATATATTTATATTTCCACTACCAGCATCTGTTTTGTTAGATCCAAGTTTTAGGTGTAATTTATTTTAATAACCCTGTTGCTGTTCACAAGCCTTCGGCTTAAAATCGACAATGTCAATATGGCAGAAAGTATCGACACTTCAGACGAAACATTGACCTCGGCTTCAGGTGATGAATTTGACCTGTGGGCTGCTCACAATGCATTGGTACATAAAAAAAGGAGGAAGACCAGCGATTTAACATCAAACCTGCCTGAAGATGAACTATCATTGTACGTAAATGCTTCAGTAATAGGCCTACAAGAAATCCATTTGATGCCCAGGAAGAAATGAAGAAATGAAGTTTACTCGAAACTCTACAACGTGACAAGGAAATATTCTCCTCTACTTGGAACATCTTTTCTACCAAAAGATTGTCTAAGATGTTATTTTTGAGCTCATGGCTTAAGAGTACTAACAAGAAGATATGAATCTCCACTTCTCTGTACAATTATAACTTAATTGAATTACTATTATATTTCTGTGAAATCAATCCTATTTATTATTAACTTCATTACCGTTTTCAAAATATATATTATACATATTTATGGATCAAGATTTGGTTTTCTTCAATTTCTTCAAGTATTAGAAGGTATGGTACTTCGTAATGAAATATAATGTGGTAATGTATTGTTAGCTATAAAGGCGAAATTAACCGATTAATCGCCCTTTTTTGTTAATTTGAAGTAACGCTACAAATGTTCGATGCCAATCCTGCATCATTTGTGGAAACAAACAAAACAAGCATTTCACCATTTTTAAATAAACAATTTTAAGGGTTTCCAACTTACTTACTTTTCAAAGGTATCTATGTAGGGTGTATGGCAACACGTGGGCAAACCTGTGCTACATATTTTACACTTCACAACCGAGTACTTGATTCTATATTTTCTAAAATCAAGCACTGGGCTGTGATGTATAAGATATGTAGCACAGTGTTGCCCAGAGTATGGCAACGGAAAATAAAAGTTGGTTTTAAAAATACTTAACAATTAATACTATGTTTAATGTTTAATAATAAATAATTTATTGCTTAAAGAATAATAGTAATTAAATATTTTCAACGATCTTTTAAATGAAATAAATAAATAATAAAAAACCATATAAAAGAAATAACACTATCGATAATAATTTATCAGATTCATTTATGAATTATAAATGTAAAGAAGATTCTTTACACTTCCATTCATCTGCTTATTACGATTGTTATGTATCATTGAAGGTACATTACTATCTCAGGTACTCATATACAGCTGAGTGAACTGGTAGTCCGGCACCCAATCCCATTCTCGAAAATTACTTGTCGCCATGAATATTCGAACCTGGCACCGGGTGCACCGTAGGCAAGTCCCCAAGCCCCTAAGTCACTTCTACTAATTAATTAACAACAATATAATATAAATAACAATTTACTAATGTTTCTTTTAAAAACTAGCATTAACGAGGAAATATTTCGGTACGATCAGTGCCTGCCTCATTAAAGTGACAGTTCGGTTACAATTTTTTTGAAAGGCTCGTAAAAATTGATGCATAAATGGGTTATTTATGAATTTTCCGGCTCCCTGAGTAATCAAAGGTTAATTTCATAATCCGGTCTGATTGAGCTGAACTACGTACGAATTAAACTAAAATGCAGTCGGTAGACTTTCTTCCCATAATCTATTTATTAATGGTCATTACATTTGTTTCGTCAAAGAAATTTGACAAATTTCCATCATAAATTTTGTAATGTCTGAAAAATAACACCGTGATTTACATTTTATTTGGCCCGCGTTCAGCTGTCAAACATAATTTCTTTATGAAGATCACAGAACAAACCAAATAGTAGTCGGTTGACTTGATATGCAAATTTAAATTTAAAAATTTCGTTCAATAAAACATATTAACCAAAAAACGAGTTGCGGTACGTAAAATGCAAGCATGATTGTTATTCCTCGGGGTATCGGATTGAAAATCGCAGGATATCGAATAAAAAATTTCGCATTCAAACACCTCTTGTAGTATGGCGTGGATATTTTTTTTTTTAACCACAGAGCCACCACCCAAAGCAAAACATCCCCCCGAAACGAGTACACAGTTTCGACACGCGACCCCTGTGAACGAACATTCAAATGGTCTTCGATTGTTCGCATTCACTTTGGCCATTGAGTAAAGTGTGCGCTCCATTAAACTTATTGAGGGTGACAATTGTGTCCTGTTCGAACGCTGTTGCTACGTTATATGAAAGCACCTTGAATTGACACCTACACCCCGTACTACACCCACAAGTAGAACCCTTAATGAAGTCAGCCGGCGAGTGGCGGTGACTCTTTTTGTATGGTCCATGCAGACCAATTGAATTTTTATTTCTGTGGTTCATTACTCACCGACATATCCACTGGCTACCAATTAATCTCCTGTGCATTTTTCATATCACAACATTTAGTTTTTCTCTTTCGTAAAATATAATTTCCATTTGCATTTTAATATTCGGAACAAAAAAAAAACACGATGTTTGGTTGAGTTGATTCCAAAGCTCGTCATAACTTTAAAAACGGTGATTTATTAGTAAAATTGTAATTTCCCAATGCAGTAATTGATCACGAAAATATGCATGGCATCAAATTTTATAATTCTCTAGTTATAACTAGTTTAATAGTACGCATTAACACAAACATCCATTATTTAAAGAGAGATCAGCCCGCTCTATTTGAGAACATTTATAGGATTTAACAGGAAATTCGCAGTGTAGAGCATATAAAGGTTGCCTACAAAGCAAACTAAAAAAACTCATGTTAAAGTTAACGACTCATTAAAGTTTTAATGCGCCATTACTTAATCTTGAAACCACCACCAAAGACGTTATCCACGGACTTTATATCCGAATCTGAGGAGGGAATGCAACAAACTCAATTAGAAAGATAAGTTTCACGATCTTCATAATGATCTTTGGTACTAGAATAAAACACTAAGCTATAGAGATTAGCTAAGGTACTCCTGGCCAAACGGCATAGTTCCTTTCGATTCAGAAAAGGAACAATGATTTGCTGGCTAAATTGAGCTCTAATTCAGGCTGAACTATAAACTTGCCACCTCGATCACATTGAATCCATTGATCAGTCAGTTACTCCCTGGCTGGATGAACCTCTACTCGTTCCTGTCTTCCCAAATAAACTCAATAATAAATGCCTTTCTCCGCTACGGGCACTTTTTTTCTGTGAGGAATATTGCAGACGTGGTAATGATTTCGAAGGCTTGTCATAGTGGCCTCTTCCCACAAAATCATTATCTGATTAGCCTACTGCCCGCACTTGCCAAAGTAGCAGAAAAAACAGTCCTTAAACGACAAGAGGAAAATTTTGATGACAAGATCATTCTTCCTGAGGTGTATTCAAGATGTTAGCTGTATCTGCTTCGAAAGAATAGTGGAAGACGACTGGGAGTTGATGCAAATGATCTCTGTCGTAGCTGCGGTGAGCCAGAAGTGGAGGAGTCAATCTACCACGTCTTGGTCCTATGCGAGTGTCCGGCCCTATAGAGAACGAGATGACGGAAACTGGGCCTTATTTCCTCGATGAAATGGTTTTAGGTTCCAGAAGTTTTTTTCACACCCAATCGGGGAGCACAATGGACGAACAATAACGTCTAAGGGAAGAAGGAGTATAGCATCACCACCCCTTATACCATACCATACCAACACTGTGGAAACTGTCTAAATCAGTCATAGCAAGAAAAGGCTCCTTTGGTTTTAGAGAGCCAAGAGCAGCTTTTGTAGCCTACAACAGCTGATCGGCCAATACATACGCAAGTAGATGTCGAGACATTGATCAAAAAACCTGCAGTTGGATCAAAGTCATGCTGGAAAGAAAATACCTTAAACACTAGTTGACTTAACAGTAACAGTTACAGCTGCGAAAGTTTCTCCATAGAATAGGCTATTATTACCGATTCTCTAGTGTCTAGTGCTTAGTAGCAGATTTCAAACTTTAAGGTCCAACAAGATCTGAGATTACAGTGCGCTGGCAACCTTTCCATCCTTGTCAGAGGCTCATTTGAGGAAAGTATCTCGGAGCTAGTTCAAAATGCCTTGGTGTACGAAAGCAGGTTTGGGTATTTATTAACTCAAATAAAATCAGAATTGTTGCATTCACTAAAAAAAAAGAAGTAAGGACAAGTTATCTATGCTCGTACCGGAGAATCTCCTAAAGTATTCTGTTGAGGTGTAATTTCTCAAAATCTTCCTGGATTAGAAGCTAACTTGGAATGCTCATCTGGAGCCAGAATCTCTCTCTGGACTTGCAGGAGTTTTCTCTAACTGACGTACTGGATGTATACCATTATTGCTAGCCCAATTATTATAAAGTTATCCGACCTGAAAAGGAGGACTGGGCGACGAACAAAGCCGCGGATCCAAAATAGAGCAAGGTATAGGAAGAAAAATTTATAGAGTTCATCCAAATGTTTCATTCTGCCGTAGCATGCACATAACAGCCATTGTGTTCCAGGCGGACACAATTGGTATTGAACTCTTCATTAGAGAAAATATTAGACGGGGATATAAGAATCAACACATATATATTCTCTCGGACAGCAAGTAGGCTCTGTACTCAGTTCAAATCTACTTCAAACTTGTTTGGAATTGCATTCAGTGCTTGGCTAAATTCGGAAACCAGAACAGAGTTAACCTCATTTGGATTCCGGCACACATCGGTTAGGAAGGTATCGAAATGACCAGAAAAGGTTCACAAGCAAACTTCACGAGACCGCATCCATTCGGTGGGTTGCTTTTAAGCAAAGCAAGAATGAACAACTGACTGTGGCAAAAATCGCAAAGTACTATTCGCTGGAATTCGACACCGGGCAACAGACACTCAAAGCTATCTATGACAAAACATTCGGAGAAAAGAACGCCTGATTATTTGAAATTAAGCAGATATCAGACTATCAGTGAGCATCTCTATAGGATTGGTCTTTTTGTGAGAAAAATATGGAGAATTTGTGATGACGCAACACCAGAGCGCAGATCCTCTGGGGACTTGTTCCCAAAAAACTTCGCCACTTTGCTCAAGACTTCAAGGGAACCATCTGAATTCCGACAATTATTACACTTCGAAAAGTACTGAGCTTCATTGAAAGTGCAAGTGTCTAAGTGGAATCATAGATAATTCTCTAGGTTAAGTCAATTCATTATTATATACCATAAGAGCAAATGGTTTTTCTACTCTCAGCTGTTCACCCGACATTCATGCTCGGCCTTGACTACGACTTAGTCTTGTAAACCTAGCGCTGCTTGACTTCTTGCTTACTGTCAAGCTCTAGAACATAAGGAAATCTCTGTAATATTGTACATTAGTCTCAATAAATTTTTCTGAATCTTAATCTGAATCATAGATAATCCTGGGGACGTCACAATAGACCCAAATGGGACTTCAGTAACAGAGTTAAACAATAATAATAATAATAATAATCAATGGCGCAACAGCCCAAATCGGGCCTATGCCTTGAAGTAATGCTAGAGTTACTTCATTTCGAGACCAACGGAACACTAGGAGGTGAAGTGGTCAACTACACGCTCGTCCGTGATTATTACCCTGATTTTAACTCAGGTACTCATTTACAGCTGAGTGAACTGGTAGTCCGGCACCCAATCCCATTTTCGAAAATTACTTATCGCCAAGCAGATTCGAACCTGGAACCAGGTGCACCGAAGGCAAGTGCTCTAGCCACTAAGCCACCCAGACTATCAGAGTTAACCAAACCAACCCTAATTCGAAACCTATCTAGATACAGTAAAGTTTTATTTTGTGTAGAATCGACTTCCGTCAGGTATTTTTCAACTTTAAATAAAATATCAACAACAAGAGAATACTGTGAAAATTCCCCGATTTCCCTTTGGCATTAACAGATAACCCGATAATTAAGGGCGTCTCATTACCATGTCAGAAGTTAATCTGCCTCGAAACTCGAAGGCTCTAAGAAAAATTATCAAAACAAGAAGAGCTCGTTTAAAGTACGTCCTAATTAGACAGGCTCAAAAAAGCAAAAATCCACTTTTATGTGACCTACACAATTTTATCCCATTAAATCTGAGTCTTTTGACAATGTTTTCGTATAGTTTAAATCTTAATGAACGTCACTCTTACTTATCTACCTTTACGGCGAATTTAAATCGATACAAGCAAATAAAGAACCCAACTACTCTTATATCACGTGGGTACTTTTTAAATCCGCCCAAAATTCTTAAATACACTCTTTCAAGTTCTTACCCGAAAGCTGTAACCTTCGCACAGAAAAATATTAATTAACCCTTCAAAATGATGCCATTACAAGCGAGTACCAGTCACTGCATGGATCCTTGGAATTTTGTCCCCATTTAGGGGTAGCGAAACGTTAAGTCGCGTTTTACGGTTAAAATAACTTCGGGTTGTCTTTATGGAAATTGGCTCAATGGGAAAGAAGAAGCGGTAGGCTCGAACTACCCCTTCCAGCCTAAAGTGCAACTGTTAAGTATCAAACAAAAGTGAAATCACTTCCATCTCCTTTAACCGATTTAATAGTCGGACTATAGGCTCCTGCAAGGATAAAAACCGAGACCCACACGATAGAGCTCATTTAATTATAATTTATACCCTACGGTAAGTACATGCTAACATGTTCCCTCATATGCTCGACAATTTCTGCAGTGCTAAGCTGCTTCCCTAACCGGCACGGGAAAGATGTCAAGGGGATGAACAAACAAAAGTGAGCAACGAACCAATAACAAATGGCTGAGAGAATATCTGGACGGGGGTGTAAGACTGGCTGGGATTTAAATTTTAGAGGGTTATTTGCGACGAAGGTAATGAGAATGAAGGACATCTTTGACATATTAATCCGCTCCGTGCCAGGGGATAACTGTTGAGGATCGTAGAAGCAACAGATTGAATATTGAACATTTAATGGAGAGTGTGAGATTTCGCTTAGAAGAACAGCATATTCTGTGGAGAAGTAGACACTTGACATTTAAACTCTGTTTAAGTTGAGAGTTGCCACATATGCACACATGTGTTAGCAAATGATTAGTATAAGCAAGCGGGTAAGCTAATAAAGCGTTTAACCTATATGTTTTAATCTAGTGGAGTGGTAAGTGACTACACGACCTCGATACGCTAAAAGCCTTCAAATCATTAATCCATCAAATAGGCTAATTGTATTGCTGTGTTGGGTATCCTTAATCCAACTTTGCTCAAAAGGCTGGCATACCTGCTACTTTGTGCTATTACGAGGGTAGTCCCAGAAGTACCAGACTTAACAAATAAAACTCAAAAAATTTTAAGATAATGTCTTATTTTTCAATATGTTCTTCTCTTAGGTCGACACAATTTTCCTGACGATCTGCTACAATCTCTTTATAGTGAGAACTATCGAGATCCTCAAAATAACGTTCAAACGCAAACTCCACCTCTTCTCTGTTTGCAAATCTTTTACCACCCAACCATATTTTGAAGTTCGAAGAGAGAAAATAATCTAAGAAGGTCTAAATCTGGCAAATAAGTTGCGTGGGGAAGCAATTCTAGCTTCAACTCATCGATGAAAAATTTGTAAACCTGTTCATTGTCTTGATGAACCACTCTTATTCACTAAATGCGTCCGTTTTTTCATTGATTTCAACACCTTTATTCGCCCTTATGCCAAAAATCCAGAAATTGAATGGCATGCTGTCAAATATTTGACTAAATAAATTTAACGAAAAGTTAAATTTTATTCCGTCGAAATATAGGCACTTTGTATAAACCAAAAAAAGAATGAGGTAAAGAAAAGTTTGACGATATATGCGACAGCATTTTCCCGGGAAAATAGTCAAATATTACTACTGGTACTAGCTTAACCAGTCAGATAATTTAAACTTGTGTCACCAACTAACTGCTTTGGTGTGTGAGAGCTAACATAACTTTAATTGGATATTTTGCATTGCCTGGCATACAGTGTAATACAAGCTATTATTTCTCAGTATGCCATACTGTCAAATATTTGACTAAATAAATTTGACGAGAAGTTTAGTCAAATTTTTTTTTCCAAATAAGTAGTGAGGGGAAAAATAAAATAGCAAGCAAAAAATTACGATTAGGTTCTATCTGACTACATTTCATCATCATCAACGGCGCGACAACCCAAATCGGGCCAGGACCTGCAGGATAATTGTCTGCGTCCATACACTGGTCATACAGAATAGTCAAATATTTGACATAGTGTCATACAAGCTTTCGAAGTGTGACGACTATCTTGAACGAAAGGTTCAAAGAGCACTTCCAAATAATGCAACGTTTCGTTAATCAAATCTCTGAAAAGTTCACCTTGTAGTGATACATACTTACAAGCTTGCAAACAGAGGAATTGATGTTAAGATTTAGAAAAGGCATCAACAAACCATCGTGGTGCTACTACAATACAAATAGAATTCTCTTCCAACTAACAATCTGCGATAAGACTGCAACGAATCTTCTCCAGAACTCACCCGCAACATAAAAGGTTTTTGCCGACATGCACAAAGTGATATTCTTCTGTTGACCTACGCAACAAGGAATGAAAGCCTAATTACGAAGAAATGCCATATTTTCAGTAAAAGACAGCGATCAAGGAAAGAGTATTCAAGTGGAATGTTAATTGAAAAATCATTTTCTTGTCGTACATTCGTACGCGTTTCTGACCGTCTTGTTTTTCTCATCTGCCAGCTTTCGTTGCAATTGTACAGCGTCTGGAAATCTACTTTAACTTATAGTATCGAATAGTGATGACAAAAACAACAGATATTAATCTGTAATTTAATCTCGGAATTTTTCCAAGGCTATTTCACAGGACTTAGTTCCTGCTAAACGTATTACGATTGTAATCTGACGATTATGTTGCAGTTCATTCGCCAGATGAATACAATGCTATTCATATGTTGGGTTAAAACGCTCAGAAAGTTATAGAGAACTCACGATCAGTGATCCCCGATGAACGAGTTTTAAAAAGAGTTCACGAACCGTCGTAATTGCGATCGGTTTACCATGAAATTAGAATCCTCAAGAAGGTCTCAATTTTACAATACACGACACGAGATATTCGAAACATTTTTGCGGATCGTTACTACTGTTCCAGCAATAAGATAGCAACAAGCTTTGTCAGCAAATACCTGAAAATTATCGCTTCAACGCTGAAGTTCAGTAAAAAGATAGTTGAAGAATTTAGCAAAGCTGCACTATGACAGTCTATGGAATGGAACTTGGTAGCCATGGATATTATACAGTGAGATCATACAGACACCAGCCTACGCAAAGTATTCTATGGCACGTTTTTCGCAGATTTTTATCTTTAGTTAAAATCACAACAGCGGACAAAATCTCGCCAGAGGGAAATTGAACAATTTCACGATTTGCTCAAGTTTGCAAAAACGTTTCTTGTACAGGAACAACATTGTATCTTAGAAACACTAAACATTGCATTCATAATTTATATGTCTGGTGTAATGGATATGATCAGGTGATGACGTGTTCAAATCTTCTGCATTATAAAGTTACCTGTCTTGATTTGAATTGCATAAACGAAGATCACATCCACCTTGATGGAGATTTTATTTCATAGCATACTTAATTCTTCGGCTGGATTACATGTACATAGCTGCATTCTGATGGATAATAGAATACCTTAGTGTTCACATTGGTCCAAATAATCATACATACAATCAAACAAGTGCAATTATTAATTGAATTAGTTTTCTAGAAATAGCTGGAATTGTTCGACTAAAGATGACGCTTAGCATAACAATAATGGATAATAGTATGAAAATCTATTCAACCGGAGCTGATTGATTTCGAATAATTTATGTATGGCTGCAGGCACAAATTAATAAGAGTGTCGCACTCTTACAATTAAATTGCAGAAATCCAATAAGTTCTAGCCTTGTTCTCTGTCCCATTTTCAGAATGACTAATAACATGTCAATGGCTTGATTTTGTATTGGCTGGATTTAAAATTAATAGTAACAGCTACTTTATCACAACATAATATAAATGCTGTAAGAGAACCTTTACAATTCTTTCATTTGGTCTATTCTGTTTACAGTCACAAGTCACAATACAATTTTAGCGGAGAGTCATCATTTTAGAAAACCTGTGACTTTTCATATTCTTGCACCAGTCACAATTTTTTCCTTCAAAAAAAAAAAAAAACATCATAAAATTGAGACTAGCAAAACAGGTGATCACATGGCAAGACTGGCAAACAAATTTAACGTTTCGTGATGTTTCAATACTTCAATATTGGAAAAAATTGAATGTTTGTTATATTGTTGCTGCTGCTGTGGCTATGGCAAATGGTGCTGCAAATGGTGCTGAGTTGTAGGGCGCTATCTCTGAAAATGCTGAAATAGTGACAATTTAAATAAGCTTTAGAGGGGAAATCTGATCCAACTTTGATCCCATTTTGATATTGGATCATCTCTTTATTGTCGTTTTCAATGTAAAACTAATGATCTTGATCCAGTTACAAAAACACACCTATTACTACTAGTTCTGTCTGTACGAAGGTGATTCGAAAGTTTTTCGTCGTTGTTAGAGTGAGTAAACACATGATTTCCTTCGAACTCAACACACATGGGCAAACTTTTTTCAAAACATTTGAAAACTGGTCAAAATAAGCATTTGTTTATGCAAGGACCTCCATATTTGAAGTAAACGAGCCACTTTTTTAGGATCAGAAACAGGAGAATATCAGTAAGTGGTAGATGTGAATAGTTTTTCAACGGGAGTATTTTAGCAACGGTAACACAATTTCCTCCTTGCCAAATGAAGATGTTTTGACCTAATAGCATTATTTGTTTAATACTTTCCATTGACGGTGTTGCCTTTTTGATATATGATCAACACCACCGCCTTGTGAATCCAGAAAAATTGTGTGCATCATCTTCCCAGTACATACTGTGATTGCTTTCTTTGAAGCGTTTTAACTCGACTCCATCAAATGCTTGAACGATTGTTTCATCGTTGGCAGTAACCAACCGCCTTAGAAACTCAATCAAATTGCGTTTAACAATGTCTAAGCTTTCCTGCATTTTTGACCGACTAGCGCTATTCATATGCAAATTTAAACTTGGATGATTCAAGGCTCGTAGCTCCCAAACCCTTTGACCTTTTCTGGCATGGTCACCTCATTTGTTCGACCACTGCGTTGTTCGTCTCAACAACTCGTACAGCCCCGTCTTAAGGTGCAATCTGGCTGGAACTGCCGACCGTCGCGGACAGCAGTAACTGTCAACCTTTGCACTCACAACCGTCAACTGCCGAGCAGTCGCAAACAGACAACACAGCTTGTTTTGGCCTGTAAGAGTAATCTACTGCCGGCAGGTTTTGCTAACCGCGACGGTCGGCAGTACCTTTAACTCTGCACTCCAATATTATGGAGTATGGAAGTAGTTATCGATTATTAAAAGTCACTGAGAGCGTTCGTTATTGATGCTGCCAAACAAACACTAAACAACCTAGTGTCTTCAAACTTCAAACTAAAACCTTATAAGGTTGGTACTTTCTACCTTAGTATTTTATATTACGTATTGTATACGTCAGGTCGAGTACTTCGGGGACTATCCACCTATATCATACCGTATGCATTCCCATAATATTACGCTACTAAACCGTATCATGAATGGATAAAAAAGGGTTTTTCCGGAGCATTATGTGTACCTACTTTCTTAATAAATTTCTTAAAATTAAAAGGCAACCTTACCACACCAATCTACCGCTATTATTAAACTGAACACTAAATAATTAATATCAAAGCTGCAGCGAACTCACTCTGAATCCTACTGCAAATAGCGTTTAATTATTCGCACTCAGGAGTTCTTAAGAAAATTTCAAGTAACTCAAATTAATCAAATAACGACGAAGTTTTCATTCTCGTAGCCAGGACGAAATCCTTTCGGTGCGTTACAGAAGAGCCCGAAAAAACTTTCGGAAAGGTAGCAAATTTTATCTTTTTTTATGGGTTTCCCTTATGGTAGGTTATTTATTATTTATCAAGTATTTTTCCTTGAGATTCAATTCACTTTTTTTTCACTTATACAATAGAAACTTCGGGACGGGTTCTACTTCGTGAACCTGTCCAGGCTAAGAAAATTAACACTTTAAAACCGATGGAGGTGAATACGAAATGTGTATTATCACGTCTGATTAAAAACGTGATCTCATTGGAATCTGTGATTCGAACTTTTTGACTTGTCATATGTCGTCCATGTAGTTCCTTCCTGTTATTTGTATTTACAATTTCAACCGAAACGAGTGTTTGGTTAGCTTCCTTCTTAGAATTTATATACGGAAAAGAACTGAAGACTTTCTTATCCTTTCGAATGTCGCAGAGTATTTTTCGTCTCAATCAAGGAGAAAATGGGGAAATCTTACACTGGCGAATTGCATTGTCCCGTGCGGCGACCTAGAAAAATTTCATTCATTCTTTTCAGGAACTTTTACAAATAGTAATCAAAGTTCTAGGTGCAACATGTCCTTATTGTTCGAGTTGTTTACTTCGGCGATTTCTGTTCCTCCGTCATAGGACTTTTCCCTTTAAATTCTTTCCGTAAATCTTATTGTAGGTTTCGCTGGTTGCCTTGCTACTTTTGTTACGTGACTAAATATTTTATAAACTTAAACCTTCCGTGATTTCAACGATAAAACTACAGCAAAATACCGAAAAGGATTTTCGAATCAAAGCTTAAACTCCACACACCTACCGGAGTTCTTCCATTTTTTTCTCTCTACAGTACTACCAAAAAGGACAAAAATATTTTCTAGACAGGGTGTTCTTTGTGTTGGTCCTTTTGGAAATCGGAAACGAAATCTCATTGAAATATAACACACTGGAACTCGTTCACCCTATCTCTTGTAAACGGATACCATCACCAGCCACCCAGGACTACCACTTCGGAAAATTTCGTTATCCTTCCCGAAGGATATTTGTTGCGATTTTCGCGTGGTTCTGAGGGTTGTTATGTCGTAGCTAGGGATGACAGACGATTTTCCCTTGTACGATCTGATGATAAACAACATTTGAAAGTCATGAGGCTTCTCAAACGACAAGAGTTTTCCGCTTTTCGGATAAGGAGATGCACTTCCGGAACATTTTTATTGCGGACAGGACGTATTGTATCAATTTCGGTACAGACATTATCCTGTGTAGATGAATTACTTATTCCAATATTGACCTCAACTGACGTCCTTTCCTGTTTATTTAATGGATTCCGTTACTGATTTCTGATTGAAAGTCGTAAAAGGATTCAACTTCATACATACATGGATTGTGAATAGAAGAGGAAGTTTTTGGGTACTGGAGACTACAAGTTCTTGTTCCGATTTCAATTTCCTATTTGGACAACAAATTTTTGGTAAAGTCTGATTAAAGGCTGTTTTTTAGGTTGAGTATTTTCGAGGCCGAAATTTTAGCCACTATAGAAATCAATATCATTGTAAATTTTTACACAAAATTGTATTAACACGCAATTATTTGTTGAACCATTTAACTCCTTGTATTGTGTCCTGGTCGGCGTAAAAAAGGGGAAATTTTTTGATTTTGGAAAATTCTCTTTCGAAAAATATTTGTATTTGTTAGTAGCTTGTATATCCCGAGGTTTGGTTTGTTTGTCCTTATTAAATATTGCGAATAGCATAAGGTCCAGCCATTTCCCGACAGATAGCGTTATTTCAGCATTTTTGGATCGGTCAATTCTGCATCCAACTTAATCATGTAGCCTTACCAATAAGATTGCAAGGACGGTATATTTTATTCCGCTGAAGTGTAAACAACATATTTTTCATAGAATTAAACATGTCGAGTTTCGTGCTAAAAAAGGAGTATTTATAGCGATTTTTACGCATTTCTTTTTTCAAGAAATATCTGCACCTGAAGCACATAAAAATCTTGTGGAGAGTTACGGCGCTTTAAAAGTTATGAATTTGATGGTAAACATAGAGATATGTATAAATAACGGAGACGGTGAACTTATTCTACTTTCAAAAAAGACGGCTCATATGGTATGTGTTATGATAATTAAGACAAAGTATAAAATTTGTCTTCTAAAAAGTAATTAATGGTTTGTATGTTCAGTCATTTTGTGTCTTAGCAAAAAGCAACTACTGCATGAACTGGCCCCGGTCTACCCTACTTTAGAAGTGGAAATGAACCGAAGTTAGTTTATGATGGTGTTTAACTAAAATAGGCTTTTAAATCACTTCAGATCTTCTCTATTGATACTGTGATCTTATATTAACATTATCGCCATAATCATCAATCAACGCCGGTTTCAAAATCACCGCCATTATCCTGATTTTTATAAAATACTATTTAATATACGAGTAATTCTTGAATAGTCGATCGCAATGTGCACGATGTATTGATATTAAACTGCATCTCACGATGCTATGTACATTAAATTAAAGTTCGTTCAGACATTAAATTGCTGCAATAAATGCAGAATGTTGTGCGGTATGAATTTTGAAAATCTTTGAAATCAATTTACGATAGCAAATTGTGCCAAGAATGTGATCAACATTGGCAAGAAAGCTTTTGGAAAATTCAAAAGTGATGAAAATCCTCTTGAAATGACTTCAGATTGCCGTCTCGCCAGAGTCTCATTTCCAGATCTATTTATTGAAATGGGTTTTTTTCCAATATTCTTCTAGATGACGAGATAATACCGATCTTGTCTTACTCGAAAATAGGACGCCAGCTCTTATACCGTGACATTAACATGCAGCAACTAATTAGTGCATCAGGTATTTGAGCATTAGTAGCCGCAGCATTCGAACATGATTTATGTAAATTAGCAACACCTCTTACCTGACTATGCTACTACCTGATGGTCTTGTATAAATTTCTATTAGTTGGATTTCATGTCACGCTAATGGATGTGTCAGCTCAGTGATCGATTTATAATCGAAAGACTGATCTCAGAGCGTGACTGCATAAAGTGAGGGTGGGTCAATATCAATACCAAACTGCAACCTTACAAGCATCTTAAAGTTGAATTCAATCCGAAAAGCTAAGTAATTCAGATGGTGTGCGAATAAGTATAGCTGTATTAATTTTAGATAGGTAGTAGAATAATAGCAACAATTTGATTTTAATGAATGGGCATTAGTAAAATAATCATTTTTACAACTTGAATTATTCAACCAAGTGGAATTATTAATGCTGGCCGTTTTTTTACCATGCACTAAATGTAATTATTCAAACCGTTAAGAATTCCTAAGTGCAGAGTAACAATGATAATTACAAATCACGTATAATTTGTTATTTGGCTACTGCTGCCCAGTTGTCAGCTGGAGTCACTAGTACCATAAATCACAACTCTACACTGTTTACATTATAACGAACATCTCGTTTAGAATGAAGATAAGTAAGTACATAGTTGTTGTCTACAATTTCATCAATAAAATTGACATGTTTTGCACAATTTAAACAAGGTCGAAACAATTTAAGTAAGAACATTTGAAAAATGGGCAGATCCTCTTATCAGCCTTGCACAGGAAGCTCATCGAATGGTAAGAAGGCTGATGCAATCATCTGAACCACTGCAAACAATCGAAAATATTTTCTTAGTTGGACCATATTCTATAACCTTCAACGAAGGGATCTCACTAACATAGTTGCTATCATGAGAAGACTAAATGAACAGATTTATAGAAAATAGGCGCGTACCGCGGCTACGCTTACGATTTTTTCATGCTATAATACTGACTATCGTTACTCTCATCGCTTCCATTTCTCCCGTTGCTCCGTTGCTAAAAAAAATAATTGTTTTTCATTCAAATGGGATAAGACTTCAAAGGAAACATCCCAGGACTATTCTACATGATCCCTAAAAGTTTTATCAAAATCGCTTGAGCACCTTAGGAGTTCATTGGGAACAAAGGCACATTCCTATATATATATATATATCACAAATATGCGAATCAAATTTCGGGAATAAAATTATGTTCTCGACCTGTCCGGTAGTCTCGAGAATGTAAATGCAAAATTTGGGAGGGAACGAATCATAGGTGTAGATTTCTATTCGCCCCAAACATTGACTTGATTTTACTTTATATAGTATATTAGATGAAAATCCTAAGTTCTCTAATACGTGACCAATGCTGTGAAGAGGAAAAGTGCGCACATTACTGTTTGTGTGCATAACGAGAGAGGAGCTCAAAGATCTTCACCTAGTCAAGGTGATGCACTTTATCAAGAAGTCGAACCGACTTGAGAAAATTGCAATGAAGCAGTCAAGAAAGTTAGAAACTAAGAATTTGTATTCATTAGGAATTAAGAATCCGGATTCCTTAGGAACGAAGAATGTGGAATCCGTTTTCCTACCAGAGGTCTTGCAATTAGTGAGGATAACGAAAAAGGCCGTTTAGAGACTGGGGACTTGCTGGGCCAACTTTGGTCGAGTGCAAAAGATGCGCTGTCTTGCTGCTTGTTCCCCCTCCCCGCACGAAATAACAAAAATAAGAATCTGGACCCGTCAAGTGAATTTTGAATGAAACTCAACCGGTTTCAGGAAGGACGAAGTCTCGTTCACTGATTCAATATAATGACTTCTGCAAAAGTGAAGGAAAAGAAGAAAGCTTTAGGTATCCACTTTGTGCGTATCCCCAGCTAACCAGCTATAGATTCATATCAATCAGCAGCTACTTCTTTTCCAGTTTCGGCGACATGGCTGAAACAAGAATTAATGAACTAGCCAAGTTTATTCGCACCTATGGCTGGTTCGACTAACTACTCCTCTGTAAAAATATTGTACTACGATAACTAACTTAACCGGTATGGGACCTATCACAATAGTCCAACCTAATGGTCTAAGCGAGTGCATCCATAGTTTGGATAACCTAACCTAACCTAACCTTCACAGATATTTTGTGTTTACTTTATGAGGATCGAAGGATGCGAAGAACTTCGCTAAGAGGTTAAATTGACCTGGTGTAGAGGATATATTATTATACAAAATCCGTAACTCTAATCTTTCACGATAATTTATTTAAGTTAGTGTATGGAATCTGTAGGAAATTGGACCGGCATGACTGCAACAAAAATAAAATCTTTCATCATCAAGCAGATGATGTGTGTTCTGTAGCCATCATATTTCTTATTGGCTCGTTTATGATAAAATGAAACAAATCCAAAGTTCCCCTGATATTTTATTCAAATACATAAAATTCCAATATACCTAACATCCCGAAAAATACTCAAAAGCCACTTTTATAATTAGCCTCTAAGAAAATATTCGTAATCAGTCTTTCATTCATTAAAACTCCTTTCGTAAAACTTTTCAACCCTCTTTAAATCACTTCACTGTAATAAGATCTACATTAAAAACAATCGCAATTTGACGCCGTAAAGAAGATTGTCGAAAAATCCAAACATAGTAGCCCTGAGGGCAACATAAAAGGACACCGATTCCTGTAGACAGCTTACACCAGATTACATGCCAAAATATTTCCCGGAATTCAAGTTCGTCCCAGATGAGCCACTTGTAGCTTCCGGCGTCCTTTCCAGCAACAAACTCAATTGCTTCATCTCAAGAGAATACAATAATCGTATTGCATAACAGAAACAGTAACATAGCTGGTATGCGAGTCACAATCATAGACGACAGGTGTAAATTATAAGTGCAGTCCGTACGTCTAACATCGATTCAGCTGTGTCACAGTATGTAAATGTTTAAATTAAGTATGTACACAAGCTTTACGCTGAAATTTTTTTTAACATTTTTCAAACAACAATATTCACCTTCACCCCCTAACCTTTCACAATTTTCACCTACATGTTTGCCTGCAAGAGTGAACTTCCACTCCTTGGGTTGAAATTTTGTAAGTCCTTTGCGAGAGTACACCGATAGCTGTCATCAAGGTGATCAAAAGACAAAAAAAAAACCCTGGTGTGGTGGTGGGTATGTGGGGCTTGAAAGTTGATATACTTTGTAGGGGGTAGATTTTCTGGGTGGATGTGATACCTCAACTTGCTTGTTTGCCTGCCGTTGAAATCTGTCATTTGCTTGTGGCTTTTACCGCAGCGACGTTCACGATTAAGTGCCGATGAACAGTATTGAAAGTACAGGAAACACAGGTACGGAGAGAGTAGCGAAATTCCGTTTCGAACAACAAATTGCGGTTAGATTAGGATGAAAATCGGATTATTGGTGTATGCACTCAGGGATTTTGTCGGTCTCGAGTGCAATTTATTGCCGAATAATTCGATAAGGTCCTTTTTGCCTTTTATCTTCTTATCATCCCCAGAAAAGTGAAACAAACGAATTTTATCTCTTCGACATGCCATTATCAACGCGGACGAAAATCCTTTTCACCCTGCAGCTGTAATCCCGTAAAATCTAAAATCCAAATAAAATAATCATCCCCTGTACAAAGTGGGATTTTCATACGAGAGTTTCTAGGTAGATGTCGAAGAATATCGGAGAAAATCTTTCAGATAAACAGAAGAAAAGGATCAATTGCCGGGGTATATCCTTTTACACGAAATTCGTGGTGTTTGCTTTAGTGCTGGCTTCGACCCTTTGACTGTTAACCGATACGTTCATCGTTTATTCGCCCCAAAAGAAAATTGAATTAAAGTCTTAATGTAATTCGGCCTCAAAGATTTATCTGTACCAACGGTGGGTGGGGTTTGGGGGGTGGGCCGTTTCACATACATACCTGTTCCTTATGCGGATCATAACAAATTCAAATTGTGGTAAATCGCAAAAGTACAACCGACATGCTAATTGGCAATAAAGGCACATCCACATGCTTCTTGTTAATTTCTAGTCAAACTTATGCTATGTGCACTGCACAGGGACTCGTACTATAGTGCAAATGTTTGTGAGTTTGAGCTTTCATGTCACTAAAATCCTTTTACCACATGAAGATGTCATTTAACAGACCTACAAATTAATGATCCGCCAGGTATATTTTCAATGGTAACGTGATTGCGTGACATTAAATGTTTGCCGCTTCTCCAAAACTTCGACTATCATTTTTAAGGGGTAGTTATGCAGTAGGATTTTTTTTTACTCTAGACTCTACCTGAACATCGTTTCATTTTTCCTTATTTTCTATCTTAACTTGTGACTTTTGTCGGAATTTTAACTGGTATGCCAACTGTTATTTTGTAGGTATGGCGACAATCGTACAACTAGACCGTAGCACAGGAGTTCTTATTCCGGAAACATCGCCGGTTAAGTTTTACAAGAAACCTTAAAGGTATAAATTCGCAGGAAATAAAAAAAAACATGTTGAGAGCTTAGTACAGAAGATGGAATAAAATTAATTCGAATTGGTGGGGCATGCTGTAATTGATAACCACGTTTCGGTAGAAATTGTTGTAATCGCAAATTATAGGAAAACAAATTGACATTCCTGTATACAATTAATCTACGTGGAATATCATATATTGTATATGTTCGGAAGGAGTCCCAAAAGTACCTGACCTAACCAAGAAATACGACAAATTTATTATCCTTTTAGGACGATACCACCCAGCAATGTTCTATACCGTCTTTATAAACTGAGAAAAATGATGTTCTTATTATTAAAGATTGCCTTTCATTCAACGAAGTTCTTCGGATTAATGCAAAAATCATTCCAACAATGAAGAAAACCTTCAAATAGTTTTTTGATATATGAACTGTAAATTAATACTATGATTCTCATTTCATTACCAATATTTTCATCATTATTTAATTTTTCATGGTAACTTCTACGGTAGAAGCAAATTTGATTAAATGTTAGTTGGATTTCGTGTTGGGGTTTCACTCCACTGACGCGGGATACAACAAACATTTCTTCAAATTTGCTTCTATGGTAGCTTAACATGAAAAATTCATTAATAAAAAATTGGTAAAAAAAAAAAATTAAATTGCTGTTAGCGGTATTCGATTTCATGCCTTTAGCGTTGAGCTTCATATATCCTAGCGAATAAAGAAAAATTACACCGAATTGGTTGAAAGATTGGATGATCGTCAGTGCCACCTACCTTTAGTATAAGGATGCGATGTCAAACATTTCAACCAGGTTCGAATCTCCTTGGCAACAAGTAATTTTCGAGAATGGGATTGGGTACCGGACTACCAGTTCACTTAGCTGTAAATGAGTATCTGAGTTTAAATTGGGGTAATAATCACGGACGGGCGCGTCGCTGACCATTTCACCACCTAGTGTTCCGTTGGTCTCGTAATGAAGTAACTCTAGCATTACTTCAAGGCATAGGCCCGATTTGGGATGTTGCGCCATTGATTATTATTAAGTGATTTCATACTCCGGCTTTGACCGCGTCCCGGAATATGACCCAATTACGTAATTCATGTGTTATATGTGGTAGTGTTGAAAGCATTTTACCGTGTCCCTATTTCAACCGCTTCCCTAACTTAAATCTGAAAAATACTAAAAAGACTGTCTCCCGATTTTTTTTTCCTTTTATTGGTTGGGAGCCTAAGCCACCCTGTTTTTCGAGAGACCTCCAATGTCGATAAGAAGGACCTGTCGCGTGATTCGAAGTTAAAATCATTTCATTACAGAATTTGGTTGGAAAAATAAGACTAAGTTAAGTGAAATGAGTTGTTCCAGTAGTGACCATAGCAATGCCCGTAAAAATATTTTTCGTCTTTCAGAGAAAACGCACTCTTTAGAACAAATTAAGTTCAAACGTTGATTTTTCAACATATTATGGCTGTTACGTTTAACTTATGTTTAAATTTTGTTAACCATTTTTTTTAATTTTAGATTGCTTGCCGTCCGAATATAAATGTCTTGATGGAAGATGTCTGCCCTCTGATTACCGGTGCAACGGCCGTCCTGAGTGCCCAGATGGGGACGATGAAACCAATTGCCGTAAGTACATACAATTTATTTTGGAGCTATCGAAACATTACGTGATTTCGACTTTATTCTATAGTTTTATTTTTTTATATTAATTTGAGCATTCCTAGTATCTATTTAGTTTTTATATTTATTGATCGAAGTAAATTAACTTTAAATTAGGGATAATGTTTAATATTTTAAAACTAGCAAACTTCTCAATATTGTATCTTTTTTCTTCTCCCAATGGAACCATATTAAATCTAACTATTCACCATACTGTTGGATAACATTTTGTATTCGGAAATGGTTGTAAATAATACCAAAATGCACCCATTCACACTGTAAATAAAATCAACAATATTAGCAACGAAATGTAATGAGCATTTATGCAAGGATGGAACGACATGTATATATCGGGATCAAATATGTGATAGACAGGCCAATTGTCCTGACGGGGATGATGAGGAGGACTGTAAAGAAGGTACTTACTAATTATAATTAATATTGGTATATTCTTTATATTTTCAATTATTGTGCTTACTATGAATGATTGGCTATGTTTGTATTTGTCTCATCATCGAAACAATAATATATCACCAATCTCTTTTATCTCATCAATTTTATATCAATCACAATATTTATTCTCTTATCATGCTGCTCGAAATAATTTGTGAAATAAAAAGTGATTCCACAGCTTCGTTATTATTGTCCGGAAGGGAAATTTACATGTGCTGATTTATCGTGCATATCGATTGTTGGACGTTGCGATGGTAAAATTGATTGTCCACATGATCGTGCTGATGAGGAAGATTGTCGTATGTGTCAAATTAACCCTTAACAAACTAATCAATAATATTTATAAGTTTAATGTAAAAAGAGATTTTTTTTCGGGCCAATACTAACCAAACTAACGTATTAATTTTATTGCAAATCTTACTAAAAAACAACAGCCTGCTTGTATAATAAATGGCAATGCGATGATGGAGCCTGTATATCGTCGGACTTACGATGCAATGGAAATATTGACTGTCCTGAAGATGCTTCAGATGAAAGGAATTGCGATGGTAAGTATTTGCTTGATAGTCCCGTAAAATTTTAGTAGATATTCGGATCTTAAAGATATTCAGGTAAGAACAGCATGGTAATAATCATAGTAATCTTTCACGTTTATCAGTCATAAATTACACAAAATCAATCATATAATATTTCTTTCTACTTTTCACTTATAAGTAAGAAATGGAGGAAGTAAATTAGAAGTAATGCTTCGTAATCAGATTTCATACTTTATATTTTTATTAATCGGTAATTTGTATATTAATGGAAAGTGGTAAAAATGTAGGGTTCTGATCGCACGATCGAAAAATTCTATGTACATATCTTCGTCTCTAAACCTCTTTAATATCTCAGAGAAACAACAACCTAAATTGGCAATTTAATAATTTCCAAGTAGACTTCAATTGCGAGTTATAAAGTTGCTTACACATGGACCTTCTAGTAATTTTCAAGAAAACCATATCATTGCAACCTGGATAATAACCGCTCAACTGATATTTCGTCGTTCGAAAATGCCCCGATTTTGCCTCGATGAGTGACGATTTTGTATGGGGACCGATCCATGACGTCACTAATCGGGGCAAAATCGAGGCATTTCTCACGACGAACTGTCATATGTGCGCGGCTTGAAATTAAGTTGGCGCTGAGCATATGCAATTTGACAGTTTCGAAATAAAAAGTTTATGAAATGTTTTCTTGCCACATTTCAAGAGATTCGTTTTCTTACGATCATATCGTTTTGACGACATAGTTTAAAATAATTGACATTTAATTTTTTTTTTTGGTATGTCTTCTTCTTTACGGTATGTGTCTAAAGCTTTCGTGAAACTTGAATTCTAGCATGTTTTTCACAATTTAGGTCTTAATGTCCAAATTGAACATTTAGATAAGACCAATATGATCAATGGTTGAACACAGGCGTGAACGCAAAAAATTGTTTCGGAGGATTTTTCAGACAAGAACTTATTTGGTGGGGGGAGGGGGGTTTCACATAAATTTACGCGTCGAGTATATGTAACATTTAGTTATGCGCTTGTAATTACATCATTTCGGGGGAGGGGGTGGTTTGAAGAACTAGTGCGAATGGACTTTTTTTTTGTTTTAGGTCACCACATTCAGTGTCTCAAATTGTGAACTTAAAAAAAGAAACTAGTTCGTTCGCGACGGAAGCGGGGACCCTTTTTAGGTTCCCTACATCATTTATCACCAACCCTTTCTCACTAACTGCAAACTAGAATAATGAACTAGTTCGCGAGAGCTCGCACCGAATGTGATGACCGAAAAAAAAGGCCCACACTTCCCTCGCGAACTGAACTAGTTCTTTCTTTCTACTTTCTACAAACAAACTTGGACGGAAATTCACTTCGAAACGAACTAGGACCGGAATTCACTTCGAACTAGTTCGTTCATTTCACTTATTTGAAAATGTATCCATGAGTCCTTCAAGTAGCTGCCATACAAACATCCAGTAAGGAAAATGGTCTTAACTTATTACATCCTTCACAATATTTACAACAATAAGTGTAAGTGAACAAAAATCTACCAAGAGTCTCGATCCAACTGCATGATGTTTCGTTGTGGTGATACCTAAAGAAACCTTATTTGTCAGGTTTTTAGCCAACTTCAAGACCAGAATTCCAACCAAAAAATAATTAAGATGCGCCCAGACTGTAAACATAATTTTAAGAATTGCAGTATTGAATTACTCTTAAAAGTGAATCAACCTGGTTGAAGAAGACTTCCTTAAACAATTTTCTTTTATTGTACGAGTGTCGAGTGCCCCTTCTTTGGATCGCTCCGGACTACTCTCGTATGTAAAACTGAAAACATTTCTTTTCAATACCAAGAGTAGTAGAAAACATTCCGGAGAAATAGAAAAAAGCAATTTTAATTCCCAGTCCCCGGCCATAGAAGTGTACGAGTAAATCGGATGATTTTTAGTGCATGCACGTCACGCTAGACACTAGGATTGAATTACATGCAACCTGTTAGCCGTTATACTTCTTAAACTCATGATGTTGCAGGTACTGTACTACACCTTTGTAAGAGGCAAGCTTCAAACGTTTGCGTATAGCTGGTAGCTAGCTTCCACCTGTAGTAGGGTTGCTCTTTGTCATGTCATTGCGGGATCTCAAATTGTCGTTACGTGTTAGATTGCATTTATCTTGTTTTTGTTATCTTCTGCGGTTTTCCCACACGTATGCTCCCAGGGCTAGATAGTGTTCGTAAGCAACAAGTTAGCATGATTTAAATACCACCGACGATAGTGGAATCTACTGAACGCTCCAGGAGCACCCCAACATGTGAAGGTAGCCAATTTCCGGTAAAATTTCAAATAGAACATCAATTACTCCTCTCAAATATTCAAAAGGATGAAAATTGGAGCGGTAGTAGGTGCCAGCTTTTCGGGGAAATAGGTGGAAGTCGGGTAACAACTTTAAGATGAAAACGTATTCGACGGTTTGCAGGAGATTCAACTGTATTTGTAGCGGATTCCGGCTGATTCGGTTAGGTAAACTTGCCTTGGTTATGGGTTTGCTTGGCGTTGAATAAAATATCGAAAATTCGGTACGCTGTCAGCACCAATACTCATATTTGGCTTGCCGTTTGATGCAGACCAGGTTTTCAGATTGTCTGCCTTTATTGTGGAAGGTGTATTGGAGAATTTATTATTTATCTTTTGTAATGCCCTGTGATTGCATGTTAGCTATTCCAATGCAGGTATACGATGTGTTGTGGTTTCAGTCAGATTGGAATCGATTACATGGTTGTGCAATTTTAATTCCGAAGGGCTCGGATATTTTACTAATATTCAGGAAAATGTGAATGTAGATGGTCTGATTAAAATTTCGTAAAACTACACGAACTTAGTTAATTTATCAAGAAAAGCTCTACTTACATTGCGCCACAGACTTGGATGAATTCGCAAACATTAAGGTAGACATGTTGCTGCAGTTTGTCAGACTGGCAGGGTGGTTTACCTTAGATGTGTTCTTGCGTTTTTCTCCTCCGTATACTCCGTGGGATCACATGGACCCATTGCTGGTCTGTGTGCTTGTCCGTTGCAGCGGCCACCCTTATCTAACCTAAGCTAACACTGAGGTCGTCGATTCAAATTCCACCTCGTCCATACGTGGTTTTATCACTTATGGTCGAAGTAAAAACAATAATTGAATCTATAACAATGTCTCAGAGTACTGATGGGCTTATAGTAAGTACGTATCTGGAAATAAAACATCTCAAATACTTATTAGAGGTCGGAATTCGAAAATTAAATTAAAATCGATACTTATACCAGAATTCAGGATTAGTTGGCTAATGGAACAGAGTCAAGGAGAGCAATCATATGAACTCGGTGTTATGTAGTAATTTTTATAAAGTTCAAGTTTATATGCGAAGGAATTGTATAGACAAAACACACGTAATTCTAGGCTATACTACACTCAACTCATCACCAAGTAATTTTCCATTCATTATTCTTAAGCCAAGTATTTTCTAATAATCTACTTGAAATTGGGATAGATATTAATACCAATATGAAAATGATATAGAGTTCCAATGTCGAAGCAATGAATTTCAATGTGACAACGGGCAATGCATAAGCCTTAGTCAACACTGTGACTACACCTACGATTGTTCAGATTACACGGACGAAAGAGACTGTTGTAAGTAATACGAGCACCTAGCAATGATAAGAAATCATATTTTGTCTTTAATTCAATGTTCGCATCTTCATACCTACAGGGTGTTTGAATCAAGTTGAAATAGTTAAAATTAGGAACAACTATGCCGGTAATAAGATTTCACTCCTCTCCTAGTGGCAATTTTTTGCATTTGCACTTTGCATTTTACTGTCAAAAATGTCGGAAAGGCTACAATCAACTGAGCAGTTCGTTCAGGAGAAGAAAAGGAGTTTGTATATATGGCAACCCTTCTTTATAAGACTACCTACAGAAGTGGCAGATTTTTTGTTTTTAAGATTCTGCGAGGTGCATAAGGACCCAGTTTGCACCCAGCATTCGGATCGCGGCCTATACTTTAATTATTTAGGACCCCGGCTGTAAACACTGTATTGGCGACCGGATCTAGCGTCATTTTGACCTAAAATAATACTTTTGATTTTTTTATTCGTCCTAAAATTGTAATATACAAAAGATACAACAATTTGTCAAGTCATGTGTAGAGTGCGTCCTGGTATAAGATACCACAAGAGATATTTAGTAATAGTCCCTGAAATTATTTATGCACATCTAAATACGACCCAACTCAATTTTAGGCCTCTATCGGTGTAAACAGTTGGCGATTCGACCTTCTTTAGTTCACGATAACTGACTCAATGACAACTGTCCATGTCCTTAATGGCAGTAGCAAGAATAGTGATTGATCCCAGTCGTGCAGGTGTTTCGCACCAGAAACTCCTCTGGCGTCTAAAAACTTTCCAAAAAATTCTTCAGACTTGCCAAGCTTTATACGCTCACGAGTATACTATCCAGTACATTTCCTGAAGAACAGTAAACACTAGGCAGTCTTTCATTCCCCGCCATTATAGACGCTTCCCTCCTATTCCACAACTCAAAATCGGTATATTACTTAGATGTGCAACTGCAATAAAGACTCACCTCATAAGTTATTTCACTGTAAAAAAAGAGGATTGGTATAGGTGGGATCATCACCGTGTTCAAAAGATGACTACAGTTTGCTATAAGACTCGAATTGGATGGAACGCTGGGATCTCGTTTAGTCTGAACAGTTTTCCAGAACTATAATATAATCAATTGGTAGGTTAGTGGAGAAGTCAAACAAAATCGCGAATAGATTTGGCAAACGTTCAGATATATTTTGGTTTCCTTTTGCGCTCAGGAAGAGTTTAGGCGAAAAAGTTGAAATTTGGGTAGGTACTTCCGTTCGTACATAGATGGCGTTATTTTGAAAATAGGTAAACATGTATAATATTACCACCGGGCAGCGAATCTAAATAAATCGAAATACAACTTGAATCGAGCACCCTGTATAAAAATAGAAAAACCGTGAGAGTTGCAAAATGCAATGCACATTAATCGTATGATTGACAACCCATATGTGTCATTTGTTTCTGTCCTAGTCTACATCAAAATTCAAAACTAAGAAAAAATTTGTATATGCATCTTCATTCGCCTTCTTCTGATTCTGATCTGATGTGTTACTTAAAGTCACTTGTCTATTAGTCAGTCTTGTGAAGATTGAGATGAAACACGTTAGTAAAATGGTATAATGCACAAGGGAGCATTTTCGGAAAGAACATAAAAAAAATTGGTTGCTGTGAATATGTCATGTTCATTGAAACGTATGTGATAGTCAGACACGTGTGTTTTATTGATCAGTTTTAAGTTGGCGGCTTGTAAAAATTTCAACAATGTCAATTTATTTACTTGTTTCTTTGTGAAATATTTATTCATGTTAATTAGTTGTGGTTGTGGTGTTTGTACAATTTTGTTTTGGAGTAGGTACCTACATAACAATTTAAGTAACATTTATTTCATTTAATCCATGATTTTACTAATTGCTTTAAAAATATTTTCGGATTATGGTTTCATACGTACTAAATAATGATCTTTGATTGTAGACAAATTAATGATATTAATTACAGACTATTGCATAAAAGACTTTAAGCCACCCAAAATTGGTGTGAGAAAATTAACCTAGAAACCAAAAGCATCACAAGTGGATCACGAACGATTCATCTAGGTGAATTCAATTACGATTCGTATATGAATCGTTCTAGCTTGTACTCGCCCGCGTAGACCATATAGTTAAGCAGATAACTCGTGGCTGAAACATCAAGGTGCGCGGATATCAGTATCAGACACTGTCTTACAGGGTCAATATGCTAAAAGGCTCGGTTTTATCTCTAACAAGTCTGTATAAGTTGCCTGGATGAGGATGAGGAAGAGCCCTTCACCTTCTCTGTATCTGTACCTGTCCAGCTCTATCAGCTAGAAGGAAAGCTTATCTTGGTGATCTTGCCGCAATGGAAGTTGCAAGAATCCAACGCTTCGTCACAAGCTCTAAATGATTTGGCGAGTAGAACGAGAGGATTCAATAATCCTGTGGTAACGCAACAGACCTTTCAGGTCTAAGTGTGTCCATGCTCTCACGGACAGCTAAGCGTACCTACCTACCTACCGACTACTTTATTCGTTTGTAGAAACAGCCACTTTGGAAAAACTTTTCAGGTCAAGATTTATAGAGCACTCGATAAGGTCATGTTGAGCTTGATCTCCAGAGCCCAGGAGGCTGATACGTAGAGCCCAGTAATGTCAATGCATGCAATCCTTTGAATTCTGCTGATGGAGTCCCCATATTTAAAGCATGACACCATGCCAGTGAAACCTAGTAGCAGGTCTTACTACCGTCACGTACAATCAATTGGCTGACTATCTTCAGGTTAAGACCCCAGGTTTTCACTATAATTTTTTGACTAGTGTAATATTTCAAGTACTTCACGCTAAGTGGGTGCGGAATTGTAATATCGTTCAGACGTGGATGCCTTTATTCCAGAAAAAGGTCGGTTTTATACAGATTGATGTTGACTGTCGCTAGTAGCCCACTTCTTCCACTTTTGAGTCCAATTTCTAATTATCGCACAAGGTGAAAAAAAACTTACCTCTCACTATACCAACGATGGCATCTGCATGGGTAACAACCTTGACACCAGTCAAAAAAAGAGCCTGTAAAATGGCATCAACGACTATGACCCATAACAGACGAGATAGCACACGATCCAGCAGGGTTTCTCGTGTAGCTTTCATTCTATCATAGAGGCGATCTTTGTAAGGTCGTTTCCATAAAATTTCCCTTCATTCAGGAGTGCTGAATAGCTGAGAAGAGTCCTTATGTCCAAAACGCATCTCAGATTGTAGTCCATCAGTTTGTACGTCGTCAAAAACGATGAGCGATTTATGAGTCTAAAATCCTTGTACAGGATGCGTGACTTGCCTTCTTCTCGAGTAGCCAGATACACTCGGATCCTTGATGAGGATTCTGTGCATTCTAGATAACCCACCAAATTGGCTGTGTGCTTCATATCGGTCTGGTCTGCTCCGTCAAGAAGCCAGAACCTCTGTCTCCATTCGTCATACCCTGCGTTCCTCGCTGTCTCCACAAAATAGTGCTGCCGCATGCAGGGAATTTAGGATCCCATGTGTAGATATACTTTTTTACGTAGTGTGTAAAATATGACCGAAGTTGATAGAAAAGCCAATTAAAATACGTTAATTAAAAATTGTCACCATAATCCGATTAAGCACAAGTAGTCTATAAATTTCTGTATATGTATGTACAACGCTTTAGTCTAAAACACACTTTTTTTTAAATTTAATATTTTTCAGTATCATTTAACACATCTTACACGTCCCCTCATTTCTAACCAAATTAATTTTAATTTCAAAAGCCGTAAGGACAGCATGCAATACGGAAGATGAATTTGCATGTACAAGTGGTCATTGCATTCCAAAATATCAGCATTGTGACGGATCGTATCAATGCCCAGACGGATCAGATGAAATTAATTGCATTACCGTTCGTCATAGAACACCCAATCCCCGAGGTATCTTTTCATGCATAATGTTTATCCCAAAAATTTATCGATTTCTTCATTTTCATTAAAGTTTTTTCTTTCAAAATTCTATTCATTATCATTTATATTTTTTTTACATATTATGTGTATGCATATAAAAAAAATATTGATCACATTTAGAATCAAATTCTACTTGCGCTTCTGATGAATTCGCATGTTTCAACGGAGAGTGCATACCTAAGGTTGCGGTCTGTGATAGTGTCCCAGATTGTATGGGCAATGAAGACGAGGACGATCAGAAATGTCGATGTACAGATTATGAGGTAAGTCCATCGTCATGCAAGTCCACTAAATTAGATCGGTGGGAAGATATTTTCAAACTTACAGGCAAAAACTAATATAATAACTATTAAGCTCTTAAAAGTCATAAAACTCATACGAACAATTTTAATGTAATGCTGTTTGTCAACTGACTGTTGTATGGCGATTCATATGTAATTTTATGATTCGGAGCTCGGCAATCCTTCGATTCTTTCTAAATTTCAGTACGGAAACATGGCTTAATTTAATTTAATTATTTTTATTCCAATAATTTTTAAATTTTAAGTCTTTTTTTTTAATATTTAACAAGCAAAAGTTTGAAAATATATTCGTACAAGGATATCTGATCGAAATCGAGATCACACACGATCAAAGTAAACAAAAACGATTCGAAACAAAAATAAATTTTAGTTCAAATGTTTGCGTGGCGGTGGGTGTATTTCAAAACTATTAGCATGCGACGGTACAAGTCACTGCTACGATGGAAGCGACGAAACAGATTGTCGTAAGTATTTTATTTAAAATTTATTGATTTTGTATGTTTTAAGATTTGATTTGATTATTTATTGTGATTAATTGAATGTTATTGCATGATCGCTACAACATTTATAAGACATGTATTTTAGAATTATTATTTATATTAAGTTTTTGATAAACTACGTAGAATATGTGCTAACATAATCGTATCGATTGAATGTTGCATGAAACTGATTTCTGTGTAAATTGGGTAAATGTTCTGACTGTCGGAAGATAAGATTTTATTTCTACAGCATAATATTGAACAACGACAAGCAGCAATTTTTATTAAGGTTTTGTCTGAACTTTGAATGTATCTGATTGGTTTCTGTTCTCCAAATACCTTTAACAGTAGCGAAATTTGCCATCAAAGATTTCAAACCGTTTCCTACAGATAATAAGAGTGTAAAGTGTAAACAAATTAGACAAAAACGCAATTTTGACTCTGACTTTTGACGTCTGATCAAGACTGTGTTCAAAAATTTGCGTAACCTATTTCACTCTGAATGCATAAATTTAATAAATTTTGTTACGTTTTCCAAATTTAATGTAATTTTTTTTTAAATTTTATCATAACATAATATCTGTTCTAGATAAGTCAAAATTTTTTGAGATTTTAATATTGAAGTTTTAAAACATTTTCTTTTCTAAAATTCACTTAACATACACATAAAATTTGTTTTGGGTCGAACCATTTCATTAAAAAGTAAAAATTTTATAGCTCATTCTGAAAGTTCCGATCCGCGAAATCCGTGCGCCCATGAACAATATCGTTGCAAAGATGGAACCTGTATCCCAAATACGAAACGATGCAATGGAATCGAAGATTGTTCGGATAAATCCGATGAATTAAATTGCCCACCAAATATCAATTATGACTATGATGATGGTACCTATCCCTATTTATTTATTATCTAGTTCATTTAATATAAAGATAAAGTTAACTTTTTTTAAATTGATTCGATATCAAAACACACTTAAATTTAATAAAGTAATTAGATACCTAATTTTCTTTTGATATTTGTGGTAATGTACTGTTGTATTTATTATTTATTTTTTTATTATTAAACACCATGGTTTACACATTTCAAACAATTTGAAAATAATAGATAAGGTTAAGGCCTTTTCGAGATATTTTAATGGTAGCAGTAGGCTTGAGTTTGCTGCTATCCTGAATCAGATTAGGGACTGTATCAAAAAGTCTAAACCAGTTGCTCTTGAAAGTGTTCTCCCGACTCTACTGAATTTTCCAACAACAAAAAACAACAAAAATGTAACTGCGATAAAATACTGTCAGTTTGGTTGAAACAGTGTTTTGGATTTGTTCGAGTTCGTGTTTTGGACTTACGTGCTTTCAAAAACATGAACAAGACAATAACTTTTCTTGTCTGTTTGGTGGAAAACCGGCATTAGACTTAGTTTTTTCAAGAGCCGCTTATGCTAGGAAATTGAAACTTATACGAGTATAGAGCTATGATAGTGGAACCATTTGCAAAAATATATTTGAAATGATATTGTTCGAAACGCTCGAAAGCTGGGATGCAGCAATCTAAAACCTATATCTCCTGGTCGGTTAATGTTTCAAGGCTAACACTTTGTGATATGCACTAAAATATTTAAGGGGGTGATAGAGAGTGTGGGTTGGCTGATGGAAATCCATAATACTGGGCATATCGAATACGGTTTGTGTACATATTATAGCTTTACAAATGTACTCCACTAATTATCAAATTTTGAACGGGTGAGATAAAGGGATAGGGATTTAAAAAAAAACTTTTTGATCGGATATGATTTTGAAATTCTTATCAAAGTTAGACCCAATTTTGGTGGTGTAAAGAGTGAGGATAGAATAGTATGGAAAGGAAAAAATTCTGATTTCACAAGAACCGTAGTAATAGAAAACAAGGAACTAATGACTATATAGATCATCTATAGAATGATTCCAGAAAAAACTACGTTCCGGCGGTGGTATAGGTTTGCGGTATCCTAGGAACGGATTATGTTAGAAAGTTGAAACTTGATACATATTATATATGTAGACATTCAGAAGTAATTTAAGAAAGAAATAAATTCAAATTTACATTGACGTACGACGATACATTTTCAGGAATTTCGTTATATCTTTTAGGTATGATTAGATTAGATTAGATTCGAAAAAATGGTTGGTAGGGTAGACCTCTGTCACTGCAGCCACAGTTGGTCATATTGTGACGTCCCCGGATTGACCATGATTTCTCTTCAATCTCTAGGCTTTCAACGAAGTCTAGTATTTTTATACTCTAGATGAACATATAGAGTATTATAAGTTTAATCCAGCCCGAAAAGTTTGTAACGCATAGAACCGAGCCTCGGACGAAAAAAAGTTATATTATATTTTGTGTTTAATTTTGGCCAAAACCCCCAAATCCGTTTGCTGTCCGTCCGTCCGTCCGTCCGTCCGTTTGCACGATAACTCAAGAACGCGTTGACCTAGGAAGTTGAAATTTTGTCACAACTTGTAAAATGGAAAAAGTAAGGCTAAGTTCGTTAATGGGCGATATCCGTCCAATCCTTCGGGTACCTCCCATACAAGAGTCCTTGAAACACGTTTTCCCAGTTGACTCCTTCGGGTAGCTGTCATACAAAAGTCCTTAATAAACATATTCACCAATATTGAACGATAAGTTTAGAACGCTTTAATTTACGACTTTGAAATTTTATACACATTAATTTGATAATAATCGCAGCTGAAACTATTAATATGAAAAATATCCCATGAGTCCTTCATGTAGTTGCCATACAAAAATTCTGTAAAATGTCCTAACTTACTTTATGGAACTCACTATAAATCAAAAAATCGACCACTATACAAAAGTTTCTACCTGTAAGTAAAAGGTCATGTAATAATTGCTTGTGCACTCCTCATTCTTTTGATATATTTTCAACTAATATATAAATCGGAGTTCAGTATTTCATCTAGAGTATCATACGATTGGCTTGCAGCCGACCGTGACTGCGTTATGTTTCGAAGTGGAATGGTCCGGAATTCCAATAAGTCCATGAAACCCTGAGCGAAGTCTTTTATGTGCTAATTCCTCACATTCACAGAGGATAGCTCCGGTGTTTCGTCATCGTCATTGCATATTCTGCAAATCTTAGTCTCAGAGAGACAAATCTTATTGAGATGTTTCCTCATGTGACAATGTCCAATCAGAACTCAAACTCGGCTTCGGTTCTGGTATCTGCTTAAGATTGATCAGGTATCGCATTAATGTAATACATATGTTGATTGAACCAAGATACATGAAAAGAAATGGTTGGTAGGCGAATAATTATAAAATAATGGTGGCTTATAAATAAGTCTACTTCGAAAAAAATAAATAAAAAAGGCATTTATTTTTAAATATTCTTGTAGGTACCTACATACCTATACATTTTCGAAATTTTTGACATACCTTTAAGGTCTGATGAAATATCGAATTGATTTTTAATTTGAATGGCATTTTTTATAATGGTCTGAAAATTTCAGAAAGGCTTAAAACTGTCTGATTGTCATATTAAAGAGAAAAAAATACGCACTCATTATAGAAATTTCAAACTGGGTTCTTTTACGAATTTATTCTTTCAAAAATACTATACACACAGGCTTGGTTTTTATTAGCGGCATTGGAGCATGTTAGTGGAAAGTGTTTATTGTATTTCAGAAAAGGCTAGTGTTAGAAAGTTGAAATTTATTTACCTAATATATAATTCTTCCTTCAGTATGACATTACAGCCCAGTTTGGGCTTTGACCCCATCGAACGGATTTATTCCCAAGTATACATTTAAATGCGCCCATACGGTTGATAGATTTTTTCCAAAGCAGTTAATTCGTATTACGATAATATTTACAACAGGTTACTACCACAAATTCAATTGAAATTATGTAATTTAAAAAATTTTAATTAAATTTAATTTTCGCTTACCCGGATGGGTAGTCCATTCTTAAATAGTTTATTAATAATAATGACGACAAATATTGATAAGAACTGTTCAGTTTCTTTGACCTTTGTTTTAATAATAATTTAGATTTATGAGTATTTAAATTGTAACTAGATATCTATACTTTTTAGTAGAATAACGAAATAGTTGACCACACCTCCAATCCTATCCCATTTATTTAGAAGCTGTAGAAGTGGATACTACTCATTGTGCAAATGACGAATTCGAATGTGATAATTCGACTTGCATTTTACAAGAGCTTCAATGCAATGGCTTTCCAGATTGTTTCGACGAAACCGATGAACAAAATTGCCCTCCTTTTGAAGGTAATAGCAAATTGAATGGCGAAAGCCGTTTGTCGTACCCTGGTACATTTTACCTGTAACTTCACTAGCATCTCTTTCACTAATATCTAAAACAAAAAGTACTCTAACTTTTTTCAACTTTCTACTATAATTATATGTTTTTCTGTTTTTTTTGTAATCTGTGCGTATCTCCTAAAATACAGTATTTCGTTTTAAATTAACTGTGTCTTACTGTGTGTTGTACCCATTAATATTCTTGTTTCGTGCTTGATGGTAAAGTAGTATTATTATTTAGTTTTTAATTAATTTTATAAAATAGTATAATACATGATCTGAATTTCATCTTCTTTAACATTTTCTGCGCCCTCTTTGCATTGATCAGATCACTACGATTGAAGCTAGAGTTATGGCGAACCTATTGTTCAATCAATACGAAAAATGAATTTGACCAATATCTTCGGGCTTTCAATAAAAGGATTTATCCCCGATCAATGCAAAAATTGTAGCGTATCATTTCTCTACTTAAGCAAGTATTTTCATTATATGCCACGCTGTCAAATATTTGACTACTTCCGCTGGCAAATGCTGTCAGATAGTGCAATTGCACTATAATTCATAATGATACTTATCAAAATTTTTGTTTGCCTCATTATTTTATTTGCTCTACACAACGTCTATTTTGACAGAAAAAATTTGACTGAATATTCCGTCAAATTTTTTTTTTAGTCAAATATTTGACAGCATGACATACAATGTGATACTAGCCCTATAATCATTAATCCGTTTGACAAAATTAATATCGTTTCTGCCTACCTATACTTAAAATATTTATGAAATATCAATCTCGATCATCAACCCAAAATATAAAAAAAAAAAAATTCACAGCTACCGGATGTAATGATGAAGAGTTCACATGCGATGAAGGCAATTGTATTCCAATCGACGATAAATGTAATGGTAGAAGAAATTGTGAAGACGGTACCGACGAACTTAACTGTGCATCGTGCCAAATTGAAGCATTCCAGTAAGATTTAAATTCGATTAATTAAAATTAATGACGATACTAACGACATCTATTATTTGACTTTTGAACATTGTGTCGTTGCTTTGTTCATTTCTGTCGTCTTCTTTTGTAATTATTTTTTAGTTGTAATGATAATAATTGCGTGCCAGAAAATGCACGTTGTGACGGAAATTATGATTGTCCCGATGGTAGTGATGAAGAAAATTGCGGTAAGTTAGTCTACCTTGAAAGCTCTTCGCTACATAAATTGTATGTCTTTGTTACAACAACAACAACAAGAAAAAAACACAATATTCCTGCCTTGAAAAATCTTCGCTGCTTAACTGTCTCTCTTCTTTTTATTAAAAATCCTTTCCAATAAAACTGCGAGAAATTCAGATGATCGCGACTGATCCATTAAATGATCTTCATCGTGACTTCATATTTCTTAATGATCGTTTAACAACTTTTCATACTTACTTCCAACATGGCCCATTTAACACAATATGTCCGATTTGTTTTGTCTTGTTTTATTCTGTGACGTACTCTGATTATTAATTTAATGTTGTTTAAGTGTTTAACATTAACATAATTCTCATGATTTAGTTGATTGTGCTGCCGATCAATTTCGATGTGGCGACGGTCTATGCTTAGATCGAACACGAGTTTGTGATGGTCGAGTTCAATGTTCTGATGGATCTGATGAATCAAATTGTTCACATAATGGTAACACATTTTTCATTCACTTTACTAATAGCGAAAATAGGATATATTACTAAATCGATTGCGGAATCCCATTAATTACCTAATAGTGTTGAACTTAAAATTATAATTAAGTTTATTGGACAAATAATCCCTAACAGAAATTTTATTAATTGGAATGAAAATCTTACTATTTGCGGGATCTTAATTTTCTTCTAATTAACATAACAGTGTTATGGGCTATAATAGCCGATAATTAAATACATTCCTGCAAGGAAATATTAATAAAGGTAAATGCGGAGATATGGTGAAATCCATCAATAAAGAGTAACTGACAAGAGTTTGCGTTAAAGAGCTGGGCCAGTTTAGGACTTAGTACAGGTTAGTGTAGATTAAATCAGCCTAGGCTCACCCAATACCTACATACCTATATGCTGTTGGTTATGGTGCCACTGAATCTCAAAACCAACTGGTGTTCTGACCAACTGGTGCTCTGATCAACTGGTCATCTGACCAACAGGTCATCTGACCAACTGTTCGTCTGACAATGTCTTTCGACAAAAGTTATCAATGACGGATGTGTGCATGAAATATCACTTTCTTTTTCACCAAATACGGACGTTTTTTCTTAATTACATGACTCAAACGCTGTAAAAAGTTCGCATGGCGCTTTCCTTTTTGATGATAATCAATGAACAATTTTACACGCTAATCCCAAAAAAACCGACGTCATGACCTTGCCTGTAGACGGGACTGTATTCGCCTTCTGCCGCTTCTCCCCTTTCAATTTATTGTTTTGACTGTTCATTTGTCTCAGGTATGAAGTGATGGACCCATGATTTGTCCAAAGCTATAAATCGATGCAAGCAATTAACTTCTTTGCTGTGAAGAATCGCCAAATAGTCGATTGGAAACATCCTATCACGAAGCTTTTTATACTCTAGATGAAATCATAACAGTATTACAAGTTTAATACAGCCCAAAAAGTTTATAACGCATAGAACCGAGCCTCGGACGAAGAAAAGTTATATATTAATTTTATGTTTATTTTCGGCCAAAACCCCCAAATTCGTTTGCTGTCCGTCCGTCCGTTTGCACGATAACTCAAGAACGCGTTGACCTAGGAAGTTGAAATTTTGTCAAAACTTGTAAGATAGAAAAAGTAAAGTTAAGTTCGTTAATGGGCGATATCCTTCCACTCCTTCGGGTACCACCCATACAAGAGTCCTTAAAACACGTTTTCACAATTATTGCTCGAATGCTACAAGTTAGGAACTTGAAATTTTGCATACTTAAGGTCTACAATGTTTGAATCGAAAGTTCCGAATATGATGCAAATCGAATGAGTCCTTCGGGTGGCAGCCTAGAAAAGTCCTTCAAAAATGTTTGCTTGTTACTGAATCCACTATAACTCCAGAACGAGTTAAAGCAGGAATTTAAAACTTTACAAGAAATAGTTTTATACCAAAACCAAGACGGAGTTCATTAATTAGCGCCATCGGTTGACTCCTTTGGGTAGCTGCCATACAAAAGTCCTTAATAAACATGTTCACCAAGATTGAACGATAAGTTTAGAAAGCTTTAATTTACGACTTTGAAATTTTATATACATTAATTTTATAATAGTCGCAGCTGAAACTATCAATATGAAAAATATCCCATGAGTCCTTCATGTAGTTGCCATACAAAAATTCTGTAAAATGTCCTAACTTACTTCATGGAACTCACTATAAATCAAAAAATCGACCACTATACAAAAGTTTCTACCTGTAAGTAAAAGGTCATCTAATAATTGCTTGTGCTCTCCTCATTCTTTTGATATATTTCCAACTAAAATATAAATCGGAGTTCAGTATTTCATCTAGAGTATCATACGATTGGCTTGCAGCCGATCGTGACTGCGTTATGTTTTTTTAATTATAAGGAAACACAGCAGCTATCTTCTCTACAGCTTTCCCGTGTCCAAACTTACAGCACTTTTCGAAATGCCGAACATATCTGCTAGCTCCCGCATTCTCAGTCAACGGTCATCCAATACCATTTTGTGGGTTTTCTTCACCATTTCCGGTCACATCATTTGGTTGACCACCGTTGTTCGTCTTGGAATCTCGTACGGCCTCGGTTAAACTTTGCCACCCAATATTTTATTGTTACAAGTGAAGGAGCAGACTCCTCCTGATTGAAAGATTGGTGAAAGGGGTTTGGTATGGTTAACCTATGTCACCGAAGCCACAGTTGGGCCTATTGTGACGTTCCCCTCAGATTGACTATGATTTCTCTTCCTGCACTTTCAGTGAAGCTTAGAATTTTGCAAAGAGGAATGATCTGGAATGGGATGGTTACATGAAAGCCTGACGAAAGTGACGAAGTCTTTTGTGAGACTCCTCCAGTCAGTTCAGTTCGGCTTTGATATTGGTTGGACTGAGTCCTTTCCAATGAAAACCAATTAATCCATGTTTAAAAATTCATTGATAGCGTTCGTTATTGATGGCTGTCAAATAAAGACTAAACAACGTAGTGTCTTCAAACATCAAACTTAAGCTTCATAAGGTTGGTACTTGCTACCATGGTATTTTTTTTTTTCAAACAACCGCCATCTATACATCAGGTTGGTTACTTCTTGAACCGCCCTCCTATAATGAAGGAAATAATGCTGTTTTGCCAAAATTATTGAATTTTATTTTTCTATCGCTATTTCTAAATCATTTAATGGGGACTTTCTCTTTGAGGCTACCAAACTAGCCTGAAGAATTACCAGAAAAAAACGGAAGTCTTGTTTTAAAAATAGGCAAAAGAATTGAAAAATTTTAAAAAAGATACAATATCTTTCGAATAATCCTGAACCGAAAGAGCGTATCAAGTTCTTAGGGGAGGGCTATTAAAGAAACTATCACTATCTTTTTGTTTATTTCGATATTAAGCGATATTTCGTTGGTTGGTGTTGTATTAGTCTAGTAAAATAAATATTTTGAAAACAGAAAAATAGTTTATATGAGCGCGTCATTGCTCCTATGGGGCCATACAAGAACTAGGAGCAGGGAACTAAGGGCTGGCCCCAGCTGGGCTCATTGGTTAAAATAAAAAGAATAGAATATACCTACTATGGATTATTTTATCTATTCAAATACAAAAGACATTAATCGAGCTGACGCTTTACAGTTTATGATTACGAACCTTTTATAACAACAGCGCGAGAGAACGACGCAAATTCTTTTAGTATTGTCTCGCAACAAAATGTACATACTCGTGTAAAACATTTTTCAGATATTATTTATTCATTATAATTCAATTAATTTTACATTTTTCATATTTTTTATATGTTTGGGATGTTTTTGGTTTTTTTTTCTATTCATATTGTTGTTAACTATGTATATACGTTACTGCATAAAACAAATTTACTTACATTACATATAACAAAACAAATAGCATCTAAATGCAGTAATGATCAATGGCTATGTAAAAATGGTGAGTGCATTAACATCTCATTTTTTTGTGATGCAATCGATGACTGTTTCGATGGATCTGATGAAACTTCCTGTGGTATCGATGGTAAATTTTATTAATTCATTTTAATTAATCACTTTTAATTTTTACATTTGCATACTTTTTCTTTTCAACTACATAATTTTTTGAATTATATTTTTAATTATCATAAGCATCTAAATTGTATCTTGGTGGTTATATCATTTCACTTGAAAATGGTTTTGTAAATATTTTTGTATACTTTGTTCGTTTTTTTTTTCTTTATGGTGCAACAAATAACTTAAAATAACTTTTGTCAAAGGTAGGAGAAAAGAAAATATTAACTAAATTATAAAGTTTATTCTGAGGAAAATCGATCAAAAATATACATGTACACACCTAAAATTATAGGGAAAAAAATAAAATTTAATACTCAGTATTTGCTCTTATTATTGTTACTAGAACAGTAACAGAAACAAGTAAAATCCTAATTGTTCCATTATATTCTATCATGTGTAACCATAATTCCAACCCGCACACTGCATTTATTGCGGATTTGCATATGTTCCGGCTGTTTACCGACAGTTGGTGCTATTTCGCCTTATTGCATCGGGTAATACTGCAACCAACTTTACCGTAAAGCTACAACGTAAGGCTTGAAATGAGAGTATTTTTGACATGGCAACGCTCGGTCACATGTTTCAAAACTGGTCAAACTCTTTTTGGAAACGTTAAAATGGAAAGTGCTGTACAGTAAAACAAAAATCCTTTGAAATTTACATCCTATGGATAGTAGGTAAATATGGCACACCCTTTCAAATAAATTAACATTGGGATGTAATAGTCAATTTGAATGAAATTTTATGTTTTCCGTCAGTAAATTTCAATTTTGCAAAAAGAAGCAAATTCACTGGACATTCTCTTGAATTTTGATCATAAAAAAGGGTATAATTAGCACATTTTTACTTTTACATAACAGTATTTCTTACTTGCTTACTCTTAACAAACACTTGGATGTATGTAGGAATCAAACCCACTATGTATATTCTGGTTTTGTTGTGTAGATTTGGCGAACGTAAAGAAAAACGTAATTTTCAATTCATATATAAATATTAGTTAATTTTACACGAACTATTGCTTGATTTTGTAAGCCTTTTCATGTAAATTGTATAGTTCAATTGAAAAATACACGAATAGTTTACTAATACCAGTAATTTCGTGTAAAAGTGATTGAAATGTGTACTTTTACTTGAAAAAATGAAGTATGTATACCGGAAATTTCAAGTAAAAATTTAATTGAAAACTCGTTGTGTACCCAACTCATTGTATTCATCGGGCATTGTTCCTTTCAATTATCACTTGTTCCGATCGATGAACCATGGCCTGACTGAGCCAAAAAATGAACCGATTCGTAAAAAAGCTCAAAAATGAGTCGTTCTTTTGACATGGTATTCGAATGCTGGTAGAAAAGTGGGAGAAAGTAGTCGGTAGCGATGAACAATACTGTAAATGCCATGTTCTTTACGAATTTCTTTAAATAAAGCATTCATTTCACGAAAAAACAACTAGAACTTATGCAATTCCCCAATATAAAAAATTATAGGTTGTGGCTATTGTGACTTAAGATAAAAGATATAACATTTTCTTCTTATCCCTAGGATTAGAGTTTTGATCGATTTTTTTTTAATCACAATAAATTTTACTATATAATGCAATAAAACTTTCATATCGCAACACGTTAAATACTGGGTATTTCCAACATTAATTAACCGATAATTTCCCTCTCATTTTCATCCAACCGTAACGTACATCTACAGAAATCCCACCAATAACATCCGACGATTGTGGATATGAAGAGTTCTTCTGTGACGATTCGTGTCACTCACGATCAATTTTATGCAACGGATTTGTCGAGTGTTTAGATCGTAAGGACGAGGAAAATTGTGCTGTAGCATCTCCTGCAAGACCACCGAATTCCGGCAATACATACTCATGTCCGGAATTGACGTGTCCTGGCAGCGGAAAATGCTATCGCTATGCTAATCGTTGCGATTCGATATCCGATTGCGATGATGGCTTCGACGAGCGCGACTGTAAGTATATGAATTCCACGCTCATTAATCGAAATTATACTATGATTTGTCCGTCACATTTAATTTCTTTCTCCACAATAAAAATCTTACTATCAAATTTAACTATACTTGGAAAAAAAACATATTTCTTCTATAATACACGCTATAATTACGACATTTAGGTCCATGCAAGGATAATCAATTTTCATGTAATGATCATCAGTTATGCATAAATGTGACACTACGATGTGACGGTTACTACGACTGTAAAGATTTCTCAGATGAACAGAATTGTTTCGGTTAATATCTTTAACGATAAATCTAATTTTTTAATTTAAAACTAAAAAATAAAAGCGAAATCTAAATTTGATTTCATTTTTGTCGATGTTTTCTATAAATAATTTCATAAAATTTATTTGCTAACTGAAATTTTCTTAGTTGTCCATTAGAGGTGTAGTTGATTCAATTTTATAATTAAAAAAATATTTAAAAAAATTGTAAATAAGGATCAGAGACGTAAACTGACTTAGTAATTGTACATACGAGTAACTGATTCCTAACTAGTCTAGGACCCTGACGGCATCGTTTGGTGTATAGTTCAAAGCTCTACTATAACTCATTTTGCATAAAACATTAGAACTTTAAATGATTGCCCTATCTTAGAATGCACTTTTTTTCGTTTTATTTATAATTTTTATGTGTTTATCTGCATGTTTTGACTATATTAAAATTTAAAATTATCAGAGGGTTTTATTTCTAAGCAGTCGTAAGTTTGTTTTATAGATTTTGGATGCCATTCATTTTGTAAATAAGATGACGAAAACGTTGTATAAAAGTATATTAGTTTTTTTTTCTCTCTTTTGAATAATTATTTCTATTTCGTCCTATTTTTTGTAGAAGTTTTTTAATTAGTCTGTTATTACAGGTCCAGGTTGTTCGCCATCGCAATTTAAATGCAATGATGGAAATTGTATTGATGAAAACTGGCGCTGCAATGGCCGACGAGATTGTTCTGATGGTTCCGATGAAGCCGGATGTTCACCAATTGGTCGATGCACCACCAATCAATTTGAATGTAATAATGGACAATGTATTAACATTTATGGACACTGTGACGGTAGAATAGATTGTGCTGATTATTCAGATGAAAAAGATTGCCGTAAGTATTTTTGTTTCTATATTAAACTTATGATCCGCGTTTTACTCGTAGTAACTCCGTACAATACTGTACCTGTACTGAATGCCAGCATAATAAAACATACCATAAAATGTACTAGAATTTAGTAAAATATATATAGGTAAATTAAGGGTAATTTTCAAATCTTTGATAAATTTTTAATTCTCTAAAAAATAACACACTTATTATTTCTAAATTTACTACACATAATGTCCGGCAATAGCGAAGGTTTTACCATTTGGCGTATAATAAACGAAAACTTTTTAAATATATAATATACGATAAAGTGACCCTTGTTAAATATACCTGTCAAAATTTTTGGCTATATTTTAAAATTTTTATTCGAATTGCGATTATAATTTTGAAGATATACCAGTTTAAACAGTTTTAAGTAAGAAGGGTACTTGTCGGAAGAACATTTCTTTATCACCCTGTATCTCTGCGGCTAATGAAAAATTAGCCACAATTAAAATATTTATTTTCTTAAAACATATGAAGGAATCGGCCATGATAATGTTGCCAACTACCCTGTAGGAAAAGTTGTAAGGCCTGATTTAAGTAATAGCAAAATCAGGCCTGATTTCGGCCTACCGATAGGCGAAAACGCGAGGAATGATTATTCACCATATGCATATGATATGAATCATATCATTATGTAGGAAATGTTTTAAGATCTGATTTTTGTCACAAGTTGCCTATAGCGAAATGAAAATGAAATGGGTTCTGTGGCGCAGCGGTTACGCGCGTCAATCCAAAAACATTCAACACCGGGTTCGATTCCTACAAACAGCCATGGGTTTTATTAAATCAGTAAGTGAGAAATAATATTTGAATTAGGAAAATATTGTCTTAGAAGAGTCCTCTACCTCCTCCTAGGTAACAAAAAAGAATTCATGGTAGGATTTAACTAACAAAAATAACTCAATATTTTGGATATTACTAGTATGGTATGAGTCAGACCTAAATGTCAGGTCTGATTTTTCATACTGGTTGGGGGTGCATATCGTGAATAAAATCATGGAACGGTCAGGTACAAATCAGCTGTGATTTATACAGTAATCGTAAGATATGACACAGGTATTACTACTAATACCTGATTGTGATTTTATGTGTCGGACCTGAAATTTGACAGTATCAATAAGGTGTGATTCATGAAGGACTCGCAAGCTATGACGTCGGTATGATTAGTATGGTATGAGTCAGACCTAAATGTCAGGCCTGATTTTTCATACTGATTGGGGGTGCATATCGTGAATAAAATCATGGAACGATCAGGTATAAATCATAGCTGTGATGGCATTACAAATAATACCTGAATCAGATCTGAATCATGCCTATTTTTCCTACAGGGTAATTACCAAACATCCTGTATATTTAATAACATCTACAATGTATGCCGAACTTGCTTATTACGACGTAATATTACATAGGATTTAAGGTAAAATTACACTAATCCTGAATTTACTTTATTTATGGTGTAATATAATCTTAACACCTACATTCCCTCTTTTTATAGAGAAAAATATATGTTATTGTTCACTTTATTTTCTGATATTATCTATTAGTGCACTAAAAAACGATTTTAAGTCAATAGTGTATTTTTACATTTAAACTCAAACTCAAACAATATTTATTTGTAATAACTCAGTATGCGTTAACAGAGCAAACATATTTTAGAGATTAGACTTTTCATCTTAACAGCTAAGTTGTAATAATTGAAGCACTAGGCAATGGAGAAGAAAAAAGACAATAGAAATTATATAATATAGTTTGCCAAGTAAAAGTACAATGAAAAACCTCGCCTGTTTATTTTAACAGTTTTTTTTTGCATACTGTTTTAGCGTGTATACTCTAGATGTAATTATGTAGAGTATACTCTAGATGTTATCATGAATAGTATTATAAATTTAATACAGCCCGAAAAGTTTGTAATGCTTAAAACTGAATCCAGACGAAAAAAAGGTATAAATTATTTTTTGTTTTTGATACTTGAGTTTAAAATTTTGAATTCGTTGATTTTCCAATAGTTGCAGATAAAGTTATGAATATAGAGAGTATATTCTGGGTGGCTTAGTGGCTAGAGCACTTGCCTTCGGTGCACCTGGTACCAGGTTCGAATCTGCTTGATGACAAGTAATTTTCGAAAATAGGATTGGGTGCCGGACTACTAGTTCACTCAGCTGTAAATGAGTACCTGAGTTCAAATCGGGGTAATAATCACGGACGAGCGTGTAGCTGACCACTTCACCTCCTAGTGTTCCGTTGGTCTCGCAATGAAGTAACTCTGGCATTACTTCAAGGCCTAGGCCCGATTTGGGCTGTTGCGCCATTGATTATTATTATTATTATTATATTGAGAAAATGCAATGAATTCTTCATATACTCGTTCAGATAGCTAGCATACAAAAAGTCCTTTAGACACACAACCAATTATTTCAGAGCACTTAAGGCTATAAATTTGAAATTCAATACTTATGTTTAATAGTTCCATGTAAAAGGATAAATATATGTACTGGAAATTGTGTAAGTCCTTCCTGTAGCTTCCATGTAAAAGTCGTCCCTGAAAAGCTAAGTTTTAGTTTCGGTGATTTACCCAAGATCTCACATACCAAATCGAAAACGGGAGGTGTAACTTGTCTTTCCGTAATAGCAACCAAACGTCAATTCTTATGAATGAGTGAAAAAATTTTATTTCCTGGTTATTCGCTACATCTTAGTATTAAACGCCTTCCGGACTTTTACTCAAAAAATAAATAACAAAATAAAGACTGTTTACTAGTTTCTATTAATTTTCTGATCTAAGTAATTCAATTTCAAAAAAACATGGGGGTTCAAATATCGACATAACCTTAAAGATTAAATATCCAAAAATTCTAAAATTAAGCTACTATGCAATGACCGTTAAATTAAAATGCAATATCGAATTATCGCATAAGACCTAAGAGATATATTGAAATTCGTAAAAATATTGATTATTATTGATATTGTCGATTTCCTTATGTTCCGGTATTTAGAAAATCACCAGTTGTAGATATTCCTATGTTTGGGATACATGGTTCTGGGATTATCATTCCTAACATTTTTACCATCTTTACCGATGAATCTAACCTTAAAAATGGAACAATCGCAGAAGTGTACCAGACATGGTATATGAAAAAAAAATTCTTGACCGATCTATCAGAACTTGTGATAATATATTTATGGAGAACTACTCTCTTTATAAAGAAGAGCTATATTTGAAACTAATAACGTAGATTCCAGTTAATCTGAAGGGACCACAATGAATGCATAGTAATCTACGGCACTATGCCACAACCCACCTGTGGCGTTGTGCCATTGTGTGATAACAGATTGAATATCGCAAAATCCTACCTTTTAGACATTTATATACACATAAACTCCATAGAAGTAAAGCGAATTCGATATCTTCTAACAGATATACGTAACAGATTTGTCGGAATTCGTGAAAATTTACACACTCATCTTACATGTTGAAAGTAGAAAATTGGGTTAAAATTTGGGTTAGAGTTTATGGTCTATATAAATCCCGTAGCGAATTCAAGAAATATGTCAAATTTTAATCCGAATCCAAAAAAAAACCCCTGTAGTGACTCCATAGAGACAAACCTGAGTTTATTTTAGACAGATCTCATACGAGTCTTGAGATATAAAAATTGATTTTTTTTGAAAATTGCGAACCTCACACTTTCTGGTTGTATAATAAAAAATTTTAACAATCAAGCAAATTTCTTTGATATTATTTTATTATCAAAAAAAAAAAATAACGTAATTCATAATTTAAAAGTAGGTAGGTATGTCAAAAAAAAGTATTTGGTATAAATCGCTGTAAGCTCCATAAATATATGTTTTATTATGCTAGGACAATGATTATTTTAAATAAAAAATAATCTTAGTTATAAACACTATATTGCAATTTATTAAATAAATTCATAATTAGTATTTAAAAAACACAGCACTAGGTTCTAAATTATAAACTAAGTAGAACTTTACAAACGTGGATAAATTATCAAATAAACAAAAAAAAATTATAATGAGCATAATAAGTACAAATAAAATAGTTGGTAGAGGTTGCGGTCCAAATATGTTTCGCTGCGAGAACGGCCCGTGTATTGCCGAAGATCTACACTGTAATGGACGTATTGATTGTCCGTTTGATACAAGCGATGAGCTAGATTGTGCAACAATCAGTAAGTGCAAAAAAGTTATTCCTAATTCAACGCTTTGATTTCTCTAAATACGCCTTTAGAAAATTAATACAACATAACAACGAACGATTTTAGTCATGCGTTGCTTTTTCACAATATTTAAACTTATTCTTTTTATTTTCTTTCTACCTATACTACAATATAACTAAATGCACCATCCATAAAAATTGCGCAACACATAGGCGAACAAATAATATTATTAATTGTTTAGTACATACAGTGGACTAGTTGAGGGTATTTTAGACTATTGAATTAATACTTAAAAAAAACATGAACCAACATATTTATAATTATTTATAACTTGGTGCATAAAAAAGGTTAATAGATTTTTTTACTATAATAATGTGAATATTATGGTATATCATTAAAATTTTTAAAGGCTTAATACGTTGAAGAAAAAAAGCAATTCTACGTACATATGTATATCTCATTAAATTTTCTAAAAATCATTTTTTTTTAGAAAAACATAATTCGACTGAAAAGATTTGTTTTGCACGCTTTCCAAAATATTTACACTTTCCTTTCCAGTACGAAAAACTAATTTTTTAAGACTCCCTTTGAAAATATAAACAAAAAATTTTTGTGCGAGAGTGATTTATTTCCATTTTTAATATAAAAAAACGATTGAAGATCTAATATAAATTTTTTAATTTCCAGAGCGGCCTGGTGGTTCTGGTAGTTCTGGTAGTTCTGGTAGTTCTGGTGGTTCTAGTGGTTCGAGCGTAGGTGGAGATCCGCAATTAAACCTGAAGACATATCCCGATGCACAAACCATTAAAGAGAGTAAGTATTATTTTCTATCATTTTTATTTTTTGTTTAACAACGAAATAGCATATAATGTGCATTAATTGATTCAATGAGAATTGATACCGCGAATTCTTTCTCGTCAAAATTATAACAAATTAATTTGGATATAAAATGAATAGGCGTATTATTCTGTTAAAATTTCATGTGATTATATTTTAAATTTATCATATTTACTGCATATTTAAAAAAAAAATCTTCCATAAAATACATACTGGACTTAAAATCTTTATTAAGTAGAATGGTAAATTTCATATATTAGTTTTTAAGTTGGTTTTCAAAAAGAGGCCACTTTTACTATGCCTCCCAAGAAGGGTGTAAAAAGTTTTTCTGCTATATTTCTGTAACTGCTCTATCCTTATTTTGAATTTTGTGTTAAAAATTCATTTGGCCATTGTTATAATATATTTCATAACGAAAAATGGATGCTTATTTCTGTTTTTATGAGGCTACTCAACCATAATGCATGCAAATTTGTAAAAAAAAATTGGCATTATTCACGTTTTGTTAAATACATATATATATTTATCATCAGTTATTAAAAAGTCATAATTTTGATGCGTTACGTTTCACTTACCTCTTTAAGCTCTAAATAAATTAATCAATAATATATTTCGAGCTAGGTGTTCACCCGAATTTCAATTAACACATTTCAATAACACACGTTAAACTATAATGTAACCAATAGGTGAAGAGGTGACAGCCTGACCACTTAAAGCAATGTTATCATTTAAGAAAAACTTACATTATTGGAATTTGAATTCCAAGTAAGCACTATTCGATTAAGTTAATAGCAAAATAGCTCGTTATTATTAAATCACAATAGGTCCACTGAGGCCGCAGTGAATCAGGATTTTTAGGCCATCCTCTACATTTTATAACTCTTTATTATAAGCCCTGCGGTTTTTATATACTGCGTGTGTGGAGATTTAGTGAAATTCGGTGGTGCCGAACACATGCAGGAAGCGTGTAGAACATGTAAGAAGTGTGTAGAACAAGAGTGTAATCTGTACGCTATTTAAATTCGATATTTGGAGATTGCAGTTCCCACTAGAAGCTTGGGTGTTATAAGTGGTGCAGGTAACAATATATGTAATAATAATAAAAAATAGAAATGAAAAAAAAAATCCCTCAAATAGTGTACATAAAGTGGTAACGTTTTTATTTTTTTTTAGAAATTGAAAATAAGGTTGCTATAATGCCTCTAAGAGTTACTTACTAAATTTTGTTTGTAAAATATTTAATAATAATAGTATACCTACATAAGAAAGTTGAAAATAAAAGTTCCGGAAGATTTGATTCCCTATTGAAATTGACTTCAGACATTCCTTGTGACTCACAGTTACGGAGATATAGCAAAAAAACTAATTGCAGTGATCTTTTCAAATGGCTGTCGGATGAAAAATATAAAGATTGACTCCCGAAAGATCGCTTCAGCAACAACTTTCTAACTACTTATGTAGTATCATACCAATTGCCTTTCGATTTGATAGTTAGTGTTTGAAACAAATTTTGACCCAATTCCAAAAAGTTTTTGACATAAACTTAAAACCTTAACAGTGTAATAAATGCAATTCTCTATTTTTTTTTTTATTTTTAAACAAACAACAAAAAAGGATACATCAGGGAGGGTAAGTTTCATAACTAAATATTCACATAACTACGTACAATCAGCACCAATGCACAGCTATGTACCTAATTGTGATTGGCCAGTAAAAATATTTTTTTTTATTTAAAGCAGTGGTGTAGCTTTTAGGACAAAAAAAATTATTTTATAAAATTATACTTTATAATAAGTATGAAATAGGAATATTCTGTTTTCTCTTCACTGATTTGACCGACGCGTTTCACTTTCCCGCTCAGTAGAGTCGTTGAATTATATAGGTACATATATGTAAGTTTCATCAACAGCACGTTGTATTAATCACACGATTGTGATAACCGATTAAGCGATGTCGATATTTCGGGTAATATGCAGATGGATACGGGGCGATTAATTACACACGAATACGTAAAAGACTTAGTGAGAATTAAAAAAAGATGTTCTTGATGCTACTGTACAAGTAAAAGTTATATAAGCGTTATCGAGTAGTAACTACATTAAATTAACTACGCAAAAGCTACAGAATGTATAAAATATAATACTTTACTGAGATTTTATACTCCTGGAATTAAGTCGGGCTTAACAAGAAGACTTGATCCATAATTGATACATAGTTTTCCGAGTGAAATACTATCGATCTATAATTTTTTAATTAATTATAAATAAAATTATTATGTACATATATATACAGTCCCTGTTCAACGAATTAGGACCACTAAGGTTTTTTTTAAATTTTCTCTTTTTTTATGCTATAACTTTTTGCAGAAAGGAAATAAAAAATACATTTTTTGTTTTCAAAATTCTTTATTCGTTTCATGATATTTTATGTATTAAAAATTTAATTTGGTGTTAATATTTGGTAGGGCTTAATTCTTTCTGGCATGCTTTCAATGCACCGCTTTATAATATTTGATTCCTTCGCTGTTTTGCCAGATATTTCCAATATTTTCTTTTAAGATAGTAAGGGTAGGATTAGGGGAGGAGTTACCGTCGATTGAAAACGGTTTACGCAGGCCTTTTGAACAATCCTACGATCCGTTTGAGGCGTTGTCTTCCATATTCCGCCGTTTGTTGCTGACTATGTCTTGATTTTCCTGCGCTGAAGTATTGATTCTCATCACAGTTTGATGAGAAACATCCTCTTTTCTTCCAATTTCTCTCAAGGAAAACTTTTTGGTCGTCAATAAAGATATTATTGCTGACTTTTTGTCCAAGCTAATGTCCTTGCGCTTTCCCATTTTTATTGTTTTGACCAAAATGTCTCAGAGCAGTACACGAAGTTTTAAATGAAGTAAACTAAAACCACTAAATTTCTAAAAACAGCTTAAATACAATATTTTCTTCACCACTTGACAAGTCCTTTCTAAATATTTGAAGAAGAATGAGAAATTCGGGATAGTTTCACTATTTTATATAGAAACAGGTCTACCGCCTTCAACACGTAAAGGGAGGGGAGGTAAAACGCACTCTCCTTTAAGACGGGTAGAAGGGTGGGACTTTCCATTTAGGGTATGCCATATTCACAACTTTTACAGCCGTCAGGTAAAATTAATCTTCTTGGGAAAAAAAACACTTTTTCATGAAGCTACAGTTAATTTCTTTTAACGAATGGGGAAAAATGTGAGTGATCCTGATTCGTTGAACAGGGACTGTATTATTTATCGAAATTATTAGATGTTGAACAAAATTTTGGTGAATCTACTTATTTTAACGCAATCACTGAAATTCAATTCAATCCGAGCCGAAATTTAATTTTGTAAACAATTTTAGATTTAACTTGTAAATTTTTTTCATAAAAACTTGTTACACCACTGCACCATACGAAAGATTGCCTGCTTTACACGAAATATTTACATACGTTAGTTATGAGTATGAATCATTATACAGCGAATTTTCTCCAAAAATAAAAACACCTTTCATATCAACATAATTGTACTTAGGATGCACGCTGGATAAAAACCTGCGCAGGTTTCAAAATTTTTGAAATAAATGTCTAATTCGTACTTTTTTAATTCATCTAGGTCGTGAAGTTGTTTTCCGTTGTCGTGATGAAGGACCCAGTCGTGCTCGTGTTAATTGGACACGTTCAGGTGGACGTCCACTACCTGCCGGCGCTAAAGTAAAGGATGGAGGACGTCTGGAAATTCCTAATATTCAAGTAAGTGATATTTCGCAAACAAAATATTTCACTGAATAGTTCTTGAATAATCTTTTCCATTTTAGATTGAAGATGGTGGCGAATATATTTGTGAAGCTGAAGGATATCCTGCAAACACACGTGGCCAGCGTACTAGCGTTACACTAACAGTTGAAAAATGTAAGTAGAACGGCAATCTTAATGGTTACATCAATATTAGCTTCTAAGCATAATGATACATTTCAATAAACATGCAGCGTGGAATGATGATGGCTTCTACAAGCCTTCGAAAAATATTAAATATGGAACAGTGCCTCATATTGGCTTCGAATTTTTCGGCATAGGTATCTAATTATGGACCGAGTAAACTTCTAATAATCTACATTTAATAAATCTCTCCAATTTATTCTGTTTTTTTTAAAAAAAAAAAAAAAAAAAAACATTTCTTGCTGCCGAAATTTGTTTTTATATAAAAATTAATTATACGGACTTGGTAAATAGTCTCGTCGAAATAGTTTAAGTCTACTAATTGAGGTTTCTTTTCTGAAATCCGAACAATTTTTAGATCAAACTCCTCGACCGGCAACAGCCTGTGGATATCATCAAGCGACTTGTATGAATGGCGAATGTATTGAGAAAAGTAGCATTTGTAACGGAATCGCTGATTGCTCGGACGGATCGGATGAGCACGCTTGCAGCAATGGTCGCCAATGCAATCCTGATCAGTTCCTTTGTAAGAATACAAAATGTGTCGATCGGCTGTGGCGTTGTGACGGCGAAGACGACTGTGGTGATCGATCTGATGAAGAAAGCTGTGATCCGAACCCAACTGGATCACCTTGCAGATACGATGAATACCAGTGCGGAAGTGGTCAGTGTATTCCGAAATCGTTCCACTGCGATGGTCGATCTGATTGCTCTGATGGCTCCGATGAATTTGGATGCTGTAAGTTAATAACATCGAACTAATTCTCAAATTTCACTATTCATTTAAAAAATATATATATATCTCTGTTTCAGTGGCACCAGCTATTGTCGTACCACCGATACCCTTAGTCAGTGTTCCGATTGGTGGTGTATTCAATATTTCATGCCGTGCCGTAGGTATACCCACACCGTTAGTCCTCTTCCGTCTTAATTGGGGACATGTTCCTGATAATTGCGTTACAACGAACGAAAATGGATTCGGCTATTTACAATGCGATAACATGCAAATAAAACATGCTGGCGCTTATTCATGCGAAGTTATTAATATCAAGGGTCGAATTTTCGTCACACCGGATACAATAGTCACAGTGATTCCCGATGACGATGTATGTGCAGCAGGATCCTTCAACGCATTGGCAAGCAGACAAGACGAATGTATTAATTGCTTCTGTTTCGGTATTTCGCAACAATGCAAGAGCGCTGATCTCTTTACTTATGCGGTAAGTAATAATTTAATTTAAATCAACGACTACCACACCTAGACATTTTTGATCAGCAAATGGCAGCCAGTGCAGCCATTCGACTAAGAGTCTCTGTGCAGTGGACTAGTATATATGCCGGAATCACTTAAAAAACATTCACGAAAACAATGACTACACCCCTTCCAATTTTGAGTTTAGACACAAATTTCATAACGACCATCCCAACCCGTCTCGATTAGGAAAGGGATTCGATATGGATAGAAGAGTCCGTCCACATATATGGTATACGGATGGCTTCTAAACTGAAGGCGGGGTAGGTGGAGGTGTTTTCTCTGACATGCTTAGCATTATTAGCTCTTTCCGCCTTCCAGACCACTGTAGTGTCTATCAGGCGAAGCTCATGACTATGACTTATGGATCAAGCTGGCTATGACCTGGCAGAAGTGTAATGTAACATCTACTAGGGAATCGGCCATGACAACATTAAAGGTCGATATAGAAATTCAATATCCTTCTGTGGGTACCAGGACACAGGGATATTTCAGATAACTGTTTGGCTGACGAGCGCACTCTGCGTGGCACTACCCTTCAGATTTTGCCGGAACAACGGAATCTGGGTGTGCCTCTCTCTATAATGTAAACTGCTACTAGGATTGGACTCAGTTTAGAAGACCAATTCAAGATATCAACTCGTATTAGATATCATGCTGCGAGACAGTTCTGGCCGAAGCTGGATCTGAAACGTTCTACGGTGAAAGACTGATTTTCAAAAGGCTCGTGTATCAGCACCACAGTCAGTATTCTGACCGAACACTGTCTTATAGGACGACATGCTAGAATACTTGGCCTCTGCTCAAATAACTTCTGTAGAAGCTCCATGGATAAGAAGGAAGAGGTAGTCCTTCTTCCTATCCAGCTCTATCCGCTTGTCCGCAGTCTTGGTTGACTTGCCGCAACGGACGTTCCGCGAATCCAACGTTTCATTGTAAGGTCAAAATGGTTTAGCGAGTAGGGCCCGATTTAATATTCCTGCGGACATGACTGATCTTTATCGCAGCTGTAGTGACCACAATACCTAGGAAAGTATCTTTCACATTGCTCTAGCACGGAGGTGGGAACGTACGCTGTGTACGCGCTTCGCCATGAACTAGGGAGAATACTTCCAACATGAAGCTAGACAAGCTACTGGAGTTGGTCAAATTGACAATTTTATTCGTTCACTTAAGTTAGTCTTAGTCTAACGGATTTTTCTTCCACGTAAATGTGGGAACATCATGAACCTATTGGCGATCTATGGTATAAAGGTATATTTGGCTGCTTCAGCGGTAGCCCACCTAAATCTAATAAAACTTGAATCCGGACACAACTCCTATGCTAGTACTATACTATTCTCGTTGATTTTTCGATACTCTGAAGACCTTGTTTTAGCTGTAATATCTAATTAGCTAAATAAATTTATAATACTTTATTATTTTTTTTTTATATTAATACCTTTTAGCTTCCACCGCCAATAAGACCACAAACTGTCGTTGGACTAGAAATTCCACTTGGCGGTACAGGTGAATATCGCGTAGGTGATTACTCCGGTCACGACATGATGACACTCAGGCATGGCGTTCAATTCCGTGCATCAAACATTCCAAACACTCGCCAAACTCCTTACTTGTCCTTACCTGCTGACTATCAAGGAAGCCAATTAAAATCATACGGTGGCTATCTAAAGTACGACGCACAATACGTGGGTAACGGAGCTCCAAATGATGCACCAGAGGTGGTTGTTATCGGTAACGGCTACACTTTAATTCATCGCGCTTCACATTCAATTCGTCCGAATGCACCGAATCCAATAGCAGTTCAATTCATCGCAGGACCATGGTATAGCTCCAATGGCCGTACTGCTACTCGCGAAGAAATTATGATGGTTTTGGCCGACGTACAATACATTTTGATCAAGCTCCAATATATTAATGCCTCCGAGCGTGAAGTAGAAATCACAAATATTGGCATGGATTCCGCAGCAGTAGATGATAGAGGTCTAGGATCGGCATCACTTGTCGAACAATGTGTCTGTCCATCTGGATACACCGGAAACTCGTGTGAGCGATGTGCCCCTGGCTTTGTACACCAAAGAACAGGTGCATGGTTGGGACAATGTGTTCCGGAAGCACCAGTAGTGTGCAAAGTAGGTGAATTTGGTAATCCCAGCCGTGGAATTCCTTGCAGACGGTGTCCATGTCCATTGACAAATGGTGAGAACAATTTTGCACGAAGCTGCTCATTAGGTGCCGATAACGAAGCGATTTGCCACTGCCTGAAAGGTTACGTTGGTAGGCGGTGTGAAATGTGCGACGCTGGATATGAAGGTAGGCCAATGGAGCCCGGTGGTCGTTGTACGCCCATTCAAATTCCATACTGCGATCAACGAGGAACGCTACAAGTCACTGGCGATGGATCTTGTCAATGTAAACAGAATACTGTTGGCCAATATTGCGATCAATGCGCGACTAATACATTCCATTTGAATAATGTTACCCAATCCGGATGCATAGAATGCTTCTGCAATGGAGTGACCAAAGATTGTTCGAGTAGCTCGTTGTACCGTGAAAGCATTCGATCAAGACTCTCTGGTAGCCAAGATCATGGTTTCAGCTTAATCAAAAACTATGAGGAAACCGAACCACAGCAATCCACATACGGTATTACGCAGCAAGGTCGCGAGTTAAGCTTCCGCGGAAGCTTCGACGATCAAGATGTGCAATTCTGGAATTTACCAAATGAGTTCCTTGGAAACAGACTCGGCTCGTATGGTGGAAATCTTCGATATACGATACGGTATAGCCCACATCAGAGCGGTGCTATGTCGAAGAATAGTGCACCAGATGTAGTCATCAAAAGTGTAAGTATGCCAAGATTTCGTTGGAACATATTTTTAGCTTAACGAATTTCTTTTAGAACAATGATATCGTAATTGTCCATTATCGGAAAGATGTTGTACAACCGAGTGGTTCACAAACATATAGTGCACCGATTTGGGAAGATGCTTGGCAACGTATCGATGGCAATGCAATCAATAGACAAACATTGTTAATGGCGTTAGCTGATGTATCAGCAATTTTAATCAAGGGAACCTATACAACGGTTACAGAGGAAGCTGCTATCAACGAAGTCAGTTTGGACAGCGCAATCCCGAGGAATACGGGCAATAATCAGGCCTTAGAAGTTGAAGAATGCAGATGCCCGAAAGGTCATATCGGCTTATCGTGCGAAGAATGCGCTCCTGGCTATAAGCTTAACGAAGGGGGTCTTTATTTAGGTGTATGTGAACCTTGTGAATGCAATGGCCATTCGGATGAATGTGATGCTAAGTCCGGGCGCTGCTTGGTGAGTAACTGAAACTTTACGTTTCCTCTGTATGGTATCTCAGAGTGTCACACAATTAATTATTGAACACTTTGATAGATTTGCAAAAACAAAATTATTTACGTATTAACGACATCCATTTATAGAATTGTCGCGATAATACTGATGGCGAATTTTGCGATGTATGTGCACCTGGTTTTGGCGGGAATGCTTTGGCCGGACCACGCGGATGTAAACCGGATGGTCCTGCAGAACCGTCTATAATCTGTGATCAATGTGATCGACGCGGAACTGTTTCCTGTCCGCAGGGTTATTGCAATTGTAAGCAAAATGTTGTCGGTTCTAGATGTACTGAGTGCCGCGAAGGAACCTTCAATCTGGATGAATCCAATCGTAAAGGATGTTCGGAATGTTTCTGCTCGGGCGTATCAAAGACATGTTATTCTTCGACATTGTTCCGTGAACAATTTGGGTTGTTCTTCGAAGCAGATAAGCTAGCTTTGACCGATCACGAAGGTCAAATACGTATCACCGAAGATATCCCCGTTGATATTCAAAATAACGAAGGATCCTATCAATTCAGTGGTACTGGATCGTATTTCTGGAGATTGCCCGAAAAATTATTGGGAAATCAGGTGAAATCGTACGGTGGAAACCTGCAATTTTTTGTTGAATCAGATGGTTATGGTGACTACGTTCCGGATCAAGATGTTATATTGCGAGGCAATGGACTTACATTAGTATGGTCAAGACCACGTGGAACAGAAGACCAGAGCGTAAGTGGTCATATTAGGCTTTAGCAGTTTTTCGATTTACGAATTCCTTTATATTTAATATTACAGTCAGTTACTGTTCGAATACATGACAGCGAAAGGTGGCAACGCATGGAACGTATTGGAGTTCAACCAGCAACTCGTCAAGATTTCCTGACTGTTCTGTCCAACTTAGAACAGATTTTAATCCGAGCTACTTTGAAGTCGCCGACGCAATCATCACGTATCAGAGAAGTAATTTTGGATACGGCTCTGCCGGTAGGTACCATCCCTGCTCCGGAAGTCGAAATATGCAGATGTCCATCTGGATTCACCGGCACCAGTTGTGAAGTAAAGTTTTTTCTTTTCTTTTTCGAATCCTAGAAAGCTTACTTATAATCCATTTCTTTATATTCAAGAATTGTGAAGTTAACTACTATCGTAACACTACTGACTCGAACTTAGCACTCGGATCTTGTAATCAGTGCCCATGTAGCGATAATGCTGAATCGTGCAATATGCAATCCAACGGCTACGTACAGTGTAATTGTAGACGCGGATATACCGGAGAAACTTGCCAATACACTGGTAAGTAGTTCAGATTTTAGCAATTCAGCGATTGTTGAGAATAATGGTAATATTTCATGTTGGAAGTCAATCATTGCTGCATACTGCATGGTCGAGTATTCAACATAAATTACTTTATAATACGAGTCTGCATGTATTTCTTTCTGTACCAATGAAAGCCACTTCAACAAATTGGCTAAATAATTTTCATTCATTTTCAACAATCTCCAAAAGGCTTAACTTTAACAATAGGACGGAACCCAGAATGAAAAATATTTAAAAAATAATTAACAATAATGAAAACTCATTTAAAATATATTTAAACAAATATTTTAAATACCTATCAACAAATCCCCAATTCAAAAATATAAACAAATAGAAACATCTGGAACAACTGAAATAGCACCGGTCAACTGTGAAAGTTGCTTACACTGCATCTGGAAGAATGCCAGAATAGTAAAGAAAACTAAGAAAGGAAACCAAACAATCGTAGAACTAGTGTTGAATGTAGTCCAGCAGTACGGGCAAAATGGACGCATAGTTGGACAAACTATTTTAGGTTTACGATACTATTTTAAATATTTTCTTGTTTAGTATATTTTTTTATTAATCTATACGGAGTTTCTTACCACAATTTTTTTCTTAGTATAGAAATGCGTCTAACAATGTGCAATGTTAAAAAACAAACATCGGGTCCAAAAAGATAGAAGTAGACAGTGATTCTAAAATCTAAAATTATTAATAAAAACAATAACATATTGTTTAGATTTTTTAGTACATGTCTTATTGGGTTAGCTTTTGTGTTTGTCAGTAAAGAAAGGGACAGTTTTATATTTTGTTGTTATATCAAGTATTTCCTATGTGTACACAATGTTATTAATTTTTTTTAAGCGTAAATTATTTTATATAGTTATATGTAGTATGATTCAATCTTATAGTTTCTGTGCATTAAAGTCTGTGTGAATACCCTGCAAATATACCTTTTAAGCTTCTCTTTACTCCCATAGTATTTAATATACGTTTTTATGATGATTTCCGAAGTGATTTAGATATGTAAAATAAGGATGACTGTAATTCAGAATTACCATAAACACTTATGGCCACGACCCAATCAATGCAGTGCTGAATATAGTACCTTAGCTTCATCATCAATGGTGCGAAAGGACCCTGGTCTCCTGAAGTCGTCGCCCCCAATCAGGCCCGTGCGCAGGTTTCATAATAAATTATCAAGTTCCCACCATACTGAATGTGATGACCTAAAAAAAAAAACGGTCCTCACTTCCCAATGAAAATGGGCTTATGGGGGGGGGAGGGTTGAACCCCCAAAACCCCCCCGTGTGCACGGGTCCAAAAACCTCCAGTTGCTAGTTTTTAAGATGGCTTTGCTATCTTCAACCGAGTCTTCCCATTGTTTGCGTGGATTGCCTACTGGTCTTTTGCTTTCGCTTTGCCTTTAAGAGCACGTTTTGGGGAGTCTTCTCCACTGCAGTTAACGTAGCTTGATGAACGTTGAAGCTTTTGGTTCTTCGTAGGATTGACTCATGGTTGAATTCAAAATTGCTTGATAAGGTTAGCAAGGTACTGAGTGGAGGTGATTTTTCAAATATCTCAGAAACGACTTATGCTAGAATATTGAAACCTAGATTACTATAGTAATTACAACTAAAAAAAATCGGCCAACAGTCTGGGCGTAACTTTATTATTTTATGGGTTAAATTCCGAAACGTGTTTAATTCTGAGATGCGGTGTGAGTGACTATAGGACTGACCTAAGGAATAACCAGGAGGCCATTTGGAACGTTATTCTTTAGGTTGTCGGATGTAGTAATTTACCCCTCATCTCAGCATTAAACACCTTTCGGATTTCAACCCAGAAAATAAAAAAGTTGCATCCAGATTGTTATCTGATTTTTTTTTACTTCATTTGGTCGGTATTTACATGATTCACTAGATATAAAGGGTAGACAACAATTTGCCATGGTATATCTAGCATCTGCTGCATCTCAAGTCACGAATATAAAAAATAATTAATGGCGTATCATGCAAAGACCTACCTATAATCTGGATTGCGTTGAATGGGAATTGCCATTGAAATATATAGGAATCTTATAACTAGACTTTAATCCTTTGGAACAATGGTCTCGGTACCCTAGTGAGAGCGTATCCCAGAGGTCGTGCTAGTTTGTACACACTGGTCGCGCTACGCTCGGACCAGACCAGTATAAATAGACAAAAAAAAACCTTGGATCGTACGCATAAACATAAACCGAACCTGTTCATTTGGTCTTAATTTTGATTTTTTGAACCCATCATTCGAGAAGCGGTTTCAACGAGTTTAACTCGTAGTCTGAAAATGGTTTTAGGATCATATCATCATTATCAATATACTTGACACCATTCCGATAGTTAAGCAGGCCAGTTAGTGCTAAATTATCAAAGACGATTCATATGCTCGCAGTTCAGTAACTTTTAGTTTTGGTATTGCGATCCCGATTTTGCTCTTGCAAATCTACTTAACAGGGTACATAATCTTTTACAACTTGTGTCTTAAGCAGGGAATACACGATGCAGTGGCTGTTCCTACTGCCCAATTAATCGTTATATGCGACGATTGTATCGTGTATACGCTAATAAACAACGATTGGGCCGATATCGTACGGTTGTATGCTCTGAACCAAAAACAGGTTGTATGTTATATTGTATAGTGTATTATCATGAATACAACTATTGTAGCGATTTCATTCAAATTTATGACAGTTTTGAATTTTTATCAGTTTTGGGTGAAAATCAATTGCTGGAATCTATTAATTTTCTTTGTCGATCCTTAAGAAACTGTAAACTTCTCAATATTCTACACCTTCGAAGGAGCTAAAACCTGCACAAACTAATTATTCATAAAATCGATTTTCACATCGATGCAATTCAAAAAAGATCAGCGTTATTGCATAGTCGAAATTAGTTTATTAGATAATATAATATAAATCCAGTTTTGGTCAAAAAATTAAATTAATTGACATCTCAGTGATCAAATAACATATAACAATAACTTCTTCACAATGCGCGTATGTCTTTGGAGATGATCACAGTACACTTATCCAATTTTACTATTTTTCGACTTAACAAGTTATTTCTTGTGACCACAGAAATATTAATGAAAATTAATTGTTTAACAAATAGAAACGCTGGTTAGTAGTATCTGATATTCACTAATCCTAGTTGCTTCTCACTTAGTCCAATCCGGTATAATGGAACTAGTTTAGTTCAATTTAGTATTAGATAAGGTAGTATTAGCATCAGTAACCTATCAACATTTTGATTGTTAACTCCACTTCCTTATCGACTGACTCCAAATTTGTTGAGTATAAAAATTTATGAGTATGTTTTCGGTGTTCGCTTCTGTTTATATGGATTGAAATAGCAGTATTAAATAGTAATAACCATAGAGCTAGTGGAGACCACAAGCCATCGGTTTTGTATAAAGCGCTTTGAAGCCAAAAACACGGTGAAATGTGAGACAAAACAGGTTACTTATATCAAACTGTTCTTGTTTTAGCGTGTGTGTGAGTGAGACAAAACAGGAGCCCTATGTCAATTTGTTGTTGTTTTTCGAGCAAGTGAATGCGACAACGTCCGCCTTCAACTCAACCGCTGCTTGTCATCTCCAGTATATATATCTCTATGGTAATAACATACATAACAAACTATAGAATTTACATCTCACTCCACCTTTAACCGACTGCAATACTATCATAATAAATTTAAAATCAAATAAATGTAAATTCAAGAATGATTCAATAAGTCCTTAGAAAAAGGTAGTAAAACAAATTATTTTTAGTACCTAGGTTTTAATCGTCTCTTAGCTGTATACACTTTTCCAAGCGTTTCTCCAACTTTTTTAATCCGTCCGAAAAGAACAAATTTTGGAAGGTCTTCAAAAAAGATATCTGTGTGGGTGACCACATCGATCAAGTGTTTCTCTAACATTGTTAAACCGTGCAAATATGTAGTACGAACTTGGAAGGTCCTCAAAAAAGGCATCTGTTTTGGCTTACTCTTCGTTTGACGTGAATCGTTATTTGCCGAGACACTTTTTGCAGTTGGGAAATAAAAGTCACTGGGAATCAAATCCGGTGAATACGGTTAATTACTTTATTATTTGAACTCTAAATACATAAATGTGGCCATCGAAACTGCGCAGATATGCATCCGTACATTGTCTTGATTAATGAAGACTTTTTCTTTTTCAAATGAGGACGTTTTCCATTGAATTCTTCGCTCTGCGGGTACAATAACGCATAATATATCCAGTTATTGTTTGCCATTTTACCCAGTAACCGGTGTAGATGATTCCGCGTGTGTCCCAAAAAAGAGCCATGGCTAAAACTAAAGTATATTTACAAGCCAGTAGGCAAACAAGCTTATTGTTCCTCTGCATATTCTTGGATTTCATTATTAGATGTACCTATTAATAAGTTTTATTTGCTAGCATGAAGCCTTCAAAATATAAGTGTTTAAAAACCACACGAAACTCACTTTGTTCCATTCCATTTTTCTAAATACTCGAAAGTGTTGCTTCAATCGATAAAAATATAATCAGATATAATTGATTGTTTCCTATGAACAAACCATTTTCGATACAACGAACAACATTTCTAGCATTTTCTAAGGACTTATTGAACTACCCTCGTACGTACAAAATAAAAAATACATTGAATTTAACATCTTTTGGTGAATATACCACACTTTCTCAAATCAATTTACATGGGGATCTAATATGTAGTAAATTTCAATGTAATTTTTAATTTGAGGTTAGTAAATTTCAATTTGCAATCAGTAAATTTCAACTTCGATAGCAGCAAATTCACTGAATACTCTCTTAAAATTACACTCTAAAAAAGTATATACGTAGTTATCACTCAATTAAGATACACTTATTTTTACTCCGAATAATATTTCTTACTTACGTACTCTTAAATAAAACCCGAGATCAATTCTGGTTTTGCCACGTAGGTTTGGCATACCGAGCCATTGCGCTGTTTTATTTTCATTTTAGCAAAAAACAAAATCCATCCACATCCAACTTTGTGGTTTCATATATTACATGATTTTTGTTGTAAAATTCAAATAGATAACACGAAAAAAAACGTAATTTTCAATTCAGATATAAATAACTATATTTTTTTACACGGTTGGTTGGTAATTTTGTGAGCATTTTCATGTAAATGGTACGGTTCAGTAATTTCATGTAATGCATGAGAAGTTGACCTGAGTTCGTAACTCATAGAAACAATAACTTTAAATAATCTAAAGAGAGCTTCCTCTGGTATCTTTAAATTTTATCTTTGTAAAATTCGATTTTTACAAAGTATTATTGTTGGATATCTTAACTACAATTACGTTGCTATATTTAGTAGCAAAAGCACTTACGAATATCTAGATCTAAGTCATAGTTAGGAAATCATCTAATAATTCTATGCATATGTTTACTAAATCTATAACATAAGTTATCCGTTTTAATAAGACGATCACAACTAACTCTACATTCCTACAGTGCTTTAAGCTGTGACTAACAAAATTTAAACAAATTTTTAAGTGATCACGTATTTTCTAACTTGTGATTTCTATTCAAAATATTTAAGAGGATCAATCACCAGTAGAACCACCAACTCAACCACCAGAGATTACAATCTCGGTAACAGTTTCATCTCCGCTGATTCAAATCATCGAAATTGGCGAATCGATCACTCTGGATTGTTCGGGAGAAATAATTGCAAATCGCGTATGTTTTATACAATTTAGCTAAATGAAGTATTATTCTAAAAATTTTGTACATTTTGCAGGCGCCAATTTCTGTTACATGGATTAAATTGGACGGAGAATTACCGTCAGGTGCCTACGAAGATCGTGGCAGACTCTACTTGCATAATCTACAAGAATACGATTCCGGCATTTATGTCTGCCAGGCTAGGCGTGGACCTGAAATTGCAAAACAAGAAGTTACTCTAACGATTGGATGTAAGTTAAAATTTACTTCATTTTAATTATTCATAAACGAGATTGTTAATAAGTGGGTTCATGCATTTTCAAGCGTTTTCCAAGGAATTTATTGAGAAATATGGTAATAGCGTGAATTTTAATGAAGATATTTCTTATGAAAAACAACATTATTTTCTTATAGTACTTAAAAAAATCTTTATTTGGTTGTGTTACATTTTACAGCTCCTAAGCTTACCCCACCGCAAGTTATTATTGAGCCAACATACCAAACATTTTCGGAAAATAGCCCAGCAGATATTGTCTGTATTGTGTCCGGAAATCCAGAGCCTATTGTAACATGGTCCCGGATCAATGGAAGACTTCCAGCAACTGTGAGAACCGAAGGAAACTATTTGCGTTTTGAATCAATCCGTAAATCCGATGAAGGATCGTATCAGTGTCACGGTCAGAATTCGGTAGGATCCAATGATGGTCTCGTGCAAATCTACGTGTCCAGTTACACTCCGCCTTCAACACAAGTCGACGTACAGATCGATCCACCTAGCTACTATGGCCGAAATGGCGATGAAGTTAAACTTACTTGCCAAATTCGGACAAACGAGGACGTTATGTACACGTGGCTTAAGGACAATCAAAATATCTACACTGACCGACATCTTTCTGTAAATGGTAATATTCTTATAATCACAGGAGCTACAGCTCTCGATAGTGGCGATTACGAATGCACAGCCAACAGTCGTAGAACCGGAATTTCTTCGAGCTCGGTATCACAAGTGATAATTGAGGAAGCTTCTACCGGTTCGCCACCTAGAATAGCCTCTTTAGTTCCGGATCACACGTTCATTCAAGGACAGGATGTCACAATTACTTGTGAGGCATCCGGTACTCCATATCCAACTGTTAAATGGACTAAGGTACGATTCGTGTAAGAGATTTTAATAAAATAAATTCTAATCGGTAACTTTCTTTAGCTACATGAATCTCTTGACGATAATGTTCAACAATCTGGAAACACCTTACGAATTATGAATGCCAGACCTAACAATCGTGGTGTATACATTTGTTTCGCCGAAAGTCCCGCAGGAGCAGACCAAGCAAGTACTAGGGTAGAAGTTGAACGTAAGTATCTCTTTATTTCTATCCAAAGTTTAAAAATGATTTTATTGTAATACCGTACAAGCTTTCAAACATGGAGTTGGTAATTCAGTGATAACCGACAACATCATGATATTCTTTTGTTCATCAAATTGTTTGATTGCAGCACGTGAGCGACCAGCTATTGAAGTTCAGCCAATCGAGCAGCAAAAAATCCGAGTAGGTGAATCGGCCATGCTAAGCTGTCGCGCTATCGCCGGCATACCTGAACCGAAAATAAGTTGGAAACGTATCGATGGACGACCATTATCATCGAAAATCAAGGAGCTATATGCAGGAACTATTACGTAGGCTTCGAATTTTCCAGAAATAACGAGAAAAGTTACTAATTGATCGCGTCATTTACAGATTAAACGATGTTACCGCTGAAGAATCTGGAGACTATGAATGTAGTGCAGAAAATGTTGCCGGATATGTGAGCACAATTGCAACTATAATCGTACAATCAACGCCAGAGATTCAACTGGATCCACCAGAGGGTGATCTTGTTCTAACCGAAGGTGACGAATTAAAACTGTCATGTAAGGCGTTCGGAAGTCCTACACCACAAATTGAATGGAGCTGGGAACCTACTAGTTCCACTAGATCTTCAGTGGAACACAGTGAAAGCTTAGGAGAAGCTGTCATTCAAGCGTATAATGTGGCCATGAGTGATGCCAACATCTATACTTGCACAGCTTCGAATGAGGCTGGAACGGATCGACGATATGTTAATGTTGTTGTCAAGAAACGTCGTGGCGATACTGGTAAGTATTTATAAATGGTAGCAACTCGCTATGTCTTACTAAATATGTATTAATTATAAACATGCCTGAATCAGGAACTAGAAAACAACTAAGTATTTCATAAGATACATTTCAGTTAGCTCTTTTTTTTTAAAAAAAATTGAACCTATTTTCAGGAATATACGACATTGATCCTATCACTGCTCGACCACATCATCCGTACGTACCACCTTATAATAGTCGTCCTGCACCACGTCCGTATTATCCCCCACAACCTCCACAATACTATCCCGGTGCCCATAATAGCAATTTACAACCATATAAAGTAGGGGTTGGAGATCGTGCTATGCTGGTATGTAATGTCGAAAATAGTGACTCTCGAACGATCTGGAGCCGTGCCGATGGACGACCACTGCCACACAATGCCATTGCTGCTAACGATAACAACTTAGTCATTGAGGATGTAGATTTTAATGCTGGAGGTATTTACCTGTGTTCAGTAATCGATAGCCGCGGTACGCATCCACTTGTTACTGCCGAACTTATTGTTGTTAACATTCCTCGCATCACATTCTCACCGTCCATGCCAATGATCGTGCGTTCCGGTCAGAATATTGCCATATTCTGTAATGCTACTGGTGAGCAACCGATCCATGTACAATGGCATGCCGAAAATCACAGACCACTGCCAACGTAAGTTGAAATGATCGTTACAAACCATATCATACATTGATTTCATAAATTCGAAAATTCTCCAAATGTTCAATCAATAGATCTGTTATTGTCGATGGATACTACTTAAGATTTAATTATATTACGCCTGCCGATGCCGGAAGATACTTTTGCTCAGCCGATAATGCACATGGTAATGCTACCAAAGTCGCCGAAGTTCTAGTCAATCGTGGAACCTATGTTGATCGACCTCCAAGCTCGCATAATCTTGAAGTGTACGAAGGTGATAATGTTGATCTAAAGTGTGGAATACCGTTGAATCGATTCGAAAAAGGAATGAGGGTAAGTTTTAAATTAAATAAAAATTAAATCTATGACAATTGCAAATCCGTAACACTTTGATAAAAATCACCAAAACAGAGAAGTTAGTTCAGCGAAAAGGCTATTTTATCGTTAAAACAACATTTTTCTTAAAATTGTGAGTCTTGTTGAGTGAAGCATTATTTAAACGCTTATACTAAACAGCTGGCCAACTTTTTAATCGTATCGAGCTGCATACACTATTATCTGACCGACTAAAGGTACAAACAGAACACCGAATTCGACACAGTCGTAAGAATACACACGATTATATGTTGACAATAGGTGTGTTGTTATTAGATTTTTCGTGGTAAGCTACCACAGAAGCAATTATGATTAGGAGTTAGTTATTCTTTCCGGTGTCAGTGGAGTGAAACTCCAACACGGAGTCCCCGACTGTGGACTAACCGCCATCCCTGAGGATATGACAAATTTGGAAAGAAACTTCACTGGAGAAGCCAGTTCATCATAAGATTGTGTTGGACTAGGTCCGAAGGAGCTGTTTCGTCATCGGAGGGCATAGACTCTTCAGAAGGTGTATTCTTGCCTACTTGCCGAAACACCTTGACAGCTGGTGGGATCGCTGAGGTAAATTCTATATAGCCACATCCCATTCCAATTTTATTACCGAGAAGAATGTAATGGTCAAGAAGGGCGTCCTCTACCTTAGACTAAAGGCGTGTATTCGAGAAGCTTTTTCTCTTGATTTCAGCTATACTCTGGTTGTAATCTTGGATATGGTCAGCGTTTAATGGCTGCAATGTCTCGATAGTAAATTTTTGTTCATCGTAGCGCCATCTGTTTGATGATAGCATGTTGTGATAAAATCTCGTACTCGGAGATTGACATCGGCTGGAAATAAGAAAGGGGGTTATAAAATGAAACGTGCAGGCAGGGCCGAAGTTACCTTACTGCAATATAATAAATATAAAACACTAATAACGTAGTGACACATTCCATGATTTCCAATCACTTCACATCACACTTGTGTCGGTTTATTGTAACCGCACTTGAACTGTAACTTTTCGCGTATTTAATTTTCATCGTGTTTTTTTTTTTTAAGGATACTGATCTGGACTTAGGTGGTTAGCCTTTAATACATTGTAGTGTACAATCCAGTCAGCTTAGGGATGGGAGGTCAGAAATTGGGCCGGGTATGGCAGTGTACTAGTTGGTGTTAATAATTTTGAATGCTGTTTGGCTTTGAGATGTGATCTACCAGAACAGCAATGTTGCCTATAACAAATCAACTACTGTCTGGTATCTCTGATGGTGTTAGTGAATCTGATAAGAATGTAAACAAAACTCATCTGCTCAGTGTTAAATCCTTTAGTAGTGATCCTATTAAACATTCCGCACTGTTCACTATTTATATTAATAATTTCCAAGCCAATAGCAACTGAAAAAATTCTTATAAATAATTTATGCATAGAGTAGGAATTGAACCCACGACATCGCGTTTACAAGCCTAGTACGCTACCACTGGACTACACTCGGCTTTCGCGGATGACATTTCCAGCGCTCGGAGTGATGCGGCTGTTTTTGCATTACAAATAGATCGTGGTGGGAGCACATGTTTTTATTGCTATTTCTTTCTATCTAGTGATGAAGAAAGATAAGCAATATGATTCCTAGGCTCAAACCATCGAGATTATGTCTCTTAAGAGACAAGCGACCAACTGGGTGTTAAATTTAAGTTTTCCAACCACGAACTCTGCGACAAATTCAACGCATTAGCCCTGACCAGAATAGACTTAAGGCACCTTAAGGCAGCTTAAGTTTTTCTACGACTGTATAGAAATGCACGTAACAAGCCAGAATGGACTTAAGGCATCTTTCGTTGACTTTTCCAAACTTTCGTTAAAACTTAAGTGTACGGTTCTGAGCGTAGAAACTTAAGCAAACTTATGCGTTTGACATTTATTCACAGATTTTCCAAAATTTTTGTACTTTGTGACTTCAGACTTGTGATATATAGTTAACTCCGCTTTAAAAAAAAAAAAAATTTATTTTAATTTACACTCTCTTGATGAGTATTTGACGGCCGATATTTGACTTTTTTAGCTGTCAAACTTCTCTTACCTTAAGGCTATTGTGGTTGGGTATAAGATTCATTAAGTTTTGCCACAAACTTTACGTGCCTTAAGGCGTTTGACGAAAAGTTGTTAAGATTCCTTAAGTCTATTCTGGTCAGGGCTATTCAATACTGTTCAGTGCCTTACGGAATTTGTTCCAGAGAGCAATGCGTACATGTATTGCATTCCCTGTAGACTGTAACCTTCAAGAAAGATTTCGCTGTGGGTTTTCCAACCAAAGCGGAATGGAAGAATGGTTCAGTTATACTATACATGAATTCGATGCAGTAATATTCACTGATGGTTCAAAGATGAACTGCGCAGTCGGAGCGGATGTTTTAGATACTGAGTTCAGTGAGTCTTGTTTGATTTTGCAGCAAGACGCAACGCCTAAGCGAAATGTTGTAATCCTCACTGGCAGCCAGACCGCAAGGCCTTAGATTCAACTACCACCTCCACTTAATTCGTCGAACAGTGCAGAATGCAGATATGAGCTAGCCCACTTAAAAAGTTGAGTCAAAGTTAGTCTGCTTTCAGTCCCTTGATGAGATCTCGAAAAATAAGATTGGAGGACTGATTACCTTCTTCAACAGCTCCGGATGGATATGAAGCCCCACGTCTCTGTAAAACTATACATCTACTTACTTACTTACGATGGCGCTACAGTCCAAATCGGACCTTGGCATCCTGAATGTGCCGCCCCGGTTCAGTGATCGCGTCCTTCACAGCTATACATCTACTTCACCTTCAACTCCATTCAGCCCTCAACGACCAGGTTAAACGAGTGGTAGTATCGACGGGCGCCCATAGAACTTCTTCCAGGCGGGGGGCAAGGCAAAAGTTTTATAAAATAACGTCCCACTCCATTTAGAATCTGAACTTATGGTTGAAATTTTTAAATTAAGTTCGTTAACGGGCATAATCGTTCTACTCGTTCGGGTCTAAACAAAGGCCTTAAAACATGCGTTCAAGAATACCAGCTGATAACTTCGGAACGCTTAAATCGCTTGAATCCCAGTCATGAAGGTAGTACATGAGCAATTTTTAAAACAATTAATTGTCCGACGAATATTGCCAAAACTAGTTGAGCGATTAATGGAGCAATACAGGGCAATATCATGCTAGTTGCGGCAATATTTCGACAATGTGTAAATGTTTTTATAGATTGCAGATATTTCTCGCCCTATACTCGTAGTTTCTGTATTTGCGAAAAAATGTTATCCCTTCCACTTCCATGCTTCATCACCTCCTTAAAAAGTTTTACTTTATTTGTCAAACTTTATACAAAAACCGAATTTTATTTTTAAAGTGCAATTGGTTCGTGAGATATTGTAATCAAAAGTTGTTAACCCCCCCCCCCCCCCTTTGGAGGTATACTTTTTCAGTAATTCTGCCATATCGCCCAGCCCTGATATGATATCGATTTTTTCTTCACTTTCATGGGCTTGCGTAATAATCGCCTAAAACTAGTATTAAACACGTTTTCACGAATTTCGTAATTTCTATTAGAAGTGGCAAGAAATTGAATTGGGTTTTACTTTCTCGTACTGTCTTTATATTTATCTATTAACTCTTTTCAGGATTTTTGAATATTCCATATTGGGTGTAAGTAGGTTGCATATATTTTCACAGATTCTTACATATTGCTTAAATCTGATGATCTATTAAATTCCTTTTTAATTCCTTTGGTTTCCTATATACTAATTGCCAAAAAGTCAATTGCAGTATTTTTAGATATTAAATCCTAAGAGATGTAAGAGGGCTGTATGATTTTTAAAGCTTCGACGTATTTCTTAATATTGATGAGATTCCACAGACTTTTTATATAATCGCCTACAAACCCATTTAACAATTTTTCGATATTCAAGTTCCTTCTATTTTCTATTCTATTTTAACTACCTATGTATTTTTATTTTTAAAATAAAATCAATTTTCCAAGAAAAGTCATAATCTCGAAGCAACTGATGATATACTCCGATTTTGATCGCTCCCGAACTTTGACCTGAAAAATAATAAAGTTTCACCAGAATATTGGCAAATTTTTACATCGATAACATTACTTTATTGTTAAAATAATAAAGTAAAATACAGTAGAATCCGCTTATTACGACTTCGTTTATAACGATCAACCGTTTTTAGCGACGTAAATGCAAGTTGAAGTTTGGTTTCATACAGGCGTACTATGAAAGCATATCCGTATAGTACGACTCCGGTTTAAGCGACCAACCGCTTTTAGCGACCTAATTTTACGATAAACCGTCCGGTTAGAACAACGCGCATTGTTTTGTTCACAGCCAAATGGCGCAGGTCACAGTTGTTTATCATTTCAAGCGTGCTTTTACAGTTGCACTAGCATATAAAGAAGAGTTACATCCCCTAGAGAAAATTTCTAACACAAGAAAAATTCTGGTGTCACTGTATGGAATCTTCTGAATGTGTTTGTACTTTCGGTTGCGATTTCTTGCAGGGATTATTGTTTCTCTGATATGTAATACATACAGTGGCGGACAACTAATTAGCACACATAAAAAAAATAAAAATATCATTACATCAAACTAAAAGCCAAAAAATAAAAACAATTCTATTTAACAAATTTGAAGAAAAGATATTATGAGATAACAAAAAAAAATGAGAAATGTACGCGACAGCTAATTAGCACACCCGTTTTGTAACACAATTAAGTAGCTTTATAAAAGAAATAATTTTAATAGCCTGATGCAAATCCTTTGAAGTTGATAACCGCTTTACACCTGCGAGGCATGGATTCTATCAGTGACCGAATTTGGCTGATTAGTATCGCATTCCATTCCTCCTGAGCCATTTGGTGCAATTCGTTTAAATTTTGAATTTTTCGCTTCTTCAAGGATATTTTCAACTCATTCCAAAGATGCTCTATAGGATTTAAGTCGGGAGAGCATAATGGTTAGTCCAATGTGGTTATATTATTGTCTTGCAACCATTTTTTTTGTATATTTGCTAAAAAATGTCATGGTTCCATACGCGGAGTGGAACATGCCTTTGATATGGAAGTTCCAACAGGACAACGATCCAAAACACACCAGCAAATGACTCTGAAGTGTGTAAGTAGTGCTTTGACATATATGCTGAGGAGGATATTACCCACATTTTGTGCAAGTGTCAGGCGGTTGCAAGAAGGCGTTTGAAGTGGTTGGACAGTCTCTTCTTCGATAGTTTGGAAGATCTTAAATTGATAGGGTATGACAAGTTGGTCAAGTTCATTAGGGATTTGGGATGTTTTGGGGGTGATTAACTGGCTAGTTCCACGATTCCATCCAAAGAGATCGTTATGGGCCCTCTTTTGGTGCCTAGTGTGCGCTGCAGCTCAGTGTGGCGCCCCTTCCGAAAACTACTAACTTGATGTAATGATATTTTTATGGAAGATATTTTATTTAGATAAAGTGTACAAATTGTTGAAATAATGAAAACAATTTTTTTTTTCATATGTTCTAGTTAGTTGTCCACCACTGTACCTATGTACATATGCATGTAAACTGTTTAATTATCATTTTGCTAATTTTAATGTGTATTTGTTTTATTTTCATAGAAATTAATCTACACTATGTATATTATTTAAAGAGAATTATAGTAATATATATTAATAATAAAAAACAAGCTTAAATTATCAAGTTGTTTAATGCGTCGTCCGGTTAGTACGACCAAATATCGCCGGTCCCTTGAGGGTCGTTATATCCGGATTCTACTGTACATATATTTGATATCAGTGGCAGAACCAACCCTTACTGGGGGGTCTCAGAAATTTTATTATTATTATTATTATTATATTTTAATAAAAGGCATATAAATATACACAGTTATACTTAAGCACTAGTTACAAAGACTTGAAATTTTTTTTTTTTTTTTTTTAATTTGTCTATTTTGTTTGATAAAGTTCTGTGTGAATTTAGCTAAATAGCTGCAAAAAAAAAGGGTCACCTGAAGAAGGGATCATATTGTTTTCATCTTATTATGAGACATTCCATCAAGAATCGCCAAAGTTGGGACCTTACCATTTCTGATTCTTTTCAAAAATGTTGTACTTGAAGAATAAGTGAAAAAAGAATTGAATTTCAAGGTTTGGTTTCTATTTCATATTTTAACTAACAAAAACAATAACAATCTGTAAATAAGCCCGACTTTATTATTCAAGGATAAAAACTACCAGAGATATGAACTTTCAAAGAGGATTCGGACATCGTTCTTGGGAAATTTTTAACATACTATAACTAACAAAAAAAAAAATGAGATAGAAACCACAAAATTAAAATCAAATTTTTTTCACGAATTCTTCGAGTACACAAAATTTCAAAAGAATCGGCGATGATAAGGTCACACTTTTGGTGATACTTGATTAAATTACCATTTTTCTATAAAATAATTGAGAATCACTATAATGCTTTTTGATTTTTTTGACCATTGATATTCCAATTTAATTTTTTGGCATGTTTTAAAAAACAGTATAACCTACAAAATAAATATAAAAAAAAACGTATTTGGAGATATTTAAGGATAAATGACAAAATCGCTATCATTGAAAAAAAAATAAGTTCTTAAAGTACAAAAACGTTACAAAAAAGTAACGAAAAATCTTGGTCGTTCGATTTGGGAATACACTGCGGTCTGCTATGTTGTGCCAGATCTGATTCTTCTTCAGTACGCGGCCTTGGTCAATTTCGAAAAAGGGCTAATTATCTAATCTTATAGCTTGATTTGATATTCATTTTAGTGTCATTACTAAGAAGTTGCAACAACGTTTGGTATATAAAATATGATTTGTCTCAACTTGCGATGGTCAAATCCAGGGGGGGGCAAGTGCCCCTTCTTGCCCCTACCCGTGGGCGCCCATGTCGACGCTTCCTAAGCTAACTGGGTCCTGTTTTCGGCAGACGGACAACCACATAAACCAACCAACCAACCAGACTCTAAATGACCAGTGTATAAGCTCTTTTGATATAAATAGATTACTGTTCCACCTCCTCATCTTCTAGTTCTATCAGTGTGATAGGATAGGGTACGATTCAGCCTCGAAGGGAAACATTAAGTAGCTTCGCCGCAGCCGAGACTCATATAAAGCATTTCAGTGCGGTTAACCCACTCAAGTTACATCGAATTGGTGCTCCTTAGCAAAGGCCAGTCGCTACGTCCATACACAAACTCTTTATTCAACGCACTGAGAAGCCCTTTCACAATTAATTCTTTCCGTGGCAAGAGATCCATATCAAATAAACCGTTTTTTTGTAATTTTAATTTTCAAATTATGAATATCTTTGCTAAACAAAACATTTACTTAATCTACTTACAGTTCAATTGGCGTTACAAAGGACAAAATATCGAAGGAGGTAGTGATATTGGAAATTCAGCACTGATCGTACGTGGCTTCACCCAGCGGAACACCGGACGTTACAATTGCGAATTGATATCGCAAAGTGGCGAACTAATAACCACAAATTATGTAGATGTTGCCATTAAGAGTGAGTATCGTCGCCGACGTGATCTATCAGCTTATTCTTCTTCTAAATCTACCTCATCTAATTCGAAACGGTGGAGGGGATTGTATTAAAAAAAGAGACAATTTATTAAAACGGAATAATAACAAATAAACTAAATTCCCGTTTACGAAATTCGAAAACAAAACAAAATAATCAATAATTAACAATCGAAACTTGTTTATTAAATTTTTTTTACTTAAAGTCACTATAAATTAGTGTTATGATGCAAACGATAAAAGTTCAATATTAATAATTAAAATTAAAAATTAAAAATAAAATAGCTACACATTTTTAATTTATATTATGGCTAATGTTATTCGCTACATTAGCCATTATAGTATATAAAATGTTCTATTTTATTTTAAATATCTATTTTCGTTGCAAATCGAAATAGATGTTATTTGATACACGATACTTTGTCTGTTGCATGCTATTAACAGAACAAATAAGAACCGATTAAATACTTAACAACATTAAATAATAATATTAGATAATGATTGCCCAGTGCACCGTTTTTCTTATACGTTGACTTAATTATTGTGTTTTATAAACAAAGTTTTATTTTTTTATACTTATTTTAATCCGTTTTTTAAGCATTTAAAAGAGAATAATAATAGATTATTAGACTTAGTTATTGGTTTTTATTATTTCCATTTTTTTATCCGTTTCTCGATTTTTCTTTATTTGTTGCAAGATTTTTGTGATTTTTTTATAAAATTTTGTGTCTTGTTTGGTTTTGGTGGTGATGGTTCGCTCGTTCGACTTTTTGTTGTTGTGTTATTCTTTTTTCAGATATTGAAACGATAATAATGTTTTATAAGTTTTCTTTACTTCTTAATCTTTCTTAATTCCTTCGCACACGATATCTGTGTGAGTAGCATGTTTCAATTTATGTTGGATGCCTGTTAGTTATATATTTTCTTCCCTAATAAGATTTAAAATAAAAAAATCTTCTTCAATCAAAATTTTGGTCATTTTTCCAAAATTCAACCGTTGTCAAAATTTAAATTTTTTACAAATTCATGCAAGATTTAAATCGTGTAAGAAAATAAAGTCAGTATTGTTTAGTTTTATATTTAGAGCATTACAAATCATTACGAAGAAAATATATAGCTATTTTATGTGTACAATTAAAAATGACTATTAGGAATTCTTTTATTAATCCCAATAATAAGCTAGATAAAAGTTGCGTTATGAGAATTTAAACAGTATGTACATTGTAGCAGGAAGACATTTGGAAACAATGGAATTATTGAACTGAAAGGGATTCATACTGAAGGGCATAGCTAGTGGAATTTAGGGATACAACTAGAATTCGGTATAGTGAAAAGGGATGAAATGTTTTCCGGAAACCTATCCTTCTGGAAGCATCCTGATCTCTATAATACGCACATGTTTAAAATAATCTATTTAGGTCTTTAAAGTAGCTCTATATGAACGGAAATCAACGAATATATCGACCAGACTAAGCGGTTGAGCAACTTTTTAGTCGCATCACGATGCGCACATCGGTCCATAAACACATTGCTCGAACCACTAGGCCGATAGTTGCACCAATTGGTACTTATGTGAACCTATCACCACCAGTGGCAGTTGTAAGCGATTTTAAATCGTGTGGGCATTTCCATAAGCAGCATAGAGGTCTTGCGTAACAGTTGAGCCGAGCATCAATCGAAAGGGAATCGTCTCGCACATTCAACTATTTATTTTGGACAAATCGAAACGATATCTATGCGTGCTAACTAGCTCCGTAGAAAATCAGCTGAACTATCACCCGATTAAAAATCTCTTGTCTGCGGGTACTCTTGGATGACAAAAGTGTGCAGTCAGACTGTAATCAATAGACGGGCATAAAGAATATGCTGATCTTCAATGACGAATGAAAAATACTCACCAGGTTTGGAAAGTTACATCTATATGATAAAAGGATGTGAAATTATTTATTAATTGTTTGGATTGGAGGCCACTGTAAAAACGAAAATTAATATCATCACTATTAACACCTTTGGGGATAAAATAAATTGTTAGATGTCTGTACAAGTAGCCTGTAGAAGCGAAAATTAAGTCGATATCCCACCGGAACTATGGTATATTAAGGATTTCGTAAAGATATTTAACCACTTTCAACCCGTTGTAAGTTAAATTGAAAAATAACGCTTTTTAAACCAGCTTCATGTTGCTAGAGGTGGAGCTGTTTGCGCTGATAACGTGAATTAGTCATTTATGTGTGTGATTTAAGATGAAAGGAGGTCGACTCACCTTCAATTTGTGTAAAGCCTTTAATATTCTTTAATTAGTTGATCTTCTGTGTATTTTTGCCAAAATAATTTTGTTTTTCAATAAAGGTGAAGTCTTGCTCCTTTCGGATCAAATAGTCACCATTCAAGAACTAATGACCCAGTGGATGTGTGATGCTAATAAATGTTATATAGACGATAAAAATACCCAATCTCTGTACACATCCGTGGTGTGTACATGGCCTTTAAAATGCAAAAATGCATGGTACTTTTAATAAAATCAATGAAGACCTGGGGATTGAAGTTAAAAATCAATATCGATGAATGCAAAACACAACGTGTACGAGTATATGTATCTCCTCAAAAATAGAAACATCTTAGAAATCCAAACCGTATCAGGTACCTTAAAGACAGAGAACAGCAATGGTGAAAACATTGATTGTTTTGGCATACCAACGAAAGCTGTTCATTCAACACCACTCTGTATGATTTTTGATACGGAAAAAGCTGAATAGTCAAACTTACAGGAAATTAAAATGCCGAGTACATATTTTCACATTACGCTATTGTACTAGAAATCCTTTTGGACATTCAAGAATATCACCTCTCACCCCGCCTCTTTTCCACTGCTTGACTAGGAGTTCTATTGAAAGTACGTACATAGATCTCCTTTTCTTACTACATAGGTATATATCAACAAAAGTGTTGGATTTTGCTAACATTTAGAGAACTTTTTTCAAAAGCCTAGTACATGCTGTTTCTGTTTTATTTGTAAACATAAATGTTCAGCAAATGTAAAAAATGTCAATTCAGCTTATTTTCAGCAATTTTGCGATCAAAGCAAAAACCATTATTCTACCTGTTGACAAGCGACGCTCACTTATGTCAAATGATATGGTTTCTGGAAATATTGCTCTCAAAATTGACATGGAAATGATTGCCATTGCAATATTTCCATATACATTTGATGTGTCTACACTGTCAATTTGTGTATGGCAATATTGACATTGTCATTGCCATTACCAGTGTAGACGCTTAGTGTTACCTCATATCAGTATCTACACTGTCAATTTGTGTATGGCAATATTGCGGTTGTCATTGCCATTACCAGATAAATTGCCAGTGTAGACGCACAGGGTAAGCTCAGATCCGTAGTGAGTATCTTTTTTACTTGCATATAAAATGGAGTAGCTATCGTTAACAACTGGATCAAATGCAGTATACCTAACCAGTATTGTTCCAAAATATCTGACAGTTTGTTATATTTAGCGATCAACCTAGCGATGGAGTAGGATAGTACAACCCGTCTTATTTGCGTTTATCTGGGACAGTGATCGAATTATGTAGCGTTATAAACCGTGTTTTTTCAGTCATTTTTATGCATTACGGACTACAGCATCAGTAATAATAATTTTAATGTTTTCAGTACTATTTGCATTGCCAATACTTTTGAAATTCGATTACTGAACTTACTTTTATGTCGTAAGATCTTTTAATTATTCAAGCAAGTAATGAATTATTGTATCAGTTAACAATATGTGCTCAATAACACAATAATTTTAATTACATATTTTTGTTTTCTTAATATATTTTCCTGTATACAATTGGCGCATTTTTTCTTCTAGCCTCAAATATGATTCAATTAAATTCCCATAAACCATTCCAATTTCCTTAATACTATATCAATTAATATTCAGCGTAGTAAAACCTCACGTATTGTATTTCTATCAGTTTTGAGTAGATATCTTGTAGTTTATAGTAAACTAAACGTAAAAATTATATTCTAAATACCAAATGTAAAGTATTAGAATATCTTTCAAATCTTAACTAATCATAGCTTTATCTACATAGTTGTATATGTTGCAATAATTTAATTTTCTAAATATTTTCCTTAAACTATATTTTTTTATAATTTCTTTAATTTGTTTTATTATTTAGGAAGGCGTTTCTTTTTAGTATAATGGACTATATAATTTTTTTTCATTTTTTATTTTTTTTTAGTTATTTAATTATTTACAAATTATTTATATCATTATGATTTTCCTCTTCTCTCTCTTTATATCGTTGAACTTTTATTCTCTGTTGTTCTCCCTATCTCTCATCACAAACACAAAATAAATAAATAAATAAAAGGAGGTCTCACCGATAATGAGGTTTATTGCATGGTTTTCTATATATGTGCAGGTGTGTTTTTGAACAAAATCTTATTTAAAGTTTTTTTTTATATATATATATTTTATTATTATTGAAATTTAGTAGCGAATTCTTCGAAATCCCTAGTGAACTCGTTATATTTTAATTCTATCCTCTTATCTAGTATAGAGATGAACGAAAAAGAATGCTGTAGTTTAAAAAAGAAATTATTTATAAAAAAAAATTATTTTCTTAGACGAAAGACTAAGATTAGAGTTTTTAAATAGATTTTTTATTGAATTTAAATAGATTTTTATTGAAACATATTTCAATTTGACTAGATATTAAAATTGATGATTATTCTTCTATGTTCAAACATTAATTTACTTTGGTGAATGGATTTTTATAGTTGTCTTTCCATTTTTCCTGTAATGCACTTAAATGTTTCCTGTTAATGGTACATCTGCACAACAACTTTCTGCACACAAAAACATAAGACACACTCTTTTTCGTTCAATTTCAAATATACAATTCATTTATCATAATTAGTTTTTAGTGGCAAGGCAAGGAAAATAAACATTCTTTAAAAACTAAATTCAAAAAAAATTCGACAAAATTGAGCAAAATTAATCATAAATACCCAATGTTATTATTATTCAAAATTGAAACTTAAATTGTAAGCCCATTGCCTTCCCATCCCTTCATGAGAAAGTAGTTGAAAGCTGAGATGAAGAAATGCAACACACGTGCTTTTGTGAAATAAATTAAAATTTTCTTCGAATGATTATTCCGTTTTATATTCACATATGTTTACACTTACTTTAGTGGACTTAAAGCAATCTTCCATAACGTCTATTGACTATCTGAATTTGATCGAAACGTATTTAACATTTTTGACACTCATGAAAACAGTGTAACACATAATAGAACTTAAAACGGATATAATATAAAATTTAATTGGTCTTTTAAAAAATGTGTTGCTAATTTCACTTTGCATTTTCGTAGTGTTTTTATTTTTTGTTGTAAATATTTTGGTTTTTATAACTACATATTTCAATGAAGTGAATGTCCGAACACATCCCATTTTAGTTTCATCCCCGTATTTTATTTTTAATTACCTTTAAAATGGAGAATATAAAGGTGATCTCACACAGTATGTCATTTTAATAAAGAAGAAATAAACCTGACCAGAACTCACGATTTCAAAAAATATACTACAGTGAAAATAGGTTGCAGTTAATTTTGTGATAAATAATAAAACTACCTGTTTTAATAGAATTAATTTTTTATTTTAGTGATGGATCTGAAATTTAAAAAAAAAAAAACCTTCTTCCCTGTCCACCCTAGACAAACACGTTTGACGATCGATAACGTAAACCCTTTTAAGAGTGCGAGGAGAGAGATGGAGTTGCGTTTAAGACGATTTTTGTCTTTATATTTCAGGAATTGCTAATGCTAGGGAGCTAAAATTTCGAATTCAATTAGAGCTATGACAGTGCTGCCACTTGCAAAGAAATTGTACATGAAGATTTGACTGAATTGGAGAGATACGGAATTTGGGAGCAATTAAAAGTGTCTGAACAGCTCGAAAGCTTACAACGAGATTTCTAAAATATGTACATATCTCCTGAATAAACTTGATCCTTTTTTGTAGGAATCTTAGAGAAGTATTATACATTCGAAACCAAACATTTAGCGGGGGGAAAGGGGTGGAGTTTGAATTTCGATATCTTGTGAAATATTATTAAATATTAAAAAAAAAAAAAATGTATCAAAGACGAATATTAATACTAAATGTAAAATTTTGGAGCAAATTTTGACAGAAAACAAGTCTTAAAACTCCAGAACAATTTGAGATAGAAATTGCAATTTATATAGGAATCAGGAAAAATAGATTAGTGGAAAGTAGTCATGGTCAGTTGTATAGGAACTTAAACCGTAATCGTCCCTGCCTTTTACCCGAAAAATAATAAAGCTGCTTCCAATTTTGGCACATTTTTCTTCAGACTCAAATTAGGATTCTCTCTCCTAAAGAATTAAAACATTACATCAGTTTTGAATATTCTTCGAAAGATCCACAACCTAGTTTTTTTGTGATACGTAGGCGTAATTTTTTTAAAAATGAATATTGTTGAAAAGTCAGGAAAACTCGGTAGAAGCAAAATAGCAGATCATTGTCACTGTCACGGCTAGACTACTTTGGCGTCCTCATTTAACGTTTAATGGAAACACGCCCCTGGTCCAAAAGACCATAAAATCGAGACATTGTAAGAAGATATTTACCTGGAAAAAATTTAATTGTTGGTAATACACGAACATGTATAAGAGCTTCATTTCATTTAGTTCCTCTTGTACAATTCATTACAATTCATTAAATCTGCAGCGAATTACGTACAGTCTATATTTTTTTTAGAAAAGAAAACCGAATTCACTAGTCAACACAGTCCCGCTGCGCCTGAGCGTATTACAGTAGGTACCCTACCTCCAACCCTTTCAAAGCTACTTTCCTGTAATACAAACATCAATTTTTTTTCTTTAATAAAGTGCACTCCAGAATGAAAAACCACTTTCCACAAAACAATCCATGAAATCTAATATTTTTCATTCTTCTCTTTACCTAAAAAATAATTCCTTCAGTTTTTTAACTGTAGCACGGATTTTTACCCTTAAAATAAGCAATAGATTAAGAATATAGACTTTTTGGTGAAACTCGTTGTTTAGATATGGTGGAACTCTTTAAGGAACTGCAACTTCTTCAATACTATGTCCATCGGCGGAACTAGTAAATTATTTATAGTTAAAGAAAAGAAAATATCGGAAATCAATGTAAGGATTTAATACTTTTTGATCCAATGCCAAAAAGAGAAAGTTCAGTCAACAAAATTAGTGATGAACCAAAACCTTTTCTCTGAAATGTTTTAAAAACGGTTATATTCTGACATACGTACAAAAATAATGAAATTCTGTTTTCTTAACCTTTACCTTTTCACTGTAGTTTTCCAAGTATATTAACTGCGATATTTCGATTTTCACCATCATATCTTCGTTTAGCATTTGGATATGACCATACCATTCGGTCAGATAAATTTTTGGATTTCGGTTGACTTTAGGTCTGTTTTTTTCAACTGGATCACGATCAAGATCATTTATTTTACATTGAAAACAACAACAATTGAGGTGATCCAGAAACAAAATGGGATCATAGTTGAATCATAAAGCTGCTTCTGAATTCAACAAAATTTTCGCATTTTCACAGTTGTCGCCCTGCAACTCAACTGCAATGACAGCTGATAATTGACATTTGTCAAACGTCAATAAATATTTTCCGTATTTATTAAACAATATTCGCAAATATCTGCACAGTATTGGTTCAATACATAGTAATTTTAAGTACTTACTGCTTCTATTTCGTTTATATCCATTATTTTCACTAGTATCTTCCAAGAAATATTTGACAGACAGCAGCTGACACATAATTTCTAGCAGGAATGCCAACCGTTTAAATTGATTTTTTTGGATTATCCCACAGGGTTTTTTTCAATTATGATCTTGATCCAATTGAAAAAAACGCACCTTTTGTATTCTCTATCACTGAAGCCTCAATTGCGCCTATTGTTCATACCTTCCAGTAGGGTTCGGGTTTTTTATATTTAATTAGTTCAGGTAGTCAGACGTACTTTTTTGTTAGTGTTTGACCAATGGTACGGGTTCAGTAAAGCTGGTATTATGTTTACTGTGTGCAGGCCCGTGCGCAGGATGGTATCAAGGGGGGGGGGGGGGGGGGGGTTAGCAAGTTCCACCATACTAAATGTGATGACCTAAAAAAAAAAGGTCTCACTTCCCCATGAAAATAGGCCAATGGGGGGGAGGGGGGTTTAACCCCCAAAACCCCCCCGATTGCACGGGCCTGAATGTATACCACGATATCAAATATTTGACTATTTAATCTTGTCAAATTTTTTTGATCATAAATTTGACAGTATGACATATCCTAGCACAATTTGAGGCACATGCACATACTCCCTTTTTTTGCTATAGAAAATTAGACTTATTCCTTCAACTCAATTGTTCTCTAATTATATATCGATGGTGAAGAATAGCAACCAACCTCCTAAGTCTGAATAAACTTCATTCAGACTTCGAAGGTTGCTATTCTTCACCATCGATATTATTATTCAAAATTATTGCCAAACTGTGTGAGATCGTTTAGAAATGCTGTAAGAATTCGTAATAACATTTATATACCGCACTAATTTTTAAGTGATTGGAACTATACGATGTTTAAAACGCGAATTCTTGATATATTCTCCATAAGTCCCAGTAACTTAAATCCAAAAATTTATCTTAACATTTCCAATTATTTATCATATGAAATTAAATTTTCTTTTCTATATATAATTTTTTTTTTCTAATCATTAATTTTCTTTCCATGTTTCAATTTCTCTTATAATTTAACAACTACTTTTGATTCTTCTTCTGTATCTACAAATTGTTTGATCTACACTATACGTAAAAATCGAACAAATTTGCAACCGGATCATTTTTATGTAAAAATCCATGATTTTAATGTGATTAAATCGTAACATTTCTGCATCTTTATTGATTTCTGGGATGCCTGATTCATACACAAAAACACGCCAAATCAAAAAAAAAAAACGTGCTATGCGAATGTTTAAAAATGTTTGTTCGAATGAATTTATGAAAAAAATAAACACACATCAGAAACCTTTGCACGACGCGTATGTCAACCCACTGATTTCAAATGTGTATCGCATCCGCACACATGCATATCACAATCGATGGTATGTGATGGCATTTACGATTGTGCCGATCATTCTGATGAGCTAAATTGCCGTCCACTGAAGAGATGGAAAAAGGATCAACCTCTACAAAGACTTATCGGTTTGTTGTATTCATTTTATTTTATATTTGTACAATTTAATTTAAAAAAAAATTCATACATAATTTAGTTTAAATTATTATTACCATCATACTGTAAACAATTATTAAATTTTTGTACGTTTCGTTTAATATTTTATTTATTTATATTTGTGCAAATATGTCGATAGACACACACGCCACTTTATATTATGTTTAGCACTTCATCACTATTAAATAAAAAAATTGCACCGTTCGATGTACAAAAGCAAAAATCGCAAACAGAAAACATACAACTTATTCACTATTGTATGTACCGACACGCAAACATAAGGACACAATGCACCAGAATCGCTTTTTAAAGTCACCAAATTGTTTAATGTCTTCATTATAATAATATGCGCTACGAGGTCGTGCAAATTTTACTTTTTTTATTTTTGGCAATAAAATACTGTTTCAAAATTTGGTTGTTCAAAATTACAATATATATTCAAAAATTATAATTTGCAAGACTGGATGTGCCAATATCCGTATTATGTTTGTCTTGTAGTATAAGTATAGTACAAAGTTTGTGTTATTCTATTTATGGTTAAACTGGAGTTTTGTGAAAATGTAGAGCCGATAATGTTCGCGTTCGAAACAACCATACCTAACTTAGTAGGTTGTAATATTAATATCAAATTATGAAAACAAAATCTGACTTGAGTGTCTTTAATCTAACTAGTCGGGTCCCGCTGCCACGCTAATGTTTGTATAGTGCTATATCACAGGAACTGCTAAGCCAGTGGATTCCAGTCTTGCTTCCATGGCTCCTGTTTCTGCGTTTCTTTCGTTACTTCGTTTGCTCCCATAACTCCTATGTTCCCGTTGCCTCCATTGCTTCCGTTGGTCAATTTTGTCAAGCGAGTGTACTCAAACACCAAAAACAAACAAACAAACGAACTCATACGGGACAAACAAACAAACATTCCTTTTTATATACCTACATATATACTAGCCTTTTACTATGATCTGCATTACTAGTATAGTACCCTATCCAACATAATGAGTTTTTTTTTTTGCGAGTTCAAAAAAATTATACCCCGGCATGCGTTGAAATGCGATGGCTGACGGTCTTGCTCCTGTTTCCCCTTTGCCCCATTACTCACCCATTCCTCCCGTTTTCGTTGTTTAATTTTTATAAATGCCAGCGGTTTCCAGTCTTGCTTCCCGTTGCTCAACAAATTACTAAAGTTTCATCGAAATCGCATGAATGGTATCAGAAGGCATACGGGACAAACAAACAAACATTCATAGAGAATAATTATCTATTTTCTGAAATGCTGATAATAAAATTACACACGAACCATCATACAACATTCGGGTGTTGTTGGTTTGTCTACCTTGAAGGATTGTTTTAACTGCCATCGGTTGAAATTTTCCTATTTACCATTTGGTAATAGGAACGCATAACTAACACACCGAAAACGGATAAACTTCCACTAAACTATATGAGATACTTTTAATTGTTGAACGACTGATTGATTGAATGAATGATTCTACTAATGCAGAAACCTTCGCGGGCGTACCCTCAGAAGATCATCAAAGTTTCATCGCAATCGGATGAATGGCTTAGAAGCGTATACGGGACAAACGAACAAATAAACATTTATTTTTATAAAGATAGATTTAACTCGCTGGTTTGACGAAATCTCTAAGTTGATTAGATTTCCATCACACTTCGAAATTTCCTTGTGTGACTAATACCATGAATACACTGCTTGTATACAAATTACTTTATTAAAATCATGATATGTGATACAAGATAGCATGATACACAGCCCATACATATTATAAATATTTTGACATTTAGCAAAGATAAAATTTCAACTGTCTATCAATCGAAAGATTTTGATAGTATATTTGGAAATAGCAGTTCGAAATCTTGCGATATAAATCACCTTTTTATTTGTTGTCTCATTCTCGTAGTAGGGAAACTATCGCCGCTTAAATACTGCATGTGTTGAGTTGAGAAATTTTCAGCAGATTCGGTTGTTGGTCTGTGGAATTTGCATGAAGTATCTATAACATGCGAGAACTGTCAAGACAAGAGCATGCGAGAAGTGAATAGAGCTACGCCAGTTTCCTCCGGAAACTTCTATGTCATTGATAAGTTATTTTTTTAGAGTTTCCAGGAGAGCAGTTTATTACTAATTTTAAATTTTAGCTAGTACAGAGTAATGGAGCAACAAAAATATAAAATATAGGTCGTTTCACAAAACTCCAGATTTATAAAAATAAAATTAGTTAAATACAATTCAATAGATACTATTAAGTGAAATCGTATCTACGGCTATGTTACCACATTTTGTTGTTGTAGGTATGTACTAGGATAAAACCCGCTCAATATTGTACTATAGCTTGCCGAAAACAATGTTTATAAACTACACGAATAAAAATTTCATAAAAAAAACTATAACTTTCGGAATTCCAGCAAAATTTTCTTAATTTTTTTATGTTGATGAATGGGTACGTAAATTATTTTTTTATTTTCTCTTACTCTATTTATTTCGGGAAATTAAAATATAAACAAGAAATATCTTCTAAATACCGCATGGTTAATCGGGTTTGCATGTGAAGACAACTTATTTGAATTTTTTATGATTATATATTTTTATAAAACACTGCCGCTTTGAATTGCTTCTGTAGATACTTTTGTATATTGAAAATTGTTTAAGCGCAAGCTGAAGTAGTTAAAAGGTTTTATGGGATTTGTTTTTAAAGTTAGCTTTGGTTGTAGTTTTACTAACAATTCAATTAAATTAAAACTGTGTGATTTAAACTTATTAAATTTATAATGAAGAAGTAGTTAAAATAGATTCCTTTATAATCTCCTTGTTTAGGACTATATTAACGCAAATTTTTAAACTGAACTAAAAATATTGAAATATTGGAAAATATCTAATATAAAGAAATATCCGGGAAAATAAATTTAGCACAAATACACGCTTTCCAATATGTCGTCGACTTTTAGCTTGGTTTAATAAATTGCGTTCGAAATGCATCGAACTTTAAAACTAATCTTAATTTTTTGTTTTCTTTTATTACCTTGTTAATCCTCAAGGCGCTGAAGTTCCATCCCTAAAGCTTAATCCTCCACGAGCATACCTTCGTGCAGGAGAATCGACAGAAGTTGAATGTATTTCCCCATCCAACGATTACGCTTCTTTAATCTGGGAACGTGTGGATGGTCAACGCTTACCACCTAATACAAGGGTATGTCAGCCAATAATTGTTATTCTAATTTAATGCATTATTTAAAATTAATATTTAACGTAAAATAACAGCAAGAGGGCAATAAGTTGTATATCTCAAACGCTGAATTGTCCAATTCTGGTGAATACGTTTGCCGATGCACTACACCTCATAATCAAGAATACAGTACCAAATACGAACTCAACATCGAAGGTAACTAATTGAAAATTGATTTAAGAACAGCGAAATTTTAATACATTACCTTTTAACAGAAGAAGAAACGCACAAGCGGCAAACAAGACAACCAAAAGTTGAGCATGCTGAAGTTGGATCCACTGTTATATTACGATGCGATGCCGCCAATTATCCAGCAACATTCAAATGGTCACGCCAACATGGTCAATTTACTCCAGGACAAGATCTAGTTAGCGTAAGAATTTCTCCTCTTGTCACCTGCTGCTACAGATTTCCTAATCGAAAAACTATTAACAGGCCGACTTACGTTTGATGAATGTGCAAGCAAACGATGCCGGAACTTATATTTGCTCGGCCAATCACAATGGTCAATCTAGCGATACCTCAACAACTCTTGTAGTTACCGGAGCTATACCGTACTTCCCGCAAGCACCGAAAAGTTATATGGTCTTCCCAAAACTACAAAATGCTTATATGAAATTTAATTTCGAAATAACATTCCGTCCGGAACGTGAAAATGGTGTTATTTTGTTCAATGGCCAGAAGAAGGGAGCCGGCGACTACATCGCCTTGACCCTTAACGACAAATATCCCGAATTCCGATTCGATTTTGGACACAAACCAGCCATAATTCGATCGGAGAAACCAATCGCACTTGGCGAATGGCATACAGTTAAAGTGAATCGAGTACGAAAAGAAGGCTTTATGGTTGTCGATAACCAGCGCCCAGTTGCGTTCCCACCCGTTCAATTCTCTGGACTTGATCTTATTGATAGCCTGTACCTTGGTGGTGTTCCAAATTGGGAAGACATACCACCAACAGCTACATCTCATCAAGAAGGATTTGTAGGATGTATTAGTCGACTGGTGCTCAAGGATAAGACCGTTGAATTAAATCAAGATGCTTTGCTGAAAGAAGGAACAACCTCATGCGAACCATGTGCTGATGATCCATGCCAGAACGATGGTGTGTGCTTAGAAAGTCAAACCGAAATGGGATATTCATGTATATGCCAGGATGGATATACTGGACGAAATTGTGCCATCGAAGGATCATCTTGTACAGCGGGAATCTGTGGAATTGGGCGTTGCCAAAACAATGAACTCGGAATGGAATGTTATTGCCCATTGAATAGGACTGGTGATCGTTGTCAGTATATCGAGCACTTAGATGAAGGTAGTCTCTCATTCAAGGATGGAAGTTATGCTGCATATAAGTATGATTCATGTTTCTTCACACACTTGGTAATATTATTAATTAATTGTTTTCCCCCATTCAGAACACCAAAACCATCTAAACTAGCACTCAAATTCAACATCCGCCCTGAGAATACAGACGACGCAGTCATTCTCTATGTTGCAGAATCAGAAAATTCGAATGGAGACTTTGCTGCTTTGATTGTTAAGGATAAACACTTAGAATTGAGACTAAACACCGGTGCAAGTAAGCGAAAAATACTATAAACTCATCAAACCTTGGGATATCCTGAAACTTCCCAAAACAAAATACATGTAATACATTCTATGATCAGGTACGAGCACGGTGGACGATAAAAGTCGTATCGCCATGAAGAATTTGACTTATAGCACATTCGTGTTTTATACAATTGATTTAAAAGTCACGTTGAACTGTTTACAATGATGTAGCTTACGAGAATCTTTGAAATACTTTTAACTGAGTATACTAGCTCTAGTTCTCCCATATGTGAACAATGCCGTGAGCAGGAGGAGTCCGCACAACATTTCTTGTGTGCATGCCAGGCTTTTGCTCGAGCATAACTAGCTACAATAGGTGCTAACTTCATAAAGAATGAGGAGCACATAGATCTTCATGTAGCCAGGGTGGTTGAGCTTCATCAAGAAGTCGAATCGGCTTGGGGAAACTTAAATGACTTCGCACAGAAATTATGCTTGCCTAGGAACGTGGGAACTATGAATCTGGACCCAGGCTAAGTGAATTTCGAATGAAATCGAACCAGCTTGTGGGAAGGAAGAAGCCTCCTTCGCAGTTTATTGCATTTGTTTCGTGAGGATCGAAGGATTCTTAGATCTAGACCTAGTACCAGTATTCACTTTGCTAAGAGGTTAGACCGATTAGGGAAAGTAAAGGAACCTGACGTATGCTTAATTCTCATGAACGAAGAGTTAACAATCTGGACCGTCGGGGTGTAATTTTTGAAAAAAAATAAAAAAATTGCTAGGGTTGGGGAATGTTCATGAGCATCGTTAAGTTTCTTAATGAAAAACAGGGTGATAAAATGGGGCTTTTAGTAGGATTAAGTGTCGGTATCCTTGCCACACTAGTTGCATCTTACATCATCATCATTTATATTTCAGATGTAAAACCACTGATTATTCGATCTCAAAATCCAATTGTTCCACACAAATGGACGGAAATTCAAATCGGTCGAAGATTAGGCGAAGGATATCTTAAAGTAGACAATGACCAACCAAAGACCGGCCGCGCTAAAGGACCAGCAAGAAGTATGTACCTTAAGACAAATCTCTACATCGGCGGATACGATAAGCGTATCACATTAAACAAGGATGTTGGCATAACTGGTGGCTTTGACGGATGCATCTCGAAAGTATTATCAAAAATATTTCTTCCATATTTAATGCCTACATTAAAATATTAATGAACTTTTTTAGTTGGAAGAAGGAACTGAAGCGATCGACATGATTGCGCACATTTTGGATGCAGCTAACGTACAAAATTGCGGTGACAATAACGAAATCTCGGTATAGTTTTGCCTAGAGTTAGTTCCTACGAAATTTATAATGAACGTGATGCTTTCAGAATCAACCACCACCGTCCAGTAGAAATGAAGGTGTCGCTCATGAAACATCTATTCACAGTGAGGATGCTTGCTCGTCAGAACCATGTGAGAATGGTGGAACTTGTGTCAGGAATGGTAATGATTTCACCTGCTCCTGTCCACTTGGTTTCACTGGAAAATTATGCGATGAAAGTAATAAATTTGTTTTTATTGATTCAGGTAGATTTTACTAATCACATACTTTAAACTAGATTTCCAAATCAAACAATCAGCGCAATTCCACGGCAATGGATATATAGAGTTGGATCGCTCTGCATTCAGCAATTCAACAGATGAGTATAATTCCTCCGTTGCACTCCTTTTCTCGACAAACGAACCAAACGGTCTCCTACTCTGGTATGGCCAAGAGAAAGGAGTAGCTTACGATGGACATGATTTCCTTGCTCTAGCTGTTGTGGATGGTTACATTGAGTACGCGTTCCGTTTGGACGGTGAAGAAAGCTCCATCAAGAATATCGATAGTCGAGTCGATGATGGAAAACGACATGTTGCTATTCTTAAGCGATCAGGAAATCAAGCTGTTTTAGAATTTGATCATCTAGTAAACTATGGTGAATCTCGACCTACTGGCAAGAAGACGATACATCTTCCAGGAAACTTGTTTATCGGTACGTTGCTGAAATACCTTTACTTACTCCTAAATATATTCCTACATGCATATTGTTTTTTTTAGGTGGAGCACCAGATTTGGGACAGTTCACCGGCAATCGTTACACACATTCATTTAGCGGATGTATTCCCGTTGTTGAAAATGAACATGATGGTCCTATGGATTTGGGAAGGCGTGCTATCAGTGCGGTTAATGTTTATGAATGTGCTGAGTAAGTGTATTTTACATAAATTATTATTGCAATTTTTATTAAAACATATGCTAACCCTTTTACAACTCATTAACAATGATATATCTAAAGCCCGCATTGGATACCATCAAGTTTAGTTTATACAGATATTGATGATACTGATTTTGGCAATCAATTCGATCCGAACGCATTCGATGAAATCGAAGAACCTCCTCCGGTTCACATAATTTATCCTCGACCAGCCTATAATAGCTTTCAAAATTCGTTATGTAGAGTTAATGTAGAAAATATGTATCTAATTGTGGTTTCGTTTCTTATAGCACAAAGAATTGCTACGTTACAGCGGTAGAACTTTAGCTTATTATCAAAATACAGTGAGAAATGAAGCAAAAATTAGATAGATTATTGAATTATTGGGAGAACCTGTACGGGAGCTACTAACTCAAAGCGGAATTCAGTTATTAATTTACTTTCGAGTTCGATCAGATTCATTAGTACAAACCTCCATTCAGATTTTGGTTGTTTAATTGCATAGATAACAAAATTATGATAATGTAAAAATTAAGCATCTGACAAAAAAGTACATAATGACAAAAAAGAAATCATATTGGAGTGTAAAATAAAATTTCATTCAAATTTGTGTAAATTTTAAGCTAAAGGAAGGTCTTCTTGTTCGTGCAATGCTAAACGTTAACGCACATAATAAGAAAATAAATGATAGAGATAATAATATACTAAAGTATGCAAGGCTAGATTCTTCAATTCAAATAAAAATTAATTCAAATTACTCAAATATCAGCAAAGCAGCAATATTGCTCTCGCCCGAAATAAAATAAAATCTTGTTTAGTATTGCTTAAGACCATAAAAATCGTACCATTTGATAGAGCTTTGTATCTTGGAAAAATACAAAAATAACCATACAAAAGGAACTCTACTGGAACAGATGCGGTTTAAACGCGCTTAAGAATGGTTCGGAATTCAATTTTTACCGCGTAGTAGTTATACTTTAGAGTAGTATAAGTTTATTCAAACCCAAAAGTTTGTAACGCATAGAACACTTTCCGCAGTAAACCGAGGACGTTGCTCATAAAGTTTTAGACCGACAGCCAGACCTGCTAAGGCACCACGAGCCAACACTGGTTAAACCCCAACATCAGATTGCCAAAGACAAAAGCGTAACTTCAATTATCAGGACCGAGGCAGAATTCATAAAAGGGTCCTACCACTATCTATGTTTTTTTGTTTCTATTTTTTCCAAATAAAAAAATAATTAATCAAAATTCAAACATTACAAATGGATTACAAACATTAAAAATTTTGAAAATACAAGGTTTTCCGGTGAATACTGTTAAATTTATTTTGCGTTACGTTTCGCACTCGACTGAGTCCTTTATCAAAGAAATGTACTGTGAAAACATTCATCAAAATCAAAAATTTTCTTTAAATATGGACGTCACTGACAATAGACAAAAATACCAATATTTTTATAAGTAAATCTTTTGTGGTATGTCTGTTTGTAAAGAAGTACATACATGCAGCACGCTTCCAAATAATAATAATATAATTTTTGACGTTGACCGTTTCTAACAAAAGAGCGTCAAAATTTGAACCGCGTAAATTCGAAAGATATCAAAATCCTCTGTAAACGTTGTAATATTAATCGGGAAGAGAAGATTAAACTTAAAACAGTAATAAATTTTAAATCAAAATGATGACTATTAGATAGTAAATAATTTCTGTTGTTAGGCGTAATTAATAATTAATTTAGTTTTCCAACAAAATTCGCCTTTCACGCTGTAGGTAGTTAGATGTTTATGTAAGGTAGTTAACTGAAAGATGTCTTAATCGAATTATTTCTCGGGGAGATTAGAATGAAATGAATTATTTTTAAGTACATAATGTCTGCAATTAAATCAAGTTACAAGTATGGTATAGTTATTTTACCGGATTTTTTTTCATTTCTTTAATATGAGGTAATAAATGAACAATTACATTTCTAACAGTTAACAATATTGTATATAACAAATAAATGAAAATCGTACTAATATGTTCTTGTTTTCTGCTGCATTTATTAGAATCCATTTCATTGGTAAGATTCTAAAACACGCACATGTTACGATAACAGTTCTCTATAGCATTACATACTCGATATTTTGAATACTCATATTTTTCCTTTCTTTCTTACAGCGAGCCCGAAACGGATTTAGGCACAGAACCGCCAGTAGTTTAAGTCATTCACTCTACAAAAATAGTCATAACCAAGGGGACTTCTCTAGAGTCTACTCATTTTTTTTATAAATAATTTGTTAAGAAACAAAAGTTTAATAAAAAAATCAAATTCTGAGAGAATAAAAATCGATTAACATAAAACTTAAAAAGTTTCATTTGTTTTTATTTTTATGTATAAAGTCAATTAAAATAAAATAATTAAAATCGCCGAATAATAATATCATGTAAAGCATAAAATGTATAAAATAAATACTAACATATTTTTCTTTGAATGACAACATAGTTGACAACGAAGAGAATACGTATACAAAATTATTAGAATTAACAAAACAATTATTGTTTACATTAGAAATTTTCAATAAGAGTATTGTGTCCACCCCTATATCGTTTAAATAGAAAACAACAATCAGTAACAGTTAAACACTAACTAAAATGATATGTAATTATGATAACAAGATAAAAATAACTTTAAATGATAAAACAAGTTTGAAACGAAGATGATTTCAGTGATAATTATAATGTAAATGTAATATCAAATGCAACTTACAAGCAAAAAACATTACAATAATTTCAAAAAATTTTTTAAAAAAATTTTTTAAAAAAATGTCAACCTAATTATAAAATGAAAAATTCTCGATGAAACAGCAATTTCAGAAACAAAATCATATTACATTATAAATGAAAACAAAACAAGAAAAAGTGTAACAATTATTCAACAAGTGCCAAAATGTTATTAACTATTAACTCACTCAATATTATATTAAAAGTAATTTTTTAAAAATATGCCTTTCTTTTTTAAAGCGATTCGCTTTGAGCGTTATGCCTACACTGCGGCGATATGTCGGAAAAGTGTTAGTAAAGGATAGTACTATGGGAAATGTTCACAGACTAGAAAAGAACAGAAATAGAAAAACATCGGCCGACGTGTCAAATTTGGTTGCGTTTACAATATGTGTTCCCCTTTCCAATAAAAGTCGGTTGAACATGGCCCACTTTATAGCAAATGTACTCGAAGTATTTTTATGGCCGATTCGCTGACTTTTTTACTGTCACATTTGCAAGCGGCGAATAAATGTAAGTATACATGTCTGTTGCGGGGAATATCCCATAAAATTGTTTGTTGTTATTTGGCAGTTATATAACGCGTGCTCCAGTGTAAAGAAATGATTACAGTAAGCACATATAAAATTCGAAATGAATAAGAATTGTAATTGTTTTTTATATTTATTTAAAAAAAAGAAACTGGCAAAGTCGGCTGATCAGTAATATTATAGCCACTGTTCTATCATCCCCACTCGTTCTACATCATTTTGCATATTATGTGGAAACACTATATGGTTCTTGCTCATATCGGGTGATTTATTCAAAAGTCGTCGCAGTGTAAATGCGGCATTATAGATGAAAATTGTTGGTTTCTAGATCTAAGTCACTTATGCTAGGAAGCTGAAAGTTGGAACTTTTGTTGGAACTTTGTTCGTACTTACTAGTCCTAAAACTTGAAAATACACAATTTTAGGGTAAAAATTTTTATAGAAATTTCAGGTCGATCACAATATCTACTTTTTTAATAAATACTAGAGTAATACAGTACAAATTTCCTTCAAATATGACGTAAAGGGTTAGAGACAGTTATAGAAAACGCGAAATACTTCAATGAAATCGATAATGGAATGGTAAATTAAATGGATAAATCTAGAATATGATTTTATTGTTTCTTTATTATTTACATCATCAATTTTGATGGAATGGGTCTTTGTTCTTCTAATATTTGTAACATGTAACGTCGTATTCTTCACTCACGAATAAACAAAGTGTTGTCGGAGGATCGACGTTTGAAATTTTGTTTACTCTGAGGGTGACTTAATGGCTGATTTAGATTGTTATTATTTTTTTTTTATTAAGATTTCTTAAAGTATTTTGGAGGTACAATCATTTGTAGACTCTTTAGAATATTTTATCGTCTTTTGTTTTTCGATTCTTGAAAATCTACCTATACTCTAATCATCGATTTACAAAGTGCTGTCGGATGATCATAGTTCGAATTATTTTACTCTGAGGGCGAATTATTGAATTATGTATATAATTATTATATTATATTATTGGCTGATTTAGAATGTTATTTTTTGAAGAAAAATTAATATTTATTAAAAAATCTTGGAGGTACAATCAATTGCAGTCCATTTGGAATATTTTAGCGTCTTTGGTTGTTTTTCGAATTTTGAAAATTTGCCTCTACTTCGCTTACGGATTTACAAACTTTTGTCAGAGGATCTTGTTAGAATTTTTTTTTTCTGTGTGTGAAGGATTGGCTGATTTAGTGTGAAGGATTGGCTACTTTAGATTGCTAATAATTGATGAAAATTTCAAGGTATTTGAAAAACGATTGGAGATACAATCAAATAAAGTCAATTTACAATAGATTGGCATATTTGTTTTAAATATTTTTTGTTTATTGGATTAAAAAAACGCTTTTTCGGTATAATCATAAACATATACAGACGGGGTACTATCTGAATAATACCATTCGAGTTAATTTGGTGCAAGTCGAGTGCTAAGTTCACACGAACCAATTTTTCTTCGGTTCCTTTCGAGGTATAAACTAAATAATTTTCGGTACAATCAAGTACAAACAAAAGACCACACGAAAACCATTTTTTTTTAATTTAATTTCGTAAAAGTGGGGTGCTAAGTTCAAGTTCAAAGATGTGCACGAACGGACTTTTTTTTGGTGTCTGTTTTTACTATTCACGCACTCACTACACTGCACTGACATTTTTAATGTTTGAGAAAATAAAACAAATTCAAATTACCTACTAGTATCTAAATACAAAAAAAAAAAAAACAATCACAATTTTGGCTTTCCGAAATTCACACAAGAAATAATAAATCGGCTCACAATTACTACATGAGACCATCGCTAAATTCAGCGGAATTTTTTTGTTACATAGTTCCTGGAATTTAGCGATCGAAATTTTATTTCTGTTTCTGTTTCAAGCTACATACGTGCTGGATCATGTCCTTTCATTTACATCATGCTGAAATGTAAAACTCCATTGAACTGTGGTATCCACTACAATTGTGGCCCTTTTTTACATATTTTATATGGAATCATTTTATTTTTCCATGTTTTGAAATGTAGTTTTCCATACGAGTTATTGTAATTTAGAATTTTACATAATATTTCACGTAAACAACTGAATTACATAATGGTAATAGCGTATATATGTACATGAATTTGGTTATTTTACCTATGATATAGGGATAATTTTATTGCATTAAGTGTTGTAAAATTACAAATTATTTTTACTGTGTAGGTAGCGTTATTGAAGCAGTAAGAGAGATTTGTTTAAGTACAATAGAGTTTCCATACTGTGGATATTTGTACAATGTGAACACGTACATTTTAAAGTGAAACCGAAAATTGAAGAGGGTTGAAAGGAAGTTATTTTTAATGTAAGTATATAATTTATGGCTGAAAATGTAATTTCTTAATGATAAATGAATTGAAATGTGCAATCGCAATACAAGGAAAATCGTAAAGTATCCACACTGTCCCAGCAAACATTTTTGACGATAATCTCCAAGACAATATCGTAATGATATCGTCGGTTATCGCCTTCTATCTCTAATAGGAGATTATAACGAAAGTCTTACACAAGATTATTAAAAGATATCACAGCGATATCTGGATGGAGATAATTACTATTGATGCTTAGTCGAGTTATTCTAAAATTGTCATCTTTGCGATATTTTAAAGAGAAACCTATGCATTTTAGGTTCCAAAAAAAAAATATTATATGAAAACTATTTTGCCGGATGTACATAATCAAAAATTTCCCCTTCACACATTTGATCTCTAGAAAGATATCGCACCGAATGGACATTTTGCACTTTCTCGTATCGCAATGTATCAGACAAAGATATCTCACACGATAGATGATATCTTCTACAGATATCTTTTTAATATCATTCCGAACCTTTTTGTTTGCTGGGTTGTTGACCCAAATATTTTGTTTCAGTTTTTAGTTTAAAATTATCTTTAAATACGAGTAAAAGGAAACAATTTTAACACATTTAACATACTATACATTGCTGACAGTGGGTCCACTATCAAAGCTCAATAGAAATTCTCAGTTTCAGCCTCCTAACATAAGCGGTTGCTAAGATCTAGAAACCAAAATTTTTCGTCTAAAACGCTTCCCCACACCTCCTCCCCTGAAAATAATGTCAATTCAAGGGGTCTACCCAGTCTATTCTTAGAAAAAATTTTAATTTAATAGCTCCACTGGTTTCAGAGCTACGAGCCTTCAAAGGATTTTGGGGCGGCCGTCGTACGGCGGACAGACGGAGTGAAAATTTTTATTGCTTTTTTCGTGTCTACTAGTAATGAAACGTGTAAAAAAAAATTTTGAGGGCATCAAATTTTTTTTTTTTTTAAATCAATAACAGTACTGTAGGGGAAAGTGGGGCAGATTCGCACGATTTTTCCTTTTTTGCTGAAAAGTAAAAAACTAACAGCTCTTTCAAACTAACTAGCATGCAGTTCAATAGACACAATATTAGGCTTCTAAAATAATGTAGGTTAAAGTTGATACGATGTACCATATTTGTGTAATGGCAGATTTTGTAGAGGAACTGAAAATGTACGAATGTACCCGATATGGAGGGTACATTCGTACATAGTGTGGGGCACATACATATAATGGAGAACCTCCGTACATGAGCAAAATAAAGAACAAATTTACTGACAATTATCATTTATTATAATTATTTTATAGTTTATTATAATATAATTTGAAGAGTTAAATTTTGAACACTTCCTTCGTTTTGGTTTTGCTGCTGGTCCCCTTTCGCTTGTAATTTCGTACCATAGTTCTGAAATAATATAATTATTCAAGATAAATGTAGATGAGAATGCATGTGTTCACAGAGATTTCAATAAAAAAAACAAAAACCCCTAATGACTGCTTTGGGGCCCCTTTCGTACTTTACGAATGTACCCGACAACTGTATGTACGAATGTTCCCCAAAGCGACCAACAATAGTTTTTGTTATTTTTATTGAAATCTGTTAACAACATCACATAACTAGTACATACACAGTAAAATAACACATCACCTTATGAAAAAACGGAACTACTATAAACTTTCAGCAAAAATTCAATACCGTTAACCGAAGTTGAAGTCACATGAAAAAAATACTTCTGTACTGAAAAAAAAACCTAACGACTTGTCCAAGCAAAGTTAACAATCGCACTGCTGCCTCAATTCACGTGCTAACTGCGTGCAAAACCACGAGTCTTCCATGCAAGCGCGAACATGTCAACGTGTATTGTTTCCTTATTACAGCCACAGTACGAATGTGCCCCCCTATATATATTTCTGTTTCAGTGGCACCATCTATTGTCGTACCACCGATACCCTTCGTCAGTGTTCCGATTGGCGGTGTATTCAATATTTCGTGCCGTGCCGCAGGAGTTACCTGGCGCTTATTCCTGCGAAATTATTAATATCAAGGGTCGAAATTTTGTCACACCGGATACAATAGTCACAATAATTCCCGATGGCGATGTACGTTAGCGGATTTTACTCCGCCATAGAAAAAAAACAATTTTTATTTTTTGTAAAAAAACGGTTTTTTATTATATTTTTGTGGAAAACTGTATTTTATTTTATTTTGATTCTCTTCACAACAAACTCGGCATAAGACTGACTTTTGGATATTAAATATTTACTCAATATCTAAAACTGGTTAAATGCGATTGTTGTGGGGATGTGTTAGCTAAGGGAATTGAGGGAGGAAAGGAAATGCGACATTATATGAATGTGATAACTCTTCCTTCCATAAAAAATCTGTGTTCCACAGTTCAGAATGGCAGTCTGATAGGATCCGAAACTGAACGCGGTAAGTTTGTTTCTAATATTATTTTAGGACCTCGATAGCGGAAAAAAAACCAAGAAGATTATTATTAGGACAACAATTGTTATATCAAAAGTGATAGACATGATTTTATCAATTGAAAATTTCTCCAGCTTCTTTATTTAAAGGTAGGTACTCGAGATCGGGTTTAATATCTCTTTGCGTTAGATTGTTTTGTAGGACGGTAGGTAAAAGGTGAAAGGACCTCACTTCCTTGCTGGTGTATTTTGTATTATTAACCTGAAGGGTATCGTTATTATACGTGTTGATGTCTGAAGTAGTCCTATTATAGTTATCAATCAGTTCGGAGGATATTTTCGTTAAATATTCGTTTATTTTATATTACCTATTGTTGTTGTCTATGACTGTATTTTTCAGGATGTTAGCCCAGTCAGTGGCATCTGGGTTTCCTGCGATCCACTACCACCACCTATCCAACACACTCAATATTATATTAAAAGTAATTTTTTAAAAAGTTTGGTTTTCTTTTTTAAAGCAATTCGTTATGTATAGTATAATACGATTTTTTTCAAACTTACAAAAGGTTTTGTTCTTGCCCAGAGCCTAATTTTTTTCTCATACAATAGTTCTGTGGTAGTTCACAGCCGTAAGACGTAACATCCTAGATTCATTACTAAAGGAAATGGTCTAATCGCCGACCGACTACATAATACCAACACTGAACATCAAGTAGAATTTCGCTGCGGGTTTTTTTTTAACCAGGGCGGAATATAAGATATACGGCTGGATCAAAGAGGAGTTGCTTGGTCGGAACGGATATTTTTTCCAGACACTCACAATGTCGAAAAGTATTATTACCTACTTGACTGTGCCTGCATTTTCCTGGCGGAGATATTTTCGCCTCCAGGTGGAGGACTAATCACTTGCGTCATATCTAGGATGATATGAACATCCCACTGCCGGGCGAGATCAGGCCGTGTGGACTCAGCACTGACCAGTCCAAGATGTGCCATGCTACGTATTCCATTTTAAGTCCATTACCGTAGTTTTGGAAAAAAAACAGTCTGGGCTCAGCTTTATTATTTTTTCGGCAGAAGTTCGGAATGCATTCAATTCTGGGATGCAGTGTAGTTTACTATGTGACTGAAAACCTAATAAAAAGTTCGGGAAGCGATAAGAATAGTCTCGCTACAATACTTACGCTGCTGCCACAAATAAAATATACTTACTTACGATGGCGCTACAGTCCAAATCGGACCTTGGCCTCCTGAATGTGCCGCCTCCAGCCTTCTCGGATTAATGTTCCAGTTTCTAAATCTTAGCAGTGATTTACTGTCTGCGTCAATAGAGTCCTCCTCTTATAAAATAAAACAAAAAAAGTAGCTAAGGAATGATTTATTACCGAAAAGAAAATATTAGCTGAAAAACATTAAACATACTAAAAAACATTAAACATAGTATAAAACTATAAAAATCATTGATTAACTGCCAAATTGAATTCATTAATTTTTTCCCGAACAAATCTTTCATTCTCTGCTATTTCTTGTTCTAATAGTACCCTTAGCCTTTGTAAATTAGGCATTGAATTACAGTCTCGAATATTTAAAAGTGTTGAGAAAATCGTATTCCACAAAGATCTGTTGAAATATCTGAAATTGGAAATGTTTAATAAAATCGCCATCTCAAAATGCATAAATCACAAGTATTGGATATTTCTAAAATTAAAAAAGATTTACTTAATCTAACATAAAATAACTAAAAGTAGACATACCTTGGTACGTGATGTTTTATTGTCCAGCCGATCGGTCTCTTCACGACGTCCATATATTTGGCAAACAACAAAACATGTATGGTAGCTGCCAGACCAAACAGGTCTGTTTGAAAAGTCCATGGACGTTTTTCACGCATTTCGATGCAGGTAAAATTTTCCGTTCGCGAAATATATGTAAATTTCTGTTTTGGTGGAAACAAGTCTAAGTCGATAGCTACACCAAAATCGATTAATTGTACTGCTGGTATAGTACTACCGTATGAAATACTAGAAAATTTTTTATTAAATATATCAATCAAAACAAAATAATCAAATAAAACTATCTTACTTGGATATGAGTAGAAAATTATCTGGTTTTACATCGGCATGAATGATATTGGAAGCATGCAAATGGTCAATTATAGAAAGCATTTGACTTGATAGCACCATAACAATTAATTCATCAATATTCTTCCCAGTTACGCTATTTATTTTATGACAAACGTTTATCAACGAACCATATTTTGAATAGTTAGATATTAAGATACTGGCATTATTTCCTATAACAGCGTGCTCAATGTCCATAAATCCGAGTAGCTGTAATTTCATTCAATAGATTAATATTACGCCTATCATAACTGGCAGAAAGAGTTCAAGATTTTAAACGTACCAATACAATCGCCCCTTTTTAACAATAAATACAACCAAATATAATAATGTGCAACTATTCAATTAAATTCTATTGTAGCTGGATCGAGTCTCAACCTGCTTTTTTTTATCCAATTTTTGATTTTATGCGGTATATTAACAAAACAAGCTAGAGTTTCGATTGAAAACTCAGAAGCTGCACACGACAGACGATGGTCGAGCAGAAACTGATGATAAACAATACGAAATCTGGTTGTCCGAGTTAAGCTACGATTGTTATGCTGCATTGAGCCACAAGACAGCCAGGTTGTAAATTTTGAAAAATACAAATACAAGTACTTAATACCTGTCTTCTTGACTTCGATTGTCCACAACTGGTGCAATATACCCGGGCAACTATTATAAAACGTAGAAAGTAATCTACTTGTACTTCAGAGTACACGATTTGTATCTCGTTGGAAATTTTTCACAATGATTACGGGATGCGAAGTATTATAACAAGAATGTTCAACATCGGGGAGATTTCAGGACAACTTCTTGTTACTGAAATAGCGATCAAATAATAGTGAAATGTACTATCGTGCGACGTGCAAAAACTACTTGATTTGTAGGATGATACTTTCAAACTAAAAATTTATTGTGATACTCGCTAAACCATCTTGAGCTTTCAATGAAACGTCTACGTTGGATTTTTATACCCTTCGTTGCGGCAAAGTCACAGAGACCGTGAAAGAAATGGATTCCTAGGTGAACATTCTTTCTAGCGAATAGAGCTAGACAGGAGTCTTTTAGCATGTCGGCCAGTCAGAACAGCAACTATGGCCGCGCTTACATGCAGACCAGTCCAGTCTGGTCGCAAACCAAACCAGTCCATTTGTACTGATTTTGGTAGGGACCAAAGGAGACCAAACCAGGCCGCGGTCCGATTTCACGATACAATTTATAACTTAGAGTACCCACTTGAGGCCATTAAGAACATACAGCAGGTCCGAATTGCGCTCACAATGCATATAATTGGTATTGAGGAGTAGTAGTTTTCTGGCGCTTACACTGCTCGAGCATAGGCACTGTGTGCACACTATCGGTGCGAATTATACGCGACGTAAGCGTGCCGATAATTCGGATCGGCTAGAAGCACTGTTAGTGATGTAAGCACCATGAGCATAATTCGAACTGCGGCCCCAGTCTCGTACTGTGAAAATGCGCATATAAAAGTAAGACCGAAAATTACCAAACCGGTCTAGTGTACTGATCTGGTCTGCACGCAAACGCGACCTATGATGTCTATCTACTAGAGCGTTTTGGATCCAGCATAAAACATATCTTTCTCGCAGTGTTACATGCAATGATCTTTGTTTCTCTTTACCCGCGTCATAGCCTCCGCCTAATACCGACACTACGGAAAACGGAAAAGGCTGCTACTCTTTGGCCCGTTCCTACGATCATCAGTTAAATTTTAACCAGAACTTTAACTGTAAGCTTAGTATGAAAATCAGTTGAAGTAACGACTCCTGTGGGAAAAGCTAACCTTTTGGCGGCCAGCTTCGCTAGAGCTCTAGACTTCCATTTTCGAATCAGAGTCTCCCCAACCCCTCATTATCTGACGCCGTGCTGTCACCAATTCGTTTTCGGACTAGGGTTCTTTCCAAGATCTTTCAAGTGCTCAAAGTCCACAAGTCTGCTGGACCGGATGGCCCTTCGTTGAGAACAGTGAACTTTAGGCAGTCCTTTATGCCCCGAACATCAGTAATATGAAACGCATTGCCAGCCGATCTGTTCCCTGATAAGTATAACCTTTAGCAGTTCAAAAATAACGTTCACCGACACTTTAAGACGCTTCTCTCCCGTTCCACCACCCTAAATCCCCTACCAAACAATTTTATCCTCAACCTATGTAGTTCTAGTTGTGCAATCGCAATAAAGGGTCACCCCCAAGTTATAACGACGGCCGTAAAAGAAAAAAACCCGTTTCTTGTGTTGTTGCCTACTACCCAGTGGCGACTCATCACATGAAGCTTGTGAGGCTGAGTCTCACCATTTTACAGAGAAAAAGTCATCAAGCTACTAGTGATTTTTTGTTTTGAAAGTGTTACACGTAATAACTTTCCGCAGTTAACCGAGGTCCTCACTCATAAAGTTTAAGTCCCACAAAGTCGTGTTTTAATATTCCAATTCAGCCTCACCTGCTAAGAAAGGCACGAGCCGCCACTGCTACTACCCAATACCTTTTGACGCGCATTCACGTCATCACCAAGAATGGACCGCTTGTTGTTTACTGAACAATAGTTTAATTTCCGATAGTGTTCCGAGTTAATTGAGGCTACCACTAACTCGTCAGTTACACTTTTTTCCCGGTGGAGTGATGATTATTGCTGCTGGCAAATCTCTACTTATGTAGTTTTACAGCGGAGTACAATTTAGCGTTTGCTTATTTTATTAGTAGAGCAACCGTTGGAATATCACCCGGCTCCTGTAAAAGTGTTTTCTAAAGTATGACAAGCTTTTAATATAACTATGTAAAATCTGGTTTGCTTGAATAAGTTCGAGATCGAGCTGTCCCAACGAAAATATGCGACAGAAAATGTTACTGGCAGCATTGGCATGATGTAGATTAGTTTGGATGCAGCTGAGACAGGAGCCAACTTCGTATCCCGTTTGTCCGCTACTTTAAAATGTGATCTACTTATCCCTTTAATGTTGGAAGTGGTCGCTGATGATGATTGAAGCGGTCGCTGCCAAGTACTTAGGGGAAGTGGTTTCTGGTCTGTCTTTTGATAAATCTTTGCCCATTGTCAGGACTTTCTTTCGTCAACTTATTCTGCAACGCGCTTCTGGGCCTAAGTTGAAACAACTACCCATTCTGCTTTTCAATTAAGTTGTGACCGACTGACAAACCTAGTTTACTGATCTGGGATTCGTTTGTCCTTACACGTCAATACGCAGTATGTAGTTCGTTCAAGTCCTGGGACTTTTTCCGTGCATATCTCGATGGACTCTAGGCTTTCAGAATCTTATCATCATCAATTAAAACAAGTGACGCACCCTACCATGTCTCTCGCGTATGTTTTGCGTACATTAGAAAATCCACTTAGTCAAGTAATTATTAGAGAACCGAGCTTATGACTGTAACTCCACAAAACATTGGTTTCCAACCGGTTATCCTTTTGTCCGAGCATCAGTCCCTTTAACTTATCCTTATTTTCAGACATAACCTAACATTATACGAGAGAAATGAAAATCATGGCTACAATTCTTAAGACCGATTTCACAGTGCGAGCTTCAGCTGATCCTGAGCCAGTAAGTTAAGCTTTAGTTCAATTCAAATACTGTTTCACAGTCAAAGCTTTAGCACCGTTTAGCGGAACCCTGCTTAATGAATTGTGTAGGACACTATTGTGACGGTTCTGCCATGTCCGAAATTAAGAGTTTTCGAGAGAGAGAAAAAACGGTAGGAAACGCGAGTATGGGTTAACAAATTGCTATTCAAAACTTTCATTAAAATAGCAGAAAACAACAATCGAATTAGTCATCATTTTATTGGTTCTGACTTTTATAGCTAACTATCTTGAGCTTGCGCGATACATGAAGGTTACTTCGTTGTGAATAGTATCACGCTTTTTCAATCCACTCTATTCCCAAAACTTTATGACCTACACTACAAAGTGGTGAATTGATTTTGCATAAAGACAACAACATGACAAAAATATGTGAGTATAATTGTAATTGTTTGTACGCATACTTGTGAAAATTGGTAAAAATGGCAGTTTAGGTTAAACTATAATTAAAACTGAAATATACTTACAATATTTGAATTATTGATCCTACTTTTCAATTCCAGACAAATATAGTACTCCCACAAGTTAGCTGGCTTCTCTTGCTTGAGAGCATACATTTTATCCTCGCTGTGATCCTTTGCACTGCAAGATAATACAATAAATTGTGAACAAAGCATACTAATTAAATAAAAGACAATCATTTACCAAAACACCGATCCGTAACTTCCCTCACCTACAAGCTTTACTACGTCAAAACATTTCAAACCCACATTCACCTTACTGCCCTTTTGTAAAGGCTTAATCCTATTCATCATAGAGCACGTCGGAAGCAATTCAATATACGAATAAAATTCGATTTGATCTAGCAACGCTTTAATTAGTTCCTTATCGAACGGATTAACATCGGGTTGAACGGTAAAATTTTCTAGAACTTGACGTGTCCGGTTCATGTCTACTTCGGGATGAATGAATTGATTTTCGCCGGATCTTCCGAGATCATCATCAAGCCAGATATGACGTTGAAATTGCGGTGTTTTCGGAGCTGGGTGATCGTATATGCTTTGACCTAAATCTACATTATCAGAAAATTCATTACTTGCACATTCAAATGCTTCTTGCTTCAACAATATGGGTTTGGGCATTGATCCCGAATGAAAAACAATTTCGTGATCGAGCACAGACCGCTTAATTAATGACTGGCTTTTCATTGAAGTAGCCTGTAAATCGTCGTCATTAGAAAGACTGCAGTTAACATTTAAATTAAATGAATCAACCTTGGACTGACGGCACGATATTTCTGAAAACCGACTTAGAATTGATGGCCTATTGTTGTTCACTTTACTGTCGGTATTGCTACTGGCAGCATTGCAACTAGCGCCTGACTCCTCTTTAATATGGAACGATGGCTCTTGAATGTATGAAATTTGTGGACACGGTGGCATCAAAAATGTGGAATTCTTCAGAGAACTTAGATTTGGTACGAACGCGTCCGTTCGTATGTTGTCTTCGAAAGAAATGGCACCTGACGGCACGGTTTTACATCGCTCGATCGGTACGTTATTTTCGGGTGATTTTTGCTCATTAAATTCGAAACCAAATTGAAAATTGTCACGTTCACGTTTTACATTTACGCTTGCATTGAGCTTCGGCGGTTCTTCAAAACTTTCGAAGCCGGGCAGTATTGAACGATTCATTTTCTTCGATTGGTCTTGCGGCATTTCGAATTGTTCCAAATTCGGCTGAGTCAGCTCGAAGAGTTTCGGCATTGTGAGGTCCTTCATCTTTGAAAAAGTCATGGAATCATTTATAGCGAAAATTTCCGTTTTCGTTGGATTTTTTTCTGGAGTTGTTGTAAAGAGGTCGCCAAATTTATCGTCGTTAGACTCTTCTTTTGGAATTGATTTTAAAAGAGACTGCGGTAAATTTTCGGTTTTCTCCTCGAATAACTTCATCGACATCATCAAAGATGGAATGACTGCTTCCTTTTGTTCTGCAACATTAGAAATGTCGAAATTTTTCTGTACGTTAGAAACTTCAGCGATGGGGTTCAACGGCGAAATTTGTTCAACATTTAAAACCTTTGTAGCCTGATGATACTTCAACGACTCCGTATCAAAATCATGTGTACTCATATGAGTGTCGGCTGAAGATTTTGTTCCAGACGACACAGTGTGGGCTTCAGTCGTTTCCATTATAACGGACAGTTGTTTAGGCGGAAACATGGAGTTTGTTTCTGTTGTGTAAAGTGGAGAATCTGCTGCGAAGTCTGGTGAGATTACATTGGGCACGACTTCTTGCATTTGTGCGGTTTGGCTTTGTCTTTTGCGGATATTTTTTGGCGTACTTACAGACTGTGATTTTATAAAGTAATTAAAAGTCTGCGTTGAGCATGTTTCGTTTGCACCAAACGCTACATTGGGCTCCTCTTCTTGCTCAAACGCTGAATTCGGTTTAAGCTTCGCTGGAAAGCTTGGTGTCTTGAATGTACCAATGTCATCAGACAAATCTTCATATATTACAAATTTATTTCCATCAGATGCCGAAACAGGAGGTGTTACTTCTTCTGGTAACACAACTTGCTCTTCTTCGATAACTACAATTTCTTCTACTACCTGCTCTTGAATTGGCTTTTGCTCATTCTTTAGACTCACCCCAATTGTTGGTGGACTTCCTTGGGGATTCAGCATTATAACACTTCGACGAGCGTGAGCACTTTCCTCAGATATTGTCTGATCTACCGCTTCAGCCACTGGAGCAAACTCTTCGGGAATTGGTTGAATTCTGCGCAAAGCGTGAGCTGCTATCGATTTTCGCGACGGAAACATACTTTTCCTAACAGTCGTACCGACGGCGCATTGCGTTTCATCCATCTCCTCCTGCATAATAATCGTCTCGTCCTTGTTTAATTTCAATTTTCTCGTTCCGTCCTTCCACTTACGACTGAGAATCTCTTCATTTTGATATTCCTCGGTACTATCCTCTGGATAGACTTCTTTTACTAAAAATTCAAGCCGGTGGTTTGAATTAAGATTTTCTTCCTCTTGTATGAACCGCTCGACGATAAACTCAGTCTGTGATATATTTTTCGAAGCAAAATTCGGATATAAGTGAAATCCATAATTACAATCTCCGCCCCAAACACAATCGTGTTGTTTTGTAAATTGATTTTCAATTGATTGCTTCTTAAACCATTTATAACCGGCCAACTCTTCCGGCGAATACACTTCCGATTTTGGATACAGGGAAAATTTCTCGTAGCATGGATACACGTTTGCTGCAACTTCAGCTTCGAATGTAAGTGGCACGATCCAAGACGTTTGTGGTTGGTTAGTTGACACAAAGTTCGGTGGCAATTGAATTCCCAAAGATAATGCAGGAACCGATTCCTCGGAATTATCTTCCATAATTTCAAATCCTAAGCCATGGGTTCCAGACGAACTTGATGAACCGAATAAACTGCCCTTGCGTTTATCGTGAAGTCGAACTTTTGACCATGGTCCCGGCTCCTTCATATTCTCCTGTTTTCGACTGCTGTCGATTATACTTCGGATAACGGACTGCGGTGGTTTCGGTACTTCAGAATTGCTTAGAGACTGCGCACTAACTGCATTTGGATCATGATTTTCATCTTCAAATACTTTTACCGCAATGTTACTACTCGGTCCCGGCTTTGTTTTATCAAGCTGAAAATTAAAGCGAGCATTAGTACCAGTTTATATATTCTAAAAGAAGATTAAGTGTACAAGACAGCCAGAAGTGTGGTTCGAATTACTGTTTATTAGACAACAAAGGTTTGTTAAAAGTATTTACAAAAAGTCTTTTTTTCGATACTTTAGGTAAGAAATTTAACTCTTCTCTTATTCCAGGTGTAGAGATGGAGTAGTCGGCGTTTCAGTTACGAGATGCCACTTCCCAGCACTCTTTAATGTTGGCACTCAGTACTCAGGTGCCGAAGAACCTTCAATTTCAGGTCCCAAATCCGAAGATCTTTCGCGACTAACCGCGTGTTTTTAATCGGGTATCTCACATAAAGTCCCTGGCCAAATTATTAGACGAACTTACAAATTTTACCAAGAACTGAATTCAGATCCTTCTAAAGCGCTTTATTTGATGTTTAAGATGCGCAAACCGCTCTACCTAGATTCGTAAAAACGTTGCAGTCTCCCCAGGACTCGCTTGTCTATAAATTAAAACAAATGGGGCTAAATGTCTCAGTCTTTGCGACGCAAAAAACACGCATAAGAGATGTTTCGTCTTTATTCCGACACTCGTAAGAGTCCAAAGGAGTTGTAAGCTCCAATGGTTTGATCTATCTCAAAACGGAATAAGAGAAGAATGTGATATGCTCTGTATCACGGTTTATAAGAGAAATTACGTACTTGCTGTAGTTTAAATATTTATTTCGTACTATGGTGCTAAGGGCCGTTTATAAGACAGTCCATATCAGTACATAGCAGTCTATTTACATCAACCATTATTGTTATATAAGGGAGAACAGGGAAGTTGGCTGAAAGGAGGAGTTATTATTTTATGTATTATGCGTAAATAAAGGATGGGATAATACTTGGGAAAGATCCAAATGTCTAAAAACATCTGGCAAGGCAACCGAATGTAGTGACGTTTCGGCGTAGTTCACCTTTATGGCATCATAGACGTAATCTTGCACATTCGGCAATAAAAAGATCTTCAAAGGATTGCGCCTGTGCATACTATTTATGATACCATAAAAATACACAAAATAAGGGATTTTTGAGGATTAATTGTTGTTAGATTCGCAACAAGAGGGATCTAACAAAAGGTATACAGCGCGGTTAATTTACCGGTAATATTACCTGGTAGTATTACGGTAATTTCGTTCCGAAGTAACGGTACTCTCCCTGGTGCTTTAGAGATGCTTCTTAATCTAACACCTCTGCAGTTAGAACTACAGAAAGAAACAAGAGAAGGCCGAGCGCAAAGCAGCTTTTTCCGCGGAACGTAACAAGGCTCCGTACTAGTGATACCCCCTTACTGATTCAATGGTATCGAACTTTAATTCACAATGCCGTTCTGAGTACTTCCACCTGGGACGAAGGATTGCAGCACAAAGAAACCCACTCCAAAACCGGGATCCTTATTGAGTTCTGCGGAAAGAGTTGAAAAAGCACTGTTTTACGCCCTTACTCGTCCTCCGAGCTCAATAGTTTGTATGAAGTCGTTCAGTCATTCAGACATCAAAAGATAATAAACAACTGCCTGGGAAACAAAGCGCTAAGCAAGAAACCACTATATAGTAATCAACTTCTCTACCAAACCGGCAAATCGACAGAATCAACGGAAATTGAGAAAGAAATTGCGTATTTCTGGACATAGAAGGAGTAGTCGAGACATCCTACATATAAATAAGGCAATTGTCGACAGAGGAGCAGACTCTACCACGACACGGTGGATTGATCAAATGCTAAGCACACGGGAGATTAACACCTCTCTGGGAACGGATACCACAAGGGTCAAAGCAGGCAAAGGATGCCTGCAGGGAGTACTGTTGCCCCTTCTATTGTGGTCTTGCTCAGTCATAGCGGGTGACTTATTAATCATGACTAAGGACAAGTTTGAGCAAACCCTCTTCGCCCTAATGCAGCAAGCACTAAGTAAAACACAAACATGGTTCCGTGAGAAACGCCTATCAATTTAGGATTAAGTCAATCCGAGCCATACCACGATCGTGCTTTTCACACGAAAGAGAGACGTTAGCAAAATAAGAACGCTCATGATGTACGAGACGGAATTCAAACTCTCGACAGAAGTAAAATAAAATGAGAACCTCCTGTCCCACGGCAGCGATGGGTGTTCTTTTAGATCTGACTCCGCTTCACATCTATATTGAATCGCAGGCAAGATTAGTCGCGATGAGCAACCAATTAAACGGCAATCCAAAGTAAAAAGTGGACCTTGAGGTGGATTTCCATTGTCGTCGCATTTATTCGTCTGAGCGTCGGACGCAATTTTTCTGCCATGTATGTACCTATATAACTGTATAACTGTAAGGACGTTTATGTGAAAATGGTGCTACTCATCTTTTTTATTAATTTTCCTTCCAATCTCTTTCCAAATATTTTCCTTTATTGTCAGGTTTTTGTAGCTTTTTAGTTTGATAATTATTAATATAGTTATATATAATTATTAATTATTATAATATTAATTATTTATCACAAGAAACCACTAGAAAGAACTGAACAATTTCACAACAAGTTTACGTTGCCGTCGGCGAAATTGCGCTCAACTCAAACTCTGTTGATTCCGACGTAAATACGTCCTCAAGTGCGAGCGCAATTGCGTCGCGGTATTTATCGGAAACCATTTGTATTCACGAACCAAGTTTGCTTACAGCGCAATTGCGCTGGCGGATTTCCGTCGCGCTTTTACGTTGGCGCAATTTATCCGAAACCATAGCTGAACGCATAGTGCTGTCAAACTGATAAAAAAGTTTATAATTTTTGAATGAAATTATTGTTTAATAGTGTGCAGGGATTAGACACGGTCAATAAAAAAATAAACTGTAATTTCAGGGACACTAATATTACCAGTATTTTCACAATAAGCAGTAAAAAGTGAACAAAACTCGAAATGATAGAAAAGTTTTAGCAATTTAATTTTGCGGCACAGAAAAAAGGCTGAAGAATGATCGACGTGTGACACAGACGCATCCTGTCGCTTGAACTAAAATTTGATTGATTGATTGTTGCGTCCGAGGCTCTGACGCAGAGTTGCGACGACAATAAAAATCCTCCTTAATAATCTATCCAAGCTTAGTAGTAGCATTCGAATGCAAGAAATGCCTGTGTGCCATATGATAAAGAGATACCGCTTCGAAATCCCTTTCAACTTCATAGTCTGCGACAGAGAGAACTGGACAAGGGACCGACCGCAGTTCGGAACGGACAGCATTGTATGGTATACCGATGGATCTAAGACGATTGAAGGCATCGGAGGTCGCGTAAGCGGCCAGGATAACGGAATATCCCACCGTTTTCCAAACGGAGGTCCATGCTATATCCACGTCCATAGAAATAAACAACGAAAAGGGGTTACTCAAATAAGAACTTAGTTATTCTCACAGATAGTCGGGCAGCGATAAAAGCCTTGACTTCACACACAGTAAACTCAAAACTGGTGAGGGAATGCCAAGAAAAATTATGTATCCTTAGTACAAATAACAGAGTCCTCTTGCACTAGGTGCCCGGGAATTGAGGGCAACAAAATAGCAGACCAACTTGCAAAAGGCGGAGCAGCGGTCCGCCCTACTGAACCAGAGCAGTTCTGTGGAATCTCAACCTGCTCTATTAAGAACAGGTAAGGGTATGGGAGGAACACAAGAAATGCCAATACTGGGCCACACTGTCCAGACTGAGACAGGGCAAGAGATTCATATCGAACCACTCAATTAAAATAGTACGGGTAATAATCGGAATACTCACGAGTCATTCGCGCTTGAAAGATCATCTTAAAAGAATCGGAATCATAACTAATAACCTTTGCACGTTCTGCCAACTGCAGGTAGAAACCTCTGAACACATTTTGTGCCGCTGTGAGTCGCAACTCAGCGCCACAAGTGTTTCGGAGAACTCTTTGTGGACCATAGTACCATTTCAAAAATAAACCTACACCAACTAGATAAATTCCTAAGAGAAATAAAGCTGAGTTAGGATCTCTAGGTTTAAACTGGAGAAAGATCTATGAGGTGTAGCACAATAGACCACTGAACACGGTGGTTAGAGGAATCCCTCCGCCTCCGATGAAATCGAATCTAATCTAATGTAGTGAAGGCAGCTTCTTTCTGTATTTCTAAGTGTGGAGATGCTAGGTTGAAAGGCTGTTGAAAGGCAGCTGTGGACATCAACCGAGTGATACCCAGGCACGGTAATCTTTTTAATTTAGTCAGCATAAGCTGAGCAGTTTTCTGCTTCGTTTCGTTTCCACCAAACGAATGCCGCATAAGTTTAAATGGGCATAGCAACGACGATTTACATCCAACACGATAGTTTTGGACTCAGTTTCCAGTCATTGCCGAAACGGCTCCTTCAGGTCCATAGAGAGATTCTGGCCCTTTCAAGAACTTTGTCCAAATGAGTATTCTCGGCGAGTTTTTGTCCAGGACAATTTTCAAATATTTTACCTCGCTAGAATCAATCAACATCACAGTGCCATTCACTGGTCCTTAACACCGGGCAACAGATACTCCAAGCTATTTATGTCGAAACTTTCAGAGAACATCTCCTAGTGTTCCGTTGGTCTCGTATGAAGAGAAACGTCAAACGGAACCGTCATGGCGGTTCGAATAAAATGTACTGGGTGAGCAAAACTCCAAATTTGAAATGGTTTTTTTTTGTAGTTACAGGTTGAAAATGCCAAATATTTGTGTTGACCACAAACGGAAACATATCAAAGTTTAGTTTATAAAGTGTTTCAAAAATACGAAGAATGTTTTTCATCTTTTTTTCGCTTGTGCTCGGTTCTAAAAATTTACCAAAATTGTCATACCTGTACTTTTCCAGGATTGAAGCTCCTGACCGCTGCCCCCGTCCGAATACTTCCAACTTTTTTCCTGTGACTGCGTAGCGAAGTCAAAGCATGCCTCCGCTCTAGCATCGACGACATAAACTGAGAATTTGATTCCTCGTCCTTATACAAAACCCGTTGCGACATGGTAAAACCGAAATGTTTATGGGCCTGATCGAGCTCGTCGAACGGTTCCGCCCTGGCACCCAATCCTTTGCGAAAAATCTCATCAGCCTTCTGAAAATTCCCGCTCAAGTCGTAATAGTACGCCCAGCAGATGTACAGGTCCGCGACCATTGTTCCGATTCCTTGGTTGAACAGCTCCTGGTAGTATTCCAGCGGGTTCGGCTGCGTATCGATCTGAAATGGTGTACCATTCATTTATTCCACGAATCGCTCGAGACAATCGCACACTTACGTATTTTATGTAGAGCTTAATCATCCGGCGGTCCTGAACATATTGCGGGTGGCTTTCGAACGTAGTCAGACACTTCAAGAGCACTTCAATCAGTCCGTTTTCCTTTCCGCCACTCGGGTAGCTCTGCTCAATCCACAGAATGTATTCGAACCACGGCATCAACGGATCTTCGCCGACATACTTTTGAATTTCTTCCTCGTAATGGCGCCGTTGATTTTGAAGTTCCACCACAACTTCATGATGAGACTCGGCGCTCAACGCCGTTTCCAAATATCGCGCATTCCGTCCACCAGCCAACGGCATTATATTCTCCTTGGCGCTATCCAAATCCATGCTTTTCGTTCACGTTAAAATCGACGCGGATAATAAAACACAAAATTAAAAACTCCCGAGACAATCAAAACGTTGAAATTCAAACAGTGTTCACACAATAATCAAAAAACTTACGTGAAGTTGGCGGTGAGTCGAGCTGCTTTCGATAAATCGAACGTACTGCCATAGAGCGATGTACTAAAAACAGGCACCCAACAACTCACTGAGGCTTGACAGCTTCGGAAATTTCGAATTCAAGTAGAAAAGAGAAGAAGAAGACGATGCAAAATTTGTGATTGAGAAAGAATCGATCACAAAATAAAAATAAAGAAAACACAACGAGCGGCATTAACAGTGCGATTTGTCGATTTCATCAAAAACAACAGTAGTAAAATGTTTGTGATCGGGAATTGAGTAAAGTTTCAATCGGTTTTTCGTTTCGACAAAGTTTTTAGTTCAGTTTTGAAGGTTAAAAAAGTCTCCACCGTTTTCAAATTGAAAGGTTTCGTTATTCTCGGTCTGAATATTCCGTGGAAATGATTGCCGAGGAGCGGAAAGCAACTGTAGAACTGATTCGAGTTGTTTACACGGCGGTGAAGTCACAGAAGTCGACGTCTTCGTCGGCCGCCAAAGTCATCAAACAAATCTCGGTCAATGCAAAGTTGTCGGAAGGTTTGAATTGTTTTTCTTATTTTTTTAATATCTTGTTTAATTCTTATAAATTTTTCTTCCGTCCAGAGCAAACCGAAGAGCTGCTTAGCAATGCTGTGGATGACGGGCTGCTAGAAGTTTGTTACGGATTCGGCGGACCTAATCGGTCGTCGAAAAAGAGTGTCTTGTCCAGAACTTTTCGGATTCCGATCGAGGATAACGTTTCGGTATGAACTAGTTTTTTTTATTTATTACATACAATTGATATATGATATCTTAAGAGTAGCGGCAGCCTTGCATCCCATATTTTTGGGTTTTCCTCTAATCGGTGCTGCTGCGTTTTGGTTAGAGCGTTACTTACCAAAACTGCTCGTATTCCGGATTTAGCCATTTCCAATCCTTTTCTTCGATTTAATCGAATATTTAACTGAATTTTGTAAAGGTTAGAGCCCGTCACGCTAAATGGTTCCCAGAACCGACTAAAACAGGCACACAACTCACTGAATGCTCTATGAGTACTCTTTTTCTGAACCGGAGATAATTCCTAGTTTCGCTACTTCACAAAGTGTTTGAATGAGCGTTTAAAAGGGAAAGTAGGGCCAACTCCGCCTATGTCCGAATTGGTGGCTGACTTCGAGCTGGAGCGACGCGCTTGCGGCGGCCGGGTTAGCTACGGCAGTTTGGAGGAGGTCTTGCTCGAACCATCAGTCCATAAACTCTAGACCTGTACAACAAAAATATTATTCGCGCCGATTTATCCAGGGTGTATTAAAGTTGGGACTATCTTCCCAATAGGTCGTGAAAGACCAAAAAGCGGTTGGATGGCGCGACTTCGCGTTTTTTCTACCCACATCCTACCTCAGCCACGACATTCTTTAAATGAATGATCGCGTCGTGGCTCCTAATTGTGGTTTGGGGTGAAGTGAAGGTGCTTCGACGATTAGTTTAAAAAATTCTAACGCTCAGGCGTCTCGCGACATTTCAACAACAAAAAATAAAACGGAAACTGTAAAAAATGTAAAAAATAATGGAATTTAAAAAAAACTGCCAACAGTCTGGGCGTAACTTTATTATTTTTCCGGTAGAAGTTCGGAACGCGCTCAGTTCTGAGATGCGGCGTAGGTAACTATGTGACTGAAAACCTAACAAAAAGTTCGGAAGCGGTTAGAGTAGGGCGTAATATATGAATACCATGATTGGGTCATACTCCGGGATGCGGTCTAGGGGTTGAAAAAGGAGAAAACTTAAAAATAGGTGATTATTAAACCAGTCCGTGGAAATGAAATGATATTCGATATCTGATCAGACCTGAGAGATATGGAAGAATTTATGAAAAAGTATCCAATCACGGGTCGAATTTCAAAAAGTCTTGAAAACACTTTCTAGCTATTCATATGAAGAATCCATAGAATAAAAATGAATTCAATATTTTAGAAGACCTCGTAGATATGACGAAAATCGTGAAAATATATGCAGTCTATTTTGACTGAACAATTTTTTTGCCCCCTCTTCCAAACGCCAATGGATATTCGATTTTTTTTTTTATCAAAACTATTTTTCTAGTTGACTTACATACACGTACCGAGTTTCAACTTTCTAGCATAGGCCGTTCAAAAGTTAGGAAAAACACCCGTCACCCCCGTACCATGCTACCCCTAAAAAAATTATATTTTTTCAACAAGCCACTACTATAGCTCTATCTAAATATCAAGTTTCAGCTTTTTATCATTATAGGTTCTTAAGATATAAACATCGGAACCTTTCCTTTTCACCCTACCCACCCTCACCTTCTACAGCCACATCCCCAATTTTCTTTCTCTGCTAGGGTTCTATTGGGCCTACGTCTGGTAAAAAATTTGAGCATCTATCTTAAGCTTGTATTACACTGTATGACCAAGTGGTCAAATTGCAGTAATATGCAATGCGAAGTAGTCGAATACAAATAAATCTCACAGTGAGATTTATTTGTATTCGCCTACTTCGCATTGCATATTACTGCAGTTTGACCACTTGGTCAAACAGTGTAATACAAGCTTTATACTGTTCTTGAGATATGAAATGGGTTTTTTTAGAAAATTTCTAATCCCTCACCACTTTCACGTTCCACCACCCCTTAAATAATTTTACTTTGAGCAATCTTTATTTGTCGATCTTTCTACTCAAACCGAATTTCATTTTTCTATAGCAACTGGTTCGTGAGATATCGTAATCTAAAGTTTTTCACCCCCCACCCCCGTAATCCATTACCACCACTCAAAAATTTGTTTCCAATCTTTTCTCCTAATATAACTGCAAATATTTCTTAAGTTGGAATAGTGTGCCATTAATGGCTTAGGAGATATGGATTTTAGAATGTGTCGATCTCAGCATTTTTGCGTTTCGGACGAATTATTTTCCCCCCACTCCCACACCCCTTCACCCATATTGACAATTTTCTCCCGTTTCGGGTACACTTTCTCAGCTCAAGGAACTGGAGACATTAATGCCATTTTTCATTTTAAATTTTTCATTTTTCACGATTCATTTTTCAATTTTCATTTTTTATTTTTCATTTTTCTCCATCCCCCATCCACCATCCTCCATTCTCTATCCACCATCCTCCATACTTCATCCATTCAAAAAAATAACTCGCGAAACACCAATTTCGGGAATATTTATAATTATGTTTCATCGCCCGTGACATGAGTAAGTTACATGTTCACAGCCGGTAGTAAAATTAAAAAAAATAAATTAAAAAAAAAAATCACACATGTTCGCGGTCGGCAGGATTCGAACCTATCATTATCTGATTTCTAGTCAGACGCCTTACCCGCTCGGCTACGACTGCTTGTTGAAAATTTTTAATTCTAAGTCAAGTTCACCTGGTTCAACTTACTAAAAAATTCAAATGTTGAAATAACTCGCGAACTACCAATTTCGGGAATATATAATTATGTTCACGACCTGTCCGGTAGTCTCGAGAATGTCCATGCAAAATTTGGGAGGAAACCGATCACAGGTGTAGATTTTCATCGCGATTGACCAAAAAACTGACTTTATTTTATATATTAGAGATTAGATTATTTACACTTTTCATTTTTAATTCACTTATTCTTTTATTTATTTATTATATCATTTTTAGATTAGTTTTTCGTGGTTTGGGGCTGGCAATCAACTAATGGCGAGGGGACTCCGGTGGCACAGCTCAACTACGCGACCACAAAGGCCACAAAACAGCAAATTTTTTTCTCCTCGTCAACCGCTCGGAAACTTTTCAAATTTCTAATTTTCTTCTCGCGCGTTTTTTTTCTTTAATTCGAATTCAGAAAGGTTTTCATTCGCTTCTTATCGCAACACACTGACCGCACATGATGCAAGAACTGGGCGCTTTCGCCTTCCTTTTTTAAGGGGGTCATCCCGTGTGACTGTTTCAAAAAATGGATTTTTTTTGCATAAACTGCATCCAAATGTAGTGTAGAATATGTGGGCGAAGTAATATTCCGGTATTCGAAGCCGTTCTGAGAATACAGGCCGTTATATTCTCTAAACTCCTGTGTTGTTTCGAATATAATGATATGTTTAGTAGCGTTTTTCTCAAAACGGTAGACACGATATCTCGAAATCTATTGAACGAATTTCTATGAAATTTGGTAAACTTATTCAGTACACATGTAGACAGTTTGCAAACTAGAATAATTGTGATTCATCAAGCCGTTTTTTTTTTTGTTGACCTGGAGAAGTCGTAAAAAAGAACCGAAATTGACGATAAAAAGTTCAACAAGTTGCCAAAAATTAGTTGTTCAATATTTTTTGATAATCCTAGTTCAGAAACTAGTTCAAACGTCATAGATTGAAATGCCATTTAATTTTTTTGTTTGAGATGAGGAGAACGCCCTCAATCGTGTCAACCGAAAACAAGGTTTTTTTTTGGAATTAGTGGCTCTCAGCAATGAGCGATAAATTCGGGCTGAAAAAATTACAATAATAATAATAATCAATGGCGCAACAGCCCAAATCGGGCCTAGGCCTTGAAGTAATGCAGCTGAGTGAATTGGTAGTCCGGCACCCTATCCCATTCTCGAAAATTACTTGTCACCAAACAGATTTGAACCAGGTACCAGGTGCACCGAAGGCAAGTGCTCTAGCCGCTAAGCCACCCAGACTACTACATTGTAAAGTGTGCTCAATATGTGGTCAAAATGTCACGATTTACTTCTTTAATTTATTTTGATTTACTTCTTTAAAATAAATTTCCCAAAAAAGCGTAAAAAAGAGCCTTCACACGTAATGACCCCCTTCGCTTTGATAGATAGATTTAGAGTAGATACATTGAATAAAGTTTTCGATGTAATCCGTCATGCCTGCACACTTGACTCACAGTTCTCTTCTACGAGAGCATGTCCTAGAAAAGAGTCCATAATTTTGGAACTTGAAAAAAACAATGCTCTAGTCCTTTTTAACAAAGTGATTGTTAAATTCTATAGTATATGCTGTACTATACTCTAAAAACAATAAAGATTATAAGATGTACCAATTCATCGAAAATGGCCGACAGAGCTTACATTTTAGTTACATAGATCATTGGCTATTGCAAAAAAAGCTTTTCCAAACTTCCTAGCTTCCCGGTTTGAGAACTTCAAGCAAACTTTGATTCGTATGTGGTTGTTTGTGTCAGGGAAGGGTGTAGTGAACGGACTTTTTCGACACATTTTTACGTTGATTTAAAGTTGCGAGTCTGGCTCATAACGTATCGTATCTGATAACCACTTTAACCTTTTTTGAGCCATCTAATTCTAATTCGTTAGCCGATTCTTCTCCGATTAATGTGAGCGAAGAACCTTCACCCGAACACACTAATGTGTCTATCAAATTATTTCTACTATAAAGACGTACAGGTATTATTCGAAATCATTCATTCTTGAGATGGTTATGAAGTAGATGGTGATGTGTTTTCTCCGTATATTTTTCGTCGAATTGTAACGAAATTGAGAATGTTAACCCAAACACTTTAAGTTGCATCATTTCAAACGAAAGTGTTATTGTTACTTTCCATCTTGCTAACTTCTTATTCGTTGAATACAGAGTAATTCCGCTTGATTATAAATTACAAAAATTAAATAAGAAATAATGAGACTCAGCTATCTTTTTGTCCACAGATCAATGATTTGGACAGTGATTTATTTTGCTTTGAGTGTCACACTCCGAAAGCTCTTTTAAAATGTTCATCATGTCCGAGAGTGTTTCACCAAAAATGCATTCAAACGGAACTTCAAACTCCTTTAGAACCAGTAATCGATAGTAATCCGGCCAATGTAGATGGGCCAGCGCAAATAGAACCGGCCGATGTCGAAAACGATGTTACTCTACCTTTCGAAAACGATGATACTCTACCTTTCGAGAACGACGAACAAAAGCCAACGATATGCGGCGAATCAATGAAAACAGAAATTCCGACGCTTACCGATGAAACAACAGCTGAAATACCTCTATCTGGAGAAACGAAAGATGTCATGTTTGTTGGCGAGGTTCGACCCCCAAGTCGCCGTCGAAAGCATTTGTTGTCGTCTTATAAAGACGATACTGTTCTTTCGTCATCTGTTGATGGGGAATCTTGCGACAATACTCTATGCACACCTTGTAAGCTGCAGAAGAAGACTGAACTAAGGAATCCGCCGAATATGCAAGCCGAAGAAATGAATTTTTTGTTAAAGTTCATTTACGAGAGAGTACGAAGTTGGGTAAGTTTTTTATATTTTTTTTCCTTACTACTTTATAACAAATTATAATATTATTAAGGTTTCACCGAACACCTATGGTCCACTTCCGTTTTCATCGAGCATTCCGATGCCGTCGAAGGTCGAGTTTGACTTCTTTGTTAAAAAATGTTGTAAGTTTTTTAAGACCTTCGACTTCATCGACAAAAAGATTAAGGAAAATGCATACACCAGCTTAACCGAATTTCACTGTGATATATTGGACATCCAGCATTGTATGGGCATTCTCTATGGCTGTAAGTATTTTTCACCCTTTCAAATACGACCACTAAACTTATAAACACTTAAATCTAAATTTCAGCTACATCAGCGGAATACGAAGCGGGCAAATATCTTCTGGCCGACTGCATTTTTGAGCTCTCCGAAATAAGAAAATGTCCCGACTGCTATCGTCATTCAAACGAAAAATCAAATGATTTCTGGTTTTGTAAACCATGCGTCCCACGTCACGAGCTTGTATTCGCAAAACAAATTGGTTATAGTCATTGGCCAGCAAAAGTTATTAAATTCCAAAATAATCGATATGATGTACGTTTTTTCGGTAGTCAACATTCGCGTGCGGTTATTGACGCAACATATGTAAAACCCATTGATACTGAAATGAACCTACTGAAAGTTAAGAAAACGATCAGTTTCAACAAGGCAATGGATGAACTTCATATGCATCAAGAATTGTTACAGTGGCCGGCCGGACGATTTTCATATGAAGCTGAACGCTCGAACCCGGTTGAATTGCCATTAAGCCCAACTGCGCTCAATCGAAATACGAAATTTGGTAAAGGTAAGAAGTCAGTAAATACTCCGCCGGTCCTGGAAGAGAATGAATCAACCGATCTGTCAATCACACTGAATTTAACGACTGAAATTGGTTCATCGCAGGATATAGTGAGTCCTGGTGGCAAGCGAAAGAAACGTATGTCAAGTACTGTGCATAATGACAGTGAGGACATTGTGCTTGCAAATTTGTATCATAAGAAGGCGAAAACAATTTTAACTACTCCAGAATCTGTGAAGGCTAAGGGCAAAAGGAAGCGGTAAGTAATTCTTTAATAAAAGTAACAAATCAATTGACTTAACTAAAACTATTTTCTTTATATTTGGAATTTATAGAAAATCTGGTGTAAAACAGAAACAAACTCTAAACAGTTCAAGTAAAAGTTTAAATAAGAGTCGACTAGAAGATAGTAATATTAATGGACAAGAAGGACAAGCCAATGGTCAAGATTCAGAAGTTTCGTCTACACAAGATTTTTCTATTCAACATCCGGCAAAAACCTCAACTCCCGCCAAAATGAAGTCTAAATTGGACCAACCGAAAAAAAATGTTATTGAAACGGTGAGTAAGCACAATTTGTAGTCATAAATAGTCGGTGGTCTTTAGTTCGCTCGTACAGATAGATTTATCATCATGCTATAGAAACATTTTAGACCTAGCAGCTGTATAAGTTTTAAAGATCTCAGTTATTTATTTTTTTTGTGTGATATTATTTCGAAAATTTCAAGTAAGTTCTTCCGCGAAGTTTTGTGCGAAGTACAACGAACTACCTGCTGTCGTATCTCTTGCGAAACGTGCGTTCCTAATCAGGCTGTCCTGTTCAATCATTGAGTTAACTAGAAAACACATCCGTGCAATGATTTTTTACGATTTTAAAAATAGTTTAAAGCAGACGGGAGAAACATCGATTGGTTTTAGGCGGGCTTTGAGAGTTGGCCCCGTCAAGCTCAACATTGTACAACTAATTTGCAGAATTTAGTAGTGACCGCATTCGATCCGTGGATGAGGTCCAGGGCCCGATTTGGCCTTTCGCGCCATTGATGATGATGAGACTCGTTGAGATCGTTCATGTACCGCTGTAACAGAAGAATATACCATGACTGTACGGGAACTGACTGCAGCAGATCGACTTATGTCAACATTTTATCATCACTGGGCATCTGAAAGGATCCTGCGCGTAGTTTTGTTCAAGATCGATTCCTATGCCGATAAAACTTGACAAAATTTAATTACGGTCTATTAAATGCGGTCCTAAAACATTGTTACTGGTGATGAAACATGGATTTATTTTTATGAACTTGAAACAAAATGCCAGTCTAATGTTTGGGTCAAACAAAAATAGTTCGTTCACGAAGTGCTTCAAAGAAAATAATCGCTTCATTTTCCCAGATTCCCAGACATGTGTTCACCGTGGTTTTGGATGATCGGAGGGCAGTCAATGCAGATTAGTAAACCACCGTTTGCTTCATCATCTTAAATGACGCGAAAGCCCATATCGGGCCAGAGCATGGAGGATGCATTGTTTGAAGTCATCTCGGTTCAGCGCCCGCGTCCTCCGATTTTTGCATCTAAGAAGCAATCTGCGTCGACTGAGTCCTCGTATCTTTTCCGCGGATTTCCCACCGGTCGTTCGCCCTAAGCTCTTTTTTCAGTATGCGTTTGAGAATTCTACCGTCGTCTATTTGCTCCACATGGCATGACCTGCCCATTTCCTACGAACGAACGAACGAAAGTTGCGTGGACAATGTTACTCCGGTTTCCGTCGTGTTAACGCTGGGTGGCATTTATGCTTCGAAAAGTGATTTCGGCGAATGAAAAAGTGTAATGAGTTTAAGGGTGGTGGTATTTGGAAAAGAAGTAAACCCATTTGTTATGATCCTATTGATTTTTTTCATTTCCTTATCTAAAAACATTCAGTGCGGCCCCCGTATACTTATACTTAATGATAATTTTTATTAGCTGGTCACAATACATTATTTTCTGTATTCTGGCCGATATCAGTTTTAGCTACTACTACTATTTTATTCCAGCTACGACGCGATCTATCAAATTTAAAATGTACTACAGCAGCTATAAAACTTGCCACCGATACTCTAAAACTTGAAAGAGACCAATGGCAAACAAAATTATCGGCTCGAGTAAAACAATTGACGGAGGAGCACAAAAAGGCCATTTCAGAAACGAAAAAACGCCAATGGGTAAGTAGAAGAAACTAATTTCATGGAAAGCAGCATTCTGAAAAAATATTCTCTTTCAGTGCTACTACTGCGAAAAGGAGGCTATATATCACTGTTGCTGGAATACAGCATATTGCTCCACAGATTGCCAGCAAATCCATTGGCAAACTGAGCACAAAAAGGCATGTCGACGTAAACGATAAATATGTAGATGTTGCTCGACACGAGAGAAAGAAACGTACACAGAAAGTGTGTACAAAATTTTAATGGTTAAGTTTCATCATACATAAAACTTCTTTAAGAATATAGAAGAGTTATTACCCACACAAAAGACATACAAATATATGTTAGGTTTGATCTCTTTAATTAATCAATAAATAAAAAAACGTAAATGAATTCAAATTTAAATATTTATATTTTATTGATGTGTATACTAAGTGAATAAAAAAAATACTATTCAAAACCTGAAATGAATTATTATTTATCTGTTCGTTATGATTTTTCGTCATTATTTCTCGCGGATATTGTCTCCCCGGCGATTCCAAATCGTTCGATAAATTCTTGTATCGTTTCGGAATTTCGAAGAATTCGTTCTGATCGTTTCTCATTTGCTTGCCGTAAGTCGCTTAAATATCCTTGCCAGTGCTTCGATAGTTTCGACAGATGTAACTCAACATTTAAATGCTCGTACTGTTGCTTGATGAAACTCTGGAGAAGAGAAATTATTAATGAAATTAATTTTGTTACTTTCAGAGGTTTTTTTTCGGTTACCAGTTCCTCGTTTGCTGCCATTGTCTGATCAACACTTCGTCCGAAATATTAATAAACGGAAAAGTTTTTTTCCTCGTATCCATGCCTACTTGGATTAGTTGGGGTTTTTCAATTTCCTTTTTATTTCAAAGTAGCTTAGATAAATTTTAGCTTATCTTTTTTGATTAAATCATTTTTATTTAATAAATTAAAAGTTAACAAGACGTAGTTGAAACCTTGAAAGATTGATGTTACTTCTACACATGATCTACGTTGATTTCTGTTGAAGATATTGTGCGATGAGGTTCTTTACGACAGGTTTATAAAACCATACGTTAAAAAAGTCAATAGATTGGTTCCATATTTTTTATAAAACCCTTTTTTTATATTTTGCATCATGAAAAAAAAAAATGGTAGATGTGAGCGAATCGTAAGAAAACAAATCGTACTGTGTTTTGAGCAGCAGACATCGAGCATTCTATAATTTGGAAGGATCTAGCTATTAATGCGTTAATTTCTGCAAAAAAAAACTTTGTTTTCTTACTCAAGAGAACACGTCCTGATTTTAATGCCTGAAGCTCGGGAGAATGTAAGGTGGCACACTAAAATGGTTCTTAGATTCTACACAGCTGTAATACGTCCAATTCTTACCTACGCATCGTTAACATGGTGGCCATATCCAGGCGAGAGAGACCTGTCGTACTTTAAAGCGCCAAAGCGTAGTTTTGTAATCGTCATTGACAGCCAAGCCGCAAACAAGGCTTTAGATTCAGTAACCAGCTCTAAACTCGTCGAATAGTGCCGAGATGAACTAGCCTACTTTGGAAGTCACGTCAAAGTAAAGTGGGTCCCAGGCCACAGTAATAAATAATAATCAATGGCGCAACAGCCCAAATCGGGCCTAGGCCTTAAAGTAATGCTAGAGTTACTTCATTACGAGACCAACGGAACTCTAGGAGGTGAAGTGGTCAGCTACACGCTCGTCCGTGATTATTACCCCGATTTTAACTCAGGTACTCATTTACAGCTGAGTGAACTGGTAGTCCAGGCTACAGTAGGTAAGATAGAGGGTAATGAGTGGTAATGTATGGCCATCCCACCCACGGAAAAGAACATGATCAGGAGCTGCATAGACGTCTCCAGAGTCACGGCGGTCGGCACGGGTCACTGACTCGTCAAGGACCACGCGCCCAGGTTGGGTATCTCCTTTAACGTCAATTGCCACGGTTGTAGGAATGCAAATGAGAGGGAGACTTTAACTCACCTTCTTTGCGGGTGTCCGACTCTAGCTAGAATCAAACTCTGTGCTTTTCAGTAATCCTTTCTTTGATGAGATCTCAAAAAATAAGATTGAAGAATTGATTCTTAGATTAAACAGCTCCGTATGGTAATCCACTCAAGCTCCAGGTCTCTTTAAAACATTGTATCTACTTCATCAGCCCCAATAACCAGGTTAAGCGAGTTGTGGTATCAAAACACCGCTTTCTGTGCTAATTAGGCCCTGAAATAGTAGTGATTCATTTTTACGATCACATAATGCAACCAATTCAAGATTACCTTACAACAGCCTGTTGACTAGGACAGAATGCATATCCATCCTCAGAATAGGAATAGGCAAATCTCTTTTCTCCATATTACACTTTTTCGAACAGGGACAACCAGTAGACTGAACATGCAGAGTACATCTCATAGTAAGGTATGATAGAATGGCCAATGTCTTAAGCTGGTCCAATTTAAAATAACAGAACATTTATCGGCAACATTGCGTGATACAATAGATACCAGCTGCACTGAATAAGCTTCGATGCCACCCTTCTGGCTCACAGAATGTGGGATAAAATTTAGCTACTAAACATAAATAGGTTTCGGCCAATATACATTAAAAAGACGCCATGAAATAGCCCAGTAGCTACGATGCCCTCAGACTTGTTACCTGTGAAATTTATTTCCAGGCAACAATAATAATAATAATTAACGCATACGCTGGGTGGAATACTAGAACAAGTATTAAGCCAGACGGAAAAGTAAAACCTACTCGGACTTTTTATGTAATTAAAAACGTTTTTTGTGTTGTTTTCTTTTTTATATTCTCAATAAGTTTCTTATTCGCCTGAGAGAAATGTTTTGTATTTTAATAATAAATAAATCTACTTAAGAACTAGATAATACAATTTTTTATACAGCAATTAAATAACACTAGGAAAATTTCTGGTAAGAGAGTTACAAAAAACGATTATTTTTAAATGTGGAAACGAGCTTTTCAGTTGCAACGTGCCTTCATTAAAATTTGCTAATCTTTTTTTACTGTGTTATAAAATTCTATTTATATTATGGATTAAATTTTAAAGGTCTTTTTTCCTTTTTTTTTTTTCTTAACTTAGACAGTCGTAAATTTCCAATTGATTCCCCCAAAACCCTCCCCTTGAAGTACCAGTGTCCTGCTCTACGGAGCTAATTTTAATCTTTCGCCTTGGACCTGGACAATGGAATACGATCGAGCAAAGCGCGCAAGATACTTCCTGGTATTCTTTGGTGTTTATTGATTAAATCCTCTAAACTTAAAGCAACCTGAAATCAGAAATAAAAACGAACAATCAATCCATGAGTACTTCCGCTCGAATAATGACAAATTACCTTCTCGGTTAGTTCCTCGGGCGTCAAATTCTCATCATATTCGATCGGTTTGCCCAAATACGATCGAAATTTGACCGGAAAACCGCCATAGATCGGTCGTACCGGAATTCTCGTTGCATTGTAGATTTTGATGAAAAGCCAACTCATGAAACCGACCTGTCGGAAACCTTCACGTACATTTTCCGTAAAGAACGGTATGATCGGAACTTTTGCTTCGATTGCGACTTTTGCGAAACCGACTCGATTCCGCCACAGAAGCTCGTAGTTGTGATTACCGAATTGGGCTTCGTACACTCCGCCCGGTGATATGGCCAACATATTACCATCCTTCAGGATAGACGCGCACGATTGTACCGTACCCGGATTGACTTTAAAAACATCGCTAATCAGTCCCCAACCGGGTACCTTCCACAGAAAACGATCACCAACACTGTAGATCAAACGATCGCGTTGTAAGCAAACTCGTGCGATGAAGTAGTACATATCGATCGGAATGGCACCGTGATAGAAGACGATTAGAGCCGGACCAGTTTCCGGTAGATTTTCCATACCGACTACATCGTAGCCGTGATAGATCCGACCGTGAGCATCCCATACGGCTGCAACTACTTTCCGTCCGAAATCCCAGAAATTTCCATCAGTTAGTGCAGCCTGGAGTATAACTTGCCTGTGGATGAAAAGAATTTTTTTTTTGAGTTTAATAAAAAAAAAATTTGATCAAATTTATATTACAGTTTTCTTGTGACGAACGGCAAAATAAAATAAAGTATTATAAGAAGGGCGATACTTCGCGGGAAATACGACGACAAAAGATTATCGTAAAGCCAGCGAACGATGAAATTATCACCGATCAATAATTTCCAAAAAAAATTGAAAATAAACGCAAACATGACCGGACTGAGTCACACGAGAACAAGAACAACGGGCCAAAAGGCTTTTAAATTTAATTACAAAAATTGATAACTGAATGAATAAGTAACGAGAGAATCGAAAACAAATCTCGAAAGTAGCTAACTCGAAAGGTGCTAACTGTAGTTTCCAGCGAGTGATTTGATTATTCAGATCAATGGGTCGCTACAGAAGATAACGAAATATAGTCGAAGTTGCGGGAGTTAATAACTGAAATCTTTACGAAAAATTATTCTAAGCAGTTTTAATATCTATACGGATTATTACGACTCAATGGAGAATGGGAAAAAAAGAGTATATTTAAAAGTCTGTCCGGTGTAGACATCTCGCTTATTTCATACGAAAAATGTATTGTCTGTCCAACCGCGTTATAAGGTTTTAAAATGATAGTTTTTTAAATGAACTGTTTACAGTAGTTTGTTCTATTAGTTCCTATTTGGGGAGAGGGATTTAGATGAAACTTTTTGATTTTTAATATCTCAGGTTTGGTTTACGCTAGGAAATTGAAACTTGGAATAGAAATATAACAGTGGAGCCAATTGCAAAAAAAAAATCATCATCATAAGAGTGGCAAGTAAAATCATATGGAGCTTGAAGGCTAGAATTATGTCATGCAAAAACTTATACTCAGGAGTTAATGTTTCAAAGTTGATATTGGGACAAACAGTAAATTAAATATTTTGAAGATGATTTCAATCGAACCAATTATGACAGAAACTTGGTTCATTAAATGAACAATATATAGTATGTCTCTAGAGCAGGAAAGTGAATGAGGGAATCGCGTCTTCTATCGCAATAATTATTTCAGATAGGATATAGCAGTTGGTACAGCGCAGACTAAAAAAAAATATTTTTGCTCATGGTATCATGAGGACGAATGTAATTCAGAAACGATGAAAGCCATATATAGAAAGTAGTATCAGCAAATATCAAGGTGGCTTCAGAACGGAACAACAAGTGCTGAAAAATCCTGGGAGTATAGCATTGACAGGCACCAGATCTTCGTGGACTCCCAGCAGGCGTACGATAGCATACCTAGTGCTAGTCCTGCAATAAATATTGATACAAGATTTTTTAACTACAAAAATAAAACTACTGGTTGACTTTTGTACAAAATTTAAAAAAATTTTTCAAATTGGCCACCATTTGTCTTCATACAATGCCGAAGTCTGTAAGGCCACTTATCGATCGCTGTACGGACGATATCCGTGGGAAAATGAGCTAAACTTAAATACACTTTGCGCAATAAAATGTATTAAAATCAAGATTTTTGAATTATTATTTTCAAAAAAAAATTAAAATTTATTAAATTAAATTGAAAAAAGGTGTCGGGCTCAACAAAAGGGATGATGTTCACAGAGTCGGTTTTCTTTCTATTAATCATTTTCCCAAGAAACTCGCAATCGCTCGTCGTATAGCAAAAAGATGATGAGCAAAGTTTACTTTTTGGTTGATTTTAATCTGGAAAATTTGGAGGGTGATATTTCTCTGAGCGATTGTCGGGTTTCTTGGAAAAGCGGAAGTGGAAATATTTAATAGAAAAAAAACCGACTCTGTGAATATCATCCCTTTTTGTTCGACCCGACACCTTTGTTTTTACATTTTCTTAAATGTTTTTTATATACATATATATCATTTCTTTTTGTTGCTCCTCTACCTGGAGCATTATACTTATTATGTTATGTTGATAACAGGAGCCACAATCTTAGAAATTAAATTCTAATTCAAATTCTAATGATTTTTTCGACCGATCGAAATTTTCTAAACATGGTTTTTACCACCACCCACGCCACTAACCACTCTCAAAAAATTATTTTCGATCTATTCGCCTAGTTTCTAGTCTAGCAAGTATCAAGTTTAAACTTTGTGATATTAACCGCTCAGGAGATACAGATTTTAGAATGTCTTGACCTAAGCTTTCAAGCATTTCCGACACATTCTTTTTCTTCAAACAACCGAACCCTTTCACTCATATAAAAATTAAGCATTCAAGTGGGTACAATATCATAGATCGATGTAAGTTCCGAATTTAATAAATAAATAAGTTATGTTTCTGAAGTAAAAAGCCAAAGTTTTTCATCTAACACTCAACCCACATCCCCCTCACCTCTCCACTAGAAACTTATCACTTGAAGGGGTCCACTCAATCTACCCAACCAATAAACTTGAATGCAAACAAATTTAAATGTTAACAAAAAAAAAGAAAAATGTCACGTTCTGTAAAAAAATTAATAAAATTTTTGACGTTTGACTGAAAAAAAAGAAAACCGCTAAACACGCATGCTTTGGAAAAACCTCAATAACTGAAGAATTGAAAACTAAAAATCATCGAGCTTTTTTCCAGTTTTCACGCATACAGATAAAGCCCCCGTGTCCATGTGAGTTCCGTACAGTAAAAAACGTAGTTGGTGCTTGGGGGTTTGAACCCGACAAGCACATTCGACCGAACGTTCTGATGGGTGAGCCTATACGAGTGATATATTTTGTAGGGGTGGTTGTGTGAGGGGGAGGAAGGGGAGCGTTTTAGATGAAAAATTATTATATTTATAATAAATTAATATTTTTTTCGATCTCAGGAACCGCTTACGTTAGAAGGGAGAAAGTTGGAATTTATGTAGTACTATGATAGTGGACCCATTTGCAAAAAAATTGTCGATAGGGGAGTAGAGTTGTGCGAATGCGGGAGGGGGAGGGGAGGACAATGCGTCCACGCTTGAGACATTCCAAACTCCATATCTTCTGAACGATTGATCACAGATGACTGAAATTTTGTAGTTGTCTTAACAGATACTAGGAGATTAGAAACGAAGTTAAATGTTTTAGGTTAGGTTAGGTTGAGAAGGGTGGACTGAAGCACATTGCCACAGTCCATCACGAGAGATCACTGCGGATCCATTGTGGTCCCCTCGTATTAAAAACCGGAATCTACACTACTGATTCCAAATATTACTCTTCCTTATGAAGAGAGAAGTTCTCCATAGGGGAATCATCGCAAGTTCTGATAGATCGGTTAAGGAGAATTTCCCCTAGTACCGATATCTGGTACGTGCCAGACTTTCGCATTCATACACCAGATGCTCCAGGGTCGGTTCAATGTTCTCATCACCACAGCGACATAGGTCCGCCATTGGTATTCCTATTCTTTCTCCGTGTACCCCAAAGGGACAGTGTCCCGTCAGGACCCCCACAAGTTGTCTGCACATGTCCCTGCCCAGAGACAAAATGAAGCTAGAGTTCCTCCTATCGAGTTTCGGCCAGCAGATTCTTGCTTGCCGGCATCCCGAGAGATTCACCCATGTAGCCTCCATCTGTCTGAGCGCTTCAGTATCAATTATTCCCTTTACACACTTTACACAAATGTTTTAAGGGCTTATGCGGGTCTAGAAGGCCAAAAAGAAGCATGTTTTCTTGAATTTTTTTAAAAGAATTGTACAACAATATTCTGTGAAAATTTCAAATATCAACAAATCTGTCATTGAGAGTCTAGTGAAGTTGACCATGCCAAAAAAAAGTGCCCTCACGGTAGTCACCGTAAATCGAGTAATTTTTATCAGAAATAAAAAAACCAAAATTTTCCTGTTAGTATATGAATATGGCTTGTGCTTGAACGAAGGATTTTTTTAAAAATTGAATTTTTGGTAGCGTTTTTAACGAAAAATGTCATTTTTTCCATACATTTTGGCCACATTTGGCTTATAAAATGAGTTCTAATTAAAGGTAAAAAAAAAATTCTTCGTTCAAGCACAAGCCAATCATGTCTAAGAGCAGTGTGCAAAATTTCAAACCGATCGGTATATTAGATTCTGAGAAATTTTGACTACCGGCTTCAAAAAAGTGGTTTTGAGAAAAACGCGTTTAAAGTTTTAAAGAGAAACAAAACAGAGAAAATGAAATACATGGAATCATCGATTCCAAGCCCATAAAGTGAAGGTTCTGCTGTCTGAGTCAACTTCTGGAATCTCGGGTCTGAGCTTCCGCTTGTTTGTAGGCATACCTGAGATGCTCGGTGGCAGGGTTCGGGTTGCCGGTAAAGACATGTTTAATAGGTACAAGAAATCTTTGATCCTCCGCCTTAATTATCTCAGGAAGATAAAATTTGGTTTTAGTAATTACCAGTAGAGTCTACTGAATGAAAAATGTTTGAAAGTGCTTGTGAAGCGCAGAAGTGAGGGCCAATCAATTTTCAAAAAATTAAATTTTTATATCTCAAGAACCGTATCAGATATGATCTTGAAAATTTATGGGAGCTAGGACCGGTAGACCTCAAGCGGAAAAAAATGTTGACGGGTGAGTGTAGGGATAGTTGGTGAGAGGAGGTGGAAATAAAAAATTCTGATTTAAATTTCTCGAAAGCCGCAAAGGAGTGACAAGTAACATCTCAGAAAAATAAATGGTTGATAGGGGTAGCAAGGTGCGGTGGTGGGGAATGTTTTTTTTTCTAATCTCAGAAACGGCTTATGCTGGAAAGTTGAAACTTATTACCTATATGTAGATGTCCTACCAGAGTAATTAAAACTAAAAAATATCGGCCAACAGTACAACTTTATTATTTTTTGGAAGTCCGAAACGTGTTTAATGCTGAGATGCGGTGTAGGTTACTATGCGACTGACAATCTAAGGAATAACCGGGAGGATATTTGGAACGTTATTCTTTAGGTTGTCAACCCCATAGTCATCTCAGAATTAAACACGTTTCGGACTTCTACCCAAAAAATAATAAAGTTGGCCGTTTTTTTTCTCTTTTTAAGGGCGGGGTAAGGTTAAATCGGTGAAAATAAGGCATATTTTCAAGAATTTTTTTAGACGAGACCGGTAATGCTAGATTGTTTTATTTCATTTTTATATAATAATACAACATCTGAACTACATTTTCAAAAATTTTCATTTCAAAATATTTATAAATAAGGCGTTTGCAGCAAATCTCCGCAGGCGTATCGAAAAAAAGTTGTTTTTCGGTATACGCTACAACTCGTGATTAGATCATGCGAAACAAAACAATCTAATTGCGTTTATTAGGTGAGATGTTTCTCCAGGTAATGACGTCGAGTTTTTTTTTTCAACCGATTTTTCCATATTTGGTAGCACTTGGAAGTCAAAAACGCGATTTTTGCTAAAAAAAAATCGTTATTGTAAAATAAAAAATAATTGTAAAATTAAAAAAAACTCTTCGTCCCTACCTGGTGATTTATGTGCAGAAATAGTAAAAAAAATTCAAAAGAATCGCTGTTATACATTTTGAGTTTCACCGTACACCGTCTTCAAAAATGACAAGTTTCAGAAAAACGCTTTAATATTTTGCACACTAGGCGTCACATGCGACTGCGTACACCTCTAAACTGCTAACCCTTTTGCCCCAACCCACAATACTTCGAGAAAACCATGTCAACTGGTTTTATCCCACCCGAAGCCTTCGTATGTATATCTGGATGAAAATGGATATATATTAGACTCCGTCTGCGTGCCAATTATATACCATGCGTATAGGCGCGCAACAGACAAGAAAATAGGATATGACCCAAATCTCCAAAATAGCAACCCTCTGCTTCTATGGCGATACTCCACCGCGAACTACATTGGCGCTCACAGAAATGAGCGTGAGGATACGAAGTACTGGTGGCTAAATCAGTAGACATTTAGTAATTTTTTTCAATTTAGAATAAGTTAATGAAGTTAACCCAAAAAAAGAAAAGAAACGAAACTAGATTAAGTACTAAACCTGTTAGCAGCTTCCGCTGAACTGAGTCATTCGCTACAGAACTGATAGCCTTCAGCCATCGGTCCAAGTGACGAATGGCTCGGTCCGGAATAGATATGCGAATATTATTAAGTTAATAATGTATAAAAAAAATGTTATAAATAAAGCGACTCTATCCCTCCTAAATAAATCCTTCTAAAAGCATTATCAAATGCAAAATATGTATGCTGGACTGGGCTGTCCGCGGCTGGGAACGGAGGCTTCTGCTTCGCTATTCTCGAATATTGGAGCATGATGCTGCTGGCCTCGGCCACGGAGAGTTCGGCTCAAAACCTAGTTTTAAGTTAGTTTTTTAAGTAATTGTATATAGCAGTAAGTAGAGTAAGTAGTATCAATATGTAATGTTGGGTTTTTTCTTGCCAGATTTTCCCAATTAGTGAAAATACTCGCGATTTCCGGGCGGACATCCAACAGAGTTGGATGAACTCCGTACGGCTCTCATGAGTATTCTAGAATTAAGTATATATTAAAATTATTTATCTATTTATTTATTTATTATGTCGGACTACTGCCAAATGAATTTGGGAGAGCCTATGGTAGTCGCACTCGAGACTTAGAAGCCCATATGGCGTTTAAACATTTTACATTTTACATTTTAACAATAAATCGAGAGTTAGTGAGTTTAAACAATAATAAATTTGGGACATGATATAGAAGGGAGGTAAGTTTTATATTTGTTTAAGAAGGTTAAGGTTGTTTCGGAGTTGGAATAGGGGAGAGTTAGAGTGTTGAGAAGGATCGAGAAGTTCTGTCAATGGAGGGACATCGTGTTTAAAGAAGGAAAGAGTAGAAGGACATTAAGTTAGAATATGTAGGACAGTTAACGGAGAAGCGCAGTGCGGGCAGGTGGGAGGGTCTGTTCGTAGTATGTGGTATCCTTTGGTGAGCCAGATGTGTCCTAACCTTATCATGACGAGCTTTGTTGCAAGACCTCGAGACAGGTCCGGATGAGTGGAGTTGTTCCAGTGTGTATTCAGGAAGGTGTTACTAGCGGTCCAGGAGAGACGTTTGACTTCCTCAATCTTGACCGAAATCAGTTTTAGGAGGCAGTTCTCTGAAGGTGGAGTGATAACGGTTTCTTGCGGTGTAGGAGGTCGGTTGGATAGAGTTCCTGCTGCGCGATCTGCGACTTCGTTTCCTCTGATCCCCACGTGACCGGGGACCCAACAGATTTTTAAAGACTTAGTCAGAGCCAAGGTGTTTCTGATGTACATTGGCAGGTAGTCCCGGTTTTTTGGGTTTCTAACAAACAGCACCTACTGAAGCCTTGGGAGTCCGTGAAAATTATTCCTTTCTCATTGTTTGTTTCTAATAGAATATTAACAGCGCGGGCAATGGCCCTCATTTCAGCTGCTTGAATGCTGGTGTGGAGGTCAAGGTAACCACTTTCAATTGTCGTTAGAGAGGAAATTGAGCTCTCTACGACTGCGTAGGATGTGGATGTGTTGAATTTTGATGCATCAGTGTAGATCTTTCGGCATCTGTTCTCGTTGGAAAGCAGGTCTCTGTGGATCATGACGTGTTCGGCGTGGGTGGCGTCGTTAGTTCAATAAAGTGAATCAGATCCCCCCAAAACATCCCCGATACCATTTAAATCTTAGAGTGCCCACTTGAGGTCATTAAGAACCATTAGCAGCTTAGATATTAATTAATTTTAGCTTAAGAAATTAAGAAGAAATGTTAGATTTAAGTTATAGGCATCAATAAGGCACCTAAAAACCTCTAAACTGCTCATAACTCTGTTGGTTTTGCTCCGATCGACTTGAAATTTTGACACAACATTCTTGCAATGTTATAAATTCATTTAAAAAAATAAAAAATAAATACCAAAAAAAAGGATTAAAAACCTTACCTCGCCCTTACACTTCCAAAAAATCAGGTAAGAATTGACGATGCGTGTAATCTTTCTGTATTTAGTATAGTAACACGTAACATTACTAAACGTTTTTTCCCCTGATGCCTATACGTTCTACTTTAAGATCTCTAATTGTCGCGTTCTTGCGAATGCCATAGCCGATTTTTTCTGATACCTTTAGAACCTTTCCCCCCTCGTCGCGGCCGAAACTGTAAATCTTAAGTCCGTGTGAATTTTATTTTTGTATAGGCAAATATTTTATGACCATCCGCAGAAAGCGCGGAGCCAACAAACACATCGATCCAGTTATCTCGTCAACCGTCAATCCAGGACCAATGTTTTTCAATTCACTACGCTATTTTAGCCGAAATAACCTCTTCAAGGTCTCCGTTCACAACAACTGCGAGAATAAACCTTGCTGCGACTATTGTTCATAGAAGAAAGAAGGTTGGTAGGCTGGTCAAAGGCCTGTTGCTTGTCTACTTTCAGTTCTTCGTCGCTTTCATCTTTGCCTCGCTGGCAGTACCGTTTATATGCGTGCAGATTTTTGTTGGCCCATCCACTCATAAAGACAATTCGATTCCTACACAAGGATGAAAAATTGATTTGCCAGCAGACCAGTCTAGCGACCGCCAGTAAATGCAGAGCTTAGACCATGATAGAGTCGAAGTGGCATCCACTCGTTACAGTCCTGCAAAAGCGACGACGATAGTTTCTGTCGTTTGCATAAAATGAGAAAGACGTGCGATTCGTAAATGAAGCGACTGTCATAAAGGCAGAGTCGAGGCGTAAGGAACATCAGCTTTACTCATCGATCTGTGAGGATCTTTTCCCATTCAACAATTATTTAACGGTGCTTCCTTCAAGTAGGAGCAGACTTGTAGCACTAATTTTATTGGAAACTGGACTTCAGTGAGTTCAAGCACCTTTACGATATCCAAGAATATCGCGCCGTGTAGAATCCATAATCAGAAAGAATGCGCTCATCATATTCCTGGAATCGTTTGAGAAAAGTGTTAACACCCACCCACACTGGCTGTGTTCTATCCTAAAAATCAGATCAATGTTTTCTTTACGCGTTGAACCTAAAGGCAAGCGATAGTATCTCTACTCTGTTTTGATTTTATGACGACATTGAAAAGTTCGCCAATAAAGTAGCTAAAGTTATCGCGTACAAAACGCCCCACTTCTCGGTCTTATCGCGCCCTTATCAGCCTGCTGGCACTCACATAACAAACTGATCAATAAAGTCGCTTAATCGCAAACATTACTGACCGCCTGTCCCCCGCGACCGAGGTCTTATCAAACCCAAACTTTTCTTCAGGTCCGGCTTCATATGCGTAAGCCAAACGAAAATTAAAGCAAAATGAAAAAAACCAACAACATGCCATCGAATTAAAAATGCAAATAATGTAAAATAGTCCGGGGTTGAGTCATTGGCACGCAATTCGGGGTCAAGTTGCGCGGAAATGCAAACGACGGACAGCGGAAGTGCAGGGGCCATCACGCAGCCAGGTGAGACACGCACTCGGAGGATTAGTTGGCTAGTTACCTGTGCAATTTATAGACGAATAAAATGATAAAAGTGATGTAAATTAGAGCGACGAAAACACAGGGCAGCAAGAATGTCACGATGAGCGGCGTCAACAGACGATACAGCCAAATCGAGTAGTCGAGGTCGATGTATTGTCCTGCAAATAGTTGGCAATTAAATCACTGAAACGAACAGCACGAAGCCATTTCGACTCACCCACATACAGTAGACAGTTATTCAAGTGTTGATTTAAAAATTCCATTGTGCGCAATGGGCACAAATTCCCGATTTTCGAGCTCAGAAGCTTTTGTAAGTCGTGCGATCGAATCTAGTGGTTGAGGCAGCTGCTGTTGTGGCTCATTGTACACGAACTATGGCACAAATTTCACATTATTTTTACTAGTCGCACGGATTTAAAGTCGGTAACGGTATTTCCGGGACAAAAACGAATCGGTTAATTGATAAAAACGCGCAATTTCGACCGGAAATTGGGAAATAGACAGTAGCTTTGTCCGCGAACGACAACTAGGCACCGAGAAATGTCACGACGATTTTCGAATTGTCAAAGTGCGCGAAAATTGTTTTGATAAGACGCGCGAGTACGTTCAAAGCTGACCGAAGTGGTGTGGAGAGATTTTGAATTTGAATTTTTCGATTGATTTATTTATTTCGTAGTCGGCATAAGTTTGTTCATTTTCCCTACGAAATGTCGGTAAAATAAATAAAAATCGATAAAATATACAAAAAGATCAATTTATTGCAGCTTTGCGCACTAACTGAACACATACAGTCCACACTGCACGAAATATTTCTCCAGTCTGGCTGGGCAGGTGACAGTTCTCACGGTTGGCCACTCACTCGTCTCGGCATTCACGTTGTTGCCGTCGCGTTTGACCGACGTTCATTGCGCGTCCTCCTCGACGAAGAAACTTTTGCGCAAAGTTCGTTACTTTTTTCCATTTGTTTTGCATTTTTCAATGTTTTGTGTTGTTTACAAACTATTCGCGGACTAACAAAGGTGACAGTTTGTTTTTTCTTTGCGAATTTCTGTTAATTTTTATCGCGTTAAATTCGCCTCCTCGTTGCTTTGAATTAAATCCCGAGTGCGGAAACGAAAAGCGAGTGGCGGACGGTGAAGTGATCTCGTCTGGCTGCTGTCATGACGACTGTCAGCGGTAAAATCGAGTAAAATTTAGTTGTTTTTTTTTTTGTGTTGAGTGTGTGTCGTGCTACGATCAATTGACGAAATAATTGGATTAAGCGTGTCCTCGACGACCGGCTGGAAGAGCAGCAGCATCTCCAAAAACACGAAAGGTGAGTGGATCCTTCGGGTGGCGCGGTCGTTTGTTTCCGTCCTTGGGTTTGTTTACGTTTGCTGAAGTGCACGGCAGTTAACTAGGCAGCACGTTTGCCCAGTCACTACCGCATGTTTTTGGGCGCAAAACCCACAGGGCTTCGGGTGTGACTGACAGTGTTGTCAAGGCCAAACAAATCTGGAGTAGCTTGACCCGCTTCGAGTGCGCTGAGCTTAAGTGCCGACGCCAAATACTTGACCACTTCAGCCTGCTTTGGGCAATGTTTGCCGCCAGTAATTGGCCGTAATTTGAAGATGTTTTCGGGGTTGTTGTTTCAGTGTTTAGACGGAACCCACTCCTCAGTTCATAGTCCAAAAAAACAGACCAAGGTTGTGCTTGCATCTCTTCGAAATTCTGATCAAGAAACAAATGGCTACGAACAGTCGCGAGCAAGTTCAAAGAAAAGAAGCCAGGGAATGGTCCTGGATCGTGTTTTCTGGGCGAACAGCGGTCCTCCCCTATGCAAACTGGTGTCAGGAGCAGGATTCAAGAGGAACTGGATAGAGGATAGAAGGAATTAGAAATCTTGTGAATTGGGAAGGTGTAAGTGAGTGCCACGAAGTGGTAGGGAAAATATTAAAAAAGTATCTTCCCTGTCTTATCGCGACCCGATCATTGCTGCTCGTTGGCCACGTTCCCAAGCAGAAAAAGGAATGTCCCTCTCCACCACGGCAAGTTGTTTAAGAAATTTTTTTAGATTCTACGGGACGAGGGAAAATCCTCGAAGAGTACAGCGTGAAATTTACGAAAAGATGACGGAGGAGGACACAAGTTTTACGTCTTTCAGTTTCTACCGCTTAGATCGCAAGTTTCTTGGTTCCGTCTCAACCCACAAAATGAGGGGATTGGGTTCGCAAGTTTTTTTAAGGTCAGGTTGTGTCATCATATGCTTTGGCTACCTTTCCGGGGATTGCACTGAACCAGCGTTACTCGTCAAGTGGGACATCATCCAGCTATGCAGGAGGACAAATAAGCAGCTGGTACTAGGCTGTGATGCCAATGCAGCTTGGTGGAGCCCAGCACTAACTAAGCTCAGATCTCAAACAAGAAAGCTCTTCAATAGAGTAAAAAAAACTGGTGAGTGGGAATCGTACAAAAGGGCTCTAACAGAGTACAACCACGAAATTAGACGTGCGAAGAGATATTCGTGTAAATTGTTCTGCTGGGGTATAAACGATTTACCCAGCAGCACAATAGCACACAAAGGACATTCTAAAGCACACACTAACAAAATGGGCTTATTAGAGAAACCCAATGGCTCGATTACCGAAAATGGAAAACAGACGTTAGAGCTTTTAGCTAAGAACTCATTTCGGAGGATCCTCAACCTTAGAACCAAGCAATGAAGAACGCCACCGTCCCAGAACCGAATAGACCAACCATATTGGACTGGAAAAACCCAGTAAAGATCTTCACTGCTAACAAGGTTAAATGGTCTATATGTAGGTTTAAACCATTTAAATCTCCTGGAGAAGACAGGATATTTCTCGCTTTACTGCAAAGAGGAATGGACCATCTTCTACCTACACTGTTAACCATATTTAGAGGAAGCCACGCATGGGGCTACATACCAATATCCTGGAGTAACGTTAAGGTGATATACATTCCAAAACAGGGCGCCGTCCGAGCAATAATCCACGTCATTTATCTTAAAAACTATGGAAAACATTATTGATAGGCATATCAGAGATGGGGCTTTGAAATCTTAACCATTACACTCCAATCAATGCGCATATCAACCAAGGAAGTCTACAAAACCGAGTCACAAAAATCGAGAAATCGATTACGGCCAAGGCAATAGCTTTGGGTTACTTCTTGGATATCAAAGGACCTTTGGACAACACTGCCAACGAAAGTTTCTACTCTGCTGCACAAAAGCGTGGTCCAAAAACCTGCAGTTGGATCAAGGCCATGCTAGAACGCAGGAAAATAACTTCGACACTAGCCGACTTAACAGTCACTGTCATAGCTGCGAAAGGCTACAGGAGACAGGACTATCATCCATCCTCTGGTGCTTAGTAGTGGACAACCTTCTTCAGGATCTAACAAATTCCGGAGTAACGGTACAGGGTTAAGCCATAGAGATATATACTGGAGATGAAAAGCGGCGATTGAGTTGAAGGCGGACGTCGTCGCATTCAGTTACACGCAAAATAACAACATGTTTTGTCTCACTCACTCTCACGCTAAAACAAGAACACTTTGATATATCGAACCTGTTTTGTCTCACTTTTCACCGTGTTTTTGGCTTCAAAGCGCCTTATACAAAACCGGTGGCTTGTCGTCTCCACTAGCTCTATGGGTTACGCTGACGACCTAGACATCCTCGTTAGATGTAAATTTGAAGAGACGGTGACAGATCTAGTTCAGAACACCGTAAACCAGGTAGCAACCTGGTGCACTGAAGCAGGATTGGGTATTCTTCGTATTTGCATCCCCACACCTGCGGCAATTGATGTCAAAGGGTATATTCAGTCTGACCACGTGGTCGCCGACCGGCCAGTGACCAGCGCAGACTGCCGTGACTCTTGAGACGTCTAAACGGCTCCTGCTCAAGAGTTCATGTGTTCTGCTCTGGCAGTAAAAGTACAATCAGGCTGGTACTGCCGATCGTCGCGGTCAGCAGTAACTGTCAACCTTTGCACACAAAACCGTCAACTGCCGAACAGTCGCAAACAGACAACACGGTTTGTTTTGGCCTGAAGCAGTAGTCTACTGCCGACAGTTTCTGCTAACCGTGACGGTCGGCAGTACCAGCCAGACTGTATCTTAAGATGGCCATATCTTCCTAGATATGACGCAGTTGGTCAGTCATCTCCATTCAGATATATACTGGAGATGAAAAGCAGCGGTTGAGTTGAAGGCGGACGTCGTCGCATTCACTTGCACGCAAAACAAGAACAAATTGGCATATCGCACCTGTTTTGTCTCACTCACTCATACGCTAAGGCAACAAAAAATTTGATATAGCGACCGTGTTTTGTCTCGATTCTCATCGTGTTTAGGCGTTAAAGCGCTTTACTTATGCAAGAACGGTAGCTTGTCGTCTCCACTAGCTCTATGCTCTCCATCTGGAGTTCGCGTTTGTGAGAAAGTGGGTGGATATTTGGCGCTTAACAGACCCTAGTGGGATCTGAACGAATCCTACAAGAGAGAGCTCTGAAGATCAGATTCTTGCCTAGCTAATTCGTCTGCCCGAAGCAGAGTAACTTTGAACTGACTTTGGGACTAGTCGAAAGCTTTCATTCCTGGGCAAATTGTTTTTAAATAGCCTCTAAAACGCTCTCGTGCAACGCGATCGTAAAGGTCAAAAAAAATCGTCAGCGATATTTTAACGTCTGGATGGTTAGTTCTCGTTAGCCGTGTTCACTGATATTCCGAACATCGTTCAGGGAAATAATGAATCACTCTTCCGTTGGGTGGGAGCTAGCTTGCAGACGTTGTTGTTTCGTTCTTGTTGAGTTATTACACTTGTCGCAGCAACGTTGCTATAAGTAACTCGTCTGATATGTTCGCTACTTGAGGACTCATGGAAATTGCATAGATTCGGTGGGCTACTCAGCCTAAAACCCTTGATCACCGAAAAGTTGCAATGGATTTGAGTTGCCAAACACTTCACCACAATCCAAAATCTGCCCGATTCGCTAGCATCTTGACGTAGACAAACGGGAAATCAACTGGTTTTTAATCATTTTTTTAAGCATTAGCTTGGGCTAAATTGACTCCTGGTCAACTAAAAACCGCTGCAAAAAATGAACAAAACGTTTGATATAAGGAAGATATGATTGCCAAAATTTGAAGAAGCGAGAGGATAGATTTAGATTGCTCACGAAAAGTAGTGTTTCTTCCCTAAGCAAACAATGACAATGTCCTGATGCTCGCTCCTCTTTCTGGGGCACTGCTTCAAATATTGCATTTTGGCCACAAATCCTTTGGACCGACTACCTGGTTAGTAGTTGACTAGCGCGCTGAAAAGCATTGCTTATTTGTTTTATCAGCGATAGCTGTACTTCTGCCTTAATACTTCCTTTGTTTAGTTTGAAATTAGCTTCGATCAGGCCTATTCAGGACCGAGTCACAAGCCACAAAGTAGGTCGAGAGTCTCAATTTTGTATGAATTTTGAATTAATTGAAACTTTTTTGATATCAGACTCTGATCCTGAATAGGCCTGTATAACTCGAACAATTCTATTCTAAATCCAGAACTGTTTTTATCAGACCTGCACCTTAACCTACATCCCTTCTTTTTTCCTTAATGAATTTCTACTTTCACTTTCCTCGCCATATCTCCCAGCTCCACTTTTTTCTTAGATTTCTGCTATAGTTATCTCAATGACCTACTCCTGCTTTCAGTTTCCTTTTCACTGAGTTCCCATTCTATCAGACTCGTGTCTTATCTCAACATCAATCGTGTCTGACGGAATTCGAGGCGCGAAAAGCCATAGCGGAAGACAAGAGAGCTGCCCTATACAGTCACCGGGGTCGAACAGGATCTGAAGAAGAAGAGACGGACAGATGTCCTATTTAAAATCAAAAGTCCTGACACCATTCAGACGCGTAGATAAATCACGAATTCAGACGCCGGCTTTCCACTTTCGACCCAAAATAGCATTCCTCCTCACCTCGCACATTTTTGAATTCGATAATCTGCAGACATGCGACAGCAGTCAATTTCCTTCTGTCTGGAAAATCCGGACCGGATTATCTTATCCCATCAGACGACCCAAAAATTCTCTCTCTTGTGATGTGATTCATCTGGCGTCTTTTCCGTCCTTACCAAACTGCACCCGCACAATCCTCGTACGTCAAAACAATGAAAAAAAAATTTTTCATTTTCAGGCGACATCAACATCAGCCAGTCACCCATCGACCGAGTGTTTTTCCTTTGGATTTTTTAGCTTCGACACACTGTCGTTCGTTTTTCTCTCTGTGGCTTCTGGCTAAAGTTTAAATTTAGCACGAACCGATGAAAAGGTGCGGGAAGTGACGGACTGACTAGTCCGCAAATGAATGACTGATTGCCTCCACGATTTCACCATAAACTCTGGACACTATGACTAAAGTAAATTTGCATTAATTTTGTGTCTTTTCCGTTGAACAAATTATGAGGCTTGGAGCGTCTGTACGGGGACAAACCGATGAATTTAACGCGCTGAGTTATAGAAAAATCCACGTTTTTCTGCTTCACGTTCGATTTTATTTCCCTACACGTCTTTGTTCTTTTGGCAGATCAATTCTGTGATAACCTTCTAAAACTACTCATCCAGCATTACGGTTTCTGGTATCCAGAATTTAAAGCTTTAAGGGTCAAGAGTGTACAGTTTGGATATCGAGCTCCAATGTAGGTCCAGACTTCCAACAAAATTCGGCAAATCTGCATTAATATTCAAATAATAAACTCAAACCAAGATTGAGCCCAAAATTAAAACGAACAGCCAAGGGTTGGGAAAGACTGGCTAAATGTATAGAAAAACATTAGTTCATGGTTGTCATTCCAAGGGCATCAGGAGGGCTAAAAACAATAAGGTTGGGAAGAATTGGAAATTGGCATTAACGTAAGCTTGATCTAGGATGACTCTACCTTAGATAAAGATTGGCAAAAGATCGGACAGTATACATATAAGTACGTTCCGTGTTCGAGTCTGTTGCTCGTAAGCCAAGGAGGCTTCGCCCGGCTTTCGAACAAACGTCTTATCACAGAATTGCAATAGCCTCATCAAACGTCGTGAAGCCTGAATTTAACAAACTTACGTTCTTCCTAAGCTCCGCATAACATCAATTTCCAGAACTCTTGAATCTCTGCCTAGTGTTTAGTAAAGCTGACGATCTTGGAACGTGTCATCCTGTAGAAATACGGCAGGCCAGAACGCAATGCAAATATTTGCGATATTAACCAAAAAAAAGGGATGATCTGTTACAAAGAAAAAATCCAGGTCTTGTCTCTCGATATCTCGCCGGCTGTAAAAGATCTGATGGATTTTTCTGAGGCTCGTGCCAAACCCATAATTTACCTTTCCGACCTTACCTACACGAAAACTAACAAAGTACGGTCCACAGATTCGAATACAATCAATAGACTGATTTTTTTCCATTTAGCGCAGGAAGAGCAGCTGAACTGTTTCCATTTTTGATCCCTAATTCCAGGTGTGGACTTGATTCACTACGTGAAGTTGTCGGCCCTCTTAATTGTTTGATACGGAGGGATCTTTCGCAGTAACAGCAACAAAACCTTGTGTTCGTTTTACAATTTTTTATTAGGGGTTTTTATTGATTTAACAAGTGGCTATGGCGGTGCGGTGTCTTTGCCGCCCATTCTGGTCAAAATTTCTCAAGTCTTATTTTGTTTAATTTTCTGTAAACAAAAAGATACAATCTACTCGGCTACTTTCACTTGGGTTTTTCCAAAAAGTTCGAAAAAAGCTGTACATTTCTGACAAAATTGCAACATCCTCACAAAAAAAACCTACAACGAAATCGAGCTGGTTTTCTTTAAAAAAAAACGTTAGAAACAATCTACATTTTTACTGAAATACTTCAGCAAAGAATATCCGTAAATTTACTTTTTCATGTGAAATTGCATTGTGAAAATATGAAAATAATTTCATCAATAGAAACTTGATTTACAAAGAAGGGCACTCGGCAACATGCCAGTTAACATTTTTATTCCAAAATAATTCGAAAGTAAGTTATCAAAATAAATTATCGGGAATTCACATCCGACTCAACATTCATCCACTTGTGAATCCTTATTACGATTTGATCTTCACAAAAGCAAATGTAATCAATTTGATGATCGTTAGGCGAATAGATTCTAAATGTATATGTAATGGACTTTCCACGAATCGAATTAGATGAATTATTAGTGAGTCTGTTGCGAATAGAAAAACATACCGCAGTTTTTGAACTTCGCTCGCATTTTGCATCAACGATTGCACTTACTTTCGTGAAATTCACAGGCCGATTAGCGATTAATTTATTGATCCTTTCTGATTCGTTTGAACAGCCTTTTTCGGACTCCACGTAAAAGTTTACGTTTCTTCTTGTTTACTCGGTTTTTCTTCACCTTTGGTGAACTCGGACTAAATGTTCGATTTTTCTTTGTGAACATTTGTCAAAAAGTTTGCTGGTACGCTAATTTAATAACACAAAGTTAAGCAGTTCATCTGTAATCAAAGAAAACAATTATTAGAAACAGACAAAGTCTCTCAGAAAGAGAGTTTTGCCCTAAAATGGATATTACTCATAGATTTTTTATATGAAAAACCAAAATATCTAGTAATCTCTATAAGCGATACAATCCCTTACGTGTGTAATGGCCGTTATTACGACCTTCAGTTAAAATTTAACAGAACTGTAAGTTTCGTATGAACATCTGTGAGTTAAAGTTCCAGTTAGAACGTTACTGACGATCGTAGGAACAGGCCTAAGAGGCTTATACTAAAGGTAAACAATTGGGTAAAAGCTATGAATTTTTCTTTTAATGAACTTAAAGAATTTTTTAGATTCTAGAGATAACTAAAAATGGGGAGTACATTGCCAACCTACCCAAAGTTTTTAAGTAGCTCAAAAGTAAACGAAACGTGATTGCGACCTATTTGACTTTAACTCCTAACATCTCCACAGTCATACGGATGGATACTCCCGGCACCACCTCAATCGCGCGTCCTCAATCTCATGGGTGCATTTGGGACAGAACGGGTCTTCCTCAAGCCCCGAACAAAATGCGTGAGCTGAGGATATGTGATCCTTAAAAGCCAAATTCTAGTCAACTCGTCCGTTCCGTTCCGGTGGGTCCGTTGTGTGTATTTACTTGTCCAGCCCATAAAGTCTACTTTCATAGCTGAACGGAACGGGCGCATTGTGTTCGGAGCTTTATGCTTGAAGCGGTGAAGTTACTACTTAAAACAACCGTGTCCGCTGTGCAGCTGAGTCACATAAGAATCCACTATCCATTTTTGCGACTTATCCAGCTGTCGATGTTTGGAATCAATGTCAATGTCCATCTGTCTTTGTTCGCACTTTCCCAGCGTCCTTGTCATTCCTGGATAACGTCGCTCGTCCGCTTTCGATGCTTCATCTCCTGCTAGGTAGAGTCGCTGGAGCTCACACGCTAGTATGTCAATTGCGAACATTGCTAATATTACTCTGATTGCTTCATCAGACACTGTTCGAAAAGCACAACCAATCCTTAATGCGCTAAGACGATTGATTGATCGGACTCCATCTATAACCGATTTTTTCTTTATGACATCTGCCTAGATCGGTGCAGCGTATTTATTACGGAACTCGTAGCCGTGGCTAATAGCTTTCGTCTGCTGGAGCGGGGTCCTCCAATGTTTGACACCCTTGAAGCTTTTTCGCTGATCGCCAGAAGATGGTCCTTGAAGGACATTCGAGTGTCGATTAACACTCAACGATAGCGCAGATTTGGCTACGAGATGGCCTCATGCTCTCCGACTCTGAATGTGAAAATAACCTAAAGGTACTTTAGGCACTTATGACCGTGGGGGACTACAACCTGGAGAATGTGGATCATTTCTCATACTTGGGATCACACCTTGTAAGAGACGGCAACGAACGGGACTCTCACCCAAGCGTTTGAAAAATCAATAGACGCTTTTGAACGATGAATTCTTCGAAGAATTTTGGGACCAGTAAGAGAAGGCACTGAATGGCGTATTCCGTACAACAACGAGTTGTCTAACATCTATGACGACCTAGCCGCATCGACTCTTATAAAATTCCGTAAGCTGCAATGGGCAGGTCATATGGAGCGAATGGATGACGGAAGAATTCCCAAGCGCACATTGAAAGGCAGAGCTCATGGCAAGCGACCGGTGGGAAAACCGCGAAAAAGATACGAGGAGTCAGTTGACGCAAATTGCAAATCGCATCTTAGATGCACAAATTGGAGGACGCGGGCGCTGAACCGAGATGGCTTCAGGCGATGATGATATTATGACCTAATGTGATTTAAGGCGAAGAGATTGTGACCTAATGTAACTTGAGGCGAAAAGATTGTGACCTAATGTGATTTGAGGCGATAAGATTGTGACCTAATAATATTTGAGGCGAAGAGATTGTGTACTAATGTGATTTGAGGCGAAGAGAATGTCACCTAATGTGGCTTGAGGCGTAGAGATGTGATTCGCGGGAGATGTGATTCGCTAATGGGATTTGAGGCGACAATATTATCGCCTAATATGATTTGAGGCAAAAGATTATGATCTTATGTTACTCGAAGGTCGAGGCGAAAGGATTGTCACCTAATGTGATTTGATGCCCAAAATGTTATTGACAGACAAACATGTGAGTATTTTAAACTGTGACTTGTTCTAAATTAACTGTGTCTTCTTTTTTAAAATTACATCTTCTTAAAGTCTTGACTAAACTTAATCCAATTTTTCTTATGAACATGTTCCTTTTTTTTTGTTCTTATCCCATAAATCTTCCAAGTCATATGTGTACAAAAATTTCACTTCAAGAAACAGTCCCTATTTTTCGAAAGCACATAATTCAATAAGCCCATGATTTATTTACTCCTTTCTCCCCAACTTGGTAGCTAAATTTAATTATATAAAAGTTCGATACAAAATCGTTTTATTTTTTTCCTCTCGATTACCAGCAGATTAATGGTCTAAGGGTGGGTAGTTGCTACAACAAGTTATTGAAGAAACAAATTGTGATGAATCATCAAAAGGAACGAGTATCACTTTGCAATAATTTGTTCAACCGCTGCAACAAATTGACTACCTAAAATCAATTTGATTAGGGATTTAATAGGGAGAAATTGCTGTCATTTTTAGGGGCTATACCAGCACGCACCGGTCTCACTGCAATTCTACCCTTACTCTCAGAAAATATTTCAATTAGATTTTCACTGAAGAAAGTCCCATGGTCATGCTCTCAATGGCTTAAGTTTGATTTCACTAAACGAGTAGGGTCTTCCCCGGATTACGTGCAATTGTTTTAATGTACTGATCCGATGCCTCTGAAGTACTTTGCTCTTTAGCAAAAAGAAATAATTGAGAAAAAAAATATTGCTCATTTATTGTAGTTAAGTTCTTTTAGTTTATCGCCACATGCTCGCCATGACGTACTGTGAAGCCTTCGAAAGAATCCCATCAGTTTTCACCTAGGCCATAGAACCTGTAGTTAGTAGATCCAAACCACACCTCTCGTCGTCAGTCATTACTTTGCGAATTCTGACCTTTAGAATACGTCTCTACTTTTTTTTTGTTCGAATCATCCAAGCGTTAAAAATGCATAAAAACTTTTGCGATCTCATTCAAGTTCTATTTTTTTGCCTGTAATTTTTTGTAGTCATTATCGTCGGGTTGGTTTGGTATTTGTACCCTCTTCTGAACAAAAGCCAGGTATTTTTACGGCACTTAAATATCCTGACGGTATTTAATCTTTACAAAAAATAAATTCTCAACGGTTAAGACTTCAGGTAGAAGCCTAACACACGTAAGATATTCGTCGCCAATTAGCGACTATGACCCTATTGCACCTAAAGCTGAGTGTGATCCAGACTTTTGGCTGGAATTCATCTCATGTTACAAAAAAGTGTAACCATAATTTTTTAGGGAAAAGATTATGTCTGCAATTTTTTTGAAGATCGACGCGTTTTTATCTAAGGAGAGTTTTACTGGTCAAAATTCTAATTTGCATCCAGGTGATATACAAAACACACGACGCTAAGTTCCTAATTTCAAAACATTGTCCTTTTTACAGAGACGAATTGTTAGCACTTCGCCCAATCTTTAATATAGAGGACTGTGTCTCATGGAACTGTACAGACGCGGGTGAATTTTGCAGCGTAGTGTGATATGTTCTTCCAGCTTACCTTAAAACCTTTGCGGGCTAAACTCCTCCGTGAAATGACATTCAGCCCATTCGGATTTCTCTTAATCCAAGTGACTTAAACTCCCTCATCATGACACGAAAGGAATTCATCAAGGGATCAAATGATTGAACTGCTTTTAATGTTTTAACACTGCTCATCCAAGTCCCTCAAAGTCAATGATGCAAATAATTCTGCACTCTTAAACAGATCCACACCAATCATTGTGAAAAAATAAATTGGCAGCCACCAACATCAAAAACTTTCAAAGTCGACGAAATTCTATTTTGAATTCATCGAACGCTTAAAGAAAATCCAAGCACATTGCATAGCCTGCCAGCCAGCTATCAGTCAACTCATCATCCTGAAACCGATTGTGTTTTGGCTGAAATACTTCCAACCTTTTGACGTGATCTCATAATCCATCAGGTCTGTGTGTACGACGAAACAGCATTTAATCACGTAACGTGAATTCGAAACAGTTGCATGGTGACGCACATTCTTCGGACGATACCAAGTACCATATATTTTTTTTTTTTAAATAAAAACAATTGCCAATAAATGGCGATATTTTCTAGCGACGACGAACCAATCAAGTAACCTATCCCCGAGGTTTGTACGTGTGCTATAAAATGATAAACGAAATTTTTACTACACTCCGCGCTCATTGTCTACGTTACTTTATCACGAATGGCACATGAGTCGCTCCATCGGGGCTTATCATTTTCTCGTAATGCTGTAATACTTTTACATTGCGCGCCACCGACATGATGCAATGGAAATGTGATTGGACCCCTTTCGATATAATCTTCTTCCATTTGCAACCTTAACTAATCGATTTTATAGTCGAAGCGTTACTGTGTTTTTTTTAAATCTCTGATCGATTGCAAGCCGGTAGATAGACATTTCTATTTTTAATAGACTCCTTCGCTTGCTTCTAATGTGATGTTTACGTTCAGAGTGTCGTCGATGTGGTCGTCAGGTTAGAGATGTTTACAATCGGAACGATTCTAATTTTAACAGAAAATGCTTAAAAATAAATTTGACGTGGATAAAAAAACAGATTTGAGAACTGATATACAGCTCCAGTTCTTCTATGAGAGCATTGAGATCAACTCGAAGGTCTTTCTGTCGCTGGATTCTGGAGAAGGTTCAACTTCGAAAGGACTGTTTTCAACTTAAACTGCGGCAGATTGTGAACCACGTCACAATATTGATCAATTGCCATCATTGAATGAACTACGGAAGTCTGGTATCCTATTCTGAAGGTAATGTCAACTATTTAGCTTTAAATCCATTCAATTTTTAATACGAGCTTTTTGTTTTCAGATGCAAATTCACGTGGCACCAATTATCAACCATCGTCAGACGAAAGTGTCAGTGAATACCTTGAGAAAACTAGAGCAAAACATCGCCAAACTGGCTTAAGTTCGGAATACATAAAAAGACGTCGAGTGAGTTGGCTGCGTTGCAAGTATATGAAAATGTACTATCGAGAAGAAAATCAACAGAAAGAAAGTGTTTGCAACAGCAGAAGACTGAAACGTAGAAACGCTTGTTGTAGCCCTATGCCCCTTGGGAATTGAAATGAAAGCATCCTATTTGGGACCGAAATAAATTTTCGAAGACGGTGACATGTATACCTAAGCATAAGAAAATACTGAATTTTTGGAATTGCAACTATTTTCAGGTCAGAAGGTGAATTGAGACCAAATTTTCCGAACTGATGCAGGTTTGAAACTGGAAGAAGGTCTCGTAAACATTCCCTTCAGTGCAGCGCATGAGTAGCGTTCGCCCATCTAAAGATAAGGAGATATCCTTGTGGTGGTAGTCAGTTGATCAATAAGAAAAAACCGCAAGGAGAAGTGCGTCAATGTAAAAGTGAGAGGCCAAAAGCTTGGAGACTTTCATCTACTTATGGATGGATTTAGTAAACACGGCAATGAAAAGAACAAAATTTAGTGCCAAACCATCATCAGAAATAAAAAACACTTCCCAGTAAATAAATCCAACTAGTTGTACAAGGAAAAAATTTTTAAAAAAAAGTGTGATCCATTGGCGCATTTCAACGAAGAATCGTAGGCCAGATTTTGAGGACGAAACCAAGAATGACGGGACTGTCGAGTTTTACATACAGCTTCTAGAGTGAACCAGCGTCATCAACAAACAATTGAAAATGTCAATAATCTAGCTGACCATGTTGTGGCGACATTCTACTAGAGACGAAATTCTGGCAGGTTTTAAAGGATTAAGCGTATGGGAATCGATCACTCGGAAAACTACTTTGTGTGAAAAAAAAGCGTGGTGTAGTTGCACCTACATCAAGGATACACCGAATCAACAATCGTGTTCTGTATACAGACAAAATCGAACACTCTAAAATCTACTCTTTTGTACCCGATTGTTAATTCGGTGTTCCTGGATGTAGTTGCAACTACACTCTTATTTTTTTCTCATAAAGTATTAGTCCACCAAAGTCGATGAACTGAACCAAATTCAATAGTGTCTCAATAGCCGATAACAGTCGATTAATTTCCAGTTCAAGCTGGTATCGCATAGGCCAGAAGATATCAAGCCCTTTTTATCAACATTTGGCTCTCTCATCAACGGCACTCGCTTCTATTTATCGGACACTAATCCTCCATAAAAACCACATTCCAAACCCTTATCTTAATCTGAAGATCGATGAATCGTTTTAATTGGGTCGACGACATTCCGTATTATAACATACACACATTCGATCCACGGGTGTCATGTTTGTCTCTCCTACGCCTTGACACAGCACAAAAACAGAGCCTGGCTAGTACCGATACCTTGGTCTTGGGTCGCATAACAACGAGGCGAAAAAAAATACAGTTGATATATGGCCAAAGGCATTTAATCTGTCATGTCTATGACGCCCGTAATTTGTAATTGAAACCCGTAAGGCTAGAGGTGCTCTTTACTGACGATTGCAACAAGCCAGTCCCCAGCAGCAGGAATGCACTTGAGTCAGCTGAAAGAAAAGAAAAAAACAATACTTAACGATTGCTCGGCATTATTCTTATAAAATCGTCAGCTATACCATCATCCGTATTGGAATATTTTTAGCTACAATGAGCTTGTGAGCACTTCAGTTTTCGGATCATAATTCTCCGCGCGATCGTTTTTCTTTCTTCGAACAAGTCTTGTCGATGCTGCTGGCTTAAAATCGAGACTCTAATCCGTACTAATTCGTCGCCTCATAAGTCATATAGTGCTCTCGAAGTTGTCGAGTCATGGCGATCCTTCGTCTGTTTTTGCTGCTTGCGGCGGCACATCGACTTGAGAAACAAACAAAATTTTGTTCGGCCTTTTTGTTTTGAGAAAGTCTTTAAGATCAGGCCGGGATCTGCCCTGTCTTGTGATTCCCTCGGTCTCGACTTCCAAGCAAGACTCTTGTTCCAGAGGCGTGGGACCATTTCTATAAAAACCTGATGATTCATTCTCTGCAGTGATCTTTCACTGTTGTGTCAATTGTTCGTTTTGTTACTTTCGAAATTTTGCATTCGCCAAAATTTCTGCTGAGTTGTTTGCGGCGAAACAAACAAAATGCAAAAAAAACCTACTTATCTAGAACATGTAAAACTTTTCGATTGAAGTGTTTACGCTCGACGTGATCGTAAGATTGTTACATAGTATCGATCACTGATCATTAGGCAAGATATCAGCATCATACCTATACCAATTTTTTTTCGCTTGTTCAATTTAAACCACAAGAGGATGTTGTCTTGAAATTAACGAAAAATTAAAATCATTTTATTATTTTTCTTCTTCCACCTTCGAGATGAGTGTAAATAAACGAAATAAGAAACTTTCTCTCTAAAATTTGATTCAAACCGCGTTTTAAAATTGAATCTGGCCCGAGGGTTTTGGGGGATTTTTGTTCGAACGTCAAGGTACCACTGATTGAGGTTTGAATATACAAAATAAATAAATAAATGGAACACAGTAGTCACCTTTGAACTGAAATTAATGTCTTGTTATTATTTGGATGAATTGGTAACAATTTTACCGGTTTTTTCTGATTCAGACCACCGAACATTTTTTTTTTTAAATTTTGTAATAATACTAACGATCATGTGGACGTGATCAATGATTTAGAAATAGGGAAAAAAAGTAGTTGGGAATTTCCATTGGATTATTCATCGAGGTGAATACAATGGGAAAATGTTGGCAAGTGAAGATCACGTCTTTGTTCATCGGTTACGAGTGCCGGAAGATTACTTCGGTGTTGAAATCATTTCCAGTTTATGGTCATAGAATAGTTGATCGAGATCAACTTGAACAGGGCAGAAGATCTTAGTATGGAAATTTTAGGACTTCAAGGTATCGAAGTTGCCAAGGTCGTAGAGAGAAAGTGAGAGAAAGAAGATCGTTTATTTTGGGGCATCGATAATTTCTTTGCGGCCGAGGACCAACAAGTGAAGGTAACTGCTCATTAGTACTTTTCGATAGTGGACGGTATTGTACAGCAACGTTAAGATCATTTCTCCGATCAAGCCCATTTTTTCTATTAAAAAGAAGATTGTTACCACTCCAAGATTCCAGATAATGAAGGTGCGGTGTGAATGTTTCTTTAGGGGCAAGCCTAAAAGAAGGTGTCTGACACAAAGAGTGAAGTAAAGATCAATTCTTTAGAAGCATAGCAAAATGAGGTCATAAGACCACATCTCTTCACTAATGCTAATCACAATTGTGCTTACGAGTCAAATCTTTGGTATTTCAGGCACGTTTCGCGCACCTGATCAAAGACCGAAAACAGTAACGGATTCAGAACCCGACAGAAATTCTTACTACCAATCTACCCACAATCATTCAATGTCAATTACAATCTTCATTCTTATTCATTTATTCTGACAATTCATCTCATTGCTTCGGTTTTGCGCACATTTTTTCGACCCGCACTATTTTCATAAATTTGAATCGGGTCTCGAATCGATCTTTTCGCCCAGCACAACAATTTTGTGACCTTGTTGTTGTTGTTGTTGTTTTTCTGTACGTTGAGTTTTAAACGTAAGCTTCTTTCAAACGTTCCTTGCAATGCCAATTTATACTGTCCGACGTATGTGTGCTACTTTAATTGCAATATTTATTCATTCTTTTTGTAATAATCCGACATATGTTCAAATCGAACGCCTCACAAATCTTTTTATTGTCATCAATTGGAAATGGTTTTTTTTTTTTGTTGAAAAGTTGAATTGATTTTTATCGAATCTAATCACAGAGAGTGTAGGAGTTGGGAGAAAAAATAAATCGTAAAAAAATGATTGATTACGAATGGCTTGAAAAATGTTTTATGTGATCTTTTGTCGTGTGTTTCAAATATCCTTCAAATGATTTGGATGCAAAGCGTTAGTTTCGTTATTGTAAAAGCAATCAGTGCTCTATTAATCGATCGTATAATTAAATTGGCTGATATTGAGATTCAGAAAAATTACGATTACTCTACGCACTGAGTATAAGTGTGAAGAAATGGAATTTAATTCCATGATTTATTGACCGGAAATCGAGGTCAAGTTTAATGGGTGATCAAAAATTTAAATGATCTTGTGCTAGAAAATGCCGGGGTTAATAAGGGTTCAATTTGTTGTTTCCGCGAGCATTTGAGAGATCCTAATATTCCCCTGTATTTTTACTTGAAATCTTCCACAAAAACGGACACTGAGTATCGCACAAAATTAAGCTGGTGCCCGCAGGAAATAGTTACATTTTTTTTTAAATGGCTTTAGATTCTTAGGACTAAAATTCTGGCCACTCTTATTAAATTGAACCGGATCTTGGAGGAAGTACTCAGCGTTTATCTCGGCATATCGCATGTATACTTTAAGATCCTGTACTAAGCTGTTTTTCTGTAGAGCAAAAGTACGGCATTTACTAAAGGGATTTAGATGAATGGGAAGGTTGAAGAAACATGATGGATACATCGTACTAGCAGGCGAAAATAATTGTTAAAGCTTCAGATAGGCTCCAATCTGCTATTGCACTATCATTACTGCCTCGATTCCTTAACCAGGAACTTACTAAACTATTCCCTACTCCCTACTGCTATAAAGATTAACTCCCTAAGTTTGGACGAGTTTCGCTGTCTCGAAACCAACGGATTTCGATCACTTTAAATGGTTGTCAAAATCTTTGGCAAACAGTTTGTCAGTGATAATGTAAATTTACTTCGTATTTATCAATCAAAACTTTGCGAAGAGAAGAAAGAATGAAGAAATAAGTACGGTCTGTATGCAAGGGGACTCCTAGGAGAGCAAGAAGGGACAGTTACTCGCACCTGTATTCCATCAATTCGAAAAAAAGTTCATTTAATAAATGTGGTTCAAGACCTTTCCAATTCAGCTTCACTATAAAAATGTTACTCGAGTCTTTTGATAAAAAAATGAGTTAAGAATGATGAGGTAAAAAAAAGTCCTCACTGCCCTTGCGAAGGGAAATACTTCTTTTTTAAGTTGGCAGTTCGCGAGAGTGAATGGGATGACCTAAAAAGGTTCTAACTGCCCTCGCGAACGAACTAGTTCGCAAAAGTGAATGTGATGACCTAAAACAAAAAAAAAGGAGTCATCACTTTCCTTGCGAACCAACTAATTTCTTTTCCCAGTTCGCGAGAGTGAGTTAAAAAAGGTCCTCAGTTACCTCGCGAACGAACTAAATAGTTATTTTTTAAGTTAGCAGTTCACGAGAGTGAATATGATGACCTACAAAAAAAAGAACCACTTGCCTCGCGGACGAACTGTTTCTTTTTAAAGTTCGCGAGAGTGGAATGATACATGTGATGATGAACTACTTCCGACAAACGAACTAAGACTGGAATTCCCTGCGAACTAGTTCGTTTATTTCCCTTATGGGAACTACACAAGCCTAGTTAATAATGGCTCTCGAAAGTAATCGCACCCTTAATGTCAAGCTAGGGTGGGAGATGGTGCGAAGTGGATATAAACTATCGTTTAATTTACGGTTTATAAAATTGGGTTGAAAGGTTTTTAAGTTTTCTCGGAACACACATTCAGAAAAACTGAAAACCCGAAAAATATCTTATGCACTGAATTGCAATTGCCTCACAACCGCACAGAATAAATTCAGAGGTTTCATCCTCCCTTTGGCAGAAAATGTACTGGTTATAATGTATGATTACTTTTCGTTTAAGATGAACTACCTTGGCCTGTATCCAAGCGCAAGCCCAGAGGAAAACTACCTCAAGATATTCAGGAAGAAGGCATCAGTTCTTACAGACCCTTCTGAAGTAGTGCGTTACTTCCGGGCATTTTAAAGAGATGCATTAAGTTTACTGATCATTTAATTACATCATAGGTAAACAGTTTGGAGGCCCGATGCCAGACTGTGGTATTAGAGCTAAATGCTCCAAGAGAACCTCGGTAATGCCTCGTTCTTAGTTTGAATTATACAGCATCCTAGAAAGTGCGTAACGAGTAGCTCCGCTGCTGTTTCTTGCTCCCCATGATAAAGTGGAGATGCTTGACAAAACTCCACATACTCATGAAAAAATCATAAGGTGAAAGCATATAGAAAGTGAGTAATCCTCATCACCTCAAAATAATCTCGAAAGTCTAAAGGAAATACCTGGTAGCTAATGAAAATACTAGAAGTCAAAAAATTTTGAGTTTCTATATCCCTCTTGAATGTGAGCACTCCTTAAAATTATCTTCACAATCAAAAATTGATCTTGCGATTAAAACTAAGTTTCTAGCGCTACAGATCACCTTTCTTTTTAAATAAAAGTCAGCAAAGAAAAAACTATATTGCCAAATATTACCAACGGCTACTTGAGTTCTTTAAGAACGAAATTGTTGAAAGACCATTGTAAAATTAAGCGAACAAAAACCTTTTTTTTTTTAAGAAACAGACGATGATCCCCAGAAAATTGACCAAAACGAATTTTTCATGCGGCGACTTGGCCTGCGAATCTGTAGGTCAAGAGTGCAATAGACTTCCCACTACCGACCTGTAGTATAAATTTGAACAATTTTTATTTTCTTAAGTTGTGTATTTCTCGAATATTATTTAACTTAACCATAACAGTACCCACAGTACTTCTCTGTATGTGTTTTTTTTGTGCAATATTTTGCCTAAGTAAAAAATCTTGTAAAAATTTAAACAATATTTTTTTTTTTTTTCAGGTATATTTTTTCCCACCATATCACAGTGCTAAGATAATCGTAAGACGTTTTTGATGGGACGACAACTGGGTACAGGTGAATTGTGTTTGCGTGAACATACCGCAATAAATAATTAGGTAAAAATTCATAATAGCCGTGTAATTTAGTATATCGATTATGGGAGGTAAATTAGATACTGAGGCCAATGTAAATTTGTTTTTCGGACTATGAAATTAGAAATCTTTGAAATTAGAGATAGTAATTTTGGGCTGTTATTTTTTTTTTGTTTGGTGCATGATAGGTGGTTACGGTGGAAAATTGATCGGGCCTAGTGATCAATTTGGTGGTAATCAATTTCCGCTGGATTGTAGGTCATAAACTAATTTTGTGAGAGTTTTTTTGGTTGAGTAGATGATGCCATCGGTTGTTTAATGAAATTATAGGGAATTTTGATGATAGGATGAATATAAGATTGTTTTGTCTTCAGATTGAAGGTTTCATGCGCTTTAGATCTTGCTACAAATGATCATCACGACTTAATTGAGAGAACCAGATGCCCATAAATTGAATCACAAATACGTACAATGTTAGATTCCATGAAACTGAGTCTTCTCCCATTACGGGCAAAATTTTGATTCACTTCCTTAATAAACATATCGAAAACGGAGTGTAAGTATTAAACGCGATCGTACAACTCGTTATATCCATCAGTTCCCGACTCGCTGGAAGATGATTCTGTTTCCGGCCAATAGTTCATCATCATCTTAAATTTCTATAGAATTTTCTATTTCTAAATTTCCTCGAGACGAAGTGTAGTACCAATTGCATGGTCGGATTCGTTAGTTTGTCGGCATATGGTATCCATATTGTTGATTGGACGACGATTTGTGAACATGATGCTCATGGTTTTATGCTTTGGCCTTTTTAATGGAGTTTATGGCACCTGCATACAGCTCGAAACTGGCGCGTCAAAAGCAGGAAAAAAAAACCTCAAGTCATCTTTGAAGATATTTCGGTAATGCCTTGCGTTGTTTTTAATATCACGATTCAAACTTTAATTGAAACGAAAACGATACGATCAAGTCGTCACGCATCTGTAGTTTGCGATCAGAAACGGAATTTTTGAAGATTATCTTTCACACCATATGGCTCCGAATTGTAAGGCACAATGTTAGTTGGAATGAAAAGAAAACGAACAGAAACATCATGGTAGCTACAACTGAACCCTGTGGGACTCCACATATTTCATTTGTACTGGACCGTTATAATATGACCAAACTTAGTCAGAAGCTTTGGCGTCCGCAAATCTTAGACAATGTTCATCAGTCTCCTTCAGTCACGCATCGGACTATCGAGAATCGGAAAATAGGTCAAAAGTTAGCGGCTTTATGACAGGCAGCCGTTATGTAGCAAAAAAGAAATTACAATAAGTTTATTGGCACGATCAGTTTTGAAGGAAACCTGAAAGTTTTACTGAGATGTTCCCAATTTCCGAGGCGCCTTTAAAGAAAAAAAAATTCTTTTAAAATTTAATTTTCGATTTTATGGCTATTAAAAACAATTTCTTTTCCGTCTTATTGCCGTACTTCAGGCTCCGTAGCTCAAAAACCTTTGGACTGTAAAGCTAGTGAAAAAAACCAAAAAAAAAATATTTTTTTTGTCTGTCTGACCGCCGTACGCAAACGGCTTTGATAGCTCGTAGTTCCCAAACCTTTGGAATATTCCCACAACCGTCGAAACTATATGACCAGTAAAAAGGCTTTTCTGCCTTTCCGTCGTATTCAAACGCCTCACAACCCTTTTAACACTATCCCATCCCTTTCAACTGTATGACCTGTTAAACAAAGCGAAAGAAAAAAATTGTTCCACTTGACCGCCGTATCCAAACGCCGTTTAAGGCTCGTAGACCACAACCCTTTGAACTGTATAACTAGAAAACAAATTACCGTACGTCAATGACTTTAAAAACTTTTAGATCACAACCCCATGCAAAGCCATTTCAACTCTATAAGTAGTAACAAAAACCGAACACAATTTTTTTTGTCCGTCTCACCGCCGCACTAAAGGTGCTCGTACACGAGAAATTTTTCATCAATTAATTGTCCGACGATTATTGCCCACAACTATTGGAGCGATTAATGGAGCAATAGGGGCAATATCATGCTAGTTGTGGCAATATTTCGACAATGTGGCAATATTTTCACAGATTGCTGGTATTGTTTGTCCTACAGTTGCTGTATTTCCACTGACTTGGAAAATTCCGAGCAATTTTCCTCGTTTGGTGATTTAATTGTCAAGATTTGTTTTGAGTTTTGCATTTATTTGTCAAGTTTCGTGTTGTAATGGCTCGGAATTGTAATATTTCCAAGCTTTATAAGGTTATAAGTTTTAGATTTGTTTGTCAACTTTCATTTTGTTCGTACAGTGCACGAAATTAACTTAAAGGCACTACGTTTTTTATGTTTTTGTGAAAATAGGAATGTTTATTTTGTCGATATTATTAATAATTAAAAAGTACATATGTATTACTAAAAATAAGATATGAAAAAAAAAGCATTTAATTATCACATTTTAGAAACGGTTTTTCTCAAAACTTTTAAAATAAGATACGAAATAAACTTAAAGGCACTTTCATCACTATAAGAAAATTATAATATAATGCTTTTATTAATAGTTTTTAGGTCCGCCTTTCGAGTGAATAACCTCGAACACCCTATTAAGCATTGAATCCACTAGGTTATTTCGGACCACACTTCGCAATTTTTGGATTTTAACGCATTAACGGTTTGGAATTGTGTTCCATTCTTATAAACCCTATGAACTAGAATGCCCTACAAATTCTCAATAGGATTGAGATCTGGGCTTCTAGCTGGCCAATCCAAAACGGGTATATCTACTGCCTGCAACCAATCTTTTACAACGTGAGCGGTATGCACGGCAGCGTTATCCTGCTAGAAAATGAAGTTTTCCCCTGCTAGTTGCGCCCCATAACCGTCCAGAGCCCATTCTAACATCTCACGATAATGAGCAGCATTCATTTTTGTAGGAACCCATGCAATGTGCGATTATCCGTTGTACCCAAATGCCGCCCATACCATGACACTGCCACCAAAAATTCGTACTCCACCTTAATTCTTTATCTTGAAGTAAATGTACTGACAACCGTCCGGGCCGTCGAGATTAAATTTTTTTTCATCACTGAATAGCACAGGGTGAGTCTTAAGTCTTCATATAAATAAATACATATGACATATGAAAGGTTCGAGACTGATGAATCTTTTTTCTTCATATACAAATGCTAGGCACAATTTGGTGCAACGATTTTAATATGATTACCTACTTTTTTCAGATATAGTTTATTCCGGCAGGTGTATCTATTGAAACAAACTGATCATTTTGTACACTGAGATAGCCGTTTTGAATATCGTCTCTTTCAAAACCATGTCCAAGTCCATCCCAATTATTTTTGAAATTAAATGAAAAAGACCTTGCACACAGTGTGCCCAATTTTGTTCCATTTTTGTTTTTTGTATTTTACAGGCAGTCTTTGAGTTAGGGAGGATTGACTGCTTTTCATAGTCTACCTCCATTACAAAATTTTCCTGCTGATTTCATTTCTAAATTTCAACCCAATTTTCTATGCACGTAATATCGTGTAAACAACAAAAATTCAATCAAACAAAAAACCTTTCTACGTAATTCAGTCTTTTCTACTTGAATTTTATTATGCGGGAAGGAAAAAACCCAGAGTAATATCTTTTTACAAATTTGAACAATTTATATGTTAGTTTTTTTCATACTGTCGAACTATAGATAACCCAGAAAATATAACGCTGAAATGATATCAATGAGACCATGTCCATGAACGTAGACTTAAGGTAGAGTGAGGCTTTTTTACGCTGAATTTCGTAAAAATATAACATCATAAAAATTAAATCTACTTAATCGAATTATGGACAGAATTATGCTCCACCTAAATGTTGTAATAGAAACCGACCATGCAATTTCGGTTGTCGAAAAAAACAAATCTGTTAAATTTCAATTACATTATAAGCGTCGGGCTTACGAATTTCTGATTGCAAAATAGGGAGGAAGAAAAACAGCGCGTACATTGTTAATAAATGTTTCAATGAGACCCCCGAAAACCCCTCCGACAATTACAATAACTGCAGATAATTTCAATGGATTTATTGAATATATTGTCACGTCTTGTTTAAAGTCTTTTCTACAGACCACAATACAAATTGAGCCCAAAAAAAGATACATCTGTTTGTTGTTATATTCATACTTTTCGGTTGGATGTTTCAGCTTCACATTGGAAACGCGCAAAATTTTATATTTAGCTATTTTATTCCACTTTGACCTCGAAATCAGCGAATGATGTCATTGCGAGAAGTTTAAACGATAGCGATTTAAGCAACTTTGAGTATTATTTTGATCAATAGTTTAGTTGAAATTTTTCTTTGCGCAAAAAAAAAAAACATCTGTTGAAACGAGCTTACTGCTGTGTATCACCGGTGTACATGCGTCATGTTTTCTATTAGTTCTTACCTTCAGTTCGTGCAAGATAACTCTTAGTATTCGTCATTCCTGACTAGGATAGACCTACTACTGGGAAATTAAGCCCTCAAAGGTAGTACAGATGAAAAACTGTCTTTTTTAGCACTCTCTGGTGAAGCCAGCCATTCCGTTTAAGAAACAATCTGACGAGTTCTTTTAATCAGTCGCCATGAAAGTATCCTTAAAGTTGTAACACCCAGCAAATAAAACCTTTTCGGTCATCCAATTATGCTTCTTATCACTATTCAGTTGTAACGACGTCGGTGTGACATGTTAGACTAAATTTTAACGTTCATGGTCACTGGGAACTTTATTTTAACCTTCACGGTTACTGATAAAACCTTTAATTGACTAAAAGTAACTAGCGGCTATTAAATGATCAAACATAAGTTATTGTTCTTTAAATTGTAGCTAAACAGTAATTTTGACGATTTCTTAGTTGCTCAACTGACTATTACCGCGTTTACATGGAGGATTGAATCCGGATTCAATACTCTAAAATCGCATGTAAACGCAGATCGGATCGAAATGAGATCGACTCGATCCAATCCAACTTCTCGACCTGGAACGAATCGAAACCGATTATGTCGTTCGTTTTAAAGCCATCTCATGTTTCGATCCGGTGTTGTCGCGAACTCGATCCAAATTTCGATCTTTGGATTCTCCATGTAAACAGAATATGTCAGTTACTTTATTATAATAAGTATTTACGCACTACCACTAACTAACTTTTAAGCTCCTAGCCGACCAATAGATATTTTCTCAACAATAATTTCGGCTGTATCGTCAAGGAAGGGAAGAGATTAGCAATGCCATGATAACAAAATTGATGAGCCAAACTTGTTCGGTCTCTTAAAAAGTATCTGAGGGAGGGAGGAAAAAGTATTTACGTACTATTTAGGAACTAGCCGTTTGACAAGGTAGGTAGGTAGGTAAGCGTGGCTGCCCGTTAGAACACGGGCACACTTACACCTAATCATCGAATGCGGTCCTACTCATTAAACCATTTAGAGCTTGTAATGAAGCGTTGGAATACGTGAGGAATTTTGTATTTCCTGATGAAGAGGACTAATTCTGTTTTGCGTGGGTTCACGCTCAGCCCGCATTCAGATGCACATTTGGAGAGGATAGAGAGAGCATTCTGCAATATCTCACTCAGCGTGTTGAGGTGTTTCCCCGAGACAGCAATTGCCTCGTCGTCCGCATAAGCAATCACTCTGCAGTCCGCCCTTTCCAGTCTTAATAGTAGTTTGTTGACCACTAAATTCCAAAGAAGAGGGGAGAGCATACGACCTTGTGGTATACCTCTGCTGACAATCCTTCGAGACGAGGATTCGCCCAGCTTAGTGTTCCCAATCGTGGATGTTAACATGAAATTGATCAGCGCGCCAAGCGAGGACTCCACCTCCAGGATAGAAAAATAATCAGTGATTGCCTCTGGTCGAAAGTTGTTGAAAGCTCCCTCGATATCAAGAAAAGCAACACCATGGTTGCTCATTAGTACTAAGAGATGTTTCAATGATGCGTACGCGTGTTGGGAAGTTGACAGCAGTCGCTTGTCAATATTATCGCGGACAGCCCAGTATTTCCAATGTTTCAGAAGAAAGGATGATAGACCGATTGGTCTGAGGTCCTAAGGGCAGACATGAGAGCTTTTTCCTGCTTCGGGTATGAAGACCACCCTGACTTCCATCCATGTTTCAGGAATGTAATGTTTTTTTTTTTAAATGACAAAGCATTTAATGCCGATTTAAATTTGGTTCATAATTTTTCGGATAAAATCCTGAAATCATTGCATTATGTCTGTAACTTTATTGGCAATATTTTGTTCAACCCCTGCCAAAAACAAACTAGTGTATTACCGGTAAACATAAATTCTAATCAACACCTTTCTTCAAGACTCTAAAGCAAAGCGTGTTAGGCAATGTTTTATTGTTTTTTCTTCAAGGTTATCGCCGCTAAAACACTGACAACATATCAAACAAAATCCATCGAACAAGTGTATAAAATTTCCAACTTTTAAAGTAGAAATAATATTTACTATTAGTCTAAATTTGTTTGTTGTTCAGACAGTTGTATCGATTTTTTTGTTTCTATGTGATCGCCCCCGGCGAGGTCTCTAATATAAAGCCTGCTTGACAGTGTTTTACAGTAATTTTTTCAAGACCATTTTATTTGATTTAATCAAATTCTGGTTGTGTTCACTGGTAATACACTACCGATTTTCTCGAAAAAATCAATTAATTATAGGTCATTATGTTTCGGATTGCAAAAATTTTACATGATTATACACCAGTGTATTAGCAGTGATCATTCACTTGATGATCAATCCGACCCGTTTCTTTGAGACACCAATCCAGAGTCCATTTGACAATATTTTACGCAACTTTCTTCAAGGTGATTCCTTTATTCAGGTCGTGTTCACCGGTGATAGATACATTGCCAACAAAATCCATAACTTGCCAACTTTTACGAACAAACATAATATTTACCTATACGACGATGTAATTATATAGTGTTGTTGTTTTTTTGTTATCGCAACCACCTAGCGTTTTATTGCGTTTCAATGTTCTGAACATGAACGAAAATATTGTGCACAGCGATTCGGTAATTACAACGTGTAATTGTACAGAACGCGGTGAATTTACATTTAAATCTATAAAAAGGTTCTGATCCAATTTTGAATTGCATGACAAGATCGTATAGTAGAATATCTCGACAACATCTTGATGAATCGCCGGCAAAGAAATAGGCGATTTGATCAAGAAATTTCAAGAAAAAATAGGGTCATCGAGATTTTTGTCATTGATCTAATTTTATAGAGTGCTACGGTTATTTTTTCCTGTCGTTATCTTATCAAAAATTCCATAATATCTCAAAAGTGATGAAAATCCGCACGAATTTATCTTTTATGTAATCAGACATAAAAAATTATAGCAAATCGAGGCACTAATAAATATCTATGCTTCGGGGAAGAACAAAAATATCTAAGCCATTAGTTTTAAGCTAGGAACTACGCTAACGATATGGTTAACTTACATACGTCGGATACGATAGGAATTTAAAAAATTTAATCATGGAATTTTGTTTATTATTTTGTATCATATTTATTTATGCACGGGTTTCAGATTACCCAACGTGAAGTGTAGAAGCGTGAATTTAATTATTGTTTCACCTTAGTTTTGTTCTGTTTGGTGATAAGGAAAAATTCCGTGGAAAAAATAATTCATTGTTCTTGAAGCGGAATATATTTTTTTTAGAGGTAAGTTAGTTTTGAATCATAAGTTATTTTCGATAAGCACTACTTGCTTCTAAAAATTTATAATATGAACATTTTTACAAATTGTCGTATTATCTTATAAGTTCCGTTGATTGCATCAAAAGAAGCTCTCCACATTGGATGAGGTTTCAGCATGAAACTACCACTTGGACTTTCTTGGACCGGGCATCAAAATCTAGGCGTGCAATATCTAGTAAGCGCCGCTGCTAACACCCATGGGTGCGATGTTTATACTCTTGGGTGTTCTTACGACAACCATGGGTGTTTCTCGAAACCTCCATAAATTTGGGTGTACTACCATGGGTGTTTCCCGAAACATTCATCAATAATTATGGTTGTACTAACATAGGTGTTAAAAAACACCCATGAGATTCGTTCGATCATGGATTTTGTAAGCTAACACTCATGAATTTGACGTTTACTCCCATGGGTGTTCTTACGATAACTATGAGAGATTCTCGAAACACCTATAAATATGTGCTACCATTGGTGTTTCTCGAAACAACCATAAATATGGATGTATGTATTACCTTTAGTGTTAAGAAACACCCATGGGATTTGTTCGATTACGGACCTTGTAAGCTTGAGTTGTAATCTTGCTCACTCTACAAGTTTTGTTGTTGGGGGATTTACTCTTAGGATTAGGATTGCACCACCGTTTACACCCATCGGTGTTCTTACCACAACCATGAGTAGTTTTGGAAACACCTATAAATATAGGTGTTTCTCGAAACAACCATAAATTATAAATCACCCACTGACACCGGAAAGAATAACTAACTCCTAATCATAATAGCTTCTTTGGTAGCTTACCACGAAAAATCTAATAACAACTATAAATCACCCATTCGTGCAAAATATGTCCAAAATCAAGTTCATCGTCATTTTAATCATCATCTTGTGTCAAAAGCTGTTTGTGTTCTGTCTCTGTAAGAAGAGCCTGCTTTTCATTTCACTTATTCTTTTAAGATCTTTCCAGCACAGCTTAGTATTTACTACTCCTTTTTTTCGTCAGGCCTTGAATGAATGCTGTGTAATTTGTCAAGCACTAGATTTCAGTTAAAATTTACGTCATGTTCACTGAGATGACACTATCAATTTATAGATGCAGTTTTCGTAAAGAAATGAATTCGAATGGAAAATTAATTTCTGTGACAGTTTTTGATCCAACGCTTAACATGAAAGGGCAATTCGGAATGCTATAAATTTTAAAAATAGAGTTTTTCTCTTACTAATTGACGTCAAACAGGAGCGGTTTAGAGCTTAAAATTTAATGAATTAATATTTAAAAAAAAAAAACCAAACGGATATCTTTAACTTCTAAACGAAGCCATAGTTCATTTTCTTAATTGATTTTATTTAGAGCCGCACTTGTGCAATATCTGTCTGCAACAGTGAACAATAAATCGTCTTATTATAGAACTACATATTCACATCGTTTTCAAAACAAATTAATCTCCCCGATTTTAGATACAACGTAAACTCTTCATAATTCGATAAAGAGCAAGATATTTGAACTTTTTTCTTTTCGCGATATGTTTTGATTACCATCTACATACTTACCTACGTAGCTAATATAAGTCATTCAAAATAATATGAACAGCCAAGGAATGTTCCATATCAATTATTATGTCCAATTCCTATTACATAACTCTTGGCAGCAGTACAAAAGTGCTTATCGACCGGAATTCCATCAACCGCTTTATCGGTTACCGTAGTTAACGTGAGATACCGCAAAGACCCCGATGACGAAAGTTAAATTCGACTCCAAAAGCATAAAATTAAAGAATAAGAAAAAGCTGCAAACCTCAAAAGCACAGAATAACCAAAAATACGTATAAATCCTGCAAACTAAAAAAAATGTTCCCTCAAAGTTTGTATTTTTACGTTTCAACAACAGCAGAAAAAGTCTATCTATCCACAATACGTCGTACACTAACGCATTTTAAGGCTCGTAAATCATAAACCCTTAAAAATATTAAGTAAAATCTGTGTAGGGGATTGATTGGGTAGGCCCCTTTAAGTTTCCACTTTTTGGAGTAGGGCGCGAGAGAGGATTTAACAGAAATTTTTTTTGGATTTTTATGTCTCAAGAATCGCTTATGCTAGAAACAAGAAACTTGGGGCTTATACAAACCTATGATAGTGTAGCCATTTGCGAAAAACTGGCAGGACATGCTGTCAAATATTTTTGACAAGAAATTAAATTAAGTTTTTGTGGTAAAACACATCCTTCGAAGAGTGTATAAAAATATTAGTCTTAGTTTATCTTTATTTTATCTTTATATTTGCGGAAAGCGTTTGATTCTGAAGTGCGAGAACCAATAGAATAACCAGGCGGTTTCTTAAAACGTTATGTTTTTATAGGCTATCAATCGCATATCTCTGCTCTTTATCTCAGCAGTAAAAACGTTCCGGGCTTCTACCTAAAAAAGAAAAATGATGTTGCGCCCATACTATTGAGAAATAGTTTTTATGCCCTTGGGCTTAATTTGTCATATGTATATGTATGGTAAAATATTTGACATATCAACTTTTTGGCAATATAGAGCACATCTAGTCAAACTTTTCAAAAAATCAATTCAGTGAGTTGGGTTTGATCCGAATGTAAGGGCGGTGTTAGACTGGAAGTTTGGAATGGTTTTTTCGAATTTTTTTGTTGTATATTACGTTGTCCGAATTACGTAGCTCAATTTTTTTCCTGAGCAAAGAAAATTTTGCTTGCTCAAGGTTTTTTTTTCCGGATGCAGTAGTCAGTGAGCTGAATATTCAAATATTTCTATGGGACATGGATTGCAGACATCTCAAATGATTCTTTGGAAAATTTTGGTTGTACGTATTCAATGCCTCAAAACAGTTTAATAAAGTGTTCGTAGCTTGTTTAGAGTCCAATCTTCTGAAAAAGAACCATCATGCGTCACATCTTCCGCTATCCAGCATCGAATTAAGTTTGATATCTTTACATATTCCACCTTAAGATTAAATGTATCAAAGAAAACATTATGAGTAATTCAAATAAAGATAAAAACCACAAATATAGTCACCTCTTAAAAAGCTAATAGTCATAAAGTTCAGCATCCAAAGACTCCTCCATAAAATCTTGGGGGCGTCACATCTAATTACTGCGATAAGAAACAAAAAAAGGTGGAAGACACGTTTCGAAGTCCCGTGAAGACTTGTTAACTTTTCTTACAAACAGCCACGTAAAATGGTAGTCATAATAGTAAAAACAAATAGCACACATATTTAATAAGCCCGCTTTCCTTGATCGTAACATTGGCCGATCGCCGACGTGATTCCATAGACCAGTTCTATGCTCTGGCAATCTTGAGATTCTAGCCAGCTAGCCAAGACGCTATGAGATCTATAAGAAAGAGTCAGTAAGCCCACCTCTGTCTTGAAGACTTGCCTCTTAGAGTGCACGCGATTCAACAACCTTAGTGCGGGCGATCTGATTACTCCAACTACACTTGATTGCGTGCATTACTAATGCACTTAGGCTTAAGCCGTCTTCTCACACGTCGTACTATCGACGAACGACTTAAGTACCGACTTAGCTCTAGACTTTATGATCACTTTTTTCCCCTGTAATTATTTTACGATTATGTTTCGTTCGAGAGTCAAGTACTTGTCGATGATAAATCAACGCTGTACAGTCAGGAAATCCGTCCCGATCTTTCATAGGTGCCCCATTGTTTGTTTGTCGAAGTTGAGACGTTCTTATGAGGTTGTCCGCAATCTTCCCAATACATGGGATTTCCGTTTTATTAATCGATTGGTGCATTACAAAATCGACCCTATTAGAACCAGTTCTGAGCAATTGAACAACACTGTCTAATGGCTTTAATAGAGTCACTCTTTCGACGTATACAAGTCACTCATTCACATTACTGAGTGCGGTGACACTCCATATGCCTCACGAAAAAAAAAAACAGCTTAAGTCGTCTATCGGGACGGACTTGTAATGCGTCCACTTTGTCGACCCGATGCGTGAAAGGTGATGCGGAAATTTCAATTAGAAATTAACTGTAAGTTGTCAGTATCTCATTAAGAGTTTTTTTTTATGAGTGACTCTTATGCCATTCATTGTAAAGTAGCCACTGGCCAGAGCAGAAAGCAGAATGCGATTAACGATTTTGATTAGCGAAAGAAGGAAGTTTTAGGTCATCATTCGATAGGCTAATAAGGTTGATGGCATATAAGACAATTATCTGATTTGTGTGCTTCTTTGCTTGTTTTTTTGTCTGTCCATATGCGTCTTAAAAGGAAAACTTGAGAAAGATTTGAAGAACTGTAAACCTCTTATCTAAATTGCTATTTAGTCTATAACTGCTACTGGGTTTTTGACCAGGTAATCGATTCGTAATGGACTCAAATTAGAGTCAACCTGGTTTGTTTTTTTTTGGTTGAATGTGTTTTGATTGTTTTATGAAAATCCGTTCAACAAATCAGTAGATTAATTGATTTGAAATTGATGTAGTGTTGGTATTCTGGAATTTCTCTTACAACTCCGCCATTACTTGCGAGAGCCTTCATTGATCGAATCAATCGATCGTGTCTTATCCAAAAAAAACTCTATCGTATTGTTACATGCACCTCACAACTAAATGATATCAGAAATCCACGCCTACCCAATCCAACCAGAATACTGGTAAACTTCTATATACTTCTGGAATACACTTCTCAAACTTTCTCCAACTTTCTCGAACATTCCACACACCACCGCATAATCAGGAAAGCTCTCGACTCAGCACATGCAGTATATAAGCACGACAGCTATAAGGAGAAGGAGGGTGTTGGTGTTGGTAGAACGTCCAACCAATCCATTTGAAACAGAGTTTTGTTTCGATATAGTGTTTTAAGGAAATTGAAGGTTCTCGTCTTGTTAAAGCCTACACTTTGATGGACTGACACGTTAGCATGACCAATGGTCACATAAACAATGCTTCAGGTCTCGCTTTTTGATCAATTGTCTGACAATGAAGACACCTGAGTCCCTATGTCTCTGAGAGTTCCTAGCGAAAAATAGGTAATTAACTCACGTCATTTACTTCGTAGCCAATGAGGTTCATTCCGGGCGAAGCGTTATTTTCAACCTCCAAGTAGAGAAGAGCTTGAAGGCCCCAGTCTACGTTCACGACACTAACAGAGACTGTGCTAGTGATATGAAGATCAACAACTTGTCTTTTAGACAGCCTTTCAAGTTATCTCCAAGAAATCGCTGAGATTTTAACCTATTTCAGATGGAGATGTCTATACTCAGCTCTCCACTGGCATCATTCTCCAATAATTTCGTAATCTAACTGAGTTCCATCAGTTAAACACGACTATGTTGTAACGTTGTCCATTTTTGTAAGCAAAGACCAGCAAGGTCGATAACACGTACTCCTGTGGAAGACCTACTTCTATGAATTTCAAGAATGATGTTTCCCTGTTCATTCTCACCTTGAAGGTGATAAGGGATAATATTGAACACAAGTCCATTATGCCAGACTTTATCGAAAGTTTTCTCGACCTTTACAAATATTGTCCAGCCGGTGTATTGTTTTCAGTTGAACCCATCTTTCATTTGCGACTGATGGCCGAAAAGAGTAATGCAATGTTCGTTATAATGCAAGTGCGAGTGGAAGACTTCCTGTACGCGTTCCGTCGATGAAACGACGTCCTCTTTGCCTTCCTTATCTGAAGATTTCCTCCGAATTAGAAGATTGGCTCTGCATCTTCTTCCGGTGTTAAGTGGTCCAGTCAAATCTTTGATCATACTGTCGGCATCTCTTTTAGATGTGAGCTGCATGTAATGATAAATGACCCAATTTGTCATTCACATCCGGTGTTAACGAATACAATTTGAATCTCCTATAACCAAAACTTATAAAATTCAATACCGTCATCTGAAATTAGAACACAAATCACTCAAATCGAACAGAAATAGAATTTCTATCGCTGATAAATATGCAAAACAGAGATTCTACTTGTTTGATGTGTGGGCCCCCCATTACTTTCAGATATGAATTTCTAGAAATTAATTCCGACCATACAGAATTTTATATGCTTGCCATTTCCATTCATAGAAGTCAGTTGAAAGGCGATTACCCCATCCAGAGATAGCGTATTTAATTGCACTTAACTGACGTAAATTGGCATTGGACGATGAGTCAACGAAGTGAACTTAGCGTATAGTTCTTTGTCACATAAACTAAGACCTCAGCTTTTTTTTTCTCTAGATGAAATGGTTTTTTTTTTTGTCCGGAGCACACAACACTCGAAACGTAGAAAATTGTGTCGAAACGATTCTGTCGGCCTCATGCATCAGTGGCTTGCACTACGAATTGGAGTATGTAAAATTCTGGTCGAATGCCAAGTAGAAAAGAGGGTCTCTGTATGTGCAATGGGTGTTGTACTGCATAAATTTAATGGACCACACATTGAACATTGTCGTCCGCATCCTTCTGAGTCAGAAATTATCTTAAAGTTCTAGCAATATGCAATTGTTGTTCAACGACGATTGATTTTACTGCGAAATATTTTACACTAAGAACCATTCAGCAGATTTCCTGGTATTGTACAGTTCCTGTATAACCTCGTTCTGAAGCATAGCGCAGTGCTACTGGTTCATTTCTTCCGCTAATCGATATTTTAAAATGTTCTTCTACAGGCTCTAAGTCCGAGGCCCCGAATCAAACTCCCCGGAATGTAACCAAAAATTGCAAAGAAAATTTCTTTGGTTTCATCGTCAATCTAGCGACTTCAAAGTATTGTTTTCTTTGGTCATTTGGAATCGGATATATGGCTCGACCCCAACTCCGACTCCTAATCAACATTTCGGGTTCGATGTTGAACTGATTCCGACTCTATGTACATCTCTGATGAACCTACGTCTGAGATTTGAGTTCGACACCTCGATACAGACTCCTGATTTCTCGACACTAATTCCTCGATACCCTCTCCTCGATTCGGACTCCACATCTTGGAGTAAACGATACCTCAGATTCGACGCCAACGACTCCTTAACACATACATTGAATCCGACTCCTAAATACTGACTCTGAACGCATTGATACCAACTCCTCAATTCGAACTTGACATCTCCAAGCTACTGACATCACGGTCGACACCGACTCTGACTCTGACTCCGACTCCTAAAGACTGTCTCCGGACTCTTTCACACTGTTGCCTCAATTCGGACTCAACATCTCTGTGTAATCTACACTTAGGCGTCAACTCCAACTCGTCGACACCGACTCCCAACTCTGACTCCCGACTCCTAAAGACTGTCTCCGAACTCCTCCACACTGTTTGCTCGATTCAGACTCCACATTTCTGTGTAATCTACACCTGTGAGTCAACGAGTCGACACCGACCTCTCAATTCTGACTTCAACTCCTAAAGACTGGCTTGGCCTCATCCACAGTCTTTCTTTGATTCGGACTTCACATCTCTGTATAGTGCACACCTGTGATTCGACTCCAACTCATGGCGGCAGACTCCTCGATTTCAATCGATTCACATCTCCGATTCAAATCTTTGCGATTGCGAATATACAAGGAACCCCACAACAAGCCATATGATTCCTGGATTAATTATTTAAGCACCTGCATAATGAATGCAGGTTAGTAGACTCCTTATAGATGCTGTTTTTAAAATCCATTTTTCACTGAAATAATAGGACAAGTGTCTGGTCACGGTTGATTTTAATTTATCCGCTTATATGTATATGTGCTAGATTTATTTGCAAACATTTCATTTGTCAACCTTTTTCTAGCTCCACTAAGTGCCAATGTGTATACAGTATAGTGGTTGCAGTCTAGATGCAATCTACAGGTTTAATCTGTCTTCATAAGTTCCTTCAATATGGCGTACTTCGTCAATGTGCGATGGCTTATATTCCTTCAAGTAGCCTTGAAAAATCTGCACTGCACTTGATATGTCACTATTAACTCAAAAAATCTTTCAGTTTCAATCGCACTTATTGAGCGACTAGGCGCCATACAATTATCCTGAAAAAATTATGATTCCATTCATCGCAACTCCACAATAGAAGTAGTTTCCATACGAGATTCCTTAAAATATGTGGGTAATTTATTTATCAGCCATTGCGCTAATTGAGCTCCGTCTAGGAACCGAAACGTTGAACCAACCAACCAATATATTTATCGTACGTAAAACTATTAATTTTGCGCACTGGAATTTTATACCACGGAAACAAAAAGAAATAAATTTACTTCGAGTAATTACCATACAAAAGTCATTAAAAGACTGAAACTTTTTTTTTGAAATTTGCACTAAGTCTAAGCAGTGTTTAGTGCATCAGCTGGTTTAATGCATCCCTGCATGAACCATTTCATGAGAACATATGAGCCGAAAAAAATATAATTAAAGTTTTTTATTTATTTTAAAAGTTAATAAAAATTCGGGTGGGTCATAATTGTTGGGCAAAATGGATTGCTCTTCAATCAAATCAATATGCCAAAACGTTTGTACAGATATTTGATTATTGATCAACGACCTACCTCATTCACAATTTCATAGTTCGTATATTTGAATGTAGACAAAGTAATTTACATTCAGCTGCGACGACTATAAAATTGTGTGCATTCTTCTATCAATCATTAATCGTAATTTTGTCTTGAGTCTATATTAAAATACTCGAAACGACAAGTTAATTTCCTTGTCAGTCATAATGAAGTTCAGTTGGACGATTAAACGCGATCGATAAATACTTTCAATTGCATGGTCGTTAATATTTTGTTTGATGCGATTTATTGATTGGATGTTTATAATTTTCGGTATATATATTTTGATTTGAAGATTTTATGATTTTCTTGTGTTATCAGCTTGTTGAGGTTGATTTCGAATTGGTTAATAAGAATTTGGTGCTATTATCGAAATTGAATATATTTTAGAATCACTTTTCGTGACAAAATGGATTGACTACCTAATTCTAGTAGTATCGATGAAATGCTATTTATACTGCTTCTATCTGATGAAGAAAAACTTATATAAAACCATATTTACTCTGAACTTTCGTATGAACTGTTCCTCCTTATGTTATTTGGCAGCCCGACCCAGTAGTCGTTAATATGGAAGTTTCCAGAGAAAACTACAATCTTCCAATATCTAATTAGAATATCGTAGAATACTATACCCTTCCACATGTTCTACACACTTCCCGCATGTTCTACACACATCCCGTATGTTCCACACAAAGCGAAGGAATAGGAATAAGTAACTCCTGAAGGAATATTGGCAGCCAGGATACTGGCAACACATGCCGCCAGCACTAACAAGAACAATTAAAACATTTTCACTGACTTGTGAATACACCAAACAGGCTTTTATATTTGCGATTATCTGGAATTCGGCTTTTTAATCAATGCTATAAAATAATTTTAAAAAATTCGTTAAGTTGCAATCGGCACTAAACTTTAATCGGTCCAGAATCAACAAACAAATTGCGAAAAGGAGTATTGTGCTGTTGTGTTGATCGCATCAGTAGATTCAAGGGTTTCAGCAAAAGTAAAAGTGATATCTGCAAGAATGTGCCAGAGGGTGAGATACTGAAGATCCGGTAGACCCGTCGCTTATTGCAGCAAGACGCAATGTCAAAGCAAAATATCGCTATCTTCAGTATTAGCCAAGCTGCAATTGAGGTTGTAGATTCAGATAATGTCACAGAAAATTTTCACATATACGGAAACCCAGACTCAGTTGTAGGTCCAAGCGACGTGGTTCTATCATCAAGGTGGTTCAAGCTGTTGTACACAATATCCATGGATATTTATCGAAACACCCATAAATATGGGTGTACTACCACGGGTGTTAGGTCGCCCAAGTTGGTATGTCATCCGCGAGGGTTTTTGACATTCTAGCATATGCTGAAGATTTGGTGATTACTGTAAGAGGTGAACATGACTGCGTCATTTTGAACCGCATGCAACAGGCCCTAGAGATTGTAAATCACTGGTGCGTCAAACAAGGATTAAGTATAATAGCAAGCAAAACAATTGTATTGCCGTTTTTTCACACCCGATTGTGAGAGAACTACAATTGATTTCTCTTCCGATGTCAAATACTTGAGTTTCATCTTGAAGAGTCTAACTTGAAAGTAACATCTTAAAAACATCTCCAGACGAGCAACACTGTCGTTTATTCCGTACCAAAGGCTCTGTGGCACCACTTGGGGTCCTAGACCAAAAATGGTATACTGGACGTGCAAGTCTATTATAAGACGATGATCACATATGCCTCTATGGTATGGTGGCCAAATGTTGGACAAATCCCAGCACAGAGGACCTTGCAAAAAATTCAGAGGCGTACTGTCCTTACTTTGGAATTTAAATCATCTCCCACTGCTACAATGGAAGCCATGATCGACATAGTCCCATTACTCTTAGAGATAAAAAAAAGTAGGCTCTGAGAGAGGCCATAAGGCTATAGCAGAATAATAAATTTAAGGCAGGCGACCTTGTCGGTCACCTTAAAATTCTACAGGAATTCAATCAAAAGGACTTAACCTACTCAGTAAACGATAACGTGCCAAAGATGTACGATTTTGAGAAACTCTGGGTGCAATCTGGTCTACCAGTTTTTGGAGAAGGTGCCTCCGTCTGGTACATGGACGCCTCTAAGACTTATAATGGAACTGGTGTATTTGGATCCAATTGTAAAATATGGATGGCAATGAATGGGACGAACAGCCACTGTGTTTCAGGCTGAGGCATTAAAGGCGCCCGGACTATAACAAAAAAATAGGTAATCCCAGATTTGTTGATAAATTATTAACAATTAGGAGAATGCACCTAAAATACAGTAATAAATAAGGTTATGAATTCTTTCGTAAGATGCTATAAAATTGAATTGGGTCTGTCTCGAAAATTCTTCTTTTCGCAATATTTAATTTCTTTGTTGATTCTGGAGACATAAAAGTAAAGTGCTGGTTGCAACTTAACGAAATTTCTTAAATGATTTTATTGCATTGATTAAAAAGCCCAATTCCAGATAATCGCAAATATAAAAGCCTGTTTCGCATAATCACAAGCCAGTTAAAATGTGTCGATTGTTCTCGTTAGTACTGGCGGTATTTGTTGCCAGTATCCTGGCTGACAATATTCCTTCAGGACTTACTTCGCTTTCCGATCATAGGATTTATGGAGGCGAAGAGACTAAAATCGAAGAATTTAATTTTCAAGTTTTAATCAAAGATACATTTAGATCTCGAAGTTTGCATTGTTCCGGAACAATCATTCATCGAAACTACGTACTCAGTGCTGCTCATTGTTTTAAAGGGCTTGCTCTTGCACATTGGCGATTAATTTTTGAAGCGGGAACAACACGTCAAACGGTTGACGGTCAAAAAAGATTTGCCTCAAAAATCGTAGTACATCCAGAATATAACAGTTCAACTATTGCGAACGACATTGCTGTCATTAAGGTTAGGTCACGATATACTTTTAGTGCTAGGATTGGCTCGGCAGTACTTCCAGCTTTCGGTGAGGCCTTATACCCCGGCACGAAGACCAACGTCTCTGGATGGGGAACTACTGATAATGGCTCCATTTCTGATGTGTTGCGCTTTGTTGAAGTGACAATTATTTCGTCGGAAGTATGTCGTGAAGCTTATCGAGGGATGATAACGAAAACTATGGTATGTGCTGGTGAACCAAACGGAGGAAAGGATTCCTGCCAAGGAGATTCTGGTGGTCCGTTGTCCATTGACAACAAAGTCGTTGGCATTGTCTCGTTTGGTCAAGGATGTGCTCTTCAGGGATTTCCAGGTGTATATACTAACGTTTCAGCATTTCTTAATTGGATTGGTGAAAATGTCGTTTAATTAAGCTCATCTTGCAACTCTGTACAGCCAAATACATTAAAATATCATCATTGGATCGTTCGTATTTTTGTTGAGTTTTATTATTATTATATTTCTTCCTTCATTTCATTCTATCTGCGAGTAGCTACCTCATAGAGATATATGTAGTGGAGATGGCGAGCAGCAACTGTTTTGAAGCCGGACAATTTCTCGCAAAGGACCGGCGATATTCACTATGCTACTATCAGTATCTTGCTCACAAAAGAAAAAAAGCTCAACCTTTGAATACTAGGCTACTATTTGCATTTCACTGTCACCAGGCATGAAACGCTCCAAACAAACACGTTTGATTTTGCATCAAAATGCTTCAATGTGCTTTATACAGAAACGGCGTGTTGCCATCTCCGTTAATTATATCTCTATGAGCTACCGCATCACTGTAGTGACAGTTTTACATTGAAAGACGGGGCTTTGGATACTCTGTAACATAATTATTCTTCCGGGGATATGTTCATAGCCAATTACCCAACCCGCAAAAGAGTAGGATAATGGGTATGAAAGAGTATGAAAAAAGATGTAAGAAAAACAGTAGAACTGTTGTGGTTGCACGCTTTCTTACCGAACTGATCCTAATCGAACTAGAATGCCTTGTACGACCATTACGATCTAAGTTCGTTTGATCCGATTCCTCTGCTTGCTGGCTGCGTTATATCGGACAAAGTAGCGGGTGAATGACATGTGAACAACATTTGTCCCTTAGTGAAAACAATTGAGAACAGCTCTATGTTTTTCCTTGCATGCATATTCCTTGAGTCATGGCACGCAGGTACGCACCCGTCTCAGGAGTTGGAGCTAATTGTCTCCAGACCAACTATACCATATCTCTCTTGCTGTCTTTTTTTATTGCGTGGAACCTTTGAATATCACTGCCAATCTTGGGCAATCAGTTGTTACTTTTACCCATGCAACACTAATTTCATGTCCAACATACATACCTGCTTCTTCTGGTGCTCAACTCTTAAGTTTTGCTAATCTATTCCTTTGAGTTCATTGCTTTCGACAGCCCGAGTATGTTTAAAATTTCTATACAGTTCCTAAACTGCTGGTTCGATAATCAAATTAGACACCAGCTGCGAAGACAGCCTGTTCGCCTTACCCTACACATTAGGTTCGCCTAATAAACGCATTCTAAACATCTTTCGTTATCGTCTTCATAATCCAATGACCTCATCTATGTTCCGAGTGAGTCAGGTTCAGAGCCAACGACCCAATGTAAAACTATCACTTGCATACCAATTACCAACAAATTATTCGCCTCATCAAACAGATCTTAATTAAAAGTGTAAATTTTCATAAGTTTCAGTTTCTTAATCGGCTCAAATATTCCAATTATTATTTTATAGACTCACACGAATCCATAGTTTTTGGCTACTTAGCTCCTATCTGGGAACATATCAAAAGATTATAAATTATGATCGTCGATGAAATTAAGAAGTTTCGACAAGGCTTCTAAGTCTTAACTGGAATATGAAGTAGATCATAATCAAGATGTTGCACAAATGTTTCAAGTACTTGTTGAAAGGGATCGAGCATTAATCTTACAAGAGGAAGGGTTACAAGAAAAAAATCTAGAGATCAAGAAAGGCTTGAAAATTGCCACTGAAGGCAAATACTTAATTGGGTTTAATTTTGGTGTGTAGAGTGGGTGTTATGCTGTTTATAGTGACACCAACGAAAATTTTGAAGAACTTATGTACAATGTGTTTTTGTATCGCTGTTCTGAGTGTAATTATGCACTTCTGGATGTACTCGAATTATGGGCCTTGGGCTAATCAAGATTTATGGCGTTCACAAACACTTTGTAGTCTTTTTTTGGTGTTATAGAGGAGAGGAGGAGGTGTTACAAACAATAATTATGGGTGATGTTGATGATTTCAAGATGTTATGAGTTGGGTTGGTGTTTTCATGATCTTATTTACGATCACCGAAGTGATCATGAGATATTTTCTTGAAGATCGACAGATACAGTTCTGTGTGAATAATTATAAACTCAAGCTGTTTACTCCATATCTCAAATGAAATTGAAACTGATTGAGCTGTTTTCTGTATCTCGGTCGGAATTAAAACTTTGAAATTTTAATATTTAATCAGATGTAGATCAATCAATAAAAAAATAGGTGTTTTTCGCACACCACTGAGGATGTTTAGATATTTTGAGTGTCTGCTTAGAAGAATTTAGGATATGATCACAGTTGAATACACTACCAATTTTTTTTGGTTCAAAAATCTAGAAAGAGATGATCGAGAAATTCGCCTTCTGGCTTTAAATCGTTATACCACCAACCTCAAGATCACTTTCCGATTAAATTATCCGCAAATTATCGCTTCAATGATCCTCAGAACGTTACAATATAAATTTTCGTTCGTTATACGATCCTTCGATCGTTACGAGACCACTCTTCAATTAGAATATCTTCACCTCCATACAATACCACTCTCAAATCGTTACAAAATCACCTTTAGATTATTACAAGATTATCCTCACATTTCAATATTATTTTCATTTCGTAACTAGAGCACTCACAGATCGTTAAAAGATTATGCTCAGATCGTTTTAAGGTTATCCTTAGATCGTTAGAATACGTTTATTCTCAAATCAATTCACTATCAACCTCCAATCGTTACAAGACTACACTTAGATTGATACAATATTATCATCACATCGTAACAAGATCACCCTCAGATCGTTAGAAGATTACCCTCAGATCGTTAAAACACCCTCAGGTGATACAAGATCACTCTTTGAATTATCATTTATTTCCCATTTAATCAAGGACGCACTTGCCACTTTGACCCTCCTTCCTGATATCGACGTACATCTATTGAATTGATTCCAAATTCTTGGGGTGGAAAATGTCTTTTTCGCGATCACTTAGGTCACCGGATATCCTTCCAGGTGTTCCTACTGATCCTTTTGCAGCGAGGAAATATAAATTTAATTCCTTCAAGTTTCAACATTTAAGCGGTATTTTTACGAAAATCAGTTTGCAATGAGCAGATCCAACATTACTAAACTAAATTTTTTAATCAAATTTACCATTACGATCGTTAATTGATTTTATACTTCCAAACTGATATCTTCGTGTAATTTATTTAACCGACACCTGTTATGTAAACACATCGCCGTATTGTTCACATATGCTTTATTAAATCGTAGCCACAAAACGTGTTTTTTTTTAGAATCGAATTCAGTTTCTATGCTCCATTAGCATAACATTTTCGATTATGTACGTTATATAAACCGAGTCTTTACCAAAATGCTCAATAAATCGGATACTTACCTGCCGACTTTAGTCGTCTTTCCGTAAAAAACATCATCTCGAGAAACATGATACCTATCCTACCTTCGTGTTATTCGTTCTTGTTTTTTTTTTCCTCTTTCGAAATTTTGCGAAATACCTGTGTATAGTTTTGGCGAAGAGATATATCTTACCTTTTAGTATAACATACCAAGTATCTACCTGGCTCACGCTCTACAAACGAAAAAGAACGAGTTTAAAGTGCCCTCCAAGGTCGTTGTTAGATTACGTACCGATCACCTTATTATATTTCAAACCTGCAAGACTCCCCAAGAGAGTCTCCAACAAACATAGGCGTCTTTGATATGTTTTGAGTTTGTCCGAAAGTTGGTTTCATCCCAGTAGGAACTTTATGAGTCTTTATGCCTATACTTGAATTGATTTTTTTAGCAATAAAATTTATAGTTCTTACCGGGTAATGCGTAATGCCGCCATGTGCCTTGATGTGCATTGCGCGATGCACATTAGCACGTATGCTCATGTGACAACGGCACATTCGCGTTTGTGTTCACATGAAATCGACCGCCACTACTGCCAAAAATATTCGCATTGAACATTTACTTCGATGGCGTTTTTGAGGCCTGTACCATTTCCACATACGCCTAGACATTCGCGCTCAAGGCACATGCTCAATGCACATGAAGACGCATGTGGAAATGCGGCATAAGGTAATGAGCTGTTTATTAAACTGCGATTACCATGCTAAAATCTTCTTTAGTTCAAGTATGACTCATTTTGGGACAAACCCGAACTTCTGAGGCGCTGTTAAATTAAAAAAACACACACGCTTCTTACCGGGTAATGAATGCGTATGGTAATGGATTGTGACAACAATTGTAAAATTTTCTTTTGTTCCCATATGACCAGTTCTGACCATAGGGTAGTAAAAACTGCTCTTCTGTGACATCGATACACTACTTACCGGGTAATGCAATAGGTAACGAACTATTTATGAAGTAGAGATTATCATTGTAAAAAGCACTCTTCTTAGACAGTTTGACTACCAAGATACGCCCATGGCTCAGTTTTATCGTCTTACTGCAGTTGCATTATATATTTTTATTGCATTTTTACAACATTGCAATTTGATTACTTTCGATAACGTTTGATGATGTCGAAAACAACGAAACAGATTTTTTTTTGTCCTTGAAAAAGTACTGACAATGAACTACTGCAAATTTCTATTATAATATGAACTAAGTTTTTAAAAATTACAGAATAGATATTGTTAAATTGAAATTGAAATTTAGGCAATCAATCTAGATTTTCAGCACTGAACAGCATGAAAAAGTTGCTTCGTTTACCTATTTAATTTTTTAGAACAATTTATTTTATAAATACGACTCGCAATTATTATATATATTAGAATTTACCAGCTATGTCCGAACGAATACTTTTTTTCAGTATCGAAACGGAGCTGTAGAAACTTATAGTTTATTGGAAATTTGATGTTTCAGAGTTTATCAAAGTTATGTGCTACAAAATGTTAATGGAACCTATAAGAAAAAAGAAAATAAATTAAGTACAAGAAAATTGAAGGAAACTTAACTGAAAATGTATCTCTGTTCAGTACTAAATGTATTAGTTTTAAAAAATGAGGAAGTACTATAAATTTCTTGTTAGGGATCTTCAGGTTTCAGTACTTGGAGGGGGGGGGGGGGAACAGTTCCGCTGGAATACCGATAGATGTGCTGTTTGCAAAATGTATGTCAATCTCGGTAGATTGAATTTGTAAACATGAATTTGTTTTACCAAGGTCCGTTTATGAAAATCATCTACAGCGATCCAAAAAATCCCGAAAGACAGCACTGGCTAGGAATCGAAACTATGACGTCGTGGTTGGTAGTGTGGCGAGTATGGTACTCTTGTTAACGTTTCGCGACTGTCGTTTTCAGTTTAGTTTATTTAATCAAAGTTATCATTGAGTTTCCGAAAATCAAGAAAATTAATTGATAGTCAGAGAAAATTCAGTTCTTCGTTAATTTTGAATTGATAAACATTAATTGTTTAATAAATAAATTAGTTATTAATGTTATTAAAATACGTTGTTGTTGTTACTGAATATAAAAATAAATGTTTATATTAAAATCTTATTGAAATAAAAATAATAATAAATTATCTTGTAACAAAAGTAAAAGATCAAGTCTTTTATGAATGTATAAATGTAGGATATTAATTCCCTACAGTACACTAACGTGCTTAATCTCTACGCCACTAAAATAATAAAGTGATCTTAAATGCTTTGTAGGTGATGAGTAAAGTAATTGAAAGCCGAACCCGCTTTTAGGAATCTTTCATGCTTCCTTGACGTACACGTAATATATTCTTCAACATGAATTAGTGCTTACTGGTAATATGCAGAGGAAGCACATCTAGTACGATCAAATTCAAAAGAAGTTTCATCCTATCATTAATAGTCCTTCTGTATGCTAACTTTTTTGTTGTTTACACGAAAAATTTGACAGAAAGAGACAATATCAATACCAAAAACATGTTGTGGATAGTGGTGGTGGAAAGTGCACCACAACATCATACGTGCTACTGCTTTAATGCCTAGATCGACTTAGTATCTACCACTTGACATTACCAGTAAGCACTTAACTCCTGTCTTCAAAAAAGAAGCATTACCTTAAGCAGTTTTTTTTTTTTAAATAAACGCCTTAAAAAATCAATGCAATTCTAAAAGCATCTTGATAGTTCCAACTGGAATCGAAATCTTCAGGTAAATCTTATGCGCCAATCGTTTTCAAATTAGCTTCTTTTCAATAAACCGTTACGTAAAACTCGTTACTAATCGATTAAGTTCGAAAAGTGTTTTAGGATGATCGGTCATCTCGTGCAGTTTGACCGACACCAAACAACGGTTGGCCCCTCCTCCAGCATATCGTCTTACCTTAGGTGAAACAACTGTACAGCTAATGTTTGGAACTTAGGAAGAGGTAACATACTTTACGAGCTTCACATACGTCCTATCTCGTCAAGGTCGTTTCTAGGTTGTTGTTCTTGTACAAACTACATACAAATTGCCTACCTACAACGGCTATCTTCTTTTTTTAAGTTTTCCCAACCGGCAAATGTAAACATCTTGAAGAAGTTATCTCACACGCAACTATCTTAAGTCATTGTTGGTTGTGATTTGTTTTTTTTTTTATGATGGCATTTTCTACTTTATATGATTTTTCTCGCTCTTTTGGAATTCCAAACTGTCCGGTCCGGTGTATGGCCGACATCTCTTAAAAGAACCAGTTTTCGAATGATGGAGAAAAAAAATCGAAAAATACCTGGAGGCTTGTAATAAATATCGTCATCGGAAGAGTATAGCAAAACAACCAACAACAACAATAACTAACAATCTTCTCAGTAGGTTTTTTTTATTATTTTCGAAAATTATATTTCTTATACTCTTTGGCGGATATTTTGTTCGTTAGTTGCATGAAAGATGCAAAAGTGATATGAGTTATAGTTTCTAGAAATAATAATTGCGTTTAGGTATAAAGAAAAATATTTTATTTTATGAAATTATACCGCCGCGACGAACGGAAAGAAAGTCGTAAACTATGTAAGGTCGTTATGTCCGTTTTCTATTGAATCGTAAAAAGTGAGTTATGTTAGTTATTTTGTAGGACAATTATATTTATTGTAAATTCCGAACAGCAATAATTGTTAATACAAATTTAGGTGTGTGTTAATGCGTCCCAAGTGGATTAAAAAATTATCAACAGCCCAGTCACAAGATTAAATATTTACGCAATGATACAATCAATTGAAAAAGTTATTTTTATAGTGGTGAGATTTTTAGTTATTTTTCTATGTTGTAACTATTAGCTTTATTTGCCTAACTGAGATTGTAACAATTTTTGCTTATGTTTCTTATATTAAAACCAAGGAAATTATGGAACAAATTCTTAACTTACTGATGTCATACTTAATATATTTTTGTATAGCTACATCTGCCTTAAAGTCCTCCCACATTCAAGCTTCATAAAGAATAAACATTCTGGTTTTAATATTCTATTCTAATTACTTGTGTTTGCTTCATTCGGCATAGCTTACGGCGCCAAGAAATTTTAAAGATTCCTTTTTCGAATTAAAGTGTTTTTTTATTTCAGATAAATTAGCTAATGTTCTTAATACCCCTTTTTGAATTCGCACCTAATTTTGAATGCACAGAATTTGATTACGTAAGCCTATCTTATCTGTTTTTGTTCCCTGTCCCAACAAATCCCATGGGTGTTCTAAAAACGCATTAAGTGTACACTACAGTAACTCTTATTTAAAAATTTGAATTTTTTTTGGTGGCACCTTCCAAAAGGTTCCAATTAGTAAAAGAAAATTGTTGAAAGTTTCATCCTGGCTAGATAAGGGGAATACGGGTCTCAAGGCCGTTTAAAAGTAAAATTTTTTATGAGATTCCGACAAATAAGTCCTGAGATGAGAATGAAATTTTTCATGATGAAGCTACCATAGACGTTAAGTTTTGGTTATGTTTCGGCTTCAGAGGAATTTCTGGTGCGAAATGCTAACACAAACGCCCAACTGAGATCAATCGCAGTCCTGACTTGATTACTGCCATTGAGAGTACGTGTCAGTCGAAAAGTTTCTCTGGAAAAGCCAGTTTAATACTGCTTTGGACTAGGTCAAAACGAGCTGTTTTGTAATCAGGCACTAACTCATCAGAGGATGTATAATGCCTGTAAAGCTGTTGGTATTGCTGAGGATTTCTCCCTATATGCGGTACAGAACCGCAATGAGCGTTTGCGTTGGAGCCACTAGATTGAGCCCCTTTTTGGCAACTCCTTTCACTAGCATCTGTACCTCCTTTTTTGGGGATGGCCTCTCATGCCCCATGTGTGCTGAAGGAATGTGCAGCGGCTGTTATTCACGTGCGTCCTCTATTCGGGCAACCGGCAAATAGCTCGTGCTGTAATTAGATGTTAAGACGAAATTTACGTTCTTTTTGTTCATAATGGACTACCGTTTTTACCTTTCGTTTGCAAAAAGGTCGTTTGAAAGTTTCAGGCGTTTAATTCCTTGATATCTCCATCGCCAGAGATCCAAGATTCCTGAATTAGAACCACGTTCTTCTCATGGGTGGAAAGTAGTTCAGCAGAAGCGGATCTAGTTTGTAGATGAGGCAGGACGATCTGGAATCCCGATTTACTGCAGCCTCGATGAGCCTATTGTTTGTTTGTCCCTTATTATAAATCTTTCAGGATAAATTTGAATATACTCTTGAGTGGGTTTTACATGAGTTCCAATGTTGTTAGGAAGTAATGTTCAAAAAGTCTGCTCTGCAGTTTTCTCTTCACACAATCTGCAAACACCATCAGTCCCATTTTGCTAAACTTATGGCGTCCTGTAAATAACGCGATCAAGTGCCAAACCTGATTTTTGATAAAAATCGGAGGTTCGTTTCTTGGAGTGGCCTTTAATGAACAGAGCTGTCTGCAGCCCACCGTTTATGTCCAGTGGAAGTCAGCTTGGATGTTAATCCAATACAACAGTCTTTCTTTTACCGCAGCTGTTTGGCATTCAACTGAAGGGCACTGGTTCTGGGAATTTTTATTCAGATCCCTTTTTAGGATAACCAGTCCACAGACTCTATGCCTACAATATCACTGTGTCTAAGCTCGCTACTCTTTTCAGTTCTTGTGAGCAATTCACGTTGGGTAGGATCTAAAGCAAAATGCTGGAAGAGCCAGCAGGGGTACTCTGCTCTTAGAGAGAAAGTAGATCTTGTGATTCCTGTGTCGTCTTTCAATGCTTTCCAATATAGAACTGCATGAATTTCGGTTCTTGGAAGATCGTATTTGACTTGTCAATGTTGGCATATATGTTAACCCTATTTCTGTGTCCATTTAATCCTGCTTCAAGAGTCCAACTCCCCCATTTTTGGTGTTGGAGACATTTGTTTATCAGGTAAGTCCTCCTTTTTCAAATTTGGGTCTGTGTTTTCCAGTCCTTGCGAGGTAAGAGCACTACTTTAAATGGTATTTCCAAGCTGAACTACCTGATGACGAATTGATTTGAATGAGACTTAGCGTCTTGGGAGCTTCAACACTCTGCCTTAGAGACAAAATAATTATAATTGATCTTCCCCCTATCTTCGGCCTTGCATGGGTCGTTCACAAGTGAGTCAGTGAACTAACTCACTCCTTTTGGTGAACTGTAGTTCGTTTCGCCACGTGATACAGCTTGAAAAGAACTAGTTCTTTCGTAATTGAGAACTTTTTTTTTTTAGGTTCTCACATTCACTACGAACTTGAAAAAAAAATAGTTCCTTCTTGAGTAAGGACCTTGTTTTTAGGTCCTCACATTCAATCCAAACTTGAAAAGAACTAGTTCCTTCGCCGGATAAGTGATCTTCAAAAGGAACTCGAATAAGTTCACTGAACTAGTTCACTTCAGTGAGTGGGTCGAAGTTCACTCACTCACTAAAAGGAACTGCTTTGCCCATCTCTAGTACAAACAGTCCCTTGCGCCACTCAAGTGTGAATTCCTCGTTCCATTTTTTTATTTTTACCTCATTGAACCACTCTGCTCCATCGATTGAACGCAGACCAAATTGGTCTCCATATGTGCCACTAATCTTCAGTGATTTTCACTTTTCCAGAGTAAACCTTCTCGTTTGATCAGTTCGGTCGACAAGTGTAAGTACCACTTGTGGGCATTTGCCATCGTCTTTGGGCCTCCTCATCAATTTTCTTATTCACTTTAACAGTTTTATTCTAATCCGGCTCGACGGATCAAAAAATTATATTTAATAAAAAAAAAAAATTTCTTTGAGAATTTAATTGTCGTACGGTCAAAGTTGGTTCACCAAATAGCGAATAGCGATTCATACTTACTACTAATACAGCTAATTGAACTGTTTAGACCCAGCTTATTTTTTATAGGTTACACCGAAAATAACGGTTTGCCGTAAGACAACCAACAGAAGAAGAATAAAGATCTGGAAATAGAGATCAATTTGAAAAAGGATCAGGAATAAGCCACAAAATTTTGCACTGTGATTAAAAGTGGTTCAAAAAATTAGTAGGACAAAGAAACAAAGCTACCGAATGACACTACAGATTTGTTGGTTCATCATGACTCAATACCCTTCCGCTTTTTCGAATATTATCACCTTGAATTTTTAAAATTATGATGAGATTTTACCTGAAATCCACCAGCATTAGCTTCTTTCACAATCTTATACACATTCGCCTTACTTTAAGCTTTATTATACCCAGAGATTAAAATTCTTATTTAAATTAACAACGTTAAAAAAATTTAATCCAATAAGCTTTTGATTGTAGCTACTTGAAAAAAATTTCCCGATGAAATCGCACTCTATTTTCTTTTTTTAGTTGAGTGGATCAAAGAAAAACGGGCACTAAACATTTTTAATTCATTCCTAAATACTTTCAGTAGCCTGACCGATCCACGACTTTATTGTAATCTTTGGCTTCCACTAATCCATAAAATTCCGGCATGTCTCAAACGCCGATTTAAAAATCGGACTATCTTTAAATTTTAACCAATTTTAAAACATTACCAAATTTTATTCCCATGCACTAAAACCGTCGCCTGTTATTAAATACCGCAACATCCAAACCATATCCAACTGTGATTGCATTGTCGTTTCATCGTCTTGATCTAAAATTAGTCTTCTAACCACAAACGTAATGCATTTAAAAAAAAATACCGCTCTCAACTATTATTGCAATCATTTATGAACTAAGCCTATTGTTGTGAAGCATTTTATGGAAGAATATAAAAAAAAACGCCGACGATATAATTTTATAGATGACATGAGCTTGATCTCTCACATCTTCTCTATCACTTTGGCTTGATTAAACGCAAAAGAAATTGATGAAAATTGTTAAAATTGCTTATACGTTTGTGGTTTTAATGATTACATACTTTACGTCGCTTATATGCTTGCGAAATGGAAATTAAAGGTTGGGAGAGGATCAATTGTTGGAACATTAATGAAAGCAAAAAAAAGGGTTTTAAAAGGAGTGAAAGTTTTATGTGGTATTAATCTAGCAAATTTTTATATAATTTCAGATGTCTTTGAAGAAGAAAGAAGCATCGGGCGGACTACGAGTTGCAGCCAATGATCCACACTTGGTTAGTCTCGGTGGCGGGCGGCTGAGTACAGCCGTTACAATCCACTATATCCCGATAGGTAAAAGATAAACAGACAATTTTTAAAAACTAGGTATTAATCCGAACTTTCTTTCAGGCCATACGACTATTGGATCGTGCCCATCGTGTAGTGTGTCGTTAAATGGATCAGGGGTGCGATCTCTGCATTGTACAGTAGCTCGCAATGAGCAAGGCGTAGTTACCATTATGCCGGAAATGGAAGCACGAATCCTAATCGACGGTAATAAAATTTCGGCCGAAACAAATCTAACACAAGGCGCAATGCTAACGATTGGGAACTCAAATTATTTACGTTTTAATAATCCGGCCGAAGCACAATTAATTCGATCAGCGATGGGAAGTAACGAACGAATTTCGATGCCACAAATTGACTTCACACAGGATCCTAACGGATCGAATCGTGGTATGAATTGATTTAGGCTTTACAGCAACAACACTTTAGTAATTTCTTTTTCGTAATTTTTCCAGCTACTCCCGAAGAAGTTTTGAAGAATTTCAACAGCATTCTTGAATCTCAGCAGAAGCAAAATAACGACAGTACGTTGAATAAACTCGCCAAAGTCGAATACATCAACATCAATAATTTTCTTTCGCCGAAAGTCTTCACGGCCGATTCGGTGACGGTAAATACGCCCGCAAAAGATGTCCTTGGGCCAAAATATGCAAATTTTGCCAAAAATCTCGCCGAAAATCACAAAAACGATAAAAACTTTTGTACAAAAAACAACGAAATGAATCTAAAGACCAGTAATTATGTAAACATTCCAGCGAGTTTTATACAAAATTCGCCCAATTCCGCCCCACCACCGAACAATGCCAACGAAGTATTAACAAAAGTCAATAATAATTCGGGTGCTCGAAATCATTATCCGCATCATTCGTCCTCGACGTATGATCGCTATCCGAAACCGGGATCTTACGGTGGACTGCAATTGTTCCCAATGAACGGCGTCAATTCAGAAATAAACACGTACACAATCGATACGGAAAGCAGTAGCAGCTCCATACAGCATCAATACGTTCATCAAACCGAACGCGATTCTACAATTTCGGCACAGGATCAGGAACGTGTCGACGAAATATTGAAAATCTGTGCCGAATACGATCGGCAAAATCAAAGTAGCAGCAGCGTACAATCCTCACCAATAGTACAAAATCGAATAAAAACCAACGGATCGTTACCGCGCGAAAAAAAGTCACCATTCTACGATCTCGGATCGCAATCGACAACGCACAATTCGAAAACATTTTTCCCCGATAAGCCACTACCGAAACTTTCGTCATCGACCGGCTACGAGAATGTCCGATTAGTTGGCGATCGGCGTGTTGAAATCGGAGGTGCTAGTAATTGTTCACAAAAGAGTACAACGAGCGGCTACGAAAATGTAATTGTTACCGGTAAATATATTCCGCAATCGCCACGAACTAAAATCCGTACAACGTGTGCCTCGCCCAAAAAAGATATGCATTCGAGTCCGCTCTTAACGCATCCATCGGCAAAACAAGCCACTGAATATGCACATCTGATTCATAGTTTCGAAGAAAAACTCAAGCTTGAAATGGAAGCGATTAGAGATCGCGAACATCAAAAAGCGAAAGAATTCTTTAGCACCGAGCCGTCGAAAAAGCGACAGAATCGAAACATCAATAATTTAACGTTGAATTTGAATTCGTCGTTGGATTCGACGGACAAGGATTATTTGGAGGATCTGAAGCGGAAACGTGAGACTGTTTTGAAGAAGATACGAAAATTGAAGATGCAAATAGCAGATGTACAGCGACAAGAAGACGAAGTAATACGAGAGGTTTGTGATCTAACGTGCTCGTTACTTTCTGGTTTTTTATATAACTTTTTTCCTTTTATAGATGGACATGGAAAAGGCTCTTGTAACCGCTGAATTGTCAACAGTGAGTAACAACCTCATCGAAATGGAGAAGAAATATTTGAATTTACAATCGAAAATCCATCGGTTAGAAGCGCAGCGAAATGCCAATAGGGTTATGCAAGAAACCCAACAAGCTAAACTCAAACAGAGCATTGAAATGAAATCAGATCAGGTGTCGAGGTAAGTGGAAAGTTTCAATAAAGCGAAAATGATTCCTTAAATGTTCTGTTTTTCTTCTCAGCATAGAGAAACTAGTCGACGACAACAGTTCGAACGATGTATTTCGCGACGACTTAAACCGGACAATCCAATCTCTCGAAAACGATCGCAAGACCTTCGAAGACATGGAATTTCAATATCTCGAAGAGGAGACCGATTGGCTTGCCTATCGCGAAGATCTTCACAACGATTCGAAAAACCTATCCAAACATATCGACGACAAGCGTATGCAATTGCTCCGACTCGAAAATCAAGGTGTCGAAAATCAAAACACAGCCTGTAGCGATACAAAAACCCTCGAAAATAATCTCCTTACGCTACTAACAATGCTCGAAAAGAGTCGCGAAGAACTTCAAATGATCGACAAGGGAATTTTCGATATATCCGGTCAGCAGCAAAGTCAATCGGACAGTGACGACGATGGACTGCTCGACTACGGTAAAGGCCATCCGCTTCCAACCACCAACAACAATATGATATCGCAATCGTTATTCGGTTCGACCGAAATTCTCTCGTCGAAACCGAAAGAGGTGGACATTATGTCGCGCAGTGTCAACGAAAATATGTTCTTCAATCGGATCGAAATGCCGTCGCATGTGGTCGGCGCAACCAGTACACCGAAGAAGGAGCTACAAATTTTCAAAGGAACCGAATTGGACGATAATTGTCTACTTAACGGCGAAATTACACCGAAAACGTTACGTCGTGAAACGATGAAAGACGAAAACGATCCGCTACTGAAATTAAAGTACAACGTTGAATCGACACCGTCGTCGGCCGACGAGCATAAGGCCAAAGTGAATTTGAACCTGTCGTTGGGCAGTGATGATTTCGAAGTTAATCCGTTGGATAAGCGAATGCCGTCGCAGGACGATATCGATCGGATTTGTAAAGTCACCTTAGATGCACCGATCTCGACTAAGGGAGCAAGTAGTAAGATAATCGAAAGTATTAAGGAGATTGAAAGAAACCGGCAGCTACTATTGGCCCAGCAAGGATCTCATGTTATCGAGCACGAGCGACAGAAAATGATGGAATTGAAGAAGAAGAGTCACGATGAAGCGCGCGCACAGTATTTATCGTCGCAGATCAGTGTTACGAGGTAAGTGAAAAATTCGTTTATTGTAAACCAACCTACCGTAAAATTTGTTTTATCTTTTATTGATAGCGATTAGTCGCATGGAAAAAGATTTGATTAGAAGTTTGCTCACTTTCTTTATCGTTCTGAGTGCAGAAACTCCCCGTCGGTATTGTAAGATTGTGACAGTGGTCTGATCAGAGTGATAGTTCCAGACATATTTAGTCCGTTGTCCTGTTGTTTAAATCGTTGCGAACTCATTAATTTCAGTTCAAATAAAACAAGAAGTGGTGTAAATTTGGTTGTTGTGTCGTGCTCCCTCAATGTCTTGGACGAATTCAATTTTTTCAGTTCTGGATCACTTGTGAATCTTCGTCTATTGCCCAATAATCCTGAAGGCGGTTTTTTCCCCAGCAATTATTGTTAAAAAGCTGTTCAAATTCCAATTGAAATGGACGATTCGTGGGACGATGACGAGTAAGTTGAAATTTAACTACATTTGTGATGATTCAATCCAATGCGGTTCGATTGTGATAGACGCGATAACAACAAGTATAATTTTCCAACAAGTACAGATAACTGAATTTCTTTCATTCTCAAGAATTTAATTGCAACCGTGCTCCGATTTTGTTTGTCGTTCTACGAATGTCATGGTTACAACTTTATCTTTTCATGTTTTCAAAATTGGTTTGAGAATTGTGTGATCAAAAAGAAGTTTTTGTAATGCAAGGTCTTTCAGAAGGGAGATCATTCATTTCGTTTTGGAGTTAGTATTCATGTTCCGAATATTTTTTTTCTAGACAACCTCATGATAAAAGTTCATACTCTTGGTTTATCTAGTTGTTATTCCTCGCAAATCTATTCTATATTTCGCCTTGAACTAGCTTTTTAATTGGCCTTCATGAAAAAATGTTTTCTCTTCGTCGCTGCACTTGAAACGATCGTTGGTCTGACCCTGATATATTTATCACCAACCTTATCAGACTAGATTTAAAATCCTGATATTTACGCGCTTCCAATCATAGTTAAACTTTTAATTGGAAGTCCTTAAGCCAACCTTGCTTGACTACCCTTTTTCCGCTGCATACGTAGTTTTAATAACCAAGCCTGGAAAACTAGGTTTCGAAGAAAATGTACAGTCCAAGGACGAGTCAGATTAATACTACAATCTCGCAGCTACTTTCACTGGTTTTATAGTCTGGGTGGCTTAGTGGCTAGAGCACTTGCCTTCGGTGCACCTGGTACCAGGATCGAATCTGCTTGGCGACAAGTAATTTTCGAAAATGGGATTAGGTGCCGGACTGCCAGTTCACGTAGCTGTAAATGAGTACCTGAGTTAAAATCGGGGTAATAATCACGGACGGGCGTGTAGCTGACCACTTCACCTCTTAGTGTTCCATTGGTCTCGTAATGAAGTAACTCTAGCATTACTTCAAGGCCTAGGCCCGATTTGGGCTGTTGCGCCATTGATTATTATAGTCTGGATTGTGTTTCACTTGAAGCCTGTTTTGTATAAAATGATTTGCTCGACACGGAGTACTTATGTAAAGGGTCTGAAAAGGTAAATATGTAGAGAGAATTGATTTCATTCCCTTTTATTGAGATCTAGCCAAGATCTTCGGGATTTCTCCGAATTGACATTTGAGTTTGTCTATCATCAGAAAACACGTCGATATTTTCTTTTCTCTGAACTAAATTTCGAGTATTTGAAAGAGTGATCTTCCTTCCCACACTCAAGTGCATCTTTCTACGATATTTCACGCCAAACGCGACAAGTAACTGGTCTCTAAACTCGGTTATTTTCGCAATCTCCTGGTAGTTTAAGCAATTTCGGGCGACCGCATACAACCGATTTCCATTCTGTTCTTACGGACTCCAAATAAGAATTAAGATTCACTCGTTATAGCTTTTCTTCTACCGGGCGCATACAACCAATTTGGATTCTTACTGATTCGTATTCGGCTATGCTTACGAGATGATGCTGATCGACATTGCCGATGTTGGTAAGAACAGAATGGAAATCGTTTGTGTGCGGCCGCTCTTACTCATACGTTTCTCAACACTCCAGTTATTGCAATCCTTAGAAATCATCGAATGCATTACTAGGTTCTTATTAGCTTCCAAAATCAGCGGGAGTTCTTCAGACGCATCATCTTCCATGCCGCGCAGTCCAATCCAATTGAGTTGCTAGCCAAACACATTTAGACACAATCTACTAGGTGGAAAAAAAAGGTTATAGGGTCCCCCTGGAGCGGTTTAAAGAATTTGTGTCATGGGTGATCCGACCTAAATTGTAATTATTGCTCCACTGGGTCTGCAGTAAGACAGTCACACAATCACTTGATAGTTTCTAGGTCACTAATCTAGCGAAGTTAGTCAACTCCAGAAAGTTATTAAGTTCAGTGTGCTCTCGTTGCATCAACTAAGCTTCTTTCATTCATTTTTCTGTGCATGTAGGCACGCTTCAGAGCTCCTTGGATACCTTCGCCTCTCTTCCCTGTTTGGTAGAATAAAAAAATTTCAATTTTTATTATGACACCAAATTTATTCATCGGTAGGCTCCCAAGCATTTCCAAAATTGCAAACTTCCTTCGAACATTATTCTTAGAGAAGTTGTTCAATCGTCAGCAAAAAATTTACTCCAAGTTGCTTCAGTTTTCAACAACGGGCAGGTTCTAGGAATCGCATAGAACACTTACTTTAAATTTGGATAATTTGTATGCTATGATTATGGTATACCGAAATATTTACCATCTCATCATAATCATTGCACCGTTTCCAGTTCCATTAAACCGTCCGGACCACCATGAAAATATTTCATAATTTACATTATGCCGTTAATTTTGATTTGTTGTCTTTTGGAATTTTTTCTTCGTTTTTTTTTTCTCTTTCATAATTTTTTTCCTTTCATAATTTTTTGTTTATACAGTTCGGCGTTGTTCTTTAACCAGATTGCTAAAAATACTCCCCGTGATCGCAATTACATTATTTTCGGTACAAAGATAAAATTGCTTGTTATATATGTAGAGCTGGGCTCTATGATTGGAAAAAGTCTACCCAACCGCTAACGTAAAGTCACAGACCAATCTTATCAACAAAGCTTAGAGTATTTTTATTTTTTTTTAGTGTTCCGTTCTGAACTGATAACATAAATACAATTTGTAACAAGCCGCCCCAGTGGAATGTGTCCATACCCAAGTAGTGTCTAGTTCTCGATAGTTCCCGTTGTTACCTATCAGCTGCAGTTGTGCTCAATATTTTGTAATGAGTTTTAATCTTCATAGAAAAATTTCATCGATCTACTGTTGTTGGTGCTCAGTAAATAATCGTGCAAAGTGATTCATAAAATTACTAATTGGTTTTTCTTTTTGTTGTCTTTTCTTCTCGGTTCGTAATCACTTTTAACCGGCTGGAATGTAGTAATGGAGTTATTGAATCGCTGGAATCAGATTCTTCAGATAGCAAATCGGGCAAATTTGACGATAAACGACCGAATGATGCTAAACAAAAGCTTACGAATGGAGATGATGATGATGAGGAGATTGAACTGCAGGCCAATGGAAATGAAGGCGGAGGAGGACAGCCATCTAGTCAAGTGAGTATTTCTTTGGATATTTCCTTTTTACAAGTTTGTATAATTTATTTTGGTAGTAAGAACCCTTCTTTACATGACTGACTCTAGGCCTTGGCCTATAGTTGTTCGATTGACTATTGAATTTGAGCCTAAAAATTTTAGTATTATATTTTTAGCAACCCCACCTTCAATTCAACTGGGTCATCAATCTTTGTATTAACTGTTGTTTATTTTATAAGCTCGGTTTTATCTGTTGTGACTAAAGGTTTTTTTATCTCAAGGTAGTTCAAGCCAAGCCAACGATTGATTTACGCTAGAGCTTTTTATTTATTATTCTGAAGAAATTTATTATGGATAAGAAATAAAAAAAATCGGGTTGAATATACTGTTTTGTTTTATGTATTTGTTTGTAGTACTGTGACCGAACTATACTATTTCCTTATAGTCGCGGTGGTCTACACAGGCCAATTGGCTAAGCGGACAACATCTGTGCCAGTCTGGATATTCCCATTAACGTTCATTGCCGTAGTTGTGGGAATACAAATGACACGGATACTGTTTTCCATCTTTGCGGGTTTTATAGCCCTAGCCAGGACCCGACTTCGTATGCAAACCTTAATTTCCACTTGAAAAATGCATTGAGACGGAACATCTTCAGATTCACAGGGGCCAGTACAGTGCACTGGTAAAAGGTCGGGGCTCCGAATCCCACTTCTGGACTTATCATCGCATTATTGTGTACAAGATTTCAAAAATAAAATTGTAAAAATTCTGGGTGTTTAATATTAACGTTCACCAGATATTTGTACACTTTATTTATGAAAGCATGTGACAGAATTGATTGAACCTGCTTCAGTAAACAGTCGTTAAAGCCCGGACTATATGGCCAATTTCTTTTTCGATCAGGATACAATAGGCAGAGAATGAGACAATTGAGAAACACGTACCATTGAAATTTATGCGATTTTAGCGCATCGACTAAATGATTCCGATAAAAAGAAAAGGAAAAGGATATTCGAAAAAAAAACAAAGCATTCAAAAATTTCTCTGGACCGGAAGATAAACCGAACCATGTAGTTCGGGCCTCAAGCTTGTATTACACTGTTTGACCAAGTGGTCAAATTCTAGTAATATGCAATGCGAAGTAGGCGAATATAAATAAATCTCACAGTATTCATTCTTCACTATTTTGCATTGCTTACTACTGCAATTTGACAGCGAGGTCATACAGTGTAATACTAGCTTAAGACTAACTTCTAGAGCGAAATTTCGTAGTTCTAGCGAAGTTCGTTTTTCATATTGTCGAGTTTTGAGTAAGGAAAATTTGCTCGTCTAAATTTTGACACTAGAAGTTGTCGCTAGCATACTGATACTGTGTGTTCAAAACCCATCTTGTTGGGCTATCACTTATGGTCGGAGAAAAAATGATATGCGAAGCATCAAAAGTGGCGGAATGACTGCTGCCCAAGAAGGGGTCATACTGAATAAAAAATCACAAGTAAAACTGCGCCAAAACATATCAAAAATTATTCTTAAAAAATAGATTATCCATTAGCTAGGAAGTATCTAGACCCAAGCTACACAAATCGATGGAGACCACTTACTCAAATGGTGCACACTAACTTCATCAAAATGATTTGACCTGATTACTGCAGGCTTGGCGCGCATTTGGCTAAAAGAGTTTAAGTGCCAACAATGTCAAGTGTTCACCGCACTTTATCAAATCTTACCTCGACCTCGTTCGTGTGATCAAACACCATTGACCCCATTCTATTGCACTTTTCCATTCGAGATCCTTTCTCGCTATAACACGTGCAACATATCTGAACCTCAGCAGACTGCCTCATTTTAAAAGTAATGAAAAATTCAAAAAATGTTCTTAAACACGTGACAGAAAAAAATGTTCACGTTAAAAACTTTGTTGGCAAATCTCCAATAAATCGATTTTTATATTCAAAATCAAAATTAAGTTAAAACCTATTTTTATTTGTTATCTAATTTAATCTGCTCCAATCGTAGAAATCGTCTAATTTGATACTGATCCGATCTTTTTCGCTAGAGAACAAGTTTTCGCTGTCTTAACAATTCGAATGTTATGACAAGTATCTCTAGTATTTTGTCAGTCTAATTTGCGTCGAGTGTAAATTATATTTCACTTAAATATGTGGCTAGCATTAGATTTTGACGTCATTGTCGTTTGACCAAGATTTTCTGTAGCTCGAAATATTTATTTCAGTTGAGGATCGCGATCCCAAAACGCTGCAGTGGTGATTGTTACGAATAGCAAATTTTTTTCTCCGCCTAAATTAAATGATTGTTGGTGACTTTCTCCCCGTCGCGGTATTTCAAGCACTAATTAATGATCGGAAGGTGTACGGAGTACACAACTTCCGTTGTTAAAAAAAATAGTTTATTCATAAGAAATTCCGATCAAGAAATCACACTTTGGTCTTGATCATGTCGCAACGTTTTCGCAAACTCGTTCAGTCGGAATTTTTAATATCAACTGCTTGCTGTTGATCGCAAAAGTGTGTGAAGCTTAAAGGAACAGTCGCTGGTGGCATTTTGTAATATCCGAGATTATTGAATCCGGACTAAAACAGATCACTGTGATTTGATCGGATATATTAAATCGGGGTGCAGAATGGTACAGCCTCCTCCAGTGCTGTTTGTTAAAATTTGATGTCAATTTAATTAAGCGATCGTGTCGAATTAGAGCACAAGAATCAACGAAACGTGTGTCTGTGAACTAGTGTGACAATTTTAAATAAAACACTGAATTAGTCATTTGATGGTTGGATAAGAAATCGAGTTTATTTTTAAACGTTGCATGTGACTTATAAGTCGTGCTTTATTTACCGGTGCAAATAGCGAATAGGTGTAGTGTGAATTAAGGGCTCTTCTGTGAGAATACGATGTCGGTTTGGATGAGTTATGTAAAACGGCGAAAACAGCCTCTTACACGATGCAGAGTGGAATATGTTCAAGTAAGACATTTATTTATTTAAGACTCCCTTTACCGATTTTAGTATCGTTCTAACTGGAAGTGGAATACGGTGACGTACCAGATTTGTATTTTTTCAGATTTTTCTGACCTACCGAAATGAGCTCGTCGAAATGTGACGAATGAGAAAGGTATCGTAATTTCTACATTAGAACACCGTCTATCAAAGAATCTGTGATACCACATGAACAAATTCTTATCGGGCAGAGATAGCTGCTAGAGTTTTGTCCTTTTTTTTAGGATACCGAACTGGACTTAGTTGGTTAGTCTTTAATACGGTGTAGTGTACAGCCCAGACAGCTTAGGAGTGTGAGGTCAGAATCGGGCTTAGTGTGGCAATGTACTAGATGGTGTTAATAATTGTTAGTGCTGTTCGCGGTTGTGATATGATCTACCAGAACAGCAATGTTGCCTATAAAAAATCAACAACTGTCTGGTATCTCTGGTGGTGTTCGTGTATCTGATAAGAATGTAAACAGAACTCAACTGCTCAGTATTACCTATTAGTGATCCTATGAAACAGCCCGCACTGATCACTATTTACATTAATATTTTCAAAGCTAAAAGCACCTGGCTCGACACCATTCACTGTCTTGATAATGTTCTGAAAAATGAACTGATCATCTCCAACACTTCTTCTCCATCAACCATGATAAACCGGTCCTTAGAACGCTAGAACCAGTCTATTCTTTTCAAAAAATTTTATTAACGCCTCCAAAAATGTTTCTCTATTCACAGCAACGCCATTCAAATCCCGAACTAGAATCTCATCGTGTTCGTCCTTTATCCGAAGTCAATTCGGAACTCAATTACGATATTCTTAAGGAGAAACAATTCAAATCGACAAATGATATTGGACCGCCACCGCCATCATCATCAGCTTCGGATTCGAATCGCCTATCCGAAAACAGTGACGACGGGAAACGTTCAAGTATTAATTCGAATGATACAACCGATGAAGATCGACTTGTCAGCGGCAATAAACGGAATTTACCGAAACATCAACGACCCTTGACACGATACCTACCGATTTTCTCAGCCGATTTAGATCTAAGACAACATATTGAATCGGCCGGGCATCAAATCACGCTATGTCCGCACGTGGTTGTTGACGCCACCAGTTGTCGAGGGTACGTGAAATTTATTTGTTTTTTTATTGTCGAGGGAAAAAATACAATTTAATTTTTTTTTTTTTCAGATATTTGCATAAACTTGGAGCAACATTCCATGGCTGGTCAAGACGGTGGTTTGTTCTCGATCGTCAAAAGAGCGCATTTATTTACTATTCGGATAAGTCCGAGCGAAAACCTCGAGGCGGAGCATATTTCTCAGTAAGTAGTTCTAAATTATTTTTATCTAACAATTAGTAGGACCCAACAGCTAAATTTTGTAAAATAAAAAAAATAATTTTAAATGAAAATAAGCTTCGGATACTGCAACTGCAAAAATATGTTTAAACGATACTGTAGACTGGTTCATATTACTCTTCACGGGCTCAGGAACAAGTGTTTCAGGATTGTTATAAAAAAGAATAATGTCATCTTTGAAATCTTCTACGGTTGGAGTCAAACGGGACACGTTCAGTAGTTTAATTCGTTCCCAAGATCATGCTGTAATCTACGATTCCAAATGAAGCCTTTGGATTTGTAATCCAAGTATAGGCCCACAGCACTCTTGAAAAATGTTTGCTCGTGTGGTTTGCGAAAAATTACTGCTTTAGGTGTTCTAAAACAGCTGATTATTTCATGCCAACGGTGGGGATATAAATACTATTATATTTCTCTGTCATAGATCCGCGTATTTAGCTAACAGCTGATTCAATTTTTGGCTTTATTTTTTAAGAGCTGCACTTGCTGATTTTCGGTACGCTGTTTGAAGACCTAATATCCATATTTTATTTTGATAATTCACGGGACATGATCTTTTGCTTCCGGGGATACATCTTCGAATTGTTGCTTTTATGGTTTCGTGGAAGCCAAGATCGTTGGCGTTCTTAAATGTGTATAGTCTTGGCACTGAGTCAGTTCTCCAGATCTGCACCGGTTTAGTTCTATCTACGCTCATATAGAAGCCTTTTTCTTCAACAGAAATTGTGACCTGGGTAATACAGAAGTGAGGAGAATCTAACGACTTTGCACTAGACTTTAAGATCCTGTAAAACTAGAACAAATATTATTAGATCTCCATCGTCGGGAGCCTTAGCGTCACGTTACACACAGCAACTCTAGGTAGAGCTTCATGAAACACATTCATTCTGTGCGATACCATTAAGCACTGCAATAAAACAATTATAATCTATTCATGCCAGAACATTAAGACAAAATAACCTATCACGACTAACACATAAATCAATAACTACATACCGTTTTTCAGTCTTAGACGTAGGTTCAGTTAGGAGGCTGGTATCACTGGCATATTCTTCCATAATTCTTCTGTTTGTTGTTTTTATCTTGATCACCATCAAGATAATTTTTCCACGTTTGTCCTATGTGAAATTTGTCTCGCTGAGCCTTTGTATTTTTTTTACTACGGCCAGTGTTTAAATTCGTCCCATTCTTTGTAATAATGACTCAAGCAGTGTTCAGGTCCTGTTCCTCTGTAAAAAAATTTCTAGAGGGGATCTATCAACTGCACAGAATCAAATACAAGTTACAGTCGTATGCATATTACAGTCGTATGCATCTGATTGGTTGTAAGACTTGAAATCACTCATCCTTGAGCTTTTGCTCTTATTCATCACTGCGTCAAATTTCACATAATTGAAGTCACCCTCGATATTTACGAAAACCACAGGACTATATTTTTGTTGCTCGAGTAGTTCAACCTGATTAATTTCACTCGCGTATATGCGTCTCTATTTACCAAAAATAATGTGGCCTAAAATGAAGCAAACAGATTTTGCAAATCACCAGCAGCCACAGTGCTAACAAGTACAGCGTACTTTGCACAATCAGTCATCTTCTCCTGGCATATAGTATATAAGATGTGATAGTTTTAATTGACTACTTTATCCGTACATCCTGGAAAGTAATTGATCATTTGTAATTCAAAATATTCACTGCATGAGGTGGGGTCATTGGGCAGAATTCTTTTTAGTCTACCTGTCTTACTAGTTTCCTCGATTGGTAAGCACCACGATGATGATAGGACAGTTTTTATAGATTATTTTTAATTGCGTCTTATTGATAGGCTTACAAATTTTTAGTTCATCAGAATCATCTTAAAGCGTTACTTAGCTGCTTTTAGAAGATTCCGATACTCTGAAAATTTTTCTGCAACTAAACCAGCCACAGTTAAAAACATTCAAATAGAAACTAGACTTGCCTCGTCATTTTTTTACGCACCATACAGTTCAGATGTTCAAATATTTTTTCTAACCAATTAAACCCTCTTTCCCAAATTACCACCAACTTCTTGATAAATAAATCTACTATAATTAAAATTATTGTTTCTTTAAAAAAAAAAAAACAGACAATCGACGAAGTCTATTTGGACCATTTGAATACATCGAAAAGTGGACGACCGCATTGTACAATTATTGTTAAAACTAAAAAACGCAGCTATCATCTACAGGCAGCTTCCGATGCAGCAGCACGAATTTGGATAGATGCCATAATAACCGGAGCTCAAGGAAACATCGACTATTAAGCAACTAAAAAAAATTAATGAAAGAAATAGTCAAAACCGCAGCAACAATAAGAATTTAAATTTAAGAAATCGTTTACATTAATTAGTCGTCTTTTTACTTTTACAATTTTCTTTTGATTTTTATTATAAACAAAATAATATTTAAATAGAACGCGGTAGCGATTTCATAAACTATTTCTGATTGGAGAAAGATGAGAAATCGAAATATATACCAAAGCCTCTAAGTTAAGACAGAATTTTGTTTGTTTATCTATTACCAATGTCGGCCTTTCATTGTGTAGAGCCTACGGGGTTTTTTCCACACACCCACGAATAATTTTGATAGAAATAATAATGATAATGCCTTGTAACTTACAAGTGCCTTATGTTAAGGACTGAACTACATTTACAAAAAAAAAATTTCGTTTAGCTAAATCGTATACTTAAATATATTTTTTACGATAATGAAATTCAGTTCGCTTTTGCGAGATAATTTACTAAATGTGTTTTTTTTATTGGTTTTCTCGATATTTTGTTTTAAGGAGCAATCAAACAAGTAAATGAAATTATGTAATTGTGTTTATCATATTTTTTAGCCAGTTTGAAATGAAAATCATGTCAATTAATTTGATTGTAATGGAAAATGAAAATATACGCAAAAGGTATTTTTTTAGTATTAAAATACGAGTTTATTTATTTAACAATATGGAGGCTATCAACTGAAGTCGACGGAGATTTTAATTATGCATTCGAAAAGAATTAGCTCGGGGCGCATGTTTATTGACGAGATTTTAAGAGATATGTTGTTTTAAGCTCACAATTTTGCTCACAGGGCCTGATCGGTAGACATGCTAGACGACTGGGAGTCGACGCAAATGATCTTTGTCGTAGCTGCGGTGACCCAGAAGTGGAGGAGTCAATCTTTCACGTCCTATGTGAGTGTCCGGCCCTATCGAGAACGAGAAGACGGAACCTCGGCGCTTATTTCCTCGATGACCCCGGTGATATCGATAAGGGAAAGTTATGTAGGTTTAGGTTTAAGAAGGGACGCAGCGCTAGGACCGCCGCACTCACTAGGCGCCTTATGGGCCCATTGCGATAAAGCTATGTAACATAGCTAATTTTATAAAATCCACTAAATGGTTTTAAGTTCCAGGAGTTAATAAGTGAAGGAGGATGATAGCATCACCACCCATTATACCATACCATACAAAGCTCACAATTTTCTCATCTAAATCACGTTCCACGAGAGAGTAATGCTTCGTTCTAGATTGGAAACGACTTTACTTCATCTAGCGATTCATCTGCCGAGGACGCAACATTCCTGTAAAAGATGATCGCATTAAAACGATTCGAAAATGAGTTAACAAAAGAAAATATTTCTCGGATCTTTTCGGGACGGGACCACATACAAATTCCTTTGCTTGTTAGATGGATAGATTTCGGGTTAAGGTTGTTTTGGTCAATAAAGACTCAATTAGACCTATTATCACGATTCCCTAATTTGTCTATAATTCCTACGCTGTCACTGAAGAACCTACAGTATTTTTGGAAGAGGTCAGGGGCCTTATTACTGAATACGATACGAACAAAATCAATCGTGAATTCCTAAATTTATCATACTGAAATTTAGAATTTACGATTGATCTTTTTTATCATACTGAAATTTAGAATTTACGATTGATTTTGATCTTATCGTATTCAGTAATAAGGCCCCAGGAATTCAGATGGTTCCATGAAACCCTGACCGAAGTGACAACATGTTTTGTGAACAAGTTCCTCGTACTGACTGAGAATGTGCTCTAGTGTTTCGATAGGCTAAGTGCACCTCCAAGGCAGCGCATCATGCCAGTGATACATATGAAAATTTGTGTAGTTTTGTACGTTTAATCTGAGTAGTTTTCTGTTTTGTATTTTCCCAAGATAGATGACTCGTAGATTATAATGTGGCCAGCAGTGACGGTATACATCCAGTAGATGCGTTTTGCCCTCAGTCCCAAGTTCTTGCCGAAAAGGTTGCTAGAGGTCCAGAGAGGGATAGTGACCATTTCAAGAACTTTGTCTAAATGAGCACTCTTTAAGTGAGTTTTTCAACTAGGGTGTCTACTAGGAATTTTAGCATACTCATGAGATTTTGGCTTAGATAGTTCCTTACACCACCTTTTGGTGAATGTAACATTAGTGGTTGTCTTTGGGCTGATACCAAAACCTACTTTAGTTCACCAGATTGCTACCTGGTTCAGAGCATTTTGAATTTGCTATGTGAATGTTTCTTAAAATTGTCCTCTAATGAGGACGGCAAATGTCGTCAGCGAAACTACATATACTGCAACTCCTGATCTTATTAGATCCTGAAAAAGCTCGATCACTACTAAGCATCAGAGATGTATAATGGTAGGTAGGTACGCGTGGCTGCCCGTGATAACACGACCACACTTAGACCTAAAAGGTCCGTTGTGTTACCACAGAATCATCGAATCCGATCCTACTCGTCGATCCATTTAGAGTTTGCAGTGAAGCGAGCTGGACAGGCACAGAGAAGGTGAGGGATTGTCTCCTTCTCCTCATCCAGGCAACTTCTACGGAAGTTGTTTGAGAAGAATCCGAGTCTTTTAGCATGAGTATGAGTTTGTATAATATTACATTGCTCTGTGGATAGCCTTTCTCAGCTGTAACTGATGAGTGAGCTAGTGTTGAAGTTATTTTCTTTCATTCCAAAATGGCTTTGATCCAACTGCAATTTTTGGAATCAATGTGTCGCTTTTGTGCATCACAGTCATAGAGCTATATGTAGCGTGCAGCGACTTCTTTGAAGCCGGAGGTTTTCTCGCAAAGGACCGGCGATATTCACTATGCTACTATCAGCATCTTACTCACATGTATGTTGTACTCCGGTATTGAAAAGAAGAAAAGCCCAACATTTAAATACTTCGCTACTATTTGTACTTCACTGCCACCGGGCATGAAACGCTCCATACAAAAATGTTCAATTTTGCATCAAAATGCTTCAAAGTGCTTTATACAGAAACGGCGTCTTGTGATCTCCGTTAGTTATAGCTCTATGATCACAGTATATACTTTTGTAGGCAGTGTTATCTATCGAAAGCCCTTCGATACCTAAGAAGCAACCCATACCAAATTCACTATCGATTTCTCGATTTTTGTGACCAGATTTAGAAAGGCGTGAATTGTAAACTTGCCTGGCTGATTGAACGGTGTGCAGGGGTTGTGACTTCAGATCCCAATCTCCAATATGCCTACTATTTTTATTATTTTAAACATGAGTGATGTTAAGCCAAAAGGACGATACGACTTGGGATTGTCGCTCGTATGGCGTCCAATTTTTGGTGTGCGTATCACCTTAACATCACGGATATGGGTATATAATATAATCCTATGCATGGCTGGCTCTCAATGTATGAAATGGCGTTAGTAGAAGCGTTCCTTTTTGCCTACTCCAGAGGATTTAAATGGATTAAAACTCCGTAGACCATTGCTGAGTTTTTTCAGTTGAATATAGTGAGTTTTCTCGTCTGAAGATTCAGACTGATACGACATTATTTCCTAACACCATTGGAACTCATGTCTAACTCATTCAATAGCGTATTCAAATTTATTTACATAACTGTCCTGAGTTAGATATAATAATAGTTACAATAGGCCCAATGATGTAGTGAATCGGGATTTTTAGACCTCCTTCACCATCTACAATAACAATAGTCATTTATTCTTCACTGCCTGGTTCTAAGTGTTGAATTATGCGATTGTAGAAAAACGTATTTTCAGTATGACGGCTCGATAAGAAGTGAAGGAGCATTTATTCAAGGATAACTAGAATAACAATATTCACAATAATACATCTAAGTAATCCACAATATTAATATCAGTACAATTCAAATTCAAATTACAACACTAAGGAACCTGGGAAATAAGTCTAAGCTAAAAGTTGGAACGTTTGTTTCCCATTTGATTAAGTCATTTATACCCTGACATAGCTTTCATGAACTTCTCTTCGCACGTCTTATTTCGTGATTGGACGCTGTTATAGCCTTTGTGCAATTCACATGCACCAGCATTTTGGCCTTATTAAAGAGTTTTCTTGTTGTTGGTCTGAGGTTAATGCTGGGTTTTGTTAGTTCCTATGTTTCTTTCCGGGCACTGACTTGGTTCTGATGCTATTTGTACACTGTCAACGACTTTCTTGTTATAAAGTTTCAAGTTTGTCGATCGTTACGGCTTCCTGTACGTTTCAGGCAATCTAATATTGGATTCTATGTTGACTGGGATATGCCTGTGATCATAACAGACATGCCAATTGCAGATTTTTGTACTCAGAAATGGACTATTGAGTTTTACATTCTATACAACAGCCTAAATCGGTCTTCTGAAGTCGTCGTCTCCAATCCTCTCGATCCACAGACCGCGTCCTTCAGCTGGTAGTTTAAGATGGCTTTGCTGTCTGCATCAACCGAGTCTTCCCATCGCTTGCGTAGTTTGTATAATGGCCTGTTATCTCTCGCTTTTTCTTTAAGAGCACGTTTGGTTATTTTTCTATCTCCCATTCACTCTACGTGACTATCACACTGTAGTTTACGTAGCTTGATGAGCATTGAAGTTTCTATTTCATCATAAAGTTGATACAACTCATTTTTGTATCATGGGATTTAGCTTCCTGTTAAAAATGTCGTTACCCAAAACAGTAGCGACATCTTCAAACACTAGTGCCATCTTCATGCAATCGTTTTCTCTACAGCTGACAGAACGCGCAACTTAACCAAAAAACGCCATCAACAGCAAGAGCAAGCAATCTTCAACGGAACCGAACCAGTGGCTTGAATTTAATTTGTATACAAAAAACCACATCAATCTCAAATCCGTGAAAAGCTTTGCACAAGTGAAAATGTCCGATAAGCCGGAAAATCAAGTTGACGGTGACGATATAATCGACGAGGCCGAGGTAAGTTCTTGCACTGTGCTTTTTACCCGGGCCAAAAATAAAAACTCGACCTCCCCGGTTTTTAGGAGGAGGCATTGCTCAAATCGGACGACGACGATCCCATGGGTTCTGAAGCCGACGACGATGAATCGGACGATGACGAAGAGAATCGTCTGATCAAAGACTACTTGGAAATTCTAGGATTGATCGATCAGAACAAATACGGATACGAGAACTACGTGCTGCTGATTGAGACTGCACAGTAAGTGAAACGTCCAATTTGACTTCATCCTTAGAAAAGTTCCCGCCTTATTTTTGTGTGAACTTTTTCAGTAAATTGTCCGACCTTGAGAAGATTCGTCAGAGCTACGAACTCTTTTCGGCAGTGTATCCCGTCTCGCCGGAACTCTGGCTGAAGCTGTTGAAAATCGAGAACAGTCTGGCTTCGTCAGAGTCTGAGTTTGAAGAGTGCGAGAAATTATTTCGACGAGCACTGGACGACTACTATTGTGCGTAACAAGCAATTTTAATAAGGTCCTTGTCTCGAATAAAGTTTCTCTTGTTAGGTCCCAATGTAGCTATAGAATTTGCAAAATTTGCGCCCAAGGTGCAAAATGCTGAAAAAGTTTGGTCCGAAATACTCTCAGTGTACTCCCTGCACTGCACTAAGGGCTTAGAGATCTTCACACTATGGAACAGTTACTTTAACGACAAGGAAGAGTAAGATTCGACCTCGAAATCTCATCCACATCTCATATCCCCCCCTAATTTTTGTTTAGCTCCGTCGAAAAGCCCAAACTTTTACAACAAACTTACGAAAAAATCCTCAAAATTCCAATGCGCGACATGGAAGAAATCTACATCGAATTTAAAGTGTTCGCAGAAAAGAACAAAGCTGAGATTACAGTCGATTGGGAACGAGTCGACAAACGATACAATCGTGCCAAAACTCATCTGCAAAAAATGCTACCGTTCGAAACAAAATTGGCCGCTGTCGATGCAAAATTTCACCAAAATCGCGCGTCCGTCTACAAGGATTATATCGCCGAAGCCGATCGTTTCGCCGACGAAAACATTCTGCAGGTACTATACGAACGAATGGTTACCGAATGCTGCCTGAATCCATCTTGCTGGCTGGATTATGTCGGCTACTTGGAGAAGCGCGATAAGTACGGGCGACCCGACGAGCTCGAAAATTTCCCAACGTTCGAACAGACCGCAATGGATGTGGTGAATCGAGCGTTGCGCAATTGTACGTGGAGCGAACTCTTGTTCATCAAGAAGATGCGATTGGCCGAGAAACTTGAAATGGCCAAGAGCGAGATACAGGCGATTTTCGAGCAGGGACTAGAGGCTGGATTTCAAACGTCCGAACCGATTGTTGCGCTATGGCTCGAATATTTGGCTTATTTGACGAGGAATACGAATTTCGACGATGAAAACGAGGTGAGTTTTTGGCACGAAGGTGGATTTTATGGTATTGAGGTTTTGTTCAATTTCAGGTGGAGGTCTTACGGGCAAATTTCAACTTTTCGTGGACTTCGCTTGGCAAGCAGTGGGGTGTACTGGCCGATTGTAGCTGTGAGATTTTGCAGTTTTGGGGAAAATTAGAGTACGGACCGTTGAAGGATCCGGCAAAAGGGAAGGAACTTTGGACCACTGTAATGGGTAAGTTTGCTTTATTAGAAACTATAAACTTAATTGCTAAATTTACCATGACATTGGTCTTGGCATCTTCTGCACTGAGATAGGTTTTTTGATAAGTTCTTCGGGCATTTTCCTGTCTTGGGGAACGAATCCTGATGCAAGTTCTTACTAACCGTTGAATGAATCTACAGAAAAATTGTTTTCCTTGATCGCAACATTCCAATCGCTTTTTACAATTGCGGTTATTCGATAGGTTTGAAAGACCACAGCCAGCGCATTTAATCATTTCTGCCTGGTCTTCTTTTAAAACTTTATTTATGTATTTATTACTAGCCCCGTACCGCTGCTACGCTCACGTTGTCCCTGTTACTCCAGTCTCTCCCGGAGGCGCTACTCACGCCAATGCTAATTCAAAATTAAACTGCTTATCTAATATATAAAATAAAATCGCATAAATGGTCGGGCGGTATGGAAATCTACACCTGTGAACCGTTCCCTCCCAATTTTTGCATGTACATTCTCGAGACTACCGGACATTTCGAGAATATAATTATATTTTCCCGAAATTAGTGGTTCGCGAGTTGTTTCAACATATGAGTTTTTTTAATAAGTTCAATCAGATGAACCTGGCTTAGAATTCAAAATTTACAACAGGCAGACTTGTCTTTACATTATATATTAGAGAAAGATTATATATATACAAAGCAAAAAACCGTTAAATTAAAAAGGATTCGAACCTACGCTCCCAGAGGCAATCATCTGACTTGTAGTCAGACGCCGTACCCGCTCGGCCCCGACTGCCTGGTTTAACTTATTAATGCTAAATTTATTTTATTTTTAACAAATACACGAACCAAATTTCGGGAATATAATTATGTTATTTAACTGTCCGGTAGTCTCGAGAATGTGCATGCAAAATTTGTGAGGAAACGGTTCACAGGTGTAGATTTCCATCCTACCCGACCATTTAATGCTTGTATTTTTATATATTAGATTATCATCTACTGAACATAAATATTCTACAAACTAAAAAAGAAATAGCAATACTTCTATTAACTAATAATAATGCCATTTAATCACACCGCTTTAGGCCATCAATTACTGCCTTCTTAGGCCCGTTCCTACGATCGTCAGTAACGTTTTAACTGGAACTTTAACTGACAGATGCTCATACAAAACTTACAGTCTAAGTTCTGGTTAAATTTTAGCTGAAGGTCATAATAATAACTGCCCTTAAAGATAGATCTACTGTCAGTTTGGTCGATCATGTTCGAGATAGAATTGAAGCACACAACTAGAAATCGATTCATTTCATCCGTACCTACTACGATGTGGATCCACGTAGAGAAGAGATGTAGGCCTTAAAATTGTAGAAGGTATATTGAGCTTGTAAAGAGATAGCAGTTCTGGTGAATTTATGCCGTAAGTTAAATAACTTAAGAAAATTCTGCGCGACCTTAAAGTCATTATATGTAGTAATTGTCATATAGCCTCATAGGCAGGTAAAGCCGCAGACCAGTTCAATCTACTTAGAGCAAATCTCGTAAACCTCCTTTGGACCGTTTCAATCAGTCTAATATGGACCTCATTTGATGGATCCCAAACCACGACACAGTATTCCAAAAAAGTCGCACTAGATATACGAAGAACGATTTGAATGTATAAAGGCTGGTTTACATGACAAATGCAAACATTTTTTATTGAAATTGTGAGAGAGCTAGTATATCGAGTTTTCAATGGAGTAGAAAGAAACCACTGCAAAAAACAAAATTTACAGAAATATTGTCAATATTTTTTGCTAAACATGATATCTGTTCGTTTCACACCTGATCAGTTTCTCATAAGAGATTTTCCTTCTCCCTCACAATATCGGTAAAAAATATTTGCATTCGTCATGTAAACCAGCCTTGAGGGTCACGAAAATCCACAGAGGATCGATTAATGAAACCCAACATTGAGTTGGCTTTAGATATGACATAATCAAAATGAGAAACGAATGACAGTTTTTCATCAAATATGAAATCAATCAAGGCCCTTAACTAGCCAGCTGTAGGTTCAGAGCCATGGGCAGCTACTTCTTCTCCAGACTCGGGAACATGGCTTCATTCGCACTGGTGGCTGGTTCCACTAGCCTATTTTGCTTCGATACATTCGTCCGGTTTTGTGCCGGCCAATTTTTGGTTACGCTCAATCGTTAATCTGTAACATTCCACCGGCCACTATTTTAAATCTGAGTCATATCGGAACTTTTCTGTATAAACCGTTTCCCTTCTTATTTTTAGAAAGTTCCGACAACTCATTAAAATCTGGACTCTGGATGGAATTCATTCACCTCGAACTCACTAAAGGTGTAGACGCCGCTAGAAAGTAAGTTTTCATGTTTTTGAACTTTACTAACTTCCATCTGAACCGAATCTCGTTCGACTAGAATTTACCGGAAAGCATTAAATGCACAATCCATCGACAATCCGTACATAATTGCATCGAGCTGGCTCCGTTTCGAACGTTGCAATGGAACCATCGATCAAATTGCTTCGTGCCAGGAACAAGCCACAACCATTCTTACTATGTTTGAGCAACAGCAAAAATACACGGATCGCCAGAATCGATCAAAGTTCGATGAGAAGCCGAAAGGAAAACCACCTACTGCTGTCGGAAATGCGAGTGGAAAACGAAAGGCAACAATTTCGCAAAGTAATAATTCCGATTTGGCGGCTAGTCCGACAAAGAAAAAGAAACCGGACGGAGTCGATGGAGTTTTCCATAAGAAATCGGAAGCTACGGCTAGTCAAAGTGAAACGTCCGAAATTGACACAACCAAGGATCCGCTGAGAGTGTTTTTAAGCAACTTGGACTACAAGTTAGTTCCGCGATTCAGATTGGAAAAATTTGGATTACTCTTCTTAATGGTGGTTTTGATTTGTTTTCAGCGTAACCGAAGATGAAGTGAAGGAAGCCTTTCCCGAACTGGAAATCACACATATTCACTTAATTAAGGCACCGAACGGAAAAAGTCGAGGCTTCGGCTATGCCGAATTATCGTCTGAGGCTCAAGTTAAGAAAGCTATTGAATTTGATCGGAGAAAACTTGGCGAACGACCGGTTTACATATCGACGGTTTTAAGGGACAAGGAACAGCGGCAGAAATTCAAATACTCAGGTAATTATTTTACTGTTTTTTTATGGATAACAGTTTTTTTTAGTTTCAGTTTCTTAATTGCAGACAAAGTTGAGCCAACGAAACTTTTTGTAAAAGGAATTCCTTACGAATCAACGGTTGAGGACTTGCAGGCATTATTCTCGCCGTACGGTGCAGTCAAGGATATTAGAATAGTTTACCACAAGTAAGAAACAAGTGACGACTGAGGACGAAGACTTAATGCCTAATAAAAATTTTATTTTAGAAGCGGCAAACCCAAGGGCATAGCCTTCATCGAGTATGTGGACGATACGTCAGCCTCGACGGCTGTAATGAAGTTGGATCAAACCGAAATAAAAGGTTTTACGGTAAGGACTATTACATTCATTTCGCGTTCAAACAGTTTTAAAAACTATTTCAATTCTGTTACACAGCTCAATGTCGCCATATCTGCTCCTCCGCCAAAACCAAGTGTCAAAGATGCGTCCAGTATTAAGAAGATTCTCGGTGGCGTTAAAAAGGCCATAATCCGAGGGTACGCATTATTTACGAAATTAAATCGCGACGGCGAATAATTCTTTCTTTTTTCTTACAGTGAACAGAAACCCCGTATGTCATTCATTCCAACATCGGTACGGAAAAATGTCCTAAAAACGCCGGTAGCTATTCCAACAAATGGAAATACCGAGCCGCCAAAGCCCAAATCAAACGACGACTTCCGTAAGCTTCTGAACAAGTAGAACGTCTCTAGGACAGAACAAAGAAAGACAAGCAAACAGTGTGTAAGTAACTTTGTGAAACAATAAATCTTTATTACAAAATATGTTTTAACTCTGAAGTTTGATACCCTTCTTAACCGATGCCTTAATACCGGAAACTTCTCCTCCATACCGTTTCGTTTCCTTGCGTACGGTTCGTACCGCACCCTTTCTTCGAATCAATGCCTTCCTGTACTTATTCCTGTGCTTGACGCGTGGATTTCTGAATTCCTTTTTCCTGTGCGGCGTCAAGCCCTTGTTCTTCGCTATTTGGTACGTAATACCGCGTCGCTCGTCTTCATCTTCGTCACCCTCTGCCGCATTCATTTCTGCATCATTATCGTCGCCCTGAGACTCATCCCCACTTGATGATTGTGGTTCGTTCTGCTTCGCATCGTTCTGCTGTGAGTCGTAGTCGGAATCGTCCTGGTTCTCGTTCGGTGCGACCATTTTCAATGCGTTCAAACGCTTCTTGTTTTTATTGATAGCCGCCGGTTGAGCTAACGACTCGGCCGATTGTACTGTGAATTCCTCGCCCGAATTAATCACTTCGATTAGTCGCTCCAGCTGCGGTTTTACAACATTTTGATAGTTCTCTTCGAGTTGAAGGAGCAATTGTCGCAACTGTACTAACCGCTTGACGACTGGATGATTTTTTACAGGAGTACGCTTCGATTTCAGTATCAAGTAGAATCCTACATTAGTGCAATAGGTTAAAATTAAATTGTTCTTAGTCTGGACAAAATCAATGGCTGGCATTTTGAGATTTTTTTCGCGTGCATATTTCAGAACTGGACTGAGTACGGTTTCGCTTTCGAGCAGATGCTGTTCGAAGTCTTGCACGAGACCGGCAAATTCGGGCGAATCTTTGACGAAAAGCTGTTGCTTCTGGCGCGCTGAAAGCTGACTGAAGTCGGCTTTTAATTTGGTTTTGTTCACTTCCAAGTCGGGTTTTTTGTTTTGTGACGACGGCTGCTCGGAGTAAATGTCGAGCGAGAAGTCAGCTTCGTCCAGTTGTTTGGCAAGACGTTGCTGAATTGCTTTCGCTTCTTGTTCTTCTTGTTGCGCTTGTTCTTGTTCCTGTAAGGAAAAATTAAAAAGATAATTACAAAAAAGGAAAGTAATTGTCTCCAATAAGGCAAAATCTGCGATTTATTTCAGGAATGTGGTTTCTTGGAATTGTCCGGATTCGATTGATACTGCTAAGACCGCGATTTCAGGCACTCAATGCATTCGCGACTTGCACAAACAACTCAAGAACTATTGGATCCCATGGCGGACTATTACTTGAAGGCAGAAAAAGGATGGGCACTCTCACGAGCAGCAGTATGTTTAATTCAGTCCTGAGTAAGTTTGTTGATATACCAAAAAAAGAGGTTGAGAAAAGTCAGGCGATTGGGGCCCGTAGATGGCTGAACCAAATGCGCTATTAAGGTGCGTTTCCATCTCCTCCGTTTTGCGTCGCCGTCACGGGAGCCCTTCGCATAACGCCTACTGTCGCGTTGGAGGTGTTTATGCATCTATTGCCGGTAGGTATCTTTGTGAAACAAGTAGCGGAAAATACAGCAGTTAGTCTATCGAGCTGTGCCCTTTTTAAGCGGAGGTCTAAAGGGCATAGCTCCATTTTCAGTGAATTTAGGAAGCCATGCTGATATTAGTACGGACTACTTAATTCCAGGGATGGAATTTGTGACACCATACGAAATTGTGTATCATAGAGTAGACTGGGAGAACAACAGAGTACTACGTGAAGGGGAAATCTCCATATATACGGATGGATCGAAAATGGAATGCGGCACTGGCGCGGGCGTCCTCTCTGAGCAGCTTGGTCGTTAAGGCTCGTGTCCACTAGCAAGCAAAACTTGTTAGAGTTGCTCTATGACATTTATTGCTGCATGTGTACACGGTTCCTAGAGCGCATTTGCCCAAGTTTTTGCTCTAGCCAGCAAACGCTTGCCTTTTCAAGCAAGTTGTGAATGTACACGCTAACTTGCGAGAGTTGAGATCTCGCAAGAAAGTTCCGATCGGTTCCGAAATTTTTCAGCAAGTCAGTACAATTGCATTGGATGTGAGGTTAAGTTCAGTTTTAGGAGTCGTAGTTCCATAGTTTACGTGCGAAGTATGAACGGAAAATCCAACTGAAGTGCCGAGTACACGTTTTTGCTCATTTCCAATGTGGAACTTTATCCAGAGTTGTAGTATTTTTCTTTTTCGTTTTGACAGTTCAACGAAACTTTGACGATGAAGTGTATACGGAAGAGCAAGTTTTCCTTGCAAGATTTTCGTAGAGCTACTTGCTAGAGTAAAATTGCTGCAATTTGACAGATAGTGTACACATCGCACCAAATTACTCTAGCAAGAAATGTCGCAAGTTACTTGCCAGTGGACACGAGCCTTAAGGGAAGTCGTTAAGTTGCCAGATGTATGCAACGTCTTCCAAGCGGAAATTCTGGCTGTGTTGCAGGCAGACAAATCTTGTAGCGCACGGTTTTGTTTATTTAATTCCTTTTATTCTGTGGCTCAAAAATCCTAGTAGATTTATAAATAGCATTTTAGTATTTACAATGTTTACATTATTTTCCTTATTTGCCAACCTTAGTGTTCCAATTCAATACGTTAAATAGACTTTAATTTCTCTTTCAAGTTTAATTCAATTTCAATTTTAAATAGCTTCAAATAAATAAATTTAAATTTTACGTGCTAGCGCACGTAAAGAGACGAGAAGACCCAAAGATCTCGTGGTCCCGGATGTTCTCGAGGTCGGCCATGTTTTATCTCGATTGTGGTCGAACTATATTATGCCATGCTGGATGTTACAGCGGTGGGCAACAATGCGATCAGAATATTTCACTCTGCATTGATAGTCTGGCTACCATAAGGACGCTGGAATCGGTAAAGCGCTGTCCAGAAGTGATAAAGGTACTTTGTAATCAGAACAGAGGAGATTTGCTGGGTGCCAGGGAACGAAAGAGCATACGAGTTTGCGAGATCGGTATCGAATGGTAAGGTTGAGGAAGATGTTTGTCCACCGATATGCGGCATTAAAGCGACAATTGGTGAACGCTCTAAAAAGACGGCCGACTCTAGGTGGACAGGGCTGGCAAGTTACAGAATTTCTAGATGCCTGTTTCCCGAGCTGGATAGTCAAAAAACTAAGAATATATTGACTTGGGATGGAGGAAAACTGTTACTGCTCGTTGGGGCACTGACGGGGGTATGCTGAGGGAATACGCTATGCGATTAGGGATAGGTTAGGTTAGGTTGCAGTGGCGGCCAAAGGCGTCACATATACCCACGAGGGTTTATAGTGATACCACATAAAAGTGGGAACCCAATGTACTTATGGTAGGTGCGCTTGCGTTTCGATCTGTCTTGAGAGCTCCTCTTTTAATTCGAAGGTCCCTGTAACAGGAGTGCGCTACCAGGAGTTTAGTTCTTTCTTTATTAAGATTGCTCCATATTTGTTTCGTGGTTCTGGAGGATGATGAAGCTCGCCACCTGGCCCCGGACAGGCTTACCATCTTTTTTTTAGTGAGTTGTAAATGACGTTAAGAGGCGGTGGTACCGAAACCACGGTTTTTTGCTCAAGGTTAGCACCTTTTTTTGGCAAGATCATCCGCGAGTTCATTTCCTAAAAACCCAACAGAGTTCCACTTTCCTATTTGAGCACAGTTCCTGTAAAGCGCGTCGACAGTTAAGTACTGCCTTGGATTTGATAGTGCAGGACTGCAAAGCCATTAAGGCTGCTTAGCTATTCTGTATAGATCAAAACTGCACTATTCCTTTTCCGCGATTTGTGAGCTAATTTTGCCGCCTTCTGAATCGCAACTACCTCCGCTTGGAAAATACTGCAATTATTCGGCAGCCTGTAGCAAGAGTTTGTTGGAAGATCAAGTGAGTGCACGGCTGCACTCACTCCGCCCTCCATCTTAGAACCGTCAGTATAGATATTAATTGACCCTGCAGAGTCACCGGTTCTAACCTCCCAGAATTCTCTGCTTGGTATACTTATGGCGAACTTCCTGTCAAACCAGAGCTTAGGATCTGTGTAGTTCGTAGTCCCTGTTGTAGGTAGGCTGATGTATATGTTTTGAGCTGGTTTGACTTTCTGAGTCTTATGCTATGTTCAGACTATGCGTTTCAAACGCATTCAAGTAGGTAAATTTAACATGTAAAAAAAGTAGTGATCAGACTAGGCAACTCATTTTATTTTTATAGAAGATAGCTTGATGTGATTTGTTTTGACAAGTAGATATTCAGCTGTGTTTCATTATCAAATTTATGCCTTCTAAATTGTTTGAAACAAATTAGTTGGTGTAGCAGTAATTAAAAGAGAATTTATTAGCTAATGCTGTCGTTGCACAAGCACAAAATTGAGTTTCTACAGCATTTCAAAGTTTGTTCCAAAGTTTACTTCGATTTCCGCGAGGGTCGCAGTATATGTTTTCGGTAAAATGCGTCCTAGCTACGTGTTTTCGTAATAGCCTTCGGGAAGTGTTTTCAGCGCATTTAACTCGTTTTAAACGCGTCAATATCGTAGTCTGTACATAGCATTAGGGCGCATTTGCATGCTACGTATTTTGCGAACAGGTTAATTGGTGGCAGAGAAAGAAGGACGTTGAGCGAGTCCGAGGAGGTGTTCCGAAGGGCCCAGACAAGCCTGTCTCTGCACCTTTACCAAATTACTCCTGTAAGTTACTTTGTCGAGTACTGGCCACCAATTAGCAGACCCTATAAAAGAATTGGCCTAGCTACAGCCGTGTAGATCCAGTAAATGATCTTTGGCTCTAAATCCCACCTCCTACCGAACATTCTCTTGCACGCGTAGAAAGCGATGGTTGCCTTAGATACTCGTTCTTCCGTATTGAGTTTCCGTGACAGCTTGCTGTTTAGGATTACTCTTAGATATCTGGCATGGCCATTTAGGGTTAGCTCAGTGTTACCCATCTTAGGTAGCTTAAACTGTTGAGTCTTTGTTCTCCTAGTAAAAAGAACCATTTCCGTTTTTGAAGGATTAACGTTAGGCCCTCTGGTTCTAGACCAGTGTAGTAGCTTATTAAGAGCTCGCGTCGTAAGCTCCGACAGCGTGTTTGTGTACCTACCTGATGCTAGGATCACCCCGTCATCGGCATAGGCTACAACATCCACTCCCGAGAGTATCGACAAAAGTGGTGATAATACCCCTCCTTGTGGAGTACCTTTATTAGTAATTTCAAAGGAACGAGCACTACCCCATTCCGACGATATAGACCTACTTCTAAGCAGTGTTTCGATCCATTTAGGGATAGTGAAGACGGACATGTGTAGGTTCTGACATGATCTGTATGCTGTGGAGGGCATCACTCACATTCTGTGAGAATGCCCAGGGATCGCTGAAAGGCGTTTGAGATGGTTGGGTAGTCTTTTCTTGCAGAGCATCGAGGGTTTGAGGTCGTTAGGGTATGATAAACTGGTCAGGTTCTGCAGGGAATGGCAGTGTTTTTGAGGTGATGCTCATGAGGACCTGAAGCGATCGCAATAGGCCCGTATGGCCCCTTCTTAAAACTAAATCTAAAGTCAATCGTCCGGTACCTTTTTTAGGGCCTTTTGATTATTCAGCAGACAGAAGAAAAGTACTTGGGTTTGAACTTTTTTCAGGGCTTTCAGTTCGGTTCTGGTCTTGAGTTTTTTCTAACAAAATAAGCGGATTGAGACCCTTTATCAGGCAAAGCAGAAAACTTTGGAAAGCCTAGGGTCACTCGGCTGAGCAGACGGAAATCAATCAAACGCTGGAAAATGAAGTCATCGCTTACCTTCTCATTGTACGTGCTGTAGTCCTGATCCACGAAGTCCGTGTTGTAGTAGGCCGAACGTTTCTTTCCCCACGCCTTCTCATCCGGAATCCCGTCGTATTCGTTGCCACCCTCAATGTCGCTGTCCTCAATTGCGTCGCCTTCATCCTCCGACTCGGTTTCATCGAACGCAAGAACTGCTTGGTCGTCGTCGTCGTCCCGAACGCGTTTCTGGCGCACTTGAGCAATTAGCTCCTTCTCCTCCGCATTGAATTCGTCCTCCGAATCGGACGGCTCGTAATCGTCGTCATTTTGAATTTGTATTTTATCCGCCATCGTTCGAACCGTAAACTCGAAAACTTTTTCAGTTTTTGGTTTTCCACTCGACCGCAAATGTCACAGCGACAAGCACGTGTCAAGTTTTCGGGCTGCAAGAAGTTGCGAAATTTAGTTTCGGTGAAATACGTCAGAGGGCCTTGTGGTGTTTTGAAGAAAGAAAAAAGTTTGTTTTGATTGAAACTGTCAAACTGAGTTGTCAAACACACGTGCGCCGTACGGCATTCAAACGCAAGTAACCTCTAGAAAAATTGAAAAATCGTGAAAAAAATGGGTAAATTTCGTTCGAAACTAAAACGACGGGCGAAAGGCAAGAATTGGCCCAAGGGGCACTCGTCCACTTCGAATCCAACAAACATGAAACATCGTATGAAAGCAAAGTCGCGTTTTTTTCAACCGAACCTAAGCTTAGGTAAGTCCTTCCCGAAATGTTTACCGACATCCTAAGATAAGCGCTTCCTCTCAGCTCCTGCTGCGGCTCCGGACGGTTTAAAATCCGGCTTAACATTGGACGCGATCCTGAAACACGACGCCCGGCAAATGTACGCAAGCGACAAAGACGAGCCCACGGTCAACGACATCGCCGGTAGCTTGCGTTCGTTCAGCCTCGACGACGGTGACGACGTGATGTCCGAATCGCAGGGTGGAACGTTCAAAACCTTCCGAACGTTCGCCTCGAACTACAGCTCGTGCTCGAATCTAAGCTTCAAGAAGTTGCTGAACGGTTTCCGGACCACGTCGCACCTCCACAAGGAAATGCTGGCCATCCTGACCGCGCTGACCGAAATCATCAAGGAACGCAAAGGCACCGAGTCGTCCACCGAGTACTTCTTGCTGCTCATGCAGACTATCGACGCCAGCCAGGAGGAGTCGGAGATTGTGGCCAGTGTCAGTCTGCTCGCGATGGGAATTAAAACGGTTCCGGTTCCGGTTTTGCGGCGCAAGTTCTCCGAAACGGCACAAACGTTGATGGAACTATTACAACGGTTTGTGGACTCGGATAATTTGATTGTGATTCGTTACGTGAGTATTTAATTGGTCGCGCCACGGAAGGGTTATTAACGTAAAAGATTTTCAGATCATCGGAAGCCTGTCGGTGCTATTGCGAGCACAGGACCACAGTTCGTGGTCGTATTCTTCTACCATGAAGTACTTCGACGCCTTGCTCCACTTTACAATCCACTCCAAACCTAAAGTAAGTTTCTATTCGTCGCCTAAATACGACCACGCCACTTATCGTCCACTTCGTTAAAATTTTCAGATCCGTAAGGCCGCGCAGCATGCAGTCGTCTCAATAATCCACGGCAGCACATTCATGATCCCGAAAAAGCCCGAAGATGACGACAACGACGACGTTCAAACAGAACCCGTTCCGCCACAAGTCCTCTTTCACCCGGCCAGCAACCGGGTCACAAAATTTTGCCTGAATCAGTTCAAGCCCGAGAACCTGGCCAATTCGCAAACGCTCGTCCTGCATACAATCGGTCTGCTGCGCGACACAATGAGCGGCATGAAAAGCAACGATATCCGCACGGTTTGCGAGAGTTTACTCTCGATAATGACCGCATCGAACGTCCTGCTCCGGACGAATTGTTTCCAGACGTTTCACGTATTCTTCTTGTCGCGATCGCGAAATATCACAGCCGAGTTGTGCGGAAAACTGCTCTCGGCTATTTACGAATATCGGCCTGATCGTTCGGACGCACGACAAACTTTAGCGTGGTTGACCGTTTTGAAGGAGGGACATATTCATTTGGCCGCACTCGATTTGACCATGTGCTCGGGGTTCCTGCCGAAATTTGTCGATGTGTGCTCAAACGATTTGTGGATGTCGGACAAGTCGGAGATTGTAACGGGCGCGTCGAATGCCATGAAGGAAATTCTCCACGAATGCGTGCGACCTGCATGCGCAACGCCCGAGTTATGTGAACAACATCGCGTTCCTATTACCAAGGTGATAAGCGTTACCGCCAAGGCTCTGTCCGCACCGTTTGGAGATGTCGCAAAATACGTGATTTTGACGTTCGCCGTTGTCTTCGAAGTAACCGGTCCGAAATTCGCGGAAGCTTTGCATCTGCCGATCGCAACGCTCGGCAATCGCTACGATACGAACAGTGCACTCCGATTGGCGCTCGAGCACGCCATCATAACGGCAATTCAATTTATCGGCGTCGATAACGTGCTTAAAGCAATTCCGCTTGCCAGTCCAAAAGGCGAAGTACTGATCGAAAAATCCTGGCTACTTCCCTTACTCCGCGAGGGTATAAACGGCTCGACGTTCGAATTCTTTGCCAGCTACATCCTAAAGCTAGCTCTCGACTGTAACACAAAATGGCACAAGTACAAGGACGAAGGCAGCACATCAAATGCCTACACGTACGAACTTCTTTGTTGTCAGCTCTGGGGTCTATTTCCGGGTTTCTGTCGCGACCCAAAAGACTTCAGCAACTTCAAACTAATCGCAAAAACTCTCGGTACAGCACTCGCCGACAATCCCGAATTTCGTGCACCGATTCTCGACGGCTTGCACGAATTGATCACGAACACAAACGTCGAAAATGTCCAGGAGATTGCAAAGTACGCGAAAAATTTCGTACCGCGTCTCTTTAATGTTTACACGCAGAAGCCGGAGGGTACGTACGAGAGTGAGTTGCGGGCGAAAATTCTCGAAACAATAAAAGATTTTCTGACCATCACCGCGGACGAGACGCTTCGCGAACTTTTCGAAACGGCCAACAAACAGTTGAAAACTATGCCGGCTGGAAATTTCGCTAGCGAAGCTGTTACGGATGCTGCACACTTGCTGGTTGTCTATCAGAACTCGCCGACTATTAAGAAATTTTACGAGAAATTTATCGTGCCGATTGTTAAAGATACGCGATCGAAAGTTGTCGCCAAGGACGATCAGAAGCTGAAGAAGCAGCAACGCAAGGCTTATGAGTAAGTAGACTTTTTTTCCGAAACTATTTTTGTTTGTTGTTATTTCGGTTTTAAAAAAAATAACCAAAGGTTCCCAACCGTGCTTGTTGTATTATGATGTGGGGAAGACACGCAGAAAAACAGCGCGTCTTGAGCATTCAGGACAATCCCCCAATGTCTACCCGAACTTTTCGGTCCTCCTCAAGAGCTCAGGTAGGGAGCACGTAACGTAACGTAACTGACGATCGTAGAAACGGGCCTAATATCTGGTTCACACCAATGTTAAATTCCCAGCACATTTCAAGCCCTTGTCTAACTGAAAATATTTGTTCCGCGATCGATCGCCCAGCTCTAAATCCGCCCTAATATTCACCAATTACTTTGTCAGCTAAGGGCTTAAATCTCTTTTCTAGAATTTTCGTCAAGATCTTATAAGACGTACACAACAGGGATATTCCTCGGTAGTTTTCATAGCGGAGTTTGTCAACTTTTTTATAAATTGGATATATGACACTCCTGCGCCAATCTTCAGGAAGTCTTTCTTGCATTCATATGTCCGAGATCAATCTGTGTATGAGATGTGCTATGTACATAGGTGTCGCCGGCTTTCAAAAGTTCAGCTGTAATTTGATCAGTGCCCGGCGCTTTCTTGTTTGGGCTGTTTTTACTTCTTCGAGTGTAGAAGGACCCGAAGATGATCCTTCCTCAGCTGTTACCTCGGTTGTTGTTATGTCTGCTGCTGCTGCTGTTCGTGCGGATGATGGGCTCGGGTTGAGAAGGTGTTTAAAATATTGTGCCCATATTAGTTTTATCTCTTCCGCATTACTTATAATGAAGCCTTCTGCATCCTTGCAGAGGCTCGTCTTCGGTTGCTATCCCTCTTTCATCCGTTTAACTAGGAAGTACGCGGCTCTTAATGATGAGATGCGGTGTAGGTGACTGCGACTGACAACCTAAAATATTACGTTCCAAATAGCCTCTTGTTCGTGATTGCTTGGTGCTTTTATATTAATAATGTCAAAAGTAGCTAATGGAGGAGGTTCAATAGATACGCAGTAAATTTGTAGGTAGAATAATAATAAATTCTGGATATTAACCAATTGCTTCCTCTTGTTGAATTATCACGCCACGCCACTGTAGCGATCTACTCTCCGTTGATTGAGTCCTTGTTCTGCTGCTGCTTTACTCTTCCAACAAAGGAGTCTTTTTCGTTTCTGAGTTGGTCATGGTATAAGAAACTGGTCTGGTTAAGTGAAAGACAAACAACTCTTTTTATAATAACGAGAAGTTTCAATTCTTGTAGAATTTTCACTTTTTTACTTTTTTTATGTTGTAATTTTTGATTAAACCGTTTTCTTAATGCAATTTTCTGTTTTCACTTATTTACAGACTTCTACGTGAGCTGATTTCAAGTGACCGCGAAGAATGCAAAAAATTTGTAAAGAAAAATTCGAATGGAATTGAGGAGCTGTTACTCGAGGCTCTACCAACAGCCTGTCCGGGCAGTCAATCTGCGCGATTAAAGTAAGTACTTAAAGTTGGGGATGGGGATAAAATTGAATTTTAAGCTTTTCATTTAGAGCTGTATGATTTGAAAAACCTTACGCACTTCGTGAGTGGCTAAACCTAAAAATTTGCCAGAAATTATTATGGTCCTATTTCCAAAAATTTCGTAACGTAACACCCACTTTAATTTACAGATGCTTAAAGCGATTGATCGAAAATAAGAAGCACATCTCAATCAAAGACAATCTTATCGTGAAAACTGTCCCCGAAGCAGTTCTAACATTCAAGGAGTTCTCAACGAAAAAAGAGGACATCGCCGAACAGCTTTTAACACTCATTGCCGACAAGTTCCAAGTAAGTTTCGACATCACCGCGCTCTGTATTACAAGTCGTCTAACACAATGCCAACTTCACAGAAAAAGGATCAACTAAACGATTTCGTCGACATGATTATGGCCGGTTTTGGTGGCGATCAAATTCTCATAGTCAACACAATTTTGGCTCTTCGTTCGATCGTACAGAATTTAACGGGAAACCTGACAGTCAAAACGCTCGAATTTATTCTGGAACAGATTATGGTATTTTTAGTGCAAAAAGAACGATCCGAAGCGGAAGCGGCTGTTGTGTTTTTAATAACATTTACGAAAGTCATGCCATCACCACTTGTTGCAAATCATTTGGAACTGATTGTAAGCGATGAAAAGTGAGCTATGTTGGAAGTTTACTAAAATGGAAGGTTTGATTTTTTTCGCAGATGAAATCCTTATCAGGAATGATGCCCGACACAAAGCGTTTTTGTCGTCTGCAAGTTGGCTACTTGCTGAAGAAATTATGCAAACGATTCACAGCCGATGAACTGATCAAATTCGTGCCAGGAAATGATGAAATTACACATCGTCGATTGAAGAAAATCCGCAAACAATTGCGACGCGAAGGCAGGCAGAAGGCGCTACAAGACGACAATGACGACGATGATGAGTCTGATGAGGAATTTGTAAGCGGTTTGGAGAAGAAGAGCATGACGTACGATTTTTGATTAGGTGTTTCGATGAGTCGAGTTTTACGCTGATTTTTTTTTTAAGGATCGAAGAAATTCTGGCGGATTCCGACTCAGATTTGGCCGATGATGATGACCAGGATGCCGCTCCGTCGAAAAATAAAAGTGGCAAGAAAAAATCGCGAACGAAGGAAGCATTTATTCAGGAATTACCAGAAGATATTGTTGATTTGGCGGATATTAAGTCGATTGGAAATGTGATAACATCGCGGCCGGGGAAAACAGTAGCGGCGGGCGGAACGAAAACCAAGAAGGACACAAATCGGGGATTTAAAACCGCTGTAGATGGCAGACTGATTATAACCGATAAAATGGAAACGGATTCGAGTGATGATGACGACGACGACGGCGGTAAGGAAGAGAAGCCACGGGCTGTTAAACGCGGAATGGAAGACGACAGTAGTGCAGGTTTGTATACATTTAAAGAAACAATTTTAAAAAGTTGAGATATCTTTACGCTCCCGTTTTCACAGACGAAGAAATGCCGGCAGCTTCGAACCGAAAGCGTCAAGCGGTCGATTCGATGAGTATGAAAACGGGCAAATCGGGAGCGAGTAGTAAATACGTGGCCGGCGGTAAAGGTATTCATCGTAATGTTGCCGGTGCTGCTGCATCCGTTAAATCCGGCTATTCAGCCAAATCTAGAATGTCGAATGCGACAACGAAATCAGCAGGCGGTCGCACCACCGAATACACTTCGAGTAAGGCTAAAGGTGATATGAAGAAGAAGGGTAAATTGGATCCGTACGCGTATATACCACTAAGTCGGAATATTTTAAATAAGCGGTAAGTGTTTTTATTTACTGAACGTAGAAAGTTGTGGTTTTTACTTGAATCGGATTTTTTTACAGAAAACGTGCTAAGAGTGCTGGGCAGTTTACGAGTATTGTTAAGGGCGCACGAAAAGGTGCGGCCAAAGGGCTAAAGAGTCGCGTTAAAAAAGCATATAAGAAGTAAATTTTAAATTAATTTGTTTTTTTTTTTCTAATTTTATCGATGAAATATATTAAAGAAAATATAGATATTTTTGTTATTGTTGAGCGTGGCCTGATGGCACGCATTTCTTTCCACTTTCCCGTCATTTTCTGCTCAAAACTGGGCGGTATCGTACTTACTGTTTCTACTGGTTTTACTTCCACAACTTCCACGGGCTTAGCTTTCTCGATTGGTCGTCCCATTGGCACTTAAAGTCGTTCTGCCGACCATTAAAACGCGTTCAATTTGTTCTAAAAGTTTGTAAATATAAGTCTATATTTTTCCCTTTTTTTAATTGACGAAAATTAAACAAGAAAATTGTTCTAAAACACATCTTAGATAACAAAATACATTTTTTTCGATCTCTTTAACTCTGTGTAAATATTTTGCTTAAAAAAATATTTCTTTTATCAAATTTTTGTCCGATCATTTGAGGTAGAAAATTGCAAAAAAGTGTGCGCAGTATCGTAAAAAGACACCAAAATTCCCGAAATTTAAACACAAACGAAATTAATTTTACAATAATAATTAGCACCTAATCTAAAAAAAAAAAACACCGCATACATTAAAGAAACGTATGCTGTATGTGTGTCATTTTCCAATCGTCGCTCGGATCTTGCGAAATCATTGATTCTTCGAACAGATCCATTTTACCGTCGCCATCGACCAGAATAACCGTTCGCGTTCGTGTACCGTAGCCTGCTTTCAGTATTCGAACACAAACCGAACTGAGATCTTCGCCCCAGTTGGGTGCGCGACGACACAGCTCTTCGTCGGGCCAACATTTCGTTCGATCCTTTAGTAGTTGCATGCAACGATCGACCAATTGTTGTTTGCCCGCTGCTGTTTGATGTTGTGACGATGACGATGCATCGTTGACGATTTTCGAAAATTCCTCGCGACCGTATTTGACTTTTTCGAATGATCGTGTCGGTGGACTATTGCCGAAACCGTACGATTTACCTTCGGGCCAGATTTCTTTGATTGCTGGAGCGTTACTGCAGTGCAGGATGTTTGCCGATGTTGAGCTGAAATTTCGTGAGAACGGGCGGTTATTGTTTTGGCAAGGTGCGGGACATGGGTAATTCTTACTCAATTTCGACGGTAACAAAGTTGTATGCGTTGTATAGGAAGTGATTTGAAAGTAAAATGTCGCAGTATTGGTCGTTCGATTTATTGCTAGTTACGTAGTCGCTGACAATCGGTCCACGTCCTAAAAGAGAAACAAAATGAAATGTTTTAAGAGTGCAGAAAATATAGGCCTCAATCAAGGACCCCAATCCAAGCCCGTGTACTGTTAGGTTTTTTAAACAGAGAACAGAGATCAATCGTTGCCACGTAAATTAATGACAAATTTTCAAGCTTCTAAAGGTGTTTGATCGAATCGATTCATCACAGGCAAGTAATTGGTGTTCTGTGGGACAAAATTATCTCATATTTCGACTAACAATGGGATACCTTTTACTTCCTAGGATCGTGAAGCCTAGGAAGGGTTTTTCAGACGTTGCAGAGGACCTCGAGGTCCTCGACGCCAGGTCAGTTGGGATAGCGCGGGTCTTTCTCATGCTTAGAAAAGTGAAGATACTGCTTAATACAACCATATCCGTTGAGTAGCTGCGTCACATAGAAGTCCACTTCTCCATGTGTATACGGAAAATTCCTCTATTGATGTTCGGAATCAGAGTGAACGTCCATCGCCCGAGGAATTTTTTCACCATTATGTTAACATTTGAAGCCTTTTCTTACCAAGATTAGTTTTAGGAAGTAGCGCCATGCTGCCGCAGCGCACACTAGGCAACAGAAGAAGGCCCAAGGCAATCCCTTCGGAAAAATCCTGGAACTAACTCGTTAATCACCCCAAAATAATCCCAAATCCCTAATAAATTTGACCAACTTATCAACCTCAAATCTTGCAAATTGTCCCAACCACTTCAAGCGCTTTCTTGCAACCGGCTGACATTTGCACAAAATGTGGGTAATGTCCTCCTCAGTGTATAAGTCAAGGCAGTACCTACACACGACAGAGTCTGCTATCCCCATCCGCATAGTTTGCTTCACTAGCGCAAGCAGTTCCCCGTCAGTATTCCGATAAGTAGCCGCAATCATTCCTTATTCCATGTTAATATTTCACTAGACTTTAGTCAGTCCAGCCTTGGCCAGAATGTTCACACCATAGAGCTATATGTATAATGGAGATAGCGTGCAGCGACTTTTTTGAAGCCGGAGGTTTTCTCGCAAAGGACCGGCGATATTCACTATGCTACTATCAGCATCTTACTCACATGTATGTTATACTCCGGTATTGAAAAGAAAAAAAGCCCAACCTTTAAATGCTTCGCTACTATTTGCATTTCACTGCCACCGGGCATGAAACGCTCCGTACAAAAGTGTTCAATTTTGCATCAAAATGCTTCAAAGTGCTTTATACAGAAACGGCGCTTTGCGATCTCCGTTAGTTATAGTTCTATGGTTCACACCAATATACTGCATTTATTCATCAAAAGCGCGACAGCCCAAAGCGGGCCTGGCATCCTAAATTTGTCGCCTCCAATCGTCTCGAAGACCGCGTCCTCCAGCTGCTAGTTTTTAAGAAGGTTTTGCTATCTTCATCAACCGAGTATTCATATCGTTTGCGATGTTTGCCTAACTGGCCAGTTACCACTCGCTTTGCTTTCAAGAGCACGTTTTAGGATTCTTGTGCTCTTTCGAACTGCTTTTTCGGAACTTCGCGTTAATGTCCACGTTTCATTGCCATAACAGAGCACAGGTCGTTTAGTTTTATATATTCGCAGCTTATTGTTTATGTGCACTTTCTTGGATTTCATTATTGGAAGTACCGAATAATACGTTTTATTTGCTAGCATGATTTGTCGTTTGATATCGTCCGTCTTTTGATAGATTAGCCCCAAGATACATATGTATATGTATGAAGTTGTCCACACTCTCCAAATTATACTCCGCAATTGTTACTTTCTGTCTGATTGGTGTTCTCTTTCTTGTGTGCGTCATTATTTTTTTGTTGCTTTCGTTAATGCGCAAACCGATTTCTTTTACATTTAGCGTTTTAATTTTGTCAAAATACTTTACGTATTGCTGTCCATTATTCCCGCTTTTAAAGCAACGATGGCGTCTTTTTTTAATTTGTTCAGAAGATTACGATTTCCAACTGGGTATTTATTCGAAACAGTGGTCTCTGCCGCCAAATAAGATGTCTTTCTCTTGACGTTAGCAATTTGTTAGTTCTCTGCGCAATACGTTTAGGGATGGTTTACAGTCTTTAGTCTTAATATCTGAGTATTTCTCGGATCATCAGCATCAATTAAGCGACAGCCTGATCGAACCAGTGATGCGGTTCAGCTCCCACGTCCTCCAATTTCTGTATCTAAGAAGCAATCTGCGATAACTAAGTCCTTGTATTTTGTCCGCGGTTTCTAAACGGTCGTTTGCTCTAAACTCTGCCTTTCTGTTTGTCTCGATTATGTCACATCTACTTCCCGCTTGTTTCAAAACATTTGAGCTGAAAGCCTGTAGTTGCTATCGCAACTCAATGAGCTGGAAAAAATTCACCATATCGACATACTCGAGATGTATTTTGACATTGGGCTCAGATTATCTTGGCGCGTCCGATGTGCTGCCCACAAAGTACCAAGTACTGGTATTAGGGGTAACACAAATGAAGCAAACCAAAAAGGCGTATTCATCATCAATTGCGCGACAGCCCAAATCGGGCCAGGGCCTGCAGGATACATTGTCTGAAGTCATCTCGGTTCAGCGTCCGCGTCCTCCAATTTGTGCATCTAAGAAGCGATTTGCAATCTGCGTCAACTGAGTCCTCGTATCTTAGGCGTATTATAGTGGTGTATTTCGCTGCTGGTTATAAGTATAGTTGACGATTTTCTTTGCTGTGTCCTAATTGCATTTAACTTTTTTTTAAACTTTTCCTGTCATCCCATATAATTCTGTGGTCGGTGTTGTTCTTGGTAGGCTTTAATACTTTTGCTTAAAAGTCTCTAATTTGTTAATGTTGTATAGAACTGTCTGACTTCATGCTAGTATTCTATAGGTTAGAAAAGAGATAATGTGTGCGCTATAGACAAGTTCCTTTGTTCTTGTCGCCAGGAACTGATTTTCTCATTGCTCCATTAAAAGGTGCTATTTTCTTGCACATGTTTTGAATGTGAGTTGTCCAAGATAAGTGTAATTCCTAAATATTTGGATTTTGTTAATCTTTTAACCGAAGTGAATTGCATAATATTTATTTGAATGTCTATTTTTTTGCTTAAAAAGCATGTAATTGGTTTTCGTCGTATTCACGGCTAGATTATTTTCCAATAACCAATCACCATATTTCTTTAGATCATTGTTTGTGTTTTTGGTTTGATTTCTTTCCTTGTGGAGTAATAAAGTATCATCGGCGAAAATAACATACTTTGCTAATAGTTAGTTTCTTTGTTGGTCCTGTTACCGATCCCTGCGGTATGTTTTGTCATTTATATTTTGTCGCTGAGGTAGCTTCTTAGTAGGCTATTCGCCTTTCCGCGAATACCCTGTTTGCCCAATCCTTCTAGAAGTTTGTCATGATTTACTGTGTCGAATGCTTTTTCCAGGTTAACATAAATATACCAGCTACATTGTTCCCTTCGGTCAAGACCTTTGTTTATATAGTTAACTGCATATATTATTGCTGATGTCGTATTACTCTTAGCTTGAAATCCATATTGATTATGATTAAAGCCTCTTGTCCGTTGTATGAAATTAGTTATTATTGTGTTTATTACTTTTTCCATTATTTTGCTGATTGCGTTCAAAAACCTCTTGAGTAGGCCCATTTTGACTTTTAAATCGTCTCCATCAAGCATGGCTGCGCGTTAGCAGCTTCTTGCCATTCTATTCACGAGTTCGTAATGAAACGGTTACTGGATACAGTGCAAGCGAAGTGCGCGTGATGCCGGCGCGCTAGTGACGAACTGAACGTTGAATACAATTTTTGGTGGATACGGCAATCATGTGCAGAGCGCGCGAGCTATGCTAGCGGATAATCTCAGTGGATACAAGGCTTTACTGCTACGGGATGGGACAACATCGGTGGCTCCTTGCTGCTGATTGCAAGCGGTGGTTTTCCGCAAATAGTTTGTTTTATTACATACACCAGCCGCTATAATTAAAATCATTGTGTTAATAAAAACAAACAGTATCTTACCCAGTCCATCTTTCTTTCGAGGTTCACCCGTCACGTTCAATAGCGCACCGACTTTGATAGTCTTATCCTTTCCGCTAATAGCAAGCCATGTTCCTCCTTCCCGGCCCGGTTCCATATCAACGCCTAAAATCAAAACCAAAACATTAGCCGCCCTCGCACAATTTCCAAGCGCGGTGGCTGCATCTTACCTCCAAACGCATGGGGAAAATCTCTCCATTGAGTCGCATGTGCAGCTGGTCGGGCGTAGAACTCGTCGCGATTCGATGCAAGAATCAGCTTGTAGCCACCCGGGGCCGGGTTGCCATTGGCATACACAAATAAAATACACATAACGCCCGATTTACAGTTGTAAAGCTCCGCCCTAATCAACAATAAAAGTTCCCCGACCAATTGCAATAATAGTAAAACGTCGGGCTACAATAGTGCGGTCGAATTAACAAAAACGAAAACAAGAAAATGTCAAAGAAAATCGGAATTTTGAACATTGACCCGAACGGCGGGCGTGCAGAGAAAATTGAGAAGCGATACGCGATTCCGATAAGAAAATAAAAAAAAGGAGCACCAACAAAAAAAAACCACTGCAACGTGCAGCCACGGACAACGACACGACACAAAAGCGATGGGGTGGACAACGGCCACAACGAAAAAAAACTTGATTCCTCTGCCGCCAGCTGATTAAACGTCAGTGGACAGGCCCTTTCTGAAACAGATGTTCGTAGTAAACACAGCAATGCCTCCTCCCACGCCGTCCAATAAACAGAAATTTATTCATTAAAAAAAAAGTTCGTAGTAACTTGCCGGTGTAGTGGTAATGCTGTAATGATCGAAAATAGCTGCAAAAGAAAGTGTTCTCTTCGATTCACAATGGTGCGTTGCGTGTGTTTAGCGCGATGTGCTATTGTGAGCTGAGGTGAACTTTATCGCGTGCCAGTTTTACTGGGTTTTTGCAGAGTACTAGGCGACAAAAAATAAATGAATAATCGACCTGTGCTAGCACGAGCTTCCAAAAAAGCAGTTAACGAATTCGAAAGAAAGGTCCTCCGAAGAATTTTGAAACCTATAAGAGAAGGAAGGACTGGCGAATAAGATACAACCATGAGAGTTGTATCAACTCTACGAAGAACCGGAAGTTTCAGCGTTCATCAATACTGCACTAACTTATATTTACGACTCACTTTAGTAAACATAATTATCTACTTTGGATTTATTGCCACTACTTCCATTATATCAGTTTTTGCTGTCTGGGAAGTACAGAAGAATAATGCAAGAACGAACTGTTACTATATTTGTAGATAGAACGAACTATTGAAATAAATTGAATTTAAAAAATAAGAATCCACAAACTTGCTCTTAAAGGCAATGCTATTGGTAACAGATTAGAAGGCAAGCCAACAATGTGAAGACTGGGTTGAAGGTATCAGAAGCCTTCTTAAAAACTAGCAGGCGCAGTCCATGGATCGAGACGATTGGAGGCGACGAATTCAGGAGGCCAAGGCCCGATGTTCCTACCGGAATCATTAAAATGCATGTAATTCTTTTTTTTTACTTTCCACGAATCAGTCACTCTGCATACCAACATCCCTATTTTCCCTCATATAACATTTATGACTCAGTAGAAAGAGCCAGGTAAATAACGCGGCAATAAAATCCGAAAGGGATAAATCGTTTGGATTTTCCCCAGTAGGATAAGAGTCAGCATCTGGCAGCCAGATTCGTTCTTTCTACTAAGTCGGTTACAAGTATTTATTTTATACTCCCCACCCCAATAAACCACTTTATCATTCCTCCCAAAACCTACCTTTCTTTCTTCCGTAGACAAGAAGAATTTTTTAGTTCTCAACTGTCCACCGACCAACTCGGATAAACTTGAATAAAGATAAGATACGTTAAAAATCACCTTCTACTCCACTTTTACTTCAAAAATTACTTTCTCACAATAAGTCCTGAGAAGGAAGTTCGGCAACTTGTCACCAATTTTAATATATGTATTTAGAGATAGGTTACGACACCCGATTTAGGCTGTCGTACCATTGATCATTTCAACGTCTAAAATATTGATCAATTCCAATTCCCTCAATTTGCTGAATTACTTTACGGGATGATGGTGTGACGAACCAATAAATCAACAAAGAGACAGTCGGAACAGGGATAAGGGCTAAGCATAATTCACAGAAATCCTTCATTGGACTACACTCGGTAGAACTACGTTCGAAAAGGATCAGGATCAGTTGAACTGTGCTAATAACCAATAGCGCCTTGAAGTAATGCTAGAGTTACTTCATTACGAGACCAACGGAACACTAAGGGCATAAACAGAACACGGACTTCGACCGTGCAGTCCCTGTCTTTTAGGATTATATAGGTACTCATTTACAGCTGAGTGAACTGGAGTCCGGCACCAAAAGATGAGTTGGGTGGAGGTGTTTTCTCTGATATGTTTAACATTGGCAGCTCTTTCCATCTTCCGGACCACTGTTTCGATCAAGAGGAGCTACGATGATCAAGGAGATTATTACCTGGCTAAGTTGTAATTTAATATCTACTAGGAATATCAGCATTTTCACAGACAACCAAGCGGCAGAAAATAGGGGGAGACAGTCGTGCACCTATCCAGCTTTAGCCACTGGGAGGAAAGCTCACATAGGAGCCTACTTTTTGAACACAATCCTAACCCTTCCCGCAACTGAAATTCCGAGATTCCTAACCTTCATTGAAAGCTCGAAATTGTTTACAAGTAGGACCCGATTCAATGATCCAGCAGTTATGCAACGGACCTAAGTAAAAACATACTCAGAATTAATATCGAAATACACTCGAGTCGATCCTAATTTTTTTAAAAGGTCCTACCGCGTGGACCCTTGTAACTTAATATAATTATATTAATTTACTAAAAATAACCGAATAAAAGAGTGGTGAATAAAAATCGAAATTCTTGAAACTACATGTTGATGTCCTTACCTCTGATTCTACAACATAAGCCTTTCATATAATACGAGTACAAATAACCAACAGTACAATCAAAAAAAAAATTTCTCGCATCGATTGTTGTAGAGAGGTGTACTCCCAATTCATGTGTACATAATTAGCCGCAGCAGTTCGATATCATAAAAAATCTCAGTTTAAATTCTTTTAAAGCACAATTTTAAAACTTTTAACCGACATAACGACGTCGTTCTAATCAACATTGTATTAAAACTAGTTTCTAACAAGCTTAAGCAAAGAAACTATTTTGTCTACTGATAAATTTAATTGCATAGTCACTGCGTCTCGCAACATAATGAACAATATTTTCGCAGAGAATAGAGTTTGTTTACGCTAGTAATCTACTGTCTACAGTATTTTATTAGCATTAACTGATCTTATTCTTTTCATTGAAATTAATAATCCACTGTAATTTATGAAATTAATATCTTGTCAATGTCAACCACATTTTGAACTAGAACAATTCACAAAAATTCATAATTTTTTTTCCTGGGTGTTTAAATAGTTGCCTACTGCTTTATTTCCGTAATACACTTTAATTAAACAATCTAATAATTTTTTTAAATAAATCGGAACTTTCAGCCAAAAATTGCTAACAACAATTGCGCGGATATTCCTTAACTTACTAAAGTTTCTCTTGGATTTTATTTTTGTTATCGCTGAGTTTTCGAAATGGTTATACTTGTGTGTTATCGCATACCATACGGTTTGGTGGGGGAGTTAAGTTTACCGAAAAATGCATACGAAAGTCGATCTTAGTTCAGATACAATAAAATATTTGAGTTTAGATAAATACGAATGATAAGTACTTTGATCTTACCAAATATTTGTTTTCTTTTTACGAGGGATTATATTTTTGTTGTGAATTTCGGTATTGGAGTGGGCGTTTTAGGCGTTTATAAAAAAAGTTTCAAAACTAATTCGATATTCCGCTGTGCCTAAAATATGTGGAGAAATTCGTGATACTCTTCACCCCTTTCGAACTGAACTATTGAAGTTAATTTTCAGGCGTTTATTGGCTATGGAAGTAAAAATTAAATTGACAGTCCCTCTAAATACGAATGATAAGCTGTGACTTCTAGACGACCAAATATTGAATTGAACTTTTTGTTGTTTTCTTTTTACGAGGGATTATATTTGTGTTAATTTAGTCATTGAAATGGGCGTTTTAGGCGTTGTATGCAAAGCTTTAGAAGCAAAAACTAATTCGATAGCCCGTCGAGCCTAACATATATAGAGAAAGTCGTAAAAATCTCTTCACACCTTTGGAAGTTAAATATTTTGAGTTAATTATTAGGCGTTTATTAACTACAGAACTTAAAAATAAATTGATGGAGGACCTGCTAAAACTATGTTTTTATTGGTGAAGCTGATCTGGACATAGACATACGAGTATTCTCGTTTATCACAACAAGAAGTTGCAATAAAAATGGGTTTAATTAGTTTAATTATCATAAGAATACCGATTAAACTCAGATGTATATTGAATTGGAGAAAGAAAGAATCTCACTTTCAATTCTTACTCTAGGATCTAGCCAAGGTCTGAACATGGTGGAGAAATTAATCCTGCATGGAAGAGATTACCATTTCGTGAGAAATTAAACTGAGCTACTTCTTGTTGTTAGGAAAATGATTGTTATACCGTCATTCGGAATAAGCCTCCAGAAAAAGACCAAAAGTACAGTACCAAAATCTGGACAAAACAATTTAACTAAAAACAACTTTCACATCAGCACTTCCTCAACAGAATCAATTTAAAAAAAATGCTATTACCATTTCCTAAACCAATGAATAGTACCAGTCCTCAGAATCCACTCAATTCGAAGTTTATCTGTTGTTTTATTTCAGTCAAAATTTAATGGGACAGTTCACAGACCGCTCTATGAATTTGCTTATACAAGGGCTTCTTTTCACGACTATTAAAGGCCGTATCGAAAAAAATGCTGACCGCACAGTTTTTTAATTACACACCTCTTAATGCACATAAACATTCAAAAAATCTCATAACTAAAAATTGTTTATAAAAGTCGCGTTCGTTGACTTTCAGATAAGCTTTTGTTTAAATATCTAACACTTCTAGCTATGAGAAATATCTAGTTTCAATCGTTCGTTTCATTCTGGAAAAATGATCTTCATTATCATTATTTAAATCATAAACGATCATTGACCGTATTTAGAGGATTATCAAAGGGTTGGTTTTAATGTTTACAGAGATCAAATCTACGGAATTTTGAAAACAATACCATTCCGCCTTAATTAGTTCGCGTGATCATCTACTGATCTACAGTTTGATCAAAGATCTTTTGGTTTACTATGAGAAATTTCCTTCAGACGATTTAGTTAGCAAAATTGTTAGAAGATCATTGCCGTAATCAAGTAAGTGATCGTAATCATGTTTTTAAATCGATCAATCGTTCTGTGGCAAGTACGTACAAGAACCTATTCAAAAATATCGTGTATCTTTTCAATGAGCCTTTCACGTTCACTATCAAATTATTGAGCCAACAAAAAGAGTACTGCACGTGAACCACAACTTGAGACGAAGACTACTACGGCTTATCTTTGTCCAAGTGAACCTAGGCCATTGAAGGCATGGTAGGTGAAAAACTATCGCTGGAAAAGTCAGTTGATCAAGTTGCATGCTCCGGACTTCGGACCTTGATGGTGTTTACCTGAAATTTCACCTGTAATACCCCCAATGACTTCGATATCAATTCTTTCAAAATTTTGATGAAATAAGGTAAAATAATTTGATTTGTTATCGTCGCAGTTAATATCATAAAAATTCAGTGAATTCGAAATTGATGAACAAAAATCAAATTGATTCACATCGCAAAATTAAAGCATTGAAAATTTTTCTTTTCATCTCTTCTGCCCCACAAAAGAACCGATCTTGAACTTGTAAGTACCAGTTTTTCTAAATAGTTTGGCGAGATTAAATACCGCCGTTTACAAGGTGATAGTTTTTGTGGTAGTTGATATCGTGAGCAATATTATCGTGATCATAATCATCGTGTACACTGCAGTATAAGTTGCTTTCACGATTGTACTATCGCACTATAACGTTTGACGAGATAGTTGATAGCACTATCGCAGAATTTATAAAGCACTATCGCCAAAGTGTCGCGATTCTTTCACTATCGGGTCAATATTTCTTTGAGATCGATTAATCAAGTGAATATCGAGTTGAAGTTAGATAGAATACTATAGCGCATTACGCGATCGCCGTGTATGCAGCAGACTTTCACACTATCGAACTCTCACGCTGTCGTTCTGTCTCTCACGATAGTACTATCATTAAAAACGTGACGCTTTGTATCTAAAATTTGAAAAGTCATAAAATATCAGCACTTCAAATGCAGTTTATTGTTGTAATTCGATTGCAAAGTACGTTAGCGACTTATTTGCAGTATGCAACAGCCTACCGTTCGTATTGTGCGTTAACGAATCAATTCTCTATCAAATCGGTTTTAGATCGCTGACAACGAAATTATTCGACGTAACGACTCGCAGTCGATGTGCTGGCGAATCGCACTTCATGGTGGTTAGCTCCGTAAACAAAAAAAATTGTTTCATATCGTAAATTAGTAGCTCAAGCTAGTATTACACTGTTTGACCAAGTGGTCAAATTGCAGTAATAAGCAATGCGAAGTAGGCGAATACAAATTAATCTCACAGTATCCGCTCGGTCAAAAACGCTTTTTCGCATTGCTTATTACTGAAATTTGACCGCTTGGTCAAACAGTGTAATACTAGCTTTAGATTAGAAGAAAAAAACACACGCTCAAATCAAAAACTAGAACATAGGCAAACTTAACAAGTCATTATGCTTGCAATAAAGTCCATCTCTTAAATAGTTTTTAATCCGAAGACAATTGTATTGCACGCCTGCATACCATCACCATGCATGCGATGAAAAGAAAATAGTTCAGTGTTTCTCATACGCTCCTCGAAGCACAACACGCAAAATATAGACTGGGGTTTTAATTGACGTTGATCAGTCGCCCTAATTCACTCGATAAAGTTTCATGTTTTCGGACAAAAAAAATGTATCGAAAGTGATTGGAAATTAACAATCTGAAACCTATAAATTTTTTGCTTGTTTTTTGTTCTGCAACCTTTAAAAATTGTTTTCAGATTTCAATTAGAACGTTTCGTTTTTTTCTTCTTCTAATATTAAACACACGCCATCATAACAACATCAACGAATTTATTAGATGCTTGCATCCGGCAGAATTAATTTCGATTAGGATAATTTTTCCAAATCAAGTTTTTCAAAAAAAAAAAAAAAAAAAACACCATACATAAAGGGGCAATCTAAATGCAACTGCTGCAATGACATTTGGAATTTCGAATAAGCACGTGTCGGCTCATTTGAATTTTATAATAAATGCTTAATCATTTCGAATTAAATTTTCTTATAAATAAATGGTGAACTGATGATGTTATTGCACTTTCATTGGATTGGCCTTGCAATTTTATTTCTTGGTTTTGTAATAAATAACTGAAACAAAAACGCTAAAAAATTAAAAAGAAGACAAAATGCATTCAATAAATTTCTATGTGCGATCAAATGATAAAATAAACAATCTTATATTCATGATTTTTAACCTGTTAACATAAAACAGGTATTTTTTTTAAATCAAGGACTTTTCTTGCATCATTTTACGATTTAGCTAGTTCAAGTTCGATGCACTTTTGATTGCAACGGATTTTGGAGGTCGAAATATAGCGCGTATTCTGAAAGCAAAATTTTTCTTCTTATAGTTTTTCAACGATTTCGAACAGAAGAATTTAAATCTTTAATAGTAGTCTATTTCTTCGAGTAGGTTACATACAGAAGTCATTTAAAAATTTGTGCATTTGCCGCATCGTTCGATAATTCAGAAACACGAAGATTATTATCTTAATTCAAACTCTGTATGGAATTCGTATGAACAGGAAGAGAATTATATATTACACTTCTACCATTATTAAATCTTAAAAACGAATAGTCACAACTATTGCTTCATTACTTAAGAACATGTTAAGTTTCTAAATTTGTATAGTTTCCTGAGATTATTTTTCACCACATCTGTGTAACGAGAATGGATATCTTTGAAAATCTTGTACTTTTTCGAGTAATTTTCATATGAATGCCTATCATAAAATGGTGTATCGGCCGAATTGTACATAATAAACTCGAGAACATGTTAACGTTTTAAATTGATTCGAATTGTGTGTTGTGAGTTTGTTATAAGTAAATTGTCCTGAACTTCTTCATATCAATTCCGTGGAATCGGAAATTTGGATTGAAGATGAAAAAACTGTTCGGACAACTTAGCGTGGTCAGTACGAACCATATATACAAAAGTCCTTACAAAGTTTTGGCTTCCTACATACGCGCGAACAAAAAATATCGCTAAGTCAATTGAAGCCCTTGGTGAAATAAGGGGTCAACTCGTTTTTGAAAAATACGCAAGGGCTTTCGGAGGAAATTCAGCTGATATAGTTAGCCCCTTATGATTTAATATTATCTTTAATAGTTTTACTAAAATCATAAAAAAATTCAGTAAAATAAGTTTAATCCAATAAGACTTCAGACAAATCAAATTTCGCATGTTTTTGGAGTCTTCAATTAAACTATGAAAAAATTAAATAGAAACATACTGCAGTCACGATCGGCTAAAAGCCAATCATATGATGAAATACTGAACTCCGATTTATATTGTAGTTGGAGATAAAGTAGAATCCTGTGTGCGCATGTAGTATTGTATAAATTTAATAATGTAACTCGTTTCATTAGGTGCGTTCTTTTCAACTGGATCAAGATCAAATTGAAAAAAAACGCTGTAGGATCATCCAAAAAAATCAATGTAAACGGTTGGCATTCCTGCTAGAATTCATTTGTATGTATTTGTGTCAGCTGACTGATGCGATCTGTCAAATATTTTCTTGGCAGATAAAATAGTGAACATAATGGATATTAACGAAATAGAAGCAGTAAGTACTTAAAATTACTATGTATTGAACTGATACTGTGCAGATATTTGCGAATATTCTTCAATAAATACGTAAAATATTTATTGACGTTTAAAAAATGTCAAATGTTGCAGGGCCACAACTGTGAAAATGCGAAAATTTTGTTGAATTTAGAAGCAGCTTTATGGTTCAACTATGATCCCATTTCAATGTTGGATCTTCTCAGTTGTTGTTGTTTTCAATGTAAAATAAATGATCTTGATCGTGATCCAGTTGAAAAAAACACACCTATTAACAATATTTATTGCAAAATAATGATAAACTATTAACTGCTATTACTTTTTTATACAATTAATATTCTTAAACCAAAATATAAATCAATAATACTTTTTTAATTGATAGAGTTAAAAAAAAATTATTTAAGAAATTTATGTTTTCAATTGAATTGATTGACTGCCAATATCGTAATGAGAAAAACCGATTTTTTTTATCTTTTATAAAATTACAGTCGACTCCGATTTATGATAAAAAATATGTTGACAAAAATAACAACAAAATTGACAGTGGCGACGGTAATGCCCCACGCCATTACAGTATGTCCTTAATGGGAGTCCTTACTATTTAGTTGCTACTCGAAACTAAAAGACAATATCGTCAACGTTTATTTTCATAGCATGAACCGGGTGAGTCACCGAAAACAATTTCCTTTTTAATGACTTTCAGATGGGGGTGCAGGAAGGCATCACTCGATTTCTTAGATATTTGAACAATTTAAAAATTAATGTGAATAAAATTTCAAATTCGTAGCTTGAAGCGTTCAAAAGTTATCAGAAAATATTTTTTGACACGTGTCTTAAGAATTTTTTGTATGGAAGATACCAGAAGGAGTAAAAGGATTTCACTGACTAGTAAACTCAAACTTCGTTTTCACTCAAAACTAATTTGTACAAAATTCCGAATTAGTAGCTAAACGATTACTTGAGTCATAGTGAGTTACGTAAATGAAATGAAAACATTTTAACAGAATATTTGTATGGAAGGACTCGAATGACTAACAGGTAACAGGTAATAGGTAACAGCCGTAGCTTGATGTTATTGGTCAATATTATTGAACACGTGTTTAAGGATATTTTGCATGGCAGCTACCCGAAGGAATGGGACGGTTTTGGCCGTTAACGAACTTAGCCTTACAAATTCGATGAGGATTTGGTGTTCATCATGAGGTTTTGGTGTTCTTGCCCACAAATAAACACAAAATAATATATAAATTTTTTCCATACGAGGCTCGGTTCTTTGCGTTATAAACTTTTGGAGTGTATTAAACTTATACTCTTTAATTCGGCATAAGGCATATTTTCAAGCATTTTTTTAGACGATACAGGCAATGCTTGTTTGTTTTATTTGATTTTTATATAATAATACAACATCTCAACTATATTTTCCCACAATTATTATTTCAAAATATTTATAAATAAGCCTTTGGCAGCAAATTTCCACAGGCACGTCGGAAAAAAAGTGCCCAAAAAAAGTTTAAAAACCTAATTTTTACCACTTCTTTTTTTACAGATTGAAGATCTGCAAACGCTACTGAACGAGATATTTATCTAATCTGAAGGATCAACAAGACAGGTAAGTCCTATAAGATTAAGCTATCGATACGATCAGAACGATTGTTAATATTTGGAATCTTTTCATACAAATCAATTCATTAATTTCGGTCGGAATGAACAAATAAGTTCTTTGAAGTCTTTTGATTTGAATACTTAAAGTCGGATATTTCTGAAAGGCGAAATAGTTTTTCTCAATATAGGATCTGTCGAAATGTATGTAAAATGTAGTCTGATGCAGAATATGGTGTAATCTGCAGGGTAATCTGTTACAAAAGTCCAGAAATTTTACTACAAAGTGTTCGACTATAGAAAGTGAGTTTTGTCAAACGATGTTTTCCAAAAACTTTTAATAAGAGAACGTTGCGTCGATACTAAAACAAAGAATAAAATTAAAAAAACGTTAAGCGTTAATTAATAAAATTTAATTTTAAGATGTCGTCATGTTTTGAACAAATTTAAAAAAAAAAAAACGGTTCAATATTTAAAGAGAAAGAACGTTACACATAAATTAACGATTTAAAAATCTAAGAAAAAAAAATTAAACAAAGAAAAAACTTTAAACTACCTTATTTAATTTTAACTTCTCACTTAAAATATACTGTGAAAACATTCACCAAAAACTAATTTAATTTTTTTTTGAGAAAAATGTCAGAAAATACGATAAAAAATTAAAAAAAAAATCAGTTTAAAAAATGTACCAAACAAAATTAATTTTTTTATGAAAAACTCATTCAACGAAATTTATCAAAAATACAAAACAAAATAATATAAAAAAAAGAAAAACGAATTAGAACAGAAAGGATCGTGAAAACCTGTGAAAGGAAAAACCCATGCAATATCTAATCAGACCTACAACATTCGACGATTGAAAACGTATACCATCCCCTTACATAACTGATTTCCAATTTCACTATACCTTCCTGAAAACATGTTCACTCTCGTTAAATTACCTTAAGGTATGAATCTTGAAAAATACTGGATTTGATTTTTCAGCGAATTTATAACAAAATCAGCAGTTTGATATCTTATCAGCCTAAGAGATATGGTTGGATTCGTGAAAACGTGTGCAAATACTGAGGCGATTATATAAAAAGCTCGTGATAGTTAATACCAATTTAATATCTCATCAAACTTAAGAGTCATGCGGGAAGTCGTATACGACCTCCTTACACTCCCTATACAACTGTATACAACTCCCTAGGTTGTATATCGAAAAAACTAAACTAAACTCATGTAAAAAATCGGATTTAAAAATCAATTTGATATTTAATCAAACCTAAAATAGAGATGGAACGTATACAAATCCGCGGTCAAATATAAAAAAATGCTGATATTCTTTTTGTCAATGTATAAAAAGTCCGTCGAAATAAAAATCAATGCGATAGACCTAATAGATATAGCGGAATTTCTGAAAAAGTATACAACCCCTTTCCTCTTAGGAGATGAGATTAAACAATTCTTCAAATAAGTTTTTGGGTGATTACATAGATATAAGTCATATGGAAGTTCAGAACAATTCGCCATAACAAAATATATGCCAAAATTCGTGAATACGTATACAAGCCCTTTACATCGTCTTAAGGGTAAAATATCAAAAAATTTCAAAAACGATTCACATGCTTTTATCTCAGGAGCTTGTGGAAGTGAAATTCATTCGATATCTCAGATACTGAAAAGATATGACGAAATTCGTAAAAACTTATGGTCTCCTTTTTACCGAAATTTTTTTTCTCAACTTCCGCGACAGCATTTCTGATTTTTTTGGTTCGAGTTTTCAGCTGTCTTTAATAGAAAAAACGAAAGTTAGGAAAATCATATGACGGTCTACAAATTTAGACCACCATGAAGCAGCAAATTTTTATCCAGGGTCCAATCTAGTTCTCACCACGGAACTACTCGTTGAATATATCTTCTTCAAAACTTAAACAATATTTAAGAAAAATCCATTTAAAAGGAAAAATCATCGAGCGTAAGACGACGCTTGGTTTAAGTGAGTGGATCCATAGTTTCGATGGCTGCCACTATAGACTAATCTAACCTAACTTCAGACAACACTGAAAAAACATTGAACGCAATTTTAAAATAAAATTAGAAAAATTCGCTAAACAAAGTTAAGGCAAAGCTGTCGAACGAAATAAAAACTAAAATTAATGAAATCCAAAAGAAATTAAATAAATCTTTGAACATAAAAACAGTTACAGAAAAATTCGTTGAAATTTTTTTAAAAATGCATCGATTAAACTAAAAAAAATTTCAAGAAACCGAAAGCAAAAGTTAACAATAATCGGATTTCAGAACTAAAATCGTTGAGCAAAAATAAAAAAAAACCCGATATAGTTGAATTATTAATAATTTTCATTTGAACTTGATCCTTGGTCAAAATCATCTAGAAAAAAATCATAAAGAAGTAAGTTGGCATCCATCTAACATAATGTTAACAGTTTGTGAAATATTGTAGAATTTTTGAAAGGGATCAGATTACTCAAAACTTCAATAACTCTTCATTCCATTTAAAAAAATTATACAACATTTACGTAATTTTAAAATTTATTAAAAGTAACTGATATTTTCACAAATATCCAAACTTAATCATATCCCTGCAAACTCCCGACATCCTCTTTTTATACGCTGCCCTTGTGATTAAATCGTTTGTAATATTTTCCATTTGAGTGAAATCGGAATTATCCAAAATTTGAACAACATTTGGCATATCATTCGGATCACAAGTGGTTGTATGAAGAGTCATCAAAGCCATTCCTAAAAAATAAAATAAAAATTCATTAAACTTCTGTAGGTGATAATCCAGCCTTACACGATCGAATTTCTCATTCGTTAGAAAATTCGATTGTAAAAACCAGATTGTACTGATGGTGTCCTCACCTAAACCAAACCGAGCATATTTCTTCATATGCCACTCCAATTTCGTAAGCGTAATCAGGTTCGTTCGATCACTTCCCAATTCTGTGATCCTCTTCGTTAACTCCTGATGATAGTAGCTAAGAATTTTCGGCAAATGTCCTCTAAGATTAGCGTCAGTACAGCAAAATATGAAATAGGACAAGTCGATAGCAGGCGATCCAAAGCGAGTTACTTGCCAATCGAGCAATTTTATTTCGGGCTCCTTTGTCTGCAAGGAGTAGTAAGAAGTAAGTATCAGGACGAAAACACACCACAGAGGTCAATACTTACTCGCTCCTTGAACAAAATGTTACTCATCCAACAATCTCCGTGCAATATAACAGCATCGTCCTTGGCACTAACACACTCGACCATCGAATCTCCATAGACTTTCTGAAACTCCTTTAATCGCCGTTTAACTTCCAGATCGTCCTTGCTACTCGTAAGCGTCGTAATCGCACAATCAACATTTTTGCTAAGAAATTGATCGAGCAATTCACTTGTCCCGTCCATAAAAGTAATCTCGCTTAGGGGATGTGTTAGTCTTTGAAACTCGTCGGGGTGTTGATCCTTGAAGGCGAAAGACACGGCATGAAATCTTGCCAATGCCTTAATTACAGCCAGGCATTTTTTGTAGCTCAAGGGCGTCGGACGGTATGAATTGTAGAATTCTTCGAGATACAAATCCTCCAGGATAACAAACTCCTTGTTTTCGTCAGCACTTCCTGCTATTATTCGGGGGTAGTTTTTGAAGATTTCTGGCCGAGTGAGATATTGGAGCTGGAAGCTTTCAAAAGCAGGGAAAATGGTGCGATAGGTGTAGAGTTCGCGACTAAAGTGCCGCGATGTATTGTAAAGCTGGCGGCGAAGTTTACTACGTGGGGGTGTTTTTGTTATTAATCGAATTTCGCAATTTTTCCGGTGTTCGGCGGTGTTGAGCCTGCAATGAATGAAAAATTCAGAAACATTATTGTGCGGAAAGTTGAAGATATTTGGGGCGTTACACTCCACTAGTGTGGCTGAAAGATCAAATCGGTTCTTTGGACATTGGTTTTTTAAACGAAATTAGTTTTCGTCGTAATTAAAAATTGGTCTTTTGTTTCTAAAATTGCCAGAAATTTAAACCAGATATTTTGAACAGATTGTCAAAAATACAAGCAACAGCAACTGTCCATCACAAGCAGTGATTTTAGACATTGTTGTTGCCAATGATCAATTCAAATCTTGACCCAAAATAGGACTGGACAAAATAAGAAGATTGACAAGTTTTAAGAAATTTGAACAAACAATTTTGGTCACACTTTCAAAATGCTATAGGTTACGTCGGTAACAGTTCCACAAGAAATGATTCGGAATATTGATCTTGGATCGTTGGTATCAAATTTCGGATTCTATAGCGTGCTAAAATTAATAGGCCTTGATCTAGATGGGATTTGAACACCAGAGTAAAGACAACCGACCAAATATAACTCACCCATCTTCAACAATCAGATCATCATTTCGATCATCAGTCACAATCACTCTGTACACATCACCTGAATAACTATCACCGTTTTTCGAAGCACCCTGTACCGTCATCTTTGCTTTATCAATCCCATACCGGTGAGCCACAAACTCCCGAATCACTACAACAATATGATCCTCTAAAACTATCGACATAATTTGAATTTGGCGAATTTATCACTACCGCGATCACTAGTATACGATCACGACTCCGCCGAAATTTCCAACGTAAATGGTGCAGTTTCGGAATTCTCAAACCCTTTTTATACTATGAAAGAAACAAATCAATCAACTTACTACCAATAAAAGCTCGACGGTTTTTGTTATCTACATTTTTACGAAATCCGTTCATTTAGATATTACACGATCACTGATCGAGCTTTTATTATTATCACATACGGTCACACTTCACAGTTTATATAATAATTAACTTAAAGATTGATCAAACTTCAAGATCACTCGCTGAAGATCGTCAAATAAAAGCTGAGAAGATCACTTTTGCGGTCATAGTAGCGACGATCAGTCTCAATCGCACCTGACGGCGTCTTCCACTGAAGTAGAGTTTTCAAAAAGAGTATGTGATCGAAAGCACGTGTGCGATCGCAATGTATGTATACCACCTTCTTGTAACGGTTTACAATTTCTCAAAAATCCGTCGTGTTCTTGTGGATTTTCGGTGAAAGTTTGAATTTATGTAGCGTTGTCGTCCAACGAAACAACGCCTTCTGTTGTGTAATGAGTGTAAAAATTGCTTGGCAACCTACTCTCGGTCCAAGGTTCTAAATTCTCTTCTGGAAAAAGATGTAGTATGCACCTATGTTGGTGTAGGTATGTTATGCAAAAGATCAAAAGTTTCATTAATTTGTTTTATGTACTACATTATCTCAACCTCCCCGAATCTCACATAGTCAAAGTACCGATCTTCCGATAGAAAAACAGCAATTGCCATTGAAGCCTCCGGCGTTAAGACCTCGATAATGTAGAATTTTGAACAACCTGAAAGACTCAAAACAAATATCAGGTTGGGAGGCGTATAAGAAAGGATACCGGTCTTATTCCAATCCACAGATCCTGATAGTCTAACGTCTAGGCAAGGACCATGAAGTAGATGGCTTATTTCTAAGGCAAATCCAGAATCTGCGCTTACTAAAACTGTACTGCTCAGTACTGGATTGGCAGTACTGAAAATCTCAATTGAACAGGAATCAGATTTTTCAAATTATCTAATAGCGGCTCGTGTTCATATAAAAACAATATTTTGTTGGTACTACCCACAAGTTAAAGTCCTGAATATTTTCAGAAAATATTCATTTTAAAGAATACTTTTTAGTTCCAGTACTTTAGACTTCTGCATTTTTCAGTACTGGAAGGTGAAAAAAAATCGGTTTGAGTTACGCTGGAGTACCGATGTGTTCTACGGGTTCCTTGTTCGAAGATTTTCATTTGAATAGGCTACACGATCACGACATTTATGACGGGAATTAAGGCGATCATTTCAGAAGTAGGTTGTTTTTGGACTGGTAAAAATACAAACCATTTGTTGATATTTACATCGGTGTGAGGAGTATAATAACCTAGCATTGCATGACTTGCTTGATAAAACAATTTGACGCCAAAGTTCCGTCTGAGAAGCCTTGATCTTGCCAGTATCCCTGAACTCGTTCAATGCACACATCTAATCTAACAGGTTAATAACATCGCGTTCATTAACCACCGTCATATTACGGGCTTTTTGGCGGCATAACCTTGATCACTGGCTATTATTATCGTAACCATGAACTCGTATTGGTTCGTTAACCGATCGCACCTGGCGGGATTCACTCTTAATATTTTGATTAGTTTATTACGCCATTCCAACCACCACGTGGCACTAATCGTGAGCGTAATACAATACAATGGATCTTTGAGCAAAGAGTGCTGTTGCTTTGCTCAAAATCAAACATTCCAAAAATGATCTAATCGGAAAAGCTTCCATAATCGGACTATACACAAGACCAACACAAAAGTCGTCATAAAAAGCTTAAAAACTCTGTTAGTGAAGATCGGTTCGGCGCGTTCACCGCTGATTTTGGCGATCAGTTACCTGCAATCGCACGCTTATAAATACAAAGAACCGCCAAAAGTTTCCCTCCAATTGTATCCAAAGTATCGCCAAGAACAGTAGGTGCTAGAACAACAAGCTCTCCTTAAATCCCGATCATGTCGCAACCTCTAATCCCCGATCGTATTAGTAAAGTAATCCGCGATCATTTATACCATGAGTTCGGCCTCGAAAAGGTTAGACTATCGGTTCAATCCGGTTCGAAAAATGGCGACAGTTACTCGGGCGATGTTTTTCGAGTGATCGTGCAAAGTGATCGTGCGCGTGAAGAAGGTAACGCCGATGACGATGTCAGGTGAGTACGTTTCATTAATTTATTCAAACCGATCGTATGCTTAAGACTGTGCAAACGTTATCTGGATCAACGGTCGAGAACGTCTTCCATGCGGTGCCCGGGGGCACTAGTTCAGTGGGTGAACACGTGAAAAGCTGTAGTGACGCCGTTGATCGGTCGTTCAACTTGTAAAATTAAGAGAATATTCGATTTTTTGAGGGCCCCAACTTTTTTTTCGTCGAAGAGAACGATCATGTTATTAAACATGATGGGGAAACCGTGCGATTAGCTTTTAGTGAAAAATTTACGTGAACTTTCGTAACGCATAGTTAACTATGAAAACTGCTTTAAGACATAGCAGGGTCACTAAAAAGCTTTTATCAACTGTTTTAAGTGACCATAAAATAAGTTAAGATATGTTGTACTAAGCACATACAAAGGTCATTAACAAACTCGACTTAGAGCATTCTAGTTGTATACTTTATCACGTTCAAGTAGGTACCACCAAGGCCGCCCCTAGAAGTGGGCAAGAAGAAGCACTATATTTCAGTCCAAAAAATGTTTAATAAAATGTGGGACAACTTTTCTCAATTCCGATTCACTTTAAATAATTGCTCACTTCTTGCTTCCGTATGCACTTCCGTTCATATGCGGCTCGACGGATCAAAAATTCAATTCTTTCCCAAAACAGACTATTATGTAAGTTTCTTGTAGAATTTAATTATCAGAAGGATCAGTGTCAGTTTTTTACAAATATTCACTGCTTTGAATTACCATCATATAAATGTCTTTTTGGAGAAAGCCATATTAGTTATAGGTGAAAAATTGATCGAAGCAGTCCTAGCTGTTCACTGTTTTTATTAAATCACCCACAGCAACGATTACAATTGTTTATGAGTCGAACCAATTGATATCAGAGAGCTTTTTCAATTCTAACACAAGTAACGTTAGCCCAAAAACTTTGTCCGATTAATGAAGGTTCATTGCCGCAATCGTGGAAAAGTGCGTCATTGCATTCTACTTAGATAAATAATGGAAGTGTCCGATAAGCTAATAACGTTGCACTTAGCATTGTTATCGTTGTTTTAGGATTAGGTAAGACACTACTGAGTTTCAAAAGTGAAGGTCAGTCGGTCAATCGCATTAACCACTAGTGAAGTAGATGCCCATTGCGAAAACAGCAGGTGGTAAGGTGTATGATTGATAACGCCTAAAATAAAGCGTAAAGTGTTGGTATGATTACTACAAGCCATATACATATCTAGAATCTGTAATGTTATCACCGAACTAATCAAATTCTTCTTACAGATCACTACAAGCAAACGCTGTCCTAGCCAACAATCCTCATCTACAATTCATCGTAAAGACATCGCCTACAAACAAACTCCGACGCGAGCTTCACAATAGCTCGAGACATTTCCGACGCGAATATTACACCTACTTGCATATCCTGCCAGCCTTCGAAAAATTCCAACTTGGACGTCTGAAAAATTTCGCCGATACTTTCAACAATTACCCGAACATGATAGCGGGCAGTTCGATTCCGAACTATGAATATGTCCTTTTAGAGGATCTCACAACGTATGGCTTTCATAATTTCGACAAACCAGTTCCACTCAGTTTCGAAAAATGCACGGCAATCGTTAAGAGCTTGGCACGATTTCATGCCATATCGTTTGCCTACAAGGATCAAAGGCCAGAGGAGTTTTTAAAATTAACGGAACCACTCGATGAGATTGTTTTCAAAGTTCCCGTTCACGAACAGTTCGATGCATTCCTGAAGAAGACCGTAGACTATGCAATTGGGACACTATCCGATAAGGACGAAGAAGTCAAGCAGCATATGTTACAATTTCAGATGGTCTTCAGTGAATCGATGGTGCAATGTGTTGGAAAAAAGGACGATGATGCTATTATATTGCATGGCGATTGCTGGATTAGTAATATCCTTTACAGGGACAGTGTAAGTTAGTTTTGATCAGCAGGAATTAGTTACTTTTTATATTTTTATTTTAGCCAAAAAGTCCTGAACTAGACATATACTTTCTTGATTGGCAAGTTAGCAGATACGGTACACCGGCAATTGACCTGTCCTATTTCATATTTTGCTGCACTGATTCGGAGGTCAGAGCTCGTCTGCCGGAACTCTTGAAAATTTACCATGACGCCTTAACGGAAAGGATCAGTGCACTTGGAAGTGATCCAGAAGCTCTCTTTCCGTTCGAAAAATTAGAGATACACATGAAGAACTACGCCAAATTTGGTTTAGGTAACGATTTCATATGATTCGGTAGCCTTCTTTCGAACAATTTGATTACGCTATGTTCACTAAAGGATCAAACTAACATGTTTCATGTTTTTCATCTTTTAGGAATGGCTTTGATGACCATGCATACGACAAGCTGTGATCCGAATGAAATGCCAAACGTTATCGAGTTGTTAGACAGTATGGATTTTTCGCAATTGAACGATGTGACAAATACGTTAATTGAAAAGGACGCGTATAAAAAACGTATGAGCGGTGTTTGCAGGGATATGTGCCAGTTGGGGTATATTTAAGTTTATTATTTTAGTATTTTAACCTATTTTATTTTTTGTGTGATTTTTGTTATATAACGTACCTGTTTCGAGTATTATAAAATATATAGAACTATTCTTTGTCCTCCTTGCAATCATGTTATTTTCGTTGTATGATACGAGGGCATAGCAGCAATAACGGCATCTCTGCAATAGTAGAAAAAGGGTTAATAAATGTGTTTGTATTTTGGGAAATAAATTGAACAAAAAGATTTTGTATGCCCTTAAAAGAATTTTGTGACCTCCACTCGTATCACAAAAAACATTTGTTGGAAATTTTAAATTCAAATTCAAATTCAACTTTATTTCGTGGTCTCTTTGTATAAACACAGAACTTCTTATTTTTAGAGAACAGATAATGATATCTTAACAACTATATTTCTTAATTGTAAGCATCGGCTGACATAAAGATTTGGGGTATTTATTAATTAATTAATCCAAGGAAAAATTTTACAAAAAACCTTGCGTGAATAAAGTTACTATCTAACTAAAACTAATTATTAATCTAACTTAACCTATAACTAAAGCTTTTCTTTTAGGAAAAGATGAAGCAAGTGATAAATGGAAGCGAAGTTCCAATATATGTATATAGTTTGAACGATATTTGATGGAAGATTGTACGAGTACATGGGGATGTACTATTCTGTAGTGTTAAAATAGAGAGCGAATTAGCGGGTTATCACTCATTTGGGATCTGCGTGAAAAAGATGAAAATCGTTTGTCGGCTAGTTCCTGAACTGTAGGTACGTTGGCAATTTCGTGGAGTCTTTTCGTCGAGAAATAGAAGGGTTTATCAAGCATCATTTTCAGACATTTGTTTTGGGAGATCTGAAGTTTTAGTGTTGGCTCAAAAATTAGCAGATTCGGAACACAGTGCTGTCACTGCCAACAGTCTGGGTGAAACATTATTATTTTTCGTGTCAAAGTTTGGTAAAGAGGGATGTGCTAGAATACTTGCGCCACTGCAATATTTAACACATGAATGAGGTAATTTAGTAATAATCCGGGACGAAGTCGAAACGAATGTTTCGAGACCAATGGTTTGGTAATTTTGTCACTAGAATAAAAGCAGAAATATCGATTTCTAGCCGCTTGGTGTTACAGGAAATGAGAAATGTAGAAAAAACTATCCATAAGAAGAATGGACACTTAATACACATGTATTTTTTGTGTAAGAAAACAAAAATAAAAATTATATAAGCGGAACAAAGAAATCCGATTGATCAGTTTCAATTCCATATTCCTATGGAAATTCACATGCGAAGGAATGAGTACGCTAAAATCTAATATATAAAAATAAGTCCAGTTTTTTGGTCGAGTGCGATTAAAATCTACACCTGTAAACCGTTTCCTCCCAAATTTTGCATGGACATTCTCGAGACTACCGGACAGGTCGAGAACATAAATATATATTCCCGAAATTGGTGGTTCGCGAGTTACTTCAACATTTGAGAGTTTTTCATATGATTTAGCGGCAGTTTGTTCGTTTTCGGTGTATTAGTTACACGTTCCTATTACTAAATGGTAAAATTGGACTATGGATGGAGGATAGAGGATAGTGGATAGAGAATGGAGGATGGTGGATGGAAAACAATGAACAATGACAATAATGTCTTCAGTTCCTTGAGCTGAAAAAGTGTACCCGAAACGGGAGAAACAGGACCAATGGATAAACGGGAGTAACAGGGGCGATGGCACAACGTGAGCGTAGCCGCAGTACGCGGCTAGTGCAAAATTAATGATTACACATTCGGATCTCTGTGCATCGTTCTTCACAATGTAACGTAACAGAACGACATACCAAAGTCTAAATTGTATGTTACATCTTCTATCCCTCTTCATTTGGATTTACTAGCCGCTTTAAAGCCGCAAAAATAGCCAGTGTCATAACTGCATAAGAGGGAGCTAGGTTATCAAACTTTCAATGGAGTAGAAAGCAACCACTGCAAAAAATGACATTCACACAGATATCGTCAATATTTTTTCTGGATATAGGTAATATGTTTTCGTTTCACGCCTGATCAGTTTCTTATTAGAGATTTTCCTTCTTCCTCACAATCTCAGTGCAAACTGTTCGCAGTCACCATATAAACCGCCCTTAAGTATGTGGTCAAACAAAATATTTAAAATAAATATGGACAATTTCTTACATCATTTTTCCCCAATTTTTATTTATTTATTTAAGACTTAAAAATATTTTTTGTTTCTGGATAAGTTTCCAATGAATTTACTACGTACATATATAGGTACGAACGAAGAGTAAAACAAGTATTTCCTCAATTTCATAACAAAAAAGAAATTTGAATATGGAATTTTGATGGTTGTTTTTTGGCGTCAGAAGAGTTTCTGGTGTGAAAGTCCAGCATGAAAGCCCGACAAGGATCTATCGCTGTCTTGGCTACTGCCAATGCTGAGTCAATACCATCTGATGACAAAACAGCTCCTTCGAATCTAGTCCAACTGTTAAACTAGGTTCGAAGGAGCTGTTTCGTCATCAGCCAAAACCGTTTTAGACTGGTATCTCCAGTGAAGGTTTTTTAACTCTCGAGAGTCCTCATTGGTAGTAGTCAGTAATCACGACAGCGATCGATCTCATTCGGGTTTGCGTGTTGGTGTTCCGAACCAAAAACTCCTCGATTTTAGCAGAATCATCATAATGGTTATACTCTAGATGAACATATAGAGTATTATAAGTTTAATCCAGCCCGAAAAGTTTGTAACGCATAGAACCGAGCCTAGGACGAAAAAAAGTTATATATTATTTTGTGTTTATTTTTGGCCAAAACCCCCAAATCCGTTTGCTGTCCGTCCGTCCGTCCGTCCGTCCGTCCGTTAGCACGATAACTCAAGAACGCGTTGACCTAGAAAGTTGAAATTTTGTCACAACTTGTAAAATGGAAAAAGTAAGGCTAAGTTCGTTAATGGGCGATATCCTTCCACTCCTTCGGGTACCTCCCATACAAGAGTCCTTGAAACACGTTTTCCCAGTTATTGCTCGAATGCTTCAAGTTAGGAACTTGAAATTTTGCATACGGATGGTTTAAAATGTTTGAATTGAATGTTCCGAATATGATGCAAATCGAATGAGTCCTTCGTGTAGCAGCCTAGAAAAGTCCTTCAAAAACGTATGCTTTTTACTGAATTCACTATAACTCCAGAACGAGTTAGAGCAGGAATTTAAAATTTTACAGGAATTAGTTTTATACCAAAACCAAGACGGAGTTCAATTATTAGCGCCATCGGTTGACTCCTTCGGGTAGCTGTCATACAAAAGTCCTTAATAAACATATTCACCAATATTGCACGATAAGTTTAGAAAGCTTTCATTTAGGACTTTGAAATTTTACAAACATTAATTTTATAATAGTCGCAGCTGAAACTATTAATATGAAAAATATCCCATAAGTCCTTGATGTAGTTGCCATACAAAAATTCTGTAAAATGTCCTAACTTACTTTATGGAACTCACTATAAATCAAAAAATCGACCACTACACAAAAGTTACTACCTGTAAGTAAAAGGTCATGTAATAATTGCTTGTGCACTCCTCATTCTTTTGATATATTTCCAACTAAAATATAAATCGGAGTTCAGTATTTCATCTAGAGTATCATACGATTGGCTTGCAGCCGATCGTGACTGCGTTATGTTTTTTCTTTCAATTCTGCTAACGAAAATGTTCACTGCTAAAAAATATTTTTCTCTGTTAAATTTAGCAGAATTTCTGCTAAAATGGCAACACTGCGACTGTACAGCCTACTCATTCAGTTCAAATTTAAAAATTTGAAATTACTCATAGTACTCACACGGGCGACCCAACAGTTTTAAATTGGCTTGGGGTAGTTTTTTTACCACTTTTACGCTTAAAAGACTGAAGGGTAATAATGATACATCATTTAATTTTTGTTTTCAAAAATAAAACTTATAACTTAATTTTTCTTACTTTTGTAAAGGTTTCTTCAAGATTTTCCGTTTCCTTGTGCCACCCTGTACATAGAAAAAACGCCTCGATTTAGTTGGATCTTCATGCAAAAATGTAGCAAAAATTGCTCAGTGAATTGACTGATTTTTAGCCCGAAAATTTTAAGAGTAATCTTACAAAAATTCGAAACAATTTTTTTTTCTTCTAAATTTTAAGATCCTGTTTTGTTGTGGTTTTGATAGTTCACTCACTAGGTCCGAGCTCTCGTAAAGTTGCTGAGCATCCATCTGAAACATCAAGCTGTCAACATTCTGTCCCCCGCAACAAAGTATCGGCATCAAAATGAAACAACAAACTGCAGCGGTGTGCGTTCATTCCGATTGGAATACACACACAGAGATCGTCGGTGGGAAAAATCAAAAGCACACGCGTGACGTCTGACGTGTTTGTTTTGTTCCTCGTCGCCACACAAAACGGGGCTCGCAGACGGGAGACGACACCAGCCAGTCAGCTTCAGTGGAATTTTGTCGACGAATTGTGCAGCTTGGAGTCGGAGTTTCATCAGCAGCGAAGCGGACACAAAGACGACGTCGTAGAAACAATTCGAACCAACAAAGAACTTTGCAAATTTTATAAATTGACAAGTGCTCAACCAAAACAACGAAAAACTGAAAAGTGCGTGAAAATCTTCGGAAAAAAACTGCCGCCGCCTAGGACTTTTTGTGTGACCCGAACCCGGCGTTTTCCTGTCCTCCCAAATTTGCCGACAGTTGGAAAAAAGCGGGGAAAACGCGCAAACTACAAAAGAGCGCCCAAAAATTGTGCAAAGTGTGTGCGTGCCGCGCCGTGTGTATGAATGAAAACTCGTAAAAATCGGTCGTTCGTGGTGCCGCGCTTTTCCTCCAACGAACTTCACCCCCCACCTCCCTTATCTTAACACGACGCCAACAAAACTTTGTTCCGATTATTTTGCGTTTTTGTCCGGGGTTTTCCGTGCGGAAAGTTGAAAATTGTTTCGGTCACGATACGTGAGTTTTTCAGCAAGATTTTCGCGGAGTGGAGAAAAACTTTTGGTTTGTTTCGTGTTTCGCTTGGGTTTCTTTTATTATTTGCGTGCTAAACAAAGTCGTTGACGACGCCCCGAAAAAAAGGTTCCGTGCTACAGCAGCTCCGTTGAAGAGAGAGCGTCGTGCGTGACCCCTAGAAGACATTCGCCGAAAACCGGCTGGTTGGAGTCCACCCGCCGGGGCACAGGTAGGTCAAAAGCTAAATTGTGCGCCAATTGGACGGTTACTTGTTTAGGTGGAAAATTTCTAACGTGAAATTCGGACGCCGTGCGAAGGTTTTCTACTCGCGCGCTTTTATTCTTTGGTTGAAAATGCTTAAGGAGAAAGAGAACAAAGAGTGGGCACGTGAAGTCTTCTTCGTTCGTTATCGGTCGAATTGATGCCAAAACAATTCGGGAGGGGAACGGTTCTCTCTCGTGCGTTCAAGCAACACCAGTGCCAACTTAAACTCCAGAGGGCAATGGCAACACACGTAATGACGCCAATGCGGGAGGGAGATAGATAGATTGGAAATTTTGCGCAAATTCAATTCAGTTCTTTTTGAGTGGAAAAGTGCTCGCGTGAATGGAAATTTCACTCAAATTTTGAGCGAATTTTTTGATTTTATTTTTGAAATGTTATTTTGTTGCCGTCATCGGTACCGAAATACTTAATTTTATTTTACGAGTCCGCAATTGTCCGGGAAAATGCATTTCTTTAGTTTTTCGCGGTTTTTCTCTTCATTTTTTTTGAAAAAATATTTCAGTTGGAAAATACGGTTTTCGGAATTTTCGGAATTGTACTTTGTTAAGATCGACAGGACTTTGTGCTAAAATTAATTTTTTTGTCACTCTTTCGATTTCCAATTCAAGGAACCTTGAACTAAATGGATTAAATGCGTCTAAAACAGTCAAACTTTATCCATTTGCCGTCTAAGTCCAACTCAGTGTGGAAATTCATGTGATCATGCCGGTAGTATTTTCATGGAGTTACAGGTGAGAAGAGTCTGATACAAAAACGATTAGCGCTTTCTTGTGTAATCGAATGTCTACAGTTGGTTGCAAAATACTGTGCTTTCCGAAAATTTAAATATATCATACTAGTCGCGTACCGCGGCTACGCTCTCTGTGCTCACGTTGTTCTATCGCCCCCTGTTACCTCCGTCTCCCGTTGAGCACGCAAATGCTAATTTTATGGCCGACCAAAAAACTGTTTCATTTTTATATATTAGATAGCCGCATACCGTGGCTACGCTCGGTACGCTCACGTTGTTCCATCGCCCCTGTTACTCCCGTTTATCCATTGGTCCTGATTCTCCCGTTTCGAATACACTTTTTCAGCTCAAGAAGCTGGGGACATTGAAGCCATTTTTCATTTTTTACTTTTTACTTTTAATTTTTAAATTTTTTAATTTTTATCTTTTCATTTTTCTCTATCCTCCATCCACCATCCTCCATTCTCTATTCACCATCCTCCATACTTTATCCACTCAAATGTTGAAATAACTCGCGAACCACCGATTTCGGGAATATATAATTATGTTTCATCGCCCCTGTTACTCACGTCACGTGTTCGCAGCCGGTAGTAAAATCGAAACACATAAATTAAAAAAAAAAATCACACATGTTCGCGGTCGGCAGGATTCGAACCTATCATCATCTAATTTCTAGTCAGACGCCTTACCCGCTCGGCTACGACGGCCTGTTGTAAATTTTTAATTCTAAGTCAAGTTCATCTGATTCAACTTACTAAAAAGCTCAAATGTTGAAATAACTTGCGAACCACCAATTTCGGGAATATATAATTATGTTCACTACCTTTCCGGTAGTCTCGAGACTGTCCATGCAAAATTTGGGAGGAAACGGTTCACAGGTGTAGGTAGACTTTAATCGCAATTTAAAAAAAAACTGACTTTATTTTATAAATTAGATTTTAGGGTCAAATTAGTTTGGTCACCAGGCGCGTATAGCGTGAATCTTCGCAGGACTAACGCAATAATTCGAACATGTCGTTCTACGAATTCAAACACCGTAAAAAAGTTGCTTTCAAGAATAAATTTCGATTGATTAATTCCAAGGAGTAAGCAAAATTGTTCGTGAAAGTTTTCGACAGGAAGTCTGACAATGTACAGACGGACTGATATTTGATATTAATATTTATTGCTAATAATCAGCGTAAAGTGTAAAAAATTAGGAGATTGTCCTAGTTTAATGATTTTACAAAAAAATTGCTAAGATAAAAAAGATAGAGAATTTAATTCTCTATAAATTTGGTTCTTACCATTGTGTAAAAGAGAAATGCAAAATACGGCGGCTACAAATCGACAAAACAGAAAATTTAATATTTCGGGCACACGCCGTATCAAATTTTGGTCTAAAACTGTGATTCCCTATTCTACTCCATCATACGTCAAAACATTTCGTGTTCCATTTTTTGCCGATATTTACTGAAATTTTGTCTCTGATTACTGGACTATGTGCTGCGAAAAATACTTCTTGGAGTAGAAAACATTGGCCGCTATTCACAGTCGTCATAAAGTTGGCTTTAAGTTAGAGCTGACTTTAGTGTCATATTAATAATACGACACTAAAGCCAGCTTTAACTCAAAGCCAACTTTATGACGACTTTGAATAGCGGCCTTTTTTGTTTTTAAACCAATTACGAAATCGGTTTTTCCAAGAAATTGGAATACAACTAAGATCAGCTTCTTAGAAAAAAAACAGCCGTTCCACACTGCGGCGTACAGACAGAAATAAAAAAAAAATAATTAGTGAATTTTGACTTTGTGTTCCATTGATTGAACTGCCAAATGCGATGGTAGAACATTTTGACAAACTGAGCCTTAAGCTAGTATTACATTGTTTAACCATGTGTTCAAAATGCAGCAATAAAAAATGAGTAGCGAATTCCAATTACTCGGTCAAATCTCCTATTTCACATTGTTTTATTACTGCAATTTAACCACTTGGTCAAACAGTGCAAGCGTTAGAAAATACGTTAGAAAAAGCTAGAGCTAATTTGTTTTTAGATGTAAATTGACAAAGACTTCAGTCAGTAAAATTGGAAAACTCATTGGACCTAGGAGATTTTAGGAAATTCGTGAAAATGCTCACAGTCTGTAAAACCAGAGAAATAAAATCAATTCTATACACCATCAGTCCTGAAAGATATGGGGAAATTCGTGAAAATTTATACACCATAATTACATCGATCTGCTGCACCCACGTACGTCCTCCAATGCAAAATTTCAGCTATTACTAGCAATTTGAACAGATTTTGCTTCAATTTTGACGGTGGTGGTCAATACATTTTTTTTTGTAATCATTTACTATGAAATTTGACTGTTAAAAGCTTTATCGAAATTCTACGGAATTGTCTCAGAAGCCCCTGAATAAAATTTTGTTGGTCATAATATTTAAAAATTTGACTAAAATTTGCGAGTCAAAAATTTCAATCAAAATTGTAAAACTTTTAAAAAGTTCTACATTCCAGTTGATGGCGTCAAATTGGATCAAAACGGGACAGCTGTTGCTGAAACTCTGATGATAAAAAAAACCTTAAGTATTGTTTAAAATTTATCTAGAATTTTACAAATATTGTTGAAATTTCGCTCAAAATTTATGAAAACTGTAGAAAGTTGATCTAAAATCTGAGTCAAAATCGTAGTATTGTAGTACATAATATTAATATTATAATTGAAAATCCGTTAAAAATTGAACAGTTTGAAAATTGAAGAAAACCTGCATAAAATTGTATCTTGAAAAATTGTGGGGATATTTCTGAAAATTCGCTTAAAATTAGACTGTCGAAAATTATGCAGATTTTACTGTTTTAATATTTATTAATTTGCCTAATTTTTAATACCAAGAACTTGTAAAATTGAACGTTTAAGAATTAAGAAAAATTCTTAACATTCGCTTGAAATTGGATGGTCAAAAATTGATCAGATATTGCTTAAAATTCTTAAAAAATGTATTATTTATTTCGCTACTCTCTTATAGGACTTTGGCGGTCATTTCGATAATTCAAAGAACGGGTAACTGGAGAGCAAAATTGTTGGGGGAAAAAATTAAAACGAACTGCAGAAGAATCAGTGGTTCGAACTGATTGGCGGTGTTCCTTCTGATCCACTGGACCATATGTCGGCTAGAAAATCTAGATAATCGCATATAACCAGTTAGCCAGGTGTGGGCATTTATTTGAGGTGAACAAGTTGCACGTATTCTTTTAGGGACGTGGAACTAAAATTGTGTTCATCACTGAAATGTCAAAAGTTTACCTAAGCAGTTGATTCAATATGTTGCTTAGGCATACGCAACAATGTGGAAGGGTTCTTATAGGGCTTTTCGTGTCAGTAATTATCTTAAAACCGCTCTAGCCTCATTGAGAACAAAATTCTTTAACCAGCTCATGGGGAAACTTTTTTTTTAAGTTCCAATCTTAAAAAATGAAAAGGTATTGTAGGTAATGAAATGGTATTTGTTTGTCTTCCATATCAAACACAAACAATAGATTGATGTCATGCTTTGGTTTGGCAATTCAACTTTGCGCAACTATTAGACTAGAACTTTGCATATACGACGACATGTAGTTTATCATGTCGATCGTTTCGAAAAAATCGAAAAACCAATCGCCATATATTGCCATTCAAGAAGTATCCATGCATTCAATATTAGGCGAAGCGACAACGTCGCTCCAACATCAAGAGGATATGCCGCGAAAAGCAAGCCAACAAGCTCCACGCTGGAACATTTCAATTCGCTGTAGAAAACAACGCCGGTAGATACCATACACAAAACTTGAAGTCGTCTCATCTGTGTAAAGTTGGAATATTGTGCGAAGTTTGTGGAGGTTTCCCGCATTTATTTTTTTTGTTTCTTCTTCCATTTACGACTATCCAGGCCGGAGATCAACGTGCGAGACTCGTAGCCTCTAGCTTCAATAGCGTCGAGTTTCTCAAGTGTTTTGCGGTTTGTTTATCGCCATGTAATAGTACGTACAGAATACAGGCGACGTAACGAAACTGGCTTGCGTATGGTGGTTGTGTTTCCTACACCCGCACTATTAAAAAAAAATCCAACGAAATTAGATACAAACTAGGCATAAAATGTAAAAAGAAAAGTGTAATTTAGTTGGGACTTAGTGATGCGATAAGACATTGCCAGATTCTATGGAATTCGCCCTATATAACTGTTTCACCAACTCCTTCCAAATCCCTTTCTTATCGTCCTGAAAATTCTTCTACACCTCGCTTATTTATGCCACTTTCAATACTTCTATAGGCTTAAGGTCATAATTTATTTGATTTCCTGTTCCATGGGTGCTTAGCGTGGTATTACCGCGTCAACATATCAACCAGCTATATACTTATATAACAACAAAAAAACCTATTGGATACTACCGGTCATTGCTGTGCTGCTCCCAGAAATTTTCAATGATGTTGTTTCAAAGCTTTTCAAGCTAACGTTACTCTGACATGCAGGCTAACCACCTGGTTATTTTTAAGACATGCGTTCTTATTGCTTATGTTGGCTTGACACCACTTAGTATTAACGCTGAAAAGAATTGGTAACGACTACTCAAGTACTTCAAAGCCACTTTGTAGCCGAACAAGAAACTATCGATAGACAACAGCTAAGCGTTCTGTACTAACTAATTAGAAGTAAGTAGGTGACTAAAGATTGTGCCTGACAAAAATAAGAAAGTAGGCACCAAGAGTTTTTCTGCTCCATGCACGATACACTGTACAATTCCACCAGATGGTTAATATCATGGTACCACGTACATTGGTCTCATACATGACACGCGTTTGAGTTCCGCAAGGTTCTCTCCTTGGGCCCACGCTGTTTTCTTTTTTAATACTTTACTAAGATGTGGTTAAAGTAATGAAAAGATTTATTCTGTTGGTATTATTTTAGGTAGATGCACAGACAGCTGAATTCAGACGTGATAATTTTTTAGGTTGGAGAGTCTGATTAGGAGATTGCAACTATTTGCTTATCTGATTTGGTATAATCATCCCTAAGGTCGTTCGGAAACAGGAAAAGCTCGGATTAATTTTGATAAGTGAATGGTTCCTACGAATTTCCTATCTAATAAATTTAACATTACAAAACGTAGACGTGCTCTGAAGGTCAAAACACGGCAATAGATCAACCGCTAGAAACCCCAAGCTATGGGAGGGCTCAGTTCATTGCGATAGGAAATTGTTACTTAGATTTTGTAACTTGGAGATGTGGCCGTTGAGACGAGGTGACTGGAGACGGTTTATCCTAGACGCTAAGGTTCGATTTAAGTTGTGGCGTTTCTTAGAATAAGAATGAATATGTAGGAGAACGGTCAGATTATTCCGCAAACCAAAGCATAGATGAGATTCTACTGCATAAACCTGTTCAAAACAAGCAAATGGAGGACAAATCAATACATTAGACTGTAGCGCTACCTGTGCTGCTTTTAATATTTCTATAACCGAAAAAGGCTTAATTTTATTCTGGTTTTAATATTTCGTCCCCAAAATGGTGTCATCTATCTATATCTGCCATCAGCGTCAATTGAAAGTTGAACACTCACGGCATTGTTTTAGCAAGACCTGTTTCGTTGCGTTTCATTAGTTGCCGAATGATTTGATTTCTTAACGAACGTATTTTTTCCAAAATCACCAATGTATGAAATCTGCGAGACGATTTTGTTATTTACTTTAATATCCCATTTGATTTCTTTTGGTTTCAGCTCATTTTTGACGAGGGTGTACCTGTTATTTGCAGTCTCGACCGAAGCGCTAACATCTTCGAACAACGGTTGATGGATGTCGCTAGCAGCAAAAATTTAACTGTAAGCTCCATTTGCTTTCCTAATCGCAAAATTCACAAAAGTGGAATCACCTGATCGCACTTTTAATTAAATAGACAACTTGCTGGAAAGTTAGGTAACAGCAAATTTTATAAAATCCGCAAAATCGTTTTAGGTCTTCGAGTAATTGCACTCAAATAGGAAGCACAACGGACGAACAGTATCGTCTAATCTAAGTGAAGGAGGATGATACCATCACTACCCAATATACCGTACCATAGACAATCAAGGAAAAATATCGTCGGATTCAAAATAGCTCAAAACTTGATGGGAAGAATTTAAACAATGTTTTGAAAACAAATTCCAACTGAAGCTGATAGTGATGTGTCACATCCCATTCCTTATTGTCAATAAGGAATGGGATGGAACGAACCTGGAAGTGATGTGAGAATAAGGGATGGGGTGGAACGATAGTGTTTAAAATCATGTGATATCAAATCACAAAATAAAATGACTGATTTGATTACGAATTTAACAGTACGATAAACAAACGATGCTTGCAAAAACCGACAGAATCTATAAAGGACGAAAATAGTAATGACTAACTTTTGAAATATGCTAATAAAAACTGAATACGAAACCAACGGAAAACCTAGCCAAACTAAAATTTTGACAAAACGCAACTGACTTTAATGAAATTGACACACGAACAGGAAAGTTTAAGTGAAAAATAAAGTAAAAAGTGCTTAGAGGATAAATGTGAGTGAGGAACATAAAGTGAAACTTATTGTAGATATTCGTTAACTTAAACTACGCATCCGATGGAACCTTATCTAATCTTAACTAATTGGGTTTACTAACGTCAAAATAGGCTCTGCAAGAACAAGAGAAAGGTCAATATTTCCAACGCTATTAAACCCAGCTGTAGGCAATAATTCAAAAACCAAAATATCGTCGAAACGGTCTAAACTAAACAATGGTGCCGGCATTAACGAAAGAACCTTGGACGCTAAGATGTTGCTTGAACTTCCAGTCAACGGCTAATAAAGTCGAGTAAGGGATCAATGAACAAAATCTGAAGTCATACCCGAACTGGAAAAAAGATACAAAGAACATAAAATAGAACTTGGGAGGCTAGAATTTAAAGAGCCCAGAAAAGGACAAAATTTAAATAATTAATAAATATTAAGGTATAAACGTCTCTGGCTTCAATGGCAAAAAACAATGCAATAGATAATCGAAAAGAGTGTTGATACAAGAATTAATTTTTATCAATTAAACGAACAATCAAATGAGTAAAGACAAACATCGCTGCACTAATTAATTAATGTACAAGCCATTATAATAAAGTATGAAAATTGAATTACAAAGTCGTTTATTGCACTGGTTCGTGATCGAAGCCCGATAAGAGGTCTAAAGTTAGTTCAATACTGTCTCACAAGTCCATTCAGCAGTAGGGTACAGTGCGCTAGTCTACAACAGGTTCGATAGTCAAATAAAAAATAGCCATATCACACGTAACAAAGAGCGCTGTTTTGCAAGGGAAGGATTCACAGTTCTTCAGAGCCTTTATGTGGAATCTTAACCTACTTGATCAAGAATGGCATAAGATCATGAGAGAAGAACAAAAGAACTGTCACTACCGGCCAGCATAATGCTGTTATGACACTGGATATTTAGCGGCTATTTCTTAAGTGCAATAAAAGTACAATAACTGCCGCATCGTGCGACAAGGCGAACAACATTAAAAGAAAGAGATACCACTCTTTCCGACGCTAGCGGCATCTAGTAACCGAAATTAACAACTGTATTGTTAAGAAAAATACCGATTTTAACGCGTTTCATAACATAACATGGCACTTTCCACAATTTATACGTACCGAACTGTTAAAACAAGTCTGTAGCAGTTCAAAAATCCATTGGTAGAACGATTTTTCTTGTATTAACTGCTAGAATGTTGCGAAACATTGCTCGAATGCGCTATGTTGCTGCTATTTTACGGCTATGTTGCGGCTATTTTACGGCTATGTTGCGGCTATTTTGCGGCTGGTTTTTGACAGTACTCTATACTACTCGGACTGTCTCTCTCACACCAAAGTCTAAATTGTATGTTGCATCTTCTATCCCTCTCCATTTGGATTTACTAGCCGCAAAAATAGCCAGTGCATAACTGCATAACTGACAACCTGTGCAAGTGGCAAATGATAATTGCAATTCAGAACTAAAAATGTATTGGAGAACACATTTTGGACAAAAATGCCGTGGTGGAAAAAGACCCTAAACACCAACTACGTAAAACGATTTCTCAGAGAAATTAAATTGGGCCCTCAAAATGGGGAAAGGTCTATAGGGTATAGCAAATGTCTAGTTTGGAACAATCTCCACCTCCGATGGAATCTATTGCTTTGTGTCGCAAAAGGGGTCAACGTAAGCAGACAAATCACGTTATCCGTAATATGAAGGGAGTATCAAGTGGGACCACGTGTCATTAAAATCAAAAGTACAATGCGCACTTGCATCGATAGATGAGTGGACAATGAAATCACAACGACATTCGCCGAACACAACAATATCGCTCAGCCTTGGACTTGTTGCCAACTTTCTGGCTTAATCCTAGCCTAAAGGGTAATTTGTAATAAACAGTTCATTACCTCGTGCTACATTTTCAACCACCAAGCATCATCGGTTCGCTCCCTGGACTCGACTTTTTGTGAGATTCGAATAGTTGAAGGTCGTTACAATGCAAGCCTGCACACATGCTCAATGTCATCCGTATCTCGATATGTTGCAAATCTATATAGTAGATTCGATGTCTCACGCCTGGCTGCCTCTCGTCATTTCACGCAACTAATTGCACACAATCTATCAGCTTTAGAATATTTTCGTTATCAACGGTAGAAAAAAACCAGCAAGCAATTGATTAGACACTTTCGAATTCGGCCATTAATGCAAGCTGCATAGTTCGGTCACTGCCGTTGTTATTCTCGACGGGATTAACATTATCCATTCCATTAGCAAGGCCAACCATATTGGTTACTCATCTGAAAAAAATGGCAAACAAGCTGGGACAGGAGATAGCCGGCCACCAGCAGCTAGCCTAGCAGTAACAAAACAGCTTTTCGCCCAGTTGTGTTTGGGGGGATCTCTGAAAAGCTCAGCATTTCGAGCGTGAGTTATGCTCGCGTATTTTATTCGTTTCCGTCTGAAAGTATTTGTGCCCCATGACACTGTTGTCGCTATAGTTGTATAAAAAGTATTTTAGTCGGGGAGCGGAAAAAAATCACAGCGCGACGGAAACTTTTCGGATATTATATTGGCAATATGGTCGTGTCTCCCCAGGCCCCTGACCTCAGCGCCAACTGAAGTTATAACTGCTGCTGCTCCGTAGCTTTCTTTGTGAAAGAGACAGGCCAGGCAAGGCTCGAAGCCTGTTTTCTGTTGTTGTCAAGATTGCCGTTGCGCTGATCGTCTTTGTATAGGTTGGCACTTGGCACATTGCGGGACTTCGCTATACTTAACAGCCGAAGTGTGCTCATTTTTTGAATAGTAAACATATATGGTGTATAATCCCACTTCTGAACACCATGCCGAAAAGAAAATGGGAGAGTGTAAGAGAACGAGAAAGAGAGCACGTGACCCCTGAAGTTGGCTCTGGATTGGTTGTTTCGAGGCTTGCGGACACGTGAGCATGACAGAAGCATGGTCGTTGTTTTCTTGTCTCGTACGTGTGTGTACGGTTCTTGCCAGTGCCGCGTTTTTTTCTTATTCTCCTTGTAATGATTATGTCAAATTGTTGAACAGGAGAGAGCAGCCTGGGTCGAGCACACGCAACACCATTTCCGTAATCGCATGTTCGTATAGGTTTTAGAGGTAGACGTAGAGTGTGTTGCGTTTCTCTCTCTCTCTCTCTCTCTCTCTGGGATATTCTACACAGCATGACTCGTACATTGTTTTGGGTTGGATTGGAATAGACGGCCGTCCAAGAAGAAGCAGCAGCCAGTTGAAAAAAATCCGACCTCAGAAAAAGTTACTCCAAATAGTGTTATAGGAGAAGTCGAGTCAGCTCTTAGCCTAGCTAGTAAAGCAAATCGCGAGCGCTTATTGAGCCCGCCTTAGAAGTAATTTTATTTCGGTGCAAAATTAGTTTTTATTTTTTTTATTGCTTTGTGGATTTGATCGAATCAATATTGGTTTTTTTTTGCCGTTGTTTCAAGGTGTCGAAAGTGGTCAGTGGTTTCTAGTTTGATTTCTTGGACTATTTTTGGCAATCACTTTTTTCCAGTGTCGTGTAGTAACATTCCAAAGTTCCCGATTAGACGAACGAGTTTAGCTGTGTGAGATCTACCAGGGCAAAGTTTCAATCTACTAATTGTAAGTCTTCTAATTAGTCATAAATTGTATTTAGCGCTATAATTTTGGTTGGGCGCATTTTTTTTTCTCTCCACCACGAAAACCTCAAATCGCCTCAGCAGCAGAGTTCCTTTGTGCAAAAATACAAATTAAAATCTGATTAGAAAAACCTAGGCGGTATAGTTGTGTTGGTTTTCACCTTTATTCGGAGAGGAGTCGCGTGAGTGTATAGTTCGGAAGTATTGGTCCGGATTTTATATTTGTGATATCGTACGAGGCTTGGTTGCCACATTTCGAACCCGTGATAGATTTTATAATTTTCGTGTTTGAGGGAATCAAAACTACGAAGTTCTCGTGATGTATTTCGAATTTTTGTTCCTATTCAAGTGATTAGCTGGGGCTATTGGCACGGTAATCCTTATTAAAGCCAATCTAATCCTGTATTAGTTTTTCATACCGGCTGGGCTCTTGTCGTTATGTGGGAAAGTGACCGCGCCTGCGTGCCTAATAATTACACTTCTCTTTCCTCCCGGTTCTCTTGTGGAACCATTCGGCGTTTTGTTTATGAAAAAATGAATGTATTCCCATTTCTACACGTTACCCAACTATTGCGCTCATTTATCTCGTTCTATTCCGCCGACAATCTACTCTACCAGCCGGCCCAATATCAGGCTACTACATGCTAGCTGGGTTTTATGGTCAACGTTATTTGATGATGGTCTCAATATTCTTGAGACCTTGCCTGTGTCGTCGTCGTCAGCCATACAGCGACGGGCACACGTAGTTTCTTTCCAACTCGACGCTTCTCCTTCCAACGTAATTGCCGCCTAACCCAGCTTTTTGTATTTAAATTATACCCTCCGTTTCGTAGTTACTACGTCAGACAACATGGTTTTGTCTCGTGTCTTGTATTCGAGTTTGGAGAGCGCGACTTTCTCGTGTTTATTTACATTGCTAATGTACGACAAAAAAGAAGATAATCCAGCTAAATACATTTTATTTAAAAAAAAACGACTATCAGTGCATGTAGAGTGGGTAGAACAACGAAGACTAGTTAAGCTGATTGTACGGCCACTCGGTTCTCCTTGAACCGCCAGACTAGGCTCTTGTCAGGGAGGGTATTTTCAGGGTGCAGTGATTATAGAAAGTTTAACACACTGCAGCTGATAACGTTGTCGCTAGAACGTGCATTTTCTAGCACATAAAGCATGCGCAAACAATTAATTTCCATGTTTGGGGGGACGATAAAGAAAGAACTTAGCATTTAGCACCCCCCACGTCATTGTATTGTTCTCTTATAGTCTGGCGGAGTAATTGTGAAGCAGTGGGAAACGTCAACAGAACAACATCCAATGAGACTGATACAATGAATTCAAGTAAAAGATACCGAGTAACTGATGGAGCCTCGGTAGCTTAGTGGCTAGACTAGCGTCTGCGGATACAGAGATCACGGGTACGAATCACCCCTAATTGTGGACTTGATCTCAGAAGAAAAAAAGGATATTAGTAACTGCAACTACCGGACTGTGAACTGTGTTACTGTTGTCCTATGTCCCGGAAGATGTCATACCAACTGAAAGATTAAAGAACTAGCCGATGGACGTTGAAGATGACATCAATGTGGATAGCTGTAATTAACGATCATTTTCGTACATTGTGTAACTGTTTACCCTTAAAGGCTCGAGATCTTTTTGGTTTTTTGTTAAATCGGTTAATAGCAAATTTGTATTAACTTCTGTACCACATCCTTCTCGATGACTAAGTAAACCTTTTGGCGTTTCGTTAGAAAATTTAGACTTCCACCTTTGCACCAGTCCCCTCCCCCCCAAATCCCCCAATACCTGGTTTCTTGCTGCCATGACTTCGTTTTCGAACTAATGTTATTTCAAGAATCCTGCAAAAACTTCATCGGCACAATTCTTCTTGGACAGATGCTATGTCCCTCCTACCCCGTAGTCAAGTGATTGCCCTTAACATCGCTGAAGCGTTTGACAGAGTTTGGCTGGAATAACAAAATTTGAAGCCCTGGCCTTTAATTCATCTTTAAATGGATTGAGAGTTTTATCTTTAATTTTGGCTCTGCTGCAAAGCCCGAATTCGGTGGCCTCTTATCGCACCGAGTTATTCACTTCGTTGAAGTGAAACCCTCAGGGGCCTTATTACTGAATACGATACGATGAAAATCAATCGTAAATTCTAAATTCGGCATTACTGAATACGATCGAACGATAAATCGTAAATTTCGATCGTAAATTTGGCATTACTGAATACGATTTTTTGAGAAATCGTTAAGTTTTGGTCGTCAAATTTTACGGTCGCTGTCGACCAGCCGTAAGTCACTTAAAAAGGAAGAATTACGAACAAAAAAGAAAAAATTTGAGCATTTGAATAAAGTATACCTATACAGAAAAGCAAATATACCGTATGTAAACCTTAGATATAAAAAAAAGTTGAACTTGGAAGTTGAAAACAAAAATTTAAAAATGAATATACTACGCGACGGCATTTGAAGAACAAGTGCTCGCTATGGCTAGGTCTTACTATGTGTCCGATCAACAGAGCCGATTACACCAGGCAATCTGTATTTCTCATACAAGAAACGTTTCGCGGCATCGACTACGAACATAGCTTCGTTCCCATCACGTCAAAGAGCTCTGTAACTGTAAGTACAACAGAAACCTGCGGTTGAGACGTACCGCTCTGTCCAACGCATCACTGATACCGCTCAGAGCAGATGCTAATTTCAAGATTAGTGGCACTGATGAGGAGCGACTACGTACTTTCAATTTGTCCTTTATTCCATTCAACTTGAAAAAATGCGGTTTGGATAATCGGAACAATTGTTTGAAACTGTAATTTTTTACAATCAATTATCTAAGTAAAAATAAAGTACAAGAGAAATCCTACCTTGGATCAGGAACTTCTAATGGGTTCACAGCGACTCGAATCCGTTTAATATTTTTGATCGAGTTTCAACATCGATCTTCTCGTCGCTACATACTACACACGTTAAATACACCGCCAAATCTAACATTTCTACGTCAACAACAGTAACGAAAGCAATATTGAATTCAAATTAACGACATAAAAAACAACCACTTGTATAATTTATTGTTTAGTATAGTGTGAAGTTAGGCGCAATACACTTTTAACCGTAAAATTCACACACTTTTGATGGCAGCACTGTTTGGCCCTTACGATCGTATTCAGTAATACCAAAGTAAAATCGTATCGTAATTTCAAATCGTAACTATTTTTGATCGTATCGGATTCAGTAATAAGGCCCCAGTTTTATCTTGAAATGGAGTAAGAGAACGCAGTTCCGTCATCTGTGACATGAGATACCGCTATCGGTCGCAAATATATCCTGTGCTGCCTCCCAAATTTCTTCTAAAGTTGGCTAGATGTTACTAGTCGTAAAACCCAATAATAACCTGTAGCCAGCACATATCTGATGTCGCAATTGCTGGTTTCACAGAAGCAAGGAATAAATTTATTAGTTGCGAGTTGGACTTGGATTGGTTTTTGACATCCCAATGCCACGCTCCAACAAACCCTATAATACCTAGAGGCATGTAGGGATTCTATTGCCAACTGAGTGCTACATTTGAGCGTGGTGATATAATTATCATTTTGGGAGATTTGGAACGCTTGAGGACATCATGGATTTCCTTGGGTCGACCCATCTTGTGATGGGAGAAAACAGATCCGAAAGCTATGCATTTTTCTGGTTTAAAAGACCTTTTTTTTCCCCCAACGAGACACTGTTGCTTCCGAACTAGCATATTTTTTTGATTCAATTTCTTTCCTGGTTTGCTGTTTCTTATCAGTTTCCTTCGTAAAACATTTAAGTAACCAGTTCTTGAAACCTTTCTCCTTAACACAGTGCTCTGTTTTGTTGTTGACTTTCCATCAAAGTCAATATTGTTGGCAGTAGTGGTAGACTTTATATGCCTGCCTAATTATCTTTCAGGGACAAGACTAATTGTGCGATATGTACTCTGAAATGACACACGCTTTAATTGCTATATCGTAAATTGTACGTACACGCACTAATGTCCTCTTGTCTAGTCTTATTGGTGCAGCTGAAGTACCTGCCTTCTTTCTACCTGCTCGGAAGAAAGAAGTCTTATCGAGCGGATAAATTGGATTTTCAGGAAATGTAGGTAGGCTTTATCATTACACCTATGGTAAATGAATGGAAATAGAAAATTGCGTATTTAATTAGGCAAATTAATTTGTTGGGGATCGATGAGTGAATCATGTGACGTATATATATATTTTATTGAACCGATATCCCTTTTGATGGTATTGCAAATATTACTTATACGTTGGTTCTCATGGGAGCAAATGGGTCCGTACCGTACCGTACAAGAGTTATTGATATTGATGATTTTTCACCTTGTAACATATTAGAAGATTCGAGTCTGGTTTCTAATATTTATTTTTACAAACAAAACCAAAAATTTACCTAAATAGTTTTTGAACTGCATCGATATTCCTACTGTCTTCCATGTGCGATGCACATATATCTTTATCTGTACTCTCCCACATCCATATCCATATCCAAGTTGGGTTATTCAAGCGGAGGCAATAGCTAGACGATTAGAACTGTGAAGGGCAAACACGACATAGCGCAATGGAACGAACTACAGAATTCTGTAGCTTCGTCATGTAAGCTCGCACGATAAAAGAGCTCTCACATGGTTGTTCCCGGACAAAACGGGATTCGAGACACCCACCCTTCGATGGAACCTTGATAAATTTTCACTGGCGGTAGCTGCATGGTCCATTGATTGAAAAAGGAGGTAATGGAGACGATGTTTATTCTTGTGTTTAATTACATGTCCTTCTCAATTTGGATTTGGTTCGAGTGGATTCCGAGTGTCTTAAGGATAATATCCTTTTTGGTGGTTTTATCACTATAAAAATACCAAACGACACTTGATACTTGCAGACAACATTACAATGTCCTTCATAAGTTCCTTGGTATTTGTAGCAAACGGAGGGTAAACGTTCCCTTCAACAAGGACGAACTGATTAACACCAAGAGAAAGCGGGACTCTAACTGACAGAGCAAATCTACACGAATTTGAGCTAGTTTCGCATTCCGCGTTCCAAACTAAGCTGAAGTTGAACTAACTGATTGCGAAAAAGGAGATTAATGAAAATAAAAAATTTTAAAAGGACTTTACAAACTTTTAGAGAAAAAAATTCTGCCTGGGCCAAACTTTATTTTTTTTGTGGTTCTAGTCCGGGTCTTAATTAAACTCAGTATCCTATCAGTAAATCCCGTTACTCCTTCTGGTATCTTCTTAAATCTTAAATGTTGACACGTGTTCAACAACAAGTTCCGATAACTTTTGAACGCTTCAAGCTGTGAATTTGAAATTTTGTACAAATTCATTTTTGGTTCCAAGGAAAAGGATAAATATGTAGGAAATCGAGTGAGTCCTTCCTGCAGCTTCCATGTAAAAGTCCTTCAAAAAGGAATATATTTTTGGTAACTTACCCAGTTCAAGATATGAAATTAAACGCTGAATATTGTCTTTTAGGTTTGAGTATCAATCAAATGGAGATCCTTAATAAAGGCCATACAACTTACACACACGTAATTCTACTTTATCCTAACTACAATATAAATCGGAGTTCAATATTTCATCTAGAGTATCATACGATTGATTGGCATGAAGCCGATCGTGACTGCTGTATGTTTTTCTCTAAAAACGTAAAATTTATTTAAGTCTTCCACTTGCATAAATATCTTACTTTACTATTTCTATTTTTTTTTATTAATTCAAACTTACAGTATCATTTTTTCGTTGCGAGTTAATTTGAACAAAAAAGTTGAACATTTTTGATCCGTCGAGCCTGATTTGAACCAGCGAAGTAGTAAGAAATAAATTTCTAGTGAACATAAATTGCAAAATAGTTGAGTCCTGAACATTTTCCTGATTATGACCTTTTTGGCTCTCCTTTAAGGGCACCCTTATATTGCACGCATTTTACTCTATCACAATACATCATGTACACGCGCCCTCCTCCGTACGCGATTACACGTTTTAAGCATTTAGGAGGTAAGAAAGCAAAAAGTACTGACTCTGGACTTTTTTAATTCCAATCAGCCACATCCTTTCATACGCTACTGTTTCAGTATTTGAAATATTCGCTAGCTTATCTGCATATGGGTTCTAAGTTTCATCTTTCTAGCATGAACCGTTCTTGAGAAAAAAGACAGCCTACGATGAAAATCCTTTGTCCTTAGAATCGATCCTAAACATAAAATTCAATCAAAGAACTCGTCTGCAATTGACTCTGTTCTAAGAAACCGTTTTGTGGAAATGTTCTATTGTCGTACTCAAATGCTCTGTAGCGTAAATGCCCGTCTTCACCAGTCGAAGGAAACATGATGCGATCTTGATGACGTCAAACAAGACAACAAATCCCTGGAAATTGTGTGACCTTGTTGATTTTTTGCCCAAAATACCAACATCCTTCGAATAATCTGGCAACATCTACTCAAAGATACGTTGCATCTTTTTTCCTTCTCGATTAATTTGATTTTTTCATACAACGTCCGCTTTTATGCGTTACGGTTGTTGTATTTGTTCGACTATGGGAAAATTGAAAATTGTTGCATTTGTTGCTTGAATGTATTTTTCTTATTTCCCATGATGTCATGTGATGCACTTATAGCTTCTCTGATTGGACTTATATCCCAACTTGAAACGCAAGTACTTTTATGCAATGTTCGTTCGTATGTTTGCCTGTATGGTGATATTATGGCGGTCGCTCTTTGGCCAGTAAAAGTAGCGGGCAACGGCTAAAACTAACGTGTGTCAAAGTGCGATAATAAACTCATCGAGGAGAGTTGGTAGTCACATTTTGCTTTCACTAAAAATAAAAAAATAAAAATTTATGAGCACAAGACTTTGAGTACTCGAAAATATTCGAGACTGTAATCATAACATCGCATTATATTGCGTCTATGTATAAGCTGCTTTTACGGAATATGCGCCTTAATAACGACCCTCTCTTGGTACCTTGCGCAGTTGCGTTTTTTTTCTTTCACGGCTCATCGGAATGCACATGTACCTCTACTTTACGTACTGTGTATACTGTTGTTGTTGGGCCTGTCGTTTTCCCCTACAGACGTAAATATAATAAATACTCTCGAGTGTAGAGCGGCGCAGTGTTTGGGACTAGAGCAGCCTGGTTTTCTGCAGGGGTGATTATAATTTGTAAACTGGTGTACTCACTGTTCAGTACAGTGAAGCTATAGCGCCGAGAGAGCGGTATTTTCATAACCACATGACCGGAATCACACATGCCTATAGCCGGGGCTACACACTCAATTTAATCGAACTGGTTTCTCGGGGAGGAAAGAAAAAAGCATGCAAAGAAAATACAGAGTGCATAGCGTGAGGACTGAGGAGACGACGACGACGACATCATCATAGTCGTCAGTTTAAGAAAGTGGTAAAAGATTTCGCTTGCAAGCTCCCTAAGTATTGTGAAGTGTGCAGTCAAACTGCAAAGTCAAGAAGTTCGATACAGAGTTCCATGTTTTCCCCGAACCGTAGTGAAAGTTGTGCAAAGTCCTTTCGTTAAATCCTGAGAAAGCCGGAAATAGTTCTCCAATCGAGAGCCGGGGAACAAAATCGATTTGTCCGGTACTTCGGTATCCTGTGTGCTTGGGGGAGTCCCCGAAAAACGAAAGAATTGTAAGTGTGCGTGTTCGTAAAGGTATAGTTTTTTTCTGATGATTCAAGTGTCGTTATTCGTGTTACATGTCGTCTTAGGAGAGATTCGCAATACAAAATTCCAAGCTACTATAGTAGTGTAGCTTCAGGAAAAAAACTCGTGCCAAAAAAGAAACAACAACTATCAAATGAGCCGGCCGGAAAGGTCATCTACAAGAAGCGTGCTCCTCTACAGACCTGGCAACAACAAAACACCATCCCACCAGTATTCCCCGAAATCGCTTCTCTCACTCTGAGTCGACTCTAGTTCGCGGATCGCGAAAGTATTGGCCTCTGTAAGGATACCGATTGGAAACATTCCTAAACAATGCCATCGGGAGGACGTAAAAGAGCTCGTGTAAGTTAATAACTCGGAATCCTTTAGTTTGTTCCACGATAATACTTGAAGCTACCACCTCGTGCATTGCTTAGCAGAAGATGACCCTGGAGAGACACTCAGCTCTAATAAATTTATAGAATAGTCGGGCTGGGTCTGTATGTGTGGGCAATATTTTCATATCTTGGCAAACTTGTTGCGATATTACTACTGCCAGAGCCTCATATTATGTGTTGTTGCCCATGGAACACGATATCATCATCAGCACGCCCAAATACAAGTTCGTATGTGGATCGTAAGACCCTGGGTCTAACACAGAACACAGTATAAATAGGAAAGAAAAAAAGTATCCCAGCCAGTCCCCCCCCCCAAAAGACACGAACCCTACGCATAAAATTGCTCGCCTTTGTGTTGTTTGTCCAAAGAATCCTGGGATTACATACCCAACCCGACTAGACAAGGTTCCTCGGGACTTACACGCTCGACAACGACGACAAGAACAACGACGATGGCTTCAAATACACCGAGGGTGTATAATCAGGTTGAATTCTGGTTTGAACGGGTGACTATACAGCAGCTATACAACACCGCATTATCACACGGCAATTTTATTGATTAAAACTTTGTAAGATTGTAAGCAAAAATATTCTGTCGGGGCACGAGTTATCGTTCCCCGAAGCATTTGTAGAGGTGCATATAGCGCTTTGACAATGTGTGAAAATTGCAAGCTCAGCTCAATCGAATGTTGACTGGCCTGGTCTGCCTGGGTGGTGCCTTTCAAAACAGCTTTGCTTCTTACTGGGCTGGTTGTCATGCCTACATTAAAAGTACATATGCGATGAGTGTTCTTAGTTATGATGTATGTATGTAGATTGGGGGTACAGTGTAGGAGCAGACTTTGTAAGTTCATGAATTCGTTAGTCAACGAAGATTGTTACAATATCCAGTATCCTCTAGATGTTGCTTTTTCCTTGATTTTTATATCGCAAGTGACGGAGTTTATTTTCCGTTCACAGACAAGCCTTGTTCGTCGTATTTGTATTATTGCAGCCGAGCTTGCAATGACCGGTCTTGAGACTATGATGCCAAACCGCAGATAAACCGATTGAAAATCAACAAAACGTTGAACATCCGGTATCAGCATTTCATGCATAAAAGACCTTCAAGTCATACTGACGGGGAGGTAATTCGTTGGCTTCAATTCTGAGTATTGCTCTGATAGGGTTCAGATGATATACCAACAACCGATCCCTGGAAAATAATAAACAGTGCTCCTCGATAGAAAAACTCAGATGATATTGGAGAAAATTTATCGAGAAGGCCTTGTAATACTTTTCTATAAGTGGCTACATCGACATGGCAACTCTTCATCGCATACATTAAACGGTTTATTTTTGCGTGCAAACAATCGAGATGATGGTCGTGTCGTTTTGATTCCAACAAGCAGGCTTGGCTGCGAAAAATAAAAAAAAAAACAACAACCATGCCCAAGCAGCAAATCACCTCATCCGGAGTTGAAGCTCCTCTACTAATGCATTGTACCTTGTACAAAGCTTACTAGCGCGCTCTGAAAAACGCTTCTCGAGCGATGATGCGATGGTGTATCACGCGCAAGACACCATAAAGCCACGCTGCTGCTCGTAAGCCCAAAAAGCCCTGTACTTTCTGTTCCACTCTTACTTGATGCTCTTGGCTGGCCACCAGTCTTGAATTGACGTCGAAAAACGTAAACAAATCCCAGTCATATGGTCTACGTGTGTATGCTTCGTACTCTACACTCGATGTTAACTGGCGGAGGCCATTCTTTCACGGGGCATATTACAACAACCTCTACCTACCTATAGCATGACAAGCCGCACATGGAAATCTTGAGATCGTTGCAAAAAAAAACAACAGAAAAAATGTCGCATTGCGCATCGGTATGGAGCAGAATTATGAGAGAACCGTGTTCTCGAAAAAGCTGGCTTCGTTCAAGGAGAGACATCCTTTCGACGGGCACATGTCCTTCAATTGAACTTCTTTTCCAGGATGTTGGAAAGAGTTCGTTCAAGAATCTAGAATACAGAGAGAAACTTGGAAGTATTTACAAAACACACCGACCATTTCGGTAGAAGATTCCCAGATTTAGCCTAGTTCATCAGACTTGAGTGCTCTTTCATTGCATATGTCGATGTGATGTAATCAACACATAGCTGGTTTCAAAATTCACGGAACCGACAGGACAATTCGCCGAGTCTCGATTATAAAATCGGGTTGAGTTCGTTCACAACATCATAGAAAATATGACGAATCGAGAAGCGTATGGTGTGACTTGAAATCGATGCGGGGTCACCTTCCGTAATAGACACATTTCAGATTACATAGTTCACAATTGTTGGAAGAGTTTGAGTGCCGGTGGCTTTGTTTTTGTTTGTGCTGGAATGGGTTTTTGTTTGGCTGTTTGTTGAGCTAGTCGGCACGTCCGCCACGCAGTTTGATTCTATGTTTGTATTTTGCGAGCGTTCCGAACTATTGGGAGATGAGAATGATTTGGGCTAGGGAGTGCAATGAAGCCTATGTACACTGGAGAATGATGAGTAATTTCGGGAATATTCGAACAGCTATGGGTCGTAGAAGGTGACAGAAATATGAACCTTTTCGGATAGTTGAAGGCTGCGGGGAAAGTTATAATACTCCCACTCGGTAGAAGAGTCTTAAGGAATAGTAGTCCTAATAAATAAATGATAGTAGGTTTAGATCGTAGGGATTGAAGGGATTTAACACTAATGGCTTTTAGCTCTGGATAGCGGGTAATGATTAGCTGCTGGAGCGTAGCGGTCACAGTTAATTGGGTTCATACTGAAGTAACTAAAATTAAACTTGAATCTTGGGAATGGTCCAACCATTGCTTCACGCAAACTTATTTTCTAAAGACGAATTTTGAAATAAAACCATGTTCAAATCACGTGCTTAATTTACGGACGATCTCTTTCCTATCTTATCTATCTCTTTTGACAAAGCTGTCATGAGGAAAAGGTATAAATTGAAGTAATAAATGGCCTTACCAATGTTTTTTGACAGCATATGCTTTTTTGATGGGTTCTGGACTCTTGGTATCAATCACTTCAAAAACTTATTTACGCTGATGATAATTGGGTCCTCCGGAGCACGATTCCTTCTGTTTCTATGAGCTACGAGCATTAAAAGCCCTGGTCTGATTCGTTCTTTTTTACCAGTTTAGTATTCATGAAATACGAAACAGAATCGTTCTGTCGTATGACGAATGAATTTTCACTATTAGACGACTGTAGAAAGCAGAATCAAGGGACAATCTGGATACTACTACGCAGATTTGCTTTTCTTATTTAAATTGTTCAACAGGATCACCCCAAATGGTGTGTATGTTTTCTTATTTGAGTAAGATCCTTCTGTTTTAAACTGGCTGGCTACGGATTCGGGAGGAGCCATGTTGCAGCCCAATAAGATCTCACGTCTTTCTGCTTCAAATATCGGGGTAATATGTCCATAGCTAGGTGCGATACCCACGACCTTAATTTTTATACACTATAGTGATTACCCAACAAAAAAATAAACGGAAAATGTTACACCCTATTTCACAAGCCTCTTTCAAATTTCGTCCGAAAATGTTACGGTTTTACTCATTTAATTTTTTCGAACATACTGCCAATCGATAAAAACAATTATTTTCGTTGTACTCATAAAAAAGAAATCTCGAAGTCATAAAGATTATCTTATCAGGCCAATAGTTGTAAATCGATGACTTGTACAGAAATGTACATTGAGCGAAAAATGTTATTTGCCGTGTTTTTTTGTCGTTGACAGTGGATAAGCTTTTGAACAAGCTGATTTGAAGATATTTAGTTTATGTTTCAAATTAAACTGCCTGTTATACTTAAATAAAATACGTGTGAAAAAATTAGAAGGCTCTAAAATAAATTTTACACATGCACCTGGATGACTTAAAGCTCATATTGGTTCCGGGTCAGCATGGTGTAAATGGCAATGAAATAGGACATAGTTGGACCAGAATCAGTACTTCGTGTGTCTGTTGCCTCTGTTTGGGCGTCCATTGCTGAGTGGGTGGGTAATTCACATATTGAGAGATGGCGGCCTCTTTGTGAATGCGGCAAACCAGAACCCTTGTTGAGAAACCAAGTTGATGTACCACTGCTTTTCTTCTCAAAGGAATGTAGTAGAATGGTTAGTGTCTTTACAGGGCATAACTCGTGTGGCCTGGTCAGATTGAGAATCATTGACGACCCCTTGTGCACTGCTTGCGACGAGAGCGACGACACAACGGAATATTTTCTTCTTGAGTGTCCAGCATACTCTTTTTTGCGAGAATGCATGTATGGTATACGGCGTCGATGTTATGAGAATGGAGGAAGGCGTTCTCGCTCCCGACCCGAGCTTTTGAAATTCGTGAGGAGGACGAAAAAGTTTTGGTAGAGACTGGGGATTCGAGTATAATGGACTATGGTGGCCTTAATGCTCAAGATGCGCTACTTTTCTGCTTATCTTCCCCACAGCAAACCAACACAACACTATTACCTGGAGACCACAAAATATCTTGTCAGCATTGTCAGCGGTCAAGCAATACGGTTTCCGTTAAAAGTAGTCAAATGGTGATATTCCCCAGTGCTGGCACGAGATTATTCACTATCACTCTTTTGGATTATGTGCTTTTCTTCTTCGCTGGATTGAACTGGCGTACGTTTTTCTAGTCTTAACACTTTTCGTAATATTTATTAATGATTTATGACTTGCTTTAACTTGTTTTCCATAATTTTGTTGATGATAGCATCCTTGGCTTCTTTTACGACTTTATTTCAATCTCTTTTGCACGTTTTTTAAGCCTAGAAGAACAATGTAGACACATTATACGATTATTGAGTGATGATCTTTCACATGTTTGTGAATGGGACGAAAGAAAGGATTTGAATTTTATGGCATGAAAACTGAATGCTGACACGTATCCCTCATACTTGATCAAAATTCACCTCCTCGGGAATTGATGTATGATCAACTAGTGTGGCACTTAGCTCTGTACTGAAGATCGTATCAACATGCGTTACATAACTTAACGGTTCTCATGCACATTCCCAAAGCTTAACCGTAACCTGGCTGAGTCCTGATTGTGAGTTCCTCCCTAATTAGAATTAAGCATAGATTAGGTTCCTTCACTTTCGCAAGATGGTTTAACCATTTAGCGGGGTGTACCCTGTGGATAGGTCCAGAATCCTGCGCTTCTCGTGAAGTAAACGCAACATAACTACAAGAGAGGCTTCACAAGTAATTCACTTTGGCTGGGTTCAGGATTTCAGTTCCTACCTTCCTAGTAGGCAAGCAGAGGCAAGTGATTTTTGGAGGTCCGAAGGGTGTGGAAGTTTGCTAAGAGTTGCGTAGTCGTGGTGAAGAAATGGTTTTGTTACCATTCCAAGTCCTTTCACCGTGATCGCTGTCTGTCTAAATGGAAATGGTAGTATTTGTTAGTGATACTTTTACCCTTCTGGATGTAGTCGATCAGAAGACTTAACATCGTAACGCAAACGACTTGGTTTGGTACGGTGTGTCGGATGGTGATGTTGTCATCCTCCTTCATATAGACTTAAGTGTACGTCCGTTGTGCTCCTCGTTAGAGTACGATGACTCAAGAAAAACCCTAAAACCATTTTGTCGATTTGATGAAATTTCCTATGTTACATAGCTTTCACTTATCGTTATCACCGAGGTCGTCGAGGAAATAAGCGCCGAGGTTTCGTCTTCTCGTTCTAGATAGAACTGGACACTCGCATAGGACGTGGAAGATTGACTCTTCCACTTCTGGGTAGCTACGACAGAAGTCGTTTTCCAGTTCCCTGTGAGCTCTCCGATTAGTGTGCTAGTATCTTTCCTGCTCAGGCCAAAGAATTCTTGATATGAAGCATGTAGTTAGGTTTGACCATCTATTACCTGCCCACTGCAAGCATAGTGAGTCGACAGACTGTTTTATGGATTCGATGTGAATTACAACCTGCTGGTCTTCGACTAGTGGAGCCAGCTCGAGCGAGTTCATCAGCTAGCTCGTTCCCCTGAATTCTGCTGGGTGCCAGAGCAGCGAGTAATATTGTGTCGTGTGCCGATAGAGTTAAGAACGCCACGACAGTGTCTAACTAGATATCTCAAACGACTTACTTCCTTCACAACTGATGGAGCCCGTTTTGCCTTTTCGAATGCAATGCCATAGGTTAAAGGACCAACCGAAAAGTAGTTCTTTGTAGAGCCAGTCGTTAAACGTACTCGTAGAAACCGGAATGAAGACAATCACAAGATGATCTAACTTTTTTTCTAAAAAATCCCACTCTCATGATTATTTCTATAATTACCTCAAGCAACAGAAAAATCTTAAGTATGACCTCAATACTTTATTTTTTTTTCTGCGGTTACTCTTTAGCCGCGCTTTCTAGAACAAAAAACACAAAAATTTAACTTTATGCAAATTTCTTTAAATCGCATGCTTTTCTGTTTACTGTCGAAATTCTGTGCTACTGCTTGGCAGTTTGTTTGCATTGTCGAATGTCGATTGCTAAATTTTTAAAAGTCTGCTGTGTATTGTTGTTGTGTATGTACGTGCGAAACGAAAAAAAGATGACACCATTCGTTGGCCATATCACCACTTTGAAATACCACGACAAAAAAAGGCAAGTAATTGTTTTCGCGGACCGTGCATGGTTATGCCGGGGTCTTTTGAAGAGCGTGTTGTTTTTGGCAGCGCGAAATTTCGAGCAGTAGCAATGAGGACCGTAACGAACCTTTCATTTCTGGCCCAATCCAATTTTTGGCTTGTATAATGTGCACTTCGTAATCCATTCGAATAGACCGATCCGTTCTGCATGATTCCTCCTCCATAAATTAGTTTTTTTTGTCTTGTCGCCTGGGACATTCGGTACGATGTCCGAAGGCTGATCGTCGAAGTAAATGTTAAATTACACAATGGACTCGCACATGCTGAATATCGCGATATACATCATGAATGCACCCTACCAATGCATTGGGCGAAAACCATAAATAAAATAATGAATGCACTGAAAAATGTTCGGTAACTCACTCTCACGTATTTCCTATACCATCGCTAGATAGCGTCAGCCATGCGCGATTTGTCCGCAACAAAACAACACATGCCAATTGAATTGTATTGAAGAGGACAGAGAATCGGTCGCGAGACCAGCAACCAGAGAAACCGTAGCGGTTTGGTTTATATCCTCCTCGCGACGTACATTGTATACACCAACAATGTTATTCGCAGCGGTACCAACAACCCAAGTACCATGCCGTGCCTGCCTATGGTGCCATGCGATGCGTGGTTACTTACGATAGGGCCACCAAGTCTTATTCTTGTGTATGGCATCATGGCATACATACAATATACATATTTTTGATGCATGCCACTTTGTTGTTTATTTGGATTTCATCATGCTTTCGATTCGGTATGTTCGCGCTATATAGTGGTCAGGCTTTGTTGCCAGATTATTGAGAACCGATATGGGAGAGTAACGGTAGTGCGGAAGCCAAAAAATTTTCCATTCTGTTTTTCGTTTTTGGATTCAACTTCATAAGTCGTCGCTAGCAACAATGAATGGTGTCCTGTAACGGATAGGTGCGGTTTGTCCAGTACACTTGAAGGAAAACAGGTTGCTCGCCAAAGTTGTTTTCACCGCGTACCCACTTCTGCGACAGGTGAATGCGTCATCCATAACCATGACTATCAAGTATGTTAAAAAATCCCGCCTTTTTTATGTTATCAATTTTTAGGAAACAGACTTTAGTTTCTGTATGTATGACTTACTTTTGTGTCATTGGGGAAAACCTACAGCTGTAATTTTCAGATGAATTTGTTTGTGGTCCTAGTGCGATGGATCCAGAATTGAAGCTGAATTTCGCCTCTGACTTATTGGAACTGTTCCTCAAGTCCTGTGTAATCCCTTCTGTGGCATGGGGCTGTAACAGCGATCTTCAGAGACCTGCTTCAAACGTCATTTTCTTACTCAAACCATGTATAATGTAAGGGTGGCAATCACGTCACGAGCCACTGAGGTTCAACAATGTCTAATCTTGGTTCAACCATCCTACAGAAGTATATTAACGGATTTCGTTTCTTTTTTTTCAATTCCAGAACTTTGATACGATGAATACAGGGTTCGAAACGCTTCTGCAAGCCGCACGATATATTGAGTGGCAGGAACAACAGAACCTTTCGCCATTACCGACTTCGCCGTCATTATCGTCGTTAAATGGCCGCAATGTTCACAGTCCTCTCTACAATAATAACAACAGTACAAACATAAATAACAACACCAACAACAACAACAACAATAATAGTAGCAGTAGTAGAAATAATTTACGACATCATAATAATCATCAGGTGTCATCGCCACCAATATCACCCGTTATTTCAACAACAGCAAATCATACAGCAACAACGAATGGCGGTATAATTGGGATTGTTGGATTAGGAGCAGCAACAGCGCTAGCTAGCGTTACAAATAGCAATAGTAGTCATAATATAGGAACGATAAATAGTCACGATTATCACGAATACGACACGTCATCACTGTCGGTAGCGCTTGCGCGAGCCAACGATGGACGCAATGGTAAGTCCTCCCAATGCTTTAAACCTAGAGTAGTACAAGATTGAGATTATAATCACCCCACGACCGTTGTAATCCTTTTGTTTCCTACGCTTCTAACAAACTTCCTCTTAAAAATTTTTTTTATATCACTGTATTTTTTTTTATATGAATTTTTTCTAACTGACTTCTCTTTATTTCCGGACTTGGTGCAATGAACAAAAAAAGACCAATCCACCCCCTATCTCATCAACCAAAATCGGAATGTTGTATACACGTACTACGTGCACGATGCAGAGTCTTCTCAACTGAAGGCGACCTTGTTTACACTTTTCGCTCGGCGCGCGACAAATAAGAACAGCAGAGCGAAAGAGAGAAAAGAAAAGTCGCGACATTGAAATATCATCGGAGTACTCTGACTGCATGACACAAACAAATGAGTCACTCACCAAAAACCACTATCGTTATTACGCTCTCAATCTTGCTCAATGTTTGTGGGTACCATGTGCGCACAAAAGACCAATTTCCCCTGACATCACGTCGCAGCTCGTAAAGCCCGCAAGAGCAGAAAAAAACCCAAGGAGAGAGAAATCGGTTCAGAAGTGGGATTCAGAGTTCGGAAAACTTCGTTCAATTGACCCGAATTATCCAAAATTGGATGGAGAACTGGGCGTATGAACTCCAACCGTTTTTCGTTTTGCAATTTTGCACCAATATTTGCGAAGTGTATGTTCCGAAATTAGTTTTAAGAATTTAAATGGTACCTTTAAATATTAGTTCACCTCAAAATGACTAATGGGTCAAATTTGACCCAATAGGTCTTAATTGGAAGTAAGTACAATCACATGCCCTTCGGTTCTAACGACTCCCTTACTTCGTGTGAGGTGTGACCACGTGCTCAATTTGAGTCGGAGTAGTGTTTGTTTTGATTGTTGTTTTTGTTAGTTGAATTTACTCTTTTTGAGCTAAAAGAAACTTTTGGTTCGCTCGCTCTCTTTATTCCTGAGGGCCTGCATGTGTGTTTGTTGCTTATTTTTTTTTCGGGCCCAGGCCACGTGTTATTATGCGCAGTTGCCAAATTTATTGATTGCAAAGATCTCTCGACATTATTATGCCAATCCGCTAGGCTTGAGCAAGTCAATGAACCTAATTTCCATTTTCACTTTGTATTGAAGAAATTCGCATAAAAGGCGAAAAACAGCTTGTTATCAGAGAGCGGAGTTTTTAAGCTTTTAACACGTTTGATTGTCTGATGAGTTCTTACTTAAATCGTATCTTAAAATAGAAAAAAAAATCTTTTATCACAATCGATGTAATGGATATTCTCATAGCAATTGTTGTCATTAACTCGCTAAATATGTTCCTTAACGGTACTAATTTACTAGGGTCAATCTTTGTATTATCAGTGCTCGTAAGCGTGTTTCGCTCATGCTCTAATGTATGCCTGCTTATTGCTTAGCCCAATTTTTTCATTGTTAAACAAATAAAACAGAATAGTCCGTAAAAACACACTGATGACAATTTTCGCAATGGAGCATATGAAATTGTGTCTAGGGTTCGCTTGACTAGAAGAAGCTAGCGAGAGGGTGGACAAAATAGTCCATTAGACAAAAACATGGGCAACATCTGTGTTGATCACGGGTTTATGAGTAGTATACCGGGTTCAAATAATAGATGCGCCGAGTGACTGTCGTCAAAGGTTGTCCCTAGACTGGTAACCGAGGACCGACTCCAGGTTTGCTAGGAACTTCTTGAAACGGAAAATGAAGATTCAAGTCATTACTAAAAATGAGACGCTGGTATATGGGTAACCATGAAGGACAAACCTCACCAACACCCAAATAGTCCAGTAATCAGAAACAAAATTTCAGTAAATATCGGAAAAAAATAGAACACGAAATGTTTTGACGTAGTAAGGTTCCAATGATGGGAGTAGAATAGGTTTTAGACCAAAATTTGATATGGAGTGTGCTCGAAATTTTGAATTTTCTTTTTCGTCGATTTGTAGCCGTATTTTGCATTTCTCGCTAAAAATGATAAGAACCAAATTTATTCCCTATTCTACTCCATCATTGGAACCTAACTACGTCAAAACATTTCGTGTTCTATTTTTTTCTTTAAGAATTCCTAGATTTACTGCACTACGAAAAAACTCGTCAAAACACTTTAAATGTCATGGTTATCACTGTTTCTTTGTTGTCCATGAGGTGAGAATCGTTTTCGTTAATTTGAAACCCTGTGGCATTTACAAGATGCAGAGAGGAAGGATATACCTGAGCTGTAGTGTGGCGAATGAGTGCTGCACCATGAAAACGCGCAATCCGCGGTTACTGTACAAAAACCGCCATCACCCAACCCCCATACATACCAAACCTTTCCTCATTTCCAAAATTCAAGAGATCCTTGAAAGAGCAGACATTTTTATCGAACGAAATTAAAGAAAAATTGCTGAACAGAACGGTAAAAATGCAAGCAACCACTTTTCTGAGGAAATTTGTATGGCATCTACTCGGATGGCATATTTTCAATTCCTGGCTTTCGTATCTTGTAATTGTTCAATAAATAGAATTGCGTACTTTGAAGAATTTATTAGGGATGAGTAGCCACCAATTAATTTGTAGGTTTCTTTTAGCTCTAATCTGTGATGTGTTAGATTTTCGACTTTCTAGCTGAAATTTTTTTTTTCATGCACAATTTTGTCAATTGTGTTTTTTGTATGGACGCTTGTTCGTTTCACATTCATTATAAACACTGGAACTATTGGGAAGCAACCGCTGCATGCTTATGTTCGAGAGTTCTAGCTTGTGGTATGTTCTTCAGAGTTCTAGTTTGAAGCGTTTTTTGAGGATATTGAATTGTACTTAAGGGACTGACTTTTATACAGCAGTTATTTTCTCATCAGCCTCTATTTCATTCTCATTGGCCCTAAGTTTTTCAGCTTACAGTAATGTGTCAAGCTGGTTGCGTGAAGTCGTAACTGGTATGTGGTATATAACAAACGAGTACTTCAAACGCCTAATAACCAGTTCTCTTTTATCCTTTTAGCTAAGTGGTCAATTTGTTTATTCAAGTTTGTCAAAAAAGGTGTACCTCCGATGTGGTTCTACTAAGACGTGATTGTTGACGTTATGTTTACGAGGTATGATCCTGTGAATTTGCGACTTTTATGTGTTCTGCAATGCTCAGTACTTAATAAGCCTATTAAATGTGCACACGAGTTCTAACTTCTTCTTCCACCGAGGCAGTTTTCTCGTGACTGTTTATGGTATACAACGCATAAACATTTATGAAGAATACTTAAGGGGCCGACTTGTTACCATTTCTCTGTCGATTTTTTATCGAATAAGACTAAGTATTTTCATTTGATTTGGGTGTGACACTAGGTCATTCGTGACTTCTAAATAGTGTAAAATTTAAATTTTTACAGTTTCAATCTACAATGTTTCAATAGCTATGCCGCTGCTTATGAGAAGGCTACCCATTAAATTTATCCAGTACGCGATAAAAATGGTCGCAACTTAATTAATAAAATCTCAATTCCGTTCATTCCACTAACCTCTACTAATCACGAGAAATAAACCAGCGAGCACAAAACCAAATAAAAAAAAAATGTAATAAAAAAAAAGTAACACATTGCCATACGTTCTGGGTGATCACTTTACAATACACTTTTGGTATTGTGGGTGTCGTAAAGTGCGCCACATTGCCCCCTACATAAGACGGGGCTTGTTCATAATGCAAAAGGTTACACTGTAGAATATACGAAATCTCGGTTTGCAAGTTTCAAATCCCAATGTGGTATTTGTATGAATCTGAAGCGTTCCAGTTCAATTAAATGCGAACATAAACGTGTACTTTATATGTTCATATATGAAAGACGCGATTGTCACTTTCTCAATGTGTGAACACTCAGCTCATATCAGTATTGCACAAGCGCAATATAATTCCACAATTGCTTGTGTCTCCAGTTGCCTAAATGTTTCGACTACGAAAATTTGTTTTCTTGTAAAAGCCAGCAACAATTTGAAATTGTTGGTATATGCGGTGGCAATTATTTTATAGCGCGCACATTGCACATTCTCCCACATTTAAATCGAAACACATGTGTACGTAGTTTGTGTCTGGTTCTTTTCTTATATCACTCAAACGAAATTGATTTGCAAATTATTCATAGTAAATTACATACTTTCTTTGTGTAAATAGGTAGATAGAAGAGGTCGGGTTATTCTTCTTAAACCAATTTTGTCTTTATTCCACTAGTACGAATCAATTATTATTTCAGAAAATGACAAGAACTGACAAAATCGACTGTATTTTTCATCTATGTTAAATTTACGTGCCCCGCCCTTCTCTGGAGATAATGTTCTGGTTTTGTTCCCAAGAACTCGCCAATTTAATTCCTCCACGCCTTAAATTCAATTGGATAGTAATGCAAGTATGCTTTCAAAGTTCCAATTTTTTTCTTCCTTATCTATGCTAAAATTATACGATGTTATTTTTTCAAAATTTCTTAAACAAATTTGATCATTGTTTTCTAAATAACGCATTCAAATATCGTTTCAGAACTTTTAAAAAATTCATCGATTTCAAAATCTTATCGATTTTTTTGTTTCAATTATCTTCTATGAAATAAAATAATAAAAAATAATTGCCACCGCAATTCCAGTTTTTACAAAGCTCTTCACTGTTCCAAAAGCTTCTTTCAATAATTTTGAAATCTCCTTTTAAAGAATCTTGGTCTTCGAAAACACTTGACCTCAAAAAACCTTATCTCCGAAAACAGCTTAATCCATTGTACTCTATTAATTTTTTTTTAAGTTATTCAAAATATTATTCACTGAAAACTCATCTATCTAAAAAGAAACCGTTTTTTTAACCTGTCAACATTTCGTGGGTCTCAAAATCTTTAATTTTGACAGAATTTTGTGCGATTTGCTAAGTACAATAAATTTCTTCTGAATGGAAGTGCGATTAGACATGTTTTGGCATAATGGATTTCGAAAAGGCAATCTTGAAGTATCTGGACTGATTGTGAGAGATTTTGCTAAACACATTGTTTCATTTTGCAAAATGTAGAACTTGCTTTCTTCCTTCTTCTGTATATCATCTCTTGACTCTACTGATGAAGTCAATGTATGTGGTGTTAAATGAATCAAATCTCACAAGATTACGTCCTAAAGAGGTACCATCTGTTGCGAGCAGCGTAAATGTAAATGTAAATAAAAAGTTTTTTAATTTGATGAAATTTGGAAAAATTTGATGAAAATTTAGTTTTGTAAAGTTTGAGATTTCTTCTTATTTTTTTTGTATTTTATTAAGTTGTTTTTATATCTTAAAATATGTTGTTTTTTTTTTATTGTCAGAGAATTTTTATATTTTATTGAATTGTTTATTCTTTTTATATTTTAAGAAATTTTTTTTTGTTTATATTTTAAGAATGGTAATTTTTGTCAGTTTTGTTTTAAAATTAAATTGTCTATTTTTGGGATATTATTTCATTTATCCCAAAAATAGAGACCATTTAATTTAAAAAGAATAGGGAATCCCAACTAGATTATGGAATGAATAACGTTTAGTTACAGTTGGAAGGTTTCCTTTTTAAATTATTTTATCAAACCATTGTAACTTAGCTTCTCGAAATTTGTTATTTTTACTATGACGCTAGTGAAGGGTGGTAGCTTCTGTTGCTTATAATATTATTAAGTCCTGATGAACGGTAAAGCCTATGAAAGCAGGATCGTTTCATCTGAAGATAATGTAATAAAACAAAATATAATGAACGATTTGCAACTTGAAATCAATTTCCTGCTTCGCCACCTGCAATTGTCAACTTTGGTGTTAGATTAGATAGTCTAATTTCCTAAAGTGTTCAGAATACACTTGTGATGATGAACTAGGGCGATTACAGTTAGGCTGGTGCTGTTTGCTTCTATTTCCGCTTTTCTTTCATAATATCCACGTCGAGTGACCTCTTCGGGATGTCCTCTTATATGGGATCTGATCCATCCTTCTATCGTTGAACAAGGATTGTTGTGCAATCGAAGCTTTTATTCATTCTAGCTTGCTCTTGGTTCCATCTTGGTACCATAAACAAACTCGTTCTCCCTTAGTTACAAACTAATCTTCCATATGCTTGGTGCTTTTTCCTCCGAGTATAGGCGAGCCCAGACTGCGACACCCAGGCAAAATGGCTATTGAACTGAAAATACTGTGAACTTCACTCGACAAGTCGTTCAAGTATTGGAGCAGCTGTAGGAGAATAGCACACCTTGGTAGCTTTCTTTCGCTTGGATATAGCGTGCGCTACGGGCGGGAAGAAGGGGATTGTGACTGGATGGAGGTTTCAGGTAAGCGGGGGAAGCATCATATCTCCAACATGTGTGAAACCTTTTTGATGGCATCCGCCGCACTATCACATTTTTGTTGCGGGAGCACCACCGGCAAAAGTACACAGGCAACTTAGCTCCCGCACAGCTCCCCAACAAACGTATATCCCCCCGATATTCTCAAGGTGAGTTGTAATAACGTTGAGCACTCGAAAAGCTTTTTCACTCGATTCATTCGCGAATCTGTCGCGAAGTCAGCGACTGCTTTTCGGGGGGCTGGTGAACGAACATTCTCTTCAGATTGTGTTAAGTTAGTCCCAAGTTTTCGATAGACATTGTTGGTGATTCGAGAAATTTTCTTTTTAAGATTTTTTTGCGGTTGTTGTTGATGATTTTGTACCGCGAGACGACGACGTTATCTCCGTGGGATTCACGATCTTTTTTGGGTTTTTTTTTTTTTGTTATATGGCGCACCATCTTGGAAGTTGCCAAGATCTTTGCAATCTTTCAAGATTCCGGTCGGATTTCGGATTGGCCTTTTCACAATTTAATCTAATCTAGTGACGGGGGGACTGTGTTACATGGACGAGTTCGACCAAATTCAGTGGGTTCTCTAGTCGTAAAAAAAACGTTAAACACAACATCTGTGGAACATATTCGATTTTTTCCTCGCCGAAATCTTAAAGTTTGTATTTTTTCTTCTCGCCCTCTCCTACGGTATTTTTAGATTAATTTATTATAATTCCCTCAGAGTTGTTTCACAATAATAAGTGTTTTTTTTCTTAAGTTTATTTGCCCTCTCCGGAACAAATTTGCGGTCTATTGCATTTATGACCCGTCCTCAGTGATCAGTGTCGCGAATCTTTTAGAAAATTGTGTAGACCATCTTACCCGTAGTGCGTGGTAATATGCAAAATCGTGATCAGAATTTCTGGAATAGTAGCAGCAGTAACAAGACGACAACAACAACCTTGCCTAATTGCAATCGTGTCAAGGTGCCGGAAACTACAAAAAAATCACCTGGTTCAGGTGCTTATCAATGGTCTAGAAGGGATTCATCAACGCGCACTATCCCTTCCAATTCGACGTTTACAGCCAGTGCGATTCTAACCGATATCGGAATTTGTGTTCGTGTGCAAAATGTTAATTTAACGAGTCTGCAAAAAAATCTCAACAACAACAATCAGCCCTTAAACTGTCATATGATACCGAATTGTTGTAATTTTAGTAGTTTTTCGAAAGTGAACGATATGAACGAATCGATGGTTGTGAAACCAACCGATTATAGTGTTCGCGACATTCATCCTAAGAAGCAACAAGAAAACATCGAACTAGATTTTCTCAAGCCACGAGCATTGTGTGAATCGTTGCCGACATCAAGGACAAATCGCAATCAACAGGATAAAAATTCAGGACGACCTGGAAAACTTGTCAGGGAGTTCAAACAAGACGATGAGATTGCCACACCGCCGCCCAAAAAGAAGTGGATTCGACACTACTTAATGGGTATTTAACTAAATTTTTAACTAGTAATTTACCCGAAAGTTTTATCCGTGATTTTATTCTTTGTGTGTGTTTTTTTATGGAAAACATGCATCAGCTTTTTTTTTTACTTAGATGTATGTAATGACGTTTTTTCTCTTGTTGAAATATTTCTTTGTCCTCCTGGTTACAAGCGTGCTTTTTTTCGTTCTGGAAATTATTGATTTCATATTATAATTATTATTGGTTAAATTGGCCAATGTTACAGTTCTGTGTCGTAATTTTTATTTTCAATTTGTTGATTACTTAGAATTTTATGAAGTCACTTTACTTAATTTGGCTGTATTGACCATTGCAGATTATGTAAGGGGTATAATGGTGGTTGTTTTTCTAATTACATTTGGAGCTTTGATTCTTTTTGTTTTTGTTTTGTTTTCTGTTTTATCTAAGTTATGAGAAAATTCCTCATAGCTTAGATAAAACAGAAAGAATCAAAGCTCCAACTTTGCAGTTAGAAAAAAAGCTTAGCGACATTTACTGAGTTTTCTTTTTAATAAAAAATGTAATTAAACGTTTTGTCATTAAACAAAGTGACCGTTGCTATTCTTAAACTACAGCAAGATATATCATTGCATTAAATGTGTTAAAAATTCCCCAATATCTTCGCACGGTATGTACATCGTACTACGTGGGCCTTTAAACGAAAAATTCCGACTACTGTAAATAGTTGTCGCTGCGAAAATATATTTATTTTGCGTTTTACAATTCATAGCAGCCGGAAATTTCGTACAGTATCTATTTATTCTGTAGTTAAAATGTGTTGAGCAATTCTCTTGATTCTATACTTTTACCACGATAAGAATGGGTCTCATTTCATCCTCGAAAACTAAAAGGGAAGCGATAAGATGGAAGTCTTATTTACTAGCACAAGACGAACTGCTTCAATTGTAAAACAAATCTGGCTATTCTGAATTGTTCTTATCGAAAATTATTTATTATTTTTCATTATTCACAGTAGTGGTGTATAATAGAAACTTGATAAAAATAATATTAAGAGAATAGTTCTTCTCATTTTGTATCTTTCATTGTGACGAAAGTGTGAGCCGTTTCAGTTTGTTCAAAAAGTAATGATTTTGTTATTGAAAAAGAATAATGGACATTGAACGTGAAATAAAAAAATTATTCTCTACATTTTGCTTACACTAAACAAAACATATATTTTTTTTGCCTGTTCAAAAATTTTCGGCTATCTACTATGAGTTTTTTTCACTCTAAAAAATTATAGTTTACTCTTAAGCCGGCTACAGACTTTTCCTATTTTTAACATTTCGCGAGTTTTTCGTCTTGTTTCACGAACGAAGCACATGAAACTTGCGAGGAAGTCACAAAAAAACCGTTTCGCACATTGTTCGTCACTGTCTCGTCAAGCAAGACCCTGTGATGTCCTCAAAAAACCGCATCCAGTAGAAACGCGAATCGCGAAACGCGAGAAACCCACGAAAAACCTCACGAGAAAGAGGCGAATGCATTGCTGCAATTTTCGTAACCACCCTCTAATTAGATATTGTAATTAGATACATATGTGTAATTACTAAAAATGAACAATTCTTTTCAACTTTCAAAGCCCATTACAGCTAAATGTTAGTTATCTGTCGGGAGTGTGCTTGAAATCTTTATCGAAACTTAAGATGTAGTATAATACAATAAAAAGATGAAGGATCCATAAAGATTGACCTGCAGTTATAACTTCTAACTCCCTCCTTCCTCAAATGGTAAATCGAGCCAACGGGTAATATTTTTTCAAAAAACACTATGAATTGAACAAACATGCAAAAAACCATTATGTCAACTAGGATCACAAAAGTTATCATGGTTCAACGATTTTGAACTCAATCTGTTAAGATGATAACATTGTACTCGCATCAAAATAACACCCGATATTTTTTTCAAAGTGCTAATTTGCTCCTCAATTCACAGTAGCCGCAATTTTTTCGAAGAAGTATTTCTTTGCCACTTGCTATGATTTCATGCTGCTGTTATGAATCTCTTTCGTCATGATTTTCACCTTTAATTTAATTTTTAGGCATTTTAATTTTTTTTCCCAATTTTTTTGTCTAATTTTGTCTTTTGCCGTTTTAGCTATTATTTGTTCTGGATAGTGGAGAATAGCAACCTCCATCGTTACGTTTAATATTTTTCATTTATTCTTATTGTTTGTGTTATTGATAATAATTATTTTTATTTTTATTTCTACATTAGAGGTTGGGACTAGCGCCCGAAGCTCTCCCTGTTACATAGTTTCAATATGACGAATGTCATGAATTTAGGAATTGAATGTCATATACCATGTGATAGCATCGCTCACATGGTATATGGCACTCAATTCCTAAATTCCTGACATACACATTCGAGTACAAGTACTCAATTACTGCCATGAGTTATTTTAGAGTAATCGTTACTCAGCTTATAAGTGTGTACTTCTTCTTAAATGTACTTTAGTAGAATCTTACTGTACTCGATACTCTTGTCTTAAGTATAATTTTCGAGTACTCTCACGTGAGGACTTTTTGCTCTAATAACATCATGTACTTCTAGATTACTTAAGGTTTGTTTTATTTGGGAACCCTTGGGCGATTTTTTGCATCTAACAGCCTGGACAAAATGCCAATTACGTTAAATCGACTTGACACCTACTTGAAATTTAAATGCAGAAAATCTTCATCACATGATCACTTACAAAATTCGGTCGGCTCATTAAAATTTTAATCGAGTCCGAAAAAAACGGTCCCATCCCAACGGCAAAAAATTACAACATTTCTAAAAGAATGCAACAGGTTTCCAAGTTTGAAACTTTTGCTTTGTTGTTTTTCATTTCGCTCATAATATGAGCTACAGCTATTTCATACATCATTGCACAAAATCATCATTTTATTATTATTTTTTATTTATTTTTTGCTGTTGTGATTCGCATTGCTAAGCTTTGTGGACTCTAAGTATACGAATAATACACTTCGCAGAAAAAATAAATAAAATAAAAATACTTATAGCTTCAAAGAGAAAAAAAACTATTTATAACAGGTCGTGAATTATCTTCTGATGGTCTTGCTGTTGTTTGTTACCTGAACGTACGTACGAAGCAAGTTTCGGTGTGCTAAACCAGAAACTGGGGGAATAGGATAGGACTGACTCTGCGAGCGAATAAAAACCCGCCAAATTGAGGTCTCCGTTGTCAAAAGTTCAATGTTTTCGCGTTTTTGGTCTGAAACTATACCGTGTCGAGTATTAGTAACTTTACCTTTCACATTGTGCGCGGCGTGCAAAAATAACAACTACCTGAATGAATAGAAAAAAAATTTGGTCGTTATATTTTAGGTTCTGTTTCCTCATCTATTGTCCAGATGCCAGCCTATCTCTTTAGATTTCTTCGAAGAGAGAAAAGAAAAATCTAGGATAAATCCTAGAAATGAATTTTGTCATTTATTCGAGATAATCTACTGCATTATGACGTCAATGATTTTAATCCACGTAATCTATTCCGAGAGTGGGCGCCGATCTTGGATTTTTCTGTAAGATTACAAAATATGCAATGTGCCGCGCTTGAAGAAGTATCGTGGTGCCCACGGTCAAGCTTCCATTCATTAGTTTTCGGTATTAGGTCACTTTTTGAAAGAATGCCAAAAGCTCCTTTCCAATTCATGAAGATTTCATTTCTGATTTTTAATTTTAACTCTCTTCTCATTTTCTTTCTAGAGAAGTGGTACATATCGCCCAAAAAGAAAATGCATTTTTTTTTTGTTATTTTTGATCAAGCCTACTTGTAGCAGTTTTGAAGCGCACAGAGACAAAGTATTTACTTCGAAGATATGTGGGCACGTGTCATGCAATACGTCAAGGGCAGTTAATGCCTCACACCACCGCTCGCTCCACTTGACGATTCTGCTCACATTTTCCAAGGTATAACGTCATATCGACTATATATCGAATATGTAAAGCACCACAACCACTTGCAATGCACGCGGAAAATCATTGGAGAATAAACGCCTAGATAGCTTTATGTAAAATACATTCATGTAAATGTAATGCGAAAAACGCTGAATTTGAAACGAACGCAACAACAAGAAGAACGATACAACAAATATCTGCTTGCTTGCGTTATATAAGCTATACGTGGTGTAGCGCTGCCTGGTCTGGTCTGTGCTATAAAAATAAATATTCGCTTGCTAAAAAATACATCAATCAGCAAACCTTGCGCGTAAACACTGAACGTGTGTGTAAAGCTGTAACGCGACGAAATACTCTTCAAGTTTGCGATATGATGGACATATGTATATGTACATAAAATATAATCGGATAAAATACGAAGCGGAGATAATTTCATTTGAAACGAACACAATAGAACGTACCAATTAAGTGGCATCACCAACCTTTACTCCTATATAGGAAAACCAGACGTACTACCAACAGAGCAGCAATCTGGCCGCGTGCAACAATTTCACGTGTCCGGCAATCTGTTTGCTAAAGAGCTTTATTGTAGCTAGAAGAAAAAAGCTTGTTGAAACTGAGAATTGGATTTCAACAAGACTCTACTACCCCTATGAAACGGGTTATGTCACAGACATACTATCTGAATACACCACCGACTATGACGACATTGTCATAGACTGATTGAAAGTCATGCGTCATAGTAATTTTCATCCTCTCTGTGTATATGAAGGCCACCTACCCTAGCAGAACTCCCTTTATAGCGAACGAACAAAGAGCAGTCAAATTTTGTCCTCAAAAGACCTACAGCCAATCTTCACAACAGATCGGATCGGATCAGAATACTTGCATATGCATGGGTGTGAAGTTGGCTTGAAATTGATTTTTTTCTTACACGAGTACGTTGTAAACGCTGGGAAAAGCCAACGTTTGTATTCCACCTCCTACCACCTCTGGGCTCTAGAGTTTTCCAACGTGGAAACTCATCATTCGTTGGTGCATACATCGTTTTAGAGTAAAAGGCAAACACGTTTGCACTAAAATACCAGACTATACTTTCTCCATGTCGCGCACAGAGCTTTGGAGAATTTCGCACTAATTTGCATTTTGCTCTTTTTTGCAAGAATTTAACGGAGGATTATGCATTTTTATTGTCGCATGTTTGGATGGTTCCGCAAAGAGTTGCCAGATATGAACGAATTTAATTTTTTGCTTCTTTTCGAACTGGTGATAAAAACCCAATATTTGATGTAACAGTTTTCTCGTTAATGAGAGACTGTTGGATTGAAAATGCACAATCGATTGATTGAAAAGGAGGTTTTCCTTATCCGATATGGAGGCTCGCGATCGAAAGCGTACTATCGCTTGATTGAGGAAGGCTTGACAATTTTATATTTGAAAATCTGCACATGTTTAATTCCGGAAAGAGGTGGAAATTTTTTCGACCACAGATTTCCACAGACATTAGTTCGATTTCATAGTTTCAGAGATTTGTGTAAAAGTTTGTGAAGCAATTCAATTAATATGCGAAAGCCGTTGTAGTTTACTAATTCGAAGGTCGAGGATAAGAAATAAAATAGTATATAAGATTCAGTGTCAATGCCTCAGAAAATGGCTGTTACTGTCCCATTCCACAGGAGGAGTCATGATTACTGAACGCGCAAAAACTTTATGTACTTCCAGCTATGTAGTGGGTTCATTGCTTTACCACCCATGGATTAAGTAAGAACCTGACACCGAAACAGCAACATTGTCTCATTTGAGGCATTACAGAAACCTATCCACCTGAAAGTGGCAAAATGGAATAAAATAAAACCATAGAAACTTAAATGACAATTCTTAGAGCCCGAGAAGGGTTGAACCGAATGAAACAATTTACAATTTGAATTGGCTAGCCAAGGAGCTAGGGCAATGAGAATACTTTCCCACGTTGCGCAATTGTACAGGTTCTTTGCTGGATTTGCATAATCGAGGGCTTTTTCATAAATTAAGAGTCTTTGGTTGTTGGGAGTCTCTTATAAGAACACGAAATATCCCAGCTGCTTACTATCTGGTGGTATTTTCGAGGATTCTTGAACTGAATTTCATATCCAGGAATTATAACTGGTCAACATATGACATGTTAAAAATTTGGATATGAGAGCTGCAGGAATATACCAAGAATCTAAAACTTTGTTATTACATTAGAAAAATTTAATTTGTTTAATTTGTTACTGTACTTATTTCTAGTTGACCGAAAGTTAGGGTTCGTTCAGGTTCTTGTCTTCGTCGGGTTCATGTTGGGGTTTACTGTTGACTCTGGAAAGTTGCTGGACATCAGTAAAATTGTTATTGTTAAGATCATCAACTAGTGTATTGTGTCATATGGGGCATATTAGCGGTCATTCTCTACGGAAAGCAGTGATCACTTTTAGTAGTGATTTTCGTCGAAGTCCTCTGATGCCGAAAGACAACAGAGAACAAACAATAAAGGCGATTGGGTAAACTTGCAGGGGAAAATGAAAACTAAAGGACATTGTTCACGGTTGCAATCGGTATTAGAGATGGGGAAAGCAGTTTCTTTTAGTGAGTGAGTGAACTCCGACTCACTCACTGAAATGAACTAGTTCAGTGAACTAGTTCGAGTTCCTTTTGAAGATCACTTACCCGACGAAGGAACTAGTTCTTTTCAAGTTGGGAGTAAATGTGAGGACCTAATAAAGGTCCTCACTGAAAAGGGAACTAGTTCTTTTTAAGTTCCGATTCAATGTGAGGACCTAAAAAAAAGGTCCTCACTGAAGAAGTAACAAAAAAAAATCCTCACTCACGAAGGAAGTACTTCTTTTCAAGTTCGTTGTGAATGTGAGGACCTAAAAAAAAGTTCCTAACTCACGAAAGAACTTGTTCTTTTCAAGCTGTATCACGTGGCGAAACGAACTACAGTTCACCAAAAGGAGTGAGTTAGTTCACTCACTCACTTCAATGAACTGCTCTTTTCAAACAGTTCACTCATGAACGACCCATCTCTAATCGGTATGAAGGAGCCGATTTTGAATCCAACAAGAATCTTGCAGCAGTCAAAAATACCAATTCTACTCATTCTTGTTGATATCAAGGCTGGTTAATTTCTTGTGATGGTTCTTAGAAACGAATCATTGATCGTCGTTGATAGAGAAAAGTCGTTGTCGTTAAAACCGTTTGTATCCAAAGCACTGTTCCTGTTTCGAGAATAATTGTTTCCTTTAGTAATAAAACCGTAACATAAGTGGCAATTTGCCATTATTAGTCAAACACAGGGCATGTTGTGGGTGCACTCTTCAGCCTCAATCCTGATGCTCTAAAGATTTTCCAATATTCAGAAAATATCCATTACTATTGAAACGAGCTAGCAAACGAGATGAGGGTTAAGAGCGGCATTCATTGACACCGTCTATTTTTACGGATATTAAGACCATCAGAAGTTAATATCCTATTCACCCACTCTGCTTTCATTTTCGATGAAAATCGTCAATCCAAAAACCAGTGAGTCAATATGACTTTTTGTCCTGTGCTTGTTATATCGTAGAATTTCTATGATTAATGCACAACACATGTCTGTTCTTATATATTGTAGGTGGCAATTCGAACCATGTAGGCAAATTTGAATCCTTACAATAAAATAAGCGCCTTAAAGAGTTTTCGGTTTGCTGCTATATTTGACTGCTTTCGCTCATAGAAATAGCTTCAACCGAAATATCTTAGTGGAACAAAATTTGGAGGTGTCTTTGTGACTCTTATAGCATCTTTTACCTTAAACTCAATTGAATTCTCTATATTATTCAGTGTTTGAATTGCTATACGTCTACTTTTCCACATCATCGCCGTTCTGCTTTTATCAAAATTCAACACAACATTTCGGGCGTTTTACGGCGTCTCGAAATGCTACTATGTACTTAAATTTTAGCCAATTCATCAAAATATGGTAAGAAAGAAAGTATCTAATCGAATGGAAACAGGGCGCCAATGTTGAGATTAGGCAGGACAATGCATAACAGACTGGACTTCGCAAACGAACACTGACGGCACCATCATGTTGAAGCATTCCACTAAAGTGTAGCCAGCCACCGTTTTTATGGAATTATAGAAGGCTTTGAAACGACGCTTCAAGGAAGATGCTCCAGGTATCTTCGATAAAGTGGTAGCAACGATTGAAAAATCTTACAAAATGCCATCCAATTATCGTTGGAAAGGAAGTGGAAAGTATTGGGTAATTTAAATGATATAAAACTCGTTAGATCTCCGCTTAGTTCTACGGTTGTACCGAATCTTGTATTGGAGCATTGTTGCCATACGGATCCGGAATACATATACTGACATTAGTTCTACAACTGAACCCGTGCCATTAGTATGCTTTGAATCCAAGCGCAACGACCTACGCTACGACCAGTAAATTATTCATCCCTCTCATTTCTCTTTTGGGATTTTTTTGGATCTTTGTTAATGAAGCGATGAAACATAATTATCCAAACTATTTTTGTGTCGTTGTCTTAATTCTGTACTTGTATTTTTGTTACACTGTTTGTGATTATTATTTTTGAGATCAAATTTTTTTCTTTCTTTATTTTCATTATATACGAATTTCCAGAGGAGCCATATACCAATGGTCACTCATTATCACCTTCCTATTTATTGATCTCAGCAAACAACAACACCAGTACTACTACTTCTACTACCACTACATCAAATCAACCCAATCAAAATCATAGCTGTGATTCGCACATGAGTGACATTCAAATGGAACGCGACAATAATAACAGCACGAACTATTTGACAAAACAATCGGTCATAATTAATAACAATACCATAAACTATTCTCCGGCACCAATTTCAAATTCTTGGACGTCATCATCGTCGTCACAACTACTCCTACCATCTTCCTCCTCTTCAGTATCCTTTACGATTAATAAAACGAATTTGAATAAGAAAATTTATCCTCTAACACCACCTCCAATGCCTAGTAGAAAATTAGTTGAAATAACGCGTACACGAAGCTCATCACTTTCCTCAAACAAAATTACAGCAAACGGTGGTAGTGGAGCGGCAACAACAACAATAACAACAATACCATCAATAGCTGGAACAACAATATCAACAACGGGATCGGTAGCAATCGGTTTGGGTACGTCATCACCAACCACACTGAACGGTGCGATTGTCCTTCAAAATGGCAACGCTCATCATAACGTTCTGGCATCAGCAACCGAAGATTCATCCCAGTCAAGCCTTAATCTATCATCGAGCGGTTATTTGAGCGGCAGTAGTGCAAATTCAAGCATTGGTGGCGGCGGCGGTAGCGGATCGAATCATTTAAATATTAGCAATTCGTCAACGTCGTCGTTGACCAGTGGTCTTGCTGGCGTAACGAGCTCGTCAATTTTGAACGGTAGTAGCAGCGATAATCATTTGGTAATGCAAGTAGCAACAGCAACGGGACGTAGAAGGACAACGAGTACGAACAGTAATGGGTAAGTGATTTGAATTTTACTTCTATTCTATGTTGGTAATTTTGTTTGTTTTGGTTTTTTCTTTATTTGATCAAAATTAGTTAGACTTAGGTGTGTAGATTGGTACTATCAACTGTAGAGATCGTAGACTCGAGTCCCATCTATTTACGTTGCCCCCTCTTTCTTGGAAAAATCGATTCGAAGACATACATCTATCGCAGTTTGAAAACTAGCCACTGCAAATTGTTCTTCACAGTAGCGGGTTTTTTTTATATGCTTAGCAAAACTACTATTTTTCGAAAACCAATCCGAATTTGCGTTTTCTTTATTTCATCGGATAGATGAATTCTTTCCACCGGCTGTACAAACTGTAACTTGAATTTTGAGCAAATACTTAGCATGGACCGTGTTAGTCCACTGCTTCACCACCTTATTACAGCTTTATTTTCTAATCGAAGCTGGGGTATGTGTTAGTGGTGAAATTCTTATAATATTTCTTGCAAGACTTTATTGAAAATATCAGACTGTTCCACTGGAATAGCTTGAGACAATAACCAAATTTCAATTTAACATCATAAACCCCTTTTCTGTTTTATTTATCAGTAGTCCAAGTTGGAACCTAACATCGTCGATGAATTTCTTTCAATCCTAAATTTTTGGCTCGAAGCTCCGTAACAGTTGTTTTATTTCGGGAACAGGTTATTAGATTCATCGAGGTGGCGAATTCATTGATCTTCCCTTAGCCAAGATCTCTAAATTCTTTGACAGAATCGAAGCAGCTTTCATAGCTTGTCTTTGAAGAGGGAGGAGCTCATAAACATTGAACCTGGTCAAAGTATTATTAAAAGAATACTATTTAGGGAAATGGAATTCTGAATAAGCTTTTACGCCTAGTTCGCCTCAAACGATGGACTAACGGGATTTTGGCCAAGATGGTTCCAGTCTCGTAGTTCCTATTTTTGATATTTCGGGAAATGAAGAGGCTTATAAATCTTAGCTAAGATGTGAGTTTTGTTAGTAATCGAAGCAGTTTGCAGAAAGTATAGCAGTGCCTTTAAGTTTTTCCTTGAAACAGAGTGGTGTAGTGGTTCTCCGCTTTGGTGTAAGTATCGCTATCCTATCCATGTTCAGCATAAATTTCCAGAGAGTAATAGTACATGTAAGCTTGTAGCATTAATTAAAACAGAACCTACTAAGTACTGCTTTTCGGTATTGTTTGTCAGGTATCTTCTAAATTTTTTCAAGCAAAGTTAATTTTGAACGAATTGTTTCATTGAAGAGAACTACTACTTCGTTCTGTTTGTGCCTCATGCTTTTTAGTATCTAATTGGAGAAAGTTTCTTTTAACATGTATTTCAAAACTTTGAAGTGTTTCGAAACTAAAAGTAATTCTGCATTTCGAATTTCATGTGAGCAGTCCTTGAAAGGCATGTAACATGGACATGTGAAAAAAACAATTCTGCTGAACGTTGAATAGCCAGCCGTTTGCGTAACTAGAGAGAGGACAGAGCAGTATAATCTGCTTTGGCTTTGTGTTTCCGCATGTTCTATCAGTCTATAGCAATGTCACTGCATGGTATCCATAACTGAAGAAGACACTACTCGATTATTGCCATGAAAAGGGGAGAAGATATTATATTATAGTTAACGTGTTGTGTGAATAAATAGACTTTTTATTTTTAATTTTAAAACACACATCTCTGTGTAGAAATTTGAACTTTTATTTCTCCGATTTCTTTAAATATAAAAATCGTACAAAACAAACAAAACAAACATTTCTTTTCTCGTATATATTATAAAAATTTTGTAATAGTGGTACACAACGTAGCCCATGCATTCTTAGAGCAGGCACCCGGGAGGTACATAATAAGCTGGAGAAGCATCGGAGAGCCCACCTAAAGGAATGTTTCGAAAACCTCAAGATTCAACTGCAATTGCGTGACGAAGAAAAGAAGAAGACGTCAAATTTAGCGATTCTAGGAGCGGCCTATCGTCAAGTTATGGTTAGTAGAATTCTTATTCGTCTTTCAATCCTTTTAAATTAAGTCCTGTTTTTTCCAATTATTCAAATTTGTTGTTATAAACTATTTTGTTGTTTTTTTGTCTCTGTCACGCTTCTTTAGACATTGAAACGAAAAGAACGTGAATTGGAACAACAAGTGGAACAATTAGCCAAGGATAAAATTAATTCGCAAAAGAAAATTCTGAGTTTGAAACGTGAACTAGCTGCAAAGTATGATAATATTGATTTTGCTAATGTTATGTCCGACGGTGATATTGGCATCATTCCAGGCGAAAGAGGTGAGTAAAGCATACATTTTAGTCTTTTTTTTAATTTGTTCAGTTTTTTTTGTTTATTAATCGGTTGAAAATTGTGTTTTCAATTTTTCGATGATATATTGGCCGTTGGGTGAATCAATCGGGGGGAATATTTTTACATTTTCTATTTTTATAATGTTATGGCGGTGCGATGCTGAAAAAGAGCACGTATGTGCTTGTTGTCTCCCCTTTGATATTATTCAATCATAAATTCTCTTCGCGTAGAATATTTTTCTTTGTAAGTATTTATATTGTATTTTGTAACTATTATCGCCACACATACATTCCGCCCTTCCTCCATCAACGATTGTCGATAGCTGTAACATTAAATCCTTTCCGTCATTATAATCTCCTAGATTGTTGCACTATTTCAAAGTAAATACCTTTATAAATATGCAAAGTTGCAGATACCACTGTTGCATTGGGTGCATAGCGCAGAATCTGGTCATAAAAATGTTCTAATAATATGATGCTTTTAGTATTTCAAAGTTTATGTTAGAATAGAGTACACAAATTGATATTTGCATAAACTCGTGAACTGTTGCGATGCTAATTTTAAAAGGATGTTCGGTGCACATAAAACATGATTCGTGTGTTGAAATCAAAATTGTTGCGAAAATCGAACGATTTTACATTTCGTTGTAGATACACTGTAGTTAAGTCGGGAAAAAAATTCCCCGACTGGAGAAGACATGACTTGAAAAGCCAGATAAAATTGTCCGAAAGTATTCTGTTTTGCCGCTGATAGTTGATGTGTTTGCAACTCATCCAAAGTGTGAAATATTCGTAAACTACATTTATTCTATTGTTAGAAATATTATATAAAATATATTTGATGCACGGTTGTCGACGAGGATGTTTCTTTTTCTAGTCGATTTCACTTTGAATCTAACTTCCCCTTTTTTCTTTCTTTTTCCTTCTGCCGATTCACCTTCTTTTTCCTTTTTTTCATCATTCATAGCGTTGAGCGACTGTCCTGCACGCTTGCGCCGATCACTAATAACTGTGTGAACTGTTGCCTTTACTTTGCATCGATTCAGGATTTTTTAAAAACTTTAAATATGACCGCAATTTTATAAATTCCGTGTTAAATACCGATACAAGCTTGTGTTTGCTGCTCACTTGATTGGAATTAATGAAGTAGGGCGAAGTTTATTTTGCTTTAAGAATTTCGTCATCACTAAAGGTTATGTGTACGATATATTTCCAACCCTTGCTCTTTATAATTCTGAATTTATTCGAAGAAACAATTGATTACGGCACGTGCTCTGATATTGATTGTATTTATTTTGTACTCAGAATAGGCCTACACTGTTAAGTTGTGTTCATTACGTTGAAGTTCTTATCGATTTGGAAATTAATATTGAAATATGAATATGAGTATGATGAAATTGAATTACATATTGACTAATTCGTCTTGTCATTTATACTTCCAGTTACGGATGGGTTAAGTGATACTTTATCTTCTGGACGAGGAAGTACAAGATATAGCTCATCAAGCTCACTATCAAGCGCAGCAACCATGTCTTCACCATCCGGATCCAGTGGTGGTGTGGTAAGTAAAATCAACGATTTTCCTCCCTCATATTGATTTCAATCGAACGTTCTCTAATTTCCAGTTACAAACTGCCATGCCAACAACAATGTCACCTGTGATACCATCTTTAATGCCATCTCATCTCATCTCACCGAATTCTCCTCATCTGAAATCTGTGAGTCCCGTTGGCAATTCAATACCGCTCTCGTTGACCGTAAAAAACCTAACAGCATTGACGCGTTGCTCGCCAACACCTTCGATACCGTCGCCCTCGTCTAGCGGCATATCGTCCTCATCACCAATTGTTTCATCATCGTCATCGCCATCGTCGACATCGTCTCTATCATCATCCCCACCGATGAGCTGGCATTCACCATCAGCTAGTTTAAAAATTCCAAACGTTCCAAACGGTGTTAAAGTGCCACCAATCATATCATCATCGTCGCCACCGTCTTCGTCCTCGTCATCATCAAACTTATCAATTGTGTCCTCAACCACAAATTGTTCGTCGGCATCGTCGTCACCTGTTATAAACTTTACAACGTGTGAGAATAGTATTCTGTCGCCGACACTCTTAACCACCTCCAATTCGGGACTGCCAATAAATTTAAATGCCGGTTCGCATAGTGTACAAATTTTACACACTCAAAAAGATATGAGCGGTAAGAATGGTGTCTGTCGTAAATCGTCCGAAATGCACGACTCTTCAACGCTCCACCATCATCAACAATCAGCTGGTATGATTTTGACGAGCAACTCATCGATGGCAACCAAAGATAAAATGTTCGATGAAAGCGAACAACCGACAAAAGTTATTAAACTAGTCAATGGAATTGCATTAGCGCCGATGGACAAAGACAATAAGTTATTGTCGTCGACACCATTGGCATTGTCACAGGTTGTTGGCAGCAGCGGTTTAGTCGTGAGTCCATTTCAAATGTTTACAACGACGACGCAAGGTTTGAGGGTGCTAGGAGCAAATGGACTAGCAACAATTGAACTTAGTACTCCAACAGGTAAAACACAGGAAATCAAGTGGTGTTTTAACAGTTGCTTATACTTCTGTTTTTTATTGTTTTAGTTCAATCGCAATCAAGAAATCATCTGCAATCATCTCCGACATCGACCGTAACACCAACGACCGGTGCACAATTGCATAAATTGTTGGTCAGTGGAACGACGACCGTTACATCATCGGGTCTTTCGACCAATTCTTCACCAGCTACTAGCGTCGCGTCAGAATTAGCACGATTACCGGGAGGCGCTGAAGTTAATATTTTACCGGCTGGTGTAATGCCACGAAATGGGAAATTGGCAATAGTTAATAATGGAATTACGCTAAAAGGTGAATATAAATTATTATTTATTGTTGTTTTTTTTTTCGAAATTGCAATTTGTTGGCAATTGTTTTTTGAACGGTTTTATAAACAAAAAGGCGCCGATTCTACAGGAAATAATGGACGTGCTGTACATGTTGTGACACCATTGCAATCTGGGGGAACACCCATATCAACCCTAACACCGATTGTTGTTTCGCAAGGACAAGCTGGAAATAATTTGGCACATTTAATTGCTTCTTCTTCGCAATTAGCCGGAAAGGTAATTTGTGTTTATACGATTTTCTTTTATTCATTTTGCGTTCAGTAGAAAATATGATTTCGATTTTTAACTTTAGTTTGTTTGGAATTTTTCGTTGTTTTATTTGGATTCACATTTGGTTGTCTGTTCATCAAATTATTTTCGGGAGATAATTTACGTCGAGCTTTTCTCCCGTTTCGTTAGTTTTCAAGTTTATGTTCATTGGTGGTTCGTTTTTATACAGGGAAACCATGGAGAACCTTTGAGATTGTTTTAATAGTTAACATGATACTATGGTCGGTGGATGAAGCCGAAGGATCAGCCACCTTAAGCAATCAGAAGAGAAAATAATCTCTTAGAAAAGTACCTCTTCCTCACATTTAGTCACCCGGAACGTAACGATCTGCCCTGCCATTAAATCTACCTATGTAGAGCCACTGTCCTGCACGCTTGAGCCGAACACTAATACAATTTATTAAAATCTCGTGAACTGTTGCTTTATTTTGCATCGATTCAGGAATTTCTAAAATAATTGAAAAGAAAAAGCATTAAATATACAAAATAAGGAGATCACATAAACAAATAAACTTACAGACCCACCAAGTATTTCGTATAGTCCGGCCGCACTTCACTCGTAAGATGAGCATTTTAGTAATTAATTCACAATACTTTTACACCGGCTTTCAACAACGCTTCATGATGATCGACTGGATTCAATGTTGTCTTTTTCTGCTCGACGAAGCAATGTTTCTTTCCCTCCGCAATACGAAGCGTTAAAATTGAGAACAATTCCGCTACCGGCAAGAATTGAACATGTGAAATCGTTACTTCTTCGCAACATGTAAAATAACATGAAATCCTTAGAAAACAACGCCTACACTGCCATCATCGGTACGATTACCAATTTTCGTTCGCCATCGACTGGCGGCTGGAATTCTGTGAAAGTTGAAGGAGAAACGTATGGACTATATAAAAAAAGGGCGAGATGCGTCCCCATAACCCACTTTCAAAATTACATAGATATTCATGCTCGGCCCAGTGGGAAACCATAGAAAGGTATCGTGAGACAAACTCAAATGTGCGAAAGCCTGGACAGATCTAAAGATAGCCTGGTCCAACTACAAGAATCCATCTAATTCAATCAAAGGCAATTTCATGAACGGTTCATGCGCTTGGTATGGTCGAGGCCAGCATGTGTATATTGGAGTATATTATAACTCCCTTGTGTTTGCAAAACACTCTGCTTTGTCTTTAATACAACCTTTTCTTTGATAGTTTCCACATTTCTCTATACTCCTCGGAGATGATTTCCAGTTTTGTTTGCTTGTGCTCGTTTTCCAAGTCTTTTAGGGCATATCTCACTTGTTAATCAAGAGTGCGTCGGTAGCACATTTGAAGACGATTCCGATCTTTTTCCAGCTCTCTGATCTCCCTGGGAAGAGAACCTTTTGGCTTGTCAATCGTTATGGCCTTGTATACCGAATCCATGGATTTCACAATAAATTCTTGAACCACTCTGCCGATATCTGCAACCTTCTCAACGCGGTCAATACTATCCAGTGCCTTTCCAAGACATCGAGTAATTTTTCAAGTGGACAATGCGTTGCGTTTGCTAATCCGACCCCTGTTTAAAAATAAAAGAATTGGAGAATGGTCAGAAGATATCTTCGCTCCATTACGTTGATTCGTTGAAATCGTACATAATTCTCCCTCTCCTCCTATTAGTAACTCTGCTATTTCTGCTAGGAGGCTTAGCGTTTAAATCTCCACCTAGAATGGAGAGAGTACTTATGGATAGTATTTCATTCAGTTTTAACGAACTTAATGGCCCTTTATTTTCTAATTTACCAATATCCAGTGCAGGGTGAAAGTGCTGATGAATTTTCTTTTAAACTTAGATGCCGGTCCATCTTCAGTTTTTCTAGTTCTATCTAAATGTGCCTTAACCACTAAAATTGCACCGAATTCATGCTCCTCAGTAAACCCCATTTCATAACGTCAGTCGCAAATTATTCGATTTTCGCAGTGCAATTAACGAATCAATGATTGGATCATGTTATTTATTCGCTAAGATCTTTTGACTTTATTCTATTAGGTTGCATATGAAATGTGGTTTTTGGTAGTGCAATTTCACAACTGTAACTTTTATAAAACTTATTTGACTAGTCCTTGAAGGCAATTTTGATGGCTGCTTCCGATTGTTTGTTCACTAAAAAATGATCCAAATGTTTAAATGTTAAAAGATGGTAGTCGACTCACGAATGGTCCAGTGAATCAGGAAGAGTCTCATACTGCAACTCGTTGAATTCTTGGACCTCTGTTCTTGAAACATGAGACCGTCCGTTGTCATGAAGCAGTATAACTCTCATCTCTGTTGACCAATCTAGCCCGTTGATCACGTAATATCTGATGCCATTTCATCGAGTAGGGCACAATACTCCTGTGCATTAATGATTTCTCCACGCTTCAAAAAGGAATAGTAAAAAACTTCAGCTGCAGCACACCAAACAGTTACCATTATCTTCTTCGAATGGGGCCTGGTTTCGGCATGTGTTTTGAGGTCTCATCAGCAACCAATCGTTGTGCCGATCGGCGACAATTATCGTACTGTATCCACTTTTCATCACATGTCACGATTCTGTTAAAAAACGGATCGTTTTATCTTCTGGGAATGGTCATATTACCTGATTGGAATCATCACTGTGTGGTATCAGTTCCAAATACCCTGTTGAATGTTGAATGATGTTTTCGCTTGCCTCCGTTGCGCTTTAGCCAAGTATAAATTCATAAAGGAAAATTACCCGTTTTCACTCGAATCATGTTTTTTTCTTTTGTTTCCGACTGATTTCAATAAAGTCCAAAACTGAAATGTACGGGTATTTATACTTCAATACCCAATACCACGTGTGCCATCTGACGATAGTTTTAAACATGAAAATCGCAACTGACTACACTTCGTAGAGAAAAATGAAACATTATCTGCCACGACACAATACAATTAGTGTGGCGTGTAAGGGCAGAAAACGAAGTTAGTAGTTTTATTTGTTATTTCGCGCCGTTTAACTACAATCTGTTGTTTTTCTTTTTTATATTTATTTACCTTTCAAAATTGCATTCCAAAATTCTAAATGAACGAATCGAAATTTATTTTTTTCCAGAATTAATTTAATTTATTTTGTGAGCATGTCCACCAAGTAATTAGTTGTCCAGTCCATCACCTTATTTCCCAAAACGGATTGATTTTTTTTTACATTAAGAGCGAAGAAGGTATATAATTGTTTTTACGATACGCTCTCTTAATTTCTTCAATCTTAACTGCATTTTTCCCTAACTGTAATTTTAATATTTCATTTGTTTTTATAAATAAAATTAACAATTTTTTTTAGTTGTTTTTAAAATTCGATGTCAATAATTTATCGTGTTTCTCTCGTTAATTGTTAGGTAAATTTATCGGTTGGAGGACAAGCATTACCACTAATTAGTACTCAGTACCTGAGCTCAATGAAACCGATGGTTGTAGCCGTAGCAAATAACACAACACCCACCTTATCATCAGTTCCGCCCACAGCAACATCGGTCGCAATAGCGACTGTAACAGCTAATGGCAGTGTTTCATAAAAGGGAAAATAATAATAATATACACACACACACACAAAAAAAAACAAAGAAATTAAGTGAAAAACAAATCAAACTAAAAGTCTATAAAAACATAATAAAATTATTGAAATTAAGAAAATAAACCAAAAGTGAAAACTTTTTAAAAAGTACATAAAATTAAAAAAAACTAAATGAAATTTAACCACAAGTTTTGTGCAGATTGCGCCAAACTGAATTAATATTTATATGAAGTAAAAGAAAATAAACAATAGAAAGTAAAAAAGTCTACAAAAAATCAATTAGACACTAAGTTCATGAGCATTTTTTCGTGATCGGTTGACGAAGCGGGAATTATACTGTGTGTTTTTTGTTGTTGCTTTATTCTAAATTAAGCTACTAACACACATACACACAAACTGAGATAAATGTGAACTAGACAGAGGAAGCATTGAAATATTTCCGAGTGAATTTTTCTTCGTAGAAAACACAATACAATTATTTTTCACTAAATTAAAATCGACTAAAATTCAATGTAAAGCATAAAAACTATAAAATAATACTGAAAAAAAGATAATGAAAAAGAAACCAACTTTAGGATCAAGTTAAGTTAAAATTTAAAACTTACATTACATTAAAAACTAAATAATAAAAAAAAACAACAAAAAACTAAAAAAAAAAATAAATGAATAAATAATTTAATGATAAAATAATAAACTTTTTAAATGTTGTAAATATAGAAAATACGATAGAAACCGAAAAAAGAAATTATATTCTTATTTATACGAAATAAGTTCTTTTCTCAATGTTTGTTTTTGTTTATTGATTTTTAATTATTATTAATTTTATCGAAAAAGAAACAAACAAAAACACAAAAAAAAACCAATACAAAAACAGACAAAAACAACCGGAGAAATTGTAAATATTATCGCATAAAGAAATGTTAGGACGACGGATGCTAGTGTATGGAAAATTTAAGAGAAAATCGTGAAAAACACACAAAAAAAACATCTTTTTAAATAAAGTTCTTTCTTATGGGCAAAGGATACAATAAAAAAAATCTTACATGAATAGAAAATTGGAGAAAATACACACAAAACAATGTCTTTGTTTAAAAAAAAAAAAAAAAAAAAATTGAATTTTATTAGAAAGAACAATTAATTTAATTTTAAGTGAAATTGCAAGAAACTGTATTTATATTTTGATTGTATCTCTTTATTTTATTTTCTCCGATAAAAAAAATATCAGGACAATTTTTTTTTTAATGTGTAACTAGTAAAACTAAAAAATTCTATGATACAAATGTTTGGTAAAATACTGGGTGTATGAAAGGAAATGTATACACACTTTAGGTTTGTACTAGGGTACTTTAGGGTTCTACTAGCTTTAATGCTGTTCTTTTTGTCGGTGTGCCGTCAGAGGTTGCTGTTCTTTTTGTCGAGTGTAGTGTAGACAGTGTATTCAGCTGTTCATTAGTAACTGAGTTAAAATTGGGGTAATAATCACGGTCGAGCGTGTGGCTGACCACTTCATCTCCTAGTGTTCCGTTGGTCTAGTAATGAAGTAACTCTAGCATTAATTCAAGGCTTAGGTCCAATTTGGGCTGCTGTGCCATTGATTATTATTAGCGTATACAGTGTACACTTATCTACACTAGGTCGGCTTTAGTGTAGTTTACCATCTGTCAAAAATGATGGCCGTATGTTACGGTCTTCAGTTAGTTCAGTTCAATTCGGGAGGGGCGTAGCGTTAAGAACCGCAACGTTCACTAGGCTCCAAATGGGCACATCTCTTGTAGTTCCTTCAAAACCTCGTGTGCCTCTCATACTCCTTAAAAACACTCCAACCTCCTGCAGAATCTGACCGGTTTGTCATGCCGTTTCGGACTATAATCCTCAATGCTGTCGGAAGATATAGAACATTCGAATTCTGGCGATCCCTGGGCATTCACAAGCAGCCGTAATTTTACTCTATCCCAAGTTCATATATTCTTAGTTTTTTGACTATTCCGCTCGTGACGTGACATTCGCAATACGGTCAATTGCGTTATGCTTCTGGGGCGATGTAGTAAAAAATTTGAGAGAAAAATCCATCGTTCTTTGTGTAAGCATTCACGGGTCAGCTACGCTCAATATATTTTTATCGCCTTGTTCGCCGCGAATTATAGAAGAAAATTTTTATTTGGATATGAGTAAATCTTCAAATAAATTAATAATTTTTTCCACCTTAAACGAACTCGATTTCACGTTCGATCACTAATCGGTATTTAGCGAATCCGTACCCTGATATTTATTTATTGAGCGTTCAATGTCCAACCATTGTCGTCCGCCGTCGATAGTCACAAGTTTTTGCCATAAAATTTGTCCCAATCTGAGACACCACTCTTCTTTCAAGAAAGAGTTATTACGAGTGACAATGACCTGCATTCAAAATTTTTAGAGTAGGGAGGAAAAATTGGTGTTTTCTTCAAATCCCATTCCACAGTGCCCTAAAAATTTCTTTCTTCTTTGCACCTCTTCTGTTCCTTTGAAGTGCATATGGCTGGGTAGTACTGTTCTTGTGGTACTACTTAGCTTTTCAGTAACTTGCATGTAAAAAGTATATAGCCCGTTTGCACGATAGTTTCAAAGCTTGTTTCGCGTTTCTTTTGTGACTGCGCCAAAGTCATGTTCTCTAGTGTATTCTCTCCCTAGTGGTCTTTCTCTCAATTGTTTCGGTTGTGTAAAATCGTTCGTAAGGTGATAACCAGTTTGGATTTAAAATTTAAATTATCGAGATATGAATCCTGAAAAGTGTATACATTTTCGTTTTTGATTGATTTCCTGTACACCGTACTACAAGACGCGAAAAGTTTGAATTGCATGCGATTTTTGTTTTCTTTTTTGAGCTGAATACGATCACTGTTCCGAACGAACATATTCGATCTGCGTATAAGTTAAATTTTCGGCGTACGAAAACAATCTGCCAATTTTCGGTCTATGCTCAAAAGGACTGTTCGTGAACGTACTCGCTTTGTTTTCTTGTTTTATGAAAATAAATAAACGGTCAAAAATTACGTGATGAAATTAAATCCTTATTAAGATCATGCGCCACTGCAGAGTTAAATCAAATGTGAAACTACAAAAAAGGACAGATTCTCTCGGTAGAACAAAACAATTTTTTTTACTTCTGCCGACTATTTTTACACTCTTTTAAAATCGAAATGTTAAATATGTACTCCGTATTATTTATTTTATTTTTATAATTTTCTTCTAGCTGTACATACAATCAACATGTAAAATTAAACTTCACGAATCTACTAAACAAAAGAGAAAATAATGTAAAACAAAATAAAACTATGTACTGAAAATAACAACACATTTTAAACAAAAACAAATTAAGATTAACAACACATCCTTGCAAACTTAACGAAAGATAAATTTATAAGTGGGAAAAAAACAAAAAAAATTATAGAACCGAAAGTAAAGTCTTGTCTTTTCAAAATTATAATCATAAATTGTTTGTTATTTTTATCGTTAATCTCATCGATAAGTTCTCTTCGTTCATAAGACAGATAAAAATTTCTTTTAAATTAAATTGGAACTTTTTTTTAGTTTTTCTCTTGGTTTTTAATTTAATTTTTTTCTTTCAATTATTATTTTTTCTTCTTTTTGTTACATTACTTTGTAATATTGTATTTTATTTATTTTCTAGGATCAAAGATTGTTTATATTATAAATATTAATTATATTATTATATATGCATATGAAATAGTTACACACACAAGATATATACATATATATACACTTATATATATTATATACAAAAATAGACTTTTTATTTTTAAAAATATACAATAATTTATTTAAAATTGAATCTGTTTGTGTTGTTTTTTTATTCTTTCGAGTCGATTTGACTTTATTGTGGTTACGATAAAGTATTTTTTGGTTTGTTAAGTACCGTAAAACTGGTGTGAATTAGTTGCGTATGTTTGCGTGTTTTTGTTTCAATGGAAAAGCATAGAAGTTAATTTCTTATACTTTTCAGCAGAGCAAAAAATAGTATGATGGAATTTGTATCGTTATTCATTTTCGCAATATTACGGTGTGTTTGGGGGATATTAGGGGTCAGTAAAAAATCATACGCGATTAGCTGGAAGTGCCTAAGAAGTGTTGTCTCTTTAGATTTAAATCTGCCTACCTTCATTCCAGCGGCTAGTGGTGAACATTTTCATGGGAAAGCGTTACATTTCGCGTTCGTGAAATACGATTACAACAACTACTTTTTATTTTAAGTGAGAACTTCTTATTTTTTGTCTAGATTCTTACTATTCTGGAATCAATCTTCTCTTTTTTAACGTGCATCGCCGAATCTTATCACTACGAAGATGTTCGAATGGTTTTCCTCTGCAATTAGCCGAAAAATTCCGGCATACCTAGGTCCCAAAATCGTGCTCATGGCTTAATCGCTTGCACATATTCCTTTAGAGGTTACTGTACTAGAAACGGTTGATTTGCAAGCTGGTAGCCCAGACCAGGAATTGATTAATGTGTGATTCAAAGTAAAATAAGCATCCTAGTTGAAGTTTTAGTCTAGGAAGGGGCGCTACGCTGAGCTACAGTGCACACTAGGTACCAAAAGAGGGCCCATAGCGATCCCTTCGGAAATATCGTGTAAACAATTTGACCAACTCTTCATGCCCTATCGGACAATACAAGTGACCGGATGATTTTCGTAGGACAAGCCGGAAGGAATCGAGTAATATAGACACCTCGCCATTGATACATTATTCTGAGTTATATGATTTATGCGTTAATCACTACGCTGCTAGTATAAAAAAACCATTATTGTAAGCGCAAGTGTCTTAGGGACGTAGACAATTCTAAGACCAGAAAATTTTACAGTTCACAGTGTGAACTGTAAAATTAGAGATGAGCAAAGTAGTTCCTTTCAGTGAAGTACTTCACTGCGAGTCACTCACTTTAAGGAACGAGTTCAGTGAAGTAGTTCCGGAACTACCGTTCCTTTCTTCTCTCGCGAACTAGTTCGTTCTTTTATTTCATTCATAGTGTAACTTGAGGGGAGATGATGAGCAAAAGAAAAATGAGATGATGAACAAAAGAAAAATGAGATGATGAACAAAAGAAAGGTCTATAGACTTAGGAGGACGATAACCTAAAAAAAAAGTCGGTGTTTTTTTGTGACGTATCCAATGGAACTATAGTTTACCAAAAGAAGTGAGTTACTTCACTCACTCACTTCAATGAAGTTTTCTTTTGGAGCAGTTCCCTCGTGAACGACCCATCTCTAGTTCATACTTCCCAAACTGGGAGGTCTTACCCTACAGCTTAAGCTCGAAGGCGACGATAAATACTTTGGCATAGTCCTGGATCAAAAACTAAACTGGAGTAAGAATATTAATTAGCGATTAAGAAAGACTTTAGGTAGAGCGACCTCTACGCTTACAGGAAGATGTTCGGGTGAAAATGAGGAGTCAGACCGGTCCTAACAGCATTTTAGTGTAATAGGGAGCGCTAGAGAAGCTTACCTACCTCAAAAAGGCTCCAAGATTCAACGTACGGCTTCCACAGGGAGACCAGAGACACCGTACCATATTGTGGAATATATTCAGGGGTTCTGTTTTGGAGGCATCGAAGGACTCAGGTCGGAGATGTTGGTGTGCATTTGACACAAACTGCGACTGTATTCAAGCGCTCTGTTTTGAATGCATCAAATGACTCCAGCTGTGACTTTGATTGGAGTGAAATGAACGAGAAATTGAGGTGACATTATGTTTCGATGTGTTTTTATTTAATATATAAAGTGGTGACTCCGACAGTTGTACTTTTCTCCTCGCATTCGACGATTCTCTTAGGCCCGTTCTTACGATCGTCAGTAACGTTCTTACTGAAACTTTAACTGACAGATGCTCATACGAAACTTACAGTCAAAGTTCTGGTTAAATTTGAAGGTCGTAATAACGGACCTTAGAAGTGTCCTCGATCCTTACAATAATTTCTGTAATCTCTTTAATAAAGTTGGTTGCCACGAGCCATGTTTTAGGGCAATCAGGTTGTGGGTGCATTCTTCAACTATTATATACTAATATATTGAGTTTCATACATATACATATGTACGTATGTAATTACCTCCGAAACTTACTTTGCTTTACCTCTATTGGAAATATAACTTGAATGGATTCAGTGCTCTCATATCTATAAATTTTTCCCCAGACCAAATTTTTAAGTTATGTACATATGTTCTCCAACATGATTTTTTCTACTAATCATTCAATCGTAAAGCATTAACACACTTAAGTTCGGTTTTGCGATAAATTCATCTCGGCACAAGGAACTCGTAGTCAACTGAAAATAGTTGCTAGAGTACAAAGCTTGGGAGTTTTTTCCGCGTCAATAGTTTTACTAAAAAATTGGTAACTCCGATGAGACAATATATAGGAAGTTTTGTTTCATATATTTTCTATCATTAATACCTGCTGAAAACAACACTTGAAGTTATTGTATCAAGGGAGTTCTAACCCTTATCGGGCCAAAGAGGTACCCGGGTACCTATTAGTTTTCTTTTACTATTTCTGATAAACAAAAGAAGCTGAAACTTGAATAATAATTTACTGCCCGTTAGAGTATTTCGTAGATATATGTACTTGTAAACAACATATCTATACCAAATATTTGCAAAACTTTAAAAAATGAAGTGATTTTAATAGGAGCTAACCAAGTAACTTTTCGGCGTGATTGAGACTTTTTTTCCTTGGCCCGATAAGGGTTAAGACTTACCTCGTAATTGGTGACCCTGATGTAGTAGTTTTCATTAGAATTTTCTGTTCAGTGAGTGTACGAAATTTTCTTCAAATATAGCTAAACATTTGTATTTATTCAAATTGTACACATTGACATCATCCAAGAAATTTTAATATAACATATAAAATAGTTCGCACGCTTTCTTTACGGTATCTTATTAAACTATTTTTTGTTTTGCATATAATTTTTTATTAGCTCGAACTCTTCCACTTCATCTTCACTCAATTATTTTGATTTTCAATTTGAAACTATACTTTTCTGATTTTAAATAAGACTATATTTTCTAAACTAAATGAACAATCTGTGTAATAAATTTTTAACGAATAATAAAATAAAAAAACAAAATTTCCGTCTATAAAACTGCAACATTTACCGATAACTTACGTAAGAATATCAGTAAAGAACCAACAAATTATTTATTGTTATTATTTTCTTCTAATACTTGTCGAATATTATTATAAACTGAAAACCTTTGTTTTGTGAAACAAAGTAAAAAAACAAAACAAACATACAATGAACAATGAAAATAAAAATGATGAATGTGCTAAAAAATTAAAAAGGAAAAGAAAAACAATAAAAAAAGAAAAAAAAATATTTAATTAAAACATTGCAAAGTTTTATTTCTATGGCTGTGTTTTGAAAAATAGTTTATCAAGGTCCTACATACGGAAGAAAACATGGAAAAAAAGAACATATTGAGTTGAAAATAGTTGTCAGAGATCAGCGTTCAAGGAGTTTTGCTGCTTCAAAAAAAAAAAATAATTATCACGTACCTTTACTTTCTATTTCGTAGAAACTAATGACACTATTCCAGTTGGAAAATTTAATCGAATCAAATCGCAAAGGAGCTATAATTTAAAAGTACAGAATAGAATTAACAAAATATTAGATGCAGAACTGTAATTAATGGAAAGAAAAAGATTGAGCAGAAACTATTTTTATAGGGCCATTATAGTGTCACGTTCTGAAAATAAAATGGCTAATAGAAAATATAAATATATCCAATTGTCTGGATATATTTATATTTTCTATCGCAGGAACGACTTGTGTTAAGAAATCGGAACATATGTTTAGCTTCGCTAGAAAATCTACTAACAGTCTGTGCGCTATATTATTATTTTTTAGGGCAAAGTCCGACAAGTAATTCGAGTCAAGGTGCCAAAAATTTGAACTTACCATAATAGCTGAAGGCGTTTGTGAGGTACGAGCCTTGAAACGCATTTCCATACGGCGGCGGTCAAATGGACATAAAATATGTTTTTTCTTTTCTGAAAAAAATAAATAAATAAATAGAATGAATATTGATATCAAAATTTTTCATCTAAAGCACTGAATTCTCACTCAAACCCCTTTTTTCAAAATGTCAAAAACTCGACCATTTGAAGGAGTACGCCAAATCTTTCGCAGTCAGACGGACGAACAATTTGATTCTCTTTCTTTGGGGTCTACAAGTCTTTTTTTAGTTCTACTACAATACACTATTGTTAAGATAAAAGGGGCTAAATGTGTTTTCACGAATTCCGCAGTATCTCTTAGAAATGATGAGAATCCAAGTGGTTTTCACTTTCCCAAGCTTTTTATACAAGCGCCTAAAAATTGATTTCAATTTGTTTTTTGCTATTCTATCCCGAAGGTGGCTACAATACGTAGGTACATAATTTCAGGAACGTCGCCATATCACTTAGTTCTTATTTTGTTTCGAATTGGTTTTCACTTCCTCGGGATTCGCAATTGCCAAAATACCAATTTTATTTTTTTTAGTCGTCAATTCCGAAGGGTTACACACATCTTATTTTCACGATTTTTGCAATATGTTTTAAGTCTGGGAAGATATTGAATATGTTCACAAATTTTGTAATATTTCTTAGGTTTGATTCAGTTCTTTCATTGATTTTAATTTCGCCTAAAGATTAATTTCAGAATTTTTGTATATGCTAAAAAGCAGAAATTAATTTTATTTAGTTAACCACTTCGATTCTCACTAAATGTAAGATATTCCGGAATTCGTGAACGTTTTTCCACCCTTTTTTTTCCACCACCGTAGTCTTTAAAAACTTAAGGTATTGAACAGTTCTTCAGTAGAGCGGCATCTTTTATGCAAGATACTCCTCTTTTTCGATTTCTTTCTTAACAATAAACAGGCAGCAGTTCCTTCCTTTACGCTAGAATACGCTTAAGAAACTCAGTCAAACTCTTCATACATTTTTTATTCCAAAATAAAAAGGAGGACATTAAAAAACTTCTAGATAAAATCTCCCCTTCAGAAGGACGACAAAAAAACAAATAAAATTCCAACACTAATTTTTGGCTCTTACTATGAAAAATAATTAAGCTACCCCAACAAACGATGATCTGCAATGCATACGGCTATAAATTTCACGTTATCATATTATTCTAGAAGGGGTAGTAGAAGGCTTTATTGCCTCTGTCCAGGACATTATTATACAGTGAACGAATTTAATTAAAATCTACTTGGCTCGACATTTTTGAAACGATGAATGACAAAAAAACAACAAAAACTGGAGGTTACCCGTGAGACTTCTTTTTTATCGAGGACAAAATTGAATTTATAAAGTGGTAATAAAAAAACGAAGGATTTCTACACTATGAGATGAGAAAAATTAATTCAACATAAAGTTGTATAAAGGCTAATGACGAATTTTTTCCATACAAATTTTTTCTCAAATAGCTCCAACCTGAAGTGTTTTTAAAGACAATATTCACAAGTTTTGTGTATAAGTTGCAACGAACCTGGGTTAAAATATCCATATTTCGTCTATATTGCATATGTGTGTATTTATTGGTAGATTCAATCACAAACTACAGTAACAATAGTTTGGAATCCGGTTTTCAGCGTTTTGATTTCTACACCACAAGAACAGCTAATTCTGAAATAAATTTACACGAGATTATATTTATAAAAAGCCGGTGAAAGTAAGAATCAATTCGATATCTCATCAGATCCAAGGGATATGATGGAATTCGTAAGTCCGTGCGACTTTTCCGTTTCAGTGATTGAAATCCAAAAACTATTAAAAACCGTCGATTTTTTAGCAAGTGAAAATTTATTCAATTTCTAATCAGACCTAAAGGGGTTGAATTATAAAAAATCTCGAAAGTAGTTTCTAGCCATTTAACAGAAAAAAACGTAGAAGTAAAATTAATTCAATATTTTTGAAGACCTAAGAGACATGGCAACATTCTTGAAAACATATGCACCCCATTTGAAAAAAAAAAAAAAATGACACGATAATTTAGAAGCTCCCCTGTTTTGCAGCTTGGATACGCTTGCTACTATTTTAGTCTTTAAGTTGACTCAAGAAAACTTAAGCATCCAATTAAAATTAATAATAATTTAAAATTGCTGTAAAAAAGGGGTAACTACGTATTTTAAAGACTTATTTAGGCTCCTTCAAAAGGTTAATATAATTAATTCATCGAACATTTCACCCGTTTTAAATTTTGTATAAACTTCTTCACAAAAAAATAAACATATTTTTATTCAAATTGTTCAGAAGTTATCATTTAATCGCTTCGGAAAAAAATTATGCGCACTTTTTTAAGAACTTTCGTATGGCAACAACTCAAGGGAATACTTTAATTTTATTTTTTTGTTCCTGCACCTACTATTTGTGGATTTTTTTTTAATACGTTAGAATAGGTGTCAATATCCAATCCAGTGTAGAAAATTATTCATACTTACCGCATGTTCTACAAACGCCAGCGCCTTTTACTTTATTATTTCAATAATAAAGTATTGTTATCGATTTGTTTAAGCAAAAAAAAAATTCAGTCCGTCTGTGCGCCGTACGCCGTCCGCCGTACGCCGTACGCAAACTCATTTGAGGAATTAAAGGAGACTGAAACTTCGAATTTCTATAAAGCTTTGATAGTGGACCCATTTGGAAAAAAATTGATGATATGGGTGAAGGGGTGTGGGAGTGGAGGGGGAAATAATGCGTCCGAAACGCAAAAAAGTGGAGATCGACACTTTCTAAAATCCATATCTCCTAAACCGTTAAGAGCAAGTAATTAAAACTTAACAAATATTTGTAGTTATACTAGGAGAGTAGATTGAAATAAAAATTTTGGGTGGGGGTAGAGACGTACGGGAGTGGGTGGTGAAAAACTTTCGAGTACGATATCTCATAAACCAAGTGCACCAGAAAAACAAAATTTGGTTTGGGTATAAAGCTTAATGAAAAAGATTGACCAAAGTAAAATTTTTGAAGGGGGCAGGGGAGAGCGGAAGTGGAGGGGATAAGAATTTTTCAAAAATAACACGTTTCATATCTCAATAACAGTGCAAGAAAGATGCTTCAAATTTTTACCAGAAGTAGGCCTAATAGAATCCTTGTAGGGAAACAATTTTTGGAGGGGGGGGGGGGGTGTACAGGATGAGGGTGGGAAGGGTGAGAAGGAAAAAGCTCCGATGTTTATATCTTAAGAACCTGAAGAAATGTTAGAAAGTTGAAACTCGGTACGTATATGTAAATCAACCAGAAAAGTAATTCTGATAAAAATTCGAATATTCATTTGCGTTCGGAAGGGGGGGCAAAAAAAATTATCACTAAAAATAAAATGCATATATTTTCACTATTTTCGTCATATCTACTAGTTCTTTCCAAATATTGAATTCATTTTTATTCTACGGATTCTTCATATGAATACCTAGAATGTGTTTTCAAGATTTTTTGAAATTCGACCCCTAAGGGGGTGTAAAGTGGTTGTATACTTTTTCATAAATTCCACCATATCTCTCAGGTCTGATTAGATATCGAATATCTTTTCACTTCCACGGGCTTGTTTAATAATCACCTATTTTAAAGTTTTGTCTTTTTCAGCCTCTAGACATCTAGCATCCCGGATATGACCCAATTATATACTTCATATGTTACACTCTACTCTAACCGCTTCTCGAACTTTTTGTTAGGTTTTCAGTCACATAGTAACATACACCGCATCCCCGAATTAAACACGTTCCGAACTTCTGCCGGAAAAATAATAAAGTTGTGCCCAGACTGTTGGCAGATTTTTTTCTTTGTACGCAAGAAATGTAGTGTAGAATGTTTGCATCGATTACACGGTGTACGCGACTTATAACCCAAAAACAATAACGTTCCAAATAGCCTTCTAGTTATTCCTTGGGTTGTCAGTCGCATACCATAAAACGGATTTGCTCCCAAAAATATTAAAGTTGTTGGCTGATTTTTTATTTATTAAATTTTTTTTTTTCAATTAAAAGAAAAACAGTATAAATTATCGACATGACCCATGACCCCTTCTGGGTTGAATATAAGAACTCTGAAACCGATTTTCAGGCGACAGTAAACCTAAGTGATATGTTAAAATTCGTGAAAACGTAAAGATACGTTACGTTGCACCCTCTTAGATGTTAAACATTACTCGTATAAAATCATGAAATCACTTTCTCTACGTAGTCTTAAAAGATTTGTCGGAATTCGTGAAAACTTGAACAACAACTGGGCAGATTAATGTCGAAAAATCCTTAAATTGTATTTTTTCGGTTATCCTTGCTGAGGACCATGGTAATCATCTCTGTATCGTTCCATTTTCAGTATAAGTTATGCGGAAGCAAGAACAAAGCACCAAATAAAGTAAGAGTAAGTAGTAAGGTGGGTGGAGGGTACTGGTAGGAGTAAGCTGTAAGGTGTTGATGGTATCTACCCAATATTCTTAGAAAAAGGATTAACCTCTCTGCTCCCACTTTTTACAAAGATCTTTCGAACTAGCCACGCTTGGGGCTGTATTCCAGAACAATGGACAGTGATTAGGTTATCTAAAGGCAGAGAAAATCAACTTACAAACCAAAATCATACTGTCCCAGCAGTCTACCTTCTTTTGAAAACCATGGAAAAAATCTTGGACCGGGATATTAAAGACAGTACCGAGTACTAGTAGTGTAGTGAATCCACTGGGCAATAACGAATTTGTCTACCAGCCATGAAAATGAACGATCCATGATGCACTTCAACATCTGGTCACAAACATAGGGAAATGAATCCAGTGCAAAGAGGTTGCGGTGCGTAGGTTTCTGGAGCTTTTGACTCAACACGGTAGCACCTTGATGAACAGAAACTGAGCTAACCATCAAGTCAAAGACGATTATCGGTTTCAGACAAGTTTACGCGTCGTATTAATTACATTTTGTTATGCGTTTGTAATTACATCATTTCGAGTGGGGGGATGCTTGAACCCCCAAAACTCCTCCTGCGTTCGCGCCTGCCGACAAGTAATTTTCGAGAATGTGATTGGGTGCCGGAATACCAATTCAATCAGCTGTAAATGAGTACCTGAGTTTTACTCGGAGCAATAATCACGGAGAAGCGTGTAGCTGACCACTTAACCTCCAAGTCTTCCGTTGGTCTCGTAATGAAGCATCTCTAGCATTACTTCAAGGCCTAGGCCCGATTCGGGCTGTTGCACCATTGATTATTGCTAAGATAAATTGGAATGCGCTCCTTGGACGGACTGATAAAGCTAAAACTTGGGATCTAAAATCCAATACCTCAGGAGTGAGTTATAACAAGGGAGAATAGACACCATAGGCCCACTGAGTCCTCCTGTTCCATTTCTTCCCAAAATCAAAATTAAAATCTACGACTTTTCCGGTAACAATTAAAGCTTTTAGTAGGAAATGCGAATTCGATATCCATTACACCTCAAAAATATGTCAGAATTCGTGATATCGTATTCAACCCCCTTTCGCCCCTTTTGAGGTTGAGTAATAGAAAACCTGGAAAACTGTTTTATAAGGAGCACGCAAAAGTCAAATGATTCGATACCTTGGTAGGCCTAAAAGATATGCCGAAATTTGTAAGAATGTAGTGAAACTATTTTCATGGACAATATTTTGCTTCACCTCCATACGCCGAGGAAATTTTGAACTTAATTTTTTTAATGAATTACTTCTATGGTAGATCTACATAATAATAATCGGGCCTACGCCTTGAAGTAATGCTAGAGTTAATTCATCACTAGACCAACGGAACACTAGGAGGTGAAGTGGTCAGCCACTCTCTCGCCCGTGATTATTACCGCAATTTTTATTAAGGTACTCATTCACAGCTGAGTGAACTGGTAGTACGGCACTCAATCCTATTCTCGAAAATTACTTGTCGCCAAGCAGATTCGAACCTGGTACCAGGTGCACCGGAGGTAAGTGCTCTAGCCACTATGCCACCCAGACTTCTTAAATCTACATATAGGTACGTATTAAACTTCAACTTAGTAGTATAAGCTAGTCTTGTCAAATAAAAAAACCAGTCTCACACTCGTACCAGGGGTAGACAAAATTTTAATTTTTGAGAATGCCTCTATGGTGGCTCTATTTAGCAATCAATTATAAAGTACATATCCTTAGCGGGTTTTGGGAAATAAAATATTTTTCCTTCTCACCATCAAAATTTCGCACATCATCTAGGTCACCTAATAACAAACCAAACACACAAAATAATTCCGGATTATATAGCACTGCACAACATCTCCTTAAACAACACATTCCAGTTCTAATGATCCAGTTCGATGCAGTCTTACGGTCCATATCCTGACCGTACTGCTTCAGAATAGCAAATGAAAAAATGATTGAAAATCATTCAGACACACAAAATACCCAATCCGGAAAATCTTTTCTTGTTCTGATCGAAAGCGAACACCGTCGAACATTTAATCGAATTAAAATGACCAGCAGCAGCAAGGACGTCTTGGTTCGATGAGCTACTTTTGCGGCATATCCCTGAATCAACGGAAGCACTCATGCTGCAACGTTTGTCTGCATCTTTTCGGTGCAGTTTGTCCTTTTTGCGAAGTCCATGACACCGGCAAGCCTTGGTAGAAAAGCCATTTCAGCAATCAACAAGACTTACCGAGGATTGCTATGATGAAATATCGATCGGAATGAGTGAGTGATTTTTTGATCGGAAGGTACGACTGGACGAGTTAAAGAGGATTTTCAAAGAGTACTCTGGCCAGGAACTACTACTTTACTTAAATCATTTCCTTCTTTCCTACTCGAGTAACAAGTCGAAGTACTAACTCACCGGTATCCGGAATAATAGATGAACTCAATTCATTTCAAATTCGTGCAAACGAAAATTGGAAGAGAAGAGTTTATACGGAATTCGGAAGCAGATCACAACTTTAAGTACTGAACAAGTGCAGATTTTATACATTTGTTCAGAATTGCATGGAATTTGAAGAAGTACAAGTATCTAATCTGATGAAGCAAACAAAACTTATTACGAAGCAGAAAATAGGTAAATAGGTAATATGTCTTTTGGACACACAATTTGTTTTATTTGTGTTCTACGTGAAACTATAAAATAAGAAAGTATTGTTTGCTCCTAACTTTACACCACAAATAAAAAATAAATGAGGACGTGCTACTTTAAAAAATACGAAAATAATTTCTTGTCAGAATTGCAGTACTGAACAGACGCTAATTTTCAATACCTTATTAGTACTGGAGTAACGAACACCACTTTTTAAGGTCAGAGTCCTCTTTATACATACCTGGCAAATAAAAAATTAATTGGTTCATGTCATTTCATTTGAACTTTAATCACGTTTCACGCCACAATACCGACGTATTTTGAAGTAAAATGTATGACCGGCTTGATTTGAAAACGGTAGTAATGCTCAATGCTTGGCAACGAAATGATATTATATTGGGTCAATCCAGTTCTCCATATTTTTAAAGGGAGTATGAAATTCATGACATCATTTTTGGCAGCTTAGCTAACACTATAGATATTTGGAAGCCATGTGAAGATGGCATGATCGCATCGCGCGCACCATATTGCGACCTCAGTTGTAGTGAGCGCGTGAGATCGCTTATCACAACTGTCAAATAATACTCACAAATACCATCACATTTCGCATCGTATGCCACTATGTCAAATATTTGACTCTTCTCGCTGACAAATATAGTCAGATTTCAGATAGTGTAATCGACAAATTTTTGTTTGCCACAGCCACACGCTCGTCCGTGATTATTACCCCGATTTTAACTCATGTACCTACTCATTTACAGCTAAGTGAACTGGTACACCCAATCCCATTCTCGAAAATTACTGGTCGCCAAGCAGATTCGAACCTGGTACTAGGTACTCCGGAGGCAAGTGCTCTACCCACTAAGCCACCCAGACTTCCGGGTCTGTTTTGACGTTCGTACAATTTTTTGAGTCAAATATTTGACAATATGGCACACATTGTTGGTCAAACCTCGGTCATGGTTTCTTGCAGTGATTCCTTTGAACGCGTTACAGATCTGTATTTTTCCCGATAAATATGGAAATTCTCCACCCAAAGTCATTAGGAATTCGTCCTGTCAGCTGTCGTGCACTAGGTAGTAGGCAAAAGTATTTAAATAGATTCCGAAACTCAGTGCCGGCTCAGTTCTGTTTTCAGTACTTGTCAAAGTTTTTTGTCCATTAACCTATTGGTTCATTAGTGATAAGTGGTATGTATAGTTTCAAATCATTTGTAACTCGAGGGAGTTACACTTCGATTGTTCCTGTTTTAATCCACATAAACAGAGTCGTTTAAATAATCTGGTCCAAACAATGCGAACGACTCTCTATTCAAACTCTATACACCTTTCGAAATTCCGAAAATTATTAAATTCTTTACCATAATTTCTCACCGACAAAAAGGGAAATGAGAAAGAAATGTCCTTTAATTAGTGACCAGGATAACAGTCCAAACCCTTTCATACATTAGACATGACACTATCCGCCCTCCTGCAGACGTAAAACTTATGGAAGAAGTTCAAGTTGGATACAATGGTGCGATATAGAGAAGTAGTTAAAGTCTAAAGACGAGTCCCTTTTTCTTCTCCGGTCCGTTAAAACAAAAATATGACCAGTAGGAGAGAAGCAAGATTTCGTACTGCGAAAAGGACTATCTACTTTTTGGTGTTGTTGGCCCGGTAAAAGTTTTCGACCTTTCCGAGAAGTTGGAAACCTCGTCGTCTTAGCGCTTAAGTGCACGAAAAAGGAGTCTTCACTTGGACATTTGCCAGTACCAATTAGCAACAGTTCAACTACCAGCGACAATAAATCACCGGGAAAACATTACTCTCCCACTTATACGTTTCGGGAAGGATGTCCTCTAAGGTTCGGAAAATGGTAACTTGAAAATCATGAGCCCAGCCCTTCTTCGGTTTTTTGTTCACTACTTGAAATTGAACAGAACGCGCTCAAGTATTCCGAGTATTCGGCCAAAAGCTAACACTTCAGATTTTATAACCCCGAGGGTGGGTGGGGATAGTGTAAGTCATCTACAATTTCAATTTTGTGAAAATATTGTCCTTAAGTGGGCCAGAGAAAATTTTCAAATCGAAATTAATTAAGGCAAAAATTGTTTTCGATATTTTTTTAAAGTTTTATTAAGGGAACGATGAAATTAGTTCTGGCATTTGCTACTTTTACAGTCGCAAGACGTTCTCAAGGTTGTCTTTGAGTGGAGTCGAGTGAATTCGAGATTCAGTTTGACCTCTTCTTGGTAGTGGACCCATGTAGCCATGTTCTTGGCAATACGCTATTTAAATTTAGATTTCAGATACCTATTCCCACTCAATCCCCATAGAATCTATGTTCTAGGGTTGTTATCTTCAGTGTGGGAGGTCCTTTGTTCCGACAAAGTACAGCATACCAACGGTGCAAAGAGCCGAACCTTCTTCCGGACATTCTAGTGAGAGCGTTCCAGAAAGACTCTGCTTCACCAAAATGAGTGGAGCTGACAGAAGGAAGGTAGTGGTGATCTGAGCAAATCCCTGGGGAAGTAAACCAGGTGGACATTGTGGGGAGGGAAGGACCTGGACTTTCGTAAATCAAACCTAGGCAGGTGAACGTGAGGCAAGAAAAGACTGTACTATCTGAGTCCTAGATGGTGAATAGCGGAAAACCGAAATCCAGATCATCTAGTCAACTAAGGAAGATAAACGAAGGGTAAGGAAGACCCTAATCCCTAGACCTCAATATCAAGTAAAAGTACGAGCGGAAAATTTACTTGTTCCTTACCCTCTTTTACATCCTCTTATCACCACTCCATATACCATACCATACCATTCATCCTCTTATAGGTTGGACATCGCAGAAATGATGGCAATTATTAAAATACAATTAGCTTTTTTTACCTATATATACGAGTAACTTAAGTTTCGGATTCTTCAAAAAAAATACTATGGCAAAACTTCAGAATCCCCTGCCAAAGTCATCTTAGTGTTAGCAAATCGTTCTTTTATCGTTTAGCTCTATACGATCTCCAAGTTTTAACTTTGTAGCATAAGCTGCTTTTGAGATATTGCAACTAAAATATGTCGTATGAAAGCATGACTCCATTTCTCCTCCATACCCAACCTCCCAAAAACTTGCCAAGTCTTCCCAACCTACAGATTTCATTTACTGCACGATGATCGTAAATCACTTTACACATCCACATTCCAGTAAGACTGATCATCGTTTCGCTTTTGTAGAAGAAAAACTGATACTTTGTGCAAGTCCTGCTAAACTTATGTATGTACTGCATGGTTTGAGTCGAGGTATTTCCAGCATATTCATCAGGTGTGCAGAATTTGTGAGAAGTGTGTAGAATATGTGAGAAGTGTGTAGAGCGTTCTATGCTATTCGAATTGAGTACTGGAATACTGAAGTTTTCTCTAGAAACTTCGATATCTTTCGTAAGTGCTTTGGGTTGCCAGGATGTGCATGTAACAGTATGTATATTGTAGATTTCAAGTAAAGCTTTTTTTGGTTTGTATTCTAGCATGAGTATTGCTGACTCGAGCTATATGCTACAGGTAATGAGCGAAAGATAAGATATTGTAAAAACTTTTTTTTCTGGGAAATTGATTTTGTTTCCTTTTCTTCACAAACGTAGCAACAAATTAAAGCTAAGCTTAATAGCTACTCAGAAAACCAAAGAAAATCAAAATCGGATAAAAAATAAGCGTATACCGGCTAAATTTTCTTGCTGCGGATTAGGTAGGTCAGAGGTAACGTTCCGTAGAATCATTAAAGACGGCTTTGAACCGAAAACTCTTTGTCAGCTTCTATTGGAGCTCTACCGGAGAGAACAGTATGCAGAATTACAAAAATCCTCAAAATCCAGCTGACCCCAAAGTACTTCCAAGCAATCCCATTGTCATTTATTCTCCACGTTTGTTTTTAATTTCCCGAAATACAAAGGACGAAACCAACCAAATCTTGTATCATTTTTCTAAGCCTCGAAGCATTGCAGTAGAAATTTCGCTGGTCCGGAAAAGTTCCGCTTCGACTCTTCTGTAAGTGTAGATACAAAAGGAAATACATTCGCCAAGTTTTTCCCCCCCGCTGTAAAAATTTTCCGCACCTACTGCACTGGAAATCATCAAAAATAAATTTTATCCTGCATAGAAAGAAAGCAATGTCTACGTCGTACAATTTGTCGTTCGTTTCCCGACTAAATTCCAGATTTGTCCTAAACAATTCAAAGGATATTTCGCGTGAATCTGGAGGAACCGTCGAGCTATTTTTCCTTCTGATATCGAGCCGAATCAGCAAAACCCATTGCTTCCGCCACGGGAGAGCAACCTAAATTTCGATTCGTCCTGTGACTCCTAAAACCGGAACTTGGGAAATGCCTTCGGAAAAGTCAGGGACAAGAAGCCGAATAACACAGACGAAGAAAGGAAAAAACACACCCCGGGGAGGACAACACTCCGCCACCATAGAGAAAATAAAGTTCAAACAGAAAAATCGGAAAATGCCGTCACTTGTGCAACAAGGACCTGCAACGGATTTATCAAATTAAAAAGTCCCGACAACAAAGCGCTCTGGAGACAGGAAGACTTTGCCGCAGTGAAGTTTTGTGTGTTGGCATTAAAGGCATTACGTCCTTCCTCGTATGAGAATTCAGGATGCAAAATGGCACGGGCTTCGGGTGCGCTTCTGCTCCTGTGGTCGATGGTGGAGATGAATGGTGGATGGTTGAAGGAGATGATGATGGTGTGGTGCAACGAACATGGTCCTGTTTTACTTGTTTTCCTTTTTTTTTTAAACATTTATCCGCACACTAGACAAGCCCTAGTACAGATACCTATTATGCATAGCTTTCGACTATAGCAAGGACCTCTAAGCATATTCCAATAGAAAGTACAAGAGATGGATGAGTTTTGTACTTAACCCTCAAGCCGTTCGTTCAGGTGAAAAGTGAGATATATTGCTCCATGTTTCAGCTTGTTGAGCTGTAAACTGGGTGAAGGTAAGTAGTTGATTGATATTCGGGTAAGGAGAAAGGGGAGGAGGTAGTAGATTTCGGAGTGGTGAAGACGGAAAAGGAGGAGCAAGGACAAACGACAAGATGGTAATTTGGCAGGGATTTCAAGAGTGTAATGTCATGTCCTTGTTATCCTTTGCAACTATGCTATAATCTCATTACATGATTGAATCGGATCCCGACGGATTTCAATTAGGGTCTTGTCTCCTTGAGGCGATGATTTCTGGTATTCGGAGTCAATTTCGGGGTATTAACAGGTCTGTAAATTTGATCGGAGGACATATTCGAAGTGAAGTCCGAATCGAACTAAATGAACAGCTTTTGTTTTTATCGGAGAAGATGATTAGAAAATTCTGACCAGGATTGAATGGAATGAGATTCAGTAGGTGAAACTAGAGGAGGTCCATGCCATGAAAGATATGGTTGTTAAAAAGCCCTTACATTTCGGAGTTGATTTTAAACTAGTTGATTTCGAAATTGAGCTTAGGGTTAAACTGGATCCAGATCTTTAAGATTTACTAGACCAAACCAAACCGTGAGAGGGGCAAAGTCAAGGCATAGAAGGTAAAGTCATGTGACACTGAATAAAAGGCGGTTGCTATGGTCTCACAGAAAGATTAATAAAAAATTCAGATGACCTTAAAACTCAGAAATAGCAGTGTTCTTGAGCAGCCTCAATCCAACTTACTAACCTCACTCGAACAGACACAACAATTCACAAAACACAAAATGAATGCTGAAATTTCCTAAAATTTAATCCGTACCTGCACTAACTCTGTAAGCCTATGGCTACACATTGGAAATAGAACTGTTCAGAATAAATAAAAATTGCTGCCATCATAAAGGAGAGTTTTTTTTGGAATTTTTATTACAACATAATAATTTTTGATCCGTCGGACAGGATTTGAATCAGCGACTAGTATTGATATCATATTATTGTCAATACCAGCAGTGTATCACCCAATACTAAGCATATATGAGATAATCGAACTGGTATATATCTAGTATTGGACCTGTTTCATGGTATGCAAAATTCGACAATTTTACCTTCTATACTAATTAACATTTTACTGCTGGTAGTGCCATTGCCCAATTATGTGGCGAGTATCGGTATTAAATGTCTTTATTTGCTTAAACCAGATACTGTCAAATCATATCATGTGCAGTGTATCATGTGCAGCTAGTTTCAATACTATGATTTCAATACCAATCCATCTATCCATGGTATAGTTAGAAGTAGTGGAATTGCGAAACAGTTTAGTAATATTTGTTTGGAAATTAAAATTTTATGGGAGTAGTGGAATACAGGTGGAGAAAATGACCCTTCTTGCTACTTTTCAAAGGAGCTCGTTGTGTTTCTTTAGCTTTTTTCATTTGAACATTTTCAATGCGTTTTGGTTTAATATTATATTAAAATGTCAATTTCCGGAAAAAATTAAGTTACCAAGAAAATGGTGCCCCTAGAGCCTGTATGGAAATTTGTGTAGGTCCCAAGGTTCAGTGGACTTAAGTCTTGTACTAAGCTCAATTCATCTGAAATAAATTTTTACGCGTTTATATAAAAAGTTCGTAGACGTAAAAATTAAATCGATATAAAATCAAACATAGAGAGATATGTCGGAATTCGTGAACAACCTTAACAGCTCGGAGGAGGAGTCCGCCCACATATATACGGACGGCTCCAAAACTGAAGATGGGGTAGGTGGAGGTGTTTTCTCTGAAATGCTTAATATTAGCAGCTCTTTCCGCCTTCCGGACCACTGTAGTGTCTATCAGGCGGAGCTTATGGCGATTAAGGAGGCCCTGTCCTGGCTGAGGTGTAATGTAATATCTACTAGGGATATTAGCATTTTCTCAGACAGCCAAGCGGCGATAAAATCCTTGGAATCGACCTCGACAACATCAAACGTCGCCGTAGAATGTAGATCATCTCTTAAGGAAATGGCCGAACAGATCAATATTCTTCTGTGCTGGGTGCCAGGACACAGGAATATTACAGGGAACTGCATGGCTGATGCACTCGCTCGGCGCGGTACCACCCTTCAGACTCTGCCGGTACATCAGAATCTGGGTGTGCGCCTCTCTCCACATGTAAACTGCTACTGAGACTGGACTCAATTGAGAAAACCAACTCAAGATGGGCAGACGGTACTACATGTCACACTGCGAGACAGATCTGGCCAAAGCTGGATCTAAATCGCTCTAAAAGGCTGACTCTGCTCAAAAGGGCGGACATCAGCAAAACAGTCGGTGTCCTAACCGGACACTGTCTTATAGGTCGACATGCAGAAAGGCTCGGACTTTTCTCAAACGACTTCTGTAGAGGCTGCCAGGACGAGGAGGAGGAGGAGACAGTCCTTCACTTTCTCTGTACTTGTCCAGCTCTGTCAGCGAGAAAGAAAGCTCATCTCGGAGCGTACTTCTTCAACTGTCTTGGTGATCTTGCCACAATGGAGGTCGCGAGAATCCAACGCTTCATTACAAGCTCTAAATGGTTCGACGAGTAGGACCGGATTCGATGATCCTGTGGTATCACAACGGACCTTTTAGGTCTAAGTGCGTCCGTGTTCTCACGGCCAGCCACGCGTACCTACCTACCTACCTAACAGCTTTTTAGAGCTTGTATATGAAATTATTCTAAAATAAGTTTTTCCGCGAACTTACGAAAATCTTGTAGAACTGAAAACTAAATCGATCCTCCATTTTACCAGAGAGATATAGCGGCATTCGTGAAATCATATATAACTCTTTTATAACGCCAAGGTAGTCAATATTTAACAATCCTGAATTGACACACAAAAAAATGCCACTGTGAACGCAATACCTCCAAAGGTTCAGGGGCTAAAAATATTTAAACGCGGACGGCGATCGGACGTTTTAAAGCGACAAAAAAATCTTTTGACTGTTTGGGCACAACCAAGACAAATTTAAGCTTTATAATTACGATGCAAGAAATAATCTTTTAAATTTCTGTTTGCTTTTCATAAAAACCTAACGATTTTCAACAGTTTCGAATTCGCCGTAAAATTTAAAACCAAAAATATGACGAAATTCGTGAAAACATGCACCTCTTCTGGAGTTAATCTGAATAGTAACACCTTTGCGTCTAAGGAAATAGTTGGACTCGCAGTAGAACTCCAACATAGTCATAGTTAGCTGAAAACTCCTACCCTTTTTCTACCGGGATGTAATAAAAAATTTGGACTGGCCCTCCAATATCGCCGAGAATGCATCACCGGAAAAAATACCACTGTTCAGAAACCGGGTCAGGAGGTCAGGGCCCGACTTGGGCTATCGCGCCATTGATGATGATAGAAAGAGCAAATTAGGTTGAAATCGATTCCGATATTTTGTCAGTCCAAGGATACCCCTATACTATATGTTGCAGAATTTAGTAAATGGCCCTGTTTGAATCTCAAACTTTATATTTTAAACATCCATATCCGAGAGGTAGTATGTTTTTTCTTATCATTTCATTCCATTGAGTCTCTGACGGCAGTATTTCATCATAAATCGATTTTACTTAAACTGCGTGCCTTAAACCAATTCCAATCTTACTCCTTGCTGCTATTTCATCCTGCGTGGAAGTTACCTGACTGCTGGCAAAGCGAATTTACAAAGTTAGGGAGTCATACAAGTTCAGCGCATTGGTTTGAAAGAGTTTTAAAGACATCGATTGCGTGCTGAGCTCTATTCACCAAAATTAATGTTCCTAACGATTCAAAGGTTGGCTGATTTTGGTGCATTGTTTATCCCAATTACCCAAGTTAAGAACGATATTCTCCACAGAATTTCAAAAGTAAAATACTACCCCAAGCGGCGAATATAATTTGAACAAACTCGTTTCTGGCCACTTAACAACAAATACCATACTCGACTCCTTTTGAGAAAACTATATGTGAATCTCGTTTTCTGTAACCAGCTAATGAGGTTAACTACAAGGATAATGGTTGGACTCGGTGGCTGAATATGAACAGAAGATTACGCTAGTATGCGAAGGATAAACAACACACATCAGAACATACGGCATAATCGGCCTAAACGAAATTATAAATTAGCTAAATTATTATACAGTGGACTCGGCATGTTCGTCCTTTTCGACCATGGCAACAGGGATGAATATGCTGCAGATATTTGGGGGTATAAACGCCAGGAAGTGGTAGATATCGGGGTGAAACTCAATTATGCGGCACACTATTGACCATTATGAGATGAAGCTGTTATGGCTGATTTCGGTTTATTTAATTTGGTGCTAATGTAAAGTGGACGAATGGTGTCTGTCCTGGTCGACATTTATGGGGATTTATTGAAAATTTCGAAACGACATTCGAGTGAAATGTTTACGTGGGCATGGTAAACAGGATTTGGAATTTTAATCGGTTGGTAATTATTTTGCCACTTTTGTTTGGTGTGCCTTTCGAAGAATTAGCTTCTAAATGTGACTTTTAAGGACATACCATTTCAGGAGGAATTGATATTTTGACGTGATAGGAAAGACAGCTCTCTGGTAATAAGTTAAATTTTATCGCAGGACCCAGAATATAAAATCACCTATTTAAAAATTCATATATCTGTACCACGTAGAAAACCGTGAACTGCAATTTCCACACCTTGTAATTCATAACAAAGGTGTTATCCTTTCCGTCTAATTAAAGTCAACACCGTACTAGCGGAAAGCTTGTGGCTTATATGTCGTTAGAGTTGGAGAGGAGCCTCCTAAAGAATATTAAAATGACCGTCCGACTTGAATGACCCTGTTGTCCTGTCCAATACTTCATCCGCCGTATGTCCCTTTCGGTTGCCATGTATGGAATTTTCATAGAAGCCCCGGGGAGGAATAATACGGAACCAGAAAAACTTAATACTCCTAGGCTGGCGGACAACGCTAATTTCGTTTTAACCCAAAGTGTTCCTCGGAAACGGAAATTGCAATCATAAAGTGCCTGGTTGTTTTTCGAACCGCATTGTCTTGCCTGTTGTGTAGATTGTGTGCTTTAATCAGGTTAAAGTTTATTCAGGAAGTCGGGAATAATCTAGAGGAAAATTGGGAGATTGTTGAGGATTAGAGCTACGTTCGTTGTTTGGATTCAACCTTGAGCATCTACATTTGGGAAATTTCTGGGCTAGAACACCTCCAACCAGACTGCAAGCTTGTGATTTTACTACGCACACCAATTTAAAATTTCTACTTCCCATCAGTGATTTAAGATTCAAGATTTCTTGCCATTTCTAGGGTATCAGTCCAATCACCTTTGAATTCTTATTATTGCTTTCCCGTCGATTCCATCATAAGTTCGTTAAATTTTACGTAACGTTGATTTGCACACATTTTATATTTAAATAAAAAAATCCAAGAATTATTTTAAATTATGCTGCAGAACATTTCAACATTCGAAAACAGATTTGGTTCACGAATTCGGCCATATCTCCAGTTCTAACGTCCTTTATTATTTTTATCTCTTAAGATCCTCTTAGATCTACGTTTTCACGAATTCTGCCATGATATTCCTAAGTCTGATTAGATATCGAATTGTTTTGACTTTCGCGCGATTTTTATAGAGTAAGACCCTCAATTAAAAACAATTTTTTTGAATGAGTACATACAACTTTTTAGATTCTTTTGTTCTTTCAGAATTTTAAGATTTGTGTCACTATTTTGAAATAGGCAACTGAAAATGTAGGCACTAATCGGGAAATCTCCCTTAAAAATTGAGATTTCGGTGAGTGCCTCCCATAGAAAGGTATCTTGCAGTAAATCAAGATATTTTATGGCTTTTAACGTTTTTGTAGATCGACGTGCTTGCTAATAAACAATAAACATAAAATAATAATATTAAAAAAGTGAAAAGAAAAATCCAAACAATGAAAGTTGGCTTATGAGTAATGGCGTTACTGTCATACCAAAAAATTTAGATTTTTCCCGTTCTCGTTTAATTAGTAATTATGTAAAAAAAAACCGAATTCTGGACGATAAGTTCATTTTTTTTCAAGGCAGACTATTTTTTTTTTGCAAGAGTGTAAAATCTGAATCAAAGCTAAAAGTGGGGGATTGGATTTTCGAGCTCAAGGCACTCGTTTAGTAAAACTTAGTGTTTCTCAAACTATAACGTGGCCCAGCTTATACGAGCAAATTTGATTATGTTTCTCAAACTTTAACAGGAGTTGATTTCTTCGGATAAACTGAACTCAACATTTGTTTTAATGAGCCAGGAAACAAAATAAAAGGCTTCACTCTAGCACACGGTCTGCGTACGATGATCAATGGGTGAAATAAAAGACCGGTAGGTGGGTGGCTGCTAAATTATTTACCTAGCACGCCACTGTCACTGGGCCTCAGGATGAGTTTGGGATCTCAAAAGAAACTCGTTTCGGGATCGGGTATCAAAAATCATCTGATTACGGAAAATGAGTAGGCAGGGACATTTTCTGATTCTTCTGCTTATGTGAATAAGTAAGTGCTACGACTCAGGAGCACTCAAACTGTCTATCTTCTCAAGTAAGTAAGTCATATTTGAAGGAATTCTAATATTCGCGAGGCTTCCAAAATAGCCCATGACTACCTTGTATTGTGGTGCTTTCAGCGACCCGTACTTCACGGTCGAGTGCAGCATGATATTTTCTAAAAAACCTTGCTCTTACTTATTAGCAAGCAGCCGCAATACGGGGAAAAGGAACGAAAGAAGTTTAGAGATTGTCATATATTTTTTTTTTTTTTCAAAAATGGTTTAACCCTCCTCGTTATGAAATATTGGGTAAGTCGAGTTGAGCATATGTGCGCGAGCTAATTTAACAGTTTGAGGAGTTCAATTGGGATTTTCTGCGTCGACAAATATCATGAACTTTGCGAATATCAAACTGTAGGAGTCGGCTCGCGTCCCGCAAAATAATAACGATGGTGGAGCACCCAAAAGATTTTTCCGCTCCATTCATTTAATTTTGGCCAAGCAAAGAACAAAGAACATTCAAACTTTAAATCCATTGAAGGTGCCTTTATTCTTGCTGTTTTTTCATTTAAGTTCTAAAACTGTGGAAGAAACTTGTTGCTGCTTCCGGTTTGAGTAATGTTTTAAAACAATTAAAATAATAGCGTTCCAAATAGCCTCCGGGCTATTATTTAGACAGTCAGTTGCATAGTAACCTAGCCTGCATCTCAATAAAAAATGAGGTTCGGACTTCTATCCAAAAAATAATAAAACTGTGCCCAGGCTGTTGGCAAATTTCCTTCACATGGAACATTCTGCCAACAGAAATTAATTTATTCCCTCGCGTATTTCACCAGAATGGAATTTTTCATGGTAGAGATATCGTTTAAGTTAAAGTTTTTTGGTAACAAAATTTAGGCGTTTTTCGGCGTCTAGGAGCCTTATTTATATTAAGATTTAATCAGAGAGATGGCAGATATTCTTATTACATCAAATGAAAAATGAGCTAGGTCGGCTCTTAAAATGTTTTCGAAATGTTAATGATGAAATTTTAGTGTCTTTCCATGTTTTCTTGCAAAATTCTGTAATAACAATAAACATTTTATTTGTTTATTCTTTTATTTATTTGTTTTGGTAGTTATTGTATGGTACTTTCATAAGATATTATATTTTGGAACAACAAGAAATTAAATTGTGGTGATTCTGAGAATTTCATTACTTAGAATACCTAACTAAATGGCAAGGACAATATTTTTTAGATGAGGCAGAACCCATATGACTTTTGAAAAGTAGTTAAGATTGGCACCTAATATTATAATATAATCTTTGGGCGAAATTTAACTATTTTTCACAACAAAAGCGATTAAAGTCGAGGTACGACAGAAAGGCTGACACTACTGACATCCTTGAAACGTCAATTACAATTTTGAATCATGGTGCATTTACACTCAACGATTGCGATGAGCCTCTATCCCCACCAAAAAATCAACCAATAATGTGGCTCGTGCAGTTGCACAAGTCCATCAGCTCTCAACTTTTCTTCGACGCACGCTTCCATATGTGTACCATACATACAATAGAGCTGTGGTACCACACAAGCCCATCGTATTTCTGTCGTTTCGCCCCTTTCGCTCTTATGGGCTAGTGGCATCGCAGGGGCATGTTGAGTGTAAATTGGTTTTAATACAGCGAAGAACACTGCCAACGAGAACCAATTTGCAATGGCCTGATGGGGTAGCTTCTCGCTTCTCAAGGGTGAGTGTAAACGCACCATCAATGTCGCGGTCAAAGTTAAAATACCACTTTAGTTGTTTTGAGACAATGGGGTTGTAAATGTACAAACCTGATCAATATCTGATCATACCGAAAATATATGCCACAATTCGTGAAAACGTTCTTTCTATCCTTGGGATCAAAAAATCCTCAAATTGATTTTTGAAAAATTATAGGTATACAACGGTTGTGAATTTAAAAATCTGCCAACAGTCTGGGCGCAACTTTATTATTTTTCCGGCAGAAGTTTGGAACGTGTTCAATTCGAAGATGCGGTGTATGTTACTATGTGACTGAAAACCTAACAAAAAGTTCGGGAAGCGGTTAGAATATGGTGTAACATATGAATTATATAATTGTGTCATATTCCGTGATGCGGTCTAGAGGTTGAAAAAGATAAAACTAAAAAATATGTGATTATTAAACAAGCCTGGGGAAGTGAAAAGATATTCGATATCTGATCAGACCTGAGAAACGTGGTGGAATTCATGAAAAAGTATAAAACCAGTTTACACCCTCTTAGGGGCTGAATTTCAAAAAATCTAGAAAACACATTCTAGGTATTCATATGAAGAATCCGTAGAATAAGAATGAATTCAATATTTGGAAAGACCTAGTAGATATGACGAAAATCGTGAAAATATATACATTTTATATTTACTGATAATTTTGTTTGCCCCTCTCTGAACGTCAATGAACATTCGATTTTCTTTTTATCAGAATTACTTTTCTGGTTGATTTACATATACGTACCGAGTTTCAACTTTCTAGCATAAGCCGTTCTAAAGTTAGGGAAAACACCCCCCACCCTCGGACCATGCTACCCCTAAAAAAAATTAAAAAAAAAAAATTTTCACCATGCCACTACTATAGTTCTATCTTAATACGAAGTTTGAAGTTTATATCATTACAGGTTCTTAAGATATAAACAACGAAACTTTTTCTTTCTCACCCTTCCCCACCCTCACCCTCTACACCCGCACCTTTAAATTTTTTTTCTCTACTAGGGTTCTGTTGGGCCTACTTCTGGTAAAATTTTGAGGCATCTATCTTACACTGTTATTGAGATATGACAAGTGATATTTTTGAAAAATTCTTTTCCCCCCCACTTCTATGCTCCTCCACCCCCTTCAAAGGTTTTATTTTGAGCAATCTTTATTTATCAAGCTTTATAGCCAAACCGAATTTTGTTTTTCTGGTGCCATTGGTTTGTGAGATATCGTAATGTTTAGTATTTCAACCCCAATACGCCACTACCCCCACCCAAAAATTTTATTTCAATCTACTCTCCTAGTATAACTACAGATATTTGTAAAGTTTTAATTGCTTGCCACTAACGGTTTACGAGATATAGATTTTAGAATGTATCGATCTCGACTTTTTTGCGTTTCGGTCACATTATTTCCCCCTCCACTCCCACACCCCTTCACCCATATCATCAATTTTTTTTGCAAATGGGTCCACTATCAAAGTTCTATAGGAATTCCAAGTTTAAGCCTCCTAACATAAGCGGTTGCTGAGATCTAGAAACCAAAATTTTTCGTCTAAAACGCTTCTCCCACCTTTCCCCTCACACCCTCACCCCTCAAAAAAATTTCACTTCAAGGTCTCTACCACGTCTATTCATAAATTTTTTTTTAATTTAATAGCTCCACTGGTTTGAGAGCTACGAGCCCTCAAACGATTTGGGGCGGTCGACGTACGGCGTACGGCACGGGGCGTACGGCGGACAGACGGAGTGCTTTTTTCGTGTCTGAAACGTGGAAAAAAAAATGTTGAGGGTAGCAAATTTTTTTTTTTTAAAAATCGATAACAATACTGTACTATAAATAATAAAGTAAAAAACCGTTATCTTCATTTTATAGCATGTGGAGAATACATCAGTATTTAGAATACAATGAACTTCTGATTTGAGATTTAGATGTACTTTGCTTACTTTACGAATAAAGAAAACTCTTCGATAATTTGACATCAATTCCAGTCGGTGTGGAACCAGCTGCGTTATGAAGCGCGTACTGCAGATGATCCCCGATTCGCATGTTCTAAAATATGTTTTTATAAGCACAATCCCACGGGTGAAGTTGTTCTCGTTCGCTCCCCGTCCCCAGTATATTACATTGAAAAACTATACCTCAATGCTTACTCAATTTTATTACACTAAAATAAATCATTTGACAACATATTCACCGTTTGGTTTTTTTTTATTCATCCCGGATTACACGATATTCAGGATGCCACTAACTAAAATGTTATCACATAAAATCGGGTACTGGCTATAGTGAAAACTAGGACCTATGGCAGCCCTTATGCCACTATTATAGTCGTGTTTCCTGGCATCCTATGGCGGGTATAAACCAGCATAAAACAGGACACTACTGTGATTCATTTTATGGCCAGTGATTTATGTTTTTAATGGTTTTTTGAAAACGATTTTATCGCACAACATTTTATCGTTTGAGTTGGCTCCTTTTTTTCTGTTTTACGCATTTTTTTCGATATTTTAGTATTATTTCGGATTCCGAGTGATGCCGAATTGTTTTGCTGATTTTATGGGTGTTAATTATGTTTCGAAATTGTTCAGTGGTAGGGTTGTTTTTTTTTCTCAACCCCGGAAGGCTGACAAGAACAGAAAGGAGCAATGTCCTAGTGTGGTTTTTGTGTTTTTGAATTACCAACCGCTAAATTATGGTTCCTGAATAAAAAACGAATTAAATAAAGCCAAATAAAGGAAAAGTGTTATCTGTGCAAAAAAAGAGTTTAATTTCGTTTATTATGCCAATTTTATCATTGTAGGTACTGACTGTGAGTGCCTAAAAAAATTATTAAAGCAGGAACAATCACAGCGAACAATTTGATTTAAGGACGATTATCCTTTTCGGTCAATTTGATCGGAATTGAGGCATGAAATTGTATTGTGTGTGCATTTGGGTGGATTCGTTGAAAGGACAGTGAATGTGGTAGCTTTAATAGCTCTCACATGTGGAGCCAGGATTTTACTGGAAAAATTAACAGATTTTTTCATTTGTAACAGAGATGTTTCGTTAGAAGCTTCTTCATAACGGTCCAAGCTTCGAATACTATCTAGTCATAGACCTATCCCTCGTAGACTACGGAATAAATTATAACAAAAACACTGTTAGATCAAGTTTAGTAGGTAGTCTAGGTGGCTTAGTGGCTAGAGCACTTGCCTCCGGTGCACCGGGTACCAGGTTCGAATCTGCTTGGCGACAAGTAATTTTCGAAAATGGGATTGGGTGCCGGACTACCAGTTCACTCAACTGAAAATGAGTACCTGAATTAAGATCGGGGTAATAATCACGGACGAGCGTGTAGCTGACCACTTCACCTCCTAGTGTTCCGTTGGTCTCGCAATGAAGTAACTCTAGCATTACTTCAAGGCCTAGGCCCGATTTGGGCTGTTGCGCCATTGATTATTATGTTAGATCAAGTTTGCTACCATGAAAAGTTCCTTTATACAAAATCAAATTGAAGTACCTTTATAATACCCTAAATATGCAATATGGCATTCAATTTTACCGATACTGGTACAGTAATGTTAACTGAGACTTTTAAGAACATGAGGCCTTAGCTACAGAGTTTAAATACAGTTAACAAATACCAATATATTCCAGATGTATTAAATGCAATCCAATTCACTCCATCGAAAACACGCGAAGATTCATAGTTCAATTTCGGAGTTAATAGTTAAAGTAGATAAGACAGAGCTGGCATGCAAGTGGCAAAACTGACATATTCCCTCAATTTCGAATGAAATGCTTACGTTGTTGAAACCTGGCATGAAAATTGAGTTAAATCACTGTTTCACTCTAAATGAATGAGGGTAGTAAAATTATGAAAATCTGGTGTACTGAATATTACACTTGCTATCAAAGCTAAATAACAAAAAATAAACGAATCTTTTTTCGGAAGATAGTCCGAAATGCTGTTTAAATTGGATAAAAGTACGGATGTTACTGCAACCCATAAAATACCAATTATATACGCATAAAGTCGAAATATAGCACTGTCTCATTCGACGCTATGTATGGTTAGTTGGAAAATTTTGTCAAATGAATTGCACTTACAACTTCCAACATTAATCAGTGGTTCTAAAAACCTATGCACTTGTCTACAGTCAGAGAAAAATCCGATTTATTATTAATTCAAAAATTCATAACTAATAAAATAGTTTACTCCTTTAATTTGAGTCAATGGTATAAACGACATTAACATAATAAATTTTAATGTATTATATTTTTATTAATTAATTTGTTCATGGTAAGCTACCACATGGTAGATGCAATTATGATTAAACGTTAGTTGTTTTCTGGTGTCAGTGGAGTGAAACTACATATTATATTAATGATAGTATTCTCAAATTATTTTAATAGTTTTACCATTTTAAAATAATAGTATACCATGTAAATCTTTAAGAGGATATGCAATTGTTTTTAACATTGTGAATATTAATTTAATGGGACAAACCATGTTTGAGATTAATTGGAACGACCAAAAAAATAAAAGGACAATCATATTACAACAACTATAAAATTTACGATAATAGGTACTATTGTTTTAGTATGATTGCTTTATTGTTTTTAATTGACTTATGATACAAGAATTATTATATTATATGATTAATTTAATAGTACCTACACCACGTAAATTTAAAATCGTATAAACTATAATCTTAAAAGTTGAAGAAGAAGACGGATCACACTGAAAATGTCAAATTGTATTATATTAAATTAGATTAATCTAAGTTGATGTTAATTTTGTATATATCTTGTTTGATAAATGAATAAGTAAACAAAAATAAAGAATGTGACCAAACAAAAAAGTAAACATATATCATGTGGAATATCTAAATAATATCCAGGTTGTTGTACCTAAAAATATGAAATAATAAAGAACAAACCGTTGAAAAGTAGGAAATTGATGTGTGCCCTATTAATTCAATGGTATGACCACATTTATGAATCCTATTCGTCCAATGGGATGATCATATTATCTAACTTGTGTAAATATACAAAATATGTCACAAGAAAAACAATAGGAAACATGAACATGGCATGTATTTATTAATTGCTAACACTATCATTTTAATCGTACGATATATTTTAATGATGGTTAAAAATTATTAAAATAATAGTATGTATAATATACAAAAATAAACCAGTTGGATATTTAATCCATAAATTTAATTTGTCTTGTACTATTAATAAATTACTGTAGCGTATAAAAATTTTAATAGTATCAGAACAATAGTATAACCTTATAAAAATAATGTTAATGGTATTTCAATTATTATTAACAATTTTTACAGTTTGAAAATTAACAATGTATTCCTATTAAAATCAAAGGTGTAAGAAGCTAGAAACTATTGTTTTAATAAGAATAATTTACAGTCTTCTGAACTAGGTAAACAATGGATGTACAATTTAATGGGATACTTTCCTCTGAGTGTAATCATTCCTAAAACATATGGACAAATTCGTGAAGTGGTATGCCATTCCTTTAGTTTCTATCAGGTGTTGAATCTCGAGAAATCTTGATTTTGATTTTTAACTGATTATATCCACGAACTTGTTATATGTTCGTAGACAAAAAAAAAACAAGTCATTTGAATATGTCGATATTCAAAGGATTTGGTAGAATTCGTGAATATGATTTTTTAAGCGACTTTTTAACAATTTCCTGAAAGTAGAAAGTAATTCGATATGTCTTGAGATAAAAGAGAAATTGAGAAGTCGTGAAAATTTATGCAACCTCGGTAGACCACTGAGGATTTGAATATCAAAAAATTTCAAAATTTGGTTTTTATATAAATAAAAAAATTAATTCGATATCTCATAAAACCTAAGAAATCCAGCGGAACTTTTGAAATCGTACAGAACTTCTTTGAACTGCTCAACCCTTAGAATATCGAAAGAGACTAAAATTGTTTTTTAGGCGAATATACGAGAAGTTAGTGAAAGTCAAAAAAAGTCCGTTGTTTAATTACCTACTAAGAACTAAGAAATATAACGAAAACGTTTATAATCTTTGTGTACCACTTTAGGGGTTGGATTGAAAAAATCCAGAAATTAATTGCTTGGCTTTTATTCTTGAACATAACGAGTGACAACAGCTTATGCTAGAATGGTGAAACTCTCTCTAATTATTATTATAATTATTATTTTATTTTAATAAAAAGTATATAAATACACACAGTTATTCTTAAGCACTAGTTACAAAAGACCAGATTTAATTAGATACTACAACTTGTTGGCAATTTTAAGTTTGTAAGTTAAAGAGTGGTTTTGAGATGATTACAGACACTTTCTTCCCTTATTACATTTCACTGGTTGGCAATGGTGACTCTATACTCATGCCGAAACAATTCACTAGTGCACATACCTATACCGAAGATACCAACAAATTAGTCTTTCCCATCTAACATTGTGGCAAACTTCACCAAGTCGACTTATAAACGAATCGTATTTTCTTCATCGAGAAGATGAAAAGTCGTAAAATATCAGCACTTTGAATGCAGGTTCATTAGCACGATTCGTTAACGATTCACATTAGCGATTTGTTTGTTACAGTGTGCAATTGCCTACGGGTTGTATGTGTGAGCCAATGAATCGTTCACGGCATAGAACTCTGATTCGTTTGGAATTTATAGTTTATATTTTTCTCAAGCAAATCGTTTTCGGTTCATTGGTGAATTCACTGGCGAAGAAATTATTCGATGTTGCGGCTCGGAGTTATCATAAAATTTTCAATGGAAACTATCTTCTTTGGTTTTCGGTAGCAAGTTATTTGATAGTTTTTGGGCAACGGCTCAGTCTGGTGTAATTGCTACACTAAACTCACTACTTCCGCCAGTAATTTTCGAGGTGCTACAAAATCCATTGCAAACTTAATGATGAAATATCTAACGAAAGTTGTCATGATATTCCTGATGAATCTTATCATAAAGTATATCACGAAATTCAGCTAGAAAAACCGTATTAGTATTATATTTTATAACAACAGGGATGTTAACAATTACAAACAATTTCCAGTGCAGAATGTATGAAACCACTAACTTACCTCAACTACGTAACTAATTACTCGCTTTTCCGACTAAATTTTCCATGAAACTCCACACTATCGATCAACCGGATTTCTAAGCCAAATAATATATAAACTGGGTTTGAATAAATCTAACGATTCCACGTACATTCGGTGCCAATTTATTACACTTACATTTCGCTATTTTGTGCAAAAACATTTTTATTAATGCGCCTTCGTTGGAAAAGCTCAGAATGGAAAACAAGACCAAATCATAACGGAAAAAACCCATTGGAAATGTCGGTATGTATATGAAAATGCCGGAAAATTGATTTAAGAGAAAGGAAAAAAGCCTGGAAAAACTTCACGAAAGAGAAAAACTATATGGAAAAAACCTGTGGAGATTTGTGTCTCATGGAAAGGTAGGAAAATACTGTCGTTAATAAGGGAAAAGAAAATGAATAAGTTGCAAGATAACACACTACTCCCCTGTTTTATGTCTCAACTTGGAAAATGTGGGCAAAGGGCATAAAAAAAACCAACCTCTTTCGGGGGAGAAACTTTTAATTGGCGGTCAATGCGAACTAATTCGCTAGACAATATTTGCGGGCGGACAGTAATTAAGTAAATGGAGACAAATTTCATTCGATTGTAAGTGGACGCAATTGGGGGCGGTCGAAGCTTAACAGACTGTGAGGATTTCTTAAGGGCGCTTCTAAATGGGATGGGGTTGTTTTGATGAGATTTTTAATTGAGATAATAGAGTGGTTTCGAATTGAGGTAGAACCATGGGGTATTAAGTCAATGGAATTGTGATGATTTGTTCTGGTTTCTGTTGGATTGTGGAGGTGTCCTTTAAAGGTTTTAATTGAACTTTTCAGGAATAAATTTAGGTTGGTAAAATCGACAATATTTCTTGCGGTAACTTCAAGGTGTGATCACACACGTAAAGTTTAGAACGACGGCGGTTTTTATTGCACGGAAATTTCTAAATATTGTTATAAGGACAATCAGGTGATACGAAAATGTACATGACTGCATCAGTGCGAGGAAGCGAGTGAATTGAGACCGTGGCAGAACTTATTTACCGAGTGTTTTAAAACAATTGGCATGATGATGTCGATGTTCCAGAGAGAGTATTTGAATTGTCATTAATCAATATGAAAGCGATTTTTCTACTCTCTCCAAATACTGTAGTTTAGGCTGATATTCAGATGATCCGCCCGAAAAATATGATAACTAAATTCGAGGCCAGAATTTCATGGTGAAAAGGATGAACTTCGTGCTTTCGGTACATTGAATTCAAATAGGTTTGTTTGTTTGATGATGTCGTAATTAAGGGGGATCATCTGAGTAGAAAATTTTTGTTTTTTCAAAATTTTTTTCGATCATCTTAAGTTATAGTCTTAAGAATGTTATCTGTAAATTTCATATTGAAATTCCTATATTTCTGGAAGTTATGGGCAATTAACCGGGATGGGTCGTTCGTGAATTCTCTATATAGCACGTCATTCAAACGCGATTATCTCGAAACATACTTTTCAAAGGCCGTTCCCAAAAACTTCGGAAAACGGCTGAACCAATTTCTTCCAAAATATCACATTAAAAAAAGCTGATTTTGTGTTATTTAGTTAGGATGGATGTGATATTTTTTTCATTCTTAAACTTCACCTTGAGGAAAAAGTCCTGAAACTGATTTTTGACACTTATATATAAAAAGCTTGTGAAAACCTATTCTGTGTCTCATCAGACCTAAAACATATAGGCAATCAATTCATACCTAGTAGATATTACGGAATTCGTAAAAAAGTATTCAACCCCTTTCACCCCTTAGGATTGAATTTCAAAAAATCCGGAGAAAGTGCGTTAAAGTGAAGTGCAATTCAGTTCAATATCTAATCAGATCAAAGAGATTTGTCAGAACACGTGAAAACATCCCGTAATTAATTTTAGGCAAATACATAAAAAGCCAGTGGAAATGAAAAGGAGTTCCACATCACACCTAAGAAATATAGCGGAATTCGCGAAAAGGTACTTATGACAATAAAAAATGGAGGCCCTAAGGAGTTGAATATTGAAAAACCTTGAAATTAATCTTTAGCCCATTATCAACAAAATCATCAGAACCGTCTGATCAACAAAAAACAAGGAAATGGTTTATATACCTTTATCTGTGTAACTCGTGAAAGTAGTTAAATGTTATGCGATATTTTAGAAGATCTAAGAGATATGACGAAATACGTGAAATTGTATAGGTATGAACTTTCTCTGCATCAACTATTTGTTTTTGCTTCTGTACCAACCTCCAAACATACATACATAGCTTCCAGAAAGTGGCCATAGAAAAGGGTCTACTCTATCTGCTAAAAAAAATTAATTGTTGTTCACAAATATTTAGGAGCTACTAGCCTTCGTACAGGCGGTGGTCAGATGGTGAAAATTTGTTGTTTTATTTGGGGTCTATATTAATGATAAAAACGTAAAAAGGAAGTAAATTTTTTCTCAAAATCAATCACAGTACTCTATTATTGTAATAATAAAATTAAAAGTACTAAGGTCGTATTCGAATACCTTGCTTCGTCTATGCTTAGTCTAGCTGTGTTTCAATTCCTTTTCGATTCGAGCCTTGATTTTTTTTACGACAGCTGATCAGTCAATCTTAGCAAAAGTAAAAAAATTCTAATATTTTCTATAGAATTTAATTTAATTTTTGAAGTGTCAAATAAGAATATCCTGAGCCATTTTGCGGGTTAGCTATTTTATTTTCTAAACTGTTATAATAGCAATGCTATGCTGTGACGTCAACATAGACGTAGACGTAGACGAAGCAAACTATTTGAATACGACCTTAGTACTGAAGTTTTTTTTAAGTTTAAAAAGAGTAGCATGTCATTATCTATTAAATATATTCGAAGAAACGAACATTTTTGGTCCGACGACCCTAATGAAACCAGGTTAATAGTTTCACAGTGAATTGGCAAAACATATGGTAACATTGATTGGAAAATTATATATCTTATCATTTTATATTTTTTAGATTGCGGGAATTGGTGGGAGCAAGATACTCTTTTTGCCAAGGGTCCCATTTTGTGTCCTGGTGAACTTCTTAAATCATAACGGTTGAAAGACCGCCAGTTTATCTTATTGATCTGAAATCTTATTTGTACTTGGTATTGATAGGAGTTTTTATTGGTTTTGGTAATGAAGATCTAATGGCAGTTGAACAATAATCGCTATGATTGCTGACTGAGATATCTTTTTTATCCAGAATGGTCTGGACATGGTCAAATGTCTAGATTTTGTGATGATCTAGCAAGACAAGATAAGGTTGGGACTCCGTCAGATGGTGCTGATTTCTTGACAGCAAGACCACTAAAACCTTAAACCTTAAACTAAAACCATTTTGGTGAAAATGGGTCCCAAGGAAGAGTTACATAGTCAGGTGCAGAATAGGCTTGTCATTGATCGAGGAAGTGGTATACAACTAACAAAAGGGTTAAAGTTTACGAAGGAGTCGTTATTTACTTCTACCAAAGTTTTAACTTATAAACTCCATCTTTATTCTCTCCTTTTGCGCATTGTTAAAGCGGGAGGACGTGAGAAAAAACCGGAATCAAATATCATTTTAATGTTCGATTTAAAGGAATTTTTGGAAGGATAACACATGTTCCATGTGCTTTAGTAAAAGACGTTTTGGTTTCCGGTTTTTTTGGTAATTTTTGAAAATTCATCGTGTCCAACGACACAATAGCATTTTGTCGTCATCATCGTCGTCTTCACGAACAGTATGCTCTGGGAAACTCCAAGTTTTATGCCGAAATCGTGACAAGAAGTTTTAAAGGATTACCTCGACAATCAAGGAGAAGGCAGTCACTTGTATGTAGTCTGCTCTGCAGATTTTCAAGATATGGAGGACGAATTTAAAGGAGGTTTTTTTTTTTCCTGGGGATTAGGGTGGACAATTTCCAGAAAAAGCAAAGAAAGTTGTATTCCATGCGGGTTAAGAAGGAACAGTTTAATTTTTATCGAAGCCAAAGTGGGACGGGAATAAAAAAAAACCCGGTAATTTGTGTGTACCTACTGCATTCAAATTTCGTAGTTTTAGTAAAAAAAAACGGGTAAACTTTGTGCATAGTTCTTAATGCAATCACTGGTCAATGCTCGGAAATAGGGGCTGGTAAAATTAAGGACATGTAAGAAATTGAGAAGTTTTTCGTTAGTTTGTTGGCCAACTTTACTCTGGACGTTTTAATCGATCCCGAGAACTTAATCAAAATATGTTGGTCCATTATTTCGGCATCGTACAAAATCTGTTTTTCATTATGCGATAAAGTGGGTATTATATCGATGTCATAATGAGATATCTAATTTGTTGTTGCTCTCAATTACATCCCTTGTATAGCTCAGACTTAGATACGGGATGGATTCAATTCTCGCTTCGATTATGTTTCAATATCGGAACGTATTTATCGAAAAAGCTCATTATGTTTTGCAATTAGAATTAGTGGAGTGGATGGTTTAGTCGATTGAGTCTTTCTGGATATCGTTTCTGATTTAGTAGAATAATTCCTTGTTATTGAATGTATACCGATTGTGGTATTTGTGTGGTAGTTGTAATGTTAGCTAAAACTATAATGGTTCTAGCTTTTGGTTTGCTATAACCCAATAGATCGTCGGTATGAAGAAACCGTTCCGTATTTTCCTAATTGAGATTCACCAACGGATAGTGAGTGCTACGACGATTCCTAGTTGGTCAAATCTGCAAGAACCTTACAGGAATCTGCAAGATTTTTTGGAACGCATTATGGAAAAAATGAACCTATTGAGACCATTGCGCCCCGAGCCTCGAAGACAAATCTGAGACCGTCGGGATAGGAAAGAAATTTCGGTATAGAGCCATCTATTAGTTTCTATAGAATATTTTATGACGTTTGCTCATACATATTTGAAAAGAAGAAAAACAAGAATATATTCTTTAATGTTTATTTAAAATGCAAAAAATAAAAACAATAAATCCGGATCCGAAAGAGTTCAGCTTCCTTTTCAACCGATAGGGTCTTATCAGGGCAATCTAACCTACGCAATTACTTTGACAAATTTTCCTCATTTCGAAAGGTGATGTTAATATCAATAAATCCTTTCATCGTTAGAAGTAAAATACTCTAGAGGATAGAATTGATTCACGATAATTTCGGCCAAAAACGAAATCTCTAACCTTATTTTTTTCCCCAGGAGTTCTAGAAGCCTGTTTTGTCACTTTAATTTCTCTTTTATTAAAACGATTTTACCAATTGAGTAATTCTTATTTCTCCAAAAAGTGCTGCAAAAATTTTGAAGCGCCTTTTCCTAATTAAAATTTTTTTTTTTTTAAATTTTTCTTAATTAATTTTATGTATGTATTTTTTTTTAATTTCACATTATTAGTTCTTCGGTTATTTATTACCTTCGAGTTTAAAAATAATAATAATAAACAATGGCGCAACAGCCCAAATCGGGCCTAGGCTTTGAAGTAATGCTAGATTTACTTCATTGCGAGATCAACGGAACACCAGGATGGGAAGTGCTCTGCTACACGCTCATCCGTGATTATTTGCACGATTTTAACAAAGGTACTCATTTAAAGCTGAGTGAACTGGTAGTCCGACACCTAATCCCATTCTCGAAAATTACTTCTGTACCGAAGGCAAGTGCTCTAGCCACTAAGCCACCCAGACTATCCTTCGAGTTTACTTTATTTTATTTTTCTTATATTATAATAAAGTTTTGTGATCGAAATTTCAGAACAAATATCCTGAATTTTAGCTTTTTAATTTTTAACGCTATTAGGCACCCAAAACAATAAAGAAAGCCCGTCTGTCCGCGGTATGCATCGACCACCACACGGAAACGCATTGAAGGCTCCCAGCTCCCAAGCCTACTATTCTGGTTTCTATTTCTGCAGAAGCACTTATGCTAGGAAGTTAAAACTTGAAAGTTGAAACGTGGTAGTTATAAAAATCTACTACTGAAAGTATTTGCTAAAAAAATGTCACATGAACAGATGGGTATTGATGGGAGTGGAAAAAAAATTTGTATGGACAACTCAAAAATTAAGCTTAGATATTCTTAAAAATCTATATCATTTGAACGGATCGTTACCAAGGAAACAAATGTGTTAGGTGGGTACGGTAGGATGGCAATCTAAAAACTTTATATCTAAAAAGCTGCTGATTAAAATTAGTATTTATATAAGGTATTTATTTCCTTAAAGGATGTATTGGTATATTTTAAATGAGGTGCAGGTATCGAGAGAAGAGGGGGGTGACATTCCCGTTTTTTGAAAAAACTCATACTAGTTTGTTGAAACTCGGTAAATATGCTACAAAAGTAGCTTAAGCAACAAACTAGTTTAATTGTAAATAAAAAGGGGTGTACGAATTTTAACGAATTTCGTTATATCTCTTAGTTTTTTTGAGATTTCGAATGAATTTTAGTTTTGCGTGCTCGTTGTACATATAAGCACCTCGAAATCGTTTTCAGGCTTTACAATATTAAACCCTTAAGGAGTAGAGAGGGATACAATGATAACGCAGATTTTTACGAATTCCGTGACCACCACACCTTAGTTGAGATATCGGGGCTAACCTGAATGGTAGTCACCTGTGCGTCTCAGATAGAACCAAGGGCGCCCATAGAACTTCTTCCAAGGGGGGCAAGGCAAAAAGTTTAAAAATAACCACCCACTACATTTAGAATCTGAACTAATGGTTAAAATTTGAACGTAAGTTCGTTAACGGACACAATCGTTCTACTCTTTCGGGTTCAAGAATACTAGCCGATAACTTCGGAATGCTTAAATCGCTCAAATCCCAGTCGTAGAGGTGCTTGTACATGAGTAATTTTTCAAACAATTAATCGTCCGACGACTATCGCCAAAATTAGTGGGGCGATTAATGAATGGCGGCAATATTTCGACAATGTGGATATGTTTTCATAGATTGCTGATATTTCTCGCCCTATACTCGTAGTTTCTGTATTTGCAAGACAAATTTATCTCTTCCACTTCCATGCTTCATCACTGCCTTAAAAAAATTGACTTTATTTGTCAAACTTTATACAGAAACCGAATTTTATTTATAAATTGCAATTGGTTCGTGAGATATTGTAATCAAAAGTTGTTCATGGAGGTGTTTTTCCTAACTATATAGAACGCCTTCTGCTACAAAGTTGAAACTCGGTATGTATGTACCACTTACACTTACTATTACATCGCTTAAAAAATATGTGGATATTCGTATATTCGGAGCGCTTAATTATACCTGAACCGAGTCTTTGGCCCAAACGCTACGTTTAGTTAGTTGCTCTCCTCTACCAGAAACAACTCGGTACTTCAGCGCATATACAGCAGTATTCAAACGCTCGTAAAAACAGTTTGACACAACATTCAAGTGATCGGTAAAACCATAAATCACCCCTAAACTTTCAATTCTCCCGGATAACTCCTTTAATACGATGCGCTAAAGAAAAGCAACAAATACTAAAATCTCAATATTCTCAATGATTTTAGAGTTTCCAGTCACGTTTTCGACTCGAAAGCATAGTGCAATAAATTCTCTCGGAGAAGATGACCCTGTAACCCATCGCATTCGATTTTAGTTTTCCTGCAGAAATAACAATAGCAAGTTCGAATCCGAAGAGCAACTGATGCAACTGTTTCTGCCACAGTATTGTGAATTTTGTATTGTTCCTGGCTGCACTAAATGGCGCACACGAAATTCACGAAACTCTCGTTCCCGAATTCTCTCGAAAATTTTAAATTGATTTATTCTGTGATTTATATTATCGGCTTAAAATTTAATATGATTAACATGTGGGGAGTTGCCAGCAAACATAATTGAAGTTGCGGAATTTATGGCCGAAAGAGGACTAAGTTTTATTTGGACAGAATGTAAAATGATCTGAGCTGCAAACTGGAAGAAAATTTGCTAATTACAAAAACTTGAATATAAGAACTGTTGGTTCTAGTAAATGTCGATCCGGATCGACGGACCACAATTGTTAATTTTCTAAATACTTTTGAATGAAACACAATTTGTAGTTAGTTGAACGCTTTTGTTGCTCTGCGGGTTCTTTTATAGAAGCGCCTAAAAATTGTTTTCCATTTTTTTGATATACAGCACCTAAGGGGATGCAAAAAATGTTGTGTATTTTATCACGAATTATATTTCTTAGCTTTGGTGAGAAATCGAAGTTGCTTTTTCTTCTAAGGGTTCCAAATTTAATTATACATAAAAAAAATTGATCATTCTCTAGATGTGCATTAGGTTGAAGGGTGAAAAGCAGTTGTGTACGTTTCACGAATTTCGCTATATTTCTTAGGTCTTATAAGATATCGAAATTACTTTAACTTTTAATAACTTTAAATAAAAACAATTTAATATTTTGCGATATCAAACTCCCCAGGGGGGTTTTATGTAGCTGTGCAAGTTTTCACGAATTCCGACGAATCTTTTAGGTCTAATGAGAGAACCAACTCGCTTTTACTAAACTCCTTAAAGCTGCGCTTGCCCCAAAACTTGGCTTTTCATGAAGTCCGCCATTTAATAAACCTGTTCGTGTTCACAGCATACAGCTTAAATTTTTAACAACCTCTTTTATCTAGGCAAACACAATTTTTGCAGGACATATCTCACTATCCATAAGCGACCATGAACTCGTCCCTTACAAAATTCTCAACAGAAGGCCACATCCACGCAGTGCCCATAAATATTAAATTGTGGAATATTTTTTTAAGTAAAAAAAAAATCGGTATTTGCCGATAATCTCGGCCGGACCATAATAAAACAATACTTGGCGTAATATCGACGTCGAGAAAAATCCCTGACCATTTTAAATCTAGTACAAAAAAAAATTTATTTCGCCGAATTTCGAATTGATTTACGTTCATTTTCACATTCGGTGAGTATAAGGATGTGTGATCGTGTGTGTTACTTTTTTCACCCTCCGAAGTGTTTGTATTTATTTTCGAATATATTTTCCGGTTTGCCGTCAGTTTTATTTGTTACTAATTATACCAACATATTCGTCCGGATTGATAGTGGGGTCAGTGGCGATACAGGAAAACATCGGGAAATCCCTGAATATAATGACAATATTTAAACAAATTAATCGAACTTTATACAATGATTTTATTTAGTTGAGTGTTGATTGTAAATTTTATTTCAGCAGTGCGTTAATGTGGTAAAGATTGTCCGGGATCGGGACCGTATTGTAACGACGGGAAATTTCAAAATATTAAGTAGAGTTTAATGAATTTTGACTTTTACATTAATTAAGTCTGGGATTTAAATTTATTTTGTTTCATGCTTTTTGCGTTTTTCTTTGTTGAGTTGAAAATAATCAAAAATTTTGTTAGTTGGCCTAGTTGTACGCCGAACGATGCTTTGTGTGGCAAAGGTCTTGAAAAATCATTTTATTTACAAAAGCACGATTTGATGAGAAAAGGGAGAAAAATCTTTCAATAGTTTAGTTCTTGGGCAGAAGACGGGACCTAAGATTCATTGAAATCGGAGAAAACTTAAACAGCCACCATACACTCCCTTTCGGGTTGCAGTAAAAGCCTTGAAGAAGTGTTGAAGTACATAAAAGCCTGATTCGCTATTCATATGGGAATCAAGATATATTTCGGAATTTGTGAGAATGTACACAACTACTTTACATCCTCTTGAAACCTTTCCAGGCGTACATCAACCATAGTTTGATGGACTCCGTACAGATCTCGTGGGGATTCTGGTAATAAGTATACATTAAAATTATTATTTATATAATGATACTCTGATTCCCACAAATTATTCCCCGATAAAATTTATAACTTAGAGCCCACTTGAAGCCATTAAGAACATATAGCAGATATTAATTAATTTTAGCTTTAAAAATTAAAAAAAATTTTTTTTGATTTAAGATATTGGCGTAAATAAAGAACATTTTAAAACCTAAAAAACCCTCTTGAAACTTGAATATTAAAAAATGAGGATACAAATTTTAGGCGCTTATATGAAGAGTAAGTAATATAAGAAATATGACGAAATTCGTGATAATGTACATATGCACCTATTTTTTTTTTACTGAAACGATTCTTGGAACTAAAGACTTCATTTTCTTATTTTTTCATTCGTAGTCATCTATTGTGCCTTGCTTAAAAATTTAACAATTATCTATCAAATAGAATTCTTTTTCTTTATTGCTCTTCTTTATTTTGTGCCTATTTGTCTAGTATTTTCCTGTTATATTTATCCATTTTTATTCAATTTCGGTTTTAATTTTTCATACCCAATCTAGGAATTTTTAAGTATTTTAACAATATATATCTTTCCAATTTTTTTTTTCTTGACAATTTTTCCTTTTTTTGCCACTCTTCTGGCTGCTATTGTGGTACCCAGTTTTTCTTATTCCTGATTCGTTTTGTCGTTTTTGTTGTATAAAAGGTTATTTTATAGGAAAAAGGGTCTTCTTTCTATGATAGTTGGCAGTCAAAGGGACCGTCTTTTATTCCTTTCAAGTTGACATTACGTCAATGCGGTATTGACAGATAATATAAACTTTTAATTGCAACAGTTTTGACGCAGTTTTTCAATTATTCTTTTTTGGAATTCTTATATTCTCATCCTATTTGTTCACATGTTAATTTTTTATATATTTTCGTTATTTGAGACATTTTTTGTTTTGGTTTCATTAGTCCATTTATTTTTTTCGTTTTTTTCAGGTTTTCCACCATTTGATTTATTTTACTCTATTTGCGTTTCAAATTTTGAATCAATTATTATTTTTGCGTAATTTCCTAATTCCCACACTTCACTAATCATCACTTTTAATTACTACTATTGTGATCGATTTTTAAAAAAAAAAAATTTGCTACCCTGATTTTTTTTATTTTCACGTTTCATAACTATTAGACACGAAAAAAGCAATCAAAACTTTCAGTGCGTCTGTCCGCCGTACGCCGCACGATCTAGCTGGCCAAAATTATTTATATTATCAATTCATGTAATTATTATTCAGTAATTATAATATTGGAACATATTTTCTCGAAAAAAATTTTTTTCTGAAAAATGAATATATAATTTTTTTGGTGAACGTTTTCACATCACATTTTTAACAGAAAATACTATTATATAATAGTTTTCCGGGTGAGAAAAAAAAAAAATAAATCAAATGGTAAATTTATTTTTTTTGTAACATTTCGGACTCAAGTGACATTTGTTCAAGGCCTTTACCAAGGATTGAGTCCTTTATCCTTGCTAAAGGAATATTCAAAATACAAATATTTCGAATTTCCGCTATCAACATAAACTGTTATAAAATCTCGCTGAGCAGATATTAGCAGGAATATTTTTTTAATACTTAAGAATGAATATTTGACTTTCATATTGCCACATAAATTTTGACGGAAACGTGCGGACTTATATAACTTTTTCAATATTGAAAATGTAACTTTTCCAAAAAATAGATCTCAAATTATACTAAAATTTAAAACTATCTAGTTCAAAAACTATATACATATCCTTGAGGAATCATAAATGGCAAAAATGAAATTCGTACCTGCTACTTCAATATCCATTTTTCAAAATTTAAACTCACGAAAAAGTTATGTGATCACAGTTAGTTTTTAACATAGGTTTTTCCGTTAGAAATTATCTTTTACAAATGGCAACTTTGAGCTTAGCTCACGGCTTTTAAAGGAAATACAGGTAAAAAAAACCTTCTTGAAACTCCCTAATTGGTTAAGACAATTAGGACATAAAATGCTGGTTAACATTTGCATGTTTAAAAAACCGAATTTTGGCCAGCTAGATCGGGCAAACGCCCCACTGTGCGCCGTCCGCCGTACGCAAAATCGTTTGGAGGCTCGTAGCTCCAAAACGTTTTGAGATATTAAATTAGGGATGGGGGTGGGAGGCGGAAGAAGGGGGAGGAGGGGAAGGAGGGGGAAGGAGGGGGAAGGAGGGGGAAGGAGTGGGAAAGAGGCGGAAGAAGGGGAGGAGGGGGAAGGAGGGGGAAGGAGGGGGAAGGAGGGGGAAGCATTTTAGACGGAAAATTTTTGTTTCTAGATCTCAGTAACCGCTTATCATAGGAAACTGAAACTTGGAATTTATATAGAGCTCTGATAATAGACCCATTCGCATAAAAATTGTCAATATTGATCAAGGGGTATGTGAGTGGGGGGAGGTATAATGCGTCCGAAACCCAAAAAAGCCGAGATAGACACATTCTAAAATCCATATCTCCTTAATCGTTACTGACACACGTTAAGTTTGAATAACTTAAGAAATATTTGTAGTTATACTAGGAGAATAGATTGAAAAAATATTTTGGGTGGGGCAATTGCGTATGAGGGTGCGAAGTACAAAGCTTTAGATTACGATATCTCATGAACCAATTGCTCTAGACAAATAAAATTTTTAAAGTGGGAGGTGGAGCATAGAAGTGGAGGGGATAAGAATTTTTCAAAAAAAGTATATTTCATATCTCAAGAACAGTGTACGACAGATGCTTAAATTTTTTTACCAGAAGTAGCGCTAATTGAACCCTAATAGGGAAAACAAATTTGGGATGAGGGTGTAGATTGTGAGGGTGGGGGATGGTGACAAGGAAAAAGTACCTAGTTTTATATCTTAAGAAACTGAAATGATATAAACCTTAAGCTTGGTATTTAGGTAGAGCTATAGTAGCGGCATGGTGGAAAAATATAATTTTTTTGGGGGTAGTATGGTACGGGGGTGGGGGGGTTTTTCCTAACTATAGAACAGTTTATGCTAGAAAGTTGAAACTTGGTGTGTATATGTAAATAAACTAGAAATGCAAATTTGATGAAAAAAAAATTCGAGTATCCATTGGCGTTCAGAAGGGGGGCAAAAAATAGAATCCATATATTTTCATGATTTTCGTCATATCTACTAGGTCTTCCCAGATATTGAATTCATTTTTATTCTATGGACTCTCCATATGAATACCTAGAAAGGTTTTCAAGTTTTTTTGAAAATTGACTCCCTAAGGGGGTGTAAAGTTATTATATACTTTTTCATGAATTCTTTCAATTTTCTCAGGTCTGATCAGATATCGGCTATCTTTTAACTTCCACGGGCTTGTTTAATAAACACCTATTTACAAGTTTTTCTCCTTTTTCAACCCCTAGACTGCATCCCGGAATATGACACAATTATGTTATTCATATGCTACGCCCTAGTCTAACCACTTCTCGAACTTTTTGTTTGGTTTTCAGTCACATAATTACCTACGCCGCATCTCAGAACTGAGCGCGTTCCGAACTTCTGCCGGAAAAATAATAAAGTTGCGCCCTTTCCTTTGTCTTTCTTCTTCTTTTCGCAATTTTTGATTCTTAATATATTTTTTTTGCTCCATTACCGTTTCCATTTTCTTTTGGCATGTTTGTGTAAACTCCTTCTTCCAAATTCACTTTTTCAATTTCTTGATTTATATGTTTTTATTTCATTTCTGTGTTATATATTTGCGTCTATTTTGTTATTTTGTCGACTCATTTAATGGTGGTTTTTTCTGGTTTTTCGGGTTTTTCCGAAACCTTTTTTTCTGAATTTTCGCGTAATTTTACGTTTTCGACTTTCAACCCTTCTTTTTCTTCTTATCTCGCTTAATTTTTTCATGTTTCTCTTCCTTCTCCTCTCCGTTTCGTTTTCGTGGTTTCTATTATTTTGGTGGTTTTAAATTTTTATCAATTTTTGGTTTATTTCTTTTTATCGCATTTTCCAATTTCTTTAGTTTGGTATTTTAAATCATTCCAATTCCCTACTTGTCGATTTTCGCGCTTTAGCATTGTTTGTCCTATATTCTGGAGCGCTCGTTACTCATAATTTTTTTATTTTCGTGTTTTTGGCCTAAATACGTTTTTCCTTTTTTTCGGTTTTATCCTATTAATGATTTTTAAATTTCACGTCTTAATTTTTTGTTTTTTCCCGTTGTTAGAACAATTTTCTATTTCCTTCTTTTTCATTTTCTCTCTCCGTTTTTCTTATATTTTAGCATTCTTTATGTGTTTCTTTCTTTTTTTATTGTCAACCTCTTGCTTTTCGCGTCCTTTAGTCCACTTTTTATTATTTCATTTTTTCCTTGATGTCTTGCATTTTTGTATTTATCTATACTTTATTCACCTTTCATGTATTTTAGCGGTCTTTGTGTTAAAAATACAGGTTTTCCGGGATAAATACTATTCTAATTTATTTTGTGACATTTCAGACCCGACTGAGGACTTTATCAAACTGTTCTTTGTGTTTTAATCTCGTTATTCCCTCCCTTCTCATTGTTTTCTGCACTTTTCTCATTATTTCGTTCTCCTTGACGCTTTTTCCTTTTCGTATATAAGTTTATTGAATTTTTCTCAGTTTTTTAGCTTTATTCTCTCCTCAATGTTACTGTATTATTTTTTTAATAATAAAGTATTTTTATTTCGAGAATTTTTAAATTTTAACTTAACTTTTTTTTATTACTTATTTACTTATTTTTCGTACACTTTTTTATAATTTGATTTTAATTTTTCCCTATTTTGTTGCCAATTTTATTATTAATTATTATTAATGCTTTTGTATTTGTTGACCTTTTTTAATTTTTTTTAAACATTTCGTTAATTTTAATTTTATTTAGTCACAACTTTGACGTTTTTTTTTGTTTTTACCTAAAATTATTGTAAGGCGCTCATTACCCCGGATTAGAATATTTTCATTGTCCGCAAATCCTACAAGTGGATACCATTTTACTGTATTATTAATAATTATTAATAATACAGTATTGTTATAGATTTTTTAAAAAAAAAAATTTGCTGCCCTCAAAATTTTTTTTTCCACGTTTCATGACTAGTAGACGCGAAAAAAGCAATACAAATTTTCACACCGTCTGTACGCCGTACCCCGTACGCCGTACGCCGTACCCCGTACGCCGTACGTCGACTGCCCCAAAATCTTTGAAGGCTCGTAGCTCTCAAACCAGTGGAGCTATTAAATTAAATTTTTTTCTAAGAATAGACTTGGTGGACTCCTTGAATTGACATTATTTTCAGGGGAGGAGGTGTAAGGGGGAAGGCGGGGTAAGCGTTTTAGATGAAAAATTTAGGTTTCTAGATCTCAGGAACCGCTTGTGTTAGGAGGCTGAAACTTAGAATTTCTATAGAGCTTTGATAATGGACCCATTTGCAAAAAAAAAACAGATATGGGTGAAGGGGTGTGGGAGTGGAGGGGGAAATAATGCGTCCGAAACGCAAAAATGCCGAGATCGACAAATTCTAAAATCCATATCTCCTAAACCATTAATAGCAAGCAATTAAAACTTAACAAATATCTGTAGTTATACTTGGAGAGTAGATTGAAACAAAATTTTTGGGTGGGGGTAGTGGCGTACGGGGGTGGGGGGTGAAAAACTTTAGATTACGATATCTCACAAACTAATTGGACCAGAAAAACAAAATTCGGTTTGGATACAAAGCTTGATAAATAAAGATTGCTCAAAGTAAAATATTTGAAGGGGGTGGAGGAGCACGGAAGTGGGAGGGATTAGAATTTTTCAAAAATAACACGATTCATATCTCAATAACAGTGTAAGATGGATGCTTCAAATTTTTACCAGAAGTAGGCCTAATAGAACCCTAGTAGGGAAAAAAAGTTTGGGGGTGTGGGTGGAGAGGGTGAGGGTGGGGAAGGGTGAGAAAGAAAAAGTTCCGATGCTTATATTAAGAATCTATAATGATAGGATGCTGAAACTGGGTATTTAGATAAAGCTATAGTAGTGGCATGGTGGAAAAATAATTTTTTTTTTAGGGGTAGTATGGTACGGTGGTGGGGGGTGTTTTCCCTAACTTCAGAACGGCTTATGCTAGGAAGTTGAAACTCGGTACGTATATGTAAATTAACTAGAAAAGTAATTCTGATAAAAAAAAATTAAAACATTCACTGGCGTTCAGAAGGGGGGGAGGCAAAAAAAAATATCGGTTAATATAAAATACATATATTTTCACGATTTTCGTCATATCTACTAGGTCTTTCGAAATATTGAATTCATTTTTTTTTACGGATTCTTCATGTGAATACCTAGAATGCGTTTTCAAAATTTTTTGAAATTCGACCCCTAAGAGGGTGTAAACTGGTTGTATACTTTTTCATGAATTCCACCATGTTCCTCAGGTCTGATCAGATATCAAATATCTTTTCACTTCCCCAGGTTTGTTTAATAATCACCTATTTTTAAGTTTTATCTTTTTCAACCTCTAGACCGCATCCCGGAATATGACCCAATTATTTAATTCATATGTTACACCCTTTTCTAACCGCTTCCCGATTTTTTTGTTAGGTTTTCAGTCACATAGTAACATACACCGCATCCCCGAATTGAACGCGTTCTGAACTTCTGCCGGAAAAATAATACAGTTGCGCCCAGACTGTTGGCAGATTTTTAATTAAGTTTCCGCAGAAAGGATTTTGTCAACATGTTGACCTTATACTTAATCTTGTCTCAACATCAAAATACACTTTCATCAACCTTATCGGAAACAATATTTTGAAATGACTAAAGTTCCTTTTTTTTAGAAAATTTCTTTTTGTTTAAAAATACCGGTCCCCTCATTTCTTTTACCAAAGTCAAGCAAAAAATTGCAATAGAATTTCGCAAAATAAGGGTAGGCATCATGAAAACGAGACATAACAGTACCGAAGCCAATTTGCATGCCATATTCTAATTGCGCCCTCTTCAACTACCCAAAAATGCAAGGGAAAACTTTCTGCGAGGATTTTCTATTCAATCCGATTCGATTTGATTCGATAGGAGGTGGACTATTATTTTCCTTCCGTACCTGAACAGGTAAGCTGTTTGGTAAATATTTCGAGCTATCGCCCAATTACCTTGTGACTCAAGTGTTGAATGGTTGGGCTTTATGCCCTACTGCCACGCGAAATGTCCTTAAAGTCCTGAAAAGAAATGCCGTTTTATCAGGCCATAATTTTTGATTGGCATTGAAGAAGGCTAGGCTACCGATAGCTTCTTCTAATGCCTGAAACCCAACACACAGAGACAAAATATGGGGCATCCTTACAGCAGGACGAATTTCTACTACCCTAGTCTACTGCGAGGATAATGATTTTTTCCGGGCATAGTTTTAACCCAAATACCTAATTCTCAGTGGGGCTAGGATATAATCCTGCTTCGGATGAGGGGGTGGTTTTATTTCTTCGACTTAGAAGTCGAGGCCAGATGCAGATTTAATAGTCGCAGGATGGGTGACAAGAAGTTCGAGTAAGGGTGTATGAGTGTCGGAACACCGACAAATTGTGTTCGCCAAGTTTAGGACCTAACGAATGCTAGGACATTTTCTACCCCAAGGATGGGAAGTTTAAGGGCAAAAATTGGAGTTTTGCCAGTTGCAATTAGCAACAGTTCAAGTAGTGGTAGTGGTAGAAAGCTATAAATTACGGTAGCACATTATTCACTATGTGATTTCGGAGGTTCCTGAATTATGATTATTTTCGGGTAGATGGTGTGTGTCCTTTATCCGTTGAACGGATTAAAGATTGCTTTATTGTTCTAAAGGAGGATGATAGGAATATTTCTGATATTAAGAAAACTTCTCTTATCCTATTTAAATGCAAATTTCCGAAGGATATTTTGTAAGTCGGCGGAGGGAAAGTTGTAGATTAGGAAATTTCGAAAATTATGTGGTAGGTTTTTCGGATGTAGAGAAACTGGTGGTATGAATTTTAAATGGTTTTTGTTATAGGGAACGAGATACGGTCCCGCATTGTTTTTCTAATCGCAAATGATTTGAATAGAATTAACAATTTCTTCGTGTTTTACTTGTCCAAAAGAGGTAGCTCATTAGGTGGAGAATATTTGGTAGTTTTTAATAGAGCAAGAAGACGTTACTTGATCGCTATACTTAAATTTATTTTTCTTACATGGCCTACGTCCTATATAAGTTCCGAAAGCCCGTCTTAAATATATTTTTTTTTTTCGAAAAATTCTTCACCCACCATTTCCGTGATTCTCCCTCAAAAATTTTATGTTTCATAAAATAATTTCAAAGTTTCATCCTTCTAGCATAAAAGGGCCCTTAGATATAGAAACCTAATTTTTCGTCTAATACGCTCAACCCGTTTCCTCCCTCACACTCCCATCTTCGAATAATAAAAAAATGGACACAGAAGTCCTTAAAAAATTGGTGCCTGTGTTTGCTTAACCTTTCAGACCTAATATTCCTAAAATTTTCAGACCGTTTTCATGGTTTTCGAAGTGCGTTAGGGGTCACTTTTCCACTTCAAAAAGTCAAAAAAAAACGAAGAATAACTTAGGAAGGAAGATTTGGAAGAATTAGGCTTAGGATTTGGTTTCCGAAGGGTCAATTGAACCGAATTTCTTGCTGCCATCCGGGTTGACTACGGTTGTAACGTTGGGATATATAGGATTGTTTCCTTATGGATATTACAGACCTCAAACCCTTGCCCTGGAAAATTAAAATTTAACGCTGACTTACTCGAGTTTAAAAATTTGCACAAGATTCTTGGTTGGTTGCGAGAAAACGAGAAAGACAGCCTTCAAACTCAATAGGAGGTCTAAGTTCTAAGACCCCCTATATTATACAACATCGGATATCCTACGAAGTTCAATCATAGTTCACTACCTGTTAAGCTTCAGAAACATCCTATCAGAACGTAAGTTTATTAAATAGATATTGATTGAGGACTGCGTGAGTGACTATGTTCTGGACTTATAATTCTGATACAGTACTGCAATTCCGTATTATTTGGATTCCTATAAACGATATTGCATATGAGTTCATTATATTAGTATAAGTATTGCTTATGAGTTGAGTTTTTCCTTTTAAGTGAACTACGTTAGTAGAACCTGAAATACTAATCTAATAATGGGCTAAAAATATTTAAAAAAGGTGGCTTTCCATTGTAGACAACTCGAAATTCGAGTTGCGAAAAATGAATTTAGTAGGAACTGCTGCAGAACCGAAATGAAAAAGTTGACAAGAAAAAAAGCAACATAACAACTAAATTGAATTCGCCCAGTATTGGTATACATAGAACTGAAATTTTCAATTCTGTATTGATAATCTTCTTAACGACGAATTCTGGAAAACTGAAGTCTCTCTGAGCAATTTCAAAATTCGGAATCTATGTTAAGTTCATATTGTTAGTACTGATTTCTTAATCTCGATCTGACTGCTATCGGATCTTATATTTTTGGCTGAGATTCGGTTTGCAGTACTGCATTTCAGTGCCTGTTGATATGGTACGTTGCCTTGTTTTGACAAAAATACAAATTCGTGGAAGATGCATCAAATGGGTTTCAAATTGTTTCATATCAGTTTTGGTTTTATTGAAGATAGGTAGATACCAAGTCTCGATAGTATTTAAGACAATAATTGGCCTTGTCTTGCCTAGAATATAAGTAGATATTCAATTTCAGAGGATCATTAGCCCAGAATTTAATCTGACTGAGATTGATCCCACCGTGATAAAAGAACTTTCCGAAAGGATAACGCCATTATTCAATAATCCTTACAATCACCAGTTCATGAAGTGAAATTTTATTCTTTTGCCCTCCAAGATTTATTACAATCCTAAAATGAATTAAATTTATTGCTGCAATTTTCCGAAATTAGTTCGGTCCAATTTAAAGAAATCGATGGCTAGATTTGTAGAAATATAGTAGAAGCCTAGCCTAGTTCTATTTCAGTCATATTCGTTTATGGTCGCATTCGAGACTGGAATTTCTTTCACCACAAGCCACGAATAAAAAAGTCAAGATTTATAGGAAAAGATAAGTGCTGCACCAACATATCCAATTTTGATCGAGGACAGGACGACATATCCGACCAAGAAAAGAAGGCATTTAGGTTGTGACATTATTTCTTTTTCATCGTGTACTCGACAGTGTTTAGAAGTCCCCCCGGTTCCAAGATAGGACACAGATGAGGGAAGCAGGAGTAGAATCACGCCCGTATTCCTCATCCATCCCCCTTTGAATTTTTGTTTGGCCCTGCTTCACGAAGGACGGCCAGGGTGGTACTAGTTTCAGTGTGTAGTAACTCAAAACCACCTCAAGTGGCAGATTCCAGATTTCTCCGATGCCAATTTCTTTCACATCAGTTGGGCATATGCCAGAACTACAATGAAAAAAAAAATCGGTAAAAAAGGAGGAGGAAATCGTCCTTTTTCCATACAGGATCTGCTTTTTTTCTCTATGCTGCTGTCACGTATGCGGAAATGTTATCCATCATTTCGCCGTTGAACTTTATTGCGCTGTGGAATGGAACATTAACAAAAAAAATTGTGTTCGCTATTGCTATGTTATCCTGTACTATCCTACGCTATACTATCCAGTGTGTTTCGCTATTACACACAAGGATATGAAATTGTGGGTGATGGGGATGAAGATTCGGGGGGTTTGTTGTATTAGCATTTAAGGCTTTCGAAGGATTTATACATTTGTCGGATAAATCAATTATGTTGTGGGTAAATCCTTGGCAATTAGACGGGACAAATATTCCAAAAATTATGCCGAATTGTAAGCAGGAGGGTGGATAATGATTTGCGTGTGGTTGAAGGACTGATTAACGTTGTGGTGAGCATTTGTTTAGTTTTAAAGTGATTTAAGTGAAATGAAAATTGTTTTTATGAGAAATGAAGTTAAATACAAACTGCATTGTATTTTCAATGCATTAAATTCGACTCTGTTTATTCTTCCCCAGATATGAATTTCAGTGCGATTGCTGCTCGGGCTTATTATACTCTACCTAAGAAGTTATAAGGCAGTTCTTCACGCTTCTGTGATAGACGTAAAGTTGTAAATGATGGTGAGAGTACCGTCGTGATTGATTTGGAAACTAATGGTTTCCGATCGTTAAGAACAGAGCCTTGTGGGACACCAACGTGTAACGACTCGATTCCGGGGTAGGCTCATCGGGCGCCAGGGGTTCGTTACAAATATTTATTTTAATGTGACTTCAACTTCTTTATTCGTATTTGGGTGTTCTAATTCTAATTATAATTCTATTTTAAATTCATTGATCATATATTTATCTCCTTAGTGTCTTCTCCAAAGTCTTGCGTTCGCCGTAGAGGCTCGCTCCGTGCGTCTCCTATGTCGTCGCTAGATCTTCGTTAATGCCACTGCTCGGATCTCTTGTGTCGTTCCTCACGTTATCTGAGCTCCTAGTGACTTCGGTGTCGCTAATTGAGTTGCTGCTTTGCTATCTGTATCGCTGTTTGCTTCTTCTGAGCCGTTCCTGTGATCCTCGCGTATTACTGCTGCCTTCTCTATCCTGCTACCGTCGTCTCTGTCCTGCGGTCTCCTCTGTGGCTGTTGTTCACGCCTGTTGCGTTGTTGACCGCGCTCTCTGTGTCGCCGCTAGTGTCATCTATGTCGCTCCTGGTCTCCTGGGTTGTCGTCTTCGGGGCGACCACTTGTGTTACGTCGTATACTGCTTTCTGCGCCTCGACTTGGATTCCCGGTCTCGCTGCCTGTACCTCATGCGTCTCTGCCGCCGTCTTAGCCTTGGTTGAGTACCGCTCCGTGGTTATGCTCACGGGAACTGGTTGGCTGTTCTAAGCGGACTTTTATAAGCCACAGATCTTAGCGTAATTCAGCATAGCCAGGAGCAGCGCTGTCGTTTGTACTACGATAGTAGTATTTGTACTACTATTGAACTTTATGTACTACTGTACTACTTCTTTCAATTTTGTACTACTCTTGCGTCTTGCCTTGAAAATGAAATTCGTTTTTCGATTTTATATACTATTAAAGTGAATTCGGAAATAAATGAATTTTATTTGTCATTTTTAAGCTACATTCTCAGCGTGACTAATAAAATAAATATTGAATTTCAGGCCGAATCGCCACGAATTCATATCTTACTAACAACCATTAAAGCCTATTATAAGACAATAACATCCAACTTTATCAAAACAAAATACTTGTAGGAACATACATACATATGTATATCAGATGATAATTTAGATGATATTACTTTTAATAATGAACAATGTTTTAAAAACAGCACGGCAGTTTATACTGGCGGTAGAGCAGAACTATTAATAAATTCGGGAATCTTCTCTGAAAATGAAATCTTGAAATGAAACCAAATTGCATGAACTATTATTTAACCCTTTGCAAGCAAATATCGAAGAGAATAAATTTCAGTTCCCTACAAGGTTTAAGTCCCTCATCCATGGCTGAAACTACAATAAATTAAGTTTTTTTTTAATGAAAACTTAGACGCTGAGTAGCGATTAGTATTTAAGAAATCAATAGTACCAAAATATTTAGATTTTGAAGATTTTTGGGCTAAAATATTTATGTTGAAAGATGCTTTAAATGTTAAAATGTTTCCAAAGCAAACGAAATTCATAAGTTCCTTAATATGTCTTTCGCATAGTAGTGCAACTGCGGAGAGAACCTTTTCTCAGCTTGCGCTTATTAAAGATAAAACACGGAATGCTTACTGGAACAGCTACTGCAAATTGGGTACCAAGCAAAGCGCTTATTGAAAAGTACCATAAGTGAATACTGGTACTGGTAGTTTAGGATGGTTTGAAAATTTCAAAAAATGTTTTTTTGTTTTTTTCCGGTATTAAATAATACAATATGTCTAGAATATTCTCCAAAAATATTAAATCGATCCGAGTAAAATTCTAAGAGATAGAGCCTTCGGAAGTTCTGCCCATCGGGCCACGTCAGCCTCAACTTAAAACTTTAATCGCGTTTTTTCCGAAACTCTATTTTTGAAGTCGGTGGACACCAGGGACGTCATTTCAGTTTTTTCTAGGGAGGGGGCAAGATGTTATGAATGTATATATTTTTATATATAAATATACATGTGGGATCGGGTTGTCGGGGTTAAGTCAAACTCGGGTTTCTGTTAATTCACTGTATTTATTCGTTCTGTATGTTCACTTTAGTTATTCGTTCTGTAACGACTGATCAACGACTGATTCTTTTTCTTCGTCAAAATGTGTTTTTCACCGTGATCTGCCTATTTCTCTCTCGCTTGCTCCTACATACATATGTTATATGTAATATATGAAAACCCAAAATTCAGGGGGTGGCCAATGCCCTCCCTGCTCCCACACAAATGACGTCCCTGGTGGACACGATTTCTCGAAAAGTTATGAACCGACCTTGTTCAAATTTTGCACACTTCTTCAAAATAACTTTATCTAGTGCTTGAACAAAGGATTTTTTTTAATTTTTATTACAACTTATTTTACGAGGCAATACATGGTGAAAATTTTACCAATGAATAGGATTTTTTGTTCAGAGCTCCGGCAAAAATTCAAATTTCAAATTTTTTTTTCCTTCGTTCAAGCACGAGCTCTATGGATGTGCTGGTTTTTTAATTTTGGATGAACCAGTCATGAGTTATCCTGTCCACGCCGAGAACACTTTTTTTTTGAGAGGTCAAGGGAAATGGGTGAATTTTCAAAATTTTTAAACAAATATTTCACAAAATACTTTTGAAATATGTTTCTTCGATGTACTAAATTTTTTAAATAAAATATTTCATTAGATATATTAAAAAAAATAGTAAAAATACCATTTTTTTGAGCCACTTAACCCCTTAAGTCTAGATAATTGAGGCAAAATTTAACGATATTTTCGCATATTGATAAATCAGATATCAAAAATTTTCTTTCAAATAAAAACAGGACTGATTATTTTTATTATCTCTTGTGAGCGGTATTAGACGATTACTGAAATATCATGTGGATATAATTTGTAAGATTATAACCAATTATGTTTGCTGGGTGGTCGATGTATATATGAATATTAAATTTCAAAATTAACTTAAATTAAAGTTGTGAAGGAACGTGGTAGAAACGGTGGGTATTAGCTTCATACCAATTTTCCAAGTATCGATCAATAAAAAAGAAACATATGTAAAATTTTCTGCAAAAATATTTTTTTAACTTCTTCATTTTGGGGAAGGAAAAAATGATTCAGCATGGCACGATAGATTGAGTAGCAATAAAACTTCTCGAATTTTGATAGAATATTTGAATAATTTCCAAACGCTGAGGCAACGTGAAAATAATCATGATGAAATGGCAAAACTTACTGATGAAAACTGGTAGCAGATTTAAATTTTGAAATTTATGTATAGCGACCATAAGCTATAAAGATCCTATCGTCCCTACTGGTAGACCATATACATATTATAAATTTTTTATTTAATTTTTTTTATTACAAAAGGAAATGACAGGATTTAACCGCCTTTTGCCAATTTTTGGAGGCACATAAGTTTAAATAAAAATTGTAAAAGGCCATCATTAAAAACTTAACCATGGCTAATAGGCAAAAGCAAATAATATATGTATTAACTTATACATACATGGTTTTATAACAAAGATAATATGTTTAATATGTTCTTGCAATTTCTGCTACATTTAGTTTATTAAATCAGCTTATTTAATATTACACCTAATAACCATGTAGTTTTGAAATTACTTATGAATGAAAAAGAATAGAATTATTTGTATATTAAATTTACGGAAAAATATGTTAATATTTACATGTATTGATTGCTAATAAAAACCCTATTGTATATGAGCCGTTGTATTTGAAAGTGGAATAAGTCCATTTTGAAAAAAATATTTTTTGTGACATTGTAACATTATTCTATACAACACGAAGCAACTTTCTGAGAATCTGTTGATGCGATTGTTTCATCACACTTTTAACAAATACCAGTAAATTTTTCTGAAAGATGGCATAAATATTTTTAAACATGTTAAAACGTAAACTGTTAAGCATGTCGATTTAAAAACGAAATGGACTTATTCCACTTTCAAAATCAACGGCTCATATTATACCTTGTTCTGCTGTTCAAATTTTTGTTTATCGAAAAGACACGATATACTCGTACTGCACAAGTTCATACATAAGTGTATCGTTTTTAGGGGTGGTGCCTGTCATACTAAATGCAAACTTCAAATCCCCCTAAATAACTAACTTTGATATTTTCCGATTCTGAAATTTATAAGTCATGTACTACCGTGCTTTGTTAAATACTACTGTCTTTCACTGAAATGCACTACTGATCAGAACAACTAAACGACAGCACTGGCCAGGAGTAGCCGTTACGTCGTAACGCAGTAACAATGCTTTTCTAAGCCACTGACATTCTAATGTAATTTTACTTACCATTTTTAACTTAGACATGGTTAAATCAATAAAAATAAATACATTTGCTTATTCGCATTCAATCATCGCACTACTAACAATACTTTCCGTTTCTCAATACCTTGCTTCGTCTACGTCTACGTCTAGTTAGAACAGTTTATGACGTTAGACCTAGCAAAGTAGAGTTTTGATTCCTTGTTGGTTTGTGCATTAACTATTTCGCATTCGAAAAGTTTGCTTAATAATCATAGCAAAAGTAAAAAAATTCAAATTTTTCTATAGAATTTAATTTAATTTTTGATTTATGAAGTGTCAAATAAGCATCAGCTGAGCAATTTTAATGGTTTAGCCAAGCTTTTTCTAAGCTGTTATAATAGCAATGCTATACTATGTGACGTCAACATAGACGTAGACGTATAGGAATCAAGGTATAGGGAAACGACCTACTTATATACTACTTGATCGCTTTACAAATACTGTTTCGTAACCGATCGCTGTCTCGCTATGTATTAGAAACTGTGACTACTAGCAAAATTTACCGTGCTTATATACTGCATGTGTTGAGCCGAGATCTCGATCGCATATTCGGTAGAGCATGTGGAATATTCCGGAAATTAAAGAACAACTGTGAAGGTGGAAAGTGATACTTCTCAAACACTATCGAACTACGCAGAAGTTTCCATTCTACGGTGAAGAAACTATAGAGACCAAGTTTGTAGACGTCGAAAAAATTCTGCTAGGCGAATTTTGTTTTCCTCAAGTGAAATGTTTCATTGTTTCAGGTGGTGTTAAGTGTAGTGCGGGTGAAAGTTACACATTAGAGAAATGTCGTGAGTACATCGTCGTGTCAATCGTCCTCTACAAGATTATGTGTGGTAGTTCCATTGCGCTTCAAATTACAGACTCTATTAGCAAGGGATGATAGCTTCTGAATTTGCGGTTCTACCAATTTAAGTAAATTTTTGATCAGATGCATCACAAATCAAAACAATTTACATCATTTTTTACGAATTTTTAAGGAATTTATAGTCACAATTTTTTTTCTTCCTTTTTTTGTTTAAATTTTATAGAATCGTTCAACCACACTAATTATGAATTTTAATACTGCAGAAAATCCATTACGGTGAATTACCTCTGCACAAAATTGTGTGTTGGTTTTGGGGGTTGTGGGTCTCTACAATGCACACATTTATAACCGAAAGCCATTTCTCAACGTGATTGAAATTCCTTGTATGCAGCAGTATGTCCTTTATGCACTATACACTCAACTCTATAATTGAATTAAAGGGATTGAGTCCGGAGCAAATCCTGGAATAAATACACCTAGCGGGACGAGAGAACGAGAGCGAACGGGGTGAAAATGTCGGGAATCCGGTGAGATAGAAAGGACCTAATGGACACGGTATAACGCTATTTGCTCACATCATTCAACTTAAAATGGGAAGGAAGTTTCCGACGGAGGACATACCTGAAAGGATATCCACTTCCTGTTGAGATTGAATGATAGTATTTGCGTTTTTTTTCTCAAGCCGATTCGGTTTTTTCTTGATCCGGAGGATTAGAGGAATTGTGTTGTTGAATGGATTTTATAAGTGGAGCAATGTTTACAGAAGATAGAATCCTGGGAAGTGGTAGAGATGAAGAATAAGGTACAATAAGACGTTGTATGATATCATGTACGATTTGCCCGTCGTCAGGGATAGTTCATGTCCAGAATATTGCGAAAAAGGGTTTTTGCTAACATGGACACGAGTCCAAGGCAGGAGCATGGAAAGGAACCACAGGCAAGGACTATTTCACCAAACTGATATAATGGAAGGAAAGTCTGAATGACGGTTGGCGCCTACCTTAGACTTCTACACCATGGAAGAAAATTATTTTCAGTTATGTATTTTAAGAAAGTAGATTTTCTACTTTATGAGATTCCTCTTTAAGTGGAACCTTTTTTCTTCATTCTTTTTAATAATAAAGAATTGGGATCGACCTGAAATTTCCCAAAGAATTGCTTCCCACAAAATCGAAGTTCTTTCCGGTTTAGGGGTACCACGCAACAAAAAAACAAAGAAAAAGTCCGTCTATTTGCCGTATACGACGTCCGCACCACCGAACGCAATCGAAGGTCGTATATTAAAAACCATTTGAAGTATTAAGTTCAAGTATATTTTATGTAGTTAGGAGGAGGTGGGCGTGCGTTTTAGGCGAAAAATCTTCCTTACCACAAAGCTGACAAGGAACTCGATAATTTCTTTTTGGTGAGTCGGGAATGTAACATATTGTTACATGCAACTGAAAAGCGGAAATTGGTCAGAATGCTTTTGCGTCTCGACTGTATACCGGAATGCTTGTTAGCCGAGACATAAAGGCAGGTAAATAGCAGACAGAACTCCAGTGTAACCTTTGGCAACGGCTATGATGAATCAATCCATTAATACTGTAATCACGAGGCAGCTTTGGTTTGATGTCGGGGTTTAAGCTCCTACAAATCGTATATTCCTGACTAGGTTTTGCAATCACACTGCTACCTCCTTCTTGCCAATGTAACAATTAATAATTAATTCAAAATGTGATGGCAGATGTAATGGCATCATCGAGTATATAGCGGGCAGCGTACGGAGAGCAGCACCTTGATACAGAAGAGAAGAACTACTAATTTGGAGTAAGTTCCAGATAGAAATGGGGTTCGATACAGGCTAATAATACGTTTCCGGAAAAAACAACAATGTTCCAACTTTGAAAGAAGGAAAAAGGAATATAATCAGTGAAACTTTGGCCTGGCTATAGCTACATATATTACAAAATAGACGAAGGAGAAGGGCAAATTACGAGCTAGATATGGATGATTGATTTGTTTCGTATTCACTGCAATAGTGAGTTTCACATTTCCGCTCGAAATAACTTCAAGTTCCTTGAAACAAAAATCAATGCAATTTAAAATCAATATCAAGTTGGCCTACTCCGGTATCTTCTCCAATTAGTTCTAACGCAAGAAAATACATCAACCCACCGAAGACAACTAATTCAAAATAAAGTGTGCGAATTGCAGCATATATAAAGTGACCTTGAGTTACAGCATAAGACCACCCTTACAGCTATATGTAGATGTAGGTATTATTATCTATAGTATTAACTATAGTACGTTAAATAGCCAGTCAAATATAGAGGCGGTAAAACACAGTCCTCGGTGGTGACTTACAGGGTTAATGGTTGCCGCAATGCATGATGTACACATGGTGCACAAGGAGCAAAATTCTATGTACACATATTTGGGGTATGGTTCGGTGTATTTGCACCCCAATGTCTCTATGTGTGCGGTATTTGCACAATTCTACAAGCATCAGGGATCGTTACAAAAACTATTTGGCACCAGTTTCAAAGCATTAGGTTGGCAAATAATGCGGAGCATGAGAAAGGGGGGAATAAAAGGCGGTATATATACTAAGGAAGGACGAATGTGTACCAAAGTGCACAACTGCATAAGTATAGCAGGTTTCTATCGAGCATATGTGAGCGCCATGTATGGGATACGAATCATTTGTTTGTCGAACTTTTCTCACTTTTGGGGGATTATTTTGGGTTATTTCGGTGATAGATATTCGGAAATATATGCCGAACGAAATGCACAATATTGTTGTAATAGTTCCTTGAAAGAATGCTTTTCCTTTACTGTGAAAAATTAGGGAACCGTCTGGGATTCTGGGATTGTGGGATGAACGGAATGGGAATTAGTTAGGCCATCTACGAGCGTAGTTCAAACTGCCCTGAAATTAACAAAATTTAACCTCACGTATCACTGGTCCCGAGAACATTCCATTTTCCCTATTCGAGTAGAATTTTCAAGATCTTCTTTTTCATTCCCATTTGGGGATCTTGGTCTCTATCATTCAATCTAAGCAACCAATTAAAGCATTGATAATATTTCTGGGGATAAGTTATTAGCCTATCTCCCAACTCGCGAAAAAGGCGTCTCAAAGATGGCGCTGAACAAAGTTAATTAAAGCATTATTCAACAAGGTATCCTGACCTGAATTCAATCACCCACTCCCTCTAATAATTTTATAGGCATAACCCGCAAATTTCCGAATGCCACGGACTTGAAGATATTTAATATAATAGTATTCGGCGAGTTCATGAAAGTACTCAACAAAGCACGTGTAAAGTACTTCTTATCGGTGCCTAAAAGCAAGTAATAAATAAGCCCCATGCTAGACGCCAGCTATTGCAATTACAAATTAGTAAAGTGTTTCGGTAAAGCAAACGAGGACGAGGACGCTAAATCGAAATTACTGTAGACGATTATCGCATTCTACTCCTTCTAATACGATTCTAAGGCCAGAACTTGGCTATCGTGTAATTGACCATAGGACACACGGGGTGAATATCGCTTTTCACCTAATACGAAAACGGTGATATATTAGGAGGTACTTCCGATAAGTTTCATAACCCAACACGCAGTGACCAGGGAAAATTCGATGAGATGATAACAATTCCATTTTTAAGGACACAATAACGTTTTAAAATTGTAATTTTAATTATCTTAAAATTTTCGCTCCCAAGAGAATTATATTAGTTTTAAATTTTCACATGCTGATCTAATTTCTTTAAAGGTTTCTCAAACATTGGAGGTGTACCTTTGGGGTCTGCTTACTCAAACTTTTCGATGAGTTTCCGTTTGAAATTTAGCCCCAACTAGTTGTGGTTAAACTAGACCCTGTAAATCATAACATATCAAGGATACTAGAAGCGTGAAGCGCCTAACAAGAATATGAAGGATACTAGAGTCGTGAAGACTCTTAATTAGAACCAAAATTGTCGAGGCATTTGCCTGTTGACCATCTATTGTAGTTCCACATTCATTAAACCCATACTCAAGCTCATTTAATTTTTATAGCGACTACTCATTTTCAATAAAATTGCAAGAGTTCTTTTCATTATAAGATTATAATAGGATACAATACACACAACTATTCCAAACCCTTGACTAAAAATTGATTTTTTTTAAATTAGTGCATTTCCCAAATCGGACACATAAAAGCACTTACAATTCTTAATTTCCTCGTATATCAACTGGACTCTACATTCATCTGGATGCAAGCTAAATTTCAGCTTTATATTTGCAGACAAAAAGTCCTGTCTATTATTTGGGTACTATGCTGGAGATCATTTCTGCAAAGTCCTGCCGAATAAACGCAAAAAATAACAAAACTCTTGTTACATGTTTTGAAATCCATAGTAACATTTTGTCGAATGGAAAAGAATCCTTTTGTACTGTTCGTTATCCTTCGTCCAGGCCATCAGTATTATTTCATCGGCGAGCCTATTTCAGTGAGTCCTTTTCGAGCGGGAAATTTGAAATAAATAATGAAAAAAAAGAGAAACCGAACGAAGAATTTTTGCCTCATCGGTCTTTTAGTCGATATGGTTCATCCCGCTTGTTTCTATCGGCTTCGTCCTTTTTCGTCCAGAGTTCTCTACATCGTACAGCGGATAGAATCTTAAATGACCTCATTCATTGTTCTTGCTGATTGCAATCTGAAAAATGAAAGGTAATTGCAAGAGTCCTCTTCGACTATCGATTTCCATTCGAGATGATGCGAAAGAAAAAGGATCTCAGAGTTTTCTTTTTTCTTCTTGGCCATTCGTCAATGTGCCTTGGATTTTTATCCGTTCGAGCGTGTATTCCTTTTCAAATGTCGCTGTCATATGGCTGGTGGTTTTCTTTGCGCTGAAGGTTGTCAAGATTGAGATTTTCGCCGAATATTTCCAGCCAGTTTGATTATTCCGGGTGGAATGGGTATAAGATGAGCAGAGCTATTGATGGATAATTATTGGCTAAGATGCTTTCTTGGTTTGTGTTTTTGTAGTTTTTATGATGAATTTGGAGTGGGTATTACCGGCAAACACAATAACGACCTTGCTGTAAGACGCTGTTAAAATTGATTTATGATAGCTTTACAATTTTTTTTTATACTCAATCCAATTTAAAAGAGGTGTTCACCGGTGATACTTTAAGCGAACTTTTCCTCGTTTCTTCTTCAGTTGAGCGAATAGATACAAAAAGAATGACTTCACTTTCAAATCATTTTGCGTAGGACTAGGTTGTTCACGTCATATTTATAGCAATAAGTGAAAGTAAAAATAATCCAAACAATTTTTTTGTTGTAGAGAATCCCTGAAGGTACCATCAAGGCATTATTGCAAAAAGAAGATTTACCATAGTGGACGTCTATTTCACTGATATGGTTGAGGAGTTGGAAGAAGTGAACCGCCTCTACTGAGAAGTTGAGACGTGAAGTTTATATAGAGATGGAATGTTGAAGTCATATGCAAAAAACGAGTTAAGTTTCGTCCAGCATGGTGCCAGTTTTTTAAAATTAACTATTTCCTTTTTTTTTTAATTTCAGTAAAGAAAATTTGCAGCAACAGTCAGGCTGCTTTACATAGTAGATAGATCAAAGCATTAGATAGATAATATAGATAATCCAATCGTCTTTTCGAAGATGGTACGTGAAAGTCAAGAACGCCCGAATTCTGTTAGCAGATTCAATGACTAAAGGTCACCGTAAATGGCAATGAAATAGCGGCATTATCAAAGGCTTGATCGTACTCAGCCATGGTTGGACCAAAACCAGTCTTCATTCTGCCTGCAGAGTGGGTGAGTGAATCACACATTGAGTGATGGCGGCTTCTTCCGGGAATGCGGCTGACCAGACTGAGGATTCGTGTACTATAATGGGCCATTGTAGTCTGAATGTTCAAGATACACTAATTTTCTGAGTGTCTTCCCCACACCAAACACAACACACAACAAGAACGTTGGGGGTAAAATATCGACATAGCCCCGATAGAAGTTGAATATCAATCAAATATGAAAGCGATTTTTAGGTCATCAGACGACCTTCACGTTCAATTTTACATCCTGTTAGGGTTAGGGTGGAATATCGCATAGCCCAGAAGATAATTTACAGATCATTATACTGAAGGCCCATAGAAGTTAAAGCGAATTCGATCTTATTAAACCCAAACGTCAAAACTCGAACAATACTTTACACTCCTAAGGGGCTGCATACTGGCAAACGCTTAAGTCGTTTTTGCCTTATTACATTGTAAGGATTTAGAAGTGAAAGCGGATTCAATAACTCATTAGACCTAAGAAATATATCGGAATTCGTGAAAATGCACACAACCTATCAGGGATTGGATATCAAAAAATTTGGAAAAATATTTCTAGGCGCTTATATAAAAAGCACGTAAAAGTATATTAATTTCATAACCCGTTATGCCTAAAAGATATAACGAAATTAGTGAAAATTAAGAAAAAAATACCCTTTTCTTGGAAATTTTCCTTACTCCACCTCCGTACGCCAATAAAAATCAGAGCTTGTTTTACTTTAATTACTCGTGTAGTTCATCTACATATACATTCTAAGTTTTAACTTTTTGGCATAGGCTGTTTTTGAGATATTACCTTGCTACGCCGATCGAAAATTTAATTTTTCTAGCATGCCTCTGTAGTGCTCCATATAGTCGGCAATTCCATCTTTATCCTTTGCGCTTTTCGAGAAATAAAAGTTCAAGTCTTTTTCTTTCCATCCCCTCAAATATCAACACACGCCCCAAAATTTTCTCTACAAGAGTTCTACTACTATCATCAATGGCGCGACAGCCCAAATCGGGCCAGGGCCTGCAGGATACATTGTCTGAAGTCATCTCGGTTCAGCGCCCGCGTCCTCCAGTTTGTACATCTAAGAAGCGATTTGCAATCTGCGTCAACTGAATCCTCGTATCTTTTTCGCGGTTTTCCCACCGGTCGCTTGCCATGGGCTGTACCTTTCAATGTGCGCTTGGGAATTCTTCCGTCCTCCATTCGCTCCACATCACCTGCCCATTGCAGCTTACGGAATTTTATAAGAGTCGATGCGGCTGGGTCGTCATAGATGTTATACAACTCGTTGTTGTACCGAATACGCCATTCAGTGCCTTCTCTTACTGGTCCCAAAATTCACAAAAGTTCTACTACAAAATAAAATTTCTAAGATTATATCTGATGCGGTTCATGATTAAAAGAAATTTAATTTTTTTGAAAATTCCTTTCACCCCTAAAAATTTAACATTTAATGGACTCCAATTGTAGTCTATACAAAAACCAAATTTTTTTTCTGGTAGAACTGTTTCGAAAGATGTTGTAATTCAAAGTTTTTACTGCTTTGTAAGCTACGCGTACGGCCAGCGGAAAAGAGGATTTGTTCGTGAGGATAATTGAAGTAATGAATCTCAAGAATCACGTCTGATATAATACTTCAAACAACTAATTTAGATAGGACCTTCAAATGTATACAGAAGGAGTCCACAGCCCCTTTACTTGAAGAGAAACTTCTGCAGAAAGGAGGATTTATTTTACTCAAAGTTGTGGATGATAATAAGCTACAAATTGGTAATTATGTAGGGCGAAGCTTTTGATCGGTTTTGTTGATGCATAAATGTGGGTACAGTAGAAAAGTAATTCATGCTGAAAAAATTCATATTTCCATCGGCTCACGTGTGGGTACAAGTGATTTAATCTTTGTAGTACAGTCTCGTCATTTACTGGTATATTAGGGGTAATTCCGTAGTTAACTATCGGGTATCATTAACGATGAGTAAAGAAGAATACAATATTAAAAAATAAAAGTAGAGAATCAAACACTGATACGAAGTAAAGCAGGGAGAGCTATCATCAGGCAATAGGAATAGTATCTCATGGCTTAAAGGTGATAGGGTAAAAAGGTGTTTAGTTCCAGAAAATTATAACTGTCAATTATAACTGTGAACAAAATGCCATCAGCAAAACCGAACTTTGTAGTATAACTTCTCTAATGAAAGCACTCACGTTGAATTGTGGTCGTGGAATGTCCTTTTGTGGGTGCTATTTGCCTCGCTTCAGCAAAGTTACACACATGAGGTCACAAACGAGCAGGATTGAATACGAGTTCCTTCTTTTTATGAGTACAGTACACTAACTGGCAAAGTCTTACTCGAAACATTTCCAAGCCGATTTTATTTGCTTCATTTGAATTCAGTGGGTCTATTCGATAGTACATAGTACATTGAGTCACAGATTAGCAGAACAATACAAATCAGTATTTTAAAACCATATGTATGGTGGAACATAATAAGCGAGTCAGTGTAAAATGTAGCCACTAGCTGAAAAGGGCCGGATACAACGAAGATTGCTTGACTTGCAAGGCAAACACGGGAAAAACACGAACATCTTACAGACCCGATTATCTACTCAAACCTGAACTTAATTAACCTCTTGACACCGTTCTAGTGCGCACAATTCATCAAGACATCAACGTTTTTTCCTCCCTTGAAATTTTCACATTTAGCTGTCGCGTCTCACGTTAGAGCGTGGAGTTCCCTAAAGTATTTCCTTCTTATTATTGTTATCCGTATGTTGACACTAATTCCAGATATTATAAAAAAAAAATTGTGAACAATATTCGCTTTTCGAACACAACAAAATAAAAACAACAATGCGAAAAGAAATGGAACGCTTTGTCGAGCAAAAGATCCTTTGAAACGTACAAGGACCTTAAGAGGCATTCGTCCTATATCCGATTTGATAACTCCCACGTCCATAAAGGATCTACAGTCCTAGATGATTGCACATCCCGGAAATCGCTTTAATATTATGCACAAAAATAAGACGAGTGAGTGACACACATCGATCCTGATAGGAAAACGTAGCGAGTATATGGCGACTATAGTCGTCTCGAACGCACTATAATCGCGCTATTGAGAGTATGAGTCCGGGAGGTCTCGGGAGCTGGTGGGAGTAAATGGCAAACATTCTTCGACTTCATCTAGTCGTTAGCGGGATACAATTAAAGTGTAACAAAGTTTCCCCTAAGCCACGTAGTACTACTTATCCATAATTTGTAGAATGGCTCTTGTTAGGAGGTTCATCAACCCAGGACGAGACACCTTCTGAAACGACGACGCTAAGAGGGTGGGCTAGTTAGGTTCTAGGATGAGAAAGATCTGGCAGGCTGGGCGTACCGAATGTACAATGCATGTGGTGCCATTCAACACAACTTGTTCTTATTTTTTTGAAATTTTTCTTGTTTTTTTTTCAACAGCCCAAAGTATCCTTACTAGAACTTCCAGCTCTATTGTTGCATCTGTCGGCCATGGCATTCCAGCTCTTGTATTTTTTCCTAGTCTGAAATTTCCGGGAGTGAAGCTGGCTGGTCCACCCCCGTAACTCTTACACATATGCGATTCAAATGTATGGAGGTAGAACGAATTCATGTTACTGAATCATATTTTTACCAAGGATTCGAAAAAGTCCTTTCCGGGCTCTTGCTCCTGTTTACAGAACAGATGCTGTGCCACTATATGGACATTGTGCTTTCTAACACTAGCCTACATTATGCATAATGGAGCTACTGGAGCTCGAGTGGATTGCATAGTATGGGCGCGTGGAGAAGTGAACAATGAAGCATATCCATGACAAGTCATCCGCTGTTTATCCTGACAAATAAGGATAACCGACGTTGAACCATTGTCGTCCCGGGCCATTCTGTAGGAAGGATTCTGAATACACCTCAATGTTTATGACATTATAGTGTGCCGAGCCAATTGAAACGGGGCGAATTGAATGCCTTTTTTTTGTGTGTATACGGGAGAACACAGTGTGGTCGTGCTGAAGATGGAGATTTGTAAAGTCGAGTGGTAAGAGTGTTAGAATTGCCGCTTTCAAGGATCGTAGTTATGGTATAAGAGGAGGCTTTTAAGAAGGTTATTCAATTTTTGTTCTAATTGTCAAGTGTCGTCTTAGGAGTGATCATATTGTGGTATGAAGAAGTCTTTTCTTCGAAGGAAAACAAATAAGTCGACTATTTGCACAGAATTCGGCTTTGTATTTAGTCTTTTGCCAGTGCAGCACCGGCGAACATAGTATCGGTTTCACTTTAGACTTTGCTCACTTTTCTTTTCAAATTCTTCAAAGTGTATTGTATTGAATATAGAAACATTAATTTGGCCTTTAAAGTTTTGTGTTCAATTTCATTGGCATGTATTTATTACCGGCGAACACTGAGTGTTAATCGTCCGGACCAGCCTAAAAACGAACAGCTTAATAATAATGCTATGCTGGTACTCACCGGTAATGCACCCTAGAGATTTAAATTCAAACGATACTTGATGGCAAGCCAAAACTAGCCAAAACTTTGCTCTTTTAATAAATCGCTACTCCTGCTTTCCAATACAATTTCGAGCTATAAATGTCCTAGATTGAATTTTAGCCAAGCGGTTAAGCCGACTGTATGCTAAGCTGGCAGAACTCCACAACTGTAAGACTTCCAAGAAAATGTATGAAAAGGTTCTTGAGATATCAGGCATACCATCCAGAATATCTAAGTAAATTTGGGACACATTCCTCCACTGTGCAATTACATTGAAATTGTATTTGTGAATTATAAATTTCGACTTGCATATCTTCATCAATATATCAAATTTTAACGTCTTAGATCATGTACTTAGTTCCTGAAATGTGTATGGGTCCGATTTACGTCACCTTTTCCGGTCCCTTAAATTTATATTTTTAGCTATGCACTAATACTCGCTGTACTTTTGCACAAAATTTGAACTCTGTGGTTTCACTATTTTTGAGACACAAATCACACCCCTTTTTACAAGTCTGTCGTCTGATATCCCAATTATCGAAACTAGGGTGGAAGAACTCAAAAGTTCTTACTTTATAATAAATTAATTTGACTAACTAATTTAAAAAATTCTAATCGGTCTAAAATTTAAAATAAAATACTCTACCTTCTTATAATTTCAGAACAAATACTCGTAGATTCCCGAAAAGTAATTTTGCTAAAAATGAATTTAGTTATGTAATTACAAAATTGTGATTGATAAGTATTTTAAAGAAAAAATATCTACCGCAATATTTTGTAACTTTAGGACTAATAGATCAATAACTTTTTTAAATAGAAAAAAAGTTAATATTTATAAATTTATTATATAATTAATTTCCATCTAGCTGAAATTTAAAAAATGATACCAATTTTACTGCAATCAAATTCTGAAATCTCAAAAAAGAATATGTTTTTTTTTCTTAATTTAATTAGTTAAATGCAAATTGTCATCAACCTGAAGTTTCAAAGAACAATTCTGAACAATGTTATGGTAGATCCAAAAAACTATAGTTTTTAAATTCATTTAATTTAGATAGACTTAAAATAAAAAAAATCTAGTCTTAATTTCCCAAAATAATACAAAATTTGTTTTATGAAAATTAATTTTAATAATTATTAATAAATTAAATAAAAATTGTTGTAAGCTTGAAATTTAAGCCAATTTCCACATTCCAATTTCGCAATTTCGGAGTAATGCATTGAATTATTATACAATATTCTCTTGGTTCTCTTGAATTTAAACTAACGGATTCCATAAGGGATTAATTTTTTTAAACTTTTTAAATAATTTATTATTTAATTAAATAAATTGTGATCAACCTGAAATTAAAATAAAAAGAATTATTTACACTTAAATTTCATAATTTTAAAAAGGCAAGATATGAATTTTGTTTGGTTAATTTATTTAATTAAATAAAATTGTTATCAACATGAATATTTTAAGAAAGCATTTTTCTACCCTTAAATAATGTGATGGATAACACAAAAATAAAATAAGGAAATTGTAATAAAAAGAAGAACACTCTACATACTTATCTAAAAAATTTAAAATTTTTTTTTGAAAATTGTAATCGATATGAAACTTTAATAAATACAAATTTTGTAATTTTAAGACTAACATATCACAAAAAAGATTTTTTAAACAAATTTATGTAATTAAATAAATTAATAAATTATGATCGACTGGACATTTAAAAACAAAAAACTTAAAATGGTGTTGAAGATCCCAAAAAACTTATTATATACCATATATTGTATTTTGAAGTAATTTAATTCATTATATAAAGAAATTGTGATAGACATTTACATTTGTTGTAGATCATAATATTTTAAAGAAAATTTTCCAAAAAATTTTGTAATTTGTAAGGAAAAAGAATTCTTTTTTATAATACAAATTAAATTAATTGAGATAAACCCAAAATAAAATAAAAAATTGTTGACAAAAATTTGTTTTTCACGGGAAATTTTTTTTTTTTTATTTATTTTCGTAATTAAATAGTTTTACAAATTTTGTTTGATTTGTATTGGCTAATAGATTCAAAACCAACAAGATTTATTTTATAAATTTATTTGATTTACTAAATGCATTAAATTGTGATCGATCTGAAGTTAAACAAAAATTGCAGAAGTTTTGTAATTTCAGAACAGATCCATTAGACCAAATTTTTTGTTAAAATAAATTTATTTAATTAAAGAAATTAATAAATTGCGATCGAGGGTAGACGCCCTTAAAATTCGTGGTAGGTTCCAAAACATATGTGTTTTTTAAATTATTTTAGTCAATTAAATAAGAAAATAAATCAGCAAACAGTCTGGGCGCAACTTTATTATTTTATGGGTTGAAGTCTGAAACGTGTTTGTGCTTAATACTGCGATGCGGTGTAGGTTACTATTTGACCGATAACATAAAAACAGTCTTCCAAATAGCCTACTTGTTAGGTTATCTAATCATAGATCAGTTAGCCGACTGGCATAAACCTTTCAGGATATATGAATTTTAGAATGTTTCAATCCCAGCTGTCAAGTGTTTTGTCCGCATTATTTCCCGGATTTTTTTTCTTCTTTAGATCTGTAAGAGTAAAAATTAATTTTAAATTTAAAAAACAAATTAAATTATAAATCATTGTGATAAACTTTAAATAGTAAAAAATATCTGTTTTTCTTTCTTCTTTCTAAAATTTTGTAATTGAAGTGCTAATAAGTCCAAACAAAGTACTCGTGTTATATTTTTATATAATTAATTAATTTTAAAACTTTTGGTTCTATAATACCTTAATTAAAATGTTTACTTGCTTGAAATTTTATGGGTTCAGACTTTAATAAATTCGAAAAAAAAGAAAATTTTTCTGTAATACATTTTTAATAATAACTAAATTTAAGGAGTTGTGTTCAATCTGAAATTAAAAAAAAATATTGTGTTAAGTTCTGAAAATATTATTGTCAGAATAATTATGCTGCTTTAATACCTTGAGTTCGTTATATTCGTGTGTACCGTTCTTTTATATCCTCATCTTCCCACCCATGTCAACCTATTTTTTTAAGACGGCTTCACTATGATACCAAATATTATTATTATATATTTATATTATTATTATTATATTTTAATAAGAGATATATAAATACACACAATTATTCTTAAGCACTAGTTACGTCAGCTTACCCAAATACAATGTTTGGGAATACTCCAACATCTTTCGCCTAAAACCCTCTGCTTCCAAGTCCTTCAGCCTCTTTGCAGGCAACTCAGGCTATTTTTTTGTGAAAATTGAAAAACATATGTTTCTGAAGATTCCCAAAACGAAAGCTGACGGCACATTACGTAGGCTACAGATGCCGCTAAGCCATTGCAAAATTATATTAAATTTGACTTCGATTCTGAATATCACCTTTCTAGCTTAAGTAGTATCTAGACTATTTATTCTGATATTTTACTGAGCCAGTTCTGAGCCAATCTTTCTTTCTGATCTTTGCCAGAGCGTGCCGCCACGAAAACTTCGAACGTTTAGCTGCTTTGGACCAATCTTCGGACCTACGTTAGCCTATTTGTCAACAGTTGCCAAATTTTCCCCCAGTAGATTTACTCCAGTCGTGATTTATTTTTATGGCTACATAAATCATCTTTGATTGTCTTCGCTTACGGAACAACGAGAATAAAGTTTTTCTCTAAAAATCTTCTTCACTTTCACATTACTTAATAAATGTCCACACATGTTTTTCACCTGATGTAAACCTGTGGAGACCTATAAGTTCATACCTTTTGAATGGTTAAAGTTTTTCTTTTAAATTTTAGTCACGTTTTTAATATCGACCACCGTGTTCAGATACGCATTCAAATTCGATGATAATATGAGTATAATGTTCGCATAGGTAATGCTTCATTTCAATGGTACAACGGTTTTAATGGCAATACCGAGCTAATACACCCTGTAATACCACCTTGTCAACTGGATAGGTAAATGGAAAGAGAAGTAACTAATTGTTCCCTTCGCAATATCCCATCCCTTCTAAGCAATGCCAACACTACAAAATTATTCATCAATATTTTTCTCGCTTAAACAAAACTCCTTGAATTTTATTAACCCAATAAATCACAATCGCTGACTATAAAGTCAGTTTATAAATTTCATTCATAATAACCATAAATACCACATGCGTCGACCTACACGCCCGCCTTTGGTATCATCTCATCCAACAACCACCCAATAATATTGACCCTTATGCGCCCAGCATACACATAAATAGACTTAATGCCGAAATTCTGTCGAAATATTTTGGCAACAAAAATAGCGCCATTGATTAAATTGATTGCTCGATAATGTAATACTGTTGAGAGTGTGTCGGTTGTCTGATATCCGTGTGTGTGTGAGGATGCTTATAAGATAATCCCCGATGAGAATAATAATAGTAAATAAAAAATATTCAATAAGAGACTTAACGCGCTCGGGTGATAATTTCATTGCAAAGCGAAAATTTAAGAGGACCACCAAGTTGAGATGATTTCTAGGTTACTTCCTCCGGTTGGCTTGTGGATTTGCTGCCAAGAAATTTTTTTTTATTAAATTTAAAAAAGTCGAAGCAAATTTCAGGGACTTAATATTTTCTGCGTTGTTGTATAGTTTTAGTCCTGAGCGGGAATTTAAATTCAAATATTCGAGATTAATGTGTCCTACTTTGGCAGGGAAATTTAACGAAACTGGAGGACTTCGCAGACATGAACCTTGAAAGAATATTTTATAAGCAACCGACTATTCCAAATATATCACGCTAACTTAAACGATTTTTAAAAAATAAGAATTTTACTATACTTCGAACCTTCAGCTCCTGATATACGTCACATAACAATTTTGTATTTTAAAACAATTGCACTTTTTTTTTGGAAGGAGTAAAAGGATTCCGCTGACTAGCAAAGTCGAACTTAATTTCCATTCCAATCTAATATTGTACAAAATTTCAAAGTCGTTGCTGAATGATTACTTGAGATATAGTGAGTTCCGTAAATTACAGGATATTTGTACGCCAGCTACATGAAAAACTAATAGAATTTACTTCATAGTCATATCTTTACCACCAAATTTTGATAAATCACTTGCACTTTCAAAATTTCAAAGTCGTGGCTTAAACCGTTCTGAAGTTTTTCTAGAGGATGTTGTTTTTATCACCTTTTGTATGGGAGTTACTCGAAGGAGTCAACGAATTTTACTGGCATTGGTCAGTAAGATTATAAACTTGAACAACATTTTCCTTAAAACTAGTTTGTACAAAATTTTAGCTTCGCGAATTTTTAGATGGAACACAGTAAAAACTTTACTATTCTCCGAATACCTACTATGAAAGCAGTAAAATTTCCATCGTCAAACTTCGTTACCACTCCTGTAATTTTTACTATAATACTTACGCTAAAAAACATCATTATTAATGCGGAAATTCACATATACCATAAGTGTGAAAATCAATCGCTTTATAATTATGTGTAAATTTACTGCTTATGTGGGAAGCAAAATTTTGCAATCCGTAAAATTACAAGCGGTCTGAAAAAACTATGATAAAACACTATTCTCATGTGATTTTTTTTGTATTCATACCTATAACTCCAACTATTCGAAAACCAACGCTTTTAAATTTTCAACGTTATATCTTAAGGGGCTATATACGTTTTAAAATTTTGAAAAAAAAAGTTTCTTTCAAAAATTATATTTTCTAAAAGTACCATACATACAGGCAATTATGTGACTATACTCGCGGCCGTATACCTGCCCCGAAACCGTAAGCTTCAACTTTAAACATGTTTTTCTCAAGCCGGTTTTGCACCAAACGACAAAAAAAAAAACTCGTGTCGAAGAAAACAAGTCTTTCCGTTTTCATTAAAGACTTATTTTTTTCGACACGAGTTTTTGTTTTGTCTGTTTGGTGGAAAACCGGCATAAAAATCACTTTTTCAAAGTCGGTGATTGTGATAACTCAAAAATTATTCAACCGACCTCTTTGAAATTTTGTGTACTTTTTTTAAAACAATGTATCTCGTGATTGAACGAAGATTTTTTTTTTTTAAAACTTTTTGTTTAATTCAGGATTGAAAAAATCGTACTTTTTAGGTTTAAAAGGCGTTTAATTTAAACGCCGCCATTTTGTTAAAAATGAATATTTTGCAGAACTCTTCATTCAATCATTAGCTATGGTCATTTATTAATGAAATATCTTGAGATTTTAGAATACCGATAAAATGACAACGACTTATCCGTTCACCGCAACGTCATGTTTTAAAAATCGATTTTTTTTAAATTATACATATAGATATTATATTAATTAATAAATAATTTTTTTACCAAAAAAATTCAGAAAGACTCATGAAAGATACCTTAATAAAAATATGTTATATACAGAGTAGTATTATGTCTTCATTTCAGTTAAAAAAAAATTCAGAGAGAAAGACAATTTTTTTGCCTCCTAAACGTATATAACCCATTAAATAGTGTTTTAAGGACAAATTGCATGGCATCTACCCGATGTGGACTATTTTGCCTCTTAACAAAGTAAGACTTACTAATGCGACCAAACATCTATTGTAGTTGTCAAATTGTCGACATTCTAGGTTAAGGCGTTCTTAAGTTATCGTGCGTATGGATAAACAGACAGATGGACGGACAGACATCAAGCGGATTTGAGGTGATAGCCATTTATCAAAAAATAATATTTTTAAATCTCACTAACCGTATAAGATATGATCTTAAAATGTTTACAAGAGTTCAAAACTACAAAACTTCTAGAAAAGGGGAAAGGGGTAGAAAAGAAATAATTCTGATTTTTGTTTCACAAAAAGCGCTAAGATTAAAAAGGTAAAAATTTACCATTATGTACATATATAGAGCTACTATGCATAGAGGCGTTACCTCTTGATGGGGTAACAATGTACAGCGGTGAGGCTAGTTTTTTATATCTTACCAATGGCTTATGTTAGAAAGTTTAGCTTAGTACCTATATGTAGACTGGGTTAATTAAGTGAAAAAAAAGTTTAGATTTTTGTTGGCGTACAGAAGTCTAGTAACAAAATTGTCCGTGAAAAGGGTTTTCTTACGCATTTTCAAGAATTTCGTTATATCTTTTAGAAATATTGGATAATCAAATTAATATTACTGCTATGGGTTCTTTACATAACCGCCTTGAAATTTTTTTTCCAAATTTTTCGATATCCAACTCCAAAGGGGGTCTAATGTTGTATGTGTAAATTTTTACGAATTCCGATAAATTTTCGATATAAAATAGATATATAGAATTCTTATATAGAATTTTTCGATATAAAATCATCTTGTACATCTCAGCATTAAATGCGCTTCTACCCAAAAAATAATAAAGTTGCAGGTTTTTTTTTTGTTGAACATTCCACTGTTAAATTTTTTCAGAATTACAAAGTTTAAGCTTGTGTACTATAGGTCGTCTCATATAGAATACACAATAATATGGTTCTATAACTTGATGGCTGAATTAAAGTACCTACTTTTTTTGTCTGGACCTGCCAATTTAAATAAACTTTCGGGAACAATACGATTAGTCAAAGGCTGCAGCCAAATAAAATTCCAACTATCGAGTACTTGCCACTCCATCTTGACGTGTAAACTCGCTTGTTCTTCCTTGCAACATGCAACATTATTTCACTTCCGCATCAATAACAGAAAAATACACAAATAAAAAAGATATCGTTCAAGTGAATGGCTCTTCTCGTCTGATTGCATATTCTGGACAAAGCAAAATAAATAGAATCCGGAAAAGAAATCATCACGACTATCCGAATACGCCACGCCACGTATTGTGAAAAAATCTAAACCTAAAAATAAAAGAGTCGAAAAATGTTCACTTTGAATATTTTCCGCCTGGAAAGCAAAGCAATAATACGGTAATAAGTGAAAACAAGAAATTCATCGAAATTTGTAAGAAAACATATTAAAAAATGCTTTAAACATTAAAACACCGTTTTAGAGCACTATCACAATAAACCACTGGGATCAGATAAAAATCTGAATCAAACAATAATAAAGCGTATTATTGAGGGCAATATTTGAAAATTGATGGAACATCTAAATTTGGGTCTTGGTAATAATAATTTAAAATTATGTAAAGAAAAAAACTCTGTCTATGAAAAACTCGTAACTTTGTTTACGACCGAATATCAATAGCACTTTTTGATTTTCTTGACCCAGTTTGAATTACAATTCAATTTATCGACATTTTCAATGCAAAATTGATTTAGATTTCGATCAAGAGGGCAATAAATGGTTTTGCGATATTTCTGCCCTTTCCATGTGGTGATCTAAGGTCTCTTCAATAAATGCAAAGTTGATTTTCTGCTTGATTGATGAAATATAAGAATGTTTACAAAAGACATCAATTACAGTCTCTTTTTACAAACAAAAGTCGTTTCATTTATTTATTTCTATTATTTTTTTAAATTCCAGTCACAAACCACATGTAAATAATTCATCACTAGTCGTCATTGTACGTGTAGTGACCCGTGCACGGAGCATCCTCATCTCATAACTCATAGTTTATATTTTTGTAAGGATCCTTCTTTGTCGGGCTCGGACCAGCCCAGGATTTACCTTGGTTTTATGTCATGAATTTAGTTAAGGACATTTTTCGTGTATTCATCCATCCACACCCCCAACCCTTAGTCTGAAATAACTTTTTTTACTATCTTCGACTTGGACGTTCCGCGCTACAGTATGTGGTTTTGGTGCAGTCATTAGGCGGCTGGATTACGATAGAAGTGAAGGAGACATTGAATTCCATTTCTTTCGTCCTGTATCAATTTGTGTAATTAATTTTCCTTAATATAGGTTACGGTCTGACGATTGCTTAAAGAAGAGCCATTAAAAGAAACCATCGAAACGAAAATTACAGTCATTTTTTTTTTAATAAGTTGAAAAGGGTTGAGTACATTGCTACATACACGGAGTTAAGAATACGTATGTGGAATTTTATAGGCATTGGCCCCGTAGTCCTTTTTAATGTTCCTTATGCATTTCTCCATATCGAGGATCTCGGAATAGCCACGGAAGACCCAAAGGAAACATTTCACTGCCTTGTCCCCCACACACACTCGGTCTCGTTCACATCGTACAATATTTTTTGGCATCAAAAACTGTTTGCGGTTGCAATTGCCCCGCGTTATAACACATATCCCGAGCCACCCCCAAAACTCGGTCTTTCCTCGGGTAATTCACCCCTAAATTCGGCAACTTTGGCTGCAGCACGAGCATTTAGTTAACTTTCATATGACTATTGCAGATGCGGCATATACTCCGAATTTAATATGTTTCCGAGTCTATCGATTTTCCTATGAATAAGTTTAATGGCCCGATTTAATTTTCCTTATCAGGATCGTAACGTAGTTGCAAAGGGCTCCGGTAGGATCTTTCGTCTTGGTTCTTTTGCATTGCATTCATTGGCTCCGGATGACCAATGCGATATGATGCCAAAGTATCTATAAAAGTTTGATTTTGGTTTTTCATTCTTATGGCAAAGTTTTTCCGGGCGGGAAATGTTTGAGAAGAGAGGAAAAAATAGTTCAACTATTAAGTGAGGGATAATCTGAAAAAGGATTGCGATATGTTTTGGTTTTGTTGTTTTTTTAGGGATGAAATTTTATATACTCTGTACGTACATTGTGTTGTTACCGAGAATTATTAGCATCGTTAAAGTTTTTTGAGCGTCTCAATAAATTTTCCAAAGTTTTTAAGTCTGCACTCAAATCGAAAAGGGCATTCGCCTCTAAAGAAAATGTCTGGTTATCGAAAAGCTATTCAGTTTTCAGTACTGCCTCTTTTTCAAACCCACTATAATCAACTATGATTATCAAAAATTACAGTATTGTTTGCTAACTAAGGGAAATCTTTGTTTTAAAATTCATTTAATTTGAAAAACTAAAACAATATTTTTCACTTTAGCGTATTTTAGCTCAGTTTCCCATTGGTCGGAGCCGCAATGTCATGCTGACGTCTTGCCTACGTCGTGCCTACGTCTTAACAACGTCGTACCGACATCTTGACAACATCACGTTATAATTGAAGAGTTGAAATTCAAAAAGATGTAAGTGCCAAACATATGATACCTAGAAAAATGAGAAAAATGTGTACAAGTCTGTGAAATGTGACTGGAGATCCTGTTTTTGCATTAAATGCAAATTTATCTAGAAACTATTATATCAAGGTTTTTCTTGTAAACCCTTTGAAATGTGACTGGGGCTTGATTATAGAAAGGAAAAACTAACAAAAAAAAAATATTGGATCGTCTCGAAATCACTATAACAAAAACAATATTTCGACTACTCGAGGATTCGAAATCCGATTCATTTCCGACTTTTAATAGAAATCGATTCAATTGATTATTTAGACAGCTTTTAAATTTCTTATGACTAATATTTGGTTTCAAAATCTTTTTTTTTAACAAAAATAGTAAGTACTGACTAATTTGAAAGAATGATTTAGAATCGTCTCGAAGTCAGCACAGCTAAACACTTTACCGTCATCGAACCGACTTAAAATCCGTTTCGAATCCGACTTATAATAGAATTTGATTTAGTTGGTTAATATGGCAACCTTAGCATTGTTATGATTAATTGGTTATTTTAATATCATACTTTTATGAACATAGAAGTATACATATATGTACATGTTTAGCCCATATGAACTGTTTACCAAATAGATCGAAACGCTTCGAAAAGGTCCTAAACCATTCTGTAAATTAGTCGTCACGACGTCGTCAAGTTGTCAGCGCTATATTACGGTTCTGATCAATGAGTGACTGAATTTAAATATGCTAAAAAAATATATGGTTTTCCATGGAATGTATTAAAGTTATGGTATATAATTAGGAGTTAGTTATTCTTTCCGGTGTCAGTGGAGTGAAACTCCAACATGAAGTCCCCGACTGTGGACTAACCGCTATCCCTGAGGATATGACAAATTTGGAAAGAAACTTCACTGGAGAAGCCAGTTCATCCTAAGATTGTGTTGTACTAGGTCCGAAGGAGCTGTTTCGTCATCAGAGGGCATAGACTCTTCAGAAGGTGTATTCTTGCCTACTAACCGAAACCCCTTGACAGCTGGTGGGATCGCTGAGGTAAATTCTATATAGCCACATCCCATTCCAAATTTATTACCGAGAAGAATTTAATGGTCAAGAAGGGCGTCCTCTACCTTAGGCTAAAGGCGTGTATTTTGAGAAGCTTTTTTTTCTCTTGATTTCGGCTATTCTCTGGTTGTAACCCTGGATATGGCCAGCGCTTCATGGCTGTGAAATTTACAATGGTTGTGACCTTGGATCTGATCTACGAAGAAACAAATCCCGTCCGCCGCAACTTATTTTTTAACCAATATTTGTTGTTATTAGATTTTTCGTGGTTAGCTACCAAAGAAGCTATTATGATTAGGAGTTAGTTATTCTTTCCGGTGTCAGTGGAGTGAATGGGTATATAAGAAACACTGAATTTTATACATACATATCCATATTAGGCAAAATAAAAAAAAAATTTAATTTGAATTTGGTTTTGAATTTTGCATTAATTTGACAAGTTTTGTGTTGTTATGGCTTGAAATTGAAATAATTCCATGTGTTATTTTAAGTTTAATATATAATAATCAATGGCGCAACAGCCCAAATCAGGCCTAGGTCTTGAAGTAATGTTAGAGCTACTTCCGGAAACGGAACACTAGGAGGTGAAGTGGTCAGCTACACGCTCGTCCGTGATTAATACCCCGATTTTAACTCAGGTACTCATTTTACAGCTGAGTGAATTGGTAGTCCGGCACCCAATCCCATTCTCGAAAATTACTTGACGCCAAGCAGATTCAAACCTGGTACCAAGTGCACCGAAGGCGAGTGCTCTAGCCACTAAGCCACCCAGACTACTATTCTAAGTTACGGTTTCACCAAATAATTAATTAATTTTGAAAGTATTTAGGTTATAATAAAACCATTATTTTTTTAGGCAGCCCTATAAACACTATTGAAAACTAACTTCAATATCACAAAATTATAAAAATATGTCTTCGGCTTATCAATATTTTTTAAATTTATTGAAATGCAAACCTTTCTTGCAATAACAAAAAATGGACTTGCCCCACTTTTAAAATAAAGGGCTCAGAATATTCTGTGAATCTGCTGAAATTCATGATTTCAAATTCAAATTTACAGACCGAAAATTGAAAATTGCATACAAATTGACTATTACATCCTAATATAAATTTAAGGTTAGACATATTTGCCTACTATCCTAAGAACTTGAAATTAAATGGATTTCTTTTATTAATACAGAATTTTAAATTTTTTTTTGTCTGTTGATGTTTTGACAGAAACAGTTTGGTCAGTGAAGGGGATGGTCCATACCTATACTTCTAAAAATTTCCAATACCTATACCTAACATATACTTCTAAAAATCTCTTGGGTGTTCTAGGATATTAAATTAATTTCTCAAACTCCTAAGGTAAAAGCGTAGAAATTTATTTCAACATTTTTTTTTAATTAAAGTGATTGTATTTGTTTCTACAAGTTCTGATATATCCTGATATCAGTATTTTTCCTTCCTTTCACATGTTTAGTATAAAATGATCTAAAAACTAATTGCAAGATTTCTTAAATATTGTGATTGCTTTCACGAATTTCACTATATCCCTTAGGTCTAATGATATATCTAAAAATCAATTGGATTTATCATTAGATGCCTACGGTTTTTATTTATATATTTGCCTCAAAACTGATTTCAGGATTTTTTTATAATCCACCCCTCAATGTTAGTTATAAGATGGTTGCATATATTTTCACGAATTCCACCATATCTCTTAGGTCTGATTAAATATCAAATTGCTTTGTACTCCCACATAATTTTCTAAGAATCGTTTTAGTTTTTTTTAATACTCAACTCATTCTGGTTCAGTTTCTTATGATATAATTAATTAATAATTGAATGGTTCATTTCTGATTTTATCACGTCCTGAACTATGACCCTTTGTCGCAATGTCTGTGTACCTTAATTTTAAACGCTTTTCGAACTTTGTCTCGGAACAGAATGGAGTTGCGCCCAGATTTTTGATAGATTTGCGTGCATAAATTCTAAGTTTCGGCATCTATCTAAGAATACGCGTTTCATGAGATATTGATATCAAGAATTAAGATTTTTCGTCGAAAATCTTTAGCTCCTCAAAACCGCACAACCCCTTCCAGTCTACCCGTTAAAAAATATAACCACAAAGGGTTTGTACATAAAATTTTTTTTTGGGGTCTAAACGTGAAAACATTTCAAAGTGCTAAATTTTGTAATTTTTCGTTAAATCAATGACCACAATTTTTTTTAATAATAAAGTAAAAACAAAATTGGTACAAAGTAGGTATACTGCTCTTCAAGGAAGTTACAAAAATATCTGTCCACTGGGTCGTATCAAAAAACACCCACTCACAACATAATTGGAACATTCTTTTCACATTAGTCCAACCGTAAATCACAATCTATATTGTTCAAACAATGCCGACCGTCTGAATCACCGATACCGTAAATTTTCTTTCAATTTTTCTAAAGTTTCCTCAATCTTTTCCGTCATTTTCCGAAAAGGAAAACCCGTCACACTTAAAACAAATCACCCACACTCCAATTCTAATTTTAGGCTATCTTTGAAAAAGAAAGTTTTCTTTAAAGTGCTTGTTTTCACAATTGATCCACACACGCTATAAATCATGGAAAAATTAAAAACCTTGTTTAGAACACAGAAAAAAAAACTTCTTGGGAAAATCTCTTGCATAAAAAGTCATAAAAAATCTACGAAGAAAAACTAGGAAATTTTCAATATTTTCCGTGTGTAAACAAGAAACACATGTCGCAAAGTGATTCTCAGGAATTGTGTTTAGTATTATTTTTTTTTTAATTGAATTTTTGAGTTTTTATTTTTTTATGTGAAAGAAAACATAATTTTAATAACTACAGCAAATAAGCTTCCAACGTTCTTGATATGTTTTTGATTGAATTGTGCTAGTTTGATGGGTTTTCCTAATGGTAAATGGACTTTTGATGACAGAGTCTAAATCGTCAAAGTCGTTTAAAAGAAATCATTAAGAAACTTAAGTAAAATGTATTTTTGGAATATTTACGTAATATGAGGAAATTTAATATAAGTAAATTTGCGCTATTTGCAATGAGTTTTCAGACATATTTTTGAAATTACAATCTAGAATTTTTTTTTAACTATGTCTCGTGTATATTTTTGTTTCGTAAATGCCAAATTTGTTAGAAGTGTTCAAATGAAAACAGTATCTAATCTAGCAGTCCGAGAATAGAACCTTGTGTTGCACCAAATGAAAGACCGTTTAACCAAAATCATGTCTCACTTAATGAAATTAGATCGACTTGTAGTTTAGTTGTAGAAATTTATTTCACTAACCCGAAACGCATCTTCCGTAACACTAAAAATTGTTGTTGAACAAATCTTTCGGAATCTATCTAGCTACAAGTCACGACTCTTTTTTATTTTTGTCGTAAAATAAAAATACCAATTCCCGTGCATGAAGATGCCATCACCAAAAAATTTTCTTATAGATGGTGCCTTATGCAATAAGTAAACCCAAGAAAAATTTCTTTCAATCGAAATATCTGTTTGTGTTCGGTCTAATTTTAAAGTTTTGTCCAGCAAAAATCTTCACGAAATTAAACTCCGTGAGTTTATTTTGTGATCATCAATAACAACAGGCGACTAAAAAACAAAATGCTTCTATTCGAACGATAAACATGTCAGGATAAAGTAGCGTGTGTGGCAGATTGTCTCACTCGTAGCGTGTTGCATTATAAATTAAGATAATGCCACTATCTTATCTTATAATTGAAAGCCATCAGATTGACCGCAATGTTCGACAAAATGGCCCGAAACCAAATGGTCCAGTCGTTCTACTGGAATTATTAGAGCACAGTAAAGTGCAGACTATCTATAGATAGCGAAAATTCGATTCAATGGACGACCTACAGATTAACTCGATTTGGCAATTGAGTTAAGGACACACATATACAGCGCTTTAAGCTATGTCCTTGCTATTCTATAGGCCACCAAAAGGTCTCTAGGACGCTCTTCCTCTAGGCTCGATTTGTATAAAAAAAGTCTAGGCCACTTACTAATTACCCGACTATTGTACAGAAGAATTACGAAAAGTTTGTAAAATTGTCGACTGTAAACTGGGTCAGATCCTTGCCGGGTGCAAGGGGGCGGGTGTCCTTTTAATTGATTGGAAGGGTTAATTTTGTTATGTGGACGATTTTTCTTTCAGTACTGTAGTTTAAGGTATTTGTATGTGAATAAAGAGCGGTATGTGGGTGATATGTTGTAGTAATAAGGTCATTAAAACACTGTGGTTGAGTTAATTATAGCAGGAAATATAATTATAAAAAAATACATTGACTACGTGAACGATGATTAGTGAATATATTATATTGGTACTACTGAAATAAGAAAAAAAAGTAGTAGCAGCAGCTGGAGATATACCAGTCCTTGTTGATACCAGACTCGTCAAATTTGTAGAATTTCTAAAGCTTGTATTAAATAGTATGCCACGGTGCCAAATATTTGATCATACAAGTTTAACCGAGTTTTATGTGAAATATCCATTTGACGCGCTGCCTGATTTAGATAATACAAAATCTGATGTATTTGGCACCATCGTCAAAACTAAATTATTATTTATAAACTGTCAAACGCCAGGTCAGGTGAGATCTACTGCAAATATTGGTATACAACCTTGATCAAAAAGTTCTCGGAATTTATTGAGAAAATTAAAAATACAAGTTTATTCATTTAAGTCTATATTGTCCCCTTCAAAGTTATCCCCATCGACTGCAACACACTTATGCCAAAAAATTACGAATAATGATGACACTGTGCGACGGTGCGTTATCATGGTGCAAAATCCACGAGTTTTCTGCCCGAAATTCTGGTCTCTTTCGGCGAATTGCTTCACGCAAACGTCTCATAAGGCCCAAATAATACTCTTTGTTTACTTTCTGGCCTTCTGGCAAAAAATCATGATGCACTACACCGTTGTAACCCATGAAAACCGTGAGCATTGCCTTCTTTGTTGACTGAAAACGACGTGATTTTTTTGGTCTCGGCTCATTTGGTGAACGCCATTCAGAATCGTTGCCGAAACACTTTTATAACATTTCCCACGTTCGCGTACCATTAAATCCGTTTTTTACGCAAAATTTAATACAAGTTCGCTGTTGCAAATTTCAATCCATTTCTAAAATTGTAAAAAATCGCCAACACACACAGAGATAGATGTACTGTTGGCTACGTAACTTTTGCAAATATCAAGCTATGACGCTAAGATTTAGAATGAATGTCAACAACAGATGTACCAACTTAACAAAAAAAAACAGAACTCAAATCGGAACAATAAAAGCGCCACACGGTGGTTATTTCAGGAACTTAAGGCTGCTTAAGGTTGTACATATATACTTGTAGGTGTATTGCACTGTGTGTCACTTCGAGCACCAAATCCTTGAGTTTATAACGTTCGTTTAGATTAATTTACGAGACGGCAGTAGATTCAACAAAAGTATTTAAATACGGGAAGTTATTGTTTTTTACTTTATTATTTATAATACAGTATTGTTATGGCAGTGGCACCAAAAAAACAAAATTCGGTTTGGATATAAAGCTTGATAAATAAAGATTGCTCAAAGTAAAATCTTTGAAGGGGCGGGGGAGTACGTAAGTGGAGGGGATAAGAATCTTTCAATAATAACACGTTTCATATCTCAATAACAGTGTAAGATGGATGCTTCAAATTTTTACCAGAAGTAGGCCTAATAGAACCCTAGTAGGGAAAAAAAAGTTTGGGGGTGTGGGTGTAGAGGGTGAGGGTGGGAAAGGGTGAGAAAGAAAAAGTTCCGATGTTTATATCTTAAGAATCTATAATGATAGGAAGCTGAAACTTGGTACTTAGATAGAGCTATAGTAGTGGCATGGAGGAAAAATACATTTTTTTTTAGGGGTAGTATGGTACGGTGGTGGGGGGTATTTTTCCTAACTTTAGAACGGCTTATGCTAAGAAGTTGAAACTCGGTACGTATATGTAAATTAACTAGAAAAGTAATTCCAATAAAAAAAAATTCGAATATTCATTGGCGTTCAGAAGCGGGGGGGCAAAAAAAATTATCAGTTTATATAAAATGCATATATTTTCACGATTTTCGTCATATCTACTAGGTCTTTCGAAATTTTGAATTCATTTTTATTCTACGGATTCTTCATATGAATACCTAGAATGCTTTTCAAGATTTTTTGAAATTCGACCCCTAAGAGGGTGTAAAGTGGTTGTATACTTTTTCATGAATTCCACCATGTTTCTCAGGTCTGATCAAATATCGAATATCTTTTCACTTCCCCAGGCTTGTTTAATAATCACCTATTTTTAAGTTTTGTTTTTTTCAACCCTTACACTCTTTTCTAACCGCTCCCCGAACTTTTTGTTAGGTTTTCAGTCAGATAGTAACATACACCGCATCCCCGAATTGAACGCGTTCTGAACTTCTGCCGGAAAAATAATAAAGACGAAAAATTAAATATTCACGAATGATATTTCCTATTTGGCACACATGACAGAATTGTTTTTTCCAAAAATCGTAAACGGTCAAATGTCAGATTGATTGTCAAATGGTGTTAAGCGGTATAAAAAACATTTTGACAAATAGTATTTGACCATTACACTATCTGACAAAATTTGACAGAGAAAATGGCCAAATATTTGACCGCGTGGCATATAGTGTAATACTAGCTAAACAGAAATTTAAGAGATGGCGTAAATTTCAGTCAGCCTCGAAAGGACAGCGTGAAAGTGAAAACGACAGACTGGATTGGACAAAAGGACTTTGTGATAGAGCAAAGTAATTCTTTTCTGTGAAGTTCTTTACTCCGAGTCACTCACTTGAAGGAACGAGTTCAATGATATAGTTGCGGAACTGTTCATTATCTCGTTCTGTTAGTATATGTACTGTGGACCTAAGAAAAACAAAAAAAGGTCACGCAAAGTTTCGTGAAGTAGTTCCGAAACTGTTCATTCCCTCGTTCCGATCTAGGACATGAGGAGTAATTAATTCCGGCACTGATCGTTCCTTCGTTTCGTCACGTGTCCAATGGAACTGCAGTTCACTTAAAGGAGTGAGTTACTTAACTTACTAACTTCAATGAATTGTTGAACAGTTCAGTCCTGAACGAGCCATCTTTACTTTGTGATATCACATATCCTGATTAAAAAACAATTTAAAATGTGGACACGTGTTAGCATGCTGGAGTGATCCAAACGCATATTCATGCTAATTCCGTCAAAAAAATAAATAAAAAGAAAATTAAAATAATAAATTTATAAAATTAAATATAAATATAAATATTTGGGTACAACTTTATTATTTGTTGAGTATGAAACATGCTTAATGCTCAAATGCAGTACCGGCTACTACACCACTGACAGCCATAAAAAAAAAAGGTTTTAACGATCTTTCAGGGTTTTCTTTAGGTAAGAAGCACTGCATCTCTGCATTATAGCGCTCAGCGTCCCAGACATCTATTCAAAAAAATACTATTATACAAGTTGTGCCAGAAAGTAGTTTTCGGGAAAATATAAAAAAAACTGCAAACAAATTTCTAGGCGCTTATATAGAGCACACAGAAAGAAAATTAAACACAAAAGATATAACGAAATTCGTGAAAATGGTATTGGCATTTTTTTTCTGTGGAATTTTTATGTAATCGCCAAAAATCTGATTTCATTATTTAACAATATTCAACCCCTAAGACGTTTTTACGAATTATATCTCTTAGTCAAAAATAACCAAGAGACCATTTGGAACGTTATTTTTTAGGTTTGCCAATATCCTACAAGTAGAAGTAATAAAGTTGCGCACAGACTGTTGGTAGATTTTTTTCCGTGAGTTAACCGAGTGAACTCTCCTAAGTAAAGAATTTTTGCAGAGTTAAGGCCATGATCCAATCAATGCAGCGCTGCATGCAATTTGCATGCCCATGATCCAATCAATGCATTGCAGTAAATGTTCCGGCATGCTGTAACTCAAATTTTGATCAAATTTTGATAGCGCTGTGAAAGGGCAGCCAACAGTTTTGATTGCTACATTGATTTGATCAAGGGTTTCAGGGTTTATGAGGAATGTTTTAGACGGTTCTAGAATGGCTAAGTATAGAAAGCTGAGAGCTTACATAACCATAAGTTCATAAGATTCTAGTATTTTAGGAACAGCTAGTGCTATAATGTTGAAGTTTGGTACATATACTATCCGTGGTTTTCGAAAGTGGAATAAGACCACTTTAAAAAAAAATATATTGTGTGAAATTGTAACGTTGTTTTAAGCTCGCAAGAAATACGTCGGAATTCGTGAAATCGTTTACAACTACTACATCATCTAAGACTTTATTATCGTAAAATCTGGCAAATGTTTCTACGCTCTTATGAAAGAAAGTAAGAAGGCGAGGTTCTTTAAGATCCTAGTTTCTACACCAAACTTTATAACTTTTTTTCCTATTACTGAATGAACAATGGAAGCGCAAAAAAAAGCCCTGAAGTAAAGAACTACTTCATTAAATTGAATGTAAATTTAAATGGCATTTCCATCGTCCACAATCGTTGTGCGGTCATTTCAATTCAAAATTCTTCTCACCTTTTTCCGCCACTAATTCCTTAATATCAGCCCGTCGCATTCCCTGCTATCGCTGATTTACCAAATAAAAAAAAAAACGCTCTCTCAGCCAATGCGCCATAAATTTTAAAATTCTGTAAAAATATTCCCGCTTCCGGGCACTTCAGATGCAATTGTCTTCATCGACTTATCATACTCTAGATAAATACATAGGTAGGAACGTACCTAGCCATTTTCTGTATTGTTCTGCCACTCTTCAACCCGTGGACCGGTATTCTCCTCTACCCTTTTGATATGGAATAATTCTTCCCTGTCCAATTTTTTTTTATGTAGACGTAGATATTAAGCTACGGTTTAATAAACCTGCAAAAAATATTTAAAAAAAAAATATATATAAAAAATAAAAATTCATTCTGTTTCGGAGTAGTGTCAGTGTCTGTAGAGTGGGACTAGTGACATTTTGGGCTCTACCCTCTACCGCCAGAATATCGACGGGCGAAAAGTTTGTTGCCAAACATCCCCGAAGCGACTGGATAATTGGTTCAATCAATAATTCAAGCTTTATCTTACAGAGGGTGTATTCTAGCCAAGCAGACACTGGGAGCATGTATCTGCTATTTATCAGTGATACGTTTCTGCAAGGATTGGTATAAGGGATAGTGTCCTTAGACTCTGTCCTAACTCATCGACAGACTTGCAACGTGGTAAGAAATTCACCGTCAGATTATGTTATTATTTTTTTCGAACGGGTACATTTGCTGTGTATCCCGTTTTTCTTTTGGCACCGTTCCCAAGGGTAGGTTATATATAAATATATTTCGATCAAAATAATGGTGCATGTGGATTAAGGGAAGGAGTTATTTGGACGAAATGAAGAGGTTCGAGTTAGAGAATTTTTTTTAAACAAAATTCAGTTTGAAATGGTTGATGGTGTGGATGATGGGAGGGGTTTTGGTGAAGGGTTGGAAATGATTGTCCTTAAATTGTAGCGTGGTTCTGAAGGAGCTTTGTTTTGTATCTTGCTCCATGAAGTTAAGTAGCATTCTCATTTCAAGTTGCATACAGTATGTATGTATGTAACTCGTCGAACAGTACTGAGGGAGTGAGGGCAGCTCGGCTACTTAGGAAGTCAGGTTAAAGTAATTTTGCTTTGGGTTATAGGGTAATGAGCGAGCAGATGAAATAGCTAGGCAAGGTTCTGCTCTTCAGGGCTCTCTTGTGGAATCATTGTATTCTGGCCCCACTAGAGACTGTTAAGCGCTCTAATATCCTCCCTCTTTCATACAAACGCGAACTCTAGATGGAAAGGACAGACCTACTGCGTTATATCTATAATATGAACTAGGACAGACCTAATGACAGACCTAGGACAGACCTATTGCGATTTAACTATAACTGATCTCTGAATAGAGATGATTGTTAGCCACAGAAACTGCGGTATTAGGGATTACAAGAGTAGAACAAAAATCACTTTAATTCGCCTGTGGAAAGAATTGCTTATATTAATACGAATTCTAGGCTAGTAGCTGATAAATGTTTCTGTTCTTTTAGGATACCTTGGACGACAAGCTGGCATCTGGTAAACTTCCATCCAAACTACAATTTCCATTAATTTTACTAACCACTTGCTTCTTAAAGACTTAAAACGCGCTCCCTAAAGACACCCATCTAAAAAATCTGATTGGCATACAAATCATTCAGGCAAAGAACGTACATATAAGTATATAAAATCCAAACCTATCTCGTAGCTAAAGCATCACTTCCGGACGTTAATCTTATTTTTTTTCCCGAAGCATTTTCTTGTTTTTCTATTTATGCCGCTGTGTTTTCCAATTCCTAATGGATAAAGCTGCGCTCTCATTTGTCCTCTGACGAGAACTCTATAATAGGATACACTCCACTAACAACGTTAGTCTCGAACTCGAACAAACTATAGAATAGTGAATAGTTGTGCGAAAGTACGACAGGTGAAGAAACTCAAACAACAAGTCTTTCATGACGACGACGATGATTTTCGTTTGTAGGCATAAATTAATGTCGATTGTGACGTGTAGATGGCAGTTTTAGGGGAGCGAAATCCGTCCTAAATGAAAGGGAACGACATGTTTGATAATGGCATTTCACTTTTTTGAGTTTGTACGAGGCGTTTGGAAGAAAATTTTTCTCTAGACATAGTTTCAAATGTTTCAGGTTTGTTTGTTAATTCAACGCACTTTTTGTTGTTTCTTGTGATATGATACGTTCAAATATGTAAAAGCATTCAGAGCAACTACCCTTAGAGCGCTTTCTCAAAAAATCGTCAAAGGGGCCGACATTATTTTCAATTTTGCCTTAATCTAGAATAGCCGTCTCCAGCTTCGTAAATTTGATTAAACGTCTGGATGTCGAAGCTTGAATGAAAACAGAAAATCTCGGTATTCAGCTGAAGTATGTGGAAAGAAATTTGTATAGTTAATTTCTTGATAACGGCCTCAAGCAGAAGGCAAAACCAATGAGATATAAGTATGTACATATGTACATTTTTTTTTTAAAGGATAGCAAGTAAGGTGGGTAAAAGACCCCCCTTATTGTATCTCAGGAATGGCGTATGGTAGATAAATGAAACCACCAGGTACCTATATATATATGAAAACATACTACATATAAAGGTAATTTAAGCGACAAAAAAATTCTGTTTTGCATTCAGTGGCGGTCATATTGCTTTTCCAAGGAGGGAGCCATTAAAGTCCAGTACCTACTGTAGAGAAGATAGGTGTGGTAGCTACCCGTAATGGTAATCGAATTTCAGAATATTAAATAGCATAAACATCGCTCTGAAGGAATTTCTTCGTTCAATTTATCAGCTTTTGAACCTGTACTGTATGATTGTATTTCATTTTTATTAGTTCTACTATCATAAATACTTGATGTAACTCAATATTCTCGGAAACTCTCTAAAACTATTTTCAATTATAATTAATTAGCAGTATCTTATACCTAATTTACATCGCAAGATTTTGGCAAGTTGATTTTGAAATCTCAAAAAGCGTTGAACACACTCTGAAGAAATTTGTTTGACAACGACAGTGATGACAAAATTTTTAATTTATTTTGTAAGAGTTAATAACATCTGGAAACGAGGAAATGTATATTGAATGAATAAGAGTCGAAAGCTTGCATTATCATGCAATTTGAAATTTTGTAAAATTTTATACAGTTGTGTGGTGGTTGATAATTCAGGGCTATTACTGCAGTGACTATTATTTGAATTGAGGATTTTTTTTCCCAAAAATTTTTTTTCACGGTAACTCTAAAGCCGGCTATAGACTTCTCTTGCTTCTTTAGTTTTTCACATTTCGCGAGTTTTTCGTCTTGTTTCACGAAACATACGAAACTCGCGAGAAGACGAGAAACATTGTAGGTACACACCATTTGCAACTTTTCCGTTTTAGTTTATTAAATTCAACACTTCGCCGTTCGTCTAACCCATTTCAAGTATTTTTCTGAACTTCACCTGCAAATGTAAACTGTCAATACGAAAATCACGAAAAAATTGTCTCGCACATTTTTTGTCACTTTCTCGCCAAGTAAAACCATTTAATGTAGTCAAAAACCGCCTCCAGTAAAGAGAAAACTCACGAATTGCGAAACGCGAGTACGAAAAACTCAAGAAAAATCTCTACACACTATTCACGAGAAAGACTTGAATGACGCGAAATAGGTGAAACGCGATAAGTCTGCAGCCGACTTTACAATGGTTCTAATTAGTGTAAAAAATATATTTTTTAAGTTTCACCACGATCAGAAAAAATAAAAAGAATGTGTAATTCCGAAAAATGGGTTCCGATGTATTGACAAAACGGCCAAATAATATTGTAATAGTACCTACAAAACAAATGTCTTAAACTTACGTATATACTGGATATGAATTAGCATTTTTCTACTATTGTAGTACTTTGCACCAATTAGCCACAATACCTCCAATTAAAGCAGCGACTGATAGCCAAGAGCTTAAATTAAAAGTGTGCACTCTAGCTATTCTTTGATTCTTTTCATATGATTTAATTTAATCAATTTCTTATTCTTAGTTGCCGTTCTTTTCTCTTTTGTCCTTTCCTTTTTATTCTCCTATTTTAGTGTTATTATATTATTTTCTTTTCTGCTTCTTTTTGTCGTTATTAAGCTTTCTACATTTTAATTTTATTGTTTAGTTAGTTATACTCGGAGATTAGCTTTAAGTAATTTCAAAGCACAAGGTTTTTTTTTACCCATTTTTCCTTGAAATGATTCAGAACTCCAAACATTTTAATAAAAAACAGGATTTTACCACTTGAATGTTTACTATACCGTAGCTGTAAAGATAAACTCTGTGAGAACATTCAATTCTTTGATATCTATCTTAAGCATATACCAATTTTTTGTTTTCACGATTTCCGACAAATCTTTTGGATCTAATAAAATATCGGATTCACTTTTTCTTTAATAGGCCAATGAATTGCAGGATTTTGGGATAATCAACTTAAAGAGGGTGTAACACATTTGGGTATTTTCTTAACGAATTCCGACATATCTCTTAGGTTAACACGATATTGGTTTTTCTTTATTGTGCTTTCTTTATAATCGGCATGCGAATTTTTCGATTAGTTAGTGCAAATTTATAGCTCCGATGGAAATGAATGTTTTTCAGGGCTAGGAATTGTGAGTGAACATACACTAGACAAGTATGCCCAAATCCTCTCTGTTTATGACGACAAAAAATGTTTATTCCTTTTGTTATAAATGTTAAGGTTAAATAGTGAAGCGACTCATCTCTTGTGTTGATGCTGCTGCTTTTCCGCTGGCTTTGATCAAGGTTTCCATTCCGCTGGCATGTTGACTTCAGATACTTGGGACTTTTTCTTCTGTGTACCATACAACAGTTGTTAAGTTTGCGAATTGAAGTGGTGGTGTTAGTCCTACAGATTCGTATGAGAATTTTTCACAATTTTCCGGGAAATTTTAATCCGGCTTAACCTTCACCTTCCCACCCCATCCTTAAGGTAGGTATTACCTTTTATTCTATTTAATGTTGGCATTTAGTAGACGTAGGGATTATCTTTGCGGAAAATTTATGTCGTGAGGTCGAACGAAAAAAGAAAAAAGAAAAACAAAGAAAAGCCGTCTCAGCAGCTCGCCACGAAAAAGCCGACTGAAAATCGCGCGCATACACACATGTCGCGTTCACGGATTTCCACGTTTTTCCTCAAAACAAAATTTTGTAAACAAAAATCTGGGCGTGCGCGTCGAAAATGTGTTCCATTGGAAAAGCTTTCCAGTCCGCACGTTTCGGTCGGATTTTCTCTTCCATGCAGCAAAATCACCGGGAAAACCGTACTGACTCTTCGCCAGCATGGCATTGCATTTTCCCAGACTTGCGGTACCGACAAGCGACCAGGGGCTGATTTTGTGTGTGTGTTCATTTCTTTTTTTCGTTTCCCGGTTTTCCGATTCTCTTCGGCGCCAATTTCCCGGCTGTATCGTAGCCAACTAGAGTGACCTCCCTCCCCCTCCCCATCCCCACCCTCTAAAAATCCGTCCTTGCTCTATCGTCCCCGGTCGGACTCCCATCCCTTCGAGTTCAAATCGTTCCAGTTCGGGTCAATCGGAATGCCGGATGACGCGCTGACTGGCGGTGGTTCGGGAAAATTCTGCGATGTGTCGTTACTGGTGTCGCGCGCTAACGGGTACCGAACTGGATCGTGTGTATCGTAACGTTGTTGGCTGTCGCGACGCTACTTCTCGGTGCTGCAGTTTTCCCGACGTATAGTTTCGCCGATCGTTGCGCTGTCTGGCGAGATTTTCCCGAAACACAAACACACACAGAACTGGCTGTGAACTTTTGTTGTATTCTGCTGCTACTGCTGCTGGTGACTCGGGGTGGCCCACAATTTTCCAAGTGCACATCATAGGCCTGAGGTACCAGTTTTCATTAGTTTTTCCGCGTGTTCACACACGTAACGGTTTTTTGTGTTCCGCGAGTTCCGCAATTCGGTGAAGGAAGCGAAAGGATTTGTTTCGCCACGATCGTAGCGGTTGTTTTTCCGAGTTGTTTTTTTCGGGAATTTAGTGCGAATGCGAAACGGTATGCGGTGGTCGCAGTGTGTAGTGCGGTGAACGGTGCGAACGGTGCGTTTAGATTGTGAGTGCGGATAAGGAAATTGCGTTCGGTTTTTCTAATATTTTTTGGTTTCTTTTTTTTTGTTTGTGAAAACTAAAATTTACGTTATTTGATTAATTTTCTTGAACGAATTAATTGCATTTCGCGCTGCAGTGTTTCTTGATGATGATGAAAAGCCCGATGAAAACTATGAGCCAAGCGTTAGGACAACGTCACGGTTCAACAGTACGGAAAATTAATCAATTTTAACGGTCTTTCGGTCGGTCGGAAATGCACTGAAGGGCTTGTGCCAAGGATCAAAGGATTTCCCATTACGTAACAAAATTACTTAATGTGTCGAGTGTATTATGTCGATGAGGAGGCTGCTGATGGTCAACGTATTGCACCAGATGACGTAAATTCCGGACGAATTGTGCTCCGCAGATAGACCTTATGCCGGCAGTGACGTAATTCAAAAGCGAGGGTAGTTGTTTTTTTATTTGAAATATTAAAAATCAAAGAAAAGCCCCGGGAAAAATTGGAAAAAAGAATATTTCAACAATGAAAACTTGTCCGATTTTACTGGAACCGAGCAATGTCCTTGCGATTTAAGACAATCCTTTCGAATCCGAGGGAATAAAGTCGGGCGAAGTCCAGGTGTGAATTTCGGTTAAAGGGGTAAAATGTGCAACGGAAATTATGTGTGTGGCCGAGGCCTTAAGTTTTCCACTAATAATTTTATTAATGTTGTTGTCGCGTGTGTCGTCGCGTGTTTATGTTGATGATCGTACGATTCGACCGGAACGAAGAGGCATCTTTAAGATCATCGACTTAAGAACGACAACTGCAGTGTTGAAGATCGTTGGCGGGAATTTTGAAAGAGCTCGCGTAAATAGTGGCGACAATTGTCGTTGGTGCGGTAGTGACAGGCCGTTGAGGCCGCGGCAGTACTGGACCATGATGTGGAGGAGGTGGTCGACTTGAGAACCGATGATAATTCCATCTATTTTTGGATTTAATCATACTGCGAAGGTATACAAGTAGATTTAATGCGTTCGGATCACATATTCGTTTCAGATTTAGATAGATGATCTTTTGCGTGGATCGGGCGAGATAAAAATAGGCCCGTTTCATGAATATGGGGGACTAGGATTAGTTTTGAACCTACTTTTTTTTATTACATATATCTAATCGCCCGACTGGCCACCATTGTTTTCGTGGACATAAAGATTTTATTGTTGAGTATTTTGTTGCTATTTTAAAGTTTTTTTTTGTTTATTTATTTGTTCCGGGAGGAATTTAAAGTGGCACAGATTGGATGGAATTTCTTCGTTAAGGGGACTCATATGAGTAGAAAGCTGAAAAATTATTGTATTGTATTGTAAATACTATTTGCTCGATTTTATTCAGATTGGTTTTATTCGAGAGTATATATGATGAGGTACGCTAATAATTTTTTTTATAAATATACATCAACCAGGGGCGCTGCTGTCAGGGTCGGCATAAACAATGTCCGTCGCTCGCACGCTCTGCGGTTCCCACGATTACATGCAGGCGGTTGATCCAAAATAAAAATTTCAAAATGATTCTGAAAATGAAAAGTATGATGCCCTTCGCTACGTAGGGGTTTTTGAAAAAAAAAATTTTTACAAAATGGAGGCCGAGTGAACTTTAGTTTCAGTTTTTAACCTCAATTATCGACTTTTCTTGCTTGATAAAAAAAAAAGTAAATAAGATAAAAAAAAAATCCTACGTAGCGAAGGGGAGTACTTACTCAAGAATATTGTGTGAAATTTTAGAAGTAATCGGTTCAGCCGTTTTCCGAAGATTTTGGGAACCGCCTTTGAAAAGTATGTTTCGAGATAATCGCGTTTGAATGACGTGCTATATAGAGAATTCACGAAGGGCCCATCCCAGTTAATTGTCCATAACTTCCACAATTATTGGAATTTAAATATGAAATTTACATTTACATTTATTTATTAAGATGAGCGAAAAAAAAAATTTTAAAATACAAAAATGTTCTACTCATATGAGCCTTCTTAATCTTGGCACTAATATGTTCATGAAAATGGTGCATGATACTTTCAAAGCGTCGAACATAGTTTGGCATGCAGTTTCACTCTGAATCGAGGTCGTATCTCAGATTGGAAAATCGGGGCTGCCAACCATTCAACCTTTCTCAAAAAAGACCAAATTTATTTAGCTTCGTAAAATTCACTGGTGTGATTTAATTTATGAGTTCTTAACAATAAAGAACTTTGTTCGAACTGCTTTTTCTAATTTTGTATTTTCACGTCCTAGGACTAGTAGACCCCAAAAGAGCAAAAAAATGTCTGACTGTGCGCCGTATTCGCCATCAGCCGTCAACGACCAGGTTAAGCGAGTAAAGTACTAAATAGAACACTTCGACTTCGACTTCGACTTCGATTTGCCTTTGATTTGCCTACCTTGCGGCGGTCGCAGGCGATTTACCTACCTTGCCGCAGTCGCAGGCGAAGTTGGTGTTGTGGGCATCACCATACAATCATGTGTATTCTAAAAGACGGGGACTGCGGGTGCGGGGTCGAAGTCCTTGTCCTCTTTGGGCCTTAAGGCCCGAACTGGTCCGTTTTGATCCACTCCGGGAAAAACAGATTCCGGACAGCTTCGACTACATGACGTCCAGAATGAAAAGTTTCCAGTCTACTACGAGCAAGCGTGGCGTGAAGCGTGATGAGTGTACAGCTACTCGAGTGACAAAATTACATCGAAAAAATTTACGTACACTTGCTTGTAGTCGAGCTCATCCAACTCTGTATGTTCTTGAAATTTAACTCCGGATAGGCCGAAAAATTCCTGATCAACTGTCCAGAAAAACCTGTGCAGGCTCAGGTTTTTTTTCCGGATACGGGTTTTTTCCGGATGCTCATTTTTCCGGAGTCATATAGTCACCGAGCTAAAATCTCATACATTTCTATGGGACGTGGTTTCCATTCCTTCCGGAATGCGGAGCCTATTTTCGCCGCAGTGGAAAAAAGGCACAATGTACATAGTTGAGGCCTTATGGTAACAAAACGTAACTTTCTGTATTAATTGCGACTGGAAAAAAATCCGTATGTCCGCCGCATTAAAGCCTATGTGTTTGAAGGGTCGTAGCTCACAAACCTGTTGAAATATCAAGTTGAAATTTTTTTCGTTGGATAGATTTGGACAACTTCTTTTTGATACAAAAATGGTCGAAAATCAATTAGTTCGAAACACTTGAAACCCGAGATTGAAACATTGTAAAATTCATCTCACCTGAACGATGTATGTCAGATGGTTGAAACTTTGTGGTTGTCTTTAGGGATACTTCGAGATAATACAAGGGCTAAAATCTTTAAGGAGGGTGGTGAAGTCATGGGGTGAGGGGTGAAAAAATTAAGATTACAACAAACTTTTTAAGGTGGGTGGTGAGGTGGGACACAAAAGGGGACGGATAGCAATTTCTCAAAAAATTTAATTTTTATATCTCAAAAACGGTACCAGATCATAATCTTGAAAATTTAGCTGGAGTTGAAATAAGTAACATAGAAAAATTTGTAATAGGGATAGCAAGAAACAGGGATGAGATGTGGTTTTTTATATCTCAGAAACGGATTATGCTAGTAAGTTGAAACTTAAAACTATATTTAATCGGGGTAATGAATGATAAACGGACGAGGAAGGCAATAAACTTGGAGTGATTTGAGCTAGAAAGTTGATAGTTGGTCCATTGGTGGATTATAGAAGTCAAACTTAATTTTCATGATGTGATGAGGGAGCTCGATTATCCGTATACTGTTTCTCTAAATTTCCTGAAAAGTTTTTCGGTTTGTAGGCTGTGTGGAGGAGTAGCAGTCTTACACTATTTTTTATTTTATAGTTTTACGTAACAGGATAATAAATTTATAGCCGATTATTTAATATTCTGTTCACGTTGAGAATAAAATCGTTGACCTAATTGTTCTCTCGATCTTATCGAAGGCATTTGCAACACCTTTTATACAATTGTAGATTTACTGCTCTAACTTTTTAAGTAATTCATCACTCGTAATTGAGCAGTAATTGTTTCATTAAAGTGCAACTAATAAGGAAAAACTATGTACTTCTGTTGTACTGCTTAGATCACTCGATCTACAAAGTTGTATATCACCGGAAACACCCCTTTTCTAACACGATGTTGAAAAGATATTCCAAAAAAAGGGCGATAAGATTAGTGTCACCATGGAGGGTATCTAATGTAATAGAAAACTAATACTACTTTAGCTGACGCGATAGGCTTACCTTCGAATTAAATAATGTAATGTTGGAATCGATCGAAATATTGCTAGGAATAAATTGAAGATAAAGTTCCCGGTTTATAGAGAAATGATCGTAAATCAGAATTTTTCCTCTGGAATTTTCTAGAATCTACATTAAATCAACTTCAAAACATGAAAGAAAAAATCAAAATTCTCAAAAGTACCACATCTTTATCGGTATTAGGAATTACACTTTATTAACAAAAATCTGCCAATAGTCTGCGCGCTACTATATTATTTTTTCGGTAGAAGTTCAGAACGCATTCAATTCTGAGACGAGGTGTACACTATTATGTGACTTAAAACCTTTCTAACCGTTCGGGAAGCGGTTAGAATAGGGTCGCTCTAGAATACTAACACCGCTGCCACAAATAACATATGAATTACACAATTCGGAAAAAGAAAAAAACCTGAAAATGCAAGCCAGTAGAAGTGAAAAGATATTCGATATCTGATCAGACCTGAGAGATATTGCAGAATTTATGAAAAAGTTTATAACTACTAAAATCTTGAAACACTTTCTAGCTATTCATATGAAGAATTTTTGAAATAAAAATATGCTCAATATTTGGGAAGACTTAGTAGATATGACGAAAATCGTGAAAATATATGCTTTTTATTTTCACTGTTCATTTTTGGCAATGGATATTAGATTTTTTTTTACTAAAATTACTTTTCTAGTTGCTTTACATATACATACATACCAAGTTTCAACTTTCTAGCATAAGCCGGTTTATAGTTAGAAACAAACCCCACCCCCGTACCATACTACCCCTAAAAAATTATATTTTTCCAACATGCTACTACATACTATAGTTCCATCTAAATATCAAGTTTAATTTTTACAGCATTATATGTTCTTGAGATATAAACATCGAAACTTTTTCCGTTTTAGGCTCCCCCATCATCACCCTTTACACCATCACCCCCAAAAATTTGTTCGTACTAGGGGCTATTTGGCCTACTTCTGGTAGAAATTCTAAGCATCTATCATACACTTTTGTTGAGATATGAGACGTGATTTTTAAAAAAAATTCTTATCCCCACCACTTCCGCACTTTTAAACCAACCTTTATATCCAAATCTTAGTACAGAAACTGAATTTTGTTTTACTATACCCACAGAATTTCTTGACATTAACCAATCAGGAGATATGGATTTTAGAATGTCTCAATCTTGACTTTCGAGCGTTTTGGACGCATTATTATTTTCCCCCACTCCCAAACTCCTTTACCCATATCATAATTTTTTGCAAATGGGTTCACTAGCTAGCTATCTATGCTCTATATAAATTCCCAGTTTCAGCGGCTACTGAGATCTAGAGTCACTGTATAAGAGCTAACACAAACATCCATTATCTTGAGTACGGACAATGTGTGTTTCATTTGAAACCAGTACATTTGAAATTTTTTTGCAGTTGTCCGATTTTTCATTTTTATCTCCACTAAAGTGGATAAACGCTGTATTTAGTTGACATTTCATGAGACATATGTATCTCGATTCCGTGAAACGTTAATCAAAATCCATCTGCTACACGTATACACACTAAATCTATGCCATTTAAGAAACCTGCGAACTTTGTAGTTCGCAGGGTTCAAGAGTACTAAAAAGGTACCAAAAGCGGTCATTGTCCGTACTCAAGATAGTGGATGTTTGTGTTAGTTCTTATACAGTGACTCTACTGAGATCTAGAAACCAAAATGTTCCCTCTAAAACACTAGGCCACTACATACGTCAAGACTATGTTTATCATATGTATATTAAAACATGCAATCAATGGAGGCCAACATTCTGAGACCGCTATAAATGTAGATTCGGCAGTAAGACAGTGAAATGAGATCTCAAAAATTAAATCCTGAACGAAAAAATCCAACAAATTTGAAACAATTTGCAACAAATAAATGATTGACTTAGAGCGGAAACTCGCGTGTATGTGAGTGCTAAGTTGGAATAAGCTCGGGGATTTGGTCCAGAAGGCTATTTGGATTTCTATGAAATCCTACTAGGTATTGTTTCGCAATTGGTTTGTTTTTCCCAATGCGAACAATGCTCAGTACTTTGTTTGGGTTAACAATAACTACTTTCACTCCATTAAGGCTGATGAGCACTCTAATTAAAATTCAATTACAGACAAAACAAGAAATTGTCTTAGTTCAGGCACAGATCCTTATGCAAACTTATATTCAACTTATTTCTATTATCAGATAAATTACGCAATTAGTGAATAAATTGTATCGAATTATAGGTAAATTGTGGAGCTTTGGGAACTATAGGTAAATTTTCCGAAATTTACTCGAGTAAACTTATTTTTACTTGCAGTAGATACTTAAAAGACAACATCTTTTATTCGTAATGTGGTTTTGTACCAGCTTACCTTATCCTACCTTTTTTTCGATTGCTGTACCAATACCTTAGAATTAGAATATCAAGTGCTTTCGTTAAAGCGCCCGATAAAATACACATTGCTTTAGAAACTGGGCGCTTACGGATTTCATTTGAAATTGTTCTCTCAGATATATGTACATACTTGTGTAAATCTGTTATATTAAATTAATTTTCTGTTACCGGCAATGTTCACTTGGGACCACTTCTCTTGATTTCTTTTACAAAATATTTCCCCGAATTATCTTTTGTTACAGATTAGTTCCCAGAATCTCTCTCGCTGTAGTTTGGAAAAGCAGATATTTGCACCCAACAGGTATGGAACAGGTTCGTTCGATGGGGTAGCAAGGTACAGGGGTGGTGTCTGTAGTTTTTCATATCTCGTAGCCAAAAACTATACATGGGTGTTAACAGGACCTTTATTCAGTACCGTTTCGCCGTATAGTATACGAAATTTTTCCTGCTGACAATTTATCATTACTAATAGAATTGTTAACCCTGCTAAATTAGCTTTTGGGATGATCCAGATTGTTTTTTTTAATCGTGATCTGATCCAGTTGAAACAACACACCTACAGAGTAAATATGTAAATCCACACTGAAAGAAAAAATCTGCCAACAATCTGGGCGTAACTTTATTATTTTTCCGGCAGAAGTTAGGAACGCGTTCAATTCTGAGATGCGGTGTAGGTTTCTATGTGACTGAAAACCTATCAAAAAGAACAAGCCCGTGGATTTATGAATTTATAAATTAAAAAGTTCATGGAAGTCGGACCAACAAAGAAATTGAATAAATATACGCCTTGGCCACTATCCTTTTATTCGATTTTTCTTAAGTATACCAGTATTTTCTTAAGGGGGCTCGTATGAGTAAAAAGTAGAAAAATTAGGTGAACTTTAGAAATTATTGTCTCAAAAACTATTTGCTCGATTTTATTCAGATTGGTTTTATTCGAGAGTATATATGTTGAGGTATGCTAATAATTTTTTTTATAAACATTCATCAACCAGGGGCGCTGCTGTCAGGGTCGGTACAAACAATGTCCGTCGCTCGAACGCTCTGCGGTTCCCACGATTACATACAGGCGGTTGATCCAAAATAATTGATTTAAAATGATTCTGAAAATAAAAAGTATGATGCCCTTCGCTACGTAGGGGTTTTTGAAAAAAAAAATTGTTTCACAAAATGGCGCCCGATTGAACTTTATTTTCAGTTTTTAACCTCAATTATCGACCTTTCTTGCTTGATAAAAAAAAGTAAATAAGATAAAAAAAAAAATCCTACGTAGCGAAGGAGAGTACCTACTCAAGAATAATGTGTAAGGTTTTGGAAGTAATCGGTTCAGCCGTTTTTCGAAAATTTTGGGAACCGCCTTTGAAAAGTATGTTTCGAGATAATCACGTTTGAATGACGTGCTATATAGAGAATTCACGAAGGGACCATCCCGGTTAATTGCAATTTTGGCCTTTAATCTCCTTAAAATGGTTATGGTTCACAGTTTCTAGTTCCTCCTATAGAAAAGTTTCGAGTATTATGGTCCATTCATTGCATGATAACTTGAAAATATATTAATCAAGTTATCACTTTAATCAGTTTAATTACGAATTTAAATGCATTTACAGAATATTTTAATCGATCAATTTTTAAATTTTTGTTTTAAAATATCGCTTGAAATTTCATTCATTTTTTGGAACTATAAAACAAAGTGCATCAACGTTTCTTGTAAGTTTCCGAATATGTGCCGAGTTTTTCGTAAGCGTTTTTCTTTTCGATATCAAAAAGTTGATTCAAACTAAACTGCAACATGCATAATTTAAATTTCACGTCGAAATCGGCATTTTCTTTTGCTTAAATTGCAATCGAAAAAGGAAATTCTGTCGAAAATATTGAAATGGAAAGAGGAAAGAAATTTTATTTGATTATGAAACATGTTCACAACCGAGTTTAAGTTTTCATATGTTTTGTGTATGACGGCGTTCTTTCATTTCAAATATCATCGAAAAACACATTTTCCCATAAAATTTGAAGAGTTTTTCTTTCATATTCATATTCTATCTGTAGAATGTTTTAGTCGTCGTCGTATCTTTAGATATTCCCGATATATTCTCGTTACATTACAGTGCACTCGATTTTTATGCTGAGAAGCCTTTTATACTCGCGCGATGTACTTTTTTTTAATACCGCTCTTATCTTGAAAGTAAGGAGATGTATCCACTTTCCACTTAGATGAAAAATTTATGGAATAAAAGGATAAAAAGAGAAATGCTGACCACGATTATATGGGTTTATTTTATTTAATAAGAAGTTGAATATCGTGGAGAATTGTGTGGTAACTAATTGAAGGGAAAGCATGATAGTTGGTCAAGGGCTTCAAGATTTTTTCGTGGCGTCCTTGGGCATTTTTTGGTGAACTTTTTGGAGCATTATTTTCAATTAAAGGTTTTTTTCTTAGACAAATTCTCAAGGCCCATTCACGTTCTAGTGTTGGCCCTGTAGCCTGCACTGAGTTTAAAGGTTGCTATTTGTTTCAATTCCTTTCTAATCTAATTTAAGAATCTGATAGATCTAGCTGGGTAATATCCTGCCAATATTAGATCTGTTTAATTTGTTTTCTATATTTTTCACGAATTTTATCATATGACTTTTTTGATGAGTTATTGAATTGAATTCATTGATAATTTTTTTTTTTAGATTCTTCATATATTCGGCTAGAATTTTTTTTCGAGCTAAGTACGTGAAACATCTAATAATTGAAATACTGAAATGAATTACAAGCGTAGCCCTCTGATGGGTTCAATTCTTTTTGGAACACAGTGTCTTTATTTAAATTTTTATATAAAAAAAAACAGTTCATTTCCAACGGTGTGCATATCTATTGTTTATAAAACAAATCTTATACTTGTAAACATATGAATAATTTTTTGTTTACCAACTCTAATATATTCATAAACAGTGTAAATATTATCAGAAATTTGTGGTTTTTAAAACAATCAATGTGAACAATGTATGAGCCATTGATTTTGGAAGTCGCATAAGTCACTTATTAAAACAAAATTGTTGTAATTATTTTAACGATGTTTTATACAACACGAAGCAACTTTCTGAGAATCTATTGATGGAATTATTTTATCACACTTTTAACAAATACAAGTAAATTTTTTCCCGAAAGTTAGCATGAATATTTTTAAGCATTTTAAAACGCAAACCCTTAAACATGTACATTTAAAAACGAAATTGACTTATGCCAGTTTTAAAGAAAACGGTTCATACATATGTCAATCATTTTATTATAAGAGCCTAAAAATAAAGTCTATTTAATACTTAAAAAAAATATGTGTCTGAGCACAACTTTGCTTTTTTTCGGGAAAAAGGCTGAAATGGGATTCAAGTCAAGTGGCCGACAATATTAACACCCTTAAAACAGCAATAAAAATTTTAGGTCACATTCAGACCGCGGTTGAAAGTTAAAAAGTGACACAGGGTTATCCGGTAAAAGGAGTTTTTTTTAAACTCAATTTTGTCAAAAGAATTGTCTGAGTGTTCAATTTTGTAAAATCGTTAAATTAGTTCTTAACTAATTACAAATAAGTAAAAACCAATTTGAAATCTCATCAAACCTAGAAGATATATCGAAATTTATGAAAAAAATGCAACTCCTATGGATACCTTTTTTTTGAATATCACGAAATTGTATTTAGTACGGAATATTATATAAAAAAGCTGATCAAGTAAACCAATATCATATCTAATAGGAAGCTTTTCGGCGATTATGTAAAAAGTTTGTGAAAGTAAAAACCTATTCAATATCTTATCACACCTAAGATATATGACGGAATTCGTGAAAACTTACACAATAATTGTAAACCCTGTTATGTGTTGAATAGCGAAAAAATCACCTAGTCTATCTATGAGAAACTTTGAATTTAATGGTTTAAAGATCCTTAAATGCAGTTGCGTACAGTTTACGGCGGACAAACGGATTAACTTTTTTGCAGCTGAGCTATAAAGCGTAAAAATATGAAGCTACCTTACCAAACTTTCTTGACGATGTTCCTTGTCAAACATTATTGTAATGTTTTATTAAGATTTACATCTTTTTGTTAAATCAGCAATAGGATTAGTTTTACACAAACCCTAGGTGTTTCTGCGAAATTATATTTTTCAATTCTTTGGACTGTTTATGTCAGTATTGTCTACTTAATTTTTATCTTTACATGTAAATGCAGAAACGTAGATATGAAGTAAATTTTAGTACTCGTAGCAAAAAGGGTATCAACTGTGCCAAAAATTTATTAAACACTAAATCGTGGGAACAAAAATAAAAACAATAGCTTACAAACATAAATTTGTTTTCATTTAATTTTTTATTCGACTTTAAAGTAATTAATTGTTATTAAATTGTTAAATCGACTTGTATTATTTTAAAGTGCATCCGAAAAGTGTTCGTAAAATTTTGGAAACTTTAGATTTTAACAACGCTATATTTTAAAAGCGGATGATTTTCTAGTACACTAGATTTTCAGATCGGTATTTTCACACGTGATATTTCGGATCAAACCCGTTTTCGTCCTCCAGTTATCAGACATATTTCAGTAAGGGGATAATAAATGGGGCTACATTTACATATATAGAAAAATCGGTTTAAAAACACTATTCATTAATTTCCTAAATCTAACTTTTCAAAATATTCAAAATATCGTGTTTCTAAAATATCATGTTTCCAAATACTCGCGAATCAATATATAACCTGTATTCTAAAATAATATTATATATTTATTGCGTTGGGTACGAAATAAATTGTATTCAATGTTTCGATAGTTTCTAGCTGCTGTTCCTGGCCAATTTTTTTTGAAGTACTTAGTTAAACCAAGTAAGTATACTTTTTGTTGTTGTAAAAATTCAAAAAAAAAAACAAAACAGTAATGTTTCGAAAATTGTTGTATGTATTTCGAATTTAGTGATTTGTTTGTGTAGTTTTAGTTATGTTTTTTGTAGCAGTCGTTTACAGTAATTAAATTGTGTTTTTTGCACAGTTGTTGTTGTTCGTTACTCTCAGTTGCGACACACTTATTTAGAGTGATTTAAACACAGAAAAACAAAATTCGGTTTGATTATAAAGATTGATAAATAAAGATTGCTCAAAGTAAAATCTTTGAAGGTGGTGAAGGAGCACGGAAGTGGACGGGATTAGAATTTTTCAAAAATAACACGTATCATATCTCAATAACAGTGTAAGGTAGATGCTCCAAATTTTTACCAGAAGTAGACCTAATAAAACCCTAGTAGGGAAAAAAAATTTGGGGTGTGGGTGGAGAGGGTGAGGGTGGGGCAGGGTGAGAAGGAAAAAGTCCCAATGTTTATATCTAAAGAACCTATAACGATAGAGAGCTGAAACTTAAAAATTAGATAGACCTATAGTAGTGGCATGTTGGAAAAATAATTTTTTTTTTAAGGGTAGTATGGTACGGGGGTGGGAGGTGTTTTTCTTAACTTTAGAACGGCTTGAGCTAGGAAGTTGAAACTCGGTGTGTATATGTAAATCAACTAGAAAAGTAATTCCAATAAAAAAAAATCGAAAATTCATTGGCGTTCAGAAGGGGGGGGGGGGCAAAAATAATTATCAGTAAATATAAAATGCATATATTTTCACGATTTTCGTCATATCTACTAGGTCTTTCCAAATATAGATATCATTTTTATTCTATGGATTCTTCATATGAATACGTAGAAAGTGTTTTCAAGATTTTTTAAAATTCGACCCCTAAGAGGGTGTAAAGTGGTTGTATACTTTTCATGAATTCCACCATATCTCTCAGGTCGGATCAGATATCAAATATCTTTTCACTTACACAGGCTTAGCGAAGCTATCGGTGAACATATGTAGTTTTAAAAATTCTTTTGTATGGGTACGTATAAAGACGTATAATTTTTGGGACTCCTCAATGAACATCTATGTGTAGCTCTCTAATAACTGAGTTTACAAGTCGGTAATAACATGATTTAATTCTCAAAGTGCATTCATAAAACTCGCATAGTTCTCTATAAGGGTAAAAATATCGATGTAAATATGAACATGCTTATATAAACACTTTGGTCTTATAAGGACATCGTTTTTGGGTTCATATATTTTCTTTGGTTGATTTCACCTGCAAATTCCGTAATCAAAGCTCTGCAGAGATCTTAAGAAAACCCAAAATAATCTTACGAGGCGTAGTATAAAATGTAATATATTACAGTCGCCTTAATGAAATTCGTCGCTAACGTCCTGGCACTAATGAACACCTCTAAAAACCCCATAAAAAACACCAAACACCGTCGATTACAATAATTTCCATCGACCCATACTCCTCGAAAATATGTTAGACTTGCCCCATATGATGCCCATAAAAGTATCCCCCCGCAAGTACCACCCCCATCTCTTTGAATAAAATTAAACTTTCCTCCTAATAACAACTAAAAAAGAAAAACTACGTACACGTAGTGTAGTGTTACCTACACGGATGTAAAGTGCCAACTAGGATACCATAATTTTGTGTGGAACCAACAAAAGGTGAAATTTCCGCAGTTTCGGCAAAACGAGGCTAAAAAGTTATCTGTACTTGGGGGCTGGTGTGTGTCTCCGAATGCCTGGGCGAACAACATCTGGCGTCCGCCCAATTGACGTAAAAGGAATTGGCAACCGACAATCTTGAGTAAAACTATTCAAGCAATCGTAAGTCCTTCGAAATTTCCCAAAAACTCTACTTATTATTGCGCCATCTCCAAGACCTCGTCATGTTCTCGATTGGGACGCGCCATTCCATTCTCTAAATCGACGACGATCCTGGAATAGTATCAAAAAAATTGAAAAAAAAGAGTCAGAAATGAAACTCTATTACTGTCTCTCCTATATCTTCTCGGAATCGACCTCCGCTTCCTTAAAAATAGAATATTGGCGCAGTATTATTTGTTCCATAAATCAAACGATTCCTTTTTTGTTTCCCTTATAGAGTCCTTGCCGAGCGACTAGTTTCCCTTCCTCACCGGAACACTTTTATCCCGATGTACGCGAAACGTACTCAAAAAATAATGAACTCCCCAAGTTCGGTGGGATGACTCTTGGGGTGGTATCGATTGCCTCCAATATGTCGACAGGGTGAAAACCACCCTCCCCGATATTCTAGTGTATTGGCGGCATAGGCGATTGACCCAAACACGGCAGGATTCCATTTTCATCCTGAGTGCCAACCATGTTCATTATGTTAAAGATATGGCACTCGAGGCATATTTGTGTCTCCTTTGAATGAGCCCCTAAATGTTCTTCCAGAGTTCTCTTCACGACGAACGAAGAAAGGATATTCGCATGCAATTTAACCCGAATTTTGAACGAAAATCGTGTATAGAATTATTTTTTTTCAATAAAGTGCTAAGTTACAAGGATCTTTGATGGTCACAGAAGGGAAGAATTGGCCAATACTTTTGGGGAGCACTTTAATGCAGTAATAATAGGAACTTATATTTCAATTTCGAAATGGGAAGGATGACTACTTGATTTTTTGTTATAAATGAATTCGAGATTTTGATTTATGTTCTTCGCATTGTTCGTCAGTGTTATCGATGAAGGTGGATAAATTTTGCAGGAATGTCGCTCTCTGTAAATAAGTAGTTTAACTTCGACGTAAAGATGGAATGGATTTTCCTCGATTTTCTATGAATTTTATTCAGGAAATATGTGTTTTCTTAAAAAAATTCTTTTCAATTAATTTTGTGCACTTAATTGAATTGAAACGCGAATCGATGACACCTTTAATACTTGAAGAAAACGTGGCTCCGAAAAATTTAATAAGTTCGGAATTTCAGAACTTCAATGCGAATAATAAATAAGCTAAATTGAATAAGCGGTCTATGGAAAACTGCTGCAGTGTTTACTCTAGCAACGGAAGACGTTACTCAACTAATATCAGCGCGTTTCTAGGCAATTGAATGTGACAAAGGTGAATGGTCAATCGAATGGGTAGTTGACAACTGTGTTAAGCTTGTCCTGAAAATAAACTACACATTATATCAAACTTTTAAACTGAGCAATCTTTATATCCTTTCTTGTTCGTTCGGATGAATACCCTGTTAGTTTTATATACTTTACGAATGGAGTCAACTATTTCAATTTTTGCTATTTCTATTGATGGAATGTACGAAGTGGGTCTGGTAATATAACTTTTACAACTTTGTATGTTTGATCTTTTCATATACAAAAATAATTAAAATCTTGAAAAAAATATGTCTATGACTCTGTTTTTTAGTATTTTTACACGTTTTCGTCATGAGTTTACTGGCTAGAAAGTAAAATTACAACACCGAATGAAATTTTCCACTATTAATGTGTAAAATTGGTCTTTTTGTATAAAATTACACATTGAGCATGTAATTTTGATAATTTACGTATACTTTCGACCCTTTTTGACTTATGTCCTTTTTTCAATTATCATGTGTTGATTGATCTCATTGAATTAAAATACGTCTGAGAAATCTTCTGCCGATCATTCGCTTCAAGTTTATTCATTTCTTTTATCTATAAATTCATAAAAAATAAGCATAAATACGTCACATTTTTAAAATATTACGATTTGTAAAATTTTGCATCGTTTGTAATTTTACACATTTTAAAATTGTGCACACTAGCAGTAAATTTTCACTCTTTTTTCCCAGCAGAGCAAAAACACAGAAATCCGTCGGGGTTCCGACGGAACTGTTCTTTAAGGGTCATTCCATCAAGAACCGGAAAATTTGTGACCTTACCCATTGCCAATTCTTTTGAAAATTTGTGTACTTGAAGATTTATTTTGTTGTTAGTTATAGCATGTTAAAGATTTATCAAAAATTGGGTCCCTCTTTCAAAACTCATATCTCTGTTAATTATCATAGAATAAAAAATATGACTTATTTTAAAGGGGAAGGTTGTAATAAAATAAGAAAAATACTAATCAAATTTTTCCTTCCAATCAAATTTTTCCCTTTTCCCCTTCCGATAGCTCACTAAAATTTAACTTTTATCAGTTTTATCAGGCTTGGCGTCAAAACATACAAGTCTGTAGAATTTTTTGCAATCATAACCGATTGTGCGAAAATTCTACTGATCCTACATTTTTCAGATCAGACTGGACAAGACAGCGAATTACTTTTCATTTCAGCACAAGGGTTTTCGAATTTACACAGCGTTTTGCACGATATTTCTGGATGTCGAAAAGTTCTTTTGGAGTTCTGTCTGATAACTACATAAAATTTTTATTGCTTTTCTTCATGGAATTATCTTTAAATTTCCGGCTGAAATCAAGCGGAAACTTATACCTTCCATTTCCATTTATCAGAAATAGCTCAGCATTTTCCGAGAACATCAGTAGCAATTGATTTCCATGTATATGCGTGAATTGCAGCATTAATAGTGATGTGATTAGAGTGCGTGAATAGATTTGACAATCGTAATTATACTGCATCTAGACAAGACAATAAACGAAGGATTTTTGTACCTTCAATTACAATTCGAAATATGAATCGAAATATGTCCAAAATTTTATGGAATTTTTCGTAAAAAAGGGTACCAAAAATTCAAATTTAAATTTTTGAAAAAATCCATCGTTCAAGCTCAGCCCATATTAACATTTTGGGTTTTTGATTTCTGATAAAAATTACTCGATTTACGGTGTCTACCATGAGGGCACTTTTTTTGGCATGGTCAACTTCACGAGACTCTTAATGGCTGATTAATATTTTTCTTTGAAATTTTTACAGAATGTTGTAAATTGTAAGAATGTCATAAACGTTTATAATTTCGAATTTTGATTTCAAAAATTATGTTTTGTAAAAGTACATACTTCTAAGAATGTTATGTGAAAATTTCATAAGAATCCGTGAAATATTTCCAGAGTTACAGGCTATTGTGTGACTGTACTCGCGACCGCATGTATGGCCCGATACCGTAAACTTAAACTTTAATGGCGTTTTTTCAAAATGACTTGTTTACAGTCGGTGATCGCGATATCTCAAAATTTATTCAATCGATCTTCTTGAAATTTTGTGTACTTATTTAAACATATGTATCTCGTGATTGAACGAAGGAGTTTTTTTAATGAAAACTTTTTGTTATATTGAGGAATAAAGTACGATTTTTAGGCTAAAAAGGTTTTTTTAAAAAAAATGCCGCCATTTTGCTAAAAATGAGTATTTTCTAGAACGCTTCGTTCAATCACTAGCCGTGGTTATCTGAAATATGTTGAGATTTTTGATTTCAGATAAAATGACAACGACTTATCGTGATAACCGCAACGTCAAGTTTTAAAAAATATTTTATAAACAATTTTTTTATTTATTAAAATATTTTATTTTATTTTATTATTTTTATAAAATATTTCATTTTATTATTTTTATAAAATAATTTATTTTATTGTTTTATAAAATATTTCTTTATTTTATAAAATATTTTTTCACCAAAAAAATTTTGAAATATTCATGAAAGATACCTTAACAAACGTATGTTTATATACAAAGTATTATGTCTGCATTTCGCTTTAAAAAAATCGTTAAAAAAAACCCATTTTGTTTCCTCTTAAATGTATATGATCTCTTAACTGTAGTACTTTTATATACAATAAATTAAAATCATATAATTCTTGAAGTACCTATATTTAAAAAAATTCAAAAAAATATGCTTTTTTTTGGCCTTGTAGACCCTTAATGGCGATATTTTACAGACTGACGATCGTAAAAAGTTGAAACTTGGTCTGAAAAATAGTTTTGTGAGTGCAGTGTGTGTATGTATGTTCATTTGGTTTTGGCCCAGTACAAGCTGCATGCGAGTTGAAATGTGGTAGGTTTATATTCGTAAACAGTTTAGGGACTACTCAAAGGTAGGTTTTCCAGAAAAACGTCACTTTCCTTTTCAATTTGTCCATACAGATGACGTTCTTTCATTAAAGTACTGAAGACAGTAGGTACTAAATGAAATATATCTTTAAAATTCAAAGCACCGCTTTAGCCTGCCCTGCGATGGTAAATACATGGAACTACTATATTAAGGGGTCTTCCTACCATGACCGCTCGAAAAATGGGTGTTTTTTAAAAAATTCATTACTTCGAAAGTACAAAAGACATTTTTTTTAATTTTTGGACACAAGGTACATTACAATTTGAGGAACGTTCGACATAATTTTGAATAAAAAATAAAAAAAAATGGCGGCGCTATGCACATTTCCCCGGAGGCCCTCCGCACAAGAGGAGGGATATGATGTCATCGTTTTCTCCATTAATATGCATCAGAAAAAAAAAAGAGAAATGGGCTTGTTTGTGGGTAGTGTAGCTAGAATGTAGCGTAGCGATTTTTTTTTAAGATTTTTTTTGTAATTTTGGTGAGCCGAAGTAAAAAAAATTGCATTTTTTCATAAGAAAAACGTCGAAAAACGTCAATAAAAAAAACTAATGTAGCAATCTTAAAAATCCTACGCTACACTTTCCATAATACTGCTAAAAGTATTGTGTTAAAATTTCAGAGCCATCGGCCAACTAGTTTACGAGATATCGTGTTACGAGTTCTGAAAAGAGTAGTTTCGAGATAAACGCAAAAGAAAGTAAGCTTATTCGCTATATCGCAAGGGTTTTCGTCGTTTGTCGTGCAGAAAATGTATCTGTAACTTCGGCAATTTTGCGATTTTCAATACCGCCAATGGCTTAAAATGTGCGTATCATTTAAAATTTTTTTATAAAAGAATAAAAAAATAAATTAAAAAAAAAAATGTCCATGGTAGGAAGACGCCTTAATTACCTATTGATTTGATTACCTCATCAGAGGATCGTTTTAGGAGTTTGCATATAAAGGTCAAACAATTTTTGATATAGCCCAAAAACAGCTAGTGGTAGATGGTTTTTTGTAGAAATAGTTTCTGCTGGAAAGTTGAAACTTTATTCATATACTATGGTATTTTTCAATTAGCAAAATTTTATGTTTTTCGTACATAGAGAAAATCTTTAGAGGTAGATCCCGAAAAGTTTCTCAGCAAATATGTACCATTTTTCATTTCAAGCTTTAGATGGATTTTTGCGTGATTATTCGCCATGAATTACGTGAATTAAAAAGTTTCCGAATAAAACAACTTTCAATCTTGAAAACTAATCAAGAAATTTTCACTTATCCGACCATATGACGATCATTTGACGCTTAAATACAATGAAAAATCTCTTTGAAACCATAAAACCGTAAAAGCGTTTTATGCTCGCAAAACGTGATAAAAATAGTTAATTTAATGCGACCCAAATTCAAGCAATTATCCACTTTGCTGACCATGAAAAAAAACACAACTTGTAATTTGTCCACATCAAAACTTTAAAAACTGCCCCCGAAATATAAATCACTGCCCGGCCAGACGGCACACACTCGTAAACTGATTTATGTTCCATTTAATACTTCATAGACTAAATCGCCACCTCCCGGACCATATGAGTGAAAAATTGACCTCGATGTACTTGCACAAATCTCACGACCCATCATCATACGAGGAAAATTCCAGGGAATTTTTCCCCGAAAATTCGTACTATACATTCCTATAAGAAAAATGCAACATAATAACGTAACCGATTTGTTCAATTTCGAGTCTAAGAAGCACCAGTCGAGAAGAAGCAGTAAATCGCTCCATGTCTTGTCGGGGAATACGCAGCATGTGATTTTGCACTCTATGTCCTGTGTGTGTGCCGTCGTTTCTTTTTCGGGGAACAAAATAAAAAGCAGAGAAAAGTGAGATCCAATTTTCCACTCGGCACATGCATTGTGAAAATGGGGAAAATGTCTGAAAGAAATAATTACCAAGAGAAGCAGAAACAGCGGAAATCTGGCATTATCCTGTGAATCCAGGATCTAAACAAACAGAGAACCAGCCGTGGTATTGGTGGACTCGAGTGCGGAAAATTTCATTCGTGGATCCGCCGTCATCCGAATGCAACAATGGTTGCTCCCCCGGAATAAGTTGATGATGTCGCCTATTTCCCGGACTAAGTAGAAGGAAGCCCGGGGCATAAAACCAACTACAGAAACTATTGCGACAAAACACTTTATCATATTTGTGTGTGTAGAGTTTTTCCCATTTATGTGAGGCGATGGAATTAAGGAAGGACGACTTTTCAACTTGGGGGTAGTTTTCCGAGCGGTTTCTTCATTTATGTGATGTCATGGAAGGATGTGTGTCTCGTCTCCGGTTGATGAACCTTGGGTACCTATTTGACTAGAGGTTCTACAAATTATGGCTAAGTAGAATTACGTGGGTTCGGTAGGGAACTTCATTAGGCTCTAATTCATCAACTTTTTTTTCTCTCTCTTGTGATTGCATTAAGTTTTCTTCAAGTTTTTCCAGCAGTGGAAAGTGGCGGCAGGACGAAAAGGACCGAGTGGATAGTAGTGTTATGCATGTTTACGTATTTAGAAGATGCTTAGAGGATGGTTTGTTTATTCAGAAAAGGTTAATTAAAGCAGATGCAAGAGGTCTGGTGCATTGTCATAAAGTTTATGAAGGTAAAAGTTGAACGCTTTCATTGTTCAAAAAATTTCAATGAAAATTTTCAAGAAATCGTGAAGAATAAACTAATTTATAATATCGTAGGATGTGTCGAGCGTAATTTTGTGAAAGGATTTTCTTGTCGTTTATAGCGAGGTTGGAACAGATTTTTGACCCGGAGGCATTTTAGAAATTCTCACCATTTGATGGAGTTACCTATGCTTGGATCGAGTGTTTTATTTTATTTTTTTAGTAAATTTTTTTAGTTATAGTTGGCTGCCTTAAAATCTGGTTTTTCTAAGGCTACCATACCCGAAAAAACTGATTAAGTTTTTATTTGCGTACGCAGAAGGGACAAAAAAGTAAATGGTTTCATATATTTTAACGAATTTCGTCATATATATATCTTGGAGTGCCTCACTTAAAAGCATGAGACCAGTTTTAAAACTCTTTTATGATCTTCAACCACTAAAGAAGTGTAGCATACGCTTTCACGAACTCCTTTATATCTCTTAAATTTTCGAATTTATTTTTACCCCCTAGGTCTATGCAAATTAAATTAAATTGGAGTTTGTTTTGATATTCAACTCCGTCCTCCCATCAAGAATAAGACCTGATTTGACGATTTCATATTTATATACACATAGATATTACATACACGTGATTTTAATGGATTTGCCTCAAAACTATTTTCAAGATTTTCAAATATTGAAGCCTTATGGGAAATTAGGAGGCTGAACTGTTGTATAATAACTTCATTCATGTTTCTTAGGTACCTTTACATAAAATTACCTAAAAATCGGATATCGATCTTTTTGATATTCAGCCTTGATTATGATGTAAAGGGCTGGTATCAATTTTTACGAATTCCACCATATCTCTCGCGTCGAATACTTTGGTTCTTACTTCGACCAAGTTCTGAATTGTACTGATGAATGTTGTGAGTTATTTCTTACAAGGAGCTAACTATTCCATTTACACGATTCATTTTCCAAATAACCTCTTTGCCTCGAAACAACTTGCGCTACATACCTATTATACTTTGACCACTTCTTGGACTAAAACCGTAGTGTATATACTTTTAGAGGTTTGCGTATTTTGATTTGGTCCGTGATCTTTTCAGTTAATAGCTGGAACAACGAGCCATATGGTGATACGTTCTGATATAGTTTCGGAAATATTTCAGAACGACACAAAAATTTCACAGTTTTTCTTTCCTCAGATTTATTTAAATAAATTGTATTTATTTATCGTAAATTTAAATTTTTGTATAGGTACATTTTATTATTTTATTTTACTTTATTCATGCATTTTTAGTTAAAGTTTCATTTGTGTACTTTCTGTTAATTTTGTTTATTTATGGTGAAAATGTTATGTTCATATACGCAAATAATTTTTGATTGTATGTACTTGTAAAAGCTTAATAACATTTTAATTTATTTTTCATTCACTTCAGTACTTTTTTGTAAATTTTTACATATTTTTTATAGTAAATAATTTTTTTTAAATTATTAATTTTATAATTTTTGTAAATAAATTTATAATTGTGTTTAAAAAATTTTAATTTGTATAACTTAATGAAAACTTGTGACATATTTTAAATATGATTTCTTTCTTTAAAGTTTTTTTTTTATTTTCTATTTTTATTTATTTATGTATTCTTATTTTAGTTTCAAAAATTACTTATACTTTTAATTTATATATTGATATATTGCTTAATTTAAAATTTTAATTATTTTCCGTCAATTTAATAAATTTTTTTATTTATTTTCCTTTATATTTATTTCATGCTTAATTTTTGAAATTTTGTTTATATATCGTAAATTTCAATATTTGTTGTATATTTTTATTTGTTTCAAGTTTCTTTTTAGGTTTTCGGTTAATTGTGCTTATATGAAACAATTGATTTGAATGTGAAACACTTTATTTGTATTATTAATTTTTGTAGATTTACTTGTGATAGATATTATTTAAAATTTTATATGTAATATAATTTTTTTGAAGTGAAACTTCTGTAGCGGCAGTGAAATTTCAAGGACGCGTCACCTTTTAGCACATTTCGTTACACTATAGAGAAGAAAGATATTATGCAGAGACAAAACTACCATACCATGCTGAGGACCTACCGGTTTTCGTCCGATCACCGAAGTCAAGCAGCTTTGGGCGCGGTTAGTACTTAGATGTAGGACCGCTTGGGAACACCGCGTGTTGTTGGCATTTAAAAAAAAAACGATGAAACGAAACTCGATGAAACGATGAAACGAAACTCGATGAAACGATGAAACGAAAAAGCTGCGAGAGAGTGGTATTCCCTTCTGACTACACCCATAGAATTTGAAATACTACTCCCCTCTTCACCTATCCCTTTTTAAGCAACTGATTTCCCTCACCCCTTACTTTTCTTCTTACACCCCATTCTTCTAACTTAGACCCTTCACCCCCCCCCCCCACCCCACTGTATACCCCTTACTGTATACCCCCCACTGTATACCCCCCTTACCCTTATCAGTCTACCCCTCGTTCTACATATTGTTCCCCCTCATCTACTTTCTCTATCCCCTACCCCCACCCTCCTCTCTACACCCTACCCCTTCCTACATAACATTGAAAAGCTCAGAAAATGCTAATTTTGTATTATTGTGTTTATTTTGAAATGCTCTCTTTTCTCTCTGTCTCTCACATTAAATCTCTCTTATTCTTTTTCTTTATTTTTCAAGAAGTTTCACTTCATATATCTATTTGTTTTATATGCAATTTATTTTAAGTTTTTTTTTCTGTTAATTTTGATAGTTTATGGAAAAGTTTTCATAATATTGTATAATTCTTTTTTTAATTATGATCTTTTTAAATATGTTTTTCAATTCAAGTTTCTTTGTTTTTTTTGTCATTAAACATAATTATGTTTGTCTGCATATTTCTGAAATTTTTTTAAAATTATTTATTATTACCAAAACGGACTAAGTTCACCGTTTCAGGCAAACTGAAAAATAATCAAAGATTTTGTTTAACTAATTTTTGTATACGTCTTATTTGTTTGAAGTTTGTCTATATATTTGTTATCAATTTCGTTTCTTTATGTAATGCACGTCTGTTATATTCTAAAATTTATGAATATTTTAATTATTTTTCGTCAATATAATTTTCTTTTAAAGTAAATTTATCAATTTATCAATTTTGTTCATTTCCATAAATTTGAGAATTTTTTGTACATATAATTTATAATTATTTTTTGTTTAGATTTTATGTTAATTTTGCGTATATATTTGGCGACTTTTTTAAGTTTAATTTAAAAATGTTATCTAAGTCCATAATGTATTGTTTTTTTTTAAATTGCATTGGTTTTTTAAATGTTACTATTTTACTATATTGTAGTCAATTTCAAATTGCTTTATTTATTCGTATATTCCGTAAATTTAATTGCAGTTTTGCTTTAATTATTTTTCGTTATTTGAACTTTATAATTTTTATATGATATAGTAGTTTTATTTTTATAAATATCTTTAAATTTTTAACAATTTTCTTTATTATGAGTAAATTTTTTTTTTTTAAATTTCATTAAATGTTTCGAGCATTATTCGTAATATAATTTATTATATTAGATTTTTATGTTTAAACTAGTGGTGGATAATTGAAAAAATTGTTAAGCTATACGTCTAAAAGTTTGCTTCAATAATTATTTCACGTCTGCCAAGTCGAATATGCGAGCACATAAATCTTTGAAATGTTGCTATATCACAGCAAGTTTCTGAAGTAGATTTCGATTTCTTTCATGTACATTTGAGCGATTTTTTCAAATGACTAGATTTTGTTAAAACTACTACTAAAATCGGCTTCTACTGTAAAATATTTTAAATTACTCGATCGAAATGCTTGCTTTGAAATTTAATAACTTTATTTTTTGTTTTTCCTGCTGATGCTGGTTGATTTTCCACTGCTGAAAATCGTAAAGTCTTACAAAATAAGTTAAATTATTGACAAAACAAACAGCTGTTAAATTTTTAATTATCAAACACATCTCTTGATTGTGATTTAAACGCTTTTAGTGATTTTAAAATCGAGTCGCCGAGATCTGGTGATGTAATACAGCTATGACTTCCATAAAAATGTTCTTGTACATGTAGATCAGAACCATGGGGATATATGTAGTGGTGTTGGCGAGCAGCGACTGTTTTGAAGCCGGAGGTTTTCTCGCAAAGGACCGGCGATATTCACTATGCTATTATCAGCATCTTACTCACATGTATGTTAAACTCCGGTATTGAAAAGAAAAAAAGGCCAATCTTTAAATACTACGCTACTATTTGCATTTCACTGCCACCGGGCATGAAACGCTCCATACAAAAACGTTCGACTAAACTTCAAAATGCTTCAAAGTGCTTTATACAGAAACGGCGTGTTCCATCTCCGTTATTTATATCTCCATAATCAGAAGCAACTACACTTTCATTTCTTCAATCCATATTGGATTTTCAAAACGAAATATTCATTAAAATAAGGAGTTGCATTCGAAAATAGTGACACCATGTTTTTTTTTAAAAAATTGGTATTTTTAATAACACTATACACTGACAGATTTCGTTGAGATTTGAAGGAATCGAAGGTTTTAAAGCCCTTCTCCGCCATAGGATAGAATAATTTTCCGGAACACTTTGGTTGCTTCTAGCCGGAGTATGTCCTTTCAGCCCAAGGGTATCTCAAGATGAGTTAATACCATTTGGCCAGTAAGTACAGATAGCCCGAAGACAAACTACCACGTGAAGCTCCAAATACCCAAAAATCCAAAAACTAAACCATTTTTATAAAATGGCTCATAAATTTTTCCGATGGCAAATTTTCCTGTAAATGAAAATTTCAAGCAGATTTCAAAATTTATGAACTTAAACCCTCGATGGTTCTTTGGCCGATCAACTCATTCAGAAAGCTCATATTTTCTACTCCTACGACTGGATGAGGACCAAAACTACTTTGGATTATGTATGAAGCCATCTAAACAAAAAAAAAAAAACAAAAAAAAGAAAAACGTTACTCATCCTCCGGTTCAAATATCAAATTATTTCCGGGACTGGAACTAGAATATCCTTGACGGGAATATGTTTCTGGTATAGTTTATCCTCCCCCTAGCCCAATTACCCAATTTACTGAGTCGTGTAATATGCATATCTTTTTTTATATTTTTTTTTTTTCAAACAATTTCTAAGAAGCAAATCGTTGTAATAAGAAAACGTCGCCGGATCGATTGTTATGGGGTGGTTCGAGGGAGGGTCGTAGAACTGAAAGTAGTCCGAAACCGAGAGTTAAGCTCCGAATTGAAATTGAAATTGACATTCAAGGTTTTCGTTGCGTTATGCTTTATTCTGATTATGTTTTTGAAACCATAAAAATTGATCTAACGGACATAGAGCAGCTTTGCTTATGCCCTTATGTTAAGGGGGGAAAAAAACATTCTATCAAAACAAAGTGTTTAGTCCGAAGCGATATAAGTAGAGTGCGGAGTGTCGTTACACCCTTCAGTTGCTGTAGAAAACGCAAGAGTGGGGAAAAATGAGGGTAGAAGTGTTTTCACTTTTCAGTCTGGGTGATTCTTTTTTTTTGTGGTTCACATCGTTTCCATTATACTAGAAATCATAAGTAGTCTTGGCTTACTTCTTGTAGAATAGCCGGGGTAGTATGTCAATGGACTTAAAAGGATTAAATCGAAAGATACTAGGTCTGTATAAAAATGAAAAGAATTTATCGAGGGGTGGTTGTGCGATTTTGATTTCAGGTATTTAGAATATGAGTGAAGATTTTTAATGGTGTTTTATGAGGTCTACTGAACTGAATTTACTTGAAATGTTAATGGGTTACTCAGTCGGGATTTTCTTTTATGTTGGGTCTCAGTGAATGAATGACGACTTAAAGTCGTAGACTTATTGCAACGCTGAAGTGAAGAATAGTTACTAACAGGGGAGGATACTCTTCAACTTCAACAAAGGAGAAAAGTCATACCGTACATTTATGAATAGACTTTTAATCGTGTTGAGACAAATTGAGCAATGAAGGATTGCTCTACTAACACGAGTCTTACATTTCTTTGATCGACGTCCAAGCAGTATATGACGATACTATTTCGTTTTTCTCAATTGTAAAAAGATAACCATGTAACACCAATAGTCGTGTACATGAAGTACGAACGCTCTGCGAACTATTCCAATTCACTATATAGTAAAGCTTACTTTCGCAAATAGTTGTGAGAACCATAATATGGTAGCAGTCTCAACCAATTTTCAATTGCGGACTAATATAATAATAAATGTCACCTCACTTCCTCTGGCGTTACTAAATTGGTGTGGACTACAACTAAATATAACAACCAACTGGTTGTGGTCGTACAATAATGTTCCAAATATCCTTATTTAGGTTGTCAGTCCTATAGTAATCTATACCGCATGTCAGCATCAGACGCGTTCCGGACTATAATTTGGTTGTGACGACGTTTACCGGACTACACGTTGCGACCAAGAACAATTCATGTTTCTTGAGTAGAGTCGACGTCAATGTAGAAAGTTGTATCCGCTTCAGGTGTGTTCTACACAGAGCTCAACGAATGTACTCGAGATCTGGAGAATCACTACATATGTTGCATAAAAGCGTAGTGTAGTTTCGGCCACCAAAATAGTTTGTATGAAGCGGCATCAAAAATATGAATCTGAGCTATCACGAGCGATTGTGGCGCACGTGTAGCGAGTCTATGTCGAGATCGATCGTAATTTGTTGGAACAGGGCATACGCTACTGTTTACATAAGAAACCAACTTTTAACTTTTAATCATCATCATCAATGGCGCGACAGCCCAAATCGGGCCAGGGCCTGCAGCTTTGAATCAGGGTTCTACAATTCCATCTCTAAATCACTCTCTCCACACTAAACTCCAACAAATTTGCTTCTTCCAATTGTCATAACCAACCCAACCACCACTCTACTCTCTGTGAAAATATAAACTTTATATCTTTAATGGTTTATGCGCTTTAGGTGTTGCATACGGTGGACAGACAGACAAATTGCCGTTCTCGTTTTTGTATGTTTATAAAATTACACAGTACTTACTAATTTTTTTTTTTAAATTTCAGCTCAGTCATAATTTTTTATTATAAAATAATAAAGTTAAAAATTCGAAGTTCTAGCTACTTAGAGACATTGCAATTTTTTAAATTAAATACGATAAGACCGTCGATAGCTCAGTTGGTAGAGCGGTGGACTGTAGAAAGAAAAGAAAAAAATGCTGAAATCCATAGGTCGCTGGTTCAAATCCGGCTCGACGGAAGTCTACGAATTTTTTGGCATTAAATACGACCTATATATTGTCAATTTACTTTTATTCTTTCAATTTCAAAAATTTAAGAAATAATAATTTTAATTTAGAATGTTCGATAGCCGTCGATAACTCAGTTGGTAGAGCGGTGGACTGTAGAAAGTTGTAACTGTAAATTGCCGAAATCCATAGGTCGCTGGTTCAAATCCGGCTCGACGGAAGCGTTATATTTTGGTTTGCGGAATGTCATTGGTTCAAATCCCATAACCTTGTCCGTTAATAATAATAATTATAATAATTTCCAAAACCCCAAACCTAAGTTTGTAACAAATTCCAATTTTACCTTATTATTTTTTTAAGAATAAAGTAGGTATTTAATCTTTTGCTTCATTTTCCGTGTTGGAGTGAAGATCACCGCGCGAAATTAACGATATGACAAGTATAGAACGTGGGTTGTTGCTTGTGAATCGTATTTTTTCCACTTATGTGATTACCCTAACCCCAGCAGCTTATAGCTACTTTTCTATACGGTGCCTCGATTCCAGCCAATCGAAAAATTTACTTACACGAATTAAATCGGAGTAAAATTTTTTAAAGTAAGAGTTTTTGCACTCCAGATAACAAATACAGTGAAAAACATTTTTATTTTTTAAAGTGTTCTATTTAATTTAACAAAATTAAACAATTTCAAACTACTTGTTATCTCTAATCCAAATACTTTAACTTAATTAATTTAATTAAAAAATTTACACAGTTCCGTCGAGCCGGATTTGAACCAGCGACCTATGGATTTCAGCATTTTTTCTTTTCTTTCTACAGTCCACCGCTCTACCAACTGAGCTATCGACGGTGTTAAGAAATGTTGGCCGAAAAATCACCGCCAACGTCTTAACGTTGAGACCTTTCACTTTCGATGGAGGAATTTCATTAACAGGTTTTCGGACCTCTAGAAGACACACTTTATCTGTAAATTGTGTAGGAACTGGTTTCTTTCTGGTACACAAATTTCGATAGGTAGTCTAATAGGTCAATCATAGCAGCGAATTTCGTTCAAGTTGTAGATAAGCATAAGACGCTCTAAATGAATCTCGGACTGGGTGACTTAGCAAAGCTCTTATCTTTAAATTTGCTGCGATAAGCAGATTGATGGCTTCATTCCATTTTTCGCGGTAACTACCTACATAAATGTGCTTTATTAATTTACCTGACAACTTTCATATTTTGATCGCTGATTTGCAAAAATTTAAACAATTTGGGGTTGTGTAGCTACTCTTATGAGGGCAGAGAGTTATACAGTTCTTAGAATGTTCCAAAATGGGGTCTTGAAAAGTATTAGTAAATAGGTATATTTATTTTTCGGGGGAAATTATTTGTTAAAAGACAGCGCCGATACAATCAATCTTAAGGTTTTGGTCTTGATTTGTTTTTCGCTGTAAGAGCAGACGATAGCTCTGAATGAAGTAGACGCTACTTGGAAGATGTGGATCAGGAACTAAACCGCTGAGAGTATAGCGCGATGAGAAACTTTGATTGAAAACTACAGTTAAAAATGTGTTGGTTCAAAAGTAAGATGTTTCAGTACGAAAAGTTGTTTGATTCTATGAAAACTTGCAAAGTTGATGAAAACGAAGAGGGTATCAGGTTGAATTTCAAAGACAGTGCCCTATCCCTTAGATCATCTACAATCTATTGATGGTTTAATTGATCCTATGGGTCAGTTTGATTCTACAAGCAACTATCACTATTGTCAGTGGCGTCGTTAGACATGATTTTCAAGGGGAGGAGTTGATCTTGCTTTGGTTTTGATTTTTTCATTAAGCGATATTTCTGATAAAAGTCAACAATAAAATTAACACTAAAAAATAATAATTTTATACAACAACATTTAAATTGTGGTTGCAACATTCTTACGTTCACGGCCTGTGCAGTCTCCGTTAAGTTTTTTTTTTTTCAAACGCACCCATAATCGATGCATAATTGTTTTAATTTTTTCATAATTCAAAGTGTTTAAATAATTTTGTTCGCTTAATTACCATCGAACATTTAATTCTTTATATAGGAACGGAAGCGTTTTAAACGGAGAATTTTGGTTTCTAGATCTCAGTAAACTCTTAGGCTAGGAGGCTGAAACTTGGAATTTATATCATCGGTATAGAGGATTTATTTGCAAAAAAATTATGATGTAAAATCCATATCTCATAAACTGTTAATGGCACGAAATTAAAACTTGATATATATATCCTATACTAGGAAAAAATACTGAAAATAAATTTTTGAGACGAGGCAGTGGCGTACGGAGGTGGGGGTTGAAAAACTTAAGATTACGATATCTCACAAACCAATTGCTCAAAAAAAAATCCCTTTCTGTATAAAGGTTGATTAATAAAGTTTGCTAAAAGTAAAAACAGTGTAAGACAGATGCTTAAAATGTTTACCAAAAGCAGGCCTACCCTAGAAGAAAAAAAATATTTTAGTGATGAGGGTGGGGGAGGGCGAAAAGTGAAAGGTTGCTTATATTTCAAGAATCTGTAATGATATAAAGCTTGATATATATATATATATGATATAACTTGGTAGTTAAATAGAGTTATACTAGTGGCATGTTGGAAAAATATATTGTTTTTAGAGGTAGTATGGTGCGGGGGTGGCGGATGTTTTTGCTAATTATGGAACGGCTTATGCTAGAAAGTTGAAACTCCGTATGTATACGCGTATATCAATAAGAAAAGTAGTTTTGATTAAAAAAATATCGAATATACATTGTTGTTCGGAAGGGGGTGCAAAAACAATGATCAGTGAAAATTGAATGCATAAATTTTCACGATTTTTGTCGTTTTTCATAATATTGAATTCGTTTTTATTCTACGTATTGTTCATATAAATACTTAGAAAGTGTTTTAAAGATTTTTTGAAATTCGACCCCCTAAGGGGGTATTATATGTAATGTTGTATACTTTTTCATGAATTCTGCCATATCTCTCAGGCCTGACCAGATATCGAGAATCTTTTCAGCTTTCACTTTTACCTATTTTGAAGTTTTTTCTTTTTTCAACCTCTAGACCGTATCCCCGGAATATATCCCAATTATGTAATTCATGTGGTATTTTTGGCAGTGGTGTAAGCATTCTAGCACGACCCTATTCTAACCGCTTCCCGCACTTTTTGTTAGGTTTTCAGTCACATAGAAGCCTACACCGCATCTCAGCATTGAATGCGTTTCGAACTTCTACCGAAAACTCAAGAACAAAATTGCACCCTGCAGTTTTTTTTAGATTAAGTCCCTAGCTGATGAAAAGGGGTTAAATATGTTTTTAACACGTTGAATGCCATGGGGGTCACCGGTGACCGGCACAGAAATTTTGATCCTTTAAATAGCATTGTCAAAATTTTTTACAGAAAGTGTGGCACGCAAAGTGTTAAGAATTCAATATTTCCTAGAACTGCTGATGTGACTAGTTAGTTTCAGGCTGGATGAGATTTTAAAATAGTTGTTCCTGCTACAGATTGCTTATAAAAACTCCTGTAAAACGATGAAGGTTTTTTTTTTGTATTCAACCCGTAAAAGGCAAAAATGAGTTCAGCATGTTTTAATGACTTCCTCAATATTTCTGACATCCGTTAAGATTTTATATCTTTGATTTTGATTTCTAAGGCTGGCCGTACACTGAAAGAGCAAAAACAGTTTTAGTCAAAAACATTTTTGACTAAACAAGAACATGTCGCTGTTTCAATGATTAGTCGCGTGCCTCCAAGGCACGATACTAATCAGTTTTTGACTAAAACAACTGTAGTCAAAAACTTTTTTCAAAATTAGTTGCAAATTGTTTTGTTATTGAGCCCAGTGCCTTGAAAAGGGGTTCAAAATCTTTCCACGAATCATAGTATCTTTTAGAACGAAAGCCTAAAGAGTAGTTTTGTGATTGTTCAATATTCGACTCGAAGCGATAAAGAAAAGATTAATTTTTTTCACAAGTATCTAAATGTCTTTAATGCAGGATAAGATGTCAAATCAAGGTTCTTTGAACCCGTTGCTTACTCGAACGTCAAATAATGTTTTTTTTTATCTATTGATTTTCAACCCCGTATTAGGTATGATGAGGATTAAGTATGTTTTAACGAATTGTTCAAAATCTCATAGGTTTGATGAGTTATAAAATTGAAAAGAATTTTCAATATGATCCATATTCAACTCCTATGGGTTTAAAAAGGGTCTTCAACACGAATTCCTCTTCTCTTTGGCAGTAACAGTTCAGTCTTAATTCGTGGCACTTTTTCTATTTCGAGTGATATGACCAGTTTTAGGACAGCCTATGGTTGATAAAGTGGAATTTCTTGAAGATTTCCTTTCCTTTCACATCCCTCTTTGTAATTGATTTTTCCCCAGTTTTTAATCGGAAAATAGTTTTTAAACCCCTTTTCTCTTTTTCTCATTTCAGAAGCGTACAACAAGCCCACAAAAATGGATTGGACTAAACGAAATTTCACGTTCATATGTAAGACAATTTTGACCGATCAAATAATGTGGCTGCCAATTTGAAATGCGTTTATGATTACTCCGAAACTCAAACAGCACTCAAAAAGAAATAAGAATGACCAGTCGAAAAAATCGCATAATCATAACTATCATCGGATAGAGAAGGATCGAGAGTGTGTGGGTGTGTGTACGTGCGAGGATAACACGCTGCTGTTGGTGTAACACATTGCAAAAAAGTCGTTAATTCAAGTCCGAAACTGAACGACTACAAGCCAACGATTAAGTGTAAATAATGAGTTATTTAAAAGTTCAAAAAGTTAAAATTTTCTAATTCCAATTAAATGCTTGTTTTCAATACGCTACACAAAAAGCAAAAAAAAAAATATTTATTGCAGCACTGTAAGACAAATGGGAAAGACACTGTAAAATTAACTAATAGATTTGATGGTTAAAACACACGTTCTGTCGCTAAATTAAACCCTAGACGTTGTATTTAAATTTGATTTTATTTTTTTCTTGTAATTTCGGTTAATTTGTTTAATTTTGTTGATTTTAGAACCTGTATTTGTTACTTTCCGTTAAAAGTTGTAAACTTAATGATTAAATTGAACTATGTGGTACGTTTACTACTTCGAATAAAAATTCGGACTAATCTTCGAAGTTCCGAAAAAATTACGATTACTATCAGGACTTCCGAAAATAATAAATATTACTTTTCCGAAATAAATTTCGGATTTATCTTTTGGAGTAAGAATTTTCGGAGTTGAAAATTTTCGGAATTTAGTGATAAAATCGGTTCGAACTGCTGCTATTGCTGCTGCTTGTACACAAATACGGTAGATGCATGAATTATTTTTTTCTTGAGTATGGGATACGAAATCAATAAATTGAAGGACATCATCGAGACAACGACAAAACGATCTATTCAACGCCAGAAATAATATCCGTAAAGGCTGAGAGTTCTTGTTGCCGTTTGATTTAGCACGCTCCTTAATGCATGAGTCCTTTTTTTCTACTCTTGAAGTGCAGCCTTAGTGTTATTACATGCTTTGTTCGATTGGTTTTTTTTTAAATGATTGAGGAGAAAAGAGACATTCTTATGAGCACTTTGTTCCGACGACAGCTAGAAACAACCGATATAAATTGCGATAGCAAAAGAGTATTTAAATGAGAAATTGGACAATCGAGTATCGATTTAAAGGAAAAAGAAATTTTGAAAAAAGCGCATACCGAACGCCATTCGAATCCGAAATTTGATTTTTTCCTTTATTTTATAAAATAAATGTTTAAAGAACCTGTTAGACGTGGTAGTTTGAGATCCCTGCGAAGTGCCCCATTGCTTAGCGCCGTATTGGAGAGTACCTTGTCGCTTACACGTATCCACCCGATAACATCATTGGACTTACCTGGCGTTGAATTTGATGTTGAATCGTGTAATAGTCCACCGCTACGGAGTGCTGTTGGGGGTTCGACACAAGAACCGTCACTAATGGGAAGAGTTGGTCCGTCATCCATACGACATTCGGAACATAAGCGTAGTATACAACACAAACGGTAGGTAATTTGAAAATTGGATTTTGAAAATTTAGTGCAATTGGCGCCCAATGAGCTAAGGGATTTACCGAACTTGTTTCCAGCGAATTTCACGGTTGTTTTTTTCGCTGGAAGGGAATTGGTTATCCCAGTGCGGCTTATTGGGGCTGAGATGTACGCGTGGCTTTCGTTTCACTTAACTGACTGTTTGGTTCGGTTTAATGGAGCCACAATTGATTGAAATTCGTTATAGTGATAATCATAAAATAATAACAAAGTAACTCAGTTTAGAGCAGAGTTAGTAAAGTATAAAGAAGAAATAGTTTCGCTGAGCTCTTGCACCTATGGCCTAATACACTGTTTCTCACACTACAGTTCACAAGTAAATAACTCTAAAGGACATGGGCGTTTTAATCCATATGCACCCTTTCCGCGATGAGATGTAATTCCGCCTAAAAAAAAATCTTGTAACTTGGGTTGAATTCTGGGACCAGTTTAAAGCTTAGGATCCATGCAAGTTACTATGCAGTTTCAAAATTAAAAAAATTAATTTTCAAATGGTGGCTCGGCTTTTAAATCTCTACTGAAGGAGTTTGTAGTAGTCAAATGACTTTCGACATCATCGATGGCGCGACAGTCCAAATCAGGCTCTGGCCTCCTGACTTTAAGCGATTAATCCCGCGATCCATTGCCAACCATTTAAATTTAGAGCCCGAAAGATATCGGCGCAATTCATATTCAACACCTTTACCTTTTTAAGGGGTGATTTTAAAAAATCCGGAAATTAGATCTTTGGCGATTATGTGAATAGAAAAATGTATCATACCTGAGAGGCCTTGCTCAGAAGGGCGCAAGCTTCACTTTTTGTCTACCTACTATGAGGGTGCCCTTGTACCGAAGTCTAAACGTAATGAATTTCGTTTGGTTTAAATTCAAGCCTCTCTCTAATGAATACAGAATTCAGTCAGTACTGAAAATTTTCCGGTTTAGTGCTGGTTTTTTTCAGTATTCAGAGATGGCAGAGAATTCTCAAAAAACTATGTGGAAAACGATATGAATTGGGTAACTTATCAAACCTGAGATACCTATATGGGCCGTTTATTTTGAAATATTAAGATAATAATGTCTATAGATTAAAATTTCCTTTGGAGGTGCAGGAAGAACGTACTCGATTTCTTATTATGTTTATCTTTTTCCTAAGAACCATTCAAAAATTAATGTGATCAAAATTTCAAATTCGTAGCTTGAAGCGTTTAAAAGCTATCGGAAAATGTTGTTGATCACATGTGCTAAAGAATGTTTACTAGAAGGAGTAAAAGAAATTGCTGACTAGTAATCTCAAACTTTATTTTCACTTAAAACGAACTTAGCCTTACAAACTCGACCAGACATCTAGATTTAAAATTGCAAAATTCTAGATCAATGCGTTCTTGAGTTATCGTGCTAACGGGCAGACAGGCAGACAGGCAGATGGAAGGACAGGCGTCAGGCGGATTTGGACCTTTTGGCCATAAATATACAAAACATAATTTATAAGTTTTTTTGGTTCGAGGCTCGGTTTTATGCAGTACAAACTTTTGGGCTGGATTAAAATTCTCTCGGTTTTCAACTTCTAGCTCTCAAATTTTATCTAGAGTATAAAAAGGCAGTTGTATCGGCCTAAAAATATTACCCGTTTAATTAACGATTCCAAAAGGTTTTTTTTGTGGACTTATCCAGGACAGCGTAGGTTAGAAAATTATATACAAAATAAATAAAGTAAAACAACTTTAGAGAATTTATCGCGAATTGCTGCCATATTTCCATGCCATATTTCTCTACAGAGAAAAGCACCAAACATTTATGATGTTTTCAATGTAAATTTTTATTACTACTCTGATCTAGACAATTGCACAAAAAATACACCTAATAATTCATAAATTTTGAAAGTGGGGCAAGCCTATTTAGGCATAATAAAATCTTATTATTATTATTTGGAAGCTAACTCTACAAGCAGGCTTAGAGAGTTAACTGGGTAGCACTGGCTGCTAAGGCCTTCGGCTTTTATTTTGTGTCAACTTAGTATGTCCTAATCTTAATCTGGTGATAACTTTGTGTTCGAGCCTAGTTAGTTCAGGGGGAAGTTTGGTTCGTTGTGATTCGGGATTTATAAATTAATAAAATTTTTATTTTTTAGCCTGCACTGAAAACACTTTTACTAATAAACTATAATAATAAATAATAATAAACTTACATTATCTAATACCAAAAATACAAAAAAGTTTTATTAGTACATACTTACCAATATTTTAAAATTGATTAAACCTTTAAATATTTCGCAATAACAAAAATGGACTTGTCCAAATAATAATTAATTTTGTTTTGCTAAAATTCAAACCCATTTTCATTTTTGATTTTCTTTCTCTCCTGTAGCTCAGTTCTGTAACTTATGAATGAGAAATTTCTCACCAAAAAGTCAAAATGGGGACGAATTAATGCAGTTTTCTCTCTGTATTCTCACCAAATGAGAAAGCACGGTACTTAACTACGCATTTGGCAATCTTTCATTTTCATTTGGTGAGAATACAGAGAGAAAACTGCATTAATTCGTCCTCAATTTGACTTTTTTGTGAGAAATTTCTCACTCATAAGTTACAGAACTGAGCTACTGAATACAGAATTCAGTCAGTACTGAAAATGCTCCCGTTAAGTGCTACTCCGTATTCCAAGACGGAAGAGATTTCTTATTCTGAAAACTTTACCTTACAGGGGCATTTCTGAAAGGTCATATCTGAAGTGTTTGTGTACACCTGTCGCGACGTCTGGGTTGGACAGATTAACCAATTCTTTTGGTTTACTAGAGCCTACGACTTCTACTCTATGAGATTTTCATTCGTATTTCTGAACTTTTAAATTGCGATATACCACTGCCAAATTTTCAACATCCACTACAAACTGGCAACATTTTCGAAAAATTTTCCTCTAGAAAATCATGACTGTAATTTTTCAGCCAAATTTTATTTTCCGCATGTGATGAATTCGTCTAGTCGTGACACAAATTCTTTTGTATGTCCTTCCAATTGGCAATCGCAACTATCTTCCAGTCGTTTCGCGCAAAAAAGGTCTAGGACAAGCCGAGAACGGAAAGCAATAAAATTTGCCAATCAGAAAAACCTCTTCGCAAACTATTTTCGAATGCAAGTCTAACTTTAAAGTTTTCCCTTGTATTTTCCTGCACGCCCACTATACGAACTACTGCTGTAGGAGCAAGCTGGTTGGCAGAAATCTTGGCGTTGAAAAACTTCTCAACTCTTATGTCCCTGAACGTCTTTTCAAGGCATCAGCCAGGAAAAACATTCACCAAGTTTGATAAATTATCCGTTGTAAAAATGGTCGGAACGTGGACAGGTATATGGTGCGGGTGGGCATAGAACCTAGTTACCATTTCATAGGTATGACACGAAGCGAATCGCAGCTGTAGTCCGTGCTAAGCACTCAAAAAGTAAGGACACCAACCCCCTTCAAACGATCCTATCGTCGCATAAGACAAATTGTTTTGCGCTATTTCGTCCGTCTTCGTTCTTGAAACGTGTGACAAAACTTGGTCGACGGGTAGCTGCCGCAAAATGCTAAAACGAAATATATTCAACCTTGCCCGGAAAATGCCGGAAAATGTCTTGATGGCGTGGCGTAGCGAAACTATGAAACTATTACGGGGAGGCAAAGTATACTTAGATTCTAGAATATAGCGGTGACTTCCAAGTACTCTGAAAGTACTCTACTGCTTAACCCGATTCTCACCTCATCCGTTCAATACGTAACCTTTGCGCTGAACTCCTTTCAGTTCAGTAGTGCAGCAGTAAAAGGTATGTCATGAACAAATTGGTAAAATGCTGTCAAATCAATGCTGGAAATTTTCTTCTTTCATTCGAAATGGAAGCAATCGAGGTGGCAGTAAAATTGTCGGCATATTAAGGGAAGGTATTAAGGTCGAATACCTGCATGACGTATACTGCATTCGGCTTGGGGTATAGTTGAAGTTGCATAGACTACTCAAGGAAGAATCGGACGAAAATTTATGAGTTACAACGTTGTTTGGGGTGCACGGGGGTTGGCAGAAAATCCAAACATAATTTCAATCTGAAATGGAAAAAATGGTTTACGAAAAAAAGGAACTGCAACGAACTAAGTATACATCGCCAATTATGCGCGAAAGTTTTGGGGTAATAGGCATTCTGAAATAAAAAAAATAACAACTAAGTAGTTAGCTTTTTCAGTTAAAAAGACTTTCGAATTGTTACTTCGAGTTTAAAAAGTAAAAAAGTACTGGAAATTAATTGAAGAACTTTGTTCAAATTGATAGTAAATTGATAATAAGAGCAACATGCTTGGTCGTTTCTGAACTAGCTGCATCTACATAAGATGAAGAGTACACTCAGTACCTCCTGTATAGGTTTAAATTTCAGTACTGTGTACTTCACAGTACTGAATTTTTTCAATACCTACACAGTGTGTAGGTATTCAGTACTGTATAGGTATTGAAAAATACAGGCTACATAGTGCTGCCCTTGATTTGTGTGGAGTCGAGTGGAGTCCTAACACTAATTGAATGAATGCTTTTGAAAGGTACCACTACCATTCCGGGCTCCTCACGTATAAACTGGAGCCAAAAAATTTGATCTATCTTCAAACTTATGTGTTGCTATTTTTACTGTTTTGCTCCAAATTTTAAATTCGTTATACTACTTATAGGTACATACTATGATAAAAAAAAAAGTGTAGATTGGTAAAGTTTGAATGGCGCATTATTTCTTCATTCTTTTCTATCCTTTAAAAAATTCTGAACCGTGAATTAGTTCGTACTTGTGAAAACATGTTCGAATAATTTGAATTACTCAGAAGAAAAATGGTCAAGAAATCCTGAAATTTATTTTCAGGTGACAGTATGAGAAGTCGGTTGAAGTAAAAACCAATTCGGTATCATACCCAATTTTTTTTGGAGATTAGAAAGAGGGACTGTGCGTTGTCTGATCCTAAATGTATGAAGAATGAAGTTAATGAAGATATCAAAATTATTTGTACACTTTGAAATAATTTAAATTTTAAATTTGAACTACATATAAACAATAAATGACAACTTTGCCGTATTATTTACATAAATGCTTTTTGTTCACATAAATTATTTTTTTGGAAGGAATAATTTTCCGGGTAAAAAGGTAAAAGGTTCCGCGAAAACAGTCAACAAACCGAAAATTATTTTATGTCATTATACATATTTTTGAATTAGAATTTGTTGAATTTATTTTTATGAATGTGTAAAATCGTCCAACCTCTTCGAGAAGCTCACATACAAATGTCTTAAAACTGGACTGGCGAATTCCAGTTCACCTTAGTGATCGCGAACGAACTAGTTCTCGAGTCGTCGCGAACTAGTTCGTTCTTATAGTTCGCAGTTCGCGAGAAAGAATGGATAAATGGTTTAGAGAAATGTGATGACATAAAAAAAGGTCTTCACTTCCGTCGCGAAGGAACTAGTTCCTTTTTTGAAGTTCGCAATTCGCTACACTGAATGTGAACTAGTTCCTTCATTTCACTTATGGGGTCGGGCTTCCAAACTAGTTCGTCCACGAACTACACAAGTACGAGTATACGTGAAACATGCGAATATTATAAACTCATCATATTTTAATCGTCCACGAGTATCAGCAAATGCGTTGAGTTTGAACAAAATTTAGTGAGAACTTCATTCAGCCTGCATACAGACGTCTTTGGATTATTTGTTTTAGCACACTATAAATCAAGATACTTTTTAGTCAAGAAATTTCATAGCCCAGAAATAGAAACTTTACACGAATCTGTATTTCTTCGAGTAGTTCCTGCAAAAGTCCTGAATTCGTGTTCTTGTTGTATTAACAGGGAACACGTTGAATATCAAACAATAATTTTTCATCACTTGAGTTCAGGTACAGCTCAAATAGCTATCATACAAAGGACATGAAAAATTTTGGAGTAAGAGACTACTCATCATACAGCCTGTAGGCCTGATTGACCTTTAGGGATAGCGTCCATAAAAGTTATTATTAAAATTTGTGATCAAACCATTTGCGTAATGTGTTCAGAGCATGTTGCGATAGTAGTCCAAAACTTTTGCATTCGGTTGTAAAGCTTAGTCAAATTATGACCCAGAATTGTCTTACACATATCCCGAAATTGCCCCAAATTAAGTAAAAACAACCCCTACGATTATCCTCAAAGTTCATCAGAAGTAAAAAATTTTATGGAATAAACCCCACTGATTGGCATACAACCATTTTTTCAATTATCCCGTTCGAATTTCACAAGATTACATTAAGCAAGAATCTACCCTCGATTAATTCCCTAATGTAGCTATATCGTTGTTCTGCCTCCTATTTATTTATTTTGTCCACAGCCTTGCAATTGAAAATCAATTAAAGGTATAAATTTACTATCACTGCAAAACCTTGAAGTATAGAATTGAATTTATTCAACTACCCTCTCATGGAGGGGGCGAAGGACGAATGATGAGTCCGGAGAAGAAGGTATCCGAAAGACTATACAAGTACTTGACTATAGTCAAACGTCGTCTTTATGTCAAGTGACTCTATAATATGCCTCCCACCTGCATCCTCTAGCGTCCATATCGTAGTCCTATGCCAAGAACTATGGGCCGGGGCTTGTTATTGTGATAGCTAGAAAGGAGGCTTAATCGGAGGGATGAAGTGTGGAGCCCTGATGGTTTGGGTAATGGCTATAGTACTCTTCTCTCATCGTTTGTGCGGCGGAATGACCTACAAAATAAACTGCTTGTTAAAAATGGAAGAGAAGTTGATAATTTGCATATCGCATAACCTTATAACAGCTTTGGCATTTATTCGGTACAAATAAAAAAAAAATTTATATATTGGAGATGAAGTGGGGGTGGTAAATATGTAGAGGAGGCAACTAACAAACAGTCCACCAAATAGAAGGTGTTGAAATCGATGTGGAAAGGGAAATCAAAAGCGGGCGGTAAACGAAGGGTTGTAAGAGATAGCTTGGCGCGGAATATGACGATGGCATGGTCCTGTTTTGTACGGCAAATTTCCGTAAACTGGAGGTTTTATCGATCACAAGCATGCAGGCTTCTGGAAAGGATCAGAGAATTTTGGCTCCAAATGATTACCACAATTTATAAACAATATGTGCTTTAATTCGATATTTTTTCAACCAATTTCCGGCGAAGAGAAAATTTTCATAAAACACTATTTCCTGTATCATGTTCCTATCTGTAGTGAGGATGTAATGTCCTACGTAATCTATTGTAAAGAGCAATCTTTAGCAGGAAATTGCTGTCTACAATACTTAATGCAATTTGTAACAATAAGTTCTTTTGTGGATTTACTGCAGCAGCCAATTCTTTTTTCCTACGTCCTGTCAGATGCTCGCCCTGCAGTATCACTACGGACAGAGCTCCAACAAGTGTAACCTGTCTGAAACCAAATCTAAATCGCTGGTCACTAGAGAGGTAGGCTCTTAATGGGGGAAAGCGGTAGTATATGATTTCACGAATTCCGCCACATTTCGTAGATTTGATTAAAACGAATTGATTTGCACTTCCACGGGCTCTGTACTTAGTTGACTAATAAAAAAATTTCAGAATATTTCTATATCCGGATCTTAAAGGATGAAGAGGAGCTATAAATGGTTTTACGAATTTCGCTACGTGTCTTAGGTGTGATTAAATTTTGAACAAGTTTTGCTTCCGCAGGTCTTTTATTTCTATAAAAGTTGTGTCTTACAAGGAATTACCTTCTCTATTGGCATAATTAAATTTCCAAAAAAAAAACTATTCTTGAAACGATCAAAGCAGAATTTCGACTTCGATGCATCGTGAACTGTGACCCTGAATTGTAATTGGTGTTTGTTTTAAAAAGCAGAATAAAATGAAAAGAAGATAATATTATAACTATAACTTGGTCTTCTGAGATATTCAAGGATAAAGGACTGAATCGTTAACAAATTTAATTTTTCCACAATACTTCAACAGTAAAAATAGCAAGAAAGTGCTGCTCTGAATAGTTTCGTTTTTAGATTTACCTAGTTATTCCCTGTGACCCCCTTCCGAACACACACGAATATTCGAAAATTTATTTAATCTATATTACTATTCTAGTTGATTTACATATACATACCAGGTTTGAACTTTTCAGCATAAGCTATTCTAAGCACCCCACCCTCGTGCCTTACTACCCCTATAAAAAAATATATTTTTTCAACACGCCACAACTGCTCTATCTAAATATCAATATTTGAACTTTTTATTATAATAGGCTCTCGAGATATAAGAATCAGAACCTTTCCCTTTTCCACCACCCTACTGTCATCCTCACCCTTAATATTTTCTGCAAGGATTCTATTAGACCTAATTTTGGTAAAAATTTTAAACATCTATCTTACACTGTTCCTGAGATATGAAAAGTGAATTTTTAGAAAAATTCTAATCTCCACCACTTTCATACTCCACCGCCCCTTGAAAAATTTTACTTTCAGCGGAATTTATTTGTCAACATTTCTACACAAACCGAATCTCTTTTTATCTCGTGTGGTTGGTTCGTGAGATATCATAATCTAAAGTTTCCTCCCCGCTCACCGTATATCACTGACCACTCTCAAAAATCCGATCCATTCTCCTAGTGTATTTAGATATATTTCTTAAGTCTTAACTTCGTGACACTAACCGCTTAGGAAAAAATCTGCCAACAGTCTGGGCGCAACTGTATTATTTTTCCGGCAGAAGTTCAGAACGCGTTCAATTCGGGGATGCGGTGTATGTTACTATGTGACTGAAAACCTAACAAAAAGTTCGGGAAGCGGTTAGAAAAGGGTGTAACATATGAATTAAATAATTGGGTCATATTCCGGGATGCGGTCTAGAGGTTGAAAAAAACAAAGCTTTAAAATAGGTGATTATTAAACAAGCCTGAAGAAGTGAAAAGATATTCGATATCTGATCAGACCTGAGAAACATGGTGGAATTCATGAAAAACCAGTTTACACCCTCTTAGGGGTCGAATTTCAAAAAATCTTGAAAACACTTTCTAGGTATTTACATGAAGAATCGGTAGAAAAAAAATGAACTCAATATTTCGAAAGACCTAGTAGATATGACGAAAATCGTGAAAATATATGCATTTTATACTAACCGATATATTTTTTTTGCCCCCCCCCCCTTCTGAACGCCAATGAATATTCAAATTTTTTTTTATCAGAATTACTTTTCTAGTTAATTTTCATATACGTACCGAGTTTCAACTTAACAGCATAAGCCGTTCTAAAGTTAGGAAAAACACCCCCCACCACCGTACCATACTACCCCTAAAAAAAATTCTATTTTTCCACCATGCCACTACTATAGCTCTATCTAAATACCAAACTTCAGCTTCCTATCATTAAAGATTCTTAAGATATAAGCATCGAAACTTTTTCTTTTTCACCCTTCCCCACCCTCACCCTCTACACCCACACCCCCAAACTTTTTTTCCCTACTAGGGTTCTATTAGGCCTACTTCTGGTAAAAATTTGAAGCAACCATCTTACACTGTTATTGAGATATGAAACGTGTTATTTTTGAAAAATTCTTATCCCCTCCACTTACGTACTCCCCCGCCCCCTTCAAAGATTTTACTTTGAGCAATCTTTATTTATCAAGCTTTGTATCCAAACCGAATTTTGTTTTTCTGGTGCCACTGGTTTGGGAGATATTGTAATGTTAAGTATTTCAACCCCCACCCCTGTACGTCACTACCCCCACCCAAAAATTTTATTTCAATCTTTTCTCCTAGTATAACTACAGATATTTGTTAAGTTTTAATTGCTTGCTATTAACGGTTTAGGAGATATGGATTTTAGAATGTGTCGATCTCGACTTTTTTGCGTTTCGGACGCATTGCTTCCCCCTCCACTCCCACACCCCTTCACCCATATCTGTTTTTTTTTTGCAAATGGGTCCATTATCAAAGCTCTATAGAAATTCTAAGTTTCAGCCTCCTAACACAAGCGGTTCCTGAGATCTAGAAACCTAAATTTTTCGTCTAAAACGCTTACCCCGCCTTCCCCCTTACACCTCCTCCCCTGAAAATAATGTCAATTCAAGGGGTCCACCAAGTCTATTCTTAGAAAAAAATTTAATTTAATAGCTCCACTGGTCTGAGAGCTACGAGCCTTCAAAGATTTTGGGGCGGTCGACGTACGGCGTACAGACGGAGTGATAATTTTTATTGCTTTTTTCGCGTCTACTAGTCATGAAACGTGGACAAAAAAATTTTGAGGGCAGCAAATTTTTTTTTTTTAAAAATCGATAACAATACTGTATTATTAATAATACAGTAAAATGAGTTTTAGAATGTCTCACTCTCGGCTTTTTTGCGTTTCGGGCGCATTCTTTTTCCCTCCACTCTTTATCAAAACGAAACTCTCAAAACTTTTATCAAATATTTTCATTTCTAGGGCATGACTACTCTCTTTTGTAATGTCCTATAAAAAGAGGGAAAATTAAAGTAAAGTATTAAATAAATCAAATTGTTCGCTTTGAATGCAAATATTTTGGTTACAAAGCAACTAAGGCTTTTTTTTATCAAAATTGTTTCTGTTAAATTCCAATGCGGTCAAATAAAAAAAAAAATTAACATATTTTTTCAAGATTGATGTTGAACGGAAAATTTTCATCCCGAATACTTGGTTTCAAACTCACCACTGGTAGAAACTGTTACCTATTCGAAATACTACTTGACTAAGTTTATATGAAAATATCGGTTTTGTAGTCTCATATGCGAATAGTATTCTTCAAGTTTTGACTTCAAATTTTGATATTTTGACAAATAACTATGATCTTTGATTATTGGAGTCAAGTGGTTCCTTTTGACAAATTTTTTACACTGGCAAAAAAAAGAACCTTCAATTCGTTTACAAACTGGCATATGAGTATTAAATTTTGACTTCAAACATTTTGTCAAAACAATGGCACTCAAATTTATTTTCTTGTCAATTTTTCTTAGTCAGCCACTTGACACCGTGCCACACAGTCTAATTCAAGTGTAATAGCCAATCACTCTAAAACTTTCCGAAATTCAGACCTACTGAATTTTTACATAAATGGCACCAACTATGTTCAACAATGCAAACAACTAAATGATTGCCCTACAAAAGCAAAAATCATACTCCAGAATAAAAAAACACAACCCCCTAGTCTCGGGTGTGTAATGTACAGAACAGAAAAAAAAATAACAATAATACAATGGTATAATTGCGCCATACAAGATAAAAGATGGTGATGATGATGTTGATGATAATGTCCTACCCATCCCAAACCGTTTTTTTCTTCTCCCTTACGTTAAACAAAAATTGAAGACAACCTCCCGCTTGGTAGTTCATAACTAAACTAATGCCACATTAAAATCACTGTAGTGGTATGCGTTAAAAATTTTGTTCCATTTGTCATTTGGGACATATTTGCATAAGAAATTTTCTGCATGTAAGACACGTTTTCGAACAAATGGATGGAAATCTGTTGGTAGTTCAAGCAACAGGACACAGCAGGGATTTTGAGTTGTTCTTGTATGTAGTGTAGTATGTAGTGGCATCTATTTCAATTCCCAACAAACAACGTGTCCTTTTTTTACTTATTTTCGTTATAGTGGAACCTGCTATACAATACCAGTAGAAAGCCGAGCCTAAAATGTTGGTCAACCATATCCAGACTGAACGAAGGATCAGGCCAGCCAGTGACATATGATTTGTAATAGAGCCATCATACATTCGTCCTTAAGACAATAGACCTGGCATTTTTAGCTTGGATCTACTAGTCGTGTATAAAACGTCCTATAGTCGGGACATTTAGATAATGTCCTGAGTGAAATTATTTGTAGATGATTCAATGCGGATGTCCGATTGCGCTCCATATATATGTCATGGCTAATAGTTCGGTTCCTTCCTAAGGATATTGTGATTCTCCTTATGGTCAATTAGACGGTAGGTTTAAAAGGATGCCCCAGCGGAAGAATTGGAGCATGTACAGTATTCAGGGACTCTGGATGGCGGAATTAATAATGGTAAAGGTCTGCATAGATAAACAGCACAAGGGCCTATAAATGATCCTTGGGGGACGCCGTTGACAGCAGCATACATCAGAAGAGGAATAGAGTGATGAGACTTTGCTGCTTCATCGTCATGTCATGTCGTTATTATTAAGACCACCACAACACCCCATACCCCAAATGCCCACCCCTTGTCATGTTCCGAATAGTGGATGATGTCCTTCGTGATGTCATCTCATATATGGGTGGGTGGTTCCGGTAGTTTTGTTGTTGTTGATATTTTTTTTCGTTTATGATGTAAATGGAGATTTGCAGTCTGAGTCTATTATTGTGATGTTTCGGGATGGGAAAAACAACAAGTAAATTCTGTCCGGTTTGAGTCATTATCCTTTTAATCATCAACATTAACCATTTTCAGTAGTACTTCGCTCCTGTACATGTATTTCAAGGCTGGATTCGAATTGGACACAGAATTTCCATACGTCTTACCTTGTCCTTATTTAAGGGTTGATTTTTCGTTGCCAACAATTGTGATTGCAATCGGGAGGCAAAAGAGAAAAACGGGGGAAAAAACACAAAATCAGAGGAAGGGTAGAAGAAGAAAAGCCTATAACACAGCCCTGCCCCCATCTGTTCAGGATATCATGTACACTAGTGCGAAAGAATGTTCACTTCACATTTGAATGTCGTCATTCCGTTGGAAGTTCTCGAGGTCTTCGAAGTCGAGTATATATCAGTCTGCACAAGGCTCTTTGTATCGCAATGGATTTTTGGTGCCCCCGACCCCGATTTCTCCGACATATCATCACCCACACCACCCTTGCTTCTCAACCCCTCGATTTATCGTAACATGTACTCCTCTGTTTTGTGTTTTGTCAACAAATCGGTCTAAAATTTCCGAACAAGAATACTACCGTATGTACTTATATGGACGATAGTGTGTCCTTATGGCATATAGTAGGCTCGTCTGCACTTACTATCCAGCACAAGAAAATATCAAACTAACACTAGAAGGACGAACAAGAAACTTTTTTTTTAAAACAAAAATGGAATCACTAATCAGAGTCAGTTGGATATTCGTACTATTGCACGGCGTTGGGGATCGCATGTATCCACTATCAGACTTAATTTTTTCGACTAACGACTAAGATGTCGGATTAATCTTGTTCTTAATTTTGAGAGTGAACGGTGCTTAGCAGTTCGATTGTGCTAAGATTCGAATAATAATTTGTGAACAATATGGAAATTTGTGAAGGGTGTGGGTCCCGCGTGGCTAAAATTTAACTTGTGATTTAGTTTGCACTTTAGGGTAAATTGAACGGATTTGTTAAGTGTTTTGGCGAGTTAAAGAATATTATTCAGTAATCAGTAATGTTAATTATATTTGTAGAAATTCAGAACAATATTGGTAAGGCGAATAATTTATTTTTTTAAATTTTGCTACCTTTTTTTAAGCCACCTGTTAACGCTATATAATTTATATATGTAAATTTATAAATATTTCCAAGACAAGATTTTTAAAAAAAAAATTGTGTTCGTAAAAACAGTTTTTTATGGCAATAATTTTCAAATTTTTTTCATTTTATTATAGGACAGAAAACTTTTAAAATCGAAACTGTAAGAACAAACGTGTATTGTGGGTGTATGCTATAACTTTTTAATAATAAAGTTTTGTTAATGATCAGAAATTACCATCAAGTTTTCTGTACTCAAATTTCAGGAGTACCTAGTATATCTCAAAAAAGGCATTAAAGTCTGTTTGACCGCCGTAAACACCATCAGTCCTTTGAAAGCTCCTCGCAGTTCACAAACCCATTGTGCTGTTAAACTAAAATTCTTTTAAAGAATTGATTGGGTAGTGACATATGTAGTTGTGATAGGTTGCTGAGAGGTACTGCATATAGGGAGCTGCTTACCCAAGAATGGTGAAACTTGCAATTCATTTACAGTTAGTAATGACATTTAAAAAAAAACCATCCGTAACCTTATTATTTTGTGGCTAGAAGTCTGGAACACGTTTAATGCTGAGATGCGGTGAATTTTACTCGAAATTTCTGTCAATTTTAATAAATTTGACTTGTAATCCTACTGACACAAACAAAATGTTATCTTACTGGTATAATTGGTTCGATAGATATTTTAATGCAACGCTTTTTACCATCTACCCTTCCAGCCAACTCCCTTTTTCCAAATTATAGTCCTTGTCTAGGGTCCTAGCATCCCCTTATACAAGCACAAAGTTCAAAGCTTTTGATATCAACCCTTCAGGAGATATGGATTTTAGAGAAATTCGATCCAAGCATTTGGGACACATTCCCATAAGCGGTTCCCGAGATTTGGAAACTAACATTTTTCGTTTAAAATATTGCTCCCCACCCCAATTAAAAGTACCACTCGTAGAGATTCACCTCATCAACACACGAACAAAATTGCTCAATAATATATGTAAGTGTTCTTGAACTATTCGTCCTTATACGCTTTTGCGTACAGCATACACTCATTTTAACAGATAGCGCAATTTTTTTATATCCGTGGATATAACAATAAAATGTTAATTCAGCAAATTCAATGCTATAAATTTATTTACCAACACGTACGTTTTCACGAATTCCGGCATATCTTTTAGGTCTAATGAGATATTGATTATGCCTTTATTTTCAGTTTCTCTTTGTACACTTTTCTTTCCTTAAGGCTGTATACCGAAAATTTCTGAAGTAAGTTTGTTCGCGATTATATGAAAAGCATGGAAAATAAATAGCCAAATCGATCTTCAATCACAGATTTTACGGAATTCGTGAAAACATATATAAGCATTGACTCACAAATCACAGAATTTACGGAATTCGTGAAAACATATGTAAGCATTCACTCACAAATCATATAACGTGAGCTTAGATGGTTATATGGGGAGAGGGTTTAAGTCAAAACCACCTTAAGAATTCATCAGACCTAGAAGACATGACGGAATTTTTGAAAACTTATTCGACCAATTTACAACAACTTTGGGGATAAATAGTTAGGTATTATACAAAAAACAATGGTCGGGGTAATATTAGACCGAGACGTTTTTTATACCCAGTTTGAAGCTGTGAAGCCGGCCCTGAGATTTAGAGAGTTGTTCAACATACATATGTACATGAAAATTTTCAAAATCTGCGTGGGACACTTGGGAATGTTCTTTGTAAGCCGAGAGTTCGCTATATCGAGAGTCTACTTTGTAAAGATCGATGTAAAAAAATTTGCTACCCTCAAATAAGATATTTTCACGTTTCATCGAAAAAGTTCGTCCGTCCGCCGAATATGATCGCCGTACGCAAACATCTCATGCTATGATTTAAAATCTGATCAAAGTCTTGTCATGGCCTAAGCCTACTTCAACGTTTCTAGATTTGTATAAGATATTGTCACTTTTCTAAAGAGGTTTTTATTCTAAAAAAAACAAACCACTAGTCCATTATTAAAAATTTTGCTCCTTGAACAGATTTACATTGTTCATACACATGTTTAGTCAAAAAAGCTATACAAGAATCTGTGAAAACACCTAAATGTTTATCTGGCGTAATACAAGAAATATGTCAAGTAAAACTTCTTAGTACCTAAGAAACAGGCATTAATTAGTTATTCTCCCGGAAGTAGCTTACGAAAAGGCTGTTCTATCTCGCTAAATCTATGAGTATTTTTCTGAAAAAGTTAAAACCGCGCAAATCAGCATTTTATGGTTGGTTCGAATTATTCACTGGCGTGACGAAAAATTCGATGACTAAATTTTGTCTACAGCTATAAACAGAGGAAATGTCTTTTATACCACTGATCTGATACCAAAGCATCAATTAAGTCCAGCAAATCGGTAATAATTCTACCACGAATAAAATAGAATCACTCCTGTACCTATCCCTTGACACCAACAAATGAGGAATCTATGACTCAAGTGTCGTAACAAATATCGAAAATATATTAAAAATTTTTACGTTTGCTCCGTGATAATATTATCGCAAGTAAGCCAAAAGTTGACACAATCATTACGTAGATCATCTCATTTTTTAATGCAGATAGGAGAGACAGGCAGGGGTACTACTAAAGAAATGTCTGGAGTGAATGCGTTTTGCGATATGTATTATAGGCAGTGGTTTATTGATCTGGTCTATCCATATTAAAAGGAAATTTGGTTAATCTAGCAGCCAACTTCCGTGAGAAACTTTATTATCTGGCAATCACAAAGGAGTAGAGTGTAAACTGGATGGTGTCACACCTCATAAACATATCCATATCCATATCTTACGAATACAGTAGCCCATTCGCCTAGCTTTTTCACATCCGTATTCAAGCGGAATTCGGGCGGAACTCTTTTCCTTTTCCCGGACTGAAACATTCGGAAGTCGAAAGGAACAGTTTGAGTTTGTTATCAGGAAGTGATAAAGGATCGAAAGTCAGTACTCCATCTGTGCTGAAGGGTTCAGAAGGTGAATCCATGTTCGCAAATTTGTTGAATTGTTGTCCTGATCCTCGATGCCGAAAGTAAACGGATAGTGGCTCTTTTAATTAATTTTCAAAAGTCGTGTTGTTACTAATAATTGTCAACATTCTGTTTAAACTGGGAAAGAAACTTTATAAGGGGTTGTAATTTTATAGATCTGAGCTTAACGAAGAAGTTAACTCATGAAAAGTTTAAGTTTACTTAAAAGGAAGTAAGCCTGAATAACTCAAATCAGCTCGGTAAAACGAAGGATTCTTTCAATCTTTTTTGCGAGGGATCTGCAGAATAATCCAGACATAAGCAGGTTTTTCCTTTGCATCTAACTACATTTAAAACAGTAGTTGTTGTTGGTTTTTGGAACAACGTTTAATAAGAGTAACCGATTTCAGGATTTTAGTATGGGAGCTGTTCGACTGAGAAGCAGAATGGAAAGTTGAATAGAGCAATGGGTATAGTCCAACGTTAAAACCAATTTTGTTAGCACATTTATATGGCAGCTAATCCAAATAACACGATTATTAACTGTCTTTTCTTGCCATATATTAAAATGGTAAAAAATTGTCTTAAATGTTTTTATTTTTTTTTATACAACGTAACTACTATTTTTAATCGTAAAATAATGAACCACGTGACATAACGACTTTTGTATTGAAGTACCTGAAGTCGTAGGAGAACACAGCTCAGTTACCGAAACGATCTTGATTTTTAGTTGAAACTGATGCTATTAAAATTTTGAATTCCAATCTGAAAATTTTTTTCGGGGTCAGTGGCTTTCAACAATTTTGACAAATGTATCTATTTCTTGATGAATTTTGTACCGAAGCTACACGAAAGAATGACTGGATTTTAGTTATGTTAATTATTTTTTCTACTTCAACGTATTATTTTTTTTGAGCTATTAAAGAACAGATGCTAAATTTGAAAGTCTCTCTTTTGAATTTATCGACAAGTACCTCTTCCTGAAAGCGAGTCTTTAAAACTTTTATAATATTGTTACTCGATTTCGCTGACCAGCGACTCTCTCTAATCCGTGCAAGTTTTTAACTTTTTGGCAAAACTCTCTGTAGGAGTTGCAGTGGGTTTCGAAAGATGATTGACAAATTTTTAAAGGACTTTAGTATTGAGGCTTTACGACGGACTTTAAATCCTTTTTTTTATATATAATTTTACATCAAACTATTAAAGAATTCAAGTAGATATTAAATTAAATTAAATTATTAAATTCCAACTTGAAGTTCACGAGTAATGGTTTAACAAGTGTACTTAATTTCAATTTGCTGGGTCAAAGCATTCTTCTGTTATCGTGTGGACTGCAGGCGAATTTGAAGTTTTGGCATCAAATAACTGGTCATATTATCAATAATCATCATTCGATCTGTTACGTATCTGAAGCAACAACAAAGGTTAACCGATTTACCTGATATTATTGCACTTTTTGCCTGGAATTTCTAAGCCAAAGCATCTGAAGTGACGAAAAATTCGATGAGGAATTCGTTCATCTAGAACGGAGTGAGTTTGATTATTTCCGAAAATTAAAATTTTCTTGAAATTTCGGAGTAAATTCGGATAAATTCATTTCGAACCTTAATCTCTCCTGTGGTAAATAAATTCTTTATTCTACGATGTTAATGTCTCCCCTCGCTATTGTTATCTCGATATTGAAATAATGTCATCAAGAGTACACAAGTTGTTATCCTCCATACACAAAATAGCATCGTAAGGATTAAGAAAAAATTGCAAAAAGGGCTCAAGCAACGGACAAAGTATTTCAATAAAATCTGCTTATTCGGCACATTACAGGCGCACACAAGAAAATCAGAAGAGTTGCAACAACATGCTTAAGATGTCCTTTTGTGTAACCATCTCTTCGCTTTGTTTTATAAAAAAATGTGTTTTTTCTGAACATTTAAGTAGTCAAGAAAGTCCTTTGTCCTTATTTTTTTCTTATCATCTCATAGGATACTAAGTACCTTGCAAAACAGGACCACATCTTCCTACTGGTAGTAGACTTAAAGCAAGGAAGAAACGCTTTCGACCGCATCATCCACCCAACTTCACAGCCCCTTTCTAACTAGTTCATGTCCTCAGCGAGGCTTCCATATCGTAAGGATTAGACCACCTCACCTAATTAAAGTAAACAAGAAAATTTCGTTCCAAATATCATTAGCATAAGCGGTCCCGCATCGCGTCCACCAGAGGATAATGGAAAAAGGATGTGAGGATCCAAGAGCTAAGTTGTGATTTGCACCTTCCGCTTGTCATTTGGTAGTTGTGTACAAGGTACACAAGCCTTTTATAGGTGCACCTTTATGTTGATGGCAGAGTCAAAGGACGCGTTATTTTCATCATCGGTATGAGAGGACTGCACGAAAAATGATACGAAAAGTCGTGTACGCCAGCGATATAATAGTGTAGCAAAAAATCGTGTTACACCTTGGTATGTCGATGGATGGAAAACCCTTTGGAAAACTGGTCACCAATATCATTTCGTGCCAGGACAGTACGGTGATGTCGGCGTTGATGTCAATAATGATGACAAAGATATCGTTCGCATATTACAAAATGGGAACACAACCAACGTTTGCAATATGTTTTCTAGTTTAGTTTAATAACCTAGAAGCACCTTTCGAGGGGTTTAGATACGAGATAGAGGGTGATGATGAATTTTATCAGTTTGAATATTGGGTTAAAGTGAAGACGGCAATTAGACGCTTCATTAGTTGGTTGGTTTTTTCGAGTTTCAACCTTTTTGATAAAACTGAAAAGCTACTTGGGACTTATTCAACTTAGATAAGGTTTGATGAACAGAACTAACTCTCAAAAACCATCCAGGTGAATAACTTCAGAAGGAGACCTAACTGAAAATCGATTTTCGAAACCAAACGAGGCCCATATTTGGAAGAAAGACAGGAGAAATCGCCTGATAATTAAACTTTTTGAAATTTCATATGTTGCTTGTCGAACCATCGAATATATGTACTTTGGGATTTGGTCATATTTGAAATTGATATTGACTCGAATAACTGAAATAAGTAGCTTGAAAATTAACGATGAAATATTCTTCGATTCAAAATCAGCATATAAAAGTCCTTCATTTCAAAAATGTTTGTTTTAATAATTCAAATTTCATGTCTAAGATGCATTCAGTCAAAAATAGAGTCTGTCAAAAATGGATCCAGAAAAAATTATGTCGTTTCTAAAGCTGCCAAATTGGGCTTATTACCGTGGTTTGGGCTATTATTCAATTCGTAGGTATAAATTTTAAAAAGGTACTTATAGCTTTTTGGGCTATTTATCAAACGCTAACTGTTGTGTTGTTAGTTTAAAACAGAACGGATTTATGAGGAAAAAAATAGAAATATGTGAATTAAAATAATTAATTTTAGTCGTCTCTTGAATTAAATCTACTAGTTTTACAGGCTCAAATACAACGTTTGAATATTACATCATTTCACAAATCCTCTTGCTACTCAGTTTTCAGTTCTCTCTAGCGAATAGTTCACACGATATCTATCTGGTGTTCGCAAACTGAAATGCATCTAGAATGTGTTCATTATTTGTAGACTTTCCACACATAAACCACTTTCTTTTCAAGTTATGGACGCCGATAGAAATATAGCATACAGCTATACCTATAAAGCTCTACACACTTCTTGCATGTTCTAGACATTTCTCGCATGTAAAAGTTACTTTTGCGTGTTCCAAATAAACAATAGAATATGCGGGAGATCTCTCAACACATGCAGTATAAAAACGCCGCAGAGCCGGGGATTTTTTTTTCTACTCCGAGAGTAAAACGATGATCAGTTCCATGTGAAAGTGGTTTTCATTGATATCAGCGATCAAGTAATAAATGAAATCAAACTGATTTTGTTTGTATGAATCAATGTAAGACGGTAATCGGGAGGCGGCATGATCTTCTTCAAACGCAGGATAATTCGATAAATACGAATCTATGTATTCTCACAATATTTACATTGCAGTGTTTCTTACAAACTTTGAAGCACAGATCATCGACAAAATCGCATCTGTATTCAACACATCTAAGTAGGTCTGATAAATTGCAAAGTTGAGCACAGTATTTGGGCTACAAGTTTTCGTGCGGGTTTTGGGCTATTTCATAATCTCACTCAGCGGGTTCTGTAGCCAACTATCTGGTAACCTTGATCGTTTCTAAAACTTCATACCTATACAATTCCCATCTTTCAAGAATGCACTGTAAGTCCATTATTTTAAATTGTTTTTTAAACCGAGAGATTCAGGCATCTATAAAAGCCTCCGAGAAATTTCCTAATTAAATAAAAATCGATTAAAACCACCAACTTATATAATTCTTTATTTTGAAAATCATTTGAATTTTAAGTCTCTTAGTTTCAAAATATGTTATATTAAGAACTCGTTGCTTACTACGAAACCACACAATACTAAAATCCGTTGATTGCAAATCTCTTGTTTTGAGAATCCCTTGCTCAAAAAATTCCTACAATTTAGACATCTAATAAAGGGCACAAGAAATTTCCTAATTAAAAATTCATTTTGAATCACTGATTTTTACAATTTCAAATTTTTAAAATCATTTGAATTTCAAATCATTTGATTTCAAAATTTCTTAAGGGGGTTATTCACTTTACGACTTTCCATACAAATTTATGTACTTTTTTCTCGGGAACCGCTCAACGGATTTCAATCAAACTCTATACACTTATTATGGTATTAAATTTCATTCTACTGAATGAAACTTTTTCATGTTTTTTAAGTTAAAAAAATATTGAGACCGTGTTGCTATGTTTAAACAAAAACAAAATCATTTTGTTATGTGTTATCATTTTCGGGAAAAGGAACATTTCTTGAAAAAAATATGATGAAACAAATTATGCAGGAGAGCGAAAAAACCTTTAGTTTCCACCTTTTTTCAATGATTTTCTCTCCAAATTTAATTTTCTTCGCTTATATTGTTGATACAAATTACAGAGATGACATTCGTTCTGTTTTCCAATTTTCTTCAGTTTTTTTTATCAGATTTTATTCTGTTTTCCATTTGAAAAATAATATTTAATACATATGAAAATGTATTCATAATACCAAAATATTAGCGGCCTTTCACATTTTGATCTAATTTTTTGGGCATTTTTCCTCATCGGATTTGTTTTATTTTGCGTATAAATACGCGTATAATAAAATAAAAAAAATATACATTTTTTTCGTGTCCAAGTAAGTAACCCCCTTTAATTCATAATTCCTTTTCCACTTTTTGATTGGGTCCCAATCAAAATTACTGGATTTAAGGACTTTGAGAATACCTTGAATTGAATCAACATTTCTTGTGCCTAATGCAAATAATTCAAAAGGAATGTACTTGGAAAGGTTACTTACGTTACTTAAGAACTTATTATTTTATATTCTTCGGGTTTCGAGTGTTTTGCAGGTTTTTTTTAAAGCCGTTTTCATTTCATAAGCCTGGTACAGACAGGCATATAGAGATAGACGGTCAGATAGACTGGGGAACGGATAGAAAAATACGTTGAACATAGGCAGTAAAACGAAAAGACGGACAGACAGAAACCGTTCAGACAGACTGACGGCCAGACGAACAGATGGATAGGCATACTGTCGTACTGATGGACAAATGGGCAGACGGACAGATGGACAGATGGGTGGAGAGACGAAAGTCAGGCAGACAGACAGCTAGATGGACAGGAAGACATGCAAGGACTTTAACATATCGACTGTTGTAACGATGTACAGAAGAAACGGACAGATGAAAAGACGGACAGACAGACAGATGACAAGAAGACGGACAGACTGATGGATAAAAGAGAAGATGAACAGACAAGCAGACGGAGAGACCAACAGATAGACAGATTAATAGATCTGTTTCAATCTAAATTTGATATGGTTATCGAGGTGACGACATAATATTATTCAGGACGCGATAACAGGGAAACATGTCCTGCATGGTGAACATTATCAGCCAGTGAGGTATACTAACAGAGATATATTTTTTTTGATTACGCCCAGAATTGGCATCAGCCTCGATAAGTTCGTTCCTCCTTCCCCGAAATTTTTAAGAAATCAATAGTGTAAATTTATCGGTGTAACTCGTGTCTTTTTCAAAAGCAAACATTCCCAAAGTTTGAAAACACAAACATTCCGTGCCCATCTTTCCGATATCTCCAAACAAGAAACTGATTGACTAGAACATGTCTTACATCGTTCTTTACGAAAATGCTGCAATTTCATCCAATATCCGAACGACTGCATCACAGCATATGAGCAAAATCCGTAGCGGGCCCTGGCTTGGCCTATGCCTGCACTGACTGCACTGACTGCATGGCCCTGCTATTTTCGATCGATAGCAATAATAAATTTTCACTTCTTGCAAAATTTGTGTTACTGCATTATGAAGGGGGTGGGATGGTGGTGGCATTGATGGCCAGAAGGGGTGGACTTGAGTGTGAGAGACAGGTTATTGTTGTCGGCCTGACAGTGTATATACGGTGTGCGGTCCACATATGGCGAATGAGTTTTAAGTGAACACTATCCATTAGAGTGTGTGACATTGATTTGGTCGAAATTAAGCTCAAAGACTTTAGAAAATCACGACAAGTATTTTAGGCATTTCAATATTCTAGTTACTAATGGACAGCGGCATTAACATAAAAATCACTAAAAATAGTTGAAATTTGCAAGCGCAAAATGATGGATCTTGATTGATCGAAATCAGAACTCAATTTTTTGAGTAGTTTGAAGGTAAAAAAGCTTAGATAAATTTCTTATGCACACATTGTAAAAACAAGCGAGCATTTCATCTAGAGGCTAAATTAGAATTTGGAAAAAAAATTAGGCTTGCACAAAAGCATCAATCCGCTGCCGAAATGCTGGACAATCGGTTTTATACTTAACTAAAATGATTCCACCATACACGTTTGCTGCTGCTAACGCTTATAAGTAGTGGACTAACTACAGCCAAGACATGGTCCTCATGATGCAGACGCTCTTATGCGAATGCGTGTCAAATTAAAACATTATAAAATCGATGAAATTCAAATTATTATTTTATAGTGTACCTTGCCTGCTGCTGTCGTCAGCACATCTGGCTGGCGAGTTCCCGCTTGTCGAATTAAGTGAAAATTTTTCTTCTCCTACCAAAATGATTTTTTCCAGGTTTCCTAGTTCATAGTTGCACTATGGACTAGGGGTTTGTACCACCAGCATTGAAGTTACGTCCCTGCTTATAAGCGTCAGTTTCACCAAAAAAGGGGCCACAATAAACGTGTTAAAAGTAGTTAATCGAATCACTGTCAAACATTCACTCATCAGACAAGTGAATCGATTCACTGCCGAATCATTTTGGTGAATAGCCAAGCAAATCATTTAGCGTAGCTGATAGTGAAGCATGTTAATAAAAAATCCCTAGCTATCGTTTTTTTGGCCAGTTAGATGCTAGTTTTATTGCAAAAAAAAATAATATTTGAGAATAAAATAATGATATAAACCGAAATTTTAAACCAATTTCCCCCAAAAAATTTCAGAGCTCTTTCGCGTAAAATCAAACCACATTTGGTTGCAGAGGGTGTTAAATCCTACATAAACCGGGCTCAACGTTCCCAAGCTCAAGCACAACAACAGCAACAGCCTAACATGGAGTTTTTACGTGGCGTTTATGCGTTTATGCAAGTGAGTAGATCCACGGTGAGTGTCTCCATTTTACTAATTTCCTTACTAATCATAAAATTTTTTTTCTCTCCAATTTTACTTTGCTCTGTATCTACTCTGTATAAAAAAAATCGAACAAACAAAAAAATTAAAAAAAAACAATCCACAATGTTTGTAAGGAAAACCCCGTAAAAATCAAAGAAACTAATTAAAACTAAATAAAAATTGTTAATAAAAAAGAACTAAGAAAAAAATTTAAAAAAAAAACACAAACCTACTTCAAAAATCACATCCAACTTCATACCGAACTAAATTCTACTAATTCTATCCCTTTAAAAAAAACACCCACCACATTTAACAACAATTTCCGTTCTATTTTATATTCTGGGCCCACTCCAAATCACCCATTTAATCCATTTCAAAAATCTAATATAACTAGCCACCAAATTCACCACCAAATTCACCACAAAATTCATCACCAAACTCACCTCAAATCGTGCTGTGCTATATAGAACAATGATATAAAAAAAGTGAGAAAAGGAACAAGAACAGATTAAACAATCAAAAGGAAAATCAATAAATTCATCAAAAAAAAAAAAAAAATTTATATATCAAAAGTGGTAAATTGAACAGAGGCTGATCCTGATATAAAAAGAGAGGGGAGAGAACGACGAAATCGTTAAGAATTTTCTCGAGTGAATAAAATAGAAAGGGAAATATGATAAAGTGAAAGAAAGAAAAAAACAGAAAGAATTATATAAAATGGTAAATTAATAAATAATTTCTAATTATTTAGTAAGTAAAAACTTTCATTATTTTTCTGTTTAAGTATAAGGCCTTTTTTTGTTGTTCGTCCTTTTTGTTGACTTAGGGACAGTGATCGATATTTTATTCGAAAAAAAAACTCTGCTGGGTGGTTTTGTCCATTTTACTTGCTTTTGGGTCTGGTTTTTTTTATCGGTAATATTTTTGTTCCCTTTTTGCTTAGTTCGGAATTTTAAAATTCTAATTCATTCTTAAGCCCCATTGTATTTTGAACATTTTTTTTTATCGAAGACATAAACGCAAATAAAATCAAAACTAAACTTTGAGCATCAAGGGAGCAAGATAATGAAATTTACCCCCTTAGTGTTTTTTTTTTGTTTGTTTCCGAAATAAACAAATGAATGTTTAGTGAGCACAACGGCCCTACTAAAAGAAAAAATGAAAATTAATTTTCTCTCAATTAATTTTATCAAATTACATTCTTCATTAAAAATTTGTGTTTTTTTTCGTTTTTGTGTGGCACACCCATAGTTCAGAGATCTCATTTGAAATTTCGATAATTTTTGCACTCGACCTAAAAAATGAAAGAAACTAAACAGAAATAATATGCACACACAACTTTCAAAAGAACGCGGCACAATTCACAATTTTTTTCATTTTTTTTTCAATATATATTCACAAAATTCACCTAATTCACCAAAAAATATATATATTCACCTAAGTCACCAAACTCACCAAATGCGCAATTTTTAATCGTAGACAAATCACCAAATAATATATCACACAAAAATGCCACCAATCACCTCAATTCACCATTACCGTTTTGAAAATAAAAAATAAAAGAAAAGCAAGAAGTCACAATATATTTTTCATTTTAATAATTTTTAATAATTGTTTTTAAACAATTTTTGTTTGTTATAAGTATAAAGAAAAATTGCGCTCCTTTCACTACTTATGTCTGTTAGATTTACGTGAATAAAAATCACCTTTCAAGAATCTTTGCATCTGAGCGCAAATATAATTATTTTGATTTTTAATATAACTTTTTTTTACCAAAATTTAAAAGAAAAAAAAAACAATTTTGTTATCTGCTTTTCACGATTTTCAAGCAGGTAAGCGATGTAAGCGTCGTGACTCGCGAATCACGTGGTGAAACACGCGAAACAAATGAGAGTAAATCGCAAGTAATTTATGACCGATTCTCAAGAACACGATATCACACAGTAAGAGCTTTTTATAATGCATTTTTATCGATTATGATTTCAATTTTTATTTCCGATTTTAAAAATCTCACTAGTGTTTTTAATTTTAATAATTTAATTTAATCACTTTAAATTAAACGTATCTTGTAATAATCCCTAATGTAACTAAAATAGGCAATTATTATAAATTTTTTTCGACTTCTCTAAATGTTTACGATTTTACTGTAGCTAGTTTTGTTACTATATAAAAACTTGATTGTTTGGTAAATTGTTTTTAAGTAATTTGGTGACCCCTTGTCTCGCTGTTCTCCATTTTGTACATAATAAAACCTTAAATTCGCATATATTTTGTAAATTATTTAGTTTAAACTCAAATCTTGCTGCCGATTCGGAAATAAAATTATCTTTTTCGTAGCAAACGTAAAATTTGGTTTACAATTGAACCAATTTGTTCAAACAATTCTTCTTCAATCGAATTAAATTCGAATATGCAAGTCTCACATAAAATAACATCCTTTTATAAAAATTTAGACTATCATCCGAAATAAAGATAGATAGATAGATATTTTTAAAAAAAGAGCAAAAATGGTTTGAAATATTTAAGAAAAGGTAAGTAGGATTGCTTTAAGCACACAGGAGTTCTTTTTAATTCTCGAAAAAGTCGATTAAATTTGTATTTAAACTCATAACGAGCAAGCCTTAGAAAAAAGAATTTCGATCCTTTATGATTCGGCTCCCGATCGTTTCTGAGTTTTCAATGGTTTCTTCGATCAATTCACCACATTTTATTCTTATCGTGTACCAATCAATGAGTTATAAAAACGATTTCGCCATTCTCATAAACAATTTGTTCATTGTAATCATTTATGTTAGAAAATTAAATAATAACTCGTTTTGACTGTTATATTCTTGAAAAAAATAATCCGAATTTTTTTTTTATCAAACTATTCTGTCTGCTGGATAAATTCATCTGAGTAGAAAGCAGAAAAAATAGGTGAATTTTAGAAATTATTATCTCAAAACCTATTTGCTCGATTTTATCCAGATTGGTTTTATTCGAAAGTATATATATTGAGTAATGCTAATAATTTTTTTTAATAAACATATATCAACCAGAAGCGCTGCTGTCAGGGTCGGCGTAAAGAATATCCGTCGCTCGCACGCTCTGCGGTTTCCACGCATGCGGTTGATCCAAAACAAACATTTCAAAATGGATCTGAAAATGAAAAGTATGACCTTCGCTACTTAGGGGTTTTTAGAAAAAAACATTTTTTTCACAAAATGGCGGCCGAATGAGCTTTATTTTCAGTTTTTAACCTAAATTATCGACCTTTCTTTTTTGACCAATCCAAAAATAATGTGTGAAATTTTGGAAGGAATCGGTTCAGCCATTTTCCGAAGATTTTGGGAACGGCCTTTGAAAAGTATGTTTCGAGATAATCGCGTTTGAATGACGTGCTATATAAAGAATTCACGAAGGGCCAAACCCGCTTAATTGGTCATAAATTTCACAATTATTAGAATTTCAATATGAAATTTACAGACAACATTCTTAAGACTATAAACTTTAAGATGAGCGAAAAAAAAAAATTGAGAAAACAAAAATGTTCTACTCAGATGATCCCCTTTAAGTGCACTTCATTATAAAAAAGAATTGTTCTATTACAAAAATGGTTTAGGTGAAAGGTGACCATGTTCCGAAATTTCTTAAGCTAGAGCAATAAATTTACGGTCGTATGAAAGGTGCGAAAATAGGCTTTTATTTAATTCGGGGAAAAAATATGTCATCGATTCTGTTTTCTAATTACATGACAGTAAAAATAAATAAAATAAATCCACTCGTTAGGTAAGCGTAAGACCATAAACAAGAAGACTTGTAAAGAATGCAAATATGTATCTTCAGATAGTTAAAAGATCCTTTAAAAGTCGAAAAATCATTACCGGGTCAAAAATTATTAATATTAATAACAAAAGCACATAAATGCTGAAAATCGCTAATTCTCAAAATCGTATTGTAAATTTTGTCAAATATGTCCGTCTGTTCGTCGTATATACGCTTGAAGACTCTATCCCTGAAACCGCTTATGCTAGGAATGACTGGGACTGGGATATAACAGAGCTGTAAAGGTATAATATAATGGGATATAGAATTGTTGCTTAACACCCTAACAGGCTTTCTATACAGGTATAATCGTCTAAAACTAAATTTTTCACTGTGATCTAACTTGCTCTCTTCTCCTATTTTAGATCAAAACTTAAACAAAAATTTAGTATGTCATAAACTGCAACATCAAAAAATGCATTGTCCATCGTGCGTCTTTAAATGTTTGAATGTTTGTAGCTCGCAAGCCCTTCGAGCAATTAAGTTAAATTTTGATAGCAATATTCTGGCGATGAGGAGGGGAGGTTTGTTGAAGAAAATTTTAATTTCTATGTCTCTGTAACTCCCAACTTAAAAAAACAAATTCCACAGAAAAACTTAAATTTGGCTGATGGGTATGAACGGAGTATTCTGCATATAAGATCGTTAAATGAGCTGAAAAGTATGAAAGATTAAGTGCTCATATAATTGAAGAGCTATTCGAGATAGGATCTTTGGGATTCATACAATAGATAAGTCCAAACGACCTCAACCTCTATACACCAATTTATGCTGAAATTACATTCCATAAATTAAGTTTCAACATTTTATAGTGACCTGTTCCTACGATAGAAGAAACACTCCGCACCCCCAAATTATATTCTTATACAAAATTCAAATACGAGTTTCAGTTTTCTTTCATTTAGGCAATTTTATTCAAAATATTTTTGATCAAAATTTTATGACGAAAAAAATACATAGAAGTAGAACGCTATTTTGACATATTATTATTTAATATAGCAATATATCTTTCATTAAGATCTACTACTGATTCATGGAGAATTGCTAAAACCTTGATAAATAATTTTATCCTAAGAAGTGAACAAACTCCTCGTCGTCGATTCTTTTATTTTTAAACTCAAACTCAAACAATATTTATTTATAATAACTCAATATGCGTTAACAGAGCAAATATATTTAAGAGATTAGACTTTTCATCTTAACAGCTAAGTTGTAATAATTGAAGCAATAGGCAATGAAGAAGAAAAAACAATAGAAAATATATAATAATATATAATTCTTTTATATTATTTTGTTCTTTAATTATAAATAATCTATAATAAATCAGAACAGTCGAATTGAAATTAAAAAAAAAAATATATTACAACTTTACTAGTATGTAGAGTATTTTAACAACATACAATAGTTAAGTACAAGGAACAGCTTACGATAAAAAATATTTTTTTTTTTTAAAAAAAATTAATATTGACAGTAACGAAAAATGTAAAAAAAGAATTTCAGCAGTCTAGGCTCAATTCTACGATCAAAGTTTTGATTGCGATTGAATTTAGGGTACAACAGCAGTTCATACTCACGGCGCTACATAAATAAATCAAAAATTTGATTTGATTTGCAAGAAGTCATATTTTCGAATTACTCAAAGAACTTACTAAGCACTTTCGTCACTGCCACGTACAGGTGCATGAATTTCCAATTATTATTGCGTATACACTTAAATTTCGAACATAATTTCGATAAACTAAATTTAGAAAGTGCAGACTAAAAGATCAACAATCAAGTGAAGCTCACAATATTAGCGATTTTATTGCGTATTTTTATTTACTTTTCACTAGATGATGTTGTTAGGAAACGGGTGTGTGAACGATTTGTAGGAAGAACAATTTAAAGATTATTGTTTAAGATTAGTTTTTTTAAGATAGTTAAAGTTAGAGAAGGAAAGATGCTGATTAAATCGCTTGATTGACTCATTCACGGTTCCGCTCATCTTAGAATTATATTTTTAAAAGCCCTTTCGAAACACGTTCTTTTGTTTTTGTTCGAATTGGTAACTTATCTTCACCTTCCAAAATGCATTTGGGAGTCCTTCTGTTGTTCATTCGATTAAATGGAGCAACTGTCGTTTTGTATGTTTTAGATATTGCCGATTAGCTTATTTTCATTTCAAGTATGAGTCTTTCTATTAAGACCTAACTTATTTCTCGAATTCATAAAAACTTGCTCAACTACTTTCCACTCACCCATGGAGATAATATAAATATAATATAAAAAAGAAAAGGAAAAGTAATAGATGTAAAAGCGGATTCGTTATCTTATTAGAACTGCGAAGAAAATTTAGGCAGTTATATCAAAATAATACACAAATTAATATCTCATCAAACCCAAGAAGTAAGTCGAAATTCGTAAAAAGATTCATGATTTCCTTACAGCTCCTTAGGCGTTATTTTTAAGCGTTTATATTTGAAGCCCATACATATAAGTAAAAATTAATTGGGTATCTAATTTGACATTGAAGATTTTTCCGAATTCACAAAAACTTATACAACTACCTTGAACCTCCTTGGGGATTCAATATCGAAATATCAATAGTCCTTACGCGATTACACATGAAGACCATCGAAGTCGAAATTCGTGTAACGTACGCACCTACTGTATATCTCACAATATTACAAAATTCAAACATCAATAGTAAAATAAGTTCGATATCTGGACAGTCCTAAGAGATATAGCAAAATTCGTGGTAAAGTAGACACTCCCATTCATTTTATCTTGCCTCACCTCCGTATGCTAATGCAAATGTAATGTTTTTTTTTTTGCTTAAATTATAACTTTCAAATAGAAAACAATTCTGAGATACAGAAATTTCCCTCCGTCACTTCCTAGGATCTCCCCTCCCCTGGCCATCAAGACCCTACTGGGTCGTAACTCATTGTAAAAGGTCAGGCTCCTATTGAAAATGGTTCTTGCGATATAGAAATTGGAATCTTCAAGAAATTGTGAATGTAAGGTATTCCTTGCGTCACTGCTTTCGTGAAAACTCTGAATTTTGTAAACCTCAATTATTCACTTAATTTCATCTTTCTGGCGTAAATGGTTCGGAGTACGTCTCCCATTGTTTCTAGTTTTTGTTTCTAATATGTCTACAGCAAATAATTGAATTTAAATTTTATGAAATAATCCAATTTTAGAATAGATTTCGACAGTTTCGGATGTGTTTTTTCCCTTCATCCAAGCATAAGCGGTGAGAAAAAAAATCCAAAATGTTTCATCTATAATGCACTCTCAATTGTTCTGTCAAATCTCAGCGCCCCCAAAATGTGACCAATTCAAGGTTTCCACCCAATCTACCTATTAAACAAGTTTGAACTTCATAGACCATTCAAACGCGTTTATTCATGGTGGACAACGTACACGGCAAACAGACATCGTGAGATGTTAAAATACAAATCTTTAAAAGGTTTTATCGAGTATTAAAATTTCAACTCAATAGTAGTTCTTAGAGTTTAGGAACTACAGTTCTTTGGTCCACGGTAGATGGTGTACACGGCGCACAGGCGGGTTTTTCTCTTGTTGTTTTTGGCAGTTTTTTAGCCCTGAAATATTAAAATATAAAAAGTGGAAGGGTTTCATCGAGTCTTTAAGAAAATTGCAAAAAGATTTTGAGAGCTAGGTCCACGGCATACGTTGTACACAGCGGACAGACAGTTTTCCATTTTTTTTTGCAGTCTTCTAGTCCACAAATGTTAAAGTACAAAACAGGTTGTTCACACAATGTTTTTTTTATGGTTAATAAATAATAAAGTAATATTTAAAAAAATGTATAGCTCGATTGATCATTGCCATTCCAGAGTCATTTTTTATAAAAAAAAAACCTTTTATTCATATCAACATCAGTCATTAACAAAATATTAAATCAGGCTCCCCAATTCTTCGTACCATTCAAAAAACTATAAATGTAAACTCAAATATGTATTATAAAGAAATTTTGAATTTCCCTATTATATCACAGTAGTCCACTTCCACTATCCCAAAATGCAATTTATACAATATTTTTTTTATTTATTACATATATTTTATTTTGTAATTGGCATGAACACAACAACAAATTAATACACAATTACACTAAAATGGTGTATTATTGTTCGATTGCAGCACGCTTGCATATTTTAATTTTAAATATATTTTTAAATAAATAAAATTCAAAAACTTATCGTTAGATCTAATTTCAAAGGGGGACTTGTCGCTCACTAAAAAAAATTCTTTGTATATTTTCTTTATTGAATTTTCTTAATTTCAGTGAACATAATTTGAAAATATCATAAACGTGAAATTCAATCCAAAAATCAATTCCCACTCAATATTCCTGTGATATTCAAAATTTTAATAATACATATGTAGTAAGCCAGCGTTTCAACTATAAGCTGATTTTACTGATTTTAGGGCAGAACTTATGTAAGAATTTAGGCTATTTCGTCTGTTTTTTTTTTTCGAAATACTCATAAATTTTGAGTTAGGAAAATTTACGGCCTCCCTCATCTCTTTCAGTTTAACAAAAAAAAAAACTCAGACCTCTGCGAGACAACCACCACAACGAAATCTAATCCAATCACAAATTGTGTATTAATTAGAAAATTTTTTACAATCAATTTTCCTTTTGATTTCATTATTTTTGGCTTATCTTTTCCACTTTTGATATCAATAAAATTGTTGTCTATTGCACTATAGCACTATCCTTTACTTGCATAATAAATATAAAATATAACTAGACTGCCAACTGTATCACCACTACGCTAGACATCACTTAACAAAATACTTACATATTTTATTCAATAAACCAAGCTACAAAATACACAAAAAAAGCTAATAAACAATTAAATATATTAGCAAACATTAAACAAATTGATCAAAAGACGAATATACAAATTAATACGAAACATATTTAAAAAACAAACATAAAATTTATTTAATAATCAGTCAACATTCGAACATAAACAAACCTGAATCATCAATAAATATAACAAAAAACAATTAAAAACACAAGAAAACAAGAAAACATAATTTAAACAAAACATAAAACAATACAGCGCTTAAATTTCACTCACAACTCACAGCGTTTGATATGACAATGTAACAACCAAAATAAGAATAATATTGTAATAATAAAAAAATGCAATTATGAATAACTGCAATAATTCACCGTGTTGTCAATGTAATTTATTTATTTTAATTTAAGTTTTATTTGAATATTATGAACGGCTTTTTTTCAATTAAAACAACAACAACAGCAATAAGAATTGAACGCTCTCTGAATAGAACGTTACTGGTAACAAATTAATATTATTATTTATATATTTATTTATTTTTTTTAATTAACTTTCAAACTTCTGATTATACATTATCGAAATTTCATGAATTAATGTACACAAACATAAAATATCGATACGGAAAAAAAGAATAGATAACTTTTTCTAGTTTTAATAACAAAGAAAAGAGTGATTTTAAGTGCAGCAAGAATTTGTTTTGTTTTAATGTAAATATTTTGATTTTGAACTCATTTGTAAATAATATTTGAAGAGTTGCCATTGTTTTTTGTCCCAAGTAATTTTTTTGGGTGTTAATAAATAATTTTTTGGTATTTTTTCAAAAGCAAATAAAAGCATTTCGGACAAATTAGGAGCATGTTTATGTGATAGAAACTAACTTGTGTAATTGTTAGTATTTTTTGTTTGTAGTCGAACAATTAAGAATTTAAAAAAAAAATTTAAAAAATACGTTACATTTTTGTCAAAAATATTGCGGAATAAAAGCAATAAGAGGATTTAAGGTTTTAAAGTAGACGCCATTTTACAGAATTGAACGAGCTATCGAAAATGGGGGCTCTTAGTATTAAGGCCGGTATTCATTTGCCGCATTTCTGCGAACTATCACTGTGGATCCATTGTGGTCTCCTGGTATAAAACCGGGCTCTAGACTACTGATTCCAAATATTGCTCTTCTTTATGAAGATAGTAGTTCTCCACAAAGGAATCATCGCAAGTTCTGATAGATCGGTCAAGGACAATTTCCGTAACAATTTCTACACGTACCAGGTGTACGTGCCAAACTTTCGCATTCACACATTAGATACTCCAGTGTCGGTTCAACATCACCAAAGCGACACAGGTTAGTGTCCCGTTAGGACCCCTATAAGTTGTCTACAAATGTACCTGCGTAGAGACAAAATGGAGCTAGAGTTCCTCCTATCGAGTTTCTTTCTTGCCGTCAACCCGATAGATTCATCCAGGTACCCTCTATCTGTCTGAGCACTTTAATATCAATCATTCCCTTAACACAATCAATGGGATATAGAACCGATTCGTCGGCCAGCTCTATACTCATCTCCGGCCCCCTTCTGGCGAGTTCATCTGCCTTTTCATTTCCAGGGAAGTCACTGAGAGCAGGAATCCGGCATTGCGGAGCACAGCGAAATTGACAAGATCCCAGACTGACCCATAGTGCCTTCCACTAAAAAGCCTTCCTCACGAAGACGCAAAGCACTCTTTGACGCTATTGATTTTGCCGCCAATTCCTACGGGATCATGTGGAGCATTACTTACAGAGCCTGTCAGGCAATAGTACGTAAGGTTCCAGTGATCCCAATAAGGGGCATAGTAAGCATTCGATGTCTTCTCGATCCTGTCGTCAATCGTGAGTTTTCAATTCAACCTAGGATGAAGATAGATTCCTAGCTACTTCACACTAAGGTAGAGCGAGATGGTAATTCAAGCGTGGGAGTCTGAATTCTTGGTCTTGTTTCGACGTAAAGAGGATAAGGTCGGCTTTCTCCGGAAAGATGTTGAGACCGTAGTTACCAGTCCACCTGCTCAAGGATTTGTACCCAAACTCTAGTAGTTCGCTCAAGGTGTCCAGGAACATACCTCTCACCATGAGAACGATATCATCCGCGTAGGCAACCACATTGACTTCGGTCAAGGATAGAGCCTGTAAGATTTCGCCAACCAATAAGACCCACAGAAGTGGAGAAAGCACCCCACTCTGTGGAACACTTCGGGTTACTTTCATTCTTCTACATTCATACCCCAGAGAGGAGTTTATAATTCTACACCCTAGCATTGATACAATCCAGCTCGAAATTAATGATTAATATATTAATGATTATATATTCAATGCCTTCCCGATCGCACATTGTTGAAAGCACCCTCAATATTCAGGCACGCTGCTAGAGTATACTCTTTAACATTCAAAGATTCTTTTACCGTGTAGGCCGTTTCGACAGATTTTTTCTTCATATAGGCGTGCCGAGAAGCGGAGAAGCGTCTTGCGTCCAGAACACATCTGAGATAGTAGTCCATCAGTCAGGCCCGTGCGCACGGGAGGTTTTGGTGATTCAACCCCCCCCCCCCCCCCCCCATTGCCCTATAGGGTTGTGTAGTTCGCGAGGGAAGTGAGGACCTCTTTTTTTTTAGCTCATCACATTCAGTCTATGAAAAAACCCTCCCTTCATACAATTCTGGGACTGGGACTCTTTTGAAGCCGGACGATTCCTCGCAAAGGACAGACAATAAATATTATGCTACTATTAGCATCTTCCTCAATTTTATATTATTCTCCGCACAAAAAACGCCAAACATGTGAATATAAGGCTACTATTTCTATTTCATTTCCACCTGGTTTCAAACGCTCCGTACAAACACGTTCCATTTTGATTCAAATGCTTCAAAGTGCTTCATACAAAAAAGACGTCTTGTCGTCTCCAGTATTTATATCTCCATGGTTTGAATATATGTGAAGTAGTGCAATTCTCTAAAAAAAATGGAATTTCTTAAAATCGAGACGAAGACTAAGGACCCGCAAAATAATATCAACAATTGCTCGAAATTAAGCCCGTGTATTTAAAATCATATTTTAAGGCAAATTGTAACGATTTTGGAACATAAATATATTGATCAACTACAAGAAATCTTTTTTTTAAGTTATTCACTAATTTGTCCGGATTTAAAACGATCACTGTAAATAAATTTTTCAGATTTTTGTAAATAGCGTAACTAAATAAAAACTTTTTGATACAATGGAACAACAACATTCAAAAGAGTTCAATTGTAATTTTAAGAGATTAATAAATTATACAATAAACATTACAATTTCAAAAAATTTACTAATAAATTCTTTTTATTTCCTCTTCCCCTTCTTCTCCCACCAATCGTACAAAAATTCAAGGTAAATCATATTAAAATCGATTCACCTGTATTTCGATTGCATACGAACGCAACGGTTATACTATTGATAACATTTTCAATAGCTGTAACAACTCGCCAATATGTTGGCAACCCTATCGATTGTGTTCACACAAGGTTTGTACCTCGGATAAATTTATCGAAAGTTTGTTGAAAGCTTAACTTTTTTTTCCGCTTTTTCCTTTCAGAGACATTCCCGAAGATGTTCTCAACACGTACTGTTGGATTCATTCGACTTACACGGTTGTCGATGCATTCATGAAAAAACAGGGCTCCGAAGTGCCGTTTCCCGGCGTTCATAATTCTCAAGGACGCGGTCCGCTGACAATAAAACACACAAAATACTATCAATGGGTTGCGTTCACACTATTCTTTCAGGTGAGTTTTTTCTCGTTACGTATGAAATGAGTCCACATTGGTTGGGATACTTGAGTAGTGATGGTTTTGTCTCCGATTGAGAGCTTTAAGGGGAAAAGCTCTCTTGTTTTTGGAATGTAAGTTCAGAGTTCAACAGGGTGATTTTTTTTGAAAATTTTGTTTACAGTGTTACAATTTATTTTTAAACTACTCATTTTACTTGTAGTTTTTAGATATAAGTTTTCTAACACTTGATTATGTTAAAGTAAGGAGCTGAAAGCTGGTAAATTACGAACTTGGTCATTTGAAGAACATGCACATTCAATCCAAGTATCGTGTACTATGGTAAAGATTCTTAATAAATTTATGTAAAACCCCGTTGCCATTACCATAGAGATTCGGACGAAATACAATTTTTTTTATATCAGAAAGTATTTCGAGTAACCAAAACGCTTGAAATCTGGGATTGAAACATTCTTAAATTCATATCTCTTAAACGATTTACGTTAGACAGCTGTAGCTTTGTAGTTGTCTTAAATGATACTAGGACATTAGAAACTAGTTTAAAATATTAAGGGTGACGGTGAAGTATAGACATGAAGGGTGAAAAACTTTGAATTACAATATCATCCTACTCAATTATTCCAAGAAGATAAAAATTGATTTCTGTAGATTAGAGATGGGTCGTTCATGAGTGAACTGTTACAAAAGAGCAGTTCATTGAAATGGGTGAGTGAACTAACTGACTCCTTTTTGTGAACAGTAGTTCGTTTCGCCACGTGACACAGCTTGAAAAGAACTAGTTCTTTCTTTCGTGAGTGAAGACCCTTTTTTGTTTTTTAGGTTCTCGCATTCACTTCGAAGTTGAAAACAAAAAGTTCCTTCGTGAGTGAGGATTTTTTTTTTAGGTCCTCACATTCATTTCGAATCCGAAGTTGAAAAAGAGCTGGTTCCTTCGTGAGTGAGGTCCTTTTTTTATAAAACAAGTACTCACATTCACTCTGAACTTGAAAAAACTAGTTCTTTCGACGGTTAAGTGATCTTTAAAAGGAACTGGAACTAGTTCACTGAACTAATTCATTTCAGTGAGTGAGTCGAATTTCACTTACTTACTAAGAGGAACTGCTTTGCCCATCTGTACTGTATATAGAATTACTAGTGGAGCCTACAGAGTGTAAAATTACGGAACATGCTCCGAACGATGTACATTAAGTTTATTTATAAAAAATAAAATGGTAACATGTTGAACAAATTTCATGAAAAGGTGAAAACGTAAAAAACAACTGCCGTATCTAGTCCCGGCCGCCAGCAAGCATGTCCTTTCCTGAACTTTCCTTTCCCATCGGTTATTTTGACTTTTCAAGTCGAAATATTCATCCCAAGGCCTCAACAACAACAAAATGGCTTAAAATTGCGTAAAAATTTTCATAAAAGTTTGATGTTTCACTTCTTAGATATGCTGCTTCCGGGAAAAAATAAAACAGTAGGCAGTATAGTGCGCGTTCCAAAAACGATTGATACCGACATAAGAAGAGGGTTTATATTATTACTCCCAAACTTTGTCATCGGGTCGATTTTACCTCGTGCGATGAAGGATTAAACGAACTTACAAATTCGACCAAACATCAATTAACAAAATTTCAAGTTCTTAGGTCAAGGCGTTCTTGAGCTATCGTTCTAACGGACAGACAGATGACCGTATCCGTAATGAGGTTTTCGAGTTTTTGGCCACATATAAAAACAAAATAATATATAAATTTGAAAATACATATTTTCCAGGTTAATTACTGTTCTAATTTATTTTAAGTGACGTTTTGGACTCGACAGAGTCCTTTATCATTCTCTCTGACTTTCTCGCTTCCTTGAGATAAAGTTCCCCGTAGAGCTCTTTTTTTTGGTGAATGTTTTCTCAGTACATTTTAACTGAAAATACAGGTTTTCCGAGTTAAAAACTGTTTTAATTTATTTTAAGTCACGTCACTCAAAATTTGTTATTATTCACTAGTGAAGTTATAGCAAAAACTCATTTGTGGGATAATTGCATTGATTCTGAGGAAGATGACGACAAAAAACAAAATGGCACAAGGAATAGACATCGACATATGGAACGACATAGACTGTTGCTGCTGTTTTCAACTTATAAACCACTCTCAAAAAATGATTTTCGATCTATTCGCCTACTTCCTAGACTAACAAGTTTCAACTTTGTGATATAAACCATTAAGGAGATACGGATTTTAGAATGTCTCGACCTAAGCTTTCAAGCATTTCCGATACATTGCTTTTCTTCGAACTCGCGAACCCTTTCACTCATATAAAAATTAAGCAATCAAGTGGGTACAATATCATAGATCTATGTATGGTCCGAATTTCAGCTTACTAGTCTAAGTTGTTCCAGAAATATAAAAAGGAAAGTTTTTCGTCTAACACTCCCCCACATCTCCCCTTACCAATCCACTAGAAACGTATCACTTGAAGGGATCAATCTACCCAAGCAATAAACTTAAATTCAATAGCTCGGAAGCCGTGACTCAGAAAACTACCGGAATCAAATGAGATGGTTCTCGTTGAACGTGTAAACCGTGCAGTTTTAAGTTTTTTTTGAAAATTTAAAGATTGTAATCAGCTACTGTGGATTTATATGATTTTTTTGTACTAGTCATCCGCAGCGCGTTTGGACTCTAGTTCTGAAAACTGAAAATGCCGTTTATCTTTTAGATAGGCTCCTCCTTCTATGTATAGTATAACTATTACAGGCTGCAGGTTTTGATTAGGCTTATCCTATTGACGGTATAGTTGTGTCCGTTTTTGTACCGCTGGGTTCCGAATAAAAGTTTTATTAAGCTTTCCCTGTAAACATCCTCGTCTTTCGATATACATAATCAATAAAATTATTCCATGCAAGAAATTTGTTCATGCCCCCCTTATGGACTCAATATAAAACAGAACAACTCGACCTGTTGCATGGTTCTGCACCTTTAAACTAAAGCGCGACTCAAATTTTTTTCAATCTTCTTTCCTCCAATGGATCTTTAAGTATCTTGATATTAAAAAAAAAATTCGATTCGTCATATGTTTGTGTCATAAAAAAATCATCTTCCATATTAGACACTCCGTACATCTGGAACTCGAATTTCCTACCAAATCCGCATACCAATTTGGTCCTTGGATCGTTGGCCGTGAATATTCCTCCAGGAAGAACTCCGTATTTCTGTCCGACATTAACATCAAATTTCCGTATTTATTGATGTCTACGATGTGTCCGGAATATCTAAGCGATTTGTGGCACTTTGATACGTATCTTTCGAAGATAATCGATTAGCAAAATTTTTAGATACAAGTAGTCTTCAGGATGAAATTATACGGCGAGAGTGTCATTAAAATAATGGAAAATGCATAGTCTACGGCGGAACTAATTTGACATTATCAACGGTTGTACAGTGGATAGACAAGCCATGGGGTAGTTTGGTGCCAAACTGTTTTGTTTATAAAAGACACTTTCAACAGACTCATTCACATTAAAATCTGTTTTTTTTTCTATGTCAACCAGTGGCATTCTTCCAAGCACTTTCTAAGAAGTGTTTTAACACTCATCCACTAGTTCTGGACGTCTGTCCACTAGTAATCTCTTTACTCTCCCTCCATTCCGCCTCAGAAAAAATTAGCTATTTTGTTTATTCCGTCTGTACAGGAAGACTTAAAGATTTGTTGATTTGCTAATTGCGATGCCAGTCTTCATGACCAATGTAATTTATTTAGCACACAGCCATTCAAATGGCTTGAGTACTTAGAAATTGAACGGAATAATGTTAAATTTGCAAGAAATGTTTATTTCTTCTGGCCCTTTCGACTACCGGGGAGACTAATTGGGGATAGCAACCGAAATAGACAGACACCTCCTCCAACATTCTTCTTAATTATTGCAAATTATATAAATTGAAATTGCCAATTTTTTTTTATCTGGAACACTTTCGCGGTAGTTGAACGATTATAGACGGCCGTAAATTAATTTTGTTTATTATTTAATGCCGATTCGTCGGACATAGTACGAGAGTTTTCCTGTTTATTGCAAACATCCAGTGGATTATTATTTAAACTATAGTAAAATCAGGAAGCTATTTGGCGCCATTTAATGGTTGATTTAATTTCCGTTCAAAAAATAGCTAAAGCCAATTAGAACCGGATTTAAAATTTTCCAAGCGTGACTAAAAACGTCGAATTTTATATAATAAAATTTAAAGAGTTTTCCAAATATTGCTCCAGAACCTTTAGACTTCTCAAAATCGGAGAAGCTCAAATGCTGCTCAAAACAAGTTTGAAATTTTGTCCGAAATGAGGCAATGGTGGTACCTATACAGGAAACCTTAGGACGTAAAAGTAAATTTGATATCTCATCAGATCTACGACCACCTTGGGGGTTGGATATCAGAAAATCCTAAAATCTGTTCGTAGGCTATTATATAAAAACTCTGCAGAAGTTAAAGCCAATTTGATATCAAATCTAAGAGATATTCAAAATTGTGAAATCTTATGAAACCCCCCTTACACACGCTTAGGGGTAGAATTTTCAAAAATTCTGAGATCAGTTATTAGGATAAATAAAGAAAGCCCGAGGAAGTAAAAACTAATTGGATGTCTTATCAGTCCTAAGAATTACGGAATTCGTGAAAACGTATTCAACCCTTTTATACTCTCTTAGGGGTTGAAAAGGACAAAAGCATTGAAAACAGGTTTTACGGGTGTATAAAAAAGGCTTGAAAGTGGAAAGTTGTTCGATATTTAATCAGACCTGACGGACATAGCTGAATTCGGGAAATTAACAAGGCATTTTTACTTTTCCTTAAGGGTCGAATTTAAAACTTTTTTAAAATCCTTTGTGACGAATTTCGTGAAAATATACGCATCAATTTCCACTGATAATTGTTTTCCTCTTCTGTTCGCCAATAGATATTTAAAATTATTTTTATCTAAATTACTTTTCTAATAGATCTATACTCACAAAGTTTCAACTTTCTAGCATAAAACGTGACGGATGCATTGTTTTGGTTACGGTTTTTAGGGACAAGTGGTAAGATTAAGGCAAAATTGTCTACCTCAAAAATGGTTTAAGAGATAAACATGAAACAGATCTATTCAGGGTACGTAACCAGGTGGTCAAGACCCTATTGCAAATAACTTACAAAACAAGATTTTGTTTACAATTTTCTTTTTATCGAGACTTCGGTTTCTTTGCTAAAAACTTCGGCATCATTTAATTGAATTTTCACGCAGTCGATTGAAACGGAACTGATCCATCATCACCATCATCTTGCAAAACTTGGCCAGCTACCTTCCACCATAAATCCTATTTTCAGACTTTATACGTATCACTTGACACTAAACCTCCCCGTGTGCGTGTATGCATTCTTCCAAAGTCGAGGCTGGGTGGCTGCCTTCTGTTTCTGGTCAACGTAACGTTGCACTCTTGTTTGGATGCAATTTTCTGGTGAAAAACCCTACTCTACATCTTCATACCATTAAACTTTCTTCTAAGCTGTAGTTCTATTTCGAGACGACTGGAACTCACCGAAGAAAATAAGACAGGCCCATTACAAAAATGTCTGTCTTCTTATGTTAATAATACGCATCGGAAAAATGAATCTTTGACGGGGAAAAAAGTTTTTTTTTTGATCGGTAAAAAGGTGACACACGTTAAATGGTTTCGAAGTAGGTCCACTATTACACTGGGAATTGAGGTAAATTAGGAGCTGAGAAATAATGACGGGCATCTGGTTGAGTGAAAAGTTACGACACGGATACTCGTCGACATTAATTAGTTACACATGTCTACAGATAATTGATCAAGGAAAAAATCTTTTTTTTTAAGTACCCGTTTTGAAGCTTGGAATGCCTTGATTTTTTGATTTTTTCTATGTTTGCCTTTTTGCAAACATAAACTGAAGGGAACTGGAGAAACAACCTTTTTATTGCGTACCTATATGACGAATTACCTTAATTTTAGTCTGTATCAATACATGATTGAAAAAATGCCAATTTTTTTGAATGGATACGAAAGTTTGTCCATTTATATATTTTTATTCCGTCGATTCAAATATATTTAATTTGAATAAATTTAGCCCGTCGAACCTCATATACGCGTACTTTTGAAATAAGCAAAAAATCGATGTTGCTCAAAAAGATGAACCATATGAAATGCAATCTCTTTCATTAGATAGTTCGGTTCCATCGCTGCAGATTATATTTAATTCGAATATATTTGGCCCGTCGAGCCGGATATATGCGCGCTTTTACGACAAGTTAAAACTAATAAAAAAAACCCCTAAAGGGGTGTTAACGGGTTGAATACGTTTTCACGAATTCTGTCATATATCTTCCATTTGTTGCATTTCTTCGTATCGTACCACCATTTCGTATCATTCACTGAAAGAATGCGGTGTGAACACTACACAATTTTTCTTCTATTAAGAGTTCCCTGCATATGCTCGATATGCGATTACAGTGAACAAGTGTCTCAGTTTCAGTTCAACTGGAAATATGAGTTGACCGAATGAGCCATATTGTAAAAATTACAATATATTTCCAAGAGTTCGATTGTTTTCTCTGTAATGACAAACAAATTTACAAATTTACGTACCGAGCGCGAATTAGCAATATTTGGCAACGCAACATGTCCACACATGACTCCACCGCGTATCGTATCATTCCTTTGATGTGACGGAAAAAAACCCGACAAATGACTAATCGGGTTCGTAGCGTTTCTTTCTTTCACATTTCGATACAGAACGTAGATAAGTTTGTCGTATCCACTGATACGCAACGAGAATACGATACGCAGTAATGAAACAAATTGATACCGGCCAAGTTATATTTTACCCCAATTTTAACTTTTTGGTCGTTGATAAAATCTGCACTGGACCAATAATATAGTAAGTTGTTATTAGATTTTTCGTGGTAAGCTACCAAAGAAGCTATTATGATTAGGAGTTAGTTATTCATTCCGGTGTCAGTGGAGTGAAACTCCAACACGGAGTCCCCGACTGTGGACTAACCGCTATCCCTGAGGATATGACAAATTTGGAAAGAAACTTCACTGGAGAAGCCAGTTCATCATAAGATTGTGTTGGACTAGGTCCGAAGGAGCTGTTTCGTCATCGGAGGGCATAGACTCTTCAGAAGGTGTATTCTTGCCTACTAACCGAAACACCTTGACAGCTGGTGGGATCGCTGAGGTAAATTCTATATAGCCACATCCCATTCCAAATTTATTACCGAGAAGAATTTAATGGTCAAGAAAGGCGTCCTCTACCTTAGGCTAAAGGCGTGTATTTTGAGAAGCTTTTTTCTCTTGATTTCGGCTATTCTCTGGTTGTAACCCTGGATATGGTCAGTAAAGCATAGCTTGCAAGGAAGATTTAATGTGTGTGTTAAATAGGATCTAATGTAAAATAAAGTCTTCCCACAACTTACAAATTTTGGTAAAGAAACGTTAACTGAATAACTTGTTGGTCATTAGATTATTTAAAGACTATAAAACTGATAACTGATGTTGTGGTTGTACTAACTTTACTGTACACTTATTATTTTCTGTCCATCTTGTTGTTCTTAACATATTATGATTATATTAATCATGAAAATATTTGTTATTGATTATTGCAACTATAGTTATGTTTCTGAGAAATGTGTTATGATCAAACGACAACTTGTTGTATGGTTTACGCAAACACAGTTTTGGTTCTCCCAACTTAACTATTGTTCTGTTGAACATTCAGTATCTTATGACTTGAGTTATGATAAACATATTCTAATTACGTCAATCATATAAATGGTTGTGATAATTTCAGAATATGGTTTTGAGATCTATAACTACGATCCTATGAAACATTAATATGTATATTTGATGCAAACAGAGCTAAGGTTGAGACAAACAATGATGAATGGTTCATATAACCAATAATCAAAACGCTGTGAACACTAAGATACTATTATATCATATTATAAAATATGGCACTGTGGATAATCACTCACTTTAAAATTGGTTTCACTTCTTATTACAAATTTAATTTCCTATTTCTTGTCTCTGTGTGGTAGACAAGTCCCGTCAAATGCCGGATAAAATGTCTTCCCAGATCGCTTTTATGAAGTTCACATTTCTGTACAGATAGAGGGTTTTGTAATAATAAATTATAGTAATTGGAAAAGCTGAGTATTTTCTTATGAATATTTTTATTTTGCAAATCTTCAAGAGTAAATTTTACTAAAAATTTATAGTAAGTTGAATAAATATATTTTCATTACTGGAAAAATACTTAATATTTTCAATATGTGAAATAAGAAATTCCAATACATCAATACATATTTATTAATTATTAACACTTCAATTTTAAATTTTCAACTTCACTTTAATACATTACGCTTGCACAGCTATAAATAATTCTAACTCACGAACGATTCCTTTCACTGTGGAAGAAATTGTGGTTTCTTGTCTTTTTTATGACGTACTTGTTTTATAATTGCGATAACCATAATATGTTTGTAATATCATCGTGCAAAATGGTACAAACCAATATTCAATAAATTTCTATAGTTATACTGATCATGAAATAGAGTTGCTGTTATCATAAAATACTCTTATATCATGTAACAATCATGGTTAGGCCGACCTTATTAATTTAAAATCATCAAGTATAGTTATTGCAACCATAGTGTGCTTGTGTGAATTATAAGCTATGGCAAGGATAACCATAAATATTTTAATATAGTTATTATAAATAAATTATGGTCGCTCCAACAATTGAAGAATCACATTTTTCTTTTAGTGTAGGGAATTAAATTTCCTTTCATTTGATGTAACAGTCCAAATTGTTCCTGCAGTCATGAGATATTTACTTTAAGGCACAAATTTGTACTATTCGAGCGAGAGCTGTGTGGAGCTTTTGATAAAAAGAAAATTTGGTTTCTAAATGTATTAATAATCGAAAAAAAACTACTTGAAGTATTTTTGGAAATTAAACCCATCTGGAAGGTTACTATGGGACCGACAACCTAATGAATAATCAGAGGACAATTTTATCATCATCAATGACAGCCCAAGCCGGGGCCCTTGCCTCCTAAATAGAAGGGCTATTTGGAACGTTATTTTTTAGTTTGCCAATCGTCTAGTAGCATATACTGCAGTTCAGCATAAAACGCGTCCGGAAGTTCAACCCAAAAAGTGTTAATGCTGCGCGTCAAATCTTTTAACACTGTTGGCAGGTTTTATTTTGTTTGAATAATCACAATAATACAGAGAAACTCACTAATAAATGTCTGGCAACGCACTCTATGTATTAAACTCTGACTTTGATCGGGAGTGGAAAAACATACCAAATTTACATTAATTAGAGTAAGTCATGTTTAGGCATCATATCGATTAGGTGCTGCCTCCGCCAACTAGAAATCTTTTAAACGCTTCTACTTAGCACCCAGCGTAGTCCACTTTCAAAACTCACCACCTATCACTTAACCGTTGTCAGTGATGTTGAAGAGCAAGACATCTTAATCTTTTGCTACCATAACTAAACCACGATCTACTTAGCATCTAATTAATTCCGACAGAAAAATATCTAAGAAAATTTCAGTACATACTTTCACCTGCTCCTGTCGTCTCAAATTATCGCCTAATCGACGACCGTATGTAAGATTCCACTTAGCATACGAGCTATCACCCCAGGTAGCCCAGGTAATTGGATTCATGTCACTCTAATATGCCATCTCAAGAAGTCAAGACCATAATATCGTATGCAACTGATAAAACAGGTAGACCTAAACAACTTGTTGAGTACAGTATTTCGTGTCCTTGTGGCTTCTCTGATTCCTCGGCTGCAAGTAGTGCAACTGATACAAACTCGACATACCTGGTCCTTAGCTATGGTAGCCGAAAATTTACTAGGACGTCATAGAGGGATTGCGGTACAAAAGGAGTACATGTCGGTTTTTGAAAGTGGCAACTGTTAACCTGAATAAATAACGTGTCCTCGTCCTTGGAGTATAGTTCCGATATATCCGGTGAAATATCGGTTTCAGTCGAAACTGTTGGGACTCCCTAGGGTTGGTGGTTTTATCGTCGAACATTGCGGCCCATAGGATAATTTTATGCTGCAAAGTTAATGCATAAATCATGGTTTTGCAGGCGTCGAGGACTTTTCTGAACAGGGTGCGAAATGTGCATCATTGCATCCCTCTCGTCCTCGATCTGTTCAATGGCTCAAATGTAAAACGAATGGATTTAATTTTTCCGTAATCCCTAATCCTGTTAGATTTGTATCTTGAAAATGCGGCCGGGCAACGCATTGGTCCCAGATGCAGCGCGCATTTTGTAAGATTTATTCCCACCCAGAAAAAAATTTCTATTGTGGATAAGTATTTTGGGCGCCATATGCACACATCTCGCACATGTTTTTGTGTTTTCCGAAAACATTAGAGAGCTAGTCCGAATATAATGGGCTCCGTGTATTTCACCGTGTACAATACCGAGATTCCGCCATACTATGGCGGTCTATAGTCTGATTCTTATTCCAAAGACGACGTCGGACGACACGTTGGGTACATAATGTAAAATTTTTCGTCCGTACGGTAGGATATTGAAGTTGCTCGATTGTGTGTGGAGCACATACAGTGCGACGTCTGGCTTAGGAACGGGAGGACCGCATCAAAACACTCCGAAGAAAAGCCAACTTCTCCCCGAAAAACTTTTCTTCCCGACGATAGTGCGGAAATTCGTTTTCCCTCCCCAACTCCGATCGGAAGAATATAGTCCGGAAAAACTACGGACCGCCTAAACCGCGTGCCAGCTAAATCTTCGGACTCGAACTCGATACAAGATGACCAGCCGCACTCGACGAAGCATTAGTGTTAATTTTGGCGTCGGGACGCGCGTACAAAACTGAAAAAGATCGGGAGCAGAACTCATGCTGCAAGTGAAAAGCGTCTCAATCGGTTCGAAACGTTTCCGAAACACGCTCGAGCAGCTTGTTTTTGTTATCCGAAGTCGGCGAATTTTCCGATATAATGCGGCCGGACATTCAACTTGTTCGAAACGGCGACGACGTCATTTCATCGTAGCCAATGCGTTTTAATATCTGGGAAAATTCAAATTTCGCGCCAAGTTTGTAGAACATTTTTTTGTGATCTCCATATCCTAGTTCAAGTTTGTGCTGAGTGTGTAGCCTTCGTTTCACCTGAATATAATGTTCTTCTGCCGTTTTATTGCCGATCAGCCGAAGATCTGCATGGAATCCCACTTCTGACACCAATTTTCGCGTCTGTAAACCAAAGTTAAATCCTAGTGCAGCCGACTATCCAGGATGTAGTTTTTTATAGTGCGAATGTTATCTAGTGTTTTCTATGATTTTTCACATTTTTCCTGCGAAATGGTTGTACCTGTGAAAAGGCATAACGCGTCGACGACATCGATAGTGCCGACGCCGAAAAGCACTTCATCCGAAGGCAATTTCTAGTAGGCATATGTGTAATTTATAATGGAGAGACGCATGTGAAAATCAATGTCTAAAAATACTACAACAAAACACCGATAATTTTTAATGTTATGTATTGCGAGTTGTTTCGGTTTTCGGAGTTCGAAAAAATCAAGAAAAGAATATAAAGTCGGTATTTTTATGTTCGTTTGGCGAAATTTTGAATCAGTTCACCGTACACATGTCCTATTGCTTGATCGCGAACAGAACTAGCCGATTGTTTAAAATAGTTTTGTTTTTATATTGTTTCAATTTTCGATTGTTTATAACTTTCGACTTCACAAGCCTTCTACACGTTGTCCTAATTTTTTTTTAAACATAGTTCATAACTTTTTTTTTCCAAATCCGATTGTGTATTTTGGCACAGAAAATTGTGTACAAAATATTTTGATGAAATTGTTTAGATCGCTGCAGACTACTTCTGAATACTAACACACTATAAATTAATTATCGCCCGATCATTAATCATTTCACAATAGCGTTCTGTTTAGATTTAGGTAAAAAGTCTTAAAGTAATTGACTCGTTAATGTAGTGATTGTGAATAACGTTTGTAAAAACTAATTATTTGTGTATTTCTTTGAGATTTCGATAATAGAGTTTTGTAATCGAATAGAACCTTTCTAAAAAAAAGCAATTTTTGTTTGTTTCCGGTTTTAGGGGTACATTCTAAAGAAGAAATAAAAAATATGTCTACCTTGCGTACACCAAATGGTTCATATTTGAATCTTTAACTCTTTTATACGTCATAGAGCTTGCTGTTATCTTCGACATTCGAAGCGGAAATAATTTCATCATTTAGCAATTGAGAAACACTGCTCTATGCTTTTCCACGCTTGCATACTTATGAGACATGGTAAGCAGGCCTGATCTCGTCAGGAGCTAAGTATCTTTGTAAAAAGCGTGATTCTCTAGTCTTTAGGGGTACTTACACTCTAAAGAAGAAATGAAAATATCTGTCATTATTGCGTACACCTTTTTAAGGGTTCATATCTGCCAAAACATCGCGGTTTCATTTTCTTGAAAATCCTTGCCCCATTGTACATCGTAGAGCTTGCTGTTGTCTTCGACATACGAAGCGGAAAAAACTCGTCATTTAGATCAGCAATTGAGAAACACTGATCCACGCTCTTCCTCGCTTGCATACTTATGAGACATGGTACGCTGTCATAATCTTGTCAGGATCTAATTGTCTTTGTGCAAACCGTGTTCTCTTTTAAATTGAGAAGCACTGTTCTAATCTCGTTATCTGCTGCATTATGTTGGATATGTGATGCAGGTCTGATCTCGTCCTGGCAGCTGGAGCTAATTCTCTTTGTACAAACCGTGCGTCACTTTACAAAGTATTAAAAGTTTTAACTTGGGTATATCTAATTACCATAAAGTTATGAGATTTGAAAGCTATGGGAGTTTCAGACCAAAAAATGTGCGTCCGGTGTGTTATTAAATTTCATATTTTTTAATGATTTACTCCACCGAGTTTAAGGTTGGTAATTGTTTGTAAACATATTTGAGGACTTAAGTATCTAGGTACAAAAAAATTCTTAATAAACAGTGGCGTGTGGGAAACCCACCAAAAATTAGATTATGGTATCTGATAAACCAACTGTGAATTAAAATTGGAAGTTGTTTGAAAAATATAAACATGCAAGTAAAACTGTGGAAAGTGGAATGCATTTTTTTTCTTTAAATTAGAGGGCTTAGAGATATGAACCTAAAATTTTTGATTTTTGAGTAGGCATCAAGAATATTTCATAGACCCATAACTAAGTATAATTGTTCTTGCAGAAAGTTCTGATTTGTAAGTCTTCAAAGCATAAACAGAAAGTCTGGCTTACGGCAGAGAGTTGAAACTTGAAAGATATGCAGATATGACTCAGAATAGAACCCTTGATCTCAGTTGTAATATATTACCCCGCACTGATACCCTTGTGATTCAAAACTGCACATCTTAATAGTGACTGTGTCGACTGCATAACTGCGTGGTCATACACACCATTACAATACATTAAGCAGCACTATAAGAGCAATACAACAATTTTGCATTAAGCAGCACTATCAAAGCATTACAACAATTTTGCATTTCTCACTGATAGCTTATCATTCAAAAAGTAGTTGAGATACGAACCAGCTCCAACATCATATTGCATGTGGTGTAGTTTTGGTATTGAACGGAATTTCATTCAAATCAAAAGCTTTATGGGCCCTGTTAGATCTAAAATTTTGCTTAAGATACACGAATAATGTTTGATCACTGCAAAAACTAGCTTCAGAAAAAATTTTAAAATTTACTACAGCTATCAGATTGTGTAGAAGTTATACGAAAAAATCTCTCACCACAACGAGTAAATTTTAAAGGGTAAAATAATAAACAAAATCGGCTAAAGATCACATTCGTCTCAAAATATTTATGAGGCAGGCCCAGCAAAACATCTGCTTCGGCCACCGTTTTTTTTAAATTCCCAGAATGCATTCTCATTATAGCAACGATACGTTCTATGGCCAGCTCCAGATAGAATCTATTTTCTACGAAAAATCTAAGATACTAGTAAAATATCTCATACGGATTTTTACTCCGCGGCCTACACCTCGAATTGAGATCCAATATCTCTAATAGTATATTGCCGAGTTTAAGCAGTTTTTTTTCCGTAAACTTACAACTAAAGCGGAATACTACACGTTTCTGTATAAGATGATCACTAAAAAAAAATTAAGACGTGTTTCTATGTTTATGTTCGATCATTGTAAATTTATGTTATCGAGCCACAAGTTAATTTTAGACAACAGTCTCTCGTTTTCGATTTTTAGTGTTTAGGTTAGGTATAAATACGTTAGTTCAATTAGGGGTTGGAGGAGGATGCGCATGTTTACATTTCGCAAAGGTTGAATTTTTATTGTGTTAGTACTTCTTAAAGGAAATTTTCTGATTATGAACAGAGAGTTCAAGTTGATGGACAGGTTGAATGTAAACACAAATTTACAGAGAAGCGTTTGACTTACTACATTTTGTTCATTTATTTCACAACTATAATACATAGGCTCATGATACTATTTTTTTATATTTAGTCATGGTTAAAATTATTAACTAAAGCAATTCAATTCAATTTAATGTAACTAAATAAAATACAGGCTATACGTCTTATTTAGATTCGAAACTTTTACTGCTTCTGATTAATGTTAAACTTGTATTAACTGACAACCGAGTAATTAAATTCTACGAAGATTCCCATTTTAAGAAATGAAAATAAACAAAATTTGAATATTTTAGTACATAGTTCTAAAAAGTACTAAAATAATATATTAAAGAATTTTGAATTTTAGAAAAAGTTATTATCTTTCACAAGTTAATGTTGAAATCGGTTGAACATTAAAATATCAGAGCATTCAAATTTAAGCTAGCGCGTCTAACTATTTTTAAATTTAGAGAAAAAATACGACAGTACCTCGAATCACAACTACCAAACCACGACGGGTAGAAAAAGAACTCCCCTCTCTATATTCTACAAACTTCCATTGAAACGAATCGTTCTAAACAATTTCATCATTTCACTATCTTAGCAAACTTTCAACACACTGTACGCGTCCCGATCTAAAAAACCAGAAAACAAAAACTTAAACTTTCTAAATAAATTTTGTTCTAAAATAAGGTACTACTACACTTCTACCACATAGATGTAATTCTCTTCAGTGCCTTGGAAAAGTGCTGCAATTTTTCTAGTGTTTAATACTGAAAAATCTAAACCGTCAACAAAAAGTGTTAAATATAATAAAAAAAAAAAAATAATAATTAAAGTAAGATGTCAAATTGTGATAAAAGTGCCAAAAGTCAAAAAAAATTTAATCAAAATCACAAAAATAGTATCACGAGGATAGTCCACTACTTAATTCTAATTTACTATAATTTCATTACAACAAGAAAAATAACTTCAGTATTTCCGAATGAAGACATGCTCAAGCCCATAGTTAAGAAGAGAAAGACATATTGTCGGTATTAAGTCAATATGAATAGTGTATGTGATAAATAAATGCTGCCGAGTACTAAATAGTACTAAACGAATTGAATTCAGTAAAATAGAACAATCAAATAAAATTTTCGGAATATATTAAACAGTTAACATAAATAGGTACTAAATAGTACTAAAATCAAATAAAGTGCACTTTTTTACAAAATCCGTCTTCCGTCGTGTACTTCAAATTATTTTACAATTCAAACGTCCGATTTTCGGCTTTCTTCAGAAGCTGATCGGTCCACTAGGCTTAAAATGTTAGATGTATTTCGTGGACTAAAACACCTTTTAAAGGTCAATCAAATTAAGACCGATTCGCCAGTATTTCGCCTACACCATTCATTTACTGTGATGGTGCTTATGTCATTTTCGGTTATTATAACGACACGTCAATACGTTGGTAATCCAATCGATTGTGTTCATACAAAAGATATACCGGAAGATGTACTAAACACATACTGTTGGATACATTCGACGTATGCACTTAAAGCACTTTTTAAGAAGAAAGCGGGTGTTTCGGTACCGTATCCGGGTATTGGAAATTCCGATGGTGATTCGATGGAGAAGAAAGAGTACCGATACTATCAGTGGGTGTGTTTTTGTCTATTTTTCCAGGTTAGTTTTGTTTTCGTTATGAAATTTAGTACTAATATTTTTGAAAATTACGTCATTGAGTTTAACCCTTCTGGGCACAGTAATATGGCTCTTACTGCTTCAAGTACTTTTTTTTTCTTAGACTACGGGTTGTAGGCCTATGGCTATGAGATTCGAACCCATAACCTCAGTCCTTGCAGGCTAGCATAATTGGCCAGTGGGCTAAAAAATATTTTTTTTAAGGACAAAATATTGGACAAAATAAATAGGTTCCTTTCAACGCTTAATAGATAATGGCGTCATTGGATTGCAAAGGAGAACTTAATCCGAAGCAACCACGATCGAATTACATCCGCAGCAATTGTAGCAAAAATGCTTAATGATTCGCTAGGCTTGTGTAAGCCGGGAGCTGTGAAATATCCAAGATAACGTTACACCTCGTTAAATACTAACCTATGAGCCCCTGAGATATTTTGAAGAACGACCGTTAAGGATCATTGTTACTTTCAAGCCTTGAAGTGGAATTGAACCCATTGACTAGGCTTAGTTTGGCGGAGTGATTGGGGAAGTTGGTGATTGGTGAAACCTTGAAAGATGAAGCTTCCTATAGTAAATTAGTAAAATAAACTTTTAAAAGGTCATTCTCAATCTGGAATCATTTTGAGGGGTCTTAAGAACTTTTAGAGTTTACTATGAAGCGATACATAAGCACAGAATGTTTGATGATCGTCACAAATATGATACTCCTTGTGAAGATATATTTTCCGATTACCAGTTAGTCCAATATCTTTGGCAGATCGAACAAGATCAGGAAGAGAAATGAGTCTGGTGGGACGCCGAAATTCTTGAGAAGCATCTACGTCCTATTCCTATTTCGAGAAACGATTTTCAGGTGTTTTATACTCCATTAAAGATAAAAGATTTCAGCATTTTTGTCTCTTCGATATTTTCCAGCTTTTTATATTTTCAGTTAACAAAAGAAAATTTGCAAAATTAATATGTTTTGTGACATTGCGATAACCTTACATTTTGCAAATATTTTCATATTTCATGTTTCTTGGCACTAGACGCATCTCTTTCTGATTACTTGGCAGACAATATGCAGTTGAGTTAATAAAATAAGTTTTACACGGATTTATTGTTCTGAAAGTAAAAACATCTTAAACTTGAAGATTTATGGGTTCCCTGGCAATCATACAATAACTGAGATCACGTTTTTAGGGGACATTTGTATGGAAGCTAACTACTTCGTTAATTTTTCACTAACTAAACATCAATTTTTGGCCTATACATCATCGACTAAAAAATTTCAAATTTGAGGTTTATTGAAAACACCAGGGTAAATTACTTGTTTCTTATTTTTTGTATGACGTGTCGAACTCGGCTGAGTCCTTTATCAAACTGGTCAGTCGAGTCTGAAACGTCACAGAAAACTTAAAAGAAAGTATGTTACCCGAGAAAAATGATCTTTTCAATTTGAAAATGTACTGTGAAAACATTGATTAAGCCCTTAGTATACATAGGCCCAAATTTCTATGGAAGGAATGTCATTATTTTAATTATTCTTTCGCTGCCTACTTTTAAGTAGTAAAATTAGTTTCGAAAATGATGGTAATTATCTAGAAAATGTAATCTCGTATTGTAAGTACTTGTGAGTAATAAGTAACTCGAGGGATCTGAGTGGTAGAATTTTGTTTTACTATCCAATATGTGTTTCTTTTTGTCATTAAACTGCTTCGACTATGCAAACAATCGATTTATTGGCTTAACACAATTCAGAAAATTGACTTTATTTTTAACCCTAGAACGTGGGGATTCGTTAGACTAGAGATTTGCATTGAAAAAAAAAACTTTAGATGGGAATACCAAGTTGAAAAGCGTAAAACTAGAAAAATTTCAAAATGAAGGAAATTCAAAAATTCCTTTAATGAAAGGCTTTAGTACTTCATTTAATGCACAATAACTTGAAAACATGCAGAACCGCCAGAACAACCAGAACCTGGAAAATTTAACGTACTAATTTAAAAATAAAATCCAGAAATCCTTTCCATACTAACGTCCTTTAATATTCTAGTGCTGATTGCACGATAATTCGCGAACGCGTCTGATTATGCAACCAGAAATTTCACAGAGTAAACTCCTTTTAAATATCCGACAGTATTTTAAAGATATGGCTAAAACTGTAATATATGACTTCGAGAAGTGTACATACAAATGCATGAGTTTTATTTTTTTAAGTGTTCAAACTATTTTTACATTTTCACTGGCAAATGCAATCAATTACCGAATCCTCAAATTTTTGCTTATCTAATTAATTAATTTTTGATAAACAGTTGGAATTGATTTCTGTCAAATTTTTGACACCGACGCACAATTTGGACCACATTGGATTCATAGTTTTGGTTATAGTTAGAGAAAGTTCCGGAATTTGTTTCCACAATTTTACTTTTTTGATAGGTATTTAGCGTCAAATTAAGATCCGTTTAGTCAAAATTTTAGTATGCTGTTTTTTACCTTCAAAAATTTACAAAGTGAATAAGAAAGAGTTTGAAAACTTCGACCATAATCGAGTCATAGGTTTGGTCAGTATTTCGTCATACTGGAGCAATAGTTTCAGACAAAGTGAAAGCTTTGTCATTTTTGACTCATAGTGTAACAAAAACGGATATTTCGTCACGTTTCGATTAACTAAGCTAAATTTAACCCAAGTGTATTTATACTAACCACAATCAGCGATTACTTGTTTATTTCTACACACCCAATAGGAAAAAATAATGTACTAAAAATTCCAAAACATTTGTTTATTGCCAAAAACAAACATACAATTTCTGTATTTTCGAAGTAAATTGGAAACTACCTTCCACATTGCTATGCTAGCATGTCAATTAATTGACTCGTAATTGACGTACGTTTACTTGTATAATTCTCGAATTTAACAATTTGATTGATGTCGAATTGACTTATAATAACAAATTGCCAAAGATCTACATAACGACATACTTTTTCCATGAGCCGTTCGAAATTGCCAAAAAAAAATTGGTTCGAATTTTCAAATGCGAAAAAAACATCAAATCTTCCCTGAATTATTCAACAATTTCAATTGTAAAAATAGAATCCAAATTCGAAATTTTTTGGTCTAGTGTATTATAACACTGGGCTTTAGTATAATTTAAAAATAAAGTTTTGTGTATATTTTGTCGAGATAGTACTAAAGCTGTAGGGCCATCTGCAATTTTCTTGCATGGATGATCCGCTATAGTCAAAACTAATGGATTTTCGATTTCGTAAGAGTTTAACTAAGGCCGGTTCTATCTGAACCAGCAACTAGATATTGGTTCTAGCCTTGGCTTGTATCTATTCTATTGATAGTCTAGGGAAAATGTGGCCAATATCCCAATTGTGTTCGACATGATCCGATCGGAACAATTTGCCCAAAATATTCGATTTTATTTTATGATTTTTTTTTCGCCCCCATCCCCCTAATTTAATGATCCACGTGAGCATGGTTTTCTATTTTGAATTCGATAAAAATTTATTTTACAACTTTTTTGCAATTAAATAAAGTTTTATAGCTGGCTGTTCGGATCGGGGCCATTGGCAAGCGTCTGAAGGGAAATTGTAAAATAGAACTATAGCAGCTATTCTTCATCTTTTTTGTTTTTAGCCGATAATACTAAAAGCAAAAATTTTAGTAATAAATTGATAGAATCGTACCTGATGGCTCTTCTGTTGTACATCATTTTAATGCCGTGCAATTAATTTCAACTCGGGAATATCTGGCAATTATTTTCGGATTTTATAGACAAACTTAAAATATTAATTGGAAGCTTTTTAATGTACCTATCTCTCATTCAAATGCTAATCTTAAGCGGAAAATTCTGGAATAACAAACATTCAGGGGTTGCTGTTTATTTGGCGAGTTAAGTGCTAAAGGTATTCAGTATGGCTTAAACATTATATAAACATTTTTTTTTAAATAGTTGAATTCAAAGGAGATACGGCTTCTACCCATTAAAAACACTTAATTTATATCGATAATGTTGAAATTATGTTTTGTCTTAGATACGAAAAGATTGTTGAATTGAAATGTTAAGCTTGGAAACGCTAAAAAAAATTCAAAAATCAAAATTTTTAATAACCTAAATATCTTATAAAAACAGATAAATTTGAACTAAGTTATTTAGAATATGTTATAGTAAGACTTAGTACATACTAAGTAGAAGCTAAAAGAAATTTCCCATACATATTTTTCGTTGGAGTGAAAATTGTTAGTGGATTTCGTTTGTGATTTGACAGACAATTTCGTTTTCGCTTCTAGTTAGTACTAGGCTTTAAGCATTAAGATTGTGGTAACATTTTTTTGTTGATAAAATTTATGCTGATGATAAAAAAAATCGTTTACCATAATTCAAAAATTCAAATGATTTGAAACAAAATTGCCAAAATTGACAATGGTCTGAAATGATATTGTCAAAAATCTGAATCTCAAAACATGAAATTGGAAACATACAGACGTCTTAATCGCACGATAGTTTTAATAAAATAAAAAAAAAATACATAAGGAATTAAGGAATAAATAAAGAATTGAAAATAAATAAATAAAATGAATAAATAAATAAAATAAATTAACAGTGTTTTTTATAGGTAGTACATCATTAATTGCTGCAATATTACAGGGTCAGAAGTCAACCCTTTAGAATAAATAAAGCACACCATAGAGAGTTATTAAATGACGGTAGCTGTAAGAACGAATAATAGTCATGCTAAAAGGTTTCCTTACTTTTACATTATTTCATCCGATTCACCCTGAATCTCCGCAGTTCTATTTTTGTACTAAAATTTTAGGCAGAGCGGTATCTTCCATATTGTACTTCATTTTAAAACTTTTTAGTATATTTTAGGACAGTTTAGTACATTTTAGAATATTTTCGAATATCTCGGTAAATAGTTTTATTGCAATAAAAAAAGACCCTGTAACATTTTTTTGTATTCGATTCGGACCCATAGCAACTACAGCTTCAAATTTAATTTAAATGTAACGAGTTTCATTAAAGACAATGTCTTGAACGAAAAAAACCTAGCCTTAATAGTAATTGAGAAAAAAATGTTAAGTCTTTTGTTAACTAAATTATGTATGGTGACATTTTAATACTTTATACACTTCCCGAAGCCCATTTTCTTCATAAAATTGTGTTTATCCCTCTATTCGCGTATTCAGTTACTTTATGTCCCAACGAAATAATCTTTTCGAATTTCTCTTAAAATGTATTCGCCGAAATACTTGATGAATACGAAAGACAACACTTTTGTTAGTTAATTTGAAATATTTTTAGAATTAAAGCATTTTCACAAGGCCAGGGGCAAATTATTTACACTACGATCTCAATAATAAAATAAAAATAAGCATCAATGTAAATAAACAATCGGTACTTAATTATTTTTTCTGTTTCTTGATGTTTTTTATTTTTATTTTACTGTAAATAAGCTTCTTAAAGTACTCGAGGAGTAATTTTATTATTATTATTATGCATGTGTGCGTTTTAAGAATAATCACATACAATATCACGATCGTCAGTTTTATACAGAATATTATCGATTTTTACGTCAGAAATTCTTACGCAAGTTTTTGAAAAAAACGATTGGTTTTTTTTTTGCATTTTGTATGTAAATAAAGTTTGAATGAAGGCCACATTTAATGTTGCGCCTATCAATAAAGTGAAAAAAAAAACTTTTTAATATTTTTGGCAATGATATGTACTCGTAAGTGAAAACGTTTTACTTTAATTTTTATATGCGAATTTCCCTGCTGGACATAATATTGGAGTAGTTTCTTTCATTGATTAATTTTTGAGTTTTATCCGCTAATCTTGTATTATACTGTATGGCATGTTGTCAAACATTTGACGACAAAATTCAGTCAAATATTTTCTGAAAAAATAGCACATGTGTAGAGTAATTAAAACAATGTGGCAAATAAATACTTCACAACTGCATTTTACAGCGAGAATAGTCAAATATTTGTAATAGTGGCATATTTTGTAAACAGTCTATATGAATTGAAAAAAATGAAGACGAACAAAAATATCAAGAGTTTTGGAATTCTAATTTGAAATAAAATCAAAATTTTCATTTTACTTCAATTAAGTTCTTTTTGCAACCCTTTGTTCGAATTGGTCAGTCTCTGGAATTAAAAATGCAATTTTTCACTTCAAGATTGGTTAGTAATTATGATTTTAAAAAACTAGGTATGTAAGATATCGAAAAAACGGCTCGGTGAACGTTAGTGTGTTGTATTAAAAACAATTGTGCAAAAGTAGGTCCTGTATTCGCTGGCGATTACAGTCAAATATTGTAATCGTCAAGTTGTGTCCAAAATACTTGACAATTTTTTTTTGTTTTTGTACGATTCTTATTTGACAGCATGGTTTAAATTATAAATTGGTAAAATATTAAATCAGTACAAATTTAAATTTTAGGAAAAACTTTCATATTTTGTACATTAGCATGATTCCTAAGGCATCGCTATTTCTCCGAATATGATTTAAGACATGCTGTTGTTTTTAAAATATAAATGCTACTAAGTATCTAAATAGTACTTTTTCCAACAAGAATCTTACGCGGATAGATCCCGTCAATTATACAATAATATGTGAAAAATTTGCCCATTAGACGTAGACCGTCAAAATTTTGACAGACTTTTAGTGTAAGACTTAAGAGAATTTACTTATTTTAATGAAGGCTTGAATATACTCGACATATTTTAACCTGTTGATTTGAGTATGGGTCTTGTCATTGCTGATGATTTTCGAAACTGGTAGTTACTGAAAGTGTAATATGTATTATGGTTTTGACGAAATTTTCAATGTGAGGTTTATATTTAGCGAATAAAAAAACATTTTGGAAATGTTTTTACATGTTTTTTCGGAAGAAAACTAGCGATTTTCTGAGGTTTTAATATCAAAAATTGATATAAATTTAATTATTAAAAAAAAAAAAAATAATATTCCGATAAAAACATTAATACGGCTGATTCTTAGGAACTTTTTCGGCACCCCATTCAAATTTTTAAAAAAGTACTCACTATGTTTTAAAATGAAACAACGAATTAAGAATACCTAGGTATTTAACATAAAACAATTTTTTTCAACTTTGGAAAGATTCCATAAAAATATTCCGAATAAAAGTAAATAAGTTTATAACAATTAGTTCGGAAAATTACTTTTGTAACAACATTTAAAAATAATTAAGTACAGCTAAGTATTATTTTTCAATAATAAAGAATTTTGATCGACCTAAAACATATTTTGATTTCTAGATCTCACGAGCTAGGAAGCAGAAACTTGAACTATTATAGTGGACCCTTTTGCAAAAAATGGTCGATGGTTGGGGAGTGAGAGTCTGGAGGGAGGAGGGAGCATGGCGTCCGAAACGATGGAGAACTCGAATCAAAACGTTCTACAATTCGTATCTATAATAGAAATATCTTGGGAACCGCTTATGGCAGAAAGTTGAAACTTGAAATTTCTTTATAACTATGATAGCGGAACCAAAAATAGTCGAAATGTGAAATCGAGATATTCAAAAAACCACATCTCCTTAACGGTTTACACCATAAAATTGTAACCACGTGAATATTTGAAGGACATTAAAAACAAGTGATTCTGTCCCAATTGACTTCTTAATAACTTTGGTCAGTCAACTGCATAGTAGGTAGGTAGGTAGGTACACGTGGCTGTCCGTGAGAACACGGACACACTTAGACCTAAAAGGTCCGTTGTGGTACCACAGGATCTTCGACTCCGGTCCTACTCGTCGAACCATTTAGAGCTTATAATAAAGCGTTGGATTCTCGCGACCTCCATTGTGGCAAGTTCACCAAGACAGTTGAAGAAGTACGCTCCGAGATGAGCTTTCCTTCTGACGGACAGAGCTGGACAAGTGCAGAGAAGGTGAAGGACTGTCTCCTCCTCCTCCTCGTCCTGGCAGCTTCTACAGAAGTCGTTTGAGAAAAGTCCAAGCCTTTCTGCATGCCGACCTATAAGACAGTGTCCGGTTAGGACACCGACTGTTTTGCTGATGTCCGCCCTTTTGAGCAGAGTCAGCCTTTTAGAACGATTAAGATCCAGCTTTGGCCAGATCTGTCTCGCAGTGTGACATGTTGTACTCTCTGCCCATCTTGAGTTGGTTTTCTCAATTGAGTCCAGTCTCAGTAGCAGTTTACATGTGGAGAGAGGCACACCCAGGGTCCGATATACCGGCGAAGTATGAAGGGTAGTGCCGCGCCGAGCGAGTTCGTCAGCCATACAGTTCCCTGGAATATCCATGTGTCCTGGCACCCAGCACAGAAGAATATTGAACTGTTCGGCCATCTCCTTAAGAGATGATCTACATTCTACGGCGACCTTTGATGTTGTCGAGGTCGATTCCAGGGATTTTATCGCCGCTTGGCTGTCTGTGAAAATGCTAATATCCTTAGTAGATATTACATTACACCTCAGCCAGGACAGGGCCTCCTTGATCGCCATAAGCTCCGCCTGATAGACACTACAGTGGTCCGGAAGGCGGAAAGAGCTGCTAATATTAAGCATTTCAGAGAAAACACCTCCACCTACCCCGTCTTCAGTTTTGGAGCCGTCCGTATATATGTGGGCGGACTCCTTCTTCGTTCGTACCAAGTCCCTTTCCCACTCTAGGCGGGTTGGGATGGCTGTCGAGAAGTTTTTATCGAAGTCATAACTGGGAGGGGTGTAGTCGGTGTTTTCAGGAATGTTGAAGTGACTCAAAATTGTTGAGTGGCCTGCACATATGTCAGTCCACAATGTGGAGGCCTTTAGCCGAATGGCTGCACTGGCTGCCATTTGCTTGCCAAAGATGTCTAAGGGTGGCAGACTGAACAGCATGTCCAGTGCTGCAGAGGGAGTTGTTCTCAGAGCTCCACTGATGCATATGCATGCTGTTCTTTGTACCTTTCCCAGTGTGGTGCATAGTAACGTGGACTGAATCTCCGCCTAAAATTCGTTCCGGACTGCACAAAAAAATTGTTTAAAACAATTCATTCAATCTCATAAAAAGTATTTTCGGAATTTTTCGACATTGAGATTGAGTTGAATTCTTACGCATTTTTCAATAATTCTTAGGCCCGGCGAGATATCGAATTCGGTTTTGCTTCATTTCACACAATCATAAAAGTAAATTCGAGATTTTTAAATTTTCAATTTCGAGGCGGTAAAATGGGGGTTAAATCTGTTTTCACCCATTCCGCAATAACTTCATCGTTCGGGAAGGTGTCGAACTAGCTTTTCCAAAAGTTTGTAATAGATGTTTTAATTTTTTGCGATCAAACTTTCAAGTGCAGTATTTTCAATGGAAAGCGGGCTTAATCCCGATATCAACCCATAAATACGAACTTGTCAATCACTCTGATTTTTTTTCCAGCCCGCTGCGTGCTTACATTGTAGTTACAAAGATGTTTGCCATCGAATCGCATGATACAAACGCGTAGATGTTCAACCAGATTTGAGGTGCTTGATTTATTAAAATAATAATAAAAAAAAGACTTACTCGTATAAATAACTTCCACCGACAATATGATCGGCTATTTTTAATTCGTACATTAATCAATTCGGCCTAGTATATTTGGCATATGTTGCAGTATCCTTTTTACGAGGACTTCCCCATGCTAACCGAAATATTGGCATGACATAATTTTATCGACTAGCACGAATAATTTACCGCCCGTCATACAAGCTGCAGAGGTCGTCCTCATTACTTTATTTCACTATTTGAAATATTTTATTCGGCATGTGTTAAAAAGCGATGGTAAATTCTATGCACTGACCGTTGGCCTGTGTATGCGGTCTACCTCTTCGGAAAACATACTACAACTAATTTCTGAGTAATTTTTTGGCCAACGTCCAAAACTAATTCAACAGCTTAATTTCGCCATAGTGCGAGTAAAGTTTACTACTTGCAGTCTTCCTCGTCATTGTTTCATCCGAGTTTTTAGTATATGCGAAGGCGAGTAATTTGAAAAATCAACATGGCGAAATGAAGTGAATTTTTGCGACGGGCTGCGGTCTGATCAAAAAATAAAAATATTATTTTATCGAAAAATAAAGAAAGGATAGGCGATTTAGTGTCGGTATAGTGGTCAGCGCTAAGAGTCGACATTCTATCGCACTAAAATTAAGTATTTCGGTCACCGATGTCCATTTTGTGGGAGTATCGGGCAGAGATAAATTTCACTGTGCCACTCCGGGTTTGAAAGCGGAAATGCTTGTCGTGGCATTTTGTCATAGGCGACAGATACCTGACGGTCGTACTAATTATTGGCGATTTTTCAGCTCCAACTGGAAGAGGAGATGACAAAAGTATGGCGTTTACATAAAAGATGCTAAGTAATAAAATCAGTAGCGATTTAAGTGAGTCGCAAACAAATTCAAATGCTACAAGCCGCCCGCATTCGTTTCAATAAATTTACGGTCTGCCAGAAATAATCTAAAAATGTAACGAAAGTGGCAGTTATTGCACGGCAATTCCTCAACTAATTTGTCTATCTTTTGATCGTTGTTATGCACACGAATTTTGGTTCGTACCGTTCGCAGTTGATATGCACATAGAGTGCAGCAAGTTGGTTTCTCTTGGATATATGTTTAATAGGTATAAATGGCTTCCTTACTATATCCCAATCTTGCAAATCCTAGGAGTTTCACATATTGAACCCCTTTAAATCTCTTTATGGGTTCAATATTATAACAAAGAAATAATTAAGAAATTTTTCAAAACATACTGATCCCCTGTCACGCTTTATGTTTTAAATTTCGGAAAAAATCGAAAAAGCTTTTTTCAAGTTACAAATAAACAAATAACTTGTGAAAGGGAAACAAAGTTGAAATCTCATAGCGCCTGCAAACTATTGAAGTCGGAATTCGTGAAAATATTTTTAACCTCTTTTCATTACTTTGAAGGTTGAATCCTCAAATATAACTTTATACGTATCTGAATTACTTGAAAACACAGAAATTTTGTACTGAATTAAACCAATTTTAGCCGTTTTTAACCTCTTTATTATTTATATTGAAAAAATTTGGAGTAACCTTTGACAAATTTGTATATATAGTCTGTTAAATGGAAAACAGTTTGTCATTCTATTCTGCCTAAAAACATTATAGTAGCAATTTATGAAAGTATACTAAGCCCCTTTTCACTATGTTGGGGGTTGAATATTGAAAAAAGTTACTTTACCAACATTTTAGGTATTGAAATAAAATTTTAGAACAGGCAATGCATATAGTATGAGCTTCCAGGCTCGAACATCAATATTTTTTCATTTTATTCCTTTGGATAAGTGCAAGAGGAAAAACTGCAATTATATAACTCGTTAAGTATGAGAGATTGACGTCGATCTCGTGAAAAACATATTCAACCACTTTTCAACCCTTCTGCACATAATCACCCGATCTTAAATATCGAAAAATTTCGTAATTGATTTTTTGACTGATGTATAGATTATAAATCTTAGAGGTTGATGTATTTGTGAAAAAATATTCAACTCCTTTTTATACACTTGAGGTTAAATAGCGAAAGATTCCGTATTTTTTCTGTAAGCTATATTTTTATTCTCATTTGCACCGAGATATTGAGGTTTTTGTGAAAAGATATTTAACCCTCAATGATAAATTAGAAGTGAACATTAAATAAAATCTGATATCACCTTTTTAGCCAGTAGAAGATAAAAGAAGTTAAAACCAACTTAATAACTTAAGATATATTAAGAAATTGGTGAAATCACATTTAACCCCTTTCATTTCTTGGCGGTGTAAACTCCCAGAATTCTATCACGTTTTAATCGTTTGTGTAAGCAATGGGCCAAACCATATTTAACCCTTTTTCATTGCTTTGGGACTCTCCAAAGGGCCGTCAAGTTTTTCGAATTTAAAAAACGTCGCTTAAATCACAGGTAAGACAAATGTACTGCCAGCTCCAGGGAGCTGTTGTTTGGCCTAGTCGTTGACCTGACCTTCTTATACAACATAAGTAAACAATTTATTATTGATAGTAAGGAATTTTTCTAAATTATGTAAGCCGAATTATTCTCAATTACATCGCGAAATATAGCGGAATAAAACTTTCTTTCATATGTAATTTAGTCCATATTTTACAAAAATCTTGAAAATTGAGCACATTATACACACCACGCACCAAAATATTTCAGCAGCACATGCCAAATTGCCATAAAAAAAAAACAAATTATGATATCTGTTGTATTTTTGAATAAATTTGTTTATTCATAAGCTGCACAAAATTTCTCAAATCGGATGTGTAGTGCTTGTAATAATATTTACGAGGTGTATCTTTCATAATTCCACTTAAGACAACGAAAACTGGGAAAATCAAACGAAAAACGTAAATCTCCTTTCATCTCCACTTCGAGAAAAACTATGATTTTTAATTTCTTTTTGGAAAAAATTATCGGATAAGCAAACGCGATCTTTTAATTCCGGTAATAACGAAATATGACCTTCTATCTTTCGTACTATGCTAATAAGCAAAATAAATTTGAATATCCCACAGGCCAAAAATACAGACATTTCGTCGAAGAAAATCGTCGTTTTTTGATAAGACATTAAACAAATAAAACTCTCTTTTAATATTTTTGCCGAAAGATAAGCCAAAGATAATCCCTTCGTCAGGCTTGTGTGTCTCTTTACTTTGTCAGTTTTTATTAATAAAGCACTTCATTGTGTGTCGACAGCAAGAAGCTTAGGGTGTAATTATGACGATATAAAATTGCCACGCCACCTAATAAATCAAATCTAACCAGAATTCTATGGGGATTACATCGAATTGAATGGCGATCTTCCTTCTATTTAAAAATAGTTTTTATTATTACAAAATTAAACAAAAACTGAACAGAAAGCCGCTAATCTTAGCCGCAGCGTTTATATTTTTATAATACTGCGAGGGCTAATTATAAACTCCGGGCAATAATTCGAATATGTCGACACCTACTCGGTTCTTTTGTATTGGTAGGACTTTAAATTAAAAAATAAATAAAAGTTTAAACAATAAAAAGAATGACGTGAACGACGTAATAGATAGTCTTGAAGTAAGGCAATTTTGTTGATAATTAGCCCCAAATAATTGTGATGCGATGAAATGAATTACATCTAGGAAATTAAATTTTTTTCAGATTAATTGGTCGTGGCGATCAGCGATAAATAAATTAATTAGCATTGCGTTGCAATTTTAACGAATTATTCAAACTGGAAACTATTTCAAACAAATGAATTAAAAATTACACGATCAGTTCCAAAATCTAAATCGGCAATTTTAATTATAAAATAAATAAACAATAAAATATAATATCTAATAAACTAAGATCAATCCAAATGTAAAATAATTTTCTTCCCTCACCAAAATGACACACTCGATCTTGTACCAATTACTTGACAAATATCTTGTATGCAATCTTAAAGCGACAAATCTTTTCGATTTGATCTGTCCACTAAAGTGTCCGAACTAGACTTTGAGAAGTAGGTGACAGATCGTGAGAAGTTTATACATTCGACTAATTAGTCCGATGTTGATTGTCGCACGATCAGATAAAAAATTCGTTGCCAAATGATCAATTTTGTTGATTCGAACGGTGGATATTGTAAGAAATCTGTTTTGGGTGTATGCCATCTATTTTCAAATTTGGATTTTTTATTCCAATTTCAAAAATCAAAGGATTTTGATCTTTCACTTTTTAATGAAGACTGTGTACGAGATTTTTTTTATCGATTTTTGGCCAAAAATGGTAAAAGTTTATGTTTTATTTAATTTCCATACGTTATGGAAAACTATTGTTAATATAATGAGAAATTCTTTTATTGTCAGGATACTTAGTGTAAAATAGAGAGTGACCTCCAAGTTCCGGACCTTTTTTTCATTTAATAGTTGTAGCCTTAGTATCTTAAAGCAGTATCTTAATAAAAATTGAAGGGTGATGAATGTAGAAAAATCAAATATGGTTTTTTAAACGATTTTAAAATATGTAAGCTAGTGAAAGAGTAATATCCGATATCTCTTTTAAGCCCCTTAGAGGTTGAAACCCATAAAATTCTGACCCAGTGTGTTGTATAAAATGTTCGTTGATGTAAAAAAAACAAAACGAATTCCTAGAAATGAGTACAACCTCGTTACATCTTCTGAGGGGCTTAATATCAAAATATACTGAAATCGGGTTTGAGCTGATTACATGGAAGCACGAGAAAATAAAACCCAATTTAAGGTCAAATACACCTAAGAGATATGGCAAAATTAAAAGTTAATAATATGTAATAATACAAAAACTAGTTGTTGATTATAAAACAAAACCCCTTTACTCTTTTATCTGAGGAGTTCATGGGAGTGAAATAAATTCGATCTTTCCCTTAATATAAAATATAATATTTGTAATTCATAAAAATATGTTTAAAAAACCTTCTATTAATTAAGCATTAAAATTACCAAGAAATATGTTTATAATTAGGAATTTATAATAGAAAGATAATAGTAGAAACTAGAACAGTTTGGAAAATTTTTAATCAATAAAAAAATATAAAAACTATATATATTTTTTTTAATTGTAAGAAAACTCCTCCAATGTTTGTATAAAATGCAATGATATTATTTACGGTAATTTCAAAACTATATTATCAAAAGTATCTGAGTTATTCGCAAAAAGCGTTTCATTGGAAAGAAATAGCACAAAGAAAATATAATTGGAAAATTGAAACCAGTCAAGAAGGAGATATCAAAAATGGTTTTATTTGTATATTGATAAATTTTTATATTTCGGGACATTTCTTTGCCATTTTTTGGTTTAAAAAACTTCGAAAATTTGTTTAATTTGTCCATTTTACAATTTTGTTCTAGCTTTTCCATCTCTCTGCTATATTATTAGTTAAAAACGTGGAGCAATTAAAACTAAAATTGAGAATGATTCTTGATCTTTAGAAATGAAAAGTAGAAACTTTAAAATTACACACACTAAGTGATTTTCCTGGTTCTTCAACGAAACTTGCGAACCTTTGAATTCCTTAATTGCTTCGATTTTCACAACATAAAGTAACTTTTCTGATGAGTCTCTAATGCGTTGCTATATATAGTTAAAAAGTATAGGCCTACATATTTTATGACTAATTCTTTTCTGCATTCTTTTTTTTATGGAGAAATGCTGCTTTGCGTCTGCAAAAGAAACCTGACTAATGATAAAAACCGAAAGATAGAAATTTTATTTGCATTTTAGTTCATTGCCGTTTTAATACTTTTACATTCGTTTTATGTCCTACGAAATACCACAAAACTGCAAACAGGAAAACTTCTCGTTGAAAATACCGAAAAACCAATAAAAACGGATTATTAAATAAAATTTCATCAACAAAAAAAAAATTAATAAAAATAAAAAACGTTTGAATACAATATCCACGAGGAGAAAAAGAGATTAAATAATTAGAACACAAATGAAATAATGTTTTCGCAAAATCTAAAACTGTACCATCAGAATGTACAAAAATAAATACATTTGCTTTTAGTTATAATTAAAAATGCAGAGAAAATTGCTTGCATTGAAAAAACGAAATTTGATCAAAGAATTTTCTAAAAAAAAGAGTTCAAAAAATCTTTAAAAATTAGAAAAAAAATCTGCCAACAGTCTGGGCGCAACTGTATTATTTTTCCGGCAGAAGTTCAGAACGCGGGGATGCGGTGTATGTTACTATGTGACTGAAAACCTAACAAAAAGTTCGGGAAGCGGTTAGAAAAGGGTGTAACATATGAATTAAATAATTGGGTCATATTCCGGGATGCGGTCTAGAGGTTGAAAAAAACAAAACTTAAAAATAGGTGATTATTAAACAAACCTGGAGAAGTAAAAAGATATTCGATATCTGATCAGACCTGAGAAACATGGTGGAATTCATGAAAAAGTATACAACCAGCTTACACCCTCTTAGGGGTCGAATTTCAAAAAATCTTGAAAACACATTCTAGGTATTCACATGAAGAATCCGTAATATAAAAATGAATTCAATATTTCGAAAGACCTAGTAGATATGACGAAAATCGTGAAAATATATGCATTTTATATTAACCGATATTTTTTTTTGCCCCCCTTCTGAACGCCAATGAATATTTGAATTTTTTTTATCAGAATTACTTTTCTAGTTAATTTACATATACGAACCGAGTTTCAACTTCCTAGCATAAGCCGTTCTAAAGTTAGGGAAAACACCCCCCACCACCGTACCATACTACCCCTAAAAAAAATTTTATTTTTCCACCATGTCACTACTATAGCTTTATCTAAATACCCAGTTTCAGCTTCCTATCATTATAGATTCTTAAGATATAAGTATCGGAACTTTTTCTTTCTCACCCTTCCCCACCCTTCCCCACCCTCACCCTCTACACCCACACCCCCAAACTTTTTTTCCCTACTAGGGTTCTATTAGGCCTACTTCTGGTAAAAATTTGAAACATCCATCTTACACTGTTATTGAGATATGAATCGTGTTATTTTTGAAAAATTCTTATCCCTCCCACTTCCGTGCTCTTCCACCCCTTCAAATATTTTACTTTGAGCAATTTTTATTTATCAATCTTTATAATAAAACAGAATTTTGTTTTTCTGGTCCAATTAGTTTGTGAGATATCGTAATCTAAAGTTTTAATCTAAAGTATTATAAATAATACAGTAAAAGAGGTGCAAATGTTTTCACGAATTTCATCATATATCTTTGGTCTTCTGAAATATTGATTTAATTTCTCTTGCAGAAATTCTTCACATACAGTTTAGAAACATTTCTTAGAAGTTTTTAAAATTTTCATATATTGTATTTTAAAGAATGCCGCCATATCTAATGTCTGGTTAGATATCGAATACGATTTAATTCCCCGGTTTTTAATGATTGCTTAAAAATTAATTTCAAAATCTTTTACTCTTAACTAAAAAGATAATGTAAAAGAATTGTGCTCGATGTTAGAAATTCTAAATTGGCTTTCACTTCCACGAATTTTTCATATAATTGAGAACCAATTTAAGGGTTTTTTTTGACATGCCTTTTTTGCGGCTAATTTTTTTATTATTTATCGATAGTTTATTTCTATGGCCATTTAAGGTTTTTACAAAACTACTGATAAATGTTCTGAGTTTTATCTGTTGTATTCTAGTGACAAATTGAGTAATAATTAATAGCCATTAAAAGTGGGACATACACAAATTAACCCCGAAATATATGTTGCGATCTCCACGATAACCTGTAGGAGAAACATTGAAAAAAATTAATATAGAACAACATGCCGAAAAGAGAGAATTTCAACTAGACAAAAGTGAACGAAGTGATAAAAAAATCTATTATCAAAAATACGATTATTTACGAAATATCAGTGCTAAAAAATTTCAACATTTTCCGAATTAATTGAATGTTTTATTTCAAAAAAACCGAACAAAATCTTAACAAGTTGTTCAGAGATATACGAAATATTCAGCAATAATTTCCTGACATCGTCACTGAATTTTCATCTTGTTAACATTAAAACTCTCGTATATTGCGACCCATGTGTGCTACGAAAATCAACAATAGCTCGCTTTGTGAGATGACCAAGATTTCCCAAGAAATTACTATTTTTATCGAAAAACCTCACTTTTCATTCATCGTAACTCCGGTCGAATCATAAACTTGATGTCAAGTGTACATAATTACGAAAATCTATTTCGGTGAAAGTATAAAGCATTTTCCAAGGAGTATGAAACATTTTCGAATTAAAGATCCTCCACGCTACAGCCAACCGTAATCCAATTAACTTATCAAAAATCCTCCACTGATCCATCGTTCCAATTTAACGCCATGAAAATATGAACAATTTTCATGAAAAGAGTGTTCACTGAAAAATAAATGAGTCCCCTAAAAATACCTGAACCGTGTCATTCATCACACATACGAGGTGATTAACAATAAAAAAAAGATTAAACGAAAAATGAAATGTTCTAAACGTTTTCCGAATGATTTATTGAGTGTATCCAAGATGCTAATTGCAAGGAGGTGAAAGAAATTTTACATCCTAATTAGAAAATCGTTTGAAAAAAAACCTACCACAGAATTATACACTAAAGTGTTTATTTTATATGTGGCGATGTGATAAAATATTGCCCTCGCTTTACACGACGGATTAAAATTAATGAACTTCGAATGTGGGGCAAGTTCAGAAAATCTGTATGTATATTTTCGGCAGCATTTTCTTTTTTAATAATCAAATGTAAGGATGATGTCCACGTCCAGGCCCAGTTTAGACGTCGTCCGAATCGGTATGATAATTGTTTGGATTTTTGCCAAGAATTTTGGGCATTTTTCTGCTCTTTTCGGATAGATCTTTCATTTTTTCCGGGCTTGGCATTAGGCAATTTATCATTTTTGTTCGAGTTGATACCGAATTTATGTTGTAATGGAGATGTTACTATATGAAAAATGTTTTCAATGTGATTAACATAAATTTGGTATTTAAGTTTGATGATATGGGCCATGATTTGTACAAGCGTATCTAATAATACGGTAATTAAAATTTGATGGATTTTCGAGAGTTAATTAAATTATGAGACTGCTGTTTTAAATGGAAAATTGTTTAGTTCGGTGTGTATGTTTTTTGTGTGCTATCATTCTAATAACACAGAATTAAGACTACAAAAAATACTTTATTATTAAAATAATAAAGTAATATGCTACTCTGAAAAATCGTGAAATTAATTTTTAATGCCTGTAGAAGTTGCATATCTCATGAAAACTAAGGGATGGAGAAAGTTGTGAAACCGTATGTGAAAAAACACACCTTGGGGGTTGAATATTAAACAATCATAAAATGGAATGGCAATATGATCAAACATAAGAAAGTTGTGAAAGCTGTGAAAAGTATGCAACCCTTCCACCCACGTAGGAAAGAATATCTAAAATTCCTGAAATTGAATTTTTAGCGAGTGTTTAGGAAGTTTAAAGAAGTACAAATTTATATTCGATATCTCATCAGATTTCTGAAATATGCAGGAATTTATAGACATGTTTATGTATGCAGCCCCTTCACACAACTTTTGGGGCTAGATATCAGAAAATCCTAAAATCGGTTTGTATGCTATTATATAAGAACTTTCCAGACGCTAAAGCCAATTTAATAAAACACGTTTTTAAATCAATATAAAGAAAGGCCGAGGAAGTAGAAACTATTTCAGTGTCTTATCTGAGAGATATTATGGTACTCGTAAAAACGTGTCCAAGTCCCAAGAGATATGACGGAAATCGTGAAAAGATACACAGTCACGTTCCACGTCGCTGGGGTTAAATTTCGAAAAATGCTTAAATTAGATTTTAGGTGATTATATTTCTAAGATCAATTTGATACACGTGCTGCCTTTTTCCATAGGGCATCTATCCCATATGCTCGATTATGCATCGGAACATCTATTGCAGGCTTTAGGGCTTACAAAATCTGTTATAATATTTAGGACTATTTTTATTAATTATAAGAAAATGGTTATTACTCTTTACTGTGAACTAAACTTCTGTATAAATCTGATGACATCGGTTATATATACAAAAACTAAAAGTACTATTATACTAAAACTAAAAGTAGTCTGGGTGGCTAAGTGGCTAGAGCACTTGCCTTCGGTGCACCTGGTACTAGGTTCGAATCTGCTTGGCGACAAGTAATTTTTGAAAATGGGGTTGGGTGCCGGACTACCAGTTCACTCAGCTGTAAACGAGTACCTGAGTTAAAATCGGGGTAATAGTCACAGACGAGCTTGAAGCTGACCGCTTCACCTCCTAGTGTTCCGTTGGTCTCGTAACGAAGTCACTCTAGCATTACTTCAAGGCCTAGGCTCGATTTGGGCTGTTGAGCCATTGATTATTATTAAAACTAAAAGTGGGACATCTCTCTGTAGTTTCCCCTATGCAAAAAACGACACCTTATATATGAATAGCTATTAGGTATATAAGTTTTCAATTTTTAATAAAATAAGTTTGATTTTTATGTAGGTATATCTCCCGTTTTATGTTAGAAATTGAAAAATGCATTGACATTCTAGGGAATGTAATCAAAAATAAAATTATTTTTGTGATATCCGCAAAAATGCTCAAAAACTTTATTTCAAAACTTTTGATATTTGATATATTAATGCCTCTCTCGTAATTTCGCAATATTCAAAGAAAATCCACAAATAAATTAAACAGAGCGTTTCATTTTTTTCGGGATTGATCCAATCGAAAGTTTTTTTTAACCATTGTTGACTAAATCTGAAACAATAAGAGTTAGTTCAATGTATTTTTACCACCTATATGTAAATAAATACCGGTTAAATAATCTCTAGTCTAAATCCAGTGACCGTCAAAACTGAAGAAAAATCCGCATAAATAAATTTCCCGATGATAATTTTATTTTCCCATTGTCAAAAACCCACTGACCTATTCATCATCCACAAGTGATATCCGTATCACTCATTGGGTAATTTTGGTGACACTACTCGATCATTTTCACCAACGTATTATGCGATTTATTTTTGTTTCTTGAATGACACTACGAAGTGTGACCGGTTCTTATTTTTAAAAGCCTCTGTCTCATTTTCCACACTTTATTTATTTATTTTTGGAATTTTTTGTCAAAAACGTTCTATTTGTTTCTTGTATTTTAAGAACTAGCAGCAACTGGGTCGGAGAAATGATCTGAATTTAATAGTCGGAAATAATGGGGGGCTTAGTTAATCTGTTTTTAATGCAATTTGAAACTATTTTTGATATTGTCATAGTTTTTAGTTGATTCTCTTTAATTTCATGGGACACTTGAAAATTGAGGATTTTAGGATTTGGATTAAGTGACTTTTCTGAGTGATTTTTTGATGTTACGTGGGCCTTGTTTATTGTTTTTGAGCATTAATAATGCAGTAAAGGCAGCATGGAGTGTTATGTCATCGGCTCCAGAAAAATTTATTATTATATTTATTATTATTATTAAAAAATAATAAATAACTATTAAAAAAACTAAGTAAAAAACTAAGTAGATATTAAACGAAAATGCTCCCCAAAAAAATCAATTACTTACTGACATAAGCTTGAAATATAGTGAACGCGATGCGCGCGTGGTACACGATGCAACGCGATGGTATCTGATTAGGATGCCAACGGTTCCATTGTTATACTCTAGATGAAATCATATAGAGTATTATTAGTTTGATCCAGCCAAAAAATATGTAACGCATAGAATATAATATTTTTTGTTTATTTGTGGCCAAAAACCTTAATAAAATCCTTTTACTCCTTCTGGTACCTTCCATACAAAAAATCCTAGACACGTGTTCAACAATATTTTTCGATAACTTTTGAACGCTTCAAACTACAAATTTGAAATTTTGTACACATTAATTTTTGAATGGTTCCAAGAAAAAGGATGAATATGTAAGAAATCGAGTGAGTCCTTGCTCCGCCTCCCATATGAAACTCCTTCAAAAAGGATATTTTTTTTTTCTAGTTCAAGATAGGAAATTAAGCAGTGACTATTGTCTTTTAGTTTTGAGTAGCAATTAAACGGGACTCCTTAATGAAGGACATACAACATGCACACACGTCATACTTCTTCATCCCCAACTTCAATATCCATCGGAGTTCTGTATCATCTAGAGTATTATACGATTGGCTTGCAGCCGATCGTGACTGCAGTATGTTTTTGTTTTAATTTCGTCGGTTGTATTTCGAATTTTTTACAATAGACGGAAAACATCCAAGAAATATAGAAAAGTTAATACCTATGCAATAAAAAAACAAGACAACAGTGGCATGAAAAGGAATCCTCTGAATTTACCCCTGATTTAACCCTAGGGCCTACAGCTTTCACCCCAGTATTTAGCAACATCACTGATGTAAACTGATATTTTTACAATTGCAACAAATAAGTTACTAAAAAAATTTTAAAGTAACGAAATTATTCTTAATTTTTATTTTCTCTACTTTCAGGCAATTTTATTTTATACGCCACGATGGTTATGGAAATCATGGGAAGGTGGAAAAATCCATGCCTTAATAATGGATCTCGATATAGGAATATGTTCAGAAGCTGAGAAAAAACAAAAAAAGAAATTATTATTAGACTATCTATGGGATAATCTAAGGTTGAGTATTTTTTTATGATAACAAGTTTAAAAAATGATTTTTGAATTTTTCAAACATAAAAATAGTATATGTATGATTTACAGATATCACAACTGGTGGGCGTATCGTTACTACCTGTGTGAATTATTATCATTAATTAACGTAATAGGTAAATATATGCAAAAGTTATTAGTTTTTTTGTTGTTGTCTTATAATTTTGAATATAATTCTATAAATATGTACCCATTTTTTGGAATCATCAGTTGAAAGTTTATCTACGTTGAGAGCTATTAACATTTAACTAAATCACCCCCTCCCTCCAAAAAAAGAATTACTTAAGTGATGAATTTAACTATTATTTTTGTAATAAGGAAAAATAAAATTACTAATCGTTCTGTTGCTTATACTAAAAAAATTACATTCTTAGAGCTTTGAAGATTTCCCAACAATAATTATGTAACTAGCTCACAAACCGGGAAAAAGCGAAGGATCGTATTTTTAAACAGTTTCCCTGTGTCCAATTACTCGTACTTTTTTCTATGTCATTTCGACACCATATTTTGGTGCTCAAAATATTTGATATATACGTAAAAGATCCAAAAGAATGCCAATAGTATGTCCATATAACGTTTATTAGAACGTACTTTTTCCTCTTACACTTTTGTACACTTTATTGAAAAAAAATATTACAAAATTTTTAAAATGGTTTATATTAAATGTAAATTGCTTTGAAAGTGATTAAGCTAGAGTAATGAAATTACTGTTGTATGAATCGTATCTAAAAAAAACTTTTTTCAATACAGGAAAAATTATGTCAAAAATCCTGTTTTCCAGCTGAAACACAATTTCTTTCTTTACAATATTAGCATCCAAAATAAATTCAATGGCATTTTGAAAAATTATTGTTAAAATAGAATCAAAAGTACGGGAAAATAAACGATATATTACAAAACAGCCACATAATTGAAGAATGGCACAACTAGCAGTACAATGCATAGTATTCTAGGTAAAATTATCGGATTGGTATACCAAAATGGTGCATTTACACTCAACGTTTGCGACGAGCCTCTATCCCCACCAAAAAGTCAATCAATCAAATAGCTCGTGCAGTCGCAAGAGTTTTACATTCAGAACCGGTTTGCTATGGCCAGATGGGGGTACAGCCTCAAGGGTGAGTGTAAGCGCACCATGAAACGGGTTCATTATTAGATATATACCAGTTTGCTTATCTCGTATATGCTTAGTGTTGGGTGATACACTGGTGGTATTAACGATATTATAATATCAATACCAGCAGCGTACCCATGGTATAAGAACATAAAGGTGAGAAGTTGTTAAGTGTCATACTCTATTAGCATTGAAGCTGTGGGTTTGACTAGTATCCAGCCGTGGAATTATTGTGGTAAATGTAATAAAAAATAATAGTTAAATCCGAAAAGAACTGTTACTGCCCCATCTACCTATTTTTGTGTCAGACTACACGATCAACTGATACTAGAAGAAAAACACAGGTAGAAATGTCTGGCAGCGCATTCTATATGTGAAACTTTGCATTTTGTTGGCACCAGAGCAGGCACATAACTGAAGTCCCAAGATTAGCCCCCAGTTGGTCGCGTCTGCGAGAATCTCGCAGATATCTCGAAGACATGGCGGTCTGTCTGCGAGATTCTTTGCGACGCCTTATGTGAAAAATACACGGTATCGAGACAAATGCTTCCCGAATCTCGAAGACATGTCTGCGAATGTCTCGATTGAAAAATGGCATTGGCAATAGCGCCATCTGTTTGATGATAGGGTGTTGTGATAAAAGCTCGTACTCGTATGAATATTTCGCGGAGATTGCCATCGGCTGGAAATAAGAAAGGGGGTTATGAAATGAAACGTGCAGGCAGGGGCGAAGTTACCTTACTGCAATATAATAAATATAAAAAACTAATATCGTAGTGAAACATTTCTAATCACTTCACATCGCACTTGTGTCGTTTTATTGTAACCGCACTTGAACTGTAACTTTTCGAGTATTTTTATTTATTTTTATTATTTATTTTTATCTTGTAAGTCGCGGATGACATTTGCTGCGCTCGGAGTGATGCGGCTGTTTTTTGCCTTACAAATAGATCGTGGTGGGAGCACATGTTCATATTGCTATTTCTTTCTATCTAGTGATGAAGAAAGATAAGCAATATGATTCCTAGGCTCAAACCATCGAGATTATGTCTCTTACCCGTAAGTCACAACGGCAACGCAAGCCGGCGCAGCCTAGGTGTCAAAAAGTTGAGCACAGTGTACTTCTATTGTGGTAGTCACAACGGAAGCAGCTTAACGCAGCCATCAAAAAAAGTTTGCCAACTCTTAACTTTTCCGTAGCCCGTAATTAACCTAAAAATTAATGAGTAATTTTGTTATGTTTAACACGTTGAATCTGTACTTTATGTGCCCCGGACTAAATTAAAATTAGCTACAAAATTGTTTCTAATTAGTTCGTTGCTTCGTATAAACGAATATGAACACTTATGTGAGAATTTCAAATTAATTTAAAACTCAACCTGACGCAGAGAGTGAATAGTTATCTGACTTGATGATTTATTGGAGGCGTCACGCTGCGCCGTGCTGTCGCATTCTACTTTGTATGTGACTCAAGCATTAAGAGACAAGCGACCAACTGGGCCACGTTAAGCCTAGTACTGTGTTCAGCGCAACGAACACGAACGAAAAAGTCACCTTCGAAGTGGAGTGAAATATTCTACACAGTTCGCTACTAGATGTCATTGATAAAAAAGCGCGCGAAATTTGAAAATATTAAAATATTGCCAAGTAATTACTATTCCGGCACATAACACAACAAAATATTGCTCACACAAAATTTCCCGAGCACAAACTAACTGAATTGACAGCGAACTATTGAAAATTTTCAGTTGTCAAATATTTCGCTTGTCAAAAAGCCTCTCGTACCATTAAAAACGAAACGAAATTGCCACGAGCGCCATCTATTAGTGACTACGGCAAATGTCCATTCCGTCCACGAACACAGTACTGCAAAACGAACGAAATATTTCTTCGGTGAAATGTCAACAAAAATTTCATTTTTTTTATATGAACTTTGACAGTTCATTTCGTTTCGCTCGGAGCACAGTACTAGGCTTAACTGAAGTTTGTGGTATGTCTACTCTGCTCTCTTTCAGACTGTTAACCTGCTTTGAACTGTATAAAGGCGCACAAAAGCACTCACTTTTTTCTACTATTTCTATCTTACACATAAGTTTTTAATAATATTTTAATATATTCCACTATTTTTATCTTATTATATTTTAAATTCTTTCTTTCGTAAAATTTTAGGTCAAATGTTTTTAATGAACCGATTTTTTGACGGTGAATTTATGACATTCGGTTTAGACGTAATCGCCTATATGGAGGCAGACCAAGAGGATCGAATCGATCCGATGATCTATATATTTCCTAGGATGACTAAGTGCACATTTTTTAAATATGGCTCCAGTGGAGAGGTAAAGTACTTTTTCTACATAGTTAAAAATAAATTATTAATGAATATTTTGGTATTTTTTTTTCTTCAAATTTTAGGTGGAGAAACATGATGCGATTTGTATTCTTCCGCTAAATGTTGTTAACGAAAAAATTTATATATTCCTTTGGTTCTGGTTCATCTTATTATCATTTCTTACAACGCTAACGCTAATATACAGGGTGGTTATCATTTTTTCACCCCGAATGAGGGTGTATTTATTTCGTTTGCGATTTAGGTAAGCACAATTTAGTAACTTATAAAATATTTCCTCTTTTTTCAAATTAATAGCCATTAAATTTAAAATAAACAAAAAATATAAAAAATAAAGTATTCCCCTTAAAACGAATATAATTAAAATGCTTGTTCCGATTGTATTCTGTGGAAAATTCTGACACTAAAATTATAAATATGATAATAATGAATACAAAAGTAAAATGAAGAGCTATGGCGTTACTACCCAAATGATTTAATAACTTCTTCTATCTAACATAGAAGACTGATGTAATACTGTATTATTTTTTCATAATTTCTTACTAATAGTTCGCATGAACTCGCTTGATCACAACTTCCTCGGTGGTAGTTCACTCGCTCTGTCAGTAGCTTAGTCCATGAACATTGATGTTCTATTCCATTGAAACCAGATTTCAAATTTTATATGGGCATGGGCTTATCGCTACAAAATTTAATAAAAAGTGTTACAGAAGCGGTCATGAAGGAACTAATGTGAAGACGAAGATGTGACTTTTTTTATTAAAAGAAATGTTTTAGATAGATATGCTTGTTGTTCAGGAGGACCTTAAGGACGCAAGATTTTAGCTGGACTTTGTAATACTTTTCGACTCAAGTTAAAAATAATTAAAAAATTGAAACGTATTCTTCTTCCTTTTTCTTTCTTTTATTATAAAATTTGGGTAGCTGTTCTATAGGAAATAAGTGGGATAAGGCTTCAAAAAACCGAATGCGCTATGTTAGCACAGAAAAAACGTTACACTATCTGAAATAACTTTTTTTTTATGTTGCTAGCTCTGAACAATATGGTTTTCAAAACTGTAATAAAAAAAGACATTTTTGCAAAATTAAGGATACTTTTTTCGATTTGTCTTCAATCTCTTTAATTATTTTTCAATAATAATCTGCAATCTTGAAATTTGCTATTCACGTTTCAGTGGTACTACACGTAGACCCAATAATATATGTAAAAAAATCCGTCTATCCGCCGCATACGAGGTCCACAGTGCAAACGTGTTTGAGGGCTCGAATCTCACTAAAGCGTTTGATATATAAATGAAATTTAATAAATTCGATGAATCCCTTAAGTAGCAATTTGTTTTTGTGGGGAGAGAGTGGAGAAGCTGTGCAGTATTTGAATCGAATCATTTTGGTTTAGGTGGCAATTTGTTTTGGTAGGGAGAGAGTGGAGAAGCTGTGCAGTATTTGAATCGCAACATTTCTGTTTCTATATTTCAGGAACTGTTTCTGCTAGGAAGTTGATGTTTATTTGCTCATGATCTTCTAGATGTAATAACCTTTTTTTGCTCATCATCTTCTCCCCTCAAGTTGAACTATGAATGAACTAAAAGAACGAACTAGTTCCTATACGGAAACACTAGAAAAATAATTAATTAATAGGTGAAGCAAGGTACAATAATAGGAGCTAATATATAATTGTATTTGAGAAGTATTTTAAGTAAATTATAAAAGAAAAAATCAGATTTTCACTTGCGTACGGAGAAGATGCAAAAAAAATTATGAAGTGAGTGTGTACATTTTCACGAATTACGTCATATCTTTTATGTTCGTTCAAATATCGAATTATTTTACATCTACGAACTCTTGATATAAGCGCCAAGAAATACGTTACAGGATTTCTCGATATTCAAACTCTGAGGTGGTGTTAAGTAACTGTGCACTTTTTCACGAATTCCAAGACATTGAACTAGATTTTACTTACTAAAACAATTATCAATTTTTTAATTGTTTAACCTTCAGAGTGTAAGGTTATTGTGGAAGTTTTTACGAATTCCAACCAAATTCTTTGGTCTTCAACCTCATAATTTAAAAATCAACAAAATGATGGAATCTTCTAAACTCTTTGTTCTTTTTACCATCGGTACATCAACATTACACTGTTGTGGCTATCGAAATACCATCAAATATGAATTATTGAAACTAAATCGTTTGGAGGCCCGCTGGAATATAAGCGGCAAACCGCATGTGGCTTGGGGGCCGCAGGTTGAGGACCACTGGTCTAATAAGATATCGAAATCGCTTTCAAATATGATCGCCTAAAAGACTGGTTCAAGTATTTTCCGATACTTCAGCCGCCAAGTGGGTGTAAGGTACTTTACGAATTCCGATAAATCTCTTCGTTCTAATATGATATCGAATTTTTTATTACTTATAAGTTCAAAGTCAAATTCAACTTTATTTTAAGGTCTCTGTGTATAAACACAGAACTACCTATTTTAGAGAACAGACAACAGGCTCCATGTGCACGTTAAATGCGATTTTGAAGACTTATAATTTATGATATTTATGTTTTCTTGCCAATATTTCACGTTAATGGCAACAAAAAAACAAAATAAAATTACACCACTTTATTAACTGGTATGTAAACTAGGTCGTCCATACAGAAAAAATTCAAAATTGTTTTTGGAAAAAATGCTATTAGAACAACAACCCTTGAACATTTTTTAAAATGCATAAATTCGAGTTTTTTAAATGCATATTACATATTTCTTGAATAATTAACGTGACATTTTCATTAATATAATACTAGAAAAAATCTTAAAGAAGGTCCTCCATAGATCAACTTTTAAAAAATTTTAACTATTGTTAATTATATATGAATAGATAGTATAATTAATTGGTATTTCTGGAAGATATCTCAATGAAAGAATTATTGATTTTTAATAGTTATGCGTTTTAAATAATTTGAAAACCTTTAACACTATTTTTTTTTGTAAATTCACCGCTAACATTCATTAAAGTTTGAAGTATTTATTAATAAATAATAAATCCAAGGAAAATGTTTACTTAATTTCGAAACATTTTGTGAGACCAAACCACTAAGAGGGTGTACATTTTTACGGTTATCGACATATTATGTAGGAGTTTTATTGGCTTGCTTTTTAATCAGATGTAAATCGGTTTTAGAATTTTTTGATATTTAATTCCAAGGGGAAGTATCGATATTTCACACCCTATGTTTTCATTGAAATTGATATATTTAAAGAAGTCTTGACTTTTTCTTTTAGTAGTCAGTCACATAGAACTTTGGACTACACCACGTTCCGGACTTTGACCCAACAAAATAATGAAGCTGCACACAAATAGTTGATTTTTAGTTTATTGACCTTATCAGTAGTAGTAAGACAAAGTTGCCACTAATAAATAAATACTAAAGTTGAACACTTCACACATTTAAAAAACAATGCAGTTGATGCAATTCTTTAACGGTGCAAGATAGGGTCTAATTCTTCAACACTTTTTTAACCACAATGAACCCCAATCACCCATTTTTTTGTCACTAGTATTGTGAACCCTATGTAGAAAAAAAAAATCATAAATGTGCTCCAAAATACTAACATTGCACATTAGTAACTAAAAAGAAAATTTAACAAATTTAATTTCCCAATCTTTGAGAAGTTCCTACAGGAAAAAGAGCCAGTTGAAGTATAATTTAAATGTTGTAATTAAATTTTCATAATATCATTAGTTCAGAATTTTTTTTGTCTCATACAATCTCAATCATCTACAATGTTTTTTCTCTGCATTTCTTTTATGCAGGTCAATACAAACCAAACACATTGATGTTATAGTTAGAAAAACGGAGCTTGGAACGTGGTTTTTCCTATGTTTATTGGGTGAAAATATGGAAACCTTAATATTTCGGGAAATTTTCTTGCAATTTAGTAATAAAGTTGATCGTATTGCCGCAAATGGTTACAGTAGTAATGATAGTTCTTGTTGTTGTTAACTTCAGTAATTTTAATCATCAATTTAATAAAACAAAAATTAAATATAATAATGTGGTGTAGATAATACCAATTAAAAATTAATTCTTCTTAAAATTTATTTTGAAAAATTGTTAGTAATTAATTTTTTTGTATGGAATTATCAAAATTTAGCAAATAAGATGTAACAATTCGTATTATGTATTAGAAATAAATCGTTTAAAATTTTAATATAAAATAATAATTGAAAAAAAAACAAATAAAATTGGCTGTTATTATTTGCATCACAATATTAAAAATACTAACATATATTAAAGTAAATAATATATAGGTTTTTTTAACAAGAAGAATTTTTAAAACTAACAAATTAAATTCAATCATATTTGGCATGTTACATCAATCGTTTATAAAAATTTTACATATTACTTGTGTAACGCACAAATGTTGCTGGAATTGAAATTGGGTACTAAGATACTGAAATGAACGTTAGTGATGGATTGATCTTAGTTGGATAATGCCATAGCTAAAAGGTGTTCTTAATACCCTAAACTGCAACTTAAATACAATGTGACGGATAACCAAGAAGGATGAAATCTGGAGAAGGATATCGAAGCTGGCTATGTCTCTTTCGTGGTTTGCATATAATCGTCCGAGACATGTCACCTATAAAATTTGAGTACTTCAAGAATTCCCATTGTTAGAAAGTTGAAGCTTGATTCATAAAGGAGGAAATCAAAAGTGTATTGTATATACGTATACAATAATTCGTTAGCGCGTTCTTACGAAATTCGTACCCTGACTGGATCCTGATTGTGAGCTCCTCCTTCTATAGGTTTCTTTTTTTCTACAAGCTGGTTTGAGTTTTCACATTCACAAATTCACACTTGATAAAACCCTAGTGGGAGATCTGACTGGACAGTGTTACATGAGAAAGCATCTCCATAGATGTCACGCGGAGTCCAAAATATGCAGAATTTGCGATGACGAAGACGAAACACCAGAGCACATCTCCTGTGAATGTGAAGGATTTCTTCACAAAAGACTTCGTCACTTCGGTCAGGACTTCAGGAAACCATCAAAATTTATCACTATTCCTCTTCAAAAACTACTAAGCTTTATTGAAAATACAGGGATTGAAGAGGAACCATAGATAAACTAGGGTGACGTCACAATAGGCCCAATTGAGGCTTCAGTGATAGAGGTGACCAAACCAACCCCGATTCGAAATCTTTCTATCTTACACCTCGGTTAGGTCTAGATTTATGTTACCTTTGCTTCTCAACGCAAAATAACTGCGATGGAGGTTTCTTCCTTCTTCAAGTTGGTTCGATATATTCCGAAATTTAAACCTTGGCTGGGTCAACATAGTTGGTTCTCAACTTCGCAGTAGGTAAGCATAATTGCTATACTGCACTTCATCAAGCCGGTTCTTTATTTTAGAAATCCGTTCAGTGGGTTCTTTATGTAATAAATCTTGCAGGCTTCTCAGGCAATTGGAACTTATAAAGTTCCAAATGTGGCAAGTACCAAATGTGCGAGTACCAAATGTGGCAAGTCGTGGGTATTCAATCGGACTCATCTGATTCACATATGAGAAAACTCGGGACTCTCATCCTTCAAAGATTCTCGTTCAGTAGACTGGTATACGTCAACTATGGTAGTAAGATCCCATCGCTTAAGAAGAAACTTGGTTCTTCTAGAATCTTGCCCAGTTAAAACCATTTTTGCTTGTCTTCAGGGGTCCAGATTGATCTTTGTCCAATTAGCCGAGCTTCCTGTGCATATCTGATTTAATACCCGCGTAGTATATTCCAACAGTAACCCACAGGACCACAAGAAGTTGTTTCCGACCCAATTTATAGTCTCTGTGAACTCGGAACATAATCCACATTCACTTTATTGACAAGAATATACAAACTGAAGTACTCTTCCAAGTAGGTACCATACAAATTTGTTTTTTTTTAACTAGTTCTTACATTAGTTTAACTCTCATAAATGTCAGTGCACATTGAGCGGCGGAAATTAAATTTTTCATAGTTGTACAAGTAGTGCAAAAAAAAAGAAGTATGCAGTATTAATCAAACAAATTATCTTTTCCTTCCCATACAAAAGTCTCTAAATTAAAAGTGTTTTTAAACAGTTCTTGCGTTCATCTAAACTCGCATTAGCTCGAGAACAAAATGAAATTTTTTGTGGATAGTCATGCGTGAAAAGAGGGGAATACAGTTTTAGTTAAAACCTTATATTTTCCTTTTCATTCAAAAGTCGTTAAAATACATGATTGAACGTATTAAGCGATTACAAGAGAAGCCAAAATGTTTATAATTTCAATTGTGTTTACTATTTTTTTCAACACTTCGAAGTGCTACTGCCGAAGTAGGTAGAATCAAGGTAGTTTTTCGTGTAGCTACCATACAAATATTATTAAAAATTGGCTCCTGCAGTTTAGCGATAAGTCGGGGAATACATTGTATTTAGAAAGTCTATCTTATTTAACTTATTTAACTCATTTATAATCGCAATAAAACTCAGTTCAGCATTTTAACTGATTGGTTGTTGCAACACGTGAATGTAATAGTTTTATTGATAATAAACTTTTTATGGAACTATAGCGGGTGATATCGATTTCTGTCACAGACTTACATAATATAAGAATGTAGTCCGAAAAATGTGCCCCGATTACTAAGAACCCTTTGAGATATAAACTTGTAATTGGAAAAAGGGGTTGGTATGGTTAACCTCTATCACAGCAGCCACAGCATTGTGACGAACTTGTAATATCCCAAATAACGATTCTGCGTAACCTCCTTTCAGTGGTCATGTTTCTAGATGACGATTAAGGAAACAATTTTTATCAAACTGTTTTGGGCTTCAAATTTCAATAATGCCAAATACCGTGAACTTTGAATTTGTTTCTTAACTGGGTCTTTTTGAATATTTTTTTTTTTAATTAATGCCCCAATTTTACAAAAATTCGGTTGAAAAAACTATCGATTTCCTGATAAATTAGAAGTGGATCCTTAAAGAATAGTTTAAAAGGTTCAGACTTAAAAAAATGTAACTTCTAAGAAATAGTGAAAGTCTGTGGAAGAAAATGCAGTCAGAATCACGCTTAAGGATAAGTCCAAGAATTGGTTGTTCACTCCATGAAAAATAAAGCACATGGTTAGGCGATGATGTGAATACAGATCAATTTGCCGGGATATCGTCAAGCCCGAATCTGTTGCGGGTAACTGTATTGGTAGAGAACTGTAACTTGAACCATTGACAAGTAAGAAACTACATACCAGCTTCATATCCGATTTGTTCCGCTTCACTGATAATAATGTGGGCAATTAGCTATAATATTATGGTGTGCATTTTTGAGAATAGGGCGTATATTGATACTTTGATCCGATATTGTCGTGACACCTTCATTGTTTCTCTCTATGTGCCCTTCTCCGGCTTTAAATCCAGAATTAAGGTTGTTGTCATATATTAAGAAGCTGAAGAAGAATTAAGATGGCTTTATACCCCCTTAAAGATTTTTAATTAAAATATGGCCGGTATACTGTGAAAAAAATCCAGTGAATTTTACATCTTTTGGATAGTACGCAAATATGCCACACATTTTCAATTAAATTTACATTGGGATGTTCCTTTTAATGTAATTTTTAATGTACCTACCTAATTTTTAGTTTTTGGTCAGCGTTTCGTTTTTATTTCAGTAGAAACCGAAATCGAATGAAGCGTCCAACTTCATAGTTTCATATTTTACATGCTTTCATTGTAAAATTCACATATATAGAATTATGTAGAATTACACGTAAAAGAATAAAATTTTTCCATACATATATAACTATAGTTGATTTTACACGAAATCTTGCGTAATTTCATGTAAATTGTACGGGTCAGTTGACAAGTCATGAATAGTTTACTAATACCATTAATTTCGCGTAAAAGTGATTGAAAGGTGTACTTTTACTTGAAAAAATGATACACCTTGAACTGGAGATTGAAAGTAAAAATTGAATTGAAAATTCATTTTTCTGAAAACAGTGTAGGATACAGGATACTGTTTCTAATTTAATTGATTAAGCCACTTTTGGTAGTTCCTAATATTATCCATTTCAGAAACTTAGACCACATTGAATGTTAAACCTCTTCCTTAAAACCAAAAATATTCTCAAATTTTCCCGATTTTTTTTAGTTTTCAATGTAAAAACAAATTTTTGATAATTTTCTTCATTTTCTACTTCCAGGTTAGTGCGTCGAGACTCAATAGAAACAATTGTTCGTCGTTCGAAGATGGGCGATTGGTTTTTATTATATTTATTAGGTGAAAACATAGATACTGTTATATTCCGTGACGTTGTACAGGAACTAGGTAATCGTTTAGGACACAACCAACACCATCGGGTGCCTGGTATTAAAGGCGACGTTCAGGACGCATGATATTGGGAGTACTAGAACTATTAAAGAAAAACAATTAATTATTATTAAAAAGTAAATTATTATATAAAAAAAACAACGAAAAAAAATCGAAAAAACAAAAAAAAAAAATCTCGAAAAAATCACATTTTGGTGCATTTATTTCCGATAAAAAAAAAATATCGTAAAAATAATAAAAACATACAAAAACAAACCAAGAAAAAATGATTACATTTTAGTGTTCATATTTTTTTCTAAGAGAAAATCGAATAAAAAATCTAGTATCAAACTTTTTTACAAAAAAAAAAAAAAAAACGAAATACCAAAAGATAATTGCAAAAAAAAAATCCCGAAAAATATGAGTAATATTTGAAATAAAAAGAAAAACTAATAAAATTATTATAAATATTTAACTATGAAACAATTTAAGACAATTTTTGTTACAAAAGAGAAAAGAAAAGATATTTAAACAAAAATCAACCAAAGTAACGAAATTATTTGTAAAAAAAAATAATTAAACGAAAAACAGAACTCGTCATGTCAACGATTCGATATTATTATTATTATGAAATGCTAGGGAAATAAAACCGACGAGAAATATCATCACCTAAATAAAATAATGTAAAATAAATAAACAAAAACATTACGAAAAAAAAATTATTAATAATTTCCGTCCAATGGAAATTATCTACACTCGAGTATTTATAAATATTACAATATTATTTAATAAAAAAAACAATTGTTAAATTTATAGAGACACTACTGTTCAATTAATTTTTATATTTTAAAAACGATTTTATTACATTTTTTCTCTTTGTTTTCAATATCTATAATTTATTTTAAATACAAAATTATTGAAATAAAAATAGAATGAAAAGTATCAGGATGCTGTGTAAAAGAAAAATATGAATGACCATGTACTCGATAATAGTAGGAACGAAAAAAGAAGTTTTTTTTTTTGATTAAGCTAATTTTTATTTTTAATAGGCACGATATTTTATTTTTTGAAATAAAAAGTATTTTATTAATTTGATTTAATTGGTTTTATTTAGATTAATTTTGATAACAGGAAAATTTAAAAAACGCAATTATTTTATTTCAAATAAATATTAAATTATGTAAATTTTGTTATTGTTTACGAATTCTAATATGTTTTCAAATCGAAATTGTTTTAGCTAGGAATTTAACGTTTTTGGTTTTACTTGTAGTCTACAAGTAAAATAACAATATAGGCCTACAAAATCGAACAATAATTCTTTAGTTAAAAACAAAATTGAGTTGAGAGTTACTCGCTGTTTTTAGGGCTATTGCTGCAATTGAAATGTTGTCGTGTTTGGATTAAACGTTGTCGTTTGTTTGAAAACAGCCAGAAAAGATTTAACGACTTATTTTGTAGTGCGATCCAATCTTTTTTACCTTGTCAAAATTTTAATTTAATCTTACAAAAGTTTATAAAAAAAATAAAGAAAAAAGTGACTTAATGTCTGTGCACAATAGGCACAGAAACAAACATATCTCTAACGTTTAAATTTTCATTTCATCAAAAAAAAGAGTCATGTAGATAAAAAAAAAAAAAAAAATTACATTTTCGTTAATAATATGTGGTCATTGTAATGTAATAACACCCCAAATAACATCTAAAACACTGGCATATTTCTACATACAACTAAAACAAAAACCAAACAATTCATTCATTAACCATCCATTTGTGAATATACAAGAAATAGAACAAATAGGTAAAACAAAAAGTAATTTATAGGTAACAATTATAAAAGATTATTTTTCTTTAGACAAAATATTAAAAACTATTAAATTAAAAAAAAGTGTTATAAACAACAACGAAACAAAAGAAAAACAACGGTTTATAGTGATAATAAATTCGATTTTGTTTCATTTATTTATCTTATACTTTTTAAATAAATTATTTTAGGCGAAAATATAGATTTGTTCCTGCAGTTTCAATTTATATACATATAAAAAAAATTAATAAGTAATTCTAAAAAATAAATTGCTAGATACTAACTAGTAAACAAAAAAAAACATTAATCAATTTATCACAAACTAGTTATTGTAATAATCGAATTGAGCGAATTGATTGAAAGGAAATGACACGGATATAGTTCTAAAAAACGAAATCAATAATAAAATAAAAACTTATTATTCAAAGTAACAACAATCGTTCGAAATGTTGAAATTCAATCGAATTTGACATTATATATGCGAATTTAATTATATTCATAATTATTTCTACTAAGAACACATTACTATTATTTTTATTGTATTTGTTACATTAAACAAAAAACGTGATACTAAAAAACACAAACAGTTTAAAGAAAATTATTTAAAAAAATAGAGTGATATATTATAATGTCTCTGTGTGTATATAAGATGTGTGTTTATGTTAAACGGATCGAGAGAATATGTAATAATGTAACAAATTAAATTAACGTTATTTTTTTTGTTTTAGAAAAATTATTAATTGAAATTTTGAACATTCATTCAATGCAGAAAAAAACCTTAAAAAAAGTTTCTTTTAATTTTTTAGGGTGTGTTATTATTAAATTAGAAATGAAAGGTCATGGCTCGAAATGTTTCTTAGTGCCATCCTGAAGTATTCAATTGAAACAAAAAAAATTCAGCTGTTGGACGGGAAATTTCGAAAATTCAGTATGGGTACTTAAAAAATTGACAGAATTGTCATATTTTAATTTTTGATTCCGATTTACATCTATTGCATATAATACCATGGATACACTGCTGGTATTGATGTCATAATATCGTCAAAACCAACAGTGTTTTACCCAAAGCATATACGAGATAAACAAACTGGTAAATATATAGTATATTGAATCCGATTTATGGTATAAAAATTCGAAAATTTCACCTAGTATACTATGCAATTTACTGCTAGTAGTACCATTCCCCAATTATGTGGCGAGTATCGCAACTAAATGTCGTCGTTTGCTCATATCAGATAAGCTGTCAAATCATACTATATGTGCAGTGTATCACCCTGTAGGAAAATAGGCATGATTCAAATCTGATTCAGGTATTATTTGTAATGCCATCACAGCTATGATTTATACCTGACCGTTCCATGATTTTATTCACGATATGCACCCCCAACCAGTATGAAAAATCAGGCCTCACATTTAGGTCTGACTCATACCATACTAATCATGCCTACGTCATAGCTTGCGAGTCCTTCATGAATCACACCTTATTGATACTGTCAAATTTCAGGTCTCACACATAAAATCACAACCAGGTATTAGAAGTATTACCTGTGTCATATCTTACGATTTCTGTATAAATCACAGCTGATTTGTACCGGACCGTTCCATGATTTTATTCACAATATGCACCCCCAACCAGTATGAAAAATCAGGCCTCACATATAGGTCTGACTCATACCATGCTAGTAATATCCAAAATATTGAGTTATTGTTGTTAGTTAAATACTACCATGAATTCTTTTTTGATACCTAGGAGGAGGTAGAAGACTCTTCTAAGACAATATTTTTCTAATTCAAATATTATTTCTCACTTACTGACTTAATAAAACCCATGACTTTTTGTAGGAATTGAACCCGGTGCTGAATGTTTTTGGATTGACGCGCGTAACCACTGCGCCACAGAACCTCTTTCATTTTCATTTCGCTATAGGCAACTTGTGAAAAAAATTAGATCTTAAAACGTTTCCTACATAATGGTATGATTCATATCATATGCATATGGTGAATAATCATACCTTGCGTTTTCGCCTATTGGTGGGCCGAAATCAGGCCTGATTTTGCTATTATTTAAATCAGGCCTTACAACTTTTCCTACAGGGCATATGCAGCTAGTTTCAATACTATGATTTCCATCCCATGGCTTACAAATTAGCTGTATCAATCGTATTAGCCAAAAGTTTTAAACGCATAGAATGGAACCTAAATAAAAAAAAACAGTTTTTTCAAAAATTGTTATGTGAAATATGAATCTTATCCATAATTTGGTCCTGCGCTTTCCGTAAAATTGGTTTTTCCTTTCTTTTAAACTATTATACTATATAAACTTTCCGGGAAATCTAGTTTAGTGCATGACCGCGAGTTCCGCGGAGCAAATTTTTTATTCTTCCATACAAAGGACATACAACAAATGTTCTAGATATTGGGGCGATAACTTCCAAAAGTTGCCATACTAAAGTCGTTGAAAATGTTTGTATTATAGTGTGCCTAAATGGAACCTACTATATATAATTGAAATTATACAGCTGTAAAGTCGAAATTAAGAACAAGGCAAAGGTCTTGTCTACAACTGCAAATTGTAGTCTGCTACTTCATGTAGAGTTGTAGTTAGATTGGTTGCTGAATTAAGGATTTAAATGGAACTTAGGAGCAGTTATTAGGTATATACAAAAAAAAAAAAAAAACCGATGTTGCTGGTGAAATTTAAATTATGTGAACCGTGGGTTTTATTCTTGTTGAGAAATAGTTAGACGAAGGAGAAAATTAAATTTTTTCCGTACTTCCTTAAGAAATCCTAAGGAAACATGGTCTTTATGGAATTCGTCAACTGACGCCATTTCTAGCTGGACTAAACCCAAATAGCGCCTTTTCTTTCCACCAAGAAGCCGGACTTTTCGATCCAAATTTGTTTTCCCAGATAGAGTACGAAGGAGACATTTTACTTTAATTGACTTACTCCGGATCAGTCGTCAGTGATGTAGAGTAAGTTGTAGATCTATACTGTGCTTATACGAGGTTCCTTAGTTACAACCTAGAGATCTTATTCCAACCTTATTTCTTTGAGCAATCTATTGGTAATGTCGCTTGCATCCATAACGTGTTTTTCCAGACATGTGTAGCGCTTAATTGGAGTAAACTCGCAGCAGCACAAATTCAGATGTTTTCTTCCTCCGTTTGAAAGAACCTTCACTGGCTAGCAGTTACAACGCCCCATCTTTTAGGCGAATCCTTCAGGCGCCGGTGATAGTCCTCTGGATAGTATTCGTATTTTGGTTCCATCCATCTGCTAATTCGGTATGAATTTTTGAGTCTACCGGAGTCTGGACAGTCTCGTTCAGTATTGCCATTTCTTGTGTCTTCTTGTCTCCTACAACCATAACCATATCTTCCTTAAATCATGGATTATGGTGCCACAGTCCGTAGTCTTCAAGATTCATCGTCAGTTTGTCTATTTGGAACAGTTCAGGTATCTGCATAATATGGCCAATACATTGCGATTTTCATGGCTTTATCATGAGTCAATAGTAATTCTGCCATTCAGTATTAGGGTTGTACAAATCGTCGGTGTTCTTGTTTCGAAATTTACACCCTCCTTTATTGAACCTAAGTACTACTTAGAGGTTTATTGATATATTGCATAAGTCTAATTGTCATGGCCAATTCTACGCAGTCTATGGTATATATGAAACTCACAGGATGATTGCTTGAACAGAGAGATAAGCCGACTCAGGTGATAATACCACAAAGCAGGTCAACTGCTGGAAACCAAGCTTCGGCTGCAAACTCTCGTCTTGACATTTCATCCTTAAGACAAAGTGTGTAGTAGCGGTTTCACATTCAGCACGCAGGGTATCCTTCTGCAGTATGTCAGTTGAAACTTTCTGATTTTCGTCCTGAAAGCGTCAAAAAGATCGAATCTAAAAGTCATGCTAATTCAGCAAGCAATTCGGTATGTAGCAGTTCTAATCTGGGAGCTTCATCTAATCTTTCAAGTTATGTTACTGGTTCAACGGAAGCTCTACTAGTACCACAGATTTTGTAGATCTTATTCTTTTCTTATAGATTACTAACCATTTTTGAAAGCGTAAGATATTTTGTTTCATGTTCACTATACATCGTCGAACCTTTTTTTAATTCGCGATCAACTATGGTTTCACCAAAAAATACAGATTGTAGATTCTTTCGTCAAAAATCAGTTTAGTTTTCATATATATTTCAAAATTATCTCATATTAGGTGTAGGGTCCTAGAACCCTAGCCTGACACATTTCGTCCTCGAAATGAAATATTTTTGAGTTCAAAGAGGAGAACATTTTTTTAAGAATGATTATTAAAAGTTGATAATCCATTTAAGAAACTCGAATCAAATAAAGCAATAAATTTTCAAAGTTAATAATCAATTCTCAAAAAACATGAAGTGCTTAATCTAAAAAATGGAAAACAGCTTGTAAAATTCATTTTCAATAATACATTTACCATGAGTTTAAACGGAAATTTAAAATATTATTGACTTCCATGCGTGATAGTTACAAAATTATAAACTTTAGTTTTTCTTTTCAAAACCAACAAAATACATGAAAGACAAACTGCTTTTTTAATTTAATAATATAGCACTCGCATTTAGATTTATCTAGTTTTAATTTTGGAACAATTCGTAAAAATTTAAATAAAGAATGTTGTGCCATATTTTAAAATTTAATTAAAAGTAAATATATAACAATAATAACTAAATTTAGTCATTCAAGCACTGCCTTCCGCTAATTGGACAACGAGAAAACAAAAACAACGAAACTTTCCTTCAATAAATGCGAAAGTTCAAGGTGATAGTAATAATAAAATAACAATAATAAAATTAAAGTCCACTATTAGGAATAAGGGCACAACATTTTTTTAATTTATTATTCATACTCTTAAAACTATGAAAATCATAAAAAAAATTATAAAAAAGACCCTACAACAATTCAGACAACAAAACTGCCTTACATCACAATTTTGACTAAGATCCCAAAATGAATGTGCTGTTAACTAGGAGTAATCATTAATCTAATAAAAAAAACACTTATTATTAAAACTTAATTCATCCCGTAAAAAGATATACTGTATAAAAACCCCATTTATATTATCACGTAGGTATCATAGTGGTGATTTAATAGTAAACAAAAAAATAACAACAAATTATAATGAAACAATTAAAGAAATAAAATAAAAATAAGCAAACCAAGTTCAACTGTAATAAAGTGAAAATATAAATATGAAAAAATAAAAATAAAAAAACATTTATTATTAATAAATAAAGTCTAGAATTAGAAAAAACTTTTTTTGTAAAATAAGTAGCAATTATCCGATATTCGCCAATTGCCTTTCAACAATTTAAAAAAGAAAAAAAAAACAAATATGAAAATATTTAAGTGACGAAGACGAGAATCGTTTTTAGTTTCATTAAATAAAACAATTATTCTTATTATTAATTATAAAAAACATCAACCACAACAACAACAGAGAAATAGTTTATAAGTTTCAAAGAAAACAACAACAACAACGACAAACCAATTCATTATGTACAATAAGTGAACAAATAGCAATTATTATTATTATTATTATTATAAAACATTATTATTATGAAAAAAAAAAACCAAAAAAAAGAAAAAAAACAACAATTAAAAAACTGATATTCATTAAAAACCATGAAAATAATTCTAAAAACACGACAAAATTTTTATTAACTATGATTTACTAAGATGGTTCGTTCTTACTTTTCCCTCACTTTCTTGTACACATCGATGTCTTGAAAAACTAACGATCCTTAACGTGATAGACACAGGCATAAAATATACTAACTAAGCGCTGTACATATTGCATACGACCGACTATCCACCGAGGGAGTGTAAAACGACTATGTACGTTCTTACGAATTCCGACATTTCTATTAGTCCTGATGAGATATCGAATTGTTATTTTTACTTTAACGGCCTTTCTATACAATCGCCCAAATATCGGTTTTAGTTTTTTTGGATATTCAACCCCTAACCGCTTAAGTCGGCATTTTATCTAGTTCTTATTGAAATTGGAAAAAACAATGAAGTAAAGTCGACAATCGAGGCTCAACTTGATTATTTTCTAAGTCGAGTTTCGGAATGCGATTTATGCTGAGACGACTGACACCCTCAAAAGGTACAGGGGTACGTATTCGGAATGGTTTTTTTTTAGGTTGTCCGTTGCAAGTAACCTACACCGCATCACGACCGAAAAAATGTATAAGCTTGGGGCTTTTGGGAAAACTATTTGTAGATAATTTCAGGTCGATTACAATACTTCATTATAAAAAAAAGAATTAAGTAGCATAACAGAAAATGAAAAAAAAAAATACCTAGAACTTTTGTGCTAGTTTCCCTAGCTAGAAAATTTCTTACTCTAATTGTAGTACCTACCAATCTGATCTAATTAGACCCCCTGAATAGCACGTGTACACCACAAGGTCCAATCCAACGAGTACAAAAGACTAACATTAAAACTGCACCTTAAGGCCACTTATTGCGATAGTCTTGAAGACTTTCAAACGGCGGCGCATAGCTGGAACTTAAATCTCAAAGTCGGGCTTAATTTCAAGCCAGAATCGTTCGAAAGAACACGCCAAAAGCCAGGCATTACTTCGAGCCGTTACCGTGTACAACAACACAATTGTCGATAATTTTGTTCTTTTGCCTCTGGTTTTCTTCAATTTTCAGTGCCGGAAAATCTTCTGAAAACCCATCGGACCGTGAAAAGAAAAGAACCACTTCACAGCATCACGCTAGCTGGCCGAACATCTTGAATTCTTCGGCAAGAATTTTTGACCGTTGCAATTCCAAAGAGTCTTTACAATAATTCCAGCGACCTCCTTGATATTATGGACCCCGTGCCCATAAGATTGCCCAACTAAAAGGCCCCTTCCGTTGATCTTATTTTATGCGAATTCCGCAAACGGTTGGACCCAGTGGTAAGTTACAAGGTGATCTCAGGTTTCGATGTAAATCAACGATTTTTTTTGTTGTTGCTGCAATTTATTTCGCCCGTAATTCTTGCCCTATATGTTTATGTTCTTTGAGGTCTAGAAGCCGAGATGGACAACCGCTCGCAGATAAAATTATTATTATTATTTTTTTTAATTTGTTATTTAAACTTGGATGCGTGGTTTATGATCTTTAACTAGCACAAGACCGTGGGGTACCAATCTATCTATCGTTGGAGTAGACAGTAGATCCACCTTTTTTTTCCATTCCGGGAATCGATATAAAGAGCGATTGAGGCCATTAATCCATTACAACAATTTTTTATTGTATTTCTTACCTTTCGTAAGATTTCTTTTCGGCTACTTCATGGATGTAAGATGTAACGGGTCCAGATTAAAATCAAATATTTCACCATTTCGTAGATCCGAGTTAAAGCTATGCGTTTAATTCCCTTATTACACGCGATTGGAGATGGATTTATAGGCCTACCTACTATTACCGAAAATAAAAGCCAGATTAATTGCAACATTAAAGCTTCGTCCGTTAGGGAGCAGTACATTTGGTTACATATTATACTATGACTGGCCGGGAAAAATAATAGCAAAGCAAATTAAGTTGACTGACACTGGTGTAATTTTTTTTATTTTGACTGATTGATACAAATTTGATGTAGAACAAGGCGACTATGAAGATGTGCCCAAAATTGTATTCCCAGTTCTCTACGTAGAAAACATTATTATCAAGCAAAAGAATAACCCTATTCTATTTATACCATTACACCCTAAATAAACTTGCTAACCATTTTTTTTCTCTCAAGAATTTAAGGGCTTTTACATGAAATTCTTAATTGATATAATATGTTTCAGCATACATTTTGGAATATCCTCAATATATTTTACAAATTTATTCATTTCGAAGTCCGTGTAAAAACCATACATACCTTTACTACCTCGAAATGAATGCCATTTCCATTTCCGACTCCCTTTAGAAAGAAATATGCGATTGTCACAATTTGAAAATATGTATACCATTAAAAAAAATTTTGAAATCCAATTTTACTTAAAATTTCTAGTATATTTCATTTTTATCAAGTAGAAGTACACATTTCAATCACTTTCGCACGAAATAACTGGTATTAGTAAATTATTCATGTACTTTTCAACTGGACTGTACAATTTACATGGAAAGACTCACAACTTTATGCGACATGAATGAGAATAAGTTTATCGTAGTGAAAGCTAATTACATACACAGTTTTTTGAGAGAGTAAATTCTAGAGAATCCAGTGAATTTGCTGCTTTCGAAGATCAGTTTTGCTGATTGCAAATTGAAATTTGCAGTTGATTATTATATCAATGTAAATATAATTGAAAAAGTATGTCATATTTGACTACAACATACATATTTGACTATCAAAAAGATGTAAAATTCCATTAAAATTATTTTATTGTGTATATGTTTATATATTTCTATAAAATGCATCTTGTGGCCAATTGAATTATCTTTAACAAGTTTATAAAAAATTCTATTATATATTTTTAAGAAAAATAAAAGAAAAAACTTTGGAAAAGTGATACTTACAAAAATTCTATCTCGAGAGCTAGTTATCGTACGGATTTCAAAAAAATGTAACTAGTTCAAAAGTTGTGCCACCCAAGATGGTGTAATAAGCGAACTATGTCAGTGTCAAGGGTGCGCAAGGGTGTTTCGGATAGTAGGCATGATCCACCCTCTGATTAGCCTATGCCATCCGATGACGAAACAGTTCCTAGTGCAATACAGTCTTATAAACTTGACTTTCCAGAGTGAAGGTTTTCCAACTGGCATGTCCTCAAGGCCAGCAATTAATCAATAGTCTGGGATTTCGTGTTGAATTTTATGCAATAATTTTGATCGCCGCAATAGAAACTGTGATTTACTCTGTTCCGGTAAACTTCATTTTAAAGACTGTTGATGTACATTTTTCTTTGCAAAATGAAGTCATTTAAATATTATAGTCACAAGGATCTTTAACGAGAACCAGAAACTATAAATTTGAAAGTATGAAGGCATTGAAGTAGTTTTATTAGAGTACCAAATTTGATTTTTGGATATCAACAAAGATTAATATCTACAGCACGTAATTTCCAACTGAAATGGAAGGTAACTGGTGAAATTTAACTTTCAACCCCTAAACGGATGAAAGGAGTTGATTTATTAACGAATTTTTGCGTATCTCTTAATCAAGTTAAGACATTAAATTGGTTTTTCCATCTACTATCAATACAAATCCGTAGGGACTGTTCTGGATATTTTCGATATTCAACCCCAAGGACGTGAAAAGGGGTTGAATGTTTTTCATGAATTCCGGTACTTCTTAGTTTTGTAGGTATTGAGTTGACTTGTTTTTACTTCCACAGTCTTTCTATGCAACTGTTAAAAAATCATTTTGTAGATTTATCTGTATCCAACCCAAATGGAGGTAAAAGAGGTTAAAAGATTTTTCACAAATGTTGCCAATGGATCTTAGTTCTGATATAATATAATTTTTACTTCTTCTACGAACGCCTAATAATTAATTTAAATTTTTTTGAGACATTTATCTTTAATTGAACTATATTTTTATTTGGCAGGCTCTCATCAAATTCTGATGAGGTATATGATAAAATTAGTTTTGTGTCATATACGGGTTGTCTATTTTACTTCAATATTTATTTGGAAGAACACCATTTTATTATTTTTTTTTGCTCTAAAAGTAGCTCGTTTTCCTAAACTTTTCAGAGTTTACTTGCGCCATTTTTTGAGAAAACACTGATTAGCGAAGAAATAGCTAGAAAGGTGGTATCTATTTAAAAGAGTAACTATAGCTAAAACAGACCACGTACGACCAAGTTCGAGTATAAAGGCTTTTCAATTAAAAGTTTTTAACTTTGTCAAACGCAGTGGGCTAGAGTCTCGTTGGAGCTATAGTTAAGTCTCCAGAGCTACGTTGTAGCATTCCTTCAGATAATACTCTAACAAAAAAAAATATGTATTTTGTTCATTTTCAAATATTAAATTAGGAACAACCCTGACACGTGCAAGAATCGCTCGAAATACTTGAAAAAATTAAATTTAATTGGCATTAAAAACAGTCACGAGAGAATAATCTGGCCATTTATCTATCAAAATATGACACAATTGGAGATATTCTTTGCGTGGGTACACGAAACATTTTCTTAAGAAATTTCATCTTGAAACATGCCCACCTTCTTTAGCTAGAGTACAGGTAACGAGAATTCTGCATGGCTAACCTTATAAAATCCAATTTAAAGAGTCTCAAAATTTGCTATCGGCATTAGTCAAAAACGATCATAGACAACACGCTTACCTTCAGAAATGTGAGGTTTGTATCGAAAAAAAAACAACGACAACTATCCAGGTGGCAATTGTTTGGTACAGCAGATAGACAACGCGAACATTAATCTTACCTTCAAGTGACCGACATCAAAGCGACAGCTAAGCAATCTTCCAGGTATTAAAATTATATCATAAGATTTTCGCGGTGTTAGAGACAAGCTTGGGCCAGAAGATGAAATCTGATATGACCATTACTCATGACCAGATGGTCATAGGAAGTGGAGGAATATGCGTAGAGTTCTTTGGCGACAAGAGTTACAGAAATGACGGAAGATATCAGAGCTGAGCTTAAGTGATTGACAATGTAAAGGATGGAATAGCAAGTTAAAAGATTTGTAGATTTGACGACACAAACATGACTGCGAAAATAAAGATTCTGTTGACAGTTGATTCCTCAATGAATCATGGGCTCAAAAAATATAAAAATGTTGTCTACTTGTATCAAGAATTAATCAAGGCTTAAAGAATCAAGTTGGATGAGATGAGATTCGACATGGAAGTCAGAAGCTATTCTAGCAGATCTTCAAAATACAAGATGCTAATGGTGATTTCTCGTATGGCTGGTTGATTGGTTAGGTGGGTGACCGCTTAAAGCGGCCAAATACATAGACTGCCAACAGGTCCGTTGTGATCCCACATGTACGGGTAGATGTACCCGTGTGCCGTATTTTGACTACAGAGAAAAATATGTTGTCGTGATCAGGAGAATTTAATGCCTACCCCAACTTTGTTTGCCGGTAAGATCTAAGGCATATTTCATCCCCTAGATAAAACGCAACAACTGATTTTAGTCCGCATCCGTTTAAAAACTAAGAACTTCAGAGAGCATGAATTCATATTATTCTCTAACAGGAAAAGATCGCGGAGGAACGGTTTGAAGGGGTTGAAAATGGGATTAACATAATTTTACGAATTCCTCAATATCTCTTATGATCGACAATATATCATATAGTATGTATACTCATATATTCATGTTCGTACGGAATTTACTTATGGAAACTAATGGTGTTTTCGTTAATATTCTTTATGAACTTAAATCACTAACTTACTCCTAGATTCACTAGTTATGCTAACTACCTTTAACATAGGTGTGAAGTATGAATTGGTAAACATACAATAACCTGGTAATATTGACTGATTTGTAAATTAGTTAGAAAAGCCATTAAATATATTTTTCCGGAATTTTTACATTTTCAACCTTCAAGTCGAAAGGAGGGGTTAAGATTGCATTCAAGAGTTTCGTAATATCGCTTAAAATTTTTTTTTCAGAATATTCAACCACTAGGACGAGAAAAGGTGTAAAATATTTTTTAGCTAAATTACGTATACGTCTAAGATTTCATAGGTTAAAAATTATTTCATGAAATTTCGAAGGTCAACCTCCGAGGGGATATCAAATTTTTCTACTCATGTAAAAGCCTGAAAAGTTGGTTCAAAATTTTTAGATATTTAATTTTATTTTTTCACGAATTCATATTCCATGGGTCCAATGAGACATGGAATATATTTTCCTTAATAAGGGTTCTGGGACAAACGTCTAAAAACTAGGTTCATGTTTTATGATAAAATTTAAGAGGTCAAAGTTACTTTTTTGGGGAATTTAGCCAATACATACCTTGACAGAAGTGGTGATAAATAATGAGCTTGTTACTGTTTCGGATTTTGACAGGTTCAAAAACTATTATCGATATCTATTATGAACTACAGACTTAGTCTCGTTCCTGCGATCGCTAGTTAAATTCTAACCGGAACTTTAACTGGAAAATTTGGTATGAAAATCTGTCAGTTAAAGTGCCAGTTAGAACGTAACTGACGATTGTAGGAACGGGCCTTTGAATTTTACTCTAACAAAAAGAAGTTAAATAAGAAAACTTATTCTTATTGAGCCGTTCTAATAAGAAAAATCGAAGACAGAAGGGGAAATGAGATTTTTCTGAAACACTATCGAAAATTGCCGAAATTGGCAGACTTCTCCACATCCTTCCATCTGCAAGTTGCCAGGATTTATCAGCAGGGGCTTTGTGAAATTCATTACAAATACCGATATTTTTCTCATACTGAAATATTTGATGTAATTCATAAGAAACATTTCCAGGTCTTTTCTTGTTTTGTCCTATAGTTCTCGTGCGCCCACGACTGTTAAAAGTTCAATATGAAGTTCAATTTCATCATTGATGTCATGAAAGTGATAATGAATTTCAGTACAAATTTACTTCGAATTTCATCTGAAGGTCTTTGACGGTGCGGATTCTTTCTAAAATCTTCGGGAGGCTCTTGGTGTTGTCAGGAAGTAGTTAACGAATTTCTTCATAATACCTATTCTCTATAAATTTGAATTCAACATTATCCAACAAAATCAAGGATCCCTACAGAACTGTCACTCCTCGACAGGGTACAGGTCAATATCCACATTATTGCGAAAGTACTAACCAATCGCAATTTTTTTTTTCCCGCTAATTCACAGAACCTTTCACCTAATTGGACAAACATAAAACAGAAAAAATTCGTAATTAGCTAAGATATATTTTCCGGAATAAAGCCCCAATTTAAATGAAATTGAAACGGAACTCCGTAGAGAAGTTTTAAGAAAATCCATCGCAATGTATTTTTCCCTTATCGTGAGCATTTTCTTATCGTTTGAATCTTACTCTGTAGCGTTTTCATTGAGCATTGTCTTCGAATGCTTTTCTTATTGTCTTCAAGTTCATCGTGCAACTAAAGTGCATAGTAACGTCTTAGCCGCCGAGTACTTACACTGTATCTCTTTGTTCAGAAAAGTTCTTGACTGTTGTAAACAAACTGTAAACACTATTAAAACTGGCCCTGACCCTTTCGTCATTGTTGACTACAACTACCAATCTGCTTAACCATCGCCATACCAGACTCAACCTTTAAGGCCGTTGTAATTCAATTTAAGACGACTCGAATGTCTTTCTACCGTACCTACTATAGAAAGCCTGGGCTTTCGCTCGGAAAATGAACTTGAACGTTGTGAAAAGTCTTTTTGATCCGGGAAAAAAATAACAAGAAAAGGTCACCGCTTTGCAGATGGTTGGCGGAAAATAAAAAGGGCCACGGAATGTTTTCATGGGATTTGTGTTACGATTGCATTTGGGTTCCGCTGTGGAAATTTTAACGACAAAGGTCCTTCTGAATGGATGGAGGATAGTCAAAAGCCACTCTGCCCATTTTCTTGATGCCTAATTGGCGTAGTTACGAGCAAACAACGGAAGATGTTTGGCTAAAATGTGCGTACTTTTTAGCGGACAAAACAAAGAAAAATCCCAAAAGGATGGGTTTTGTTCCGGCTTAAGACCATTATCACGTCTTTGGTTACATGCCGATATAAGTCATCAGTTTTAGAGGACTGATAAGGGACGCCATTATCCCCGTTAAGAACAAAAGTTCTTCCGACTGTCTGTACCTAACCACTTGTAATCAAACCCCAGCTAATCCAGGGCTGATCCTAGGTCAAAGAAACAATGTCGTTGGAGACAACAAAATTGATCCAGAAAAGGAGTCTTTTTTGTCCTATGCCCAGAAAGCATACATGGACTAAACTGCACTGAACAAAAAAAGTACATGATATTAAGAAAACTGTACATAATAACATAAAGCCATCAAGCAAATATAACACATGTGGTGAGTAGTCACTATTTTGACCAATAATAATTCATTAATAACCATAATAATAATCAATTGCGCAACAGCCCAAATCGGGCCTAGGCCTTGAAGTAATGCTAGAGTTACTTCATTACTAGACCAACAGAACACTAGGAGGTGAGGTGGTAAGTCACCCGCTCGTCCGTGATTATTACCCCGATTTTAACTCAGGTACTCATTTACAGCTGAGTGAACTGGTAGTCCGGCACCCAATCCCTTTCTCGAAAATTTCTTGTCGCCAAGCAGATTCGAACCTGGTACCTGGTGCACCGAAGGCAAGTACTCTAGCCACTAAGCCACACAGCCTACAATAATAATTCATTAATTTCCTTATTTTTGAAAACTAATACAATTAAACCATTTGTAAGAAAAGCTATATACATAAACTGCGAACGCATTCATAGTATATCTGAACGCGAAATTCTAGCATACATAGTTCATAACTTTTATGTTCAAATTTATTGACACAATGAAGAACATCTTTTGAACCCATTCTTTTTATGAACAGTAAATAATTAATAAATAATTAATTTGTATTTATATAAGTAAAAGTTAACAACTATAATTCCCTTAATAAGAATACTGATTTTCTGGAAGTTTAGATGATACACCTACTGTATAATACATACCTACTTTAGAAAAGATGTTTTCACCAGTCCAAGAGACAAAGCATTGAAAATGAGCAACTTGCAAATTTATGAACAACTGTGATGTACGCGTTCTCTATTATTACGAAAATTTGACATATTAATATGTCATATATTTGTTCCATATTAATATAATGGCCATTATTTTCAATCAAAGGGAATGAAACGTACGTGGTTCTTACAAATTATTCTTTAATATTATGATTATACCGTTTTTTTTTTCTAAATATTCATTGTATTTGTTTGTACTGGACAGTATCGCAAAATACTTAATGATATTGGATTCATTTATTTTACTATTCAATATTTATAAATTTTTTCGTTGTACCTCCATTTTCGGCTCATTTTCAAGGAATTTTGTTTGTTGAATTGAATTTCATTACGACAATAAATGAAAATGTTCAATTTTTTATAAACGTTTCCAGCGCAAAACGTTCAGGTTAAAATCAGAAACGATTAACTTCCCAAATTACCTTAGGGGTTTCTCAATGGAAACAATTACAATTTCTTTTCGACGTACACCACATTCGCGACTATACCCCAGCAATCTATCTCAGGTTTTATGGTTAGAAGAACGTACTCCGACTTTAGCTACTTTCGGAGATATGATAATTTATTCAGTTATGTACTTCATTAATTTCAATAAAAACTTTGGATATAAAATATCGATATAATCCCTTAGGATTCAAATATTTGTAAATAGTTAAATCAATTTGATATCCCATCAGACCTAAGAGATATGTCGGAATTCGTAAGAACGTACAATCAATCATTTTACACCAAAATTGAGTTGGGTGTGGTTGAGTGTTGCGAAATCGTGGAAACATTTTGCGGTTGTATATATACAAGGCCCATTGAAGGAAAATCGAATTCGATATCTTATTAGACGTAACAGATTTTTCGGAATTAGTGAAAAATTTCATAGCTAGATTAGGGGTTGAATATCCATAAATAAATTGGATTTCAATTTTTTACGTTTAAATCCTATCGAAGTAAAAGTTAATTCGATATCTCATTCAACCTAAGAAATAAATCAAAATTCGTGAAACACAACTAAAAATGTTGAAAATGATTTTTAAGCAGTTATAGAAAAAATTCGATACCTCAACGGACAGTTTATGAATAGGGTTCTGCGATTGTACATAATGCTTTGAGTATGTAAATATAAAGCCCACAGGGGGACAAGGGCATTCGATATCTTGATAAGACTAAAAGATTTTTCGGAATTTGTGAGATAATTTTTTTGAACTTGATTTGGTTGAATATCGAAAAATGGATAGATTCGTTTTTAGCGGTTATGAGTAAATCCTAAGGGATTGAAAGTCAACATCTGGCAAAAATGATTTTACAAAAAGAAAAATTATTTCGATATCTTGACTGACAATATGTGGAGTTTGCTTCACCTGCATCTTGTTATAACAGATTATGACGTCAAATTAATGTCCCAATTAAATTATGGTTGGTGTATTGGCTTTACTCGACTTGTTTCAAAACAGCTTAAAGTCCCGTATTTCAATGTAAATTTAACTCGACTGCTTTTGATTTACTGACAGTTAAATTTTTTTTCCGTATTTCAATATCAGATAACCTAAAAAGTGTTAATAAAAGTGACTTTCAAGTTAACTCATACTTCAGGTATTAGTTAACTTCTGCTTATATTTTACTGACTCTTGCCAGTTATATCCCTTAAAAATTTGAAGTAATTTCTAAATTGACTGTAATTGTTTTTGTTTGTTGAACTTATTTATTATCAATAAACTGTTAAGCATACTTACTTACTTAAACTGTTAAGTATACTTACTTACAATACAATTTACAAACTCGAAACCAAACGTTTTTGGAAATACGCTTAACAAGTTAACTGCCAGCTAACTCCCAGTTATCTTTTTGGTATTAGTTATGAAACTTACAAGTTAACTGTACATTGAAATACCGTGCCTAAGAAATCAAAGAAAGTATAGAGCTAATATCTTTTATTGAATAAAAAAGTAGCAAATCTAGATTGTCCTTCTGAAGATATGACAAAAAAATTTTTTTTGAAGGATTTTTGACGAAATCTAATGAATATTTGGGTTTTTACTTTGACGTATAAGGCCCGTTCCTACAATCGTCAGTTACATTCTAACTCGAACTTTAACCGACAGATTTTCATTCAAAACTTGCAGTTGAAGTTCCGGCTAGAATTTAACTGACGGTCGTAGCAACGGGCCAAAGACATGAAGAAAGAAATGGACTATATGAACTACTTTAGTTTTTTCTAAGCTAGGTAATATAAAAGCAATTTGTAGCGTTAATATAGACGTCCTCATGAAATAAAGCTTGTAGAACCAGGTAAAACGGTAGCACTACTCTGCAATGCTGAGATTGAAGGCTCCAGATCATCATGGATTCCAATAAAATCTATGATTTATCTCTGAAAAATTCCTAAGTGCCTTTACTAATTACGTACTTGTCTATCTTCTCATCCAATTAGGTAATCTTCAATCCGTCTGCGTACATAGTTTTAAGCAATTATCGCATCGAATCCGTTCTTTTTTCCAACTAAATCGTATTTGTCATAGCACTAATCCCGAGTCAAAATTTTGTAATCCGATCAGCCATTCCGCCACAATTGTGGTCTTCAGGTCGATTACCAAGAGAAAAAAAGCCTCAATCAAGCACGTACTCTTGCATTATGTTTTCCATTTGGTCAGCCTGAGACTGACATCATCCGAGCCGAGCTTAAGATGCAGACAAAAATCCAACGCATTTTTACCACCGGTTGGCATTTTTATTTTTTTGTATTTTTTACAAAATCGTAAGATCGACTTTAAGATTTCATTTTGCAAATTCAGTAAAATTCAGCTCGTATGCTGCGTTCAACCTTTTAAGAAAAAAGTCAAAACCAGAATGACAAGTCCGGATTGGGATTGTGTGCGAGTTGTTTTTTGTCGAGAGCCATTTATTTTGACTATACGACCGAAGCCTATCCAAACAGAAACTCTTTTTCGACTTAATCTTGGATTTTTCTCCAAGAACTTACCGACCGAATTCTGTGCAGCGTTTGCAGTCTGAAAAAGTAATCTGTAAAATTCTAACCGAGTCATCGGATTTTATACACGCGGATGAGGTAAGCTTACGGATTCGAGTCTTAAGAAGAGCCAATAATAAAATTTAAAATGTATTATTCAGATATGACAATCAGAAATTCATTTATTATGCAAAAAGTTCGGTTAGAATAACTCTTTTATTGTTAATAAATAACATCGCGTTAATCCCATATATGAATTGGTCGTGGCAGTTGTAAAATCGGTAAAATTATAGGTCAGATATTTTTCTTATCCGGAAAGAAGTTTGTGCGGATTTAAGCAGATATTTTTCGAAGAACTTTTGTATGGTTACTTGTAGTCACTCAGTTTTGAACGCGACTATAAATTCTGAAAAATTAAAGTTCCCTCGTTGTTAATTATTCTTTACTATTCATAGAATCGTATGGTTCTACCTTATTATTCTTTACTATTCATAGATCATCTTATGGTTCTTTTTTCTAGATAAAAAATGGGTTGAATTTCGAAGAATCGGTTTTTTGGGCAATTACAGAAAATACCCATTGATCTAAGCGATATAGCGAAATTCGTGAAAATGTATTCAACCCCTTTACACCCGACTAGGGGTTGAATCTAAAAACAACCAACTCTTTCTTGGTATTTATTTGCAAAACCCATATAAGGAAAACTAATTCAGTACATTTAAAAAAACCTAAGAGATATGACGAAATTCGTTAAAATCTATACACCTCATTTACTCTGAAAAGTTACGTAACACTTCACCACTAAAGCTCTACTTAAGTTCTAAATTTTTGAACCTTGAACTGTTCTCAAGATATTAATATTAGAATGTATTTCCTTTCATTCTGAGCCGCCCTCATCCCGTACACGCGAAACACCACAATTTCATTTTTCTGCTAGAGCTCAATCAGACGTAATCCTCATATGAATTCAATTAATTTTTATCTTAAAGAGTTCATGGGATAAGATTTTTTTTGACAGAAATTAAACCCCCCCCCCCCCCCTGTCATGGTCCTCCTCCCTCAACCACCAAATTTTAAATTCAGTGTGAGTACGCTGCTCATCTTCAGCTACAAATAAAAAAACGTGGACAAAAAAATGTTGAGGACAGCAAATTTTTTTTTTTTGGAAATCAATAACAATACTGTATTATTACTAATAAAGTAAAAATTTCGTGGTGTAATTGATTAGTGAGATCGTTTTTTGATACCACTTCCACATATACTTCATAAGCCCCCTCAAAATTATACTTAAATGGATCTTAACTCCCGAACGCCTTCACCATACCGATCTATTGCAAATAGCTGCACTTGAATAAAAAAATTGTGTAAGTTCTGAATTTCGACTTCCTATCATAAGCAACTAAAAAGCACTCCCCAAATTGCAGACTCACCTAATACGCAGATATTGCAAATTAATAAATTATTGAGGTGCAATTTACATGTAAAGACACACAAAATCACACAACATTTCGTGTAAAATTTACTATATTTATAAATGATTAAAAAATTATTCTTTTTCGGGTAATTCTATTTATCTATTTGAATTTTACAACGAAAAACATGTAATATATGAAAAGACGAGGTTGATGGCTTCGTTTGATTGTTTCTACTGAAATGAAAGTTAAACGCCTTCTCTTGGTGCGAATTAATCACGGGTTCGATTCCTACCTACATCCAAAGATTTTATTAAAAGTGTGTAAGTAAAAAATAATATTAGAAGTAGAAATAAGTGTATCTTAAAGAGAGCCAATTATATATACACTTTTATTATATCCAGTGATTTTGTTGCTTTAAAAGTTAGAATTTACTGATTTCAAATTTAAATTTCCTGAATATTACATTCCAATTAATTATTACCTACCAATGCAAATTTACTTGAAAAGGTGTGGAATATTTGCATACTATCCAAAAAATTTAAAATTCATTTCATAGCAGGGAAAAAAAATGTTGTGGGTGTGGGCGTAGAGGGAGAGGGTGGGGGTGTGGGTGGGGGTGTGGGTGGGGGTATGGGTGGGGGAGGGTGACAAGGAAAAAGTTCCGATGTTTATATCATAAAAACCTATAATGATACAAAGCTGAAAAGTATAAGACATAATAATTTTTTATAGGGTAGTATGGTACGGGGGTGGTGGTTATTTTTCATAGCTATAGAACGGTTTATGGTAGAAAGTTCAAACTCGGTGTGTAAATGTACTGGAGCTACTAATAAGAAAACTAGAAAAGTAATTTTGACAAAACTTAATTCGAATATCTATTAGCCCTAACCAGAATTGACTGGCATCTTAATAACTTTTCGTCAAATGCCTTAAGGTACGTAAAGTTTGTGGCAAAACTTAATGAATCTTATACCCAACTACAATAGCCTTAAGGTAAGAGAAGTTTGACAGCTATAAAAGACAAAAATCGGCTGTCAAATACTCATCAAGAGAGTGATAATTAAAGAAAATTTTTCTTTTTTAAAATGGAGTTAACAATAAATCACAAGTCTGAAATCAAAAAGTACAAAAATTTCGAAAAATCTGTGTAAATGTCAAATGCATAAGTTTGCAGTTTCTACGCTCAGAACCGTACACGTAAGTTTTAACGAAAGTTTGAAAAAGTCAACGAAAGATGCATTAAGTCTATTCTGGCTGCTTACGTGTATTTCTATACACTCGTAGAAAGACTTAAGGTGCCTTAATGCTCTCTAAGTCAATTCTGGTCAGGGCTATTGGCGTTCGGAAGGGGGACAAAAAACCTATCAGTGAAAATAGAATGCATATATTTTCACGATTTTTGTCATATCTACTAGGTCTTTCCAAACATTGAATTGATTCATCATATGAATACCTAGAAAGATTTTTTGAAAATTGACCCCTAAGGGGGTATAAAGTGATTGTAAAGTTTTTCATTAATTCTTCCATATCTCTCAGGTCTGATCAGATATCAAATATCTTTTCACTTCCACGGGCTTGTTTAATAATCACCTATTTTTAACCTTTTTCCTTTTTCAACTCCCAGACTGTATCCCGGAATATGACCTAATTATTAAATTGACATGTTATACTAATTGCTTCCCGGACTTTTTGTTAGGTTTTGAGTCACATACTAGTAACCTACACCGCATCTCAGAATTGAACGCGTTCCGAACTTCTGCCTAAAAATTAATAAAGTTGCGCCCAGACTGATGGCACATTTTTGTTTACTGTGTGTGTAAAACTTGTTTATTCCTTGGGTAGAATGTTGAGATGTAGTGCTACTGACAGCCTAAAGAATAACCTGAAGGCTTCTACTCAAAAAATAATTAAGTTACGCTCAAATTGTTGGCAGATTTTTAAAATTTAGACGTATTAATATATTTTATTTTGTTTAGCGATATCGTAGGTGTAGAATAAAATATGTTACCACAATAAAATACAAGATCTTCAATTCGCTTTCCGAGCAATTAAAAACGCACAGTGCAACGTAAATGAAAGTAAATGAAAATGAAGAAGACTGAAACCTTTTTCTTAAATTCTTCTAATTTAATTTGTACTATTATATTTAGTAAGCAATAATTAATTCTAATTAATTCTTCAAGAATTTTAATTGCTTCAATTAGAATAAATAAACATTTTACAGAAGCCTGAAGGTTTCTACTGAAATTTTCAACGATATCGAACTATAGCGCCGCATAAAAAAACTCTAAATATTTTTCTTCATTTTTCCTTCTTGGAATTTCCGTTAAAAATATTTTATCTGGTGTCGATATTAATCAAATGTAAATTTCACCTGAGAACGCTATCAAATGTCCGAAATTAACATAATTTCGTTCAAAAATTAGTTCAGAAAAATGATAAAATTATGCCAAGAAGAAATTAGCATATTCCCGATGCATAACACCACTTCGGTGAAGATTGTGGTGATATTACGTAGTGGTCGGTCGGGCTGTAGTATTTTCGAAGAATATCGAAAAATTCAAATGAATTTCGTAAAATAATAACAAAAAATGATGCGTCAATCTTGTTAACTTTAGTGCCCGTACTAAGAACAGGTTTCTCAATCTTTGCCAAGTTCGAAGTATTTCTTTCGCCTTCAGTCGCTTCTGAACTCCTTAACCGGTTCGATTTTCGACCAAAAAGACAAACAATTTAGTGGTCAGTTTGACCGGCGAGTTTAAAGGTTGTTGAATTATCGCACACGAACTTTCAATTTCGCATCATCTCGCGAATAGTTCACCAGACTCTGAAGTATCTGCGATAGTGTTTTTTGGGCAGATGAATGACTCGTTAATCGCTTTTCGACTATTAATCGCACTTTAGTACACGCCACTATCGCGGTGAGAGAATCTTCGGCAGAATATCTTTTCAAATCGACGCTAAGGAGGCACGATAACTATTCTGACATTAAATGCTTTTAATGTTTCGTACCCTTGGAATACCAAATTGTAAGAAAAAAAACATGCAATCCGATTTTGAATTGAATTCTTTGTTAGATCGCGGCTAATTGTTGGGTGGCTTTTTCATCTCACGATTTCAAGGAATTTTTGCATGATCCGCGCTGACAAGGCGGTTGATTGATCGCTCTATTCGATGCGGCAATGCCTTAAGAAATAACGAAGAAAAGCTGGAAAAAAGACTGCATGGGCGGCTTTATAGTCAATAGACTTAAGCAGTTGTAAATTGCTAGTTGTTTGAAGAAATAAATTGCAGTTTTACATCGAGGGGCTTAAATCAAATCTAATTGGCAGGAATCAGCTTTCCACTTGTGTTTTTTACGTAGTTACTATTTTTACCGACCTCACCTGACCAGGTACTTTATGTCGCAATTCGAGAGACCCAAAAAAGTTACACTCGGTTCAGATAAAATAGTTTTTTCAGTGCTTGAAACTACCAATATAATTTTCAAAGTGAATTGGCCAGTAGCAGTTTTCCCCAGCCACACCCCAAAGATTCTTAATTTCGTTTTGATTTGCAACATGTGGCGGTGTAACAATAACATTTTTAAAACATTTAATTAACACAATTTTACATTAATTTTGTACTATATTTTAAACTATTAACTATAAAGCAATTATAGAAATGTGGAACTTTGAAAAGATTCACGCTTTCAAATTTTCCTTTTTGTATATGGAACCATCTTTTTTTTACATGATTAATAGTAACAATGCCCTAAAAAAATTAAGTTTAAGAAATTTGGCAGTGCAATACAAATACAAACTAAAATATAAAATATAAAATAACTAATAAATTTTATAAATACGTTTGGGTGAAAAAAAAAACAGTTTGTCCATGGCTTCGCTCGGTAGGTTAAATATAATTTTGAAAGAAATAAATTTTAGAACTAGATTTACATACAATTAACAAATTTCAACTTCCAAACATAAGCTGTTCCTGATATACAAAAAATATCCTTTCTGCAGACCTTGGCAACCTTGATTCTTGATATTTTTAAAGATCGGAAAAAGTCAAGTAACACATCCGACGCTTACGAGTTCACAAGTGACACGACGGAAGTATATTTCATTAAATCTGTGCTAAAGTACATTTGGTATAAATCTGGTACTAAACAGTAGTACCACATAGAACTGTGATATACTTTACATCAGTTCTCTAAAAATGCCTTTCAAGACATACCGATTTTGCAGAAATAAAAAACATAAGTATTTGATTTCCACAAGCCCTCATCCTCTTAATTATTATTATATGAAATAGTTCTTGATATGTACCTAAGCCTTGATGAAATTATGCACTCAAATCCATTTAAACATATTTTATTTAGCTGGGCGTTCTATTTAATGTTAAGTTATGATTATTTTTATTTTTTTGCTATATTTATATATACGTTTTATTTAATTGTTTTATTTAGTTTTAAGTTGCGCCTTTACCTATAACTTATCATTTTTTGTTACGACATTTCTTCTGAGCTAAGTATAAATACAAATAAATATGATTTTCACTACAAAGAATTATTTTTCGCTGCACAAACTAGTTTTTTATTTGTATCTCGTTTCCAATGCAGTTTTGAGCAAAAAGTGCTTAAGTCCAAAAAAAATCGTACCTAAAATTTCTTGCAATTGAGATTTTGATAAGCTACGTGCGTACCAGAATGAATTTTCGAATGCATCATTTTTTTATAATATGCCATTCTGCTGTAAATGAAAAACGTAAATTAAAATTACAATGGATGCCGCTTATTGTAATCACTTTGGTACCAGCCAAAAACAATATCTCGGCTTTCTTACGTGTCGGACGCATTATTTTCCCCCCAATACCACACCTTTTCACCCACATCAGCAATTTTTTTTTTCAAATGGGTCCACTATCGAAGCTCTATAGAAATTCCAAGTTCAGCCTCCTAACATAAGCGGTTGCTGAGATCTAGAAACCAAAATTTTCATCTGAAACGATCCCTTTCCTCCCCCTAAAAGATAGCAGCCGTAGTGGTTCACCCAATATACCCACCATAAACATTTCGTGACCTCAACGGGCTTGGAAGCGTACAGACGGAAATTTTTTTTTTTGCTGTTTTACCTACTAGTCCTAAAACGTGAAAATACAAAATTTCGGGGTAGCAATTTTTTTTGAAATTTCAAGTCGATCACAATGTATGTATATGTACATACTATGTATATGTATATGTACATACTATATTATAAAAAAAAAGAATTACTAGAAAACGTAAAGAAATTTGATAAAAGTAATTTTACTGCTCTTAGATTAGGCACTAAAGTGCTTACTCTGCATTAGAATTAGGTAGCATTAGGTAGGTAAGAAGAATTTTTCTCAAAACATTATTGTCTTCTGAGGATATGGAATATTTCATAAATACACAAGAAGATTAGTGAAGATGTAGAATGGTTCAGTTGTCGTTACCAAAAACTGTTTCCCCACGCATAATTATGTAACCCAACAAGAAGAATGTAAATTAGCGTGTCCGAACACTTTCTTTATAGGACTATAAAAAAACTGACGTCAACCTCCAATATATTTAAGATTATCAGTGATTGAATAATAACCTAACAACTTAAAAATTATTTCATTGTTCCCAGCATAAATTGCTATGGGTATAATGATTGAAAATTGTCGGGAAATTACTTAATAGAACAAAGGAAGAAAGTTAAAGCGTTGACTTTTTTCAGAAATTAAAGACATTGAGTTTTCGATGCATTGAATTTAAGTCAATTGTAAGAATATCAGCTAAGAATTTTTCAGACATCTAAATTTAATGATTTTACTTAGGATATCAGGCCAGGGTTCGATTTGGGCTGACGTGCCATTGATCATAAGGATAGCAGACGTAAACGGCCAAGTCATATTTATTCCTAGTTTGGATTGTTGGTTTGGTATTGCAACTTAAGTTACTCTTAACAACTTCACATTCTTATTACTGTGAACCATTTTCCAACCCTTTAAGGAAGAAATGTTGACCTCATTACTTTCCAAAAACGAAAGACTTAAGCCAGAAACTTAATTTCAGTTAATTGTTTTTAGCTAATTACCAACCTCATACTTTGTGAAAATTATTTAAGTAGCTCTCTTAAACCTTATTTTTATGAGGCATAGAAAATTGCATAAATGGTCGATTTGTAATCACGGAAGTTGCTATAATTTCGGAATCAAGGGATTATTAAAAACTGTGCATTAGTTGGCATCACATTTGACGACGACTAATAAAATACCATAAAGGTGATATATTGAATAAAAAGTGGCTTTAAGAAGATGAAAAAGCTATCATATAATTAAGGCTGCTTGAAGCGTTGAACGGAAGAACTCGATATGATTTTTATTCCTATAAGAAACATGGTCAAGATATGAGTTTACTTTAGATGAATATGCAAAAGAGGTAGACCATGACTCCACTCGAAATCCACCCACAATCTCTTGTTCTTGAAGTCGATCTTAAACATTCGCGCGCATATCTCGATCTTACCAGTTCTTTAAAATCAAACTTGATTTGTCGTCAAGTACAAGTAGGTACGGCTGCTGCTTATACCTACATTAACGCGTTTCGCGTCTATAAAACTTATCTAAAGAAGAAAAATTCAATTTCATGAATCCAACGCTTGATCCATTGCTCGGTATGCCGCAAGACGAGCGCAATAAAGTGGAACGTCCTTAACAATTCCAAAAGCCATGCGCGCCCACCTTCGATCCGAAAAAAACCCCCTAGCGTTTTCAAACAACCTACCCACTTACCTGTGCGCGCGAAACACTTTGCAATAAAAATTATTAATGATACGCGTCTTAAGTCGCGATCTAAGATGCTGAATTTAAAAATAAGCAAATAAAACAATACAAGCCCGATGTATTAGTGCGAGATATCGCAGTATTGCTCTTTTTTTTTGCGAAATAGCTTTTCATACCTTAACACTTCTTTCTTTTAATCCAAACTACCACCAAGTCGATTCCACTAACGTATATTTTCTGCAACATCAAATTTAAGTTCAGGTAAGTTGCGAGCGCGGATCAAGTCTGTGTCTCGTGTATAGGTAAAAATCGCGTCTTACCTGTCGTAGTGCGCGGTATTCAGCCGTGCAGAAAAAGCATTAGTGTAAAGTCTACACTATCAAACCTGGTGGAATAGTTAAAAAAAAATTTTGAAAAAAAAACTTAAAAGTTATAACCACCTCTTCAACACCGCCGCGCATACCGCCAACAGGTAAACTCAGCTTAAACCGCAGCTTTAGTTGAGAACAGGTAACCAAACAGTTCGGTAGTGGAGAGCGGTGTTTTTTGTGTTTGTTTTTGTTGTTATTGTGCGCGCTCCGATCTTGTGTAATAGCAATAATAAGTTCAGTTTTGTATGTTTTTTTTTGTTCGTTAGTTAAATAATAATTTTTTTTCCTGTAAATTGTGTACCCCGGATTTAATACTTCGCTTGTTCCAAACAAAAATTTCAAAAATCTAGCTTAAACCTGGATTGAAAATCGGCAAAGAAATCGCCAGGCTTTGCAAAATGAGTAGTTAGACAGAAGTTTCAAGTGTTCGGGAAGTTTTTGCATATGCAAAGAAAAATTACAAGAAAGAAAAAAATTTACAGGAAAATTTGTGAGTGTAGGAAAATACTGAGTAATTCCATCGGACAGCATCAGCGCGACCTCCTAATTTTTGGTCAAAATCCGTGACCTTTTTGGATTATTACAAAACCGCACTTTTAATGAATCAGAAGTAAAGGTAAGTCAGCTCCGTTTGAATATGTAATTTTCGCCGTTTTAGTGTGTAATTTTAGCCAACGCAAATATTTTCAATTTCGAGGCTAAAACGATTGCTAGATGGCTTCAGGCCATAATATAGTTGATGTTTTTTGGTGTCCAGCGATCGTTTGCACCATTAATAATTGTTCCCAGCAACAACAACAACAACATTTGTATGGTAGTCGAGGTTACACCTACGTACGCGTGCGCCACTCACTTTGCGTCATGATTCGCTTCGTCGAGTGCGCGCTGTGTTGCTCTGCATTATATGAAGAGTGGTTGTGCTTGTCCAGGTGCGAAAAGCATACCTCTTGCACCTTGGCGCCCGCTAGCTTTGGTTGTTGCACAAGTGCAGAAGGTAGAGAGACACCGTATGTTGGTTTAGTACGTACCATCTTCATCATTCTCACCATCGATGCGTGGGTTTCCATGTCTATGGAATAGCAACTTCTTTCTTTTTTTCCGCATTATTACCTGAAGTTATCCGACGAACTGAAAGCTGATATTTGAGGAAATCACATTAGTTTGGTAGCGTGGTAGCCGCACCATCGTTCGGTACACGAATTACAAGACGGTAAAAGAGAAAGTGATTGCGATGCAATCATACGAGTGTACATATGTACCTATCCGGCGATAATAAGAAAATGGTTTGTGCATTGACTAGGCAAATCATTCAGCGAATCGTACGCAAAGGCAACGAACTTTCTTGCGTGCAATTATTGCCGTCTTCTTAAGTGCTTAGGTGACTGGATGGTATTGTGATGGTTTTAATCACATACTCATTTAATTACTACCCAAAAGGTAGTAAAAAGGGGTTAACACAAACGCCTTACCGCTATCAAAAGAAGATGACGAGGCGCCAAAGAAATGTGCGAAGTCTCATTTAAATTATTTTATTTTCTTGTATTTGGAACTATGCAAGCTTCACAGTTAATTCACTTCAGAAGTGGGATACTGTTAGGTTGTAACTTGAAGCAAAAAAATGGCGAATTGTTTACTTTTCGTTCAACTAAGATTTTACGATATTTTATAAAGATTTATTTTGGAATTTATTTTTACTATTTTGCACAAGGTGAAAGTAGAGCAAAAGAGTTTTTTGGGGAAACGAATTTTGTAATACGATGACTATAGGATTTGTGCGGTAGCTTAAGATGTGATTGCGAAGAAATTGTTTGTTATTTCGGAAATATTTACAAAATATTGGAACGAGATGGAATTTGTGAGACGTTTGATTCGGGGAAATGAAGGATGTTGGGATAATTTGAAATTTAACCACATCTCGTGGTCATTCTCGTTTTGATTCTGTTGCAGTTTTTCAATGTCTCAGCAGTTGGAAGTAATAACCAAATTGGTATATCATCGGAATAGATATTGGGGAGTTCAGGAACAAATTCTAAGCCCCTTTTAATCACTTAAGGGTTCTAAAATTAGTCCGTAAAATGAAATCCAATTGGATATCTAATAGGATTCAAGATACATATACTTATTAATGAATTCGTGAAAATAGATTGAACCTCATTTTCAACCCCTTGGGGTTAAATATTGATAATTCCGAAAAATCTTTTAAAGCTAACCAATTCAATATCTCGTTGCGTCTTGTATATATTACGAAATTTGTGAAAATACACTCAACCCCTTTTTACACCTTTAGGGTTGAATGGAAGAAATTGTTTTTATCATAGAAAACCAAATTTGATATATTTTCTAGCCTGACCGATTTTGATGTAATTACGAAAATATATTTATCCCCTTTTCATCCGCTCAAGGTTGATTATCGAAAAATCTAGAATACCTTTATGGAGATTTATAGCTAGCAGCCTACCAGAGTGAAAAACAATGTCATACCGAATCCTAATCTTAATCTAATCCTAGATATGTCGTATTTATGCAGAATAATATTCAAGCCTTTCTAACCCGCTTAGGGTTCAATATCGAAAAAACCTGATATATACATTTTGGGAGCATCTAGGAGTGAAAACATATTTTATATCTCATTACTTCGTAGAGACATTGCAAAATTTGTGACAAGATATTTAATCCCTCTTAAGGCCTTGGATGTTGAATACCAAGAAATTACAAAAATTCTGTTTTTCGGGATTACTAAGTATACGTTCCAAAATTAAAATTGAACTCTGTACCTCATTGCCTTTAAGATATGTATATTGTAAAATTCGGCTTAAAGGGGCTTAAAAAAATTAATTTCTTGAAATTTAAAGGAGTAAAAATTAGTTCAATATTTTAAAGGACTTAAGAAATACTGTGATATCAAGGAAACGCGTTTTTCAAACTCGGAGGAAAGCTTTAAAAAAATTGAATGCCTACGTAGTACATGGACTGAACTACCAAAATGTAATGCTTCTATATATAAGCATTCTATATATAAGCATTCATAAGTGCAAGTGAATTATGCACGTGAGTTCGTTCGCCTTGCAGTGTTTCTCAGTTGGTTTAATGACGTTATATGTAAATACCGGGTATTTCCGGAAGCCCAGATTAGTTTATGGAGTTGTAATTTTCGATGAATGATGACTTTTCTAGTTTATTTGAAATGTGATTCCGATATAACTGAAAATACACTGAAAGCTAACAATAGATTGTAATGATTGAGAATAAAACTAAACTTGATTAGCATTGAAAAGCCTTGTCTTTATAACACGTATCTGTACTAAATCAATTTTTTCACGGCATTCTTCGCATTCAAGATTAGTATTTGTATGACACTGCAAAATCAATATTATTCTATCGTTGCCTTCTATTGATTGTCTAGGTAAATTGCAGTAAAATACCAGGTATTTCCATAAAATGTGTGATATCAGAATTTGATACTATTGGCGACCCTTTTAGATAATTCAAAACTCGGTATATTTCATATTTTGACAATAAGCTTTGCTTAGGTTTGTGTGAAGTAGTAGACCGAAATAAGATAGATTTTTATGGAATGTTAGTAGGTACAAAGCGAAAACTACAACGTATTTTCCTGCTAAGAAACTTGTTAAAGTGTAATAGAAAAGTAAACAAATTCATGTCAAAGATAAAAAAAATAAAAAAAATAAATGTTTGTGCATTACACCTTTTCTGAAGTTTAGTGTGCTTTTTAACATAAATACTTAAAATCCATGACAAGAACAATTCGAATTTCGGGGTGCTATTGCAACTGAAAACAATGCGATAAAAAACACGATCTTTTTGAAAATATGCATTACAACGATACAAACATTTGCATGTTGTTGTCAAAAAAAAAAATTTGTTTGAATTCCCCAAATTATCTTTTAGTTTCATGCACAAGTAGTCGGTGTACAAAATCTCATACGGAAAATGATTTCGTTGGAAAACATGCAATTAAAAATCTTTTTTAATTTTAATTTTCGGTACATTAAACTTTTACTGTGTAAATGATGGTGTTTACGACAGTATTTTAAGTTACAAACATTTAATGTAGTCACCAGAAGTTGTTTTTTGCTATAACAGCCAGTCTGTGGTGACTACCATATGCAACTACCGACTGAGCGAAAAGCCTCCCTTGGCTAGTACTAATCAAATCAAAATTTATCCGTTGAGGGTACGATAGGTGAACAGTTTTTAATGGACTTGCTTAGAAACTGTTTGAATCTCAATCACATAAAAGATTTTCAATATAGCGACTAAGACTATCACAGTTTTGACAATTTTTTCACTTAATTTATTTTTCAAATTTTATTGATTGTTTGTTGTTGTTAATTTCATTAACTTATTTTTTTGTTTGAGTTGTATTTACTTTACTAATTTTATTACAAAAAATCTTCATACATTTTTTATTTAATATTTTTTTTTACAATCTATTTATTTATTTCTGAATATATTCCATATTATTTCAATTTGCTATTCTTCGATTTTATTATTTTTTTCATTAATCATTTATCTGTTTTATCGGCTTTATATATTGCAATTTACTTACTCTAATTATTTCTGCAAATTTATATAATATTTGTATAGGTGTATTTCTTTTGTTATTTATTTTGTAAACAAATTTATGATTCATTTAATATAAAAATTGTATTATATTTAAATTTACTTACTTTTTTGTATTTATTTTAATCATTTCTGCAAACTTCATGTATTCCTTTTTTATCAGTTTAATTAATTAATTGTATCCGTCTGTTTGAAGGATCGTAGCCCACAAACTTGTTGAGATGTCAAGAATAGTTTCAGATATGATCTTGAAGTTTTTACAGAAGTTATGTCCAATAGACCAAAAACTTTAGGGGTGTAGGTGAGGGTCGTGAAAAGCAATAAAGCTAAGTATGTACAGAGACACTACAGGTGTACCAACGAAAAATAAAATGCGAATTAATTTACCTATGCATGCTTTTAATTTGGTTCAAGCGCCTAGAAATCGTTATTCAAGTTGCTTAATATGGAATATCTATGGGGGTGTAAAGGAGTAGTATCTGTTTTCACGAATTCTGAGATATTTCTTAGGTCAAATGAAATATCAAATTTGAAGCGCTTCAAGTACCATCGCGTAAAAACTAGTTTACTTCAATATTAAGCCCTAGAGTGGTTATTAAATGGTTTCTGCAGTAACGTGTACCTACCGTATCTTAACACGAAACACGTTCCGGAGTTTTATGTGAAAAATAGTAAAGTTACTCTCAGATTATTATTTTTGTAGATAAGTTGAAAAAGCATGAAAATCAATTAATTGTTTTTTAAGAAAAAAAAAAGTGGGAGAGTGATTATAATTGAATTTTCGTGGAATATGGCCTGAGCATCCGAGTTAAAGACTGAATATTTGGAGCTGATAATTTCAAATTAGGTAAAACGAAAGAAGAAAATTTATCTTTTTACCAATTTTTGAACAAACTCTTTTTTCACTCTCACAACTATAGACACATCTTCCCAAATTTAACTCATTTCCACGTTGTTATTTAAAACTGCCTTCATACTACAAATTTGGTCAATTACCAAGTATCAACAATTTAAATTTTCTATTTATTACACAAGACATTACATCCACTACTCCTACGCCAAAAACCGCTTACCAAACTATGCAATATTTTGGGAAAATTAAAAAGTGTGGGATTCTTTTCATCCAAACCGAGTAATTCCAACTGTATTTAAATTAGTATTTTTATTCGAGATAACGATGACGAATCATCAACATGTAAATCATCTTAAAAAAAACACGAAGAAAGTTTATCAACCTCGATTTTGCATCAACAATTTTTTATGTAGTAATTTCTGAGTTCACTAGCATAACACAATAGGCGAAAACCATAATTGAATATTAACTACGAAATATTTTCTTTTCGATTTTCCTTCATTTACCATTACATTCATCAGAAAATGTGAAAGACTTAAAGAAAGACTTTTTATGTAAAACTGAGTAATTGTAATAATTTTTCAATTTCATTATTTTTAATTGAAAAAAGATATATGTATACCTGTGTTGCATTAATCTCGAAGGTATTGATGATTCAATTAATTTCAACTGATTTAGTAGATATTTCTGTTTGATAGTTTATTGTAATGAATATTAGTTTTAGTTTTTGAGATATATAAATCGAATATTTTTGTTATTATACAACAAATTATTAAATTGTGAACGAAATGAATATATGGAATTTAATGATAAATCAAAGGAGGGGAAAAAAAACATCTGCAGGCAAAATTTTCACTAAATAAAAGTGAACGTTTATGTATTGAAAGAAGAAAAAATTATAGTTGTAATTTTTGATAATAAAAGTGTACGCATATCTTAGTTTTTATGGATATTATTTAAAGTGAAAAGATATTCGAGTTATACAACACATTGTTCTAATGTTTTTTATTATACTGTTCCGGATCAAACTTCCTGTAATGATGAATGATGAAAATAGCCTGTGGTGGTGAGTTTTTGTATTTGCTGGAACTTGGAAGTAGCCCTGAAGCAATACCATTGGACAGCACAGTGTTTTTAAAATTATCAAACAATGAACAATTTTTATGAGACTGCATTGTTTTAAATTGATAATTCAATGTAATTAAATTTTACGCCGCTTAAATAATATATAATTCGATTGATCTGCGTTTATGACTTCAGATTTTCCTGTCTCAATGAAATGTTGGTTTGTATCTCGGCTTAGCTTCACTTGTGAAACACCTGATGAAGTCAGGAGAACAGTGGACAGTATATTGTGAATAGTGAATATTTTGTGAATACTTTCTTCAGTTATTATGCTTTTGTCACCCGCGAATATAAATTTTCGTTTGTGTCCTCCGTAAAAACTTCCTTTTTTAGTTGTCTCCAAGCCCTCAAACTTTACTTTCTGTCCATCTGTCTGACTAAATGCATCATACCACAAAAAACATTTGACCCTGAGAGATGAAATTGCTATCAACTTCCATCAAAAGTCCTTGAAACACGTGTTCACGAATTCTGCCTATGAATTTCAGATACATATGTATGTATGTAAAAGCTAGTACTTCGGCCCATTTTAGCTTAAATTTAAGTCAGATTTTACGACATAACTACTGGTTATATTATGCTAGTTTATTCAAGATTGCAAAAATGGCACCAATTATTGTAAATAAAAGATTGAATATGAAAAAAGAAAAATTAAAATCGTATGTGTTCATACAAAAGTCCTTGAAACATTTCTGTATCAATTTTCCGGAATCTGATATAATTGAAGAAATTACTTAGCAAGGTATTCGACATTTTTCACCAAATAATATCGAGTGAAAAGTACGGTTGGCTTTGTTAGTGAAGAAAGTCTTACATCTCGCTATTCGGGTTTCTTGCATACGAAAGTCCTTGAAAAATGTGTTCGATTAATATAGCACTTGCAAAGTGAGGTATTACAAATTGTTCATATCTACGTACTGTAATAGCTGACCATTTAGAAGTTCGGGAATAAAAACAAGTACCTATAATTAATATCATATTCGTGTGGCTACCATACACAGGTTATGAAAAAACTCGTGCTTCGCTTTGCCCAAATTTTCGGTAACTCCTGAACACGTAGAACTAGAAAGTTGAAAAAAAAAAATTGTTGAGCTAATGGTCGGAAGAGGAATTATAACAGAACCGAGATTACTCTACACTTCGAATAGCTTCCATTCAAAAGTCCCAGTGTCATGTGATTCAAAAATACTATAACTTTTCGCAAATGATTGAAAGCAATGTAGTGAACTTGTGACTTGTGGTACAGCAACACCATTTTTCAAATGAAACTGTCATTTTCACTATCTAAGCACAAAGGTTTCCGTATGGGTCCAGATGATCGATCACATAAAGAAATTGGCGTATTCAAACACACCGACAATACAAAAGAAGCCAGTCTAAAGATTAACAATTAACAGCCATAAAACGAAACATATGCAGCCTCATTTCGAAATTGTGTCATAGCTATTCTAACTTCAAAACTTATTTTTGGCATTCAAACAGCAAAAAAGGCTTTTAATTCCGTGAATAAAAAGACGGCCAACTTTAGTGACTGACATTTACTTGACAAAAAACTATGATTGGCACGCCATTAACCTTCAGTTTAGATTATTCTAAGCGTTTTAAATTAGTAATTTTATTTTAAATCTAGCGACGAAAAAGCAGTAAAATCCAGCGAAAAATTGTAAAAATGAGCAATACACCTGAGATTTTACCTCTTTGAAATATCGGCATAAAATAGAAATAAATAAAAATGTTGACATAACTGGCGCTCAGACATCTGCTCAAAGAGTTACTCGATCGTGTAAACGTGTACTTGCTCAACGACAGTAAAAACCGCGTACACAATGGCGAAAAAACCCAACTTTACCTGTAACAAAAGTAAGACAAAAAAAAAAAAAAAAAATAGGTAAATACCTTGTCCAGGTATGGAAGGTAGGTAGGTAGGCCTATCGATTGATTGGTTTTCTGTCGGTATTTTTTCCCCTCTATCGCTAAACTATGTCGGATTGAATTTTTTTTCTTACCACATAATCACACGATCAATCCGACGGAATTCCGATTCAATTCATCTCAAAGATGCGCTTTTAGAATTATCTCTTGTGTGCTAAGTGAATTTAGCCGCTCTTCAAGATGCAAGAAAATTGTGATAAGTCTAAAGATGAAGTGCAATTCCCACGGCGTTTGGCCTGAAGGTTAGTCTTGAAGGAGATGATAAGAAAAGGTGAAAATTGTTGGGAAGTATACAAAAAAAAGTGGTGTTTAGATCGGTCGGTATTTCGTTCAAGAGGTAATCGTATCCAATGTCTGACCATGCACTAGATTTGTAAGTGCAATTTGCGGTATTGCAGTTTCAGGTTATGCGGTTTTACTTGTTGGTACAGAGCTAGCGAATCGACACTTTGCGAAAAAGGTCTTCAATTTATTACTTTTCTAATTTTATTATAATTTATGAAAAATTCAGTCGAGATTATTGGCAACTCTTCTTTTGGTGTTATAAAATCTTATTTTGTCACCTAGTTACGATCTTATTCTATATGAATTTTCACACAGCAATCCATTTTTCCATAAGGTGTAATTATTTTGGTTCTTTACTTATTGAATTAAGATCGCTTTGAGTTTTACTCAAACTCGTCAGCATGTTTTACTTAGTAATAAAAACTTAATAAAATATATTGAATAAGCAATACTTGTATATTAAAAGAAAATAAATGATATTAATAAAATCATTAAAAAATGCATAGAAATAAAAATAAAATTAAAATAAAAACTTCTTTGGTTGTTTTTCGGCGTCAGAGCAGTGGCGTGGTGTCCATGGAAGCAAGAGAAGCATTGCTCCGAATTTGTAACACCATGAAAAAGGCAAGAGAAAAAAAATTAAGAAGAAGACACAGGGAATCAATTTGAAAGTTGCATCTATGAGTTTTCATTTCATTCCGTAGTAACCCCACTGTGGCGTTATGAAAACAAATTTTCGAAGACGGGAGGTTGGAAGCAATGAAGAATTTGCTTCCACGGGTAGTAAAAAAAATTGTTGCCTTCAGCAGAGAACTTTTCAGCAAAGGAAGCGAGATTTGATAAGAGTTACAATAATAGAATAGGAATTGAATTCTGAACAAAATTTGGAATTGAATTTATATATTGGAATTGAATTTATATATTATTCATATTTTGTAACAGCAGTTGAGCTCTCCTTCCGTTTGACGATTAGATCGTACTGAATATCATTCAGTTTAAATTTTGAATATTTGTCTGTCGATTGTTGTTCAGATATATTTTGAAATTCAATGTTTCCAAAATACTTAAATTTTTTGACAATGTGGAATAAGAATACTGTGTATAAGAAATTGTTCTCATAGAAAATTAGGAGGAACTATTTTTGACACATGTATTAAATTCAAAAAATTATATTATTTCTGAAAACCACAAAAAACTAATTTTTGTAATACGTGGGCAGAAAACTGTTTTGCTATTTTTTAAGACAACATTTTTTTTCTTATTTTATATAATTTTGACAGTGCAAAATACAAATGTTATTTATGTACTTCAGTAATAAAACAAAAGTAATGAATAAAATCTTGAAGAACCTTATTCAAATTTGGTTTTTAGATCTCAGGAACCACTAACGCTCGAAGGCTAAAACATGGAACTTATAAGAACTACCCATTTGCAAAAAGTGAAACATTTTAAAATACGCATCTTCTAAACGGTTGATGTCAGAATATAATCTGTAGATAATAATGTAGTGAATAGGAGATTAGACCAAGACTAAAATTTTTGAATCGAGGGTAAAGACTTTTGGATTAGAATATCTTCCGAACCAATTATACCAGGAAAATAAAATTTGATTAGCTAATGGGAGCGGGTCATTTAATACGCAATTAATTTGTAGAAAACATAATAATATCTAATTTTTTTTTGATATTTACCAATTGCTTCCCCTTATTGAATTATCACGCCACGGCACTGGGCCAGAGAAGTTTCTAGACCAAAAAAACCTCCACAAACGCAAAAGTCCTATCCATTTTTGAAAATTAGCTGACAGAGATTTGGCGACTTACGAGTCTTGGATATGGTATGACACTATGATAAAGCCTTCACAACGAATTAAGTTCTGTATTGGCTTAGATTTGTGATATTGATAATAATTTTAAGGGTTCGTGCATTGGTTACAGTTTGTTGGCAGTTGACAGTGTTCTACGCTTATAGTAGAGCCGACGCTGAATGTTAGATCAGTTTAAGAGTTGGCCTTTTTTTATTCTAAGATTGGGGTTACGAACTTCAATTCGATCAATACATAGACAATTCGAAGGTTAGTGGAAGTGATGTCATTGGAGCCATTAAAGCTTCAATTAGTTAGTTTTATAACACAACGCTATCGAAACCTATTCCAGCAAAATGCCAATTCAAATTTTTACATAAATAAAACAAAAATAGCTGTAAAAGGTGAATAGATTTTGCATATGTTTGTAAGCATAACATCGTATCTATGCCAAGAAAATTATTTATGCAGATATTTTACATGCTACAACATTAAAATCTTAGTATATTCCGTTACTAAGTGCAAAGCTTGTTTTCATATCGAAATCGCATCATAAATGCCTTCGTTCTTATTTCACTCGCAGGAATTAATCAATTTCCCATCATGCGAAATCCGATTAGTTTCGATTTATAGTTTAAAAGCAAAAAAAGTTTACAAAAACCAAAACAAAAACAAATTTCAAAGTTTCTCTCGCTAATTGCGTCCGCATAAAGTAGTTTGTCTGCACAATTAACCATTGAGCAAAGAAAAAAACACCCCTTTTTGCTATGATCTTAAGGCACAGAAGAACTACCAACCCACCCACCCATCGCCTCAGATTCTATCTGGGATCCAGCAAAATGACTAGGCGGCTCTGTCTTAAAGTACTGCAAATTGTTTAATTTTTTTTTGTTTTAATAAAAAGTATGCAAAAAAAAATTGAACAAAAGCAAAATCACTCAACCACTTGATGTCATCAAATAAGCACCTGCCATCGTCTCTAACTCAGCCCCATTCAACCCCACCCGGAGACTCTACGCGGTCCTTTCGTTGCCAAGCAACTCACCTGTATACAGAAAATTATTATTCCGATGATGACTAAGGTGATTCAGTTGTTGTTCTTATCATAGCGTGTATTCTTAGCCTCTTAGAATGTTGGCCATTTTATGTCTTATTTTTATTTCTTGAGAAAAATGCCCCGCAATTGACTTGTGACACCACACCTTTTACAGCGCACGTACCTTTAAGATGATTTTCAATTTAAAAGAAAATAGAAGGTCTTTGGCTTGTGGTGTCCAACTTAAAGGTGTGTGATATGCATTTTGAATGATTCTTCCCGTGAACTGTTAAGGTGATGATTTTGATATTTACTTAGAACGATGTACCGTTGAAAGGTGGGATATACTTGACGCCAGTTCGCCAATTGAATAGTAAATACCTGATTCACCTACACATTAAATTTGATCAGGTATATTCATAGCTACGTTTGGAGTTTAAGTTTTTTTTTCTTCAAAGCATTTAGTGAAGCTTCCCAAGAATTAATTTGTAAGATGCTCATTTCCTGTTATTTTTTAATCACAGCACACCGGTGGGGAGGGTTGGAGTAGGAGGGTTCAAAAGTGATGACTTATTCAAATTATAATTTAAAAAAATTCTTTATATGATGAGTCCTTCTATGATTATTCATAATTTTATTTGACAGGTATTTTAATTTTATTGAACAATCAGTTGACATAAGAAATTCTTCAACGACGCATTTTCAAGGTGATTGTTGGGTAACTGATTTTTTTTTGCACTTGAAGTAAAAGTTGCTATTTATATTTTCGTTATTTTAATAATTTCTTTACATAAAAACTTTCAAATATTTTGATACGAATACAATAAATTACAGGAATTTTACAGTCAACAGTGCTCTGTAAAATTACAAAAATTTTGTAACTTATAAAATGAAGTCAATAGAAAATAATCTGTAAATTACGAGAGAATTTTTTCTCTCAGTAAAAATTGGGAAAATTAATGCAATGAGATTTATCGTAAAATTTAACTTAATAATAATTTCATAATAATTTATATTTTAAAAAGCGTAATGAAAACTAAAAATCATGTATTTTTTTGGTAAAAGTTTGATTGAATTTCAGAAAACTTCGAATACCGTGAAAGCATTGTTGTAAGATTTATGAAAAATTGCTGTAAAATTACATGACAATAATGTAAACTAGCAGAAAATGTAGTGAAAAATTACTACAAAAGGTAAAATTACATAAAATACCTGTAATATAAGTCATATGTAATAAAATTACACGAAAATAACTTAATACTTACAATCAAAATTTTAGAAATTTACTTAGGAGACAATTAAACAAAGTAAAGTGAAGTGAAAAAATTATTCTCCAATTTTACATAGTAAGAGTGTATGCACTTTTAATTCTGTTCGTTTAAACTTAAGTTTTCTTAAGCAATGATGGTACAAGTGATTCCATTTCACACAATATTTTCTTTGGACCTATTCGGTGTGGTTCATTTCTCAATTCATTTAGTTGCGTTTTTGTCTAGTTTTTTGAATTTTAACGTTAAATTTGAGTATACATTTACATAAAAATTAAAAAAAAAAATAATGTTATAAAAAATTTTTTAGCACTGCTGTTTTCGTACAAAAAAGTGCTTTTTTTCGTACAAAAAGTTTTTCAGTTCTGAAGATGAACAGAATTTATGGTGTAAAACTGAAGTCAGGCTTTTGTCGAAAATTATCGATATCAAGTACTACGGCGAATCATTTTCAGGTCTGAGTTCGGGAACAACCTTTTTTTTTAATTCAGTTTTTATAACACTTTTTTGCTGCAAGAATATGTAAATAAATGAGAATATGTTAATATTCAATAACGAAAAAGAATGAAGCTCACAAGGCGTACATTGAAAGACCGACGAGAGCCAAAAAAGAAGGATACGACGAGCTTAGGCGATTATCAAACAAAATCTGCAGACGAAAGAAACGAAAACACAACAATGACATAATTATAAACCTAAATACTGACATGAAGTCACATAATCTACGATCCGCATATACTGCCGTCAAACAAATAAGACAAGGCTATAAGCCACGAACAAACCTCTGTAAAGACAAGGAAGGAAATATCCTTAGTGACGCAGAACAAATTAAACAAAGATGGGTTGAATACTTTAAAAAGCTGCTGAACCCTAACAGAGTGACGACCACCGACCCAATTATAACATCAAGTGCACCATCGGATGAGCAGACATCAACTACGGTACCCACTATCGGAGAAGTGGAAGCAGCCCTGCGCGACCAAAAAATACATAAATCACCCGGAGTTGATGCAATACCAGCAGAGCTCCTAAAGGGAGGCGGTCCATACCTCGCCAACCTCCTACACAAAATCGTGACAAAAATTTGGATGGAAGAAAAAATACCCGTCGACTGGCGCCAAAGCATTATATGTCCAATCTACAAGAAAGGAGATAAATTGCGATGTGAAAATTACAGAGGCATATCATTGTTGTGTACGTCCTACAAAATACTGACGAAAGTAATTCATAATCGATTAAAGCCTTATACAGAAAGTATTATCGGCGAATACCAAGGTGGTTTCAGAACCGGACGATCTACTATTGACCAGATATTCTCAGTCAAACAAGTGCTAGAAAAATGCTGGGAGTATAACATTGACGTGCACCAGATCTTCGTGGACTTCAAACAGGCATACGATAGTATAGATCGTAATGTACTATATAAAATAATGCTCGACTTTGGAATCCCATCAAAACTCGTCCGATTAACAAAAATGACCATGACTGACACTGAATCCCAAGTAAGGATACAAAACGAGCTAACCCAAAGCTTCCGAACAGAATCCGGCCTGAAGCAGGGAGATGGACTCGCTCCCATGCTCTTCAACCTTGCCCTGGAATATGTCATCAGAAAGGTACCCGTTGATACCAGAAGTACCCTACTAATCAAGTCCACTCAACTAGTGGTGTACGCGGATGACGTAAACATCATGGCCAGATCTGTTCCAGACGCAAAGGAAGTCTTCCACTGTCTAGACTCAGCAGCAAAGGATGTCGGGCTAAGGGTCAATGAGAATAAGACCAAGTTCATGACCCAAACAAGAAGAAACGCGCCAACTAGACAAAATATGACCTTGGGGGACTACAATCTGGAGAATGTGGATCATTTCTCATACTTGGGATCACACCTTGTAAGAGACGGCAACGAACGGGACGAAGTAAATCAACGGATCACACTAGCAAATAAGGCATATTTCTCGGTTCTCCCGATTTTAAAATCGAAAAAAGTGCACAGGCTGAGCAAACTTCGCATATACAAGACCATAATAAGACCTGTGCTACTATATGCAAGTGAAACGTGGACTCTCACCCAAGCGTCTGAAAAATCAATAGACGCTTTTGAACGACGAATTCTTCGAAGAATTTTGGGACCAGTAAGAGAAGGCACTGAATGGCGTATTCGGTACAACAACGAGTTGTATAACATCTATGACGACCCAGCCGCATCGACTCTTATAAAATTCCGTAAGCTGCAATGGGCAGGTCATGTGGAGCGAATGGATGACGGAAGAATTCCCAAGCGCACATTGAAAGGTAGAGCCCATGGCAAGCGACCGGTGGGAAAACCGCGAAAAAGATACGAGGATTCAGTTGACGCAGATTGCAAATCGCTTCTTAGATGCACAAACTGGAGGACGCGGGCGCTGAACCGAGATGACTTCAGACAATGTATCCTGCAGGCCCTGGCCCGATTTGGGCTGTCGCGCCATTGATGATGATGATGTTAATATGTACCACAGTTACTTATAAGATAGGTCGAAAACAATTCTATTTTGCATTTCGAAATGGTAACCGAATTCTTGGAATTTCGGCATTCAAGAAATATTCAGTAATGTTAATTTCTTCTAAAAGAATAATTCTGTTTTTTCCAGTAGGTATCTTTGCAAATTTTTCATTGTTTTCACAGAAAATGGAAACTGCAGTGGAATTGTGTCAGTACTGGTACGAATAGCTTCTTTCTAAAAATAGGGTTATATTAATACATATTAATTTTTAAGGAGGCACAGAGCACTATGTGATGTGTAGGCGGAATTTTTGGAAAATGTTTAATGAGAGTTTTTCCTAAGACGCAAGGAAAATTTTTTAATTTAATTCAATTAACTTGACATAAAATGATAACCATTTAATTATTATACACCTTCAAATATGTATCCTAAAAGCAAAAAAAGAGAACGTACTAGAACTATTAAGTGAAAACTGCATTAAATTTCAGTATTCTTGAAGTTTTTTAATTTGAGCAGAATAGTACAACAGTGACTGAGAGTACCTACTCACATGAAGTACGCCTATGTTAGACAGTAACTACACAGTACTGATAGCAAGGATTAACAGTGCTCCTTAGCGTAGGTATTTAGAGTCCAAATTACGGTAGTGGCAATTATGATATTAAACAATAAATTTGAAAACAGATGAATGATGAAAGAAAACAACCATTACAAAGAACCTTTCATGAAAACATAATTCTTTTCTATTAATTTTACCTATAAGAAAATTTTTCCGGTACTGGACCGGTATTGTTTGCAGTCATTGACTACACTCTCAGTACAAACTTGCCTATATTAATACAATAGCTAAGTATCTATAGTATATAGTACTCAATCTATAATGTAATACCAAAGCAATACCCATGTTCAGTTCTTAATAAATTACATATGTGCAACTGAATTGATTCAAAACTAAACACATTTTGCTGGAGTTCGGCATCTTTCAGTATTCATGATGAAAATAGTTCCGCTAGAATACTGTTTGAGTGCCGACATGCAAAGCAAATGCTACTCGTACCTATTGACTTAACAAAAAAATGTATATGACGTATAATTTTAAAAAATTCTATGGCTCTTAGTGTGACTTATTCCAATGAACATAAAACTGCGAAAACACTTCAAACTCAATCGTAAAAAAAAATTAAAATTACATAAGACTTGGTCACGTCTTGGACTGACAAGCTGCTAAGAAAAAGGTCCGGCACCAAATATTTTATGTAACCAAAATGTGCGATAACTATACTTGATCCAAATACAGACAGCGTACCTACTGCAATGTTTATGTCGGTTATGTTAATATACGCCTTATTAGATAACCATAATTTTTATGCTGTATGTATCTCTTGCCCGTGTACCTTTTGGCGCTTACACGACTCCCCATCACGTACGCACAATGTCGGAAAGCCATAACTATAAATTACTCTAAGTTTGGTCATAACTGGTCGAACATATGTACAGAAATTGGACATGTTTGGTAGCTAATTTTGTTCTATACTACGGTACAAAGTGAAAGTTGTATATGCCGATGGCGTGAAGAAAAAAAAATTTCCCTCACAGGTGTAATCTTCGATTCGTCTTCGATCTTCTCGAAGAAGATGGAAAATTATCGAGCATAGTCGTAGCTACCCTGTCTGCCATCACCATAGAAAGGAAATTGCCTCATATGAAAATTATGTTGTTTCTGAGATAAATCTAATCTTTGTCTATTATGGAGTTGATGCGTTTTACTGTAATTACCGGTAATTGCAGTGTAATTAGTGGGATTGTTTGTGGTGAATAGGAAGCGCTGTAGCATTGACATTCGCCATAAGAACAATAAATAATTGTTTTGCGAAAAAAATGCTATGAGATAGCGAGTTTTGCGTGCAAAGGACAAGTTTTTGCGATCCACTTGTTAGATTCATGGGACTGTGTTTTTATGCATTTCCCAAGAAAATTGATAGATGAAAGTCAGATTCAATTTTAATTCAATCTCTTTTGGTTTAGGTTTCTTAGGTTTAGTTGAAATTCAGTAAATATGAAATTGATCGAAATTAAGGATGAAACTCCATAAAATTTGACGAAACTTTAGAAGAAAAAATACAGACCAACCGAATCGTTAGACAACCCTGAAATATGTTCGAGATGTGTGTAGTGAAGTACTGAACACAATATTTTTATATCAGAAAGTTCCGCACCCCTCAGAACTGCTTTCATACAAGAGTCCTTGAAAGATATGATCGATAATACTTGCAGAAAGTTACCTGCAGGAAACCTTGACTCTATGATTTAACTTAGATATTGCTTTGCTTAGACACTATTCAAATACCCTTGAAAGAATTGCTGTAGAGACTTACTTAATCTTAAACAAGTTTGACCAATAAAGCAATTAAGATGGATCTTGGTTGTTAAATAGACCTAAAATATTGTGATGAAACTGGATGTAAGGCTAGGAAGATATAGTCGAAATAGAATAGAATAGTTCCATTTCTTACTTTATTATTCAGACACATAATACACGCAGTACGAATACGTAATATTGAAGCAGTACCTGTATTCAGTACTGAAGTCATAAATATTAGTTCAGTCAGTTTTTTTTTGTTTCAGTATTGAGAAAACAGTAAAGCTAGTATTACACTGTTTCACCAAGTGGTCAAATAGCAAAAGCAATGCGAAATGGCGAATTCTAATTATTCTAGCAATATCAGCTCGGTTAAATTCGCTATTTCACATTGCTTATTACTGTAATTTGACCACTTGATCAAACAGTGTAATACTAGCTTAGGAAACAATTCGATATATCACCATCTTAAGGTTGGAATATCGTAACATCGTGAAACTAATAATTAGGGCATTGTGTATAAGAGCCATAAAAGTAAAAGCGAATTCGGTCTTATTAAACCTAAAAGATTTATCGAAATTCGTTAAGTTTTAAACTATTCATTACATCCTCAGAGGAAAACTGCTTAAATCTGTTTTTCTCCTCTTTTACTTTAGAAATGATAGTGCGTTCGATATCTCATTAGACCTAAGAAATATATCGGAATTCGTGAAAGTGTACACACCTCCTTAAGGGTTGTATATCGAAAACTTATAATCAGGTTCTAGGCGCTAATATAAAGAGCCCGCAGAAGAAAAATTAATTTAATAACTTAACATGTCTAAAAGATAAAACGAAATTCGTGATAATATGGAACAAAACCATTTCGCGACAATTTTGAAAATCTGCCAGAGGTTTACTGTTGTAAAATTTTTAAGATCAAATCTGGTGCAGTTCTTGACAAATAAATAAGTAATTTTTTAAAAATAGATATCACTCACTTTCATGCTCAACTTTCCCCCTCAAACATTTTATGTTTAGTGAAATCCACTAATGTACATAGACATACATCCTATAAGTTCTGTCCTAAAATCGATTATTCTAGTACAACTGTTTCGGAAGATATTTTAATCCAAATAATGTTCTTCCTTTCGCTCCAAGACCCCACTGGTACACCGCACCTACCCCCTTCGAGCGTTTTGGTCGCATTGTTTTTACCCACTCCCATAGCATCAACCCCTATCGATCATATTTTTGGAAATAGGTTCCAAGTTTCAATTTCCTATCATAAGCCGTTCCTGAGATCTAGAAACCAAAATTTCTAACACTCTGCTCCCACTTCCCCTTTATCACCCTCATTTACACACAATTTACCCATCATAAAAATCAGGTAGTTCTCGAGGTATAATGCCCAACATGTTTGCGTGTAGTCTATTCGGCGGACGGACGGACATTTTTTATTGAAACTATCCCAAAACGTGCAATTTTAAAATTTTATGTTGAATTTCTTATAGATTATAATTCACAAAAGAAAGTAGATATACATTATGTTCCCTAAAAATGTTGATGAAATTGTGTGACAACATTGCCACTGAATGACTGAAGTGAAATGGATATATGTACATACTTAAGTGCTGATAAAATTTGATTTATTAATTTTCAAGTTATATCTCTTTTGCACCACTTTTCCTGAAATTTTTACCAAGCATTCGGCAAATCGAGATTAATCCATGAAAATGCGCTTGCTCACCTCTAATAAGAAAATATATTTCATAGCAGAGATTTTATTTATTGCTTGGTTCTAGAGGCATATGGGAATTAAGGCATTCCGAAAGACTCACAGCCACATACCCAATTCGCCAAGCACAAGTTCACCACCAATAAAAACAAGAAAAAAATCATCTCCAATTACCCAGATAATTACACTCCATTCTTATAATTCGAACAGATAAACCGCAAAAAATTTATGAACACTTAAGAGCTAAATCGACCTGAAACAGTCCCGTCCATTCCATTTCTAATTATCGATTTAACCGCAAAACGTGATTTCAGGTGGACGCATACCATCCACACGGTATCCTCCTTAAAGAACATATCTAAAGATTGTTGCTGTATATATAGTTAGCTATTCGCTTTCAATCCTTTCTAGGACTTAAGGTCGGCAATCTGAGGATACAAGGCTGAGGCTGGAGATGCCTTATGATTGCTATTACCGCAAAAATGTAGGATAGAATCGCTCCGGACCATTCCATCGAATGGAGATGTGTATTTTATGGGGCGCATTAATGTCGTCGATTGCTATCAACAAATTGGCATCGCGTTTCCAAGTGCTCGCTCCATTCTCGACGTATAAAATGGATAAGTCTAGCGTTCCGAAACATTATCCGAGCGGTTTATGTGGCGTTTTCATGTGGATACACCTCCTCTATCCGATGAAAAAAAAAATTGCATCGACATTGTGCATTGTGCACGACTCTACAACATACCGGTGGTACCTACATCTCGCTCGTCGACTATAGCTGAAACCCAGCTAGCTGATGTCGTTTAGTACGACTTGGTGAAAACAACTACGCACCGAGTATTATCCTATTTTCCATATATGATGTATCGACGAGAAATACTTTATGATCCACCTGGGCACACTCTCTTCGGAAACATGATACCACCCGTAGGGAACTATCGCCCAACTACCGCTAACATACACGATTTTATACAACATTGTCGCCGGTTATTTAGTGGGCTTGAAAGGATGTTAGCAACAATGTTTTATCGTAAATGTCAGCTTCGGTAACAGAACTAATGGCTGGATAACATCGTTGAATACTCCTAGGTACTCCCCAAAAGAGTAAATCAATAATTCGATTAAATGTTCTTGTTCGTTGTCACGGAAATATCGTTGAACTCTAAACTTTGAATATTATGGTAAAAGACGGATGAATAGGGGATGATTGAATCACTGCTACTATTGACTCTCGAGACGGAATGCTCGTTCTTCAATTCTGAATGCTCCAATGACTTCGCCAATTTGATTCCTCTGCGATATGAATCCACCTGTGATACATTGTAGTGTATAGTGAAGTCTAAAGACACCCTTTTTGTCGAAGGCCTAAGTGTAATTTCACCTTTATAAGCCAAACGTTACGTATGTGAATCGCCTCATAGCATCATTGTTTTCAAGTTGTACAACTATCTGAATTTGATGCACTATATCAGTCGTTGTTTTTGGTCGAACTCTCCCCTATTTAGCTCTAAGCTCGGCCCGTACTTCATTCATTTTCATATTTTCAACTAACGATATTGTTTTCATCAGACTCTTCAAGAATCTTTTGAGAGCATTTTGATTTCGTCTATGAAAAGTTTACAAGATTTTTTTCGTTTCATAAAAATGGTTTAGCTCTTTAAGACAAAACGTGTGACTCTCGAATTTATTTAAATGGAAAATTAAATTAAGGGGTAGCGAACCTAAACTGTACCGGTGAAAATAATGAAAATTTCAATCGAATCAAAATAAAGAAAATGGAGTTAATCATTTTTCAAAATGGAGCACAAAAGTGTTTTGGATTTTCCACGTTTTGCATTTTCTACATTTTTCATAAGAAAACATTTTCTTCAATTTCTGGAAGTATAATGAAAATTAAAATCGAGTCAAAATTAAGCAAATGGTATTAAAAATGTTCAAAATGGATTCCAAGATTGCATTTTTTTAATTTTCAAAATTTTCATAAAAAATAATTTTCTCGAAATTAATGGGTACTAATTAAAAGGAGTCCGGCATCTTGTCGACTTTAAACAAAATACTCGCAGCAAATATAAACGAAAGCAAAATAATCGTCTTATTATAAGAAAGATTTACTTTTTTTACGCTTACGACTTGAAATCAAAGCAAACGATTTTCCAAAATCTTGCTCTGTCTGCAATCTTTTTGTGATCCCACAGTCAATCTGAATAGCTAGTCTAGACCTTTATTCTTATTGAATGCAGCACAATTAAAGTAACCGTACTGAATTTTACGACTCACGTGAGCTAAGACATTAAATCGAAAAGTCCATAAAAAATGCGTTCTTTTCTTTCGATCTCTCGAATTTCTGCACGGAATTGAGTGCACAAGACATGGGTATTTTTTGCACTATCCTTCAGTAGATCTAACCGCATGTATGTAGGTCATAAAACTGCCAATAAAATTCGCAAAATTCAGTTAAATTGGATCTACTTAAGCACAATAAAGCGGCTTAAGGTACTAAACTTCAATGCGTTGAACCGTTGAACAAAAGTTTTCCTCATTTTCATAACTGATCACAAACCCGCTTATTGGTAGCATTTTCTAAATTTAAATTGTATCCGAAAAGACAGTCTAACTTTTGAAAATCTGTACACCATGCGTCCGTTTTGATTTAGACAGTCGTTAGTGGCTCTATACGGGCTAACTACTTGCCATAGAAAAAAGAGAAAGGAGTCTTTCTGGTCGACTCCAATCGACATATTGGTAAAATCCGTGCTAGGACCTTGACGGCTTTTAATAAAGTAAAATGTCGTCAGAAACTTTATTGCATAGTCCCACGCCGTCCGAAGCCATTTTTTTTTATCTAATATGGCAGCTAGAGTTATGCGGCAAAACCAAACCAGTTTCAGACCGCTATAAGATTTAAGCGTCTTGGGTCTGTTTTACTATATAGCGTCTTTAGGGGGATTACGTGTCTTGGACTGTTCCGCTAGCCATTCGAAGCAATCTTTTGCAACCGTGAAAATGTTGCCTTCTTACCTTTTTCAGTGCGGATTTAATGCAACTACTTCCCAACAAAAACGGTCAGACTTCAGTAGGCGCGCATGATAAAAGTTTTAAGGTGATTTTCACCATTTTGGTGTGAAGTCATCGGATTTATTTTTGGTAAGAAACGGATATAACAGTCTCTGGACTTTTCTTGAATTACTGAACAACAACGTTCAAGTTTCGTCTTTCATGAATTTTTTCATAACTCCTAGATGTAACGAGATTTCGAATTAAGGATAGTTCTGGCCACTCTTGCTGTCTATCCCTAGAAATCACTTCTATACGTTTTGTTTGATTTTGAGCCCCTAAGCGGTTTTTACGAATTTCGTGATATCTCTTAGTGTAAGCCGATTATCGATTTATTTCTTACTTCCTCGGTGGTTTTGTTGGATCGTTTAAAAATCAATTAAAAAAATACACCTTGGGTGGAGTAAGGTGGTTGTGTATGCTTATACGAATTCCGAGATATCTCCGACTTTCATTTTTTTCTATATAATCACATAAAAATCAATTTCAAAAGTTATTCTTTTCTTTAAATAATTGCGGAAAAACAATTTTTAATTTTCTTGGAATTTGTGACTATTAGATCACTACTCCGACTAGAAGAAAGGCGTTACGAATAAAAGTAGTTCTTAGCTTTTGGTAGTGCGATTTAAAAATATACTTTAACAAGAATTGTTATAAAAAAATAGTTGTGTTGGCAGGAATTAAGCGTACTGAACAGACTTGCCGCCACTCTTTTACCTAGTTGCATTTTCAAAGTTTTTTTCCCATCAGTTAAGGTATATTATGACTTTGGCCCGTTCCTGCGATCGTCGGTTACGTTCTAACTGGAACTTTAACTGACAGATTTTCATACAAAACATACAGTTAAAGCTTCGGTTAGAATTTAACGGACGATCGTAGGAACGAGCCTCAATGTCTTAAGTCTACTCCTGAATACACCACATGGTAAAAATTCAGTTATTTGCCTTAAAACGTGAAGGAGAAGTTTGTGGTGATGTCATTAAGTCTCAAGTTGTCTCCTTTAATTTAAAGCGCTAGATAAACTTCTTAGGGAGATATCTTCTTGTAACTGACTCATATCGTCCTTTGATTAACTCTTTTTTCTTAAAGTGTTAAAATTTGTAATGACCTTTTCTATTTTTTCTTTAAAGTGTAAACATTATTATTATTATTTTATTTTAATAAAAGGCATATAAATATACACAGTTATACTTAAGCACTAGTTACAAAGACCATCAGCTTAAGTGTAAACATTTTTGATGGCCTCTGAACATTTTCTTCTCTGAAATTTTGTATTTACACGTTTTAGGACTAGTAGGCCCCAAAATTAAAAATTCTGGTTTCCGTGTTTTCCTCAAAAATGATATTGGACCAATTTTTGCAAATGGCTCACTAAGTTAAAGGGAAGCTCAATTAAGCGGGGCTGAGTGTAATTTAATTTTATCAATATACCTACTTGTTTCTAAATAATAGAAAATTTAAAGAAAAAATAGTCTGTCTCTCCGCCGCATGAAAACTCGTCTAAAGGCTTGTAACTCACAAACTTCTTGAACTATTTAGTTATAATTAATTTTTGGGGAGTGTAATTAGTGGTTCTCTTTAAGCGGTTGTTTTTTTTGGCTGGCCAATAGTTTTTTTTTGCATTTTTAACACCTTCAATCTAATTTCATAACTTTTCATATTCGATATCAAGGATCTTATTGTCTCAAACCCAGTCTTAAAATTTTTTATCCTGAAGATTTTATGGGTGTCAGTAGCGTTAGTTCTTCTGTCAGTCCTTCTGGCGGCTTTCCGCATTTTGTTCTGAGAATCAATAAAGTTGCGTAAAAACTATTGTCAATTTTTCTTATTGAACAACTCAAAATTGAACTGTGTTTTAAATTTAAATAAATAATTTAAACTAAAATAACGAATTTAAGATGACTAGGTATCTAACAAAAAATCGGCCTAAAATTATTACGTATTTTTTTTTTTCACTTATTTAAAATTAGTTAGGCGGTTTTTTTTATTACCTATTAAATTTAAATTTTTTTAAGATTTTTCGGTCAAAAATATGACTAAATATTACTTAGTATGACTTCATGGGTACGAATATGACTACGAATTTCATTTCAGTAGTTTTTTGGTAATAAGCATAACCTGGAAGACTTGGTCATCATTTTTGATTAGAAAGTTATTGGCCGAATCTACATTTCACTTTTTGCTAACGTCAACATAACCCTAAAATCATACCCCTAATTAGTTGGTACGACGTCGTCTAGACGTCGGTACGATGTTGCGGTTCTTATTTGGTTATAATTGAGTTTTTGCCAAATGTAACACATAATTGCAAAATGATTTGTTTTAGATAAGTGAGTTTGTTTTTAAATATAACTACCATATCTGTATGTGTAATGTTTTGGCGGATGTTTTTAGTGCCAAATATGTATAAGAAAAAAAAATTTTTTCTTATATAAAGAAATTGAGAACCACCATATTACAACAATGCCTCATAAATTTCAAGTTTGACTTGACCAAAGCATTGAAATTTGGTCGGGTTAATTGTAGAAAGTTCAGTCATTTCTTCAACGGTGACGAAGAACATTCAGTCGACAGAAATTCTAAGTATTACGATGAGCTCATAACAAGGGCGATGTCTATCTCAAATGATTAATAGTCGCAAATTATGAGCAAGGTAATGGCATTATTGTTTCTGTTCGCTTACAATTCCACATGAAATGCAATGTACAACGTCGTAGTCGACATACTAACTTACATTTCGGAAATTACATGATCATAGCCCGCAACCGTACAAAGCAAACGATAGCTCAGCATGATGAAATTAACATCCCGTCCTTCGGCCAATTATACCATTTTTTTGCTAACCAAACGCTCGGAACGCTCAGCAGTGATTACGTAAAACTGATCACTTCTGACGATCGCCGTGAAGAGCCGATGATCGTCTTGTATAATGCGCTAGCGGTCGGCAATTGGATAATCCATAATTTTACACGCAATACCAATTATCGAAGTATTTTAAAAAAAATTTTCAAGAAGAAAATTTAGAACCATCTGGGTAGCGACTTAATCTTGAATCAGAACGACGGTAATCAAAATCAAGAGATTCCTTACGATCGGAGGTGAGTCTAGCGAATCGAAAGGTACGAAGAAAAATTCAAAAAGATCTTAAGACTCCAAAAAAACAGAAACGATCGTGCAAAAGGTCAGTCTGTCTGAAGAATGATCGCACGGAGAAGTTGTCTGACTGATCGATGGCTTCAGACCGGCACTGTGTAAAACCGCTATATCCCATTAAGGTTTTATAAAGGTAAGCACGTACGAAAACAGACAGAGGTGAAAAGATACAGATACGAAAAAATAAAAAATTAAAACCACAACAAAACCAGCGTGAAATTTTGCTATATCTGCCTCGTCCCAAAAGTACTGGATTCTCTTGTTGTTAGATGGAAAATATTTTTCGGTTCTAATTACGAGAGCAACATCACTTAAATTTATACTCGGTACCGTTAATATACGTATAAGATTTGTGGTATGCCAAACAACAAAATTCTTTCTATTCACTCTCTTCGCTGTCCGGAAAAGATCGTTTTGTATCTAAATTTTCTATCAAATCAAGAACAGTTAGATTGTTAGATACTTCTGCTAAAAGATTTGTGGAAATAATCGATTTTTTGGCCATTTTTCCATTAAAGGGAGAAAATATATTGAACGTGTTTGCAAAAAAAAATTTATAAAAATTTGATGAAATATTTGATGAAAAATTCGAAGAAAAATTTTATCGACGTTGGGTCCTAGTTCAAAAAATTCATAGAACTATAATTTGTTGAACTATCAATAGGAATTTATTGACTCGATAATATGGTCTTATTTAAATCGCGGTGAAAAGTATTTTTTTTTTGTTAAAAATTAAGTTATATGTTTTCACTTCATTGCAACTCAATTTAAATACACTTTAAAATTTCGAATTGGTAAGATGAGACTAATATTTAATAGGAAGACGTTCAAAAAACAATATTGCATTAAATTTCACACCCTGAATATTTTGTACCGAAATCATTGAGTTTATTTTGCTCCAATATCACACATTTCCATTTATATGTAGCTATCGTCTTTTTTTGAGAAATGTTCGACTATAATAGGTCTACATAAGGTGCAATTATCAACATTTTAGCAGAAGAGGTTTCTAAAATATGGAAACTAGCTTTCTTAGCCGTCCTCACCCCTTCTAAAAATCAATCCCGACTTGAAGCAATCTACTGCAAACTATCTTTTACCCCGTTCGGTTTAATATACATATATATAATTTTAATCTTGAGCAAGCGGGTTATTGAAAAAATTCCTGGTACTAACCATCTGCTTGAAAGGCAAAGGCCAAATTTAAAGAACGATATTTTGTAAAACCCTAAAACTATTTTTTGCAAATTTTGTAAATATTGTCTTATTTTGCAGACAATCACCCCAAATTAAGTCCGATTCAACATTTGAAATATTTTCATCAAATCGTGTTAAACCATCAAATCAGTCTTATCCAATAGATCAACTTTCCAAATTTTATTCGAGCTAACTACCGACTATTCATGCGTGATTCAGCACTTTATTCCGTATGCTTGAAGTGTACCGAATTTGATTTAAGGAATCGCTTGTAATGCTTGTTATGAAAACTAGATAGGGTTTGAAAGCTATGGACTTTAGAGCAGTACATTACTTTTGGGGTCGAGCGACCCAACACCCTCAATCACATGAATTTTTCGAATAATAGTGACCCTCTACATTGCTCTGCAAAATTCTTCCCTTTTAATTGTTGATTTTCCGTAAGTATTGTCCATAAAGATTGTTAACCACTCACCTTAAGTACGTTAAGTTGTCGGTAAATTTCTTTAATGGTTTCGAAACTTCTGTACTGCTGTTATTATTTTTTCTATACTTGCGAGTGTCTTTCGAAGTGCATGTTCATACCTGGTGTCCTTTTGTTGTTTTTTTCGTTTCACATAGGTAAACGTAGTGGATGTTGTCGGTCTTGTAAGAATGCATTAAAGGGCTTAATGTGACCGCGTGCATCTAGACGATTGTTCACCCAATGATAAACTTGATTCCACTAAAGGTAGAAGATTTATAATGCGACCTAAGTGGGGATCGGGAGTAAGAAAAATAAAGTTGCAGGCGTTCCGGGTTGTTATACAAGAACTTGGCGGTTATTGTCTCTTTGTTCTTAAGTAAGAAGTCTATAGCGGATTTTTTTTTAGCATTAATTTATCGGAAATTTTTTAATGGAAGTCGAAGAATCTTTGCCCAGAGGGTAATGTGGTTTTAATTGACCGGCAAAAGAGAGAGAATTTCGGCTCAAAGAGAATAACATGGACTTTGAATGGCTCAAGAAGATGAAGCAAAGCCTTCTGTATTTTTTAATTAATTTGGAAGTTCGGAACTAGATTTCAGTTTCGTTTTCCCCGTTTTTAACCGATTTAATGAGTCCACATCGCTCATCGACTCGCTCCTCACCAGAACTACTCACATTAAATTATTGTTTGGAACTTAAATCCGCATTTTTTTTCATCGAATTGCCCTTCATTATTTGTCTGCAAGCCTTCTAGCAACCATTTCCTGAATCCTAACCGCATTCATTACCAAAGCTTGTATAACTGACAGAAATTCATTGTGCCCGTTTTGAACTAAACAAACAGAAAAAACACTACATCAAAAACTTAATTCTATTGTAATTTTAAGTCCGAATCATTTTATTTTAATGAAAAACATCGGAGTCACCACTTATGGGCCATATTGCAGCCAATATTGAATGGAGTACCTCTGGTTGCGTACACCTTGGAGATATCCTCTCCCTTTCTTTGAAATCTAGTCTAATTGATTTGATTGATTTAACCGAATAATATTGTGGTCACCAAAAGAAATAAATTAATAAAACGAAGAAGTAATTATTTATATAAAATAAAAGTTCCTACGTTTTTGAACTGATAAAAGGAAATTTTTAAATTTACAAGTTGTGGTGATGTGTTATATTTCTGTTTAGATTTTCTTGATGATAGTGTCATAATCGTTACTCGATAGAAGACAGTGGCTTCATAGTATGTGAAAAAATTACACCGAAATTTTTTAATTTTAACCTACAAAGTACTCTCATAAATTTAGCATGGAACATTAGTTTAATTGCTCTAATATAAATTTTCTACCCGGTAGAGTTACCTTTGATTCCAATCACAAGAAGAAAGGATATAATCAGTCAAATTTCTAAATATTCTCACAGGACATTATTATCAAGTTTTCCACATGATACCACAGTGTTAACTTATTCGTTATTAAATCTATTCCAGGTGAATGATATCAAAGACGAAGTACGAAGTCATACATTTTTAGTAGGTCGATACCACCCCATTGTACAGCCTCTATAAAATCTTACCTTTTGAGTTAAAATTAAAATTAAAACGAACTCATTTTGGGATATTATGTTCCAGTGACAACCCCATACGATAAAGTAATTTCTCATTCGGGAACGATTCCAACTAACCAAAGAACGTTAGAACAGGTGAATACCGACATGAATGAACATCATAAAGATTCGAGTCTTAATTTGCGGAAAATTGAACAAAACCTTGCCAACGACGTTGACGATGAAAAGTGATATCAATCTTTTTTGAGGGCCCCTTTTCAGCTCCATGTCGACGTCCTTGCCCATCGTGCTCACTTTGTGCTTGCCTTTTTTCTTGTTAATTATCGTTTTTTCGATATAGAACGTTCCTTGGTTGGTTTCATTCAAAGGAAGGCTTTATGTAGAATAATTTTTCGATAACGAGCTGAAATAGGAAGCATAAGAAGTTACTCGAATCCAAACGATCTAAGGAATATAATAAAGAACGTGTCATTTTCCGAATTATCAGCGTTGCCTTTAAGGGGAAAATATAAATAAAACTTATCTGATATATTGAAGGTAAGAAAACAAATCAAAAGTGCTTGTTCTTTTGCATGAGAAGGTGATCTTGATTTTTAGTCTTGACTTTTTCCGCAGAAAGAACATCAATTTTAGGTCGAAATTTTAAATTCAAAGTAAAACTGAACCTGAATGAATTTTCTCTGAATAGAAAATTAATAACTCAAAATTGACCGGTTATTCAAATTCAAATTCGCTTTATTTTGCCTAAAATGTATTATATAAATTTCAGTGTTTCTAATAAAGTAACTTTAGAGCTATTGAGTATCTGTACACATTCAACTAATGTTTTATGTACTTGTCGTAAGACATGGAAGTTAGTGTGATAAGTATATATTATTAAGGAAATACAGAAAAGTGAAAAACCTTATATGTACAACTTAAGATTATGCTTAAAACTATAACTAACCTAGGACTTAAATATGATATAATTCGCTATATCATTCTGCGCTAAGTGAATTGTACGATATCAAACTTCGTTCAACAAAATTTTTGATATACATATGATGATTTATCGGCTATTTCTAATAAAAATCAATTAAATTTCAATATCGAAATTGGTAGAATGAAGGTTTCAACTATAATTACCATTAAATTGCGATATGATTTTACGATTTTCTAATGTGACGTCATGAAAGAAATACAACAACACCGTAGGTTGGCAGCAATAAAGAATTTGCTTCCAAATTCGCTCGAAGAAAAGTAGAGGAATTTTTTGTCTGGAGCACTGGATGCTGGATTAACACTAAACATGTAAAGGCGCGACTTTACCCACCCCATAAAATTCAACCAAATAAATGTCAAAACCGGTTTTGGATGGGTTCGTTGCGGTAAAGTCGCGCAAATTTTAATGTAAATTCACTATGAACGCTGTGAAAGATTGAGCATGGTTCCACTTAAACTTTTCGCGTGGCACAACATTATATGTTGTTTGTATTTTCTTGTGGTATGGGAGGTCTGACTAAGGTTGTCAAAGTAGGCTAGAAATTTAATTATAGACAAAGTTATTGCAGGAATTGAAGTGTAATGACTTCTAGGCCTGTTCGTGATGCCTAGTTGCATTCAATATTCTTGCCAAGGTTTCTCTGTAACACGAAAAAACAGACAAATACCTAAATATATAAAGAATGGTATTGCAGGCGACGTTAAGTAAGCTGACAGAATTATTTGAACACCTTGAATTTATCATTATATCAAGAGAAATGTTGATCATTTAGAATTACCATAATAATTACTGAAAGCAACTGGAAACATGACTTCCAAACATGACTCCATGATATCAATTGGAGTGTAATCAATATTAGATGTTATTGACAAATGTTATTAACGTTAATTTTCAACGGCAACGGTGTTAAAAAAAATATTTTTCTTAAAAAGCTAAACATCTAATGTAGATGAACAAGAAATTAAGGTTTGATTTAGTTTCTTCAGGTTTCTTACTGAGGAACTGAAGAAACAGCAACTACACCCCACTAATTAAGTCCATGTAAGAATTATATGCCATAAGACTAAGAGTGAATAAGTGAAAAATGTTAAGTCCCAAATACATTTGATATATCTCTATAAGTGGGGGCTGAAATACTCGCTCAGGGTCAGTTAATCTACTTCAAAGCATTTTAAGATATCAACAAAAACAACAAAAAGCAAATCTCATGATTTGGACCGCTTGAACTCAAACAAGAAAATGTCAACAACAACCATTGAAGAAAATGTTGTTCATGGTCATAAGACTAGATTTAACGAATTAGCACAAACACAAAGAAATCTTCCCTTGAAAATATGGATGCAGTTTAAAGTTACTGGCCAATTTTTTTTATTCCACATAATTTTGAATATTGCCCCTCATTCTAATCTCAACTGCCATAATTTTATTCAATAAAAATGAATTTTGTTTTTATCTCCTCTCACTTTGATATGTTTTGATTTTTCTGTTTTTTTTTTCTTTTAAAATTACAAGGCATTTAATTTCGAAAATTTACAAGTCATAGCCATCAGTTCAAGTACTTATCCAGTAGTGAACCCACTTATATACGCAAGCTCGATAAATTCTTCAAGGCTACTTTTTAATGAATATTATTTCGGATATATAATTCATACGAGCAATCATGTTGTTATGAAAGGTCATTGGAAATTGTTAAAACAGTAGGGTGGTTGCTATTTTGTATTTTTTTATGGAATCAACAATTTAGCTAAGTATTAGCAGATTTCTAATTGAATCAATCAAAACAAAACATATACGAACGGCAAGCGGATAGATTCGGAAAAAAATATTTTGAGAAATTTTCGATCAATGCCTTCGAAGAGTCTGTAAATATTGAAACAATCAATTTTCAGATTTTGCAATTCCATGATTTTAAATTATTATATCTTCACATTTATCTGTGAAATAATGGATAAGTATGTATGTCACTTAGTAATGTACCTACTAAAAGCTTTGTATTTTAAGCCATAGCTCGTGACATGCATTCGATATCAGGTGAAAATGCCCATATTATGTGTCCAATAATTTGTCATTTTAGGGAAGAAAAAATGTTTATTGAGTCATAAAATTTAGTTAGAGTATCTTGTATAGTTAAGGTTGTTAAATTTGATCCTTCGCTGCCGCTGGCGAAGTTCGTCTCAATAGTGTTTATACCATAATGGTGTTTGAGTACAGTAAATGGCGTACGGCGAGTAGACGGACAATTGTTTTGTAAAGGAATGCAAAAAAATTTAAATTAAGAGCTCAAAGGATTTTGTGATCTTTGACCGCTGGAAAGTGTTTGCGGACATAGTACTGCGTACGGTGGACTAACGGACCATTTTTTGTATTTAAAGTGAGATCAAAAAAGGGTCTATTCAATGAAGCTTCTATAAAAATTTTAGTGTGACAATTGGAAGGGCTTGTGATTTATGTTGGTGATCTAGTATTGTTGATGTGTGCTTAAGTACGACGAATAACGGACGGTGGACTGACGGATAATGTTTTTTGTTGTTTAAGCTTATGTGTAAAAAGGATTCATTCGATGAAAGTTACTGTATATGACAATATAACGCAACGTTTGTGATCTATGAGCGCTGAAAGTGGTTTTCGTACAGCGAACGGTAGACAGACGGATAATTTTTCTACTAGTCCTAAAAATAGTATTAGGTAGCAAGTTCTTTAAAAATTATATCCTAAAATTAAGTACTGCAAAGTCCTGCCGTGCTATCACTGAGTGCCAGATAGAATTTAACGCAAAAGTTGATTTGCGAAAATTTTTCATTTCTTCAAACATTTCGACTGTATAGCGACAAATTATTCACTCTACATGCGTATAAAAAATGATCACGTCTTCCAAACAAAAATTCTCGAAATTAACTGCAAATATTTATTTTTTCCAAATTACCTACTTGTTTGTTCTTTTTGTCATTTCATTCAGTACAAGCAATTCAAACGGACCTGTAATATTATTAATTCATCTTCTTGTCCGAATTCACACCTTACCACACCCACTAATAGTTCTGAGAATTTCTCACTTCTGAAAAATTCTAAGGTAAGAATCACCGACAACAAACTAATTTAATATTTCTATGAATGATTACCAACTAGAAAATAACCAACCTGGCTATTACACCGGGTCAAAATGTGCCCATTGTTTACTAGCACACCTAAAATACTTGCAGCTTGTTCTTTTATTGCCATATAAAACCAAGAATGGTCTTCACAAAACCATTAAAGTTATTTTCCGGCATTCAAATTTTACCACACCTCTAAAAGCGTTAAATTTTGTTTAACAATACCGTAAAAGAAATGCCGAGCTATCGAAAAATGAACCGTACGATAAGCCCCAAAGCGATCCAGTTGGCGTTTCAAATACTCGGATTTCGAAAATGTTTAGGGTCGCTAATAAACCGCATTATGTAGTATACGTTACTGGCCCGTTCCATTAGGGGCGTATAATTTACATCTAATCATATCGGAAATTCCTTTGACAAAACTTGCTCCATTCGCCCGATAATCCAATTCAATTCGCTCGGTAGAGTGCAGTAAAGCCCAGATTGCAATACTCCCCGAAGTATGTGAGAGTGGTTTGTGGTCATTTGTAATTCCACTCAAACCACTTGGAATTTACATAAAATTGTCTTGTTGAGAAAAAGAAATATCTTTGTCATCGGAAGGAGCAGCCTGGAACGGAATGCAATGCAACCAGCCATTTGGAATTGACTTTTTCGCAAGCTACGTGAGCGTATTTTAAAACTGTTTGCCATATCAGTTATTTTGTGGTTGTGCAGTGTCTCGATGGTGCATATCTCTTTATTTAAGTATGCTTCAAGCACTTGCGTTTGGCCATGTACAACAATCTACTTTCAATTTTTCCCCCCTCTGTACTATCCATGTTTCAAACCGGCTGCGTCATATCGTAAATCTTGTACCGGCTGCGCCAAATTTGTACGCTTTTATTTGTTTTGATTCATCGTTAATTGAACGGACCGAACCTTATGGTTAACGCAATGTCAATCTTTGTATCCCATTTAGATTAACTTACACTTAAAGTCTATGCAAACACGCAATACACGATATGACGTAATTTCCTGTTTGACCAAATACGTCAAAAACGTTGAATAACTTAAACTAACTTAAATTTTTATTTGATGTACAACTGGACGTTAAAGCGAGAGCACGACATGACTATTATAGGTGCAGGTAATTTTAATTTCAACGTATTATTAGGTCTTAACCAAAAAGGTATTGACGGAAAAATTTTCTGGCTTAACATAAGTGCAGATTAGCAGCTGTCAATTTGTTCGTTTTATCGCATGAGCAAAGTGAAATGGAATTTCCTTTCAGTAATTGAAAATGAAAATTAATTTCTTTTGGAATGGAGATGAAAATTGCGTGGCTTTGTAGTTTTGTTCCCAGTACTTCAAAGTTTAAGTAAATTTTAATAAATTATGTTAGACATGTAGACCTAATTTGTTTCAATTTGAAGTGCACAGACAATGCGTCTTCAAATAAAAAAAAAGATTTTCAGATAAACCACGAATTTGAAAAAGTTACACATTCGAATTCGGCTCAGTATACGAACTTACATCTTAAAAAACTTCAGTTGTTCCAAAAAATTATATTACGAAATAATTATTGAAAATTAGATCAGAAAAGATACCATTATTGTGAATATTAAATAGAACTGAGGTATAGCTATAGATACTGGGCATTTAGCAAATCCAAAAGTGGATAAAAATAATTTTAAACTTTTTTTCTTTTCAAGTATTGTAAAATATGATGAAAAACTGCATTCCAATACTGAAAGGGGGAACAAATATTTGAGTATTTCAATAAAAAAGTGATATTAGAATTGATTGAAATGCGGCATAATGTCCGTTCCTATGAACGTCAGTTAAATTCTAATCGGAACTTTAGCTGCAAGTTTTGTATGAAAAAATGCCAGTTCCATTTAGAAATGGCGATCGTAGGAAGAGCTACTTATTTTACTAAATGTTCCTCACAAAAAACCTGAAATCTAAAATGGTGTTCTCTACTTTAAATTCATTCGGTCCAAATTTAATGCAATATTTAAAAACGTTCCAGGAGCATGTCCTTCATGAGCCATTGAATTCATCTAATGGCCTAGTAGCGGAAACTCATGCATCAATAAATCCCATAAATAAAAATTTATATTTCGCAAAATATATTCTACCCCATCCAGAAAATAAACCGACGAAGCATTCAGGACATTTGTTAAATTTGTCTTCCACTTAAAAGATCGACCTCGCCATGACTTTCATTTCCAACCCAATTCAAACAAATAAAAATGCCAGTGAACTTAATTTTGACATCATTCAAAAATGGGAAAAATCGTTTTCGTTCTTTTGTTGTTTTTTTTGGAGAACAAACAATTCATAGGAAAAAAAATGTTTCCAGAAATTACCAAGACATTCTCCGACCTTCCAAGAATACCTGTCGCTTCCGATAACAACTTCTACGAAAATCATCCAGCCAAAACCTGGAGCGAACAATCTTCTTGTTTGATGTTGAATTTTCTTTCGGTAGGTTTGTACAGTAGTTTTCTGTTTCCTTCGTCCTTTTAAAGAATCAGACCAGCTTTACGTTGGATTGAGACGGAAGGAGTCTAAGACATTTAATTTCCTTAAAGCTGTTGCTCGAATATTCTTCGTCATATTTCATTTTGGCACACAATAGGGAACGATGTCTGCCATTTTCCGGGGATTCACCGTGCTATATAGTAGAAGCGCTGGTTTGGTTACTGTTCAGAACGGAATTACTGCAAAGGACCCTTGACTTCTTGAGTCATTTATACGTACGAGCAGATGATGGTGATGATGATGACTTCGCGTATCCTTTCTGGGTCTTTTGCTCTGAATTTTGATTTCAATCGTATTGCCGTGTGTATAGTGCAGATGGAAGTTTTTCACGAATAATTTATACGGGGACGTGTAGTATCGAGTTTCCTAAGTGGATCGATTTTACTCAGAATCTACAGATATTTTCAGTATTAGTTACACACATGACATAGGTATCATGTACACATGTTGCTTCCATCGTAAGGCTCAAAAAAAAATTCATGGGATGGCTTCCTATCTTCCTGGCTTCCAACTCCTTCGAAAGCAACATACTTTTTTTACGTTACTCGCAAATAACGAGGACTTTGTATGTTACATATATACAACACAGAAAAATTCCGACTTTAATTTATTAACAATTCAATTTCTTTTGATTTCAGATGTCACAAACAATTTCAATACGACAGCGGAGTTTGCTGCTGGTGGTTTCGGTGTTGAGCTTGGCCTTTTTTCACGTGACAAGCGGACAATCGAACTATGCCTCACACGCTAATAATATCGAGTATCAAGGAGAAGGACTACCGGAGGAAGCAACTTTAGATGGCAAGGTAAGTTTATTTTCTACTCATTTGATTTGAGATCACTCCAGGTGAGGTTTTGCTGGTTTTCTTTATTTGTGCTGCAAACTTTAAGTTCCCGCTTTATATCGCCCTGGTTAAAGATGCAAGAGGTTTTCGTAATAAAGAAAGTAATAACAAGGCTTACAAATATCCATTACAGAATCGATTCTGTAATCATTACTAATGAGGCACTAACAGTAGGAACTCAATTTCAACCACAAAAACCGCGACTGACTTAATTCTTAGAAACATTTCAAATTAGTAATAACTCAATCAGAAGATTCTCGCTCGCATAGAAAAGTTCTGGACTTGATTTTGTGCCCATTTCAATGGTATTTCATATAATCGATCCGTCTTTCAACAACAAAAAATAGAAACTCTTATTGCATGAAAATTACAATAAGTTGAATTAAGACCAAGTCTTTCATTAAATTTGTGTCTATCAGTCAAAGATCTGCTCAAGATATAATCCGATTTCGAATCGATTTGAAACGTACACAGCAAAACTGAGAAAGTAGTTAGGCAAGCAGATTTGTTCGCTTTATGAGTGGTTCGAGGTAGCCACAGGTACAGGTAAGACTAGCGTCAAGAACTTAGCCATCGACTTATCGAATAAAAGAATTAGGAAGAGTTCTACAAAATAGTCTCGAAGGTAACGCTTCTGTATGTAGATAATCGCTTTATGTGGCTATTTACCAATTGAGGTATTGTGAAATTTTCTCCTCGTAACGAAGAAGGCTTTGTCCCTTACCACACTAATCAGCTACTTCTTCCCGTCCATTTTGAGCGGGGCATTGATTAATGGAAATGCATTTATTTTATTTCAAAGAGCACTTTCTTGATTAGCACCTGGAATTCTAGTAATTTCCGTTCTTAGCACCTGCTGTCCTACGGCACAAGGTGTTCTTATTTAATGTTTATTTTTTTTTCGTTACGCTCCGTACATTGTGCGTTTAGAAGCGGAAAGCATTCCTCTGCTCACACATGTTCATAGGTGAATATTAGGAATTAAGGACAGAGAAAAGCATTAGACGCTAACTTCATTGATTCTTGCAGGTAATTAGAGTAATTAGAGCGTATTTACGGCAGAGTTTTGGGGGTGTTCGTAGGGTGTGTGATTTTATTCCTTGTAATTAAGAATTCTACTAGAGAGTTTGTAATGATAAGCTCAAATTAGACTAGGAAAAAATTGAAAAAAGGAGAGCCACACGGAATTAATAGAGCATGCACTGATTTAAGCCGAATTTCAGTCAACAGTAACGACTTAATGCATAAAAGACATGAACGACATCGTTCTTCTCTTAAAGATATGAGCACCTTATATGAACTTCCTTCTATGTAGGCCACAAAACTGTAGCAGCCACTTAAGAGTTTTTTCTAGAATATCAAATAAATGACAATTTCATGCGCTTTCGAATTGAATATCTTAAAATTCCGAAATCAAGTTTTTTGAGCTTTAGTAATGAGCGCGTAGAAGTTAAAACGAATCCTATAATTTGTCGAACTTGAAAGATATGGCACAATTGATGAAAACATATTCCATCTGTTTTGATGCCTCAAGCGCTGAATGTCGAAGAACATCAAAACAGATTTTTAAACTTTTTAGACATATCAAAGCTAACGAAATTTAGCGGAATTCGTGAAAACACATACAACCCGTTTTCATCACGCTGGGGGTACAATTAGAAAAAAATTGTAAATCGTGATTATTTCGTAGCTGATTGAACTAAAAAATACATTTTCAGAACGGCCTGTATAAGTGAAAGCCTGATCGACATCGAGGCTAACGAAATGTAGCGGAATTCGTGAAAATACTTTGACCCCTTTTTCATAAGCCTGGGGTTACAATTGAAAAAAATGCTGAAGTTGTTTAATTTTTCGTATCCGTTTGAACTAAACAATATCTCAATATCTTACGAGAGTAACAATGATATATTGCGGCAAATATCATAAAATAGACTCAACCCTTTTTAAATCCACAGGCGGTGAGTTTCAAAAACATTCATTACATTAATATTTTGAAGCCAATAGCATTTGAAAAAATTCTTATAAATATTTTATGCGTGGAATCTGGAGTGGGAATTGAACCTACGACAACGCAGAAGCAATCTTTTCAAGACCTACCACTGGACTCTACCCGGCCACTAAAGAGATTGTATGTTGTATGAGTAGCAATTAGGGCTGGCTACTTATACGTGGCTTCAATTGAGCAATGAAACCATACGGTGAAACTCAATGGTTGTTTAGGGTTTGCCTAAAAGTATCGCATAGATCTTGCCCTATGTTGGAGCACTATCGTTGTATGTTTCAAGAACTCATGAAGAAACGACTATGTAACAAAATTAAGATTAAATACACAATGAGACTTCTTATGTCTTCTTTATGTTCGCGAATTCTTACACTCAATACTGTATCAGTGCCGCATTAGTACTGTCAGCGCCAACTTAATTTCAAGCCGCGCACATATGACAGTTCGTCGTGAGAAATGCCTTGATTTTGCCCCGATTAGTGACGTCATGGATCGGTCCCCATACAAAATCGTCACTCATCGAGGCAAAATCGAGGCATTTTCGCACGACGAAATATCAGTTGCGCGGCTATTATCCAGAGGGCATTGGTACTGTAAGTATTGATTGACATAATACAGAATTTGACGAGAATTAGAATCTCCTAACTAGTTCGGTTTCAAAACCCGGACATGTTTAAGTTCATTGCATTATTTTTGTATTTTATTAGGAAGTATATACCCACTATTATTCTTAAGCACTAGTTACAAAGACCATCAGGTTGAGTTTACTTTAAAACAATACATTTCTAGAAGATAATCTAAGAACACGCTTCAAAAAATATAGTAGTATTTTATCAGCAAATTTTTCTAGTCCTACGGAATAGGTACCGCCTACAATTACTGATTCTTAGCTTTAAAATGAACTTTACCAATCCTCTTCAGTAATTTGGTTATACCACCTTGATCACCTTCCCGAAATAACCACCGTGTGGCGCTTTTATTGTTCCGATTTGAGTTCTGTTTTTATGTTAAGTTGGTACATCTTTTGTTGACATTCCCTCTAAATCTTAGCGTCATAGCTTGACATTTGCAAAAGTTACGTAGCCAAGAGTACATCTATCTCTGTGTGTGTTGGCGATTTTTTACTAAAAAGAGAAAACAGTTCAGGTTCCGTTCCGGAAGAGTACCGATACACTATGAAGCAAATGTTTTCTAAGCACCATTTAATCGTATACTGAATTATTGGTGATCGTTCAACAGTCCTAGTTAGGTATGTAATTATTACAAAGAACGTTTCGAAAAAAAAGTCTTGATCCCCAATCCGATTATGATCAATTTCATTTCAATCGCAACCAATTATGATCTGCAAATAATCGAGATTAGCCCAGTTCGAGTGTAGAAACACCAACTCATTTCGCACTTCGGTCATTAGCATCGAAATTTTAATGAATTTCTACATACGGATCTACGACGCTTCCGAAGGTCGACTCAGCAAAAAATAAAGAGTGATTAATCTCATTGAATAATACTTTGAAACCTAAAAAAAAAAATACATGAAATATTTATTTACACTGTATCTTTAATTGCGTAGGTGACGAAACTGGACGACTTAAGCCCAATCATTTTTCTAAATCGGACTAAAGCGGTCCTAAATTGCGGAGCCGGTTCCATGCAGGTAATTGACACTAGACAAAAAAATTGGAAGTTTAATTGTACAACACAAAAAAATCGATTCTTCCAGGTGGACTTGAAGTTCAATGAACGATTTTATGGAATTGCCTATGCCGATTTTGATCGAAACAGCGCCTGCCAGGTTTTGGGCAAGGGAGACTTAAGTTACCGGTTGGAATTACCTTTAAAGGGATGCGGAACCAAGCAAGTGAGTACTTTGCGCTATTTAAGCTAGAGAATGTTTTCTAGAAAGTATTTCTTAGGAACCCCAACGAGTCTTCACCAACAACGTAGTTGTCCGATTTCATCCCGGTCTAGAAATGGACGGTGATGAGATCATCACCATAGTTTGTCGTTACCCACCACCAGTTGCACCGATTCCTGCTGGATTACCTGCTCCCATGTAAGCTGTCTAGATCAAAATCCTAGGATTAATGAACCTCTAATATTACAATTTTTGCCATATTCCAGTCTAAACGCAGTAGTTCCTGCTTCGATAGTTGAACCACCATTGAAGGGCATTCAAATTTTGTTGATAATTTGCGCCATCATGTTCTTGACTTTGTTGCTCCTTGGCCTGGGAGTATCCTACTACTGCCTACGAAGACGTCCGATTCCGGTAGTCCGTCGCTTGCCAATGTCGATGGGAAGCGGTTCGGAGATTACCAAACTGAGCGGAAGTAGTTTGGGCAATATTTCTGCTTTCGAGGGTCTTAAGATTCCACGTGCTCATGGTCCACTTGCTGTTGTTCACAGCTCATCGGGAAGCGACGGACCACTGATTTCGGACACCATTCCGTCGGACTATCCGAGCGAATCGCACTCTGAAATTGAAGAAATTGATACAAGGTAGGTCGAATTTCCTAAAATTTGTTCTCACTTAATTCGGATTGTTTCCAGGTCACTGCCTGCTAGCTCTGCCGGAAGCTACGAGAATCAAGCCTTTGTTCAAGAAACTTCAAGCATTTATAGCGAAAACTACGGTCACACGCAAGAGTTCCAAGCTGCGAACGCTCTCGCCCAGGCCTCGATGGTTCCACGTCATCCGATGGCCGTTCGCGAAACTTCACCACGCTTCGATGTTCAAGTGCGCGTGAAGCGTGCACCACCTCCACCACCATCCCCGATGACCTCGGACACTGAGAGTGTAGCTACTAGTCGCCACGACCGCAATTTGTCGACGATAATGGAAAGCCATGAAGACCGCGAAAGCGTCATGACCATGGATTCACTGCCACAAGATGTAGCCCATAGTCAGTTTACTTATGTTCCTGAATTGCATGCTGCCCCGAAACATGTTCCACCGCCGCCTGTATTTACTAAGATCTATAGGAAGCAACAGCAAGAAGTGGTAGGAGCAATTTCTTTCTGCTTAAGATTTGGTACTAAACGCATTCAAATTTCAGCGACAACACTGGCCCGAGGACTTCGCCGATGGTCCACCAATGAGCGAGACTCGCAGCCTTGCTTCACATGGTACCGAAATGACTGACACCCATTCGGTTAGCGAAATGCTGGACTCGTCCCATCTCTACCCGATGCCATACCATTCAACAGTCGAAATCGAACAAATCGAACCACCAATAGTAGTCAAGAAGCCACAAATCTCTTCGCATACCGTCGACGATGTCTTCCTTCGTACGATCACCGAAAAGAAGACCATCGAAGACATCGAGAGTCACAAGCGGCGCGTTACGGAATACAAAGCGAAACCAATCCCAGATCCAACCTGGGACGTTACCATACGCAACTATCCGACTGAGGATCAAGTTCACAACCAGTGGGAGAACTTCTCGGACATTTCGAGTGCTTCTGGCATGACCTTGACTCCGAAAATGGAACGTACTACCCTTAGTTTGCCGCCCACACAATACATCAACGAAAGCGGCCAGAAGCTAACCAGTCCCGAATTGGTTGGAAACATGAAACCGATCGAGATGCCACCAGAGGACAAAGCCGTCCCGAATTGGGATGTTCTCATTCGTGTTCTGGAGAGTGCCGATATGCCCGAAGTGGACGATGTCAGTTCCGTTCACTCGTCGGTTCATCCGTTGACGCGACACCTTAGCTACGAGGATAAGACCAAATGGAAGGAGATCATCACTACCGAATCAACACTCCGAACAATGCTTACCGAAGCCGTAGTCCGCGAGGACTTCGAACGCATTCGCAACGATATTCGCTACGAGCGAATCTTCGAACCCCAAGCCTGGGATGTTCTGATTCGAATCTTGGCGCAACCAGACGATGATAACGATTCGCGCGTAACTAGACGCAATAAGAACAAGAAAGAAGCGTGGGATACACGATCGCGCCGTAGCTCGCTACCAACGCTCTACGAATACGACAGTGATGGCGGATCAAGTGTACGGACAATCCGTAATGATCCAATACCGAGTACAAGTGCCAGCTATCAACTTCATCCGCGATCGCGACGTACTTCGCGATCATCCTATCGATCAGATAACGTCGATATGCGATCAATGACAGAAATGACTGTCGACTTTGCCAGACCCGATCATTTCGATAATATCTCGGAGGGTAGTTCGTTCTATCCACAGCGGTATTATGACGAGGAAGGATACGAAGGACGATCCGTTCAGCGATCGTTGAGTCATCCGAGTTTGGCACGATCGGCTAGTGAATTTACCGAGCATTGGATAGCGCCCGAAGGATCGGATATGTCGTCGCCGGAAACAACACCCAGGGCAAGGAGATCGCAGCGAGTTATGGTAAGTAGGGGTTAATTCAAAAGAATGCTATTTCTTATGGTAAAGCTAAACTTTTTTATGGGTTCGTCCTAATGGACACTAAAATCTCTTATATGATCGAATGCTACCCTGTTTCACTATCGTGAGCTGTCAGTAAACTTCTGAACAACCCCCATTCATACCTCAATCTTAAAAAGGTTTTTCTGCAAGGGTTGGGCTTTTCTTCTGTAATATTTCTGAGATCTTATCTCAAATCATTCTGGGTATGAGGCGTGATTTTGGCAAGAATGTTATTCCACACAAAACCCTTCTTTATTGTCACGCTCTTCCCAAAAAAATGATTGATTGCAGAACACAGTTCCTTAGTATCAATTAAATTTGATATTTTCTTACCTCTGGAATTCAGGGTACAAAAAAAAAAACCAGAGTCTTTACGTTTTAAAACATGAAATAATGTCCTTTAGCCACGTAATAAGTTTGAACAATAGTTCAAAGCAGTTTGACCTGCGTTCGTTCAAGTCTCATTTCGTACGGCAGAAGGCATACGGTGGACGGACAAAAAACTTGATTCTATGCTTTTTGGAGTTTTCTAGTCCTAACGCGTGAAAAAGTATCCTAAAAACGCTTATAGGCTACGAGCTTGAAGAAATGTTTCTAGAACACTTTCATCCATGTACTAAAAATATTTGAGCTAAATAGTACAATACACTTCTGAACTACGAGCGTTAAACGCGGTTACGTACGGTGGACAGGCTGACAAAAAATTGGTTGAACGTTTTGGGGTCTTTTAAACCCAAAACGAGAAAAAAGGGGCTGAAACCGCATGTATGCTACGATCGTTCAAAGCGATGGGTATGGACGGCGAACCAACGGACAAATTTTTTAAGTCTTCTTATCAAGCCCGTATATTGTGGGGTCTTTTATTTTGGGGTCTTTTAGTTTTGAAACGAGAAAAAGTAGGCTGAAAACGCTTGTGGGCTACAAGCGTTCAAAAGCGGTACGTACGGCAGAAGACATACGGCGGACAAACAGACCAAAATTCATTTTATGATTTTTGGAGTCAAAAAACTTGAAAATATTATTCTGGAATACTTTCATACATACACTAAAAAAAAAATTAACTTTATAGCTGAAAAGACATTTGATCTACGTGCGTTCAATGTCGAGGCGTACAGCAGACGCAGTGCGGTGTAAAGACGGACAAAAATATTAAAATTTGTTGTATGTTTTAGAGTTTTTTAGTTTTAAAACGCGAATAAGTGTGCTCAAAACGCTTGTGGGCTACCAGCGTTCAAAAGCGATGCGTGCGGCAGAATGTATACGGCAGACAAGAGGACAAATTATCGAATAGTTCTTCTCAAGCCCGTATGTTGCAGAATGACGTACCGAAAAAGTTATTCTAGGACATTTTCATCGATGTACTAAAGAAATTTGAACCTAATAGCTCAAATACTTTTACGCTCGTAAGTTAAAATGCTGAGGCGTACGGCAGACGCAGTACGGACAGATGGACAAACAAGTTTGTTGTATGTTTTAGGGTCATTTAGTTATAACAAAAAAAGCGTGCTGAAATATCTTGAGAGCTAAGAGCGTTCAAAAGCGATGTATGCGGCAAGGGGAATACGGCAGAGGGCATACGGCGGGGAAAAAGAGGACAGACGGACCAGAATTTTATTAAATACTCTTTAGAGTCTTTTAGTCATATACCGTGAAAAAGTGTGACAAATTCTATTTGATTAATTGAAACTAGTCGCCAACTGGTCCACACCTTCCCCTACAAAATCCAAACAAATTCCCTACTAAAAACAATTTTATCCTTTAAATTTTTCAGACAACATTTCAAACGCGTCCACCAGCACCACCATTACCGCCATCACGTTCCCGTGGAGGATTAACCAGTTCCGGTCAAGTGGTCACTCAAACGCAATACGTCGAATCGCGAATGCGGACATTCGAAACGGACAGCGATAAACGGCCACGTGAGTGGTAAAAAGGATTTGCGCTAAAAGGATAACGAGGTGGATTTATAGTCACAAAATCACTGCAACAATACAAAATAATTAGAAAGCACAACGAACGAGATGGACAGTATCGAATCCACTGGATTACGTAAAGCTGTAGTTATTTTTACGTAGGATCACAGAAACGATTTCAAATTTGTTTTGTGACTTTAAAAGTAATTTTATCGATTTTTTTTTTGTTTCCTGGCATCAAATGCCGTCCATATATTCTTATTTTTATTTTCGTAGATTTTAATATGATTTAACACTAAGTGCCAATAATTTTTAATCGTTTTACTTATTTCATAATAATTTTATCTACTAATAAAAGCAGAATTAAATTAACAAATCAAATAAAAAAAAGATGTCCTATCCACGATTTTAATATTCCAGAATTGAGATTTCCGAAAATCAGCGAAAAACCTAAGGATTTTTGTATTATATGCTCGCAACTTAACTGCACTGTGATATAAAGGAGAATTTTCATTATTTAAATTTTTATTTGTTGTCTTGAAAGAATTTTTCAATATTTGGGAGTAATTTTCAAAAATAAAACTTTTTTTTTTAATTTTATTTCGTTTAATTGCAAGTCTCAACTCTGGAAGGATTTGGTTTTTCGCAAGATAAAATAATGGAATTCATTTCAGTGTAAGACGCTAGCCGTCTTATAAACTTTTTCATGCTTGTCAGCTTGTAGGTAGGATAGGGATGTAAATTATCCAGGAACCTTTTTTTGGGTTCCTGGAAACCTTACGGCGTATACTCGATCGTTCTCATTGTCTCACGTTTGATACGCGGGAGGATTAGAGCCTTCTTTTTGCGAGCAAATGTGTGTGCATATGTGAGAAGCTGGGAACGAACGAGGATGTATTTAAAATGTTTGGAATATCGCGTGTATGGAATAAATTCGAAAGATTAACATTTCTGTTATTTTTCTAATTTCATGTAAGCAAAAGCGGATAAAAAAGAGTTTTTTATTAAATGGGGTGCCATGTAAATTGAGTATAATGTTTTTGGGGGTTTTTCCAAAGGTTTGCAAAGGAATTTAAAAAAAATTCGCAACGGATTTAAAAAAGAAGTCTTTAAGGATGGAGGTCATGGTTTTAAAAGATTTTAATGTAACTCTTCTAAATTTTGTAATTTCAAAAATTTACACTTACATTTTTTTTAGATAATCAAACAAGTAACTAAATCCATCCAACCTCTGGGTTCGCAGACTAAGAGCTTTCACTTTTTAACCAAGAATGGTCTAAGCCACCTTTGTTCACTTTTTCAAAATTTAAACACAAAACCTAAAAAATCCACGCTTAAATTTCAAAAAACTTATTTTTTTTACTGTTTAAACTTTCCTAACTATTCCAAACTTCTTTCTCAACTATTCCAAACATTTGTCTTTCACGAAAGAAAGAATTTAAAAATACGAAAAAAAGTGATACTAACAAGAACAAAAAAATTCAATTAAAGCAAGAACAAGAAAACCGGAGCTAAAACAGTTGGTGGAGGGACTCAAATGCAATTTTTAGCGGAAAAAAATACGATAGGTTTTGGTTTAAAACCATAAAATAATATTGATCCATACAACATGCATTCCAATTAATATAAGCCACACCTATTAAAACAAGTACACATACACAAATAAACTTACACAAAATTAGAATTTAAGTGAACTACATAAGCTAACCATTACAATTGTAAAGAAATTAAAAATGCTTGTACAGCTTTTAAACTTTTAGCCACTCTCTGAACCAATATGATGAAACTGGTTTACGTCCAGGTTAAAAATTCATCCATGGAACAAACAATAATTTTTTTTGTTTTTATTATGATTTGTATTGTGTAATATTTCCTATAATTTTTATTTCGTTGTAAAACTGTTCCCAATTAGAATACAAATTATATAATAAAATTCGTATAAGATGTATCCTAGTGAAAATTAAAAAAAAAACTGTACGAAATTTTGTATAATAGTATATGAGGTGGTGCATGCAGTAATCGAGCAAAGAATGGAAAGAAAACAGTTGTTCTTTTGCTCGAGTTAATTAAAAGCAAAAACTTATTCTGATAAAAAAAATGTATCAAATATAAAATAGCCTATAACAGTTTTAATTATAATTCTGTATAAACAAAAAAGATGTCAAACATATTTTGTAATAACAAATAAAAATGCTTTTTAAACTAATAAATCAGAACTGTTTTTTTTTTTTTTTTTTTATTTTTATAATTAAATTTTCTTAACGCAATATGAATAACGTACCGCTTGCAAGTTATTCTACGTTATAATTGTATGGGAAAGGTTTCTGTTGCATAAAAAACCACAACAGTTTATATACGTACATATCGATCGAAGTTTCACTTATCTCTTTGCCGGTTAGTTAACACATATATGATTCGACCAAAGGAAATAATGAAGAGATTTGAATGGGATTCGAACAACGAATGTGATCCGATGAAAACAGAAATATCGAGAATATATTCCTTGAAGAGCACAAAACGAACTGGAATCAAACACTCCCTTAGCTACTTCTACACCCAGAAAAATATCTTTTATATTCAATATGTAATCAAAAGGATTTCTCTATTGTTTGTAAGCAAGATGGGATTCCTGTCAAATCAAGCAGTCAGAACATTTTAAATATATATGTATTTTCGAGAGCTCATATCATTAAAAGGACATTCTTTGGAAATGATAATTTGAATTTTAAATCTAACATCAAGACCAGAATGATATCTTTACGATACACCTAAAAATTAAAACTTTAAAACTAAAATCAATATGGTAATAGATTTCTTTTTGAAAAGAATGTTATTGAAACATTAACCATATTTTTAATTTAAAAAGAAAATCATTAAGTGTTTTCTTTTCAATCTTGACATGTATTTGAAATAAAATGCTTCAAGCAAATCAAAAAGTTCCCATTTTGAAATAATGTGATGATCTAAAATTTTATTCAAAATGGCTTCCATTTAAAATAGGAAGGGTGTAACATGAAAATGCTTATGTTTAATATATTAAAATAAAAAGTTTCTAAAATGAATTAAAAAACTAAACATATTTCTATTTTATTATAATACTAACGAATGAAATTCATACAAAATTTACCATACCTACATAATTTTAAATTAAAAAAAAACCATCACAAATTTGTACTTTTTGTTAGTCTTATTACTTTCAATCCATTTGGTAAATAATATAAATGAACCGGCGCTCCCTCTACTTTATCGGGACTAACAATTTCGACCTGTCGGATAAATTGTTTCCAGATCCATACACATAATTTGCTGATACATAGCAGAATATTCTAAATTAAAAATGAAGATTAGTTTCATTGTTATATTTTAGGATTTAATGAAAGTTGGAAGTTTGTGTTTAACTCTGTCAGAATAAACATAAAAAAGTAAAATGATCTAACTTTTCTAGTTCTGGCCCCACGACAACAATTTTTGGCTGCAATAATAATTTCGCGCTCGAAGTTTTTCTCTTATATTTTCAAGTTTGCGTTCGACATCATTCATAGTACTCACGTGAACCAAGAAAATTTCTTGGCAATCGGTAATTATTGGCTTAAGGGCCTAGTCGGAAGCAAAAAATGAGACGGTTTTTCGTGAATTTTTTGTGTTCTTATTAAAAAATCGATTAATGCACAATATTGAGGGATCATTACACTTATCTTGAACTACAAAAAATCGTTATTTATTTTAACTTTTATGAAAAAATGGCGGTTGAGTGAGCAGTGCACGGAACGAAGGTCGATTTTTTAAAGGCGTCCCGCGGCTAGCAGCACAAGTCTTTAACGAGCGTATCTGGAACAATGAAAAATTTGTTTTCATGATATGCACGAGTTTTACTGTTGAAGTACACACGGATATAATTTTAATAATTTTAATTTACACACGGAGATAATTTTAATTTTTGAAAATTTGCGCGCACTTTGAAAAATTTTTCGATTTTTCAACTAATAAATCGGCCTCAATTTGTTTATAAAAACCGTAATTGTTTATGAAACTCAAAAATTGTGTGTACTTCACTAGATAATCTATTTAAGAAGGTACAGCCAAAATTTCATATCGATCGGATAAAAATTACTCGAGTTCTACTGCTAGCCGTTTTTGAAACATGGTTTCGAGAAAAACGCGTTTAAAGTTTCACAATGTGTTTACTACAGGAAATTTTAAAGATACAGGCTTGTTGATTTTTTTACCTTTAAGCTTGTAGCATACTATACCGGCACGTCACGTCACAGCACGGACCGACAAAATTCGGAGAGAATCAAATGCATGCACTTGTATTGAAGTCCGCACACTTATACAGCACGGCACGTCACGAATTTTTTCTGTATTCAAGACTGTTTAATTAAAAAACTATAGCCGCGTAGCTACTCCACTACATAAGAAATATCGAATGTACGCAAATTCACGCAAATGAAACGCTACTACGCATTGTGCTTGGTTTAGCTAGGCCGCACGATACAAAAAACTGTGAAATCAGTCGAAACGAACCCATAGCTTAAGCTACCTATTCTAGCTTTACTAAGCCTTAGCTTAAGCTACCACTGTGAAATCGGGTATAAAAGTTGTAAAAATATAATTAGTTGAGATAAAGTTCTGAGGTTGCAGAAAAAATCGACTAAATAAGTCGGCGGAGTTTTGAAATGTTGAATAGAACACCCCGAAAGGAATTTTATAATTAAAAAGGCTTTCAAGAAACCAGAAAATTTTCAAACAGCCCCGGAAAATTTTTCTCCGAAAATAACATTAAGCAATTTCTAGTCAATGTAAAATGTGAAAAGATAATTGATAATTCTTCTGTGGATTTTATTGCTAGAAGCAATATTTGAGAGATACAAGGAATTTAGTAATCAGTTTCAGATTGAATTGAATTTTTTAGGTACATCCGTAAGTTGTTCATGTGAGAAAAATGTATGTTCATTTTCATCTGGTGTGTTCATCTCTCTTTTTCCCTAACAAAGTGAGTAGGTATCAACTTACAGCAGATTGCATTGTATCCTATCGTTATTCAATTTAACGGGTCAACTCCATTGTTAGTAATTTGTTCGTTGGAAGTCATGAAGTGCATGATGAGATGGGCAAAATAGTTCATTTGAGTGAAGTACTTCGCAAATAGTCATTCCTTTTAAAGAGTTTGTTCAGTGAAGTACTTATTTCGATTGAACTGTTCAATTCATCTTTTATTTTGCCCAACCAGCCGTTCTGCAACTGGTACATACTGATTAGTCACTATTCGTTCAATTGAACTGTTGACTTTCTCTATTCTCCTCTCTAACCAGCAGTTCAGTAGTCAATCACTAGTCAGTCAGTCGTTCAAATGTGCTGGTATGTGTGTCACTTGGCTTCTCTAAACAGTCGCATTTCAGTCAGTCAGTTCAGTTGGGCATTTGAGATGGGAACAGCGATGTATTTGTATACATATGCAGCTAAACTTTATTTTAATGGAATGTATTCACGCAATGCAAAATACCGCATAAGCCACTCAGAGAAAAGAGCTGATACTTTGAGAAGAATAAGAGTCGTGTGTGTTTCTGAGGGACATGGACACGGACAAATCACCCAGTTATTCGTTATCCTTTCATTCGTGTCATGTTTTATTATTCACTTTTCGAACTGAACTGTTGTTCACCGAAATGATTGAGTTACTTCACTAGCTCACTTCCATGAAGTGTATTGTTCGAGTAGTTCAATCTGAACAGTTCATCTCTCGTGCACAGTTACATGAAATTATCCGAACTTTGATTATGGACCGTGGTTTTTTGATGATTAGGTGCTATAAAACTCCCTTGTGATAATGAAGACTTAAGGATAGTGGCAAACGTTCCACATTATATCCAATTACTTCTTTTGGACATAGTATTAGTCTTTTTAATACTATCCAAGGAATCTAGTTTTTATCTGCTGTGCTAGGTGTTATATTTATAATGCAGTTCTTAAGGTGCGGTATAATTAGAAGAGGACGATGTCTTAAAGGAAAATCATCGGATCATCGAATTCTACAGCAAAATGTTTGCTTTATATCCTTTTACAGGCAAGTAAATAAGAACCAAATTTGACTAGAATCTAATCAATGGAAAAAACATCGGAATTACAACCAGGCCAGGATAATTAATTGTTTTTCTATTTACTCGCAACGTGTCAGCGCATTTCGCTCAGTAGTTTCAAAACTAATTGGCCAAAACACAATTACGAGTTGTGTTCAACTAGAGGACCCAGAGCACAATTGCTTGTATAGTTAATGGATGCAATTATTTGCCGTACTTCTATACTCTCTGTGTAAAGTATATGTCGTGTTACACCTTTAATATAGTCAGTGAAATTACAAACATGTGAAACTATCAACTATGCAAATATCCATTTAGGATCTTATTAACTCTCATCCAGCTTCGCTTCAACGATTTCCTCCTTACCGGGGTATCAATTCAATAAACTCCGAAAATCAAATGTAAATATTTACGAGCGTACTACGCGGGATCGTTTACAAAGTACACATATGAAGCTTTGTAGTACTCGTATGGTAGCAACCATATATTGACTTAGGAAAGTCCTTCGAGATTCGAGTCTGTTTCACGAAGACTTTCTGTCCCTTGAGTCCTCTGGGAGCTGTAATATTCACAAATATTTCCTGGTATAGCGTCTAAGCTAGCATGTAGAATCCATCAACGTCACGTAAGTATATTTCTCCATTTTGTAATCGCACATTTCAAATATTTATTATTTAAGTTTGATTGATCCTTCGTATCTTTTGAAGTCCTTCTGTTTATGGAGCCTAAAGATTGAATCGTCAGATTGGGGTGCTATTGGAGTTGTCAAACTTTTCGCTTTGAAAAAAGTATTTAGCTCTATGATGGTTTCAAAAATGTTGAGTAGTTGTTCTGAATTTTATTACTTTCAGTTTATAAGAAACTCTGAGAAGAAATTGGTTAGTAATCCTCAATTTTACTTACAGAATAAACTCCTTAAAACCGCCCCTACGGTTCGAATGCCGAAAAATGCTTAGATTGGCGTTATCTTTTGAGGCCTTAAAAGTGTAAAGGCAGATTCGATATCACATCAGCCATAATAAATATATCGGAATTCGTGAAAATGCTCACAAGCACTTTTAATCCCTTCAGGGGTTGAATATCCTAAAATTTCACTTATAACGTATTTCAGCAGGGTTGTACGATAGAACATAAAAAATTTATGTCTAAATAAAACAGAGAATAATTGCTCGTCCGTGAACTTTACCATGACAAAAGTGTAAATTTTGACTGACGTTTAGAAATTGACAGATCTGGAAAGAAGTTTAACAGTGCGTCTGTATTAAGCTGCAAAATTATTATGTACCTTATAAAAAGGCCGAAATTTGTGAAAATATGAAAAAGGACTTTGCATATACATCCTTGTGCTTCACCTTTGTATACGAACTAAAGCGGAGTTTTTTTTCGCTTAAGATACTCCTGTGGTATATTTGGTATTAACTTTCAACTTTCAACTAGAAGCCGATTCTCTGATATAGATCTCGAACCTTGCTACGTCTATCAACAATTTAATTTTTCTAGGATGAGGTGGCTGTATAAAGTCGTTAACTTTTTTCTTATCTATAGATACTTTGAGGATTTCGAGAAATAAAAATCGGAACTTACCACCACTACTAATATTATTTTTCCGATCTATTGCGTCTAAGTCTGGTAAAACTGTCAAGATCATATCTGCGATATTAAACCAAAATTTGCGATTTTTGTCTTCCTATCCAATAAAAAATATCAAATTTACACACTCATTGAATTCGTCAGCTGTCGTGAAGTAGCTAAGCTAAAACACCATCATCAATTGGTGCAGGAGTTTCCTATGCATGATGCCATGGACTAGTATTAGCTATATTATGTAAATCAAGCTGACTATTGGTACAGACTCTTAATATCTCATTGTTGGATTGGTTGCATTCTTGTTTGATTCAAACTCGGGAACTACTGAATTAATTTCTTATTTCTCAGACTGAAAGCTATTAATAATCGTTAGGAAAATAGCTGACATAAAATCTAACGTATACAATCATTACGTTAAGTCAACAGGGAATTAATCAGTGACGAATTTAATGCTTTCTCATGTATACCTTGCATGTCCTGAGGAACGTTATTTAATTAATGGGATTCTCAAATGGTTTGATAACTGGCGAAACTAGATATACTATAGACTGAACGATTAAATATTGTTTATTATTATCAATATAGGGCTTAGTTACATATCTACATGATTTAACGCTTTAGAATGGTAAGTATGAGTAAACTATCAGAGCAAATTATGCAGGGCAATTGTACGTAATCATAGACTAAGGAAAACGCTTCTTACCACTTGAGTGCCGAGTTATGCTATAATCTAAGCAGACATTTTGACGATAGTCATAAAAATTGACGGACAATAATTCTGTTTCGTTAATGTCTATTGCATTTATTGTTGAAATCAAAAGTGTTTGAAATAGACTCTAAAGAACAAAAGTTGTGAAAAACATAAACTTTGAGAATATAAATAATACTTTAAGAATTTTATCTTAAATTTTGAAGGTGGACAGTATGAACAATTGAAAATGAGTTACACACGTGAAGAAGTACCAATCTATTTCTGACTTATTCGATTCATAAGAACAGAAGCAGTGCATTTACCGAATGTTATACAAGAGCAAGAGTAACAATTTAATAAATACTAATTAATGAAATTATAAATCCATTAATCCGAAGAAAACTTTACGTTTGTATGAAACTTTATCTTCTAGCTAGTGCAAATAAATGAAAAGTTTTGCTGGAATTACAGAAAAACTTGTACTCGTATAATACTCAGAATTTGCCATCTACGGCACAACCATACCTCTGCACTCACCTGGGGGTAAATTTTTTTCTTTATTGATTATAATAACAAAGTATTGTTATCGATTTTTATAAAAAAATAAATTTTTAGTCATTAATAGACACAAAAAAAGCAAAAACAAAACAAAAAAGCAAAAACAAAAGTCCGTCTGTACGCCGACCGTCGGCCGTACTCAAAACCGATTGAAGGCTCGTAGCACCCAAACTTTTTGAGCCGTCATTTAATTTTTTTTTAATATTTTTAGTGAAGGAGTTGTAAGAGGGAGGTGGAGGGTTCGTTTTAGATGAAAAATTGTTCGGGGGGGGGGGGGGAGGGGTTTCAGAAAATAATTATTTCGGGGGAGGGGGGGGGGGGTTCATACAAATTTACTCGTTGAGTGCAAGTTACATTTAGTTTTGCGTATGTGACTACATCATTTCGGGGGGGGGGGGGGGGGGGGGGGGTTTGAACCCCCAAAACCACCCCCTGCGTTCGCGCCTGAATATTGAGGGGAGTCAGTGGCATGCAGGATTGGAGATGAACAAACTCTAATTCATATATCTCACGAACCAATAGCGCTTTAAAAATTTTGATCTAAGTAAAAAGAATTTAATGGGGTGGGGTGGTGAAGCATTTTGGTTGGAGGGATAACACATTTTTTTATATTTTTTTTTTTACTTATCTATACCATATATCAAAAAGAGTTTAAAATAAATTCAGTTTCAGATATCACTGGCAGAAAAAAAATTTTGTGGTAGGGGTATAGAGGTGTGGGTGTGAATATAGGAACTGAGGGTGAGGGAGGGTGATAAAGAAAAAGATCTGATTTTTATATCGCGAGAACCTGTAAGGATGGATGGCTGAAATTTGGTATTTAGGTAGAACTGTATTAGTGTAGATAGTAATATAATTTTTATTAAGGGTGGGGTGTTTTTTCTATATATATGGTAGGAAGTTGAAGGTTGGTGTGTTCATGCAGAACTACTTAAAAACTTTTGCTTAAAACTATTTGTGTACGCAATAGGGGAAAAAATGAGAGTGAAAATGAAATGCATATATTTTCACGAATTTCGACATATGTATCTCTTAGGCCTTTTGAAATATTGAGTTCATTTTTATATCACGTATTTTTCACATAAAGAATTTTTTACAATTCAACCACGAAGGGTGTGTAATGGAGTTGTATTCATTTCCATGAATTCAGCGATATTTCTCAGGAATGATCTGATATTGAATAACTTTTTACTTCTACGGAATTTTTTGATATTCGTTAAAAAACCCGTTTTCAAGACTTTTCCCTTCTCAACTTCTAAGGTGGTATAAAAAGGGTTAAACATATTTTCACGAATTCTTTTATATCTTTTATAGGTCTAGTTGCAAACAAATTTTAGGATTTCTCCATGGTGGTGAAAAAGGGTTGCACACATTTTTACAAATTCCAAGATATTTCTTAGATCGGATGAGATTTTGAATTGATTTTTACTAAGGGTCTTACCAAGATTTCCAGTATAAATGTCACAAAGACAATTTTAGGATTTCTAGATATTCAACCCTATTGAGTTGTAAGGGGGTTAAATACTTCAGACTTTTCGTCATATGTATTTCTTTGGTTTGATGAGATGACGGATTAGTTTTTATTTCCACAGACTTTTTATATAACCCAATTTTCGATTTTTTTATATTCACCCCCAAGGCGCTTTCACAATTTTTTTTCCATCCCTTAGTTCTGATCAGATATACAATTGGTTATTACTTATACTGGCATTTCATTAACTGACCTCAAAACCTATTTAAGGATTGTTCGAAATTTGACCACCAAGTGGGTGTGAAGGTGTTGATTACTATTTCACAAATTTTTTAAAATCGCTTGGGCTTGATGAGATATCAAATTACTTTTTATGTAATCGCTTAAAAACCAAGTACACTATTTTTCGAAATTCAACGCACAAGTGGGAAAATCTTCATGTTAGATTTTTTTTCTGTTCTGAGGACAAAATTTACTTTCCAAGAACTACTTAATCTCGAAACATCTGATGTTATCCCGGAGTACGACTCAATTAAGTAATTCATTGGCAGTGGCAGTGGTTCTATCTCGACCCATTTTAATAATTTTCCAACCTTTAACCCGACAAATAACAAAGCTTAGCCCAGACAGATGGCATATTTTTTTTGTTTTACTAGCTTATTAGGGAACCAAAGTGTCATAATAAGAGCCTTGGCTAACATTGAAAAGTCATTTCTATCAATTCGTGGTCAAGCTTTAAGGTCCCGTGAGTCCGGTTCTACAATTTTTTATCTAGCATTATATTAATGAATATGACATGTTAACTATTCAAGAAATAGGTAATAAATTTACTAAAAAAAATTGGGTTTACACGTCTTAAAAAACGTTTAAGGGTTGTTGTTTTAATAAAAAAAAATCCAAATACAGTTTTGAATTTTTTCCCAACGGGCGACCTAGTTTATATACCACCTTATAAATTGGTGTAATTTTATTTTGTTATTTTCTTGTTGCTATTAATGAAAACAGTCATAAAACCACCAAATCCCATTTAACGTGCATATGGGGCCTTAAGAATTTTTCCTAAAGGCAAATAGAAAGTACGGGTGCCCTGAAATGAGGGTAAGAATTAGTTTGGAGTGAGAAGAAGGTTTGCTGTAAAAAGGACTGAAAAAATCGATGGGTTTAAATTTGTTGGGAAATATAAAAATCTTGAATTCGATTCCAATGTCACTTTCAAACTTTACGGACAGATTGGAAATTCTCTCGGCTCGTGATGACATTCAGACTGCTTTACTTTTCACTTCGCTTTCTCATTTCTCGGGCTTAGTCTCGTGGGGTATTAATTAGTCAGTAGCTAATTCAACGTTGTATGCTACAGTACAAAGTACTTGGCGGAATCGGCATCAGTTCGTAGAACAATTGTTTCTGAGGCCAATGTCTTCAACTGTAGTAAAACGGAAATCAACATAGAGACGGGCAATCGAGCAAAAGGACGATCCGCTTGACTTGACAGTTTTCTCGTTTTCAGGTTGGATTCATACCAATTAGCGTGTGCTATTGTTGGCTTGAATTTCTCTGGTTCGCATCCCTATGCCAGGAAAAAGGGATGAAAATTTCAATGCGAAATGTTTGAAGAAAACCCGACACAGTAATTGTAAGGAGCGTAATGTTGATGTGATGGGGACGTGGATGCAATCTTGGATCCTTTTACATCGCGTATAATTAGCACTCTTGAGCTGTGCTGCAATTGGATATGTACGTACCGACTTTATTCAGAGTGAAAATCTAGAAATGAAAGTTCTGGAAAATGGATTTCGAGTCCTTTGATTAGGTTTTTCGTTTGAAATCAGTCAAGGAAACTGAAATGGCCATTGGAATGGGGATTGTAATTAAGTTCAAAACATTTTCAAGGACTTTGTTAAAATAGGGCATCAACTCGACTGGGACATAAGGGCGTCACTAGAAAACATGTCCTGTTTACTAAAAAAATAATAAAATAAAATATTAGCAAGAAAACCAGAAAAATACCAAAACTACTGAAATGGATTCTACTGGACCGACCGACCACACATTGGGAATAATGGGCTTATTAAACAACGTCGAAAACATCAACAGCCCCTCAATATTTTTATTCATTAAGGCTATCATGTAGCCAGCCAACCGCCTAAAAGCATCGCCAACATGGTCGGATACAATAATGTATTAAAATCCACTCACAAACATAAATTCCGAAAAAATTATGATTTATTATTTTCCTTTATTCAAAAAAGTGGGTCGTATAACAACCGCAGAATTTATTAGGACTACCCCCGAGCGCACATAACGTCCTTCAAGATGCGACGAAAATATCTTAAGACTCGGCACTAAAATTCAGACAATCCGGTGTCGGATTGTTAAAGACGAACATCTGGTACCCTAGATCCCGTTGGATATGTAACATAAGGACTTCTTACGAGGTACTATTACAAGGTAACCACACCTTATTCCTTCCAGGAGCTTGCTACTTTATTCGGGCATTTTTTCATCGACTTTGGCTCAATTTCTGGCACGTTTTTGTGTACAATTCGAACGGAGCAAAAATTTTCAACAATATCTACGATAAAAATTCGATCAACAGGTTTAATTGGATTTTATGGGGGTGAATGGTTGCCGTGGAGGGTGGATATAATTGTAGATCAAATTTTATCGAGAGCAAGAAAAAGTCAATTTAAAAGCGGAACGAACAAATCCATTATTTTGTTTCAAAGTGAAATTTGATATTGTATTAAAAATATGACGGGAGATGGCGTTTTCCGTTCATTTTCACTTCAACGAATTTTTTTTTAATAATTCTAATTTAATTACGGTATTAAATTTCGGATTTCGGATGTATCCTTTATATGGTGGAAATATATGGTAGTTCAAGATGAAATGGAAGGTAATCGAAAGGAGTATAAGATTTTGAAATGGGTCCTTCGCTCTTAATTCATGGAGAGTGACGTTTTTGTGACACATACCGTATATCTTATGTCCCAGGTTTGCATTGTAACCATGGGCTCTTTCGAGATTTAAAGGTACAATTATTAAAGCTGTTTAGTACTTTTTAGAACTTATTAGATCACATTAAAGTAGGAAATGTTATATAATGTGACAACACTGTGAACTACGTAAAGGCCCTCCTCTTAACATCCAACCGCAGAAGTGTAAGGATGTTAGTATAAATTTCGAATGGCTCTGTATTTTTACATTTCCTAAATATTTTATAGACATAATGCTTTAAAACTGTATATATGTTATATATGGTACATTATTATATAAATTAAACATTACAATTTCTGTGCGGTATTTGATTTGGATCCTGGTTTATTAGTACTTATTAGAACTTATTAGCACCCTTTAGTAGATATGAGTACTATTTAGTACTTATTTCAAACTTAAGACTATTCTTCACAGGATCATTTCTGTAGATGTCTTCATTAACTAACAAATTAAATTCAAATATTTGGGCCTCTTCACATATTAGCGTTTCTCGGCATCCAATGTGATAGAAAAACCTGACTGGTACCACAGACACTTGGAGAATTAAAAATGTAACCTACCTAATTTGAAGGCCCACAAAAACAGAATGGTTCGTATTCTCCAATTTTCATTATTTAACAGAATATTCATATCATTTGTCCAATTTAAGCGACCTAACAACCTAATAATTATTTATTATCTTAATTCCCAAGTAGGACACACCACGAAAAAACTAAATTGCCAGTTTCTACACTCCCTGATAGCGTCAGGTGCTTAATTAGGACTAACATCCTGACAATTACTTTCAATATGACTTTTAAAAAAACACCTAAGCTTCAAAAAGCAAGAACTAAACGATGGCATCACTCATCGCCCCTTAGTCTTTGCTTTCTTCGGAATCGACGACATCCTTGTGAAATTCCATGAAAGCATTTCTCCTCTAACATTCCAACCACCAGCAATTTGAAATCTCTTTCGTACTTATCACGCGAAATATTTCAACCCATTAGAGAAAAGGGTTGGTGATTCTTAAAACTCCTTAAACAATACTCCGGCTTACGAGCACATATGATAATTTACACATGTGCGAATTAGTTCGGTTTGGTGGCTTTGAAACTTTTACGGAAATTCGTTTAACTTTTGATGATATGCCTTAAGGAATTAAACACCGTGCCGACTAAAATAGTGCATTAATTCTCTCGGTTGGCCAAAGTTTTCTTTTGTAGTCCAAGGATCCTCCTGTTTTGTTCTGGTAAGGAGTGTATCAAGCTAAAACATAGAACAAAGCTTCTATTCTCCTGCGAAAAGTACGAAGCCCTTACAGCAGTCTGCTAGAACTTTAAGGATATTAACTGGAAGAGCTTTTCCCCATCAGGTCATGGCTGGATTCATGGCCATAGACAGCGTCATTTCGTTTAGTCTGTGCTGTAGGCAAGGTTTCCGGAATATCATTTTATCCCATCCGTGGATAGAAGCCCATCGTGTGCATGTGCGGAGCGAAATGGGATTACCTTTCGCTACCCTTGGACCACTTTTGCTTCGGTTGTGTCCTGGATTGTTTTCGTATTGGATGCGCAACAAGGACCAAGTTCACAGCAACTTTAAATAAATTATGGATCGGGATATGTCTTCGTTAGGTGGACTGTCTTAAATTAAAGCAATTTCGTTGGATCGGCTATAAAACATATCACGATGAATATTTTTTTACGAAAGGATCTGTACTTTTCATTTGAATAAAAAAAAATTATATCAGGAAGCATTAATCACTTTAAGGTGACAGAGTGAAAAGGTTCAGCCGGATAAAGATAGTCTGCGACATGAACGAACTCCTTTTTTCAACATTATGTAGCATAGTATACTTTGAAGTGAACGGATTACTTTATCGACATTTGGATTTAGAAGGTTATTTATTACCTTCCGATAGCATTTTTTTGTTGTAAAATTTCAATCGAACGCAATCATCCTCATCGAAGGACGTTGATGTTTTCATGGAGTAAAATTTAAAATTTCTGTAGCAAGCCAGATAAAGATAGGGATTCCCGGCATTCCACCGGAACCATCAGAATTCCTGACAATAGGCTTCAGTGACAGAGGTTAACCAGGCCAACCCCTCTCACCAATCTAATCCAAACTCAGGGTGAAAAATTGTTGACTAGGAGCTAGCCTTGTGTATGTAAAGTGCCTGGAAGGTATAGTGGATTCTTAGAAGTTACCTGACGAAACAGTACCAGTGCCTCGTACCTATTACAAATTATTGTACATTGTCCTTGGATCTGATGGTGGCACTAATTTCGTATTATACTTTTGTCAGTTCTGTTAATCTTATTGCTGAGTTAATTGAGATGGAGGAGAAAAGAACATGTTTAAAGTTTTTAAACTACTTGATTCCACTTAAAGAAATCACTAAAATATTATAATAAGAATCATTATTATGAAACAAAGCAGATATTGCTTCAGTAGTTTGCGATTATTAAGACAATATTTCTACATTTACCAAATGTGCTAGAGATCCTGCGATGCACCACATGCAGTACAAAACCGAAGCAAAAGGTAGAGCCCGCGTAGTTTTAATTAGCAACGTACGATGTGATTTTAATTATAACGAACGCAACTGAAGACAATGATAGTCAAGCCACTCAAAGCAAGGAAAATAATTTTATTAAAAATATTTGCTAACTATCAAATATCACTCATTTCAACGCTATACCATATACAATCTTTAACATTATTATTTCCAGGACGCGAACCAACTCGAACAGATTGATATCCTCAGAGTTCTGGATATTTTTTGGCGCACAACATCACAACTAACTTATCAAACTGTTGAATGACCTCGCGCACGTGTGCTGCAGGCGACGTGCTCCATATTTTGAAACGAGGAGGGAAATATTAATTAAAAAACTTGTGGAAGAAAAAACTGGTATTGAAGAGAATCCCTTAATTTATATCGTTTCTTTTCCCCGCAATCTGATCGGTTCAGTTCCACAGTTCTATTGCAAAGCTGGATCAACATTGAATACCACACTGATCTCACGTCTACGAAATGATAGCTCCTGTCTCGTAGATGACCCAAGGTTCCAAGATCGGATTGAGAGTGACTAGTAATCGATAAGGGCAATAACAACGTGGGATTTAAGAACATCACGTCGCACTAGCCCGTGAGGAGCACACATGTCTCCGAAAGCCGCACAATAAAGTCAGTTGGGTCAGATTTTTTTTAGGCTCGCCAGTATTAGTACTCTCTTTAAGCATGACTTACAAGCTTGAGGAGCCGGACAGATTGAGCGCTTCTGAAACATACTACTTACTTACTTAACTACACACAAACAGGAGAAAAAGAGAGTGTCTCTTTCAACGGGTTCTACGTTATCAGATGATTTTCGATACCCCAAGCGAAATTTATTTTAAATCCCAAACTAATCCCGAGACCCAGTTGCCGCACTATGAGATGATTCGGGTAGACAATCATCAACACACCTATCGGCCGTTTATTGGATCCCATCGATTCCTCGAATGCCGTTCGTATACGAAAGTAGATCCTTTTTTCCTGTTCCTGGCATCGTTGTGTCCAATGCGGTGTCAAATTTGTTCATGAAGGCTTGTCCCTGTTGTAGTTTGGGAAACACTTATATTTTTTAGCGCGTGCCTATAGCGCCCCAAAGACGGACACACATGCGTGTCGTTCTTTCATGAGTGTATAGGTCTGTAACTTGAATGGTGGGTCTGCCGTCATGCGGAATGATGGAAATCAAAAAATTTTGATTTTTGTGGGTGGAGCCAAAACATATCGCGACATGCATGAATGAAAATCACACGGATGCATGCACGTCTATGGGACTCTTTAAGGGCCAAAATCACTACTTTCGACTTCGGTTTAGACTTCGATTGGTCATACTCTACACTCTGGTTGAAATCGTTGGTGTGAAACCAAAGCGTTTCAGCAAAGAAGCGCAGTTTATTTTTCAGAATTAAAAATTAAACAATTTTCAATGACTTTAGCGCCATTGATTCCAATAAACAAATTGTTAGCCTTTAACGTGCACTTTCTAACTACTTTCAACGATAATACAAGCGTGTGTAAAAGATATTTCACTCCTTCTAAACAAAGGACCCAAAATTAAAAAAAAAATTAACCTCAAAAAGGCGAAAATAAAACCGGTGACCGCACGTGTACACACCATAATCACCGTAGCTAAATGTATTTGTCGCGTCACAAAGTAAGGAAACCCCAAAAATTTGAGAAAGATGTACACATTTTCACGAATTCCGTCTTATCTCTTAAATTCCTTGATGCTAATTACTTTTACGTATGCGTGTTTTTATATAGGCGAATTTCACGATTTCCAATTCTTAAGGGAGTGAAATGATATTTACTCCGAGTTTCTTATATCGCAGAAACGATTTATGCTAGAAAATTGAAACTTGGTACGTATATGTATGTAGTATGGCCACTAGATAAATTAAAGCCAAAAAAAGTTCACAAGAGTAACCAGGACGATATTTGTAATGGTATATTTTAGGTTCTCGTTCTGGACTTCTACCCATGAAACAATTAAGTTTCGATCATACTGTTACCAGATTTTTTCTCATTCTTGAACCACACCTGTTATAGCTTTCATTAATCTTCCTGATTCCTGAACCAGAATAGAAAAAAAAAATTCATCAGAATTACGTTCCTCAGAACCAACATAGAAACTAATTTCTACGAAAATCAATTCAGGTTTCTTTCGAAAATCCCAACTGGTACTTTTATACGCACTCGATTACCCAGAAACATTAAGTGGTTTTATTTTTTAAGGACTCCCACTCTACAGGTAAACATTTCATTTTGGAGGCTTTCTTTAAAAAAGCACCCTAGAACTGAAAGTTCTGGATTGGACTTCTCGAAACCGTGCCCAGCATTAAGAAAATCTTAATGCCAACAACAACCAAGATTTTCCGACAAAGAAGTCAGGAATTATTACCGTCGTATATAGAAAATTATGATCCTTCCAAGGAATTTATTAGTTCACGCCTATAAACAATGCTAAGACCGGAATGAGTTTCTGCTGTGCCGAATGACTCCTTGTTGCCGTACATGCTTCATGCACCTTCCACTAATAATATCCAAAAGTCAAGGATCGGTAAAGGTTCGTAGAAAGCTGGCTGACAGGTGAATCTTTTAGCTTCCTACAGGTGTAAACACTAAGCCATCCCAAGAATTTATTGAAATTCATCGGAATTTATGGTGTATGTATGTACATATGTTCTATGAAAATATCACTTTGTAGATAGTGTGGTTCTTGGTTGTTGAATAAAGACGATAAGTGGCACCTTTGACTTGAGAAATTCTAGTAATTTTGCTTCACCTCAGCCACTTTAATTTGATATTAAACGCTTCAATAAAGTTTTTTAATTTTAATTGAGGTATTTTTCAACTTTTTTTCGTATATTTTTCATGACAAATAACGTTGAGTATTTCGCTTAAATGTTTTTGAGTTGTAATTTTTTAGAAATATTACAGGTCTTATAACAAACCGAATATTTTACAATGAGAGCTTGTTTATACGGTTCAAAAGAGATTTAACGATGAAATACTTACATCTAAAATCTGTATTGGGTAAATTCGTACTCATAGCCACTATATTCAAGGTCTCGAAATTTTTCTGGCTTGTAATTAATTATCTAAGCGTTTACATAGTTTTCAAACGAGATTTATTTAATACATATTACACATTTTTACTAGTTATTATTTGATATACGTTAAATGTAGTTTTTTATTTTTTATGTTTTTTATTTGAAACGTTTCGATTTTGTATTACAAATCTACACAGTAAAAAAAATCCATTGACTTTTACATATTTTGGATAGCAGGCAAATATGCCTAACTTTTTTAAGTAAAATTACATTGGAAAGTAATAGTTAATTTTTTGGGTAATAAATTTCAATTTGCAATCAAAAAATTTTAATTTGTAATCAGCAAATTACAATTTTGAAATCAGCAAATTCACTATATATATTCTCTGAAAAATAGTATAGCTAGCACTCTATATTCTCTAAAAAAACAAAAAAAAACGCCACCGAATGCATTGCATTTTCAATGTATTTTTGCTTGACTTTTCAAGTAAATTGTATGGTTCAGTTGAAAAGTACATGAATAATTTACTAATACAAGTAATTTCAAGTAAGGTAGAGGACGCCTTTCTTGACCATTAAATTCTTCTCGGTAATAAATTTGGAATGGGATGTGGCTATATAGAATTTACCTCAGCGATCCCACCAGCTGTCAAGGTGTTTCGGTTAGTAGGCAAGAATACACCTTCTGAAGAGTCTATGCCCTCCGATGACGAAACAGCTCCTTCGGACCTAGTCCAAAACAATCTTATGATGAACTGGCTTCTCCAGTGAAGTTTCTTTCCAAATTTGTCATATTCTCAGGGATAGCGGTTAGTCCACAGTCGGGGACTGCGTGTTGGAGTTTCACTCCACTGACACCGGAAAGAATAACTAACTCCTAATCATAATAGCTTCTTTGGTAGCTTACCACGAAAAATCTAATAACAATTTCAAGTAATTTCAAGTAAAATTGCTTGAAATGAGTGCTCTTACTTGTAATTTCGTGTAAAAGTGCTTGAAATGAGTACTATTACTTGAAAAAATGAAATATACAGGAAATTTCAAGTGAAAATTGGACTGAAAAGTCTATTTTTTTCAACCCGAAAAAAATTGTTGATTTGTTTTTGATGAATGTTTTCACAGTACATTTCGAATTGAAAATACAAGGTCTTGTAGTGAATAATAAACCCCCGCCACTGTTTAATGTTTTCTAATTGACTCGTCGTTCAGTGAATTTTGTTACCCTTTCTTACCTGCTCTCATAGGTACAGGTGAATAACATTTGTAAGGATATTGTCGATCAGTTTAAGAAAGGACTCAGTCGAGTCCGAAACGTCACACAATATAAATTTAACAGTATTCACCGGAAAACCTTGTATATTCAATGGTTCAAGGTATTAAATTTTTTATAGGTATATTTAATATAAAAAATGTTGTAAATATGTATATTTACATGTCTTTGTACGAATTAATGGTTAGTACCACGGATACACTGCTGGTATTGATATCTTAATATCGTCAACATCAGAACTGAATCTTCCAATACTAAGCATATACGAGATAAACGAAATGGTACCCTGTAGGAAAAGTCGTAAGGCCTGATTTCAATAATACAAAAATCAGACCTGATTTCGGCCTATCGATAAGTCCGGAACGTCACAAACGTTCAGTTGTGATAACCGAATGTATGTTCCGAGAACCGAATGTATGTTGCGGTAATTTATTTCAGTGGCGCAGTGGTTTCGTGCTCCAATCCAAAAACATTCAACACCGGGTTCGATTCCTGCATACATATATCGATGGGTTTTATTAAGGGGAGCAAACCCTTTTCAATTTTCAAAAATAAAATATTTTTTTTTCACTTATTTTGAAAGAATAAAGCGTAACGAACGTTGTGTATAAAATAGAGTAAGTTTGGCTCGAAAGCATGTCGTGTGTGGTTAAATTTTGAAACTAAAATGCCAACTTTCCCAAAGAAACGCGAAGTAGATAATATAGCTCGAATATGTTCTAAGAAAGGGAATGAGTTCACAGATATACATATGCTTCCATTTCTTCTGATCCTCCATTACTCCCGTCGATCCATTGCTCCTGTTTCTCCCGATGCTTCTGTTACTACCGCAGCTTCCATTCATATGCTCCCATTTTCCCTGTTCCTCCATTACTTCCATTGATCTATTGCTATTGTTTCTTCTAATGCATCTGTTAATACCGTAGCTTCCGTTTACTTCGTTATTCCTCCCTCTATCCCCAATCTTCCATATACCATCCTCCATTTTTTATCCTCCATTTTCCATACTCCATTCACCATCCCCCATCCACCATCCACCATCATCCATACTCCATCCTCTATCTTCCATCTTCTATCTACCATCGTCTATCCACCATCAGCCACCTTCAATCCTCTATTAAATTCATTATCCATCATTCACCATGCCCAAATTACAATCCTCTATCCACCATCCCCTATCTTCCATCCGCGATCTTCTATCCATCATCTACCATCATCTATCTACCATCCCCATCCTCTATTCTTCATCCTCTATCTATCCTTCCATCTATCCACCATCCATACGGGACAAACAATCATACATTCATTTTTATATATAGGGATTAAACCCGTTTCATGGTTTACAAATTCAATAATTTTATTTAGTATACTACGCATTTTGCTGCTAGTAGTGCCATTCCCCAATTATGTGGCGAGTATCACAACTAAATGTCGGTGCCTTGCCTATTTCAGATACCGTCAAACCATACCATATGTTCTGTGCATCATATGCAACTAGTTTCAATTCCATGATTTCAATATCATGGTTTGTATATTAGCTGTGTATCAATGGTATAAGATTAATAATTTTTACGTTTACATACATTTTTGTGGAAATTTAGACGATTTATTGATTTATCATGTGATTTTACATATACAAGGTGTGTGGTGCTGAGAAAATGTAACAAAATTAACGAAATGAGGTGGTTTTCATTGCTGCTTGCCACATAACTTCACTACTCGCAACAAACTTCTCCTGAAACAACACCAAATTTGTACAAACAACTCAGAGGAAAAACTGTTGCAACATTTAAACCTACCCTTCTAAAGTTTTATGAAGATTATAAAACCGCCACTTTACAATAAAACACCCCCAATTGTAATAGCCGCCACTTAAATTCATCCTAACTGATTTTATAGCTGCAATTTACCGAATCTCCAGTTCTACAACCCGCCCCCGAAAGCCGAAAAAAGCTTCTAGAACACCTGTAAAAGCTACCCGAAGCGATTCTCTTAGTGTCAATCTCTTCGGACAAATGTTCGCTTAATGCCCAGAATGCTTCTTCGCGCAACCACCCCCGAAAAGCAACAGTTGAGGGTTTTGTCAGAGAATTCGCGTGTACGCTACCCCCGATAAGAATAGGACCATCAACAGTTGTCGAGAAGGTCTGGATCAAAAAGGACGAAATTTTGGTTCACGTCGTCCTGTTTGTTTCTTCTTTTTTTTATTCTGAACAGAATGTAGTTGTAAAGCTGCTACACAGGAGTAACCTTGGGAGTCTGCATTATATAAGCGCACCTGTTGGGGTGGTAAAATTCGCCACCATTGTGCATTCCACCCCGTTCGGTTTCCTTTTCGGAAAAACGAAAACTGAGACGGTTTCCTGTTCCGTTTCGAAGTAAAAAGTGAAAGTTTTCGGTACGAGAAAATTTTCTTCAAGTGTTTGATGAAAAATTGGAAAATTTGTTTCGGTTGATTTTGCGAATTTGTTTGATACGATTGAACGGATCGGGGTGGGCTGTAAAGCGCGTTGGTAATTCGATTAGATTTTTGTGATTAATGAAGTTTGAACGTGGTGCCCGATTAGATTAACCCCCAAATTTGGTAGCATAGGGATTCCAGAGGGTGCTTATCACTTTTCAGCTTTTGTGGTTAAGTACCCAGTGAATAGTAAACCTGTGTTTTAGTGATGAAGTGGTAATTTAATAAATGAGATTTTTGCATAGTGTTTGATTATTATTGGATTTGTTTAAAGGGTGAGTTAAATTTAAAGTAATAAAATTTGTTTAAATTCTTGCTTTATTCAAGAAAAGCACAACCCTGTCCTGTTCAAACCAACTCTAAAATTTTAAAAAGTGAATCAAACGCTAGAATACAGTAAAAATCATTCGACTTTGATAACTTTAAGAGCTCACAACATAATAAGGAAGTGAAAAAACAATGTCCTGATCTCCGTCTTAATTCAATTAGTATAAAATCAGGGATCAATTTGTTTTATTTTAAAGAAATTTTTAGTTCGGAAAACATATTTAGGGTAGATTTTGAAAGACATGCCTTAAAGTGAAATTTTTTTAAAATTTTCTTACAATAAATGAACCAGGCAGTTATGTACATGCTCTAAGGTAGCTATCAAAAGTAATACCTACTTGCTGCTGGCTACAACTACTCAGCTTGTCGGAAACGTGTTGGAAATTCCCACCTGTATACTAAAAAGTATATTTTTTGGAAAAATGGGTTGGAATTTGAGATAAAATCGAATAGTGAACTATTTAATTTGAAGTAAACAAAGATTTGTTGTACACAATTTTTTCAGATTTAGTTGATTTTTACATTTAAGATAATGTAATTTATACATGTACAAGGTTTCAACTTTCCAGCGTAAACTGTTTCAAAGATAGAAAAAGCATTTTGAACTCCATTAAAGTTTTAATTTTCTATGATTACTGACTCTCGACATCCTCTTTCATTCCTTCTCTCAATCTTTTACCCTACACTTGTTTCCCTTAACAGGTGGAGTGCTAACCTGCTGTAAAAATTGCAATAGCCTAATTTACTAGTTCTCGAGATATGAAGCTCGATTTTGTACAAAAAAAAAATCATAAATAATTTAACTCAGTTTCGTGCTTCGTCTACATTAAAAATTTTGTATTTCACCATATTTCGCTAAAAACAAACCCAACTACCACACTATAACTGCCGAAGTGTTGCAGTCATAAAAACTTAACTTTTTGGTTAATAATTTAATTTTCTAAATTTTAAATCGGCGTAAAGTCGTTACAACGTTTTGGATAAAATGCTGTAACCGATATTGTAAATCATTTTCAACTTTTGGTTGTCGATACACCCTACAGCTGACCACAAATAGGGGTGGGTAATTTAATGACCAGAAAACAACTATTTAGTCATATCTGTCACACTTTAGTAACACTTTAGTTATGAAAAAAATATCGTACTGACTTATGTTTTTAATCTTTGAGGCGAGGTACTTCCTTATTGCATTGTATAAATTGTTTGACTACAAGCAGTGTTGAGTCGCCGCTGGCTGGTAACACCAATCTCGTTAACATTTCTGTGGATCCACTCGATCCTCGAAAAATGTCATTCGAGTATCGTGTGGATCGACAGAAAGTGCCGACAACCCTGCCACCGAAGAAACGTAGAGGAGGAGACGGTGCAAATGGCGGACATCTAAGTGTAGCGAGATCGCTGTCGAGTTTTTCGGGTTAAGTGTCGTGGTGAAAATAAGTCGAACGGCGAAAAGCTTACCTAATTGAAAGCGGCTGGTTTAGAACCGTACCGGAATAGGCGTCATCTTCTGCATTTTCCTTTTCGTTTTAATTGCAGCAATCGATGGAAGAAAAAAAAAAACTTTAAAACAGGCTTAGTTAAAAACCACCGCCAAATTATTGAGGTTAGAAATCGGATTGTGTGTTTCGTTTTGATAACGATGGCAGTGGTATTCTAGTATTGCGTCAGACAAATTTGAATTTATTTCGTATTTAACTACCACAGCATCTTGAAAATTCATCAAATAAAACTAAAAGAAATTATAATAAAATTAATTATAACGAGAACCTGACCTCGGAGCGCTCTATGCATCGGACAATTCGTTTTGTTTACGGTTTTTCTCTTTGCCGTTTGCCCTTTTAATTTTTTTATTGAGCGACTCGAGAGTTGATCGTTGACTTTGCAGCTGTCAAGTAATACACGATTTAGTTTCGTATAGTTCGCGTTAACAAACTACCGTAAAACATTTCTCGTGGTTAGATTTTTCAAAATGTTTGCTTAATCAAACGTAGTCGTGCTCGTAACGCTTTTCAGTAAAACACCGCATAAGTTCGTACTCGTTGTGCAAAGTTAAACCAAAAACTAAATTGGTGAATTTTTTTTGTTTCAATTTTTTTCTGGGCTGAACGGATTTTGCGTTTAATCCTCGTCTTTTCGGTGCAAATATTAACATAAGAATCGCTTAGTTGCGGGCTAATGAATTGTGGAAAAAGGTTCGAATAGGAAGAACACGGCAAACGGTAGACGTCTGGCGTGAAAGTTATTTTTTTGTAATTGACAACACCTTCCCTGCGACGATTGAGTGGTCATTTTGCCGTAAAATCCGAAGAACGTGGGTGGCCAGAGCCACCGAAGAATTTTGAAGGCATCGGATTGCAAACGCTGTTGGTTCGGGTTCAAAAGCTGCAACACTTCGCGTATCAATTAAATGTGACACGAGAAGCCATCTTCATACTTGTGACAGCCATGTGAAAGATCTGGAAGATAGGAAAAGGGGTTCCAATGAACCGAATGAAGGAACAAGTTTCAAAGTGAATGGAAATGTTTTGTGAATGTTTTCGCGAATCGAGCAATTAACTAAAATCTCGTTTTGAGTTAAATACACGCGTCGTGCCCGTTAATCGTCCCGGGTGTGACAAGAAACGTCGGCCGTACGAAAATTCAATCTTGTCCGAATGTCGCGAAGAAGAATATCTGCCGCCCGACGAATTTCTACAAGAAAAGAAGAGAAATAGGAAATTAGAAGAAGAGAAGTAGGAAATTGAAGTAAAGAAGTAGGAAATTGGAAGATAGGAATAGGGAATTTGAAGAAAGGAAAGATGAAAATTTGAAGTAGAGAAGTAGGAATTAGAAGAAAAGAAGTAGGAAATTTGAAGATAGGAATAGGGAATTTGAAGAAAGGAAAGATGAAAATTTGAAGTAGAGAGATAGGAAATTTGAAGATAGGAGGAATTAGGACGAGAGAGAACCAAAAGGATGAAATAAACAAATGGGGTGAGTTTTGATTTTGTTTCTTTTTTTTTATAATACATTATATTATATTTTGCATGATTTCCTTTTTTCTTTTTTTTTGGTTTTTTTTCCAGCAATTTTGTATGGTCGTTTTTTTTTGTGATAATAATTTCATTAATGATGATTAACGGCTAGAAAGAGCCATTTATAGTGAACCCGAGCGTTTAGCTCCTTAGCCCCGAACCTCAATAAGGGGCCACGACGCGAAATGTTCTAGAGGACAGTCGTGGCTGAGGTAGGGTGGGCAGAGCAGGGCGCTACTTACACCTAAGCGCCCTGACAAATCGCGAAGTCGCGCAACTCCACCGCTTCTTGGTCTTTCACGACCTATTGGGAAGATAGTCCCAATTTTAATCACCCTGGAGTAAGCCGACACGAAATTTTGTTGTCTAGGCCTAGGGTTTATGGTCTGAAGTCAGAACAAGAACCACCCCACACTGCCGTAGCTAGTCCCGGCCGCCAGCAAGCGTGTCGCTTCCGTTCTACTTCAGCCACCAATTCGGACGTAGGCGGAATTGGCCCATTCTGTCCCGAACCATTCCTATCCTTCAATTATTTTGACTTTTCTAAGTCAAAATAATTCTTCCAAGGCCTCGAACACAACAAATGGCGCCCAACGTGGGGCTAGCCACCGCTACGCTTAGTGCACAAAGCGTAGCTCATCAACACGTGCGAGTCAGAAAAATTCCGTACAAAAAAGTTGGTGAGCAAAAGGACAAAAAACTTAGTCGTTTTGCGACAGAATTTTCGCCTGAACGGCAATCAAAGTCCAAGTGTACAAGCTTTTCAGATTTTCAACAGCAGAACATTTCATCGAACCTGTATGGAGGCAATATGGAACGATCCTATTGACGAACCGTTTTGGCAACCTTTAGGCGCCAATTCGGTTCCATAGGAAAGGGAAATATTGTCTGCATACGAGATTGATGTGATGCAAGTTGGATAAACGTATTCTTTCTGATTCTTTCCACTTTTGTTTTGCAAGTACCCTTTTGAGTGCTGGGCATGCCCTGTCTTGGCGGGCGTGTCGTCAGACAATTGGGAAAAATACTTGTAAAATATTGGTGAGTTAGATGATGGGAAATTTCGTCGAAAATTTGTTAAGTACCTTATTTCCTTATCCATCCTTTTAGAGTTCCTTTGTAACGTAGAATATTTTTTGTGAAATAACGTAGAGTTTTTTTGAATACTTAAATTTTTTTTTATAAATCTTTTGACGATAAATTTTTAACTTGGATTGTTTTTTTGCGCTTTATCTTGATTTTTTTTCTTGATTGCTATTTTTCCCCATTTTTTTTTTTTTGTTGAAATTTTATCGCGTTCCGGATTTTCCCGATGGAGCGAGGAAGATCAAGATCGGCTTCGCGATTTGTTCTGCATAGAGGGGAGGGGAAAGGTTGCGACAACGTGAGGGTTCATTTTGTTCTAAATTCAAATACGCTCACATACATTAACATACACACAATCATTTATTCTTGGGTTCAAGTTTCATTCTATCGTTCATTCGTTATATTTTTTTTTAGACATACAACCATTTTCGCATTCCATCGTTCATTCAATTTTGTGATAGCGTTCATTCATTCGTTTCGGGTTTGGACATATACATTCCTTCTGACGATCACACGGTCTAAATGCGTTCAAACATTCATTCATATTTTTTTTTGAATTCCTTTACCCCGCATATAGTCAGGAATATATTCTTCATTCATTCGTTTTTTTTTGTACTCGAACATCCAAAATTCATTCGATTATAGCTAAACTACGCACTCAATCAAACACAGTCGAAAACACAGTAGATTCATAGACACGCAGATATATAATTTTTTTTTACTAGTCGTCCACCTCATTGCGCAACATTCATTCATTTCATCCCTCGGTCATTAAACTTAATTCAATTGCTCCATTAGTAATAATATACACAACTTACATTCATTAGCATTCTATCGAACCATTGTACCAATTATTCGATCACAACAACCACATTTACATCTGATCACTCGTTCTCTCAACCAATCACTCGTTCATTCACCTGTCTGCTATGCCACTGCCAAGGTCGCCTTTAAGGCGGAATGAGGAAGATATATGTACGATGTGCCAACATGTCGTGGGGGGCGAAGATGAAGCGCGGACGAAATGTGGGCACACTTTCCACCTGCATTGTGTGGAGGAGTGGGTGCTGAGCCACAAAACGTGTCCCAATTGTCGCCAGGCACTGGAGCCGCAGGACTATTGGACCGTTAGGGGCGTGGAGGGCGCCACAGCGAGAACCGGAGCCGTGACACGCAGCAGAGCGAAGTCAGCGGCCGGCGGACTTTCACCAAGGCGGTTAAATCTTGATTTTCCGCTGGAAACGGTCGGCGGTGGGGTCTTTTACGCCCCTGACGGTTCAATTGGCCAAGAGCAGGGGGTGAACCAGCTCGTAAATCCAATCCCACAATCACCGGAAAGGGTAGTAGGCGAACGACCACGCTGGTCCGATATCCGTGACACAGGTATCCCAGCTACGACGAATCCAGCGCCAGGGCGTACACGTTCGCCAGTGGTACGAACTGAGCTGGGAGTAGATCAGCTGATAGAGTTGATGAGACGGGTTTTTCGGGAAGAGCAGGCGTCTCAGAGACCGGTGGGGGCCCATTATTCGGCAGCAGAGGGAGACTCGCGTGCTGGGAGGGCAGATCAGCGGACCGGAGCGGCCGCGTTGGTCAGCGATCGCGTTAGCCACGGCCCTAATCATCGTGTAAGAAATTCCTACAGCCCATTGAGGCATTGGCGTTTGCGTTTTAACGGGGATAGCCAACTCCTACGTGCAGAGGAGCTGATTTTTCGGGCCGAGACTCTCGCGATGAGCGACTTGCGCGGCAATTTAGATCTGCTGACGCAGGGCTTCCATCTGCTGCTGGATGGTAGGCCCAACAAGTGGTATTGGTTGTGGCGTCGGTCCAATAACAACTCGTCTTGGGATACTCTGAAGGTAGCATTCTTGCAGGTCTGGGGAGAGCGCAGCACGGATTGGGAGCTACGGAAGCAGATGCTTGGTAGACGACAAGCGCCACACGAGCCCTTCATGTCCTTCGAACAAGACATGACGGAGCTTCGTTCACTGCTGAACGCTCCCATGATTGAGTCCGAATTCGTGGCTCTGGTGCGCGGAAATCTGGTGGGCAGCACACAGCAACAGTTGTGCTTCCACTCTGTACACACTATGGACGAGTTACGTCGGCTTGTAGTGCAGGTGGAAGACACGCGAAAAGCCACCAGACCATCCCCTTGGAACCAGGCCAGAGTCCACGAGATACATGAGCCAATCGTGGAAGAACATCAGGATACGACTTCTTCCGTCGATTTGGCCGGACTATCGAACCCCTGGATCTGCTGGAATTGCAGGAAAGAAGGTCACGGCTATCGTGAGTGTGCGGAGCCTGCGAAAGGCATCTTCTGCTATGGATGTGGTCGGGCTGACGTTCTAAAGCCCAACTGCGTCCATTGCAAGGCGGGAAACGGCCGAAGGGACGGAAGGACAGCGGGTCCCTCCCGTCCGAACACTGCATCCCGACAGCAGTAGGAAAATCTGTTCACCACTCCAATTCCACGTCCCAATTTCAATTAGACAGCCCAAATGAAACAACTTTACCCAAAATTTCAACCCCTAACAATACCCTTCCAAATTTTAATACCCTACCTACAACATTCTCTGAACCCAATTCCCATCCTTTTAACGTAAAAGCATCCAAACCCATTTCATCGACGATCAACACTCCGCACGTCAAATTATTAACGAGACCAAGCGATAAGACGGAGCCGGCTGTTTCCCGGCCTGAAGAAGCCCTTATCGCAAAAGAACATCCAAGACGACATTCCCACCATCCTCTCAAGCCATACCACCTTCGGCTAAAAGAATATATGGAGGCTCGAGAGCGAATTTTTGCGCCTACTTCAGTCGCAAGTGTTGATCACGCATCAACACTAACGAGTGGATCCGGTCGCAGGAAGTCAATCTTGCGTCTTCGTATGTTCTGGAGGATGGTGCGTGAAAAAAAGAAAGCGATTCTCTCTACCATCATTACCAATCCGTTGGACATACGTCCGTACGCCATGGTATCCTTGTACGGAGTGGACGTTGAAGGACTCCTCGATAGTGGGGCGAGCATCAGTTGCCTGGGGGCAAACGCTTTACAACGTCTCCGAGATGCACAGGTGAATTATCGACCGGTCTGTCAGGAGGTGAAGACCGCTGATGATGCAGCGCAAAAGGTATTGGGCACAGTAACTACCGATATTACTTTTCGTGGTATTACCAAACCCATTACACTATACATCGTGCCGAGCCTGTCGCAGAAATTGTACTTAGGGGTAGATTTCTGGCGATCATTCCAACTAGCTCCTAGCATTATCAGCGCGGTCGATACTCCCGATACTGCATCGCAACTGATAGCTCCGGATGCCCACCATTTAACGCCCACAGATGTAAAGAGGTTGGAAATGGTAAAGTCCAAATTTCCATCATACGAAGTATACGGACTCGGTGTGACCAACGTCGAAGAACACAGTATAGACGTTGGTGATGCAAGTCCCATCAAACAGCGACATTATCCTGTGTCTCCTGCGATCCAAAAACTCTTATATGACAAGATCGATCGCATGAGGGCACTTGCCGTTATAGAGACCAGCCAGAGTGCATGGAGCTCGCCTGTGGTTCTCGTGAGGAAGCCAGGCAAGGTCAGGTTAGGTTTGGATTCGCGCAAGGTCAATAGTGTGACGAAGAAGGATGCTTATCCATTACCACACATTGATGGTATCTTAAGTCGTTTGCCGCGAGCCAATTTTATTACTAGCCTGGACCTCAAAGACGCCTTTTGGCAGATTCCTCTCGAGAACAAATCCAGGGAGTATACAGCGTTTACCATTCCTGGCCGGCCTCTATATCACTACACTCGCATGCCTTTTGGGTTATGCAACGCGCCGCAAAGGATGTGTCGTTTGATGGACAAAGTCATCCTACCCGAGCTGAAGGAGCAGGTATTCGTATATTTGGACGATCTGCTGTTAATTTCTGAGGATTTCGATTCACATCTGGTTTTGTTGGCAGAAGTCGCAGAATGTTTGCGAAAGGCTGGCCTGACCATTAACGTCAACAAGAGCAAGTTTTGTCTGAAAGAGGTGAAATACCTCGGTTACATCGTTGGAGAAGGAGGCTTGAAAACTGATCCCAACAAAGTTTCAGCCATCGTCGATTACCCTTCGCCTAAGTCCGCACGTCAAGTTCGACGCTTTCTTGGTATGGCAGGCTGGTATCGACGATTCGTTCCCAACTTTGCTGCGACTGTTTCACCGATTTCAGACACTCTAAAGAAGTCCAACCAGTTTGCTTGGACTACAGAGGCACAAACTTCCTTCCTATTAGTGAAAGACTTGTTGACGAGAGCCCCCTTATTAATCAATCCTGATTTTAAGAGGTCTTTCGTAATCCAATGCGACGCCAGTAAATCAGGGGTGGGTAGCGTTCTCTTTCAGGAAAACGACGACGGATCGGAATCTCCAGTGGCGTATATGTCACAGAAGCTCACTTCCGCTCAACGCAACTACAGCGTAACCGAACTCGAGTGTTATGCAGCTGTGTTGAGCGTGAAAAAATTTCGAGCCTATGTAGAAGGGACTGCGTTCAAAATCATTACGGACCACGCAAGTCTCAAATGGCTCATGTCGCAGAAAGACCTACAAGGACGGTTGGCAAGATGGAGTTTAAAACTCCAAGGTTACGACTTCACAATCGAGCACCGAAGAGGGAGCCTGAACGTTGTACCCGACGCTCTCTCTCGTGTATACGAAGAGGGATTAAACGCGCTGATCGATGTGGCACCGATGGTGGATATGGACTCTCCAGAATTCTCTGGCAAAGAATATAAAGAGTTAGTGTCCACCGTCGATGCGAACGCCGATCGGCTTCCTGACGTATGCGTGAGGGATGGTTTCGTGTATAAGCGCACAGAGCCTCACAACGGTGACCCGATTGCTGAAGACAGGGCCTGGAAATTATGGATTCCATCGAGCCTTACGTCAGCTGCGATCGCTCAGGCGCACGAGGCAGACACCACGGTCCATGGTGGTTATGCCAAAACGCTAGAGCGAGTCAGGCGATTTTTGTACTGGCCCGGAATGGCTACACAAGTACGCACCTACGTTCTGGCGTGCGACACTTGCAAAGAGACAAAGTCCCCGAACAGACCTCTACGAGCGCCTATGGGAGAACCGTTCCAGACTGATCAGCCATTCCAACATCTGTACATCGACGTACTTGGACCATATCCACGTACCAAACGGGGTAAGATCGCTATCTTGATCGTCTTGGATCATTTTACCAAATTTCCCCTGTTACATCCTTTGGGGCGGATCACTGCTGAAGAGATCACAAACTACTTGGAGGGGCAGGTCTTCCATACGTTTGGAACACCTGAGACAATCCTCTCCGATAACGGCTCTCAATTTAGGTCGAATGTGTTTAACACCATGCTGAACAAATACGGAGTTAAACACCTGTACACCCCGAGCTACTCACCGCAAGCGAATGCTTCGGAGCGTGTCAATCAGTCCATCCTGGCCGGAATTCGAGCATTCATCACTGATGACCAAACACGATGGGATGAGAGTCTAAGCAAAATTGGATGTGCTCTTCGTAGCTCACTCCACCAAGCCACTGGATTTTCTCCTTATCAGGTTTTGTTTGGGAATCACATGATGTTGCACGGGAAGGACTACGAACTGCTGAAGCATTTGCGAGCGTTGGGAGAGTCAAATGTACAGCTTCGACCTCGAGAGGGAATTCCTATCGTGAGACAACTGGCGCAGACGAAAATAAGGGTCGCACATGAGGACAGCAGCAGGCGTTATAATCTGCGTGCTGCTAAAACACAATTTTGTGTAGGACAGGAGGTATTCCGTAGAAACTTTTCCTTGTCCACAGCCGCGCAGAATTATAATGCCAAGCTGGCGAAGAAGTTCCTCAAGTGCAGAATTCGTCGTGTGCTAGGCAACTCACGATATGAATTGGAGGATCTAGGAGGCAAACGTCTGGGGACTTACCACTCCAAGGATCTGAGGCAGTGATCCGAGGGAGCACACCGATTGCCCGGCACTCAGTCGTGCGCATGAGACCGACCAAAAGCGACGACTTTCTTTAGTCGGTTCGGCGCTGGGAAACCAACGGCGAGCCGCCTATGTTGTTGAGTCGCCGCTGGCTGGTAACACCAATCTCGTTAACATTTCTGTGGATCCACTCGATCCTCGAAAAATGTCATTCGAGTATCGTGTGGATCGACAGAAAGTGCCGACAACCCTGCCACCGAAGAAACGTAGAGGAGGAGACGGTGCAAATGGCGGACATCTAAGTGTAGCGAGATCGCTGTCGAGTTTTTCGGGTTAAGTGTCGTGGTGAAAATAAGTCGAACGGCGAAAAGCTTACCTAATTGAAAGCGGCTGGTTTAGAACCGTACCGGAATAGGCGTCATCTTCTGCATTTTCCTTTTCGTTTTAATTGCAGCAATCGATGGAAGAAAAAAAAAAACTTTAAAACAGGCTTAGTTAAAAACCACCGCCAAATTATTGAGGTTAGAAATCGGATTGTGTGTTTCGTTTTGATAACGATGGCAGTGGTATTCTAGTATTGCGTCAGACAAATTTGAATTTATTTCGTATTTAACTACCACAGCATCTTGAAAATTCATCAAATAAAACTAAAAGAAATTATAATAAAATTAATTATAACGAGAACCTGACCTCGGAGCGCTCTATGCATCGGACAATTCGTTTTGTTTACGGTTTTTCTCTTTGCCGTTTGCCCTTTTAATTTTTTTATTGAGCGACTCGAGAGTTGATCGTTGACTTTGCAGCTGTCAAGTAATACACGATTTAGTTTCGTATAGTTCGCGTTAACAAACTACCGTAAAACATTTCTCGTGGTTAGATTTTTCAAAATGTTTGCTTAATCAAACGTAGTCGTGCTCGTAACGCTTTTCAGTAAAACACCGCATAAGTTCGTACTCGTTGTGCAAAGTTAAACCAAAAACTAAATTGGTGAATTTTTTTTGTTTCAATTTTTTTCTGGGCTGAACGGATTTTGCGTTTAATCCTCGTCTTTTCGGTGCAAATATTAACATAAGAATCGCTTAGTTGCGGGCTAATGAATTGTGGAAAAAGGTTCGAATAGGAAGAACACGGCAAACGGTAGACGTCTGGCGTGAAAGTTATTTTTTTGTAATTGACAACACCTTCCCTGCGACGATTGAGTGGTCATTTTGCCGTAAAATCCGAAGAACGTGGGTGGCCAGAGCCACCGAAGAATTTTGAAGGCATCGGATTGCAAACGCTGTTGGTTCGGGTTCAAAAGCTGCAACACTTCGCGTATCAATTAAATGTGACACGAGAAGCCATCTTCATACTTGTGACAGCCATGTGAAAGATCTGGAAGATAGGAAAAGGGGTTCCAATGAACCGAATGAAGGAACAAGTTTCAAAGTGAATGGAAATGTTTTGTGAATGTTTTCGCGAATCGAGCAATTAACTAAAATCTCGTTTTGAGTTAAATACACGCGTCGTGCCCGTTAATCGTCCCGGGTGTGACAAGAAACGTCGGCCGTACGAAAATTCAATCTTGTCCGAATGTCGCGAAGAAGAATATCTGCCGCCCGACGAATTTCTACAAGAAAAGAAGAGAAATAGGAAATTAGAAGAAGAGAAGTAGGAAATTGAAGTAAAGAAGTAGGAAATTGGAAGATAGGAATAGGGAATTTGAAGAAAGGAAAGATGAAAATTTGAAGTAGAGAAGTAGGAATTAGAAGAAAAGAAGTAGGAAATTTGAAGATAGGAATAGGGAATTTGAAGAAAGGAAAGATGAAAATTTGAAGTAGAGAGATAGGAAATTTGAAGATAGGAGGAATTAGGACGAGAGAGAACCAAAAGGATGAAATAAACAAATGGGGTGAGTTTTGATTTTGTTTCTTTTTTTTTATAATACATTATATTATATTTTGCATGATTTCCTTTTTTCTTTTTTTTTGGTTTTTTTTCCAGCAATTTTGTATGGTCGTTTTTTTTTGTGATAATAATTTCATTAATGATGATTAACGGCTAGAAAGAGCCATTTATAGTGAACCCGAGCGTTTAGCTCCTTAGCCCCGAACCTCAATAAGGGGCCACGACGCGAAATGTTCTAGAGGACAGTCGTGGCTGAGGTAGGGTGGGCAGAGCAGGGCGCTACTTACACCTAAGCGCCCTGACAAATCGCGAAGTCGCGCAACTCCACCGCTTCTTGGTCTTTCACGACCTATTGGGAAGATAGTCCCAATTTTAATCACCCTGGAGTAAGCCGACACGAAATTTTGTTGTCTAGGCCTAGGGTTTATGGTCTGAAGTCAGAACAAGAACCACCCCACACTGCCGTAGCTAGTCCCGGCCGCCAGCAAGCGTGTCGCTTCCGTTCTACTTCAGCCACCAATTCGGACGTAGGCGGAATTGGCCCATTCTGTCCCGAACCATTCCTATCCTTCAATTATTTTGACTTTTCTAAGTCAAAATAATTCTTCCAAGGCCTCGAACACAACAGCAGTTGTTCGCTGCTTGAAGTTTTGTTGGATTTAGACATGACTAAAAGTTACTTGGCAAACTTCGTGGCTATGAATATGACTTGAAAGCATTTTTCAAAAAATTTTACAATAATTTGCTAACCTAAAATTTTGTATTATCACGTTCTAGGACTAGTAAAGCAAAAAAAAAAAATGTCTGTCTATCCGCCATAGACCCTGTCCGCCGTACGCAAAACCGTTTGAAGGAGTATAGCTCACAAACCCGTTGAGATATTAAATATAAATTTTTTTGGTTTGTAGATTGGGTGAACCCATACGTTTGGTATCTTTGTGGGTTGGTGCAAAGGGGGGGAGGCGCATTTTAGACGAAAAATTTTGGTTTCTAGATCTCAGGAACTGCTTATCGTAGGAGGCTGAAACTTGGAACTTATATAGAACTATGATGGTGGAACTATTTGCAAAACATTAATGGAAATGGTTAAGGGGTGTGCGAGTGTGAGTGGGGGAAAATCATTGTGTCCGAAACTTTTGAATGCTGGGATTGGAGCATTCTAAGATTCATATCTCCTGAACCGTTGCTCTCAGAAGAGTGAAACTTTGTAGTTATTTTAAGAGATACTAGGAAAGTAGACATGAGCTAAAATTTTTAATTGTGGAAGTGGAGAGGGGGTAATAAACCTTAGACTACAATATATTCCGAACCAATTGTACCAGAAAGATAAAATTTGGTTTCTGCATATAAGATCACAAGTGGAGTCTACTGAATGTAAAAATTTTGAGAGGGGAGGCAGAGTACGAAAGTGGGGGAGAAACCATTTTTCAACAAATTTTAAGTTTGAATCTCATGAACCGTACCAGATATGGTTTTAGAAATTTTTTAGGAGTTAGGGCCTAAACAGAATACGGACTTCGAGTTCGACTACGACCGCGCAGTCCTGTCTTTTAGATCCACAGCACCGACTTCGCCTGCGACTTCGGTAAAGTAGGCGAATGGACTGCGACCACCGCAAGGTGGGCAAAATCGAAGTCGAAGTCGAAGTCGAAGTCCGTGTTCTGTTTAGTACCTAAGGCCCAGTAGACTTCTAAATAAAATATTCGTTGTGCTAGCGAAAAGAGGGACGGTGGGTGGGGGTGAAACGAGAAGAATTTTGATTTTTATTTCTCGAAACCGCAAAGAATATAAAGCTAAAAATGAACGACTATATAGAGTCACTGTAGAAGTATCTTAGAAAAAATGTTGATAGGGGTAGCAAGGGGTGGGTGTGGTTTTCAAAAATTTATTGATGTCCAGAGCTGTAGTAATGAGGTGTAGGTCACTATGCCACTGATAATCTAAATAATAAACAAGAGGCAATTTGGTACGTTATTTTGTAGGTTATCAGTCGCATAGTGACCTATACCGCATCTCATTATTAAAAACGTTTCGGACTTCTACCCAGAAAATAATAAAGTTACGCCCAGACTGTTGTGCGATTTTACTTTATTATTTTAATAAGAAAGTATTGTTCTTGATTTTAAAAAAAATCGCTACCCAGAAAATTTTAAAAACTTCAGATTACGATATCTCACAAACCAATTGCACTAGAAAAATAAAAGTTGTTGAATAAAGTTTGCTAAAAGTAAATTTTTTTTATAGACAGTGCACGTTGGAAAAACATAATTTTTAATAGTATGGTACGGGCGTGGTTTTTCCTAACTATTAAACAGTTTATTCTAGGAAGTTGAAACTCGTTATGTAGGTATATGTAATTCAACTATAAAAGTAATTTCGATTGAAACAAATTCGAATATCTATTGCCGTTCAGACAGGGGGCAAAAAAAATTATCAGTGAAAATAGAATTCACATACGTATTTTCACGATTTCGTCATATCTACTAGGTCTTCCCAAATACTGAATTCGTTTGTATTCTACGGAATCTTCATATAAATACCTAGAAAGCATTTTCAAGATTTTTTTTAAATTCGACCTCTAAGGGGATGTAAAGTGGTTGTATGCTTTTTCATTAATTCTTCCATATCTCTCAAGTCTGACCAGATTTTGAATATATTTTCACTTCCACGCACCTATTTACAAGCTTTTCTCCTTTTTCAACACCTAGACTGCATCCCGGAATATAATTGAATTATGGTGTTCATAAACAATATTACGCCCTATTCTAAACGTTTCCCGAACTTTTTGTTAGGATCAGTCATATAGTACCCTACAAAGCATCTCAGAAATGAACGCATTCCAAACTTCTGCCGGAAAAACAATAGAGTTTCGCCCAGACCATTGGTAGATTTTTTTACTTTTTTAGTCCACCCCGTAACTGCTAGTGGTATACTGAGCATAACTCCTGTAAAATTACTAACATCATAGCAGATATGGGTCTTGAGCGAAATGAAACAAATTTTGTGGACTGACAAAAGACTATTATTCCGAAATAGACTCGTAATTTTGTCCTGTAATTCTGGCACGTTTCTTTTGATTAAGCTACAACATTACGAAAATAATCTTCATATACGCCTGAGAACTGGGTCAATCTGACGTCCTTGAAGTTTCCAAGCACTCCATAATATTTCGCATGAAACCGGAAACTACGTCAAGTACTAAACATTTCACTAAACGACTTACCTTCATCTACGAGTTCTAAATTTTGTGCAGAACGCTGAATAAAATATGCGTTGATAGCACATTTGCCACGTAGATTCTGGCGAAAATTGTCGGATAATTTTGTAATTAATTTTTTTGGACCTTCCCTTCTTTCAGAACGTAATCCACCGCTTCGGGACAATCAAGAAAATTACCTTAGGTAGCACGTTTTGAACGTGACTGGCAATTAAAACATTTCCCGACGAATTAGAGGCCAAAACCCACATTAAATCGGGCTGTAAATTTCATTAAAAAAATTTAAAACTCTAAGGCCCGTTCCTACGATCGTCAGTAATGTTCTAACTGAAACTTTAACTGACAGATGCTCATACGAAACTTACAGTCAAAGTTCTGGTTAAATTTTAACTGAAGGTCGTAATAAGCCTTTCCTTGCGAAATTCTATAAGCAGCTTCTCGTCTGAAACCACATAGTAAAATAAATTCTGCTTCGTCAAAATTTTTGTCGTATCCTCAAAAAATGTATCCACAAAGGGTCTCCAACGTCCTAATGAAATTTTAGCCTTATTACCAACAATAACTAATTCGAGCTCATAGGACATCATCTACTCGTACACGAGCTTTAATTATCCTTCAAACGTATTTTTAGGGATTCCACCCGCATGTCTAAGTCCATGGACGACAAACGTGTAGTTAATTATAATTTAACGATTTTGCTTAGGAACTTTTATGGCTGATAGTCGTCTTGATAAGACAGTTCGAAGGCTGTTCCCGGACCCGGTTATCCTTTTAATGATATTAGGAACCATCAAAGACCATAACAGAAGAAATACTTGAATAAAGAATTTCCATAAGTACGCAGCTATCTAAAGATTGTAATCATATTTTCTTCCGGCAACTTCAGATCTTCAGCTTCTTGTTCGCTCTGATGGTGGAAAAATTACAGTAACGATGGGGAAAGATTCGTTTTATTCGAATAAAAGTGCAGTTGAACGTGGAATCCAGGTCTAATGCAACGTTGTACTTTCTCCGAACCTACAAGGATTATAGCTTAAAGATGACCTTTCTGCTTGCCACCAAAGGATACGATTTCATATAGCAAAAACCTGCTCATTTGGACCATTTCTTTGCTGATGAATAGCGACCTGATTTTCAAATTTCAAGACAAGATTCAATGACTAAAGATTTGCTCATTATTTTTTGAAGTTCTAAAGTTCCGGTAATCTAAGGATAGAGACCTGAGATATGAGAGACATTTTCAAAAATTTTAAGTAATTGAATTTTTTTTCACAAAGTACGATTCAACTAATGAGATCTCGAGGGAATTCTGACTATATTTGGAGAAATTAAAACGAATAGCAATAGAGTCGAAATTCTTAGAAAAAAAAATAATTCAAACGTTTTGTTCAATTCACATAAAAATCAAATGTACTCCAGATCTTGCGACGCACTTATGTAGTATAAAAGCTCTGCATGATCTCACTCACTAATTATATACATATTCGAGTGTAAATTTCATTTATAATAACGGACAGTGTAAGAATGGAAGGCTTTGCAAGTCGGTAGCAAGCGCGTATAGTGAAGTGAAGTGAAAAATAAAATTATTTTTCGTAATACGCAAAGACCTTTGTAGACTCGTAGCTCACAACCCTTTGATATATTAATTTAATTTTTTTTTATGTAGATTGGGTTAATCCTGTACATCGTATGGTTTTTGGAATGGAGATTTTAGATTAAGGGTGGTGGGTATAGCGCCTAAGACGAGCAAATTTGGTTTCAATATCGCAGGAACCGCATATGCTAGCAAATTAAAACTTCAAATCTATAGAGAGCTATCACATGCAACAAAATAGTCCATACAGGTGGCGTGATATCGGAGCTGGGACAAGATAATGCGTTTATAGGCTCCGATTCTATCGGTGAATTTTTTGCAACCAAGTTGGCATACAAGTGAAAATTAAGGACCACGGAAGCGGGAAAAAATCGTTTTTTTAAAACTCAAATGTCTTATAAGATTTTCTATTTAAGTTTTTTGTTATGAAACTTATAGAACACAGCAGCGTACAATATTGTACTACTGCGAATAGAGGTGACGGAGACTGGAAAACTAACAAAAACTAATCTTTTCTCGAGAGAGATATTCGATGGAAACTGTGAGTTAGTATTTTGGCAGAGTCATTGAAGGACCACGCTCTATATATTCAACACAGTTTTAAATGGAAAAATTAAGGCGTAGCGTGGTAAGGAAGGTGATTCTTAAATCTTGTGAAGGAAAAATTGTACAGACATCTACACGTACAAGAAAAGTTATTTTAAAAACAAAATTGAAATTAAAATGATATAGGAAGGCAGGGTAAAAATTGTAAGAGGAAAGTGCATTTATTTGCACGAATTTTGTACTATTTGCTGGGTCTACCAGGATATGGAATCGTAATGTATTTTCACGAATGTTGTCATATCGCCTAGGTGCACCAGGATATCGAATTATGTATCTAAAAATCAAGTAAGTAATTTATGTGTTGATTTGGAAAGTCGTTAAAATTGATATTAATACGATACCATAAGACCTATAACGACATTCGTAAAAATAAATACATACTTTTTCATCATTTTTTTCTTCACTTTTGTACGTCAACGCAAATCTTAAATTGAATTAGCTTAAACTACGACTCTAAAGCTTCGTGTAAACTAGCAAGTACAACTTGTTATGCCGCTTTTCCACATGCGCCTTTATGTGCATTGACCGAGGCACATTAGCGCGCATGCGCATGTGAAAAGGACACATTCGCGTCAATGCGCGCATGAAATGCTCGTGATGAGCATACACTGTTTAAACGCGTTTCAAAGAAATGAGCTTACAGAACAAAGAGATGTGCTTGTAGCATGTGCGTACCGTTTCCACATGTGCCTAGACATTCGCGCTCAAGGCACATGCCCAAGCACATAAAGACAAACAAAACATCTGATTATCTAAAATTAAGCAGATATCAGACCCGAACTCTAGTGAGAGCTCTGACTGGACATTGTCCCATGATTAAGCATCTCAAGAGGACTAGTCTCTCTGAAATTAAAATTTGCAGAATATGCGATGACGAAGACGAAACACCAGAGCATATCCTCTGTGAATCTGAGTGCTTACCTCATAAAAGACTTCGTCACTTCGATCAGGGTTTCATGGAACCATCGGAATTCTTCTTAAAATACTAAGAGGAATAATAGTCAATCTCATAGTAATAGTCATATAAAGTCATTTTATTACTAGACTAATTATACTCTAGATGAACATATAGAGTATTATAAGTTTAATCCAGCCCGAAAAGTTTGTAACGCATAGAACCGAGCCTCGGACGAAAAAAAGCTATATATTATTTTGTGCTTATTTTTGGCCAAAACCCCCAAATCCGTTTGCTGTCCGTCCGTCCGTCCGTCCGTCCGTCCGTTAGCACGATAACTCAAGAACGCGTTGACCTAGGAAGTTGAAATTTTGTCACAACTTGTAAAATGGAAAAAGTAAGGCTAAGTTCGTTAATGGGCTTTATCCTTCCAATCCTTCGGGTACCTCCTATACAAGAGTCCTTGAAACACGTTTTCCCAGTTATCGCTCGAATGCTTCAAGTTAGGAACTTGAAATTTTGCATACGTATGGTTTAAAATGTTTGAATTGAATGTTCCGAATATGATGCAAATCGAATGAGTCCTCCGTGTAGCAGCCTAGAAAAGTCCTTCAAAAATGAATGCTTTTTACTGAATTCACTATAACTCCAGAACGAGTAAGAGCAGGAATTTAAAATTTTAAAGGAATTAGTTTTATACCAAAACTAAGACGGAGTTCATTAATTAGCGCCATCCGTTGACTCCTTCGGATAGCTATCATACAAAAGTTCTTAATAAACATGTTCACCAATATTGCACGATAAGTTTAGAACGCTTTAATTTACGACTTTGAAATTTTATACACATTAATTTTATAATAGTCGCAGCTGAAACTATTAATATGAAAAATATCCCATGAGCCCTTCATGTAGTTGCCATACAAAAATTCTGTAAAATGTCCTTTTACTTACTTCATGGAACTCACTATAAATCAAAAAATCGACCACTATACAAAAGTTTCTACCTGTAAGTAAAAGGTCATGTAATAATTGCTTGTGCTCTCCTCATTCTTTTGATATATTTCCAACTAAAATATAAATCGGAGTTCAGTATTTCATCTAGAGTATCATACGATTGGCTTGCAGCCGATCGTGACTGAGTTATGTTTTTAGTTACACCCAGATCCTAATGGTTTTTAAAGTCTTAAGGATCCTTTGAAGTCTTCTAAAAACGAGATTAGGGTGGATGGAGCTCGGGCAAGTTTCACCACCTAATTCACGACAATTTAACTTCCACCACAGGAATACTTCCGTTTATATTTCGGTGGAGTTAAAGTCTTTGGATGGACTTGTGGGTCCAACTGTCGCCTTTACAACCGTGGGGCTACAAAGGGCTATTCGATGCAAATTACGCAAGCTGACAGAAGGTTTTAAATTCAGGGTACACAAACACTTGTTGTTGTGGTTCTTTGTTCCTGAAAGGATTGCTTTGAGCACAAAGGACCACAATCCGCCATTTAAACGCAACTTCCAACAAACGTTTTGAGTCGAAAACTTAACTCATAAGACCAGACTTGGTTCCTTTGTCTAATTGTTCTGCCATTGTTCGTCCTTGCATCCTTGTTATTACTACAAAGTCTGGTTCAAGGACATTATCTGCAAAGAACTTTTCCAGCAACATCGTTTTTTCCGCTCTTCGTTCAACTCTTCGAGCTGTTCCGACAACGCGCCACCCCCACCGCCCTTCGCGGAAAGCTTTCAGGCTCTCGTCCGTCTGTATATAGGGGGAGGGCGCAACAGTTTATTCCACAAGGATATCACCCGGGCTGAGATAAAGTGGGCACAAGGCCATCGCCGACGAGTAGGGTGGCACTTTTCAAAATTCCTATCAACAGTTGAATCTCTAGGTCATGCTTACCGTCAGAAGCTTTCACCAGTCGCTTCACTACATCGTAATCGCACGGCTGTTGGCCGGACTTGAGCGTTTTGCTCAAGGGTCGAAGTCTGGTATTTAGTCATTTCGCGGAGTCTGAAAGGCGCCCTTGTTCAGCTTTGTTGCTGCAACGTATCGTAAAACCATTTCCAGTTGAATTAAATATAGACACAGTGATAAGGGAAAAATAGCAGTTTGATAAGGCTGTAGATGGATTAGGGGATCGACGATTTGAGGGATGGGGCGGCAAACATAAATCTAGAGGATTCTTTCGATTCGGGTAATCAATTGCGCAATGTGCCAGGTTGTCGCGGTGTAACCACCCTACGACAAGCGTCCAATTGATTTATGAGTCACGAACATAATGTGGTTCTGGGTTTTAGGGGGTGTTCCTGTTCTTATCATCGCTTATCAGGCGAACAAGTGCGTGCTTGTGTGTGTTGCGTAATCAGTCGTACTAACAACTTTGTGTATAATGTGTTTTTCATTTCGCCCCGATAAAATACAAAGTGTGCTTCGGGGGAGGGTTTTTCTGTATAAAATTTTGAATATCTGTTGTGCAGCGGTGCAGACTAAATACTACATACGCGTATCGTATCGCTAAGTGTGTCGTAATTATTTACATGTTTGTTGTCTTAAATTAATTAACTGTGCGGGTACATTTGTGAAACGTACGTACGTTTATGCATGGGTACATGAGACCGTTTTAATGACTGGTATGACGAAGGCAAATTCGATTTAAATTAACATCTTTGGTGGTAAGACGTGGTTGTAGGTTGCGACGTGAACGATATCCCAGGTGAGAATTTAATTAATTTTTTTTCGCTGGAAAACTCACAGCAAAACATCAAAAACATTTTACTTTATTATTTTATCTAAGTATTGGGAGGATTTGAAGAAATATTCAATGCTGAAAAGTGTTTAAGAACTAGTGGTCAGTAAAAAAAACTTATGTCCATTTCATCACTATGCACCGACGCTTCGTAGCCTATAAACCTTTTGGGCCATTTTGAGAGTAGTTGTGACATGGTTCAGGGTTGGTGAGGGCGAAGACAAAGCATTGCAATTTTCTCATGACTTAGAATGGCTTGGACTAGAAAGTTGGAACATATACATATGCAAATTTCCTAGAAAAAAAAATTAGCCAAAAAAAAGTTTATATTTTCATTGGCGGCAAAAGACGGTGAGACAAAAAAATTTCAATGAAAATGGTGTGTTTATATATTCACGACATTCGTTATATCTGTAATCTGTCTCTTGAACATCGAATTAATTTGATTTCTGCGTGTTGTATAAGCACCTAAACATTTTTTCAGAATTTTTAAGTATTCAACCCCTAAGGTTGTGTAAAGTAGTTGCGTACGTTTTCACGAATTCCGACATTTTTCTTAGGTCTAATGTAACACCAAACGCGCTCTTACTTCTTGGAACTTTAAAAATGAACGCCAAAAAACAATTTTTCTGCCTTCTTTCAAGCGCCTAAAATTTGATTTCAAGATTCTTAGATATTGAACCCTTTTCACGAATTTCGACATTAATCTTTGTTTGACTAAAATATCGAATTCCCTTTCACTTCTTGAAACTTCGAATATAACCGCCAATAAATCAATTTCAACATTGTTCACCTCTAAAGGGTTGTAAGGTGACTTTTACGAATTCCGACATATCTTTTGGGTCCAATGAGACACTTGGGTCAAACGAAAAACTTTTTTTTCAAATCGTCACTCTAAAGTTGTTGAGTAGATCAAAATTTTCGAATTTCAAAAATGTGTAGAAAATAGAGAATTTAAAAACTTTTATTTTCTATAAAAGTGTCGCCAGATAGATATCTTCCTTAATTTCATTTTTTCAGCACTTATTTACGATTTTGTCAAAGAAAACCCAACACACAATCGAAGTGTGATCATTAGAAAACAATTAAGTCACTTCCGTTTGAGAAATGCCATCAATTTCTTTCAAGACGCGAACACCTGACAAAAAACACGCAAAATTATCATTGACTTCGCTTTGAAATTCTTTTATTCTGTCTTATAACGAAATGAGGACAATAAGAGAGTTTTTTATTGGGAGTCAATTTTTTTTATGTTGGTGATTTTTTTTTGGAAATAACGACAACAAGCTGACAGTATGATAGCGGTCATTAGTCGCAGCCAAAAAAAATCGGACTCAATGCCTAATGGACTCTCCCTGAAAGATCCAAGGTGTCTTTACGGTAGGTAATAAATTCATGTTCATTTGCAGTGGGAAAATTCCCAGGACGCGGTCTGTCTGTTTTCTGACTTCTGACTAAATTGTACGACTTGAAATTGCGGTTGTATTTCAGGCTATGGCTGAAAATATGTACATTTTATTTGATGTCAAGATATAATTGTATGGCTTTGTTGTCCTTGTAAAAGTTACATTAAATGCCAATCGATTTACTTATTTTTTCAATTAATGGTATGCCACATTTCATCAGGAGCCCTCATTTAAGGGGTTACATCCAGTTGGCGGCCGAAAAAAAGGCGTATTTTTGTGAATTTTTCTTGGGAAAATGATTGCCGGTTTCGAACTGTTTTTTTTTCATAGTGAAGGGTATATCTTTGACTATGTTTCACAATTTTTTTATTGGAAAAAATTCACAAATGTAGCAGATATAATATATTTCCCGGACCGCTGTTCAAAAAAAGCCTTCCGCGGTGACCACTGTACTTTCCACACCAATGATCTTAAATAAAAAACCAAATAAACTAAGTTTTTTTATCGTATTATCTAGTCTTTAATCGAAGGATTTGATAAAATATTCATTTTTGAAAAAATGGTCGGCAATCGAAAGTGAAAGTCTAATTTTCGGTGAAAAATTCACTTCATTTTCCTTGATATAAAAAAAGTATGCATCGAAAAAAGAAATCGTTCGATTAAAGACTGCCTTTTGCTGTAAGAAAAAAGTGTGCAAAATTTCAAGTAAATCGGTCCACTCGTTTTTGAGATATCGTGGTCACCGATTTTGAAAAAGCCGTTTCAAGAAAAATCTATATCTGCTACATTTGTGAAATTTTTCAAAAAAAAAAAATTATCAAACATAGTCAAAGATATACCCTTCACTACGAAAAAAAAAACAGTTCGAAACCTGCAATCATTTTCCCAAATTTTTTTTTACAAAAACATGCCTTTTCTTCAGCCGCCAACTGGATGTAACCCCTTAAAAAATTGCAACATATATTTTCCAAAAATTTAAAGCGAACCTAACTATAAGCTTTTAATTATTTGCAATTAAATTATAATTTGATATATTACCAGACCTAAGATATATATCGGAATTCGTGAAAATCTATGCAACCTCATTACATCTTTTTGGGGGCTATACATCCAAAACTTCTGACATTAGTTTTTAACCTGTTACACAAAAATCCGGTTGAAGTAAAAAAAAATTGTATTTCACATCGCCTAAGATATATGACGGAACTCGTAATTCAGACGTAATCCCTTTATACCTTCTGATGTGCTGAACATAAAAAGTTATGAAATTAAATTTTAGGCGATTACATAGAAAGCGTGCAGAAATCGAAACTCACTTGCTACCTCATTAGACCTAAGAGATATAATTAAATTCGTGAAAATGTACACAGCCCAATTGTATCCTCTGGGAGGTTCGATTTCGAAAAATCGTGAAATTGATTCTTAGCGATTAAGTAAAAAGTCCACAGATCTAACAATCAGTCAGATATCTCATTTGAGGTGAGAGATATGAAGAAGATTTTGAAAACGTATTTAACTCCATTCAATATTATACTTTTCGGGATTTAACATCGTAAACATCTAAACATCGTAAAATTTAACATCGTAAAAAAGCCCTGTAAGTTGAAAGCAATTTGGTATCTCATCAGATTAAGGGGCAACACCACTGTAACAGCCTAAAAAAAGGCTCTTTTTCGACAATTTGTTTCTTAATGGGAGGAAAGGAAATAGACTAATTATATTTTGGGAAGTTAATAACCATGTATTTAAGTATACAATGAAAAAAAAATTATTGAGAAATTTTACAAAATGGCGGTACTACAGCCATTATCCCGAGGCATGTTAAATTTTAGGGGCTTTGCGGCACGCACTTTAACTTACGTTGAACCTAGCACAAAGAAAAAAAACCCACCGAATCTTCATGAGTATAGCTAGAGAAACACGTACGGGAATTTTGAAATATTAAGTTTTGAGTGATTGGCGAGTTTTTGAATAATTTTATTTAATTTTCGACCAAAAACAAGACAGGTATTTGCTAATAACTATTTTTCAAATCAACGTATCGAAAATCCCGTACGTGGTTCTCTTCGGTGTTTTTCCTAACTATGTAACGGCTTCTGCTAGAAAGTTAAAACTCGGTGTGTATATGTAAATCAACTAGAAGTAGAAGTAATTTGGACTAAAAAAAAATACGAATGTTTATTGGAGTCAAATTGGAATGCATATATTTTAACTTATAATTTTCGTCACATCTACTAGGTCTTCCAAAACATTGAATTCACTTTTATTCTACGGATTCTTCATATGAATACCTAGAAAGTGTTTTCAAGATTTTTTCAAAATTGACCCCTAAGGGGGTGTAAAGTGATTGCGTACTTTTTCATAAATTATTTCATATCTCTCAGATCCGATCAGATTTTCACTTCCACGGGCTTGTTCTTTTTCATAGGTTTTCAGTCACATAGTAACCTACACCGCATCTCAGAATTGAACGCGTTCGTAACTTCTGCCTGAAAAATAATAAAGTTACGCCCAGATTGTTGACAGATTTTTTTAAATAATTTATTCATTTATTCTCCACATCGACCTTCCATTCGAAAAACCTATTTAACTTCGTCAAATCCAATATCTAAGATTCTTAGCTGCGTCTACCCACCTGCTTTTATTCTTCGAAGGAAATTGAATTTTCCTTCAAGATTCTTTCTTATAATCCGAAAATTTCCTTAGATAGTGCGTGCTAAAGTCTCGAAATCAGGATATCCAAAAAACTTCCGAGAACTGAGACCTATTACCTCATTAAATTTCTCGCGTGTTTCCAGACCCAAAAAGGACCGGGCTCAATTTCAATCGAATCAAGAAGTTGAGTAGAATTTTCACTGAAAAAAAAAAAACCTTGCAAACGCCATGATTAATTACCTCTGAATGACAGGGACTTGAAACTCGCGATTGACAAGCAATCAGGGTCCTGTTTTTTCCCTCCCGGTGAGCAGTTGGTTATTGTTTTTATACAATGCCCGGGGGTTGCCAGTCTGGCAATATGCCCGTGCTATGAACACGTGTATAGCAATTTATCGACATTATATTCAATGGTTGGTTGAATTTAATTTGATCACAATGTCGCATCGTATTGAAAATTAAATATGCAACCAACCTGATGGAGATTCATGCTAATTGCCTCCTTCGTTTGGGCACTCCTTTATCTCTGTGGCAAAATAGTCGGCCGAATAAAATTAAAGGTTACACAGCTGAACAAATCTTAACAGAAAAGTAAATATTTCTTGGAATTTGAAGTGGATGCGCAACCGATTTTTTTGAACTTCAAATTAGGTTGAATGATTGAAGTAATTAAGAGTGATAAGTACTCCACATTTGTTCAAAAAATTAAATAATAATAATTAATAATTAAAATAAGATTCATATCATCCTTTTATTACGTCTATACATCAAAATTAACATTTTTGAATCGAATGGGGACACAAAGCTTTTGACAGAAATGAATTTCAGTTCACTACGAAAACAGCGAGAAGACCCTTCGTCTACTATACACTAGCAATTAATCTGGTAATGTCAATGGCAACGGCAATATTGCCATATACAGTGTAGATGCATCAAATACGTATGGAAATATTGCTCTTAACATTGGCCATGGTAATCATTGCCATGCCAATTTTGAGAGCAATATTACCCGAAAACACATCGTTTGCTTCACAACTTGATACTTCGAATTAACTCACTAAAATTAAAATTGCCTTTCAATCAAATGTCAATTGATCAAAATATTATCATTGCCATTGTCAGATGAATTTCCAGTTTAGTCGATTTGAAAATGTAGAGCTGGTGGTGAATGGAATCGCAATTCATTGTCAAATGAAGCAATTAAAAGAACTCATGCGATATTTTGTTGTACGATCCTAGATCGTTTCTGATAATTCGTTATTTCTGCATTTCTTTGCTGATAGTTGTTCTTATACGACATATTTCAGGGTCTTTATTGGAATGTACCTTTAATAAAGGTTATGCAATACCATCATCTGGAACACGTAGAAATTTAGTTGATAAATTCTGAATCTCTGTTTTTGACACACTTCTCTATTTCACCAGGAAAATAGAATATTTTTTTAGGATATTTTTTTTTAGATATCCTTGTACTCAAGGTTTTTGAGATGCTTTTGGAAACGACATTCGGAATCAATGTGGAAGCAAGATGCTGTCAGGTGTAGACACAGACCTACACGAGGTAGTGAGGTCTATAGATTCTAGATTGGAGTACAAGAAATATGGCTCTAACGGCTTTCCTGGATATAGAATGAGCTTTCAACAACATGACAGTGGAAGCAATTAGGGTAGCGTTATATAGCACACGACTCTTCTGAATACCAGAATTGTGAGTGCTAATATGGGGCAAATTTTGAAGTAAAAGTTTGGGGGTAAATTTTACGCAGAAATCAAGGACAAGAACTTCTGAGCTACTTAAACTATATTATAAATTCTATTATAAATTTTCAGTGATTCGGACGAGCTATGCTCTGTTACTAGCCAAGTCACAGATTTCTTGGTGAGAATGGAATTAGAGCCGTGAGAATGGAACTTCATAAGAATTTTGGCAAGGTCATTGTAATTCCCCAATCTTGGAAGATCGTGCCATCAATGAGGTAATTGCCTCGAATCAGTCCGGCTCGACGGATCACTTTCATTCTGCGAAGTAAATTCAGAAAGGAGTTGCTTTTTAATTTTTTAATTGAGGCTTGCATTCATCGTTTTTCTTTAATCCTTGAGGATTTGTACTAGTGATGGGTGAAAGCTGTAATCTATCCGGATGGACGGATCATATTTGATTTCTAAAGCAGTCCAGTAAGAAAGTCTTGTAGATAAGAATTGAATTGTCATATCGAATTCACATCGGCTTTTTAATTGTTCCCCAGCACGTGGGATCTGACTTCATCATCTTTCGATTTACTACGCCAGACAGAAATAGAACTCGAAAAACGATATATAGCTGAAAATTCCTAAGTACATTAGTATTTTCAATCAAAAACTACTCCAACCTACAGGTTGGAGTTTGCCGTTGAAATGAGACTCAGATCAATCTGGATCGACGGACCATAATTCAATTTGCATAAAACACATAATTCTAAAATATGTGAAATTGTTTCTTTTCTGTCATCATTACCTTTTTAAAATTTCAATTCAATAAAATGTCGTTAGCCAACGAAGCAATTAAGGAGATTGCTTTTTGCTGATTATTTCGCATCAACAATGAATAAAATGTTATCTAATGGAAAACAAGCAAGTGAAGTGAAGTGAAGTACCTCCATCAACAAAATAAAAACATATTTTCTTTCTGGTTCCCTTTCACACCTTCTCTCAGGAAAGGTATTTGAATAAATTCCGTTGAGAACATTCTTTCCACAACTTCGAGAAACGTTGCCACTTAACTATAAAAGGCTTGCAAAATAAAAGAGTTATTGTTTCTGAAATTGTTTGGAACCCACCATCCCATACTGAGTGGGCTTAAAAAAAACTCTAGACAGTAAGCAAGAACTTGAAGGATTTTCCGATTTTTATCCCCATGTTTTTATTCCTTGGTGGTGTTTTATCAAACAGAAGGAAAAAAACTGAAATACAGGCAACAAATGTAAATCCTTGGTTCATATAATTCCCCGGGAGCATATTCGCCAAGTTAAAATCACTGAGGCAGAAAAAAAATTTTCGTCCGAAAACCAGCTTCGTGATCCCATGCGAATAAAAAATTATTCAGTTCAAGGAACGGGTGGGATGAGGGTTGTGTTTCGGTTAATTTTCCAGTCCAGGAATCCATTTTACTTTCCGTATATACCTTCGGATAATTTATGAAAATCTTCGGAAAAAAAAGGTAAAAGGATGCAGGTATCCGTTACTATCATCAAGCGCAACATAAACCCAACTTACTGTGCAAATTGAAAGCTTAGGGGATGTTTTTTCCGTTTCTAGAATTTCAATCAAAAAGAACTTAGTGTCCTTTATTTCATTTAGATATTTTCTTGATCGATTTTATTTTTGGTCGATTTCAATTCGGAAAAACTGTGATTAAGTCTTCAATCGAATGTCGCTAAGGATTAAATTTTCGAAATGAAAGTATTCTTTACAATTTGTGTGAGTACTTTTTTAACGAAATTTTCAGTTCGAGATGGATGAAATTCTACTGAGCTTACGAGGTATTTCTGCTCCTTTTTTAGCCGTTTTGGTCAAGGAGTTGTTTATTTCGGTAGGTCCTGGTTTATGGCATCACGTGACCAAATCTACTTTGGCTTTTTATTCGTAAAAAAATGTTTCATCGTTTCTTACTGCCTGGTATGTTTTTCTCAGGCTTTATTAGTGCTCCGTAGATAGGTATTCCTTTGATGAAATGCGTAAATTAATGAAGAGATTATCCATTAAAGTTGGACTGGACAACGAGATAAGTATCCGCAATTTCTACGCAGTAAAGTGGTTGCAATTACGTCGCAATTCCATCATAATAGCTCAGCAATTACGAGGTTGTTATGGCCTTGAATATGCTTCATTTTATGTTTATGTGGCAAATGTAACAAGGATAATAAGCTCCAAGTATAAAACTCTAAAGTCCAAAAATTTTACATTCATAATCCACATTTTCTGGAAATAAACATTGTAGGAAAACATCAGCCATATTTAAAATTGGATTTCTCTCAAACATATTTTTACGATCGGTAAATTAACTAATTTAGTTATAGCATCAAAAATCGTGATTCACTTTATGAAGGTTATCAAGATTTATGGTTGCGTCAATACTATCCCTAAATCACAGGATTTAAATGTGCACATAGAAATGGTTTACAACAAGATCTTGTTCGTGATCTTCGACTGAATCGAATTTCGAGTTGAGTGAAAAGCTTTATGGCTCAGAAGTCATAGTTTGACTTTTGGAGGCGGTATAGTGAAGTCCGAGACTTCAATGGCGAAACTGGAAAAGAGGATTTAGTGTGGAATGAGGAAAAGACTTTCAAAACTCTCCAACTTAACCAAAACTTACCTACTTATACGAATCATTGCCAAACGTAAAATACCTACATATAATAATAAGCTGCAATCCTTACAAGGCAATAAGAGATTCAACGACCTTTCTCCATCTCTCCGCTGTCGTATTCAATTGCCAGACATAAAGTTTGATATTAATTCTCCGAAGGGTAGTTGCCAAGATTATTCTATGGCCGACAAAAGAAAACAACCTCATATCATTCCTTGCGAATTCTTAAACGAACTCCTCTCCATATTTTGATCAAGTATACGAACATAACGAGCTGAATAAATACCAGAAGAAGGAATGAAATCTTCTATAGTTTAATAAAGTATAAGATGGCAGACTCTGCTTAATAAATGACCCGAACAACGAAAAGCTTTTCGCAGTAAGAGAAAAATTCATTAGATAAAGTGATTTGCAATAATTTTTCGAATTATACCGATAATTTAATCTGAATTTATCACGTAAGCAAAACGGTGAGAGGTTGAATTTTGTTTTCCGGAAATTTTGCCAATCAATTAAACTTGAATATTCGATTTTATTATTGCTTACCCTACAATAAATCTAGCTGAATTTCAGAAAGGCTGCAATGAAAAAAAATTAACTACTTATACTCAAAATACTCAATGGTGATCCCGATCTAATAACAAAAATGCTTGGTTGATTTTATCTTACTGATCTTGCAGCCTGGAGCATAGCATAACATAGTAAAGTAACAGCCTTGGTGTGGTGAAATCCTCTTTTTCCCCTCCCTCCATGCTCTCACCCTCCTCCTCAACTACGAGAAACGAAAATTCGAATTTCTGATTGCTCAATTTTATCTACGAGCTACGAGTAATTGGGTCAAGGTTATGTGAAATTCTCTTGAGATATAAAAATTGAGTTACTTGAAGATTTTTTTAAAACCACCTTAAATGTTCAGAAGATATCGTAGTCCACATCCCCACCATCTCCTCCTCATATAAAAAGGATTGTCTTGTGCTATTTATGCTCTTAGTAATCCTACGAAACTAATTTCAATTTATAGTTTGTGGAAATAAAATAAATAAAAAAAAAAAAATAATAATAAAAAAAAAAAATAAGAAGATTTTTTTAAAACCACCTTAAATGTTCAGAAGATATCGTAGTCCACATCCCCACCATCTCCTCCTCATATAAAAAGGATTGTCTTGTGCTATTTATGCTCTTAGTAATCCTACGAAACTAATTTCAATTTATAGTTTGTGGAAATAAAATAAATAAAAAAAAAAAAATAATAATAAAAAAAAAAAAATAAAATAAAATAAATAAAATAAATAAAATAAATAAAATAAATAAAATAAATAAAATAAATAAAATAAATAAAATAAATAAAATAAATAAAATAAATAAAATAAATAAAATAAATAAAATAAATAAAATAAATAAAATAAATAAAATAAATAAAATAAATAAAATAAATAAAATAAATAAAATAAATAAAATAAATAAAATAAATAAAATAAATAAAATAAATAAAATAAATAAAATAAATAAAATAAATAAAATAAATAAAATAAATAAAATAAATAAAATAAATAAAATAAATAAAATAAATAAAATAAATAAAATAAATAAAATAAATAAAATAAATAAAATAAATAAAATAAATAAAATAAATAAAATAAATAAAATAAATAAAATAAATAAAATAAATAAAATAAATAAAATAAATAAAATAAATAAAATAAATAAAATAAATAAAATAAATAAAATAAATAAAATAAATAAAATAAATAAAATAAATAAAATAAATAAAATAAATAAAATAAATAAAATAAATAAAATAAATAAAATAAATAAAATAAATAAAATAAATAAAATAAATAAAATAAATAAAATAAATAAAATAAATAAAATAAATAAAATAAATAAAATAAATAAAATAAATAAAATAAATAAAATAAATAAAATAAATAAAATAAATAAAATAAATAAAATAAATAAAATAAATAAAATAAATAAAATAAATAAAATAAATAAAATAAATAAAATAAATAAAATAAATAAAATAAATAAAATAAATAAAATAAATAAAATAAATAAAATAAATAAAATAAATAAAATAAATAAAATAAATAAAATAAATAAAATAAATAAAATAAATAAAATAAATAAATAAATAAAATAAATAAAATAAATAAAATAAATAAAATAAATAAAATAAATAAAATAAATAAAATAAATAAAATAAATAAAATAAATAAAATATATAAAATATATAAAATAAATAAAATGTGTTACAGGAGTGACTAGTGGATACAGGGTGACATGGAACCTTTATTTGTGATATCTAAAGGCATATATAAAGTGAGTGATTCATGTAAACAAATCAATCACATCAGCCTTAATTTCTGGAATTTCCTTGATTTTTTGATACCAAAAGAGTCAATAGAATTGAAAATATTTATAATAAGGAAAATTCTTGAACTCGTATAATAAGCTTTCACTCCAACCGTATAGTCCCTTGCCGCCAAGCAGAATATTCCAAGCAAACAAAAATATTTGTTCAGGAAAAGCACTTCCATCGTAACATGGGCAAGTAAAACAAAGAATATGTTAAGACGAGTTTATAATCCTCCCAGTACTGTAGCAGTATCCGCACGAACCTTGTAAGTCTCTCGTCGCCTCAAGGGATAATATCTTCGTCGAATACGCATCATGTCTAGAAATCCGTCAGAATCTTGACATAAATTTCATATTAAGACCAAAAATCATTCATCCTTAAGATGCTGTAAAATCCGGACAACATGGACCCTTTTCTTGTATGAGTCCTGTCAACTCATCATTTTAGAAATGATGGCGATATAAACAAAAACGTTTCGTTCTCGTGGAAGACACTTTTTATCCCCATGAAATTTTTTTTTTTACGGGATTTCAACAGCTCCCTCCAACTCTGGAAGCCTTACACAAAAACATCATTCGCAAATATTTTCGCCAACAAGTCGTAAAGAAGGACATTGAGGAGTTTGGGATGGACAGAAAAGTTGGCTGTGAAATAAATTCTTGAAAAAAGCGATGATTTGTGGCTTTATCGTATTTGTGATTTTTTTGAGGGAAGTTTTAAGAAAAAGGGTTTTGCACATCGACCGTATTCAAAATAAAATATGAACTTCATTGAATTAAATGTCGTGCAAAATGATCTTATTCATTTAAAAGTTATATTAAAGACCTGACTAAATCCTGCCTGTGGGTGAAGATAATAAAGATTTGAACCTACTGTCGTCCAAAGAAATTTTTCAATTAAATGACATCAAAAACACGCTATTGCCTCGAGTAAATTTTTATTAAAATAAAATTCAATCCGAATTCTTCTAGCAATATTTTATGTTATTCTTCGTATTTTACCCTTAAAATGGTACGAAAAGAAATCACACAGAGTGGTGAAATAATTCTTTTCATATTTTTCACACCTTTGAAAAATGAAGAGCTGTGTTTGAAAAAATGGAAGAATATTTCTATGAAAACTACATAAAAGACTACTTGAATTTTACCTGATTTTATTCCTGAGCTTCCGAACCGTGACAAGTTGTAATTCGAACTGGGAAATTCTTAGATTTGTTCATTGGAAATCATTCATGGTACATACTACGAATTTTAAAACCTTTTTTAATTTAATTAATGCAGCGAAACTTTAAAAGATGAACAAATAGCTTCATACTTCGTCGCATTTTGCAATTACTTCTGTCCATCCGCCATAGCCGGTCGCAAGCCCAGGTTGAGATAAGGAGGAGCGAGTGAACACATCCTGAATGGCCAGGAACACCAGTGCGTCTCAGGAAGTAGGTCTAAAAACCGGTGTAGTTGGACTCGCGGCATAGCTGTGAGAACTCCAGCACACCATAACCGAAAGTTGTTCACACGTCTATGTACTATAGACCTGGTCCTCCAGGTTGGGGGTTGGGCGATGGGTTAACAACCCATCCCCGGAAAAAAACCTATTGTTCCGAAAGCAGGACTACAGCCTCGGAAAAGATTGGATCAACGGCAACGACTCTGGCAACGCATTAAGGACTACTCTTTTGGATCTTGGAACGTTCGCTCCCTTTACAGAACAGGTGCACTGCGAGAGCTTCTTCAAGAAGTTTCAGGATACAACATCAACATTCTGGCGGTCTAAGAAACGAGATGGCTTGGCAGTGAGGTTAATGACTTGCGGACACACACAATACTAACCAGTGGAAAAGCTTCGGGAAGCAGGGAATTTGGAGTAGCTTTCGTGGTAGATACCAAATTTAAGAACTTAATCACCGACTTCAAACCCGTAAACGAAAGATTGTGTGCGATCCGCATAAAAACAAAATTTTTCAATGTATGGCTGGTAAACTGTCACGCTCCAACAGAGGAAAAGGATGACGCAGTGAAGGACATTTTTTACAACACCCTAGAACAAACATTTGACTCTTTACCATCTAACGACATAAAGATACTTCTAGGAGACTTCAATGCTAAAGTTGGGCAAGAGGAGACACATAGAGGAACCACAGGAAGGCACAGTCTCCATAACACCACCAATGACAATGGACAACGTCTAATCGACTTCGCTACCAGCAAAAACTTAGTTGTAAGCTCAACATGCTTCCCCCATCGCAACATTCTTAAAAGAACGTGGTCATCTCAGGATGGTCGCACTTTCAATCAAATTGACCACGTTCTGATCGAGAGAAGGGCTGCGACCAGCATTCTAGACGTAAGATCTTTTCGCGGAGCAAACTGCGACTCCGACCACTATCTCGTAAAAGTGAAATATCGATGTCGAGTGACATTATGCGGGTACTCCAAAAAGGGCAGGACACCCAAATTTGACATCGATAAACTAAAGGACGAGACTGTCGCGTCAGCCTATAAGTCAGCGCTACAAAATCACTTTGAAGCATCACGAACTGACTAAGTGACAACCATCGATCAGTGGCGGTCATACGGGGGGGGGCCATGGGGGCCATGGCCCCCCCCCCCTAACAGATTTGTCACCCGTAATTACTTTATCACGTCTGCTTTAAATAAAAATTATATGAGACTATTAGATTAATAGATACACTTAATAAAGTATAATGCGCTTAATAAAGTATAATACAATTAAATCTGATTTTTTCTTATGCCTTTCTTAAATCTTCTTTTGTCTTTTGTCTCCTAATTGAAAAGATATAATATTTGGGTTTAGTTTTTAGGTACTGCTCGAAACTAATTTTGAAAAATTTGGATTTGGATTATGCTTGGATAGTTTTCATTATGTGTTCTAATAATTTTCCTATATTTGGATGAATTTGAAATCTACTCAGGTAAAAAGCTAATCACTCAATTGAAATTTTTTTAATTTTTTCACAACACCCATCGCAATGGCTCGAACAAGTGTAAAAAAACACGTTTTAAGTTTCATCTCGAAAATATATGAGTAATACGTGTCTCAAGAACCTCAAAGAAACCAAAATTGTACATATATGTGTAAGATTCCGTAAACACCCAAGATATCGACATAGGGTCTATATAGTATCATTATGTGGATGAAATAACTCTAAATATATAGGTGGTTGGTGTACTATCAAAAATGCCATCGATGCTTAAATTCAGAAATTGAAGTTTTTCTTGAAAAGTAAATTTTTGTGCGTAACTTTGTAACGGCAAACGATACGAAGCTTGTGACATCACTAGATGATCAATGTTATGAGAAAAAGAAAAAAGTCCTTCAGTAAGGTCGAAAATGATGATTTTTAACATTTTATCAATAATCCATTATAGCTCTTATGTAGTACTTAGTGAAGGACTTTCTGAACCACTTTTTCTTTCTATAACATAATATTAAGTATTAGAAAACAGATATTTTTGTTCACTATACTAGCTTCGTATTATTAACCATTATCAAAATACAGTCGAAACCGATTGAATATAAAAAACTCCACTTTCTCATTACGACCATTAGATGGTATTTCCAATGGTATATAACCCATATCCGAGTATTTAAAATTACAATCATCCCCAGATTAATATTATTTGGCCGTTTTGTCAATACATCGGGACTCATTTTTCGGAATCTCAATTTTTTTTTCTGATCAGGGTGAAACTTAAAACATATATTTTTTACACTAATTAGGACCATAATAAGAAGTACTACAATAATACAAATAATAGTCACTAAACAGCTCTAAAATTATCTTTCACCAGAACTACTTGTATAAAATATTATAAAATTTCAAATTGCATGATAATGCAAGCTTTCAACTTTTGTTCATTCAATTTAAATTTTCTCCTTTCCAAAAGTTAACTCTTACAATATAAATTAGTAACATCATCATCATAATCGTTGTAAAACAAATGTTTTCAGAGCGTTGTAAACGCTTTTCTAAATTTCAAAATCTACTTGTAGTCCATTAATCAGAGACAAAATTTCAGTAAATATCGGAAAAAAAAGAACACGAAATGTTTTGGCGTAGTTAGGTTCTAATGATGGAGTAGAATAGGGAATCACAGTTTTAGACCAAAATTTGATATGGCGTGTGCCCGAAATATTGAATTTTCTGTTTTGTCGATTTGTAGCCGTATTTTGCATTTCTCGCTAAAAATGATAAAACCAAATTTATAGAAAATTAAATTTTCTATCTCTTTTACATGAACAACTTTATTGTAAAGTAATTATTTATTGCGTTATTAAGCGTAAAGTGCAAAAAATTAGGAGATTGTCCCAGTTTTATAAACTTTTCGACCATTTCTATTAAAAATAGATGGCATATTTACATGGCAAAGTTGTAGAGGACTAAATTCCCTACAAGTTTTGCATACATCAGTTTTTCGTACAACGAACGGATCACGAGCTGGAGCACGGTAAACACACAAGCATAGTCCAGTAATCAGAGACAAAATATCAGTAAATAACGGAAATAAATGAAAGGCGAAATGTTTTGACGTGGTTAGGTTCCAATGATAGGGTAGAATAGGGAATCACAGTTTTACACCAAAACTTGTTATGGCGTGTGCCCGAAATTTTGAATTTTCTGTTTTGTCGATTTGTAGCCGTATTTTGCATGTCTCGCTAAGAATGGTTAGAACCAAATTTACAGAGAATTCAACTTTCTATCCCTTTTATCTGGACAACTTTTTTCTAAAATCATCAATTATTGCTAATAATAAGCTTAAAGTGTAAAAATTTGGAGATTATCCCAGTTTTTTAAACTTTTCGACTATATTTATTAAAAATAGGTGACATATTTACATTGCAAAGTTGTAGAGGACTAAATTCCCTACAAGTTTCGTAAACACCAGTTTTTCGTAAAACGAACGGATCACGAGCGGGAGCACGGTAAACACACTGGCATGGCGAAATATGTAGCGTAAATACGTGCACAAATGCCCCGAACAATCAACTCGACGATCTGATCCAGTCAGATGAAATATGTGCACTGAAGAAAACGAGGGGCATTTATGCACGTATTTACGCTACATATTTCGCCATGCCAGTGTGTTTTCCGTGCTTCGGCTCGTGATCCGTTCGTTGTACGAAAAACTGGAGTAAACAAAATTTGTAGGGAATTTAGTTGTCTACAACTTTGTCAATATGTCATTTTTTTTAATAGAAATGGTCGAAAAGTTTAAAAAACTGGGACAATCTCCTAATTTTTTGCACTTTACGCTTAATAACGTAATAAATAATGATTTTACAAAAAAGTTGTTCAGATAAAAGAGATGGAGAATTTAATTTTCTATAAATTTGGTTTGCACCATTTTTAGTGAGAAATGTAAAACACGGCTACAAATCGATAAAACAGAAAACTCAATATTTCGGGCACACGCCATATCAAATTTTGGTCTAAAACTGTGATTCCCTATTCTACCCTATCATTGGAACCTAACTACGTCAAAACTTTCGTGTTCTATTTTTTTCTTTAAGAATTCCTAGATTTACTGGACTATTGCCAAAATTATGCGATTTAATCAGGCATGTGATACTGCTTATGAAGTTATAATAATTGAAAATAGTTATAAAGAATTTCCGACTTTTCAAAATTTTTAAATTACTGCACCAATACAGTAGCTACTGAACTTCAATGGCCCCCCCCCCCTTGGAAGAGTAATATGACCGCCACTGCCATCGATCAAGAGTGGACACAGTTGAGAGATGGAATCAGAACGACAGCAGAAAAGGTCATTGGATTAAAACCCCAGCAGAAACATAATGACTGGTTCGATGATGAGTGTAGTGACGCAATAACGAAAAAGAATGAAGCTTACAAGGCGTACATTGAAAGACCGACGAGAGCCAAAAAGGAAGGATACGACGAGCTTAGGCGATTATCAAACAAAATCTGCAGACGAAAGAAACGAAAACACAACAATGACATAATTATAAACCTAAATACTGACATGAAGTCACATAATCTACGATCCGCATATACTGCCGTCAAACAAATAAGACAAGGCTATAAGCCACGAACAAACCTCTGTAAAGACAAGGAAGGAAATATCCTTAGTGACGCAGAACAAATTAAACAAAGATGGGTTGAATACTTTAAAAAGCTGCTGAACCCTAACAGAGTGACGACCACCGACCCAATTATAACATCAAGTGCACCATCGGATGAGCAGACATCAACTACGGTACCCACTATCGGAGAAGTGGAAGCAGCCCTGCGCGACCAAAAAATACATAAATCACCCGGAGTCGATGCAATACCAGCAGAGCTCCTAAAGGGAGGTGGTCCGTACCTCGCCAATCTCCTACACAAAATCGTGACAAAAATTTGGATTGAAGAAAAAATACCCGACGACTGGCGCCAGAGCATTATATGTCCAATCTACAAGAAAGGAGACAAACTGCGATGTGAAAATTACAGAGGCATATCATTGTTGTGTACGTCCTACAAAATACTGACGAAAGTAATTCATAATCGATTAAAGCCTTATACAGAAAGTATTATCGGCGAATACCAAGGTGGTTTCAGAACCGGACGATCTACTATTGACCAGATATTCTCAGTCAAACAAGTGCTAGAAAAATGCTGGGAGTATAACATTGACGTGCACCAGATCTTCGTGGACTTCAAACAGGCATACGATAGTATAGACCGTATTGTACTATATAAAATAATGCTCGACTTTGGAATCCCATCAAAACTCGTCCGATTAACAAAAATGACTGACACTGAATCCCAAGTAAGGATACAAAACGAGCTAACCCAAAGCTTCCGAACAGAATCCGGCCTGAAGCAGGGAGATGGACTCGCTCCCATGCTCTTCAACCTTGCCCTGGAATATGTCATCAGAAAGGTACCCGTTGATACCAGAAGTACCCTACTAATCAAGTCCACTCAACTAGTGGTGTACGCGGATAACGTAAACATCATGGCCAGATCTGTTCCAGACGCAAAGGAAATCTTCTACTGTCTAGACTCAGCAGCAAAGGAGGTCGGGCTAAGGGTCAATGAGAGTAAGACCAAGTTCATGACCCAAACAAGAAGAAACGCGCCAACTAGACAAAATATGACCTTGGGGGACTACAACCTGGAGAATGTGGATCATTTCTCATACTTGGGATCACACCTTGTAAGAGACGGCAACGAACGGGACGAAGTAAATCAACGGATCACACTAGCAAATAAGGCATATTTCACGGTTCTCCCGATCTTAAAATCGAAAAAAGTGCACAGGCTGAGCAAACTTCGCATATACAAGACCATAATAAGACCTGTGCTACTATATGCAAGTGAAACGTGGACTCTCACCCAAGCGTCTGAAAAATCAATAGACGCTTTTGAACGACGAATTCTTAGAAGAATTTTGGGACCAGTAAGAGAAGGCACTGAATGGCGTATTCGGTACAACAACGAGTTGTATAACATCTATGACGACCCAGCCGCATCGACTCTTATAAAATTCCGTAAGCTGCAATGGGCAGGTCATGTGGAGCGAATGGAGGACGGAAGAATTCCCAAGCGCACATTGAAAGGTAGAGCCCATGGCAAGCGACCGGTGGGAAAACCGCGAAAAAGATACGAGGATTCAGTTGACGCAGATTGCAAATCGCTTCTTAGATGCACAAACTGGAGGACGCGGGCGCTGAACCGAGATGACTTCAGACAATGTATCCTGCAGGCCCTGGCCTGATTTGGGCTGTCGCGCCATTGATGATGATGAAATCCTGCCTGTGGGTGAAGATAATAAAGATTTGAACCTACTGTCGTCCAAAGAAATTTTTCAATTAAATGACATCAAAAACACGCTATTGCCTCGAGTAAATTTTTATTAAAATAAAATTCAATCCGAATTCTTCTAGCAATATTTTATGTTATTCTTCGTATTTTACCCTAAAAATGGTACGAAAAGAAATCACACAGAGTGGTGAAATAATTCTTTTCATATTTTTCACACCTTTGAAAAATGAAGAGCTGTGTTTGAAAAAATGGAAGAATATTTCTATGAAAACTACATAAAAGACTACTTGAATTTTACCTGATTTTATTCCTGAGCTTCCGAACCGTGACAAGTTGTAATTCGAACTGGGAAATTCTTAGATTTGTTCATTGGAAATCATTCATGGTACATACTACGAATTTTAAAAACTTTTTTAATTTAATTAATGGAGCGAAACTTTAAAAGATGAAAAAATAGCTTCATACTTCATCGCATTTTGCAATTACTTCTGTCCGAGCGAATGCCCCATTTTCTTAAGGACAGTTGTTTGAACATTCAAATAATAAATTTCACCACGGTCCAGTTTTATGACGTTGACTGTAGAACTTGAGTAAACACCGGTAGATAAAGATAAAAAGCCCTATAAAAGGCACGTCCACCATCAACATATATTCCGAAAGGTAAGTATTTTAAATCTATAGCAAACGGAAACTTTTGAGACTTGTTTTCACGCTGCTTCAGGTGGGGCCTTTTTCAAAGGCAGTACGTTTCAACTCTCGTTCACGAAAATCAAAAATCTCCAACTTTTTCATTCCCTCTAAACGAGTGAAATTTCCACTGAACAAGATCACCTAACTAGATCAAATATTCCTGATCGTTTACATTGATCCGTCGAGCCGGATCGAAGTTCAAACAATCCATTGTTCTTTTTTTAGCTCGTTGCCAAAAATTTCAAATAATATTAACAAATACCAAAATACTTTGTCCATAGACTGCCAACGTAATGGTTCCATTTTTGTATTGTATGGGCTATTTATTGATCGGCGTCTATTCTTGGAAAAAAATCCGAAGCGAGACCTGCAGTATTAAAGTCGCGTTAAGCGCGCAACGAAATTATAAAATTTACCACCGAAGCGACGCGCGCACTGGTTACACTCACTAACATCGCTATATGCGCGTCGCGCTCATAAATGGAAGCTCCTTCTACCGGGTGCTGTGATAGGTTAAAAATTTCGTTATACTTGGCAACTAAGTTAAGTCCTTCGCTCAAATAAAGGGACTTTGCAGAAATAAATTGAGCGAAAAAGATTTCTGGCGTTTGTGAATACGAATTTATCTCGAAAATTCATTCTCATACCCAAAGAACTATTTACATTGGCATGATCAAATATTTGCGATGGAAGCAAACTTGAAACTCCAGACAGTTACTAGAGAAATCATTTTTGGTTGGGAAATTTTCAAACTGATTTTTCGTTTTTTTTTAATTAAAAAAGTAAACGGCTGCTGAAATCTGGAACGTATTTATAAAACATTTTAAATTTATATGTGACCTAAATTAAATACTAATAAATAAATTAAAATAAATCTGATAAGAGGAAAGAGTTCCGCTAAATAGGTTTACTGGAATATCGAATTCTATTTTACTTATATATATATTTATATAAAATACATATGAGCTTCTCAGGTAAAAGCGTGGAATATGCTTCAGATTTTTTAAAAAAATCAATCCTTAGGGGGTTCAAAGGTGTTTTGAACCCCTATGGAGGTTCAAAGGGGTTGAATTCTGTTGAACCCCTGGGAATGTTTAAAGATGTTGAAGTCTATTGCACACCGACTTTAATCACATTTCAAACTTTGCAATAAAAATAATAACGCTTTTTTTTCCCAGGAACGGCTCAGGACAGAAATGTGAATTTTTTTCAAATCTTAAAGAAGTGGAACATGTTTAAAATGAAAACAGTCTTTTTCCAGTTAATATTTGCAGTCTGATTATGGTCGGAATGTGGCATAAAAATTAACCGGATGCCTTTTATGTTTCGATGCTAGGTCAGTGAGTAAGAACCACCTGATATAGAGATAGATGGAGATGAACGCTACTATGGCTAGCAACTTTAATTAGATGAGGCCTAAGCCAATGTGAGCATGACAAAGTGAAAAATCAGCTCTGAAAAAGGGGTGAGCACTAAAACTACTACGTCATTCGGTTGGCAAGATTTTTACCCTATTCCAGGTTTAAGCTTATTGTTGTAAAGGGTTGCTATACTTTTGTACCTATACCGTATATGCAAATATGAAACACAACTCTTAACGTTATTTTTCCTCGGGGGAACGCCATGAAAAAACGATCGCTTCAACGTAAGAACAAAAGAAGGCATCAATTAGGATTGGGAAAAAAGTGACGATAAAACAGGGCACCATTAAAATCATTTTTCCCATATAAGACATCCCGAAAAAGGTTAGAAGCTGTAATGATCGGGCAGAACTGTATTTTATTTCTGTCGTTAAACTATATCATCGACCTCCTGGATTTCACTTTTCCTTTATCCCGGATTTAACGAGCCTCTTGTTTAGTGTATTCTCTTGTTCACAGGACATGGCTCAATGTCGAACACAGCTGTGTTTCTTGACCTCAGGATGAGCCTCCTACGTTATCCTGTCTAATAAAATCCGATTGGAACAAGACACCCATCCGAGCAAGGTGCTTTTATCTCTTCGTTGTGCTAATGTAACTCATGAGTTTAGTCAACCATTTAAAGCACTCTTATTCCCCATAGCAGGGATGAAGTTTGACATGGACATGTTTGCTCTACACGTGACCTCAGCTCAGGAATCCGCAGGTCAGACGATTAAAATAATTCTCTCTCATCAGGCTTGATGTGCACCGACTAATTGGAACAAAAACCATACGTTCGGATCTACCTGAAGCGAATTGCTTGAATTTTGTCTCATTAACGATGCCGTCGTTCAGAAATTCATCCCCCTAGTTGCCGAATAACTACCCTAACCCGGGGCTAAAAAAACAGCCACCAAACAGTTTATTTTGGGGCATTAATTCGAAGGTATACCTAATCCCTAGATCTAGGATATAGCAACTTGAATGGATGTACCTGAGGTAGAGCGTTTTTTGGCTGTCCTTGCCCAGGCAATGTGTCGTTTCACAGGCTGAAACAGCCAACGTGAGAGCTTCTGCCTTAAGTAAGTTTTATCAAGTGATTTATATGGTGAACACCTTTCTACAAACTGCAGATGTTTGGATAACGTCCAATTGTCTAAAGCGTTTTTTGTCAGGAGTTAATGGATTGGTCACTACATTTTTACTGGGAGGATGAACTAACGCTGTTAGTAAAATTACGAACATATTTTTCGAGGTAATTTTGGAGACAAAATCGTGAAGTTAAATGCCAGTTCATTTTGGATAAGGTGAGACTGACACGTACCAAAATGTTAGCAATAGATAGTTCTGGGAATTTACGGGAAGAAGGTATTTTCCAGGCTCGTACGCAAAAAGGATGTTCTCGTTAAAAAAAATGCACTGCATCAAACCATGTAAAATACTGTATTATTAAAATAATAAAGTAAAAATCAATGTAATGATTTCTAAAGGCTCATGTACAAGACTATACTACAGTTACTTCAAAACTCTTCCCAAACTAGAAAAGGCTCTTTGGTGTCCAGGAAACCACAGCAGCTGTTTCAGAAAATATCGAGTAGTGTCTCAAAGAAACCAATTAAAAGGCATCTAGTCCTCATTAAATATTTTGTCCATTTCCCTAATTCAGCAAATATTTCAAACTGACACAGAAAATCCCTCATTCTGACATGGAGCTAAACTGCTCTCGTGGGTATTTTCTCCCCAATTTCGATTAATTCTGCTCCCCGAAAACTAGTTTCCTTGGGGGATTTTCTTTCCAATAACTGCTGGCATATTTTCTTCTACGACAAAAGGATTCTGGAAGCTCCTAGCTACAATCTTTTCATCCATCCCCCGTCGAATAAGATGAATACGTAAAAAGGGATGACGACGTTGTTTTCATGCTGCAATTGAATAGAATCGAAAATTGATTTATGCGTGTGAAATAGACGGGGTTTGGGGTGCGCTTCGATTTCATCTTATTCGAATGGCCGACCTTGCCAAACTTCCAATCAAGTTTCGTTCATTTTCAGATACTTTTCTCAATAGACTTTCAGGACGATTGCTCGTCTGTTGATTTTCTGTCTGAGAAAAAGGACCTTCAATTGGATTTACGACAGCAGTTTGCTTGATCCTTAATCTAAGTACCTTTACGTGAAGTTATCGAAATGAATGGAAATCACCATCATTATCGGCGGCATAAGCGTTCACAGGATTAAGGTCGATATGGAATTTTTTTCTGAAAATACGAGAGGAAAATGGCACCAGACATGCGAAAGAAAATTGTGAAGTTTGTTTTTCATGTTCAGAGGAACATGTGATTTATTTGAATGATTTATATTTTCACGAGTACAAGAATTTAGCGATATAATCCTCGAGAAGATATGTTCCTTGCGGACAAATAGGACACGAAATCGAAGATGGAACAAGCAAATGGATCAAACAAGTAATTGTCTTTGCCCAATTGGTCAGTTTAAACTGAGAAATTTGTCTGAACTGAGAAATTTGTCGAATTGAACTGACAAATTTATCGAATTTTACAATAGTCCAAGGCCCAATTTGATGATGATGATTGTCAAATTTTAAAAATTAGTGAAAAAAAAATCTCTTTTAATCGTTCGGGCGAAACTTTATTATTTTTCCGGTCAAAGTTCGGGAGAAGTCAAAGTTAGAGTATATGATCAGTTGTTTCGAGATTATGAGTTGTTATTAAAATGAAAATATTTAAAATAAAAATAGCCAAGCAAATGACAAAAATTGTAATAACATGCAAACCCTAAATATCAAAAGATTTTGAAATGGGTTTGTAGGCGACTATATAAAAAGTCTGTGGAAGTGATAAGTGATCTAATATTTCATCAAGCATAAGAAAAATGTTGAAGCTTTGAAAGACATACAGCCCCCTTACAGCCCTTAGAATTGAATATTAAAACTACTGAAATTGACTTTTTGGCGCTTAGCCAAAAGCTTAGGAAGTAAAAACGAATTCGATTTATCATCAGATCTAAGCAATATGTAGGAATCTGTGAAAACATATGCAACCCACTTGAGAATTGAATATTCAAAAAATCCTTAAAGGAGTTCAGAGATAAATATGAAGACAAAACGAGAAAGTAAAAACCTATTCAATTTCTTATCACTTCTAAAAGAAATTACGGAATTCGTGTTCAACCCTTTTACACCCTCTTGAAAAAAGGAACGGGAAAATACTGAAAATCCAGTCTCAGGCTAAGCCCGTGAAAGTGAAGAGATATTCGTTATCTTATCATATCAATGCCTAGATAAATTAATAGTTTGGGAAGACTTAACAGATATGACAAAAATCGTGAAAACATATGCATTGCATATTCACTCATTATTTTTTTCAAACACGAATGGATTTAAAAATAATTTAAAAAAAAAATGTTTTTTTTCTAAATAAGTTTGCTAGTTGATTTACATATATGGTATAAACCGAGTTTCAAATTTGTAGCATAAGCCGTTCTATAGTTAGGATATATACTCCCCACCCTAGTATCGTACTACCACTATAGAAAATTATATTTTTCGAACATGCCGCCACTGTAGCACTATCTACAATATAAATATTTCATTTTTTATCTTCCAGCGCTTCCTAAAAAAAGTTTACTTTCAGCTGACTTTATTTGTCAACCTTTATATTGTCAACCTTTATATAAAAACAGTTTTATTTATCTAGTGCAATTGGATCGTGAGATATCGCAATCTAAAGTTTTTCGCCCCTCCCTCTACCATCCCCGTACGGCACTGTAGGTTAAAAAATTTATTTCCGATCTATTCTCCTAATATATCTAAAGATGTTTCTTAAGTTTTGACTTCATGAGATTCACCGTTTAGGACAAATGAATTTTAGAATGTCTGGAAATCTGGGATTTTATGCGTTTCAAACGCATTATTTCCCCTCCACTCCTTTACCCATATCGGTCATTTTTTTCCAAATGGGTTAAATATTGAAATTCTATATAAATTCCAAGTTTTAGCTTCCTAGCATAAGCGATTGCTAAGATCTAGAAACCAAATTTCTTTCCGATTATAACGCATCCCCACCTCATCTTCACACCACCATCCCACAAAAGGTGTCCACTTAAAGGGGTATACCAAGACGACCCACGAAACAATTTAACTAAATAGCTCAAAGGGTTTGGGTGCTACCGCCTTACGGCTGATAGACGAACTGAATATTTTTTAGCTTTTTTCGTGTCTACTAGTAATAAAACGAAAAAAAATAATTTTTGATTTTGGATTTTGGATTTCTATATTCGTTTACATTAATAATTTCATTATCACATCTTAAAGTGATTTCTCTTCTGCGTTGCATTGCTTCCATATACTCGCTCGAATTTTATTTCAGTTCAGACACAATATTGCCGACGTCCATTCTTCATCAAATCAATATAATCGAAATTATTCAATAACGTCGGGAATATCGTGTTCTAAACGAAAAAAGCCACGTTTCATCCATAAAAGAACATTGACAGGAAATTACTTCTTTCCCAGGTATCATAAAAGTCCGAATTTTGTTCGAATAACTGCGCGGAGAATATCAAAGTTCGGTATTAAGAGAATAATATAGCTCTGTTTTCCTGTTTCCTTAATGTGGTACGTTTGAAATTTTTCCAGTATCCTGGAAAGCCTTTCATACGACCAACACCATAAATTTGATTTTATGAGTTGCCGAAGTTTTGAACTGGCTGGCAATACCTTTAGCTAATATGGTTAATGAAGGCTATGAATTTGCCATAAGTACAAAGTACTCAAATCTCGACCGAAATATATGACTTCGTATATTTTTTGACCATCGAAGGTATCCAGAGATACGCGAAAAATGTTATAAAAGCCTGAAATAAGGACAAGCAGCCGAATTGGGATGAAACGAGGGGACAAGCCATCCGCAAAAAATTTATTTCATCAGAGCATTTCACTGCTATTGAGTTTCTGTCTTTCACTTTTTCGACTTGCTTTGTAAATTTTTTTATTAAGCTCATGTTGAATTTTTGTACACAGTGAAAATGTCGTATTAATGTTTGTTATTTGGCTGGTAAACAAACGTGAAAAACAACTTTAATAAAAGCGAAAAACAGATTTTCCTTATGGCGAAATTTCCATTCTTCTGCAAAGCTTTGCTTTTTGCAGTTGTTGCTGATTCTGTCGGCACTCTAATGAATTGATTGTAACCAAATTTAAAACAAGATCAAAGTCAATGTTCAGAAACTGCTCTGAAATAAAACCTGAAAGGTAAACGACCGGCTTTTTCTGGGAATAATTTCCCGAATTTTTGAACACGATAGGAAGCCTTATTCCACTGTATCCTTCATTTAAATAATTTGGAAAATTCCATGACAGACTTATGACTTGTTTTTGGGGAATTTGATATAATTCGAAATTCCTGTGCTGTTTATATTATTCGCGTGCTTCAAGCCACCGAAAAATTTATTCCATTTTCAAAGGAATGTCTAAGGGTGCGGAAAAAAATATTTAATTGATTTTAATGGTGTTTATCGGATCACTGAATTGTTTCTATCACGAGGAAATAAAAAGAATCTGAGGAGGATGTCCGATTTGAGGTTTGGCTCCGTCTTTATTTACAGAGACGAGGATCTAATTGATTGTCTGAAGGACATGGAAAAGGTATTCTAAATATCGACATAAAGGCATTTTTCTTGGTAATCACTTAAGCGGTGTTTGGTTCTTAAAGATCCTTAAAGCATTGTCGAAAAATGAGCTATGATTAAGGGTAAAAGCTGTAATCGTTGAGACGAATAAACGATGAAGGCAAAAGGTCACGTTTCCTGCTAGGCTCATACCACGAATTCCCGATTAGGAAATATTGAAAAGAACATGAAATAATGCTGGGAATCAGATGGTATTTTGTATTACCCGTTTATTACAGCAATTAACCCTGAAAATCCAGTTAACACTCTGGGCACTAGTTCTGCTATTTGTACTTATTTTTCGATCATATTTCGGATTTGGTTTAAGTTAAGGTAAAGTTATGAAAAAACTTCAAGAATTCTTCCCAGCAATAGAGTAAACGATGTAGCAAAGAAAATGTCTTCCTCATCGTAGCATCAAATATCCAGAAACTTCTGTCGCAACGAGTAGGCAATTTGGAAAAACACCCTTTAAACTTTACCAAAAATTAACATGACATGATACATAAAAGCATCGTTACTTATTTTGGAGTATCCACAAGAAGGATGCTTCCTTTCTCTGCAATGCGGCGGAAAACTATATCCCAAAAGGAAATCTTGTAACTGTGAGAAAACTATGTTTGCCACAAGTCAAGGCTGGGTGAACTGGGCAAAATTGTTCCGCAGTTTACTGCACGTTTCCCATTTTATTGAAACTAAACGAACTTAATCCTGCCCGAGGACCATTGATGCTTCAACTTTTATAAACTCAATAAGAAGATAGATACTGCCCAACCGAAAGTAAGAACATTGTTGCCGAAAAATCGAAAGGAAATTCAGATATTTCAGACACATTAAAGTGTGGTAATATTTTCGTAGAGTTTTTGTTTACGAAATTAAGGTAATTGCGATCTCGCTATGATGCATGACCTCCGACCTAAAACTTTTCTTCATCAGAAAGTAGGAAAACAGGTACTTTTCTTTGATAAAAGTAGGAAATTTACTAGAAGACAAAAGTTAGAAAATTGCTGAAATCCCACAACACAATGCCGCGGTTTTTATTCCGACTTAAATTTTCACTTCAATACTCCAATCTTTTATTATGATGGCGAAAAGAAGAGAAGGACCTAGGTACATTTTCTGGCGGGAAGGAAATTAAAAAAAAGAAGGACGAAAGGAAAAGTTTTCACTTTTCGCTCGTTCCACATTTTTTTCATGGGATACAGTCTGTGAATCAGAAGTATCTAGATACTGAAAATTTGAATAATAAAAAGCCACAGAAAATTTCACGAAAAAATTGTATAAAAGAAAATAAATGGAAAAAATTCTGAAGAGAAACTTCTTTTTTGTTCTCGCAAATCGTTGAACACACCATTGTTAAGAATTCTTGGTTCTGTATTACTTACGTTGATTTCCCCAGCTATTCGAAGAATTGTGAAAACCCAAAGAATTTCCCTACACTAAACACGTAAACTACACCAGATTATATGATACAGGATACAAGATACTATGCAAAATACAAGATACAAGATAAGAGATATAAGATACAAGATAAGAGATACAAGATAAAAGATACAAGACATAAGGTACAAGGAACAAGATACAAGATAGGAAATGCAATAAATGAGTTTCAGGAGCGGTGCCGCGTTATCGTTCTATAACTATTTGTTAAAATACTCTGTCTCTGAAGCAAAAAGTAGTGAAAAAATAAATAATCCATGTGAGTATATATATTATTGATGTACGAGTATAATTGATTTTTAGCGCACAAATAGTAACAATATTATATGAAAATGTGGACAATAACATCCAATTTTGGTCTATAAAATGACTAAATTTAGTCGGCATGATCATATTATACCATAAATTTGGGCTTAGTATAATTTTACTGTAAATACTGTAATACTGTAAGTTTAGGAAAATTCCTTTCTCCATTTCATCACGAATACGACGTGAAGTCAGGCTTGTTAAATCATCTTAATGTTTATGTGCAATATTTGTAAATTAGTTTTCGAATCAGTAACCGTAATATCATTCTTGTCAACTCAATTCAATTAATACAGTACAATTATTATGAAATTGCATTTTTAATTTATTATTTTACTGTAGAATTATGAATATGAATTTAATATAGTATTTTCCCCTATAATAAAATGGGAATTTTCCACAAAACGTGAGTAATAGTTGCATTCAATGCTATACCACTTTTGTCTATCGATTACGCAGCTATTGGGAAATGATTACATCATTGATGTGTATTGTTACGCATATGTTGTGTAATTCTTACAACTTATTTGTGTAATTTTTCCTCTAATTACACATGCATGTAATTTTGCCATTACTATCGATGAAAAATAGTTTATCATCACCACCAAGCCAGGCCCTGAACTCCTGATGGAAAAAAGTTGCTAACTATAACAATGGTAAATTTATTTCAATATTTCTTAGAGTGTCTTGTCTGTAAATGTCAAATAGCGATTGAGCTACCCGCGGTAAGAATTTGAATATAAGTTGTAACTACTATAAAGTCGTACGTCAAATTGTCGTCTAATTCGGTGAAAATAAGGTATATTTTCAAGATTTTTTTTAGACGATACAGGTAATGCTGGATTGTTTTATTTCATTTACATATAATAATACAACATCTGAACTACATTTTACAAAATTTTCATTTCAAAATATGCTCCGTTTGCAGCAAATCTCCGCAGGCGCATCGAAAAAACGTTGTTTTCCGGTGTACGCCGCAACTCGTGACTAGATCATGCGATTTTTGCTAAAAAAAATCGTTAAGTTTCTTATTGTAAAATAAAAAATAATTGTAAACTTAAAAAAAAATCGTCGTCATTACCTGGTGATTTATGTGAAGAAAAACAGGATTTTTTTCTTGCTCACCACAATCACTGAGAAAAAGGTCATCTGGCGTCATCATGGAGAAAAAAGTCATCCGGCGAAATTTGTTGACCAAAAAAAAACAATTGTCCGGCGGAAAAATGTCGTCGGATGCAATGTGATAAGTTAAAAAAAAGGTCATCAGACTTAGACGCAGGACTTTTTTATTGGGGCTAGTATCGGTACTCGTTTGAAGTAATGAATACTTAGTATCAAATAATTACTTTTTGCACACCACTACGGCATACAAGGTATAAAAAAATTTAAATACCACAATAATTTTAATGCAATTGAGTGAAAGTATAAACAATTTTTTTTAATTGTTGTACATATTTCTACAATGCGAATTCGGTGTCAACTTTTCATCGTGTCCCCAACTCTTGACAACTTCTAAAACCTTAGAACTTTTAAAAACAATAAATTATAATAATTTTAATTTTTGATGAATGTTTTCACAGTACATTTCGAATTGAAAATACAAGGTTATCCGGTGAATACTGTTAAATTTATTTTGTGTGACGTTTCGGACTCGACATAATTTTAGTTATTAAAAACGAGTAGACAACGGACGTCTATAGGACCACCATCGGTTATTTAAAAAATTGTGTACTTTGTTTGTGTCTTATGAAGGGATGTTGGTGTCCTCTACCGCAGTGGGTGTCTAACACCAACTGCAAAGTGCTTTGCAATTATTTTTAGAATCCACCTGTAAACAGTCATCTTTTGCGAAATAAATGGCGCAAAGTATCTTCCTACTCTACAAGAATAAGTAATTTCTGATTAATTCCTTTTTCAATTCCCGCAACGCTCGAAAGAACCAGCCCAACTTCTACTTCAACTAAGTCCGAATTAAAAAAACACCGTGAAATAATTTTCCATTTTCCATTTCCAGATTAATCCAGCCCGGCTTATTGTGCAACGAAAAAAAAACAGCCCCCAACGCTATTTGCAATAAATTTAGCAATTGTGCACGTAAAAAAACCAACTAAGCAAAAAAACGAAACCTTAAACACAAAACCCTATCGGAAATTGGTTTCGAGCAAATGCTTAACAGGATCCCACTTCTGACACCAATTTCCCATTGCCCTATTGTACCAACTGCCAATCAATAACCAATAGGAATACACAAATGGATCATTTAACAAATACAACGGCTCCTATATCAGCGGGTACAGCAGGGGCACAAGGTCAGCAACAGCAATCTCCAATAACAACGTCCTTGTCCGCCTCGTCATCGCCCCGTAAAAAAGGACGCCTGCAACGTTCGGAAAGGCTTCAGAGTGATTCGAGCGCGTCCTCGTATGCATCGTGGGAGGCTTTGGTACGCGAAAGTTTCGGTCAAGTTGCTTGGCCGATTAAAATTACATCGTGGGAATTAGTCGATGACCGGATTCAAATTGTGCCAACCAGGTGAGTGAATTTTTTTTTGGATAATTGCACATAGTGCGGACGCAATTCCAATAAAGTCCATCATATCCTCTTCACTGCTGTGGTAGATTCACTTCGTTTTCTATTATACGAAAAGCCTTAAGAATATTTAAATCGAGTAACGGATTCAAATTGTGCCAACCAGGTGAGTGATGTTTGTGGTACTTGTACACGGTGCGGACGCAATTCCAACAAAGTCCCGACATATCTTCTTGCCTGCCGCTTAAGATCCACTTCGTATTCTATTACTCAAAGCCATAAGAAAATTTGGATCAGCTAAGGAACCCTTAAAAGTTGATTTAGTGGCATTCTAGAGCCAACCATCTTTTAAACAGGATCTTTGTCTAATTTATTATAAGTGCCTTGCGAAACTTCGAACGGAAACTTCGAAATTTCCATTAGAAGTTTGAAGAGCTTCCTCCAATCCTCCCCTCAGAAAAGTAAGTAAGTAATTCTTTATTGGAATCGTGTATATGGGATGGTTCAAGATCATTTTTAATTAAAAGATAATTAGATAAAGCCTCTTCAGAAACAGATTAGTCGGTAGTTTTGGTGAAGCGTTGCGAATAAGTGGAAGATTAGCGTAACTTTGAAATTGTTTAATGCGGTGCTTAATTTTACAATAGGAGTAGAGACGACTACCTGCTGGAATTGAAAATGCTTTTATGAATCTGCACATTTACCCATATAAACAATTTTTGCAACGGGCAGATAAGAAAACATAACGCAGTCACGATCGGCTGCAAGCCAATCGTATGATACTCTAGATGAAATACTGAACTCCGATTTATATTTTAGTTGGAAATATATCAAAAGAATGAGGAGTGCACAAGCAATTTTTACATGACCTTTTACTTACAGGTAGTAACTTTAGTGTAGTGGTCGATTTTTTGATTTATAGTGAGTTCCATAAAGTAAGTTAGGACATTTTACAGAATTTTTGTATGGCAACTACATGAAGGACTTATGGGATATTTTTCATATTAATAGTTTCAGCTGCGACTATTATAAAATTAATGTTTGTAAAATTTCAAAGTCGTAAATGAAAGCTTTCTAAACTTATCGTGCAATATTGGTGAATATGTTTATTAAGGACTTTTGTATGACAGCTACCCGAAGGAGTCAACCGATGGCGCTAATAATTGAACTCCGTCTTGGTTTTGGTATAAAACTAATTCCTGTAAAATTTTAAATTCCTGCTCTAACTCGTTCTGGAGTTATAGTGAATTCAGTAAAAAGCATACGTTTTTGAAGGACTTTTCTAGGCTGCTACACGAAGGACTCATTCGATTTGCATCATATTCGGAACATTCAATTCAAATATTTTAAACCATCCGTATGCAAAATTTCAAGTTCCTAACTTGAAGCATTCGAGCAATAACTGGGAAAACGTGTTTCAAGGACTCTTGTATGGGAGGTACCCGAAGGAGTGGAAGGATATCGCCCATTAACGAACTTAGCCTTACTTTTTCCATTTTACAAGTTGTGACAAAATTTCAACTTCCTAGGTCAACGCGTTCTTGAGTTATCGTGCTAACGGACGGACGGACGGACGGACGGACGGACGGACGGACGGACAGCAAACGGATTTGGGGGTTTTGGCCAAAAATAAACACAAAATAATATATAACTTTTTTTCGTCCGAGGCTCGGTTCTATGCGTTACAAACTTTTCGGGCTGGATTAAACTTATAATACTCTATATGTTCATCTAGAGTATAAAAATCTGACAACAGTCTCGGCGCAACTTTATTATTTTTCCGGCAGAAGTTCGGAACGTGTTTAATTCGTGGATGCGGTGTATGTTACTATGTGACTGAAAACCTAACAAAAAGTTCGGGAAACGGTTAGAATAGAGTTTAACATATAAATTATATAATTGGGTCATATTCCGGGATGCGGTCTAGAGGTTGAAAAAGAAAAAAACTTAAGAATAGGTGATTATTAAACAAGCCCGTGGAAGTGAAAAGATATTCGATCTCTGATCAGACCTGAGAGATACGGTGGAATCTATGAAAAAGTATACAACCACTTTACACCCCCTTAGGGGTCGAATTTCAAAAAGTCTTGAAAAAACTTTCTAGGTACTCATATGAAGAATCCGTAAAATAAAAATGAATTCAATATTTGCAAAGACCTAGTAAATATAACGAAAATCGTAAAAATATATGCATTTTACTTTTACTGAAATTTTTTTTGCCCCCCTTCCGAACGCCAATGAATATTCGAATTTTTTCTTATGATAATTACTTTTTTAGTTGATTTATATATACGTACCGGGTTTCAACTTTTTAGCATAAGCCGTTCAAAAGTTAGGAAAAACACCCCCCACCCCCGTACCATTCCAATATGCCACTATAAAAGCTCTATCTAAATACCAAGTTTCAGCTTTCTATCATTATAGGTTCTTAAGATATAAACATCGGAACTTTTTCCTTCTCACCCTTCCCCACCCTCACCCTCTACACCCCACCTTTAATTTTTTCCTACTAGGGTTCTATTGGGCCTACTTCTGGTAAAAATTTGAAGCATCTACCTGACACTGTTATTGAGATATGAAACGTGCTATTTTTTAAAAATTCTTATCCCCTCCACTTCTATGCTCCCATACCCCCTTCAAAAATTTTACTTTGGGAAATCTTTTTTTATTAAGCTTTGTACTCAAACCAAATTTTGTTTTTCTGGTGCAATTGGTTTGTGAGATATCGTTCTCTAAAGTTTTTCACCCCCCCCCCCCCCCCGTACGCCTGTACTCATACCCAACCTCTTTTATTTTCATCTACTCTCCTACTATAACTACAAATATTTGTTAAGCTTTAATTACTTGCCATTAACGGTTTAGGAGATATGGATTGTAGAAAGTATTGATCTCCACATTTTTGCGTTTCGGACTTATTATCCCCCCCCCCCCACTCCAACACCCCTTTCCTCATATCATCAATTTTTTTGAAAATGGGCCCACTATCAAAACTCTATAGAAATTCCAAGTTTCAGCCTTTTACCATAAGCGGTCGCTGAGATCTAGAAACCAAAATTTTTCCTCTAAAACGCTTCCCCCATCTTCCCCCTCACACCCTCACCCCTGAAAAAAATCTGACTTCAAAAGGTCTACCATGTCTATTCATAAAAAAAAAATCAATTTAATAGCTCATAGGGTTTGGCAACTATAGTTCCTCAAATGAGTTTGCGTACGGTGTACGGCGCGGCGTACGGCGCACAGATGGACTGAAATTTTTTTTTCCTTTTTTGGTGCTTATCAGAAATAAGACGTGTAAAAAACATTTCAGGGTAGCAAGTTTATTTTTTTTAATAAATCGATAACAATACTTTATTATCAAAATAATAAAGTAAAATCTGGCAACAAACCGAGTGCAACTATCTTATTTTTACTCTGCAATCAAATTTAAATAAAATTTCAAAGATTCAACTTCTTAGCGGAAACGATTTTTAGATATAGACAACATCTTTTTATTAAACTTAGATATCCTACATCGGCCTTCAGAATCCAAAAAGGATTATTTGGTGGTGAGAAATTGTTCAATGCTTTTGATGATTTTGGTTGAAAGGTGGCGTCAGATTTAGCCATATATGGAAACTTGCACTGATTTCATTTGATAATTTAAATGACAAAGTATTGTTATTTATTAAAAAATTACCCATCTTTTTTACCTTTCTTGACTAACAGGCATGGAAAAAGTAAAAAACAAGTTCAGTCCGTCTGTACGCCGTACACCGTCCGCCAAATTCCCACTAGGAAATTTGAGGAGAACTCCGTGAAGGAGCAAATAACGAGGTATCTACTATCCCCCACAATGGAGCAAAAAAGGAGATTAATAAGAAAATTATGCAGAAAACCGTCACTTCTCTTTTTTTGCTCCGAATGGATGAAAATGGGACCATATGAGGACCATTTTTAAATTTTACTGCAGAACTAGTCCCACTAAAAATCTCGTTTTAAGCTCCCTTACAAGTATTTTTGAACGCTTTCTTTGGAGGTATATTGGAGGTCTGATTTTAGCGGACATGCTCTTGCAAAAAGGAGGTCAAATGGAGAAGAAAATGAGGTCTCCAAACCTCCCTAAGGAGTACTCCGGGATTAATCATGGGTTGCTCCCATTTCCTACTGGGTTGTTTAAAGGCTCGTACATTCAACACACCTTTGAGCTATTAAATTAAATATTGAACGAAGCGGATGTGAGGGGGGAAGTGAAGGGAGCGTTCTAGATGGAAAATTTGTGTTTCCACATCTAATTAACTATGAACTTTTAAAAAAAAATATGCAATTATATCTTGCAAAAAGAAAATTAGCAATAGAAGTAGAAGGAATTTCTGCATATCTCTAAGGTCTTGTGAAATATTGAATTAATTTTTATTCCATGTTTTTCAGATTTATTCACGTTTTTTCGGATCCTTAGAATTCAACCCTTTAGGTGGAACAAACCCTTTAGGGGGAACAAACCCTTTAGGGGGAACAAACCCTTTAGAGCCCCGAAAAAGAGTTATTTTCCATGAATTTTTCTTATGGTGATAAAATAACAGCATCATTTTAAAAAAAAATTACATGATATTATTACAACTTTCAATTGCTAAAATATTTTTTTTATAAAACAAAACGGCTGCTTTATACCCTATAAGGAAGCCAATTTGTGTCAAGATGGCGACTTTATACCCTATATAGCCGCCATTTTGTTTCATCAACTAGCAAACTAACTTCAATAAGGCTTTATCGAAGCTATTTTCGTACCTTGATAGAACGATAAGGTCTTACCGAACTAATCTGGCGCATATTTCCCGATGTTTCAACAGCAACAGCCAAGCGCAAACAGATGTTGGTGTAAGGCCTTATCAAAACTGCTTTTGCTTTCGCACGGTACATTGCGCGAAAAATAAATATTCACGATTTTTTTATCTTTGTCTTCTTCCAACTACGAATTTTTTTTCTTGTAAATTATTATTTATTCTTTGAAAAATGTAAATTGATCTTGCACACTCTGGGATTTGAACACGGCCCCGTCACAGATTAGTGCGATACGCTATACACTACGCCAATCTGTAACATTGTCTTAATAGGGTTGAATTCGAATCACTTAGTATTAGACATATCGAGCAAAGCTTGCTTACAAACCTTCGCTCGCAAGTCTTATGGAAGCTTCATCGAAGTTAAAAGTCTACAAACATCTATAAGACTGTTGGTATTTACTTCCATAAGGCATTGTAGAGGTTATTACCGAAGCTATTTTTTGACAGGTTTTACCCCAAAAAATTGGTTCATTTGCATGATATCCTTAACACATTAGGTAGATTGTAGATTGGAGATGGAGGGGTTGGTGTGGTTAACCTCTGTCACTGAAGCCAGAGTTGGGCCTATTGTGACGTCACCCGGATTGGTTACGATTTCTCTTCAATCCCTGCGCTTTCAATGAAGCTTAGTATTTTGCGAAGAGGAATGGTGGACACATTAGGTATATCCTTCCGCTATTTATATAAGTAGAGAAAATGCTAAAAAAAATTCAGCCGAATTAACACACAATTTTTTAAACTACAACACGAGCAGTTTTTGAAGATGCGGTTTCGAGATAATCGCGTTTAACACTTCATAACCTCCTTTAATATAATTTGATAGTATAGCTTTGAAAAATCAAACGCGCACGATATACTTTCGAGCCAAGCAGACCCAATTTCTTGAACGTACAACGTTCGCTACGCTTTATACTTTCGAAATAAGTAAACAAAAATTAATTTTTAAAAAAAAATTGTTAAGGTGCTTGTTCCCCTTTAGGAGTGGAAAGGAGTAGCATAAATTTTCACGAATTCTTCAATATCCCTCAGGTGTGAGTCGTTTTCCCAGAAAAACAAAAATAAATAGAGATAATTGACAGCCTTTCGGCAAGTGTAGCATGTTAGGCTACAATTGTTTTTATGTTTTGAACTTTTGTTAATCTTCGTCTGCATATACAATTTTAAGTTTGTCAAATAATTTCTACTTCAAAGTTATTGCTTTGTCTCTATCTACAAAATGTGCCACAGGCGCCTATGTCACTATAAAATATGTACATAGATGCTGCTAAGATCGCTGAAATGAGGAATTTACGTCAAGAAACAAATTTTACATATTTTATCTGAAGTTTGCGTCCCCAGTTCGTAATTCACTCCAAGAACATTGAAACACACTTGTTGCTCTTAGATTTATCACAAACAAAATAAAATTAACTACGACCCTTTGCTCCTTATCGAAATTTTCTTGAATATAATATCCTTCAAAGTGCGTCTTTCCATGGGCTCTAGGGCATTCTTTCCGATTTACTGATTAGTTTCAGTCTAGCAATCATAGTACAGCATATGGTCGCAATTATTCAATCAGTTGAGTTATGAGAACTTGCAATAAATTCTCGAATCTAATCGATTTATGTATTTAGAAAAACTAATAGATACCTTGGACCATCCCTGACTCTATCCCGTAATATCAGTCTAGAAGTTTTCATGTCATTGTCATGTCGCATAGTGTCAAACACCTTTGTATGCTTGACCCACAGCAGAAGGCATCATATAGTAATTTAATATGGCATACGGCTACTATACAAATTAGCCTGAATGGCGAAAAAGTACGTAGTTTTTCAGAGGCTTCAAACCCAACAAAACTATCAAGTAGTAATGTTTACGACTCACACGAAATCTGTTTAAAATTAAATTTTCATCAAGAAAACGCTCGTAAACAAATTGAAAATACTTCATCCAACTTCTTGTCTTTGCCAAATTCAAATGAAAATCCACGAATAGACCCGAAACTTTCATGACTTCGAATTGCGAAAGTGAAAGTTTCCAGAGAAAATTACTTCGGTCCCTCGGATTCGGCTTACCAAAATGAAAATTAAATTTTCCCGAACTGGAGAGAGACGGAATCGTAGATGTTCTGTTTGATAGCCGTAGGAAAATTCTCACTAGAAAAACATCAAAAAGTAAAGAAAATACTACGAAGTTCTTCCAGATTTGCAGCGCAATTAAGCCATAACTTGTAATTAAATTTTCTAAACACGGACAACTGAACACAGGGTGACAAGGGGATGGCTTCAGCACACATTTACAGGAAGGAACCGATGTAAGGGTGAAACAGATTTCGAAAAGAAAACTGAAAAGGTAAAGCCAGTAAAGAACACTTTAACTAGGCAGACCATGTATACGATCGAGAGGGTGGTGATGAGGTGTTGAGCTCACCTTGATTAAAACAAATAACGACGTTATCACACCTTGTCCCGTCCCGTGTCTGCATGGGGCTAGGATGGACAGGACTAGAATGGGATGCCATTCGTCTCCGTTCGGTTTATAGTTTCAGATTTGAAATCGAATCTTTTATCGTTCAACCTCATGAGAGAAAGACAGATGCAAGAGCTTCACCCTGTGGGGGACCCAACAGACGACGACGACCACCCCCGCCTAGCACCTATACAAACCACTTTGCTCTAAATTAGTGGATAAAAATAGTTCGGCCAGCACATAAGACAAAAGTGATATCCAGCTATCTGTTGATATGATGCCGACTATACAATCTAGAGATACTTCTCGACGGGGTGTTGTCCAGCTTTAGATACATTTGTTGCTCACCTCAAGAATTTTCCTGCACTTTGTTGCATTTCGGATTATCAGTTTTCCAATAGAATTCGGTTAGGTCAGAGCCAACACACCCCCGGGATTAAGCGATAAAGTTTAATGTAAAAAACGTAGGGTCAAAAAAAGAAAAAAACGCAACCGCATATCGAAAAGCGCCAATCTCACGTATTTTTCATATCAAGGTGACACACACTGCATCGGAAACGTGATTGTGGAAAATCGTAATTTATTACAGTTTCGGATGTGAAACGAATTTTCTTTTCGACCGCGATACGAGTGTACACATATGTGTGAAAAAACAAGAAATATAAAGTCGACTTTTCCAGATAAGGGCCGCATTAGTTTCCTCATTAGTTTTGTGCTATTCGCGCGATATCGGTTCGGATAGTGCGGCATTTAGTGCGTAATCATGTCCAAGTGGTCTTTTATTAAAAATGAATTTATCCCGCTTACGTGTGATGCCGGGGATAGTAGAAGCGATGGTCCGGCGGATATAACACGTTTTCGAACTAGGTCTTCGTCAATAGCCAGGAAAATGGCCTTGCAACGTTGGGAAAGCGGTGAAGGTTCGTCGATAAAATTGCCGGAAAAACAGGACTCATATCGAAGGATTTCCAGTCCGGATAGAGTGAAGGTTGTCGATAAACAGCAGGGTCTCACAAGTGTTATGGAAGTTCCGGAATCCGAGGATATTGGTGGCGTCGGTATGAAAACGGCCGAGAGTGGTTTTGATCGAATTTCTCAACCAATAATTGCTGCAAAACAGAAGAGGATACGATTTAAAAGTGGGAGCTTGTGTGTCGATGAGGTGCAGAGTTTGCGAGGAAGAAAAGGGTAATTTGAGAAATATTTGGAAGTATGTATGAAACACTTCATATAGATAAAACGGACATATAGATTTTAACGACTTTGGCACAGATGAAATGTTAGTAATGCCCCTAGTATGAACTTAACAATTTCTTACTTGAGCCTAACTAGTTTAAGTGAAGAAGTATTTTAATTTCTTCTGTTCGATGTCTGTACTTTCGTATAGCAAGTTATTCTTGCATTCTAGTGCTTCTAGTGTTATAACCTAGCCTTAGGCATCCTCTACTAATACAGGATAGCATAAATGTTAAAAAAAACAGTGCCGACGTAAACCAGTTTGCGCGTGACCGATTAACAACCATTTAGACACATAAATAAATATTAAGTCGGGGTCACGTCGCTTAGGAGTCAATACGATGTTTTAGTTACAAAGTCGTATCTTAAAAAAGAGTTACGTGAAATTGAACCACTGTTTCCTAACACTTTACCTTTACTTCGACGAATATTGACTTCTTCATGATAAAATATTCACTTCAAGTGCTCCGTTCACAACAAAATAGCGTCCAACGTGTGGTTATTTTTTTTTGATGCCATGGAGCGAATATTTCGAATTCAAATTTTTTTTTGTGGTTTTTTACTTTATTATTTTTTAATAATAAACTATTTTGATTGTCCTGAAAATTTAAAAAAAAAATTGCTACCTGACATTTTGTATTATCCTTCGTGCCATACAAATATCCTGCCAAAGTGTCTTCACTTAATTTACGAACCCCGCTCATGTAATCTTTTAGACACGAGTTCGAAATTTTGTACAAATTAGTTTTGAGTGTAAACGAGGTTCGAAGTTACTAGTAAGAGAAATCCATTTACTCCTTCCGGTATCTTTCATACAAAAATCCTTAAGACACTTGTTCAACAATATTTTCTGATAACTCTTGAAGGCTTCAAGCTACGAATTTGAAAGTTTGTACACATAAATTTTTGAATGGTTTGGAATAGGATAAATATGTAAGAAATCGAGTGAGTCCTTCCTGCACCTTCCATGTGAAAGTCCTTCAAAAAGGAATTTTTTTTCGGTGACTCACCGAGTTCAAGATTAATGAAGTTAAACGCTGAATATTTTATTATAGATTTGAGTAGCAATCAGATGGGAGTCATTAATAAATGACATACAACATGCACACACGTAATTCTACTTTATCCCCAACTACAATATAAATCGAAATTGTACATATTTTCACGATTTTCGTCATATCTACGAGTATTAGGTCTTTCTTTTTTATTATTTTTTTTTTTTATTATTTTTTTTTTTTATTATTCTACGGATGTTTTATGTAATTACCTAGAAAGTTTTTCATAATTTTTTGAAATTCGGCCTCGACGGTGTTGTAAAAGAGTTATATACATTTTTACGAATTTAGCTATAACACTCCGGTCTGAATAGATATCCAATAACTTTTTACTTTCACGTGCTTGTTAAATAATCACCTAAGAATTTTATTAAATTTTTTTCCTTTTTTAACCCTAAGAGGGAAACAGGTTGAACACGTTTTCACGAATTTCGTGATATCTCTTAGGAGTGATAAGACATCAGATTGGTTTTCACGTACTCGGGCTTTCTTTATATATATATGTACATATATATGTAAAAACTCATTTCAGAATTTTTAGATATTCAACCCCAAAGAGTGTGCAAGAGGGTTGCATATGTTTTCACGAATTCCTAGAAATTTGTTAGTTCTGATGAGATATCGAATTCAGTGTTACTTCTTAAGGTTTCTTAAATAATCGTCTAAAGTTGATTTCACTATTTTTAGATATTCAACTCCAAGAGAAAAGTTGCGCCCAGACTGTTGGCAGATTTTTTAAGTTTAAGGTCGGTCATAATACGACTACTAAAAAATAATAAAGTAAAATTGCCGTATTTAAATTTAAATGCCTTTAAATTTAAATGCCTCTTTGAATTTAATTCGGTCAAACAAACATTTAAACCTTATTTTGGAAAGTAAAACGACTTTCTTTCGTACTCGCATCTGAAGAAAGTTCTGTTGCAACTAAACTTCTTCGAACGCTTCTCGAATCGATTCTATCAAATGGTTCTCCACATATTTTCCTCTATTCTCCCAATTGCAATGGATACAAAATTGCTCCGATATAAAGTACAACTCGTATGTGTCCACTGTACTCAACTTTACGCTAGAATAGTAACTACATTGAAATTGTATTCGATTTGGATTGTTCCTTGGATACTTCTTTGGATTACTTTCCACTATACGTTTCCAACTTGTCCCATCGAATTTTCTTTCATGAATCGGATTATTCTTCGAAACCCTCAAGGATATTTCCCAACTGAATGGCTTTTTTTTGCCCACATCAATTTTGTAGTATTCAATCGAGTCGAACATTGGAAATTCTGTATTATTATTTTTGTGGTATAGTAGGGACAGTATGTGAGTCAAGAACGTCTTAATTCCAAGAATTGCACTTTACGTAGATTTCTTCAAGATTTCTGATTCAATTTAAACTGATATTAAGGTCCTTTTAAAGGTCAAGATACTTACGAATTTTGGGGATATGTAAAAATTCGTTTTTCAAGTTGAACATACGTGGAAATTTTCAAGTTGAACATACGTGGAAAAGAAGGAAAAAAAATTAAGCACGATTTTAGAAGGTCATGAGATGTAAGCAAAAGTCAAGTTTGTGTTTTGAATGTCGGATGAACCAGCAGACTCCTTTATGTGGTTTCAGTAGTAAAAGCCACTTGAATCTATTTTTTTAAAAATACATTTGGTATAAAAAGGGAAATTAAAGAACACTTAAGGGTGATCAACCCATTTTGGTATACTTTGTTATTTCTGTCGAAATTTTTTGAGGTTTTTTACCGTATCCAAATTCAAGTTTTCATCAGTGCTTCAGAATCGGTATATCTACATTGCGTTAGTCCAGTGTAGTTAGTAGATTTCTCTGAATGGAACTAAGAACAGAATCACAGCTCTCAGATAGAGTCCCGAAAATCAGTACTGATAAAAAGATCTTAAAGAGTTCAGACTTCCAAAATTCATCGTTACGAAAATTACCAAATCTGAATTAAAAACCTTAGTTGCAAACAAGGTTTGGACGAAATTTATTTTCAAACATATTTTTTAGTTCTGTACCAGTATCAGGTTAGTGTATATTTTCCGGACTTCCGAAACAAAACTGCTATTTATTTAATTCACGCTTACAATGGCATAATTTTAAAAAGTCTCACAAAGATTTTTAACATATGGAAATGAACAAGAAAAAATTTAAAAATGTGAGTTGACAAAGACTCGATACTCTGTCAAATTTTCAATTTTGATCCCAAATATCATTCAAAGCAAATGGGTTATTATAGTCTCAAGCCATTCGCAAAGATTTGCCAGTTGTTAAACATTTGATAGCTACATTTGCCAGCTAATTAAAAATTTAAAAAAAATGTAATAGCGAAATATGAAAATAATTAAAATAAAAAGAAAGAAAATGCAGTACTTCGTTTGGGCTGTTGCGAAAATAGCACGGCCCTGAGTATATTTCTAAAATAAATAAAATACCATCATATTTTATGTATGCATGGATAATGTTATTGTTTTAAAAATAAGATCCCATATTTCATTAATAGCAAACTTATTATAATAATTTTAACCCACCGTTTGAATCTGGCAAAGATTTGATACCGGACAAAGATTTGCTAGTTGACAAAAATTTGCTAGCTGGAAAAGATTTTCCAGCTGTTTGCTATCTGGCGATTTTCCTAGCTGGCAAAGATTTTATAGTTGGAAAACATTTGCTAGCTAGTTTTCTGAATTGGGTACCTGACCTGCTCATTTTGAACGATTGAACGATTGGGAAACTTAAAATTTTATTCAATAGTTCGAATCTTGGCTAATAAAACTTTTCTTGTGTCCCAAATATTCCATCACTCATAAAAGCTTTTCCTTTGGATATCAAATACCCGAACCATTGGTAAAAACTGTCCGCACTTGGTGTGCATCAACAAAAGCTCCACCTTATCAACACAAACAGGTTGTTGTGCATCAAGGACATGCGCTCGAAACACATCTTCCACCATGCCCGATAGCATAGTGCGTTAAAATCAAAACAAATTCTAGGTGGGAGGGCTGACGGGGTGTATCCAGCTACAAAGTTCACGTGGATTCGCGTACTATGTATCTACAATCTACAAAAAAAAATCGACACAAACAGAAGCCAACTCGCTTGCAAATGTTCAGTCAGTTTTAGCTAGCGTTTCAAACGATTCGGATACTACACATTTTCATCCCCAAAAAAAAAAACCTTTTCTCGAATTTATTTTAAGAATCGACCGATTTTTCTTTGATACGGTTCCGAAGTGTGTCAGTCGCGCGATTCATTCATAAATTACGGGGTCGTGTCTTTTTTTTGGCACTCGTTTTTAAGTGATTTAGCAGAGTAGTTTTATAGTGCAAGAAATCAAAAAAAAAAAAGAAAAGTGTCGGTTTTGGTGCCAAAAGTCCGGCGACTTTTTGGCAAATTTTGGAATTGAAAATTCAGGTCAAAGTGGATGGAACGGTTCGCTGTAGTAGCGGAAAACAACTCCCAACCCCCTTGGAAAAACCCGGTCAATAGGGTCGATGTCCGTCATTGAATAAAAACTTTTGCACGAAAAACTTTACTACTGCAAGATTAGTAACTTCCGGGGATTCCCCGGTAAAACGCGATATTTTCGATAGTCTGCACAATATTTTGCTTGTGGACGATGTGCATCAGTCGAAACGGAAGTACGAGTAGTTGTCGTCGTTGGCGCCGTAGTTTCGTGAGATTTTAAGCCGCAAGAATAATGCAAGATCTGATCGAATAATGTACGCCCTTACCCATTCGAAGACTATGTTGTGTTTCAATTTGAAATTGGCCGCTTTTTTTCGTACGTACCGCGAGGAATCGGTACGTGATCGAAGTCAGAGTGTTTGCACGCCATCGACAAGGACGCCGCCGAACAAGGATATCGGAGCGCTCCGGGTGCTTCAGCGACGAGCGTCAAGTGTTATGTAAGTGTTTCTTTTGCATGTCTTCTTACTTAATCCGTTCGAATGTTCGACTGAGTCTTCATGGGAATGACTGTTCAACTGAGTCCTCAGGGTGATGATCATTGCAAATTACCGTTGACGTAGGTTTCTTAAGAGATTATAGAGCCCGAAGACTAGCTCACGTGAAATACTCCTTAAGTGAACTATTCGCAATAGTTGTACTTAAGGGTTGTTCCAGTTGGGGGTAGTTTCTTTTCAAAAGTTTTTCCCCCCGATTTGTACAGCTTGTTACAGATTCAGTTCAACATTCACGAGTAGTTCTATCGATTATTATTCAAAGCAAAAAAAGTACACAAGTTTAACATACAAAACATGCACCCTTATGCGGAATTATGTTGTTCAACGCAGGGCGTACGCTTCTACAGAACTGTTCTATGCTGGAATTTCTGCCAGTGATTCTGCATTAAAATGTCGAATGATTGCATTTACCAACCCCCCCCCCCCCCCCGAGTTAAGGACCTAGTCTAGATGAAACAAATGCAATTCGACGGCGGGTAGTTTTCTGCACAATAGCGTCCGACATTTGACCCTATTTCGGTCTGGTTTTCAAACTTTTCGGGCGTTAAGTTGGTAACTTTTCGGCTGAAAGGCACTTTCATGATGGGAGTGAATTAGTCAGATAGAAAATTATGGGGTAGTTGGTAAAGTGCACTATCACGAGTTTGGTTTTATTATTTGCAAATTTGTGTCCAGTTCAAGGCATAAATTGCGGTTGGTTTAACACCGAAGCACACTATCAGGAGCCAACAAAAAGTCATGTGTATTTGGAAAAGTAGACAAAGTTAACCCTTCCCGGTGATAAATTGAATAAGGCGGTCGGGTTTTTCCATTGAGTTCAGAATAAACAAAACAAAACGGTGGCGCCTGAGGACTTAACATGTAGCCTCTGTGGGACATTTAGTAATTTTGTATCTGGTGGAAGAGGTTTTAGTCCAGGGTTGGTGAATCGAGAAACTATTGCTGATAGCCTGCCTACAAACAAAAAGTTCACGATATCCAATTTCTTGTTCCCAGGTAACATCGCCTCCAGTTATTTTAAATCAGTGATTTTCAAAAATCTGGTACACGTAGATGTTAAACTCCCAACACTTTTTCTTACACTCATTGCGCTACGCATATTTTGACTAATTGTAGATATTCCCTCCTTCCAATGATCATTCACTCATTTTGTGATCTACTGTCTGGAATTGAATTAACCCAAAATATATTGATGCTTTCAATATTACTGGTGATAGTGCCTTGGCCCAATAATTCCAAAATTAAAAAGCCAGACGATGGATTTAAGCAAGGAACCTTGGTGTAGTGTACGCACAAATTAGTTCAGGCATATTTTCGTCAATTTTCCTGTATTTGACTATATGCCACATAGTAAAAAAATTAATTCAAAATATTTGACCAACTACCCAATAAAATTTGACAAAATATTCACAATTCAAAAATGAAACAATTTGGCAATCAAATGTTTGGCAACAGGTTGAGCGCAACTTTATTTCGTTTTTCGTCGAAGTTCATAGGTGAAATAACGACAACCTATGTACTTCTTCAGCGTCTTTACTTGCTTCTCATCTTTTAGGGGTCAAATATCTAAAAAAATCTTAAATACATTTCTACGTGCTTAGATAAAGAGCGTGGACAGTTGGAGTTTGTCAGGTTGGCCACAGAAATTTTTTCCATTGTTCCGGGGTACTTCAAAATTGATTTTGTGTGGATCGCATATCGGCGACTGAAAGGCAAATCGATATAAGCTGAAAAATGTCAACTACACAAAAGAGTGAGTTAGACATATATTTGGGATGATTTTCTCAAACTTTATCTTAAATGACAATCCCTGAAAGATGACTGAATAGTCAGAGATTATCATGCAGAATAAGACATCTCCAAAAATTTATTGGAAGATTGACACGTTCGGCTTTGAAAAGATTGAGATGCCAAAAAATGAATTAGTCTTCCCGACATGTAAAACTATTACCCATGATCTTCAGATCAAGGTTGCAAAGCGGGTCTTCCCATTTAAATGGCTGAGATTCGTCAACATTGGAAAGAAAAATCTCACGCAAAACACTGAAACATACACAGCTTCAATGAAATATTCTAGGAACTGACAAAATCCTCTCAGCAGAAAGTTATTCAGCTCCAAATTTTGGTACTCCATCTAAAATTAAATGCTTAGAAGAAATTTTGCAATCAGTATATAGTACCTACTGCATTTCTTTTCACAATAACGAATAAGAATTATTATTGCTTTTTGCATTTGTCACTGTTCTTTCGGGGATTCCAGTAGGTACCTATAATACACAGTTGAATATAATAACTTTCACTCTGGACTATACAGCATAGGGTATTTTGCTAGAACACATCGCTGTGTCGAAAGAACAGTGACGCAAATGCAAATTTTGTTCATCTCTTTTTTATGACGTCAACAGGGTGCAAATGGCAGGTGTGATTCTTATGAAGTCATAAAAATGAAATGAAAATACTTGCAGTTGCGTCACTGTTCTGCTGACACAGCGACACATCACTCAGTGCTGATACAGTACTGACTTCTACAATTCGCAAAAGTTAAGTTGTAAAAAACTATTTCAAGCAAAAAATCGGTTCAACTTTTAAAACTTCAGACAATATGGAAAGTAAAAATCAACATCAACTTAATAATGTTAGATTTATATTGGAGTCTGTCGCCATAAATTGCTCATGGCTTAACAATAATTCTAGCACAAAATCCTCCAAAAAAAAGCTCTTTCAGTTCTATCACAGTACAAAATTCTCCAGTCATTGGACGAAATACTCAAACACAGAATCGCTTCAGAACTATTTAGCCTATACCTTGCTAAGTACTGCCTCGATTCAGATACCATTGATAAAAAAATGCCCTACAGAAAACCAGAAAATAAACTTTTGCTTTTTTCGGTCGTATTCAGTAGCGAAAATAGATGATGATCTACCAAAGTCCGAATTCATGTGGCCGGAATTCATTCTGGCAGTTTCCTGAACTTAGTTCATTTCATATACAATTATTATTTTCATTACTGAAAAGATCAGTACTTGAAAATTGTATGCCATTTGTGGTCAAAATTTGATTCTGAGTATTCAGTAAGTTGGCATGACAAGTAGGGACTCTAATATTATATTGTCCTACGAAACGAATAGCCAGCGGCCTTTTAAATGCACTATGATGTTAATATGATATTTTCACCACCCCTATATCATGAAAAAACGAAGTTTCAGAAAAATTACTTTAAGAGTCTATAGACTACAACTTAATGTCAATGATATCTGTCCTTGTGTTCACCTAGCCAAGAACAATATCTAGCTAATGACCCACTAAATTCCAGACATCACGAATTACATGCAAGTCAAATTGTTAACCCTTATCTTATATTATCCGTCCATTCGCTCCGGCCACACTATACAGCCCCATGACAGGTTGTTACTTCCCTCACTTTTATTTTGAATTTCTGCCATACAAGCAAGTTGTAAATTGTGTTGCGTGTGCTACGGTGTGTAGTTGAAACTCCAAGCATCAAGTAGAAGACATTGTCCTCCCGACTCACATGTGGCTGTAGAATAGTTTAAATCTCATATAAATATATGATAAACTTAAAGCTGAACCTTCCTCCACCCAATAAAACCGATACGAAAACGAGGTCTATTCCCTCTCAGTTTGAGTTTACTGGATACGACAGTGACAATGATTACACTTTTGATATTGAACTGTACATCAATAATCGATTGATCTATGAAATTCTACAGATGCTTAAAATTTAAATGGTGGCAGTGGCCTCCTACATGCCACGTAATATCGGAAATTTCCAATAGTGCTCCGTTGCATCTCTACAAGGCTACATGGCGCCAGATTGAGTGCAATACCATACTACACATACGTGTCGAATCCGTAAGGGTTGCTACTTGTTCAACTAATTGAATTCGATTTAATGGATCCTCCTGGAGGCTTCCAATCTCGCTGTGTAGTATTCGGAATACCGAACATATTACAACAGTTGGAAGTCGTGTAGGTTTTTTATCCCACACGTAAATAATTCAGCCTTCCGGTTGAGCAAATTTGTGACAAGCTGTCAATTCAAACAAAATCGCACATGCTTCCGATTTGAATATCCTGAAAATTAAGTGAACCGGAAAAGAAAACCGTAAATTGAAGTTCTACCGATACTTTTGTCGATAATTTCGATTGGAATGAAATGAGTTTGATATTCAATTTGATTTTATTTATTTCCACCGTGAAAGTGATTCTATGATTGATGATTTTTCAAGTTGGGAAAAATTTAAGGATTTTAAAGTAAAAAAAAATTGTATAGAACAAAATTGAAATGGAAAATTTATAATAAGATAGATTACGATAAGCTAAAAATATATCTGGGCATAACTGGACAATTTTGTGAAGAAGGTGCCACAGAAATGCTGACGAAAATGACCACTGAGTTCATTTAATTGTCAGTGGAAGTAAAAACCAATTCGTTATCTTCTCAGACTAAAAAAATATATGGCCGAATTTATGAAAACAGACTCAACCCCTTTATACCTGTTTGGGGGTTGAATATCAAAAAATTCTGAAATCGATTTACAGTCGATTATAGAGAAAGCGCGTAGAAGTTGAAACCAATTTGCTACCTCATCAACCTTAAATCTACATATGATGGAATTTGTAAAAACGTATTTAAACCAATTTGGGGTTGAATTTCTTTAAATTGTACAAACAATCTTCAGGTGGGAAGGAAGCCAGCATATGTACAAACAAATTTCATACCTCATCAGACCTGTGATATATGGAAAAGTTTGAAAAAGGATATTCAACCCCTTCATACCAGAGCATTGACAGACCTAAGAGATATGGCGGAACTCGTGAAAAAATATGCGACCTACTCACATCATATTGGGGATTAAATATCAAAAATGGACGACGTTTTAATTTTGAGATTTCTTAGGAACCTATTTTAAAAATCTGCCAATAGTCGGATGCAACTTTATAGTTTTCAACTTTAGTGATAACGACCTTGCACTTAAAACGCCGACTGAGTAATTTAACGGATTTTTTAAATACTTCTCTGGTATCCCTACAAAACGTAACGTTCCGAAGCTTACATATATTGTATCATTAATGGCCGATTTCATAGTGGTAGGTTAAGCTAAGGTTTAGTTAATCTAGAATATGTAGGTAGCTTAAGCCATGGATTCGTTTCGACTGATTTTACAGTTTTTTGTATCGTGCGGCTTAGCTAAACTAAGCATAGTGCATAGTAGCGTTTCGTTTTGCAACCTATTGTAAGCTTTTGTAACGGATTTGCGTACATTCGATATTACATATGTAGTGGAGTAGCTACGCGGCTATATTTTCTTCATTACACAGTCTTGAATACAGAAAAAATCACGAGTTTGACAGTTCGTAGGCTTGTTCTATAAACGTAGCTTAAGCTCGCAAAATTGATGGCTTAAGCTAAGGTAGCTCTTGACTTAGCTTAAGACTTAAGCCATTACTGTAAAATCGATAATGTTCCTAAACCCAAGCTTAAGCTCCACTAAGAGCTCCACTAAGCGCTTAAGCTACCACTGTGAAATCGGAAATTAGTTAACAAAAATATAAATGTTCGATTTCAGCCTTGTCACTCTCTTACCCCGATGCTCATGGCGGCCATTTTTCAATTTTGTAAACTGCTGTATGTAACTTTTGACCTTTTTAGTCTAAACTACTCTTAAACTCTTGTTTATTATGTTGTTATTATAATTATCTTGAGATTAGTCAAAATAAATTGGCTTTACCTTTGAGACGATTGCATACCCGTATGGCATGCAAGAGAGCAAAATAAGACAGTAGTGGTTCTCAAGCACTTTTTTATATAGGCCAATTTTTTTTTGTTAACTTCAGAGTATATTGTGGAAAACTTTTGAATCACATTTACCATCAAGCTGTACGTTTCATGGTTCCACAACCTTAAATAGATTTCGATTTAAGCTTAGTAATTTTGACTTTTCATTAAAATAAAATTAATTTGAATTTAAGCTTGAATTTAAATTTCAACTTAATTGCAAATGCAATCTTAAACCACATGTAACCTGAAATTTGAATTCAAACTTAAATCCAAATTGTAACTTAAGTTCAAACGGAAACGCAAATTCAAGCTTAAATTTGAATTTGACTCATTGGTCCTGATTATACCGTTGTTCCTGTTTCTCCCGATGCTTTTGTTACTCCCGTTGCTCCCATTTCTCCCGTTGCTTCCGTTACTCCATCCTCTATCCACCACCCCCTCTTCATCCACCACCCCCTCTTCATCGTCCATCTTCCCACCATCCCACATCTATCCACCATCTATCCACCACCCTCCATTTAGCTACCGTAGAAACCATCGAGAGGATACGCAGGAAGCGTAGAATTTTGTGCACATTCATATTTTTACAATAGCCCTGACCAGAATAGACTTAAGGCACCTTAAGGCAGCTTAAGTTTTTCTACGACTGTATAGAAATGCACGTAGACAGCCAGAATGAACTTAAGGCATCTTTCGTTGACTTTTCCAAACTTTCGTTAAAACTTAAGTGTACGGTTCTGAGCGTAGAAACTTAAGCAAACTTATGCGTTTGACATTTATTCACAGATTTTCCGAAATTTTTGTACTTTGTGACTTCAGACTTGTGATTTATAGTTAACTCCACTTTAAAAAAGAAAAATTTATTTTAATTTACACTCTCTTGATGAGTATTTGACGGCCGATATTTGACTTTTTTAGCTGTCAAACTTCTCTTACCTTAAGGCTATTGTGGATGGGTATAAGATTCATTAAGTTTTGCCACAAACTTTACGTGCCTTAAGGCGTTTGACGAAAAGTTGTTAAGATTCCTTAAGTCTATTCTGGTCAGGGCTGCAACTGCTGGATAACTAAGGCATAGACAGTTCGAAGTTTTTAGAATTATTTGTGCGTACGCGTTTGGTTGGCTTAAAACGTGAAGTATTTGCTCAAAAGTAATTCCGGAAAAATTTTAACTGGCTAGCTGGCTGATTTTTTGAGTTGTAAAGATTACGAAACAAAGAGGCATTACATTTTAAAGTATTATTCAAAACATGAAAGCTTTATCACAGTTTCAAACCATCATATACCCAAGACCCACTAGGTGACAAACATTTTTAAAATGGGCAGAGATATTGTCGTTTGGGTAAAAAGTAAAGTGTGTTTCTGTTACTAAACTACGTGATCACTTTGAAATTAATTAGTTTTAACTTAACATTTTAGCAGCAATCTACTAAAAAGCTATAAAATTTCCTCAAATATTACCACCACAACATGATCGTAACTTCATAAGATTATTTAAATATTCGATAAATTATAAAGTCGTCCCTTATGTAAAATAGAAAATTAAAACATGAAAACCATGGGAGGTATTGTACCGTACGACACACAGGAGTAGTTTACAAAATGATTAAATCCCAGGAGGGCCTTATACAAAGCCACCAGCTTAACTGATGGCGCTAACCCACGCAAAATACCTGAACGTATGTCTGTAGAGTCGCTTAAATTACAAAAGCTACCCCCAAATCTGCACTCCTACCTGTACGGAAAGTTTTTTTTTTTTTTGTTAAACGAATTCGAATAGAATTTCGTACGTATCCTGCAGGATACCGCACATACGAAGCGTTTATTCTGCTTTCCATTCAAATCGATCACATTAACATCTCAATGTGCCCGTAATTTTTGTAGCTCCAGGTAAAAGAAGGACGACTTACTTTACGTTGGTTCATCTTTCGTTGGGGTGGGAATGAGTTTTCCACTACTATGTGCGTATTCTTTTAGTACCTCTATTTGGTCACAAAATACCTGACTGATATGGGGGCTTCATTTCGTGTCTTTTTTGTGAACAGGTAAACGGAATACGTGAATGAAAACGAAGCGGCCTTGATGCTTGCTACCTCGAGAAGGGGTAGTTAGATCGAAAAGCATTTCTTCTTTTTTTCCTTCCGACACATACATTTGCTGAGCTCTTGAAAATCATCTTAGCAGCTTAAGTGCTTCTGAGCTGTTTCTACTAGTTAAGGGGGATACCTTTGTATTATGGACGTGAAGATGATTCAGTTTCAGATTAAAGTTCTTGATGAGGGGGAGTACTTTATCGTGTAGTCGTAGACGAAATGCGGGTTAAGGACGAACTTTTTTCAAATAAGTCGACAAACGAGGGATGATTGTCAAGCACCTTTCAGTACGTTGTCTTTGAATTTGCTGCGAAATTGAAATAGGGCACAGGATCGTAGTCCTCCATAAATCAGCCCCTCTTTTAATTTAAAGTTTTTATAGTCAACTTCAGTTATTGACATGATTGTCATATTTAACTAGACCGTGACAGCCAATCGAGAAACTGTAAAAGTCTATAAATTAATTCCCGAATTCTAGAAAAGTAAGAGTGGAGTATTGGAGATGGGTAGTTCACGAGTGAACTACTCTAAAAGAACACTGCACTGAAGTGAAGTAACTCAGTCATTTTGGTAACCAGAATTTTAATTCGAAAAAAAATGAAAAAAAAATAGAAAAGAAACCTTCCTCGTTTCTGGATGTTAGGTTGCCGGTCTAGTCTCTGCCCATAATAAGACCCAAACATTTTGCACTAAAAAACCAACATACACCAGCACAACTGAACTTCTGAGTGTGTGACTCCTGAACGGCTGGTTAGAGCAGAGAATAGAGTAAGTTAAAGGTTTAATTGAAGGAGTAGTAAATAGTGATTGACTATTGATTACTGTACGGCGAAAAGAGTCAAGATGAAGAGAACAATTCAATTGAATTACTTCACTTCACAAATCATTAAAGTCAATGACTGGCTTTGAAGTACTTGCACTGTGGAGTATCTCCAATCTGAAATATTTACGCAATAGGTTACTGCAGTGACCCCAGTTCCAAGGCCACTTAAGAGAAATGTCAGTTTGTGGTAATTTTTAAAAATAAATATGTAAATTGAAGGAATGTTTGTTGTTTTCTGACGACAGTGGAGTGTAACCCCAACACGAACTCCCCGACTGTTGATTAATGGCTATTCTTTAGAAATGACAGGTAGCTTACCATGGAAAAATTTCATTATTAAAAATTGGGAAAAATAAAGTTGCTGTTGGCGGGATTCGATATCGCGCCCTTAGCGTTGACCTTCATATATGCTAGCCAGGTATTCCGCTAAATTGGTTGGAATATTGGGTGATCTTCAGTGCCACCTACCTTTAGTCGGTATAAGGAAGAATTTCGCTCAATATAATTCACGATAATAAATGTGTGTCAACATCGTCAATATACAATATTTCTAAGCAATACCACCTGTAGGTAATGATGTTTCGGATAGTAGGCATGACGAGTCTATGCCATCCAGTGACGAAACAGCTCCTTCGCACCTAGTCCAACACAGTCTTATAAACTGGCCTATCCAGTTAAGGTTTTCCAACTGCCATGTCCTCAAAGACAGCGATTAATCAAGTCGGGGATTTCGTGTTGGGGTTTCACTCGACTGACGCCAGAAAATAACAAACATTTCTTCAAATTTGCTTCTATATGGTAACTTATCATGAAAAAAGTCCATTAACACGTTGACTGCAAAGCGTATTTTCTAGAAAATCGCCGTCAGGCCACCAGTGCCGCTGTAGGAAGCATGCGCTGCTGGCTTATATCCGTTCGAATGTTTCGGTGTATCGAAATATCGATCCCCACTTATCACCTCGCTACTCTGCATGAACATTTGGAATCTTTGCTGAGTATCAAGTGGAGGTGCTATAACTTACAATCTTTGCCCCAATTTTGCTTAATATTGAATAGAAAAATGAGAAAGTTTGTGGTATGAAATCATACAATTTTTTAAAAAAATTAAAGGATAACTTTTATTTGTATTTTTTTATATTGCGACAACTGCCCCCTTTAAAATAAGCATTCATTCATTCATTATTTTAGGATAAAAATTACCAGAGATGTGAATTTTCAAAGAGGACTCTGACTCCATTTTGGCGACAACTTTAACAAACTATAACTAACAAAAACTCACTAGCTTCACTAAATCTCTCAGTACATAAATTTTCAAAAGAATCGGCGATGGTAATTTTCCAAATTTCGTCATTTTTGGCGATTTTTAGTGGAATAACCCTAGCGTCACCCGAATATGGGAGACTCGGCCCGATGAGAACTTTTACTGTCACCCGAAAATGGGTGACATGGCAGTCAACGTGTTAATAAATATTATCTATATATTCTTCATTTTAACAAAAGATATCCTTCAGGAGTTCATTAATTGATTTTTTCATTAGAATAACCCCTTGTAAGATACACATTGCAACAGTCAATAGTGGTAGGTACTTCATAACAAATTTAAACAATAAAAAAAATATAGGTAAGCATAAACAGCACATGAAAGTAAAAACCTATTAGATATCTATTTGATCAAACTTTAGAGATATGGCAGAATGTTACGCCCCGTGGTTGAATACTGAAAAATTCTGATAGGGGATTTCAGTTTTATTTATTGTAGAAAGTAATCATATGATATAAAGTAAATATGTCGAAACAGGTAAAAACCGATTGAACCACTGAGCTCCTCTTTGAGATTAAATATATAAAAATTATGAAACCCTAACTATTCTAGACATCTACTTAAAAAATGCCGTGCATTTAAAGTTTGATAAAATACTCTTTCATAAAAGCAAAAAGAAGTGGAAAAATACACAATCCCTGTAATTGTACGTATTATTGTCGTACAAATTTGTAATAATATACAATAGGGTATATCTTGATCTACTTTGTTCTATAAAAAGAGTAAATTCAGGCTTACGGCCCTATTCTGAATTTGTGAACTATCAGTTCTTGAAAAAGGAAAAATTCACTTTCGGTGATTTTCCAAGTTTCAGATTTGATATTGAATAATGAAGGTATTGTCTTTTACTGGCTAGTAGCACCCAATTGAGAGTCCTTATTAAATGGCAAACCCCATGCGTCTCCTTATTGTACTTGATCCCCAACTACAATTAAAGTCAGAGCTCAGTATTTCACCAAGAGCACCTACCATAAGATTTGCTTGCAGTCGGTCGTGACTGAAGTTTGTTTTTTAAATACAATTTATTGCATTACACTGAAAAATATAGTAAACAACCAACTCGACTCCACTAGTACTAGTATAATAAATAGGCGAAAAGAATATGCGTAACAGGCGAGAAATGATTTCACGAAATCGCTGTCAATTTCGGTTTTTGGACGATATTTTGGGCGACTCGCCCTGTACAAAATCCCGGCACAGGTTTGGTAAATTGGGCAAAGATTTTTCTGCAATATTTCTTTAATTAGTTTTCGAATCATTAACCCTTTGTCTACCGCAAAAAAAACTTTCAATAACTACCGCACGGGTCCGTTGGACCCATATGAAATTTCAGGTGTTTTTCTCTATTTAAACATATTTATTTTATATATTTTAGATATAGATAGATTTATTCAAAACAATTTTTACATAATGTAACACAATGTTCTCCGCATACATGTTGATTACATTTATAGAATAATGTTTTAGTTTTTCGATCTTTTTTAGCACTGCATATACAAACAATGCATCGTTTTTTCTTTTTGGGAGTTTCATATACTGTGCTGGTGCTTGGTACCGGTTCATCAGAATTTTCATTATTTTGTGCCAACTGTTTTCCCAATTCTATGATGATGATGATGGCATACAACTGATTTTGTCTTATATGTACATATATGTATTTCATGTATATGGGTTCAATAGACCCAGATGGTAGTTCCCGATGGAATATTTATATAAAAAAAGTAATTATTGCAAATCATTAACGCAATCAAAAAATTACGAAAGGCATGTAAATAAATAAAGTCAAGCAGCTACAGAATCCAAAAGTATTAGATATTGAAATGAGCGCACAATAAAATCTCATTCGGGTCCATTCGACCCGCTCGGTAGACAAAGGGTTAACCGTAATATCATTATCAATTCAATTGAAAACAGTGGAGGAATGGAAGATTTCCGCTATAATAAAACTCAAATTTTACACAAAAAGTGTGTAATAATTCCTTTCTCTGTTTAATAATTACGCCACTTTTGTCTATTAATTATGCAGCTATTATGAAATGAATACATCACTGATGTGTTACGTAACTAGCCACATCAGTACACACGTTCACATTTGTATCGACGAAAATTTCACTCACTGGGCTGTGGATGATATTGGGCCCTTGGCATATGGATATTCCATGTAGTTCACATCGTACCTATTTTCAGCAAAAAATCTCAGAATTATCGGCGAAGAAGTTTAAGATGTCTGGAAAAGTTCAAGTTACTGCGTTGTTTTACGTTCATCGAATTGAATTCCACGGTTGGAATAATGCCAAATTGTTATTGTTACCACAAACTTTTGCTTATATTTGGATTTATGGACAATTTCAACGTTTCAGAGACAATTCGGGTGACTGGCCAGCTCTCACCCCAACATAGGCCTGAGTATTTTTTCGTTTGTAAATTGCACCCCCATATAATCAAATTTTTATTCAAAGAAATTTTAAGACGATGATTAATGAGCGGTCCATCCGCATATGTTTTTTTCTGCCGTTTCATTCGCGCCTTAAACGTTCACTTGTCGACCCTGCTCAAAACTCGCATGCTCGAACACCCACAATAAATTTAACTCATTGGCGAAATTTAAACCTTGTTTGCCGAGCCTGCGAATAAAAGGCAAGGTCGTTTAGTCGGACCATTTATCAATCTCAGAGTATTACTTTAGATATCCATCTGAGTCCTGCAATTCGTTGAAGGACGAAGAAAATCCCTCCGTGGTAATTACCACAAGGATGCGATTTTAAAGCGATTTGAAAGCGATTTTCCAAAAACAAAAAGTGACACCCTGTACTTATACCACGTAGTATAAAGTACACGTTTTGTATATCCCAGGGAAAAGTTTCCTTATCAAAACCGAAAATTTGTATTTTCCGCCACCAACTAAATTCGAGGAAAATAACCGTTGAAAGGGTTTTGGATACGTGAGTCTTGAGAATTCCATGGAAACGGAAAGTTCATTGGAAATTAGTTCCGCCCCCCAAGGAACTTCTTGCTATGTGGTTTTCCCTTTTCGAAAGTCAAGGGATGGCGTTAATTAAGTGCGATCCTTGAGCTTATTGTTTTTGGAAATGGTTTGCAAAATCAGCAGGAAAATTTTGAAGTGAATTTACAGGAAATTCGGCAAACCATTATTGCGATGGAGGTGGGCAAATGGGTTAAGTGTTGGAATTTAATATTGAAATCGAGTCGTGACTTTCACATTACTTCGTGTTCGGAAGGTTGAGTTACTTTCCGTTTTGTACTCTGTAGGATCATTTCTGAATATTTTACTGGTCACTGTTTTAATTTTCTTGAATAAAAAAACCTTTCTCTTGGTCAGTCATTTCTCATAAATAAATATCGCTATTTCGATAATAATAATTGAAATGTTTCGATATCCCAGGTTATCGGGATTATCCTATATATCGGCTTATTAGTATTTATTTTGGTTGGTTTGCTGTCCAAATTAAAATATGGTTAGTGTCTTGGCTTGTTTTGACTACTTTTACGACAGCTGATGAAGTCGTCGATATAGGGAAGCAGACGTCAACATTGTGTCAGCCATGACTTCTATCACTGAGTCATCTTTTTCATGGTGTTGGAGATCCTTGGCTTCTAGATTTCAGCCAGGGTTTTTTGTGCTATTGCGCTAGTCCCATTTTCTACAGTTAAGACTGTTTTAGATCTTAGGCTTGTTTGTTGACACTGGTTCAAGAATAGTTCCTTGTCTTGATCCTGACGTTGGACAAGTTCTGAGACGGCCGTAATTCAGAGTTTACGTTAGTTATGACTTGGAACAATTATTAATATTGGGTTATTAATATTGTGCCGTTTCGGATTTATGTTTTTGGTTCAGTGAAAAGTTTTTTTTTGAATAATATTTTTGTGAAAATAATTTTGACTATTTAAAGTTGCCACACATTAAATACAATTTTAGTTAATTCTTTTTAATAAAAAAAAATTAGTTACTCTAAATCATATTTTATTTTTTTGTTTTGAAATTTCCAACTTTCTGTTTGGAAATTTTCCTTTCGTAATTTTTTCTTTAATAATAATCAATGGCGCAACAGCCCAAATTGGGCCTAGGCCTTGAAGTAATGCTAGAGTTACTTCATTTCGAGACCAACGGAACACTAGGAGGTGAAGTGGTCAGCTACACGCTCGTCCGTGATTATTACCCCGATTTTAACTCAGGTACTCATTTAAAGCTGAGTGAACTGGTAGTCCGGCACCCAATACCATTTTCGAAAATTACTTCCCGCCAAGCAGATTCGAACCTGGCATCAGGTGCACCCAGACTACAACTTTTTTCTTTTTCTTTGGACATTTCAATTTAGTAAAAACGGAATATCACTCTTTGTTCATAAATTTTCCATTCACAAGAACATAAATCTTGTTCTCGTAATTATTCAAGTAACATGTGTCCGTTTCCATATTAATTTCGTGGAAGTTCTCGATTCACAGGCGTTTTGAATGCCTCAATCGGGGCTCACTATCAATCTTCTGATTATGAATAATGGAATCTAATCGAAAGTATTACGAAAATATGAACACTTGCTGTGGCCCAACATTTCAAGCAAATGACGACGGAGAAATATAAATCAAAATTTCGGCACAGATGAATATGAAGTCTTATTCTACTGTGCGGTTAATTAATTAATGCGATAATTACTAAGAAATTAAAGAACACTATCCACGCTAATTAGCAGATGTGGTGATGCAGTATGTTGTTTTAACACAACGTAGAGTTCCATACAAATATCCTGCCAATTTCCTTATATAGTAGATAGGAGCTACTTTACTCTGGAGGATGAAAATCCACCATCATATAAAGTTTTCTTGTATTCCGAATTCAATTTAAAGTTTCATGACAATATTTTGTAACTGGCGTGCACTTTGTACCCCGATATACTAAATATTTTCAAAATCCTACTCATAACGAGTACATCGCCTAGACAACAGAGACACGTGTGTGATCTTTTGAAAAGGGCCTTTACCTATAAACGGAAAATTGTTTGGAAGCTTCTGGGAAAATTTTCAACGATTGCTCTGAAGCGTTTTGTACAGAAGAAAACTGGGAAAAAACTTCTTGATACCCAAGTTTTACATGATGCTCGAACCATTTAAATAAAACTAGGTGGAAAACTACAGGTAGGTTAATTGATTTATTTATTGATGTGGGTTTGATGATTGCAAGGATATTAAGTTTTGGTGTCATGGAAAGGACTGGACACTTTTCCCTTGAAAAGAGATTGAACTTTAAGGAGAGAAAAGTCTATACAAATTAAGTTCGATCACAAACCGAGAAAAAGGTCACGCTGATTCACCTGTCGTACTAACAAAATACTTGCCTATTTGAAGAGAAGGGAAAATAGAAAAAAATTGGCTATTTAACATTTGAAGGCAAAGTTCGATCAACCTTTTGTATTATGTAGTTGAAACGAAGGAATTATAGCCTATATTAGTAAAATTCGCCTAAGAACATTGACATGAGTACCCAGTTTCAACATTCTACCACAAGCCGGTGTTCAGGTATGCACGCATACAAAGCACCAATCTTCAAGGCATGAAACCATAAGAAGAACGTCCAAATCTCATGACAATTTGTTTTGCGTTCCATTTCCGTAGCCTTCTATTACTTTGCAAATGGCCCCATTTTATCATAATAATAATAATAATCAATGGCGCAACAGCCCAAATCGGGCCTAGGCCTTGAAGTAATGCTAAAGTTACTTCATTACGATCCAACAGAATACTAAGGCCGGGTGTAGTCCAGTGGTAGCGTACTAGGCTTGTAAACGCGATGTCGTGGGTTCAATTTCCACTCTATACATAAATTATTTATAATAATTTTTCAGTTGCTATTGGCTTTGAAATTATTAATATAAATAGTAAACAGTGCGGAATGTTTAATAGAATCACTACTAAAGGATTTAACACTGAGCAGATGAGTTCTGTTTACATTCTTATCAGATTCACTAACGCCATCAGAGATACCAGACGGTAGTTGATTTGTTTTAGGCAACATTGCTGTTCTGGTAGATCACATTATATCCAAAAAGCACTCAAAATTATTAACACCATAACCATGTAGTACACTGCCATACCTGGCCCGATGTCTGAACTCCCATCCCTAAGCTGACTGGATTGTACACTACAGTGTATTAAAGGCTAACCACCTAAGTCCAGTTCAGTATCCTTAAAAAAAATACTCATTGAGACCTCACATTCTGCTGTTTAAGTCTGACGGTTAAACACTGCAATTTTATTATCCTAAATTTTACTGATCTCTGCAGTGAGAGCAATTAATCCAGGGACTATCGGGTTTAAAAATAAAATACTTAAAAAGACGGCACTATTTTGTTCCGAACTTTACGGACTACAAAAGTTTTAGCAATTATCTAGTCGCGGTTCTATTCGGTATCAGTAAAATTGGTACTGACTAAATTCTGATTTTATGAACTAAAATATACTACGAGAACTTCGATACCAATACTGTATCAGAACTGAATTTTTCGTTGAAGTAAAGAGTAGAACATAATTAATTAACATAAGCGGTTGATACCTCGACGAGAGAGTTTGGGACTGACGGGCTCAAGGTTCAAATCTATAGGAGAAGTAGGTATATATAAATCCTGTGTTGAGGGCGTATAATTACGAATAAAAACATAAACTAGCAAATCCATACCAAATTCTTTTAATTTCATTTGACCGTTTCAGTCTTAGAGTATAAGTTTCAGTACTGTTCATGTACTGACAATCACCATTGCTATCTATCATGAATAAAGCAAAAATCAGTATTGCATTAGAGCTGAAATCCTGAACAGAATGAATAACGCAACAACAAAAGAATTACTATTTTATGAATTTATAAATTTATAGGCAACTAGAATAAGAGCAGATGAATACCGTTTAAAATAAAAATATATCGGATGAAGCCCTTAGAGGCGTTTGAAGTCCAATCTAGTAAGAATAATTAAATCACCTTTTTATTTTGACATAAATTATTTAAAAATAAAATCTAATTAACTTTTTTGAGAGAATCTTTTCTGATAGGAAAATCGTAAAAATTTGACGTTTCTTTTGTGTTAATTTTAACAGGACACTTTATAGTTTTTCAGAACTTTCTGAATTATTGAAGAATTCATAAAGCGGGAAATTTCAATTTGTCAATTCTCCAAGGGTCCAGTGAAATCCCATCAAGGTATTGTATTTACTCATTTTCATCGTACTTCCGAATATTTCGGTAATTTAATAACCCCAAAATTTAACCCCTAACCCTCTTAACTGGAAAAGTGAAGAAAACATTTCTGAAAACTTGGAGAGTAAGAACCACTTGAGTCCTACCGAATCCTACCTTTTAACAGCTTTAAATCTTTTTAACAAACACTAAATTAAACTTTTGCTTCAGTCGAAGCATTTAAAATTCTTTGGAAATCTATCGGACAACGAAAAAGTCTTGTTTTTTTAGACCGGGCTGTGTTAAAAGGGCCGATAGAAAAGGACAAACCCAATTGAAAAAGCGGTGAAAGTCGCTTGTATTTCTACGAGCTATCGATTAGAAGTTTCTTTTTTCCTCAAGAAGTTTTTCATCATAAGATTCCAGTAGCTCCGTTGCTTCCTGCTGATTGTATTGCTTCTGCTGGGAGACATCCTGTTAATGCCATCTTTGCCTTGATAAAACAAAGTTTCCCGACAAAAGTGTAGGCCGTAAAAAGGGAATCAACGAAAAAAAATTGAGATTTGAAAAATGAAATAAGAATTGAATCTTAAGGTTTCGATTTATTGTGTGTGGGTAGTTCAATTTTGCACCTATTTGGGTCGGTGACTGTTTACGACCTTCTGCCCTTCAATGGCAAGGCAATCGTTGAATTTCCATTAAATTTAAATGAAGGCATGAATATGTTTTTTGTTTAAGGTTTTGGCATGTTTCCTTCTCCGCTTTGAAGACAACGTCTTCGTGTGAAATCTTGAATAGTACGTTATAACCACCAGAAAAACCTTTCACATTTGTGATTGGGGATTGAAAAAAGGAACGTTATAACCGAAAGTTCGTTATAAAAGTACACTTTTCAAGCGGGTTTCACTGTAGTTTTATAACTACCCCAATCCTTCTACCAAGAAAACTTCAACTTCAACTTCAACAAATATCTCAACAGGTTTGTGAGCTATGCACCTTCAAACACATTTGCGTTTTATTGTTTTTTTTTGCGGTTCACTAGTCTCTATAGACGTGTATATATAAAATTTCAGACTAAATTTTTTTATAATATAAATTAACTTGCTTACTTACATGCTCTTCATGAAGATGACTCTAATAAGAGCAACCCGGATGATTCACTTATCACTCACATACACGATTTACTTACGAATTGCAAAACGAAACACTCAACAATTCGTCTTTGAATCGTAAGTGATTATCCTGTGAACCTTACCTGCGAAAATAGTTAGTGATTGTGTTTCGATGCATGTAGTTTGCTGGTAAATTTCAAAAGAAAAATACTCATTTTCACATTATTACATGGAATTATTCACTAAACAGATTAAAGCCTACTTCGTACTTATCAGTTTGCTTGACTTTTCACAAGGAGACAACATGTCGACGTATAGGTAGCTTCAAGAAACGTGACCAGAAAATTAATTCGAAGCGATTTTCATTTTCTTGTTCGTAAGGTCGGTGAAATTTTACATTTTATTATCTCTTCGGATTAAGTACTACAAATGAGGTTTATATTTACCAGCCAGATTTTACGACATCATGTACGCTTCGGGGTTAAGAAGCTAATCGGATGCTTGCGCACTTGTCTCCAAAATTGTTTTTGGAAAAAACCAATAGAAACAGAAGTGTCTTAGGTCATTTTTACATTTGAGAATCTTGTCGTAGGGGTTTTAAGGAATTCGGTTAGAAAAGATTTTTTGGGGTATAGAAGTACGAGATCCACTGCCAGAAAAACGCAGAAAAGACATAATGGCATCAGGCTATAAAAAGTTTTGTTTAGAGCAAAAACAATTTTTAATGTAGAGTACCACGAGAGGGCTTCCACCTCTGGAACGGCCTGTGCTTCAAGATTGACATACTTATGCAAGAAAAGTAATTTTAAAAAGAAAATACATTTTTCGGATTGATTAAATTTTCGCGGCTCTTGCGCCTCGATTAAACGCAAAAAGAAGATGGTGTCGAAAATGCTCGTTTTTGTCGACTTGACACTCCATCTAAATGATCTAAAAATTACCAAAAATTAAATTCAACAAAAACATCAAATACGCTATTGTGTAGAGCGAAAAATTCTCTTTCAAATAACACAAAATATTATGCCAAAACATGTCATTTTCGGCGCAAATTTTTAAATTAAAAAAAACTGCGGGAAAATATCGGACAACCCAATAATATTTTGATAAACGATATAAATTCGTGTTTACAATAAAGTGACGTTCCCATACTGTTGATATCCTTTTCAACTCGCTCTCGTTTCTTCAGCAAAGGCTAAAATCTTTCAGAAAGGCACTTTCTGCCTATTTAATAACATTTTTATGTCAAACAGAATGTCATATCGTTAAAAGGGCAACAAACTTGTATAACCTACAGGACAGACAAAAAACATACAGAATTGTTTTAGTTTCACGATGTGACAACAAAAGACAATAGCTGCGACCGAAAAAAATAGAATAAAACGAATAGGGAGCAGTTTCCATTAAGTAAACTTTCAGCTTTATCTTTTTTAGGGATTCACTCTGCAAATTTATGCTTGTGTCTAAGGGCTACAAAGAAAAATTGGGAAAAAAAACTCGAAATTTTATTCATAACGTCCCTTCGGATTTTTTTTTCCTAACCGCCTTTTATTTTACCTTCATTTATTTTTATTCAATTTTATTACAGCTCATCAGCTACTGAACTAATTTCACGGCGTGGAGTATTTTCCCGACGGCATTACGGATCTGTTGACCAGGTGAGTGAGTACCTTTAGGAAATACAATTTGAACGAATGACTGTGACAAGTGTCTTTCGTGGTTTTGTTCTTGTTGATATGGTTGAATGGTTCAGGGAGTTGTTTTTTTTTCGTATTCCCCAGAATATTGTCAAGTGTCCCACTCGAATCGAAGTGGGGTTCAAATTTAAGGGTGCCTAGTATAAATTGAATACGGTGATTGTTGGGTCTTGTAAGTAAAAATTCACATTGTTATGGTAACAAAGGTAGATTTTGAATTATCGGGGATGTGGGCGAATTTATGCCTGAATGGTTTTTGATTATGGAATTCCGTCCTCAAATTATTTTTTCCCGGTTAAGGAAAATTGTATCCGCTTTGTTACTTTGACACGCCATTACAGAATATTGTTAACGAGCTCCTTGCTCCTTCTTTCATTCTTTTCAAATCTGGGATATGTGATTTACTGCAACACTTAATCCAATTGAGTTTTTATTTTTAAACGACAATTGTATGGTAGCTACTTGGAAGAGTATCAGGGTTTTACCTATTTTCTCCCCGTTTTTATAAGTCGTGTTAATTTGAATTGTGCTGCCTTTTCATATTTTTCAATAAACAGGCAATAATTGTAGTCATGTATTTCAGTTGTATTTGTAAGAGTGATACATGTCCTCCCAATGCTTCGAGTTTAGTTGAACGGTTAAAATTTTTTAAACACATTTGGATGGTATCCACTCCGAATAGGTATTAGTTTAACTGTGTTTATTCACGCTCTTTTAAATTGTAGAAATTAAAAAAATTAAATATGTTCGGAGCTTTATATAATCTCCTGTAATTGTGCGATAAATGTACTGTAGTATTTCAAAAACTTTTATATTGAGGTGATATGATATTTTAGAACATTTCTCATTTGCATACTCAACCATATTTTCTATTCGAAAATAATTCGTATGAAATAATTTTTTGAATCTGTTTCCGATTTAATTTTTAACATTTTCAGGGACTTTTACATGGAGTACACTACACGGAGGACTAGCTTGACTTTCTCGATGTTTAGAAAATCATTGCTTGAAGTGTATTTTAAGATTAACCTACCAGATGTTAGCATTGTAATTACTTTAAAACAATAGAATAAAAAAATTCAACTAGATCCTCGGAGGCCACCGAACCATTTTATTTATGAGTAGAACATGGAGAAAACATAGTGAAGTATTTGGGCACAGAGTTTCCTCTTTGTTTCCACAACCAGCTAAGTTAGGCCTGAATCTTGTTTTACAATCGATCCCAATTTTTCTAATGTATCGAAGTTCGATAAAAATGTCTTTTACTTTATTATTTATAATACAGTATTGTTATTGACTTTCAAAAAAAAAAAATTGCTGCCCTCAAAATTTTTTTGTCCACGTTTTATGACTAGTAGACACGAAAAAAGCAATAAAAGTTTTCACTCCGTCTGTCCGCCGTACGCCGTACGTCGACCGCCCAAAATCCTTTAAAGGCTCGTAGCTCTCAAACCAGTGGAGCTATTAAATTAAAATTTTTTCTAGGAATAGACTGGGTAGACTCCTTGAATTGTCATTATTTTCAGGGGTGGGGGTATGAAAGGGAAGGTGGGGGAAGCGTTTTAGACGAAAAATTTTGGTTTCTAGATCTCAGCAACCGCTTATGTTAGGAGACTGAAACTTGGAATTTCTACAAAGCTTTGATAGTGGACCCATTTGCAAAAAAATTGATGATATGGGTGAAGGGGTGTGGGAGTGGAGGGAGAAGCAATGCGTCCGAAACGCAAAAAAGTCGAGATCGACACATTCTAAAACCCATATCTCCTAAACCGTTAATAGCAAGCAATTAAAACTTAACAAATATCTGTAGTTATACTAGGAGAGTAGATTGAAACAAAATTTTTGGGTGGGGGTAGTGGCGTACGGAGGTGGGGGTTGAAATACTTAACATTGCGATATCTCCCAAACCAATGGCACCAGAAAAACAAAATTCGGTTTGAGTATAAAGCTTGATAAATAAAGATTGCTCAAAGTAAAATCTTTGAAGGGGGCGGGGGAGTACGTAAGTGGAGGGGATAAGAATTTTTCAAAAATAACACGTTTCATATCTCAATAACAGTGTAATATGGATGCTTCAAATTTTTACCAGAAGTAGGCCTAATAGAACCCTAGTAGGGAAAAAAAGTTTGGGGGTGTGGGTGTAGAGGGTGAGGGTGGGGAAGGGTGAGAAAGAAAAAATTCCGATGCTTATATCTTAAGAATCTATAATGATAGGAAGCTGAAACTTGGTATTTAGATAGAGCTATAGGCATGGTGGAAAAATAGAATTTTTTTTAGGGGTAGTATGGTACGGTGGTGGGAGGTTTTTTTCCTTACTTTAGAACGGCTTATGCTATAGGAAGTTGAAACTCGGTACGTATATGTAAATTGATTAAAAAGGTAATTCTGATAAAAAAAAATCGAATATATATTGGCGTTCAGAAGGGGGGGGGGGGCAAAAAAAATATCAGTTAATATAAAATGCATATATTTTCACGATCTTTTGAAATATTGAATTCATTTTTATTCTACGGATTCTTCATATGAATACCTAGAATGTGTTTTCAAGATTTTTGGAAATTCGACCCCTAAGAGGGTGTAAACTGGTTGTATACTTTTTCAAGAATTCCACCATGTTTCTCAGGTCTGATCAGATATCGAATATCTTTTCACTTCCCCAGGCTTGTTTAATAATCACCTATTCTTAAGTTTTGTTTTTTTCAACCTCTAGACCGCATCCCGGAATATGACCCAATTATACAATTCATATGTTACACCCTTTTCTAACCGCTTCCCGAACTTTTTGTTAGGTTTTCAGTCACATAGTAACATACACCGCATCCCCGAATTGAACGCGTTCTGAACTTCTGCCGGAAAAATTATAAAGTTGCGCACTGTTGGCAGATTTTTTTCCCAGAGATTGGTTATATTAGCCTATCCATCAACCGATTGTCGCATCTAGTACTAGTACTTGTGTTTAAAATTGAACTTCAACTACTGAATCCTATATGGCATAATGGTCAATCTGGATTGAAGGCTTAGATAATACATGTGATTTTTCCGATTGATAGGAGTGAGGAATCTATATTTTTTAAAGACATTTGTACGGAATATTTTGGAAGGAGCACTAAACATTACTGATTTACATTGTTGTGAAATAAGCGACAATAACAATGTCTTATTATCCAGTTTGGCGTCCAAAAACACTTCAAATATATTTTGACTGAGTATGTGATTAGTGTGTCATCCTAACTCGGGAGTTGTTCGACGTAGCGAGTCTAATATACGGGCCTATTACGAAACTCGAGTCGAGTGAGTAACTCACTTACATTTGAACTCGACTCGATCAAAAGTATGTATGATGAAACTCGACAATTGGAAAGTGACTTCATTTCCAGTAGTCGAGTGAATTTAACATTTCTTACAAGTAAATACTCTTTACTCACGCTTTTTTCTCGACTGAAAGTCGAGTGAAACTCGACAAGTAGGCCGTCGGCGAGTTTCATAGTCGCAGAACGTCCATTTTTTGGTCGAGTGAGTTCCGTAATAGGCCCGATAGTTACACCGACGCTGAATCAGAATTTGACTCAGAATTTGTTGTACTTTCGAGTATTGCACAATGTACAATTCGATAAATCGGCCACCGCAATCAATATACAGAAAAGTAAGGTTCACAGCTCAATCTGATTTTATCATTTAATGTAGAATAAATCCCTTTAATTCAATTGCTGTAATATCGTATAAAATCGCAGGAAAAAGTACCTTCCAACGATAACATTCCTGAAATTAATCAAGCGTTGTACAAATAAATCGATATAAAAAAAATTTTTGTCGGTTTTTCTTCCATCGTTTTCACTAAATACTCGACATATTGGGGGCTTTGTGAAATAAACACTAATGGCTCTGTTCTGGCTTTTATCTCATCGATGTCAATACCCTTTTTATCGGATTAAAACGTGCCTGATGAATTATTATTACGGATAATGGTAAATTGAGGATAAGTTCATATATTTTATAAAGCAATAAAATTTTGACAGATTGATTTGTTTGTTTATTTGTAATCGGTGATACCTTTTCCATAATAGGGTGTTCTATGGAAAAGTTCCACTGCAAGAATCCAGAGTTAGCGTCAAGATAGTGCAAGCAGGGTTGCGTCTTGGCCAAGAACCGTGCTGCTCTTTCAAGGAGGAGAAGTGGATAGAGTTTGCTGTCTTCACTATCAGTGCACCTTTAAAGGCCTCCAAATAAAAATCACTTCAAATTATTTCACTAAATTAAAATGTAGGTAGATGTCATCTACACTCTCTTTATTTTATTGACTTTCCTTTTCTATAAAACTTTTGATTTCACATTACTAATTTTTAATAATAAAGTATCGTGATCGACCTGACATTTTAAAAAAAATTTGCTACCCCGGAGTTTTGGTTTTCCACGTTTTAGAACTAGTAAACTCCAAAAATGGAAAAAAAGATGTCCGTCTGTCCGCCGTACGCAAAACAGTTTGAAGGTGCTTAGCGCCCAAACCTCTTCAGGTTGAAATTCAGTTGGAGTTCTTATGGTAGTTAGAATGGATAGGCACTTACGATTCGTACCTTTAAGAGGGGTGCATGTATTTGGGGGAGAAGGAGGAGCGAAAACTTTTAATTACAATATCTTTTGAGCCAATCACACCACAAGGGTGAAATTTGTTTTAGATATATATAATTACCAGTTGTAAGGACGGAAATCTTACGGTAAATTTCCGCTTACAACAACGACAGAGCTGTAGAACCAAAATACCGAAAGAGAGCTATAATATAAAAACATCATGTATTTTTATATAACCGATATAATTCGCAGCCAGTACATGTTCTGGCGAGTATATAGTCCAAAACGATCGAACACAAATTGTCTAGTTGGCGGCGTAGTTAGTAGCCGCGGGTCGAGCCTAAAAACTCCTCCCAAAGTGAAAACTAACGCCATGCCCGAGAAATCGACCTATGTCTTGGGTCTGTGGCTCTTGTGAGTTCGCCAAACATAGTCTCGACGGTAGAGTACGGCTTGCCCCGGCCATGCCAATCTATTTAGGGTCTGTGGCTCTTGTGAGTTCGCCTAAAATATAGAACGGCCAACCGGTTACCGTGAATATTCACACACGGAGCCAAACTCAGCCAGCGCAAGCGACGGAGGTCCAGGCAAAGCAGCGATACAGTGGGCACCAGACGAGCGGCACCGAGGACGACGCAGCGGGACCCTGACGACGCAACAACGAGGCAGCGACGAAGAAGGCCCGCGTAACCGAGGTCCGGAGGAAGCACCGTTACGCAACGCATGGAGCAACGCAACGACACGACGACGCACAACGCAGCACAGCGCTCAGGGACGAGACGTTCGCTAGGATGTACACAGCATGTCTCAAAGAAGGAGTGTTCCCCGATTTTTGGAAGCTCCAAAGACTGGTGCTTCTATTGAAGCCCGGAAAGCAACCAGAACAACCATCGGCATACCGCCCACTATGTATGCTGGACTCATTGGGAAAAGTACTGGAGAGCATTGTCACCAACCGACTGCAGGAGTTACTCGAGAGACCTGGAGGTCTATCCGAGCAACAATTTGGATTCCGTCGAGGGAGATCCACCATCGACGCCATTAATGCCGTTATGAGAATTGCGCGTGAAGCAACATCCGGAGAAAGATGGAAGAACGGCGACAAAAAGTACTGCGCAGTGGTAACACTTGACGTTAAGAATGCCTTCAATTCAGCGAGCTGGGTGCGAATAATGCAAGCAGTAAATAGTTTCAACGTACCGGGATATCTACAGCGAATCATAGCTAACTACTTCGAAGAAAGAGTTCTTTTGTATGACACCAAAGACGGTGTCAAGCGCTACGACGTCTCACGAGGAGTCCCTCAGGGCTCAGTGCTTGGCCCCACTTTATGGAACATTATGTATAATGACGTTTTTTGCATCGAGCTCCCAACGGACACCACACTAGTTGGCTATGCGGATGATATCGCACTTGTGGTAGTAGCGAAACATATCCACACCTTGGAAGCTCTGTGTAGTGATGCGATCGACAGAATTATGCGGTGGTTGAGTAGTGCGGACTTGGAGTTGGCTTCGCACAAAACGGAAGCGGTTCTTTTGAGCTCTCGGAAAGTACGCGAAACGTTCACATTCAGAGCTGGAGAGCACGAGATCATCTCGCAGCCGAATCTGCGATATCTTGGAGTGTTAATCGACACTCGAATGTCTTTCAAGGATCATCTCCTGGCGATCAGCGAAAAAGCCTCAAAGATAAATGGTGCGCTCTCACGCATCATGTCAAACACTGGGGGTCCACGCTCCAGCAGAAGAAAACTACTAGCAACGGTCACGAGTTCTGTAATGCTATACGCTGCACCGATTTGGGCGGATGCGACGAAGAAGAAATCGTATACAGCCGGAATCCGATCTATCTATCGTCTTAGCGCACTGAGGGTTGCTAGTGCTTTTCGAACAGTGTCCGATGATGCAATCGGGGTAATATCGGCAATGTTGCCAATTGACATACTAGCGTCTGAACTTCAGCGACTCTACGTAGCAGGAGATCATGCATCGAAAGTGCACGAGCGACGGCGCAGCATTCAGGAATGGCAAGGACGCTGGGACAGCGCGAACAAAGGAAGATGGACATTTGCATTGATTTCAAACATAGATAGCTGGATAAGCCGCAAGCACGGAGAAGTTGATTTTTATGTGACCCAGCTGTTGAGCGGACACGGCTGTTTTAAGCAGTATCTTCACCGCTTCAAGCATGAGGAAGACCCGTTCTGCCCCAATTGTCCGCACGAGATCGAGGACGCGCGACATATCTTACTGCACTGCCCGCGCTTTGACACCGACCGAGCCGAGATTGCGGAGGCTTTCGGAGAAGCCCCGACCGCAGAAAACTTTGTAAGACACATTTGTGACACAGCCTACAAATGGCAAGCTTTCCAGTCTGCAGCAGCGCGAATTATGTCGACACTTCGCCGCTTTGAACGATTAAGAAACATCCAACGCGACGTACCACAGGAGACGACTGACTAAACTATACAGACAATAACTGACGATTTTAGCAGTATTGCTATGACGGCCTCCCGACGCAATACCTGACGGTGGTTCCGGGAGGATCCACCCGTACGAGTGAGGAGGGTTTAGCGGGTTAAAGTCCCGCACTGACTTAGGCTTTCGACGCTTCCCGCCTCGTTAAAAAAAAAAAAAAAAAAAAAAAAAAAAAAAAAAAAAAAAAAAAAAAAAAAAGCGCTCAGGGCAAAGAGCAGCGCAACGCCACGACGACGCACAACGAAGCGCAGGGCAGCAGAGTAACGCTACACCATGAGCAGCGCCGCGCACAGGACAACGCAACGCCACGCACAGAGCAACGCAACGACGGCACACGAAACGCGCAAAGCAACGCAGCAACGACACTCAGAGCAAATAACGCACAGAGCAACGACGACGCACAGAGTAATGCAACGCGCAGAACCTCGACACACAGAGCAACGCGGCAACGCACAGAACAAAGCAACGCACAGAGCAACACAGAGCAACGCAACACAACGCGACACACCGAGCAACGACACAGAGAGCAACGACACAGAGAGCAACGACACGCACGGAGCGACGACACGCAGAACAACGCAGAACGACACAACAGAAGCAACACACAGAGCAAAGCGCGCACAGAGCCGCGCAACATCCAGAGCAACGGTACGCACAGAGCAGGGCAACGAGCGAAGCTACGCACGTACAGAGTAACATAGCACGCAGAGCAACGCAACGCAGCAACGCACAGAGTGACGGTACGCACAGATCAAGACAACGAAGGAAGCTACGCACGTATAGAGTAACATAAGACGTAGGGCAACAGAGCAACGCAACGCGCAGAACAACGACACGCAGTACAACGCAACACAACACAAGTTGGACCGGAAAGGACGTAACGTAAAGGACACAAGCATGAGATGACGCACAGAGACCGAAGGAAGGCAAGCAGAGGCGTGCCAAGAGCCGAGCTACAATCAGCCACGGACAGTACGACGAACAACGCCAGAACTACGGGAAACAATCGCAAGAAGAAGGCAAGCACCGCAATGCACCAGGAGCAACGGAGCAAAGGGTACCAAGAAGACATTGAGCACAAGAAGCGCCAGGCGACACCAAGGGACGTAGACAGGAGGGGTCGAGGCAACACAGAGGAACAAGAAGCAAAGCGGGAGGATGCCGAGTCAAGCGAGCAACATCGAACTTGTGAGAACCATAGACAAAACGGAACGACGCCAGTCAGCGCAATGCGGCGTAGCAGATGCCACAAGAAACGCACGAAACAACGCAAAGCACCCGAGAAGTACCGAGCCGAGCAGCAACGAGAGGATAACGAAGTCAGAGACGTTATAGGACCGAGGAAACCGAAGCGTATTAGACAAATAATACACAATACTTATTTGAATTTACCGAATTACATAATGAATTATAACCTTTAATATAATAAAATAGTTGAAGTCAAAACAAGAAATATTTGTAACGAACCCTGGCGCCCGATGAGCCTACCCCGGCAATTCGAGTCGTTACACAGTGGAGTCCACTGAATGTAACATTTTTAAGGAGGGTGGTGAGTTGTAGCCTGGTACTCGGTCGCGGGTGTAAAAATTACGCATTCTTTCCGTTAAAATGCTTCGTTGTAAACAATTTTCTTTAAACAAATTCGAAATGTCTCAAATAAAAACAAATCCTTAACCCTCTTCGGTACGACCAAAAAAAGGGCTCGAGCAAGAACCCTCATAAATGCGACTTTGCGAAATCACCACCATTATCAAATTCTGGTATTTGGGTTTTTTTCTGGTCTGTATTATTTTTATTGCGATAGGGAGGGAATCAGACAACAATGTGAGATATCACGTACGTTCCACCCATAAGGCAACGTCTGCCTAGTTTTATTTTCGACAAGTCCATACAAATTCAGCTCTAACGGGTAGAATGTCGTTATTGCGATTGTGTGCTGATAGAAAGAAAAAGGGCAGACAAAATAAAGTGATTTATCAGTTTTTTGATAAGCGATATCTTTTTATCCAGTGTCGAGGAGAAGTTTAAATTATTAACTTTATTGCGCGAAAATAAATCATGGGATCAAAAGAGAGTACCTACCTGCTTTTCTTTCGAGGGTTTGAAGTTCGACTAACTAGCCATCGTCGGAAAAACCAACAGGGTTTTGTTACGAACAGGAAACTGTTGAACGTAATGTTACAAGGAAGTCAAGGCCCCCTTAGTATGTAGCGCTAAAGAAAGTTGTGCTCGGAAATAGAGCCGCATTGATCTGAAGTAAAACGACGTACACTATATCAAAAAATTGCACATACAGCAGCTATAATCGGGAATAGAGTCAGTTTTTGTTTTGAATGAAAAAAGATAAGTTCATTTCGTTTTGGGTTTTTTATTATTTCTAGTTAGGTCTTTTAAATGCAAGAATCAAACATTTGTGTTTACTTAATTTTCTTAGAAATATTGTCATTTGTCTTTCACAAGTCAGTATGTGCACATCAAAAAATTGCACATACACTTAAGAAATTCACGTTATTTACTTTTTTAATAGCGTGTATGATGTCCTTTCGCTGCTACTACTGCTCGTAGACGATCCTGCATTGAAAGTGCTAATTTTCGAGTTGAATTGGATGTCATTTTGTTCCAGTTTTCTAAAACGTACACAGTCCCTTAACACCGCAATATATACAAAAACATATGCTGAAATCGATATAATAAAAAATTCGTAAAAGTAAAAAAAAATTCTATATCTAATCAGGCCTAAAAGATATGGCGAATATGTAAAAAAGTAAACGTTCATCTTTGGAGGTTGAAAAAATACTTTTTTTTATATTTGTTAGACAAAAAAAAAAACAATTTTCATTTTCATATGTCAGAATTCTTGAAAAAAATTTACAGCCATTTTGCGCGCCCTAGTGGCATAAATTCATAAAATCCTGGAAACGTATATGCCTCACCCTAAAATCCCCCTCCCGATTACTGAATGTCGAAAATTACAATTTATAACAGTTTTAAGTAAAATTACCGCCGAAGTAAAATCAAATTTGATTGTTGATCAAAAGATATAACAGAATTCGTATACGTCCGTCAACCCCCGTTCTGCAAACAGGTTCTATTCTCTGGGATTCTCGTGGTAATGAAATTAATTCGAAATCTCGGTAAATACAGAGATTTAAATAAATTTTCTAGTGAATCTACTAAAATGTATTTAAGATTAAATTTTTTAGCATAAGTAATAATTCATTTCCATTTCGCTAGACTAAACCTTAAAGTCATAAACTTTATTAGTACGTGAATTAATTTTCACTCAATGTCATTAATTGAATCAATGCATCCCCATTTATTAATTGGTGAACTGTTCCTTAAAAATTAATTTTGCTTTCAAACAAAGAACTTTTTTTATAAATTTATGAATTCTTTTTCTTTATTTTGCTCACAAATTGACGTACTTCAACAATTGAATCAATTAATTTTGATTTGTATAATTTTATGTATTTCGGTTATTCAAACGTCATACTTTGTATAGAAGTATTATACATAGATCTAGTTTCTTCGTTTAAGCAATTAATTCTGAATTTATGCACTGATTATTAAATTTTTTCTTTTTGTAACATAGGTATGTGAGTTTTGTTTATAATTTTAATTTATTTTTTTCGTAAGGTCTTATATTTATTTTTTTTTTGAATCAACGAATTTTATTTAGGAATTAGTGAACTTGTTCATTAATACCCTGTAAAAACTATGCACTAGAAAGAACTATATTGAACGTGTTAAAAAAGTAGTGTTTAGACTAAGCAACTCGTTTCATTTTGATACATGATAGCTTGATGTGATTTGTTTTGACAAGTAGATATTCAGCTGTGTTTTATTATCAAATTTATACTTTCTAAATTGTTTGAAACAAAAATGTTTGTAAAGCAGTAATAACAAGTGAATTAATAAGCTAATGCAATCATTGTACTAGCACAAAATTGAGTTTCTACAGCTTTAAAAAGTATCTTGCAAATATTACTTCGATTTCAGCTAGGGTCGCAGCAAATGTTTTTTTTAAACGCGTTTTAGCTACGTGTTTTCAGAAACGCATTATAGCTACACGTTCGGGAAGTGATTTGAAAGCGTTTAACCCTATTTAAGTGAGTTAAACTCGTAGTCTGAACATAGTATAGTCTGTGTATTTGTTAACTCATAAAACTTGGAATATCTTTTATAAAGCTGAAAATAGAAATGCTCGTATAAACCCAGAAACTTTTTTTACTATATAGCCTCTGTTGTATATTGATTTTATAAAATTGTTCATTGAATGAATGAAATATAAATTGAGCTACTTTCATTCTTAAATTAAATATACTCTGAGTAAAGAAATTTATTATTATTTCATTATTGAATTACTTGTTATTATTTGAATAAATCGTTCGTTGGATCAGTGAATTCATGGTAAAGAAAACATGTCATCAAGATCAAACTGTAAATCATCAAAATTCAAAATTTTGGAATTTTTATTTTATGTAAACCTCAATTTTTTCACGTTTCATGACTAGTAGATACTAAAAAAGCAATAAATACAATCACTCCGTCTGTAAAACCTGACAAAAAAGCGCAATGCCTTTATTTTCACGAATTTAATCCCATCTCTTACGTCTTTTGTGAAACATTTAGAACATTTTTATTTGACGAATTCTTCACACAAATTCCTGGAAAATTTATTCTGGATTTTTTTGAAATTCAACCCATAAGAGGATGAAAAGGAGTTGTATATGTTTTCACGATTTGGCGGTATCATAAAATATCGAATAACTTTTCACTTCCGCGGGGTTTTTATATATTCGACTAAAAATCGGTTTCAAGTTTTTTTTCCGTTTCAACCAACGAAACAAAGGGTTGAACACATTTTAACGAATTCCGTCATATCTCTTAGTAGTGATAAAGCATAGAATTGAATTTCTTTCTTGGGCATTTTTTAAATTTTTATGATATACCTATCTTCTTTTAGGATTTTTTAATATTCAACCCCCAAATGAGTGTAACGGGGTTGCATATGGCTTATATTTTTCGATATATCATTTAGGTTTGATGAGATATCAAATTGGCTTTAACTTCTACAGAGTTTTTATATAAATTCAATTTTTTCACTAACCCTTGCTAAAGAGGGACCCTTATTAAAGTTGTCTATTCTACAAAATGGTTTTTCGGGAATTCATTTCTTTACAAGGAGCCTTTGCTAAAGTTGACTGTTCGAGAAGATGTTTTTCGGAAAATTCGTTTTACTTTATTATTCCAATAATACAGTAATGTGGGTTGAGGGTAAATAAGGATGAATCCGATGCTACCTAAAACTTGGTATTTAGATATAGCTCAAACAGTAGCATGTTGGTAAGATATAATTTTTATTGGGAGTGGTATGGGACGGAAGTGATGATGATTTTCCGACTTATAGGCTTATTCTAGAAACTTGGTGAGTATATGCAGACCTACTACAAAGGTAATTTCTAAATTTTTCATATGTTTAATCGGTTAAAAAGACAAGATGAAGTTTTCAAAAGACCTTCTAGTATCGAAAAAACTTATGTTATACTCCGACTTTGACCGCAGTATGATCTAATTAAGTAATTAAATTTTTTATTGTGATTTGCACATTGGCCTAATGAATTTGTACATTGAATCAACGCATTTCAGTTGATAGGCAAAGTTCAGAACTTTATAATCAAAAACGTCTTACACTGAACGATGTTCTAAACACCAGTATGTCTACTAGTGTGATGTATTCGGCCAGTACTTTGTTATTGTTGTTTTTTAACATTACTGTATCAATTCCTTTGTATGCATCCCAAAATAAAGTTTGTTTAAGTGAAAATGACTGAGACTGTATCAAATTTTCCGAAATTTTCTTCACATTCATCAAATTCCAATGATACAGTTTCATGCTATTCATCAAAACGCAATTATCTCAAATGAAGCGCTGTTCGTGATCAGCCACAATTGATAATATCTGCTGGTAAAAGTAAGAACATTTGGCTGTGTATTTTTGTTCTGAATTGCATATTTTCAGACAAAAATCTTTTAGAAATGTGCTCGCTAATCTTTTCATCTAAATCTTATCCTTAACCAACTGAAGAAAAAGATAAATGATTAATGCCTTCCATTTACAGACAGAAATCTTTCTTGGCAAGAAACTCACCTTCATCGTCCTTCTGTACTTCTCCGCATTCAGCCACAAGACTTCAGAACAGATCTTATTTCACTACCGCCCACAAACAACCCTCCTCCGTCCCACACTACTACCACAACCCAGTCCGATTTAATCTAGGTGTAATTACTCTTTTGGGCCGGGTATTAAAGGACAAATATTCGTAGATCGAAAACAATTAACCACTCAACTTTTCAAATTGAATTTTGTTGTGCGTGATATTAATTTTATCGGGGGTGGTAGTGCCGGGCTCGACTATCAAAGATTTAATACACCAAAAACCGGCAGAATTAAAAAAAGAAGAAAAATACAAATCAATAGTCGGCGGCATTGTATGATTTTGTTTCATGAATTTTAATTTTAATTTTTTTTCATTATTCTACAAAATTTATTATTTGACGGTGTTTCTAGAGAACATGAAATTGTCCGCTACTGTTACCTCAACCAATTAAAATGATTCAAACAACGCGATATAGCCCTTTTGATAAATTCCTAAAACAACAAAATTTACACCCCCGGTCCACCTCATTTCAAACCGTTCTGGCACATTTCCATTATTCCCTAGACTTCCATCACCCGAAAGTGGGTGATAAATTGTTTTATTTGATCCCTTCGCCAGCTGCTTTTGTCAACTCTTCAGTAATAAAATCATTCGAAATTTATTGATAGTAAAAAGACGGATGCCAAGAAAGGATTCTAGACGTCGGCATAAACGCGAAAAGGGAAAACTTTTCATTTTTATTGGACTGCACACATTGTAAAATATTTTGCCTCTATTAACTAAAGTGCTAGTTATCGTAGTTATGTGGATGGCAGAATATTCTTTCGACTTAAAGTGTCCTTTTTATTAGAATTCGATACGTTATTGGATAAGTTTCATATCGTTTGCATTATTTTAGCACTACTCTGCTTCTTGAATTGTGCACTGTCGGACATAGAATGTTGCACTACTGATCATAGTTCGGTAGTAAAGCCATTTTCGTAGCAATAGATGGCATCATTATTGATACCCCTTGTATAATAAAACCCAACATACATATGTAATGTATACTAGAGGCACTATTCAGCAACATTTTTGGTGTTGTTGCCTGCCTTAATAGTTGCAGCAGTACACAAGTATATCACTCGTGGTTTTACTGGTAGCGTCTACAGGGTAAAAAAAATGGAAGCCCTGCTGAAGAGAACTGTAAGAGAAGAAGAAATGTACTGGTACTGATAAAGGACTCAGTCGAGTCCGAAACGTCACACAAAATAAATTTAACAGTATATACCGGAAAACCTTGTATTTTCAATTCAAAATGTACTGTGAAAACATTCATCAAAAATTAAATGTACTGGCGTTAACGATGTGATAGAAGACCAGTTAATGATAGAAAAAGAATCAAACTGAGGCAGCAAAAAATATGAGGAGAACAACAACTGCGTTGAAGATCAGCTATGCTAAATGTTAAAAAGTTTAAGTTGAAAATATACACATTGGACTTTAATCAGGCTTAAAAAATTGTTTAATTTGCGTTTATGATTTTTGGAATGACCTTAACTTTGAAACTAGTCTTTGCTCTAAAGGTTTTCCATAAGTCATGCCCTAACAGGTAGTACTTAGGGCTGTGATCGATTTCCGTTGGGAAAAGTTCCTGTGTCGGAACAGCGCCGAAACAGCTTAAAACATTTTAAAATTAATAATATTTAATAACTTTTACCATCACATTTTCAAACTAATTTTTTACTCTAATGCAAAAGAAATTTTTTTTTCTCCAAAAATTGTATTGCTATGTTCATAATGGCACTAGCCACGACAGCGATCGATCTCAGTCGGGATGCCAAAAAACGAACACAAAAGTTCTTTAAAATTCTTCTACAGAGATGTGCTGTTCCAGTACAGGGAAAAACAACCCCGTACTTCATTAAACATATTGGCCGCTATTCACAGTCGTCATAAAGTTGGCTTTAAGTTAAAGCTGGCTTTTAGTCAGTAATATGTAATATGTGTCTTATTAATAATACGACACTAAAGTCAGCTTTAACTTAAAGCCAACTTTATGACGACTGTGAATAGCGGTCATTATTTTTAAGACGTATCAAAGTTTACAAAATTGAAATTTGTTTGCTTGTTTGTGAAAATTATAAGGTCCTTTTTCAAATTGTTTTTAAGATATTCGATAAAATGGATATACCACCGATCCTTCGATAGGAAAAAAATTAAAACAATTTCAAATTAATTAATTATATAAAATTTTTAATTTGTTTTATTGTTCCATACAAACAGTCAAACAGTTACATCCGTATTTTGGCAAAATGATCGACACACTTAACAATGATATCCAATGGTTGCCTTTAAGCTAAAGCCGTTTAATATCTAATAAGAAGAGCGTAGGAAATTCAGCACACTTACACATACTTCTCTACACATGCAACCGAATATGCTTGAAATGTCTCGACTCAATATGTGCTGTGTACGTTTCAGCTTTGCACACGGGATCATGTTCTACTGTGAGAGCGGGATTTCAGCTAATTTTAAGCGAAACTGTAAATCTGTAAAGTGATAATCATTGGTAAAATCGAGTATTGAATGAAATCGAAAAGCGTTACCAATAGTGTAATTTATTATTAAATGCGATATAATAAAGCATTTTATTTTGTTATTAAATAGAGTCGAATTCTTTTTACACAGGAAAATAGTCAGGATCTCGAAAACCGAAGTTTCCGAAGGCCGGTAATTAACAAATTTTTTTTGAAGATTTTTGCACTTCCATAGGTTTTTTTCCTTCCATAATATTGGCCCTAGGTAGCATTACTATAAGTCCTCTGTATATTTAAAAATAGCGTTCCTTGTAATCTTCTTATACACAATCTCAGCACACAAAAAATGTAAATTCGTCCTATTTTCGCCTAAAAGGTTAACGACATCTTTTCAAAATATCCTTCTTCATTTACCATTCAGTTCTCGGGATTTATTTTATCAACGAAAGTGCTTTCTTGGCACTATAAAACCGAACGTTTGCAAACGTGATGTATCTAAAGGTACGCTAGCCATTTCTTAGATTTTAATTACAAAGATCTTGAAACACTCAACTTAATCGGATTAGAGCGTTCCGTTTCATTTTATTAAGATTATCTCGTTGAACCTGAGGTAATGACGTAATTTGTTCTGCTTTTAGGGAAATACGGGGTGATAGAAGATGTACAGGTGGCTATAAATCAGGTAATCTCCTCTCTTGTCTATCGTTTCAAGGAAGTTAAATTCGAGAAATCTTGATTATATTACAAATCAAAGCCCTGACCTCGTTACAAAGCCATACATTAAAATATCTTTAACTTCGCTGAACCGAATGGTATTTTAAAGTCCTTTATCAAAGTTGGCCAGGACACTCTAACTTTCATAATTTAAATGGAATTTAATAGGTTCAATTCAGGATCACTAGAGAAACCAAAAGTGAGCCCAGACTGTTGGCAGATTTTATCAATTTTAATAAAAAAAAAAATATCGGCATACTCTTTACGATCCCTTAGAGTTTAATTATCACAAAATTATGAAATCGATTCTTAGGCCGTGTTACATAATGTCTTAGTAGTAAGGGCAAATTCGTTTATCATTAGACCTGACGTACGAGTATATGTGGGAATTCGTAAAGATTTAAACAACCCTCCCCCCCCCCTTAGAAGTTGAATCCTAATGATTAAAATTTAGTTCAATGGCTAAATGATCACATGATATCGTTGTGTCGGAAGATAACATTCGGGCATTTATAATTAATAGACAATAAAAAACCGCCGTGAGTTTAATTTCTCTCCAAGCTTCTGAACATCGTACTTTTTCCGAGGATAAGTTAATAGTCAAGTGCCCAGCCCTCCAGGATAGGAGAATGCGTTTGGAAGGGCTATTGAAAATCTTAAATACGGTACAAAAGTTATTAAAAATTAAAGTAACTGCCATACAAAAGCTATTAAAAAATTCGTCCCAAAAACTCGCTACAATGCGCTTCAGAGAAAAAAATATTGAATTTTTACCGAAAAGAAAGGCTTGATGTCCTAAAAACGCATGGTCAAACCCCTTTTAATAGCCCGAATGATACACTAATACTGTCATCAACCTCTACACTTTTCTGGTTTCTTTGGCGATGTGTGCAATAGGGACCCACGTGAAAATGACCCGAAAATGGTTTCATAACGATCCGATTGATTAGCCTCGATGGTCGCGACTATATAATCAAGCATAGTGCGCACCTTCATCCAGTATCCTTTTATGATCTCCAGTGTCACGTTAAAACATAATTAATTAATTCCACAAATTACGAATTAGCGGCTAAGTAAACCCATAAATAAAAAAACTTAACTACATATCGCAAGCATTTCGAAACTCCCCTTAGCTTCAATAAGGCTGTTTCGTCAGTTTTCACGTTCCGCCTAATGTGCGAATTTCGCACATGAAACATCAAATTTCAGGTGTAACATACTACAAACAGGAAATGCTCTTATCTATGAAGGCTTAATAATGTATTACATATGCACGCTAAAGTCATTAGTATCGCAAACATATAGTCGACTTTGCTAGATAGCATTGTTGTCTACTAGAAACAGTCAATCTTCGAAAGCTGTTATTGATTATATGACCACAGGACGAAGACTTGTGTAACAACATCTAATTGATATTAGGAACATGATTGTGGGTGGAATGAATGACGTACGACGGTATGGATATGCTTCTTCTAGAAATAGGTTAACTCATGCATAAAATTATTCATCTTTGATCATATCAATTACTTGGATCTGGAGTGTACTTGATAGAAATTTCGGGAAAAAAATGAATTTCGATTAGTTTGTCGAATGTGTGACTTGGAAGAACTTCTTCTAGGAATTTTTGACGTCATAGAAGCATTACCTCAAGAAATGTACCGACTGGGGTTGATCGCTGCCTTCATTGCCGGTTGTCATTACGGACATGACCGCTGAAGAAACCTTCACTGGAAAGGTCAGTTTGGAAACTGCTTTGGACTATAAGATCTGAAGGATTGACATATCAGAAGGTGTACTATGCAATTATCCGAAACACCTTGGTGGTATGGCCGATGATTCCTTTATATGTGGATTCTTCAACTGAAATTCAGATCCACGAATTATAACAAGTCAAATTGATGATATTGTTGTCCTTCAGTTAAATGCCTTGAAGTTCTGTGGTAGGATTTATTGTCTTATTCTAAGTTTAAGGAAATATGGGCTTTCCTTAACCTCAAAGATTACAGTATATAATTTTGGGTATAATTGTTCAGTTCATAAGTGGGTAGCGAAGAAAATGGTTAAAGTTCTGCGCATCATGTCATCAAGAGCGTTCATTTTCATATAAATTAATAAATTACAGACGGTTGCTAGGACGATACCATACTCGAACGCTCTTAGGCGCTGAACACATTGCATACGACCGAACGAATTTTCCGATCCGATTTTTGGTTTTTCGACCTATTGTGAAATCTTTAGTTAATGAAAAATTACACAGTAAAAAATTTCAGAAAAAGTACTATTTTTTGTATAGTAATTTTTACTGTTGGGTCAATGTAATTTTACAATTAGAACGTAAATGTAAAGAACTAATATGCTTTCTGAAAAAATTACATAAAAGTACGTACGCTGTGCAGAATTCCATGACGTTGAGTGTACAGTAAGCGAATTTATGTAAAAGTACTATTTCTTATATAGTAAGGGTTAATTTACGTCATTCTTGGTTATTGTTGATGATTTAAGCATGTTTCAGAAACGCTCAGGTGGCCGAGTGGTAGCGTATCGGACTTATGTGCGACGGGTCCATGGTTCGAATCCGAGAGTGTTCATTCTAATTTTAAAAAAAAAAAAAAAAATAGTTTAAAGGAAAATAAATTCGTAGCAAGCAGGAAAAAAAAACAAATTTTTTAAATTTTTTTTTTTTACACACTAGTGTGTAAAGTATACAGAATTAGCATGTAATTCAAGTTTACACACTATTGTGTAGCGTACACAATGCAGTGTAATTTTACTATAATTAAAGTTGGCGTCCCATTGCCTACTTTTAAAGTAGTAAAAATTTTTCGTAATCGTAAATCGTAAATTATAACATTTACAAAAATATAGTGAAAGAAAATCTTCAAGAATTTGTAGTTTTAATTGATAATAAAAAGAAAAATGAAAACGTCGTACGACTAAAAGTATTCGTATCGACAACAGACTTTTTTTTTAATATTATCAATCAAACTGCAAATCTCTTAAAATTTTCTTTTGTGATATTCTTAAAAAAGCTATTATTAACGATTTCAACCAATTTTCTTGTATCAGAAAATTTGACATTAAGCAGAAAAACGAAAATTCGTATCGGAAAATTCGTTCGTTCGTGTGCAATGTGTATAGCTCCTAAGTGACATCACAAAAGGTGCATGTGTCGCAATCTATTATTCTTTGATTCATGAATAGTACGATAAAGTCCTTAAGAAATGTACTTATAGGTCTAGTTACTTACAAAGCGAGTTTAACTTTACATTACAAGCAATTCCATAGCAGCGATTTTATTTTTATTTTTTTCACGTTCCTTGAATAAATCATTCACACCTGACCCACTTTTTAATAGGTTCGTCATTAAATTCCACCATAATTTTTTACCACTGAAAGTTTGTTGTAAGATTCATGTCGAATTGCTTTTCATATGACATGTCATTGCAATGAACCGAAGAGTAATTTAAATAGAAAATTGATGATTAATGTTGCGGGTGGTGGTGAAAAATCACCCAGCATTACCACGCCGCACTACACACATGATGGGACCTTAAAAGCATGCCGTTACCGCACAAACAAACATAAAAACTTGTTCGCAGGGCGGCTTACTACATGCCAACCTGCCGTGCGACATGAAAAGCTCCTTTTCTACCGGTGTGTCCTGAACTCATTCGAAACCCATTAATCCACATGTCTGACTATCCCGACGATCTACAACACTGGCCACATATGACGTGGTATTGTTTGTTTGCCTCTACGGAGTGTGTACACTAAGGACATGCATTTCATACAATTCAGGACAATGTAACCGACTGTGTAATGTACTGCAAAAAAATAAAAATGCAATAACATAATCATAACTGGATAATAACCAATCGTGTAAGGATTGCATGCAGCCTTGTTAAATAGTAGCACGTCACTTAATGCGACTATTACAGAAAAGACCGGCCAAATCGGGGGCAAAAAAAAATCACTTGTTGGAAAAAAGCGACCGAATAAAGTTGTTATTCCAAGAGCATTAAAATAGCTAGATTGCATGCGTCGACCATAAAGTGTCGTTTAGGAATAGGTAGCTCAAATGTTTTCTGATTCGGGTTTCATTAGATCCAGGGATGTGTGCCTTGAATTGTGTACGCCCAGTGAATCCAAAGAAAAATAAATGAATTTGTTAGTGCGGATTCCGGAGTAATGAGAAGTGGATGAGGTTTTCGTTCGGCCTTTTGAAATTTCAGTTAGTTCGAGCGAGAAGCCTTTTTATTTTTTCGAGCACTTCTGAGTAGAAATCGGTCGTTCACGAGTGAACTGCTCGAAAAGAACACTTCATTGAAGTGAGTGAGTGAAGTAACTCACTCATTTTAGTGAACTGCAGTTCAAATCGACCCACACACATGCCAGCCCATCAGTGGCTACTAAACGGTTGGTTAGACATGAAAATGGAAGTGAGTAAATTAAATTGGAGCAGGTGTGGTGTTAAGGTTAAAGTTCAATTCAAGTACTTGACGACTAGTGCATATGACTAGTGAGTGAATAAGCTAATGATTACTAAACTGCAAGTAAAGTAACGATGAAAAAAACACTTCGTACTTAACAAAACTCGCTCTTTAAAGTGAGTGACTAGGAGTGAAGAAGTACTTCACAGAAATGAACTGTTTTGTCCATCAAACGATACGTTATACCTGACACTTGACACCTGATAAAGATACAATATAAAATAAACAAAAAAATGAAATATACATGATACATGATAAAAGATACAAGAGTGAAGATACGAGATGCAAGACGCAAGGTACAAGATACAAAAAAAAAGATATAAGATACAAGAGAAAAAATACCAATAATTTGATTGCCAACAATATAGAATTAAAGACCTCTAATACATGCATAAACATATGACATAATAATCTAGGAACTTTGTTATTTTTCGGGTTAAAATTCGTGAAGTAGATAAAATGGGGTCGCGCTAGAATTCTTCCGCCACTGACACATATGACACGTGAAGTTCGTAAATCCGGAGTCGCGGTACAGGGTGACGCTTACGATCTTGCCATCCTTGTTTTAGTTAAATTTTTAGAGACGGTAACAGAGCAAGTTCTGAATCTAAAATAAGGTTGCAACCTGGTGTACTAAAGAAGGATTTGGTATAAACTCAAAGAAAAGCACAGTTGTTGCATTCATCAAAAGGAGATGAAGTGTCAAGTTATCTACTCACGCCTACCCTTTTTGGAGAATTCATAGAGTAAAATTCCTGGGAGTCGTCCTGGATGAAAAACTCACTTGGAATGCTCATTTGGACAAAGTTCTTGAAAGGGCCAGAATCTCTCTCCGGACCTGCAGGAGCCTTCTGGGCAAGAACTGGAGACTGTGTCCACTACTAAGCTACTAGATCTATACTGCTGTTGCTAGACACATTATAAATTATGCAGCATCCGTCTGGTGGAAGAAAAAACAAAGCACAAAACTGCTCAGCTTAACCCTGCGTCTACACTAACAATTTATCTGAAAGGGTGGATTGGGACACAACCAAAATAGGTTTTTAGACGATAACAAAAGCAATATGGTATCTCATGAGACATCAGGGATTTTGAAAAATATGTGAAACTTAAGCAGCCCCTTCACATCCAATATAGTTAAATTTCGAAAAATCGTGAAGTTCAGAAGTAATAACCAATTTTTTATCTGATGCGCCTTAAGAAATGGTAAAAATTGTAAACCATATGCAAGTCTTTTACACCGCTTGGGTGGTTGAATATCGAAAAATCGTGAAATGGATTTGTAGACTCAGTTTGGTGAAGTGTTCAAACATAAGAAATATTTCGAAACCTGTGAAGCGTATGCAACTCCCTTACACCCACCTCAGGGTTGAAAATCTTAAAGCCTGTAAATCAATTTTTCGACGATAACATAAGAAGTCTCAGGAAGTAAAAATGAATTCGATACCTAATCAGATTTAAGAAATACGCTAGAATTAGTGAAAACGTGTGCAACTCCGCTTGGGGTTGTATATCCAAAATATATATAGATGTATTTATATATATATATATATATATATATATATATATATATTATATTGTATACATGTATATGAAAAAAACCCGAAGAAGTAAAAATCAATTTGACGTCTTATTACTCGGAAGAGATATTATAGAATTCGTGAAACCATGTTCATCTTCTTAAAGGTTGAAAAAGAAAAAAACTTAAAACCTTCTTTTAAGCGATGAGCGATGGCAAGTGATTCGATATCTGAACAGACCTGAGGGATATTGATGAATTCGTTAAAATATATGCAACCCCTTCACACTCCCTCACCCTTAAGAGTTGAATTTCAATAAATCCTAAAAATGATTTTTACGTATTTATTTGAGCTATCGTCTTTTCTGTCTAAAACGCTCCGACTCACATTTCCATCCCTTTAAAAGTTACAACATAAAGGATTATACCCAGTCTTCGTAAATTTTGCGCACGGCAATAGATATATAATATTATACAGTGGTTTAAACAATTTTCAAGCTAAAGCAACTATAATCCTCCAGATAATCAAAAAACAAGTCAACAAATTTATTTAAAGGATTATTTTATTAATTACAATTTTTTTTTTTTTTTTTTAAATTCAATTTATTTAGTTTAATTCATTTTATATAATTTTATATACTAATGGACAATTCATAAATGGTGCCAAAAATAAAATGAAATTAACATATGACTAATAATAGAAGTAGCATAATATGATATGATATGATTTTGAAGAAAAAGAAGTCAGCCCAAAATCAATCCTCTTGCTGGTCCTAGTAGTTATCATACATCCAGCATATGCCGCTGGAGTTCACTCAGCTATGCTGAGTGTCCAACAGACTCTACTGGATGCCAACCACGTCAGGATTACTTTTCACACAGCTTTTAAGCATCGTTGTAAACTTGGTAATGGTTTCTGCTGTGTTTCTATCCGGAAGAGCATTATAAAGGAGTACAGCTACATAAATTGGATCCTCTCGTACGCGGTTTGTCCTTGGGCGGTAGTAATTCCTTAAATTAGATGCACTCCTAGTCGGATAGTCATGTTTTTCACTATTATGGATTATCGTAATCGATGTTTTTGTGTTACCGTGCATAAAGTTGTATACAAATTTGGCCCTTTCAATGGCTATTAGTTCCTTGATATTATACATCCCCGTAAGTTTATATAACTCTATTGACGGAGTCAGGTCTCCCCCATTTCAAGCCACAAAGTTTCTTTTACGTGACTTTATCACATGCTCCCTTACTTGGTCTTGTGTCCAGTTCCAATTCAGCCCAACTTGACTTCTTGTAACGTTACTGATGTAAGTGTTCGATGAAGCATCTCTTTTCCATAATGCCTTATTATTTTAGTACACTACCACCGGAAATTGATACATTAAAGCTAGCAGAATTTTCCTAAAGAATGAAGCCTTTGAAGACTTCTTTCAGACCATCGACACCATCATAAAAACGCATTGCGGTTACTTGGAAATTTCTGTAGAAGGCGACATGTGAAAATGACTGTCCCAATTTGATGGCCATCAATTTCGAAACAACAAACTCCAAAATCAATGGATAAACGAACTGACCCACTACTGTGCACAATTCATCGGCTTCAACCAAACTAGCAGTTTTCCTCACCATCAATTCATCAAAATGATAAACTAGAACATTAGCCTGCATCGTTCATCACCGCAAATCTAATTCATGGCCTTCTGCAGGCATATAATAAAGTGAAATTAGTCTACTCCATATTGTTTCCACTCTATGGGATTCTCAACAGACTAGGAGTCCTCTCGACAGGATGAGTGCCTACTACACGTCTATACCGTGGCTAAGGATGGCACTTAACTTTGGTATGGCGAAGAAGTGGCGTGTCCCAGTTCACCTTCTCCCAAAAGCCCACACACTATCGAGTGCGGCATAATTCTTTTCTGCATATAGGATCAACATAAAGCATAACTCCTGTATTGAATTTAGCATGCAGTTTGAATAGTATTCCATAGATTGCTCGATACCCACCTCATTCACCACTTTTGACTATCGGCTACTAGGGTGAACTTTCACATAGAAAAAAAATGTTGATTTTTTTGTGAAAGTATTTATAGCTTTTCGAAGGACAACTGTATTTTTGTCCTCTGAGTCTTATAAATTTAATCCAGCCCAAAAAGTTTGTTACGAATAGAAAGACCTGTCTGCCAATATTCAGCAAAAGTCCCTAAGCAGTTTACTATTCGCCTGTCCCTCCTTACACACGCAAACTAAAGAACCCACTTTTTTCTTCAATGGAATTCAAAAGGACTAAGTTCCATTCCATTCCAACATTTGGTAGTTTCCCATCAAATGTCATTAAAAACGTGTTCACAACTCTTTTCTATCTTAATTTTCCATAAGATAAAAAATGAATATAAAGAAAATCGAGAAAGGTATTTTTGTAGATTTCATATAAAAGTCGCTGAACATGAAAATTTTGAGTATTCATCTGTATTACAACTGAGAAAATAATTAAGCTAATAATTAAATTTATTTAACAATGTTTTAGACAAAAATAATATTAATTTCGTAAGTGAGCAACAGCGAGTATAGTTATCATACAAAATTCCTTAATAATGTTTCATCGAATTTACGAAGGCATCAAATATTTCCAATTTATACGGGCGTAAAAAGTAATTTCTGCCATGTAAAATTACTTTGAAGATCGATTCCGCTAAATCAAGTTGATCTAATATTCGATATAATGAAATGTTCGATGAGAAATTCGATTGACGGATTCTTTAATTGAAAACTAAATTAAGGAATTTTTAAACAAACCTTTTATGTTTTAAGGGATTGGTTATGTGACCGTGAAAAAAAATTTCTGCAATGGAAAATTGCTTTGAAGATCGACAAGATTATCATATATTCGATGCAATGGAATATTCGATAAGAAATTCGATGGAAAATTTTTTTCAATGAATGGCTTGAAAATTAAATTGAAGAGTTCCCTTTTAAAGAAACCCTTCATCTTTCATGGGTTTATTGAACTAAATTACAATTCACCCAAGGATACGCTTAACATTGTTGAAAAACATGTTTTTCTATTTCTATTTTCAGATCAGAATGTTTTTTTTTACCGATTCCTCGTCTTTTATTGATATTTGTACGGAATAAATGGGTTATTATATCCGCACAGGAGCGCCTTAAATGCTATTGCCGAAATTCATAGATACAATGCTTCTGGATGATGTTTTGTTGTGATTCAATTACATTAGGATATGTTTGTGTGAGGATATTTTGGGATACTAGCAAGAAATGTAACATCACATTTTAAAAAGGTTCCATCCAATTGAATATGATAGCTTGTAAATATTTGCGTTGGCATTATTGAGTTAGGACCAGTTGCTTTCAAATATTTTCATTCGATTAGCAGATAAGATGAGAGGTTCTTTTTTTGGTTGAAGAGTCTTACAGCTAAATATCGATAAATAAATTTATTGTGTTTTCATGATCATTCAAAAACTGATTCGAATTCAATCCGTCAATTTCAGCGAATTTGATGGTGATTGAAAAATGGTTCGCCTTATCTTCACTAAAATAAATCATTTCTAAATCATGGAAAAGACGAAGTAATATTAGTGAATCTATTTCGAATAGAAAATCCAACTACGGTCACAAAAGGTCACAGGCATTCATTGGATGCTTTTGACAAAATGTTGTAATGTAATAGTGACTGAGAAGTCGAAAATGGATCTTCATACAACAAAGTACTAGCTTTAACTAAAACGTTATAAATGGCTCGGTTTGTTCGATTTTCCCTCACCTTAGGTAAAAATCTTTTGTAGAGAACTGTTCACCAAAAGCTCACGGCAAATTTTTGTAAAGATTTCACCGACGAAATTTGGTTCACCAACAAAGTGTACTGATTCGGCTTAGTCCACTTGTGAAGATAACTTTCACTAAACACAAGATACACAGTTTAATATTGTGTTTCAAGCATGAAATTTGGTTTGCTGGAAGGAAAATAAACAAATTCGTCTAGTCCTAGCAAACTCTATAGTACTATAGATTTTCAGCTCTTGCAGTAATTCACTTCAAAAGTAAAATCTGAAGTGAAAGCTGGACCTTCACAGTATACCTGAAGGTTTTTTGATGTATGGGCCATAGTTCCTGAAACATTGTTGTTCGTTTCTATCGCCAAGTAAGGAAAGCCTAAACTGTCTTTCAAATGGTCTTGATAGCATCTGTCGAACGCCCAATTGTTAAGCCAACTCTCTATCCGTTGTCGAATTTCGGTACCAGGTTTCAATTTTCAATTCAATCGCTCGAATCCTATGAAATAAGAATTTTAGTTTCATAAAGCCTTAAAGTAAATGGCATAAGGTAGTTATAGTCAAATAGTGTGAGCTCCCTAGTCAGCAAAAATGACATTTATTTCAAGAGGAAACCCTTTTGAGCAATGTGACTAGCAGTTTTGAAACTGTATGCATTGATGTGTGCAAACTCTAAAGTGAATATATTCCATCTGAAGAAAGAGGGTTAAAAGCCCGAGCAGTCTTTTTGAATGCATCTATGGGGGATCCCCGGTATACGTATATGATGTGTCCTTAATTTGAAAATATTTTGTGCAGCTATTAAGAAGAAAATTCGAATTCATAGTGCTCACCTTCTGGTAGTGAAATGAAAAGGATACGGATAAAATACAAAAAGGAAAAATACCTGACGAAAGCTAAATGGAAATTGGACAAAAGCTGAAAGTTTTCTCTGTCTCTAGTCCAATTGGCTCGAGGACATAAAAATGTTTCGATGTTAAAATTGAAATTTCCAATTTTCCGTTCGAAAAGGCGAATCTAATCATTTTCTTCAAAACGGAAAAACTTCTAAAAATTCATGTATGTCAAACGATTGAAATATTTCATTTTTAAGCTATTGAAAACAAAAGGAGTGCCTTTTAGTTGAAAGTTGCAGCGTTTTATTTACAAAAAAAGGCTTTCTGCAAATGAAAGTGGGACGAATAGGTTTTACCTGTATTTCGCTGCCAATTTTTATATCGATTGTCACAAGAAACATAATCAATGGCCTTGACCAAGTGCGACGCAGAGAAATAGTTATTTAAGACTCCGGAAATAGTGACGCACATTAAATGTAGAAATGAATTGTGCACTAGCGCGGTAGGTCATCTTGCAAAGTCTCTTAATTCCATACCAACGATTCGCCGACTAACTGCTAAGGGTAGTAGTGAAACCATTCGTACAAAATTTATTTTCAGACAAGACGTTACTATTCTTAAAATGTACTTACCCCAATTTTGAACCCATTTCGGGGTTGCATATTAAAAGTTCATAAATCTGTTTTTATACATTTTAAAGTGACCTAAAGAATTGAAGATTTAGATTATATTATATTTGGCCTGAGAGATAGGGATATGCGAAAACATAGGTTTAAGCCGCTGATGGTGATTAAATATCGAAAAATCTATAAATCGCCTTTTTATACGGCGATATTATCAATATTTCAATATTTCGTCGATCCTAAAATTCGAAATTCTCAAAAACATACTTAAACCCTTTTCAATCCTTTAGGAGTTGAATATCAAAAAATTTTATGAATCGTATTTTAGGCGTTGATTTATCGAAACACCACGGAATTTCCTTATAGATATTTTAAATTAGGTATACTGCTGCAGAAGGAACAAACCAATTTGATGCCATTCGTCCAGAAAAATTCTCAAAAACATACTTAAACCCTTTTCAATCCTTTAGGGGTTGAATATCAAAAAATTCTATGAATCGTATTTTAGGCGTTGATTTATCGAAACACCACGGAATTTCCTTATAGATATTTTAAATTAGGTATAGTGCTGCAGAAGGAACAAACCAATTTGATGCCATTCGTCCAGAAAAATATTAAAAGTGTTTGAGAAAATATTAAAAAACAACCAGAAATGCTTTTTAAAGGTACGCGTCCACTAAAGCAGACAGGCCGCATCGCAAAAATCCGCCTGCCATACATTGTTATGGAATTGCGTCCACTGAAGGCGGGCCGCAACAGAACGAAGTACATAGAAAAAAAAATGCTCGCCGCACCGTTACGATGCGGCCCGCCTCAATTGGACGCCTACCTTAAGTGTTCGCAATTCTACGAGCCTGTACAACCAAATTGATTATTATATCTATCAGCGATTTTAAGTGGCATTGAGGAATTCGTGAAACCTCTTTGATCCTATTTAGGAAATGAATTTTGAACAATCTCTACAGCATTCTTTTGGCATTCGTATAAGAATAGCCAGTAAAAAGAAAAACCAATTTCAAAACTCATTTGATCTGATGGGTATATCAACATGTGTAAAAACATGTTTTATCTACTTTCGACCCTTGTTTGAATATCGACAAATCCTAAATTCACTTTGTTATATTTACAATACTTTTGTTTATAAGTAGCCTAAAAAATAAATGCTTTTTGACGAACCCTAGGGAATGGGTTTTAAAGATATTCAGGTATTTGCAATAACATACTCAACCCCTATTATCCCCTCGAGGGTTGAAAATCGATATAACGTGAAAACTCCTGTTAAACCGTACTTCATTGAACCAATATAGTTCCAGAATTTTATGGTGGCGTTTATACGTGGCCTAGCTATTCCGTATACATATGAGGATACAGAACATTCCGACAAACTTCTAGCTCATTCATGAAACATTTTTTAACACAATGTAAACTTCATGAACAACCCACTTATCTCTAACTTTCGCACTAAAATAAACATAAGATATACTTAAGCAATTCATCGGTGCACTGAACATACAATTAGATACGATGTAGTATCCTCGATGGTAAGAATCATCCAGCATATATTCGCCGACATGGGTACTTCAATCTGCGAAAGTTCATCCTGTAATTAAAGACTCTAGGTGCTTTCCTCGAAAATAGCTTATCTGTTTTACACATTGCTCAAGCTAAGAACAACTATCAAACTCATAGAATTACGCTCAGAATATCCTTACAATTTAGTTTTCCTATTTTTTTTTCTTTGCAGCTTCCCCAATCAGAATTAGATGGATACGATCCGAACTGTAGAAGATTTCGTCTCGAAAACGGTGAATCGTTAGCCGAAAAGGATGAGGTATGTATCTTAAGGATTTTGTGGCATAGTTGGATCAAGCAAGTTGAAATTTTAACCATGAACTTAAGCCAACTTAAATTAATCTCGTTCTGGCGGAGAGATAATACACTTAGCCAGACAGAAGACACATACACAATGTACGGATTAGATAAGATTCTTACGTCGGAAATATTTGCCGAAAATGTGTTGTAAACTTTTTGACAGAAAGTAGACAACGTTCCTGATGAGCATCTACGTAGCGAAATCTAACACAATGGTTAATAAATTCACCGACCGGATTAATGTAAATAGATTTTTGCAGGGTTTATGTGTGAAATTTGCGGTGAAAAGTTTTCGGAGGAAAGGGTAGGGGGTGAGAAGAAAACTCATTTCTTTTTGGGTTCAAATTGGATTATTTTAAACTCAAACTTTTGTGATATGGTTCTTAAGCAGCTAATTGGATAAGGTTTACAATTTTCGAAAAATACGCATTTTCAAGTAGGACTTTTGTCGGTAAAATCTAACTAAACTCAGCGCTTAAAGCCACACAAGAATTTAAGCTATTATGAATATTAGTTTTATACATATACAGAGGCTATACCATAATACTTTACTAACTTTAAAACTACTTTCGGATTGTATTGTAGTTTGAATTCGACCATACCAAAGTACAAATTTTTCAGCAACTCCAGTATGGAGTGACGAGCGATTTTCAAAATTTCATAACTTCAACCGGTTGGAAAATATGTTTAACTTAAATTATAATTGACCACGTTCTTTAAGATCATTTGTATAATAGTAATTAATTCACCAAAGTTCAACGTTTCGATCCAGTTTCAACAGCACCTACGTACTTGTACATGTCTTAAAAAAAGGAGGAACAGAGACTTGAATCTTTACTAATTGTCTTCCACCATACAAATTGCGATGCCCATTTTATTCACCACACTTGAGAAGGATACTCATTAGACCATTTCTGTAGAAAATAGATGGATGATGTCCTGAAGTGTCTAAAAAAATATACTGCGAAATGCAGAGAGCGCATTTGCCCAAGTTTTTGCTCTAGCCAGCAAACGCTTGCCTTTTCAAGCAAGTTGTGAATGTACACGCTAACTTGCGAGAGTTGAGATCTCGCAAGAAAGTTCCGATCGGTTCCGAAATTTTTCAGCAAGTCAGTACAATTGCATTGGATGTGAGGTTAAGTCCAGTTTTAGGAGTCGTAGTTCCATAGTTTACGTGCGAAGTATGAACGGAAAATCCAAGTGAAGTTCCGAGTACACGTTTTTGCTCATATCCAATGTGGAACTTTATCCAGAGTTGTGGTATTTTTCTTTTTCGTTTTGACAGTTCAACGAAACTTTGATGATGAAGTGTATACGGAAGAGCAAGTTTTACTTGCAAGATTTTTGTAGAGCTACTTGCTAGAGTAAAATTGCTGCAATTTGACAGATAGTGTACACATCGCACCAAATTACTCTAGCAAGAAATGTCGCAAGTTACTTGTCAGTGGACACGAGCCTTTAGAAGTAATTCATCCGACTACTTTTTTCGTATTTGCATGTCGTTATTCGCGTCAAAACGAAAGTACCAGTTTGCACGTTGACTGACAGTGTCTAGTCCTGGAAATGTATTTCTTTTTTTATTCACCACAGTTTAAGAGGATGTTTGGATTATACGCTCATCGGTTTGTACATGCCTTAAACATACTCTGATCTAAAATGAAAGGTCTTCCCTATGATTAGATGTATATATTACTACAGATATTAATAATCCGTTTTTTATCCACCACACTTTAAGAGGAAATTTATGTGATGGTATCGATAGAACATACTTACATTTGGTCATAGATGAGCAAAAATGCCTAAATGAATTTTGAAATCAGAAGACCATAGTATAAATACTTACATAGTAGCCAAACTCAACTCGAATTCTCGATGTAAACACACTATCATGCGTACTATCTACACGTATTCAGAAGCTGCTTCTCTTTCAGTCATGGGCGATTACTCTACTCTGACACACATTTCTGTTTCTTTTGCACAATTTGATATGTATGGAATAGTAATTAGGGAAAATGACGTGAGGGTGAGGGATATGGCAATACACGAAATAAGCATAAAAACAACCAAAACAGACAGAAAAGCGGTAAAGCTACATTGCACGTACGTAATTAAAAGAGACGAAAGATTTGTCTCAGTCATCAGCTGTTTAAAATTTTGAGAGGTACAACCAATCAAAATCGTCCATTTGAGAGGTACAATTTTTTTTTATGCTAAAAATTTTGTGGACTATGGTGAACATAGGGAGTTTGCTTACTATGTAAGTACATATTTATACTATGCAGAAGACTCAGATTTCAACTGTTCTCTCTTATGCCGCGTTACGACTGGCCTTATTCTAACACAGAAATTGTCAGGCTAACGTTATTCACCACGCTTTGATGAGTAGAAGTGATCTAAAATAAATTCAACGCACCTATTTTTTCGTAGTTCGTAGTTAGGGTCCGACTTTTCTAATTTTGAGCAGAAGTGCCTAAAAATAAAGATGAACTAGTTCTACTTTGGAATCAGTGGTATGCACTATGAAATGTTGGTGCTTATTTTATTCACTTTTATGTAGAAGAAATTCAAGCGGTCATTTAAGCGGTACGTACCTGAAGTGACAGTGCAGAAGTCTATAAAAAAACTGGCATAGCTACTATGCTAATAGGCAACTTTGTACCTAAGATTGAACACGATTGTAAATAGAATAATTAACGTGACTTCGTTAGTATTGACTTCCCTACAACAAACAATTGACTTTCAATTAAAGGACTTTTCCACCCCCTCCCCCATCCTATATTAACAGAAAATAGACGAAAAAAATGTTTTCAATTATTTATTTTATAACGTCCTAGGATCACCTAATCGAGTGTATAAAATTGCGGAAAGTAAATACGATTCTTAAAGATCTTTTGGGTTCTTTTCTAATTTTCTTTGTATACAGAAAATTTTCTTTCTAGGTCTCTCGCCCATCCCGCATTTTATCTACGAGCGTTGATTGCGTTTACTCGAGTATGTAGAGCCTTACGGTTCGATTCTTTGGTAAATTGGATTCGTTTTCGATATTCGGACATTCTTCCGATTTTTTATGCTCGATTCGAATGAATGAAAAGACGGAGAATTTTTCGCTTGAGGCTATCATGTTGACAGAACAATTGAGCAGACGATTTTCTAGGGAGTGATGCTTTTTATAAATCTAAAGATTGTTGATTGTTTCGGTCAATAAATTGCGATTCGAGGGACTTGCAAGGACTTATGGCAGAACCATCAGTAAAATTTTGCGCTTGAACAACTACCCGTACGACTCTCTCAAAAATTTAATTTATGGTACATTGTAAACTACAGTGTACATTCTCTATCGAAGAATGTGCATCCTAGGTATACCTCTCAATTGCCATATAGACTCATCCAAGTAGTATCGCTCTGCATTAGGGCTTTAACACGTTGAATGCCATGGGGGGGGGGGTCACCGGTGACCGGCACAGAAATTTTGACCCTTTTAATAGCATTGTCAAAATTTTTGACAAAAAGTGTGGCACGCAAAGTGTTAATGGAATTGCAAGTTTCTTACTCTAACCGATTAAGCAATCAATACAATTTCTGTACTTATGTACAGCTAAGGCTATTTGTGATGGCATTTGAAATGCTTCAGTAATTTTTTCACTGCATATTCTGTTTTGCGGTGAGAACTGTTGTTAGCAAGCTTTAGGTACATATCAGCCCAACATTCAATACTCGAGAATGTGAGGCGAAAGAATTGACAATTTTGCAACAATAAAATAATCATAACTGGAATTCTTCTGCTTGATATTTAAATAATTCTTTTCCTACAATTTCCCAACAAATTTCTCTTCATACTTCATCGTACAAAACGCTCTAAATTGATACTTAAAGTGAAAAATAGTACAAATACCCACATCAACTCGTAAAGTCGGTCACAAAGTCAACTAGTTCAATAAGTCAAGCAACGACCCTAGACAATATCCTTCTATTTCGTCCTTCCAACCGAGAGCTTGTTGTCATGTTCTTCTAATTCTACGCTTTAAATATAATCGCCGTAAAATAAAACCGAGGAAAATCGCTTACCACATTTTTTTGAAACGTTTCGTCATTTAGATGGATTTAACTTGTAGTTCGTATCGACCGCGAAGAGGACGTCTTTTACAATAATAATCCTTACGAGAATTCACGGCTAATCCTTCGATTTTTAACCCATTCTTTAAGGACTTTTACTATTGCAAAACTTGCGGATCATTGAGTTTAGGTAAAATCGATGAATAAGTGGACAATATCTTCGAAAACAAAATTAATTTAGTCCGGACTTTGTGAAGTACGACATTATTAAATAATCTTTATTGTATGTCCGATCATTTTTTTTGTTGTGCAAAATCTAATTAAAAACTTTTCAGATCAGGTTCTTTACAGCGAAAAAAAAAATGAGAAGAAATTCACGCCTATTGAATTTAGTCGACCCTTTAAGGGTCACTATATGAAATTTTGCGCAGGATGCCTTCCGCCAAATTTTCTCTTTTTGTCATCGTCGATTGAATCTACCTTCGTCTACTATCACAAAATATTGAGTACTACTTTCAGCAAATAAATTTTTTTTAAAAAAGCAATGGAGAAAGTTAGTCGGTAAAGTTTCAAAGTGAAACAAATTGTGTTTAAGATGGTCTCGCATAACTTTCATCTGGAATTTATATTTTATTTTTAAAGAAACTTTGTCCTCTGTTTTAAGTGTAGGACAACGTCTCCGGTACAAGTTTGGCGGTACTATAGCAGGAAGTTGCCGCTGTACACCTTCATAAAGAACAATGAAAAACGAAAAGCTGACAGCAAACTGAGCTGAACTTTCCTTTTGTTTAAGAATCCTTATTCGGATGGAGTAGTTACTTTTCGAACCACTCCCCAGAACAAATGATACTGTAATGATTTTCAAATAAGTTAAAAGAAAATTTTGTACGACATAGATTTCAGTTTTGCATCTTTGATGCAAAAATTAGAAACATTTCACTCAAACCCGTACTGATACAACCCTGAAATAATCCCCAACTCAAATGTCAGTATTCTAATGCCATACTATTTTTTTAGTTCCTTGCTTTCATTTTAAATGTCAGAAGTTTCCATGTAAGTCCAGTTTCACACTGCACGGTTTGCGCCGTACGGTTTCACGTAAAAAAATTTCACATTGCGCGGCCACGGCACAGTCACCGTACGGCCACCGTGTAGCAGCCGTCCGCGCTACTGAAACACACGGCGACCGGCCGGCGACCAAGGACCTTATCTGCCCATGTGATCAAAAGGATGCTTTCACGTTGGACGGTGCGCCGTGACGGTTTCTTATGTGCATGTTGGGAAAATTTCATTGCACTGCATACAATTCAATCAAGACAAGTGAACAGACGGTTGAAATAGCACGGTCAATTGGGATAGACTTTTTGCTCCAGTTTAAATTATTATTTTATAATAATTTTAGCATGTGATAGGAACAAATTCGTGCAAAAACCGTGCATAAACCGTATAGTGTGAACGACTGCTCAATTTGAGTTTGGCCGTACGGTTTCTCGCCGTACGGCGCAAACCGTGCAGTGTGAACCGAGCCTATATGTATAGGGGGAAATCTTGCATCATTTTACTTTTCGACACAAACACAGAAAGACAACAGATGGGCGTTGATAGGTTACTATCTACTAGACGTTCAATCGAATGAGTGAGTCAATTTACTCTCAGCTAAACCGAGAGCATTCTCAATAGTGAAGTGAGGATGTCCAGCTCAGCTGTCATAGTAGATTGGTCAATTCACCGTGGGAAAACGGCAAGACATTCTAGTTCTTCAACAGTTTGACCAACCTCCACCTGTCACAACATATGGGTTCGTTTACCACGAGTCAACAACAGGACGTCGTTCTGGTTATTCTACAAAGTGGAGGATGTGCAGCTCCCCTGTCACGACAGATGTGTCAGTCCTACATCTTTATTTCGTTCGAGTATAAAAGTTCATTCGCCCCATTCGTGATCTGTCAAAATATGTCCTCTGCAACAGAATACCGTGTACTATAGTCCTAAGACTAGGCAGACATCAAGAAGGAAATTAAAATTTAATAATTTCCATCTCGGAAAATTTCGCTGCATCAGAAAATTTTTCGTATTGAAAAATGTCTTGCATAAGGATAAGCCAGGCACAATGACATAATTCCAAGATATTGTTTTGATGTTACTCCGGAATTTTGTTGCTGGTAATATTCAGAGAGAGATTTTCCAATTATAACAATGCAAAGTGGATTTTCTCATCATTCTTCTGCCATCGAATATTGCAGAGTTGCAATTTATAGTTGGGCTTATTAATGCTGATATATGGATCGAAGTTTGATACCGTCTTTAGAAGTTAAGATTGTATTACCAATCAAATGAATTTTTTCGATCCAATTCTAAAGACATATCGAGACTCGATAGTGTAGTTATTTTTAATTTTACTATTAGAAGTACTAGTTACTAATTAAAATAATTGTAACCTCGCAGCGAATCTTGCAGGAAGTAAAGAAAGAAAAATGAGAAACCTGGTCTCAACTTAGGTCGTTCTTATTAAAAGAAACTTTCCAGATGCACTGGACAAGTATTTGAGTTTTGAATTCAATGTAAGGAATATGTTTCTAAAGAACCTTTAAGGAGACCAAGACTTAAATACTTGTCCGTAGAAGAAATCAGTATCAGCCGGTTGAACGTTAACTTTTGGAGGCTTAATAGCTACTGAAAAAATAAAGGTCCGTCGATCCAGATGAAGAAACAGCACTTAATGTGACTGAAACAAATCTTATTCCTTAGGTTGGGCCCAGGCTTTGGCAAATATTCAAACTTTTTGTTGTGCCCTTTAAAAATCACTTAAGGCAACGTATCAGTTAAAAGATCCCAAAAATGCCTCAATTTCATTATTTTTTTTGGATATAAAATAAATATACTATATGAATAAAACTATTAATGGGTTACATAGAGGTACAAGTGAAGAATAATTGTAAATTTTTTTTAAAAAATATATTACAAAATGGTGGCTCCAACTCCTATGACGTAAGGCCGCGACCGGTGTGAGTTGATGCACGCGGCACCTTCTACAGCCTTGCACGCGGTACCTTGATGCACGCGGTACCTCCTACAGCCTTGCCAAGTAATCTAAAACCAAAAATTCAAAAAGTTTATAAAACTAAATCAAATTTGCGGGGCCCCAACGTTTTCCGATTATGAAAAAACGCCCTAAGACTAAAATGGCAGCTATTTGAATCAAATAGAAAAAAAGTGGAACAAAAAAATAAAAAAAACTCGATGCTGGGGCTCCCCAAATTTAGTTTACTTTCTCTTAAACTTTTATTCATTAAAATCGGTTAATTCGTTGAAGCTGTAGAACGTACTGCGCTCCGGAAGAAGTGGTTTTGAGAAAAACCCATTTAAGGTTTGACGTTATAAAAAAATCGTATTGAATATCAGCCGATCGTTCCACAAATCGATCTGTAACTCGTAAAATACATTTGATATCAAAATATCCTTTTGTCCACGTAATCTCAATATGTTAAGGATGAATTAAAAAGAAAAAGAAAAGGAAAAAAGGATTTTTCTTCGTCGAGAACTGATACCTTGCCTTAAATGCCATAAAATATAAAAAAAAAATATTTATAAAAGAGTCTTAACTTACCAGAAGAACCATAAAAACTAAACTACGCACCCTGCACCATCCACCAATCCTACCAGTCAACCACCACAAAATCTAATCACATCACTCTCTTGACGATTTTCCATACAAATTGATGTAAATTTTTCTCGGGAACCGCTCAACCGATCTTAATCAAACTTTGAACAATTATTATGTTCGTAAATGTAATGCTACTGAATGATGGAATTTCAGAAATATTTAAAACTAATTGACTTATAAGCTTTCAAAGTTAAAATTTTTTGTATGTTTTCTTAGGTTAAAAAAAAATATTTAAAATCAACTTCTTAAAAATTCCTCCATTCAGTGTTTAGGCCGTGTTGCTATCTTTAAACAAAAAAAATCATATTGATATCTGCTATCATTTTCGGGAAAAAGGTTCTTCATGTTCAAGTTCTTCATGCTAACAAATTGTCTGTCTTAAAGCTAAGATTAATATTATCTAAGTTGCTACCGTTCTTAATGGCCTCAATGGGCACTCTAAGATATAAATTTTATCGGGGGGATGTTTTTTGGGGGGATCAGAGTCTCTTTATTTAATTACATTCTTAATGTACCATATACTTAACATTAAAATAAACTATTGGGAAAATGGCAAAAAAAAACCCAATAGTCAAAGTTGACCTTATGGGCTGTCCATGGACATAGGCATATTAGCTAGGCTTGTGTAGTTCGTGAACTAGTTCGTTGGGAAGAAACGATCGTAAGTGAAACGAACGAACTAGTTTGCATTGAATTTCGGTCCTAGTTCGTTCGTTTTTTTAGGTCATCACATTTCCCTACACCATTTATCATTGCTTTCACGCGAACTACAAGAACGAACTAGCAAGGTCTCGGGAACTAGTTCGTTCCCTAACACTGAGGTAAACTACAATGCGCAAGCCTAATATTAGCGCGTATGCACATGTGGAAATGGCACATTCGCGTCAGTCTGCATATTAAATCGAGATTCACGTACATTTGTCTCGATGGCACTGTTTAAACGCGTATCAAAGTGATATGCTTAGAGCACGAACGTGCCGTTTCCACATATGCCTTCATATGCATTAGAGAAGACACTACCCCAGCGGGAAAAAGGATTCTGAAGAATGTATTTCGTAAACACTCCTATTCAATGGATGGCAAAATTACCATTTTTTTCACACTAGTTTTTTTCTAGAATGTTGAAGGAATGATTCTCTATACATTTTTTAGAATGCGAAAAGACATATTGTAATAATCTTGCATAAAATAAAATATTACATACAGTACATAATACATTACTCATATTCCCGCTGGGACTGAACTGAACACTTGGTAGCCCCCACCACTGCCAAAAACATTCGCATTGAATATTTGCTTCGATGGCGGTTTTTTACGCACATCAAAGGGATATGCTTGTAGCATATGCGTACTGTTTCCAGATGTACCTAAACATTCGCGCTCATCGCACATGCCCAATGCACATGAAAGCACAGGTGGAAACGCGGCATATTGAATGTAAAAGTGGGGGTCAATCATTTTTCAGAAAATTAAACTTTTATATCTCAAGAACTGCATCAGATATGATCTTGAAAATTTTACAGAAGTTGGCACCGGTAGACCTCCAGCGAAGAAAAATTGTGTTGTTTTTATTTAAAGGGTTTTTTATGCTATAATTTCCTGAACTTGAAATTCTGGTAACAAGGACAAGTGAAATCAACCTTAAAGGTGCCTACCACACAAAGATTCTTACAAAACTTCATCATTAAACGTGGCCAGGACCCAAAAAAATAATAAAGTCGCACCCAGACTGGTGTCAGATCTTTTCAATTTCATGCCCGGGATTCGAAGTAGGGATCTTATAATTAGAGAAAGGGAAAATGTATACGATATTCGGGAGTGGAGTCAAGTGTGTCTCATTCGTGTTTATTGTTGATTTACCTCTTTTCCCAATATTGGACCGCAAACAACTTCCGACCCAGACCAGTTCCAGTAAAATTGTTTTATTTATCGGGTTCAGGTTGTGTAAAGAACGACTCCTTCAAGAACTTCAAGAACTTGATAAATGTTTCTCTGTCTGAATTGAGCACTCCATCGTTCGAGCTCAAAGTCCTTCAGAATCCTACCAATTAACAACTTGTCACCCAGTTTTTCATTTCCAGGCCGCAATACTTTTAAAGGTGAAGGACGCTACATGCTGCAAAATTATACAAAATTCAGAAGAAACATGCTCCCAAACTACAAAAGTAAAGTAGAACCCTCTCTCGGTAGGTGGAAGTATCAATTTTTCAACCATTAAGCCATCTGTTTCTCCGAAGATGAGTCCTTGTAGCATACCCGTAAGGTTGGGGCTTCTGTTTTATTATTTTCTTTTTTCTCCAGGCTTTTGTTTGTTCTATTCACAATTGTGGGGGATGCTTTCATTGCAAAAAAAAAAAAAACTTCTTTTCTCAGCAGGTGTACCGAATCACACCTACATACCATACACACAATATCCTTGCCAAACATTGAAGTAACGTAAAGTTAGTTAATGTTCATCCAGCCGGTAGGCGAATGGAGCACATGTAAGGATGTGGATCGTATACACTCGAGGCTCGTCTTGGCATGTGCCTTTAAAATTTGCTTACATCATCGTAACGACAGCAGCAATTATATTCACTTATATGCGAAGTGTTTCTGACAAGTACACTTTAAGATCTCATCGACTTCCCGTCGAGAAGGACGTTAGTGGAGAGTCATAGCTCTGTCATTATGAAGTCGTTTCTATATTGTGAAGGATATTGTCCTTGTTGAATTGTATACACCCACGTTTCTTATTAATTTAATGCGTCACGCTACTCATCCTTATTCAAATTCAATATGAATGTTTTCACACACTTCAGGAGGCCAGGACTCGATTTGGGCTGTCGCATCATTGATGATGATGACAAACTCACTACAGCTACAGTTCTTCTTCGGTACCGCTTTGAGGCAATAGAACATGATATCGGAAATCCTGAAAGTCACTTTACAGTTTCAGAAAAGAGGACCGCGGAAAATACCCGACAAACCCGAATTTTCTGAACGCTGAAAAATTCGAAAATTTGAGCATCCCTTGTAGCTGGCAAAGTGGAGAGCTTCCAGGTCGATTTGCATACGACAAAAACGTGAAAATTGCGGAAAAATTGCACAACTTTGGAAAATTCAAGCTCGCGACACCGGGACTGATTAAAAAAACTTTAAACCCGCTCCAAAACTATATTTTTTGCAGCATTTCAACCGCTTTAATCCATAAAAAAAATTTCGCCTGCAACAGGTACAACAGCTTTCTGAATAAATACAAAAAATTTGTGGTGGAAACTTTCAGGACGCTTTGCACTAGAAAATTCCAGAATTTTCTCCGACTCTTTGCATACGACACAGATTTTGATATAATCGCTGATTTTAATGGCTTTTCGGTTTTGGCGATATTATTCAAAACATGCACACCAACAAATAGGACATTTCGCTGATAATCCTATCTCTAGCCAAAAACTGAACGGAAGGAAAATCAAGCCAAAAATCAGGAAGTGGTGGTTGAAAATGTGAATAGGTCCTCTTTAAGGTTTTCTAATTTTTTTCGCGAAAATTTTATTTTTCGAAACCTCTTTTTCTCGAATTACTCATATGACATATGAAATTAAAGGTGAACCACGGATCTGTTCGATAAAAATTTAACAGAAAGAAATTGGATCAAAAATGAGGCACTGATGGACAAAAGTATGGATCGGATGAACCAAAAGATGTTAAAATTTGTTTGAAAATTTAGAAAGAAACCCTTGAGGTTTTTTTCCATTTTTATTTTGTAAAAATTAGTCGTCTTTTTAAATTATTTCTTTTAAACCAGGTAAATGAAATCAAACCAGCTAAATGAAAGTAAATAACTTCTTGCCGAGAACAGCCAGGAGCTAATTTTTCTGGAACCGAAATTCCAAACCAACTCTAGTTATCAATTAAACTGAACGTCGTCTCACATTCATTCGCAGTGGAAAAATTGATCTCTTGAACAATCCCTGCTGCGCTTTTATGCTGCACACGTATGTAAAACACGGAGGAGGTGTGTAGAATATGCGAAAAGTGTATAGAAATTTTTACTCTACTCTAATTAGGTATTAGAAGGCATATCTGCCGGTGGGAGCTTCGATGTCATTGGCCTCGTATACACCGGTGCAACATAGTCCTATTAACAGTTAACAGTAAAGCCGAATTAAGAAGCGGTGTAAACGTGTGGTATTAAGTTAGTTCAGTTCCGCATAAAGATTAGAACTAGACTCAATTTACACCGATCACAGTTGAAATGGCTTTATGGCAGCACTAAACTTCCACTATTTTAGCATTTTCACAGATGGCGCCCTGCATTTAATTCAATTTGTAGTAGGGATTTACACCCAATAGTCTAGAATAGTCGTAGGAAATCAATACATTTTGTACGGAAATTTAAGTCTATGTGTAATATTGAGACAGCATGTTCAAAATTATTGAGTTTTTGTATTTCTGTGCATTTTTTATAGAGTTTTATAGCTACATACAATAAAGAGAAACTATACTTAGCTTTGCCCATACAGTTTGTCCAAGGCGTTTACCAATAGGATTGTTAACCCTGCTAAACTAGCTTTCTGGTTGATCCCCATCGTTTTTTACAATTGTGATCTGATCCACTTGAAAAAAACACACCTAATATTACTTTACTTGATCCCACCATATATGTATTAGTATCTATATTGCTAGTAGTCATATTTTCTCATACAAAATCAATAAGCACGGGTTGAAATGGAAAATCAACAGCTGATTCTGATTTTTGTCGCAAAAAATGTAAAAAACCAAGAGGGGGCAGAATAAATTTTTTTTCATAAATCAAGTTTTTATGAAATTTGAACATCGTAAATATAAGTATTTAATTACGAAAAATATATTTTATAAGAAATTGTACAGTTCATGATTTCAAAAACATTATAATATTAAATTAAAGTCCAGTAGCGTTTAAACTAGTACCACTATATTGAATTGGAAAATTCGGAATCAGCTGTTAACGACGAGACTTACTCTGACAAGTGCCGCTGGCAATATAGATACTAATACATATATGGATCCCACTTTTGTTTTTGTTTGAGATTCACAATTTTATAAAATATCACTCTTGTTTATGTAGACGGCAAAAATGAATGCTTCAATTGGAATATCTATTTGACATGTGACATTTTACCTGCATGTCAACTGCACATATGATTTTTAAAGCAAAGTGAATTACTTTGGTACGTTCATGCGGTATAAACAGCAATCGTATTAACTCAATACAGAGAACAGTCTAATACGTTTTAACGATTGTGGTATATACGAGGCCATTGATTCCTAGTTTGAGTTGCAAGAGTAGGCACTTAACAATAATACCGCATGATATATTAGCTAATATACAAACCATGGTATTGAAATCATAATATTGAAAATAGATCCGTTTATAATACACTGAACATATATGGTATGATTTCACAGTATCTGATAAAAGCAAGCAATGACATTTAGTTGCAATACTCGCCACATGATTGGGGATTGGCACTACCAGCAGTAAAATGCATAGTACTCGTATACTAGGTGAAATGATCGAACTTGCATACCATGAAACGGGTCAATACCAGCAGGGTATCCAAGGTATAACACTGTAGCTCAGGCTTCGCTGAACAGGTTTCTATGATACTGATGTTCTGTAATTGTAAAAGAGGTATATTTTAAGCAGTACCGGTCCTCTAAGAACGAAGTGCTCTTATTATTTGTTATGTCCTTCAGAGTAACTTAAAAAAAATATCAATCAAACGAAAAACCGGGGAGTTGTCATTAAAAAAGTTAGAACAATTTTGACACCACATTTTTTGAGATTAGTGACATTTTTTACTGTGATGGGCACCACAGAGTATTCATTTCTCAATACAGCGAACATCTCTACTCTATCACGTACTTAACCTTTCCAACAATTTGCCAGGTATTCGGTTCACCAAGCACTCCAATTTTAGAGAACCCGGAGCATCAGACTCGATGGTACTTCAAATATTTCCTCGGAAAACGTAAGTAATTCATAAAATTTCTTTCCATCACGATACTAACACCAAAAAAAAACCCTTCGACGCTTTCAGTACATCAAAACTATGTTGGTCTCGATTCCGAAAAGAATCCATACTTCTTATCGATTGTCTCACAAGATTCAGCCAACAAATCCGCACCCGTATACCGGGCCATACTTTTCAGAAAACAGGTAAGTTACCTTCAGCACTAACTTCTACTCAAGTCCACCCACCCTTCCTACATTACTCCTTACTTCCTACGTGAATAAAGTATGCATCTTGATTGCATTCTTTTGTTGTTCCAGGTAATAAATGAATGATTTTTTTATTTTGGCATGCAACCCTTTCATATACTTTTCATAAAAGGACCAAACTTTTCTTTAAGTTCCTTGGTGATATTTTCTATTCTTCCAAGTTTTTTCGTCGGTTTTTCATCAAAATATGCCCGCCAGCAAAAGCGCAGAGAGGAAATTGTGTTTTGTGCTGGAAAATTTCGCCCACGCAAAAAAAAAACATTTTAATTTTAGTTCAGACCAGGATATAATTAGCCCTGGCTATGTCTTAAAAAATACTAAAAATAATCGAATTTTATCGATCTGAAATTGAGTGACTTGTAGCTACCGGGAATTTGGGCCAATTTAAAACTACTTCAGGTGGAAGGGTTTTTCAACAGACAGGTAGGGGGTTGGACGAAGGAGATTTGTACAGACATTCTCTATTTGGGGATTCTGGAATGGATATATCCGGTGTTGGCTTAATGTTTGCGGATAATAGAATGTCCGCTGTAAGATTAGAAAAGGACGTCATGCATTTAGTTTTATATGCATTATAAGGTTATAAGTATTATAAATAAAAGATCCCACAACTGTTAATGAATTCAGGAATATATCACAAAACTCTCTATGATTTACTAGAAATTTCTGGTAAGCGGAGTAATAAAGTAAAGTAAAATTTAAAAAAAAAATCTACCTTGAAAAACCTTAAGAAAGAAAATAAGTTTGCCCGTCATCCCAGGTAAAATTTATTTTCAAACGTTCAAGAAACAGAGGACTTTTAAAAAATAAGTCGACTAAAGACTGGAATCCTTGATAAGGACCTTAGGCGCTATACACACGAACGAACGAATTTTCCGATACGAATTTTCATTTTTCTGCTTAATGTCAAATTTTCTGATACTAGAAAATTGGTTGAAATCGTTAATAATACCATTTTTAAGAATATCACAAAAGAAAATTTCAAGAGATTTGCATTTAGATTGATAATATTGAAAGAAAAGTCAGTTTGTCGGTACGAATATTTTTAGTCGTACGACGTCTTCGTTTTTTTTATTCTCAATTAAAACTACAAATTCTTGGAGATTTTCTTTCATAATTTTTTTGGAAATGTTCAAATTTACGATTATAACCAATTTTTCATTAACTGAAGATTTCACAATAGATCAAAAAACGAAAAATCGGATCGGAAAATTCGTTCGGTCGTATGCAATGTGTACAGCGCCTTAAGGCATATAAGTATTGGAAACAGACAAAATCTAATCATCAATATTATGTCTTGTGATGGCTTCACGCTAACACACAATATAATCGTCATTCTTATAAGATAGTGAGAAAAAAAATATTAAACCCCTTTTCATTTCATTGAATATCGAAAAATCCAGAAATTAATCTGTTGAACCTTCTCAACTTCTTGAAATTTGCAGAATATGCAATGACGAAAAGGAAACACCAGAGCATATTCTCTGTGAATATGAGGATTTAGCTCCCAAAAGACTTCGTCCCTTCGGTCAGGGTTTCAAGGACCCATCGGAATTCCTGACCATTCCTCTATGCAAAATACTAGGCTTCATTGAAAGCGCAGAGATTGAAAAGGAATCCTAGCCAATCCCGGGGCACAGGTCCAACTGTGGCTGCAGTGACAGAGGTTAACCATACCAAGCCCTATTTCCAAACTATCTATCTTCTTAACTTTCATGAAAATAAAAACTAATTACATATATTTCTCGTCAGGACTAAGAGATATTCAGAAGTTCGTGAAAACATACTGATCCCTTTTCATAACTTCAGGGGTTGAGTTTCCAAAAATCTGAAAACCGGTTCTTTTGCCTTAATCTTATAAACCTGTAGATGAAAATTTAATATCAAATCTGATATGAATACCAAGAGGATTTATGGAATTCGTAAAAATGCACTCAACCCCTTTTCATCCCTTCACGACTGTTTTAAATAAATTTGTATACCTTTAAATAAATAATTTACCTGTAGAAAGGAAATCCAATTTGATATCTCTTCCAGAATTAGATGAAAAACTGTACGACTGATGAAAAAAAGCAGACAATTTGCAAAATCATCCTACATTAGATGAAGTTGCAAATTAAGTTAAAATTGCCAACAGGTGGTGAGGACATCTTGTCTGCCAATCCACACGTCGTGAACACCTGTGTGTGGCCTAAAAAAAATCCAACTAAAAACAGGACCTGAAGCACTCGCTTCATTTGCTCCAACTTTAAATTCATTATCGTCACTCCAACGCGACCCACCTTTAAAGGTGCCTCCTATATCCGTCTCCACCCACACGCCGAATAGAAACCTGCCCCAAACATAAATTCCTTGTCGGTGCAACTGATAGCTCGATAAATTGATTGTCACTGGTGCTCAATAGAGACATCAATTCCGAAGCAACTCAGACTGTAGGTCCTGCACATTTTCCTAATGCAGGTCCTTTTTGATATATTATTTTATCGATATCACCTGAAAATATCGCACAAGAAGTTATGAAAATTTATCGGAAAAAATGGAAAAATATCGTTTTCAAACACTAAGGACGACGGGTAATAAGTGGTACGGTTGTCATGTTCGAGTGAAATGAGAATTTGTTGCGATCGTATATTTCAAGTTGTGAAAATCGCGTGAAATCTCGGAGACTAGAAAATGCTTCAATCTTTTGATATTTGAATTTTTCTAAAAAAATTATACAGTGCCTTATTTTAACTAATGATATAAAAAATAAAAACCAGAACAACTTTAATTATGCAAAGCCACTTTGTTGGCTAAATGAGCTTCAATCCAGTTTGATAATAATCCGTTTTTTATCAACAGGGCGCACAAAAAATCTCCCTTCCTTACAATCCGCATCAGAAATTAACAGTGAAACAAATTCTTGGCCATTTTCCCGGCATGGATACAACAGCCAAAAATCCCAAGGAACTATTTTCAGCGGACATTCAAAAGGATCTACTTCTGCTCGAAGAACAAGAAGGATCTGTTAACTTTAAGTTCGGAGTTGTTTATATGAAAGCCGGACAAATATGCGACGATGAGATGCTTAGTAATGGTGAGTAGTAAGTATAGGTTAGAGATATGTCCGGAAATAGAACATCTTGCTTACATACTTTTTAGAAATTTTCGTCATGTGTACAAAAAACATAATTCTCAAGATTTTTCTGATGTTTTTCTGTGGCCTTTTTAGAATTTGCAAGCGAAGCGTTTAGTGAATTTCTGAATATCCTTGGAGAGAAAATACGACTGAAAGGTTGGGAACGTTTTCGTGGCGGTTTAGATGTAAAAGGTAAGATCTTTTGGCGTTATGACGAGGATACAAAACAAAATCGTCCATTTTCATTACATTGCAGGTGATATGACAGGGAAATATTCGATTTATACGCTGTATGAAGGTCATGAAATTATGTTCCATGTGTCGACATTGTTGCCCTTTTCCAGAGACAATAAACAACAGGTGAGTGAAATTTATTTTGAAATTTAAATGTAAAATTGGACAAGGTCTCTTTTCCTAGCTCCCACTGGTATATTCATTTTATTGCCAGAACTTTAGCCTTTTACGTAGAAGAACAAATACGCTGACAGTAAGGTCAGGCTGGGAATTATAGGGAGGGGGTTAAATATGTTTCCCTGAATTTTTTAATAAATTTCAGTACCGATGAGATACCAAATTGGTTCTTATTTCAAGAGGATTCTCAGACAATCACCTAAATTGCGTTTTCGAAATGTTTTGACATTCGATCCACAAGGTGCGAAGAGGGGTTGAATAGGATTTTACAGATTTCTTAACATGTTTTAGGTTCGATGAGATATTGAGTTCACATCAACAGATTACTTATATGAGCGCCCAAAATCCTTTCTTGGGTATTTTTCGGTATTCAACCCCGAAGAGTATAAAAAGGGGTTAAATAAACCTGCACTTGTTTCTTAATGGCTCTTAGGACCGATAATATATTGAGTTAACTTCTACATCTAAAATTTACTTTGTCGGTAGTCACATTATTAGGAGTTAAATACAGTTTCACGAATTTGTATATAGTAATTTTGCAATTCATTCAAGGGCAATATACGAAATTATATTAGTTTTCCCTTCCTTAGACAACTTAAATATATGCCCAAAATTTCATTTCAACCTTTTTCGACATTCAACCTCGAAAGAGTCGAAAATGGGTATTTTTCAACGAGTTTCACAATATGTCTCAGACTGAATATGATATGTTCTCCGTGTATAAGCTCATTATACAAATGCCTCAATAATTCGGTGATTTTAACAGGCTCATTATGCAAACCCTGTGTATTTGACCATTAAATTGTTATAAAGAGATTAAGCCTATTTTCACGAATAGCTCTTAAACCCAATAAGATCTTTGCTACTTACACAAAGACCTAAAAGGTAATTTCGTCGTTTTTTGTTATTCAACCACCGAAAGAGCGAAAAAGGGTTAAACTTCTCTAATTGTTTGTTGATGGAGAATAATTGGCGGTATGCTCGTTATTCAGCCCCAAGAGAGCTCAAAGGGGTTTAACTCCTGTAATTTGTGATGAAGAATGATTGGCGATATGCTCAATATTCAATCTCTGAAATAGTGAAAAGGGATTAAATCCCGATCATTTTTTTAATGGAGAATTATTGGAAATATCATCGAGTTGAACAAGGTAGTGCACCATTCTGCCAAAAACGTCGGACAATGAAATATTCTTTGCTCGGAAATGTTATGACCTTACAATACTCCTAAATTATGGTCAGAAATTATAGCAATTAATAACAAGTAGGACCGGAAAATGTATCTCATAGAAATCGAGGACTTGTTTTAATGAGAAAATTTGTCACGAGGAGATAATTGAAAGGAAACTATGAACTAATCACATAATAACTCAAAGAATTCCGGAGTATCATTAATCACTTTTGGCCTATGAAAGTTGCTAACCGTCCTACAATGGTGGCCAATTAGTGAGCCCATCATCGTCATTATCGCCAACATCACAGCCTATGAACCTTCATGTCCCATTACATGATTATCTAATTTAAGGGTCTAATAACCGGACCACGAATTAATTACAAACAACACAAATACAGACCTAATTTTTTTACAAGTAACAAATCCTTTTGTCCTGTTTTTCTCGATTCATTTCAGGTGGAGCGCAAACGACACATCGGCAACGATATTGTGAATATTGTTTTCATAGATGGCGATCCGGAAAATAATAGTAGCCCGATGGAATTTGACCCGAACTGCATTAAAAGCCAATTTACTCGTATCCTTTTTGAAATCGACAGGGCTGAAAATGTGGTATGTTGGTGGTGGTGGTAAAAAGGACCAAGCCATCAAGTGGATGGTATACAAATTACCAGCTATTCATCCAAGTGAAGTGCTTCGGGCGTAATTAAAACCGTAATGGCAACGACAAACTGGTCTGGGGTCCTTTTCATCCATCAGCCTTATTATCCATTAGTCATTTCGTATTCCAGGATATAGTGATGCAGTAGCGCGAGCGAAAGTCTGGAGCGTACCCGGACCATTTTCAGCATACTTCACTATAGCAGATTTTCAGTTTGTTTCCGATATCCTTCGAATTCATTAGTGCTTGTTGTAAAAATGTCCTGAAAGCGACTCAGCCCCGCATCAGTACTAATAATGGGGTTTCGGGGTGGAAGCAACAAATACCGTAAAAAAGGGAAAAATTGTTATTTTATACGTAGGATTACCGACAGTTGTGATCGTCCTTTTCTTTTTTCCCGTAATATCCTTGACAGTTTTCTTTCAGATATCTTTGCTGTGGTTATAAAAAGCAACGGCTGCTATCGTTTAGCGATTTACTGTGATGAAACCGTACCTCCGTTCGGACCAACTCTACCCAATCCACCCGTCTTTTCGGTAAGTAGAAATGCATAAAAAAAAAGCCAGACATTTTCCACAAAATCTTGGCAATATAAGAAAAAGTGCCAGCCTTGTAATCTCATCTTCCCGACTGTTGTCCTTTGTGTAGGACTCGTGCGATCATTACAGCCTAATAGCCATAATCCTGATGATGGGACAGTATTGAAATGTTTCCTTAAGGTTATACCAGGAACTGAATCCTTGACTTTTCTGATAAATGAGATTGAAACGTACGTGGATACCTTGTAACTAAATGTGATTAAGGGATGTTTAATGTCTTTTTTTGGCATAGCTGAGATGAATTGTGTCTTTTTATTGCGGTAAATCTGGGGTTGTTTTGTTAACCTTGCCTAGTCCTTTTCTTGTAATGAAAAAAGTCAAGTAATTGAATTTAATACTATAATTATCTGAAATCTCTCAGTGGAGGAGGTAACCATTAAAAAATAAATTACTTTTCGGAAAAAGTCCTAAATTAGATACCACCCCAACCCATCTAGAAAGGGAAAGGGATTCGGCACGGATGGAAGTATCCGCTGTAAGACTGACGTCAGGGTAGGTGGAGATGTTTTCTCTGACATGATTAACATTAGCTGCTCCTTCTGCCAAGCGGCATTAACATCTTTAGAATCGGCCTCGACAACATCAAAGGTCGTCGTAGAATGTCGATCATGTCTTAAGGATATGACAGAACAGTTCAATATTCGTCTGTGGTGTGTGCCAGGACACAGGCATATTCCAGGGAACTGTATGCCTGACGAACTCACTCGACGCGGTACTACCCTTCAGATTATGTCGGAGTATCGGAATCATGCCTTGTCGCTCTCCACATATAAACTGCTACTGGGAGTGAACTCATTTGAGAAAATAACTCAAGATATGTAGACTGTATACACACAACACGAGATCTGGCCAAAGCTGGATCTAAAATGCTGTAAAAGGCTGACTTTGCTCAAAAGGGCGCACCATAGTCGGTGTCATGACACTGCCTTATAGGTCGGCATGCTAAAAGACGCTCTATCCGCTAGAACTCATCCTGGAGCTTCTTTAAAAGTCTTAGCGACCTTGCCACAACGGAATCCAACGCTTCAGCAGGAGCGATTCGAAGATCCTATGATAACACAACGGATAGTTTTAGGTCGAGGTGTGTCCGTGTTCTTACGGTCATCCACGCGTATCTACCTACCTGGTGGAATCAAAGGTAACTAGTAATGTGTTCTCAAATCCCCAATATCACGCTCGGTGGAAAGATTTTGTTATGAGCAATGAACCTATCTGGACAACATCAACTCAGGATTTCCTAATACGTCCTTGAGTAGGACACTCTTCGGTACCTTGGCTATCAGACCCTAGAGCTAAAACTCCAACGAACCGTTCGATTGCTTCTGTTCCTTTTCCTCCTAATCGTTACAGAACACTTCTACTCGAAGTCTTGAAGAATGTTCCATAGTCGTTCCCGAAACACGTATAATGCTTATATCTTTGAAAATTTGACCAAACCGTTGAAACAGACCTGACGTCCATCCTTGCATCATTGCCATTTCATCACAAACCAGAGCTTCATCTTGACTTAACGAATCTTAGCAGTAATTCAATTGGTCACTGCAATCCTTGAAGAGGAGCTATTGTTTTCTGCTGAGTTATAATAGCTGCTAATAATATCACACCAAATAATGCTGCCATCTCTACAGCTGGCCATGAATCAAAGAACAATAGAAAAAGCGACGTACAGCGGACGGTGGACAGACGGGCATTTTTTTTATTGCTTTGTTCGGATCTACAAGGATTTTCAAGGACTAACTTCTTTTCATTTATTCAGAATATCTCCATGTTCCGGGAATTCCTCCTCGTGAAATTAATAAACGGCGAAAAAGCAACATTTCAAACTCCAACGTTCTCGCGTAAGCGTGAACGAACGCTCGAAATGCTCATCAAGGATCTTTACGAGGAATATGTCCATGATAGTAAACTAGTAAGTAGTTCGCCAGAATTTTAAGCCAACAATTTTCAATTTTCCCCGTTTTTTTCAGAACATGCTCAACAGGCGCGCATTTTCCGAAGTCCTGTACGATGCACCCAGGACGTCGAAATTAAAGGAAGACGCTCGGCAAATTGAATTCGTTCGAATTGGACAGGCCTTGAAGCTGGAAGCGATTGTTCGCGGTGATGCTCCAACCAGCTTAGCTTCGGCAAGTCCTTGTACAATTTTCAAACGTCCACCGTGGGAGCCACAGTGTTTCTATCCGACATTCCAACATCGAGGAACACTAGCTGGAGACTCCTTCGGGAACAACAAACTACTGATAGCTACTGATGATGGAACATTTTTAGTTCGAGGTAAGACCCGTCACTCGATCGATCGATCCGTTGGTTAACGTCTTGCCCGTTTCAGAGGATCAATCACACCAACTTGTCTTTGATCGGACTTTATTGGTCCGACAGTTGTGTGTGATTGAGGACCATGGGGTGCTATTGATTCGCGGTGGATCAACGACAAATCGAGATGGCCATAGAGTGCATGTATTTCGATTACGGGAATTCCAGGAGGAATCGATCAAAGTCCGAAGTAGGCTAGAAGTTAAGGAGCGACGAATCGATCGAACTAGGAGTTGTCATCTGTTCTCGACGTCGAATGTTAGCGGTGGACATCTCCGGATGGCAGTAGCAGTTAACAAGAAAATTCTTTTGTACCAATGGAAGCACACGGCTGCCTGGGCTTCCTGGTGTCCCGAAAATGATACCGAAACGGTTGATGGTTTCATATTTTTGAAGGAGGTTTCACTTCACGATATTCCTACCATTATTACGTTGCTGGAGGGCCCGACGAATACCAGTATGGGTGGACTAATGTGTGTTGGATTTAAGTAAGTTCGAAGCCGATCTTGAGTCCTGTTGGTAGTTATTTAGACGTTTGAATTTTAGGCATCACTTTGATATAGTATGCGAACAAACCGGCGTGTCTACAAAACTGCATGAGGTCGAAACGTCCAAGAGAAATCAGGCCCAATTGAAGGGCGCAGTTGAGCTGTGTGATGGCCAGGAAACGGAATTACTACTCTGTTATAACCGTAAATTAGTTGGTGTGGCTGCCTTCCAGAGTAATAACTAAACTTTACTTCTTTCAGATACATGCCATTTTCAGAAGATCACCGACGAGCTCAATACCAGTGAATTTGATTTCCACTGGAACACATCCCCGTCATCAATAGTCTGCGCCTTTCCTTACATCATAGCTTTCACTTCAGACACCATGGAAATCCGATTACTCGTCAATGGCAACCTCGTCTATACCGCAATCATGCCAGAACTCCAACTGATCACATCCAAGCGCGACATTTACTTTGTAACAACGGCCCCGGAATTCATCACCAAAGACTTCCACATAAAAGGGTTGCATTCCGAAAACCACGTGAGCACAAAATCGCAGAATGAACCTCTGTCCAACGAAGAAGTCCTCAAGATCCGGCACAAAGTCAACCACGTACAAGATCAAGCACAATATCCCCAAACTGCAACAGTATCACTCCCAATCAACCAGGAGAACGAGCTTCAGTGTCTCCTAACGATCCCCAATCGGCAGGACGGGATCCCATCGATGCAGCGCGCACGATCCTTACAAAAGCCAAAAACGGTCAGTGACGAATCGAGGCGACTCATCTCGAAATCGAATTCATGCGGTGACTCCTATTCGGCGAACCACAAGAACCATACCGTCGAACCAGGCGTACCGCCCAACTCACCGAAACAAAACTCCAAGTCCGATTCACCAGTATCGCCAACAAAACGAGCGCCAATCAAAAGCCGAAATCCGTTCGTCACGCAACAGGATGTTACGTGCGCCTCGCCCGAACGCTTCAAGCCCCTTCGAATCTATCGCATCCCGCTTGCTAATCTTACAGGTGCCCATTCCCATTTTCACGCACATACCGCCAACAATCTGGCAGCAAAGGCCTCAAAAATTCAGAGTATCAAGATCGAGGAGGATCACTCGGAAATCGATGATGTCGCTGTAGACAATAAAGACGCACAGGAGCTCATTATGAATGACGCCGTTGACAATATCACCTGCAATTATTGCGCTAGTTTGTCGCTTTTTTCGTAATTCGACGGGCTGGCTTGGTGCGCCTATCAACTATGGAATTTATATTTGAAAAAAAAGAACAATATTTCCACTCAATTGGTTCGAATCTTTGCTAAATTGTATACCGAAATTTTGAACAAATTAAATAATAATAAAAAAAAATATAATAATAATAAATTTGGCCAATAACAAGGCAAAGAAAAAACTTTAACAAGAGAATTGGAAAATTCTCGTTTTGTGAAATTTGCAAATTAAGATTTTATGGGAAAGTTTTATACCCATGTTGAACGGTCGAGGGAGACAGAAGTTTCTTTAAAGAAACGAACAGAAGCATATTTAACGCGTTAGTTACTGAAAATTGAAACAAACAAAATATTTATTGTAAGAAAAATAAAGCAACAAAAAAAAAACCAAATTCTTTTGACTTCAAGTAATGTCTTTGTATTCAACGCTTCCCTCTGTTCCTCAAAGTGGCAGAAGCCAACATGAGTTTCAGTCACAATCTAAACTCTACTGGCTTCCTTTACTTTTCAAACTACCAAATTTTTTTTTTTTTTCTGAATAGACATGGTGGACCCCTTGAAGTGAAATTTATTTGAGGGGTAAGGGTGTGAGGGGTGAAGGTGGGGGAAGTTTTTTAGACGAAAAATTTTGGTTTCTAGATCTCAGCAACCGCTTATGTTACGAAGCTGAAACTTGGCATTTCTATAGAGCTTTGATAGTGGGCTCATTTGCAAGAAAATTGATGAAATGGGTGAAGGGGTGTGGGAGTGGAGGGGAAATAATGCTTCCGAAACGCAAAAATGCCGAGATCGACACATTCTAAAATCCATATCTCTTAAATCGTTAATAGCAAGCAATTAGAACTTTACAAATATCTGTAGTTATACTAGGAGAGTAGTTTGAAATAAAATTTTTTGATGGGGGTAGTGGCGTACGGGGGTGGGGGTGAAAAACTTTAAATTACGATATCTCAGAAACCAAATGCCAGAAAACAATACTCGGTTTGAGTATAAAGTTATCAATCTTTATACTCAAACCGAAATAAAGATTACTCAAAGTAAAATCTTTGAAGGGGGCGGGGAAGCACGGAAGTGGAGGGTGATAAGAATTATTCGAAAATAACACGTTTCATATCTCAATAACAGTGTAAGATAGATGCTTCAAATTTTTACCAGAAGTAGGCCCAACAGAACCCTAGTAGGGAAAAAATATTATAGGTGGTGGTGTAGATGGTGGGTGAAGGGTGAGAAGGAAAAGTTCCGATGCTTATATCTTAAGAACCTGTAATGATATAAACCTTAAACTTCGTATTTAGATAGAACTATAATACTGGGATGGTGGAAAAATATTTTTTTTAGGGGAGCATGGTACGAGGGTGGGGGGTGTTTCGCTAACTTTAGAACGGCTTATGGTAGAAAGTTGAAATTCGGGACGTGTATGTTAATCAACTAGAAAAGTAATTCTGATAAAAAAAAATCGAATATTCATTGGCGTTCAAAAGGGGGGGGGGCAAAAAAAATATTAGTACATATAAAAAATCTGCTAACGGCTTCCCGAACTTTTTGTTAGGTTTTCAGTCACATGTATGCTACACCGCATCCCCCAATTGAACACGTTCCAAACTTCTGCCGGAAAAATAATAAAGTTGCGCCCAGACTGTTGGCAGATTTTTTTTATTGAAGTACAAATTTTTATGTTTATTTATTTCATTTATGAGCCGTCTTTTTTGAAAGTATTATAAGTCCACCGGACGAAAAAAAGTTATATTTTTAATTTTTATTTTTTTACATTAAAAAGTCCATTTCAATAAGGTCAATATCGATAAAAATATAGACTTAAATTTTCTTTTGTTTTTATTTCTTATGTAGCTTACCTGGGCATTTAACACTAATGTCTGATAAGGTTTCTTTATTTATTGATAAGGTTTCTTTATGTCTTTAATTATTTTTTATCTTTAGTTAAATTGATGAAAACTGGGTTCATTGTGCGATACCAATAACTCAAAGGTGATAAAAGTCTTAAAAACATCTTCCAGCTTAATAAAGATTGAACAATTTTGAAATGTAGGCACTGCCTAGGCATCTCTCCCATATGCTCGATCGGGCATCTATCCCAGGCTTTAGGCGTCTATCCTTCTTAGCTTGCAAAATTTGTTACAATATTTAGGATTATTTATATTAATTATTATAAACAAACGGTTATTTCTCTTTATTATGAAATAAGCCAGCTGCTGTATAAAGCTTAAGACATTGGTCCTAAAATAGTTTTGCGAATATAGTGTGATACTAAAACGAATATAGTTTCCGTAGTTTTCCCTACGTGACTTTATGAAAAATAGGCAAGTTTTGTAAAAGAGATATTTAAAAAATTACAAGATTTAAAAGCACAAGCACAGCTTGATTTTTTCACCTGTGCATCAAGGAGTAACATTTTCTTTGTGTTCCCCACGAAAATTTAAGTCCCGGATCCGATCAATATAAAATTCTTTTTTTTTTAATCACGTTCAAACCTTAGCAATCTTCTTCCGTCTACTGTTGTCCATAATTTTCCAAGAGTTTTCGACTACAGGCAGAACACACTCAGTGAAAATACACCAAAATTAATAACAGCGATATTCTTAAAATATAGGAAGCAAAGGAAAAACAAAATAAATTGCAACATACATATGTGCATACCTGTACATATGGGCTTCTAAGTCTCGAGTGCGACTACCATAGGCTCTCCCAAATTCATTTGGCAGTAGTCCGACATAATAAATAAATAAAAATAAATACCTGTAGTTGCAGCTATTTACGGCAATTCCTTCAGAAATGAAAAACTTTACACACGCGACGAAATTTACCCAAACAGTGCTTGAACCACGGTCGTACATACAGGTCTGGAAATTCAAAGCAATTTTTTGTGGGGGGGGGGGGGGGTAGACATCTTTTGTGAATAAAATTTATGTTGTTGTCGTATTGACCACCAGGTTCGTGGTGCTCTCACGGTTTTCTGTCAGATTGATCAAAAATTTAAACATAATAACGAGAAACTGTACCAGTTTATGCTACCCCACGACGGAAGTTTCCAGACCTGTATATACGACCGTGGCTTGAACAAAATTTGGCAGCTCTAACTTGGCACGACACTTAACCGAAAACAAATTCGAATATTTAACAATAATCTTCGCACTGCGGTTACGTTTTTTTACCATTTATCACACATATTCCTTGCCTTAGTAATTACGCAAAAACAAGCGATCGATTCAAAATCGATCACAAAAAAACGGCGAATGAAAATCGCGAACGAACTGCATACGCTTGACTACGGGGAAAAATTAAAAAATGGCCGCTTAGTGGAAACGAAACACAGTATCAAGCAAAAGGCATCATGTTCCTAACTGATTAACAGATTTTTTTCGGAAACTTCCGGTTTTGATGCGATTTTCGGAATTAAATTGAAGCGGCGGGCGGCTAAACATTCGATCTCAGCTTTTTTCGATTTTTCAACTGTCCAAAACGTCACACATGCACAAACTTCCTGTATGTTGTGTCCCTATGAAATCTGATATTTTATGTGCAACATGAAGCAATGGTGCTGCCGGTCCATTATGAACCGGTCGAAAAGGATGTGACGATTGATGATATCTGTCAAAGACTAGAACCAAATTCAACCGTTGGTGCTGTGACTACTTTCTGGTTTGTGGCTTAGGTTAAGAAATGTATCGGTTCACTTCCTACAGTAGAACAGCAAAAAAATGCTAGTCTCTTTATGCGATTTTGCGAAAAAAGTCGTTGCACACTCGACGCAGTAAAACCGAGTTCTTGAAAATCGTTTGAAAAACTTTAAAAAATCGGGTAAACGGACTCTTCTCGTTCAAACGAAAACTTCAACAACAAAATACATCGTACGGAAAATTGCGCTTTCCACGAAAATTTCGCGTTTTCGTGACGATTTCAAACGATTGTAACGTATCGTTTTATGGTAGTTTCCAGCAATTTCCGTAATGCTTCCGCGAAAAAACATTAGAATTCGACTACGGCAAGCGTCCGACCCGACGCGACGTGAAGCGAACGCTACAAACAAACAATTGGTCCTGCCGGTCACGGTCACGGTCACGGATGTACGTCAATGTGAAGGAAGCGAACGGGCAACATGTTGCAGACGTGCTAGACATTAGTGATGTGCAAAGCGATTACTTTGGAGTAACAAATAATTACTAAACACTTTCAATTTAGCATTCGTTACTAGTATTCGGTACTTTATTGAGTACTCCGCTCAGATGAGGGAATTTTTGGGATTTGAGTACCAAACAGAATGTGAGAAGCTAAAAAAAAAAGGTCATCCGCTCAGAAGCGGGAATTTTTTTAGTCGGGTTAGTAACGAATACTTTTGTAAAGTAGTATTCAGTACTCGGTACTCGTTTCAAGTAACGAATACTTAATAACGAATAATTACTTTTTGCACACTAGCGGAAATCGGTAGCGGGAATCGGTAATAGAACTTGAGCTACCGTATTCATGTATTCACGGATTGGTTTAAAATGGGATACCGGAACAGGGGCAGGGAGTTCCTCAGACAACGTATATATTCAGGTATCTTAATGTATGTCGGACTACTGAATTGTTTTTTTTTTAAAGCGGGGTTTTTTTCTGTAAGCATTGCAGTGAATATTTGAAATTCATCGTCAAATCTTCATAAAGAGCAGACAGTCAGACAGCGAAGATATCTCTAAGCCCCAATACAATTTAAACTGGTGGGTACTAGGAGCATCCGATGTCACTGAGCGCAGCACATAAGGTTTTCTTATTCTGGATTCCGGAACACAAAGGGTTAAAAATAAACGTGACAGCTGATGAGCAGGCCAAAACTGGATCAGATTTGACTGCTGTACATGCAAACCAAGTGGGACAAGTTAGGAGAACACTTTACAAGAAGGTAATGGCGCTGAGCAATTCTAGATAAGATTACCCAAACGTGGTGTGAAACCTCTAGCCATCAGATAATAAGCCCTAGAAGAACTGCCTGTTATAAAAACTCCTAACATTTCGGCAGAGATAACGGAACATTGCTCCATTGGAAGTCATGCATAACACCCATACGCTCCATAAAATCACTTCTACAGAAGCGAGGAAGCACAAAGAACCGGTAGACACCTCTTACTTTACTTCATACTTTGTAAGTATCATCAGCTACCCAAATATATCCATTCGAGGGTTACTGTTAAGCACAGCCAAATGAACATCCGAACGTGTAAAAAAACGCAAGGTGCCATTCACTGGGCTTTATACCTGGGAACAGACACGAAAAGCTGATTATATCGCAGCATTCGGAAAAAAGAATATCTGATTATCTGAAATTAAGCAAACATCAGACCCGAACTCTATATTATAACCTGTGTATTTTAGGTCCTAAGGAGTAAAAGAATCGGTTTTATAAGAAATAATACGGGGAGTGGTGGAAGAGGAGGTAAGGGCAGCCCTACAATCGCCAACAAGACGCTCGAAAATCAAATATAATAATTTCAATTCGATCGTAACCTGCGCATAATATGAATATTTGAACCGCAGTGAACGAAACATGTTAATAACGCCCACGAAAACAATAACACAGTGCGCCCACACCGAATAGGTACTGAACTTGAACTTGACCTCGGGGGAGTCAGTTTATGGACACTGTTACATAAGGAAGCATTTCCATAGGTTTGCTCACAAATTCACATATTTACTCACAAATTCACAAATTTGCTCACAAATTCACAAATTTGCTCACAAATTCACAAATTTGCTCACAAATTTCTTTGGTCTCAAAGAGTCCAAACCTAGGAATTTGCTGACAAAAGACTATCACTTTGGTCAGGGTTTCATGGAACCAAACATCGAAATTCATAACCATTCCTCTTCGTAAAATACTAAGCGCAGGGACTGAAGAGGAATCATAGATGATCCAGAGGAACGATACAATAGGCCCAATTGAGGCTGCAGTGTCAGAGGTAACCAGACCAATCCCATTTCGTAATCTATCTAGCCAGATGTACGTTTAGAACTATGGCTGGCTACTTCTTCTTTAGTATCGGAGACATATAAATGTACCACCGAAATTTATTCCCTGGATCGACTAGCTATTAACGGCTAGGAGTACTACGATGACTCCCTTTATTGGTCTTTATTAATGTCACAAGTGTGATACAACAATCATCTCCAATGGCGCTACAGCCCAAATCTGGCCCTGGGTTCATGAAATCATCGCCTCTAAAAGTCTCGATCTAAAGACCGCGTCCTCCAGCTGCTAATTTTGAAGATAGCTTTTCTATCTTCATCAACCGAGTCTTCCCATCGTTTGCCTGCTCGCTTTGTCTTTTAAAGCACGCTTGTGAATTCTGCTTTCTTCCATTCGCTCCACATGGCCAGCCCACGGCAGTTTACGTAGCTTGATGAACATGGCTCTTCGTAGAGTTGATACAACTCATGTTGTATCTTATTCGCCAGTCCGTTCCATCCTTCACATGTCCCAAAATTCTTCGAAGGACCTTTCTTTCGAATGCGTTTACGACATTTTCGAAAGTTCTCGTTACTGTTCACGTTTCAAATCCCTTCTTCAACCAAACAAATAAAAACGCCAAGCATAATTTTCTTACGAAACTTTCTTTTTACACTTTTTTTATTTTCTATTAATACAAAAAATACATAAAATCATTTTTCTCGCTCATATTTTACTAATTTTATTGATAAAATCATTGCACGTCTCCCTCTTCTAAATCTACAAAAAAAAAACTCCTACGCTTTGAAAGTCAATTTCAAACTTTTTTCTTAAAAAAGAAAAAAAAAATCTGTTAAAATTTACTACAAAAATTAGCACCATAGAAATTTCATTCAGGTTCCGGTTTCATTTTTTAAAGTCAAGGGGATGTAGCGTAAGACACAGCCTAGATCCTTTCAGGGAAGACATTTTTAGGAAGAAGCCATCATTAAATCGAGACCAATTGAACTTATTTCCGGCTTGCAATTGCTCCCAGTCTTGTGCTCAATCTTATCGCAAGGCGTTTCTCGTTGTAAAGGCTTCTTCAAGAGAATTTTGTTCGTCAGGAACTTGCTGTACTCCACTACGAGGCTTTAAACTTATTTTCTAAGTTAAAAATAAACAAAAACGGAACTTAAGGCAACATTTGATCGTCCAGAAGTCTGGTGCGTTAATTTACTGATTGTTTTGACTAGGTATGGTGCGAATTTCTCTCAAACTGAGCGCGTAGCTTCATAAGAAAAGACGTTACAATTTTAGTTTAAAGTTTTAGTCGTTACTTTAGTTAAATATAAAAAAGATTTTGTTGTCTGTAGTCGACATCTTGTTCGTATCTTAGCTTTTTACAATTATCGTGTTTTCTTTAAAATTTGCATTAAAAAAAGATTAAAACAAGGATCACACGCACACGCAGAAATGGGGCCGTGGTCAGTCGGGGCGCACGGCTGCCCTTAAGTACAAGTCTCCTTCGAAAACAGTTAGAAATAAATCGAACGAAAACGCACAATCAATCGAAATCTTATCGGCTAACTTAACGCTTATAAACTACTCGCATTAAAAGTACGGTATAAAATATAAAAAAAAAAACAGATCGGATGCAGTACATGTTCTTAAAAATAACGGCGGACGCAGCTACCAGTCCTCGTCTACCCAATCGGTCAATTCAATGCGGAATCCGACTCGGGCATTTTTCATTTTTTTGTGGCACTGTCGTGTGAGCGGGTTGTTCCGGATGTCGACCAGTTCCAGACTGTCCGACGTGATCATTTGGTCGGTGTCGATTTCTGTGGGGAAGGAAAATCGGATGGTTACTGGGGGGTTGGGCGGTGGTTACGGCCGCTACTTACCAATAATTTCGTTATTGTTTGCACGAAGCTGTTGCAATTTTTTCATTTTGAAGACAACGGGCGGCAGGACGATGAACGAATTGTGCGAAATGTCCAATCGTTGGAGCGAACCGAGCTCGGCCAGCTCGTCCGGCAGCTTGGAGATTTGATTGTGCGATATGTTCAAGTCTGAAAGAGAGGTGGTACTGGGTTAGGAGAGTGTGTGTGTGATAGGAGCAAGTGGCGAGTGATTTACCTGTAATTAAGCTAAACTTCATGGCGAATTTTGCTGGAATTTTCGAGATCACGTTAGAGCTAAGATCACAGGTTTTCAGTTCGGTGTGACGCATCAGGTGATAGACGGCGTCTGGAACTTGCATCAGTTCGCATTCGGACAAGTCTGAAATGGAGAAGATAAGAAAAGTTAAGAGATTTTGTCGCAACAAGTGATCAACAGGAAAACGAAAGACATGACAGTGAAGAAACCTCTGTCCCAACCAGACCACTGCTCCCCAAACAACCAAAACTCACGACCTTCAGGTTCACTCAAGTTCCCAACGAATTCCACCCACAACCTGCCAGAAACTTCTCACCCAAATGCAGCGTTTCCTCTGCTTCGTTGCACTTGCAAACAATTCGAACCACTTCGTGCGCCATTCCTTTAACAACTTCACCAAAGGCGGCTGCAAACATTCAAAGAACAACGAAAAATCCAGAAGTTTCGATTAAAAAAACGCACTATCGCCTCCTCCGCCGTCGTTCACTTTGAAATTCGCAACAAAATTAATCGGGGCCGCCAGAAAAAATTTTCTACGATCAGCTAAAAAAGTTCAAATTTCAAAAATAGAATTTGACAGTCGCGGGTAAATGTTGCGAACGGCGTCAACAACTTGGCAAGCTGACAGCGCAATATGCAGTGTCAAAATCGGAATGCTGCCGCGGAATGAAATGGAATTGGGATATTGCGAGCAACATTTCTCTTAACAAATCGCACTCGATGTGTTGCTGAGTGGATCGGGGAATTTCTTAAGGTGTGCTTTATGGTTGTTCCGACTTCCGGGTTCGAGTTGAGTGGAGCGAAATGTTTCTGACAGTTGGTTTCTTTTGTATTGTCTTTTAATGCCTTGTTCTGGCGTTTGTTGATTTTAAAATTGAAAATTGAATTTGAGGGGTATGGTTTTTACGTGAAAATAGCAACGGGAAGGTGGACCGAATAGCTACACATTCTGTAGGCGCGGCGTTTTGTTTATAACAAAGAAATTACCGAGTACACTATCGTGAACGCAACGCAGTAACCTTGATTGGCGGTGTAATTACCGGACGGACACTGGCTGCTTGGCACGCATGCGAACACAGTGTGCCTCTTAGTTAACGATCGCTGTAGAAGTTCCAAGCAGTCTAGCGAAAGGGAAACAATGGAGCAATCGCTTTATAAGTGCCCTACTCGAACTGGACGAAGGTTACCTCCAAACGAATTTTTTTTTTTTTTTTTTAAATCTCGAGAGTGTCTCAATCTGAGAAATACGGAAGCTTATGAAGTTTGTCGCCGTGTTAACGAAAATATTCGGATGGTTTGAAATTTCGAAAGTGGCATCTATAGCAATTCATCAATTCGGATAATCGCACATACGCTGAGACGATGTACAGTGCGAAGCGAGCAAGTCATTGTTGCTTTATGGTCTGGTGGAATCATTGGTTCATATTTCTTTAAAAATAAATTTGTCCGGCCAGAACCTTACAGACAATGGAGACAGCTCCAGAGCCATGGCCACTGACTTTTTCATTCACCAATTGAATAGCATTAAAGTAAAAGAGCTTTAGTTTCAACGACGGTGCAGCATGCCACATTGAACGCACTTCTGAGAAAACTAGGAAGTGTCTTTGTGTAGACTTCTTCGGTAAAACTAGGGCTAAAGCCCAATATCGCTCACTTGATGTCTACGGCAATATTCAGACCGGATGCGTCATATGTGTGGTGGCGCAAGACCTTACAGATAACTGCACAGATCCATCTATACAGACCACAAAGGTTGGCCTGTATAATTTTCACTGTAGCAATGCGAACCACTCCTACTGCCGCGCTTGAGGTGATCTTTACAGCTATATATACAAAAAGAAGCCACGCTCATGACGTACCGTCATCTAACTTTTGAGGATACGGAAGCAAAGAAAACATTTTCCACAGACCTTAAGAGCGACCCTATGCTCGGCATTCCGCTTTCGGATAATATCATACCAAGATACAACTTTTAAATTCATTCAAAGTAGTGTTCCTACCCGAAAGGACTATAGGAAACACAGAGGCCTGAATTTGAAAAGACATCACTTATTTCGTATACAAATGACTCCAAGACCAATGAGAGACTTGGAGCGGGAATATATAGACACAGTCTAAGGGTCGACACATATCCTCACCTCGATAAGATCTTCAAAGCAGAAATTCATGTAATTGCTCTAAGTATTAAAATGCTTCTAATGTTTTCCCTATAGGGAAGAGTTCGTGTTCTAATGTTTTCCCTATAGGGAAAAGTTCGTGTTCCCTATAGGGAAAAAATTAGAAGAGGATACAAGAATTACAAGATTTACATTCTCTCTGTCAACAGAGCAGCACTACTTGCTCTTCAAGCATTTTGCTTTAGGTCACACTTAGCAAATATGAACTCAAAAAACTAGCGAACCCAAACACAGTCATACTAATGTGTCTGGACACAGTGATATTTTAGGCATTCTGCGGAATAGTGAGTGAAAAAAGGAGTTGACTTAAAATTCCCAGGACACTGGTCCTTTTCTGTGGAATCTCTACAGCTGCTTAGATAAACATCTAATGACACCCTACAGTTTCCTGTTCAGTGGAGAACAGCAACCCTACAGTTTCCTGTCCAGTAGAGAACAGGAAACTGTAGGGTGCAGGCAATCCAGTGGTATGACAAAGACAATAGGCACAGTGAGGCCGCATAGGCTCGGGATTTCAGACCGTCCTTCACCTGTTAAAAAATTGCAGTCTACAACATGCCACACGCTTGCAGTAATTGATTTATTGAAGCAAACATTTGATGGCGCTTAAATTTGCGTAATGGACCTGTAAATTGGTCTCCAAGATCATGTGATTTAACACTTTTGGACTATTTGTGTGAGGATCTGGGAGTCGTTTGTCCACGCCAATAAACCAGAAACGATGGATGACTTGAACACCAACATACGCCAGGGTATTACCAATATACGACTCTACATGATCGATAACGTTTTCGTGTTCATTTTTTCGCCGGTTTATGGTAGTTCAAACTAAATTTGATTCAACAGCGCCATATAGATGTCAAAGTTTGAATGAAGAACAGACCAGAATAACTCATCCGGATCCAAAATCAAGAGCCCGATCCGGTGAAAACACCACTCCTAACAAATCTTTCAAAGCGGCAATGAGGAATGCCTAACATCACTCCAAAGAGAAAGGGAATTTTTCAAAAATATATGACCAGCTATTAAATTCAAAATTGATAGCATATAAGCCAACAGTCTTAGAGTTTCAAAGTTTTAATTGGGCAGCATCCAAACTGTCGCAATTTCATCAATTAAAATTTAATCATCGATGCAAATTTTATTTTTGTTTAAAGACCAGAGACAGAAAAAACATAAAGATCGTGAAGAAGCCGTTAAATGTAGAAAAAAAATTGATTTATAAGATAAGATGTAGAGCAATAAGTATATTTTCAATTTTACACAAATCTGGGCGAAACTTGGAATGTCGTTTTCCAATTATAATTATAAAATTTATGTCATCACAGAAAATTATTTATAGAGTAAGCAGAGTCAAATCGGTAACGATAGTACGACACTCTAGGCCATGCAGTATTATTAATATTTGACTAAGACCATTTGATCATAAGTTCTGCCATATTTTTTCCATCAAAATAGACTTTGTGTAGATTAAAAAAAAGTAATGTGCACAACAAAAATTTAGCGCAAATAGTCAAATATTTGAGAGCGTGGCATGCAGTGTGACATATATTTAGACTTATTTCGACAAAATTCGTAAAAATATATGCATCCCGTTTTTACTAATATTTTTACCCACCTTTCGTACGAAAATATATTTAAAATTTTATATCCTTATTACTTTTCCAATAAATCTAATTACGTTTACTAGGGAAGGCTGTAGGGTTAACGCTTAACGCTTTCTAGCATAAGCCGTTCTATGGATAGGGAAAAAAACTAAGCGACGTCGTCCTGACTAATTTTGCAGTCGTTATGACTGTAGCATAACTGTAGCGAACCTCTGCCGACTCCGATCCGACTCAGTTTTAAACTCAAAAGAAATTGACCATGGATTACTTAGGCAACCTTTTAAGTTATTTTCTGACCAATCAATTACTTTTTCTAAACAATTATTTGTTGCTAAATAAGTCTATATTGCAAATTCATAGTCGGTAGGTAGGGTTTTTTTTTATATACATACCTACAGTCATAATTTTTTTAAAACATGTGAATGTGATAAACACGATCACATCGATGGTAAATAAAAATAATCTACAGCTAATATTTATTATCAATTTAAATAAATTAAAATGTATGCATCATTGTCTAAGTATGTATAAAGTTTAAAAAATGATATCTATTACTTTCATAATTTGAATGTCAAAATAACAAAAAAAAAAGAGGAAATAACTAATGAAAATCACCAAAATACCTTTCTAATAAGTATCTATAAGTATATATGATCAAAGAGTCGCGAAAAATACTTTAAAGTCATATTTCTTAATGTTCTTAATATAGTCATGTTCATAACCTGGAAGTCATACAAATTACTTACTATTGGTTGGTTTGTCATAAGAAACACCTCGAAGAATATAATACACCCTCTGATTACTAAATAAAACCAGATGTTGAAACAACTCGTTCGGACCAAGTTCAACACAGTTTACAATCTAGCCTCTTCAGTGCAGGTTTTTCAACTATCATGCCCACAATGGTAGTAGTCAAGAAACATCGATTGCTACCAGTTGTCTGTTTTCATATGAGCAGATGAGATCTGTTAACATTCTTATCAGATTCACTAACCCCATCAGAGATACCAGACAGTAGTTGATTTGTTATAGGCAACATTGCTGTTCTGGTAGATCACATCATAGTCTAACAGCACTCAAAAATTATTAACACCAACTAGTACACTGCCATACCCGGCCGGATTTCTGACCTCCCATCCCTAAGCTGACTGGATTGTACACTCTAAAGAGTATTAAAAGCTAACAAACAAAGTCCAGTTCAGTATCCTTAAAAAAAAAAGACTCGTCTAACGCCGAAAAAACGAAAAATTCTCAAATTACTTTTTAGTCATATTTCTAACCAAAAAGTTTTTGAAGTAACCAAACATGATTGTACTGAACAAAAAATGATTGAGCAACGTAAAGTATATCATTCCATTTCTAATCTATTTAAAATATTTTCAGTTTTATAGAGACGAGTGAAAGCTTTAGAAGATTGTTTAATTATATTACATGATTTCTTATGCTTTGTCTTGTATTAATAATTTGCTAAATGATGTATAATTCGGATAAACGGATATTTTGTCCAATCGTCCAAATAATAAATGGTATAAGTCGGTAACTAGATAGATACATACATGTTGTCATAGAAGTATATTAAAAATATATTTTTTTTAGAAATATCCACCAGCATTGCACCAAAAAAAAGATAAAATTCAGTTATAATAAAAGTCATTTACGACTTTATGTAGTACCTACGTCATCCCGACTTAACATTTATAAAACTAGAATGACTAACAGGTTGTATTGATATGGTTGTGCGACATCGTACCGACGTTATTACAGCTTTAAAGTCATCTCATGTGCAAAGATTTTGTTAACATCAGCAAATTAGTTACAAAAGTCCCGAAAACACATCTCTGTTTTGTCATACTTTATTTCTAATAATTGGATTACGCTCACCTATCAACAACAATCACCACTTAACGACCATCTAGTGCTATTACACCTAACTATGAACCAACATCAATTTTACTTGCACAACACTTGACTAACTTATTCCAATCTTATTAACAAATTGGGCATAAGAAAAACACAAACATACACCTTCAACCCGAACATCAAATTTCTTTTGTGGGTAATTGCAATATGTACAACTTAATTTCGAGTTACGGAAATTCATATTACACCAAATCAAACTGGGTCAGTGGATTTAAGAAAAAAAAAAAAATATTAAACCCAATACAAAAAAATTAAATCAAAAGTTTAAACTAACTGACCAAGTCTATAATAAAATTATCAAATTATTCACTAATTCCAGCTGTATGGGTTCCCGTCTACGAAATAATTTCTGTATTATAAAAGCTACTAGAAAAAAAAATTTAACTGATAAAAAAAATTTCCACAATCATCGATCGAATAAATAATAACAACACCACAAAATCATAAACAAAATTTATACAAATTCGAACAAACACATGGAAAATGTTACGTCGACTTGTTTCGTCAGAAAATCATTCATGGTTAAGGTTCATTGGCTGGTTGGCATACCCAAAAAAAAAAAAACCAATTTATATATTTTATTAATGGGTTAAATAATTGATGAGACAAAATTTTTAAAAATCCACTGCAATTTTATAATTTCTCACTAATTGCCGGCGAGCATTGTAATTAATGAGGTCACAAGACTACAACATTTTTTCAAACAATAGAACTAATTTTATTGCGTTTAGTTGTAGTTTTTGTAACGTTCGATATTTCAGCTGATCGCAAAATTTTCCGTCTATTAAACTAATTCCGAAGCTGATAAAATTAAAAGTTGAAATACGGCATAGATTTTTCCTTACAAGTTGTACGCATGGCTTACCTCAAGGCTGCATCTTGTGGCCTATACTATTCACTATGGGCGGGATTTTAATACGAAAGTAACGACTAATCAGGTTTTTTCGACACTGGTTTTTTTTCGCTATTCGTGAATTTTATTTATAAATGATAAAAAATAGTAATGAAATGCCTGTATAATAAAGAAAAATGTAGACGGCATACAAATTTTATTTCGAATATATTTAAATGTGTTTTAATAAATGAACGGAGTAAGAAAATCTACAACAAAGGTGACAAGGCGATAGTGTCGTCTCGATTAAATTTTAACTGAAAAATGTTTGAAATTTTATTTTTTATAACAATAGCAACAATGAGTTAAACGTTCACCGAAAATTCATAGAAATCAAATGCTGCATTAATCAGGCGGTAATATAAAAAAAGTTAATTGAAAAAAAATTTAACCACAACGCGTGACTTATTCCCAACAAATTATGAATTGCTCCCAAACTGTTGCAGATTTTTTTTTTGTCATTTCATGTTTAGAAGGCCCGCTAAATTAAAAAAAAACAATAAGATATCTCATCAGACCTAAGAGATATTTCGGAATACGTAAAAACGCATGAATCACTTTACACCCTCTTAGGTGTTGAATATCACAAAGGCCTGTAATTAATTTTTAGATCATTATATACAAAGCCAGTAGAAGTAAAAGCGAATTCGATCTCATTAGACCTAAAAGATTTGTCGAAATTCATGGAAACTTGAACAATACACTTTCGGAAGGTTTAATATTGAAAAATGCCTGCGGAATATATCGGAATTAGTGGAAATGAACAAAGCCACTTTACACCTCTCTAAAAGTTAAATATCGAAAAATAGGAGAAAACGTATTCGACCTAAAAGATTTGTCGGAATTCGTGAAAACTTGAACAATACCCCTTGAAGGCTTAATATCGAAAACTGCTTGGCTTTTTCTCCGATTATTTTTAAAGCGCTTAGAAGTAACATTATCTATTCAATATCTCATTTGAGAATTCGTGAAAATGTTCACAACCACTTTACACCTCCTGAGGGGTTTAATATCGAAAAACAGTAGAAGTGATAACGAATTTGATTTCATTAGACCTAATAGATTTGTCGAAATTCGTGAAAACTTGAACAGTACCTTACACCCCCTGAGGCTTTAATATCGAAAAATACTAAAATTGGCTTTTTCCTCGATTATACATATTTGAAGCCTTTAGAAGTGAAAGTCAATTCAGTATTTCATTAGACCTCAAAAATATATGAGAATTCGTGAAAATGTACACAACCAACAATATACAGCTCTTGAGGGGTTGGATATCCAAATATTTGGAAAAATGTGCCAAGGCGCTTAAATAAAGAGCTCAAAGAACTAAAATTAATTTGACGACTAGACATGACTAAAACATTTAACGAAATTCGTGAAAATGTTGAAAAAACTGTTTCACTGATATTTTGTGTGGATATCTTTGTACACCAATGAAAACATAATTGCCCTGATAGCATATCTACATTGTTATTGATTGATTGACTTAATCCCTTCATGCTACATGGGCAAGTCATCCCCATTTCAAGAGCAGGAGGCAATACGGCCTCTTAGCTGGAGCCAAAAGGGAACAGTACAGCCCTATAACTTAGTGAAATGAACAAGATAATACCTTCGTTTTTAGGCAATGCGTACTAAGCTTCAACTTTGTAGCATAAGCCGTTTCTAACATATGAAGAACTAACCGCACCTTGCTACCCCTATCAAAAAAAATTATTTTTCTGGGTGTATTTATAGTGGTTATATATGATTTTGCTTTCTATCCTTTGCAGTTCTCGAGAAATTAAGATCAGCATTTTTCAATTTTCATCCTCTCCCACCTGCACTTTCAAAATATTTTTCTCTGCTAGTGGTCTACAGTGTATAACTACTGTAACATTTTCAATATCATATCCGCTCCGGTTTTTGAGATATCAAAATTTAATTTGTTTAAAAATGGCTACAGAAACTAAATCTTATCTTTTGGCTATAATTGGTGCGGAAGATATTGTAATCCAAAGGTTTTACCTAACACCCCTACACCCCACCTCACTCCTTAAAAGCTCCCATACCTGAAATCTAGAAACAATATTTTTTTTTGTCTAAAACGCTCTCACCCTACAGCCCCATAAAAGATTCCACTCATAAGAGTTCATCCACCAATCTAACTACCAAAAAAAATTTATATAATTTCAAATTAATATCTCGAAGGGCTTGTAAGACAGGGTGACATTGTTTTTTTTTTGCCTTTCTAGAGATTACATACAAGTCCAAAAACGAGTAAATGCAAAATTCCAGGGTAGCAATTTTTTTGAAACTTTAGTTGGATCACATTACTTCATTATAAAAAATTATTAATGTAAAATGAACTTTTCACTGTAACTAAAACAGTGAATTAAAAAAAAAACATGCCAAAAATGAGATGCAACGCTTAATAATCATTTACGGAATACAAAAATTAACGCTGAATGATACACCAATGACTTGTAAGTAATTCGCACAGATGAATCGTTTTGGATTCACATAATCTAGCCAATATTTTGGAGAATATCAATTCCAGGTTAATTTCATGAAATTTTAGACGTAGGAGTCGGTTATGTAACTTTATGAAGAAAATCGTGTTAATATTGTAGCAAACTACTAAGCTTCAACTTTTAAAAAAATAATACAAAGAACTAATGTTTATTGTAGGTACAGAACAAATTAAATATTTAAAGTGAAGAATAATAACCTCTATTTGCTTAGACGAATAATGCATTGCAATATGATGCTTCACCTAAGTGATTCACTTACAGTTCACGTACGTGATTCACTAACGAGTAACAAAACAGATTCAGCAGGGATTCACGTAAGAATTGTAAGTAGGTGAATTCCCAATATTTGTTATTTTTAACACGAACCCACAGCCTATGTCTGATTACCACGTATTTTTTCCGGGTTAAATTTAATTTTCTCATCAAATCGTTAAATTCAATCTGCGAAACGTTCAAATAGCTTAAAGAAGATTTTGTTTTCTACAACGCAACTACCTACCTCTTATAAACTAACTAAACCAACAAAAATACATAAAAATTAAAAACATATGCGTAATATTTCCAAACACGAAGCCGCACACTCAGTAAGAGCCGGAAGCTTTATTTTGCGTTCAAATGAAACATTTTCTTGAACACAAATAGAAAAGCGTGTAAACACTTTTCTCTGCGACGCACGGTCAGTCCCGCTTAGACCGCTCCACGATTAAACAAAGAAAATATACTTATCACTGAAAATTAATAACTCAATCGTGCGATAAGCTTTGTAATAATGACACTGACCTCATTGTCGTTTAGAGAAAAAAAAATCCACCCAATTTCCCTGGGTTGTGGGCGTAAATTCGTGGAAATGTTAAGAACACATCAAGGTGCTATTTATATAGGTAATGACCGAGTTGGAAAATTTATTTACCCCGTTCAGACACCCGTCATACGATTGGAAATTTGCCAGTAATTCTCGGCACGCTTTTCCCGAAAAACAGATTTTCTCTCCCCGGAAACAAACTGTGAAAACTTCTTCATTTTCATCACACACCCATTTTACAAAGACCGGACGGCACAAAGAAAACTGCGAAATTTTAAATCACCCCGCGATGGGTGCAAAAGTGAGTGTTCTTTGAAATGCGCAATTTTCCCTGGAAAATTTTCCTTGGTTTCTAGTCGGTCAGAGGGGGCCGGGAGGCGGCGTCTAGGTGAGAAAAGTCTGATGCGCATTTTGAACTCGGGAAAGTGCGATCTTTGATCGAAGGAATTAATACAAAAATCAACAGACGGAAAATCTATTGCGGCCAGAAATCTTGTGTTCAAAATGAAAATCAACAAAACAGAAATTAGATTTTTAATAGCTCCAGCAGTTCAGAGCGAGCAATTTAGCCAGGTTGGCGCGATAGAGGTCGGTATGGAGAGCGTCTACAACAATAATATTATTATTAGTCATCAAAATTACTCGGAGAAATTGTTTAACTTTCATTGCTGATTGCTTATCTTGATCACGATTAAACAGTTTGTATTACATTGAATTGAACCGTAAAAAGTGTAAGTCATTAGATTAGGTCAAACAAATAATAATTAAACAAATTCGGAGCTTTTTTGTTTGCTCCAAATTATTATAAAAACCATTAAAACCATTTAATGTAAGCAAACATACAATCTTCGCTACTTTACATTGATTCAACCTGTCCGAATAGTTTACAGAGCCATTGTTGCAAACATAAATGCGGACTGTTAACATAAATGCTATTGAAATGAATACACAATCGGCGATTCTAACCTATTTGCTCCTGTTCTATCAACGACTAGAAAGGCATGCTCTACTAGAAATCTATGTTAAGTCGTAGCGACAGTTAAAAACGGAGCCACAACACTGGAATTTCTGAGTTACTTGGGTATGTTAATACTGTGGGCCGCTCAAGGTTAATTAATACCTTGAGGGGACCATAAAATTAGAACGTTATAGCCGATAGTACGTTATAACCAATTATAAAAACCTTTCACATTGGTGAATGGGGATTGAAAAAAGTTACGTTATAACCGAAAGTACTTTATAAAAGTGCACTTTATAAGCGGGTTCCACTGTATGTATACTGATGCTTCTTTACAATTACAGTCAATTGCTTCTTTAAGGTTTTTCCAATAATTTTAATGGTAACATCACAATTGCATTTCAAATTCCTTTTCAACTTACTGGCATTGAATATCGCGATCAGTTAGTTCCGATAGACTACAAAAGTAATTACAGTGCTAACTGATTTTTGCTATCAAAACGTTACGTCGGTAAGCGCGATTTCATTCATATTTCCATTTAAGTCCGACAAAAGGACAACAACTACCAACCTTCTAATATGTCCATTTAAAGCCAGACATTTTCCCAATATATCATTAAAATCGCACGAAAAAAAAATGTAATAAAACAAAAAACGATCATACACAATAATTTCTATACGATCACGATCACCGTATGATTGAGAAATCCCAGGAAGTAACTCCATACGATTTACGATCGCTAACAAAACTTTGAAGACTCTACAAACGATCTCATGCTACCATATGATCACTAGGCTATAGATCGCAATCACTAGTAGCAAAAGTAGCGTAATGATCGCGCAATGATCGCGTTTTGTAGGAAGTCAGAAACTACGAACTACCTGGCTGTTGAGGTTGTTATTTTTCAGATTTAATACTTTTCAGGCTGTAGAGGTACATGAATCACCACGTTAACCTGTTGTCTGCACTAATGAGACTTTTATGGAAAAAATATTTTTTTCTGAAGAAAAATCAACCGAAAGAAACATTTTTTTCGACATTTTATCAAACTTTTCTTTAACTGAAACGTTCGTCTTAGTGCATTTATTTCGCTGCTTCCTATTTTGTCTCGGTTGCGCTACAAATCCGCGCTTTAATTTAACGCCGTAATATCGCGTAAGCCATGTTTTCATAGACGTAGACATAATCCGTTCGGGCTCAAAAGCCCGTGTAATTGCATTTTGTAATTAACTCGAAAGTGAAATTTTTCACAACTACACGCTACTTACGGGTAAGACGACGGAAACAATAAAATATCGCACTTACAGTATAAGAAGAATGTATCTATCACACTATAGATACATTTTGCTCGACACGTTGTATTATACTATAGCGTTAACACGTTGGACTTATTGGATCTAAGCCAATCGGGAAACATTTTTAAGCGGATTGTTGCTACCGATCTACATAGACTAGAATATAACGTTCGATTAAATTTAGTACTAGATACTTTTATAATATTCCGTAATTTACTATATACGCGTTAAGCAGCCATGAGTTTGCTGTGTATCGAAATCTAAGTGTGTAGATTGTAGATATTGCGTGATCGGAATGAATTTTTGATCGCGTGCTCCGCTTGTATCCCCACTAATCTGATGTCGGAGCTATTTACGCGTTTTTTTATTCTAGTTAATTTTTACGTCGACCCATTCGACGCAATAATCGTATCTCGATTTGGATTTCGACAAAATACTTTAATAATAGAAATTTGTACTACGGTGTTTGACGTGAATTATTGAGCCAGTCAGACATGAATTAACGATGTTCTACTTTTCATTGTTTTAAATTAATTTATTGATTGCTGAAAAACGTTTTGAATATTATCGGGAAAAATTAATAGGCGCATACGTTCATCAACATTCATACAGGACATATGTAATATATTTTTAAAATTTAGATTTTGATTAGTTTTGTTTTTAAAATATTTTAATATTTTTTATAGTATTAGTCAATTCTTTTCTTCCTTATTTTCTTTTTAAATGTTTCCTGCAATAAAAATCTGCCTACAGTCTGGGCGCAAATTTATAATTCCTCCTGATTATTCTTCAGGTCGTCTGTCGCATAGTAACCTAAACCACATCTCAGCATTAAACGTACTTTCGTACTTCTATCCACACTCCACCACCCACTTCGAAATTTTCGTTCTTATCTAGGCTCCTGATATGTCTTAAGGGGTTATATACAGTTATATACCGCGCAAAAAGATGAAATTTTCTCGATTTTTTTGACACCATAAAAAATATTTATTCAAAATCTTTTGTCAACGTCGAATAGTACATGTTTCTAAGAACTTGTTGAAATTTATTCATCAAAAAATATTGAATAATAAAAAAGTTATAGTCGAATTCCAGGAACGCCTTTTTTCGACGTGACTTGCGGTGGACATCATATCTTCATCATATCTAACAGTTCTTCTTAAATCAAAAATTCCACAAATTAGTATATTATATAGTATATTATATAGTATAGTATTAGTATATTATATAGTATAGTATATTTGTATTGTCTAGTCGATGAACGAAGGATTTGTAAAAATTTTGATATAAAAAAAAATGGCGACGGTTGTAACAAAAAACGCAAAAAGAAGTTTTCAAAAAAATTGAAAATCCTTCGTTTATCGACTAGCTATTATCATAATAAATAAGTGGTATAAATTTGGTGTTGATCGGATTTATAGTTTTCTAGAAATCCTGTCCACCGCAAAGGTACTTTCGAAAAAATAAGATTCTGAGATAATCGCGTTTAAATATTAAAGTTTGTTTCTCTCGCTGTGCAGGTAGTGTGCTATAAAAAGCTACAACTTCGGTTCTAATGCTCCGATCGTTATGAAATTTGGTGAGAGTATTCTTGAGAGAATATACTGAAAGAATATGCAATAAAAAAAATTGATTTTTTCGTCCATCACAACTGTATATAACCCCTTAACATAACCATAAAGTTGCAACCTTTTGTCATCAACCTTTCAGGCAATATGGATTTCGGATTTTTCCTCCCATATCTACCATTTTATTGCAAATGAGTCCACTATCATAGTTCTAAGGAAATTCCAAGCATAAGTTGTTCCTGAGGTCTAAAAAACCAACATTTTTCATCTAAAACACTCCCCTTTAATTTTTTAGTCGGAAAACGTTGAAATACAGAGTTTCTAGGTTAGTAATTTTTTTTTAAATTTAAATTCGATCACAATTCTTTATTATTAAAAAATAGTAAAATAAAATTTAATTTTCAAACATTTTTGTAATCTTGTTCATATGTTTTTTTTTAATGTTCCAAGTGATTTAAAAAAACAATTTTATGTTCGAAGGTAACTTCTCCGATTTTGTAACTTTTTCGATAATTTAAAATAGTGTTTTCTATGATGTTACAACAAATTAATAACTATTATTTACTTTTCTAAAAACATTAAGGCGCTGTACACATTGCATAAGACCGAACGAATTTTCCGATACGATTTTTCATTTTTCGATCTATTGTGAAATCCTTAGTTATTGAAAAATTAGTTATAATTGTTTTAAGAATATCATGAAAGAAAATATCCAGGAATTTGTTGTTTTAATTGATAATAAAACGAAAAATAAATCCGTTGTACGACTAAAAATAGTCGTACCGACAAACGGACTTTTTTTTAATATTATCAATCAAAATCCAAATCCCTAGAAATTTTCTCTTATGATACTCTTAAAAATGTTATAATTAACGATTTCAACCAATTTTCTAATAGCTGAAGGCTTGACAATACGCAGAAAAACGGATATTCGTATTGGAAAATTCGTTCGGTAGTGTGCAATATGTGCAGCGCCTAAGATCTTAGATTTCTTTAAATAATTATTTAAAAAAATTTCAAATTAAACGATTCTGTTATTTATGTAAACATTTTTGAAATGTTTCAAGTGAATTATAAAAAACAAGCATTTAGAAATATTACATTAATGCCCAAAAATTAAAAATGGGTCTATAATTGTTTTGATAGGTATATTTTTTTATATATAAAAAAATAATTAAAATCGAAATTTTTTTACTTGCAGAAAACATTAACTTCCAAAAAATGTTACAGCTTGCCATTACATAATGTATTATTAGAAGAAAAACAAGTAGCATTTTGTATGTTTTTTTGTTAAAAAACATATATTTGTAAAAAATGTTTTTAATTAAATCAATTAATTGAATTTTATAACAATTTAATTAAAAAAAAATAGTTTGTTTTTAAAAAGTCTGATACTTTGTAATGTTTGCAAAGTTTATTTAACTGTGTTATTGTTTTTTAAAAATGTTGGCCCGACCCGAAGTTTTAGTTATAATGGTTACAATGTGTACACCGCTTTAACTGGTGGATGGTGCGTTTCAGATGAACAATTTTGATGTCAATCAAGAACAAAATATATCATTTTTTTTCTCATTTTCTTTTAAAAACATTAAGATTTTTTATTTTCCTATAATTATTTGAAAACAATAAGTTTAAAAAAAAAATCAATTTTGTAGTTTTTGTAGTATTTTTTGAAGAGATGCCTACGTATACAATTAAAGAAATATGCAAGACAATATTGATAAGAAAAACATATTGAAAATTTGAAACTTGCAACAAAATTAAAATTTTGTTCCAATATTTCCAAAATTTCCAAAAGGATTGAGGATTTGAAATTTTTGAATAGTTTGAACGATTTAAAGAAAGAACTTAATTTTCGATAACATTGAAATATTGTATGTATTTGAATAAGTGAGTCGATTCATAGTTTAGATGGCTGTCACCATAACCTAACCTAACCTATTTGATTCGATAATTGTATGAAATTTTCCAAGTTATTTGAAAAGAAAAGAAAAATATTATTTTCGCCGCAGTGATATTTTGTTATTTTTTAGGTTTAGGTTAAAAGAATTAAATAAAAAATTTCATTTAAGAACATTAAGATTCTATATATATAGTTTTTTTTAAAGTTTGAGAAATAAGATTTCTAAACAGAACCGACGCTGAAGTATATTTTAATGGGGTCTGTGATTGTTTAAAAAAAAGAAGAATTAAAAAAAGCTGATAGCTTGTAATGCTTCATAACATTTCTTAAATGAATGAACGTGGCCGGTTACGAAAAGTTCACTCTAATACGCAGTTACAATTACGTATTAAGCAAAGATATTGATGTTTAAATTCGATTCCGTATAGCTATGAGTTCTGCCATTCAGATCAGTCGATTTATAAAAATCTGTTACAATAAATCAGTTAAAGGTTATGTTATGATCTTCTGGTACAATTTCTGTAACAAGTTTTGAACTAAGCTCTTAAGCGATAATTTTTTTGCTCCCGCCCGATCGGTAGATCTATTTTCCAGCTAGTGATTTTAATTTTCCCCAGATACTCGCGTAAACAGCTATAAAAATAAAATTACTTACCCAATTTTCTGTTTTCCTTGGCATCTTCACAACGCCTCACAACTCGTATAACTCCACGTCCTGCAACTTTCGATATGAGCAATGTTCCGCCCATCCTGGCAATGTGGGCTGGTGTTCCATTTTCATCAGGATCATCTCCAGAATTTCCATTGTTATTATTATTATTGTTGTTGTTGTTGTCGTTGGGTGTTCTATTGGTAATATCATTACCAAACGTTGAATGTGGTGGCCTCATTTTCACTATATTTTGGTTTTTTCTTAAATTTTTCTATTTGGCACTATTCCGCACGATCACTACAGATTTTCCTTATTTTATTAACTATTTTTTTTTAAAAATAAAGTATTTTTTATTTCACCAAATATTTTTAAACGTATTGTTAATAATTTCCTTTTTCTAGTTTTCTGTCTTGCTCACTTTTTTTATAAAATAACACGTTCGCACAATTGTTTAAATATTTTCAAGATTTCCAGATAATACCTTTGTGCGCGTCTTTAAAATATATTTGTTAATAATAAAACGATCAGTAACAATGCCCGCGATTGCTTTAAAGCAAAAAGCGCAACTTTTGCCTCTCTATCTTGCCGTACCGACTTCCGCTAATCAAATGTTTTAAGACGATTGGTATCAGCTGATTTTATACCAGGAGCTAAGAAAGAGACAAAACGAAAACAAAAACAAGCTGAAAAAAATAAATAAACTATAAAAATAAAGCGAATAAACTTGAAGACGTTTGTATAGTCGAACGATCACTTTTGCCCCGTGTTGTACACACGATCATTCATAATGTGAGTCAACCGTTCACTACTATCAACAATTTAGTGAAAGAGTAGGTCTAAGACGAGCAGCTGATCGTTACAAACAGCTGGTTGTACATTAAAATATAAGATCGCGAAAAAAACCGCGATTGTGCAGCACACAATCATCTCAAAATCATATCTACATACTCCATACGTCCACTCCACACATGGACCCTGCAATCCACATGATATACGTACGTATAGCGTCTAATTCGATTTACACTCTTTCTTGAATTTGCGTCTCTGAAAAGCGTAGTGTGTCGAAAGTATTGCCAGACAAGATCAGATTGTTCACAAGGCCTAAAAGTGATCGTGTGCGCATTTTAAAAAAAATATTCATCGCAATAACTTGTTTTTTTTTACGAGTTTATTAATAATCTTATTAACCCAGGCAGTTTTTTTGGGTGGAAAATTATCCTCATTGAGATGAAAATCATCTTTTCTTTTTTCTTTTTCACGATCTGCAAAATATTGACCTTATTTATTATTTTTAGAAATTATATTTGTGGACTTTGGCGTTGTACCTATGTTAAGTGTAGCGTGGTAGTGGTTTATGCATTTTAAAATAAATATTTAGGAAAAAAAACTAAGGAAAATTCTGCTACTTTTCCAACGTCCTCGATGACTTATCGCGGAGTCTGCAAAATTGATAATATACATATGTCATATCCGGATTTAGAGAAGGAGGACTATAAATAAAAAGGCACAAAAAATTACCCAACAATTGCATTTATATATGATTTTAAAATCACATTCTTTTTCGTATAATTCTACTCACCTATTTGAATTTTACGACGAAAAACATGTAATACATGAAACCATGAAGTTGGACGATCCGCTCGATTTTTTTTCTACTAAAATTAAAATGAAGCGTCTTTTATGGTGCTGTTTCTACGCACGCCAAGACTTCGCAGCCTCTAGCTAAGGGAGAAAGTAGAAATAAGTGTAGCTTAAAGTAATTATACACTCGTTTAAGAGTGTAATCCAAGAGAATATCCAGTGAATATGCTGCTTTTGAAGTTGAAATTTACCGATTGCAAATTGAAATTTACGAGTACTGACCGGATATTGAAAATTACATTCAAATTGACTATTACCTACATCCCGATGTAAATTTACTTGAAAAAATGTGGAATATTTGCCTACTATCCAAAAGATGTGAGGTTCAATTGATTTTATTTTACTGTATATGAATTTCTTTTTATTAACCACCAAAAGTAAAGATAAACCGTTTGAACGTTCACCAAATGTCAAGAAAAATAGTATGCCGGAGTACTATAACTCGTTCGGGACTAAGCAAGTGGATCCCTACTTCAATTTAGTGCTGTAATTCCGTAAATTTTTAGCTCCTGTATTAGTCTGAATGGCATTCCTTTTAATTAGTCGTTACCATTACTTTAACGGTAGTGGAAACGAGAACTAAAATACGAAAACAAAAAATTGTACCAAAATCGAATATTTATACTTTAAATTGACATCGCTCCAGTGTCCGTATTAATCTGTATATTGTAGATCCTTATCGTGTCACCAATTTATATTTCTAAAGTTTAATATTATCAGAAGACAGGCTTTAGCTCTGTATTTCAAATCTGGAACCATGGAACTACGAAAAATCAATCATATTATGATCAAATAGTTTATATGAGTATAAAAGCAAAAAGGATTCATTAGAATGTTCTGATGCAATACTGATACAGTACTGTTAAGGAAATTGCTTTGGTGTATCTACAAATGTATTATCATTTCCTTAGACATCATATGTAAAGATTTTTACTTCTACCATTCTAAAATGAAATTAAATTCGAACGATAACTATACACCATCAACATTTTTATAATGAATCAAAATATTGCAACTCGTTGTCAATATGACCATTACGAGGACAGATATTTTGTTGGCTAGAAGTTTATAAAAAGAACTGATCACTGACTATTATTTAAAACTGATTATTACTTAAAATAATAACAATTTCATTTTTTTTTTTCTTTTTAAATAAGAAATTAAATTAAATTATTTAAACTAGTTCCAATGGTGTAAATAATATTTTGAGATAATAAGATTTGTTAATATTTGCGAAGTTTTATTTTCATTGGCCATTTTCAATGGCAATTACTTTGATCTATCTCAATTTTACTTTATGTTTTTTTATTGATAGACTATTGTAACCGTCTTGAAAAATTTACGCTCAAATTTTATATTTTCACGTTTCAGGGCTAAATACACCCAACTCTGTTTTTACACGGTGGATAAAATCGTTAAAAACATGCTACTTACAGTAAAATCGTAGATGTGTTCTACAATTAAAAAAAACGTGTAGATAATCATCGTGTAAAAAAGTGGTATTTGTTTTTCTTGGTGGATCTGTTATTTCAAAATCGTGTAAAAACAGAGCGTGTAAAAAGAGAGTTGGGTGTTGACCGCAAAAAAGTTAAAAAAATAATAAGTTTATTAAAAATAAATATGAATAAGTAAATAAAAAACTGATTAAAAACGTTCACAGTTCCCAACATAAAGGAACAATTTTGAAGTAAAATGGGGTAAATTCTGAACAACTACTTTTCTGAAGATATGGAGTCAAAATAATAAAGTTGTGAGTTTTTTCACAAAGTATATTATTTCCATGTTTTTTGTTTATAAAATTTCTATAGTTCCATTTGAAAGAAGTTAGCTTAAAAAAATAATGAGAAACAAATTTATTTCAAATTCTCCTTAACGTCAATTTTTCGAACAACTTTAAGCTGAAATTTTGAAGGAGTTAATTTTAACCTTTTTTAATTTTTGTCAAATATCTTCGAAAAAATTTGGCTCAACTCAACTAACACAACTTTTAAGTTACCAAAACTCATGACAACGTGTTACAGTCTTAAATAAATAACTTTTTGGTTGATATTTCTCTTTTCATAAAGTTTAGTCGACATGACGTCGGTGCGACGTCTTATATGTATAGAAAGTGATAACTGAGTTATTACAACCTGGTGGAACTAATAGCAGCGAGCGTATCTCCAAACAATCGTATGGTATAGGGCATTTGGAGATTGGCTGCACCGTGGTTTTTTGCGCAGATTTTGCAAGAACTTGCGTCCTGAAAGAATGATTATGGCCGATTGCAATAGACTTTGAGGAGGAACTTTCTGGTTACTATATGAAAACTTAATGGTTTAAGATATAACCAATTAGCAAATTTTTTGACAAGTCTGATGGTAGTCGACATAAGGGCGATGCAGAAGAATGCCGACGTTGGCACGACCCTAACATCATTCCCCAAATTGTTCGCCATTATTATGGGACGATGTCGGTTAGGTTGACCAAATGTTATTTATTCAACGTCGGGATGCCGTCGTGATGACTACTTTGTGTTACTTGGACTTGGACTACTTATCATCTTACCGGTAGATATCTTTTCCATGAACTACGACGTAGTGATCACAATGACTCCCGAATTAATGCAACTTTATCTACTAATCAATGGGTACAATCAACTTTTCATGAAAAACATTTTCTTTTTTTAAATTTCATCGCCTGCCAAACAGGACACACGCACGGCGTACTTACATTCAGCAGTTACATCAAACCCAAAACGCGCATCCTACATCTTAAATCTTCAGCGAACAAAACAAAGTTCATTGTTTTTCACTTTATTTAAGATCGACGTCAATTCCCTGGTCCACATGTGAAAAACGAGAAAATTGGCCCGTTTCCAGAACTAAGAAAAAATATCTGTAAACCTAAATATATATATTTATCGTACAAAATGAAAAGCCACACGAGACACACAATATCGAAACGTATGTATGCGGAAAAATCGTGTGCAATTCAACTACAACTTTGAACAATTTTACGAGTATATGGTCAAAATTTTGTACAAAAAGCTAAACCATGTGATTTCGAGCAGTTTTCCTTTCTTTGTTCGAAATTTTCTTGAAATCGGTGCGTCGTAATATCACGTTTTCAAGGAGAGTGAAAATTTTGAAAGAATGAATAAGTGTGGTCACGGTGGAAAAGTTTCGGTATGAATGTGTCTGTATAAAGGTCAAAAAACGTTTCGATTTGTACGCATTACTTTTGAACAAGAGAAGTTAAAAAAAACAAGGCTTTTGTGCGTTTTGAACGGGAAAACGTGGAATATTTAGTATCTATTTCTTGTTCAATGTAATTTTATCAAGTTGCTTTGTCAATTATTTAAGACATTCTTTATATTTTTTATATATTCAGTCACACAAAATATAAACATTAATTTTTTGATACTTTTTAAAGCAATTTTCAAAATTTGATAGATCTTTCGATTTTTAAAAATGCTTTCAGTGATAAGCTTAGTAAGCCTAAAACCTCTATTAATTTAAAAAAAAAATTTTAAATTTTGGACTTTAATAAATAACCAAACTAAAAGTTAAAAATTTTGATATCACCGTCAAAGCTATGACTATTTAGTCAATTTCCCAAAATTTTCTTTTAATTTTTGTAAAATAAAATGATAATTTCATTTTTGACGACTTTGAATTTTTTTGAAAAAAAAATTACAGCTTTGACACCGCCGTCACAATTCGATTATATTCAATATCGACAAACTTATCATTATGTTAAATTCAATTTTAAATTTTATGTAAATATTTTAGTTTCTGATAATTTTGAAGATTTTTCAATTAAAAGTTGAAAGTTCAGTCGTCACTGTCAAAACAACGTTTTTTCCAATATATTCAAAGTTGAAGTAATATTAATATTTATATAATTACTAATATAATTAAAAAAAATTATAATTAATTAAATTAATTTATAATTTTTATGTAAATGTTTTGATATAAACATTATTCAAATTAAAGATTTCAAAACAAACCGAAAGAATTCTCAAAAAATTGGATCATAAGGAAATAATTTTCTCCTACTGACGTGTTTCTTTGATGAAATTACGTGCTTGAGACGTATAAATTTTAAATCTACGTACCTATTCGTAGAATATTTGCGTTTGTTTACTAGACAGTCTGACTACTTGCGACTTAAAAAATGCAGACGTAGTATTTTGTTTTTGTATTTGTCCGATAGAAACATTGAGTTTAAAAATTGTTGTTATATTTTTTTTTTCAAAATGCGCATAATTTTCGAAAAGACATAACTTAGTTGTTATGTAGCTAGTTGCTGTTGGCATAGGAAAAAAAAAGAAAATGCGTATCGTGAGAACGACCAAAAAAACAAATTATTTAATAATAAATTGTAGTAAAATAATTTTGTGTATAAAAAAAGATCGTCAATGCGATTGAATTAAAATTAATAATGTGGCAAAATTAGAGGTATTTTTCCAGATCCTTAAATCCAATTAAAAATGAGTGACTCACACGCTTGCTTTTTATTTTGTTCAAGGCTTAAAATACCTCAGTATTTCGACTGAATTTAAGTAAATCGATGATTATCAAAAGAAAGCAATAATAAATTTCACGTTGGTTTCTCCTTAATTGTTTTTAATTTTGTTGACCTTTAGCCAATGAGCTGTAATACTGCTTAGTGTCTGACTGCCCTGTCCATTTCTAAAGAAAGAATAAATTCAACACAAAGTCAGAAAATGCGAACGAACTGAACGTCCGCATCTTTAAAATTAGCCATTGGTGTAATGATCAATTTGAAAGCCAACATCAGCCAGCGGAAATATCACCAATACAACAACATGCAATCTGATGTATAAACGTTTAGTCTCAAAACGCTTTGGACTTCTTTAACAAGGAAGGAAATTTGCTTAATATTGGAAGAATGCCAAAATTAAATATTTTTTTCTTCTGAATTTTTATTGAATTATAAAATTAACTTCAATTATATTTAGTTCATTTATGCTAACGAATTTCACTTCTGCTACAGCCATTTAAAGTTTTTAACAAAATTTGTACAGGTGTATCTAAATACGGAAAAAAAAAAAATAAATAAAATCGAAATTAAAAAATGCAAAGAACCCCAAGGATATAAATGGGAAATTTAAAAAAAGCAAACCTTTTCAAAATTCTGAAATACAAAATTCAAAGCCCCCCGTCCCAAAAAATAGATATAAGATTCCAGAAAAATAAACCATCTCAAAATTAAAAGAATAAAAATAAATGCAAAAATATATTCAATTTTTGAAAAATATTCCTTATAGAAAAATATAGAAAATACCGGAAATAACAGGAATTCGGAATTTTGTTTTTCAGACTTCTGGTTTACTTTATTTGTTTGTTACTAGATACTAAATTCGATTTTATTTCCGTGAGGTTTATAATAAATATGTAATCAGAAAAAAAGTTATATCGGATTTTGATACATTTACCCCAAATGTGGTGTACAGTTAGTTATGACATCTGATATATCTCTTGGGTCTAAAAAGATTAACATGCTTTCTATTATAATTGCTTGAAATCGGTTTCCGAATTTTTGATTTTCAATTCGTAAATGTGTCGACATATGTTTTTCCTTTTCGATTGATTGAAATTGAAGAAAAAGTAAACGAACAAAAATCTGCACATAGTATGGGTGTAACTTTATTATATTCTTTGGGTAAAAGTCCGGAACGCGTTTTATGCTGAGATGTGGTGCAAGTGACTGAGCTATAACGGAAAACTAAAAGAAAAAGTTTTTGTTTTTTGTGTGTTTTTACTAAATTAAAATAATGCCTTAAATTAAATTAAATTGTAGGTACACAAAATTTGAACAAAATCAATTTTTTTAAAACTAAATTAATCATTAATTTGCCCAACTAGCACCAATAGTCGTGTAGCAGTATTACGGTCGTTCTGCAAACTAAATCATATCACTATACTACATTTATGGTGATATGATACGCTTACTTGCGCGTATAGCAGCGAGAACGGATGATAGTTGATGGTTGTCACAACCAATTTACCAGTGCGTGCTTTGTAATACATACAACCTCGCTACCTGCAGCGTTATGAATAGCACAACATTGGCTATGGTTATGCTGCGACTAGCAGAATGACCATTTGGTAGTGAGTGGAGTTACTGCATGTGGTTGTCCGAACCATTTACGGACAATCTGCGAACTTCCTGCGAACCTTATAGTAAAATAGAGTAGCGATGTTAAATCACACATATATGCCAAGAATGTGAGAATACGTATTTTTATAGCTTATCCCATACAACTTAGAATTCACAAATAAGATGTGGGTCTCAATTGAAGTATGAGCTGACAGTACTATTTTTCAATTAAGAAACTAAATCTAGAACTAATTTTATGGGCAACACAATTTTTTGTGAACATATGTGATGTTTTTATGCTTAAAACCATTAAAAAACTTTATTGTAGTATGTATTTTAAACCTTTTTAAGTTAAATTGATTATTTAAACGGCAGTACTTTTTGACTTAAATGGAATAAAAAATATTCAAACCAATATTTTATAGTAGGTATAAGCAAGTCATCAATGGCGCGAGCAAGTAGTGAAGGTGATATCGCATCGTTCTAATCGCGTCGCTCTGATGGCATCACTTTAATCGCGTCGCTTTGGTGTCTATTATTTATTTTTATTACACTTATAACGCGTTTTCGGTGGCATTTTGAAGGCAAACTGAAAACTAATATTTGAAAATTGATTCCGATACCATACGAAAACAGGCAATAAGTTTGCAGGCTGCAAACAAAATATTTTAGTTTCGGTAATGTTACAGTTGCTTCTGCATTTAAGCATATCTCTCACTTTAATTCGTCTTCAACTGACTGGTTGCTGACGAGTTGAGTCGTACCTTCCCGACACATTGTTTATTCCCTGACAGCTTAGGAGTGTATAACTACCAAAACCAAAGATAAAACAAAAATTATTTTTTTTAAATGTATGAAACTAAATTAGACAGAAGATATTTTTTAGCTTGGATAACTCTGAAATTATTTTTCACCATATTATTACCCAGATCGTATTCAAAATTGTTTTCTGAAGGCATGCCTGCTTATCCAAATCCAAATTTTTTCAAAGTTTGCCGACACTTCGAAAACAAATATCTTCCCGATATCCTAAGATTTTGAAAACAATTTGCCAAAATTCATTTGATGTAAATCAGGCATTAACTTAGAAAAAAATATCAATGAAAAAAATTTAATATCGAGTTAAAATAGCATTTTTTAATTAAAATTTCACACCTAATCCGAACACACTATTTCGATATTTAAATTATGAAAAGACAAACAAACAAAAACTACGTAAATTAAATTGATTCTTTATTGAAATCTAAAACAAAGATGTATGTAAATATGTTTTTTTTAAATAATTCTTTAATGCAATTCATTTCCTGCTTAATATTTTATCTACACATTTTAAAAATAATATTTTTATGGAGTGAAACATTCAGTACGTTTTTTTTTGATTACTACATAGTTTGTTTTAAGTTTTTTATTAATAATTTTAATATGTTAAAATTCTATAAATTTGATGTTTTCAATAATTTCAATGAGTTTTTTATCATAAACTACATTGTAATCGGCACAAATAATTGATATGAAAAGGCAACATCTTATCAAATTTTTTTATACAATTACACATTAAAAATTTGTTTAATTTATTTAGTAATAAAAATCTTTACCCTTATTTGATTTTTTTTTTTTTTTTTTTATTAATTTTAGCTTGTACAGTTTGTGTTTTTTGTTGGTGTTATTTTCAAGGTAGCTTCTCTGGATTTAAAATTATTTACTAATTTTTATCATAAGGTTTAGGTTGATAGTTTTATTAGAATTTCAATAAAGTCTTAAATTTGATCTACTACGGTGCTGAAAATTCAATATTTATTTGGGAATAAGTGTAAGTGTAGTGAATGTAGTAGATTTAAAATACTAGTGAATCGTTTGTCGATTCTAAAATTTATCTAATCAGCAAAAAAAAAAAAAAAATGGAAAATATTTTAGATTTTTTAAAACTTGTAGTTTTGTCTTATTGGCTGGCAATACCTTGGGCATGCTGCAGTCCGGTACACAGATACAACATTATAACGCTCAATGCTTGAACACGTTCTTCGGATTGTGCTATTAAAATTGCCTTCCGTGCCAACTCATGTTCGACTTCTTTGGCTGTCTTCTTCCGTTGGATCGAGTCTTCGCTCTTAAGACTGTTATTCCGGTTTGGATCTTCGTCGGCAATAGTTGGTTTTGTTTGTAGGAAAATGTTTGTATCGGATGCTCCACGAAATGTTTCTAATTTTGTTGCTATGGTTTCTGATATTGGAGCTTTGGATGACGATGGAACTGAAGGTGGCAGTTCTGGTCCGGCTACCAAATTAGCATGTGATAGTGTTTCACTGTCCAACGCTAAGCGAAGTTTGGTTAACTGAAATTTGTTTGAAAAATAATAAAAAAAAGTTTAAACTATTTTTTTTAAAGATACATATTACGAAATTAAAATTTTTTTTCTTCAAAAATTCATGTTGTACTCCACAGATTTAAATGATTACTTAAATTTTAAGACACCAATTGAGTTTGAAACTTTCAGGGAGGTTTATTAATGTTCATAATAATGATCTACAAGTCACTGCTTAAAGCGTAATTAAGCTGTTTTTAAACTTATGTAAGATTGGGCCTGTTCTAGTCTTTCACATTTTCATATATAAAAAACCCGTCTGAATAACTTTCTCATACAGAACTATTACTTCTAAGTCATGTAGATATATGAAGAAGTTACTTAAACAACTTCAATTTTATAGCATCGATTTTACTTTGTTGTTAACGCATGTTCGTCTTATCCCTTGCAATCAAATAACAAAATAACAAAAAAAGTGTACCGGAGTAGTACATAAGCATTTTTGAACTGTGGTGAAAGGTGAATTACGTAAGACGGCACACAATTTTTTCCCCAAACCAAAAGGTTGGGGGATAGCAAAGTTTAGTTACAACATAACTCAGCTACGACTTTCTATCTACTTAAGACATTATATAATCATCACACCTGCGTCATACCAACATCGTACCAACGTCCTACCAATGTCATACCACCGTCATACTAACGTCGCACCAAAGTCATACCAACGTCGTACCAAAGTCGCACCAACGTCGTACCAACGTCGCAACGACTTTAAATTTTAGAAAACTGGTATAACCGATCAAAAAGTTAAATTCGTACGAATGCAGGACGTCCGCAGACGTCGTCACAATTTGTAGTCCTAGAATCAATTTTAAAAAATAAATTTCCTGTTGTTCAGTTCGAGCCGTGGAAAGTACTGGAAATCTGTTTGAGGAGCTTCTAGTTAATGTTTTTACTTCTCCTACTAATTGATTATATTATTTTGAAATCAACGTAAACGATTTGTTGATTGCCTACACTCCGGCACATGAAATTAATTACATAGAATTCGACGTGTAGAGATTTTTTTTTGCACTAATTAAAAAAAAAAATGAATTAGAATAGGTAGTTTGTTATGTTTAAGGTAAGAAATAGAAGAAAGCAAAATTTCTCATCATACAGATCGTAGAAGACACAAATTTGAATTTGAATTGAATTTAATCAACAATATCATTTTCATAACACTATTAAAATCAATAGAAGATCAGAAGAAGTACAGTTTTGATCAAAAATGCTATGCTGTTTCTATACATTCGTATCACTCAGTGGTTTCGTATTATAACCGAATTTACAAAATATGAAATTCGAAAGTATTATATAAGCTTGCACTTTTATTATTAAGACCATAAAATAATTTTTTTGTTGAATTTTGAATTTTTGCTTATTGTTGGACCAGAAATGGTCAAAGCCTTTAAACTTTGTGATACTTTAACTAATTTTGTTAGTACCAATTCATGTAACTAAATTTGTATCAAACATGTAGAGTATTCCAAACTTAATTTTGTTCAAAAAAAAGTTAGAAAGGAATGGAATTGGGGGAAAAAAAATTGTAGTTAATTTACCATAGGAGCTTCCACACAAAAGTGGTTAAAAAATATGTTCAAAACTATTGTCCCTAAGTTAATTTTTAAGAGTTTCGCATCAGCATCGACACAACTACTTTAATATTTCGACTTAGCCTGTATAGTTAAGCCCCGATCACAATGCTCCCGTTCCGTTCAGCAGTCAAAGTAGATCTTATGGGCTGGCCTTGTAAACACACAACGGTCGTAACGGAACGGAGGAGTTTACCGAAGTTCAACTTTTACGGATCACTGTGTTTTGGGCTTTAGCTTTGGCGTAAATTCTTCTGTAACAATCCAACTGTAATATCTTTCGGTTTTCGAGCCGAAAAAAATGAAGTTGTGCTCAGACTGTTGGCAAGGTTTTTAATTCACTCATACAAGAGTTGTTTGAAAAGTAGATATGTGCATTTATTAAAGGGAGTGCATAATAACTCAGTAAGGCGATCATTTCTAATGTTAAAAATTTTAGCCGATTAGTGTAAATAAAATTCACTATAAGGCCACACTATAAGGCCATACAAAAATGCCCCTAAAATTTAAGTTCATTTTTATTTTGCACACTCAATTAAAATCACATCAACGAAATAGTCTGAAATTTTGTTTATTAAAGCTATGGGTAGAACCACTTGTTGTAGTTGTTGATTGAGGCGGATTGAGCGCATCTTGAGCACTCAGACCCATTGCACTCGAGTCCCTCAGTCTCTACTCGAACTTGTTCGTCCTTCTCACGAATTTCAAGAACTGAGGTAGGAAACGAGAACGGAGTTCTTTCATCCTCATAACATCAACGCCGTATACGTGCACTCTCGGAAGGGAATAAGCTGGACACTCGAGAAGTAGGTACCACTTACTAAATAACCAATTTGCCAAACACCAAAACAGCCTAGGTACTTTATAAGACAATTTTTGCTCAACTTAAGAATCATTTTGGATAAGTATTTGAAACTTTCGGGTAAACAGTATATATTTATATTCGAAAATTTATAATAATTCTAGAAATCATTGAACCGAAAGTGAAGTGGACTTATGATTTCTGGGATGACCCTTTAATCAGAAGACTAAAAGAGATACCTTCTTGTTTAGGATAACAACGAACATTTCCACTTATCCTGTTTGGGGCCAATGAACTTTTTACGTTGGAGCTTCTAGAATAGCTGCCAAAATTAAAAATATTGTAAAATCTTTTGACTTTTTTTTGAAAACGTGTTTATCTTGTTGATCTTATCTTAAACAAAAAAAAAATACTCACCAATCTATTAATCATATTAACTCGTTCATTTGGTTCCAAATCCGCGTACAAAGCCTTACTAGAAGTTTTTGCCAGGCTCATCATTTCCTCAACCTTCGAGTATCCAATAAGCGATTCTGTAGCGCTTGCAATTTGTTCACGCGTCAAATCCGCCACATCGTCCGGTATAATTTCTAATCTTTGCGTCACCGTCACAAAAGGGTTTGTACTTTGGTTAACGAGAGATTGTTTTCTAATTTTTGTTTTTCCAGAACCCAATTAACAATAATGATTTTTTTTTGAAACCATGAACGAAAAATCGAAAAAACAAAACCATTTTTTTTTTGACGATTATGGCAAAAATGTAGCAAAATGAAGCGAATAAATAAACAGAAATGAAGTGTTCGTTAGTAAATTTATGGAATTAAATGCTTAGTCGAATGGAAAAAAAATTTACTTTAAATTTGATCTAACTCTACAAGCGATTCGATTGAATTTATCAAGAATAAAATAATTTAGTAATGGATTTTACCTAGGGGTATGTTGTGGGCTCGGTGGTAAACTTCGACTATTTTGGCTTAGGGATGAAACTATTCCGGGTATGGCGAGATTATTGGCTGAATTAACGCGTTTCAAGCCTTGTGCTAGCAGATCACTGAAACTTTGCCGATGGACCTCGAGCTTGGGATGTACCTTTTTTAAGGGATGGATGCGGGGGTTAATTTCTACTACAACTTAAACAAGACAGCTATTTACTTACCTCATCCTCGGACTCGAACTGTTCCGTACTAATACAGGGCGGTTGGGTAACTGTAAATTCGGGCTGTGACGTTGAAGTCGAAGTCGATGCGGACGTTGAAGCTGCTGTTGGTAGCGATGTTGCGGTTACATTTGAACAATCGACGGGACCACAAATTGTCGAATTTTGGCATTTAGTTATACATTTCTTGTGACAGCACATCGAACAATCGCGACATTGGACAGCATCTTTTAGCCAAATTTTCTTTCCGCAGTAGTCACATTGTGTGGTTCGGTGGAAGTGGGTTCGTATGAAATTGTGAGTTTTTGGACTATTTGGCTCGTTTCGTTCTGATTCTTCTAGTTTATCCGTCGAGCCTCTGGAATATAATCGGGAAACAAATCGTTAAAAAGTTTTAAGTGATATATTTTTCAAAATCATTTTCGATTTCGACTTTGTGGGCATTTTTCATAATATCGTTTGCAATGAGATTATTTTAAAACAGTTTTATACAGCACATACATTACGAGATAGCTCAGTTCGAATCAGTATTTTTCTTCGGGTTTTTAGGATCCCTGAATCCGAATAATTAATCAAAAATCAAAATTCCGTACCAAAAATTAAATTTTCAAAAAACAATCTCCACTGTTTCTGAGGGTTTCATTTGTACAAATGTTTTGCTTCAAAAAGCTTAAAGTGCCATCAGGCAAAATTTTAAAAAGACTTACAAATATGATATAAATACGTTCGGGGTTTTAGCGGCCCTGAATTCGAATAATTGGTCAAAATTCAAAATGATGGATTGTAAATGGTGTTAAATTTTTAATTAATGTGACAATAAATTCGTTGGGGATTTATGATATGTAAAGACGAAGAATTGGTCAAAATTAAATAAAGAATTAGAAATGGTTTTAAAAAATTAAAAAGAAGACTCTCCACCCACTGGATTGGAGTTTGCTGCTTTCAATCTTGTTTCCTTCTCAAAGTAGAATTTCAGAAGTTCAACGCCATTAGGCAACATTGTAAAAGAATCTAAAAATTTGCTTATGAAGGTTTCGGTTTTTGGGGTATATGGTATAAACCTAAATAATTTGTGAAGACTTAAAATTTACGTTAAATAAAATTGCGTCATTCAAAAAGCTCGAATCGACTCTCAAAAATGAAAGTCCATCATGCAAAATTATTAAAGATTTTACGAATTATGCTTTTAGTAATGGGGTTTTTAAGGTAGCTGATTTCGAATACTTTGATTAAAATTCAAAATGGCGCATATATTAACATTTTAAAAATATTCCAGGGATTTGACGGTAGATCTCAGCCTGAATGTTTTGGGGTCACTTCTTCAAACATAGCACAGATTTTTCTTTGAACATGCTGAAATTTTTAGGGCCACTGAATTCGAATGATTGATCAAAATTCAAAATGACAAAAGCAACATAGCATCAAAATTTAAAAATATACTCTTCATCTTGATGAATTTATAATATCTAAGTAGAGGTTGAGTATCTTTACTTAAATACTAAAATTCATCAAGTCTTTTTCATTCTTTTTCTCGTCATATTCAAATACAAACAGTTTTTCAAAATTTATTTATCTGAATTGAAATTACCTCGTTGACTTTGTTTTCTTCGATGTGGCATCAATTTGTCCTGTAATTAAACCAGGATTACCGCTCCAGACAAACGATAGTAAAACATCACCGTGGCATAAATTCGCATCGAATCCTGACTGCGCCGAGAGAATATGATTTTGTCTGATCGGAATATGAAAGTTTTCATGTACGGAATTTTTGAACAATTATTCAATGTACTTACAAGTCGGGCGTACTTGGCGGAGTAAGCGAGTACAATTTGATGTGATGTCCTAAATTTGAATCACTACATTCGGCAATTATATTATTAACGGGGATATTTAAATAACCTAGGAGTCCGTTGTAATCGTTTGACCGGCCATAGACGCAAATATTGATAAAAGTGCAAGTTTCGTTCAAGTTGAATGTGCACAAATCGTCCATTTTAATAAGACTATCGACGGGACAATCGATAGTTGAGTGCTGCTGAAATACCTCGATTTCGACTGATGTTTGATTTAGGACGTCCTTCTTCTGACTGGATGACGAACTCGGACGTCCTGGATCATCAGATGGACTTTGTTCACTATTCTCCCGACTCAGATTCTTTGCGAGTCCTTTAACTAATCCTTGAAATTTTCGCGGTGAATTTGTCGGCGTATTCGATAGACTCGATTCGCTCGATGTACCGGTCTGATCTATGGAATTTCGTCGTCCTTGTCGCAATCCGATTAATTGAACAGATTCGGTAGAACGCGAGAAACTGATATTCATTTCGCCAAGGTCTTCAAATGTTTCGGTATCCTCGTAGACGGCATCGTTTTTGATCACGCCAACAAGGACTCGTTCGATTCGAATCGTTAGGCTCGGTCGATTCAAACTCTTGACGATTTTCGCGACTTGTCCGATATTTGTTACTCGCTTTCCTTCAATCGAAATAAGGACATCGCCTCGTCGAAGTCGGGCTTTAACGGCCGGCGTATTCGGTAGAACTGCTTCGATCGAGACGATATTCTCGGACTGTTTGAAGACAATACCGATCTGTTGATTTTTCGCCTTGTGAATTTCCTTATCGATCGAGATGATAACGTTTCGATCGTCTCGTTGTCGCGCTTCAACCCACGGCAAGGACGATAGCGTCAGGGTGCAGTAAATTTGGCTAATATTCGGAGGATACATAAGACGCGATAGTTGCGACACTTTGACTTCAAGCTTGCCATTCGGCACAATATCGCAATCGATTTCGTCCTCGATTTTATGGAAGAAGGGTTTGTACCGGAGTTTGTAATTTGGCAAGGTGTGTTTTCGGCGAACTGCTTTTCGTATTTGGTTCAGAATCAAATTCGTAATGTTCGATTGCATTTGACGTCCTTGGAATTGAGATTCGATGCCTAGTTCCAGCTGAGGATCGCCGAGGAAACTAAGCGACCAGTGAGTATATGGCTTACGGGTGAATTGCAAGCGAGCCAGACCGGATAGATATTTCACTACAAGTAAAAATTAAAATGCTTGTAAATAATTCCTCCCAGGGGTCTAGCTCCTTAATACCTTTAAGTGCTAGAGATCCTTTTTTCCCCAAAACCATATCGGCATCGATCGATAGGCGGAAATTTCCGCGATATTGTAAGTCCAAAAGTATGTCCAAATTTTCGATGTGACCTTCGGAGTCGTGTAAGTCGGCATTATGAACTCGCATATTTTTGATTTCGGGAAATTGGCCACCCAAGTCTAAGTCGCGAATCTGGAAAATATTCAAAATTAATGAAAGACACTTAAAATGATAGTAAAACCATCAAATTACATTATTATATTGTATTGTTTGAAGGGCTGAGAAAAAGAAAAAGTAAATTTCTTGTTCAAGTTAAAGTAGATAGATACTAAATACATAAGTTGTCTACATTTTATTAAAATCATTTCGTAACTTGAGTAACTCTTTTTTTTTTCAAGAAAGTACAATAAATTCAAGGGTTTTAACCATAGTTTGCTGAATTACCACAAATAGTTCGATACTTAATTGAGACCACATACCGCTTTTACTACTTCTAATGAAAAAATTAACTCCAAATATCTAAATCTCCGGCCTATTCAGCGCCAGAGTTACAAGTAACAAAGTAGGTGGAAGGTCACAATTAATTCAATATTAATACAAAACTGTGACTCTCCACCTACTTTGTGACTTGTGACTCTGGCGCTGAATAGGCCTGTCTTTGTGCTAGCATCTGTATTAAAAGTATTTTACTTGTATTTTTAATTAGGGTTTGTTTTTACTTCGAAATTTAAGTAAATAAATAAAATTATAGATATTAGTAACTACTAATTAGTAATTTATCCTTTTTGGTTTCACTTTAATAGAAATAAGGAATCGCGCAATAATAATCATAGGTTAAGTTTAAAAAAGAACGATTTTTGAACAATTGTTGCTGAAAATTTCATCATAATAAAAATAGACTATAAAACTATAACGGGTAAGTAAGTAAGTGGGTTTTATTCTGTGAAGCACTATATTAAAAAAAGAGTTGTTGATTTCTTGCATTGGCTTAGAAAAAAAAATGTAGCAACAAAGTTAAATGGACGTGAACGAAAAAGTTTTTTATGAAACGTAAAAGCGTGGAACTACACACAACCATAATCATACTTTTTTTTTTTATAAAAAAGATTAAGTATTTTACTTTTACAGTATTAATGTTTAAATATTTTCAAGGAGTTTTAAATAAACTTTCCAATGATAACCACCCGAGGGTTTTAAGATCTGAACTTAGGATTATTAAATTTTTTGGTGAATATGTCACCTTTTTAGATGAAATTTCGCACGTGGTTTAAAGATATTTTCTGATATCTCAAGAACTCCTTTTTCAAATACTGATTTTTGTAGTGCCACAGGAGTAAACAGTGGTGTCGGGAATACATCATAATAGGTACTATGTTATAATCTAATTATCACAAACAACATTTTTCAAATAAAATCTTAGAGAAGTGTATGCAGCGGTTCACTAATTCACTAATAAGGAAATAGTTTTGTTCGTAGAGACAAAAAGAGACCCAGAAAAATAAAAATATAGAAATAATATATTTCCTGCACACCTGCATACCATGAGAATATACAAGGAAAAATATAACAGTGGCTCTCAAGTACCGAGTAGTGTTTCCCGTTACTTCTGCCAAAGACCAGCGATAACCAGCAAGCAGAGGTAAAAAACGTAGGTCATACGAAAATTGAGAGATAGAAAAAGTTGTTCAACAAAACAGGACATTTTCGAGTAAAATAATATTATAAAACTTTAAATTTGGTCAAAAGATTTCTTCGGAGAATTCGAATCGCAGTAATACTTTTACTACGGTTTAAAATTGTGGCTGCTGTGAAAGAATTTTGACTCCAAAGTGTCTTTTTTCGACAACTAGAGGGTTTGAGAATTGTTTTCCTTGCATTTGCCGTCAACGGAGAATGGAATTCATACATCAATTCGGGCTAGAAGTTCGAGAGAGAAAGGTAATCGTAATTTTATATGGCTAATGCTCCAATAATAATATCACAAAGAGGTTGACTTTATAGTGAAAAAGAAGCTGGGCTGGACCGCACTGCAATTATCTTAAAATAAAATTTCTGTCACAGCTGTAGCAGCTTATTATAAAGAACTAAACTAAGCTGAACTAAAGAAAAGTTGTAAGCTGCAATATTGATCCTGCACTCAGTGGCTGGCAAAGGATCAATTATATATCATTGCATGACTGATTTGTCGATATTGTTACGAATCACATTTAATGTAAGTGTTCAGAGCTGAAATAGAAACATAAGAGCTGTTCAGGTATAACTAGTTCTCACCTCTATATTTATCGAAATCATATTCACCTATAAAGGAATCTTCTGCACTCTGAAATCATAAAAAATACCATGTAAAATTGGAGACTATCCAAGTTCGTTATAATTAGTTTGCCTTCTTTTCGTTTTCGAGCCATTGAATTCATCTCTACATGAAAAACTTCAGCCATTCGTTGGAACAATAAATGTAAGCTGGCTGATTCAGGCAAACAAATAACCAAAAAGATATTTCCTTTTGAAAAAACTTGGCAAGAACATTGATCCGAAGGATTACTCAATGTCAAACTTTTTTTTTTAGAAATTTCCTAAACGAAATACGTTAGTCAACTTGAAAAAGGCCTCATAATATCTTCGATCAGAAGGTATACGGAGAAGAAAAGATTCGAATCTAAGAATAGTTTCAAGTAGAGGTTGCCTCTTGAATTGCACCCGCACTTCTTAAGTTACTCAAACCAGAAAAAGTTCTGAACAATCGATTCTCGTCCTAAAACCAACGACCACCAGTTGTTTCCAATTTCCATCCCTAACATCGATTTGAATTTTGTCCCAGTGTTCCATACTTAAGCTACGACTGTGTCTACTATATACAGCGTCATTACACATGTGGATAGTGTATAACTTGTGGCATTCTATGGCATCATTTCTTCTCATTTTGCATCGCTTTTATTATGAACCTTATGGTTATAAGACACTATACTCACCCCCGTACCACCCTATCATCGTACTAAGTACGTACACTTACCGTCAATTTATCGAATAATTTCCCAGTTGTAGTTTTCGCAATTAGCTCGTCCAGTTCCAGTGAAAGTTTCCGGTAGAACCATTTTCGCACTTTGTTCGAGTCTTTCAGCTCGTGAAAGAGGAACTGCATGACGAGATTTAGTGCAACGATTGGCGATTTGCTTTCCGAATCCGAGGTCTTCAAGCTGTTTAAGATGTTCTACAAGGAAAAGATAAATAAGGGTAGTTTTGGGGCGCCGAATCGTCATAGTCCCAATAAATGGTCGATTTTGTTTACAAACTTACATCGGGTAGGGTGTATTTTTCATTAAGGTCGCGCTGATCGAACGATTCATCTGGCAGATTTCCATACTTGATGAAAACGTAGTACTGCAAAAGGATCATTAGAACGGCTCCGATTATAATGGACATTATGCCGAATAGCAAAAATGTGGTGAAATCCATTTTGCCGAGGTTGTTTTTTGGTTATCACTAGGTCACTATCACACAATATACTTGCAATCACTCACAACCGATACACCATCATCCCTTGTCGCACCTGTTCAACCCTAAATCACTACGATAGCGTTAATAACATTTTATTTGCGTTGGAGTTAGACGGCATTTACAGAGCCGGTGTAGTAGTGAAACCCTTCTCGTAACCGCCTTTATTGTGACTGACTGTATTTCTCGATTCGGGTGAACTTCTGTTTTTTTCCATATCCACCCTCACTTTGGGTCCGGACTTGGAAAATCGATGGTCACGTTGTAAGCATGCGTTGCACTAATTCTAAAAACGCGATAACGCGGCAGATACGAGATATTTGTCGAACGAATACCGGGTATCGATAGTCTGTTTTAACGTTCTAAAGTCCATCGTAATGACTGCGAGGGGGGATGGTTGTGATGGTTCCCGGTGGTAGGAATTTATCAAAGATCCTTTGATTTTCTGAATGGAAGTTACTTAGCAATGAGATTGAATTACGTTGACCAGGTGATTGCACGTTTCGAGGGGTTTGATGAAACTCAAACTGAAAATAATGATTTAATTCTTACACCATACCGGCATAAAAGTCTCTTACCAGGAAGAATTTCATTCCGTTTTATGGGATGATGGGTGGATTTAATTAGCGATAAAACAATTTCGTTATAAAGTTGATTTACTTTACAAACATAGGTACATTCAATTAGCCGACATGAAACTTTTACTTTGTTATTTCTAAAAAGAATCATGAAAGTTTATATTTTAGTTTATTATTAATTAATAATAAAAAATTGTGATCGACCCAAAAATTGAAAATAATTTTATCCTTAGAAATTTCGCATACTAGAAAATCCAAAGTATTTCAGGTTTGTCCGTCAAATACGCATTAGGAAAATACTCGTACGTCGTATCTTACAAAAGTTTTTGATTTTGAGTCCGCCGTTAACGTCTTACGCATACGCATTTGAAGGGTGGTGTCCCGCCAGACCATTTTCAAGAAGTTATGATTACCTCAAAAAAAGTCTGTCTGTCCACCGTATATGCTGCATACAAATATTTGTCCGGCATATACGCTAAATGCAAAAGCTCGTAGCTCACAAATCATTGCGAAAGTTATTCGCACGACGATTACGAAAGTAGCTCATGCTGTCCACCATATACGCAATACCGGTGTAAACATGAAGTTGTCCAACATACACACCGTATACAAACGTGTTTGAAGGCTCGTAGAGCAAAAAAAAATTGTAGAAAAGTTTTGATTAGGAAAGCAACCCCAAAAAGTTCACCGTATACGTTATACGAACCTATACATACATTTGAAGGGACATACCTCGTAAATCTTTGCGATATGAAGATCTAATTTTTTTTTTGGTGGGTGGTTTGGGTAGATCCCTGTAAGTGGTGACTTTGGTCAGGTTATGGGGACGGGATGAAGTGTGTGGCAGACCATAGAGAACGGAAAGTCCGGGGAGTAATTTTAAAATGAATTCAATCTTCAAGAAATATTTCAGATACGATCTTCAAATTTCTCTTGAACAAATTTAAAGATCCTATCTGAAACATTTCTTGGAAATGAGGCAAAATAGACCGCTAATAGAGGAAGGGCCATAAAGCAAAACAGTCTGATTTTTATATCACTGCTACTGATAAAAGGCTGAAAGTTGGTTTCTGTATAAGACTACAAGTTTGAGTTCTGAAAAAAAAAAAAAAATAACCACAGTCTGGGCGAAGCATTATTAGTTCTCGTGGCAAAACTGGAAGCACGACAGTAATGCATAAGCAACTCTTTACACATCAGTTATGAGTTTGGATTAAAGACAGGGGCAGTGGCCAAAGTAGATATGTTGTACTGGTTGTTGGCTGATTTTTTTGAAATATTTATTTATTAGTTTTTTATATTTCAATGAAAACATAGTGATGTAAACAAAATGCCCCGACTTCGTTCCCCAATGCAATCTGCATTTATTTCCTTTAAACATATATTTACCATGTGTCAACTTTTTAGTACAAGCCATCCTCGATATACAAAAAACTCGTCCGTATAAGGTTTTCTACCATATATTAAATTTTTAATTCCTACTCCTAACATGGCCCCTTATTTTATTATTTTGTTTATAACGGGTACCCCATTCTGCTTACATCCCTACTATCCCGAAATTCACACTTAAGGGGGTTGACCAAATCTACTCACCAAAATTTTCAATTTAATATCTACTTAATACGTGAAAATAAAAAATTTCAGAGTTAGCTATTTTCTTTAATATTTAATATTGATTTGAAAGGTTTTTGCGGTAAATAAGAATTACTTGTGTGCATGTAGTAAGCGTATTAGGGACTACCATTCGGTTATTACTTAAAACAAAAAGACAATATCGTTAGTGTTTAATTTCTTACATATTTATCCTTTCCTTGGAACCATTTAAACATTATTGTGTAGAAAATTTCAAATTCGTAGCTTGACGGGTTCAAAAGTTATCGGGATATAACACGTAGTTTAAGAATTTTTTATATGGAAGGTACCAGAAGGAGTAAAAGGATTTCGCTGACTAGTAAATGTCGTTACTACACTCAAAACTAATTTGTACGAAATTATGAATTCGTAGCTAAACGATTACTTGAGTTATAGTGAGTTTCGTAAATAAAGTGAAGACGTTTTAATAGGATATTTGTATGGCAGCTACTCGAAGGACTCGAAGAAACCAACGCATACAAAATGTCAAAGTAGTAAGTAGTAGTAGTAGTTAGGCGTACCAAACTTATTGGTCAATAGAAATTGAACACGTAATTTAAGTTTTATGGCACCTACTCGAAGGAGTAGGACGATTTTGGCCGCATACGAAATTAGCCTTAAAAATTCAACCAAACGTCCAGATTCAAAATTTCAAGCTCCTAGGTCAAGGCGTTCTTGAGTTATCATAGGTCAAGGCGTTCTTGAGTTATCATGCTAACGGACAGAAAGACGGATGGACGGGCGTCAGGCGGATTAGAAGTTTTTTTTCCGGAAAAAGATAGATATACATATTTTTTTTTCTGTCCGAGGCTCGGGTCTATGCGTTACAAACTTTTGGGTTGAATAAAAATTATAATACTCTATATGATTTCATCTAGAGTATCCAAATTTCCTTAGTTCAGCAATGTAAGCTTTATTAACGTTTGTTTATTTAAAAATCTAACGAAATTACGTACTAAAAAATAATTCGTTATTAGTACATGTATTCACATTTGCCGTTAAGTCTTGTATGTGTGTTGTCTGAAAAGTAGCGAATCTTGAGCATTCAGGCCACCATGGACCATTATACTCGAATCCCCAGACTCTACCCGAACTATTTCGTCCTCCTCACGAATTTCAAAAACTCAGGTAGGGAGCGAGAACGGAGTTTCTCCATCCTCATAACATCGACGCCGTATACATGCATCTTGCAAAAGAGTAAGCAGGACGAGAAAAAAATGTTACGTCGTTTCGTTGCTCTCGTCGTAAGCAGTGCACATGGGGTCGGCGATGATTCTCAATCTGACCATGTGTAGCCCGCACGAGTTATGCCCTACCAACCATACTACTACATTCCTTTCTGCTCAATTTGAGAAGAAACGCAGCGGTCCCTCAACAAGGTTTCTGTTCTGCCGCATTCCCGGAAGAAGCCGCCAGCAATGGCAGCCCTATCAGAGGCAACAAGCACGCCGAAAGCTGGCTCTGGTCCAACTATGGCTGACTCCGATCTAGCTTTAGCTAATGCACCCCCTATTTCATTGCAAAGTCTTACTGGAACGAAGGACGTTAAATTTTCGCAGTGCACATGTTCATCATAATATGGTTATTAAAATACCTCTGATATAGCAACTATTTTTTCCACATACTCGTATTTCACAAAATGCTCAATCTGCTCCACATCTAAATGAATAGGCACAAAGGCAATAAAGAAAACACACACGGAATATTTTTTAATTTTTTTATATTATGAATTTAATATTTTGAAAATTTTCTTTTTTTGGTTGAAAAAACAATTCGAAATTATCTCAAAGCACAAAACGATTCTTTGTTTCAAATATTCGTATTTGTTTTATATAATTATTTTATTTATTTTGTTTGTTTCATTTCATTTTTTTTTGTTTTTGGGTTGTGTTTTTGTTTTTTTATTTTACAATTTTAACATTATTTAATGGTATTTTTTGTTTTTGTTTATGACGTTGATTTAATGTTAATGGGTATATCATAGTGTTGTTCGTTTTTCTTATGTAGTTTTTTTTTAGATAATCACTTATGTATGTGATCGGATTGGTTTTTATATGAATGTTTCGGATTTTAGTTTAAATGTTTGTTTATGCGAAAGAAATGTTCATATTGTTTGTTTGTTTGGGTTTTTTGTTTATGAAAAAAATTGTTTTTTTGTTTTATTTTAAATTTAGTACGTTTGAATATTTTTTTTTATTTTTTTCGGTTTTTGTAAGATTTCTGTTTTTGTTTTTCATGTAATTTATATATAAGTTGCTTTTTCAAATTAATTTATTTACTTTATTTTATATATTATAATATTCATATCACAGAAAAATGTATTTACATTTTCGCTAAATGTGTATGTGTTTTTTATTAGTTTTTTATTATTGATTATTTTTTTTTTACATTTTTAAATGTGAAGTCAGTTTTCCGTAAAAATTTATGTTTATTTTGTGTCGTTTTTGTTTCGAAATTTATTGGAAATTAAATCTTTCTTTTAATATAAATTTCTTAATCATTTCGGTGAAAACCAAAATAATAAATAAATAAACTAACTTTAAATGCTGGAATTTATTACACTATTTTCATATTTTTGCTGGTAGAGTAGAGCAAGGTACCGAAAGTAACATAAAATAGGGCCTTCTACGCTGTTTTTTTATGACTAATTGAAAAATGCACAGTTTATGACTATCTAAAAGTTCTATACAGTTTTCAGAAAACTGAAAATAACAAAATACCGACCTTAAGTATATTATTACTAATATAAATTTAGAAGAAAATGGATTTATTTATAAGTAACCGCAGTTTCAACCCAAAGTTTATACCAGTGCGGTTAATTTTCACGGGATTGGCCCAAGTTCAACTTTAGTCGCTTGTTGTTATTTTTATAGAATTTGTAATTTAATTTAACGTAAGTCTGTAATGTACGCGTTTTTTTAAGTTTTACTATTTTTTTGTATTTTTTTAGTTTTTAAGTTTTATTAGAAAAAAAATTGCATACAATAAATAACTAATCGATGGGTTTCTTTTAAAATACCGCACAATTCAGTATGAAATATAAACCGAACGTTTTTCTTTTTAAAATAACTAAATTTATATATCGAACGATGTGCCAAAGAAAACTGCATTCAGGTTTTTCTATTTTTTCTTTCTTTTCAATCTTTTTAAATTTCACGTAAATCGTTTATTATTGCTCCAATTATACCAAAGTTACGTGGTTGTTTTTTATTTTATTTAGAAAATAAATTAATTTCACTTCGAATAAAAAAATCGTAGACTGGCAGTTGGTTTTAAGTTTTTAAAGTTGTTTTTTATTTATTTAAAATTTTACCTTTTTTTAAGTGATCGTACGTTGAAACTTAGGAAAAAATAAAAATTTACTAGATTTGTTTTAAGTTACTTTACAACATAAAAATAAATAATTTAAATTTGAAAAAAGAAAGAATCGCCATTTTTCCGTCGTAACACAACTGCAAAACAATGGTTAAACCTGTGAGTATGTTGATTTGTTGCAATCCAGCGAAGACAATAAAAGATGTACTTTGTAAACTTATAAAAAAAGGTATATACAATTTTTTTTATCAAAGTAATAAAAAGTAAAGAAATCAAATTGGAATAAAATGTACCTACTCCAAAAAAATTTTAAATCGTTTTATTTTAAAGGTTTCATATATTTTTCGATTTTATTTCTTTGTTATATTTTTATTAAGTTTTTTTTTGTTTTTTATTTATTTTATTAAAGCGCGAAGTCGATGAACTATATAATATTCGAGAAGTTATTTATATATATTGAAAAAAAAAATTTAATAATTACATTATTTGTTTTCGGTTTATTATTTATACAATTTTAATCGTCCTGTTGTGAATTTTGTGTTTTGTTATTGAACATATTTTTATATATAAATTTCGCTTTGAGTTTCGATAAGTTTAATGGATCTTCTTTTGAAGTTGGTTGTTTACTGATTTTTGGGAGAAGGGAGGGAAGGACTGTTAGCAAATGATTTTTTTTTATTATTAATTTTATATATTTTTTTATTTTACAGACGAGTTTTTTTTTGTTTTCGATTTAATTATAACTATTATTATGAAATACTAGTTCTTACGAAATATATGCATTATATATTTAGTTTTATTTTTTTCAGTATTTTATTATATTAAAAAATTGTTGGTTTTGTTTAATTTTTTTATTATAAACAATTTCATTTAGATGATCCTTTTTAAAGAATTATTTGTTTTAATTAAATATATTTACGAAGGCAGGTGTTAAATTATATTTATATTTATAATTATTTATAATATTTATATAATATACATATTAAATACGCTGGTATCTATTTTATATCATTTTTTTATCTTAAAATTAAATATATATAATTATTTTTTTATTAAAAATTTAGGTATGAAATATTGTATTATATATATTAATTTTATTTAGTTTTAATGTTTGGTTGTTGTTTCTTTATTTATTTATACAACAATAAATAATTTATTTTATTCGGCTAGTATGGAGCTCCTTTTGTTTTTCATTTCAATGTTTGCTCGCATTTTGTTGTGATCGTATTTTGTTTGGTTTTTCTTTTAGATTCAAAAATTTCTGAAAAAATTTGTCGGATTATCTACTAAATTTTAGCTATACTAAGGTATTACATTTTGTTTTGTCTGATTTGTATTTATTTCAGAAATATTTGAATATTATTCTTATTTGGTTTGCTGTTTTTTCATGACTTCTTTATTCTAGAAATATCTTAATAATCTAGGTTTATTTTAATTATAATATTTTACATCATTTTCTTGCTCAACGTTTTAAGGAACAGATCTCTATAAACACATTTCTTTTTATTTCTGCTTGGAGATATTATGTCATTATTATTTCGATCACAATAATTTTTTTAGTATTATTCGTGTTTTAGGAGGCGTTAAAATAAAAAATATTATGGAAAATGGTGTAGTTTATGGACACACTTTTTGCTAATAATTTTATATATCTACTATTTTTACGTTCGTTCATTTCTTGCTTCAATTTGTAATATTGGTTTAAAAATTTGTTAATGATTTAAATTTTTCTTCTATTCGTTTAACGAAAGTCATAATTAAAATTTGTAGAAAATTTAAATATATATTTATAAAAACAATTTGCTAATTTATGGCCAAGGTGAATCAGGTGAATATTGCCAAGAGTCATTGAGGGCTTCGATTCAATTCTAGAAAATACGGTTCGTAAGGTGCAGATATTGGGCTCTGTTCATTATATTCTCTTGCTTTTATTATAAAGAGTTGAGCACATCTACAAATCAAATTTAGATCATCTTTTCAATAAATAATAACTTCAATTTTGTGATCTTCGGTGTGTACGAATCAGAAAAGCTATTCCTTTCTTTGCTGTTAATAAACAAATATCCAGTTTATATGGAAATGCGTACTAACTATGGGCACGTGCACCAGAAATTTGTGGATATCTGGTAGTATACCATATACTCATAACTAGCAAGATAACTTTTTAACGAAATTGTATAAATTTTGACATGGTCGAAATTATAAAATTTTGGTACAATTTATCCGAAAACTTGCCAAAATATTTATAAGAAACCAGGGGCAAGAGCTAATTAGTGGTTCGTAGCTTAACAGATATTCTAGCCAGGCTCTCATAGACTTGAGATCTAAGAAAAGTTATTGCATCTAGATCATTGTTTTTCTATGCCCAGTCAACTTAAGAAAGACTTAAAAGTGAAAATCTATTGAACTGATTAAGTATCACCTTCGCTGACTCTGTTAAAAAAAAAAACAAATAACAAAATTCATATTTCGTTCATCGCCCCCTTTTTTCAATAAAATTCAATAGAAAATTTAAAACTGCAATAAAAAATTTCTTCACTATTTCATTTATATATTTTATATCATTATGGTAAAAACATTTCGTAACAATTGTTCTATTTATCATTCCCTACTTATTTTATTCTCATTTATACTTTTCATAATATTTAATCCGTGAATTGTATTTATATGTACAAAATGAAAATATTAAATATTCGTCAAAATTTAAACCGATCGTGGCGTTGCTTTTTCAAATATTCATTCGTGCGTCCGATTTTATATTGGATAAAAGCCCTAAATTGTTTGTTTTTCTTAAATTCGAAAATGAATATTTCACGAAATAAACAAACTATTAAAAATAATACTAGTGATTTGTTGAATTTCACCTTATAATTTCCTATAGTATGTATATAAATTTGTTCGCTATTTCGTTTTTTATCTTCATATCCTTCTCATTATAATAATATATTATAATTTTACCTAGTTTTTTTAAAATTCATTATAATTTTTTAATGTTTTATTATGTTTGTTTATTTTTAATTTTAAAGATTTATTGAGATATAAAAAGAAATTTGATGTTCACATATATTATATATATATATATATTTTATTAGAGTTCATTTTGGTTCTTTTTTTGAATTTTTACGGAAACTAATTAATCGCATCCATTTTAGAGAAAACAAAAAAATTACTGCAATATATTGTTCATTCGGTTTTTTTGCCTTTATTGTTGTTACAGTGGAAAGAAATCATGAAAACTAATATACAGTTGTGTTTGTATAGTCGTGGTGTTTGTATTTGATTTGTATTTTTGTTTTGCTAATTTCTTTGTCTGATGAATTGATTTTCATATTGGCAGTATTATTGTGTGTGTTTTATTCCATTTATAATTGTGTTTTTGATCGTGTTTTATAAAATTTTTACAATAATTTGGTTGATATTTTTCTTAAATACTCTTTCACTACTGTATTTTTTAAACAAAACAGGTTTTAAATTAAATTTATATGAAACTTTCAACTAAATTTTAAACACTTTTACATAATGATTGCCTTTTAATTGATATTTCATAAGAAAAACGTTAACATAACTTCACGATTTTTTGAAGATATCAAACAAAACTTAACAGAAATAAAACGTGTGAACTTTTTAATGTTTTACCTTACTTAATTCATTGTCCACAATAAAGCTTTTTTGTTGAACCATTTATTGATCTAATCGCTTTACTCTTTTATAAAAAATTACATTGAATTTATTTGTTAGTTTTTCAACAAAGATATGTTTTAAAAATGCTTAAATTAAATAGACTTTCTGAATGTATTTATATAAATAACAAAAAATTAAATTTAGTATTTAAATATAAAAGCTGGAATTGAACATTGGCAACCATTTGTGAAACAACCCAATTTAAAATTAATTTCCTAGATATTTTTTTGATCTTTTTCTTTTAATTTTTTCAAATCAATAATTTTCTTATCACTCTTACCTATACACAATAATAAATTTAATAAAGATTTTAATAATATTAGGATATAATTATCGGTGAAAATTTACAAAAAGAATCTTATAATTAATATCTTGATCAAAATCGTTTAATTTTTGGTTTTTGTAATTTCTTTTATTTACTTCCTTAATAAGTACGTTGATCACAATCGTATTTAAATATATTTTGTGAAAAAATGAACATAACTCGAATGAAGTTTAATTTCTCTGGTTTTTGCTGTGATTTCCGAATGTACATTACAGTGGATTTTTTTCGGTAGTGTTTTACTTGAAAACTTTCCAAGTATAAAGTCGTCGGCAGTCCGCCGCGGTTCTGACTAAACCCAGATCTGTTCCCTACGATCGCGCCGTAGTCAAAGCCTTTGCTAGCACCAGTCCTCTTCGTCGGAATCCGAATGTCGCGCATGAAGTCCACCTTTTGGCTTATAGCCATTTAGAACAGGTGATGGAAGTACCCGACCTGTTCGGCCCATAGCAAGCGCCTGTTCGAACGACAGTGGTGCTATGTATTCCAGTCTATTTTTATTGGTTTTTGGTATTGGTTTGGGAGGGTTTTGTTTTATAGAAAATTACAAATAAAGAAAAAAATACATAGGTTTATTGAGATGCGTTTTTAGGCCAAATAATTGAGTATTTTAGAAATTTAGAAAATATTTTGGTTATTTTTTGAATCTTTTGGATACAGAGTTTTTCTAACATTTTTTGCAGCATACGGGCTTACGACATTTAAAATTGAATAAAAATAAAAATAGAAATAAAAATAGAAATAATAATTAAAATCATAATAAAAAACAAAATTAACATAAAAATAAAATCAAAATTAAATTTAAAATGAAAATAAGAACAAAAATAAAGTAAAAAGTAAAAATAAAAGTGAATATGAAATTAAAAATAGAAATAGAAGAAAAAATCAAAATCAATATATGGATATATAAAAAAAATAAATGTAAATTGTTTGTAAAAAGGTTGAGAAATACGAAATTAGTAGATACTATTTATTCTTTATAATGTGTTCCAAATTAACTCTGTCGAATATTTCAAATAGAATAATTAAACGAATATTTTAATTTACGGTCATTGTAATTGTGAAAACGTTGACCAAGTTACCAAATCAATTAGAAAATACTGCGAATAAATCTGTAAATGCAATCAATTATGTCAATCATATCATAGCAGAGACCAAAGTGCGATATGAACTATCGCTCCATACAACACGAAGAAGTTCATCAATTAATACTTCATTCGTCTCTAACCTAACGTCTATAGTACATTATAAATATCTGGGAATAGTAATGACAGCAGCAATATTGCCATACACAAATAGACAGCGTAAGCTCATCAAAAGCATATGGCAATATTGCTATAAACATTGCCATGGCAATAATCGCTATGTCAATTTTAAAAGCAATATTGCCAGAAAACGCATCATTTAACATAAGTTGGTGTCGCTTGATAAAAGGTAGGAATAAGTTCTTTTTTGCTCTGTTCGCGGAATGGAAAACTATAAAATTTATGAGTATTTTTTTTGATACAATGTCCGACATTTTGCTCTGAATGAAGAATTCATCCAATCAAATGAAAATTGCATGGCAGTTAAAAGTCCACTCATTACCATATGACATTTAAAGCAATGAAAATATTGCCATTCTCTTTGCCAGATAAATTACCAGTGTAGACACAGGGTAAAGGTCGTGACTTCGTTAAATTTTTTAAACTTATTGAAATGCCAAGTCTTATGATATTTATAAATAAAAAAATCCAAGATCCCTTCTCCACTTTGACCGTTCGTTCAGTGTCAACAGTGTATGGGAAGTTGCTGTACCTTGGACAAAATGTACCTCGGTCCAAACGTCAATTCCAACTAAACTTTAGCTGCTGGAAAAAAAGTTTCTTCAATGAAAGATTGCCAAATGCGTAGGCTTTAGTTTCAGTTCATTAAAGTGAGCCTAGAAGATAAATTAATTCAGATAAAACAAAAGAAGTGATTTTTGGACATAAAAGTATTTATTTGTTAGTTCAGTTATTTTTTTTTCTAAGTCGTGTATAATTATTTCTAATATATAGCAGTTTTAACTGGTAAGACAACTAATTTATAGTGGTCTTGGCCGTAAATTCAATCCTTCCCAACCATTAGAAATAATTAAAAAAAATACGTTTGTAGTAATGGGTGATGGGACCGTTTTTTTGGTTGTACCTTGAACGATGTAAGCTACATAAATTAAAAAAAAATTTTAGCCAAAAGGGACTTTCTTGCTGAAATTATATCCTCAGAGGTAGTAGGGGGATTTTGAAGCAGACAGCAGCGAATCCTCTTTTACACTATACTGTTTATTTCAGCTAGACAGACCATTTTTTAAAGTTTCTTATTCTTTTTATGAATTTTTCTTGTTTTTTTTTTTAATTTATAACTTTACTAAATTTTTTTTTTCAAAGAAAAACATAAATTAAATTAAATAAAAGAATGTTATAATATAACTTAGGATTTCGACTTTAAAAAATTGAATTATTTTTATAAGGTCCAAGGTACAAATAGCAGCGGACCGAGGTACAACCTATAGTTGTACCTTGGTCCGTTTGAGGTTCAATTCAAAAACCGTTTCAGGATCCACCAAATTTAGTCACAGCAGTTCCAGCTATAATTAATTTTGTGGGTTAACAAATAAGCTTTCATATGTAATATTTCCTACTTTACATTTGTTATTGGTTTAATTGATTTTAGGGTTAATGTAAAATTTGGACCGAGGTACAGCACCTTCCCCTACTTTTTTTAGAACTTTGTGCACATATTACTTTTATATAGACCTATAACCTCGTAACTGAAAAAATAATGTTTTCTTCGTAGTAGCGTTACTTTATATTTTTTTGCAGGCAATACCTGGATATTGGTAATCAAGTCACTATATTCGAAAAGACGGAATTTAGAATTAAGCCAATAAATTTACATTACTAATATAATTTTATATGTGTTAATAAAAAAAACATTAAATATTAAAAGTTAAAACTAAAGAAAATAGAGAATATTATTAGTATAAAAAAACAAAACAAAATTTTACTACATACTGACAGTATTACAATTTAATAAAAAAAAATCGTTTACGTTTCATTCTAAACATTTCTAAACATCGAATATTTCAATCTACACAGTTAGATATAAAAAAAACTCTGTATTCAAAATATTCCACAAATTTATGAACAATATTTTATCCTATTTGTTAAATAAAGATAAATTAAAACAAAAACATCATTGAAAATTTCTTACATACCTTTCTCTTTCTAATTCTCGATCACGATCACGATCGCGTTCTCTTTCGTATAATTCACGTTCACGATCCCGATATTCGTACCGTAGATCATAATCACGCATTCGATCACGATATCGTTCACGATCACGATCACGCTCTCTACTACTATAGTACAAATCTCTATGATCTCGTAGGAAATCACGATGATGTGGCAACGAGTGAACACTATGAGGTGTTGAGTGATGTGTCTGGATAAATTCGAAATTGAAATGGATTCTTATTAGTTATTTATTTGGTAATTTAACAAATAAGATTAATTATTAGAGAGAATCGTCTTAAAATTGACGTCGAGAATATGGAACTGGAATCAAATTTGTTTCAAATTATAATATTTTTGTTTTGTACAATTCCTCCGACTTCTTCTATTTACTATTCCAGCGTTGTTTTAAAATTTCGATCTTGTATTTGATAATAATAATCAATGGCACAAAAGCCTAAATTGGGCCTAGGCCTTAAAGTAATACTAGAGTCAGTGGACCTATTGTGGAAATTGTGATATTGTAACAAACTTAGATCGGTTATATCAAAAAATTAATAATAATGTGCTCTTAAGTGGTTGGATATCTCAAATTTTATTAAAAGATCATCGAAGAAGGAACGACCCAATTTGGCCAAATAGTTAAAACTGTAAAGTATCATATGTAGCGTATATTTGTGATTTGAAACAGACTTCATTCCACAAATCCATTGACGGTGTGTTTACTTAAATTTTGTCATATTTTGCTTAATAAAAGATTTAATTACAAAAGGAACACTTACACTTACATGTGTTGGACTAGCATTTAATTTTGGAAAGTTAATATTAGTTGGCTTTAATTGTAATGTCGAGGGTTTGCAAGGCGTTGGAGGTAATCGTCGTCCAGCACCTCCTCGTCTAGCCGCTAAGACGGGATAGCTATGCTGAACGTGTGAGCTACCTGTTTATTTTTACATCACAAGAAGAATAAGAAATTTTTGTTATTACAGACGGTTTGAAAGAAATCATGACGAGCTAAATATATTTTTTAAATACTGATGATTTTTTTATGTATATTTATAATTAGTTAATTTTTTTTATATATATATAATGAATGAGAGTGCAAGACATGCAATTTTACAAAAATCAGAATATTAAAAATAAATGAATATTGGTAATAAAAAGAATATATATTATAATAATCAGAAATAAATACCGATAAAGTCTATATATAATATATTTAAAAATTAAATTTAAAAATTAATATATTATGATTATATATTTAACGTGCACACACAAACATGTACACATAGTTATTATTATGTTTTATATAATATTTTAATAAAATAAAATTAATAAACAAAAATTCAACTATGAAGCAGAAAATAAAGAAATAAAAATAATAAAAACTTATAAAAAACCATACATTAAAAATAATATTTTCGTTTTTTTTTCAATAATAATGTACCCATTTCATCAATCCCAAGTCTATCTCTTTCACGCATCTCCTGAAGCCGAGCGGGACTTGGCGATCGTGATCTTTGACATAGACTTGTTGTCCCATATGTGGGATAAGGCAGATGATTTCGCCTACTTCGTGGATTATGGCCACCATAACGAGCTGGCGATGGCGATCGAGCCGGACTTGTCGATGCTGACCATGAACCTATAGAGTGGAAAGATATAAAATAGGGGAAAAACAAGAAACCAGAATACCAAATAGCGAAAAGTTTTTGAGCAAAATTTTTTGTTTTTAAAGTTATTATTTTTGTTTTTAATCACATTATCTATAAAATGTCTTCATCATTGTATATATAAGTTATAGTTGAAAAACAAAAAAAATTATAAATATATTTGATAAAAATAAACTGAAATATTTTGTGTTCACAAAAAACAATTCATACTGTAAAACTGGCCAGAAAATGTATGTGAAATTTTAAATTAAATTAAAATAGTAAGAAATATATTTTGAAAGAAAAAGCTAAAACCGTACCCGATCACAATGCAAATATGAGTAATTTAGTTAAAAATTTTAAAAAGTTAAATAAAATTTAAATTATATTTATAATTTTAAATAAATTTTTAACTTTTTTTTTTGTAAACTTCGCAAAATTTTAGTAGATATAAGTATGTTTTTTTCTTCTGAATATTAAAAAAAACAATCAAACCAAACTAACAAATATTAAATTCATTTAAATAATGTAATTTATGGAACAACACAATCACATTATAATTATAATATTATGCTGCTATTTTGAATTTATATAAAAGCTAAAGAATATTAACATTAAACAATATTAACTCACAAATTTAAATATTGATTATATTTTGTTTGTTTTTGTTTAGTAGTGTGAAAAGTAAAAGTAACAAGTAAAATTCATGTTTTTTTTTGTGGTTTGTTTTATAACGCTAAGAAAAATGTGAAAAAATTTGTTTAAGACAAAACTAAATATATGACGATATGCTGTACTTTTTTTAGATGTGGTAATTATAATAATTGTTCAAAATTATGATTATATGTATAATTCGTTAATGTAATTTATAAAATGGCATGTAGAGAGACTTCTATGAATGAAATGGGCACTATATTTTGTGCAAAAGAAAAATATAAGAAAAATTTAAAGAAATCAAAAAACGAATGGAAACTATGATATAAATTATAAACTGTAAAATTAAAAACAATAAATTATGAAGTTATAATAGGCATTTTTATAAAGTGAAATTATACGACTAGAATGATTGAAAAATACTTAATGGAAAAGTTTTTTGTAAATTATTTTCTATTTTATTTTGTAATATAAAAAATTCTGTGTTGAAAAACTTTTCCATCTCTAATTGATGATTATTATTTTTATATACATTAAACTATGATGTTAATTACTTTTATAGTAGTAATGAAATAAAAACTATTTCGTAAAAAAAATCTAATGAATTTCGATAGAAAGCTAAGAATTAAAATAATAAATCTATCTAGAATCATCTAAAGGATAATTTTATAATACTCATATATACATCACACTACATACAAATATTTAGTCTTATTTATTTTTTGTACATAATAATAAAATATATAAAAATAAACAAAACATATATTTTCTGCAAAGTAATAATTACACAACCAGTTACACATACAGTAATAATTAAAAAAAAATTTATTTAAATAAATTGATAAAAAAAAATTGTAAAAATACATTTTTTTTATAGTAAAATAGACAATAATTTTTGTTTGTTTTTAGCATAAATACCTCGGGCGAATCTTGCACCATGTCCGCTGTAGTGTCTACTACTCGGAGGATGGCGATTTTCTTTAACCATTTCGACTACGTTCGATACCGTATCCGAAAAGCCGATATCGTGATGTTGCATATAATGATGACCACGTCGTCTAGGACTAGGCGATCTAGCGAGCGGTGATCCATTACGTCTGAAATGAAATTGTTGTTAACATTAGCTACCATTTTTGGATATTTTTTAGACTTTATTATTATCTGACTGAATTGAGTTTAAGATGCATGGAATTCGATACTGTTCATTTCGCTGCATCAAAAATTTTATAAGTTGGGATATAGAAAATGTTGTTTTAGTTTTGAATCTGGTTAGATTTGGATGAAAGTAATAATTAGAATTATGAGATAGTTTCAAAAAGAATGTGACAAGTATAGCGAAATGAAATTGGCTTTGCTAGAAAGATCATGGGTGAAAATCAGTTAGAGGCTATGCGCAATAGAGATGGCCAAAGCAGTTCCTTTGAGTGAAGTGCTTCACTCCTAGTCACTCACTTTAAAGAATGAGCTCAGTGAGTACTTCAGTTGAAGTGTTCACTCACTCACTCACTAGTCATAGTCATTGTAATGAATGAAATATATGATAAACCACTTAAAGAGAAGAGCTGATACTTTGCGAAGAATTAAGTTATGTCTTCATTGTATGTGGAGACGGACAAAACGAAAAGTTTTTGCAGGTTGCCTGCCCAGCTTCTTTCTTAACGTGTTGGAGAAGGTCAGCCTTTTAGTCTCTGTTTTTTTTCATGCGTAGGCAATATCGTTTTTAGTTTTTTTGTCACGTTTTGAATTGAACTGCAGTTCACTAAACTGAGTGAGTTACTTCACTCACTCACTTCAATGAAGGAAGTGTTGTTATAGAACAGTTCACTCGTGAACGACCCATCTCTTCTCGCAATAATATTGATACGTTATCAGCTTCAATTGAGACTTATCAAAGGTGACATCATATATTATAACCCGAAATCAGCCTCGGTTGCTTGTTTTGCACGCTTGCACACTCATGACATAGTCCTGCGCTTCCATTCCTAGCAATTTTTCATTTCTTTTCCAAAATTCCTTATCTTTTCATTTCCCAAACACAACAAATTTTTTTCCAGAATCATAAAGTCGGAAAGAATTCGGTCAAAGAAATATTATCGAAAACATGAAGTTTCGGTTTGTGCTGTAGCGCCATAGAAGTGAGAATAAAATAGGCTTAGTGTCGAAAACCAGAAAGTTACCAAGGACGAGGATTGACCAATTATTTATAGTTTCTACTACTCAGAGTACCCAGAAAATGTTAAGAGATGTGATTAATTTCTTCAGGGGATGTGATACATATGTAAATTTACGTAAAGCCTCGTGTACACTAGCAAGTAAAACTTGTTAGTGTTGCTCAAAGACATGTATTGCTGCATGTGTAAATGGTTCCGAGAGCGCATTTGCCAATTTTTTGTTCTAGCCAGCAAATGCTTGCCTTTTCAAGCAAGTTGTTAATGCACACGCTTACTTGCGTGAGTTGAAACTCGCAAGAAAGTTCCAACCGGTTCCGAAACTGTTCAGTAAGTCAAGACAGTTGCATTGGAAGTGAGGTTAAGTTCTAAAGTTTACGTGAAATATGAACGGAAAATCCAAGTGGAGCTCCGAGGACACGTTTTTGTTGATTGACAATGATGAACTATGTATATCCAGAGATGTGGTATTTTTCTTTTTGGTTTTGACAGTTCAACGAAACTTTTACAATGAAATGTACACGGAAGAACAAGTTTTACTTGCAAGATTTTTGTACAGTTACTTGCTAGAGTAAAATTGCTGCAATTTGACTGAGAGTGTAAACACACTACACGAGGGTAGAACATAAAAAATATTGAGATGAGCTTCTATGCTTTATCTGTCGTGCTCGTGGAATAAAAAATATGACGGAATTCGTAAAAATTGCCATCATGCTAACGTACGTACACCAATGAATACCTGCAAAATGTTTTTACTTATGTATGTTGCAACACTCAACCAAAGTAAGATTAGTAGAACATGACACCGCTTCAGTCCACTTTAATTGCAAGGTTCAAGCTTTCAATCTTTAGCGGCTGTGGATAAATAAAAACAAGAATATTTAATTTTTCTCTCTCTCCACCTTTGATCGATCAAATATTAACCGGACATGTTTTTTTTCTGATAGGAAGTCAAAAGGTTTTTTAAGAAAAATTTACTCCAAATGAGTAAATGAACTTTGCCCAGGAAGCCAAGATCCGATTTGAACTGTAGCGCCATCGTAAGTAACTAAGTATTCACATTTGTATCAAACATCCACATTCTAATTTAAACTTAAAAAAAGTATTCCTCGAAATAGGTAAAAAACAATGATTTATTCTTTAGGTAAGTAGGAATCGAAATTCTATTTACCCGAAAGACTGCCCTACTCTAAGTGCGGTGTGGAACCTAGCTAAAGGCAATTTTTCAAGGATTATCAGGTTTTGTCAATTTCTTGTCGTCAAGACTGTTACGGACTTAAGAGATATTGTTGAAGACGTGGCGAAAGGTATAAAAAAGTTGAAAGATGGAAGTTGTTATTTATAATTTCAAAATTTTGAGCTAAATTGAAACAAAGGATGGTTGAATCAGTTTACAATAAATATTTACGTAAATTTTAATAGTACAGACGCAGTTTCAGATATTTTTAGTGCTGTTATTTTAAAATTAATAACTTATCTAAATTTTCAAACATACCTTAAACTAGGAGACCTTCGATGGCCATTTGTGTACGCATGACCAGGATGTAAATGTCCATCCCCAGTCAATGATTCATTTGAAGGATGTCTAGACGGTACATCCTGCAGATCTAACATCTATAAAAAATAAAATCCAAACGAAATATCGAAAAAAACCGTTAATTAATTTAAAATCTTTAAAATTTTCTAAAAAATTTATATTTTTAATAAATCCAAATTTACTAATTTGGACGAATTAAAATATGATTTTTTTCTGCCAATAAAATGAATCAATCATTGAAAAACTCTTATAACTAATTTCTTTAATTAGTTTGTTTTTGTTATCCTATTTATAACCAGTTATTAAATGTAATTATTGTTTTAATTTTTTGAATAAATTGAATATAATTTAATTTGTTGTCCTATATTTATAGATTCACTGGCACTTCTAGCAATTATTTATAGCCCAAATTTAATTTGCAATTTGTTTTAAGTTCTAATTGTAGTACACATTAGACAGAAGCCACAAGTGAGAAGTGTTGTTGATTTCATATATGATGGAAAACTAAAAATTTGTTTGATCTTATTTTTTTTTTCTAAATTTGCAATAAATGAATTGAACTTGTGTTCTGTATTTACAAGATGGATAAATTGTAAATAATTTTAAATAATTAAATAAAATCCCTTCTACATGCCTATGAATAAATTTCATGCGAATAATAAAAATTCGAAGGTGCTAAAAGATTTGATCATTGTAAATTTTTGTTTGAAAAATATGTTTTTTTTTTCACTAGCATATTTACAAAATACGAATAGAATAAGATTTAAAATAAAATTGCATTGAAAAAGTTGCAAGTAAATGCTGAGCAAATAGCATAAATTTGAATAATTCAAACAAAATTATCTAAGAATAAGATTTATAATATAAAAAAACTTCTAAATAATGTCGAATGAAGTATAAACATGCGAAATATGTTTTAGTTGTTTTTAATAGATTTTTTGTTTAATATTTTGTTGTTTTTTATTTGTTCTATAGTTTATGCTCAAAACAGCTTTCTCCAAGAATATACTTACCAATTTTAAATATAACTTTATTATTTTTAATAATAAAGAATTTTTTGTTGTAATTTTTATGAAAAACATATTATTTTTTTTACAGAAAATGTAAGGCGTCAAGAAAACAAAAAAAAAGTTTGTTGGTTTAAATAGTTATCGACAGTTAGTTAATGGTCCTATTTTAATAAAAATAATTATATAAAATCTAGAATATTTTAAGAATATTAAGTCTTAATGCGATTATTTTCTTTCTGAATTTTGTGAAAACTGTTAAAAATATCGGGTGTTAAGCAACAATTACAGGACAGGGACTCTCGAAGCAGTCAGTGTGTGAAAATTACGTGGAATACGGAAAAGCAAATACATGTAGTTCAGATCCAATAGCTATGGTGAACTTCGTAAGATCATATAGAAATACTGTACATCTCCGTAAAAATTAAATATCAGAAAACCATGAATTTGATTTTTAAATGATTTAAGAAAATCCCATAAAACTAGAAGAGATATGGCGAAACTCGTGAAAAAGTGAACAACTCATTCACACCCCTAAATGATTAAAACGGAATTTGCTGTAATCCGTGAAAAGATTTTTATGTAATAAATTCGGGAAAACCTATACAAAGGTTGTACACCCATCATGGGTTAAATTTAAAAATATATTGAACTCGATTTTTATTATCTTGAAAGGCTGCATGAATGTCACCTAGATTCCAGAAACATGAATGGAAGTCAGGTTGGTCTTTATACCCAAAGCAGGAAAAAGCTCTCACGTCTGCCCTAAGGACCTTATATCTATCAGTCTATCATCCTTTCTTCTGTGTACATCCTCGACAATATTGGCAAAAGATATGTAAGAGCTTGCGGCAACGTATTCAACCCCCTCCCACCCTCATTGAGTTTAATATCACCGACTAATATGTATGACCGTAATTAGTACTGTGACCATATATTTATACATATCGACAAATACTGAAGCCTGTTGTAATTTCTCATTTCGAGATATTCAAAAGCCATGAAAGGTAAAATAAGAACAGTGCTTGCATCATCAATTCCTATGGAATAAAAGCACGCAGTAGTTTACAAGTATGGATGAATTATAATTTCAACCACCAATTACGTTATGCCAAATTGTAAATTGTATTATTGAAATAATACCTTGAAGACAAGTGTTGATGAAACAGATATTAACCTGTGAATCCAGATGGATTTTTGCACAGAAGCAGCATTCTTTTCTTATTAATTTATTTTTAAATTTAAAAATAAAGCTGCCTATCGTTGAATAACGGTCTATTTTTTGATTATTTATTACTTTATATATTTTAAAAAGAAATTTTTTAAAATTTCGTATTCAGAAAGAAAATAACTTTACAATATTGAAGCTAGTTTTGGTCCTATCTATTTAATAATAAGAACTAATTAACGTTTATAAAATGCTAAAACAACATTTTGTAATAGACAATTTTCGAAACTTTTAAAAATTTGAAGTTTAAAACACAATTTAGGTCGTTTCTCAATTCCTTGCTTCGTCTACGTCTACGTCTATGTTGACGTCACAGCATAGCATTGCTATTAAAACAGTTTAGAAAAAGCTCGGCTAAACTGTCAAAATGGATCAGCTGATGCTTGACACTTCAAAAATCAAAAATTTTTTAAATTCCATAGACAAATTTAAATTTTTTTTCGTTTGCTTAGATCAAGACACGAACCGAAAATGAATTTAGACACAGCTTTGCTACGTCTGACGTCAAAACTGTTATAACTAGACGTAGACGAAGCAAGGGTATTGGGAAACGACATTAAAACTCCATGTTTTTCGTATTCAGAAAATTTGTCCACTATAAAATTACTAATATTAAAAATAGTTTTTAATTTTAATTTCACATTTATAAACCTATCCTATCCAACATTTTAATAATTCAACGTCCTAGTGAATTAATTAAAGTTAAAAATAAACATAACTGGATATTATAGACTTCTTTGAAAAACTAGATGTACACTCACAACAAAACTATCCACCGAATTTTATCAATTAAAACAGAAAAGTATATTAACAAAAATTATTTAATTGGACGTCAAAAAACATTACGTAGTACAAAACGTAAAACCGATTATACTGAACAACACATTATATTACCGACATGTAGTTATCACCTTTTTATTGCTCCTGAAATATGAAAATAAAATGAAATTGTGTTAAAAAAAATACTTGCAAAATGTTACAGAAATCAATTTTTAATGTAATTTTTTTTTTAAATTATAAAAATGCGATAAATGATTTTGAAATGAAATAAAATGAATCATAATAAGATGAAAAATTATGTTATGCATAAATATGAGATTTGTCAGAGTAATAACATATTACCTAACTGAACGTTTACGAATTGTTGTCCGCCGTGCTAGTGTCGCTAAACTGGAATGATCGGGGTCACCATTTCCCGTACCACCACCATTATGCTGATTGTGTAACAAGTGAGTTTGTGAATTAACCGCATCGATATTTGGTTCTAAACTAAGCGAACCAGTACGCGATCCGGTACCTTTTTCTAGTGCTGCCATATCGAGCAGACAATTGAAGAATGACTGTTTCTACAGATTTGTAATTTTTGTTTTCGTTGTGTTTTGTTTCGGATGTGTTTTGTGGTAGAACCAATTTTTTGTGGTTTTTTTTCATTCAGTTCATCATTCAAATTATAGTGAGATAGTGTTGAGTGGTTTTTGGAGTAATTTTTTGTAGTAATTTTTTTGTATTTTACATATTGTCGAATGGTTTATTGTTTTTTTTTTAAATTGTTTGTTTGTTTTGTGATTCGATAATGATGCAGAGAAAGCGCGAGAAAAAAGATCAAAAAGAAAACCAAGCAAAGTATGTTAAAATGCAGTATTTGTTTTTTTTAAATATTTTAAATATAATTAATATAGGAAAAAATTTATTGATGGTGAAATAAAAAAATTTGTTTTTTTTTTCATTTCATCAAAATTACATATTATTTTGATTTTTTAATATTTTAGTTTAGTTTTTATTTTATTTATTTATTTAGAAAAAAAACGTATTCAAATCATGCAATTTTCTGTTGTAGGTTATTTTTAGTTACTAAAAAATTCAGTGCTTTTAGTAATAAAAGGAGGATTTGCAATTATTTTTGTGCAATTAGACTAGGTACTGATTTTTGATTGACTAATTGAAATGAAATCATTGTCAGCGATGTGGGTGAGAAAAACAGAAACGAGATATTAATTTTTTCTGGTGGACAAGTTTGGCACTAATTTTTTGTGTTTGGTCTGGTCGTACGGTTTTCATATTGTTCAAATTGCACCGTCTGTTCGGTATTTATTCAATCTTTATTAGAGTTAACAAAAATTATAATTGGAGCACAATTGTCAAAAAAGCAAGAGTAATAATCTGTGTTTAACTTGAATTCAGTAAACAGGAAACAAATTTAATTTTTTTAGTGCACCGATTTGAATATCACTGGTGAGTTAGAGCCTTCCAAAAATGGGTGGGGACTAAGATAGAAAGTTCTTAAGAGTAATCGCTATCAAAAAAATATTCACCTTGAAGTAGACCGAGTCAATCCCATAAGAGCACTGAATGAATTTGACTATTGGCAGAATGTTGATGCACCAAAAATATTTAAGATGGAGATAAGCATTTACGTATCGAAGCATATTTTGGATTTTAAAAGTTTTGAAATTTCCCAATCTTTGTGTTTTTGTATTGCGTTTCGATTTATGATAAAATGCGCTAACTTTAAAGACGTCCGGACTTGTACACAAAAAATAAAATCCCCAGACTTTATTATTTATTATTATTTTTAGTAGGAAGTATCAACGTAATGATTCAGGGGTCAAATATAAACAAATTGTAAGACCGGTTGTTAGGCTATTTAAAGTCCTGAAATAAGTGCTGACCCAAGAGATGTCTCGGAATTCGTAAAAAGTTACACAATCACTTTAAAACTTCTTGAAATTAAATTTTACGACAATATAAAGCCCTTAGAAGCAAAAGCGAATATTTCGTTAAATCAAAACGGATTAGTGAAATCCGTGAAAACTTGCAAGAGTTGAATTTCTAAGCGTTTTTATAGGTATCAAAATACGGGATGTTTCCGAAAATAGAGTCTTAAAATGTTTCAGCAAGTTTGAACTAATTTTAGATTCAAAGCGAATTAATTTTCTTTTTTTAATAAACATGTGATTTTCCTCACTATAATATGAAAACCTTACGAACATAGTTTTTTTTAAATTATATTACAAGTGTATGTAGTGTTTGAAAATTAATGCCAAAATTAAGATGATGGTGCTTATGTGTACCATAAAATTTCTCAAATGCTGACAAGGACTGATACAATCGAAATAATGTGATAAAATTATCTATTTCATGGTTTTTTCAGTGCCATCTTTTTCCAATTACATTTTGCGAGAATATTTTCCAAAAATAACCGCAACTTTATATTTTTTTGGATGGATATATATTTTACTTAATATAGTCTTTCAAGCATTTAACTTAGTTGGATTAAATCATTTACTTTCTTACATAAATTCTAAAAATTCATGCATTTATAAAATATGAGTTAAAATTTTTGCATAAATATCAAAAGTAATATTTGTCTATAAAATGTCTTATTTAGTTTACGTGCAATAAGAAAACTTTAACATTTATTAAATTCATACAAGAAAACTTTTCAAAAAAATTCACGTAAAAATATAAAATTTATTGAGAAATTCTAAATTTCATTACGTTTTCCTAATTTTATTTCATTATATGGAGAATATGGAGAAAAAAAACATTGAGAGCAATTTCTAAACTGATTGATAATTAATCACTAGAACAAGAATGCAGCTAGCACATTACGAAATTTGATTAAATGGAGAATATATGATTTGAATTAAAACTACCAATAATCTAGCACTTCTACAGACTAATTCAACAAAAGTTAAATAAATATAAAACTGATGAATAAAAAATATAAAAAACCATTTGATTTTCTTCTAAAAAGATTAAATATAGGACAATATTTTATTTCTCAAAATTTATATTTAATTTAACGAATTGAAATCTATGTAATCATTTTTTTGTTACTCTTTTAATTCTATCTATTGTTATCGACTTTATGTACGAAAATTATTAAATTGACTAACAACTGATTTTAAACATATAGGTATATATTTTCAAATTATCTAATTTATGAATTTCTCTATGACTTAAAATCTAAAATTCTTATAACTAAAATAGAAGTGAAAAAACTAGTTAAAACCAAAAATAAATTAGTAATACTATGTTTATTATAGAGTATTTTAAGGATTAGTACATAACATTTTTCTGACTAGTCTAGACTGCAGGCATTACTCAAATTGATTTATTTCGGACTATCTAGCATAACAAATTAGAAGGTAGGTATAATAAGAGTGCAGTCGCGAATTTTAATATTATGATTTGGAGGTTTGTCAATTTTTTGTTTTCTTTAATTTTAAAGTGGTTTAATTTTACATATATAATTGAAATTTTATAATTCGAAGATAGAGTTTGAAACGAATCTAAGAACGAAGAAGTTGTAACCTATAAAAGGCGGAAGAACGATATAAATTGGACGCTGTGAATTGTGACGTACTCAGACCTCGACTGTGAGATTAGTTATATATTTCTAAATTTTAATCGACAACCCAAAGCTTTAAAAAGGTCGTTTCTAAAAAGCGTAAAAAACGGAGGATAAGAATTGATTCCTGAAAAAGGCGTGACATTAGCACAAAAGTTAACGATTCCAACTGAAATTACGCTCTGCGCTTAACTAAAAAAAATTGTCAACCCCTTTTACTCCATTTTGGGTTGAATATCAAAAACAGCATAATTAAATTATTTTTTTTTACATTTCATCTCTTTGCGGGTTAGATTAAACACCCGAGATTTTTTAAGTGATTTAATGTTAAATCTTTTAAGAAAGTATCTTCGTTGATATGAAGTATTGCAATAACTCATCAACCCTGAAAATTCAACTTATTTCCATCACCTTGGAAATCGATGCTTTGTTTTATATAAAAAGTTTGCAGAAATAAAACCCAAAGCAATCTATGAAATTGGGTGTTGAATATTGAAAAAGCCTTTTCTGTAAAATGTGTAATTTGTTTACTAAATAATATTTTCTAGAATTCTATTCTATTCTATAATTCTATTCTATAAAAAAACGATTCGAAATTTCATTAGACCTAAGACATATGGCGGAATTCGTAAAAGGAACACAACCACTTTACGGGTTGAATATTGGAAAATCGTGATATTAATTTTTTTATACTTATTTACATGTCAAACCGTAGAAAAAAATTAAATTATAGAGAAATGGCAAAATTTGTGAAAATTCGAAAATTTTCCTTTACATTAACATGTTTCTTGTAGGACCTCCGTACGCCAATAGATATCTACTTATTTTTATTTTTAAATAAAAATGGAAATCTACTCCGCGTAACTCTTGAATAAATTCAAAAGTCATAACTTGAGATACAAGACTGAATTTTCTTGAAAAATTAATATCCCACGCTTTTCTGACTTATCCAATCGTAGTTTCGCAATACTATTAATATTTTCGAGGATTTATTCAAAGTGTAAATGGATTTAAGTGTTAGGGAATGGCATTCTGTTATCACAACATACCTTGGTTGGTTTTCCTGATTATGCGCTTCTTTGAACAAGGAATAACTCATTCAATTTCTTGGGGAACGGATAAAGAAGCACCTTTTTTCATAGTACTTCTTCAAGGGTCTGTGATATTATAAATAAATTGGTTAAACCCTAAGAAAGCCATTGTCATATTATACCATAAATTCTGAATAAGTGCTGCGTAAAGCCATCTGAGAAAATTTTAAGTTCCAATATGAACATTGATTGGCGTTACGTAAAGCCTTACCATCATTATAAGAAACCACTTTAAAATCTCTATATTTCAATTTTCGAAAAACCAATTTACTACCTATATCTAAATTTTGTGTTTTGTTTTAATGAATTGTAAAGGTAGCATGCAGTAGTGATATTTAAGATATATTAAGATCCTTGTACTTCAGGGACTTGTTAATTAAAAATTTAATTTTGTAATTAATTTTCAATTTTGGGAATAAATGAATGAAGTGCATAGTATGCAAAAAAGGAACTATCAATCTATTGTAGGTATTTATTTGATTTTTACTATGTATTTCAAAATCATTGGAATTCCTTTTCTATTTTTTTAATTAATTTATTAAATTTTCTTATGCCGAATAATTTTACCATACTCCAAAGATTTTTATATAGAGATATATATATTTTTTGTATTACTTATATAACGAAATTAAAGTTTTTATGGCATTACAAGCACGCATAATCCACAGAAACATATCAAAGCTTGTTATTAAAACCGATTTTATTTTTTATCATAATTGATAAAAAAAAATATTTGTCACTAGTAAAAATAATTTACATTCCCACAAACAAAAACCGGAAAAAATGTTAGTATTTTTTCTGATTCGAAACGTTAGCAATAATAGGAAATTAGCAATATAAGACCAAATCGAGAAATAAAATTGAAGCATCAAGAAGACAAAGATTTTAGATAAGAATAAAAATAAAATTTTATGTAACAAATTAAAACAAGAAACTTAAAAAATCGCATTAAATTTATTATTAAAACCCAAACAATTAAAAACATTTTATATACTTTAAATATATTATTTATGACAAAATATAATAAAAAAGAAGATTATACCGGCTGAATGGCCGTAGGACTATTTTTCGTATCATCGTCATTTTTGGCCTGTGAATATACAGAATAACACGGCCATAATCGTTTTGAGAATTCGTTTTTGCGTTTTTGTTATTATTATTATTTTTTGGTTTTGTTGTAAGCCATAAAAATTAGGAAAAAAGAAAAAAATATTAGATATCATGTTTGAAATAACGACTAGGTTATTTGAAAAAATCGTTATTAAGATTGTGTTCATATTTTATTTTTATTTTGATTGCACTTTGGAATATACTTTCATTATTTAAGTTTAAAAAAAAAAATAATCATGTGCATTTTATTATTTAACCTAATATGCTACCTTTTGCTATTACAATTAATATGTAATTTATCTAAGTAATTTAATTTTTAATCAAGATACAATTTACAAAGTGTATAAATATATATTGGATTAAGTCACGGTGTTTTTTCTAATTTAATTTAAATACCTAGGTTTATACTCTCGGATTATTTAATTACTTAAAGTTGTTTTTATTTAGAGAAATAAATTATATTTAATTGTTTTTGAACAAAATAAACTTCCTAGAAATAAATTTCGTTCATTTTTGTACGTTCTTTATAGGCATTTTACGAATTTTAGCTAATATACAAATTCAGTAGAGAAAAGAAAGAAAGTAAAATTAAGACTGAACGAAAATTTTTTTTGTATAGAGTGCTTCAAAAAGAGGAGTGATATGTTCAGCTATAAGATTGTTTTTAAGTTCTTTTCGAAACAATAAATTCAGAAAAATAATTAGATTAAATGAGTTTTTCCATCGTTCCTTTTTTAAATTAAAAGCTTAACTAACGAAATACGGTGTTTTTATTGCGAACTAATTTACGTGAAAAGGTGACGGCCGGTAAATATGTGAAGACATTTAACATTTTTTTTAAGAAAATATGGGAAGAAAATGGGGATATTAGGGACCGTACACATACTACGTCACGCAAATTTAAACTATTTTGGAGCCCCCCTCCCCCGTTGTCACACTTTGTCGCAAAATGTCATCCTCCCCTTTCTGTTGTGACGTCACAAGGTTTAGTATATTTCAAAAATAAACACACGAAGTAGAGCTAATATTCATCTGTTTTATTTCAAATAAATGAAAAAAAATTCATAATATTCATAAATCATAGGTGAGTAATTTGAAAAGTTCCGTTCCGATTTTGTTACGTCACATCTTTCAGATGCTTCCCTTCCCCTATGTCACACTTTGTCACATTTTTGAAACCACCCCCTACCCCTTTGCGTGTGACGTAGTATGTGTACGGTCCCTTATGTAAAAGGTCCGAAGAAGTAAAAACCGGAACTGGAAGACATCATCAGACTAGAAGATATGACGAAATTCGTGAAAACGCATTTACACAACCTTTTTGTTGCAAAAGGTTAAAAACACCTACCTGTGAAAATCCATACAGTCCTATCATATTCAATTGTGAGATGAATTTCGAAAACTCATAATTGGTGTAATAATTTCTTGGCAATTAGGGACCGTTCACATACTACGTCACACGGAAAGGGGTAGAAGGGTGGTTGCAAAAATGTGACAAAGTTTGATAAAGTGTGACATAGGGGAAGGGGGGCGTCTGAAAGATGTGACGTAACAAAATCGGAACGGAACTTTTCAAATTAATATCATAATAATTTACTAACAACCCTGCATAATACCATATATTTATATGTAACAAAATCTCAATCATGAGTCACGACAAACCAATATTCTTTTGTTTTATCCTTTTGCAGTTAACTGAACCCTGAAGTAGCTATTTGCGTCAAATTCTCTAATCTAGTCTACTATATGGTAAAAGTTACAAAAAAAGGCATAAAAACTGCAGTGATGTTGTTATTTTGTATGTAAATTTTCTAGCCTGCTCTGATCTAGATAAGCTCGCAAAAAAACTCACCTATTATTTATGAATTTTTTTTTTCATTTATTTTAAATAAAACATGAATATTAGCTCTACTTCGTGTGTTTATTTTTGAAACACACTAAACCTTGTGACGTCACAGCGGAGGGGGGATGATGACATTTTGCGACGTGTGAAGTGAAACTAATTTGAGATCTGATAACATCTGATTATTCAACCCTTTAAGAGTCCCTCGGTATTAAATATCAAAAGATACTGAAATCAGTACGTGGGTGATTGTATAGGAAGTTCTTGGAAAACAAAAACCCTTGGATATCTTATCAAACCATAAGAAAACGTTTTCAACCCTTGTATACCCTCTTAGGGGTTGAAAACCAAAAAATCCTTCGAACAAGTTGTAGTTTATTATAAAAAACACGAGTAATTCTTCTTCGATATCGTATCAGATCTGACGGATATGACAGAATTCGTAAAAATGTATAGAACTCGTTAACAATGTTAGATATCCCTAAAGTGGTTGTTGTTGTTGTTTGAAGCGGGGGAAGATATGCCACAGCGCAGCACTTAAACAATGATTACCCATTGCACTCAAGTCCCCCAGTCTCTACTCGAACTTTTAGAGTCGCGCCTTCTCGTCGCTATCAAAACATTAAATATTTTTGGATCCCTCAAGAATGGTTGTTGAAACAAAAAAAAAATACTAAAATAAAGTGATTATATGAAAAATCTGAGAAAGGGGGATGATTTTTTATTTTCCTTTGTTATACACACAATTGCTCAAAGCAACAGAGGATTTAATTTTTTTTGTAGTACATACTAGGATACCACATATAGAAACAATATTTTTCATTTAAGCCTCAAAACAGATTTACGTTGGGTTGGAAAATATTTGTAGATATTTAAATCATAAAACCACTAAGAATAATTTCATATTAAAAGAAGCGGTACTGACTTGGACAAATCTAAAATAATTTTGTTCCTTATGTTTTCAAAGTTTGTACTTTCATCTCCAAAATACACTGCTTAATAGCAAAATTACATTCTTAAGGAAGATGGAAAAATTCGTTTTCAATTTAAAAAAAGACTCACTTTTGTTGTAGCATCGTACAGCTTATACTAAATAAATATTTTGTAATATTAATATAACCTCGTTGAATTTTTATTTATTTTTCATAAATACGAATATTTTCAGGACAATATTTATTTATTATAACAATTTTGAATTAAAAAACAATATTTATAAAAATTATAATTCTAACACAGATCATTTTCCAACAAAATTATTATGATATTTGTTTCGGTCCAAAACATCTATACGATTATTATATGTATATAAACGACGCTATTCATTATAACATGGGACTGGGGGTAGTCTACACATATATATAATATATTTTATTTAATCCTCCAACATACGTGTAACTTATTTACTATACGAAATAATTTTTTTCAGTAATTTTTCTAAATAAAATTTGTTTATATTTTGCAATAAACAAATTTTTGATTTTTTTTACAACTCAATTAATTTAAAATTATTTTTTACTAAAGAATAATTTTAAATTTTTTTTGAATTGCATAGTTTTTATAATTACATGCATTAAATTGTAGAATAAAGTTTTTAATACATACCGGCAACCCCGATTCGATTTGACCGAAACGTGTATTACGCCAGGATTCCAATATCAGAATACCAGCGTAAATTTTTCCAACAGTTAATTTTCCCTTATTGAGCTGATCATTACGTGGTATCAGCAAATCTAACATTTTCTTGGCTTGTAATGGCCATATATGTTGTATAGTTTCACGTAATTCTTCATCCGCTTGATCCATTTCTTCAGCTGTATTTTATGATGCGATAAATTTTATTATAGAATAATTGGATAAAATAAATTTAGAATAGGTTTTTTTTGTGCTTTTTTATTATTGATCTCATTATGTGAAGTATTAGTTAAGAAAGTAGGAGATCACAAATCACAACATAAAATAAAGTGAGGAAAGTCTGTCACAACGTTTGTGATGTTTTAAAACTATGTTCCCCAAAATACACATATATGATCTATTACATTAAAAAAAATGTTTGAAAAATTAAAAAAAAAATATTTACACTTCCCAAAATATTTGAAAAAAAAGACTGCAATACTATAACCACTAATATTAGTATTGGACTGTAGGTGAAGTACTGAACAACTGAACTCATATTTAGGTATGTTCTGGTTAGACGGTAAAAATATAGGAAAGATAAGATACCAGACACAATGCCTTTTCGACTATTGAACGAAGAAGGACAATTCTTGTCCTTGAGGATATAAACATTTATAAGATTTCTGTCTTCTAGGGTTCTCATATGATCACGAATTGTAAAGACTTATCTTGAGAAGGTGAGAAGTTTGGTTCATTCACAAACCTTCCTTCTTAGCCCAAACTGAAACTTCAAATTTTTACTTTAAAGCAATATTTAACTCTCAGATCATGAGTTTTCTGTTAGTAGTGGAATATACGTATTTGTAACCATGGAGTTCAATAGCTTTTATGGAAATTATTCCGCTTTTTAAAAAAATCTTGGCTAATCAGTCTCTAGTATTCGATACTGGAAGAATAATGTACACATTTTTCAATGAATCTTGAATGGCAGCTATAAGAAAACCATTACAATTTTTTTCAATAATATTTATTAAACATATACATAAGTCAAAACACTTTTAAAAAAAATCTGTCAAAAAACTAATTTATAGTTTGCGCCTTGAAGTTATCAGTCAATGTTCATGAAAACGAGTTTTGACCATTACATTCAGCTTGAAACTTTACAGTTTATTTAAAACTGATTTTCATAAGAAGTCGATTTCTTAAACACACAATTTCTTGTATAGAATGCCTTCAGATATATGAATACACAATTTTGTCAACGACTTTTGCGTTTCGGTTGAATGCGAGAAACGTTAATCAGACTTTTAAGTTTTATGAATTTATGGCTTAACAGTGCAATTTTACATATTTTACAGGGATTAGTAGTGAACAACATCTCTTTTACTGCGACCGGTGGTTAAGAATTTGTGACCACACAGTAGTTCAACAATTTGCCTACGGTTATATCAGCACCGTCATGATTTATTCACCAGTTTTTCGAACTCAACTCTGGGCAGAACTTTATTATTTTTCGGGACAAAGAAAAGTCAACAACTTTTCACCTCCATAATGTACTGTGCCAAATTCCAGGACGCGGTTAAAGTTGAATTATTGCAGTGTTTGCTTTGAGACAAGAAAGATCACTTGTGAAATTAATTGTGTATGTCAAAGAAATAACCTTTAACCTTCATTAGTTGTTCTTCATAAAAATAAAATGTACTGTCCTATTCATACGTAATCAGACCTAAACATATAGCCAAATTCAAAGGCTCTTTTATGGGAAGAATATTTAAGAATTCTGAAATTGATTTCTAAGCGTAAGTCTGTTGGAAGGATATGAAAGAATTCGCGGCAACTTCAATCAATCAAATTCCACTCCATTTCAGAATACAACTTATACAATCTTGAAAACAGTTTCAATACTTTTATAGCGGATGAAAAATAATTTTATATTTCAGAAGAGTTAAGAGAAATATCAAATTCGTAAATTTTAATGGTTATCTATAACTGTGCTTCTCACTCACATTCAAATTAATGTTTTTATTCGTTCTTCCACTTTTACAATTTTAGAGTTTTATGTCTTCATAACTTCTAAATTTCTAAATTTAATTTTTAAACTAACACCTTGTATACTCCAAAATTTTAATTAATCCTCGCATGAATTTGTCAGTTGGCGTAAAACTAACAGACGGGTATTAAGATCTAATATCCTTTAAACATTTAAAGTTCATAATAGTACATTTTTTACAATATCAGATCCTTCAGAAATACTCTATTGTATTTGAAAAATGTTAAAGTAAAAAATGGAACAATTCTATAAACCATTTCACAGAACTTGGGTTTCTGATGTTTTAAGTTATTGTGTAATATTGAGGGAAGTGAACAGTTAATCCATAAAAAAGAAATACGTTTAATTTAAAATAAATTTGTCAGCATCCCTGGAAAACATTTTTACATTTAAAAGCAATTTTAAAATAACGAATTACTCATAAGCATTGAAATTAAAACAGAAATAAAAAGTTTCGCAAAATAAAAGCAAATAAAGAACATTAAAATCTAATCTATGAAAACTAATTCTACACAAGAATTTGCAAAACAAAAAAGAAATTAAGCAAACATTTTTCACACTTACCCGATCTCATTTTAATACTAAGATTTTCCCGAATCAATGCGAACAGTGTCGATGTAAAATTCACTTTTCCATCCTGATCCAAAGGCATATTCATACGTATTAATTTTTTGTAGGCGAGGCGATTAGGACATTTGTTACCGAACCCCAACGGTGGATCCATATTTTTTAACATATCATACATTTCGGAATAATGAATTTTACCCCTAGAAATATGTTATATTTTTTTTAAAAAAAAGAAAATTGGAAAAAATAAATAAATTAATATCAGTATCAGTGTTGTAAGTTTTTTTTTTCAATTCCATTTTTGTGCTTTTTTTACAGAGTAGCACAGCTACTCTGTTAATTATTAAGAAAATTTTTTTATAACACAACGATTATAGTACTCAATAGCAATACAATTATAGACAGAAGGAAAATAATTAGCAAAAGTTATTTACGTACAGACTGCTACATACAAATAAATGTGAAGTAGATAATTTTGAAGAACATTCTAATTAGTATTTTAAATTAAGATGTGGTGTAGAAAATAGTGTTAATTTTTTTTTTACGTGAAGGCATTTTTTTGATAAATTAACAACTTTCTAGCAATATGAGACAAATACGATCAAATAATAATCAAAGTAATATTCAGTTGATTCAAGTTCACAAACAGACGACACTTAATACAAAAAAGAAAATAATTACATTGAAAAGAATACAATCGAAATGATTGGACAATTCTATTTTTAATGTTATTCCTGAAATACAACGTCAGTTCAAATAGTTCATAAAGCAAAATAATTTAATTTTTATTTAATAATGAACATTTCGAAAAAATAAATAAATCAAAATTAAATTATTAGTTTGAATATAATCTTATATCGAATTTTAAAAATTTTGATATAAAATGAAAGTGTTAGAAAATCTTTGACATAAAACTGGAAAAATAAATTAAAATTTATTAATCGAAATAGTTTTGTAAAAATTTGAAAAAATAATAGTTTTTTTTTTAAAATATTATGTTCAAATATGATAAGCATCTTAATAAATTGAAAAATATGTGATTTTATTTTGAAAAAGAGTTTAGTTGTAATATAAGAATATTAATTAAGATTAAATTAAGAGAATTAAGAAAAATTTTGTATTTTATTTTGAAATAAATATTAAACCAATAAAACTGAGTATAACTCAATTTTCTTCTAGAAATTCATACACAGCTTTTCAAAAATATTTGTTTATAACTAAATTTCTTCGGCTAGTATGTTGTCTTTCGATTTAGTCCTGATTTTTAGCATTGAGTGGTATTAGAATTAGATCAACAAGCGAAGTATCATTGGTATCACAGTGGCTGGTGTAGTCTGAAATGTTGTTGATTACAACATCTTGTGATATTTGTACGAAGAAAGTACGTTATTAAGTTTATTCTGGAGATGAATTTTAAATGCAAATACTGTGTTAGAAACTATTTTCATTCAAAGTTTGTGAACAGTTCATTGAAAAATATGTTATCTCTTGAAAGAAATCCTTCATCTGACCACAATTTTTGGTCGAGAAGTCTGAAAATGCTGGTAATATACAGTTTTAACACTATCCAATCAGGTATACATTTTTGCTAAGCTTTAAAGCAACTTTTCTTTGGTGCTCAAAATTTTATAATTCGAATTTACCCCAGGAGGTGTAAGGTACTGCTGAAACCAGCAGAGAAAAATACAACTTTGATTTATAAAAAATCTTCTCCGATAATCTGAACACACCGGAATTTTGCGATGAGCACATGTATTATAAACACGGCGGACATACTGACATTTTTTTTTGCTTTTTTTGGGTCTACGAGTATTAGTTCTAAAACGTGAAAATACAAAATTGCAGGGTAGCAAATTTTTAGGTTGATAACAATACTTTATTATTAAAAATAATACAGTTAAAACTATGCCAATTGACGGACCGTGTATTTGCCCATGTTGAAAATGTAACATTTTAACTCTAAAGTGTTTCTTCTATAACCATTTCACGTAAACCAACTAATTTTAGGAATTCATTTTTTTAATTAAAAATGATTTTAGTTTATAATAAAATACAAAAAAAATCCAAACTTTTTCGCAAACAACTTGTCCAACCATTTCATGCTAATTGACGATTTCCAGATATATTAGCTCCAATGGTTTATTAAAATTGCAAAATAAACAATTTTAATAATCTTTCAGATTTATTAATATCAAGAATTCGTGCAATAAAATTATAAAACAAATAAAAAGAAGTATAATAATTAATTTTCCATATTATATTAAATATAATAATATTAAATTGATAATTACGTCGCATTTGGATCATATTCAGCCCATATCCGAACGAATTCGTCCAAATGATGGGCGCCCAATATACTCGAGTCTCGCGTTAAATAATCGAAATTATCCATAATGACGGCAACGAACAAGTTCAACATTAGAAATGAACAGAAAAATATGAATGAAACAAAATAGGCATATGCCAGTGTCGAACCGCAGGTTTCATTAATCGGTTTATTCGCTCGTGGATCACATGGTTTCCCTTTGAGGCACGCCAGCATAATGTTCGGCCACGCCTCGCCTGTGGCGCATCTGTGTTAGTTTAATGTGTGATTGTGTGTGGAGTAGAGTCGAGTAGAGCAGAGTAGAGCAGAGTTTGTATAATTTTATTTCCAATTCAACGTGTGGATCGATAGATGAACGTCGTGGGGAAAAGAGAGAGAAAAATACGTTATTAAATTGTTATTTGAAAATGTACAATAATATTTTTATTGTTAGTTTTTATCAACCAAATTAGACAATAATTATTCGTTGTTCGCTCATAATTTGTTTAATTCTTTTCTAATTTTAAGAAATTAAAATTTTTTACTTATTCTCTGCCCGAATTTTCATTGCATTAACGTAATAATTGAAATACTGACGAATATATATAAAAAAAATTATTATTAAAAAAATAATAAAGTAATAGTGGAAGAAATTGTCTAATTTGGCGAGTTTTTTAGATCTCAGAAAGAATTTTAAAATGATTTCTAGTTATTTAATCTATTTTCTATAAATATTATAATATTGCTTTTGTAAATACATTAAAAAAATGATTTTCATTGAAACATAATAACATATATCACATTTAAATTTCTTTCTTTTTAATAAAAATTTATTTTATTCTAGTAGATAAAATAGTGCAATAGTTTAAAATTAACAAAACAAACAAAAAATTTCAATTTTGAAATAGATTTGGCCTCGCAAGCCCTATTTTATATATAAAAAAAACACGAAAACGAGGTAACCTGAGAGCTCCTGATGACCACTCACTTGCATTTTACGCATGCGGAAAGATTTTGGGTTACAAGTGAGGTCTCCGACCAAAAATAGCTGGATGTATACAGCCATAATAAGACCAATCTTAACTGATCAAATTTAAAAAAATAGAGGACGAAAAATTTCACAGCAGAATTTTTTTTTTTAAATTTCATATCAAAATAATTAAGATTGAAGTGAAAAAAACCAGGTCTAAAACTATTTTAATTTTTTATCGGGCTTTGGAGATATTGCACAATTCGTGAAAGAGTTCAACCTGTTTTCACAGCCAGAAGGTTGAATATCGAAAAAACAAATTTTTATGCGATAATTCAAAACATATGGGGAAGTAAAATAAACTTTTTAACATTACGGCAGTTTAGAGGTTGCCGGAAACATGTTCCACCCCGTTACGACATTTATTTATTTAAATCTCGAATCTTGCGATTCTATAAGTAGTCCAAGGCCTTTGGGATTGCTTTCAATTTTCGATTACCTGCGCAACGAAATAGTCGTTCAATAGTTGTATTACAATTTTTTGATCTAATTCCAAAATTTTATTTCAAACTTTTGCACTATTTTCCATTTTATTTTATCATAAAATCTTAAATTGGTTATTGTAAATATGTTTGCAAAAAACAAAATCAAATTAAGATTTTTAGTATTCCATTTCTATTTCTAATTTTTGTTTTATAATTTATCAACCAATTATCTTTTGCATAATTTTATTGCATTTTTTTACTGTAAGTTTTTATACGTCTTGTATTAAAATTTAATATCTAACTAAAAACTCAAAACGCAACTGTTCAACATCTAAAGGGAATCGGTTTTGTAGTTAAACTTTATTGACAGTACCAATATATTTGAATTAGTACATTTTTTCATTTTTCATCGATATGATTAGTACGAGTATGTAACTATAAAATAATCTAAATGCTCGTTATTTTATATACTTTCAACTAGACTAACTATTGAACTAATTTAATTAATTAATAACACTGGTGAAACAAACAAATAGCAACAATATTTAATGCAAGTTCAGGTTTTATAACTGATAGTAAGATAATTATATTTGTATGAAATATATTTATATTTAACAAAAAGAAAAAAAAATCAAAATTCATAAATAAATTCATATTTTTTTTTTGGAAATAGAATTACTATAAAAAAAAAGAATAACAAATCATGTAACTTGTATCTACAATCGAACAATAATACATACTAAGAAAAATTATATATTTTTAATAGCTGCTTCTACGATTAAGTCGCTTGTAGCTAGTTAAAAAAATTTAAACTCTAGTTTTTTCGAGTATTGTCTCGAACTCAATGGTTTTGTCCAGAGTTTTGTGTTGGTGATTGTGAATGTTGTTTTGTGCTTTCTAGGCAAAAAAAAAAAATCATGTTTTTTCTTATTGATGTTTCTAATATTAAAGTTTTTTCTGTTTTTATAATAAAAAAAACTTTCGTTTTTCCAAACAAAAAATAAAACTACCGAGAAACAAGAACTGAAAAACAGAAGACACAATCAAAAACTGAAGTACAACCAAGGACAGAAATAAATTGGAATGATGTGTTGATTTGCATTCTTCTTATTCCAAAGTAGATAGTCGGTTTTTTTTATAGTTTTAAAACATTTTTTAGTATTTCTAATTTTTATTGGTTTTCGGCTGTAAAGATTTTACTAAAATCGATTATTCCTAGAGAGAAAGTTGTAGAATATTCTTTTCTATTTCAAAATTCATTATTCTAATCATGTTCTATTAAACAAATTAATTATCATCTAATTTCTCTATGAAAAATTTTATTCTAGATTTCCAATAGGTTGGTCTATGACCAAACACTTGAATCAAAACTTTTGATTTTCTAAAAAAAAAATTAATAAATAAATTGAATTTATAACAATAGAAACTATTTTTCAATTCTGCTAAAAAAATATTCTTATTTTAAAAGAAATTTTGAGCTCTATATTTTTGCGAAAATTTTAATATATGTTTATAATTTTTTTTTAATTTATATGGGCCCGTAGTAATAGAAATTCCTATTTTTAAATAGTACCTACCTGAAAAGTAACATTAATCCTTGTACAAAGGAACGGAAGTTGTTGTGTCTGCTTATGGCACTTTCCGATGTAAGTGCAATATTCCCAAATACCTAATTTTTGTATGGTTGATTGATTTGTTTTTTGATTTTTGTTTTGAATTTTTTTTTTTGGATTTTTGAATATTTGAATTTGATAAATATTTTTTTTTTAATTTGAAAATTATACAAATCAGAATAAAATTAAAGTATAAGTTTCAAGTTTAAAAATAATTCAAAAGTGTAGCGAATAATAAAAAAAATTTAATTGTTTATTTTATTCGAACAAATAAGCGAAATAATAACTAAAGAGAAAATACTATTTATAATTTTTTCATTTGAATGTTTTTCTTGGTTTTATGTGATTTTGTGTCTTGATATAATTTTGTATTTTGGTCAAAAATACGTTTTGTTTGTTCATAGAAGCAAAATTTAATATATACGTACAATACAGTAATTGAATACAACCCGATAAAATACAAACAACTTTTTATATAAATTGTAATCATAATCATAATGTCTAAAAGGGTCAACTTTACTTTGAACTAAATTTTTAGAATGATTAAGATGTTCACCGGAATTTTGTTTCTAAAAATTGAATTGGGAGCTGTTAGGTAGTGGCATGACGTGAATTTCAGCAATGTTGTCAGATTCCGATATTAATCAAATCAAGTCCCAGGAATAATAACAATATTTGTACTGAATTTTGTTTTGATCCGAATCGGACGGAAGGAAGATAGTATTCGATAAAAAAATTATTTCACCGGAGAGGACTACTGCCTTTCATTACTATGACGAAGTATTCTACCAGGCTCCACGCACAGGGCTATGTGCTGTGAAATTCTTGAAGAGGAGTGCGAATCGGATTGGATGGAATCTAGGCATATCAAGAAGTACAGCACTCTCTATCCTCAGCTACAATAAATCTAAGAAAATCTTGTTTTTCCTTCTTCATGTTCCTTGAGAGTACTTGAGCAAAATCCACCAGTGTGTCTAGTGACATCACAACATAATTCACTAGGTGCATACTAGTAATACCGCATTCAGACAAAAAGGCCCAGATTGCTTAGTCTTATACGTGTAGGACTTGAACAATTCTTACTGATTGCAGAATTTAGGACGATTATTCACAGAGTCATTCGGGATAAAGGCTTTCACAACTGTTAAGATGCAGGAAAAAGTTGGTAGTGTGAAATGCAATTCATGCTCTTAATTGAACAACAAATGGTGAAAATAGTTAACTTAAGGATCACCCAAGCGATTCACTTGCGAATAACACTCATCATATATGAATTAAAATATAATAGTTAGTAATTCACATGCCATGTTCTAAGTTTTTTTGAATATATTTGGGGGTTTGATTTGGTTTGCTATGTGGTTTTTTGAATTCACTAGAATCGCACGAAGTTCATTTAGAATGTACAGTATGGCGAACGGTGTATTCAATGCAACAAGTACATTAAGTTTAAAAAAAATGTTGCACTCAAATGCTTCACATAAGATTCACCTAGAGGTTTGTCTTAAGGTTCACATAAGCGATTCACTAACAAATAATGCTTCGATGAATCGCAAGTAATTCAGTGGCGAAGCTCAAAGTGTTTGGTTTCGTTTTCCACATTCAGAATGTACGTACCTAAAGCGATCGCTGTATACAAGGCAGCCGCCTAACATAACCTAACTGAATCAATAATTATCCATTTCGAATTTTTAAATTTCTGGTAATAAGCGCAAATAAAAATATAGCAAATTCAAAAAAAATCACTCAATATAATATAAAATTAATTTTTGAAAAATAAAGTAACTTAGTGAAAATGAAAGAAACTCCAGTGAACATTTCAACATCCCTCCATTACCTAATCTGATTTATAAACTCTTACAACTGAATTTTAGTAATAATCACTAAAACAAAATACAAAAACAAACTATACCATAAAAAAATCAAGTTTACAAAATACGAAAATAAAGAAATCACAAAAAATAACGAACAACCGCGAACATGCGTTTCATTTTTCTTTTACAGAACAAAATTATGTACAAGAATAAATGTAACCAAAAATAAAATAAATAATTTGAAAAATAAATCTATTCAAAAAAGTCTTGAACGTTTCGAAATAATTCGTTTTTTTATTGGGGTTGAGGGGGTGCGATTCAATAACGTAAGTCACAGAAGAATGAAAAAAAATTTGAAAATGGTAACAGGTAAATAAATTATAACCAACACACACCTAAAACTAAAAGTGGGATATCAATAAATCAAATAAAACACGAAACGAATTACAAATTTCTTCTACAAATATTGGCAACATTTGAACTACATTGAATTATGTTTAGAAGCATGGATTTTGTTCTTTTCAAAAATTTTAGTGCCGGCTAGCGATGAAATGCGTATATTTCTTCCCCGTTTCAATATTATGCGTGAATTAGGCCAATTGGAATTGTTTTACATTGCAGGGTAAATTTAATTCGAATTCTAATTGATCCGGAATTCAAATAATTATTTACATGTTGATGGCAATTAAATAGTCGGAAAGATTTAATATATTTGTGTCAAAATTTATTGCCAAAATTTTTTTTTATATTCTGACAATCAAAATTATTTATAAGTAAAATTTAATTGCAATCAAACCATTAGAAAGTTATATATTTGCATTTAATTGTTAATATTACCTAAATAATGCAACAATACTTTTGATTTTGTCCAACTTTTCAACAAAAATTCTTCTTTTTTATAATATATACAACATAAATCGAACAAAATAGTAACTTAATATTTGTTTTGTTGTAAATAGCATTTAGATACGCAAAACTGAAAATTTTTATGTGGTTTTGAGAATGAGCGACAGAGACTTTTACTCAACTTGTAAACAGAATAGTAATTCAACGATCGCCAAAAAGAAAAACAATTGTGAAAATTCATTATTGTGATTCTTTTCTTTGATTTTTTTTTGTTTTAAAAAAATATCTCAAAACTTTCAAAATACTATTTGTTTTCTTTATATTTTTAATTTAATTTATTAGGTAGTTTTTTTTGGTGTTAATAATTGCAATTATCTAACGATTTTTACCGAAAAAGCAGCAGCAGCCCTCCAAAGAATGTTTGAAAATTATTATGCCGGTTGAGCTGAGCATCCGGATCATACTTTATATTGCCAAAAACCTTAATTTTTTATATATATTTATGTATTTTATATTAAAAATAAAATTTGAATAATAATATTGATTTTAATAAAGAAATAATACGAAATTGAAGGAAACTATGAGGAAATAATAAGAAAATTGACGAAAAGTTAAATTAAAAAAGAAAATTGAAATGTTAAATAATAACTTCTAAGAGCTGGTAATCACTCGGTTTAGAAAATTTTCTTGTTAGTTCGGTTAGTTCATTTTTTTTTTTAATTTATCTCTAAAAGACTAGTCTCTAAAAAAAAGAAAGTTATTTAGTGAGTATGTTAAGAAAAATGCTTTCCTTCTAATAAGGTAGACAAAACATCAAAAAATAAAACATTTATCTTAACATTGAAATCTTATTTGGATTAACGAAAAAATTTGACCCTTTTAATAAATATTCATTTTATTTTTTTTTTTTTTTTTAAAGAAAAAGCTATTTGGTTAAAACCAAATTATTTAATTTTAATTATAAAAATCAATCACAACCAATTTGCTAATACATATCTTATTTATTTAAAAAAAAAATATTTAAGAAAAGAAATTAAAAATAAAGGAAAAGAAATAAATAAAATTAATGTGATTATTAAAAAAAGAAGAATTCAAAAGTAGAATAAATAATAAGAGTACGTTAACTTTCAAGAAAATGAAAATATTAAAAGTATTTTTTGTTATTTTTTTATTCAAAAAAGTTATTAAGTTTGAAAATTTTCGATACATACCTGCATGCCAATAATGGCATAAATAAAAAATAACATGGCAATCAGCAAGCATACGTATGGCAGCGCTTTAAATGATTGTACAAAAGTCCAAAGTAATATTCGTATCGTGTAGCCTTGACGAAGCAGCTTTATCAGACGAGCGGCACGAAATAACCGCAGGAATCCGACATTTATTGAGTTTGACTATGAAAAAATAACGTAAAGAAAATAGTCGAAATTTTTCGTGTTAGTTGATATCGGTAAGTTTCAGTGTTAGAGAGTTTTTATTGAAGGAGATTAGACCTTCATAATTTTTTTTATTCTATACTAAATTAGAGTATAATATGTGAATAATTTGTTTATTATAGTTATGTACCTAGACTAGTTATCGAAAAAGTTTTATTCTAGAAATTCTACTAAAATATTTTTTTTCACAAAAATTAATGGCTCCATGATTCTTTTGAAACTGAGATGAAAAGTCCGATCAGAGAGTTTAAAATTATTCAAATCTTCATGGTGGGTTAACGGCTTCAGTGACAGATATTAACCATACCAACCCTTTTTACCAAAAAGGCAATAATGTGAGAGATAGTGCTCCAAAATGCGGTAAATTGTATAAGTGGAGTAGTACTGGAAAGTGTATAAGAAATCGTCACTCGAGCGGAATTTCAGAGCAACTATTTAATCTATTTTCGACCCTAGTGGGCAATTTGGAGCACTAACAAAATTCTGTCATCAGAAAGTTATTTAATATTGAACATAGGTCTGTGTCTGTGCTAAAATTTAGTACAGTCTAGAAAAATTTCTTGTATGTGTACAGTAATCACCCCTGAATTTTTGAAAACAATACTGAACTAGAAAATAAGTTTTTTTGTGAATAAGGGATTGCATTCCTACCTTCCTACACTCACCTGGCATTCATTATTCTTGCTGTCATTTAACTCAGTACATATTATATAAAAAGGTGTTGAGTGAAAAATCAATTCGAAACATAAAGAAAGCTAACAGATAAGTCAAAATTGGTTTTAACGCTTACAACCCCTTCACATACCTTATTGAGATGAATTAAAAATATGAAAAAAACAACAAAGCCATGGGTCTGAAAAGCTTGTGGAACATGACCGAAGATAAATGAAAAAATTCGTATATACATATTTTACTAAACATTTTTTGAACTGCAATTTAAAATTTTTGTGTGCTTTTAAAGTCTTTTTACTCAACTTTCCAGCATGAGCCGATCCCGAGGAAGAAAAAACACCCCGAAACCATTCTAATCCTCTAAAAATTATATTTTTTTATAACTTGTCACTTAGAGAACTTTTCGTAAATACCAAGTTTCAAATGTCTACCTTGAGCAGCCCGCATGAAATTCATATCCCTATATTTTTCTGTTCACTAGCCCCCCCCCCCCCCAAATTGAATCTACGGTCCAACTTGTAGTGTAATTTCTAAGATTTTTTCTTGAATAGTTTATTTTAATTTTATTTTCTCCCTAAAAAACTAAAATGTTTTGCTAGAAACACTCGCGCTCTTCCCTTGATACTTCACCCTTTGACAAGGCACTATTGAAAGAGTTGATCCAAACCAGGGTTTGTAAGATATCAGCCAACCAAGGTGATTGCGTACAGCATATACAACTTATAGATAGACCTTTTGTTTTCCTTTTTATTTGGATTACATTCCCTTAAGTATGAAAATTGAAAATTTAGGAGTTGAATTTTTTTAATGAAACTCACATCAGTCACATCACTAAGTTATTAAAAAACTGTAAAGTAAATTACTATTACATGTATAAATGGTTTAATTTATTTTGTTTTGGAGAGAATTGGTCTCGCCTTCCTCAATCGTGGAGCCATTAAATTATTGCTATTAGTTTCTATAAAATACAAATTTTTTTAATCAAAAATTTTACATTATTCTGCTTATAAATTATCTAATTAAAAAAAATGTTTTAAGGAAAACACTACAGAGAAACTAAAAATAAATAAACAATTTAAAAAATAAAAAAATAGAAACTAATAAACGATGCTTTCATTTAGTATTATTTCATAATTACAATGTTTTGTAATTACTTTTTTTTATTTTTGTCTAAAAAAAAGATAGATAATTTCAAAATTAGTTAAGTTTAATATCTAAGTTAGATTTTTTTGGCTTCAACTCTATTTTGAAGTTTACTGTACTTAGTAATTAAAAGCGCATTTCCTAAGACTTATTTCTAAAATATAAAATATCTAAAAAGTAAAAATTGTAGAGATAGATAGCAGCTAGGATAGTTATAAATTGGATTTATTCTTAGTTTAGCAACATTTTATTTAAGTACACGTTTGTAAGTAGTACACTGCCAAAGAAAGAGTCTAACTAGAATAATTCCATAGAAGAAGAATACAATTTTAGTCTAGAAAAACGTCGGATGGGAACGAAATTAATTACACACCAGTTTACATGTAGCTTTTACGAGTACGAATAATTATAATAATAACGTTTATATTTTTTGCAAAATTTATAAACTTCAACACACACAATCTACTAGCACGTTTATTTTTTAAAATATAATATTTATGTATTTTTGTACGTATTGTTTTTTTTTAAATATTGTACTGAGCATCTACTGTAGTAATTTTAATTTAATAATATAATTTGATAATTTATGTTTGTTTTGTTTTTCGTTGTACTTACATCCTCCTGTTGTTGTGAGTATTTGCATTTTGGATATGTTCAGTTTTGATTTTGATATTGTAAAATTTTTTTGATACAATGTTTAATGTTTTTGTAATAGATTATTTTTTTTGAGTATTGAAGTTGTGATGGTGTGTTGACGTCAATCGCAATCGCATTCATTTTATTTATTGAATTTTTCGGATATGAGATATAAGATGTAGGTATCGGAAGTTACGCATTCATAGGCCGATATTAATTTTTTTTGGGGGAACAAACAGGCCATCATCAAAAAATTAGAATATATATAAAAAAAAGAAAATATAAATTAGAAATTTTGTTTGGTAATTTAGTAAAGTTCACAGAGGCTACACAATGTTTTTTAACACAAATTGGGAATTTTCACTGAACAATTACATTAAAGGGAAAGGCTAGTCTAGTAGCAGAAACTATCTATGGGTTAAATTAAATTTTAATACCTAGGAAGCAAGTTAAATATTGGTGGGAAACCTGATATCTAGTCTATGAATTACGGCTATATTTATGGAACTTAAAATGTTTATGGTAATGTCTTATGTTGATAAATTCGAGTGATATGATGTTAATTTCATTGCAATGTATTTAGAATAGTAAAAACTAATTTATATGTTGTTGTGAACATGTGAATAAAAGTAGCTAATGTTAGTATTAATTTTCCTTTGTAATTTTCTAATATAAGAAAAGCTGATATATAATTCGAAAATAATAATTTAAAGAGGATGTATGTATGCATGTGGGTGGGTATGTTCCCAATAGACTCCTAATCCGTTGAACCGATAAAAACAAAAGTTTTTTTTAACATTTTTCAAATTTTTTCGCGATTCTAGTACCCTTGTGCTCTAATGGGATGTTTGCGCTTTCCTATACTATTCATCCGATTATGATAAAACTTCGCTGATATATTGGGCACACGCCAGCGAAGGTTTCTGCGTTAACAAAATCATTTTACAATTGGTGGTACTTGAGTTATTTCAACATTTAAGAGTATTTCAAATGATTTAGCGGCAGTTCGTTTGTTTTCGGTGCATTAGTTTCATTCCTATTACTAAATGGTAAAGTTGGATATGGATGGTGGATAGAGGATAGTGGCTGGAAGATGAAGGATGCTGGATAGAGGATGAAGGTTGGTGGACGGTAGATGGTAGATGAAGGATGGTGGATGGTGAATAGAGGATGGTCGATGGTGGATGAAGGATGGAGGATGGTGGGTGGAGGATGGTAAATAGAGGATGGAGGATAGAAGATTGAGGATGGTGGATGGTGAATAGATGATGGTAGATAGAGGATGGGGGACGGTAGATATAGGATGGTAGATGATGGATATAAGATGATGGATAGAGGATGGATGGATGAAGGACGGTAGATAGAGGATAGAGAATGGAAATTGGAGGATGGTGGATGGTTCAAAGAGGATGATGGATGGAGGTTGAATATATGGTGGATGGGGAATGGAGGATTTTAGATGGAGGATGGCGGATGAAGATGAATGATGAATGATGAATGATGAATGATGGAGGATGGTGGATGATGAATGGTGGATGGAGGATGGTTGATAGAAAATGGTGGAAAGAGGATGGTCGATGGTATATAAAGGATGGTAGATATAGTATGGTAGATGATAATGGATGAAGTATGGATGGATGAAGATTGGAGGATGGTGGATAGAGGATGGAAGATCGAGAATGGTGAATGAATGATGGAAGATGGAAGATAGAGGATGGTGGATAGAGGATGGTGGATGGTGGAAGGTGGATGGTGTATGGTGGATGAAGGATGAAAAATGGACGATGGTGGATGGAGGATGGTGGATGGCGGACAGAGGATGGGAGATGGAGGATGAAGGATGGAGGGTGTTGGATAGAAGATTGTTGATAAAGGATGGAGTAACAGAAGCAACGGGAGAAATGGGAGCAACGGGAGTAACAGGAGCATCGGGAGAAACAGGACCAACGGGAGAATCAGGACCAATGGATCAACGAGAGAAACGGGAGCAACGGAAGGAACAGGACCAATGGATCAACCGGAGAAACGGGATCAACGGGAAAGACGAGAGTAACAGGGATGATAGAACAACGTGAGCGTAGCCGCGATACGCGGCTAGTAATTTATATATAATATTGTGATTTGGGTCTTCTTAGAATTAGTTTTAAGATATGCAAATGTAAAGATTTTGTTGTTCTAAGTCCACCGCAATAAATTTCATCCAGGTAGTTCCTTGTACTAAACTAAATATTTCTAGCTTCGATTTATAGAATTTAAAAAATAAACTTTATTATACCCCCACCTCCCATTATTTTAGGGATTTTTTTTAAATCTTTTTACGGATTTGACGGCGGGCTTATGGACTTTTCAGCTTGCAGATTTGGAATGTTCATCTGCAATTTAATTAATCCGACAAAATGAGTGAATTTTCAAAAATATTATCAAAATCTGCCAAAAATAACATTTTGATTTACGCCAGTGAAAGCGGAGCTACATCTGCACAGAAAATCAAATTAATATCTGATCAAAAATGAGAGAATAGTGGTCAAAATCGTGTAGAGAAAAAAAGTCTGAAACGCTTACAACTTTTTTTTTGCTTTTTTTGACGCAATTTTAGAATTTGGATTTGGAATATTGGTCGCAGCACCTTTCATTGAAGTCAATCGATGTTGTAAAAAATAGATGGTACCTATGCCTTTTTTTATTTCAGATTTCTGCAAACGAGGCCACAAACGAGATGAGCTTAACAGCTGCTCAATAAAACAAATGGGCTCCAACACTAATACTAGTCAAAATTGTGAGATTTTTAAAAATGCGGAAAAAAAATTTAGCTCAAACGAAAGGGGAGCCGAAACGTTAAGGTTCAATGAACCATATAAAATCGAAATCCAATAAAAATGAAGAAGAAGAATATGGGCTCCACTATCTTTAATTTAAGCCGCCCCACGTTAAAATCCAGTGATTTTGCCAAAAAATATCGAAAAGGTTGCCAAAAGGTTACCCCTATGCTTTTTTCAGGAAAAAATTAATTTTATCGATGTTCGCAAGGGACTGCGCAAATGAAAGAGGAGCTAAGTAGCTGGTCCAAGAATCCAATAAAATTAAGGTTTGATCAAAAATGAGGAAAAGTGGCCAATATACAGCTCGTTTTTTTTGCTCTCTTGGCCGCAATTTTAGAAATTTTTTAATATTTTAGAATACAAAAATTAGAAACATATTAAAAACATAATTGTGAGTTTCTATGACATATTCACCACTATGACTTTGTGCGGAAAAAAAGAAAAAAAAAACTACTACAATTCGATTGAGGTACAGAAAAGCTCAGGAAAATATGTAAAAACAATAAACTTGTTCAATCAATTCTTATTATTAAAATTTGTAAAATACTTTCAAGCCGAATGCACTTCATATTTTGAAATAAATATAAATTAACCAAAACCTGTTATTTTGGCAAAAACAAAACTATATTAATGCTAATTTAAAATGTATTTTTAATTTTATCTCACTTCTAGTTGATTCACACGTTCAAACAAAATGCATTGCAATGAATGATTGATTTAAGAAAGGAATATCGAAATTTTTCTACGATTATTTTAATGAAAGAAGGAAATTATTCTAATTTATTGTTGAGAAGAAACAATCCAACTATTCTAGTAAATTCTAAAGACAATCTTTTATTATGTAAGGAACAGATTACAAAGGCGAGGCTTACTAAGAAATTCAAATGCTGTTTTCAAAATTGAATTTCAAAAACATTAATAAAATATGTATCGGTGGAGAAATCGAATTAAGCTCGAAAATTTTTATTCGATGATTTAATAAATTAAAAATTTAAATATTAAAAATTTCCTGAACTATGCAAATTTTGTAGTAAATCTTAATACGATTTTTTGTTTTTGGAGTGACAATTACAAAACAAGGTGACTGAGGAGATTATAGTATTGGCTTGATTTTGATTTTCGTACTTACTTCCGGCTGTTGTGTTGAGGTTATTATTTTATTTTTGAGTAACAAGTCGAGATGGGTAACGCAAATTTGGTTTTATGTAAAAAAAATTAACACAGATTAAGTATTTTTGTGTGGATATTGGTGAAAATGGGTTTTTATATTGCTTGTAAATTTATTGTAGTTATATCAGGAAGTGGACGTCACAAACCGACTTATTAAATAAAAGAATAAGTGATTTTTTTTTTTTTTTAATTTATGAAAATAAGAGCGAAGTATATATTCAATGGAGATTATCAGGATATGTCGAAGGAGAGAACATATTATTTTTTAACGAACATGAAAAAGTTTGTTTATACATAAATACTTAATCGTAGTATTTCGCTTAAGTGGTATTATTTTGCAATAGTAAATTTGTTATACTAAAATATTTTTGTAAAAAAGCGCTGAGTTTTTAAATGTACTCTATGTGCATATATTTGAGCTAGTAATATATTTGAATTTTCTGACTTATGAATTAAACATGTTAACACTTTATATGGTTTTTTAAATTTTTTTTTCTTTTTTACCTTTTTTATAAATACCATTAAATATTATTATCTAATATATCTGGTAGATTTTCTTCCACGATTCTGATCTAGGAAGGTCGTTTTTTGGTAATATCTAGTTCTAAATGCATTGCTTAACATATTGTACAACTTAATTAAGGGTTGTAGCCGTGCTTGATTATATTTTTATTATTTTTTCGACAAAGGAATTCATTCCAGTAACAGCAAACATTAATATACTCAGGTAGAGGCAGTTGTGTTAAATGTAACCAAACATTTTTTTTGTATATGAAATTAAAAAAAAAAATTTGAAAAATTGGAAGAAAATATGTACAATATATCCATATCACGACAGACGTAATAGATTTGAAGAAAATCGTGTAAGTAAATATATTTTCTTTTATTTTACTTGATTTTGCACCAACTCAGAAATGTTTTTTTTTTCTTAATCGAATTGTTTTTCAAGCATATCTACATACATTTGTATGGAACTTTTTAGCAGTGAGCATGAGCCGTACCAGAGATTTAAAGAAACACTACAGGCCCGTAATTTGTTACTCTCATCCACGGAGATATATGTTAAACTCCGGTATTGAAAAGAAAAAAAGCCCAACCTTTAAATACTACGCTACTATTTGCATTTCACTGCCACCGGGCATGAAACGCTCCATATAAAAACGTTCGATTAAACTTCAAAATGCTTCAAAGTGCTTTATACAGAAACGGCGTGTTGCCATCTCCGTCATATATATCTCCATGTTCTCATCAAACAAAATTTTTCCTAAAGCAACCTCTAAAGAGCTCAACTCAAAATAGAAATACAAATCATATGTTTTTTTTTTTGCTTTCCTTTTCTCTTTCCCACTACTATATACCTACCTTCACATTTTAACCTCCACTAAGAGCTTTACAACCCTCTGCTAAAGTAGTTCGTCAGACGTTTCTTGAAAAAAAAAAGCCATAGCCTACCTACCTCAGAAATTTTTTTTAATTTAATTTCAATTTTAAGACCTTAAAGTGATATAGATTTTTAAATAGCTCGACTCCATCTTCCATTTAATAACACCATGTAAATTATTTTGAAACTGGCTTCCAAAAATTCCAAGGTTGTACAAATATTTTTTTCAAAAACGTTCACATCATAACACCTTCTAAAAAGGCAGCTCTCATCAAAGCGATCTATCCTCCAAAGAAATTAATATCTTGACAGGTTTGTGGAATACGCCCTTTCAAACACACGTGTGTTATTGTGTACGGCGTACGACATAAACGGCATACAGATGGATACTTTTCTGCACTTTTTTAGTATAGGTATACAAGATTTGAGAGTAACACAAGAGTTTTCAAAAAAATGAGTGAAATTCGGTCAATTCTTGCAGCAGATACCATTCAAAAGTTTTCAAAATGTGACGGCTTGTATTAGACCAAACCGGCAATATCTTTAACACGTTTATTATTTATTATTATTATTGCTTTTATATTTCATATTTTTCCAAGATTCATCTTTCTAATGAAGGGAAATGTAAAGGTTATCACTTTAAGTCGTATGCCCTGTACAGACTTTGCGTTTTAAACGAATTTAAGTAGGAAAAAAGGGGTGTAAATAAGTAGTACCTATTCACACTAGGCAACTATTTTGATACATGGCAACTTGATGTGTTTGTTTTGATAAGTAGTCATTCAGCTGTGGTAATTTAGAATAATAATAATTTTTAGGGTGTTTCGGATAGTTGGCTAGAATACACCCTTTGACGAGTCTATGCCTTCCGATGACGTAACAGCTCCTTCAGACCTAGTCCAACACAATCTTATGAAAAACTGGCCTCTCCAGTGAAGTTCTTTCCAAATTTGTTATTTCCTCAGGGACGGCGATTAATCAACAGTGGAGAATTTTGTGTTGGAGTTTCACCAGAAAAAACAACTAACTCTTAACATAGAAACTTATCGTTTCTAAATTATAGGGGACTAATGTGTTTGTATAGCAGTAGTGAAAAGTGAAATTATTAGCTAATGCAGTCATTGCACAAGCATACAATTCAATTTCTGCAGAATTAAATAGTTTCATTTGAAGTTTACTTCGATTTCAGCGAGTGTCGCACATGTTTTCGGTTAAACGAGTCGTAGCTACGTGTTTTCGTAAACTCCTTCGGGCAGTATTTTCAACGCATTTAACGCGCTTTAGACGTGTTAATCTCGTAATCTGATCATAGCATTAGAGTCGCTATTATTCCCCTCTCTTTCAAAAATATTGGTTCTCCTGAATCCTGAATCCTGTTAAGAAAGTCCTATCCATTTTAGTGTTCAACTTTTCTAAATACTAGATATAATTGGAACATAACTGACATACATAGACGAATTTTAAATGTGTTATCGTTGAACGCGAACAAGGTAAGAAAATATTAATAAAATATTAAAATTCAACAAATTAGATAAATAAATAATTATTATTTTTGAATTACAAAATTCTCATTTCATTGTTGGTTACATTTAACACTCAATTGACTACAGTATAATGTATAAGTATTGCGCAAAAAACAATAACAACTAATTTATAAACAAATAAAAAATTAAATATAAATGATGAAATGAATTTTGTGTATTATGTATAAATGTGTCCAGGTAATGTAGGAAGTATTTAATTGTACTTACTTCGGGCTGAAGATGCATTTTCTTGTTGAATTATTAAATTTATTTATGTTCATATCGAAGAAGAGTGGATCGTGTTGTTGATGTTGTTGATATTGGTTTAAATATATATATATATAAAGTATTTTTGTAATATAATTGTGTAATAGAGAAATTAGTATATTTGTGTAGTTTGAAAATGAAATTACTGTAAGTGAAAATAATATAAAATAAAATTGTAATTGGCATTTTTTTTGTATGCGTATGTCAAGCCAATAATACACACCTAAATATTATTTTGTGCAATTATTTAATGTTACAATCCTTTCGTCTAGGACCACCATACAAACCAAAATACTGTAACTATTCCGCTCTGTATTTTTATTTTTGGTTTAATTTGTCTCACTTAATCAGCTGATGATTTTTCTTTATTATTCTAATAATAAAGACTTGTTGATATCGAAAGCAATGAAAATTAAGCAGAAATTATAAAGTCATTGCTCCGAACTCATACCCATTCCATAATATTCGCCATTCATAATAATTTTGCGCTGCACTACTCTCTACGGCCTATACAATTTTCAGCAGATATCTTTGGAAAAAGATCAATTTTCAAATCATGATGGTTTTAATGTAGACTTTTTTTTTTAATTTGTATTAATATTTATGTAGTTTATCTTTTCAATCAAGTTTTTTGGAAAACGAACCATAAACCATCGATCGTCCTTTTTAGTTGACCGAGTTCGCGTTGATTATTTCTACTCATATCTTTTTATAGTAATTGAATTCGATTTGAACAAAATTTAATAAGAGACTTTAAAATATTTTCAAAATTATGTTTTGCATCATGATTTGTAAAAAAACATATTTTGCCGCAGTTACTAAGAGTTTTACCTTTTCATTTTGCGTATATTTCACCTTATTTGCACCACTACTTTGTCCATATTTTCACTACTTTTTCCTAATTCTGTTTTATTGCCTAATTCATTTCGTGACTTTTTTCAAATATAAATATATAAAAGGAAAAGAAATTATTTTTAAATGTGCCTCCAGTACATCCTAAAGAATTAATTCAAGTGCCAATTAAAAATAAATGTTTTGCTTTTAAATTGAAATGAAAAATAATATTTTGTATTTATTATAAAAGGTCTCTTATATTTAAGTTGAGAATAACTGTATAGATTCAATATAGGTATTTTACAAATATAACTAAGAAATATATTTACCCCGAATTCCATCCAGAGAGCGTCCACTATACTGCCGACAACGGTAATCAGATCGAAAATGTTCCAAGGATCTTTAAAAAAGTTCTAAAAGAAATGGATTAAATTATAAAAAGGTCAATATTTTGGGCTATAAGAAATGTAAAGAAAAGCGTTTCAAAAAAATGTTAGGTTAGTAGCTGAAATATTATATAAATATTGGATGTTGTTGAAAAATTGATTTCATATCATAAATCGAATATATAAATATTCGATACAAAAAAATTTAATTATTTATTAATTGAATAACATCAAATTTTAATTCAAACTAATTAATTTTTTAATTGAATGAAATATGAAATTTCCGTAATTGATAATATTTATCAATATACAGGCCTATTTAGGATCAGAGTTACAAGTCACAAAGTAGGTGGAAAGTCACAATTAATTCAAAATTCATATAAAATTTTGACTCTCGACCTACTTTGTGACTTGTGACTCGGTTGTGAATAGACCTGATAAATTCTTTCATAAAGTGAAGGAGACGGTAACGAGGAAAAAAATTTAGTTAAGGCCTTACATACGTCCAGAATTTTTTTTAACAGTTTGTTGTTCTCTATAGTTTTAGGCTTATTTCTGTGAAAGTCTATTAATAAAATTCCCCATAGATCCAAAGTTATGGTAGAAAATGTGACTGCCCAACGAAAGTTTGATGCGCGCAGCTAACTGTCTTTTGTTTGAGACGGTTGACCATTACTTTCAAAGCGGTGAAAATATAAACAAAAACAATTAATTACCGACAAGTAAGGCATACAATAGCCAAAACAGGTGATTGTACGTAAGCTTGCAAAACAATTAAAAAACTTCATAAAATTTTTGCTTTAGCTGCGCGCGACTTCGAGCAAAACGAACAACCTTAAACGCGTTTTTCTCGAAACTACTTTTTCCGCCACGGTTGGTATAATAATTCATACAGTTCTAAATATTTTTTGATGCGATTTTTTTTAAATATTCGAAATCGTTTTCTCTATAGTATGAGTTAAATTTATGACGTAAAACGCATACCTTTTTTTAAACTGCCATAAATTGCTAAATTTTTCGAAATTCAAAATTCCGGCTTGACAGACTATAACTACAACTTTATTTTACAAGAATTTTTTTAAATTTTGCGGATCGATCAAGATTAACTGGATAAAAGATACCGACCATGGAGCAACTTGTTTTTCTTAGTGTTGTGGATCACGTGTTTTCCTACATAGTAATTTTTATAAAAATGAAGTGAAATACATTTTTTTTATAAAGTTTAAATACTAATGAACAATGTGTAGGTACTATTTATTTTTATTGATTTATATCGTTATTCCTACTAAAAAAAAAATTCTTTTAGCGAATTTTTGGCGCTGGTCGACGTATGTAAAAAATATAACAGTGAATAGATCTCCAGACGGTTGAGTGATAGGCTAATAACCTATTCCTATTACAAATCACGGTAAAACTAAATCTAACGAAGAAGCGGCTGTAGTATTTCAAATTCGATTAGGTAAATATAATAGAGGATTTGGCCGGATTTGGGCGGGTACACCACGAAACACTGAAAATGAAAAGTTGAGAAAGCAATTTAAAGAGTGAAGAAGTCTGTCAGGATTATATTTCCGGAAAAAAAATTACCATGTTCACGATAATATCGTGCGAAGAAATATATTAAAAGACGCCAAGGACAAATTTGGACTGTCGCCACGTGTAAAAAGAACAAAGACACGAGCAAGTTTCAGCAGATAAGAAAGCCCGAGAGTTAGTTCGAACATTTATTGGTCCGTCGGGCCGGGTTTTGCTGTTTACTGAAACTTGAAGAACTAACCGATGATTTTATAGTGATCTTAAATTCTGAAATAGTAATTTAATAGTATTTTCGGATTGTTGGAATGTAAGTGGTAAGTGGTAATTCACTCTTGCAGCCTTCCTGGATATCAAGGGTGCCTTTAACAACGTAAAAGTTGAGGCGATCAGCGATGCACTGAGGGATTTAGGGGTGGAAAGGGGGCTCTGTAACTGGATAACCATAATGCTGAGCAGCCGTGTCATTGAATCGACACTGGGCAGTAGCAAGGTGCGCAGGTACACGGCCCGGGGTACGCCACAGGTGGGTGTAATTTCACCACTGTTGTGGCTCGTGGTAGTCAACACGATTTTGACTTCGCTTACCCGTCAGGGTGCAAAGGTGGTCGCATACGCGGATGACTATAACCCACTATAAGTGACCTGCTCGAAAGAGCACTGGCACTAGTGAGCGCGTGGGCGGATAGCTGTGGACTGGGGGTCAATGCCTCAAAGCCAGAGCTAGTTCTATTCACGCGTAGAACCAAAATCCCAGATTTCACACTCCCTAAACTGGGTGGTCTCACTCTACCCGAGAAACCCAGTTTCACAGTAGTTCGTCTACTAACAAGGTATTGTGGACTTAGAGTTCCTCTTGTAGCAACGTTGATTACTAAGCGATCGATTCGACCTGTGACTCACAGTCTCGAAGAGAATGACGTAATGACAGGAAAACCGTCTCCATTGAGCTTGAAACCGACTAGTTCGTGTCCAGACAGAGTTAAACCAAGCAGATATAAGCCAAGCAGAGCAGATCCAATCAGAGCTGCGCCAAGCAGATCCAAGCAGAGCAGAGTCAAGAAGAGTGATGACTAGCCCAGCAGAGCTGAGTCAAGAAGAGCGAAGACTAGCCCAGCCGAGTAGAGTTGATACATGCAGAGATAAGCCACCTAAAAAAATAAAACTTTCAAGTAAATCAGAACCAAGTAAAGGTTCTAATATTTGCAACGAGCAGCGCAAGACACAACGAGCATGATCCCGGCACCCATTGAGCCAACCCGGAAATTGGCGTTGTTACAAATTTAACCGTAACCTCTTTCTAATCAAGTACATACATTGCAAGCCTTATTTTACTTTCTTTCCACGTTTGGTCAAATATAAGAAATAATTTTGTATTATTTAAAAATTATTTTAAAAATTAGCCCAATTAAATTTTACAATTATTCGATCAATTTTTTTAAAATTTAATTTAGGTACTACATGTTTTCAACTATGCAAATTACTTACATCCCATAACAAAACTATACTTATCTGTTCTTTGTTTTCATTTTTATTAAATCAATGATATTTTCCTTTTTAGCCTGTCTTATTTTAATTTTATTACCAACCTTAATTCCAAATGCCATTAATTTCATCACTGTTTCCAGTAGAAAGAAGAATGTAAAAACCAAGTTCATGTATGTCAGGATGTCGATTAGTAATGGTGGTGCATCATGAAACTAAAAAGGGTAAAATTTACAAAATACGCGAAATTTTGTTTGTTTTTTTTTTTTAATTTTAGCATTTAGTTGCTCAGGAGCTTTCTTCTATCGATCTTTTTTAAAAAATTATATTAATTAAATTAAATTTTTCTATTTAAAATATATCAATATCTTGGTAGTTTCAAAAATATTTTCGACCATAATAATATTCTAAATTATGTATTGAATATTCATATGATAATTATTTAGTTTTATAGATGCTACATAAAAAATAAAAAATAAATTAAATCTGAAAATAGTTTGGCCATCCAAAGATTGTACTATCTAATATTAAAAAAAATTAAAAAAATATATTTTGTGTTAATGTTTCTTGTGTTGTAGTTATTAAAGAAAATAAAAATTAAAATGACTATTTGTGTATAATATTCGGCTGCAAAAATAAAAATAAATCAAAGGAAAATTAAAAGAAAATTAAACGGACATGCTACCAACATGCAATATTTTTTTTTTCGAACAAGGACAATTAATAAAAAATTTATACATTTAATTTAAGTTTCGATTTTTAATCGAGCATACAACATGCCATGCATTTTTTTTTTGTTATTTGCTGTTTTCTTTTCATAATATTTATAATGCAGGATATTCGAGGAGTTTATTTTTTACATGCAATAGAAATGAAACAAGCAATTCATAATTTTATTGTGAGGGGTTTTTTTGTTATTATTTATTTTGAGATCGAGATAAATTTAAAATATTCTGTACAATTAAAGGATTCATGCTTGGTTGTTAGGAAAAGGAAATTTGGTATATTGAAATGGGTACTAAGAAAATTATGTTTTATTCTTGTTTTTCATAGCCTACATTAACAAAAAAATAGTTTTGAAGAGAAGAGAATTTTAAAATTATAGCAAAAAAAAATAAAAAAATTTAATAAAATTATATTGACTGAAAGAAGAAAATATTGTCTATTTAAAATATAATAAACGAAACGTTTGTTTTTAACTTACCAGTTTTTTAGTCTATTACTTGAAAGTATCTACTCCGATATGAATTTAGGTTATTTTTTTTATAAACTAACTCTACCAATATTTTTTCCTAACGCAACTCTAAAAACATATTCTTTTTAAATACTTAATACGACATTGTACTTTGTATTATAAACGAATATCGTATGGAGCTTATATATATTTTTTAAATTATACTTTTTATATATATACTTTATTTTTAATTATACTCTACATCTAAAATATATGTACGTTAGAAAAAAAACTATATATGAAAGCCACACATTGATATTTGTTTTTATTTTGTTTTAATTAAGTATTGTATTAAATAAAATCTTTACTATTTTTATTATAATAAAGTTATTTATAACAATTTCATTGATTGTATTTCAGCTACTAATCATTACGTTTAGTTAAATATTTTCTACATAATTTTTTGTTAATTGTTAGTGTCGTTTATTGTATTAAACCCACCTTTACACCAAATCCAATAATCTTGAGTACCGTTTCAACACTAAACATTCCAGTGAATCCCATGTTGAGATACATCAACGATTGCTCATACATCTTGCTTTGTTGATGATACTGTATAAATTCAATTTTTTATTTATATTTTGTAGGCTTACACGAAAATATAATTTATGAAAATAAAATATTATTTAAAATTAAATGAAATGTGTAATTTTCATAAATTTTTTAATAAGTTCAAAAAAAACTTCATTTTGTTTTTTTTATTTAGAATGTGGTAAAAGAAATTTAATTAAAAAATATTTTCATTAAAATAATATCGTTTTACGGTAAATAGTGTATGTATGTTTTCTATAAAATTCTATAAACAAAAAAAAAATTAAACAATGAAATGAAATCATTTTAAAATTCACAAAGTAACGCAATAACTTAATAATATTAATGATTTTATGTAGTATATATTTTTTTTTAATTCAATTTTATATAGTAGCGTTTAATTGAATTTATTTTGTTAGTATAATGTTTGCAGGTTCATTTTTTTAAATTAATTAAATTTAGTTAAGCTATAGAAAAACACGAAGCACTAATTGCATGTCGAGTAGGTTTATTTATTAAAATTTAATGAAAATTTAGTAGTTTTAACGAAATGCAAATGGAAAATTAGTTCATTTACAACTAGGCGTGCAAACTTCAGACCGCTACAAATTATAATAATATTGTTGAAAACATATAAAATTGTACGTTATTCAATTGAATTTCTACGTATATTAGTTTTTCATTATTGTGCAAACAGAAATTATTTATATGAATAATTAAAAAAAATGAGGTTAACAGAAAAATTCACAGCAGTAGGTAAGTGTAAATTTATATTCTAAATTAGTGCTTGAATTTGAAGTCGTTTGACAAAACTTAGCCAATTTTTCTGGGTTTTCTAAAAAGTCTAACGTACCTGGATTTTGTAGTATTGCTATAATTTTATGTCTTTTAAAAGTAAATTGGGTTCTTGCAGCACTAAAATTGTTCTAGTGCCATATCTATTTGTCGGTCATATTTTAATTTTATTATTTTTAATAGTAAAGTATATAAATGGTAATTTTTTTTTTTTCGGTATTCTAAAATCATAATTTGTCATCTTTAATTCTATGATGATTTCTCTTCATGCATCACTTGAAGTATTCACTTTCTAATAAAGTGTAATTAGGACTGTTCCTACGATCTATCACCCTTAATTTCTTCAATTACCACGAGATACTTATTAATTCTACCCGCTTTTTTAATTTAATTAATTTTAATTAAATTTTTAACGCAAAAACAACAACAATTTGTTAAAAATTAAGCTACATATTTTTTATTTGCGGTAGAAACTTTCATTTTTCCTAAAGTTAGAAAATACAAAAAACGTTATAATAGGTAGAACTTTTATTCCAAGAAATAGACTAAGTTAGATTTAACTCGAAGCTGGGAAAGAGTGAAACCTTTTAGAGGCTGCTCATGATCCGAATATACTCTGAGGATAAAGGACGAACCTGCTTGTACTATTCTTTCAAAAGGCGTTACCAAAACCGTCAATTTTTAAGGTTGAGAATCAAAATATCAACCATAAAGAATCGGTGTCAAAAGTTTTGCGAAAACTCACAGAGGAATTTATCAATTGGTGAAGTGAAGACAAAGTGACGACAAATAACTTCGAAAATGATAACTGTAATAATTGAAACCTCGAATGAAAGGTGACAAAATAGACTTTAAATTTCTAATGCAAAAAAGGTTAAGTTTTTCAGTTAAATTTTTGCAATGGAAATGCAATAAATAAAAACGGCTAAAACCGATACAGATACAGAAAAAAATATAACTATAAACATTTGTTAAAAATTTCATGTTACCTTTACGGTGAAAAAATCATTCAAGCCCATGATCCAATCAATGCAGCACTACAATCTTACTGCATTGATTCTACTCTTCCCTCCAGAAAATTAGTTTAGTATGTTTTTTATTTGACTGTTGGCTGGCCTTCCGCAGGACTATACAATATTTGAATAGAGAGCAAAATTTGAGTTACTTCATTCTGCAATATTTACTGAAGTGCATTGATTGGATCATGGAGCATGCAAATCATATGTGAGCAATGCTACTGCATGCAGCCCTTCACTGATTAGATCATGGGCTTTAAGTTAATTTAGCTGTTCAGAAGTTGTTGAAGCAAATAGTAAATCTCGGAAACGGGTATATGTTTGTACAAGAGTTTTGTGTAATTGTTTAATTCCTACCGCTGATAACTTTATGGCGCCACACCCTGTAGAGTATGTAGAGTACTGATTGATTCAGGCGTAATATACATATAAAACTCTTTGAATCACATACAACGGTGCTGAAGAACGGTGCTCAAATTTAGTGGTAAGCCAGTCAGTCTGTAAATTTGAAGTTCCACTCTTCCGAACATGTACCATACAAATGTCTATGAAAATCTTGTCAAGGTGAATTACTTTAAGTAAGTAAAATAATTCACTATATCAAATTGAAAACTGGGAATCTCGAGTATCTACCACACAAATATCGTTGAAAGTCTTCTGTATCTCTCAACCAAGGCACGCTAACTTCAGAAAATCATTGGAAATTTTGAATTTTCCAGCTCGACTAAACGATAATTCAATAACTGTTGCTTTAGGAGCCATATTTTGGACTGTCCTCAATTTTTCGAGTCAATATCTTCGCATATCTATATCGCTTGCAGCAGTTTTAATGAATGTTGACTAGGATGTTTCATGGTGCATATTTCGGTTATTCAAAATGCAATATACATAACATATAAAACATTTGTTTTTTACATTTTTGAAACAAAACTATTGCTTGTAATTTTTTTATGCAGAACGCACGACAACTCGAAAAGTGTTATTTGGAGGTGGTTCATTTGTTTCAGAACACTGTCCTTTATTTTATTCTTATAGTTGAAATATGTTGCATCATATTATGGTATCTTCACAATACAATTTATTGTATTACTGGATTTGCAGTTTTGATCCTTGGTTTGTTTTACTAATCCAATGATTACTAACCTGAATAAACGTGAGTTTCTACTAAAAGTCCATGAAGTCCTTGCGATCCTTTCAATTACGTATTTCGTATTTATATTATTTACGAAATTCCAGTGATTCATTACCAACTGCGAAATCACTCTTCTGTTCTGGCATTCAGACGGGTTTTTTGTGTAGTAAACTACTAGAAACTCACAAAAATCTAGTGCACGTCCGTTTTAAATTACCATTAATTTGAAGAACGCTTCGAAAATATTTGCTCATATTTTCAGACCCTTCCTTTATGAAGTCCAAATTTAATTTCGAATGACTTTTTCAGATATGATCACTTTTTCAATAAACCGAAGAACGTGATAACTTTGTCTTCAACATTCAGTATGAAAAGATTACAAAACCCAAAATTCACCAAATTTCAGTCAATCTACAATCCCCAACCCTTAAAACACATCTTACATGTCATTGTGTTTATTTTACAATAAATACAAAAATAAATTTAAAAATAGTAAACAATGTTTATTTTGTAAAACTACAAAACGGAAAAATCTTTGATGCATAAATACGACCATTTCCATTTCATTTCCATTTCTTGGAGTTTATTTTATCACTACAAAAAAATACTAGAGTTTAATTTTTTATCTACTAATTAAAAAAATAACAAACTCAACTAAATGTTTAAAACAGATTAGAAAATAGTTAGATAGTAGAGAGAAATAATGTTTAGAGTAAATAACAAAAAAAAAAAAAAGAAATTAATCTGCCTTAACAGAGTTTATTTAAATATTTATGATTTGTTTTATTGTGGAAGGAATTAATTTTGGTGGTATAATTTAATTATTATTTTTAAGTTATAATTATAATTCGGTTTGTGTCCTCTCTCAAAATTTTCACAAGTTTTTGTTTTAAAATTTGGGAAGTGATTTGTAATACATTGCAAACATATATGTACATCGAACACAAACATTCAGGTGACATTAAAAATTGCCGAAGACGATTAAAAGTATTTTTGCAAATTAAGCGATTATGTATAGGTGCTTTTTCGTACAATCAATTGAAATGTACGGTATATTATAAAAGGCACCGACAACACAAATGTTGTGTGCAATATTTGGTATATTTCTGTAAAGTTCTATGTTTTTTGGTGCTCCATAGTTTGCCTTTTAAATAAATCGATAAAATTTTTTAACATGCAGATAGTAATTATTGAAAATATTCTTCAAAATGTTTCGATAAATCCTAGATTAATTTATTTTAAAGTTCTTAAATATTAAAAAAGAATGTTGTTTAATTGGTCGATAGTCCTTTAGCTTAACTTTTTTTCGGGTAGGCTTAGGTCACGCTAACAAGTGAATAAATTGTTTTAGAAGTAATAAGAAAGAACGCACTATACCCCAGCAAGTCAGAGACAATTAATTAAAAAAAAAATTTCTTGGAACTCTTACTTTTAAATGGGGGGGGGGGCTTACCTTATAAACCACTTGTTAAAGTGTTTGAATTTTTACAAAGGACGGAAAGGTTGAATTTCTCGAGAAAAATCAATGTTGCATTTCGCGATCGTGAACCAAGTGATTTAGATTGAGTGATATTCTAAATATGGAGAATATTTATGAACAAATACGAAGAAGGGTTCGCAAAGGAGTTTTTGCTCTTGACACCCACTTAACAGGTCGGTAATGATTACAGAATCGATGCTGTAAGTCTTATCTATGACATTTTCATTACACAAAAGCTGAGTTTCATATGGGATGTTCTTGGTCAGTGGGCTTAGCTTATTGACATCGGCCTGGGTAAGTTTTTGTTCTCATTACAAGTATGTAAGCTCCGAATTCATTAGTAAAAACTTATACATATTTAGGATTACTTGAATAGCCACAATTTTGAACCAAAGAATATATACTTAAGCAATTGTCTGATTTTAAATTTTTAGAAATGAAACGTTCTGCATACCAGTTGGTTTTTCAAAAGCTGCTTAATGAACAGTGCATTAGCTATCACAATTCATCAACGCTCTAATAAGCAATACGTTTTTAAGCGCTTCCTAACGTCTACTTTGGGTATGGATTAGTGGGATATTGGCAAACGCCTTCTTAATTACGTTTTGTACCAGATATGCTTTAAGTGGCTTTAAAATTCCCAAACTGGAGATGTTATTAATTAGCATCCAGCTAAAAAAAAATTCCATATACACTTCGGAATAATTCCAGAGTGAAATGTGACCTGAAAGATATACTTAGGTACGATGGTGCAGAAAAGTTAGACTAGCGAATTACTGTTTTATGAGAAAAATGTGTAAATTCATACAAATGAAGATCACACATTAAGATGCTCCAGCACATGTTAAGTCAATTTCTTGAGCATCTTTCTGGTTAACTCTACCGCAAGAGAAAGCATTCGCAGAACAATTGATGTTTCTGAAAGGGTAAAGGAAGTCCCTTACTGACAATTTCGTGGTGCTTATCATGTCAAAGAAGTTATTTAAACTTAGTTAGTTCTAAGCAAATATTGCAGATTTCATACGGAAATGTATAAATAAAAATGTTTTATTGTTCTATTATCTACCTCTGTTTTTTAAAAACAATTTTGCTTACTTCAATAAACTACAAAATACTGGAAATAAATTTATCGAAACACTTCAACTTTTCTTTTATAGAAATATATTACATAAAAATCAATTTGAAAAAAACATGCTTGAACGTAAAAAACACCATGCAGCAAACTCATTCGCCATATTTAAATTCCAATACTTTAAATTACATTTTAGTTTCAAATTAACTCTGATTTCACTTTATAGTACAATATACAACGGAAAAAATGTTCACATAAAACTTTTATTTACAATAATTCGACGTAAAATATAAGAAAAGAGCGTTTAAAAAATAAAACACAATATAATATTCAAAATAGAGTGTTTTTGTTATTAAAAATACAAAAACATGTTGTAGAATTATTATTTTTTTATGTATTAGCTATATATTATTATTTTCTTGTGTTTTATGATTTTGTTTTATTTTATGTCTTTTTGTTGTTGAAATGAAGCCATACATACACATAACAATAAATAGACTGTACATTTGATTTTCCGAATAATTTGAAATTAATAATTTTGAAAAATTATAATAACAACAGAAAATATACGAAAGAAATAAGTAGTGTATATTTGGTTTTGTATAATGATGCCAATTATGTGTTGAATTTATATAAAGAAAAATATATTAGATTCCGTACTTTATGCAAGTTTCAAATTTAAATTCATGTCTTTCTTTTGGCAAACAAAAATAATTGTATTATACGGATTCAGTTGGTATGAGAATTGAAAACAATTTTTTTTATAATACAATAATCTTATCTAGCTCCGTATTTTGGCGTATAATTGCATTATTGCATTGAATATTTTTCGAAATAAGGTTTGTACAACTTAGTTTCTTTAACATCCGCCAAACAGGTTCTGCTGGCAAGTTGAAAGGTGTCTATATCTACACAATGTAACAGAGATCTAGTCAAAAATGTAAAATATGAAGTCTATTTAATTTGCAAAAAATTGTAAATTGGCATCCGGAGTTACAACATTATAACCGAAAGACGAAAAAATCACCTGAGTTATGTCCAAAAGCTATGACAAAAAAAAACGAATTTCACATTATCCCCCATGGCCTTTAATTATCGAATTAATTGCTGATCAAATTAAATCAGAGCCAGCTTCAGTAATTTTTTTATATTCAACCCAAAATGAAGGTGTAAAGGGAATGTAAATATTTTAGCGACTTTCGATATATGTACCTACACATCTTAAGCCTAATGAGGAAACTGATTGATTTTTTTATATTCAACCCAAAATGAAGGTGTAAAGGGAATGTAAATATTTTAGCGACTTTCGATATATGTACCTACACATCTTAAGCCTAATGAGGAAACTGATTGATTTTTAAGTCCTCGAGTTTGCTATAAAATTGATTAAAAAATCAAATTCAGGATTTATTGGAACAAAATCTTATAGGTTTACATAAATTTTACCAAATTCATTAAATATAATGAGACATTGGCTTCCACTTTTACAGGCTTTTTAATTATTTTTTTCGGAATACACCACTATGGTAGTGTGAAGGTTTTTCATATATTTTCACAAAATTTCTATTTTATTTTGTCTAATGAGATATCGAATTGGTTTTTTCGTTTCACAACCGTTTACATAATCATCTAAATCAAATTCAGTATGTTTTTGACTTTGCAACCTTAAAAGGTTATGAAGAGTTTGAATAGGAGTTTAAACATTTTGTTGTATAATCGCCTAAAATCAGTACCAAAATATTTCAATATTCAGTCCCTAAGTTTCATCTACAACTTCCGACATATTTCCTAGGTAAGACCTGATATTTACTTGGTTTTTATTTCCACGGGTTGAAAGTTGTATTTTACAAGTGGCTATTCAAAACACAAAATTAATTGTTCCTACAAATAAACTCCTTGTTTCAATACAACCAGTTTTCTAATTTGACTTTGATCGCGTTGGAGATAATAACCGAAATTGGAAATTCGCGTTTTAAAGATGATAGTAGCTTTGGTAACTCTGTCGCACCTAGAGTTTATCAACCATTTAAATATTGAAAAATGCATAAAATGTTTGATATTACGTACGTTCGGCCATTATTAAATTCTTTGAAATAAAAAAAATGAAATATATTTGTTTTATAGAAAAAAATTTTAAGAAAAGATAAATACTTTTATTCTGTAAAATAATAATAATAAATTTTACTACTCCTACTTTATTTTAAAGTAATTTTTCCGTCGCAAAATTCAAACACTTGAAAACTTAATGCCACCTACAGACTACATGCTTTAAACGCATTTAAATAGGTAAAGTTAGCATGTTAAAAAAGTAGTGTTCAGACTAGCAACTCGTTTTATTTTGATACATGATAGCTTGATGTGATTTGTTTTGACAAGTAGATAATCAGCTGTGTTTTTTTAGAAAATTTATGCTTTATAAATTGTTTGAAACATAAGTGTGTGAAAAGTGAATTCATTAGCTCATGTAGTCGCTGCACAAGCACAAAATTGAGTTCGTGCAGCATTAAATATTGGTTCTTCCAAAGCTTAATTCGATTTCCGCGGGGTCGCAGTACATATTTCGGTAAAACACGTTGTAGCTACGTGTTTCCGTAAACACCAGGAAGGTTTTTTGAACGCGTTGAAGTCGATCTAAACGTGTTAGTCTCGTAGTCTGAACATAGTATAAGGCAGATATTTCCTGATTATATCTAAACTAGCTTGTGTAGATAGCTGGCATAAAGCCAAGATCAATATGAAATATTAAATGTGGGAGAGTTAATATTATTTAATTTTACTAAATTGAAAATTCTGTAAAATTAAAACTACAGAAAAATTTGCTATTGAAGTCGAAATTAATACCAGAGTTTCTTTTGTGAAAGAGTGAGGTTGTTGCCTATATGCGACAAAGACATGGAGGCGTAAAAAGATTTTTTTTTTGACGTGCAAGTTGAAATTACTTTACTTCAAATTCTTTTAAATTTACTAACAAAATTTCATTGCAATTTTTTCATTATTCGTTGTAATTTCTTAAGAATATTCTTAAGCCTAAAACCATCGTAAAACAAATCCCTCTCATTCAAACTAAGTGCATGAATCTTGCGAAAAAAAAATTAATTCTTAAAATGTTTAATAAATTTTCAATACATACCTTCATCATAAGTAACAGAGTATTAAATACAATTAACATCATTATAAAATATTCGAATGGTGTTGATACAACAATTCGCCACACTTTATATTTGAAACTATCACGCGCCTTCGGCATATACCGTTCGAGTGGTCGAGCACCTATTGTAAAATCTATACATGATTTCTGTGAAAATAAACAAGAAATTCGAAAAAAAGGAAAATTGAAATTGAGTTCCTGAAATTGATTTTTTGTTTTAAATTAAACTAACTTGATTTTTATCGATTTCGCCGTCTTGTAATTCAGCTTCGCCTTGTTCCTGAAATGTAATGATAATCAAGGCCACGAAAATGTTAACGAAGAAGAATGGAAACACTACGAAGTAGACAATATAAAATAAGGACATTTCAATACGGAAATTCTGTATTGGACCCTTATCCTCATATGTGGCGGCCATTGAATTTTGAAGGACCCTGTGATGTTTTTTTGGATAGAAGTGGAGAGAAAAATATGTTAAGTAGGTTTATCGAAAATAATATTATACTATAATTAGTTATGATTATACTATAATTAAATTTATTATACGATAACTAAATTTATTTAAATATTATTAAAATAACAATATCCCATAAATAAATGAACTAATTTGTTTCTTCATAAAAAATCGTCTTGCGATTCATTCCCATTTTTAGGGTTTTCAAATTTTACGAAATTTTCGACTAAACCTCATCGAATGGTAGAACGAAGCGTTTAATATCTTATATACGCTTTCTTTTGATCAATTTGTTCACTTATAAATAAAATTGATTTTAAAATAAGGGAAAACTTACTGAGGCCATCCTTCACCAGTTTGCACAGCAAATAACGTCAGCATAGCCGTTGCAACGTTATCATAGTGAAAACTTCGCGTCCGCCATATCCGTAATTCTTTTTTCGGCAATAAATCACCGCCCTCGAATTTAAAATAAGAACCCCTGAAATTAAGGAAAAAGATTTATTTTTAAACAATTATTTTTAAAATGTGTCATTTGAATTATTCGAAAAAATAAAATCTTACTAAACACTCGCTTTTTATAAAGGTGTCTCGGAAAAAAAATAATATTACTCTCTAGTATAATACACGTAAACCAGTTCTATGAAATTTAATACATAACAAAAATCTTTAGATTTAGAAGACCAATTTGTACTCGATGTTCCCAAGCGATTAAAATGTAATTTTACTGCATAAAACCGTGTACTTTCAGAGTAAAATGTACTTAAAGAGTAATTACCGTTTGGTCGTTATACAAACTAACATAGGATTGGGTTGAGTACCGTCTTCTCTACTCGAAGTATACTTGAACGAAACTCTACAAAATGCTCACTTTTTACAAAATCCATAAATTTAGATACAAACTCTATGACGATTTAGTCAAGAAATCTGACTGTAAAGATTTCAGATAAGTAGAACGTGTCATTTCTATTTAACAGTTTTCATTTGATTCAAATAAAATTTATACAAGAAGATTTTTATTTTTTATAATTTATTATTGAAAATCAAGACAAAAGAGATCTTCTAAAGTCGGGGAATTTGTAGGGTAGTCAAACGCGAGGTAGTATAATACAAAATTTAATTCTTTGGCAGTTAAAACAGTTTACAAATTTTGAGTTATAGGTTTCAGTTCCAATTGATCTTAAAACAAGTATTATCACAGACACAATTGCAATTATACTTACTGGCACTCTTCGGCAGTATGTTTACTTTCGTCCGTACAATAGAAAAATTTTCCATTGAACAATTGTACAGCGATTACAGCGAAAATAAATTGGAATAATATGTACACGATAAGAATATTAATAACATTTTTCAGCGAATTCACCACGCAATCGAATACGGCTTTTAATTTTGGAACACGTTTTATTGTTTTTAATGGACGCAATACACGAAGCACACGTAGCGATTTGATTGTTGATAAATTTTGTCCTGCGCTGCTGCCACTGTAATTAAATAACCAAAATTTATTAGAATACATAAATAACTAAGAAAATGTAAAAAAAAGTACAAAAATAAAATAAATAATGTACATAAAAAATGTACAATGTATTAAGTCGAATATTTATAAATGCAGAAAAATTACTTTAAATTAGCCTTAAAGATTTAAACACATGAAATCGTAATACTCTCGCAAAGTTTGAAACTACAGAATAGTCGTCTTCTATAGCCATGGTTCGAATGCCGGGGTTTCAAAACAAATAAAAGAAATTTAAGGTATATTTAAGGTTAGTGCAAGTTCATATCATGCCGACCTTCAGTATCTTTTAGTAGATACTATATTTTAGTATAGATTTTAGTATATTTTAGTACTGTTTATTTTAATATATTTTGGTATAGGTCAGCACGCTCTTTAAATGCATACGTAACTATTTTAGAACATACATAAATTATGGAGTTCAATTTATTTATTTCCAGACTATTCACCTCAACTCCCAAATATTAAAATAAAATAAATAAATAACTAAAATAGATAAAAAAATTAAAAAAATAAAAAAATGAATAAAATATATATTATAAATAAAATAAATAAATAACTAAAATAGATAAAAAAATTAAAAAAATAAAAAAATGAATAAAATATATATTATAAATAAAATAAATAAATAAAATATATATTATAAATAAAATATATATTATAAATAAAATATATATTATAAATAAAATATATATTATAAATAAAATATATATTATAAATAAAATAATTAAATCGTTGTTTATGTTAGTAAGAAAAGACTTCAACCGAAGCTTAAAGCTTAAAAAGATTACACCTTAAAGGTTTAAACTGAGCTTAAAAGCTGCTTAACAAACTTACCTCATATCGAAACCAAAACTAACAGCTGCACATATCACAACAACTGCATCCATTATATTCCAGAATTCTCTTAAATAGCTGCCCGGATGTAAAATTATACCTAAATCTACGATTTTGAGTAACATCTCGATCGTAAAAACGCCAGTAAATGCGTAATCGAAATAATTTAGCACTTTGTTACGGGTGGATTCTTCTTCGACAGGATCTTCGGCTGCCAAAGCAATTGATGATAATGAAATAACGACCATTATAAAAAAATCAAAATATGGTAAATTAACGACCCAATGTGCACCGCGGCGAACTCTAAAAGAGATGATGAAAAAAAAAGAGTAGAGAAAATATTTGGATTTTTTTTTATAGACTTAAGGCTGGTTGCATTGATTAAATTGAATACCACAAACGTTCTGGCAATAGCAGTTTTTAAATGCCGAGAGGATTCCAAACTAAATAACCTTTTTGAATGGTTCAGAAAATTAAGGAAAACAATGGAGACTCACAATTTACAGCAAGAAGGCTTAACCTTACTAGTACTGAAAGGTGGTTTTTTAGTGATGACGTCATCTTTCTGTTGAGCTATTTACCCTTCTAGTGATATGATGATAAGGACAACTCCATAACTAGGACCTTACTAAACTTAATCAATGCAACTAAGCCAAAATTCTTGATATTCTTTCCTTCGAGTTAGAAATAGAATGTCTTAACCCTGATAGAACCCTCATCCTCCACCTAAATATAATCCCCACAACCCCTCATCCAACTTACGGATTTGTGGGCGATAAAATGAACATCGATGAATATGGCAACATGGGTTTCGGTCCGTCCGGTATATCGTCGTCGTCCTTCTTTTCTTCCCCTTTCTTTTTACTTTTTCCGCCACGTGACGGTGAGGCAGGTGTGCCATCGGCACGTGGCGGCGATCCGTCTGAAACCTGTAATGCTTCCATTTCCTTTTCCAGTTCCTGTAACTGTTTCTCCTTATCTTCTTCGACCTGTTCCTCTTCGGCCGCTGTAAGTTCCTGGGCATTTGCCAAATTATCGACGGCGATAGCCAAGAAAACGTTCAGCAGTGTGTAGTTACCGAATAGCACCAATATGATGAAATATCTGTAGTAGGTAATTTAGTAGTACTTTTTTTTAAATTGAATTTTAAAAACATTTTTTTTTTCTTAATGACAAATGGCTCTAATTTTAGTGAACAATTTCGGTCAGGAACGCAATTTCATTTTTTTAGTACAGACACATTTAGTTCGGGTTTCAAACCAACTGTTGCCTCCTAGAAGAAATTTTTATTTAAAATCAACGCTTACATGGTAAAAACAAATAAAAATTTTAACAACATTCATAAGCAAATCTAAGGCAAATAATTTAAAAAAAAAAAAAAAAACTAGGAAAAGAAACAAAAATATTGTAATTGCATTTTTTAAAAAAAAAATAATTATGCCAAAAGCTAGTAAAGCGTAAAAAAAATTACAAAAACTAAATTTATATTTTTTTTTAAATTTAATTGAAAATAATTGCCATATAATTTAAATATTCTCTTTAGCAGCAGAATTTATTTTCCTACTTTTATTTTATTTTCCGATCATAAATTAATATATGTTTGAAGATTAAGTTTTAGAATAGACAAATTTTAAATTCAAAACAGGCAAAATTATATCGGGCAAAAAAAACATCAGCCTAGACACAAACCCAGCCAATGAAGGGGCACTTTAGCATCTTCGAATCCTAGCAATAACAAAAAAATTGGGGAAAAAAAGACTGGCAAATTTTGCATAATGCATTCTAGTGCTATCTGATTGTTGGTTCTGTCAATATTTGAGTCTGTTTCAAATTTGACTTTAGAAAATTTTCTTTCTAACTTTTTTTCGATTGAGTGATTTAAATATTAGAAGAGCTACTCACTTACCTCGAAACGTTCAAATGAAAGGGGCTTTCGTTCCCTTCTTTCACTTATGAAAATGTCGAAAAACGAATTTATATGCGAATTTTCATTTTATTTTTCATAATTTTGTTTTTGACTTGAATTTCGTCAGAATCAAAAATTTTATTTTGTCAACATAAAATTTTTATATTACAAACTCATCCTAGAATTGTCAAATAATCCAGTTACTATTTTCGGCGGAATTTTGTATTTAACATTAATTAGTGCAATTTTTGAAATTTTGCCAATTTTTAAAAAGATTATCTCGCCCATTCGGGCTATCGCCGCCTTCTAGCACCAAGTAAAACAGAGCAAGGATGCCTGTTTTGGGATCGTATGACCGTAAGTTATTTGTCTATGATAAAACAATAATCTGCAAACAACCCCAAGGTGTTAAGCTGCTCGGTAATTTTACGTTACAATACAATTTTAAATTATTTCGGAAGAAAGCCATAAGCTTACAAAACTGCTCATCGAATACAGCTTCATCTGGATTTTTCAGTGAAAGTTTTTCACCTCGTCACTAACTGAGTATCATATTCTGCAGTCGGGAATTATGTGTCGGTTTTCACAGATTACTCTGGCTCGTTCTATGACTTTTTTTGATAGGCTTTACTATGAGCAAAAATTAGTTTTCTTTTAAAACTAATTTCTCTAGATTCGAAAGCTTTTCCATTTAATTTGTAAGAAAAAAGTTTATCGTGAATGTATTTTTTGAGAAAACAAATTTACTTGACACTTTCTCACTTGTCGTTAAAAATTTTTCCTATTATTTTTTTGAACTTTAACTTTAAATCGAAGATTTAAATTTTACTTTTTCAGGGTGCCGTACTTCCGAAAGCGTTACAAAGGTGAACATTTCGAACATGCCACTGTACTTAGAAAATAAATCTACGGTTCTTTTAAAATTTTTGTGAAATTGGACCGAAACGAATTTTTTTTAAATATTTTTGTTCACAAAATTGAATCCTTCGTGTTGTTGCCGTAAAATTTAAACAGAAATCCAAACAACAAGACAAAATCCAAACAAGTCAGTCTATACCACCGAAAAGGTTGCAATTTGACTAATCGGGAAATTTTATATTTTGTTTTAATAATGTTTCATTTTTTATAGGTAAGCCCTTTTTGAAAATTAGATTCACTCTTTAACAGCTGGTATATTTTTAATGTTTGGATTTTCCCCGTTGTTCTTTTAATGTTGTCAATTTAACAAATTGTAAACCTCGTGGAGAATTGGAATATGCCTTTGGGTATGTTACGTAGAACGTCGAATGTCGACAAAAATATGTTCGCCATAAAAAAAAAATTTCTATTTATAAACTAAAAATATGAACTTCTTCTTCGCTAAGGGTAGGTTTCTAAGAGTTCTATATTCTAGAGGGTTAAATAATTCTACCGAATAGTCGAGGTACCTATACAGCAATTCGATTAAAAAACAAATGCGCTATGAAAATAATGAAAACTAATGGCAAACTAAAGCAACAATGACAACACCATGCAAATCGCTTAAATAACGTGAATAATTATTTCTGTCTATGCGATTTTTTATTTATCACTACTGTTAGAGTATTTTGCTACGTATAATATATATTTTTTTAATAATGTTACTCCAAAATTCATTCTATTAATGAATTTCAGAGTTGAAAACAACAAAATATTTTTTTTTGTTTTGAAAATTTTTTTTTTTTTTTGCTTAAACATTTTTTGTTGTTTTGTTTTAATTTTTTTTTTAATATTTTGTAGAAAAATATATAAAAAAATATTACTAAATTTTCTAATATCAAATAATGAATAATTTTGGATAAATGAAAAACTAGCATTTTACGAAAGCAGAGCAACTCTTCAATAATTTTAACACAATTCGAGAAAAAATGATCACAAAGGATTTTTTCGAAAATTCGAAATTATTGAAGAGCTCAATTCTTTCCGGGATATCCTTACTTTTCGATTTCTAGCGATTGTGGCATTGATGGTCCGACGTTCAATTAAAAATATATTTTTTTTTCATTTCATTCAAAATATTTTTAACTATTTGTACTTTATGAGACTATAGTTAATGAGGTTGTTGGTTTTGTTTTGGGGTTGGAAAACTATATTTTTAATTTTATTTAGATCAAGTAAAAGTACGAGGTATTCGGTTATATCTCTGAACAAGAATTTGACTATTATAATAAAGTTGATAGCGGTATACTAATTTAAGTATAAAGACTAAGTATATTATGTTTAGAGTTATACAGTAGATATCCTAAAGCATAGATGAAAAATAATTTACTTTTTCAAAGAACACACGCACACATACATTTAATTAATACGGGAAGTTATGATTTAGTTTGTTGGTTTAAAAATTTATTTAAGTTTTTGAAGCAAAATCGATTACGAAAATTATAAACAGAATGAAGACTAGAACGTAATGAAATTATAATATATTAACTTGAAAAAAACTCCTAGCTTACATTGACGAATTTAGTACAGAAATATTATTGTCAACTGAAATTAGACAAAAAGGCAAAAATGATTCAGTATTTTTTTTAAAATAAAGCAATTTGTTAAAAAAAGGACCGCTTCATGAATGAATTGTGAAAATACAATTTTACAACTGGAGCCTCCTTATATCTAAGAATTAATTATCTTAATTTCAATTTTCATAATAATTCATAAATTGAAAGCAAAATTGCTTATATCCATCGCTTTTAAAAACTGTATTATTTTGTAATTACCAACATCTCGTGATACCGAAGTGATGTAATCGCTTCAGCTTCTTTAGTTACATCCCCTAGAGTCTTTCTCCAAGTAGAACTTAATTTCAACTTTCCACCAGAACCCGTTTCTGAGTACATTTTTATAAATTAAAAATGAAAAGGGATAGAGCTCTTTGTCAGCAAAATGAATAACATTTCTTAAGGACAAATAAAATTCGATTTACCCACAGACAGTTACTAAAAATAACAGATTAATTATTTTCGACTCGTAACAATTGTCTACATGTATGTTTTCATGAGGCGTTTTAATTATTTGTTTTATAAGGAAATCGTAAGATTTGTATTTAGCTTAGCTAAGCTTTAGGTTTTCTAACTTCTAAAATAGTTAATGTATGAGAAAATATTATTATGACCAGATTGTCGACATTTTCTACAGCATTTTTGATATTGTCGTTATTGTTTACTGTAAAATTATTATTATCACGAAAAAGAAAGTAGTATATGGTCCACACATTTGATAATTCATATGAAATTTATCTTAAAATTGAATTTAGATAACGTAAGGAATTTTAGATTTTCTTAAAAAACAGATGTATGAAAAAATAGACTCGTTAAGTTTGTAGTGTAGGCTCCAGTTGTACAATTGAGGTTCCCTGCCAAAATAACATCTATGAAATTTGCGTAAACGTATCTGAAAGAAATAAAACTGACCAATTTAATTAAATGCTAAATTTGTCTAATTTCGGTAAACTTAAAAATAAATCGACATACAACATTTAGGAATCCTAAGCCTCTAGAAGTTCACTGACCAAAATTTGGATATTAATGTTTTTTTGTTTAATTTTAATGATCTATAGCTCGACAGAAGAAAAAAACAACTCATAAAAAGTAGTTCGAAATGAAAATTTGAAGAAAAGAAAACGAACAAAACTTACAGACAATAAATCATTCCTTTTTTCGGTCCGCCTTGTGACTCAATACCCTGATACATAACCTCATTCCAATCTTCACCGGTCAAAATTTGAAAAACCGTCAATAGAGCGATCGGAAACGTATTGAAATTTGTTTCGGGCGTGCCCTCTTCGAAATTGAATTGTCCGCCGAATAATTGCATGCCGAGCAACGCAAAGATCAGAATGAACAAGAACAATAGGAACAACAATGAAATAATCGATCTCATCGAGTTCAGCAACGATATAACAAGATTACGTAACGACGACCAATATTTGGTCACTTTGAATATTCGCAATAGACGTAATGCTCGCAATACGGATAAACCGAATGAGCCACCTTTCACTTCGGACCATATAACTTCGAATATCGAACCACTAATGACGACACAATCGAAACGATTGAATGATGATTCGAAATAGATTCGAGGACCTAGCGCGTACATTTTTATCCACATTTCCATCATAAAGAGACCGAGAAATGCGAATTCGGCAACATCTGAAATGAGATAAGTGATGTGTGATTAAAAACGAATTAAATTGTTGAATAAGTTTAAAATTTCAAACTGATTACAAAATATCAAGTCTTAGTCGGTCTAAATTCAGTGCAATTTTTCAGTTTTACAGTCGGTTACTCGCATAGAGCTATATGTATAATGAAGATGGCGTGCAGCGACTGTTTTGAAGCCGGAGGTTTTCTCGCAAAGGACCGGCGATATTCACTATGCTACTATCAGCATCTTACTCACATATATGTTAAACCCCTGTATTGAAAAGCAAAAAAGCCCAACCTTTAAATACTAGGCTAATATTTGCATTTCACTGCCACCGGTCATGAAACGCTCCATACAAAAACAGTCGCTTAAACTTCAAAATGCTTCACAGTGCTTTACACAGAAACGGAGTGTTGCCATCTCCGTTATATATAGCTCCATGGTTACTCCCATACAGTATTTTTAAACCCACAGTGGGCGCTACTTGTTGCACTAGTTTGATAAGCGGGCTTATCGAATTTTTCTGCATTCAATTCTACACTAAATAAAACAAACTGCAGATTTTTCCGATTGATAAAAGTGGTCAAAAAGTTAGTTCAAAGTGGGAAAATTTGGTAATATTTTGGTATTTTGTACCCATTTTCATATGTATTTTTTATTATATTTCAAATGAAAAACAACACATAATCTGATAAAAATCAGAAGAAGGGCTAAAAACAGAACCAATGCCATCTATGTGATTTGTATTACGAATATGTATAAATAAAAGATAATTTAAATTTATAGAGAAAACCATTGATATGAGATTAAAACTAAACGATTTTAGTTTTTTCGCTCTGCTGAACAATTGTTTTTCCGCATTTTTTCCATAAATGTTCCTTTTTCTCAAAACTGATAACAGATATCAAGATGATTTTTTTTTGCTTAAAGATACTGAACGAAGGAATTTTGAAAAAGTTGATTCTAAATATTTTTTTTTTATGTTTTTTTTTAAAATATGAAAAAGTTGTAAGCTTTCATAGCTTATATAGTAAGTCAATTAGTTTTTAATATTTTTGAAATTCCTTCGTTCAGTAGCATTAGAGCTACTAACATAATAAAAGGTTGGATTAAAATCGGTCGAGCGGTTCCTATGAAAAAGGTACATGAATTTGTATGAAAACTCAACAAGTCACTAGCCCCTAATCTTGAAAAGTCATAAACGGAACTAAAATGAGTAAAAGAGACTCGCACTATCGAGATAGTTGAAAACGTTGTGTCCTGTATGACATTCAACTTCCTCACCTTTTCAGTAAGAGGCGTGAAAATCCAGCACCGATTGGTGGACATACATATGAACTGTGGACACTCAGTCGTGCAATCCAACCCCATGTTGGCTGTTGGTTACTAAGTATACATACATGGACTAAAATTTGATTGGTTTTGGAAAGTAGTAAGATTTACTGAAGATGAAGTGTTCTCATTCTTCGAGATCACAGGATCAAAATAAGCAGATCATCCTGAAGGGCAAGGCCTTACGTAGGATCTTTCGTATAAGTGACTCGAAGAATAAGGCGACAAACTAAAATAGGTAACAGGGACCTGTGAATTAAACGAGAAGCTTTCAATACAGATCGAAACGCTGGCGCAACTTTCATAGGTTCATTGGGTCTACTGATTTATGTGGTATCACTATGGATCCTCGTGGGTCTATTTAAGGTATTGGCCGCCACTGTAACCTAACCTAATCCAACCAAACCTATCCTAAACTACCATACTAACTGACGATTTAAAACATCAAAGCTACTGACTAAAATAAAAACTGGTATTTATTTGTCACTCTATTTCATTTATTCGAACCCCACATTGGGTGCCATTTGTTCTAAGAATGTAATTTTATTTCGCAGTAAGAACATGGTTACGGACTGTACTGTGCATTTTCGTGGAAGAGACCCTAATTTTGCGATCAATCGAATAATCAATGTATTTATAAACTGAACAGCTTTTTCAGAAAAAGACATGTTCGTCTGCGATGTCCCCCTCTTTCTCAACAGTGCTAAAACTTTATATTTCATACTTTTTGCAAATTTACCTCATTCTCCAAAACCGTCATTACTCTAAATCCGTTTCGATTGTGTACTTACATAAAAATTTTGTCAGCCATGGCGGCTGTCCATAATGTTCTACAGCTACACACACGGTATTTAAAAATACCAAAACGATGACGAACCAATAAAACCATTGCGTCTTAACAGTATGCCGGATCCAGAAACGAAATCGCTTTTCCGATTGCCAGAATCCTTTACATTTGCCTTGCGCACCAACTTTTGATTTTAGATAGCCTGAAAGTAGTTTCGATCGAAAAGTAAATTAGATATCGTGGTATTTTACTAAATATTTCTCAGATATTAGATATATTTATTAGATCGTTCAAAAATTAATTTAGTCATATAAGAAAATTTGAAAATTTTCTCATGAAAATTTTGGAAAAGAGAACAATTTTAACAAGTATGAAATATGTAAGTAAGAACGTACTTTATTTTTTAACGAATCTCTCAGACTTATGTGAAAACATATGAATAATTAATTAAATTTGACAGTTACAAATAGATAAAACTTTTAAAAATTGTTCAAAATTATATTTTTAAGCCTTTTTTATAAGTTAATTGTACAAAAATTCAAAACCGTTCTTATATCATTTACGTTAAAAACAAATTGAAGTAAATTTTGGAACGATCTCTACAAAATATACTCAAATATTTTTATACCATTCAATAAAAAAAAAAAAAATTGTCATTATACTATTTATAGAAGCGCCATTTCATTTCCATCTAATAAGTTAGTAGGCTTTAAGTTTGATTAGCGCATAAATTCATGCTCAATATCTTATTTATTTAATGATTACGTTAAAAGCTACATATCCATTTCGAATAAAAATATTGGTTGAACAAAATTCTGTAATTTTCAAGAGGGAACACATTCGGCGGTAAGTTATATATAGCCGATACTTAATCCAATGTATCTGATACTTACACCAATTTAGCTTAGACACATATAGATGATACAATTTGGCTACCACATCGAATACTTTTATAAACGTCATTAGTTTCTATACATTTATAAAGAGTGGTGTCTATGTACTGGGATTAATTATTATTAATGCTATTTTTTTCTGTATTCTTACTTTTCGCATATGTCCCTGAACCATATCAGAAAACGTGCATATTTTGTTTTGATGTGGCTACGAAATATGTGAAAGTGAACAAAACGGTAGTAAAGAAGAATAATTTCTTAAGTTCATATTTGTTGAAAAAAATTTGAATTTGTTTTTTTAACGGTATGTTTCACATTACTTCGTGGTCGTAGGAATCCTCTCTAGTCATGAACTTACCACACTTGATCTAAGTAGGAAAGTTAAATTTGAAGCAAAAATAGTGCCCAGAGAACTGTTGCCGTGAATTGGAAGTCTTTCGTAAAACTAGAAAATACTGTTGGCACTAATTTTTGGGAAAGTTTCGTTCAAATGAAAATAGACACAAGTTGTCTAGTTGCTTGAAATTTATTTGTGGATACGCTCATAGGAATTATAGAACTCTAAAATAATTTGATTCTCCTTTGGATCACAGGCGCATGCCCTCCGAGAATTTCAGTGATTTTTGATACCATCAAATCTTCATGCAATTCTTCACTAAAGCTAGCGCTCCTCTTTCATAACGTAGGTTCCTCTCAAGAACGAAAAAGTATATGTCACAACCCAAATTGCAAAATGAAATTGGTAAATTAGTACCCACAGATAAAAGAAATGGTGGTTGAATAAAATATCCCGAGAAAAAACAGTATTGCCACGAAAGTTCACGAAAAGTCGAATTGAAAAGTGGCTGGGCAACATTCTGAATTTCGAAGTCTTATATTATAAGCCAATTTTTTTTATCAGACATAAGAAATTATGAAACACGAATTATCATGAAAATGGATTATAGTAGCTCTTAATAATATTTGTAAGCTTATTTTCTACTGTAAGTTATATAAATAAAGAATTTATAATTATTTCGTTGTTGTTTTTATTTCAATACACCATCTTACCAATTATTTTACTATGTGAATAACAAGTTATTGTTATTAATGACAAAATGGCAAAATCATAATTACTACTTGTACTTTATAACATATCATTAGAGAAGCACATCCCTAAACTAATTTTTTTTTAAATCATAGTTACTCTAGTGTGTGTTAGTGTATGTGTTTGTAGGTAAGTAACTATGGTATTTATTATCTAAAAACTAAAAAAAAATATAAGAAAATATTCAATTAAGGATAATACAACTAAATTTAACTTACAAAAAATGAAGAAAAAAAAATTATTGTAAAAAAGTAAGCAGTTTATTTATAATTACGACGATAAAAACTAATTACCACGGTCTTTCTTTAACAGAAATAAATCTAATTCATCACCGAACAATAAAGCACTCTAAAAAAAAAGAAAATAGTAACAAAATAAAATTAACGAATATAGTTAAATAAGAAGCATTAATATTATTTATTTCAACAGAAATTATCTAAAAACATAAAATAAATATTTGTACGTTAACTAAAATAGTTCATAAAATGTGTATCTAATTTCTTTTTAGTGTTACCTTTCTTTGATTTTATAACTGGAAATAAATGATATTTTTTTTATGAAATTTGAGTAAAGATTATAGAGGATAGTTTATAAATAAAAAATAATTAAAGAAAAATAAATTTTCGATTTATTTATTAATTATTTTTTTCATAGGTTTTAGCTTCTAAACTAAATTTCTAGGAATAAATTCGATTATGTTAGTTTTTTTCTTGCGATAAATGTTTCAAGAAATTGTTAAATTAAATGAATTTGGAATATATATGTTTTTTTTTCTTGTGCTTAAATTTTCGATTGTTGTTGAAATGGTTGAAAAGGAAATCAAAATGTCTTACCATCGTCACCGTAGTCTTCCTCGGCTTCTTCTTCTTCTGTGTCTGTTGATTTTGATTTTCCCAAACTTTTCAGTTTTTTTCTTTTGGCTGCATTTCTTCTTCGTGCTAAAGTAGAAAAGGTAGAAATGTTGTATTAGATATCAGGTGAAAATTAATAAAGTTTAAGCTAAAATTAAAAAAAGCAAGCAAAAAATTTATTCAACCCCGTTTCAACTATTTGGGGTTGAAAATCGAGATATTTAAAAATCACTTTACGCATATATTCAACACCTTTTGTAACTCATTTTCAACCTGTTTTCATCCACCGGAATAATTGTAGAAAATATTGTCTATTTGATACTTAATCCATCTAGATATATTGACGAATTTTATACAATCTGTTTAATCTCTTCTCACTGAGGGTTTTCACCGAAAAAATATTTTTGGCCGATTGTACAAATAAACTGTAGAACTAATAATTTCTCATTACTCATAGGTGAAATTGATATTTCGTGAAAAAAAAATTGTTAACCCCTTTCGATCGTGTTTGGAGTAAAATTCAAATATGTATATCGTTTAAAAAAGCCACTGAACTCGGCAAATTATTGTCTTTAATTTCAATTTTAATACCAAATTGAGGAGTAACAAAATACAACAAGCAACTGGAAAACAAAAAACAATTATATACCGTTTCTAGAAAAACTTTGGATTCAAGATAGATTTACACACTAAAATAACTGCTTAAATGAACCATTGTAAAAATATGGTTGATGGAACTAGTCGCCAACCCTTATGAAAAGTTCTAATCAAACATTCTATAAATTCCAACAGCATTTGTGTGGTGTGAACAAAGTTGAAATAATTGTTGGTGGCTGAGTATTAATTAAATCAACAAAAAAAATTATCGACAATTACGATCATCAATACTAAAAATACTGTGATTGGATGGTTGCAGTAGAATCGCCTCACATTGGGCGCCAGTTTAAGTAATGGTAGCTGGAGGCTAAGGTGATGCTGAAGTTTGTAGGTAAATGGGATGACAATTCATCCCCAAATTATGATCAGCTTCCTAGTAAAAACTGTTTAGTATGATGTTTTCAGTCAAATCACTCTACATTGGGCGCGATCTTACATACTGCTAATTGTGGTGACGGTCAAAGTAGTACTGAAGTTCTAACGTTACGGAGTCGGAAAGTTAATACTGAAATCACTACATCATGAATGACATCTATTACTGCGTTTACATGGAGGATTGAATCCAGATTCAATCCTTTACAATCGCATGTAAACGCAGATCAGATTGAAACGAGATCGACTCGATCTAAACCAACTTCTCGACCTGGATCGTATCGACACCGGTTATGACGTTCATTTTAATGTCATCTGGTCTTGTCGCGAACGCGATCCAAACTTTGATCCTTTAATCTTTGAACTCTCCATGTAAACGGAGAATTATTAAACTGATGGGGAATAAAATAAAATTAAAAAGCCGATTGTAAATCTCGTGATCAAAACTTTTAATTATTAGGAGCAAATTCGATTTGTACGATTTCATTTCATTAATTTTGAATGGCTTTCATCAATACTACTGCAAGTTCAATCGCCCCACATTGGGCGCTGTCAGATCTTGAACAGGGTCTTGCTGTTTAATCGGGGATAAATGCATCACCATTACTTAACGCTTAGGATGTTTACAACTAAGCCGGATCAACTGGAGTTGCTGAAAAAATTTGTGCGATAGTGCAGGCCAAAGATTTTAACGTGCCTTTGTGAAGGTGACTGCGGCTGCAGCTAAGCTATTGTCCTGAATTATTGAAAGATTTTGGAAGAAGTCATTCTCTTTTTAATAAAATATGCTTTTTTTTCACGAAGTTCCTCAGCTTATTTCGAACCAAGTTCAATATTTAGCAGTAGCAGACTACAGTCATTTGATCATAAAAGGTGATTAAATAGTGTGGATAGAACTGTACCCATCTTTCAGCGGTGGAATGCTTCTATGGTCTAATTCGGGAATTTTATTCTAAAAAATAACAAGAGAATGTACATACCTTCCATAATATGCATTTTCTCTTCTTCCGTTGTTCGCTCTTCTGCTAAGATAACTTCCTCTGAAATGACAAAATTGTATTAGCCCTCACCAAAACCAATGTAAAATTTCCATTTTGAAATCAATAATATTTCAAATCACATATAACATGTAATAAAATAAAAACAAAAAACTGAAAAGTAACAATAAAAACCCAAAAAAACACTATTTATCCTTTTTTCACAATTAACAATAAATCAATCATCGAACATAATGCAATAAATTAAGGGTAGGTGGTTTTGTGTAGGACATAATAAAAGGTATTAAACATGAAATTTAACTTTTCTTTTATGGTACATTACAATAAATTAGGATTATTTTTGTTTTAAAATAAAATTAAAAAAATAAAAAAATGATGTTTTGGTGAAATACTCTACCGGCTTTACAAATCCATTCAACATAGCCGTTAAGTTCTCTTTCTAGCTGTTGCTGTCTTCTAAGCTTTAGAAATTCTTGTCTATTTTCTACTTTTTCTCGTTCTTTTGCGAATTCACTACAAAAGATAAAAGATAAAAGGAGGTAACAAACTAAATGAAATTAAAGAAAATGTTGAAAAATTGATGATGCCAATAACTAGCATTCGAATTTTTGTTTAATATATTCTTGTTACATTCATTTGTTTGATTATTAAATGATTCACATGAGTTAATTTATTTAATGTTTTTTTTTTTAAATTTATGAATTGTGTAGTTAGTTCTATTAATTCTATAAAGGATTATATTAGGGAGTTTATTTATTAAATATTCTATACTCAAACTTTATAGAATTGCTAGACTAAGTTTTGTGAGTTGTGGTATTAAATAGCTCATAAACTACTTAAAAATGATTTATTAATTGAAAAAAATGTTGTAATGTAGGTTTCTGGCATCTAAATAAACTGGCAGTCTTAATTCGGATATAAATATCATTTATTATTTTTTTAATTTTTTTATACACTAAAAGGAGTGCTAAACTGGCAATGGCAAATCGGACACTCTTTCAGAAAACAAAATCAAACACATTTTCTAAAATGGAGTAACGCAATAAAGATTCAAAAGGGGAAAACAAAGAGGTGGTTATTTATTTTTTTTTAAGTGAGGGATCAAAAATGGAAAATTTTCCATTAGCAGCTTTTCTAGCATAAGTCACAAAAATTTATTACATGTTTTTTAAAGTAACTCGATCGTAACTCTTTGGGGACAACACAATTTAATAAAAGTTATTCAAATAATACTGTAAATTAAAAAAATTATAGTAATTTAAAAGAAAAAAATTAGTAGAAACCTGCTTGAGTTATCCAATCTAAATACGCCGTCATTGCATCCTGAAACAATTGGCGGGTTCTGCATTTTTGAAATTGAACACGACGCTCAACACGGTTACGTTCATTTGAAAATTCACTGGTATTTTTACACATTTTTTTCATATATTTTCCCATTTTATTAATATTTTTTTTTATTATTTTATTTTTCGAAAAGTGTACAGTTTTGTGTGTTGTAGATGATAAAAACGTTAATAATAATTCAACGAAAATATTGAAGATAGCACAAGTGAAGATATAAATAGAATTAGATATATAGAAAATAAATTATTTTTACTAAATATGAGCTTATATCTTTTTTCTTTTGTTAAATTCATATTATAATAATGAATCGAATCAATTTCATTTTAATTTCTTTAAACAATTATTTTCAAAAATATTTTTTGTAACCATAGTTTATTTCTTTTAAACTTACCCGCTAAGAACACCAAGAACTAGGTTGAGCATAAAGAATGAGCCCAAAACTATTAGAGGCACAAAATAGATCCAGTTATAACTTGAACCTAACGCATCGTTGGTCTGAAATGAATTTCAAAACATATTTAAAAAAAAGGTTATTTATTCAATTTAATGTGCCACAAAACACCACAGATTTTATTGTATTTCGATTATTTTGCTTTTCTGATGGACGAATTTTTAATAAGAACCATGCTGACGTATTTTTTCAGTGTACAGTACAGGTGATAAGTTAAAATAAAAAATTAAATAATAATAAGAAAAACTAAATGAAAATAAATACTCAAAATTATTTGAGAAAGTCAAATTTGTTGTTTTATATTTCAATTTATTTATTTTTTCGGTTTTTAATGGAAAACTGGATTTAAGGTGATGATCCAAATTTTGGTAAATTATATTTGAACCCAGGTACTAAGCTGGACTCATCAGTTGAAAGAGTGAAAATAATTGAATAAAAAGGAAATACATTAATGATACACTGGACTGCGGATAATGCATTATAAAGCTTTACCAGGGAATTCAAAATTAAATAGTAAAAAATGGCGAGTATTGGAAAAATGTCCCTCAGTGCGAATCGCAAAAATTAAGCAAAAACTAGAAGGGTTAGAATGCTAGTTTAAGTACTTTATCCAATATGTTTTCAAAAACTACCGCTTTTGCAACTTCCCTTCCAACTAACTTTCAATACGCATTCCCATTAAAAGTTGTTCACCTCGCTATACTAGGGGTGTTTTTTTTTTGCGATTTATCCTGATCGAGAGTAGTGATTCAAATTTGTATTGAAAATACCAAGAATAGATTCATTTTGGGATGACTGCATTTTTACATTTTTCATAATATTATTTTAGTTGCCGAAATTCGCCATTCATTCGAGCAGCTGTTCACAAAAAACAAGACTTAGAACACGTGGTTGCAGATGTTTATCAGTGATGTAACTGACTCTAATTTTCTTGGGGTTGTAGGCGAACCGAGGCGAGGCGCTAAGAATTTTTAAAAAAGTTATTGGAAAACCAGCCTATTGGAAAAAATAAAATTTAGGGGGAGGGTGAAAACCAAAAATGTTTATTTTATATTTTAAAGAACGTTAAGATAGGTGTTCATTCTTAGGATTCGCGACGTACAGAGAGATAGAAAAGAACACAATAAACCCCATTTTAGAAAAGAGTTGGGGCAAAAAATAGTAAACGGAAAAATAGATTGTCTGTCTTTTTTTCGATTTTCATCATATCTCTTAGGGCTTCTAGTACATAGGTATATCGAATTGATTTTACTTTTTTCAGAATTTATTTAATAACCAACTGAAAGGAGTTAAATACGTTTTCATGAGCTCTGACGTACCTGAAAATGGTTTAAGGGGACTGTATATTTGTATACATTCAACCTCTCTAAGCCCTCTTAATAGTTGAATATTTTATTAAATATTATTTGATTGACATATATAATTTGCTAAATAACCTCCCTGTATCGAAATTGGAAGTGGAATATTTTAGCTTTGACCTAATTGGTATTTTAAGGGTGTCAGTAAAGTCCGTATTTCAATTGCTTTACAACTTTAACCGCTTTCCAAACATTCACCAGAAAAATAGTAAAGATGTGCCTTGATTTCCTTTCTTTAGCACAGGACAGTAAGTACGGTATTTTGAGTCACTATTACTGCTGCCGAGTCTATGGCACGAGTCTCATGTTTTTGTAGATCAGTGCGTAGATTAGTCGCAATTCAAATGTTATGGTATAAAATATGGTTATCCATATAGTTTCACACCTAAAATATGCCACCAAAGGTAATACTCAATAGCTGATTTCAACTCGAATTTAGTATTTTGTTGATTGTCTTTTAAAATAAAACTGATTTGTTTTAAACTTAATAAATTGACGAACAACACTACGAGTAAGTAAAACATTTCTTCCATAGATCGACAGCAATCTATTGCATCAATTGCAAAGTGAAAATAAGAATCAATCAATAAACGAAAGTTGACGATTTCGTGAAATTGACTCTATTAAATTCTCTAATTTAATTCCCTCAGGACCAAAATATATATTTTTTTTGATTATATAATACAGTGGATACCGCTTATTGTAGTCCCGGATAATGTTATAATCCGCATTTTTTTATCAAAACTGTTGGGTCCCATTCTCCACAAACGTTCGTTTTTCGTTCGTCTATTGTTATAAACCGGTTAATGTTATTGTTTTTGGCTGTGATTACAATAAGCGGTACCTACTGTACCTTAAATTTTCTTCAGAACTTTAAAAAGTAAATAATTATTTAAATGTAAATAAAAAACTTAATTTTGAAAAAGAAGTTTTGAAGCTTTTTGTTGAACAATCAATGAAACATGAAGAAAAGGCGACACCAATTTGTGATAAATAAAATAACATTTAAAAAAAAGGTTAAATTAAAAGCAACATATGTATATACACAAATATAAAGTTCTTTGCAGTTTCAAATTACAAAATCTATAAATCTTCAGCGCGCGACAATACACAATTTTTTAAATCATTTGATAATTAATTTCATTTCCTTCATTTCTTTCGCAAATTATTTAACGTAATAATAACCACGTTAGACTATAGTTTTGTAAAATGCACAACATCAAAGAACCTTTCGAAAACATTAATATTTTTTGTGTAAAGTTAAGAAATTCTTTCATCTTACGATCCGTGAAATATATTTGTCCATAATTTCATTAAATGGAGAAAATATATGACACAAGATTTCGCAAATTATACCGAATAAGGCAATTCTGTATTAGGTAAATTTTTTTTCCTCTGCTTCTTTTCATTTCATATTTGCTGTAGATTAGATACATAGATACTTCACAAGACAACACTAACAACATCAAGATTGTTTGATTATATTATTTTGTAAAATTTGACAATATTAACTGAATAAAAAACATGAATTGAAGCCTTTTATTGGAATTTCGCGTTTGATGAACGGTCAAAATACAATCCGAAAGTTTTTAAAATTATTTTATTATATTTTGAGTAATGTTTCAACTGAAACTTTAACGGACATGTTTTCACACAAAACTTGCAGTTTAAACTCCGGTTAGAATTTAACTGAAGATTGTAGTAACGGACCTGAATTTATACATTTTTACAGACAATTTAAAAACAAATATCAAATAAATTTTTTTATACACCACTTTTATAATTATGAAAGTTTTTAACAATTTTTGACAATTTTGAATACTTCCCTCATCAAAAATCCATTCAATACGTTTTACCAATGCGATTATACCAATAAAAGGCAACTGATCGCAAAAAGAACCAAAAATTCAAGTGATCAAAAACAATCAAAAATTTTGACAACAATTTTTTTTTTGACAAAACCAAACAACACTGATACAATTATTATTTTTTTTTTAAGTAGCACGTATCCCAATTTTTTTTTGTATCCGAAATCAATCGGACTTATAATTATTTCTCATCAATTTACCCAATACAGTATTGCAGTCCAGCCTTCCATAGTGATGCACTGGAATACAGTCAACATGGCAAAACCAATATTGTCGAAACTAGTTATCCCAAAATTTGGTCCTTCCCATTGTTCCAAACACAGGCTCTCGTTATAATTACAAACAAATGCTCCGGACTGTGTTAAGGTTTCGTTATCGGTGAAACACGGTGTTTCCATTTCGCCTTCCTTAACAATTTTTTCTAAATAATCGGGAAAAATAACGATTAATAAAATATTAATTAACAATAATTGGATTTTTTTTGTTGCTATACTTATGTCCTCTAAACTATAACAACTCTTGTGCAGTGCTCCCGAATAGAACTCGAGGCCGATGATTGCAAATATAACGATCGCAAACAGGACCAATAGTCCGATTTGAAGTAATGGTGCCATTGCTTTGATAATTGATTTTAAAACTACTTGTAAACCTGTGAAACGGAGGAAGAAAATTTTGGAAATAATCGCGGGTAGATGGTTGGAGAGGGAAGAAAATTGTAAAAGAAATGTGTTAGTAGTAATAATAATTAAGTTATATTATTGTAAAATCCATTTTAAATCTGTAAAATGGAAGAAAAATTGTCTCTAATTATTTTGTATAATTTCAATAAATTTCTTAAAAAAAAATACAAACTTTAAAATGTTCAAGCATTCCGTATAATGCACAGTCGCGAAAGTAAAAGAAAGATTACTTTTAAAAGCATTTTTTAAAAATTTCATTTCCAAAACTGCTTCTTGAAGGCTTGATTCCTACTTTATGATTTATATGGTTAAAAAGGGTTTAGAAAAAAATTATTTTAATAAAAAGGATTGAATTAATTTAATAGACGAACTGTTTTACTGCGGTACGCAGAATTTTTCTATTGCACTATAATTGGATCGAATGCATAGTTAATATTTATAACATTATAATCCCTTACAATAAAAACAAAGAATCCGGAGGACACGTGGACGCGAACTTGTTCGTTCTTGTAGTTCCTTTTCAGTTCACGATTCGCCAGACTGAATGTAATGTCCTGAAAAAAGTCCTGACTTCCCTCGCGAACGAACCAGTTGCTTTTCGTGAATTACGAACTTTAAAAAAGGACCTAGTTCGTTCGCTACGTAAGTGAGGCTTTTTTTTTAGCTCATAACATTTCTCTACACCATTCACAAATTCTTTCTCACGAACTGCGAACTACAAGAACGAAGTAATTCGCGAAAGCTCACACTCAAAAAGGTCCTCAGTTTTCTCGCGAACTGAACAAGTTCCTTCTTTTAGTTCCCACTTTGCGAGAGCGGGATGATACATGCTGTTTGCAAATGTGATGACAAACTACTTTCTACAAACGAACTAAGACCGCAGTTCACTGTTCTAAGCTGCTCTGAACTAGTTCGTTTACGAACTCTACAAGCTTTCTGGCAATGTTTCATGATTTATAAAAAAGATTTTGTAGAAAACTAGTGATGGAAAGTGGTGGCAAATTTTTGGAGTGATTGATTTAAAACCTTTTTTTATGCAGAATTTTAGTCTTCATTTACCAGGATCATTACTATTCTTATTACTGCCATTTTTGATTTATCTATATTATTTCAAAAAAATTGCACAGTTCCAAATACATGTACAACTTGCTTTAACCAAATAATCATATCAAATTTTTCTTCCATTTTAAATTTTCTTAATTTGTATTTCTAAAACTAAAACTAAAACTAAACTAAAAACTCTACAGATAAATACGCCTAAACTTATAAAAACGCCCACTACTATCTGCTCTCTAACAAAAACTAATTAAAACAATATTCAAGTAAAACTAATTAAAATCACGTATTAAAAAAATAAGTCGAAAATGAAATGAAAACAAATCTACTCACTAGGAATTCCAGATACTAATTTTAAGGGCCGTAGCACACGTATGGCCCTTAATGTTCTGAGATCTACTTCGGGCCCTTTTTGTGGGAACAATGTGATGAACCTGAGAGTTGATGGCAACATACACATATAATACGAATAATATTATATCGAAATTATGAAATAAAATTGCATGAAAGTAATAGCGATAGTTGTATAGGAATTGCAAAATATTAAAATCTAAATCTAAAATTCTTTTAATTGCTAAGTTTATCTAGGAATATATTTTCAGGAGGAGAGCAAAAATTTTTTTAGGCTTTTAGTTCCTTTTTTTATAAAAAAAAATATTTTATTTTTTTAGCGAAAATAAAGTTGAATTACTTTGTAAGCCGTTTGTAATGTTTCTATTTTTAAAAATTTGCAATTAAAGAACACTTCGTCTACTTCTGTTATTCATGATTATTATTAACAATTAGTTTTACAAAAATATCTATGATTATAACAAAGACATTATTCTAAGTTCCACTAGCGTAGGTAATGATCATCTTCCGTAGTTCTATATCTAGATATTTAAGAAATAGTCATTATTAATATTCTAAATTCTACAAATGAAAATAAATATTAACACGAATCCAGAAAATCTAGCTGTATATGTTTTTAATATTTAAAGACTTTTAAAAAACAAAAAGATACAAATTGAGGACTAATCGGACTTATCAGCCAACCATTAAAATCTAATTAGGAACATTTATTGAAAGGGTTAAATGAAGTACGTCTTCGAGTCATTGAATTCAAACTAAGCGAACCTAGAATGCACAACAATCTGATGCTAACTGGGTCCATTATTACTTTGACTTGTTGGTTGGTTCGCCAGGAAAGAGGGACAGTAGCCCGAAAGTACTATGACTGAAGATATGTTGTGCTATACCTAGAATTCATGGAGAAGAAGCTTTACTCTGGTGGAAGTGCCACTCTTTGGATGATTCCAGCTATCGTCTTCTTTTCAATTGAACTGGAAGAAAATCTGAAAAATGATACCGTGGTGGGTCAATCCAACTTGCAGATTCTACTCTTATCATTTGTTCTGCAATTTCGTAAATCAAAATGACTATTTTTATAGACACATTTTGAAAGTGGACAAGACAATCAATCTACCTCCAGGAAACGACCACTAAATCAAGAAAAACATTTCAAGACGGACGGTAGATATAATCGCATCTTGAAGATACTTGACTTGGCCTATGGCAACATTGACGTTGTTTCCAGATCCTTTGTGTCCACCGATGGAAAAATTATTCTCAATTGATAAGGAGAAAAGTTATTCTCAAGAATCTCTTCTATGGCACAGAATTTATTTGTGAATCAAATCGACCTTAATTACTAAGATGGACGTTGCAGGAAGCAGGAACACAATTCCTGACTGTTTTGAATAAAGCAGTAAATAAAGAGTCGGTTCTCGAGACTAATATGGGTTTCACTTTCAAAGAAGTAAGGAAATCGACTATCAGGCCTTTGTGACTTGTGACTCGGTCCTGAATAGGCCTGTATCACTACACATATTTCGTAATAAGAATCAATGGGAAGATAGAGACGACTACGGATAATAGTGATTACGTCAAAAGAGTTATTTTCTATCTTTCGTCAGGTAAGTTTTTAAGAAGCTGACATGAAGTTAAAAAAAATTCGCTTTTGGGGTCTTTGGAAACTACTCAAGGATATCGACAATATTAGTATAGCATACTTTTTGCTTAGAAACACTAATAAGGATTATGGACCAAAATGCAAGAATACTTTAAGTGACATTTAAATAGATTCTACTTGTTGAGACAGCTTGTACCGTAGAGAGGAGTCAAGACTTCATACAACTAGGCGTGCAACTAGCAAAACTCGAGTAAGTAACACCCCCGCGCATATGGATGTTGACTCAATTTTATCAAAGTCAATCAATGAACTTTAAGCTTAAACTATACAAGACTATAAATAGACCTGCGCTATGCTATGACAGCGAAACGTGAACATTGACTCAGGTGTCCGAAAAATTATTTAACGCCTTTGAAAGAAAAGTCCTTAGAAGAATACCCGGAACTGTAAGGGAAGACTCGATCTGAAGAATACGATACAAAAGAGAATTGTATGCCATCTTCGATAATCCGGAAGTATCGATCTTCATAAAATTCAAAAAGCTACAATGGGCTGGTCTTGTAAAGCGGATAGAGGACGGAAGAGTCTCCAAACGCAGACTTAAGGCAAAAGTTTATGGACAAACACCAGTTGGAAAGCCACGAAAGCGCTGCGAGGACTCTTCTGACGCAGACAGCGAACCACTTCTAAGATACAAAAACTGGAGAACGCGGTCACTGAACCGAAAACGCTGGAGGCGGCACATTCAGGAGGCCAAGGTCTTATTTGGACTGTAGCGCCATCGCAAGTTAAGTAAGTAAGTTGTAAGTTTTAAGCTATAACAGGCCCGTGCGCAGGATGGTATGAAGGGGGGGTTTTAGCAAGTTCCCACCATACTGGATGTGTTGACCTAAGGAAAAAAAAGGTCAATAGGCCAATGGAGGGGCTTAAACCCGCAACCCCCCCCCCCCCCCCCCGATTGCACTGGCCTGAGCCATCCCAATTTTTAAATTCCAGTACTACTACTGATGGGATATCGTGTAGGGTTGATCCTCAAGAAGCAATCTTTAACTATCGACAGAAATTTTTAGTCTTGCAAATTTTTTCCCCGATTATTGGTATTCACGAACTTATTGTCTTCCATTTTGAGATGATTTGCTCTTGATTCCGCAAGGTATGATCGTTCTTTTGATCGGAAGCTTAATGGACTTAAAAAAATCGTCCTTCTATGCCACAGTTACTGTTTTTTCGAGGTGAACATTTTGTTCATTTTGATTCTGTAGGTCATAAGTGATAAGTGCATAACTAAGAGTATAGATACCCGTGTTTAAGCAAAGAGGATATGCTCTAGGTCAATTCTGACATAGTGAAACAACTAGCTCCTCCAGCCTTGTCTCTGATGTGCCAACTGTCTAGATTCAGAAGGATTGACAAAGAGGGACGAATGTGTTGAACTTGGTTGGTGATAGAATCCTACTAATGAAGAACGAATCAGAATGAAAAATCCCGTAAAATAATGAACTAAACTTCCGATGCGAACCAGAAAAATCAATACTGAAAAAACTTCCTAAATTGAAATTAGCACCATTGCGCTGGATCGAGATGATCAGAGGCGATAGATTCTAGAAGCCAAGGCGACATTTGAATTTTCCAAAGTTGGCGACGGCTTTTTATGGATCGATCCACAAGGAACAACAAGGTATTGTGACTAACTTTTTATTAGGAGAAATAAACCCTAACACATTGAAAAGAATTATTGTTGGCTATACTATACGACCCAAGGCAAATTTTGGCCTCTAGGTTAATGTAAGCTGTTTACTTCCAACTGGCGCCCAACGTGGGACAACATTATTTCATCTACTATTTTATCTATTTAAGTAGGTGCTTAACTTATGTATATCGATCACGCGGAGCAAAGCCAGTAAGATGGGAATGAATTATGAACAGAACTGTTATAATAGCAATCGACGACATTTAAAATTCATAAAAATTGTATAAAATAAAATAAATATTTTATAAATAAAAGCTTAGCTTGTGACCCGAAAGGGCCTAGAATAAAACAGTTAAAGAAGTACTGAATCCTGGCGTAAATCAACAACTAGTTCCCTCTGTAAAGAAACGTATGACTACTTTCCTATGGAATCTAGCCTAAGTTATCTATGGCATAAAATCGTTATTAATAAATTCGAGCAGTTTTCTACACACCATCTAGGACACTCGTAGTTCAGCCAATCTAGCCTAAATATTATTATTCTAAGGATAAGATAAAATAAAACGCTATAAGATCTGATTTGCTGCAAGAACAATTCCTACTTAATGGCACCCCTGTGCTGAGTACTCGGCCGTCTTACTTGGTATCCTAGAAACGAGTTTGAGCGGCCTTAAGACACGAAATGACCGCAACATGCGTAGGTCGACATCAACATTTGCCTCGGCGAAGATCGTCATAGAACTAAGCAGTTTGGGGTTTTGTTTTTGTTTGTTAATTAAACATTTATAAATTCCGAATACAGTAGAACTTCTCTAAGTTGAACTTCAATACTCCGATTTTGAATATTGCTCGTTGCAATTGAATCTTAACTTCGGCTAGAACTTTAACAATTCTTTTAAAAATTTTCTTTTGAATGGTGATGGCTCGACTTAGGGAAGTTATACTGAACACTTTATTATTTAGAAATAAAAAAGTTAAATTAATCAATTAGATTAGTGCTAAGTTATTTTGTAAATTTAGTAAAAGCTAAGAAAAATTCCGGAAGAAATTGTTGTAAAAAAATATGTTTACCCCGTTACTACAACGAAAAAATCCATGATGTTCCATATATTCCTGAGGTAGGAGTGTTTATGCAGAACGAACCCTAAGGCAAGGATCTTGAGCGATGCTTCCACACAGAAGATGCATAAAAAATAGGCTTCTGTTTTTTCCTATAATTAAAAATTGTCGAATGTAAGAATGCGGGATTGTTTGATAGAAAATTCGCCTTACCAGTTTCTGAGCCAATACTGTTTTATCACCTTCAGGCAAATGTTCTTCTAATGCCAACACTACACAGTTAGCAATGATTGTCAATAACACAGCGTACTCGAAGGGCGGCCATTCGATTATAAATCTTGTATATTTCCTAATTGGATTATCCTCGGTGAGGATAAATAGTGATGTTGGCCCACCGCCTGGCGGCGATTGGCCTTGACTACTCGGGCCGCCCATTCTATCAGCTAAGCGATGGGCTCCCCTTCGACCCGAGTGCCCCCCGCTTGTGGAGCCCTGTTGCTGTCCTGCAAGCGCCGCTTCCTGAGCCGCTGCCAACCTAAAAGCACAAAAAAGAAAACACATTTTGATATTAACATTTCATTTTTCATTAAATTTACTTAGTTGCATAGTATGACAAAAAATATGGGTCTAGCCCTACATACGCATTGTCATCACATTTTTTTCTCAGTCTTGCATCACAGTCCTAGTTTTCGCTGGAGGATAAAATTTGGATCAGAACCAAATAGCACACAGGACGATGATAGGAAACTGACACGGATTTATACTTTCGATTCGAAAAATGGTGACATAGTTTACAACGGGTCCTTTTGGTGGTAAGGCGAACAGAGCAAGAGAAATCATTTGACACAGAAAACTTACTTTTAATGGATTTAAAGGGATTTTTATTTCACGGTTTTCTTTTCCTGGTACTGTTGGATCAATGCCCATTTTGTGGAATACAAGTCGCCCGAGTGCCCTAAAATGGACTCCATTTGGAAGAGCAAGGCTTTTTCTGTCGACTACCAGTAGATAGCGAAGTTATTAATTTTTGATAGAGTGTGAGCGTTAATCTTATCGTGTCCCAATAGATTGTTTTTGAAAGAGTAAGCTAATTCCTAGATCTTGCAGATCTGAGATTATTCATTTCCACGAATTATAACATGTTTAAGTTTGACACAGTGATACACAGTGATCTCATATCTAAACCAATTTTGGTTGTTGCTCGAGTAGATATTAATACTAATCGTAGGAAAATTTTTGGTTCAAACACCAGATGAAGATCAAATGTAACCTAAAGAACATTCATATGGAGGACTTGGCTATACCACTGCAAGAGGGTTTATCTGAAACAGCTCTTTTGAACCTACTCTAAATGAGTGAAGGCTTTTCGTATAGCATATCCTTTCAACGGAAATACCCAGAATACCAGTCCACTATGTCGGTAATTTCATATGAAGGTCAAATAAGACACTTATAATACCGAATAAAAATTAAGTTGGATTAAGTGAGATTAGGTAAGGTGAGTGGACGCAGAGGTGGTCAAACATATAGAGCGCCAATGGGTCCGTTGTGATCCCACGTATATGGGAAAGGGAAATACCCCTGTGCCCAACGCTATCTCAAGTTAACCACCATGCAATCCTGACAAACTACAGCAGCATGTCAAGGCCAAGTCTGGTCATTCGCAAAACACGTTGAAATACTTTCCTCAGAATCGAGTTCATTGCAGCTCCAGCACAGATCTGCAATATCTAGCCCTCTGGCGTGCCGGCCGATAAGGTCCCGTCAATATACCAATGAAGATACTGAAAGTGTTTTTATCTCCGACTAGGACGAACTTTGTCCTTGATGTGATGCCCCACCGTGAGTGTTATGACCTTCAAGTCGATAGCTTGCTTAATGTTTTCAATTGAACTCACTTCCTTTCCTCATAGAAGTTAGCACAGAACCACTCCTTACGATTCATCTGCAGCCTCGTTGTCCAAATCCCGCTGTGACCTGGAACCCAACCAATTGGATAATATCATATCATAATATCATCCCTATTCTGTATAGCAAACGACGCTAAACTCAGACAACTCTATCAAAGTCCTTGCAATGCGCCATCTTGTGGTCATGAATTTCTGCTCTATGTTAAGCGCAAACATGCACTATTTTAAGAAAAAATTGAATTTTCAATACAATTTTTATTTGAAATTTCCAATTTACTATTTAATTTTTTTAAAGCAAAAGTATACATTTGAATCACTTTTACACGAAATTTCAGGTAATAGCAAATTATACAAGTCTTTTCAACTGAACCATACAATTTACATAAAAAATCTCACAAAATTACGCAACATTTTGTGTAATATTTATTTATGAATTAAAAATCACGTTCTTTATCATGTAAACTACGGAGTTGGATGCTTCGTTAGATTTTATTTTTCACTGAAATAAAAATGAAACGCCTCCTCTGGCGCAGTGGCTGCTAAGTGATTCGATTCTTACCTACAGCTAAGGGTTTTATTAAGAGTGAGGAAGTAAGAAATAATATAAGAATTATAAATAAATGTAAATATGTTAATAAGTGCTAATTATACACTTTTTTAGAGTGCAAATTCAAGAAAATATCAAGTGAATTTGCTGCTTTCGAAGTTGAATTTTTCGAATAGAAATTTACTGACCGAAAAAATAAAATTACATTTACATTGACTTTTACATTCCAATGTAAATTTCCTCGGAAAGGTGAGACATATTTGCCTATTGTCCAAAACATGTAAAATTCAATGGAATTTTTTTTACTGTACTGGTTTTTCCTAAAACAAAAATAAAATGGGTTTCCTATTTTAAGTTAGATTGTAAGTTAGTGTGTAAGTTAAGTAGGAGTTAACAAGCAAGGTTTTTATTACACAATTTTCCTTGGATTGAATTAAAATAATAAACAAAGAACTAATTTTAGTAAAAATCTAAATTGTAACTACAGATGCAAAGATGTAAAATCTGATCACTGAAATTATAGATAATTGTACGAACTATTTTTTTAAAAATTGAAATAAATTTATGTTATGTTATGTTATTCAAAACGTACACGAAAGTTGTCCTATACTTGAACAACTAGAGGATTTTGTCATAGAGTTCGTCGAATGGAGCCGATTAACAGTTACGTCAATGATTTTTGATCTACTTAATTTAAATTGGACAAGCTACTGGCCCCGACCTACACAAATTTTCCATATTAATTTCAACTCTACATTCTTCAGCAATTCGATTGATTTATAAAACTACTCTGAAGTTCTATTTGACTTTGATTTCTAATTTCTTTAAATAATCGCATTATTTTCAATATTGAGTCTGATAATCCAATTGAAAGAAAGGCCACTGTCGTGGTCATAGTAATGTGATATTATTGTATGGCATCAGTGTTTACGTTTTTTTTTCATATTTTTCTACATGATTTAACAGTGGGGAACTAGTTGCAGTTTGCGGTTTTTTTTTTGATGTGTACCGAGATATTTTATTAGTAGCTGTACGAGCTTTTGCTAGTGGAAGAGATAGTTTGATCTAACTAATTTTTTAAATTCTAGTAATTTAATTTTTATTACTCACCGTCTCACATGTGTGAGACAGATCTGGCCAAAGCTGGATCTAAACCGCTAAAAGACTGACTTTGCTCAAAAGGGCGAGTATCAGCACCACAGTTGGTGTCCTAATCGGACACACACTGCTCTTTTCAAACGACTTCTGTAGAATGAGGAGTAATTTAAGACATCCCTTCACCTTCTCTGTACCTGTCCACCTCGATAAGCTTGAAGGAAAGCTCATATTGGATCTTACTTCTTCAACTTGGTGAACTTGCCGCAATGGAGGTCGCGAGAATCCAAGCTCTAAATAGTTTGACGAGTAGGACCGGATTCGATGATCCTGTGGTAACACAACGGGCCTTTTCGGTCTAACGTCTAAGTGTATCCCTACCTACCTACCTAACCCTGGCGTAAGTAAAAAGGGTTTCAATATTTTTTCACGAATTTTGTAATATCTACCAGACCGGATACATAACCAAGTTAATTTTTTCATTTTGAGTGTTTTTCATGAAAAAAAACTTAGTTCTCAATTGTCGGTTCCGGACTATAAAAAAAAGGTTTGAATACATTATAGGTATCTTAAGCTTGATCTAATACTGAGACGGGTTCAATTTCGTCGGACTCTTAAAAAAACGCGAAAAAATTGAGTTTGCGTTTTTTTTAATTCAACCCAAAATGTGTTGAAAATGGGTTGAATATTGCCCCTAAGCTAATTTTGGGAGACAATACACTCGGAAATCATTACGCTTTTTTCTTTACTAACACAGCATTCATTTTATTATCTTCCTTCGGGAAATATTATTCCGAATTTCAAGAGTTGTTATTTTAAAAAATAAGTTCTGTTCGTTTGAAAACTACTCTCGACTACATAGTGTAGATATGTCATATTGATTAAGTGCATTGTGTTCATACGGAATTTAACCAACTAATATTTTTGTAAAATAAATAGTTGTTACCAATTTCAGTAAGGGTGTCTTTAAAGAAACGAAAGTCACCGCGTTGCAATTGATATTTTAAATCTAAAAACTATTTTTCAAAAGTTGGAGTGGATTTAAAAAACTTCTGAGAAAAAATGAGTAATTCAATATACAAGCAGACATTATTCTTACCCTTATAAACTTTCTAAATTTAAAATCGCTCAATAACTGACTCATTGCGTTTGAACTACCCCATCCTTCATGTCTCGTCTAAATTACAGAACAGTTTTTCCCCGAAATTTCGGCACCATGAAATCTGCGTCATCTATTTTCACCAAACCCTGATAAAGTTTTGGTCATTACTAGCAAGTAGTTTTCCACTCGCACACACATCTACACTCTGAAAAACAGGACGAAGAAAATTCATACCAGAAAAATGGAACATTGGGTGTAAAAAACTTGAAACAATCAATCAAATATATAGTCACCTCATCCCTTCGGAGTACTGAAGGATACACTGAGCTCACAACTTCCTGACTTCGGATTACTAAATTACAAGAGTGCGCTTCATTTATACATTAAAAAGCTTGAGTTGCGCGATGACTCGTTTCCATACTACCACCCGCTTCATTTTTGATGATTTTCTCGGCTTTTTGTATATTCGCCCAGTCCCTACTGATCCACTTAAATCTAAAAATAAATCCTTGGCTCAATTTCATTTCGAGAATTATCAGCCCCAGCCCGCTTGAAACTTGTGATGCGCCATTCAAGACTCCCTTAGCGGGCATCAAGGCATCTTCTAGATGAAATCATATATTCATGGTCCCAATAGCCTTTCGCAGCAATACCCGAAGGGAAGGTCAGGACTCGTATGAGTTATCGAGTTGTTGGAGGTGGGTGGCAATAGAGAAGCCCCAATCACACGTCCTATATGTACGCATTATAATTTGCCACTTTGGCTTTAGAGAGTGAACCCGATATTAGAAGTGGTGGGAACGGGGGTATGCAATTATATACAAGGACGCGCGCGAAGCATTTCGTTCTCAAGCATGTAAATAGAGTGTACCTATACCATAATCATATTAAAGGGATGGAGCGAAGTTCCAGGCCAATTGACACCGTCTAAGGACGAGTCGACTGTGTGGGGCTGGAGAAATCCTAATTTCCGAGCCGAGAGGGTACACAAATTCGAAGGATAAAATCAGCAAGAGAGTGCCAAGATTATTGGCTTCGAAGGGATGAGATACAGACAACTAGACTCCATTCAGGAAATTTTCGGTACTGTAGTTTTAGGGACCTTTTTCCACCCTTCTCGCCACCCGAAAAAAATGTATCCAAAAAGGACGAGGAAAATCCCAAATAAGAGCAAACATCATCTCGAAGACACGTCATTGAAGGAAAAACAAATCTACATATTTATAGCGTATAGAAGAACATTGTTGTTCGTATCCTTTTACCAGCAGAAGAAAACTTCAATGATCTTTTTCTGGACAAAATGTTAGTCAGTCAGTCCTTCGCCAAGTTTGTATGTAACTATTGTGGCGTTTTTGGTCTCTACTTGGTGCGGACTTCATTCATTTTCCGTCATAAACTTAGCAAGCGCGTCATGTTTCGTCTAATAAAATACATCACAAATTCAGCCCCTACAGCCGAAAGTCACCACGCTCAACTCTACCTACCGAATTGGCGGACCACATTGTGGAAAGGTCACTGTTGTAGTAGAGGGTGGCATGGTTTTCATGAATGGCTTTATGATGGTGCGGTGAACGGGATAACCAAGGAGTTGACGACGACAATGACAACGATGCTTTCGTGACATTCTCAACTTTTTTTATATTAACGTGTGAAAAAGGAGACGTCCTTGCAAAGTATTCAGCATTAGGAAATACCGAGAATAAACTTTAATTTTAAATGATTCGTTCACTGGAGACACCGTTTTAAGTTTGTTGAAGTTTAGAACAAGTTGTGCTTACATACGTCTAAATAGTCAGCTTTACACCGAACACGTTGGTATTACTTTTTCCCCACCCTAAAATCGGAGCACCTTAAAGGCCCAACAGTTCTTGACTTATTCTTTGACGCAGGCTTTTATGCATACACGGCAGTTCATTTCGTATTTCTGCGGTGTCGTACTTATACGAAAGTCGCATCAAAGATTCATAAACGCTGTAAATCGTTATCAACCCATCACTAGGGGTCCGTGTGTAAAGTCGCGCCGTACTTTGTCGGTGTAAATCCATCATCAGACGTAAAAGTCAAAACAAAAATGTAATACCTAACGTAAGTCTTCGTCAGGTTGTGCCAAATTTAAAATAATAAATAAATAATAATAATAAACAGATAATTTTACAAAAAAAATTCGATTCCCAATATTTAAAAGCGAAAAACTAAAATATTTCTTTTTTTTCAATAAAAAATCTTTAAGTTTATTCTCTCGTTGACTTCGTCAGCTGTCTTACGACCTCAATCAAAGCTAAAACATGAACCAAAATTTCATTTAGACAATAATTTCATAAGGTTGACGTAAAATGAAATAAACTCTTAAAGCTGAACATAGACGAGTCTGATCATAGGAGCAAGTCCTTAAGTTTTAAATTTAGTGCGAAATGGTTTAAAAAACCACAAAGTAATGAGGAAAAATAAGGAAAGGGGTTGTCAATGATCTTACCAGTCTGGACAAAATATAATTTTAAATTCTATTGAAACAATAATCAAATGGAATTCATTTCGCTTTAACGTTTTTTTGATTATTATGTGTTTGTACCATGTTTTTTTATTATCATTCCAAAGTTTACTATTTTCACGTTTTATGACTGTTAGATGCAACAAGAAGTCTGTCTATTAGTCGAACACAAACATTTGAAGGCTTTTAGCGCACCAACAATGAAATATTAAGTTCAAGTTGTTTTTAGATATATTGGGTGGACTTTTTCAATTGGTTTAAAAGATCTTTGTTAAAATATTTTTATTTCTAGTGAATTGCTAAGAAGAAATCGCTTATAAAGGCCTCTACAGGTACTCCATAAAAAAATTGTGTTGTGGTAGAAAAATACGAATATTACGGTTGTTGTTCGTATCCTAAATGCGGCTTATACTGGAAAGTGTAAAACTGATGTATACTGTATACACATATGTACATACATACATAATTGTACAAAAGAAAAAGATGTAAGGTTAATAAAAAAAAAAATTTTCACTGACATACGGAGATGAGAGATCAAAACAAATTTGCAATAAAAAGATGCTTTTCATTTCAATTAAAATCCCCAGAGCTGATCTTATCTGTTACTTTTTATGATATTTAAGAACACAGCTTATTTCTAAAGGCTCGTGTTCACTAGCAAGCAAAACTTGTTAGAGTTGCTCTATGACATTTATTGCATGTGTACACGGTTCCGAGAGCGCACTTGCCCAAGTTTTTGCTCTAGCCAGCAAACGCTTGCCTTTTCAAGCAAGTTGTGAATGTACACGCTAACTTGCGAGAGTTGAGATCTCGCAAGAAAGTTCCGATCGGTTCCGAAATTTTTCAGCAAGTCAGTACAATTGCATTGGATGTGAGGTTAAGTTCAGTTTTAGGATAGTTCCACAGTTTACGTGCGAAATATGAACGGAAAATTCAAGTTGAGTTCCGAGTACACGTTTTTGCTCATTTCCAATGTGGAACTTTATCCAGAGTTGTGGTATTTTTCTTTTTCGTTTTGACAGTTCAACGAAACTTTGATGATGAAGTGTATACGGAAGAGCAAGTTTTACTTGCAAGATTTTTGTAGAGCTACTTGCTAGAGTAAAATTGCTGCAATTTGACAGATAGTGTACACATCGCACCAAATTACTCTAGCAAGAAATGTCGCAAGTTACTTACCAGTGTACACGAGCCTTTAGATCGAATTACTTCGAATAAAGATGCTTAGCAACTTTTAAATTAATAAGCGATAGAAATGATTTTAATAGTGTTAGAAAAGAACTTAAGGGGGTTCTTATCTCAATCCAAAAACGAAAATTTTTAGTTTTAATATTTTCGTAGATAAACATGTGTAAAATATGGTACCCAAACGGATTTTTCGAAATCAACTATATACGTGAGCTATCGTATCATTTAGGCACCTACTTTATAGATACCTATTCAATGGCAAAAAGTACTAAAGGGAAACTTTAAAAGTGTTTTTATCGAAACTACGTCTTGGGAACTGGCGTAAGTTCTAGAGCTTCAACCCAATAAGCTATCGGCTTAATTTTTTTTTAGTTTAAAATAAACTAAAGTCATTGGAGCTTATACCAATAAAATAGTGAAAAAAAATTTGTTTCTACTTTTTTAACACCTTTAAGATAAAAAAAAACCTGAAAAATCGAAACCAAAATTTCATATGCCCGCCGTTTCTTGCTTGTTTAAGGTTTTATTGGTTTTAAAATTTTTGAATTTTTGAATTCGGTTAAAAGTTACGACTTGTACAGGTTACGCCAAGTGGACATCTTTTTTGAAAGTAATGACGGCGCACGCTATATAACTGGCCACCATAATATCATTTTGAAAAAAAAAAATGTTGTACTTAAATACTTACTAAATATCTTTCGAATAAATCCCAGCATTATATTTACATCTTCTATAAAAAAAATGATGTAAATTGTCCTATTTTTTGGTCAGCTAGAGGCTAGTTGCTGACTATTAATTCGTTGTTTTTCTTTATTATTTCTCAAAAATGTGAGAAGTTTAGATGAAAAACTTCAATTCATATCGTTTATACTACAAAACTTGTAATAACTATTTGTAAAAATTAATTTGCATATGTCTGTACTACCTCTACATAAATTCCAAGTCTTAGGTTCCCATGCATTCGATTTCTGAGATATAGAATAGAACCTGGCCCATACGAGTACCACAACCTCTAAACTATGATCAATTAAACAGGTCTACTGAAACTACCCACTAACATTTTTTTTCAATTTTACTTTAGCTACAAGCATACAAAACGTGTTTATATATGGCGGACAGATGACATTTTTCATCATTTTTGGAACTACAAGTGAAAATTCATAGTTTGAGGACAGCATTTCTTTTTCAATTAAAAATAAATTTTAAATAAATAAATACATAATAGCTCAAATGGCTTTAGAGCATAAGCTAACGCGAGCGGCGAATACGGTGAACAAACAAATTTTTTTGGGAATACAAAATTGGAAGGTGGCAATTTCCTTCTTTCTCTCTAGATGAAATTATAGATCCTAGACTCGACCAAAAAATATTTTATTGTGTTTATTCTGTATTTGGGCAAAAAACTTCAAATCCACTTGACGTCCATCCGTCCGTCCATCTGTCCGCCTGCAAGATAAATTAAAACCGAGTTGACCTAGGAAGTTGACATTTCTTTTTGATGAAGCCTAAAAAAGTTCTTCAAAAATGTAAACAAGTTACAGAGTACACTATGGTATAACTCAAGTAATCGGTAAGCTATGAATTCAGAATTTTTTACAAATTAGTTTAGAGTAAAAAAAAGTTCGAGTTTCTTAGTCAGCTAAATCCTTCTACTCCTTCCAAAAGTTCTTAGCGCAAGTTTTTATTATTATTTTTTTCGATAATTTTTGAACAGTTCAGGCTAGAAATTTCCAATTATGTTCATAGTAACTTTTAAAGGATTCCAGGTAAAAGGATAACTATGCCCAGAAATATAGTGAAATCGATATTCTGCACCACAAATGTCAACGACCTTGAAAAAGGAAACTTTTACTTTATGATGATTTACCAAGTTCCAGATATGAAATTCAACACTGGAGATTGTTTGGAGTAGCAACCAAATGGGAGTTCTTAACAAAGGACAAACTAAAGTGAACTCGTATATCATCTAAAAGCTCGTGTACACTAGCAAGTAACTTGCGACATTTCTTGCTAGAGTAATTTGGTGCGATGTGTACACTATCTGTCAAATTGCAGCAATTTTACTCTAGCAATAATCTTGCAAGTAAAACTTGCTCTTCCGTGTACACTTCACTATCAAAGTTTCTTTGAACTGTCAAAACAAACAGAAAAATACCACAACTATGGATAAAGTTTCACATTGGTCATGAACAAAAACTTGTAATCGGAACTCCACTTGGATTTTCCGTTCATATTTCGCATGTAAACTACAGAACTAGGACACCTAAAACTGAACTTAACCTGACTTAGAATGAAACTGTACTGACTTGCTGAAAAATTTCGGAACCGATCGGAGCTTTTTTGCGAGATTTCAACTCTCGCAAGTTAGCGTGTACATTCACAACTTGATTGAAAATACTAGAGCAAAAACTTGGGCAAATGCGCTCTCGGAACCGTGAACACATGCAGCAATAAATGTCATAGAGCAACTCTAACAAGTTTTGCTTGCTAGTGGACACGATCCTTAAGGTATCATACGATTGACTTGCAGCCGATCACAGCTGAAGTATGTTTTAAATTTGAGTCTGTACACAATACTGTATTATTTAAAAGTTATCTTATAATAATAGCAGAGAAACCCAAAAAATTATAAAATAAACGAAAATTTTCGCTACCGATGACGCGTCATTATAAAATCGACCGTAGTTTGAAATGAGAAAAGATGTTTTGAAACGAACATATGAATTCAAATTTAAAATTTCTTTATTGCCGTGAATAATTTGTATGTATTACATGTATGACTTCTTTTAGAGATTAAACAAATATCTGAACAAGTACGTATGCTATATTTTTAGGGCATGGCTGTAGCCTGGAGGATAGTAACTTTAAAAAATTTAGTGTGAGTTTATGCAAGGAAAATTGCCAAAAAAAAAATTGTCTATTTAAACTTAAACTATTTATTTAAACTATATTTGTTTAGCGGGTCCCTATTCTATTTGAATATTTTGTTGTTTTATAACCTTTCAGGAAAAACAATTTTATCCATCTGTAACGCAACGAAAAGCTATTTTACCGAGAAGGAAAAAGGAAGCAAAGTGAATAACTTAATTGTCTAGTTGAACGCTGTACATCAACTTCACATCTGCAAAAAAGTGCAGTACAGGTAAATCGTGTGTTAGGTTTATCCTTATGCTATTCGTTATATGACTCTAATTGATGTGGTCACGAGTTATGAAGTTGAATAAAAATTAACTCAACCTGTAACAGTCCTAGTAGTCATTAATTAGGTTAGTTGGTGCATTGGCGTGTTTACTGCCTTTACAATATATTCCAACATGACAGTAAGAGTGTGTCGCAATTTTTTAATAAATGACGTTGGAAAAGCCACCCTTTATAAAAATAATCCACTAATTTAAATTTTAACCAATTCAAGGAATTCATCTAACATGGTTATTAAGATTTTCAGTCCTTTTTATACTACATGATTTTCTTCAGCGTTTGGAAAACAATGTTAAGAATGGTTTAGAAAAATATATTTTTTCAGTGAATAGAACTTCTTTGAGTGGTTAGGAATGGATTTTAGACAACCAAAGCCGTTGCATTATTATAAAAATCCATATATTCAACATTTAGATTTCCCTCCATTCAGGGTATAAGGGTAATTAACGATGACTTATTGTTGAAATAAATTTCATATTTTATATGCACACGTGTAGCCGTTGCCTTCCATTTCCTCGTTTGACTATGCAATTTTGCATTGGATTCCAAGCACAGAAAACACAAAATATTTCACTTGAGGAAGTCAAATGATTGTGGAGAAAAATTTGTTTAATCCCTCATCGAAAAAAGTCGCACGCAAAAAGGTTAGTAAAATAGTTGACCTAACTGTGATTTAGAAAGTTCTCTGTGGCTCTAATACAGTCCCAAAACACCTAAAGTTTAAAAAAAAATCTGCCAACAGTCTGGGCGAAACTTTATTATTTTTCCGACAAAAGTTCAGAACGCGTTCAATTCGGGGATGCGGAGTATGTTACTATGTGACTGAAAACCTAACAAAAAATTCAGGAAGCGGTTAGAAAAGGGTGTAACATATGAATTATATAATTAGGTCATACTCCGGGATACGGTCTAGAGGTTGAAAAAAACAAAACTTAAAAATAGGTGATTATTAAACAAACCTGGGGAAGTGAAAAGATATTCGATATCTGATCAGACCTGAGAAACATGGCGGAATTCATAAAAAAGTATACAAACAGTTTACACCCTCTTAGGGGTCGAATTTCAAAAAATCTTGAAAACACTTTCTAAGTATTCATATGAAGAATCCGTAGAATAAAAATGAATTCAATATTTCGAAAGACCTAGTAGATATGACGAAAATCGTGAAAATATATGCATTTTATATTAACTGATATTTTTTTTGCCCCCCCCCCCCTTCTGAACGCCAATGAATAAGCAAATTTTTTTTATCAGAATTACTTTTCTAGTTAATTTACATATACGAACCGAGCTTCAACTTCCTAGCATAAGCCGTTCTTTAGTTTGGAAAAACACCACCCACCACCGTACCAAACTACCCCTAAAAAAAATTTTATTCTTCCACCATGCCACTACTATAGCTCGATCTAAATATCAAGTTTAAGCTTCCTATCATTATAGATTCTTAAGATATAAGCATCGGAATTTTTTTTTTCTCACCCTTTTCCACCCTCACCCTCTACACCCACACCCTCAAACTTTTTTTCCCTACTAGGGTTCTATTAGCCCTACTTCTGGTAAGAATTTGAAGCATCCATCTTACACTGTTATTGAGATATGAAACGTGTTATTTTTGAAAAATTCTTATCCCTTCCACTTACGTACTCTCCCGCCCCCTTCAAAGATTTTACTTTGAGCAATCTTTATTTATCAAGCTTTATATCCAAACCGAATTTTGTTTTTCTGGTGCCACTAGTTTGGGAGATATCGTAATGTTAAGTTTTTCACCCCCTCACCCCCGTACGCCACTACCCCCACCCAAAAATTTTATTTTAATCCACTCTCCTAGTATAACTACAGATATTTGCTAAGTTTTAATTGCTTGCTATTAACGGTTTAGGAGATATGGATTTTAGAATGTGTCGATCTCGACTTTTTTGCGTTTCGAACGCATTGCTTTCCCTTCTACTCCCACACCCCTTCACCCATATCATCAATTTTTTTGCAAATGGGTCCACTATCAAAGCTTTATCGAAATTCCAAGTTTCATTCTTCTAACATACATAAGCGGTTGCTGAGATCTAGAAACCAAAATTTTTCGTCTAAAATGCTTCCCCACCTCCCCCCTCACACCCCCACCCCTGAAAATAATCTCAATTCAAGGGGTCTACCCAGTCTATTCCTAGAAAAAAATTTAATTTAATAGCTCCACTGGTTTGAGAGCTACGAGCCTTCAAAGGGTTTTGGCGGTTGACGTACGGCGTACGGCGGACAGACGGAGTGAAAATTTGTATTGCTTTTTTCGTGTCTACTAGTCATGAAATGTACACAAAAAAATTTTGAGGGCAGCAATTTTTTTTTTTTGAAAATCAATAACAATACTGTATTACAAATAATAAAGTAAAAGTGACATATTTTTCTGATAGATTTGTACTATCCAAAATTGCTACGATGGTGAGGAATACCAAAGATTAAATCGATAGATTGAAATGGAATACTTCTAATATTACTTTGAAAGCAAAAATTGATCTAAGGACATGTCCTTTATCATAAAACTAATCCATATCTTATATCGGTCATGATTGAGAGGAATTTCTATGGAACGCTCTTAAGATTCGATCTTAAATTATGTATTGTCCACTGTGACAGTTGTTTTTTTAAATCGGATCTCTTTAAAGAGTATTTGCATAAACATGGAAATTCCTCGAAACTAAGAGAATATATTCAATGACCTTGTGTGCCACTTGGTTACATGTTTAGGAAAAATAGACGGTTAAACAATTTTTTTTTCAATTTCAATACTCAATAAACTCTTCAAGCTGCCAGACATTAAACACAAGGATGTTGCAATTAAATTTTATCTTTGACAACGGATTCTTAATATTTCATATAACCTACCACAAAAACTTATATTACGTCCTTTCCGGTAAAAAACTCTGATTAAAGATTAATTTGAGATTCTTTTTTAATTGTCAGGATTCTAATAGTTCAAGCCACCTATCAAAATCCTTCGAAATTTAGACTGTAAATAATTTAGGGACTCTAATTCCATTCCAAAAATAGAACACAAATTCTTATTTCGATAAACTGGTGCGTGGTTGATACAAAGCAATAAAATGTTGTTGTATTGTATCCTATAAAAACTTTGTCCATTTTTAGAAAGAAAATTAAGACCACGTTTTTAAGTACATTTAACGATTGGCTAGATACCATAAGGACCTATTGTGTCCTTTACCTTATGCTTCGTAATAAAAACAACTTCTAGATGATAAAATATAAGCACGTACGGGTTTCTTTTCGGAAAGCTTCAAGTGGAATAGAAGGAAGCGAATGAAGGTCGAATACTTTTTTTGTTGATTAAAGCGTGATTATGTAATTATTATGAAGAAATTGTTCTATTTTGATAGTATGTTGTGGTGAGGGTGATGTAGGGAGAATTCTTGAAATGATGTCAGGTGTTTGAATTTTGTAAATAATGCCATGGTTTGAAGACGATTATTATCAAGCAAGATATGTCCTTGTAGCAAGAAACATTATCTTTCACTTGAAATCCTGAAGAGCGATTGTAGAACTTCCTGTGACACAAGCAGTATTCTCCTTTTAAACTTCTTTATTTTTAATATCCAGTCCAGAGTTTAATATCCAAGAATATCACTTGCAATATAAACGCTTAAGCCTAGTACTAACTAGAAGTGAAAACAAAATTTTCTGTCAAATCACATACCTACAAAATCCACTAACAGTTTTCGATCGAGGGAAAAATTTGTATGGAAAATTTTTTTTCGCTTCTACTGAGTACTAGACCTTAAGTTGGACATGAAAAGTTGAATACTGCTAATATAATCATATTGTCACATGGTACCCTGGCAACCCGCACAACTTGATCGGTTTCAACATAAAAAAACAAATCTCTTAATACTTAACTGAGCAGTGGAGATAACATCCGAATAGGCACCATAGCAATACCCTATGAGAAAAGCGTGGAAAATTCTAGAAAGTTCTTTTCGAATATTTTTCCTAAATATTCCACACATCATCAAATATTCAACCCATGCAGTATATAAGCACGGCAAAGTTTTCAGCCAAATAACAAATGACGAGAGCTATTTCTACGCGAAAGTATTTGTAAAGTTATTTGGATTGGTAGCGGCGATAGACCAGTGATCAAGTAGTATAAACAATCGGACAGGGTTACAAGTATTTCGATTATTGAATGCGAATAATAAATCGTTGTCAATTCTTTTGATTTTAAGCGAATGGTGTTTTACTTCAAACCTCAGTGAATCCCTAGCTCGCAACACTATGCTGGTTCTTCTTGAAGTCATGGTTTGAAGAAAAAAATAGTTTATACTTTAATATTACATTATATATTTTTAGTTTATATATTGGTGGATCATAAAGAAAGCAGTCATGTAAATTAAATTTATTTTGTAAAACATTCAAAATAGTGATAAATTGACTCAATTAAAATTTGTCTTTTGTTCCAGGTAAGTTCAAGGCAGTCGTCCTCTTTGGGATGAATGTGAGCACTGTAAATTTTACCCAACTTAATCGCTTTTCAGTAGACAGTTTCCTAATAACGCAGAGACAACTGAAGCCCAAGGAAATAATACGCTTGCAACCACTTTGATACCGACCCTAACAGCCTTAGACCCTATTCTAGTTAAAGATAAAATATATGTTTAGAATGCAGTTGGGGAAATTCACCTGGAGGATTATTTCGACGAGAAGGCTACACTCTGGACTCTAGAGCTTGGAATAGGCCAGAGTAGAACAAGTCATTTATAATTGAGATAAGGCATCCTAGTAAAATAATGCATATCTAAGAAAATACACTCTGAATCAGAGAGGAGGAATAAATAGTGAGAAAATAGTCCGCTATGTACTCATAGGCTTGAATCTAGACAAAAAGTGAAGCCCATCAAGAAATCAACTCAACTTCTGGAAAATAAAAGGAGGAAGAAGTTCAAAAACCTGATCTCAGCTCTGTCACTGCGATAAAAAGACTTGATTTCATAAGAAATTGCACCAGGTTGTGGAAGGAATCCATCTTTAAACTTCGCAAATAACAAACGATTCATTGTCTGATTTTCAGTGATAAGTAAAAATCAGTGAAGTACAAATGTAGTTCTTGGATTTAGTTCTGTAGGAGAGAGGAGTTCATAAGCATTGGGCATATCGTTCTACAGCCTTATCTAGTGCAGAATAGGTGTAAAACATCGGAACACAACAAAACTTAATAACGCCATCAAAAAAACGTACCTATACATTCAGCGAAGAATTCTTAGGCGAAGACTATATGACTTGATGAATTCGATTCAACAGTAAGCAATCAGCACTAGTTTACAAGTAGCAAAAAAATTACAATGGTCTCGTAGCTTACGCATTTAGTCGTTGTGTTAAAAAAAATCGAAGGAATCAATCAGCGCAGATAGATTACAACTAGAAGTATAACAAATTTGAAAGTTGCCACAGCTTTGATTAGTGACAGTATATCCTAGGTGGTAAGGCTCGATTCGGCATGATATATTGAGTTTTTTTCAAATTTCTGGTGTAAGCTGTTCTTCAAATATAAAAGTGTAAAGATTTTCTTTAAATACCTGCCCTCCTCCATAACAGAAGTGGCTTATACCTCACGCATACCGAGCATACTATCGGTCATTTCCCACTAGGAAATTTGAGGAGAACTCCGTGAGGGAGCAAATAACGAGGTATCTACTATCCCTCACAATGGAGGATAAAAGGAGATTAATAACAAAATTATGCAGAGCACCGTCATTTCTCTTTTTTTGCTCCGAATGGATGAAAATGGGACTATATGAAGACCATTTTTGAGTTTTACTGCAGAGCTAGTCCCATTAGAGATCTCGTTTTAAGCTCCCTTACAAGTATTTTTGAATGCTTTCTTTGGAGGTATATTGGAGATCTGATTTTAGCGGGCATGCTCTTGCAAAAAGGAGGTCAAATGGAGGAGAAAACGAGGTCTCCAAACCTCCCTAAGGAGTAGTCCGGGATTAATCATGGGATGCTCCCATTTCCTACTGGGTTATTATAAATAACCGTTTCGGTTATGCGTACCATATGACAATTTAGTCAAATGTTTACCACATGACCTAAATGGAAACTTGAAACATCTTACACCGAGCATTATGCATAAATGCCGAAAACGTAGTGTTTAACTTTCTTACGACGTACCTGATATGAAAAAGAAATTTCTATGGGATGAAACGTTGTTGTAAAGAAAAACGCATATTTTTGAACTATTTTGTTGCTTGTCTTTCGGATCCATTTTGGTCACTAGTCAATGAAATTATAAAAAATTGTTCTAGTATCGAAATTAATTGAAACAAATTAAATGTCTTCTCTATAGGATAAGCCGTTTATTAAAGACATGATTTTGGAGAGCTGGCGTTGAAAGTAAACCAACAACTATGTATAAATTCTAACTACCCAAGGTAAATTCTAACTACTTGCTACACCCTCCTGCATTCAAACATTTAAACAATTACCCATCAATTGTAATAAATTGGCCATAATTCTTGCGTTTCAAAGCTCTAAGACGCACTCCGTACCGTACAATGCGTAGTAATAAACTTCTCTACGTTCCCGACATCAAATAACTTTCCGCCGTAAAATACGGCGGCAGCATATATCGAATCGCAATTCCACATACGATAACATGTTCATATTTCCATTGCAAACATTTGAAATTTCCATCCCATTGCGTGCAACATGGATTTCATTCAACACATTAGCTGACATACAGGACGAAGTTTGTCCGGCACATGTGGCATACGAACACTGTTCGGAAGTGCACCCAATTCAGGTGAGTTTCAGTACCTTTTCTGTCCAGCCCGGTTGGGCAAGCCTTTTGCCAATTCTGTACACCTAAAGTCCTAACCAGGAGTCGCATCTGCTATTTGCATAACATCGTAATTAAGAAATTAACAGAGCAGATATGAGTCGAGTTGGGTTCTTCCATTGCGCTCCTTGCTCGTGTAAAGGTTAAGGTATGGTTGCTGTAAAAGTGACTACCTATAAGGATTAGTTCAAATATTGTATATACGCTGGGGTATTGGATTATAGCAACTTGTCCCGTAGTCGGTATGGTAAAAGTTTAGTAGGTCAGTGTATTGTGATATGAAGACCGCACTATTTACAGGTGGAAAAAGAAAAGGAAAAAATTGCCGTACTACACTACGGAAAGCTTTGACGTATCGCATGAATTTACTACTCATGTGAGAGGTGTTACAGTCGTTCACCTGACTTTCTTTTTATGTCTGTAAATTTAGATGTACTCGTCTACCGTTGTATTTGTTGCGCTGGGAAGAAAAACAATATTGTTCACGTGCTTACTTGTCATGAAAGTTAGTTTTTTCTTGATATGAGAACTTGCTATTAAGTGGCAGTAATCCACGTTTGCCGTGACACACCTTTTACTCATAGGGGAAATATCATCGCGTATAGTAGACCAACCATCTGCAGGATATTGAGCTAAGTACCTTCTGGGGTGTATTTAGGACTGCATTATGTTAAATGGCACAATTGTTTATGCTTATTTCCAACACGATATAAGTTACAATTCTCTGAAAGAAACTGGTTAAGAATGCATTACTAAATTTTTCTGATTTTCTTTTTAAGCTTAAATAAAATTTAAGTGGGTAACTTGTAATGAGATCTTGTTGTGCATAATTAAATTTTTTGTGAATTAAAAGTAACTAAGATTAGCAATTTTAAGAATATAATTTTAGTGTTGCATTACACTACAACATTTTAGAGATTGAGAAGACGGAGTGATGTGATGATCTTACACTTAATTCCAGACCAGTTGTTTGGTAAGATAATCGAAGACAAAAATTTGCCTGGCTCGATTCGGATACAAATCAACTTAAAATATTTTTAGGAGACCTTAGAATCAAGATGTTAAATCGGTCGATAATATTGGTCAAATAATTGCAAACTTAGCAGAGGGAATAGTGTCTATTACTTCATTGCAACTTTATATTGTTACTCGTTCTTTAATCGGCTTCAATTTCGCAACGAATTGTACTTATATACGTAAACTGGCTTCCACTCTTGAAAAAAACTTTCATTGTGGTTTCTGCTGCATTATTTGAATTATTTTTTCCATCAACTAAAAACTATGCTCCTTGATATACCTACATAAAAGCATCACTTAACAAAATGAGTTCGTTTTAAATTTATTCCTTTCACAATAATTGTTAACCCTTTTTCCAAACTTGTTCAATAAGTAAAGTGCCGACTGCTCGAGGAATAAACCTTTGAATAATAATAATTCAGAAATTTTCGAAAAAAATTGCAGACCTTAATTAATACATTAAATTCATGTCCACTTAATCTTATTACCCGTTTTCTGATACTTCAGTACCCAGTGTTGTTGGGTACCATTTTAATATTGGAATGCAAACATTTCCTACAATGTGCCTCTTGAAAAAAATTTTCAAACTTTCCATTTAAATACCACATCAGTAGTTTTCTTCGCTATCATTTCACACTATCAAAGATTACGCTATTTTTTTCGGATCCACACATAGCTCTGCAACCACCCCCCCCCCCCCCCAACACCATCCATTACCACCGCCTCCTCAGCAAGTTAAAATCCAGCCTTTGATACCGATACTCAACAACTTGCACAAAAATTAGGTCAGTTCTACATTATAAATGGGTGGGAAATGAGAAAAAGCAGACTGGTTCCGTTTCTATACTTCCCACATAATTTTCATAGGAGAACTTCTCTATCTTTTAGTACTTTTTTTCCACATTTTATGGTTTTTCATTTCATTTTGGGGTGGGTTTTTTTCCGGTATTGTGAAAACGATTTAACCAACTATGCCAGTATCACGGACTGGAATGTCTGCCAATATTTTGTCGAAAAAATTGTGTTAAAAAGGGAGATAAGTAATGAAAAAAAAAAATAATAATAATTTGGGATAGGAATAAATTGGAAGCTTACAAATTTAACCCTATAAAAAAAACTGTTTGAAACTACCCTCGGGGTGGTAAAGCGAATAAATTGTTAAAACTTATAAAGGAAGAGTTTGAAAATTTTGATTACACTTTTATGATACTTTTTTAGCAGGCTAAGACCCGTTCCTACGATCATCAGTTAAATTCTAACCTTAATTCTTAATTCTTGTATGAAAATAGATCAGTCAAACTTCCAGTAAGAACGTAACTGACGATCGTAGAAACGGACCTTAGTCCTGTAAATATACAAATTTTCTCATTTTTACTATGAACTACTTGATTTATACTAAGAAAAACTGTGCACTAGTAACTCTACTAACAAACTACCACCAGAAAAGTATGTAGCTTCGGTAAGATTTTATCGAAGGTAGTTGTAGTTTGCTAGTAGGAAAAGCCCATGGTTAATACCCGTTTCGGTTCTGCATATCTTGTGACATTATAATCATAAGTCATTCGAATCTCAGCCAAATGATCAATTTGAATTGAGCATTAGGAAATAAATTTCTGAAAACCTCCTAGCGCTTTTCAATTTTTGTAAACTCTTTTATGACGAATAGAAACTAATGATGCTCTGCCGCATTCTTCACGAGATATGCATTAATTGTTTGAACCATCCTAATTATAAAAAACAAAGATTTTCAAGTAAAACGTTCAAATTACAAATCGTCTGGGCTGTGAGGAGACAACTTTTTATTTGACAATTGAAGTTTTATTGCGAATTAGTAAATTGGCAATTCAGGTGACCATACGTTCTCAACAGCAACAATCTAGCGACGTGTAGTGCGGCACTAAAAACCCAAGTGATTGTATTTATTTTTAAATTTTTCATGGTAAGCTACCATAGAAGCAAACTTAAAGAAGTATTTGTTATTTTTTGGCATCAATGCGTGAAACGCCAACAGAAAATCACCGACTGTTTATTAATCGCTATCCTTGAGGACATGACAGTTGGAAAACATTCACTGGATAGGATTCACTGTTGGACTAGGTCCGAAGGAGGTGTTTTGTCATCGGATGGCATAGATTATCGTCACAGGGTGTCATGCCTACTGTCCGAAAAACCCTTACAGCTGGTGGTTTCGCTAAGGATTATTCTATATAGGTAGGCGATGTTGAAACCAATTTCATTATCGCGAATTATATGCTAAGTATCATTCTTGCCTTCGAGTTCTTATACTTAAGGTAGATGGCACTGAAGATCACCTAATATTTCAACCAATTTGGCGGAAATTTTGGTCGTTCGATAGGATATATGAAGTTCCACGCTAGAGGGCGCGCATCGAAAAATTGTAATTATTTTCAATGTATTCTTTTAATTAACTTTATTTTCTTTAATTTAATAACTTGAATTTTTTAGGTTTAATGAAGTTTTATATCTACATATTTCGATTTTAAGTTAAACATCAAAACCATTTTATTTTTAATGTTGTATTTTTTTTATTTAATTTTAAATTTTAAATTAGGTATTACATTTTATTCAATGTTTGTTCAAAAAATTTATTGTACATATTTTATTTCGTTTTCATTTTAATAAATATTTATTTTATATTTTCATTTAGTTTATTCTAGAGTTTCTTGTTTTATTGTTATAGTTTAATATAATTATATATACATTTTAAAGTTATATTGGTCAAAGGTTTTAGTTTCAGATAATTTTATTTCAATTGAGATTTGGTTCTAAGAAGATTAATAAAGTTGTGCCCAAATGAAGCCAAAAGTTTTTTTTTTAAATTTAAGTTGGTTGGTTCCTCTACCAACTGGGAACGCTTTATACTAGAAAATTAAAACTTTTTTCATAGACTAGCAGTAACGTAAGTTACCAATTTTTTTTTTTTTAATTAAGGTCATAATTTTCTTAGAAGCAATTATATTTCCATATGCGGTTGGCATATTTTTTATTGTTAAAGGTTTTGTGTGGTCGATGTTTTCTTTGTTATAAGATTTTTATGTGAGGACCGACTGGCGTGTCTAAGTTGGTTTCAAGGTTTTACATCCTTAAAAAAAATCCTGATGTTGCATACTCTGATCCCAGTTCACTCACAGGACACCCACAAGTGATCCAGCCCAGAGATGAACGTAATTTATTTTCCTATTTTTTCAATGAGTTACAACCCGCTAATTCGCTCTCTGTTTTAACACTACAGAATAGTATTTACCTCCCCATGTACTCGTAAAATCTAGTAAATATCGTGCAAACAATAGATATTAATACTTCGCTTCCACTTAACACCTGCCTCTTCTCTTCCTAAAAGGAAAGCTTTAGTTATAGTTTAAGTTAGATTAATAATTAGTTTTAGTTAGATAGTAAGCTTATTCACGCAAGGTTTTTTGTAAAAAAAATTCCTTGGATTAATTAATAAATAAATATGTACTTTTAAGAACGTCAGCCGATGCTTACAATTAAGGAATATAGTTGTTAAAATTTCATTATCTGTTCTCTAAAATAAGAAGTTCTGTGTTTATATTTACAAAGAGACCATGAAATAAAGTTGAATTTGAATTTGATTATTTTCCTATTTTCAATTTATAGAAGCATTCAAGTCCAGTTTTATTGAGTAGAAATGCATTCTAGCCCCGTTCCTAATTTGTTTATTTCATACACATTTCGAAATGATTTCTAAGAGCTTCTTTCAATGTGTCTCTACCCTTCCACAACTATTACTGACTCGAGTAAAAATATCGATAAAAAATGGATACTGCACCCATCTTGTTAGGAAAACTTGATAAAACACAATTTTCACCTGACTTGCGTCAGAGCCCAGACATGCCTCTATTTGGTCATCACGATTCTTCCAATGTTTGCCATACTGACCAGAAATAAATTGCCTAGAATTTCTCAAGTCGGCTGATTGTCGTCAGAAGCAGAAAAAAAACTCCACCAAGCAGGACAATTTCAAAAGTAATTAAGTACAGCACCGAAAAAATTACCAACCCCATCGGGTCTAATTGAGTTCGAATAGTCGAGATAAAAACCATTCAATTTTCAACGAACGGACATTCAGTTAGAAATATGGTCGAAAACGATTCCCAGGGCGGACTTAGACTTTAGGGGTAGGTGGTCGCTCGGTGAAAATGGACAAAATCTAGCTGACTAACTGAGTGGCCATTAGTGGAGAAACGACTGGTCGCTATCGCTTCGGATTGCAAGTCAATTTTTTTCCAATTTTCTTTAATGTTTCGTCGTGTATTTTTCTCTCCACCGATTCGGAAATAGTTCTGCAATCGATACCACTCGGTCATATCCAATTATTCAGAGGTGACCATCCACCAACCACCAACAATGGAAACTATTTTCGTTCCGTACTGTTTAGGAAATATGTTTTTATGCTACGATATGACGTGGCTCACACATGGGGTGGAAAATCAAGGAAAATGGAAAAACATCGAGTTCGAGAGGAAAACATTTCGGCTGCTCATGCTCCTAAAACATACAACAAACATACCGGACCCGACATCGAGACGTGAAGCTTGAAATTACAAAATTCGAGGATAGAATGAGAGGGGTGGGGTGGAGTTGGCTAGAAGCGGTTCAGTAGTATACTCGTATGAATGATAACTATCGCAGCAAAAAACGACGATCAAACGAGGAAATTCCGGCGAGGAATTTTAAAAAATCAATTATACAACTGGAAAATCAGCAACAAAAACAATACGCATGGAAAGCGTGGGGAAGGGCGAAAAGTCTTCAGCAACTATTTCGAAATTCCAAGGGTGCTTTTAGCCTTGGTCTTGTGCAGCAGCAGTAGCTACCCGCCATAGCTCAAGGAACAAAACGTGAAGGCGTTCGTACACCATCTGAGCAAATTTCCCATCGTACATCGAGCATATGGTGAGAAATTTCTTTCGAAATACGGGGGCACCGAACAACCCCACTTTTATTCTCCCACCCCCGAACAGCAGAACGAGAAGTGAAATAAAATGTGGAAAATCCCAGGAAAAAGTGTGATAACAGGGAAAAGCTTAGAACGTGTATATACGAACATACCGCACTATCAGTTGAATGTTAGTTGACTGAGTGGGTGTGAAGGGGTAGTTGGGGGGAGGGGTGAAAAAAAGCCTATCGTATAAGTTAAATGAAACTTTGTGGTCCAGTAGAGAGAAGGCCAACTATAGAGGGGAGTACAGGGAGGATTATGCAGTCAAGCCGAGTATTTTCACATGTACGAGTACAAGAAGGTGGGTACTTTATTATGCACACTCAGACCGTGAGCTAGAAATATTGAATTATAAATTAAACAGTTTCCTTTCGGAAAGTTAGCGCCACGAAGAGTCTGCAAATTCTGTAAAACTCATTTCAGGAAAATTTATTGCCAATAATGTCGACCCCGACAAGTTACTGCTATTGTAATTTGTAAAAAGCCTGGTCACAATTTCCGTATTCTTTAGATCAAAGTTCGCAATGTGAACAGAGTAGTGCTGCTATAAAGAACGCCATAGATACGAAGGATATTTTCGCTATGGCAACAAGAAGGATAGTTGCCTTAGGCATCAAATATATAAGATGTGTTCATGTACGTTCTTATCCGGTGAAGAGCACGGTAGCAACTACAGTGGTATGGCTACTTTGCTCCTGATAAAGTGCAGAGTTCAAGATATAGAATGCACTGCAAGACATTTCTCTAGTTGTGGCATCTTAGGATATAAACTTTTGTGGTTCGGAAGCAGTCCCAACATAAGCGCCACTGCAAAATATCAGAAAACAAGAACTAAAAATATCCATTTACAATATCTTTCAGCCATAACGTCATCTATCTGATAAACCTGCTGCTAGGCTGTGTACCATTCTTCGACACTAGCTTTGCTCTACTCTGCTATGCTCTACTCTGCCCTGCATAACATAAAAAAAAACATTGAGTACTTGCGATTCAATTTGATTTGGAATACTGACAGTGCTGAGATTCGACATCCAAGACACATTTAAAGAGAAATTCAAAAATTATATCTTACACCGCATAATGACTCAAAATTGAAGAATGAAGTCCGTTCACCTTCAAATTTTGTAACTTCGATACGGAAAATATGGACACTTCTTAATTTACCACAAACTTTAATTAAAGATTATGACAATTACTGTGTAAGCCACAAAAACTTCGAAATCTTCTTATAGTTTGGGACAACGCCTAGTCGACGTTTAAAGTTGTGGTGCTACAGATGTGTCGATGCTACTAAACGACAAATAACGCTTTTAGAACGGAACCCGGGAAAATCCTGAAAATGATTTTGGGCGATGACACAAAGAGTCAGCGTCAGTGAAACATAATCTGATATCTAATCAGACCTAAGAGATATGTCGAAATTCGTAAATGGAGATGAATATCACAAAATCCTGAAATTAGTTTCTAGGCGATTACATCAAAATCTTATGGAAGTTGAAACCAATTCCATATCCAGTTTCTTCCTTCTTAATAGCGAAATTTGGGAAAACGTGAAAATTTATTTTTAGTCGATCTTATAAAAAGTCGGTGAAAGTAAAAATCAATTTGAAATGTTATCAGGCTTAAGAGATACGTCGGAATTCATTAAAACAAAAGAAAGCTTGCATTTGATTCCATGAGAATTTTTTAAAAGCCTTTGAAAGTAAAAATCAATTTGACGTCTAGAGTTATGAGGGAGAGGTTGAATATGGAAAATCCATAAAGAATTTCTAGCCATTTATCTGAAGAGACCATTAAAATAAAATTTATTTCATGTTTCCGAACATCTAAGAAATATGAAGAAATTCGTGAAAATATATGCACCCCGTTTTAGTTGACAATCATTTTTCGAATTCCACCGCGATAATTTGTGAGGAAAGGTCAAATAGTTTTCGAAATAATCATAAATATTAATTCCTTTAATTAGCTGTGGTAACTATGTGCCAATATCCAAGGCTAATGAATTTTACGCAGTAGTGGTATGGAACGAAGGGGTGAGGATGGTGGTTTTTCTATACCAAGAACGGCTCACGGCTTATGCTTGAAATTTCAATTCGGAAAAAAATAATTTAATTAAAAAAAAATCATGTATATAATAAAAAAAAACTGGTCAGTGTCCCGAATTTCAACACATCTCTTAGTTCATATGCAATTAAATTAACCGCCCATCATGAAATAAAACTGAAATAAAATAAATTAACCTCAATGGGTCCTTCGTACTTCCTTCGTCTTTGTTTTTTTTTTTTACTTCAACCTCTAAAGTACCAAATGGCTAGAAACAATTTCACGAATTCCGCCATTTCCCTCAGGTCTTAATAGAAATCGAATAAGTATTTCTTTCAACGTGGCTAAGAAACATTTTAAGGACTTTTGCCTAACTGCTATGGGGAAGTAATATAATTCAAAAGATTTTCACGAATACCGTCATATCACTTGGATATGTTGAGATATTGAATAGATTTTTACTTCCTGTGGCTTTGATATAATCGTATAAATTAGTTTAATCATCACACTATACTAAGCTGCATAAAGAACATGAAGTTTGCATGTTAGGATATTAGATCCTAGTAGCTAAGTTCCTCCCCAAACCATTCCTTTAGAAAAATGGGCTAATCAACAGAAATTAGAATCCATAATGGAGGACTCCTTGCCGCGCACTCATCTCTGCTCCCGAAAAATTCAACATAAAATGAAATAATTAGTTCCACAAACCCCTAGACTGGTTTCATCTGTGCATAAACTTCGTATAGTTTTCATCTAGGCACTAATTTGATCGGGAAACTTTCCGGAAAGCGTTCACTTCACGCCAACATACATATGAACTTTAATTGCATCTTTTAGATGTAGATGTAGATGTATGTATTCCCTTTTTACTACGTTTAAAAGACAAGTTTAGATTTTCGTTGCAATTGCATCGCATTTTCCACAACTTTATATTACGCTTTTGGCTACAGATGCGAAATAGCAGTAGGTACACATCTAAGGATACAAACGACGACAATCTTAAGGACAACGTTTCCGGACGGAAAAAGTTCATCCTGCTTCTAGTTAGGTTGGAAGGACGTGTTTCTAGTCGGTATACTAATAACATTTTATCAATCTATGAATAGGTTAACCCTATGCTATAAGAAGATCCCCTATTTTGCTGGAAACATTCAAGCCAAATCAGGCCGTAGTTACGGGAACAGTTTCCCGGCAAGAAACAGGCTGAACAAGCTATAGAACATTTTGAAAAGATTATATAATTTGAAATTAGTTCAAGTATTTATCTTGGAAGTTGGCTGGTAGACCAAAACCTTATTCTCGGAAAAAAATTCACAGTATTTCTCAGCTTCGATAAAAAAGTGTCGGAAAACATGATTTTCGAAAATTTGGAAGTATTTTTGAGCTTTAACCAAAAGTATGAAAGATCTTGGGCAAAATTAGGAATGGAACCGTTTTTTCATTTAGAAGTTTGCGTGGTAAGTTAACGACATATAATTAGAAAATTTTATTGGATTTTGATAAATCATGAATTTCGTTTCTAGATCATTACGTATCTTATCAGATCAATTTTACTACCGGCTGCGAACACGTGGCGTAAGTAACAGGGGCGATGAAACATAATTATAGGTATATTCCCGAAATCGGTGGTTTGCGAGTTATTTCAACATTTGAGTGGATAAAGTATGGAGGATGGTGGATAGAAAGTGGAGGATAAATTGAGGATGGTGGATGGAGGATGGTAGATGGAGGATGGTAGATGGAGGATGGTGGATGGTCGATGGGGGATGGGGAAAAATGAAAAATGAAAAGAGAAAAATTAAAAACTATAAATTAAAAATTAAAAATTAAAAATTAAAAATTAAGAACTAAAAATTAAAAATTAAAAATTAGAAATTAAAAATTAAAAATTAAGAAAATTAAAAATTAAAAATTAAAAATGAAAAGTAAAAAGTGAAAAATGAAAAAAATGGCCTTAAAGTCCACAGTTTCTTGAGCTGAAAAAGTATATTCGAAACGTGAGAATCAGGACCAATGGATAAACGGGAGTAACAGGGGCGATGGAACAACGTAAGCGTAGCCGCGGTACGCGGCTAGTAGAATATAAATTAATTCAAAATTTTTGAGTATCTAAGAGATATGAAGAAATTCGTGAAAAAACAGGCATCTCTTTTTCACTAATCTTTTTTCACCCCTACCGTACGCCAATAGATATTTGAAATTTTTGTTTCTCTAAATTACATTCTAGTAGGTAGACCTTCATATATTCACCGAGTTTCAACTTTTTAGCATAAGCCGTTCAATAGATATGAAAAACACCTCCACCAGTATAAAAAATTAAATTTTGTTGTACATATCACTACTATAGCTCTATCTAAATACCAAGTTTCAAATATCCTCCGTTACGGCTTCTCCAGATTTGTCCCTGCAAAGAGGTTGAATACATTTTTACGAATTTCGTCATTTCTTTTAGGTATGTCCAGGTATCGAATTAAGTTTACTTCTTAAGGGCGTATTAAAATTTTAATATTTTCAATATCCTGAGTGGGATGAATCTTTTTTTTGTGATTTGATTTTTTTATCTAATAATTTTTTACATAGAAATTTATTGATTCAACCTTCCGGAATAGAAATGGGTTGCATATTTATTGTTGAGCTATGCAAAATTCGGTAAGTCAATGTGATAACAAATTGGTTTCATTATCTTCAGGCTTCTAATGGAAACTCTTATAAATTATGGTGACGACATTCTGATACCTATAGGCCGTGAAAATGGTTGGATATATTATTACGAATTACATCACATCTCTTAGGTCTGATAAGCTATAAAAATAGATTTTACATCTGCTGTGTGTTATTCCTGATAACATTAAATATATGTTTTCTTAAATAGTAATAAAGATATCCAAGCCACCCAGCGAGATTAATTAACGTTTGAATATGCAAAAATGGGCCACCATCGTCTGCACACGAACGCAAATTAATAACTTTTCAGAACACACTTCAATTAAAATTCCACCCTTCGGAACAAGTTGTTTTCTATAGTTCGCCCTGTAATAATCAAATGCCATCAAATTACAAAGTCTTTAGTCCTTTCTGTGCCACAGGCATTTTGTCGCCGTATATCACCGCCCTTACAGCTATCCGAGCCCTGCATATGCGTTCTGTACCGGCTGTCGCCATAACTCTATGCGCATAAAATTAATTTCGAAAGTAAACAGGATACCTATCTTAACTGCGGTCCATTAATTAAATCCGCAATTATCATGAAAGTGACACGATTCATATTCTCGGGAATAGTAAAAAGGTGTTTTTCTAATCGTATACACTTGTTGGGATTTCCCATATTGCGAATACGAAGTGCTTATGGTGCACATATCCTTCACAGGATCACTTGTCGCGATGAGACTTTTAAAGTCGCAAGGGTACAAATGCTTGTGACTGACTGCTCCTTGAAGGAACAACATATAGCGCAGAACATCAAGTAGCAGTTCCGGACCGTCAGTCTCAAGGAATCCTTTTCAGCGTTGTCACCCACCGGGATGATAAATGCACTTTGGACGAGATGAGATGATAGAAACCCCGGCAAAAAGTGGCGATGCCTTGGAACGAGACCCTCTCGTATGAAAACGAGGGAGGTTAAAGCTTAACCACAACATGCAGGGATGAAGCTGACGATGATGATGATGATGAGGTTCACATACGAGAAAATGAAGGACTGTCACCATGCGGAGATTCCAAGTGTATGCACGATGCCTAGATGCGCCGTGTGTACGCGAACTGCGAAATTGTTCTTAATAAATAATGAGAAAAGGATGCATCATAAAAGGAAAGTTCCTGTCTTATGATTTCCTGCACCCAGTGTCTACTCCCAGATAATTTTTCTATGCAACTATAGAGCCCTGTCATCACAACGATGGCTCCATTCTATTCGCTGCTATCATAAGGATTTTACCATTGTCGTACTGTGGAATCGCGTTTCATCGCATCACATCAACTACTTTGTCTTTCAGTACGTCTGCTTCAGGGCTCAATCAGGATGACAGGCTAGCCCTTATATCCAGTCGCACAAACTACCCCAACCCCAATCATCGCACATTCTTTCCGCCGACTACAACAAAAAAGGCACATCCTTTTCATGCATAAAATCAATTATTGAACTTTCAAGTGACCGAATGATGAGGACATTTCAGGATCGGTGGAATGGCTGTATATATTGGGAAGGTTCGCTACGCCATAATGGCATTTCGTGGTCAGACGGTATTTTTAGAATCCTGTACAATATGAAAGGATATGACAAGAGCAGGTGGTAAAAGCCGGTCTACCTTTCTGTCCGTAGAAGGGGATGTGGTGGAAAAAACCTTTTAAGGAACTCAACTGCTAACCGGACTGGACAATCCTTAAATTACCGAAAAATTTCTATCGTGATATTTAAGAGTTCATTTGACTGTTAATATCACGGTATTTTTTTTGGCCGGCAATTAGTGACGCTTTCGGTATAAAAAAACGAAGAAAACGTGCACAGCCTTATAAGTTTGGAATGCCTAGCTATGTAATCTTAGCGAGGTAGTGGAGGATTTTGTGAAGTATTCAGTTCGATAATCTTTCAACTCAATGTGTACCTACAGGTGAAAAATATTACGAATTTAAAATAAGTGCACAAAGTAATTAATTTAGGAAATTACTATTAAGTAGGTATTATAAAAATTTCTAACGCTATCAGATCAACAAGAATTAGTACTGGAAATGGCTCAACGTTATTATAAAATAATTATTTTAAGCCCTTTTTCACAGCTCCTGGGTAGAATATGGAAAAATCGTTAAAACGGTTTTAGACGTTTAGACATTAAGCTCATGTTAATTGATGAGTCCTAAAAGATGTGACGGAATTTGTAAAAACGTACTTAATTCCATTATACTCCATTGGCTATAAAAACACAACAAAAAAAACCTAACATAATTTTTTAGGCATTTATATAAAAAGCACGTATCACTTCAGTTCAATTCTGACATTACTCTTCGCTTTGACTAGATATCGAATTTCATTTTTGTTGCACTAATGAATATATAATCCCCTACGTACATTCAACCCTAAAGCGGATGTAAAGGGGTGTAACATGTTACAAATTCTGACATATCTCTTAGGCCAGATGAGAAATTAAATTGAATTTTACTTCTACTGGCTTGTAGAAATTAAATGCAGGATACTAAAATATTAATTATTATTGGCTATATGAGAATATGCTAAATTGGTGTTAATATATGAACCCTTCGTCAAGCAATGCAATTCTGAATTTTTTTCTTTACTTGAATTAGTAAATTCAATCCTTTGTACGTTTTGCAGATAGAAAACATTCCCGTAAAATCTATATGGAAATATGTTTTCACGAATTTATCTATTTCTCCCATCTATTGGTCTGAAAAGATATCTATAATTATTTTATTTCTTACTTCCACGGAATTTTTATTTAATCGCCTAGAAATGGCTTTCAGAATTTTTCTATATTATATTCGCCATCTAAGTTGAATACGGGTCTCTAGACATTTTCACGAATTTTGCCATATGTTTTGGGACGAATTAAATTCGAACACTGGTTTAACTTGCTTGTTGCTGCATATCAAAAGTTGAACCTTACAAGGACCGATTCCGTTGGTTGATTCAATTTTTCAAATTATTTTCTTATCTCGAAAGAACCAGAGCTATATTTTGAGTTTGACCACATCCGGAAAATGGCTCGAAATTGTTATTATAGTTTTAAGAGTGTCAGTAGCGTTTAGACTGATATCGCACTTGTACTTATAAATTTTTCCCGGACTTTCCGCTAAGGCTGTTGGCAGATTTTAATCGGAAATTCTATAGCTTAAAACCGGCAACCATGTACAATAACTCGCTATACAAGTACGAATAGAATTAATGCGTCCGTATAGTATATCTCGTTCCAAGATATAACCCCATAACCACCTAGAATTAAACCTGGCAATGCTGTAAAATTATTGAAAGCTAAAAGCTCAAATTATCCTCCAAATCCAAATTGAGTGGGGGGGGGGGGGTTCTTCGCACATATCATTGGAGCGCACCCCCCAAAAAACACAACTACATGCAAACCGTCAACATGTGCCCTGGTTTACATAATCACTTATGAAGTAGAACCGAACGTAGGTACACCTGCACGAAATGGCATTGCCACATGCACTTTCTGCTACTCCCTTGTACCGCCACTGCCGTCATCGCTTACCGACCTACCGACCATTGGATCAAGCTACAAACATCCTGGGCCGCTCGTAAGAGCCGCGTAACGAGCGGTAGTCTTGTATTGCGGGTTAGAAGAAGGGTTAGTACTAAGTAAACAAGTGTAGGTCGGTTGCCTACCTAGAATAATTCACGTGGTGTGAGAAAAGCTATAGGGGATGAATTTAGACATGAAACCTTTAGTTGGATAGGAAAGGATTCGAGCTTAGCAGGTTTCTTATCGGGATTTCGTTCTTGAGATGAAGTTCTAAGGGAAGGGGTAGATTGCGATAGGTTAGAGTGAGTGTAAAGGGATAAGGATGGTTGATTATGCCAAAAAGAAGTTAAATCTTTAGATAGGAGCTTTGATGTTAGAATGTGTACAGTGGTACCTTAACTAACTCAAATGAAGATCTCAGTCCAAAGATCTGAGGACCTTATGGACAACAACAGCTGTGGACGAAAGGACTGATTTCTTGAGACAACAGGCGTCATATACCGAAATTTAACTTATATTAAATCCCTAAGCTACAGTAGCAGATTGGTCACTATTTCCTATTATCTGGGATATAAGTTCTAATTTCTTGCTCCAAAAATTTCTCAACTATAAAGATTTATCTTTTTTTTAATGCATAGCTTAAAGTCTTATAAAGAAAGAAATTCCACTCATTGGTTATTTTAAAAGAAAAAATTATTTTGAAAAAAAAATCTTCCAACAGTCTGGGCGAAACTTTATTATTTTTCCGGCAGAAGTTCAGAACGCGTTCAATTCGGGGATGCGGTGTATGTTACTATGTGACTGAAAACCTAACAAAAAGTTCGGGAAGCGGTTAGAAAAGGGTGTAACATATGAATTAAATAATTGGGTCATATTCCGGGATGCGGTCTAGAGGTTGAAAAAAACCAAAATTAAAAATAGGTGATTATTAAACAAACCTGGGGAAGTGAAAAAATATTCGATATCTGATCAGACCTGAGAAACATGGTGGAATTCATGAAAAAGTATACAACCAGTTTACACCCTCTTAGGGGTCGAATTTCAAAAAATCTTGAAAACACATTCTAGGTATTCATATGAAGAATCCGTAGAATAAAAATGAATTCAATATTTCGAAAGACCTTGTAGATATGACGAAAATCGTGAAAATATATGCATTTTATATTAACTGATATTTTATTTTGGCCCCCCCTTCTGAACGCCAATGAATAAGCAAATTTTTTTTATCAGAATTACTTTTCTAGTTAATTTACATATACGTAGCGAGTTTCAACTTAACAGCATAAGCCGTTCTAAAGTTTGGAAAAACACCACCCACCACCGTACCATACTACCCCTAAAAAAAATTCTATTTTTCCAATTCTATTATTCCACTATAGCTCTATCTAAATACCAAGTTTCAGCTTCCTATCACTATAGATTCTTAAGATATAAGCATCGGAACTTTTTCTTTCTCACCCTTCCCCACCCTCACCCTCTACACCCACACCCTCAAACTTTTTTTCCCTACTAGGGTTCTATTAGCCCTACTTCTGGTAAGAATTTGAAGCATCCATCTTACACTGTTATTGAGATATGAAACGTGTTATTTTTGAAAAATTCTTATCCCCTCCACTTACGTACTCCCCCGCCCCCTTCAAAGATTTTACTTTGAGCAATCTTTATTTATCAAGTTTTATATCCAAACCGAATTTTGTTTTTGTGGTGCCACTAGTTTGGGAGATATCGTAATGTTAAGTATTTCAACCCCCACCCCCGTACGCCACTACCCCCACCCAAAAATTTTATTTCAATCTACTCTCCTAGTATAACTACAGATATTTGTTAAGTTTTAATTGCTTGCTATTAACGGTTTAGGAGATATGGATCTTAGAATGTGTCGATCACGACTTTTTTGCGTTTCGGACGCATTGCTTCCCCCTCCACTCCCACACCCCTTCACCCATATCATCAATTTTTTTGCAAATGGGTCCAATATCTGAGCTTTATAGAAATTCCAAGTTTCAGTCTCCTAACATAAGTGGTTACTGAGATCTAGAAACCAAAATTTTTCGTCTAAAACGCTTCCCCCACCTTCCCCCTCACACCCATACCCCTGAAAATAATGTCAATTCAAGGGGTCTACCCTGTCTATTCCTAGAAAAAAATTTTATTTAATAGCTCCACTGGTTTGAGAGCTACGAGCCTTCAAAGGATTTTGGGGCGGTCGACGTACGGCGTACGGCGGACAGACGGAGTGAAAATTTGTATTGCTTTTTTCGTGTCTACTAGTCATGAAACGTGGACAAAAAAATTTTGAGGGCAGCAAATTTTTTTTTTTTTTGAAAATCAATAACAATACTGTATTATTACTAATAAAGTAAAAAATGGGGTCGATAGATGTGACAAATAAAAATCTCGACAAAATTATTAACACCATGTAAAAAGAAAAGACAAAATCACAGAGCTATTTAAAGGTACCAAGAAAAATTATTAGACTACTTTGACTTTTTAAGGACCCCTTTGTTGCAAAGAATAATTTATTGACAATAATTTCCTTTGATTTCAAATCGAAATAGTTATTTTCCCTTTTTGTATTTATATATAATTTTTATGACTTCTAACGAATAACTCACTAAAATCATTTTGAGTTTGCTAAAAGACAATGCGAATATAAAATGTGGTTGAACAATAACCAGTCTAAAAATGACTCTCAAAAAAAATTCTAACCTGTCATGAAACAAATAAGACAAGGCACCACGAACAAACCTCTGTAAAGACAAGGGAGGAAGTATCCTTAGTGACGCAGAACAAATTAAACAATGATTTCAGTAGGTACTATAAAAAGTTGCTACACACGAACAGAGTAACAGCCACCTTCCCAATTATTAAACCGAGTGCACCATCTGATGAGTAGGCATCAACTATGGTACCCACTGTCGGAGAAGTAGGAGCAGCCCTGCCATACGCGACCAAAAAATACATAAATCACCCAGAGTTGATGCAATGCTAGTGAAACTCCTAAAGGGAGGCAGTCCATACCTCGCCGATCTCCTACAGAAAATAATGACAAAAATTTGGATTTAAGAAAAAATACCCGACGACTGGCGCCAGAGCATTATATGTCCAATCTGTAAGAAAGGAGATAAACTGGGATTTGAAAATTAAAGAGGCATATGTATTGTTGAAGAAGTGCCTTATACAGAAAGTACTATCGGCGAATAAAAAGGTGGTTTCAGACCCGGACGATCTACTATTGACCAGATATTCCTGGTCAAACAAGTGTTAGAAAAATACTGGGAGTACAACATTGACGTGCAGCAAATCTTCGTGGACTTCCAACAGGCATACGATAGTATAGATGATAGTGTACTATGTAAAGTAATGCCTGACTTCGGAATCTCATCAAAACTCGTCTGATTGACAAAAATGCCCACGACTGACACTAAATTCCAAGTAAGGATACAAAACAAGTTTGACCAAAGCTCGGGGACTACGACCTGGAGAATGTGGACTACTTCTTAGATGCACGAATTGGAGGGCGCGGGCACCGAACGGTGATGAATTCAGACAATGTATTCTGCACGGCCTGGCCCGAGTTAGGCTGTAGCGCCGCCATTGATGATGATGATGAAGAGCAACAATAGAAAAGTCATATCAAAGAAAGGAATAACCGTAAAATCCAAAATTAAATTAGAGAAATATTAAAAATTTCAATGAAGACGGTTCCGACTACAGAAGTAAAGGAAATCTTGACTGCAGTAACTTTAAATATGTAGTCTGGGTGGCTCAGTGGCAAGAGCACTTCCCTTCGGTGCACTTGGTACCTGGTTCGAATCTGCTTGGTGACAAGTAATTTTCGAGAATGGAATTGGGTGCCGGACTACCAGTTAACTTAGCTGTAAATAAGTACCTGTGTCAAAATCGGGGTAATAATTACATATGAGAGTGTGGCTGACCACTACACCTCCTAGTCTTCTGTTGGTCTCATAATGAGCTAGCATTAATTTAAGGCCTAGACCCGATTTGGGCTGTTGCGCCATTGATTATTAGTATTATTATTAACTTCAAACATAAGGGGTATGTTCTTTTATAGCTTTATCCAGTACAGGGCATGTTAGTAACATGGGAGAATGACTGCCAAGCTTTTGCTTTATTGCTAATTTTCAATGTTGCTAACCTGCTCTGTACTGGAATATGCCCAATAATTTTGAGTTATCAGTCATACAAGCATATGAACAAACAAGTTTTTTAATGATATTTGTGTGGTAGATAAAGGAATCACAAGATTTTTCATTCGATATTCATTCTTCTAAGTAAAAATGAAATGGAATTCAAGGTATCGAACAGTTGAAATTAATTTCCGATTTAGTGCCTAATACGATTGTTACATGTTAGCCTGGTAGCCCGCACAACTTGTTCAGTTTTCAGTGTGGAAAACAACAACCTCCCAATAATTAACTAAACCATCTGATTAGCCACTTTGCAATACCTTTTAGAAAGGCGTGGAAAAACCAGCAAAGTATACAAAAAAACTAATAAAGTTGTATTTTACACAGATCTAGTAACAAACCTCATTTTCAATCGCGATACTTGTAGTACTACACGTGCTCAGGAGTATGTTCTCAAAACACCTACCATTTATCCCTCCGATTAATACCATACGTTAGAGAAATAATGTACCCTTTCGACTTTCTGCAACCAAAGAAAAGCCGAAAAAATTTTAGTAGCCTCCCTAGGGGCTGTATTGGTTTTTTGGACTGCAGTAGATGAGTGCTAAAGATTGCAATAAATTTCTTAAAGACAAAAATTAGTTTTATTCATTATTTATTTTATTAATTTAATAAATTTACGGAACTACTGTGGGTGTTTTTCTTCATTTATGAGGGGTACGTGCCAAAAGTCGATATCCTGTCAAACACCTGAGGACTGTGGTTTGCTCTAGGTGAACAGAATTGAAGAGGGAATCTTATGTTACAAAAGAAAAGATATTATGATATAGGTGACTCTTTAGAACTCCGATCCAGTAGGGCAACGAATCCTTCTTCCAGACTTTGATATCCACCATAAACCTGTCATACGCATCTATCCTACATAACCACAGTAGGTTACGATCATAACCTGTCGTAAGTCCCAGCCTACTGAATCCAACTTGTAGTTATATCACTCCTCACATTGCCGCGATAGGATACCAAAATAACGCACGTATCCACAGCACGAGCTTATCGAACCATCTTATGTATCCTAAGTAATCCCGTAAGGTACGTTTAAAATATCCGTTACCACCTTACGTACCTAGCCTACCGTACATACCCTATGAACCCACCTACATGGCTTGGTTTTTGCTTGAATGTATGAGTGGATTACGATGAAGGCAAAATAGGACTTGTGACATACTTATATGTCTTTTTTACATAGCCTATTCTAAGCATAGTACCCGGCGTAAGGAGCCACGTTTTCTTCTGAGTATAATGAATATAATTTGCAGTAATTCCTCTCTCAATTTTTTAAACCATCTTCAATTTCTTGACAAGAACGAGGTTTTAGCAACCTGTGCGACAACAATTAAAAAAATCACTTCAAAAATATTGTTGTTCTTGTCAAGATCGCTCAAAAATTATGAACATCGTCGAGTATTACAAAATATTCGAGTCAGAGACAACCACTCCAGAAGCCACTCCAGAAGTTCTAGAGATCAGTCCAAAAATTCTCTCTGTTGATGATGAAATAAATAAACACAAATCCCGGGTAACCTTTATCAGGACACAGGACTCGAACCAGCTGTTTCGGAAGGTCTTACTGTTTTCTTCTTTCAAATCTTAATACCAGTTTTTGACTGCCCAGTCACCTTTCAAAGTCGACATTAAAACGAACATCCGACAACTCTTTTCGATTTTCACATGAATCTAATTTGTAATAGGGTACTTAATCGATACTTCAATTTTTCAACTTTTGGGAAGACCTATAGATGGAGACGTCTCCTAGAGGGTGGTGTCCAATTCGTGCTGACTGTCACTACTTGTACAAGAATCCCTAACATGAAGTAATACCTCTCGGACAAACCAGTACATCCCATTACCCTCTCTAGAAACCGCAACAACCGCACGATGCTATCTAAATTATGTGCCATATATCAATCTACCATATGTCGGCTAAATCCAGGCAAAACTGTGACTACAAGCTACTTTTGGAAAGTCGTATCTCAGCATCCGCAAACCCACTCGAGGGCCAAGTAGATCCCATTGATAATGGGTAATAGATAATCGATTCAGGACGCTACCCATATTTTCTTCAGTGTGTCATATCTACGAGTGTATGCGATCCATTGCCCTCAATTTTACAGACGCCATCGAACCAAGCCACCCCGTGAGGTCACAGGACTTTCGAGAGAAGTCCTTGCATTTCGTCAAGAATGTATTTGGTCTCGTTCTACGGATGTTGGGTTTTGTTCATTCGTCCTTTTTTTCCAATTTAAACTTCAATAAGTCCTATCATAAATAGATGAAGGCAAAATTCAACTGTCGACATCCTGTGCATCCTTCGGATGACTTTTGCCGGAACCCCTGTATAGTGAAAGCTTGCCAGCTAGCTGGGGGTTGTATACCGGCATGAACTATGCACCATCATCCCCAGTTCGGATAGTCAGATTTCGTGTTAAGCTTAAGTAGGTATATGGAAATGAAATAAACCACTGCACTCGGTTTATTGGGCGGAAAAAGGATGTTGAGATGCCGTGAATTTCCACGAGCACATCCAACTCGGAAAATCGGGGTCGTTTTTTTCTTTTGCGAATATATCGCACACATAAATAAAAAGCTTCGCAATAGGAACTGAATCGTGTGCCAGCTAGACAGCATAGATTCGGAAAAGCACGCCTAACGGAGATTTTCCATTTTCTGCCCTTTCCGTGCTCCAACCCTCTCGGCTTCCAATTAGATTTTCCCCGGAAGCTTTTTACTTTCGTCCTTTTCGGTCGAAATGACGTGGCGCGCCGTCGCTACACCATCCCTAAGCATAAAAAACTTACCACCATGTTTTTTTTTTTTTGAAACGGGGTTGAAAAGACGACCGGGGCAAGAACTTGGACGCAAGATGGCATAAAGTATTTGGGGCTCATAAGAAGAGTAAGGAACCTAAGATGGTAGCATTAGAACACGTGTAAGCTTTTCTCTTTGACATGTGTTTTCGGTCCTTTCCAACATAAATACAAAAGTTCTGACCAGAATGGGACTTGCGAAGGAACTATGGGTGGTGATGGTACTTCTGCTAATACAGCATCCATCCATCTATCTCTAGACCATAGATAATATGGTAAACTAGATAAACTATGGAGACTGAATGGCGGCAAAATGAAATTAAATTGTCCTTTTCAAGAACGTTATGGACGCATAATATACACAACAGAGTCAACCAAGAAAAGGATGTGACGGAAGGATGAATAATATAGGGGTTGGCGGATAAGAAGACTGGATACTATGCTAGGGGATGGGAGTCGTCTTTAAGAACATCTCCCGACAACGGCTAGGATGATACAACGATGACGACAGTTAGTTAGTTAGGTTTTTTTCTAGAGCGGCGCAAGGATACTTCAGGATAGAAAATTGGTGGTATCTATTAGAGCGTAGCCATTTATCTTGTAATAGAGGACAAATCGAGTTCACACTTTTTGGATAGTGGGGTTTTTTTTGGATACCCAAATTGCTAATGGAGGACGAAGCAGGATGGTAAAATATGATGGAATTAAAGAATTAGCTTTGAGACGATATTCAGCCGGCTCCAAAGTGTTTTCGGATAAAATTTTCCAAGAAAAATAATGTCGCCAAGGATATCATTACGCGGACCCAAAAGGATTCCTTTAGATCTCTATTTTACGTTCACGTTAAGTAATCGATTTTTGCTGGCGGAAAAAGAATTTCAATTGCCAACAGATGAAATTTGTCAATTTTGTGAAAATTTAATGAGGTTGATACCAGGATGTGCTCGACTTGTACAGAAGTTTGTCGATATTCTGAAATGAAATTGATACTCGGTAGGAACTGTAATGATTACGGAATCGATTCCGTACCAATTACTTCTCTTGATCGTAGGCATGCGAGAACTTACTAAACTTTATACATGTTGATGCCATGGTATCAGATAGTCTTCATTCTGACCAGAACTTATTAATTCCTCGAGTTTTCTTCGCAAATGTTCGTCTACAAAGATTTTTTGGAAAAACTATTGGTCAAATTTTATGTGATACTGGCGCCAAGACGCTGGTCTGTAGGGAAACATAGATCACATTGAGACTTCAGAAAGAAATTTACGGAGGTAATAGATATTGAGGGTGGCTTCAGCCCAAAGACACTGGTTCCTTACTAGAACTACACACCAAAAAGAAAGAGTACTTGGATTAGAAGAGTTTGCTTTCAAAAAAAGTAACTGCGAGTTAGAAAGACCCTTTTGGAAAAAGATAACGTGTTTAATATTCCAATTCAGCCTCACCTGCTACAAAAGGCACGTGCCGCCACTGCAACCCATCATCCAGTTCTAGCAGCTCTACTCATATATGCATTTGTGTGCAACTGTCCAGACTCATATGCAAATATCGAGTCTCTCGAACACTTATTTCCAGTCCTGTTTTTTGAATTCAAGGTCTCTAACTCGGAACTCCTATAAGATAGCTCCGGATATTGAGCCCACATCGAAGAACTTCACTTTCTGGTGTAAGTTCTATGGTATTACTTTATTATTTTTTAATAATAAATTATTTTAGTAACTACCCAAACAGGTCATTCTTCTACAGTGTATCGCAGACTGAAACTATGGAACTACTCTCCTTCAAGCAGAGATAACTCGAATTTTATAGGATTTCTTAATTATGACTTAAGCCTTCCATATTGAATCTAGTTATCGATAATCTTCTTAAGGTGGAGACATGTGGGACGAAATCGTGACTACCATTCAGGTGAGTCATGCAGGATTATCCGGAAGGTGTTTCTCTGGTCAGCACAAGATGAATCCTTGTGGAATCCAGTACAATTCGAGAGTCGTCTCCCCAGTAAAAACATGCCGATTGCCGCAAACCTTACGGCCGCGTTTGCATACCATTTTCTTATGATGCATCAAACAGCTTTCTTCATCCGAGTATGTCCTTCTCGGTATCTTTGTTGTAAAGACAATTTAGTACTGAGCTGATTCTGATGGTCAATAATCTTCCATGTGTCTTCAGTCAGTTTTTTCCCACCTCCACATATACAACTGTGTAATCCATCATCCCATTCAAAAGTAGATGACTGCTAGTGTAATATGGTGGTATGTGTATTCGTGTTGTTTTGTGGGATCTCAAGATCTACCTTAGTTTGGCTTCCGTCTAATTCTAATAGTGTATGATCTGGAATATATAAATATATAAACATTCCAAGGAAGGTTCCATCAAGTGGTGATCACTTCAGACGTCCGTCCACACTTTGCTTGTCGCCAAGGACGAACTTCCACCTCCGACGATCAACGGCCATCTGGTCAATTTCGAAGCTGAACAATGATTGTCCCAAACAATGTTTGGTCGACAAAGAAATTTTGAGCTCGTTTTCCGGGAAGCTTATAATTTAGATAAGCCAACAAGCGTGTCTCTTTTTTTTCAAGTACACTTCAAGAATCTCTACTACAATTATTGTTTTTTTCTCAACTAAATTTCATTTTGTAAGGTTGGTAGTTGGGATGGGTTTCCTAGGAAGCCCCTAAATCAAAAAAACCAGACAAAAAATTTGAGGAGTAGGGAAGTCCTGGTGAAGTCTATCGTTCAAAATTACGACTTGTGAAGGACGATTTTTTTAGTTTTACGCGCTATGGGAGGGTCATAGCTCATAGACCAAGGACCTAGCTTAAGAGAAATTTCGTCAAGAAGTCGAACTGTCTTGGAAATTTGAAGGAGCGTTGTAGAACCTCATCTTCTAAATTGGTTAAAGTACCTCTGCCTTAATAAGCCAGAGTTTTGAAGGTGGTTCCAGCACATGAAAGTTAATTCATTTTATTTGTTAAAAATCCTGTTTCTTGCTTGATTAGTTTGTTTAACAGAAACAGTTTTATATTCCTACTTTAGCATTATCTTTGTATTTATTCTATGTGACTTATTTCTGTCAGCATGGCCATAAACTGGACTGTGTTTCGCCAGATAGGGCTAAATTCAGACAAAAATCATCGAAGAGTCCAAGGCTGGATCTAGGATTGCCGAGGTAGAAATACCTAGGACAGGATTTCTTGCTGATAATAGAACGATGCCAAGTTCACCCCGATAGCTGTCGAGCTGAACCTTTCTGTGAGTGAGCTTGTTGGGTCAACGGGTTTCCATGTCAACTACCAGAAGCAGACATGACAAGCCTATGTCACCCTGGGGAAGGGGAGGATGCCCCCAAGTTAAAAGCACATAATCAAGGGTCCTCAGAATTTAAGCTCTTCAAATACTCCTTTTACTAAATAATTAAACCGGATCAAAACCGTTACAGAGAAAGGACAAGAAAATTCTTCTGCCATCTTCGTTACAATATTTGTCTTGTAACATCTTCATATTCAGTTCCATCCCTTCGTACATACTTTAATGCACTTTTAATGCACTCACCATGCATTACTACGATTTTCTGCCATGTTCCCAGAGGGATATAAGCCTTATTTATGTACACGTAATTAACCAATTATCTAACACGCCAATCAAATGTATCTATTATAAGAACATAGCCATATTTTCATCCCTTCATTTACCGACAAGAGCTATGCATAAAATTCACATTAGCCTTTATACTGAGAATATGTTTGGTAGGAGGGGCTAGGGGGTAGTTAGCTCGACACTGTCGCTAAAGACAAAGCGTGCATTAATTAAGTCTCGCAAAGCAATTTGCAAGTGTCACCACACTTTCTGTAATGTGCATATGTGGTTATTATATCGGTAAGACGTTCATGCATAACGTCGTGCTATAGTTGGAAGAATTTCGCTATACTAACTTTCCTATAACTTTACTTTAACTTTGCTATAATTTTGCTATAAATTCTCTATAAAATATTCGCAGTTCTCCAACATTGAAGGCACAATAGTTGGTGCGTTACTTTAAACGGAAGATCCAACGTACTCCTACGTATCTTCTCTACATACATTATCATCGATTTAATATTTATAAATAGGCATTAAGATGCTTTGTATCGCATAAATCAGGTTATTAGAGGGAACTGTGTTCATGTTAGTTTAGTTATGTAATAATATAATTAGGTAATAATTTAAGGGTTTTTTCAAAGCCTGTTAAATTCGTGTGCATACTGATGACGTTTTTAAATTTAACACTTCCGTCTGATATAAATAGGATCTTGGGATTTATATTTATATCAAAACCGTATAGAGACTATTAGTCTGTGTCGGAGTTTTAATCTTATGCTAGAGTAAGCATATAAAAAAAACTTCCAGCAGCCAAGCAGAAAATATACCTGAGACAAGGATGCTATTTTCTGCTGCATTTAACATCCTTCGATCTTTTCCAGCCTAATGGAACAGTACAAAAAGGAGCTGGAAAGTTAAAAACGGATAAAGCCTTAGGCTATTTAGGAGTAGATGCATAAGGACCCTCCAGGCTAGGAGGTTGGTTGGCAGATATGCCAAAAATAGAAAAATCTTCGGAAGTACAATTTGCTCAGCTTTGATGGAATTTCTGAAATGGACGAATGAAGGATGATTTAGGGGCTGCATTACCATGATCAAAAGGAAAGTGAATCAAAGTTGACAGAGCAAACTAACGCAGCAAGTAGTCTAGATCAAATACGACTATGTTTTTCACGGAGTGCATGAAGATCCAAGACATGCGTCGAAATTGAGAGATAAAAGTGACAATGGTTCGGTCATACAACGAAGGATACAGAGTGAAGCAATTCTAAAATCTGGAAAGAATTATTAGTTTCGAAACTGGACCTAACCCCGGGACGTAGTTTAAGTCCAAATATAACATCGGTTGTTTCAACTCAGGAAGGTTTTTCGGAAAATTAATGTTTCATTAAAATAAAGGAATATAACGAAAATATAGATTGTTAGCCTATTATTCATATAAAAAGCGAGACCATAGAAGTAAGAATCAGTTTGCTGCCTCATGAGAGATTTGAAAAAATTTGTAAAAACAGGGGTTGAAAGATAAAAATTTAAAAATTGATGATTATTAAACAAGCCCGTGGATGTGAATAGATATATTCGATATCTCATCCTCAGATCTGATGATATGGCAAAATTCATGAAAAAGTATACAACCACATACACCCCCTTAGGGGTCGAATTTCAAAAATTATTGAACACGCTTTCTAGAATAATAACGAATTTAATATTTGGGAAGACATAGTAGATAAGACGAAAATCGTGAAAATATATGCATTCTATTTTCACTGATAATTTGTTTTACCCCCTTCCGAACACTAATGGATGTTTGAATTTTTTATCAAAATTACTTTTCTAGTTGATTTACATATACACACCAAGATTCAACTTTCTAACATAAGCCGTTCTATAGTTAGGAAAAACACCCACATCTTCGTACCATACTACCCCCAAAAAAATGATCATGCCACTATTTAAATACTAGTTTTAGCTTAATATCGTGATAGATTTATTAAGTGCTATTTAAATACTAGTTTCAGCTTAATATCGTGATAGATTCTTGAAATGTAAGCATCGGAACTTTTTCCTTTTCGCCCTCCCCCATCCTCAGCCACTACACCGTCATCCCCAAATTTTTTTTTCCTGCTAGGGGTCTGTTAGACCTACTTCTTATAAAATTGGAAGCACCTATGTTACACTGTTCTTGATATATGAGAAGTGTCTTTTTAGAAAAATTCTTATCCCCTCCACTTCCATGCGCTACCGCCCCCCTAAAAAATTTACTTCATAGTTCATAGTTCATTTATTTCAATAATACTTAATTCATATATACACAGTTGGTGAATATTTTAGAGAGTAGGCTGGAGCCTTTGCAACTATAATATTGTGTTTAGTATACTAGACAAGAAAATAATGTGAAACTTTTTAAAGTTACGGGATATATTTGAATAAGGAAAAATTTTAGGCAATTTTTATTAATCAAACTTTATACACAAACCGGTTTTTTTTTCTTATTGAGATATCGGAATCTATAGTTTTTCACCCCTTCTCCATAACGCTGCCCCTTCTCAAAAATTTATTTTCGATGTATTCTCCTAGTATACCTAGTATGTTTATTAAGTTGAAATTGCGTGACATTAACCGTTTGGAAGTTAGGGATTTTAGAATGTCTCAATCTCGGCTTTCAAGCCACACATATCATAATTTTGCAAATAGGTTCACTATCGATGCTTTACATAAATTCCAATTTTCAGTCTCCTAGCCTTGAAGCCACTTAATGGGGTCATTCAACCAATAAAAAACAAAAAAAAAATGTTTTGCTTTTTTGGTAGATAACTATTCATGAAATGGAGAAACAAAATTTTCACGACATAAGATTTATTTTTTAAAAATAGATAACAATACTTTATTATTAAAATAGTAAAGTAAAAGTACGAATTCCGACATATCTATTAGGCTGCCTGCGTGGATGATATCGTTCTGATGGTGAGAAGTAAATTCGAGGACACCTTGAGCGTTCTACTAGAAGTGGCAATATATTGCAGATGGCGGGTATAAATAACAACCTGGAGTTAAAGGGACACTTTCCCTTTGGGAGACATGGAGAAAGACTATTAATACCCATGGCTGATCTGTGTCGCTGTGATAATCCGAAACTGGACCATCTAGAATGTAAATGCGAAAATCTGGTACGCACTGGGGACATTCTCCTTGACCGATCTGTCAGAACTTGCGATGATTCCTTTATGGAGAACTACTCTCTTCATAAGGAAAAGCAATATTTGGAATCAGTAGTCTAGATCTCGGTTTTATACACAATGGATCCACAGTGGATCCACAGTGATCTCTCATGATGGACTGTGGCACAATGCTTCAGTCCACCTTTCTCAGCCTAACCTAACCTAACTCCTAGTGGTCTACTCTATGTTATATTTAAATAGAAAAAAATAGGAAACTGAAAAGTTGTTTAACAGTCTGGGCGCAGCTTTGATGTGTTTTGGGAAAAAGTTTGGAATGCCTTCAATGCTGAGATGTGGTGCAGGTTAATTTTTGACTAACAAATGAGGAATCGGTTTCAGTCAGCCTCATAATAATCTGCATCACAAATTAAATTCGTTCCGGACTGCAATATTGTAATGGTGGCATTTTTCATATCGTTAAATGATGAAGAAGTTGATGCTACGAACTTCTGAAACTTTGGGTTACCGTTGCTCTTTTCTGAGGCACTATCTAACTATTCCAAATTCCTTTTCATTTCAGGTGGTACAATCAGGAGCATGCACCTTGGAGGTTGACCCGATACAAAATTTAACGAAATTAGCTGGAACAAACTCTGGAATGATAACAAATTTATTTAAAAATATTAATAATGATAATTTTGTTGGCTAGAGTACTCGTACGTTTATGGCCAATGTGTTCTTCCCAAACTAATTAAATCGATGCGAATTTCTTAACCAAGGTATCATACTAAGATCAAGGATAAACAATCATAGCAGTGAAGGTAAAATAAACCGAATATCCTATAAACTCCAGACCAGAAATTTCTTGACATTATCCTCCCAGTTACATAGCACATATACCACAAAAACATGTATCCCACTCAGGGTAGAGCAATTTTCAAAATGGCCGAATATAATACTCCCGGTATATCTCAAACTCGCTTTGACCGAAATCCTGCTTATTTTTTTCTTCACACAAACTCCTAAACGAAAATCACATCCTTCTATCATAAAATCAATAACATTAAGAGTACAAAAAAAACCACACAAAGAATGTATACCGGGGGGATGTTATACATATATAATTCAGAACCTAATTAACTATTTTCACTATACTCTACAAACTCGTAAAGGATTTGAGAAGTTTTGAAGTTTGTTTATTCCTTCCCACCACCCAACCTCCACACATTGCCCACTTCGCAGTCTTAGATTGCTCGGGTAAGGCCAGAAATTCCAGGAAAACTTCGTGGTTTTCTTCGACTCCCCATACGAAAGGCGTTTAAATTACAGGTACATTATAATAAATAAGAAAATATAAATTAGTGCATACCGTCAGTAATTCCAATTTTAAGTAATTATTAGACGACCCCTCGGCCATATTGGGTTACACCAAATAAACCGCAACACTCATTTGTCCCGATTGGATGTTAATCCGCATTTAAACGTTGTTGCGTTTTGCGATGCGTGTGTATCGTTTGTTTGTATGTGAGAGATATGGAAAACCGCCAAGCCCGGAAAATTACAAAAAAACCATAAAACAATTTTCTTTCTTTGCGACTATTTTTCCGACCCGATAAAAACACTGAACTGCATTTTATTCGAATTTTTCCATACGATTTTCAATAAATGAATCGAATTAAAACCAATTTAAAATCGTAGGGTTATTTCGATTCTATTTCTTTTACAATTTAAAAATAAAAACAAGATATCACTGCACTGATTAACTAAACCGAAATTTAATTTAGTTTACACACTATTTTTGGTAATTTTTGAAAATAGAAAACTTAACCCTATTTTGATCGAAATTTTTGTAATATAATTTGTTAGAATTTTTTTTATTTATTACATTATTTTTGGCATGGTATTTTACATTTGCGCGAACACAAAATTTCGTTATTCTAAACTACTGACAGGAAAATTGGGGAAGAGGTACATGACAACTATTTTATATACAATTTTTCCGATTTGATTCATTAAAAACAAAATTTCGAAAAAAACATTTTTAAAAGAAAAATTATTGAAAATTTTTACACAGCATTTATGCGATTTTTTAGATTAGGTAAAAAAATTATCGGCCCGAACTAGTTTAAAGCACTAGAACACTCTTTTTCACCAACACATAACCACAAAAAAAACAACTCCCCCAATAAATTCGCCTGGTTATTTTTTAAAGCTCGAAATAAATTGCGAAAATTTAATCCTATTATAGAAGAATTTTTCTAATGCTCTTTTCGGTTGCGTCGGATGCCGATTTTTCTGGTCATACAAAAAGAATAGTCAATTTAAAGAAAAAATCTATACGTGATTTTCTGTCGTACAGAACAGTTTTTTTTTCATCGACGAAATAAATTTTATCGGAATTTCAAAACGCTTTGAACCGTGTACCGAACTGAATAAAGTTTTTCCTCGATTTTTATTTACACAGACGTTTCATTTAACTAAATTTTCTACTGCTTTTCTTCTTTCTTTTTTTTGTGCCGTTTTCCACATTATTTTCTTCTTTTTTATGAAAAAAAAACTTATTTGAATAAAAAATCAAATTTCTCGATTTTCTACTACTTTTTTTTGTATCGTCTCGTCTTCACAATGTCTACCGTAACGCGGAAAATGTCGACGACGAAAATGTTAATATTAAGTACACAAACACTTTGTTGAGGGAAAATTCTACATATGTATGTGGGAAATTGGGGAAAATTTTCGGAGGGGGAGAATTTGTTCCTATTTTTGCAGTTTTTTTTCACGCGGGCAGGGGTGAAAAGAATCGGGAGAAAATGCCTAATAAATTTTCTCTATGTTCGCTAATGAGGGAACTGTTTTTCCGATGAGTAGGGGAAATTTCAAAATTTTTGTTATGCACTTTTTAATGGTTTTTGTTCCGTTTTGCGTTAATGTGAGAAAACTGTATTAAAATCAGAATTAATTTTAGCTACGATTTCTGTAAAATAAAAATGTTGCACTAACACTAATTTAATCAGCTTCTAGATAAATCGCCGCATTATTTCCGTTAGATCTGCCATACCCCTTTTGAAGAAAAGAGAGTGGACCTTTCCCACACACACTGCCCGATTCGACCAAATTGAAAAATTTCTTTTTTTTCCACGAAACACACGATTTTCTTCTTTTTTTCAACTTTCAGAAATTTTCATCTTGACGTTTCAACATTTTCCTCCGAATTTCCACGATTCAAATGTAAAAACCACAAATTTTTGTCCCGACAATGCCGTTTTTTCTTTTTCCTTCTTTTTATTTGCTCGATCTCGTTCTACCCCTTTTCGCACCGGGAAACTTTCAATTCTATTTTTTCCGTATTTCTATTGCGAATTTTCGCCGGATTTTTTCTTTATCACTTGATAGTAACCTTCCGGTGAACTTTCCGATAAAATTCGATACTTTTAAACCGAAAACTTTCCGTGAAAATTCTAAAAATTATACGGACGACTCATCGGCACGATTCCTCACAAAACTTGAGTCGAACCATTACGGGAATAAAAAGAATCTCTCCAATTCTCCACTGTAGTTTTGCACAGTAGGAGCAGTACCGGGGTGAGCGGGCACCAAGGGGTTAAAGATGGTGCAATTTCCCTTATTTGACGCAAGCACAAAATTCACTTCACCGCTTGATTGCATTTTTATGGAAAATTTTCCGGAAAAATTACCAAAATCAAAATGGGAACACACGCGGAAATATTCTTATTTGTAAAATATCACAAATAAATATCTAAAACAGGCCAAAAAAAATATAAACAAAAAATTTCCTGACAATACAATTCCCCCGTCTGGTTAAATTCAGCATTTTCCCCACACAAATTTTCCAGGAAAAAGCACAACCCTCCGGCAATTCAAATTTCCCGCCCATCGAATTGCTCCACTTCTAAGACCACTAAAAACTTCCCATCAACAATTGGGGCATTGTGGAACCCATCTCAACCCCTCAAAACGAAATTCCTGCAAATACAACCAGCAGCTATTTTTTTCCCGATTCAGAGTTTTCGTGGAAATTTTGTGCGGCATCGACGCAAAGGGAAATCCCGTTGCTAAGGAAAGCTCCCCGACAATAAGTTTTTCTTCTTCTATATTTACATACGCATACTATGGCCTACCCTCTAGTAGATAACAGGAGGAAAATCGGTTAGCGCTTTAGCTACCCTGTAGGCATAGAAAAAACACACACATATATAAGGAGCACAGCGCAATGAAAAGCCTATAGAAAAGTTTAGCCTACTCTCGGGGTGATTTTTCACAATGTTGTCGCCGCATTGATAAGGAAAAAAACGCATGTTCTGAGGAGTGGGGATGAATTGGATCTATATGAAAAAATTAGAAAAAGAATTAAAAAGAGTAAACTTTAAGAAGGAAAATTGGTAGTATTGTTGTTGTTGTTGAAAAGTTTTTTGGGTTATAGTTCATCGGTACAGTGATGTTCGGCTTGCAACCTTTTATAGAACCCTTAAAGCTTCGTTAAAAGGTTTTTCTGGAAAATGTGTAGTACCTATACCCAGAAAAATATTTTAGTAAGAAATAACTTATTTCGTAGTTATCTTTCATAAAAGTACAAATAACTAAAATAACCTAAAAAATAGTTAAAAATCAAAGAAATAGTTCGCAAATAGTAAAATCAGTAGTTTAGTAACTACATTGTAGTTAGTTTCAAATTGAAAAAATAAAACATTTCAATATATCTAACTACATAACTTTTAACTTATTTTACAGTAGTCACGGTTTTAAATTTAGAAAAAGTTAATAAATAGTCGATTTCAACTATTTATTTTTCTGAGTGTACAAGTACTAAATTTCAGCTTTAACTGTATTACAGAATTGGCATATAAATATCCGAAATGAATGATTAAAAATAAAAAATCTGCCAACAGTCTGGGCGCAACGGTATTATTTTTCCGGCAGAAGTTCAGAACGCGTTTAATTCGGGGATGCGGTGTATGTTACTATGTGACTGAAAACCTAACAAAAAGTTCGGGAAGCGGTTAGAAAAGGGTGTAACATATGAATTAAATAATTGGGTCATATTCCGCGATGCGGTCTAGAGGATGAAAAAACAAAACTTAAAAATAGGTGATTATTAAACAAACCTGGGGAAGTAAAAAGATATTCGATATCTGATCAGACCTGAGAAACATGGTGGAATTCATGAAAAAGTATACAACCAGTTTACACCCTCTTAGGGGTCGAATTTCAAAAAATCTTGAAAACTCATTCTAGGTATTCACATGAAGAATCCGTAGAATAAAAATGAATTCAATATTTCGAAAGACCTAGTAGATATGACGAAAATCGTGAAAATAAATGCATTTTATATTAAACGATATTTTTTTTGCCCCCCCTTCTGAACGCCAATGAGTATTCGAATTTTTTTTATCAGAATTACTTTTCTAGTTAATTTACATATACGTAGCGAGTTTCAACTTCCTAGCATAAGCCGTTCTGAAGTTAGGGAAAACACCCCCCACCACCGTACCATACTACCCCTAAAAAAAAAATTATTTTTCCACAATGCCACTACTATAGCTCTATCTAAATACCAAGTTTCAGCTTCCTATCATTATAGATTCTTAAGGTATAAGCATCGGAACTTTTTCTTTCTCACCCTTCCCCACCCTCATCCTCGACACCCACACCCCCAAACTTTTTTTCCCGCCTTCCCCCTTACACCTCCTCCCCTGAAAATAATGTCAATTCAAGGGGTCTACCAAGTCTATTCTTAGAAAAAATTTTAACTTAATAGCTCCACTGGCTTGAGAGCTACGAGCCTTCAAAGATTTTGGGGCGGTCGACGTACGGCGTACGGCGTACGGCGTACGGGGTACGGCGTACAGACGGAGTGAAAATTTTTATTGCTTTTTTCGCGTCTACTAGTCATGAAACGTGGAAAAAAAATTTTTGAGGGCAGCAAATTTTTTTTTTTAAAAAATCGATAACAATACTGTATTATAAATAATACAGTAATTGGATATTGCTTGTAGGTACTTGGTTTAAAAGAGATCTGAAATCTGTCTTGAAGCGAGAAAAAAACATACTGCAGTCACGATCGGCTGCAAGCCAATCGTATAGTACTCTAGATGATACAGAACTCCGGTGGATATTGAAGTTGGAGATGAAGAAGTATTACGTGTGTGCATGTTGTTTGTCCTTTATTGAGGAGTCCCATTAAATTGCTACTCAAAACTAAACGACAATATTCACTGTTTAATTTTATATCTTGAACTGGAAAAAAAATATCCTCTTTGAAGGACTTTCATATGGGAGGCGGAGCAAGGACTCACTTGATTTCTTACATATTCATCCTTTTCCTTGGAACCATTCAAAAATTAATGTGTATAAAATTTCAAATTTGTAGTTTAAAGCGTTCAAAAGTTATCGAAAAATATTGTTGAAAACGTGTCTTAAGGATTTCTTGTATGAAAGTTACTAGAAGGAGTAAAAGGATTTAACTGACTAGTAAACTCGAACTTTGTTATCACTCAAAACTTAAGCCCAGTATCCAGATCGAGTGAAATCAAAAAACACATACAAAAAAAAACCGAACGAAATGCAAGTGAACAATTTTTTCGCTTTCATTTGGCTTGCTAGTATCCAGTTCAAAAGAAATTTTTTTTGCTTGCAGTTTTCAAACAGATGGCGCTGATCAAAAATTTCGCAGCGAAATGAGTGTGTATCGTAGTTTCACGGTGAAATTTTGACGTTTTGTCTCGTTTTGAAATATTATTGCATGAAATTATTATTACATGGCCTACTGCATTACGAAATCCCTTATAGATTTTTTTATTTTGATGGACGTTCAGTGTTGATTTCCAATAACGAATCAATTATATACTGCCATTCGAAATTATTTCTCTGCATTCATTCTCGATAACTTTACCCTTGTTATCCAATTCATCAGCATAATTCGGTGGGAAATATTCGATGTAGTTTTCCGACATCAAAAAGTTATATAGAAAACATACACAGTAACAATGTTTTGTGCCCTGTCTGTTCCACAAAACATTGTCCTTTTCACGTATTGCCAATTAGAACACATTATTCCGAAAGAAAATATTGATTTTTTCTTATTTGAAATAAATTGATTTTAAATTTAAAATAAATTCTAGGTTTTTTTGTGTTTTATCAAACGACATCTTTCTGTAACGTTCACGAACTAAATTCACAGCGGAATGAGCGCAGTGAGAAGTAAGCGAAATTTCACTCGATCTGGATACTAGGCTTTATTTGTACAAAATTTTAAACGATTACTTGAGTTATAGTGAGTTTCGTAAATTAAGTGAAGTCATTTTTACAGGATATTTGTATCGCAGCCCCTCGAAGGACTATTAGGATTTTCTTCATAATCATTCAGTTGCTACCCGAAGGAGTAGGACGATTTTGTCCGTTAACGAACTTAGCCTTACAAATTCAACCAAACGCCCAGATTCAAAATTTCAAGATCCTAGGTCAAGGCGTTCTTGAGTTATCGTGTTCACGGACAGACAGACGGACGGACGGACGGATGGGCGGACGGACGGACGGATGGGCGGACGGACGGGCGGACGGGCGGACGGGCGGACGTCAAGCGGATTTGAGGTTTTTGGCCACAAATAAACAAAAAATAATATACAACTTTTTTTCGTCCGAGGCTTGGTTCTGTGCGTTACATAATTTTCGGCTGGATCAAACTTATAATACTCTATATGATTTCATCTAGAGTATAAAAATCCCTTGCTTTTCTGTTTTCAAAATTATGTTAACTTCTAAAATTTGGGTGAAATTTATTTCTAACTTTTTTCGGTAAGAAAAACTACTTAATACTGTCGAGCACTAGTAACATTTAAATCTATGCACATATAACTGGAATGTTTTCCTTTAAATTATCCGGTTCTGTATAGACTCGAGTTTGAAATGTTGTCTTCATATTCATATCTCATTTATATTAGGCAGGAACATTTATTTGTTTACAGTGCAACCTGCAACCCGCTTATAATGTGCACTTTTGTAACGTACTTTCGGTTATAAAGTGCCTTTTTTCAATCCCCATGCTCAAATGTGAAAGGTTTTTACGTTGGTTATAACGGACTATCGGTTATAACGTTCTACTTTTGTGGTCCCTCAAGGTATATAACTGGGTTGCACGGTATTAACCTTAGAACCGTGTTTGGGGTCCTGGGGACCCCAAGCAATATTGACTATTGAAAAACACTATGTTCTGTTTTATTGTTATCATAGAATCAATACTTAGTTCAAAGAATGAACCATTAACTTACGTTTGAATAAAAAAAAAATTAAAAATTGTATCTGGTGGAGTTGCCAGAGCAGATCAAACTAAAAAATACGATTGTCGTGTTGTGTGGTCCTCAGGACCCCAGAACAAATTTTCATACATTTTGTATGAAGTGCTTTTACTTTTGGTGACTAAAAATTGATTAGTTGATAATCATTTGTTGATATTATAAGGATAGCTACATTACATAAAGTATAATATTATTACAATGGTTATTGTGGAGTATTCAACAGCAGAACCTGACATCAAATGTCACAATAATAGTGGATACACGGTTGGTGTTGTATTGTGGTTTATATTTTAGAACTAGTATTGTAAAGATACTTGTGGAACTATAACTGAATAAAAAAAATATTTTTTAATTCATTATTTAAAAAAAAATCATTAAGTTTTCGGTATCTCAAAAATTTCAGTACTGTTCAACTACCGACCTTCTACCTGATAAAAAGTTCATCCAGTTCAGTACCGCTGTAGTACCGATGTTTCATTCAGGTAGAAGTAATTTAATATTTTATGAACATAATAGGTTTGTTCTATTTGCCTGCACTATCTACACCTTTTACACCTTTTGCACTTTTTCCGTTCTTTTTGCCGGTGTAGCGTCACCGGTGGCTGTTCTTTTTGCCGAGTGTAGTGCAAAAGTGTACACTTTGCTGCACTCGGTTGGGAGCTGGTGCAAGTTCTTCTCCTTTGCAATCTGTCAAGTTTGAAAGCTGTATGCAGATAACATTGACTTTTTGAATTTAAGAAATCGCTGTTTTGACTGAAAACATGCAAGAATATTGAATGGCAATAAATTTTCATTGATAGTAGTGAAAAAAAAAGCAAATAAAAAAGTTCTGAATTTTAGCTGTCACTTTCATACACTAACCCGTTCTTTTTGCGCGACCTGCACTCTACACTTTGAGTGTATTTTGACGTACAATTAAGGTGCAAGGTACAGTAAAGTGTAACTTACACCGGGCAAAAGAAACAAACCTAATGTCAAACCAATTTTAAAGTTTTCAATGACTCTCCTCATCAAACGATTTTTTTAAAAAAATTTAAAGGACCAATTCTAGGGACAGAAATGTATCGTAGTAATACAATGAGTATAGTATGATGCTTTGACCTCTCGCACGCCTATAATTTATTAAGTGATGTGTAACCTTTGATTGATTGATGAGGGTTGGATTGGAAGGCTCCGCTATAATGATGTTCGGTGCAAATATGTGCGATGTCACACTCTACGCACGTTATATCGTGTCCTGTTCGCATACCTACACGGGGCCCTATCTCTAATGGCTTTTGTAATATTTCCACGTGGCGCCCTTTATACAATCCGAAAGCTTTCAGAAATTTAAACCAAATTTCAGGTTTATATCTTCTTTCTTTTAAACACAATCTTATTGTCCTTCCCATTCATTAGAATAGCGCAGTAATTCTGAGCGGGAAAATATCTACCGCAACACCGGGCGAAAAAGACCGCCGGAACTCAATTAAGCCACCTTTTGAATTTGTTTCGAAAAAAAGTTCTCCAACCCCCTTGTGTGGCCATCGCTCAGATTAAGTCTGCCTGTGTAGTTTTTCGGCAGTCAGGCATTTTAAGGGTTGAATTGTGTAGTCTTCTTTGGATAGTAAAATACCTGTCTGTCGACTAATTCCGTGTGGAAGGAACTCTTGTAAACATAAAATACAATTGGAAAAAAAACACAATACACCCCCAGGTAAAAACCTCATTCTATATAAGCGCCTTTAGGGTTATCTTTAATCGATCGGATCAATGGACTATCTGCCCGGATACGTTTTATTAGCTGCAAAGGAGTTTAATTATTCATCAGGAGAAACTATTTTGTGAACCGAAGTGAATCAAACTTTATTGAGTTTGAAAGTACCCGCCAGGCATAGGGCGACTTTTTTTTGGGCGGGGGAGGGGACAAACGAAGGATTCTCGCAAGGCAGGACTACAACCGAGCAACCAGGTAGGATACGGAGTGAAAGTGACTCTGTAAATTGGAAATTTTCTTTTCGTAGGTGTATGGTATGTGTTTGAATGTGGTTTGCGGGGGCAGGGAATTAACAACAACAACAAAAACACGATTATCTCTATCTAAAAATGGATTGCCGCCAATCAGTTTTGGGCAAAGGTGGTTTTCGGCGGCTTGCCGGGTGGGAGACGAGGAACAGTGAACTAGTTAATTAAGATTTAATGATCGGTTTAATCAATGCCATTCGGGTGATAATGGTATAGTGAAAGGGACGGGTGGTTCGAGGATAACGAATTTTTCTAATGGAAAGTATTTTAATCGATTTCGGTTTCTTTCCATGGACAAAATTAAGCAAACTGGAGAGTAAAGAGTTTGCCAAATGTCTGAGAGCAATTTTGTCATCTTTCGTAACAAAGTTTGTTAAGTTCGAGGTGCCCACGTAACTAACACCTTTAAGACATGAATTGCAATTTCGGCTTATACTAGTCCTGCACGTGATAAAATTCGAAATTCAGCAGTGGTTGTTTTGAAACGTGAAAATTATTTGAAAAATTAATGTCGTCAATGAAACAGCTCCAGATTTATCAATGAACATTCATCAGAGGTTCTCCATACAAATTTGAAATACGTAAATGATAAAAATCGTGCAAATAGTAACCTAGTAAATATCTAATCAGACCTAAGATATATGACAAAATTAGTGAAAATCTATACAACCCTTGAAGGCTTAAACATTGAAAAAATCTTTCAGAGTACTTTTATAAAAAGCCCATTAAAGCTGAAGATGAATTCGATATCTCATCGGATCTAATGCCGTGTTTCCACATATGCCTTCATATGCATTGGACGAGGCATATTAGTGCGTATGCATATGTGGAAACGGCACATTCGAGTCAGTATGTTTTTCGTACATTTGTCTCGATGACACTGTTTGGACGCGTAACAAAGAGATATACATGCAGCACGAATGTGCTGTTTCCACATACATATGCCTTCATATGCATTGGATGAAACACTATCACAGTGGGAAAAAAGGGTTATTACCATACTTTTCATGCCAATATTTTTCTGGAACGTTGAAGGAATGATTCTCTAAACATTTGTCAGAATGCGTAAAGTCATATTGTTATCATATTGTAATAATCTTGCATAACATACAATATTACATACAGTACACAATACATTACTCATATTCCCGCTGGAACTGAACTGAACACTTGGTAGCTCCCACCACTGCCAAAAAAATTCGCATTGAACATTTGCATCGATGCTTGTAGCATATGCGTACCGTTTCCACACATGCCTAGACATTTGCGTTCATCGCATATGCCCGACGCATATGGAGGCATAGGTGGAAATGCGGCATAAGAGATTAAGCGGAATTTGGGAGACCGTGGAAGAAAAATTATCAAGACCAAATAATCTGACGAAATTCGGGAAAATATATGAATCATTTTTTTTTTTTAAAAACAAATGTCCGTTTCTTTGCATACGCGTTGGAAGGCTTATAACTCACAGAACTGTTGAAATATTGCGTTCAAATTTTTTTTGGTGTGTACATAGGTCGAGTCAACTCTGTTTAGTGGCTTGTGTGAGGAACAGCGTTTCAGATGGAAAAATCGGCCAACAGTCTGGGCGCAACTTCTTAACTATGCGACTGACAACCTAAAAAATACCGTTCTAAATGGCCTCTTGGTTATTATTATACATAAATCAATAAATTAGTAGCATATATAGATATATGTAAATACTATACAAGCTTTCAACTTTCAAGCATAAGCCGTTTCTTAGATACATAAAAACAACCCCACGTACCCGTACCTTGCAACCCCTATCAAAACTTGTTTTTCAATTTTCAGCTTTCTATCCTTTGCACCTTCCGAGATATTAAGATTAAAATTTTTGCATTTTAACCCTCTTCTACCATCACTTCCTCCAACCTTTAGATTAACAAATTTTTTTTTTTTTTGGAAAATAACTGCGACTCACCATCTACTCTTCACCACCCCCATCAATTAGAATATTACTTTTTCTCGGCCAAATTTTTCATAATAAATATTATGTTTGATTCCCTCGATTAAAGTATCTAATATTTTAGCGCGAATGTTTATGAGCTTTACAGAGAAAGTTTTTCACGAGTCAAACTCTTAGTAGTTTAGTTTATTTTTACTAAGAACTCGCCAGCTAAACGTGACATAGTCGGACAAACCATTTAGCAACTAAAAAAAAATTAAGAGCCCATTACTAGTTCAGGGCTCATATTTTGTTCGGATGAATCACTTAGAATAGCCACTAGAAGACAAAATCATGAACTAAATTCCCGAAACCACCTCGGGATCATCAACTAGTGTCCTATAAAAATGTATCACTTTTTGAGGCCATTCCACCTTCCGTAGTCAAAAAGGCATTTTTCTTCCCCGTTAAAGAAGCTCTTCGCGCTATTCGCTTGCAACACTATAAATTCATTGGCTAGTAAATCTCCCTTCGGTCTAAACAATGCATTTTCAAGATTATTATTTGAAAGCCCATTTCTCATCACACACAGTGACATACTGTACCCGAATTATGTTCGGTAACAAAAAACCTATTGTCCGGACACGACATAATACCAAAAACGTAACAATACTGGCAAAAGGAAAAAATGAGCACTTAATGCATTGTGCCAGGACGAAATCTCGAGCGTATAGACGAAACATACTTTTCTAATGCCTCCGCGAGAAAGTATCCCCCTTCCCCGGGAAAATAATAGTCTTGGTAGCCTCATTTTAGGACGAAATATACGAAGGAGCAGAAATCTGTGCCCCGTGTCCGGTAAGACCAAAAGAACATTATTATGAAATCGAGGAAAATCTGTGCCAACATATTTGCTCCACGTTTTTCTGTATATTTTATATCGAGTCCTGCGCGGTTTCGATACGTTCCAATGCAAACAAAACTTTTATGTGTTTTTACACGTTGGCCAACTTGAAGATGGCAAATTTTTGAAAAATTCGGGGAATAGTGTGGTATAGTTTGAAAATATGCGCATAATTCAGGAGTGAATCAGGGGATAATCAGGGGTACGACGATTATTATTTCTGTAAATAAAAGGGGTACCGAATGGATGCTAGGTGGATCTGTAGCACGTGAAGTTTGTCGCATGAATTGAGTGGTGCCATAGTAGAGATGGTTGGGTCTAACTGGTGATTCGAATTCTAATTCGAATTGCGTAATGGTATAAAACTGGATTGGAAATACAAAAAAAAAATAGCATGACATTTTCCACGAACAATGCCTTTTCAATCCTATCAATATGGAAAAAAGTGGAATATGTGAAAAAAAAATAATTACACGCTTGACACATAATAATAAATAATAATAATAATATGTATTAATTCCCTTTTAATAAAGAAAAATTATATTTGTAAAAACTCCCTTTTAATGAAGATAACCATTCGACGGCCTAAATTCGGAAAGTGTTGTAATTCAAAACTCCGCCATTAACACTTCTTAGGGTTAAATATCGAAAAACTCTGATATTCGTTTTTAGGCGAGAATAAAGCCTATAAACTACTCCTTTCAGTCCTCTTACAGGTTCAATATCTAAAAATGCATGATAACGCTTAATCTGCGCGACTCGTTGAAGTAAACTAAACTTAATATCTTAAAAGGCCCAAGAGATATGACGAAATTCGTGAAAGTATATGGTTATTCAAACTGAAATAATCAGAGTACCAATTTTATTCTTAGTCAATCACATTTATATCTAATATATAAAATAAAGTCAGTTTTTATGGAAATTACGATTAAAGCCTACACCTGTGAACCGTTCCTTCCCAAATTTTGCATGGACATTCTCGAGACTACCGGGCAGGTACCGGACATAATTTTATATTCCCGAAATTAGTGGTTCGCGAGTTATTTCAACATTTGAGCTTTTTAGTAAGTTAAATCAGATAAAGTAGACACAAAAATGATAATTTACAACTGCAGTCGTAGCCGAGCGGGTAAGGCGTCTGACTAGAAATCAGATGATGATCGGTTCGAATCCTGCCGACCGAGAACATGTGTGTTTTTTTTTTTAATGTATGTGTTTCGATTTTACTACTTTAATAAGTTGAACCAGGCAGTCATAGTAGCTTAATAAATCAGTTTTATTGTGACTTTTGAGCTGAGAAAGTATACCCGAAACGGGAGTAATGTGTCAACGGGAAAAAAGAGGACCAATGGATAAACGGGAGTATGGAACAACGTGAGCGTAGCGAACGTAGCCGCAGTACGCGGCTAGTTTTAATTAAAATACTAAATTAAAACGCAAAAATTTTGTCGAAATCGAATAGAAGACTAATTTTCAGACAAGTGCTGAGAAAAAATTCGCACTGTCAAATTTTCTGAGAAACTGATGCTTGTCCCAATTACAGTCGATTTTGGTGTAGTAAGCCTAAAGCCAAATTACATCTAATTGAATTTGCTCTTACCTATAAAATTTATTCACAGTTCAGCAAAACGTATGACTCTTGAATTTAAACGAGACACGGAATAAGAAAAGTCTTGCAGCTTAACTATAGCAGAGAAACACTGAACTCAACTTGATTGATAACGAGATAATTAACGAGATTGATAAATTACGATATGGACCCCGGATGATTGCTCTGACTATCGCGGCTGGCATCCCGTACTAAACTCCCCGGTATTAGCAGAAACGCATTACCCGCAGTGTTGATTAGATTTGACGGTGTAATTGAATGTTGGACGACTTGTTTATTCCTCGCCTACATGAAATAACAAATCATATAAGATATATTGCTGGTCGAAAAATGCCATGACTTTAGAACTTATCACGCCGATGTCTCATGTATTTTTGGCAAGGAAATCAAAAGGTGCTTCCGTGAGAACGGCTTACTATTTCTTCATTGCTGTTTATGAGGACTAGAACCGCTTGGTGTTGCAGTACTTTTTGAATAAAATTCTAGATTGGGTAAGATCCGAAAGGTTCGACAATTAGCGAATGCAAATGGCTCAATATATATTTTTTTTGTGTTATTCCGTGCTGCTTTCCTCCAGCGGCAGTTCAGCTGATTGATAATTTATTGGAATAATTAAAGACGTTCGATTATCCAGTCGTTATGAAAGCGCTGAACGTTTAATTGAAGATGTGTCTCAAATAAGGACAATTTTTCTATCTATCAGTATCATCGATATCAGGGTTAGAACTAATGTTTGTTTTCTTCTAAAAAAGGCGCAGAAATCTGTAATTTTCAAATAACGTGTCAGTCTCAGATTAGATTGACTGGATTTAAAACCGTTTTTCTTTGTCCTCCTCAATTTGAGTATTTTGCTGCCTTTGTAGTACACAGCGGTGCAAAAAAAACACTGTGCATCTGTGAAATGCCTTGGCTCTTCTACAAGGGTAACGGGCTCAACACAAAAGCTTCCTAGCTACTTTCTTAACTTTCACTAGATATAAGGTATGGCAACGTTATTGAAAGTTATATGGAGTAAAATTACTGTTAAAATAAAATTTTGGTTCGTGGATGTACTAAAGTAGTTTTACAAAAGCTCGCCGAAGAACAAGCTTGAGACGATTTGCTGAACTGTTGAATTTCAAACAGAAACTTTTCTACCAACAACATTTTCCGTAGTAAGGAAAATCGAGAAAATTGTGGTTTTTCTTCTCTCAGAAGCGAAGTAAAAGCTATTTTTTCTAGACAAACTCCAAAAAGCATTGATTAGTGAATTCACGAACCTTTCTAAAATTCTACCGTATTTATAGCTAGCACTAAACTGGGAAAATTATCTTGAAAGCTTCAAATACGTGGAAAATGGGTTGAAATTTGATGGTTGATTTTCAAAAACAAAATAATACTCACATAATATCTCCTAGTTTCAGTCTCGTTTGTATAAGGGCACAGCTTTTATGGTCACTAGTTGTTACGGCCCGCCGTCTTCGGGGCGGTATTCTTGGTGCAATTTGACCCCCACTACCATCATCTAGACTTCCGGCCATTATGCTACCTGTAATCCGTACGGCAGGTGATGAACCTCTCCGACGGTTCGACATGTGTCGACCAGCAACTCCCCCCAGCATTCTAAAAAAAAACATATTTTTTCTATTAATAAATTTGGTAGTACATAGTAGAAATGCGCTGAAAAATGTTTAAAGCATTAATGTTAAAATCTTATAAGATTAAGAAATATTATAAACAACAAAAGATACATCACAGAACGACCGAAGAAACTGCACAAAACTGCGATTATGTACAATGCAGCCAGTCAATTTTTGTTTAGGAGAAAGGGGAGTATTACACCAACTTTAAGAATTCTGAAATTCAAAAACCGAAAAAAAATCAACAGTATAAATGTTTGCTCTAAATACGGAAAGAAATGTAGAAGAAAAAATTTCAAATTGACAAACTGCAAAAATAACAAAAAACGGAAATACAAAATCTAGAAGGAAAAAATCTAGAAATTCAGACCGAATATGAAAAAGATATGAAAAGATGAAGAACATTTTGGAATGAATATAGAAGTGAAAATTCAAAAATTTAAAAGATATAATCCAGATAGACCGTTGAATTTAAAAAACAGAATTGAAGTCGTTAGTTTAAATGTCTTTATTTTAAGAAAAGAATACAGAAGGGCTTTAAAATTCTATGGCTTTTCTCGTGCGCGTCTCGATCAAGACGAAATATTCGGTTCGTTAAATTTACGGTTTCTTGAAACTAAAATACTTCAAAATAGAAAAATGGCTTTCGTTAAGTGTACTAATTCTATGGTAATTTCTCAATACCCTTGCTTCATCTACGTCTACGTCTAGTTATAACAGTTATGACGTCAGACGTAGCAAAGCTGTGTCTAAATTCGTTTTCGGTTCGTGTCTTGACTATCAGTCAATCTAAGGAAACGTAAAAAAATTCAAATTTTTCTATGAAATTTTATTTATTTTTAATTTTTGAAGTGTCAAAAAAGCATCACCTGATCATTTTGACAGTTTAGCCAAGCTTTTTCTAAACTGTTATAATAGCAATGGTATGCTGTGACGTCAACATAGACGTAGATGCAGACGAAGCAAGGAATTGAGACAAGTGCCTGAAGAATGTCGAAATACAGAAATGGAAAGTCTTTAATATCAAACACATGACAGTCCAAGTCCGTTGCCACATTTTCTCATAGATGTGACATCCTTGCATAATTTGTAATTATGTATTTCGTTTCATTCAATCCAAGTATCAAGAATTCAAATCTCATCAACGAGCTGATGATTGGTAAAAAATATCAGAACTCCTCAAAAGTGAAGGTAAAAAATTGGACAAAATTCGCAAAAATTAAACAAAAAAGCCAAGCTTCGTTATGAATAATATCAAAACAGTTTTAAATACATAAAAGATTCATTCAAGACAAAGGTGTATATGTGAGATCGGTATAACAAGTGGCGAAATATAAAATTTACAAAAGTGAAGGATATATTTCAAATTCAAAAAATTTTATAATTCATGTAAACCAATTGTATGGGTCTTTTTGCGACTAAATTCAATTTAATTCACTTATTTAGAAAGTCTTTAATTTATACGCATTCATAGGTGAAAAAATGACACTTTGGGGTTTTTAAAGGGCTGTCCCTTAGCTAACTGTACAAAATAGAAATCATTATTTTCAAAATATCTTAAGAATTTAGGCCAAGATCAAGAATTTAGGCCAAGATCAAGAATTTAGGCCAAGAGTCTTTGAAAATATGTACATCAATAAACTAAATAGAATGGATAAAATTTTACAGAAATTTAAAAAAAAAAATCAAAACATATCTTTCAGCCACATGGAGAAATTAAGTATTTAAAATAAATAAAATAAGTTGCATACTTTAAGGGCCGTTATTACGATCTTCAGTTAAAATTTACCCAGAAGTTTGACTGTCAGTTTCGTATGAACATCTGTCGGGCATATCGAAAAGCCTTTGAAAATCACTGCTTTATAATTGGATTTTCTTCGTATGCATGTCATTTGGGTATTCAGGTGTGCTTTCGATTCGGGAGGCGAAACCCACATTCATGAACAGTGCCTCCGGTCAGAATTTGGAAATTTATCGGCGGATATGAATTCCGTGCCTTAATGGGAATCAAAGACGATTAATTTCGAAATTCTTTCGTCTATCCGACTGATCAAACAGAGAGATAACTCAAAAAACTTTGACCTAGGAAGCAGAAACTTCGCCAAATCTGTATTGAATTCAGAGTAACAACACTCAACTTTAATTTATCCTATCTTAGGTATAAATATATTTATCATTATGCCACCTGCATAAGAAATATATAATTAATATTTATTAATTATTATTTTAAGCCACGTAATAAATTTGGTCTATTTTCATTTTTGTAATTGAATTAGACCATCCTTTCCAAAACGAAATCAACGCTCCAATTTCCCCGAATTTCAGCTTTGATATATTACAATTTTCTAATTAGAACGTCGCAAAACAGCAGATTGTGCCATGGCACATGAATGGAAATACAATCTATCCCATTCATCCAACATCTATTTTGCCCCAAAATACAATCAATCATACGTACTTAGAAGGTTCCTAGTTTATCACAGATTTACCGGAAAAAAAGGTCCTTTCTACACCTTGCCTATTGTTGAAATATTCAAAAACTCGGAACATATAAAACGGCAGTAAAATCCTTTGATATGAATTCTATTCGCTACTTGGCAACCCATCAATCAAAGCCATCATCCGATTTCGAACATAAGGACACGTTAAATTGCTGAACGGATTATCTCCGGCCGGCAAGTAGAGATGGGGTTGAAATAACCAACCACGTGTACAATTTTCTGTGTTTTCATTCATTTTTAGAGTCTTGATGAAATTTATAGGGATGGATCAAAGCCAAAAAGTCCGTAATGCTTAAAACAAAGGTCCGACTGGGAAAAAATTTCTTTATTGCACGTTGAAAATACCGAAGCAAAGAGTGCATTTTGACTAGGGGTACGCGGTTAGACTGTAGAAAGTTTAAAAAAATGAATAATCGTTAGAAAGTTCTTCAACTATTTCGAATAGTTCATAATAACTTTAGAATGAATTAAGACAAAATTTCAATTCTTGAAGCATCATACCAGAAATAGAAAAATTAAACAATCAAACAATCTGTAAACGATTTTTCCATTCTTAGCTCAACGCTAGAAAAATCCACACTAGAAAATCTGCCAAAAGTCAGGCCACAACTTTATTAGCATCTTCATATGATTGGTCTGATCTCAGAAGATATTTCCAGTTTTTGTGAAGAAGAAAAGGAAACTGCAGAGCATGTTCTATGCCATTACGAAAAACGAAGTTACTATTCAACTATTCGCCAATAAAATTTTTGAACTATTTTTGCTTTAACTAGTCTAGTGCACAGCTACATATACCTGCTAAGTTTAAACTTTCTAGCATACGCCATTTCTGAGATATAAAGAGCCACCCCTTTCCCATCAAATTATATACCTTAAAACCGCTATAAACAATTCGATTTTTCTGGGATACCTCCATAGCAACTCTATATAGTAGTCAATTTTTAGCTTTCTCTTGAAGTTTTTGAGAAATAAAAATCAGAATTCCTTATTTCCTGCCTTCCCTGCATTACCTCATTCACCAACACACCCATTTACAAAAATTTGCTTAAATAACTCTTTCAATGGTTGCTACTAAAAAATATTTGCCAATAGTCTGGGCGCAACTTCAGTATTTTTTGGTGTGATTAATGGTGGCATCGGTACCCTGTGTGAGTGCTATTGTCTATCAACCCAGTTATTGTATAACTTCCGAACATGGCAAATATCGCAAAGTGCCATTCACTGGGACTTGGTATCGGACAACAGACACTCCAAGCTTTTTCTGCCTAAGCATTCGCAAAAAGAACATCTGATTGTCTAAAACTAAGCAGATATCAGACCCGAACCCTAGTGGGAGGTCTGACTAGACATTGTCACATGAAGAAGCATCTCAATAGGATTGGTCTCTCTGAAACCAAAATTTTCAGAATATACAATAGCAAAAACGAAACACCGGAGAAAATTCTCTGTGAATGTAAGGGCTAGGTTCACAAAAGACTTCGTCACTTTGGTCAGGATTTCATGGACCCATCGGAATACCTGACCATTCTTCTTCGCAAAATACTAGGCTTAATTGAAAGCGCAGGGATTGAAGAGGAATCATAGTCAATCCGGGGGAACGTCAGAATAGGCCCAACTGTGGCTTCAGTGACAGAGGTTAACGATACCAACCCCTATTTCCATTCTACTTTTTCTACAAACGAAAAGTAAGGTGATAAAAAGTAAGGTGTTGGATCCATCAGTATTAAGAAAAATTCCATTCCAATCAAATTGTTGATTTTTTTGGCCTGAGTCCAAAATCCATGAAAGTCCCTTTCTAGAGAGTTGAGCCCCGAAAACAATTACCTGTTGTAAAAATGCGCTTAACTCTCTGCAGCAATATTCCAACGAATTAATCCTTCGGCAAATTGAAATTGAATACACTATCGGGCTATAAATTGTAACAGGTTGATATGGGGGTAGGTGGGCATATTGATGACTGATAGGTGATACAACACCTGAACGATACTCGTATGTCCAATTTCCAATTGCTGCGATACGAAAAAATTCCCTAAACCCAGCCATGAGCTTATCGTATTAGCAATAACTGTAAATACTCCCATAAAAAAATCAGATATACTGGTGATAATTTGCCATAGCCGATAGGCAAAAATCCATTTAAATCGATGCGATGGGTTTCAAAACCAACGATTCGATAACGATTTCACGCTATCGATGAGCTACGCCCCAGGATTGAAAACAATTTCCTGAATTTTCACCGTACAAATAGCATCAAAAAAAATTATGTGAAAATTCGAAACGGAAGGAAAAACAAACGCTCGGATTCGTCGATGGAAAGGATTTTGCACCATTGATTCCGCCAACCCACTTAACGTTTATAAAATGATCCGGTCGCAGAGTTTATTTCAATTTACAAAAATTAAATAAAAGCTGATGGTGAACTACTAGTCCAGCTAAACGAGGTACGTGTTGCAATGACAAACACTGTACTCTGAAACTTTACGGATTATCCTCTTGATTATTGACTTAAATTAAAAATTTTCTGTTTGGATAGTGAATTTTTTAACAAATTGAAGACGGTTTTGTGTGTTAAGAGATTTATTAGTAGTTTCACAAAACACTAAAACTTTCTTTTATTGTTAAAAGTCGTGGTATAAAGTATGTCAAAATTTTTTTTTACATGTTTCATGACTAGTAAACACGAAAAATGCAATAAAAATTTTCAATTAGTCTGTTCGCCGTACGCCATACACCGTAAGAATTTATTTAAAAACTCACGTCTCATATTTCAAGAACGTAAGGCTGATAAACCCCTAGCAGAAACAAGAAATGTTGAAGGTATGGGTGCAGCGGATGAGAGTGGGGCGGGGGGAATGAAAAAGGATCTGATTCTTATATCTCGAGAGCCTACAGCGACATATAGCTGAGACTATGGGCCGTTATTACGGCCTTCAGTTAAAACTTAACCGGTACTTTAACTGTAAGTTTCGTATGAACATCTGTCAGTTAAAGTTCCAGTTAGAACGTTACTGACGATCGTAGGAACGGGCCTTAGTATTTGGATAGAGCTATAGTAGTGACACGTTAGAAAAATATAATTTTGTATGGTGGTAGTATGGTACAGGAGTGGGGGTGTTTCTACTAACCATAGAACGGCTTATGTAAGAAAGTTGAAACTCGGTATGTATCTATATGTTAGTCAACTTGAAAAGTAATTAGGAAAATTCGAATATCCATTGGCGTTGGAATGCATATCTATATTTTCACGATTTTCGTCAAACAAATTTTGAATTAATTTTTTCCTATTGATTCTTCATATGAATACCTAGAAAGTGTTTTCACGATTTTTTTAAATTCGACCCCTAAGGGGGTGTAAATTGGTAGCATACTTTTCCAAATATTCTGCCATAACTCTCAGAACTGATCAGATATCGAATATGTTTTCAATTCCATGGGCTTGTTTAATAGTCACCTATTTTCTTTTGGTAATGCAGCGCTGTCAGGCTCAGAGAATCTGGTTGCTGGCATGCTAACCCACAGTAGCATCCTAAACTCGTTGCTAAAGAAAATGGTTAAATATCCGACCGACTATATTATCACAAGTCTGAACTTCAAGGAGGATTTCACTGTGGGTTTCTAAACCAGAGCGGAAAGGAATCGAACAGTGCCGAGAGCAGCTAGCCTACTTAGGCTTAAAGTAACCCTGCCTTGGGTTCCCGGCCACAGTAAGAAGGTAACCAGCGGACAGGCGAATTAACTAGGCAAGGTTTTGCTCTTCAGGATTCGCTCGTGGAGTGTGTTCAAGACCCGCTAGGGAATGCGAGGCACCAAATATCCTCCCACTTTCTTAAAAATGGGAACTCCAGGAGAAGGAGATTGACTAGCTGCGTCAGATCTAGGAAGATATGGCCAACCCACTACCAAAGTAGAACAGACGAGCTCTTAATCAGTAACTATTTAGACGTCTCCAGTATGGATCATTAACCACTCGCTGCGTATTCCCATTAACGTCCATTGCCCCAATTATGGGGATGCAAATGCAAGGGAGACTCTTATCCATTTTCTTTGCAGGTGTTTGGCTCTAGTCAGAGCCAGATTCGTGCATTGGGCAAACCTTTAATAAGCTTGACGAGACCTTGGAAAATAAGATGGAACTACCAATGTCCTCTTTTTATACAGCTCCGGTTGGATATGTTAACCCATTTCTGCGCCAGGTGTCTGTAGAGCTCTGTATTGCCTGACTTTGCCATTAACGACCAGGTTAAGCGAGTAGTGATATCAAAACGGCGCATTCTGTGCCGATTGGACCCTGTTCAACTGACGGCCCTACACGTAAAGCAACCCACAAAATTCAAAATTTAGTCAAAATCACTTAATATGTTTCTTAGTTATCGCGGCACAAGCATCAAGATAACCAAAAAAGCATACCAATTAATTTATAAGGATATTCTTAGGTAAAAAAAAACAGAAGATGTTAATAGCAAAATCATGGGTTCAAACACGGCATTCTCTGTACAGAAAATACCCAGGATATATGAACAACGGTTCGTAAAACGCGGTTTCCAATGACTGTCCTTTCTCAAAACGAAATTATTACCCTCGAAAGCAATTTATCATCCCTTTTCCTCACATAACTCCACCCCATAATTCCCCACACTGCTAAATAGCATCATATGTTGCTAAAATTTCGGCATGATAATGATCAAAAATTCTCATATTTCAATTTTAAGTGGGACTAGTGTGATTTTAATGGGTATCCCGACAAGCAAGGTTGATTCCCGATAGATAACCCCGACATATACGCGAATTATATAAAATAATATGTACATGAAATCGATATCACGTGGTATAAAGTGATTAAAGCGAGTCACCACACACACCACCCCTAAACAACCACAACCCTCTAATATAGACTGTCATGCTAATGGCTTATAACTGGTCAAGATAATAATCGCGGATTTTCGTGTCATCAATTTTCCACCAGGCTTAGCTTTTCTCTTGTTGTCGATTCAGTCAGGAATTTTTCCACAGCGGTGAAATATTTTCCTGATAGACAAATGTGAAATGATATCTTTGTCAAACAATCGGCTAGGACTTATCGATTTGCTTTGATATCTGTAAGGACTAAGGTTCCGAACGTTTGCATGCGTCGAATAAAGTCTGATGTTGTAAAATTTAATGGTTTTGTAAATAGGGGAAAATTTAATTGCCCAGTTTCGTGACGAAATATCGTATAATCAGTTTATCTACTTTCACGTGAATAAATCGTTGGACAAATAAAAGGTGTGAATCTTTGCAAATATTATGGACGAACATCCTTCAGCCATTTAGGTGTGCATTGTCTAGTAACTTGAACCACTTGGATACAATAGAAACAATCATGCCAAAAGAAACGTTGCTTCAGCGTATAAATTTATTGGAACTGCAGCTACGAAATATACTGAAGAAAACAAGATGATGCACTACGTCCTTAAATATCGTTACAATGCAATTCAATGATGAATAATTCAATGATTTTCATGAATGCAATCATACTCCTAAGGATTTCTGATAGGAAGAAATCAAGGACTCCCTCAAAAAAGGATTTAATAAGAGTCTTCTCTACGTCGGAAAAGAAACTTGAATGTGAAAAGGAAAAAGGAGTCTCTAAATTTTGTGAAACTCAATGAAGTTAAAAAAAGGTATATTACATGATTCTCAATGAAACCTTAAGAATCAGATATCAGTCTTGAAATTTTGTCATATTTTGATTCTCAAACAGACCAAGCAATTCCGAAAACAATTTCTTTTTATCTGATTATTTGATGTCTTCAAAGACCTAAAAGAAATTTGTAAAGATATGTAAGCTCCTTTGTGCACCGACAAATTTTTATCCCATCATACAACAATGCTAATTAGACTTAAATCTAGTTAACCAATTGACATAGCCTTAAATATAGTTAATATGCATAATAATCAATGGCGCAACAACCCAAACCAGGCCTAGACCTTGAAATAATGTAGAGTTGTGTGTTGTTGCGATATCTGTCCAACGGTTGTATGCACGGTACACACGATGCGATTTGCTTACAATTTTCTTCTAACAAAATTTCATAGTTATTCCCAATACATTTTTTGGTCAGAAAAAAATTATACTAGTACGAGTGCTTAAACAATGGTTACGTTATTAGACCGAATGAAAAAGGAAAAAACTTGAAAATAAGTGGTTATTGGAAGCGAAAAAATATTCGATATCTGATCAGACCAGAATTCATGGAAAAGTTTACAATCACTTTACACCCCCTTAGGTGTCGAATTTTAAAAAGTATTGAAAACACTTTCTAGGTATTCATATGAAGAGTCCGTAGAATAAAAACGAATTCAATATTTTGGAAGACCTAGTAGATATGACCAAAATCGTGAACAAAATATTTTTTTGCCCCCTTCCGAACGCCAATGATGATTTACATATTTAGACTAAGTTTCAACTTTGTAGCATAAGCAGTTCTATAGTTAGAAAAAACCTCCCACACCCGTACCATACTTCTATAAAAAAATATATTTTTCAAAAATTTACTTCCATAGTTCTATCTAAATACCAATTTGGAGTTTTAGTCGTATATCATTATAGGTTCTTGAGATATAAACATCGGCACTCTTACCATTTAACACTCCCTCACCCTCTTCACCCACACAACCACTAGGGTTCTATTATAGCGCTACTTCAGGTAAAAATTCTAAGCATCTATCTTTCACTGTTCTTGAGATATGTATGAAACGTGATTAATTCATAACAACAATCATGGATAATTCATAAGAGACTCATTTTAGACGAGTAAGTAGTGTGTATGTACTCGCTGAAACCAAATTTTTTCTGATTCATCAATGAGTCATAAAAACTTACTCTTCTCTTCTCTTTGGTATGCCAAATGAGTCTATTTTAGTTCATTTGCGGACTCTTCAACGACCGAAATCCTCGTAAATTATGACTCTTTTATGAATTAATTACGAAACTTTTGGTTTGCTGGGTTATTGTTGTAGTGTAGAGGTGCTAGGTTGAGAAGCGCCTCTAAGCGCCTCTAAGGGGTCGTGCGCTACCCACCAGGAAATTTGAGGAGAGCTCCGTGAGGGAGCAAATAACGAGGTACCTACTATCCCTCACAATGGAGCAAAAAAGAAGATTAATAACCAAAATGGTGCAGAAAACCGTCACTTCTCTTTTTTTGCTCCGAATGGATGAAAATGGGACTATATGAAGACCATTTTTGAGTTTTACTGTCTAGTGAGCTAGTCCCATTAGAGATCTCGTTTCAAGCTCCCTTACAAGTATTTTTGAATGCTTTCTTTGGAGGTATATTGGAGATCTGATTTTAGCGGACATGCTCTTGCAAAAAGGAGGTCAAATGGAGGAGAAAACGAGGTCTCCAAAACTCCCTAAGGAGTAGTCCGGGATTAATCATGGGATGCTCCCATTTCCTACTGGGCAGTGAGAAGCAAATCAACGCTTTCATTCTAACTAGTTTCGCGTTTTGGTGCACGCGACGCGATTCTAGGATGTCCCACATCGCTTTCGCTGAAATTCCGCCTTAATATATTATTTTATTAAAATCGATATTATATTATGGAATATTTGATATCTTGGATTATAATGCTTTTATTTTAGTATTATATTATATTATTCCGCAATGACGAATCTCAAAAATCGTTGAATCTTACTCGGGTTATAATTGAAATATCATGTATATCAGTGTTTCACGTGCCCATAGCTCGAACATGTTTAGTGTATGGTACGCGAGAAGTTTATATGTAATAACGTAATCTCCAAAAACCAATAACTGCGATAGCAATAGCATTGATTGATCGCTGATAGACGATAAGACAGGATTAAGGTTAATAATTATATAGAGCTATACTATTGGGTCATACCATTAATTTATTATTAGAAAAATAGATGCGCCATAGTTGCGACAGGTAACAGAGAAAATATCATATCCGAAATGCCGTACCCTAATCATAACCCTAGCCACGTTTGAAAACTGTTTTTTACGGGGCCTATTAGTCTTTACATTTGTAAATTAGAATACCTATAAGAAGCAATTTCCTTTTAATCGATTACAATAGTAAATGAAAATTTATTTTAACATCAAATTGATTTTATTCGAAATTCGCACAGGGGTAATTAATTCGATTCAGCCATTAAATGAATCGATATACAAGGACCGTTCCAACTCATGTCCGAACCACCGTCACCATTCTGATTAATATAAAGCTGAAATCAACGATGCGAAAAACAAGTCGATAATGTTGATGTCCTTTACTCTGACCTCGCAGGTTAATTCATTTTTATCCCCGTATCAATTGACCAACACATTCCACCCACCCACGTTACATTGGTGCCCAGCTGTCGGTTCGAAATTTCTTTCACCTGACTTTATTCAATTTGAAAACCCCGACTTCTATCGTCTACCACGAATCTCTGATCTTCTTACCTGGAGATACTCCATAAAGTAGAAAATAGGATACACAAAAAAAAATTGCTAGCCTCGAATAGATACCGCCTAACAAGGCAAATATTCCATTCACTAGTAAATTCACCTGGAAAATTTTCCCGTGATTTTTCACAGCTATGAGACGACGACATACGTTCATTACTTCGTCATTTTTCCGATTCATTCAATCATTAAAGCCGCCAACAAAAGAACATAATATTGGGCTCAACATATGCCATGCAAGGATACGTAACGACGACATGTAGGTGTGTTTTGTTGGGGTGATATTTGAAGCACAAAACATCAGGCAACCGACAGAAAATCAATTTCATACCAGAGCGAAAAATAGCTACATAGCGAAAATGCTGACAGGATGTATTCATCCTGGATCCTGTTTGGCAGATACTGTCTGTTGGAAGGTCTCCCCGTCCGGGATATTTCTATCACGTCAAGCACCAGCATAGGCAACAAGTAGTCTGTATTTGATGGTAGCTTGGTTGCATCCAGTTCATTTCTTTGACGAGTACTTGCAGCAATTTGCAGCCACTCGTAGTGGATCCTTGAAAGGACCGCTTGGAAATCAAGCAGACTAACATAAAAAGATCCAATTTACGAATATCAACTCGGGGTGCATTCAGGTCCATGAAGGCCATACCAACAGACAAATGCTTCCCATTTCATCCGCTTATCTTGCACGGTACCTTTTCATCCTGAAAGCTGTCTAGGACGTGAGAAGCAGCCATAGATCGTAGCGGGTGGTACGTTTCGCATCATTTCCTTGATGGACTTGACTTAGAAGCAACAACATGCCACCAACTGTGAAGTTAGCTTAAGACTATGTCACGTCCGCCCAAGAATCTTACAGCTAAGTCTTCATCGCACGACGATTTCAGGACTTCAGGACGAAGAATAATAGAGTGACTTTCAACGCATTTATTTCGATTTTCTCCGACTTTCAAAAAGAACGGACTATTCATGCGGAAAATTACGGAAATCGCGGTATTTGAGTCCCACGAATAAACCGAATTGATAAATTCCGAAGGATTTTTACCACGAAAAACTTTTATATTATTTACTTATTTTCTTCCAGTGATTGTTGGTTGATTTTGTCCCCCCCCCCCCCCCCCCCCCATTTGACAAGATTTCATTAGCATGACGAGCAAATCTCTGTGTGAGCATCAAAAGATTAAAAGGCTTCCAGTGATTTTGCTTCGACATAAGAAAACAACACGAGCAACCTACAGAAAACAACTTTACGGAATTGATTTCCGCCGTGTACGGGAGGAAAATTGTGAAAACAAATGTTAATACGGGAAATGTGTGTACTTAAGGGATATTTGGTGAATTTGATCGGATATGGAATTCGAGGGAGTGAGTATTGGGTCACCACTTGAAGGAATCCGAATGGGAATTGTAAAAAGAGACATTTTAATAAATAGTTCTGTTTTTCTGTATGGTTAATGATTTAATCAGAGACTAGTCCTAATTTCTGTCAACAATAGCAAAGAAATCTCGATAATATTAGTGTTAGATTTGAACAACTTTGAATCCCTGGAACAGCTTATGCTAGAAGGTTGAATCTTAGTAATTGCATTAATATGTACTCGAAAATTATTTAAAAATATAGAGTAAAATAATTATTGCTAATGAGGGAGTATTTACATTTTTACGAATTTCGTCATATCATTCAGGTGTGTCAAGATATTGGATTAATTTTGATTCTGCGGGCTTTTTATTCAAGCACCTAGAAACAATATTTCAAATTTTTCGTTATTCAACCCTTAATATGGTGTAAGGTACTTGTGTACGTTTTCACGAATTCCGACATTTTTTTTAGTTCTAATTTTAGGGACTTTAAATTCAATAGCCTTAAATCTAATTGAAGCATCGTTCCATATTCAACCTCCTAGCGGGTAATTGTGCAAGTTTCCACGAATTCCGACAAATCTTATAGATCTAATGAGACATCGAATTCGCTTTTACTTCCATGGCTTTTATATATACTCACTTAAAAGTTATTTTCAAGGTTTTTAAATATTAAATATCTCAGAAGGTGTTCTAGTTCTAGTTCTTCATACACTGACTCTTCATATAAATAAACTAGTAGATATAATGAAAATCGTGAAAATATATGCATTCGTGAAAATATAAAATTTCAGGGTAGCTAATTTTTTTGAAACTTCAAGTCGATCACAATACTTTATTGTTATAAAATTATAAAGTAAAAGCCTTATAACAAGCAGGTGAAAGTAAACCCCCTTACGATATCTTATCAGAAATAAAAGATATTCGTGTAAATGGATAAAATCTCTTTAAATCACCTTGATTAAATATCGAATGTACAGAAACTAGTTTTCTAATCGATACAATAAAAGGCCTAAAAGAAACCATGGTATTCAAATTATTTAAAAAAATATGAAATTTATTTTTAGGCTATCAAATAAAAATTTGCTGAATTTAAAAAAACTTTCGATTATTTCATCACACCAACAAATCAGAATTCGTGAACAGGTTTAACCCTACTAGCCCAATTCTACGGCTCCAAGGCAACCGCCTTTTTTACCCAACTTCAGTACGTTCGGTCTCACAACTAAAAATTCATTATTTCTGCGTTTTAGAAGAAGAATTTTGTGTTTTTAGATGTAAAATCATTTCTGATTATTTTTAAAGTAAAAATATACAAAAACTTTTATCTCACGACCTCTTGCAAATCAAATTATCAAAGTATTTTGGAAGACCTAAGAATATGGCAAAATTCGTGAAAGCTTGTGTGTGAAATTTTGTACTACACATTTATAGAGCTATCGAGTACCTTGTATTCATTATTAGGCCGCAGCTCATATATCTCTCCACCCAAGTCGACAATTATTCTGCAGAGGACCTTAAAAGCAGTTGTGTTGAGACACAGAAAACGGAATTTGTTCTCCCTCCGTCCAGCTAGGCCCACCTCACATCTTCGACCTCCATCCCTACACCCACAATTCTGACCAAACTTGTTTAACTTAATTGCTCTAAGCTGCGAACCTCTAAAAGCGTTTGATGTATGGCAACGAGATATACTTACTTACTGATGGGTAAAATACTGTATTATTAAAATAATAAAGTAGTAGACGTGAAATGCAAAATATGTATAAGGTGAGCACATTATTTTATAAAATGGATCACTCTTCTTTATAAATCGAATAAGAAAATAAAATTAAAACATCAAACAATCTTAAGTACTAAGATTAAACTACTTTGATAGCAGCTTTGTGTCTACCATCATTGCTTGTTGTTTTACACAAATATTTGCTGGAAACTAATTACAGGCTTTGAATATGCTCTGATGTAGTTAATCTGAACATTGAGTAGCATTATGAGTTTCCATTAAGTCAGAAAGGACATGCATCTATCAACCTCTAGAAATCTATAGAAACTACCGACATGACCTGAACAATTCATAATTTTAGCACACAGTACGATACTTCAACCACAAACGGGTAACGACCAAGATTCGTCCCGTATAAGGTGCGTTTTCCGCAATAGTGTAATTAAATTTCCAAAGTCTGGAAGGAAATTTTCCAAACTTCCTGTTAAATAAATTTTAAAATGCCATCGACAAGCGACCTGTTCGATATTGCAAGGATATACTACGGGGTGGGCAAGTGTGATTTTGTGACGACAATACCAACACTATACGAAACATAAGAGTTGCCTAGTGCTCCCGCCAGGACGGAGGCCATATCCTGATCCCGAAATAGAAACTTCAATTTCGCATCACCGAGAAAGCGAACGTTTTCTATTGAGATTCAGATCCATTTTGCATGATTTGGATCTATATATCTTCAACAGCAAGGACTAAAACGACGTATACCGTACGGTATACAATCACAAGTCATTTTGTCATTACGTTCAGATGGCGAGAGAAGTCTGTTAATTTTGGTCACAACAGGTGGTATGTTCCATACACCGGGGGTGTATATTGTCACGATGGCTTCGATATCGTCCTGGCAGAAGGATATCTGTTGCGGTGGTGTTTGTATTATGAAAGTTACACCCATCGAGGGTTTCATACACGCATTCTCGGTTTGTAGGTAAACCAGAATGTCGCGTTCAGACTAAGACCATAATAAGCTAAATTCGGTTGGGGAATACTGGTGAGGAAGTTTTCAAAGAAAGCTAAAGATAAAACACAAGTTCTTCGATTTAATTTTAAAATCATATTACCGTCCACCACACTGCCACTTTATAAAACAATTCCCGAATGGCAAAGTTTATTTCAGTCACGATCGAGATAATTTTCCTCCGGGACACCTCGGACGGATAGCAGACTCCTTTCAGGCAACTGACAAATCCTTTGAATACTATTCAGACAGTCAATTGTATCCTAACCCGATACAAAGGACACAAACAATAACAGACATTAATTAAAATTTGACGATTCTAAAGGAGTTTATGGCTCAAAGAGAATCGAAAGGGATCAACAACGAAACAGAATTCAAAACCACCCCCAAGCTGATTTATTTGATTCGCTCAATGTTTCAATGGGGATAGCTGCACGGTGCCAGCAAAAAAAAAGATGCGTTTCAAAATACTTGACATGACCCTTTTCGGAATCAGTTAGTAGTCCTGTCTGTTTTTTTTTAGTTGGATCTTTTCCCAAGGATTATACCCTCTGAAGTATAGTGTCTGTAATTCAATCACAAAGATTTTTGGTCCTTCAGAGGGTTAAACTTGTTTTTTCCCGGCCTTGTATCTCGTACCCGAAAAAGGTATACGAAGGACGAGCTTGAACATATTTCGATATGAGATTTGGACAGGAGCCCGCTTCTAAATGGCGGACTGTAACTCAGAAATGGGTTCGTGCATGACAGATAAAAAGATTTACACTGCTTTCAATATACTGAATCCTTACCAGGATATTGCTGTTTTTTGGTAAGCGGAACCAGGAGGAAGATGAAATTTATTGATTGGAATAGAATTTTTTAGTGGTGGAAAATTTTTGTTTGATGAAAAGAGGAGTAACGACGAAATGTCGAACTGTGCAAAGAGAAAGTCATTTTCATTTTCATTACAAGGACCTGGAAGTGCTGAAAATCCGTTTAGATTCCAAAAAAAGTAGTTTCTACATGCCTTCGATGTCTGTCAGTTATTAAGTATTTTAAAGTGCTGATATTTGTTAAGGCTCGTATCCACTACAGCTCGCAAGCAGATCGCGAGCAGCATTTTCGGTCAATGGATACTAACATGGCGCTTCGTACATAAGCATTGTGCATGTAGCTTTTTATAACCGGCAACCTGGAACGCTTAGAATTTTGACGGATACATTTTTGTGTGTCCTCGCTTTCTGAACGTGGAAAGCTCGACAGCTCGTCCATGTTATTCAAGGAGTGCTAAATTGAAATAGTAGTAGAGCAAGTTTGGAATAATTACATAAGATGTCATCCGAAGATTTTTTTTTAGCGGCGGCACATATTGTGTTGCAGGATCAAGTGAAAAAGAAAAGATCACATCGCTGTTGGGTTTGTCTTTACCTAAAAAGTATGACTATATATATATATATGTATATGGTGGATTTCAATTACTGAACGATTTGAGAGTTGGTGTGGTTTTCGGAAATATTAGATCTGTTCTTTTTGCATGCAGTTTCTACACTTTTTGTGCTAACTATTTTTATTTTATTAACAACACTTGACGTCACAGCAATGACATAAACTCATACTCAAACAGTAGGCGTGTCCCCCTTCCCATCGCCCACCTTCTACACTTTTCAGTACTCGCACGAGAGCTAATGCATAAAGTGTAAGAAAATATAGAAAGGACATGCATAAAGAATAAACCTAATATTCCTTGCCTTGACGTGATGATAGTGATTGCTGTATACTTTCTGCGAAAGCACCTAAATCGTTTTTAGAAATTTTTGATATTTAAATGAGTATTTTTTGTGGTGGGGTTTTAGCGTTCTTACGAATTTCATGATATTTCTTAGGTCTAATTATAGTATGTGTTACTTAATTTTACTGCTGTAAGCGTTTTATATAAGCGCTTAGAAATTTTGATATTAAGCCCCTAAAAGTGTCGGAAGAGGTTTTAAATATTTTTATAAATTTCATAATATCTGTTAGAACTAGTTCTGCTTATTTAGCCAATTGATTTTATCTTTAAACTGTTTTCTATGTACTCAATACTTAATTTCACGAATTTTCAATACCCACCCCTAGGAGGGTGTAGTACTTTAACATGTTTCACTATGCTATAAAATATGGAATTTCTTATAAATTTCACGTGCGCCGAAAAACTGTTTCTCAATTTTACTATATTCAAGCCTTAAGTAATTATTCAAGCCTAAAGTAATGGGGTTATAAACATTTTCACTAATTCTGTATATTTTATAGGTCTAATGGGACAACTAGTTTATTTCTATTTCTTTTGACTTAGAAATTGTTTTTGGGATTATTATAAATTCATCCCGTAACCGAAAAGAATAAGTTTTCACGAATTCCGCCAAATCTCCAAGGTCTGATGAGATGTTGAATTGATTCTTGTTTTTGCTTCCCAGTGCTTTGTATACCTATAATCGCAATAAATCATTTTCAGGATTTTATAGTCAAATGAATTAATTGACTTACGAATTCAGGAATTTCACTATGTCTCTTTGGTTCCACGAAATAGCGAATTGGTATAGGATCCCTTTATTCCAATGGCTAAAAATCTATTTCTAGATTAAAAGCTTATAAAACAACTTCCTTAAGGATATAAATATGTGGACACTAAGAGATAATTTGCAACTTTATCTGTTTAGATGTAAACTATCAATGTATCTTGAACTTCTACCTAAAATTAAAAAATAATAAACTTGTGTCCCGGTTTTTGGTAGATTTTTTTCGTATTTATTTTCAAACTGCTCGATTTCTCAACATCATTGAAAGATCGGTACAAATGCATATCGATAGAAAGATAGATAATAATATCTAGTGAACCAATTACCCCTTTTTGTTAACAATGTCGAGCTGCAATTCTCTTCCAATAAAAATCCTCATTAAAGGATTGAAACCATTTAGTGCCTCAACAGAGTATACCGTGTTTTCAACAAAACGAAACAAGACCCTTCCGGTGATGGTATTACCCGGTAGTACCTGAACCAATCTCTAATCGGAAAGTTTTTCTTTACTACGAAAATGAAGGTTTTTTTTCCCGTTTCACTTTTTTTATTAGGTTCATTTATAGGAAGTAACCTACTCGTAAAACACGCTCCAGTAATATCCAGTACCTTACTCGATGAACTTATCGTACTGTGAATAGTTCTCACAGATTATGTGCATGAGTACATCTTAAGCAAATCCTATGAAAGAATTATGTTCCGTAGTGTCAGCGGCTGTAGCCATACACAATATTGTCGATTCGGTTTTACGATAAGTCAACAGTTTCGTGGTTATTATCTTCTGGAATGAACTTCATTTTAGAAAAGATTTTATTAATTGGCGGTGGTGATAAGGGTGTAATACGTATGGTTCAAAGATTTAAAGACATGTGATGAAGTCGTAAAAATAGAAAACATATGCAGTTGAGAAGGGTCGAAGACATACGAAAAACGTAAAAACTTTTTGGAAATAAAAGATCCTTTCATTATTTCGGTGTAATTGTGCAAGTTAGAAATTTCTTTATTGCGAACATATTTCCGTTAGATAGCCACTAAAGTGCTGACATTTTAACGAAACTTTATCAAAAAATGTGCCCCCTTCTAAACGCCATTGGATATTCGAATTTTTTTTTCATCAGAATTACTTCTCTACTTGATTTACATATACACACCGAGATTCAACTTTCTAGCATAAGCCGTTACATAGTTAGAAAAAAACTCCACACCCATACCATACTACCCCTAAAAACATATATTTTTCCAACATGCAACTACTATATTTCTACTTAAACACAAGGTTTCAGCTTTATATCATAAAAGGTTCTCGAGATATAAAAATCGAAACTATTTTCTTTTCACCATCCGTGCCCTTCACCCTCTCCACCTATACACGCAAAAAAAATCCCCTACTAGTGTCGTTCTGGCAAAAATTTTAGACATCTATGATACACTATTATTGAGACATGAAACATGATTTTTTTTAAAAATTCTGATCCTGCTTCACCGCCCTCTTAAAAAATTTTACTTTCAGCAATCTTTGTTCATCAACCTTTATACCAAAACCGAATTTTGTTTTTCTAGAGCAATTGATTCATGAAATATCGTAATCTAAAGGTGTTTACTTCGCACCCCTGTACGCCACTGCCCCACTCAAAACTTTTAATTTATTCTTTTCTCCTAGTATAGCTATAGATATTACTAAAGTTTTAACTGCTTGTCATTAACGGTTTAGTAGATGTAAATTTTAGAATGTCTTGATCTCGGCTTTATAGCGTTTCGGACACAGTATTTTTGCTCCCACTCCTTTACCCTTTCACCCATATCGGAAATTTTTTGGAAATGGGCTTACTTTTGAAGTTCTATATAAATTCCAGGTTTCAGCTTCCTAGCATAAGCGGTTGCTGAGATCTAGAAACCAAATTTATCCGTCTAAAAAATCTCCCCTTCACACTACCAAGGGTTCTACTTAAAAAACTGAACCCACTCTACCCACGAAAAAATTCAACTAAATAGCTCAAAAGGTTTGAGTGTCATTGCTTGTTATTAACGGTTTAGGAGATGTAAATTTTAGAACGTCTTGATCTCGGCTTTATAGCGTTTCGGACACAGTATTTTTGCTCCCACTCGTTTACCCTTGCACCCATATCGGAAATTTTTTGGAAATGGGTTTACTATTGAAGTTCTATATAAATTCCAGGTTTCAGCTTCCTAGCATAAGCGGTTGCTGAGATCTAGAAACCAAATTTATACGTATAAGACGCCACTCTAACCTCCCCTTCACACTACCAAGGGCTTCACTTAAAAAACTGAACCCACTCTACCTACGAAAAAACTCAACTAAATAGCTCAAAAGGTTTGAGTGTTACGACCCTTCAAACAATTTTGCGTATACTGGTAGACATACGGTGTACGGCGGATTGTTTTGTATGTATAGCTATTTTACTAGTCATGAAATGTGACGTTTTGAGGGTAGAATTTTTTTTAAATCGGGCACAATACTGTATTATTAAAATAATAAAGTAAAACGTTTTTTTAGGTCATAACATTTCCCTACATTATTTATTATTTCCTAGAACGAACGCTCGCCTAATAAAAAATTAAAAAAGAAAAACATATTTCGTTCTTTTCGTTGCGCACTTCTTCTTTTGATAGTTTCAATCTGGTTCGACGGGCCGAACAATGTTAACTAATTTTTTTTTTAAAGACTATAAATTTTTTATTCCTTAAGTGATAATCTATAAGGGAAAATTCAGAGAAAATGTGTATATTTCTAGTACCTAAATTCCATCAAAACTAACAGGAAAAAAAATTTGATTAACATTCCAACAATCATTAGATATTTAATATTCAATCATTCCAGAGTGAATAGTGTGTAGAGTTTTAATTGTTTTTGTTTCATATCAGTCATTCATTAATGATTAGTTAATATCGTAGTAAGCCACTAGGAGGATCCCTCGGGTTACTACATTGCTGCAAAAATATCGTTGAGGTTATTGACATAATAAAGTTAAAATACAAGAAAAATAAATTAAATAATTAGAAAAATAAATAAAATATTTTCTTTTGATATATTTTTCACTGAAAATATTTGCACAAATTTTGATTCCTACGTATGCTGATTCTGACTGTTATTTTATGCAGTCACATTATATCTGAACATGTAGTCGAAGTAGTTGAATTCCATTAGAAAAAGTCCTGCATTCAAGAAACTTGTGAGGTCTTGAAATTTTTTTTTCTAAACTCTTTGTAGCCTATCCGTAACCCAAAGCCCTTTTAATTGATTTTTACGCTCCGAAATTGTTCACAACGAGCAATTAAAATTCAAACTTTCACTCGGTGCCAATTTACAAAGTTACCGTGAAGTTCGTCAAACTTTTTGAATGTTTTCGAATTGTTTTTGTGTTCGGTTGAACTTTTGTTTTGCCTGGAAAAGCGACACACGCGATGTTCTACACATATGTGGTATATTTCATGCAAAAGCTAATTGTTAACAAATCCAATTCTATGGGAAAATCCGTCACAAATCACGAAAGTAGCTCTGACAATTTTCATGTGGTATTCTCGAGTTCACTGTTCAAAAATATAAGCCACGATTTTCACGCAAAACTCATTCTGATTGCGGTCATGCTTTCCGTCGGGATCCAATTAAAACAGCAACAAGTCCCATTTTTAATTATTTGTATGATGGAGTGACAAGTGTGGTTTTAAGCTCAATTTTATTACACTCTAACCGCAACCAACCCTTGGGTATTGTCTGTAATATTAAAACCGAATAAAATTCGAAAAAGGTACATCCGAAAATTCCTTGAAGGAAAAAAGAAATTTCTTAATTCATTAAGAAAGTAAAGAAAGGTTTGCCCAAATGTCCTAGACACGCCGTTTACGAGTGGATAATAAATCGTCCTGAGGTTCGGAAGTGGCGGGTGTAATACACAACCACGTACAAGGTATAAGGGAAATTGGTAATTCGTCTTACTCATATGAAATAAAACTGAAAGTGGAGTATCTTTTGGGGGATTTTCGTGTGAGAATTATTTTCCATCATTATGTTGGATAACGAGTGAAAATGGGTTGGAAGTTGGTTCGGAATCCTATTTCCATATTCACCAAATATCTGTATAAATGTTTAATGGTTTAAAGTTCATAAAATATTGTGAAAATAAAATATTTGCAGACATGATTTTTCCGAATCCGTTTTTTGTTTTCATAACTTCTTTTAGTAGTATAATATACTAAAATGCTTTTAGGTAGTCTAGACTCAAAGGTATTTCCAAAGTCAATTAGAAGATTGAGTGCTCCGTACATCAGAAATAGAAGGATATGTGTTATCTTTTATTAGGATGGAACATTTTGTTCAAAATAGTTTCTTCTTATTAGTGAAAAGTTATTAATAAAAAGTAATGCATCAATTTAAAAAATGGTTTCTATTAATGTCAATAATGAAAGCAATAATGATATCTTCGTATAAAAGGTTAACAAATATGGAAAAACTAGGTGAAATGCAATTGAGACACAATTTCTTGAATAAATTGAACAAAAACAGCTGTAAATCTCCTTTAATCCTTGTTAATCCCAGCCCCACTACAACACAACAGCTTTTCTAAGAACCACAATTAAGGGATCTTTTCTTGAGAGGCGGAGAACTTTACATTGGAAGCACTATTTTCTGCGACAGCCGATTTGACAGTTCACGGTGGTTTCGGGTCTAGTTTGGTTTGGGACTTCATCGTAAATAGACTCACGGTAGAGCAACGTTTGGAAATTGTTCATATTTCTTTCTATAGTTCAACTCGAGAAACTCATCGGGCATTACGTGTATTTTGAAGATTTTGTGGTGCTCATAATCGTCAATCAGAGCGATTTATTCGGGAAAGCATGGGTCGTTTTAGCAATACGTTTACTCTTAACGATAATACGCATCCCAGAAACTAATGAGCAATTGGAAGCCAACATTCGACGTGGTATTGCCGAAATTCAGCCTCATTTACTACGAACAGTGTGAGAAAATTGGACTTTCAGATTACGCGGCGGTCATGTGGCCGAAACCAGATTCAAACATTAATGCCATCAAATGGTTTTTTTAAATAAAACCAATTTCATAGATGTTTTTTAAATAAAACCAATTTTTATAATATGGGTAAATTCGTATCGACCCCTTTTCTTGTCCCATTTTAAGTTGATTGGCAAATTTTTTATTTTTTTCTATTTCAAATCCAAATTTCTTTATTGCCAGGAAAAAATTTTATGTACTACAAGTATGACTTATTTTAGAGATTAGACAAATATCTGAACAACTACGTTATATTTTTAGAGCACGGCTGTAGGATAGTAATTTGAAAAATTTAGTAGTTTATACAAGGAAAATTGATATTTATTTATATATATTTTTTTAATTTCTATAAAACTATAGACGGATAAGATATTGACATAACCATTAAGAGGTTGAATTTAGAAAAAAAATACTGAAACCGATTTTTAGGAGAATGTATGGTAAAAATTAACAATAAAACCTAAGAGATATGTTGAAATTTAATTTTTAGTGAATTATAAATAAACTCGATATCTCATAAGACCAAAGAAATATAACGGAATGCGTGATAACATTCACAACCCTCTAACAGTCCCGTAAAAGCTGAATATCAAAAAAATAAATGAGTTTTCTGATGAATTTACAAACTTTATAAAACAAGCTGAATTTAATATCTCATTATACCTTTGAAATATGTTGGAATTCGTGATGCACAAATAAACCCTTTTCATGAACATTTTTTTGGCACTCATCCACATGCCAATGAAAATCTGAGCGGATTCGTTAATGAAATTATTTCTGTAAACTATTTTTATGAAGATACAAAAGGCCACCACTCTACCTTGCTTTCTCTACGAATTCTGGCAGTACTTAAAAAAACCACTGCTTATAATAGTAAAATTTGTTCCAACAGTTGTAGAAATTTAAAAAATTTTCTCACTGTTATGCAGGCATATTGTCATCGTATTTACTACTCGGTAGTTGACGGTTGTAAGTGCAAAAGTCGGCAGCTACTGCTGACCGCGACAGTCGGCTTGGCTTGGCGATAAGTAATTTTCGAGAATGGGATTGGGTGCCGGACTACTACTGTAAATAAGTACCTTAGTTAAAATCGGTGTAATAATCACGGAAGAGCATGGGGCTGACCACTTCACCTCCTAGTGTTCCGTTGGTCACGTAATGAAGTAACTCTAGCTAGTTATACTTCAAGGCCTCGGCCCGATTTGGTTTTTTTTTCGCCTTTGATTATTATTATTATTAAGAAATATGTAAGAGTTCGTAAAAAAGTACATAGCCGCTTTACACCTCGTTAGGAGTTAGATATCGAAAAATTTGGATAAAATGTTTCGAAACGTTATCGCTTTTCACTTCCACAGACTTTTTATATAATCCCCTCATTTCTCATTATTTCTATATTCAACCTACTCTGAAACAAATTATGATAGACTCCGACTTCGGCCGCTTCCAAACTTAAACACGTAAATAATAAAGTTTCGACCAGACCATTGGCACATTTTCCATCATAATTCTAATTTAGTTCCATCTTTTAGCCTCCTAGTATAAGCGAATCCTAGAATCTAGAAACCAAAATCTTTGGTCTAATACGCCCCTCATCCCCTTACACTCTTCCCACACAAAAAGATACCACTCGTAGGGGTTCCCAATTTGTTTTTCCTTTTTTGGGGTGTACCTACTATGCAGTTATAAAACAATAAAAAAGTAAAAATCCATTTTCATAAATTTAGAAAAAGCTAATTTTTTCTATCCAACGCATATTTAATCGGTGCACGGTTACCTCAAGCGACAAGTGCCACAATACGTTGATTGTATCTGAAATGCAAGCAACTTTAAAGTGCCGCGCCATTTCATAAAAACTCGACTGCATGCAGCCATGATTGTGTTCTGGGCTTTATTTTTATGAGAAACAGGTTGTTCCTAATAAACTATTCAAAATCTTTCTTTGGATACTAATTAAAATTCAAGCCTAAGCTTAGTTCTAAAAATATATCTAATTTAATCTTAAATTGACGACAGAAATGTCTTTAATCGACCGAAATAAATGACGGCTTGCATTTAATATTCTTAGTTATTGAATGGGTTCCAGTCTCCCCCATGGAATACTTTTCAAATTATCTCATTATCCTAATGATTTCGATTGATGGGGGAGGAAGGCGAAGGAAATATTGATAGCAAATATCTAAATAAGTAATCAAAGAAAATTAGATAATACTGTCAATATCGTCCGTATAACAAACAAAAAATAAACCAACTAACGAACAATATGATCGAAAAATTTACCTGTACTACTATTATTGGTGGTCGTCGTAAGACTATGACTATATTGATGTCACCTGAACTCATAACATTGTCTCCAAAATCGATATACTGTAATCCACATTCCTGACAGTTATTGTAGCAGTTAGGCTTGATGATAATATTCCGATAAATTGGCTATCCATTCAAGATTATAACTACAGCAAAACTTGCTCTTTTTTTACACTTTCATTCGGGCAGAACACACTTTTCGGATTTCTACCAATTTGTTTAATTTTTGGCATAATTTTCACATATTTTTAATTTTTTGGTTAGACACTCATTTTAATATATGGACATTTAGACAAATATATGAACGACACGTAAACATCGACATCAACAACACTCACTTTTTAAACAGGTATAATTTTATTTATCTAAAATTATAGTTTCGAAAAATAAATGAACATATTGTAAGAATAAATTATTTTTTTTTATGAAAATTTTAACCTAATATACCTATATGTTTAATATTCTGACCAGGTTTTATTTCGAACCCTTAAAGTTAAATCATTAAAAATATTTAGTAATTTACCCCTTTATCATATTCCAGAACACCTGGCCCTCTTTAGAGCAACCCGTTTGCAAGAAAATATTCAAAAAGAGCTCTCATTGCTTCCATATGGCTTAAATTAAAAACAAGAAACACACAAAACTTAAAGAGTAAACTGAAACTTATCGAATCTTTAAAACAACCGAAAAGGAACTGAGCACAAAATAAATAGGAAGAAGTGCAACAAGTCTCGTTTCCTATCATACAGGTGTTTTTTTCTATTTCATTTCCAATTTCATCAACGTTTTTTTTACCGTTGGGATAATATCAATTATCGCAGTTGCGCATTACAAATATGTTGAGTGCAACAGCTGCCCTATCTACCTGTTGCTATAGCAACCAATACAAATGTATTTTAAATCAACAGCTACTCGAATACTACCACAAAAAGATGAAAAATACTTTCACCAACGAGGACCATTTTTTCTATAAGGACTTTACATATAGATAATAACAACTGTAGATCTCCTCTAATAAAAACAATTTCACAAAAAAAAAAGTTGTTTCACCAACATTATACACCAACATATACACGTAAACAAGCCTAATAAGCCTGCTGCATTTAGATGTAGCTGCTATATATCAACAACACCATCACACAAATATCGTAAAACGAAACCGATTCGAGCGAGAAAGCAACAACCGAATCGAATTTACACCAATGAGCGATATTGAAATCCCCACCAAAGGATGTGATTTGAAAACGAAAATTCAAACGAAAAGAAAAAAATGCGCTCTACTACTATAAATTCCGAAAGAATTTAACCGCAAACGACCGACCCGTTCCAATCCTTTCACCAACATATTGAACAGGACTATAATCACAATATCGGCTAAGCTATTTTCGAAAAAACCGTTCAACGATAAATCTACTAACGAAATAATAAAAAAAAATCGCACGATGCGTTTCATCTACAACCGACGTTCGCACAAGACTGATAAATTTTCGTATTGAACGCACGCTACACACCATATTCCGATAACAATACACATACAACAATATCATCACCTGAACACTCTGGGCTCGAAATCAACCCCGCTCGCTAATAGCTTTCTCCAACTTATCATATTTCTGCGATAACAAGCGGCGAATTCAGTTCTTGTTAACTACCCCTTCGAAGAAATTGCATTGGTGTAAGCGTATTGGTGAAAGCAAACAAGAAAAAGCTCTATGCAATAGTGTGATGTGTGATCCGGCATTCAAACAGTTGTTGCTTGGATCCTTCGAGAACACCATGTTACTGAAAGATTATCGGGGAGTGATAGCTAGCTGTTACACCAACAAGACGCTGGGATCTAGGTCCTTAATAAAAATAAAAAAAAATAAAACAAGAAGTATTTTCCACTCAGCGATGGATGAATGCAGATTATTATTGTATGGGTGTATTTGGTTTTTGTCTGCTTCGTCCTGGGAATTTTATTTGAATTTTATATCCCTTCAGAGAAGTAGATTCATTGCTGGTTACGACAGCGTTATCTTGTTTGTGGACGTTATAGTGATATGATAGAGAGCAAGGTGGTTTGTTTTTTTCGTAAAGTTTTCGAGCATGTTGTGAATCACGAACTGCACTGAAGTGCTCCGCATACCTGCAAGGATATTATATTTTGACGGTTATGTTACGAAATTAAGGGATGAAGTTCTCACAACGTTGAATTTGGTCTGTCAAATGTGTGGAAAATTTGAGGATAGACGTGGGTTTTTGAATTTTCCTGCCCGTCAATTTTAGGATTACGGACTATTTACTATCGAGGGTGGTAGCAGATGCATTTGGTTATTTTCCAAGGGAATGAAATTACGGAAGGAAGTCGAGTGCTAAATGGAAAACAGTTGCATATGTTTTGGGAACAATAGAAACAACTGGGAAATTCCAGTAGGGAATTACTGTGATAGTGTTGCCGTGTGTTTTAAAGATAACCTCACTAACTGAATGGGGCTTATACTTTACTAGAAGAGTTCAAGATTCAAGAGACCCATATTAATCTATTTAAATTTTAAACGTCTTGGATAAAACGTTTAAAGAATTGATGTGATTGTGATGTTTCTAAGTCTTCTTGCTAGAGCTAAATTCAATCACCACATTTCTAGCTTGGGAAGTCGCAAATAGATTAGATAAAAGAATTTCGAAATCGGTCGGTAATGAAACAGCCAACCCTGCACGATTGTGAACGACTCATCCATTGATTCAGTTACATCCAAGCCCCATTCGTCGACAACACAGAAGAGGGCAGAATCTGTACAAGAGCAAGTAGAACGCTCTCTTCACAAGAATGAGAAGAATATCCCAAAATCACTTGACATGAGCATCCAGAAGTTCATTAATTATTAGTCTCAAAATGGGCCAGCAATGGACGCTGTGGGTACGAACCTAACTCCACTATATTTCAAACAATATCTTTCACCCTCAAAACCTACAGCAGGAAAAAATACCACTACCAATAGTGACTGTATGTATATACAGCCAAAACTTAATATCCAGCAAAAGAATATTAACCAAAATATAACAAAAAAAAAAATTATAGATTTTCTTCAATTCCTCATTATTATTTTTTAAATTAACTCAATAATATCTAACAATGTAAATTGATGTACCACAATGCTGGATATCCAATATTTGGGACATGTAGATATCTGCTATGTTAGTCCCGGCCTAGCAAATAATTTGAGTAAAAATATTTTTATTTCTGATCTTAGACTCTTTTTCTATCAATGGGTACCCTCAAGACTCTACTAGTAATTCTTTATACAAAAACCAAATTTTATCTTCCTGGCATAATAGAGTCGAAAGACACTCCCACTCCAATACTTTACCACCCCCCTTAAAATGTGTAACTTCTTTCTTTCTAATCTTTTAGTATCTGTTAAGACAACTAGAAAGTTTCAGCCGTCTAACATTAATCGTTCAGGAGATATGGATTTTAGAATATGTCGATCACTGCATTCAAGCCTTTTGGTTGCATTTCTCCCGCCCCCACTCGCTCACCCTTGAACCCCTATCGACAATTGGTTTGAAAATAGGTCCACTATCATAGTATGTACAACATAAATTCCAACTTTCAACCTTCTATTATAAGCGATTCCTGAGATCTAGAAACCAAATTTGTTCATCTAAATCGCGCCCCCTCCTACCCGCTTACACTCCCAACCTTACAAAAGGTATCACTTGAAATGGCTCCCATTCTACCTACCATAAAAATTGCAGCTGAATAGCTCAAGGGGCTTGAGAGCTACGCACCTTCACTCAGCGAACGGCATACGGCGCATCGCCTACGGCGGACAGACGGACATTAATTTTCTTTGCGTTTTCGGTGTTTACTAGTCATAAAACGTGAAAATACAAAATTTCGGGGTAGTACATTTTTTGGAAATTTCAGGTCGATCACAATACTTTCTTACTATAAAATAATAAAGTAATTAATTCGAAAGAATTCGGAATTCGGGTTTTGCTTTATGTTTTTCGTTTTAATTTTAATTACTAGCTCTTAGTGGGAACAATTGTGATAAACTCCAAAACATTAGACAACACAATATCCATTGCAGTACTGATTTTTCTTAAATTTTTTATCATTTTCTGCAGTTCTGCTTCGGTACTGAAAAACATAATTCATAGCACAGAGTCGGTAAATGCTAATTCAAATTCGATCCAATGCCTAGCTTTTTTGCTGATAGATTCAGTACTGAAAATTTATATTGAGTTGCCAAAATAAAATCTAAATTCAGTTTAAGAGTGCTTACTTCGGAAATTTTCCGTCAGTACCTAAAAATTGAATGCGAGATACAGTCATTTATGATTTAATGGATTTGATAACTGTTCTTTAAAAAATTACAGCCACCAGAAAGATAACTAAAACAATTCAGTTTCGAAACAATTTGATTGGCGAAGAACACTGTTGCATTTGTCTTCTCCAGTCTGTGTAATCCATAGACAGTTCAAAAACTTACTAAAAAATGATTGGCTTATTAATTTAATTTAATTTTTTCTTAGCGATTGGTATTTCAGCAAAAGCATACCTCTAATAATCACTAAATTAAGTTTCCCTTAATTGGCCATATTCCAACCAAACGAACCACATTTTCCTTTAAAATAAACCTTTACCTTTACCTTTGCGTTCAACATAATTTCGACTTAAAGTTGCCCCAAATTGAAAAGTTCCATTAGCACCTGTTACCTGGTTACCACAATATTTTCCTTTCTCCGCCCCCTTTTCTTTAGAAAACTTAAACTGATACCGAGTAATGTAAAGTTACAGGTAAAATTCTGTTTGGAAATTTTCAAAGAAGAACAATAGCCAGTTCTACTAAGAACCGGGTACTTTTTACTTTCATTTTCGGTTTTTTGAATTCTGGATTTTCTTCTCGGTCGGAAAACTGTCTGCCTCGGAAAAGTTGTCAGTCCTCTTAAACATTAGCAGATTTTCTTATTTTCCATCTCAGCTGTATCAGGAAGAAAGGAAGCTGTGTACGGTAGGTACTTTGTCCTCGTCTATATTTTTCAGCTCATTTGAAAAAAGACTTTCTTCAGAGTTTTACTTGCAAATGAATGGTGGATTATTGTGGACTCGTTCCTTATGTAGAGTGGCAACTTGAAAGGATAATTCATATATAAATGTGAGGTAGAGTTGCATAATCCTCGAGTAGAATTAGGGGGAAAAAAAAACCTTATCCTTAACAGATAAATGCACGACTGTATCCTGGAAAAAAAGGACGAAAACTGATCATCCATGTGAAGCTGGAAATTAATGGAAGGTAATTTTTTATTCTACTGAAGTTTTTCTTTTTTCTGCTGTATGCATGATTTAATATTCTCTTTAAAATTGGTAATCTACTGTTGGTTTAGGTTTTTATCAAAATCAGAAAAGCATTTTAAATCCAGTTGGATGATAAGAGAAGCCCCCGGTTTCATCGGTAACGCCATTGATAGGCACCTTAAATCACACTCAAGAATTTGACTGTAATTTTTACTAGACACATAAATTAGGAAATATTTGGACGCAATATCCCTTACACACTATACTATAACGTTTAATTCAATATGTAATTGAATATTTTATGGCAAATTAATAAAATTAGCTCGGAACTATGTCCTTAAAAGCCTAGACGAGGACCTCGGTATAATAGTCGAATATTCCAAACTGTTGCAGTACATGCTGATGGTGATGAGTTTGGTTAATTAATTTATAACCCATTCATACGAAATAGAGAGTCCTATCTTTTCTATGTAATATACAGAATGCATCATTTTAATGGTAGCTTGCCATTTTACGAGTAGTTACACAACTTAATTGAATAATAAATTACTGCTAGATATGAAATTTAATTCAGTTGAATGCATTGCAGAGAAATGTTTTGCATTCTCACTAGACTATTAAATATTTTCAATTTCATTTAAGTTTAGTTCCGTTGAGTCTTTAAGTACCTACATATATGTACTCGTAAGTGCAGTCTGTGAAATACACCGACCAAAATAAGAAGCTAGACAACTGATCTGTATGATGCAATAACAATCGGGCGTAACTTTATTTTTTTTCGGTAGAAGCTCGTAACGCGTTCAATTCTGAGGTTCTGTAGGTTACTACATATGACTGAAATCCTAAAAAAAAGTTCGGAAAGCGGTTAGAACACAAATAACATGAACACAAATAACATGAATTACATAATTGAGTTGAAAAAGGAAAAAAAACTTGAAAAGAGGTGTTTATTAAACAAGCCTTTGGAAGTGAAAAGATATTCAATATCTGATCAGACATGAGAGATATGGGGGAATTCATGAAAAAGTTTACAACCACACCACGGGCCTTTCTAGGTGTTCATATCCAGAATCTGTTGAATAAAAATTAATTGAAAATTTGATAAGACTTAGTCGATATGACGAAAATCATAAAAATATATGCATTTTATTTTCACTGATTATTTTATTTGCCCCCCTTCCGAACGCCAAATATTCGAGCTTTCTTTTAATCAAAATTAATTGTCTAGTTGATTTACATATACACACTGAGTCACAATTTCCTAGTATAAGCCGTTTTATAGTTTGGAAAAACTGCCCACCCCCGTAGCATTTTAAGGTGATTGATGAGATTAATTCAATCAATTTACAAAACATTTAATTTACTCAACTTTTAAATGTTATTTTACAATAATTAAATTATTTGTTACTTAATAAATTATCACTGATATTAATCATTAATTTTTTAGTTATTAATGATTAATTGAACTTATTTAATTATTTATTTAATAATTATATATATATATTATATATTAGAGTGAATTATTCTTTTAATTACTATGATCTACAGATATATTATCTAATTTATTTTATCTTAATAGGTCTTATTATTTATTTTCAACAACAAATTATACTTCATCTCTATATAATAGTACAGTGATCAAGCACTTTAAATAATTTATAAATTATTTTACAGAAAATTTTCAATTCTCAAATAAACAAAGTAAATGTCAACAGCAACACCACACCTAATAAAAAATTATATTTTTCCAACATGCCAATACTATAGTTCTATCTAAATACCAAGTTTCAGCTTTATATCATTATAGATATAAACATCGGAACTTTTTCCTTTTCACCCTCTTCTATTCCCACACTCCCCTTTTCTCTACTATTGTTCTATTGGATCTACTCCTGGCATCTATCTTTCACTGTTCTTGAGATATGATAAGTGTTTTTCTTAGAAAAAATTCGTATCCCCTCAACTTCCATGCAGCACCACATTCTTAAGAAATTTTATCAAACTTTTATCTAACTTTATTCATCAACCTTTGTACAGAAACCGAATTTTGCTGTTCTAGTTCAATTGGTTTCTGATATCGATATATTAATCTAAAGTTTTTCAAACTCCCCCTCCCCCACCTACGTACCCCTCTGCCACTCTAAATAATTTGATTTTAATCTGAAGTTCGAAGTTACAATTCAGAGTTCAGAATTTTTGCCTAAAAACTTAGGCATTTTTTTGAAATTGAATATCAAAAAGGTGAACAAAAGATTTTATGTGCTTTGGTCCTTTCTTGAAAGGTGTCTTTTCGAATATGATTCAAAGTACTGACAGCTTGGGGTTATTTCAGTAACATTTAGGGACACGAATAATATTTCTCTCCAGAAAGGGGGCAAGTGTCATAAAAATAAAAAATAGTATGTTAAAATAAATACCTAAAAAAATAAGAATAGAAAAAAATGAGTACTTACACAAATATTTAATTTTCGAGATTTTATAGGTATGCTCGCTATTTTTTATATGCTACTGCTTCTTGTCATTTTAAAGACACTTTCTCGAAAACTATTGAAATTACCTGCCACGGCATGAGTACAAGTTATGGCTTCATACCTATTTCCGGTGAATTGTTCTCTAGCGACGTTTAACAACGTTTAAAAAAAGAAAGGTAGCAGGTGAACGCAAGTCTTTATACCTACATAGATCGTTCGTTTTCAGTGTAATATAAGATTTTACCTAGAAAAGGAACACGTAGCTGCGGAAGGCACAAGTAGTTTCGAATATGCTAAAAGGAGGAGCTATAAAGTGTCGAACGAGCAAAATTTTTATGTTTCTTTTTTATTTAAAAAAAAACCTCCATGTCTGTCGCTCCACGAAACAGCAACCAACTTACTACCCTCACTGATTTATGGCCATAATAAAGTGCCTACTTTAACTCTACTCAAAACTATATACACGTAACTATTATATTTCGAGTTCCAACCAAGGTAAACGCTCTTAAATTTCTATTAAGAACTAGTACACTGGATTTAAGTTGCACTTCTTCAAACTCGTTGCAATTGCCTTTTCCTCGACGTAACCTGTACCACCATAGAATTTTTCACTACTCCGGCTTCCAGGATATTCGAATTGTCAAGTACTCCTCTAACATTAATCTTCTTGGAAGTTAACTGAGCGTTAAAACAGCGGCATCTCGTGGCGAAACCAAGTATAAAACTTAATTTGCAAGGCCAGAACTCACCGTATCCATTCGTCGTCATCGTTATTTCCACAACGAATTAATCCGTAATTTAAATTTTAATTGCTTTCTTGTAATTTCGGCATAGGCTAATTGTTTTATTATAATCTCAATAATTGCAGGGAATGGAACTTTTCGCGCGGAATTTCCGTAAAATGTTTCTTTCCACTTTGTGAACTTAATCGCTATCCATGATTTCAGTGAGCAAAGTAATTGGATTAAATCCGTGAATTATAAGATTGACCGAAAGTTAACAATTGAATGAAGAACAGAAAACGCCTGGAGTTTATTTGAAACGAAGCGAATTTAATTCAGCTTCGATTAGTTTTAAGATTTGTAAGTCAGTTATGTGGTTAAACAAAAAAAATACTTAATTCAACCAATAGCTGTGCAATTCAATTTCCGTATTTAAAAAATATTTACAGTTTGAGCGCTACTAAAGCAATGTAGTGTACATAGCAATAGCAAGAAAATACTTCACTCGAGAAAAACGTATTGCGTGTGACTTTTCACAGCCGAGATCCTCTCGGAATAATATAAAAAAGGAATAACGAGAATGTGAAGTGAAAAATAGAAACGCTTACTAAAAAAAATCATCCATTGATTTACACTAGTAAATGAATTCCAAGTCTTTCTTCAACCTGATGTTCCTGTGGCTTCCAATCGACTCGTTTTTAAGCAATTTTTAGACTATTAACGTAAGTAATGAAATTTAATCAACATAATTCTTCTCCTCATTAATCGAATAATGCTGACCTCCAATTATATTTTGTCCAAATGCTTCGTGGAAAATTAAGGACGAAAAAAATTTTTCAAAAAAAATCTTGAAATAAAAATTCCCTCAAAACGAGATGTATGTAAGTACACAAGGAAAAAGATCCGATAACGAGACATTTTTCTTTTAAAATTGATAAGGATCTCCCAGCAGAAATAGGACTTTACAAAAAGAAAGTCATCTGCATAACAAAAAGCATAACCGCGAACAATGACCCATTTTTAAACTAAGGGAAAATCACTGCCCTTGACAAAAAAATGAGATAGGAACATTTCTGTTACAGAATTTAGGAGCTTAATTTTTTTCTTGTAATAACGACAACGCAAAAAATCAATACATCAACTGATAGCAATGCCCCAAAAGGACGAAAATATAAGAATCGGACATGAAATACCTGGAGGCCCTCTTAAACTCCGCACTTTCTGTCGAAAAGTGGAAGATAAACACCAGAATACATTTTCTTGTACTTTTTTCTTGTTGTATGTTTATCGGGGCGTAGTATCCTTGCTAGTACATAAAATCATCCCCCGCAGGATATATCGGAAGGATGGGCTAGGAAAAAAAAAATTTCCTCTGTGGAAATTAATTGATCTCCATAATTCCGAGTGTGCTTGAACGTGATGTTTTCCATGAAATCATCATCATCATTATCACCGTCATATCGTCCTGATGAAATCCTTCTCGGTCGTCCTGTTGACGTCGAGTACTAAGCTTTGCTCTGATTATCATTTTCTCAGTTAGGTGGTAGTATTCCGAAAATCGTATAGAACGATTCGTCGTATGTAAGATAGCTGTGCTATTTATGGAATACACCCATCACGAATTTCGTTCTGATTTCATATCTCGACTAACAATATTTGTGAAGAGCACCGACTTTGGAGTATATATACAACGGTTTCCTTGGAAACATATATCCTGGAGCACTGTTGTCCGGGTGTATACAGTTGTCATTGGCTTCCCTAGCCCAGCCCAGCATCCAGGAAAAATGTTTTTAGCTGTCGACTACCTATAAATTGGTAAAGTTATGTGGTTTCGAGTAATTTTCAGAATTGAAAAATCTACAATGGCTTAGAACTTGTGGCTTATTCTTCTCCGAATTTGGTTTCAAGTAACTTCCAGCTTAGATTTCAATTTGGTTTTTTGGTCTCTTGAGAAGACGAAATATCATTATCCTTCAACAGACTTTAAACAATAGATCCATAGAACAGGAATAATTGAAAAAAATGTGTCTATCCCTAATAATAGTAATGCTGTCATAACAAACTATCAGCGTCTTTTGGAGAGCATTTGTATTTAATAACAATAATCAATGGCGCAATAGCCCAAATCGGGCCTAGGCCTTATAGTAATGCTAGAGTTACTTCAACGGAACACTAGGACATGAAGTGGTCAGCTACACGCTCGCCTGTGATTATTACCACGATTTTAGCTCAGATAGTCATTTACAGCTGAGTGGACTGATAGTCCGGTACCCAATCACATTCTCGAAAATTACTTGTCGCCAAGATTCGAACCTCATACCAGGTAAGTTCCCTATCCACTAAACCACTCAGACTACTATCTATTGATATTTCGCAATTTTTACTATAATATTTACTACTTTGAATAACGTTCCAAATAGCCTCCTGATTATTCTTTAGTTTGTTAGTCCGATAGTTACCGATACCGCATTTCAACTTTCGAGATCTCTACTCACAAAATAATAAATTTATGCACCAAACTTTCGGCATATTTTTTTTTTTTATTGTGTTTCAATAGAAGATTCAAAAGAAGTATAAGCGAATTCCATCTCAATAAATATAAAAGGTTTTCGAAATTCATGCAAATTTGAACAATATCTTAACCAACAATTCTCAATTCTTAAATCAGGTTTGCCCCGATTACATTTAGCTTTTGGACTTTTGAAAGTGAACTCGATGTCTCATTAGGGCTAAGAAATAGATCAGAATTCGTGAAATTTACTCAACCACTATACACTCCCTTAAGAGGTGAGTATTATAAAAATCGGAGAACTATTTTTCTAGGCGCTTGTATAAATAAGAAGCCCGAAGAAGTAAAATTAATTTGATACCTATACATGTTTAAAAGATATAATGAAACTCGTGAAAATATGGAAAACCCCTTTTCATGGACAAATTTTTTATTCTACCTAAAGACGTCAATTAAAATATCTATACTTTTGTTATGCTTTACATACTCTAGTAGTTTAGCTATATATAATACTAAGTTTAAACATCCTAGGATAAATCACTTCTGAGATGTAAAAAACCACACTCCACCACCATAGCTTTCTTCCCTATCAACAAGTTTATTGAATGTTTCTAGAGAAGCTCTACGTTACATAGTCGAAAAATGAAAATGAGACTATTTTCCTTTGGACCCTCTCTCGCCATCACCCCTTAAACCCGCAACCTCAACATTTTTTTACTATAGTTGAGGTTTACTTGCTGTTCTTAAGACATAAATTTTTTATATATTTGTGAAGTATGGCGATTCCTTGACAAGTAAAAGAATGCAGGAAGCCAGGGTTTTGAGCTTTAAAATTATGAAAAATTTTACGATTTCGATTCTTTTCTGAACAATTTTTACAACACAAAATATCTAAGAACATAAAATTTTTGACTGTTAAAAACACGTATCGCAGCTACCGAACAGATGTCATTAAAAATTTGGAGCTCGTGTTCACCCGAAAAGCAATAACTCGAGAAAACATGGAGCTATCGAGTTTAAATTATATACGATTAATTGCTCAGATAATCCACGCCAATGAAATTACTTAGGCTCCACTTGACTCTTGTATATCCCCAAATGCATCATAAATCGAATTTTGTATTTCATCTAGAGGTGGTACACATGATTCGAATCTTCTAATTTTACCGGCGATATTTTTATAAAAAGATTTCAGAAATGTGCCTAACTCCATTAAACACCTCGGCAAAGCCATCAACGTTTTGATAAATGATTTGACCCAGCTATAAAAATAATTGAAATTCATCTTTTTTCCTCTTGTCCTCAATAGTTCGAATCGATATTCAAGTCCCTAGAGTACGGCAAATCTATCGCTGAATTAATCGGTTGCGTGTTTACCTAATTAATTAATAGTGTGATAGGTCTCATAAATATCTCAATAGCAGGCGATTTTAAGGAGGTCCAAAAATAATCGAGCTTATAATTTCGAAATGAGAGATAGGTTTTAAGTTACTTCTTTGATCGCGTCTTATCGGTAAAATTTTATTTCGGCATCATCTACCTAGTCTTCAAGATTTTTTCGAGAATAATGAAACTGATCAGTCTGACGGGTTTAATTGGATTCGACTGGTCACAACTGACCATTGGGAATGAAGTGAATCGGTTTGAATGCGATAGCTTAGCGTACGTACTCATATCCGAATGTAGTCTCAGTTGTATCCCAGCTGTTCTATAGGTAGACATATACTGACATTCGTATCTTATAGATCTAATGTATGACTTTATTGAAGAAGATGAAGCTAATCCCCATTGAACGTGTACTGCTGGCTAATTGGATTGCTTTTAGGAGATAGGAAAAAAAACCTGCAGATTTTCAGCAGGGATATAGTCACACTGTATCTACTATAGAGTGGTTCTAAGCTTCTTCAAATCGATGAATGGATCCATCGTATCGACATTCTTTGTATTAAGTACGGATAAATAGAATTAGGTTTACAATTCTTTGAGTGGCTTTTATTTCCTATCAGGATTAGGTATCGTGTGAGCTTGTTTATTAACATCTAGAGAATGAATTTTTAAATAAAAATGGTTGTAATTTATATATTTAAAAACCACCAAAATCGCGCTGGATACTCATAGTTGTAGCAGACGCATTAATCAATGTTTGGTATCTTGTTTTTTGCTGAAAATTTGATCAAAGTACGACGAAAGTCGTATGAAATCTAAAACGCACCATGATTATTCCAATATTTTTTGACTTTTAGACAAAAAGGCTTAATTACTTTATTATTTTTTAATACACAATAAAGTATTGTGATCGACCAAAAAGCTTAAAAAAAAATGTTCGTCTGTCCGTCGTGGAAAAACTTTTGATAACAATATCATCCGGACCAGTTACACCAAGAAAATAAAATTTGGTGTTCTGTGTAGAAGTGTAGATGATCTTAAGAGTATATCTCAAAAATCGTACCAGATATAATCTTGAAAATTTTACAGGAGCTGGAGTAAGTAGACCTCTAGTAGAGAAAAAAGAGTTTGGGGTGTGGGTGCTGAGGGTGATGGTGAAAAGGGGTACAAGATATAATTTTCACTTTTATTTCTCGAAACCCGCAATGAATAGAAATCTAAGAATTCACGACTATAGAACCACTATAAAGACACCATAAAAAAGTAAATAGGGGTAGCAAGTTACAAGGGTGACGGGTATTTTTTATTTCTCACCAACGGCTTATGCTAGAAAGTTGAAACTTACATCAAATCGATGCCTTAGCTCACAGATGTGGTAAGTGTAAAAAATAAAATTTTACAGGATTCAAAATTAAAACTTTGAAGTCACAAAACTAGTATTAAAATTTGAGTTTATTAAGTGAAAACAAGTTATTCGCATAATATTAATTATTAATCTTTCACTTACGATATATGTGCACTGTAAGAATCTAACTGAATGCTTTAAAGATAAATTTAATTGAATTTTTCCTTGGATTAATTAATTAATAAATACTTTTAAGAATGTCAACCGATGCTTACAACTAAGGAATACAGTAGTTAAGATTTCATTATCTGTTCTCTAAAATAAGAAGTTCTGTGTTTATATTTACAAAGAGACCATGAAATAAAGTTGAATTTGAATTTGAATTTGAATTTAACCCATTTATGCAAAATTTGCAATTAACACTTCTGTGAGCTAAGGCATCGATATACATATGTAGACGCGCTGCTAGTTCAATCAAAGCAAAAAAAAAGTCTGCAACAGTCTTAATGCTGAGATACTATGCAACTGACAATTTGCACAATTCCTTTTAAATAGGTTGCTGGTTAGTCTTTAGGCTATCACTTGCATAGTAATCTACACCGAATCTCAGCATTAATTTTGCTTGGGAGCAACTTTATTATTTTTCGGGTAGAAGCCAGAAACACGTGTAATGCTTAGATGTGGTATAGGTAACAATGCGATTGATTTTTGGTTCCCTCAGTCAAACACAGTGCAGAAAAATTTAAAATTATAAATTTCATCACGGTACCTTTTTATGGCGTTGACTGTGGATCTTGAGCAAACAGCGGTAACAAAAGTTACACAGCACATAAAAGGCTTCCTCTTTGGTTAGTGTACTTTATGAAGAAGGTATCTAGTTGCGATTCGCATCCACGCTGTTTCAGCGATACTAGGGAAGGTAAGTAGGTACTCGAAATCATTAGCAAACGGACACTTTTGAGACTTGACTCCACGCTGCATCAGCAGAGTACCTTTTTCAAAGGTAATACGTCTTACAACGAACCCAACTCTCGTTCGCAAACATTCAAAATCTCCAACCTTTTCATTAGGGGCTGTTCAACGAGTGAAAATACCATTGAACACCACACCTACCTACATCAAATATTTCTGATCGTATACATTGATCCGTCGAGCCGGATCAAATTGAAATCTAGTTGCCCTCGTGAACTCGTCAACAAAAATCCTAACCAGCACGTATCAACTTGCAGCGATCGTAATGATTTTTTACATGTTCATTTTACTATATTTTTAGCCGTTTTCCATCACTTGTTGATGCATGTGTCAAAATACCGTTACACGCTCGAGTGTACATTGAAAAATATCATCGTGTCGCATCGCTAAACGCGAGCGTAGTTTTCGCAGTATGTAATTCCATCTTCATACCTAAGGAACTGCTTATGCCAAATCTTTAAATTTTGATTAAAAAAAAATTAATGGAACCATAACCACCAAAATTTCTCGGAACCATCACAAAATTTAAGATATCTCAAAAACGCTACACGAAGCGTCCTTAACATAGAAATTCTATCTTCTAAATCGGCAAAGATACGGGCGAATTTTATCGAAAAGAAAAATTCCGATAATAAATAAATAGATATTAATTAGCTTTTATGATTTATTATCTCCGTAATACGACTCAAATTCTACAGGAGACTCCTTTATACCAACATACATACTTTCTATATTATTATCTATCAACTTATTCCATAAATAACCGACTATAACACAATAAATCCCACGAAGGCAACTGCTTACGTTAGCACCCCCATTTCGGAACTTACTAAGACAATTTTCTTTGAATCAGGTGTAATTTCGTGAGTAGAAATAATGATGACAATGGCAGAAAATTGAATAAATCGCCGACGAATAAGTGTAATCAAATGAACAATATAAATACCTGGCATTGATTGGTGTCCAGTAATTTATTAACATTTAATGTCTGGATTTTATAACCAAAAAGAAATATTTTTTCAAAATGTCGGAAAATGAAAATAATTAAAATATTTACCAAAGTATGGAAATTGGAAAGAAAATATGCACCTTGTACGTCTTGTATTTTTCGACATTTGCAAAAAATTTTCAAATTTTTATATATACAAAAAAAATAAAGCCAATAAATACATGGCAACTTCCCGCCTAACTTTTACGCAAATTGAGTTTTGTTCAAATACGAGTACATAGATTCGAAACGTTCGCACTTACCACGTTCGCACTTACCATATCCATAACGAATTGTACAAGTATATTTGACACAGATTAATATAGCAACATTTCTTAAGTAACCTCATGCTTGGTTTTATCCTTTCACATACGCTCATATTTGAAGTAACAATTTTGTTTAATTCCAACTCATGAAGAACTACTGACTTCATCGTGAGACAGCTAGTATGCAATAGTCAGTCATCCAACTCATCTTAGAAATAAAATATTTTTTACGCTATAATTTAACTTCCAATAATAATTTTTTTAATTTAGGAAATTATTCACATTTAACTGAATCTTTTTTCACTTGCAAAATTTTTCGGGTCTTACCGTTAACGGTTTCAAGGGAAGAGATGCCACATTAAGAACATGTTCTTTGGGCGTCATCTTAGGAAAGAAACTGTTGAGTTTAGAGATGGGTCGTTCATGAGTAAACAAAAAAACAGTTCAAAAGAGCAGTTCATTGAAGTGAATGAGTGAACTAACTCACTCCTTTTGGTGAACTGTAGTATGTTTTGCCACGTGATACAGCTTGCAAAGAACTGGTTCTTTCGTGAGTAAGGACCTTTTTTTAGGTCCGCACATTCAATCCGAACTTGGTCCTCACATTCAATCCGAACTTGAAAAGAACTAGTTCCTCCTTGAGTCAGTCCTCACATTCAATCCGAACTTGAAAAGAACTAGTTCCTTCGTAAGTGAGGATCTTTTCTTCTTTTTTTTTTTAAATTACTTCTAATACGTTAAATTACTTCTAATACGTTACGGACTAGCACATAAATTAGGACTGCTAATTAAAACAATTCTGAAGTCGTTTTTGCTGGAACCTCTGAATAAGTTCAACTGATACATTCTAAGTCTAGAACCATTCAGATGCTTTAAAAGAACAATAAACTCCACTCATTCCACAATCAAAACAAGCTGAACCTTACCGAGACTTTTGTCTCAGTCTACGCAAATATTATCGTTATAAATGTTTATTCTTCGTCGCTAAACTGCATCTACTAAAGATTCTGCAGAAATTTATATTTTTAGATACATGGTATACAAAAGCATCCATAAGCTATGCAAACTATTCCAAACATAATAATGAAGTAATTTCTATGCAATTTGAAATTATCTGACATCATTCAGTGGAGATATCTTGTCTGATTATTCTGTTCATTGCTTTGAGAAAATCAGATATTCGACCCCCCCCCCCTCCACGCACATTAGAATCCTTTTGTTGTGAACGTTTGAACAATAAATTGACGACGTATAGATTTGTTGTCTGATCTGAATTATTGCAATGAGACGGTCAGAAGTAAAATTCTATACGTCTTCTAATGAGACGAATGGCTGATGCTAAAAAGTTAAAACTTGCAAAGATATATTTTAAAAAAATATCACGACACTATAAATTTAAAAAACAATATGTAATGCGATCCACACATTTCTCAACCCAATCATAGAAAGAGACAGCATGTGTAGGGATGATTGAAAATGTCCTCTTTTGGTAGAATTAAGAGTATCTGGAAAAGCCTAGGGGTAGGTCATGTATGGAAATCGAACGACATCCAAAACGATAGACCAACGTTGACATAATAGGCAACAAAGGCCAAGATATTTTGAAAGTCGATTTCTGCTAAAAAGAGAAGTGGAATAGAAAATACTACTACTGTTGTGGTCACCAATAGCAATGGTCACAGCGGCTGACAAAAGTATCAAACCTATTGAGGCCATTCGTTGCTGTCAATTTTATGTTATCCCGAACGGTTATGGTATTGACAATGATTTAGGTACTGAAACACCCCATCCCAGACTTAACAACTTGGTTGCAAATTAGACGCTCAGTTTCTTTTCAGGGAAAATGGTTGGGGTGGCTCTAGTAAACACAATGTAAATATTATTATTAATTACCTCGACCCTGACATCTCCACTCTACTTCATCTGTCCAGCTATTTTCATTTCATTTTCACCGAACAAAATTTAAAAAAAAAAAACTACTCCTTTCATCCTGTCAGACTTCCACTCAGTTTAACGCTTAAAAATAGAAGAAACGTGAGGATGAGAAATTCCACGGACAAATTCATTTTGCTAATAGACGTAATTAATTGCAAGGGTCGATGGAGAGCTTGTTAGCATAGTTGGTTTATTGGCCTTGACTTCAACCCCTACCCCGTTGGGCTGGGTTTTTAACGTTAAGAGAGCAGCAGTCGCAGAATAGAACTTATCACTTGCAGTACAGATCAAAGAAAATGGAATATTTATAACAAGCAGTTTGATTTCAAGCTAACAACCCTCAAAGATAAAGGGTAGATGACGAAGAAAAAGGACTATTCTTCTAAAGTAATTCGCCTTTTTTGTTCATTTTCAACGAAGTTATTGTGACTACAACGTGGCTCATTTCGCCAGGTGCTTATATACCTACTCGAAGGTATATTCCTGAACTTGGGGATTATATTTACCGAACTCTTGTGAACACACGGTTTCTGGCAACTCCAAACAATTTTATTTAAATTTGAATTCAGTTTGGCGATGGCAAAGGGTTTTCTTTTCCTTTGCCAGGATATATATGCAAACACACTTTAAGGTGGTGTTGTAAAGTAAAAATCAAACCTTCTAGTGTGAAAATAAAGTAGAATTTATTCGATTGATTTCGAGTATTTTAACCATTTTTTGGTGTTTACGAAAGGACTAAGTAAAGTACGTAGTCGTGTTTTAATGGTTTTGGGATCAAACTGAAATGTACATAGGTAGAAAAATGTAAAATATTGTAGAAGTCTGCATGTATCCTTCGAATAAAGCTGTATCGTGTTCGATGGAAGCGAAAATACTGTTATAGGGGCTTATTTCAGTCGTTAGTGCTTTTGATGGGGATCAGGGTAAAATATTGAGCGTTTTACTGTAAAACTATTTTTCTTAAAATATTCTGAAGTGGCTTACATTTTCAAACTTTCTAGGTCACTTTTAAAGATGTGGTGTAATTGAATAATTAAATTAGTGTCTTTTTTAATACTATGAAAATGAATTAGTAATTTAATATCTGGACGTGGTAGGTATATCAAAAATAGGGCTGACAAAAATCTCTTGAAAAAATAAACCCTAATTTTTCTGGGAAGATCCAAGTGATCCCTTTTTGCTTCGGCAAGTTTATGATAATATTTTACTTTATATTCAACATTTTAAAAACAAATTGCTACTGTGATATTTTGCACTTTTAGATTAAAAATATAGTTCAGTTCACGCAAACAAGTTTAAAACGCATATCACAGTTTTAGAGCTATTACATTCAACTCCCTTTAGCAGATCGATTGTGTGAACTCCTTTAAATGTTGCTCTTAGGTCTGATAAAATATCAAACAAGTTTTCACATACAAGTGCATTTTAAGTACTCGTCTAAAAGTTCCTTTGAGTTTCCTTGCTACTTAACCCCTAAAAGAGTGTGAAAAGCTTATACCTATATACGTTTTCACGAATTCCGACATTTCTCTTAGATGTTATACGATATCGGGTTGGCTTATACTTCGACTAACTTTTTATACAAACCATTAAATCAAAATTTCAGTATTTGTAAATGATCAACTCCAGAGGTGTAAAGAAGTTTCATACGTTTTCACGAATTTCGACATATGTATCTCTTAGTTTATGTGTGGAATGGTGAAAAATAAAACCATAATTGGAGTCTGAAAAGTATGTGACGTGTCGATATTTCTGTCCTCGATATAAACAGCTTTCCGAACTTTGTTCTAAAAAATAATAAAGACCAGATTTTATAAATATAAGAAGTTTTTAACTAACCAACTTCCTGGCTTTCGGGATACTAAGGATTTGCGTTTAAAAAAATAGAAAAAACTGCAAAAAAGAATTTTTTTTTAGGGACATTAAAAAATTTACAATTAACACTCAAGACTGTACTTTTTCGTCATTTCCCGGAACAATTTCTACAAACTTAAAAGTTAGTCGTACAAAGTGTGGTCAAATGGAGGCAGTAGGTTCTTTAAGTTTTTACCGAGCAAAGTCCTTTACAACTGAGGGTGTCCAAAATTCAAGCGCATACAAGAATCGTAATTGGAGTTTTATTGCAATTCGGTAGCCTTGTCCGATTGGAGCGGGCAGAAAACAATCCAATAAAATCCCTACGAAAACAGATCGAATTTATTCCGATTACTCCAGGGGTTTTTGTTGTGGTAGTAACCCCATAGATTTTTAGTTAATTGGATGCGCATGAATGATTTCGAATGTGGGTGGTCAAGGTTGGGGTTGGAGTAGCTAATAAATAATTTTTTTTTGGGACTTCCGACTTAAGGGTGTTTGGTTTTCTTTTCATCAAGTAGATTTTATGTGATTTCTTCGGATATTTGGCACTAGAAGACGTGTAGTCGAATCGTTACTAGTCCAAAGAAAATTACCCAGTGAATTTATTAGGGCTAATTTGGTTTGGGTGTTACTTTTTATGTCACAAAACGGTCAGTGTGAGCAATTTGCGAGGGCATTACGGCGCCTTACTTACTTATTACTGATAATGCGTTCGGCGTTGTAACTACGACAGTAAAACATCTATAACTCATTCGTTTTGAACAATTTAAGCTTTAATTGGATCGGAGTTATTTGAACATTCGTCTCATCGAACCAGCAGCATTCATCCCCTTTTATATTTCTTTTAAAGGCAACAAATTGTACGTGAAAGCCAGTCCTAATCCGTAAGGTATAAGAGATAAATGTAGAGAGGGAAAGGTTGAAGAAATACTGCTTTTATTAGAAATATAAATTTTATTGTATTTATCTACTTCTAAAACTATTTAGCATATTTGTGATACATAATTTGTTGAAAAAAATATTGTTATTTATTTTTAAGCACGGAATTTTATAGGTATCGCTCCAAAGAAAGAAAATTAGATAGACAGATAGATTTATTTAAATTCATTAAGTTGTATAATAACAGGTAAAAATAAATAGTTCAGTGATTTTATTTTTATCTTTACAGATGCAATTTGAAAAAAAATAAATACTACATCTTCATGATCTGAAGTTTGAACCATCTGAAAACGTGTTCTTAGCACTATGATATGGACGTTACTTAAGGGTAATAATATTTTGGAAAAATCAATTTTTTTTTCTTTGCTTAAAAAATTGTTTGAACCTTGGAGAATATGGGGAAAAAAATTTAAAACATGAAAATGAATTTTATCCTGGAATTTCGAGCTCTTTACCGAGCTCGTCAGGCTCCGACTACCTGTGTCGCATCAGGTAGGTATCCATCTGAGAAGATACTGCCTAATGACTTACCTGTTGGTTTCTTACTTCTGGATAACACTAATAGATATCGCTAGAAAGTTTTTGAGTTCCATTGGATGTATTTTCACACAGAATTTCGTTAGAATAGCGTCAGCTCATGTAAAAAAGGAGAAACCCGTTGGGACCTCATTCCCCTTGACCTCTCAAAAAAAGTGCTCTCGGCGTTGACAGGATAACTCATGACTGGTTCATCCAAAATTAAAAAAAAAAAAAATTTTCCGTTAGTACATGCATAGAGCTCGTGCTTGAAAGAAGGAAAGAAAAGAAATTTGAAATTTGAATTTTTGGCGGAGCTGTGAACAAAAAATCCCATCTATTGGTAAAATTTTCACCATATATTGCCTCGTAAAATTAAGTTGTAATAAAGATTAAAAAAAATCCTTCGTTCAAGCACTAGATAATGTTATTTTGAAGAAGTGTGCAAAATTTGAACAAGGTCCGTTCATAACTTTTCGAGAAATCGTGTCCAACGACTTCAAAAATAGAGTTTCAAGAAAAACGCGATTAAAGTTTAAAGTTGAGGCTGAGGGATCGGACCGATGGGCGGAACTTCCGAAGGCTCCATCTCTTAGAATTTTACTCAGATCGATTTAAAGTTTTTGGAGAATATTCTAGACATGTTGTATTATTTAATAAAACAAAAAACAAAAAATCCATTTTTAGAAATTTCCAAACCCACCTAACAAAAAAGGCGCGCTCCACCATTAAATCGTCGAGGAAAAAGATTGAACAGGAATATTCCAACTTAGAAGGACAGCTTTATGGTCCTGGAGTTGCAGATTAATGATGAAAAATTTTAAAAGTAGTATTATTTATTTGTTCATGTCTGTAACACATTTTAAAACTTTGAACGCGTTTTTCTCGAAACGCGATTTTCGAAATCGACACGCAGCATAACTCGAACTATTTTTATTCTTTTCATTCCAATTTCTTACCATATCTTCAAAATAATATTCCGAAGAGAAACACGTACGGGATTTGCGATAAGTAGATTTAAAAAATAGTTATTAGCAAGTAAGTAAGTTTTTTTTTCTTTGTGCTAGGTTCAAATTTACGTAAGTTAAACTGCGTGCCGCAAAGTCCCTAAAATTTAACATGCCTCGGGAAAATGGCTGTAGTGCCGCCATTTTGTAAAATTTTTCATTAATTTTTTTTATTTTATACTTAAATATATGGTTATTAACTTCCCAAAATATAATTAGTCTATTTCTTTTCCTTTCATTAAAAAAAATTGTCGAAAAAGAGCCTTTTTTTGGACTGTTACAGTGGTGCTGCCACTTAAGGGAATAGAGTGGCAATCATTAATACATGAACTTCATCTTTTCTCTTTTTCTCTAAAGTTCAACGTGTCCTCGATTTGTCGCGAGTTTGGATAAACACAAGTACAATTTTTTTAAGGACTTTTGTATGGTAGCTACTAACATCAATACGTAGATTTTGGATGTCTTTAGTGCTGAAAAGTGTTGAAGTTATGAAACATTTTAGAGCGCAAAATTTAAATTCGAAGCCTTAGGGACTCCCAAGTAATAGTGCACTAAGTGTAAGTATTTCATAGAATAACCATTTCACCAACTTGACTTTACTTTTATTAAAAACATATTCATATAAAATAAGGACTTAGTTTTATGCAAATTGTTTAGGAAGATAACAACAACTAATTTTCAAAGACTTTCGAAAAGAGAATCTGTTGCTTGCAATTATTGCAAGATGATCCATGCAAAATCCTTTCAAATTCCATTTTTAAAAATAGCACAACGAGCGGATTCTTTCCGAGATCACAAGCTTAGGGCTTTTATAAAAATAAAAAATGAACGAATTCGCCAAATAAAAATCTATCCGTGTCATCCTTGCTACCTAATCACTAGCGATACAAAGTGAATTAAATATAATACATAGTTTAATTGAGGGAACGTGTGTGTGATATTTATTCAGTTTTGCTTTGATTATCGCCGGATAACGCCGGCATTTCTCAAGGTAGCCACACAATGGTCCTATTGTTTTTCATTTTATTTAAGAAATAGAATTGGGGCAGATTTAAGGCATGTATACAATGTATTGGAAACAGCGTTGTGTTCACCCAATGGCCTTAATTAAGTTTGGCTCTCCTGTGTAAGCATACCGATTTTTAAGTTAATTCTGTCACAGAAAATTGTCGCATATGGAAACCCAGCTTCAATCGAAAACAAGTGATTTCAAAATCACGTTGAACTGTTCACACTGTTTATAACGTCGGTTTCTTTTGAGCGCTGCAATTCACTTGGATGAAAAGTGGTGAAAGTTGCAAGTATGTACATACAAAAAAATTTAAAACTGAAGAATCATTCCACTTTACTCGCTTTTATCTGAATACCGTATGTAATATGAAATAATATTTCCATCACCACACTTCAAAGGTGTGGTATGTGGGGTTGTGATATGTTCATCCTTCTTCGATTAGACATTAGTGTTCATCCGTTGTGATCGCTAATTCCAAAGGTAACGATGCGTGAAAATGGAAACGTCAAAAATGTGCTGAACTCAGCTGGCAGCCTTTTGCTGACATGAGCATTCACAATAAAATACAATTTAGTTCCCAATTGAAATGGAATTGCTTTTCTTGTCGTGATTTTCGTTTAGGAAATTACTTGATTTCAATCAGGATTTCCATCAAATGATTCAACTAGTTGTTCAATAAATTGTAATTCAGATTTTCATAAGTCTTGGGATTTAATGCCATAATTCAGTCGAATTGCGCATAAGCGGATATAAATGGGTAATTTCTTAAACAATTCTTTAAATTAACTCCAAGATGTTAAGCGATTATTTCATTTATGAACTGGGTAATTGCTAACTGATTCTATTGCCCTTTTATTTTCCTCCCTGCATACCAACAAAACCTTCTTTTCGTACTTCATAAAACCCGAATGGAAAAGTTTAACAAAAAAAAATAATGGGAACCATTCAATAGCGAATTACTTCTCCGTCGAAAGAGTGTTCATGTGGAAATCGGATCAATTCATTAAAACCCTCAGCAGTTTTTCCCTTGCGAAATGGCCTCTATTATATCGTCCATAAAAACTGTACAAATCGCCCATACCCCGACCGATACATACATATGTAAGTGTAATTTCTTCTACTAAAGTTGTATGAGAAGAATTTCGACAATTCTCAAGAAGTTGGTCATTTCTTCTACAATTGGTAATCTTCTACGTCTTTTATCTTGTCTGGCCTCGAGGTCAGATCTTTCTCTTATCTGGTTTTTTTTTCGGCTGAGAAGGGGCGGTTTGACCTCTACATTTTCTGTTCAAAGCGACGAACAAATGAACATTTTCCTTTCATTCGGGGGAAAACTTTCAATTTTCTATCTCGATTGTAGCTTGTTCGGATCGAATATCCCAAAACGATAAGTAGAGCGGAGAAGGTGCTTAAAGAAGGGCTTCTTTTGTCCTTGTTGTGCCTCATATTACTTATGTTCCTTTTAAAATTCCTTTGAAACGAGACCAACGGGGTTTCCCCCGGTACTCGTAGGACTCTAACTGGTAGTGCCTTTTATCATAAATTACCGGCATAATAAAGACTGGATGCTTCTCGTGTTGTAGAGTTACGACTCAGGTGCTCCGGGGAAAAGACAAAAAATTGTGATATCGAATAGGATTGATCCCGTCATACAACATCTTCCAGTTAAGCTTGCTTGCCATAATCCTTTATACAGAAATCCGAAGTTTTGCGTAACATACCCGTACCCCATAATAACACAACATTATAATCTTCATAATCAATACGAGAGTAGCTTAATCCTTGAAATACCTTTCATGTCTAATTTCCCATGTGACTATTTATATAATACTTACCTAATCAACTCGAAATCGTGTCCCATCACCATCCCGTACTCCTGCACTGTCCTTTCCATTAGGACATCTAATAGGATGACATAGGTCAGAAATGAAAAGGAATTTATCCCAAAATATCAAACGTATAAAACTCTACGGATGTGATTTAGATTTCCACATGATTGGAATTCACCTGAGGTTATTTAGGTCCATACCATACACTAGGTATTACAAGTGGACTTTCCTACTTTTCGAAATCGATCAGTCGTCCTTATGAGGAAGGAATTTCGATGGGGTCTGTAAGCCTCCACAAGATTCATAACAAATGCTCCGCTGTGCGGATTAAGGGGTGGTCGTCAGGATAACGAAAGTCTAAATAATGCGACAACAGCTCTTCAACTTTGTCGGCTTTTCAAGTTGGGATCAACTTGATAAGTAACGGAAAAAAAACGGAAAACTGGAAAATGGAAAATAAAAAATTTCAAGAAACGAAATTCAAACTTACTTCCTTGTTCGCTTTTTTTTGTAATAAATTCAAAGGTAAATATTTCCTTTCGTTTTGTATAAATCTCAATTTTACGTAGATATTACTTTTGGGGGTGAGGTGATGAAAAAGGTCGAAAGTTTTAAATTTCTTTTTGATTCGGCAGCAGGACACGACCTAATGGATACGTAGGTTTTTCTTTTCGAAGGCAGTCGACGATGGTAGGTAAAATTCTTGAGTATTCCTTTCTTTTTTCATTTTACTTTATTAGTAATAATACAGTATTGTTATTGATTTTCAAAAAAAAAAATTTGCTGACCTCAAAATTTTTTTGTGTACATTTCATGACTAGTAGACACGGAAAAAGCAATAAAACTTAACAAATATCTGTAGTTATACTAGGAGAGTAGATTGAAACAAAATTTTTGGGTGGTGGTAGTGGCGTACGGGGGTGGGGGTTGAAATACTTAACATTACGATATCTCCCAAACCAGTGGAATCAGAAAAACAAAATTCGGTTTGGATATAAAGCTTGATAAATCAAGATTGCTCAAAGTAAAATCTTTGAAGGGGGCGGGGGAGTACGTAAGTGGAGGGGATAACAATTTTTCAAAAATAACACGTTTCATATCTCAATAACAGTGTAAGATGGATGCTTCAAATTTTTACCAGAAGTAGGCCTAATAGAACCCTAGTAGGGAAAAAAAGTTTGAGGGTGTGGGTATAGAGGGTGAGGGTGGAGAAGGGTGAGAAAGAAAAAGTTCCGATGCTTATATCTTAAGAATTTATAATAATCGGAAGCTGAAACTTGGTATTTAGATAAAGCTATAGTAGTGGCATGGTGGAAAAATAAATTTTTTTTAGGTGTAGCATGGTACGAGGGTGGGGGTGTTTTTCCTAACTTTAGAACGGCTTATGCTAGGAAGTTGAAACTCGGTACGTATATGTAAATTAACTAGAAAAGTAATTCTGATAAAAAAAACATTCGAATATTCATTAGCGTTTAGAAGGGGGGGTTAAAAAAAAATATCAGTTAATATAAAATGAATATATTTTCACGATTTTCGTCATATCCACAAGGTCTTTCGAAATATTGAATTCATTTTTATTCTACGGATTCTTCATATGAATACCTAGAGTGTGTTTTCAAGATTTTTTGAAATTCGACCCCTAAGAGGGTGTAAACTGGTTGTATACTTTTCCATGAATTCCAATAAGTTGCTCAGGTCTGATCAGATATCGAATATCTTTTCACTTCCCCAGGCTTGTTTAATAATCACCTATTTTTAAGTTTTTTTTTTTTCAACCTCTAGACCGCATCCCGGAATATGACCCAATTATTTAATTCATATGTTACACCCTTTTCTAACCGCTTCCCGAACTTTTTGTTAGGTTTTCAGTCACATAGTAACATACACCGCATCCCCGAATTGAACGCGTTCTGAACTTCTGCCGGAAAAATAATAAAGTTGCGCCCAGACTGTTGGCAGATTTTTTCAGAAGCAATGGAAGGAATACTGGTATGGTAAGTGAAATTAATAATGCGTGTTTCGTAAAGTAGACGTACATATGTTTAAGTACAACTAGACAAGAACCACCATACTCTAGATGAAATGGTGGATATTGTTGTGCTTATTAAGGTGGAATGATAGTAAAGGTTATGCACACGACGCAATAGTATAAGCGCATCAAATTACGGTACCAATTATTGTGAGCGCGTTGAATCACTTGACATAATACTAAAATGTATTGTTCGCAGCCTCCGAAGGTGTTGTCACGGTTTGTTTACTATAAAACCATTCAACCATTCATTTCAGATACTTTAGTCTGTGCAACAATTAATCAGTTTGCGAATACAAAATTTAAAAAGCATTATTGAGAAGTATTAGGGGCTTCAAGGACTTTTGTATGGGAGATATTCGAAGGAGTGGTGAAATTTTCCTCATTATCGAACCCGATATTCACAGTTTTCTTGAAGTGTGGACACATTTGGCTACCTCCCTCGACAGGTTTTCGAGTCATGTTAGATTGCAGAAGATGAATGCACAATTTATTCAATGATTTTTGTATGACCTAACAGGAGTTTCCATTCTCGCGAAATTACAATTTTGGTATGGGCTTTCCGAGTTGTTTAGTACCAGTAGTACGAGAATTTCTGTAGTACATCAAAAATGTAGATAAATAGTTGTAACGAAAATCAATATAAATGTGGACCTAATAAGGCGCACAAACTATGACCAGTCAGAGCTCCCATTGGGGCTCTCTTTTTTCCGAATGTTTTGGCATGAAAAGCTTTGAATGCTTGTTGCCCGATGCTGGGACTTCCCAGTAAATGGTATTTTTAGATTTTTACCACATTCGGTTGTTCATACTGACTGTGCTTAATGGTATCCTACAGAATTGATATGGTCCAATGAACGTTACTGCATGCGTATGCCACTAATAAACAATCAGATACAAACTATTATATCTTCCATCAGAGGCCCATTAGAAAATTGGACATTTAAAAAAGGGTTCAAAATAGAAAATGAGCTTCCAAAATTTTGAACTAACCATAGTCTGAAATTTCAAGTATTCTTAGATATCTTAGAGTATCTTGATTCTAAGGATTAATATTGGGAAGATTAGAAGCTATAGGAAGGCTTTGACTTATTCTTCTCATCCGACATTTAAACAATTCTAGGAGCAGTTTTGAACCCAAATACGTCTTTTTTTTATTCAAGTAAGAAAAAGTTGCACTCAGAGACTCGTCAGACTATTGCATTGGCTAAAATGAAATTCTGTCATACAAATTTCAATTTTATTTGCGAAAGTTACTCCATTGGAAGGAACTGCATTCCCCAAACAACTTCGTCTTCCTCTCAAATTGCAACATTTCTCTCACAGTTACAGCAAAAGATTTTCCACCTACTTTTCACAATAATCTAGTACTTTATCTTCATCCCTTTGCCATTTCTTCGAATTGTTCTCTACAGGACACTCACGATGTAAAGAAAACTTCTAGACGGAAAAATTGCAATAAATTTTCATTTACCATCCTGATGAAATGTAAACCTGTAAGGAAAGTGAAAAATGCACGTAGAACATGGAGAGGTGGGTGGATTATTGGATACAATGAAAAACCGGAACAAGAGGGCGATACTCAAAAGGCACCCTCCTACAGAATAATCGAAAAAAGATTACCTACCTTTCCGGACAAAAAAAAAACGACTATGTTATTTTGTTTTCATGAAATATTCAACGAAAACGAGTGGATAAGATGGTGAAAATTTTAAAGCAGAATGGGTCGGGTAGAGCTCTACTTTTTTCTAAGGAAATTATTGATATAAAAATTGTATTAAAGCAGTTGCCAGGTTTCTATCAACCGAAATCAGGGGTGGAAAAAGTTTACCTTAATCCACTAGTTTGAAAATATTTAAAGGTTATCAAAGTGTTCACTACAAACACATTTTATACGAAACAGAGAGTGTTAGAAGTTATAGGGAATTTTTTGGAGGTAAAATGGGACAGTTTTGAGCAAAATGACCATCCCAATTTTTCCTTCAACTTTAAGCTTATTATATTTTTGATCCATCATAGTAACTCCTAAATTCAGCTCAACTCGATGCCAGTGATTATACGTGCAATTGGAAAATTTGCCATCAAATCTTGCAATTATATCCAGTTAATGATTCATCTAGGAATCGTTAGTGAATTCGTTTACACTTAGGTGAACCGTGTGTGATTCATTTGCGATGTTGTTTTTTTGTTGGTGAAAAAAAATCTTAAAATACAATCAGTTAAAAACAAAACAGGTAAAACAGTACTATTTCCCCCAAATAAAGTATGTATGTATGTTAAATTCCATGGGTATTTTGTTATGATACAAATTATTGAATTTTATTTTATTAAGAAGCCTTATTACGCCCTTTTATGAAAATATTCAACTGAAATTTCCTTTACTTTTCCTTCGATTTGCACTTAATATATATATACTCGAACATTAAGGGGTCAACGGCAATCCTATTTAATAACGTTCAGCTACGGATTATCCTCTCGGCACATTCTTTAGCTTTCAAACGTAAGTACGCCATAATTTCTGTTGATTATCTTCGTGGAACCGCAGAATAACTACTAGCAAAATTTTCACAAATATAAACCAGAATTTATCGTGAAAATTTTACAGTCCTGGTGAAGAGCCTTGCTAGACACCAGGGTTGCCAGTTTACGATTACAGGGGTGATAAGGTGAGGAAAATTGTTGTTTTTGTTTATCTTCTAACCGATAGATACCTTACCTTTATCATTTCTTTTTCAGAACACTGGATTTCCATAATCTCGTTCATCATCATCATCTCGTCGTGCGTGTAACCCTTTTATTTTTATAGTGGAAAGAACATCCTTCTTTTTTGGTATGCGGGGGTGGATAATAGGGAAAGAAGTATTCGAACGATTCTTTCCAGGATAAACCAATAAAAATACTTGAGACACTGTGGGCACTTATCATGTCAACATACTTTGCCCATATACGAGGCAGTGTACATCTTTACAGCATGCGTGGTAAGGCCGAGTCCTTGCTTACGAGGAAATTGCTGGAAAGGAAATTAAATTAAAGTCCGGTACAACGAGTCCCGGAATATTGCAAAGAATTTTGTCGACATAAGGGTGTTCGCTCAACAACCGTTGAGCACATAGAAAAGGGTTCAAGTTGAATTCGGAACGGGCAGAGAATAAGTTCAATTTATTGTCGAGTTTATTATTGAGTGGAGAATTTTCCGTAATTAGACAGGCACTTAAGGAGGAATTGATGTTTACAAAGGATCACAAAATGATGTGGAAAAAATGTGTCAATGGTCTGGGCGAAACTTTATTATTTTTCGGGTCAAAGTAGGGGAGCGGTCAAAGTGGGAGTATATCATTAGTTGTTTCAAGATTATGGCTTGCTCTTAAAAAAAAAATATTTAAAATAGAAATAACCAATTTCGTATCTCATCAGTACTAAAGAATGACAAAATTGTGAAAATATATGCAAACTCTTGGAAGTTGAATATCGAAAAATGCCTAAATAGGGTTGGAGGCGATTACATAAAAAGTTTGTAGATATGGAAGTATAATGCGAGCTAGTACCTCATAAATCCTATGAAATAAATATGTCGAAGCTTTTAAAATACATACAACCCCCTTTACACCCCTTTGGATTGTATATCTAAAAATACTTAAATTGACTTTTTGGCTCTTATATAGGAAATCTTGAAAGTAAAAATTAATTCGTTATATGTATGTATCATCTAATTTAAGCAATAAGTAGGAATCTCTGAAACATATGCAACTTTTCAAAATCCACTTGGGGGTTGAATATCCAAAAATCCTGAGAAGGGTTAATAGATTAATATGAAGACAGCACGAGAAAGTAAAAATCAATTCAATTTCTTATTAAGTCTAAAAGAAATTGCGGAATTCGTAAAAACGACTTTATCCCTCTTAGAGGCTAAAAAAGTAAAAAACTTAAAAACAACTTTTAGGTGATTATTACGAAAGTCCTTTTGAACCTCCTTAGATATAGAACTTCAAAAAAATCCTGAAAACGCTTTCTAGGTATTTACCATTCCTACAGAATTTTTGTATGGCAACTACATTAAGGACTTATGCGATATCTATCATACTAATAAGTTCAGCTGCAACTATCATAAAATCAATGTATTGTGATCGAGCTGAAATGGCCAAAAAAATTTGCTACACTGAAATTTTGTATTTTCACCGTTTTAGGACTAGTAAACCCCAAAAAAGCAAAAGAAAGAAAATGTTCGTCTGTACGCCGTACGCAAAATCGTTTGAAGGTGCGTAGCTCCCCAACCCGTTGAAGTATTATCATGAAATTTTTATGGTGGGTACATTTCGACTGATTTACAGGGGTGGTGATATGAGGGGTAGGAGAAGGGAGCCTTTTAGATGAAAAATTTTGGTTTCTAGATCTCAGCAGCCGCTTACTTTAGTTAGGAGACTGAAACTTGGAATTTTTATAGAGCTTCGATAGAGGACCCATTTGCAAAAAAATTGCTAATCTGGGTGAAGGGGTGTTGGAGTGGTGTGAAAAATAATGCGCTAAAAAGCCGATATCGACACATTCTTAAATACATATCTCCTAAATCATTAATGTCACAAAATTGAAACTTAATGAGTATCTGTAGAAACACTAGGAGAATAGATCGAAACAAATTTTTGGGTGAAGTCAGTGGCGTACGAGGGTGGGGATGAAATTTTTAGGTTACGATATCTCACGAACCAATTGCACTAGAAAAATAAAATTTTGTTTGTAAGTAAAGGATGATAAATGAAGTCTGCTGAAAGTAAATTTTTTTTATGTGGCTTTAGAGTATGAAAGTGGGGGGGGATAAGAATTTTTCTAAAAATTCACTTCTCATATCTCAAGAACAGTGTAAGATAGATGCATTAAAATTTTTACCAAACGTAGGGCTAATAGAACCCTAGCAGAAACAAAAATTTTGAGGATGCGGGTGTAGAAGGTGAGAGTGGAGAGGGTGAAATAGAAAAGGTTCTGATTTTTATATCTCGAAAGCCCATAACGACATAAACAGGCATATTCAGCACCTGACTCACAAGTCACAAAGTAGGTGGAGAGTCACAATCTTGTATTAATTTTGAATTAATTGTGACTTTTCACCTACTTTGTGAATTGTGACTCTGGTTCTCAATAGGCCTGAAAAAAAAAATTTATTTTATCATTAATTATTAATAATACAGTATTTATTTGATTTCTCATTTTCAGCAATTTTCTTTTTATCTTTTTTTCAGTTTTGGCAGTGCCAATAAATATACAAATTGCAAAATAGCACTGAATTTGAAAACGTAAAAAGTCAAAATCAGGAAAGATCCAATATAGAATAAAAATGTATTTGATTGAAACCCCAGGGTTGCCGTAAGAAATTCGTTATGTTATTTTGTTGCACACTGAATTGACGTTCAAACCGTTAATAAATTAAGAAAAACACCGACTAACAATTTACTTTGTTTCTGGAAAAAGTTAGAATCATATATGATTATTAGAAATATCACACAGAGTTTTTTTTATCAGTGAAAACCTTGTAATAGAGACATTTTATCAAAAAGTTCCAATGACTGTAAAAGTGCCAACCACTACACAGTTTACCCTATTGTCAATTATCTTGCCTGCAACTGGAACTAAATTAAATTTCAATCTTTAACGCTAAATTTGAAAAGACTCCTCACCCCTAACGCAAGGATATGTCCTTAGAAGGGGGAGTAGTGCAATCACATACGTAGACTAAGACTATTTAAATTTGAATAAATAAACCATTTATTAAAAAAAAATCGAGTTGTGTATAAAATTGATGTGAATGCGAATAATAAAACGTAAGTATTTCCATAGATTTTAAACAAATTGAGTATATCTTGAAATTCTGGAAAACTTCAAGCTTGCAACAACATAATTATTGTCGTAATAAATTGTAATTGTTTTTTCATCAGTGAAAACATAAGAGGCCTTTCTACTGAAGTTTGAGGAATGCCAGCACGAGTCAAAATTAAAGTGGTCTTCAAGACTTTATCAAAATCCCTTAACTTTTTGCTATATTTATTCTCCATGAAAATATAACATCTTAGAACAACAATGTCAATGTTGTACTTGAGGTTTAACTCGATTCTATTTCGGGACACACTAAGATGCAGTCCTGCATTTTGTTTGCATAGTTCGAACGGATCATTCAACTCGGAACCTTTCGGGAATAATTCCGGTTGGGTTTTCTTTCGAAAACAATGTCAACCTTAATTCAAAAGTGATTTGATTAAAACCGTATTACGTGCCCGGAACAAGGATACCGGAGATCCAGCTTCTTCGTCCCTCATCGTATCGACCATGCAGACACATTTTATCTTCAATCCCCGTGATAATCGCTTGAAAGTGCATCACTTTCCGTGACACTCCTAGCTCAATCTTCGTCCTTTTTCCCTTCTTGCTTTGTGGCACAAGTAATTAAATTTACTTGGAAACTTTATTAATATCGGGGTGAACCGAAGACAAACAATTTGCCGGATGAGGAGGCTCCTTGAAAGTTGGTCTGCATTTGAGCAAAGTTCCGGCTATTGGTCATTGGAAAATCTGTTGCTTTTTCATTTTTATAGCGCAAACATTTATTGCTGTGTTCTAGTTCTATATGTTCCGGAAATGATTTTTCCTAGACGGACAGGTGCCCTGGCTACTCTGAACGTAACTAGGATGTACCTTTTGCTATCTATAGATTGTTCGAAGCCGGAGCGATGATAAGCTAGGAACGATGGAAATTTTATGAGATTTCCTTTTATTAATACTAAAGGCGACTTTACGAGCCACGGTTGATTTTAATACGATGAATTTCCTGTGCAAAGCTTGCGGTGGAAATTCTATTCGCTTCAGATGTTAGATAATTTAAAATTTTCGTTTCTTTTAGAAAAAATTTTATGGGAATATGTAGAATGCCAGAATAATTCCTTGAAAAATAAGAAAAATCCTTTAAAATCCGATTTTAAAAAAATTTAAACATGGTTCCTTAAAATTAAATTAAATGAAGAAAGTTTCTATTTGTCATTTCCAAATTTATTTCTTAATACTTGTTTATAATTTTAATAATTCTTTTAATATTTTGTAATTGTTAATAATTTTGCAATTGTGTAATATTGTCGTATGAATATTATATAGTATTTGAATATTTATATGAGTTGTTGCTTACCGACCTTTAAAGATCTTGAGATAATCTGGTCACCATTGGATTCTGCAAGAAGGCTCTTGGTTTTTTACGCGCTAGGAGATTTATTATTGTTTAGCTTTATTATTTTAATAATAATGTAAATTGCTAGCCTGCAAATTTGCTTAACGTTTCTTATCTAGTAGACACCAAAAAACCAAAAAACAATTTCAGTCCGTCCGTACGCCATGCCATCCGCCGTAACCAAAACAGCTTGAGGGCTCGTAACTTCAAAACCCTTGGAGCTATTAACTTAATTTTTTTTGTGGGCGGACTTAGTATTTTTTGTTTATACAGGTAGGTCTCCTACAACGCGGTAGATACGTTCCAAGAAAATGCCGCGTTGTAAGAAATCGCGTTGTAGGAAATCGCGTTGTAGGAGATATGAAAATATAAAAGTTTGTATTATCTGAACCGCGTTGTAGTGAAACCGCGCTATAGAAGTACCGCGTTTAATTAATGTCCGCATTACCTGAACCGCGTTGTAGCGAAACCGCCTTGGAAAAGTACCTCGTTGTAGGAGGCCTACTTGTATTTACAAGTCGATAACTAAGTGAACCCAACAAGAAATATATAATAATAATAGTATTTGCTCATGGGTACGTGGGAGGCACGTTTGTACCCCCACGTAACCCCCTCCCCCAATAACTGCCGCTCTCCTGGGCGCACATTTTTTTTTTAAATCAGTTTGCGAGCTTGAGTTTAATTTTAATTTTGATTTAAGTGGTGGCTTGAAAAATCTTAGCTTATTTGTTCATGAGTACGTTGGGGAGGGGGGATACGTGATGGGTACGTTCGTACCACCCCGTATCCTCCCACCTAATGAACAACCACTTTTTTCAGTCTGATTACAGACTTGAATTTAATTTTAATTTAACTGGTCACTTGCAAAAACCTCAGTCTATTTGCTCATGGGTACGTTGGGGGAACCATGGAGGGGTACGTTCGTATCCCCGAAAAGCAACGTATGTCATATCATACGTGACTAAGAATCTAAAAAGATTAACATTCCAATTATCTGTCTGATAAACACTGCTATAGTTTACAATAAGAACCAATCAAATAAACAGCGGAGCAGCACAAAACCACACTACCAAACACTTCTCAAAATCCTCCTAGGCTGCTAAATGAAAATGTTCCCAAGAGAAATCTTACTTAATTCGTTCGAAAAAAAAAAGAAAATTCCAAGCACGGGTGCACATTTGCACACATTCCCACTAAAAGGACTTTTTCTTAGACGCTTGTATCCTGTCTCAAGTTCTCCGGTCTAGTGAATTATTAATGTGCAGAGATGGATATTAAGTGTAATTGTATTGTAGGCGTACATGCGACATAAGAAATTGAACTTAGTAAAAATGTTGGTGGATAAATGATTTTGTCCTGTCTTTGATAAATTTGGGCAAATAAAAAGCCTGTCTCGGCAGAACCAATATTAACTTCCGATTTAATTCTAAAGTTAAAGATGAATTACTACGGAAATGATTATGTGAAAGATTAGAATATTTGGTAATTTTTTTTTTATAAATGGTACAAATTTAAATCAAAGATGTGGTACGCTTTGTTTCTTTCGAAATACTGTTCTAGTTAATGTTGTTCAGGTTTGCCGCGAAAGAACTATTAGTTTGTCGCCCTCGGGATTTTTATTAGTAGGTCTTAAAAATATATCTTAGATACCAACACAAAAATTTATAATCCTGAAATTTTGTGTCCTCCATATGAATCTATACTCACATTGTTTTTCTATAAATCTTTTGTGAATGAAAATAATTCACTCGAGTGTGAAAATTATAAACTTTTTGTAAGTGGGAGACACGTCTCGTCAGCTAAGTACTTGAGTAATTTCCGCTATTAAACAACTGGTGGCGCTGCATTCGTTCTACATTTAATTCACCAAATTCAAAGTCATTTGCATTGTCGTGCCTTCTAATATATATTTTTTCTTCTAATATATATTTTTCATTCAAATTTCGACATACAGATGGCGCTGTTGAAGTAATCTTAGTTTGAACTACAAATTCACAGGCATAGAATTGATTACCTGTGAATTCAAATCGGGTAAAATAAATGGCAAATCACAAAATTCGCTTGTCGCAGTCGACTTTCTCACAAATTGTAACATCATGCGCCATTTTCAACTATCTTCGCGATTTCGACCTTTGCGATGGTGACAAAAATCCAAGAAACAATATTAGTCTCAGTAATCTCCGTACTTAACCAAACTCCTTTTTATTTATTTTTATTTTCGGCCCCCTGCAGTATAAGACATTGACGCCTAATTTTTTTTAATCGGTCAAAATACTTTGTTTTGAAAATTGGAGTACTGAAGCAATGATTAAAAAGACAAGGTCGGTTGTAATAAAAGATCGTTTTATTGTACTCAAATTACGGTTCGAATTAAATGGATACAAATTCTATTGTTTTGAAGTAATTCCATACGTCTAACGACTAAAGTTTACTTGAATTTATACCCTTTAACTAGTATCCAATTGAGCCCTGCAGGGAGTCATAAAATTCGAGATAGGATCTAGAGCTCATGATTTCACCCCTATCACAATACCGGCTTTGCTTTAATTCTATATGAAAATACTAAAGACAAATAATCAAAATATACAAACGACCTGTAGATTAATTCTATTTAAGATTTCCTCTCAAGGAAAATTAGAGACAAAAACAATAACGGGTCCTTTCGTCGACAAGGATGATCCCGGGGAAAACTGAAAATGCCTTTCTCTCTCTGGCTCCGTGAGATAATGGGACTCAAATGGGCCATTTATAATACAATCAAGGGAGGGAAAAGATTTCAAGCCTCCAGGTGTTTTCTGTTTAGGTTTTATGAGGTCGAAATGAAATTATTGAGCCTTTTCATCCACCCGCACTTCCTGACGTCGTAATCTTCGCGTCGCGCTCGCTTAGTATAGGCGTAGTATGGAGGTCGAAAATTAAACGAATTTCCTATGCACTGGGTTTTTTCGCGAAGGATATGTTTTGTCGAACACGAAACTGCCTTCGAGCATTTTCCGAACTGATGATGAAAGAAAGTATTCGGAAAACCCATTTCAGGAAAAGCCGGCAAAACTCGATGGAATGGGCTCTACTTTGATAAGCTTACCGGAATAATGAGCGGATTTAATATCGCTCAATAGGCTACAAAGCTACCGAACCATTCCGTCAAGGAATTTTTTTTTGTTTCACCTCAGTTTTTGGGGTGTGGGTAGTAAGTAAAGCGTTTTATTAAGTGTATAAGCTATGGAAAAGAGATTATTATTTCGGGATGGGAGCTATTAAAATCAGCATCAAACGGATTGGTATTTGGAAGAATTTGCTTTGCTCCTTTTTTTTGTAGGAAAGGTTTGTTTTCCAGAGGATTTTCATTTTGTTTGAACATAAAACAAATAACCCTTCAGTAGGGAAATATTCTGGTGCAGCTTGTAGTGGAATAAGATGGATTAAATGCTGAAGTGAAAATGAAGTCAGGGAAAATTGAGTAAGCATGTAGTTTTACTTTATTATTTTTTAACAATAAAGTATATGTTGTTATTAGATTTTTCGTGGTAAGCTACCAAAGAAGCTATTATGATTAGGAGTTAGTTATTCTTTCCGGTGTCAGTGGAGTGAAACTCCAACACGGAGTCCCCGACTGTGGACTAACCGCTATCCCTGAGGATATGACAAATTTGGAAAGAAACTTCACTGGAGAAGCCAGTTCATCATAAGATTGTGTTGGACTAGGTCCGAAGGAGCTGTTTCGTCATCGGAGGGCATAGACTCTTCAGAAGGTGTATTCTTGCCTACTAACCGAAACACCTTGACAGCTGGTGGGATCGCTGAGGTAAATTCTATATAGCCACATCCCATTCTAAATTTATTACCGAGAAGAATTTAATGGTCAAGAAAGGCGTCCTCTACCTTAGGCTAAAGGCGTGAATTTTTGAGAAGCTTTTTTTTTTTTTTTGTTGATGTGGCTATATAGAATTTACCTCAGCGATCCCACCAGCTGTCAAGGTGTTTCGGTTAGTAGGCAAGAATACACCTTCTGAAGAGTCTATGCCCTCCGATGACGAAACAGCTCCTTCGGACCTAGTCCAACACAATCTTATGATGAACTGGCTTCTCCAGTGAAGTTTCTTTCCAAATTTGTCATATCCTCAGGGATAGCGGTTAGTCCACAGTCGGGGACTCCGTGTTGGAGTTTCACTCCACTGACACCGGAAAGAATAACTAACTCCTAATAATAAAGTATATATAAAAAAAATTTGCTACCCCAAAATTTTGTATTTTCTCGTTTAGGATTAGTAGACCCAAAAAAAAAGTACGTCGTCCGTCGTCCGTTGTGTGCCGTACGCAAAACTGTTTGAAAGGGCGTAGCTCTCAAACCCCGATATTATGATGAGAAACCTTGTAGTTGTCTTAAAAGATACTAGGAAACTAAAAACAAGTTAAGAACGTTTAGGGGGATGGTGAAGTATAGGCGTTGGGGGGGGGGGGGGGGTGAACAACTTTAAATTACAATATCTGCCGACACCATTATCCCAAGAAGTTAAAATTTGGGTTCAGTATATAGAATTACCAGTGGAGTCTACTGAATGTAAAATTTTTGAGAGGGTACGTGAAACTCGGAAGTGGTGGGACAATAATTTTTCAGAAAATTACATTTTTATATCAGAAATAAAATTTTTATATCAGATATAATCTTGAAAATTTTACAGGGAACGGTAGATCTTTAGCGGAGAAAAATGTTGAGGGTGTGGGTGTAGGGAGTGATGGTGGGATGGGGTGGAAATCAAAAACTTTTAATTTTAATTTCTCGAAAGCCGCAAAAGATGGAAAGCTAAAAATTTAAAACTGTATAGGTAGAGCAGCTATATGTAGAAACATTCCAGAAATTTTTGATAAGCTTAGCAAGGTACGGGATGGGAATGGTTTTTCATATCTTAGAAATGGCTAATGCTAGAAATCTACCTATATGTAGATATGCTAATAATAATAATAATCAATGGCGCAACAGCCCAAATCGGGCCTAGGCCTTGAAGTAATGCTAGAGTTACATCATTGCGAGACCAACGGAACACTAGGAGGTGAAGTGGTCAGCTACACGCTCGTCCGTGATTATTACCCCAATTTTAACTTAGGTACTCATTTACAGCTAAGTGAACTGGCAGTCCGACACCCAATCCCATTTTCGAAAATTACTTGTCGCCAAGCAGATTCGAACCTGGTACCAGGTGCACCGAAGGCAAGTGCTCTAGCCACTAAGCCACCCAGACCACTAATAGAGTATGCTAATAGAGTAATTAAAATTTAAAAAAAAATCGGCCAAATGTAGAGTACTATGCGACTGAAAACCTAAGTAATAACCAGAGGTCTATTTGGATCGTTATTTTCTAGGACTTCTACCCATAAAATAATAAAGCTGCATCCATACTGTTGGCCAATTTTTTTTTTACAAATATTCGATATATTTAAAAAAAAAAATAAGTACTCGTTCAGGTATGTGTTTATTTGTCAAGTAAGAAATTAAATGTAAGCACCCTGATAGCCAGAATTGAGATCTTCTGTCGTCTTCTACAGAGGGAATACACTAGGGATGTTAGTCAGCACTTGATTAAGTATCTGCCACTCTATACTCTACCCTAATATAACCTAAACACTCAGTCCTAAAATGAATATGTATATAGGTATTTCCAAGGCGGTTCATGAACTCGTTTGCTATGTTCCTCTACAACTCTACTTCACCCGCAATAAGTACTTAAAATGATGCACGTGCTTACGATTTTGTCATTCAAAAACCTTACATACAGAAGTACCCACTCATCCACCTCAATTTTTATTTTCTCCGGAATAGGGAGCATCCAATCTGGTCCTTTTTGCGTTAGTAGTTAGTTCAGCTTTACATCGAAAAAATAATTTGCACTTCTTTAACGAATATATCAAAAATACTGGGTAGGTCCTTTGGCGTATTTTTCTTAGAGATTTTCACACCTTGACCTCTTCGGAATTCCAAATCCAGTCTACTCCTGAGCTAAAAGACTTGCCACGTTCATCACAAGACGTCAACCAAGAACCGTAGCAAGTGCATATTTTAAAGCTTACCTTTCTAGTCGACTAAGCAAATGTTCACCTGTATTCAGTAATTGTTGGCAGTACTTCCTGTTTAATATCCGGTATACCAGGTGATGTATTCTGAACCGGAAAATACAAATGGTGTTTTCCTTTTGATCATGGTTAATGCGTGCTCTCAAGGGTGCACAAACTATTCATGAAAATCTATCGCTTTGAGAATTCTTTGCTTTCCGTAAAACTACAAAACGTACGTTTTGTGCTCGTACAATACACAAACGATGACGCTGTGACGACAAAAGCTGAAGAAGTTCGTTTCCTTTTTTCTATTTTCTTGAGAATATTTTATTCATGTTAATGGGGTGTAAGAAAATTTCGTGGAAAACGTTGAATTTATTTAAAAATAATCGGATTAAATATGGGCTTTTTTTAAAGCCGCAATAACCTAATGTTGAGGTGAAATGAGGTGGTGAACGCGACGCTCGAGTTTTAAGCGACGCGATGCGATTGCAATTAGCGGTTAGCGCACACATCAGACGGGCGCAACGCATCGCATTTCAAAACAAAAATCCGACTGACTAGCTAACATACTCTTACATGCTACCCTGGTGACCCTTAACTCGATGAATTTCTAGTGAGAAAAACAACACTTCCCAATAATTAACTAGCAGGCGTTGAGAAACATCTGATTGGCTTCCTAACAAAGTCCAAAGAGAAAGGCGTGGAAAAATGTTCAAACTTCTGCGAAGTTCAAGATTCTTCTAGAATACTTTTCCCTTATCAGATGTGGTTCTTAACATTTCCGGAACATATTTCATTTCCCGAACATTCCATCTACATCAACGAATGCACAACAAAACTCTCTACTCAACACATGCACGGAAAAGTTCACAAAAAACACAGTTTGTATTAGAGATGGGCAAAGCAGTTCCTTTCAGTGAAGTACTTCACTCCGAGTTACTCACTTTAAGGATTTTAGCTCAGTGAAGTAGTATAGTAACTCTTCGTTCCATCGTTCCTTCGTTTCCGTTCTATCGTTTTCGTTCCCTCGTTCGCTCGTGAACTAGTTCGTTCTTTTAGTTCATTCGTATTTCAACTTAAGTGGAATGGATCATGAACAAAAAAAAAGCAGTAGATCTAGAGGATGATGACCGTAAGAGATCAGTAGATCTACAAAGAACGTATTTAGTGAAGTAGTTCCGGAACTGTGAGTTTCATCGTTCGCTCCAAACTTGACTGACCCTTTTATCACATGAACAATGGAACTGCAGGTCACCAAAAGGAGTGAGTTTACTTCACGCACTCACTTTAATGAAGTGTTCTTTTGCAACAGTTCACCGTGAACGTCCCATCTCTAGTTTGTGGAACAGTGAAGCGACGGTTAGTTCTGCTCGACAATATTTGCAAAGCGTTTTGGATTGGATTTGGTTCGAGTGATCAAGTATTATATAAAATCGTGCGATTATGATTGTTCCTTTTAGATTCAGGGTTACAGACCCAATCGCCGAAATATACAAATTGTACTTTAGTCGACCCTGATGGTAAATTTGTACAAGATCTAATGTTTTGAAATATTTGTTGGTCCGTCGCAGAAAATCTAAGCATTTAGAAGCTTCAAAAACTATATCGCATTCGCAGAAACTGGTAGTGCTCCAAAGGGTTGAAAATAGTTTAAAGGAACAAATTCTGAGTTTGAGAATGTACAAGATTATTCAAAAAGGATTTGTTTATATGACCTTTGTACAGTGCCATTTCGTCGTATAGTATGTAAAACTTTGCCGCCAGGGTTAGCTAACAGTTTACCCGAGGCATTTACAAACATAATTGTTAGCCCTGCTAAATTAGCTTTTGGGATGATCCACATCGTTTTTTTCAATTTGATCTGATCCAGTTGAAAAAAGCGCACCTAATGTATTCTTAGTCTTTCGACTATCCAGCTCGCGCCACAGGGCTTTAGCAATCCTGCAGCTTGCTAACCCCGCCCGGGGGACAAACCTCCTCCTCGACCATACCATTCGATACCGATCTCGACCTCGCTAGTTCGTTCGCTTTTTCGTTCCTTAGTATGGTATATTACTATGCCCTGGCACGCAGCCAATCTGTGCTCTGTCCTGACTACAAAGTACCTTTAGCACTTCTCGACAGCACTGAATACAGCTTAATTGTTAATATTTCGTATTTTACGTTCGACTTGAAAAACCTGAAGATATCCCTCATCCTACATACCACTCTATTATCTATTCAAAAATTAACCCAAGAGTGATAAACCCACAAGCAAAATCGCACTTGCCATATGGCAATTTCGAGCGAGTTATACAGCCCCCATTCCACCCAGATTCAACTTTATCCGACTACCCTTAAATTGTTGCTCCATCCCAGTGGGAGTATATTTCGCGGTGATTTTTTTGCTCACAGTAGCTTCGTTAAGACCATTACGCCATTACGTAGATGGACTCTAGGGTTAGTTTTTAGGTGTACATTTTTTACCCACTTCCTTATCGTTCTTGTTACTTACTTGATTGCAACCCTTTACAAACACGGACTATACTCCAAATCCCGGATCAGGATACATTTTATACCGAAATCTGGTCAACTCCCCGAGCAGCTGAGTTTTCGGCAAATCCTGGGTCTCGTCGTACATTTCTAACTTGTTGCGTCCAACCGTTATTGCGACTTGAAAGCTGCAACAAGTGTCGCTTTATCAGGGTAACCTGTTGGCCACACACACACACACTATCTCCAAGCAAAATCAGGGTGCTTTCGACCTTGCGCACCACCCAAACTCCCACCTTCTTTTCGAATTCGCCGTAAAGCTATAATATACCAATACTCACATACCGTTCTTACGAACCTCTTTTTTTAGAGCAATATAAGACCCGATTTGATTTGAAGCCCGCCAGTTTTTCCACAAAAGCCAAACAGAACTCGGATCTGTTTAGAATTTTTCCTCGAAAAATTTCGTAAAGTTCGTGAATATTCGCTTTAGCAATTAAAAAAGTTGTTGGTTATTTTTCTTCCGGGCTTCGTCCTGGCCTTTCAAAATGTCCCGGGATCAAAGGGAATTTCTTTTTTATGATTCCCGAATCGTGTCAGAAGCACTTCGAAATTTCAGTTATGACTGGATAAAAAAGGTTATAATGTTGCGAAAAAAAACTTGTTGTTTTAATAGTCCTGAAATATGGTTTTTAATGGAAAAACGAACCGAACTGGAATGGGATGAAAATAGCATAAAAAAGGAATGTTAAAAGGTGAAAATATACTCAGAGCTATAGTTTGATTATGTTTCAATAGGAAATGCAAAAAAAATCAATTGAATACCAATCAGGTTGGATGTGCGTTACAATAAAATGTTTTTATCGAGGCTGTAGATGAAAGGCACGTTTCTGTTTTATTCAATTAAAAATTTCGTTTTTTCTCATACAATACCTCGTATTTCCTCGGTGAATCAACCTGAAGTTTAATGATGTGTTGCTTCACTGTTCGCTTAGTAACAGACTTCACATGAACTTCCACTTCATTTTATTTTTATTTTTTATTTTATTTACTTTCGGAGTTCAGATAAACTTTTACCTCACAAAACAACTCTTCGGCTCATATTTCATCATTTTACCGATAATGTAATATGTGAAAACAGAGGCGAATTTACACGTTACAGGTTTCGTGTTCGTCGGGGAAAAAAAAACTTTCCTAATTAGAACTCGGGAAAGTTTGTCTTGCGGTGAGTTTAGAGATATGAAAATTGGAAAGATTTTCGTTAGACAAAATATTGAAAGTGACTGGTATGTGTTTGTTGGGCTCATATTTCGTGATATACGGAATGTGATTTGTAGTCGGTATGGTGTACTTTAGAACAAACATTTCATTTTAATCAACTCATTATGTACATATGGTCGTGTTTTATCCTCCTTAATACTTGCTTCTTAACACTCGCTTTTGAACTTCCTTCATAGATGCTTTTCAAGCAGCTCTGTACCCACCCTGATTTAAATATCTCCGAGTGCAGGAGTGCTTCTATTCAAAATACTGTTATATGACTACTATTCCTTCGACAACGCAATTAGCTAACACAATAAACTCCACATCCCGCAAACTGAAAGAGACAGGGCACGTCACTTCATTCGTTTGCTACACCTATTTTGACTTAGTCAATTCCTCTGAATAAAACTCTAGGCATTTGCATTCAATTAGCCCTCATGGATGCCTATAAAACATTTGGATCTCGAGTACATTCGGCGGCGTGTTTGAAATATACGTGAAAGGTGTATTCATCCAGTTGAATATTGTCTCTGGAAACTTCAAGTTTATTGATAATCGAATTTTAAATCTAAAGTTGTTCACATTTTGAGCTTTGAGAACACTTTCTATTCATATAAAGAATCCATAGAAAAAAATGAATTCAATATTTAGGAAGACCTAGAAGATAAGACGAAAATCGTGAAAAAATATGCATTCCATTTTCACTGATCATTTTTTTTTTTTGCCCCTCCCAATGAACGCCAATGGATATTCCATTTTTTTTAATCAAAATTACTTTTCTAGTTGATTTACTTATACATACCGAATTTCAACTTTCTAGCATAAGCCATTCTATAGTTAGCAAAAACCCCCCCGACCCTCGTACCATACTACCCCCCTAAAAAATCATATTTTTTGAACATGCTACTACTATAGTTCTGTTTAAATACCAAGTTTCAGCTTCATATCATTATAGGTTCTCAAGATATAAGTATTGGGACCCTTTTCCTTTTCACCATCCACCACCCTCACCCTCTACACCCACACCCCAAACTGTTTTCTATAACAGGGTTCTATTAGAATAGGTAACGGTAAAGATTCTTCTTCCCTTCACCTTTATCAGCAATTATTTTGCAAATGGGTCCACTATTGAAGTTCTATAGATTTCAGCTTCCTAGCATAAACGGTTGCTGAGATCAAGGAACCTACATTTTCCAACTAAAGCGCTTCCCTCCTCAAACCCTCACCCCTCAAAATGAGGTCTACCCTTTATATTTAGAAAAAAATGTATTAGCTCAAAGTGCTCGGGAACTATTATAAGTCCTCAAAAGATGGGAGTAAGACTACTGCGATAACTCAAAATACCTAAGAAATATGACGAAATTCGATAGTATGTATATACAATATGAACCTTCTGTACACTGACAATCTTTCTTAATTTCGCGATCCGATAAAAAAAAAATTTTTGTCTACAAATAAAAGTTAAAATTATATTACGGTTAATAACAAGACATTAAAACTGCTAAATAAATTTCACAAAATTATTTTCTTTCCCAATTTTCCCTGAACCTTTTTCAATATCCTTGAATAATAAAAATCGCCATGTTCGAGAGTTTCGCCATACAAACATCCTCTAGTGGAATCGAAATTTAAATATAATTCTTTTTGTTATCGATAAAAATAAATTCGTCTGTGCCCCGAACCAGAAACGTTGTTGCCACGTCGTAAAATAAGCAAATAATAAACCAAAATGCTTCTAAGTAAATTGACTCGCCCAAATAAACCCTGAAGCCGAAGTCGCCTTATATGTCAAATTCTCAGAAAATATCACCACATTTTATAAGTGTGTCTACGCGCGTGTAAGGTCTCCAATATCTTGCATTATTTATCCCACTTCTGACACCAAATTTCATTGATTTTATGTCAAGTTTTCGTGATATGCTTCGAAGAATCGAAGGACCTGTGTAATACAAATAGGTTTTGTCTTCTAGACAATTTTACCGTATTTTCTTATCATCAAGACCATAACATGTGAGCCGTATCGCGTTATTTGGAATACGAGTAGATATCGTAATTTGTAAACAACTTTAGACATTTATGAGGATACCTTTTGCACTTAGCTTTGAGAAGGGTACGATTAGAAATGTGAGCATCGAAATAATTTTGTTCTTAGCGGAAAAGCTGACTATATATAATTTATCTGGAATTTAAAAAGATACAATTTTCATTTTGCTGGAAACGTCATTTCACTTTCAGTAGATACCTATGTATGTTTTTTTAAAGGTAGGTAGGTATAAGAAGCGAAATTTTTCACTAAATTTTCTGGGAAAGAAAGAAGAAATTATGTACGAATTCGATGGACACTTCCAGTCCAGATAAATTCATTTAACTTGAATTTAAAAAATAATTTTAAGAATATTGATAAAAAATTGTAATGTACAGATACTACTTGATTTGTACTAACTATTCAATAAAATTTTGGAAACTTTCCTACAATTAGAAACTGAAAATTGCTACGCACTCGTATTATTATTCATTTGAAGATTTGCAGGATTTCAAAAGAATTGTTGTCTGATAAATTTCGTATTAATATTGAACTCTGTTTCAGATTAGAGATTACATTGAAATTGCAAAAAAATACTTTCGGTTGAATTCAAAAATGGAACGTAGTCTTTTGTGTTCAGAGAGTTAATTATATTTTTTTTTTTAACTTTTCGGGAAACAAAGTTGTGCCATGTATAGGCACATTTCTCCCTTCAGTTCCTATATAATCCCAAGGAGACCGGAAGCCAGCAATAGCGCTTGATAAAAGCCTACACCTTAGGCGAGAGACTCAAAAAATTAGGTGATGAGTATCTCAAAATCCTGAAAATAATTTTTAACGACTTCCATATCCAAATTGATGTCAAAAAAAATTGTCAGAATTCGTGAAAAAAACACAATATCGAAAAATACTTGAACTACTCCACTGACACCGGAAAGCTACAAACATTTAATCATAATGGCTTCTATGGTAGCTTACCATGAAAACATCAATTCATACTTGAATTAGTTAAGGTCAGTATTTTTAAAGTCCTAAGCAGGAAAATTTTAATTCGACATATACGTCGACATACGTGTAAATATACAATAACTACTTTACCCATCCTTGGGAATTCAATATCAAAAAATATATAAAACAGTTTCGAGGCATTTTCACAACGACCCTTCACAACTGAAATTAAGTCGATACCTTCACAGACCTAGAAGAAATGACAATAATCGTGTCAACGTGAACAAACCCCTTTTTCATGAAAATTTATTTTGGCCTATCTCCGTACACCTGTGAAAATATGTATGCAGCATTTAATTTCATATCTTCAACTAGGTAAGTCCCCGAACAAAATTTTCCTTTTTGGAGGAATGAAAGGTACAGTAAGGACTCACTCGATATCTTACATATTTATACTTTTCCATGGAACCATTCCAAAGTTAATGTGCACAAACTTTCAAGTTCGTTGCTTGAAAAGCTATCGGAAAATATTGTTGAACACGTTTCTTAAAGATTCTTTGTATGGAAGATACAAAATTTCAAGATCCTAGGTTAAGGCGTTCTTTAGTTATCGTGCTAACGGACAGGCAGACGGAAGTTTATCTTTATTGAATCAGTTCTATTTGATGAGAGGTAACATATCAAAAAATGCTGAACCCGATTCTTAATTTTATAGAATAACAATTAAAGTTAAAAAAAATAATTTTTCCCTACTTCGGTAACCCAAATGTATGTACATGTACATACCTAGATATACATATAATAAGTTTCATCTTTCTTGAGTAAAAAATTACTTAAATACAAAAATCCACCTCCATTACCTTGCTCCCCTGATCAAAAATTTTGTTTTAATATGTAAATGCATTAATATTCTTGTCAAATATTTTTTAGTACTACATACATATGTACATAATTGAGAATCACTAATGTTCTTCGATTTTTTTTTTACTCTGATCCCATTGAGATTCCAAGCTAAGTTTTTGGTATGTTTTGTAAAATAGTATAACCTGTGAAATATAAAAAATTTAAAAAAAACGAGCTATTCAAGAATAAAGGACAAAATCATTACCTAAAAAAAAAATGTCAAGAATAACGAACTTTAACATATTATATATACTATACCTACCAAACAAAATTAGATAGAAAAAAAAAAATAATTTCAATTAATTTTTCACTAGTTCTTCAAGTACAAACATTTTCAAAAGAATCGGCAAAAGTAAGGTCACAATTTTGGCGATTCTTGAAGGAATGAACTATGTATTTGAAAATCAATGTGTACAAAATTTTAAAGTCGTAACTTAAAGCGTTCTAAAGCTTGTTCAAGATTGGTAAACACGTGTTTGTATGACAGCTACCCGAAGGAGTCGACGGATGGCGCTAATTAATGAACTCAGTCTTGCTTTTGATACAAAAATAATTCATGTAAAGTTTTGAATACCTGCTTTAACTCGTACTAAAGATATAGTGGATTCTGTAACTTGCATACTTTTTTGAAGGACCTTTGTCGACTGCTACACTCATTAGATTTGCATCATATTCGGAACTTTCGCATCAAACGTAGTAAACCTTAAGTATGCTAAATTTCAAGTTCCTAACTTGAGGCATTCGAGTAATAATTGTAAACACGTATTTTAAGGACTCTTGTATGAGAAGTACTCGAAGGAGAGGAAAGATATCGCCTACTAAGCCTTACCTTTTCCATTTTACAGGTGGTGACCAAATTTCAACTTCATAGGACAACGCGTTCTTCAGTTATCGTGCAAACGAACCGACGGACGGACGGATGGACAGCAAACGTATTTGGAGTTTTTTGGCATAACTGAAAACAAAATAATATAAAGCTCTTTGTCGCCCGAGGCTCAGTTCTATGCGTTACAAACTTTTCGGGCTGGATTAAACTTATAATACGTACTCTATATGATTTCATCTAGAGATAAGTAAACAAATTATTGAAAAATCAAAAATATTTTAGTAAAATTATGCTGTTTTGGACCATAGTCAAACTCTTATGAGACATTTTTGTTCGCCATGTTGTTTGAGTTAAATTAATTAAAAATATAAAAATAAAAATATAGTTGCACGCTGGCGTAAAATGAAAATTATTACACTTTGTTCAGAAAATGTTTTAAAACTAATATCACTATCATTCCAGTTTCATTGTATTTTCAGCAGTCATCAAAATCGCAGAAGGGAACGTACAAAGTTTGTGTCGCGTAACTATAAATATTAAGTTTCACAAAGGTGGATGCGAAAATGGTTCTGAACATTACTAGATTGTTAGTGTTTTACTAAAATTAAATGATTTATATATGACTTATCTTTTGAGATTTCAATTCTCAGATTTCATTGCGACACCATAGGTATTGCCATTTTAATTTGTAAAGCTAATTAAAAATATAATAAAGCCAATGATTCCTAGTGAACTTTCCATAAGCAGGTATAAATCCTTATTTTGTTCAAAATTATGACTTACCATTCTTTAAGACCCATACATATTTATTTTATAATACGGTTTTTTTTCCTACCTGTTCTCCATACTTTAATTAGATATTGAAGCTTTTAGTTTAGTGAGTCATATTTGAACTGGTTTTATGAAAACCAGTTTTTAAGGACAAAAAGGATTTATTTTCCATATATAAGAGCATTTCATTTAAGAATTCCTCATTTTCAAAATAACTGTAAAGGACGGCGGTTCTGCTCGAAAAATCTACTTTGACCGCATCAATCATGTTTGACATAAACTATATGCACTACGTCATAGGATTATTTGGCTTCTCAGTTATACTCACAATAGCCCTATTGAAATCCGAACTATTGCAACTGAACCACTTGAAAACGGACTTGAACGAGGAAATGGAATATTCTAAAGTTTTGGCTGACAATAATATAACAGCCATTGAGATGACGAATCAAAGGAATGAACTCAAGGAGCAGAATGCCCATGAAAATCCAAAGGACGAACCGAAACCAATTCACCAGAAGCAAGGACAACAGTTCAATAGGACACCGAGAATCAAGAAATATGCCCGACATGCAATCACTTTGGACTATATGCCAGTCATTGATGCAAACTTTACGTTGTCTATGTTCTATGTCGATGCCGAAGAAGTTGCCAGGCCAACGGAAACTTCTTCCTGGAGACGGCGAGATAGGACCAACGCCAGAAGATGTTTGCAGTTTTAACTTGAAGGAGTTCTATTGCGGTTGTGATTTTGCCAACTAAAAGAAAAGAATTTTTTAATACATTGCCATCATTAATATTGTATTACAAGCATTAGTAAAATACGAATATTAATTTAATAAATTGATTTTTCTAACTTGAAATGCTAATAAAATTGATAGTACCTACCATCTTAACTAACAAACTCGCATAACACTCAAGATCCAGGCCCGTGTGCACGATGGTATCAGGGGGGGGGGGGGGGGGTTTTAGCAAGTTCCACCATACTAAATGTGATGACCTAAAAAAAAGGTCTCTCTTCCCCATGAAAATAGGCCAATGGGGGGGGTTAACACCCAAAACACCCCCCCCCACCCCCCCCCCCCCCGATTGCACGGGCCTCCTATCACCTATCCTATCACAAGAATCTTATAACTGCAAGGGTAAAGCAGTGACTATGTATAATACGAACTCTCATACCTCCTCAACTTTCTAAAAGGCAAAATTGACCTTTCATAGTGTGCCCATCGAATTTTTACATGACAAACTCTCATAAATGTAAGCTAATGTATTCCTATACTCATAGCACGCTATAAGAAAAAAATTATGAGAGTCTTGTTTTTATAAGCAAAATGGATACTGTATGAAACAAAATTAATAAAAATCAACCTTGTATTAATTCAGAAAAATTCTTCTTTCGGTACCAATTGTGGAATAGCCAGTGCCACAATTTTTGTTGTGCCATCATCGAGTCTTCCAAGTGTTATTTTATTACTACCATAAAAAATGGCTCCTTGATCTTAACAAAGTTCCCGACAAGATAGAACAATATGCCACACAACATGTTCCTTAAACAAGTTGTTTTTGCTTTTTATTCTTATTGCGTATAAATTTTAAGGACGACAAATGGTTCGGGAAAGAAATAGCTAGAAATAAGAGTGTCCTTAAGGATCAGATACACCATTTCGGCAGTACTTTGTAAACTTTTAGATGGACACAAACAATACGACTGAGTGGTTTTATATACGACTATGGCGCACAATAAGGATACAAATTCAGTCAGCTTATTTATTTTCTTTATATTTTTTTTTGTGCGGAAGAAAAGGTCCTTCAAAACGATTATTATGATTACCGTTCCGAAAATAATTGGAGTGAAATTACTTTACGTCGGGATCAAACAGCCACAAATGTCCCTAATAAAATTAACACAATGTGGTCGAAGAAGCTTTGTGGTTTCATCTGGGGATCTGAGTTTTGGTGGTAAGATTCAGATAACGATTATCTGTAGATGATTTATTGGAATGGTTTTTGGAAGTGCGGTTTATGGTTTCATTCGTAATGAGATGGCTTTTGCCTAATGTGTTTTTAATCAGATGAACTTTCTTTGGAAATAATGTGGGCTCCAAGTTAATTTCAAATAATAATTCTTCATTGGATTCTATCAGAAGTATCTAATTATTTGATATACCTTGACATCTGTCGGTATTGCCACGAATTCCTCAAAATGTTCGTTCTTCAGCAGAATTTCATATCCACGAATTATAACAAGCCAAAGTTTGCCGGAGTGCATTTTTTTAAGGTAAATTTTAATATATTCATGATTTCTAATTTACGAAAAACTGCGTAGAGCTGAGCTGCTTGAGTGGAGCTCGAACCCCGCAAGAAGTTGCGAGCGATCTTCTAACGATATTTTTTTTGAGGCAGAGCTGGCTTTACGGTAAGAGGTGCATTTGCCGCAACGTTGAGTGAAAGTGTACGTTCAGACGTACAAGCGACTTGCAAGATACTTATTACAGCAGATTCCTAGAGCAATTTTGCTGCAATTTGCTAATGTAATCATTGAAGAAAGAATTGGTGAAAGTGATTGCAAGTGCAAACGAGACTTTAGTAAGATTTGAAATTATTAAGTCACAAGTTCATAAATTGTAACGTTCATATTTCTACCCCTAAAATGTTTGCACTGGAGGCATATTCGATTAAAATATTCCTGAGGTATCAATCAAATTCATAGAGGGGCAATTGCAAAATAAAACGGGTTAAATATCTAGAATAACGATATGCAAACAGGTATACACCGGGTACGTAAGAGTGTTTTACTCTGTTTTCAGAATCGTACTACGCTCCTAACTTTATAACATTACACCCTGTATTTAAAATATTTGTTATCTTCGCTTTGAATAACACAGTAGCGTTCTATCCAAGTCGAGAAGTTTGTGTGGAGATCTTCACAAACTACTGTGATACGGGAGAATGCCGAAAAGGTGCTAAGTTCAGTCAGCACACTTAAAAAAAAATGTTTCTTAAATATTTAAGACAAAAATCTATTTGAATAATAGTACCAGAAGTTATATTTACATTTACTTTTATTTTTACAGTTTACCAATATTCCTGTTAACATAATCTTTCTTTTTTATATTATATTTCTTTTTAATATTAAGACGTATCTAATATTATAAGACAATATGGTTCTACTTTCATGGCTTATTCTTTGCACATTTTTTTCACTACAAAATTCGTATTAGCGAATCATCAAACAAAAATGGCTAAATAAATGAATGTAATGACTACAATAAGCCTAACAAAAGTATTTTTACACTCGGAAATTATAGAAATATCTACGAAAAATTAGTTGCAAGCAGTTGGAAAAATAGGTGCTGGGTGTTGATTCCAATACGGCAAATACCATTATATTTGATGTTGTATACTTCGGTCAATAAAAAAGAATATACGAATTTTTCAATATATTTGTACTAAAAATTGCAATATTTTCTGATTTTAATATAATTTTATTTTGAATCAAACAAGCATCTTTAAAAATTAATTTCAAGTTTTGTTTTGTTTTTTCGGTGAGCGTTTTTTTGTTGTTAAACGATTTGATTTTTCGCAATTGAATCGATAAGATAAGACAAATGTAAATAGAGCTAAATTTTAATCAAAAGTTGCGATAATTTCTAGACGCTTTTGATTTGCTATTTAAGGCCGCAAGCATCTACTGTAAATTTAGTATTCTTATCGAAACCGAGAGTTTTACTTCCATAAAAATGATGAAATTCGCAAGTATTGTCCTTGTTGTTGCTATCGCTTTCCTGCTGATTGCAGGACCCGAAATGGTCGAGGCTGGAGCAGTTGGCGATACTTTGACCAAAGTTGTAAGCATTTTTTAACTTAACTGGCGAAAATCTAAAACAATTACTAATGTTTGTTTTTACAATTTCCAGTCTGATATTGGACATAAAATTGTTGCTGTCTTGCAGAAAGCACTTCCAGTCGTTGATAAAATAAAGGATTGGTTGTAAAACGCCTCGGTTTTGATATATCGGAAATATTCAACACAATGACCGAAAGAAAATATTAAGAAAAAAATTAGAATAAACTCAAAGGATACAAAGAATACTCATTTTTGCATTAGGATAATAAATAAATAATCATTGGAAACTTAAAAAAAAAATTAAAATTTTATTTAAAAAAAAAAGAGTTATAAGTATGTCCATTACACTTCACCCCTTAAAGTTTAAGAGTTTTTCTTCCCTTGACCATCGTAGCCAAGTGTGAACACAAAAAACTATCACGTCAAATATAATTGTTTCTGCCTTGTCCTCATACTCAGTTTTTCGTACCTTCTCATACAAATTTATTCTCACTATCCAATTTCCAGCTATCCTTTCACTTATTCCGTCCTCTTCGAGGTTGGGTGATAAGCTAACGATTCATCCCGGAAAAAAGTATGTTACAGAACTTCGAGGGAAAACTCAGATCGAACGTTGGAGTGGGGCTAATTCCATGTGCCCCTATTTAACCGCAGAAATTTTATCGTAGAGACTAAGGTCCAATTTTGACTATAGTACCGTATAAGAATTTCCTTTCTACTAATTTAAAATGGTGTCGGAATCCTAGGTTCTATTGTTTCCAGTCTATAGAACTGAAGAGACACCATATATTGTATTATGAAACATAATAAAAATGTTCAGTAGTTAGTCAAAATACGTTATTCTTATCGATGGCGCGACAGCCACATCTGGTCCCATCCACGTTCTCCGTTTGAAATATCTCCGATAATATGCAGATGCACTGATTGATAATACATATGCAATGATTGAGTCCTTCCCTAATTAGACCATAACTAGCGTTCCCATTCTGAACTGCCTTCATGCAACTCCCAGTTAGCTTAACCCTTTTTTAACTAAACTGTTCTGATCCACCAGAAATTGCTCTTAACTCAATCTCATTAACTATAAATAAACTTTAAAAACAAAAATCTATAGACCACTTTTTTACTAATTACAGGAAATTTCTTCACTATTGTTTGTACAATTTATAAAAAACAAATATTAATAATTTCGAATGCCTTATTTGTATGCAATCAGAATGATTTTATCGCATTTTGATTTGCTCATTCGTCGCAATTCTTGTTATTCAAATCAGTGTCGATAAGATATGAGACAACAATGTTAAAGATTGTTCAACTTTTTTGCAAGTGTTTCAGACTGCAAGCCAAAAATACCATCAGTTTGATTCGTTTATACACACCATTTCCTATTATCGTTTAGTGAAGAAGAATGTAGAGTAGTTTCCTAACCAATTTAACAAAACTAAGACCAAGATTTGACTGTGCAAGTCCAGACCAAGGCTATACAATGACAACACAAGCCTAAGTGCTCGATTCCGTTTCTCTATGACCACTACTGGAGCATAGGCTGTAAAAGCTCAGCAGAAAATTTTGTTCGAAAATGGTTTGAAATTGAATCACTAACGCGAGTTCACTTTTCGAAAGCGGATTCATGAGTGACTCGAAATTCAACTGTACGCAATAGATACACATCCAATTACGATTATTTGTTACGATTAAAAACTGATTGAACTAAACACTCACAAAACATAATGTACACAAAACCCCCCATATATTCACATTGATCATTTTTAAATCATATTGAAGATTCGTATTAATGTACGTACATTACATTACAAATCGATTTTCGAAGAATTAGATGAATCATTAATTTCGAAAAATTAGATGAATCATAAATGGTTCTATCTCAAATAGAAAAACGAAGTTTCAACAAATGCAGAAAACAATTCGGTTCGAAAAATGTTTACTTGAAACGTTGCTTACGATACGAACAATTGGCACTAAAATGTTGTAAGTTTTTTTTACTACAAACAATTTTTTTACTTCTTTCTTTTACCTGGAGGGCATGTCTGAAACTCAGTTATTTCAATAACGAGTGAGTCTAAAACTTTTTTCTGTATAATTCGGTACATATTTAAAAATCAACGTGTTTGGTGTACCAAATGTCTATTCGACGGCGAATAAAATTCTTAATTTATAAATGATAAAAATATAAAATATAATTACACAGGAGCTCAGTATTCCATCAAAACTACAGTATAGTAGGCTGGTACGAATTTCACTACCTACAATTTTAGGACAATTGACTACATCTAAGCCGACCTACTCACATGTTTTATTAAAAACGTGTTTATTTTATTCTTTTTGAACAGCCGTGGCTTTAGGGAACAAACCCTGATCCGTGTAATTATGGGAATCAATTTAAAATTTAAAAGCCACTTGAAAGTGATTCACTTCAAGCATTTTTCGAATTACCTTTAATTGTATGTACTTCCGATTTTCGAAGGGGTTTGTGGCACTTACAGAATCCAATTGCCTTTCTCGAACTATCTACTCCCTCACAACCTCGCGGTGGAACATGAAATCAATTCCGTATGGTTTCTTAAGACCCCACCTGAGAAGATGGTAAGTCCCTACATTCAGGACATTGGTAATTTATGGCTTTGTTCCAATGAAAAACGATGGTGTTTTAAGTGATGGTATAGGTATTGTACGAATACACAAATCTCTCATTCAATCCGAAAGCAAAATAAGCCTTACCTCAATGGAACCGGGGATCCTTTTTGGAGATTTGTCGCGTTTTAAGGATTTCCTTTGGATATATTCCGCCAGGTATATACACGATATAGAGACTGGAGCCATACGTGACAGGAAATGTAATCAGAATGGTTTTAGATCCAGGTAAATTGTGGAGCGTGGTCTATGATGATGTTTGACGGTGGATATGAGAACGTTGTGTACGGTTCATCAAGGGAAATTTTAAGGGTTAATTCAGTCATGTGTGGAGGAACGTAGCTTTTGTATGCGTATTTTGAACGAGGAAGTACAACAATAGGATTTAAATAAATTTTGAGTTTGTGATTGCATTGTGAATCGAGTTATGTCAGTTACGGTGGGGTGATGTACTTTCACAATTAAATCAGATTTTGCACCCAAACTCTATCAGATCAGATAAAGTTCTATTCGAGGTCTGAAAATTGTCGGTATCTCTTAACACTGCTAGAATGTCTCAAGGTATTCTAATTATGCTCTTATTATTTGCTTGTGTGCAATGTATGACATAGAATGCAGTAATTTTAAAGGCTCGCAAATCATTTTTTTTACAATGCAGCATGAATGTGCTAAGTTCTACATGCAATATGTTAAGGATACACCACAGTTAAAACAAAAGAAAATTTTCGCAGCTTATTAAAAAAAATCATAAATGTTCACTGTAAAGGATAATACAAATCACAGTACTCAAGCCTTCAGGTATGCGTATGAGCCACCTAAGTGATTTACTTACGGTCCACCTATAATTTGACCACCTATAATAGATTCACCTAAGAATTATTTCATGTGAACTTATATCTCATCTAGATTTATGGTCTCTTCTTCACGTGCAAAATTTTAGTTTGCTGCGAAGTTTGTAGGAATTTAGTAACTAATTAATGAAACTGAGAAATTAACTGCATTTTCAGGAAAATTAACCCAGTTTGGGTTAAGGTAGAAAGATATTCTATGATACTGGAAAAATAACTTCAAAGAATAGAAATCGATTTTAAAGTCTTAAGTCAATCATTGATCTGAACAAATATAGATTTTAACATCGGTAAAAAATAAAATTCAATTAGATTTGAATTAAAATCATTTATTAAAGAAAATACGCCTAAAACTATAAGACTTAAATTTTAGCTGTATTCTTTAACTAATATTATAAGACTTTAATTTTAGCTGTATTCTCTGAACATAATTTATAATGTACAAGTTTACATAATTGTACTAAATAAACTACAATAAAGAAAGAATTATACAATTTTTTTTTAAATAAACGACTTTATTTCATTGTTTTCTCAATTAACAATGTATAAATATTTAACATCAACTGCGAAATCGCAAAGAAAAATTTATAAGGATGAATTACCTACGTTATCATTTTTTAATAATAATTAAATTTTTTGTATTTTCACGTTTTAAGACTAGTAAACCCCAAAAAAGCTAAAAGACAAATGTCCGTCTGTACACCGTAAATGCTGATATGGGTGAAGGGATGCGGGAGTGGGAAGCAAAATAATGAGTCCGAAACACAAAAAAGCCGAGATTGACACATTCAAATATCTATAGCTCCTAAACCGTTAATCTCACGCAATTAAAACTTAACAAATATCAGTAGTAGGAGAGTAGATTGAAATTGGGGGGGGGGGGGGGGTGAAAAACTTTAGATTACGATATGTCACAAATAAATTTAACTAGAAAACTAAAATTCGGTTTGTAAAGCTTGACAAATAAAGATTCTTCAAAGTAAAATCTTTTAAGGGTGCACCCTTAAAACAGGAGAGCATAAAAGTAGAGAGGATAAGAATTTTCCTAAAATGCTCAATTTACCAGAGTAGGCCCAGCGTTGCCAATTTTGCCGAAAATCGGCTAGATTTAGCCGATTTCATCGAGATCTAGCCGAAGAAATTTCAGTATCATCATCAGGTATCATCTGTAAATCCTATAGACCGACCATATTATTAGTTTTTGCATAAAAGAATTTAATGTTCATTGCTTGATAAATTGATTATTGTTGTGTTAAATTATTAAATTCGATTAAATAAGATCTCCTAATATAATTTTATTTATCAATTTTGATAGCTGTTTAATTATTTTCTCGACTTAAGCTGCTATCGCTTTTTACCACATACACTGTGTAAAAATAGGAAAAAATTTATTTTGCAAATTATGTATAATGAATTGAAGTATATTTTTGTTATTTAGAATAAAAAAATGTTATTATTTTTTTTTCTTAGTAAGTGTTTTATTCCTGTTTTCAATACATTATATTCAAATTAACATTCTGTTACGATCAAGCAATTAGAACAACAAATAATATCTAGCCCATAGATATATACAAATAATATAATGGAAATGACATGTAGCCAGGAGCATGCAGCGATTGAGTTGAAAGCAGACGTCGTCGCATTCACTTAAACACAAAACAACAACAATTGGCATAACGACTGATTAAACCGGTGGCTAGATCTAGCCGATTTTAGCCGATTTTGAAATATCATCTAAAAGGCTGGCAACGCTGAGTAGGCCCAATAGAACCCTAGCTGTGGAAAAAAGAATTTGGGAGTGTGGGTGGGGAAAGGTGAAAAGGAAAAGTTCCGATGATTATATCTTAAGAACCTATAATGACATTAAGCTGAAACTATTAGTATTTAGATAGAGCTATAATAGTAAAAATAAAAATATTATTTTTTTTGGGGTATCCCGTACCATACGTGTTGGTATTTTTCCTAACTATAGAACGACTTATGCTAGAAAGTTGAAACTCAGTGTGTACTATAGTGTCAACTAGAAAAGTAATTTCGATATAAAAAAAATATCGAATATCCATTTGCGTTCGGAAGGGTGGCAAAAAAAATTATTAGTGAAAAGAGAATGCATATATTTACACGATTTTCGTCATATCAAAATTCTAAGTTCTACCGAAGAAAATTCAAGATTTTTAAATTTGACCCCCAAGGAGGTAAGTGGTTGTATACTTCTTCATGAATTCTGCGATATTTCTCAGATCTGATCAGATATCGAATAATTTTTTACTTTCACGGTCTTGTTTAATAATCACCGATTTTTAAGTTTTTTCCTTTTTCAACCCCTAGACCGCATATTGGAATATGACCAAATTATGTAAATTATATGTTATTCTAATAGCTTCATAAACTTTTTGTTGGGTTTTCAGTCACATAGTAACCTACAGCGCATCTCAGAATTGAACTCGTACCAAACTTCTGCCGGAAAAATAATAAAGTTGCACCCAGACTGTTAGCAGATTTTTTTATTTGCAAATATTTGCTTTTAGATTTGGAAAAAGATTTATCTGCAAGAGGAAAAAATCTGAAAGAACGGAAATATTTGCAAAATTAGGGGAAGGTGGGGCAAAGTAAGCCCCTAAGGTTTGTACCGAGATTCTGTGAAATGGGTAAAAATTATAAAATCCTTTTCATGCAAATTCGATAGCTTAGTCATGTATTCGTGAAATTAAATTATTGATGCTGATAAGAAAGTTATCTACTTCTTGCTATACAAACTTCAAAGGGCCCACTTTGTCCCACTACTGGGGCAAAGTAAGCCCTTCCAAGGGGTATAGCATAATTTCATCCTAAACTGGAGCAAAGGAATATGGCAATTGATCAATTAAGACAAACAATATGATTTTAATAAACTGAAATGTAATTAAGTGTGTCGAGGGCGTGCTCTGCTTTGAGGAGTAGCCCTGTGAACACCAAAATATTTACTGGCCTTCTTTAGGTCAATTTTTTCAGAAGCAGAAGCTCGCAACTTGAGTCCACTGTTGTTGCATTTGCATTTGTTGTATGTTCTAGCCATGCTAAAATTGTTATTTTTAATTATCAAATAAAATTATATTGGTATGGGGTAAAATTCGCCCGGGGCTCATTTTACCCCGAATGAACACTAAATAGTAAAAATCTGCTAAAATTTATATACTTTTTAAATAATCATGGAACCTTACTTTGCAAGTTTTACAATCCGTACCCCGATCTGATGGATACTGTTCCAAGAAATCCTCAGTTTTTTTTATCCAATTATTAAACACTGATATTTATATCAAATAGTGCCAAAATCGTAATATGAGAAAATTCGAGGAACTGTAATTAAAATGGATTTCTTTTATAGTGCATTGTAGTCAATGCTTAAAGCTTTATCAAATAATTTTTTTGCGAAGATTTTGCGCTATTGCAAACTAGAAATTTTAAGGGGGCCCACTTTACCTTGCTGGCCCACTTTGCCCCACCTTCCCCTACGACTCTTTTCGAATTATTTTTATATTTTTCAAAGAATTAGGTTAGCTATTGCACTTTTTATCTCAACTTCAGTCCACGATTGTTGCATTGATTTTTTTTGCATGTTCTAAAAAAAATGCTAAAACTATTGGACGCTATTCACAGTCGTCATAAAGTTGGCTTTAAGTTCAAGCAGACTTTAGTGTCATATTAATAATACGACACTAAAGTCAGCTTTAACTTAAAGCAAACTTTATGACGATTGTGAATAGCGGCCAATAACTTTTAATTATCAAATAAAATTGTATTTCTGAACATACAATTTTACTTTGAAAGTTTCACAATCCGTACGCCGATCTCCAGGATACTGTTCCAAAAAAATCTCAGTCGCTAACAATTTTTTTTTAATGCAACTATTAAACACTAATATTTACATCAGATAGGGCCCAAAATCGTTATTTAAGAAAATTCAAAGAACTGTAGTAGAAGTGGATTTGTTTTATAGTGCATTATAGCATAATTTAAGAAGCTTTATCGTATAATTTATTTTATCTTCAAGATGGCACTATCGCAAACTAGAAATTTTAAAGGGGCTAACCTGACCTTACTAGCACCATTTTGCCCCTCTCTCCCCTACTAGCCAAAGTGCAATCTATCTCAGTGGGTAAGGAAGGTGATGCGATTTTTTCACACACGGGGAAAAAAATTGCATAAATATATTTTTAAAAATTTTACTTAACTTTCATGCCCAAAGAAAAACTTCAGGTAGTTAACAAGACGGCTTACTCACCAGCCCTTTTTTAATTACCTGACTTTCCTCATTTAAGATCCTTCAATCTATTTAGTACTCAATTCCTAGAAAATCCTTTAAAATTCCAGGTATTAACACGAATCTGTTTATTTTCATAAGGGTATAAAGCAATGCTTTTAACTGAAATATTCCGCATTCTAAAACAAAGCTTCGATCGTGTCAGTCGATATTGCCAAAATTGATCTCCACAAAAAGAAAAGCCAGCATTTTTCATCATGTTCGTTTTCGAAGTAATCCAAGTGTTTTTCCTAATCGCAGTTGTAATAATTTTTCTGAAGTTTATTGAAGTACTGATCGAGAAAAATTCAGTTGCCTATCGCGATCCAAAGGAAAAGCGATCTGACCGTAAAAGTCGATCACCGGTCAAATATCGGGTGAAAATTGGAGGGTTTCATCAACGCAAAGGATTCAATCAACGCCTGGTAGGAAGCCGACTGGTTCTGACCTCCACTCCAAACGATTGTGGACAGGATTTTCCAGATAAAAAAATCACGCCAACTAAAACTCTCAGCCAGATTCGACGCAGAATTGATTTTAGTAATTTAATGTAAATTGAGTTTTTTTTAGTTTTAAATAAATATTATATTTAAAATAAAATTGATTTTCTTGTTTTTATAATTGACAATGAACGGAATGAGTTTCCCACGATTTAAAACAGCAATTAAAAATTTCGAATTACAGGGAAAAATTTTCCGGTTTTCCACCGAAGAAATTCAACCCTCAAAGCATTTCGACTGTAACTCATTTAAATCCGAGACGAGCAGAATTGTTGCTCTCAGGTGGTGTTAAATCATCAACTTTGTTATAAATGATGGAAGCGATGTGGTAGGTAAACCCCTCAGTTTTGCAATTAACTCCCCCCTTTTTGGCTACTCTCCGAGAAGATTGAACGGGCAAAATATTACCGAGTCTCGTATAATTTCATCCCCTAGATAAAGTGAATGTGATAACGATAAGATTCTAACCCGAAAAATTGGAAGATGGCATCGTAAATCTTCTGGAAATGGTGAACCTGTTGCAGCGGTGTGAAAAATGATATGAAAATTTGTACACGCCTGCAAGTTTTTTTAATGAAAGAAGTTATGAGGTTTTAGAGGGGAAAAAATTACGGTGATAAATTGATTGACCGATTTTCTTGGAAAATCCTCGTAGATCTTTCTGAAATTGGTTTCATCAGTTCCTTACATATAAATAAGGCTTATTTAATAACGCCATTACCAAGCAGATTGAGATGCCAAAATACTACCCTGAAATACAATTTGATTACTCATTTGCTCGATCAGTAATTATACAAGTTTCAAGCATCATCGTAGGCTGGATATATACAACTATTCCACATTTTGATGGAGATGCACATGGGATCGTTGAAAATCTGGCTAAATATTGACCACACACCACACATACTTTTTTATAGAATTTAATGGCGAATCTCAACTGGAGTGGGAATAAATTTTATTTATTAAAATGTCCACAACAGAGTTTAAAGTACTGCCTTTGCAGACACATTTTCAATTTTTAGTTCAAAATGCATAAGAAGTCGAGCATCGTTTTCAACGAGTCGAAGATATTTTTGCATCAGAATTTCATACACACAGTGAAAAAATCCAATGAATTTTACATCTTTTGGATAGTAGGCAAATATGCCATACCTTTTCAAGTAACTTTACATTGGGATGTAACAGTCAATTTGAATGTAATTTCCAATTTACAAGCAGTAAATTTTAACTTCGAAAGCAGGAAATTTACTGGATATTCTCTAGAAATTTCCGCTCTGAGAAAAATCAAGTTTTTTTGGGCTCCGAAGTGGAGTTCTTCCATCCATCACTATTCGGTATAAAGGACTTAAATCAAATATGTATTTACTTGGAAAAAATAAGTATACTGGAGAATTCAAGTAAAAATATTAAAACAGTGCAGCTCTGACCAATGTAACACACATTCGATGGGTGCTTCTAGGGAATAAATACATCCTTGAAAATACAAGGTATTTACCGGAAAACCTTGTATTTTCAATTCGAAATGTACTGTGAAAACGTCTATCAAAACCTAAAAAAATACATCCTTAATTTTAAATAAGAATATATTTTTCGAACCAGATTAATCGAATCGCATCACTTTTTACTGTACAGGAATGGCGTCAAAAGTTCCATTGGTAGTGGGAAAATAATTGTGGAATTTTTCTCAGCCGATATACCGCTAAGCGTTTGAAGGTATCGTAGCTAGAATTAAAAAAAACATTAAATTAATCGAAAAATAAATAAGTTCAAAATCGATTTGTTACTTGAAGTGCCGATGGACTTTCCGAAATAATATCGGATGCCTCCTTCAATGCACGCGCTGATTTCATTTCACCTTCGGCAGCTATTACTTTAGCTCGAGCTTCACGAGCAGCTTCTGCTTCGGCAGCCATAGCACGTTGCAAGGCAGTCGGTAAGGATACGTCCTTGCTAAAATTTAAAACAAATAAACAAATTGTACACTCAATCCAAAATTAAAATTTCAATTCCATTGCCACGTACATTTCCACACGTTCGACCTTAACTCCCCAAGGATCTGTCGCTTCATCCAACGAAACTTGCATTGTGTGCGAAATCGCTTCGCGCTCCGTAAGCAATTCGGACAAATTACGCGTTCCCAGGACATTTCGCAGCGTTGTTGCAGCCAAAAGTCGCGTCGAGTGACTATAGTTGGCGACTTGGATAACAGCCTTGAGTGGATCACTAATACGATAATAGACAACAGCATCAACGGAAACTGTTACGGAATCTTTCGAAAGGACCTCTTGTGGCGGAACATCGAAGGACACGGTACGTAAGTCGACTTTACAGTAGTTATCAACGCATGGCAGGACAAAGAACACTCCAGGTCCTCGGGCACCACCACTCCTGGAATGCAATTTGATTATGATTTTTAGTGCGAAAAAATTTATCGTGAATTACCTAAGGCGACCCATTCGGAATATAACAGACCGTTCGAATTCCGAAACGACTTTAAAGCAAATAAATATCGAGATTGGAAATGTTATGACCATTATAATTATTGATACTACTGTCGCCAGCACTTCGATGCATCCCATGTTTTCATCTTCGGCTGGGAAGTTTTAAAAAAATGATTTAATTCATTTTAAAATTAAAGGATATCAAGGATGAATCCATATTTATTGTCTAAAGTTATCCAACATCATCGGTTCCTAGCTACATATTCCACGGTCCATATCTAGTAGCTATGATACAAAAGACATTAAAAAATAAACCCCCAATAAAACGAACCCCTATAAATAAAAGTTTACATTTTTTAAATAATTGAGCGAAACATTTCTTTTAAATAGAAGCTATATTCAAGGTAAACTTTAATAAATGATAAATTTAACTTATTTGATTTACTTCTTAAATTAAGGTTAACAATAAAATAAAGTATGGTTACGACTATCATGACTATAATTCCGTCATTATTTAACATGTTTATTAACTCAAGTCATCAGAAAATTCTTCTTAGTGCGGTTCAATAAAAGGTGGTATTATCTACGTAAATTTCATATGTGCAACTCCATGCTAAATTCTCATCATTTGCTAGTCCCAAAATCGTTTCTTTTATCCTTTTAATCGTAGTGCCTTGCCTATTTAAATTCATTTGAATTTCTATTCATTTAGTTTAAAATAATATGGTTCTAATAATAGATAATATAAAATATAACAATAATATATATAATAATAATTTTTTAGTACTGGCTTTTACAAGGAATCCGAAATAAATTTTTATTAAGTTCCGAAAATTAGTAAAATAAATGTCGAGGAACAAAATTCAGTCGTTTCTTCATTCTGAGCCCTGAATGTCTGAACTAATTTCGAAAACAATTCTATTTTTCAGTTTTTAAAATGTATACTGAAATTCAAGATTCTGTATAGGTACTGCAAATGCAAAACAGCAATTCTGTTTTACAGTACCTCAGCACAACTGTTGATAGAAAGTTTTCTCGGTGAGTAAGGACTGCAACCGTATTGTACCAGTGCTGAATAACATTTCAACGGAAATATTTGATGTTTTTTATACAGTTACAATTTACTCGGTTAATTTAAATAAATAAAATTCCTTGTTTCTTGTATGTACGGAAATTTCTTTAACTAATTATAAACTACTATAAATTCATTTATGTACATATTCTGAGCAGTTTTAATCAAATTTAAAAATATCAAGAGAGGCACTTTACTCAGAGTAATTATACACAAATGAGAATGCGAGTTCTTAAAATCAGTTTTGTGTCAGTACTACATTAGTGCTGTAGGCGAAAATTGATACATAACATAGGACACAGCGCTGGAGATAGGGACGTAATTTCAGTTCAGTCTAGGGGGCAAGATGTTATGAATGTATATATTTCTATATATATGTTATACATAATATATGAGAAAACAAAATTCAAGGGAGGGGGGGCAATTCCCTCTCTACCCCTCCACAAATGACGTTCCTGGCTGGAGAGTCACGTTTTTAGAGGGCTTGTCGTTTTAAAACATTAAATTTGTAAATATATAATGTACAACACTATATACCTACATACATTATATATAAACCAATAAAGAAAGTATTAACATTACAGAAAATGAATAAAGAAAACAAACATAATTTTTCGATTATTACCTATCAGAGAGTTTCAGTATTGAATAGCTATTGTTTGTACACAATTAATAAGAACTTGAAATGAACTGTACCAAACTCAATGTGTTATATAGTACTTAAATAGTTCTTATGTTCAGTACTGAATAAATTTAGCTTAATATAGTTAGTACTAGCAATGTTCTGCCGGTTACCTCCATGTTTTAGAATAAGGGGAGGGGGGTTTGAATCGGTCCGTCAGGATACCGGTATCATGAATATGCAGGGACATCGATCGTTCTTATATCAACCATTGTGGAAAACTGACGTTCGAATTTTTTTATTTATAGAAACTACTAACCACAAGCTTATTCAGAATATATTGTAATTTTTTTATTTAAAAAAAATGTTGGCCATCAACACTACCGTTTATTGAAATAAAAAGACTTTAATATTAAATAAGTCATACATAGACGACATTGCAGCAAAGTTGCACGTATTTACAATTTATTTACATGCGGCATCTTGCCACGCGCGGCATTTATGTATACCAATATAATAAGTTTTAAAAAAAGGTTTCCAAATTTTTATTTTTAAATTAAATTTTAGTTCACTTTCACTAAATATGAAGCGTTCGAACAGATAAACGGAAGATAGCGAAGTAATTTTGAGTTTCGCATCACCGCTGAACTTACTGCGGTTTGCAATTTATTTTAGCACAACTTTCTACCAATTATGTACTAAAACTTTGGTTGTACTCTACGCAAAATCAGACCTATAGGACCTGATTTACTGTGAAAGGAATTGGCCCAAAAATTGAAAACCAAACGTTAAATTATAACATAAAGTTAAGTAAAACAATTTCCAAATTAGAAGTAATTTAAACAATGTATTCACAGAACTTTTATTTAATATTATTTAATTTAAAATCAAGTTTCTTACTCTGACATATACACTCATACCGACCAGAGCTTGTCTTATGGCAGTCGATATCCATTATAATCACAGAAAAACTTTTGTTATTTTATTTTTAAATTTTTATTTCGAACACTTAAATCTTTTATTTTCTTAAAATTGACTTTCTAATTGCCATTTTTCTTAAGTTTCAATAGATTTTAACTTTTCAAAAAAAGAATGTAATCATAATTATCTTGTCAATAAAAACGTTTCAAATTCATTTATCTTTACTTAAATAAAAATATCGAAACTGTATTTTCTTAAAATTTTCACTTTTCCGTTCGGATAAAAATAAGAAACGACAACAAAAAATCCATAGCCCGGCGGTATTCTCGTTTTTTTAAATAATTTGAACTATTCAATCGATTTTCAACTGGAACGAATTTCCCAAAAGAGTTTTCCTCCATCGAAACGTACTCAAAACAGTTCGAGGTATTTTCCATTTAGTGTTTTTCTTATTAACGCGTTCGAAGCTATTTAAGATCACACCCACAATTGCGTTCGAACAATTCCACTAATTTCCACCCAAGAAGAATGATAGTGCTGCGATCGCAATGTGGTGACTGGATATGGGCGATATGTTGGTTTGCGTGGCAAAAGACTTTCACACATAGTCGAAAATGTAATAAACCGAAATTTACCTTAATATCGCAACACATTAAATTTAGAAAATAACTATCCCAACCGTCTGAAATAAATAAATATTGAAATTTAAATTTGTTTAAACAAAACGTATACACATATCACGACGATCGAAGGGAGTGAGGGTGGAATATTTTCAATTATTTCAACCAGAACTTCGTTATTCACCTGAGCGAATTGGAGGAAAAGTTCGGTGAGAATTTACGACCAAAGAAATGGAAAATGCCGTGTTTATTTTCGGACCAAGGAGTGAGTTCTTGGCCTAAGAGCAAATAAATGTGTCAATAAAAGTCTAAACTTTTGGAAGAAGAAAAAGAAAATTGATTTTGTTTTGAGTTTATTGTCGGTTTCATTTCACCTTGAAGGAATGTTGGCCACATGCTCTTCAATGGACCAAATATCGAACAATTTGATCAGACTTTTTATTGATTTATCTATAAATCACCACGTATACACTAAACACAGATATTTACTTAACATAACACAGAAAGAACGGAAAGAAGTCCGAAATTATCGACATTCCTTAAACAGGATTACTTTTATTTTGAGTAAGTAGCTATGAGACTGCCTTATATTTCGTCGACGATTTTCAAGTTTCTTTCGGAAAAGTTTCAAACAGTTTCCAACTTCGTAGACAAATTGAAAAGAGGATTAAGTTTTAAGGAGTCGTGTAATACTCTTTTTAAAATACTGAACTCCAACTTATTTTTGAAGAACTTTTGTGTGATCGCGACATTAATTTCCTCGATACCAATCCTTTTTACTGCAGCCATTGAAAAAATCTCCCAACAGTCTGGGCTCAACTTTATTACTTTATGGATAGAAGTCCGGAACGCGTTTAATGCTGTGTAGGCTACTTTGCGGCTGACATCCTAAAAAATTACGTTCCAAATAGGCTCCTGGCTATTACTTCGAACGCTTTTGCGTACAGCATCTATGGCGGTCAGATAGACATTTCTATCCTTTTTTGGTGTATACTAGCCCTCAAACGTAAAAATACAACAATTCAATAAATAGCAATTTCTTGAAAATTCCACGTCGATCACAATACTTTGTTAATAAAAAAGGGTTAACAGTTTTGCATTTTATCTAAAACGCACCCTTAAACATTTTTGTTGGTCTGTCAATGTCAAAACGTCAGTCAAGGTTTACATTTTTATTACGAATGAGCAACGTTTGGAAATTATCTGAATCATTCTGTATTTTATTTAAATACAAAATTGTTACATCCCTAGCTTAAAGTATTCTGAAATTAAGAGTCAATAATTTTCATGAACACGTTTTTTAAGGACTTTGTATTGGAACTGCGATATCTCTTTCTACTCAAAACTAGTTTGTGTAAAATTATGTCTTCTGGAATAATTTTTTTTTTTTTTTTTGAGTTATGGTAAGTTCCGAATTGTTCCGAAATAACATATTTTTCTTATGCTTTCGTAAGGTAGCGCTTACTCGATTTTCTGCATATTAAGTTTTTTTTCTGCATATTAAGTTTTTTCTTTAACTTTTTTTTATCACTCCAGAAAGGTTAATAATTGCGGTTAAAAACTGAAAATAAAGTTCAATCGGCCGCCATTTCATGAACAGTTTTTTTTTTTCAAAAAACGTACACGGAAAAAAAGGAAATGTGCATTGTACATTTCCCCAATGAAGCTGCAAATATGTACTGGAAACATAAAATATGTATTCTTTACACGTAAAGATGTTATCATTACTATTTTCTTACAAATTCTAATGTACCTTGGAACATTAAGAAATGTACTAATTTCCCAAAATACCAATGTAGATAATACACATAAATAGTTTTCTGGAATATCTAATTTGTATGTAACTATTGAAAAGTAATGCAAACTAAGAAAGTGTTGCAGACACATTTTATGTGGTGAATGACATCAAATCATGTGCACTGTACACATAATATTTAACGTTTACCACGAAAAATGTAGCAGCTAAAACAATCGCTCTTCTTTGCGGTAGATTTGAATAAATCTGTTTCGACGCGTCTTCTTTCTAAAGCAGTCAAGTTAATTTATTAAGTTAAGTTATTATCAAGTTAATTTGTTAATTAAAAATTAAGTATATTAACTAAAAATAATTATATAAATAGAATTAAGAATAATATGGAAATAAAGTAATCAATAAAAAATAAATAAAATATTGTGATATTTTTAATCGATCTTCCAAACATAGCCCATTGTAATTTGTTTATAGTATTATTCGAGTACCTATTGACAGCTAAAGTGGACTTATTACTAATCGAAGGACTGATAAAAATGCAACATATTTCATGTACATTTTCGTTCAATTGTACATATTCATTCTCGTTCCTAAATTTTCAGAACTATGAAAATATTTCAAAGTTTACGCTACACAATAAATGTTCCCAAAACATTCCATATTGTGGTTTTTACATTTGTATTGTGTTGGTTTAACAAATTTTCATCTTAGATATTACTATTTTTTTGTTACTGACATTTCTAATTGTACTGACCTCTCTTTCGTTGTGAATTATACAAATTGCGAAATGTGATTTGTACTCAAAAGTAGTAGTAAATACAATTAAATTTGTTTTTATCACATTTTAATAACAAAATTTTATAGTGGTACTGAGAACTAAACATGATGGTTAGCTAAAATTTCACCATCACAATAGTAACGAGAACCCCTGTCGTTGGCATTATACTTTATGTTTACAGAATCTTTTTGAAATTTGTATTTTGAATAAACCAACCATATGTAATCTTGGGAGCCGCAGGCCGTGCAAGGACTGACATTCTTTAAGCCGACCATGACAGCAGCGCCTCTGGTTGATATATACTTATAAAAAATGAATTAAAATTATTTAATTAAAAATTATTAATTATTAGCGTACCTCAATACATATACTTTCGAATAAAACCAACCTCGATAAAATCGAGCAAACATTTTTTTAGATAATAATTTCTAAAATTCACCTATTTTTTCTGCTATCTACTCCTTAAGCCATTCTTATATTTTCCGTAGTGTGAAAGCGAGCAATAAAATTTGTTTGTCTTTACTGAAAACAGCAAACTGTTTCGATTTCTTAAAAAAAAATTTAAGAATGTTGGCCCTAACTCAGTTTTACATTTCTGTGATTTTTTTTTACAAATTAAAATTAATTGTCCAAACTAAACCTCTAAATTCAATTTCAAATGAGTAATACCTAATACCAGAGAATGATAATTAAAATTTCAAAATTGATTTGAAGTTCTAATAGCTATTTGATTCTTTCATTCTTTTTTTGCTGGCAAGAATACTGGCATGTGAATACGTTTCTGAGACAATGTGAAAAAAACTTGAATCAAAATTATACTTCTAAAAGATTTTATCTTCATGCTGTGTAAATTCAAGAAGTGTATTCTTCATCAAGGGTTTTTGAAAGAATGTTGCATAATTTTACGTTATTATTTTTAACAATAAAGTATCTAGTATGCAGTACTTTCCATCGCCAGAAGAAGACAAAATTCCTAACTTTACTTTATGTTTGTGAAGCTCAAAAATTTACGAACGCTTGGCTCTATGAATTTACACTGCTGACACTATCTGGGTGAACAAATTATTTTCAACTGGCTAAAACCAACAGATTTCTAAGAGCCCTGCCTTTGCTCACAGCCCTGAAGCATGAACAAATTTTAGTATTTCTTGATAACATATCCTCGCAATTTTTTTTTTTTTTTGTAACAATAAAACTTTAATTTCTTTCAATACCGAAACGTCTGTTCCCATTTGATTTAAAAACTAGTAATTCCAAAGTTAAAGGAATTTTCTCAAAGGCAAGGCAATTAAATTGAGTTGTTAGCCAGCATGCGGTAAACAAAACCAATGCCATAAAAAAGTCCCGCAATAATTCAAATTTACGCAATTTTAACAGAAAATAGGCACCTAATAATCCCATTGATTAATTGGGACAGAGTGTCGAATAGGAATTTTTGAAATGATTTAAGACTAGAACACGGCAAACATGTTTTGTTTACTTTTTGCGAAAATCTCGTGAAACCCGCAATTTAAGAAAAACTTAAGTCGTGAAAGACGATGTGGTGTCATATGGCCGTATAAACAAACTGTCTAAATTTCGAGAAAATTAAGTCTTCGTTATGATGTGGTTTAGAACGCCTACACACAATAATAATAGGAAATTATGGCGCCAATCTTTTTGTTTATATTTTCTCTATTGTAGTAAAATATTTTGAGAGCTTCATAAAGAAAATTTTTCATAAGAGAAGAAAACGTTTTTCCATTTTTTATTTTCGCGATTTCTTGGAAGAGTGTTAGTTGGACACGGGGGAGAATTGATTTAAATTATAAAATAATCACTGGTCAATTTAATTACACCCTTGCGTATTTTTTTATTCCTTTTTTACAGGAAAAAATATGCAACAATCCTTTGTATAGAATATACAGAATTAGAAGAAAATCTATAGAAAGTGTAGTGCAATAGAAATTGCCATTATAAACAAATAAGAATAACTTTATAAAAAAATTTAAAAAAAATTTAGAATTCAGTTGAAACAAGTCAACTATTTGTAGATAATATCCAACTTCATTGATCATTCTCGAGTTCAAATTAGAGATGAGTCGTTCAGGAGTGACCTGTTCCAAAAGAACACTTGATTTCAAGTCACGTCTCCCTACGCCTCTGCTTGCAGCTATTCATTAATTTCTATGCTTCAGTACGGCTGCTGTCTTAGATTTTCGTATAGAATGACCAGTTTAAGCTGTAAATTTGAAACTTAATCAAAATATACATAATTTAAAAAAATATTTTTAGTATATAGGCTAATAAGTTGAATATTTATTCGAACCAAATTCTTACTTTTCCATTACTTTGGGACATAATCGTATAACATTTTAAAGGTTTTTTAGTAACAAGGTGTAGGTTTTTTCTTTCTTTGGAAAGTCCATAGACTTTATTTTATTTTACGTCAACAATTTTAAGGGCAAGAAATTTATAAAACTACCGAACAATGGAAATGTTTGGTTCTGCTTGGTAACTTTCTAGTTCATTGTTCTCATTTTCCTTAATAATTTCTGTGAGGAAAATAGATTTAATTTTGGCCAGAAAACCAGAATTCTAATTTAATTACGGTATGAATGTTTCTATTTATGTTGCCTGAATACTTACTTGTACTCCAAAAAATTAACTAAGTTCAAATTTTTTTCAAACATTTCATCCCCATTTCATCAAATGTGATAATATGTTCCGTACTCCGTAATTTTAAAATGTTTGTTTCTATAATCACTGCAGAAAAGCGAGTCTTTCTCGCAGTTAACTCCACTACGCTTCATAAATTTTTTGAAACATGTAGGTATGTCTATATTTCTATTCATTTAAGGGAAGTTAAAAATGCCATGGAAATTCTGAAGTGATACCCACCATTTCCAGTACACAACCTTATTAAATCGCACACAAATTTCAATAGTAACCACGACTAAATATTTCTGTAGAGCATATCGCTTTTCGTCCTTAAAAGGTTTCAATCTTCCGTTCGAAAGGTTATAGAACCGTAGTGAATGTACGGTGAAGAGCAGAATCGGGGCATAAAGTTTCGTCTAAAAAGATGATATTATTCAGTCATGGTGCTTCTCACTTATTTTGTGTAAGCTGTTGTAAATATTGACTGAAAGCAGCAGTAAACAGACAGCCCTTACAGAAAAGGACGAAACCTTTTTAACTTTTATTTTAGAATAAAAGATTTTTGTGTAAAATATCGAACTAAATACGGCCAGTCTATGTATCTACACATTTACATATGTATGTATATCGACTTTTATACATTAATTTTTCATAATAAAGTATTTTATTTTAACAACGAAAGTTGTGATCAACCAAAAGTTATCGAAAAAAAAATTTCCTACCCTTAAAAAGGGTGAATTCTTATTTTATTTAGACCCAAAAAAGTAAGAACAAATTTTTCCGATTTTTTGTGGAATGTATAAAAACTTTTAATCTGGAATGGAATTAATTCGATCGTGTAGTCATTTGATTACAAGGAAGAGTTTCAAATAAAAATGCTGGCCATCCTCAAGGCTATGTAACCACAACTAGGCTTTTTCTTTGTTTTGCTTAAAATAACTATCACTCTTCTTGATAATTTAAACATTATTAAAAATCCCCGACTGGTCAAGTTTTGATTTGATTATTTAATCTCAAAATGTTTATTCCATAATCTTAAGGAAAATTACACGGAACATACTGTAAATATACATAATATTTAAAATATATTCGTGTAAAAATGAATTAAATTCTTACATCATTGGAAGTTACAAATTTACTGTCAGTTTTACTTAAAACTTACACTACTTTGAATTAGAACATAAGAAAACTATTCATTATGCAGTATAGCTTGTATGCTGTCAAGTGTTGGCTTACAAATTTTACAAAAAGTTCAGTCAAACATTTTCTGTCAAAATATACCTTATAAAATAATTTGGAAAGCAAAAATTTACAGATTAAACTTATTGTCAGCGATGAAAGACAAATATTTGACGTAGCCACATACAGTGCAGTACAGGCTCAAAAATAGAACAGTATCCGGCATTTGAATTTGAAAACTGAGTAGCAGAAATATATTTTCGGTTTGATTTGATCGTTTAGGTAGATGAACAAGCCAACAAATTTAATTCTTTTCAAATCCAAAATTTTTTTAAAGCTTTCCCTAATAAATCATCCTTACCTGGAGTTTTAATTTTATGTCTATAAAGTTCAAAACGATCACTTTCGATTTCAAATTCAAATCGCATATTCTTCAAAAATTTAACTCTGTCAAATTAAACACCAAGTGAAATATTATTTGAGTATTATAAAAATTTTTAAGATCGTATGCTTTTCCGAACAGTTCTCTTAAAACTAGCTCCCATCTAACTCGAACACGCATTGTCGTTTTTTTAATCAAACAGTTAACGACAAAATCCTTGAATTTTTTTTGCAATCTCGTCGGTTTAGTTAGTGGAAAAAATTAAATAAATTCTCGCTGCACGAACACTGTTCCAATTTTTGCAACGATCTGGCATTCATCGATTTGTGTATTTGAAAATTAAAAACTGCGTAAAACTCGAGGAATATTTTATTGCAGTTGGTAAGTTTACCACATGCTGATTGTGCAATTTGGAATCGAATGGATACAAAATATTTTTTTAAATTTTACTTAAGTTTTGTGGGATTGAATAAAATTCAAGTCAGTCATGTTGTGAGGATAATACGCTAAAATTTAGGCCTAACGTATTTTAAAAAGAAGGCAATTTATTAAGCTAAGAATTTTATTTTCACTGAAGCGCTAATAAATATTTAAAAAAAAATCTGTAAAATATCTCACCAGAGAGAATCATCGAAAATTTTAATTTGTTGAATTTTCTACGCAAAATAGCATCGTGTTTGCTGTTTTTCGTCATGTTTATACCACTCTCTCAGAAATCTAGAACATAACAACAAACATTAAAATTGTTGATCTTTTCGGAAGTTATGTCCGAAAACATGTAAAAACAATTCGCACACCTACAATGAGGCATGTCTGCAACTAAAATAAATCATTCGCGATTTTTACACAAAAAGAAAACACTTTCATTGGAGAAATATTTGTTAAGAAAACCAGATGAGTTTTGGTTTTTAATGTAAAGTTTAAATTTGAGATAAACATCCCAAAAAAGCTAATCAAAAATGATGTATGCATCTACTCCGAAAGTTATGTATCTTTCTTTTGAAAATAATAAACAAATTATTTTAAACAATTTTTTTTTTATAACTTTTCGCGGTTTTAATAAAAACCGAACAGAATTTAAGATGTCATGCTGAGAAATTAGATGATTTTTATCGTTAAGACTCCAAGGTGGAGATCTGTTTCGATAAATCAATTTGTTTAGATAAAAATAATTGGTTTTCGAAATTAAAAAAAAAACCATAAGGTTGTTAAAAAAAAACATTTTTTTACTTGAAAATAAACTGAATTTGCTTGTAGGTCTCTTTGCTGAAGGCATAAATCGAGTCAATTCGGAATTTCGCTTTGAAGAAATAGTACCTAATTTTTTATGAAAGCAGAAAATAGAGGTTCATAATTTTTTTAATCTGTAAATCATTGAAAACAAACTAAGTTCCCTTAAAATGTCGGTGAATTTGCGCAATATGTAAGCCCTTCTGATACCACAACTGGCATATCGCAATCCTTAATTCGATTCTGTAGAGTTTGAGAAGATTATAAAATGCATGAACAGGTTGTAAAAGAAGGATGTGTTCAATATTCGATATTTACCCTAACTATGGCCGAATTGCGAAAAAAAGGAATAGAAAGCGGTAATTTTTTCATTTCAGTTCAGGGGTATTGGACAAAGATTTGGAACTTGAACCTCCATACATACATCAGTCTTGTGTGGTTCAGAAAGACAAGGTTAGTTTTGAGTGGTCACTCATTCCGTTGTGATTTAACCAATCATTGATACGTTGAATTCTTGTAACTTGAAAATCGATCAGGTTGCTGAGAGAACAGTCCTGAACCAGTTCTTGCGGATGGAACTACACAGGTACAAAGAGAAGGGATATCTACACTCTCATTTTATTTCATTAGATCAACAATTTTTTCTGTGAGGGCTGTGACGTCCGGGGTTGGGGCTGAAAAACTTTAAATTGCTTTAGATATCTCACGAACCAATTGCACTAGACAAACAAAATTTGGTTTCTGTATAAAAGTTGAATTTTCTGAAAGTATAATTTTTTAGAGCGGCTGACGATCTTAAAGTCTTTCTAAAAAAATCACGTCTCATATCCCAAGAACAGTTTAAAGTAAATGCTTAAAAACTTTACCAAAAGTAGGGCTGATAAACCCCTAGCAGACAAAAATTTTGAGGGTTAGTGTGTAGAGGGTGAGGGTGTAGAGGGTGAGGGTGTAGAGGGTGAGGGTAGGGAGGGTTAAAAGGAAAAAGTTCCGATTTGTAATAATGTTTTGTAGTAATGTATTCAGTAGTTTTTGAAATTCGACCTCTAGGGGGTATAAAGGGGTTATATACTTTTCACGAGTTCTGCCATATCCACATGTGTAAACGAACATCGAATATTTTTATTTTATAATTTTCATTTTCATGGGCTTGTGTACTAATCACCTAAAATCCCCTAAGAGGGTATTAAATTGTTAAACACGTTTTAACGAATGCCGTCACATCTTTTAGTAGTGATAAGAAATTGAATTCGTTTTTACTTCCCCTTCTATCTTCACATTTCAGGATTTTTGGCTATTCAACCCTCAAGTGGGTGTATGGAGGGTGTATATTTTTTTCTGATATCTGATGATATATCGAATCCATTTTTACTTCTTAAGGTTTCCTATATAAGCGCTAAAAAGTCAATTTCAGTATTTATAGATATTCAATCCTAAGGGTTGTATGGGTGTTGTATGCTTTTCAAAGCTTCGACATATTTCTCACTTCCTCAGACTTTTTATATAGTATAATCGCCTAGAAAGCCATTTCTAAATTTTTGTCTATTCAACCCCCATGGGCTTTTAGTGTATACTTATAATATTCCAAAATTCGAATAGTCTACACGAACTTTACAATGTTTAATCTGCTAAAAATCTCTACTTTAAATATTTTTATTCTAAGAACAAAATTAACTTTCCAAGACATAATAAATAATTGATGATATACTGTGACTTTAACCGCTCCCGAATTTTGACCTGGAAAATAATAAAATTCGCACAGACCATTGGAAGATTTTTTATATTATATCTTTTTATATTATATCTAGGAATGAAAAGAGACCCGTATGAGTCTGAATCGTGTAGTTACCATACAGAGGATCGGTAAAATGAAATTTGTGCATTCAACATCTACCAGAACTGACGAAACCTTTGAACAAGAAAGTTTAAATTTTACTCGAATTAGTTTGGAACTAGGTTCAATGTGTATACTGGTTCTATGGTCACGAATTTTTGGCGGATTACTTCAGAAATCATCAAAATTAGAATTAGAAATTTTACTTAATTTTTCATATAAAAAAATTTATATCCAGAAAGTTAAATGAGATCTACAAAAGTCATTTTTTGCATTTTATGTGCTACAAATTGAACCTGGACTAAATTTTTAACATTCAATACATTTCAGTTACAGTATAAAAGTTAAGAAGTATTGTTTCTCACAATACACGGGCAATTTGGGTTTTTCTTAATATAGATTATGAATATATTAAAACGACCGCCATATCTAGTTCTGCCTTCACTCAAATTAAAAATAATCATTGCGAATTCGTTGCAATCTTCAGATAATAAAACCGATATGAAATTGCTCTACAAAACAATAAATTTAACGATCACCAATCTGTCGGCTTTTAACGCAAGCAACAATTTGCTACATACTACAAAGGAGCTATTTCGGAATTAATGTTTTGAGTCGAACTATTAACGCAATTTCGGTCCAATATAATCGGCAATTAAACATACGTTTGCGGAAATTAATAAGGAAATTCATACAATTCTCCTTACGATCAATTTTCACTATTAAATCTTTTCCGATCATAAAATTCTAATTTTAATGAACGCAAAATATCGAAGAATAGTAAGATATAAATTATTTTGTTCACATCGGGATCATCTACTATTTGTTGGGATCGATTTGACTAAACAATATCCGAAAATAGCTCGCACTACTGATCCACATTGTAATAATAGAAACGTAGATAGTGCGGTTGGGCTTTTGTTCGGAAGTTGCATCAAAATTCAATTGATCTTGTCCGGTCGTCAAAATATATCATGTTTTTCGTAAAGGTGATAAGTCCATAACTACGTCTTACCGTGACGATAATAAGTACTTACATGTGGCTAATCCTTGATAGATTTGTGCCGGTGCATAGGGTGGCTCCTCGTTACTGTTGGATGATGAATGCTGGCCATATTGATCGCTATTTCTGGACATAGTCATTGATCGCACAAATTTTTTTTTTAAAAAAGTCCTTTGAAGCACCACAGTTTTTCTTTTACCACTGCACCCTACAATATTAAAACACAATCTGCTCTATATCACCGCTACTAACTTCTAACATGACCACAATATTAGCCCAACTCCAATAAAAACCGATAAGACAACAATTGCCCGATTAAATTATTGTTGACGAAAAAAAAAAATCAAATCGCTTCGCTACGTAACTAATCAGCAACCAGACACTGAATGAAATTGGTAAATATTTCACACACTGATTAAAGGCGCGCTGATCTACACACCGATCCAACCTTCGAAATTAATGTTTACAATAATGAGACAAAGTTCTTAAGATTTAAACAAAATACTAAAAATAATTCCCGTGCGGTTGAAGAAATTAAAAAAAATAATCAAAAATTACACTTGGAGAACTTTCGGCTCCAATTTTGTCTTAATGAGACAGAGGGAAAAAATATAAAAGAAGTTCGATCGGCACGATCTGTAATGATCGTATGTGGAAATGTGAGCGATCTTTTATTATACATTATGCCGGAATTTAGCGTGGAAGATCTGCTAAGATCACTAGAATGATGCTGTGATTCTAGTTGGTGATGTGGGTGATTCGGAGATTTTTTCGAAGCAGAATATTTATTTGTAATCACCGATCAGAATGACTGAGATCGATTTTGTTCGGTTTTTACCTATTTGTGTATATTTTCACGAATTTTGAATAACGAGATATACAACTCTCTTTTAAGTACGTATATGAGCTTCACCAATAAGCGCCTAAATACTGATTTGCCCATATATTGCCCAACATATCTGTTGGGAATTATTTTTACTTGGACATTTAGTTGTATCCGGACTTCCACCCAAAAATGGACTGACAGATAGCTGTTGGCAAATTTTATAATAATAAATCGACGTAAAATTATAAAAAAAAATTACATTTTATTGACTTTAGAGCTAGTACACCCAAAAACCGCAGTCTTCCATATGCAAACTCCTTCAGTTTATCATAACTCCTAGATACACAGTCTTCAACATTTTACCAAAATGTAGAATGAATACCCCATCATTTTGGTGGTGAGGAGTAAGGCAGGGAATTATGGTGGCTTGATCTTAGGAAACACTTGAAACATTTGATGTGACAGTGAAGCCATTTGTAACCAAAATATTTTTTTAAAAATGTCTAAAAACTAAAATTAACAAATTTTGAAAATAAATTTATCTATGTATGTACATCGGTTGCAGGAAAACTCCTATCCCATTGTTGGAACCAAAGTTTTCGGTTGCCCGAACCGGATTTTCGTTTATTGGAATCGAATATATTTTCCGAAAACTGCAATATTTGTCTGGCCAACCAGAATCTCAAAAGTTTTGATTGCATCAAATGCGCGGGTTGTTTGTTATTTGTGTTAAATAAAATCTTTCAAACTGAACTTCTTTTTCTTGTCTAGGAGGAGGTAGAGAACTCTTTTAAAACACCATTTTTCTACTTTAAATATTATATATCACATACTGACTTAAGGGAGGTTACTCCCTTGACGATTTTCCATACAAATTCATGTACCTTTTTCTTAGGAACTGCTCAACCGATTTTAATCAAACTTTAACTAATTCTACTGAATGAAGAAATTTCAAAAATATTAAAAACTAATTGACTTACATATAAGCATTGAAATTTTAAATTTTTTTCATGTTCTTAAAACTTAAAAAAAAATACTTAGAATCCCCATTTTAAAAATTCCTTCATTCAGTATAAATACCATGTTTCTATCTTCAACCAAGGAAAAATTATCTTGATATCTGTTATCAGTAGCTCAGTTCTGTAACTTATGAGTGAGAAATTTCTCACCAAAAAGTCAAAATGAGGACGAATTAATGCAGTTTTCTCTCTGTATTCTCACCAAATAGAGAGCACCGTACTTAACTACGCATTTGGCAATCTTTCATTTCTCATTTGTGCGAATACAGAGAGAAAACTGCATTAATTCGTCCTCATTTTGACAGTTACAGATCTGAGCTACAGTTTCGAGAAAAAAAAATTGTTAATGAGAGCGAAAAAACTAAAATCGTTTAGTTTTAATCTTTTTTCAATGGTTTTCTCTTAAAATTGAATTTTTTTATATTTATATTCTCAATACAAATCACACGGATGGCATTGGTTTTTTTTCTGTTTTTTATCAGATTATGTGTCACTTGTCTACTCAGTTGACAACAGGAGTAAGCTGTCATTGGATGGCGGAAACAGCTCCTTCGGACCTAGTCCAACACAATCTCATAAACTGGCCTATCCAGTACAGATTTTTCAATTGTCATGTCCTCAACGATAGCGACTAATCAATAGTCGGGGATTTCGTGTTGACACATGTTCAAAATTTCAACTTTCTAGTAGGTAAATAGACGTGACACCTATTTCTCTTTAAATATAATTTACGCAGTCAGTTGAATTAAAATCTATAATTTCCCCATTATTTGCAATTTCCACAAATTACTCATGAGTGTTATTTTTAAATTGTAAACATTTTTGATCGAATCTGAATTCTATTGTTCATTTTAAATTTAGATCTTCAGTCGATTTGGTAAAAAAAAATTAAGTTATAAAATATAATCTGTATAAAATTTTGTATAACATGGCTGAGGGCATTAGAGTTAGCGATGTGGGATGTGTATACAGGGCCGGTCCTACCATATGTGCAAATGGCGCATTGAATCCGGGCGCCAAATTAAGGAAGGCGCTAGTTCATATTATCTCTCCAAATATTTTGCCATAAATTTAAAACATTCTTAGAAATTAATAGAAAGGATTTCTTGAATACATTTGCCACACTTTTGCCGATGCATATTCTAGATTTTGCAGGGTTTTCCCATTTTTCCATTTTCTAAAAACACTCTTTCAATTCTCGTTCAAGAACCAAAACATTGAATCTTTTCTCTTAAAGATATTCTCACTCTTCGATACCGACCGACTAGTACAGCTTTTCGTTTGTGCGGTCATCTGCTATTCCAATTTTGCATTCATACGTTCATCAGCTAGTACAATCTTGCGTTCGTACGATTCATTTGGAGCAAGCGCTTGGTGCTGATTTGATAGTGTGCTGAAAGAGCTCAGAACATGATTTCCATACAATAGAAAAAGATAGATATGGAGCGAATGCGCCTCGGTGAATTATGTGGGGAAATGGGAAACACGACATTTTTGCTAGAGGGGAATGAATGATAAAGAGAAGTAATGGTATAAACACAATTGAGACGAACTTCGCTAGCGGCGGTCAAGTTCGCTGTAAAAATTTTTAAATTGTACCGCAACACACGGATGGACACAGAACTATGACGGCGAGTGGTTGGGCAAACTTTTCGGTATTTTTCGGTACAATTTTAAAATTTTGACACCTACCTTCCGCCGCTAGCGAACTTCGTCTCAATTTTATTTATACCATTAATTGGTTTAAGTCATAATCTGATAAAAAATAGAGGAAAGTTTTGAAAACAGAACCAATGACATCTGTGAGATTTGTATTAACAATATGTATACATAAAAAAATTCAATTTGGAGAGATTTTAGTTTTTTCGCTCTCCAGAACAATTTTTTTTTTCATTTTTTTTCCATAAATGTTCCTTTTCTCGAAACTGATAAGAGACATCAAGATGACTTTTTTTGGTTAAATATAGAACAGTATTGGTATTTATACTGAATGAAGCAATTTTTAAAAAGTTGATTCTAAATACTTTTTTTAGGTTTAAAAAACATCAAAAATGTTTAAATTTTCAAACGTTATAAGTCAAGTTTTTAATATTTTTGAAATTCCTTCATTCATTAGCATTCGATTTACTAAAATAATAAGTGTACAAAGTTTGATTCAAATCGGTTGAGCGGGTCCTGAGAAAAAGTTACATGAATTTGTATGAAAAATCGACAAGTGAATAAGTATAATATTTTTGTTTTTTTTTAGTGAAAAATTTGTTATATAAATTGATCAAGACGACGAAGTGTATACTGCACCGGGCGCCGAAAAGTCTAGGGCCGGGCCTGTGTATAACCCAAGATTAGATAAATAAATGATAATAATCTGAATAAAGTTTAGTATGGAATTTACGTATACATTCGGCTCATGTGGTTCATATCAATTATCACACATGAGATGTCATTCAGATGTCCGATTGCGCTTCAAATTAAAGCGGTGGCGGTCAGCTTAAGGTGTTATTATTAGTTCGGAATATAATTGTATGAGTGGAATATGATGTCTAACATAATATTGTTTTCAAACGATTTTTTGTTTAGGAATTAATACATATTGAGAGTGGATATGAAACAGCTGTCCTTTCTATAACTATACAGAAAATATATTTTAATATAGGTACCCTGTTTTTATAGAAGGCAAAACTATGTCATACCTTTTCTTTTAAATTAAAAAAAATTTCTTAACTTTAAACGCAAGTAACAAAAACTTTATGTGGAATTATAGCGCACGCGACGCGCGCGTGTGAAGTGATACGATGCAACGACAACTAGCTAGAGTGCATGCTAGTGAGTGTAACCAGGTGTAGTGACGTCGCATCGCTTTGCGCGAGCCGCTTCAATCGTCAATTTTCTAATGCTATCTATTTTGGGGATTGCGTAATTCTTATTTCGATTGTTTTTATAACAATAGACGGCAAGCGGTTAACAAACATAGAAAATAAATGCGTCTCCAATAAAAACACAGAGTCAATACAAACAAAATATTTTAGAATTCGTGTATTACCTGTATGTATTTTAAAGTTATGGCAAGCAATTTCACTCGCTTACTATAAGTAATGTCGTGATATGGTGCGAGCGACGCGATTGTGCTTTCTCGCGCGTGGAGAAGACACCAGTAGTGAAAAAACTCAAACCCTTTCTACGCATTAAAAAGTCAATTGGCAAAACACAAAAAAGAAAATTAAATCCTAAAAATAAGCAAGAGATAAATTTACGAAAATAAAAACAAATCAGAAAAATCACTAATTAATGAAGTGATAAAAAAGAAAGGCAGAAAAAAGCATTAACAATTAAGACTACCACAAAAAAAAACTTAAGAAAAAATAGCAACTTTTTGATCAAGACAAAGTCAAATTAATTTTTTTATAACCTCCTTTTCTCGAAACACCACTATTGGTAACACTGTTACACTTAAAATACCAATACTGGTGTTTCGAGAAAAGGAGGTTAGAAAAAAAATTAATTTGGCCAATAAAATAACTCGCCCTTATACTCAACCTAGTCAATAAAATTCCGAATAATCCTAAAATACATTTTTAGGCTATTGTTGTATATAATAAGTTCGTGCAAGTAAAAATCAATTTGCTTTCTAATCAAACTAGAGACTAAAATTCGTGAAAACATGTTCACCCTCTAACAAAGTATTGAGGTAAATATCTAAAAAATCTGTGGAAGTAAAAATGAATTCGATATCTTGTTAGACCTAAGAGATATGGCAGAAATCGTGAAAACCAATACAGCGCCTTTACACCCTGATAGGGGTTGAAAATCAAATAATCGTGAAATTGAGTTTTAGGTGATTATACGAAAAGCGTGCAGATTAGATTCAATTCGATTTATTCTCAGGAGTTGAATATAAAAATAATACACTTCTACAGCTACATATTAAAATTTAAAAATTTTAATTTAATATCTCAAATTTAAATTTTATACGGCGGGCGGACAAACACGGTTTTCATGTGGGTAAAATTGTTTTTTTAAATCTCTGGTCTATAAGAATTATTAAAAAATATTCTCGCAACTTCATATTTTTTAAAAGTTGAGGTACCACCGAAATGTTTAGACTGCTTGCCCGGCGGCCTCGGATCAACCAGTGGTAAATTTTGACTTTCACCGCAACCACTTCCGTTATAACCGTGAACTTTACTACGTACACTAATATTTAAAATTCCGAGCTTTCTTCTAGCTTACGTTGTTCCAAAGACATCAACATTATCAATTTTTCGTATCTTATTCGCCAGTCCGTTCCTTCCTTCACTGGTTCCAAAATTCTTCAGCAGACCTTTTGACTGACTGACTGCTTTTTCGTAAGTTTGCGTTATTGTCCGCGTTTCGCTGCCATAACAGATCACCGGTCGTATATTCGTTTTCTATGTGGACTCGCTCTAGCCATCGCTTGCGAAACAACGAAATATTTTGGAGCGCGTCCCAGTCAGCAAGACTGGATCCAACCACCTAGCCTCTACAACATCAAATGCATTAGTTATTAATTTAATTGATAACAGAAGACACAAGAGTTTTTCTTCCGCTTCCGTGAACCGCTCCACTCAACTTCCCCGAAAAGACTGCCATAGTTTCATCTACCACACTTCACAGACAGATGTCTCCGCCAGCATAAAAGTGACTGAAGTGAAGTAAGTTTGTTTTTGTTGTGACATTTCTCGAAAGTTTCACAGCAAAGAAAATTTTTCTCAATTCAAACAATCCCGAACTGAAAATGTCGACGGACTCATCGAACAACAGCGACGAGTGGTCGATTTCATGCTTCCCGGATAGCGACGATTTCGAACCAACACCCGAAGATCTGGAGAGTTTCTACGCCGCCCTGGAAAATGGTACCTTGCCCGACCTGCAGTGGAAATGCCCCGGCCGTCGTGCCCCATCGCCGCTCACCAAGGAAGAACCTAAAGTAGCCGAATGTGTGGAGAAAGAGACGTAAGTACTCATTATCCTTAATCTCAACCTTCCCTGCTAAATTCCGACCAAATTCCAGGACCACCGCTAAGAACGATTTCGATTTCATGGACGACGTAGCGTTGCCTACAATGCGCGTACGCGGACAAAACTCGACTCCAAAGGGCTCAGCCAAGAAGAAGACGGCCAATTTCGCTGGCGTCATGGATGCCCTCAAGAAGCAGCTTTCCCAAAATAAGGAGGGCAACTCATAGCATCGGCTCTTCATTGTTCGAGAAAGTCCTGGCTAAATTCAGATGGCACAAAAGCAGGGTATTGACGGACAATTCAGAATTCAAAATTAAAACGATTTACAGGACTACGATTTCGACTAATGAAAATTTGTTATAAATTTATTTAGGTTTAAGGTCAAATACAATTTATTTTTTTAAATTCGTGCTGTTAATTGTATATGGAGCCTAAGGTGGTTTACAGACCATCAGGTCATTATTGTATTTAGGGCAAGACCCATGTAGAGAAATTTCTGGACACTTAACATTTTGGAACAGGTACGGAATAGATCGGCTTTAACTTCTTCTTTTGGCGGAAAACTAGGTGCGATTGAAAGCTTATTCCATAAACAGAAAACTTGTTAAGAAAAATGTGTTCTTAAAAAACTGAGTCCCTTCCCCTGTTTTTTCAAAAGAGGGTTTGCATGTAAACAGTGCTTTTTGTAGCGTTAAGCCTCCTTTGGTTGGTTTGAAGAGAGGACGGTCTTAAGGTGTTTTCACAGTAAAATATAACAATTGAGACATAAGAAAACAGTAGATCGTAGTATTGATCTACGTAAAAAATGTGAACCTGGAGCGACATGCTTACTGGAAAAGAGGGTTAAGTTGCTCAGAAGCTATACCCTATAACCTTAGGTCTGTACAACAAAAGATAATCACGCCGACTTATCCGGACACAACAAGTTCCGGTAAGATTGCCAGTCGGTCATGAGAAACTGTGATAACGGTCAACACTTGACGATCTGTTAACTACCATAAAGGGAGTAAACACCTTTTTTCATGAAAATAAATTACCACAGTTTCTCGTTCTCGACAGGATCGCTACTAGCGATTGGTTCTACAAGCGCAACAACGTTGAGTGTGCATCCGAGAAAAGAAGAAATGTCTGGCTAAAAAATTACAAGAGCATGACGAACCTGGATAACAGAATAACAACACAAAAGGAATCTGGTCCCACCATAAAAAATTGCATTGAGTTTCCAGACCTGCGTGTATGGCCGTGCAGGCATCTTGACTGCCCAACGTGTGCCATGCCGGCCTTGTCCTATACGTTGCATTAACCAAGAAGACATGGTAAGGAATGAAATCAGAAAGACTGCTGACAAAATCGTAGGTCATCAAAACAAAAGAAAATTAACTGGATTTACAGATTTTTTATAATCCTAAAATAGCTCTGTTGTCTCATTTCGAAACTTAATAAGTGCCCTGAAGCTTCTATTAGTCAGACATCTCTATATATAAAAATGAACGTTTGTTTGTTTGTTCCGTATAGGCTCTTAAACCACTCGTCTGATTACGATGAAACTTTGATGATTTGTTGAGATTACGTCCGCGATGATTTCTGCGTTTGTAAAATCATTTAACAGTTGGTGGTTCGCGAGTTATCTCAACATTTGACTGTATTTCATCCGATTTAGCGGCATATTAGTGCGTTTTCGGTATATAAGTGCATTCCTATTACTAAATGGTAAATTTGGACGAAGAATGGTGAATAAAGGATAGTGGATAGAAGATGGAGGATGGAAGATTATGGATGGTGGATAGAGAATAAAGAATGAAAGATGAGGGACGGTAGATGGAGGATGGGGGACGGAGGATGGTGGATAGAGGATGGTCAATGGAGGATAGAGGAGGGTGAATTGGGGATAGTGGTTGATCGGCTATCCGAGCCCGATGAATTAGAACTCTCAATTTCACAGGGACACATTTCTCTGTAAACCCAGGAAACCATCAAGGGCTTTGATGCATTTCTCGGAGCCCTCAGGCTCAAAGTGTTGTCTATAATGAGACCATCCAGCGTGATCACGAGAGCGTGAAAATGGCACTTGCTAGAAATTAATTTTTTCCAAATTCGTATGGATGTGATTCTCGTTACTCGGCTGGTTTGGCTCCATATAGAAGTGAGGCTTTCTTTAAAACTGTCCTCCACTCCGCCCCTGCGAGTTGGCCTAGTCGAATTCAATTTCTCTCATCCACAGTTAAATTCAACACAGTTTTTCTATAAATGCATCCTCAGAGATTTTCTATGGTTTTCCTTTAGGCAAAAAATGACTATCAATGCAGAGTTCTTCAAACTTACACTTATTTATTATTTGTTGGTTTTTAAGCCAAAGAAATAGAGTGGAAGCGGACCGTATTCGAAAAGCGGTAAACGTCTTGTTCCAACGAATTAGAATCGTGTTGCTTACTAATTGTTTCGACCTTAACAACTAATTGGAGGTGAGGCTTTTCTAGATCTCAGCTTTGTAGTGCAGTGAAATAAATTGTGTGTTTTTGTACTCTAGATGTACATATAGAGTATTATAAGTTTAATCCAGCCCGAAAAGTTTGTAACGCATAGAACCGAGCCTCGGACGAAAAAAAGTTATATAATATTCTGTGTTTATTTTTGGGCAAAACCCCCAAATCCGTTTGCTGTCCGTCCGTCCGTCCGTCCGTTAGCACGATAACTCAAGAACGCGTTGACCTAGGAAGTTGAAATTTTGTCACAACTTGTAAAATGGAAAAAGTAAGGCTAAGTTCGTTAATGGGCGATATTCTTCCAATCCTTCGGGTACCTCCCATACAAGAGTCCTTGAAACACGTTTTCCCAGTTATTGCTCGAATGCTTCAAGTTAGGAACTTGAAACTTTGCATACGTATGGTTTAAAATGTTTGAATTGAATGTTCCGAATATGATGCAAATCGAATGAGTCCTTCGTGTAGCAGCCTAGAAAAGTCCTTCAAAAATGTATGCTTTTTACTGAATTCAATATAACTCCAGAACGAGTTAAAGCAGGAATTTAAAATTTTACAGGAATTAGTTTTATACCAAAACCAAGACGGAGTTCATTAATTAGCGCCATCCGTTGACTCCTTCGAGTAGCTGTCATACAAAAGTCCTTAATAAACATATTCACCAATATTGCACGATAAGTTTAGAAAGCTTTTATTTACGACTTTGAAATTTTACAAACATTAATTTTATAATAGTCGCAGCTGAAACTATCAATATGAAAAATGTCCATTAATGAGTCCTTCATGTAGTTGCCATACAAAAATTCTGTAAAATGTCCTAACTTACTTTATGGAACTCACTATAAATCAAAAAATCGACCACTATACAAAATTTTCTACCTGTAAGTAAAAGGTCATGTAATAATTGATTGTGCTCTCCTCATTCTTTTGATATATTTCCAACTGAAATATAAATCGGAGTTCAGTATTTCATCTAGAGTATCATATGATTGGCTTGCAGCCGATCGTGACTGCGTTATGTTTTCTAATTAGAAATCTTTCATTTACGCAGTTCAGAGTTCCCAATATGGTTCGTTGTACGAGGGGCGTTCGAAAAGTAACTTAAGTCAAACACACACAGCACAGCGTATATCAAAAAAAGTATGATGGCTGTAAAGTTCAGTCTTTTGTAAGAGTGCTGTCAAAATTTTAGCCATTTTGAATGCTTAGTTTTGTTTTGGTGGTGGATTAAATACGACGTGTTTAGTGTTTTTTAAAAATGGAAAAAAAAAGAATTTCGTTCAGTGATAAAACATTTTTATTTGGCAGGGAAGAAAGCGACCGAAATTCATCAGATTTTGCAAGAAGTTCATCGCACATCTACTCCTTCGTTACCAACTATTAGTTTCAGGGTAAACGAATTTAAACGTGACCGTACTAGCATCGATGACGAACCCCGCCCTGGACGTCCAAAAACGGCCACAAACCAAGAAATGATCAATAAGGTACATGATATCGTATTAACCGATTGACGACTGAAGGTGGTCGAGATCATAGTATAAAGACTTACATAGTAGGCAAACTCCCTATCTTCACCATAGTCCACAAAATTTTTCGCATAAAAAAAAATTACCTCTCAAATGGACGGTTTTGATTGGCCGTACCTCTCAAAATTTTAAACAGCTGATGACTGAGACAAATCTTTCGTCTCTTTCAATTACGTACGTGCAATGTAGCTTTACCGCTTTTTTGATCTGTTTAGGTTGTTTTTATGCTTGTTTCGTGTATTGCCATATCCCTCACCCTCACGTCATTTTTCACTAATTACTACTCCATACATACCAAATCGTGCAAAAGAAACAGAAATGTGTGTCAGAGCAATTACCCATGACTGAAAGAGAAGCAGCTTCTGAATACGTGTAGATTGTACGCATGTTGGTTTGTTTACGTCGAGAACTCGAGCTGAGTTTGCCTACTATATAAATCTTTATACTATGGTCGAGATAGCAGAGGCTGTGGGCATCTCAGCCAACAGAATTTGAAAAAATCATTGGCAGGAAAAAGATATGGGTCATCGCTGCCACAGAGGCCCATTTTGAGGAGTTATCAAAAACGTATTATACGGAAGGGTTAAAGAAGCTGGAGCATCGTTGGGAAAAGTGTATTGAGTTACAATGAGACTATTTTGAAAAATAAATAAAAACTTTTCCAAAAATCAAGTATTTTCTTGCCGACTTAAGTTACTTTTCGAGCGCCCCTCGTACTGCTAAAGGGTGTGGAAGCACCTCGTTATTTAATAGATATGTGTAATTTTTTATTTTCCCGAAAGAATTATCATGGTGAGTATATTTATCGAAGTTCAAAATATGATATATGCTTTTAATCTTAGGCGTTGAACGCAATTTCTTGAATTTGCAGCTGGTATTTCCAAGTGGCCTGTTTTCAGACAACTTACAACAACAATATCCCATCATTAAATGCCGGAATGGTGATTGAGGCTGGTAAATTTGAATTTAACTATGCATATAATGTGTTCCACCCAATTCGTTTAATATATATTTTGTTCCTTTATAAGGTAAATTCTAAGCAACAGACGGAAAGCAAATAAAGATGCTCTTACACGAACGATTACAACTGTTCAATTTGCAGCTATTCCAGACAATTTTGACGTCACGAAAACATAAAGCATCAGCACTTGACGATATGTATCAATTGGTGATCGACTCGTTGCTCAGCAGTGACTAGCGATATGGAGCAATACTTAGCAATTTGGCGATGAGATCATACACAAACAATTCAGTCTATGAACAACACGAAAGAAAACAAAACCAACAAACAAATAGTATAAAACTAGGAAATATTTGAATTTCTAGCCATTACAATACGAAATTTGACAAATAGATTCAAAACTCAAAACAAAACTTGACAACGGAATGACCGAACGAGGACAATTGCTCCGAATTTTCCAAACTAGTGGAAATACAACAATTATAGAGCGAGCAATACCAGAAATCCGTGAAAACATTGCCGCAACTAGCACGATATTGCCCTGTATTGCTCCATTAATCGCTCCACTCTTTTTGACAGTAGTCGTCCGGCAATCAATTGCTCGTGTAAGAGTATCTTAAGGATCCACTAGATGAATTTGTATTTATTGACGTAGATGCAGCCACATGCGATTTGGTATGAACATTGAAAATATTATTTTATATTTAAATTCATATTTGTTTTTCATTTTCTTCAGGAATTACCGATATCTCGCCAATACCATCAGTGAATGCTGAATCTGAGCTGGCAACGACTAAGCATAGAGTGACAATCATTGAAAACTTTGTTTACAGATACCTTCCAGGGGATCTGCAAACAAAGGTCAATGCAACTGACGTGGATCCACTTATGAGCAGTTTACATTTGAACATTCATCGTCGAGGAAAAGAGCTGTAATTAAGGCATGCACATTTGTCTTTACACCGAAGCTCTGAATGCGGAGACGAAATATTTTAGCTTTAAAAAGTAGAAGTCATAGATTAAAATTAAAATAAGAACAATGAGAAAACAAAATGAAAAAAATCAAAATGCACTTAAATTAAATTGATTGTTGCTTTGTGAAATTACTTTTCTAAAATGCATACCCTTTGTTTTATACTTATGTATCTATAATTTCTAACTGTATTATTTTAATTTCTTGAAATAAAATTACATTGAATACTTTATTTTTATTTATTTATGGTTGCTTCCCCTCTATCTCATGTTATTTGGCTTAAGGCTTCTAAGAGCCTTACTGCTCCTCGAAGCACATTGGCTTCTTCCAGACATTAATGGTCACACACCCCACCTCTCGTGAACCTTATAACTATTTCAAATGAAGGAATCTCTAGATGGAGGGATCTAGGGTCACGACACATGAAGTAAATGTAGACCACAGGATATCACATTCGTGCCCACAGGTCTATCTCGATAGAACCAATCTTTAAAATCAAAAACAAACATAATTCATACAAATTTTCACTTGGTTCAACTTAGGATAAACTTTATTGAATAAATTTCTTTTTTGCATTTCATTTCATTACTTTGTTTTCATATTTATATGTTGTTGGTTTTTCGCCAACCTTCTTGTAAGTTTTTCTTAATTTTACGCAAACATATTAAACCTATACTTGAACTGCTGATCGCAATTGGTCCGAGCTTCTATCAACTTCCCGATAATCAAGTATAGAAATATTATGAACAAAAAAAAGAAAAAAAAAAATCATCTCATCTCAATCATCAATCTCATTACTTTCGAGTTTAAATCGTACAATTTTTTTTTTCATAATTTTTAAACGTTCATTAGTTTCTTCTTTTTTTCCAATTTTCTTATAAGAGTTAAATAGAGACAATTAGCACGGTTTCTTCAAATTTTATGTATGTATGTTGTAAATATGTGTAAGACAATAGGAGGGCACTACACACGTTCACAGCCTTCTAATCTAGAATTTAACATACCCATTTTTATTTGCATGATGCCATTCATTCAAATTCATTAAATGTTTAATTATTTATCTTTTATTATCGATACAACATTACGTTAGAGTTAGAGAGAGGACTCAATTAAATACTCGTAGTTGTTTCGTAGACAGAAACGATTCTCGAAACAAGTGGACACAACTTTATCAAACATTGAATTTTGAAAACTTCTTTGAAATTAATTTCGTCCACTTTTTTAATTCAGCTGTTGCACTTCTGTTTACTTGCGTGCGTACTTCTACCAAATACTCATACTGCGATCCTGTATGACCTCAATCTTTATCCCAACGTTTTCCATCAAATTTTTCTAATTCCACAGACATCAGTTTTAGCTAGACTTACATTCATTACAATTATTGCTTGATTTGTTTTTTGTAGTTACGAGGACAGGCTAAGATCTTCGTAATAAGAAAAATTCTTTGCATGGTATTGTTTACAGTAGAATGCATACGATTGCGACAATCCATCTTTTGTTTACAAGTACTAAATAAAAATTGAGAAAATTCAAAAACAATTTTGCAATAGAAATGAATACGTCTTCTTTTATTGTGTTATAATCTCCAGGAAAATAAATTGAATTTTGGTTTTTGTCTTAGTTCCTTATATTTTTTTCGTATTTTCCAATTTTCTTTTTTTTTAAATATTCACTTCGATAAACACACGCACAAATCCGATTCGAAAAAATTGATTTAGAATTGTTTGTATAACTACATTAAAGAAATCTTACTGCACCATACGCCAAACATAAAATTTTTTTTATTCGTTTTTAGTTTACTTTTAAACTTTACGATTATGAACAAAACCAGTCTCTTCGATTACATCTAGTTAAAAGTCTAGTCAAGTCATTTCAATCTATTCAATTTCTTTTTCTTCGTTCGTACGAGCTCGAATTGTAATTATTTAAGCTCGTAATAGTGTCCCCTCGATTCGAACTGGGGGCCTTATTACTGAATACGATACGATCAAAGTCAATCGTTAATTCTAAATTTTAGTATGCCGAATTTCGGAATTTACGATCCATTTTGATCGTATCGTATTCAGTAATAAGGCCCCTGGTAATTCGTAATCAGGCACCCGGTTTTTTCAATATTACTGAGTCTGTTCAGACGATGTAACCAATTTTTTTACAGACAGAAATAACTTCCACAAAGCTCGATCATAGAATCGGATCCTTAACTGTTGATAGGGCTTCTACAATTCATTTCGAAAGAGGAGAGTTTCAGAGGCAATGTTCATATCTGGATAATTTGACGGTTAAAAATGGCAGCTTTAGGCTAGTGGTCAAGATAGAAGGTGGTCACTTCTTCAGGTTCGACTTTAATTCAGATACTTGCTGTTTCTGCATGTAATAAAAACGATTTTCAAGCTCATTCTCCAAATAAAAATCTTTCAACCTGATAAACCTTCAGCCTACACGCTTTCCTATATTTATATTTTTTGATGTAGCTAAAAACGGTTACATCGAATGAAAAGACCCATTTTTAATTGGTGTTTGCATCTAAATATTTCCATTCTAAACTTAAATTTATTTATTTCCACTTTCTCGTTATTTTGTTTCATTCTTACTATTACTTTTCGTATATCATTTTTCATGTGTAAAATTTTTCTGATTTATTTATTCAAAAATGTGAACGCTTGAACGAATTTTGTACAAACATTTTTTTTATTTTTTTTCATTAAATTCAGTGCAGTTTTATAATTTTGTTTTAATTTCAATGTTTCTCTCGTTTAAACGTATACAAGCCTATTGTAGGAGCGGAGTTTCAGTTGTAATCCTGTCCACCTTTTTTTATTTGGAAAATATTAAAAGAATTTGAGTTTGTTAAGAAGCAAATTAACATGACTTTGTTGTTGTTTTATTAGAAAAGAAAAGAAATATATTTACAATATATTCACAATTAGTTCCAATTATTTTTACACACACAAAACTGATCTAATTGGTTTGTTCTATTTTCTAAGAAATGAAAATTAGCATCGAATTATTTCCAGAAAATTAAGATTGGACTTGGGGAAGTATGACGAGCGTCCACAAAGAAATTTCGTTCCGTGGAATTGTGCATTCGAATTATCTGTATGAGAGCAATGCTTAGTAGTACATGTGACGAATTGAACAGTCTAGTCTTATAGTTCAGTAGAGAACGTTGCTTGTTAGCATTCGTGGATAAATCATCATCATCAATGGCGCGACAGCCCAAATCGGGCCAGGCCTGCTTTCGGAATAATAAGTTTTTTTCGGTGATTAGCTGTTAGACCATCACCCAACCCTCAACCTGGAGTGCCAGGTCTATAGTACATAGACATGTGAACAAGTTTTAACCGGTTATGCCGCGAGTTCAACTACACCGGTTTCAGACCTACTTCCTGAGACACACTGGTGTTACTGGCCATTCAGGATGTGTTCCTCCTTATCGCAATCTGTGCCTGCGACCGGCTTTGGCGGAGTGGATAAATCATAGACTGATGAAAATTATCAGTCGAGATTCATAGCAAAATGCTGCAGCAGAGGTATTAGGCGAGATACTGTTTATCATAGGCCCGAATAAAGTAACAGTAGCACAGACAAAGTGAATGTAGATTTTTCTTGTTTGCAGTCTGTGAAGATCACCACGCAGGTAATCCCCGATTGGAGACGAACGCAACTTGACTAATGGTAGCACAGCGAATAAATTAGACGTCAAGCGGAGAGAAAAATGATGTGATCTACTTTCGCTCGAAAAGCCAGTTAGAACTGTGTTGGTCTTGGTCCTTAAAAAAAGTAGGAAATGTATCCTTTATGATGTTTAAGTTACATCACGACTTTTAGGTAAAACCGTCGAGAGATTTAACATTGTATGATGATGACGAAATCACAAATTAAATAGAGATTCAGGGAACAGTTCTGAATGTCGTATCGAAAATAAAGAATACAAAAGTTGACACACCTGAAACGGGCTATACCTGTCATACGAAATTGGTAATATGTATTCGGATTCGAACGGTTGAATTTCCGTAGTCTTTTTGACTGATGGGTCCAGCTTACTGCTGCATCAGCCTGCGAATAAACAGTTTCGATTTTCTGTTGATGAACTGGAAAAATACAAAGTGCTTCGGTGTCCCAAAGGTGACAAGGACTCCTCTAACTTCAGATATCTACCCATTAAATGATATCCACAATATTGAAAATAGATTTTGCCATAGAAGAGAAAGTCGACAGAGACGTTGAAAATGTTCGAATAATATTATTCGACGCTTCCTGAAAATGTCAGTAAATCAGTAGTATGTTTGGAAGAGGAACAACACTACGATGAAGAAATATAAGTTTGTGTCCTTAGAAATACATGTGAAAAGCTACCAAAATTTATACACAGATACGGCGAGATCCTTAACGAGCCTAAGTGATTAAAACAAAGATTTCTGACCTCCATTCCTAATCTGACAGTGTAAGACTAACCACCTAAGCCCAATTCGGTATTCTTAAAAAAAAAACTAAATAGCTTTGTTAAAATAATTTATAGGGCGCTGGAAAAAGAAAGTTTCGCCATCTAGTCCGGAAGCACCAACAGAAGACAGCGACTGTTTTGTGACTCGTAATCAGTGTTGCGTTTGTTACGGTATTTTCGTCATTAAGAAGACGCCAAAACATCATTGACAAAAACATAAAAATCAATTCAATCACCAATCTGTCGCGTGTTTTATGCGACGTATTAAAAATCGTGGCGTCCCACCATTTCGACAAAGAACTAATAACAGTTCAGCAGAACTTAGCGCTAGCATATTCGACCCGATCGGCTGTAGGAAAAAGGCGGACGGCCAAGTTGATAGTAAGCGATTAAAAGACAATATAGCAAGAATATGAGCGGGGATTAAATGAAAAGATTCCGTCAAAAAAATTCTACTGATCTAAAATACAATTCCCTCAACGTTAGGCATTGCTTCACATCAGATTCGCATTGCACTTTTTTCCAGCGTTTTAAAAGCTTAATTAATTTTGAACGATTAAGGTTTTTCGTATCAGCAATTTATCGGTCAAACAGATTTCTGTTTAACTGACTCGCTAGTTCTAGTCATCATCAAACACACACAAAACTCGACAATAATTCTCAAATCTACGAAACTTGTACAATCGAAAGTTCATCGTCCAGTTTAAAGTTCAACAGTAGCTCGTCTATTGAGCAAATATATTATTAATTAATAATATGCATAATATTCTGAATATATAGTTTTTTTTTTTAATATTTGTATACTCTGTCCTCTTTTATGTGGGTGTGTTTTATGTAAATTGTGTATTCTCGCGTGTACATTTCTTATATATTTTATAATTATTTTTGTTTCTTCAATTTTTTAGTTCTTTTTAAGTAAAAATATTTTTTAATTTTTTTATAGTTTACTTTCATCGTCATTTTTCTTGTTTAGTTAAACTTAACAGAAATAAATATACACAAAAAAAACAAACGATGTCTTGCTTAAGTGGTAAGAATTAGAATTACAAAAAATTAAAGGAGTACAATTTAAAGGATAGTGTTACAATTTAATTGAATATATTTCTTGTTTTTATTTTATCGGATTTGAAGTCAGTTTGAAGTGGCGGTTGCTTTAAAATTGCCTCGATCATTTCGTGGTGGACTGGCTGCATGTTTGCATGCTTCCATCGATGTCGATGGAATGCAATAGCTATTGGCGGCGGTTGCTACAGTAGCGACAGCTGCTGCTGTCGGTATTGACGATGACGGTGCGACTGAAGTGTGACTATTCAAGCCAGCAAGTTGAACTGTTGCGGGCAGTAGTGCAGTTGGTAATGATGTTGATGTTGTTGAGGTTGTCGGTTTTTGGTAGTGACCATGCGTAGAGTTTAAACAAGCACGTGTCTGTTGCTGTTGAAGAGAAAAAAGAATTAGCCCAATCGAAGCTTGAAGCAAACGGAGAACATTACTTGAATTCGTGTTGTCACCGCATGATAACACGGTCCACATAGTCTTACAGGAGTGTAAAGTCTTTCATCGGGGACTGGTGCCCAGAATTCGGAGCAGTCAGCGCAAAAGATCTGTCCACAGGATCTACATCAAGTCCGGAGAGGAAAAAAAAGACACAAAAATAGGAAAAATCAAACTCCGAAATTAGTTCTACCGAAAAAAATTGCTACAAGAAACAAAGAATGTATCGCACGCATGCGATAGCATTTTTCGTTCGCAACAATAATTAACTTATCGACGGACAAAAACAAATTACGCTAAGATAATTTGTTCGAATAGAAAGAAGAAATCAAAAGAAGAATATTTTAAACGAAAAAAAGTCAACACACTAAATTTGTTATCACACCGGCAATGATGTTTCCGTCGTCCAAGCCAAAATTCTGTTTCGCATCCGGTACACCGCGAGACAGCATGATCCGGAACCCATAGAACACTTGTCGGCTGTGCCGAATTTGCTCCCGATGACGGACCGCTACGATCTTCGACCGCTTCCCACGAACATATCGAACTGTTTTCGATATTATCCAAAACGGAACACTGAAATTATGGAGAGATAAAAAAAAGTGCTCAGTGAAAAACACAATTCAATTTACAAATTGATTTTGATATTTAAATTTCTAAAAAAAAAAAAAATTTACTTAAAAGGTAGGAGGAGCTTATTTCGATTCATTGAAGTTGAATCGCATTCAATTTGATTAATTTAGCAAGGAAATTAAATTAAAGCATTTCAAGTCTTGGAATTTATTTTTTTCTTCTTATTCGTGCATAATCACACTTCGGTTGGGTTAGTGAAAATTCGGTTAAGACCATTCCAGTTTTTGGTCGTTGTCTTCTGACTGTTGGTTAACTTTATGAAAGTTACGTTGGAAATGTGTGATTAAGACTCGTATTATTTTGCTTTTAGTGTGTTAACAGCTTCCGAAAAAATATAAAACTAAAACCTTTTAGTAAACGAGAGTTTTGGGCATGTTTCTGATTAGTTGAAGGGAAAAATTTAATGTAGCCCCGTGTAAAATATTAAGTTGAATTGCACACAGAAAGTTGTTCGATTAATTTGAACTAGATTAATTATCAGATAAAAAAATTAATGTTTGTTTATTTATCCGAAAGCGAAAACTTGAGAACGTTCATCTTTGGTTTGATTTAGTACCCACAGCTTATATTAGTATGCCAACTATTTCAAGATCGAGTGGCAAAAAGACAAGAGGACTCAATTGTGAACAATCGATGGCGAGGCAAACATCCATAACAATTATTTTCACGGATGAAGAAGACGATTGCAAATCTTTCTGCCGAGTCCAGTCACTAGATCTGCGAGTACAAACATTCTAAAAGGAGAAATAAAGTCGAAATCGCAAAAAATCTAATTGAAAGCTAAAAGTCACAAATAAGCTCTAAGCCCAGTTTCCGTTTGCATTGCATTCGGGATTCAAAAAATACCTCTTAACATCGAGGAGAAAAAATGGGAAATAGTTGGAAGGCAAAAAAAGGAAAAGGAGGCATTTCGATTTCCGGAGAATGGATTGCGTTTTTCATGAAAATAAGAATTCCATTTTGTTTTTAATTTCGTAAGAGCACCCGGAGGTTGTAAGGATATAACAAACCGGATTCATCGTTGAGCCACACCTTCGTGGTTTGTTGCTAGAATTTTAAATATCATAGCAACATTCCCCAAACGGAGATCGATTTCGAGCAACTAACCGGCCACAATTGAAACCTAGTTTTCGATAAAATATCGTAAATGTTTCTGGTCGACAAATTCGAAACGGGTTTGAAGATCGAGAGGGAGTCTGATTTTGCATAGCAAGGCGAAAGATCGTTTGAGAAGATCGAGGAAAGAAAGAAAAGGAAGGAACTGTTTTGGAAGAATTCAAGCAAGCGGGCTTCTTGGAAAAAAAAGGCTAGTCAGAGATTTACACTTTGAGTATCAGCTAGTTATAGTTTTGGCGTTCGATGATAAAACGGAAGACCTTGAAGAAAATAGTGGATTCCCAATACAACTACAGTAAAGGTATTCCGGAATAGCGATGGGCAAAGCAATTCCTTTCAGTGAAATAGTTCACTCTGGAGATGGCTGGTTCAGAAGTGAACTGTTTCAAAAGAAAACTTCATTGAAAAGAGTGAAATAACTCACTCCTTTTGGTGAACTGCAGTTCCATTGGACACGTGACAAAAAACTTGACCGGCCTTTTATTTGGTCATGTTCTAGAAGTACTGATTTTTTCTTTTTTTCGTATCCCATCTAGAAGATCTATTGACGGAACGATGGAACGAAGAGTTCCGGAACTACTTCACCGAACTTTCCTGACCTTTCTTTTTTGTTTGGTCCTCATCTGCTACATCTACTGACGGAACGATGGATCGAAGAGTTCATGAACTGCTTCCTTCACTGAACTGTACTGACCTTTTTTTTCGCATCTGCTTCATCTACTGACGGAACGAAGTTTTCCGAAACTACTTCACTGAACACTACTGACCTTTCTTTTTTGTTTGGTCCTTATCTGCTACATCTACTGACGGAACGTAGGAACGAAGAGTTCCGGAATTACTTCACTGAACTTGTTACTTAAAGTGAGTGACTCGGAGTGAAGTACTTCACTGAAAGGAACTGCTTTGCCCATCTCTACTTCACTTCGAGTTACTCACTTGAAGAAACGAGTTCACTGAACTAGTTCCGGAACTGTTCATTCGCTCGTTCCGTCAGTAGATGTATTGAAGAGCTAAAAAAAAAAGATGAGCAGAGTTCTGCGGAGTAGTTCCGGAACTATTAATTCCCTCGTTCCGATGTAGAACATGAGCAACTAAAAAAAAAATCTGCACAGTTCTTTGAAATAGTTCTGAAACACATTGGAACGATCGTTCCTTCGTTTCGTCAGTACGTCTTTTGGCACGTGTCCAATGGAACTGCAGTTCACCAAAAGGAGTGAGTTACTTCACTCACTCACTTCAATGAAGTGTTCTTTTGGAACAGTTCAGTTCTGAACGACCCATCTCTATTCCGGAAGGCGGCTTAACCTCGTATGTAAAAATATCTCGATAACTGTGGGCGTTTGTTTTCTGCGCGAATATCCAAAAGGAATTTCACGAAATGTTGTCTCGCATCAATTGCCATTTTATCATACATCCTTTGAAAATTTCTCACGTTCCTGTATATTCCGGGCGATTATTTCGACGACAACTAAATAATTTAGTCGCGCAGAAAAGTGATCCAAATAAAATATGTACCGACTGAAAATTCTGTAGTTTGCGCTTGACTTAAAATGTAAAGCACAAACGTGATTTTGTCCCGATACTAATCTTCACATATGCTTCCGAATACAGTTCAAAAGCATGAAGTGAATTATTTTAAAATAAATCTTTTCATATTTTGTCTGTAATTGTATCGTAACTTTTCTTTTAAATTTTTTTTACACAATTTTTCTGAATCCGCGCCTAGTTTCGACTATAAACGGATGCTGTACGAATTTCGGCTGGAAAAAATCGTGCAAAAATCACCAAAATAAAATCAAACAATGAAAGTGTGTGCAATAGTCAGAGGGAAATATTAGATAAGAAAATAAAACTAAAAGAGCTGGAAAATTCAAAAATAATTTAAAAGAAAACAACCTAACATGAAAATGAGCTCTGAATGATTATGTCGGTGTAGTTTATAGAAATACAATCAAGGCAGGTAGCTAGCCGAAACAGGCGGCAAGAACACTGCAATCAAAAAATGTTTGCAGCTGATTTACGCATACCTCAATTGTGTTTCTCGTCACAGGTGTTACGAATGATTTGCTACACTAAAGCGATGTCGCTTGTAATTTTAACCATAACACAAACACAATCGAAAGGAAAAAGGAACATTTAGCATGAAGGACGAATGGCAGTAACATAGTTCGAATTAGATTAATTCTTTCAGTTTTCTAAGAAAAAAAAAAGGTTTAGCTATACTAATTAAGTGTAAAGAGTTTCGACACAATGCAGTTGTGCACAATAAGCTACAGAAATTTCACCAACTCGAGAAGATGTGATTGAATGATTTAAGCCATAAAGCATGCAAGCGATTATATTTTTGTTTATATGCAAAATAAAAAGAAAGCAGCAAAAATTCAACAAAAACAAAGTTTGGAATATTTTCAGCTCAAAACAAAAAATTTAGCCAAAGTCCTAAAAATTTGACGCTTGATTAACAAAGACGAGACCAAAAATATTCCAGCTTCAAATCTAATATAAAAAATGCAATCAAAAAATAAGTAGAAAAGCCAAAAAATTTTTATAAGATACGAAAAAACGGTCTGATTCTTCGTAGAAAAAATAAAAAAAAGAGAAGAAAACCTAAAAAAAATAAATTAATAAAACTAACCGCGGATTCCGGACTAGTCCCAAACAAATATGAATCTTCACCGAACGTTCTCCGTTGATTTCTATCCGAAAAACAGTCGCATACATCAAATATTTTATTCTCTTCACGCATCTTCACATCTGCCTTTTTTTTGCGTTTTTCCGATTTGAATTGATCAAATGTGTTTTTTTATATAGAGAAATTAATTCCGATTGATAAAAAATAAAACAAAAAAGACATTTTTTTATGATTTAATTACTTGATATTGTGTGGTTGGTGGGTGATGATAGTAATTTTGTTGTTTTAGTATATGTGAAACAAAAAAAACTTAAAAATGTTAAAAGAATAATTTTGTTGCCGAATCAAAACTAAAAACAAAAAAAAAATTCAAAATTTTACAAACAGGATTAGATAAAAGAAAAACTTTACTTTACATTTAAAACAATTTGTTAATCTGGTGGGGAGGGGGCAAGTGTGCGATTTTTATCGTGAGAAGAAATGAGATATACGAAAAAAACGAGCGCGCGTATTTATGTTAATCTTCATTCAAAACAAAAGTTTTGTAGTTTTTTTTTTCTTTGTGGTTTTTGTTTCGATTAAAATTATTCGAGAAAATAAGTCAATGAAATTGAACCGTCCACAACTCACCTGTTCATCGTTCGGCATCGTTTGATTGTTGCAATGTGGACAAGTCTTTTTCAATAGAGCGACACGCATACCGTAAAGTTCCTTTTGCAAGGCATCTTCACGAAGCTGTACGAAAATTAATGGATTAGTAAAATAAAATAGTGCCTTCATCATCAGAGTGTAAGATGCGAACTGTACCTTATGTTCATAAACAATTTGTTGAAGTCTTATATTTTGTTCGCTGAGTGCATGTGCGAGTCCATCGGGGCAGGAGATTGCAACGGGAGGTCGATCTGGTGCTCCCGGTGGTGTCAGAGGCAATGATCGAACACCCGGTGTTGAAAATCGTGAATTTGTTGTGCTACACAATATCAGAAAAAAAAATCGGTTGATCAAAATTTCGTGTTAAATTTACCAGCCACTTACCTTCCACAAGTAATTTTATTAAAACTAATTAAATCATTTTTCGAATTTGTTGATGATGTACGTCTCCGTCGATGATTTGGATGCGGATGTTGCTGCTGTTGTTGCTGTTGCGATAGGGTTGACACTACTGTTGTACTTATGATATTATTACTGCTATTGCTACTATTACTGCTAATAACATTGTTGCTACTGTCACAACATTTTCCACTATTTGATATCTCTAGTTTTTCGTGTTCCGGTAAAATTAAAATACTTTCATCCATCAGCGATGGAGATTGCAGTAAGCCTATGCTTTTACCATTTGGTATTATGGTGTAATCGATGAATGTTGGTTTGTTACAATGCACTTCGGACTCGATAGTGCTCGTGTTTGTGGCTGATGTTGCTGTGATAGTTGAGTTATAAAGGCTACTGTTTTGCTGATGTGTACTGCTGTTGGCGCTAGCAATATAATCGTTATGACTATTTCCGTTCAGTTGATCATTTGCGATCGCTGCTATCGGCGCCCGATCGCCATTTGATGTGGCTGCTGTTAATGGTGGCGTTGTGGATGATTGATGTGATTCGATCGGTACTAAGGTATCGGTGCTGGTTTCGACAGAACCATGCCATGGATTTTCAGTCGATGTTGTTAGGAGGTTAGAACTTACTTCTACGTCTGAAAATTAAGCATGTGATCGATTTTATTCAAGCGAAAATATTTTCAACTAGATTTCGAACTTTGTGTAATGTTAGCTCAGAAAATCAAGTAGATGGGGCTGGTGAACAGACTAGCTAAATTCCTTTCAAAGTCCTGTACATTTGTATGTAACACAATATGGGGGTACAGAGTATTTGTCATTTCTAAAATAATTAAGAAGAACAAGTTTTTTTGGTGCCGAACGAGTCCGATTTAATCAATAACAAAATATCAGTCTCTTCACGAGCGGAACGCACGTAAAAGGCGAGGAGTTTCCCGACAGTCTGTTAGGGCAGATCATTGCAACTGGCTGGTTTTATCAATTTATCCTAGTCTTTCAAAACGAGTACCAGAAAAAGGAACAACAAAAAACGAGAACAGGAAAAGATACAAAAGGAAAGAAGAAAAAAAGGAAGGAAATTTAAACAAAAGAGAACAAGAAAAAACGGGAAAAAATGAGACAAAAGATAAAAAAGAAAAAAAAAACAGAAAACCAGAAAAAGGAAAATTGATACAGAGAATTTTCTTGTTCTAACGAAAAAAAAGAAGAATAAAATGAGTAAAATAACAGAAGAAAAAAAATTGCCGATGGACTGGGTGAAACTTTTATATGTTTCGGGTTAAAGTTCAACAGCGGTCCAAGTCGAAGTATATCATCAGTTGTTTCGAGATTATGATGTTTCCTGGCAAGTTAATTTTGTTCTTAAAATAAAAATATATCAAATAGAGATTTTTAATCGATTAAACATTAAAAAAGCCCGTGAGGACTATTCGAATTTCTATATACTCGTATTATGTACACTAAAATCACATTGAAGTAAACTCGAATCTGTTACCTAATCGGGCAAAAGACATATAACGAATTGCATTTGATATATCATCAGTATGAATCTGTGAAAACATATGAAACCTCCTTACACTCACATGGGTTAGGTTTGGTAAGGTGGGTAGCTTTTGGTACAGATAGCTAGCACCTAGACCGCTAAATGGGTCCGTTGTGATCCCACTGCATTAAAGCACGCGCCTACTGCTGATCACTGTTTTTTGGCTAATTTTCAAGAACAAACTAAGCCCAATTGGCCACGGTACTGTTCTATCAAATATTTTTTCAGTGTTTTCTTGGTGCCAAGGAGAGGAGAGTTGGATGGAATTGTGGAGATGAAAGGGGATACCGAGCTTAATCAGCTTTAGAAATGGAAGATCAGGAATCGGACCGGGTATGGCAGTGTACTAGCAGGCGTTAATGATAATAATTTCTAAGTACCATTGGTTGTGATAGATTACCTATAGCAAATCAACTGCTGTCTGGCAGATCTGATGGTATTTGTGGATCTGATAAGAATGTGAACAGAACTAACTCATTTGCTCAGGTTTTAAATCCTTTACAAGTGACCCTATTAAAAATTCCGAACTGTTCACGATTTTTACTTATATTCCGAAACCAATAGCAACTGAAAAAAGCATATAAATAAATTATGCATGGAGTGGCTATCACTAAGGGACGTTTGCAATAAAATGCAGAGAGTCCTTTGGGTAATCGATGGCTGGTGCCAACGACACGGACTTTCTGTTAGTCCTAGCAAGACCGCTCTAGTTTTGTTTACTAGGAAAAGAAGAACTGAAGGTCTAGTGTTACCAATGCTGAAGGGAGAAACCATTCAGCTCACGGAGAAAGTTAAATATCTTGGAGTAATCCTGGATAGCAAGCTTCTCTGGAGGGAACATGTTGATACAAAGGTGAACCGTGCGCTAGTAACTTTCTGGCAGTGCCGGAGAGCTTTTGGGCGAACATGGGGTCTTAGGCCTTCAATGGTACATTGGCTATATACAGCCATTATAAGACCCATCCTAATCTATGCATCAGTGGTTTGGTGGACTAAGTCCGAATGTGCATACATCCGAGCTAGTCTCGCTAAACTACAGAGGACCGTCTGCATCGGTGTTACAGGAGCCTTGCGTACCACACCGGGTGCGGCACTCGATGCGCTGCTCAATTTGCCATCGCTTGATATTATTGTTCAGGCAGAAGCAATGAGAGCTATCCACAGACTGATGAGACTAAGCTTTATATAAATTCCAATTCAGCGTCCTAGCGTAAGTGGTTGCTGAGATCTAAAAACCAAACTTTTTCGTTTAAAATGAACCACCCTCCACCTCCTTCACACCTCATTAGAATTTGGTCACTTCAAGGGGCCTACCCATTAACTATTATTAGTAAAACAGATCCAACCTAATATCTCTAAGTGTTTGGGAGCTACGAGCCATCAAACGATTTTGCGCACGGATACCGTACGGCGGACTAATTTTTTTTCGCGTCTACTAGTAACGAAACAAGACAAAAAATATCCTCTCAAGAGGAGAGAATAAAAATGTGGGAATATACTCGTAGAGGAACAAACAAAAAAAAGTAGATGAAACTAGACGTTCACCAGAAGAGTGATTTGTTATGTTTCAGTCTTTGAATCAAGAACTGTCCTCTAAGTATTCCGACTAAGGTGTTGGTGTCTTTCTGATGATGCACTTATTTTCACATTTGTACGCAAAGTACCAAAAAATCAAAACGAAAAATAACCAAAAAACTTGTGGACCGTGACGGAAATTACTTTCTAAAAAAGCTGGGAGTCGAAGGACTCAAAACTCATTTTTTGCTGTCACCCCACCGAACTACTTTTATCATTGCATTGCGGGCCTAAAGACTTTCGAAACTACGTTTCCCTTTGCCCAGGAATAAGAACCTTTCCGTATCCAAGCTACGGTTTCACTAGAACTCAACTTTCCAGAACGAATGTCGTGGATTGAATATTGAAATCAGAAGAGCATCAATGACGTTTGGTCAACTCTAAAAATTACGCAGATTGCAAATTTTTTTAATACAAAATAAAAAAAATCAATTAATACTAACCTTGCAGATCAACACTTTGCATCATATCATCTAAATTACTACCAACTCCTACTCGATTCAAAACGCCATCAACTGTATCGTTCGATTCATCATCTTCGCCATTCTCGTCCTCATTTTGATCATCTTGTCGCGAATAAACACCAATACCATTCTGATGTCCGTTTCGTTTAATCTCATCTCTCTCTCCGTCGTTGTCTTTGCCATCAGCATTCTTACCACAAATCATATCGTATCGACTAGAATCACTGCTAAACGGATTCGTAACACTTATTCCATTAGTAATATCACATTCTGTACTTTGCTGTTCTTGTTTATATTTTAGCTGCTGTTCCGTTTGAAGCATGTATTTTTTCATTAAAATACTATTGTCGTCGTCTTTTCGATTGTCGAAATTGTTAATTTTACAAATTTCGGCATCATCGTCCGACTGATTCAGTTCATTGGTAAGATTTTGTAGTTTTTCGGTTGTATCATGGATCATATGAGTGAGAAGGTCGGGCGATTCAGCACGCTCCGATGTAACCGAATTATTATCGGACAGATTAATCGGCATCATTAAACTATAAAAGATTTTATGAAACAATCAAGAAAATATAAGCGAGAAAAAAATCTTACTGTGTTTCTACGGTCATGTTTGGATCGCTAGATCGTCGCGTCAAACAATTTAGTGATCCGCCGGCTGTTAAAAGATCACCGTACGATCTTGTCTTTATCATCTGTCCGCCATTTGATTCTTGACTTCCTTCAACATTATTCGGTGGATAGTCCGACGGATTTTGATTTCCCAAGCTGCCCAGATAGACTTCACTCCAGAGCGTTAAGTCGCGAACATTATGCGCCGGCCATAGAACTTTTTCGCGATTCGGTACATACAACGGATTACGATACATCGGACCCGATAGGAATGGCCAAACCGAAAATGTCCGTTCCATAACCGAGTTAGCGATTCGTTCTTTGACGGTATTACATAAGAACGTACCGAAAAGGCACGAATGTGAATGTTGGGCAAGTTTAATCTGTGGGTTTTTTTTGGATTGAATGTTAAGCCGTTATCTCGGGTATTGTGTTTACTTACCAAATAAGCCATACTAAACTCAAAGCTGCACGGAAATTGGCAATGAATTTGATGGACAAGATCAAGCCATTGCAAAAATACTGGACATCGTTCGTTTAGTTCGTCCGATCCTGGACCGTGACCAACACGATCAGCATATTTGTGACCGTAACTTAGCCATTCGCGCTCCACTAAAATTCTAAAGCCCTCCACAGTTCGATAGTAAGGATCGAGGCAAAGTTGAGCAGTGGCAACAATTTGCGGCGTTCGATCCCATCCGTCCGAACAATGAACTAAAACCGGTCGACCTTTCTTTTCGATTGCATGACACACAGTCATTGAGGCCGCCAATAAACCCGATAGATGTTGAAGCCACATGGTACGTTCAAGAAGTCCTAGCCAACTGTAATTTTAATGTCCTTTAGTATTGCAACGAAACATATTTCGCGCGATTAAACTTACTTAGGTACGTCCGGTGGTGAAGCACAAAGCTGTCGCAACGCATGGAAACTTTTCCGTATCGCGTGAATATTTCCCAAATTCATAAACTCAATTTCAGCACAAGGATAGTAGTCGATGCATTCACAACCGCCACCGCGAGCTCGATTCGTTACAGCTGAGGTGTACGATCGTGCATCAACGATTAAAATTTTCTGTAAAAATACAAAATTCAAGGACAAGACCAAAATGATTTTTCAAACAGCTCAACTTACCCTAACTTCATCCATCGAAACCTCCTCATGACTACCCTCCGCACTGGATGGCGTACTCTCGCCCGACTGGCATAGATTCTGCCGCCTATTCTGTTCGCCACGATCGAAAGCACACGCATCTGCCAACGCTTTCAATAGCTGTTCGTCTTTTGCGCAACGCCAGCCCAACCATCCAACTTCCGGTTGACTGGATCGTGCAATAACCGCTCCCGATTGTTTATGACGCCAAACGACTGCAGGTAATCGACGCGAACCACGAAAACTCGCCACATTCTGCAATATTTCGTCCGATATGCAACAAGGAACTAATATCAGCCCGGGATACGATGGGCATAATTTAAACTCGGAATTTGCATGACTTATACGCCACGTTCCATTCAAATCGAACTGTAAACGTTCGACTTCCTTGCGAAAATCATCTTCGTAGCGTCCGGCTCGCTGCAACCGGCCGGACCACTCATTATTCTCATTATTGGCGGACTGAAACGGTATACCGTTACCCGATAATGTTGCTGTCGAATCGGACGTCCACGAGTAGAACGGGAAGGCAAATAGCGATTCGAGATTTTCCGGTACACCGACGCACAGTGAGATACGACGTGACCATTCGGAGCATTGTTCGGCTGTTTCAAAGGAACATTTAACTGTGCTTGCATCCTTGCAATTTATAACTAAGTGAAACAGGTCACGGATCTGTGCGGATTCGATTAGTCCTAATGGTACTGAGGTTTCCGAACATGTTGAATTTTTTAGTAAGAATAGTCGATAGTTCGATAGCGCTAAGACCCCATCGTCTGTTCGTCCTAAATATCGCACTGATTCGCCGGCAACTGAAACAAACAAATTGGAAATTAACAATCGGATCGTGAATACCGTTCCAGTAAAAACAAAACTTACGTTCTTGAAAAGGAACCGTCAATTGTTCGTCTTCTTTCTCCATTTGTGGTTTCGGGAATAATTCTGCGGCTCGAATCATCCACAACGACGATGGAGGTGATCCATCGGATCCTTCCATGGACTGTAAATAAGAAAAAAACAAATAAAATAAGACGTCACAAGAGCTTCTATTCGCGTCATTACGACCCAAATATGATCCGCTGACCGATTTGGTCAGCTTATAAACAATTTCGCAAAACAAGGTCACACCTAATTTCTTAACTCTATCAACGAAAAGTTAAACAAACAAAAATTGCATCAGGTGTATAAAATACCGAACGGATAACGCCGATTGATTACGTTATCACACTCCGGCGCTATACAAAATTAGAAGAAAAAAACAGGTAAAAGATAAAACCCCAATTTTGATGTAATACATAAAACAGATAAAAAAAATAGGAGCCCTACTTCGGGTCGTTGAAAAGGAACTTAGCTGAAAGAAGATTAAATTGAGGTCCGACAAGGTGCTAGAAAATTTATTGTCCTTGAGTGATATTTTTATGTATTCGTACATTTTTTTCCGAGATAAACGCAACGTTTTAGGGGTCCGATTACTTAAAAATAGACGAGCTTAGCGATTAGATTGTGAATGAAGAGAATATTTACAAGCGAAAAATTCAATTCAAGTCTAGACTCGATTAATATTTCCAGGAAAATGTTCAGAATTGGTAAAATGGCAGATACAAAGAAAGGTGATCTAAAATCGAAAAATCATCAAGTTTGCGATGTTGACTTCTCCAGAGCTACCCAAGGAACACAAATTAGTGCTATCGGCGTTAGTACAGACTAAACATAAACGATTTTATCACTAGAATCATAAGCGAGCAGACCTCCACTGGACTAGACAATATTATAAACAGTGTAGCCAAGATCGAGCTAATTATTACTGGGATGCACATAACAGCTGTAATTTTTGAGAGATGAATGGAACGTGCGCTATAAAAAGGTGCCAATCTAGTTACCAGCTTATGACCTCCTACACTGGGACAGCTTCATGTTCGTATTATCCATCAGCCAAAAAACAGAAATAATACTTCTGATGTTACCCATATGAATCTGCCAACGTCAGGAAGTAGCTAGGTTGCCGTTCTGTAACTAGATCTATCTAGCGCGCTATGACTACATTTTTAATAGAATCGAACGTTAAGTATACTAGAAAAACCAATTTCAATGCAGTAAAGAAATGCATTGGACTTTGATAGGCTAGTAGCGAAGCGTCTTAAGCTTGTATACCAAATACCACTATGTCAAATATTTGAATATTATCGCTAGCAAATTCAGTCAGATAGTGTAATCGTCAAATTTTTCTTTGACTCAATATTTTCTTTGGTTTATTTTGACGGTCAAAATTTTATTGAACAGCATGACAGCATGGTATAGTGTAATACTAGCTTTAGTCTATACACTGAGGCAGTTTCAGTCCAACATGAATATAGTCATGATCTCTATCATCCTAGTGATAAACAAAACGTAGTTTTAGAAGTATTATAGTATCTATTCCACAGAAGATGGTTTATGCCCCAGAAGGGGTCATATTAGAACCGAATAAAGGCGATAATTCCGTCAAAACACAGAAAGTATTTCAATTTTACAATTATTGTTATTGTTGCCTGGAAATATATTTGGCAGGTAACAAATCTGAAGACATCTTAGCTACTCCACTATCTGACGCCACTTTTTATACATATATATTAGCCGAAATCTATCTTATGTTTAGGACCTAGAGCTTATCACATATTCACATCTTATCACATATTCTAGCTAGAAAGGCCGCACAAAGCTCATTCACTGTTGCTCGGTTTGTGGGATCCAGGGATTTATTGGATGGGTTACCTTCTGCGTGAAGGACTCTCAGATTGTCCGTCCGTATGTTGGTATGTCGACATGTTTGTTGGTCTTAGCAATCGATAGGGCATGATAAATAGCCGCTATTTCTCCAAAGTAGCTACCTGAACCTCGGGAAAGTAGGCCTTGGTATAGCACTTCCAAGTGATTTGTCGGAAAACAACTAGCCACAGCGTGTGTTGTAGACTCGTTCGCGTAGAAGCCCTCTCCGGAATCATGTTGAACGTATTGTTTCCGTCATTGATGGATGCGGATTGGTATACCTGAGACGGGGTTGAATTTTTAGGGGACCTGGCTTATTACAAGTCTATTATGAGCTTGGCATTTTCCAGGGCGAGATTGCATTGTATAGACTCACTTCATTTGCAATGTCTACACCGAGTAATATCCCTGTAGTGTTGGTTGGTTTGGGTGGCAGCTCTGTCCCTAGACAGAGCACAATTAGCTCAAAGGCCGTTTTGATACCACAAACTCGTTAACCTGAATGTTAGGGGTTAGGGGTTGTTGTGACTGGGAAATTAAGGGGTGAGTGCGGGGAAAAATTGATCCAGTTATAGCCATCCTGTACTGTCCAGGAAAAGTAATAACTCACCGATCTTTTTGGTAGAAATCTCCCTCAGGTCCCCGTAGAAGGGCTTGCCAAATGCTCGCTCTCGTGCTCTAGCTAATGCCGGGCAGTCGCAAAGGAAATGAACGAGTGACTCTCGCTCGTTTGTGTCCTGACAGCTGCGGCAGTGTGTGTTAAATGGAATGCCCAATTTGGCCGCATGGTCTTGACGAAATTTCTAGAAAAGAGAATGAAGCCCTTTGCTGTCAAAGTAATTGGTGAATACCAGGACATTGACTCAGGCGTCCGAAAAATTTGTTAACGCTTTTGAAAAAAAAATCAGAAGAATCCTCGGACCTGTGAGGGAATACTCGATCTGAAAAATACGATAAAATAGAGAATTGTATGCCACCGTCGATAATCCAGAAGTACCGATCCTCATAAAATTCAAAAAGCTACAATGGGCTGATCATGTGGAGCGGATGGATGACGGAGGAATCCCCAAACGCACACTAACGGAAAAAGTTTATGGACAAAGACCAGTTGGAAAATTACGAAACCGCTGGAAGGACTCTATTGACGCAAACAACAAATCACTGCTAAGATTCACAAAGTTGAGGACGCGGTCACTGAACCGAGAAAGCTGGAGATGGCGCATTCAGGAGGCGAAAGTCCGATGTGGACTGTAGCGCCATCGTAAGTAAATAAGTACATAAATAGAAACCACGATCACAGCGCTAGTAGACTCGCGTGCCACTATACCGTAGAGACACGTGGTGTTTAGTGAGCAAGCTATGATTCAGGTCAGCTTTTAATGTTACATAATATGATCTACGTTGTATCGAAACGATATCTGAACTGGTACCTTAAAGCCTGCCTAATACTAGATATACTAGATAGCGTTTCGTAATCACATTAACCAGATAGTGTCTTCACAAATTACATGAGATAAAACAATTTATTTTGATAAAACGAAATAATGCCGCACTCACAAGCATGTTAGTCTAGGTCTGGCGAATAATTGAAACTTCTAAAAGTACCTCAACTCAATTAGAACTACGTACAAACTAAAGCATTAATCAAGCGCGTTCGACTCGTAGAATTGTAAACAGAAAAGAGAAATCAATTTCAATCACGACAACTATAACTGCCATTAAACCACGTCCTTATCGGGAACTCTTGATTTTTCGGTTTGTTTTCAGCTTAAAGTTCAACTTGAAATTAGCACAAAACAATCATTTCGAAATAAACAAAACTGTAGTGTGCGGTGGAAATGATAAGGCGCACAATTAAAGTACAACTTAAGTCTTATACTTTTGTCTTATTATGGACAAATACTTTCCGTTCCAAATCAAAGCCAAGATTGTAGCTAAGTGTGCATACAAAATTTCGAAAAAAAAACCATTTCCCCCCGCTACTTCATTACGATTCAAATTATAACCGACCCATCCCGAGATAGTAGACAATTTTTTGCGGTCTGTTTATCGACAAATTACTTTTTTTTTTTGCATGCAGTACACAAACACTGCCAAGAAGACCCCGATAAATTATTATACCGCGAAAAAAAATCCTAAACTATAATTTATCTTATCTGTAAACAATTTTTTTTTGTTTTGTTTCGTAATTTCGCGAAAGCCCAAAAACAATTTGTTAAAAATAATTTTTTAAATTTTCCCACCAGGCCAACAGACCAAAACAAAACCTCTCGGATTCGAGCGGCTGATGATTTGTTGTATTTATTCGCAATATCATAAAAACAATCATTTCTTTAAGTTTTTGTTGATTGCAGCCGAGACTGTAATCGCAAACTCGTTTCATAACGTTTCGGGTTAAACCTCCCCCTCATCCATTCCGCGCACTCATGATAAAAGTGAATAAAATTGCTTATCACTGTTAATTTGACCGTATGGACGAATACGACGACAGTTTGGGGTCATTAGTGTCGCGCGGAATGGAATAAGAAAATAATAGAAATTATTGGGAAATTTGTTTACGGACATGCTGGCAATAGAACCTAATCGAGTGATCTTAAAGGACCCAGGAAGATCTCAGCAGTTCTTAATGGCATCAAGACACGAACCATCGAATGAACAATGAGATTTTTGGCAGCACTTCACGCATACGTTCAGTTCATTGATAAGAGCAAAAGACGTTCGCTGGATCTTTAACAATGATGGCGATATCTAAAAATACAAAAATAAACACGATAAATAAACAAATAGAAAGAAGTCGAAAAAAATTATAAATTAACTAATAAATACCAGAACTAAGGAAAAAAGAACTTACTGATTTAGGCAAGCTCGTTCTTGGAACTGATAAAATTCATATTGAAGCCGAGATTTGCCAACTGAGAATTGAATTCTCCCGATTGTCCAAAATTTAGGAACTTCAAAGTTTCCAAAAGAAAGGAACGGAACATTAAAATCTATCGTCAACTGGACAGAGTCAATTACATAAACCCCCGAGAAAAAGTTGATAGCAGGTTGAACCTTACCTCATACGAAGGATTTGACAAAGTCGTTATAGATCCTCTTCCAGTAATAGGTAATAGTCATTATAGAAAAATGTTTAAAAAATATCGCATTGTCGAAGAATATTCGCAAAAATAGATTAAACAGAACCGGGCCTAGACGGCTGCCTTGCGGAACCCCAGAAGGAACAAATATTTCAGACGATGTATGGTAAGTAGTATCCGTTTTGAATATAGTCTGTGTTTATACTAAACTTATCCTGTCTACGAAAATATCAGGAAAACCAAGTGAGCTTATGGGCAAGAATCTTATGATCGACCTTTCCGAAAGCTTTGCTGAACTACTTTGGGAGATCTAAAGATCTCATGATGATGGCGTCTATCTGAGGTGTGATCTCACACTTACTTTCGCTCCTTATAGTCAACAAAATGCTTGTGGAGCTTGAGTACCTCGGAATCAAGGCATGTTCATGCGCCGACGACCTGATCATCCTTGTCTCAGGAAAACATTTACCAACAATTAGTAGTTTGACGGAGAGAGCACTCAACAATTTACGGCATTGGGTCGACAACTGCGGTTTAGGGGTTAATCCCTCTAAGACTGTGCTGGTCCTCTACACGAAAAAGTAAAAATTCCAGTTTTTGAGTTAGCAAAGAAAGGAAGCGACGACTGTGGAATCCAGGGGAATGGGCAAGCTGACGCTGACGGGAAGGGTGATAGCACACTAATCGGAGTGCTCACAGGGCACTGCCTGATACGCCTTCAATCATTTCGATCCAAAGACCGCGATGGATTTGACTTCATGAACCGAGTCCTTCCATCTTTTGCGTGGTTTGCCTACTGGTCTGTTACCACTCGCATTGCCATTAAGAGCACGTTTGGGGATTCTGCTATCGTTCACTCGCTCTACATGGCCAGCCCATTTCAGTTCACGTACCTTGATGGACGTTGAAGCTTCTAACTCATCATCGAGTTGATATAACTCGCGGTTATATCCTATTCGCCAGACAGTTCCTTCCTTCACAGGTCCAAAAATTTTTCGAAGGACCTTTCTTTCCAATGCGTTAACTGCTTAGCACTTAAGTTCATTTAAGTTCATTATAGGGACCGATCATTTTCGGTTCCCGATCTGTCGCGAACTAGTTCGTTCTTTTAGTTCACTAGTTAAAAAAAGGTCCTTAGTGGGGAAATATACGGCAATCCATGAACAGAAATGAACTAGGGGCGGGACTCACTGCGAACTAGTTCAAGCCTTTGAATGATCCTTGTAGTTGGTTGGGCTAGTGCAAAAACTGAGGGTTTCATTCATGTTTTCTTCCTATGTGAGACAAGACTACACAACTTTTGCAGCCGCAATTAAAAAACTGCTCAGCAAAAGTTGTATACATTACATCAAATCAAAAAGAAGAATGTGGGAAAATGATTATTCCGCTTTTTAAATCTTCTCATTTCAGTCGCAGAATTTTATTTCTGTTTAATTTTAGCCGTCGTTGAAATTTAAGCTGCAAATTTTCAGAACTATTAGCTGCGATCGTTAGAAATCTGAAACCACCGTGTATAAATATTGCAGTTAGCTACGGTCAAGGTTAGGAATTGTAAGCAATGAGAAGTGATCGCAGCAGTGAGAAGTGATCGCAGCAGTGATCAGTTCAGTTCAGCAATATTCTTGATCAGTTTAACGGAACAATACGTTAAAGGTCTGCTTCTTCTTCAAAACGAAATTCATATCTTCTACTTTCTTATTTACATCAAGATGTTCCATAATTCGCACTCGAAGCCAGTACGCGAAACGATCATATCTGCACGCAACAAAGTAAATAAATAAATAAGTCGATCGTAGCCGGTTACTTAAACACGATCGTTTGCAATTCCAAAGTCTCATTTTATCGACTGATAACTTAAGATCGTGTAAGAAAAACTCGATCGTCGATCGACACGAGACAGCCTTGCCTAGAAAGTCTCGCCAGGTTACCTTCGATATTATGATCGTTTCGCTTTAGCTTCATCTCAATTAAAAAGCTGACTGCTCCGTACATTTTCATGTAATTAATCCGTTTCGCACTACTAAATCAAACGATTTGATAGTAAGCGAAAAAGAAAAAAACCAAGAACAGAAGCATAACGTGAAATAAAGTCGATGTTGGCCAGGCGACATGTTTATATATTTTTTAATGTGTCCGATTTATGAAGATCTACGTGATAGTGCAGCTAGCCTGCAAGCCTTTTCGAACTGCAATACTCTGTGCGATCGTGGCAAGCCGTTTCAAATGCTTTTCGTGCTGCTTTCGGTATTCGTGATTCAACCAGAGAAGGAGGCAATGGTATTGTTTTACCGGCATTTGATAAATTAATTAACTAGTCCGTCGTCTGTCTAGAATGCAAACGCGCATACAAAATGAATTTCGAGTTGAATCAGAGTTACTAGCCCGTTCCATTGCGACACGATTCGAAAATACTAAGGGAAATTTAATTTGCCGACCCAGCTATCGAATTCCGCAACGAATGAATGTGCAAATGTTCACATAGTTTCAATATATTTGTCACTAGCCGCGTTATCGGATTTCAAGAAAAACCACTGAATGACACATTTTCTTTTATTAGCTAGCTAGGTGCTAGTTGTACTACGGTCCTATGTGTAGCGGTAGCGAAGTAATATTGAAATTCGAGAAAAAAAGCTTCTTCGATAATGGGAAATATCTACAATGATTTATTTTCGAATTAGCTACCGTCAATAAATTATCCTAAACTGCGTGACAAATCCGTAAATTTGACATTGTTCAAAAACTTTGATATTCCAATCGACACTGCAATCAGTCAAGAGCAGCACGGAGTAACACCACAACTGGAATAAATCGCATGTTTTAGATTACCGAGACAGCTGAAACACCAACCAAACTGAACCTAAGCGGTTGTTTCTTAAGAGCCATTGAGGCGTTATACTGAAGGAGTCGACTTTCTGGCCCCTAATATTTTTTCTTTTCATACGAGAAAGAGATTTATTTCTAGATGACAGAAATTAGCGCATAGTTTCGTGAAAGCTAGAAACAATCGCACCAATCATCATCACTATGAGCCTGAGTATTACCAGGCAAAGAATGTCACTCCTCGAAGTTCATGGCATGAAAGTCAAACCGCTTGTGTCCATGGATAGGGTTAGTAGGTTAGTTTATAGTGGTAGCTGGTAGCCATCCAAACTATGGATTGACTCACTTAGACCATTCGGTTAATCCATTGTGATACCACGCCCCTGAAACCTTAATGAAGTCCCATATGGGAAATTATCGTAGTATTGCTACAGGGGAAAACCTAGTCGAATCAACTATAGGTGCGAATAAACTTGGCTAGTTCATCAATTCGTGTTCCAGCAACGTCCCCGAGTCCTGAGAAGTAGCTGACCATGGGCTCTGAACCTACATGGGTCCACAATACATGGCTAGCTGGGGACATTCACAAAGTAGATGCCCATTCCTTTCTTCCTTCTTCCTAACTTCTGCAAAAGTCATTATATTGAACACCAAGGCGTTGTGCATTTCTGCCAAAGACACATTGTCCCGTTATGCCGTATTGTTACGAGTTTTTATACGACAGAAGATCAGAAGATCGGCAGTCCTCGAAGGATGTATTTCTGACCTTAGCTGCCTGGAGGTTTCACATGTATTATAGTTAAATTGAACTATCTACCATTTTCTTCCTGTCAAGATTGTTCTTGACGTAATTAAGTGCAATTTTTACCGCATGGATTGCATGTAGCCATTTCAGATCCGGTTTTGGTCAGCTCATCGGCTGCCACATTTCCTGGTATCCCTTTGTGTCCCAGAACCAAGCACCAGAAAACCTTATGAGCTTGCGCATAATATTTTCAGACGCTCCCTACACTCCCTCTCTAGCTTAAACTTGACTAGGTATTGCTGCTTGGCTGTCTACATAAATCTTTATACACGACTCTTCGGGCAGATTTGTCGCAGAATTCAGTATGTCTACTGCAGTGCTTACAGCAAAAACCTCGGCTTAAAAATACTTCAGTAGTCCGACAGGCGAAAGGATACCTGAATGTTCATGTCGACGGAGAAAATCCCAGATCCCCCGACACCCCGTTCCAGTATTAATTTTTGACCCATACGTGAATCTAGCAAATTCAGATTCCCTCATCACTTTTTGGTTGTCCCAGTCTTCCCCAAATTAAATATGGAGTTATATTGTCGGTGAATTCGCTAAGCCTACAATAATACATGGCCAGGCCAGGCATTTGCAGAGTCCAGTTAAACAGCAAGCAATGATCAATTCTTCCTCACTTTACGTCTGTACTTTGGTTCTCTTGCTAACGAATTCACAACTTGGCTAGGTTCATCAGGTCTACCAATCCTAAGCTTCTTATAATTTCAAGGCATAGAGCTTTCTGTTTCTTTCGCAGACCGACTCCAAGAATCGATCGATATTCATATTTGGTCCACACGAAACTATGATGAACCTAAGCGGCTTCATTGGCTCCTAACAAATTTAACTGTGGATTATTAATAATAACGCAAAAGACCGAATTGAACCTTGTTCTCTAGTATACACCGTCTTCAGTCATCTAGGCTCAGCGACTGCGTCCTGCAGTTTAAGTCCTTCACCATCGTTTACCTGGTCAATTGCTGGTGCTTAAACCTTTCAAAATTCAACGAGTTCCATAGTTTCAACATGGCTAGCCAATTTTATGATTGATCTGCCGGTTATTGTTTTGTTTACACTGTATGTGGATCTCTCTTGACAGGTTCTAGGACTCGAGAGATTCTTCGCGCAGATCCATGTGCTTGGTCATGGTTCACATTGCACATACGTGGGTGCCGGGTGTAGTCCAGTGGTAGCGTACTAGGCTTGCAAACGCGATGTCGTGGGTTCAATTCCCACTCTACGCATAAATTATTTATAAGAATTTTTCAGTTGCTATTGGCTTTGAAATTATTAATAAAAAAGTCGTTATATTTAAAAAGTCATTATATTAATATTATAAATAGTGAACAGTGCGGAATGTTTAATAGGATCACTACTAAAGGATTTAACACTGAGCAGTTGAGTTCTGTTAGCATTCTTATCAGATTCACTAACACCATCAGAGATACCAGACAGTAGTTGATTTGTTATAGGCAACATTGCTGTTCTGGTAGATCACATCATAACCTAACAGCACTCAAAAATTATTAACACCAACTAGTACACTGCCATACCCGGCCCGATTTCTGACCTCCCATCCCTAAGCTGACTGGATTGTACACTCTAAAAGTGTATTAAACCACCTAAGTCCAGTTCAGTATCCTTAAAAAAAAAAAGAATAGTCCGTAGTATCGTTTTGGAGCATTAAACCGAGCCAGAAGATGCAATGCTTGGTCACAGCCTTTATCTGTCCGGGTTATATTTTTCGATCGATCACCAATTCAAACGGATTCTACTCAGCAGTTCAGTTGCAGAAACGTTGTCTGTCGTCCATAGCCAAGAGGTATTACTGTTATATCCGTCCGTATCCGAAACACTGTTCCTGAGATAAGTCTAAAAAAAGTCCTACACGTCAATCTTTAAAAAAAAAAACAGAATATCACCTTACGCTTTCTTTTTCAACAGGTTTATCGCCGTTTTAAGCCGATGTGATTCTGTTGTTAGTCTATTATCACACTATTCAAACATTAGGAAGTTCATTGCTGATTATTCGATTTTTTCGCCTGTCTAACATTTAGAGTGCACATAGTATCGGCAGCTTATGTTAGGGTTGGTTGTTCTTGATGAAGATTGGGAATTCGTGGTAGATGTGAACTGTGCTTGATCAGTTGTAATATAAGATGAAAGAGTTAGGCCCGTTCCTACGATCGTCAGTTAAATTCTAACCGGAACTTTAACTGCAAGTTTTGTAAGAACATACGAGTATGTCAGTTAAAGTTCCAATTAGAACGTAACTGACGATCGTAGGAACTGGCCTTCGAGACAGTATGCGCTAACGTTGACGCTTGTATTCTCCCACTTGGACTGGACTCAACTTTAGGACACAGTATTGAAAACAAAATTAACCAGCTCAGAACCTTTTGAGTTCCAGTTGAGAACCTTGTGAATTGGTAACCAAATTTTTCGTATTTTTCTTATCATAAATTGTCGAGCACAAAAACAAACGTGAAAGGAAATTCCACTAGGAAATATGACCACCATAAATAAGTCATAAATAACAATTAAGCGCTAGTGCCCTTTGAGTCAATGCAATAAGGCTGATCTATAGGCTCCACAAAATCAGTGACGAACACTAAATCAATCCAAACAGCCCGCATACGTTTCGTGAGAGTGAAAAATTAAAGAAACATCACCAATAAAACTACAAAATAGACAACAAAAACAAGGGGGAGAAACTCACAAGACTGTTCTGATTCAATTGAACTTAATTCAGGCCGCAATCGTAAGACCCGGCCCGACGAACATCAGATATGCTCCAGTAAAAAAGAGTTCAATGCTCGAGTTTTATATATAACAGCGTTATGGGTGGGTAGCAGCACTTCATTTCAAAAAAAAAAAACACTGCTCCTCGTCTTTTCTTACAGTCAGTCGTTAGTAGTTAGGTGGCTTGTAGCTTTCCTAGACTCGAAAAAGTCTACGTCCTGCTTCCATCGTCAAATAATGCGACAAATACGATGCCAAATTAGTTCTCCACGCTGTTCTAGACGCTGCTTCCTATAATTCACCGGTGTAGCATAAGATGCCATCTATAGGGTCAATGGAAACATTAAGACATTTCGTTCCAATGCTCAGTATTGCGGTAGACAATAAATGAACTTCCGACATGGTTACGGTGTGTTGTTTGTGTTTTTCTCATCCGGCCAGATGAATTACTAGCAGCTAATGTGTCTGTGATGGCCCAAGTTCTATGATGGCACGTCGTCTTATCAGTGGGACGTAACTTCATGTGCTATCCGCGGTGTAGGGAAGATTTTATTTGGGGCATACGTGAGTAGAGGCAAGTAGGCACCTTTCTTGTTGTTTTTTTTCCTCAATGTTATGCAAGCAAGCCAATGAACTTGTTATGTAAAATTTGTTTGTCGGAAGGTTTTGACCCTTCTTTTACAAAAAATATTAAGACTTGTGAACGAATTTCGTCAACTCAATAGCCTAGTTGCTTTATTAAGGCGGGGTCGTAGATTTGACTCGAACCTAGTCTAAGGTACAAATACCAGAACATCTGTAACTGCCTCATACCACAGAATTATCACCTAAAAACTGTGGACACGACACGAACTTGTATGATTTGATTACAGAAATTTTAAATTCAAATTTTCGGAATAGTTTTCCTATCGCTTTCATTTGAAGATCAATAGCTGCAAAACAAAACAAAAAAAGAAACGTTGTTAAAAATCGATAAATAAGGTGGCACGCGAGAAGTTAATGAGAAAATTTCGGTGTGTTTTAATATTTAAAGAGGTTTCATCGTTCAGCTTGACTTACTGTTTAAGCTAAGACCTGATTGTAATTCGGGCAAACAAATTATGCTTTAGGAAAACTTGCCGAAAAATTAATCACGCAATACGAGGAAGGTGAAGTTGTACGAAGGAAATTTTGGAAAACCTTAGAGAAATGTAACTATTGCGGCGAAAAACTCCCTCGTACAAGAGTCTGGAAAGATAATGAATAACGTTGATAACCTACCATGCTTTAATGCGTTAAGATAACAACTTTTTGATGCGAGAAGAAAATTTAAGACGTAGTTTTGTGCAACAAATTACATCTCTAATTACGCTCGAATCACTTTATCTACTGCATTCAAAGTGATGTAACTAATGCATAATTGCCACCCCAAGTATGGCATTGAACTCTTCAAAGCATGGATCCGTCCTGTTTGTTAGAGACGCTGAGACAGTCATACGAAATCCTACAGCCTGAAGGTGAATACTTCACTGGAGCATCCCGACTTAAAAAAATCTGAAATATCTCGAGAAAACACTCCGGATAAAGAGTGAGAGAGATACAGACTTTTCAAGGCGAAATTGGCAGCAGGGCAGACTGATTTCGGTGAGAGCAGTACGCCCGAATAAAATGCAGATCCAAAGAGGAAGGCAGGGCTACGGTTAAAGCAGGTACTTTGAATGCTAGCATCATACCCCAACCAAAGACAAGCTCATCCAAGGTAGCATACAACAGCGTGGAACAACACAAAATTGGTATATGTACTGTATGGGCTTTATCCGGAGCAATCCTTGAATGCGAAAGAACTCGGTCAAATAAGATCCTCTCGGCTGGATGAGATGGACAATATCCAGGGAAACGACTTACAACCTCTATTTATTGCTACTACCCACAGAGACGCATATTTGTCCATTTCCTGCAACAACTCTGCAATCAGAGATCGTATAAAGCAGCTTTTTATGAGAGTCCCTCCTGAATAATGGGGCCTCTAAAAGGCCTATGAATCGTGAGTGGAACACCGAACGTGGTACCAGCGATTCCAGGAAATAAACTCGCAGTTCGGTCGAAACGCACAACAATAACGAGCCTCATTACGCCTCTTACGACATTGGGAACCAAAGAGAACTCCGTCAAATCAGACAGTTAGGACATCATAGGCGACGACGATTTTCCCAAGGGAAAGAAGTGAAAATGGATCCTGGTCTCGGGGTGGATCTTCACTTGGTTAGATCTCCATCGAACTACCATCCGTGCTAATCTGGGACGCCCCTTTTTCTATGGATTGCGATTCCGCCGATCCCAATTCGATCAAACCCTCTATTTTCGGTTTTACAACGACCTCGAGTAGTACCGAAAGTTTACTGAACCAATCCTGAAAAGCCGCGCTTAGTTAGTCTCCCTAAATGATTAAACTTTACTGAATTGCTCTACACGTACATTTATTCCACCCTGGCAGTCAGCCCATTTTGCGCATAATTTGAAGTCTAGACAAGAAGTGACTACCCACAGAACTAGTGCCTTTCAGTGGAGTGTCAGACATATATAACAGCTGCAGCAAAACAAAGACTGTTGGATTGGATTAGCTGCTAAGATGTTATCAAATGGACGAGAATTGCAGATAGCCCGAACTGTTCTAAGAAGGTTAGTCCAAGAAACGTTATCGTCTACACTCCGCGGTATTTAACTTCATCCGCTCTGGTCAAAGGTTGCCTATTAATTTTCATTTAATTCGGGTTGGTACTTCCAACCATTGACGTAGTTTGATGCTACTATTTTGGCGATTCCTGTTATTTCCGAATCCGTATGACCGTTTATATACGTCATGATCTGGTGAACAGTAGGTAAGGTTAGGTTGAGATAAGTGCACTGCACCACTGTGCCACAGCCCATCACAAGAGAACGTTTTGATTCCAAATATTGGACTTCTCTGTAAAAAGACAAGTTCTTCATAAAGATAGCATCGCAAGTTTTGATAGATCGATCAAGAAGAATTTCCTCAAATAAAGATATCTGGTACGAGCCCCACACTAGATGTTCCAGTGTGGGTTCTAAATTCCCGCCACTATAGCGACAAAGATCAGCCATGTGTCCCAAAAGGACAATGTCCTGTTAATACTTCTAAAAGTTGTCTGCAGGTGTTACTGCTCGAAGACAATACAAACCTAAAATTCTTCATATAAAGCCCACTCAGTCTGTCTAAGCGTTTCTACACTTAGCACATACAATACAGTGCAAATAGGACCTTGGCATCCTGAATGAGCCACCTCCAGCCATGTCAGTTCAGTAACCGCGTCCTCCAGTTTCAGAAACTTAGCAGTGATTTTCTGTCTGCGTCAATAGAGTTCTCCCAGCGCTTTCGTAGTTTTTCAACTAATCTTTGTCCATAAACGTTTCTCTTTAGTGCGCCTGTGAGGATTCTTCCGTCATCCATCCGCTCCACATGATCAGCCCATTTTAGCTTCTTAAATTTTAGAAGGATCTATACTTCTGGATTATCGAAGATGACATACAATTCTATATTGTATCATATTCTCCAGATCGAGTTTTCCCTCACAGGCCGCCCGAGGATTCGTCTCAGGACTTTTCTTTCAAAATCGTTAACTCATTTTTCGGACGCCTGAGTCAATCTCCACGTTTTTCTGCCATAGTACTGTACAGGTCTTATTATTGTTTTGTCTAGTTTAAGCTTTGTTTTTCTGTGCACATTTTTGTTTTTAATTATTGGTAGTACCGAATAATATGTCTTACCATTAATTTTAATTTCGATGGGTTCATTTAATAATAATAATTTATTTAATTTAATCCATGAGTTAAGCTTCATCTTTATACAATATTAAGAATATTAAGAACAATATATGTAGTATAATTATTATTTTTTTTTAAGTTTAAGTAAAAGAGAAGAAAGTGGAAACAAAAGAAAATTAATAGATTAAATGCAACAGCAGTGATTTGCGAAATAGGTTGAGTAATAAAAAATTTAGAATTTGTTCAATTAGTGAAGTGACCAATTTTAAGTGGTTAAAGTTTAATTATTATTGGATAAAAAGTGCTTTAGTTTGGGTTTAAATTGATTGGCCGATTGTTGGAGATCATCAGGTAGTTCGTTGTAGATTGAAATTGCCTTATTTAACACAGAATTGGATCCGTATTTCGAGGTACGGATAGCAAACGGATATATCTGGTCTGCTCGGCGTGTATTGTACCGATGTTTGTCGGAATGGTAGGAGTTTGTTTTTTTGTGCTTGATGTTATGAATTTGGGCAGCAGACTCCAGGCGATACAGTTTTTCCACAGTTAGGAACTGGTGTAGCTCGTGAATTGTTTTCGTGCGCTCCCTCATGACGATGTTGTATAGTTTTTTTATTGCTCTGTTTTGAATCCATTGGATACATTGTAGTTTTAAAGCGAATGTTGAACCCCAAATTTTTATTCCATAATTTAAGTGACTCAGAAACAGAGATGCAACAATTTTTTTTTAAGTTTTCAGGAACATCGTCTCGTATTCTTCTAAATACGCCGGCAATCGGTGCGAGTTTTTTCCTCAAAACATCGAGATGTGCGTCCCAAAATAGATGTTTGTCAAGGTGTACTAGATATATTTGCCCAAAGATATACAAAGCTGTCTACGTTTTCTAGGTTAAAGTCTCCAATTGTAATGTTTTGTCTGATTGGCGTGTTTTTTCTAGTTTGTGTCATGATTTTCATTTTGTTTTCGCTAATACGTAATCCAACTTTCCTTGCTACCGAAGGTTTACAAATATTTCTTTGGCACTCTTCAGGGATCTTGCAAGTATATTTATGTCGTCGGCATATGCTACTAATAATCAATGGCGCAACAGCCCAAATCGGGCCTAGGCCTTGAAGTAATGCTAGAGTTACTTCATTGCGAGACCAACGGAACACTAGGAGGTGAAGTGGTCAACTACACGCTCGTCCGTGATTATTACCCCGGCATATGCTACTAGTTGTGTGGATTTGAAGCACAGTGATCCCTTGGTGTCAACGGGCAGTTTCCGAACAACATATTCGAGTGTCAAATTGAAAAGCATTGGTTCCAGGCCATCACCTTGTTTAAGCCCGTTGTCAATTTTAAAGCTGGAAGTCAGATTTCTACTCTTGTGACAGAGAATCGGCCATTGTCATTCGTGTAAGCCGAACCAGTTTCGATGGAACTCCAAAATCCATCATTATCTTATACAGTACGCGCCTGTCGATAATGTCGTATCGCCTGTTTAAAGTCCACAAATATCTGGTGCAGATCAATGTTAAATTCCCAGCTCTTTCCAAGCACCTGTCCAACTGAGAATATTTGGTCCATGGTCGATCGCTCAGCTCTAAATCCGTCCTGCTATTCACCAATTACTTTGTCAGCAAAGAACTTAATTCTGTTTTCTAGAATTTTCGTCAAGATCTTATAAGATATACACAACGGGGTAGTTTTCACAGCAGAGTTTGTCGCCTTTTTTATAAATTGGATATATAGTACATATAAGTAATACTCCTGCGCCAATCTTCAGGCATTGCTTCTTGAGTCCATATTGTCGAGATCAATCTGTGTTCCTAGGAGATGTGCTATGCAGGTGTCTCCGGCATTCAGAGCTTCAGCTGGAATTTGATCAGTGCCCCGAGCTTTATTGTTTGAGTGTTTTCTCAGAGCTGTTTTTACTTCTTCGAGTATGGGAGGACTCGAACAGCCCAGTTTTATCTCTTCAGCATTGCTTATAATGTTGCTTTCTGCATCCTCACAGAGGCTAGTCTTCGGTTTTTATCCCTCTTTCATTCTTTTAACTAGGGAGTATGCGGCTCTTGTATTGTGTAATTTATATTGTTCGTTCATGTTTTTAATTTCTTCATTATTGTACATCCGTTTTTTCTGTTAGCAGATTTTTTTTGCAAATCGTCTAAGATCATTATATTCGTCCTGTTTGACTCGTGTCGGCTGTCTCGGAACTTATTTGTCGCACTGTATATGTCGATTATTGCCTTTACACCTTCGATGGAACATATAACCAACTCATCAGCTCATCCTCCTACGCTCATTTCCGATTCCTTTCATGCAAGCTCTGTTACCGTTTCATTTCATTTCTCTGACCAGGAAACCAACCGATTTTCAAGGAATTATTTAGACTCACTATCTGTAAAATTCTCCTACATTCGCCCACAAGTCTAAATTTAATTACGTTTAGTCTTTATTGTATTCTTCATGCACTGTTCCTGCTTTTGTCGATGCAAATATTTCATAGTCCCAAAAGCTGGGTTTCCATATGCGACAATTTTCTGTGACAGATCAGTCCGAAGTCGGAAGAATACAATCCTGCGTTCGTTCCTCTTTCGATTTTAGAGCCATCAGGATAACAAGCATGTCTGGATTGACGATCTCTGGTCCCCCACTCCAGTCTGGTGGGAATGTTTACAACAAAGGAATGTCAAAACTACAAAACGGTATCCTGTAGTCGGTGTACGAAATGCTGGAGCACAAGGAAATTGACAAGATCATAGTGTGGCCCACACAGCCTCCGCACCAATATCCCACCTGACGCAGACGCAAAGCACTCTTTGCTTTGATTTTACAGCTAAATCTAATGAAATTTTGCGCAGCATTACTGAACCATAAAAGTGGAGGTATTACCCCCCTCCCTGTGGTGTTCCTCGGTTTCTTTAATTCTGCTACATCCATCCCCTAGCATCGACACGATCCCCGACGTATTGAAACCCCTTCTAGCCAATGCCTTCTTGATTGCGTTTCCACACTATTGTGTTGTAGTTGAGGCCAAGGAATAAATATTTCACATTACTGAGGCCCCCTCAATATCTAGAAGCGCAGCTTAACAATTTAAAAGCCTTTTTTGAATCCATAAAAATGGCAGCAACGTTGTTGTCCTCTTTTAAATGCTGCTTTTATGCTGGAATCCATTTCATTAAGTGTGCAGCGACTGCAGATTATGTGCGGAAGCTCAGACGATACTGCGGCTTTATCGACGATTGAAAGAAACTTGTGTAAAGACCCCCGCTTGGAAACATCGGCCACTTGCCCACTATCTCGAAGATAACAGTCCCAGAGTAGACAGCCAACTTTTTTGTTTTTAGTTTTGTCGTCCAATCACCTTTTCTCCTTATCAACGATCGTCCACACAAGCTCCAAAATTTAAGGGGATACGCGATAAAAGCCGGACAATTGGGTCGAAAGCGAAAAAATTCTTGGAACTGTAAAAATGTTAGCGGATCGAGCCGCTCGCTACTGTTGCTGTGCCGGGGGGAAACCAATAAAATCTCAAACGGCACACCAAAGAGAAAAAATCGAAACGATCGAGTGAAAGTAAATGGACGTTGGATCGTAAGGTCGAATGATCCAACGGAACGGCCTTGAGCCATGTCATCTCTCGTCTAAACAATGCAAAGTGGCGGACAAAAATCGACGACCATTGCAAGCGGCCCGACCGATCCGAAACAGGCCCATTTCGGGCCGAACTCCAGCGAGACGGGCAAGACGGCGGAGTGCAACACGAAACGGCCGACCGTCTACGATGACCTTAATTCCATTTTGGTCCGGGATTTGTAGAACCAGGCCGGCCCGAAATTGGGCACAGCTCGGCAATAGTCCCACGGAACCGTCTTAACTGCCACCCCCGTATTCTTCGCAACAGCAGCCCGTCCCCCCGGACAAACGTCACACGAGAAATACACGAGAGAATGAAAAAAAAAAAAAAAACAACGACCCCCCGACTTTTCCGTGCGCCAAGGTTGCAACACGAAATCGCCACATCGCTCGCTTCGTCGTCCGCCGCCGTCGCACGAGACAAAACATACGCACACCACCGCAAAACTGGCCTCTCAAACACTCGCGCAAAAAACGAAAACAAAGTGAAGCAAATAAACGAGAAAAAAATTCGGAAAAACAGTGGAAGAAAAAAGCAAGAAAATCGACGAGGAGCAGAACAGTGACATTGCGTTTTCTGGCGCAAAGGCCGAATACGGAAAAGTTGCAATCGGTGGCGGTGGCGTTTTCCGTCGTCGCGCGTCCGACTTGGGGTTGCGTTCACGACTTCCGCCCTTCGGCCGTGACGACAGCGATGTTCGCTTGCTTCGCGGGCGCGCGAGGGTAGGCGAGAAACAGACACGACACAGTTCCAAACAGCAGCAGTGGCAGTGGCACTCACCCTTGAGTTCTTTCCGTCGCGTTCACGTTCACAAGAAAGCGTTCCAAGTCACGACGACAGCTTTTCACAATCGACGACGCGACGTTCTTCTTTTCTTTTCTTCGTCGTCGTCGCTCGCTTTTCGTCCGTGTGGTGGCTGGCACTGGGTCGAAGAAGCACACACAAAACTTTTCTTTTCTTTTCCAACTTTTTTTTTTTTTTTTATTTTTTTGGTCTCTTCACGTTTTACGACACTCGCACGGACATTGTCCGAACCGAAAAACACATTTAAAACGCGCACAAAACTTTCCCGAACGTTTTCCGAACACTGAATGCAGTTTTTCTGGGATTTTTCTCAACGCGAAATGAAAATCGCGTCATCGAGCGACGATATACACGCGAAAATTTTCTTCGAAGTGTTCGCGACGAGTTGAAGTCCGACGAAACGAAGACGAGCTTCTTGTTGAGAATAAAAAAAAAAAAAATTTTTTGACGGGTGTGGGGTGGGTATTCAGCGGAACTTAGCGTACACAGTGACATCTAGCTGTGAAACTGTCAGCGGAAGTATATTCACGCTTCCGTTTATTTTCCCAATGAGAAACTTTGCAATTCGAAACAAAACTTCCGGCAAGCAGGCGTCGAGTTTGGTGTCGCGTTTGGAGCTCAGTCGAGTGCTTAAAAAACAATTCGAAACTGCAGGTAGGACAGGAGAAAGTGTGTTTATTCGACGAGTGCACGGAAAAACAATTAAACGGAGGCAATGGTCGGCGAGGCCAAGGACAACGATGCGCTACGGGACACGTACTTGCGCTATTTTGGTAACCTTTTTTTTGCTATCTCTCGACTTCCTTTGATTTCAATTGCAATCAATTGCGGAAAATTACAAAACCTTTCTTTGGGCTGCCGCCAGCTTTGAATTTTTTCGCTTGACTTTGGACAGTTAAGTACTAGATGTGAGATGTTACGGCGAGAAAAGAGTTGAGTCTTCGGTGTTTGTGATATGTGGAATTGGGATATTTCATAAGGCTGTGTTCCACTGCTATGCGAAATGGCGGCAATTTTAAATCGAGAAAATGTCGTTAAAATACGTTATTAAGAGATTTTTTCTTTTCTATTAAGTTCAACTCCTCAAGGTTCACGTTTTATTGCTGTCTAAACCATTGATAGAAATATATATTTGCATAAAATTAGCTTTTTTTAGCCGTTTCCTGAATAGAAAATGTTTGTCGTTTGCTCCAAGAACTGGAAAGAGCTCTCGAACGGTACTGAAGAGTCGCGTCTAAAGACTGGTATTCATTTTATGCATTTTTCCGCATCCTATTCTCATTGTGTATCAGTGGATACGACGAAAGTATCTTCGTTTCGTATCAAAATATGATGCAGAGGCACGCTACGAACTCGATCGGTCATTTTGCTGTTTTTCTCCCGTTACATCTACGAAATGATACGATGATACGAAACGTTGCTTAGCTCAATATTTAGCATTCGCGTCCGGGACGTCAAGTTGTACTCACATTTGTTTTATGATTATGCAGTGAACTTGGATACGTATTCTACTGTAACATCGTATCGTGCATTTTGAAACGCAACGCACTCTCAGTAGAAGATAAACTGGACAGGGTACACACTGTATCCGTTCAGTGAATGATACGCAGAAATAGAACAAATTGAACCGGCTCTTAACATTTTAAGATTGATCGGTACAGTCTTAGGGCTTGTATGCGGGACACTTTGCTCACTTAACTTGTTGTTGGATCCGGGGGAAGGCACACAGCAAACTAGCAACTCTTGAGCACTCAGGCCTAAATTGCCCATTGTACTGGAGTCCTCCAGCTTCTATCCGAACTTGTTCGTCCTCCTCACGGATTTCAAAAGCTCTGGAGTTCCTCCATCCTCATAACATCAACACTGTCGTGGCCAAATATCCCTGGCCATGTCTCCTTCCAAGAACTCCCTGAATACAGTTTAACTTTACACAAAACACGTTTAACTTTCTTACTTTACACCGTTTATTACTGTTTGCTTTACACAATTCCTTTTATCCGTTCTTACACTTAACTTTACCAAAACTATTCTTAAATACATCATAAATTCTATATTTGTTGTTATTAGATTTTTCGTGGTAAGCTACCAAAGAAGCTATTTTGATTAGGAGTTAGTTATTCTTTCCGGTGTCAGTGGAGTGAAACTCCAACACGGAGTCCCCGACTGTGGACTAACCGCTATCCCTGAGGATATGACAAATTTGGAAAGAAACTTCACTGGAGAAGCCAGTTCATCATAAGATTGTGTTGGACTAGGTCCGAAGGAGCTGTTTCGTCATCGGAGGGCATAAACTCTTCAGAAGGTGTATTCTTGCCTACTAACCGAAACACCTTGACAGCTGGTGGGATCGCTGAGGTAAATTCTATATAGCCACATCCCAATCCAAATTTATTACCGAGAAGAATTTAATGGTCAAGAAAGGCGTCCTCTACCATAGGCTAAAGGCGTGTATTTTGAGAAGCTTTTTTCTCTTGATTTCGGCTATTCTCTGGTTGTAACCCTGGATATGGTCAGTGCAAGAAGATGATGAACTGGCTTCTCCAGTGAAGTTTCTTTCCAAATTTGTCATATCCTCAGGGATAGCGGTTAGTCCACAGTCGGGGACTCCGTGTTGGAGTTTCACTCCACTGACACCGGAAAGAATAACTAACTCCTAATCAAATTCTATATTATATTTAAAAACTACCCGCTTTAATCGCGGCAACCATTCAACCTCTTCAATTTTAAAACGCGATCACAACTCGATGTTTTCCGGACTTGGGAATCTCGAGCAGCAATTATCGCTTAGTCAGTTGAAGTTCACCGAGCCGATAATTGCTGATCTGCATCGGCCATCGATCAACTCTCGGAATCGATGCAAGTTAGATTTTAGCTGATCGATAGCCGATGTCGCACTTTTCTTCCTGGCCACTGGGCACAGGTGTCCGACACTTGTACTTAATAAAGTGCATCACCTCGTATCGGAAACTATAACATAGATCCAAAGAGCTAATGGAGATGGCATGCAGCGACTTTTTTGAAGCCGGAGGTTTTCTCGCAAAGGAGCGGCGATATTCACTATGCTACTATCAGCATCTTACTCACATATATGTTAATCCCCGGTATTGGAAAGAAAAAAAGCCCAACCTTTAAATACTAGGCTAATATTTGCATTTCACTGCCACCGGGCATGACACGCTCCATACAAAAACAGTCGCTTAAACTTGAAAATGCTTCACAGTGCTTTATACAGAAACGGAGTGCTGCCATCTCCGTTACCTCTGTGCATAGATCGAATATAAAATAACAATTGCCGATACGAGGCATGCTTGCATAGGAAAGGTCGGGGTCAGACCGGCTTACGACAACACCGTATATGTGCATTCTCGCAACAAAAAAATAGCCTGGACACTCTAGAAGAAAATGTTCCGTTGTGTGGTCACTCTCGTCGCCATCAATGCACATGGGGTTGTTAAATGATTCTCATTCTGGTCAAATGTAGGCCATAAGAGTTATGGTGCGTTTACAATAGTGCATTTACACTCAACGTTTGCAACAAGCCGCTATCCCCACCAAAAAATCAACCAATCAGATGGCTCCATCCGCTCTCGACTTTTCTTCGACGCACGCTTATTGTTTTAGCACACTGCCAACGAAAACCGGTTTGCAATGGCCTGATGGAGGTAGAGGCTAGCCTCTCAAGGGTGAGTGTAAACGCATCATTATGCCCTGTGAGGATGAGGACACCGACGAGACTGCCACATTCTCTTTTTTCAGTTTGGGAAGAAAAACAGAGGTTCATCCACTTAATCCATCAACAAGGTTTCTAGTCTGCTGCATGCCTGAAAAAGCCGCCATCACTCAATGTGATTGTTACGGCCGTTTCCAATGCGACCCTTGCTACGGCAGTTTCAAATGCGAAGGAAAGAAAACTATATATTGTAAACGCGTCCACGTCAATACCCAGCCTTTTACTTTATTATTTTTTAATAATAAAGTATTGTGATCGACCTGAAATTTCCAAAACATTTGCTACCCTGAAATTTTGTATTTTCACGTTTTAGGACTAGTAGAGCCCAAAAAAGCAATAAAAAAAATGTCCGTCTGTACGCCGTACGCAAAAATAGTTTGAAGCCGCATCTCAGAATTGAACGCACTCCTAACTTCTGCCGGAAAAATAATAAAGTTACGCCCAGATTGTTGGCAGATTTTTTTATCTTGAACTTTGGCCACGCATACACATGCATTTTATGTGTAAAAAAAAAACAAAAGAACATTGTATAAGCGGAACAAAGAAATCCGGATTGAACAGTTTTAATTCCATATAACTATGGAAATTCACATGCGAAGGAAAGAGTATGCTAAAATACAGAAATGAATGATTACACATTCGCATCTGTGTGCATCGTTCTTCACAATAATGCATGTAACAGAACGCATTTTTCGATGCGTTCTATTCTCAAGTGTTTCAGCGTACAAATTTATAGGAACAATATGAGAAATGAAATCACACAAGCACAGCTGAGCTGTGTCTGCACATGATTTGATAGATTTTTTTTATAAGCGTTCTGTAAGGATGTCATTGAATTGGTGAATGCGACTCGTTATCACTTTTTGCCTCTTTTTTCATCATGCATCATGCTATTGCTACTACATACTTCCCTAATCTAATTAAATAAAGAAACCAAACTCAAATTTGTATAACAAAAATACTGCGTAGTGTCGTGTTTTGTTATAGATAGTCTAGTAGAGCGTTAGAGGTAGTGAGTTCATTGGTTGTCAGAAGGGTTTCTAGTGCCAGGATCGCATTGGCGCCAGGTCTCTGTGAAACCTTATACCTACTTCATCAGTCCCCCACGACCATGTTGATATCAGAACGAAACTTTATGTGCTAATTGGGCCCTGTCTCGATTGACGGGCCACCACGTCACGTAAACCAACCAATCAACCAAACATTTTCGAAGTTTAAACCGCCCACTACAGCTGGAAGCGAATTTTCCCCAACATTCGGGATTTTTTGCACGGTGCTTTTAGGTTTTTCAATGCGTCGTCATCCGATCACACCAAGCCGCTAGTTGGTCCTAGAAACTGAAACTCTTAAGCATGTCGGCTAGCGGCTACAAACTTCTCCTGGTTTTCACATTTTGCTAGTTTTTCGTCTTGTTTCACGAAACACATGAAACTCGCGAGACCCTTCGGCATCAGTTCAGTAAACGCTCAACACATGGCCGCTATTCACAGTCGTCATAAAGTTGGCTTTAAGTTAAAGCTGACTTTAGTTTCGTATTATTAACATGACACTAAAGTCAGCTTTAACTTAAAGCCAACTTTATGACGACTGTGAATAGCGGCCTGAATTTTGCTGCAATCTCTCAATCTAAAATGCTGCAAAGTAAAAACACCCTGGCAAAATTCTTATTCCCGCATAAAAAAATCGGTTCTTCATTTTTCCTATTTCACGTATCCAACTTATGAGCCGCTTTAACTTGAGTCTAGCTATTTTTGGCCTAATCTAAACTGTCGCGAACACTACGAAATATTTCCCCTAGATAGTTTTAGGCGCAATACGCATATTCGCAAGATTTACAAAGCTAAGCGATAAAATGAACACGAGGTCATACGCCAGCTCCCATTCAAAAATAAAATAATTTGCCAAACACAAAAAGCTACCCGTGACCTTTTGCGGGCCTAATGAGAAAAACAACCAAACGAATATAGCTGAAACAACAATTTCAAGGGCGCTTTCTTCTACTCTTCGATTATGAATTTGGTAGCCCTGATAAGGGCTGATTTGTTTTTTGTAATTGAATACAATTTTCAATTGTACTCCAAATCGAAAGCAGAAGAAAATCTACTTCTTGGCTGCAGCTTTCTTCGGAGCTGCCTTCTTTACTGGTCCGGAAGCCTTCTTCGGTTTTGGTGCCTTGGTCTTGACGATTTTTGAGGCAGTCTTCGAAGTTTTGGTCGTCTTTTGCTTTGGACTCTTTGCTGCCTTTACAGTTCCAGACTTCTTGGCCGCTTTGGCGGTAGCAGCGGATGCCCTCTTCTTTGTTGCTCCAGCAGCAGCGGCGGGTTTCTTGGCGGCAGCAGCTTTCTTTGCTGGTTTAGCAGCGGCAGGCTTCTTGGCAACTTTCTTTTCACCGGTGACGGGCTTCTTGGCTACTTTAGCCTTCTTCTCGGCCGCTGGCAACTTGAACGAACCAGAAGCACCCTTGCCCTTGGTTTGAATCAATTTTCCTCCAATGACGGCGGATTTCAAGTACTTCTTTATGAACGGAGCGAGCTTCTCAACGTCGACCTTGTAGTTGGCGGCCAAGTACTTCTTGATAGCGGGCAACGACGAACCGCCACGTTCCTTCAAAGTACCGATCGCACTGTTTACCATCGATGCAGTTGGTGGATGAGTTGGCTTCGATTTTGGCTTCTTCGGGCTGGCTGCTGCGGCTTTCTTGCCTGCCTTCTTTGCAACGTTGGGGCTAGCGGCTGCGACTACGGGAGCTGATTCTTCGGCCATTTTCACTTTTGGATAAATTTTACGAAATTTCAAGATAACTTTTACTTTGCTTGTAAGAGCAGACGAGTAATTTTTTAAGATACCAAACCAACTTCAGTTCATGAGGTAGTCGATTTCATGAGAATCTAGAAGTACGGCGCTCGCCATTTTCGGATTCCTTTTGAAAATGTCGAAGAACAATCGTCCGAGTTTGTTAACTTTTATTGTTATTTTCTTATTTTTTCCAACAATCACTCACATTTAGTTTATTGCAATTCGAATAAGCAGATAATAATTGACATTTCACATAAATTTTCAGCACTTGGTTTAGTTAAGATAACGAAAGACGGAGCACTATCCGCGCGCCATTAGATCCGTGCACGATCAACAATTTTGTTATTTTGTTGATATTTTTAAAATTAACAATAGAACTTAACGAAATTTTATGTTATAAGAAACTTGGATATTTTATCTTTGAAATTATTCATAGTTTTGAATTTTCCTCGCTACAGGAATCTAGTAAAAAATGTTTAAAGTTGAACGTTTCGCACTCGAATTTCGTCAATTTTCACAGTTTCAATGGGGCTTCAATAGTTTTTACTCTCCTTGTTTTTTGAAATAAAATGCTAAAATTATTAACAATAGTCCGAAATTTGGCAACTATCAGGAGCATAAATAAAAGTTGCATTGTAATTAGTAACGAATTACAGAAAAAAGTATTAAACGTCGATTTTCAGTGTGGTATGAGACGCTCGTTGTAACAACGGGTACAGGTACTGCGTCATAACTTTAAAACCACTCAGTGGTACGCTGTATCCGGTGATTATAAAGAAATTTACTTTTATAGTTAATAAAGGAGTCGAGTGCATGTGAAATGCAATTATAAAGAACAACTAGCCTTCAATTAGATTGTTTATTCTGAATGCAAATGAAAATAAACAGCTACGAGCGCGGCTCCAGTTTATTGCGCAACAATTTTCGCACGTTTGTAAATATTTTCGGGGTTTGTTTCTTTCAAGCGTCATAACCGCTTAGTTGTGGCGTTGTAGGGTTTGTTACTAAACTCTAAAAGATAAAAGTACACACTATGGAAGAACAAAATCCTTTAGCAGATAAAAACGAGATGAATACAGATTTCAGTCATTTCCCAATGATAACTGATAGTGAAAATTGTTCTTGTACGAACAAAAAGCTTCGGAATGCAGGATCATTTCATAAAATACTTATCTCCTAAATAGGATTCGATTCTAAGAACCCAAATATACCTGACGCATTACCGGGAGCAACTTGACTCCAACCAAGTAAAGATGGGAAAGAAATCATATTTAAGAAATGAATCATAACTCGCTTAAAAAATTGACTAATAAAGACAAAAAGGATAAGGGCATTAGACACATATTTCATTCCTAAAATAGAAAATGTTCTCAGAAATAACTGATTTATAAAGTTATGAAATATAACAATGAAAAAAATATACATACATACATTGTGTGATTCAATTTCAAACATACGAATTATTTTACTATGGGGGTGAAGGATTAGCTGTTTATATTGTTCATATTTAATGAAAAATTTAAGATAAATTAAAATATCTTCGAGGTACAAATAATTGCAGTCTCTTTCGTAAATTTCACCGTCTTTGGTTTTTATATTTTTGAAAATCGCCATGTACTTCATTCACGGACAAACATTGCACATTGTTTGTCCGTGAATGAAGTACATGATCCAAAAGTTTAAAAAACTGGGACAATCTCCTAATTTTTTACACTTTACGCTTATTATTAGCAATGAATAATGATTTTACAAAAAAGTTGTTCAGACAAAAAAGATAGAGAATTTAATTCTCTATAAATTTGGTTCCTACCATTTTTAGCGAGAAATACAAAATGCGGCTACAAATCGAGAAGACAGAAAGTTCAAAATTTCGGGCACACGCCACATCAAATTTTGGTCTAAAACTGTGATTCCCTATTCTACTCCATCATTGGAACCTTACTACGTCAAAACATTTCGCCTTACATTTAATTCCGATATTTACTGAAACTTTGTCAAAAATTATCGGACTAATTGATGATGAGCTCAATAGGCTTGGAAGCTCTTCAAATGATGACGGACGATATACAGACGTATTAACATTTTTTCCCATTTTTCGTGTCAATCGTTATCCTTAAAAAAAACTTGCAAGGATAATTTTTTTTCGTATTATTTTAATATTGCGACAACTTTGCACTTTAAAATAAGCCCTACTTTATTATTCTACGAGAAAGACTAAGTACCAGAGATATGAATTTTCGAAGAGGACTCGGACACCATTTTTGCAAAATCTTTAACATACTATAACTAACAAAAGAAATGAGATAGAAAAAAAACTGAAATCACATTTCTGTACCTCGTCATAATTGTTCCAGCAAAACAAAACATTAATTAATGTACTATAGTCAGCTACGCATTTTTCCCCCGAATTGTACATTTCGCGCGCTCTTTTACATTTGACGTCGGATAAATTTAAGACCCAGCTTAAAAAAAAACAGACCAAAATGACCGATTACTTTAAAACTAAATGTAGTCTTTTAAGTTGTACTGTACTGTAATTTTTTTCAAAATAAACTTTTTGTTTGGTATTTCGACATTTTATTTGAATACAATCCCACTAGGAAATTTGAGGAGAACTCCGTGAGGGAGAAATAACGAGGTATCTACTATCCCTCACAATGGAGCAAAAAAGGAGATTACTAACAAAATTATGTAGAACACCGTCACTTCTCTTTTTTTGCTCCGAATGGATGAAAATGGGACTATATGAAGGCCATTTTTGAGTTTTACTGCTGAGCTAGCCCCATTAGAGATCTCGTTTTAAGCTCCCTTACAAGTATTTTTGAATGCTTTCTTTGGAGGTATATTGGAGATCTGATTTTAGCGGACATGCTCTTGCAAAAAGGAGGTCTAATGGAGGAGAAAACGAGATCTCCAAACCTCCCTGAGGAGTACTCCGGGATTAATCATCCCCATTTCCAACTGGGATATCATACGCCGAATACCTACATATTAAATGCATATACATATGTAACTTAAATATACCTATGTACTAATGCATACATACAAATTACAAGTTTAAATTACATGTATGTATGTATCTATTTGTGCATATTGCTTATAACAACTATTGGATATAGCGACGAGTTTAGAGGGTCCCTTCAATGTCGTTATATCCGGTTTTGACTGTAGTTATAAAATGGTTTACTGAACATTTTACGAAATGTCACTTACGACAGTTTACCTTCGAGGTACAGATTTTTTTCTTCACAAATTTTTCGAGTACCTACATAAAGCTTCAAAAGAATCAGTGAAAGTCACAAATTTTGTCATTTTTGGAGATTCATGATGGAATGACCCAAATGTTTGTATTCATAAGCTTTGATAGTTAAAACCATAGAGACTTACATATGTAGTGGAGATGACGAGCCGCGACTGTTTTGAAGCCGCGCGATTTCTCGCAAAGGAATGGTAATAAACACTATGCTACTATTAGTATCTTACTCACATGTGTGGTATGTTATATTCCCGTCTAGAAAGCAAAAAAAGCCGAACCTTTAACCTCTGTGAACTTAGCAACCCACTTTAACCAAATTGAATAAACAAATTGTTTTCGGGTGGAGCTTTGTTTGTACTTGATTGTACCGAAAAAATTTTTGTTTGTACCTCCAAGGGAACGGAGAAAAAAATGCTCCGTGTGAACTTAGCACCCGACTTGCACCAAATTAACTGAAATTTTTTATTCAGATAGTACCCCGTCTGTAAATGATTATACCGAAAATGATTTTTTTTTTCAATAAAAAAAAAAACATTAAAAAAAATTTTAAAAAAAAAAAAAAGTACAGCAAACTATTGCAAATTGGTTCCATTTGATTGTACCTTCAATCGATTTTAAAATACTTTAAAATTTACATCAAAGACTAGCCATCTAAACCAACCAATCCTTCACACAAAGAGTAAAATAATTAGAACGACAACACTTTATAAATCGATGACCGGAGTATGATCGATTTTCAAAATTCGAAAAACCAAAGATGCTAACATATGCTATAGATACCGTAATTGATTGTACCTCCAAGAAATTTTAAGAAATATTAATTTTTCCATAAAAAAAAAACAATCTAATTCAGCCAATAATTCACTCTCAGTGAAAAATAATTCGAAAGCCGATCCTCCGACAGCACATTATTAGTCGATAAGCGGAGTACATGCGGTTTCAAAATTCGAAAAACCAAAGATGCAAATATATGCTATAGATAAAGTAATTGATTGTACCTCCAAGACTAATCAAGAATATGTCGCTGTTTCAATATCAATTAAATTATCAGAGCACACTGATTAGTCGCGTGCGTCTAAAGAACGATACTAGTCAGTTTTTGACTAAATCTGTTGGCTGGATGCACACTGAAAGAGCAAAAACAGTTTTAGTCAAAAGCATTTTTGTTTTTACTCTTTCAGTGTGCGTCCAGCCAACAGTTTTAGTCAAAAACTGATTAGCATCGTGCCTTGGAGGCACGTGACTAATCTGTGTTTTCTGCCAATTGAATTGCTATTGAAACAGCGACATATTCTTGATTAGTCAAAAATGTTTTTGACTAATACTGTTTTTGCTCTTTCAGTGTGCGGCCGGCCTTAGTAGAATATTGAAATGTGGAAAGTTGAAAGTATGTTCTTCAAATATGACTTAGGCCCGTTCCTACGATCGTCAGTAACGTTCTAACTGGAACTTTAACTGACAGATGTTCATACGAAACTTACAGTTAAAGTTCCGGTTAAATTTTAACTAAAGGTCGTAATAACGGCCCTTACTATATTCGGATGAAGAAATGGCAGAATGCTTTGCAGACACAATAGCTGTGTTTTTATTCCCGGTTAACCATAAAGCTCGACAAAATTGCACGGCAAAACAACAACAATGCGGCTACGGTAACCGCACTGTTGTTGTTTTGCAGTGCAATTTTGTCGAGCTTTATGGTTAACCGGGAATAAAAAACACAGCTAATGAAGTTGAACTATACTCCAAACAATATGCTTAGCAACCACGCCCATATCGAGCGCGTGAACCGCTCAAATAATTATTCTGGAGCGGTTGGAGGATCTCTTCTTGTTCCGGCCTATCCTGACGATATTACGGAGTTATTGGTTTTTTAAACACCAATAAATCCTTGTGAAAATTTTTCCAATTGCGCTTTAAATCTAGACTGACTTTAGCAAAAGTAGTTCAGAATGAGATGGTCTAACATTTCTGTGGATTAATTTTCATTTTCCAAGAGTTTGTGTGGAATTAAATATCGTTAAATATTTTTTTGGAGTGCAAAAAAGTCGGCTGGTACCAGACGAGAAATTCGGGTCCACATCCGAGCAGCGGCTGACCTTACAGATGGGTTCAACGGGAAACAATAAATCGAAACTATATTTTTCGATGTCGAGATAAAGAAATCTGCCAACAGTCTGGGCGCAACTTTATTATTTTTCCGGCAGAACGCGTTCAATTCGGGGATGTGGAGTATGTTGTATGTTGCGGAAAACCTAACAAAAAGGGTGTAACATATGAATTAAATAATTGGGTCATATTCCGGGATGCGGTCTAGAGGTTGAAAAATAAAAAACTTAAAAATAGGTGATTATTAAACAAACCTGGGAAAGTGAAAAGATATTCGATATCTGATCAGACTTGAGGAACATGGTGGAATTCATGAAAAAGTATACAACCAGTACACTCTCTTATAGGGGTCGAACTTCAAAAAATCTTGAAAACACATTCTAGGTATTCATATGAAGAATCGGTAGAAAAAAATGAATTCAATATTTGGAAAGACTTAGTAGATATGATGAAAATTGTGAAAATATATGCATTTTATATTAACTGATATTTTTTTTTGCCCCCCCTTCTGAACGCCAATGAATATTCAAAATTTTTTTTATCAGAATTACTTTTCTAGTTAATTTACATATACGTACCGAGTTTCAACTTCCTAGCATAAGCCGTTATAAAGTTAGGAAAAACACCCCCTACCACCGTACCATACTACCCCTAAAAAAATTTTATTTTTCCACCATGCCACTACTATAGCTCTATCTAAATACCAAGTTTCAGCTTCCTATCATTATAGATTCTTAAGATATAAGCGTCGGAACTTTTTCTTTCTCACCCTTCCCACCCTCACCCTCTACACCCACACCCCCAAACTTTTTTTCCCTACTAGGGTTCTATTAGGCCTACTTCTGGTAAAAATTTGAAGCATCCATCTTACACTGTTATTGAGATATGAAACGTGTTATTTTTGAAAAATTGTTATCCCCTCCACTTACGTACTCCCCCGCCCCCTTCAAAGATTTTACTTTGAGCAATCTTGATTTATCAAGCTTTATATCCAAACCGAATTTTGTTTTTCTGGTGCCATTTGCTTGGGAGATATCGTAATGTCAAGTATTTCCACCCCCACCCCCGTACGCCACTATTCCCACACAAAAATTTTGTTTCAATCTACTCTCCTAGTATAACTACAGATATTTGTTAAGTTTTAATTGCTTGCTATTAACGGTTTAGGAAATATGGATTTTAGAATGTGTCGATCTCGACTTTTTTGCGTTTCGGACGCACTTGTTCCCCCTCCCCTCCCACACCCCTTCACCCATATCATCAATTTTTTTGCAAATGGGTCCACTATCAAAGCTTTATAGAAATTCCAAGTTTCAGTCTCCTAACATAAGCGGTTGCTGAGATCTAGAAACCAAAATTTTTCGTCTAAAACGCTTCCCCCACCTTCCCCCTCACACCCCTACCCCTGAAAATGATGTCAATTCAAGGGGTCTACCCAGTCTATTCCTGGAAAAATTTTAAATTTAATAGCTCTACTGGTTTGAGAGCTACAAGCCTTCAAAGGATTTTGGCGGTTGACGTACGGCGTACGGCGTACGGCGGACAGACGGCGTGAAAATTTGTATTGCTTTTTTCGTGTCTACTAGTCATGAAATGTACACAAAAAAATTTTGAGGGCAGCAAATTTTTTTTTTTTGAAAATCAATAACAATACTGTATTATAAATAATAAAGTAATTTATAATCGAGGGTTCAGATTGAATTGGTGGCGGCGTTAAATCGTAGCACGCTGACACTTCGTTAATTTCCCACCAAAACTTTACAAGCAAGATAATTTGTACTAGAAGAGCATAACATAACCTTAGAAGTCACACAGCTTACAGTATGTACGAATAAAACGTAACGTCCTAATGCTCATATAAGTTTTTGTGCGTTTGTGCAAATTGTACGGACTAGAGTTCCTTTTTTAAAGCTATCGAAATGAGTTCTTAGTGCGGTGCAAAAAATACGCAAAAATCCCGTCTTTTGAAAAATCGAAAGTGTAACTAGGTCGGTGAAAAAGCTAAAGGTGAAAAAACAATTGCACGGAAGCAATGAGCGACAAAACAAAGGACAGCGATCCCTTCAGGGACTCGTACTTGCGTTATGTTGGTAAGGATTTGTTGCAGACTGTCACAAGGAAGTATTTTTTGGGGTTGTAGCGTCGCGGTTAATTGAATTTAATTGAAAACAATTGGAGCCAATTGCATAACTCTGTTGTGTTGTTGTGGCACTTGAAGTGTTTTTGTTTAGCATTGTGCAATTAAGTAGTAGATCTGAGTTACGGCGAGTAAAGAGTCGAGTCTGTGGTGCCGTTAAGATACGAACGGATTGGGAAATTTGATAAGAATGTTTGTGCTATGTTCCAATGCCAATGGAAAAGGGGAATCACACTATTTTAAAATTGTACGAAAGTTAAGCTAAGTTTGAAATTATGCAATGTACCTATATTTTTTTGCAGCGATAAGTAGTCAATAGACTAAACTAAGCTATACCTATGCATTGACACTAAGCCCCCTTAAGGTTCCTGTATACGCACTCACACTACTCACCCTACCTAAGGTTTGGCCGATGCATGCTCAGGTCGAAAACCAGTAAATTTAAATTTTTTTGATTTTATTGGGGGAATATCACATATCAATTCGAAATAGTCTAATTTTCGGTACAAAATAGGAAATTTCCATAAAAGAAATAGATAATGTACGTAAATTTACAAAAGAAAACCTTAATTCGCGCACACATACTATGCACCTATACACCGAAATTTCGTACAGCCAAACTTAAAAGTTTGGCTGCACGAAAGCGACCTTTTTTTAGGTTATGTAGTCTTCTAGTCCAATTTTGGGCTATCGGCCGAACTCCTACTAGAAGGGTGTGTGAGTATACAGTGACTCTAAGCCCCCTACACCCTAATAGAAGGGTGGGCGTGTATTCACTGACTCTAACACAATTCGATTAAAAGCAAAAAAATTTACAAAGCCTTATTCATTTGCTTTCAAATATTGCATAACAGCATCGCTTTCCGATTTCGATGTTTCTATTTGATCGCTGTAATCAATTGATATCACTTTGCAACCAAACATCCGCGAAGAAATGATCGTCGTGTTGCTTCCGCAGTAGAAAAACTGATACCGTGTACAAGGTCTACAGCGCTTACATGCTGCATGCTGCATGCGTTGATTCGAGAGATTTCGCCAGTATATTCGGTTGTGTGTATGTGGAGTATTCGCAAAGTGTGAAGAACGTGCGAGAAGAGGAAGAGAGTTCGAGAAGTTTGTAGCATTTTCTTAACATTCCAGTTGAATAGTTTTTCATTCATAAATGAATTGGGTAGGTTGCCAGAGTACGAATGTTGCTATTTAATTTAAATATTTTTGTGAAATTTTTTGTTAGTTTTAGTATGTTAAAGATTTTGTGAGAATGGTCCTCACTTAAAATTCATTTTTCCGTTTATTTTTTTATGGATGATTGAGTTGGAAAATTCCAAAGGAATAAGTAGAACTACATATGTACATATATATAATATGTACCCCATAAAAAATATTTTATTATTAAAAAATAATAAAGTAAAATCTGTGGTTGTTGATTTTAACTTAAATTTTCTAATCATGTACAGGTTACGCTAACGAAGTTGGTGAAGCATTTCGGCCATTAATACCACGAAGTCTTGTTAATTTTTCATACCTAGCGGCAACTACATACGTCCTTGCCGATGTCTATACCAAATCTGTTGAAAAATATAAAGTAAATTAAAATAGAAATTGTTTTTGTTATTGTAAAAATAATTGAATTTTGCTAGCAAACTAAAGATTCGAAGCGGACGATTCAAACAACAATTGATGTACTCCTGTGGCAATCGTTTGCATCGATTATAGTTCCAGGGCTTGTTATAAACCGGTAAATTAAATAAATATTAGATTAAACAAACTACACGCAAAAATAACAATAACTTTGTAAAGTTTTTAATTTGTAATAATAGTTACAAATCCTGCTTTTAATTTTTTTCTTGCAGCATCACAAAACTAACATCGCACTTAGTATCGGGCGCAAAGAGAGCTCCTCCCGCTTTTCGCTTTATTCCAACTGCAGTAGGTCTAATTTCAATTCCATTTATTATTAGGCCAATTGATAATTTAGTAACATACGCCATGGATAAAACTTATAGAGTCGCCTTAGAGCCATAATTGCAATTGATCGTTAATAATATGCCTATTTCTTTTAAATTAACAATTTTAATTATTTATAATGCAAAAGAGATAATGAATTTTCTTTAGATGAGTTTTTAGGAAAATTTTCGCAATATTACCACTGTGCTATTTATGTAATTCAATTAAGAGAAAAATATATGAAATATATATTTTCATTAAAATAGGTTTTTTAAATATTTTATTCAACAATTTCGGACACCGTTTACGTATAGGAATCTATCTACACGTCTTTGAAATCTGAATTTTTTCCCAGAATATTTCTTTTCTGTTATAAGGACATTTGTATGGAGGCCACTTGAATCAATGATTGTGCTAAAAAAAAGAACCTGAAGACACAAATTGATTATTTACAGTTTCGCAGTTAGGTGATTTCGAAAGGAATTTAATATTTTTTGTATATGAGAATTTGTTTATGACTTCTGTATGGTGGTTGGCCACACAAAAGAATATGACGCTTTGCATATTTTCTATTCTGAACCTGAAACTGATGGGAAGCAACGTAAGTAAAATTTCAGAGTCACTCATTTTATTTGTTCGCAAGTTATAGTTTCCCACATATTTACTATATACTTTTACTATATATATAAGAAAATTTGCTCAATCATATACTCAATTATCCTTCGCCTCGATTTGATCATAAGAATTATATTTTAGAAAAATAAGCGTACGATTAGGTGATGGAGTGTAATTTTCTTTAAAAACATTTCTATGGAAAATACTTGAACGTCAAATTTATAACAATACTCTACCGAATCAATAAAAGTGGTTATTCATAACTCATATAATTGTATTTTACAAATTTATCTATACCGCGCGAATTTTGGGGGATTTTTTCCAACAGCTTATAAAAATAGACTGAGGCCCTTTAAGCATGAACCCATTTATATAACAACACAAGAGTACTTAGGATTTTTATTTTCGATATTTTGATTTTTAACCAAATGACGCACTTTTAAAGTGAAAAGTGTGAAATTTGTCTAAAAAATCGCCAGAAAATGGTTAATAACAAATGAACTATGCAATATAGGAAAAATCCTACGTACTCTGAGGGACAATATAGTTTAAAAGATATATTCAAAATGTCAAGTAAATTGGTTGAGAATTGTCTGAGTTATGTTTCCGGCCAGGATGATAAATGTAGTTTTGAGATAAACGCGTTTTAAGTTTTGAGTAGTAGAAAATTATGAATAATTTTGTAATATGCCTTGTACTAAAATTGGGAAACCGAGTCTTTAGAAACTTTTCTTTTGGGACATCCATTGAAGTCTTAAAGGACCATTTAAAATAAAAAAAAAGATCTTTCGAAAACTCTAGAGTGGCATAACCCCTTAAAGAATATAAATACGAGGAACGTACCATTTTTCTTTTTGAAAATGAAAATACTCCAGCAAACTTTTTAATCATTTTCCAAACTTTAAATGGGTTATTCCATGAAAAATCGCAAAAGTTGTGACCTTACCACCGCCGATTCTTTTGAAATTTTTTTTTGATTGAAGAAGTAGTGAAAAAAAAATAAGTTCAATTTTTGTAAATAAGTTCAATTTTTTTTTTCTATCTAATTTTTTTTGTTAATTGTATGTTAAAGATTTCGCAAAAATGGTGTCCAAGTCCCCTTTGAAAATTCATATCTCCGTTAGTTTTTATTATAGAATAATAAAATAGGACTTATTTTAAAGGGGAAGTATAACTGTAATTTTTCTATAACATAATTGAAAAGCACTGATGTTCTTCGATTTTTTTTCTCCGATCCCCTTGAGATCTCAAGGTAAGTTTTTGGTACGTTGTGTAAAATAGTATAACCTATAAATTATAAGAAAATAAAAAAATAGAAAAAACTGTTTTTTGAGATATTGAAGGATAACGGACAAAATCGTTATCCTTGCAAAAATTTGTAAGGATAAATTTGATTTGTAAATACAAATACAAAATTTCCTATTTTGCGACAACCTTCCCCTTTAAAATGAGTCCTATTTTATTATTCTATGATAAAAACTAACAAAGATATGAATTTTTTAAAGGGGACTTGGACACCATTTTTGCGAAATCTTTAACATACTATAACTAACAAAAAAATGAGATAGAAAAAAAATACTTAATTATTAAAATAATAAAGTAAAATTGAAATCAAATATTTTTTTTTCACTAGTTCTTCAAGCAAAAAAAAATTTTCAAAAGAATCAGCGATGCATTTAAAAAATTTAATTTTAACTACTTATTATTTACTTAAACTCAAACTCAAACAATATTTATTTATAATAACTCAATATGCGTTAACAGAGCAACATATTTTAGAGATTAGACTTACATATCATCTTAACAGCTAAGTTGGAATAATTGAAGCACTAGGCAATGAGGAAGAAAAAAAAACAATAGAAAATATATAATAATTTGCCAAGGAAAAGTACAATGAAAAACCTTGCCTGTTTAAACTTAAGCTACTTAAAACTAACTTAAACTGGAGGATTAGATAGTAATTTACATGACTATGAGGTAAGAATTATGTTTGCAGTATTATGGAAGCAGAGAAAAGAAGGTGAAATGCAACATTAGTCAAACTATAGGAACGATGCAACCAGCGGGTTATGTATATTTCGGCATCTCTTTAAAAAGGACTCAAATTTTTTAACGGCCAGTGTTTTTATGTCATGCACGTTAGCTATCTTATGTAGGCGTTTAGTAGAAAAGTGGAAAGGTAAGTTCATGATCATTTTTAGGCATTTATTCTGGGTAACTTGCAACGTTTTTTGGTGTATAGCGGAACTTTGACGCCAGATTGGGGCGCCGTACGATATTATGGGTTGGATGACCTGCTTAAAAATCAGGAGTTTGTTATGCACCGAAAGCTTGGATTTCCGATTGATTAATGGGTAGGGAGCATGAATGCTTTTAGAAACTTTGGAGCAAGTCATTTCTACATGATCTTTATAGATGAGCTTTTTGTCTAGGATCACACCGAGGTACTTTATGGAGTCATTCCATTCGATGGTTTGTCCAATAAAATTGAGGGGGTGACATGGAAGATTACTACGCTTCCTTTTTTTTGTAAAGAAAATTGCTTGCGTTTTTGTTGGATTTATTTTGATTTTCCAGCGATTGTAGTATTGGTATAGGCGATCGAGTTGATTCTCAAGCTCCCGTAAGATGTCAGTTGGGCTATTTGAGCGAGAATAGATGCAGGTATCATCTGCAAAGATAGCTGTTTCACAGTTGTTTCCGGCTGGTACATCAGCAGTATATATATTGTATAAGGTGGGACTCAGGCATGAGCCTTGGGGTACACCAGCAGGAATTGGATATTTAGCGGATACTTGCGATTTAAGTTTGACAATAAATGACCTGTTGCTCAAGAATGATTGGGTAATTTTAATTATGTATAGTGGGAAAGATAGCTTAATTAGTTTTGCTAGGAGGCCGTCATGCCAGACAGAATCGAATGCTTTTTCGATATCTAGTACTATCATCCCTACTGATTGCTTTGAGTTCAGCGTGGCTGTAATGTCGCTAGTTACTCTGTAGAGTTGATGAGTGGTCGAGTGTCCAACTACTTATTTAATTTTTTTTTTTTTTTTACTACTTATTTAATTTTTTTTTCTAGATATTTGAATTTAGTTATTTAATGTGTAGATGAAATTAAAAAAAATTAAAAATTAAAAATATATTTTTTTTTATTGCTTTTTTAACTAAATAATAGTTTCATAATAATTTTCATTTGTGCTGACGATTTAAGCAAAATTGTACTCATCTAGTACCTGTATATATCTTCTCACCTTCATTATACCATTATTAGTATGAATTCGCTTGCTTTTGTAATAAAGAAAGTATGTAATATAAAAATGATTGGTTGTAACTTGTCTGTTGGTTAAGTATGACTAACAGTGCAACATTCTATGGTCGAAAATATTGGGTTTAAGGTTTTGACGTTTTATCTAATGAATGCTTTAGTCTTGGATTATATACAATTTTACGTTCAGCACAGTCTTGGAAATTAATGTACAAATAAATGTTTGCAATAAGTCATCCCACTTTTCACAATGATATAATAAGAATGTACGATTATAATCGGGCCAATTCCATCGAGATAAATGTTTAACAAGTCTGAACAACTTTTCTGCTCATCGGAAGGTAATTAAATTCAAAAAAGCCGAAGGCCTTAGCAGCCAGTGCTACCCAGTTAACTCTGTAAGCCTGCTTGTAGAGTTAGCTTCCAAATAATAATAATAATCAATTCAAGCACGAACGAATATTTCTTTTTTATTTAAACAAATACCGTAGGTTTGCTTAAACCATGTTCTGAATTTATTGAAGTATTTCCGATTGTGTAAAGCGTACACAATTCCATTAAACTATTTTATTTTTAAGTATGTAATTAAGTACGTACAGCCTTAATTACGTCTATGCAAATAAATATGCAATCCTTAATCGGTTTGTCAACGATCCTCGTATAATTACCCAACATTTAAGGACTTTTCGTGCAACATGGTATTTGATGTTGTACACACTATAGCAACAAAATCATAGGTTCGCCTAAAGAATGTAATACATATAAATTTGCAGTTGCATACACCACGAGCGTAATAAAGAATCCATTAGTTCAGAAATTACATTCAGTGAAAAGATATCCAAGTGGTTTGCAACGAAAAAAACCCCAACGAACGATGTACTTTATCGGGAACAACCCCAATTTAAAGCGTTCTGACACCAGTGATATTACGACTCCAAGTATATAATTTTCATAAAATCGAACATTTTCACACCGTGCAATTATGGTGTGAAAATGACCAGCAATTTAAAATTGCTATTTTTTTGTAGAGAAAAATGATAGCCGGTCAACCGACAGTGAAGTTCCAAATGACGAACATAAAACTGCAATCAAGGAAAATGTTAACAAATTTTTAAGAAATTCCTCGCTACATGCTCTGAAGTATGTCGGTTCCGAGGAGCTCTCAAAAATGGAAAGGTATTGGCATTGTTTGCAAATTTAGATAACTATTAATTATTGTTATTCTTAATATTTAACTGCAGATACTTATTTGCAGTCGCCTTTTTTCTGGCGATTTTAATGTCCTCGTATTACATAATGCAAATTTACACAAAGTGGTCAACAACTCCGATAATAATTACAACCAGTTCGGTATCGACTTCAATTACAGCAATACCATTTCCTGCAATCACCATTTGTAACATGAATCAGGCAAAGAAAAGTCGCGTTCGAAATATCAGGCCGTAAGTTGGAAAAGAAATTTTGATATTTAGATTTAGATAAGCTGTCGTAGTAACTTGTCCAAGAAATCCTTCATGCTGAATCTTGGTAAGGAAAAGAAAAGTTAAAAGTTGGTTAAGGAAAAGAAAATTAAGCTTGCTGCCATTAGACTACACAATATCTGAACCACGTACTTTTTGCTGCCCAAAAACAAATAAATCACAAAATTCTCATTTCCAGAGCAACCTTAGATTACTCCCTAGTGCAAAGTCTTTGTTTAGTGGACGATGACTTCGATCTTGAATACACTGGAAAAGCAGGAACCTGGAATTACTTTCGTCAGTTCATTTTAAATGTAGGCACCTCCTTGCGATAATAATTAAAAATTAAAAAAAAAACAGTTTCAATCTTAGGTTTCGCAGCCATGTAACGAACTATTGGTCTCATGTCGCTACGGATCGGAAGCAATGAGCTGCAAAGATATTTTCGACACGATTCTCACGGATGAAGGACTTTGTTGCACCTTTAACACTATTGATCCCAAATACATGTTCATCAATTATAAGTGAGTATTTTCGTTACCGGTTCGTATTCAATTAACTGATTTTGTGATAGCGAGGACGATAGTCTGGATACACTAGGCGAGCAGAATAAGCTGAAGTCTGTCGATTGGACTCCTGAAATGGGCTATGAAGAAAATGTATCACCACCATTTTCACCACTACCAGGACGAGGTGGGTCTTACTATTTATGGTATAGTGAGAAACTAGTATGTCTTTTTTAGGAACTGGGAACCATATGGGCCTGACTGTTGTACTAAATGCATCCTTGAGCGAATATTATTGCTCATCGACGAGTAGTGTTGGATTCAAAGTAAGTAGATATTTTATTTTTAAATTTCGGACAAAGAACAATTTCAAGCCATAAGCTTCATATTTATGGACGCTTGAACAAAATCCATAAAAACTCCATTTTTCTTGGTTCAGAAACCCTGTCTTTAGTTCGAGAATCTTAGAAGGAATACAATTAGTATTGCCATCGACAGAATCCTATTAATTCTTCTGTGGATTTCACAGTCTTCATTTGCTGATAGAATTATAATAGAAAAATAAGGCTTTGATTCATCTGCATCTTTCATTGAAGCCCCATTGGCAAATGGGAAAATTTAAAATTGTAGAGTTTCCAGGAGATTTTTCCTACAGTATTGGAAGCGTACTTGAATTAAAAAAAAGTGATTCAGTCTTCTTCATGTGAGAGCGCTCTGCAATATGTGTTCCACCGTTTTTCTCACCTGGTTCATTCTTTTTTCGGTAGAAGTCGTTATACTTTCGAGTCCCATTTGGCACGAATGCGTCACAGCCACCCATTGACCTGTTACGATTCCATGAAGATAGTGTTAACAAGACTTTTGTTCTCTCGTAGCCTTAGGGAGGTTGTATAATCTTCCAACATGTTTCAGCAGAGTTTGTTTGGAGTATTATTTTCTGCAGCCTCGTTTCCGGGTTTGCTAATACTAAAGAGTTCTTTTACCTTCTGGGATTCGATCGATGCAAAAATCTACTTCCAATATCTGAAATACTCCTAGAGAGCAAAACCTAAGATTTCCTTTGCCATGTTAAAGATCGTTTCCAGCTTCAGCGTGAGGAATCTTTAACGTAGTCGAGCTGCTAAGTCGGTCCTTGCCATGTTTCAATGACAATATCAACCTTTTTGACGGCACCTCAGATAGCTCTTTGGGTTTATTTCTTCCAGATCAGAATCTTATCTCAGGTCTTATCAATCAGGTTTGCCCGCCTATTTCTAGTAGTCAACTCCTCAATTTTTGAGCGCATGGCTAAATATCAATTCTGTTTCATTCCTTAATACGGAAGGATCTGTAATCCTCGGTAGCCTATTGACCGAACTAGTTAACACTAAACATTGAATGATCACTCGGACTGGGTTTTCTGTTCTGTTCCAAAAGGCGTCATTTAAGAACTGAGTAGTCGTCACACTTATCTTTTAACATTTCCAGGTGCTCCTACACAATCCGTCTGAATCCCCAAAAATCTCCAATTACGGATTCTCCGTATCTCCTGCAACCGAATCGCGTGTCGTCATTACTCCCGAAATCCAGAACTCAGCACGCAACACACGCAACATAAACATCAACCAACGCCATTGTTTATTTTCGAACGAAGCGAATCGATCCTTCTATCGAACTTACACGAAACGGAATTGCGAACTCGAATGCGAATCGCTCAATCTCGAAGAAGAGTGCGGCTGTGTCCTGTATCACATGCCGAGAAATTCAAAAGATTCGGTCATATGTGGTCTGAAGGACCGACCTTGTACGCAACGTGTAAAAATGTCGACCGATTCTATACAGAATAATGGGAGCAGTTGTGATAGCTGCCTGCCAGCTTGTTTTTCGCTCAGCTACTCGTCAAGTGTGACCAGTACGCCACTCGCCCTCAATGAAATTATCTTGCGAAAAAATTTCGTGAAAAAGATCCCGAATGTGACGATTGATACAAGCAATTTGGCAGTTGTGCATTTTTTCTATGTGCAAAATTCGTTTAGGGCTAGTACGCGTGAAGAGTTGTTGGGATTTGTTGAGTTTATCGGTGAGTTGAGAAATAAATTAATTTATACGTAAGTTCGTAAAAATGTTTTTTTTTTCCAGCAAATAGTGGCGGAATTTTGGGCGTTTTCATGGGATTTAGTATTTTATCGGTTATTGAACTTGTCTATTTTTTATCACTGGCTCCTTACTGTGCTATGAAAAATAATTTAAGCGAGCTCGATAAAAAAAACGATAATAAGAAAGTGGTAAGCTTAAACGTTTTTTTTTATTGGAAAAACCGACTGAAGTTTTACATTTTTTTTATTAAAATTAGATTTCTTAAAGTGAAATTTATAACTTTCCGAAAAAATCGAAAAAAGTGACCACAGTCACATTCCCTTTGGTGGTCACTATATAGAGGTTCCACTGTATTATTATTATTATTATTTTTGTATCTATTATTCATTTATTGTTTAGGAATATCGTCAGAGTACATGTAAAACTATGTTTTTTATTTTATTTTTTATTTTGTTTAATCAATTATTCTTATTATAATCAAACTAATATTTTTTATGTAAATAATTGTTTACTAATTAAATTAAAATATAATTTTTACTTTCTTTTTTAACAACGAAGTATTATAGAAATTGAGACCCTAAAACCTTTTCCATGTGTTAAGACTAATAGTCCCAAAAAAATAGTTTAAACATTTTATTCGATCCCGGTACCTAAATGCGTTTAAAGGTTCACAGCTCCTAAACACTTCTTAGTTCAAATTTCAACACTAAAATTAATTTTAGTGGTCAGATTGAGTTGAATCCTTTAGTGGACGTTCCCACTTTAACAATTCTTGAGGAAATCGAGTCCTTATCTCAACAATTTATACAAATGGTTAGCCAATTGGGCACTACGTAGTAGTGTCTTAAAACTAAAATTCTTGATTGTGGTAGCACGGAACAGAGGAGGGTTTTCCCCCTTCGCCTTACACTAGAAAGTTTAAACTTAATATATGTATATATATTTAAAAGAGAAGCATACTTCGGGTGAACTCAAGGACGCCAGGGATTTGGGCTGTCGTATATAGTTTTGGTGAGAACTGATAGCTGAAAAGGGTCGAATTTCGTCATATTTCGTAGCGCTTTTGAGATATCAAATTAATTTTAATTTTACGAGCTCCCCACATAAAAACACAGATAACCCTTCCTGGATTTATTGATATTCAAACCCGTTGCGGAGGGAACCAAATTAAATTTTAATAAATATATTAATGAAATTTGGTAATTTTTTTAGTGGAGTTATGAATTAAAATTTTATTGATCAATTTAACTGATGTTGGTGAAATTTGTTATATAAATGATGATACCAGTCAGATGTTATTTTATTAAAAAATTTGATGAATTTTAATGGAATATAATGTAATATAGGGTAAGGTACCCAGTTGCGAGCCCTGCGCCTATTCCGAGCCACCGTCTTTAATTCCACAAATAGGTAAGAATTCATAACAGTTTTTTCTTCACTAATAATTTTAGCTATTTCTATTGTTACAACAGTAATGGCTAAAATCTGTAGTGAAGAAAAAACTGTTATGAATTCTTACCTATTTGTGGAATTAAAGACGGTGGCTCGGAATAGGCGCAGGGCTTGCAACTGGGTACCTTACCCTAATATATAATAACAGCTATCCGCGTACCGCGGCTACGCTCGCTATGCTCACGTTGTTCCATCGCTCCCTGTAATATGCCGCGTACCGAAACTCGCTACGCTCACGTTGTTCCATCGCCCCTGTTACTCCCGTTTATCCATTGGTTCTGTTTCTCCCGTTGATGCATTACTCCCGTTTCGAATACACTTTTTCAGCACAAGAAACTGGAGACATTAAAGCCATTTTTCATTTTTCACTTTTTACTATTCATTTGTAATTTTTAAGTCTTAATTTTTTATTTTTAATTTTTAATTTTCCACTTTTCATTTTTCATTTCTCACTTTTCATTTCTCATTTTTCATTTTTCATTTTTAATTTTTAATTTTTTAGTTTTAATTTATAATTTTTAATTTTTAATTTTTCACTTTTCATTTTCACTTTTCATTTTCACTTTTCATTTTTCTCCATCCCCCATCCACCATCCTCCATTCATCCTCCAATCTCTATCCACCATCCTTCATACTTCATCCACTCAAATGTTGAAATAGCTCGCGAGCCACCATTTTCTTTAATATATAATTATGTTTCATCGCCTCTGTTACTCTCGTCACGTGTTCGCAGCCGGTAGTAAAATCGAAACACATAATTAAAAAAAAAAAAAATCAGACATATTCGGGGTCGGCTGGATTCGAAACCAACGCTCCCAGATTTCTAGTCAGACGCCTTACCCGCTCGGCTACAACTGCAGTAGTAAACTCTTATTTTTATGTCAACTTAATCTGATTTAACTTATTAAAAAGCTCAAATGTTGAAATAACTCGCGAACCACTAATTTCGGGAATATATAATTATGTCCAGTATCTGCCCGGTAGTCTCGAGACACAGGTGTAGACTTGAATCGTAATCGACCAAAAAACTGACTTTATTTTATATATTAGATAATGAAATTGACATACCTACATAATTTTTTTAGAAAAAAAATTTCTTGTAATTCATATCTATTTTGATTTATTGTTTTAAGTGTTATGAGATTTAAAAAATGTATCAAATAAATATAAATCATAAGATATTGATTTGTCCATTTAAATTTGTAGAATTTTTCTGAATTCTTTATTTTAAGATTTAGTATATAATTTTCTTATTAAAATTTGACGATAATTTGATTAAATCAAAGTAAATGGACTTTTGTTTTTTGTTGAAAATTGATTCAATTTATTAAAAACCCTTAAAAGCTTTTTTTTATTTGATGATATTTTTTGATAGTTTTCTTATACATTTTTTGCCATATAATTAGTTTTGAAAAATCTGAAATTGAAAGCGAGCTGTTGACTCTGGAACAATTTAAAACGAAACCACCGATTCAATTTTTTTGATATCATCACTATTGCGTAGAGTCTTATACATATATGGCTTTATAAGCTCTAATATTAAAGTCTAATATAATAGCACTCTGGCAGAGTTCTGGATTCTTAAGAATGTTTTAAATTTATATTGGAACTTTGATTTAAATCCTTTTAAATAAATTATTTTATTTGAATTTTTTTAGATTGCAATTAACACCAACCGGAAGGATCGATTTTCCAACAATTCTTATCAGAAGACTTATGGATCACGTCTACATCTTTTCTCTAACACGATTTACGACTCCCAGAAAATCATTTCCGTTAAGCCACGAAATAAGCCTGGCAAAAAGGACATACTTTTTCCTTATTGCGAATGAATATTCGCATTGAATTAATCTTGGTGAAGTTTATCGATAATTCTTGTGGCATTTTAATTGAAATATAAAATAAATTATAGTGTAATGAAAATACGTTTTTGGATTCAAATACCTACCTCACATAACAAATTGATTGTTTTAGTGTGGCACTATGTAGATCTATTTACGTTTTGTTTATAATGACGTGATCGGCACAGTTTTCATTTTGGTTTTCATATCGGGCTCGAAGTATTTAAATTGAGGACAAGAAACCTACAGAATCAGACAATTTTTCCTTAGTCGAAACTTTGGCTCTGTATTAAATATTGTATCTACTATACTGAACTGAACGCTCCAGGTGGGGCGCCAATTTATATGATTAGGTATTAGTGGCAAGGTAGACTTGGAGTAGCAACTTGGGTTTGAAGTTTTCACCTCCTTACAATTTTATGGTGAGAAAAAATTTCTAAAAAGATTCGAAATCTCGTAGGAGAAAGACCAGAAGATATTTCAAAACAAGTTTCTTAAGTTGGAGAGAGTATTTGACTGTTTTCGCTTTCATCAGAAAGACATTTTATAAGTCTGGACGGTGTTGGTGCAATAAAATTCACTTAAAACTATTTTTCTAAGCAATGCTTCTGCTTCTTATTCAGCGGTGAAAAAGTTCAGTTGACAGAATTTTTTATTTTTTGAGGTAAACACTTTTTCGTTGTTACAAATACAGTGCGATGTCATTAAATAGTACCATGAAACGAATAACGTTGCTTCATCCGTCTTCTACAGGTTTCAGTTAAATTTAGCTGCCTCTTGTAATATGTAAAATAAGTTCACGAAATAAAAGGTTAATTTATTACCTAATATGTACCAAATTGTCCACAGGGACATAGCTTTAACTCCAGTATTTATTATATTAACTAAAGGTAGGAACATAATAATTCTTTTATCAATTTGAAAAGAGGCAAACAAAATTTGTTCGAATTTTAATCATTATAAGAAATTTTCGAGCTAAAATTCGAAATGTTTCCATTCGTGTTGAAACCAATTGCACGTCTGTACTTTCGACCAAAATTCCAAACAGCTTTGGAATCTGATCCTGGTAAAATCTAAGAAGAACAATTTTAAATAATTTAAATAAAATAAATTGTAATTATTGAAATTCAAACATTTACCAAATGCTTAACTTCTTCCGTCTTTTTGTAGCGTTCACTCGCCTTATATCTTTGATAGGCAAAATATGGTCGCATGAAAATATAGTAGACGATTTCCATAATCGAAAGGACACTGAACCCAAGAAAAAGTCCCATTAGTCCTCCGGTGTTGGCTGCAAATTGAAAATTAATTAATAAGACCACTTTCACCGAGGATAATTATCCAGGACAATTCATTATAATTTGGAAGAGTTCCAAGGATAATTAGCGGTGTAAGACGTACATAGAAATTCGGTAAATCCGACAAATTGTTGTTTAGTATCACTCCGAAAGGCCCGCTCGACATAGTAAAAGTGAACACTTGCAACATTCCCAGTAGCGTACTGCTCCGTCATATACTGAATCTCCTTGTTCTTAATCAGAAACTGCTTATGACTAAGATGTGCCGAATATACATCCGTGACGAATTTCAATTCGAAACAGGCCGGAATACATTCCGCACTACACTGGAACATTTCCTCGCTAGTTTCATGACTCCGAAACCGTACACTGTCCGAACACTTCCAATCGGACAATCCGCAAACGTTACCATTCGGAAAAATATGTGGCATGTAGTACTGGACGCAATTACAACGCTCCCGGTGCAGTCGGGCCTCGCATTCCAGCTCGCAATTACGCCGAGTGTAGGTGGCATAGTACGATAAATTAGCTTCTTTTGAGAACGTACATTGACGGTATTTGCGGTTCATGCTACGAAGAAGGTAAGACGCTTCGGCAATTTCAGGTGTAATTACTACTCCAGTTTCGTGTCCAACTTGCAACGAGAAGCCGTAGTTGGCGATATCGGGAATTTCGACCGGGTTGTGTAGCAGAGCCTGGAAAATGGATAGCGAAATTTCGGAGTTATACAAACAAGTGCGTCCCTCATTGGTTCAACTTTTGAAATGTGAACAGCTCTTACCTTGAAACCAACCCCGTTCGTCGTTGAGCAGTAATATTCTTCGACTTGAGCGTTCAGCACAATACTTAATCCCATCCCACTTCCAGCCCCTAAAAGTAAAAATTTTTTTTTTTGTGTGTTCATATCTTTATATTTTTTTGCTCTACCTGCTGCCGGACGTGGAAAAAATCGCGGTGGCAGATTATCTTGATAACCGTCTTCTGGCGACCAATCTACAGCCGTAATATTTGGTGGATTGAATGTACCCAGAGGGCTTGCGCTATAGTTCCAAACAAATTATAATCATATTTAAATATTGTTAAAGCTTTTCAGATCTTACCTTGCATTTTTGTACATAAATTTCGAATCGATTAAATTGAATGTACAACAAACTCCTTCGTCTGTAATAACCGGCTGAAAAAGATGCAAGCAGTTTTGATCCGATGCACCGTAACGACATGATATGAACATTTTTTCACACGGTTGTGCAACTTCTATTATGAATTTTTGAAAGAGTGACCAATCTTTTGTACTATTCGAATTGCTTATGTTATCGCCAACTTCAGGATTTCGACCGCATAGTGTTCGAAGCATTGTATACTCTACTGAAGTGCTAAAATAAAATTTAAGAAATCAGGGACTTTAACGTGACGAGTTTTTCCTTTGGAGCTTAGTAATCTCTTTTGAATCAATCAGAAAAAACTCCTAGATCTCTGAGAGAGAGCTAGAGAAAATAACTAAAATCTGATAAAAGTTTCAATCACTGTTGTCACTTAAGGTAGAATTATAGTGAATGCAACGCGAGCTTCACAATTTTAACGAAAATTTGGCAAACAAATTGTATGTCAACTAAGCACAGGATATGAAGCAATTTGGCACCAAAAATTAGACCAGCTTAGTAGCATGCCAAATCTTTAAATAGTCTCGCTGTAAGATGCAATCGTCAAATTTTTATTTACGACATTATTTTATTTTGAAAAATTTAACTTCATTTGCTATCAAAATTAGTCACATATTTGATTGCTTGCACTATCTTATAATACTTGTCAAATTTTTGACTATTTCTGCTGGCAAATCTAGTCAAATAGAGAGTAATAATCAATTTTTTTTTACAAAACTGACTATAATCCTGAAGATAGCAAAGCCATCGTAAAAATTAGCAGGACCCGATTTGAATGTTGATGATGACCTGAAATTACATACAAAAAAAAACCTAAAACTTACATGTTAATATTTTTAACTTTACTGGCCATAGCTTGATTCATATTACAAATAGTGATGGCAGGAAATGGTATCTCGTTGATGTAAGTCGATTGTGGATTTATGCCGATTATGATCGGAGTTGCCACCCATTCTTCGTAAACGACTCGAATAAAATTAAAAGATAGCAACACTGCCACAATGAAGGAAATCAGGAAAAATCCTCTGTAAGAAAATCATCCAGTTAAAATTACAGTCACCGGCACGATATACCGAACATACCTTTCATATGCTGATATTCGATCATCTCCGACAAATTTCAAACCATGTAGCGACGAATTTTTAACAAAAGCCCAAACATTTTCGACAATTGTTGGTTTTGTCACATCGAAATTTTCTTTAATATTTCGTTTGATAATTTTCTCATTTCGATTTAAGGCTGAAAAAAATTTGAGATATTATTTTTTATAACTTAAATTTTCAATTAATTGAGTACTTTTCGAAATTATTTTCAATTTCGTTTTTAATTATAAATTAAATCATTTTATGTAAATAATTCATTTAAATTCAAATAAAATATTAATTTTTAAGCTTCCAAGTTCTGAAGCTGTTGTCTTTTTATTTTTTTATAATGTAGCTTTTTCCTGTAGATAGTAGAGAGTTTATCGCGAAAAGCTGCCCAGTAAGCTTACTGGAGCCCACTATTCCGGTTAAAAACCTACTATCTACAGGAAAAAGCTATAACAAAATTAAAAAACAACAGTATTCTTGGTGTTTTCAATACGAATTTGAATCACTACTCTCGATCTGGATAAATCGCAAAAAACACACTTATTATTGTTTCAATTTCTTACTCAGAATTATGTTGATAAATCGATCATAAAATAAAATTTATTTCATATTTTATTATTGCCAAGTCTAATTTGTTCAGGGTTTTAAATTTAAAATGTGAACCGTAAAATTTATAATTAGAACTAAAATACAGAAAACATAAATAATTTAAATTCAATGAAATATTTATTAAATCACATTACAATTATAATTTAATAACATTACTATTGTAATTTAATAAATATTTGGTTTATTTATTTGTGTTAAACCTTTATTAAAAAAAAAAAAATAAAAAACAAAATACTTTTGACTGACATTAAAATTATAACTTCTTACCAAAATCATTTGCTATTTTCGATAAATTTATTTCTCGTTTTGATATATTCATATTTAATAAAATAATTAATAATATTAATTAAATGATGGTATATCCGAAAAAAGTTGAACTAATTTATGTTGTAATAGTTTGTAGTTTAGTACACACTGAAATACTTAATTTTTTTTTAAAAGAGAATTTTATATAATTTCAATTTGAAAAAAAAATAAAAATTTCGTTCCAGTTGCGTGTGGAAAGCTTCTAATAAAAGTTTGAGTCTCGAATGAACTGCTGCAAATTGCTCAAGCAACGTTATTTGAAATAATCTTTGTAGTGGGCGTAAATTAATTAATGAAAGTAATAAGAAAATATTCACAGGTAGGGTACACAATGTTTTCTATATCGGCATTAACAATACGACAGATGGATAAAATCTTAAATCATTTTAGTTTATTATTTCAATAATTCAGTATTGTGATTGATTTTTTAATAAAAAATTAACTGAGTTTTTTTATATTTTAGGAACCTAAAGACATAAAGACATAAAGAAGCTAAAGTATGTTTCAGTTCGTCGTATGCTGTCGGCGAATTAAGTTTACTTTTGTGGGTTTTCAGACAAGTGCTTTAAAAGCGTTTTCAGAACTTTTCTTAGATTCAACGCCAACGGGGTAGTAAGGGGTTGAAGATATTTTCACAAATAAAATGATAAAATATCGAATTGGTTTTCCTTACTTAAATCTCTTAAAGATTAATTAAAAGATATTTGGATAGTCAACCCTAAGAAGTGCATGCATGGTATACGTTTTCATTATTTTCGAAATATCTGTTGTGGTGTGGTGAGATACGAAATTGGTTTTTACTTTCACGGGCATTTTACATAATCGCTTAAGAACCTGTTCCATGATTTTTTGAAATAAAATCCAAGAATATATTTATTCGGTCTAATTCGATTTTGCATTGGTTTTGTATTACCTATGCTTTCTATGCAATTCTCTAAAAGCATGTTTCTTAATTTTTCGAAATTCAACCTCCAAGTTGATGTAATAGGGTTGCACACGTTTTCACGAATTTCTTCATATCTCTTAGGTCTGATGACGTAGCAATTGGTTTTTACTTCTGTGGATACATGTAAAAGTCAATCCAGTCTCGTTAGACCTGAGACCTGAGACGTGAATCCGATTATTCTTTAAGGAGGTTCCCATATATGATTCCTGAAAGTACCAGGTTAAAGTTATTACACGACTATCGAAAAATCTGCAATTTAAAATTAACCTTCTATTTTACTGTCTCAATGTAAACCAACATGAACAACTAAAATCAACAGCTCATCAAAAATTGGGGCTAGTTTTTGACATATTTTTCTAACTAGAGTTATGATGGAAAATTCGAACGGGGTAGGTACTGTGGATGAGTTTAGCGAAACTTTATTCCGTACGTTTTGGTATTAATTGAATAATAATTATAATTTATATAATCGTGGCTTTAAACAAACGAAAAACTGGATATCAAATCTTCTCACAATAGTATGAATTTTATATCTGCATGAGCTGGACATAATAATAATCAATGGCGCAACAGCCCGAATCGGGCCTTGAAGTAATGCTAGAGTTACTTCATTACGAGACCAACGGAACACTGGGAGGTAAAGTGGTTAGCCACACGCTTGTCCGTGATTATTACCCCGATCTTAACTCTGGTACTCATTTACAGCTGAGTGAACTGGTAGTCCGGCAGATTCGAACCTGGTATCAGGTGCATCGGAGGCAAGTGCTCTAGCCACTAAGCCACCCAGACTAATATTCTTAATCAATTGTTAAATAAAATCTAGTTCTCTCGAAAAATCCAAGGAAACTTCAAGTGCTCTGAATGGTTTCGTGGCACATTTCATCGATTAAACCAAAGACTTCAAGCCATGTGGTATAAAAGTTCACAGCCCAAATCGGGCCAGGTCTGCGGTATACATTTTCTGAATCCAATCGTTTCAAGACTCTAGTCCTGCTTTCGGAACAATACGTTGTTACGCACTGAAGTTACTGGCCATTCAGGATGTGTTCACTCGCTCCTCCTTATCTCAACCTGGGCTTGCGACCGGCTATGGCGGAGTTGTACCTACAGTAATAAAAGTTCTACGGTGTTACCTGAAAAGGTAGAGTTCTAAGAACACATAATACAGTTAGCATTAATAAGTATAGCGATACTTGTTGGAAGTCACTGCAGATTCTAAATTAAATTTAAACCTGTACTCGCCACTTTCGATTACTTTCTTTGAGTACTCGATTATTCGAGACCCAGTATCGCGTCTTGTGGGAAGCGCTATTACTATTAAATCCTCCTACTCGATTACTTTTTTGGCTCACTCCATTACTGAAGACCACATCGCATCTTGGGAAGGAGAAGTATTGCTGTTCAATACTCCTAGTCGATTTCTTTCCTTGAGTATTTGACTACTTTCCTAGGGTAACCGAATATTTTCTTTGAGGACTTGTACTAGGTGCCTACTTCTGGGTTCGCAGCTTGTGTAGGAGCCCTGTAGTTGCCCGGGAACTAAACTATACTGGAACTTGGCCAATTCTTCAACTCTCGACCATATAAATGGCGGAATACACTTCTATAAACAAAGCCAAGAAAAGTGAAAATTGCAAGAAACAACTCGTAGGACATTTCTTATTTTTTAAAAATGTTGCTGTATTATAATTAGAAAACCGACAATACTGCCACTTAGTTTACAAATTTCGTAGCTATTACTCTTCATATTCTTAATATGAATACTTTGGATCTAACTGGGAATGAAGTTGAGAGCCGTAGCCAATAGTATTCAAATGTTTACCAAATCTTCGATTCATGAATGCTCCGCGTAGTCGTGCCTTTTTGTCCAGATCACTGGAGATTGCTGTAATCTAAAAAAAAATGTATTTTAAAAAGAACTTCTGTTTAAATATACCAGATCATACTGTGTTCTTAGCGCCTTGAGATTTCTTGTAGCGCAAATTGGCCTGATATCGAGAGTTTGCGAAGTACGGTCGCATGAACAGATAGTAGATGATTTCCATGATTGAAAGGACACTGAATCCAAGGAATAAACCCATCAAACCTCCTGTGTTTGCTTTAAAAAAATTAAAAATTTGATCATCCAAAAGAAGATATTGGCTTTCAGCGGTCTTACACAAAAATTCGGTGAATCCAATAAACTGCTGTTTGGTGCTACTACGAAACGCTCTTTCCACGTAGTAAAAATGAACACTGGCGATATTCTCGACGGCGTACTCTTCAGTCATGTACTGGATCTGTTTGTCCCTGATCAAAAATTGCTTGTGACTAAGATCTGACGAGTAGGTTTCAGTTCGAAACTTGAGTTCAAAACAAGCTGGAATGCATTCCGCACTGCACTGGAAGACTTCCTCGCTTGTTTCATGATTTCGAAATCGAACGCGATCTGAACATTTCAAATCGGCCAAACCGCAAACATTGACATTTGAGGAAGAGTGCGGCATGTAGTAATGGACGCAATTACAACGATCCATATGAAGTCTAGCCTCGCATTCCAGCTCGCAGTTTCGACGCGTATAGGTTGCATAGTACGACAGGTTGGCCTCGTTCGAGAAGTAGCATTGACGGTATTTGCGGTGCATATCGCGCAGAAGATAGGATGCATCAGCTATTTCTGGATTGATTACAACTCGCGTTTCATGACCCAGCTGTAGCGAGAAACCGTAGTTAGCAATATCTGGAATTTCGGTAGGATTGTGAAGAAGAGCCTGAAAGTATTGGTACTCGCATCTTCATCTTTCTTGTTCTAGTTAGTTTTTGGAAAAGTTTACTTTGAAACCAGCTCCATTTGTTGTCGAGCAATAATACTCATCGGATTGTGCGTCCAAAATAATGCTCAGTCCCATTGCACTTCCAACGCCTGTAGGACGAACCTTGGATTAGAGATGTGTTTTCGTCCCTATTGCTTAGTTGTAGGGCGGAGGAACGGAGGTATAAAAGATTGATGGATAGAGAATAAAAGGATAGGATGGATAGAGACAATAGCGAAGGAAAGTAGTCAAGCTAGAAAGGAATGAAGCAAGGAATCAATAAAGCAAGGAAGCAAGAAACCATGGAAACAAGGAATCGATGAAGCAAGGAACCAAGGAAGCAAGAAAGCACGGAATCAAGGAAGTTAAAAAGCTTGAAAGTAAGGATACAATAAAGCAAACTTTTAACGAAGCAAGGAAACAAGTTAACAAAGAGTGAAGAAAACAATAAAGCAACAATGCAAGGAAGCGCGAAGCAAGATAGTCAAGATGCAAGAAAGGAATGAAGCAAGGAAGCAATGAAACAAAGAAGCAAGACGGTAATAAAGGAAGATAGCAAGGAAGGAAGAGTGGAAGGAAGCAAGAAAAAAGCATAAAAGGAAGGTTGGAATGAAGGAAGGAATGAAGGTAAGTAGCAAAGAAGGGAGGAAACAAGAAAGAATAGAATGGAGAGATGAACTTAGAAAAATAGAGTGGGAACTAAAGAAAGAGGGAAAGCAAGGAATGAAGTACGGCGAAACAATTACCAAAACAATGTAGAAAAAAATCACATAATAACCTGCAGCTGGTCGGGGATAAAATCGCGGTGGTAATTTTGCTTGGTAGCCATCTTCTGGCGACCAGTCGACTGCCGTTAAATTTGGTGGACTAAATTGCTGAAACGGATCTGGAACACTAGAAGATATAGCAAAACTTTAAAAAGCACAATGTTTTGCTGATTAGATAAAGCAATTTACCGTCCATTTTTGTACATAAATTTCGTATCAACTAAATTGAACGAACAGCAAACCCCTTCGTCCGTAATAACCGGACGAAATAGATGCAAGCAATTTTGTTCGTTTGCTCCGTAACGGCACGATACGAACATTTTGGAACACGGTTGCGCTACGTCGATAATGAAGTTCTGAAATAGCGACCAATTGTTGGTGCCATTCTTTTGAAACTCGCCAATTTCCGGATTTCGGCCACATAGTGTTCGAAGAATTGTATACTCGACAGAACCACTGTGAAAGGAAATGAATGGACTTAGAAGTTTTCATCTTAAGTTCCTGTAGTAACAATTGCAATAGCAATCACTTTTACTCCGTCTTCATCATTTTGGCTGGAATTCGAACCCATAGCCCCCAGTGTTGAGGAGACTAACGAGCTAGCCACGAAGCTAGAGAGAAGCCATTACTTACTATTGATCGCATTCTGAACAGAACAGGTGCTAATCCGAAAATTTGTCCAATCAAAAGTCTATAAATTCCATGAATTATATTAAAGTTAAATTTCATGATATCGCAACCTTATACTAAATGTAGGTGGCACTAAAAATCACCCAATATTTCAAGCAATTTGGTGGAATTTTTGAAGCTCAAAGCTATCGAATCTCGCCAACAGCAATTTTATTTTTTTTACCAATACTTTATTAATTATGATTAAATGTTAGTTGCTTTCCGGTGTTAGTGGAGTGAAATCTCAACACGATATCCCCGACATCGAATCCAGCCACAGCAATTTTTTTTCCCAGTTTTTTATTAATAGATTTTTTCATGGTAAGCTTCCATAGAAGCAAATTTGAAGAAATTTTTCTTGGTTTCCGGCGTCAGTGGAGTGAAATTTTTAAGTTGTAAAAAGTATTACATATGTTGAATAGCAACATTAAAAGCAATTTCCATTATGCAATATAGTAAACTAAAAGTAACTTTTTTCAAATAAGTAAGAGAAATGTTAAAAAATTTGCTATATTTATTGTTTTTTTTTTTAAATATCGACTCAAGACAGGTTTCTACGCTTAAGATCAACAATTGCCGCGAAATTATTAAGACACATTTAAAACCAAGTATTCTCTGATGCGGCAGGTGAAACTACCTGCCACTACACCACAGATCCATGATGGCGTGTCGTATGAGATGAAGGCATGGTGCATCACGGTAACTTGCAATGAGCGCGACATGCTTCATAAGGTTAAGGGTTCCTTACGAAGCAGGTTAGATAAGTACAATTTAATTTTACATATTTTTTAATTACCTTTATCTATTTTATATTAAAAAATTTGTTTAAATTTTTTCTTATACTATATAAATATTAAATATTTTTCCTTGGATTGAATTAAAATAATAAACAAAGAATTTATTTTAGTAAAAATCTAAATTGTAACTACAGATGCAAGGATGTAAAATCTGATCACTGAAATTGTAGATAATTGTACGAACTATTTTTAAAAATTGAAACAAATTGTTATGTTAAGTTATGTTAAATATAGGTAAACTTACTTGTTAATATTTTTCACCTTACTCGCCATCGCCTGATTCATATTGCAAATAGTTATTGCAGGAAAAGGTATCTCATTGATGTATGTTAAGTCGGGATTTGTGCCGATAATGACCGGGGTCGCAACCCATTCTTCGTACACTTCCCAGATAAAATTCAGTGCAGCCAGGAGAGCAATAATGAAGGAAATTAGGAAAAATCCCCTGAAAGATATAAACAAGAAGTTTTTCTTATTTAGCATTTGTTTAACGCTTTTTGTGATACTGCTTCGTTTCCAATGAAATTTTTCTTTTGAACTTTGGATGTGAATATCTAAGGATCCCCCGAACAAAGTTATATATATTTATATAAGCCAGTTGTTAAAACCAATCATTACTGAAAATATTACAAATTAACAAATTTAAACACATGTACCGCTTTTCAACCCATTCCGTAAGACTGATTCTCGTTTTGATGATTTTCTATTGTTCCAATTCGTCAATCTTCCATTAAACAAAAATATGGGAAGTCCTACAAATTTCCAATATTTAGATACGATAAACTTTTACCTACAACATTTTCAGATACTGGCCTTACAGAACTACAACCGTATTTAGTTTTAAACATAGCTAGAATGAAAACAGTTAAACTGAATTCAGTTTTACAGTACTTAATATTTTCCTTAATATTAATAATATTAATTATTCAGAATAAATCAGAATTTCCGAATAACTTTTTATTAACAAGCGATACTATTCTTTAAGTCTGCCAGTTGATTCACGTGAGTTGATATTGGTTCTGGGTGCAGTATTACAAATGTTGGCGTACAACATGACCTTTTGCGTTACATTTGATTGGCTTCAAGATCTAATATTTATCCATACTGGATCGGATTTCCAGACTAGTTCAGAACTTATACAGGTTTTCAGTACCAAAACAGAACTCTTAAAATTGATACCAGTATCTTGAGAAATTAGTGCACAGTACATTGTTTAATAGTAATTAATTTAAATTTAAAAAAATACACTTTAAAAATACAAATTTGAAAAAACTAAAGAGCATTTATCTCTCTATCATGTCTACGTGATGTTTTTGAGTTCTTGAAATTAGTACTGCTTCAGTATTGTAAAGTACAAGTACCTACTACAGACAAAGATTGAAAATGTCTTGTACACCATATCCTAATAACACTATATCCTAAGAACATGTTGCCTTGGTATACTGTTCTCGTCTTTAATTCTGGTAGCTGTAAATATATTTATCAACCGATGTAATTCATCTGTTGGTCTACATAGATGTACATAGAGAAAATGCAATAAATATAAAAGAAACTAACAAATTTCAAAATCTGCCATAAAAAACTACGTAAAGAAACAATTGGTTTTTTACTATTATTTAATTTCAGCAATAATACGGTATCCAATCAGTACTGAAATCGTAATAGAAAACTGATATGAATGAATCAAGTTTAACAAAATTTGGTCAGTATGAAACGAAATAATTCACATGCATTTAAACTGCAATCCCGGTTGAGTAACGATTTGCTACACAACTGAACTCACAACCTTTGCGAGTAAATCGTGGCGTTAAAATATTCAGTGTGTTCGTTGAGTTTAATCACTTCTCGATGAATTCTTTCAGTTTTCAGTTCCGGTTTTGAAACGAAATTCTTAAATTCATAATTAAATAAAAACAAAGTAATCGTATTTTACTTGTACTAACAAAAATTGTTAGTTTTTTATAAAAATGTCTTATGGAATGTCTTAAAATTGATGAACAACACTCTCAGAAATTTTGGAATAAATTTACCATTATTATAAATGGCAACCGTTTTCCATCAACAATAGTGGTAAAATTACATGCAGGTGTAATTAGATAGAAAATTACACAAAGAAGTTGTAATAATTAGAAGTTGTCGAAGTTGTAATAATTACATAGAAGTTGTAATAATTACATAATATGCGTAATCAAAACACATCAGTGATTTAATCATTACGCAATAGCTGTGTAATCAATATACAAGAGTGGCGTAATTATTACACATAAAATGCAATTATTACACACTTTGTGTAAAATTCCTTTATCATAATAATGGTGGTAAGAATACTCATTTTAATGCTGATTTATAATTATACTATTGCTATTGCTTGGAGAGTGGAACCGAAAGAAATACTCTTGAAAGGTTGTGTATTTTAGAAAACATTTGACACATCCGGGCCACGAACACTTCAAAATATATTTTCTTAATGTTCTATGAGCGTACGTACATTTTTATAAGTAAAAACTAGGTTTAATGTAGCTGTTAAGATATTGAATTATCTGTTTTCTAAATCATAAATTATAAGGTGTTAAACATAAGTGGATAAACCAGGCCCGTGCGCAGGATTGTATGAAGGGAGGGGTCTTACCAAGCTGAATGTGATGACCAAAAAAAAAGGTCCTCACTTCCCTATGAAAATAGGCCAATGCAGGGAGTTTACCCCCCCCCCTCCCGTTTGTACGGACCTGGGATAAACTAATAAATATTGATTGATTGAACAAATATTGCATTTGGCTAATCTAATTTCTAACTATTCAACAAACCTGACGACGTGAAGTATAATAGAATGAAATGATGAAATAAATTTCCGGGAACTTACTTTTTTTGGTGTAATATTACGCAGTATTTGAAGTAAAATTACATCAAGTTTAAATTTACTTTTTAATGGTGTAATATATACATGACGCCAAAATTTACTTTTTTTACTGTGCAAAATAGGTGTAATTATCCACAGTATTGTGTAATGTTACCTATTTGTGCGCTAAAACTCGATTATACGAATTATTGACGTACAATTACGTAGATTGTGTATTTTTCCACTATTTTTTGCTTTAAATACTGAGTATTTTTACAAACTGTTTTTTGAATTTCATAAAAAATTCATATGTTTTCATGTTTTTAACGTTCTTAGTTCACGATGATTTTGGGGACTTTTGCATTACAAAATTATCGAATTAATCATTCTCATCGAATTTACACTGAATTGAACTATATTTAAATTACTTACCGTTCAAATAAGGAAGTTCGATCATCACCGACAAATTTCAATCCATGCAGTGACGAGTTTTTTACGAATTCTGACAAATTTTCAGTAAATGTCGGTTTAACATAATCGAACTGTTTTCCGGAAAAACTTTTTTTATAAATCGGCAGGACTATATTAAATTAATATTTGAAAACCATTACAACAATTATTTTTGTATTTATTTAGTGCATTTATTAAATATACTTACTAATTTTATTATTAGATTTTGATTTTATTATATTCATTTTCGGTAACAAAGTAAAGTGGAATTATGTACTTTAATTGTTAATAATTTAATTTATCTATAAGCTTGTAGCAAACTTAACAAATTGTTCATCATTTAATTGTAAAAATGCTCCGTAATATTTAAACAAGCTTTTTGTAAAACATTGTTCAGTTTTTTAAAATTAATTCAACAATAAATTGACAAAATTGCGTACAATCTCGTCGGCTAGTAAAACTTCCTTGTACTGAAATTTAGTTGGAAGCCGTGAGATTTTTGAAAGTTTCCTTGACACAATTAGTTCAAAATATTTTCTTTTGTTAATGTGTACAATAAAGCGGTCAAAGAATCTGGTAATGTATTCATATCAAAGTTGGTGTACTTACCGGGCTATCAATTGATACGAAAGTAATTAAAGAGAGTAATAAAGCGTGGAAATCGATTGATTTTTTATTACAATCTTCCGAATGTGTGTAAATAAGAAGACAACAAAGTCCGGGAAATATGAATTTTGACACAAAAAAATAATTGCATTTTCTCTATTATTATTATTTATCGATTTAATGGCGTGATTATTTTATTAAAGTAATTAAATTAAATGAGAATAAGAGCTTTACAAATTTATCTAGAAGATAGCTTTGTAGAATAATGGGGATGAATGAACTCTTACGATGATATTCATTAGGACTTTTATAACAAACCAGAGAATAATTGTAATGGGGTCGGAACTTGTCTCTTAGATAAACAACTAAAAAAAATGAAAAACAAAATAGTAAAAGTTATTTGTATTTACCTCATTACATATCTCTTCAAGCTGCTACTTCTGAAAGCAATGCTGGTATTCGTTAAAATTCTTGAATACATAGAGTGTGGCAAGGTCATAGCATATATTTTTTGATCCGTCGAACCGGATTGTGGATGTCAAAAGTAGTAAGGAATAGGAAATAATTCAGTGTTGTGAATTACAAGAGGTCTTCTTGTTCTCTTCTTCCAATGTATCCAATCTATCTCTTATGTTCTTATGCACAATGCTAATTGCGTCACTGTGCTATCACAAAATTAGTTTCTAGTAGGTAACCTTTGACCGGCGTAACGCATCGGTACTTAAGGGGAATTTGAGCTGAATTGTTTTACCTGTTAAATTCTGAAATATGAAGGAATTATTTCAAATTAGTATTTTGAAAACCGAGAGATATTTGTTATCTTAAATGAATCTAATAGACCAGTACTGAAATTCAATACCATACAGAATAAAATTAGCTGTACTGACATTACTTTGTTTTAAATAGACACAGTTTTACAGTTTTATGTCTATCTAATTACCTGTGTGATTTGAATGAGAATTATGCGGTTACGGAAACTCGAACTTAAGACTATCTAAAAAAATTACCTTACAGAATCTATTAACATGGAATATCTTAACGAAAGAAAATTGTACATGTCCATAGATTCAATCCATACTAGTTCCGGCACAGTACCTGCTGACTTTTTTCAGAAAAAATTATAAATTTATTTTAGCACTCTTAGCTTCTAGCGAAAAGTTCTGAGAAGATACATAATAATTGCGATAGCAGGCATTTGTTTTCGATATTAGTTATTAGATAACGCATTAATTTAGAAAAAGGCTGATATGGTAAGAGTCATACGAAAAGGATAAATTCTTTTGATTCTTAAAAATATCTCAATCATAAAAACGGAAGAAACGTTCTATTTCTCCAATTACAAACGATGTCACGAATTCTAAGATTCTTTAAGCTCACATTGATTTTTTTAGTCGAAATTGTGGAACCAACCTGGCTTTAATGTCCAACGTCACTACGTCAGTACTGAAGAACCGAATTGCTTTAAAACTATCTTGCCAGTATTGATAAAATTCCGATTAAGTACTTAAAAAAAGGCTTGATTAAAAAACAAAAAAAAGTATCTCTATCTGTAGTATGGGCGCAACTTGATTAGTTTTAGGTTCGAAACTGAGACAAATATTTCTACCAGCCTTCAGATTCAGTCCTTATATGCATCGCCTCTCAGCATTAAACTCATTCCGATATAAAAAATATTGTTAACTTCAAAATACCGTGATTTATAACATGCTTGCTTCCGACGGATGGAATAGATAATATTGGCGCAATTATTTAAAAAAATGATTTACACGACGGTTCACACCATTTACGATTTTTTTTTTAAACTGTAATTCCCTACCCTTTTATCACATTTATGGAATTATTCTCTATGAACTCAACTCTTGCATAAACGATTAAGATTAAAGATTAGGTGGAAAAACTCGTGCATTGTAATGCCAAATTTTAAGCCATGGTTGAAGCAAACTGCTACTTCATATTTAAATTGCACGAATCGTCCATTAACCGTGTACTAAGTAAATATAAAGTCCATCAATTGTTCATTATCATGGTATTGGATTTTTGTTCCATTTTATTTTACAACCCCTCTCATGTAACACACTTGTAAATTTGTAAAAGAAAATCGTTAGCATGACAAATTGTGTAACACTACTGTGAAATGATGTAACGAACTCATAAAAACTATAAAAACGGTATCAAGCTTTTTCGCCCTATCATTGAGCTCGTGTAGTTTTGGAAGGATTGAAAATGGTGGAAAAAATTTCAAAGTGCTGCTGCAATATGAAAACTAAGAGTGAGACTACAAGTGACAAAACTTAAAATAAAATGATTAAAAATTCAAATTTTAGCCAGAATACAAAGCGGAAGCAAGGTTGATTTAAATGTGAATACTGATAAAAATTACAAAGAAATTTTGAAGGAGAATCTTGTGAAGTATTTGCAAACGACATCTTTGCATGGATTGAAATTTATCGGTGATAGTAACATTAGTGAAGCTGAGAGGTATCTTGCAGGGCTGTATGAAGTTTTAGATATTAAAATCGGGTTACTCAAAAATCCATCTTATTGGATAAATTTCAAATACATATTCAAAATTCCAGTAGTTTTGAAAATTTCTACTTTCTTTAAATTCATCTTTAAATTATAATCGAAAAGGAGATTTTGAGAAAGGCGATTAAGGAAGTACTCAGTACTTCAATGTGGATTGACGATCGGCATCGTAAAATTTAATTCACTTAAATTTTTTTTCAGACTGTTTTTCATAATCGCCTTCTTGATGTCAGTTTTGATATCTTCCTATTACATTTGTGCAATTTACATAAAATGGTATTCGACGCCGATTTTGATTACGACCAGTTCCACTTCGACTTCAATTGCGAGCATTCCATTTCCCGCTATAACGATTTGCAATTTAAATCAGGCGAAAAAGAGCCTAGTAGAAAATATTCATGAGTTATAAGTTTTAATTTAATAATTTCTTATATCCTATAAATTTTTTTTTATTCAGAGGAATGGAAAATTATTTCAATCTACAAACGCTGTGCAAGTCGGAGCATAGGGTAAACGCTGAAAATTTCACAAGAACAGGAAGCTGGGAGCAATTGAGGAAATTCATACTAAAGGTAAGTTTGTTTGGATTTCCAAGCAAACCAATTTTACTTTATTATTTTCTAATTTTGATAAAAATTTTCGTTATCCATACTGCAGAGGGTTTAAAGTGGTTGAGTACGAATGCCGATATATTAGTGTGCATTTTCACGAGTTCCGATATATTTCTTAGGTTTAAGGGGTCTTCCTACCATGTCCGCTCGAAAAATGCGTGTTTTTTAAAAAATTCATAACTTTGAAAGTATAAAAGACTTTTTTTTAATTTTTGAACCCAAGAAGAGAGAAGAAGTAGTTTCGTGATAAACGTAAAAGAAAGTAGGTTTGTTTGCTGTATCGCAAGGGTTTTCGTCGGTTGTCGTGCAGAAAACGTAGCTGTAACTTCGGCAATTTTGCGCTTTTCAGTACCGCAAATGTGCGTACCATTTTAAAGTTTTTTATAAAAAAATAAAAAAAAAAATTAAGACAAAAAAATGTCTATGGTAGGAAGACGCCTTAATGAGATATCGAATTAAAATTGGCAACTTATTAAATATATACGGGACAACCCGTTTTAAGAATTTTTCGATATTAAGCCCCCCAGGTGATATATAAGGTCATAGAAAAATTACAAAAATTACAACATAATTGAGAAGCACTGATGAACGTAGATTTTTTGACCCCGACACCATTGAGATCCCAAGTTAATTTTGGACACCATTTTAGCGTAAACTTTAATATACTAAATATAACTAACAAAACAAATTAGATAGAAACAACAAAATTAAACCATATTTTTTTCTTACTAGTTCTTCAAGTACAAAAATTTTCAAAAGAATCAGCGATGGTAAAGAAAACCAGTGATCGTTTACAACCTCGCTACACTCTCATAGGGGCTTTATTTTAATCCTGAAATTTATTTTTAGGCGATTACATAAAAGGATGGATGATGGGACCTAAGAAATATGGCGGAATTCGTAAATCGTATTGAACTATTTCACTCACTTTTTGGGATTGTATATCACGAAATTCTAGTTTTAAGGCGAATATATAAAAAGTTCGTGGAAGAAAAAATCAATTTAATATCTTTTTATACGTAAGCTATATACCTTAATTCAGACAACCCCCTAGTTACAGAACCATTTAGTACTATTTAATATGTAGAATGGTTTCTAATCTGCATAAATAAGTTAGTTGTATTGTAATATAGTTTTAAGTTCTTACTAATAGGTTTTTAAAAAGAATGTTTTTAAATGACGTATCACTTTAGTTATGTGACAACATAATCTGTAAAGAAAAAGAAATACTACACTATAGTCGTAAAGACAATAATTTTTTTCCCGTCTGATTTCTACATAAATGGTATAACTGTAAATATTTTATAAATATAATAACTGTAATAATAAAATAAAGAAGTAAGTCTATCTAAGTGATATGTTAGAATTCGTGGAAATTAATTCAACCTCCTTCATACCACCGTACCGGAAAGGTTGCTGCTTGAAGCAATCATTGGTTTTGCTCAAGAACTTCAAAATGTGTAAAGCCAGCTTTACAACCTCGAATATTCTAAACGAACTGACTGAATAAATCTCCAAACAGGTCTTATTTAAAAAAACATTTTTCAGGTGTCACAACCGTGTAACGAAATGCTCGTCTCATGTCGCTATGGTTCAATTATTAAAAACTGTTCGTCCATTTTCGAGCCGGTTCTAACAGACGAAGGACTCTGCTGCACTTTTAACAGTGTCCATGCGGATTTCATGTTCACGAAATACAGGTGAAATAATATCCATTTATAAGCTATTTTCATAGATTAATATTGAAAAATTTTCAAAATTTACTTAAAGTCGGGAAAATATAATTGTTTCGGGCAGTAATCTGAAACCAGTGCAATGGACACCAGAAGCAGGGTTTCAATTAGATTTACCAGAGGAATTTTATCCGAGAAAGGCAGTCGGTAAAGGATTTTCAAAAATTTCTGTTTTTAGTAAATAATATCGATTTATATAATATTTTTTAGGTACTGGCGTTAACATGGGATTAACTGTAGTCGTAAATGCATCCATCAGCGATTACTTTTGTTCATCAGCTCGAAGTGTTGGATTTAAAGTACGTGAAATTGTTTTTAATGCCGATCAGGCCCGTGCGCACGGGGGAGGGGGGGGGGGGTTCAAACCTATTGGCCTATTGTCATAGGGAAGTGAGGACCTTTGTTTTTTTAGGTCATCACATTTAGTATGGGGGAACTTGATAAAACCCCCCATCATACAATCCTGCGCACAGGCCTGATGCCGATTAACGTTATTTTTATTTCAGAGCGGAGTATTGTCCGTTTTGCGCCGATGGTACAGAAAAGTACTCGTCCATTGCCATTTCAGAATAATCGTCAAACCACCCCATGATATTTAAGCCAAATCTGATACTACTGACAACGCCGTTTTTCCGTTGTTCCAACCATGTTCATATAATTGAAGTCACGACGAAATATTGTGCTGCCGTCGATACCGTCTGCGCCAAAATTTTCACGATATCTTAGGCTTTTTCATTTTGATAAGTTTTTAGTGCTTTTCCCATTTTAGCCTCAAGGGCTTCAAGACTTGCAATTATGTACTGCTGTTGATACCATCTATGACGACATTTTTTAGTACCGCCTTTAACACTTCCAACCCATGTTTCATGTTTTTCTAGACAATTTTCGTAAGTGTGTCTACAGTTTCAAACACATGTTATGTTGGTCTGTTACCGTCTGCGCCAATATTTTCCGTTTTAACGATACCCTGCTTTAATCCTAGTGTTAAGTGAATAACTTTCTTAACTTATGTTCACTCTAGATTATGAACTCTTCTCTTCCAGATGCTAATGCACAGTCCGACAGAAATGCCGAAAATTACAAACTACGGCTATCTACTTGCAACCGGTATGGAAACTCAAGTCGAAATTCATCCGATACTTCATAATTCCGCCGATAATATTCGGAAAATTCGCAAACGATATCGTCACTGCGTTTTCGCCGACGAAATGAAATTGAAGTTCTATCGCACGTATACCGTGGGAAATTGTGAATTGGAATGCGAATCGCGACGCCTCGAACAGGAATGTGGTTGCGTTACGTACTACTTACCGCGAATTTCAAAAAATACAGTAGTTTGTGGATTGAAAGATATCGCGTGTATTCGGCGCGTTCAATTCGAATCAGATTCACTACGAAACGACAATACAAGTTGCAGTCATTGCGTTCCCGGATGTTTTGCTTTGAACTATACCCCGATGACAACAAGTTCGGAACTTTTGAAAAAGGATTTTATTTTCCGCGAAAATTTCACAGAGAAACAAGCCGAACACGTGAACGTTACGGAATTGGCTGTCGTTCATTTCTTCTATGGGTGCAACTCATTTCGGGCCAGAACCAAAGAAGAGTTTCTTGGATTTGCCGATTTTTTAGGTACGCTACTCAAACTGCATTTTTTCCCTAAATAATACAAACCTTAAATTTCAGCCAACAGTGGAGGAATTTTGGGGTTGTTTCTTGGCTTCAGTATGCTGTCGGTAATTGAGTTTGTTTATTATATTTTTTTGGTACCACATTCAATAATAACAAGCACGATGAAACGAAGACGGCGTGTTGTGAATACTCCAAGAATGGTTTGCTAAAAATTTAAACCAGCTTTATTTAAAATCCTGAAATTTAACAAAATGTCTTGTAGGTTTCCACTTTGCGTTCATCTTGGGATCAAAATACGCTCAGCTCATCCGAGTATCCATCAATCCGGTCTTACGAAGCGGAGTTTCGAACAGCCTTCGGAAATTTTCCCATATCGCGGCAGTTAGAGAAATCACAATTTAGCAAAACCAAACCGAATACGGTTTCGGGAAGATTTCCCTATTATAATTAAATCTGTGTTCTGGCTATTTTTTCGCTAGTTTTACGCCGGTATTTCAAATAAAAGCATAGTTCTATTAAAATTAATAAAAATAGCAACTTTAGCTTTATTATAATCGCATTCAATTATGACACTATTGTCAATTCTTTCCGATTTTATTTATTACAATATCGATGAAAATCACTTTACACATCCACTTTCCATTAAAATTGATTGTTTCGTTTGCATACTCGGGATCATTTTTTCAACTGTTAACCGTTGAAAAACTGATCCTGTATAAAGACTTCGCAATGCTTCTTTACTGCGCTGTGTGCTCTACCCTGCTAATAAACTACTTTCTATAAGACCCTACTTTCCGCGAAAATTAGTACTTAGTAGAGTAAATTAATGATTAGTAGAGTACGAGGCAGGGGAATAGCTTTGGTGTAGTTTGCTAGTAGGGTAGAGATTTAATGGGCATACGATGTTGTGCGCAGAATATGCCGGAAGTGTATAGAACAAGCGAGAAGTATATAGAGCTTTCTATGCTATTGGAAGGTTGTAGCTCTCACTGGAAATATTGATAAGTAGTTCGGGTTGCCAATATATTATTATCATTACGTATTTTAGCAGGTTGTCTTTCTTTTCATATTAGCAAAAACGGATTATTACTGCTAGCTTTAGAGCAATTAGTAAATGATACGTTGGTTTAAGAATCATTGAATTACAAACAAAAGTAACAGCTGATGCTGTAATCTATTATTTCAAAAATTAAATTATGCAATTGTCTTTTTTCCTCATTTTGTCGTACTTCAATTAAATGGACCACTTAATTTTGTATTTTCAAAATTAAATCGAAAATTATTAACATATATATTAATTTAAATTTCTTGACATCCAGTGCTTAAATAAATCCGAGTTTATCAAATTAAGACGAATTTAAGCAATGTGTCGACTACAATTTAAATAAAAAATTGCCCTACAATTTTGTTTGTTGTTGTGTTATTTGTTTTTTACTAATAATATTTAAAAATTATTTTCCAACAAAAATGGATTTTATCGGAACGTAAATAATTTTCGGTAGGGTAGTTTGTAATAAAAACAACTGATTAGGAGCATTTGATTTTAATTTTTACACGCAATAGAGTTTAAGAAAAAAATTCTACTTCTTAAATAGGTCTCACACTTCAACCTTTGTACAATAGCGAAATATTGAAATATTTTTTTTGAACTAAAATAAAATTTTAATGTTATAAAACCAATGGACTTGAAAACCATACGTACTTATTTTGTACCAACAAAAATTCAACCAACAGTGACTGCAAAAAAATCAATAACATTCTCGTTTCTTTCTTGCAAGCTCCAAGTTCCTCTCGTATCTGATATTGTTTATAATAATTGTTTTGCCAGTTGTACTCTGTCCGTTGTCCAAAATTTCCTTGGTGGCGCTTTTTTTGAAAATTTTTGATAGAATCAAAGCTAGTAAGTAGCAGAGTTCAATCAACGATAAGATACTGAATCCTAAAAATAAACTGAAAATTCCACCACTGTTTGCTGGAAAGATGTGTGATGAATTGAAGTGAAAATATTCATGTATCACCGGTGAACATGCTTGTTAAAACGGATATTCTTTCTGGTAATGTTTTTTTTTATTATATGATCCTTAATTAACACACAATAATTCTTTTGTTCACCGGTGATACACCTGAAAAATTCCTTCTTACTTACAGAAGAAATTAACAAACCCCAAATAACATTCCATTGTAGTTGCTTGAAACTTCTCGCTCTGATAGAAGAAATGCACAACAGCCAAATCGCTAACATTATATTCCTTAAGGATCCACCGATCCAAAGTCGTGTCCTTATCGAGCAATCGACTATACGACAGAATCGGAGTATAAGTCAAGTAAACGCAACTCGGAAGGCATTGGCGACATCGTCGTGACGAATTCAACAAATCTTCGACTTCTCTCCGGATTTGTTGTATACACCAGGCTTCCTTTACCCCACAAACGGCGGTCTTATTTGAACTTCGAGGCAAATCGAGCGGCACACAACCACATTGGTCTTCCATTAAATTCGATGTGCATTCGTATTCGCAATTGTTTGACGAATAGATGCGAAAGTATTTCAATTCGGACTCATTATTGTACAAACAATGGCGTTTTTTCACGGGAACAGAGCGAACTGCTTCTGCTGTCTTACGATATCCTGGCTTAATAAGGACTCGAGTTTCCATTTTTGCCGGGATCAAATTTCCATAGTTTGCGATTTTTGGCAATTCGGACGGACTATGCAGCAGAATCTGTGGAGTTCAGGTAACTACATTTTTATTTTTTGAACAAGGTTTTATAAAGGGAACCTTAAATCCAGCACTCCGAGACGATGAACAAATATATTCGTTCAAGGAAACATTAAGAACAATAGTGAAGCCCAGTTGGATACCTGTTCCTGTAATAAAATATTGTTTCTTTTATTCAAACCTTCCAAAAAGCACGTGGCTCTCCATTGCATTTTCTGTTATACTTTCTTTTAATTAATCGAGTAAATTACATATTGTTCTTACCAAGACCTTTCCTAGGAAAATAGTGTTCCGGTAATGAATCCTGATAGCCATCTTCAGAAGTAAAAGGAACGGCAACTTTATCGCCAGAATGATACTTATCCAAAATTTTGTCCTTGCTGAATAAAAACAGTCCGTAAATCATCTTAAAGTATGTTTTTTTAATCATATCAAGAATCCTACCTAAGATCTGTGAAAATAAAATCTGGATGAAGATTATTGAATGTACAACAAAAGCCGGCATCGGTTAGAACTGGTTCGAAAATCGTCGAACAATTTTGCGGAACAGATCCATAGTGACACGACAAAATCATTTCTTCGCAAGATTGTGAAACTTTTAAGATAAATTCGCGATATGAGGGCCACTCGCTTGGTGATCCGGTATGATAGCCGTCAACATTACAAATAGTTCTGAGTCGAAGATAGTCCGAACTTTCACTGAAAAATCAAATGGAGAAGGCATTTTGTGGGAACATTCTTCCAACTTAATGGGCTGATTTTAATTTTAGTGTCTTTGGAAAACTAACATTTTTCGTTATTTCGTCGAACCACACAAAATTCTTAAAGACAAGTTGCAGTTGTTCAAGTATTTTATAAAATTAAATAATAATCTAATTTGAAACCTCAGTAGCCTTATGGCAAGAATTACCCATGGTCAAAAAGTTTTGGATTTTAAACATCGTGATACTGAAGAAGCCAAAATCTAATAATCTGAGCACCATCATATTGTTACATGCTACCCTGGCAACGCACAACTCGATCAGTTTCTTGTGAAAAAAACAATAACCTCCTAATAGATATCTTAAAATCGGAGGAAAACATCAGATTGGCCAAATTGCATTACCCAATGAGAAAGTGCAAATTTCAAAACTCTTCTCGAACACTTTTCCTCTTCTCGGATTCTCTTAATTTTTTTTTCCAACACATCACTGAATATTCGGGCAAGCTCTCGACTCGATATATGCAGTATAAAAGTACAGAAAAGCTTGCAGCTAATAACAGTGTTTATTATGGTGAAACGAAACGACGATTCATTTTTATTGATTTGGACTGATAGCACCAATCGAGCCGTGATCAAGTTGAATATGGAATCAACCCCCCCGCGAACTAGTTCGTTCTTGTAGTTCGTAGTTCGCGAGAGAGAATTCATAAATGGTGTAGGGAAATTTGTTGACGATGGCTAAGCAATTAGCTCCTTTTAGTTCCTTCGCAAGGAAAGTGAGGACTTTGTTTTTTTCTTAGGTCATCATATTCAGTCTCGCGACCTTTTAGTTCATCACATTTCCCTACACCATTTATCAATTCTTTCTTGCGAATTGCGAATTACAAAAGAGAACTAGTTCGCAAGGGCTCGCACTGATTGTGATGACCTACAAAAAGAACTAGTTCCTTTCTTTACGTGATACATGCTGTACGCAAATGTGATGACGAACTGCTTCCTACAAACGAACTACGACCGAAATTCACTGCGAACAAGTTTCTTCATTTCACTTATGGGAACGCTCTTCCGAACAAGTTCATCCACGAACAAGTTCATCCACGAGTTCAAGTTCAAGTTCATCATACGGCATATACGGTGGTCAGACGGAAATTTTTATTTAGGATTTCTTGGGGTCTACTAATTTTGAATCGTGAAAATTCAAAATTTGTGAATTCACTTCGTAGTATGGATTTATTCACATGTTTCACAGGTGACTGCATTTCAATAGTCCTATGACGGTGATACAGTGAACAAGTACATACTAAGAAGGGAATAAGTCCTTGTGGCGAAAATGCATGAAACCAAGTATCAAATCTTGCGAAAAAACACTGTTGTTACCCTGCACCTTCATTGGTAGTCCCACAGGACCTGATAGTGAATCATTAAACAGCCTACCGTTTAAAAGTTTCCGCCACGGTTCGCTTGGCCTGATTGGAATTGCAGATTGTTATAGCCGGAAATGGTATTGATCTAATCGAAGTCTCCTCCGAGCTTATTGTGATGATCACCGGTGACGAAGTCCATTTCTTATAAAGCAAAATTGTGTAGTAGGACGATAGAAGAATTGAAAGAACCAAAATCAGTAGATAGAAGTACCTGAAAAGGGAGTAGCAGAGAAAATAATTAAATAAAATTTTTAATAAGAACATACCGTCCAGCTTTGGGCGAATCGTCCGAGCAAACGTTGTCCAGTAGCCGAAACGAAGTGGACTTCAGGAACTTATTCGTAATCGTTTTGATGATACGGTTGAGAGTTTCGTCCGTTTGGGCGGGATTATCTGCGAAATTAAGTAAATAAATAAATTTTAATTAAAACACACTGACACTCGTCATCATAGCCATTAAATTTTCATAATAATTATATTTTTTTTAAATTTATTCAACCTTTAAATTTATTTCGCATTTTGTTTTCCAGTAAGTTCAATTAGAGCACACTGTGAAACGATTCAATCTATTCGATTCCTGCAACTAATGAATCGTTTTGTACGAAACGAGTTACATTCCATCGAAGGAAAAGATAAAATTCATGTGTTACATCAAAAATTATGGGGGTGTATCGTGCAGCTACATGAACATTAATAATAATATTGTTGATGTGATGTAAGCTTGGACGTAATTAAAACAAGCAGGGTTCGGTGTATTACAACAAGAAATCAATAATTCTCGAACATGATGGAATTTCCTGAGTTTGATTCGAATTAGAGATATCAAAAGCTATCACGTTCTGTCTGTCGTATCTATCGTCTGTCGTATAGGTTGTACTTATACCGTCATATCGATACCAATCGAACAAAGACATTAAATAGCAAATTGTGTTAGATTTAGTTCAGATTAGTTGTACCAATCACCTCATTTTTTACCTCCACAATGGTACTTAGGAGTATTCTTATTAGGAAAAATACAATAAACTGAAGAAATGTTTGTTGTTTTCTGGCGTCAGTGGAGAGAAACCCCAACACGATATCCCCGACTGTTGATCAATCGCTGTCCTTGAGGACATGACAATTGGAGAAACTTCACTGGATAGGCCAGTTTATAACACTGTGTTGGATTAGGTCCGAAGGATCTGTTTCGTCATCGGATGGCATAGATTTGTCAGAGGGTGTATCACATCCTTACAGCTGGTGACATTGCTCAGGAATATTTTATATAGGCGATGTTGAAACAAATTTCACTATCGCGAATTATATCTTGCTATCGCTAAAGGTAGGTGGCACTGAAGATCACCCAATATTTCAACCAATTTGGTGGAATTTTTGGTTGTTCGCTAGGATATATGAGGCTAAACGCTAACTAAGGGTGCGACTTCGAATCCCGCCAATTTTATTTTTTTCCCAATTTTCATTAATAAATTTTTTTTTCATCGTGAGCCATAGAATTATAGAAGCAAATTTGAAGAAATGTTTGTTGTTTTCTCATTCCACTGACGCCGGAAACAAACAAACATTTCTTCAAATATCTTTCTATGGTGCACTCAAAGAAAAATATGATTGTGGCAACCATATTTTGGGAGAACCTTACTATGATTGAGGTTATAGTTGCCACAACTATGTTACAACATGTAACATGTTTAGATCAAACAAAATTATGATTGTGGAAACCTTGGTGTATGATTCACGCAACCTTCTTTAATAATATAATGGTTGGGTCAATCATAAAATTTATGTGACATGGTTGCTTGAATCATAGTTCTGTTTTCAGAACCTTGGTGTATGATTCACGCAACCTTCTTTAATAATAGCACACATGAAATTGGAAGAAGCGAACTTACACCGCGAACGACCCTTTTCGTACTATGAGAGGTATGGTTGTGGGAATTATTTTATCAAATTATATGGTTCCACTAATCATAGAATATTGTTGTCGTGATTATAATACACAATTATATCATGTAACGAGAATGATTGATACAACCATATTAAATTTCAGTAGGGATATATGTTTAATGCAACCATATTATGTTTTTACGAATTATATGCTATGGCTCGTACCATCATAGCCATGATCACTGGAAACATGTCAGTTTTACAATATTTAGAAGAACCTTAATATAGTCTATGCAACCTTGGAATAAACATAGTTTTTCTTTCAGTCCAGCTTGCCATGAAAAAATTCCATTAATACAATAAACTATTCATTTACAAGAGCGTTCAAGAAACCTTTCTATGAAGGGGCAAAGTCATGACTATTCATGCGAAGAATAATTATCTAACAGGCTAAATGGAGGTTGCTGAGGTTTCGGTATAATAAATACAATTGAGAAATTTTAGAAACAGTAGTAGGCATGATCATCCCTACAGAGTTCTCTATTTGCGAAGAAAACATACGACACCAACGAATATTGCATCTGTACTAACTCTGAAAGTTTACGAATTATTATGAGAACTGCTTTACTGCCATTATTCAATTATAATTTTTTTACAACTTTAATGAATTTTTCATTTCGATGAATTTGAAATAATTAAATCTCGTTTCCAATATACAATTAATAAAGTCGTTTTAAAAAAAAAAAAAAAAAAATCGAACATTTGATCCGTTGAGCCGAGCTTAAACCCTCGATATATGCAGAGACAGAAGATTTCAGCGAAAAAATTCAAGTGAACCTCAATTGCAAAATAGATGAGCCTTTTTTGGAATCCAGGGGCCAATGTATCTTGGTTCCTCACTATTTTTTGATGACATAGTCCGGGACTAGGTTCATGACAATGGGGGCTTTATTTGTCTAGAATACATTTAAGGGTTTTCCGATGTTTTTACTTCAATGTGCAGTTTATTTAATTGTCCTTAAAGTTGAAAACCATTATATGATAAAATCAAAAATTTGAAACAAAAATCTGTTTTTTAAGTGTAACTCATGATAAATGCGACGTAATTATCATTTTTCATGCTTCTATTAACCTTGAGCTTAAGCTGAAAAGCATATTTAATTTTTATCGTCCTCAATTTTTCACCATATGTGTTTGAGCATTGTGCAATAATTATACCAGGAAAAAGTCGATAATTTTGCAGTCATTTTATTTGCCGATACGCCTCTTGTCGTGCTAATTCCCGATTTATAAAGAGTTAAACAAGTGGCTTCTAATGGCCACCACTTTCTAGTCATAGCACTAGAATTAAGCATTGCCTCCGTTTCAATTCACTTGAATTACAGTTCAAATATTAGACGCGGTTAAAAATGTATACGTGCACTAAACCAGGTCGATTTTATCTGATAATCTGAATCGTTGGAAATTCTAGTCGACTAGCTAAAGGATCTTATAGTGACTTCCAAAGATTTTCATAAATTTATCTAAAGCATACTTTTTTATCAGGCGTAGTACCGGATACTGATGGCGATGTGTAAATTCAATAAGATACTGCAGTGTTAAATGTTTCGCCACTGTCGTTTTATAATAATGTATTCAGTTACTTTGATTACATTGATTGAATAGTAATGAATAATCAAAGCAACAAATTAGTTTGTGTAAAAAATATTTTCGAAAAATAAATTCAGTTGAAGATTGTAATTGTAATATAGTCAAATAGATAAAATATTATTTTGATCAATTATTATGGAATTGTTTTCCTTAATAAAATAATTATTAAGTAGATATTAAACAATATTTATCGAATAGCTGTGAGTTTAATTGTTGAATCAATTTCAACTTTAATTAACTATGTGTTTAAACATGAGAGGTTGGTGCATGAAAATGAAACCCAAAAGAAATCAAGTTATCTATCAAGGCTCTTATCTGGCCTCTTTAATAGTGCCAAAAAATAAAAGCCGAACCACCGAACTTAAGGATCTAATCCTTAAATTCCTTCGCACAACGTCTTTACATGCATTGAAAATTATTCTCTATAGTGAAATTACAAGTACTGCAAAGTGTGTCGTATTTTCACTCATCACATTACTGAAATTTTTGTCTATTTAAATTTAAAAAATTCTGTAAATTTTTCAGATATTTCTTTGCTATATCGTTCCGTGATAGTGGCGTCATATTACATAACTGCCATCTACCTGAAATGGATAGCACCGCCCATTATTACATCAAATTAGTTCGATTTCAACCTCGATTACCAGTTTTACGTTTCCGGCCACAACAATTTGCAATTTGAATCAGATTTTTCCAAAAACATAAAATGTGTGTTACTTCGAAATTTTTGCAGATAAAACTGAACTTAAAAATTATATTTATGTAAAACCACACTGAAAGAAAAACTATGATTATTCCAAGGTTGCATTGACTATTTATTAAAGTTCTTCTAACTATCGTAAAACAGATATATTTCCAATTATCATGGATATTATACTCCTATTCATAGCATATAATTCGTGAAAACATAGTATGGTTGCATTAAAAATATATCTGTACTGAAATTTAATATTGTTGTACCAATCATTCTCGTTACATGATGTAAAAGTATATTATAGTCCCAGCAATAATATCTTGTGATCAGTGGAACCATGCAATTTGATGAAATAATTCCTACAACTGTGCCATATGGTGTGTGCAATCATGAAAGGTAAGCTATGAGATATGATTGTCACAACCATACTATAATCGACATAGCTTTGAATGATCAGTTCAACTGTAGCATTTGATAAGAGATGGTCAGTACAATCATGTTACTTGGCATAATATTATGTTTGCCGTAACCATACTATAATCGATACCATAATCGATAACCATGAATATGGTCAGTGCGACATTAGAATTTGTTAAGATATGGTGAGTACAATCATGTAAGTTCATATTTGGGATTTAACTCTTAATTTGAGAACCAAATCAGATATAAATAAAAGTAATTCCGCCCAACCTATAACCGAACCCAGGTTTTTACCATGAAACGTTCAAATTCTTCCAACTATAACACAGCGAAAAGTAGAGACTAAATTTGTGATATAAAGTGAAAACAAATTAGCCTCTCATAAAATTAAATGCCATTTATTAAAATTCAAAAATTCGTTCAATCCCTCTCCTCTATAGAATTCGTTTTCATTCCGCAGTACTGCTCAGACCAGCCAGGATAGCTTTCAGCATTATGTGTTAGCAGTCAATTACCAAGTTACCCCACGCTGGGCGCCACTTATAACGCTTTACTTTACAATTACAAAGTCGTAGTATTGGAATATTTTCGATATTTTTATGAATATCTTTCCAACATAACTTCTTAGACCATAAGTTATAGCCGCACGATGAGCTTCTTAGTACATCGAGTTAACCAGTAAAAATTGGTAGGTTTACTTCATCAATAAAACTCTACAACCCTTTAATATAAACTTTATTTAATAAAAAAAAAAAAAAATACAATTCAATTATTGCAATGAAAATAATAAAAAATTTCCCATTTCATCAGTCCTGAACTGAAGCCCTTTTAGCATGAGAAGGAGTGGTCGAATGACTTTCTTATGACATGATAAGATGGGCTGGATCTCCAAGACTTCAAAACTTGTGAAATCGGATTTCGACTGAGGCCCTTTTAGCATGGACCCATTCATATGTAGTCCTCTCAGAATCACTTTCGTCCACTAAGAGGTTATACAAAAATATCTTTGAAGTCTGGTTAGGTGTTGCAATGGTGTTTATCTCAAAAGTTTTTTTGTATTACATAATTTTCTAAGAATCAATGTCATAATTTTTTGTTGCATACGCTTTTACGAATTGTATCTTATCTCCTTAGTCCGATGATGTATGTAATTACCTAAAAAATAACAGAAACAATGTTTTTTTTTCTTAGGATTTTGAAAAACTAAATCTCTAAGGCCCGGTATTTCAATGTAAAGCTAACTTCTAGTTTCGTAATTAATACCAATAAGTTAACTCACAGTTAACTGACAGTTAACTTGTTAAGCGTATTTCCAAAAACGTTTGGTTTGAAGTTTGTAAATTGTAAGTAAGTGAGTATACTTGACAGTTTAAGTACCTAAGTAAGTATACTTAACAGTTTATCGATAATAAATAAATTCAATAAACAGAAACAATTACAGTCAATTTAGAAATTACTTAAATTTTTCTAGCTTATCAACAAACAACGGTCAGTAAAACATAAGTAGAAGTTAACTGATACCTGAAGTATAAGTTAACTTGAAACTCACTTTTACTAACACTTTGTAGGTTATCTGATATTGAAATACGGAAAATTATTTTAACTATCAGCTAACCAAAACCACTCGAGTTTACTTGATATTGAAATACCGGACCTAAGTGGATGTAAAGGGCTTGAATACGCTTTCTTAACATAATCTAAGTCTTTTAGTCTGATGAAAGATACAATTGGTTTTTAAATTTAACCCCCTGGAACGTTTTTTTTTACATCGAATCACCACCACCACCCCTGACAATAAATGCCGCATAATCATTAATTAACATTTTGTATGTCCGTAGAATCCATTATTCTCAACTAAATCGGTTAATTATGTTGAAGTCCTTCATTTTATGTTATTTTACATTGAGCCATAACTTGTAATTATAATAGAAAATGTCAGTAAATAGTCAGCAGTATTTGTTTGCCAATCTGTTTTTCATCGTGTTAATTTATGATTCATAAGATAATTTAAGTTCGGTCAAGTCACGCCACTCGAAGTGATCACCTGTGTTTTGAGAAATAAAATCAAATTCAATTCTAGTTCGTGATTAGACCTTCACAATGTATGTGAAGCCAAATTTTGGGCGAAAAATTAATCAACTTGCTAAAGGTCTTTTTAGTAGACTTTTTTTTCAATCAATCAATTCACTATTTATTAGTTCAGTTTATCCTCTTAAGTTTAACATCTTATACTTTATGATTTAGAGAACAGATAATTCAATATCTTAACAGCTTTTTACAAATTTATTTCGAACATTTATTTAAAAATAGAGAAATCAAAACCGGAGTTCAAGCGCACCACAACCGAAATTAAGGACATAACACTTAAATTTCTCCGCACAACTGGCCTCCACGCTTTGAAATTTATTGGCGATCACGAAATTACAAATTCGGAAAGGTGAGTTGAAGTCGTAACCAACTCCTAAAATTTTAACTAATTTAAACGTATTTTTCAGATATTTTTTCTTATTGGCATTCCTACTCGCATTGGTCGTGTCGTCATACTACATCTCTGACATCTATTTGAAATGGGTAGCATCACCGATCATTACAACAATCAGTTCGATTTCGACGTCGGTTGCTAGCATTCCATTTCCCGCCATAACACTTTGCAATATGAACCAGGCAAGCAAAAATTTTACCGACAGTATTAAAACGTGAGTTTTTTGAAATTTTACAGTTTTCTGCAAATTAAAAACTCAAGAAAAAACCCACCGCTGCTATATTGCAGCGGAACTTTAAATTTTATTTATCTAAAACCAATGCTAGTGCTAATGCAGAAGTTGTAGCAAAACCAGAACTGTGGATACAAGCTCGTGAGTTTATTTTGAATGTAAAACGAACCACAACAGTTCGATGTGTTCGAGTCTCTAATAGATTCAACTTTAGCAGGTTTCACAACCATGTGAGAGCATGATCATTTCTTGTAAATATGGATCCGTACCAGTAGATTGTGGTACTATTTTCCAACCGATTATTACCGATGTGGGACTGTGCTGTACTTTTAATAGTGTCGATCAGAAATTAATGTTTGGAAAGAACAAGTAAGTTTCATAGTCTTATCTCTTTCACAATGAATTTGTTGAAAAAAAAATAAAGACTATTATTTTTTTCATGTATTTTAAATTTGATGTTTACTTAAGCTTGTGCTGTTGTAATTTACATATGTTTCTTTTTTATCAAAAGCGATGAAATGATGAACAAACCAAATACGAACAGGAAAGCCCAATCCATAAGGTGGACCCCAGAAGATAAATATGACGTGAGTCTTCCGAAACTATTATATGATTATTTTGTTTATAATAAAATATTTTATCCTCTGCCTGCTATGGGTAAGTACACTTTTATGTTTTTTGTTATATTTTTCTATCTTTGAGTGATTTTTTCCATTCTATTTTACAATAAATTTGGCTCTTTTCGTCGCCATAATTCCGGGAAAAAAATTTCATTGACTGGTTGGTATATGAGAAATAATAATAAAATTGGATGTACACCTTCTGATGCGTCAATCCAACCCGATGATTAAACAGATCTTGAAAATTAGTCAAAAACAACCGTCAGCTGTACGCGCAGTAGCCAGAAAGGCTCAGGTTGCATGGTGCAGTGTCGAACTCATATAGCGGTCCATGTGCTAGCTATCTCTGCCAATAGCTTCCTACCTAACCTAACTTTCCTAACACCCATGGCAATATACACCCATAGTTTTGAGTGTTTCGTGAAACACCCGTGGGGACAACGTCGCACGCGTGATCCTTAGAAATACAAGGGGCTGCAGATGATTTCCCAAGGAGAGTTTCGGCCTGAATCAAGCACAAGCTCTTTCTATGAGGAGGTGAATTGAAGACATAAAGCAAGCTATTTGGTGAGTTTTTTTCAACTGGATCACGATCAAGATCATTCGTTTTACATTGAAAACAACTACAATTGAGATGATCCAAATCAAAATGGGATCATAGTTGGATCACTAAAGCTCCTTCTGAATTCAACAAAATTTTCGCATTTGCACAGTTGTCGACCTGCAAATCAACTGCAGTGACAGCTGATAATTGACATTTGTCAAACGTCAATAAATATTTTCCGTATTTATTAAAGAATATTCGCAAATATCTGCACAGTATCGGTTCAATACATAGTAATTTTAAGTACTTACTGCTTCTATCTCGTTTACATTCATTATGTTCACTATTGTATCTGCCAAGAATATATCAACAAATATTTGACAGACACAGCTGACACATAATACATGACATTTCTACCAGGAATGCCAACCGTTTAAATTGATTTTTTTGGATCATCCCACAGCGTTTTTTTTTAATTTGATCTTGATCCAGTTGAAAAAACGCACCTATTGACTTGACTGCCATATCATAGGCTAATAGAACGAGGCCAGGCCTAACATGTCTCGTTGGTAGGTTGCTCTGGCAACATAAATGCGAATAGGACACAGTTCGTCCTACTCGGATATATGAATACACTTCGTATCCACATTGGTGTACTGACGGGCAGTGATCCCACCTGACGAGAAAAAAAAGTAGCAGAATCAATCAAAACTAGTAGTAGATTTTAGCAACAAATCAATATGAAAGAAAATACGTTTTTTTTTACAATTTTACACTATAGTTCAAATTGTTTGGCAAATATTGCAAGCAGAAAAATGACCTGTCTGCTACCGCCTGTGTGAAGAATTAGAATGAATGAATATGTTTTGTACAAAAATTTCAAACGGCAAAAGAAGAAGTATATTTTGCTTACTCCGGAGTAGATGATTTACAGTACAGAAAAGGAGTAGATCTGCTCCAATCGGAGTAGGGTGGGATCACTGCTGACGGGGTATTGTACGATTAGCCGGCCACTAGAAGACTAGGTAGTGCGGACTCTGCAGATCTGTGCCGCAGCTGCAGTGAAACCAATGGCGAAGAAATAGTATGTATTTTGTAAATGTTTTGCAAATGTCATAGTCTGGCTAGTAAGAATAAACATAAGGAAATACAAGCTGTTGCCGAGTTTCTCTCCTCTTGACACGGACCCATTGGCTTACATAACCGAACCTAGCAAGCAAAATACTTTCTTGGTATAATTCTTTAAGAATATAACAAGTTTCAGCTTTCGACCATACGAATATAAAAAAAACATCATACCCTACATCTAAGACATTGATTTTCAATATTTTAAAATGTGGCGCTACAATAGTTTTTTGTAGTTTTGGAATCAGAATACTTTTCTCTGGGTCCTTTCTAAACTCGCCCTTTTTCCAAGCAACTTACTTTTAAAACTTTTAAGACTTTTTAATTGTTACAGCAGGTAGACTCGAAGTTTATAAAAGAAGTTGTTTACGACTAGAGTTATTATTTACATAGGTACTGGCGTTCATATGGGACTCACTGTGATTTTAAATACATCACTAGAGGAACATTACTGTGCACCGATAAGTGGCTGTGGATTTAAGGTAAGAAACAATCTACAAATATTTATTTTTTTCAATATTTTATATATTTACTACATTTACAAAATTATCGAACTTTTCGACCATGGTTCATCTCCGCACTACCTTCATAAACACCATCTCTGGAATAAACATGATACTACCGTGCAGATGGTTATGCATAGTCCAATTGAAATGCCAAAAATTGCTAACTACGGCTATTTACTTTCGCCGGGAATCGAAAATAGTATTGTTATTCAACCGGAAGTTTTCACGGCAGCATCCAGTCTCCGAATGATAAGCGCAAAATATCGTTATTGCTTATTTTCGAACGAAGCGGAACCAACATTCTACCGAACCTACTCGAAACTGAACTGTGAACTAACTTGTGAATCGAAATTGCTTGAAAAAACGTGCGGTTGTGTTCATTACTACTTACCGCGTTCAACAACCCGTACACCGATTTGTGGCCTAAAAGATATGAATTGTACGCAACGCGTGCAATTGGCAAGCGATCAGCTAGACAATCTGAATGCAACGTGTAGCCTATGTTTGCCGGGGTGTGTTTCCGTTAATTATTTACCGCAAATAACAACAAATTGGTTAGAATTTGAGGGTTCTAATTTACGTGAATTTGGCATTCATGAAAAAGTGCCAATGAAGAGTTTAGCAGTTGCTCGTTTCTTTTATCAGTTTAATTCGTTTCAGGCGAAAGACAAGAACGAACTAATGGATTTTACCGATTTTTTGTGTGAGTATGTTTGAAGTTGGTTTGCTAAGGGGATATATTAAAACTTACAAAAGGCCAATCAGATAACAACTGGTTAAGGGGGCTACTTACTTGACGATTTTCCATACAAATTGATGTATCTTTTTCTCGGGAACTGATCAACCGATTTTAATAAAACTTGCTTACACTTATTATGTCAATAACTATAATGCTACTGAATGAATGAATTTCAGAAATATTTAAAACTAATTGACTTATAAGCTTTGAAAGTTAAAACTTGTTTCATGTTTTTTTATCTTAAAAAAAATATATATATTTGGAGTCAACTTTTTGAAAATTCCTTCATTCAGTGTTTATATTTTGAAATATAATTTCTTAAATCAAAAGTTTTAGGCTGTTTTTGTTGACAATTTAAAAACTGATGGCAAACATCAAATCAATTTAAAAACTGATACCCCACTTAAATGAAAAAAAAAAGTTTAAGGCACTACGAAAACTTCTTTTAAAATTGTTTTGTCATACATTTCTTTTCAAAATACTTTTCTTTCAAAAAACAGCAAACAGTGGTGCAATCTTAGGACTTTTTATGGGATTTGGCATTTTGGCTGTTTTTGAATTTTTATATTTCGTGTTTTTAGCACTATATTGCGTCGTAAAGAAGAAAATGAATCAATCGAAAAGGGAAAATAAAGAATGCAATGATTCGTCGAAGGTATAAAAAGTTTTTTTTCTTTTTTATTATTATTTAATACAAATTCGCTTAGTAGTGATTATTACCTTTAGTTGTTTAAGGCATTGTTCATACTCTATTTTATTTTGCAGATATCTGAAATTCCAATAAATGTACACAACCGCGAACGGCCTATTCAACGAAATCACCAAAATTTGCAAAACTTTGTTGGCTATTTAAATGCAAGGCCTTCGTTAAATCGAAAAACTTTCTATCCATATCGCGATTAAAGATTAATTTATGTAATAATTTTTTCTCAATTAAATTATGTAGTGTGAAATAAAATGTTTGGGTCTTATCATTGTTGTGTTTGAAGGAATAAGGAAGGAAGGGATTTTTATTTAACAATTTTCAAAATGTTGGATAGATGAAAACAAATACCTCCATAAACTAACTACCATAAATTAAAAAAAAAATTGCAACAAAAAATGTTGTCTTTTTATTTTAATCGTAGTAGATCTAGTAGAACCTAAGAACCTTCGCCAATAGTTTAAAAAAAAAACTCCTCCTCACATTTACTCAAATTTCTCCATATTTTTTAGGTCATTTAAAATATAAAATTACCCTTACTTACAAGGAGTTTAATGATTTGATTTACATAATTTTTTGGTCTAAGAACTTTAAGGGGTTAAATACGTTTTTACGAATTTCTTAAATTCTCTTAAAAAGAATTTCTATTTCTCTTTAAAAGAATCGATAACATTAGAGAGGTACTGCTATTTTTAAGGGATTATACGCAGTCACAACATTCCAATAAAAAAAATTTTTTTTTCCCCATTTTCGTAATTTACATAGGTATATTTAAGTATATTCACAGAAACTTTCATGTCCATCCGACAACTATTCTCGAAGTTACTCACATTTGTAAAGTCTAGGAGCGTTTGAAAGGGTTTTTGAAACTTTGAACGCGTTTTTCTCAAAACTCTGTTTTCAAAGTCGGTGATTCAAATTTCTCGGAAACGGCAAACCGATCGGTCTCAAATTCTTACACAATCTTTATAACCGTATTTTTTATAGATTAATTGAAGGTTTTAAATATTTTCCATTTTATAAATAATTTAAGGCCGAAATTTTCCTCGAAAATCGAAATTTTTGTTTTAAAAGCCGCCATTTTGTTAAACATAAATATTTTGTGTAGTCCTTCGATTAATTTATAGATATGTAATTCATTATACTATTGAAATCTTTTTGGTTTTTTTATTTTGGATGATCCTATTTAGAGATATCGAGATCACCACAAAACACTTCTTTTAAAAGGAGTTCTCGGTAATCAGCTACTATAACAGTTTTAAAAATCATTATTTTTTTTAAAAAAAATACCAAAATAAAGTTAAAAGTTACCACTATACATACAAATTTGTACGTTAATAAGTTGAAATGGCTTTACAGGAAAAATGATTGAAAAATAGCCTTTTTTCAGCGTTGTGACTGCGTATGACCCCTTAAATAAATTGTCTCCATGCAATTTTTTTTTTGTTTCACGACTAAAAGACATCAAAAACCGCAAAAAAATGTTTCAGTCCGCAAAATTGTTTAAATTGTCGTAGTTCCAAAATACTTTGAGCTATTAAGTTTTTTCTGGATAGACGTGGCCACCTTTTGATGATGGGTGTGAAGGGATGTGGGTGAACGGTTCAAATCTTTGCAATCTTAGCGACCGCTTATGCTGGGAAGATGAAACATGAAAATTATTATTATTATCTTTATTTACCGTGATTCCATTTTGACTTAACACTAATATATTATATGAAAGAAATCGTTCTTTTCAGTTCATTATACAGCTTTTGACAAATACTTTCTTAAAACTAAAACTTAACCTAGTGGTTGTTAACAAGTAAACTTATAGTATTAAATATGTTTAATTGTTATTAATTAATTCATTAATTAGATTGTTTTCAGCAAGTTCAATTTTAATAATAAATTTCTGATATACATATAAATTTCTGATGTATAATATTCTGACATATAAATTCTACTTTGAATTTAATATGTTCTACCTCAGCTAAAAAATGTAATTGACCGGTCGAAAAATATATAAGCAAGTTGTGTATCATTTTAAGAATGAAAATTATATAGTGCAAAATTATGAAAGAGTTATATATATTTAGACACTTACCTATTCATAATTTTTCCATTTTCAACCCCTAAGAGGGGAGTGATAAAATATCGACTTGGTTTACACTTCCTCGGGCTTTCGTTAATTAACCAAAAAACTTCTTTCAAAATTTTAAGATATTAGAGCATTAAGGTGGAGTAAAGAGGTTACATATATTTTTCGAAGTATTTCTTAGGTTTGATGAGATATCATATTGGTTTTTACTTCGATAGACTTTTTATATAACAGCTTACAAACTCTTTTCACTATGTTTGTTGTTGTTTAACCGGACGTTTGGGGGATCATCTGAGTAAAAGGCTGAAAAATTAGGTGAACTCTAGAAATTATTATCTCAAAAACTATTTGCTAGATTTTATCCAGATTGGTTTTATTCGAAAGTATTTATGTTGAGGTACGACAACAAATTTTTTTTATAAATATATATCAACCAGGGGCGCTGCTGTCAGTGTTCCCACGATTACATGCAGGCGGTTGATCCAAAAAAACATTTTAAAATGATTCTGAAAATGTAAAGTATGATGCCCTTCGCTACCTAAATAGGGGTTTTTGAAAAACAATTTATTTTCCGTTTTAACCTCTATTATCGACCTTTCTGGCTTGATAAAAGAAAAGTAAAAAAGTAAGCAAAAATCCTACGTAGCGAAGATGAAAACCTATCCAAAAATAATGTATGAAATTTTGGAAGAAGTCGGTTCAGCCGTTTTCCGAAGATTTTGGGAACCGTCTGTGAAAAGTATGTTTCGAGATAATCGCGTTTGAATGTCGTTCTATATAGAGAATTCACGAAGGCCCATTCCGGTTAACTGCCTATAACTTTCACAGTTATTGGAATTTTAATATGAAATTTGCAGACAACATTTTAAAGACTGCAAGCTTCAAGACGAGCGAACACAAATTTGAAAAAAATTCTTTCTTTCTCAATTTTTTTTAAAATTCAACCCAAGTAAATATATTGGCTTTGTATACGTTCACACAATATGTCATATCTTTTAGATTTGATGAAGCAGCTACCTGGATCTTATTTCTATGGTGTAAAATTTATACCGAAGTTTGAGACGTCGATATGGGCTTTTAATACGTTTTATCGGCTAAAAATCTATATTTTACATACTACAACATCTATTCTAAGGACTAAATTATTTTTCCATAAAACATCCGCGTCCCGAAATATTAAGTAATTAATGCGGTATGTGTGAGAGTGTCGCAAAGATTCTAGCGCGACCCCTTTTTAACCGCTTTCCGAAGTTTAACCCGAAAAATAATACAGTTTCGCCCAGACTATTGGCTGATTTTGACAGATTTTTTATATAATTAATTTCTATATAATTCATTTCTGTATATTTAATTGTTCGATATTAAACCTCTAAGGAGATGACTACTATACTTTTTCTTGACATCATCCTAGTTCCAGCCAGGTTTGAGACAAAATAGTTAATTAATAAAAAGTTTTTATCGCCATTTTTCCTTTACCTACTTTTCGAATTGTAACACATGTTTTTCACAGTCAAATCAATGGTATTCACTTTCCAATGCTTTTTATGTAATCACCCAAAATTAAATTTTATTCCCAGTAGCTTTTTTTATATCCAGTCACCAGTTCACCCTCTTAGTGAATAAATGATTTATGTCTGCATAATGAGTAATTAGAATTTCATGTCCGTAAAAATCATTAATTTCAAAAAAATCGGGTAATTAAGTATACAGTATTCATTTTCTGTTATTTCACATCAAGCCTTAACTTGTATTTATAATAAAAAAAAGTCGGTAAATATTCAGCTATTTTTGTTTGCCAATATGCTTCTTATCGTGTTAATTTATGATTCATAAGATAATTTAAGTTCGAATTACTATTAGATATTCGGTCAGGGCACGACACTCGAATAGATCACTTCATGTTTTGAGAGTCAAAATTTAATTCGCGAACTAGACGATTAGACGTTCAAAATGTATGTGAAACCAAATTTTGGAAGAAAAATTAATCAACTTTTTAAAGGTCTTTTTAATGGATTCCAAACTTTTTTCCAAATTTAATTAAAACATTTAAAAAAAAAAAACAGAGAAATCAAAACCGGAGTTCAAGCGCACCACGACCGAAATTAAGGACATAACACTTAAATTTCTCCGCACAACTGGCCTCCACGCTTTGAAATTTATTGGCGATCACGAAATTACAAATTCGGAAAGGTGAGCTGAAGTCGTAACCAACTCTCAAAATGTTTACTAATTAAAACAATTTTTCAGATATTTTTTCTTACTTGCATTCCTACTCGCATTGATCGTGTCGTCATACTACATATCTGCCATCTACCTAAAATGGGTGGCATCACCGATCATTACAACAATCAGTTCGATGTCGACGTCAATTGCCAGCACCCCGTTTCCAGCCATAACACTTTGCAATTTGAACCAAGCAAGCAAGAATTATACCGACAATATTAAAACGTGAGTTTTTTGAAATTTTACAGTTTTCTGCAATTAAAAACACCCAAAAAAAACCCACCGCTGCTATATTGCAGCGAAACTTTAAATTTTATTTACTTAAAACCAGTGCTAGTGCTCTTTCGGACGTTGTAGCTAAGTCAAAACAATGGATGGATATTCGTGATTTTATTTTGAATGTAAAACGAACCACAACAGTTCGATGTGTTCGAGTCTCTAATGGATTTTGTCTCTAGCAGGTTTCACAACCATGTGAGAGCATGATCATTTCTTGTAAGTATGGGTCCGTACCAGTAGATTGTGGTACTATTTTCCAACCGATTATTACCGATGTGGGAATGTGCTGTACATTTAATAGTGTTGATCAGAAATTAATGTTCGGACAGAAGAAGTAAGTTTCATTATCTCAGATCTTAAGTCTTTCGTAAAGAATTTGTTGAAGAAATAAATTATTATCAATTTTTCATGTATTTTAAATTTGAAGTTTATTTAAGCTTGTCTTGTTGTAATTTACATAAGTTTCTTTTTCATTATCAAAAGCAATGGAATGATGAACAAACCAAATCTGAAAAGAAATGCCCAATCTATAAGGTGGACCCCAGAAGATGGATATGACGAGAGTTTCCCGAAACAATTGTTTGACTTTTTTGTTTATAACAAAATATTTTACCCTCTGCCTGCTATTGGTAAGTACTATTTTATGTTATTTGTTATATTTTTCAATCTTTAGGTGCTTTTTCTTCCTTCTATTTTACAAGTAAGTTTGGTTCTTTTAGTCGCCATAGTTCTCGGTAAAAATTCATTGACTGATTGGCATGTAAGAACTCGTTGACTATTTTTTGGCTCTTAAAGTTTTCTTACTACGTTTCGGGTCTGCGCTCAAAATTCACTATTACACTCCCTTTTATATTTAAAATTAATAATTTATTCAAGTCAAACAAACATAATTATTTCAAAAACCGCCACATGTACCTACATCTATGTATAACCCATGATAGTGAAGAAACTTCCAATGGGGTGATTGAGAAGGTCACAATCACCCAAGAAATATTATTATACAATCTTTTTGTCAATTTTTGGAACTAATTTTTCCAAATCTCATACAATTTTCATTGTTCAAACGGCCTTGAGGCACGTCTTCTCCTTATATGATCGTGTTGAAACTAAAAACCTATTAACCGTGACAAAAGTTTTATATTTTTAGCAAGTTTCAACTTTCAATTAGGGAGCGATTTTTGAAATCGAAAACTCAGAAGAATTCTGTTAAGCTCTGTCACAATCTTTAGCTCATACTTCAACTCTATAGAGCATTTAGACTACATCAAATATTCTAATTACGAAACATGGAAAATATATCTCGAAGAAGATATTGGGAATAATTTTTAAGACCTTTCAATTGTTAAGTTGTTAAGGCCATTTGTTACATTGGTTGGATTTATGCGCATCGTATCACCATTGTGTATCATTCACTGAACAGATACAGTGGGGATACTACACGATTTTTCTTGTATCATGAGTGCGTTGCATTTCAATATTCACGATACACGATTATACGTTTTTTTGTATCACATTTTGATACAGAACGAAGATCCGTTTATCGTGTCCACTGATACGCAACGAGAATATGATACGCAAAAATGCAACAAAAAGAATATCGGCCTTTACACTCGAAGAACGGTTAAACAATGAACATAGGTTAGGTTAGGTTGAGAAGGGTGGACTGAAGCACATTGCCACAGTCCATCACGAGAGATTACTGCGGATCCATTGTGGTCCCCTCGTAAAAAAGCCGCGCTCTAGACTACTGATTCCAAATATTGCTCTTCCTTATGAAGAGAGTAGTTCTCCATAAAGGAATCATTGCAAGTTCTGATCAAGGAGAATTTCTCCAAGTACCGATACCTGGTGCGTGCCAGACTCTCGCATTCTTCACACACCAGATGAACAATGAACATAAATGAATGATTAGACTTCTTCTTTACATAGCAATTGGTGTTCATATGGGGCTCACAGTAATACTAAATTCAACCCTAGAAGAATTTTACCGTTCAACAGGAAGTAGTTTGGGATTTAAGGTAAGAAGGAATCTTCGAAAATTTGGTTTCTTCAATAATATTTCTATGTTTACAAAATTATCGAACTTTTCTACCATGTTTCATGTCTATACTGCCTTCATCAACGCCATCTCTGAAACGAAAACGATATCACCATGCAGATGATGATGCATAGTCCAATTGAAATGCCGAAAATATCCAGCTACGGCTATGTACTATCGCCGGGAATCGAAACTAGTATTGTTATTCAACCGGAAGTTTTCACAGCAGATTCCAGCCTCCGAACGATTAACGTAAAATATCGCAATTGTTTATTTACGGACGAATCGGAACCATCATTCTATCGAAGCTACTCGAAACTGAACTGTGAACTAACTTGCGAATCGAAATTGCTCGAAAAAATGTGCGGTTGTGTTTATTACTATTTACCGCGTACATCAACCCGAACACCGGTTTGTGGCCTCGAGGATTTGAATTGTACGCAACGCGTTCAATTGGCAAGCGATCAGCTAGATAATCTGAATGCAACATGCAGCCTATGTTTGCCGGGATGTTTTTCCGTAAACTATTTGCCTTTTATAACGACAAATTCATTGGAGTTTGGAAATTTTAAGTTTCACGAATTCGGTTTTGACGAAAAGCCTAAAGTCGACAGTCTAGCAGTTGTGCATTTCTACTATGAACGGAACACGTTTCAGGCGAAAGTTAAGAATGAGCTGATGGATTTTACAGTTTTTTTATGTAAGTATTTAACTATAGTTAGTTGCTCGATAAATCCTTATTTTAGTTTACACCTTGCCTCTTCTTTTGCGAAGCTTCGACTTTATTCAATTAATTTTGTCAGAATTGTCGCATCTTTGTGCGTGACAATTAGTTGCTGTAGCAAATAATTTCTAACATTATTTTCATCTAGTTTAAATTAATTTCTTTCAAACAACAGCAAGTAGTGGTGGAATCTTAGGACTTTTTATGGGCTTCAGTGTTCTGGCTGCAATTGAATTTTTGTATTTTGTACTTTTGGTGCCATACTGTGCAATCAAAAAGATGTTTAAACCAAAAAAGGTAAGTAATGGAGAGAGTTATTCGACGGAGGATTGAATGATTTTTTTGTTAGCTTTGTAGTTACATATACGGAGAATTTTATTTAATTTATAGATAAACGTTATTCCAACATACTTCCACGATTCTGAGCGGAACATTCAACCAAAAGACTACAAACTTCCGGAAAGTTACGTTGATTATTCGGTTGCAAAGAAGTCTTCAAAACGCACATCTTTTTATCCTTATATTGAATAAGCAATTTATTTGTATTCATTTCATAAATTTGCTCTCGAAATAAATTAAATTACTTCAGTTATCACAAAAAAGATGTGAATTTATTTTAAATAATAATTTTACGGAAATAATTGTATGTAATTAATATCTAATAGCCTTAGAATCGTCATATTGCTACATGCTACCCTGCAACACGTGCAACAGTTTCTAGTGAGAATATCGCCACCTTGGAATACTTCCCTGTTGGAGAGGCGTAGAAATCTGCAAACTTCTTCAAAGTTCGATAGTGTTTGCGAAGAATCGCTTTTCCCTTATAACAAGGACCCAGCCCACGGGAGCCCAACTTTTAGTTATTAAAAGTTTTCACAAAAATTGTAATAAGTTGCAAAAAAAATATGTAATATCTTTTTGTTTTCGTTTACTAACATTGAGAAGACTGTTGTTTTAAAAGGTGAAATTTAATTTTGCAGTCTGTAAAAAATAGTGCTTTTATAATGTTTATACCAAACAAATGTTTAATACTACTTCATTTAAAAAAAGCTAATAACCATTTTTGAATATACCATATGATATCAGCTGTTAGTAAAACCTCAAGAACTTTTTTGAAGTAAATAATTAATGGAGTAGCCTAATTTATTGGAATCCCATTTTTTGCTTTTTCAAATGGTGGAAAATTGTAGGCAGTTACGGACTCGTTCTATCTCAAGAACAGTGTGAGATAGATCCTAAGAATGTTTACCAGGATTTTTTGAAATATGGCCTCTAGGGGGTATTAAAAGGGTTGAAATATTTTTAACGAATTCCGTCATATCTTTTAGAAGTGGTAAGAAATGGAATTGGTTTCCACTTTCTCATGTTGTCTTCATATTTATCTATAAACTCCTTTCAGGTTTTTAGATACTCAAACCAAAAGTGGGAGTAAGGAGGCTGTATATGTTTTTACAAATTCCTTCATAGCGCTTAGGTATGATGATATTTCGCATTCATTTCTACTTCCTAAAGTTTCCCAAAAAGTCAATTTAAGTATTTTTAGATATTCAATCCTAAGAAGTGTAAGGGTTGTATGCTTTTCAAAGGCTTAACATACGATTATTTCTTAGGTTTGATAAGATATTATATCGCTTTTCAATTAACAGCCTACAAACCCCTACAAATGGTTTGCATATGTTTTCACAATTTTTGCCATCTTTATTTCAACAATTTCTTATATTTCTTATGTCCGACAAAAGGCAACAAGTTCGTTTTTACTTATATGAGCTTTTAGTGTATACATAACATAGATACCGAAATTCGAATAGTCTACACGGCCTTTTTCAATTTATAATCGGCTGAAAACTTGTATTTAAATATTTTTATTTTAAGAACAAAATTAACTTTCCAAGAAACCTTATACAGTAGAGTCCGTTTATAATAACATTGAAGGGAAATCTCTTTTAGGTCATACTAACCGGACGTCATATAAAGCAGACGTTGAATGTGTATCAAAAATTTACGACTAAGAAAACAGCCATTTCGGTAGAATTGTTTTTACATATTATAATGACGAAAGCAACAAGAAAACTAAAATGTAATAACAAATTTTACTGAAATAATTTTCTGTAGCAAAGATTAAGGGTGTGAGTTAGTATGAAAACAATTGAATATGAACGTCATAACACCGAACTGATTTGTAACCAAAACACGTCATTATAAGAAAAATGCGTCATTATAAGCGGTTGGTTATATTAACCGGAGTCATTCTAAGCGAATTAAATTGCACACTTTTTATATGAAAACCAAACTTTTCAGTGGAGTTGCGTCATACAAAACGGTTGTCATTATACGCAAAGTCGTTATAAGCGCTTTTCACTGTACTCTAGAAACTATTGATGATATACTCCAACTATTACCGCTCCCAAACTGTGACCGAAAAATAATAAAGTTTCGCCCAGCCCATTGACAGATTTTTGTTAAAATAAGAGCATAAAAACTATTTCAGAATTTTTCTTTATATCACACTTGTAATGCTTGTAATATCCCTTTAGTGAATAAAAGATTAATGCCAACAGAATACTAAATTATCATTTTTCATGCCAGTAAAAACTATGAACTTCAACTAAATCAGTTAATTATTTCAAAGTCCTTCATTTTCTGTTATCTCTCATGGAGCCTTAACTTGCAATTATAATAGAAAAATCGATAAATTTTCTGCGCTTTTTGTTTGCCTCTTGCCGTAATAAATTCGTCAAGTTCGGATTGTTAATAGCCACTTCGGTCTAGCCAGGCCACACAAATTGAGCACTTCCCTTTTTGTGAAATAGAATCAAATTATTATAGTAATAGTTCAAAATTAGGCGATTTGAAATGTATTCGGAGCCAAATTCAGGACGAAAAATTAATCAAATAGATGAGGGTCTGTGTAATGGATACCAGAAATTTTTACAAATACGATTAAAACGTTTTTTTTTAACAGACAATGAACCAGTAGATGCCCATTCTTCGGAGAAATCGAAACCAAACTTCAAGCGTACCACAACCGAAATAAAGGATATAACACTTAAATTTCTCCGCACAACTTCTCTTCATGCTTTGAAATTTCTTGGCGATAGCGAAATTACAAATATGGAGAAGTGAGTCAAAGTCGTTACAAACTCCCAAAATTTTTTCTTAACTTAAACAATTTTTTAGATATTTCTTCTTATTAGCATTCCTAATCGCATTGATCGTGTCGTCATACTACATCACTGCCATCTATCTAAAATGGATGGCATCACCGATCATTACAACAATCAGTTCGATGTCGACGTCGATAGCCAGCATTCCGTTTCCCGCAATAACACTTTGCAATTTGAACCAGGCTAGTAAACATTTTACAGACAGTATTGAAACGTGAGTTTTTTTTTGCTAATTTTACAATTTCTGCGATTAAAAACAAAAAACAACGCTGCTCTATTGCATCGGAACTTTAAATTCAATTTATGTTAAACCAATGATAGTGCTAATCCGGAAGTTGTATCAAATTCAGGACGATGGATGGAAATTCGAGAGTTTATTTTGAATGTAAAACGAACATTAGGTAATAGTACGATGTGTTCGAGGCTCTAATTTTGTGTCTAGCAGGTGTCACAACCATGTGAGAGCATGATCATTTCCTGCAAGTATGGATCCGAACCAGTAGATTGTGGTACTATTTTCCAACCGATTATAACCGATGTTGGATTGTGCTGTACTTTTAATGGTGTCGATCAGAAATTTATGTTTCGAAAGAACAAGTAAGTTTCATAGTTTTGTTGGAGATCCTAACTCTTTCGTAACGAATTTGTAAACAAAAAACTTAACAATTTTTTTTTAAATTATTACATAGCTTAGATGCTGTTAAGAAAAATTCAAATGATTAGACTACTACTGTCTTTACAACTAGATAAACTTCCATTTTTAACTTATACTGATGTTATGTTTTACATATTTTGTTAATGCTCGTTTCCGAAGCGATGAAATGATAAACAAAGGAAACCCGAAAAGAAATGCCCAATCTATAAGGTGGACTCCGGAAGATGAATATGACGAGAGTCTTCCGAAACAATTATTCGATTATTTTGTATATAATAAACTATTTTATCCTCTGCCTGCTATGGGTAAGTATTTTTTGATGTTTTGTGTTATGTTTAGCCTCTTTCCTCTTGGTACTTTTTGGAGGTTCTTATTCCTAAAGTCCAAAAACTGATGGACAAAGAATATTTTTCTACAGTAAGTTTATGCTAAATTTATCTCTCTCTCTCAAGATATTAGTTTTGAAAATGTTTTATAATAATAGCTAGATATTAGAATCAACTTTAAATCTTATAGTAATGCCATTAGAGAAAAAAAGAATTGTTATTGGAATGAAGTAAATGACCTACAATGTAATCTGTGTAAAGGTTTCAACTCTATATATAGTACCTATATATTAGAAGTTTCAACTATTTAGCATAAAACATACAGAAAATTTTTAATAGGTGGCACTACAATTCCCTTCTGTTGTTTTGGATCATTTAAAAGTCGCCCTTCCTCCAGAAAATCAATGGTTACAGCAGGTTGACTTCATGTACATAAAAGACGTTTTTTAATGACTTAACAATCCAAATAAATAAATAATTAGACTTTTTCATTAAATAGGAACTGGCGTTCATATGGGGCTTACTGTGATATTAAATTCATCTCTTGAGGAATATTACTGTTCATCGACAAGTAGTTCTGGATTCAAGGTAACAAGGTTATACAAATAGGTGTTTTCTACAACTTTTATTTCTTTTTCTCAAAAATTATCGAACTCTTCTATCACGTTTCATGTCTGCACTACCTTCATCAACGCCATCTTTTGAATGGAAATGTTACCATATACATAGGTGATGATGCATAGTCCAATTGAAATGCCAAAAATAAACAACTACGGCTATCTACTGTCGCCGGGAATCGAAAGTCGAATTGTTATACATCCCGAAGTTTTCACAGCAGCACCAAGCATCCGGCCAATTAGCGTAAAATATCGCAATTGTCTATTTTCCGACGAATCAAATCTATCGTTCTATCGAACTTATTCGAAACTGAACTGTGAACTAACTTGCGAATCGCGACGTCTTGAAAAAATGTGCGGTTGTGTTCATTACTATTTACCGCGTTCAACAGCCCGTACACCGATTTGTGGCCGCAAGGATTTAAATTGTACGCGACGCGTTCAATTGGCTAGCGATCAACTACTCAATTTGAATGTAACGTGTAGCCTATGTTTGCCGGGATGTTTTTCTGTGAATTATTTTCCTTTGATAACGACAAATTCGTTGGAATCGGGTGGTTTTCAGTTTGACGAATTCGGTATTCCAGAAAAGTCGAGACTCGATAGTCTAGCAGTTCTACACTTTTTTTATGAGCTGAATTCATTTCAGGCCAAAGTCAAGGAGGAACTTTTGGATTTTACAGACTTTTTGTGTAAGTATTTGATTCATGGCTCGAGCATTGGCAATTTTAGTTAACATCCTGCCTTATCATTTGCGAAGCTTCGATTCTAGTCGTTTAATTTGATGGGTCTGACTCCTACGTGTAAAAATGATGCTGCTAAATAAAAGTCACGTTTGGAAGTTATGTCAAACATTTCTTACATGAATTTCTTTTTAATTGTATGTATGTATAATTAAATAAAGTTTTTTCCATTAACAGCAAACAGTGGCGGAATTTTAGGCTTCAGCGTTCTAGCTGTAATTGAATTTCTGTATTTCGTACTATTAGTGCCATACTGTGCCATCAAGAAAATTTTTAAACCGAAACAGGTAAACAATAAAGCGAATTATTCGACAGAGGTTTGAATAATTTTTTTTGTTAACTTTGCAATTTTAAGGAGAATTTTGTTTGTTTTTTTATAGGTAAATGATATGCCAATATATTTCCACGAACCGGATCAGAACAGTCAATCAAACGACTACACACTGCCAGAAAGCTACGTAGGTTATTCGATTGCAAAGAAATCTTTAAAACGCACATCTTTGTATCCATATTTTGATTAGGGAATTATCTTATTTAATGTAAATAAATAAAATTAATAAGTAAGTTAAATTATTACAATTTTCACAAGAAATCGGTGTTACTTTATTTAAGAAAATAATTTAAAGGAAAATATTTGCATAAAAAAAAGCACATACATTCTCAAAAAATTGCCCTCCCTAACACAGAATTCAAGCTAATGCGCTTTTTTGAATAGCTCTTACAAAATCAGCTAATTGTATGTAAAACCTATCTTTTGAAAACCATTCTTAGAAAATGTCCTGGGTTTTTCCGAATTCTACATTTGTACTGTGCATCAAGTGGGGAAAAATACCATATATTACATTTAATCGTGTATTAAGTGTGTAACTACTTAATTTAAGAACCCAACCCAGCAAAGAAATGTTACTCAATCCGATTTTCGTTCAATCTTATTTCATATTCAAAGCTAATTCATGGAAAATTTCGACTTCTCGGCGGATTGATTTAATTCTAAGCTAATAGATCTAAAAATGATTGACACTTCCCAATACATTATCCTAACCGGCCCGATTTCGCAATCTTCCCATTCTACGATATATAGTAGGTATTCCCTTTTCGTCTAAACTGTCTTCTGCTCAGAAGAGGGTAATATTTCTTACGCCTTAAATAATCTTCGAACAGTCTGGAAGCGGCTAAAGTAATTGAAGTTGAGATTTTATTGAAGTTAATTTTATCACTATAATATGTATACATATTTCCTTTCCTTCCGCTTCCAACATTCATCAGAGCTGCTTCATATAAAAGTTGCAATAAAATGAAATAAAAACATAAAGCAGTCACGATCGGCTGCAAGCCAATCGTATGATACTCTAGATGAAATACTGAACTCTGATTTATATTTTAGTTGGAAGTTTATCAAAAGAATGAGGAGAGCACAAGCAATTATTACATGACCTTTTACTTACAGGTAGAAACTATTGTATAGTGGCTACTCGATTTTTTGATTTATAGTGAGTTCCATAAAGTAAGTTAGGAAATTTTACAGAATTTTTGTATGGCAACTACATGAAAGACTTATGGGATATTTTTCATATTAATAGTTTCAGCTGCGACTATTATAAAATTAATGTGTATTAAATTTCAAAGTCGTAACCTAAAGTGTTCTAAAGTTATCGTTCAATATTGGTGAACATGTTTATTAAGGACTTTTGTATGGCAGCTACCCGAAGGAATCAACGGATGGCGCTAATTAATGAGCTCCGTCTTGGTTTTGATATAAAACTAATTCCTGTAAAATTTTAAATTCCTGCTTGAATTCGTTCTGGAGTTATAGTGGATTCAGTAACATGCATACATTTTTGAAGGACTTTTCTAGGCCTGCTACACGAAGGACTCATCCGATTTGCATCATATTCGGAACTTTCGATTCAAACATTGTAAACCTTAAGTATGCAAAATTTCAAGTTCCTAACTTGAAGCATTCGAGCACTAATTGTGAAAACGTGTTTCAAGGACTCTTGTATGGGAGGTACCCGAAGGAGTGGAAGGATATCGCCCATTAACGAACTTAGCCTTACTTTTTCCGTTTTACAAGTTGTGACAAAATTTCAACTTCCTAGGTTAACGCGTTCTTGAGTTATCGTGCTAACGGACGGACGGACGGACGGACGGACGGACGGACGGACGGACGGACAGCAAACGGATTTGGGGGTTTTGGCCAAAAATAAACACAAAATAATATATAACTTTATTTCGTCCGAGGCTCGGTTCTATGCGTTACAAACTTTTCGGGCTGGATTAAACTTATAATACTCTATATGTTCATCTAGAGTATAAAAAGGGTAAAATAAAATTAGTAAAATATCAATTAATCCCGAAATCTGATTTTAGTCGATTTTATAAAAGGCACGTGACAGTAAAAACCTATCATACCTTCTCAGACCTAAAACAGATAGTGAAATTTCTAAAAAAAATACTTTCATCGCATCGCTTTACTCAATTTAATGTTTAGACGATTATATAATATAAAAAGAAATCGCTGGAATAAAAACCAATTCGAAATATAATCTTAGAGATATGACGAAATCGTGAAAATGAATACAATACTGTAACACCCTCATGGGATCAATATCAAAATGTCCTCAGAGCTGTTTTTAGGCGATTATCTAAAAAGGACGAGAATATGAAAACTCGATATTTCATCAGATCTAAGAGATATGGCGGAATTCGTGAAAATATCCTAATCTGCTTTGAGATACAAAAAAAACCCAACCCTCTCCACAATTTATAAGCGTTAAGTGTAAAAAATTAGGAGATTCTCCCAGTTTTTTAAACTTTTCGAACATTTTTTTTAAAAATTGGTGACATACTTACATGGCAAAGTTGTAGAGGACTAAACTCTCTACAAGTTTCGGATAAACCAGTTTTTCGTACGACGAACGGATCACGAGCGGGAGCACGATAAACACACAGGAATGGCGAAATATGTAACGTGAATATGAGCACAAATGCCCCTCGTTTTCTTCGGTGAACATTTCATCTGGCTGGGTCAGATCGTCGAGTTTATTGTTCGGGGTTATAGTTTTTGAACTAGTTTTCGTCGAATTTTAAAAAGATGTTCATATTTACAAACTTTTTGAATAAAACAAACTTTTTCAAAGTGTTTTTGTATTTCATGAGTAGGTACTTAAGGCCCAATGAGTCCGGTGCGACAATTTTGTAACCGATTTTGACTTTTCTTTCTCGCGAGGGGAAAAGTCAATTTAAATCTTTACTCGTTCGTGTAATTTGGCGTGGACGTTTGCTTTCTATCAATGAAATGCGGTTTCCTTATGTAATTTCTCTTATGAAAATCGTGAAAAATTACTTCAGTATGACTTCATATATTATTAAGAAAAATGAAAATTTATTGTAATTTCCTTCATGGGAGAAATTTTTTAAGATTTTTTCTACCATTATATAATTGAAAATGACATGTTAACCATTCAAGATATATGTAATAAATGCACACATAGAACTCGGAATTGCACATTTTTAAAAATGTTTGAGGGTTGTTCCTCTAATAACTATTTTTTCAAATACAATTTCGAATTTTTTCTTAATGGGTGACCTAGATTACATACCAGCTAATACAGTAATGTTATTTTCTTTGGTTTTTTTATTGCTATTAAAGTGGAAAATTCACATGAAAACAGCCATAAGTCAACAAAATCACCTTTAACGTACACATGAGGGCTTAATGTTTTTTTAATTAGGCATATAAAAAAACGTATTTAGAACGAGATTTTAATGGACTGGTTTTGCGTTTGTGAGATCCACCAAATAATTTTTTTCAGTTTTTTACAAACTAGAATTCCAATTTTATTATTGAAATGAATAAACTTTCAATTTGAATACAAGTTTAGGTTTTTATTCAGATATAAATATTAATAATACCATTTCAATCTAAATTTACGCTTCACTAAATAAAAGATTTGATATATCAAAAATTTCAAGTTCAATCAAAATAAATATAAATTACCTATAGCTATAACAAATAATTCATAAAAGTTTGCAGTATTCCCAATAATTTTTTTACATTTAACGGTATTCTGACACATCAATTTTTTTAAAAAATTATTGGTCTATTACAGTATAGTTTGCACAATATTCATATAGTATGTATGTAGTATGTTAATGTGTATGATTAACAACTTTTGGTTTCAACCAAATATTTTTTACAGGTGGCAGAATTAGATATGCATTTGTGCATAATGCTTAATTATCATTTTCCATGTCAGTAAAGCCCTGGGCTTGAAAAATGGATAAATCAGTAATTTATTTTAAAATCCTAGAATATCGTAGCAATTGATTACCCAGCAATTCGAATAGAAAAAGTCGATAAATGTTAAGCCGTTTCTGTTTGCCAATACGCCCCATGTCGTGATAATTTGCAATTCATAAAATTATTCAAGTTCGGATTGCAAATAGCCACTTCGGTTTAGTCAGGACACTCGAATTGATCTTTTTTCCTTTCTGTAAAAAAGAATCAAATTGAACTTTAGTTCGTAATTAAACTGAAAATGTATACGGAGCCAAATTCAGGACGAAAAATTAATCAACTGGTTAAAGGTCTGTGTAATGGATACCATACATTTTTACAAATTCGATTAAATAATTTTTTTATCACAGACAATGAACCAGTCGATGCCAATTCTTCGGAGAAATCAAAACCAGACTTTAAGCGCACAACAACTGAAATTAAGGACATAACCCTGAAATTTCTTCGCACAACTTCTCTACATGCTTTGAAATTTCTTGGCGATAACGAAATTTCAAAAATGGAGAAGTGAGTCAAAGTCATGACAAACTCAGGAAATTTTCCCTAATTTAGACAATTCTTTCAGATATTTCTTCTTACTAGCGTTCCTACTTGCATTGATCCTGTCGTCATACTACATCACTGCAATCTATCTAAAATGGATGGCATCGCCGATCATTACAACAACCAGTTCAATGTCGGCGTCAATTACTAGTATTCCATTTCCCGCTATAACAATTTGCAATTTGAATCAGGCAAGCCGAAGTGTTGCAGACAATATCAAAAAGTTGGTTTTTCTGGAATTTTATCGTTTTTCTGTAAAATCTATTTTTCAGGGGAACTTTGAATTATTGGAGATTGCAACATTTGTGTAGAACTAATGTTGCTGCTGATCCGGAAATTATAGCCAAGTCGGGACGATGGACAGAATTTCGTGAGTTTATTTTGAATGTAAAGCAATCGCAATTACTTCGATGGGTTCAAGTCTCTAATAGATTTTGGTTCAAGCAGGTTTCACAACCATGTGAGAGCATGATCATTTCTTGTAAGTATGGCGCCGAACCGACAGATTGTAGTTCAATATTCCGACCGATTCTTACCGACGAAGGATTGTGCTGCACTTTTAATAGTGTTGATCAGAAATTTATGTTTCGAAAGAACAAGTAAGTCTTATAGTTTCCACTTTGTATAGAGGCTATTCCCTCATGAGGTGGTTTATGTGAATTCTTGTAATAATACGCACGTGTACTGGTTTTGCACTATATTAAAGAAAGGCTATCCTACTTCTTTTTAACTGTAGCCGTCGCAAAGATTATTTAATAATTTAAGATTAATCAATAAAATTTAAAAAAATTGAAACAAATGTGTTCCAACACTTGTTGCAAAGCGATGAAATAATGCATAAGCCAAACCAGAAGAGAAAAGGACTACCTGTTAGCTGGACCCCAGAACATGGATATCAAAAGGATCTTCCGGATCATTTTTATCCTACTCCTGCTATAGGTACGTATTTAAAATAGTTTGTTTTGTTTATTACTTCACCCCATACTTGAAAGATATACGTAGCTATGTAATTATCGACTAATTAAATTAGGCTTTAGTTTTCTGGAATAATTAGATTTTTTTAAATGATCGGTTTCACATTTCATTGAAAACGTGAAATCTTTATTGTGGTTTCAAATGATCGCTTACCGAAGATTCATTAGCTGGCAAACGTTTGTCAAGCAATTTATAAAAATTAGTACATATTTTATAGTCGTCATCTGAATATAATAATGAATTACATGTGATTCAATGCTACAAAGTTTTCGGAAATATTAAAGGTGGCCAATGGAACAGTGGAAGAAAGACGTCATTTCCAATATCTTGTTAAAAAGAAACAGTCTATTAATTTAAAATTTTTAAGCTGGCTACAGACTTCTCCTGGTTTTCTCGTTTTTCACATTTCGCGAGTTTTCCCCTTGTTTCACGAAACACATGAAACTCGCGAGAATGTCACGAAAAAATAGTCTCACATATTTTTCGGCACTGTCTCGTCAAGCAAAACCACTTGATGTCGTCAAAAAACCGCCTCCAGTAAGAAAACTTCGAATCGCGAAACGCGAATAACGAGACGCGAGAAACCCACGAAAAACCTCTACACACTATTCACGAGAAAGACGCAAAATAGGCGAATTGCGATAAGTCTGTAGCCGTCTTTACAGTGAGTGACTCCGCATTCCCCGTCAGGAAAACAAATTTTAATCAAGTACGAAAATGTTCTTGAAAATTAAATTATGCTCCCTGTTTACTTAGGTACTGGCTCTCATATGGGTCTCACTGTGATATTAAACGCATCTCTAGAGGAATATTACTGTTCGTCGACAAGTGGTTTTGGATTTAAGGTAACAAGCAATCTACGAATATCAATTTTCTTCAATATCAAATTTATTCTTCAAATTTATCCAATTTTTCTACCACGGTTCATGTCTGCACAACCTTCAACGCCATCTCTGGAATGAAAACGCAGATGATAATGCATAGTCCAATAGAAATGCCGAAAATTGCTAACTATGGGTATCTACTGTCGCCGGGAATCGAAAGTCGAATTGTTATACATCCGGAAGTTTTTATAGCTGCACCAAGTATCCGAACGATCAGCGTAAAATATCGCAATTGTTTATTTTCCAACGAATCGGATCTTTCGTTCTATCGAACTTATTCGAAACTGAACTGTGAACTAACTTGCGAAGCGATACGTCTTGAAGAAATATGCGGTTGTGTTCTGTACTATTTACCGCGTCCAACAAATCGTACACCGATTTGTGGCCTGAAGGATTTAAATTGTACGCGACGCGTTCAATTGGCAAGCGAACAACTGCTTAATCTTAACTCAACGTGCAACCTTTGTTTGCCGGGATGTTTTTCCGTGAATTATTTGCCGTTCATAACGACGAACTCTTTAATATTTGACGATTTTAAATTTCGCGAATTCGGTATTAAGGAAAAGACCGAACTCGATAGTCTAGCAATTGTACATTTCTTTTATGAGCTGAATTCATTTCAGGCGAAAGTCAAGGAGGAACTGATGGATTTTACCGATTTCTTGTGTAAGTATTTCGTCTGTGGATCGAATATCGTACATTTGAGTCTTTCACTCCAATTATATTCATTTATTAGTGGATCTCATCTTTACATGAATAATTAAACTTATAAATATGTAAAAGACACATTTAGAAACAATCCAAAACAATTCTTACATTGATTGTATTTTTTTAATATAATATTTAATATATATTTATTTAATTTAAATATTTTCTTTTTTTTTTAAACAACAGCAAACAGTGGTGGGATTTTAGGGCTTTTTATGGGCTTCAGCGTTCTAGCCGTTATTGAATTTCTGTATTTCGTATTTTTAGTGCCATACTGTGTAATTAAGAAGATGATTAAACCGAAAAAGAAAAATAATGGAGACAACAGTTCCACAAAGGTTTGACTGAATTTATCTTTATAACTTTTCGTAGTTTTTTATAATTTTATTTTAAATTTTTAGTTAATTTCCTGAATTATAGTGCTATTAAATTATTCTTTTTTTTTCAGATAAACGAAATCCCAATAAATTTAAGCCCTCCAGAAATTAGCACTCAACCAAACGACTACACCCTATCACTAAGCTACGTCGATCATTCAATTGCAAGAACATCATCAAATCCCAAATCTTATTATCCGTACTGTGATTGAAAAATCAACTTTATTTGTTTGATAAATATTTTCTGTAATCAGTATCAAATTAAATATGTAATTTCAATTTTAACAAATATTTTATTTTACCAATTAATTTATGAAAATATTTACTTACTTATCCCAACCTAAAATGAAATAAGATAAAGATTTTTGTAGTTCTAAATAGAAGGATACTGTACTCTAATTTTCATTGAAATTTTTGCCCGTGAACTATAGCTATGCCACTGCCTATCGACTGTCCTTTAAATTGGTGCCAGAAGTGTGATTATAAGGCCACATAACGATATATCTATTAAAATATTAAACACACCCAGTGCTACTCGAATGTTGAATAAAAAGTTATCACCATACTGTCTTCAAGAAACTTGATAATTCAAACTCAACTTTAATGGTTTTAAGATGAGAACCGAACTGAACGTTTAGTTAAGTTAACCGATTTTGGTGATAGTGTGTATGTAGCTATAATTGGCCTATTGAATTGAAACTCTAGTCTCAAGCAGTTTAACATTTGAAAACTATCATCCGTTCTACACTTTTTCACTACTTCTATTTATGGTAAATATTCAGTAAGGGTTTCCGAAATATCGACGTTATTGAATCCTTGCATCCTTTTAAACTTTCTTCTGTACTTTTCGTCATCATTTCCGGAAGCTTGATTCAAATTATTCATGAAAATTGACCTTTGAAACTTTTGCAATCTTGTCACCTAGAAAGAAAATTAGGCAGACCATTACTTAATAAACTTTTCAAATCAACTTGCAATTACAACAAGCCAATCGTAGAATACTCTAGATGATACAGAACTCCGATTTATATTGTAATATTGTAGTTGGGGATGAAGTAGTATGACGTGTGTGCATGTTGTATGTCCCACTAAATTGCTACTCAAAACTAAAATACGATGTTCATATCTTGAACTGGAATAAAATATCCTTTTTGAAGGACTTTAATATGGGAGGTGGAGCAAGGGCACACCCGATTACTTGCATATTCATCCTTTTCCTTGAAACCATTAATGTGTACAAAATTTCAAATTTGTAGTTTGAAGCGTTCAAAAGTTATCGAAAAATATTTTTGAACACGTGTCTTAAGGATTTTTTGTATGGAAGGTACCAGAAGGAGTAAAAGGATTTCGCTGACTAGTAAACTCGAACTTTGTTGTCACTCAAAACTAATTTGTACAAAATTCTGAATTCATAGTTAAACGATTACCTGAGTTATAGTGAGTTTCGTGAATTAAATAAAGATATTTTAACAGGATATTTGTATGGCAGCCACTCGAAGGACTAATAGGATTTCTTCATAACCATACATTTAGCTCCAAATATTGGAAAATTAACACACTAAATTTCCAAGTCGTAGGTTAAACCCTTATGAAGCTATCAGGAAATATTCTTGAACACGTGTTTTAAGGACATTTCGTATGGCAGCTACCCGAAGGAGTGGGACGATCTTACCCGCTAACGGATATACAGACAGACGGACAGACGTCAAGCCGATTTGAGGTTTTTGGCCACAAATAAACAAAAAATAATATATAACTTTTTTCGTCCGAGGCTTGGTTCTATGCGTTACAAACTTTTGGGCTGAATCAAACTTATAATACTCTACAATTCTACATGATTTCATCGAGAGTATAAAAATCTAACAACAATTTTTTAGGTAGAAGAACACGAATAATAACAAGATCCTACAAATCAAGTTTCCAAATAGTGTCTTGACCAGGCCCGTGAGCAGGATTGTATGAGGGGGGGGGGGGGGGGGGAGTTACAATAAATTATCAGTTCCCACCATACTGAATGTGATGACTTAAAAAAAAAAAGATACTCACTTCCCAATGAAATTGAACCCCCAAAACCCCACACTTCAGGCGGATTTCATATTTATAAAATTTATTTTTTCACTTTCAATACGCTTGTGTATTAAATATTAAAAAATTCGGTAAGTGATGTTTAGGTTACTGTAAGGAAAAGTCGTTAAAGTAAAAAACAATTCGATATCGCATCATGCTTAAGAAATATGTCGGAATTCGTAAAAATTTACAATGGTTGTACGGTTTGGCTAAGTTCCGAATATAATTCAAATCGAATAAGTCCTTCGCTTAGCAGCCCATAAAAGTCCTTTAAAAATGTATGCAAGTTACAGAATCAACTTTAACTCCAGGGCGTAAAGGAAGTACAAATTTTGCAGCAATTAGCTTGAAGGCATAATCAAGACAAAGTTCTTTAATTAGTAACATCAGTGAACTCCTTTGGATAGCGATCACATAAAAATCCCTAAGACACATATTAAATATTGAGAGATAACTTCAAAACGCTTTACGCTACGAATTTGAAATTTTATGTACATTGATTGTATACTAGTTCCAGGTAAAGGTAAAGGCTAACATATATGAAAAAAATCCCCTTCGTGTAACTGCCATGTAAAAATCTCCTAATTAAATTTACGAAACTCACTATAACTCGAGATATCATTTTGCCATGAAATACAAATTTTGTACAAAATAATTTTGAGCGAAATTCTTCTTTTCTATTATAATGTATTCATTAATTTTTGAATGATTCCAGGAAAAACAATAAATATACTTGAAATCAAGTGAGTCCTTCACTCACTTCCCATGTGAAAGTCATTGAAAAGGGAGAATTTTTCTTTCGGTGAGTTCCAGATATGAAATTGAACACTTACGGTATTGCCTCTCGCTTTCGAGTTGCATGACAGTCGTAATAATAGACAAAGTACATCCTCACTCATAATTCTACTTTGTCCCCAACTAGAATATAAATCGGAGTTTAGTATTTCATCTAGATTGTTATACGATTGGTTGCAGTCTGTTTTTTACATTATTACTTTTTAATAATAAAGTAGGTATTTAGATTGTCGTTACTTACGATTTTCCTATTATAGCTGATGGGCCTAGTATGTCTATGTTGAGCTTTGTATCTCCGGTGTGCGAAAAAAGGACGAAACGAAGCGTAGTAAATTATCTCCATAACTGAAACGATACTAAATCCAATGAACAAACCCATCAATCCTCCAGTACTTGCTAGTTAAGAGGATATAAAAGAGTAAACCATTAAGGAAATTTAAATTTTAAAGGTCACAAACTTACACAAAAACTCGGTAAAGCCAACGAATTGCTCCTTTCTGTTACTCCGAAAAGTAGTTTCGGTATAGTAAAAGTGCACAACCGCAATATTAGTGGCTGCATACTCTTTGGGCATATTATGGACAATACGATCTTTTAATGCAAAATCACCCTGGGCTATGGGAGCCGAAAAGCTGACCGGACTGTAGGTCAGATCATAGCATCCTGGCAGACATTCGCGACTGCAATTATTTTCGTTCTGATTGGCAACCTGTGCCCTAATTATGACCTCGTCGAAGCACATGTCGTCCCTAATTCCGCAGATCGAAATATTTGGCGAAATTCGCGGCATGTAGTATTTGATGCATTTGCATTCGGTCGCAACTAGACGAGCTTCGCATTCTTTTTCGCAATTACGACGCGAATATGTTCGAAAATAGGACAAGTTTTTTTCGCTAGCGAACAAACATTGCCGGTACTCCCTGGCTACATTTTGAAGCGTTACCGATGCATCAGATATTAGCGGAGTGATAACAACACGCGTTTCAAAACCGGCTTTCACCGAAATTCCAGTTTCGCCCACATTTGGAATTTCAATTGGATTGTGAAGAAGTACCTGAAAATTTGCTATAGTCAAGGACACAAGGAATTGCTCGATCTTAGTTACCTTGAATCCGGCACCATTTGTCGACGAGCAGTAATAGTTCTTGATATCTGCGTCCAAAATAATCGTCAAACCCATGCTATTTCCGGTACCAGCGGCGGTTGCTGGATAAAACTTTTTAGGAAGATTGGACGGATATCCAAGCTCTGGTGTCCAATCGACTGCAATGCGGTCTGTAACCATGCGATCATCATCTGTATCTTCACTTGAAAAGAAAGGGACAATAGTTGATAATAGTTCCGTCCTTGGATGTTCCCAATCTTAGATTTGTTTCCCCACTACTGGTGTCCTTCTTCCACGACATCGATTAAGGGATTAAGCTCTACTCTAATCTAGCCATCAATGAAGCCTCCACGCATACCTCATCATCAAAATAGGGTCATGATTCAGCCTTCAAATAATAGGACCATATCTCGATAGAGCCTAATAGTTTAGAAGCACATACCTGTAATTGTTGATTAGATACGCTGGATCTACTGTATTAAAAGAACAACAGCGTCCTTCATCGGTCAGAACTGTTCTGAACAGGTCGCTACAATTATAGTTAATCGAACCAAAACGACAAAGTAGCAACATACTATGGCAAGGTTGCATTGCCTGAAATTAGAACGGTAAGCGAAGTCCTCCTCAATGTTCATTACAACTGAGGGCAATTAAACACGTCAGGCCTTCACAACCCAAGTTACTTACATTGTTCAAAAAATTCTCGAAATTACTCCAATCATTCGAAGCGTTCATAACTTCGCTCCGATAGTCATCTTTGCGTGAACAAACCGTTTGTAAAATTGAAAATACTGTACTTTTCCTAAAATGAAAATTTAAATTGACTTTTCCAATTTTTTTTTTAATAAAACACAAACCTGTCGACATTTGCCACCTTACTACTTAATGCTTGGTTCATATTGCAAACGGTAATCGCTGGAAACGGAATTGTATTGATGAGAGTTGGTGTAGCACTTACTGCAATAATTACAGGAGTTGACGACCACTTTACATAAATGTTGTAAATAAAGTTGATAGCAAGCGATAGAGAAACAATGAATGAAACGAGGAAAAAAATTCTGAAATGGTGAAAATTACGCAGAGGTTATTATCAGGTCTATTCAGGACCTAGTCGCAAAGTAGGTCAAGAGTCACAATTTTGTATGAATTTTGAATTAATTGTGACTTTCCACCTACTTTGTGACTTGTGACTCTGATCCTGAATAGGCCTGTATAGGTGTTCTCTTGCATGACAGTGGACAGAGCTCGCAATTCTGATTGATAAATTAATTAAGTAGAATCGAAGCTTTGCGAATGTTAAGTATAGAATTTGTTGTTAAGGAAAAAATAGAAAATAAATCGACTGTAAATTAAGCATGGAATGGTAAATCAGCCAACCCGTACAAAAAAAAGTGAAATATTTTAGATCTCAGTGGGATACCTTAATTTTGGCTATTTCTCTCAAATCATGAAATACATAGAAATTATAATTTTTTTAAATTTAATCTTACTTTATCATTTTAACAATGAAGTAGATAGTTATTGTTATCGATTTAAAAAAAAATTCTACCCTGACTAATAAACACAAAAATTCCAGTTCGTTTGAATGTCGTCCGCCATACTAAAAATCATTTGAGGGCTGTGCAGCTTCCAAACCCTTTGTTTGAGCTATTAAATTGTTTTTTTTTTTTTTTGTTGACTGAGTGGACTCCCTTAAGTACCCACTTTGTGCGTGGTGTGAGTGTTAAGGGGTTAAGGTCATGCTCCAATCAATGCAGCATTACATTCTTACTGCATTGAAGAGTAGTGCAATTTTTTCCACGATCCAATCAATTCATCGCTGCATGTCACATCAAATTCAAATATTATGCCTGAAATACATGTGCAGAATGTATGCACGCAGCAATGCAGGCATCACTGCATGTGAAACAGATGTGCAGAATTTTTGACAGATCTCTTGGTCGTATTTGTCACAAATCACCGCATTTCCCGATAGGTGGTTGTGAGTTTCAGTTTCAGTTTCAGTTATAGTTTCATAAAATAATATTAGTGAAGTTTGATTTTATCAATAATGTGATATTATCTACTGTACGCTGCCTACTATTGCATACTTAAATGTAATTCAAAACACTTTTTCATTTCTCTGTGTTGGCAAATTTCAACTTCAAGTTGTGGTACCACTGACGCTGCACAGCTAAAGTAGAAGTAGAGACATCATGCAGCGCTCCGCTGCATGCAGTGCGAGCGTGTGTTTCGTCGCACTTAAACACATGCGTTCTAAATCAGTTTTGACGCGCTGCATGCAGATATATGCACATGTATTTCTGGCTTTAGTCAATCTTACTCTGATCGAAAACTGTGAATATTCAAATTTTCAACTCTTCCCTCCAGAAAGATTCGATTTATTTAGTACGTTTTTTATTTGACTGTTGGCTAGCCTTACACAGTGTTATACAAAATTTGCACAGAAAGCAAAATTTGAGTTAAGTGCATGCCGAAATATTTACTAAAATGCATTGATTGGATCACACTTACTTACTATCTTACTCAAGATGGCGCTACAGTCCAAATCGGACCTTGGCCTCCTGAGAGAAGGCTGGAGTCGGTACTCCAGCCTTAACAGAGCAAACATATTTTAGAGATTAGACTTATCATCTTAACAGCTAAGTTGTAATAATTAAAGCACTAGGCAATGAAGAGGAAAAAACAATAGAAAATATATAATAATTTGCCAAGGAAAAGTACAATAAAAAACCTTGCCTCTTTAAACTTAAGCTACATAAAACCAATTTAAAACTAGAGGATTAGATAGTAATTTACATGACTATGAGATAAGAATTATGTATGCAGAATTATAGAAGCAGAGAAAAGAAGGTGAAATGCAATATTAGTAAAAATGAATTCAATATTTGGGAATACCTAGTAAATATTACGAAAATCGTGAAAATGTATGCATTCAATTTTAACTGATAATTTTTTTGCTCCCTCCTTCCGAACGCCAATGAATGTTCGAATTTTTTCATCAAAACTGCTCCGCTAGTTGATTTGCATATACACACCGAGTTTCAACTCTCTAGCATAAGCCCTTCTATAGCTAGGAAAAACACCCGCCACTCCCGCACCGTTCTACAACCCACACAAATTTACATATTTTCCAACATTCCACTACTATAGCTCTATCTAAATAGTAAGTCTCAGTTTTAAGTCGTTATAGCCTCTCGAGATGTAAAAATGAGAACCTTCTCCTTTCCTTTCCTTTATCTTACACTGTTCTTGAGATATGTGACGTGAATTTTTCGAAAAATTCTTATCCCCCCTTTCATGCTCCACCCCTTCAAAAATGTTTACTTTCATCAAACTCTATTCGCCAACCCTTACTCACAAACCAAATTTTATTTTTCCAGTAGAATTGGTTCGTAAGATATCGTAGCCTAAACTTTTTCACCCCCGTACGTCACTTCCCCACTCAAAAATTTGATTTCGATCTATTCTTTTAGTGTACCTACAGATACTCATTAAGTTTCAATTTTGTGGGACTGTTTAGGAGATACGGATTTTAGAATGTACCCATATGGCTTTTTGGCGTTTCGGACGCATTATTTTTTCCCTTCATTATCACACCACTTAGCCCATATCGAAAATTTTTTGGCAAATGAGTCCACTACCATGTTCTATACAAATCGTAAATTTTGCTTCCCTTACTTCAAGGGAACTACCCAATCTATTCATAAAACAATTCAATTTAATAGCTTAAAGGGTTTAGGAGCTGCGAGCCTTCAAACGATTTTGCGTACACCGGTAGACGTACGGCGGACAGACGGACTGAACTTTTTTATTTACTCAACAATCTGTTCTGTGTGGGGCACCGAAATTCTTTTTGATCCGTTTTAAAAACGTTGTTTCTTCAATTTTTTTTTTATTTAATAAATTTGCATTATTTTTGATGTTATTTGCTCTTTTCAAGTTGTACTTGACCTTTTTTTTCGTTTATCACATTGTACCTCATACAAAATCTCGACCCGACTACAATTCTACCCTTATAAATCATCGATGTTTCAGAAATATCGAGTTTTTCTTATCGATATTTCAGAAACATCGAGTTTATTAACGATGTTTTGTCGACATCGATGTCGTTTATTTCAAACATCGATGTTTTGAGGTCGACGTAACGGCTTGCTTGGGTTTACCTCTCCTAGCAAAAAGTTAAGCTTCACTTTTATTTGGATTAACGTTGATTCTCCAGGGCTTAGCCCAGTTTTTCCTTTTGCTTGGACCGTTCTGCAAGCAAACTTTAACTGGACTCCATGAGCTCCACAGGAAAACTGACGCGCTCCTTTCCCCTAGGTGAAAAACTATCTATGGTCTACTCCAAAAAAGGTTTACATTACATTTGGCAAACCTAATTAAATTCCTTTCCGATACACATTTAACGCCATAATTTGGAAAAAGGGCAACGAATTGAGCACGAATTAATTCTCAACTAAATAATTACAAAAGGCAAATTAAAATTGTGTGTCTTAATATCGAAATAACATTCGTAGAAAGAACGTAAAAATTTTATGAACTTCTCTCGTTCAAGCAGTCATACATTTCCCACTGGGTAAGAAACAATAATTTATAACCAACATGCAACATTGCGTCCCACTTTGTAGATTCCAATGTATCCAACGGGCAACAGAAATTCCGTTGAAATTAAAAAAAAAAAAGTCCCGAAAATGCTTAGTTTTACTCTTTGCAAATTGATTTGGTAGCCCTGATAAGGGCTGATTTGTTTTTTGTAATTGAATACAATTTTCAATTGTACTCCAAATCGAAAGCAGAAGAAAATCTACTTCTTGGCTGCAGCTTTCTTCGGAGCTGCCTTCTTTACTGGTCCGGAAGCCTTCTTCGGTTTTGGTGCCTTGGTCTTGACGATTTTTGAGGCGGTCTTCGAAGTTTTGGTCGTCTTTTGCTTTGGGCTCTTTGCTGCCTTTACAGTTCCAGACTTCTTGGCCGCTTTGGCGGTAGCAGCGGATGCTCTCTTCTTTGTTGCTCCAGCAGCAGCGGCGGGTTTCTTGGCGGCAGCAGCTTTCTTTGCTGGTTTAGCAGCGGCAGGCTTCTTGGCAACTTTCTTTTCACCGGTGACGGGCTTCTTGGCTACTTTAGCCTTCTTCTCGGCCGCTGGCAACTTGAACGAACCAGAAGCACCCTTGCCCTTGGTTTGAATCAATTTTCCTCCAATGACGGCGGATTTCAAGTACTTCTTTATGAACGGAGCGAGCTTCTCAACGTCGACCTTGTAGTTGGCGGCCAAGTACTTCTTGATAGCGGGCAACGACGAACCGCCACGTTCCTTCAAAGTACCGATCGCACTGTTTACCATCGATGCAGTTGGTGGATGAGTTGGCTTCGATTTTGGTTTCTTTGGGCTGGCTGCTGCGGCTTTCTTGCCTGCCTTCTTTGAGACGTTGGGGCTAGCGGCTGCGACTACGGGAGCTGATTCTTCGGCCATTTTCACTTTTGGATAAATTTTACGAAATTTTAAGATAACTTTTACTTTGCTTGAAAGAGCAGACGAGTAATTTTTTAAGATACCAAACCAACTTCAGTTCATGAGGTAGTCGATTTCATGAGAATCTAGAAGTACGGCGCTCGCCATTTTCGCATTCCTTTTGAAATTGTCGAAGAACGATGGACAGAGTTTGTTAACTTTTAGCGACAATTTCTAGTTTATGAAAACGTCTAGCAATATTTTACCATAAGATATTACAATCTAGACATAATAATTAACTTTCATCGTAAAGCAATATTTGGGAGTTGATTCAAGATAAGAAATTACAGAGTGATTTCGGACTGGGATCTGTTCCTAATCTCATCAACTATTTTATTGTTTTAGTCATATTTTTGTTAATAACAAAACAATTTCAAAAATTTATAACTTTTTAGATACTTCGATACCTTAGCTTTGCTAATCACATTAGTTTTTAATTTTCCTTACTCTAGGAAAAGCGTGAAAAATGTTCAAACTTGAACCTTCTGCATCGAAAATGATACAAATTTCGGGCATCGCAATACTTTCACCGATTCTTTTATTTAGTTTTAAATTTTGAAAAATGATAAAATTCTTACAGCATATCTTCCCGAACATAAAGATATACTCAAATTAAGCTATAATTCACAAAAGCATTACTTGGAAGCATTTACCAAGTCTTTGGACCACCCAAAGTGCATATCGCATAGTCACAACAACTGCGTCACAGAATTGCACTATCGGTACACGCTGGCTGGGACTAAGGAAATTTAATTTCAATAATTAGGGAAAGAAATAAGTTCAATTCAGGCGAGCATTTTGAATCCTGGCCTTCTAATTTAAGAACTCATTTATTCAACTCCAATTGCGTTCTATTCGAGCTAAAGACGCACGTATGTAGATGTGGTTAATACCACACAATTCATTGCTCACATTTTTGCTATTAAATAGGTATTACTGTGAATTTACTTTTGAGTTTAAGAAAGCCTTGTTAGTTTGACAACAATATGCTTGCAATTTACTTTTATGGAGATGTTAAAGCTCCATAAAAGTACGAGTCTGGCTGAGAACAATTTAAGCAAACATTTTGGTGATCGTTCACGAAAAGGAAGACCAGTAACAGACACCGAACTTACTAGGCTTACAATAACGAACTCAGCACAACATGCCAAGGATTCAGACGACCGTCGCACAATGGGGCGTTTGCACGATCTAGCTGGCCAAAATTATTTATATTATCAATTCATCTTAAAATAAGGTATTATTTAGTTATTATTCAGTAATAATAATATTGGAACATATTTTCTCGAAAAAAATTTTTTTGTGAAAAATGAATATATAATTTTTTATTTTAATGTTTTCACATCACATTTTTAACTGAAAATACTATTATATAATAGTTTTCCGGGTGAGATACCATTTGATTTATTTTTTTCGTAACGTTTCGGACTCAAGTGACATTTGCGCAAGGCCTTTACCAAGGATTGAGTTCTTTATCCTTGCTAAAGGAATATTCAAAATACAAATATTTCGAATTTCCGCTATCAACAGCAGGAAATTTTTTTTACTACTTAAGAATGAATATTTGACCTTTATATTGCCACTTAAATTTTGACGGAAGCGTGCGGACTTATATAACTTTTTCAATTTTGAAAATGTAACTTTTCCAAAAAATAGATCTCAAATTATACTAAAATTTAAAACTATCTAGTTCAAAAACTATATATCCTTGAAAAACCATAAATGGTAAAAATGAAATACATACCTAATTCAATATCCATTTTTCAAAATTTCTTAATTTTACTTTAAACTCACGAAAAAGTTATGTGATCACAGTTAGTTAGTTAAGCCTACGGCTTTTATAGTAAAGTCAGGTAAAAAAAAACCCTTCTTGAAACTCCCTAATTGGTTAAGACAATTAGGACATAAAATGCTGGTTAACATTTGCATGTTTAAAAAACTGAATTTTGGCCAGCTAGATCGGGCAAACGCCCCACTGTGCGTCGGTTCGTTCGTCCGTCCGTCCGTCCATCAGTCGGTCTGTCTGTCCGTTAGCACGATAACTTGAGAACGCCTTGACCTAGGATCTTAAAATATTGAATCTGGATGTCTGGTTGAATTTGTAAGGCTAAGTTCGTTAACGGGCAAAATCGTCCTGCTCCTTCGGGTAGCTGCCATATAAAATGTCCTTAAAACATGTGTTCAAGAATATTGGCCGATGACTTCATAAGGATTTCAGCTACGACTTAGAAATTTTGTATGTGTTAATTTTCCAACAGTTGGAGCTAAATGTATGATAATGAAGAAAACCCTATTAGTCCTTCGTATAGCTGCCATACAAACATGCTTTCAAAATGTCTTCACTTAATTATGAAACTCACTATAACTCAATTAATTTTTTTGCTACGAATTTGAAAATTTGTATAAATAAGTTTTGAGTAAAGACAAAGTTCAAGTTTACTAGTGAACGGAATCCTTTAATTCCTTCTGGTAGGTGCCATACAGAATATCCTTAAAACACTTGTTCAAGAATATATGCCGATAACTTCATAAGGATTTAAGCTACGATTTTGAAATTTTGTATTTGTTAATTTTTCAATATTTGGAGCTAAATATATGATTTTAAAGAAAATCCTATTAGTCCTTCGAGTGGCTGCCATACAAATATCCTGTTAAAATATCTTCATTCAATTCCCGAACGCGAATGCTATATGTTTTGAAATCTGTTTAATTGCATTATTTTTCTTATACTATTCTTCAATGTTATTACCTTCTTATTAGAAGGCGATTTAAATGGATCCGCACTTACCTTTCGAAGATATTAATCTTTCCATCGCCGACAAATTTCAGTGCGTGAAGTGTTGTATTTTGTGAAAATTCTCTAGCATTTTCCCAAAACGACGCTTTTGCGTATTCAATGGTACGAGAATTGATCCGTTTGCGCTGAATACCTTTGACGAATCGTCGTACGTTTTGCACTGAAAATTATCAATTTTAATTTTATATTTTTTGTTTCAATGCTAAATATTTAAGTTTTACAGTCTTTTGTGAAAATGTACCTCTATGGAGTTTTTGCCCATTTCGGGGTGGTGCGTTGTTTGCCTTTATGTCGAAATCATATGCGTCCATTTTCAAGAAATACTGAAACTTAATTGAATCGAAAGCGATAGGGCCATTTATCATTTAGTTAAATAAAAATTCTACTTAAAGGATGCGTTTTTTGTTGGCATAGTTAATTACACATTTTAGTAAATAGGCCTGAATTAATTAAAGTGATTGGGTGCATGCGTTAATATTGTGATAGAAGCAACAAAACTGGTCAACTGTTGGATCCATTAGATATAAGGGTAATCCTAAATTACACTTTTTAAAATCTAGCATATGATTACAGAAATGGGGTTGGAAGTAGAGTCAATAGGCAAACGTTATGCACACGCTTCTTGCATGTTTTGTAGTTGGAGAAAATTAGTTTTAAAACTCTATGGGGGATATTCAACCTTCACTATCAAAATCAATGGTGCGACAGCTAAAGAACAGTAACAACGATCCGCACCGACATATTAGAGCTAGTTCGATGGGTAGCTATAGATTGAATTAGTATAAAGAAAAACCTATGCATTTACCGTATAAAAATCGATAGTCCTACAAATACTTTATTATTCAAAAATGATAAAAAGAAAAAATTTACTCTCCAACAAATATTTTTTTAAAAAATTTTAGAGTATTTTTTCAACATTAAATAAAAGGTGCTGGAGACTTCCTTTCAAATCCGCAAGCAGATTAAAAAAAAATTTGCGGCCAGAGAGAGGCAAAAGAAAAACCTCAAATTTTAAATTTTTCCACGTTTTGGCCATTGCCTTTCTTTTCAGCTTCTCTTTTGTTTAAGGTATTACTTGCAAAAATCAGAAAAATTTACGCTTTAAAAAAAAAAAAAATTTAGTTTTTTTAAAAAATTTAGGGAAATTATTTCAAAATTTTCTAATTTTGACAAGCAACTCACTCCTTAAGTTTTTAAACTTTTTTTTTTGTATTTTTTTAAATGAATGTATAACATTGCAAGAATGTTGTGTCAAAATTTCAAGTCGATAGGAGCAAAATTAACGGAGTTATGAGTAGTTTAGAGGTGTACGCAGTCGTATGTGACGCTTAGTGTGCAAAATATTAAAGGGTTTTTCTGAAACTTACGTTGTAACTCCAAATTTATTGCACCAATTCTTTTGATTTTTTTTTACTATTTCTACACATAAACCACCAGGTAGTGACGTCGAGATTTTTTTAATTTTACAATTATTTTTTATTTTACAATGAAAAACTTAACGATTTTTTTTAGCAAATATCGCGGTTTTGTCTTCCATGTGCTACCAAAAATGGAAAAATCGGTTAAAAAAACTCGACGTCATTACCTCGAGAAACATCTCACTTAATAAACGCAATTAGATTTTTTTGTTTCGCATGATCTAGTCACAAGATGTAGCGTACACCGCAAAATAACCTTTTTTTGATACGCCTGCGGGGATTTGCTGCGAACGCCTTATTTATAAATATTTTGAAATGAAAATTTTGGAAAATGTAGTTCAGATGTTGTATTATTATATATAAATAAAATAAAACAATCCTGCATTACCGGTATCGTCTATTAACCTTACCCCGCCCTTAAATAAAAGATGCTGGCACCAGGTCAAATACAAAAGCAGTTTTAAAAAAAATCTAAATTTGCGGCGGAAGTAGAGTCGCAAATTTTGATTGCTTTTTTCAATCTAAAGTTTTTGGCCACAATTTTATCCGATTTCAATTTAATTTGAGCATCTGTTATGCTTATATTTCATTTATGGTGCATCACTTGCAAAAATCTAAAATTTTGACTTTTCAAAAAAATACCAAATTTTCGATTGTTTTTTTTTCGACGCTCTTGGCTCTAATTTTGATTCGATTTCAATTTAGTTTGGATTTTTGAGCATGTGTCGAACTCCCCTTTCATTTGGAGTGTGTGTGTCACTTGCGAAAATCTAAAATTTTGACTTAAAAAAAACGACATGTAACATTTTGCTAAATTTTAGGGTCATTTTTCCAAATTCTCTCACGGTTGTCCGATTTTGACAAGTTACTACTTAAATTCAAGGTTCGGGTATCTTCTTTTTAAATCCACAAACAGATCTTAAAAATTTCAAAGTTTGCGGTCAGGAGAGGCAAAAAAGAGTCTCAAATTTAGAATTTTTTAGCACGTTTTTGAACACCATCAACCCATTTTTTATCCGATTTTAGTATTGTATTAAATTTTGAGCAGCTGTTGAGCTCTCGCTTCATTGGTGCCGTCTCTTGTAGAATTAAAAAAAACAACTTTTTTTTTTCATAATTAGGACATCTTGGAAGGCTCTTTGAGTATATTTTTAAAATCTCCTGACTATGACAGGGATGGCAGGTTAAAAAAAATTCTATGGTCAGATGTGCTAAGATGAAGTGGCAAATTTTTACTCGCCTTTGGGAACCATTCTCTCGGTTTTTAATTAATCTAATTAATTTAACTCAACTTAGTGCTTCCGCTCCATAGCTGATTAGCGTGCAATTTATTTAATGTTGTAGTCCTCAAATGATTGACAAATTAATCAAAATTCGTTATTTTCCATATGGACATAAAATCAATTTCCGTAATAAAGCCTTATGAATGTCAGTTGTCACGATTCTTTCAAACCTTTCGTTTTATCTTTTTCATATTCCATTCAGAAAGATAATGTAGTTTTGGAGTGATTTAGGATACTTTTTTTAGTACGAAAAAGGGCAAACGAATTGACATCGGTCGGACGGAGCGTCTTATATTATAAAAGTTTGTCCAAAATGAATCCTATTAAACCTCAAATTAATAAAATTAAAAGAGCTTACTCTAATAATAAAATTAGTGAGTATTTCTAAAAGACAATAAATTTTGAGTTGATCTTTTTTGATTTTACAAATCCTATGTTAGTTACGTATATATAATACTGTTCAAATCGTTGAAGAAATTACGAGCCGAAATTCGAGGATTCTTGATCTGATCCTACCAAAAATTGTTATTATTTTTTAAATAGATTTTTGGGATCGACCTGAAATATTGTATTTTCAGATTTAAAAAAAAAATCATACAAAAATGTCCGTCTGTCCGCCTTATATGTCCGTTGAAAAATGTAAGTTAAGTTATTTGGTATATAGACTGGTTGACCCCTTTAAGTAGTGCTACTTTTGGCGGTGGGTGCTGCGGATGAAAACTTTTGGTTTCTCTATCTCAGGAACCGGTTATGCTCGAAAGTTGAAACTAGAATTCTATTTCTACTCAGGTGGTTACTAGGAATCAGGTGCTTTTTCATATTAAATAGTAATGCATGTCAATTTAAATGGTAGTTCAGAGGTGTTTGTTCTACAAAACGGAAGGATATCAATGATTGATAAAATTAATCACAAACTTGCTATTTCTAACCTTATCTTGTAGTTTTACCCATTTATTCGACACAAAATGCTGAAAACGATGGCATCGTCGCAAAACCAACAATTTATGAGGCCCTAAAAGAATTTCTTAAAAACTCTTCGTTGCATGGATTGAAATTTATCGGAGACGGCAAGATATCGATTTATGAAAGGTTTGCCTTGTAAATTGTTCAAATTTCTAGAAAATTTAATTCGTCCACTTTTAGAGGATTTTTCCTGATCTCGTTTATTATTGCGTTGTCGCTTGCCTTGCATTATATTTGGCTAGTTTATGGCGAATGGGTTGCAACTCCCGTCATAATCGGTACGAATCCCGACTCAACTTATATCAACGAGATACCATTTCCGGCGATAACTATTTGCAATATGAATCAGGCGATCGCCAGTAAAGTCAAAGATATCAAAAAGTGAGTAGAAAAGTGATTCTGGATTTTTCTAGAAGAATTAAATTTTAGAGGTTCGGTCGAATACACCATGCTGCGAACATTGTGCGGACGAAATCCTGAAATTGGCGATCAACTTATAAATGACACACGAGACTGGTCGATCTTTCAGAAGTTTATCATCAACGTGGCACAACCTTGCGATAAAATGTTTGTGTCGTGTCGCTATGGTGCGGTCGATTTAAATTGTTCTCATCTTTTTCGTCAGGTGATTACCGACGAAGGAGTCTGTTGTGTTTTCAACTTAATCGATAAGAAGTTTATGTATAGAAATCCCAGGTAAAATGAAAAACATTTGGTCAATTTTTTGTTTACGGGTTTCTTTATTTTCAGTGCAGTAGATCCTTGGGATCAATTTAATCCGCCAAATATAACTGCGGTGGACTGGTCCCCAGAAGATGGCTACGAAAGAAACTTGCCACGACGATTTTATCCCCGTCCTACAGCAGGTATTTTTTATTTTATTATATTTAAATAATAAAGTATTATTCTCGACCTAAAATTTAACTACGCTCTCAGCATTAAACACATGCCGGACTTAGACAAAAAAATAATATAGTTGCGACCAGACTGACCTTTCATTTGTAAGACTGAAGAGAGACCTTTCATACCGCGGTAAAATCATAATTTAAATGCAGGATTTTTTTAAACCATATCAACTAGCCAAAAGGATAGATGAAAGTAGAGGTCATGATCTTTAGACAGCACATTGTTCCTGGCGTACCTAATTTTAGTAGAGCTATTTTTTTAACACTTTTCCTCGGTCACTGCATCTTATTATTAAAATCAATCAAGAAAATTTTAACATAAAGGATAAATGGTAAAATAAATCCATTTTATTCGGATTTTCTGCTAAACATTTTTTGTTTCATCTATATTTACACCTCCTCACCAGCTGATGGACTTTGTAACTAGTGCTTAAGTATAGCTGTATATATTTAAATGCCTTTTATAAAAAAAATACACCTCCAATGCCTAATTGAACTCGGAAATAAAAACAGAGTTTAGCTCATTTATGGTGCTTTTACACGAGCGATTAAAATTGCTCAATTTGCAGCAATTCCAGACAATTTTGACGTCACGAAAACATACAGCAACTTTCAGCAACATCGGCAATTGACAATATGGAGAAATTGTTGGTCAATTCGTTGCTCAGCAGTGACTAGCGATACGGAGCAATACTCAGCAATTTAGCAATGACACCATACACGGACAACTTTGTATATGAACAACACGAAAGTTAATTTGAAAAACAAATCTAACACTTAAAATAAAACTTGAAATGTTTGAATTCTAATCCGTTATTACACGAAACTTGACAAATAAAACCAAAACTTGACAACTGAATCATCGAACGAGAACAATTGCTCGGAATTTTCCAAATTAGTGGAAATACAGCAACTCTATGGCGAGGAATTGCAGTAATATATGAAAGCATTGCCAAATTGCTGCAATATTGTCACAACTAGCACGATGTTGCCCGGTATTGCTGCATTAATCGCTCAACTAGTTTTGGCAACAGTCGCCGGGCAATTAATTGCTGGAAAAATTGTTCGTGTACGGGCTCCATTAGATTCCGGGTCATAACGGCTATGAATGTAACGAAATGGCCGACTTAATGGCTAGGAAAGGTTGTGAAGCTGACTTCATTGGACCATACCTAATTTGTGGGATACCATTACGCACAGACAGAATGAACATCCGCATGTGGCAAAAATCCTGCCATTCACTCAAAATTGTTTATGCCAAAGCATGATCTTCGCAATATACTAAGCTTCATTGAAAGCGTATGGATTGAAGAGGAGTCGTAACCAATCCAGGACATAGACCCAACTGTGACTTCAGTGACCGAGGTTAACTACTCCTATATCCAATCTATCTATCTATATTTATACTCTGTCTAAAGAGCGTTAAACTTCCAAAATTAACGCGTATTTTTGTGTGGAGCAATATTTTAAAAATTTGAAATTTTAGCATATCCATGCTCTCACTCTAATTATTATACTTCTTATCTCAGTTTCTAATAGTGAAATTTAGAAATTTGAAAATTAGCTGTAGTTACGCTAAGGGTTCTCTGGAATTTCAAGTAAAACACAATTCGTTTAAAACCGATAGAAATAATAACGTTTTATTATTCGCATTCAATAACCGCACTTCTGGTAACGCAGCCCGATTTATATCAAGAATCGCAAAAGTTGTGACCTTACCATCGCCGATTCTTTTGAAAATTTGTGCACTTGAAAAATTAATGAAAAAAAAACTATAATTTCCATCTTTTTTTTATCTCATTTTTTTTTGTTAGTTATAGTATGTTAAAATTTTCACAAAAATGGTGTCCAAGTCCTCTTTGAAAATTCATATCTCTATTAGTTTTTATCATAGAATAATAAAATAGGACTTATTTTAAAGGGGAAGGTTGTCGCAAAATAAGAAAAATACAAATCAAATTTACCCTTAAATTTTTTTTCCATGGATAACGATTTTGTTCCTTTATCCTTGAATATCCAACCTTCCCCTTTAAGATAAGTCCTATTTTATTATTCTATGATAAAAACTAACAGAGATATGAATTTTCAAAGAGGACTTGGACACCATTTTTGTGAAAACTTTAACATACTATAACTAACAAAAAAAAAATGAGATAGAAAAAAAAATGGAAATTATAGTTTTTTTTCACTAATTCTTCAGGTGCACAAATTTTCAAAAGAATCGGTCACAACTTTTGCGATTCTTGGTGGAATGACTCAAATACAACTTGATTACTGCAACCAATTCAAAGCAACTTTTGCGATTCTTGGTGGAATGACTCAAATACAACTTGATTACTGCAACCAATTCAAAGCAACTTACAAATGCTTTTGCGTAGAACTGACTAGTAGAAACTGAGTTTGACTGGAAACTTTGTCGTACTTAGATATGTACTGCATGTGTTGAGTCAACAGCTTTCTGGAATAATGAGTTGTATGTGGGGAACTCGCTATTCGGGAATAGTCAGAGATTTCCATACTGTTCTGAGTGTAGGATGGTACTTGAAGGTTGTTTGGTTCATTAATGAATGATGTCAATGTTAGCAATTGAGTTGTACGGGTTTCCAGGGTAAGGATGTAACAATATCTATTATTTTTCATACAGGAGTCGGAATTGCAATGGGTCTGAGCATTGTTTTGGATGCGCAAACTGAGGAGTACTACTGCTCGACGACTAATGGAGCTGGCTTTAAGGTACACCTATCCCGAAGAATCATAAAGTTACAAGTTCCGAATATCCCATATCTTTCAGGCCCTTCTGCACAATCCAGCTGAAATTCCGGACATTGCAAACTACGGGTTTGCCCTGCAGGTCGGTCACGAAACTCAAGTTGTTATCAGCGCCGATATAGCGGATGCTTCGTATCTCTTAAGGAACATAAATCGCAAATATCGTCAATGCGTTTTCTCGGACGAAGCGTACTTGTCGCACTATGCCACCTACACCAGGCGCAATTGCGAACTCGAATGTGAAGCCAAGCTCCATGAGGATCGTTGCAATTGCGTACAGTACTACATGCCGCACATCTCGCCGATTGTCAACGTATGCGGTCTGCCCGATATCAAGTGCTCCGAAAGCGTTCGATATCATCGACATGAAACCAATTCCGAGAGTTTTTCCTGTAGTTTGGAATGTGTTCCGGCATGTTTCGAACTGAAGTTTAACACCGATTCGTACTCATCGCATCTATCGCATAATCACTTTCTGATTAAGGACAAGACAATTCAGAATATGTCGGAACAATACACCGTATCAAACATAGCCAATGTCCACTTCTTCTACGTCGAAAGATCGTTTCGTAGTAGCACCAAACAGCAGTTTGTTGGGTTGACGGAATTTCTATGTACGACTGAATTAGATAGTTTTGACAAATCACGGTTTTAACCACAAACATACATTTTAGCTGACATGGGAGGACTGGTGGGTTGGTTTCTTGGATTTGGTGTTCTATCAATTGCGGAAATTATCTACTATGTATTTATGCGACCGCATTTTGCATCCAGAAGATACAGGACGTATATAGGCGGGAACAAGGCGACAGTTTCCAAGCATTTGGTAAGAAGCAATCCTTAATGGTGTTACTAATTTAAAACCAAGCTATGTTGTTGCAGATTCTATCGACCGCAAATTATCACGAAATTAAAGCTAAACAAAAATTTATGGAACGCAGGTTTAGAAATAGATCTTATCGCTCACCCCACTAATTTTGAAGCTTTTGGAAAATAAATATGAAATTAAATTATTATTATACCATTACCTAAATATTATAGTACCTACAGCATTATGAACATATTGAGATTTTTATTTTTATTTTTTTATGGCGAATCAACTGAACTACAAGCAAGCAAGGATATGAACTGGACAACTTATAGTATCATACCAATAAGCGGGGAACAAATTAAACCTTCTTTTCTACACATTTTCTTCTGATATCTCAAATTTATTTAGGGCTTTCGATTAAAACCCTACGTTGGGCTCCAGTTATTACCATCTTAAGCCCAAATCGACTATTGGAAAGGAAATAGACGAAAAGATGATTAGATAACTTGTTTCAGTTGAAGTTACTTTATTATTGGGCACCTTATTGACTTTTCGTTTGTGTTATATTAAATTGCCGAAGAACTAAATGGACTTTCCCCAGCGGTATTCAAAAATGACACCGGATTGACTTTGCTTCCCCATATTGTGCGTCCAATTATCTTTTAGTAGGGCGTGATAATAAAATGACCCATAGGAATTGAGTTTACTCACTGACATATGAAAAAGACCCATGTTGGGCGCTGAAATAACTTTTCAATTGTAGTATAGAACAAAAATCTGCCAACAATCTGGGCGTAACTTTATTATTTTTCCGACAGAAGTTAGGAACGCGTTCAATTCTGAAATGCGGTGTAGGTTACTATGTGACTGAAAACCTATCAAAAAGTACAAGCCCGTGGAAGTGAAAATCTGATCGGATCTGAGAGATATGGAATAATTTATGAAAAAGTACACGTTCAGTTTACACCCCCTTAGGGGTAAATTTTCAAAAAATCTTGAAAACGCTTTCTAGGTATTCATATGAAGAATCCGTAGAATAAAAGTGAATTCAATATTTTGGAAGACCTAGTAGATATGACGAAAATCGTGAAAATATATGCATTCTTTTTTCACTAAACATTTTTTTTGCCCCCACTTCGAAACGCCAATGGATATTCGAAATTTTTTTTCATCCAAATTACATTTCTAGTTGATTTACATATACACACCGAGTTTCAACTTTCTAGCATAAGCCATTCCATAGTTAGGGAGGAAAAATTATTTTCCCCCCACTCCCACACCCCTTCACCCATATCAACAATTTTTTTTTGCAAATGGGTCCACTATCGAAGTTCTATGGAAATTCCAAGTAAGCGGTTGCTGAGATCTAGAAACCAAAATTTTTCGTCTAAAACCCTCCCCTCTCCTCCCCCCTCACACCCGCACCGCCCTAAAAGATACCAGTCGTAGAGGTTTACCCAACCTACCCACCATAAAAGTTTCACGATAATACCTCAACGGGCTTGTGAGCTACGCGCCCTCAAACTATTTTTGCGTACGGCGTACGGCGTACAGACGGACATTATTTTTTTTATTGCTTTTTCGGGGTCTACTAGTCCTAAAACGTGAAAATACAAAATTTCAGGGTAGCAAATTTTTTTGAAATTTCAGGTCGATCACAATACTTTATTATGAAATAATAAAGTAATAAACCTAATGTTTAGCCTTCGTTTTACTTTTTTATACCAATAATACGGTTTTGCTCAAAACTTTTATTTTTACGTTTCATGAATAGTAGACACGAACAAAGTGTCCGTCGTATGCCGTTCGTTTGCCGGTGTACGCAAAATTGTCTGAAGTCTCGTAGCACTCAAACTCTTTGACCTAATTAGTTGAAATTTTCCATGGGTAGACTAACTAATCCTCTTTAAGTGTACACCTTTTGAGCGGTGGGGTTGTGAGGAAAGCGTTTTAGACGGAAAATTTTGTTTTCTAGATCTCAGTAACAGCTTATGCTAGGAAGCAGAAACTTGGAAATTATATAGAGCTTCAATAGCAGACCAATATGCCAAAAAAAATGCCGGCATGGGTGAAGGAGTGGAGGGAGAAATAATACGTCCGAAACGCTAAAAAGCCGAAATTGAGACATTGGTTATTTCTATTTTAAATGTTTTTATTTTAAGAACAAAATTAACTTTCCTAGAAAAGTTATAATCTCGTAACAACTGATGATATACTCTGACTTTGACCGCTCCCGAACTTCGACCCGAAAAATAATAAAGTTCCGCCAGACCAATTTTAGATTTTTAAATTGGTGAAAGTGATAGTTCCAAATTAGGAGTCGAGTCCCAGGCTCATGATTCCACTGGGCTGTGGCTCAAATAACCACTTTATCAAGAACCAGAAACCAAAATCAATTTTATATCTCATTGGCCCCAAGATGCAGGAATTCGTGAAAATATGTTCCACCTTTTATTCCTCAAAGGCTTGAATAGGAAAAATGCTGGATTCAGTTACTACAGTTACACTGATTTCACATCTCATCAGATCTGAGAGGCATTTGTGAGCATAATAAATGTATTAACTTAAGGCCTTACATACGTCTAGAATTTTCAAAAAATTGAATTTCTTTCTTTACTAGTTTGTTGTTGTCTATATTATAGTTTTAGGCTTATTTCTGTGAAAGTCTATTGCAAAAATTCCCACGAAGCCGAAATGGGAGATTAAACGTAAGCTTACAAAACAAATAAAAAAATTCATAAAGTTCTTGCTTTGGCCGCTTGCGACTTCGAGCAAAACCAACAACTTTAAATGCGTTTTTCTTGAAACTACTTTTTCCGCCACGGTCGGTGTGATAACTCATACAGTTTTAAATATTTTAGGATGCGATTTTTTTTTAAATACTTGAAATCGTTTTCTCTATAGTCCGTCGAGCTGGATTTTTTTTTATTTTGACTAGATTTTGACTAGAAAATTTTATAAAAATGAATAAAGAGTCAAATTTATGACGTAAAATGAATATTTTTTTTAAACCTCGTTAAATTGCTAAATTTTTCGAAATTCAAAATTCCGGCTCGACAGACTATAACTACAACTTTACTTTACAAGAACTTTTTTAAATTTTCGGATCGATTAACATTTACTGGAGATATGATACCGACCATGCAGTAGCTTTTTTTCTTTCTATATACTATAGCAATTTGTGTAAAAATAAGGTGAAATAAAATTTGTTATAAGGTTTAAATACCAATAAACAATGTGTACTATTTATTTCTATTAATTTCTATTGTTATCCCTACTATTTTCTTTTAGCGCATTTTTGACGCTGCGAGACGTATGTAAGGCCTTAAGCAGGACTGTCGTTTCCATGGCTGTAAGCAGTACTACAAAAGTCTCAAGCCTCCCAAACATTACAAAGATTCAGTCGAAATAAAATTCCATTTGAAATCCATTTTTCAAAACAATTTTCTTTTTATTAATCTTTTTATTGTTTTACCGTATCCACTAAATATAATATAACTTTCCGTTGTAATTCGATTTATTTCTGGTTTTTCTCTCCTATGAATTCGCTTGTTGTTGTTATTACATTGTTCCTATTTTAAGATATCTTTTATTACATTAATGTTATTATTTAGTAAATAAAATACTTCAAAATAATTAGACTTGTAATAATAATAATAATAATAATTAGTAGATAGTTAACATATTATTTTGTTTGCTTAGATGATTTTTTGTTTGTTGGTTTTGTTTTGTACAGACATAAATAATTTTCATTTTTTATGTATATTATATACATTTAATGAAGGTATGTATGAAAAAACATTAGAGTACAGTGTATAATAAATATTTTTTGTTCAAAAGAAGGAAGGAATTATGTCTTTGTGTGTATGTGTTTTTGTTTGTTTCTTTTGTTTTTGGTAATTATCCAAAATATTTGGAATAAATGAGGTAAGATTTTTCATGTTTCTCGTTCGTTTGAGATAACATTTTATGTTTTTATTTAGTAAAATTTAAGAAAGATTTTTCTAGAAGTTTAGAGCAAATGGAAAAATAATAATTGAAAAGAAAATGAATAAAATAAAACACCAGTAGAAACCATCGTCATAAAATGATATGATGTAGATTTTATGTGCACTCACTCTGATTGTAAGGTAGAACCGAATTTTTGAATCGGATGGATCCATGCGATAGCATGAATTTGCACATGGAAATGTAGCCATCGGTTCCATCGTAAATAACATTTTTGATGGGTTCTTAGATTTATTTTCATTTTGGCCTTTCATTTCCTTTTTTATTTGTTGTATTATTATTATTATTTTCTTTTTAATATTTTGTATACTATTCATATTACCAACAACTAACGGACAAGTCCAAAATATCACGCTTATATATTTTTATCCTATAAATGAAAACAAACACAAAATGTTTTATTGCTATTTAAAACTAAAACGCTATTTCAAATGTTTAATAAAATGAAATAAGAAAAAAAACAGAATACGTTTAATATATTTTAATTTGTTGTTAATTTTCCATGTTTTTCACGATTGCTTCGAGTTTTTTTTTTTAATTTTATCTTGTTTTGTTATAGTTTTATTTTTTTTCTTCAATAAATTATTTATGTATATATATTATGTTATTTACTTTCAACTTTCTATATAGTTTTTCTTTGTTATTTCAATATTATGTATGTATGTAAAGGATTTTCATTTTTCGGTATGTATATTGTAAATATTTTTGTCTTTAATTTTATAAATATTTTGAGTTTTTGAAATATTTTTATTCTCTTTTTTTGGTTTTTTTTTATTTAATTTTCTTTTCTTTTTTTGATAACTAATTTTTCGGTGTATAATACATCAACAACAATTATTTTAAGTTTATAATTAAACGATTCATCTATTATATATGCATGAAATATTCAGTAAGTTTATTTACATGTTTATTATTATGAATATAATGTTGAAAATTTGTGTGCGACATTTAGGATTTATCGAGATAATTATATATTTTATTTAATATATAAATTTAACAGTATGTAATTTTTAATAACATGTATCAATATGAAGGCTGATCGAATAAAACGGTTTCTTTTTTTATGCTTTTACATTTACATAATATTTGTATTGATAAAATTTTCGAAGTGGATTGAACAATTTGTAGTAAATTATAAAAAAAAAACAATTTATTTTTGTATATTTATGTTTTCCAATTATTTTTTTGGATGATAATGAAATTACATACATAGTTTCATCACAGAATTTTTTGTTATTTATATTTAGTTAATTTTTTGTAAGTACATTATATTCAAAATAAAATGTGTTTTTTTCAAGCATTGCAACCGAATCATCAATAATTTTAAATTTTTAGGACAATATTATCATTACTCTGCAAAATATTTCAATTCTTTAACTTTCATTGAACTACGAGTGAGTGGTTTAAAAACAATGCTGACTGAACTAAGTTATATATAAAAAAAAAATTAGTCTGTCTGTCCGCTGTACGCATACTCATTTGAAGGTTCGTATCTCACAAACAATTTGAGCTATAATTTAAGTTTAGATAGAGTTTAAATGGTGAGTTTATGGCACCTTTTCCGGGGTTGGTGAGATGATAGACTGTTAAGACGTGTTGACGGTTCAAAATCCTTTAGTTGCGATGACTAAATGGGCTTATATATGAGGGAAGAAGACTGAGTACACATTTTTTGACGGTAGCTGTGAAGCATGGAAGGATATGAATTGCTCTACAAAATGAGGTTTTACCCAAAAAGAACTGATTAAGAAAGGATCTTGGAACTTCACCCCAAGCAACTAAAATAAATTGAAGGTTAGAGGAAGGAGGGTGAAAAAAATCATGAATTTCTTCATATTTCTTAGGTTTTCTGAATAATTGAATTCATTTTACTTTACGAGTCCTTTTCAGATCCTTGAAAACGCTTTTATGGTTTATTAAATTCAACCCTTGGAAATTATGCGGAAAATAGATCGAAACAAGAAAAATGAATGGGGGGTGAGCGTACGGGAGAGTGAAAAAAAAATTCACGAATTTTATCATATCTCTTAGGTTTTTTTGAAAAAATTGGATTAATTTTCATCTACGGGTTCTCCGCTTAAAAACTTCTTCTTTGCTGACTCCGGACCAAACGCGAAATCGTGCCGTTACTTCAAAAATTATTGAATTACGCTACGAGTTGCTTCCGCACCCACCTTACTCTCCAGACCTGGCCCCCTGCGACTTTCTCTAGTTTCCGTATTTGAAAAAATCATTGGCAGGAAAAAGATAAGGGTCATCGCTGCCACAGAGGCCCATTTTGAGGAGTTATCAAAAACGTATTATACGGAAGGGTTAAAGAAGCTGGAGCATCGTTGGGAAAAGTGTATTGAGTTACAATGAGACTATGTTGAAAAATAAATAAAAACTTTTCCAAAAATCAAGTGTTTTCTTGCCGACTTAAGTTACTTTTCGAGCACCCCTCGTATATTTGTATAAGAATTTTACTCAGCTTATCCATCTGTAACTCGCTCCTAATTTTATACATCGAAGCCATTGGTTAACGAAGGCTTGTAGTAGTAGCTCAAAAAAAATAATTGATATCAAAAATGCTTGATGTATTTGGCCAGTACCACATTTGATTATCTGGTTATAGAATTAAATTTACCCTTCACCAATTCAAACTGATAAGAATAAAAATCATATTCAAAATTTATATAGTCCAAACAATTTGAAGTGAACAGACAATTTTTACAATAACCGCAATATCTTACACCCCTAAAAAAATTGGAAACAAAATTATCTAACTAAACAAAAAGATTCACCAACTAATTTCAGTTTTAAATTTAAATTTCGTCAAATTAATGTACGATTTGTAAAAAATATAAACAGATCAAAATTGTGGAGAATTAAAATAAGAACAAAATTGTACAAAATAAAATAAATACAATAAATTTAAACAAAATTTCAAAAGATTGAATTTTCTACAACTTAGTGCATACTAATAAAAAAAAAAATAACTTCAATTTATTGTTAATTTTCAAAACCCTCATAAAAATTAGTTAAAATAAGCCACACTGAGTCTCGTCAGACATTTCAGCTTCAAACCCTCAAGAACTCAATTTTTAAACTTATTTCTGTTCAATTTGAGACTAGCTCCAAGTCAATAAGTTAGTTATTTACTTTATTAATTTATATTTTCTAATACCGTCCATTTCTGTTTAGGATGTCAAAAATTGCGATTATTAACATTGAAATTACTTTTGACCTGGCGCAGATTTGTTTTATTTTATTTCGTGACCTTGTCGGACCTAAAAAAAATTGTTTTATTTATTTATATAAAAATAATAAAGTAAAAGTAATAAAACACTACTTTGCTATAATTGTACTTACTATTCAACTATTAAATAAAGATTAAAAAAGCATTTGCTTAATATTACTAACAATATAATTTATTAATAAATTTTATTTTGGTAAGTCTTCTTCTTCACTCGTTTGTTATATTATTTATAAATTTAACTGTGTTTATGATATACATTGTATTTATTTAATCTTTTTTATTATTATATTTTATCTAATTAATTAATATTGTTATAGAACTATCTAAATTTACACAAATGTTTGTCAGTTTGCCTGTTGGTTTTTAGTCGAATGATATATTATACAGTGAAATTCCTTAATTTACAAATATGTTATCTAATTTGTAATTAAATAATGAAAAATGAATAAAAAAAAATGTTTATAGAGATAATAAATTTATGATTTTTTTGTTTTTATAAAGTAAATGGAACAATTATTTATAGAATGGATGACGTACTTACTATTTTTAATAATTTATTTTAGTAATTTAGTTTCAGTTATTTTCATTTTACTTGTATCTCTGTTTTTGTTTTGCCTGGTTCTATTCATGGAATTGCTTAAGTGGAAGGTGAGTTGCTATGGAAGGATCTCTAATCGTCCCACGTCGGGAATTTCGTTTCATCAACGAACACACTGAATCCTTCTTTTTTCACTTCGGGCTGTGGTTGTGGTGGCCGATGTTGCTGTTGTTGATTCGATTTTGTTGTCGAGCGTTGCGGCGTTTTTTGAGGTCGTTGCGGTGGTGGTTGACGATAAGATGGCGCTGATGGTTGTGGTGGTGGCGGTTGCTGAAGCCGAATTTTTGGCGTTGTGCTATTGTTGGTGGTATGACTTGGCGGATCGTTCCATGATCGATTTATATCGATCGTGTCCCAAGTATTGGACGAGTAGTGATTTGATTGTGACCAACTGTCTTCGGCCATTCGATTCTCGTAGCCATGTTGATCCCAGACGGCAGTTTGTTCGTGTTCGTTTCCCTATAAGAAAGATTGACGGTGCTCATTACTCTATTTGCTTAGTTCTATTGTTTGTAATCTGTCCTGGCTTTGAGGAAGATTGAATACAAAAGATCCATCTACGACAATTTTTAGAAACCGAGCCGAATTGAACTCATGATCGCTATCATTGTCAGTAAAAAATATACTTAAGGAATCAAAAGTAGATACTAACATGTTGCTGAACATACGTCTGATCCACTGTCAGTTCAATTTCTTCAGCGGGATTTTCCAACGTACTATGCGTTATTCCATAGTAGAAATACATGATCAATCCTAGCGTCATCCATATTGTAAATCTTACAAGAGTCAATATACTTAATTTGAAGATCAGGTATAAGTTAACGGTGATCGCTATTGCTGGAATAAATGGTAGTCCTGGTGTTAGAAACGCCAATGCATATCTGAAAAAAAAACGAGAATTTAAACTTGATCACTGCCATGAACGATGATAGTATATGGCCACTCACCTATTCTGAGGTTGTCGGGATATTATCAATAGTATCACAAGTATTCCTATCACTAAACATGTAAATATGAGACCGGCAAATGATCCGGTCCAACCGATCGCTGCCAACAGATCCAGGAAGAAAACGAATATATACAGAGCGCCCACTAGTTTTGTAACAAACATTCCTAAAGAACAAAAACAGCAAAGTATTAGTAACGACGGGCTACTAGCTTCGTAAACCGACTTACCGCTTTCATGAGTTGCGGGTCCCGGATTGACCCATGGAAACAGTCCCGGGCATAGATATGCATATTCTTGGAGCTTCCGACCTATCAAACTAACACCGATTGTATCGAAAGCCGTGGCACTTCCAGTGGGTCCTGAAGGCGCTCCATGTACACTACCGTAGAACTTATTCTCAGAACGATCCGATACTAGAAACTGATCGTCTCGTCCCAAATACCCTTCAGGACTATCGTCAATAAACGAATCATCGGAATCCGGCGACCCTCTAGTAACTCTTTTCACGGTGAAATTCTTCTTGGTGAGAACTTCGGCAGTTAGGGTTGATGGATCAGGTGTGCTTGGTGGTTGTGGTGTTCGCAATTGAGCTGGAAGCAAGTCCACCAATGAGGTACTGTGTGGCTGATATCGCAGCACTAGGACACACGTCGAGACTAACGTGTACGCAAGGAGTGTTCCGATTGACATCATTTCAACAAGGATCTCGAGCCGAACAGTGAGAGCTACTAGAGCGGCTGCGATACCACTACCGATTGTAGCTATGCCGGGAGCATTTGTCCTGTGCCATAGGTGCGATAGTTGTCTGAAATGAAATATTCTTTTATGTGATGGAAGGAAAATGCTATTGATTGGAATCTACTTGAAAATGAGTCCATCTGTGGCCATAGCGTAAATTACGCGTGGCATCGGGAACATCGATCCAAACATTGCAACAGAAAGACCTGCTGTTGCCCCAATGGCTACGAGGGCTCGACATTTCGGTGCTCCTACATAAGTCCACATCTGGATTAAAGCTGATCCTGGGTCAATGTGATCATATGGTACTGTAAGGTTGGAGAAAAAAGAATTACTTCAAGAAAAGAAAAAACAAAAGGAATTCTTTCCATTTTAATGTGGTCTAAACAATCTACAAACAATTCTTTGTTACACCTACAAAATATTCAGTGCGCAGAACGCACTTAGATATTATTGAAATAGTTGACTGTAGTACAGTACCCCACGAGTATGTCCTTAAACCACATTAATTTTTCCTTTATCAAAGAAGAAGGTGGAATGGATTCCTAACATCTGTCTTCCTGGTATATAGAGCCAAATGAACTTTAAACGAAATGTTCAACGTTATCAATCGCCTAACTCACTCTTTGTAATTCAGAAAATATTAAAAATCCTGTGCCTCATTAACACTTGGACACTCGTTCTAAACTTCCACCAAAAGAATAAATTTACATTCAAACTTTTGGTATATTTTAGGTATCACAAATGAAGTGGCACATTTAAAAAAAAAAATGATTGTTACATGCTACAATGGTAGCTCACGCAAATCTAATAGTTTCCAGTAAGAAAGCCCCGCCTTATAATATTCAACGATTTCCAGTATGAAAGCCACGGCTCTCAATATCCAACTGGGAAACTTCTATATAATTCGCTAAACATCTTCTTCCCGCTCTTCGTCGCCTCGACATCACAAACATTCAAGATACTTATATCACAGCATCCTCGAGAAAGCTCTCGACTAATAGCATGCAGTATACAAGAATGAAGAATTTGTAGTCACACAAAGTTGCATACTGCACAGTGGGCGACGATCAGTTTGTACGCGAAGTAATTGTTAAGTGATTTTGATTGAGAAGCTATGATCGAGCGTGATCGAGTAGTATATAAAATCAGTTAATGTTGCCATTTAGTCCATTTATTTGTAATGTGAATAATGAATTATTGCTTCTGTTGAGTTTAAACGAATTGTGTTTTATCGTGTTTATATACCTGCACACCCCGAGCCCCTAGATATTTGTGGCAGAGGTACTAGATACGAAGGTGGTAGTTTTTTTTTACTATTTATAGTACGGTTTGCTCTAGAAAGTTGAAACTTACTGTACATATCGCATATTTGTCTTATTATCGCACATAAACTTTATACAAACTTACCAACTAATGTAAGAACAAAACTGCTTGTAACATATGCGATTAAAACAACAAAAAGTGAGCCGACTATTGCCTTGGGGATGCTTTTCTGTGGGTTGTGAGCTTCCTCGCCGGTTGTTGCAATTATATCGAATCCGATAAAGGCGTAAAAACATGTGGCAGCACCAGTAAAAACCTGCCATTTAGAAATTAATCGATTTGTTATAATAAGTAAAGAACAATTTCTCGGTCGCAATAATAAAAACTCACCCCACTCCAGCCGTAGGGTAGAAATCCTTGATGTTCCGTCCACGTACTAGTGTCCACATAGAAAAGGCCGGCGGTCATTATAAAAACCCACGTTGCCAAATTTATTGTGTTCAGTGTGTTATTGAAGATGACCGACTTGCTGGCACCCAAAGCCAGGACGAACGTCATTAGAAGCGTTATGGTGAACGCCACGAAATCGGGTGGGCGACCTGTAAGTGAGGAAAGGACATTAAAATCATGAAACGGGCGTAAGGTGGAGACTGTACACTGAACATCGCCAATTGTCCACTACTTACCGAATATCGTGCCGACCGATGCTTCTATACTTCGTCCAATGGCACCTCCGGATAGCGAATCGAAGCTGGCACTCAGAGCACATGCACAAGCACTTGTTCCTAAAATACAGAGCAAAACAATAACAAATAAGAAAATAATGAAGAAAAATTGAATTGAGTATGTCCTGTGTATACACCGCAGCTTTCACAAGAAACCTTCCCAACAATTTCTTAATTAGATTTCGTCCTTTTAGAGGTTCTACCCACAGAGCGGTCAGTTAGAAAGTAGAATTGGGACTTATAAGTAGAAAAGCAGCTATTGTCCCTGTCCCTGACGGACACTTTTATTGATGTCTTATGCAATCTTATACTAAAGTAATAAAGGCTCCCGACTTTCCTTTTATTCCAATTTTTTTTATTATTGGCGTAGGACTGACGCAAAAGCTCGGTAATTAAATTATGTAATGACTGTTTGTTTTAGTCCTAGCTTTCAATTAGGCACGAGGTTTGTGATATTTTGGAATAAATCGATCGAGAAATAGTCGAAACAGTTGATTTCGGTCAACCCTCTCAGCCTACACATATGGCTCCTTGTTGAAACGTCTTCAGGATATACCTACAATCAAGGGGGTGTTTTGGAGAGATGATTTTTCGTGGATGAAATTACTTGGTTGAACCATGAACTTTAACTTAATTTAGTAAGAAAGACATCGCTTAGAGGCATAATTCAATTTCAAGAAATTCCTCCTCCAAGTCAGAGTTCAAGTACTTTAGCATGAAAACCTCTAACTATGTATCGAGAACGTACTACTGTGCTACCGTTGGTATTTTTTTATATCTCAGATCTAAACAAAATTTTTTTGTTGGTGTCAATGGTGTAACTTTATGGACGGAGACCCTAAGTCGAATGTCACTGTTTGTAGTGGGCTTACCCTACAATAGGCCAAACATTAAACATGTATAAATGAAGTAATGTGATGAAAATAAAGGGAAATAAAAACCACTTCGAGATATGAAGGAATTCGTGAAAACTTGATACCCTCAGGGGCGAAAATTTTGAAAATAATTTTTTGGCGAAAATCTTGAAAATAATGCCCCTTTGCGTACGTTTTAACGAATTCCGGCGTATCCCTTAGGTCTAATATGTTCTAAAATTTGCTTCTACTGTAAAGGGTTTTATAAATACCTAAAAACCATATTTGGGTTATTTGGATATTCAAGTTGAAGGAGTAAAACCCGTTATCTACGTTTTCACGAATTCCGAATAATCTCTTAGGTCTGATTAGGTATAGGTTTTTAATCTCACAGACTTTTTATATAATCGCTAAAAATCAAATCTCATCATTATTCAATATTCAACACATAAAAGGGTGTCCAACGATTGTGGATGGGATGGGATTATAAAAAAAATGGAAGGACTAAGGCCCAGTAATACTATTACATTATTAGTTAAGTAGAGCCTATAAAAGCCTTACTGCTTCTCGAACCACGACCTTAGTGGTCTTTTGTTCCTGACTCTTAACTAGTCCTTAGGCCATATCTATTGCCTTGAGAAAGGAGATAATTTTACTCAGGGGAGTCTTCAACAGGTCTTCATAGGTGAGGGTAAATCCATTTGGAATCTGCCTTCTTCACAGAAAGAAATTATAGGTAAAAATGCCTAAGTGCTTCGGCATTTAACCGTCAACTAAGGCTTTTAGGTAATATACCTAAAATAAATTAGGTAATATTACATTTTTCGTTCGAATTCACCTAATTTATTAGGTAATATTATACCATGCAGTGGCCTGATCAATTGATCAGGCCACTGCATCGCAATCACACAGAATGTATGCCGTGGTTTCACAGAATTGACATATATTTAGTGATACCTTACCGATGATCTTAAGGTGATAATTAAGGAAATAATGTCATGAAAAATATCCCATTATTACCCGTGCGTTATACCTACTTAAAGAAAGGAATTCCGAAGCTCTCCTACTCGAGAAGGTTAGAAATTTCTTTGACTGTCTAAGTCCTGCAAGTGAGTTCCAATAATCTTCCACCTGAAGATTTTCCCACTTTAAAATGCAATCCTTAATGAAGACTTTACCTACTCCACAGAATGTTTCGTGGCCTATAATTGGTGAGTTGGATCCCCGCTTAGCTAGCTGGTCAGCCGATTCGTTACCCAGAATACCCTCAAGTCCCACATCAGGGTTAGATTATTATAATGTGCCAGCTCTTTAAGAAGAGTATGACAGTCCCACACAAGCTTAGAGCTGAAACAGTAAGATTTCAGCGCTAGCAATACCGCTTGGCTATCAGATAAGATAATAACTGTAGCGCCTTTTGGTTTGAGTACTATTACATAATTTTCACTAGTGTGCATTGGTCGATTAAGGTGTGTTAAAGAAATTCAAATGAAGATTATAAAGAACCTTTCAGTGCGGTAGATCCTCCTCCTCCCTTCAATTGTAATTATTGCTCAATGTCTAAGTGATTTGATTAGCTCAACAATATAAATGTATAATTTCTTCTATACCTATGACTATACAAAAAAACAAACAAATAATAATTACATTTAATTAAACATACAGAGAAAGGTCTTCTCATAATTAATATAATGAATGACTTTTTTTTGCTATTATGCAATATTCCATCAACCCAAAGACCCTCTGATGTCAACTTATTAATACCAATGGCATGTAACTTAAAAGGCTCGCTGACCCGTACCACACGTCCAGGACTCTCTCTCTCTCATTATTTTTAAATATAACCACATCCCTGTTATGTCATGCCATATTCCATTAGGTGGCCCTCGCAAGCAATCTTTCCACCCGAACGGGCAATTCGTGACATTTATCATGTTGCTCAAGGCTCGGACCTATGCTCCGTACACATGTCAAACGGAAGTGTCCGTCTAGTCGAGTCTTCCCCAAAATTCTACCGCTCAGAAGCATTCATATTTCGATGCCTATAAGGACTTCAAGGAGCTGTCCTGCATATGTCCTAACTTCACGTCTGATTGAATCAAACGTGGGATGCAATGGGGAGGATTGGACGTACCAGGAAAATTCAGCCATTGAAGACCAAATTTACTGTCAGCTCCAAAGCCTGTTTCTGACTAACTCAAGCCAGTTGATCAAATGAAGACAGGTTAAAGTGAATTACCACGAGTACCTACCTATTAGATATTCTAAAATCATATTCCATCCTATTACAAAGGCGACAAATTCTCCAACGGTTACGTATGAGTACATGTAAGCTGAGCCTGATGTATGCGGAACTCGTACTCCAAATTCGGCATAACAGGCGCCTGTTGATTGCAAAAAAGACTCATCAGGTGAAACTACCAGGTAAATAATTAATTGGGCCAACACTTACCTGAGAATATACTTGCTATGGCAGCTATAAAAAAACTAAAAACTACACCTGGTCCAGCTATATTTTTGGCAACCATACCAGCAACTAGATACATTCCGGTACCACAACACGATCCAATGCCGAGCGATGTTAGGTCGAGTGTTGTTAAACATTTCTGGAAAGGATTGAGAATATTATAGAATTGTTATCTGTTGTTTCGACACAAGATATTGAAAAAGAGGATAAGAGAACTTACTGTGAGTTTTGGTTTTGTACTACGGGGATCATCACCTTGAAGCGTTCGTAAGTCTTTTGTTCGCACTAATTTTGAGAAGAGTGCTACTCCGGAACCACCTCCTGGCATTGGAAATGAAAGCTTCATGGTGTCTAAAAAGAAAAGAAAATGAACAATCATTTACATATGGTAAAATTCGTTGAAATGGTTGTATGCAAAATTGAATGAATACCAAAAAATCCTGAAATTAATTTATAAGTATAATAAGCTAATGGAAGTGATAACAAGGTCGTGGAAGTTAAATCCAGATCGATATTTTATCAGACCTAAGAGATATGGCGGAATTCGTGAAAATAGATACATAAATACCTACATATATACAAATTCGTTACTACCACCCAAGCGTAGAGTATAAAAAAATCCTGAATTCGATTCTTAGGCGATTATATAAAAAAACAGCGGTAGTAAAAATGAGTTCGGAATCTCGTTAGGCCTAAGGTATGTATATAGCAGAGTTCGTTACAAAGTAAAGACACCTTTTCTAAAACTTTGTTGAAAATTAAAAAAAAAATGTCCCCTTTTTCCGAGGAGTTTGAAGACATAAAATGAAGATAATAGGTCAGAAGACCTAAGACTTCTCCTTCACTTTACTACACCATCTGGAAATTTAAAATTACTTTTCTAGTAAATTTTCATGGACATAACGCCGTTAAACTTTCTAACGAAAATCATTCTTAAGATCTTTTTCCTATTAGTAACGTATGGCCAACCTCTTTTATAAATTACAAGGTTCTAACTCAAATAGTTTTTGGAACAAGAATTTTGGTTTTCTTTAAAAGTTGTTAGCACTTCACATCTATGCTCCACTGTCTCCTTCAACAATTTTATATTCAGCAGATTATTTTTCTATCAATACCGGCCATTTTTGGCCACCATGTCATAGTTCTACGTAAATTTAAAAGTTTCAACTTGATGGCAAGTTGATCTTGAGCTATGGATACCAAAATTATTTTGATTTCTCCAACCTTCACCATCGCCAAAAATTAAAGGACTTCGGCCAATTAAAGGATTACGCAAAATCAAATTAGAAAATACGTTTTAAAAAAAAAAAAACACTTTTGTATAGAAGCATTCTAGAAAATTAATCTATAGGTACCGAATTCCAACAAGCCCAGTCCGAAACGTCCTAAAAATTTATTCATACATGTATGTAACTGAAAACATGTGTATATTTTTACAACTTTTGTGAGGTAGATAGCAACAGGACTAAAGGTATTTATTTCACTAAATAACTTTTTAGGTTTATAAATTTTATGATGCGAGTGCTGTTTGAATTTGTATCTTTTCAAAAAGAGAACAGTTAGGATAAAGACAAGTAAAAAACTTCAGAAAACAAAGAACAATCTGGACTAAAGTGTAATTCTTTCGATGAATACAAAAATACAAATTTCTCTCTTCTACTTCCTTATCTGAAGTTTGCCCATCCTCTATTCAAAAGTAATTTCTTTTGATTAAAAGACAGAAATGTTTGGTAGTTTTCTCCAAAAAAAAAGTCAACCTTTATTGCAAATGAGATGCCTTAATTATACCATCTCCCGTGGTAAAACGAGGTGGAATACCTTTCGCTTTGAAAAGGACGAAACTCTCAACTTCTGCGGTTTCAACACTTTGAAACGTGAGCAGTCTAACGAGTCTGCCGTTTTGGACCGGTAGTGCTGCCTTCCACCTAAAGTCCAGAATTCTAACTATTACCATATCCAATACGGTAGAATAGTTCGCCTAGTGAACGACTGGCGGCAGTTTTTAAATTGACCCTAATGGATATAAGCAGTTGATGGTACGTGCTATCCATTTGGCATTCAGCATTCAGTTGCTAAGCCGACAGACATTACAATTGAATGTTGAAGACTCCAGTCACGTAGAATCGTAAAATTCATTTCGAGGATGCCCCGTTTACACGAGGCGTTATCATTCATTTGGCTTACCCTCTATTATGAGGGGTTGATCTGTGACTCTTTGCCTGACTACGCGCTATACTCGTATGGCAGCCCTATTATATTACACGCATCATTCGTATTTCCCCCAGACCCACGTAGCCATCCATCATGGACCCGAATCTGTCCACCCACATAAGTGTACATAATGTCGGTTTCATACGAACGTAAATCGATTTCCGTGACATGTGACAAGGTGTAGATTAAATTTATGTATCTCTCGTTTCTTACGAATTTAATTTCCTCACATATCGGATCCTTTCTTTACCACCTCTTTAACAAATAAATTTAATTCTTTTTGGGCAGGATATTGCATGGCAAATTGACTTTGAATTCACACAGACTTTCACATATTCGCGTACACCATCTGGTTATGAAATAAAAACGATTCTATCCCATTATGTCGTCGAAGCATTCAACCCTGGGACTATCACCCCCATGAGTCCAATAATGGAGAAAAAAAACCTTAAAATGAAATTGTTGCTTTTGGCGACATAATCGGAATTTCATTGCCATTCTTTGCCCCGAATGCTGTGGTGAAAATGGGATTTTTTTCACCACAAGTCTGAATGTCAGTCCTTCCAGATCGGCTTCCACTTGATTTATGAAAATTGAAAAAAAAAAATCAATAGCCAATCGATTAGAGAAGGATACTAGCGTTGTTTGTCCTATTTGGAAAAGACGACCATTGCATACAGATCCGACTGAAAAGGTCTTTCTTTACCCGACTCGGCAACGCATTAGATAGATTCTGATAAAGGTCTAGTATCAACGCCCAGTCCAAACCATCGTATCTAGGAGTATGAAATTTTGTGCACGATTAAAGAAGCAACTTCTTTAAAATACACCGCAAGAATTCCTCAATATTTTCAAGGCGCGATAAGTTATAGAGTTGATTTTTACCGCTTCAATGAATTTTCCAATTTTCGACCCACGAGTCATGAAAACTGGTTAAATTCATTTTCACGACTTTGCAAAATCGTTTAGACCGGAGTTCGTCATCATCAATGGCGCGACAGCCCAAATCGGTCCAGGGCCTACTGGTCGATATCAAGTTGATTCTGACTTTTACCAATACCTGAAAAGTAATTTCAGAATGTTTCCCCTTTTGAAAAGGGGTTAAACCTGTTTTCACCAATATCACAGTATCTCTTATTTTGGATGCGAGATTGAATTGGTCTTACGGAACTCATATATTTGTAAAAACACTAGAAAGCTATTTCGGAATGTTTCGATAGTCAGCCCCTAAAGTGATGAAAAGGGGCTAAAATTGTTTTCACGAATTTCTCAATATTTCCTTATTATCTTAAGTTCGATGATATATAAAATTAATTTTTCACGCTGAAGGTTACCCATATAATCGATCAAGAGCTGCTATACAAATTTTTCAATATACATACTTAGGAAGCAATTTTGGAATTTTTGATATTCAACCCCCGAAGGGTTGAAAAGAGGATGAGTATGATTACACGAATTTCTCAACTTCATTCAGGAGCGATGGCATTGAATTGGGTTTAGTTTCCAAATGCTTTTTATATGGACTGATATGATATGTGAGCTGAATAGCTCAAAGCATTCCCGAGTTATCGCACATGACAAGAAATGTTTTCATTACGTAATTGAACACAAAAAACATCGTGGGGTGGACACTCTGCATTAGTTGTAGTTCTGTACTTTAGGTCTTTTTTATTTAGTAGCTATATTATTTCTGGAAGGGCAAGAAATAATCTTTTAATATCACAGCTATTTCTGGACCCCGTTGCCAAGCAAATAATTCAAGGAAATATCAATTCTTTTCCTTTAATGAAGAGTATAAAGTACTTCTTTTAAATATACATTGGGACGACTAAGAAGAGTCTGCCTGCATGAAATGGGGTCCGTAGCTCCCAGACAAAACTTATATTCACGAAAATACTGTTTTGAAAGTTATTTCTTCACAATAGAAAATTGAATTTTTGAGAGTTTGAACAATTCTTTTGTATGACACTGATTTTGTGGTACAGTTTCCTTTCCTTCCCGTAACGTTTTCAAATGCTAAACCATTTCTTTAAGGTCCAAAGTATAACTATTACACAATACGTATTACTTGAATGTTTCAACTTTATAACATTAGCTATTCCTAAGATAACCTCCCGAATATATAATAGTTTTCCAAATTCTGCCATGACACCACAAAAGAGCTAAAACAACACACTTAAAACGCCCCGTATTAGGCTTGTGTACTTCGTGAACGAATTAGTTCGGTAGAGCGTTCCCATTAGTGAAATGAACGAACTAGTTGGCGTCGTAGTTCGTTTGTTGAAAGTAGTTTGTCACACCATATATCATTGCATCATTGCACTCTCGCGAACTGGGAACTAAAAGAAGGAATCAGTTCAGTCTGCGAAGGATGTAAGGACCTTTTTCTTTTGTTTTATGTCATCACATTCAGGTTTGCGAACTGCGAACTTAAAAAAAAGGAAGTAGTTCGTTCGTTAAGGAAGTGACGACCTTTTTTTTAGGTCATCACTTTAAGTCTTACGAATCGCGAACTTAAAAAAAGAAACTAGTTCGTTCGCTCGAGAAGTGAGGACCTTTTTTCTTTCTCGCGAACTGCGAACTACAAGAACGAACTAGGCTCGGGCACTAGTTCGTTCGCGATCACTAAGTTGAACCAGGATGCGCAAGTGATATAAAATTGAAAACGTTTTCTTTTCCCACAATTATTAACCTTCTAGTGTATTATCAAATCTGGCTTGATTCCACAATCTTCCCTTTTCGCTTGCTTCTACAGTGTTGATATCAAAATCTTTTTTAAAGCACATTGAACTATGGTATGTGTCATTGCACTTTTGACAGATTTTTTTCTTCTCATATAGACACAACCCAAGTTTCAACGTTATATTTTAAGCCGTTCGTGAAATATCGAAATACAAAATTTTCTACCAGCACGCACCTACGCCACTGTCCCTTTCAAACTTATATTTTGATGATAAATTCTCTTCATATCACGGGCAAATTCTTTAAGTTAGACATAAGCATCGTAGTGTCCTGGCTCCCAATTCCGCACGCTATTACCTCTCTCTGATTATCTTCAGTATAACTATATATATATATATATAGCTTTCAAGTTTCAACTATGTAGCTTCAGCTATGTATTCCTGGAGACATAAGACTTCGAAGATTTCGATTAAAACCTCCGCGTTTGATCCTAAAACCTCATCTCTAAATGGCAACCCCATTTTTAGTGATATCGACAATACGTACGGAGCAGCATAGACAAACACTGTAACCTTTACTCAATTTGTGGTCCACCAGGACTAAATGTGAACAAATAAAATTAATTATAAAGTAAAAGCCATGATGTAAAAAGGATTCATATCTAGGGCCTTGGTATCCTTGACCAAAAAAGGGCATCTTTCATGGTATGTCTGTAAACATCCACGCGTGTTGCTCATTAAAAATTAACACAAATTTTCACAACGAATTTTAACGAAAATTTAACTTGCAAGCTTCTGCTTCCTGTCAGGAAAAATAAGTATAGCAGAGAATAATTAAATTCCGAGCCTACCGTAGTGTAATTACGTCCCGTAAATCTCGAATTTAAAATTCCACTGTTGTATACTCGAGCGTATCCTTGGTTTTAAATTTTAAATGCCTAGTTCAATTTTTAGTCGGAATTCATCCGAAAAGGAGCACATGGTCCTGACAATACTATAATAATGTTTGTATATGCGATCAGTCCTTCGGGGTGAATTAGAATAAATTCCAAGCGTTTTCCGCTTCGCAAAACGTGCTGTGCACTATAGCGCACCCCGTTTCAAGCGCAATGAAGTCTTATGGTCCCAAAAACGTGGGAAGACCCTGGGGCGTAAATTAAATTGAATAACTCCGTTAACATTGTTTGCGTTTCATTATGAAGCAGTCATCGCTTTCCACGAGCTTTAACGGCATCTAGGGACCTTCATATTTCTGTATAGTTACTACAACGCTATATCGCCTTTATTCAGTATAAGAAGAAAATATTCAGTTCTCGAAATTCCAATGTGCACCTACTCGAATAGAGGATCCTGTGGGGGAGTTGATGTATCCTTTGAACATTGTACCCGAATGTTGTCGACTTGTTATCAAGGACTGCCGCAAAAAATATTAACATTTCGAAACAAGTTGAACGAAAAATTTATTTGATATCACCATCACCATTTGATATCAGCAGTACATATCCTTTTACCTTTTTTCTTGTCCCTGTTTTCCCAGGGAACACATGTCAACGGTAAACAAACGATTCAAAAAGAATGATTTTGACATGGCATGTTGAAATGCCGAGAAACCTTAAGGAAAAAGGTTGATTAAATACATAACAATCCAATAATGAAATACCTAGCTGCTTTTTTCAATAATTGAAAAATGCTGAGGTTTAAAAGGAACAAAGTTTATTCCATTTGAAAGGATGGTAGTTTTACGCTTCTTCATCAGTTTAGTGGCAACTTTATTAAATTTATTTGGGAAGAAGTCCAGAAGGTGTTTATTTCGAGACCCAAAGCAGTTTCTACATAGCGTCCTGGTTATTTTTTAGGACGTCAGTTGCATAGTACTCGGCACTGCGTCTCATTATAAACCGCTCTATCCAAAAATAATAAAGTTGAACACAACAACCTATGAAAAGCACTTCAAAGCTTTTCATGGTCTTAGAATAACTAGACCCTAACAGAAGTGTCCCGAATGAATTCGATCTCATTAACCTAAAAGATTTTCGGAATTCGTGAATATACATAATAAAAATCTGCCAACAGTCTGGGCGCATCTTTATTATTTTTCCGGCAGAAGTTCGGTGTAGGTTATTCTGTGACTGAAAACCCAACAAAAAGTTCGGGAAGCGGTTAGAATAGGGCGTAATATATGAATACCATAAGTGGGTCATATTCTGGGATGCGGTCTAGGGGGGGAAAGGAAAAAAATACTTAAATTAGGTGATTATTAAACAAGCCCGTGGAAGTGAAAACATATTCGATATCTGATTTGATCTGAGAGATATGGAAGAATTCATGAACAAGTATACAACCACTGTACATCCCCTTATGGGTCGAATTTCAAAAAATCTTGATAACTTTTTCTAGGTATTCATTTGAAGGATCTGTAGAATAAAAATGAATTTCATATTTTGAAAGACCTAGGAGATACGGCGAAAATCGTGAAAATATATGCATTCAATTTTCTCTAACCATATTTTTGCTCCCCCCCCCCCCTTCCGAACGCCAATAGATTTTCGAAATTTTTTTCAACAAAATTACTTCACTGGTTGACTCACATATACACACCGGCTACTTTCAACTTTCTAGCATAAACCGTTCCATAGTTAAGAGAAACAGCCCCCACCTAAAGTCTAAAGTTTTTTAAACCCCACCCCCGTACGCCACTGCCCACACTCAAAAGTTTGTTTCGGGTCTATTCTCTTAGTATATCGGTGAGGCTTTGATGTCAAATGTTTGGGAAGATCAAGTTATAAACCTGGACTTAGCCAAGTTGAAATTCGTAAGAATCTGTACCGATTTGCGAGTTCTTTTTTTCAATCAAACGGGGTGTTGCAATGGATCTCTGAGTGGTCTTCATAGGATAAGAACAAAGGGTTATTTACCCAGAAGCTAATTGTCTACTGTAAATGTTGTAATTGGCTCCTCGAAATCTCTCTGTCCACTACATTTAAATTCCTCCTGATAGCACATCAAATAAAGTCCTTCCCCAATTTGCCTCTTAATTTAATCCCTTCTAAGTCCATTTAAAAAAAAATTCAATAGAGCTCACAAACAAAAAATTAAGTCCTATTGTCATGATGGGGCTTTTCTGCCCATTTAAATTAATTTCACTCCATCTCCTCCGGGTAGAAAAAAATGAGCCTTCGTACAAATAGGCCCCTGTATTCAGGAAATTCAGATAAATCTCGACGTCATAGACAGCTTGTGTTGTGTATAGTGACGATCATGATATCGAGTATAATTGAGGAACAAAAGTATCCTATAAAAAAATGGCATTATTCGGAGCTTTGACTGTGTCCCGGAAAAAAAGGACATCATAACGCTCCTAAAACGTGCTCTTTTATGTCTATGGATGATGGAGCTCTAAAATGGCCAAATGTGCGGCATATGCAGAAGAATAGGGCTTTATGGTTTGAGAAAGGTTTTTTTTGTGCAAGGATAAATTTTGCATAATGGAATTAAGACATGAAAAAACAATGACAGAATGTACGAGAATAATCAATTTACCGGACTTTCCAATTAAAGGAATGCCCTTCGTCATGGATTTTATAGTAATTTAATTCATTTACTCAAATTTAAAATTTTATGCTTTAAATGGCCGAACTTTAAGGATGGTAAACAAAAACGAAGCAGGATTTTCTCTATCATTCAAACACTGCAAATCAATAAATTAGATGAAAACAAAGTCAATTAGAAACAAAACTCCATGTTTAATTTAAAAAAACGGGACGTTAACAGCCAGGTTCAGCACCGACAGCAACAGAAGAGGAGGCACGGTGTAAGATAATATGCAATTATTGAATTTTACTTGGATTAGGTGGATATAATGACATATCATCAGTTTACTAAATGACATGTACTTGAGTTATTTATATTCATGACTACTGAGGTTGATAAAGGGGTAAGACTGTTGTAACACTATAGTATGTATACATACTAATAACGTCTTCTCCAAGAAAATCTGCATATCAAAAATTACATCCCCATTTTCAAGCAGAAAACATAGATAAGTATGTTCACTAATAGATCTGCAATCAACGCAAGGTTATCTGTGCCTTGTGTTTGGCAGATAAGAGAACCTCGGTGAATTATTAGGGACATGTATAAGTTGCAGCTATCTCCCCACAGATGGTGTTGTCTTAGCCTTTTGCGTCGGTCAAAACTACAGCCAACTTCATCATCCAGCTCCACCATCAAAGTTTGATATATGACAGTAGGTATATATATTATTCCGCTGAAGAGCAAAGAACATATTTTAGTTTTCATTTCGTTAAACATGAAGAGTTTCGTGCCAAAAAAGGTAAAAGAGTATTTGGGGGGAATTTTTTTTTTAAAATTTAAGAAAAAAAAAATGTGTAGCTACATTGAATTCTTGTGGAGACCATGATATGTCGGAAACGACATGCAGAGATTTGTTTCGACGCTTTAAAAATAATGATTTTCCTCAATTAATAAAATATTGGTAAATAAATTAAAATTGCTGTGGGGGAAATTCGATGTCACGTACTCGTATATCCTAGCGAACAAAAATTCCACCAAATTGGTTGAAATATTGGGTGATTTTCCGAGCCATCTACCTTTAGTATAAGGTTGCGATAGCAAGAAACTTAACTTTCAATATAATTCGTGAAATGAAATTGGTTTCAACATCGCCTATATAGAATATTCCTAAGCAATACCATCAGCTGACAGGGTGTTTCGGATAGTAAGCAGATACACCCTCTGATGAGTCTATGCCATCCGCTGACGAAACAGCTCCTTCGGACGTAGTCCAACACAATTTTATAAAACTGGCCTAACTAGTGAAGGTTTTCCAATTAGCATGTCCTCAAGGACAGCGATTAGTCAACGGTCGGGGATTTTGTGTTGGGGTTTCACTCCACTGAAAACCGGAAAACAACTAATATTTAAAATACAAGGTTTTCCGGTAAATACTTTTAAATTTATTTTGTGTGACGTTTCGGACTCGACTGAGTCCTTTATCAAACTGATCGACAATATCTCTACAACTGTTATATATACAAATGAAAGTAGGTAAAAAAGGGTTACTAAATTAACTAACAGAAGGGTCAATTAGAAAAACAGGTAAAAAAGGGGGTTACAAAATTAACTAATAGAAGGGTCAATTAGAAGACAAAAGGGGAAATTTACGGTGATAAGGGAGGTTATAAAAACATTAAACAGAGGCGGGGGTTTATAAGAAGGGAAATAGTTATGAAAGTTGAAATTAATTAATTAAACTATTTCCCTTCTTATAAACCCCCGCCTCTGTTTAATGTTTTTATAACCTCCCTTATCACCGTAAATTTCCCCTTTTGTCTTCTAATTGACCCTTCTATTAGTTAATTTTGTAACCCCCTTTTTTACCTGTTTTTCTAATTGACCCTTCTGTTAGTTAATTTAGTAACCCTTTTTTACCTACTTTCATTTGTATATATAACAGTTGTAGAGATATTGTCGATCAGTTTGATAAAGGACTCAGTCGAGTCCGAAACGTCACACAAAATAAATTTAACAGTATTTACCGGAAAACCTTGTATTTTCAATTCAAAATGTACTGTGAAAACATTCATCAAAAATTAACTAATATTTAATCAATGATTTTGATGTTGAAGATAAAGAACGCTCCGAAGCACCGAAAATGTTTGAAGACGAAAAATTGGAAGCAAACCCAACGAAAGCATCACGAAAGATTGCTATCGACTATGTATAATGTACATAGTACATCGATACGCTTGAGTTTTGTATCTAATGAAAAACGGCCTCAATACGAGGAGAGACTCGGCAAAGTACTTTTGCTTCCGACTACCACCATTATTCTTAAATTTATAAATTTGAACTCACCTCTTTAATATAAGAACGGCTAGGGAATGGTGAAGATCGCTATTTGATCTACAATTCCTACGTCTAGTGGATTATGGATTTGACCACTTGGAAAGATGTTGCCACCACAGCTAATCGTTGAATGGAAATGTCCTGGTTTTCGACCTGAAATAAAAAGAATAGAAACAACACGTAAATAAATTATGGCAGAAGTCACTGTATTCTGATAGGTAGGGGCTATACCCACTATAAAATGATAATTGCATTGGCGTTCGAGAAACAGAAAATTTCTTGCTCAACAACAACATAAATTTTATACTTGTGCTTTTCTTGCTTTTGCAATTTACTTAATTGCGGGAAATGTTACAGAATTGCCGTAGGAAGGTTTTCTTCCTGTTGTTTTCCGGAAGAGAAAGTTCAAAAACAAACGAGACGTACAAAATGAGTAGTTAGATATTACAACTGCTTGTTAAGAAAATTTTTAAAAGTAAAAATCTGCGATGAAAAAATTATGACTTCCGGTAGGTAAGTTGTGAGAATGTACTTACTCATAGTAGCGATAGATTAAGGTACACATTATGTACGTGCGGAGACACTTTCGATGGTACAACATATAATCCACAACATCATCCTTTGTTTTCTGTCAGAATTTGCTCACTGCATGAATTTATAATGCCTTCTTAGTTCACGCAAACATAACTTTTTTGCGTATTTTAGAAGCTGGTTTCGAAATATTTTGTAACGAGTTCATCTACTTATGGGATATCTTACATATTAATAGTTTCAGCTGCGACTATTAAAAAATTAGCGTATACAAAATATCAAAATCGTAACTTAACTCGATTTTTCGATTTTTCTTTCTTGAGAGGATTTTAAAATATTGATATCGTTTCATCGGGTCATATTATTAACAAAAGTGAAAATTTTTTAAAACTTGATCTATACAGGACCTTTTTTAAGATTTTTTCTAGAATTATATTAATGAAAATGACATGTTAATTATTCAAGAAATAGGCAATGTGCGTTTAAAAAACTCGGTTTTACGCTTTTTAAAATATGTTCAAGGGTTTTTGTTCTAATGGCATTTTTTCCATATATAGTTTTGAATTTTACTTTATTATTTATAACACAGTATTGTTATTGATTTTCAAAAAAAAAAAATTTGTTGCCCTCAAAATTTTTTTGTGTACATTTCATGACTAGTAGACACGAAAAAAGCAATACAAATTTTCACTCCGTCTGTCCGCCGTACGCCGTACGTCGACCGCCAAAATCCTTTGAAGGCTCGTAGCTCTCAAGCCAGTGGAGCTATTAAATTAAAATTTTTTCTAGGAATAGACTGGGTAGACTCCTTGAATTGACATTATTTTCAGGGGTGGGGGTGTGAGGGGGAAGGTGGGGGAAGCTTTTTAGACGAAAAATTTTGGTTTCTAGATCTCAGCAACCGCTTATGTTAGGAGGCTGAAACTTTGAATTTCTATAAAACTTTGATAGTGGACCCATTTGCACAAAAAATTGATGATATGGGTGAAGGGGTGTGGGAGTGGAGGGGGAAGCAATGCGTCCGAAACGTAAAAAAGTCGAGATCGACACATTCTAAGATCCATATCTCCTAAACCGTTAATGGCAAGCAATTAAAACTTAACAAATATCTGTAGTTATACTAGGAGAGTAGATTGAAACAAAATTTTTGGATGGGGATAGTGGCGTACGGGTGGGGGTTGAAATACTTAACATTACGATATCTCCCAAACCAGTGACAACAGAAAAACAAAATTCGGTTTTGGATATAAAGCTTGATAAATTAAGATTGCTCAAAGTAAAATCTTTTGAAGGGGGCGGGGGAGTACGTAAGTGGAGGGGATAAGAATTTTTCAAAAATAACACGTTTCATATCTCAATAACAGTGTAAGATGGTTGATTCGAGTATAATGGGCCAGGTGGCCTGAATGCTCAAGACTCGCCTTTTAGTGTGTCTTCCCCACACCAAACAACAACAACAAGATGGTTGATTCAAATTTTTACCAGAAGTAGGCCTAATAGAACCCTAGTAGGGAAAAAAAGTTTGGGTGTGGGTGTAGAGGGTGAAGGTGGGGAAGTGTGAGAAGGAAAAAGTTCCGATGCTTATATCTTAAGAATCTATAGCGATAGGAAGCTGAAACTTGGTATTTAGATAGAACTATAGTAGTGGCATGGTGGAAAAAAAAAAATTGTTTTAGGGGTAGTATGGTGCGGTGGTGGGGGGTGTTTTTCCTAACTTTAGATCGGCTTATGCTAGGAAGTTGAAACTCGGTACGTATATGTAAATCAACTAGAAAAGTAATTTTGATACAAAAAAATTTGAATATTCACTGGCGTTCAGAAGGAGGGGGCAAAAAAAATATCAGTTAATATAAAATGCATACATTTTCACGATTTTCGTCATATCTACTAGATCTTTCGAAATATTGAATTCATTTATATTCTACGGATTCTTCATATAAATACCTAGAATGTGTTTTCAAGAGTGTTTAAACTGGTTGTATACTTTTTCATGAATTCCACCATGTTTCTCAGGTCTGATCAGTTATCGAATATCTTTTCACTTCCCCAGGCTTGTTTAATAATCACCTATTTTTAAGTTTTGTTTTTTTCAACCTCTAGACCGCATCCCGGAATATGACCCAATTACTTAATTCATATGTTACACCCTTTTCTAACCGCTTCTCGAACTTTTTGTTAGGTTTTCAGTCACATAGTAACATACACCGCATCCCTGAATTGAACGCGTTCTGAACTTCTGCCGGAAAAATAATAAAGTTGCGTCCAGTCTGTTGGCAGATTTTTTTCTTTATACACGACCTAGTTTACATACCAGCTAATAAAGTGGTGTAATAATATTTTGTTTTTTTGTTGCCATTAACGTGAAATATTAGCAAGAAAACAGTCATAAATCATCAAAATCACATTTAACGTGCACATGGAGCCTTGAAGCGTTCTAAAGTTAACGTTCAATAATGGTGATCACGTGTTTGAAGGACTTTTGTATGACAGCTACCCGAAGGAGGCGAAGAATGGCACCAATTAATAAACTTGGTTTTGTGTTTGATATTAAAAATATTTCCTGTAAGATTTTAAATCCCTGCTTTAACTTTTACTGGAGTTATAGTGGATTCTGTAACTTGCATACATTTTTGAAGGACACTGCCTAGAAGGACTCATTCGATTTGCATCATATTCGGAACTTTCGCTTCAAACATTGTAAACTTTAAGTGTGCAAAATTTCAAGTTCCTAGCTTGAAGAATTTGAGTAATAATTGTGAATACGTGCTTTAAAGTACCCGAAGGAGTGGAAGAATATCGCCCATTAACGAACTAAGCCTTAATTTTTTCATTTTATAGGTGGTGACCAAATTTTAACTTCCTAGACTAACGCGTTCTTGAGTTATCGTGCAAACGGACGGGCGGACAGACGGACAAACGGAGGAGCAGTTTTGGCCCCAAGTAAACACAAACCGAGCTTCGGACGAAAAAAAGTTATACTTATATTGTAACTTTTTTTCGTCCGAGGCTCGGTTGAATGAGCTGTAATTATACCAAAGTAACTTTTGGCAAAAAAAAAAATATCCGAAAGTTAATTAAATTACTAAAACCCTTGAGGCGCTTGCTGGGCGACACCTATAGAATTTCCCTGATAATGAAACCGTAAAACAAAAGTTTTTTTTAAAATTTCATAAAGCGATTAAAGTAGATTCTTTCTGTGTACTGACCATCCCTTACCAAAAAAAAAATAAGAAGTAAGGGAAGCAATCTGAACAGTGCCATCCGTTACCTGTCTGTCCTGTCTTGCTAATAATTGTTGCTACCTTCATGAAGATATTTTTAAATTTTCCAAGTCTCCAGGTGAAAAAAACGCAGAAGAAAGGATAAAAAGGTGGTGAATTATCGTCCGTGAAAAAAATGTCGAAAATAAATTGATGTACCTTGAATGTGAAATGAGCCTTAGTCAGAGAGTTCTTTTATGTAAATGAAATAAAACGAAGACCAGAGTGGATTAGATTCGGAATATAAATTCAAATACACCACTTGCATACAATCGGATAACATGTAAATTAAATTAAAAGAAACAATTTAGTTTGTTCTTAAAAAAAATTCATTTGTCCTTTATACGAGACTTGCAACTCCCCATCACAACGAAGTGAAAAGAAAATCAGCTAAGGAAACTCGATGGGGAGATAAACTAGACGTACGATAAACTGTAGGTATACTATACTATACGATAAAAAATTGAATAGAAAAGAATAGGGTCATTTTCATGGAAATATGTCTTGAGAACGCCAGGGTCGATCTTCTGGTCGCCACTAAGAATATCCGCGAAACAAGCCTTTCATCTGTAAACCGAAGCAGATTATCTAGGTTTAACCCACATTTTCCGAACAAGTCTGCCCTCATGGCGACAATATTCTCAGCTCTTAATAGTAATACGCGCCCCTCAACCCTTCTTCTGTGAAAAGACTAGGTGAACAAATGAAAATGTGAAAATTGTAGCTGGTACAAACGAGCAAGGAAAATTGGTTTAATGCCATTTCGGTAGATGTGAAGTGAAAATAGCACTCAGTTTGTGTTTCAGACTATACGCAAGGACCGCAGTTCTCGGTCATGTTGTGGAAAATTGACGATGCGATGGCATTAGTGTGATTTATTACCGCAAACCAACCATCAGACAGGATAAAATGAAAGTCTTGCGAACATTTCGAAAGCATAAAGTTAACTTTTCTTTTCCTTTCCTTTCCTGAAGAAAGAGGTTTTTTTTGGGATTGCCTGAATGCATCTTCCAGCTTCCAACGATTTTGATTAAATCTTGTGAACGTATTAGAAATTTATCGAACTTAAAGTATAGGCTACTTGACACCGTCCTAAGTTTGCGAAAAAGCATATTTCCCATAAAATTTGATTCTAAGTGATTGAATACTTTCCAGAGCCATTATCGTACCAAAATATGTACCTACATTTACAAAATAATTTACTTATCAATTTATAATTGATAACGAAATGTAGTAAAATGCAACAAGACCAAAATTATATGCAACGAATTAATTAAAAATAATCGGGTCCAAGACATGTGTACTTCTTCACATCGTATCCCATAAAGAATGATTTTTATAATGATAATTAAACTAACAAAATTATTTGTAAGTGACCAGCTCATTTGCCAGTACAAAGTCTTCCAAGGATTCACTAAGGTCCTAGTTACTGCACTTCAATTACAAACTGGATAATCTACACTACACTACACTAGTGGTACATAATGACACTCAAAAACAAGACCTTTGGCAGACTGAGCGAGTGAATTTCAGACTGTAACTGCATCCCGAAAAAAAATTTGTAAGTCCTATCACCATGAGAAATTAGGCTAGGTACAGATCAATGAGTTATTATCCTGGGTGGTAATCTTAGCTGTCGCCAAAACCGATACACTATTTGAATTTCCAACTCAATTGTTCAAGTCTATATGCTACTTGGACGACTGAGCGGAACACTTTCTTCAAGAGGTTTTGGTAATGTATCGGGCATAGCTTGAGGAACCAAATATGAATGATCCAGGACTTTTTTATCTGTGAATCTAATTGTTAATATTGAGCGGTCTAGCTAGTCGACGATAATATCTGGTTTGAATTCTAACGAATATTGGCATCCAACTTGAATATGTCAGTATAGATATAGGTCTAGATCTAGACTATTTTATACTAGAAGCGGTTCTATAAGAACCTCTGAAAAGAAGAAGGGAATGATGGCGCTTCTATCACTATCATAAAGAAAACAATTGTTTTGTCCTAAATTATTTTGATCAATAATACAATAAAACAAAATTTCTTTCACGCTTTTTTTATTTATAACCACCAACATGAGAAGGCATTAAGAAATTCGGCATATCAGTTAAAGATTTATGCCAATGCGCCGGCAACTGCGGCTGCAGCGCCTACAATTGGGGCAATCTCATCAGCGTCATGAAGAACTTGATGTCCAACTTCATCCTGAAATTTTTTACAGAAAGATAAAGAATTTAGAATCAGGCTCCTTAAATTTTCTAGTCGACTGGATACTTACAACTCCTTGCCAGAAGCTTTCAGCAAAGACACCTTGTTGTCCAACAATAAGAAGGACGGCCATGGCGACCAAAAGGATAATAGCGGAGAAGTTCATGTTGATTTGTAGTTTGTAGTATGGAACAAGTGAATACTGACGATAGACATTTGTTTTTCGCTTTATATAGTAATATCTACAAGCAGTTTTGGGATAATCTTTCACCAAATCGCTCTACCAGGTTGCTTGCCAGCGATAATGGAATCGATGCTGTCAATGATATTGTCAACGATAACATTAGTGCTACGGGTTTTTTCCCCAAGTTAGCAACAAACATACTGTGTTTGAAAATTATAATTGTGATATGCTTCTACCTATTATTGGAAATTATGCGTTTCCTTACAGATTGCTGTAGCAGAACTTAACTTCACCAAGGGTCTAAAATGAAACACTCACTTACCTTTAATTACGGCTGCAGATGTGAGATTTTAGGATTTTAAGTAAAAGAAAACAACACAACTTTTAGCACAACTTGTTAACTTCTCATAAACTAATTTCACCTTTAGGACCTAGTTGAACTGCACTGTTCTATGAATTAGACATGAAAGGCCAAACACTTCAATTGCTTTGGTAAAATGTTAGTTAACCTCTGCCTAATATACTTTTTTGAACCCGGACCTTGATTTGGACGAGTTTTCAAAACGAGAAATGTATGTCTTATCGCTTTGTATCAATAAACTTCTTAATTATGGACCTTTATCCGAAAATTGCTTGATTATCTGAAAGGCTGATTCAGTAGTGCGATAGCTGAGAATGAAGAGACTGGATGACATTTTTTTCCAAGAACAAACTATCAGAGATTGAAAAGATAGAGATAAGGAAATTGTCGATAGTTGGAAGGATCAGTTACTATTGTTTTTTGATTTAAATTTCTGGAATTTTAAGATTAAGATTTACATGTTTTTGATTGGGTCCACTCTCTTTACAGTAGTCAAATTCAAGTGCCAAGGGTTTTGCTAACTTTACTAAACCAGTTTCAAAATTTTGATAATATGTACTTCCAGGGTTGACATTAAGAAACCATGTGCATATATCCGAGTTTTGAATCTGCATTATAAATTGTTACCTAGACGTAGGGGTTGAAAATCGAAAAAGCCAGTAATTGATTTTTCTGAAAAGTCAGAGAAAAATTATTTGAAAAGCCTGAGGAGTAAAAACAACATCGACTCCCTATAGGACCTAAGATACATATATTACGAAATTCGTGAAACTATACAACCCTCTTGCACTCATTCAAGGCTTCAATATGAAAAAAGTCTGAAATTGATTTTTAGGTAATTATTCGGTTTTGCATCTGCGCCATAAATTGTTACCTGCAGCCTGAGATTGCCCTCTAAAACCCGCTCTAATCGCGTCGCCTTGTGAATTTTTTAATTTCGCCGCAAGTGTAACCCGATTTTTACACTTGAGTCGGATGTATTTCGAATTTTTTTAACCAAAAGACGTAAAAGGCTAATAAATATCGGAAAATAAATGCGTATACAGTAAGAATGTCAACAGTCTGGGTAGAAATTTGTTATATTTTCGGTTGAAGTTCGGAACGCGTTTAATGCTGAGATGCGATGGTGGTTACTATGCGCCTGACAAACAGAAAAATGACGTTCCAAATACCCTTCTGGTTAATCGACAAAAAACAAAAGTTTCAGGGTTTGTTTTTTTAATATCAGGTCGATTACAATACTTTATTATTAAAAAAAAAAAACTAAAAGTAAAACCACCTGATCTGCTTTGTACGGTATTGCTATTTCTCATTAAACCGCAAACGACCGCCATTAGTGTCTGTAAATCTTGAAAGGTTCGATTACTTGTCACCAAAACACATGGTAGGTATCCCAGTAGGTACAAATCTGGTGCACGTTCGTATGAATATTCGAGAATTCAAATATGTATTCTCATGGAAAGCAACAATTTCTATCACATCTGAAGGTAGCCATGATTTGCTGATCTTGTAGCCAGGAATAAAGGACATATTTTTAGATTGACGATAATATTGGCACAGTCTACATTATAATCTCACTCTTACAATCATAGAAAAAACGCGTTTTTTTACATTTTCCTACAAATCAATTGCTTATCAAATGTATACAACGAAATCTATCTGGTATTTTAAAATTCAACCACATTATTCAATAATTCAACAAAAAGAATCAATCATATTGTCATTTTGAATACTTCAGATTAAAATCAAATCATCAAATCTAATGACTTATGTTGTTAAGTTTGTAAACAATATTTAATAGACTCGGGTTGTGATAAATCCGTCACTAATTGCACTAAATGCCTAGTGTTTTGCAACTACTGCTAACAATTATAACAAGATAAGAAATTAGATCGTTCGATTAGGCTTCGTAGGAGTATATAAACCGTAAAGAAATTTTGAATTGCCAGTATTCACTTGTTCCATACTACAAACCACAAATCAACATGAACTTCTCCGCTATTATCCTTTTGGTCGCCATGGCCGTCCTTCTTATTGTTGGACAACAAGGTGTCTTTGCTGAAAGCTTCTGGCAAGGAGTTGTAAGTATTCAGTCGTCAAGAAAATTGAAGGTACAAAATTCTAATTCGTTCTTTAAATAATTTCAGGATCAAGTAGGACATGAAGTTCTCCATGATGCTGATGAGATTGCACCAATTGTAGGAGCTGCAGCCGCAGTTGCCGGCGCTTTGGCATAAATCTTGAACTGATATGATGAGTTTCTGACTACCAGCTCATGTTGATCGTCATAAATAAAAACCAAACTTAAAAACAATGTTATTTCATTATTGATTACAAAGGACAAAAATCTATCGCTCTCTTCAGAAGTTCTTATAAAATCGCTTCTGGGATAACAAATAACTCATATCACAAACTAAATTATAAAAAAAAATTTGAAGCATCCATCTTACATTGTTATTGAGATATGAAACGTGATATTTTGGAAAAATTCTTATCCCCTCCACTTACGTACTCCCCCGCCCCCTTCAAAGATTTTACTTTGAGCAATCTTTATTTATCAAGCTTTATATCCAAAACCGAATTTTGTTGTTCTGGTGCCATTGGTTTGGGAGATATCGTAATGTTAAGTATTTCAACCCCCACCTCCGTACGCCACTATCCCCACCCAAAAATTTTGTTTCAATCTACTCTCCTAGTATAACTACAGATATTTCTTAAGTTTTAATTGCTTGCCATTAACGGTTTAGGAGATATGGATTTTAGAATGTGTCGATCTCGACTTTTTTGCGTTTCGGACGCATTGCTTCCCCCTCCACTCCCACACCCCTTCACCCATATCATCAATTTTTTTGCAAATGTGTTCACTATCAAAGCTTTATAGAAATTCTAAGTTTGAGTCTCCTAACATAAGCGGTTTCTGAGATCTGGAAACCAAAATTTTTCGTCTAAAACGCTTCCCCCACCTTCCTCCTCACACCCCCGCCCCTGAAAATAATGTCAATTCAAGGGGTTTACCAAGTCTCCACTGGTTTGAGAGCTACGAGCCTTCAAAGGATTTTGGGCGGTAGACGTACGGCGTACGGCGGACAGACGGAGTGAACATTTCTATTGCTTTTTTCGTGTCTACTAGTTATGAAATGAACACAAAAAAATTTTGAGGGCAGCAAATTTTTTTTTAAAAATCAATAACAATACTGTATTATAAATAATAAACTAAAAGAACTCTAGGTATTTCCTTGACAATTTCACAGTTGCACAAGATTTTCATATTTAATGTACCATTAAAACAAAACGTCCTTTTGCATTACAAGCTCTCCTCAAATATGAGCTTAAGATTTAAGTGTGATTCTACATAAAATGACATGATCCCTTAAGCAGATTTCATAGAATCCTTCTGTAGATACTATCAATTGAATAGTCCTTTCAGCCTCAGTACGGATAAGTACTCTTCAGTTTGCCTACACCATAAGCAGTCTAGTTTGTTGGATAACCCCAGCCAGGATAAATATTTACATATCATAATCCAGCTACTGATAATAATATATGTAGTTGCTGTGCAGTGTCCTCCTCACGTTGTACCTACTGATTCCAATTTAAAAACGTATTTAATTTTTTTCTGTACATACTGTTTGTTGATATATAGTTTGTTATATTGTACCTTGTTTTTGGGGGAAAGTTCGTGGAAGGCTCTTTGTTCGGTAAAATTGTTAATTACAAGGGATTACACTGCGCAATTTTCTTTTAAATGGAAATGAGAAAACATTTCGGGAAATTATTGCGACAGGGACTTTCATTAAATTGTTAATTGTGTCTTGTATTTTCGATGATCGTATTACCGAAGCTGTATTTTAAAATTTTAATGTTAATCTGAATATTCATGCAATGGATTTTAAGAAGGTAATGGACTGCCTTTAAAAAAAACTCTTTGAAGAATTCAGAGCTCAATGTATAATATGTACATTGCTGCCTACCGCAGGGTTAATGAATCAGCTTACAAGACCATCGTAATTGGCTTGTTTCAGGTTACCTGTGCGTAATATTTGTATTTTGTTTATTCCGATTCCCTAGCTGAAATACTGACTTCATATTTAAATAGAGATGGGTGATATGAAAAAAAAACAAAAGCCAAAAGTTTTGGTCAAATTTGATCATTTTTTTTGGGGGAGTTCCGAGGCGCGTCTAAGGCTGAGATAAAGAAAAAGGCATTTGGAACGGGTATTTAAGGATGTCAGCTACGGCGGAATCAGCACTGCAACCTAACCGTAAACGCATTACGCATTACTTCTATCCAAAAAGTAGAAAAATTTCGCTAAGACAATAGACAGGTTTAATAACTTTTAATTTACATAAATACCGAAATAGTGTAAACGACTTTAAAAAAAAATTAAACACCGATTTTTAGTATTTTCAGGTTTTAGGACTGATAACCCAAAAAAACATAAATGTTTTTCATCTGTTTGCCGTAAGCCGTAACAGAACTAGCGAATGCATTGTCTTACCATACTGAAGATGGAATTCGTAAATACGTATACAACCTGCAGCCGTTTAGGGGATGAATTTCAAAGCAACCTGTGAATGGGTTTGTTGCCCGTGGACTTAGGGGTTTATAAAAACAACAGAAATTGATTTTTAAGCAATTACTTGTATGAAAAGCCCAAGGTGTGCAGTGGCGGTCATTCCTAACAAATTTTTCAAAAAAACTTGATTAATCATTGCTTTGAAAGAAAATTTTAGGAGACTATTAGATAGGTACGCTTTATAACAGTGGCGGTGGTCATACGGGGGGCCCATTCTCCCCAAACAGATTCGTCACCCATGATTACTCTGTCACGTCTGTCTTAAAGAAATTATATGAGACTATTAGATTAATAGATACACTTAATAAAGTATAATGCAATTAAATTTGATTTCCTCTTATGCGTTTCTTAACTCTTCTTTTGTCTTTTGTCTCCTAATTGAAAAGAAGACTGTACTAATTAAAAATATTTCAATCGGAAGGTAATAAAATTTCGAATGTAAATATATAATCAATCTTTGGGTTACATATGCTTAGGATTTAGTTTTTAGGTACTGTTTGATACTAATTTTGAAAAATTTGATTTTGGATTATGCTTGTACAATTTTCATTATGTGTTCTAATAATTTTGCCATATTTTGATTAATTTGAAATCTACTCAGGTAAATAGGGAAGGTCCAAGTCCCAATTAAAGCTAATCACTCAATTTAAAAAATTTTAATTTTTTCACAGCACCTTTCGTAATGCCTCGAGCTAGTGTAAAAAAACACGTTTTCAGTTTCATCTCTATAATATATGGGGGTAATACGTGCCTCAAGAACCTTAAAGACCAACCAACCAAAATTGTATATGTGTAAGATTCCATAAACTCGCAAGATATCGACATAGGGCCTATATAGCATCATTTTATGGATGATATGTATAACTTTAAATATATAGATGGGTGGTGAACTATCGAAAATGCCATCTATGCTTAAATTCAGAAATTGAAGTTTTTCTTAAAAAATAAATTTTTGAGCGTAACTTTGTAACGGTAAACGATACGAAGTAAGTGACATCAGTAGATGCTGAATGTTATGAAAAACCGAAAAAAAGTCCTTCAGCAAGGTCGAAAATGATGATTTTTAACATTTAATCACTAATCCATAATAGCTCTTATGTCGTACTTAGTGAAGGCCTTTCTGAACCGTTCTCTCTTTATATATATAACATAATATTGATAATTAGAAAACAGATATTTTTGTCCACGACACTAGCTTTGTATTATTAACCATTATCAAAATACAGTCGAAACCGATTGAATATGAAAAACTTAACTTTCTCATTACGACCATTAGATGGTATTTCCGATGGTACATAACCCATATACGAGTATTTAAAATTACAATCATCCCCAGATTAATATTATTTGGCCGTTTTGTCAATACATCGGGACCCATATTTCGGAATCTCAAATTTTAATTTTTATTTTTTCTGATCGGGGTGAAACTTAAAACATATATTTTTTACACCATAATATGAGGTACTGTGGACAAAATCGCTTGAGAAAAAATTTTCAATACAAAAACAGTCACTAAACAGCTCTAAAATTATCTGTCACCACAACTACTTGTATAAAATATTATAAAATTTCAAATTGCATGATAATGCAAGCTTTCGACTCTTGTTCATTCAATTTAAATTTCCTCCTTTCCCAAAGTTTGCTCTTACAAAATAAATTAGTAATTTTATCATCAAAATTAAATCGCATTATTCAGGAATAAAATACTGCTTATGAAGTTATAATAATTTAAAAAAAAGTTTTAGAGAATTTCCGATTTTTTTAAAAATTTTAAATTAGGAGTAGGTTAGGTGAGGTTATGGTTAGTCATCTAAACTATAGATCGACTCAGTAAAGAGACTGTGAATATGTTTATATACCTAATTAAATTATTATGAGATGTAGGGCTCGGATCATAATGCCCAATATTCAGTTTTATCAAATATTTATGATAGTAGAACTAATAAAAAATAAATATATTAATTTTCTGGGGGTATCAAAAAATAACTAATTAACATTCAAAAACTTCAAACTGGATTTGGCAAAATCTCGAAATTTCAACAAAACTCTTAAAATCTACATACTAAATTTTTTATCGAAAATTATGTTCACCAAGCTTTGGAATCAAATTATATTATTTTCTAGTCCCTACTATTAAATTTTCTATTACTTCAAGACTTACAATCCTACAAATTTTTAATATCATACAATCAGCAGATAAAATGAACGATTTTAAAAAATTCGGTTGCCAAAATCTTGTGATTTAGATGCGAAAATGAGAAGTTGATATTTTTAAGCAGTACCAACCGAAGCGACCATAGCATTTGCCCATTTTCCATCCACGTTGTATTAAGGGCTACTACACGAATTTTATATACAGTAGCTACTGAACTTAAATGCCCCCCCCCCCCCCTTTGAAGAGCAATATGACCGCCACTGAAGGTGTAAGAACAGCATCGACACTTTATAGGACCTAAGAAATATGACGAAATTCGTGAAAACTATATCACCCTTTTACATTCGTTTAAGGGTTCAACATGAACAAGTTTAAATCGATTTGTATGTAACTATATAAAGAACTCAGTAGAAAAAATATATCCAGAATTCTTGAAATTAATTACTAAGCTGTGGAAGTACTCCTAATTCCATACAGACCTACCATAGTTGATATGACGATATTTGTGGAAATGCACACTTTTTCACAGAATATTTTCTTTACCACCATCATCATCGATGGCGTGACAGGCGAAATCGGGCCAGGGCCTGCAGGTTTCTTTACCACCGCAAATCTGAATTCTTTTCGCGTATAGATACCACATTTTAAGTTAAGTGATTTTTTTTTGGAAAACTGATTTTAAGTAACGATCTGTGTTTCTTGTAGTAAATGTTTTCTGAATTTTTCTAGTGTAAGATCGCATCATATTCATGGTGGTAAGAGAGAAGAAACTGGTAACTTGGTGAGTTTACTTGATGCTAGATGAGAACAGAATTTAGGAAAATGAATATAATAATAAGCAAATGGTTTCTTAACACATCTGTGTACTAAACTATCAATATACATACGAATATTTCAACTTTCTTGCAAAAGCCGTTGCAGATATAGAAATATATCCCGTATAAAAGTTCAAAACATTAAAGTAAACGTTAATTTATTTTAAATTTTCTTTAATCAAATTTCCAACATAAATTGTATTTGTTACAAATTTATGACAAAACTCCAATAACTTCAGCTGCAGCTCCTACAATTGGAGCAATCTCATCAGCGTCGTGGAGAACTTGATGTCCAACTTCATCCTGAATTATTTACAAAAGGAATTAGAATTTTGGATTAGGCATCGTCAATTTTTTAGACGACATGATACTTACAACTCCTTGCCAGAAGGTTTCAGCAAAGACAGCTTGTTCTCCAACAATAAGAAGGACAGCCATGGCGACCAAAAGGATTATAGCGGAGAAGTTCATGTCGGTTTGTGGCTGAAGTGAATACTGCTGATGTCCACCTAATGCATGCCTTATATGCTAAAAATCTGCTCATGCTATCAGCTATTTTATCTCAAATCGCATAGAATAGTTGTTTTCGTGATCCTAGCCACGATAGAGCTCGTGCCAGATTGTGTCACTGATAACGTCTATGCCTTACAAAAATAAGTTTAATTCTGGATAAGTAACAGACATCAGTTAAAGCTACTGACATTTGTGTAGGAAAATCCAGTGATCTTATCCAAATTGATTGCAATCTCGACGAGTTTGTTAACTTTGTTATTTTATTCAAAAAGAAATTTCTTTTAACCGAATAGGGCCTTCAACGAAAAAGAATTGTCCATCTGTCCGAATGCGGAAACCCGAACATGTTTATATTGGTAATTCAAATTTTGAATCTAAAATCTCTCCACTGTGAAAAGGTTCTACACAAAGTTGCTAAGAACAAGTGAATACATTCATTCGTTAATAACTAGAGAACAAGTTTAATTACAAAGCCAAGCTCGCCAATCTTAGCCTCTAAGGCAAATTTTCTTAAAAATTGGATCACTTACTCTCTCTGAATCAAAGGGCCGCAGTTGGTTAGCGCCCTAGTCTGCAAACGCTGAGAACGTGGATACATATTCCAGCAGGCGAAACTATAATCTAGCTGTGCTTGAAAACCCTTGTCTAAGTCAAAACAAATTGTAGATATTCAGCCCAGTAACAGTGTTCCAAAAGATGCCCACAAGAATTGAATGAAATGCATCCTGATCGTTTTGGGGCTGTATTCAAATTTTCCGACAGTTTTTGGTACGATTCCGTTAAACACCCTTGCCATTGGCGAGGATTCCTCCAGATATATGTACGTTCTTGAACTGAAATTCATTTCCACGAATTAGACCAAGCTAAAGTCTGTTGTAGTAAATTCTTATTGCATAACTACATCCACTATACTGCACCTCGTATTTAAGCCCTCCTCGGTCTTTCCTGTTCCCGCGTCTTCACTGACAATTTACCTGGAAATGGCAACGGCATTATTGCCATACACAATTTGACATTTGTAGGCGCACCAAACGTACATATATGGCAATATTGCTCTCAGCAAAGCCATGGCAATCATTTCCATGACAATAAAATTGGGATAATATTGCCAGTCATTTCCAAGACAATAAAATTGGGATAATATTGCCAGAAAGCGAATCGTTTGACAGAAGTTAGCGTCGCTTGTCAACAGGTAGATTAATGTTTTTTTTGGTTTGATCACAAAATAAGAAAATTATGAAAATAAGTGGACTACAGAAATATTTATTGAATTAATCAATAGTGTTCGAAGCTATGATTGCTTTGCTTCACAACTTGACACTTCGAATTCATTCGCTCAAATGAAAATTGCCTGGCAATCAAATGCCCACTCATTACGATTTGGTATTTAACTCAATGGCAATATTGCAATTGTCAGTGGACACGCAATATGTTAGGATATTAATTCTAATCGTGACTTGCCCCACCGATATCTTAATAAACATACATATAATGTATGTATGTATCTTAAAACTAGTCGAATTAATTTTTTTATTATAGCATCTTGGTCACATCTTATGTTACACCGTATGTGTTTTTGTCAAATATTTGAAAAACAAATTTGAGTAAAAAAAAAGAATGAACAAATGGTCCAAACACCTGCAATCATCTTAAGATCTCTAATAAAACCAATTACATTTTCATTATCCTTCTCGACAATCTCTGCAAGCAATTTTCGTTGTTCACGGAAGAAAATTAGTAAACAGTAAATCGCTTCTATTTGTAATTTACGATCGTCTAATAAATTTCTTTACCTACCGTATAAATTTTAAGCTACGCCCACCGCACGTCCTTCTCTAGGCTTCGGCGCTTTTCAGGAATTTTATGCGATGCATACTAATTAACGTAGGACTGATCAAATATTTATGCTCTTAAAGAAATCTAATTTATGTATCTCGTTCGGAAAGTCTGGAATCCTATAAAATTGTGTTTTCTTCTTCGCCGACAGAAGGGACTTTGAAGTCGTGACCTTGCTGTAGCTCAAGCTTAGCATCCCCTTGATTGCTACCCTGTTGATATTATTCCAGCGCTTTGTTTTTCGGAGTTAATCTCGCGCTGTGTTTATTGCATCGCGCATAATAGAGTCGCTTAATTGCTATGTAGGCAGGATTAGATAGGATAGGATTATGCCATTATAATCCGAAATCCACCTTTCCAAATCACACTACAATTCACCTAAATATTAATGAGCGTTTTGCGCTTTGCTTCCGTATGGATTTTATTTTCTAGGGATTAGTATTAAATAAGGATTAGAAGCGACGCAAAAACATCCGATATTATGGCGCTGATTGTTGTGATTACGTGAAGCGGGATTTCGTATTATCCTTTCAGTAATTTAAGGGTTTTGTTTGAATAGTTAAAGTGACTAATAACACGAGAGGATTTACTTCGTAATTAGCTAATTGTGCGTCGAATGGTCAATCCAGGGATGAAAACACCATAAATTCCGGATGGAAGCAACAGTGTGTAATTTTTTTGGGGATTAATACCGACGGGACTGGACCAGAGAATGCTTCTCGTCGGATGAGTAAAATTTAATCTGCCTTTTCAACAAGGATGCAAGGATATGAGGGATTCGATCATATTTAGTAGGTAAGTGGAAGTTGAAACCCATAAAGATAATCTACAAGGAAGGTATCACAAGCGTACTTTTTTCCATCGACTACTAAAATGGCGCGTCAGTCAATTTCGGCTACACAACTATTATCCTTTACTTCCCGTTGAGTTAAATAAGTGTATACAATTTTAGTCGTATAAGGAACCCACAGAAGTAAAATAAATTCAATATTTCAGAAGTCCCAAGAGATATGAGAAAATTGTTGAAAATGTTAACAAACTCGGTTTCCAAGAAAACGTTAAATTTGAAGTAAAGGGACGACGCTACACTGTTTTAAATCCAATTTGTACTTGCAATTTCCAGTATATTTCATTTTTTCAATTAAAGGTACACATTTCTATTAACACTTTTACACGAAATTACAGCTACTAGTAATTATTCACGTACTTTTCAACTGAACCGTACAATTCACTTGAAAATACTCACAAAATCACGCAAAATTGCATGTAAAATTAACTATCAGACCTATTCAGCGCCAGAGTCACAAGTCACAAAGTAGGTGGAGGTCACAATTTTAAATTAATTTTGAATTAATTGTGACTTTCCACCTACTTTGTGACTCATGACTCTGGCGCTGAATAGGCCTGTATATCTGTATCTATATGAATTGAAAATTACGTTCTTTTTCGTGTAATTGTACTAATCTATTTAAATTTTATGACAAAAAACATGTAATATATATGAAACCACGAAGTTGGACGCTTCGTTCGATTTTGTTTTTCACTGAAATGAAAATCAAACGCCTTTAGTGGCGTAGTGGCTACGTGCTCGAAACGTACTCAGGAAAACCAGAATTGATCTCGGGTTCGAATATTAAGATTTTTATTAAGAGTTAGTAAAAGAGAAAATTGTTTAGAAGTATAAATAAGTGTACCTTAAAGAGTGCTAATAATATACGTTTTTAAAGTTTAATTTCAAGAGAATATGCAGCTGCTTTCAAATTTACAGATTGCGAATTGAAATTTACTGACCGAAAATTGAAAATTACATTCAAATTGACTATTACATCCCAATGTAAATTTACTTACATTAAAACTAACAACAAAACTTGTGTTTGTGTTTTGAAATATATGACGCAGTCTACAATATAAAGTTTAATAACTATAATAGAATCAATATCATTTATATTATATAGAATTAATAAGAATATTGCCAAATGGTCTAGTAGCCTGGTAAATGTATATGGCTTTATTCATTTCAGAATAAAGATTATTTTTATAAATAAGTAAAATAGATAGTTTATTCATTTGCAATAGATAGTTTTTAAACTAAATCTACTTTTTAAAATTTGAACGTTTCAGGTGGATGAAAGCACAAAAATATTAAAAACTTTTGTATGGTGGCTACTGGATTTTCTCCATTGTCCTGCGCGATACTCAAAAGTATTGAGCATTAACGCTTGGTGCAGAATTTCAGATTATTTGCTAGCGTTCTGAAGTTATCTGAGAATAACTATTTTACAGACTTTTGTTTTTAAGCCATAGAATTTTAAGCGTCTAGATATTGTGCGTTCGACGATTGAACTACAATCAAATATGAAGCTTATAATGAGTATCTACCTATTTGTTTTTTGCCAGAGTGTTTCGTCTATGCGGTAATTATCACACCATCCATTAAACTTATTATCGTTCGCTTGAACGCATATAAAAGCCTATGAATAATTCATTCCTCCGGTAATCAAGTTCTATTGATTGTTCCATTTTCACTTTATTTACCATACAAATGCGTAGAAAATACACGTTTTTCTCACTTTTTCAGTATTTAATACTAAACGATTATACCTACCACTGAGTAAATGTAATAAATCATTTGTTAAATTTTTATCGCTCACTTTAAATATGTGATTGGGTGTTCACATGAAACTGAAAATATTTAAATGGATAGTGAATTTCTCTCTATTTGTTTTTGATTGTGGCAATGATAATTTACAATTGATGAATTGTTACACCCCCATATTTGTTAGTCGATTTTCAGTTTGTTTTAATTCTTTAATGAATCGTGTAACCAGACTATTGAGGCAATATCTGCCATTACAGCTCAATTAGTTCAATCAATTAAATTGTAACTCACATTAATGAAACTAATGACGAAGAAGAAATTATGTACATCATTTAAACCGACCTTTTCTTTTCACTTCTGTCTAAACTAAAAGGAAGCTAAATTTCAGCTTCAGAGCTCAATGTGTCCTAAAGTAAGTACCTTTCTTATTCTATTCCAACACAATTGTATGGTACAAAGGAGTACTTTAATTAAACATGTTTGAATTCGAGTATATTAAATGGTGAAAAACTGTAATTATTTATTTAGTGGAAACATGACCCATGTTGTCAAAGAAAAAGTCCAAGAAGTTAAAAAACAAAAGGAAAATTATGCATAAACTTATAAACAATAACACCTAACTTGATCACTGCTCGATTGCTGCTACCAATCCAAATCGCTTTACAATTGCTTTGACGTCGAAAGTGTTCATCGTCACGCTTCACCGTATAGTAGAAACTGCGTTTGGCTGCAAACTCTGTATTGCTTCTATAATGCATCGGTTAAGTCGAAAGCTTTGCTGCATATTGGGTGGCATATGTACAATGTTAAGACCAAGAAGTAGAGAAGAGGAGAAGAGGATAATCATAATCATAATGGCTTCTTTGGTAGCTTACCATGAAAACATGAATTAATAAAAATATTGGTAAAAAATGTCAAATTGCTGTTGGCAAGTCTCGATCTAGCGTTCTTGGCGTGGGGCTTTACATATCCTGGATTACAACCATAAAATACCACAGAAATTGGTTGGTTGAAATATTAGATGATCTTCAATGACTTTATGTTGAGGTTGCATGACTTTCACTAAGTTTATAATTCACGATTGTAAATTAAATTTCAATATCGCTATATAGAATTTTCCTCAATAATTCCACCAGCTGTCAGGGTGTTTCGGATAGTAGGCATGATACACTCTCTGAAGAGTCTATGCCTTCTGATGACGAAACAGCTCCTTAGGACCTAGTCCAACACAGTCTTATAGAAAAGTGGCCTCTCCAGTGAAGATTTTCTAATTGTCATGTCCTCTAGGACAGCGAATTATCAACAGTCGGTGATTTCGTGTTAGGGTTTCACTAAACTGACACCGGAAAGCAAGCAACAAACATTTAATCAAGAGGAGAACTGTTTCAGAAGAATGGTGAACTTCAGAAAGTTTTACACGCCTTTCTAGTTGGGTATTGTTAGGAGACCTCCTCTTTCCAGTTACGTTTGGGAGGATGATGCTTTCTCACTGGAAACTGATCGGGTTGTACGGGTTGCCAGGGTAGATAGATTGAAAAAAGAAATTATTATGGTTAACCTCTGTCACTGCAGTCACAGTTGGGCCTATTGTGATGTCTCCTCGTATTGACTATGATTACTCCTAAATCCCTTCGCTTTTAATGATTGGTTACACAATTGCGAAGAAGAATGGTCAGGAATTCCGATGAATCCATGAAACCCTGACCGAAGTGACGAAGTCTTTTGTGAGCTAAACCCTCACAATTATAGATGATATGCTCTGGAGCTTCGTCTTCGTCATTGCATATTCTTCAAATTTTAGTCCTTCCTCATGTGACAGTGTTTAGTCAGAGCTTTGGCATAAAAAGCTTTGACTGCCTGTTGCCCAGTGCCAAGTCCCAGTGCCAAGTCCCAGTGAATGGCCCTTTGCGATTTTTGCCACATACGGATGTTCTTTTTGGCTGCACTTAATGGTAACCCACAGAATGAATATGGCCCATGAAGTGAGCTTTTGAACCTTTCCTAGCCATTAAGTCGGCCATTTCATTACCCTCATAGGCTTTATGTCCTAGAATCCAAATGAGGTTAGCTCTGTTCTTATTTCCGAGTTCAATCAGGCATTGGAGGCAGTTCCAAACAAGTTAGGAGTAGATTTGATCGGACTGAAGTGCCATCCTTGCTGTCCGAAAGAATGTTTATTTGTTGGTTTTTGTAGCCCCGTCTAATATTTTCTCAACTTCATAGTTCAATGAGTCTCCGCCTGAAAAACAGTGGGTGTTGTGTGCATGCTACAGTAGAATTTGACATTTGGGCGCACTCCATAAATTCCTGCTCCCACACCTTGATGCGTTTTAGATCCATCTGTGTACCATATTGGGGATCCTGGTTTTGGAGTGGGTTTGTTTGAATCAGGTAGTTTAACTTTGAATTACCTTGTGAAATTAAATTTCGATACCATTGAAGCAGAAAGAGGTATCGCTAATATGGAGTCCTTGTCGAGTTCCGCAGAAAGAGTTGGGCAAGCGTTTTTCGCTCTGACTCGTCCTCCGAGTTCAAAAGTTTGTATGCGGTGAACTTAGTTCTAGCTTGCCAGGGTAACATGTAATAATACTGATTTCGTTTATCTCCCTCATCTGAACACCCCCCTCGAACCTTTCCGGAAACACGTCCTTATTTACAAAAATTAGTTTCTCACTTTTCGCAAACATTGTCTTAAATGAAAAACCACATCCGCTTTGTAACTTTGAATTTATCATTTCCGAAAAGAGTTAGTGACGCTTCGCTTAGCTGCTAAAGTGTTTCGAAAACAAAAAGCCAACAAACAAACAAAACCAGACAGCAGCTAAAGGCTAAAGCAGCCAACTGAAAAACAAACAGACATGTTAACTAATGTCCTGTTCCACATGAAATGCAACAGATAGCATAAAACTTTTTATTTTCATATGGCAAACTTTATGTGACTTCGTTGAGAAGTTTGTGCAAAAAAACGAGAACGATATCGAAAGCCTTCCTCTGCCAGGACTCAGTTCACACGTTGCGCTGCATATGATAAATTTATCTTTCGCTACCGAAATCCTATCATTTTTCAGAGTCGGGGCATATCGGGAGAGTTCCTCGAAGCTTTCCCGACTACCCACCCTTATTTTCCCAACAAAGTTCTATGTTATCAGTGAAAGGTAGATTTTCTGGGAAAATTTTCTACCCCCGGTTAGAGATCGGCATTCTGAAGCATTCACGTACGGACGTGGTTCTTCTTTGCGGACGAAATGGCAGAGTGGAGGGCTTTTCCAAGATAGAGGCGTCAGTTTTTCCCTTTCACTTCCCGATTTTCCGATGTTAGAGTCCTTCTGAAAAGCGTTAAGAAAAAAAATATACACCCTGACTTCTAAATCATCAGATGTTTTCTGTAAAAGTATTCCAGAGCCATCTTATCTTCAAGTCTGCACAGAAACAACAATGAAAAGGATTTTTTCTTCTTATAATTTGGATCTGCGGGGGTGAGAAAAGAACGACTTTGTGGTGTGTACATAACCAACCTACATGCCTAGGATACGAAAGCAGCCGCTAATGTTAAGGGTTGGGGTTGCTCGAAATCCTGTACTTTGCCCGGCGTAGTCCTAGCAATACTTTTGAATATTTTCGCAATTTTCAAGCGACATAAAAACGAATTGCGTTCAGTGTGCCGAACGCTATAACAAGGTTTACGAATTCGAATTTTTCGTAGACAAACGGAAAATTGGTACAAGCTGCCCTTATATTTTGTTCTAATGGATAAAAGAAACTGTTCGTGGGTTTTTCCGGTTTCCTTATATTTTTTTATGGATAAGAAATCGAGTCATTGCAAACAGAATGATGGGAAATGGTGGTAATATCTCGTTATAAATTTCGAGATGATCGATTGAATTGTCTTCGATGAATGCGTACCTATAGTATGTTAACAATAACAGAAAAGGTAATTCGAAAAGTATATATGTACAACGGGTAGAATTCCTTTTCCCGGACAAATTGAGTGCGTGGAAATATGCAAAGAAGTAGTTACAACGTTTATGCCATGACGCAGGACAATTCGGTTGATACTGGAGTCAATAAGTTATGATCATCCATCATATCGACAGTAATCACATACACGCAATCACGCAAGCAATATGTAGGTAGTTTATAATAGTTTGTCCTAATGTATGTTATTATTTTCGAAAGGTTGAACTAAGACCTCATGATGAAGGGAAAAATTCGTTTTTATTATATAACTGAAGTAAATACTGAATTATTGTCATAAAGAAAGAACAAATCAATTTTATTTCGACTTTCTTTTCCATGAAGCAGGTCAACGATCGAATCAACACAGCCTTTAATTGGATTTTCCAGCTACAGTATTTTTTTATCAATCGTTGGATCTAGTTAGACAATCGTAGCATTCTGCTCCAGTCTCAGAATACAAGTAGCGCAGACGGTCATCGTGGTATGCTTCAAAAGTAAAGGGTCATCCATTTTCAGCCTTACGATTTGTTTTTTAAATAAAACACACAGTTTTACGAATTTATTCGTGTTCTTTATTTTAAATGAATAATTGGAAATAGTTCAAATGTCCTTCTTTGAACCTTTTGCAGTACTCGATCCTTTTTAGGTAATTTTCGATGACTTTTTCAGACATTTCAGGCTCTTGACTTTTTCAGACATTTCTGGCTCTATCTCGGCCATAACTTCACGAATGTTGGTTTTCAATTGTTCCAGAGTTTGAGGATTATTTGAGTAAATAGCCCCAAAGAAACAAATCAAGAGGCGTTAAACAGCCGATTGGTTAGCGTGCTGTGGCGTTGCTCGCTTCGGAAAAACGATATTAGAATCAGTAACAGTTCCTCTGAAGAGCACTGGCCTATATCCCGAAGGAACAATTTGTTACATAAGGGATCATGCGGATATGGGCTTGAATTGGAGTTTCCGGCATCCGTGGGTTTAAAATAAGGAGCATCTAATCGTGTGATACCCTAGATGAAATACTTTGCTCCTAACTAAATTACCCTTTAAGGAAGGGCACCGATGAAGAGAAGAGCACAGGGAATACAGAGCAAAATATCATTTTTTGTTTTTTAGTTTATAATTTTAATAAAAAAGTATTTTAATCGATTTAAAAAAAAAATGTACTAATACAAAATTTATATCGATTTTTAAATCGAACAATCACTTTTTAAATGGAATGTGTGAGATTGAGTGTGAATGTACATACTCCTCAGAAAAAAGCATGGAATTCATTTTCAAAATTTTTTGTTTAGGGTTTCCATACATTTTGACGAATTCCTCGATATCTCTTGAGTCTGATTAGCTATCGTACTGGTATGTACTTTACTTCTATTAGCCAGTTTTATAATCGCTTGCTGGAACGTCATTTGTGGCGGCAGGGAGGGCATTTGGCATCCGCCTCAATTTTGTATTTTCATATATTACATACCACCTTCATCAAAAAGTTCTAATTTGAGCTCAGTTTTTTTTGTTAAGTTGGTACATCTGTTGTTGGCATTCTCTCTAAATCTTAGCGTCATAGGTTGACATTTGCAAAAGTTACGTAGCCAAGAGTACGTCTATCTCTGTGTGTGTTGGCGATTTTTTACAATTTTAGAAATAAATTTAAATTTGCAACAACAAACTTGTATTAAATTTTGCGTAAAAAACGGATTTAATGGTGCGCGAACGTTGGAAATGTTGGAAAAGTGTTTCGGCAACGATTCTCTAAAGAAATCGGTCGTTTACCAGTGGCACGAGTGGTTCAAAAGTGGTCGTGGTCGCACCATGATAACGCACCGTCACACAGTGCCATCATTATTCGTAATGTTTTGACAAAAAAAGCAACAAATACCATCCAACAGCCACCGAATTCACCTGATTTGGCTCCCTGTGACTTCTTTCTGTTCAATCGAGTTAAAAAACCACTACGGGGAACGCGTTTCAGCAGCCGAGAGGAACTAATAGGAACTTTTTGATCAAGGTGGTATAATATCTACATGGATATTTATTTATAAAAATACATAGGTACATTCATAACATCTTGCCCCCCCCCCCCCCCTATTAAAAACGTAAAACAAAATGACGTCCCTGATCGCTTGCTAATCAATTTCAGTATTTTTTCTATAACGCGAATAAAGGATTGTAGGTATGTATATGGTATAGGTTTTCACGAATTTCGCCATATACAATATTTAAGGTCTAATTTGATATTGAATTGAATTCTATTTCTTCGAGTTTTTATTTATGTGAAGATTCGCCGGTGAACTTTACCGGACAATTTAGGATGAGTTATTCTATTAAAATGATCTAGGTTTTGACAGAAAGAGACAACTAGAAATAACCAGATTTGAAGGAATTCGTAAAAGGCTAGTTAACTCCTTTTCAGTACTATCCTAACACTGTAAAAAAAAAAACAGAAAAGTGCATAGCTCTAAGGGTTTGTATAGTAATTTCGGGTTACAGAATTTTTTTTTCCATAATGGAACACAATAATGTACATAATGTCGAATTAATAAAGTGAAATGAGCAAACAACGAACCATTTCTCGAGTGAGGCTGTGCTGCTACAGTGCCTCGAAATTAAGACTTTCGTATGGGAGATACCCAAGCGATTATGTCTGTTTATTACTGAATTAATCCCGAAATGCTTGCACGAAACCTTGACCGGTCCGTATATCACAAAACCCAACCATTTCAAATATTGTGTAGCTAATTGTACCAGAAATATGTTTGTACGAAAATTCGTACAAAACTCCGCAATGAAAGAGAATGACGTGCGACTAATCTTAAGAAAGCAGCAAATTAATCAATAAGATCAAGCGGAAAGTTTTGTTTGTCGGATACTGAAAACATTTTCATGGAATCATTCTTTTAATGACGACACTCAGGTAATTTTGGTGGTAATATAAATAATGTGGCTATTGGGAAAGGCATCAAGAAATATTAGAGCAGCGTGGGTGGAAATAAAAGTAGGATTAATTAAGTAGGTATTTAAAAGTTGAATGTTTGTGCTTTAGGCATAATTCCGGAAAACCAACAAAAATAATTGGAATTTATAATTGGAATTTCTGGAGCCAGAAAACTAGAAATGTGGAGATTTCGAATAATTGCTTACTGTCAAAGACAACATAAAATTTTAGCTTAACTTTTCGCAGGGTAAATAGAGAATAAGCCACATAATGAAACGATTAACTTTTTGTTTTTTTGATAAATGAAAATGGTTAAAAGGCTACGAAAATATTGCATATACTTAAATCTATTGATACCATTATTATTACTAAAATTGAAGCAATCGCGAAATCATATTCACTAAAGCCCAAAGATTATAGTTAAAAGCATGACTTGAATTTTGGATCGTAATATGATTTACAAACATTGTACTTATGTCAATCACATACGATTCCCTAAATGATTTACTTACGACTCACCTTAATTATCAACTTGCAGTCATTCTACAAAAATCACACGACTGATATTGACTACGTGATTCACTTACAAGGATAAGTATGTACACTAGTGTGCGATTTACCTAAAGTTCCCTCCCAGTAGGAAATGGGAGCATCCCATGATTAATTCCGGACTACTCCTTAGGGAGGTTTGGAGACCTCGTTTCCTCCTCCATTTGACCTCCTTTTTGCAAGAGCATGTCCGCTAAAATCAGATATCCAATATACCTCCAAAGAAAGCATTTAAAAATACTTGTAAGGGAGCTTAAAACGAGAAACTAGTTCTGCAGTAAAACTCAAAAATGGTCTTCATATAGTCCCATTTTCATCCATTTGGAGCAAAAAAAGAGAAGTGACGGTTTTCTGCATAATTTTGTTATTAATCTCCTTTTTTTCTCCATTGTGAGGGATAGTAGATACCTCGTTATTTGCTCCCTCACGGAGTTCTCCTTAAATTTCCTAGTGGGCTACTAGACAAAATTCATCAGTTCACATATATATGTACTATTAAATCGAAAAACGCAAACAACCACATCAAAAACCCCCGGCTTCATTATAAATAATATACCATATAGAAAATAGTGTTTTATCGATGAGTCTGTCGATGAGTATATGATGAGTTTTCTGATTACACTTGCAATGATCATCCCCTCTACTTTTGTTCTGGACTATGTAAAATTTCTTTTGTTTCCAACATGCACCATTTATTTCTCTTAGATTTTACATTTCAGCGCGTTAGTTATAATTGAGTGTCTTCTTTTAAAATACAGAAATATGGATATATATATTATATATGTAGGTATATTCAGTTCGTTGTTTTCAAATAAAACAGATAATATGATTTCTGCTTATTTGTTTACTTCGTAAAATTATATTTTTGTAGTTTTTTCGAAACACTCACTATTAAAATCATCGCTCATCATGAGCTCATCATGAAAATCATCGAAATACTCATCGAAATACTCATCGAAACACTCATCACCAACTCATCATTAAAATCACTGGAAACTCATCATGAGCTCATCATGAAAATCATCGAGACACTCATCGAAACACTCACTAGGAGGGGAAGGATTTCTTAAAGGTATATAAATGAGTTTAAGCCTCACGCTCGTACAAGGCTCATTAGGTTGGTTGCGATGAGTATCATGATGAGCTCATCGATGAGCTCATTGATGATGTTCTACCAGGGTTGTACTCATGTGAACATGTATTTCATCTGTATGCATCGATATTAATTCACATGCTGGAGAGTGGAGAGTTAATAATTTCATTTCCGACTGGCATGAATTCCGCTGGTCAGTTTCTTTGCACTGCCTAAATAGAAATATAGTTTTTAGTCCAGTAATCAGAGACAAAATTTCAGTAAATATCGGAAAAATCACAGTTTTAAACCAAAATTTGATATGTCGTGTGCCCGAAATTTTGAGTTTTCTGTTTTGCCGATTTGTAGCCGTATTTTGCATTTCTCGCGAAAAATGGTAGGAACCAAATTTATAGACAATTAAATTCTCCTTTTTACCTGACCAACTTTTTTGAAAAATAATTATTTATTGCTAATAATAAGCGTAAACTGCAAGAAGTAAGTTTTTAGCTTTAAACTTTTCGACCAATTTTATTAAAAATAGATGATATATTTACATGGCAAAAAAATAGAGAATTTAATTCTCTATAAATTTGGTTCTAACTATTTTTTGCGAGAAATGCAAAATACGGCTACAAATCGGGAAAACGGGAAATCCAAAATTTCGTGCACACGCCATATCAAATTTTGGTGTGAAACTGTGATTCCCTATTCTACTCCATCATTGGAACATTTCGCCTTCCATTTAATTCCAATATTTACTGAAATTTTGTCTCTGCTTATCGAACTATTTATCGTGCTCCAGCTCGTGATCCGTTCGTCGTACGAAAAACTTGTTTCTCCAAAACTTGTAGGGAATCTAGTCCTCTACAACTTTGCCATGTAAATATGTCACCTATTTTTAATAAATATGGTTGAAAAGTTTAAAAAACTGGGACAATCTCCTTGTTTTTACATTTTACGCTTATTATTTGCAATAAATAATGATTTTACAAAAAAGTTGTGCAGATAAAAAAGATAGAGAATTTAATTCTCTATAAATTTAATTCCCACCATTTTTAGCGAGATTTTGCAAAATACAGCTACAAATCGACAAAACAGAAAACTCAAAATTTCGGGCACACGCCATATCAAATTTTGGTGTAAAACTGTGATTCCCTATTCTACTCCATCATTGGAACCTAACTACATCAAAAAAATTCGTGTTCTATTTTTTTCTTTTAAGAATTCCTAGATTTACTGGACTATTTGTTCACAAGGCTAACTAAAAACACCAATCACGACACTTATCATTCGAATCTAAGCAATCCCTGATTGCAATTTATTGATACGATCATAGTGCGAAATCATTTTCACTAAAATCCAAAGATTATAGTCAAAAGCATGACTTGAATTTTGGATCGTTAAATGATTCACAGACAGTGTACCTAAGTGATTCACATATGTACATATTGTGGGTGGCGTAAATAATAAAATAATATGTACTACAATCACTCGAAATACACAGATTTAAAGGCTTACGAACCATCTAAGTCGAACCTGACTTCCTGAACAATAATTACGTTTTCCGGAAGAACTGGAATTTTACATTTTCAACTGGGAATTTCAAAAACGAAAACAATTTTCGTAAGAAATATACGAGTATCTATTTCTACGGAACCATACTGAATCGAGAGAATTGTACGCTCTGTAGCTTTCAGACGATGTGATGGAGTCTTCGTATTTAACTTGTTTAGCAATTTTAATGGCATTACAGCCGGAGAATGGCAATTTTCTTACGGGGGGAAAAGTTTCGCAACAAACACAAAAATTTACGACATTTTCTGAATTTTGTGTTAGGTATTTAATTACCCGTATTTATAAAATGAGAACGACACATAATTGTGTTTGAAGGTGGTTGATTACATTAACGATTTAATTAAACCTTGTACATCATTATCGAAAATGAAATGTTCGACGCAAGAATGTTATTTGTATTGGATCTAACGAGTACAGCTGAAACCTGAGTTGACTATTTACCTATTGGAAAGAAGACTAATTTAGGGGTTGATTGGGTAGCGGCGGTGATTTCAATTAATCACGTGGCGCTCCTTCACTTCAACCAGGTAAATAGTACGTTACGGGAATTAATGGACTATCGCCTAACATTTAATTCAATCAAATGAACCCTTCAAAGTCATTGTTTGAAGGAACAGAGATCTGGCTGTACTCGTACTGACATTGTCTAAAACTATTGTTTTTTCATTTCTGTATCAGAGCACGTATAGTTCAGATTTGAAAAAGTGTTAAAAATTTCTTTCACGAATTTCTTCATATCTTTTAGGTCTCAAAAGCTATCGAACTGATTTTTACATGATCGGTATTTAACAGCCGCGCTCATTTGGTGGTGTATGCAGACCATGGAATGTGTGTTGAAGATGTAGACGGCAGGCTGCCACTGTGCTAAAGATCAATGACTCGCATTTAATTACACGCAAAACAGCAACAACATGACATTAGGCCATTATTTTAGCTCATTTATATTTGAGACGGTTACGTTACAGTCAGAGTGGGCCAATACTCATTTTTTAAGAAACTGAGTTCAGTACAGAAATCGAACCACCTGGCCTCAATTCACCAAGTACACAAAATTAAGTTTCTCAATCTGTAAATATGTAGTAAGTATACTATATATGATCTTTTTGAGTTCACCAAATCTTCACTTGCCATTTCAATTGAGCTTCTGGTGGGGATTGACCACTGTGGTATTAAGCGTCTCATTTATACCCCGCACAACAATTCATCATTAGGTGTGCTTTTTTCAACTGGATCAAGATCATTAATTTTACATTGGAAACAACAACAAAGAGATGATCCAAAATCAAAATGGGATCAAATTCCCAGATCACATTTCCCTTCCAAAGCTTATTTAAATTTTCACTATTTCAGTATTGTCAAAGATAGCGCCCTGCAACTTAGCACCATTTGTAGCAGATATTTGCACTCAGCAGGTAGAACAGGTTCATTCGATGGGGTAGCAAGGTACTGGGGTGGGGTAGTTTTTCATATCTCGTAGCCAAAAACTATACATGGGTGTTATAGGACCTTTATACAGTTCCGTTTCGTCGTATAGTATACGAAACTTTTCCTGCTGACAGTTTATCTGAGGCATTACCAACAGGATTGTTAACCCTGCAAAATTAGCTTTTGGGATGATCCACATCGTTTTTTTCAATCGTGATCTGATCCAGTTTAAATAAACACACCTATTTAACCACTATTGTATCTCACTTCAGCCCATGACTTCAAAGCGCCATGTCTAGTAGAATGGAAACAGCACGGCATAGGTTTGCAGGGCCAACAGGCGCAAACCATCGGAGCTATCGAGTTAGGACAGTATTTCTCGATCTAGCATGGCCGAACGTTGACCTTAAATTTTTATTAGCGGGTAAGCCAGCGTGAAATTTTTGTTGTACAGAGCAAGAACGTGAATAACGTACCTTCCCATGCCCGCAGCTATATCGAAAGCTGGCAGGTGGAATGGGCTTATTATTTCTCGATTCTCATTCTACCTTCGGCTCCCTCTTTGAAATCTAACTAACCTTTCCAAAACATCAACAACAAATAATAAATGGCTGATTGATTAGAAGAAGAAGTAATTTGAAACTTGATAAACTGGGAACTAATCAGTTCGATTTCCAATTGAAAACAAAACAATGAAATTCGATCGGTTTTTAGGGGACACAAATAAAAAATCGAAATACAATACATATTTAGATTTGTCTGAATTCGGAGGTAAATTAGCTTCAAATTCGCCTCAATTTAAATGGATGTACGCTGTCTAGAAGAAACTTATCTTGGACGACTTTCAAAACAACATCAATACTTGATACTCAACCATAGTAATATTTTGCAGGAATCATCTTCATCGGCGGTTGTAGAAATTTAATATCGACTATTCTGGTATTACACCGTATTAAGAACTCCTCCTTTATATTATATGATTGTTTAGCTGCTAAAATTTTCGTGCTACAGAGTTAATTTCATGTTGTCGAATTGTATTAAAGTCGACTCAATAAGACGTCATAGAACATTAGGAGTGACGACAGCCATGGACACAATCGACCGGGAGCTGAAAAAGGGCGTATCGAAATAAAGCCGAACAACAACAACCAACAAAAATGATCCCTTTTCACAACTGAAAAGTTTCCGTAGAGTTGCAAATGGGTCAAGGGATTATTTATTATTATTGTGAAGCCTCTGTTTCGGATTTGAAATACAACGAACAAGGAAGTGATTGATATTTGAGTAATCGGATGTATTTTGCTCGGAATAAATTTTGTAGTCCTTAAGGAAACGGACTGTGTCCACCGCATACCGCACACGAAATTGAACAGTTGAGCCGAATGACCGTTGAAGTAGCAATTCGTGGTAACAACTCCGAGCCAAAGACCAGGATTCCAGGAGCTTTGTCACGTCTCTGGTGCCTTTACAGTCAGTCCTTTCCCAGGGCCCAGCAGAGTGCTGGAGGGAAACTAATTAAATTGTTGCTACTGAACCAGACCCACGAGCTCGAAATGTTAGGATCCCAATGGGAAAACGCTTTTGATTCCTGGTTCTGGAATCCAGGCCACCTTGCCTTAAAGGCCTGAATGTACACCAAGGCACTTATCATTTAGACAAGTGCATAAATTCTAGGTAATCCACTATACTATAGGAATGGGATTACTCCGTTGCGAGCTAATTTACAAATCTCATTTCAAAAAGGACTCGACTTTCAAGCTACCATGTTGCGACATCAGAGCAACGGGAAAACGCAGCTGGATGGCAACGACACAGGATAGCATCTAATTATTACGAGGTATAGATTACATCGAAGTAGCAATCTAGAAAAAGCTAATGGTTCCACAGGTTGTACTTTATGATGGTGGTCAACCCTCGCTAAGCCACCCTTAACGAAAATACACAACGAATAAGGCAAACCCGAGGTACAGGTGTAATACGACTTTTGTGGCTGATTGTGGTTTGGTTTGATCAAATTCGTTTTTTCAACAAAAAAAACAACAACAAAATTAATTACATGGATAATGGCGCACTGGAGCTGCGACTTCATGGGCGAAAATGTCTAATGATGCAATTGATTGACTATGAATATTCAAATTATCATAATTTCGGTAAATTACGTGGTATTAAGCCAGACCAAAGAGCTGTAGAAATAGCAAGTCGAGGTAAAATATCAATTTGAATAGGCATTTTTTCGAAGCGTTGACGAACATTACCTATTCCAGGAATTCCGTCAAGAATAAAAGCCTCACTTTAAACCACGCAGCTGGATGCCACGAATCTTACAATCACCAAATCACATCGTCAGCAATTTTGTAATATTTATATTGCGATCGTCGATTTCAAACATTTTCAATGTATAGGTACTAACACGTTTACATGATTAAGCCATAAATACCGCGACATTAAAATTTAAGTTAACTTTTTGGTATTAATTAAGAAACTATAAGTTAACTTTACATCAAAATACCGGGATTAAGTCGGAACGACGACGGTACGTTATCGGTACGTCGTTTTAGTTATAAAGTCGTTACTGAGCATTCTACAACACAATTTAAATGTTTCCATTTCCAATTTAAATGTTTCCATTTCCATTGGGCGACTAAAATATAAGTTTTTGGTTATTTTTGTGAAGATCGGTTTAGCTCTAGTTCTGCAAATACCTTTGTGACACATTGCAATATTGATACATACATATTGTACTTGGGATGATAATGCGAAATGTTTGCTTATCATTATTATTTTTGATTTTAAAAGAAAACATCTTAATACAGAGCAAGGCAAATGAAATCTTGTATCTAAATCAATATTTGTTGTCCGGTAAATATTAATTTAAGCAAGTCTGCAGAGAAAACATGTCTGTGTTAAGCAAATAGTTGGGAAGGACAAGAAGAGAATTGAATATTAATGAAAAGTAAATAATTTAGATTTTCCAAATTGTACTGCTTGCAATAATAGACCAAGACCACTAAACCAGTAGTCGAATTGGTTAAATTGCAATGAATACAATCAGTTTTAAAATAACATGCTACTATGCTACTATTGTTTTAGATTATATCATGTTAAAACAACGATCTCAGAATATTGTGAATGGCACTATTGTTATACCTACCTGCATCTTAAAACACTGTTCAATAACAAGAAATTGCGATTGTTTTAACCAATGCTGTTTCGATGAACTAAACTCAGCTCAACAGAATAGGGATATGAGTTTGGAATTTATTTGCCACGATTTTTACAAGCAGGTGTAATTTTTTACCCGGTGAATTGGTACTTAAAGAAACAACGCCATCTGAATGTCGAAATTTGAATAGGAAACATATTAATTTAAAATTTGCAAAATAGCAAAACAACCAGATTCGACAAAACAAACAGATTCAATTTTGATAGTCGTCAGTTTTCCATCAATATAACTTTTGTGATTCTTCAAAAGATGATACAATTGTGACAGCAGTTTTCCAATCTTTGAAGCACTTCTTTATCGCTATTTTGTATTTCTCTCTTGGTTTCATGAATAGTGGCAAATCGTCATTCTTTCTTGGTCTTTTTTTGTCTTTGAGAATATAAAGGAAGTACAGAGAACTCGGCACTTCAACCATCAATTCCTGAGCACTAGAAGGCATTCTAAAAAAAAATTCTTAGCTAAATGATATGTCATCATCAACAACTTCTCTGACAATGATTCAATGATTCTCCATTGTCATTTTCTTTTCATCGTCGAACTTCTCATCGGTAGTTGATAATGATGAGGGGGTTTTGAGACAAATAATTATTTCGGGGGGGGGGGGGGTGTTCATACAAATTTATTCGTTGAGTGCAAGTTACATTTAGTTTTGCGTATGTAACTACATCATTTCGGAGGGGGTTTGAACCCCCAAAACCACCCCCTGCGTTCGCGCCTGCATATATGCTTAGTATTTTGGTGACATAATACTGATACTGACGATATTATGATATTATGATATCAATACCAGCAGTGTAAATAAATGTTTAGTCCGTCTGTACACCGTATGCCGTCCACCGTACCCAAAATCGTTTAAAGGCCGTAGCTCCCAAACTCTTCGAGGTATTAAGTTCAATTTTTTTTCGGGTAGTGTGAGTAGACCGCTTTACGTGACTATTGTGAGGTGGTGGTGGTGTGAGAGGGGGGAGGTGGGGAGCGTTTAAGAGGAAATTGGGGGTGTGGTGAAAAACTTTATATTGCGATATCTCACAAAACTGCGCTAGAATGAAACTCGGTTTATGTTTACAAATTGTCAAATGGAGTTTATTAAAAATATTTTTTTAAGGGAGCAAAGGAGTATGGAAGTCGGGGTGGGGTGTAAGAATTTTTCTAACAAACAACATTTTAAATCTCAAGAAAAGTTTCAATGCCGAAATTAAAGTCGTCTTCACGTCCTTTTTTATAGCTTTAATCGGCTAAAGTCTAATTTATTTTCTAAGGACAAAATTAACTTTGCAATAAATCGCCTAATCTCGAAACAACTGATGTGACCGCGTTCTAGAGTATGTTTCAATTTAGTAATTCATGTGTTGAACCGCTTCTCGAACTTTGACCTGAAAAATAGTTATATTTCACCCAGAATTAGTATTTAATGAATGTTTTCACAGTACGTTTCGAATTGAAAATACAAGGTTTTCCGGTAAATACTGTTAAATTTATTTTGTGTGACGTTTCGGACTCGACTGAGTCCTTTATCTTTATCATAAAGGACTCAGTCGAGTCCGAAACGCCACACAAAATAAATTCACCCAGAATGTTGAAAGTGAAAATTGTAACCTTCTCGACAGCCAACAATAAAATAAGACAAAATATGGCATCTCAATGGCGTCTCAATCACTTCCCACATTAAAAACTCGCCAGAGCCAAGTGCACCAACAAAAATGCAAAAGTTGTACAACTAGTCCGTAAAATTCAAAAATTCAGATCTTTTTTCCTTGGATCAAATCTTGTTTATTACTGTTTTTGTTTGTGTCTGTTAAGAGTTTTTACATTCAACAAATAATAAGATATTTTTCCTTAGAGGAGGCCACAAATTCTAAGGGCTGTACTGAAGGATCTTAATTGATTTTCGCAACACCTGGAGTGTTAGTGGATGAAACCAACTTCACATTCAACTGGAATTTAGCCAAACTAAAACAAAAATTGCTTTTATATTGGCCTGGCCCGTGCGCAGGAAAGTATGATGGGGGGGGGGGGGGGTTTTATCAAGTTCCCCCATACTAAATATGATGACCAAAAAAAAAAGGTCCTCACTTCCAAAACCCCGCCCGTGCGCGCGGGCCTGATATTGGCTTTTGAGACCAGTCCAACTTACAGGCTTCACTAATTCTTAATCTTACCACATCTTTTATTCGAAGTGCTCTTCATATTTTTGAAAACAGTTTCATTCAAAATATTGTCCCTCTGGAAAATCAGATTCATCATTTTCCACCTCGTGGTCCACAGCGTCCATAATATTTACCCATTTTATGTCTTATTCCGCACTTTATCTTCATAAGAACAATTAATTGTTTGTGCTTAGCCACAAGGATCGGTACAAGGACGGATAAGAGTATGTTGAGCCTAAACACAAAACTAATTCTCTTGACAAAGTGCGGGGGAAACAAAATGAGAAATGAAAATCGATTCGAGCCAGAAGTTGTCTACTCTAGCCATTAGCCAGCAAAAGGATACTCTTTATGCCCGGGCGTTGTAGAAGTACACTTCGATGTCCTCACATCTTCGAGAAGGCATGGAATGGAGATTATATCCTGGCATATTTACTTGTATGATGCAGATATGGTATAAAAATCCAATATTTTGTTTGCTTATCGATAAACGTAACTACCCCCTGACTATGCCTTCTCCATACCCAACGGGGACCTATGGGATCGATCAATCGGGGCTGAATACATATTCAAGTCCTTTTCGACCGCACCATCGCCTCCATAAGCGATTGAATTAATTCAATTCCCGCAACTTTGTGGTCTAAACAACACCGATATAAAAGCAACTGAGTACCACAAAGGACTTCTTACAAGTGGATCGAGAAGAATCTACGATACAATGGTAATTACGAGGCCTTGATCTCATCCTCAGATTGCCAATACCTTGAAATTTCTCTTCTTTTCAGTTTTTAATCTTCAAAGTAATTCTGGCGGAAAATTTTCATCGATTCGGCTCAACCTTGCTGGGCTTGAGCCATATTCGTCGAATCGGAATTTTTCTTCCCCCACAGCCCCGGGCTATTTTCATCTCGGTTCTCATATTCATTGAAATGAATTTTTTAGAGCCTATCATGATGTTTGTACTTATTATTCTCTAGGGCATTTTATTCCATCGAATAAGCTTCCGTGAACTGAATAATCTTCTGGCTGCTTACCTTGCTACGCAATATAGGAGGCGGATTCCACCTGGAACCGGAACCGACCTAGGAATAGACAATTAATTTATGAAACACATGGAACGATTTTCGAAAGAGGAATCTGCATAAATTTGAAATTAGATTTTTGCTAAAAAGGGACTTCGTTTAAACAATTTATAAAAGAATTAACTAGACGAGTTATTAATAATAAATCTGAGCTTCATTAAAGATAACTCAGACCTAGTAGATTTTCATCATCAATGGCGTGACAGCCCAAATCGGGCCAGGGCCTGCAGAAAAGGTAAGTAGGTAGTAGATTTTGGCCCTACGTATTCGTGAGTATGGAAAATTTTTAGATTTTCCCTTTTTTATTTAGATGAAGTAGTTTCATTTTCAATTTTCAAAGATTTCAAGCGAACCAATTCAATTCACGTCTAGTTCACTCTTCACGACATTTTATAAGTCAAACCTGGACACATTTCTTCGAACAATGGGTGAACTTATCTCGAATCAAATTATCGAGAAAGTATCGAAAAATATCCGCTCAAGCGAATATTGGTTCTGTTTCGTGGTTTCTTGAATACGGCTTTCAAGACTTTTTCCACGGTGCCGAACATATTGATTTTGGTTTGTTTTTGCTCTTTTTTGGGGACAATTTTCCGAGGACGTTACATGAAAAATCAGAGTAAGTAATTTTCCAAGTTGTTCTAAGGTTACATCGATATACAAAAAAATAATAAGAAAACCAGTTTTCGAAATTATCACCGTTCACAGTTCGGATAATAAAATATCAAATATAATATTTAACAACCTATGGCGAATATTTTCTCGAATAAAAGACGAACATATCGTGAATTCAAGTTATCAAGAAGTTATCGCAAAATATACGCTAAACCGAGTATAATTTTTGTTTTTTTTGCGTTTAAGAAAAGTTAGTAGGGACGAACACATCAATTTACTTTATTAAAATTTAAACTTATTGCCAAACATTCACTGCAGATGAATCTAAATGAATTACGTTCGAATGAGTCAGTTATAGGAAAAATAAATCGTTCCCACATATTAATTAAAGAAATCATAAATGCTGACTATATTCAAGAAAACTTTAATTTTAGATAGGACATGTATGACGCTTTAATTTGTTTCAGACTCATAATGACGCATAATAATTCACAAACGAATTGTAAGTGGTTTAGACTGTGAACATATACTTCATTTTGGTGAATCGCTAATGAGTCACTTACGATGTATTCGGTTTGTGTGGTTATTAAAAACTATTTAGAACTTCCGATAAGTGCTGATTATTGCTCACTTACTTTTGATTCTGATTATCAAATTATTAGTTTTAATATTAAATTTAATACTTAAATGAAGCACATAGGTACGTTTCTTCAATTGGAAGTATTGCAATAATGTTTATAATTTTAAACAGAGAACAAAAATAAACGATCGTAAGCTGTTTCGAAATGCGCTCAGGATTTGAGTCCGGAAATAAAGTTGTGGCAAATAGTCGAGAAAGAAGTTCTAAAGATAATCGTTAATGGGAAAGTGCACTGTTGACGTCCCTTACTCCATCGAGGGTCGTACAGGAATTAAAGGTTTTTTTTTCGAAACGTTTGTTTCGTTTTACCTTGACGAACCAATAGCGTTTCGGAGAGTAAATTCTGAACATTTGCGCTCGTTTCGAAAAGGTGATTCGATATCAGGGAGCCATTTTTGATTCGCCTGCATGAACTAATAACCATTCGAATTTAAATCAAAATATTAGGCGGAAAATGGGTAGTATAGTATCAATTTTACTGTATTCTAGCTTTTCAACCAATCTGAATACTGCCTCTGTTTTTTCCAGCTAGTGTATTTTAACTGATATAAAGTTATGTTAGTTCAATCTTATATGATTTCAAATTCAAATTCTTTTTATTTTGCCTAATATGTACAGTGTTTCTTATAAAGTTACTTTAGAGCTATTGAGTATCTATAACCATTTCAACTAAAATTTTTCGAATTTGGTCGCAAGACGTGGGAGTTAGTGTAATTAGCATATAAGATTAAGGAAATGCAGCAAAGTGAAAAACCTTATATATACAACTAAAGACTATTCTTAAAACTAGAACTAACCTAAGACTTAAATATGAACTAATTTGCTATATAATCCTGAAATTAGTGGATTTCTTATATGATTATTTGACTATCTAGTTTCAACCTGCTCCATCCTCTTTCATCCGTGAGGACAACTTGCACACAATAGGCTTATTCAACTGTACACAAAATTATTCAATCAAGTAAAACCTTTACCAACTTTATTCAACAGAAGTTTTAGCTTTAAAAGATGGACTTGTTTTCATGTCTCTTGAACGGCTTATGCTAGAAAGTTTAAAGCTTGGTGGGTATATATAGACGACCCAAAAGAGTAATTTAAGTTAACAAAATTTCATATATCGATTGGAGGGGGCTGAAATTCATCAGTGAAAATTGGGTGCTAATATTTTCACGAATTTCATCATATCTCTTAGGCCTGTCGAGACATCAAGTTCGTTTTACTTCTGAAATTTCTTTATATATGCGCCTCGAATTCAATTTTCAGATCCTTTTGTTACTCAAGCCCCTAAAAGTGTAAAGTATTTGAGTATGGTTTCACGAATCCCGACTTATCTCTTAGGTTTAATTAGATGTGGAATTCACTTCAGCTTCTATAAGTTTTACATAATATCTTACAAAAATTAATTTCTGGATTTCACAGTATTCAACCGAAAACTTTTTGACAACTCTCTACTTCATACTTCATCACAAATATTAATATTCATATTGCTTGAACTGTTGAGTTTGTTGGTCTGCCTATGTGTAATTGAGGTTCGGAAAATAATATAACATTGAATTTATTATAGTACTGAAATGGATAATGTATTCATATCAAACACGACGACACACTGATGACCAAATATTTTTTGCTAGTTCCTGCCAAACATTCAATCCACCATTCCAAATTATTTTGAACTGCCATTCAAATTTTAAAGAACAAATGCATAAAATACTTAAAGTATATATCGATTAGTAAGTTGTTCGATTATAAACAGTGTCCCGATTAGCAGATTTCACTTTGATTTCACCTATAACTAGTTCTTTTCTTCAGTTTTTTTTATAGAAGTATTTCAAGTAGTATAGGGAAAATTTCTGAGCTTCCTTGATTGTCTTTTCATCGATTCATTTATTAATCAGTCATGTCAGCCATCACGATGCTAATCTCCGAAAAGAATTCTCCAAAGAGGAATCCAAATACGGACATAATGCATAAATGTGTAAATCCAGCAACTAATGTGATAAGGATTACGATGGGAGAAACTCTGACTAAATTATGCATTTTAAAAATAGGAATATCCTTAGCAAAATACCTTAAACCAGACCAATGAATCCTTTATTCCATCAGTAAATCGATTCTGAATACGACATGCGACTGGGATAAACGAATTTGCATACAGCCTAAGAGGACGATGGAAACTTTTCGTCCACCTATTCCAACTAGGACATCATCTGAACACAACACAATCCTCTTTCGATATACGTTTCTGATAAAATTGTCCAATAGAGAAATGCTTTCCACCCGCTCCATGTAAAACTGAACCTCCTTCATATCAAATACGATCAATTTTCCCAGGAAGTGATTACCAGGACATCCTCCAGGATATGTTGCGAGTCGAATACAAACGAATCGAAAAACATGTTAGGTTTTTGCCAATAAACCTATCGATCGATTGCTCAGAATGTATCTTAACTCTTTGGTTTCCTGAATTTTTTATCATCAGATTTAACGTCGGGCTCTGTATATTTGAAAAGCTTAAACAAAAACAAAAACTTCTCGAACGCAGAATACCTTTTAGCAACTAATGGAGCAAACTCGTTGCTACATATGCGAGGAAAAAACAGGCTTACTTCCCAGTAAATTCCGACATTCATGCGATACGTATGTGTCACGTTAGGGAGAATTCCAACCGTGTTCAAACGGGCGTCTGCGAACGGGAAAACAGGATGCAGGATCATTGGTGTAATTATTATGATAAAATCGATGAAAAAGTCAATTTAGCGTAGAAGACTAGCTGAATCTGATGGAAAGTTAATCAGAGAGGAGATAGACATGATAGGCCTTAAGAATATCCGAAAAATTGATTAATTACTTTATAACAAATTCTACCATTTAGCGACTGGCTTATTCTTTCTGGCGTATTCTTTAACGTTTTTTTTTAAGTTTCCTTCTGAACTTTGACATACAGGTGTCGCAATAACAATTCTGAACTTTGGCATACAGATGTCGCTATAACAGCTCTGAACTTTAACACACAACTGTCGCTATAACAGTTCGATATATTAATTAAACAAAGAATTCGATTTTGATTTTCTGATTAGAATCATCCACCATCTGTAAGATGATAGTCAGTGGAAGTGAACAGAACAGGCCCTGTCCTGGCTGAGGTGTAATGTATATAATATCTACAAACAGCCAAACGGTAATAAGATCCTTGGAATCGGTCTCAACAACATCAAAGGTCGCCATAGAATGTATAACATCTCTTAAGGAGATGGCTGAACAGTTCAATATTCTTCTGAGCTGGGTGCCAGGACCCAGAGATATTCCAGGGAACTCAATGACTGACAAACTCGCTCTGCGCGGTAACACCCTTGAGATTATGCCGGAAGGTGGGCCTCTCTCTACATGTGAACTGCTACTAGGATTGGACTCAATTGAGAAAACCAACTGAAGATGGGCAGACGGTATTACATGTCACACTTTGAGACAGATCTGGTCAAAGCTGGATCTAAACTGCTCTATCAGGCTGACTTTGCTCAAAAGGACGAATATCACCACCACAATCGGAGTCTTCTCAAACGACTTCTGAGGAAGCTGCCAGAATGAGGAGGAGGTCTCTGTACCTGTCCAGCTCTATCAGCTAGAAGGAAAGCTCATCTTGGAGCTTACTTCTTCACCTGCTTGGTGATCTTGCCGCAATGGAGGTCGCGAGAATCCAACGTTTCATTATAAGCTCTAAATGGTTTGACGAGTAAGATTCGATGATCCTGTGTTAACACAACGGACCTTTTAGATCTAAGTGTGTCCGTATTCTCACGGGCAGCGACGCGTACCTAGTACCTACCTACCTACCTATATGCCAAGCTGGGTTAGTATTATTGATCAAATCTCAATAGACCAAAGACTTATTTTATTTTTTTAATAAAGTGTAGACCGTTCATTGATTCTAGTACCCACAATTTTGTTTAACTAACAACTAAAATTTATTGAATTGCGAGTCGTATACTGATTTGAGTTAATAAATTCAAAATACGGCTTTATTTAAATCTAGACTATAAAATAATTAGTAATAATTATTAGATTGAAGCTATTTCTTTAGAGTTAGTCTCTAGTTAAGGGTCTCCGAAGAACGTTATAAGTGCGTTTAATGGGTTTTTTATTCTGCATTTGAACTTCTCCAATTTCAGAGGATACATTTACCAACTTATCTTCAGTCTGAATGTTATTGTACACTTGTAGACAGAGTTAAAGTTTGCAGGATTTTTAAATACTTTTCTTAATAAAAGTTTAAGCACAAACTAAACACGGTATTCCGTTGGTCTAGTCATAAATCTATTATTACTTGGGCTGTTGTGCCATTGATTGTGATTAAACACGCCATTACGTAACAGATGGCGTTGCACACAAAAATATTTTTCTATCGCAACATTCACCGATTTGTCTTTCAGATTTGGGACATTTGTGTTATAAGGCGTCTCGAAGAAAATAGATTTAACTAACAAGGCTTGACTTGAAATGTATCTGTAACTTAGGAGAGTATGTATCCATTAAACATTACATTAGTTTACTTTATCTTGAAATGTATGAGAGCAAAAAATCTAATGTACATTGCTCTATCTACTATAAAATAGATGAGTTAACAAGCGACAAGTAATTGGGTGCCGGACTACCAACTCACTCAGCTGTAAATGAGTACCTGAGTTAAAATTGGGGTAAAATCACGGACGAGCGTGTGGCTGACCACTTCACCTTCTAGTGTTCCGTTGGTCTCGTAATGAAGTAGCTCTATCACTACTTCAAGGCCTAGGCCCGATTTGGGATGTTACGCCATTGATTATTATCGGCTTGTTTGCAGATTTGTCTTCGAGAGTTGGGGCGCACTTTTCGTGTGAAAATAAGTTTATTGAGCGACAATAGCGCACAGATGTTCGAAGGATGTTGGTAGTCCGACTTTCCGATTCGATGAATATTGATAATTATTTGCGATCTACTGAGCTACTATCAATCACCTGTACTAATTATTCCAGTGCGAATTAATGAACAAAAACGATCTCATGCTCTGAAACATTCTGAAAATACTGATAGCAAAAAAAAGCTTTGCACAAAACTATCCAATACTCGTTTCATTCCACAGCGCACTACTCGTACATCGAATGCATTGTTCCATCCCCTAATTTCGCTAAAACAACAGGTTGAATATTTTCATCAATACGAAAGCCAGAGTGGCATTTCCTCACAGGATTAAACGACCGGACTTTATCTGACATTGTGAGTAGGTAGGGTAGTTTTTCCACACTGTTGCCCACTTGTACGTGTAGCGTGGAGTGAATTTGCACAACTCATAAAAAGTTGGAACGTTTCGCTTAAATTGGCACAAGTTTAATGCATAAATTGCTACGTTAATGGGAAAAACTTGAAGATAGCAATCTATTATAAATATCCTTGAAAATGGAATTTATGGACATTGTAAAAAGTGCACACTCCTGTTGAGCAAACATTTGGTATGAAATGGGAATGCGTGTGGGCATCGAGGGTACCTGGAATGATACAACGTTGGCATTTACCTTCGTATACTTGACATTTTGTTGTAATGAAGCTTAGCGGTGAAAAACTAGAAACTTTCGAAAAGTTAACTACCAACTGTTCTGTGCATGACAGGCCTTTAGGTTTTTTGCCATGAACTCTATCCGAACACAATACAACCCCCAACAAAGCGCCACCTACGTGCTATACAAGAAATGTGTCCTGATTTTGCCCAGCAGTAGTTTATCGAAAAGTTCCAGCAGTTTCAGGACTCAACTATTTTAAAGAAGGTGAAAATTTAATATCTTTCGAATCTTTCGATCACCTCTTCTTCGAAACGAACAATAAACAATATGCTAACGAATTGCTCGTTGTGCAAAGGATAATTAGAACAGCACTTCGGAATGAGGAAAAAGTTATTCGGCACTAGTCTCACGTCCTTGTTGATGTAATGCTGGAGTGGATACGATAAAGCGACCTGAAAATGTGATTACGTGAGCGTCCTGGAAACTTCTTCCTAAAAGTTCCTCGTCGTTCAGGTGGTGGTGATGATAATCCACGGCGGGAGTGCTTACTTAGCAGGACATAGGATATAGTTGACACCATATTAAAGGTGCACCTCTTCACGGTCCATTTACCTTTAGTTAAGGTGTGCCATCTTGCCGTCCACATAACATCACTCTCTGAATTTTCTTTTCGCATTAATTTCTGTTGAGTGTTTACTCGTGTAACAGACAAACTTGTGAGTTATTTTTGGTGCAGGATTTTCCTCTTCGTCGTCCTTTTTTCAGAATATGTGAAGGATATCCGTTTGTGAGAAAAAATGAAGAAAGAACCATCAGCCGTAGGTCAAATTACATTCGTATTTTTTTGCTCTTTAAAAATGCTAGGCTCGTAAAAATACTTTTAATGGCACTTTGCAGCGCAGAAATGAAGAAGAAAATGAATATGATTAAAATAAATAAAGGCGAAGCTTACGAGCTTTGTAGTTTTTATGGCTAAGCAATTTTTTTTTTTTAGAATAAAAGTCAACTTACCACAAGTTAATCATTTGCTGTTTTGTCGGTGTGCATTGAAGAATTACGGGAATTGCTGCAAATCAAAAAAACGGGAATATTTTAATTGAACTTCTTGAAAAGAGGACCTTCTAATCGAATTTTTAACCATTGAATTTGAACCTTTGGTTTGTCTGTTTGTCTCTTTGTCCGTTTCTTCGTTTGTCCATCTGTCCATCTACTCGCCCATCTTTCCGTATGTCGGTCTATCCATCTATTCGTCTGTTCATCTGTAATTCTGTTCATTTGTTTGTCTATCCCTCTGTCCCCCCGCTCGTCTGTTCATCTGATCGTCCGCATTTCTGTTTATCTATCTATTCGTCGGTCCGCCTGTTCATCGGGTCGGCTTATCCATCTGCTTGTCTGTCCGTCTGTCTCACACCTCATCTCATGTGGCTGTCTGTCTGTTTGCCCGTTTCTCTGTCTGTATACATAGGTATGTATATCTATCCGTCTGTCCTTCCGTCTCTCCGTCTATCCGTCCTGCTGTCCATCTGCCCTGCTGCCCTATATGTCCGTTTGTCCGTTTGTCCGTCTACCTGTATGTTGATCTGTCTGTCTGTCAATTTTTCCGTATGCAAGTCTGCCCGCAAGTCGGTCTTTTTATAACAAAATTAGTCACAATTATTTGGTTGAAAACGATATATCGCACACAGACGATGATTTTACCCACAACAAACAACATAATCTCCTTTGAAAAGTAATTACAGGGCTAGTTTTCTTAGATTTTCACCTCATAATATAAAAAGCAAATTATTTCTTAGAAAATTGCACTAATTTGTTCTAAAAAAACCTTAAATTGCTCTCTTGCTCTCATTACCAGATGAATTTTGTTAAGGGCATACTCATTACGGAAAATCGATTCGCTATACGGTACTCTATCCGAAGTACGTACACTTCATACACATTAAGGAGAAAAACGTTTCATAATTTGTAACTAAGATGATTATGATTATTATTTTAATTACTTAAGCTTAGAACGAGTACGTCCTTACCGGAATGAATTTTTAATTTGACGAATTACATTCGTGAAGAACTTGCATGCAACATAGAATAAATCGATAAAGTGCCGACTAAAACACTTAAAGTTAAACACTTAGTTTTTGAGTAGAAGTCCGGAACGCGGTAAATATTGAGATGTGATGCAGGCTATTATGCGACTGATTACCTTAAGAAAATAATATGTACTTCTAGTAACCGCCAGATCATTCTTTAGGTTTAAAATATTGCAGCTGGGGGTCTATCAGCAAATTCTGGAATCGATTTTTAGGAATTTTATTCGTAGGTATAGATTTTTTTTTTGTGTAGTAAAAAAATTCAATATCTTATTAGACCTAAGAGACTTGTTGGAATTCGTAAAAACTATAATACTTTTTATTTCTCCCTTAGAGAAAGAATATCGAAAAATCGGAGTTGAATATCGAAAAATTTTGAAATGGGTTTATAGACGATGTGGAAGTAATAAGCGATCTAATATCTCATCAATCCTAAGAAATAGTTTGAAGCTTTAAAATACGTAGAACACCCTGATGCTATGTTCAGACTATGCATTTTAAGCACATTTAAGTAGGCAAAATTAACGTTTTAAAACAGTAGTGTTCACACTAGGCAACTCGTTTTATTTTGATACCTGACAGCTTGACGTGAATTTTTCTGACAAGTAGATATTTAGCGGTGTTTCATTACCAAATTTATGGTTTCTAAATTGTTTAAAACAGATGTGTTTGCTTAGCGGTAATAAAAAGTGAATTTCTTAGCTAATGCAGTCGTCGCACAAGCACAAAATTGAGTTTCTACAGCATTACAAAGTTCCTTCCAAAGTTTACTTCGATTTCCGCGAGAGTCGCAGTGCATGTTTTCGATTAAACGAGTCGTAGCTACGTGTTTCCGTAAACGCTTTCGGGAAGTGTTTTCAGCGCACTTAACTCGATTTGAGCGCGTCAATCTCGTAGTCTGAACATAGCATTACACACCTTAGGATTGAATATCTAGAATACTGAAATTGACTTTTTGGCGCTTATATAGCAAACCTTAGGAAGGAAAAATGAATCCGATATATCATCAGACCCAAGCAAAATGTAGGAATCTATGAAAACTTATGCAACCTTCTAACAGCCAAAAATCCTAAAAAGGTCCTAAAGTTAAGGTCCCATGTGCAAGTTAAATGCGATTTTGTTGATTTACGGCTGTTTTCATGTGAATTTTCGACTTTAATAGCAATAAAAAAAAACGAAATAAAGTAATATTACTTTATGTATTATGTATGTAAACTAGGTCACCCATTAAGAAAAAATTCAAAATTGTGTATGAAAAAATAGCTATTAGAGGAACAACCCTTAAAATTTTTTTAAAATGTGTAAATCCGAGTTCTTTGTGTGCAATTATTACTTATTTCTTGAATGGTTAACATTCCATTTTCATTAATATAATGGTAGAAAAAAACTTAAAGAAAACCTTTTATTAAGCAAATTACAAAAAATGTACATTTTTGTTAATAATATATGAAGTCAAACTGAAGTAATTTACAATTAATTACATAAGAAAACCGCAGTATAAATAAAGTATTATAAGTAGTATAATTAATTGGTATAATTAGAAGATATATAAAAAAATTCAATTGATTCTTAATAGTTATGCGTTTCAAATAATTTAAAACCTAAGACACTATTTGTTCTGTAAATTCAAAATTCGTTCGCTAATAAATAGCGAACGATGCAGAGGTATTGATTGTCCACGCAAATTACATGAACGAAAATCGATTTAAATTATATTTTCCCCTCTCAAGAAAGGAAAATCAAAATGGGATAAAAAATTGTCGCAACAACCTAACATTAACCGTTTAGGAGATATGGATTTTAGAATGTCTCAATCTCGGCTTTTTTGCATTTCTCACTTCATTTCAAAAGCATTCCCCATCTTGCCCTTCACACCCTTAAAGGGACTTAAAGGTGTACATCCAGCTAACCACGAAAAAAATTCAACTCAATAGCTCAAAGGGATTGGGTGCTACGAGCCCTCAAAGAATTTTGCGCACAGCGGTCGACATACAGTTAACAGACGGACTGAAATTTTTTCTACTATATTCATGAAAAGCTTAAAAAAATTTGAGGGTAGCAAATTTTTTTTAAAAAAAACTATCACAAAACTGTATTGTTGAAACAATAAAGTAAAAAATATAGTGTATAAACATAAGAATTTTAGGTTTTCACCTTTTCACCCAAAATTACTCCTTACTTCTGCTACAATTTTGAGATTATATCTGAAACGGTTCATGAGATAAAGAAAATGATTTTCTTCAAACTACCAACTCCGGCCTCAACTGCTCCCCTTAATAACTTCGCACTGATCCCACACCTCCATTGTGCAAGCTGGCAACTTCTAAGGGGATTCACCAAAATATTCAATTAAATACCTCAATAGATTTGTGAGGTACGAGCCTTAAACATATTCGCGTACTTTGAATACGGCGGACAGACGGACTTTCTTGGGATATACAAGCCCCGAAACGTGAAAATACAAAATTTTCACCTTAACTGACTTATCTCCTCTTTCTGTGGTATAGATCCAAAAAGTATATCGCGATCCTACACGGTAAAAATTTTTGGTGTAAATTCAATAAAATTTTGAATACATATAAATCCTTACCATTTTCATATAAACTTTATACACTCGTAGAGAATAAAACTGATAGGAGCATGTATAAAACGTATATCATAGGCTATGAAATGAGTGTATAGAATTTCAATATAAAGTTTATTATAAAATGATAAAAATTGTTTATCTTCATATTAGGATACGATGTATTCTTTATTTATAAAATAAATCTATACCGATTTAATAAATACTTTGTATAGGATATTAGTGTAGATAGTATTTTATATAAGGGCATTATATATTAGTATATGCGTATACATAGTAGATATGTATAAAACATAATATCACAAAGTTGAATTTCCTTTGAAATAAGGTTGATAAAAAGAAGTTTCTACATACATATATAAGAATATTTTATTTCTTTAGTAAATATACATGATAGGTACACTTATATCTCTTAAATAATATGCCTCGTGACAATGTACGAATTTTTCGTTTTCCGAGAAAATGCAGTTGAGTACGATTCGTAATTAATTAACTTCGATAAATAAAAGAGAAATAAATTATTTCCATTTACATCCTGCATTATTTCAAACGCATTATGAAATTCATCAAATGGTTTTGTACTAAATTTTTGACATAAAAAAATAAAATCATTTTTGTAGCAAAAAATTAATATTATTTTATAAAAATTTTTGTCATTTAAGTCATCTGATCTAATAAATATTTCTGGTCGATAATGGGCAAAATATTCTATCCATGACGCAATTGATATTGTTTGCAATGGGTTAGAATCAACCATTTGTAAGTATTTATCATATTGTGTATATATTTCTGGTGTTACGTCAGTTATTCTTCCAATTTTAAGTACATCGTCAAGATTAAGATTTTCCCAAACAGCAACAAATTTTTGCTGATGACGTGTGGCCAAGGTTTTACATAAATTTTTGAAATTTTTTAAATTTCTAGAAAGGTTTTTAAAATATTGGTGTTTTGATTCGAAGCGAATAGTGGAAAAGAAGCAAACTGGGCCCATTTTCTGAAGTACGAGTGGATAATGAGTTAGGAGATGGTGTTTGGGTATTAATTTCACTTTAAACTCATTTTTTAGAATACATAAATGTTTTTCTATGCAATTGGTTAGTTTATATATGTCATCCGAAGTGATTGTTCTTGAAAAAACTATTTGTGATATTTGTAATATTGAGGTAATAAGCTCCCATTTCATTCGTAAAGAACTATTAACAACAATATCCCCGAAAATAAATGGAAAGTGTAATAATAAACACCAGCATTGTGAGGCCGACAAAGAAAACGAGTCTTTTTTTAAAAAGCCAGTAACCAAGCTTTTACGAAAAATATACCCGTAGTTGAAGGATTGAATTCTGTCATTAATATTTTCATAGTTCAAAATTCCATCTTTTACCAGAGTGGAAAGAAAAGTAGTCAGAGCGTAAGGAACAACACCTTCAAGTAGATCATGCATAGGATCAACGGTGTTGTTTTGAATAACATTAAAGTATTTTAATTCATTAAGAGCACAAATATTTTGGACACCCTTTCGAGCTGTCAAACTGGTACAACTCAAGTTGGCATAGTAATCTAAACTTTCAACAGAACGTAATGTGGACTGGTCTTCTTGAAAAATATTTTGAGTCAAATCTTTATGAGTTTCACAAAATCTACAAAAGTAGTTTGCGTTAAAACCGCCTGAAAAGCCGAGAATTAAATTTCCTCCCAAGTTATCATGAGTTATGCCAATTAATGTACCAAAGACTTTGTTGTTATCTTTTAGAGTTATGCCTTCATTTTCTAAAATTTTGAGGTCATTTAAAATGGGTTTCAGAATAAAATTGTAATTTGCAGTAGACTTCATATCGTTTGCATGAAATAACGCAACCAAGTGTATGTTATGTAATTGGCTTAAATAAATTTCAGGTAAATTTCTAATAGTAAAATATATCGCACCGATTTTATGTATAGTTTTTCGACTTCCTAGGGGGTTCGTACATTCGAAGTCATCATAAAATAACTGAACTTGAATAGCATTTACGTTTGTCTTGAAAAGAGTGTTTTCCTTAAAATTTGACCCACAGCAGAAGCTTCTAAACTCATTTACTACGCAAACATGTTTCGTTTTCAGGTAAGATGATTCGAAACTTGTGTTTCGAAATAGTGCTTCAATAGTTTTTAGAATTGGTATATATTGAAATGATTGTTGAACTAGGTATTTTATTTGTTTCTTAGATTTGTTACAATATTTTTGGTCCCATCGTGATGATAATACTATTTTTAAAGGTTGAATATAAAAAGGAGATGATTTGAAATGATTAGAGCGCTTGTATTTGGAAGACAAATTTTGCAATGAATTTTTGTACGTGTTTTTTAATGAACGTAAGCTTTCAGTTAAATTGTTACATTGATTTTTTTTTGCAATTTCAATGAAACTTTCAGACACATTTTCTAATAAATCCATAGAATGTATTATTATTTCATTTATCGTCGAATCAGGCAAACCGATGGCATTTATATGTGTTACAAAAGATAATGTTGATCTGTTTATTTGGAAATTACTAGCGTGTTCACTAGGGACTTCTTCAGGGAAATCATTAGTTTCTTGCAAATGATCAACAGCATTGATAGGGCTATTACAATGAAGTGTTATAGGGCTATTACAATGAAGTGTTCCGAAATTTTCGTTACTTGAACGCCCAAGTTTACATATCAAAGCATGTTTTTTCAAACCACAATATGTACTAAATGATAATGAACAATTTTCAGATACAATGCACTTCAGTTGCAGTTGTTTTGAGTTAATTAAATGGTGTTCTAACTGTAAATGTTTAAAAATAATCATAATAATTGAAGATTTTTTCTTACATATAAAACAAAAATATTCCATTTTAAAAAATAACTGAACATTAATTAAACAAATGAATGTGTCAAGTTCATGAAAACATAGGTACATAAAAAAATTACAGATGTGTATTGTTACTTTTTTCGACTAATGTATTAATATTTATGAAAACCTCTTTACTTGTAGAGGTAATGGAACAATTAATTTTGAAAATATAATTTTGAATGAATTTCCAAAATTGTCTTAAATTAAGATCGTATTCAATATTAAATAAGAAGTGTAACTTAAAAACAATGTCAATGGCATTTAAAAAATTATAATTGAACGGAAGCGGTATTAAATGCCCATCCATAACTACCATATATTGTGTAACCGATGACTTGGAAATACCGATGGCAACAATGTAAGGCGACTTAAGGATTGAGTTCTCCAAATACTCATTGTTTGTTAGTCCAGGCTAAAATAATACAGTGTTAGAAAAAGATTAATTATATTCTAATTGAAATAAAAATTACCGTTTTATGTATTACGATTCTCTCAATGGCTAATTCATCCGTTAGCCGACTTATTTTTTTATTTCCATTTGGAGGTGGTGGAAGCAAACGAAGAAGGTTTAGAAACGATAATGTTAATAAATCCCAATCTGGAAATAATAATTATATTGTAATATAATACTAATCAAATACATACATATTATGTATTTGTTGTGTGAAAAGTTTGAAATTCACCTAGTTCTCTTTCGCTTTCCGTATGTAATACTCTTTTACCAGCCTTCTTTACAGCGGTAAAAATGTGGTTCTGAACAATTGGCCACTTTTCTAATAAGAGCTCAGAACATTCAGTATGATCTAAACTAAAATCAAACAAGATCTGAAAGTAACATACACAAAAATGATTAGATCGTTATGTAGTATGTAGTGACGTATACGCGTACCAGTTCCGGACAAGTGAAAAAATATCCGCAATCGTTAAAAACATTGAAATCTTTTGTTACTTGTTGTCTTCTATATTTTAAGGTGGATTTTAATTTTAGTTTTGCGAAGTCCAGTTGCTCCGGGAATGAAGCAGTTCTAAGTTCGTATAAATCCTTTTTACATTTTTCAATGTCAACAATATCAATTGATTCTTTAGTTAATTTTTGTGTTGAAGTTTCATCAAGACATTTGTCAATTTTCCTTTTTTTAGCTCGGTCATTTTTTAATTTTATTTGAAGGTAACCATTATTTGAGTGATTTACAATCAAGTCCTAATAAAACGAAACATGCTTATAAGAAAATGTTTAAAAAATCTTATATTTGGGAATTTTTTACCGTTTCATTTTCACCTTGAGATTTAAGACACGGAAACAAGGAAACAAAGCATTGGCTAGCTATTACCTGTTCTTGATAAGTGGGATTAAATCCGAATTGTTCTTTGACAAAAACAGCCAAATACGAAATGAGCCTCCTTCGTTCACTATTTGTTAAATTGCCCTTCCGGTCATAATTACTTAATATTAGTTCTCCTTCGTATTTATTGTTTATATAACTTTTCAAGGCCTTAAAGAAGTAATATTGAAAAATTGGATTAATAGAATTAGATTTAATGTAGGTACTCGCGCATAATCGTGAACAGACGTAGGGCTAGCGCAACGATACGATCGTTTTATTTAACATATTTTTTTGATAATTTTTTAGAACTGAAGTAAATAAATTGAAAATGTGTTTCTGAATGAAAAATACGTTTTTCTAGTACTTTAATTCACTGGATTTCCTGATCTTTTATTGCACTAGACTTACGATGATCCAAGCATGCTTCGCGCCTGTGAATATTGTGTAATATGTACTTACTTCAGACGTAACAAGAACAGCTGGGCCTATTGCGGCATTACATCTTCTTAGAACAGTTACCGATTCATCAGTAATTTCTTTCGGTGGTATGGGTCCATTTATTATTACCGGATTTTTCTCCGTACCTTGAAGATTGATATAAATAAAATACACTATAATCACTTGTAATACTATAATATCATTACCGTCCAGAATATGCCACGTTTTAGTTTTCACTTTCAAAAGAAAATTCGGATGAGAGCAGAATGCATTTACATATTCAAGAAAGATATTTGATTCTATTGGAGCATCATTGCAGTTCATAAAACCAATGAAATCCTCCAAATTAATATTGGAATTTTCCAGGGCTAATAAATATAAAGACAATATTTTTAAACTAGCACCAAATGATTGTAGAAACTACAATTCATATGTATGTATAAATTTCACCTGAATAAACAAAATCACTATATTGTAGCTCCACTTCTTCCTCCGCACTATATTTTTTTATTGCCACAATCTTTCGATTTTCACTTCCGTACTCAAATGTTATAAACAACCCGGCATACATATTTTTGCACTTTTTATTTTATATTTTTTCCACATACAACTATTCCGCGACGGACACGATCCACTTTGACTTTGAAAATGATTAATTTAAAGATGCGCATTTTCGTTTCAGACGCTTATTCTATACCAAAGAAGATAAAATGTATACACTAGTGTAGAATAAACGAAAATATTTATCGTAAAGCCCTATTAAATTCATGCAACCTAATATACAAGACATTTTCGCAGAAATTTTCACTCTCGTATTTATATTATTTTTTATATAAATTTTATTCGAGATATTATGTATAGAATGATATATTAAAAGAAAGTATAAAAACAATATTAAAATATTATAAAGGAAATATTGTATATGTTCCGTAGGATATAATTTTATTTTTCTTCGTATACAAAGGTTTTATAAATTAGAATAGTTTAAGTGCTATCCTATTTTTGGTATTCATTAACGTTATAAGGAAAAATATATAAACAACTTTTATATATTATACCAAAATTTTTTACTGTGTAGGAATCAACATAGCCTAGAAACAAGAAAACTTTAACCATCAAAAATTTTAAAAAATTTCCTTGTTAAAAACATTAAAAATTTCCAATTCAAGCAAAATTAAAATTTAGATTTTAAATGTGCCCACTTTTCAACACTCCTCCGTCGAACATGATTACCTCTATCAAAAATTTTTGTGAATATCAGCCTATAACAGATCGTGCCTTAACCATTCGAGTGGCTTCTTTTTTTGTCTATGAAAAATTTAAGCATCTGCCTCGTCAGGCATGCAAAAAATCAAGAAACTTCGATGGAAGCATTTCAAACCTGAAAACATAACGCAGTCACGATCGGCTGCAAGCCAATCGTATGATACTCTAGATGAAATACTGAACTCCGATTTATATTTTAGTTGGAAATATATCAAAAGAATGAGGAGTGCACAAGCAATTATTACATGACCTTTTACTTACAGGTAGTAACTTTTGTGTAGTGGTCGATTTTTTGATTTATAGTGAGTTCCATAAAGTAAGTTAGGACATTTTACAGAATTTTTGTATGGCAACTACATGAAGGACTTATGGGATATTTTTCATATTAATAGTTTCAGCTGCGACTATTATAAAATTAATGTTTGTAAAATTTCAAAGTCGTAAATGAAAGCTTTCTAAACTTATCGTGCAATATTGGTGAATATGTTTATTAAGGACTTTTGTATGATAGCTACCCGAAGGAGTCAACCGATGGCGCTAATAATTGAACTCCGTCTTGGTTTTGGTATAAAACTAATTCCTGTAAAATTTTAAATTCCTGCTCTAACTCGTTCTGGAGTTATAGTGAATTCAGTAAAAAGCATACGTTTTTGAAGGACTTTTCTAGGCTGCTACACGAAGGACTCATTCGATTTGCATCATATTCGGAACATTCAATTCAAACATTTTAAACCATCCGTATGCAAAATTTCAAGTTCCTAACTTGAAGCATTCGAGCAATAACTGGGAAAACGTGTTTCAAGGACTCTTGTATGGGAGGTACCCGAAGGAGTGGAAGGATATCGCCCATTAACGAACTTAGCCTTACTTTTTCCATTTTACAAGTTGTGACAAAATTTCAACTTCCTAGGTCAACGCGTTCTTGAGTTATCGTGCTAACGGACGGACGGACGGACGGACGGACGGACGGACGGACGGACGGACGGACGGACGGGCGGACGGACAGCAAACGGATTTGGGGGTTTTGGCCAAAAATAAACACAAAATAATATATAACTTTTTTTCGTCCGAGGCTCGGTTCTATGCGTTACAAACTTTTCGGGCTGGATTAAACTTATAATACTCTATATGTTCATCTAGAGTATAAAAAGAGCGGTATCCACTATCCATAAAAAAAAAATTCAAGAATCAGCATTTGAAACTGAAAAAAAAATTTTGAAAGACTATTTTAATAGAAAGAGAAGTTTATGCTCACAGTTGCTGCTGTCATACAATTCATTAAATTAACAGGTTTAATCTATTAATGGATAACTGAACAAAGTGTTTTGGCTTAGTCGAACTGCAAACTATGTTCTCATATGAGTTTCATTTGAATTAGAGATGGGCAAAGCAGTTTCTTTTGGTGAGTGAGTGAACTCTGACTCACTCACTGAAATGAACTAGTTCAGAGAACTAGTTCCAGTTCCTTTTGAAGATCCACTTACCCGGCGAAGAAACTATTTTTTTTTTTAAGTTCGGATTCAGTGTGTGGACCTTAAAAATAAGAAAAAGGTCCTCACTCAAGAAGGAACTAGTTCTTTTCAAGTTCCGATTCAATATGAGGACCTAAAAAAGAAAAAAGAAAAAGGTCCTCACTCAAGAAGGAACTAGTTCTTTTCGAGTTCCGATTCAATATGAGGACCTAAAACAAAAGGGCCTCACTCACGAAGGAACTTGTACTTCTTTTCAAGTTAGTAGTGAATATAAGGACCTAAAAAAAGGTCTTCAATCAGGAAAGAACTAGTTCTTTTCAAGTTGTATCACGAGGCGAATCGAACTACAGTTCACCAAAAGGAGGGAGTTAGTTCACTCACTCACTTCAATGAACTGCTCTTTTGGAACAGTTCACTCATGAACGACCCATCTCTAATTTGAATGTTATTGAAAAATCAGGAATTCAGTTTGCTGACGTCGCTATGAAGCAAAAATAGATTGACCTATTCACTTGAAATTCAAATTATTTATGTCAGTTTCTTAATATCGGACATATATGTAAATGTCTTTAAACAATAGCCTTTAGGCTAAAAATTAAGGTAAGTAAAATCTGAGATGTTTTTTGTTGTTTTCCGGCTTCAGTGGGGTTTCTGGTGTAAAACCCAACACGATATCCGCGACTGTTGATTAATCGCTGTCCTTGAGTAAAATCTCTCAACAATTTAAATATCCTGTTTTCGTTAAATTTTAAGGTTCGAGAGAGCCCATGGTTTCAGCTTCGTCGTTTTTTTGCTTTCAGAAAAACATCATTTTAGTATATCTTTTCAGAATATACTTGGTTGCCTGGGGTATTACCATAAAAAACACGTCAAACTTCATGTTGATGTGCTCTTTTTAACGCCTTCTGGATTGTCTCTCAGCTAACACCCGACTCCTTTTTCGAAAAAAAGGAGGAAAAGCTTCTGAACGTTTCAGAAATCCTTAAGAATAGCTCGCAAGTCAGAACATTGAAGGACGAAGTTGTTTACTTATATTTGCTGTATTTTTATTTTCACTTGAAAAAACAGTGTAAGTACCGGTGAAGTTGGCACAGCTATTACCTCATCAAACATTACTTTCGAGCCCTCTCTATTGTCGACTAGCTAATCCCATTCGACCTTTAAACTTGAATAAAGCGGTTCGAGCGTCTTAGCTTTAATCTAGCAACAGTCATGGGGATTTGGGTTTGTTTTGCTTTTATTGTTCGTCATACGAGATTCGAAGGAGGACGACCGAAAACGTTTGAAATTGGTTGCGGTGGGAGTTTCTGATAATCCACGCTAATAGCTGACAACATTAAGTTTTATGCAAATTATACTGTCATCATATCGTGACGATCCTTTTTGTTTTCATGCTACGTATACTCGTCGATCCTTGGGCTCCTTTTGAAAACCCCCCGAAGATGGATTATCATGGCTCCGAGAAGAATGTCCTGGCGGCATGGATGATGCTGATGATTCCGAAGCGAGGTGCTATGTTACAGTGACAAACTGTCACTTAGCATAGTATATTGCCATCAAATGTCACAGGCAGGCACTTGGAAAACCTTCGATAATTGTATAGTCTTGGCTGCGTAGCGTCAATATAGCACAAAGACGCAAGGAGATGGGAAAAGTTGTTTACAAGTTTATGATTTTATGGCTCATTGAATAGTATTTAAGATGCTTGGAAGTTTGGCAAAAAAGATGTGGTGGGAAACAGATTACCAACCAGCCATTCACGAAAACGGAAATTTAAACTTTACTTCAACTTGTAACTACTTAGGGACCGAGTGATACGGAAGTCAAGGATGCTGCTGGAACGAGATAGTGTCACCGATGAGGGTTTGCTTATAGCAAGCATATAGTTTAATGCAATGACTTTCTTAAATGATGGCTTGAAATACTGCAGCAAGTTCAATTGTCTCAAATTTCGTCAGAGGATTAAAAAATGTCTTCGTTCGAGAACTAGCAGATAAGATGCTTCTACTCGTAAATTATAGAGGGGAATCTCAAGAGTCTTATACCTAATTACTTTTTGTTCATTTTTATTAGATTCTTCCTATAACTGCTTTGATAAGCGAAGACGATGAAATCAACGTCCTATAAGGAATAACAGTGGACGCAAGAGAGAGCCTTGTGGTACCTCCGCTGCTATCTAGAAAGGAAGTAACTGTTCTGAATCTTTCTATGTAAGGGTAGAGTATTTGAGCGATAGGTTGGAAGCATAGAGCTATATGTGTAATGGAGATGGCGTGCAGCGACTGTTTTGAAGCCGGAGGTTTTCTCGCAAAGGACCGGCGATATTTACTATGCTACTATCAGCATCTTACTCACACATACATATGTTAATCGCCGGTATGGAAAAGAAAAAAAGCCCAACCTTTAAATACTACGAGGCTCGTAGGCTAATATTTTCATTTCACTGCCACCGGGCATGAAACGCTCCATACAAAAACAGTCGCTTAAACTTCAAAATGCTTCACAGTGCTTTATACAGAAACGGAGTGTTGCCATCTCCGTTACATATAGCTCCATGGTTGGAAGCATGAAGAGCCTTTTCCCATCTTCGTCATGGTGAAACCAAAAGCTAGGTTCCTATACGTGATTACTTTTACGTAACCGTCATCATTCACTGTTGTTTTGAAGTATCTGGACCAGGAGACATGACATTGTCTGGAATAATAGGGTTGTCCGCAGAGAAGGAGGGAGCAGCCCGAGAGGAGTCTACCCTGACGTTGAATTGAGTGGAGGACGACTCAGCGTCTACCTTACAAACAAAGCGATATGAAAATAATAAAGGTTTCAACAAAATGTTTGTTCAAGTTCAAGTTTTTAAAGGTACATATGTTGATCCTCGCACAGCTTCTCGTCAGACACACCACCGTTTATCCCACCTGAAGATTACGTTTGCAAATCTGATTAGACTATGCAGTAGCTTCAGATTTAATATTCCGAATTCTAGGTGTTTTTTTACATTTATAATTAATTGTCTCTAAAAAATAAATCAATTAAATAAAAATAAATTTTTTAACTCTCTAACTTCACATATTTTCAAGGCATCGGTTAGAAGATTTACATATGTGAACTTATCACAAGTTACTCCAAAATTTTCGAAGCACAATTTAAACTTCTCAGTTCATTTTTTGAGATATAGGTACTTTAGCCGGAGTGAAGGAACGATTCGACGAATACTTGTTTTCCGCAATTTTACTCTATTATTTTTTGATAATAAAGTGTTGTGTTAGTATTTAGTATTTATTATTTATTATTTAATATTTGATAATGAAGTATTGTGATCGACCTGAAATTTAAAAAAAATGTTCTACCCTTAAATTTTGTTTTTCCATGTTTTAGGGATAATAAACCCCAAAAAACAAACAAAAATGTCCGTCTGTCCGCCGTAGACGCCGCACGCCTTACGCAATACTGTTGAAAGCGCGTATCTTTCAAACCCCTTGAGTTATTAAGGTAATGTTTTTATGGTAAATAGAATGGGGATAACCTCTTGGAGTGGTATATTTTCGAGAGGTGTGGTGTAAAGGTGAAGGAAAGGGAAGAGGGAAGCGTTTTAGATGAAAAATTTTGGTTTTTAGATCTCAGAAACCGCTTATGCTAGAAAGTTGAAACGTATTACCTATACGTAGATATACTACTTAAGTAATTTAAGCTAAAAAATCGGCCAACAGTCTGTGCGCAACTTTATTATTTAATGGATAGAAGTTCAAAACGTGTTTAATGCTGAGATGCGGTTTAGGTTACTATGCGACTGACAACCTAGAAAATACCGTTCCAAATATCCTCCTTATTACTCCTTAGATTATCAATCGCATAGTACATAGCACACCGCATCTCAGCATTAAACACATTTTAGACTTCTACCCATAAAATAATAAAGCTGCCCCCAGACTATTGGCCGATTTTTATTTTTTAATATGAATCAAAATTGGAGATATACAAAATTTCAGAATACTATCGTTAATTCTCGTCCTTCAGAATTTTATTCATAATGGATTAAATCCAATAAATCGTATATCAGAAAGACTTTTACTTAAAGAACAATGTTATTTACGTTGCAGAGATTAAAAGAACGGGATGGTGTTTAATCTGACTATTAAATTTGTTTAAATTATTTGAGAGAATAGTCACAACACTCCGAGATGAAGGTCTTGGATATTTTCATACGCCCACCAAGCGCGTTTAATTCAAATTTATATTAAAAATTCCCAGTATTCATAAAGTATGGCCTTTGATCAGATATTAGCGCCCCCATTAATAAATAGCACACCACCATAACACATGAAAGGCAGATTATTTGTGAACATTACTCCAGAAAAAGGGAATTGCTATAAACATAACTCCATTCTGGGAATTTAACGTTTCGTAATAAATTTTCGATTTATTAACGCTTATCTACTTTTGAGCCTTTCAAAAAGTTTATTGCATCGTGCAAATGTTCATAAAAATGAATACGTGAAAAGAAAACGACAAGGACGTTCTCCTACCACATGGACGACACTTGTGTTTTATTAATGTCCCGAATTTTATAAGGAACGAAAACAGTAACTCCCACGACTCTTGTTGCTCTGGTACTACACATGTCATAATACACTCGTCCTTTTTTCCAGGGATTTGTGGTATAATGACTTCGAAATCCCCCGTACGAAAGGATGAAAATAACTTTGGACCATTAATTGTGGTTGAGTCGAAACAACCGGGGCAAAAACAAATCCATACAAAACATAAAGTCTAGATAGGATTTGAGGATTTATGTCCTTGTGAGTACACTCGTTTGACAGTGATATACTGATTTTCTTAGGGGATAGAAAATCGAAATGCCGAAAAAAAAATCGATAAGGATTTATCAACAGGTTCGATTGGTGAGAAGACTTAACGTACGGCAAAACAAGGAACAAAAGGAGGTAATTCTACGGTTTTGGATTAAGGGTTTGTTTCAATCTCGATGAAATATGATCAAAATTCTTGAGTACGATGAAAGTTTGAATTACAAAATACTAAGTTTCGGAAGAAATTTAAGAACTCATTTGTGCCCGGAAAGTGACTTAACAAGTCGAAGTACTAAGTTTCACTGAATTTATAACAATGTTATTGGGATTGGAAGTTTCCCATTATGTCCTAGAACTAAGATCAAATGACGGGCTCCTTCGAAAGAAGATAAGTAAACTTAATCTCAATTCGATGTAGAGAAAAGAAAAACAATCATCAAATGAAAATGTGGAAAAAGGAAAGAAAACTGATTAGTCTGAAAAAGTAACAAAGATACACACTGAACTAATCCTGAAGGAAAATACACGTCTTCGAAGTTCAGAGAAAATCCGAAGACTGAGCTTAGTCACGACAGAATTAGCAATTGAATCTAAAAGTTTTAATCGTTTTAGATAATTTTCTTGTTTGTTGGACGTTAAAAGTTAAGGAAAATTTACAGGCGGTTTATCGAAGTTTATTCCGCCAATTGGAATGCTAGCAATTTTGAAAATTGGTTCCTTGGGTGCTGATTTTTGATCTTTATCGGAATTTCTTTGCACAAATTTCTTACTCAATTTCAAATGTGGTCTCAAAGGTTCACATTTTCTTTTTGCTTTAACTCATTTATATTTTCATTGAAATACTAAGATCGCTATTTACCGCACCATTACTACTCCTGCCTTTACCACATGCCTTTTGTTCACACTCAGACCGTTAGTCTTGCACGAACAGAATGATAATAAATTTTATTGCGCATAAAGTACACACACACCAAGGGTGCATTTACTACACCGTAATTAAGGGTTTATGTTAGTAGTACTATAAAGCAGATTCCGTCCAGTAGGAGAGCTTGTAGGACATTGTGGTGGTAAGGTGTTATATGTTAGTCGTGCTTTTCTACCGTATCAGGCTTTTGATTAAGAGTTAATGTGTGAAAACTGTAATCCGAAAAGAACATCTTTATTCAAATTTTGACATAGAGATGGCGCTGTTACAACCTCACGAGCATAAAAACTAACATCTGTTTATGTAAAATGCTGTCAAGCAAATTTTTAAGTGCAAATCTACATGCTGTAAACTTTTAAGGTTCGACTTCAAAGTCGTGAGTTTTCATTTCGTTCATTAATATACAGTTGGCTTTGGTAAGAACTATGTAAGGTAGCAGTCGGTAAGACTACTACGATGAAATGTCAATTAAAAGCAGGCATACTAACCGTGCCATTCACAGCATTCTGAGATTAAATTAATCGTTTTTTAATAACTTGGGATAATCAAACGTGGTTCAAGCAGCTACCATCTTCATGCCATACGACTTCCATAGTCATGCAAGCATCAGTGTTCATTGCATGGCTTCAAAAACGCCTACTCAGAGAATGCAGAATGCAATGAGTGCATGTGTTAGGGCTCAAACAGAGCACCGACTTCAACCGCGAACTACTTTGCATAGACTTTATAATACACACGATTGTATGCCGACGCCCACAATATTAGTGCACTTCAGTCAGTCGTCAATTGCAATTCTCTTGGCACACCAAAAAAAAGTTTTCAATTAGCTAGCGAACTTCCACCAAGTTTCAACTTTCTAGGAAAACTTTTTGTTGGGCTATGCAATCATCTTCTCCAATGTCCTGTTTTCCTGACGTCCTACCTACATATACATTTTTCCCAATAATCACTAACTGAATTTGTGTCCAAATTTTCAACTTTCTAAAATTAGCCGATGTTCAGATATACATTCAATTTTTACCAAAAGTAGACCTACCTAATAGACTCCTAACAGGGAAATAATTTGAGGATTAGGTTGTACAGGGTGAGGGGTGGGGAGGGCGAAAAGGAAAAAGTTTCGATGTTTATATATGAAAAACGATATAAAGCTAAAACTTGGTATTTTGATAGAGCTATAGTAGTGGCACGTTATAAAAATATAATTTTTTAGGGGTAGTATCGTACGGGGTGTTTTCCAAACTATAGAACGGCTGATGCTAGAAAGTTGAAACTCGGTGTGTACCTATATGTAAATCAACTAGAGAAGCAACATAAAAAAAAAATGATCAATGCAAATATAATGCATATATTTTCATGATTTTTGTATAGGTATTCCCAAATATTGAATTCGTTTTTATTCTACGGATTCTTCATATGAATACTTAGAAAATCGTTCTAAGATTTTTTGAAATTGGGGTGTAAAGCGATTGTATACTTTTTCATGAATTTTACCACATCTCTCAGTGAAAATGAGGACGAATTAATGTAGTTTTCTCTCTGTATTCTCACCAAATGAGAAATGAAAGATTGCCAAATGCGTAGGCAATTACGGTGCTTTCTAATTTGCTGGGAATACAGAGAGAAAACTGCATTAATTCGTCCTCATTCTGACTTTTTGGTGAGAAATTTCTCATTTATAAGTTACAGAACTGAGCTACAGATATCGAATATCTTTTCACTTCCACGAGCTTGTTTAATAATCACCTATTTCAAGTTTTTACCTTTTTCAACCTCTAGACCGGTCATCCCGGAATATGGCCCAATTATGTAATTCAGATGTTATTTGTGGCAACAGCGTAAGTTTTCTTGCGCGACACTATTCTAACCGCTTCCCGAAATTTTTGTGAGGTTTTCAGTCACATAGTAAACTACAATTGAACGCATTCCGAACTTCTACCAAAAAAATAATACAGTTGATTCCAGACTGTTGGCAGATATTAAAGGATTTTGAGGATATAAAGTCTGCTTTTGGAGATAAATACAATCGGCTGTCTCCATACTGGTAAGTAATTACCCTTTTCAAACCCGAAACCAAAACTATGACTTGCATTCAAGTTCACTGTAAATATTGTGCTCCCTTCTTACAGCATCTGTAGGTCACTGCTACAAGTCCGGCTCGACGGCCCAAACATTGTTCGAAAGAATTTAATTGTAACATAAATGGCCTTTCTGTATACGGTTTTTTCATGCGCCGGTATTTACAGACTGCTCTGGATTTGAAACTAACAAAACAGAAGTCCAAGTCGGATATTAATTTGAAAAATTAGAATCTATAGATCCATCCCAAAACGTGAAGATCCTAAATTTTAGGTAGGAAATTAAAAAATTGTTGGTCAAAAAATTTAAAGTGTAAAAATGATTAAAAACGTTAAACAAGAAGAACAACAATAGGTACCAAGAAGAACAACTGAACAAGAAACGTAAGATAAATAACAAAATAAGATAATGAAAATTTAAAGGGGATTACACTTCAGCATTTATTTTTCCAGCTCTCTTGCGGAAAAGGAAAACTAATTAAAGAGATTTAAGAAATTTCAGGAAAACAATCATTCGTAAGTTGGTAAACAACAGAACGGAGCAACGATTTCATAACGGGCTAGATTGTGCTTTACCCGGCAGTCCTTCATCGCACATTCTTTTTCACATCGCAGTGCAGACCGTAGTTTGCAGAGAGATGACCTAGTTTTGTATTCAAAGACAAGGAATTAAGGATACGTATTCCTTGCTGGAAAAATAATTGATAATTACGTTCATTTTTCTCATTTTCTATATCACCTAACCAATTGAACGACAAAAGCACAACAGTCAACCCATTCAAAATAAAACCGTCAACCTAATGAATGACTTGTTATGTTCATCTCCTTTTCAAAGGGAGATTAACTTGTCTGTGCTATCGACTAAGTACGCCCACGTCCAATGACCCGAAGCGACATTCAACAAATAAAATCCTGGAATGGAAATGCTTAGTAGTGTCATGCAACAATGACTCGTACGTACCATATCGTGAAAACCCAAAAAAAGGAAACTTTCTAAGGAAAACGATTCATGTATTTATCGAGCGAACCTTTGGGAATCCCCGGAGAAGGACCCGACAACAACACAACAATCTCGAGAAAAATCAATTTCAACCTTAACACTTGGCTTTGGTCTGACTGAAAAGGATATAAAAGAAGAGAAAGAACCCAGAGAAAATCGGAAGTGTTATCTGCAGGACCTTTCTTATACTTGAGTCGCCCAGCAAAACAGACAAATGCAACGGGTGATACAATGGGAAGTCAGGAAGAAGACAAGGAGGATTGCTTTTCCATCTCGTTGAAAATTTCATTATTCTGTCAGCAAAATGAAAAAGGAGATCAAAATCCTGTAAAATACATAAAAAAAATCCCATCAGAATACAACTGGAACGCAACGATGGAAGCGAATGAAAATCGTAAAAAGGATTTCGCACATGACAGAACAAGGAGGAGGATCCTTACCTGATTTCTTCAACGAACCGTTCCAAGGATGTGTTGCTTCTACCACTTTCACTTATTAAAAGTGTGCTCTTCCTTTTTCTTCTGCTTTTCGAAGAACTGAAAATTTTCCCGGAACGCTTTTCTTTCTTCCAGATTGGGCCTTCTTTCGTTGACACCGCGAAATGTCAAGAGTACACCCACGACCGAAAACGGAAAAAACAAAAACCCACGGCCCCCGCACAACGACGAAGAACCTTCACTGGGTCGCGCGTTAAAAACCACTGTTGTACGCACCAACAAAATGAAATTTTCCCGTTAACACATTTCCCCGCGTTGAAAAAAAACAGATTTTTTTTCCTCACAACAACACGACGGTACCACACGTTCCTTTCAAGGAGTTTCCCTACGCGTTGATTTTCGCAACCGAAAAAAAAGAACCTTATTTTTTCCGAATTTTCCGATATCACAGAATTCGGGCGAAAAAAATAACAGCTTGGAATCAATTTCGACGCTCGAGCGTGACGTGAAAACACCACTTCGGGAATTGTTTCTTAATCGCGACCAGAATTGAAGACGACTTGAATCCTAACCGGCGCCATTTTCTATTTTAGTCCTCGGTTAGCAGCGGAAAGAACATGAAAAGGACGACGACGACAGAATGTGGATGAGGTTGGCGCGTCACAGAGTGCCATGTACAGGAGCAAAAGGAAATCCTATCTGCTACTCCAACGACGTGAAAAGCGTGTTGGTGAAAAAGTTTTTTTTTTGTGGGGGCCTTAATGAATGGATGGTAAGTCCTAACAAACACGGATACGACGACGGATACGAATAGGGAGTATGTTAGTTGTTGTCGTGGTGAAATGCATCCCTTGATGATTAAGGGGAGCTGTAAAAAAGTGGTGACATTCCCCACTACGACAAGCTTTCATTCAAAGTTTGGACGATTAAAGGTGAACACCAACGTGCAATTACCCCTACTCGCTTGAAGGGTGAACTGTATGGAGGACGTCAGCAGAACACTTCTTTAGTAGTGAGAAACAGGATAAGGGTAAGTAATTTAGGGTTGCCATTATCTGTATTTTATTTTGAGTTATTTCCACAAGCTTATCTCTCAGGTGTCTCTAAGGAACCATATGGAAGCCAATAATTTACCGAATAAGGACACCACTTATACATGAAGTTTATTTTAAAGTTCATTCGACAGTTCCGGTATTAATTTATCACATACTTCTAAATTGAAAAAAAGAACCGAGTATTTATACTACTTTTTCAGACTTTGAAAAAAAAACTGATAACGAAACCATTGGAATCGACGCCTAATGCCATGTTTCCACTGCCCGGTAATCACGCGATTAAGCAAATCTACCCGCTAATCTAGTAGATTACCCATACGAGATTGAGATTACCAAACCGCGAGATTAAAAAATAATCTAGTTTCTAATCACGTAATTTTTTAGTGTCAACCCAGTAAATTACAATTCAGCCAAAGGCAGGAAAATTCAGCAAACCATATGTTGACAAATGTCATACTTGGATATGTCAAATGTGAAATGTCAGTTATAAAAAAAAAAAATTATTAAGCGTAAGTATGTTTTTTACTTAACTTTTTTCATTTACAGTATTTAATTGTTGAACGGAAAGATTTTTGCACATAGACTCCATTTCGAACTGTCGTCGACTAATAAAAATATTGACAGTACACAACAGATGTTTCGTTTCAACTTTCAAATTTAATCTAGGAGTGCAATGGAAACAGTTTTTAATCCAGTACTCTTAATCGCGAGATTAGGGGGCAGTGGAAATATAGCATAAGATCCTTTTGAAGTTAGTAGAACAAGTGTGTTAAAAGTCCCCAGCCCAGGGTTTCGCGTTTTTCCCTATATGGTCAAAATATTTGCGTGATCAATGAAGCGTACAATTGTAAGCAACCTTGCTACAGGGCTCTCAATAAAAGAGGGTTGAGAGCCCTGAAGCAAGGTGCCCTACTTTTCCCTACGCTTATTCTTAACGACCGGTTTCTCACTCCTTACTCCTTTTCAACTGTTTCACCTTGTCTAAGTACAGTTTTGGGACCTCTTGTTCACAAGAATTAAGCGCCAATTTTGGAAGGCTCTTCGTCTTCATGACTAAACTCAGATCTGAATTCATATGAACTGTTCATATACAAAAGTAAGATGCCGGGAAAGGTGGAAGAGCTATCTTGGTTCCAGGCTTATAAGCACTTACCGAAGGACTTCTTCACCTTTTCTGTTACAGTTCAATTTCTTCTACGTAGTGTATAGTTCAATCTTTTCTTGACTAGATCTAGGTCTTGTTGCACTCAGAGAAAAGAGTCCCATTAAATTGTTAATAGTACACCCATTGATCTACTAGTTTATAAAACAGTAATTTTTTTTTATTTAAAAAATAGTTTTATAACTTTTTATACCTTCGATTATAGCAATAAATTGTTGATTTTGAAACTACACAAATTGTTGGTAACAATTGAAATACCAGGTGTGTTTTTTTCAACTGGATCAAGATCAAGATCATTCGTTTTACATTGAAAACAATAACAAAGAGATGATCCAAAATCCAAATGGGATCAAAGTTGGATCAAATTTCCCCTCTAAAGCTTATTTAAATTGTCACTATTTCAGAATTTTCAGAGATAGCGCCCTGCAACTCAGCACCATTTGTAGCCGATATTTGCACCCAGCAGGTAAAACAGGTTCGTTCGATGGTGTAGCAAGGTACAGGGTAGTTTTTCATATCTCGTAGTCAGAAACTATACATGGGTGTTATAGGACTTTTATACAGTTCCGTTTCGTCGTATAGTATACGAAACTTTTCCTGCTGACAATTTATCTGAGGCATTACGAACAGGATTGTAAACCCTGCTAAATTAGCTTTTGGGATGATCCACATGGTTTTTTTCAATTGTGATCTGATCTAGTTGAAAAAAACACACCTATACCATTGACTTAAATCCCATTTCCCTATTATTTTTACAATATTATAAGTACAAGGACCCTACAGTCATTTATTAACAGTACAAGAATAATTAAATTGATGGTGTTAAGATTAAATAATCTATTGGTTTAATGTAGTATACTATTATTATAATAATTTTTAACCATTATTTTAATATATCATACGATTAAAATAATAGGGTTACTAATAAATAAGTTCATGCATTTTTAAATAAAGAAATTCATGCATTTTTATACGATAAAGCTTGATAAATTGACTGCAATAAACAAAAATCGAATAAACGAATAAAACGAAATCCACTTTAATTTCGGTTCCTTTAATTTTTCTCATATTTCGATTTAGTCACCGTCTGATGTAAATATCAGTGTTTAATAACTGCATTAAGAAAAAGTGTTAGCGAGTGAGAATTGTTTGAAACAGTATCCTTGATATCTGCGTACGGATTATGAAACTTAAAATACAAGCTCATGATTGTTTAAAAATTATATAATTTTTAGCAGATGCTTGCTGTTTCGGAGTAAAGTAAGACCCAGGAGCATTTTACCCCATACCAATACAACTTTATTTGATTTGATAACAAAAAATTGATGCAACAATCGGGGCTTGAAGTTGCGATGAAATAACTTCTGTTGCTCAAAAAAATTGATCTAAAAAAAGTCAATATATAGTATATTTTGCTGTTTTCAAGGCTACTCCTCAAAGCTGAGTACGCTCTCAACACACTTAATTTCGCATGAATTTCTTAAAATTATATTAATTGTCTTAATTGTTTGCCATATTTTTCCTTGATATATTCTTTCTCTCCAGTTTTGGATGAAACTATAGTATACCCCTTGGAAGGGCTCACTTTACGCCAGTATTGAGCACTTTGAAGTATGTATAAAAAGGAGTATATATCTTTTTTATCAGCAGCAATAATTTAATTTTACAAATACGTAACTAAGATAACATCCTAATCTATGGATTTTGCATGAAAAGGATTTTATAACTATTGCCCATTTTACAGAATCTCAGTACAAACCTTAGGGGACTCACTTTGCCCCACTTTCCCCTACATACATAAGATTTATTCAATAGGTACATATAACGATTTTTTATTTAAATGCAAACTTGGTAGCTGGTCTGTCTGTCATTGTCAGACGTGTAGCGTGAAACTTCGTTGGAGTAGCGCAATAACATGATCATCAAATTCTATGAATTCTACAACCATAAACACGTAATTTTCATTCAGAAATAAAATTTCGTTTGCTAAATTCCAAGAAGTAATCCAAAAATTCTGCGAAATTCAGCGATCGTATCGTTGCGCAAGCCCTACGAAGATTCACGCTACGCGCATGGTCAAAACTTAAGTCACGGTTAACATTTTTATCATGATGAAGTTCATGAACGAGCAACGTTTAGACATTATCTCAATTATTGTGTGTTTTATTTAAATACATAGGCCGCTATTCACAGTCGTCATAAAGTAGGCTCTAAGTTAGAGCTGACTTTAGTGTTATATAAATTATACGACACTAAAGTCAGCTTTAACTCAAAGCCAACTTTATGACGACTGTGAATAGCAGCCATAATATTTATGTAACCCTAGGGTTATTCAATAGGCTAAACTGGTTTTAAATAAATTGTGATTTACTTAGGACCGGTTTCACAGTCGAAGCTTAAACCAAAAATTTTCTTTAAACTTAGGATCAAACGAATAATGCCTTTCACAGATGTTGTAAAACACAAGTTTGTTCTAACGATAGGATTAAGCTAGAAGGTAGAATTTCTTCCGTTTATAGCTCGGATTAATGTTTTTGACGGTCAGTCGATTCTACCCTAATTAAAGTAACCGTGATTGTCAATAATTTCAAATTTTGAATATTACAATGAAATAAAATGACAGAAAACGCAGGGTATACTTGTATGTAAAAAAGTTTAATTCATTTGAATTAGTTCACAATGATTGAGAACTAGTTAATCATAGGATATTTATTTACCGTGAAATAGAGTCAAGTTTAAAGTTCAGATTATTCTTAAGTTTAAGTTTAACTAAACTTAAGCTCAAATTTCTACTGTGAAACTGGCCCTTAGAATCCCGGTTAACGCCTAGCTGGCAACATTCATATCCAACATTTGAAAATTTATTTAAATAAAAGTAACACATTCGATTTACTATAAATTATTTTTTTGGATATTTCGTAGCATGAAAGAGCTCAATTTCCTGACAAGAAAACCCTACGCAGTTTCGAACTGTCTGTTCCAGTGAAGGTTTTCATCTGTCATATGTATTAAGGCCTAATTTTAATATGTATTTAGACCTAATTGATAACCTTTAGCCAAGCCATCGCCGGTCTCAGTTAGAGAGACGTGCAGCGATCTTTACAACTATACCATAGATAAATATATACTGGATATAACAATCAGTGATTGAGTTGAAGGCAGACATCGGTGCATTCACTTACACGCAAAACAACAACAATTGACATGAGGAATTTGTGTTTTCTCACTCACATTTATATTATGTCCTGCTCTTGTAACTCGCTAAACAACAACAATTAAAATAACGAACCTGTTTACGCTTTATACAAAACCGGTGGCTTCTCGTCTCCAGTAGCTCTATGAACTATACCAATAAAGTTGATTTCAATTCTTTAAAGTCTTAACCAATTGTAGAATCTTTATAATATTTTTAAATTCCATATTTCGTACTAATGATTTTATTTAACTCATTATTTTTGAACCATTGGAGAACGAAATCGCAGACCATAACCAAACAAATAATTGTGTTTTGATTAACAATAGTAAAATTTTTCACACACATTAATTACGTGTAAACATAAAATTAAATACGTCTGGGTTATCAAATCAAAGCCCCATTCAATAATTAAAAACAAATTTTTAAATCAATCATAATGACATTTTGAATGCTTTAGATTTTAATCAACCATTTTTTGGCCGCATAATTTCTTTGGAAAATACTGGACAAGAAATCTGTGATTGCTATTAAAACGATAAGCCAATCAGTAACTGAACTAGGTGTACAGAATTTAAAATGTTTTTTTTAACAATAACAAAAAGATAAGATATTAGATGCATGGAAGTTTTGGTTCTCCGTTTCTTGAATACAGGATTTCGCGATTTTCAACTGAGAGTCCTGGCAATTCTTTAGGTTGTCAGTCACATTAAAATCAACACCGTATCTCAGCATTAGACGCTTTCCGGACTTCTACCCATAAACTATTAAGCTTCATCTTCACCTATAGGCAAATTTGATAGGTCATGTATTGAACTTTGTTAGGACATGAAAGATTCATCACAATCATTAGTTTGTCCAGCGACCAGCTCTATTAAAGCCTTACTGCATTGAAATACAGGGCAAATGTAAATGTCTTAATCTATTTTTCACGACACAATGGTCGCTTACTGACTTTCTTTGTAGACCTATTTATAGTTAGGCTAGTTGTCGATCGTAGTCTGCACCAAGGACCTTCTTAGAATAGCTTCGACTGCAGGTGAATATTGCAGTGGGTATTCATTGCGACTCGTTTGTTGCGAATGAAAGAGTTGCATATTGTTTTTTAGTACCTAATTAAATAGCAAGGAGTAAAGTGATTGTGCTCTTCTCTTCTGGATCTTAGGGTTGTAACAAACTTCTTCTGAAGTATTACTATTGCATTAACTTACCTTCCTGCCACAGTATGCAAAATTTCGAAACGTTTTGCTAGTGGGTGATATAGGTATATATATTGTGTATATACATATATTATGCACCAAGTTTCAACTTTTAAGCATAACTAACTCACAAATAGTATACATATTGGTGCACACTCTTGCAAACCGATTTACCATATCGATTTTAATATCGTAGATTCCAGAGAGACGCTCAGCCATAACATGAGCTCGTATGCTAGATCAAGCCCAGATAAAGCGACTTTCGACTGAATGTCATTCTGACAACTACACAAGTTGCATACCTATGAGTGCAAATAGTGAGCAAAAGTAAAGGCATTGTCAAATGTTATTATTGAATTAAGTTATTGGGGCAGTACTGAAATTAAATAACCGATTTCAATTAAAAAAATTCTTTTCTTATACAAACCGAAGTGTTTTCTTCAAGTCCATTCGAAAATAGTACAATAAAGGCGAACCCCGGTAAGAAGTACGGAATACTCGTAATATCTAAGTCACACGCATTTGTCTAAAGAAATAAAGTCGTGCAATATTATCCGTAATAAACTAAGCATTATTTAGCACCAAGTCCAGTTAAGATTACGTGCAGTGAGACTTCATAGACGACTTTACGGCGTGCATAGTCCAGCTTCAAATTTTTTTAAGATATACCAAACTGCATACAGCGTAGACAGTTCAGTAAGTTTAAAGAATAAGAAATTTACCCCCAGATAGGAGAAATTTATTGCTATTAGTTCATTTTATTACTATTATTACAAATTATAAAAAATAGCGAAATACCTACTATGTGCTCAAGTTTCGATGACTTATTTATTTCCTCCACTCGTTTCTGCTCTTGCCTTATTTGACGATGTATGCAAGAATGGAAAGAACTAGACGAACGACATCAAAAGGAGTTGTTCTCAATGTGGTAGGTTACAGAAAGCCTGACGAAATCAACCTTTCAACATCATTAGTGAAACGCAAACAACACGTTTCTATACGTGACTCGAATTCCTTTCATCCTCCGGGCTCCTGAAATACTTGAGAATTTGAGAACCTACTACTTCACCGTACTGTAGAAAAGGTTACAAAATGTGTAATTTGACCGAACTAAGTATTTCGGGTATAACTTATTGTTGATAAAGTAAAATGGTTAAGTGTTGCCGGAAACTTAGGAATGATGGCTCCAATTACGCCTATGAAGACATGGAAGAACCACTTGGTCCACAAAACCCTTTCATTCGAGAATTATTCGAAAGTTAAACAATAAAGGGAATTAACTCTTCAAAGAGCAATACACCTATGACTTGAAATTGATTCTCCAGCTGTACGAATTGTAATTCTTATTCATTTACGAATATTAATTGGGATTAAGAAACTTGCACTAAAACGAGTGAGAATATTGTGCCTCGGAAAGTCTTAAATTGAGCGAGAAAGGTAAAGAAAAACAAAATCAAGACATACATATGTATATACATAGAAAGCGAATTTTATTGCCCCACCGCTCCATAATTTGGTAATTCATTGGTTTAACTGTCGACACACACTGCCTCATTGGGCCAACGTTCAACCCAACTTTTCTGAATAAATGCAAAAAGTTTAAAGTCTTTAAATTGAGCGAAAAACACGGAAAAAAATCAAACAAAGGAGCGATTTTTCTGGTTCTACCAATCCACAATTTTGACCTACACTTCCTCATTGGCCCAACTTGCGACCCCCACTGCCTCATTGGGCCAACTTTCAACCCCAACTGCCTCATTGGGCCAACTTTCGACCCCCACGGCCCATTGGGTCAACTTTTAAACCCCGCTACCTCATTGGGCCAACTTTCGACCTTTACTGCCCCATTGGGCCAACTCTCACAACACGAAAAAATCAAGACAAATAACTAGAGCAAATTTTCCGCTCCACAATTTTAATCAGCACTACCTCATTGGGCTAACTTCTGGCTCACACTGCTTTTGTATCGTATTCTGAAACTATTGAGCAGAAGGTGACACCAATTTGTACGACTTTTGAATGGAACCTGAAACTGTGTGTTGAGTTTTGAAGTATGGCAGTTATATTACTCCAATGAGTATGTTTGAGTAATGTTTTCAACATTGTTTTGCACCCGTAGTTTCAAACGCAAAATTTTAGCTTTCCAGTATCAGCCATCCTCTTTAAATCGCACAATCAACGTACATACTAGGTTATTTAACGACATTTGTATGGGAGCTACTAAGCTCCAAACTAAATTGTATGCTTCCTAGTTAATCGATATCTTAAGGCTACAAAAGATAAAGCGTTCTGAAGTTATTAACCATTATATTTTAATAATTTGGATATTCGAGGTACTCAAGCCTTTGGTAAATTTTTCTTGCTAATAAGTTCAACCCTTTTTTCAACCGTGAATTATTCGTGAAATGTTTCGAATTCCAAACTAAACGAATTCTCGAGTTACAGTGGATTCTTGATAACAAGTACACAAATTTTTTATGGACTTTTGTATATAGTCTACATCAAAGACTCGTAAGATTTTCGTAATATTCATTCTTTTACTATAAAACCGAGCCTGAAGCTATCGGTCAATACTTGTGACATCGTATTTTTAGAGCTTTTATATGGAAGCTAAATGTCTGGGTGACTTAGTGGCTACAGCACTAGCTTTCGGTGCACCTGGTACCAAACTCGAATCTGCTTGGCAATAAGTAATTTTCGAGAATGGGATTGGGTACCAGTTCACTCACCTGTAAATACATAAGTACCTGAGTTAAAATTGGTGAAATAATCACGGACGAGCATGTAGCTGACCACTTCACCTCCAAGTGTTCCGTTGGTCTCCGCATTACTTCAAGACATAGGCCCGATTTAAGCCATTGATTATAAATGTTATTATCATAAATGACTGGGCACGCAATTGGAACATCTTGGGTCAATCCGGTCTTTAGTTAGCGGTCGTTCGAACAGATGCAATATTAGAAAAATTCCATGAAAACTCCTTTATCCACAAGAATATCCCTCTCGGTTCAATATTAGAATTCCAATCGCAAACTCAATTCTATAAGGCTTAAAACTTTCGTCTAGGTCATGAAAAAAAGGAAGAAATTTCGTGTAAGGTTAAGAGTTTCCACACGACTTGAAATCAAATTTCCAATTGAAGGACATTGCAAATACTGAAATGTTCACCCAAAATATATACAACAGCAAAAAAAGAAAGCGAGTAAGTATTCCTTGGAAATCGAGTGAAAGTTCCTTGGCATTCTCCCTATACCCAGAACTTATACTTTCGTTCGAAAGTAATACAATTAAGGAAAATTTTCCTCACATTCCGACCGAATTGTTGCCATAACTTTTACCAAGGACTCGTCTGAATGACCTCAAAATGTTGTAACACTTGGCAAAGGAAATTGAACGTAATGTACGGTGTATAGGCTGCGAGGTCATTCCGGACCATTAACACATCCTTTACAGGATTATTCCCGAAAAATAGACGATTATTTTAGTTCGTACTTAGAAAAGGATGTTATGCTTGTATCTTGTACATATAAATCAAATTTATATTCAAATATTCATAAGAAGAAATAAAATTATCCTACACCACCTACACGTCCATTTCGTACATACCTTTACTCTTGGAGCCCACAGGACGAAAATAATCGAATTCACTTAGGAAAAGTCCTCTTGTTAGTTTGTCCAATTTTTTGAAAGACTTTATTAAATTACTTCAATTTGGGCGTACAATTCCTGAAAGCATAATCAGATCCGGATTTTCTTTCTTCAGCTCGTCTGGTCACGGTTCAGAGTAAACTGAAAACTTTTTCTTTAAAGCTATGCGATAAATTTTCTTTTATTTGCCCACATTTGTTTTTATCGAACTCTACATTTACAATCATCATCTTATCGGATACCGTACAGAGTGATTACTTTTGAAGTTTTCTTAAACTGAAAAATTAAAGAAAACTCTTTAAGTAAAAGAAGTTTCTTTCGGACTTTATTTCTCTATTCTTTTAATGATTTTTAATTATTTATTTAATTGTATTTATTACTAATTATTTATTTATTTATTATTTTTTATTTTTTATTTTCTATTTTTAATTTTTTATTTTCTATTTATTATTTTTTTTTTATTATTTATTTATTTATTAATTTATTTATTATTTATTTATAGCCTAATGGATTGCTACCAACAGGTAGGTTATGAGTGCTGAGAGTCGAGAAGAGTGAAATGTTTTTTCTCGAGAGCCTGTGACTGTTTCACACTAGGTCAACGATATCCGTTAAACCCCAAGGGTTGAATATATTTTTCACGAATTTCGTCATATATTTTATGTCTTCTGATGAGATGTCTAATTGACTTTTTTAGAATATTCTAATATTCACTACCTCGCGGCAAAATGAGGTTTGAGATATTAAAAAATTTTCACAATATTCAACCACTAGGAAAAGGGGTATCTGTTAACAGAAATGCCATTCTATTTACATAGGAACGATAATGATATTGCCCCGTTTCCAGCAAAACAAAACTGGACAACTGAATCACCGAACGAGAACAATTGTCGGCATTTTCCAAGCTAGTGGAAATGCAGCATCTATAGGGCGAGCAATACCAGCAATCTGTGAGAACATTGCAAAATTGCCGAAATATTGCCGCAGCTAGCACGATATTGCCCTGTATGTTCCATTAGTTGCTCCACTAGTTTTGGCAGTAGTCGTCGGGCAATCAATTGCTTGAAAAATTGCTCGTGTAAGAACATCTTACCTGGAATGAAATTAGAGTAGCAAATTCTTCTGCACTCCAATTTTAGTCACGTCTCAAACTTTGCGCGGAAAATAATGAAGCTGTTCTCAGTTTTATTTTGATTATGTTTGAAAATAGTAGCACATGGATAAAATCTAGGTTTTTAACCAGTATAGAATTGTTTCATGCTAAAACTACCACAGGAGCTAAATTAGAAGAATTTTTTTTTAATAGAAGAGTCTTTTCTAAGACTTTTGTAAAACACGGACATGTCTTGACTGAGACACACCATTTAGAATGCTGTATTGGTCTAAATGTGGAATTACCTATATTGAACGCGAGGCATAAAGCAATGCGATGCGATGACAGTTGACTAAGGATGTCCAAACGCTTCGTTAACTTTGCTATACAATCTCGCGATGAGGTATGCGACGCGATTGTGGCATCGCGCATATTGACATCGGTATGATTCAGTTAAGTCCGAAAGAGCTGTTTCATTATCGAGTAGACTTGAATCATATCATATGATAAACGCCTTTAGAACTGGTGGTATTACCGAGGATTCCTCCGTATGTGCGTTCCAGAAGTGAAATTCAAATCAAGGCATGGTTGGAGAATCTAAGGTCTTGTCATCCTTTCAGACCACCCTCCCTTTTTCCTGGAAAATGATGAACTACGCTGTTCCGGAAACTTTTATAATAACAAGGAAAATTAGCCCTATTTCATTATTCGAACATAAATTTGACGATATTGTAACAAACGACTTTCCCTTCAGTTTAATAATAAAATCGATGTAGTTACCCAAATTTCTATACCACAACCCATGCGAAATCTTCAAATGCCTCAAACCCATTCCAACCAATAATAAATTTGAACTACCTAATTGGGCATTTAGTAAATCATCCCCCTATTTCATATCTCCTTCAAATATCACCATTCCTTTTTCCTCCGAGAATGAAAAAAACTACCCTCGAATATTCCGCCGAAAAACGATTTACAGTCGAATCGATTTTTTTCATTTCATTGAGGAAAAACCTTTCCGGACTTACCTACGTAGTATTCGGAACATGCAAGACTCTTGCACGTACCATAATCATCATCCACCACGAAGGGTTGAAAAGCTTTCGTTGGTGAAATTCAGTTGTGGTGATGGTGAAAATCACACGTTCGAGCAACAGATTCTGGTCATGCGTTCTGCCACAAAAAATACCTCCATTCCTCCGAAAATGAGGTTTCAAGCTTACCAGAAAAAGAGGGTTGGTATGGAGTTTTTCTGCGCCCCATGTGAAATTATCACCAACCACACTGTGTATGAATTTTACAAACATAGAACCACCAACATTGCTCTCGACCTACGAAAAAGTCAACCCTTTTTCATGTCTAGAACGAAGATTGAAGCGGTGGTAGGTCAAAGGACTTCTTTTGTCGAAAACTTGTTTACTATATTATAAGGGTGGCTTTTTTAGTTGGCGTCGGAAGCCAATATATCATAAGGTAGGAGCGGAGAAGGGAAGAGAAGGATGATGATTTTCAACAAAAAAACTCAAGGAATAATAATGGAGGTGGTAATGTTTCTGTAAGAGTTGACCTGTTAGTAAGTTCTTGACTGCACCCTGCTTTATCGCTTAGTCACCCTGGCCGATGACTTCAATAGTGAGAATGGTGGGATTACTCAACACGTATTTTGAGCATTTTACCTTTGAACATAGATACGTATGTACATACTGGGAGATTCTGGTGTAACTAACTACTGATCCTGATAAAGGATGAGTGGATGAGTGCAGCTAAGTCCCTAACAAACTAATTGGCATTATAAAAAGGTAGTAACGATAGATCGAAGATATGGATAGAAAAAGTTCACCTGTCGGTCAATCACTCTGTCTGACCTTCTGTCCTTCTGTCCATCTGCCCGTCTGTTCGTATGTCCGTCTGTTCATCTGTCCATATGTCCGTCTGTTCATCTGTCCATCTATGCGCCTGCCCGTCGTTCATATGTTCGGTCTGTCCGTCTATCCATTTGTCTGTATGTCCGTCTGTCGTCCGTTCATCTGTCCGTCTGTTCATCTGTCCATCTATGCGTCTGCCCGTCGTTCATATGTTCGGTCTGTCCGTCTATCCATTTGTCTGTATGTCTGTCGTCCGTTCATCTGTCCGTCTGTGAACTAGTTCGAGTTCCTTTTGACGATCACTTACCCGGCGAAGGAAGTAATTTTTTCCAAGTTCAAAGTGGATGAACCTAAAAAAAAAGTTCGTCACTCACGAGGGAACTAGTTCGTTTCAAGTTCGGATTGAATGTGAGGACCTAAAAAAAGGGTCCTCACTCACTAAAGAACTAGTTCTTTTTAACCTGTGTCAACGAACTACAGTTCACCAAAAGGAGTGAGTTAGTTCACTCACTCACTTCTATGAACTGCTCTTTTGGAACAGTTCACTCATGAACGACCGATTTCTAGTTCGGGTTAAGTACTTCACTAAGATTGCGCTCTTGTACCAACCACGAACTTAGAGTTCCGGTATGACTCTTGGTTTATTTTAAGAAAGCGGCAATTTTTTTTAGTAAGGAGTTTGTTTGAAAAGAAATTAAGGGGATTTGGGGCCTGCTCCTTTGTCCTTAGTCATATAACTTCCACAAAAAAGTATTATAGTGTCTTGAATTTCGGAAAATTAAAATGAATGTCTTGAATCAGTAAATTCAATCCATTGTTGGAATTCAAAGTAGACACAATTAAGCTTTTTTAAATTCAAAAAACCTTACGAAACCATTTTTAAAATTCCCAGAAGGATGGTATGATAACGAGTGCTATAATACATAAGCGATTTCCACATAAATAGAAAAGCCTTTTAGACCAGCCTGTAGCTCCGATAGATTTGAAGCAAAAGAATTCTTTTTTGTTTTTTTAATCGAAAAAAAGGAGAAATCCTTTTTTATAGCACAGTGAAAAGCCGATAGTAAAGGCCTGAAAATATTATCGACATTGCTACAAAAAAGCCTGAATCCTTTCTTCCCGTTGTTGTTTCTATGTGTTTTCGTAAAGCAACATCATCTTTTGACCCATATGATCCCTAAAGCGAGGACAACTATATGTTTGCGACACGTGTTCCACATATGATAATTCTATCATATCCTTACATAACGTATATACGAGTTCAGATAGAGATTCTGGCATTAAAATCATTGTTATATCCTTCGTAAGGTTCTAAAATAGAAGAACCTCTCCGCAGAGAGACGTTCGTAACACAAACGAAATTAGAAAAAAATACGATAAAGGAAAATTTATTCCATTCTGAATACAAGGAGCAAATGAATCCCTGCCGTCGACATACATGTCCTTACAGATGATGGCTACATATAAGTAGCTGTTTTCTTCTTACTGAATTCTGTGAATGACTTTCTGCTCCCGCTATGAAATAGCTTGCGCCATTAGCATTTTATTAATGTCTTAATGTCCGTAATTTTCTCTGTTATACCGCCATTCTTTCACCAGCTCCATCAGGACAAAAATGAAAGAAGTATTAAATCAAGTCGTGAAAAATTGATGATATCCGTTCGGAAGATGATGCGTTACACATTTATGAAGTGACGGAAAATCTTGCGAAAATTATGTTCTTCGGACTACGATATTTCGATTTAGTAAGCTTGTCGTGAAGTCATAAGATTGTTCAGAAATATAATTTGAAATTATTGGCTATCTTCAAATGATTGGCATCGCATTCGAGTTAAGTCAACGTCCCCATTCAATTTTACTGGATTTCTTGTTAAAATAAATAGGTAATCTTTCTAAAGCAACATTTACAACCAATTTCTACTCCTATCTCTTGGTCTAAAAGATTTGAAGAAAATCTATAGTGCTTAATATGAGTACAATAGCTTGTAATCACAGAAATACCCGTTAAAAATATTTTAGGGTTTGAGGGTCGAATATTTAAAAGTCATGAATACTATTTTAAGTTGATTAAACAAATTAAACATCTCGCCAAATATAAGAGATACAAAGAAATTCGTAGAAATATATGCTACCCCTTACTCCCACAGTTTTCCGCGATTATATAAAAAGCCCGAGGAGCCAAAAATAAATTCACTATCCCATCCTACCTAAAAAGCATGTCGATATTCGTTAAAATGTTTTCAGCCCTGTTAATACAAGTGCTTCCTCTTGTAACATATTTTTATTAAATTGTTCAAGTTTTGTTTTATTCTCAGGATTCTTCGAATTCTTCTTCTACAGAAAGTTGCACCCAGACTGATGGCAGATTTTTGATTTTTTATGTACTTAATTTTGCTTTTCAATTTCACTAAATTAGGGTAAAATATCAAAAAAGCCCACTAAGGGATAAAAAACAAAAAATTCTGAAACCGATTTTTAGGCGATTATATACAAATTCATCATCTCATTACACCTAAAAAATATACCAGAATTCGTTTAAGATGTTATGAATGTACATATTTTTATATAAATGTGAATATACATATTTTACTTATAATATATGAAAATAACAAATTCAGCGGGGACAAGCCCTCCCTGCTTCCCCACAAATGACGTCCCTGCTATCTAATGTCAGTAAAATTATTAAAATATCTTACATAGTGGAATGCAGTTTATAGCATGTACTACACTATATATCATGATGTAAAGTAGTTGATTTAAAAATGTTTTCAAAAATGTGTTAAATTTTTTTCGCCAAAAAAGATCAGAAAAAATTGTGACAAACATTTGGCGGCTAGGTACACTATATGCTTTATGATTTTATCAGTTACATATAGTGCAGTGAACTATGTATATGCTATAGTGCAATGAAAACTTAACACTGGCTTCAATCACGTATCATTTTGCTACATACAAACCTGGCAACCACGCAACTCGAACGGTTACGAATAATGGAAACAGCAACCTAGTTAGAAAATAACCCAATCAAAAGCCTAGTTGAAGTAAATAAGGGGGCGGAGCAACACGAGTGTACCTCCCTTCTAATCTAATATTCTCGCATTTACCAGAACAGTGTAGAAGATCAAATCGAATGCTCTCAAGCTTTCATGTAGTATTTACATTCCACACACACCACCGAATGAAGATTCAAGAACAGTATGGGCCATAGCGAAGCCGTATGAAGTAATTTTTATTACGTCGGCTATGACAGTCAGCGTGTATACGCGACCATGTTGGTAGAAAGCGAAAGCGATCGAGTAAAGCGATATATAAGCGGGCGTTATTGTCATACAGCTTGAATTATTGGCAAATTGAATTTAAAGTGCGATTAATAAATCATAACTTATTTCTATTTTAACCTAATTGTGTTTTACTTGAAATCCCGACGAACCCCTAGCTCGTAACAGTATGCTCTACACAACCATTTTTCTAATGAAAGCCAAGCATACCATATACAGTTGATTTCACTATTTGCCTCTAGCTGACCTAAAAATAGGGCAATTTACATGATTTCTTTTTCATTGAAGATGTAAATAGAATGCTGGGATTTTTTCTCAAAATATTTAATAAATATTTAAGTACAAAATAAAAAAAAAATTTTTTTTAAAATGATATCATGGTGGCTAGTTATATGGCGAGCGCCCAGGGACGTCATTTGAGGCCACATTTGGTGAATTTGGTTTTTTCATATATAATACATAGCAAATAGAGATTTATATATAAAAATACATACATTCATAACATCTTGCCCCCCCCCCCCCTGGAAAAGACTGAAATGACGGCCCTGCGAGCGCCGTCATCACTTTCAAAAAAGATGTCCACTTGGCGTAAAATCACGCTATCTCCTTAACGGTGCAAAAACGGAAGTAAGTATAGAACGATTTTCTACTCAGGACAAGTTCCTCTATCTCCCATTTTCGTTTGAACCTCAGTACTAGAAATACCCTGTAGACAGAAAGCTCACAATTACCCAAATAGATCCATAACTTTTTGAGCTACAATAGTAGCAGTTTTTGAAGATCCAGTTTTGAGATAATCACGTACAAAGTTTCAATACGAGAAGATTATTAGTTTTAGTGACTTAACTGAATTCAACTTTTAACTCACTTACACCGTCACTTGTATTCCCCTCGCATATACCTGTGAATTCATTCCCTTGATACTATCCTTTCTTAGAACATTTTCGAGCTATATTACCTCGTGTTCCTTCAGGATAGTTAGGCAAAAATGTTTCATTATAATTTTTTATTTCCACATATGGTTGAAAAATCGTACAATTTGCGTACGATGAAGGGTTCTCATCGTACATCGTACATTAGGCTGAAAAATCGTACATGTACGATCAAAATAGTACGGCTGGTAGCACTGGAGCTGATGGACTTGTGCGACTGCACGAGCCATCTAATTGGTTGATTTTTTGGCGGGGATAGAGGCTCGTCGCAAACGCTGAGTGTAAATGCACCATAAAACTCCCTTTTTTAGGGTTAAGCTATGGCTTGACTGAATTACCTTAATTCATAGAGGAAGTAAGGAAAATTATCTTTAAAGGCGACTTGAATGGCCTTTCTCTCTACACCAGAAATCATTCCGCCCATATAATTTAGACCCATTAATAGAACAGGCTTCAACACCTTCATCCACTACCAGAAATCGTATCCGATCCTAATTACTAAAGTTAGTGGGGCAATTAGAAATGAATGAGGAACAAAATATCGTCTAGTGCTCGCGGACGCAATTTAGATCATTGTCCTTGCACACCTTTACAATTCAAACACGCAATGTTTCCATAAACAGTACATGGTACTCGTTTACCTGTGTCAATTTTGATGCAAGATTGTACTCTGGTCAGTACGTTGGCCAGTACCACTAATACTTCGATGGATGGACATTGAACACAAATGTTTGAGCAGATTTTATTGTTACTCATACCCGTACGTTGATACCACATAGCTATGAATCCTATTGAATTTTAAACTCAATTAACTCAGAGCGCCACGTAAATTGCATTCAATTAAACGAACAATGGCACGATGTAGTCGCTTTGTAAAGCAAATCTTTTGCATACCTTTTTTATGATATCGGGTCAGAATTCTTTCGTCGGCTTTGTGTTAAGTCAGAAGTCAGCAATGTGCCCTCTGCGGAAATTGTACTTCAATTGAAAGTCAATAGTGTGGTGATGACAAGTCAATTTACTCAAGGATCCCAACTAAGAAGTAGGCAGCCCTTTTTTTCATTTTCTTTTATGCGAAGTTATGAAAGAATGAAGGCTAAGTGAGAAGGATCTAATTTTGAATAAGAGGTTTATTTATAGGAAATTAACTGTATTTTTCAAGTTCATGCTACCCGCTGACACCCAGTGATAAAAAACAACAACCAACCAAGACCTAGCTGAAAAGCGAAGAAAAACATTCGGTTGGCCACCTTGCAATCAATGCCCAAAAGAAAGGCGTGGACAAATCTGCAAAACTTCTGCATAGTTCAACATTCTTCTTATCTCGAACAAACGTCCAAAAATGCTTAGAAATTTATTTTATTTATTTTACTTCTCCTCAAAAACGTTATACTATTGTGTGGCTATTTTACTCCTCCTCCCACTCCCAATGTTATAATAATACACCGCCCCAGTTGGAAAGCCCATGGCTAAGTCGGACTCGCACCCACGAGCACAGCATTTGCAGACTAGTGCGCTTAGCAAATGCAGTCCCTTGATTCTGAGCTAGTTAATGCAAGAATTTTTTAAGGACATTTGTTCGGAAGCTATTCGAAGGAAAGGAGCGATTGGATTTCACGATCTCATTCTGGTGTAAAAAAAAAGCATTGGTGTTCGTATAGCTAAATTGATGTGATAACTTGTTCTTAGGACCTTAGGAAGCTGCTAATCGAAGTAGTGGAAACATCTTGTATTCAAAATTTAAGTTACCAACCTAAACGTATTCTCAAGTGTTTGTGCACTCGGACAGATGGAAGAATGATAGCTATTTTTCGTCTAAGGCCCAATTCTCTTGGAAGAATCGTAACAGATTTAATTTTGAATAAAATAACAAAGTCAACAAACTAGTCGAGAGTGCAATCAAATTGGATAAGATCACTGGATTTTCCTAAACAAATGTCAATAACTTTAACTGATGTCTGCTACTTATTCAGAATTAAACTTATTTTTGTTAGACATAGACGTTATCAGTGACACAATCCGGCACGAGCTCTATCGTGGCTAGGATCACGAAAACAACTATTCTATGCGATTTGAGATAAGATACATAGCTTATAGCATAAGCAGCTTTTTAGCATATAAGACATGGATTAGGTGGACATCAGCAGTATTCACTTCAACCACAAATCAACATGAACTTCTCCGCTATAATCCTTTTGGTCGCCATGGCCGTCCTTCTTATTGTTGGACAACAAGCTGTCTTTGTTGAAACCTTCTGGCAAGGAGTTGTAAGTATCTTGTCGTCTAAAAAATTGACGGTGCCTAATCCAAAATTCTAATTCCTTTTGTAAATAATTCAGGATGAAGTTGGACATCAAGTTCTTCACGACGCTGATGAGATTGCACCCATTGTAGGGGCTGCAGCAGGAGTTATTGGCGTGCTTTCATAAATTAATAAGGAATTTGGCGATGTTGAATTTCTGGTTACTGAATATGTTGCTAGTTTTGAATTTTGATTGAATAAAGAAAAATAAAAACTATAAAAATAAAGTTTATTGATTTTTCTATATTAAAAGATGAGTTACAAGCTACCTTGATGCTTCACGATCCACCAAGATAATTCATTTGCGATTAACAATATGGTATATGCTATACTCAGTGAATCAAGTGTTGTAAATGAATGGTTCGTGAAACACACTGGATTCTCCTGCTTTTCTGGATTGTTTACACATCTAGTTAAATGAATTGCAAGTGAATCACTAATTATTCACTTGTTGTATCAATTGCGATTCTTATCTTGGGGATGTAATTCGAAAATTACCTGGTTTGAATGAGCTACACTGATAAGTTAATAGAGATAAGTTTGGGAACTAACGTTCAAGTCAAGTATAACAAACATATGATTTTTCACTTACATATGTATTCATTTAATGCGTACTTTCTTAAGAACGACAATGACACGTTAAAAGCAAACCAAACTTTTGGCGAAAAATTATGAAGTTGCGCCCGTACTGTGAGCAATTTTACTTGATTTAGTTTTTTGCCTGAATTTCCAAAAAATTTGCTATTGTTAAAGACCCAAAAAAAGAAAAAAAGGAGTCTGCCGTATGCGAACTGCTTGGGCATCCTACAACTCAAGACACCCTGATGTTTGCCAAATTTTCCTGAGAAGTACACTGGTTCATATCAAAAGGAATAATTTGAGGCTGAAATGTTAGGAAGGAGTTGGGAAGGAGTTGGGAAGGGAATCGGCTTACGCAAAAAAGTTGAAACTAGGGACTTCTACACGAGATACACTACAGTAGTATAGACATTGTGCTGTGTGTTAAAGAGTGCAAGAATGGTGATGGATGGTGCAAGACAATATATTAAAGTTAATCTTAAAATATTTATAACAATAAGTCAACTATGCAAAAGAAAAATCTGAGTACTGTCTGAGCGCAAATTTATTTAAAAAAAACCCACTCCGGTCTTCCACCCAAAAAAGATAAAGTTTTTCCAGACTGTTGGCATATTTTTTGTTTATTTATTCATTTTTTCAATTTGATTAAAAACGTTAATACAATATAACTCCTTGGCGGAGAATATCAAAAAAAAATTTAAACTGATTTCTAGGTGGCTATACGAAAAGTAGAGTAACAAATAGTTCGATATCTCATTGCACCTAAAGAATATGTCGGAATTCGTGAAAACGTACACAGCTACTTTACACCTCCTTAGGGTTTGGATATCAAAAAAAAACTGGAAAACCATTTCTAGGCTCTTACAAAAAAAGCTAACAGGAGTAAAATCAGTTCGATATCTCGACAGACCTAAAAATATGACGAAATTCGTGAAATTCTTTTCATGGACAATTTTAGTCCGTACACCGTAAATCTGTTTTTTTTTAAATTGCTTAAATTAAGTTTCAATTAACCATCAGCAGGTTTGTAAGCTATGACGCTTCAAACGCGTTTACGTAAGGTGTATATGGCGAACAGACGGACATATTTTATGAATACCGATGCACCCCGGAATTCATTAGGATGGGTAATGGAGCGAAATATGAAAGATTTTTGAAATCATTTCTAGGCGTTTCTATCTCGAACAACAGACATAAGAAATATGGCAAAATTCGTAAAAATTATGGGTAGAAGATCATAAGATGCATGTGACGCTGAAAAATAATTCACAAAGAAAACACTTTCGATCATAAATAAATGACTTGAACAACAATTAAACACTCTCGAACAAAGCACACATGAAATTGGAAGAAGCGAACTTACGCGAACAACACTTTTCGTACTGTGAGAGGTATGGTTGTGGGAATTATTTTATCAAACTATATGGTTCCTTTGATCATAGAATATTGTTGTTGTGATTATAATACACAATTACATCATGTAACGAGAATGATTGGTACAACCATATTAAATTTCAGTAGGGATATATGTTTAATGCAACCATATTATGTTTTTACGAATTATATGCTATGGCTCGTACCATCATAGCCATGATCACTGGAAACGTGTCAGTTTTACAATAGTTAGAAGAACCTTAATATAGTCAATGCAACCTTGGAATAAACATAGTTTTTCTTTCAGTGTACTTAAATTAAATTTTCAACCGAACGAAACGAAAAGAAACCAAAAAGTATCACTTAGAACAATTGTATTTATTGAATTATTTTCAATTTAATAGCCCCAGAGAAGAAATTGATTAGAATAAACCGGCCACAGCAACTCCAGCATCAACAATTGGCGCAATCTCATCAGCATCGTGAATGACTTGTTTACCGACATCGCCCTGAAATTAATTACAGGAAGACAAGTTATTAAATTACTTTCTTCAATTAGGAGGACTAAACAGCTCCTTAAGATGCCGAGAGTACTTACAACTCCTTGCCAGAAACTTTTAGCCAAGACTTCTTGTTGTCCAACAATAAGGAGGACAGCCAACGCAACCAAAAGAATGATAGTGGAAATGTTCATGTTGATTTGTAGTTTGCAGTGAATACTAACAATGGGCCGTTTTTTCACCGTTTATATGGTCAATAGTGGACTAGAAACCTCTAATCCTTTCCATTATTATTATAATTCTGTGAAAAATTCTTTACATATACAGGCGAAACTGGATATAACGACATCGCTTTTAACGACGGATCGGTTATTACGACTGAATGGCATGGTCCTGGTCGAATCTACATACAAAGGAATGTATCTAAATTTCATATTGCTTATAACGACTATTGGATATAGCGGCGAGTTTAGAGGGTCCCTTCAATGTCGTTATATCAGGTTTTGACTGTATTTCCAAAATAATCGACTTATTTATCATTTTAATCGCAATTAAGCTAGCTATTGAACATCATTCGTACAGCCATTAAAATTGATTAGAATCTGAAACATTTAAATTGACATTATGATTGAATTTAAACGTCTTTTGGATTGAATATACAAAATTGTTTTTATCTCATCCAAGACGAATTTGATTGAACAATGACTGGGTTTTTTAGTCTATTTTTAAAACTGCTCAACTTTGTTATTGTTAATTTCGGTCAAACAGTTGTGAATAATTTTTTTCTTAATGCCGTTGTGTATTATAGTATAGTTATATGTGTGACAGATTTCATCCTCGAAATATAAACTATTGTTGGTATAAGAAACACTAGTACAGAATCAACTTAATGAAAAACGTTTTACTTTTCCATTGCCCTCCCTAATTCCTAATCCCTCAAACACAAACACTTCACACTAACATCAAAAAGAGTCACCCAGAAAATTGGACAAAAGATCCTAATGTTAATATATTTTTTTTATATTAAAATGAGAAAAAGTATAACTTATCGATCAATAGTGCTCAACTATTTTGTAATTTACCATCAAATTAATTCACTTTTTGTGGTTCTATAGGTCACTGATTAAAATCCGAACCGACGGACTAAAAATTTTTTGATTTCATTAATTTTCGTCGATAATTCAATTATAGCACGCTAAGTCAAATTTGCTTACGACCATTCCAAATATTAAACTTTCGAAGGTGCATAGTAAAGTGCTGTCAGCTACAAACAATTATTTAAAAACCCCTACGCAAGCTACAAACATAATACGTCAAACGTTTTGTAAAAAAAATTACTGAATAAGAACAGGAAATAATTTAGACAATTAATTTTTTTAATTTGTTATTCATTATGCACATGAATATTTGCAGGCTTGGTTACACGCATAGCTAAATTGAGGACATTACAGCACAATTTCCTCTCAGATAGTCCTTCAGAACTACACCTTTAGACCTTACTTATTAACGGTCTGTTTTCACTAACAATTTAATAACGCCTTTCACAACCTCCTTAAACTAGACCAGATGTAAATAAATTTCTAATGTAGGCATACTACATACTATACTCTTTGATTAATAGCACCAGTAGCGCCATTTTATTATTCTCAGAATAACAAACCATAAATCTTAAAGTACTATGCGTGTCAGACCATATCCAAGACATTACAAATAAAAAATTTTGTCCTGTGGAATTGTTTTTTTCTCTTCTGCATTTTTCTGTTGCCTTAAATTTTCCTCTTATGAATTATTCAAAGGAACTGAAAAGAGCAGATTAGAACACATGTCGCTTGTGGCTTAGTGTTGATGACATTAATTTCAATATTTTCTATTACCTGGCGAACAACCGCAGGACAAACACCATCTCGGGAAAAAAAATCCAAGGTCGACCTTAGAATGATGTAAAATTCAGATTTTAGTCGTTATCAGGTGAGTATCTCGTTTTATTCGGTGTGGAGGCGAAAAGAAAAAAATATATTTTTATTACCTGGAGGATATCAAGAATTGTTTATCTCAATTGAAGATGAAAAATGATTGGTTGTAAGTCGGAATTTTCTTAGAAAATCGCAAGGAGTTGGTTGTGATTTCTCTGTAAAAATTATAAAAATTTAAAGAGTCCGTTTTTGCCGGACTGTACTGAAATCGCAATAGAGCGTAGCCAATCCTTCATATAAGCCCATCCTGTTGAACATGGGAGTGCAGAACTTCGTATTTTTTTTTTGAAAACCATCCTAAACACTTTTCTTATTTCATCATCTAAAAAGCCGACCACGAAATTTAACGACTTTTGTGTGGGAGCCATCAGACCATTTGGGGAAGTTTTACGCTAATAACTTATACAACGCAAAATACTGTAAGGCTTCGAGTGAAAGTTTGGATTTGACAATGGGTCGCCCGAAATGTTTCAAATTGAATATTATGGAGGGACCAAGACTAAATTTGGAATTGGAAGAAGAGGTATTAGTTCAAGGTAAGGTTTCGTTTTGACACTCTACCCAAACTGTAAAAAATGTTGGCAGCAAATTTGTTATTCGGGTTATTTATAAAACGCCTAAAATGAATGTGCAGAGATTTTTTTATTAAATCTAAAATAGGATGGGAAAAAGGGAAAATACATTTTTTACGTGCATATGCATAACGCCTAAAATTTTTTTAGTGATTCTTCTCATAAGCCCAATGAGACATCGTTTAGATTTTACTTTATTATTTTAGATATGTATGTATGTATTACTGTGATCAATTAAAACACAAAAATCTTCTACCCTGAATTTTTTTTCCATTTTCTGGGACTAATAAATATTCTTTAAAAAACCAAAAACAAATATTGATGTCTGCCTGACCCTTTAGTAGATAGATTGGATGGACCACTTTAAGAGGACGCTTTTCTAGGAAAATGGTGTGATTGCGGAGTGATTTAAACTAGAAATGTTGATTTTTATAACTATAGCGAATGATGTAAATTGATGGTAAAAAAGGTGTGCATAAATTTTACGAATTTCATCATATCTCCTAGGTCTTTTGAAATATCAAATTTTTTTTATACTTCCACGAACTCCTCAGATAGAAGGATCGTAGTCGTTTTCAAAAATTTTTGATATACAAACACCAAGAGGGTGTAAGCGGGTTGTATACGGTTTCACGAATTCCGATATATCTCTTAGGTTAAATTAGATACCATGATTTTTTAATAGACCGAAGTCGTTTGCGGAACACATGGAACCTCCTGTGATGCACCACTCTGCGGTAGCGGCTGCATAAATGAAAGTGAGGTAACAAGGGAAAGTGTGAGCGTTAGTTCGCAAATGCAGCTTAGGAATGGGCCAAGGTTCTACGACCAACAGAGTCACGAAACAAATAATTGATAGGAAAAGGACTTTTTTAGAGAGCTGCCTTCGTGCAGTTTGAACGAATTTGGTATATGATATAATGGTTCTCAATAGACTCGTCAAATCGTGAGTCTGGTCCAAAACAAAAAGCCAGGATTGTCCGTAGTTTTAGTTTTTTGAAGGTGATCCGAACCTGGCTAAAAATAAGAGTATAATTCTATTTTTTTAAGGATACCGAATTGGATTTAAGTATCTTTAATACCTACACTGTAGAGTACAGTCCAGCCAGCTTAGGGATGTGAAACTGGAAATTGGACATACCCAGTCCAGTAGGTGTAGGTGTTAATAATTTCTTAGTCCTGTTTGTGGTTGTGATATAATCTACCAGAACAGCAATATTGCCTATAGCAAATCAACTACTACAGAACTCATCTTCTCAGGTTAAATCCTTTAGTAGTGACCCTATTAAACATTCCGCTCTGTTCACTATTAATATTAATATTTCAAAAGGAAATACCGCAACGAGATTCAATTTTATACAAATGTATACTGGTTGGTTCCTCCTACCTTGGACAGAAGTGCCAAGAAAATTCGCTAGTGGTACCATCTGTCCCAGGCACGCGAAAAAACTTGGACCCTAATGAAATGTTATCGGAAGAGTAGACCTTATATTCCAGCCTGCTCAATTTCCCATTCTACTCTTTTTTTCTACGTTTAACTTATTTTTATGCAAACAATTTGTTCAATTTGACGGTTCCCCCTCCGAAATAGTTTTCTCCGTTCGCTCCTGTCCACCACTAAAATTTATACCTTAGAGTGCCCATCGAGGCCATTAAGAACGTTAGCAGAATAGAGATTAATTTAATTTTAGCTTTAGAATTAAGAAGAAAAATTGTTAGGCATAAGATTTAAGGCAAAAATAAAGCACTTTTAAAACTAAAACTAATACCGAGATTTTATTTTTCTGTACAGACGAAAGCACGATTTACTGGTCTCTCGAACATTCCATCGTCCAGTTTAGACTCATTATTCTTTATTTTTAAAGATGATGGTAATTTTGTGGAGAGCACTTAACAAACTACGACAATGGCCCGATAAAACAGAGGTTTCAAAGTCCACCTTTTTATACTGATATCATATAGAGTATTATGTATAAGTTTAATCCAGCCCGAAAAGTTTGTAACGCATAGAACCCTCGGAGGAAAAAAAAGCTTAGTCGGATATATTGATTTTTGTTCATTTGGGGCTAAAACTCCAAATCCGCTTGACGTCCCTCTGTCTGTCTGTTAGCACGTTAACTCTAGAACGCCTTGAGGGTCTTGAAAATTTGAATTTGAATATTAAATTGAATTTGTAAGGTTAAGTTCGTTAACGAACAAATCAAAATCATCCTACTCCTTCGGGTAGCTGTCATACAAAATATCCTTAGAAAACGTGTTCATGAATATTATTGGCCAATAAGTTCGGAATGCCTAAAGTTAAATAGTTTAAACTTAATCTATGATTATGAAAAAAATCCTATTAGTTCTTCGAGTAGCTGCCATACAAATATCCTGTTAAAATATCCTCATTCAATTCACGAAACTCACTATACTCAAGAAATCGTTTAAATTTTGCTCAAATAAGATTTGAGCGAAAATGAAGTTGAATTTCGTTTGTCAGTGAAATTTCTTTACCCCTTCGAGTAGCTTCCATACTTCCATAGCACCATCCTTACTAAGCGATGTCGTGGTGTTCTTAGCTCGGCATACAGCACACTATTACCTTTTGCTGCGTGTGACAATCCAAGTGAATGAGGTACTCGAGCAACAGCCTGACCTCACTAGTGAAACACCTACTTGCTTATGTTCCCTAAAAGTGCTCAAACCTAACTACATGCTCAATATCAAGAACTCTGGCCTGAATGTGATTACGAGAAAAGCAAGTTGATCTTGAGCCCGAGCAGGAAAAAGGCTAGCACATTATTCGGATTTTTTCACCGGGCACTCTCTAATCGGATGACATGCTAAACGACTGGGTGTCGCGGCAAATGATCTTCGTCGTAGCTGTGGTGCCCCAGAAGTGGAAGAGTCAAAACCAACATCGGTACTATCGATACCAAGAAAATATTATGATATCAATACCAGCAGTCTATCCATGGTCTAACATAGCAAACAATGGAGAGCACAACGGTCGAACACAACGTCTAAGTGAAGGTGGATGGTACCATCACCACCCCACACACCAAACCCAATTGCCAACATACAACCTGAAAACACTTAAGCCAAAATATAAGGGTTGTCCGAAAATCTTCTCTCCAAATTACAGAAAAAAAAACCGCATTTATATTTTTAATTTGTTTTTTTTTCGGATTTTTTATTTTTCTTTTTTTAAATCTTTTCATCATCATTCAGCTTTAAATTCTCCAACATTAAATACAAGTAAAAATTAAAATTTTCTTATTTTTTTTCTCTCCACTAAAAGTTGTTACTTGATGTGGTTTTTTTTCCGGCTTTTAATCCGATGTTAAATAATGTCGAAAATTCTCATCACACATCGTGTTATAATTTTATACTCTTCTTATTTTATTGTATATTCTCCGAGATTTGGCATTAACAATGCCAACTTTATTTTAATATATATTTTTTTTTTTCAATTTCATTTTGTTAAACTACAAAAGTTTTAAAACAGAAAAAAGCGTTAACTTACAACAAGTTCATAATATAATAATAGTACTTATTAAAGTGATAATAGAAGACAAAATATATTTTTTTTTGTTTTATTGTATATTTTAGAAACAAAGCTGAGAAAAAATTGTTCGTGTAATAATATAATTAAAGTTAGAGGGGGGACGATAAATATAATTAAATTAGTTCGACGATTGTTAACAATTGCAAAATGTCTGTTAATGTGTTCATGCGGGTTACCTTTGAGGTTATTTTTCCGTTTGCAACAAGTCTGTTTCGAACAAACGACTCTCTACGCCATTTCAAACAAATTTTTTCCGAATTGTGTCAATTCGTTGCAGTGAAATTTAAATTAAATTTTTCGTGTTCGATTTGGAGTAAGGCGTGATAAAAAAAAAAGTTTGCAATTAAAAACTTCCGTTTTATTTAGTTTTGTTCAAAAATTAAATTTCTTCATAACTGTAGAAAGTAATCGATAAAATAAAATGTTTGAAAATTGACCGCCATCGAATAATAACCACAAAATTGAATTAATTTTTTTTTTTATTGTATTCTAAAATTCTGTTCTGTTCACCTCCCAAATGTTGGCAATTTATTTCCAAAAACAAAAGAAGAGTTTATTGATTTTTACTAAATATTTTTTTATTTAGTTCAGTGTAACATTGCGGGGAACTATTTCTCATTGTTGCGGAAAGTGGCTCCTGGTTGTATTCGCTACTCAGAAAAAGAACAAACGATATTTTTTGCTTGTTAAGTATGTTTTATGATTCTTAGTTGTCACGCAACTTTAGTTACCATTTCGTGGTGGTTATTAAATTTTTACATTTTATTTTATTATAATATTTCTTTCGCTATTTTGGTTTCAATTATTTTATTAAATTCTCTTTATTTAGATTCATTCGTAAACGAAATTAGTTTTATAAGGGTTTTGTTGTGTTTTCTGTTTTTTTTTATATAACAAAGAAGAAACTTTAATTATTTATTATTATTTTTGTTTTTTGTATTTTTCTTGTAATTATTTATATTATTAACGTTTTTTGTCGTAATTTACTCAAAAGTTTTTGTTATTGATATCAATCTGTGTAGTCCCACCAATCCTTTTCGTATCCTTCGTGAACATGGTCTAGTAGAACTTTGCGTCGTTTTTCGCAGTACCTGTGAAGGAGAAAAGCACATTGTGTAATTTCATGAATAGCTTGATTTCTGTATTAGGCACAAAGAATTTTGTGGGAGAAAAACTGAATTGGAACCAGGTGAACCTTTCGATACGACGATAAATCAATAAGAGAAGTTTTACTTGAAAGTTTAACGAAAATCGAAGCATTATCAAGGTCGAGTTCAATTTTTTTAATAACTACATACAAGGGTAATCCCAGAAGTACCCAACAAAGAAAACAAAAAAAAATTAGAAAAAAACAACATAGGTCGCGTTTACATGCAGACCAGACCAGTGAACTGTTTGATATTTTTATGTCTTGCATTTATGTGCGCATTTTCACAGTACGAGATTGGTTTGGTTTTATTTAGGCCGTACCAAAATCAAGACCAAAATCAGTCCAAATGGTTTGGTTTGCGTTTAAGCGTAGGACAAAACTAGTTTTTTGGTCTATTTAGGCTGGTCGCACGTAAACGCGATCAGTTCTTCATTTATGTCGATTCACTTTTCCCAGCGTTGTTGAACCTTCGAGCTTCTCAAAATATCGCAAACTCCACCTTTTCTATATTAGAAAATCTTTTACCACTGAGCCATTTTTTTAAGTTTGAATAGAGAAAATGATCCGATGGGGTTAAATCTGGCGAATAGGGTGCGTATTTTTTGGACATCGCGGTTATAATTCCACTCGCATCCCTTCTGCCTTCGCCTTCCTTGAAGCCGATTCTCTCCTCTTAGTCCATTGTTTTGACTGTTCCATCGTCTATGGTGTGAATTGATTACATACTACTATGGTCCAAAAATAAGGGGACTTTTTGAATAAAACGCACATACATATTACATTTATTCATCTAAATTTATTTTATCGCCTTCAAAGTACTCCCCTCCCGATACTATGCACTTATTCAAACGATTTTTTCGGTCCTCAAAACACCTTATGTATTCATTTTCCGATATTTCCTTCAGAGCCTTCAGCGAATTTTCTTTTATCTCTTCAATGCTATCAAAACAGTGTCCACGATGTGGTTTTTGAAGTCGAGAGAATAGAAAAAAGTCACACGGAGCCATATCAGGCGAATACGGGGCTTGCGGAACGGTATTTGTTTGATTTTTGACCAAGAATTGGCGAATAACGATTGCCGTATGCAATGGAGCGTTGTCATGATGCAAAAACAATGAATTAATGTTCGATAATTCAGGCCTTTATTTGCGAATAAACTCCCAAATGAGATGTCAATAATGTCTACAAGATCTCTGATGCTCAAACGACAATTTTCCAAAAGCAATTCCTTGATTTTTTCGATGTTTTCTTGAGTTTTCGATGTTGATATGGCCTTCCAGAACGATGTTCATCTTCAACATCTTTACGACCTTTTTGGAATGTTTTGTGCCACTTGTAAACCTTTGATCTTGCCATAGTATAGTCCCCATAACATCTTTCCAACATTATTCCAAGCAATTTGCACCCGAAAAATCGTTGTGAACACAAAATTTAATGCAAACTCTTTGCTCAATAAATTTATCCAAAATGTTAAAAATCGCCGAACAAACTATTTTTGACTTACTAAAAATGACATAAATCGTAAACTAACGCTACAAATTGCGCAAAACACAGACGCCAAGGACAGTTGTACCAACCCATGAAAAAAAATGCATGTTCCTACGATTTCAGCGTTCTTTTTAAATTCAAAAGTCCCCTTATTTTTTGATCATAGTAGTGTGCTTCATTCATGAGTACAAGTCGACGCAAAAACTCAGCTTAATTGCTGTGAAACATCGGAAAACACTCGAGTGAAACATCCTCACGACGCAGTTTTGTTCCATTGTGAGGAAACACGACAGCCGTGTTCCACACAGCGTTCTCATGTACGAATTTTCAGTCAATATGTGATGTATGGCACTTTTTGAAATGCCGAATATGTCTGCGAGATCGCGGCACTTTCAGTCGATGGTCATCCAATACCATTTTAAGGATTTTCTTCACCATTTCTGGCACGGTCACCTCATTTAATCTACCACGGCGTTGTTCATCTTGACGGCTCGTACGGATCAGCCAAGGAAAGCACTATTCAAGAAAGATGACTGATATTTTATCAGATACCTAATAATCATTCATGTTGTATGTGTCCTTTTCTAAGACAGCATTTAGAAAGCTCGGTTTGAAATTTATCGGGCCAATTATGACACTAACATCGATCAAATGACTACCGTGCTACAACGAAATTGGAAAGAATTGTGAGTGAAAATAAGTGCATAAAAGAAGACATTCGATCAAATTCAGTCGCTCGATTCAATTCTAATATGGCCTGGAAATTGTGGACTCTATCGAGCATCAGACTAACTCCATTTAATCATGCACACAAAACAAACACCACCATAGTTCATGGTGGTTATGCGAAAACGCTAGAGTGAATCAAGTGATTTTTGTGTAGATTTGGGATGGGTACACAGGTAAGCACATACGTTCTAGCCTGCGATAAAAAAGACAAAGTTGATGTAAAAAGACAAAGTTCCCAGATCGATAAATTTCTAGCTTTATAGGATCACTCGTAATCGCTAAAAAAGAGTAATGATTTGTGTATGTGAGTTAACCGAACGTGTGTTCTAGGGCATTTTGGCCAAGGTTGGACAGACGGAAGACTAGGGAGATATTGCCAAAGAGTAGGGAAGTCTGCGGCTACTTGTTGGAATACTGACAGGGCATTGCTTGCTAGGGAAACATGGTATGCGTATGGTGATCGCTAACTCTGACGTGAGTAGGTATTGCCTTGACCTATATGCCGAAGAGGATATCACCCCCATTTTGTGTGTCAAGCGGTTGCAAGGAGGAGACTGAGGAGGTTGGGCAGTCTTTTCTTTAACAATTTGGAGGACCTGAGGTCAATAGGGAAGGATAAGCTTGTCAAGTTCTTTAGGGCTCTGGGTTGTTTAGGGGATGTTTGGCGACCTACAAGTTTCTGAAGGGATCGCTATGGGCCCTTTTGGTGCCTAGTGTGGCTCAGCGCTTCGCCCCTTCTTAAAACTAACCGAACGTGTCTTTGCTCTATTACAAAATTAAGCTCACCACGTGCAAAATTTCCACTTAAAAGCTACAAGATTTCTGAAGTTATTATGCGAACAATCAAATTCATGCACAGATTTTTCAAAGACTTCCGAAGTATTTTGATCGTAAACGAAGTTATCCTTATCAATTATTTTTACGCAAAAGGTCCGATTTTAGTGCAGAAGAGCTGCACCTCTCAGTAAACGTGTTAAGGCCAATTCTAGCTGCGGCATAGTCTTGGAAAATTTTTATTCGTTGGAACAGCTTCGGCACATCGTCTCCGTGGTGACCCTTTTCTTGATGGACTGAACAGGTGCTTACAATGCTTAGATTATAATCCAGGGCTTCGATCAACTTTACTATAGAAATTGAAACTCACGAGAGATTTAGCCTTGATCTAGTAGCTAAACGCAACTTATTCGACTACATTAGATCCTACTCTCGACATTATCCAGGTTAAACGCAAGACAGTAATTTCTTTCAAAAGTTATGACATGCTGGAGTACAGAAAACAATTTTAAACATAAATCCTCATGCGTTTTATGTTCCTTGCAGCAATCAATCATTGAGTTTAGTGATGCAGTTTCATCCTGCAGTATCCTATTTATGTTCTGTAGAAGTTTTCAAAAGAAACACATGAACCATCTCCACTGAAACCTCACATTACATTGAATCAATTTTTGGCGCTGTATTGATGCAAGATACAATCCCCGATGCATCGACAGGAGATTCAAAAAACAGAAGCTCCGACTCAATTCTTTCTGTACTCTTTAAATATCGAAAACGTAAGCTAAGCCGAACTTAATTTGAAACGACGACAGCCAGTCCCAACTTTTAAGCCAGATCTCCATATTAAGAGCACGGGATTCAACGAGCGATTCGTACACACTTGACATGAAGAAACTCCCTCACTTTTTTCTACGTTGGACAGCTCAATAAGGTAAAAAAAATTACCATAGAGTGCTTAGTAATCATCCGACAGGTGATTCATAAGAAAAACTAGCTCCGTTTTTGTTTCTGCGCTTATAAGCAGCTCAGTTGGAAAAACAAGATTACGGAACTAAATAAATAAAATTCCGATCTATCGGAAAAGTAAGAGGAAACGGATATGAAATGGCTGCTCCGCACTGAGTGTCCAGGCAGACCACGAAACTGAATCGAAAACGACTTCAACTTACCTATATTTGTCCTGTACTTTTTGTTTAATATCAGCTAAATTTTCCGATGTTATATCACGTTCGAGATATTCGGACAATTTTTCCGTAGCAGTTTCTAAATCTTTTTGGTTATCCTCAAATATCAACGATTGATTATTTTTCTTGAGATAGTAAGCAAACACGTACGTACACATAAGCGTTTGTCGACATTGGCAAAGTATGTCCACAGCCTTTTTAAGAAATTGAACCTGAAAAATACAACGGAATTTACGTAAGCTTGCTGTAAGTTTAAGGCCGACTCGATGCTTCTACCTCAATCCACGACATATTATGTTGTTGCATTTCTTCCATTTTATGCTTGACCGAGGCGTACAATTTATTTTCAAACTTTAATGATTGCATATGATTCATATAGCGATTATAATAATGTAAATATCTGCAAAGATTTAAAAAAAAAATTTAATTAGTTTTGACCCCCGTGTCAGAAACGACAAATCAAAACCACATACCTCGATAGCGACGATCGTAACTTTTCCTGGGCATCTCGAGCTGCCCGCGCCTCATCTTCGTCATATCGATTACAATTGTACCACGACGAACCGTGCGGTTCCCACGATCCGAGGCACACCCAACAGAAATCGTGTTTGCAATTTTGATTTTTACACACCATATGATTGCAGCCGCCGTCTTTCTCGATCGTAACATTACATTTCGGACACTCTTTCGTATTTGCCGCAATCCAATTTGATGTTTCCGAATCGTCATCACATTTTTTCAGCCATTTCTTAAGCAAACGACACTGTACCGGATCGTGCCAATTTTCACCGCAATCAAAACAAAAGTTATGACCGCATTTGCATGCAACTGGACGGGCATCAACGTACGATACTTTAATGGCATAGGTGCAATCGGCCGATGGGCACCAGCGTAGTAATCTATTGCACTGTGTCGGGAATGAATGAAATTAAGTAAAGTATTTAAGAGCAATAGGCACACAGAACTGACCTCTACAAAACTGTTTGTAATCAAATGTTGATATTTGACTTTAACTTTAGTATCGGGTACGAGTTTCGTAACCGTCACATCATCAACTAAAATATCACAGCCGTGTGCTGCGCAAGAAATTGATTGGCCAACTCCTTCCCCCATGATTTTCGTCGTTAGATATTCTCCCCAGCATTGAGTACAGAATCTATGACCACATTCCAATCCTGTCATCTTCTGAACATTTCAAAAATACAAAATTCAGCATTTAAATAGAAACAAACCTCCCATTGTTACTTACATTCGATGGAGAACGTGAAAAACATATCTCACAAATTTCTTCTGTTGCAGACTTTAAAACCTAAAAAGAAAATTGAACCAAGAATGAAAGTAGCTCACTCGTTTTGCCATACAAAAAAACTTACCTTTGGTATATTAATCGTATTGGGCTTATTGAAAGGATTAATAACGTGCGCTTCGCGAAAGAATTTCTCCTCGTTGCCGTCGAAATATCTTTCCATTAGTTTTTCCTTGTCCCATTTGAAGTGATTCAATAATATCCTTGTTACTGTTCTAGGTAGCTGCAGGTGAGAAAGCGCAAAAACAAAATTAAATTCAGAACAATAGTGAGAAAAGCCGCTAAGAAAAACTATTGAGTAAATCGCGTCAGTTAATGGCACAGCAAATTCGATTAAATAACTCTTTCGAGTTTAATGTGTCGACCCAGTTCGTTAGATGGTAATAAAACGCTTAAATCGCAGTTTTATTTTTAGATTGCCGCGATTATAAAGAAAAATTTACCATCGATTGCTGATATCGATTCCACGAAACGATGAACAATGGAAAAATAACAAACAAGACGATTGATCGGTTTGAAATGGTTGAATTTGCACATTCGGGAGTTCTTATCTTAAGAAGGCACATAAACATAGGACGGTGATTAAGATAAGTTGAGTTCGACTTCTTTGTTCCGCGCCTAGATCTTAAGTTGCATACAAATGCCGACAGCTCATTCTGGACCCTGAGGAACGGAACCTCTCATGAATTACGCCCAATGGTATGGTCAGGATTCGATTACTTGACCTGATCAGGAGCAACTGTTTCGAACTGAACGCTATAGAAGCCAACCTTTGTTTTTATCAACGACTAAAGTAACCAATTATTCTGAAACTACATAATTTTTTTTAACGATCGAAAGGGAAGCATAGTAAGGTCTCCGAAATTTACATTGAGCGTACTGTCGATGCCTATCAGCGCCTACCCACTGACGAGTATTTGCAACTCGTTAAATGCACCGAATCACCCGCTTTCTGGCAGATAGGATCCGCATTTACTCTCAGTTGACAACAAACTCGATCGGCTGATCCTTCCGATGGAGTGTTTGATCAACCGCACTAAGGACGTTTTGCGCCGTTTCGTGATCATGGTAGAATCATGATTCTGGATCCATCACAACACATCACATCACTATTAACGGACAAAACATTGGATTGTCTGTCGGCCAACAAGTTCATGTCCACAGTTTTTTAGGATAGACATGGTATCATTCAAATTGATTACCTGAAAAAGGACAATACGGCGCGCAGCGGATAAAATCTGAAATGGTATGCAGCCCAAACTGTAAAAATTCCTCTTGATTTCGTCCAGAAAACGCTTGATGACAATACAAAGGAGCTCGCCAATTATTGAAGGTTTAACTAATGGACGCGTAGAAACCTCTAGGCCTTCTTACTAAAAAAAAAAAACGTAGGTTAAAGTAGTCATAAGGAGATAATGTTCCGCCTAAGCATTCCGTATGACTTCTGCAAAAACAAGGAGGAAGAAGGGCTTCGATCGCGTAGTCTCCTTGAAATTTTTTCCTCGCCTGATCCATTCCACCAGATTTTGCCTAAACCTAAAGTACCGTAGTCCGGTCAGATTACACCAAAAAAAGGTGGATGTTGCCATGCGCATCAACTGATTCCTTACCCCGGAAACTATCAGACCTATTCAGGACCGAGTCACAAAGTAGGTCGAGAGTCACAATTTTGTATGAATTTTGAATGAATTGTGACTTTTCACCTGCTTTGTGACTTGTGACTCTGATCCTGAATAGGCCTGTATATTTCTTCCAAAATACAAATTTTACTGGACTATTGATTTTACGTTCGGTCTACCCAGAACTAGATTCTGCCATCTGTAACCAATGAATAATAATGAATAATGAATAATGTCTGCGATATCTTGGAGTTTTAATCGACACTCGAATGTCCTTCAAGGAACATCTTCTGGCGACCAGTGAAAAAGCTTCAAAGGTGAATGGTCCGCTCTTACGCATTCTGTCAAAGTTTAGAGGACCACGCTCCAGCAGGCGAAAATTATTAGCAACGGTAAAGTGTTCCGTAATGCTATACGCTGCAACGAAAAAGAAATATATAGCCGGAATCCGATCTATCTATCGTCTTAGCGCACTAAGGATTGCTAGTACATTTCAAACAATTTCTGATGAAGCAATCGGAGTAATATCGGACATAGGACACGCAGTAGGGAAGGATAAACAGAGAGAGAGCAGAGAGGGTCAAGGCAAGGCGAGTGAAGTAGTTCCCACAGAAAACACGAATCGAGTCACGTTTAGCAGAAGCGACGAATCAAACGGCAAGGAGAAAACACAAGGGAAGTCAAATAATAATTACATATATGTGTCAACAAATCTAGTAATAAAATGAAGTCAAATACAAATAAATATTTTGAAACTGATCCCGGCACCCGTAGAGCCTATCCCGGAAATTCAAGTCGTTACAAGCGAGACGAATGTCTAACTCCTCACAACGACGGCCCATAATTAACAGGAGCATTAGTTCGACATATCTCTGTGCAGAAGATCGATAACTCCAATGCCATCAGCAATCAGAAATCAATGGAGCCAAATACAAACGTAAAACTGGTAAACCTACAGCAAGTCCAATACTTCCCTGGAAAAACGTATTAATGCCAAACTTTCGTTGACAATGTCATGGATCTGGAAAAAGCGAGGAAACATGTTAGAGAGCTAATGGCACACACTGCCAAAAAAGGGCGGAACTGATGGTAGCATATAAGAAAAGATCTCAAAAAAGGTGCAGAGAGATGAAGTCTACTGCAATCGAGGGCGCGATTCAGGCAAGTCCAAACCAGGTATCTCAAACAAGGTTCAAGTCTCCTTACAAGGAATCAAAACTCAAAACTTCCCTACCAAGCTCTCACAACTTTTAACGCGTCTTTAAAGAAGTGTGTGGTCGGGCGTTGTCACGATGGAAAACAACACCTTTCCTATTTTACAACTCGGGTCGTTTTCTTTTCCATTTGCCTGGCGTAATCGTTCTAATTGATCGTAGTAGACGTGTGAATCAATCGTCTGATCAGTTGGAAGCAGCTCATCGTGAACGATTCCCCTCCAGCCCTACCATTTCGGCGTCAATCCTGGCTTCGCGAACGCGTGTAACGGCTCACCAACTCTTATCCACGATCTTTGTCGCTTCGGATATTCGTACGTGATCCACTTTTATCACCGGTTATGACACACGTTTCAGAAATGGCTCGATTTCATGGCGTTTCAGTAGCGCATCGCAGTTGTTAGTTCAGTCCATCATGTTTTCGCGCTCAACTCATGATGAGCCTATACATCGAGCTTTTTTTTGTAGCCAGCTTTGTTTAAATCGTTCAAAACAGTTTTGTGGTTAATGCCAAGCTCCATAGCAATATCGACACTGCTGATAAGCTTATCTTGATGGACTTTTTCAAGAAATTTATCAGCTTTTTCGGTAATTGGACGACCAAAGCGTGACTTATCTTTCACATAAAAATTACCAGAATGAAAGCGAGCGAAACCTTCACCGTACACAGGACAAATTTGTTCACAAGCCTGCGCAGCGTTCCTCCCTTTGTCATGATAATATTGAAAAATATAGCGAAATTTTTCATTACGTTTCTCCATTTCAAAAAATGAACTACTTTCCAACCACTGCACCAATTTCGATACGGTGTCGCTCCGATCCGTGTTTTCTGTTGTTTGCAATTGACGCCATCTGAGTGAGGACCTCAAGGTTGAAACTGGAGAAAGATCAATGAGGTATAGCACAACAGGCCAATGGTCGCGGTGCTTGGAGGAATCCGTCCGCCCCGATAAAATCTAATCTATTGGGAAAAACGACACGAACTTTTTTCCAAATCCAATTTAACAATGTTGCGTTTTGGTGAAAGTCGTGCTTCAATCTCCGACAAACCTCACGGAAAAGGCTATTCCTGCCCCGACCCTGCAGTCCATTTTTGAACCGTCGGTAAATATTATCGTGTCGAAGTCTGTTTCCACTGAACAATTCTTTCACTCCTCTTTAGTTGAGAAACAACAGAGAAGCCTGTCGTGAAGCTCAGTTTAGGGGTGATGTACTCAGTCGGTGACGAAACCAATTCCGTTGGCAACTGTCCCAGGATGTTGCTATGCCCGTACGGTTTTGCAGTCCAGCACCCAGATTCTTTGAGTCTGACGGCATTGTTTGATGCGGAGTTTTTTATATAAAGGTCGATTGGTACGAGGTGGAGTAGCACGTTTAGGGCAACGATCGGGCTTAACTGCATAGCACCTGTGATGACTATTGCCGCACTTCGTTAAATCCTACTAAGCTTTGTGGTGTTTGTTATGGGGAAGACACGCTGAAAAGTAGCGAATCTTGAGAATTCAGGCCACCATGGCCCATTATACTCGAATCTCCAGTCTTTACCCGAATTTTTTCGTCCTCCTCACGAATTTCAAAAGCTCAGGTAGGTAGCGAGAACAGAATTTTTCCATCCTCGACGCCGTATACATGTATTCTTGCAAAAGAGTAAGCTGGACACTCGAAAACAAAATGTTCCGTAGTGTCGTCGCTCTTAATCTGACCATGTGTAGGCCACACGAGCTATGTGAGGACACCAACCATACTACCACATTTCTGCTCAATTTGAGAAGAAAAGCAGCGGTTCGTCCACTTGGTCACTCAACAAGATTCCAGGTCTGCCGCATTACCGGAAGAAGCCGCCATCTCTCAATATGTGATTTACTCATCCACTCAGCAAGGCAGCCCTAACAGAGGCAACAGACACACCGAAAGCTAGCTCTGGTCCATGGCTGACTCCGTCCAGCTTTTGCTAATGCATCCGCTATTTTATTGCCATTTAGTCATTGAATTTTCCAACAGAGTTCAACCGCTCTTTACACTCAGCCTCACGTGTACCATCTTCGAAAAAACGATTGGATTATCTAGGGATTGTTGGGCGGGCTGACTGTCGCTGCAAATGCAGATCATCGTGCCTCTCCGTCTTCTCTCCATAATTCCTTCTACTGCCTTAAGAATCGCATATACTTCAGCCTGAAATACCGAAGAATGTTTTCCTAGGGCGAAAGCGTACCTGAGATTTTCAGTCTGCAGGTACATTCCAGCTCCCAACACGTCTTCATTCATTGTCCGTATAGATTATAATATATAAGTATCAGTGAATCTGCTAGGCAGAGCGGACTGGCTGGCCCACCCCTCCCTGCTCGGGATCTCCACCTGATATCTCCTTTTGAGCTTACATGTCGAAGTCTAAGCATCGCAAGGCATATCGAAGATGAAGTTCTCTCAGACAACCTTCGGGCCATTTCTCCATGACCCTTGCAATGCCCTTTTCTCCACAGGCTCAGTCTCACCAGTCTGCGTGTAGCTCTCATTGCTTCTGCCTACTAACTACTACTAAGCTTAGTTATGTTATAATCCTTACTCAAAGCTGGCCACCAGACTAGCGACCCACAGTTGGGAATCGGTCGTATTACGGCAGTGAACAGCCACAAAACCATCCTAGTTTCAGTCTCCACTTCTTGCCGAAGGTTCTTTTGCAGGCGTAGAAGGCCAGACGGGCTTTCTCCACCCGGTCTTCTATGTTGAGTTACCAGCTCAGCTTTGAATCGAGGATAACACCAAGATACTTTGTCCTCGAGGAGATCGGGAGCGGTTGGTCGTTGCGGCGGGGGCTAAAGTTTGCTAAACCCGAATACCAACACATACAAAGTGGTACCTATTATGGATTCAGAGCAAACTAAGGTCACTCTTATCGTAGATCAAATGAAAGACGGCAAGACAAGAGCAGCTCAATGTCATGTGCAAAAACAACCGAGCGTCCCAGCCAGGTACTGAATTATCATAGACCTTGCGATAGACTACCAAAAACGACGACCTGCGTATCAAATGCCCCTCCACGGTTCCATCCCCATCTAACCAAACAAAATAAAGGCCTTTAGGGCAGATTCCTGGCGATCCCCCGTAGATGGAAGACAGAGCTTTGTCTTCCGTGAGGACGACGCTTCAATCATTGAAGTGTCGCTCATTCCTGAACTTTTCACTCATCCAAGTGAGGATTAAAAGAGGAAGGAACATAGAAAAGTAACACCGTAAAGGTGGTTAGTTAATGTGACGGAAACTTATAGAACAGGACAGGACAGAGAAACCACCACCTCAACCCAAGTCATCTCAACCGCATTGAAAGCAACTGTCCAGGACAGAGCAACCCTCGACCTTTAACATCATTTGGTCCTTTTACTACGAATGTAGAGTCTAAAGCTGATTCAAAAGAAGATGTTCAGAACATTTGCCGAACTGGGCCGCCACGAAGCCCCCAAGAGTCCAGTGCAGAGCCGAGCAGACCCAACACAAATGCAACTCTTTTGAACCGAAGACAGGACGTAGAAAAGAAATTCCGTGAAGAATAATTTCTGACTCATATCAGTACGTACCCTCACAGCACTGCATTGTTTGCATTCGATCTTCACCCTCTCTCCCTTCATTAGAAACTCGTCCATACTCTAAAGGTCGCAGATCTGTTGCGATCAACTGCGGAAAAAACGCTTTGTTTCGCGACAATGCCCAGCTGAAATGCTTCCCAATGACCTTGGCCAACCAAATTTGTCGTATTTTCCCCGTGACGCACACTTAAAAAGTGACCAGTGAAAAGAATCTGCTGCTGGCACGTTGTCAACGACAGATAAAGCGCAAAAAAAGATGAGAATCGGGACAGGGTTCGCGCTGCAGTGCACTTCTAGCGCTTTTGCTTCTGGCCAGGAAAGTACCGAAAGCAGCAAGCAGAAAAGAATCGCTGAAATGTCTAATCCTCACGAGATGTTTTTGTTATGATGTCGACAAGATGACGGGGTGCTGGGTGGTGACACGAAGTATTACGTGCGCCTGTCTACCTGCGCCGCAGTGACCTCTTCTTCGGTGGATCAGCTGCTGTGCAATCAACGTGACAGCGACTGGTCCCAGCATCAATCGCGTTGCAATGAAACGAAAAGCGTAAAATGAAGCTGAGAAAAAACGGTTTTACTTACATTAACAACGCCGTTGACATCGCTGATACTGTCGACCATGTCCTGGACAATTTGGTCGGTGGTCAGGACCTCGTAGTGGTAGTCCTCGGGCTCCTGTTGTCGTTCGCGCGAGTTGCTAATGTCCACCTCCATCGCGAAATCGTCATCGCCGCTCGAAACGTTCCCCGAGTCGACGTTATCGTTGTCAAAGGTGTCCTCATCCGAGTCCATTTTCGATCGGTTGTTTTTCTCTATCTGGCGATTTTCCGCAACACACAAACAGTTCAAGTACACACCGCGCGCCTTGCCCCCCCGGGCAAAGAGACTCTTTGCGGGCGCACCGGACTACGAAGCTGACCTTCCCGAATTCAAAGCGGAGCAGCCGAAATAAATTTGCGAATTCTCCGCTGCAAACACACAAGAGAAATCAGTGGCGAAAATCAAAAGCAGAACACCCTGCCGTAAAAAAATCTACGTCTTTTCGGTAAAAAAAAAATGAAGAAAATTGTTCGTTGTTCGCCCCGTGTCGCAAGGGAAAAACAAAAAAAAAAGAAATTCACGAAAATTTCGAGGCCCCACACACGGCGGAGTCACTCGGGGCGTTTTAATTCCAAGCGTGTTTCTTGTCCTGTCGCCAAACACTTACCCCGAAACGTACAAAATCCCGACCGAACGGATTTTTTCGCCCGAAAATCGCTCAACTTTCGCGGAAAATTTCAATTTGCAAATGAAAAAACGAGAAAATAAAGTTCGTAATGTTTTTTTCCTGACCGTTGTCTTCTTCTTGTTCGCGCTGTTGGACTGCTGGTGGTCACTGACAAAACGAGCGAGACGGAGACGAAGAAACGACAGCGCGAGATAAAATACACAACACACCACCAACACACTAAAACGCAACTGTCATACTCGCAAAAAACGTCATTCGACTTGTGTCCGGATAGGCGCGCGAGGTTCAAGATAAAATGAGTGTGTGTGTGCGCGCGCGCGCAACACCAACCCACAAGTGCGCCGCAACCGTAACTCACACTAGCGAGTTACGCTAATTTTAGCACGCACACAACGCCGCCAATTGCGTTTTCATATTTTTCTCGTTCGAATGGAAAACAAAAAGAAAAGTAAAAACGAAAATTCACTGAAAATTTTTCGCGCTACGCACAGCTTATGCATTTCGCGTCGACATGTGCGTTTCGTGATTGATTTTGACGCGTTTTTGGAGTGGTTTTACGCGACTTCACGCGGAGGGAACGACACTTTTGACTTTTCACAGACTGGACTTATTTTAGTTTTTTTTTTTCGAAATGTTCGACTTCTTCAACTGACAGCCAATGCAAAAGTGTGTGATACGAGGTCGTGTACGGATACGAACCTTCTAGCAACGACTGCCGTGAATTTAGTCGATGCACGAAAACATTGTTTTGACGTTGCGTAGTGGTGCGTTGCCGTTCGTAGATCAGCCGTCTTAGTACCGAACCGGGCGGCGCCATTCAATTTGAATTCAAATAAGAGCTAACAAAAAATTTTCTACTTACGTCCTTAACGCCCACGCACTGACCAGCCTTCGATGGTGTAATGTCCCGCGCCGAAAAACTAAAACTTTGTCAATGAAATTTTCTGCTCGCTCTACTTTTTACAATAATTTTTTTTCTAATTCAGTCGCTTTTGGTTCTTGTTCTTCTCGAGTTTCAAAAGTGTTTCTTTTTTGGAATTTTGAATAAGTCTCTTTTCTTGTTTTCCGTTTAAAAAAGAAAAAATACACGGTAAGTGGTCGTCTGCTCTCGTATGCACTTTATTTTTCACAGTCTTTTTCTATTTTCTGTTCTGTTCGGCAAAAATGCAACTTCTTGCCTGTTTTCTTGGAGGCATGACTACGCACGTCAAATTTTAAAATAAATTTAAATGCGGTTTGCTTTGATTTTAGAACAAAAATGATTTTTTATCACTTTGTTCGAGACTTCTGAAATTTAATACTTACCCGCAGTGTACATCAAAGACGCAGGCCGTGTTCTAAAACTTTCGGAATTTGAATTTTTCTAAGATGCGGAATAGCGACATCTATCGGTGTTTTGTTGAACACAAAAATTCAAATAATTTTAACAGCCACGAGCAACTGTCGAATTGGAGGTTAGTTTTGATATAAATTTCAATGCAAAAATGAGTGAAAGCGAAACTGTCGCATTGTTTAGGTACGGTATTTCAATATAAAGTAAACTCGAGTGTTAGTAAAAGTGAGTTTTAAGTTAACTCATACTTCAGGTATCAGTTAACTTCCCAGTTGGTAAGATCTGCGAGAATCTCGCAGATTTCTCGGAGACATTTCGCTCTGTCTGCGAGAATCTCCGAGACGTTGTATGAAAAAAATACACGTATCGAGACAAATGCGCACCGATTCTCGGAGACATGTCGGCGAAAGTCGCGATAGCTAGAATTTTATTATTCCGCGCCATCTGTTGTAATAGAGTTTTAGCTATCGCGACATTCGGTGCACATTTGTCTCGATACGTGTATTTTTTTCATACAACGTCTCGGAGATTCTCGCAGACAGAGCGAAATGTCTCCGAGAAATCTGCGAGATTCTCGCATAAAAATTATACATTATCTGTAACCAAGAAATAGCACAAATATAAATTAGAAAAATTTAAAAAATTTATATATAAAAAAGGTTAATGGTATACTGCATTTAAATTTTCACCATCTTTAAGAGTATTCACTAAGCATCTATTCAATTTTATCCAGTTTCCATTTTCTATTCATTTCTATAACAAAAAATCTGCCAACAATCTGGGCGTAACTTTATTATTTTTCCGGCAGAAGCTAGGAACGCGTTCAATTCTGAAGTGCGGTGTAGGCTACTATGTGAATGAAAACCTTATCAAAAAGAACAAGATCATGGAAGTGAAAATCTGATTGGATCTGAAAGATATGGAATAGTTTATGAAAAAGTACACAATCCCTTTACACACACTTAGGGGTCAATTTTCAGAAAATCTTGAAAACACTTTCTTGGTATTCTTATGGAGAATACATAGAATAAAATTAAATTCATTATTTGGGACGAGGTAGTAGATATGTCGAAAATCGTGGGAAAATATGCATTCTATTTTCACAGATAATTTTTTTTGCCCCCCTTCTGAACGCCAATAGATATTCGTTTTTTTTATTCAAAATTATTTTTCTAGTTGATTTAGATATACACACCGAGTTTCAACATTGTAGCTTAAGCCGTTCTATATATAGGAAAAACACCTCCCACTTGTACCACACTACCCTTACGGGTCGAATTTCAAAAAACCTTGAAAACACTTTCTAGGTATTCATACGAAGAATCCGTAGAATAAAAATGAACTCAATATTTGGAAAGACCTAGTAGATATGACGAAAATCGTGCAAATATATGCATTTTATATCTATTATATACACAAATATTTTTTTTGGCCCCCCCCCCTTCTGAACGCCAATGAATATTCAAATTTTTTTTTATCCCAATTACTTTTCTAGTTGATTTACATATACACACCGAGTTTCAACATTGTAGCTTAAGCCGTTCCATATATAGGAAAAACACCCCCACTTGTACCACACTACCCTTAGGGGTCGAATTTCAAAAAACCTTGAAAATGCATTCCAGGTATTCTTACGAAGAATCCGTAGAAAAAAAATGAATTCAAAATTTGGAAAGACCTAGTAGATATGACGAAAATCGTGAAAATATATGCATTTTATATTTATTATATATACAAATAATTTTTTTTACCCCCCTTTTTAAACGCCAATGAATATTCAACCCTCCCCACCCTTCCCCTCTACACCCCCAACCCCAAAACTTTTTTCCCTACTAGGGTTTAATTAGCGCTACTTCTGGTAAAAATTCTAAGCATCTATCTTAAACTGTTCTTGAGATATGAAATGTGTTTGATTTCAAAAATATTCATCCCCTCCACTTCTATGCTCCACCTCCCACTTAAAAAATTTAACTTTGATCAATCCTTATTTGTCGACCTTTATACCCAAACCGAATTTTATTTTTCTAGAGCAATTGGTTCATGAAATATCGTAATCTAAAGTTTTTCACCCCCCCCACCCCCATACACAACTTCCCCCACCCAAAATTTTTCTTGATTCTGTTCTCCTAGTATAACTACAAATATTTTTTAAGTTTGAATAGTGTGCCATTAACGGTTTAGGAGATATGGATTTTAGAATGTGTCTATCTCGCCTTTTTTGGGTTTCGGACGCATTACATTTCCCCCCACTCCCACACCCCTTTATCAATATTGACAATTTTTCTGCAAATGGGTCTACTGTCAGAGCTCTATAGAAATTCCAAGTTTCAGCTTCCTAACATTAGGGGTTACTGAGATCTGGAAACCAAAATTTTCGGTCTAAAACACTTCCCCCTCCTTCCCCCTCACACCCCCACCCCTAAAAATTTGGTCACTTCAAGGCGCCTACCCCGTCTATTCGTTAAAAAAATTTAAATTCAATATCTCAAAGCGTTTGGCAGCTACGAGCCTCCAAACGATCTTGCGTACGGCGGACGGCGTACGGCGGACAGACGGACTGAAAATTTTTATTGCTTTTTTCGCGTCTACTAGTTATGAAACGTGAAAATAAAAATTTTGAGGGTAGCAAATTTTTTTTTTAAAAAAATCAATCACAATACTTAATTATTAAAATAATAAAGTAAAAGGTAAGCTTTTGAATTCAAAATATTGCAAAACAGATACCGGATTTACCAATACGTTTTCCCGTCACGAAATGTACACTTTAGAAGCGTATATTTGTCTTCCCAGAGATCCTTAATTCACAATTTCTTCAATTCCGCTCTCCAATAAAAAAACCAACGACACAAAACTATAAATAATTTAATGAAATAAAAAATATGAATGACAATAATTTTATGTCATTAATTTATTTTGGTACTATCATTACAAAAACAAACCGCCAGATGGTATCGTTACTTTTTTCTAAACCTGGCGACACTTTGTTCATTTTGAATAGAACGTCGTGAAAGAGACACGAAACCAACTGGGTTCTGCTTATGTTGTACTGACAGTTGTCAGTTTATAACCTAAATTTTTTTAAGTAATCTACAAATTGACTGTAATTGTGTCTGTTTATTGCATTTATTTATTATCGATAAACTGTTAAGTAAGTATGTATAAACAATTACAGTAAATTTATAAAACTTAAACAGTTAAGTAGATATATTCACTTACTTACAATTTAATAATAATAGATTAAGTCCCTTCATGCAAAATGGGGGTTCCTCCCCAACTCGAGAGTTGTAGAAGAAATCCCCATTTGGGCGCACTTTCTCAGCTTAGAGAACTGGTGAAAATGCTGTCACTCAGCTCAATGAACTGGAGATATTTTCACCTTGTCAGCATACTCATGCATGTATGCTGACATTAGGCTCACAGTCCAATCAAATTACCGTACACCAGTCAGTGCAACTCACTGGTATAAGGGGTCGTACCGAGAAATATCGTTTTCAAATATTTTAATAACGAGAAAAAAAAAATAATAATAAAAAATAAAAGTTATTAATAAATGTAAATGGAGAGGGGAGGGGATTATGAAAAGTTTTTAAAAAGAAAAATAATAAAAAATAAACACGTAAACGTGCAATACATGCAACAACACAATCTACAACCATTCCTTAGAAACTTCGAGAATCTTCGAGAATCTCGAGAATCCGCCTGAATAATTATCTGTTTCCAGGTCTGTAATTGTAACAATTCTTAATGCCTTTTTTAGTTTTGACATAAAAGATGCTTTTTTGCAATTCGTTTCAACTGAAACACATTCTTTGCCATTTGTATATTTGTCGGAAAAGCATTATATTCTCGTATTGCCTCAAAGACAGGATCCTTTCTAAGTCGATCTGTCCTTGGAACATGTTGCTGTTTAATAGATTTCGCACTTCTTGTGTTAAAGTTGTGTGATTCTTGGTTGTGAATCAATTTGATGGAGGATTTCAGTTTTTTGTTTTTTATATTGTGAGTTAGCTTTAGCGTTCTAAGCTTATGTGCTGGTGTATGGTTAGTTTCCCATAGGTAGGGTAAAGTTCCATCGATGGTGTCAGATGTGGTAAACTGTAGACGGCCTTAATGCCTCTATTCATCAGTCTTGCGATTTTATCCAAATTTTTTTCGAGGTCTGGCTCCATACAAGAAGGCCGTAACTTATGTTGGATAGAATGAAAGCATTATATATCATATTCTTTATTGGGACTTTAAGGTATTCGTTCCGTCTTATTACTCCAATAATCGGGGCAATTTTATTTCTCAGTTTAGATATGTGAGGAGTCCAAGTAAGTTTGTCGTCAACTGTCAGCCCTAGAGTCACTTCATACGAACTAACACAAACATCCATTATCTTGAGTACGGACAATGTGTGTTTCATTTGAAACCAGTACATTTGAAATTTTTTTGCAGTTGTCTCGATTTTTCATTTTAAGGATCTTCACTAAAGTGGATAAACGCTGTATTTAGTTGACATTTCATGAGACATATCTCGATTCCGTGAAACGTCCATCAAAATCCATCTGCTACACGTATACACACTAAAACTATGCCATTTAAGAAACCTGCGATTTTTTGAATTCGCAGCTTTTTAGACTACTAAATATGTACCAAAAGTGGTCATTGTCCGTACTCATGACAATGGATGTTTGTGTTAGTTCTTATACAGTGACTCTAGTCAGCCCTAACCCAGTTGGTCGCGTCTGCGAGAATCTCGCAGATATCTCAAAGACTATGGCGGCCTGTCTGCGAGATTCTTCGAGACGTCTTATGGGAAAAATACACGGTATCGAGACAAATGCTCCCCGAATCTCGAAGACATGTCTGCGAATGTCTCGATAGAAAAATGGCTTTGGCAATAGCGCCATCTGTTTGATAATAGCGTTTTGTGATAAAAGCTCGTACTCGAATGAATATTTCGCTGAGATTGCCATCGGCTGGAAATAAGAAAGGGGGTTATAAAATGAAACGTGCAGGCAGGGGCGAAGTTACCTTACTGCAATATAATAAATATAAAAAACTAATAATGTAGTGATACATTTCCAATCACTTCACATCGCACTTGTGTCATTTTATTGTAACCGCACTTGAACTGTAACTTTTCGCGTATATAATTTTTATCGTGTAAGTCGCGGATGACATTTGCTGCGCTCGGAGTGATGCGGCTATTTTTTGCCTTACAAATAGATCATGGTGGGAGCACATGTTTCTATTGCCATTTCTTTCTATCTAGTGATGAAGAGAGATAAGCAATATGATTCCTAGGCTCAAACCATCGAGATTATGTCTCTTTCCTGTACTTTCGTTAGTTGTATTCCTTCTATTTCTTATTCTAGTTAATACCACGTTTCCACTACACCTTAATCTCGCGATTAAGAGAACTAGATTAAGCACGTAGGGACGTTATTAGTCGGATGAGGGGGCGACAGGCAGGGCATTTGCCACATTTGTTATATATAATATATGAAAATACCAAATTCCCCCCTCCCCTACAAATGACGTCCATGAGTGCTTAATCTCGTTCTCTTAATCGTGAGATTACGAGGCAGTGGAAACATGGCATATGTGTCAGTTAACTGGGTAAATTATTCTCACAAGCGAAAAAAGGGTGAAAACAATTTTTTTTATTTTTTAAACACTTTATAAACTAAACTTTGATATGTTTCCGTTTGTGGCCAAAATAAATATTTGGCATTTTCAACCTATACAAAAAAAAACGATTTCAAACTTCTAGTTTTGCTCAAGCAGTACATTTTATTCGAACCGCCATGACGGTTAAGTTTGACGTTTCTCGTCACACATGAACGCGAAAAATTGAGTTTAAATCCCTTCAGCCCCGCAGGGCTGCACGAAACGTAGTTGGAGCTTAGCGCACGCCAGCCAAACATGAACGCGAAAAGGGAGTTTTAATCCCTAAACCCCGCAGGGCTGCGCGAAAGGTAGTTGGAACGTAGCGCGTGTCAGCCAAACATGGCGGCTGGATGAAATCAAACATTTTAAACCGTTCTTATCCGTTGTTTTATGTCCCAAATGTCAAAAAATTTCATTGTCCACATCCTGAAACACACCAAAGTTTCATTTAGAAAGTAAATAGAAAATATGAAAAATCTCTTACATTACTTTTTCGCTTGTGCCCGGTTAGAATATTTTCCCGTTAACTGTGAGTTAACTTTTTGGTATTAATTACAAAACAAGAAGTTAACTTTACATTGAAATATCGGGCCATAGTGGTTCTGGAGGACAAAAAACACTTAATTGAGAGATAGAACCGAGTGGTCTGGCGGCAAAAACTAAAAGTGGTAGACCGATATGAAATCTGACAGCTCAGTGCAGATATCTATATAAAATAAATATTTTTAAATTTTAAACAACGGATTTTTGGTGCTGGTGCTGGCGTCAAATGTAAGCACATCGCAGCATGTCTCCTGTATATATTCAGGTAATCTTGCACGTTTTCACACTCATCGACCTCGCGTTTCCTGCAACTCGGCATCGTGCATGTTTTTTTCATCATATTTGTTGGTATACGTTAAGGCCAACATACACTATTAGTGATTTCTTTTCTGCAAAAAAATGTGACCCGTTTCTGCCCTCAATTTTTTTCTAGCAGAAATAACACGTCGGAAAGAATCTACAAAATATAAAAAAATAAAAAAAAATTGTTTTAAGATATTCAAGGATAAAAGACAAAATCATTATCCTTGAAAAAAAAATTTCAAGAATAACTTACAACCTTCCCCTCTAAAATAAGCTATATTTTATTATTCTAGGATACAAATTACCAGAGATATACATTTTCAAAGAGGACTCGTACACCATTTTTTGCGAAAACTTTAACATGCTATAACTAACGAAAAAAAAATTAGATAGAAAAAAAAAATTTGTTCACTAGTTCTTAAAGCACAAAAATTTCGTAATTTTTGGCTATTCTTGACAGAATGACTCTATTACCTACGCAATATGTTGTCTTGAAGTCTTTTTATCACGGTTCACATTGCACAGTATTCTGAGGGGTGTACGGAAGTATTTCAGTAACGGCTTATGATAGAAACTTGAAACGTGATGTACCCAAATATAATTTTAATTAAGAAATCATTTCTGTATTTAAAAAAAAACATTAAAAGTAAAGTAAAAATTGGGTGCATATTTTTACGAATTTCGTCAAATCTCTTAGGTCTTCAGAAATATTGAATAAATTTTACTTGTACCGGTTTTTCAGAGAAATGCATGGAAAGCATATTCAGACGTTGTACTCATATAAATTTTACCCATTTAGAGTAAGAAGGCTGAACTCCGACATATCCCTTTGGGTGTAAAAGGATTTGATTCGTTTTAACGAACTCCGTCATATCTCTTAAGTCTGATAAGATATCGAGTTAGTTTCTAACTGCACGGATATTTTATGCAATGGCCTGAAAACCTAGTTCTCGATTTTTGGAAATTTTATCCACAAGAATGTGCAAAGAGTTTCATACGTTTTTACGAATTTCGTTATATCTCTTAGGTCGGAGAAGGTAATAAATTGGCTTTTACATCTACAAGCTATTTATATAATCGCCTAAAAGTAATTTGATGATTTTCAGACCTCAAGTAATAAACAGGACTGAGATTTTACTGTCAAATCTTTTTAATAAATTTTTTAAAATTTTTTGCTCGAATTTTTTGATATTTACTCTTGCAGGATAGTCGCGTGGGGTTTCTGGCTTTATATCAACAAAGACCTCGCTACCTTCCTCTTATTTAAACATCAAAATCCTGGAGCAATCAATTTTTGATTTTAGTAATAAATTGTGGTGAAAGGGTTCAACCGTTTCTGCCAAAAAGTGACTGCAAACTTCAGGGACATTGCAATGAAAGTGTTTACAGTGCAACCCGCTTATAAAGTGCACTTTTATAACGAACTTTCGGTTATAACGTACCTTTTTTCAATCCCCATTCACAAATTTTAAAGGTTCTTATGTTAGTTATAACGTAGTATCCGTTATAACGTTCGAATTTTGTGGTCCCCTCAAGGTACGTTATAACCGGGTTGCACTGTATTTTACTGACACCAAAACTTACAGTAAAAAAGTGGCTACAAGGAAAAAGCGAATTTCTGTGAATCTCTCAATGACAAAAATAGTTGCCCCACTTTAAGAGCGCCCTTATCATCGTCATATTTTTATTAGGAAAAAAATACCCACTCACACGCATGTATTTCCTTACATGGATTTTACACCCGGTGTACATGTTTTGGGTCGAAACAACTACTAGGTGCTAGTGATTAGCTACAAGGTGTCTCTTCAACGAAACACCATTTTTTTTCTCCCCCTAATAAAAAGGCTTCACCGAAAACCTCGGCATTCCAACGCAGCAAATCACGCCACAAGTCCCAAGTCTACAATAACAACAAAATCCCTAATCAGCTCCCAAACCCCAACTAATTAAATATGCCACCCAATTTCAGACAACCCCCACGCACCTCTCGGACAGAAGATCAGAAAAAAAAACGAAACCAACTCGGAAAAAAGCCTCCGCATTTCCGGCACTTCGTCATCACCCGCTCGTTTCTAAGGTCACTTCTTAGCGCTTTCGCAAGCATCGACAGAGCTGCAAAACTTCAACTCCATGAGGTGGTGCGTGGTGGTAGTGGACGAACTACAAATAAGACAGTCTCTTGCCAGGCCCCATTTAATTCCCGAAACGACAGGTCGTGTCGGTTCTTTTTTTTTTGCTCTCGTCCAGTACATAGAAAATTTCTCTGACAAGCTATTTACGTGTCAGTTCCACAGAAAGCTGCTTAGTCAGCCCCCTTTTGCCCCACCCCCCTAAGTAACACTTCGGCACACGAGCACCGAGCAGTGGCGGCAGCTCGGAACGAATGCGAAGAAAAATGGCCCCCCGAAACAAACACAGTCGCAATGTTGCCCGCCGCGCTATATAGTGCATGCACCCGGGGCACGCACACTCAACCCGGCCTTATATACTTGAAATTGGGGCTCACAAAATCCCCAACGGAAATTTATTGCCGCCGCATTTCACGCTTATGTACTTTTTCGCTACATTCTGCTTTTGCTCCACTTGCCCGGCCCCCTCACTCCCGCACTCGAAAGATTCTCTAAATCGCGGAAAATTTCCACTGCAACGGTCGCAGCCAGAGACAGAGCAGAGCAGCTTTAAAGTCACAGCTGGTGGGCAGTGCGTAAAGAGGAAGACGAGAGTAAAAGCTTTTACGGGCTGGGTTTTTTTTCGTGTGTCGTGCCGCTGGGAAAGTCAATTAGCAAAAATTGTAAAAAAAAATTCGCGCCCTCCGCATTTAATCGGGGCATTTGCAGAGCTTTTTTTTTGTTTGTCGCATGGGAACGCGACGCGTGACCTAGAAATTTGCGCGCTCAAAGCCGTTTTTGTGCGCGCTTTTTTTTCTGTTCGTTTTTGTTGTTGTTGTTGTTGCTGCTGGTAGCGTAGCGCATGGCAACGATAGGTCAGACGGGTCGGGCGGGCTGGGAATGTGACGCGGGAAAACATGCAAGAAACGCGGTTAAGGCTGTTTGTTGAAATTCTAGTCGAACCGAAGGCTAACGGTGGTTGCGATTTGACCGTTTCTTTTGATTTTTCGACTTGGTTGCCAGTTAGGTTTCTTTTCTTCTTAACTGGATTTTTTTCTTAACGTATCTCTTTTTGTCTTTTCTCTTTACCGAAAGATCTTTGCACTTTTTGCGTTTGTTTAGTTGAGATAATCGTTGGATTAACGCGATTTTGTTAGTCATTTTATTTACAGCGAAAGCGCAATCGAAAGTAGTTTTATTTGCGGGAAGAAAAGGGGGACACCCTGAATTAACTTTTCCGTTTAATAGGAATTGCCAATTGGAGCAGCGGGAACTACCACACAATTTCTATTGACGTTTTTTTTAGAATTTACCATTCTCTTTTTTATTTGCAGCCGCTGAAGGTTCAACGTATGCAGAAATACGAGAAATGCATTACGAGAAGACTTCCAGAGACATTACCGGCACCATTAAGAGTAATGTGTTTTAAGGTACACCTTTGAAGAAGCATGGGATTGGGCGCTATGCAACATTTCGTAGGGAAGAGCAAAGGTTCGGCTTGTAAAAGGACATTAAGGTTTTGGGAGCTTTTCTGTGACGAATTGAATGCAATATGGATTTTGGTCAGACTAGAATCGTTATGCCTTTCACGCCGCAGGTATAAAATTCAACCACACCTGACCATTATAACAAGAAACTTCCAGTGAAAAACTATCATATTTTTCTTCAAGCTCGTTAGTGAAAAGCAATTCAAAGGTCCTTAAAACACGTGGTTACACTTATCTTACTACGCAATTGACCATGAGAAGAGTTCCCAAAGGCACACTGAAAGGTAGACCTCCGGGCCGATGGGAAAACCACGGCGAAGGTACGAGTACTCAGTTGACACAGATTGTAGATCATTTCTTATGCCATGTTTCCACTGCCTCGTAATCTCGCGATTAAGAGAACGAGATTAAGCACTCAGGGACTTCATTTGTGGGGGGAGAGGGGAATTTGGTATTTTCATATATTATATATAACAATAGTGGCAAATGCCCTGCCTGTCGCCCCCTCACCCCACAAATAAAATCCCTGCGTGCTTAATCTAGTTCTCTTAATCGCGAGATTAAGGTGTAGTGGAAACGTGGTATTAGATGCACGAATTGGAGGACGCTGACGCTAAACCGTGTTGCGGCTTCAGACAATGTATCCTGTAGAATCCTGGCCCAGTTTGGGCTGTCGCGCCATTAATGATAAATAGGAGTTAGTTAGTTGTAGGTACAGCATCAAAACAGATAAAATTATGCCTACCCTCAAACATTCTACCATACGATAGTCGTTCAAAAATGGAACAAGTGATAACTCGGGAACGTTTTGAGCAAAAAGTTTAATATTTTTTTTATTAATTTTAGACAAAATTTACAGAGCAGACTGATTAATTAGACCAATTTATGTTTACATTGTGCAGAGATCAAAAGAGTATTTAAGGGCTCATATACCTCTGAAATTTTCAAGAAATTAGTTTTTGTTTCTTAAAGATTTTTATTTGCTATACAAACCTACTTTTAGGAATTAAAAAATAAATTAGAATTTAGAAAACTCCTCTCCATTACAAAGCTATAGCAATAAATGTGACCATACATCGGTTTGGAGCGGCTTCCTGGCTATTTGCCTTGCCACTCTCAACAAAAGCGTTTAGTATTTTTTTTTTCGCAAAAGCCGGGTTATATAGAAAACAAGGTCATTTATATGACCATCTGTGAAAAACACGAAGATACAAGAGGAAGAAGGTGTACCAGGTATACAAGTATGAAACCGGAATTTTTTTATGAAAAATAGACGTTTATTCTACAAAAGTGTTACAACATATTTCATTCAAAATATTGCCCATCGCTAGCTATACATTTTGCCCATCTCTCTGACAATTTATGTATACCACGCCAAAAAAAAATTTGTTCTTTTGAGGCAAACCAGTCATCGAGCCATTTTTGGACATTTTCGTACGACGTGAAGCGCTGCTCACTAAGTGCGTGTCCCATCGATGCAAACAAGTGAAAATCAGAAGGAGCCAAGTCTGGTGAGTAAGCCGCATGCGGAAGTATTTCCCACTGACAAGCCTTAATCATTTCCTTCACCGGTCTTGCCGTGTGTGATGGTGCATTATCATGCAGCAAAATCACTTTGTGTTGCCTCTTTCCATATTCTGGCCGTTTTTCAAGCAAAGCTTGCTGCAGATCGATCATTTGTTGTCGGTAGCGTTCTGTATTAACGGTTTCGCCAGGTTTCAGCAGCTCGTAATAGATCATCGCTGTCTTCAAACTTGTTCGGTGGTTTTCCACGTTCCTTGTTTCCGATGTCGAAATCATCACTTTTCAATTTTTGGAACAACTCAAAGAACTGTGATTTCCCAAGTGCATGATCCCCGTAAGCTTCAGCAAGCATTCGATGCGATTCTGCAGCCGTTTTTTTTAAATGGTAACAGAAAATCAATGCTGTCCGCATATCGTCGTTCCCAGGCACAAAAGTTGACATGTTCAACGCTCGTCAAAACTACACTGTTGTATGAAACCGGTATTGCTGGCTATTTTGTATCTTTATCAGATATCCAAACAACAAAATGGCGTCCATGGTTCGGTTTGATAAGCCTAGTATTGTGCTCCGAGCGAAACGAAACGAACTGTCAAAGTTCATATAAAAAAAATGGAATTTTCGTTGACATTTCACCGACGAAATATTTCGTTCGTTTTGCAGTACTGTGTTCGGGGACGGAATGGACATTTGCCGTAGTCACTAATAGATGGCGCTCGTGGCGATTTCGTTTCGTTTTTAATGGTACCGGAGGCTTTTTGACAAGCGAAATAATTGACAACTCAAAATTTTCAATAGTTCGCTGTCAATTCAGTGAGTTGGTGCTCGGGAAATTTTGTGTGAGCAATATTTTGTTGTGTTATGTGCCGGAATAGTAATTGCTTGACATATTTTTAATATTTTCAAATTTCGCGCGTGTTTTTATCAATGACATCTAGTAGCGAACGGTGTAGAATATTTCACTCCGCTTCGAAGGTGACTTTTTCGTTCGTGTTCGTTTCGCTGAACACAGTACTAGGCTTAAGTTACTACTTTAACAGCTAGAGCCATCTATGAGTGAATTCCAGTTTCATACTTGTATACCTGGTATAGTACGTAGTTGAAATGGGAGACTAGCATTACGCGTTCACGTTGTACCTACCAAAAATTAATTAAAAAATAAATTTTTTTTTTCTGATTTGTGAGTTCCTTCTTCATCAGAATTAATCATCCATCAGGTTCCTTCACCTTTTCCGAGCGGTTTAAACCTCTTCGCGAAGTGTGTTTGGCAAGGTTCAGGTTCCAGGTAATCCATTTTTTCCTATGGATTAAGCAAAGCCGGAGGTACGAGTTCTTTCGAAAATCCCGCATTGACTGGGTCAAGATTTTAAATATATTATAAGTACACGATGGTTTCATTTCGTCATTTTTCATCGATCCACAGCAAGAACCTTACAGATAATACTTTTTCTTTTTATTTACTATCCTTGGAATGCTTTCGTATGTCTTACTGGTAATGGAGGTAAACAAATTCGGGCAAAAATGTCTACCTGCAAAACCTTGGTCGGGAACTCGGACTCCCTTGTTCGAAAATAATTTGACACCTCACCAAAAAACCAAGAAGTCGGCCAACAGTCTTGGCGCAACTTTATTATTTTATGGTATGAAGTTCGATACGTGTTTGATGCGAAGATGCTGTGTTTGGGTCCTATGCGACTGACAACCCAAAGAATAACGTTCCAAATATTCTCCTGGTTATTTCTTACGTTGTCAGCCCCATAGTATCCGCTAGAGGTCTACTGGTCGTAACTCCTGTAAAAATTTCAAGATCATACCTATCTAATTTGGTTCGTAAGATATACAAATTAAATTTCTTGGAAAATGGCTGCACCCTATCTTGCGTGCTTTCCCCCCCCCCTCCAAAATTTTACAATCAGTAGACTCCACTGGTAATTCTATATACAGAAACCAATTTTATCTTCCTGGAACAATTGAGTCGGCAGATATTGTAATTCAAAGTTGTTCACCCCGCACTCCCATTAAAAATATTAGCCCTCTTCTACTCTCCATTTATTCCTTAAGACAACTACAAAAGTTTCAGCCATCTGACAGCAATCGTTCAGGAGACACCTATGGATTTTAGAATGTTTCAAACCCAGCTTCCAAGCCTTTTTGCCGCATTGTTTTCCATCTCACACGCACATCCCTCAACCCCTATCGATCATTTTTTAGCAAATGGGTATATGTACCACATAAGCTCCAAATTTGGGCGTAGGGGTTCACCCATTCTATCAATCATAAAAATTTCAACGTAATACTCTACTATAGTGGATCGTATTGAGATGTGAAATGTTTTGAAATTTCTTGTACTCGTTTCCTTCTTTTTTCTTTTTATTCTTTTCATAAAAAGCAAAATTGTAACTATTAATTCTATGCATTTCAAGTATGCGTAGCTTTTTAACGGACTTTTGATAGACTTTAGATAAACTGAAGGCATAAAATTGGTGATACTCCTAATTTAAATCATGAATTTTAAATTTTTTTATTTATGTATAAATAGCTTATATATATATATATATATATATTTATAGTCTGGGTGGCTTAGTGGCTAGAGCACTTGCCTTCGGTGCACCTGGTACCAGGTTCGAATCTGCTTGGCGACAAGTAATTTTCGAAAATGGGATTGGGTGCCGGACTACCAGTTCACTCAGCTGTAAAATGAGTACCTGAGCTAAAATCGGGGTAATAATCACGGACGAGCGTGACCACTTCACCTCCTAATGTTCCTTTGGTCTCGCAATGAAGTAACTCTAGCATTACTTTAAGGCCTAGGCCCGATTTGGGCTGTTGCGCCATTGATTATTATTATATATATATTTGATATAGCTTATATATTTTAATTGAATTGTTTTGTAATATTTTTTATTTTTTATATTATTCTTTAATTAGCTTCACTATTATTCATTCTTTGTCATGAATTATGCAGTAATTACACCTGTACAGTATTTTATTGTGCACGTTTTTAAGTCAGGCTCCTCACCCCTAGCACGAAATTATTATATTTCAAAAGGGGGAGTAGTGCTTATCCAAATTGTATATCATTGTAAGGAAAATTTATTGCATTTTTTAATAAAAAAAAAAAAAAAAAATATCTCAAGGAGTTTGTGAGCTCCTCACCTTCAAACGGTTTTGCGTACGGCGGACAGACGAACATTTTTTTTTCCCTAGAACATGAAAATACAAAATTTCAGGAAAATACAATATTTTTTGGAAATTTCAGGTCGAACCTCAGATCTCCGATGGGGTATCCAAATGTATTTTCTTAATAGTGGATGACATTTGAATCTATTAACCTTGGATTAATACTATCACATTTTACTACATTTTTCCAAAATTAATCGCTTAATAAGACAGTAATAAAGAAACTTTTCCAAGAGATTGTTTGATTTTGCGGTGAGCTACATGTAGTATAAAAGAACAGTACGTGTGGTACTGCTCTTTTATTATTATTATGCCATTTATAACGAAGCGACCGTATTTATTAGTGGCTAAAAGCGAACGTGTCTATTAAGACCGCAAATATGTATGTATGGATTCATATGTATTGTGAAAAAATCAGTAAATCTGATTGATGAAAATCCGGTTTGTAATTGGCCTGCGGGGTAAAGTCGCGCCGAATTCGGTGTAAATGCAAGTCGCTGATTCTCCAGAAAGATTTGTGAACTGGAAGTTTTCCGGGACGTCTACTAGCAAGGATTTCCGCGAAGTTTATTCTGTTGCATTTTTGCGCCAACTTTATTCTGTTCCATTTTTGATCTCAGTTATATTTTTTTTTAGTCTTGTAAATAAAAACTATTTTCGTTGTTATATTGAAGCAAAATATTATTCAACTTGGCTTACAGTTTTGTTACAATTCTTTTTAGTTCTAAGCCTTACATTTTTGACAAAGGTCCACGTGCATTGTAAGTAGTTTTTAGTCATATCGACTCCGGATCACCCTGTATGTACGGCGGTCTTATCAGGACTCCTTACATAACATGTGCGTCCCTCTCCAAATAAACCAGTTAGGACAAGCACATAGTGCAATTAATACTTCAGAAGTTATTAGGAGAAAGTCTACGAACATAAAAATTAATTCGTTACAAATGTACATAACATGTGTCTATACATGTCTAGTATATGTAAGGAAAAAAATTAAACATACAACAGAAACGTTACTCTATTTTCTATCCGAAACAAAAAAAAAACTGCTAGTAGCCTGCTGCGAAGTATATTGTAGCTGCGCGGGGCACAACAACAAAACAGTATAAAATATGTAGGTACAACACGCGCGGCTACAAAACAGCAGAGCGCGCTATCTGCCTCTATCAGCACTTTAACCATATACGGGCGGGAAGGGATGATTTATGTGGAAATACGAATTATTCGGGGCCTGACATGAGACTACCGCTCTCGAATCTTCAACAGACCTTAAGCTCCCATCCACTTCTGCAGCCTGCACACATAATCAAACCCCGAGGAGTGTGAGTGTGTTATATACAACGCTTGGTTGTGCATATGACTAGATAATGTGCTCGCTGTATATAAGGTTTATTGCTGTACATAGCTGTCTGTACATTTTGGAGGATTAACGATAATCGCGCCGTGACTTTGATTAGAATTCGATAGCACGAAAACAAAGTCGCTCGCTGTACTATACGCCTCCCTCTCTTTCTCACTCTTCTAATCTCCTATCTCACGTTATATACATAAGATAATTTCATAATTCAATTTCATAAATCCATTCTTTGTCTGTTCGTTCGTCCCTTTCTCCCGGTCCCGGTAGTGATCCCGGATTAAATTAAGTTGGTTAGCCCTTTTGCTTATATCGTAAAAATTAAATATTAATGAGAAACTTTGTGTAGCGGGAAATGAAAGTAACTAAGCCACAGCATACACTCATCCATCGAAAAAAATTAATGGCAATATGTATAACGACGTGCTATACATGGGAGTACATAGTTTAGACATAACACATGGAAACTTAATTGCTAACATGGCAGTATCAGAGGCGGCAATTTAATTTTTTTTTTTCGGAAAATTAGTTTCATTATCAGTAAAACTTCTCTACAACGAATTCGAGCAAAACGGGAAAAAATCGATATATAGGGTGCCAAAAGGATATCTTCCCGACGTAGTCCCCTCTTGCTCCGCTAAGGAGTTATGGTATAAGCATTAAAAGGACGAAGGATGTTCCTTGTACTCTGCATCACTTTTTGACGGTTAACTTCAGAACGACTTACCGTAGAGTAACGATTTTAAACTTGATTGAAATGATATTAATTCGTCTTTCTACAGAGGTGTCAGTATTTTTTGTGAATCATCATGTTGCGAAAATATTTTGAATCACACAACACAATTGCAGAAAGAACTAAGATATTTATAAAAGATAATGATTTTTATTTAAAAAAATAATGAATTTTTCCTACAAAAAAGGCGTTTTGCGGTGACCACAACGTCTCAGGATAAGATCATCGAATATAAAAAAATTTAACCAAAACTGACGGCTTCTCGAAAAAAAAATTTCAAGTTTCGATAACAATTTCGGCCTGAAATGTAATATATAAAAATGAGACAGTTTTTTGGTCGGGCGGGAATAAAATCTACACCTATGAACCGTTCCCTCCCAAATTTTGCATGGACATTCTCGAGACTACCGGACAGTTTGAATACATAATTATATATTCCCGAAATTGGTGGTTTGCGAGTTATTTCAACATCTGAGTTTTTTTATAAGTTGAATCAGATGAACCTGATTCAGAATTAAAAATTTACAACAGGCATTCGTAGCCGAGCAGGTAAGGCGTCTGACTAGAAATCAGATGATTCCCTCTGGGAGCGTAGGTTCGAATCCTTCCGACCGCGAACATGTGTGATTTTATTTTTTTTTTTTTATTTATTTGTTTCGATTTTACTATAGGCTGCGAACACGTGACGTGAGTAACAGGGGCGATGAAACATAATTATATAGGTTCGGGAGTTATTTCAACATTTGAGTGGATAAAGTATGAAGGATGGTGGATAGAGAATGGAGGATGGTGGATGGGGGATGGAGAAATATTAAAAATGAAAAATAGCATTAATGTCTCCAGTTCCTTGAGCTGAGAAAGTGTACCCGAAACGGGAGTAATGTATCAACGGGGGAAACAGGACCAATGGATAAACGGTAGTAACAGGGGCGATGGAATAACGTGAGGGAAGCCGCGGTACACGGCTAGTTTATTTTAAAATGGAAAATATTTATCGGCGAGAAAAAACCTGCGATTAATTACTAAAAAATACATTTATAGAGCTTGTGTAAAAATTTGAGATCAGTTTAGCCGTTTCCGAGAAACTTTGGTCACCGCCTAGACCGTCTAGTTTCAAAAACTCGTTCAAACGCTCCGAAACGTCTTTACTAATGTGAGTATACGGTATATTTAGTTATTATTCAGTAATAATAACATTGGAACATATTTTCTCGAAAAAAAAATTTGGTGGAAAATGAATATATAATTTTTTTGGTGAATGTTTTCACATCACATTTTTAACTGAAAATTCTATTATGTATATGTACCTATGATAAAATTATATATAAAATTGAACTTGCTGAAAGCAACATTTTTCATTATTTAATTAATAACAATTAAATATATTTATATTATTAGTTTAACATACTTGTTAACAACCACTAGGTTAAGTTTTAGATGTAAGAAAAAATTTAAATTCATAGAGGTTTTTTTCGCCATTTTTACTTTACATATGTACCTACATACTTTTCAAATTATTACTTAGGCTTCTCATACTGAAATTATTGTCAAGAGTTGTATAGTCAATTGAAAAGACTGATCTCTTAAATATAATATATTAGCGTTAAGTCAATACTCTATTCCAGGCAAATAAATATAATAATAATAATAATAATAATAATAATAATAGTAAAATAAATATGTGCTGAATATCATCACATTATTCTGAAGTCAAGTATTCAGGTGGTGTAACATTAAAAATATGAGTAATGTAGGTATGTATCTATTTCCAGGTTTTTTTACATTTAGAAAAAACTATAAATTGGAAACAAAAATATGTAAAAAATATAAATAAATAGTTATATAATTAACCAAAATATTTTCTTCATATTAATTTCACCATTAATTCGATATCCATGATATACCGAACACATAGGTTATACATAGGTATATTGAAGCAGTATCGTTGTTCAGTACTGAAGGAGTTAAGGACCAAACAGAACACGGACTTCGACCGCGCAGTCCCTGTCTTTTAGAATACACAGGATTATACGGTGATGCCCACAACGCCGACTGAGGCAAGGTAGAGAAATGGCCTGCAAATGCCGCAAGGTAGGCAAATCGAAGTCGAAGCCGAAGTCCGTGTTCTGTTTAGTACCTTAAGCTCTGCAGACTTAATTCGTAGAAGATTGTCATCTTTCAGTACTGGGAGGAAAAATATTGTTTCTGGCATACCGACGAGTGGCGTTGCGCTATGTGAATTGTGAACTCTTTTAGATGCGTACCTACAAATTAAACTCTACTGTACAGCTTAAAGAAATACATACTTATATTTGGGCGGTTATGGTTATGGCCACTGTAGATGAGGTTCTTCCTGTAGATTAGCAGCGGTGTTGATTACATACGCGAATGTATCCGACAGACGCTGATAGAGTTAGAATAATAAAGAAATTTCAAATACGTACTAGAACCATCAATTTGGTATTACTATTTGTACTAGTATTTGACTAATCGATGGTACGACATTAATCACGCCACATAAAATTTCAGTAGAGATTTTTGTGATTTGAAATTCATACTAGATGACTGGATTGATTTATATTTAGAGCTAGACTAGAGCTAGTGTAGCTTTGATACGCGTAGACTCACTATAAATTTCATGAGTCATGGTAGGCTTTGCTTATGTAGAAAATAAAGTAACAAACAAAAACACGAGAAAGAAAATTCAATGTATACCAAGTATATAATGTATAGTATTGACTTCATGACTCAGTCATAAAACTTTTTATTGCAATGACTGGATAGATATAGAAGTAGCTACAATAGTATACGCCCTTAAATTTAAAGAAAAACTTCATTACGACACTCCAACTTGTCACAGTTTACATCTTAACCAGCCTTACGTAATTTCCGTCTTCAGATAATTTGCGTTGTTTCATCGCTGACGTTATTTGTAATTTTTAAATTAGTGACTCATAAGTCGTATACTTAACATTTATAATTTTATGAAAATGCAACGAAAATTTTGTACGAAGACAAAACTTGACTGGTAAAATATTTGAATAATGTAAATTTCGTAATTAGCATTACAAAAATAAAGATATTCAGTTAATGAACAACAGAAAATAGATGCAAGTGAATTTCTTAAGATTATTATTTATTATTTTCTTCTTCATTTTAACGGTATCGCGAATTTTGTAAGGAAAATCCATTCAGATTGTATTGTTTAATAGATCTTATATTATTTGTCTTTATTCCAATGTATGTAGATTTTTTTTGAAAAAAAATTAGATAAATGTTCGTTCGTTGTTAGATGTTCGTAGTACGATTCGCTGGTACATCGACACCGACTCGCTACATCGAACAAATTCTGAGAAAAATATTGAATCTCATCAGCGAATCGTAACAATAAATTGAAAACGATTCGCTGATGCAAAGTACAAACTAATAGCTTTTGAAAATCACAAACAAGTCACCAATGTACATTATAATCGAATTGTAGCAATAAAAACCATTATGCGTTTTGGTCGTTGCACATCGTGAACAAGTCGTCAAAGTACATCGTAATTGAATCGAAGGAATGAACCGAAGTCGAGTTCATATTCTTTGTCTCCTTGACGTGCGTACTTACCTTAATAATCAATGGCGCAACAGCCCGAATCGGGCCTAGGCCTTGAAGTAATGTTAGAGTTACTTCATAACTAGACCAACGGAACACTAGGAGGTGAAGTGTTCAACCTCAGGCTCGTAAGAACTTACCTTAGTTCACTTTTTACTAACGTTTTTAAGTAAATAATGAACCAGTTTTAGGTCTTATAATTAAACACGTTATTGTGCTTTTTCACACACAATAATGTTCAAAAATTGGTAATAAAAACAGCGATCTGACGAACTAATTTTGAAGTGCTAAGCTTTTCTAATTTTCATCATCTGGACGAAGTCGAGTTCGACTTGGTGAAATTTTGCCCCAATATTTGGAGGGTGCAATAAACTTGAAATTTGACTAGTTTCTTTCTGTTAGATCGGGGAAGATTGAGCTATTCTGACTAGGGCTTTACTCGCACTTTAGGTTTAAATATTACAAAACACAGAACTCTGTCTTTAAGGAGATAGTATGAACATTTCATGAAAGCTTAAATCAATTCAAACTCCAATGAGACCTCAAAAAAATATATGCAACACCCTTAAGGGTTGGATATCAAAAAACTTTGGAATTTGATTTTTAGGCGATTCTATAGAAATTTCGAGGAAGTAAAAATCAATTCGTAATCGAATCTAACCTAAGAGAGTTATCAGAGTTCGTAAAACCGTAAGCAACTCTTTTACGCTTGTTAGGGTTTGACTGTCAAAAAATCCTGAAAACATATTCTGACCTATTATCTATGGAGCTTGTAGAAGTAAAACTAACTCGATATCTCAAAAGTCTTGTGAGAGATGTACGAAGTTCGTTCCCTTTTCACCATCAATTTTTGTTTCACCCACCTCCAAAAACTAATGAAATTTGAATGTTTTTACGCCTAAATTTTGTTTTTAGTAAATTTACACACAATTTTAAATTTTCTAGCATAAGCCGTTCTTGAGATAGAGGAAACACTTCCACCACATTTTTTGCGCATGGCACACTGAATTCCAGAATTTTTCAAATCCGACTCTGGAGCATTTCGGACATATTGTCTCCTCCCCAATTTCCGTACTACTGAATGAGCATACGCGGTTTCTGATCTCAGTAATGGAAGTAATTTTTTTTTGTCTAAAAATTTTTTCCCTCTAAAAAATTTGAAATTAGTAGTTCTTACCTTTTCTTCATCTAAAAATTTTGACCACTTTATACACCACTGTCAAAATTTTTTGGCAAAAAGTTTGGCACTCAAAATGTTCCACTTAATCTGGTCTCTAAAAAAACATAAACTTGTGAACAGTACAGTATCAAAAGAATTCGCTTGGTTCGATATTTTGTCACAATTCTTTACATTGATCCCGAAGCTCCACCAAAAAAATCATTCAATTTTCTTTCATCAAAGTTCTTAGTTCTTAGCGTACGATAGTTTTTGCTGGTTGAATAGCGCACCTGAATAAGGTAGGATAAATCATCATTTGCGTCTGAACCAAGGCCAAGGACCAAATATCTGACAAGATACAATTTGGTTAGTGGATGTCAGAATGTAATCCTTGGCTCGTCCTTTGCGTGTTTATAATGATATGTTTTGTATGTTCAGGCCACAACAAACAAAGTGGCTCCGTCTGGTTAATGGGTTATTCTTCCACAAAAGAGTCCAAATAGTTTCGTTTCTTTAAATAAAACCAGGGAGGAAATATGTATGTAGGGCAAACCGGGCTTTTATCTACACCGGAAGCTAGCAGTACATACTGGTTCCCTTCTTACCTTCTTGCAGGTAAATAAGGAGAAATTTTGAAATGTCAGAAAGTATATCTACGTAGGTATAGATAGATACTCGCATTGCCAATGAGAAAAGGATCCAATATTCACAATAAGGGACGAGGAAGCTAGATGACGCACTATCTCCATGTCCTGCTGTTCACAGTATTGGCAACCTACTACAAATTCCAAGATGCTATTGACAGATGATACTGCTATTGAAGGTACACGTGCAGGGCTTGGAGCTATCTGTGCCATGTGTTTGGGCTGCGAGATGGAATGGATAAGTTTTCCAACATCCCTACCCACAAAGAATTATGATATGAAGTTTCTTCATGTCTATACTTCTCCGAGGCTTAAACCTCGTACTTATCCTGGGCTCACCGGCGGGCTTCTACGAACACATCGAGACGAAGAAGCATTAATTCTTACCACATCCCCATAGCAACAATCACCACCCTGCTGGATTCTAGTCCTTTACATCTGATGGTACTAACTCGTGTAGCCATGCCGGGCTACCGGGTTGTTCAGTGCACATATGTACGTCTTGCTCTTGTTATCTTTGATGTTCATTACTTATGGCAACCAATCGGTATCTATACTGCCGAAAAAGGATATACAGGACTTCACATAGGAAATGCGATCGATAAAGGATGGTAAATGTTCCTAAAACGGATTTTGATGTGCTTTCTATTCGTGAACGTGTGACCCGAACGTAGTTGGGTGGCAGCTCAGCTAGTCGATAACAGTGGCGGGTGCCAATTATTGAAAGGACGTGTGATGAGGGGTGACCAATTTTGGGTGAAGGTATCTCTAAATTACCGAATAAAGATGAGATTTTGTTTCTGCAAACGGAGTATCAATCTCAATTTTTTGAGGGCAGTGCAGTGCAGTGCAATAGAGTACGGAGGGAGGCGGGGTCCTAGGTACATACTAACTATAAAAGTTTGGATTGGCGTACGGAGGAGGAGTAAAAACAAACTTCTTAGCGAAAAGGGGGCTTACAGAACAAGTAAGACGAATAAGTCGCTTGACGTGTTAGTAAAATAAACATTGGTCAGATTCGCAAAATGGAGTCGATGCCGTCGTTCAATTTGGTGATTGACTTAAGGATGTCGAAGTTTGCGTAACTCTGCACTGAGCATAATTCGAATCTAGCCGACTTGTCGAAAAAGTCAATAGATGGCTACTGCAGGCTGGTTTACTTGACGAATACAAATATTTTTTTCTGATATTATGAGGGAGAAGGAAAATCTCTTATGAGAAACTGATCAGGAGTGAAACGAACAGATATCATGTTTAGCAAACAATATTGACAATATTTCTGTGAATTTTGTTTTTGCAGTGGTTTCTTTCTACTCCATTGAAAATTCGATATGCTAGCTCTCTCACAATTTCAATAAAAAATGTTTGTATTTGTCATGTAAACCAGCCTTTACGTGTTATTCATACAAAATTTTTTTTTACAATAATAAGTTGTAAAATAAAATTAATTTGTACAACGTCTAAATTATACATTTGTTAACATAATTTTCTCAAACAAATTCAAATCTATAGATATTCATAGCCAGGAAGAAGCCAAAATAACTTTATAGTCGTATTTATAACCAAAAAGTTGTACCATGACTCATCTCCTTGTCTCCTCATCCAGACTCCCTCTTCAGAAGTCGTTAGAGAAGAGACCGAGTCTTTTAGCACGCCGGCCTATAAGACAGTGTCTGGTCAGGATACCGACTGTAGAGCGGGTCTTGCCATTTTTGAACCTTTTAGAGCGTTTCAGATCCAGTTTCGCCAAGATCTATCTCACAGTGTGACATGTAGTATCCTCTATCCATCTTGAGTTGGTTGGACCAGCACCATACAGTTGGAATATGCCCTATGCCCTGGCACCCAGCTCAGGTGAATATTGAACTGAAGCCATCCTCAAGAGATGATCGACATATTGCGGGGCCTTTTATGTTGTCGAGGTCGATTCCAAGGATTCTATTGCCACTAGGCCTGCCTGTGAAAAACATCCCTAGTAGATATTACGTTACACCTCAGCCAGGGTAAAGCTGGGTTTACATATGCGACAATTTTCTGTGACAAAATGTGTGACAGATCAGTTATCGAATCAGATTACAAATCTGTGACAAATTTTGTCGCATGTCGCTAGTCGAAGAAACTCCGACTTTTCTTGTGACAAAAATTTGAGTTCAAAGGTTTCTCAAAAATTTGAGTTCAACGCAGGCCCGTGCGCAGGATGGTATCAAGGGGGGGGGGGGGGGGGGGGGGGTTTAGCAAGTTCCACCATACTAAATGTGATGACCTAAAAAAAACAATTTTTTTTAGTATATTTTTGCTGTTTCGTAATTTTTCCAGCCATTTCACTTTTTTAACAACCAATTTACACCAAGGTGTGACACAAGTAATGTCGCAAATGGAAACTCTAGACTGAAGAACGTTTTTGTCGCGACAAATTTCTGTCGCAGAAAATTGTCGCATATGGAAACCCAGCTCAATCGGCATAAGCTCCGCCTGATAGACTAATGATAAATGCTAATGTTAAGTATGACAAAGAACCTACACCTACACCCTCCCCGCCTTCAGTTTTGAAGTCATACGTACATAATTATGTGAACGGACTGTTCCCCTCGTATTGAATACCTGTCAATTCTAGGTGTGCTGGGATAGTGTCAACTTTAAACTTCCAAATCTGGAATTATCGAACAAAAGGTTGGCTTTTTGGCAAGATTAGATTTTTGTCAAGGTTAGCTTTTTGGCAGGAGTTGCAAATACTTGATAGTTATCGATGCGATATTTTCACGAATTTCGTCAGATCTTTTAGGTCTTCTGATAAAACGAGTCAAACGCATAGAAACGAAATCAAGCCGAAGGGAGTATAAAGCGGTTCTAACATATACGTTAAATACTAATGAAAAGGATTACTTCTGTTATGAGATGTGATGTTATGTACACATTTATGAAAGGCTTTACGATTATACCTATAAGGTAACTAATCAAATTTGTGTACAACATAAATTGATCCTTTTTTCCAGAGAAATACTGTTCCAAGAATACGAGGCTAAACAAGGACATGTACCTACACAAGTAAATACAAATTTCTCACCACATGCAGAACCGCGCATATGTTGAACATATTTCGCTTTAATCTGACATATGTATAAAATTAAATGTGACATAAACACATTAAGTTTGATAAAATATCGTGCGAAGGAAAATTTGACCGTTGAAAGAAAGTATACACTTCGAGACTGTCAACTTAAAGATAAGGTTACGCTACTTGAGTCTTTAACTGAAAAGTGATAGTCATTCATTGAATTAAGAAAACCCAAAGGATGGAGTCTCAAGGGTGTACGAGTTAGTTTCATGTTTCATTTCAAATGAAAAAATTCACTTTAAACTAAAATAGCTGCTTTCTGGAGCCACATATGTTGAAAAAGGATTTTCTAATTACTGCCAGGAAGGAACCAGGGACGTCATTTACGTCGTTTTTTCTAGGGCGGGGGGGGGGAGGAAGATCTTATGAATGTATATATTTTTATATACATATATGTTATATATAATATATGAGAAAACAAAATTCAGGGAGGGGGAGGAAATGCCCTCCCTGCCCCCCCCCCCCCCAAATGACGTCCCTGTGTTAGACCACTCTAGAGGCCTAGGCTTTTTGGGTATTTTTTCAGAAAACCTACAAAATAAATCGAGACAAAAATGGTTGTTTATTATAAGTACATACTTACATATCAGTGACTATATACAATAATTTTTTTGAAGCGATTAATTTTAAAATGGCGGTGTGCAGCGTTTTTGCGATGACGTCTCCGTTTTATCTGGGTCCACGGCCTGACAAACAGCTCATGTAATTTTGAATTATGATGAGCCAATGAACAAAAGTATGTAAGACTTTTTCGATATATGGATTGTTGGAACTTCTAAAGTGAAAACTGAAAAATTTGCCTCAAAAATCGTCAGAAATTTTTTAATAGCAAATGAACTATGTAATATAAAAAAAAATTCTACTTACTCTAATAGACAATGCATTTTTAAAGATATATTGAAAATTGTCTGAGTTATGTTTCCGGCCAACTTGAAAAAGCAATTTTGAGATAAACGCGTTTTGAAGTTAATTTTAATTAATTTTGCAGGCGGCCTTCAACTAAAGTTCGAATACCGCGTACTTAGAGATTTTACCGGCCATAATATTTGGGACATCATTTTTGAAGTCCTAAGGTACAATTAAAATATAAAAAAAAAAGATTTTTCGAAAATTCTAGAGTTGAGACACTTGGTAACCGCGATATAAATTTTACTATAGAAAAACTTTCAAAAATATGAAGAAACATTGAACCAATATTAGTAAAACTGACAGCCAATATATGAAAAACAGGTAACAAGTACAAAAACTTTGAAAGTCAAAATTAAGACTGAACAAAATTCTGAATAATTTGAATGTTCCACATTTTTGCTAGTTTTGGATTTTATTGTTTCTGTATTTCGTTTTTTTTGAATGTTTGATTTGAGTTTTAGACTGTTTTGAAATTTTTTCAATTTGGAAAAATTTCTAGATTTTGATTGTTTTGGTTTTGTCTTGATAAAGATTTTTTGCTTTGAAATAAAACTAAAAAAATACATAGGTTTAAGAAGGGGCGCAGCGCTAGGACCGCCACGCTCACTAAGCGCCATATGGGCCCATTGCGATAAAAAAATACATAAATATTGCTCAAAATTAGAGCACAATGATTAAAATATATCTGCAAATTGAATTAGGCTTAATTTAATTTAATTTAAAGCCATTGAAAAAAATATATACATTTTAATAGCTTAGGGCTTAGAAGGAATATAATGATGATTTCTTTTCTGCAAAAAAATGTGACCCGTTTCTGCCCTCAATTTTTGTTCTAGCAGTTCCGCTGTTCTATTCTCAATTTTTTTTTGACCTGCTAGAAAAAGGGGTTTGAGTCCGTGGCTAAAATTGCCCTGAAAACTATCATTTCTTGCCCCGAAAATTTCGGCGGTGCAACTCCTTTAACCTCAAATGTGCGTAAGAAACGATGAAAATAAGAAAAAAATATCCTACGACAACAGCGGCAAACGATTTAAAAGTATAAATTAAATTGTCCAACGGGTCATACGGTAATTAGAAATCATACGGAGTGTAGTGAAAATTTATTTAAATTTTAATAATAGCTTTTTGACCTGAAAGCGTTCTATTGTAAATTGACCTGTCGGACGGAACTGTCAAAAAAGAGGGCAGAACTGCAATAATTTTGCATTTTTACAGGTCACATTTTTTTCAGAAAAGAAATCACCATAAGTTTACATATATTAAGATTTACAAATAGAAGTTGAAACAACAAACCGTGCAAGTTCTCGGCATGAATCAGAAGTGAAGTGAACGAATTATAACTTTTTTCCGATAATTGTCACAGCAGCGACATAAAATACCACATGAAAAGTGAAAAGTTTCAATTTATTTCCTCAATGTTTCTTACAAATAATTTCTACATTTGCTATTCTTATACCCACCACTTTAAGTGTCTAGTTCAATTCTTTTACAATCTATTTTCTGTAGAGTTCTTTTATTATTTTGTTTGTATTTTTAAGTAAAAAGTTGTACAATGAGAAGAAAATACAATAGTACATGTAGATTATGCTTGCCTTTCGTAAAAGCTTTTTTTTTAATAATTTAAGAAATAATTTTAACTAGGTGTTACATTAAATGTGAGCTGTAATTCTTTCTTCGAAAATTTTACAACTTAAATTAACAGAAGGAAGGTGGCAGGCAATCTGACTTCCAGCTTTAGAACTGACAACTAGAGTCACTGTATAAGAACTAACACAAACATCCATTATCATGAGTACGGACAATGACCAGTTTTGGTACATATTTAGTAGTTTAAAAACCTGCGAATTTAAAAAATCGCAGGTTTCTTAAATGGCATAGTTTTAGTGTGTATACGTGTAGCAGATGGATTTTGATGGACGTTTCACGGAATCGAAATATGTCTCATGAAATGTCAATTAAATACAGCGTTTATCCACTTTAGTGGAGATCCTTAAAATGAAAAATCGAGACAACTGCAAAAAAATTTCAAATGTACTGGTTTCAAATGAAACACACATTGTCCGTACTCAAGATAATGAATGTTTGTGTTAGTTCGTATGAAGTGACTCTACTGACAACGGGCTTAAACAAGGTGATGGCCTGGCACCAATGCTTTTCAATCTGACACTCGAATATGTTGTTCGGAAACTGCCCGTTGACACCAACGGAACACTATGCTTCAAATCCACACAACTAGTAGCATATGCCGACGACATAAATATACTTGCAAGATCCCTGGAGAGTGCCAAAGAAATATTTGTAAACCTTGATTCGGTAGCAAGGGAAGTTGGACTACGTATTAACGAAAACAAAACCAAAGTTATGACACAAACAAACAGACAAAATATTAAAATAAGAGACTTCAACCTAGAAAACGTAGACAACTTTGTATATCTCGGGGCAAACATATCGAAGGATGGAAGCGAACCCATCGAAATTAAAAGAAGAATAATGACGGCAAACAAGACGTACTATTCGGTACTTCCAATAATTAAAAACAAAAATGTGCACAGAAAAACAAAGCTTAAACTGTACAAAACAATAATAAGACCTATGCTATGCTATGGCAACGAAACGTGGACATTGACTCAGGCGTCCGAAAAATTAGTTAACGCCTTTGAAAGAAAAGTCCTCGGAAGAATCCTCGGACCTCGATCTGGAGAATACGATACAATAGAGAATTGTATGCCATCTTCGACAATCCAGAAGTATCGATCCTCATAAAATTTAAAAAGCTACAATGGGCTGGTCATGTGGAGCGTATGGATGACGGAAGAATCCCCAAACGCACACTAAAGGGAAAAGTCTATGGACAAAGACCAGTTGGGAAACCACGAAAGCGCTGGGAGGACTCTATTGACGCAGACAGCAAATCACTTCTAAGATGTAGAAACTGGAGGACGCGGTCACTGAACCGAGAAGGCTGGAGGCGGCACATCCAGGAGGCCAAGGTCCGATTTGGACTGTAGCGCCATCGTAAGTAAGTAAGTAAGGTGGCAGGTCAACATCACATGTTCTTATTTTTAGAAGCTAGATCTCTCTTTATTTTTATTGTTTTACTTTTTAATTTTTTATTAAATAAAGAGGAGAAGTAAAACAGGAAAAGATGTTGGTTTCTGTAATATGACTTAAATCAGCTGACGTATTATGAGTTCTTGTGCATACGTAATTAGATTTGAGTCGTTCATCAGAAGTCATCTGTTTCTTAGTATTGCACTTTATTCATTCCTTTTTCCTGACAAAGCCCCTACCTTCGATTGATTCAACCGTTCGCACGAATTTCATCATTTTTGGATTTTATTATTTTTGAACTTTGTCTATATGGATTTTTGAATTTCGGTATTTTGAGATTTTATCTATTTTGAATTTATCCAATTGAAACTTTGTTTTGTTGCTGTTGTATCTCAATTTTAAGTCTTTCTGATTTTTAAATTTCTCGAATTTCCGTATGTGGATTTTTAAATATTTTTAATTTTTAATTAAACTCTCTGAGTTTTTTTTGTCTGATCTATTAATTTCGATTTAATTTCTGGATTTCGTTTGGATTTTTGATTTTCTGTGTTTTGTCTAGATTTTATCTTATCTCTGAATTTGGTTTTTCTTGATTTTTCATTTGTTTTCTTACAACTACGAATTTATTTTCCTGTAAATTATAATTTTTTGTTTGAGCCATGTTAATTGTGACCTTGCACCCTTTTGGATTCGAACCACGGTCACACATTAGTCCGCTACGCTACACACTATGATAATCTGAAACAGGGTTGAAGCCGAATCACTTGGTATTAGACATGTCGAGCGAAGCTCGCTTGCAAACCTTCGCTCACAAGTCTTACGGAAGCTTCATCGAAGTTAAAAGTTCACAATTTGCGCTAAACAGTCTTCTGGAAGTCTTATTGAAGCTAGAAATGCGAAGTTTGTTTGCTAGTTGGGTAGGGTAGTACATCTCGATCTGTATTGACGGGCCTTGAACCGTAGGGGTACAAGTTGGATTCTCAGGAACTTTATACTCTTCATTAACAATGGTGCTACAGTCTGAATCGGGCCGTGGTCTCATGTAGGTTTCTGGACAGTGATATTTTTTTCGATGGTGCGTTGTCGACGCCTCTTTAAAAATTTTGCCTATTTCATGAGACGGACTGGTGTTACTGGCCATTCAGGTTAACTTCATGCTTCCTTCCTTCTGCTTTCTCAACCGACCTTGGAATCCAGCTATGGCGGAAAACCCAACTGAGTTCTAAAAACGGAGAATATTCCATTAAGCTCGTTAAAAGGAGCGCTGGTTGCACTTGTACCCACCTGGCTCGTGTCACTCACGCATTTTTATTCAGTGTTTACTTTGATTTTCCACAGATAGCAGCATGCTCTATCACCTGTGCACCATTGGCATGGGACAAAAGACTTTAAGGGCCGGTTTCACAGTCGAAGTTTAAACCAACCATTTTTTTTAAACTTAGGGTCAAATGAATAATGCGTTTCACAGATGTTGTAAAATACAAGTTTGTTCTAATGATAGGATTAAGCTAAACGGTAGAATTTCTTCCGTTTATAGCTCGGATTAATGTTTTTGACAGTCAGTCGATTTTACCTTAATTAAAGTAACCGTGGTTGTCAATAATTCCCATTTTGAATATTACAAAGAAATAAAATGACTGAAAAGGCAGGGTATACCAATGTAAAAAAGTTCAATTCATTTTAATTAGTTCACAATGATTGCGAATTTCAGATTAGTTAATCATAGGATGTTTATTTACCGTGAAATCGAATCTAGTTTAAAGTGCAGATTATTCTTTAGTTTAAGTTTAACTAAATGTAAGTTCAAATTTATACTGTGAAACTGGTCCTTAGAAGACTTTTCTATCTATTAACAGAATTTTTGCGAATATTCCAGCTGTTCTCCTCTGGTTTTAAGCCGTTAATTATTAAAACTAGGAACAAGTGGATAACTAAATTTAATCAATTTTTTTTTATACTAAATTCGTTTTAATCCGCCTCTTTCCATGTTCTCTGCAATTTCCTTTCCACAGTGCAAAAATCTAGTCCTGTTTCCCTATCATTTTCGCCTACTTCATACTTCTTCTCTCAAGCACTAAAACACATCCAGAATTTCCACTCCCCAACCCCTATCCCAACTCCAACTACTTCAATTTTTCAACCGCAACCAATTTCCCCTCATATCCGTTTTTCGTTATGGACAAGTAGGCTACTCCGTTCTATGTATTGCACATGATTGCGTCACGCGGCAGGCCCCGATTAATTCCAGTAAAACAAAAATAAACTGCTAAAGTTACAGCAACAACTCTGGCGTGTGAAACCAGTTTTCAAAACGAAAAAAAAAAATAACAAAAAAAATATTAGAAACGTTTGTTATTCTTGGCCTTTTATTTCGCTCGACGAAAACTTCCAAAGGCGACGACGAAGAAAGAAAGAAACGACAAAACAAAGAACAGAGTCAGCAATTGACGAAAGGGAATGCGGCGCAGTTGCTATGCAAGAAGACCTTTAAAAAAAAAAATTTTTTTTTTTTCGAAATTAGTTTAGACATTAGTTTCACCGCCCACCACATTGATGCTGCCCCCGCAACGCACATCGACATCCCACCAGCTATTCAAACTGTGAGTTGTTTTTGTTTATCTGTTTGTTGGGTTTTTTTCTTGTTGTTTTCCCTGCTGGTGTACTCGCTGCAAACTGAGTAAATACCCTTGGGTTTTTGGGTTGGTTTGGGTCCAGGCGAGGGACAAGAGGGCGACAATAGAAGCAACAACAAAACAACGGCATCAGCAGTAAAAAAAATACGAAGAGACTTTGAAACGCGAGCGGTGCGGGTAAACGTGATTATCACTATCGTGACGAGGCCGGTAGTCTCTTGCCAGGCCCCAGTTAGCAACCCAGCCATTGTATGGCCCCACACAGCATGATGTTATTTATTTCTCTTTTTATGTTTTTTTTTTATCTCTCTATGTGATGTTTTGAGATATTGCTACGGCGCTTATTTACTCGTTTTTATTCTATTTACTTTTTATTATGTTTTAAAGTTGTGTAGTCCCTGGCAATTCGACTCTCTTGTTCAACGGATTGGTTATATCTTTTCATACATATGCTTTTGTTGTTGCTTTTTTTTATATGTAATTTTTTTAGATAGCTACCTTATGTACGAAAGAGTCTTGAACTTTCGATACATAAAATCGCGCAAGATCTGCTCAAGAAAAATTTCGAAATGTGTGCTATTACTTTGCAATATATTTTTTTCCGTTGTTATTTTTGGCGGATGCAAACAAGTGCAGTTTTGCAAACATTTTTATTGTGGGTTGGCATATTTTGAATAGAAAAATAAAAGAGGGAAATCGAATTAAAATTAAGAAAAAAAGAGAAGGAAATTAATGAAATCTATCGCAGTATTTACTGAATTCGCTGACACACTTTCTTGTGTTGGATTCTGCTTTTAATTAGCACAGCGCAAAGATACGACGTTTTTTGCAACATCATAAAATATTTTTTTATACTCTTAATGAAATCTGATAGTACCTATTACAAGTTTTATCATCATCGATGGCGCGACAGCCCAAAACGGGCCCACAACAACGACAATCCAGCCTAAAAGCTTGTAACGCACAGAACCGAGCCTCGGACAAAAAACAGGTAGATATATGTACATAGCTACCTATTTACATATATTATTTTGTGTTTATTTGTGCCATTAAACCCCAAATGCGATTGACGCCCTTCCCATATATGTACATATGTATTAGAACCAGATCGGTAGCTCTGCAACTTCAACAAGTTTTTTTTTTCTTGAAAAACCACAAACATATGTATGTATGTATGTAGCTAAAGTAAATAGATCTTTCGGTATACTTTAAGGAGTTTTCCGTTAAAATTATCTATGAATCTAAAGTACAGAACAGGCATATAGGGAAATTTTTTCCCGAAGGCCCATTCATTTTACCAGCAAAATTACTAGTATATTACTTAGTAGTTAACCGATTAATTACTTAGTCGTGGTTTGCAGGGTAGCTGTCACATTTTTCCATACAAGTTGAAATGAAAATGCAGAATCAGCTAGCTGTTGATTTTGTCTCAAAAATGTAAAGAATCAAATGGGGCAAGTACGACATATGTATTTATGTATGTTTCTTATGAACTCCTAAACCGCTCAACCGATTTGGATCAAATTTTCAGGGAAACGTGTGGCGAGGTTTGTAAATCAAGTACTGTGTTTAATGTTTTGCCACAGTTGTTTTTTATTTATGTTTCGGTTATTTTGATTATATGAAATAAGTTATCAAAGTACCTATGTATTTAATTTTGTAAAAAATAAAAATAATTGATAGATTGGAAATAAAATCGGTTGATCGATAATACATATTACATCCGAGAACATTTGAAATTATATTAAAAATAGTTTAATAACTAAATATTGTATTAAAATAATTTAATTACTAATGTTTAATGAATTAAATATTTATAACGTATTAAAATTCAAAAAAAATTATTAAATTAAATATTAATATCAAATGATAAAAGTATTTCAAGTTTATGTAAAGCAAAATAGTTCTAAAGAGGAGTCTCAAGATAAGAGATAATAAATTGTCTAATCCATTTATGGTTTACGATTTATATAAAACTTAATAATTATAAAGAGGAGCCTTTACAACATGTAAATAGAATAGTTCCGGGAAGGTTCCTGTTTAATGTGGTACCGATCGAATAAAAAATTTTTTTTTTGACATTTAAAATTTTTCTACGAATTTAGTACCCTAATTTCGAAACTTCTAAAAATCACAAGCACTTTCAAGTGTAAATTCTATATGAATAAGTTTTGAGCTAAAAGTAAGAAAAAGGTAGAAAATTTTGTGTTGCAATGTAGGATGATTGTCAAATTTTTGCAATGACATTTTATTTGGGGTAGTTTGGGACGTTTGACCGTCATATAATAATCAATGTTTATTATGTTGCGTTTGAAGGGTTAATGCCATTTTTCCAGGAAGATGAATTCGCTTACATTTAGAATATAAGGAGCCACAATTTTATAGCAGGTAAAGTCTTTATTATAGACTTCAGGATTGAAGATGATTCTTAATTCGAATTTTGAATCCTTTTCTATATGAATTAGGCAGAAGGTAAAGTAATAAACCATAATGAAAAAAACAATATACACCCATAGAAATTATACAACTTTCCTTTATGGAAGGGACCTGCAAATTATACGTATGTATAAACACCTGAAGTATTATACGTAGAAGCATCGAAAATATTCAATGTAGGTACATTGCACGTACGTAGCATTCGTATAAACGGTAATTACGCTTATTAATGGAAACTCCAAGGAAAATATTGATTAGAAAATTGAATGAAGCTTTAAAAAAACTTGTCTACATTTCTTTATCATTTTTCTTGCTGTTTCCACACTCATAAAATTAGTACTGTATCAACACTTTAAACGGCAAAGATTTAAAACCTCATATGCATTATTTCGTGATACAGTAACATACATAGAATCCCGATTAACCGATGTTTCGATTAATAGAGGTAGTCTAGGCTTCTGATGTTTTCGGTTAACTGAGCTTATTACCTCGAATAATATTTCTTTATCCGATTTTCTTATGTTTCACAGAATTTTCGTAGATTTTCATGTGTTTTGCAGAGTTTTATTGCGCTGTATTAAAATTTCAACATTACGCCCATTTTGATTTTCACAAAAAATATGCGTTCTACTAAGGCTTTGAGAGAATGTTTAATTATCGGAGTTTTTAGGTTATCCGATGTAGGTCTACTCCCGATTACATCGGTTAATCGGGATTCTACTGCAATTCTTCCCACCTTTAGTAACGTTTTTGTGTAATTAGTGATCAACAACAACCAAAAACGTCTACGTGTTAACATGTACAGCTCTGGATAGTATCAGAATACTGTCTTTAGAAGAATACAGTTATTAGTTGAAAATCTAGAATCGGAATACAGTCTTTAGAAGAATACAGTTATTAGTAGAAATTTTTTTTATATATTAATTAACTAGCTACGTTGTTTCAAAAAGAGAAAAGAAAAATAACCAATATGATAAGATCCTGTAGAAAAGAGAATGGTGAAAGTTTATTAAAAATCCACCAAAAAAATTGAGTACTGAATTGGTAATATTCAGGCCCGTGTGCAGGAAAGTATGATGGGGGGGGGGGGTTTTATCAAGTTCACCCATACTAAATGTGATGAACTTAAAAAAAAAAAAAAAGGTCCTCACTTCCCTATGAAAATAGGCCAATGGGGGGGGTTTGAACCCCCAAAACCCCCCCCGTGCGCACGGGCCTGGTAATATTGAAGCGGTATTTCGCATATGAGCTGTCTAGCGGATTCGCTGAAGATTCGCCAACATAATTCACTTATGAGTAATAAAAAAAAACAATTATTGATTAAACCAGAATCTTAAGTTAACATATAGGTACACCCCACCTAAGTGAACCGTTGGTGATTCTTTTAATTTGCCAGGTACGGAAGTAGGCATCATTCAAATTTGGAAAAAACTTTGGTCTATTACATTTATTAGTTTAAGCTTCGGAGGGTTTTACGTAACTAAATTAAAACTATTCTGTATTCTTTTCAATTTGAAGCAATAACATGTTTGTCAATTTGACACAGAAAACAAAAAAATCACATTGTACTGGTACCAACATAGTTCAGTAGTAAATCAAATTTATTTTTTACTAAAAAATTACCTATCTACTAATGGAATTTTTCCAGGAAAACAATAAATTTATCTGGTTATTCCAGAAAAACCATTTATCACCTTTAAACAATTATTAATTGTTAGTCATTTTACTACGTGAAGAATTTTTGGTGTGAATCAAAAGCTAAATCTTGGTAGGTTGGTCGGTATTTTCCGAAATCATTAATTTTTCTGATTATGACATCATTTTTTAAAGGGAATGCTTGTAAATTTCTTTGAAAGAAGAAAGTCTTAACTAACTTCAGTAAACACCAATGAAAATAAATTACGTAATACTCGTACTAGTCCATATATCAATTTTTTATGCTAATTCTGGTACGATCAACGTTTCTCACGGTCGCGCTAAATGATCCGACCTAATTCAGGTGAAGAATAGCCTCAGTTCAGTGCCATTTATGGTAAAGCTGTGAAAGTCACAAGAAATATAAAATTCAAAATTGTGTTTATTTGTGGAAGTAGTAAGCGGCTATTAGAGTGGAAAAGTGTTAATTTTCCAACAATGTAGCTTCAAGAAAAGAGCATCATTTTGAACTGATTAGAACTTTAGAACGTGATCAATGATCATAATTTTTAAGTGAGAGGAAAACTAAGAACGTTTGTAGTATACTAATTAAATGGGTAATAAAAAAATGGAATAGTTAACGAAGTAAATTGTGATATTTTGTGAGAGCCACTTAAGAAAGTGAAATTTTGGGTATTATATAGAGAGATTTAGGGCATTTAGAAGTGAATCTAAATTCAATTAAGTTGAGCTAAGACTGAATTTTCTGGAGGCTAGGGCTCGACTTAACTGTCGCGCCATTGGTGATGATAAAGACTTAAGCTGCTTTGATTTAGAAAAGCGAATGCAAAACATGTCGATTCAAAAGATCTTGATCTTGTGATTCACACACACGCACTGAAGCCCTTCGATACATTTCGAATAGTTTTTCTTAAGAAGTAAATAAATTCTTATATCGCAATTAAAAATAGTAAAACTACAAATTGCAATATATTTTTAATAATTTTTGATAGTAACATTACAATTCAGAGGGTTTAATTCATACAGCCGAAGTAAATTTACAATAACTTAAATGTAACAGTCCGTTTTACATAGGTTTCCGTCTTAAGTTTACACTCTGATTTAAATTTACATGCTTTACGTAACAGATTTCAATGTGATAATTATTGTAAAGATTGCCACATTTTTTACTGTGTAGTTTAAAAGAAGAGTCTGTTCGAAAAATAAATAAAATATTGCTTTGACAAAGTAAGAACTAATAACCGCAATTTGTCTTAACTGGCAAACAGGATCGGCACCCTAATTCTTTTTCCTTATTATCACCTACATATACAGGGGAATATACCTTTTTCTAACAAGGCGTTGAAAGGTTATGCCCAGATAAGCCCTTCCTCCTAGAAATACGTTTAGCAGCTTCTAGTTTTTTTTGCATTTTCACAAGTTTCGTCAATTTCTTTTGACCAGTTTATTTCTCGTATTACATAACAATCTGACCTCACCCCACATAATTTTATTTGTGTTCATAAATCTGTTAATTTCAGTTAATTAATAGAATTTTTCTGAGCTCCGCCGTAGCATTAACCGGTAATCTTTCAGTTAAAATCTTAGGCCTAGTGACAAAAATTGACTTATACTTCGTATCAGTGTACATATTTACGTGTGATTCGCTACCTCCTTAGATAGTATATGTATGTATTTTTACTGGAGATGACAATCAGCGATTGAGTTGAAGGCGGACGTCATACCCAAAGAGGTATATAACTAATGGAGATCGCAAAGCGCCGTTTCTGTATAAAGCACTGTGAAGCATTTTGCAGTTTAAACGACTGTTTTTGTATGGAGCGTTTCATGCCCGGTGGCAGTGAAATGCAAATATTAGCCTAGTATTTAAAGGTTGGGCTTTTTTTCTTTTCAGTACCGGGGTTTAACATATATGTGAGTAAGATGCTGATAGTAGCATAGTGAATATCGCCGGTCCTTTGCGAGAAAACCTCCGGCTTCAAAAAAGTCGCTGCACGTTATCTCCATTATACATATACCTCTATGGTCATACCATTCACTTGCACGCAAAACAACAACAAAACGACATAACGACCCTGTCTTATCTCACTCACTCACATGATAAAATAACAACAACTACCCTGTCTTATCTCCCTGCTCTGGCTTCAAAGAGTTTTATACAAAACCGGTGACTTTTCGTATCCAGTACTAGGCTTTGGTTACCTCTATCTCCATCTCTTTCACTCCTAGTTAATGATACCCGGTAGCTGATATGATAAAGTACAATGCTAGGCCAGTATGATTTAACGGGTAAATTACCAGTGAATGGTATCCTATAGTTTAATACTGAACTACATACACATCTGTTTTAATTTTAATAGCGTCTTAATTTTCTATCCCAGGTACCCTGGTACCCTGTCCGGCCTGATTAAGGTGAAGAAGAAAAAAACCTTTTTTCAATAAGAAAAAAACCTTTTTTCAATAAGAAAAAAACCTTTTTTCAATAAGAAAAACTTAAAAAAAACAATGATAGGTATGAAATAAGAAATAAATCAAAAAGAAGAGTTAGGTTCAGGTACCTAAATGCAGTAGAAAAAAATGATAGTGCAGCAGGGGTTACGACGTTGCGGGGTAGGTCCGCTCGACTAATTTACCCGGAAATTTGATGGCACCTAGTATTGGAAAATGGCCATTTATTCAGAGTTTGATGTCAGGGTGTTTAACGATTTAATTCAGGGTCGTCATTTCAGTTTTTTCTAGGGTTACGATGTTATGAATGTGTTCATATATGTATATTTTTTATATAAACATACATATGTTATACCTATATAATATATGAATATACCAAATTCGGGGAGGGCCAAATGAGAGCATTTGCCCCCCCCCCCTGAATTTGGTATTTTCATATATTATATATAACAAATGTATATTTACCATATATATAAAATTATATGCATTCATAACATCTTGCCACCCCTAGAAAAAGCTGGAATGACGGCCCTGCCGTGATATGTATTAATGTATCAAATCAAATCATATTATAGAACCACGTCTATATATAATTTCTGGGATTGATTGTTTTTTGTCTTCAAATTCAAGTATAATAGTTATTTCGAAACTCTTTTAATTGGATTACTTTCTTTGCTATTTAAAATAATAATACTGGAGAATAAAACAGTTTAAGTAGAACCAGAAATTTTTGATTTTTTTGTTTACAAGGGTCACTTTATCGCATAATAAATTTTTAAATGTTACGAGTTTTCGCTTAGAAGCTGCAACTTGGTAAAACCTATGTCATATATAACCTTGCAGGTTTTGAACGTAATGCTATGGCACACAGAAAAATCAAATTGAAATTATATTTTAATAAAAGATTGTTCTGAAAATAATCTAAAAATGTTTGGGGTAACAGTAGCAAACATTTTAATTTTGAAGTAAATTTCTGAAAATCGGATACAGGTACAATTTCGATGGTTGCCAAACTATGTCAAATAAACTTTGCCTTTTTATTTTCCGAAGCTATAACTTCGATAAGACTGCGGTAAGACTGTTTATTAAATGCAGGTTGTGAACTTTTAACTTCCGTAAGACTTGCGAGCGGAGGTTGAACTTTCAGAAGGAATAACTTCGCCAATAACCTCTATAAGGCCTTATGGAATTAAATACCAACAGTCTTATGGAGATTTGTGAACTTTAAACTTCGATAAGACTTGCGAGCGGAGGTTGCACTTTCAGAAACAATAGCTTCAGTAATAACCTCTATATTTGATTCTGCATTATTATATGTAATTATATTTTATATACCTAGATATACCTATATGTATATATTTTTTCTTTCTACATATATTTATTCTTTTTTTTTGTTATTTATTTTTATTTTCATTAATTTTTATCAACGTTTTCTATCTTCATTTTTATTTATTTTATTATTTTTTTTTGATCTAATTTATTTATTTACTATTATTATGAGTATTATTATTACTTATAATCCTTTTTTTTTAATATTTTTGCATGCCGTTTTGGTTTGCTTCATTTGTTACTCTTAATACCGCACTTTGGACTGCGGAAGGATAAAGTCAATTATATATAAAAAAAAAGTAATAACATATCAACAGTCTTATGGAAGTTTGTGTATTTTAACTCCGATAAAGCTTCCGTAAGACTTGCGAGTGCAGGTTTGGAAGCGAGTTTCGCTCGACATCTCCAATACCAGGTGATTCGGCTTTAACCCTATTAGGACAATATTTCAGATTGGCCTAGTAGGTAGCGTAGCGTGATTCGAATCCGAGAGTGTGCACGGCCAATTCGCATTTTTCAAACAAAAAATAATAATTCACAGAAAAATAAATTCGTAGATGAAAGATAAAAATAAAAAAATTCGGAAATTTTTTTTTTTACGTGAAAGCAACGGTAATACGGAAGCAACAAATTCGATAATACCTTATACCAACTGTTGTCGCTTGGTTGTTGCTGTTGAAGCATGGGAAAATGTGCACCAGATTAGTTCGGTAAGACCTTATCAAAGCTTTATCGTGGTACGAAAATAGCTTCGATAAGGCATTATGGAAGTAAGTTTGCCAGTTGGTATTGCTGCGGTTGGGTATTATTAATAGGCACTGCTGTTGGAGAATCCCCTTCGAATAAGTTGTTCAATACAGTGGAATAGTTCTTCTATCGCCGCAGCAATATTCAAAGGTAGCAATTTGTTAAAAAAAATTCATTCATCAAAAATAATCTCACTTGGATTACGTAGTAGGTATTTAGCGATAGTGATAAAATCCATAAAATTTCCGAGATTAATCATTATTGCCGGCATAGGGATTCTTACGATTAAATTGACGGGTAGCTTTTCCATAATTAAAACGGAAAAACATAATTAGTTCTGTCCCCTCCACAGGTCCAATTGGTCAGTAGTTAAAAGCTTAAACTTTTCGCTAGACGTAGTAATTACCACACCGTTCCAACAATAGACGATCTTGACGCTAGTGTGCGAAATTAATTGCAATTAGTCGAAAACGAGACCTTAGTTTTGGTCGAGGGATTGAAGGGAGGGAGGGAGGGAGAACTAAAGCTCAGCTTAAATTTTTTGGCATTCCAATTAAAAGGAATTAAATGGAATATCACCTTATGTACGCAAACACCTAGCAGGTACGGGTACCTATCGATACAACCGATGCCGCAGCCGGAAAGTGTCGGATTTCTCTTGTTGCCTTTTTTATAGCCATTCAAAGTTGATTACTTTTGTACATTATGTACAAAGTTCTAAACGGGAAGAATATTGAACGCCTGGTGGGGAGAGGGTGGCGTTCAAAAATCCGTCCGTTCCTTGCGGGGTCCTGCCAGCACGCAACCCCTCGTCCTTATTTGCACAAAAAAAACATTTTAGCAGCCCGGCTCCGGCGGCTCCGGGCAGCACGAAAAGCTAAAAATGTGAAATCTATCGCTTAGGTCGGTTCGATCTCCAGCTGTGTAAAAGTTGAAAAAGAATGTGTGCGGGCCCAGAACGTATATGTACACGCGACGCGTGTGTATATGCGCGCAACCACACAGGCGACGCGATAGTGTGAATGTGACTCACAGGTGAAGGAAATTCAGAACGATTTAATCGGGGCCTGACACGAGACTACCGGGGCCTTAGAGCAGCGCTCTTATGTACTCGGGAAAACCATGGCAGGCCGGGCCGGGCCGAGTGGTGTGGTAGGGTAGCGAAACCAACAACAAAATACACGGGGAGAGTTTTGAAGAAAAGTAAATAAGGCGATGAACGTTGGAGGAGGGAGCGAGAGAATGGGTCGCGCGCGTGGAACAGAGATGAACGAGGCAACGAGAAAAAAAAAACCATGGGCAACCAACAACAACAAAACAATGCAGAGGCGACCACTTGGGGCTTTTTCTGATTTCTTGTACACGCTGCCGCCGAGGGTAGAAGCGATCTCGCGCGACAGATGTACGCGGCACACCACTGCGCCAAGTTTAGTGTGAATTCTTCGGAAGAAAATTCCCCGAAAAAAAAGGAAAATTACCGGAATTTCGGTGTTCCGTTGGGTTTGTCGTGAGTGCGATTATTTTTTTTGTTATCGGTAACGCGCTTTACGAGCGGGAAAAAAACCGCGACGAGCAACGGTCGACGCGAAATTCGGATTGTTTTGCTCGTAATTTAAAATCGAGTATTGTGCATTCGTACGGTCCGTCGAACCGGACACCCACCCTTTTTCGGTTTCCGGAGTTAATCGTCTCGTAGAGGTGAAAAAAAAGTGCAGACTTGGAAACCGTGGACCCACCGGGAACAAGGGAAGCAATTTAAAAAGTGTAATTCGCGCGGAGAGCGGCTCCCATGTTTTATCGATAGCTATACAAAAATCTAAAGGCCGTAGTGTAATTGTGTACATATGTAGCTTGCTGGAAGTACATAAGCGCTGTGTATGTGAAGAATGCGAGAAAGCATTTCGGGGCCCCGACTATACATTCCAGTGCGGTAGAGAGTGTCGAGTTAAGGTTTTCAGGCCCATTCCACGAAATTTTGTGCTACTTGTGAATCGTGTGACCCCACTACCCCCTCTCCTTTGATTCTACGAAAACAATTGCTTGTTCAATTTTTCTGTCACAGTTTCGAAAACAAATAGGTGTATAATAAAAAAAAAAAAAAAACGCCGTACATCCAGCAGCACCAATAGGCAATGGATAAAGCCTAACTAGACGTGCACCCCCACCAAAAAATCATAAAAAAAATCACACCCTTTTCCACTGCAGGAAAATGTCATCAAGTGTGGCGCCTTCTGCAGCGTTTACAATAACAAATGTGACGTCATTGTCAGCTGGTACAACTCCGTCTCAACAACAACCAACAATCCTTCCAACCGGACTAAGCATAGCGCCCGTCGTCAACGTCAAACAAGAGCGTCACGATGAAGCCGAAATCCAGGAGCTGGCCAATAAAATTCGCGAACAACAAAAAGTCGCGATGGCCAAGCAAACGCAACAGCAGCAACAACAACTTCTCGGGCGGCAAATAGCCGCGAACGTATCAGGGACTCTACCGTCCGCGACAAACGGTCAGACCAACATCCTTAACTATTTGACGCGAAAGAGTCCCCAGACGGTGATTGGTGCGACGACAATAAACGGCCCGATACAAGGGTCCGGAGCGGCCGTCGCAAACGGTAAGACTCCCACTGCCGGCACCGGTTCGTCGTCGGGATCATCGTCCGAAAACGGAGCCGATAAGAAAACCTGCGACGAAGAAAGCCAAAAGGGACACTTCGGCTGGGTAACGTTCGGCAAGATTTACATTCCCTACATTGTTCGACAGGCGGAAAAGTACTGTGCCGTCCGGATGGTCGAGATGAAGCTACTGAACAAATATCTAAGCTATTTGCATCCGGACATCTACAGTAGTTGCACGTGCGTGCGCAGCTACTACATCACAGAAGCGGAAAGTCGCCTCCTGAACGAAATCAATATGCGACATTGTGATGCCCAATTCGGGCGGGAATCGTTTACGCTCAAGGATCTTGTCGTTCGGCTCAGCGATGCCAACAAGTTCTATCAGTTCCTCGATATTTGCTATCGTAAGCTCCTGACCGGCAGTAAGAGTCCGTCGGACAAGTGTGGCTTCATCAGGATAAACAAGGAATCGGTTGTACCGTACACGGTGCGACAGAGCGAACAAGTCGTGCCGCTCTTCTATTTCGAAGGCGAAACCGAGAACCTGCGACAAAAGGCCGATCTGCTGTCCGGCTGGGATCTAGCCTACTTGAAGTTCTGCTGTAAAGTGCAGGGCATTCGAAACGAGTTGTTCTCGAGCGAATCGGTTGCCGTTATCAGTTTGACCGATATCAAGAGCTACTTCCCGACCGGTACCGAATTCGAAGACTACTGGCCCAGCAAAGTGGTCGATTCGAATCTTCTGATTGCTTCGAAGAGTATCAATAATTCGGTTCATTGGACGCGACAACCGTCCGCCCCGCCACCAAAGATATTGAACACCGGCGTAACGGCACCGAAAACTGGCCAACAACAACAACAGCAGCAGCAGCAGCAGCAGCAGCAGCAACAACAACAACAACAACAAAATCAACAAGTTCGAAAGAACAACCAGTATCCAGGAGCCGTACAGAATCCGAATGCAGTGCAACGAATGCATCCGGCTTCGGCGTCCATGTCGATTTCGCAGAGCGGGATTACAGCGGCTGCAGTTCAGGTAAGATTACGATGCTCCTACCGCTTCCCGGAGCTTGGAACTAATATCGATTTTCTATTTTCTTTTGCAGCAAGCATGGTCACTGGCTTATGCGCAAGGAGCTATACGAGCTGGTGATAATATTTCACAAAATGACGTTCGAATGGCGGCACAGGTAATTGCACAGTTAAAGCCTTTTAACCTTAAGGCTTACAATAAATCAACAGGGACTGATGGTATCTCTGCGTTAATCCTAACGAAGTTTGGCTAAACCACTATTCCCGTAGGTTAAATACCTTCTGCTTGAAAGCTTGCGGATGTCCAGCTCATTCAGGAAACAGCCGTTACACATTTACGGCCCTATTATGAAATTGTGACCTCTCACAGGTTACAACCTGCTGTGACTAGAATTTACTAACTATTAATTTCTATAAAAAGTTGAAACTTGTTGAAATTAAGGTTTTTTTTTTACGGATACTGAACTGGACGTAGGAGGTTAGCCTTTAATACATTGTAGTGTACAGTCAGCTGAAGGACGGGAGGTCAGAAATCGAGCCGGGTATTGCAGTGTACTACCAGGTGTTAATAGTTATAATTTTTTCAGTATGTACTAATTACTGTGACATGATCTACCAGAACCGCAAAAAGTTGCCTATAGCAAATCAACTACTGTCTGGTAGCTCTGGTGGTTTTTGTGAATCTGATAAGAATGTAAACAGAACTCATCTACTAAGTGTTAAATCCTTTAGTAGTGACCCTATTAAACATTCCGCACTGTTCACTATTTATATTAATATTTCGAAGCCAATAGCAACTGAAAAATTCTTATTAATAATTTATGCGTTAAGTGGGAATTGAACCCATGACATCACAGAAGCAATATTTACAAGCCTAGTACGCTACCACTGGACTACACCCGGCCTGATGCTTTATAAGTATCATTTATCAATTAGGCCTTTGCAAGTGTATAATGGAAAGTTGTGTGCTTTAGTAAACCTCTAAAACGTGAAAATCCAAAAAAAACTTTCAAATGTATTGTCGATTAATAAAAAAAAACCAATTATTTGCATTCTTCAAGTTTCGGAGTGTAACGCTTCTTAACGCCCTTAAATTACGCGAAATGTAAAACAGCAATCTGAGTTTACGTTAATTTACGTTTGTTCAAGTTCTTCCAGTAATCAATTACCCCAGCAAATTTAACAAACATTAAATTTTTTTCAATATTAATGCTGTTATGACACTGGCTATTTTTGCGGCTTTAAAGCGGCTAGTAAATCCAAATGGAGAGGGATAGAAAATGTAACATACAATCTAGACTTAAGTGTGAGAGAGACAGTCCGAGTAGCTATAAAGTGAGTGTCAAAAAAATAGCCGCAACATAGCGCATTCGAGCAGTGTTTCGCAACATTCTAGCACTTAATCCTAGAAAAATCCTGCTACCAGTAGATTTATGAGCTGCTACAGACTTGTTTTGAAAAGTTCGGTACGTATAAATTGTGGAAAGTGCCGTGTTATGTTATGAAGCGCGCTAGAACCGGTATTTTTCTTAACAATGCAGTTGTTAATTTCGTTTACTAGATGCCGCTAGCGTCGGAATGAGCGGTATCTCTTTCTTTTAACGTTGTTCGCCTTGGCGCACGATGGGCCACTATTGCACTTAAGAAATAGCCAGTAAATAGCCAGTGTCATAACAGCATAAGCCTGAAAATACAGGTTTTCTGGATTAAGCGTAAGCCTCGTGTACACTAGCAAGTAACTTCCGACATTTCTTGCTAGAGTAATTTGCTGCGAAGTCTACAATATCTTTCCAATTGCAGCCATTTTACTCTAGCAAGTACATGGAAGTTTATGAATGGCTGAGAACGAGAATCTGCCTAATGAAATCTAGTTGTGCTAGTTCATGGAAGTACAAATGTTGGTAAGCCTTTAGCCAATCAAGAAATGTGACATTCTGTTCCCAACATGTTTTTGCATTATGCTGTTGTTCTTCAGTCACTTTCTTTTGACACTGGAGACCCGAGAGTACCTACTTGCAGTAGAAGTAGAATCCAATTTTCAATCTTTCTCCTTCTCATAAAAAATTACGCTTATGCACACGGATTTTACGCATATCACCACCTCTTGAGCAAGTAGCCCTACAAAAATCTTGCATGTAAAACTTGCTCTTCCGTTTACACTTCATCATCAAAGTTTCGTTGAACTGTCAAAACGAAAAAGAAAAATACCACACCATTGCATATACCATACATAGTTCCACATTGGTAATGAACAAACACGTGTCCTCGGAACTCCACTATGGACTTTAGACTATGAGCTATGATACCTAAAACTGAACTTAACCTCACTTCCAATGCATCTGTACTGACTTGCGGAAAAATTTCGGAATCGATCCTGCGAGATTTCAACTCTCACAAGTTAGCGTGTACATTAATGGTGCGCTTACACTTACCCATGAGGCTCGCTCGAGGCGAGAAGCTACCCCCATCAGGTCATTGCAAACCGGTTCTGGATGTAAGACTCTTGCTACTGAACGAGCTATTTGATTGATTGATTTTTTGGTGGTGTAGAGGCTCGTCGCAAACGCTGAGTGTAATTGCACCATCACAGTTTGCTTGAAAAGGCAAGCATTTGCTGGCTAGAACAAAAACTTGGTCAAATGCGCTCTCGGAACCGTGTACACATGCAGCAATAACCGCCTTATGGTGCTTTTACACGAGCGATTAAAATTGCTCAATTTGCAGCAATTCCAGACAATTTTGACGTCAAGAAAACATACAGCACCATTCAGCAACATCAGCAATTGACGATATGGAGCAATTCGTCGTCAACTCGTTGATCAACTGAGACTAGCAATATAGAGCAATACTACGCAATTTGGCAATGACATCATACACGGACAACTCAGTATATGAACAACAAGGAAGGAGAAAGGAAATTTGAAAAATAAATCTAAAACTTAGAATAAAACTTGAAATATTTGAATTCTAATCCGTTATCACACGAAACTTGACAAATAAAACCAAAACTTAAAACAAAACTTGACAACTAAATCATCGAACGATGACAATTGCTCGGAATTTTCCAATCTAGTGGAAATACAGCAAATATAGGGCGAGGAATACCAGCAATATGTGAAAGCATTGCCAAATTGCTGCAATATTGTCGCAACTAACACGACGTTGCCCGGTATTGCTGCATTAATCGCTCAACTAGTTTTGACAACAGTCGTCGGGCAATTTATTGCTGGAAAAATTGTTCGTGTACGAGCTCCTTCAGAGCAACAAGGCTTTAAGTATTGAAACTTCGCGAAACGTTAAATTTGTTTGCCTGGCTGACCGTTGTGATCACCTATTTCGATGGTCGATGGTGATATTTTTTTAAAACGGTAAAATTGTGACTAATGCTAGAATATGGAAAATCACAGATTTTCTAAAGTTATGATTCTCCGCTAAAACTGTGACGTGCTTGATTGTACACAGAATAGGCCTGTTAGTATCTAATGTAGTGGAAACTCTTATCAATCGTCGCTGGTGAAATATCTGGCTTCCACAGGAGCAACTTTCCACCACGCCTACAGCGGCACTAGAGATGATTCTCCATTCTTCGCTGGATATTAATCAGAAAAGTATATCGGGAAAAAAATGCCGTGAGACCGTGTGTCAGGTAACTGGGTATCCAGACCTGGTGAGCACAGGTGCATAATCGTACGGTTTAGTGACTGTAACTCGTTGGCGGAAACAGACTTCTTAATTGTGAAGCTCGAATTCTCTAGAAAGTTCTCAACGAGGATCCCTAGCAAAATAGGCTGGAATGTGAACCATCTACATGAAGAGGACTTTCATTTCTACATGGACGGTTCGAAGAAAGAAGCGGGTACAAGTGTAGGAGTATTCTCCGCGGACATGAACCATATCGAAGCATTCAGAAAACTGGCGCAACTGACGGGGACCGCTAGAAGCTCGTGCAACGCGGAACAAACTTGTTGTCATCCTAACAGATAGTCAACTGGTGATTAAGGCGACGACTCATACTTGATTAACCCACGCTTCGTAGAGCTGCGCAGGGATAAGATTAGTACATATAACCATGTGTTGGGTTCTGGGTCAAAGCAGGATTACGGGTAACGAGGCTGGAGATAAATTCGCAAAGAGAGGTTTGGCAATGAATCAATCGCTAGCCTTTTCTGTGAGACCACATCACAAGCTAACACGAGGTGTTCGGGCCTCATAATGTATCACGTTGCTAGGCAGCTCTGACCGGCTCTGAAAATGAGTAGGACGAAGTTCGTCCTTCTCAGAGATAAGAATACTTTACGTAATCTCATTGATGTACTGACGGACCACGACCTAATCAGCTGGCGCATCAGTACCTAATACCGCTAGAATTGCACCCACAGCCTGTGAGAAGTCCATCTAATCTCTCCAGTAATCATTGCTGATCGCCGTGATTCTAGATGCATTAAACAGATCCTGTTTAAAAAATTCATTCCTGCCGTTCCGACAAGAGTACCATATCTTGTGGTTAATCATCGTTTTCCCTCTATTTTGCTATGACTAGGATTCCAAAACAGGATTTCTTTGACGTGACCTCCTAAATAAGCTAGCTCCTCACGACACAGTACCACCAGCTACTGAATTTAAGCCCTTGTTTGTGGCTTCAATATCTGTAAGACCTCATGGATCTCCTGTATCCAGGAAAACCCTAGTATCACTAATCGCCTTATTGGCGTTCTTTTTATTTCGTTTCTCAGATGCAAAAGGTAACTAAATCGTAAGTTCTTTATATTTTACTTTATTATTTTAATAATAAAGTATTTTGTTTTGCTGTCGAAAATCTATTTTTTCCTTATGATCTTTTCTGAAGCCCTGTTTTCCCGGCGATAGTTTTGTACGATAGGACTTTCGCGAAAGTATAGCTCGATAGTATGATAGTGTGATAGTGTGACAGTCTGCCGTTTACACGGCGCGATGTACGATAGTGAAACTAGACATGTCACTTGTCTATCACGTACACATAAAATCAAAATTATATATTTTTGCAATTAAAAACACGTATTCACAAGATCGAAATTATTATTAAATATTTTTATGTTTTGAGATTATTTTTTTAACGTCAAATGTCAATGTCAAGATAAAATTATTGCGATAGTTCTATCATGACAGCGCGAAAGTAACTATCGAGAAGTTTACATGGTGATAGTTATGACGATAGTAATTATCTTGACAGCAACTATCGCAAAAACTATCGAGGCTTGATTCATTAGTTCCGAACTATTTTCCTTCCAAGGATTTTGTTCTTGACCTTTCTAACTTTGTTTTTCTGTTTTATCAAAGTTCATTTTCGATTTTCTTAATTTTTTATATTGTTGTTCTGCCTGATAGTTTTTTCTTATTTTTTCCTTCTTAATTACTCTTCCATTGGAGTTTCTTGCTAGCCTTAAATTTTTTGTGTTTTTTTCACAAATTATACACACTTTTTTGGAAACACAAATCGTACCTACACACATTTTTTTGGAAAACATCTTTCAGGTGAGCGCCTGGTAAATTCTAGGGCACCAGTTTCTCATGACAATCCTATGCAATCTGTTACACCCGAATAAACCGAAATGCCGTCCAGGACAAGGTTTCATTGTCTATTTTGTGATCAACGTACTTTCTTGTCTCCACAAAATCAAATAAATACGAGTACATCGCTTTAGTTCACAATTCAGCTACCAGTTTGGACGCCGCAGAACAGCTCCACTATTTTTCAAGTCGAAATAATCACTCCAAGGCTCCAGGTTTGAGCGATCAACTTCAAATTGATGATAACCTGTATTCACGAGGTTGCGCAAAAATAGTGCGGTCAAAACCAAATGCCAACAAAAAAGAAGATAGTGTACATATGGTGTTTGAGTGAATACGACAAATTTTGTACAACAAAACAAAAGGCATTAATGAAATGCTTCAAGAATTAATCACTCCCGCTACTGCTCATCGCAGATAAGAATGTCGTTCATCAGTCAAGCGAAAAAATCTCGAATGTTTTTCTAGGTTAATCTGTGGTCATTCAAAATGCGTAGGTAGGATAAAAAAAAATACATGAGTCGGTGTTACTGGTGGGAGCGTATATTTAATAATTTGTAGTTTAACAATATGAAAACCATAGTAAGAATTAGAACTACTTATCTTCTCATTGCGCAGGTACTTATAAGAATTGATTTTGATTTCAGAGCAGTTTTCGTTTTGCATTCCTATTTAATTCTATTTTTAAAATAAATATATTTCTAAAAATACCCGAAATATTTTATGGCGATTTTGTAATCTATTCTTCAAGCGGAATGCGCTTTCATTCATTCATTGGTTTGTTGAGATAAGAAGAAAAAAAACCTAACTATCTTAAAAAGTTTGTTCCTTGTGTTAATCGTTGATAGAGTAGTGTTAGGAATACCACGCGTATCACCCGACTGAAGTAGAACGTAAATCAACTAGTAAACTGAGTATGACATGTGAAAAACTTTCATTGATAAAGCTAGTTGAAACTGTGGTTGACTTGAACCGAAAATAAGCTGTTTAGTTATTGTGTTGCATATGGACTCAATAGTAGGTCTGCCAACTAAATGATCGGACATCTAGATTATATTGTCCAAGATTTTTATGATTTGTAACTAATCATACAATTTGTTATCGGAAAAATTGTTTCCTCATTAAATATTTTTTACCATCACACGGCTCTTTACTCGTTTGTATGTATGTTTATTTGTCTGAAGCAGCAAATATTTATGAACACTGAATTCTAGTGACTCATGTCTCATGAAATTTGAACAGCATATTCGTTCTGTAATTTCTGGGTCAACACGACTTCCGACGTTCCTGTCGCATTCTTGTTGTTCATTCATCGCTCACTGAACGCTTTATTGGTAGTTTGGTGGCCAATCATTGTAAACTGAATAAGAAAAAGTATCCCTTAATTTTTTTTTATTTTTTTTTGTCTGAAATTCCCTTTTTGTTTGTTGTCTTTTACCTGATTTACTTCGAATCATTTTACAGCGTAGTGTAACATAGACCAAAGATAGCCTTATTTGGTTAAAAAAATTCTATATAACCGAAGGTCATGAAAAGTTGAAATTCGAACTGGTAGATTAAATTCGAGTTGGAGTGAGAGGTGTGTGGAAAAGGAGCCTGAATCGAGACCGTATTTTTTAATCTACTCGATAGCTCGTGACTTTTCTCCAAAGAAAAACGAAAGAACTTTAAAAAGAGAACACTGCCCAAAAATGTTTTATCTTCTGATTGGCTAAAATCGTCATCATAAAAAAGTCGAAACATTTTCTCTCTCCAGACCCGATACTATCATTCTGTAGCCAATCAAAATCCAGATGCTTTTGAGTGTGACTGTGCGATCTACCACGCAAGGTGACCCAAAAACGTTTTCGTACATCAATATTCATTTGCATAGTTTCTTTTTTTTTAAATTTAGGCAGTCTGTCGGGTTTTTAATTTCTTTCTTTGTTATTTACTACCTCCTGTTGAATTTTTTATTAAATTTAATTTTTTGGAAATTTTACAACAAGTCTGTTTTGCGACTGGACTAAATAGGAACAAATTCTGGCTACTGCGAACTGTTTTCATTGTAAACAATTATTTTCTCAGTAAATCTACTGTATGCCATGATGTCAAATATTTGAATAAAATTTTCTCCAAAAAACCCAGTAAAATTTTTGCTGTCCAAAAAAATGTGGCAAATAAAAATTTGACGAATAAATTGTCAAATATTTGACAGCATGGCATAGTGATATGAATGGCAGGAATTTTTGTACAGCAGCCGACTTCTATTTCTCGGTTGCGAGGTTTCGTATTTTGTTGGGAGAGAAGAACGAAGAACGTAGGAAATCAAGTCTTAAAGCTAGTTGATTAATAAAATTTAATACTACTCGTATGTACTACATTTTTGCTTCCACAACTAAATATCAAACATTACATAAAATCCATTTTATCTAATTTTAGGCTCAACAATTACAACGAGGCTATTCGAGTCATAATGCAAATACGGCACAGAATCTCCAAAATTTACAAAATCTAATGAATGCGCGACAGCAGTACAACTACAATAATCGCGGCATGTCGATAACATCGATGAATTGTGCCCAACCGCAACAGCCACCGCCACTAGTACGCTCAGCATCACAAAATCAAGCTCATTTGTAAGTAAATTCTGTTTGTTTTTAATTTATATGTACTTTAGTCTACGTATTTACTTGTATTACTGTAGTCTGTCCTGTTTTTGATTTCTGATAATGCACGCATGAATATGTAGAATTTAAAGTTTTTAATAAAAAACAAAATACCCAGTCCTGTTGAAAATTTGTCAGATGAAAGCATGTTACGTGTTAAATCCTCTACTAGGTTCCAATATATTAATGTATCGATTTGTAAACTTTTTAAATTGTGTACGACTCTTTCCGGGTCATAGGGCAAAAACAACGCTCTCGCACAGGTATTGTAGGTTCAGCATTTTTTGGAAGTCATGCGTGGTGAGGAGTCGATGACTGAGTAGATTTGAAGCCCTATTTTTAGATTAGTAGTCTAGCGAACGTGCCAGTAGGTTAGAGAAGATCGCATAACAAAACGCCCTGTACTTGAGCTTAACCCAAGGTGTAACCAATTTCGAAAATATATTTCCCCTTTTTGAGTAATTCTTCTCAGTTTTGGAAAAGACTGTACTCAAATATCGGAGACTTTGCACGAACGCAGGCAGCGTATTCAAACGTAGAAATATGCCCGATAGCAAGATATCTTTGGTCTGAAAGAATGTTGGGAGAACTCTCATCATGACATTTAATCAAATCGCTCGCAAAGGGGCAGCCAGCAAAATACGACTAACTTTTTTGGACTATCAACGGCCATTATTACAGATAAAGATAAAGAAATCCAAAAAACAAAAAGACAACAACATTCGTTAGGTGTAAGCCCCTTTCGCAAGAATTGAGCCGGAGTAGTTTGGCTGTGTCGGTAATATGGCAAACATTCAAGAAAAGAATGAGTTTGAAATTTGTTATATCTGCTGTACAAACAAATATTCCTTCCTTGGCAAAGAGTTTAATACTAGCTTAAGGATATGAATACAATTTTTGCTTGGAGAAAATAATCAAGACAATAGCTGGTTGGGGATCGCATTATTTATTTGTTTAACTGGACAGAACAAAGTGTAAACGAGGAGAAAAAACAATAATTTTGTAAAGGGTTTTCCAATAAGGACTTGACAACTTTTTTTCAAAATAATATAATTTAATTTGCAGACGTTGTTCCTTCGTGTACTTTACCATGATAAAAATGTTAAGTTTACTGAATAAATTGACAGTGACAGTTCGATGATTAGTGAAAGGGTGCGTTCACAAATTGAATTCAAAGCTGTCAAGTCCTTATTGGAAAACCCTTTATAAAATAACTCAAATGGAAAATTAATAAAACATCGTAAATCGTGCGCAATGTTTAAAGTTGAGAGGACTTAGAGTTCAAGTCAACAAGCAGCATGAAGTCGTGATTACGAATAAGATGTTTTAAGGGAATAGCAGGTGGAAGCCGCAGATGGAGCATGCTATCATGGATACTTTCAAAAATCGTGGTGTCAACAATAACCCTCCGAAGTTTACCAAAAAATATTGATCATAACGCTCTTCGTATGGTCTGCCCGCCAAGCAAGGTAGGAGTAAAAGATAGACAACGAAGTAGTATTTGAGGGTGCTGCGTGACTAACACAGGACTCGGCATGGTTGAACCCACTGAAAGACAAGCATGAAGCTGGCAAGAAAGACCCATAGATTGGAGTGCGAAGGTCGAACCAAAAAGCTTTCTAGGAATCTGCGTAAACGACTGGACCTTCTTCCTTCGCCTCAGATTCGCCCTATATTCTAAACTTCAGCAGATAGGGCCATCAGTTGAAAGGTTGGAGCTAGCATTCTAAACATTTTGGTAACGGATGACAGCAAAGGATATTGCGCTTATTGCTTTGTGGATCGAAACAACAAGATCTTCTTTCACGTTGATAGAAACAGCACCGGACTTGTGAGACTTTTACTCAAAATCAGACAAATTAGAAGAGAGATGGACGCTTTGATCAGGGTTAATATTTCATTACTAGACCAACGGATTGTTACCCCGATTTTAACTTAGGTACTCATTTACAGCTGAGTAGCAATCCCATTCTCGAAAATTACTTGTCGCCAAGCAGATTCAAGAAAATTTCAAAATCAGGTACAGTACTGTCTATTGTATTGTAGATATTGAATGAGGAGTGCAAAGCTGTGGTAAAGGACATTTCAAGTGGAATAGAAGACGAATCTGAAGTTGTGCACGTAAGACTACAAAAGCTTGGACTCATTGCACCCAGACGGAGGACTCCACACTTCATTTGAACTAAACTCGGATCACACACAACTTCGAAAAATATTTGCAAAAGTATTGAGAAGACAATATTTATGTATACGAAGCAAGGAGAGTCTGGCCCCAGGCTTTTCTGCGAGAACTAGTCAGACGATGTTAATTTGATTTTGAATTATTCGAGACAAGGAAGTGTACATCGGGTCAAATTCAACTGCACGCGAGATTGCGCATTGATAAGACAAAAATATTGATGCTGATTGATGTTTTGTGCAAATCATCGGCATATAGCGTAGCAACTTTCATGTTGCTAGATCATTAAAACGAAATAGAAGTTTGAGTAAATCAATTCAATTTAGTGCTTGAGAAAGCGAAAAAGCGGTAATGACACAGCACACAGTTCACTTTTTAGCTACAGATTGTTCTTTAATGTGGCTTTTCTCCCGTTTCGAACTCGATTTATAATTTCTGAGAATCTTTCGATTTAAAGTCCTCGTTTTCAAAGAGCACAAGAACCCACTGCTACAAGATGAAAGGTGAAGCCTAAATTTTTCCTCCTTTTTTTAAGAAAGGAAGATAGGTTCCACCTGTCTGCTACTCTGATCGCACGGATGGTGAGTTAGTATCCTTCCATTTTTCAGGGTGTATGGCTCTCGATCTTCAAAATGAACGAATCTAAGGGTTGTTTTATTTTGAGTCTAAACATGACCGCGTTTAGAAGTCACGTTTATCCAAGTACAGCGTGAATGTCTCATACAGAGGGAAAATCAACAACAATTCACTTTTATTGAGATTTAGCTATTTCTATCCGCAATTAAGATCAAGCTTGAAGCATTTTGGACCTCAGTAGCAAGGTCATAACTCGATTCCTTCAAAATGAATTCAATGAAGTACATGACACTCTACACATAGCAGGGCAGCAACGTCCATGTTCTTGACAAAAATAGGTACTGATCGTGTGATGTGGTTATTTCATTTGTTTGATGAATTTTTATAAGGATAAAAAGGGGATAGTAGGCATGATACACCCTCTGAAAAGTCTATGTCTTCCGATGACGAAACAGCTCCTTCGGACCTAGTCCAACAGAATCCTATAAAAACTGGTCTAACCAGTGAAGGTTTTCCAATTTTCATGTCCTCAAGTACAGCGAATAATCAACAGTCGGGAATATCGTGTTGGGGTTTCACTCCACTGACACCGGAAAACAACTAACATTTAGTCATAATTGCTTATATGGTAGCTTACCATGAAAACTTCAATTAATAAAAAAGGGAGCTCTTTAGCCAAAATAGCATCAAGTTAGATTTCAAAAATAGCAATGCACTGACTGTAACATGTTGTTAGGTGCTCTATGGCACAGAAAGGGACACAATAAAGGGTTGATAGGGAAAGAACACGGTTTTGCTGTATCAAGTAAAGCGGTACTATATTTTTAAAAATTGTAGTTGTCTTCATTGTTTTATGTTTCCTTTAATCAGAGGGGTTTCTGGTGTTTTCTAGATAATTTTGTCTATTAGTAGCTACTAGGATTAGAGTACTTTTTAATTGATTTAAAAAAAAAAAACCAAGGCACACCTATACATTCTTCATTTTGCATGCTCTCCAATTCCATTCAAATTTTTTACAAAGAATAAAATAACGATTCTCTCTCTCTCATTCATGCTTCACATTAACTAAGCAGCAAACTAAGAAAGCCCTAGATACATTATGCGTGTAAAAAAAAATACTTTGCAACAAAAATACAAAAAAAAAATCCAAATGCAATTCATCATCATAACAAGTTTTTAACTCACACCAAACACACAAACAGAAAGAAATGTAAATCAGAACTTAATCGGGATAATAGTAAATAACTTATTCTATAAAAAAATTTACAAAAAAAAAAGAAATTTTGATTCAACGGAACGTTATAATGTTTCTAGGTTGAATTGTACTAGTGGCCAACAAACAGTACAACGCTCGAACAGCTGCAATCCCTCCTCGAATCCTATTCAATTTCTCGAACCCCAACTATCCTATGGAACTTTATCTCCTAACTCACATCCGCACAATACTAACATCAGCAACAACAATAACAATAATAATTTGTATAAGAATCAAAATTATTCATATGGCAATGCTATGATTTCGTATCCTGCCGATACACCAGTTTCGGCGCATGGTGTTGCAATTCCGAATGTTTCACCGGCCCGGGCTTCACCCAAACAACACCAACAACAACAGCAGCAACACCACCACCATCACCACCAGCAACAGCAGCAACAACAAAAACAATCGTTTCAATATATTAAACCTGCACCGCCGCCCTTAATTCCGATGCCCAATAATTTCAATTCGATTAATCAAAATAATAATTTAATTCGTGGTAGTTGTATTGCTAGTACCGATTTAGTTCTGAATCAAGACACCAGTCAATCGTGTTCGTCTTCGAATGCTGCATCGCAGGCACAAATCAATGCGGCCGTTACGAAATTAAAAAATCTCAACGGTCTTTCGGCCTATGTTAAGCCCTCAACGCTTTCATCATTCGTTTCATTACTAACCAACAATAATAATTCCCCGTCCCAAAATATCCGATCCAATAACTATCCTGTATCATTCGATCCAACAAAACCTAGTCCGCCACCCCCCGGTGTCCGTATGGAGAGCGTTATTTTTTCTACTAGTACTATTCCATCTAATAATCCTGCCACTAGAGTGTCCACTACTCCAACAACAATGGAAGTAATCGATTTATCTTCCCCTCGAAGGTCGACTGTCGCTGCTGCTAATGCTGCCCTACAACAACAACAACAACAGCATCAACAACAGCAACAACAACTCCAACATCATCAACAGCAGCAACAACAACAACAACAACAGCATCGTGTGAATTCCATACAAAACGGTCGAAGTGGCCAATCGAATCCATCGGCTGTATCGGCAGCGATGCACCTACAACGACATGCTGCCTCGGCTGCTGTATCCGATGGTCTCGATTCCGGATTGCGAGTTATTCCCGAAATTAATTCAGGATCATCGATCGGACACGTACCGTATAAAGTTCAGAAAGTATTCGTTTTGGAGAATACTATGGTTCCTTGTATCAATTTGAAAGCGTACAATGATTCTGATCCGCTGATGACATTGACTGATTTTCGGGAAAACTTCTTTCCGACTGTTCCGTGGGCGCACTGTAAGCGGCTGATCGAAGCGCTAGGAGTGGAAATGTACAAGGGCAACAGGTTAGTAATACCAATTTTTATTAATTTTTTTTTTTTTTGCTACGTAATAGATTTAATATTGACTTTAAGTATCGCATTTAGTTGGTAAGTGATTGGTTATACAATGTGATTGTGCTTCTTCTGCGATCTTAGATATTTCGATTGTTCGGCTCTTCGCATCTCTAAATGTGGAATTATAGTGAGCGTAATGCTTGCGATTACTCAATTGCGATGCGCGCTGATTCGCTTGCCGCAACCGTCAAAGTCAATAGTCACAAAGAGTAAAATATTTTATTCGTAGTCTGTGACCGTATTGCCTCCTTGCTTTTTGCGCTGACTACAAACTTTTCAAGCGTACAACTTTTTAGTTGGATTGAATTACTTAGTTTTGCATCCATGCGCACACCATTCAAAGTAGTCGGCCGCTAGTTCTTCAAGTATCAAAGCTAACACTAGTGCTTCGAGTAGTTGTCATACGAAAATTCTGTAAAAATGTCTTCACTCAAATTATCGGACTATCTCTCGAGAAATTGTTCAGCCGCAAATTCAGTTGTATTAAAAAATATTAAAAGACATTTTTTACTTGTTAAAATATCAAGTTTGTAAAAAAAACTAAAAGCTATTTTTCACAAGGGTCTCCTTAAAATATCAAGTTTGTAAAAATATTAAAGGTCCTTCAAGTGGTCACCATTTGAGTGGTCGAGGTGTGAGGGGGAGTGTTTTAGAGGAAACATTGTGGTTTCTAGATCTCAGCATCAGTACCGCACTAGGCCAGCGTTATCCAGGAGGAGATGCTAGGTATCCGGGAAGCCTGTCGGTCATTGCAGCAAGACGCCAAGCCAAAGCTTAACGTTGTAATCCTCACTGAGAGCCATGCAACAATCAAGGCCTTAGATTCGGCTATCACCTCCTCTAAACTTGTGAACAGTGCCGTGAGGAGCTATCCTACTTGGGAAGTCAGGTTAAAGTTACCCTCCTTTGAGTCCCAGGCCACAGCCAGATAGCGGGTAACAAGCGGGCAGACGAATTAGCTAGGCTCTGCTCTGCTCTTTAGGGCTCTCTCGTAGAATCTGTTCAGGTTCCACTAAGGACCGTTAATCGCCAAATATCCACCCACTTTCTCACAAACGCGAACTCCAGTTGGAGAGGATTGTCCAACTGCGTCATATCTAGCAGGATATGGACATTCTTCTGCCAGAGAAGAACTGATAAACTCTTGAGCAGGAGCCGTGTGGAGGTCTCCAGAGTAACGGCAGTCAGCACGAGTCACTGGCCGATCAGTGACCACGCGGCCAGACTAGGTATTCACTTTAACGTCAATTACTGCAGCTGTGGGAAGGTAAACAAGAGGGAAACTGCTATCCACCTTCTTTGCGGGTGTCCAGCCCTAGCTAGAGCCAGACTTCGCGTACTAGGCAAACCTTTCTTTAATAACCTTGACGAGATCTCGTAGAACAAGATTGGAGAACTGATCACCTTCCTGAACAGCTCTGGATGGATAACCCATTGGAGCCCCAGGTCTCTGTTAAACAACGTATCCACTTCATAAACCCTTAACGACCAGGTTAAACGAGTTGTATCAGAACGGTGCTAATTGGGCCCTGTTTTTTCGGCAGACGATAGTGATTTAATAGTGCATCCGATTGCTGATATGGCAGAAGGAGGAGAAAACGAGGTCTTCTAAACTCCCTGAAGAGTACTCTAGGATTAATCACGGGACATTTACTAGTTGGGCGAGTACTTCAGAATTAGTCCCATAAGAGATCTCGTTTTAAACTCTCATAGAAGTACTTTCTTAAGAGGTGCAATAAATATCTGATTTGAGGGGACATACTCTTCCAAAAAGGAGGTCAAATGTACATTTGACACCCACCTCCGTATTACGGCCACTTCCTTGTTTTGAAATTCAAGTAGCTTTTGGACAGTCCTCAGTATAGCAAAACTATATTTGATTTTATGAAGAAGCTAACGTTTTCATGAGTTAAACTCGTCATGTCCTTCAAATTTCAAATACTAGATATATCATTTTTAGAATCCTTTTTTTTTTCTTATACTTTTATGAATTTGTTTTAATTGAATTTCTCGTTCACTTTCCAGGAAACAAACGCAAGTTCTGATCGAAAGCGGTAAACATCATTCTGAAAACATTCCATTGATTCAAGTCCGCGACGTAATCAAATATATGCCACAACTTCGCTACATGATGCGTAGCAATCCAACAGGTCAAGAACAGCCTCCAAACAAACGAAACCGAATAAGCTAGGAAACGGGGTGGGGAGTACAGTCCATGTGCTCCCAAAACCAATCTGTTTCTGGTGCATCAACAACATCGCTAACATCTCATCATCAACAACAACAACAACAACAACATCATCAGCAGCAGCAAGATGTGAACAACGCGATAACTGCAAATCTGACGAAGAATTTCAATCATTTGAGCGCATTAATGGACGGCAGTGGTATTGGTATGGGCAGTAGCGGATTGAATGATATAGCATCGATATTAAGTCCGCCACTTACTGCAAACAGCCTCAACAACAACAACAACAACAACAGTACAACCTGCACGAATCCATTTAATACAATGCAATCGACCGGAATGGCGTTCGATTGGCTCGCACCACCAAAAATCACATCGCCAACAAACGTATCTCCAATGGACAAACGAAATTCAAATAGTCAAGGTTTATCGTTATCGACAGCAAGTAGTCTGATGGATAAAAAGAGTCTTTCGTCGTGCCGTTATCAACAAGGTTTGAACGTACAACAACATAGTCCAGCCGGACATTCGTCTACAGCCTCTTCTGTCGTTACAGCCGATAATTTCATGTCGATGTTTAATAGCGGATTAAGTACTGAAACAGTATTGGGACGTGCTGCTGTTGCAGCCGGCTTTGCCGACTCAACAACAACTGCACTACAGCATCATCTTATTGCTGGCGCGCAACAACAACAGCAGCAACAACAACAATCTACACAACATCATATTTCCTCTCTAGGCAATGTCAACAATTCATTGTACAATTCTCATTTTTCAACTCCGACCGTATCAGGATCGGTTGGTAGTAATGCTTCAGCAGTTGCAGCTGCTGCAGCAGCTGCAGCTGCCGCTTCAGTCGGACAATCCTATCATCTTCAAGGACATGGTTTACCGTCTCCAACTATCTATCCACCAACACCGCCGCCATCTGCACCATGGATACATCCCTGGTATACCGGTGATACATTTTAAAAAAAACAACAACAAATCGTAACTTTGGTTTTATCGATTTGTCCTTTTGAACGGAAAGTATTCGACTAAATAATGTCACAATGTTTTAAGCTACATATTTATATAAAAAACAAAATGAATGTATTTGCTTTTTTTCTAATCAAACTGGAAAAAAAATCGTTTAGTTTCAATGAAACCTTCAATAGAATTATTCTTCTGTTTTTTTTTGTAATAAAACAAAACTAACAATAATCTGGATCATGTGCACAGAAACTCCAAATTAAAAAAAAAAATTATATTTTTTTTTTAGTAATTACGCAATGTGAACAAGAAATTTATGGAATTACATAATTTAAAATTAAACTGCATTAAATTAAAAGAGCAATCCTACTTGGACACCAAGCAGTAGATATAAATCATACCTAGAAACAATTTAATATTTAATCTAATCTAATAATAATGAAAATATAACAGATGGACTGATATTACTTTCTTTTTCTTTGTTAGTTCTTAGTACTTTATTTATTGATAGTTTTTAATTAAATATTTCCCATTTTGTATGTATACCTCTTCTGTAAATAAATATTTAATAGTTTATTTTTTTTCTCGGACGTAAGTTAACGTTTAATGAAGTCGGTAATAATCGGAAAGGAACAGGGAGGGGGAAACAAATAGAATAATCGAATATTCAATTCGATTATTATTCAAATGTTGTTTTTTTTTTTGTTATACAGTATTTTTATATATTTTTTTTAACAAATTAAATTTTGTATTATTTGTTGTTACTTTGAATTTGATTCGTTTGATAATTCGAAAAGAAATGGAATTGAAATTCCACAGCCTTTTTATTTTTTCACCCTTCAAAATTTAATAAAATAAAATAATGTTTAAAAAAATTATCGACTTACGTTCATTACGCGCTATCATTCTCATTTACATTCATTCGTCATTGACTCTCTACAGCGGTGTTCGATTTATTGAATACGATTGGATTTCGAAATTATTTATAAAACGTTCTCGTTATTCGATGGGAAACAGAACGCCTAAGAAAATGTTACCATATTAAACAAAATTTACGATATCTTCGAATACCTAAACTGAAAAAAATATTTACGTATAGATAAAAACGTATTTTTTTTAAGAGAAATATGATTAATTATTTATAACGCTCATTGTTTATATATCATTGAATTTTCTTTCTTCGATTTCTTTTTGTTTAAATTTTAGTTTTCTGTTACACAATTTTTTTTCGGGATTTTTCCACAATTCATACATTTGATATAATGACAAAATAAAATAGATAAAATTGATATATAAATATAAATTAGTAATTAATAAATTATAGCAATTATCTATGTATAAATGAAAATCTTAAATATAGTAATGAAAAATCTGTACATACTAAAATTAATAATTTCGTTGAATTGAAAAACTGAACATAAACTGATGTTTAATTTATTAAAGAAATTGATTTTAATGAAAGTCTTAAAAGAATTTTGTTTGTTTTTTAGACTTGTTTGTTTTATACACTTTTTATACTTATAAAAAGGGTGGTTTTATGGTATTTTCATCGCAATTTAATTGCCAGCCAGTTTACGTAGTTTGGTGAACGTTGAAGCTTCTGGCTCCTCGAAGAGTTGATATAAATCATGGTGGTTTCTTATTCGCCAGTACGTTCCCTCCTTATCAGGTCCGACAATTATTCAGAGACCATTTCGGAAGTTCGCGTTAATGTCCACGACTCGCTGCCATTGTTCCTGCGCACACTCTTGGTTTTCATTATTGGAAGTACAGAAAAGGTTTTTTTTCCTAGCATGATCCGTCGTTTGCAATCGTCCGCTTCGTTGCCGTGTTTTGCTAGATTAGCCGCAAGATATATGAAGTTGTCTATACTCCCCAAATTATACTCCGCAATAGTTACATTCTGTCTGATTGGCGTTCTCTTTCATGTTTGCGAAATATTTTTATCTTACTTTCGTTTATGAGTAACCCAACTTCTTTTCCGGTGGCGTCAAGATTAACAAATACCTCTTTGGCACTAAGGAAGGATCATGTGGGGATGTTTGAGCCTATTATGAAACTCGACTCGACCAAAAAAACTTACATTCTGGAATTACGAAAAGAGTAAAAACTACTACGTATTACAGGTATGCCTCCTACAACCCGGTTGATACGTTTCTAGAAAATACCGCGTTGTTGGAGATAAGAAAATATAAAAACCGGAGTTCGGTTCTAAAAGATGAATTTTCTTTTTTTGTTTATTATTTTTTTTAATAAAAATAAGCATTGTTGAAGATTTCTTTTATTTTAATAAAAATAAGCATTGTTGAAGATTTCTTTTATTTTAATAAAAATAAGCATTGTTGGAGATTTATTTTAAAAATGTTGGCTCTCTCCGTTAAAGGATCATTCTCAATTAAATAGCATTCCAACTACTTCGCTATATTTAAACCTCTTTCAATACCTTTTAGGGTAACATTTTGGGATATTTATTCGCTGTTGCAGCATCCTACATGCTAGCAAGGAATTGATGACTGGTTTCATCAGTTGAACACTGACCCACCCATTTAAATATTTTAAGTGCCTTTCGTTTAATTATACGTTTATCTAAAGGTAATCATTTTGTGGTCATTTTCCAATTTTTTTCATTGTGTTAGGTCTCTTGGCAAGTACAGACGATGCGGATACGACGAAACCTCTAATGTTGTCTTCAGCTTGCTTAATAGTTTGTATTGACGATTCGTTACGATTAAAATGTCTAGCAAACATCAGCTATACTTGATTTGGTAGCTGAACAGGCACGGTTGGCAGGTCTTCAAGAGTCACAAAAATGCGTTGCAGGAAGACTTGCAAATTATCTGAACCGCGTTGTAGTGAAACCGCGCTCAGAAGTACTTAAACCGCGTTGTAACGAAACCTCGTTGGAAAAGTACCGCGTTGTAGGAGGCTTACCTACTAAGTTTACATGGAGGATTGAATCCGGATTGAATAGGACCGATAGAATTTTTATAGCTCATGGCGGCCATATTGAAATTTAAAAATTTGAGATCTGCTGTCCAATTGTCACCAGTAAGGTTTGCCATTTCATCATGAATCGTTTCACGTTGTCCCAGCGTTTGGAAATTATTCAAATATTCTATCAAAATTTGATAAGTTTTGTTGCTACTCTAAGAGCATTTCGTGTAAAATATGTTCGTCATTATGCTCCTTCTAAAAGAATGGTGAGCGCTATCGTGGCATGCTGACTGATTTTTTCTTTTCCCAAATTGACGAAAAAGGACGATATTCATTTTCAACAAGACAGCGCAACTTGCCATACAGCGGGCGTTACGATGCGTGAACAATTTAGTGAATCGGCTATCTCACGAAATGGCCAAGAAGATCTTGTAATTTAACACCACATGTTAAACACCAATAAACCCAAAGCCAATATTCGCAGATCGCAGCACCATAGCGACCATACTATCCGAAATACTGCACAGAGTCATCGAAAATTGGCGTCACCGGATCAATCAGTGCAAAAAAGTCATAGTGGTAATTTAAACAACATTATATTTAAATGGCATAACACGTAGGACCATCTAATAAAACCATTCCGCAACATTTTTGATCGAATTTACTGTGTTTTACTTCAATTTTAAATCCTATCGTTCTTGTTGGTAGACCCTATATATCTACAATAATTGCAATATCGGCAATATTACAAAGCTCGATAGTTAAATGCTTAGTCTTTGTTTTTGAAACCGGAGATGCATCTTGTATAGGCTTCATAAAAATCTGGGTGGTCGATAAGATTTTTGTGTTTATGCTTCGTTATCTTGTTTATGCTTCGTTATCTTGTTTATGCTTCGTTATCTTTAGGAAGCGAATTTAGTCCAAACGCTAATTTACCAACGGTTCGCTTTTGGAGTTCACTAGTGAAGAAAATATTCACTTAAAAGGTCCATCGGTGAACGTCAAGCGAACCTTTTAGTTTGCTGGGCTGGAATAGGTGAAGAGTCCCTCAAGATCAGAAATGCGATCCACGTATCCGATACACTCTGCAACTGTGGAGTCCAGGGGAATGAGTTAGCTGATGAACTCGCTAAAGCAGAATTTATCCTAAGCTCACTAGTGGCGGACCAGCTCGTTGCTCTTCCCACATAACTAGTGGTATATGCTACAGTTACATATCCACAACACAGCGAGAGGACGAATACCAGAAAATTTCACCACGAGACCCAACAAACAACATCGCGATATTTTCGACGCGAAACATTTTACACGATTCATTAGCCATCCAGCAGTTCTCCGCTTGTAATTCCCAGCAACGGGTCTGCAAGTGATTGACTTGCAAACTACTTTAAGTGAAACTACAGGAAGGTTCGATTGTGGTTCACCACCAGACCTCTGAAATTGGCAAATTGGAAAAGAATACAATTTCCTTAACATACCTTTAATTTTCAGAAATTTCAATTTTAAGCTTTTAACTCACTGCACTTCACGTGTGACACTAACAAAATTCGTAACACATATGGCAAATTCTGTTTCTGCGCCGAATAGCAGTATTTTCCTATTAAGGTAGAAATAACACAAAAAATGTTCATCTTTCGCGGATTTACATTCGTTTACAATGGATTTCTTGTACGCTTTGTAAACGGCTGAAATAGTCTTCACGTTTTGCGGACCTATTATACATTTTTAGTGAATGAACGGTGGTCTATATTTTGACCATACATCACTGTCTTCGAATATATTCGCTTGTACTGGAGATTACAAAAGTGGAACAGACGATGATATATTCTGTCTCTTTCTATGAATATTCGAAAACCTTCGCTTTTCGCGGATCTTCGTGGTTTGCTGGGACAAATTTCGACTATGTCTGCAATTCATAGATAGACGTTGTGTTCCTCCACTTCCCTCAAAGTCCCTGCGCGCCACCAAAAACCAACTGAAGCCAGAACTGACGCTTACTGACCATTTGAAGTGCCTTCTTTTCCCGGGCGAATAACCTGCAGAAACAGTGAAACTAATTGACCACAGAGATCAAGCGATTTGACTCCGTTGAACTTCTTTCTTTGAGGTTATCTCAGAATAAAAAGAGAAAATGTAGTGCCATAAGGCCCAATATATGTTTCTAATGAAGTGGGGTGCAATTCAAAATTATAAATTCATTTTTTGTTATTACTTTCAACACTTACGCTTTTCTAAGCTGTAAAAGCAGTTTTGCGCAAGGTTTTCACACTTCTACTACTACTAAATTTTTTTTGCAGGGTTTTAATTGGTTTAAAGCCGGACCCCCTCGCAGAGTTTTAGAGCTACAAGCCTTCTGACACATTCGGACATCCGGCGAATTTTCCTCCTTTTTGAAGTCCTAAGTTACTAAGCTAGAATTACACTGTTTGACCAAGTGGTAAAATTGCAGTAATAAGAAATGGGAAATCGCGAATTTGACCGAACGGATACTGTGAGATTGAAATGCACTAATTCACAATTCTTAAGCTAGTATTACACTGTATGACCACGCTGTCAAATTGCAGTAGTAAGCAATGCAAAATAGTGAATTTGACCAAATGAATACTGTGTGGTTTATTTGTATTCGCCTACTTCGCTTTGCATATTACTGCAATTTGACCACTTGGTCAAACAGTGTAATACAAGCTTTATTATAGAAATTTTACTACTTGGTCAAACAGTGTAATAACGTACTAGCTTTAGTCCTAAGACGAAAATATCTCGTGGAAGACAAGGATGTTTTCGCGCCTTCTAATGCTTCATTTAGAAATGGTTTGTTTTCAGTGTTAAAGATATTCTGAACGAACACTGCTCCAAGGCTTCTGCTGAAGCAGAAAGAAGGATCAAATTGGTTTCAGATATCCGTAGAAATTTTTTGAACAGTGATTATCTGAGGGTGATCAGTAACGTCAGCAAGGCGTTGATGGAAGTGGTATCGAAAAATTAGAATTTCCTACCGCTGGAGCTCTCTTCCCCTCAGTTTTTTGATATAGATACATTTAAAATAGCGTCTGACAATTCATATATATATAATTCTAAGATTCAACTTTCTAGCATAATCCCTTCCGAGCAATAGTAAAAATTTTAATGTTTTTTCATAACACGTGAAATATTAGGTGTGTTTTTTCAACTAGATCAGATCACAATTGAAAAAAACGATGCGGATCATCCTAAAAGCTAATTGAGCAGGGTAAACAATCCTGTTGGTAAATGCCTTAGATAAATTGTCAGCAGGAAAAGTTTCGTATACTATACGATGAACTATATAAAGGACCTATAACATCCATGTATGATATTTGGCTACAAGATATAAAAAACTACCTCATATCTGTGCCAATCGAACCAACCTGTTCTACCGGGTGCAAATGATGCTGAGTTTCAGAGTGCCATCTCTGAAAATGCTGAAACAGTGACAATTTAAATAAGCTGATCCAACTTTGATCCCATTTTGATTTTGGATCATCTCTTTGTTGTTGTTTTCAATTTAAAACGAATGTAAAACGATCTTGATCCACTTGAAAAAAACACACTTATTATAATTGGAACTAGGTGATTAGCTAATTTAAAAAAATAATTAAAGCTAATAGCCTTGCTGTTTAAGTTAGTTCACTTCATAAAAACCGTAAAAGTTTAGTTCAGTTTCTCATCAATCTATCCATAGTCGAGCTAAATGTTTTTTCTCAAATTATCGGAGTTTAAATTGTTAAGTACATTGTTTACAATATACATTTTCAAGAAAAATACGTCCAGATCAATGTAAGTATGTATGTTACTTCGTATATTTAATGAAGGAACATGACTTAATTGATTTAATTTTTCCATCTGTTTTGAGCTGATAACGTTTCACTTTGTAAGCACATCATTATTTAAATTAATGATTGGCATACAGACTCTGTCATAAATGAGTACCCAAGTTTTTTGTTTTCAAATAGCTTGGTAAATGCTTTCAGTAGACGTGTAACAGATATAGCTTTATATATTTTGTTTGGCTCCTCTGTGACGTTCACCAACCCTGAATTAAATCCGACATCTCAAAGATTATATTTTTTCACAAGAATATATACAGGAATAAAGTTTCCACTTTCTAGCATCAACCGTTCTCGAGGTAATGAAAAACACTTTTTCTTGTACGCCACAGTACTTCTTAACTTATGCATTTCAAAAACATTGCTAGATATAATATTTTTTGATTTCAGCAGCTCCCAGAAACTTTTCATTCACATTGCAATCACAAAAACTCGTAATATTATTTAAAATTATATTATCAATATAAAAATCATCAAATGTATTTCTCTTGCAACCATTTGAAATCTAACTGAATATTTAGACAAAATTGAATTTAAGGTGGATAGTTAGTTATATACCCTTTGACTCTTTCGTGTGTTTTATTACACTGTATTTTAATTCTTTACTTCAATAGATGGCCAAAATATTTTCTTAGCATTTTAACTTTTTCATAAGCACCCACAATAGTACACACATTCATAATGAACAAAATTCATTAGCCACGTTGTCAGGTTGCTCCACAGATGGGGTGCATACAAATAAAATATGCTTACATTTAATTAATTGGAGGCTCTAAGCTACTTTTTAAACAAATAAAGAAGACACTTTTGTTTCAGTAGAAAAAAGTAGGACAAAATTCTGACGAATATTTGCTTGATGAACATAGAATTAGGCTATGCTTCTTTTTTGACGATCTCTGTACTTCAGTATGTTTCAATTAGATAATGGCAGTTTAAAGATTAAAAGGTCTAGACTAGCGCAATGCTTCGATTCCATTTGCAATCCAGTTCTCGAGTTATTTTTAAATGGTGAATTATGTAAGTTAGAAGACCACAGATTTAATATGAAAGTATTTTATAAGTTTCTATGAAAGTTACTACTAAAATTTGCGTTAATTTTTTTTTTAAATTTAAATTTGTGACAGTGCAAAAACAAAATAATTAATAAAAGAATAAATAAAATTGGTAATTTGAATTTTAGAGATGCTAGTTTATTTACCTGTGTGGAAATCTAAAAAAAAAAACCTATACTGGAAGTTTAAGGACTAGTATTCGGTGAAGCAAACATCCAAATGAATAAAAAAGTAATTAAGAAATCAAAGAAATAAAATAATAAATAATTTAAATCTGAGAAAAAATATTTGAAATAAAATGGAAATTGAGTAAATAAAATAAAGAAGATAAAAATACCATAAACAAACAATAAATGTTATACTTTACAGAAACAAATAATATAAGATTAACAAATGGAAAACTAAAGAAAAAACAGATAAAAAGAGACCTAAAGAAAAGAAAAAAGTTAAAGCTTGAACAGGTGTAAAAATAAATACATCAGTACTAAAAGTGGCACAAAAAACAATGTTAAGAGAACAGAGATGAAAGAGAAAAATTGAGAGATGAAAAGAGAAATTGGAAAGAAATGGATAAAATATGTGAAGATTGCATTTCTTAAAAACAGGAAAAATATCACAAACCAAAGGGGATTAATTAACTAAAACAAAACATATAGCATGTAATAAATACAATAAAGCTAATAAAAAATTAATAAAATAAAAGTAAATAAAAGGAGCTAACATACAAATAAATAAATTTTTTTTTAAATAATTATTAGCAGTTAACTGTTAAAAAATTTAACAAAATAGAAACCAGTTAATAAGTACTTAAAACTAAAATAAAAAAATAGTCAAAAGTTTGGGCATAACTTTGCTCATTTTTGGGAAAAAATATTAATTTCGATTTTCGGTCATAGTGTGGGACGCGGTCAAAGTTGAAACATGTACTCGTGACATTTATTTTGAGGCTTGGGTGTTTTTTGACAATATAATTCTGTTGAATTGTAGAAGAACTCTTCCGCTGTGCAACTTAAGACATTCATAAGTGGTTCTTCATACTCAAATTGCTATAAGTTGAAATGAAACAGGAGTAAAAGTAAACAGCAAATAAAAAGAATCGAATAGTTTTATAAAAACCTATGCAACTAAAGATCAATTTCATATCTCTGAGAGATATGGCGGAATTCGTGAAAATCCTCATACCATCTTAGGGGTTGAATATCAAAAAAACCTGAAAATGGTTTTTAGTTATTTATCTTTTATCTGTTATTCTAGTTATTTATCCCATCCCACAAGACCTAATTGATTAAAAAAGGTAAACAAAATTAAACAAAATTAAAAAGAATAAACGGAAGATACGGGAAAATTAGTTGAATAGTAGGCTTTATCTGAATAGACACCTATTTATAAAATTAATTAATTAATTTTTGTACAATATTCAGCTGCCCACTTTCAACATGAAAACATCGTTACTAATGTGCGCAACATGTGTTGTATTTGTTGCCTGTTCTTCAAAACTCTTAAAGAATCAGTCACGATTCGATAACTATCGACTCTATAGGATCCTTCTCGAAACCGAGAAACAGGTTGACGTCTTCAAGGCAATCGAAAAACGCAGCGATAGCTTCCAATTTTACGGAAATCCAAGGAAAACTGGCCAAAAGATAAACGTTTTAATCGCAGCTCATAAGATTGCAGAGATGACTGATCTTTTGGAAACGTTCGGAGTAGAGCATGAAATATTAGTAAGTTGTTTGAATAGTGATGCGGTTGATCTAAAACAGTTGCCTTGAATTTCAGACCTACAATCTTCAAGAAAAGATCGACGCCGAAGAAAAGTTCATCATGCCGAAGAACTCGTCGCCGGACAAATTCAACTGGGATAACTTCTTTCAGCTGGATTCAATCTATGCCTGGATGGATAAACTGGCAGAAGATTACGATCATGTTTCAGTCATTAATATGGGTGTTAGTCACGAAGGTAATCCGATCAAAGGCATAAGGATTGGCAATAATCCGAACAATACGGCAGTTTTTATTGAAAGTGGCATTCATGCGCGTGAATGGATAGCACCAGCCACGGCTACTTTTATCATCAATGAGCTCCTTACATCGAACAACGAAACTGTTAAAAAATACTCAACCAATTTCAATTGGTTCATATTTCCGGTACTCAATGTCGACGGATACCTCTATACTTTCTCCAGTGATCGGATGTGGCGAAAGAATCGTAACCTATTCGGATCCTGTCGCGGAGTAGATTTAAATCGAAATTTTCCATACCGTTGGAATGAGACCGGATCGAGTCCAGATCCTTGCCAGTATGACTATGCTGGCCCGGCATCTAGTAGCGAAGCTGAATCTCAACGTCTTACAACTTTCCTGAACGAGAACGTCCAAAGCAACCGAATAAAGACCTACATTGCACTCCACTCATACTCACAGCTCATCATGTTTCCATACGGAACTCCCGAAAAAGTGGACAATTTCGATGATCTAAAAGCGATTGGCTTGAAAGCGGCCGATGCTATTGAGAATATTTCGGGACGAAAATATCTCAGTGGAAGTATTTATGATACTATTTATCCGTCTAGTGGATGCAGCCAGGATTGGGCACATGCTATAGCAAAAATTCCAATCACTTTTACATTTGAACTTCGCGGAGCTCCGGATAGCAATACCCTTTTCATACTACCGGCAGACGAAATTAAACCAACTGCACAGGAAATATTTGCAGCTGTAATCGCTATTTTACGGGAAGCTGAGAGTTTGGGATATTATGATAGTGAGAAGCATTAAAGAATTTGTTTTTGTTTTATAATAAATACTCTAGAAGTTTTTTTTACATTACAACTTGATTCTAACCTTTGAGCTCTCCACATATCATTTCAGGACTCCCTTCCACTTCCGTATCTAGCCACTAAAGCTGTCCATTTTCCACTTTACAGTGGCTCACTTATCTCGAATCGTTAACAATTCGTCTAAACTTCGATACAAGTGAATATATAAGGAGTTCACATATTGAGTTAAGATAACATCGAATATAAGTGCCAAGTCACACTGGAGTGATCGAGAACCTTGGTATGGTCCTCTGCTCTTCTCAACTAATCTAATTAGTGCTTGCACTGTTCATAAAATTTTATTGCTGCGCTTCATTTTTAGCATAGGTACCTTTGCTTCGTGTTTCGCCGGTGTGTATTATCGCTGTCTGCAATGATCTACGTCCCTAGGTAAGAACACAGGAAAAAAAATTAGCTCAACAATTTCAAATATTTTTGAGGTAATATTTGCAAATATCGTTACCCATTTTTCATTATACAATGGAGTATCAAGGGAAAAATGATTAACTGGTTTAAGGAAAAACTAGTAGGATTCTAAAAACAGTTTAACCTTTGTTTGACAGGAGTATGAAGGTCGCTTTTAATACAGTGGCTCTCAATTACATTAGCGCGCATGCCCGATTCGGGCTGTCGCGCCATTGATGATGATGCATGTGGAAAGGGTACATTCGCGTCAGTGCGCGTATGAATGAAATCGAGATGCGCGTACATTTGTCTCGCTGGCATTGTTTGGATGCGTTTTAATAAAATGTGCTTACAGAACAAAGAGATGTGCTTGTAGCATATGCGTACCGTTTCCACATGCGACTAGACATTCGCTCTCAAGGCACATGAAGACGCATGTGGAAATGCGGCATTAATTTATTTTTATGCCGAAAAGACGAAATTCGTGAAAAAGGAAAGAAGTATAATTTTTGCTTTGTAATCTCTTCTAATTTTGACTTCAAGCTCCTTCACTCCTCTTTCTTCCTCAGTGGTTTCCTGAGTGTAACTACTTGCAAAATTTGATTATTTTTTGAGATTTAAATTGCATTTTTTGAAACATTGCTACTTCACTACCGTGCACTGCCATCCCCATCAAAAATTGTACATTTATCATACTACTGTGGCGAGTATTGTACTGTAGTCAACGTTTCGCCACTGTCGTTTTTAAATAAATAAAAAGGAAACCATCGCAGACTACTTTTTTTTATTACAATTTATGGAAACAATTTTCATTTATGTGTAGCTACAATAACTCTAAAAATTATTCAGACACTAGAAGCAAGATTGTATGGAAGTTAAGCATCAACGCGAATCAAGGATGATATAAAGTAGCTCATATTTCAAGTTAGATACCTGCCTTTTTTCAAATAATGTTTTCCGATTGTTAAGCCTATCTGCATAATATTTTGCAACAAAATCGAAAATTGCACACATTTCCTCCCACCAATTTTTTACACGTATACCTAGATAAAACGATAAAAAATTCGTTCCGCTCTGTGCAATGCAGAGACAGATATCTTATTTAAAATTAAATTAATTGTTGAAAATTTTGTATGAATAAATTTTTATTTTTTCAGAAAGTAAATACGTCTACATACTATGTCGATTCTTTTGTGAGAAATAATTGTAAGTCTAGACGAGAAGATTATGTTAATTCGACACGTAAGTTAGTCACCTTTAGATCTCTCACCTGCAAGTAGGTTCGTTAAGTGCATTCATTCAGTAGTATTGGAATTTATTTCTAGTCTTAATTTTCCATCATTGTGAATCTTTGTTTTATACTATTTATTAGCACTAACCTGGAGTATCTTTTTTTCGAAAATTGTGTTTCCATAAAAGATTTACATAGTTCTTTTTCTGTTTTGTGTTTTTTATTGAAATTGAAAAGAAAGTTCCTCAAACAATTCAACGTATAGAATCGATAGAATTTGAATTTGTTTCAAATGTTTTGATATAATACATATTTATAATAATTCATAATTCATATAATATTATAATTTGACACCAACATTTTTAATTGGTTCTACGAAAATGTAAATTGAAACGAATTTGCGTATAATTCCATAAATTTGTTTTGTTCTAATTCTGAAAATAGTGAAACTTGTGTAATAAAACAATTGAAACTTTATTAGATAATATTCACAGGCGTACACACATACGTTCCGAAGATAACAAATCCATTACTTTCGTTGAAGAAATAGAAAAGTTTTAAGAATTTGTACAAATGGGTCTTAGAATTTTATGGAGAACTAATCTAAGCAAAATCCCAACTAATTTCTTAGTTCCGGAAGGATGTTTTTTCTTGAGCCTGTATAACCTTGTATGACACTATGTCAAATATTTGACTACTATCGCTGCCAAATACAGTCAGATTGTGCGTAATCGAAAAATTCTCATTTACCACATTGTTGTATCTGCTCTACACAAGGTCTATTCTGCCGAAAAACAATAAAATTACCTTTTTGTAAATTTTTCGTTTTGAAATATTTGTCAGAATCAGGTCCGTGCGCACGGGGGGTTTTGGGGGTTGAAACCCATACCACCCCCCCCCCCCCCCCCCCCCATTGGCCTATTTTCATAGGGAAGTGAGGACCTTTTTTTTTTTTTAGGTCATCACATTTAGTATGGGGGAAGTTGATACCCCCCCCCCCCCCCCCATCATACTTTCCTGCGCACGGGCCTGGTCAGAATGGCATACAAACTTCAATGAATGTATGACTGTATGAAGTACATACATATTACACTCCGGCAAGAAAAGTGACATAGCTCAAAAAATATTTATTTAGAAGTTATGTCAGTTATAAGTAGGTATTATGTTCCTTAACTTGCACGAAAAACGTCTCATCTCTAACTCGCAAATTAATGAAAAAAAATAATAAGAATAATGAAGCTAGAAACATGACATAACTGAGAGACCTAACCTATTTTTACCTGGAGCGCCAAATAATCTAGAAGAACTAATTTGCAGATAGTATTATTCTATAGAAAAATTTGAAAAATTCTTATCCCCTCCACTTTCATGCTCCACCGCTCCCTTAAAAAATTGCCGTTAACGGTTTAGGTGATATGGATTTTAGGATGTGTGTCGTTTCAACCGCAATATTCCCTCCCCCTTACACTCCCCTTCACTCATTTTACCTTTTTTTTGCAAATGGGTCAACTATCGAGGCTCTATATAAATTCCAAGTTTCAGCTTCGTAGCATAAGCGGTTGCTGAGATCTAGAAATAAAAATTTTCCGTCTAAAATGCTTCCCCCAACTCCCCCCTCACAGCCCTTCCCACAAAAAGAGGGCACTTTGAGGGGTGTACTCTGTCTATTGAGAAAAAAAACTCAATTTAATAGCTCATCAGGCTTGGGAACAATGTATAAGTCCTCAAACAATTTTGGGTACGGTGGACGGCGCGTGACGGCCCATAGATGGACTGGATTTTTTTTTTGGTTTTTTGGTTTTTTGGTGTTTATTAGACAACATGTAAAAAAAATTGTTCAGGGTAAAATTTTTTTTTTAAAAAATCGATAACAATAGCTACTTTATTATTTCTGATATTGTGTCATTTTCACACCAAAAAAATTTGAACTTAATATAGTAATGGGTTTGCGAGCTACGAACCTTTAAACGCAACAGAAGGACATTTTTCTACTAGTCTTAAACTAAGAAGACATTGAAAAATAAGATTCGCAAAAAAACTAACTATAGTTTATATTGTAGTTTTATAGTTTATAGTAGGTACAACTGTAGTTTATACTATAGTTTATAATTTTACAATTTCATAAGAAATCTAACAAAAAGAAACCCTAGATCCCAAAAAGACTAAAATTTAATTATTTTATGAATTAATATCAAAAAATGCAGTTTTCATTTTGAATAAAATTTCGCTCTAAGGATTCCCAGAAGAAATTAGATAATTCCGTAACTTAATTGTTGCAGTTTAATTTGTTTGGTTTTTTATCTCACAATTAAATGATTAATTCTTTTAATTTGTAAATTTCTGTTTTGATTATATTCGAATCAAATTCATACTTTGTTTCATTTTCAATGTATTCATGATATAAAAATGCATTTGTGTCATATGTATGTATTTTTTGAAGATAACTGTACCAATAATTTTGTTAGTCTGATTATTGTTGCTTATTTCATTCTTCACATGTTCTTATATAAATAATTTTTTCTGGTACGGACAATCCTTGCGAGTCTCTAGCATTTTTTTTTGCCACAAAGCAGAAAAATTCAGAAGTACCACCACCACTTCCAACGTATCAACACATTTGAAATTCACGTAAATTTGAGCCGTAAGTAAATAATAAAATAGTATCTAAGGACTTCTATTTCATTCTACAAAGCGTTAATGGAAACTTTTGAATTGTACTCCTTCCAATCCTTAGTAAGTTAGAGAGATGGGTCTTCGTGGGCGGTATAGAGTTAATAACAGTGGCTCTCGAAATTCTTCGGACACTTAAGCATTTGGCTTAATGAGAACGAGGAACAGTATAAAGAAGCCAATACTTTATCAAAAATAAATAGAGTGTTTTCGAACCAACATCCCGGGAAATAGGAAAACCTCTTCAATTTTATTAATAAGATTTCACATCATTTTTTTATGTTACAATTTTTTAAAATTTCCCGCAGAATTCATTTAAAATGAAGACGTTATTTTTGATATGTGCAAATTTTGTTATCATTTTGGGCATATATCCGTCGACAGTAATGGAAAATCGATCGCGTTTTGATAACTATCGGATCTACCGCGTTTATACGGATACCGAAGAACAAGTTAAGGCTCTCCAAGACGTTGACAGGCAAAGTGATAGCTTCAAGTTTTATGGGAACACCAGAAAGCCAGGACATGAAGTACACATTTTGGTGCCAGCTCATATGATAGCTGTGATGTCTGACCTCTTGGAAACGTTTAAGATGAAACACGACGTTTTGGTAGGTTTAGCGGCAATTGGTACCATGTTAGCACTAACAGTATCTTTTCTATACGCAGATTTATAATCTACAAGAAAAAATTGACACAGAAGATAGGTCGGTTATGCCCAAGGGAACAACAGCCGAAAATTTCGATTGGGATCACTACTTCCAACTGGACACTATCTACGCATGGATGGATAAAATGGCGGAGGACTTCGAACAAGTTTCTGTTCTTAATATGGGCAATAGTCACCAAGGTAATCCAATCAAGGGCTTAAGGATCGGCAGTAATCCGAACAATACGGCAGTTTTCATTGAAAGTGGAATTCACGCGCGTGAATGGATAGCACCAGCTACGGCCACCTTCATCATCAACGAGCTGCTCACATCGAACGACGAAACAATTAAGAAATACGCAACGAACTTCAACTGGATTATATTTCCGGTAATCAACGTTGATGGATACCTCTACACCTTCTCAGGTGACCGGATGTGGCGAAAGAATCGCAACGTATTCGGAACCTGTCGAGGAGTGGATTTAAATCGAAACTTCGCGTACCATTGGAACAGTACAGGATCCGGTTCGGAACAGTGTAAATACAATTATGCCGGACCGTCGGCAGATAGCGAAGCAGAGACGCAACGTCTTACTGCTTTTCTTCGATCACATGTCGTTACCGATCGTATTAAGACTTACATTGCGCTTCACTCGTACTCGCAGCTCATTATGTTTCCGTATGGCAGTGCCGAAAAGGCTCACAATTTCGATGACTTGAAAGCGATTGGATTGAAAGCTGCCGAAACAATTGAGCAAGTTTCGGGACGAAAATACCGTAGCGGAAGTATGCATGAATCCCTGTATCCGATAAGTGGATGCAGTCAAGATTGGGTTCATTCTGTTTTGAAAATCCCGATTGCTTTTACCTTTGAACTGCGTGGACCGCAGACCAGTACATCTCTTTTCATACTGCCCAGCGACGAAATTAAGGCAACTGGCGAAGAGGCTTTTGCAGCTGTTATAACGATTTTAAGGGAAGCAAATAGTTTGGGGTATTATTGAAAATCGGGCATGTAGAAGGATTCGTTTTTAGAGTATAGAGATCAAAAACTCCCAAAAAAAAATTTAAATGTGTTTACTTGTTGCCAGTACTGTATGCTACTATGACAAATATTTGAGATAGTGTAACTGCCAAATTGCTTTATCCACATTTTTTTAATTGTTCAACAGAGGGTCTTTTCCGTCAAAAGTTTGAATTTTTCGTAAAATTTTTTTTTGTCAAATATTTGACAACATGGCATACAGATCCCATATAATGTATGTAGGTTGGTCGACGTTATTGGTTCCAACGTAGCAATGTTTGTTATTTGATACGGCCCAAGCTTTACGTGAATCTTGATCCAATGGTACGTAGTAGGTACTTTAAAATGTTCAGCCATTTTCAGTTATTTCCATAAAGACGCCCTTAGTGGCAGTAAGAAAAGACACTTGCTTCCACACCATTAAATGATTTGAAGTTGTTTTACCGAAAGGTCAAAACGGCAGAAATCTATCACTCTGAGAACGGAACGTTTTCTTCGGTGCACATTTCATCTGACTGGGTCAGATCGTCGAGTTGATTGTTCGGGGCATTCGTGCACGTATTTACGCTATATATTTCGCCTTGCCTGTGTGTTTAGCGTGCTCCCGCTCGTGATCCGTTCGTCGTACGAAAAACTGGTGTCCACAAAACACAAGCGGTTCTTGAGATCTAGAAACCTAAATTTTTCGTCTAAAACGCTTACCCCGCCTTCCCCCTTACACCTCCTCCCCTGAAAATAATGTCAATTCAAGGGGTCTACCAAGTCTATTCTTAGAAAAAAGTTTAATTTAATAGCTCCACTGGTTTGAGAGCTACGAGCCTTCAAAGATTTTGGGGCGGTCGACGTACGGGGTACGGCGTACGGGGTACGGCGTACAGACGGAGTGAAAATTTTTATTGCTTTTTTCGCGTCTACTAGTCATGAAACGTGGAAAAAAAAATTTTGAGGGCAGCAAATTTTTTTTTTTAAAAATCGATAACAATACTGTATTATAAATAATACAGTAATATTAAAATAATAAAGTAAAATTGACTAATGGAGTCAGTTCTTGTTTTGCAGTGCCATCACAGCTATGATTTATATCTGACCGATCCATGATTTTATTAACGACATGCACCATCAACCAGTATAAAATATCAAGCCTGACATTTTGGTCGGACTCTTACCATACTTATCATACGTACGTCATAGCTTGCGAGTCCTTCATGAATCACACCTTATTGATACAGTCAAGTTCCAGATCTGATCTTTTAAAACCCATGGATGTACATATGTATGTAGGAATCGAATCCGGTGTTGAATGTTTTTGGATTGACGCGCGTAACCACAGAAGACCTGTCATTTTCATTTCCCTATGTGCAACTTAACTTACTGTGGATTAACTAAGTTACCGCAACGTACATTCGGTTGGCGGAACACACATCCGGTTATCACAACTTAAAAATACCGTAAAATGTTTGTGACGATCAACATTCTATTGGACTTTTCGGAAATGAGGTCTGATTTTGGTGTATCAAAATCAGACCTTTCAACTTTTCCATCAGTAAGGTATGAATCATATGATACACATAACATATATTCAAACTCATAGCTTTCATTTGGGACTAACGAATAGGCCAAACTCAGGTGTGATTATTGTGACTGAAATCAGGTCTTAAGACTTTGCCTAGATCATGAAATATATCATACGCATATGGTGAAAAATCAGACCATATATTTCGCACTTATCGATAGTAGTGATGGAAAGCATACCGTTTAATTTTTCATCCAAACTTGTGTGATTCATATCATAAATGTCTAGCGAACGTCGTACCTTGCGATTTGGGCCTTTCGATAAGCAGAAATCAGGTCTGATTTTGGTATAGTTTTTAATGTAACTATTTTCTCTGTAGAGCATTAAGTAAGAGAGGTCCTGACTGCTTGAAACAATCCCTTTTGAAAATTTTCCTTAAGTTTTCAAGTCCTTGACCAAAACAAAAAATGTCACTAACATCCACTTAACATTTGCATCTTTTTGTGTTCAACGAGACAGGTGCACTTCATGCTTTACATTCTTTCACCGTTATTAAGCGTACTAAACACAGAACAAAAGCTTCACAGTTCACCACCCTTTCAAAATGTACTCCCCGAACTTTTTCGTTCAGTTAACCGACCTCCTGTTGAACTTCTCATCCAATATCCGAACTAATTCCCATTTCACTTTCAACAAGTGTTCGAAGGATATTCGGCGGAAGCTTTTCTCTGCAAATCAAAAGCTTTTTCGTCAAAAAGCTGCTTTTTGTGAATGTATGAGTGCCGCGATAAAGGTATGGAGTCCGTTTTTTTGACAATTCGTTGCCCGAAAAGGGCGCATGCGAAAGGATTTGGAACTTGTGGATGTTGGACATGATGGGGTGGTTGAAACGGGATCGGGTCGGTTCGACAGGGGGGGGGGGGGGGGTTTGTGGACCGCGACATGAATGAATGTGTAGTCTTCGTATGCGGGACGCAATGAATTGTCCGGGGGAGGATGGTCTTTGATAGGGGTGGAAGTCATCACACAGGACGATATGGGGGTTGATGAATTTGTGGGAATTTCCTGACATGGAAGAGAAGTCATGTACCATGTACTGGAGGATAGAAACGAAATGTCATTTTCGGCATTTTGACGGTACGAGAAGCGGAACGTAACGTCGAAGAGCTTTCGTAGATTATAAGGTTTTCGGTACCGACCGACAGACAAGGAAATTTTCCTCCGAACTCGGCGAACTTTTCCCGACAATGTTTCTACTTTTCGCGAACGAAAATCGACCGAAATTCGCCGGAAAAGTGCTAATTGTCGATCGGCACGTTGTTTAAGTGATGTTCGGGTGTAGTGTTTCCAGTGTGAGTTTTTTTTCCGGCAGGCTAATCGAATGAAAAAGTTTTTTCCGAGGAAAAGGAAAAATTTCTTTTTTTACGCGATATAGTCCTAGTGTTGTTGTTGTTGTTGTCCTCGTCATCGTGGTGGATAGATAGTGGTGTGGTGTGCGAAGGATTCTCGGTACGGTTAGTCATTTTTCGGTACACAGACAGTTCGTAGGACAGCCTCAGTCGGATGAGCCAGTTTCTAGCAGATGGCACTCATCCCCTTTAAGGGGTCGTCTTTGCCCGCTTTCCTTGGTCCGAGTCCTTTGTAGTATACTACAGTCGCTATATATCGTCTTCAGCTTCGTTGTTTTTAGTGTGATTGCCAGAAAAAAAAAAAAAAAAAAAAATTGGTGTCAGAAGTGGGATTTAGTGGTGCAACCTTGTAATATTCTGCCGCTTTATTGTGTGTGAATGAACCCGATTCCTTCGTCTCCTTCAAGGCAGCCCATTTTTTTGGCCTTCAATCAGACATTCAAAGTAACATCCGGCGTGGAATGAAACTCCTGTTGTTGGTTTTTCACTTAAAAAACTGGCGGCACATGTAAAGTGAGTGACTCAAGAGTTGAGTATGTGAGCTTTTCTCATCCAGCGTACAGAGGAGACTACTACTTCATCATCTCCCAACCTCCACCCCCGAAATAATAAGAAGTTGTAATGTTATAAGTAGTTTGTTTCTGTATTTGGCAGCATCCTGTTCAGGATCCTTCCTTTTTTCATGTCTAATATTAATCAAGTCGAAATGTGAGAATCGATAGTACGTACGGTGTATACTGATGGCTAGACTGTAGTAAGAAGAAGGGCTGACTACGTATCCTCGTATGTGATCCTGTACTCCTTCGCCATTCTGGAACTCAGGAGCTGCTGTTCTTCTGGTGGTGTGAGGAACATCTCAATCCCTTCGAAATTCGAGTGCCATTAACGTGTAATTGCTCCTTCGGGTTTATGCTAATCGGCCTTTTTAATCCTAACGCTCAGTTAAGTGCTATTATCCGTGGCGGCGTGAGTGTGTGTACGAGCGAGTTGTAATGTCTTCGTAGCAGCATAAAATCACTCTTTAATTCTTGGATAGTCCACCCCCCGTTTAACAGTCCACCTAAAATGGAACGAATGTGGCGTAAAATGAACCAGGGACTTACGAGTCGTTCGGCTTCGAAAGCTGCAACCCTTCAGTTGACGGACACAGCAAGCTCGGCCGGATTCGGTGACATGCAGAATGTGGTTGCAGTTACAGGTGCTTCGGGTACTGCGGGCGGTACCTCGTCGGCGAATCTTGGAACAAGCACTCCAACAGGACGACGTCTTGCAGCCAGTGGACAACAAGCGGTAGGAATTCATGCAGCAACCTTCAATCATCACTTGATAAGTACGGCATCGTCTGAACGACGAAGACGTCGACGTCGCAAGAGTCGTCCTAGGCGGAGCGGAGAAAGGTAGGCTGCTCTTTTTTTTCTTCCAATATTTCAATCAAAGGTATTTCAACCCTTACCCCATTCGACCCAGCTTCCCAAACAACCACAATATCCAATAATTTTACTTCGAAACGAACACCTACCGCACACAAAACCGATTCAAGCTATACTCATATGTCCTTCAGCACATGCCACGATACGTACTCTGACGGTTTCTATACGTTCACTTTCGGCCGGATAAAACGGGTTTTCTTCTGTTTCCTGCAACCCTTTCAGCATCAATCGCTCAACTTTAAAAACCCACCCTCGACGAGCTATTCTGTTTTTCTCATAACATTGTAACAAGAGTATGTTTGATGTTTGGACTGTTGGAAGTAACGAATTTTTATGGGCAACAGCTTGTGAAGGTTGTTAACCTAAAAAAAACTTCCAGTTGTATTTATATGGATATGGAGCTACTGTGGATAGCAGGGCTGAAGCTTCATCCCCAAAATGAGGATTCGACGTAGCTACGTACGATGGATGCAATGGACAACAACAGCTCATCCAGGTTGCTCATAAATCGCGTCTATTCCGTGTCAGTGCGTCTTACCTGTTTCGATTGTTTACACACCTTTAATCTACTCAACACTCGAATTTTTTCATATTTTACAACTTTAAAGACCCTTAAATTAATTTTCGGATTTTTTTCAATCAAATAGCTTTAACCTTGAGCAAGTAGATTGTTTCGATATTATTCAGCCTAGGTAACTTGTCGCTTAGTTCTGACAAATTGGGCCTAGAGATTTCAAACTTGTACTTTCGTCGCCCAATTCCCAGGCGATCACAGGAGAAGCCAGGATAAAAATGCATTTTACTGTTAGCAGCGCCATTCAGCTAGCCTGTGTTGACTAGCGTAGTCGAAAATAGCTTGAGAAGGTAGACTGTTTAGATATCATTCAGCCTTGGTCACTTGTAATAACGATCAATTGTAAAATTCGTTACCTTTTTAGTCCAGATAATTTGAGCCTAGAGATTTAAAACAGGTTTTAACTTTCGTCGCCCAATTCCAAGACGATCACAGGAACAGCCAGTATAAAAATGAATTTTACTGCTAGAAGCGCTATTCCGCCAGCCTGCGTTGACTAGCGTAGTCAATGTACTAAATTGCTTGAGGAGGTAGATTGTTTAGATATCATTCAGCCTTAGTAGCTTGTCATATCCATCGCTTGTAAAATTCGTTAGCTCTTTAGTACTAATAATTTGCTCCTAGAGATTTAAAACAGTCTTCAACTTCCGTCGCCCAATGCGATTAAAGGAACAGCCAGCATAAAAAATGCATTTCACTGCTAGCTGCGCCATTCAGCCAGCCTGTGTTGACTAGAGTAATCAATGTACATGATGTCTGGCAATAAATATTAACAGCGATTTTATGGAAAAAAGGTCAATATCACTGCCTGCTTATTATCGAGTATTATTACGAGTATTAAGACAGCAATTCTATCTGTATAAACGGGGTAAATATTTTAAAAGGCCCCCCATACAAAATTTTATAAGCAGAATCCAAGTTATGGCTTGGAACCAGAAGCTAAAATTTTAAAACTGCAAATTTTTAAATTTTTACTTGTTCGAAAAATCTCAACTTGTGGGTTTTGATGAACACATTATTTTTTTAATGACATTTGTATGGTAGTTGAAGAGGATATGGATTTTGTTAGGTTTTTTCTTAATTTTAAAATACTTTATTAGGATGTAATTTTTGAATTTTTAACTTTATAGGATTTCTCGTGATGGTTTATTGAGATTTTTTTTTTTAAATTTTAAGTTTAGAGATAGTAGATAGCAAGGGTTATTTAGATCAGGATTCTTCACATAAGCCTAGGGAATACTATTCCTCAACTGCGGTTCTTGGTAGAAAACACTCTGAATGAGTCTGCTGATTTATTACATTTCTACGGTTAGTTTACTGCACGCATCACAACATACGACAGATTAAAAATTCACCACATGTTTAATTATTGAGATAGGGTTTGCTGCACGTATTTCACCTTTGCAAGAATTACACCTGTTGCTATTTTAGTTCTGTTAATCTATTAGAAGTGGAAACCAGGGTAAAACGAATGTAATAGAGTCAATTCCAAAAGAGTTCCTTTTAATATCTCATAATTATTCGTGAATTGTAATGAAAGTACATAATTCCATTTCTCACGAATTCTCTTTGGTGAGGTCTTACCTGAGGCCGAGAGTATCTCCATGTTAGGGGATCATCTCTGTAAGCAAAAGTCGTACGATTCAATTCAATACCTGTTGAATGAAATTTCATTTTTAATTGCGACTGTCCAGCTAACCAAAATCATGGCAAGTGAATCGCTAATGATTCATCTAGGTGAAAGATACCTATGTTCACATGGTTATTCACACTACGATTCTGAAGCGGTCATTGATTGCGTTCTCTTTAGTTAATCGTAATTAAATCATATGTTTGAACCAGAAATTAATTATGTTGTCGTGAAGCACCTAAGCCCGTTTTTGTCTATTTTTCAGCATACATTTTTCATATTACCAATTTCTTCGATCAAAATTCAGTTTTGATTCACCGGTGGTTAATCTGCACCATATTTTCTACGGACATCTCAAAATATGGGGAGGTTGAATTTTTTGTGAATATTTCACAGAAATATAGAAAAGAAATAATTTTGATGACTCACAGTTGTATATGGAAATAGTGACCAAAAGTCTTACTCGAACTTTAATGTTTTGCGCAAAATCATATCAAAGCTAAGGGTATTTTTTTCTTGTTGATATACTTATTACTTTCGCTGTCCATAGTATTGAAGCTTCCCCGATAGTCAGAGCTAGTCTTGTGACAACATAGTTTCACTTTCAGAATTTTGGGATGATGTTGGTGCTACAACAACATTTGATACCGTGATTAAATCATAATTTATGAAGGTTTCATTCAATCTGGTTTCTCATTTCCGCGTTTCGACTGGTCTTGCAGTACTGACAGTTTTTATTTTATTCGAATTAAGTTCTGAAAAGCGTCAGAAAGAATATCGCCACACTGAATTCGGATTTTAGAAAATTGATATCTTTTTACAGTACTAAATGTAGTCAGAAACAAACGCGAATTTCCGAATCTATTTCTTTCAACTCGTCTTTCTCTTATGTAGTTTTTTTTAGACAATGCTATGTATATCGTAAATGCATCAGTTCGAAGCCTGAACTACTGAACTGCTATAGAACGAAACGAGCACGTTGTGAAGCAATTATTTTTAATCAGTACTGCGACAGGACTGAATTTTAAATAATGTTAAAGCTTACTTTAAAGCCTTCTGAATTTGAATAATGGAGGTGTGGATGACGTTAAAAATCAGTGTTTTGGTCAATATGCCCTATTATCTTTGGAAGCATTTCATTTACTACTATCGGGGATGCTGCATTCCCCTTGCCGAGTAGGGTATGATTTAGGAGGCCAGGCCCCGATTTGGGCTATTGCGCCATTGAAGATGATGAGTAGGAGATGCTGGATGTTCGAAATATTTTTCAGTAAGAAGTCTTGTATACAATACTTAATTTCAGTACAAATAGAGCACCGAAAACCAAAATTAAATCACTTCTTCATAACGGCATTCAGTCAGTACTGAAATTATTCCACTGTAGTTCTGGATCTTGGAAGGCGGAAAGAGTTCTGCTCGAATTCCGTTTAAGTACCGATGTGTAATGCACGTATAAATAAAACTCTCGGTATACCACCTGGGCTGTAATTTCTGATAAGGTTTACATATTTAATTTCAGTTCAGATGAACTACCGACAAACAAGATTAAATTTCTTCCTGATAACAGAACAATTCAGTCAGAACTCAAAATATTCCGCTGTAGTTCTGAATGTACCAGTACTGGAAAATGGAAAGAGATCCGCTCGAGTTCCGTTGGAGAACCGATATACAGTTAGTATTATGCATGGGCCCATATTAGAAATTAGCAAAAACTACTACGTAAAAATAGGCACCTTAGAAAAATTTCTTCAAACTTCTTCTTCAAACTATTAAAAATGTATTGCCAATTTGAAAACTATGGCTACAAAATTCATAAATCTTGAGAAATTACGACAAAAGTTTTGAATACTTTTCTGGATAGTTCCTGATATAAGAACTCTTATGTTCACTGCTATGTCTACAGAATGAGGTGTCTGATGGAACTATTTTCAATTTTCAGCAGTCCCCAAAGATCCTTTTTTCCAACCCAGCTGCTGGCTGGCGAGATGTCCAATGAATATTTCAGTTATCCCGAATGGAAAATAGATGTCCTGAACTCTGTTAGATGGTAAATTTTTAAAATTTAGATTGAACGACATGGTGGCTGATATTCTAAGGAAAGGTCTACATTCTTTCGGGCTGTGACGGAAGGACTTTTAGTAGGTATTTCCTTAATATTCATGTGCTCTTCTTAAAGCCCTAGTTCGCGGTCTACTCTACATTTTGTCCTTCCAGTGCTGCTGCTAGTGTAATCTTATAAAGTTAAACCTAATTCTTCCGCTCGTTTACTTAAACCTAAATGTAAAAAGCTCCTTACCTTGTAACCTTCCTTTTGCCTCCTTCATTACACTGCACTGCTTCTGTTCACGGTGAACGCTCCAAGAATTCGATCAAATTTGTCTTTACGTTTCTACCAGCCAGTTTAAGGGAGGTATCCATTTGTAGGAAAGATAAACGTTTGTTCATATGTGTGCATGCTGCTACTACCCGATTTAACGAACTGAAATTTTCCACACTTTTATTTTTCTTACAGGAACAGTTCGTCCCGAAATGATTCATCAAATCACCAGCCCGGGGCAATTTCACCGGGAAATCCGTTACCTTCAGGCGGTGGTACAGGTGGAACGATAGCAACAACAAGGACAAGTTCAGGTGGTATGATGCTGACACAGCCATCGGGACCACAAATTGCAACTGCAACAGTAACAACATCGGGTGGAAGTGGTGGTGATCCATCGCTAAGACAACGTGCCGTTGCAAAGTTACGTCTCTTTAACTTCCACCTGAACTGGGATCTTCATATGACTCAGTGTAAGCCTTGCGGGTAAGTAAACCGAGCACACAAGAAGCATTCTTCCAGTCGAGTTGACCCACCCCGGGCGGAAGGATGCTTTCTTTCTTCGTTAAGATTGTCATTTTGGATATGTGTAGGCATCTTACCTATTTCCCACAAGATTCGAGGTGTGGGTGATAGTATATCGTCTAAGAAAAGAAGCTTTCTGTCCTTACCCAACGAGGTGTTGTTGTTTTTGTGTTTTTTTGCCCGACAAATTTCTATTTATTGAAGAAAATTTGCAAAAAGTTCTAGGAACAGTGGAGAAAGAGTGTAGGGGAGCTTGTTGAAAATTCGAGAATGAAAGGAGCCGAGTCAGTTTTAATTAGGATCCTTTTAAGGTTTCTTTCACACGTAATTTAAGGATAGCATAGAGACTGACTTAAAAAGACTTTATGCTCATTTTTCAGCAAGATGGACACTTTAGAGGAACATAATGTAATTCAGGACACAAGAGGTTATATATACTAAAAAGAGAAGGAATGCAGAGTTGTGGACTTAGTGATTAGCTTCTTTTACGATGGAGGAAAAAGAACCTTTTTGCTGGTTATAAGCAAAAGATTTGTATCACGGATTTGCTTTACATTTAACTTTATCATTCTAAAAATTAATTTGGAAAAGTTTGTGCCAAGAAATGTTTTTATATGTGTAGTCGACATTAGTTCTCATGGATCCCCCGATGGAGTGATAAAACGGCAACCTCTTAAGAACGGCCAGGAACTGTGGAGTCCTTGAATTGGCTTCCTTGTAAGTTTTGCTCCAGATCCTGTTTGGATATGCTTTGCCCAGGTTTAATCAGTTCAGTTTTAATTTTAGCCTCAGTGCCTACTCTGGATTATCCAATCTTCCAGACGAAAATATATATTTTTTTTTCTTCTGCGTGTTTACCAGGTTTCGGCAGTTCCTATGCAAGGAGCGGAAGGCCTGTTGCCTTCGCACCTGTGAAGCTCCCACTCTTCGGTTAATTAGTGAGACTATGTTTGGTTCATCAGGGTTTAACCCTTATATTGATATTTTTTAGTCCTCTAGAATATAGTGGATCCACTTCTGTGATCAGCACGGTTTCGATGCACCTATTCTTCTTCTCAGTTTGCTCCTGGAAGGTGCAGTTTATGGTTCTCTCTTTTACGGGGCTTGACACTATTTTCAGTCTTGGATTCACTGAAAAGATCCTATTTCGGATTAACAAATTCAGTTCCTGGTTTTTTAATCTCCATTCTATCCAAGAGCCTTGTCCTCCGCCAGCGCTTTTGTAAGTTTCTTAGGGAACATTCGGGAACGACCTCATTTCGTGGGCATTGCCTACCTCCACCGAATCGTCCCTTAATTTTTTTGCCGGCAGACGTCCTTCGACTTTCTACTCCTTTTCAACAACATCAGAAGATGTGGCTTGACCAGTGCTACTTTCTGTTAGTTTACGAAGCGGATGGATTCTTGCGATTGAGCTAGGACTACTGTCTTCTAGTTGATCTCCGTAGATATGTCTTTTCTCCTTTTGCATATGTTGTATTCATATAAACTTGCAGGAACAAGAGAATGTGTTCAGCCGCTAAAAAAATTTATGATTTTAGGAAAAGAGAGGCGGGGTATATTGATGAGAATTGCTTAGAGCCGTTATTACGACCTTCAGTTAAAATTTAACCGAAACTTTAACTGCAAGTTTCGTATGAACATCTGTCAGTTAAAGTTCCAGTTAGATCGTTACTGACGATCGTAGGAACGGGCCTTAGAGTAGCTTCCATACAGAAGTTACAAAAAATTGTGATCAAATTGAAATTTCTGTATAGTACGAATAGTTAATTTCTTTCAATTTACACAAATTATTGTCGTTATAGTAGGAAACAAAGAACTTCCACAAATTGTATTCTGCTCCGTTGCATTTTGTGGAATTTACACGTAACTCATCGATCCAGAGCGTAATAAATGTTGATGTTGTTGCAAAAGTTAATCAAATTGTACGTAATGTTACAATAAAATTGGGACAGTATCGGAAAATCTAAAAGCAACCAACTCGAAATTTATATCTGACAACGTAATCTGATAATGTCCCCGCCCATATTAAATCGGGAATGACCTGAATAGTAAATAATTGAACAGATTTTCATATGGTCCATTTCGAGCATGGTATTGATAGGTTCCCTGGGGATTTTCGGTGGTTTATCCACGTTACCAAAATAAGGACTACAAGTGAAACACATTACAAAATAATGGAAAGCAATTTACATACGAGTCGGTGTACTATCAGAGATCAGATACAAGTTGAACACTACTTGAAGTATATGTGGCCATTTATTTTGATGTAGTACACTTAGCGCCAGAACTTGAAGGGTTATATTGTAGCGCCTATGGGAAGATCCGGATGAGATTGTAGCAATTGATGAAACCTATTCGACAAATTGATACTATCTTCTTCAAACTTACGAGTAAGTACAAATTACAATCACTAGTTTAAGTGACGAAATCATAGAGCTACTCAACATACCTGTTAATTCAATTTGTTTAATTGCATAATATTACAAACAAATTGGAGATGATGTTTTGTTCATCTGCATGTCTATGTCGTTCGTTTTTTGAAAACGGCTCAATAGATTTCGATTAAGTTTCTATACTTAAAGGCAAGTTTTTATATCTAAAAGTATGGGAAAAAACCTTTCTATGCGCTTATATAAAGAGCCCATAGAAGTAAGATAAATTTGTTGACTTGACATGCCTAAGAAATACATATGTTTAACGTAATTCGTTAAAATGTGGAAAAACAATTTTAACAGAAATTTTTTTAATTCACCCTCTAAAAAACTATCTTCAGGAGCCTTGAAGAAAAAATCTGTGATCTAACAAATACCATAGACTTTGATATTCCAACTAGATAAAAAAATATTATTGAAATATTATACAAACACTTAAAAACAAGGAATTCGTAAGTAGAAATCCCTTTATACTCTGTTTAGGTCGAATATAAAGAAATCCTGAAATGGGTTTTTATGTGATTGAATAAATTGCTTGAAGAGTTAAAAACCGAAGAGATATGGTCTCAAGAAATATAAACTTAAGACCACTTGAATATTTTAAAATCCCGAAAAGAATTCGTAAGGATCATATCCAGTAAGTACTAACAGATTATCTTATCTTATCTAAGAGATATGACGGAATTCGTAAAAATTTCTACAACCTTTTTAAAAATCTCTTTAGAGTTTGAATATCTCAAAATTCTGAAAACAATTTTTAGGGGATAATAGATAAAGTGCATAGAAGTAAAAAAATCGATATCGATATCTCATTAGACCTAAGAGATATGTCGGAATTCGTGAATTATATATTCTTACATATTCTCTCAATAGCGGGCGAAATACTTGCTCTGTGATAATCATAGGTAATTTCTGTCTCAATTAAATTTTGGTTAGTGTCAAGGATTTGCTGGACTAGTTCTATGACAGCTGACGAAGTCAAGAGATTTAAATACTTTAACTAAAGAGAAAAAGACTAAAAAATTTTGTTCAAATATGTTGACAGCTGTTACAGTTTAGATAAAGCTGGTTAAAGCGTCTGAACAGCTGGATGAAGCTGAATATTGGAACAGATCTTTAGTGCAGATACTTACATATAATTTTTCAGGAGAGTGGAAAATTGCTATGAAAATTTCATAACATTTGTTATGCCAAATATGAAAATAATTTTAATTTCTAATTAAATTGAAATGAACTCCCTTTTTAAGTACTTTTGTATGGTATTAAAAGAAAAAAAATGTCTTAAGGCGCGAAACAGGGTGAGTTTATGAGAGATAATGAAAGAAATTTATATAGATACCCTCAATACGGTTCCCAACGAAATTTGGAAATACATTTTTTTGAGATGCCAAAAATTATTCAATTAGTTATAGTTAGTTATCTCTTATTGCAGCCTCAACCACATTGTCCAAACGTTTATATACATACATATAACTTTCGATCAATAATTGCAAATATGTAAGTGTGATAAACTCGATTTCAATTTCAATTACAACTATTTTTGTTCGTGAGAATAATTGAGCAGGCTTAAATGTAACTAAAGTGTGTTCATCCATTCACTTTGAAAATTGCGAAAATGGAAAACTCTTGTAATATAACGACAGTTCGCGGTTCAGAACAATCATTTTATTGGATTTTCATTACGGCAGAAAATCGATTATCGTTTGTGTTGTGTTGTACCGATAATTTCGAATTTAAATTCTATAAAATCAGCTAACAAATGTGTATCCAAGTACTAGTTGAACTCGATGGACTTTAGCTTTTGCTTTAGTAAAAACTATTCCCATTGCTCCGTAGTGCAGAAATGATTTATCCTTTGGAATCGATACATCAATTGGATGAAAGTACGAGGACGCTTATACAGTTTATATAATAATTGCCGTGGATTAGAAATTGGATTTAAATGCGCTAATAATATTGAGCGTTCTGATAGCAATGAGATCTCAACGGACCAAATTCATTAATTCAAAAGATTAACATTGCAAATTCAATTTAAAATAAATGGAAATTTTCTTGAACGTATGTTCGCATTTGTAACGTCTCTTGTTTGACTAAAGATCGTTGTTTGATGGCTGGAATTGCATTTTTTCATTTTGCAATATCAGATTTTTGACTCAAGGTATATGAGACTCCTGTCTTAACTAAATTTCGGTTGTTGTCTTGGCTTGTGGAATAGCTGACGAAAAGAGAGAAGACTCCGCATTGCTTATGAATGAAATAGGAAAATATTGTCTTTTGTAAAGTGACGAATTAATTTTTTATGAGAGATTATCCCATAAACTTGAATGAAATTAACAAAAATTCAGCAAGAATCATAAAGCCGTATACGAATAGTTTTCTCCGTTTGCGCTTATGTCTAGTTATAACAGTTTTGGAAGTCAAGAATAGAAGATACTTGTCCCAATTAAACTTTGGTTGTTATCTTGACTGAGCTTGACTTTAGGTAAATCAGCTGACGAATATTGCGTGAGAGTAGATTTCCGCATAGCCGAACTTATTCCAATTTGTCCTTTAATCCTGACCAAAAACTACCTGGCAGTTTTTTGGGATTTTCTTACGATTTTTTTTATGCAAACAGTCTTATGCATAACAGAGCAACTCTCTTACTAAATATTATATTTTGGCATAGAGTCCAGGAAATGTTCCTGTAGTTTTCAAAGAAAACTGATGCTTGATCGGTATACTTCAAGTTCAAATTCAAATTCAAATTTATTGTCGTGAACCATATGATTACATGTACATTAGTAGAATAGTTTGTGATCAGGCTTGTGCCTCTACAACAACGGTTGGAAACTTAAAGCTAACAATGGCTGTATTGAAATAAAATTAATTAGATTAGATTGAAGGAAAAATGGTTAAGAAAAACCTTCGCAGAACTAAACACGGAATCAACAGTACAAGATAAAATAATAAAAATAATTAAACTAAACTAAAAATAAATGATGATAATACATGATAAGTAAGAGTAAATAAATATATAGGTTAGATAGAGTTAATTAGTGGGTTATTTATAAATTGAAGTTTGTAAATAAAATTCCTATATAAGTTTTCGAAAAAATTAGCAGCTAAAGGTACATTCGATAATTCATGCAGTAAACTAGTGGAGAAGTGCCATGGTTTGTTCGTAATGATTTTTAAGCATTTATTTTGGACTATTTGAAGCTTACGTATATGATATTTTGGACTATTTGAAGCTTACGTATATGATATATCGTTATACTTCATGCTAACACTGGAGAGATTTCAAGTACATTCAGTTGTATGTGTAAACATGCAATCGGTTTGTATAGATCTTTCTCTGCTATTGAAATTGTTTATTGGAAGATAGTAGTTTGCTCTGAAAACTAGTAGCTCACTGATTGGTAGTTCGGGTTACCTGTAGATGCACCTGTAGATGCATGTAATTTTTTTTATCTATCTATCAAATACTAAACGAGTAATCTAGTCCTACAACGAGAATTTTTCATTTCTATTCGGACCAGAATTATTGAGAAAAGTTCTGTATTTTGGAAAAAAAATTTTCATTCCTGACCGGAAAATTTTTATGTTCGTACTTTTGTTAAAAAACTTGACTTCTTTGAATTCTTGAATCAATAAATTTTTTTTGCAGACCATGTTTAGTGATTTCAAGACCAGATGGAATATTTTTGGTTATACAGTGGATACACTGCTGGTATTGATATCATAATATCGTCAGTATTAGCAGTGTGTCACCCAATACTAAGCACATACGAGATAAACGAACTGGTATATATCTAGTATTGAACCTGTTTCGCGGTATACAAATTCGATAATTTTACCTAGTATACTATGCATTTTACTGCTAGTTGTGCCATTCCCCAATTGTGTGGCGAGTATCGCAACTAAATCTCTTTGATTGCTTATACCAGATACTTTCAAATCATACCATATGTGCAGTGTATCATGAGCAGCTAGTTTCAATATTATGATTTACCATAATGGTTTGTATACTATATTTTACATTTTACGGAGATAGATTGTTAGCCTACTGTCCAACGTTCGAGCGAATTAAGAGAATGGGTTCATAGAAGATCGACGTCGGAAAAATGCAGTTCAAACTCACTATCACTCCTATTATGAAACGAAGAAAATTAAATTCCTTAAATTGCCTAAACTTTGTACTCTTTTAGTTAGTTCACAGGTCACAGTTCACGTGAATACGTGAACTTGTGCTCTTCAAGTTCCTCTGGAAAGTAGGAAGTAAGTGTTGAAGAGTTCAGGTGGCTTTTCCTAACTTTTTTTTTCCTGTAATTTTGTTTCTACAGATGCAACCACCTTTTCGTACTAACGTCCTTCTCGGAATTTTATTTTGTTTTTGTTATTTGAACTGCAATTTCAGAATGAACTGGAAAAGTCTTTTGTTCAATGATTTTCAGAGTTGAGTAGTTTTCCCTCATTTTCATTTTCTTACAGGCCGCGTTCAAGTGGGAATATCCTTACGAGGCGGTTATGCCGAAATCGTCGACGCGAGGACAACGAACTTTACCGGTCTAACAGTTTCAAGTTCGAGCGTTTTGAGCGAAGGGATGGCAATGATATTGGCGGTGATACTCTAAGGAAACAGGTTAGTCATTAATTGTACGACTCCATTCATTCAGAATAATGTTAAGTACTAGTTCCATTCAGTGTGGCCACATAAAATACAATCCAGCTATTTCCTGCTGGTTGGTTTGGCACCGGAAACATAGAAATTTAGAAGAGCAATAAAAAGGTTAAGTACCTAGCTACGGGCCAGAGTTTTCGATTTATTCGCCCCTGAGTGGGCTTCGGCGTTTCTATGCGCCAAGCTTTTCTAGTTAACAGCAAACAAAAAGAGTGTTATATGTTCGAAATTTTATAAAAGCTCTTTTGTGTAGTTGATACAAGAACCGGAAATTTGGTATGACTACAGAGCTTTACAGCTGGTGGCGCTTCTTTCAGTGAGAAGAAAGTTTAAGAAAAATGTGTTTGCCGGAAAACGATGTAATTAAAGAGAAGAAGCCAAAGGATTTAAAAGAATATCACTGCATTCCGTGGTGTAGCTATTTTGGCACACGAAAAATTCGAAGCTCATATTTTTCACTGCATAAAGTAGTTAAAAAACACGACTTTTGCTACATGCGTTCCCAAATGCCGAATGAAAATCAGCCTTCTCAACAATAGTTTGTACACAGTCACCCACACCTACGCGGAATCTGATCCACAATAAACTGCTCCTAGAACACAATGAATCCCTAGTGATCTCTCATGATGGGCTGTGGCACAGTGTTACAGTTCACTCCTCTAAACCTAACTGCTCCTAAGAGCGCCATATTTCGTGGTGCGTCACATGTAGTATAAAAGCTCAGTAAAAAAGTTTACGTAGGATCAGATTGATACAGGATCGGTTAATAGTGGTGATTGTACAGAGTAAATAAGTAGATATTTTCGCGTTTAAGATTAGTTTGCTTCTATTAGAAATAAGTTGACATTTTCAGTAGATGACTAGGAAATGTAATAAAAATATTTCACTGTTTTCCCATCTTATTTTAACCTTGCAATCTGACACAAGTCCTTAAATTAGATTAAAATATTCTCCTTAGTTCTAGAAGCACTCCATCTTAACGTTAAGCTATCATTAATTAAGGTCAAGAAAATATTCTCAGCTTGGCTTTTCCTCCCACAATTTGTTCACCCCCTAAAGGTTGTCCTGAAATTCTTAGGGTAGGAAACATTTAAAAGTGGTACACCTGAAAGTTCAACAGGACGTGAAAGGCCAATTTAGCTGATGTACGAAATGATTGGGACGGAGCGATTCGGAGGAGACGAGAACCACTTGAAACGGGCGTTGAATCATGAAAACGGGTGGTAAATTTTCAAGTGTGGTGTAGATTGTTGGTAAGGTGTTTTCATATCGATTGTGATTTATTAGTACATCGGAGATAAAACAGGACGTGGTTAAATTTGTGTTGGCATTTTCCAAACAATTTATTAGAAGGTGGTGCACAGTTTTCTTTTGAACCTCTATTTTAAAAGATCTGCTAATAGTCTGGCAGTAACTTATGGATAGAAGTCCAGAATGCGTTTAATTCTGAGATGCGGTGTAGGTTACTATACGAGTTCTATTGCTCCACATTTGCGTCCAGGAATGCCTAATTTTTGAGACAATTTAAATTTTTTGGGTAGCTGGTGATCAAACCTTTATTTAGATATGCGATACGAGACTATTCGAGAAAACGGTTTGACGGAAAATTGACTTTTTCACCAAAAAATAGGACAAAAGAGTGTGTAAAATATCAACATAGCCCTGTAGGGGTTAAATGTCAAAAGCTTCTAAGACCGATTTTTAAGGAATTATTTAGTAAGCCTGTTAAAGTAAATAACTATCCTCAGTAGATAGTGATATGGTATGTCGGAATTCGTTAGAATTTTCAAGATCCTTTTACACACTCTCGCAAAATCCTGAAACTATTTTTTAGATTATAAAGTCCAAGAAATAAAAGCGAATTTGATATAATTGAACCTAAAAGATTTGTCGGAATTCGTGAAAACTGGATCAACAATTTACAACCCAGGGGGTTTCACACCGAAACATGTTTATATAGTTTTTTCCCCGATTATTTTTAAAGCCTTTTGAAGTGAAAGTGAATTCGATATTTCTATAGACCTAAGAAATATACCGGAATTCGTGAAAATATATATAACCACTTTAAGCCACCCTAAAGTTCAGATATCATCAAATTTGGAAAACTGTTTTCTATAAAGAGCGCATGGAAGTAAAATCAATTTGATAACTTGACTTATATCATAACTTTATATATCATACTCATACTCGTATCCTGTTACTTTTACAAAAATATTATAGGATGCTTCCTTCCTTGCGATTTTCAAGAAATAAAAATCAGAATATTTCCTTTCCATTCCCTTCTACTATCACCCACTACATCCGCACCCAAAAAATTGTTTTCTCTACTAGAAGTCTATTAAAAACATAACGCAGTCACGATCGGCTGCAAGCCAATCGTATGATACTCTAGATGAAATACTGAACTCCGATTTATATTTTAGTTGGAAAAATATCAAAAGAATGAGGAGAGCACAAGAAATTATTACATGACCTTTTACTTACAGGTAGAAACTATTGTATAGTGGATACTCGATTTTTTGATTTATAGTGAGTTCCATAAAGTAAGTTAGGACATTTTACAGAATTCTTGTATGGCAACTACATGAAAAACTAATGGGATATTCTTCATATTAATAGTTTCAGCTGCGACTATTATAAAATTAATGTGTATAAAATTTCAAAGTCGTAAGTCAAAGCGTTCTAAAGTTATCGTTCAATATTGGTGAACATGTTTATTAAGGACTTTTGTATGGCAGCTACCCGAAGGAATCAACGGATGGCGCTAATTATTGAACTCCGTCTTGGTTTTGGTATAAAACTAATTCCTGTAAAATTTTAAATTCCTGCTTTAATTCGTTCTGCAGTTATAGTGGATTCAGTAACAAGCATACATTTTTGAAGGACTTTTCTAGGCCTGCTACACGAAGGACTCTTTCGATTTGCATCATATTCGGAACTTTCGATTCAAACGTTGTAAACCTTAAGTATGCAAAATGTCAAGTTCCTAACTTGAAGCATTCGAGCAATAATTGTGAAAACGTATTTCAAGGACTCTTGTATGGGAGGTACCCGAAGGAGTGGAAGGATATCGCCCATTAACGAACTTAGCCTTACTTTTTCAATTTTACAAGTTGTGACAAAATTTCAACTTCCTAGGTCAACGCGTTCTTGAGTTATCGTGCTAACGGACGGACGGACGGACGGACGGACGGACGGACGGACGGACGGACGGACGGACGGACGGACGGACGGACGGACAGCAAACGGATTTGGGGGTTTTGGCCAATAATAAACACAAAATAATATATAACTTTTTTTCGTCCGAGGCTCGGTTCTATGCGTTACAAACTTTTCGGGCTGGATTAAACTTATAATACTCTATATGTTCATCTAGAGTATAAAAATAATAATCTAAGAATCGTTTCCTCGGATTTCTAGCTTCTAGAGTTAGATTATTTTTTTGGAGCTGATTTAAGGGATTGAACAATTTTATTCCATTACATTTTTTTGATTAAACTTAATGATAAAATATTTTAGTTTTCTAATCAAATGCATTTTGGGATTATCATGCTAAATTATTTCAAATTTTTTCCATGACACTTGTCTGATATTTACATATTTCTATTGCTGTACTTGAAAATAGTGTAAAATTAAAATTACCAATTTTATTCACACGCGTTCTGAAGTTACCGTGCTGTAAATATAGTTGCGTTGAAAAGAGCTTAAAGTTAAAGTTCCACTGAAATTGAACGCACCCTTAAAAATGTAGCCCAACATCATCAAGTCTCGAACAAATTTTTCATCGAAACTGCTTGAGAAAAATCCCTTAAAATTTTCATAGAAAGAATTTTCATTTTCACATTAGGAAAATTTGCATAGGCTCTAAAACAATGCAAACAAAATTTATAGCACCCTGAAACCCTCATTGAAACGAGTATTAGAGGTTTTTTACGGTCTTTTCGGCCCGGAAAAGACCACCCCGTGTAAAAAGGCAGAAAACTCAATGAAAAACTAGTGACCAACAAAGGACTCTTCTAAGGACATCCGGCTAAGTGGTTCACATAATTCTTCCAGTATGTGGAAGATGTGTTTCGAGGGGTTGCCCGGACAGGCGATTTGCGTACATAAACTACACTTAGCACGATAAAGAAAACTCCCCCTGGCCATGTCCAGGTGATTTCCGAAAGTGAAATTGCTTCGATTAATTTTATCTAGTGTGGAATATAAAAAAAGGACAAAAAGGATATGTAGGTACTATCGTGATTCGTCATTTTCACTCGCTATCCGGCATGTGGCAAGATGAAAACGAATGTGGGCCGTTTTTTGGTGCAAATTCTTTTCAATTTGAGTGCAGTGATTTTTTGTTCGGATTTTGCTTTTCATTGTATGAAATGGATAAAGGATTTGCTGACTTTCAGGCATTTTATGAAGGCAATAAATAACGGTAAGTCTGGGTCGAAGAGCTTGTTGAATTTAGGAGTCAGTATGTTTGCCACCCCGATCAAAAGAGGGTCCCTTGCTACAGAGTCAGTCATTCTATTGAACCCTTGGCAGTATTCCTAAAAAATATGTAAAATGGCTGAAATCAGAGCAGTTTTCGAAGACAGACCTGAGTCTTTGCAGACTATCGGAAGCCCATACAAATGTTCTTAGAAAATTGGTGCTTACGTTCCACCGGACCGGGAATACCTTGAGAACGTGCTAAGCTACGAAATCAATATCTATTTGATTAAATTTAGGCCATAAATGAGAGTTCAGTGCATTGATGTACGAAAGTATTCAACAACTGCGAATAGTTGTCATGCAAAAGTAGCTTGTATACATTTATTGTACAACTACTAATTATCTAACTTGTGAAACTAGGAATGGAAAAATTAGCTTTTTCCTACCATTTTGAAAGTAGTATGGGTGTTCCTCAACTACAATGAATGTACTTAGCACCCATGCTTGTTATTCAACTATCATGTACACCCATGGGTGTTCCTCAACGCATTGAATGTACTAAGCACCCACGCCAGTCATTCAACTATCATGTACACTCATGGGTGTTTCTCAGCTGACACGGGTGTACTGAACACCCATGGGAGTCATTCAACTATCATTTGGCGATTTGTTAAGCGCACGCTTGAGACGGTTTGTGAATTAGTAAAACCATTAATTTCAGAATTAATAAAATCATAGGTGGCGCATGAGTCATTTCATCAAATGGGTGTATTACATATAGTTTATCGGCAGTTCGTGTATTTTTGGTATATGAGAGGGCACGCTTGATAAAATTGAACGGCAGCAACGGGAAGCAAACCTGCCTACAAATCACTGGTCGCGGTTGTTTTTAAATACAATTTACAACTATTGATATCAAACACTTATGCTAATCTGGTTTCTGAAAACACCCTTGAAATGAGTGGGTGTTACCATGGATGTTATTGAAACGCCCATAATTATGGGTGTAGTAAAGTTCATGGGAGTTATAAAATTTAAGGGTGCAGCTCTAACACTTATGGATGCGGCTGGTTTCTCAAAACACTAAGAAATGAGTGGGTGTACTGCCATGGATGGTCTTGAAACACCCAATACCGTGGGGGCTAGGAGGGTGTTTTGTTCGATCAGAATAATGATTCAGAGTTTCAAAGGACGAAAGCAAAAGTAGACAAAATTATGGTGTACTTTCGAGATGGTAGTTGTCCAGGCCGGTGCGCACGGGGGGGGGGGGGTTTTTTTGGTGGTTCAACCCCCCCCCCCCCCATTGGCCTATTTTCATAGGGAAGTGAGGAGCTTGATAACCCCCCCCCCCCCCCCCCCCCCCCATCATACTTTCCTGCGCACGGGCCTGTAGTTGTCGCACAGATCTCCGATAAAACTGGGTATTTATATTTGTCCAAACTCGAGGCAGAACTTAGAGTTATTAAGTTTGCACCCTATAATTTTATCATGTATCTTCAACTGCAATTTCAATCGTATTTCAATATTTTATCTAGATTCTAGAGTATTATACGATTGACGTTTGTGTCGTGGTAAATCAGGGGTCAAATTCGAAAAACGCATTGCCATAGTTTCAAGGATAAGACCGTTATCAAACAATCATTCCAAGTGGGCACTAGAAAGTTCATGAAAAATAAATAAAAACCATATTTTTTTTCTTTTATTTTTTCTTAATCTAAAACGAAACTTCTATCAATCCGATAGATAAATACTTGAAAGAGTACGAGTACGTGAAAAAGATACTGTAATATTTGCTTAGATGATTTGAACTTGTCCCTAATTTGCGCTACTCTCATTGTACGGAAAAATAAATAAAAACAAATAGAAATAACGACTGAATTATTAGCTAGTTAGATAAACATTGCAAACAATTCGAAATTATTATATGTTCCGTAACTTTTGATCATTTGTTAAACATTAAAAATTTGTTCAAATCTCACCAATAATTGGTTACAATCCAATCAAAAAAGACCATCAAGAGCTCTAAATCATACCTCGACCGACATGAAACATTGAAATCTTAATGTTGGCCTTAAAATTGATTCATTTTCGACTCAAAGATACTTAACTAAAAAATCATAAAGTAGGAAAGTAGGTATTCAATCTATCGAAATTTCAAAAATATATATTCACAATGTTGCACACGTCTTTTAATACGTAAGGTAAGTAAATCACTTAAGCAAAATGCACAATTTTAAAAGAGCCCATTTATCTTCAAGGACTTGTAATTGCATTCGATTCACTCGAAGAGGTGGAGTCCGAACCTACTTAAAACTTTTAATGTATTTCAGCCAGGAAGTGGTGTGCCTGATTCTGTGAATAAGTAATTCAACTAAGAATAGCTGGGGCTACAGTTCTACACAGTTAAGGGTAGCTATTCCGGGAATAGCAAAAACAAACCCACACACGTGGCCCATACTCGACCTTAATTCCCCGAAATTAGTTTCCTTTTGGGCCATTTTCGGGGATGGAAAAATTTACACCGTCTGAAAAGCAATAAAATAGCTGAAGCCGCCAAGTTTGTTGGGAAGCTGTAAATTGGTTCGAGTCTTGGCATTGTTATTGATAACATCTTGGCACGCGAATCTCTTTCCTCTTGTTTGTTTTTCTAATTTAGCAGTAGATGTATCTATTTCAATGGTCTACCTTTCGGGAAAGATGGAGCTACCTGCCGATACTCCCTGGAGATTATATCAGATATTTCGGTTGTTTTCAAACTAGCGTGCTGTAAATTTCACTGGAGGTTGTTAGAAGAAGCTGCCTTCAGTTCGTGCTAGCCAAGAGCTAAGTATATGCACTATAATATTATTATGAATTCTTTATGAAGATTCGTGCCGGTTAAGTAATAGTTACTTGTACGGAAGATAACGCGGCAGGGAGTAGGCCTATTATTAAAATTGGTATTTAATAGGAATGTCTACATGTCAGGCTACCGTGAAAAGTATCTGAACCTCATCACATCGTTATCGGCTTACGATGATGCCTCTTGGGACGGTTGTTTATATTTTAAATTGAATTAGACTATTAAGGCATTTAAAAAATACCTTGAAATTGTAAAAAGAATTTTAATTATCGGATGTTGTCGCGTGAGAAAGTGATTAAGTCGAATGTGTAATTAGTTTAATTTTAATGGAACCTCGACCACACTTTTTTCACGATTTATGACTAGTCGACACCAAGAAAGTAAAAAAGAGTTGGGTATATTTTCAAAAATTCTGCCATATCTCTCAGGTCTGATTGAATATCAAATAATTTGTCACTTACTTGGTTTAAACTCGCTTAAAACTCGCTTTCACAAAATTTGAACTTGGCGAGCTACTGGCGTTTAAACGAGTGGCTCACCTAGGTGATACCCTCACAATTCGAAAATATATTTGACGTAGATGAATCGCCAGCGAATTGTTTGCGATACTTTTGGTTTGCTAGCCAGTGCTCGTCAGGACTCAATATTAAGAAAGACTCTGAAGCACTTGATAATACTATTTTTTTTCTAAGACGACAAGTTCCGCGACTAGAATCTTTCCAGTTTCTCGAGGTATCTTGTGTAGCGCATCTAGTCATAAATTCAATTTCCTAAGCCTAAAAACTTCTTTAAAATAAGACAATAAATTACAAAATTATTCCAAATTCAAACATTCAACCACCTCAAATAGACCAGCTTACCCTGTTACACGTGTCGAATCTAAGATAGCTAGAACTGCTATCTACCTATTCCAGAACCTGTCCTGTCCGGGATTCCCAAGCATTAAAAACATGTTTGTCACCTGATATTACCCCCGAAAACATTCGAAGGGTGCATATTTAAGGGCTACGACCGAAGAACACATCGCAGCGAATAAAATTCCTTAATAATTCATCTTACGACATTTGTTGGACAGCGCTATTCTGGTTCTGGTACTTCCCGACTGTTGGACGTACCTATCCCGTCGCGATAAATATTTTAAGAGGACAAAATTGCCAAAAAGTTGTTTGGCCAAAGAAAAAGTTTGGCCTCTTAGGGGAGCATCGTTGGTACTTCGAATTTGCCAGATTGAGTTAAATTCGATATAAATCAAAAGGATTTTTGAGTTGTAGAAGAGCTTAGAAGGAATATAACAAATGGCGGAATGGGATTAAATGAATTTTTGGGGAGGACAAAGGATTTAACACATAGAGCTTTTCGGAAATAGATATTATGAATTATTTGTTTTTTTTTTGTTAATGTATCCAGGATGTTATATATACATATATATAGATGAAATCATATAGAGTATTATAATTTTGATCCAGCCGAAAATTATGTAACGCATAGAACCAAGCCTCGGACTTAAAAAATTTATATTATTTTTTGTTTAATTGTGGTCAAAAACCTCAAATCCGCTTGACGTCCTTCCGTCCGTCCGTCTGTCCGTCCGTCCGTCTGTCCGTGAACACGATAACTCAGGAACGCCTTGACCTAGGATCTTGCAATTTTGAATCTGGGTGTTTGGTTGAATTTGTAAGGCTAAGTTCGTTAACGGGCAAAATCGTCCTACTCCTTCGGGTAGCTGCCATACAAAGTGTCATTAAAACACGTGTTCAAGAATATTGGTCGATAGCTTCAGAAGGGCTTAACTTAGGTCTTTGAAATTTCGCATGTGTTATTTTTCCAAGAGGTGTTGTTTTGAGTGAAAACAAAGTTCGAGTTTACTAGTCAGCTAAATCCTTTTACTTCTTCTGGTACTTTCCATACAAAAAATCCTTAGGACACGTTTCAACAATATTTTTCGATAACTTTTGAACGCTTCAAACCACAAGTTTGAAATTTTGTACACATTATTTTTAGAATGGTTCCAAGAAAAAGGATAAATATGTAAGAAATCGAGTGAGTCCTTGCTCCGCCTCCCATATGAAAGTCCGTCAAAAAGGATATTTTTTTTCCAGTTCAACATATAAAATTAAACAGTGAAACTCCTTAATGAAGGACATACAACATGCACACACGTAATACTTCTTCATCTCCAACTTCAATATCCATCGGTGTTCTGTATCATCTAGAGTATTATACGATTGATTAGCTTGCAGCCGATCGTGACTGCAGTATGTTTTTTATTGCTGTTTTGTTTTTTAATCATGCAACCAAACCAAATCCAGGTTCTGGACTAAGTACAATACAATTTTTAACTGGCTTTTGTAGTACAAGTTTTTGCTCTTGTCATACCTTTGGTGCTAGTTGAGCAACATCTTAATTTTTTGAAATTTAAGGCTCTTTGAAAAAAAAAACTATTCTTGAAAACGCTTTCGTAAAAATCTTCTTAGTATGAAAATCATACCGCTTCGGCGAAAACTTTACTGTCATGATAACAATCAAAAATTCAGACTCCAAGTCTTTTCCCAGACCTAGACCGTAAAACTGTTTTTAACTAAAATTTTGAAAATATCTAATAATTTTTACTTCAATATTTTTGAATAAAACAGTTTTGTGATCAACCTGAAATTTTTTGAAAATTTACTACCGTGAAATTTTGTATTTTTAGAGTTAGTAGAAATTAGAAAAGGTCGGCGTCCGCCGTATATGTCGTCCAAAAACTATTTATCGAGTCACAGCTCAAGAGACCTTAAAAATACAAGTTTCATTTTTCTATTAATCGTTTAAGAGGATGGTTCAATCTTGAAGAAATGGATGGCAGTACATGGGAAGGAAAATTAATTACGAGGCACTTTAGGCAGTTTATTTTGTGGGTTACCTGCCTCGAAATGTACATTTTACGTTTCGACAATCGGGCTAAGACTCCAATATTTAATTCTTATTTTTGTTGTGGAACACTTACCTCTACAAAAAAAAAATCAATTTTCCACCATAAGCCATTTGTTTTCTTTAGAAAGTTCAAGCCGCAGACCCCTGTAAGCCATTGTAAGTTTTCAAATTATTATATTTTACATACATACTCCAGAAGGACGTCACAATAGGCTCAATTGAGGCTTCAGTGGCAGAGGTGTCCAAACCAACCCAGTAGATCTAACTTATTTTCTGTATTTCCAGTTTTCATCAAAAATTTCTTCAGCCAACGTTACAGAAAATAAGTTAGATCTACTGGGTTGGCTTGGACACCTCTGCCACTGAAGCCTCAATTGAGCCTCATATATCGCCAAACCCTGAGGATTGAATAAGAAGGAAAAGATAATGAGGAATGGTATAGAAGTGCGGAAGTATGTCATGAATTAGTTCCGAGCCCACAGCATCTAAGATGAAAGACAAGAACGCTCACACTAGGCTATCGAGATCAGCATAGTTTTCAGCCTACACACAAAACATCTAAATCCACTTCTGAAAGCCTTCGTCATGCCGCATTAAAGTATCTACTTACCATTAGTCTAATTATTACCATAATCCATATTTCACATTAAGCAATTTCCATACACGAATGAATGACTTGGCACTGTCAGTACTGTCTATCAGTACTGGAGCTGGCTCCTCGCCGGAGAGCCATTACGTAATTACAGCTCGGTGACTTGTGATTTCCTAATTATAACATACTCGTAACATCTTTGGTCTTCGTGGGGCGCCTCTTATCTGCTCCTTTTTTACCTTGAAATAAACTTGACAACATTTATCGCATTAACGGATCAACAAATTCACAATTTAATGTCGGTGTAAATTTTTCGAGTGAACTGCAGCGAGGTGGCTTCTTCCTAATCTCCGTGGTATAGATAAGTAAAAGTAGAGCGATACCTTCTATGCATGTACATGTACATCTTAAAAGTGATGCCAGGTGCAATGATATTTTTTTTTTAGAAAGTAAATTAATTGCTTGAGCTAATGCTTAGAATATTAAGTAGCAAGAAGATTAAGAGCCTGAATTATAATCGGAATGAGGTTAAAAGCTGAATTTAAATGTAAGATGTTTTTGATCATCACATTTAACATCAATCTATAGGCAGTTTTACTTTATTAATTTTAATAATAAAATATATCGATCGACGTAAAATTACATGAAGTTGCTCAGTATTTTTTCAACATAAAATTCAATATAAAAATATCAACATTTGCCTTTGCGGGTTTAATACATATAACAAATTCTAAAACCCACTTTTAGGCAATTGTATAAAAAACCCGTTAGTACAAAAAAAATCAATATATTATCAGACCTAAGTGGTATGACAAAACTTGTAAAAACGTAGAAAAAAAAATGTACACCCTCTTACGGGTTGAATATTGCAAATTCTTGTAACGAATTTTTCCGTTTTTGAGATTTTGATGCCCTCTGTATAAAATATACTCTAGCAAACGTAAACAAGGAACAAATGTATCTAGTCCATATAGTTATTGCGTATTAAAAATTACCCATGCAGAGCATGAATCTGGTTGGTTGAAGTTTGCTCTCCAGTAAAATTACAAAAATGTGACTTATCGTGTTTTCCGCCTATGGTCTTCATATACATACCTATAATGCGAATAGAAGTAAGAACACATTCCATCTTATCCCTAAAAGATTTGTCAGAATTCGTTAAAATTTGGACAAGACCTTACATCATCAGGGGGTTTAATATCGAAAAAATTTCAGTTATTACTTTGATTAAACATAAAAGCCTTTAGAGGTGAAAGTAAATTCTATATCTAATTCAACCCAAGACAAATATCGGAATTCGTGCGGTAAGAAAATAGCTTCAATAAGGCCTTATGGAAGTTAGTTTGGTAGTTGGGTTGTGTGGGAGGCACCCGAAGGAGTACCCTTTCACTCTTTCGTGTACCGCACATTATCAAACTGAACCTTACTTTATCCACTTTACAGGCTGTGATAAGATTTTAAGTTCCTATTTCAATGCGTTTTTGAGTTATCGTGCAAACAGACGGACGAACGGAGTAATTGTCGGACGGCCGGACAGACAGGAAATGGGTTTGGGAATTTCGGTCAAACTACACAAAATATTAAATAATTTTTTTTCGTTTGGTCCCAAGCGTTAGCAACTTTTCGCGTTGCCAACGTCTGGGAACAACTTTGTTATTTTTGGGGTAGAAGCCTAAAAAATAACCAGAAGGTTATTTCCTCTAACTCTTTTAAGAGGTGTCCAACTTTATGGATGAGAACAAGGAAGGATTCTGTCTCGGTGAATTGGGGAAGTAAGAGGTGAACTAAAAGTTACAACCTCTTAGTAATGCTATTAGCAGCGACATAAGTTTTTAATACCCATTGGGAGCCTTCTCTTGTAATATGCTTTGTCGAAGAGAATATGATCCCCCATACACTAGGGGATGCTCTCACAGTTTTAATACTAATTGGATGAATCATCATCGGTCCCTGGCGTTCTGGATCTTTACCGAGGCTGTTCTTTATGTTTCTGGACAGTGGTTTTCTTTCCGATGATATGTTGTCTGCGCCTCGCCCAACCGCCGATTTGTAGTGCCATTCCTACTTATTTGTTACACACCTTAGCGCTGCACCACTTTCTGATCAGAACTGAATCTGGAGGTTAGGTTAGAAAAACTGCTAATTTTTCTTTTCGCTTTGGAATCATGACACAATCGATCTACCCAACTTAGGCACTAAAATTTCACCAAAGTAATCCGTTTCTTGTTAGTAGTTTGGTTAAAACATAAGCGGGTGAATCGTGACACCATACAATTTTCATCAATTTATAATCAAGCCTTTTCCTTCGGCGTATCTGAAGACGACAAATTTCCACTTCAAGTGACGACATGCAGAAATCTCAAAGAACTTCATCAAAACTGGAAAACGTGTCCTCGTTTCTTTTTTCCCCAAACTATCACAGTACGTCATGTTCATAAATGATTCACCCTTAAGTGCTCGGATATAAACTACAATAATTACTATCAACTCTGCATGATAGCATGTTGGGGAAAAAATTATTTATTATTCTCTTCGTACATTCGGCGAAAGGGGTTGTTGGGAAAGCAAACATCTTAGCAGAGATAAAGCGTGTCTTAAGTTTTCCGCTGCAAGGTGGTAGACTTGTTCAGCCGTGTGTACCTTTACAAATTCAGTTCGTCTACGTAAAGATACCGAAATAGGGTAAGTGGCGCCGTGGAACCCATCCCTTAGAATTTTCGACCGAAATACTGTGAGATAAAAGTTACGTGTTTCAAGTATATCGTTTGGGGGTGGATTGAAACGAGTAGGAGGGTTTAATTTCAACTAATCTTTGCCGAAACGAGTGCTCTTTTAGTTATGTATACTGTTGAAAAACTTTCACTCTTTCAAGATGTTTTTCATGTCTTAATATTTTTTTTCCTTTCAATACTGGGATTTTTTTTCGGGGGTTGTTTCCTGTTCGATGGGTCGGGGGTGGTTGAAACGATGATGGGAGCTTTTTTCTGCTTCGTTTAAATGAGATATGAAGCACCTGGCGTTCTCTAAATGGTCCATTGATTTAATGGTTGGTTCGAACAGTTTTTCTGTGCATAATTACTTCGCCGTGACGGTGAGAGCTGAGCTTCAAGGAAGAGAAAGTTGTGTAGTCTTTAAATTAGAGAGGTCTTTAATATGGACTTTTTTGGCCTTTTCCTGGTTCTTTTTATTAAAAAACATCATTAATCGAATGAAGTTCAAGTTTTGACTCCGCGTTCCTGAGAAGTATTAATGACTTGTTTCTCGACAGAGCCTTTTTGCATTAGGCAATACTGCAGCCAAACTAATCGTGAAGCTCAACCCTTGCGCTTGACATGACAGTATATGTTATTCGGAGGAAGAGTAAATAACATATGTTTTTGCAACGTTTGCGCTCGGCCATATGTTGTGGAACCGGTCAAAACCTACTAGGAAACGCTGAATTGGGATATCCTATCCTCACCTGCCGTATTCATTGGACATTGCTCCTTCTGATTACCATTTGTTCTGATCAAAGAGCTACTGGAGACGACAAGCCACCAGTTTTATATAAAGCTCTTTGAAGCCATAGAGAAGTGAGACAAAACATGGTCGTTATGTCAATTTGTTGTTGCTTGCGTGCAAGTGAATGATACAACTTCCGCCTTCAACTCAATCGCTGCTTGTCATCTCCAGTATTTATATCTCTATAGTTCCGATCAATGACTCATTGCCTGGCTGACTAGCACCACTCCCACAGCTGCTACGGATCAGGTTTAGGAGCAGGAGTTTATGGAGTGCGCCAAATGTCAAATTCTACTGTAGCACGCACATAACATCCACTGTCTTTTAGGTGGAGACTCATGCTATTGTACTACGCATTAGTGGAAATATCAGACGGAACTACAAAAACCGACTAATATATATTCTCTCGGACAGCAAGGTTGCAATAATCGCACTTCAGTCCGATCAAACTCGTTTGGAATTACCTCCAATACCTAATAAATAAGAACAGAGTTGGCCTCATTTGGATTCCGGGATACAGCGGCTATGGAGGTAATGAAATGGCCGACTTAATGGCTAGGAAAGGTTTGGAAGCTAATTTTCTAGAGGGGGGGGGGGGGGGGCAAGATACTATGAATGTAAATATTTTTATATATATGTTATATATAATATATGAGAAAACAAAATTCGGGTAGCCAATGACCCCCCCCATAAATGACGTCCGTGCTGGACACTGCCACATGAGGATGCAAGTACAATCCAGCTCGCCACCCGTTAGTGTAGAATATAATATTATATCAGTGAATTCGCTAAGTCAGTGTAGACCAGTTTTACCATTCCTCTCTACTCGGGATCACTACCTGATATTTTCTTTGAAGCATACAGTTTAAAGCCATAGCATCCGAAGGCATATCAAAGATGGAGTTTCTAGACAACCGACCCATTTCTCCATGAAGAACCCATGATCTTCCAAAAGCTTTTCGGCACTGCCAGAATGTTACTTAAGTAAGTAAGTATGGTTTGTCTTTGTATCTATATGTTCCCTCAAGAGAAGCTTGCTATCCAGGATAATTCCGAGACACTTAATTTTCTCCGAGAGCTGAATTATTTCACCCTTCAGCACTGGTAACACTAAACCTTCAGTCTTTCTTTTCCAAGTAAACAAAACTTACGCTAGGAGTCACAGAAAGTTCGTGTCTTCCGCACCAGCCATCGGTCACCCATAGGATCAAGGAAGAAATTTATATTTATATTAAGGGAATACAATACCTACTGATTACAAATGGAAACTTGTGATGGCAGGTCTGACTGGATAGTTGTTGATCGAATCCCTTGTCCATAATGTGCAGAACCACTATCGGGGAATATCCTTGAAGTTAATCCTCGCCTTCCCCGCCCTATTTCTTCATGACTACTTTAAAATTCAAAACTTCAGCGTTTTCAAATTGTACCAGAATCAATTTGGTTACCATCCACTCGTTATAGAATTTAACGTTACTACAGATGATTCCAGAAATGCAGCCTTCACTTGGCAAGCGAGTCCAGCATATCCTTTCAGGACGACAACATATGCAAATGGCACAACATTCATTTGGTATTTTCCATTTTCAACGACCACCATTAGCAATTTTGTCTCCTAAGGTCTGTTGCTGACCTCATTGACTCGTATGTGGGGAGTTTGCCCAGATTCTAGTTCAGTCATAGGAAAAATGGCCACTAAAAGAATCGACCCCTAACTAATGATAGAATTTTCAGGACTTGATATGAATGTAGCTGCAGCTATTGATAGTCGGTGGGTATGGAACGCCAGCTTGCATGACATTTCGGCGGAAGTCCTGGTCAGCTTTGTATCCTTTTTTTTTTAATAAAAGGAGCCTTTCGGGAGAGGGTGTCATGTTCACAAAATTTTGCATATTCGTTAGGTTAGTTAAGTGAAGCGTAAAGTGTTCTCGTTTCACCTTTTTGCGAACACTTTTTTTTGGTATTCGCCACGGCAACAGGACTAACATTTAATGCATAGCCAGGACCAGTTGAACATCCTGACTGGACAAATTTTACCCAATTAGGGGATGGTTATTACGTTAAGTAAGTGAGCGTCATAAAGTTTTTAAAGTACGTCGTATTTGCGGAATCGGAATAGCAGGGGCGTAATGTGGAACTTATGATAACCAGAGTGGAACGACAATGAAATTGCTCCGAATTAAATGAATCCGCATTTGGACAAAGTTCAAGGATGCCGACTATACAAAATTTGATAGTTATGACTTCAATTCACATTAGAGATGAGTAAGGATGTTGTTGTCTGATACTTTGTCGCTGCTACATTTGAGTAATACCAAATAAAAAAAATCATAGAGGTGAAATGTATCAAGAATTTAATGTCGATTGTTGCAATCTAATACTGATACCACTGATACTTCTGAGTACGTGATGCTTAAAGCCAGTACTGACCAAATGTAGCATCTATTTTGTATTGAACGAATGTGCAGATTGTACAGAAGTGAAAGTGATACTGTGTCTCTAACACGATGCAGTAGAAATTTACCAACTACCGCAATTGATCTCAACTTCCGATGGCGACTATACAAAGTTTGATAGATGACTAAGGATGTAGTTGTTTTATACTTTTTCACTGGTATGTATGAGTGATACAAAATAAAAAAAAATCATAGAGGTAAAATGTATCAAGAATATAATTTTGATTGTAGCAATCTAATACTTTCTCACTGATACTTCTGAATACGTGATGCTTAAAGCCGTTAATGACCAAATGCAGTTAGTATTTTGTTTTTTAGTTTCTTCAGGTAAAAAAATTAACCCACAACCCCAAAAAAATTAACCCAGAACCTCCGTCCCCCCTTTTATTTGAAACTACTATGTCCCACCATATTCAACTTTGTACCTGTTTACAGGCTAATTGAAAGCGAGGTCCTTTGAGACTTAAAAAGGCAGAAAAACGTGAGAGAAATTTCCGCTAGGAAAACTTTACTCTGTTAATTTCCATAACCTCCCATGGTTGCTGCACAACCCCCTCATACCACACCTCATACATATACTTAAATTCTCTTAAGGAAATTCGAACGGAAAACTTATTTTCCATTCTGGATTTTTTTTATCATTCAAGGGGTTGGAAAACAACTTTGTCCGAACCCTTCCAAATCCCAGAAGAAGAACCGACAAAAAATACCAGAAAATTGCAACAGTTCCGTCGATTGAGTTAATTTTTCTTCTGACATTCTGAAAAAAATTGATGTACATTAATTTTTCGAGTAAATTTGTTGTTTCTCGTCCTTTTGAATTACGTGATATGAAATTTCAAAAGGAAATCAATGCGTCTATACGAGAAGGTCCTTTTTATTATCGTTATGTCCGCATTTTGTTCTCGAATTTCTCCGGTATTTCGTTTAAGATTTAATGGCATTTTGGCTCTCAGAATTTGTTAAAAGTCGTTGCGTCTTGAATCCCCTTGTCGGTGTAATTACTTTCCTTGCAGACAGGATTGAAGAAAAGGATGCTGATGCCTAATGAATTGGGTAGACAATTTTTTCTATGGGTTTGATTAAAATTCGTAGCCGTTATGCTTTTTTTTTATCTGGTGGAATTATTGGTGGAATATTTGAAATGATTGGGGCTTTCTTTGATTTTGATTCGCCGGAAAATGGGAAAGTGTCCTTTGTTTGCTTTTTAAATTATTCTTTTAGTGAGATGACTTTTATCTGGAAAGGATTGAACATTTTTCGTTTCAGTACTTTAATCAAATTAGTAAAAGTTACTGTCGACTTTAAATCAATTCATTGATTAGGTTTTTTGTTTCAGGCAATATTCGTTTGGCCGCACTTTTAAAAGATAAGTTAATTTAATTAAAAACTAGATAGAATAGTGAACTGCAATTTATATTGACGGTGGGAAGAGCAAAAGAGAGTATGGTCTTAATAACTAAACGCCTAGTTCCTACGTCTAACCATTGTCGAGTTATCACGTTCAAGCAAACAACATATTTTTAAGATACAATAGCTATGAGAAACCATTCCCTGTTCTTACCAGGTTCTGTTGATTCAAATGGGAAAAAAAGACTAACGTCTATGTGAAGGAGGATAACAACATCACCACCCCACACATACCATACCATATTGACTAAAATTTCATTTCCAACTTATGTTATTGAAACAGACATAAATCAATTTTTTGAAGAAAGTTTGTATGGTAGCTTCCAGCATTTTATTCATTTATATGTCTGCTCTACAAAGCTTCTCTCTCTGGTGAAATGACGACCTGAAATTGTGTATTTTCTCGTTTTAAGACTAGTCAGTCGACACCTAAACGGCAGGGTAGTTTTTCAAATCTCAGAAACAGCGTTTGCTAGAAAGTTGGAATTTACTATGTATACGTAGAAATATTACAGGAGTAATTAAAGCAAAAAAAAGTTTAAAATTTTATTGATGTACAGAGCTGAAGTAATAAGGTGGTGTAGGTCACTATGGGACTGAAAGCCTAAAGAATAAACCGGAGGCTATTTGAACGCATCTCAGTATTAAAAAAAATAATAAAGTTCCGTCCAGACTAATGGCCGATTTTTTTTTTTGGTTTTGTTGTAGGACTGAGGGTTTGCAGGGGGTGAAAAGTAAAAAGTTTAATTGTAGTTTGTACTTCTCGAACTAGTGAAAATTCTATGTTGAAAGTTCATGCCGATGTACTTGAATTAAGTAAATTAAGAAGAAAGATTTGCAGTGCGGTTTGAAGATGGTGCAAAAAAATACCCCTAAGGCAGTTTAAAATAATTGTATACGTTTTTACGAATTCCGACATATCTCTAGGTCTCATGAAATATGGAATTGGTTTTTATTTTAACAGGTTTGAATAACCGCCTAAGAATCGGTTCCAGAATTGTTTGATGTTTCTGTCAAGATTTTCTGCTAATAAATCGAAAAAGGCATTTATAACAATTAAATTAATTCATAGACAACGAATCGTTACCTAACAATTTTTCCGACGATTTCCACAACGTCTGAAATAGCTGAGTGTTTGTCCCTTTAGGATTTTCTTGCAGGGGATGATACAGCGCATTTATGGCTTAACGACAGTTTATCCTCACTTGCTTCTTAAATGCGAGGAAAATTTAATTTTCAAGGACCCTCTAAGTGTTAGAATCTGTTTCGTGTTGTCGTTCCCAACGTTCACAGCATTTTCCTTTGACACGATGGTCGCTATATTTTCGTTAAAATGTTGAGAAAGGATGCGCCCTTGCCAGTTTTTGTGTATAGTGCGAATGTTATTCGGATAATATTATAAATGATGATCAGGATTTTAATTATTTAAATTTTGTTCTCGGTCGGCGTTTGAGGGTTAAATACTCGACAGGAAAATGCACAAGGGATGAGTTTCCTCGACGAAACTGTCGGGGGAATTGCAAAAAATTATACCGTCTGAATGAATACTTATGTTAAATTGTTGGGTTTTGTAATGTTCTTTTGCTTCTAGCAGAGGAGCTGCCATGATAAATTGTTATGACCGAAAATTGTCAGTTTAGTAATTAGTTATTCGTTACTTACACAGTTAAGGGATATTAATGTAATTTCAGATTAAAGTGAGCAAAAGGTTACTGGGTAAATTTTATTTTCTTTACTCTGACGATCTTATTGTCGAAACGCACGATAACTCGAGATCACCCTATCCTGGGTAATTCAGAATTCGGTAACTCCCCTAAACCATTTAGTAGCTTCCATACAAATTTTCTTAAAATTCGTGTTCATTACTATGATCTATTAACTTCACAATAACACTTGAAAGGTAGAATTATGAAATTTTTGCGCAGAAAAAGGTTGTAGGTATATTGATGCCAAAAAAACTGAATAAGTATCTCATGTTGTTTCTTGACACAAGTTCTTAAAAAAGATGTAGGTACATCAACAACTTTACCCGAATTTGATTCGAGTATTAAGTGAGATGCGTTCGTCCATGCTCTTGTTTCATGCTGGGTTTTTGGGTTGTACACCTCTACGCAAATCGTAGTGAGAGATGAAAAACGAGTCGTAAACGACGATTTGCCGAAAAGAAGAATATCGTAATTTGATTGAAACATCAAGCCCAAATCGAGTTCTTCAATGATCTTGATATGAATCCGTTTTTTATAGATACGTAGACCAGCTTATCCCGTGTGCATGTTCGTCCTCGCCGGACCTCAGATGATTTGTTTGATTTAATTTCAGTTAAAAATTGTTTAAATAAATACTTTAAAGTTTAGACCCCCATAGAGATGGAATACAGAAAAATGCTGAAATCGAATTTTAGGCAATTATAAATCATGCGCATAGAAATAAAACCTAAGAGATATGTCGAAATTCGTAAAAACTCAAACTGTTCTTTACAAAGTCATTGGGGTTTAATATTGAAAAGACCGAAAAACGAATTCTTGGCACTTACTGAGCTTTCATAAGTAATTACAACTAATTCGATAGCGCAAAAGACCTAAAAGATTTGATGAAATTCATGAAAATATATAAACGCTTTTTTATTGACATTTTTTGAATGATTGGGGGTAGCTGATAAGTTATCTATTCTGATTTTTTTAAATGCGCCCAGGACTTTGAATTTGATTTCCAATCACGATATTTATTTATCCCAGGTCAAAACGTGGAGGCGAAATTCTTGGACCTACCTTGGGGGCTGGATTCATTGCTCATCCAATTTTCTTAAGGGAAAAAAATTGTACTCGTTCGAACGAACACTGAAAGAAAAATCCTTGGTAACATTGATATTTGGTATTGGTATTTGTTGAACTTTAACAGTGCACTTTTGTCGTAATGATAAATAATTTGTCAGCATAACAAAAAAAATTGTTCAGTTTGATAAATTTTTGTTAAATTGACAAAAAATCGGCGAAATTCCAGTTCGTTCTTTTAACAAAACATGTTTTATCGAAATGACAAAATTTTCTTTCATACTGATAAATATTTCTATCAATTCAACAAATTTTTTGTTGCATTGGAAGAAACGACTTCTGACAAAAATTTTGTCAGATTGACCAAAAGTAAACTGCAACATTTTGTTATATTTACAAAATTATTTATCAAATCAACAAAAATTTTTGTCAGAACGATGAACACGTTCCCATACCGCATATTGGAGTGGGAATCGCAGTGTGCAGAGTTCTAGTTCGATTGCATCATTTGTGATTGACTGTTCAAAAGTGTTAGTGGCCTTTCGAGAAAGTTCTCTAAATTATATTATATTAAATTAATAATATTGTAATATTGTACCTAAACAAAACCTTAGCATCGACAAAAATGCAGTTCAATTCGACAAAAATCACTCAGAGAAAAACCTTGGTAGTAATGACAGAAATGCAGGTCAATTCGACAAAAATTTTGTCAATATACGTCCAACGAAATACTTTGTCGTATTGACAAATTTCATATATTTCTCGACAAAAACACACTGTCGAGACAACAAACATTTTTTGTTGAATTGATAAAAAAATTGTCATAACGACAAAAACTAAAAAATTTTTAGGGAACAATTTTTTTATCAATTCAACAAAAAATTTTGTTGTCTAGACAGTGTGTTTTTGTCGAAGAATATATGAAATTTGTCAATACGACAAAGTATTTTGTTGGACGTATATTGACAAAATTTTTGTCAAATTGACCTGCATTTTTGTCAATGCTACCAAGGTTTTTCTCTGAGTGAAGGCTTTAAAGCGTTTTCAAGCAATGTTCCTTTTTTTCTGTCTCCAGTTACTAAAAATAAATAGATACATCTCAGTTCGTACGTGATAAGATTATTATCACACTACCACCTTTATTTCTTTCGTCTTCAAGACATCTCTTGATTGCACTTTCTTTTTGACTATGGCTTGGCTCTATATCACCTACCTGCTTATGGGAAGCCACCCTTATCCGTGTACCTCCATGTAACATATTCCCATATGGGTATCCCAAACACCTTGTTTGCTATCTACTTGAACTTTTGGTTTAGCTAAAACTGAATAAGAGTAAGGACCCTCCACTCACAGAGTATTTCAGTTAATGGAATGTATGCTTCCCATAATACCAATGGAGAAGCTAGTTCCGGACAAAGTGCTGGAATTCACGTGAGAGATGTCATGGAGTCGAACAAAAATTGGAAGTGAGTCGACCATTTGTTTTCGGCTAACTTATTCCTTCTTTTGCTTCGCTAAAATGAAGGAAGCCTCTGTTAAGGACGCCCACCGACTTATGAACGTTAAAGAAGAAGAAGGTTCGTTACCACGCATAGCAAAAGTGCCCCTATATAAACGAAGGCTAAGGGTAATAGATGACTTCGTCATTGCTCCGTTACACGCTCCACGCTCATTCACATCCTTCTAAGATTCGTACAGACTTTTTAAGATTCTACGGTAAAGGAAGGCACACTGGCGTAATGATAAATGATTGGCTGCCACTTGTTCCAGTTGTGATAAGAGAAAATACTAACGGACATGTTCTGCTTTTTTTCGTAAGGGCTACTACCCGCCAGGAATTAACTATGAAGTAGCGAGTGTAGCGACGGATCCTGGCGAGGGTGATAATGGACTAGAAAGAAAGTCGCGATTCTGAAGAGCTGAAAGTAAGTAAAGAACAAGCGGGGAGAAATGATGGAAATGTGATGCAGCATGTTTTCTACTTTTACGGATTGACTTGTTCTTTGGCATCATCCTCCAATGATGGATGATAATAATCCTGGACAGTGTAGCTGGATGGATGTTAATTGAAAGCGAGTTCTTTATGGAGTTGGTCGATGGATAGCGAGAGTATATCGTTTCAGGTAATTGCTTGTGATGACTATGCGAAGAGGAGGAAGCTGTCCACAAAAGCATTTCGTCTTAAGTGATTAGATCTTAAGCGAAGGAGGTTATCCAATTTCAAGATCTTACCAAAAAGAACTTACTGATTATTGACTCAGATGCTTGAAGATGAAAAGGAAAGGCAAGAAGGGAATGAGTCGCCTAAAAGTAAGGACCACACATTGAGTTAGTTAGGTTTAAGAAGTGACGAAGCGCTAAGCCACCGCGCACACTAGCTGTCAAAATAGGATCATAGCGAATCCTTCGTAGGTCACTAAAAATCCCCGAAACAACCCAGAGCCCTAAAAAACTTGATCAACTTCTCATGCCCTATCGAACTCAGATCCTCGAAATTGTCAAAAGAAAAAGTGCCCAACAACCACCTCAGTCGGCTCCTTGCAACCGGCTGATATTCCCTCAAAATGTGGATGATGCCTCCTCAAAAATACGAGAAAGTTCTAGACTCAACACATGCAGTATATAAGCACTACAAAGTTAGCGGCAACACATTTTGTACTATAATACAATGAAGCGAGACGACATACGACAGTGGCTTCTACGCGAAAGTTCAAAGCGATTTGGATTAGTAGAAGCAATTGCATTGTAGGTGTGGCAATCAGAGACGTATCTATATTCATGAATTTCGTCATGTCTCATCTTCTGAGATATCAAATTAGTTTTACTTTTACGAGCATTTTAGATAAAAAAAATCCAATTTCATCCAGACAATTTTTACTTAAAAAAGCTGAGCATGTAATAAACTTCGCATATTTGTGTTCACGAATTTCGCCTAAGAACTTGTTTCTCTATCTCTCAATTCTAATTTGACATCGAATTAGTTTTTAAAAGCTTTTTATATATTCGTCTAAAAATATTTTCAGAATTTTTCAACCCTCCTTACAGGATTCAAAGTGGGTTGTGTACATTTTCCGCTATACGAATTCTATCATATATCTTAGGTCTGATTCGAAATCGAATATATTTTTATTTCAGTGGGTTTCTCACATTTCAGGTTTTTTTTACATTTAACACTATGGTGATGTACCATAAGTACATTATTTCACGAATTCTCACATATCTCTTAGGTCTGATGATAGGTTTTTAGTTCATCGGGCTTTTACATACATTGGCTTTAAAATTGAGTGTAGAATTTCGATATTCAAATGCTGGTATTCGATACTACTACCGCTAGGTAAAAGTGAACTCTTAATCACTCATCCAACCGTCTCATATACCTATATATTTATACAACTCCTGTATTGGAGCAGTGACTTTGGGCTCCATTCCATACCACGGTTTATTGATACGCTAACAGACAATCCCTGGAAAAGTCAACAATGTTGCAAAATTGATGAGGATGCCCCTTAAATAATTCAAAAAAAAAGCTGTAGAACGACGAAAACCGTCCACTATTGTAAAGGCATTTGAAAAAACACTTTTTTCCCAAGAAACCAGACGTGCTACCCTAACTCAAATCTTTAGCCCCACACTTCCAAGAATAACTGAAAATGAATTCAAGTATTTAGAAAACAATTAACGACCACTCGAGGTTAACAATCCATGGAGCCTCGTAAATTATTTCCTGCTCTTCGTCCTGAAATCTACCAGAACTGGCAGAAGTTCAAGAAAGTGACTACCAACAATTGATTCTGGAAGTATCTGAAATATTTGTAGATATCTATGGCTTTATAATAATCACATCTTATTGTATTTTCAGTTGTTTTCTCCCCTGATAAGATTTATATTTCGGTTGGATAGGTTCCACGTTAGTACCACCACACCATAATCATAACAAGAAAGGAAGTGAGGGATATTAAGGATCCTTAAAGTTATGTGGGTCTGAGTGTACTTCTGGGCAGATAACAACTAGGAAAAGTTTGTGATTATTAAAATTTATTATAGGAATTCGTCGTCCCTTTTCGGGTAGTTCGATATTTTTGGTAATATCGCATATTTCTCGGAACCAGAGAGGATATTGCAGGACAACATTTATTGCAGAAAGCCCCAGCACCAAAGGAAATCTCAATGGGGGACAAGGAAAGCTATCAATGGATTTGGCATGTAATTTCCATTTTTTATAAGCCGGATATCAGTTTCGAGCAGAGGCTGTATGAAAATGGCATTTTATAGGATTGATAAAACGTTGGCACCTGATCATAAAATTGTGTATTTGTTAAAAGTACATGAAAGTACATCACTTGTACCAGAGGTCGTCATATGTTCCAGAGGTTTCTGAGCTCATCTTTGAATTATATTATATTATATTTCAATGTGGCACCATCATAAATGATGTCTTAAGTATGATGATGAAGTTAAGTACTCAAATCCCATTCAGGACATGCCCTTCATTTCCATGTCCAACCCACCCGGCTTGGTGATAGGATAGCTTATCCCCGGAAAAAAGTCTAATTCGAGGTGCTTTGGCAGAAGAGCTTTTTGAGCTTTGAGATATAAGATTTATGAAAAAAATGATGATAGAAGGTTTGTTTAAACGAAGGAAGAACCCAAAAGTCTAGTTCCAATTCCAGAAATATGGTATTATCAAAGAGCTCAAGGCTCTACGTAAAAAAGTATTGCTGCAGGTAACTGAATCTTCGAATAGTCGTATAAGATTTGTAAGAAATTTTCGGTATATTCAAAACCATTTCATAACCACTCAACTCGACTATGGCTCAAACAAACTAAAATCCGTACCAAAGTACCCACTTCCTTTAACCACATCCTTTAAACCTACTCCGCTCTATCTAAATTCGCCTGGACAATTTCTTGCTTTCTAACACGAACTGTGATTTTAAGTCGTTTAAATTTTTTTTGCCCTTCTAGCCAAGCCGATAAAAATGGGAGTCCTTATTTTCTTCATATTTTTTTGTCGAAAAATCCATAAAACCGAAAAAAGGACCTGTTCAAGGGCGAATCCCTCTAACCAGTATCCATTCGAGAGAGATAAATTTATTCACCAAATCATTTACATGAAAAAGACCGAAAAAAGGACTTCAGGACCGTCATACAGCGGTTTTAAAATGGTAGAACCGTCATAATCATATTCAATGACGCCATATACCTATAAGGAAGGAATAAAGACGAAGCAGTTATGCCATAACCAAAAGATTTTGTCACCGTAGGAGGTGCATTCATGCGCTTATCCCTGCCGTGCCAATGAAATGATAAAAAGCAACATTTCGAAAAAAAAATCCGCAACAACAGCATTGCCAGCTCAACAACAAAGCGGGGACAGGACGACCCCCCCAGTCGCTGCATTAGGAGCAGCAACAACAAGGACTTATAAATATTTTATGAAAACATCGAAGGAAATCCTTTGATATGAATGCTGAAGGGTTTTCATAGAGCGACAACGACGCGTAGTTCAGTCTTTGGTGGTGCCTTTTTCGTCCTTTGATGTACCATAACCTTAACGCTCTTGTCAGTGACAGGATACCTTTTCATATCGTATCACGTTTATAGTCGTATATTTTTCATTAAAAAAAAAATTGGTGACAGTAAAAGCGCATAGAAGGGTTACGTGAATTCCGAAGCCTTACAAAGAGTCTAAGCTTTTCTATTTACTTTTTCACTATGCATTTTCGTTACAACAATGTCGACTATGTCATCATATGGTGCTAATTAATGCCACACAAGAAATAGTATATTGTGAAAATCGCGGGGCTAATATGACTCTCAACCTGAATGAGCCCATGCTAGAAAAATTCTGAGAGTTAGAGCGACGTGCACCAGATTTTTGAAGAAATTTACGGATCGAATGAGCATAGGGTGGTTCACAGTTGTAGTGACAACATATATTAGCTTTTATTGTAAACAGTTAAGAAAACGTTTGCACAGAGTCCCCATCTAGCTCTATTAAGGACTTAAAAACCTTTTCGCTATAAGAGTACACGTTGAAGCATTGAAGCTGAAATTTTGCATGGCTAAATACAAAAATGGGTGTTGGATGTAAAAAAAAAATTCTCTCCTATTTCGTGGTACATATTTCTGTACACAGTCAAATCCTTTGTCAGCACTGACCCATCACCATATTTTTCGATAAAAAGACACATATATATAACAGTTCTGCTCAGGTACTGAAGATCAGAATTCTTTTGGAAGGAAGTTGACCCGACTTAGGGTTCAAATTTGCAGTATATTGAATTCTTTCACAAACGCTAAAATTCGGATTAGCGGTTTTTATTCCGCACTTAGCAAGTTATCAGTACTGATGCAGTTTTGGTACAGTGTTTGCTCAACACAAAGGTAGGTATTTCAAATTAACATAAAAAACTTGTTAAGATTTGCACGTCGGTCATATACAACATCCATTTATTAACATTAATTTATTATCTTAAGCTTAGTACTAACCAGAAGCGAAACGAAATTTTCCATAGCAATTTTTCGTTCGATAGAAAATTGTTAGTATACGTGATTTAACAGAAAAATTCGTATTCGCTTCTTTAACGACCTTTGTATGGTAGGTTCTCGAAATGATGATTCGCACCCACAGTAAGGCTTGGAGTTTAAAAAACATGAGAGTAGAGAAGAGGTTACCAAGTTGTACCTAAGCTATAAGCTGCAACTATATGAACGTTATGGCAACTCATTTGAAAATTGAGTCACTACTGAATTTAAGTACTGAAAACAGAAAACAATCGACAAAAAAAAAATTCATAAATTCCAGCAATTATTTTTGTTATGAGTAAACATCACGGAAACAAATGGATATTATTAACAATTGCAATCTCTTTAATTTAATTAACCTGCTCGATAACAATTACCTCAAAGTAGCTGTACTTTTTTACCTTTTTCAATAAATCGATATAAAAACTGTAAGGTGCGACGCCAAGGTAACGAACCGGGGGAGCTAGACAACCGGACTTGAAGTTCTCAAATGACGTGGGATCTTCGTAGCGGAAGTTTCTAAAATCATAATTGCATAGAACTTTTATACTATCGTCGCTTATAGGAAAAAAATGTGACTAAATTAAATTTGACGAAATATTAGAAGAAAACCCAGAACACACCTCCAGTACGATTTAAATGGGCATAACGTGTGAATAATTGGCCTTTACTTTGAGATATGTCTTCATACATGACCTTAGTATTTCGTAGTATTGCAGTGGGTTTGAAAGCTAACAATTAATTTCTAGTCAATGGACTGTAGTTGGAATTTCCATTTTATGCGATTCCAAGAAAGAACTTGACTAATTACTGACCAATTAAACTATAGTTCGACCACAAAGTCTACATTACACGAATCCGAACTTGAACCATATACATAATATTCGATAATTTGATGGAATAAAATCGGTTTGATACAATGAAAATTCAACTTTTGACCCATCGCGGTTTCTATTCAATTTTTGAACATTGAGATGTCCAAAAAAATTGCCGGTTTAAAAGCTACAACTTAAAGGCTTGATCACAATTCGCCATAAAAAAAGCCTTACTATATAGGGCCACAGTGCATGCAAGACCATAATAATAAAATTGCTTAGCTATTAAGGTATGACAGGAGTTGACCCTGAGGCTTACAACTTTTTACGGGTATGTGATTAAGACCTTTGATATTTCGGTAGTTTAAAGAGTGACAGGCTAAATTGATGGTATTGTTGAGTTTGTAGTCAAAATAATGCGCTTTCTTCTGTAAATTTGACGTGTACATTAAAGCGTGATGTTTGTTTTCAGAAGGAAGCCACCAAAGGTCGACGATAGGTTTGAATTTTTAATCGATTAATCAAGTTAGATCCTAGGAATTAAGTGAGGTGGACTGATTGTGATCTTCTCAATTTAAATATTGAACAATTTCCTGGTACATGTTTGCCTATCAGTCTACCTGATATTTGGTAAATGCGGTAGTTCCGTACAAGAAGGGTATTCATCGCTTCTTATAGAATGAACCTTTTTTTTCGCGGATCAATGTAGTTCAGAAGATCAGGAAGATGATTCTAGTTGGGAGCGTTTAAAGTCATAGAATTCAGTCCTACTAGCTGAAACAACTTGAGCTCTCAAGAGGGTGGACTCTTGCAAGCTGCACAGGGTTACAAAGACTGTTGGAGAAGACTCCAAGCGGCTAGATCTGCATAGGTACAGAGATCTCCTCCTCATCATTTATGCAGCTCCCTGCAGGGGTTATTTAATTGGATTCCAAGCTTTTTTGGTTGCCGGAAAATAAGACAGTGTCCGTTCAGTGAGGTCATTCACTCTCTCAAGCATTAGATTAGATTTAACATAGATTTTCATATTGAGGTAGGTTTGGTCACATCCGTTACTGAACCCTCAATTGGGGCTATTATGTTTCCTCTTCGATCCCTCTACTTTCAACGAAACTTAGTATTTTCCGAAGAGGAATAGTCTGGAATTCCGCTGGCTCAATGAAGCACTGACACAAGTGGCTCAATTTTTTTTCTGAGCAGGTTCCTCATAATCACAGAGGATGTGCTCTGGTGTCTCGTTTTAGGTCCTGGTCTGAGAGAGACCAATCCTTCGTATGGAGATGTTTCCTCATGTAACAATGATCAGTCAGAGCTCTCACTAGGATACGGGTCTGATTTTTATATTTCTTCAAATTTACCTTTAACAAGGATGGCATGGTAGTCAGAGTAACTCTACAGCTCTATCGATTTTGTAAGGTCCTGAAGAAGGTCGTGAATACCAAGCACCAGAAGATGGGCCTTTCGGCTCTCAGTGGAAATAGTTAAGATTTCACTTTCGGCAGGACAAGGCTTTCTTAATGGTCATTAGGTTTACTGATAGATAATTGAGTCCTCCGAAAGACGCAAGGATGTGCTAACATTTAGCGTATCACAGAAAACTCCACTCGGTATTCAGTTTTATAGCCGTCAGTATATTTGCGATGCCGATTGCGAAGGTTGGGATAGTTAGGAATTTTTTTTATCTCAATCAGAAGTGGGCTGAGTTTGCGTTTCCAGGCATTTTTGAGAAGCCTACCTTAAGCTTAGTACTGTGTTCAGCGAAACGAACACGAACGAAAAAGTCACCTTCGAAGTGGAGTGAAATATTCTACACACTTCGCTACTAGATGTCATTGATAAAAAAACGCGCGAAATTTGAAAATATAAAAATAATGTCAAGGAATTACTATTCCGGCACATAACACAACAAAATATTGATCACACAAAATTTCCCGAGCACCAACTCACTGAATTGACAGCGAACTATTGAAAATTTTGAGTTGTTAATTATTTCGCTTGGTAAAAAGCCTCCGGTACCATTAAAAACGAAACGAAATCGCCACGAGCGCCATCTATTAGTGACTACGGCAAATGTCCATTCCGTCCCCGGACACAGTACCGCAAAACGAACGAAATATTTCGTCGGTGAAATGTCAACGAAAATTCCATTTTTTTTATATGAACTTTGACAGTTCATTTCGTTTCGCTCGGAGCACAGTACTAGGCTTTAGATGTCAACGAAAATTTCATTTTTTTTATATGAACTTTGACAGTTCGTTTCGTTTCGCTCGGAGCACAGTACTAGGCTTTACAGCAGACAACTGTTCCACTACGTTGAGGCTCTAAGTCCAACGGCTGTCATTTGCTTGCAAAAAATGTCCGAGGGTGGTAGATGGAGCAGCATGTGGTCTCAATGCTCATACAAATTCATGAAGATCGCCGTACCATCCCCAGAGAGGTTCAACTAACAAAAAAAGCCAACGATTCGTAGTTGTACTCACAACTTTTCGTCAATGCCCACTTCACACGAGTAGAACGCAGCTATCCTTTTTCGTTCTTGAATGTTGAATTTAATTCTGTGAGATCCACGCCTTCAGAATAAATAGACAGCGAAAACTAAACTGGTACCATAAACAGATTTGCAACCAATCCAAATTCAGCTGTCCATTTAGAGAGTATAGAGAGGGTTCTGATTAATCTCACTCAGAGTGGGGAGGCCTTTCCACAACAACGCTATTAACGAAATGAAACTTGACTTGTTTTCATGCTATGAAAAAGTGTGCTGTTCTGTGTTCGGGAGAATATACCTACTGTCATTTCAAGCCTAGCAGTGGAGCTTCACGCCGAAATGGGTTGTTGTATAATTGCCCGATTGAAAGGCTAAGATAACACCACCTGGAGTGAAATCGCTAGAACTTATACAAGTCTTCAATCGTTTTGATTAAAGTCGCTAGTTTTACAAGAGGACCACACATCCTTCTGTTATATGCTGCGATGGTGGTCGTCGATTACAGCTTCCGCTAAATATTCGCACTATCTTTGCTGTAAAAGCAATTTAGGATCGCTTTCAGAATTCATTAATCTTTTAAAGAACCTCCTTCGAACCTGTCACGTGGCTGAAGAAATCAACGTCCACTTCGCACCAATTTTGCATAATTAATTTTTTATTAAGGTAGGCATCTTGCATAAGACGGTATTATATTCGCCTTTTTTTGGTTTGAGTTTCATTAGAATTTTTTAGTGTTCCTGGAGATAGTCTACGTAAGCAGGTCGTAAATTAAATCCCGGTTCTTGGATCTATTTATAGCTCTTATCTGTAACGCACCAAGTTCAAACTTAATCTCTTACTGTTAGGGCGAAATAATGCCGTCATTGATTTGAACTTCAAGTTCAAGGACAGAAATCCCCTTACGTAACCTAATCCACCGCAGGAAATTTTCTTTTACTCCCCATCGAGTCGCCAGGCTTAAGATAATAATTTTTAATCCCAAAGTATACAGATAAACGTCGTCATATTTTCTGGAAGTAAACAATTTCTGCTGAATAAGGAGCAGAGTCGAGAGTGAAGAAGAAAATACGTTGTTCAATCTGTCGCATCAACAAAAAAGGATATTTTCATTTTTTTCAGAGAGGAAAGGAGTGAAGTCTCCTTTTTCGACCCCATTAAATTTTGCTGTCCTTTTTTTCGCCTTAAGTATAAAAGGCGAATCGAAAATGACCCTTAAACATAATTTTCGTTTTATAGAGGCACACACACGCACTAAAAGCATACGTGAAATTCTCGCTTGTAACTTAATTCAAAAAAAAAAGGACCTACCACGTACAACGATATTGAAGTAAAGAAAAGGATTCATTTTGTCCATAGAGCCAAAGCAGTGTTCATTATTATTTTTCGTCCTTTTATTTGGTAGCATGTTAGCACAACAAATTATCCATACTTTAGAGACGAGGATATCTCTATTTCGTGTGGTAGCTCTCGAATTTCCACGGATGTTTGGGGAAAATTCCAAGAAAAATAACAACACACCAGACTGAAAAAAGGAGACTGATTGAATTAAGAAGGATGTCTTTGTCTGCAAAAAGGACAATTTCGACTATTTACAGAACGAAAACTCACCGAACTTTGTAAGTTTCACGCAAGAAGCAAACAATTGAATTACTTAGTTGATGTTTCAAATGCTTCCCTTAAGTTGGTATGTGACAAGTCAGCGGGAAAGCTTTGATTTTAATAGAAGTATTCTTCTGAAACTTTTTTTGAGCCAAAATTCAGAAATTTTCGATTATTATTATGAGTGTATTTAATTAATGGAAATGAAATGAGATAATATAAAATGCGCCAACGAATTGTGACTAGTTTTTGTTCTACTAAAGTATTTTTTGCTTATTGAATTTTGTACATTTTGAGTAGGTGTTTTGTATATTTTATACATTTTGTAAGTTTTGTACATTTTGTACATTTTAGAGCATTTAATTATATTTTAGCTCATTTTAGTACATTTTAGTATAGTGTGTAAGTGTAACCCAAGTTTTTTTTAAAATTCTGCAAAACTTCTGAACAATTATATAATTATAATAAATAATAAGTTAGTTATTAATTTATAATTTGAATAATAAAGAGTTGTTAATCATTAAAAAAAGGTTCATAGCTAATAGACTCCTACCGTGAACAATTTTTGTATGCTCCGTTTAGGACTAATAGACCCCGAAAACGAAAGAAAAAAAATGTTGTCCGTCTGACCACCTCCACACCCTTAAGCAATTGAACGCTCTTTCCTAGACACTTTGCGTAATTAATTTGATTTTTTTTAGAAAGTAGACGCGGTGTACTTCGGTAGTCATTTTTTTGGTGGGTTGGTGGATGGTGGAGAGATGAGCTGAAACACTTGGTGTATCCAAAAAATGGTCGACATGAGTGGAGTTGCGTGATGGGGATGAGAAGTGTGAAGAAAGCTGAAATATTCAGTGGAGATATTGAAAACCTCATATTTTTTGAACGGTTTGTGCCACAAAGTTGAACCTTAGTTTTTATTTTTAGCTTTTTAGTTCATTTAGTGGAATGCATTAAGAGCGGGTAGGATAGGTTGTTGGTTCAGGTGAATACGCGGAGTGTGGCGGATGTAAAACATTGCTCCATTTTTCTTAAGTTATTGGAATCTCATAACTCAAGAACTTTTCAAGATAGGACTTCGAAATTTATATAAGAGGTAGAGCCAATAAACCCGCTTCAGGGAAAGGGTGGGTTGTTTCTTATATCTCGAGAGTCACTAAAGAATGAAGACTTGAATTTGGAATCTAAAAACATAATTTCTTATAGAGTATCACAGTACGGTGTTGTTTTTTTGTTACGGAATGGTTTGTACTAGAAAGCTGAAACTTGGTACCTATATGTACACTTTTTTGCCGTAGGGGACCGTTCACATACTACGTCACACGAAAAGGGGTAGGGGGATGCAAAAATGTGACAAAGTGTGACATAGGAGAAGGGAGGCATCTGAAAAATGTGACGTAACAAAATCGGAACGGAACTTTTCGAATTAATATCATAATAATTTACTGGCAACCCTGCAATAGACCATATGTTTATATGTAACAAAATCTTAATCATGAGCACGACAAACCAATATTCTTTTGTCTTATCCTTTTGCAGTTAACTGAACCCTGGAGTAGCTATTTGCGTTAAATTCTCTAATCTAGTCTACTATCTATAGAAAAAAATTACAAAAAAGGCATAAAAACTGCAGTGTTGTTGTTATTTTGTATGTAAATTTTCTAACCTGCTCTGATCTAGATAAGTTCGCAAAAAAACTTCCCTATTATTTATGAATTTTTTTTTTTCATTTATTTTAAATAAAACATGAATATTAGCTCTACTTCGTGTGTTTATTTTTGAAACATACTAAACCTTGTGACGTCACAGCGGAGGGGGGAGGATGACATTTTGCGACAAAGTGTGACAACGGGGGAGGGGGGGGGCTCCAAAATAGTCAAAATTCGCGTGACGTAGTATGTGTACGGCCCCTAGCCGCCAAATAACTGATCAAGTGCGTTGCGTTTCTTTATATCATATTAAAATACCGAGCCAAGATACGTTTGTTGTATGCACTGATACGCAACGACAATGCGATTCACAGAAATGCTTCAATTGGAAACAGGGCTAAGATCTCGTTATTTATTTTATTACCACAATCTGTTCAGATAAAAGAATAACAAAAAACAATTTGAGACTTTTTTATATTCAATCTTTAAGGGGGCTTATATACATTTTTACAAAATCTGACATATGGCATTTAATCATATATCGAACTGATTTTTACTTCCACGAGCTTATTACATATTCACTTCAAAAATGGGTACAGATGTTTTTCTTATGAAGCCCCTATGAGGGTGTAAGAGTAGTAAACGTTTTCACGAAAACCGTCATATATCACAGACTTTATTGAGTGCTGAGTTTTTTTTAGTTCCACGACTGTTTTTGCAACGGAAATTACTTACTCACTAACAGTTCTGTCTCTCCAAAACTGATTCCTTCAAAACGCTTTTCTTTGAAATTTATTTTGGATCCCATTTTTGCTCTGCGTGGTATAGAGACGTAGAGAAACTTGAATGGTTCGGGTCTCGGCTACATGTCAATTGGCTTTGAAACGCTAGGTTATATGTGCAAATGAGTTAAATGAAAACTATAACAGCTTATGCAGCACTTTGTTTTTAAAGCGATCAAAAGTTCTCCTTTATTACCGACAACTCCTACTATCAATTAACAACAACGTGAAGTATCAACCCACAAGGGTGTCAGCGAAATGCCCATCGTTTTTTTCATTGGATTGCCACACATCTCATCAATCCCCTAATAAAAATCCCAATTCAAATCATCGACTTCAATTTCGAAATTCCAAACATTTAAATTGCATGCTTCAGCCTACAATTGATTCATCAAATCGAACAACTTATAGCTCAATTTGTACTTACAACAAATTTTTAATAGTTTTGAGTAGTACATAGTCATCTCGATCGTGCCACGATCAGTATCTAAATACATGTATTTAGTAATTCCAAATGTCGATATCTTTGATTGATCAAATAAATTCGCACTCTTATAAGGTGGCAATCAAATTCACACAAAAATTGATTAAATGATTTTATAATACACTTTAAAGTGTTCATTAGTTTGAAATATTTCGCGCCAGACACGATCACTTTATTATAGATTTTATCCAGGTGAAACGCCGTTCGGTGGTAAGCGAAAAATAAAAAGACATGAAATTATATTTAAAAAATGGTTTTTATTTAAAAATAATGATTGGTAAAAATATACATTAAGAAGCGTTTTTTTTAAGTTTTTTCCGTTGTTTCGAGAATACTTGCTACAATAATAAATAATTATTGGTCATCATGGGTAACACACATCACAAAATTTTGGGTTTGTTTTTTTTTTCGCTGAACGGTGAGACTTTCGATTGATCAATCGATCGACACTCACCGCATTGCGAGAGTATTTTAAATTATGGCTTAATAATGGTATCCTGCGGCACCACCTTGTTGTCCTCCGAAACCGGATCCCTGTTGTGGAGGAGTGTATCCTTGTTGTGGTCGGCCTCCGAATGATGATCCTCCGTGAGAGGCAGCACCACCGAATCCTGATCCACCGTGCGATGCACCAGCTCCAAATCCTGATCCACCGTGCGATGCACCAGCTCCGAATCCTGATCCACCGTGCGATGCACCAGCTCCGAATCCTGATCCACCGTGCGATCCGGAACTTCCACCGAATCCTGATCCTCCGTGAGATGATGCACCACCGCCATATGATGAACCGCCATGGGCACCAGCATTGTATGCACCAGCGTCGTTCTCTTCAGGATGAGCTGCGTTGTATTCGAGGGACCTGAAATGGGAAGTATTAGCAATTGCTTAGTGGCATCTACCCGGAATCTTACTTAAGGATAGCTTCTGGGATTGGTGGTGGGGTTGGCAAGTGATCTCCGGTAGCTTGGAAACCGTTGCTATCGGCCTTGTAGTTAACGGTGTAGGTTTGACCGTCATCACCGGTGTAGGAGTATGATCCAGATACGACTTGTTCGGCATTGTTCAAGTATCCTTGTTCGTTTTGGGTTATTCCATTACCAGTTGCATAACTTTAAAGAAAAAACAGCACAATTATTTTGTTCAATCTGCACATATCCTTAAGCTCGTACTCGAAATGATAGCTGCCGTCACCGTTGTTAACATTTTCGTATCTCAAGATTGGAATTTGTGGACCAGATTGACCGTGATGTCCACCCTGTCCGCCGAAACCTCCAGCAGATTGTCCACCGAAGCCTCCAGCTGAACCACCGTGTCCACCGAAAGCACCAGCTCCATGAGATTGTCCTTGTCCAGCGCCACCGAATGCTCCAGCTCCACTAGCTCCAGCACCGCCGAATCCAGATTGACCGCCATGGCTGAAAGCATTCGGTTGGCCGGCATTGTTGAACGATTGTTTGGGTGGCAAATATTGCGATGAGGGTCCTTGCAGGAAGCTTCCTTGACCACCAGCCGAACCAGCACTGCTTGGTGGAATGTAGCTGTTTTGCAATTTTCCGGCTGTCGCAATGCCCACGAACAATGTAACCAAGAACTGTGAAAAAGGGTTTTTAATCCAGATTAGATTCCTTCGATTTGTTGTGCCACGATCACTTTAATCCACAATTTAATGAATTTTTAGTTGGTGCTCACCAATTTCATTTTTGCTTTATTATTTGATGGATCACTTGCCAAAATAAATATTTGGTAATGGAGGTTTTTTTTGGTGTATTACTTGTTGGAACACAAGAGATGAACTGATGCCTAACTCAAGATGATCTCGGATTTTATATATGCGGTCGCGATTAAAGAATTCTCAAGTAAAATGCCGCGCGGAACGCGTCTAAGCTCCTCGATCGCGCGAAGTCATACCCCCCAGGTTTGGGCTATTGTGTACAGTGTACGTACCTTCCAATGGCATTCTCGCATACATCAGTAAATCCGATGAAGTATCCACCACAATGGACATAGTATTGCACTGGGCTAGATGATCTAGCATCTAGCCATAGTACGATCACTAATCGCTCTAGCGAAATATATTTGTTGGTGTTTCGTGTTCGGCTTAGTGATCTTGGATGATCGTGTGTTGATTAGGAAAGGATCTTGGAGTGATCGATTAGAGTATTGGTGAACCTTTATTACTATTATTAGTATGTAGTGTAGTTTTAATGACTTGGATGCCACCTACATGTGAAACGTAACGTAACAATGTGGCTAAAAACGTTCAATAATAACGCGATCCCCCGAATATCAATGCCTTTGGGCTCGCGTTGCACTATGTGTACCATCATCGTAGTCATCATCATCATCATCATCAACATCTTGGCACAATCCTAACGTAATTGAAAGTGATGTCTTAACAAAGGTCTCGGTACCGATGGCGATGATGCAATCCGAATGGAATATGTACGAAGATCGGTACCCTACATATCTTTCACTACAACTCAGTAATTCACCTGATCTACAAATTATTGTCTCGTCAGAGTAATGAACGGAATTCTGCTTAGTTTTTTTTTTGTTTTATGAAGAAATATTTTGTTTTCAATTGTCTTAATTTTTTGCCATTGTGATGTGACCAATTAAAATTCCTTGATCGCACAATTATTTATGAATGAGGATATAAAATGTGAATAAAATAGTATTTTCGTTGAAATGGCAAGGTTACAGGGGAATGTGACGAGTTTGGTGAGTGCATTGATTGTGATTTCTTTCTTAACTCAACCGTTTTGCTCTCATAAGATCGTGCCAGTGTCTTATGAGTGCATACCAAGTAAGAGCCTTATTAGTTAACTCCACGTGTCATTCACGGTAAATCTTTCAGTTAAAACATACGCATCGGGGAAAAAAATAACTTATTTTCGTTGTCTAAACCTGTCTCGCAATATTGGCGTATTCTTTTCTTCTGCCCTTCGTTAAAAATACCTCATAGTTGACCACTAATTTACCAGTGAGTACACCTGTCTATTGACTTTTTAATTACCGAGACTACTACCAGTGACTGATACCCGATAGTTGACTGGTAAATTAACCACTACTTCCCGTCTTGGATGAACTGGGTGATCTTTGATCACGTTCAGCATAAGGCTTGAATATTTGAAATTTGGGGACTGTAATTAGCATGTCGAAGTCGGTGCTCATTTTCAGTTGCAGTATCTTTAAAAGTTGAATAACTGAAACTATTCAGCATGCACTAAATTCTAATATTGCTATCCAATAAATTTGATGGTCAAAGTTCGTGAAGAATACATTCTAAGAATTTAATAGTGCAATTTATAAGAGCTATTTCAGTCTCATAAAAATACGGTTACTTTTATTATATACTAGCCGCGCCCCTCAGCTACGCTCACGTTTGTATAGTGCTTCGTATATACTAGCGAAACTGCAAGGACACCGGTTTCCAGGCTTGCTTCCCGTTGCTCCGTTACTCCCGCTTCTTCTGTTGTTCCCGTTTCTTTCGTTTTACCCGTTACTGCCGTTACTTCCATTGCTGCGTTGCTCCCGTTGATTTTGCGAGAGAATAACGATTTTAAGTACTGAATACCGGGTGTAGTACCGCGATAGTGTACATTGCTTCTGTTAAGTCGTGGGTTCAATTCTAACTCGACGAATGAATTTTTCTGGGGCTATTTGCTTCAAAATCTGAATATAAATAGTGATTAGTGACGAATGTTTAATGGCGTCGCTGCTAAAAGTTTAAACAAAAAGCAATTGTGTACGGTTTTAATTCTAATTGGGTTCATAATTTCCATTAGTGCTAGAAGACTAGTTGATTGGCTAAAGGCAATTTTCGTACTAGTTGCCAGAAATTAGGAAGGATAATAAAGCAAGGAATTTCTAATCAAGTCATTTCTCACCCAAAGAACTTTTGCTGTGAAAGTTAAGTCCTCAGTCTCTGCCACTCGTCAAATTCCTGCAGACGTACCCCAAGGATCCTGTCTCAGCCCCACACTTTATAATATTTACACCGCAGATTTACCCTTGAACGATAATTGTGAAATGGCAATATTCGCGGACGATATCAGTGTCTTCTCAAGTTCGGAAAATCATGCGGTCATAACCTATAACATTGAAGAACAACTACGTGCACTCTACGAGTATTACCACAAATGGAAAATTAAAGTCAACCCTGACAAGACCCAATCAATTTTCTTTACAAGGAAACGCCATAGAAGAAATCTTCCAAACCAGCCTTTAAGATTTCATGGCCAATCTGTTGAATGGTCTAGCACGGTCACTTATCTGGGTCTCGTATTGGACAAAAAACTCACATTTCACGATCATATCGAAAGTTCATGCTCCAAAATCTCCCGTTCTTTCCATTCGTTGTATCCACTCATTAATAGAAGATCTCAGTTATCTAATGCTAACAAACTGCTGATATACAAAATGGTAATGCAGCCCATCATATTATACGGCGCTCCAGTATGGTATGACTGTGCAAACGTACATAAGAATAAACTGCAAACTATGCAAAATAAGTGTTTGAAGTTAATCCTGAACAAGCCCTTTTATTACTCTACAGTACGTCTACACCAAATCGCAGAAGTTTCAATGATTGAAGTAATGGCCCAAAGAGCTAAATCTAGATTTATCAGCAAATGCCAACATATTCAAAACCCACTGGTTGCATGCCTCACATAGTTTCTGTTTGTACTATTTTACTTTTTTCTTATTATTTAGTTAGTTATAGGTTAGGTTAAGTTAGGTTAATTAAATTCATAAGGTTTTTTCATTCATTTTTCCTGAATTTACAAATAATCAGTCTTATCAACAATTAACTGCCAAGTGCACCAAGCAAAATAAACCATAGTTGTAAAGGCTTTAGATCAGCCTAATCTCTGATAAAGTATTTATATGCCAGCATTGTATCCATCATTAGAATAAAAACTATGAACTATGAACTATGAACTAAAGCAAGGAATTTCATAGCCATGAAAACGTACTTTTCAGTGAACAAACTGCAGGAAGTGATCGAACTCCTAGCACTAGTCCTAGCCCTACGATGATTCACATTACTCCGCAAATAACTACTTTAGTGAACTTACAAGGGTTTAGTTAACTGCAAAAGATTAAACCAAAGGAATATTGGTTTGTCGTGACTCGCGATTGCGACTTTGTGACATATGTACAAATGTAGGTATATTGCAGGGTTGCTAGTAAATTTTTATGATATAATTTGTAAGAAACGTTCCGTTCCGATGTTACCACACATCTTTCAGATGCCCCCCTTCTCCTATCTCACACTTTGTCACATTCTTGCAACCGCCACCCTTTTCAAGCGACGTATTATGTGAAAGGGTATTAGGGGGTTTATGTATAAATCCAATAGATGTTAAATTGAATTTGATATCTAATAAGACCTAAGAAATATGTCAGAATTCGTAAAAATATGCACAACCTCTTTACATATCTTTAGGGGTTCAAACTCGAAATGGGAAAAAAAAGTTCTCGACGTTTTTATAAAGAGCTCGCAAAGGTAGAATTAGTTTGACACCTCTTCAGGCTCAAGAGATTTGTCGAAAATTGAGTAAATGTATACAACTTCCATTTTGCGGACAATTTCGGCCGATGTAAATCTGATTCTTTTAGTTAAACTACTTTTATAGTAGAAAATTCTTCTACTTTCTAGCAAAAGGCGTTCTAGATACAACTTACTAGTTACCTCTGGCAAATTTTTTTTGGGTGCTCCTTCACAGATAACAAATTTAAGTCAATTCTTCAATTCTTAGCGGTTCTACAGAAATAAAACCAGAATTTTTTGCTCTCCATTTTATACCATTTGCCCTTACACCCCACCCAGATTTTTTTTTTCTTTTCGTGAAATCTTGTGGGCCTAATTCCTTTGAAAAATTCAAGAAAAAATTTCAAACGTCTCTTGGGACTTTAAAACTACATACATACCTAGGTACTTGATTGATCAAAATTTGTTACATGTGTCATTTAAATTCAAAATACATGGCCAGGAGATCAGAAATCAAAATCCTTACACCTTATTAGCAAATGAATTTTTGCCATGGCGGATATTTTGGTAATTACTATAATTAGTTTTTATTAATTGAAGGAAACATGAAAAAAAAACTGACTTTAAAGTTAGTAACAAATTCCTTTTTTTAATTTTAGGTTGCTTACCAATTCTTTATTATTAAAAAGTATCAAAATTAATTTTTTCTTTACCGATTTTACTCCCAACAGAAATCTCCTATGATCAATTTGTTTCCAGGAACGGGGATCTTGGGACTTTACAATGAGGAATTTTTTGGAATTTTTTAAAAAAAAAGCTTTCTTTCTTTCTCCCGTTTTCACGGCGATAGTTTTGTACGATAGGACTTTTGCGAAAGTATAGCACGATAGTATGATAGTGTGATAGTGTGACAGTCTGCTGTTTACACGGCGCGATGTACGATAGTGAAATTCGACATGTAACTTTTCTATAACGTACACACGAAATCACGTACACACAAAATCACGTACACACAAAATCAAAATCATGTTTTTTTTCAATTAGCAACACGTATTCACAAGATCGAAATTATTATTAAATATTTTTATGTTTTGAAACTATTTTTTTAACATCAAATGTCAATGTCAAGATAAAATTATCGCGATAGTTCTATCAACTATCTCGTCAAGCATGATAGTGCGATAGTGCTATCATGACAGCGCGAAAGTAACTATCTAGAAGTTTACATGGTGAGAGTTATGACGATAGTAATTATCTTGACAGCAACTATCGCAAAAACTATCACCGTGAAAACGAGGCTTTATCTCAAAATTTAGTTTCATTTCGAGGAAATATTAAAAACATTCAATTCTTAGAAATTTTATTTATTCTAAAAAACTTTTTTCTTCCAAAAAGACAGTTAGTAGCCCTGGTTCGCTTAAATTTTCTTAAAAATCGCAGATTTTGCGATATAAAACCTCTGCAAAGGTACCATAAAGTTTGGTAAAAAACAACAATTCTTCTGCCTAAAGTACTCGCATCGTACCGTCTTACCTCAGTATCTTCCAAAAGAATCTTGGCGAACATAAAGACAATGCGTGTGGGTATGCAAAACGCTATTAGCTGTCGTCGTACGTGTAGGCAATTTTGCGAGCTTCTAGGTTCATCCAGAAGAGCTCAGTGAACGCAGCCTTGGAACGGAACTATAAGAAAATAGATCGGATCCGCTTTTATTCTCACGTTAGTTGGTGGATGTACCCACCTGATGTAATTTCTTCTAAATCACACCGAAGCTTGTCGGAATACCAATTACTCATATTACAGGTAACCACATAAACTACACACTCCATAAAGCGGACAAAACGGCGAACAACGATGTACTTGACCTTGCACGACACTTGGTAACTGCTGCTGTTGTTGCTGCTTGTAGCATCCGTAGTACACCTTTATTTTCGCATCAGGTGATTTATACGAGTCCAAGATGTTGCAGATGAAAAAACGCAATATATTATTGTATGTATATGTATGTATGAAACATGCCAATCTTATTCCATCGGTCTTTAAGATATTGGGTATTTAGATTCAGAATCACCTGCATTATGGGTATGCATGTTTGCGGTTTGCACTATTGCCAGTCAAAGCCATCACATCACTAACCGGAAAAAAAATTCACTAAATATTAGTTAGGTTCACCGTCAATCCGTCAACTCATCAAAAAAACACCGACAGCATAAATACCTGTGTGCGGGATGGGATACTCTGCATCATTTTTTCTAGTACTGAACAGTACAGTGGGTATATGGCACTGTTGTGGGACTCCACAATATAATCGAGTCGCTATAGAAGACGCTCAAAATTAGGCAATTAGATACCGACAAATGGGTTGTCTTTACAGTGAATTGCAATAAATATCGAGTATGTGGGACAGATTGAGGTACTCATCGCACAATATGTGGTAGCTGTAGGTCAGAGAAGTGATGCAGAAAAAAAAAACGGATTTCGTATAATACGTAATATTCGATTCGATCGAGATGCTATGCAGATTTTTAAGACTGTCGGATTGTCTTACACAAATTTATTCCTATTCAGTTTTTTTTTCTGTATTACTGTTCTATAACTTTGTCTGGTTTTTGTAAGACACCGAGTGATATATTTACACTTTCGCAAAATAGTCTGATTGTCTGTTTTGCAGGCATTGAGCTGTAACGATTTGATTGCATTGTGGAATAATTTAATTTGACTAAATATTTAGGTGCAATTGCAATACACTGATGCGAAGTCTATCAAATTTGGATCAATTATTATTATTGACTATGGATATGTGTGACCTACTTTAAATGGAATTTTCGTTCGAAATCAGCTCGTTTAAATCTGAACAGAACGTACAAAGTAGCTTAATACGATGGTTAACAACTTAATCACAACTAATATTTACTACCAAGAGCATACATTTTCTATTTACTGGATTTGATCCGACTAACGTATCATTCTGAATACCAACTCGACTACCAAGGCTATCTAGCGCTGTTATAGGACAACTTTATCCGAAGTAGATACAGATCCAGTACGGATCTAGTACTGACTCAGTACTGATAGTGCGAATACTAGTTTTAATAAATCTGTGATAGCTCTGGGTGAAACTTTATTTATTATTATTATTATTATTATTATTATTATATTTACAATAACAGGCATATAAATATACATTATTATTACTTAAACACTAGTGACAATGACCATCGGTTTAAGTGTATTTTACGACTAGTACATTAATGATTATAACTATGTTAGAAATTTTACAATGTATTGAGACTATAATTTAATTGAATTCGTATTTTTAAGTGATTTTATGATTTCATTACTTTTTGTTATAATTTCATTCTTATTCTAATTATTTAATAGGCTACGAATATTTATCAGTGGGCATGCTAGCTGGTGATTAAAATTTAGGATGACTTTGCACCGATCGCATTTTGGTGGTGGGTCCTTGTTAAGTAGATGTTTATTTACTTATATACTTATTATCACATGAATAATTGGATCATACTCCAGGACGCGATGAAAGTCGAAATATAAAATTGGTTCTTTCAAGTCAAGGAAGTTTTTTGTAAAGTTAACTTTGACGATTGAAAGGAAAAATACAGATGTTTTGCTAATCATATGTAGGTATTTAGGAAGCCCCTGTAGACGTAAAGCAGCCGCATTTTGGGGTTCAATATTCAAAAATTCTGAAATTTTTAGAGGGCTGCAAGAAAGCATGAAGAAGTAAAAACCAATTTGACATCATATTACATCGAAGAGATATGACGAAATTCGTGTAAACGTATACAACGTATTCACACTCTGTAAGAGTTTGAGAAGAAAAAAAATCCTGAAACGATTTTTAGACGAATATGTAAAAATCCCGTGGAAATAAAAAGTTTTTCAATATCTAACCACACCTGAGGGATATGGCTGTATTCCTAAAAATGTATACAACATTTTGACCTCCTTTGGGGTAAAATTTTATAAAAAGCCTGAAAATGCTTTCTAGGCATTTATCTGAAGAGCCCATAAAAAAATAATTCAATATGTTGAAAGACCTAAGAGATATGACAAAATTCGTTAAATTATATTAATTTCATTTCCACTGATCATTTTATTTTTGCCCCACTAACGTATACGAAAAGTGAATTAAATTTCGAATTCCCCTCCTTTGCACATCACTGGCCCCCCCATCCAAATTTTATTTTCAAGCTATCTACAGACAATCACTAACCCTGCGTCTATACTGACAATTCATCTGGCAATGGCAAAGACAACCGAAATATTGCCATACACAAATTGACATCGTAAACACATCACATGCAGTTGGCAATATTGCTCTCAACATTGCCATGTCAATTTTGAGAGCAATATTGCCAGAAACCGCATCGTTTGACATAAGTTAGAGTCGCTTGTTAATAGGTGGCAATAAGTTTTTTCATTGCTTTGATCGCGAGATGGTTGAGACTAAAGATAAAACTATTGAACTTGCAATAGTATTCTTTGATTTCCAACATTTTGCTTTACTTCAGCAGACCTTGATACATACTTAAAATTCATTAGTTTAAATGAAAACTGCCAGGCAATCAAATGCCCACTCATTTGGATTTAACATTTAATGCAATGGAAATATTTCCATTCTCATTGCCAGTTAAGTTGCCACTGTAGACAAAGGGTAAGTTTAAGCTTTGTGAGATTACCAATTTGGAGATTTGAATTTTAGAATATCTTGATCCTAGCCTTTAAGCGTTTCAGACGCATTGTGCATTTTGTGTTTCGAGATTCCTTCAGTTCTGCTGGAATACAGATTTCTCAAGATTAGTTTCACTTCTTACAGTTCTGCTTCAGTACTGAAAAACGGAATTCGTTCATGTTTAACAAATTATTTATATTTTGGAGACGTTTGCGATGTTTGAATTTCGGGATTAAAATTTATATTCTCTGTATCGTGATGGTGCAAAGGCTACCGTCACCTTCAAGTGAAAATAAGACTCCCGTATTAGTTTAAAACGCTCCCTGAAACAAACCCCGTTTAATCATTAGTTAACCATGTACGTGTAGTAGTCTTAATTAATCGTTAAAAACATGAACTTTGTATTTATTACAATCACCCAAAACGATCGAAAAAAAGTCAATTGTTTATATTTATATTGAGATGATTGATGATTATGTTGTAGGGTCATCTTACACGCTGTTTTGGGCCATTGTCGAAAATCTTTACGAAATCGTTGCTTCTGCAATCGGTTCACGACTTTTTCGTACCTTCTACAAAGTGTTTTCGGCCCAGTAGTAGTAAATCGAGTTATAAAAGTATCTGAAATCTCGAACCGATCAATTTCTCATCTTAAAATCTTTTTTTTTAAATGTTTCCAAACATTAAAATCTTTTCTTGTATCTAAACAAAATCTTATAATTTATCCATTTGTATTCAAGAAAAAATAAATTTTATTTAGACGTTGGAAAAAAATCCGTAAATGGTGGGCACTTGTAACAAAGAATGCGGAATGCGCATACTTGGTACAAGTTGAACGTCTTGAGTTAATCGGACGACGCAATTGGTGAAGAAGAGTGAGTGTACGCAAAGACGTTTTGTACCAAAATGATGTAAGTAAATTATTAAAAAAAAAATTTTTTTTTACTGTTTAGCTTCGAGCAAAACACGCTCGACTTTTTTTTTTGTTTGAATTAATTTTAACCTTTTTATTACTCTGGACTCTGGATCATAATGGGCTTTAAGTATTATACGAATTTAATAATACACTGTATGTCTGCCGGCTTCTGAACATAAGTAGGTACTTTCTCTGCGACCTTGACTAAGAAGACTGCTGCAATTGCTTCCAGACATATGCTTTTAAGAAAAAACACACGTTTTGAAGCCGTACTACAAACTTTGTCTAATTTGACTAAATAATATTTTTTTTCCGGGGTATCACTCGAGGGCATCTTTTGAGAGGTGAAGATTACTGAATCGTTTAGGCTGGTATACCTGTTTGATAGGCCTACCTTAAGATATCGTCGGTAAGTATAAGAAAAGATTTGTTTTGATGCAATTGAAGTGGAATATTTGGATTTTGACAGAAGTTATCGAGCTGTTTGTTAGCTATGATGCAGTCGATAATACACTTAAGTCGAGATAATCTGACAAGTATGGAACGATTACAGAAATTGGTGTTAATCTATTTTTTTTGTTGAAATTGAGATGATGCACTTTCGATAGTGAGAGTAAAAGTTTATAAGGGGAAATAGGTAATAAGTTTATTGAATAAATAAACGAATAATAAATACGGAAATTAAAAAAAATGTATATTGAGGAGTTCCCATTACGTTCGACCCTTAGTTCGATCTAAATTGTTGGGGCTTAACATAGATTTTTGTTCTTCAGTGATAGGTTGTTAACCTTGCATCCAACCCTGGCGGAGAGAAGAAAATAGAAAAATGAAATGTGGAACAAAATTTTGGTCAATGGATGTTTTTGGTGAAATGTAAGAAAAATTACATATCGGAAAAATAGTAGAACCCTGTCATTAGTGCGATTGGACTTGTAGAAACAGTTTCACCGCGATCAAGCCCATACAAAATAAAAATGTAGACAAATAGCCTAGTACCCCCAGTTACTCAAATCCCGCAGATATCTGACAGAAAACCCGGCTTATCTTCGCCGTGACAATTGCGTCCCGAATTTCGAAGAAAAGCTGCGATATATATCTAGAGGGAATTAAACTTTTGTTCAGCGTCATCTGCTTAAAAATATAATATTAATAATAATTATTGTACTTTGTTTGTTCATTTAAAACATGTGAGCAAAATTCAAATTTATTGATTATTTATTATAAAAAAGTAGCATAGAAAAAATCGATTCAAGTACATACTTCAAGGATTTTTTACTGAAGACGCGATAATACACTTCAGAAAAAAATGAAATACGTGCGTCTTACTACGCATTTAACACAAGACAAATTTTCAGTTCCACATATCGATATCTAGTAAAGGGTTTTCCAATAAGGACTTGACAACTTTTTTTCAAAATAATATAATTTAATTTGCAGACGTTGTTCCTTCGTGTACTTTACCATGATAAAAATGTTAAGTTTACTGAATAAGTTGACATCGAACTGATTAGTGAAAGGGTGCGTTCACAAATTGAATTCAAAGTTGTCAAGTCCTTATTGGAAAACCCTATATATTTGCCTGAACAGCTAGAATTACACTGTATGCCATGCTGTCAAATGTTTGACGAAATGTAGAATTTTTCATTTAAATTATAGTCGTTACAGTCATTCTTTAACTATACATGGTCTGCAGCAGGCCCGTGCGTAGAATTGTATGAAGGTGGGGGGGGGGGGGGGTTTTTATAAAGTTCCCACCATACTGAATGTGATATGATGACATAAAAAGAAAAAAAAGGTCCTCACTTGAACCCCCAAAACCACGTCGTGCGCACGGGCCTAGTGCAGAGAAACCAGTGTATTCTTGGTTTTTTTTCCACACATGTGGTCTATTGGACATGATATGTGCTTTTCTTGAAAGAACGTTACAATTCAATTCGGTCACTACACAATTTAACGAAGTATTAATTAAAAATGGTTAAGCTAATGAAAGCAGAGGATTGTACTCGTAAACCGAATGTAATGAGTCCATGGATATTTCTAATTAAAAAAATATGATCGTATATGTATAATACAAAAAATCATGAAGCGCTGCAAACGTTAAATCTAATTTTACTTCTTACAAAAATTTGCTTAAATTTAAATTAGTCTGCACTGTATATCAGAAATAAAGGACCTACAAGTACAAACAATTTGATTCTGAAAAATATTGATGGCAAAATTTAGTACTGGAATTAGGTCAGGTTGGGTTAGAGTGACTGTCATCTTAACCACGGATCGATTTAGACTTAAGCCATTCGGATCAACTGAATTGTGTTGTTGTTATTCCACATCAACTTAATGAAGTTTCAGATTAGGAGCTGATTTAGTATAGTATGTAGCATGCAAGAATATAGCCGAAAACCGAGGAAGTAGCTGCCAAAGATTCTAAGACTATGTACGTGTGGTTAGTCCAGGACACTTACAGAGCAAATTCCCGACACTATCTTCTTAATCTTCGCTTCTGTAACGTCTGCACCTCCCTAAGCTGTAGGAATTTCACGGGTTTCTATACGACTTCTTTTCAGAAAGTGGGCAGTCCACCAAGGATTTTTGATCGGTTATAGTACCTAAAGGTTTAAAGGGCGACTGGAGATCTAGATTTATTGCCTTCTGATCAAGCGTATTCTTGACTGAATCAAGAAGTGTTCTTACTGCTTACAGCTTGTCTCGTTACCTTGTATTTCTTCGTGGCCTGGAGTCCAGATAGCGTCAGAATACTTGCAACCCCTACAACAATATGCAGTATATAAGTGCAGCCCGGCTTATATACGTGATCATTATTTCTACGACGAGAGCAAGATGGCGACCAGTTTTATTGCAAAGCGACGTTAGTTTTTTAAACAAACTGTGCTTTTATTTGAGATCTCAGCAAATCCCTAGCTTGCGAGCATATGTTTTCAAGGTGGATCTTCATAAAATGTCCGAAACTATAATATATGTACTGATAAAGTTGTAGCTGGAGCGTTACCAGATATCTTTAACTAAGAAAGATTCATGATTCCAGATTAGTAGCCGGAACGGTTTAATGGGTAAAACTCAGATGGTAGCCAAATCTATATGTGATATGAAAGCTGAAGTTTTGTACTACGCGTTGGAATAAGAGTCTTTTTGATAGTCTGAGATATGAACGTCTTATTTCGTTGCCACGTCTTTCAACTATCGTAAGCTCGGTGCCAAAGAAACTAACAGGCATACTGAAATTATTAACCAGCCCTCCTTCACAGGTTAATTGCTACCGTGACGGGTTCAACTTGTTTACAGCCTGCACGCAATTAATCTACGAGTTTTACCTGATGTTCTACATTCCTACCTGAAATTAACGTCATGTTCGCAATGAATCTGTAATTAAAATTGCACATTCCTATATAGTATTTCTTTTTTTCTACAGTAGGTCTATACACTGTAAAGGTAATCCATCATTGTTGTGCGCCTGCCGTGTGTTATAAACGTTGGAAATTTTGTCACCTGAACCTAATGCAACGAGACCTGCAGACGACGATAACAATTGACTTTTCGCGTGATCTTATGCAAGTGGATAGGACCTGTAATCAGGTAGATCACCGTTCTTCCAGTGGATCGCTCAGTTGATATGATGGAAGACTGAGCGTTCATTAGCGATCTTGTCATCTGGGGATGTTAATGCGATCTGATTCGAGCTGGCGGAGAAGTGTAATTTTGATTCGAGGTCAAACGCAATAGGTGGTTGTATAAGGTGCCTAAACAACATACAACCTAAATCAACTACATTTCTCGCGCTATTCGAACGCGTCGGTATAATTTTACGAGTGCAACGAAAATTGTACCAGATCAAGTAGTCGTTCCTGAGCGCGATTGTAGGTAGGCTATTACCGGCCAGTTAAATTGCTTCGAGACTAGAGAGATGGCCTCGGGTCAGTTTTGATGCGCAAAGCGACGCCGGCCGTGCCATAGTTAAGAAACTCATAACGTCTGTTAATAAAAGTAATCGTTTCGGTCTAACCAATATTTACGATTATTATGTGAGAAATTGGACAAAAAAACACAAAACACATCGAATACCTTTTTACTACACTTCTAACTAGCGTCTTCCTTTCATTTTCATAATCGAAAAACACTCGATTAATTACAGTATCCGCGAAACTGACGATCATTGGGAAATGGTTCGATCATTGGATAAGTACGAGCAGTTTTAAGGTGATCTCGTGGCTTTAATTGTTTAGTGCAGGTATCGTTGGAATATGGTGGCCTGATTTTATTATTGCTCAGTTTTGCTCGTAAGGAGGATGGCGATCACCTACGAAGTCAAAGTCAAACTATGGTCAACACCATGAAATCGCATAGTGAAGGACGTGAGGCGGCAGAAGGATTAATTACAAAATGTTTCTTAAGATTAATTGATTGCGATTAGCTACTGGATGTGTGGAACAGTTTTGGCATTCATAGGTCATAATATTGTGGTGGCAAAATGCGTTAAATTTTTTTTATGGCCAAAACGAGTACCTTGCCGATTAGCACGTTTACTCAACCTGGCGATGGTGTGAATTTTTTGTGCGCACCTCTATTTGCTGTCGTAGGTACTAGTTACCTGAAAACTATTAAAAAGACATTTTGATCAGACCCAAAAAAAAGAGACACGAAGCAATTCATTTTGAACAACTAGATTTTCAAATTAAGCCGATTTTCCTGAAATATAAATTCGAATTTAATGAAGATCAGTAAGTACACTTCTTACAACTCGTTAATTGCATTACCAGTTTTTTTCGGGTGGCGTGAAAACAACGTAATAAATTTCGAAACATGATGTCAGAATTTTATTCGATCATCAACATAATAAGAACTTATTGTTCTTATGAATGATTATTAATAGGATCCTGGTAACGATTTTTTTCTAACTTGTGGAAATTCATAATTTTAGATATCTTCTAAGTACACAGTAATAAGTTTAGAAAAATGTAATTACATGGTATCGGATGCTTGAGATGAAAACAAAATTAAGTTAATTTAATAAGCGCAATTATTTGATTTGATTTGGTTAATTTAAGCCGGTAAGGAAGAGTGATGGCAATATAATTATGGCATGAGAAATTATTTGGGAAAAAAATTGCTCTCATGGGAAGCGATATCCGTTTATAAAGACTGCTTCACTTATTCCTGAACTGAAGAAAACGCTGCTGGCACAAGTTACAAAGCCATGTCTAGCTATTGGATGTAACGAGTGAAAAATTCACTGAAGAAGCAATTATAAGGACATCTAGCAGAGTTGCATTGGTGGTGAGTAAGTAAAGAGGTATTCACAGACTTGTTTTTGGAACTATGTACTTCTAGACCTAGTCAAAAAATCTTGAAATTTAAAAAAAAAATTGTAGCTATACCATATTTTCACGTCTAAGAACTAGCAAGCACACCCCAAAAGTTCAAAAATTGTCTGTCTGTCCGCCGTATACATATTTTACTACACTTCTATACGTATACGCCGTGCTCGAATACGTTTGAAGGCTCATAACTCACAAACTTGTTGAGATATTATCCTGCGTCTGCACTAGCAATTTATCTGGCAATGGCAATGTCAACGGCAATATTGCCATACATGAATTGACAGTGCTTAGGTATCGAACTTATGGCAAAATTGCTCTCAAAATTACCATGGCAATGATTGCCTTGTCAATTTTGAGCGCAATATTGCCAGAAAACGCAGGAATGTGGCTTTGATCGCGAAACGGCTGAAAATAAGTTGACTAAAGAGAAAAATATTGAACTTATCAATAGATTTTTTTTTTTAATATAATGTCCGACATTTTACTCTGCTTCAGAACTTGTTACTTTGAATTCACTCGCTTAAATGAAAATTGCCTGGCAATCAAATACGCACTCATTATGATTTCACATTGAACTCAATGGCAAGATTGCCAGATAAATTTTCAGTTTAGACGAAGGATTAAGTGGCAATTTTTTTGGTGGATAAATTGCAAGAAATAATGTAATCTAAAAAAAAATCAGATTTACGTGGGAAGGAGTGCGGTAAAAAAAATTCAGTGTAAAATGGTTGCATACATTTTCACGAATTTCGCCAAACATTTGTTATTCATTTTACTTTTGCGGGCTCTTTATACAAGTGCATAGAAATCGTTTTCTAGGCTGTTGAGCTTGAAGTTGTGTACTTTTCACGAATGACGACATATTTCTTAGGTCTTATGATATTTGGAATCCACTCGTAATTTTATGAGCTTCAAATATAATTGCTTGATTATCTGTTCTCTAAATCATAAATTATAAGATGATAAACATAAGTATATAAACTAATAAATATTGATTGATTGATTGATACAAATATAATTGCTTGGAATGGATTAAAAACTTTTTAATGTTCAACACTCGAGGGTATACCAGGTTTATTTATAATTCCTTTATTTACACTTCATACTTTTTTGGACTCTTTACACAAGCGCCTAGAAACCATTTCCCAGGTTTGTCGATCGATCTTAGTGGAGGTTAGGTGTGTACGTTTTCATGAATTCCGATATAAATCTTAGGTCTTATGATATATTGAATCTGCTTTAACTTTTATAGGCTTCAAATATAATTGCCTGAAATGGTTTTAAAAAATTTCCAATGTTCAACCTCCAAGAAGGTGTACTCCAGGTTTGTTGATAGTAAACCTAAATAACTTGTACATGTTTTCACGAAAACTGACAAATCTTTTAGGTCTTATAAAATATAGAATTAGGCAATTACTTCTATGAGTTTTATTTACAATTGCATTGAGAGAAATGCTAAGATCTTTCGATTTTTGATCCTTGAGAGGTTAGAAAGTTGGTTGGTTGGTTTACATGTTGGGCTATATCTTTAGGATCGGGTATGATACTTATTGTTAGCCCTTTCCACCTAGAGCTTGCGTTTGTCGGAAAGTGGAAGGATATTTGGTGATTTTGCTGAAGAACTTGCCTAGTTCTAACTCGTCTGACCGCTCGTCATCCTCTATCTTACTATGCCCTGGAACCCCTTGGAGCTAACTTTCTAAGTAGGCCAATTAGTTTAGAGGAGCTGATAGCCTATAGCTGCGGGCGTTTTATTTGAGCACCTAGAAAGATTTTTCTATTTTTTTAGATATCTAATCCTTAAGAGTGTGTAAAGTGGTTGTGTAGATATTCACGAATTCCGTTATATTTCTTAGGTTAAATGAGATATCGAACTCACTTTCACTTCAAAAGGCTTTAAATACAAACGGGGAAAAACCCCAATTTAAGCATTTTCGATTTTAAACCCCTAAAAGTATAAGGTATTGTTTGAGTTTTAACGGACTCCAACAAATGTTGTAGGTTTAATGAGATCGAATTCTATTTTACTTCTATGATTCTTATTTATAGTGATTTAAAAATTAATTTCATTATTTTGCGATACTCAACCCTTAAGAGTTCTTACGAACATACGACATATTATTTAGGTCTGGTATAGATTTTACCAACCAATTGTGTTCAAGTTTTATTTTCTTGGATTTGGAAACAGTTTGGTACATATCGAACGCGATACAGATTTTATTACCTTTAATCAACAAACACCATCTTCTAGTTTGCCCAAAAGAAAAACAAGCGTAACTTTTGCGACCCCATAAATTAATGAATTAAGCCCGGGATTCCGAAAGATAATACACGGTATTTTGAAAGTTAGTGAGAAACTGAATACCTCTCGATCAGTAAACATTTTTTTTTTTTTACATAACATCATCACTGACTTGATCACTTTAACCTTAAGACGATCTTCTAAAACAGACTGCATGTCTGGTCCGAAATCGGACAGCCAAGATCGTAACAAAACGTTTGAAATGTGAACCTGCCAGCTATGCCAGTGCGAAAAATTCAACTTTCATTCAAAACCTTTGAAACGTGATCAGTCGATCTTGAGGATCCATTAATCTTTTAATTTCGCACAGCCTATTAAACGCCGATTCTCTGGTATTGATCCTCGTCAAATTTCCAAAAAAAAAAAAAACAGTTCAATTTTGACCATTACCGACGCGTTGTTGATCTTGAACTTTGTCGGTCAATTTTTCACATATGGCAGCACTCGTATGTAACAGTCGAAATTGTATCTAATTTTGAAAGTACACGAACATATGTAAATGAATCCCATGTGCGATAATAATTTGAAAAGTAGGCATGAAATCTTCGAATGCAAATTATTAAAAGCTTTGAAATTACCACGGGGCTTGTAAATTGTGAATGTATGTAAGGTACCACAGTACACACCTGGATCAGATTCAAACCGCGAAAGGTAGATTTGGGGTAACAGAGCGAGGTAAGTTTGAATAGGTAAAAATATGAAAAATTGTTTAATTTTTTTCGCGTTGCTGGTCAGTCAGCGTTTTTAAACAATTATTCTGTCAAATTTGTTTTATATTAAGTGTTTATTGATTGCAGTCTTGCAAAATGTGTCTTATTAATTCAATGGTGGGTTGGATGGGTATGAAGAAAATTTTTTGGCAATATTGCCTAATGCCTGTTTTTGGGATAAATTGAAATGTCGTTTTAATTGACTTAACGAATGGAACTATTTCGCGTTTGTAAGGATTCACTTAATGTCAGAGGTCTAATGTTTAAATTTATATTTTTCTTCTTCTGTATTTAAAACAATATTTGAATAGATGCTTAAAATAACAATGGACTCCAAAGTTTGTAACAATGTCTGATCAAAGCGGAATTCAATGTTGAAGCTTTCACCCTGTCATCGATCACTTAATCTTACAGATAAAATTTTGTATTGCAGTTAATTGAAAAGTAATTTTCTAAAAACAAAATCAGCGCAGAAGGGAGTCGTTAATTTTTCTAGAGATATCTGATTAAGCAAGTATTGACGTAAAGGTCGCTTAAACCTTTATTGCAATGTATGCTACTAACAATAAGTTAAATATTTGACTACTCTCGCTGCCAAATACAGTCAACTAGTATTATCGTCAAATTATTGTATCCCACATTATTTTATTGGGTTTACAAGGTCTATTTTGACACAAAAATTTGACAGAAGCTTTTGTCAAATTTTTCTTGGTCAAATATTTGACAGCATGTCATAAATTACAATCGCTTCATTTCTGTTAGATACTATCTAACACTGTTTGGGTAAAATAGCAGACTGAGTTTGTGATGTCTCAAAGGAATGACTATTTCAGAATGAATATTTCAGGGTGAGGGTGAAGCACAGAAATGGGGAGTGCGACAACAATCCTTGGAAACTTTCTTTCTTAGGAATCGTACTTGATATTACTTTGAAATTTTTACATGAGTTAGGGCCTGTAGAAAAAAACCACCTCCAGTAGAGAAAACTCACGAGTCGCGAAACGCCAATAGCTGTGTTTTTTATTCCCGGTTAACCATAAAGCTCGAAAAAATTGCACGCGAGAAACCCACGAAAAACCTTTGAACACTATTCTCGAGAAATACGCGAAATAGGCGAAACGCGATAAGTCTGTAGCCGGCTTTACGGAAGCCTTATTGAAGTTAAAAGTTCATAACTGCGCTCAACAGTCTTACCGAAGTCATATCGAAGGTTAAGCCTCGGGAAAATCAACGGAACGGCTATGCTAGAAAGTTGAAACTTGGTATGTAAATTTATTACAGAAGTATTTATGTTCGGAGATGCATTTCTCTTTTAATTAATTTCTCTTCGGCGGGCTCTTTATAAATGTAAGCACATAGAAAATGTTTTCAATTTTTTTATAATAATAATAATAATTATGGCGCAACAGCCCAAATCGGGCCTAGGCCTTGAAGTAATGCTAGAGTTAATTACGAGACCAACGGAACACTAGTAGATGAAGTGGTCAGCCATACGCTCGTCCGTGAATATTACCCCGATTTTAACTCAGGTACTCATTTACAGCTGAGTAAGCTGGTAGTTCGGCACCCAATCCCTTTTTTTTGTATGCTGCACGAATTCCGACATATTTCTAAACTTATTAAATACCGAATCCCCGAAAATTCGATGAAGTTATTTTAGATATTAGATTCTCTTGAAGCGTTTGCGATCACATGTTTCAGGGACTTTTGAATGGAGGCTACTCGGTGGAGTAGAGAGTTTTGCATATTACCGAATAATAAATTGAATTTAATAAGAGAAAAAAAAGTTTCTAGATTGCCGTGATTTTGAAATGTCAAACTTTGATGTGCATTAAGTAGATTTGGGGTCTTGGACCCAATTGAATTAAAAATAGAGTATTACTTTTATTCATCTGAGAGTCGGTTTTATGCGTAAAAGGTAGGTATACCTTTTCAAGTAATTATAGATACAGGAACTGAAAAAAACAGCGTGTGCAGCACCGTGCACATGATAGAAACTTCTTGAAAAATAAAGAAAAAGAATAAGAGAGATTTAATGTGAGAGACAGAGAGAGAGAGCATTTCAAAATAAATACAATAATACAAAATTTGCATTTTCTGAGTTTTTCAATGTTATGTAGGACGGGGTAGAGAGGAAGGGGTGGGGGTGAAAGGATAGAGAAAGTAGATGAGGGGGAACAATATGTAGGGTGAGGGGTAGAATGATAAGGGTACACAGAGGGTGGGTATACAGTGGGAGGGTGAAGGGTTGAAGTTAGGAGAAAGGGGTGTAAGAAGAAAAGTAAGGGGTGAGAGAGGGGTGAGGGAAATCAGTTGTTTAAAAAGTAATAGGTAAAGTGGGGGAAGAGATAGGAGTAGTATTTCAAATTCTATGGGTGTAGTCAGAAGGGAATACCACTCTCTCGCAGTGTCGCTTTTTCGTTTCATCGTTTCATCGAGTTTCGTTTCATCGAGTTTCGTTTCATCGTTTTTTTTTTTAAATGCCAACAACACGCGGTGTTCCCATGCGGTCCACCATCTAAGTACCAACCGCGCCCAATGCTGCTTGACTTCGGTGATCGGACGAGAACCGGTAGTTTTGTCTCTACATAATATCTTTCTTCTCTATCGAGTAACGAAATGTGCTTAAACGTGACGCATCCTTGAAATTTCACCGCCGCTAACGAAGTTTCACTTCAAAAATATTCCTAATAGTTCGAATTAAAAATTAATTATATATACTGCAAAATTTTCAAGGTCACTGAATAATTAATCAAAATAACTACGAAAACTATCCGAACTTACTAATCAAATCAAAATCTTCCAAAAATGTCCACTCGAAAAAGCGGGCACATCTTCACACATTTCAAGATTTGTTCAAAAATTTTGAACATCTTTTCGTGTTTTTTGCGGCAATGACTTTCACAGCTTAACAAAAAATTTAACCAAGTCCTTGCCGTACAAGTGGCCAAGTCAAAATTTATTTGAAACAGTATAAAATGTATTGCGTCTCAAGTGAGGTCTGAACTATTGCAAAAATATGGAATCAACTCTGTCAAAATTGTCAAAAAAAGAAGACCCTCTAAAGTGCCCCCTTCAGACAATACCGGCTGCTTGAGACTAGCGCAACCTTGAACTTTATTTCGATATTGTAGGTGAATTTTTTAGCAAATTTGACTAGCCTCTATTTTTTGGAGTTTGTTTGGATAACTTTTAAAATATAAAAAAAATTGCGGTTAAAATACTTTCAGTCAACAGGTGATCATAGCAGAAACTTAACCTTAACCCCATGTCTTTAAGTGATCGCATGATCTTCCGCAATGGTGAGTTTAAGATAAGCGATCAAATTGAACTTGTTACAAATTTTCGGGGAAAAAAATGATCAAATTCCCTTATCGAAGACGATCAAATCGATCGACATGAATTATACCTTTTGCTCGATTTCAATTTCAATAGAAGGTCGTTGAAAAACCTGCGCACCTTAAAATTGTTTCATCGAAGAAATTGAAGAGAAATCAGGTTAAAAATTACCGACCTAGCTAAGATTGACGATCGTTTCATTTGTGGTCAAGAAAATCCAATATCTTCTCTAGTCTCGTTTAGTTTCATAGTAAGTGTTTTTTTCCGCTGATATAATTAGACTCCTGATTGGCCTCAGAGTACTTGTAATTAATTGCGAATTGAACTGAAATCCGCGGCGATCGCCGTCAGATCCAATTTTTCATCTTCGTTTGATCAAGGCCAGTACGTCTTCGATTAATTGCCGAAATTGACTGCTGTTTCGATTGAGATGTTACTTTTACCTTTGTGTGCATTTCGAACAAAGGTTGTCATTACCAAGACCTGCCTGTTTTCATAGAATTATGGCCCCAATAGGACAAGCGCGCGGGGTCCATTCAAAGAAAACATTTTTTCCCAGCACCTAAGACTACTGACTATTTTCGGCTATTGAATTGCTCATCTAATGTAACCTTCGCGATTAATTGTTCACTGCTAATTGATATTTTTATGTTCAATTATTACTCGAACATTGTTTGCAAAGGTATTTCCTATTTTGAAATTAAAAGATCGGTAAAAATTTTGCACTATAAGAACTGCAAGCCGATGTAACTTCCGTGTACCTACAATACGATAGCGTCGATTTTTTGAATGAGTCGTTAAGACGTTTAAACGATTAAGATGATATCTTATTTCTATGCGAAGGACGCGTCGGCAAATTGAGTTTTCGTGAATGTGATGATTATCGCTATTCGCGGAAAGAATGATAAAGAGAGTACCTAATAGATCTTAAGAATAATAGGTAATTTGTTTGGTCAGTTGGTTACTGACTCCCCTACGAGATCGAATAATTATCGCCCATAACTAACTTTATTGCCAGTATGTACTTTTGAAAAGACCAATAATATACAATTTCGGTTTCATGGTTCCCGCAATGCAACTGCTCCATTACCTTACCAGAAATGTTGATTAATTAAAAACATGACCTACAGATTTTTTGTGTACAAGTTCACCTACATAGAATTCATTTCAGAAAGCCGTGGACGTAGAAATATTACCATGAGAACTATCTTATGTTGCATCATTGCCTTGTTTGAAAAAGTGCGGTCATCAAACAGCAAGCTTAGGTCTTGGGAAGAAACGAAGAGAACAAATCAATATTTTGTCAGATCTAAGAGATATGATGGAATTCGTGAAAGGGTATTCCATTCCTTTCAGGGGCTAGTTTCAGTTTCTAGACAAGACGCCGAACCACCGCGTGCTTTGGACACCAAAACAGGGCCTACAGCGATCACTTTGGAATCTTGTAATCATCTCCAAAACACCCACCACCTGATAAACATGACCAGCTCCTCCACTTCAGATCCTCCAAATTGCCAAGAAAACGACTGACTACCACTCCTTAAGGCAATACATAAAAAATATTCTGAAAGCAATTTCTAGTCGCTCGAATAAATAGTTCGATACCTCAGTATAGAGAGATTTGACGATATTCGTGAAAATCATTCCGGCATGTACGTTTTACATTCGTAGAAAACAAAATTCATACGAACTTTTCTGTTGACTACATTATATATATATAACTTTAAAGCTATTAAAAAAAATTTTTTTTGGTTGCAAATATGAGGAAAGTTTTTTAAGTGACTTCGTGACTTTGGAAATGGCTCAAAAGTTAAATTTTTTTTTTGAAATATACATCACTTAAAAATCATTTGTGCGACTTTTTGGTCATAATTAAGTAGAAAGATATTTACGGAAGCTTTTTAAAATTATAATTTTGATTTATTTATGGCGGGAAGTTATTATTATTTCTTATTTTTACAAGTCGCAGTGAGTCGGATTGTAGTCGGCAGATGGGCGCAGAGTTATGCCAATGTCGATAGTATCTTAATGTTATTCTCCATATTGATCAGAACGATGTTCTAACTTGACGTTGCGAATACGACAAAGGAGGTATATATTTAAAATGAACGTTCTTTGACAGTCACCAGTTACGCATGTATTTTCTTTTCTAGGAATGTTACACGTCCATACCGGAGTGTAAATGAACATTTCTTGACAGTCACCTCAAAGATATATAAGGAAAGTCGACGCAACGTTATTTGTATAACCAGAAAGTTACAGGATAAGACAGTAATAAAATAAAAGCTATTTCAGACACTAAATGATCAAAAGTTATTTTTGAAGGTTTTATCAATGACCGAAAATTTAACATTGAGTTATAGTTTAACTTAGTTTCAATTTTCCTCGTATAGACCACGTACCGGCTTCAAATCTAATACTATAACTACTAATACCAGACTACGAGATTAACGCGTTTAAATCGAGTTAAACGCGTTGAAAATACTTCCCGAACTTGTTTTCGAAAACATGTAGCTACAACGCGTTTAACCGACAACATGTACTGCGACACTCACGCAAATCGAAGTAAACTTTGGAAGCAACTACCTATTCACATACTAGTGTAAAGACTCAACTGTGTGATTGTGCAACGATAGCGTTAACTAATAAATTCACTATCTATTACTGCTATACAAACATTTTTTTTCAAATTTTTTAGAATTCATAAATTTGCTAATAAAACACAGTTGACTATCTAATTGTCAAAACAAATCACATCAAGCTATCATGTATCAACATAAAACGAGTTGCCTCGTCCGAACACTACTTTTTTAACACGTTAAAATTATCTTCTTAAAGGCGTTTAAAACGCATAGTCTGCACAGGGTATAAGATGATCCTTTACATCCCCATCCACCAGAAGTCGCCATTTAAAGGTGCCTCCAAATCCCACCAGGGATTTTTTTTTTTTATTTTATATCTGAAATGGTTTGAGAGATACGAACCTTCGGAAGCAATTGTGTACGGCAAGCAGACGGACTAAAGTAAAATGAAATTTCAACTTTGTAGTAGGATCTGTTCGGAATATATAAATTTTAGAGTTCCAGCGTCCTAGCATAAGCGTTTCATGAACCAAACAAATTTGAAATTAATAGTTAAAAGATTTTGTGAACTACGATACTTCAAAGGCATTTCCGTACGGTGGTCAGGCGGACAGACTTAGTTCTACGGAGTCCTGAAACGTTTTGTTTTAATCTACTCAATAAGGAATAAACTAAGGACCAGGAAAATTGGTTGCTTTGCTATCCGCTCCTATCTGAATCACGAAAATTTTTTTCTAGAAAATATTTGAAGGAGTGCAATGCATTCTAAGTACCCATTAAAGAGGAGCATAAAAATGACCGCTGACCAGGCTTCTATCGAATTTTTCGTAGCGTTTTTTGCCCTCTTTCAAATCGTAAACCTCAAATTCTATTTAAAAAGCTAATAAATCACTAGAACAATACGAGATATGTCGTAAATTGTAACTCCCGATAAATTTATAGGATCATAGAATTTTTATTTCCAGTTGATTCGGTTCCAAGTCTTCCATCTTGATAAAAAACGTGACATCTAAATTGCTTTTGAACGGACTAAGAACACGGACTTTATTGGATCCAAAAAACGGTGCACTTCTCGAAATCTGATCGGAAATAAAATGCATTCCGAATCTTCAAATTACCTTAGTGACTAGTTTTGTTAGTCCCGCAGGATACCGACCTTCATAAAATCGAAATAGCGGATGTCTCTACTCGACTGAAACGCCACAGAATTAATTTCGCTATTTGCATTTGTAATATCCTTCGATAGAATTCGGAAATTCAACGTAGGATCGAGTAAGGAAGTCGGATAATGTCAACAGTTTGCACAAGGACTTAACACATCCCTGGCTGGGTCTGAAAAATGTGAGCAATTGCAGCGATTATTCATTTTTTTGGTGCGCCTAGAACTCTGCACTGGCTCCCAGTGCTGTATCTCGAATTCGACGTCCTTCCATCGAAGATATCCTTTGAATAGACCTCATGAAAGGCATGAGACAATGCGAAAGAAAAGCCCCAATCTTCGGTAGACTGCATGCAATTTCGGTCGAAAGAAAAACCCGTATTTGTGCCAATTCTGCAGCATTTCTAATGGCCAGGAAAAGGTTTGGATAGTGAAATCCGTTCATAAATTGATACGGCAGGTCCTTGAGTTTTCCGTATTCAGGCGACCCCTTGGGTTAGATTTTATACGTACCACGATAGGAAAAATGAAAATTCAAATTATTTCCATTACTTGCACGACTACGAGCAGTTCGTCCGGCGAACGCGGACGGATCAAATTAGTTTGGAACTTAGCCACTAATGAAGTGGTTTTGCGGTAATTGCTTTCTAATTGGGTAATTGAGGTTTCTACTTGTAAATCTAATGAGCTTTTTACCGGCTGACACGGAGGTGGACAAATTATTTAGGGGTCATTTTTGACTTATTAGCAGGTGTTTTTGCTCTGGCTAGAAATGTTGAATTGGTGTAGGTAATTGCAGAAAGTACCAGTAATTGGATGCATTGCTTGCAACTTGATGGCTTCTTTAATCGAGTAATTTCAAACGAAACAAGGTTGTTGTGAACAAGTAGCCATAATGTTTGATAAGTAGCCGCGAAAAAAGGTCAAAAAGAAATTTCAGTTTTTTGAACCAATTTTTTTGAAAATCTATGCAAATCCTTTACACATCTCGGCGGTCTTCGAAATTAGTTTTTAGGTGTAAAAGTATTGTAAAAGAACAACAACCCTTGAGAATAAATATCCAAACATTTCTAGGCGATTATATACACTTTATTCAATTTTTACTACTTTAAAAGTAGGCAATCGGATGCCAACTTAAATTGTAGTAAAATTACACTGCATTCTGTACGCTACATTATAGTGTGTGAATCGTTACAGATACATAAATATGTATTTCCTAATTTTTTTATTTGTAATCTTACACTTCTCACATGGTACGTAGTATAGGAAATCACTTAGATAATTATAGATCTGTTTGGTATGATAAAGCGGTCTTACAGTGAGCATAATTTCACCACTGACATTCTGATCATTGTAAGACTATTATACCATAATAATATAAGTAATATCATTATGCTTATGTTTTACGTAAACAAATAAGAACACCATCAAATACTTTACGCAGAAGTAGAATTAATACATAATAATATGTGTGAAAATACACAAAGCCACTGCATTCTGCACAACTTCATTTAAACTTAAATATTTTTATGTAGGTTTTACAGAAATTTAAACATTTACAAATTTTATAGCAAATAAACACATTAACATAGTTCCTTGAATTTACGCTCTAATTGTAAAATTACATTATTCCTACAGTAAAAATTACTCTACAAAATAAAGTACTTTTATTGACACTGTGTAGAAAGGCCGAATTGAATTCTTGGGCCCACCCAACACAGTAAAAAAATTCATTAAATTTAACAACTCTTGAAGAGTAGGCAAATATGCCATACTCTTTCAAGTTGGGAAGTAATAGTCAATTTGAGTGTTATTTTAAATTTTCGGTCAGGAAATTTCAATTTGAAAACAGTAAATTTCAACGTCGGAAGCATCAAATTCAATGGATATTCTTTTGAATTAATTTACACTTTTTGGGATACACTTATTTCTATTCAAAATATTATTTCTTCCCTTACTTATTCTTAATAAAAAACTTGGCTTTTGGCAGGAATCGAACCTGCGATCAATTCTTTTTAAAAGGAGGTTTGGCGCGCGTAGCCACTGCACCACCGATGGGTTTTCATTGCCATTTCAGTAGAAAACAAAACCGAACGAAGCGTCCAACTTCATGGTTTCAAGATTCATGTACTACATGTTTTTCGTCGTGAAGTTCGAATAGATAAGTAGAATTACACGAAAAAGATCGAAATTTTCAATTCATAAATAAATCTAGTAATTTTGTAAGCCTTTTCTTGTAAATTATACGGTTCAGTTGAAAATAACATACTAATACCAGTAATTTTGTGTAAAAGTAATTGAGATGTGTACTTTTACTTAAAAAATAAAATATACTGGAAATTCCAAGTAAAAATTGGATTGAAAATTTCATTTTTTAAAACAGTATACTATATGTGTCCTATTAGACCTATTAGGTATGTGTTAATTTCTAAAATTATTAATAACTCGAGGCCGGAATAAAAAAAAATTTTGAAGTCAGTTTTTGGGCGATAACATAATAAGCCAATGGGAACAAGGCAACAAGGCACAATTTGAAAAAAAAGTGATAGGAGGTACTGGAATTTTGAAAATTTATTTATGTTCTGAACTTGCTCTTTTAGCGAGTTTGTAATATAGTTAGTTCCGCAATATGACTACAGCAAATATTGAAGTAAGAATATATACGAGAAATTTCAACCCCCTTGCTTAAAGCGTTCCGGAGCTATCAATACTATTCCTAAAGACATATGTAAGGGGAATTGACGGATGTTGCTAATTAATAAATCTACTATTGCTTTTGAAAGTAGTAAGTACTTCCTTTTAAAACTTAGAATTCTACTTTAACGCGTTCTTAAGTTATAGTGGGTTCTGTAACTTGTATACATTTTTTAAGGACTTTTCATGCCGGTTACACAAACGACTCCATCGATTTACTTTATACTAAGTTTTTTACCGGAAAATATTAGAGAAATATTGTGTTAAGACATTCTGGCAATAATCGTGTTTTAGGGACTATTGAATGGAAGATTTTTGAGGATTGGAAGAATTATAACCAACTAAAGAACTTGGCTTTAACAATTCTATTTGACGGTTGGTGACAAAATTGCAACTTTGGACAAGGCATTCTCGAGTTATCGTGCGAATAGACGGACAGACAGACTTGGAGTTCTTGGACACAATTCAACAGATCTTTGATTCAAATTCTACTACAAGCCTCAAATTAAAAACCTAAAAATCATCAAAAAATCGTTCGATGTCTGAGTCCCCAACGTATGAACCTTATTCAAAAGATTGTTCACGAAACAAAAACACCGTTTAGAACATTTTAAGCCATTTACTTCCTGTGAATCACCGTATCGTTCTATTTTCCGATTATTACAAACATAACGCCTCAATCCTGTAAATGTGATGTGCTCCTATCGTCTAATTAGGGGTGTATGTTTGTTTAAGTGTACGAAAACTATAAATCATAACCACCTCATCCATAAATCATTCAGCCCAGTCATAATACCAGTACCTTCAAGACCGATTTCAAAATTTATTCCTTACGTGATCCTTATCAATTACTCACACGTGGAGCGCAAGCAAAACGTCTTCTACCAAAAATATAACAACTGTTTATCGCAAAAATCGTATCCTTTTCACACTCCAGGACTCCTCGCATCAGTCGAACAACGCTGGTGTGTTTTAATTATTACTCAATCATAGACTCAATCACCCTCTCAATTCATCCCCTTCGTCATTTCCATGCAGGATACTCGAGAGTATATAAATCTTGTGAAGGGCATCAGTAGGACAACTGAAGGATTTACCCGAAAAAGATACACCCACATCCTGGAACTTCCTTGCCGAGTCTGAGGGAGTGTGGCCGGGATTAAGGAAGCTTACCGATCCAAATCGCTGACAGTTGGAACTCAACTTAAAGTTTCCTTTTTTTTTTGATGTATTCTCAAAATTTAATAAGTTTTTGGCTTGGATTTCGTCTTGTCAGGTTAAATTTCATTTTCGAAAAAAAAAGAATTATTTTGTGCTACTTTTCTGTTGACGAGTTAAGCCGATTCTGACGAAGCCAACATGGGATTTGTTTGGCTGAAATTGAGACATTTTAATTTCAATGTTTAGGAGATGGAACAACTATAATTTATTTTTTGACGTAAATTTATGTCCACAAATGCCGCGCAAATTTTGTAACTAATTGTTTCTCGTGTCCTTAATTTATGTTATGGAAAAATTTGCGGTGGACTGTTTATCCTTTATCTGTTTTAAACGTGTAAGTCTATTAATTTACGTATCTATTAATTTTAAAACTTTGGACTTTAATATCTTCGAACCAATAACGTCATATACCATAGATTGGTTTGTGAACATATTGTTACATGTACCCTGGAAGACCTGTTCAGCCCAATGACATCAGTTCCATTAAGAAAGGCATTCTACTCAATCGGGAAAAGTAATGACATCAGTTCCATTGAGAAGCTAGCCCTAGAATATCGAATCTTAAAGCCTCAAAAACAGTCCACACACACTATCAAGACGGCTTTCGTTTTGGTGAATGTGTGGTGAATGTAAGGGCAGTAATTACGCTATAAAGGTTGGTTTTTTCAATACTGGACTGAGTTAGTTCTCGTTGCTTCGTACGTCTGCTACAAAATGCTTCTAGGAGTTCTCTTCCGATATGACGCCGTTGAATAGTTCCCGAATTGAATTGACTTTCTGGCTGGTGTTTGCAATTTTTTATTGGGTAATAATTGTATGGGAGAATTAAGAAATAAAATAAATATTAGAACTAGTGATACAAAAAAAAAAAAAAATAAAATTGCGAACAATCAGTGCTGCACAATCAACTCCAATAAAAATGTATTTGCCATACAAAAATTGCTTAGCTATTTCCAAATCTCGTATTTTTTCCCAGATTTGTCCAACAAAAGTCGTGCCGATTCGGCGAATTATTGCCAAAATATTGAATTTCCCGAGCTCGCTCCTAACCAAAACATTTTTAATCAAATTTGACATTTAACGATATTTCTTTGGACAATGTAACTATATTTTGGCAATAAAGACCTGCATCAAATATCAGTAATGGTCAAACGATTACAACATTATTATCAATTTTTTTTTGGTGCCTAATAAAATCCTAAAACATCGATTACAAAACATACCAACAATGTTCCATCAACAGACGAAGAAGAATACCACAACGGCACCAACAATTTAATAACGAAAATAATTTGGCAAAAAAAAATAATAATATTAATAACAATAATAGACGCTATTAATTTTCGTTGGTGCTGCTGCAAAATCATTTTGAAGAATTCGAAATAAAATCGAAAGTGAATAGGTTTTTTTTTGCCTGATTGGTGTTACCTTCATTTCGATACGTTACAATGGCGAAAATGATTCATGAAAATGTAGTTCATGCCATGACAGGTAAAACGTAAAATGTTGTCAAGTTCAATGATTTTCTTTCGACTTCGCGCAGCTTCGGATCAATCAATGGAATCTTTCTGGGTAGGTTTAAGTGTGGAAAAAAGCAGTCAAAATCTGGTCGAACGACCTTCAATGTCCGTAGCAATTGAAGACGCTGTACCGGTGCGATTTCATGCGGTTTTAGTATAATATAGTCGGTGAAATGTAACATATGTTACCTTAGTGCATTGCGAACCCGGTTTTTTGCTTTTTGCCCATTTTTTGATGAATGGCTTGGACAAATTATTTTCGATTAATTCGATTCAGCGTGAGTATGTGATATGTCATGTACTGATAATTTATTGCGTGTCTGTTGGACAGTGACGGACAACTGAAAAGTTATTAATATTCGTGTGAGAATAAAGCTGAGAGTATGGCTCTACAAGTAGTAACTGAGAGTATAGCTCTTGAGTAACTGAGAGTAAAGTTTTTCAGTTGTGAGTACCTTTTGCGAATTTTACTATCAGCAAACTACCTACAATGTTACTAGGTAGTATCTGCAAGATTTCGTCACTAAGGGGCCTATAACTATCGTTCGTAGTCAGCTGTGAATAAAGCTAAGAGTATAGCTCTCGAGTAGCTGATATTATACTAACAGCTATCGAGTAACTAAGAGGGTTGCTCTCAAGTAGCTGAGAGTGTAGTTCTCTAACTGAGAGTACCTTTTGAGAGTTTTACTACCAACTAACTACCATCTTATTAAGTATTATCTGTGACATTTCGTCACTTAGGAGCCTGTGACTATCGCGAGAATGCTATGATCATGGGGTCCAAAGGAATTTTTCTATTTATCGCTGTCACGGGTCAGTTCGTAGTTAGCCAGGTCTAGTTAGTAACTACGAATAAAATAGTGAAGAATTTGCGCTCCGTAGTGCGAAGAAACGTGTAACGATATGTAAACTGAAAAAATAGGCAGAGTACCTTGTCCAATTCATTTAAAAAAAAAACAAACGGTAAAAGTTTGAAATTTGGTTAAAGTGGAGCTAAGTTTCACGTTTCCGGATCAAATTCGGGAAATTGTTGGTCACATATATGACGGAATTCGTGAATTCTTATTCGACCCCTTTTCATCGACTCTGTTCTACAACTTCCTTGATTGAGCCTTTAGATACTCTCCAGGATGGTTATCCTGAAACAAGCCCCACTACTCGATAACCCGGTGTCAGTGTTCCAACCTATCCTCATAGAAATCCTAGATGCGAGACTATGATTCCAAAGCGTTTCTAATACCCAATATTCCTTGATAGTGTTGATACACTATCCAATTCCCTCCTTGTGGGAAATGCGCAATAGGCTAATAACAATGTAGCTTTGAGCAAAAACTCTTATTGAACGAAGTGGTTGTAATGCTTCAAAAGTGATGCCTTGAGTCCCAATTTAGTGAAGAAGTTGTTTTGCAGTTGTGCGAATCCTTCATTTCCTCGAAGTAGAGCCTGGAGCTCATACTAATACCCACTCATCCACAATGAAATCATCGTTCAGATTAAAAACAACTAAAAACGTGTAACATCTTCGACTGCCTTCCTTCTCGAAGGACCTTGTCAAAACAAATTTCCCATCCATCTGGGCTACACGCTTCCATTGCAGCTTGGCATCGATCGCTTCTGTCTTCCTTTTTTTTGGCCATTCAGTTCTCTCGAGTTGCTAAACCTTCTGCTACATCATCACTCACTCCTGAACTCTTCTGTTTCTACAGCCCCATCTTGCCACGTTCTATACCGGCATGTTTTCATTCCGTAAATGTTTTCTCATCCTTTGTCCTTGTTTCCTAGTCCTCCACAAGTGACTACTGATGCTCCTGCATAGTGTTCCATCGTTCGTTGGCAAAGTGCGCAGCATCCAGGATTTTTTGACAGTTTGATGCGCGTTTAAAATCTCGTCATCAGCTAGAACATCACCACGACGCAGAGAATAACCGTTTCGGGAGACGATTTTCATCGGGTAATACTTCGGATGTGGTGGAACTGATACGGATTTGAACCGGTTGAGGAGAAGCTCGATGCTGCTGCTTTCCCCAGGTTTTTGGGGATGTTTTTGGGGATGTTTTGGGGAATCTACTATAGGTCGGTGAAGTAGTGGTAACACTTAAAGAAGTGAGGGGGATTAAGTACTAACGTGTCTGCATAATTCAAAGCGCTAATGTTGAAGTTTGTGGAGGGAATCTGTGCGCCACTTGAGGACCAGTGGTTTCCCAGGGCGTGCATTACTAAAAGGATTCACCAAGCGTGCTGCAATTTGGTTCGGACAACAGGTTGGTACGGATTAGCATAACGGAAAATGGTAGAATACTTTCAGGACACCCAAAAAGTACTAACCATTCCATTGGTTAAAAGAGCTCGAGCCTGGATAAAACAATTGAACACCATCAAGGAAGTTGTAATACCGCTGAAAGGACACTGGGAACAGAAAAAGAACCGCTTTGAGATGCTTCATCCCAAAGACATGTTCACAGAACCAATACCAACAGGACCTTAATTCAGTTCCTGAATCTTTTAAAAGATTGAAGCATGCACGGCTTTCACGTTTAAATTCCAACCGAATCCTTTTACCCTGTTCGGGCAACACCATTTTCCTCTCATGCGTGACAGCACATTCACAATACAACAACATCCCGGCTAAAATAGCAGGGGTAGTGAAAATGTTTTTCATCGAAACTTTTCCGGAATTCTGCGTCGTCGCAAAACAACCACATAACGGGGTGGTAGGGTTGTTCGTTGCCAAGATGACATCATAGAAAAGAACTGCACACTTCGGAACTCCGCAGTATTTCATGAACTGTACGTGCGAGTTGAAGTTTTGGAAAAGACGTTCCGGGAAAAGTGGTGAACGAACTGCTGAAAGTGACTGCTCTATGTGTGTGAAAGTGAAGTGGGAGCGCTTGGAACCGTTTGACATCTTCCGCAAAAATAAAGGGAAAACTTATCATCCCGAAACGCTTTTACAATTCTTTTTTAATTGATTTTCCACGATAGTCTTTTCCTGATTCAGTTGATGTAGTTTGCAGGCTTTTTTCCTATATTCGGGAAAAAATTTATTTTCCCTAATTCTATTCGGTTGCTTGTCATTTTCGACTGTCATCCTTTCAGTGAAAAGATGATGAAAACGTTCATGTGATGCTGTGTGAAAAAGTACTAAAACCAGTTTTTTGTGTTCCGTGATTCGTTCGACGAACTGGAAAACATTTCGCGTTTTTCGCGGATTTTCCAACGAAAATATCCTTTATTTTTTTTTGCGTAGAAAAGAGTAGAAAAACCGCATCATATCAGCTGGTGTGACAGTCACATTTTGTGATTTTCCTGACAGTTTTCCCTACACAGTCTTGAGGAAAAAACTGCGTCGAAATTTCCCATACAGAAGCCAGCACTCACCACTTTGCTAACCCTCTACATTGTGGTGTGGTGAAAACAAACTCGAATGCCCGCCCGTTAAGATAAGGTAAGTTCAAAATGGGGGAATACCTTCGCACACGTTTTCCTGACCTTCATGACTCATCGCTGGGCAAAACTCGATGACTCTTAGAGGGTAGACGATAGAGCCGTATCATTCCATTGGCACCCACCCTGAACCGATTCATGACATAAGTCGGGTATAGTGGTGGTTTCTTAATCGCGTTAGTGTTTTGTTTGGAGGACATTTTCCACGTTTGTCGCTGCACTTGTCGTATGACCGTGCATTGAATTGCATAACTTCGGTTCCCCCTCCCCCGTGTTTATTGTTAAAGCAAATTTGTAACTTTCGCGGGTTTCTTTCAAGGATTGCACACCCCCTGCGTAATAAATCCAATCAGGACGTGATGTAAATCTTATTTCGATGTAGTGGCGGCGGGAGTTATATCTGGGCACGAATTGCTTTTTTTCGAGAACTAATCAAATAGGTTGCTGAGGAAAAAGGTAAATAAGACGTTGACGAAGGGGATTAAGAAAGGAATGCCGTCGGTGGATAAGGATTTTCCGTTTTTTTCTCGAGTTGTTCGTTTGTCGAATTGACGAGATAATACGAAAGGTAGTCAGGTGGAAATCTTTTATTTTTGGTACTTGTCTTCTGGGCTTCTGAATGGATTCGAATTGATAATAAGAAAAGGAAGACAGGTTTGACGGGGGTTCTAAAGCAGAAAAGGATTATCGAGAACATGCAGAAGTTCTTTAGAGGGGTTTCATCTGCTCAACAAAGTGTGTTTAACTTTTGAACGGCTTCTGCTGTTTTCCATTAATCTTTGCTTTGATTATTCCTTAATCAGAAAATTCCTTGTTCCTCTTGATAAAATCACTTGCAGCTTAGATCCACCAGCTCGGCAACAAAGAAATTCGAGTTTACTATACTCCTTATTTTTTTTTTTGGCAAATAGGAATCCATTTTTAGCAGTCGCTCTATGAATTTTTTAGATATAAGAATGCTGCCAATATCTGAAATATGTATTGAAAAAGAAAGTATCTATCCACTATTGAATTAATACAGAACTTTATTATCTATTAATTATCATGCGATGGATGGTTCAACTCCAACGCATCACAGTTTTTAAAATCCTCTAAATAGCAATTTTCTTTCAAATAAATAGCAATAACCACGCTTTAACGTCTTCAATAAATGTTGACATTAGCAAATATCCTTCTAAATTAAAAGTAACTATAATTCACGTAAGCTCAGAGACACTTATATACTGAATGCGTCCTCTCGAATATTTGGTGGTTGTGTGGAAGTTCTGTTGAGAAGTATCCATGCGAGATTAGTCGAGAGCCTTCTATGCTGTTCTGGTGGCGTATGTGGATGCGGAATGCTGTAACCGATTAGGCAAAATAATGGAACTTGCGTGGCCACAACCCGGCAAGGCGGTCATTCAAGGGTTTTTGACTCAGCCTTCCAGTTAAGTATTCGGTTGTGGTTTTTCTCACAATAAACCGATAGAGCAGCGTGTGTGTTCAGGGTAGCATATTACAATACTTTCTTGTAAGTAAGTAAGTTCTGTGGCTCTGTTATAGCGAGTTCTAAGTTTTAGCTTGGAATACAGAAACTGATGTTTTTCGTCAAAATCGCACCCCCATTTACACCAAAGTTGAACTTATTAGCTCGAAGGATTCGTGAGTTACGAATCTGTTTATGCTTGTTTGTTTCTGCACGGTGGTCAGATGGACAATTTTCTCTTTAGCTTTTTTTGGAGGTTCTAGTTGTTGAATATGAAAATTTAAAATTTCAGGGTAGGAATGTTATATTTTCTCATCAATAAATTCGTCTTGTTAGACAAAAGTATTGCGTATGCCAATTTTTAAAATTTTAAACTCTCTTTCATTATTAATTTTGCACCTTTTTGCATAAATCCTTCAACTTTCACATCACGTCCTCTTAAATCTAGCCTCGTGTCTCCTTTTTATAGAATGGAGCGAATTCAAATTCAAGCCTTGAATTTCTAATGAGGCATCAGTACCTGGGTATTCATTACTGCTGTCTTGTCCTACTGCTACTCGCACAATCATCAGATCTCAAGCCCTCTTTGAATCTAATTCAAAAAGCATCATACTTTCTGTAAGAGAAACGATTTCAGGATTTGTGTATATTATTCCAGTATCCTGAAATAGACCAAAGGAGAAAAAACATTTTAACACAATACAGCCTTAAGTCTTACACACTCCAAGTTAGCTAGTTTTACCTGCCGGAGGTAATGCATGATGATATAAAATGCAAGGTACTACCTACGTGGTATTATTAAACGCCTCGAAACAAGGACGTGATGACTCATTTAAAAACTTTTGAAAAGCATGGGTATGTAAAGGGAGTTGACTCTCCCAACCCCTAACTCCCTCCTCTCGAGGTCTAAAATTTCCACATGTGTTTTCAAATACAAATTTCGTGAATGCGGTACAATGTTCATCGAGATTCTGTCAATTATTTACGATGGTAAGGATGAAATAAGGTGACTTCAGGACGAAGTATGTGGTTTCAGTAGTGAATTTCTAAGAAGGTGTAGAAACTAGGTCGTTTCCTGTAATGTGTTGTTTAAATTTTTAATTCTGGATGTGTAGTTTAAATGTCGTCGAGGCCAAGTCCTAGGTTACATTTATATATATATGATACTCCTATATGAAAAACACGATCAAGTACATTCAATGGTGTATGTAGATGATACGTGACGGGTGTAGCATCTATTACGTTACTCTATTTGAATATTAGGAAAAGTTGTAATACACAGCCTGCGATCCAGCGTCCAGCTCTATTTTGATATTAATTCAATCACATTATAAAATTGGGAAAAGAATATCTTTCAAACTGAATATAGCCTATTTTACAATTCAGTTTCACTGTAAGCTCTTTTTAAACGAATCAAATCCGGCTCGACGGGCTAGAATATGTTCGATTCTTTTCCAAAACAGGTTGTATAAAATTTTCTTTCACCATGCCGATTCAGCCCAAGTTGTACTTGTAAACTATCATTCCAATCTGCGCCAGTAGCTACAACGTGCCGCCATCTTTATATTATGAAACAAGAATAGCATTTTTTTGTAAAGAGTAGATATATAGTTTTGTATCCGCCGTAAGTTATATGCTTACGCATTTTTAAACTCACAAATCCTTTGAGATATGAATTTCAACCTTTTTCGAGAGGAAATATGTTGAACCCCTTCACCTCGTAGCCATTTTGTGGTAAAATGAAGGGCGAAGAGTTTTGAGGTTCGCAAATCGTCTGATATATTAGGATGGCATGTATTAAAAAATTTATATTGGAAAAAATTGTTTAAGAATTTTTGTGTGGTAGCTATAGGAAAAACTCCTAAGCTATTGAAAAATTTACGTAAAACATAATTCAAATTTATTTAAGAGATAATTATTAGTCGTGATCGTCTTTTCCGAGGTATGAGATTATTAAATTTATAGCACTCAGTAGGATTTTTCGAGGTAGAAAATACTTTCGAACGGTGAACTTTAGCTTGCTGAAAGTAACGTTGTGTGTTCTGCATGTAATTGATAAGCCAACATTGTGCTAATATGTTTAACTGATTAGTTATAGTCTCCTCTTCCAAATACCCTCCTTACCTCCTTATTTTTTTCCAATTTCTTTATTTCAATATATCAAACATAATAAATACCTTCTTACAGGACTTATAGTCTATGTAAACTCATAAATAATGTTTGTGAACAAAAAATTTATATGTATGTAGATAGGTACCATACATCTTACAAATGCAAACTTTTTAGTAAGGAGCCCGAAATCAAGCAGTAACTTGCATATAAACACAAAAAACCATTACAAATAAATCCAAGATCCTGTACAAGGGCGAGATTGCCTATACTTAGATACGAAAGGCAGAACAGCTTCTAAGAATTTATTGTTGACTTTATGCCCGAAGGCTCGTTATAATAAATTTCGATCCCAGAAGGATTGTCTACCGAACAAATACTTTAATTTTTTTTACGCCGTCTTGTTTAACTTTTCTTACAAGCAATTCATATTTAAGATGAAAGATAGCTTCGACGATTCGGAAAGAAAATAAACTCTGTAGAAATATGGAGTCTGATGCATATACCTAGATAAACATTTGACAGAGAACGTATTTTTTTTTTTGAGTATGAAAAGAGTAAGGATCATATCACAGACAATGTTATAACCAGATGTCGAACGCGATACTAAAAAATTGTACCCATTTTTGAAAATTAGCTGACAAACATTTACCAGCTCGCGTGTATTGGGTAAGCGGTGGTTTAAACTACGATGAAGGAATGAGTTCGAATCGCTCGAAGATAGTCAGGACGGTAGATTCAAACCTTAGATTCAAAAATCATCATCTGTTATCGCAAGAACTGTTTAAAATAGAAGTTCAGTCCGTTTGTCCACCTTAAGCCCTCCGCCGTACGAGAAATAGTTCGTAGGATCGTAGATCGCAAACCGTTTGACCTATTAAGTTGCAATTTTATGGGTAGAATGGGTGGGTCGCTTGAAGTTTGAGGGGTTAAACGGTGGGAGGTTTAAGGAACGTTCTCGACAAAAAAAATGTGTTTTCTAGATCTCAGAAACCGCTTATGCTGAAGTTAAGACTTGAAATTCATATAGAAATCAAATAGTGGTACCGTTAACAAAATAAATTTTTGTTATGAATGGAAGGGTGCGGCGGTGGAGGAGGACTAACAATAGAATCAAATTGCTCAAAGAGCAGTGACGTGCGGCGGTGGTTGTAGAAAACTTTATATTCAAACCTTAGATTTAAAAATCACATCTCTTATCACAAGAACTGTTTAAGAAGCTTCAAATTTATGCGTGACATTGGCCCAATGAACACATACAAGAAAAATATGTGGGAGTGTGGCTATAGGTTGTGTGGATTGGAGAGGGTGAAAGAGGGAAAATGTAGATTTTTATATCTTGAGAATCGCCATTGCTGAATTACTAGAACTTGGTATTTAGATAGGCTACAGCAGAGGCATATTCTAAGATTTTCAATGGGGCTAGTTTGGTACGGCCAGGGGGTGGTTTTCTTGTCTATGGAATGGCTTACGCTAAAAACTGGACGGTTATATGTATGTAGATCTTATATACCATAGAAGTAATTAAAGTAAACAAATTTTAAGGTATTTGGAGTACGGAAGTGCGGTAAGAAATATCAATTTTCACGAATTTCGTCATATCTTTTAGGTTTTTTAGTATTGAATTCATTTTTTTTGTTCAGGTTAACATTTAGGTATTTTTTTGAAATTCGAGCCGTTCACTCCTTTAACGAATTCAGCCTTATTCCGTAGGTTTAATTGGGCATTGAATAGCTTTTAACTCCACCGAGCTTTTCACATATTTTTCATAAAGCTTTTTCTGGATTTTACACTTAGAGGGCGTAAAAGTGGTGTACACGTTTTCACGAATTCAGGCGTACCTCTTAGAAGGGATAAGACACCTCTGTTAGAGGCTTCAGCTATAGTATAGCATACATACTCATCATTCCTAGAACCCTGATTTCAGTTTTGTACCTCCTTGTCAAAAATTAAAATAGTTCCGCCTTAATTTATCATCATAATCAATGGGGCGACAGCCCTAGCCTCCGGACCTGGCCTTAATTTGTACCTCTCGGGAAAAAAAAACCTTATTCGAATTCGCCTTAATTGAAGAGTAGCTTAGCATGGGCGTAATTATGCTCTAATCCGCTTATGTCTTCCATTAGAGTGAAAATACATTAAGCTGGATTTTTGACTAAAACGCTATACGCTTATAGGGGCATATTCCATAAATTACGTTTCGAGAAGTTCTCACGTATGCACAAAGCGTACGAGCTGGGTATACAATTTTACGTCCTGGCCGACTAACAAGCTTCTATGTTCATGTACTCGTACGGAATAGAGTGCATAGTGCATTAAGCCCAGTAAATTTCACTATCCGACAGTACGCTGGTTGCGATAACAATAGCCGTTCCTCATTAATCCTGCTATAATTAAAAATTAAGGGTAAGTTGCCATGTTTTATATCGAACTATAGCTTTGTTCCCCGTGACTAGAGTAGGCATGCAAAATATTCGTATTTTAAAATATTTGCATATAAAACTGCAATGCTGCAAAGGACTCAAGTTTTCGTCCTGTGATGCATGCAAATGCACTACATACGTCTGCATGTACATGGATAAGAAAAGCCTCCCGCCATAGTTTTTAGTGCAACAGGAAACATAAAGTTCATAATGCATCTCGCCCACTTCAGTATGGTAGCCTGACTATTTTCAGGATGTCGGAATTATTTTTGTTGGTTTCAGTCATCCATCAAGATATTCCGGATAAGGACTAGCACCTGTTAGGAGAAAAATTCATACGACCCGCATAGACGTTTGGTTTCCTTTTCTGACAACCTTATAATATAAAATATTTTTGCATAACTCACGGAGCACGAAATCCTTGATGTTTGGCTCCACACATCATAAATTCGCATATCTACACAAAGTTTACATATGGAAGAGGTTAGCTCACACATGCAAAACTGTTGACTGTTGTAGCAAAGTTATGGCAAGAAAAACGACATGGCAGTAAAATGTTGAAGGTGGTTGAGAAATGGAACAAGTAATCGGTAAAGAAGTGATTCATCAGGTATATTCTATGCTAAGCAGGATTTTGTTAGATGGAAGGTTACGCCTTAACGATGAAGTGCATTACGTCCATCAGTAAAGTTAAATCGATTGGAAATTTTTGATTGTTGTCACCCAGTTTTATTTTTATATCTACACATATCCCTGGAATTTTGCCTTTCATCCAATTCCTTAGACTTCAGTGCAAAAATTCATAGTACCGTCTGCGCCAATATTGTGTTATGAACATCTTACGGTGTAATCGCACTGATGAATCCAGACTCCGGAATGCAAGATTGTATCTGGAGTACTGATACCGGACTGCATTAAGGTACAGCGAAAATATCATCATACCGGCTGCGCCAATTTATATGGTTCTAATATCTTATACTGAAATTCAATAACATATTTACTATGTGTCAATATAATGTGCGAAAATAGATTACGAACTGCGACAAAGGTCTCGTTTGAGCACAGCCGAAGCAACAATATTAGGGGTTATTTTAAATAAGAACTGCAACATTAAAATGAACCAAAGAATTTATTGATATTATTGCATTGATCCAATAAGGTTAAATTTTAAAAAACTGTCCTACCAGCTGTGCCAAACTTTTATTACGAGATCCTATCGATGCTGCAATACTAGCGAAGTTTTGTTCGACCAGCAAAAATTATTGAAAAATTCTTACTTGTGAAATTAATTAACCAACTGATAAGAGATAAAGATCCGAGAGTATTAAGCGATGGTGATGGTGGTTTAACATATTTTCTCTTTTTTTACAGGTATGTAGAAGTTTGATATCAACTTTAACCCTGCCCAATTCTGTAAGGTATTTAAAAACTTATACTATTTATAATATCGGCTTTCCGTCAAAACTAAAAAAATATATTCAAAAAATTTGTTGTAATTGGGTTTCGGACAATGGGCGTCGTTTAAACTACGAGTGTGTTGTGGAATACCCATTTCAATTTTTAGTCAATTACACTGTATGCATGTAAAATTTTCTTCCGAAGTGTGTATTTTTAAGTAGGTAAGCGAAATGTCTGTCATTATTTGGGTAACTTTCACACCCCGGCAATGAAGCTCCGCCGTAAACATTATTCCGCTTATAAGTTTTCAATTTCAAAACGGCCGTTGAGCTAATTGAACTCTGTCTAGGCAGAGCTGCCACCCAAACCAACCATAAGTCTTCAAATTTCACACCAAGCACTGAATTGTCAATTCTGCAAAATGTGAATAAAACCGTAACGTCTTACACAAAAGGCGATAAAACTAAAAACCACCTCAATTATTAGCACAGCAAGACATCTATAAAATTCATTTCGTACAGAATCTGTGCGTTTCTTTTTTTAAGTAGTATCACCTGCACTACCAACTAAGACCCCTGCAGTGCAAAATACTTGAAAAACCACAGAAATACCTAATCGATTGTTTTTACAAATAAGTAAAACCATAAACAGCATGTTGATGTAATGATGCGGTTCAGAAGAAAGAAAAAATAAATAAATACAAGCCATTACACGGAAGCTTAATAATTTAATTAAATTTTAAAAATAGAAACTTGTTCTACTGTTGCTAGTCTAAATTATTTGCAATGATACAACGAAGGTAAATTTTATCATACAATTAATTTTCTTGTCCTCATAATCACAGAGTCCTAGAATAATGCACAATGAAAAGACACTTTATTGGAATATTTTTCAAGGACCACAAGATTTGTACTAATCTAAAAAAATAATGTTTCAATAGTCTCTTGATTATTCTTTAGGTTATCAGTCTGCAGTAAAGCAAATTCGATATCTTATTAGAGCTAAGAAATGTGTCGGAATTCGTGAAAAGGTACACAACTGCTTTATACCGAATTGAACCGAGAAAATTAGTACTACAATGTAGTTATAGTGTTCAAGCGGCAAATTGTTGACGGGAACCAACGTTTCAAGAGCCTTCCGATTATTTATTAGGTTCTCAATAGAAAAGCGAACTCGATCTCTTATTAGTCCTAAGAACTGTGTCGGAATTCGTGAAAAAGTGCAGAAAACCACTTGGGTGTTGAAAATGGAAAATGTGAATAACAACTTCTAGGCGCAATATCCGATACCTCGAAAGATCTCAAAGGATTTTATTTAAGAATATCGATCTGGACTGGTATCATGCAGGCCAGTCAGTTAGTGATGGGTGGGTCAAGAATCGGGTCGGGTATAGAAATGTACCCAGGTGTGCATAGCTCTTAGTGCGGGAATGGAACTCAAAAAATTACCTGAGCAATGTTTAGAAGAGCTCTCACTAGACTCAATGACTACCAACTATGACGATATTCGTGAAAATACCCAATGGAATCGAAGAAAAAGACAGTTTTTATCACTATACCATCGAAATCAACACCCGCCATGAAGATATCATGAAGTACGAAGAAGACTTTTCTAAAGAAGTATAACATACTTCGTAATTTTAGTTGTAACGGGAAAGCGCGTACAGCCAACACGCCAAGGACGTACGTAAGTGTTTTAAAATAAGGAGGTTATCAAAATTAAATTGACTGGAGAAACCTCTTGAAATGAAGAAGCTAGTCGGCCATCTTCAGTTGTGAAAAAGGTTCCGCAAGCTGGGCCAGTTTTCAAACTTCGTAGAGGTACAGAGTGGTGAAGCAAAATTGTTTCGACACTCGCATAAACAGTTATATCTTTAAAACTAAAAATCATAATTTAACAAGGTATGGCTTGTTTTTTGGGAATCGAATTCTCTTTTATTCGATGTATACCTCGATATTATAGCTGCCTCAGAACTTCAGATTTTTGCTTTAAAGCACATATTTTTGGTACCTCAAAATTCATTGATTTATGCCTTGCTTAGAAAACCCTATTACCTACAAAAGTTACATATATGGTAAATGTATCACATAGGTTTTAATATTTTCCAGATTATAATCGAAAACGTGTAACATTTAAAAATATAATATGCAATAAAGTGAGCCTCGTTAACAAAAACTGATAAAATGTCTGGTTCTACTTAAACATTTTTATTGCCCAGTATTATTATTTTAATTATCTAGAAGAGCAATTAAAATTTAATGAGTTTCGTCATGATTGTTACACCACCTGAGTGTAGTATTATTGAAGGTAAATTAATCTCAAATTCGATGAAAAATTAGTTAAAATACGTGAAAAATGCCCTAGAGATAATCGCGGAATGCTTTTATCTGTTTGAAGATTTGCCAACCTATCCGTAAGTAAAAGAGAGTGTAAAGCAGTGCGGAAGTTCGCCAACAATGTTAAGATTCAAATTCGAATATTGAGAGTTAAATTTGCCTAATGATACGACAAGGTGATATCAACTATTATAATGATTGACTAATAATAAATGCAAAAAGCAATTTAAAAAGGCGATATTACGAATTTCAAGCGTTTCGTTGCGGATTTAATTTTTTTGTTTTTCGCAGTAAATTATTTAAAGAGTCCCGCGGTCAAGTGCAATTATCCAATTTTCATCGGTGTCTTCATATTAAATTTTTGGATAATTATTACTAAGATAATTTTAAAGGTTTTAGCCTTGATTTTGATACGTTGATAGTACGTCGCTTGTAATTTATCGAAAAGTTATAAAAGTGCATTTTGAAATCGATTATTTTTTTTGTCGAATACTCTCTTAGGTACCATCAGAAAAATTAACTTATTTTAAGTGGCCGTAGCCAGCCATTTGGAGTTAATTTCGCATAAGTTGACTATAATCGGAATCTTGTATCCATGTGTGTTCGCTGCGTAGACTTCCATAAATCAAAAAGTTTAACAAATTTATGATCTGAGGTGGGTTTGTTAGCTGAAAGATTGATGAAGGTACTTTGGAATTGTGTGATTGTTGCAGATTATGGCTGTGATGGATACTAGTACCAAAGTATTTACCGCTTTCAGTTTTAATTAATTTTTTGTTTGAAAGGATTTCAGTTGTATGTGGGACAAAAATTGTAATACCAAGGGATGTTCAATAGGCATAGCTGGGATAATAGTGAAGTTTCATTTTATAATTTTGACGCACTTAAAATTCTGCTCAGTGAAATATGTTTAAACTCTCTTTTCAAGGACATCTCTCCCGAACATACCGATACAGACGCTCTACTTTTTCACGCAGAGATGGCACTTTATTTTTCATTAAAAAAGGGCAAAACGAAAACTGTTTATCCGTATTGCAGCGATTTCAAGCCTCGTATCACCCAAATCCTTTAAGGTTTTTAGTTGAATTGTTTTTAGCGGGAACACTGCGAGGAATTCCTCAAAATTTCTTCTTCTTTGAAGTCAAGACAGTTGCCACATAATCCCTTGAGAATCTCAATTTAAGCACATTGAACAGTTTTTTAGTAGTGAATTAAAAGTTTGTGACTTACCTATCCGAATTCTGTGAATTTTGACGATTTTACATAAGATCTATTGAGTCGATTAACTGTAAGATTGTTATAAACTTTTAACCGCCAAGTACTTAAATTTCCGTCTGTCTGCAATTCGTCAAAAGACGATTCCTCCAGGGATCCTTACCGCAATATTTTCATCCCAGCTTCATTCTATCCATTGTCCATAATTCGTTTCATAATGAAAAAGTTTCGAATATCTCCCCCCGTATTCCGGAAGTGATATCCTCATATCAACCCCAAATACACGAATTGAATTACACCGTTCACTTTTGATGAATTTTATCCCATCAAAATTCACAAACTACTGACGTTTCTTCCTGCACTAAGTGACGGTACAACTCCTATCTATCGCTGAACCAGGGTAAAAAACAGGAAGTTTTCATATCCTTTCGGGAATCCCTAAGTTTAAGGAACTCGTATCTGAAATACAAACATTCGAGGAAGCATCAAGTACCTGGCTGTACATACAAAGAAATATCAAATTGCATCAAATATTAATGGCAGCAGCGGTGAACTTTTATAACCTCCCCCCGATAGAAGGGTAAAGGGGTCCTCTTGAGTGATACATACGTACCAGGTTCGGGGTGGAAAAATTGAGGAAATTTTTATTCTGAAGGTAACTACCGAAGGAGCCAAAAAATGCTTCTCATTTTTCTCGGTTTGCTTTCAGGACGATTTTCTGTGAGCCGAAATTTTCAACGGGGAATGGAAACTTGTCCAAGATATCAGTTTCAACGAGGACTTCCTACCTGGTGGAATACCTATTTTCTGCGATATTGTTGAGAACATCCCTGCTTGAATACGCGAGTTTTTCTATCTACTATCCAGAACACATGTTTACAATCGCGCTGGTAATTTTCCGAAGAATTTTCGAAGAATATTGGAAAAGTTGGCACAGGTGTAGTACTAGGTATTCCTTTGGCAGCCAGAAAAGTCGTTTATTTTATTGGATTTGTTTGTTTTTTTCCTGGGAATATGAGAAAATTGTGGAAATACAGAGTTGAAAGGTTCGAATTTATATTGTATTATCATATTTTTAATATGAAAGGAAGGGGTAGAGGTATGTGTACAGTGAAAGGTACTCAGATAGTGTCATCGTGAAATTTTTATTTGGTTGCCTTAAAGCTTGTAGGAAGTGCAAAAATTGCCAATTTTGATACTCATTTTCTCTGAAACCGCAAATACCATCAATTTAATTAATTAAGTAAAAAAAAACTTTTTATTTGTAATATGTTAGTACCTACTTCTAATTGATCGAAACATTTCAAAAAAAATGATTCACTTTTTTTCATAACAGCTGTTTGAAATATGGTACTTTTTAAACCATCCTTCGTGGCCTACAGGTCGGTACTGCGCTATTAAAATTTGATAATCGTCAATTAAACAATTCTTTTAACCAAAACAAAAAAAAATTAATCAATTCTTTTAAGCGGTTGGTGAGAAAACGGGGCGAACACAAAAACAAATCCATGATATTTCAAAAAAAAAAAAAAAAAATTTATCAACTGCCAAAAAGTCAGATGTGCGTTATTTCTTTTAGAATCTCTTGTTGATAAATTTTCGTGACTTTTTATTTTTTTGTACCTTGTAAAGTATCTGTGACAGCAACGATTTCTACCATTTGCCAATAAAATAAACTGACAAGCAATCATTTTACCAGAGAAAGTTGTAATCGTAATGTAAGGCAGAGGCCTCGTATTCAGCGGGTGCATTTTAATTTCAAAATTTATTTTTAGGCACTTACAGGTGCCCAAATATTGCGATTTTGGTCTAGAAGAATTTTTAATAATTAGTCGAAAACATAATATTGATTTTTTTTTTTTTGCCCTACAGGCTCCCCTTAAACATTTGACCAAATATTTGACAGCATGGCCTACAGTGTAATAACTACTAGCATTACACTGTATACCACTATGTCAAATATTAGACTATTGTGTTTGGCAAATGGAGTCAGTTAGTGTAGGTAATCGTTAATTTTTTGACAGTATGGTTTACAGTGTAATACACGGTAGGTAGGTAGGTACGCGTGGCTGTCCGTGAGATCACGGACATACTTAGACCTAAAAGGTCCGTTGTGATACCACAGGATCATCGAATCCGGTCCTACTCGTCAAACCATTTAGAGCTTGTAATGAAGCATTGGATTTTCGCGGCCTCCATTGTGGTAAGATCTCCAAGAAAGTTAAAGAAGTAAGCTCCGAGATGAGCTTTTCTTCTGGCTGACAGAGCTGAACAAGTACAGAGAAACTGAAGGACTATCTCTTCCTCCTCCTCGTCCTGGCAGCTTCTACAGAAGTCGTTTGAGAAGAGTCCGAGCCTTTCACCATGTCGACCTATAAGATAGTGTCCGGTTAGGACACCGACTGTTTTACTGATATCCGCCCTTTTGAGTAGAGTCAGCCTTTCAGAGCGATTTAGATCCAGCTTTGGCCAGATCTGTCTCGCAGTGTGACAAATATCTGACATGTAGTACCATGCCCATCTTGAGTTGGTTTTCTCAATTGAGTCCAGTCTCAGTAGCAGTTTACATGTAGAGAGAGGCACACCCAGATTCTGATGTACCGGTAAAGTCTGAAGGGTGGTCCGCGCCGAGCGAGTGCGTCAGCCATGCAGTTCCCTGAAATATCCCTGTGTCCTGGGTTAATATTTACAAGCTTTAGTTGAATTTTAATTTTTTTTTAATTTTTCGGCTCGTATTCTTTAATAACGCTATGTTTTCTATTCTTATATATCAGAACTTAACATATTTTTCCACTTACAAAAAAGTGATTTCCTTGCATCGATAAAATTCGCAAAAAATTCTTCGTAGTTTTTTCTTATTTTTAGGTAGAGTAGAGTATTTACATTAAAACTAGTGCGAAATTGATCGAAGACCATCATTCTTCTTTGAGTACAACTTTTTAAATTTAAAAAAAATTGGAAATTTTTAAACTTTAGGCTGTGCCCGATTTTGGCAAATTGGCGGTACGAATTTTATCGATGCACTTATCTAATTAGAGTGTGTCTCCTTAAGAAACAAATATCATTAGAATAGAGTATAAAGACCAGATTACATATACTCTTGACTGTAAAAGAAAAAAAAAAACTGCACCATAAATTTTCGCGTCAATTTATCGAAGCACATCAAGCAGGGTTTCCATGTGTGACAATTTTCTGTGACAGAAATTTGTCGCGACAAAAGTGTGTCACACTCTTCAGTCTGGAATTTACATTTGTAACATTACTTGTGTCACACCTTTTCGTAAATTGGTTATGTATTTTACTTGAATTAAATTATGACCATCTTATAAATATTGGCAGTTTGCTAAAATGGTTGAGATCTTCACCTTAGCGCGTGAAATGAACTGACATTTTCGAGAAACCTTTGAAATTGTTGTCACACTTGAAAAGTCGGTGAATCTCCGACTAGCGACATGCGACAAAATTTGTCAGAGATTTGTAATCTGATTGGATTGATAACTGATCTGTCACACAAAATGTCACAGAAAATTGTCGCATATGGCAACCTAGTTTCATTCTTATTCGTTTGGTTTATTATTTTGACTAAGTACAGCAACATTTTTAATTATAATCAAAGTTTTAAACCTTTTGGCAGGGCCGTTTTTTTTTTTAAATAGCAGGACCGTACTTAATGCGATGCACTTATCGTGGATCTATTTTACAAACAAACAAATACCTACTGTTTGTGCTCATTCTCAGCGAACAAAAATCTTCGTCAAATTTGCACATTCCCTTACTGAAAACGAACGCACCAAAAAATTTGGCACACATTTTTTTGCTGTTTGTAACCTTTGATTATTTGTTTGTAGCGTGTAGGTATCATGAGCGCATTCGTCTTGTAGTAATTCTTCCGATTAAATTCAATTTGTGCAAGTGGATTACAGAAGTTATTAACGCTTAGCTTTGCAGCAATTGGTATGATGCATAATATCTTTTACCTTGAATTATTGAAAATTTTCTCAGTTTAAAAATCGATATTACGCCAGATTTGATAAAATTGCCGGTACGAATTTAATTGTTGCACTTGATGTATACCTCCACAATCGTTCGGTTTTCTCAACCCTCATTTTTGCAAATTGTTTTCAGCATCAGAGATACATTGTTAAAAATCATCTCACATGCACCAACAAATTTTGAACTCCATTTTTCTTTAACCCTTCGTAATTTGTTCGTAACGCGTATCAAAAATGCAGTTCGTCTAGAAGAATTTGTTGACAAAACACGATTTTTATAAGTATCTCAAAAGAGCTCGCCATTATGCATTATCCAACTTATCGGTGCAACATCATTTTCCTTCATGTGACTTATCAAAATTAGTTTAAAAATTTTTGAAATTGAAAAACAAATTAATTATTAGTTATTTTCTTTTTTCTAAATTTTGTCAAATTGTCGGTACGAACTTTTTGGTTGACAGTTTTTTTCCTGCCTTTTTACTAAAATCAGAACAATTGGAAAATAGCTACGTTATAAATATAGTAACTAAAACTATGTACATACATACATAGGTGAAGTTTCACAGTCTGGGAATAAAATAACTGTGTATCGAACAATTTCTATTCATAAGGCCCATTAAAATGTATCCCGACTAATCGGAATTTTTATAAATTGTTTTTTTTTTTCTGTTTAATAACTTTTATTAAACCGTTGCTGAAATACTATACAATCCACGTAACTGGAGGGTATGTGAACAAACATTTACGTTTCTCTACGTTCACAGCCCACTTTTCTTTTAAAAAAAATCGGTTTCCCTATTCTCCGATGTTCCAAAAAATCTTCATGTGCATCAACAAATTTCGCACCTAACAAGGTAACCTTTCGTTACTCCTTAATTGTTTATGCGGCTTATAAATGAAATTTATCCCTATCTTATAAATGCAGTTCATCTTAAATTATTCAGATGACCAAAACAGACACCAAAAATCTAGCTTTAGGTAGGTAGGTAGGTACGTACCTAGCGTAAAGGTACGTACGATATTTTTCGCAGGTCTCTTTTTGAATTTTTGCAATTTTGAACGACAGGTTAAAATTGTCGGCACGGATTTATCATCAACATCCTAGAAAATAGAGACACACTTCATCACACTTTCTTCCCTAGATCCTTAGAAACTGAACAGAGTAGTAATAGTTTCTTGTGTCCTCAAACGCACATAGATCACGAAAAAGGTTTCTCGAAAAATCCTTTCCAGAGATTCAGACTACATCAGTTCTAATCTATTCCTTGAATTTCCTTGTGGTTACAAATGCAGTTGTTTTGCTCAGGCTACCCAAAATACGACCGATTCAATTAGACTGACCTGCCTTGGATTCATAGACTCAGTTATCCTTCAAAGGAGACCCAAGGCGATACTATAAAAACAGCTGGAAAGGAAAGCTGGATGAACCTTTTCCACTCTCTCTCAAAAGGTTCGTCTACGAAATTAAAAATTATTAAAAGAAAAACCACAAATCCCGACAAGGATCGAAACTCCTTGGTTCTTGGATTAAACCACTCCGTTTCTGCATATTTGCACTACTCTCACACTCTGGCAAATCTCCACTTAATTCTCCATCCCTCTGTTAAATATTTGCGAGTAATTAAAATCCAATCACTGCTAGGTCTGTATAGTTAAATTCACGTCTTCCTTCATATCCGGTTTGCTTATTATCTCCATATCTGTCCGCCCTTCACTGCACATATCGGCATTTATTTCCATCTTAACAATTATTGGATTTTATCCTTCACTTTTATTGTGAATGTGTGGTGTATGCTGTACATGTCCTTGCCAGTTTCCTGATTAAACATCCACGAGAAACCGGACTATTAAGCAATATAAAAAAAATTCAATCAATTTCTGTTTGTCATTGTCGTCGTGACCATATGACCCACCCTCCAGCTCCTTCCACACTATCCTATTGTATGTGGCACTCCACTGTATAGTTATTTCATATTAAATCAAATGGGACGTATACCACCGAAGGACATGAAGGACTAATCGTGGAAATGGATACGAACAGAACTGTTTCTTGCGGATTCCGACTTAAATGGAACGACTACAAAGAAGTTCATCCGCTGACGGAAGTTTAACAGGATGTGTGTAGTGTGAAAAAGTTTCGCCCGATTGTTATGACGGAAAATTGATTACGACCATCTGTCATGATTAGGAGGGAACGTATTGAAGGATATGGTGAGGGTGCGAAATATTTCGCAAAATCTTCGTCCTTTTACTTGGACCGATGGTGATACAGCTATTATGGACTAAGTAACAGTACAGTAGTAATAAGCTTCTCAAGTGGCGTAGCCGGTTTCTTTCTTCTTTTGTAAGTTAGGTCGAATTGTCAGCAATCGTTTGCCTTTGATTCAAACGCTCGCTGCCTTAAATTGGCAGATCACAACTCCGTTTGATTCGATTGCGTCTTACAAATTCATTTTCTTCCAGTAGCGCAGCCGGTCTTTAACTTGTCTCTTTTTTCTAGGATGTTCGACAGGAACTAAGTAACTATTCTTAGTGATATGCTGGAAATTTTGCCAATGGCACTTATATGGCAACAATCACGGACCTCAATGTCTGATTGTTCGGTATTTTCTTTTCCTCTGGCGCAGCCGGTACTTATCAATGTGTATCTAACTCGAAAAAAATTAAACATCAATTTAAGTCAGCAGTTGAGATCACGTCTTAAACTTACAAGTATAAAACAATTTTATTCATTGGCGCAGTCGATCGCTGGGCTCTACAGGACCGTTTCCACAGAAGGAACTGACTAGCTCCGCTATTTTCTAATCCATGCAGAATCCTTATCCTGAATCTTATCATTCGACCGGCATTTTAATGTCACCATCCATTCAGTTTTAATGGCCTCAGTTTTTCCATCCTATACAAACAGAGTTTGTCACTTTCCTGACGAAGGACAATCAAATATTTGGCAATAATGTAACCTACGTGATCGGGTCATTTACCATAGAAAACCGATGATGATGGATGACTTGACAATATTTAATGGGGATTCCGATTAACTTTGATGTGACATTATTATGTGATCCAATTTTTCTTTTTCCTTAAAAAACAAATTTACATAGCAAAAGTCCTGGCACTTAGTTCTGTTGTGGATAAATATCAAAGGAAAAGTTTTTGGTCATGCAGAAAATCGTTACATCGCTTTCAAAATGATTCGAGGACGAGTAGAAAAACAATCCATTGAGTAAATGATGAATTTACTGCTGAAGTTTCATCGTCTTGGCGGAGATCCTTTAAAGGAAAGTACGTGTGGAGAAAATAGCCTTATGCTCAATGCAGAACAGAAGTTGTTGGGCAGTTTATTATACGGCGAAAAGGTAAACAGGACTTAATGAAGTTTTGTTAAGTTGACGGAAGAAATAAAAGAGCAAATGGTCAAAGTTTTAAGTAGTTCTTACCGGGTAGGTACTTTAGAATAAGTTGAAAAGCTTTTGGAAGCTGGCTTTGAGTTTAACGGAATTTTTAATGGTAGAAGGACTTGGATTTAGTTCGTTTCCTTATAAATTTATGTAGTTAGTAATTTATGAGAAAAAGGATGATGTACTGCTTCGTTTGTAAATCCTGTGTTAACGTTACAACAGTATGCCTTCGGAACCATCTATTATACAGAGACACAACATTGGAATTGATGTTTTAACTTAACAGCGATCAAACTACTGGCTGCGCCACTTTAGTTGAAAGTAATGAGCCATACTTAAATTGCGTGGGCCAGATTAGGTTAGATGAGGAGGGTGGTCGCCAACCCATCAAGCATATAGACCGCCAATGGGTCCGTTGTGATCCCACATGTACGGGAAGAACTGTGCTCAAGACCACATCTTAGGTAAACCAACCCGCCAGCTGAAAAACTGTAGAAACTTGTCTAGCTTAATATTTGCTAATTCGCTGAAGTCCTTTGCGAAGCGAGTACCTAAATGGCGTAGTATAAGATGATTATGGTTCTGGCTTACATAAATAAATTAAAATAACACATTTCTTTACCCTGAAAACAACCAATTCCCCATATTCTTACTTGCTACCCTGACAAACTATGACATTTTCAGTGAGAAAGCCACTCCTCTAAATATCCAACGAGGAAGCTTCTTTAAACTTCTCGAATAGGTACTTTACAATTTCATGCACGCCAGCCCTTTCGAACATTCCACACTCACCACTAAATGTTCGAGAAAGCTTTCGACTCAACACATGCAGTACAGAAGCACAACATAGTTCACAGTCAACAACAGTTTACTACGACGAAGTGATACGGCGAAATAGAGCTTGCGAGACGTCAAGCAACCGATTTTGTACAAAGCGCTTTGAAGCCAAAAACACGGTGCAAAGTGAGACAAAACACGGTCGTTATATCAAACTGTTGGTGTTTTAGCGTGTCAGTGAGTGAGACAAAACAAGTGTGTTATGTCAATTTGTTGTTTTTTTTGCGTGCAAGTAAATGCGACGACGATCGCCTTCAACTCAATCGCTGCTTGTCATCTTCAGTATATATCTCTATATACAGCGATCAGTTTCTATGCGAAAGCGATTTTAATTGTAAGCACCGATCGTACAGTGATCAAGTACATAGCATATATAAAATCAGGAGGCGTTGCCATTTAGTGCAACTATATTGCAATTTTTTCGCCTGGAAAGATTATTTTCCATATCCTCTCTTAGTGCTTATCACAATGTTTAGAAATTGCCAGGCCGGAAATTCTGTCGTCGTTCCAGTTATAGATTACCTTGAGAACATTGATTGAAACAACCTCTAACGTAGTCTCCTATTTCAATTGAAGTGCAACATGATGCTCAGATACAAAATTTTGTAATGGTTTTTTTGAACATTTTTAGATCAGTCGAACCGGATTTTTCCTGGTGACATATGGAACACAGAAGAAGTGAAGAAATACACACATTTGAATGGATTTTTTTTAGCATTATTTGAATATACATACGTTGATGTCTTTCGTCTCTTCTTTTTCGAAGCCTTTACCCCTCCCCATCTAAGCTTAAGGTGTAAATGTTATATGAGTGGTCTTTCATACTGTTCCGGAACACTTAGGCCTGGTTTTTCAATATAGAGGTAACTTGAAAGTTGTCAGATTATCAAAACCACTCGAGTTAACTTTATATGGAAATACCACATATACAAATTAACTCTACATTGAAATACCGGCCCTTACTCGCATATTACATAATTGACTTGAAAAACATTCACGAAAATACCACCATTCTCTTCTCGCCATCATCTCTTAAGTGAAGAGTGGCAATGAAGGGAGATAGGGAAGAAAGGGTTAGTGTTAAATATTGGCGGGGGAGTGGTCATCAGACTATCTATTTTCGTTATGAAGTGACTATCTGTTAGAGTTATGGTTAACAATGGAGGTATTGAGTTTTGCATGATTTAAAGCACTTAACGTTAAATAGAACTTAAGGCACTTCCTTGGTTCCCAACTTTTAAAACGAAAGGCTACCCAAAAGCCAACAAGAAAAAAAATTAGTTCTCTGAACCCTTTGTTTTCCGTGAAGAAACGTCGCATTAGAAATAATTCCAGAAAAGGTTAATATTTAATTTAAAAAAAAAATGTCTAAGAACGAAATGAATGTTTTTAGTCCGTCGAGCCAGTTTTTCACCAGAAGTCAGAAAATGTTATACTTTTTAAAATTTCATATTTGTCGAATTGGTAAAATCCCCACCTGCAAGTGACTCTTCTTTTCCCCCTCTAAGAGCGCCCTTTCAGACTATAAGTAGGTACTATAAACTGGACACATGATTGATTTTCCACCGCCGAAAGCAACCCTTTCTTAAAGCCTTCTCGCATCGCTATTAAGAGCAATCGAAAGTCAAAAGGGCATGGATATAAAATTAATTGCCGTTCAGATTGGTAAACAATTTATCCACCACCGCCATGCAAATAGACCAAAGGACTCACTCGACAATCCCTTCGAATTGTCGATGATTGAATTGAGCTGGGCTCGCAACGGCCACAAAAGTTCCTTTTATTACCGAAGGAAATGGTTTCAATTATAACTTTAGCCAGGCACTAATTACTCCGGTCTGAACACATCAATCAGTGCAATACCTTCAATAGTCTGCACACATCGATCCCCATGCATTACAAGTTCTTATGAAAAAGTCCTTCAACATCTGACACATCACGTTAATGCTGCGTATGTCGTCGCAGACTGTACCTTGTGTGTTCAATCATCTCAACTCCTCCACTTCGACAGTACGTACAATCGGGCAACGCTTAGCTCAGTTCCGGGGGGTAAGGTTGGCTAAAAATAAATAAAAAGCAAGACCCTCCCGGGGGTGACTTTGACTTTCGGTTCACTGGGTTGGATGGATCGTAGCCGTACTGTATGTATGACTTTCGAAGGACATCTAGTGTCACCTATCACAGAAAGCTCGTAAGGAAACTACCACCCTCCGAAAGTTTGAAGGAACTTAGGGTTTGGTCTTAGGGTTGTTCGATAGTCGGACCCTTCCACACACTTTTTCCGCTATTACGAAATTTATTATGTTGTAATAAGTCGCTTATTTCAGCCATAAGAAGCAGGATAAGGTGTTAGGGCAAGCAAGAAGGATGGTGCCGTAGAAGTTTATCGGTTGAACGGTCGCCTGAATGGTCCAGGATGTATTTTGTCCTTGGAAGGATTTCTTGTTTTTGGATTTTTTTTATATAAATATTTGAGATGATGACCACAGGATAAAGCCACAAAACTGCTCCATACACTCACCCGAAGGACGAGGATATTTCTATTTAGGATTTGCCTCCTGTGGGGTAGTAATGTGGCAAAACACGTGTGTGTTTTGGGTGGGTGGTTTGCGATTTCGTAATTCTCGCTCGTAATCATCATCCCTCTTGGCATATTTAGTATAGATGCCGTTTTGTAGATGTCGTACTCGGCACCGAAGGACCTGAAGTGAGTTGGGAATGCGTCTTTAGGGTAGACCGTGGTGTATATTTTTTCCTATTTAAGGATCAATCTGTTGTTGCTGTTTCGTTGGTCGCTCCGCTGGAATGAAGCAAAGCCCACACATTGTAGTTGTCAAGCTTTGTCCTCCGAAAACCTCCCCGGTTTCACGTAAAGCCCGCATAGACATTGTGAACAAAAGGAAAAGTAATTTTCCAGGTTGCAATTTTTGTCGACTGTGCAAAACTACAGCAGTGACGCCCCCCAAGAGTTCGTGTTGTGTTTAAAAATCCTTAACTTGGCGCAAGTTCATGGTGCATTTTATTCATTACGGGGTGTAGTAAATGTGGTTTGCCGGAGGGTAGGGTAGCATTTGGAACAAAGTGATTACGTATTCGCTCGAAAAAGGATAAATCAAGGAGACAAAGTTTGAAGTGAACCCAAAAAAAAAAGGATATTCAAGCAAGGTACATCAAAAAAATCAAAAAATCATTGTATATGAAACGACGCAAGTATGCATTAAAACTAAGAACAATTTTCAAGAATTTATGGTCTCCTTTGCGACCCTAGTCAAATTATGAATTCATTGCGGTAATAAATGAGTTCAAAGTTTCAAAGAACGAATTCATAATATTAATGAATATATAGTAGTTCCTGTTATTACCGTTGTTTTTAACATTAATGTTTAAAATCATTATTCCGATTAATTGTGTATTGCAAATTACTTTTCGCTCGTCCGTGATTATTACCCCGATTTTAACTCAAGTACTCATTTACAGCTTAGTGAACTGGTAGTCCGGCATTCAATCCCATTCTCGAATATAACTTGTCACCAAGCAGATTCGAACCTGGAACCAGGTGCACCGAAGGCAAGTGGTCTACCCCGGGAGTGGTGTATAGTATGGTATATCATAGTTTAAGTTTTTACGAATTCCGACAAATATTTAAGTTTTAATGAGATCGAATTTCTAGTTTTTACTTTAATGGGCTTTACAAATAATGATCCAAAAACTTTTGAATTGAGCGAGCATTTCGAAATCTTGCGATATCCACATATTGAGGGGGTGTAAAATGGCTGTGAACCCCTTTACGAATTCTGGCATATCACTTAGGACTGATGAGATATTGAAATTGTTTTTAACGAAACTGCCTAAAATCGGCTTCAGAATATTTTAATATTTAACCCCTAGAGCTATGTCGATAGTTTACTCCTGATAATCATTGGAATTGAAATAAAAATATATGAATAGAAAATCTGCCAAAATTCTGGGCGCAACCTTATTGTTTTTTGAATAGAATTCCGGAACGCATTTAATTCTGCATAAGCAAAAGTACGCTTTATGGATGTGCATCGAGCGATAAAATATCTCACTCGAGGAAGAAAATCCCAGCATGTGAGTGGGCGTGTGCAATTACACAGAATGTTGTTGGGCTAGTCACAGGGAATACTTTGATCCTGCCACGAAGTTGGAGTAGGACTCCTACGTATCGCCGTATATTTGTTTATGGTGGACAGTTGAACTTGAGAGGTGAGCTCAGTCCACAAACCAAAGGATTAACAGAAACTTAATCAATCTTGTGATGTGAAAAAATCTTGGATAATAACTGCTGAATACAGATTCAGCCACCGATGATTAATCACACAAATTTCATATCTCTCTCGGTATCATTTAACCAGGCAAAAAATATCCGTAGAGTCAACGATTGCTAAAGAGCGTGTAGTGCCAAAAGGACGAAGAGCAATCAATCAAAAGTGTCGGAAAAACTCACCTTTTGCCGAAGCAATCATGCAGTCATTTGTTGAGCATATACCTTCCACTTATCACTGAAAAGGTGAAGGAAGTAAAGGGGTCCTAGCTCCTTTCTCTACCCGGCCCAATGATTCTTGCCGAACAATGAAAACAGCTGAATGAAAAATGATATTTTATGAACGACGAAGCAATACAAAACAGCCTACTCTTTTGACACAAATTTCGAAAGTTTAAACAATTTCTACATCAGTCCTGTTGTAGTCTTTCGTTCAGATCCTTGAGTGTAATTTACTTTTGCTAAGGACATGCAGGCAACTCAACACTCCACCCTCCTATGATTCGTAGCCGGGACGCGTTCTACCATTTCCCAATGTATGAAGTAAATAATGACTTCGGGGCCATTCCCATTTGTGGTTAGAAATTGTACTGCTTTTTCGCTATTCTCGCAGGACGAAGCTAAGGGTTTCTTCATTTATTGTTTGTTAAAAACTTAATTACAGCACTATACCGAAAGCCAAAAGTGTTCAACATGGAAAAATGTTTTTTACATTCTCGACAAGGACTCTCGAAATTGGTAAAATCGATACGAATTTGAGCGAAGAACATATCCTGAAAATTGGATATGAGCCAACATGAGAAGATGTAGCGAGAAGCGCCTCAAAAGACCTATTGATTCGCTTCAGGAAAAGTGTCGAACTTGGGAAAATTTATAGGCCACGTTTTAGCGCTAACTGCAAGTTGTAAAAGTTTCAGACGCTGCACTGATCAAATCGTTTCGTTCGATTTATTGCAATACAACGGGGCAAATTCTAAAAAATTGCTACACTTGTAGTCTAGCTTCGGAGAAGTTCATCTGATTGTGTACGGGAGGATGCCCTTGGGGCTAGTACTTTAGTTTGAACTAGTGTTTGTTAGAAGTACTGAGAAGAAGAAGTTGAAGTCAAATCTTATCTTGAAATTAAATAAGATTCTTTTAGAGTTAAGTAGTTTGGCTACTCGGAAAGCATTCAAAGTCAAGAAAACTACCTTCTAACTGCAGGCTCCTTAATTGACACTTGGTTTGACATCGTTTTGTTCTTAGAACACTGCAACTAATCCTTTCCATAATCTCTACTTTAAAATCCAAGGAATCCATGCTTCTCACTGGCATGCTTCTTGAGGGTTGGAAGATTGGCTAAGCATTTATTCACGGAACGAGTTACATATAAGTATTTCTGAGCCTCGATTGTGAACTTAAATGGGAGGAAGAGTACAAGTGTGGTCTCTAGTTCACCTCAGAGAAATCTATGGCCTCTCTTCTTACTTTTTCGGGATTGCAGAATTGGCTAATTCCCGGAAAAAATCATAAGAACACAGATGGAGTGACGAGACAATGAAAAACAGAAAATTTGTCAAGAATTTAATAAGTGGGTTTTTCGATAAATATGTTGGAGTAATCAGCTCCTGGCTAGAGATTAAGGCAATCCACTAGAAGAATTTGAACTGAGAAACACTTGGGAAAGTCAAGGCTACTTTGGAGATGAAAGAGGAACTACGCTCTCGAAAGAGCTTAGATAGCGTTTTTCGCAGGTAACTTCTTTTGTGGGAGTGGTACCCGTAGGGAACTCTACTTACTCTTAACTCTTCAAAGTTCATTTTCTTAAAAACACTCAATTCAAACCGATTTTCGCCTCCATTTCATCCGTTGGGTCTGGATTGAGAACCTTTCGTGATCTAGCAAAGGTGTTTAAATTTATCACGAAGTCCGCTTGAGAAACTGAAAGAATTCTTAAATGTTGAACCGCAGACAGGTGGTAATTAAGGTTGCCTATTGAGAAAGTAAGCAATTTTAATGTGGATCCACTCGAGATGTGATTTTCTTCGTTTTGGGACTCAGGAAGCCTCCCATCTTTCCGTGTGCTTCATAAGGAGAAAAAGTTAAATGGAGTTCGACACAGCAAAAGTAAGCTCACTCATTCCCTGCAATCTCTGCAACACACATCAATTTCAGAAGCTCTTTAATTTTCATTGATTACCTCAGTGCTTACTAGGTAATGTGAGAGGTACTGGACTGTGCATGAAGTTTTGATTACAGTTGCGAAATAATATAATAATAGTAAGGTATTGGTAAAAGTTATCTGTGTATTCAAAAGCAACCTGCGTTTAAGTCTGTTGTTGGTCGGTTCAAATCCAACTCTATTATTTAGGAGATTGCTATTAATGGCAGCAGGAAGCGCATCCTCCTCATGTAATATTAATCGCAATTAATGCTTAGTACTTACAAATAGCCATTACGGAATAGGTTCTGTAATCATTACAGTTCGTACTCTGGTCAATCTCATTTTAAATGGTTGTTGGTAGAACATATGTGGAACGTTGTTCGTTTTGGTGTTTCTTTTAACCAACCGATATAAGGCCACTTAATCCTGGATTGTATTGGAATGTAATCCATTGCTTCTAAAGGACTGACTATTGTCCAAACTTTTTAAACTATTTAATTTTGCAAAGGCAATGGAATCGTATTGATTTTCAGTTATCACCAATTCACTATTAAGTCCTAATGAAAATAAAAGATGCATCCTACAAAAGTATTGTCAAGAGGAACTTTCTTCCAGTTTCCTTATCGGTCCGACTCCTATTTTTCTTTCCTTCAACTTTCCAAGAGAAAACCAAAGTCAAGAGTGACTAGTTGGCACGTTTCAAGGAGGTGTGTCAACAAGAAATTGCTTTGTATTCAGCGTCTTCTTACACGGGGATGCTTTTGTCGTCTGCGACATCCTTTAAAAGAATCTTTCCTTTAGTCTCAAACATACACAAATACTTGTCGAGTCGGAACAGTCTGGACGAAAGCAACACGAAATTTTATTTAAGAAGGTCCTTTTTGGATGGAATGACGAATCTGAATCTGGCCATTGTCCTTATCATTTCTCTTACTTTCACTTTGATCTTTCAGAATTCCAGTGAAACTTTTATGAACATGGGAAACAAAACAAAAGACAGGAGTTTCCGTTGAACGTGGCATCCTGTTATCAGGACGATGGGCTTGACAGGGGTCAGAACAAATTACGACTAATGATTTGTGATGCCAGGATTAAGAGCGATCTAATGGCCTCATGATAGCGCTCCAATCTTGGCCTCAACGGAAAAGTTTTCCACCATAATCAGGAAAATTGAGTGGCGGTTAGAAGGTCTAATAGAATGCAGCCTAAACTGAAGACGGAAAATTCTTTGAAACTTTCCGAATTATGTCGAGTAGATTGAAGATCATTAAATCGCAAAAGTCACTTTTCATAGCCTCTGAATTTCTATTAAACTTTTTCCACTCAGCGTGTGATAAAATCCCAGATTAACTTTAACAAAAGATTAGCAATTTCGCTTCCAACACAACGGACAAAAGGCTCAAAAACTACGCACATCAACGCACGTCAAGGATACCATCGAGGGGGTATTAAAACTTCGCCCTCAATTCTGTAGCATTAATCTTGCAAATCTCCTCATACAAACGAGCATGAAATTGTATTGAGGAAAGAAAAAAAAATCCGCATTATCCTGTAACATATTGCGTTAAGGGGTGAATATTTAATTTCGATCACAGTGCGGACCACACATATGGAGCCTTCGATACTCTTTTTTTCTGCCACTTCTTCCTTTAGAGGAGCTCCGGACTCCCTGCTTTTTTTGGCAATACTCCATCGAAAATCTTCGCCACCATCAACACAAGGACGAAACATGTGTACAGATTTGTCGGGAATGGGGAGCACGAAAATCGTCCTGCCAGAAATTTATTTATTATCTATCGAGAGAATTGAGTTTCGAATGGGGGGCAGACCAAAGACCCCACTTCTCAATCCCTGAACCTCTTCAGTTTTTTAATTCCAAAGATAAGGAATTTCGAGCTTTTTGCGACCCTCTTTATGGTCTGCCATAGTGGCTTTCTTTTTAAATTAAAATCAACATAACAAGCGTAAGGTTCACTGTGTGATAGGCAGAAATAGCACGAATGGAAGACATCAAAATCCGAGTACAACGATACATGAGAAAAGAATCCTTTTATGGCTCGAACATGTGTGCTTCAGGAGCATAGACATAGAAAAAAAATATTGAAATTCAGAAGACGTTTTAAGCACATTCTCGCATCACTCCACATGCTAGGAAATAATTTGATAGGGAAAAGTGAATATAAAATCAATGCACATGATTTGAATTTTTTGCAAACCTGGATTTTTTTTATGCATAAAGGATTTACAGTATATACCAGTAAATATGATGATTCTAAAATTTGTAGCAATCTTATGAAATTCCTGAAGTTTCGTGCAGTTTTCGCGCAGTTCGGAAAACAGCGTTTTGCTCGAAAATAAACTGTAATCAAAATTATTTTTATCGATGCTTATCGGGAAATGTTTCATTTGACGGCATCTTGAAGTTTTCGTGTGAATTCGCAGAAATTGAATGTTCCGTGAAATTTATACAACAAAAAAAAAATTAAAAAGTTTTTAATTACGTTGATGGTGGTTTTTCAATTACATAAATAAATTGGTGCAAGATTTACATTTCGAGCAGATTTCTCGTTGTTCTTACGTCTGCAGATGGAAAAAACAGCTTTCCATTATGTTAATGGTGTCTAAAATTTAACACAAGTGAACACAGAAAAATGATGGGAATGTTTCCGTTTAGAGAAGTTTTCATGTTGTTGAAATCATTTTTTCTTTTAAGAACAAATTGCTAGTGAAACAATTGTTATACGCCGTTGTGAAAAGAACTGAATGCTTTCATGCATCTAATATTTTTTAAAACAGGAGTCTTCGCATAACGGAAAAACAAGGTTGTTACTTTTAAATGATTGCAAACGAAATGGTATTTTTTTAAGTCTTAAATACGACACCTAAAAATGTGACAAAATATGTTAAAAAATGATTTTTTCGCGCTGTGGGAAAAAAAACATTAGTGCTTCAGAATGATTTTAGTAATTTTCATAGAGTGTGAAATTGAAAGTATGTAATAATTTTTATAATGCTGACAACATCTTAACTTATTCGTCTGAATAATCGAAAAATGTTAGCAAAATTATTTTATTTTATTAAACGCTTTTCATTACACTGATAACGTCATGAGAATATACAGCAATATAATAAAAAGCGTTTCGAACAGTTTTCGCGCAGTTTTCATAAAAGGTAGTAGCTCCAGAATAGTTACAAAGAAAACAATTTCCATTTATGCCGGAAACAAACAATAAAAGAGTCTTACTACGTTCATGGCGGCCCGAAATTGTATCTTTGGGCCGCTTCCTGCAATTGAACACCTGTGCTTCAAACTTATAGCAATACTAATAATTTTTTTCAGAAAAATTAAGATACGACTTAATACGTTGGTTGCGTTTAAAGTTATTGATGAATGCCTTAGACTTTGCATTATGCTGATAGCATCTAAAGTTGTTCTTTCGAATATACAAAAAATGGAATGAAAGCGTTTCGAACAGTTTTCGTGCAAATGAAAAAATATTGTAGCTTCAAAATGACTAGAAAAGAATCTATTTTCATTCATGCCGATAAAAAAAATTCCATCTCGTTGATTACATTTTAAAACTTACAGTTTTAAGTTACAACAATATGAATTACTTTTATTGGTATGTACTTTGGTGCTTCCAAGTTATGACAATGTAAATTACTTTTGATGGTAACTAAAAGAAAAGAATGCGTTTAAAATTATTCATAAAGGGATTTATGTTTTTCATTACGCTGATGGTATCTCACTTTGGTCATGAGAATATACAAAAATGGAGTGAAACGCGTTTCGAAATATTTTCGCGCAGTTGAGAAACAATATTGTTGCTTCGAAATAATTGCAGTCGAAGCTATTGTTGTTGCTACAGAAGGTTTTCAATATCGTTGATGATTTTTCAAAATTGTTCCTGAGAGTATTTTAGTTCAATTCAAAATTCTTACAATCGAAATTATTTTAAGTAGTTCCGAAAAGAATAGAATACGTTTGAATGTTGGTGTCCCGACTTATTCAAACAAAAATGGAGTGTCGAGCAGTTTTTGCGCTGATAAAAAGACCAATGCAAAAATAAAATTTTTTGTTGCCGATAACCTCACACAGACATCATCTAAATGTTTTTCATGCAAAGACATAAAAGCGTGGTGAAAATTTGAACAATTCATAAAAATATTACATTCACGTTCCACATGACATCGATCTCTATTCCACTTTAGAACATACTATAGCCTTGGCTTTCAAAGGCATCAAGCGTCTTGAATTGGACTATCATTCATCTTTCGACAAATCCCGTATTCGATCATAAGCAATTTTCCAACATACGACAAGCAATAAAAGAAACACTTGAATGAAAATCGTTTCCAATTTTGACAAATACGCCCCAATCGAACGTCTCATTACATCCCTTAACAGCGTTACGAGAATATACTAAAAATCGTGCAACAACCCCTCGCATCACCACCAAATCTCAAAAAAGCATTTTACCTAAGCTACACCAGACCAACATATCCTGGGATCAAATTCCATCTATGTCAGGACGAGCGAAGGACGAAAAAAGCATGTAAGAAAATTTTCGAGATTTTCCCGGGAACAAATTACATTTGTGTTTACAGAATATTTGATGGAATTTCATAGGTTTTTTTTCTGGTTATGGTCGTCAACCAGAAGTTGTTATCCTTCAGACCAGTACCAAAAAACCTGCCAAGATGTTAGAATTCCGAAAACGAACAAGGACGAAGTTTCGTACGTACAGCTATTACATTTTGGGGGTGGACGCACATCACAAATCCATGCCATGAAAAACAGGAAATCGAATATTTCCATTTCCCTGTGTATTTTTCTCGTCCCTGTTGGGAGTCCGTACGATTCCCTATGACGTCTAATAAAATATGAAAATATTACGAACCTAGACGAAACGAAATCGCAAGGATACTATTGTAGCTGTGAAGTTGAAGTCAATGGCAATATGACTAACTATCGAGATCAATTTCTAGTATGTCTTAAGGTAAATCTGTTCAGGATGTGGCAGCTTTATCGAAGATTTTCGGTGATTTTATCGGCTGGCATAAATTGCAGAGGTATAAATTGGTTTTTATTGAAAGTAGATTACAAGAATAACATTTTCGTGCACTTTGATCGTGTCAGTTTTGAATTGAAATACTGGAAAATCCGTGCCGGATGGATCGAAAAGTTATACAGTCAAGTTTATAGGGAACTAAATTGCCTACAAAAAAGTCTTGAACAGTAGATCTTTAGCATTAATATTGTTGAAACAGGACGCTTCTGAATAAAATTAATTATAATATAGAAATTTACAAGATATCTACAAAGTGAACTTCGATACTATTAATGACACGGTTGTTAAGCCTATTAAGTTGACTTATGCATAAAGGATTTCACCATTTTCTTGAAGTTTCGAGCTGTTTTCGCGCAGTTTGAAAAACAGTATTTCATTTCGAAAAGATTATTAGAATTAGAATCCAGACTTATGGAAAAAAAATATTCTCTAATTTGCATGATGGTGCCTCAAAATGTTGATTAGAAGTTGCATGAATGGAATGTCCTGTGCAATTTTCACAACGAAAAAAATGAGGTTTGAATTACGTGGATAGTGCAAGATATTTCAAATTATTACAAGATTTCTCTTTCGAGCAGTTTTCCCGTACTTGAAAATACCAGTTCTTGTTAAATTCAAACAATCAAAAAATATAATCTGGTTTATCTCACGTTGATCATGAGAACATATCAAAATTACGGGAATTTCTAGAAGTTTTCACGCAGTTAAAAATAGTTCATTATTAGAAAAAATTACAGTTGTGTTAATTTTTTTTTCACGGACCCGTTTAAAACTCCCACAAATCTTAACGCAAATATTGTCGAAAAGCTTAATATCTGAAAATACATTACTATCTATTTAAATGTTTCACAAATAAATGAAGTATATTCCAGTGGTAAGGGTGTGGTCTTCGATCAACTAACTATGCTTCGATAGAGTAAGAAAACAACAGGAATGTGTAATAAAAATAGTCGGCATCGAACACAGGAAATCAATTACACTTGAGGACAAATCAAATTGCCCCAAAGGACCATATAAGCAATTTATTTTACGCAGCAGCCCCCGACAACTTTGACAAATATTTTCAGTCGGACACAAAAGGTCATCAAGCCAATCAATCAATACCACAGTTGTTTACTCGTTGTTGTTTGTCCTTAGTACAATATTTTCGGTGGCAATATTAACTAACTACTAAGATCCAGATGAGATTCAGGATGGGCCTTTTTTTGTTTTGGGTTCCCTAAGTTGATGGAGGAAGGACCAACCAGGATCTGAAGGATATCTGATTTGATATTGCTTTTTCTTATCAGTTTTGGTCATTGTTTTTGTCCCTTACAAGAAACTCCATAGTTTGGTAGGTGTGGGATCGTTAAGCTATAAGTCCAGAGGTCGTAGGTTGAAATCATGGAGCTTGTCACTTGGTCTTAAAAAAACCGACCGGGAATGGCAGTAGGTAGTTTGTTATAAGGGATTAAAGAGAACAGACCATTTTTGTCCAGTCAACATCGCAGCGATTGTCCATATTTGAACACTAGTCTACCGATCCAAGGGTTAAATTGGGCTATTCAGGACCTTTAAGGGAAACTGAATAATTTGCAGTAATACTCCAAAGCCGAATAATTGCCACACGATTTTTACCGCAGCCCCTGTTAGAAGGATTCGAGCAATCTGCTTCTCTTCTAGGCGTCTATTTTAAATTTTCAATTTTCCATACTTCCCTCACGTCTGTCCCTGGAAAAAAAGTCATTCCGTAAAATTCAATTTAATTCTTCCAACCCAGTTCCATTTCCTAGAAAATTCGTCGACGATGAGAAAATTAACTCGGTCTCCTTCATCCTCCTTGTTGTAGTTTTTTTGGGGGCTTTTCTTGAAAAGGATATGCAGGTTCCAACTTCATTCATAATGAGATTAGGTCAGAGAGAAGCCTTAAGGCTTTAAATGCATTTTATGCCGAGATTTTCCAACTTTGCACTTTCTTTCAATTTTTTTTCCTCTTGAAGTGGGTACTATGAATGGTTTGGTGATCCTGCGGACTTATTATACCTGCAAGGCTGCTCAAGGATATGAGTTTTGTGATGTTTCTATAATCAACTTCCATATTATAGTCCTGACAAAGTGACAATTCAGTTAGTGGCAGATGGCGTATCTATGCACTATGCAGTATGAAATTGTCAAGATGGAAATCATAGAGGATTAGTGTTGTTAGCTTTGTGCAAAGTTTATTAAGGAGTTGATTGCACAGGAAAATTCTGGGCTTGAGATCCTTTATTTGCTCGCGGATGGGTGCAATTTTCTATCTAGGTTATGAGGACTCTTACTCTGCCCGTGAACCTAAGTCCTCATTGATTACGTCTTGCATCTACGTAATGAAAAAGGATAAAGTAAAGTACTATGGTTTTTTGGGCTTTGTTGGGTTGAAATCCCAAGCTTCCCTTGGTCGCTCTTGTTCCATTTCGATACATCCGGTAATAGTATTCCAACTACTACACGATAACTTTATGGTTATAATAACCAGTACCGACGTCTGACCGACGTCGTTCAAGAAAGAAAAGACAACCATTGTGGTTTTATTTCAGTTAGGCCAGACGACGTCTCTGCAACGCTTTAGCAAGTTTTAGCTTACTCCAATTGATCGAAAACATATAATGGTCATTAAGTCACTCAGTGCACTCGCTGTCCTAGTGGGTAAGTATGGTAGGCTTCATATTCTGACTTTGTGGGTTTAGATTTCGAGTCGTACCTAGTCATCATCCATATGCCAAGGAGAAAAACGATATTTAAAGCAGTAACAGTGCCTGAGAAGAGTGCTGCAACAGCTGTATGTCAAAGGTCGTATAGTCTCAAGGCTGAATAACTAAAAAGTTTTTACATTTGTGTTTATGAAAATAACGAGTCGAGTTAAAATATACTAGTTAAAAAAGTAATACATCTTTGAGCAAAAGGTTCTTGGGATACTTTTTGGATACACATTGAAAGGTGTAGTCATTCCGAAAACTTTTTTGTGACGAGAAAAGGTTTTTCGGGCTACTTTTCATTTACAGATTTAAGTTAGTTGTGATTTGGTAAACTTTTTTATAACGAAGTTATTGATTACTTCAAAGCTAATGTCTACAATTTCTTGGTTATTAAGAAAAAACAAAATTTTTTCAGTAAATTGTGTTACGAATTATGTCCTAGAAGTAACTTGCCCAACAGTTCGGTCACATATATAAGTACGGAAATTGTTCGACATTTTTTTTGTATATTTCTAAAATAAACAAATCTATCATATTTCCAATATCCACTTCATTCTTTTATTGATCCATACATTCAAGGTAATTCATTTCGAAAGTATTTGATTATTATAAAGAAACGTTAATAAAATAAATGCTTGTGAATTATATGGTATAAGTTAATGGTTGCATAAATAACCAATAACTGACTAAGTCCGAAAGCATTGCTTTAGGATCGGGGTACAGGTACGACACAAACGTTGGAGTGAGACAAGAATCCTTCGTTAGTCGTTGTAACGTCGTCAAGACGTCGGTGCAACGACAGGTGGTCGAACAATAGCTTCAGTCTCAAGGTTGGGATGGCCGAGGCGCGTAACTTGAGATCAATTGCCCAAAATAACGTACACAAGGTTTCTTTCATACTCCTTTCCTTCAAAGGTCAACAGATAGACTTACAAAGTTTCCCGAGAAAATTAGGAATAGATAAAGGTACTGCGATTCGCCAAGAGAGGGCTCGAACCCTCAAGCTAAACTAGAGCTTAAAGTACGATTGATTGGACTGGGAGTAGGCTCATCTAACTGACGAGGATTCACTTGTCAGCTGGTTGTTTTAAGGTCAATCCTTCTGACGCATGCACACAAAGCAATACCTCCTGTATTATTAGAGGGCTCCGTTGCCTCAGGTCTTGAGCGAATCTGGTCTGTTCTGCCATGGCGTAACTTTAATTTCTACGCGGACTAAAATTAAGGAGGTCTAGTGGACTCAGTTGATGTAGCCTCTAAGCAGCATTGAGTGTTTTGGAACTGAAGAAATGGTCAATCATGGAGGCTTCTACACAATCACAATTAGATGAAGGTAATGCATGATCTGATGAAGCCCAGCAAGCATGAAAATTTATGGCGAAGCTGACAATTAGATCTTCAAATAACTCGAAAAGCGAAGTACAATACTAAAAATGCCTGTACGACTACCGCAGCAAAAGATTACTGTCCCAAAATCTACAGCTAGGTTGGATAAAAGAGTAAGTAAATTGAAGAAGTTACGAAGGAGCAGTTATGGACTGAAGGACGATACCATGGCTGTGAAGTTCATATTTAAGTACCAAGTATTTTTAATGTCGGTATCATACTGAAATATTTATTTACCAGAAAGAATTCTTTCTCTTTAGCAGATCCCTTTAAGGACCAGCTTACGGAACTGCTTCTTATAGGCAAAGGGCATTCTGTTAAACTATATTTTGTGAGTATCACGAGTTCAAGTTCGTAATATATCACAATTCCGGAAAGGAAGTAGTAATGGTTAGTTCTCTTGACTTCCAAATGGAATAAATCGGTTCCACAGCTTAAATTGGCTACCTGGAAGTAATAATGGAAATAATTATTCATAAAGTTTGAATTTAAAGTTTGGGGTCACTAAGCGCTATATACGCACCAAAACCGGTAATCGATAGGGGAAAGATTCTGAAGTTCTAAATCCTTGGGAAACAAAAATTCCGTGGAAAAACCACACTGTTCAAGCAGGAACACTGGAGCTGGAGGTTTTTGTTGCAACACCTTGAAGAAAATAGTATGAGCACAAAAGTGGTACGACTCCTTGCAGACGATGGCATTTTTGCGATGATACCCTAATTTGTATGGTTTAGGTGTCAAGCATGATGATGGCTTGAGTAAATTAGACGTTATCCAGGCTAATATCCCCCATGTCTTCGATATTGTTTAAGATGATAACTTGAAGTGCTCGAACTGCCCTCCAGTCTTATGACACCTAACTTTATCTAACATATCCACGAGACCCTTGAAGGTAAGAGCTATTCACACTCAATACCCGCATTAATTAGTCAACATCACAAAATTTTCTCACGAAAACCACTTTTATCGTCTCGCTTTTACTGTTTCCACCACATTTACTTTCTTTGCACCGTTAAAAATCCACCACCCGAAAATCATACACTGCAGATATAATCGTACAAGTGGTCCAAAATTTATGTTGGTAATAAATTTTTATTGTGTTCTACATATTTAAAATCTACCCTGCCTATTTCCCCCAAAAAAAATTTAATGTAATTTTTCAATCTTCGACCGTACAACCAACACGCCTTCTGTAACATCTTGAGAAATTACTTGCTAGTGAATTGCCTGTTTTATACGCGTCCTGATGCCGTAGAATATGTAAAATTTACGTGGGGAGTTTCGACGGGACCCATAATTACAATCTTCGTATTTTTGACGTGGCACTTTGTAAGGAGCGTAATTTCAACGCCATAACAGTTCCATCTTCTGTTTCCTTCGCAACTAGGGTAAGGGTAATAAATTGTGAATATGCTAATAGCTACATGGGTAGGTGTAAGGTGGTAGAATCCTGTTGTTACCATCTTCAAGAATGAAAGGAAGAAGGGTGTCTTTTACCGGTTTTTCGTTAGATTGATGAGAGTCTTGGACAATAAGGACATTGTCCAAGCAAGCCCTCGCCTAACAAAACCGGATGGAAACATCACGCCCTATGAATGTTAGTTGGGACAATATTTCGCCAAAACTACCCCTTAGCATTTTGTGCTGATTTTCTCTAATCGAATCAGTGGCTCGGGCGCTTGTTCGTCGCACAAATCACTTCACACCACGGCCAATATTCGTTCGGAAACTACAATTTGTCGCAACAAACTTCAATTGTGGTTTTTATGCGATAGAAAACACCAACCCCTTGTGTTCGGAGGGCGGACTTTGAACGTCCGGTGAATGATAAATTCGCACTAATCAATATCTGCAAGGATTTGCTGATGGCAAGCCGGCACGTAATATCAAAGCGATCTAATTGAATCCGACCGGGAGAAGTACAGGATAGTCCAGTACCGTAGTCCGGATGGCTCTGATTTCGGACAAAGGGATGAGGACTAAGTTTCGTAATCAGCTGAAAACATGTAAGAGTGCGAGTACTGTAGAAAATCAGAAAGTTTACCGAACGTGGTTGTGATTGATGGTGTCGTTTTGGGGATGTATGAAATCAGTGGCTCTGCAGGGTTAATGCAATTTCTGCAATTTATTATAGCGTGGAAGCTCGTCTTTAATAAAATGATTCAGTTGTATGTTTCTTTAGGCGATGAACTGAAAAACTGTAATGCATTTTACGCAATCAAAGCCACAGGATGACCACGATTGAATATCACCATCGAGACCCCCGAATAAGACTGCGGTTTTCCAGTGGTATTCGAACAAAACTCTCTTTTCCGCTTTCACTACCAAAACAAACAACATTTTCAGTCCTGATGGATCCAGAACTAGCGTAACATAGAATATCAGTACTCCACCTGTACTTAAATTAAACACTGCATGGAAGAAACATAGAGCAACAGAACAGTACTGAATTTTGCTGACAGTAATGGATTAGAAAAATAAGTAGCAGACTCAGGCTTTGGAAGGCAAAAAAAAGCTGACATTGTAAATTTTTTGTCTCAAAATGAATTTAATTTCTCAACTAGATTAAAATTATACCAACCTCAAAAAGTTTTTCGAAGTATGGAAAGAAAGTTAAGAAATATCACTGGGGAGAGAAAGAGCGAACTTTTTAACAAACATCCAACGAGACACGTTTTGTATTCAGAATTCATTTGGAAAATATCTATCCTAACAAACCCGAACATAAAATTGCTACTTTAAAGAGTTAAGATTGTCCAGGACTCACGCAGTACTGGTACATTACTGATTTTTTAGGCAACACTGTACAAAATTTTTCATTCGTCTTGAAATTCCGAATTGATTCTAAATAAGCTTGCAAATACTAGTAGAATTCTGATTCAGTATTGATAAAAAACAGACTAAACATAAGAGATAAAAAAACAATTACTATAATTCAGAATTCGGGTTTTTTTTCTGTTTGTTAAAGTTTTCCATTAATTGATCAAATTCCGAATTCAGTTTGACGGTATTCATTCGGGCATTTTTCAGAACTTAATTCATATGTAAAAAAAATTATTAATACTGCAAAACCATTGCCCAAAAATGGTATACGAATTTGAAGGATTACATTATTAGCTAGGCTCCTAATCGGTATTCGGTATTTAAGGAATTTCTTTTAATAAAGATATAGTTTTTTTATCGTGAGGAATATTGTGGGTTTGTAAAGTAAATTTTTTTTTATAAATTATTTTAAGCAGCCTTCCTCAAGACAACTATTTGGTTGATTTTGGAAATAGATAGAACGTCGCTACAAGCATCGACTACACTTCAAATGAGTAAAAAAGTACTTCTGTACGAAATATTGTCCTTTGCTGTAGCTGGAGGAGTGGGCTTCACACTGAAGTTTGTCGGGATCTTTAAGGATTCACAATTCTACAACTCTCTACAGAGTCCTTTTTATAAAATCCCATTTCCATGAACGTTGCGGCCTTCAATCAAAACTACTCGAAAAAACTGCCCTAATTCCAAATAACCAACTCTGAATAGAAAGGGTCTCGATAAAAACGAACCCCGGAAAAGTAAAGACTGAAAAACTTAAGGGATGTCGAAGTAACGATAAAACAAGTACTCACTGCCCATAGAGACCGATATTACAGCAATAAGACCATTCTGTTCGCTGTCATATTGGCCATCTACTATCTAATGAAAAAGAAAGAATTTTTTTTCATGAATAATTTAATTAGATGAAAACTTCACCGAATTCGAGAGAAAGTAGCTATCCCCAAAAATTTCGAATAATTCAAGGGATGAAAAACGTTCGACGAAGAAAGAATAGGGTCGCCCATTGCACTCACTTCGGAGGTAATTTCTGGGCAATTCATGAAGTTGGTACATTCATTGAGCAGACCGTGACGACCGGACAAATTTAATAAAGCGAACGGATGATATTCAATTAGTCTGATATGCAAATTAAATTTCTTTTAACCGTAACGATGGATACCTGATTCCACCCTCATAAGAGGAAGTTTTTTGCGGGAAGGGTAAGTAGATGTGCCCAATTTTCTCGGCTTGTTAATATTTCGGTTTAGTACTGTTGAAGTTTTAAAGTGTACCGAAAGAATGAGGTTTAAATTGGGCGCATCTTAACCAGTACCATGTAATTCCGCTGAAATTCCAATGTTGTCTTAGAACTACAAAAAATAATATAGATAAATTTCGATATTCGCAATTCATTTCTAATTCCTATTATAAGCACTGATTTTCAGGACTCAAGTTTGCAATGCTGGCTCAGTTACGATTTCCAGTACTGCATTTCAGTACCTGGCAACATTAAACTCTACTCTACTCTAAAGGCGTGTGACGAATCAAGTTTATCAACTACGACAACTTTAACTTTCTGTCTCAAAGGGTGCGTTACAGGCATTCATCGAAGAAATCGTCTCTCTTTTGCAGACATCTTCCAATGCATCAACTTAACTTAACACTCCCGAAAGAAACACAAAAACTTTTCACGCATCTTACAAATGTTTTCCATTAAATTAAAAGCCACCGAAATAAATTTCGTTCAAGAAAGGGAAAGAGGAGTAGGTTGTTCCTAGCAGAAGGACACCCCCCGATTGGTGCATCATCACTCTTCGCTCTAACTTTTATGTTTACCACTTTTCTTTTCGAAATCATTGAAAGAAAAAGGACGATGTGAACAAAAAAGGAAGATATTGCCGTTTCGGAAAAAAAGGGTCTCTCCTTCCAAATAAAAGTATGGAAGACTATAGATAATCCGGAATTCATTAAATTTGTCACTGAACTAATTCACGCCCGTTCAAGACAGCGAGTGCAGCATGAACTTTGTCGTTGTGTCTTGAGTTCGAAAACTATTGAAGTTAACAGTGGGAACGATGAAGTTGTTTGTCTCGACATTAAAAGTTTTTGATACAAAGTTTTGGATAAGTCCTTTTCTGTTTGTTCTTAGAAAACATGTGACATTACTGCGTGCAGGATTGAACAAAGGAGGAGAAGGAGTTGGGTTTTGATAGTCTTGGGGTGGAAAGCCGTTGGAAAGGTGCACATAGTGAGGGTTACTGCTAAATATAACATTGCTTTTCACTACCAATCATTTTCGAATAAGGTCAAATAAGTTAAGGCTTGTCCATGTTTAAGAATGAAATCGCACCCTCATTTCACCTTTCGTTACAATGTGTGCACTTTGCACAAAAGGATGTGTTTACACAGGTTCAATATAATCCAAACTTCCTTCAACTTTTTCTTATTATTAGGTAGCACCACCAATTCTTAGTAAACCATCTTACCGAGTTCGCTAAATGAGATTAAAGCCCAGATGTCGTTACCACCCAACAATTTTATTTCGTAAATGATTCGAAAATAGATCACCAAAGTGAAGTCACTTGCCACTTAAAATTTATAAATCGTTATCACGACTAAAAAATGATTCACATAATCTTCACAAAAAATTAATGTACATAAGGCTTTTTATATTCAGATTCGTATATATACTAGTGAATCAATACTAAATAATATTAAAGATTCATAAATGAGCTTCTGAGCTATATTTTTAATTTCTGTATGCGGTAATTTGCTTTATCAATACTGCGTCAGCAGTTCAGCACTTACTTAGCTAGTATAGCTCTGAACCGATTATGTTTTTCAGTCCCGATTATATTTTTCAATACCGAAACAGAACCGTAAAAATGTCTTGAGAAGTTAGTACTGTATCAGGCCTAAATGAATTTTGGAATTTGCGAAGTCTTGAAGTTCATAACAAATTAATAGTTTTGGTATTGTATTGCTTAATAAACAAACTGCTTAATAAACGCAACTGTCCAAGAACAAAAGAATAAAACTTTAGAATCTCTGGCATTTTGCAGGACTTTCTCATCATATTTATGAATTTTGGTACTGTGTCAGCTGTAGAAAAGAATTTATACCTACTTGGTCGTCACTAAGCACTTCATTTCGGTGGCTCTACGGGCGCTGATATTATGTTCAGACTACGAAATTAACGCGTTTAAACCGAGATAAACGCGTCGAAAACACTTCCCGAACTTGTTTACGAAAACACGTACCTACAACACGTTTAACCGAAAACATATACTGCGATCCTGGCGGAAATCGAAGTAAACTTTGCAAGAAACTATTTAATGCATTAGAAACAAAATTTTATGATCTTTCAACGACTACATTAGTTAATTAATTCACTTTTGATTACTGCTATGTAAACATTTTTGTATCAAGTAATTTAGAAGGCATAAATTTGCTAATAAAACAGCTGAATATCTACTTGTCAAAAAAAATCACATCAAACTATCAAACGAGTTTCCTAGTCTGAACACTACTTTTTCAACACGTTTATTTTGTCTACTTAAACACGTTTAAAACGCATAGTCTGTACAGAGCATTACTTAGTGTTTCTACCTAGTCCAGCAATTGGTGAAGGTACATTTCATTGGGAAGGACAAAGATATGGGTTCGAATGTAAAGTGCTGTGACTAACGATAGTGTTAAGCTGTCAGTACATCACTTTGTACCTACTAAAGCTTTAGGAATGATCGTATACAAATGTCTTAAGCTCGAGTCATCTTTGGGATGAATGATTTTTCGAAGAAAAAGTAACTGGCATTTTTTTGGAAAAGAATTGAACATTTTTTGGACCGTCGAACCAAATTTGAACAAGCTAGTTATAAAAGCCAAAGGATTTTTTTTATATTTCTTTGCTTAAAATATATTTTTTTCGGATTGTAAGAATAAGAATAGGGTCTCTCCTTCCACCTCTAAGAGCCCTGCACCAGTTCTAAAAGTGAGTTCATATCACTAAATCAATGATTCACCATTTTCCAATAGCTGTCCTGCTATTAACAGATTTATATCACCTTTTTGTTTCAATCCTAATTGAAAACAATTCAATTCGAAATATTCAAATTAAACGGCATCCATTATCACAGCAGAGTCCAGCCTCAAAATCGTTCCGTCCCCTCACTTTTCAAAAGTTATGTAAATTATCCCGAATAAATCGGAACGCGTTGTCCTCGCTGGTAATGAAATGCCGGATATTGCCACCCATAAATCTTGTACTCGAAACCGATTACAATATTATTATTATTTGTACACCGACCGCGTGGTGTTGAATAGTAATCAACCAGAACCCTCTACGCCACTGTCATGTCACCCCTTTAAAACATAACGTTAACTGCCTGTCATCAATTTCAACTGAGTTAATTGCAAAAGTCGAGTAGCACCTTACTATCTACCTTCGGGGACGCTTAATTTAATGCCCCTCTAATCGCCAAGAATGACGCTCCCTGTATTGCGCGCCACTGGTAAGAAAAAAAAACAACTAGATTAATTTTCTCTTTAACTTTTAATAGGGTAGACAAGTCAGCGAACCAAAAGAAAAACAAAAACGGAAAATCTGAAGGACGAAACTTTGACGTGTTATGAATTGGACGGCCATTTTTCACCATTATGACCGCATCACTGAGAACGATGTCACCTTTTGCAACGTCACTAATTCAGACAGCTCTCACTAGCGTCATAGTTAATCTACGTCGTTTGTCATTTGCCGTTTTTTCATGCGCCGCCATTGTCTTTCATGTCATTTTAGTTAAGGGTTCGCACCTAATCTCCTTAAAAAAAAATCGCACAAGGTTCGCTTAAGGCTCTTTTTGGCCATGGACAAGAAACTGTATCAAAAAATCGGATTAATCTGGGCGGACAATTGTTAGTGTATTGAAAGGTCACGGAATTTAGGGTGTTAGAAGGGGTGGGGAAGTGGTGGTATGAGTCCTGAATTAGATACGGACATTTGTTCAGTTGCGGTGAGTAATTGTGGTTGTAATTTCGGGTTATTAGTTTATATTTTGGGGGATCAAGTGGGTTGATTTTGTTTCGTTGAGCTTGTGAATTTGCCAAATGTTCGTGTTTCCTACGGCCAAGGTGATTTATTATTAAAACTCTCATGTTGGATTTTTATGCTTTATTGGGATATGTTCCGAATTATAGTCTAATTAATTACAATAACTAGTGAAGGAGGGGCTTATGTGATGGTTAGGGGTGTGGTTGATATTGGGCAAGAAATATGAATGTGGGCAAACTATGGATCTTAGATAGGAACGTACAGTCAATGCTTCCTTGGAGTCGTTCTACATTTCAAGGACCTTGTCATCTTGTGGAAACGATGCGAATTCAAAGTATTGTTAGATGGTACTTTGGCAACAATTCAAAATAACAACCTTGCAATACCTTACTGGAAAGAGGAGAAAAACATAACGCAGTCACGATCGGCTGCAAGCCAATCGTATGATACTCTAGATGAAATACTGAACTCCGATTTATATTTTAGTTGGAAATATATCAAAAGAATGAGAAGTGCACAAGCAATTATTACATGACCTTTTACTTACAGGTAGTAACTTTTGTGTAGTGGTCGATTTTTTGATTTATAGTGAGTTCCATAAAGTAAGTTAGGACATTTACAGAATTTTTGTATGGCAACTACATGAAAGACTTATGGGATATTTTTCATATTAATAGTTTCAGCTGCGACTATTATAAAATTAATGTTTGTAAAATTTCAAAGTCGTAAATGAAAGCTTTCTAAACTTATCGTGCAATATTGGTGAATATGTTTATTAAGGACTTCTGTATGACAGCTACCCGAAGGAGTCAACCGATGGCGCTAATAATTGAACTCCGTCTTGGTTTTGGTATAAAACTAATTCCTGTAAAATTTTAAATTCCTGCTCTAACTCGTTCTGGAGTTATAGTGAATTCAGTAAAAAGCATACGTTTTTGAAGGACTTTTCTAGGCTGCTGCACGAAGGACTCATTCGATTTGCATCATATTCGGAACATTCAATTCAAACATTTTAAACCATCCGTATGCAAAATTTCAAGTTCCTAACTTGAAGCATTCGAGCAATAACTGGGAAAACGTGTTTCAAGGACTCTTGTATGGGAGGTACCCGAAGGAGTGGAAGGATATCGCCCATTAACGAACTTAGCCTTACTTTTTCCATTTTACAAGTTGTGACAAAATTTCAACTTCCTATGTCAACGCGTTCTTGAGTTATCGTGCTAACGGACGGACGGACGGACGGACGGACGGACGGACAGCAAACGGATTTGGGGGTTTTGGCCAAAAATAAACACAAAATAATATATAACTTTTTTTCGTCCGAGGCTCGGTTCTATGCGTTACAAACTTTTCGGGCTGGATTAAACTTATAATACTCTATATGTTCATCTAGAGTATAAACATTCGATTATCCACCTTGCGTTACGAATGAGAAAGACGTGCAAAGTTCTCTTCTCGGATCGTTCTTAATATTTCCCCGAACATTTTAAACACACCATGCAGAAAAGCTCACAACTCAACACATGCAGTATATAAACGTGTCTCAAAGCTTCCATGACACAGTTTTTACTCAGATGAAGCGAGACGACGATCAGCTTTTACGCGAAAGTATTTGTAAAATGATTTGTATTGGTAGCAGCGATTGAGTATTCATCAAGAAGTATATAAGATCGGTCAGCATTGCTAGTAGTACCATTATTAAATGCGAATATTGATTTTAACCGAATTGTGTTTTACTTGAAATCCCAATGAATTCCTAACTTGTGACAATATTTTGAAAGACGTTCTGGATTGGAGCCTAAGAGACATCGGTTGGGTTGACTATTCTAATCCACCGTTTGGGAAGATTTGCAGTATTTCTATAAGGACCTTCTAAAAGGGAAACTATAAGGTACATAAGTGATAAGGTACATGAGAGATCTGCAAGTAGATCTTGGAAATTTCCACCCAAAAAATGGAAGATGTCCTGATGACTTTTTGACTTTTTATGGCAGCTACTCGAAAGACTAAAGGAAATTTTTCTGGTAAACAAATCGGTGAGGATTTTTAAATAGATACCTTAATAACCAATTTACAAGTTATGCCTCAATTTGTGCCTTGCTTGTGAAACTAGTAAACCTTTAACGACTATAAAAGTTAAAAATATTAAGCTTAACGCACTCACCAGTTATCATGTATTAGGTATGACTATGTATGTTAAGGACTTTTGAATGGAAGCTACTGCCATGAGTACTGTGACTCTCCTCAATACCGAACTAGTTTAAACTAAACAATTTTTTTTTAATTTTCCATGTAAACGGTATCTTGAATTTGAATCAATACCGTCAAGTGAATCCTTTTTCTAGATTTGTAGCATAATTGACTAAATTAGAAGACGAAAATTAACGGATACCGAAAATAGGTCCAGCTTCCAATCGCAATCCTTAGCCAACATAAAAAGGACTTAAATAGGAATTATTTCCTTTCAATAGTCCCACCTGTAAGATGAAGCTGTAAACAGCTCCTTGGGGACAATAAAGATGAACAACAAATAGAGACGGTGAGATAGAGAGCCCTTCAATCCCATCGACGAAAGAAATATGGCCACAAATGCAATAGAGGGTGGAGTAACTAAGTAACTTATCTGTACTCGTAGACATGAGACACTGAATTTCACTTTCTTCCTTCAAAAAAAACCTGTTTTCTTCTTTAGCGTTGTCAAGAAGGACAACAAAAACAATTTGTCGTCTATGCAAAGGGGGAATTTAAAAGTATCTTTTGTCTCAGGGAGTGAAATGCAGTGCTGCAAGTGGCCATTATCTTATCAGTCGTTAGAGGCTTGACACATTTGAAAACAAAGCAAATTGTTTTTTTTTTTAAATCCTTTAAACTCCCCTTTTCTATTGACATCATATCATTGGAATCATAAAAGTACAGATTAAAGTCAGGTCCAAAACTGGGAAAAAAAAATTACAACCCTAATGCAATTCACATAAGTGGAACATCTTGTCTATGATGTTCGCATTAGTGAGAAAACTTCCCAAAAGTCTAAGGGTTTCCTTTCACCCCCAAATCCAACTGTCGGTAATAACAGACTTCCTTATTGCCGATAAACTGTCCAGTTAATGTTTATTACACATGGTAAAAGGATATATTATTAGCGTTTTCCTCAATTACATGAAGATGGTCCTTGTTTGCAGCGTAATGCCTATGTGTCGAAGATGTCCTTGTGATGTAAGTAATTTGGTAAAGTTTGAAGAAAATTTAGGGGAAATTTGAAAAAAAAATTGGTAAAGGACGAAAAGCCTAAAAACAAGAGCTGAGAAATTACTACTTTTTCACCATTTTTGATATTAACGTTAATAGCTTCTGAACAGTAAATGTACCTTACAAAATTTTTGATCGCTGGAAGGAAAATTCTATAAAAACAATTTAATAATTTCTTAGCTTGAACATTTTTAATCCGTCGAGCCGAATTAGATTGGTTTTTGGTTAAGAGAAGAAATGAATAAAAAATTTGAATCACATATGATAATTTTGCTAGCTACTTCAAGATTATCGATGGACGAAATTGGAAACCTGATGGAACATGGAATACGTGTTACATACTTTTTTTTACAATGGTTTCTGAAAGCATAGAAAGTCCCTAATGCCGTGAAGACCGATTTCTTACTTATTATTCGTGGATCTGGTCCACAGGATTTTAAAGATACTTTTTTGATCTTTTTAAAATCTCAAAAAACGTCTTTCAGATCTTAGACCTTCGATAATCCTTCAAATTTCAACCCCAAAAAGGTTTCCTGCGAAATTGGCTGTTTTCCTAATTCTTACTAATGGTCATCAGGTACTCCTTGATAAAGTGGTCAAAAATAGTCGTAGAGAAAGGAATCATCTTATTTCCCTCTCGTTAAGGTTAAACAGAAAAAAGGTAATCCCAAAGCTGACCACCGTTCTCATTATGATCAAATATATTACCAGAATTGACTTCTACCTCTTGCACAGCTTAGTCCTTTAGCTGACGCAAATCCATGGCACTAATCCTTCCTGTTCCAAACCTAACCTAGAAACATTCTATGCAGCACTTACAACCGCAGAGTATTGTCGATGTGTTGCATGTCTGCAAGTCGCATTAAGTCCCCATCCCCTTGTCAAAATGTTGCGACAAGAAGCCAATCCTATTAGGTTCCATCAAGACATCATCGCAGAAGGTTTGAACCAGTCCGGGGGAAATTTTTCTCAACCCGACTCCATCACGCTATCAACCCCTGGGCACGTGAAAAACATCCAGAGGGGCATAAATTTCGGGCTTTCAGCCCTTCCTGCGAAAACGTTTTAACGGCATGTTTGTTAGCTGTTACACCATCCAACAATTTTACTGCAAATATTTATCATAAATTTTCCAGTTTAGCCAGAGACAAGATACAGCGGAAGGCAGGGGTTGTCAACATTTTCTCTCAGTAAGGGATGATTTTGTTGAATATATTCGTGAAAATGGAAAATCGCTAAGGGTCTTATGCTTTATGGTAAGATGAGTTTGCGACAAAATATTATTCGGCGCTTTGTTCTATCGTTTGTTGTATGGAATTGGGCTTAGAAGAAAACAAGGGGATGATGGGGGATGAATCATAGAAAATATGAGCATCTTTTTTTAACGCTAAGACAAAAGTGAATATAAACGTTTCACGCGGAGAATGGTGAAGATTTCGCGAAACGTTTGATGCTAATCCAGGAAGTACACTGGTAGGTAGTTTCGGCGGTTTTAGGGGGGCTAATAAATTTTATTTGTCAATGACAGGCTAGCATTAGGCTGATGATATACTGTGGGGGTTGGCATTGTTTTATGGATCATTCCGAAGAGTAATATATGAAACGTGGTGGATGGGGTTTGTCTACCACAGCGATTTGAACATTTATTTTGATTTCGAATGATTTAAGCCAGCTTGGAGATACACTGGCGGTATTTTTGCCCTTTATAAGTCCATAAAAAGTATTGTTAAAACAAATGCGCAGAAAATTCAAATGTGATTAAATCGGAAGGAACATTCGAATAATGAAAATATACATCAATATAATGAAGAAATCATTTGAAATTTGACACGTACAAATGTTCTTTAAAATAAAACATATTAGTTCATTAAGTTTTGGTGTTCTTTGCAGAAACAATAGCTGAAATGATGAAAAAAAATCATTGAGGCAATAAAGAGATTCGTAGTGACAGCGAACTAATTCCTAACATTCATGAACTGAGTATCTTCCGATACTACTGTAGTACATCACATTCTCGATGATTACTGTTACTTACTATTGTGCACTGCTTGCGACGGGAGCGACGACACGACGAAACATTTTCTTTTCGAGTGTCCAGCTTACTCTTTTGCAAGAATGCATGTATATGGCGTCGATGTTATGAGGATGAAGGAACTCCGTTCTCGCTCCCTACCTGAGCTCTTGAAATTCGTGAGGAGGATGAAAAAGTTCGGGTAGAGACAGGTTATTCGAGTATAATGGGCCATGGTGGCCTGAATGCTAAAGATTCGCTACTTTTAGAGTCCCCCATCCCCACACCTAACACAACACACACAACTATTCATTACTGCGTTAGTAATAACAACAATGTATGCATTCGTATTAATTTGTACGTAAATATTATAAATGTTAAAGCTAAAAAAGAATTCATGTACCTACCAGCACTAACAAATTAATATTTGATATTTTAATATTTTCATTATGTATGTTGAATTAAGTCAAACATTGTTCTTATGCACAAATGTTTGTAATGTGATAATCCATCATTCAACACCATATAAAAGAGTACGAAACAAGCAGACAGCAATCAACAATTAATCAATATTATAAATGTATTCATAACGATGAACAGAATCATAGTGAATCGCTTCATTAAAACTATGAAAAAAATGCATATTCCCACGATCTTTATAGTGTGATGAAAAATTAAAAATATTCGAGGATTTAGTTTATTGAATTAACAATTTTTGCATAAAACAAAAGGATTTTGTTTAATTAACGGCTGGAACTGCATTATGTGTAAGTTCTGATTTCACAAAACCAGGAAAAATTGTATTTCTTCTGATTCCACTCTGTAAGACCCGTTTTCACAGATCTACAATTGTGACTAACCAGTCTTCCTAATTAAATTTGCCAAGCTACAGAGTGATAAGCCAATGACTTAAAAATGCCTTTCGAAAATCTCAGGAGCTGCCAAAGATGTTTTCATGGAGAAACTCCCACTGCAGTAAAAGATTCGAATTGCTTTGTTGGAATGTTTATAAACCGAACGTAAATAAATGTATGAGTAATCTCTTAATACAAAAAAAATTGTCTAATAATTGGAGACCCTGATGTGAGTTACTCATGAAACGCTATTAAGTAATCCTTTTTTTTTACGCAAAAAAGAGATTTTTTGTCATAAATACTTTTGAACCTTTATTAAATATTACCTTCAGGTCATTCTACGATTTTCCGAATGCATTTTCGTGTGAATAATTTAGAAGATTCTGTTCTAAGTCAGAACGTAATCCTGTTGAATTATTGTTTGGGAAATTAAATGAAGTTTCTTGTTGTTTGGACACAAAAGGACCTGAAATGTGGCACTTTTATTATTAAGAAAAAAATAAAAAATGGAAATCCCAGTAGCAATGCTATCACTTTATCCCAGTCGGCTTCGTATTAAAATGCAAAGCCCACAACGATATTCAGGACCATTTTTCATTCTTTTCACAGGGTTAGCACCCTGAATACTGAATAGGATCAAACTCCTCATTTGAGAGTACCCCTGTTTGTTTGCAAGAGGTATGCTAGTAGTCCACCACCCCTCAATAGTTGAGAGTACTCCTGTTTGTTTGCACAAGGTATACTCGTAGTCCACCACCCTCCAGTAATAGATAACAATTTTTTTTCTTTGGCAGGATTTTTGGGCATTTTATCAGGAAATATTTTCACTTTCCGTGATTTTACAGAATTTCGGTACTTTTTACTCATTGCAGGTAATCTGCGTTTGAATAAAAAATCGGTAGCCAGGATTGAAATTGAACAAAACATTGGTCTATACTATCCCCACATGACGATATGATGCTACCCTTAATCTCAGTGACGTGACCAAAGTGCTTTATGTTGTCCTCTCTTGGTATGGCCTTTGGCCATATTTAGTTCGGTCTAGATTTGAGGGGGCTTCGTTACGTTAAACCCTTAAGCCATTTCGATTCATGGGCATGGGAATTCCGGTGATGGAGGATTTTAATTAAAAATAACACGAATACCTTCTTTATGCCGCTTTATAGATTACTTTCTGTCGTTGTTTGGATGCGTTCTCTATGGGTTCGATTAGGATAAATGGCTGGCAATTCCCTAATTACGTTATTTGACTAATGAAATTTATTTCAGCTTTCGATCGAAGATTTGCAAGAGTCGTTGTAATGGTGATTGCGTGGATTTTTTCATTAGGTTCGTAAGTGGGTGTTATGAGAAGATTAAGGTGTTTCCTTCGAACCTTTGGGTAATGTTTTTTTTTTTGGAGATGCTACACCGCATATTCATATCTTTTGAAACAGGGTCGTAGCGATAAGATTTCGGAGTTCAAAGCAAATAGGGTCGTGGTTCGTGGGGAGGACACTTATCCTTTTATCCAATTGATTTTTGTGAAGATGTATTTAACTAGGTACCTTCAAGTACTTATTGCTATTGCTATTCAATTTGTCTTCAGTACCTTAAAAGAAATGTTTCCTGATCAACCCAATAGCTCAATATGGTTCTTGAAACAGTAACCGCTTTAACATCTAAAAAAAATATCGTGTCAATATCAATATCGTGTCACTATAACCCAGTGCAAACTGTCCTTGGACGTAAACTTTACCAAGCTTATATAATGCATGTGTTGTGTCGAAATCTTTCTTACCTATTCGGTGGTTTGGTAAAGCCTAGTACGGATCTCGATGAAAATTTTCATTCACAAATTTACTATATATCTCTCCCATCTCCACAATAAAAAAATCGTTGTGTAGAATAATGTGGAGAAGTAACAGCTGATCTTCTGTTTGACTTTTACAATTGTCAAAGTGACGGTTTTTTGAAAATGTAGTATCATGGACATTAATATATGGGCCCTTTTTTAACATAAAAATTAAATTGAAATCACAAGAGAAATTTTAAAATAAAAGTGTAACTCAAAATATCCACTTCCGACTTCAAAAATATCCAATTCCAACAAAACACACTCTTTAGTCGGTTTGAGAAAAGAAACTGACAAATAAATTCAAATGAATGACATAAGGCGAAAAGTTTTCGAAAAGAATGATGCAGATGTTTCCACGCCTTTCTCATCGGGTATTGAAAGGTGAATCGTATGTTTTTCTCCGGTCGCGTTTTGCGGGTAGCATGTAAATGTAACAGTATTCATCATATTAATATTTAAGTATTTCAGTACCTAAGGAAAATGGCGGAATTCATGAAATTGAAAACGTAGCCTAACCGTTTACACCTCTTAGGGGTTTTTACGCATTAATCTGAACAACCTAAAGAAGTAAAATAAACAATATTTCATAAAACCTAAAAGATATGACGAAATTCGTGAAAATACATATATGTACCCCAAATTTCATTATATCATTTTTTGAGCAAATTTAAAAATTGCATACACTCGTTTATGAAAAGTCACTGCTTAGTCAACTGCACCAAATCTGCACACTCTCAAGGGTTTGGGAGAAGCGAGAAAGATTGAGCACACATGAAGTAATTGCAAGCTTGTCCTCACACTGGAAAAAGGATTTTAGGCATTTTAGGCGTTTATTTCAAAGGTGTAGAAAGTAAGTTTATGTCTGAGACCAGAAATGTTGGGTCCTAAATTTTTGTGCATACCTTCTAATTGGAAACATGAATGAGTAAACAATTTAAAATTACGTAATAATTGAATTGTCATATTTTTGTGTAATAGGTGCATGTGATTCAGTCAGGTTGTTCTGTAATAGACGCATGTGAGTCAATGCATTTTGTATGACACACCACCATAGTTCAAAAACTGACTGACTATTGAGTGACTACTGAACGGCTGGTTTCAGAAGAGAATAAAGTCAGTGAACAGTTCAATTGAACGAGTCGTACCTACTGTACTGATTGAGTAGTGCCGGTGTGTAATAGATGCATATGGTTCAATGCACTTTGTATGATATCACACCCATCACTACAATCCAACGGCTGACTGACTAGTGAGGGACTACTGAACGGCTGGTTTGAGAAGAGAATACAGTCCGTGAACAGTTCAATGGATGGAGTAGTGACTGCTGTACTGAGTGACTAGTGCCTACTGAAGTGTTGGTTAAAGAAAGGAAAATATGAAATGAACTGTTCAATGGAAGTACTTCACTTCACTCTTAAAAGTGAATGACTAGTTGTGTACTTCACTCAAATAAACTATTTTGCTCATCACTAGCTCACACGTCTTGCTGTACTTCCTTTTTGACCTTTTGCTACCACATTACCATTTATTTTAAGTTTGATCGATTCCGCATGGATATGATGGGTTTTTTGGACAGTTTCCCACACTAGTTACCGACGAGCTGAACCGTGAAAGCCAGCAAGCTGGCAGTGCTACCGGTGCCTTCAAGCTCATCAGAGTTCCTCTACTGGAGATTGCATAATATAATAGTATGGCTTCATTTGGAATTGCCCGATATTTCTGTGTGGTCATTATATGAACATCAAACATCATCAATCATTTCTAACTCAAACCATTTAAGTTTGATTTAATATCCTGTTGAATATCCACCTCGAAAACTACTTGGGTGATTGCCAAATTACATAGGCGATGAGTCACACAATCAAGAAAATTACTCCAGAAAATGTCACGCAAGGTAGACATTTGCCCTGAAACAACACGACTCAATTATAAAGGTCTTTGCGACATTATCAATGCATGGAAATCTTCGTTCTTAGAGCGCCCAAGGTGAATGAATTTCACAAAATGAATTTATCGGAGGACAAGCCTACGATTTTATTTATTCGAACTGAACGTCAGACTGTTCTAATCATCGATTTACCGGTATGCAAAGTGCTCTAGCTCCATTTGCACCTACCTTTCGTTAATTATTCAGGTGATAATGGTTGCTGTCAAATTAGCATTTAGGTGTACGACTTTAGTTGTTCTAGGACAGCTCCAATGTTTGGAATTCTGTCGAAAGATGAACGGACCAGTCTTGCTTGTTTGCGACGAATGAAATTATGTCAACTTTTTATGAAAATCGCAAATCAGAGTTGGATGGCTGGGTAATAGCCGATCCGAAGATGATTGTCTGGCACACCTCCAAATTGCATCTTTTCATGTTCCGTTCAAAAGTAAATACAGCAATTACGCCGGTTACATTTTGCAGGAAATTTCGCACATTCCCAATTCGGCTATCGATGGTCGTATACTGGGGTCCCTGTAACGTGGGATTGGGTAATTATTGTGACCAGTTTTCTCGTGAGTCAGCGTGTATTTTTGGCAAAATTACCACTTGACCAGGCCAGACGTTGCACATAAACCAGACCCAAAACAAGAACAGGAATCGCCGAAAAAAACCGGACAATCTCCTGTTTGCGATCACCAATGGTCAGGTACACATTGTCCGTATAAACGTTCCGCAATATTTTAATGGCGGATGTGTTTTAGTCAGTTGCCGGGGTAGGCACCCTTAAAAACGCTGGCTCTGCACAACTTTCATCGCGTTCATCCGGTAAATAAACAAAGCGGCCACGCACAACCAACTCACTCTGTCGTATAGCTATTCCGAATGTAACAACCCTTGAATTCGTTTCCTGGAATCCTGCCAACCCCAACTCCATAAATCACAAGATTTTTACCCACCTCCAAATAGTACGAGCTTTTAGTCGATTCACGTCGGTGTGTGTGCGTATTATCATTAAAGGTGTCCAACTGAACTCCGTTTTCCAGAAAAATGTCCTTTTTGTTCGGTGACTTTTGTTCGACGCGAACATGTATGAGGAGGTTAGTTGGGGGTTGGATGCACAATTGGCTGTTGAAAATCAACACCGGAGCAGTAAATTGCGGACGCATAAAGTTTTCGACATTTTTAATCGAAAAGTTTCAGCAAGTATTTGATCCTGATGGCAGTTTTATTCATGCTTCTGCTGTTAGCGGGGAACAGACATTTGCAGAACAGGATGTAGCTTTGTAACGCGTACGGTTGTCTATTTTTCGGTGCTATTTATCAAAATGGAAAATGGAGTTTAAAGTTTTTGGACTGTTAATCAAAGTGAATTCAATCCAATCGTTTTTAATTAGGATTTGAAATGGTTACGTTGTATGTCACTAAGGTACTAGCTCGCCGGGAAGCAGACAAACCGTCCTATTTTCCACCATAGCCTATTGTGAACCTGTCTGTTAGTCTATCAGGCCACGGGCTCGAATCCCACTCATGTTTTTCATCATACCCAGTTTTCCATTTTTGCAGCAAGAAAAATATCTTAAAACTGATACTAAAAACTTCATTTTATTGAAATCCTGCAACACGATAAGAACCTGAACCAGAAAAAAACAACTACGTTGATAATCTTCGAGAGTAAAGTTAAAGGTACGGTCATAGTGTCCAAAATTCGATAGGAGCAAGACCCAATTCTGACTGTCGCGCTATAGTAGAAAATTTAGAGGCCACAACGCTCCAGGACCAGGGTGTGCAAGCTATGTAACCAAATAACAGACTATATGTCTATTCTTTTTGCATGCACTTTCTACACTTTTTTGCACCAACTATTCTTAACAAGATTTGACGTCACAGTAAAGACTCAAACAGTAGGCTTGTCCCCCCCCCCCCCCCTTCATTCACCTTCTACACTTTCCTGCACTCGCTCGAGAGCTAGTGTAAAAAGAAAGTGTAAAAAGATCATGCAAAAGAACAGACGTAATTGTTCAAAAGGCTCGATATGACATACCATAAGATAAAAACTCAAGGGATTGGTACTGTGTGGCGGTAGGGGCTGAAAAAGAACTATGTATTTTAGACATGATCTTGAAATTTATACAGGACCAAAGGTGGAGCTATGAGTAGTTATAGTGCCAATGAAGAAATGCGATGCGTTGGCAGTTGAATAGAATGCATATTAACGAGTGAGCAATTATCGTGATATCGCAACGCGCGTCGCTTCGTTTTAAATTTTTGAATTGGCATTTAAATTTATGTAAAATCCCATTTTTATGTCTAAATGAAATATTCGGTGAAATCTAGGCATTAAGAAATCAGTCTGACAGGGTTTAGTAATTTATGTCTACAAAATCTTACTTAACGACACGTTTTTTATGGGTATACACTGCACAGAACATCAGATAAAAATAAAATACATAATAATAATTTCAAAGTGTAGAAAGAATTTTGTTAGCTTAATTCTCGCCGAAAAATTCATTCTTTATTCTTTTTTTGTTGAATATGATCCCGATTTTATTCTGGAACGGAGAAACTTTTGTATGATCCATTTTGTGTGATTTGATACATGACATACACCTGTATCCCATGGTAGCTAATGTTGAATGAAATAAACGCTTAGACATGAGACTCATTAATTAAATTAATTAAACTTATTTCAATTTATTCACATGTTATTTCTGTCAACAAATGACATTTCTATAGACTAAAATGGCCCTGAAAAGTTTACTAACGATTAATGTCAGGCTGCATAGACGTATGTAGGTATTAATACGAATCAAGGGCAATTTACAGTTGCACTTAATTCCATTTATGAACTAGGGACTTGACTTGTATTTAATTAAAAACAAACGTCGAAGTATTTATATTGCTAAAAAGTCAAAAATAATGGACTCTTCAAACTGTGTTAGCCAAAGTTTAGTTTGGTTTGTGGAGGCTCACATAAAGAAATATTCAAAATACATATTTACACATATTAAAAGAATTTGAAAGACCTCGAAAAACTGTTTGAAAACAAGTTACTCTCTACTACTTTTCAGTAGCTACCTTATGCCTTTAAAAAAAAGTTGGTACATGTATTTTTTTGAGTGAACTTAAGAACTCAGAAAATGCTTGCAATTATATCCCAAGAGGAAAAAAGTTGAAATCTTCAAAAAAGTAAGCTGCGCTTATTTCCGTTAAGGACGTACTTGTAGAATAGAATTGCCAATAGAAAGGCATAGACCGAACTATTTGAATTGAACTGCACACTCTAGGGGGGTTCACAAAAATGAACTTTTAAAATTAGAGCAGAAAGTTTTTGGCCTCCACGTGTATTCCAGACATAACATCGAATGTACTCGAGATATCGCAAAATAGGTAGTATTGAAGAAGTATTTTAAGCTCTGCATGGATGCACACACTAGATCAGTTTCTGATAATCCGATGTCTGAATGAATTTCGTGCATATCGTCCGTGTATAGTAGCTGTGAACGCGAATAGAGAGCGACAGCATTTCCAAGTGTAAAGAACAGATTTAATCGATTTAAAAAAGGTGACTGGTTTTACTAAGTTAATTGAATTGTTTCACTTGAAATCTCAGCGAGCGCAACAACCTAGTTCGATTAGGGGTCGTTAAATCAATTTTTTTTAATTTATTATTAAAATTATTATCCATGCGCGTGAGCATAGCATTCCCTTGCTCCTCATGACCTTCATTTCCAATCATCCTGCAATCCATGCAAACACCACCCCTTCCTATTGTTGACGCATGACGACCTAAAAAAAAGAGGAAAACCTGGAAGTAGAAAGTGACATCACCTGGGGACATGTAGGAGATTTGTTTTATGGCTTTTCATTAATTTTAGATATACGCTCCGTTGACCCTTTCTCTTCTACGACTCTATGAAAAGTATAGGCTCGACACGTTGGATGGTATCCCGCTGTGCAAGGACCCTCCCACAGACACCATTTACATCCTTTACCTACCCCTAAATGAGAATGCGGCGGAAATGTTTGCCCAAGGATTCAAAGATGAATCCATCCCGTGCAGTTATTAATTATTTATGGGTCTGGAGGTATGAAATGAAAATAGGTGGCGGTATGGACGGTAGGGTGGTTTTTGTGTCGACATTGTTTGGGCTTTTATATGGTTACGGTTACAAGTGTTATGTTACTCGGCTTACTAAAGTATAGTACCGTTTTTGTTGTATAGGGAGAAGATATGAAAGGACCATGGAAAAGGGGGTTTTAAGTGAGATCCTGTGCTAAGGGCGTCCTTCATAGCCACGGCGATGGATGACTTCTCAACTCTTACGGGAATCATTCCTGAAGATTTTGCCAGAAAAGGATTAAATACGAGTGAGAGCCAGTGAAAGTGGTTAGTCATATGTGCGATATATGGCAAGAGTGTTGTTCTTATAGTCGGGGACATTAAAAAGAGGGAAAAAAATGTGGCCAAATCATTTGTTCTGTTCAAAATGTTGGGTGAATTTCAGGGAAAATGAACGATATGTTGTTTGTGCAGGCCATTGTCGAGCGATTTTTCACGCAAAGTGTGTCGAACTGAATGAGAAGTTGATTCGGAGCATTTTCGATTTACAACAGTTGGACTGGTTCTGTGAAAAGTGTGGTGGTTTGAATAGAGTTAACCTGTTCTTGAAGGTAAGAAGGTGTCCATATTGTAAAACACTTTTAATTTTGCATTCTGTTATTACACACCTGAAAAGAAAAGAAAAACAATAGTGATAACACTTTTTTTTAATAAAGTTTGTACTTTAAATGTTCTGTACTTTAAATGTTCTGTACTTTAAATATAATATTAACCAGAGGCTGAACATTGATATGCATTGGGGGTTTTTTTTTTAATATTGTTACATTCGTACCCTGGTAACTCCCCCAACTCAATTATGAATCACATCGTCCATAAATGGAAAAAAAAACAACCTTCAAAAACCTTTCAATACCCAGAACAGCATGGAAATCTCTCGACTCGTCCCGAATGCAGATTGATATTCGGGAAAGCTGTCGACTCAACAGTTGCAGTATAAATGCGTCTCAGAGCTTGCATTCAACACAGTTTCTACTCAGTCAAACGAAACGATGGTTTCTTCAACGCGAAAGTATTTGTAAAATCATTTTGATTGAGAACAGCGATCGAGCAGTGATCATGTAGTACATGCCATGGGTCAATATAACCATAATAGCATAATAGTGCAGAAATGCAACCTATGCAGAAAAATAAAGTAATTTTTTGCCCGTCAACTATCTCTAAATGGCGATAACTCAAAACTTTAAGACTTTGATGTAAATTAAACGAGCAACACGGAGTAACTATAGTCAACCAGGAAGGAGTAAACAAAGTTTGCAATTTTGTTCCACTCGGTAGAGCGCTTTGGAGTCAAGAGTGTTTCGCATATGCTCTTGATTGAGTATACGGATGTCAAACTGCTCATGATCGACGTCATGAGACGTTTAATAGTTTTTAAATATCAAAACTAATTTTAAGGACATACTGAACAAATCTTACAAATCCTAACCAAGGCGCAATTCATCTAATTAGTCATAACTACTTTATTACAAAAAATGTTACCCAAGTGAAAAGATGGTTTTCATTAAATGTAGATAACTTCTAAAGTCGTTTAGCTAGCGGAATAGAATTACCCTCAAATTAAAGGACACAATATGAGATTTAATAACGAAAAAAAAATACATTCCATTTTAAAGATTCGTGAACCAAAAAAATTGGCTCGCTTCCGCAAAAAAATATCACTTTTAATGAGTAAACTCCCGAACAAAAAGTATACCAGTTCCGTCGAGCCGGATTTGAACCAGCGACCTATGGATTTCCGCCCGAAATAACTTCACTTTCTACAGTCCACCGCTCTACCAACTGAGCTATCGACGGTCTTAAAGACGGTACTTCGACGTCCGACAACATCTTCAAGATTTCTTGCTCTACTTTCACTTTTCATGTATTATGATGCTCTGCACGCTTAACGACTTCAATGAATGAATTTTTAAGCTGCCGTCGCACTAAACCGGCCTTCGCGATTCACATGCGTTTTATGATAAGACTACAACTACACCAATCAAACCATACAACAATGACGGCTTGTAGTTATAATAAAATAAATGTTACATCCGACTAAAGGTCATATTAATGATGATTAAGTATTTTGGTTGTTAGTTAATGTGGTGATAGCATGAGCTTGTAAATTCATATGCTCGGATTAGTAACTGTGCTTACGGTGATAATTAATGCATATGTCGAATCGCCTGAATGATTTCAATTTCAATCGAACAATGATTTATTTATATCCGGAAATTATTCAAGAGTTCTTCAATAGCTTTAAGAGTTTTGATCGAACAATGATTTTCCACGTTTTGCAGTGAGATGAAAATTCCTTGGGTTTTTATTGCGTTGCATTTAAGCTTGATGACCTCAATCAACGATTTAATTAAGATATGAATTCTAATAGTTGGGTATTGAAGAGAGCTGAAATGGGTTCGAAATACTTTAGGAAAAGGGTTTATGTTTGCCATCGTGGTTCGAGGATTCAAACGGCTTCATATCAAAATCGTTATGGCGATCGCAAAACTTTAATTCATCCCAAAAACCATTCTAATGCCAGCACTTTCAAAACGAATAAATCTGAACGAATCGCCACTCTATCGCCAATATTGGCACAATTTCCCATCGAAAGAAAAACATTTTGATTGAGCTACCGATTTCCCTTGAGTAGTACTCTATATTCCGCAACTATTGTAGATAGAAGTGCTACTGGATGTTATTGGCCTCAGGGATCCGGGATCGAAATCCGAATCAGTGCCAAAGTAGGTCCATAAAACTGAAGGATTTTCCTTTTCATCTCCGACAAGACTTTCCAGGAAAAGTTCCTTTTTTGTTTTATACCCCAGATATTTGTCTGCCTAACCCCAATCCTTTCGGGGTTGAGTTCATATCTTTTGTGATAGTACGTACACCTTCTGACGAGTCTTATATTTGTTTCGTCATTGAAATACGAGTAGAATGGCGCATAGCCTGGAAAAGTAGGCTACCGTATGTGCCACATATTGTACCAGGATCGCAAAGAAAAAGGAAGTGTACCGGTGGGCCATTTTCTTCGAAAGAAGTTCGATTTCAAGAAAATGGAATAATGCTCTTAGAAGCTGTGAACAGGCTTCTGTTGAAGGAAAATTGAAATCTTCGCTTTTGTACTGATGATTCCTCTGAGAAAATCCTTTTTGCCTCGGTGGGCCTTTGTAGAAGTGATATGAAAATTGATAGACCACTCCGAAATTGGAGTGGTGAATAAAAGATTTCATAACGCAGGTGAGGTGAGGTGAGGTGAACCCATGACCTGGTAGAAGGTTCGAGACTTTTGAGGAAAAAGGCAGCTCTTACAAAAATATATCGATAGCCTTACTATTAGGTCAGGTCATAAGAATCTGAAGAAAGCATAAGCTACGTTCTAGATGCACCGCAAACAGGTACTCCACAGGTATCCTCATTTTAAACCTTTTCATGGAGTTCAAGTATTAAAGGAACTGGAATTAAAATTAGTTTAAAACTTGTATACTCTTTGAATTTCAATAAATATTTCAAATTTAAATTCAAATTCTTTTTTATTTTGCCTAATATTTGTTGTAATTAATATCTTAGATTCCTTGACTAACATCTGTGAAGGAATCAAGAGACCTCATAGGTTAAATATACTGAAATTGATAGCAAATGCTCCAGTTGATATCTAATCAAACCTAAGAGATATGACAGAATTCGTAATACATAGACATCTCTTTACACTTTCTTAGGGATTGGATATCAATGATATTAATTTACAGGTGAATGTATAAAGTGTCGGTGAAAGTAGAAACCAATCTGATATCTTCTTAGTCACAACAGATAAGCAGATGTAGCGGAGTTCGTAGAAACGTACACATCAATATCAATGGTCCGAACCAGAAATAAAAAATTTGGTTGAAAAATAACAAAATGGCGAACTTCGAAAAAAAATTATCTTTTCTTCTTGCGAGAGATTTTTATGTAAAAATATTTATTAAGTAGTGCAATATATGTAATTTAAAAAGTAGATTTTTTTAAATAAGACGTTGCGGTTATCACGAAAGTCATTTTCATTTTATCTGCAATCAAGAATCGAAGAGTTCTGGAAAATATGGTATACATTACCGCGAATACAGTACAGTCACACTATAGCCAGTAGCTCTTGAAATATTTCACAAATTCTTATGAAATTTTCACAAAACATTCTCAGAAGTAGGTATGCACTTTTGGAAAACAACATTTTTAAAAAATTTCTTTTGTCGAAATTCTAAACGTATATGACCACTTAAACTCCTGCGCTTCGTCAATTTTATGGTAGAGCAGTATTATAGTTCCCGCAAATTTATTTACGACTTCACACCGTAGTTTAGGCCTACTGGACTTGCCGTAAGACTTTTCAAATATCAACCTAAAAATGACTTACCAATTGCAGTTTCAACCGACGTCGGACCTTTGGAAGGTCGATGTCCACGTCCCAACATAAGTCCTTCAAGTATACAATGCGATAATGCTGAACACCCAACTCCGTTGCAGGAAGTGAATCAAGTATTCCAGATTTACTATATTGTTTAAAAAACAGTTTGAAATAATCTTAGCATATTGTGGATGGAACGGTTGAAATGCCTGGTTCTTAGTTAAGCTTGCTTTCATCAACGCCGATTGTAGTTCGATGAACACAACTAGGGCTTTGCGTTTTGTAATTTATTTGACAGGATTTTTACAAAGTAATATTAATTTTTATATAGTGGAATGGGTGATCAAAACTGAATTTTGTTCAACAGCGCTATCTAGATGTCGAAATTTGAATGAAAAACAGAATCACTTAGAAGACCTCTCTTCTGTAGCTCAGTTCTGTATCTTATGAGTGGGAAATTTTTCACCAAAAAGTTAAAATGAGGACGAATTAATGCAGTTTTCTCTCTGTATTCTCACCAAATGAGAAATGAAAGATTGACAAATGCGTAGTCAAGTACGGTGCTTTCTCATTTGGTGAGAATACAGAGAGAAAACTGCATTAATTTGTCCTCATTTTTGGCTCGACTTTTCGGTGAGAAGTTTCTCACTCAATCAGGCCTATTCAGGACCGGTGACTCGGTCACAAAGTAGGTCGAGAGTCTCAATTTCGTATGAATTTTGAATTAATTGAGACTTTTTTGATATGAGACTCTGATCCTGAATAGGCCTGATAAGTTACAGAACTGAGCTACTGTTTACAATTTCAAGCATGCAGTTCTAATTAAGAGACTAAGCCGTTGAAAAAGTGCGACATTTGTCCGAAATCCCATTTTTGTACCATCCCTGACACGATTTCCTTGTTAAGCCACTTCTCGCCAGCAGATAAGTTCTACTTGATGCCCAGCGAACACTGTACGAGTAATAATCAAAGCGCAACAGCGCAAATCGGGCCTAGGCCTTGAAGTAATGCTAGAGTTACTTCATTACTAGACCAACGGAACACTAGGAGATGAAGTGGTCAGCTACATGCTCGTCCGTGACTATTACCCCGATTTTAACTCAGGTACTCATTTACAGCTGAGTGAACTATTAGTCCGGCACCCAATCACATTCTCGAAAATTACTTGTCGCTAAGCAGAGTCAAACCTGGTATCAGGTGCACCGGAGGCAAGTGCTCTAGCCAATAAGCCACCCAGCCTACACTGTATGAATAGAGCCACCTATTTATGGTAACGTTTAGGTAATACGAGTAATCTGCCAAATGTATCAATTTTGATTCACCAATATTCACTTTGCCTTCACCAAGTTGTCGTATAACGACAGCGTGCGCCATTTACTTGGAAATGAACTGCCGTATATGCACTACCGTATTGCTAAATAATGAACAAATTAAACTGAGTTCACTTGTGTGATAGAAAAATGAACACACAAATTCACTTCTGATAATTTTCTATGAATCAAATTTTTTTTATGGAAAATGGAATGCTACCTGTGGCTACTTACTTTCGCCACGTGAGAAAAAATTAAAATATATTAAAACTATACAATCTTCTGGATTGGAGCCTCACATCCCAATTCGAAAGCTTCCATGTCGCTTTCGGTATCTAAAGAAAATGATGTCGTTTCCTTCGACCTGACGTGAAATGTTTTTTTGAGTATATTAACTTTTTTGAAAATGATTTTGTTTTGAATTCACTAGGAGAATTCACTAAGAACCCACGATTAGAGCATTATATTATAATGTAATATAATAAGCGACACTTGTAATACGAAGATTTGCCTGAAGTGTATTAGAACTGACAAATAATGATTCACTATCGAATTAGCGAGATGAATCATTTTTGTATCACTGTATGGTTTGCTGGGATAAAGTTATTCAAGAAGCGGTCGCTTTATGATGCAAACACATTTTATAACTACACCTGGAGTAAAGTAAACAAATAATAGGTAGGTCATTCACAGTATTTTCTCTTATCTGGGATACGTGTCGGATAATATCTTTTTTATACGGTTAATTTTGTCCACACGATTTGTTGTTATTTCTAATGTTAAGAAAACTCTTCGATGTGAGTAACTCAACAATGTTTACGCTACATACTTAAAGTTATTATGGTTGGATAGTTGGAAAAATGCGTTTTAACACGTTTTCCCCATTTATAGTAGATATCGTTTCCACGACTTCAAGTTTTAATGTTATATTAGCCACGGTATTAAGTAGCACTATCACAGCTCGTACTCAGTCTAGTTCGCAAATTTAAAACACCATGAAACATCTAATTGTGCTGTTCTTTATTAGTTCATTTTTTGCCTTATCAAGTGCTCCATACCCTGGTGGGTCGCAGTATCCTCAATACGGTAGAGGATCGGAATATTCTCAATACGCTGGTGGTTGGCAAAATCCTCAATACAGTAGAGAATCGGAATATTCTCAATACGTTGGTGGCTGGCAAAATCCTCAATACAGTAGAGAATCGGAATATTCTCAATACGTTGGTGATTGGCAAAATCCTCAATACGGTAGAGGATCGGAATATTCTCCATACACTGGTGTATCGCAAAATCCACAGTACGCTAGTAGTTCGCAATATTCTCCATACGCTAGTGGATCACAGAATGCGGCTCAATCGTATTATCCTGAATACACCAGAGGATCACAAAATTCTGAAAATACTGGTACATCACAAAACCCACAGTACGCTAGTGAATCGGGACGAAAAGGTAGATGGCGAATTCCAGGATTAGTCAATAAAACGAGGAATTTTCACAGTTCTGGAAGATCGCAAAATCGCCAGCACGCCAGTAGATCGCAATATTCTCCATACGCTCGTAGATCAGAAAAACCACCACAAGATGCTGCTAAATCGTCTTATCCTGAATACACGAGAGGATCGCAAAATCCTCAATATCCGGGTAGTTCACAAAATCCACAATACGCGAAAAGTGAATCGGGAGGATCGCGAAACACCGGAAATGCAATGCCATCAGGATATCCTCAATACACCGGTAGGGCACAAAGTTACCAATACGCCGGAGAATCGGTAAATTCTCCATACGTTGGTAGATCACAAAACCCGCAAAATTTCCGATATGTCAACATTGGCGTGGACGAAAAAGAACCGCAAAACCCGAAAAATCAGTCGGAAAATTCGCAAAGGACAAAGTCACACCGAATGCTTAATATGAGGAAAAGAATTCGACGCATCCTTAGATCATGGATACCACCAAATAGATCACAACCTGCTAACAGATCATTTAATGCTCAACAAACAACAAATTTGCATCTAACAACTGATAATCCAGGTGATGTTTACCTGGTTAGTCAATTTATTGTTCTGGTTTCTGCAGCACAAAGGTAATCGATTTCAGAAAATTAGGCTTAACTTTGAACTAAAATCTGATATTAAAACTTCCAGATCAAAGCCGTCCAACAGACACAGAATCCACTCACCCTTAGGCGATCTTGCAACCCGCATTTCAGTTGTAAGATCCGATGAGATTGTGTTTTTCTGGAATAAAAATACCGGACGAATTATCCTGATCATCGAGGAGAAATACATAAAAGAGTCCTTGGATCAAGTCTTAACGGTGAAACTACGAAAAGAAATCGATCTTAGTATCGCTTTCAATCAGCTTCTTGGACTCGATCATATGCCAATTACTCCGCGAACTAGAGAAATTTTCATGCGACTCGGTTGGTTTGTGTCTCAGATTATCGGAGCTACGGGTTTTCCGATCGGTCTTCTCAATCTTCACGGTTTACAAATTTTCCGAAACGATCTTCAAACGTTCGTTTTTCGAAAGCCGCTGAATCTTCCAGGAATCGGATCGCTCAACGAAATCGGCGATATTCACGTTTTGGCTCAGGAAATCGGTCGAACGAGTGGTTTGATTAATTTGGTGGGACTTTTGAATTCGTACGATTTTTTGAACGATAGGCCGTTTATGATCACTACGTCATCTGGATTTAAGGTTGGCTATCTTTTGGGCAACACGAATTTGATCAAATCGATGGAACCAGTTATCGACGAAATAGTCGATGATTTGGATGAAGATGCTATTGAAAATTTGGTTACTGATCTGGTCACTATGATTGCGTTTGATTTTCCGGTAGTGCGATACTGAAACGCAGTGATGATCGAACGAGATTGCCTTCCTTACGTGAAGGTTAGTTGATTTTGATCATGCATTTTTGAATGTAGGACGGAATAAAAATTTAATTAAACGGGATTATTTTTGATTGACTACATCTTCATATGAAATAAGTGGGAGAAAAATCCATTAGGCGTAAAGTCCTTTCCAATCCCAACATTTTCATGCCATCCACAGCTTCATTTCCTTCCACGAGGAGTTCTAATTGCTCAATAGCTGCGTGCAATATTCAAGTCACAATAAGTACCTTCTTGCATTAAAAGCCTTCTTTCGCCCGCTACTCCAGACAAAACCCACCACACACTATACCATTTCTACTTTCCTTGCTTTCTATTCTTTACTGTAGTTGACATTTTCATTAGCGCCAACTTCCAGGAAATGAAACCCAGACTTGGTAATAAGTCATTCCTCCCTTTTGTGATGGCTAGGCTCGTTCTCCTAGGCTTTTCTACTCTATTTAATGATACTGTCGCCATATCGTCTACCATATTCGTCTTAAAGTATCAGAGCATGGAAATAGCAAGATGATGCTTGCAATGATATCTCCATATCCGAAAATGTCCTCCTCCTGTCCATCATATTGCTCTTCACCCTGTAGCCCTATCAAAAACAGAGGAAGGGTTGAATGCTATCCATAAGAATAGTATCTTATAATACAATAGCCCGCTATTTGCTTTAGGATTAAAAGATACAGGAAAATATCTGAACTGTGTCTCCTTTTATCTCTATCATTGACTTCATCAGCTGTTGTAAAACTAGTCAAGCCAGCCAACAAAAATTTTATTGGGACAGGAGTTTCCTATGCTTGACGTTATAAACTGCTATAATCATTTATGTCTAAATGAAGCCGACTATTGGGACAGATCATAAGTATAGGTACGGGAAAGTGTTGAACAACAAATAACGATAAACATTACGATTAAAGCTCCATTTGCAGTAATGCCCATCCGGCTTATAACACAAAAGCTGTGTTTGAGTGTATGCTATAAAGTCAATGTGAGCGGGATGTTATCACGTATCATCAACAGAAACACAATGAAACGTTATCAAAACATTGAACAACATTGAAACGCGACACAATGAAGAGAGAATGTTACGGTATACTTTATGGTTTTCATCGATTTATTTATGGTCTACATCGATTTATTGAAATTTTGCACATAGAGCTACTGGAGACGACAGGCCACCGGTTTTGAAAAAAGCACTTTGAAGCCAAAAACACGGTAAGAAGTGAGATAAAACGGGGTCGTTATGTCAATTGTTGCTATTTTGCGTCAGTGCTACCAGGCGTACGATTTTCATCGTACATGCACGATTTTTCAGCCTTATGTACGATGTACGATGAGAACCCTTTATCGTACGCAAAATGTACGATTTTTCTACCATATGTCGAAATAAAAAATTAGAATGAAACATTTTTGCCAAACTATCCCAAAGGAACGCGAGGTAATATAGCTCGAAAATGTTCTTAAAAAGGATACTATCAAGGGAATGAGTTCACAGATATATGCGAGGGGAATACAAGTTACGGTGTGAGTGAGTTAGAAGTTGAAGGTTTCTTATATGCGCTTGGAATCGATGATTCGGTAAGTCACTAAAACTAATAGTTTTCTCGTATTTAAACTTTAAACGCGATTATCTCAAAACTAGATCTTCAAAAACTGCTCCTATGGATCGATTTGGTCAATTGGGAGCTTTCTGTCTATATAAATATCAGAAGGATATACCTAAAATTTCGAGGATATCACGTAAATAAACCACTTTTGTGAGGTAAAAACTGTAAAAAAAATATTCGAAAAATTAATATTTGAGAGAAAAGTCTCATATCTTTTTTTTATGTAGTGTGTATAAAACACTTCTATGTTTGACTGATAAAATTTAACATTAAGGTGAATTGTACGATGAAATCTCCCTCGGTACGATTTTTTTTATGGTATGGTACGATTTTTTAAGTTTGCAAATCTGGCAGCACTGTTTTGCGTGTAAGTGAATTGGACGATGTCCGCCTTCAACTCAATCGCTGCTTGTCATCTCCAGTATATATATATATATAAAATATGGTATATGGTATTGCTATATGTATGTGTAGGTATATTGATACGATTTAAATTAATAAAAATAACAAGGAATTATTTATTTGCATTAAAATATCGCACTATTGGCAACGCTTTCCACTTACCACTTACTACTCGGCCGCTATTACTAATGAAATCAATTCCAACATTTTTGCGGAGAACAATAGTTCTGATTATCGTCCCGTGTACGAGCTTTCGACGCTTATACGAGTATGTAGCATGGGTTGAGTCAAGCGAATGCAAATGGCTTGCGTTTGTGGAATGTTCGGGAAGTATGAAAAACATGCGAGACATGGAGAGTTCTGTCTGCGGCATTGTGTATGGAAGGTTGTAGTTTTGTTCGGAGACTTCAATGTCATTAATTAACAATTTGTAGGGGTTGCGAGAGTAATATTTGTTCACTCTTAGAGAGAATGAAGCACTTAAGGATGCAATTGGTAATTTTCTGTAACCCGGCGTCTACACTGGCAATTTATCTGGCACGTTAATATTTCCATACACAAATTAACACTGAAAACGCATTAAAGACTTATGGCAATATTTCTCTCAACATTGCCATGTTTCCTCGCAATATTGCCAGAAAACGCATCGTTTGATCGTCGTCGCTTGAAGGAATAAGTTGCTTTTGATTTGATCGCGGAATGGCTGAAAATAAGTTGACTAAGGAAGAAACTATTTTTTTATGCAATGTCCGCCATTTTGCATTGCTTCAGAACTTGACACTTCGAATTCACTCGGTCAAATGAAAATTGCCTGGCAATCATATGCCCACATCATTGGACATTGGACATTTAACGCAATGGAAATATTGCTGTTCCTGTTGCCAAATAATTTGCCAGTATAGACGTAGGGTTACATTTTTTAATTTTAATTATTGTCCTTTGGTCCAAACAATTTTTTTTTAAATTAAATTTTCTTGATTAATTTTCAGATATCCGTCTGTGATGACTATAGCCTGCCAATTGACTTTGTGAAAAAACGACCGTCCAGTTTTGATCCATGTTTGGCAGAAACTTTACCTGATAATTGGGCTGTACCAAGTCCGCTTTCAGAGCACGTAAGTAAAAATTAATGAGATAAAATAAATTAAATAAATAAAAAAAAAAAAATAATTTATATAAAAAAAAAAATTAAATTAATAGAATCAATAAATAAAGAATATAAAAAATATTAAAAAAATACAAAATAGGTACATTTAATATTTTGTATTAATAAAATAAATAAATAAAAACAATACTATAAATAAAATAGATAAAATGAGAAAATAAATAGAATAAATAAATAAAGTAAATGAAACAAATAGAGGAAATAAATAAAGTTATTTTAGTTAGTTACTTTATTTATTTATTCTATTTATTTTGTTTAATTAATATTATGACAGACGGAAATAAAACTAATGGAATACAATAAATTAAAAATTAGTAGATTAAACAAATTATTAAAATCAACTATTAAACAAAATTAATAAAATAAAAAAATAAACCAAACAAACAAAATAAATGGAATAAATAAAATAAGTAGAATAAATGGAATTAATAAAAATTACAAAATAAAATAATAAAAATAGAATAAATAAATAAAATTTTTTTAGTTACTTTATTTACTCATTCTATTTATTTTTATTTTTTTGCTTATTGTATTTATTCTATTGGTGTTATATATAAAATAAATAATATAAAGAAAATAAAGAAATTTAAAAAACTGAAAATAATTAAGACAAAAAATGAAAAGATTGTAACTATCGGGGGAGCAAGACATAAAGTAAATAAGATATTATAATAAATATAAACATAAATATCATAAACAAACTAAATACTTACTCATTTACTACTATAACATCCTACACGTCTCCACACACAGAAGAACATTGTCCGTTAGTCCAACTTTATAATGCATTAGAGAGACCTTTAGTGCGATTACTTGTCGTATTTTAGTAAATTTCTGCGAAATTGCAAATCAGAACACAATTGCTTGGATAAGAACCTTTTATTGGTTGTTTTTCGGTTTCAAAGCAGTGAGTGAGGGCTCAAGTCTATGGACTCGCACAACATGCTCCTAATCAAAATAAAATTTACTCTGGGTTTTTAGTAAGTTCTAATAACAAGAAGCAAATATTTTAGGTGTTTAAAATTAATATAAAATTTATGTAGGATAGCATTAAGCGCAGCCAGAGTGAACATCCGTATATGTGGAAAATCGCAAATGCCATTCACTGGGACTTGGCAACGGGCAACAGGCATTTAAAGATTTTTATGCCAAAGCATTCGGAAACAACAACATCTGATCTGATTATCTAAAATTAAGCAGATATCAGACCCTGGACATTGTCGCATCTCAATATGATTGGTGGTCTCTCTGAGACTAAAATTTGCAGAATATCTAATCTAATCTATGACTGCTATCCGTACGATGCATGTTTTCAAAATGATTTGGCAACAAAATTGTCCAAAAATGCCCCAAATTGGGCCGATTACAAAGAAGTCTACTGAAATCGGCTGAGTGATTACTCTCATGCTATTAGTTTCAGACATCAATATTTCACCTTTATTTTTTTTAAACCAAAACAATAAAAGACGTTAAATCCCCATTACGAAATGAGTTTGTTTCGTGATCAAAACCGCATAAAATCAGTCATCACATTCACCACCACCTTTTGATAAATTCCAATAAAACGGAAAAAAAAATCTTTGAGACAATAATATTTACAGCATTCACCTTGCGGGCTCTTTTTCAATTGCATCCCCTTGCTAGCACCCTCCACCCAACATCATCATCCCTTGGCAAAAATTTATTATAAACACACACACGCGAGAGTGAACTTTGATGCTTGCTGTTCAAAAGTAATTACAGAAAATCCTTTTAAATTATTTTTCTTTTAGCAATCTGGCACCAAAATTTGAAGGTTTTTTTTTCTTCGAAAAAGCCCTTGACGGCACTGCAATTAATTTTTAATTAAGTGACTCAAATAATAAATAGGGGTTAAAACGTGACGTAGGTGTAAAGCAATGCAATAAATATTTAAATCATTTTTTCTGGGGAGTTGTAGGATTGATCCTTCTTCGTCATTTTAAGGAGTTGACGTATCAAACCCCCTGGATGTTTCAAAAAATTCATTTTTTTTTCTTCAACTTATAAAATAAGAAGTCATTTAAAATCGTTTAGAATCCTCTTATCTTGCTAAAGCCGCCATCACCATGGTTTTAACAGCAGTTTGCTATTTTCACAAAATACAGTCTGTACGCTCTCAAGGTACTTCCGAAAGTCCTTCGGTGTAGCTTAAATATTTATTTTTGATTATCAATTTTCGGTCTTGGAGATAGAGAGGTCACAGACAGACTCCCCAAAATTCATCAAATCATCCCCTGGAATATGAAGAACCCTCAAAGTCGGATCAAAACAGAGCGCTCTGGTTATTGCTCGGGGCCTAGTCTTGAAACCAAAGGTCACGAATAGACGACGGACGGGGTGGAATATTGTAACTGGGGAGGATGGGGGTGAAACTTTAGCTTCCGGATATTATTTGTGCGAAGGGTGGAATTTTTGCGTTGAGAATTTATTGCTAAGGAAATTTGTCTAGGTAACACAGCAGCCACCCTCCGGTTGTTCGAGAAGTTTGAATAGAAAATGTTTGCCGTCATACATTCTGTATTCTGAGATATGAATGTATCGCACTGCAAGACTGTGGCGGGATTCGTTAATATTATCCCGAACACGGGAAGACTTTTCCGGAATTTCGTTTCAGCAACCCAATAAAAATTTCTTTATTCAATTTTAATAATTTCCATCAGGGGATGAGCAGCACCAGCAATCTTTGTATTTTCAGTTCATGTGAACATGTGAAAAAATATTCTATGCAATAAGTCCATCTAATCTTATGAAATTTCATTCAACTTCATACGTCTTAAAAAAAATTTGAGTAATGGTGAGCCTTGAAGTATTTTTCAAACAAAAGGACACAGATCTTTCAGTCAATTCCATGAATTTTCAATCGCTTCACACAAATTCGTAGTCATGCGACGTAGACCGATTAAGCTGTGAATCGAATTTCGGTCGAGATGTACGTGTTAGCAGCTGCATGCATTCACAGGTATGCGACATTAACCGATCAAGCGGTGTATAGAATTTCGGTCGGTATGTGAACCCGACAAGCACATTCGACCGAACGTCCTGATACTTATGATCAAGTAATTTTTAAGGAATTCTACCGGGAAACTACATGAACTATTTTGCTTGCACATTGATGGAAGCGATGTTAAGTAATTTTAACGGATAACTCCTTAAAGTATACCGAAAGATCTACTTACTTTAGCTGTGTAATGTGCTCACTCAAACCTTCTCATTTACAGGAAAAAAAAATTGTCGAAGTTTCGGTAGCTTTCGGTTGCAGGGCGCTTAGTAGATTGAGCTGAAACTTTATCATTACCAACTTCATGGTAGGACTGGCCGCCACTTTGATTTCTTTACCTTTCCATCAATGGAATTAACAGCCTTCCGGCGGTAACTAGTTTTGTATGGAATGTTTTGCGATCTGAGTGCTTAGACTACAAACAATTCTTCACGCGTGTCTACTGCTGCGGCTATTTCAGTACAGCTTTACAATATGACTGTATTTTGTTCGCCTGACTCACCATTACCCCCGTCTCCTAAATAAATAATGCCAGAAGAGTTTCCCAAATTTGAATTGGAACCGTATTCCATCTCTGCTACAGGTCTTTACCGAGGTTTACACAAAAAATGTGCTCTTGTACCTTCCAAAAGCATTCTTGTTATGGCTCCATACAAACGAAAAATATGGATACAAATTTTGCGAACATTCAAAGTTAACCGATTTAGCGTTGAACAAAATTTCGGTCAATATGTCCATGACAATTCCTGCGACTATTTGAACAATTTTGCAGAGAAATTCTTTCGATTTGTCAAATCCTCCATTAGGTTTTACTCCCATTATTTAGCTTTGCCGTGTACCTTTTTTAAGGGCTCGTTTTTATAATGCTAAGAAAAGCAACTGAAATGGACCATACGTGGAGTATGTGACATCAATTTAAAACGATTACGGTCGGAAAACATACAAGAATTTAAAAAATAAGTTAATCCTTGTAAAATTTCCATTTAGACCTCATTTATCATAATTTCCTCAACCTCCTTTTTGAATTTCGCTGAAAAAAAGGGCCATGAAAAACAGCTTCTCTTATAATATTCTTAACGCGTAGGCATATGTGATCCCACGTTCTCGCTTATTACACTCTGTGCGTTATATTTTTTAATAATAAAAAAAAAAATACTTAGCTGGAAGGATGGCATTTTTTTGCAGCCAAAGATGGGTCCTCCCTGTACCGAGTCGCCCCGAAGACCTATTTAATGGGGCAATGCCTACTTACCACTTTTTCCTATGGATGTCGCCCTTATTATTCGTAGCCATAAAAATTAAAATGAGCATAGCTGGTGGTGGGTTCTACCCTCAACGACAATCTATGTCTGCTTTATACCACATATGCGGACCACATATCCTTTTCGACGATATCATTGCGAAAAGGGCATTCGAGGATGTCTCCCGCAAATAATGTAAAGTTCCAAAGGCCTGGAATTCTTTAAGGGTGAGGGCGGTGATGATGAATAACCGAAACAGACAAGTGCGAAGCAGGAAGCAGTTCTATGTCCTGAAGGGACGCCCGATTTACACTATGCCAAATATATGACATGTCTGATGTCCCTAGCTCGAAGCTCTAAATAAATTATAATAAGTCTCACGACTGAGAATTTAAGCTCACATGTGACGGCTGATGATTCCTTTAGCAAAATTTAACAGAGCCACGCTTGTATTGTGTTCGATTCCTGCTGGTTCAGGTATTAAAGGATTTTCCCTCATAACTCCATAGATCCAGAAATTGGGAAAAGGGTTTAGGACCAAACTTCATGGTTAAACTTAAAGTGGTTTCATTTGCCATTTGGACGTAATTCACAGGTGCTTTTCGGTTTTCGCCATTATTCGGGAGATGGTTCGTTAGCTCCTTTCACTACTTCAGGACATGAAATTAATGATAAAATTGAATGGATACCGTAGCCTGGGTGGGAAAATGAAACATGGTGTTGGATTCGTGGCGTATACATTCATTGTTAAATCGGTATCAAACGTAATCAGAGTCTAGGTGCAAAGCTATCTTAAATCGGATCATTATTCTTTTCCCTAAATTGGGTATCAAACTGGAAAATTAATACTACTAGACTTCCTAGCTCTGGTACTGCGACTGCGTTTCAACTGTCGCTTTAGCTAAAAAAAATATTTTTCTCTTAATTTAAATGCTGAACACTGCATACGAACTTGCACCCTACCCTACAACACTTAATTATCAAAAGGTTCGATTCATTTTTACGAGAGAAGTGAAATTGCTAACGAATCGTTGGATTCATTGTGCAGACCGTTATAACTGGATGCATTGAATCGATTCATTAACAATTCGTTAAATGATCGTATAAAATTGTATGGGATGTGCCCCCTACTGGCACATCCATCACAAGAAGCACACATATACAAATATATACAAATATTTGAAGGACTTTAGTATGGTGGCTCATTCTTTGCGGAATAAAGGTAAAATTAAGATATGCCGGCTTTCTGATTTACAGCTTGGAGTTATCTTGCAATTATTGGTTACTATTGGTGCAACACGCTCTTTTAAAGACTTTTGTATGAGAGATACTGGAAACGGTATGTCAGACTTTGGTGTCTAACAAAGAAGCTTCACTTTTTACATGAAACTAATTCATGAAAGAATGGCAGCTTCCTGGCTAATTGGAGGGATAATTGGATCCGGAAAATGAGAATTATTCCAACACTTTTGTATGGGGAGAAACAACTTTTAATTGTTATTCTATAAACCTTAATCTGTACCGAATTTTAATTTTAATTATCATACATTATCCCAGCATCAGGCTCAAATATTTCACTACTTACAGAACCCTTAACAATTTCCTTCAGATCGCCGAAATTACTGCATCTGTGTCCTGCAAAAAGTCCAAACTTTGACACCATTTGGCGCTACAATCACTTTTAATTCACTTCGGACACCCTCGTAAAATCCAATTAATTAATGAAACTCGCAATTTTATCCTGCAAAAACCAGGACGCGTACAGCTTTTAAAATAATTTTTTTTTAATTACATCGATCCTTTTTCTACTCGGGCTATAGACCACATCCTTTTTCGTCCCTCTACCAAATTTTTGGTCATGTCCTTTTTTGTTGCTAGGGCCCTTCGAAGTCAATAAATATAATTTAGAGCAGATGAGTTCAAGGTGCTATAGATATTGTTCTTTCGAGGAACTACATACGAAATAAAGGACCTACATGTCCTATTCGATACGGACTGGTGGTGCATGTGCGAAAGGTGAGGTCTAGCGTGAAAATAGCGTAGAAAAGTTCGTCACGTATCTTCCGGTCTTTTAATTTCCGGCAATTCGTAAACAGACGTTTCTGGTAGTGAGAGCAAGAGTCCTGTCTTAGCTTTAGCAAGGATAAAAGAATTTCGGGTGAAACGGAAACGTGTTTAAAGTGGGAGAACATTTGATTTTGCTCCCCGAATTGAGGACTAGTGGTCAGTTTGAAAATTGTCGAAGAGGTTTGAGGTGGTAGCGAAGTGTTGATTCAGTTCAAGGATTGCGATGATTTCAAATGTGTGAAGAGGAAATGAGTTTAGGTTAGAGTTTTGAACCGAAATCCATATTTTCGTTCACCAGTGAAGTACATACTATAAAAGAACACTTCTTTGAAATGAGTGAGTGAAGTAACTCAGTCATTTTGGTGAGCTGCAGTTTAATTCGAAAGGTGAATTAAAAAAAATATAAGCGAATGAAGAGAGAACGAAGACAAACAGAGTAAATTGACGAACATGGTAAGAAGAGAGACAGACAAACAAGCAATCATGTCGTCTGTATCCATGTATCTCAAAAACGCACATAGAGAGTGCATAACTTAATTCTTCACGAAGGAACAAATCTTCTATACACCGCTCTTCTTCCTGTTTCCTAACCCACAAGCTGAACTGAACTGACTGACTAGTGAACGGCTGTTTAGAGGAGCCAACCCAAACACCCTAGCACAAATGAACGACTGACTAACTCAATTGACGGAGTACTGAACTAACTCGTTGAAGTAAATGACTACATGTGAAGTACTTCACTCAAATGAACAGCTTTGCCCATCTCTTGGTTCAGATTCTGAAGTTAATTGGCATGTTCCCCAATATAAAATCCTTTAAATTTATTGAAAGGATTTGTTTTTTATGATTATTTGCTGTGGCATCTTCCTAGTGAGGAGGAAGCTCATACATACAGATCAACGACAAATTACAGTGAATACTACGCTTTAAACTCAAAAATATTCCAATCACAAAGGATTTGCTCGTCCTTGCTGCTCATTTTCGAAAGATTTAATTTAAACCTCTCGATACAGACAAGGCTACAAGCCAAATACACCGCTCCATTCCTAGCTGAAAGTCAAGAGCACATTGAATCCTTTTTACCATCAGTAATTTACCTGGGGTCCAAGTATGTAAAACTTCGTTCGAAAGCCAGACGATAAGCTTATTACCCTACCCAGTTTCAATAAAATATTCAATTAGGGGATTTAATCGCATTGTTAAAAGCTACCTATGTCCTTTGAGAGTGCTTAAAAGTGGGAGGACTTGGGTGCAGTCATACGAACGTATAGGTTAATTTTTTTTCGCTGCAAAAGAGCTGCCGGGAAAAGCAACAGGAAATAAATTTTGTACGGAAAAATCCTTAATGATGAAAACCACTTGTTTGAAATTTGTTTTCTCGTATTGGGATGTAAGCTTTTGTGGGAGAATAATTGGATCATTTGGAGTTGTAAACTTACCGATTTAATGAGTTATTAGTGTAAACTGTGGTAAAAGTACAATCTAACTTTTTACTAGAGTTTGTTTTCCTTACTCTCATATTACGAGGCAGCTTACAATCACAGTGGTCATGGCATCGAATGAAACTGTGTTCACTGAAACCACAAACTTTGCGCTGCCAACAACGAAGCCATTATGCACGTTACATTCAAGACAAAAATGCAGCACGGAGTAACATAAAAATCAATCTACAGGAAGGAGGAGAATTTTATGAATGCTGACGTAACATTTTAAAAAATATCTTAGTATCTAAATCTTAGTGGAATCGACGTTAGGACTCTATTGCGGCTAGGATAAATGATTCGAGAAAACTGTTACTCTAGTCGTCCAGTAATGGCACCGCACGCACCGGTGGTCCTTACAAACAGCTTTGCCACCGAATAAAACTAAATTAAAAACAATTTGCATTGGCAGATCTAATAAAAATTTATATTTTTTTATATCATCGAAACTTAGAACTAAAAAATGAGTGTACAGTGCAACATTTGTATAGTAGCTACGTTGATTTTGTCTAGTTTTGTTTCCAGATTTACTAATTGAAAAATATTTTAGAGAGTAAAACTTAATGTTTACGGTCTTATTAGTAACAGTGTATTAAGTGTGATCAATTTTTTCAAGGACTCTTGTGTGGTAGCTACCACGATTAAAAATGATGTCGGTCGCATGGAAGCTCGAGCTTTTTTCGGGGCTATTACTACTCATTTTTGGGCATTGGAGAATGGAAGGAAATTGGCTACAAACAGCAACAGGGAAAATAAATATTATTATGAGCATTGCAGGTAATATGGGACCGTGGAGTGGAACCAAGGTGCGAGTTAGCTCAAAAAGGGAGATGAATGGATATATCGTACTGCCACTTTACCATGATAAGATAAAGTGATGAAATATTATAGCTTTTAGCCTTACATTATCTCCTGTAACCGTTCAATAAGTGTAACCATTTAGTATAAAGGCCTCTGAATGGAAAAATCACTGAGAGACAAAACAATTTTGCTCACTTAAAACTACAATTTTTTTATCAAACAGTTTCGTTAAAATCGTTTTTGAAGCAAATCTAGTTTGAGTATTCATAAAATCCTTTGAATAAATGCTCAAATTTTTTGATGACCTTTGTATGGTGGTTAGACAATATTTTGACTGTTCTACGAATACTCGCTCTCAGCCCTGAAATAATTAATCGTACACAAAATTTTATATTCTCAATGCATTGTATAGAAAAGTTCTTAAAAAAAGAGTTAAAATTTTTATGGACTTTTTTTTATGGGACCTATTAAGTTTAAGGGGTATACTTGATAAGGCTGCACTATGGAATAGATTGATCTGCTGTAATAACATTTGAAAAGTACTGGACGAATTCCTACATAGGAAACATCATCGGAATAAGAGCTGAACCCTGGGGAAACAGTAAAGAAAGAAAATTTAAAGTTAAGGAGCAACGGTTTATATTCAGATAGCCAAGTCTCATCAGATCCTTAGTCCTTATGATCAATGACAGTCGCTTTTGGAATTCGAAGCAGGGAATTGGGTTGGTCTGGTAACTGACACTGAAACCTCAGTTGTACCTAAGATTGGAAACACTTTTCCATAGTTCGGAGGAGTATCCTTTATTATTACTCTGACTCTGGGGAATGAAGAGCTTACCGGTTTCCACCTAACTAAGGAGCTGAAACTTCACAGAATTAGGTTAATCGGAGGATCTTATTATCGCTTATTTCTGTAACTTTTAAGAAGTTAATTTGACTCCGCACACCATGGTAACGGTAGGGACGACAAGGTCTACAAGGACATCACCTGGACCTAATCCAAGCTAGTACGAGTCATAGACATTCGATCAAATCCCAATGTATTTTAGCTGTCGGTACTTCGCCTGGCTGGCGGATGCCCATTGTTTAGCGAAGTGTAGAGTATTGTAATTCGAACGTTAACTTCATTTTCATCCACTCGACTGATTTGCACACAATCGATGTTTGGAGCTTGTTGCTCGAAGTTGACGCGCTGTTCTGATATTTGAAGCTTGTCGCTTGAAGTTAGCCCGCTGTTGTGGAGCTTGGGGCTTGTTCCTTGAAGCAACACCGCTGTCTTGATCTATTTAATTTTAAACTTCTCGACTAAGAAATTCAATACCGTCTGGATTCCACGGCTCAGTAATCCGTTTCGCGACCCCATCGTCCTTCAACAAAACTATGCCGAAGGATATTTTACTCCGAGAATACTTCCAAAAGATTGTCGCACTTAAAATCACTCCAGCTATTACTGCAAAATTACATTAAAATGTTGTAATTAACATTGAAATTCATAAAAGCGGATTGCATCAAGTGTCCTTTTTGCTCGAAAATATACCGGGACCACCATTAGGCACGACTTTCAGTACGCAAGGATATTTTCAAGCTTCAAATTAGTATGGGGGGTTTGGGGGGTATCTCATCTTCCAACTGAACTTTTCACTTTAGTTGAGGCGAAAACTGCAAAAAGAAAAACTTTTTTCTTCCCCGGTAATTTCCTGCTCAAGGCGTTCCACTGTGCGTTGTCATCATTAGCGCCGCGTGAATACTTAAATATTCTTGCAGCAAGGACGAAAATTGTTCCTCATCGTTTTGACGATGTTATGCCGGAAAGTGAGGCATTTATCTAGAGACCGTGGAACAAGGACTTGTTCCTAGTACGTGTGCGTGTCGATGAGAGTGCCAAAGTAATGATTCATTAACAGGACCTGAATGTCCTTTGTGTTATTCAAATCACTTTCATTTCATTATTTCCCATTATCCTATTCCATTTCCTGTCTTCCATCTATACGCAGCTTCATCTCGCGACAATTTACCAGCACTAAATACGTAGGGATTCTCGAAAATTGTGTTTTCCATTTTCAATGCCAGGAGAATGAGATTTGAACAAGGGAAAGTTTTGAGGGTCCTAGGGTGGGGTGGCAAAGGGTTTGGAAGGGGGTTGTTGTGGAACATTTAGCGGATCGTAAAATGCTGGATGAGAATCTGGGAATCATTAAATATTAAGAGGTCTGAAGTGATACGGGGAAATGGAATAATTTTGTAAGATGCTTTAAGAACGGTTAAAGTTTTAATTGGAGAGCACTCAAATGTCCTTGCCATGAAGACATTTAGTTGTTTCGCTACTGTTTATATCACATCGATTGAAAAGCAAGTGTGCTCTCTTTGTGAGATGTGCGAATTGGAACTTCGTTTTTATGCTACAAAGTGGTGCGTCACGAAATCTCTTATTTGATTGATGACTGAGTGCAAGCCTTGAGATCAATCTAATATTTTTTTTAATTCTCGACATTTTTCTATAACTGAAGAAAGTGAATCGTTTACTGCATCCCTCCTTTCCCATTAGTGCCTTGGATAATCGATTTAAATCCAGCTAAAAAGCCCTTGCTTTGGATGTACACTTTCAGCTATCCCAGGTAGCCTAGGAATACCAAGCACACTTTGACGTAAAAGGTGCATTGTGTTACTACACAATCTTTGAATCTGGTCCTACTCGATAAACCATTTAGAACTTACAATCTTGATTTGGATTCTCATGACCTCCGTTGCGGTAAGGTCATTGAGACTGTTGAAGAAGTAGGCTCATAGGTTTTTCTTACTAGCGGATAGAGCTAGAGAAGATGGTGGACTGGCTCCTCCTCTTCGCCATCCAGGCAGCATCTATACAGAAGTCGATAGAGAAGAGGCCGAGTCTTCTAGGTTCCGGTCTATAAACTGCTTATAAGACCGTGTCAGATCAGGACACATACTGTGGGGCTGACTGCTGATACACTTTTGATCAAAATTAACCTCTTAGAGATGAGCTTCTGCCAGATGATTACCGTGAGCTCCACTATCATGGTCCGAAAGGCCAAAGGAGCTGCTTATATTTAGCATATCAGAGAAAAACCACAACCTACCACACCTTCAGTTTTGGAGCGTTGTAGACGGACTCAGTTGTGGACAAACTCCTTCCACCGTACCGAAGCCCTTTCCCATTCTAGACGGATTGGAATATCTGTTAGGCAATTTCTGTCAAAATAAAAACTTATAGGGGTGTACGTGTAGTCTAGGTTTGTTCGTTGGAAGTACATATTTCAAAATTGTTGGGTGGCATTATTGTGTATATCCTCCAGGTCAAATGCTGCACTGACTACCATTTGGTTTCCAAAAATGTTTATGGGGTGTAGATTGAAAAGCATGTTTAATGCCATGTTTCCACTGCCCGGTAATCACGCGATTAAGCAAATCGACACGCTAATCTAGTAGATTACTCATACGAGATTGAAATTACCGAACCACGAGATTAAAAAATAGTCTAGTTTCTAATCTCGTCATTTTTTAGTGTCAACCCAGTAAATTGCAATTCAGCCAAAGGCAGAGAAATTCAGCAAACCATATGTTGACAAATGAGATGTCAAATGTGAAATGTCAGTTATAAAAAAAAAATCTGCCAACAGTCTGGGCGCAACTTTATTATTTTTCCGGCAGAAGTTCAGAGCGCGTTCAATTCGGGGATGCGGTGTATGTTACTATGTGACTGAAAACCTAACAAAAAGTTCGGGAAGCGGTTAGAAAAGGGTGTAACATATGAATTAAATAATTGGGTCATATTCCGGGATGCGGTCTAGATGTTGAAAAAAAAACATGGTGGAATTCATGAAAAAGTATACAACCAGTTTACACCCCCTTAGGTGTCGAATTTCAAAAATCTTGAAAACCCATTCTACGTATTCATATGAAGAATCCGTAGAATAAAAATGAACTCAATATTTGGAAAGACCTAGTAGATATGACGAAAATCGTGAAAATATATGCATTTTATATATGTATACTGATAATTTTTTTGCCCCCCCTTCTGAACGCCAATGAATATTCGAATTTTTTTTTATCAGAATTACTTTTCTGGTTAATTTACATATACGTACCGAGTTTCAACTTCGTAGCATAAGCCGTTCTAAAGTTAGGAAAAACACCCCCCACCATCGTACCATACTACCCCTAAAAAAAATTTATTTTTCCACCATGCCACTACTATAGTTCTATCTAAATACCAAGTTTCAGCTTCCTATCATTATAGATTCTTAAGATATAAGCATCGGAACTTTTTCTTTGTCACCCTTTCTCCACCCTCACCCTCTACACCCACACCCCCACACTTTTCTTCCCTACTAAGGTTCTATTAGGCCTACTTCTGGTAAAAATTTGAAGCATCCATCTTACACTGTTATTGAGATATGAAACGTGTTATTTTTGAAAAATTCTTATCTCTTCCACTTCCGTGCTCCGCCGCCCCCTTCAAAGATGTTACTTTGAGCAATCTTTATTTATCAAGCTTTATATCCAAACCGAATTTTGTTTTTCTGGTGCCTCTGGTTTGGGAGATATCGTAATGTTAAGTATTTCACCCCCACCCCCGTACGCCACTACCCCACCCAAAAATTCAATCTACCCTCCTAGCATAACTACAGATATTTGTTAAGTTTTAATTGCTTGCTATTAACGGTTTAAGAGATATGGATTTTAGAATGTGTAGATCTCCATTTTTTTGCGCTTCGGACGCATTGCTTCCCCCTCCACTCCCACACTCCTTCACCCATATCATCAATTTTTTTGCAAATGGGTCCACTATCAAAGCTTTATAGAAATTCCAAGTTTCAGTCTCCTAACATAAGCGGTTGCTGAGATCTAGAAACCAAAATTTTTCGTCTAAAACGCTTCCCCCACCTTCCCCCTTACACCTCCTCCCCTGAAAATAATGTCAATTCAAGGGGTTCACCCAGTCTATTCCTAGAAAAAATTTAAATTTAATAGCTCCACTGGTTTGAGAGCTACGAGCCTTCAAAGGATTTTGACGGTCGACGTACGGCGTACGGCGTACGGCGTACGGCGTACGGCGTACGGCGTACGGCGGACAGACGGAGTGAAAAATTTTATTGCTTTTTTCGCGTCATGTACACAAAAAAATTTTGAGAGCAGCAAATTTTTTTTTTTTAAAAATCAATAACAATACTGTATTATTACTAATAAAGTAAAAAATTGTTAAGCGTAAGTATGTTTTTTACTTAACTTTTGTCATTTACAGTATTTAATTGTTGAACAGAAACATTTTTGCACATAGACTCCATTTCGAACTGTCGTCGACTAAAAAAAATATTGACAGTACACAACAGATGTTTCGTTTCAACTGTCAAATTTAATCTAGGAATGCAATGGAAACAGTTTTTAATCCAGTACTCGCGAACAGTAATCGCGTACAGTAATCGCGAGATTACGGGGCAGTGGAAACATAGCGTTACTCTTTAGAGGGAGTTGTTGCAGAGGGGGTTGTTACAGAGCTCCGCTGATGCGTGCTGAGCTAATAGCTGAACCTGTCCTAGGCAGGGGTAGTTTGAGGACGGACAGTTGAGCCACCGAACTATCTGGGGCTGCATACCACATTTTTACCCAATGGCGTTTTTGGTATCCTTACTCTTACCTGGTTGTTAGGTTTTTAAGTATTGCTTCCTACCCTATGCAAGACCTGGGTATTTTGCGCTATCGGTGAAAGCTAGACTGGCACAATCCCGAGAAGGAGGGTCAAAGAGAGGAGTTTTTTTATTTAGTGGTGAAGACGACTAATGCTGTTTTGTGTGTTCTTACGCTTAACCAAAATTCAGCCGATTTTGAGAGAATAGAGAGAGCATTCTGTAATATCTCACTCAGCGTGCTGAGGACCTTTCTCGTCATCTGTATAAGCAATTATGGTGGGTTTACACATGAGGCTCGCCTCGAGGCGAGAAGCATTGCAAACCGGTTTTCAATGTAAGACTCTTGCAACTGCACGAGCTATTTCATTGATTGATTTTTTGGTGGGGATAGAGGCTCGTCGCAAACGCTGAGTGTAAATGCACCATTACTCTACAGCCCGCCCATTCCAGTCTCAATAGTAGTTTTTTGACAACTAAATTCCAAAGAAGAGAGTAGAGTATACGCCACCTTATGGTGTACCTCTACGCCAAGCGTGGATTTTACATTCTAGTTAGAGAGTGCGTCTGTGATTGTCTGGACCCTCGTTATCGAGAAAGGCAAACATCTATTTTAGATCAGGACAAATCTGAACGACTGTCTTTCATTATCCTTTTTGTACTGAATTTACACAATTGAATAAAACTAATGTTGACCACCATCCTTCATGCCGAATTCGTAATCACTTGTGTTGTTGTTTTTTTTTCTTTCAGGTATCCTTTTTAGATCCTCCAACGATTGTAACACATCCCCCACAACCGGTAAAACTCATTGAAGGCTATTCCGATCCGAAGGACTCACGAAAATTCTCCCGGACTCATCGTAAGAGTCGTAAGGATAAACGAAGCAATTACAGCTCAGGTAAGTTAAAAGGACATTCGAATGGACAGCTTACAAATGTTAATTGTCCGTTGAGCTAATTGTATAGCAATTCTGGGTATCCTTTTTAATTACAAAACCTCTACTAGTTGTTCGAGCCGTTTAAGGATCATGTGAACCGCTTAATTTATACATACGAGTATAATCCAGCTAGTATACAACAAGCCAAGGCATACTGTAGGTGGATGAGGGTAATCTCTCTACAGATTATAGTTGGGAGGATTTGTGCCATTTGTGCGTTTCCAATTTTGACGAAATCGGTGAAATTGAAACGCATTATTATGCTACATTGAATCCAAATGTATCCAATATTGGATATGAGATATTACATGAGCGAATTCAGCGGCAACAGCGGGTCGTAATCGTTTCCCGATTCGGATATTATTGGAATTCATATCCATGACGGATTTGGGAGATACCATTTGCCTAAAGGGCAATTATGCGATTTCGTGTAATTAATATTCATAAATTGGAGGGAAGAATCAAAGAAATTAGTTCTGAATGCTGGTAAAAGTTCAATTCAGAAAGTTATTATTAATTATTAATAATTAGATACTGTTTTCCAGATTTCTTGACTCTGAATCCCTAAGGCCCGTCCCTACGATGTTCAATTACGGTGAACCTTAACTTAGACAGAATTGCATACAAAACCTCTGGTTAAAGTTCCAGTTAGAGTTTAACTAAAGATCAGATAAGAAAGTGATTGTGTACATTTTCACGAATTCCGACTTATTCTTAGTGCTAACGATGCATCGAATTTGCTTTTCCTTTTACCGACATTAAATATTATCGTCAAAAAACAATTTAATCATTTTTTGGTATTCAAGCTCCAAGGTGGTGTAAAACAGTTGTATAAGTTTTCACGAGTTCCAACAAATATTTTGGGTCTATTGAGATACCGAAATCGCCTTTACTTGGGGTTTATACTTAAACGTCTTAAAGCCTAGTTCAGAATGATTTCCACATTCTTACTAATTCCGATATATCTCTTAGGTCTGAATTTTTTTTTTATTTTTTAAGGGAAATGATGAAAAATTATGATGGTTCAAAGAAACCCCGGCTGAATGCCTTTTGAGTTAATCCCTCACATTTATAGAAAATCCGTTGCGGCAGTTATTAATTTTACAAAGGTGCTTCTTTATGTGAGAGTCCATAGTTTTTGTGTACTACATATATCAGCGTAATTTTAGTAAATTGGAAATAAATGTCTAATCTACTACATTTGGATTTCATTTCTTGCTGTATTAAGCCCCATTCTTATTTGTACTCTCCTTACCAACTAACTACAATCACATCAAAGGCTTCCTTCAGAAACCAGATCTTGGGATCGGTCCTTCAGATAAATGCTTCAACAAGAACTTCGATCAATGAACAACAGCTATAGAGAATTGCCCAGCTCATCAGGAGCATAGTGCACTAGTACTGTAGCTCACTTAGAAGGTTGAACTATTTCCAGCTACTTAGCAGCAAGGATCTCTAGGATCCAATCTCCATTGTTCGTTTCTATATAATAGATTTTAAGCCAGCATGACCTACTTGACCAGTTCATAGTTCACTTTAAAATCAACCTTGAACTCGACCATCGTCCTCAAAGATCTTCCGTGAAGATAAGAATATTGGAGCGACCTGTTATTCGCTTGAACCCACCAAGCATCTGCCCAACCCTTTCAATTTCTCAGCGAGTTCCATGAAACTAATCAGCCTAAAACAATACCAAGTCAATCCACAAGCAATTTGAACATTTTAATTCAATTATAACATTTACAAGGACTCAAATATCTCAGCACGTAATGAAGTTGTTTGTAAGATCCTTAGGTATTCCAAAACTATCAGCGTTACAAAATTAACTTTGAGCTAAATCCGTGAGCTAAAACCGCGGCATCTTAATTAGATTTCAATTAATGCGAATTGCTAGAGATTTCAGACGACAAACGAGGACACGATTAATTGTTATTCCAACCGACTTTGTTAACTTTTCGAGAATTACACCCACAGCTTTTTGCCCGTGTTATCCTTTAACCCATCGTCTCACCTCAGCACACGGAGGGAAATCGTACCAAAACTCCCAGGATGCAAAAAGGATTCCTATTTTTAGTTTCCATGTGGAGTTGAGACTGCGAGTCGAGGTCTACCCATTCACCACCCTTTGTACTTTATTTACGAAGCTTAAGGGTAACTTTAAGTGGCAAGAATCACCATTATCGTTGCTTCCATTAGAGCGATAGTTGTTTATCTCGAGGCTTACAGGACTGGGATGGCACCCCAACGAACAATTTCTGAACTTTTCAAATAGTTTCAACAGATAGTGAAGCCTGTACGATGGAGCTTGGAGCTCCCGATTCGGTTGTTCGCCATTGAAAAGGATACGGAACAAGTGTAATGGCAGGAACTTTTTGGACATTGTTTAATGTAGTAAAGCGAATTATCATTATTTTCTTTCGTGTTACTTTCGACGTAATATGGCTGCCGAAATCCTTTTGGAAGCGTATCAAAGTCATTTGGTTACCATAAAGTTTGGCTACGTTTAGATCAACGGGATTAGCACCGATTAGACACCATTTAGATAAATTAATTGAATTACGAGATGAATTTTCCATCACGGTGATGAATTTGGTTAATTGATTTAACGACAAGAAGGACGATTGGAGAACGAGCTATCGAACGAAAGAAGAACCTCCTAATCCAGTTTGTGATCCTTATGAATACAAAATTTAGATTAGATCTCAGAAAGTGCACTTCCGATCTTTCTGTACCAGACGATAATCTTCTAGCTCCTAGCTATACTGCATCGACCTAAGGTAAACGCTATCTCCACAGACTCTATTCATCTTTTATCATACGTTTCCTTCCACTAACTGAAAGTAATGAAAATTTTTAGACTTTTGGCTTGTAGCATTCTTAAGCTATTGAGCAATAGACGCCAACACTACTTTTTCTCTAACTATCGCCATATTGTCCACGAAACTGATAACTTTGTGGTGGATACTGTCAAAACATTGATCGTATCTGATCAAACATCAGATCAGATCGCATTACCAAACTGTGGCTTGATTACTGCAGCTGTCAACGCTAAGCTTGGCACATGGCTACCCATTTTTTAACATCATATATCCGTGATACAACAAATCTCAAAGGTGTACTGTACACCCATGTTAGTGTAAGGGGAAATCCCTTGAGAGGTGCAGGACACCAAGGGTGTTTGCATTGGATAAGCAACAGTTATATATTATAGTTTGACCAAAACAACAATATACCATACTATAGTTTAACCAAAACAGAAAATAACTTGTTAATTGTATTTGTACACTATGAACACCCATGGGTGTTGCATGGAACAACCATGAAAATTCCTACGACAATAATGCGTGTTTCCTGAAATTAAATATGTGTACACTAACGTGGGTTTTTCTCGAAACCCCCATAACTTTGGGTGTACTTAGCCCTACCATTGGTGTTAATAAACACCCACAAGTATTGGCCGGCGAAAAACACATAGCAGAATCATTAACGTTTACATAATTAATTCAGTAAGCAGTGACTTTAACATTGCCTTCACCTGGGCAACAATCGAACTCTCTCCACTTTCCATTACCCAGAAGCTGTAACGGAATTAATGTTTCGGAATGGATAGAGTAATTGATACAATTTAATTTTTTCCGTAAGTCGGTACCCAGGACATGTTGTTAAATCAAAGGTAGGACTATAATAGAAATGCGAAGTACTATTAAAGTAATCCTGCAGCGCATGTGATACCTCACTGGAGCTATCCTGGAACTGCTGGCAATCCTGTTGATAAATGACAAGAAACGCATAGTGGATAATGGATGCGTAAGGCACGATGAGCACGTACTTACCTAAGCCTAGATTCTACTAAGTAACCGCAGGTTTTGTACAATCAATCGATGATGTGTAGAATCAATCGATGATGTAGTGGAGAAAGTAATAGGTAGGGCTTTCAAATGGCCATTGCAGAATCGATTCTGTAATCATTACAATTGCTACTGTAGTATGTAGTAGTGGTTATCTCAAAAGTTATAGTGTTTTCGGCCATCACTAAACAAACGCAGTCATAGTGCTATTGTTCGATTTTCTGCTTCGACTGTTTTTTGGCTTCTTCATCAAGACTGTTGCAATACTGATGTGAATTAATGGCGGATAATTGACACTCACAAATTTTAGTAATTGTCTGTTAATACTTTTAAAAGAGTTTGGATAAAAATGGGGATCTTAAACTTGTCTCAAAAGAGGGATTACAACTCTCAGAAGAAAATGGTCAAAATTTGTCAAAAAAAAGAAACCGACAGTAATTAATTTTTCACCATACTCCAAAAAAATTAAACCCTTTCAATTTTTCCACCGAATAATTTTCCGGTTTTTTCTTATCACCGACTGCCGTTCATTTCCTTTCGCCTAGACTCGCAGTTAATGCGAACCAATTTGTCCTTAGAAATGCGCCTTTCGTCCTTCTTTTCTGCAAAGGATAATCTCTGCGTCGTACTAACAATGCAATCTATAGCTCAGTGCCATTGAAGAGAGTAATTGTCCGTACTCCATTCATTTTCGTATAGAGGCTTTTAGAGATATCACAAGGGCGTATCTATAAGTCGCTTATATCAAGGGATAACATGGAGCATGGAGGGAGGGGATAGGGGATAGATTTGCAGCCATTTATTCGCCAAATGAGCTGGAAAAATGATAAAACGACGGTCGCCAATAGATGACAATTCTGTGGTGAATTCGGCTATGAATGGCTCCTCGCTTTTGTACCTTCGCGCTTCCTATTGGAAGCAGCTTCAAGGAAGTGCCCTTTAACTTCCGATTTTTTTCCATTCTTTTGCTTAACTTTGCTGTGCTTTTTAAGGATTTTTTTTATGACGACAGTCTGTTATTGCTGTCGTTCTAAGGTCGTTAATTTTGTACGCGAATAATTTCATGATTTTATAGCGCTGGCAGAAACTGTGGTGGGATGAGATATTTCCACTTTGTGCCAACTTTTAATTGCACAGCAAAAGGACGGGAGACTGGGTTTTAAAGACTTTTACTTTCGTTTTAATGTAGTTTGGAAGTACACCAATGCGTGTCCACTAAAAACAAGATTAACTACCCCGTCTGCACTTACAGAAAACACAACCTACTCGGTAATAGCATCATCCCTTTAATCAAAATCAACAATAAGGATGGCTTTTGATTTTCTATCTAGTTGAAAGGATCAAAACAAAATTGCAACCCTTATATGAGTAAATCATCCCTCTTTCTACCTAATGAATTCTTCGGGTAGTTTCAGCCATAACTCACTTTCGCCGGCTTCGTATATGCTGTCTGCTTGCAAATTTCTGTCGGTTTTCGCTCTAACCACATTTGTGTCCTTTACATGCAATCGGTATGGTAGCTGCACTCTATACTGAAGCTGGGCTCTTTTTTAACATTACAGGGTAGCGAAAAAAACCCTAACAAAATCATGGAATAAACAAGCCAAACACAGCATCATCCCAACATGGGATGCATACTAACAGAAAAGAGCCCTATTCCTGGATTTCAGTTTCAAGGGTTGGAGAAGGAAGCGCTTCTGACATTGATATGATCTGTCGGCCACATATGAAGCCCACTCTATGGGCTCCGATTCAGGTTGGAAGCCGAACCTATCACCTGCCTGCTGTGCAACCACAAAAGTAGAGGAGATCCGTTTAACGTTTCCAATTCGCACGATTTGTCCAGTTTACTACCCATTTGGTGAAAAATTGAATATTCGATTCCCGATTATTTTTCCAAGGGGGTAGTTGGCTTCAGGGGTGGGTAGGTGAGGCAGTTCGATGCTATTAACAATGCAAATAAAGTTTATTTAGATTGAAAGGGTTTCGCGCAAAGGCGTCCTGAGAGTGGAGCAAGAGGAAGCATTTTGCTCCCACCTGTAGTCTACCAATCCAAAAAATCTGTAGCTCCGGGCTCCAGGGTTATGTTGTACTTGTAATACTGCTTCCCAGTTGTTGCTACATCGTTTGGTTATGGAGTTAGTTATAAATGGCATGCTCCACTCAGGTTACACTCCCTAGCTGTGGAAAACCGCTGATATGATTCCCAGGACTGGAAAAATTAAGGTACAATCTGGCTGGTACTGCCAAATGTTGCGGTGAGCAGTACACTACTGCTTCAGCGTAAAACAAGCTGTCATGTCTGTGACTGCTCGGCAGTTGACGGCTGTGAGTGAAAAGGTTGGCTGACCGCGACAGTCGGCAGTACCAGCCAGATTGTACCTTAATTTTGCTGTCTGCACTAGCCAAAATAACAGGAAAAGCTATTCTCAAGCGGCGTCAGGAACATGATGATGAAGAAAACATTCTTTCGAACAAACATATTGGCTTCAAAACTAATCAATCGACAACCGCCCAATCGATCAGGGCTGTCAAACTCATCACGGAGGTTCTTTTTGTTCCGCAAGATCAAAATTTCGGGATGTTGAAAAGGTAGTCGACAAAGATCAAACTTATCACTAAACCTCACCTATCACCTTTGGGCAACCTTTTGGTACGAAAGCAAGGCTTCTTTAATTAGTCAGTCTTGGAGTCCTGCTGAGTGTCACACAAAATTGAAGACGCTAAAAAAACCATCTCATTTGCAAGTTTCCATTTTCGGTGACATCATCCCAAACACCCCCAAGTTACTGCTCTACAAGGTGATCGTCAGATCTGGGAAATGGGTCATGGGTCTCTGGCTTGACACTATGCTGTCAAAACTTATATTTAAAGGTTAAACAAAATCCTTGCCTTGAAGCAGCTCTGAGTTCTCCTTGGTTCGTCAGGAATACCACACTGCATACTGAAGCTAATAGTCAAACAATTCGGGAATTCCTCCAAGCAAGTGGGTTACGATTTTTCAATGCGCCATCCTATCACACCAATCCGCTAATTTGTTAAATTGGGAATTCCGGAACTGCAACCATCCTAATGTGGCCTTGGCCGATCCTATGACACAATCTTAGGTGGATGTGATGGACCGGCTTTGAGGACCAAGTTCAACACTTACTAATCAACTTAAGGTTTTTTAACTTTCTCACATAACAACCTTCTTCTTTTTTTCCAGATTCATCCGCTCCAAAATCGTCAGCCGAAGAGGATAATCTCTCCAATAAAGTCCCGGAACTTAACTCACCCGATAGTATATCCGAGGACCTAGTACGACCACTACAACCTCACAAGAGTCCCAAGCGGATTCCAGGACCCGATACATCAAAACGTAATCCATCTCCTTATTACTACTCAGATCTCCTAAAGCCGAAAGAAGGTGACTTCAGGCTGGTTTCAAATCCGTTCTAGACTGCCTTAAATAGCTATCTTCTCTTTTCAGAATCTAGCAAGGACGCTAAGCTTCGACCGCGACAATCAACTGCATCTGAACCGCCTCAATTCACCTCAAGTTGCACAAATCTACCGGCCTATAAGAAGAGTATTAGCCTTGATGTACCAGACATAGAACGCGAAGTCTTTCCGCCGAAACGCTATTCGATAACCGAGGAAGGAGTTCGTATTATCCGATGCAATTCACCCTCGACTACCACATCCGATGACTCGGACTGTAGCGAGTGCCAAAAGCGACGCGAATGGCATGCTAAAGCGCTGGCTTTAGTTCGTGAAACTTGCAACATTACCGCTGGAAACGCCACGCTTGACAATAACGAAACAGACGGCATTAATCCTCCGCTTATAGATCCTTCAATGCCTCCACATAGACTCCTAGGACCTGCTGTCTGTGCATGTACTGCACCGGCCATTGGTGATGATATCGACGAATTCTTTCGACCCCGAAGCATATTCTATGTCCATCAACCGGGTGCACATGACTGTGCCGATTGTTCGACGAATCTAGGAAGTGATAAGTCCACCAATACCGAACTCCCTGAAGACGAAATGTCGAGCGGAAGGACACGACAAATTTACGAGACTGCCTTCGATTGCAAGATTGTACGATCCGATGACGATTTGGACGATGTTGATCGGTTAACGAATCACTCGGTCTTGTTGCAGATCAATAATGGCAACAATGTCACAGAGAAGACTGGCATCGTCGAACGTCCCAAGTCAAGCAAGTCTCGGCTGGAAGTCAAGCGAATGAAGAATTCAAAGAACCAGGCCATACAGGATAAAGGCGGTAGTGTGGCAGCACTCTCGCACAATCTCGAAAACGTTCATATCGACAATAATATCGATAATTTGAACAATGCCAATACAACGTCCACATCGCAGCTTCCAATTCGCGGATATACACCGTCCCCACCATCAACAGCGCCTCTACCCGTCAAATTTCCGGGCAAACATGATCGATTTTTTATGAATAGCATTAAGAGCGCCCCGAATCTACCCGGATCAAATCCAGCCCATCCAAGACTTAAGGACTTACGCCTTCCTATCCAAACCATTCGACACCAGAACGATATGCCAACTGGGAGCGATGGTAGTATACTGGAAACATCGTATAATCCACCGCCTCGGAATAGCCATAGTCGACCGCGGTCAGTGGTTCTGGAATCGGGTCGTGTCCTAGAATTAAGAAAATCCCACCATGGACACCATCAGCGCGGAAGAAACTACTCCTCAACCGAGAGTATGGCAACTTCGAGTAGCGGTGGAAGCATGGAATCACTACGATCAAGCACGAGCGAAGGCAACCGCAGCACTACTAGTTCCGAATCACGACACTCGACATCACTCAGCTCACATAGCTCAGATTCCGGCCATAGCTTGGCATTCCCGCTCCGTGCTCCCATTGTTCTTCATTCGAAATTGCACATCCTTAGCCCGATTTCGGATAAATCATCTCAGGAACCGGCTTCCGAAACGTCCGAGCTGAATCACAGTAGAAACAATAGTTCGCAGAAAAACTCACCTGTAGACGATGTCCAAAAAACATGTAATACTGATCTACTAAACCGTCCATCCGATGACCAACCCACGGTCGATATTCCCAAGCAACAGAAACGACGCGCCCTGCCCAACAAAACGCTCCTTCATTTGACCGATGAGATTCTCGGATCGGATAGCGGAATTTCGCTTCATTCGCGCGAAGACGGAAAATCAACGCAAAGTGCTTTTCACAAATTCGTTTTGCCCAAGTTGAATTTTCCGCCCGATAAGCAAGATTCGAACAATCCATGCGGTACAGGACTACCGCAAGACTTACGTGATCTTCCATTCGATATGCCAAAATTACGACGACGAAAAATTATCATACAACAGGTAAGCTGATTATATTTAGCGTGGACACTTCTTCCATAGAAATTAAATTGCTGAATGTGCCTAGGGTAAATTGATTTTGAAAAGTCGTAATTTTTCGATTTTTTGCAATTTTCAGGACGCCTGCACATCGGGCAGCGCAACCTCTGTTGACTTAGGTGATCTTCCATTTGATATGCCAAAACTTAGGAGACGATTGCGAATGAATCAGCCACAAACGAATAATTTAATGGTGCATAGTACAGAGTCAAGCGGAATTTCGCAGGCATCGTCTAGCCATTCGGTTCGCGATGATCACAAATCGATCGGATTGGGTAAGTTCAAGCGGGGATTAGATTTTATTGAAATTCAGCCAACTATTGAAGAGGAAGCCAGAGCAAAACGATTTCAAGCACAGACCCTTCTGGGAGCTGCTTAACAAGGCGTGTGTGTGGCTCATACAAAACTAATTGGGACGGACAATTGAAAAGATGAAGAATGTTCACGGAGTGAGTGAGTGCAGGTCACTAGTACTTGCCATCGGGGAATAGGCTCTTCAAACCGCTCATACCAAAAAATTGTGGAAAGGACTGCTGAATATTTTTGGCAAGAACATTATTACGTGCTTCTAGGAGATTGTTGGTACGTCAAGGATGAAAACTAGACAACCAGAATACTAGTTGTAGCTATCATTGAACACCACACAATTTAAATACCAAATACTCTGTTGAAAGTTATTCAGCAAAGTGCTGAATAGACAATAGCCCCGATAGCAGTTTGAAAATGACCCGGATTACTTCATGCAACTTTCGAAAACAACATTTTTCAACAGTGTGCATCCCCGATACCAGATCAAAGGACTCTTCAGACTACTTCGACACCAGGCTGTCGGTCTCAAGCCCTATCAACTTCAAAGTATCTTCTCGTATTCCGAAACAGAAATCGAACCATCCATCTATCATCCCTCAGTAAACTAATTAATTGGAAAATGATCAGGTTTCTGGCCCGAACAGCTAACTTCTAATACCCACCTATGTTCGGTATTCGGGATGTTCTCTGATATCCACCTGTAACCAAACGCACCTGTCCTCCTATCCAAAGTAACCGATCATTAACCATTTGACATGCAAAGTGTGTTGTACACGACATTCTCTGGTCCGCGCAAGGAGGGTGTGTCAATCAGTTGTTAAGCAACAACCACTTGATGTCCTGGTCGAGTTGGTGCCGATATGTTTCCACCAAGTTTTGCAGCGCCCTTTATAGGGCAGGACTGCTATCGTGCCTCCACGGTCCATCCTGAAGCCAGCACTAATGCAATAACCGGCGCTGATGTTTTCCCTCATGGTCAGGACATTATAACATGCATTTGTCCCATGTGTAAAATTCATGAGAGATAGCAAATCTTATGGCCAGGACTTTAATAATGTCCTTGCGTTATCTTCCCATTACGGAGCCTGGTAATGTTCATTTGATTGGATGTGTCTCCCCCATTCACTGCAAAATGTGCAGCAGTCAAATCAATTCATTATAACGTAGAAGGGTCCAACGACCAGAGATCCAAGGATGTAATGGGGGAGGATGCCCTTCCTCGAGTTCCACTAGTTTCGGAGTCATTATTGCGTTCGTAGAACAACATGTGCAATTAAATGATATTTTGGTCTTTAACTTTAGTGCCGTACATTTCAGGATTGTTTTTTTTTCCACAGATGCCGAGTTCTAAGGACATGTGTGAGGACAGTGTCTATCGCTACCTAGTCATTTTGTTGTGTTACTTGATTGATTGGCTTAGGACGAGAAGTTGCTGAATTCCTGACATTAGGGTAGGAAAAATTCCCATCTGTGCAAGTAAATTGGGCATAAATTGTGGACACTTGACATTATCGGGGATGAGTATTTAATTAAAGAGCTTATTTAGCAGTTACACGCAATTAATGGTCACTACATGCTACGAACTATTCAGCTAAATTTGAATTTTAGTTGGGTTTCCCGAAAAAAATGAAGGTTCTACTAATTTATACCTGAGAATTATTGGTTAGTCAGCGTAAATAGAATCACGCTCCAAATCTTACAGCACTCATGTCACTGCACGTCCAACTCAAATTTTTGCGATCTGGCAACTCTACTTGTAAGATTGATAGAATAAAATCGAAGCTTCGCAAAAGACATACCTCATTACTTTTGATTCGATTCTTACCTGTACAACCTGATGGAGGCTAGTCAAAAAGAGTCGTACTCATAACCTAATTCGATTAGTGGGTGCTCCTTCACTCTAGCAAGTTAATCCTAAACCCTTCAACTAAACTATACTCGATTCAGGTAAAGAGGCTCACTAAATGAGGAATCTGCACTTGCAATGACTTTTAGGTTCCTTTGCATTCTCTAATCCTTTAATTTTTTCGAAGAAAGGTAGTATAATAGTGTTTGGCTCAATTTAATTTTTAATGACAGATTTATCAATTTAAAACCCCATGTGAGTACCGAGCCACCGAGATTGCAGCAAACCGGTATCAGAATCAACCCGGACCAGATCTATCCCACAGTTTCCTTTTCCCCCGATTTTTGGCTGAATGATAGCATTGACAGCTCAGTCTGAGGGTTCAAGAGATCATGGGCTTGAATTCCAGAGTATCTATCGTGGATGAACCTACTTCTTATAATAATACTAAACAATGGCGCAACAACCCAAATCGGTAGAGCTACTTCATTACTAGACCAATGGAACACTAGGAGGTCAACTGGTCAGCCACACGCTCGTCCGTGCTTATTACCCCGATTTTAACTCAGGTACTCATTTACAGCTGAGTGAGCCAGTAGTCCGCAACCAATCCCATTCTCGAAAATTACTTGTCGCCAAGAAGATTCGAACCTGGTACCTTCTTATTAAGCTTAATAAATGAGAATAGTAGTATAGTTGGCGTACTTACAGGTTAGGTGTGTAGAGACTAACGATTTAATGGAACAAATTCTGGTGAACATCCTCCGAAGATCTTTTAGAGTACGGTGGATATTCTTATGCACGAATTCATGAGTTTGGAAGACCTTTGTCGTTATCTATTAGACTCTGGCTTTATAAAGAGAATAAAAAAGTTTCATACAGTCTGGAACCAGTGTTGAATTTGATCCTTTAGTTAGTAAAGTGCTGTCAAGAAATGCTTAAGGTACTCTGAGTCAGAATGGAGAGTACCGGGACATATGTTGTTACATATCCAGGAAGGAACTAGCATATGATCTGGAGAGATCAGGATCGTCGTCGGGTAGAGCGGGGATTTTTACCTGAGTTAAAAGCCTTTATCAGGGGACGTACAATCGATGCTGTGACCTCAAGGCGAGAGTGGCTGACATGATCTTTAGTGCAATGTGGTGAGGACACCAATTTTTCCAGACGAATTTTCTTTTGTATTTTCATTATAAAAGGACTCTACAATCCGAGTTTTTAGTAGAAATAGATTATTACATGGCATACAACACATGATGATAACTCATTTGAGAATTCAAGTATTCGAAGGATGTTACTCTTGTTGCGTACTAAATTTCTCATATTTTCCAATGAAATGGCATTTCTCGAACTTCAATCTTAACATCTTGCACTCTGCGTTTCAGATACTGGAGTTTTCCGTCAGAATCTCACACTGAATTTAAACGAACCGAAGCCGCCCAATAAATTCGGAAGTCTCGATCTAAAAGGTGCTTCAATGCGAGGACTCAACTTAAATTTAGGAAGTACAACAGTAACAACTGCAGTCGATTTGATAGATCCTACTATCTCGCTAGACCGGCAAGGGTAAGTAGCAATCCCTGATCCTTGAATCAGACATAAAAGGAACATTTCCCTACAGATGGTATCACGGTGCAATAACTCGAGTCGAAGCTGAAAGTACTCTGCGACCTTTAACCGAAGGAAGTTTTCTGGTACGAAATTGCGAATCAACCAAACAGGACTATTCGTTATCCTTGAAGTAAGTATTCGATTCGGTATTCACAACTTTGTTTATAATTCAATTTTTACCTTTTTTAAGGAGTGCAAAAGGCTTCATGCATATGCGGATACAACGAAACGATTCAGGCCAGTATATCCTTGGACAGTTTAGTCGACCGTTTGAATCCATCCCGGAAATGATTCGACATTTTTGTCTGAATCGGTTGCCAGTTCGAGGAGCTGAACACATGTGCCTCTTGGATCCAGTCATAGCTCAGCTTCTCTAAGTTTCGGGTCTGAGAATAAGGACAATATCGTTCAACATCTTTCGATTGTATTGGAATAAAGCCAGTAGAACTTTTAGGATTTTCATTGAATTAAAGGAGTAGAAGTAGTGTGATTTGTAGGAGTAATCACAACATCTTAAGTGATCCTACATTTTCAATTTATTTATTTTTTTGTCTAATTGTTCTAGTCCAATTGGTCGCGATAGAAATGTATACAAAGAAATATACAAAATTTATCAGCTGTAGTTCCATCTACAAAACATATAAAACGCATTCTGACAATACTTCCATTAAATTATTACAAAAACAAAAATATTATTATTACAAAAATTATAAAAAATAAAAAACAAAATGCTTTTAAAGCTCTCCAAGAGAATTTTATTCTAGTTTCCACGTAGCAATTTAAGTGTATAAAAAAAACCTAAACAAATTCTATATGAAATCGGAAAATTGTAATAAGTAAAAGCTTACAATAATTACAACTTGGAAAAATACTTAAAGAAATAAAAACTTAATAGCAAGGCACAAAAAAAATCCTTTAAATAAACGGTGCAATGAAAAAAAAAACATGTAATATTAGAAAATTACAAACAAGTAATTTAAAAATAAGAATAATAGGAACTATACCTAACTAACAGATGAGTAAGATCAAACCAAGTTTATATTTTTATTCAATCATAAAAACAGAAATAATTTCTTATTATAATTATATGCGCTGTTTATGTAAAATTCAATAAATACTTATAATAAACAGTAAAATCACAGATCCTATTCTAATATTACTTGAAAAATTACATTATACTTTTGAGTAACGAAAAATTATACACATCATTATTTAAGTATTATTACGAAATAATTCTTACATTATATTCTTCTAACTATAAATTTAAAAGTGCACGTAAAATCGTAGATAATTACGGAAATACTTTATTGTTAAGTAATAGTAAAGTAAAACTGTTCTTAAAATGTAGTTTAGGGATGCAAAGTTGTAAGATCGCCTCGACAACAAATTGTTGTGCAATCCAACAACTAAATACTATTGTTTCATCCTTGCAATTAACAGAGTTTGTCTGACGAATAACAACTGAGATCAATCATCTACAACCCAATACCCAAACCAAACTGGAGCATGGTTTAATTTTGATACCAGAAAAAAAGACAGATGGCAGGCACTTGTCGAGGAGAACGAAATTAACGATTCAGGGAGACACAAAGGGTAAATTGTAGCAATCTTTCCTTGTTCGGAAACTATAGAGGAAATATTATTCCAATGGACACAGTTAAATATTGGTAACTGAATAACCTGAAGGATCATAGGAAGACTAAGTAAATATATCTGATATTATCAAATTAATTTAAAAGCAACCTGCCACGACGAATTTCATAAATAGATTACCCAAAAATGGACTGATGACCATCTTGCTTCTTTTAAAAGTGGAAAAAGTTGCACATCTAAAATTTACATATCCTTGAAATGATTGAATCGACCCTTAGAAAGACGTGTAAGTGAACAAAACTTATACCCGGTACATAGTATACGTTTTTAACGTGTTTAATTAGGTGAAATGAACGTGTTCAAAAAGTAGTGTTTAGACTAGTTCAGTCGTTTAATTTCGACACAGCTTGACGTGATTAGTTTTGACTAATAATAATTCCGTTGAGTTTCATTTACAAATTTATGCCTTTGTTCCTTCCCCAATGATGAAGATCGTCCAAATTTCGGAACCATACCTCAAACAGCTGCTCCTCTTTGATCACCGAGTAGCGTTTTTCCTATTTTCCAAAATGGATGATGTTTCTTTGCAGTCAAAATAATTAATTGTGTTTATTGTTTGCAACATTCTTTCAAAGTTTGATCCTTGGCAAACATAGACCAATAATAGAGATAAAAAAAAACCCTATTTTAGTTAAGTTTAAATTTTAACAACAAATCGCTGAATGAGAACACGCTCCTAAAACTACTATTAAACTGCCATGGTATCAAATATTTGACCAAAAAATTCTGTCAAAATTGACCTTGTGCACAACAAATAAAATAATGTGGCAAACAAAAATTTGACGATTACACTGTCTGAGGGATGTCAAATATTTGTCAGCGGGAATAGTCAAATATTGAAAATTACACAAAATGGATTTCAACGTAAGTAAAAAACTCGAACTACTGTGTTTCATTCATCAAAATTGAATCGAAGAAATATTTAACGGTTTAACAACTGTATATTCAAATAAACGACTAAGAGAAGATGCGACGAAAAATGATAGACATGAGTTTCACATGCTATAGTCAGTCATAGTCAGTCCGTAAGTCTAATGGTGAACAAGTTATATAACCGGTAATAAATACGGTTATAGGACAAAGACAGTATTAGTCTGAACTAGCACTTGCGAAGGATGGGCTCTTATGTTTTTCCGTATGCAATCAACGAAGAATATGTGTTGGTAAGCTCCTAATATGTATGTGGATGCCCGCCTTTTAATTGAACCTAACTGTCCCACATTGGGCGCTTTTTTCATAAAGTAGGAGAAGCTCCTAGACACTAAGCCAAGGGTATTTCAATTTCATGAAGAAGTTGAATCAGGGCTTGGGGAGATGGAATGAGTTACTACAAAATTAATGTTACAAGAAGCACAAGACTGAGCTCATAAATTAAGACCTATTCAAGAAAAAGTGGCAGCTTTTGGACTTCATAAGCTAAGACCCAGCCAAAAACGTCTTTTAATGTGTGATAGAATAAATTAAAGGTGCTGGCAGCGTCTTACCAAATCCACAAACAAATTTTCCTAAACACTGGTACACTTGTCTGAAGGACTACATAAAATTTCCTGACAAAAAAACGAAGTAGGTAGTTTCCGTTAATAGGGACGTTTAGTCTGGTAGCTTCGCTGGATTCGCTAGATAACTAGTCTAGTCTACTAATCTAGTAGGGTTCGAATCCGTGGTGATACTAGAACCAATAATAATGACTTAGAAGAGCCTTTAAATTGCCCAAGCGGGATCGACGAGCTTAAAAACAAGAGAAGTTCGGTAGCCCAAAAAAAAATTTACTGCTAGACTAGCAGGCCCACATACAACGCAAACCATGTATTATGGATTATGGATCCTTTCATTATGAACAGATTGAGTTCAGTTAATCAATTTTTGATTACTAGCGAAAGTTCTTACATGTTTGTCCACCGCCGATTCTTGTACCACGCCATGCCGTGCTTATGTACTACATGTGTCGAGCCGAAAGCTTTCCGAGATATTGGGAGCGTGTGCAGAAAATTCGGAAAATGTTCAGAGCAATCCGAAAAGGGGATAAGTGTTCGAAAAAATTTCGTACTTTGTACTTTTTTCACTCAATTGCATGGCCGCATGTTTGTCTCCGCTTTCCAGTTCGGTATTGGGAAGTTGTTGTTTTTCCCACTAGAAACTAACCGATTTGGCAGGGTAGCATGTAACAATATGAAGTGATATTATAGATTTATAGTTTAGAAAGGATATCGATGTTAAAAGAAATTTAATGTGCAATTGTCTTATTATTTTTATTATCTAATGTGCAATATATATTTATTACGTAGATCAACAATAATTTATTACAAATATATCATTCCAATTTTGAGTAATTGGTATTGAGCTGCCAAAGTATTGTAACTTATAGAAACAATAAGCAAGTGAATGTTAGATACAACGAATACGAATATGGGAGCCATTAGATACGTTTTTAAAACTATTTAGGACCATTCGAAGAACTTATTCTATGAAATCGGTTAATTCTGTCGGAAGCTTATCTAAAGGTCCCCATAACCTCTTCGTTAGGATATTAGAAATTGTCCTAGACAACAAGTTATTATGTCAATAGTCTTCTGTGGAATAGCTCAAACATCTTAGCTTTCTTCTAAGTGGTTCATTTGAAAGAACCCCGTATAGTTTCAACCTGGCATGTACCTACAGAAATTCAAAACAACTTCACTTCTTAGAAAAACAAGACTAACAAAACCAAAAAATTATTAGTTACAACAAAACTAAGCCGAATAAAATATGTATAAACAAATACCGATAAAAGATACAATGCCAGAACAATGCAAAAGTAAATTTAAAAAAATAACCAAAGATACCTTAACTAAGTAGTAGGTGATTTTAACGGTTAATTAGTCATAGAGATTTTAATTTTTATTACTCTCTCCCATACGGAGCAAACAATAAAATTCTTTCTCTAAAAATAAAAAATTAAATTATTGTAAAAAATTCATTAAAACAACAAGCGGACACAGTCAATATATTTAGGAAATAATAAAAAATTTCTCCTTAAGTTTCAACTAGTCGTGTAGGTTTCATGTAAATAGAGCTGAATGAAAAATTTAATAAAAATAAGAATCGAGTGAATTTTATTAATAAATAATTATTACAACCAAATTATTATTTAAAAACAAATAATAAGTTAAAGCATAAAAAAACGGTGATTAAAAACAGAAGAAATTAAATGGAAAAATTCAAAAATTGAATTAAACAAAATAAAAACAACATTATTCAAGTCATTCCTATGTAGTAGTATTGATGAAATAATAAATAAATAAAAAATGTAATAACAACAAAATTATTATAATGGTATACAAAAGTATAATACAAAATTCCTATTATTGAAAAAAAAAAATGGTTTTAATTTGCATCAGCTATTTTCCAGGAGGTTCGTTTTTGGAAAGACTTAATGGTGATTTCTTTTCTAAAAAAAAATGTGACCTGTAAAGATGCAAAATTATTGCAGTTCTGCCCTCTTTTTTGACAGTTCCGTCCGACAGGTCAATTTACAATAGAACGCTTCAGGCCAAAAAGCTATTATGAAAATTTAAATATATTTACACTACACTCCGTATGATTTCTAATTACCGTATGACCCGTTGGACAGTTTAATTTATGCAATTAAATCGTTTGCCGCTGTTGTCGTAGGATATTTTTTTCTTATTTTCATCGTTTCTTACGCACATTTGAGGTTAAAGGAGTTGCACCGCCGAAGTTTTCGGGGCAAGAAATGCGTGTTTTCAGGTCAATTTTAGCCACGGACTCAAACCCCTTTTTCTAGCAGGTCAAAAAAAATTTGAGAATAGAACAGCGGAACTGCTAGAACAAAAATTGAGGGCAGAAACGGGTCACCTTTTTTTGCAGAAAAGAAATCACCATGAGTTGCACCGCCGAAATTTTTGGGGCAAGAAATGCGAGTTTTCAGGGCAATTTTAACCACAGACTCAAACCCCTTTTTCTAGCAGGTCAATTTTTTTCCACAATAGAACGGCGGAACTGCTAGAAAAAAATTGAGGGCCGAAACGGGTCACATTTTTTTTCCAGAAAAGAAAGGATATTCAGGAAGCCCATCTACCTTTATTTTCCTGTATGATGATGTTGCATTCTGTGTCTTTGCAGAGATTGGTTTTGAGCTTGTATATCCACTTTTTCGGTATTTTACTATTGCGTATGCGTTTCTCGTTTCATATCCTCGTTCATTTTTTGTACCTTATCTTTTTTTGCCTGCAGAGCTTTTTTGCATATCGCCTAAGCTCGTCTTCTATCTTTTTCGGCTCATGTTGGTCGTATAGAAACAATTTTGAAAGCAACCTTCTTTCAGTAAGTAGATAAGGAAAGGAGATTAGCATAAAGTAGAATTTTAAATTCGGTTCCAGTATTATCTTCGTCTCTTATCAAGGTCTGCGTTAAAATTTTTAATTTTCCAACAGAAATAGTAGGATTCGAATATTAGATCGATATATATTTTCCATATTATTAACATTTAGTGCTAAGGCTAACTTATAATTAATCAGTGCTCAGACTTTCGTCTCTACATTAAATGTTATCACATTATAGCACGGAGGCTGGTGTCTCTAATAATGATTGTGTATTTCTGAAAGAAAATGGAGCAAAACCTAAACTAACTAAACTAACTTAAGTCTACTTAACTAGTACATCAAAACTTAACATAGAGTTCTTGCTATGATTGAAGCGAAGAGAGGATCAAAGGTTTTACCGCGGCTGTACAACGAAGCAAGAAACGCTGTTTTAATGTTTGTACGGTATCGAAAACCAAAGCCATGCTCGCATTTTCGTGTAGCAATCGCGTAGAGTAGTCCCACGGTTTATTAAGTATAATCTTCAAGCATTTGTTTTGCACAATTTGAAGAGACCTCTTGTGAAGATTGGCACAACTCCAAGTAGGAGCGCCATAGAGCAGCATTGGCTGCATTACGATTTTGTATGTTTGCAACGTATTTTCCAGGGACAGGTGCGAATATTGCGCCAAAGTATGTGATATGTGTCACTATACAATTCTGCTAACCGTAACGATTCCAAGATTTCTTTTCAATAGCCATATGACCACAGGTGGTCCATCTGGAGAGGGTCTTGCCAATTGCCCATTGGACATCCGAATTAGCCGTGAACGTTATGAATGTACTTTATTAAACACATCCGTCCTATCAAATGGGAGGGAATTTTAAACCGCTTACTTTGAAGCTTAATCAATTATCTGGGTATCATCAGAGCCTTCAACTCTTCACCTTAGCCCGCTAGATTCTGCAAAGATCTTTCTTCTTAAGTCACCACCCACCAGAACCTCAAGTATTATTAAAAAAAAATCTACATTGTTTCGTAGTTTTATAGCCGTACTTCTTTTTTTAGGAAGAATCACTGAGTGTCTGTTTAAACGACAGTCTATTGCCCGTCAAATTGAATTCGATATAACTCTTATTCCAGTTAGCTGTTGAACTCATGAAATAATAAAAACAATTTCAAATAAATTATAAAGAAATTTATTAACTTTCTCTTAAAACAAAACCTTCAACCATTCCGCAACGCCTTCCGTTCGTAGAATCTCTGCAGTGCAGCATCGAAAGCCTCGCCGACCGTTCGCTTCTTCCAAATATCCTTCTTCACTTTCTTCTCCTTCTTGAGCTCGGCTTTCTCTTCGCTATTCTTTTCGATCTTTACATCTTCGGCTTTGACCACAATCGGCGGTTGCTGCTCGACAGAATTCACTGCAGCGGGACCTTCAACGGGCTTTTCATCGACTGGTTCTTGCTTTATCACAACCTCGACCTTGTTCGGCGTCGATTTCTTCTTGTTCTTCGTTTTGTCGACTTTTTTCTTTTTGGGCGCAACCCCTTTTTCGTTATCCTCATCGCTTGACGAAGATGACGACGACGAGTCAATACTGAAATCAGAATCGGCATCCAGGTTCGATTGCAGATGGGCCTTCCGAGCCGAAGAACCCTTGCGCTCTGGCGTGGAATTGTTTCCGTCTTCGGAAGCTTTGCGCTTGCGGTAGACTCGCGGTTTACTGGCCGATTTAACTTGTACTTCGCCGGACGACGATTCGCTATCTGGTTCCGGTTCGATTGGTTTCGGTTTAGCCGACTTGGGTTTTTCCGTTACTTTCTCGGCCGGCTTTTCCTCTTTGGTTTTCAGCTTCTGTTCGTAAATGTGCCGATAGAAGCCGCCCAGATCCTGTTGTTTGGTCACGTCGCCGATTGCTTCGAGGTAGTCCTCACGTTTTTCACGCTCCTCGGCCGCCTTTAGTTCCTCGAGTTTTTTGCGATACGCGCTGGTCACGAACGATTCCTTGTCGGCGAATTCTTCGCCCTCTTCTTCGCGTTCCTTTTGAACGATTCGCTCCTGTCTGCGCTCGTTCTCGATCTTACGACGTTCCGCGTATTCGAGCAAGCGACCTATGTACTTGGGTTTTTTCACTTCGTCGCTTTTCGACTTCTTTTCCTCGTCGCGTTTCGTCTCGATGTCATCGTAGAGTTCGTCGTATTGAAAAACAGTCGGGTCTTCTTTCAGGGCCTTTTCTTGGATGCGACGAGCCTGCGGAAGTGAAGGAAGTATGTTTCAAGTGTTTGCGGTACGTGGTATTTTAGGGGAAAAACTTACCAGACGCTTCTCGGTCGCTCCGGGACCGATTGCGGTCTTTTTCTTCAGGCCGGGATCATCCGAGTCGCTATCGCTGCCAAACACTGAAGGTTTCGAGAAATTCGCTTTCGGTGCCGCAACCGAACTTCCCGCTTTGCTTGCAGGTAAAATCAAACCAAATCTGTAAATAACCGAAATGTAATTGACTTCAAGGCGGAGAAACAAACCGACTTACTTTTTTGACATCTTTGACTGTGCTGTGTTTTGATTGTTGTTTTTAAGGTTGGAAGTTACTTAAGTTCCACGTTCCACACAAAACTGTCAAACTGAAATGCCAAGCTTCGCACCGATGACACAAACCTTTTCTGAATAAAGGCAAAAATCACAGCCGCTGTAAAATGCAAACTGATTTATTTGAATTTGAAAATGGCGTTAAAAGGTCTCGTTGACATCAGTTACGAAATTCGGAATTATTTAAAGAATTGTATACACCGACTACTCAAAGTAATAGAAACAGTTTTGAAAAGCACAAGTCGAACTAAACATGCAACTGGTTTGACGAACCGCTAGATACTGGAATTCGGTGCTGACTGAATGCTGTTAAATAAGATGTGAACATTTAAAAATTAATTGGCAACCTTCAGCCAGATTCCAGAGTGCATGAAGTTATATAGAAGGTATAGTTTTGCATGAAGGGATTAAGTCAATTATTATTATTGAATTGATTCCTCCTAAAATTGGCAATTTATTTTAAATTGAATTTTAGACAGTTGTTTTAACCTGTGTTCCAAAGGACATGGGAATATTGAGATTAACAAGAAAGACTCGGTTAAAACCAATCATAAAACGCTCGAAAATTTGTAAGAATCTGTTTATGGAAACAATTGGGTACCTGGTGCGTTGTTGTTGGTATTAAATTGCCAAGAACAAACCCCTTTTGCCAGGTATAGTATAAGCTTTTCTGTACATTACCTGTTTATGGTCAACGCAGCCCTTAACGCGTCTAGCCTAAACATACATGTAGGAGCAAGAGAGAGAGAAATAGGCAGATCACGGTGAAAAACACATTTGGACGAGGAAAAAGAATCAGTCGTTGATCAGTCGTTACAGAACGAATAACTAAAGTGAACATACAGAACGAATAAATACAGTGAATTAACAGAAACCCGAGTTTGACTTAACCCCGACAACCCGATCCCACATTTTGGGAGCTCAACACAAAAACAAAAGAAAGAACAATTAAAAAACGCAGCGCGCATAGCGAAAACATAAATCAAAAAAGAACACGCGGGTCGCGCTCGACACATAACAGTAACGGGACGGAAGAAAAATTTTTTTTTTAGCCAACTCGTGCGTCATATCTCGCTGTAAAAGACATAAAAAAAAAAAAAAAAAAAACGCTTGAGAAAAATCCGAACACTAATAGTGAAAACAAGATCGCATTTCGTAGCATAAATCGTTTTTTTTTCCAGTGCATGTTCAAATTAATCGCCCGATGAGCAGTACAAGTGTCACAGCGAATGAGAAAAGTGCGGTTAAAGATAGGGAACAGAAAAAAATTAACAAACTCAGTACGGAGCGGATGCGCAAAATCCTGCTCAGAAAAGGATTATCAGGCGACGGGAATCGAAGTTCACACAGGAGACGTCTTCGTGATTCGGAACTTACGAAATCAAATGCGGATTCGGACGACTCAGACAAAAACTCTTCACCGGATTTAACCTCAACAAAGATATCATTTAAAGACAAAAGCATGTCTACGTTCACATTTTCAGACGTGCAGACGTCTCTAAGAAAATTCTCGGGAGATGAATCATATGACTCAGCAGAACAGTGGGTGAATGATTTCGAGGAGTTAGCCGGCATAGTTAACTGGACGGATCTACAGAAGCTGGTGTACGCGAAACAATTTCTGTGCGGAACAGCGGAAATACTGGGAAAACACAAAGTTTACAAAAGCTGGTCAGATCTAAAACATGAGTTACTCGATGCGTTTGAGTTGAAGATCAATAGCGCGGAGGTACATAGAGCACTGGCTTCGTCGACAAAAAATGTAAACGAGAGTTTCCTGGCATATTTTCTCCGAATTACCAGTCTGGGTTCGCGCGGATCGGTAGATGACTCTTCAGTCATAGAATATATGATAAATGGTATTACGGATAAGGCAGAAAACAAGGTCCTTCTCTATGGTGCTTCAACCTTGGTCGAATTCAAAGAGAAGCTACGACTGTACGAGCAATTTAGGCGAAATACTGCCGATTCACAAAAAACAACAGAGAAAACGGTAAACTCAAGTTCGAACAAACCACACAAACAAGGCCGAGCAAAAGTAAATTGTGTTTATTGCAAAAAACCGGGCCATTCTGAGGACGTATGCCGTCAGAAAAATTATACGTGCTTTAACTGCGGGAAAAAGGGACACAAGTCGGTGGATTGCAGGGTAACGAGTGAAATGCCGTCAACGACGCATACACAACTTTCAGCGAACAGTGTACCCTTTCGCCCTGCACCAAAGGAAACAATGGTATGCGAGAACAGCGAATCGGTACCATCAATGTACAAAAAAGTAAATATACAGTCAACCAGATCGGAAGCGTTGCTAGATACGGGAAGCAGCTTAAATCTGGTAAGAGAAGACCTTTTCAACAGATTGGAAAGGAAACCGACAGTAACGAAATCAGTGGTAACTCTGATTGGACTTGGAAAGCAGAAAATATACACAAAAGGATTTGGTAAATTCGAAATCATCATCGACGAACAGCATTTCGACGTGGTGGCACACTTGGTGGGCAACAACGACCTGCCAATGGAGCTCGTACTGGGAACAGAACTTCTGCGACAGGCTAAACTGACAATTTCAGAGACACAGGTACAAATCAAGAAGGAGGAACCGGAAACAGGATTTGAACAGCAGATGTTAGCAATACAGGTCGACCAAAACAGCGGCGAAGAATCAGATGAAGTGCAGGAATTGATACAACAGTACAAACCGAACCCTAATCCGGTCAGCAATGTACAAACAACCATAGTACTGTTAGACGATGAACCAGTGGTACAGCAACCGCGACGTCTGGACCCAGTCGAGAAGAAAAAAGTGGAGCAGCAAGTGGAGGAGTGGCTAACTCAAGGTATAATTTCTCCTAGTAAATCTAATTACATGAGTCCAATCGTTTTAGCGAAAAAGAAGGACGGTGCCATACGTTTATGCATGGACTACAGGAGATTGAATAGCAAAATTCTAAAAGAACGGTTTCCGATACCAAATATGGAGGAGCAGCTGGACTCGTTGCAAGCAGCGAAAGTCTATACAACACTGGACCTTAAGAACGGTTTTTTCCACGTGCCGATGGATACGGATTCCAAAAAATATACCGTGTTTGGGTGTCATCTCGGCGTGTTTGAATTCAACCGTACTCCGTTCGGTTTGTGCAACTCCCCGTGCTCATTCCAGAGATATATAAATGATGTCTTCAGGAATCTTATTTTGCAAAATGTAGTTATTCTGTACATGGATGACATAATAATCCCGACGGCCGACGAACAACAGGGTCTAGTCCAGTTAAAAAGGGTACTGCAAGTAGCAGCATCCAGTGGCCTAGAAATGAATTGGAAGAAATGCCAGTTTCTACAGAGAAAAGTCGAGTTTCTGGGATATATCATCGAAGCAGGTACTATCAAAATTTCAGAGCAAAAAACAGCGGCGGTTGTTAATTTCCCGGAGCCAACCACAACAAGAAAACTGCAAAGCTTTTTGGGATTAAGTGGCTACTTTCGCAAGTTTATTAAAAACTATAGCTACATATCTCATCCTCTTACGGAATTACTTAAAAAGGACAAAAAATTCGAATTCGGAGAAAAGGAAAGAGCAGCGTTTCAAACTTTAAAAAACGCTTTATCGAATCAACCAATACTACACCTATTTAATTATTCCTTGCCGACAGAAGTCCATACAGATGCCAGCCAGGAAGGAATAGGAGCAATCTTATTACAAAAATCACCGGCGGACGATAACTGGCACCCAGTACACTATTTCAGTCGCAAAACAGCAGGATCGGAGAAAAATTATACTAGCTATATGCTGGAGGCCTTAGCAGTAATAACAGCACTTAAAAAGTTTCGGCCCTATCTCCTAAATATCTCATTTACGATAGTAACCGATTGTAAGGCATTCAAGCAAACGATGTCTAAGCAAGAAATATCGCCGATGATAGCACGATGGGCTATTCTTCTACAGGATTTCAACTATTTCGAGCAGGTGAGAGGCTAAAACATGTCGATGCTCTAAGCAGATCACCAGTCATGGTTTCGACAACACTTTCTTCGTGGATCAGACAGGTGCAGGAAACAGATCCAGCAATACAAAAAATTCGACAAAATCAGCAAGATTCGTCAACAGAGTACGTAACAACTAACGGTGTCCTATACAGATGTAAAGATGGACGGTATCTAATAGTAACGCCAGATAAAATAGCAGGCCAACTTATACGACAATTACATGAATCGAACGGACACTTCGCAGCACGGAAGTTAATGTCAATCATTAAACAGGAATATGATATCAGAAACTTGGAGTCAAAAATTGAAGATTGCTGCAAAAACTGCGTAGTTTGTCTTTTGTCGGATAGGAAACGCGGAAGGAAAGAGGGTTTTTTGCATCCAATACCAAAGGATGATGGTCCACTACAAACGTTTCATCTAGACCATATGGGACCAATGACAGCAACGGATAAAAACTATAAATACGTATTTGCAGTTATCGATGGCTTCACAAAATTCTGCTGGCTGTACGCTACGAAGTCAACGGCCACATCGGAAGTTTTAAAAAACTTAATGGTACAACAGCAAACTTTCGGGAACCCTGCTAGATTTGTCACCGACAAAGGAGCGGCTTTCACATCTACCAACTTTAAAAATTTTTGTTCGGAAAACAACATAACCCACGTCCAGATAACAACAGGCGTACCACGTGGAAATGGACAGGTGGAAAGACTGAATCAAATCATAATATCAGTGCTAACAAAATTGGGACATCAGGATACTAAGAAATGGTATCAACATCTACCAAGAGTACAAACAGTAATAAACTGTACGTATCAAAGGTCAATAGACAGAAGCCCATTCGCAGTTATGTTTGGAATTCCGATGAAGCGCAAGGAAGATACAAGTTTGCTAGATCTTTTGAATGAAGAGTTGATAAACGCCTTCGACGATCAACGAGATGAAATACGACAGCTGGCGAAAAAGCAGATCAACAGAATTCAACTGGAAAATCGTACAGAATACAACAGAAAAGCTAAACCTTCGCATCAATATAAGATCGGCGACCTTGTAATGATCAAGAGAACGCAGTTCGGCTCGGGACTTAAACTGAAAGGACAGTTCCTGGGACCGTATAAAGTTACGTGTGTACAGTCAAAGGACAGATATCTCGTCGAAAAACAGAACGACGGAGAAGGCCCTCGGAGAACATCATCTTCGGCAGACAACCTAAAACTCTGGATACCATATTCATCCGGGGCGGATGAACTGCAGGACGGCCGAATGTAGGAGCAAGCGAGAGAGAAATAGGCAGATCACGGTGAAAAACACATTTGGACGAGGAAAAAGAATCAGTCGTTGATCAGTCGTTACAGAACGAATAACTAAAGTGAACATACAGAACGAATAAATACAGTGAATTAACAGAAACCCGAGTTTGACTTAACCCCGACAACCCGATCCCACATACATACATACCCTTATTTCGAAGATCGAAGGAAGATACCTGATGGTCGTTAGGCCATAATCTTTTAGTTCTCGAACCAAGAGTTTCGGGTGCGTGAGCTTATAAAAGGGAGGAATTCCTTTGTCTTGTGCTGTTTTTGAAATTTTGATTAAACATTTGCAAAACAATTTCGCTTTTCACCCGAATTTTTATGTTTTCAAGAGAGTAATAGAATTAACCGATTTTGGTTTCAGGACAAGCAAAGAGGACCAAGCCTTTTGGGGGCTCAATTTTTATTGATGTTGTATTACTTTGTTATTTCAATAATAAAGTATTTTTCAGTTATTTAGTTATTAGTCATTTTTATTCATGATAAAAATAACCAAAACCAACCTACATATATGAAATAGGAGCTACGAAGCAACCTACAATCATTAAACTGATAATGTTCAGGCACTTTGATATTTTGTACTAGCCATAAAAATTGTGGATATTTTCCTATGACGAAGGGCGCCAAATATCTAAAGGACGGCTCTGCCACTCGCCATCTCGTTTGCCTTCTAGCAACAACTGGGCATTCACACAAGATGTGAGTGATATTCTCTACAGCATACAGATCATGACTGTAGCTACACACGTCCGTTTCAGGTGCCCCTAACCACAAGGCATGTTTCCTCAGCATACAGTAATTTACCTCTACCCTTAATTAACATATTCCCAGTTTGTTGACTATCCAGATCTGGACACAACGCCCTAGAAACCCTGAGGCTGATCAGCCACACCCAGCTAAAGTTGTCCTCCTCTTTACAACTTACATCTTCTTGGATACAAATTGTTTCTGTCCTATGCATCGAGTGTCACTCGAATCCTTAGTGGTTAAACTAGTTCACTGTAGGTATGCCATGATGTCAAACATTTGACGGAACGTTCAGTCAAATTTGTCTGCCCTATGCAACGAGAGTCACTCAAATCTTTAGCCGCTAAGCTAGTTGATGTCAAATATTTGACGGAACGTTCAGTCAAATTTTTACGTCCTATGCAACAAACGTCACTCAAATCTTTAACCGTTAAGCTTGTACACTGTATGCTCTGATGTCAAATATTTGACGGAACGTTAAGTCAATTTTTTTTGTGAAAAAACAAGCAAACGAAAATTTGACGACTAACCTATCTGACTGCATACATAGTGGATAGAAAGTGACTAGTTTCATTGCAATGCAACATGCAAGTTCAAATTTTTTTTAAAATTGAACTTATTTGCTCAGTGTTAAATCCTTTAGTAGTGGATCCTATTAAGCATTCCGAACTGTTCACTATTTATATTAATAATTTCAAAGCCTATAGCAACTGAAAAATTCTTATAAATAATTTATGTGTAGAGTGGGAATTGAACCCACGGCATCGCGATTACAAGCCTAGTACGCTACCAGTGGACTATACCCGGCCTTGAAATGAAATTCAGAAAGCAGTTTCTTGATAGTAGTAACGCCTTTGATTTGACAAATCGACAGAAGTTTCGTTACTGTAACACTTGACAATGCTTCGAAGTTATGCATTACACATTCACTTAAAGTTTTACAGGATACACGGTCGCCATTTCGAACGAAAATCACTCGCTTTCACAGTAGTAAAATTGATCCCGTGTACAGGCCCTACTGCAATTATATACTGCATGTGTATACCCAAGAGATTCCAAGAACATGAGTGTGGAGCATTCAATATACTAATTTGGTATTGGTAAATTCTGATTTTGTCTGAAAATTTGGCTTTGATAAGTGATCCAGATTACCAGGGTATGCATGGGACAATAAGTTTAAGTCACTTCTTCTCGAGAAAGGCTGCATCTATGTTGTCTTCTGTGCAGTGCTGCCGTATTTGCAAGCCTAAAAAAACGTACCATATGATAAAAAAAAAAATAGTACCAAGGGAAAGTTCATCCTACAATTCACTATAATGTTAAATTTTATCATTCAAACATAGAAGTGTTCTATACACACTACATATGGTATTTAGGCGCCCGAAAATTGCTCATTTTATGTTACATGATTTTTTTTTTATGGTGATAAAATAATCGCATTATTTTAAAATTTTGACATGATATTATTACAACCTTCAAAGGTGTTTTTTTTACAAAACAAAATGGTGGCGTTATGGGATATTCTTTTAAGCGTTCTTTGTGTGATATCGTAAACTGCTCCATTTGTCATAATTTTTCTGTTAACCTTAAACTGAAAAAAAATCTTTTTGGAATACAGATGAATGAGAAGGATATAACCTAAACAATTATATATACAATGATATACCTAAACAATTATAAAAAAATATAAAACAAAAAAGATATGAGTCTTTTTAGTCGAATGTTAATTTTTCGAATATTTTTGTTACAGTTTTTACCCCAATTTACACGATATCCTCAAAGTTTTAGGTACAATCCTTCCGATATTTAAATAGACAGAAAGTTCCCAATTAACCAAATCGATCCATAACCTTTTGAGCTACTATAGGATCAGTTTTGGAAGACCCGGTTTTGAGATAATCGCGTTTAAAGTTTCAATACGAGAAAACTACTAGTTTTAGTGACTTACCGAATCATCGATTCCAGGCGCATATGAGAAACCTTCAACTTCTAACTCATCACACTGTAACTTGTATTCTCCTCGCATATATCTGTAAATTCATTCCCTTGATAATATCCTTTCTTAAAACATTTTCCAGCTATATTACCTCGCGTTCCTTTAGAATAGATTGACAAAAATGTTTCATTATAATTTTTTATTTCGACATTATAGTTGAAAAATTGTACATTTTGCGTACGATGAAGGGTTCTCATCATACATCGTACATAAGGCTGAAAAATTGTACATGTACGATGAAAATCGTACGGCTGGTAGCACTGCTTCTGTGATGGGTTTACCTATTCAGATTTTGTTTTTTTTGGATTTATCTGCTAGTTTCACAGCCATTCTTTTTTACCCTCCGTCATATTTCGTTCCATGATGGTCTAAAAAGTTCATGAAATGCTCCAAGTAGGCAATCAGTTCAGGATTAACTTCTAAGTAATGTGCGAATCTGCTTAAGGGGCTAGGCTAGTCTAGAGCCCTCAAAAAAGGCCTAACTTTGACAATTTATTCTGGGAGTAAGGAAAAAGGAATCGAATTTCTCTCTTTTAGGTGTTATTAAACATGTATTTGACTGTATACAAAAAATTTTATATTGACATTTTGATACAAAATGGCGGCTACTGGGACAATCTTCGGAATCACCTTTTTGAAGAGGGCCTCTACAGGCGACGGTGAGTCTAGGAACTCGGGCTATCTGAAGCAAAATAACAAACTGGATCTTAATCTACACAAGATTTGCTAGTAAGGCCTAGTACGGACCCAATGAAAATTTTCATTCGCAAATTTACTATATATCTCTCCCATCTACACAATGAAAAAATCGTTGTGTGGAATAATGTGGAGAAGTAAGCAGCTGATCTTTTGTTTGACTTTTACAATTGTCAAAGTGACGGTTTTTTGAAAATGTAGTATCATGGACATTAATATATGGGCCCTTTTTTAACATAAAAATTAAATTGAAATCACAAGAGCAATTTTAAAATAAAAGCACAACTCAAAATATCCACTTCCGACTTCAAAAATATCCACTTCCGACAAAACAAACTCTTTAGTCGGTTTGAAAAAACAAACTGACAAATAAATTCAAATGAATGACATAAGATGTCAAAATGTTCATCCCGGCAATGAAAAATTAAATAGCTGCACATTTAATTGGACGGAAAAATATGGTCTCCATGATTTTAGTGCCATCTGGTGGTGAACACTCGAACTGTCAAAACTTACGAAAATTTTCATTCGAACTCCGTACCGCACACAGAAACCCAACGCAAAAATTTGCAATGAAAATTTTCATCCGTCATTTTTACATGCATTTGGTATGGAAATGCAAATTTTCATCGAGGTCCGTACTAGGCTTAAAGTACGTACGTTTTTAGCTTAACATCAATTTTTCTCAAAATTAAAAACTACTTTTAAAAAAAAGTTCAATTTTTGACCGAAAAAATGAGCAGTAAATTGTTTATAAAAAAAAAGTTGCAATAATAAAAAAAAAAAATCTGCGCAACTTTATTAATTTTCCGGCAGAAGTTCGGAACGTGTTTAATTCGGAGATGCGGTGTATGTTACTATGTGACTGAAAACCTAACAAAAAGTTCGGGAAACGGTTAGAATAGAGTGTAACATATGAATTATATAATTGGGTCATATTCCGGGATGCGGTCTAGCTGTTGAAAAAAAAAAATTTAAAATAGGTGATTATTAAACAAGCCCGTGAAAGTGAAAAGATATTCGAAATCTGATCTGACCTGAGAGATATGGTGGAATTTATGAAAAAGTATACAACCACTTTACACCCCCTTCGGGGTCGAATTTCAAAAAATCTTGAAAACACATTCTAGGTATTCATATGAAGAATCCGTAGAATAAAAATGAATTCAATATATTGAAAGACCTTGTAAATATGACGAAAATCGTGAAAATATATGATTTTTTTTTTACTGATAATTATTTTTGCCCCCCTTTCTGAACGCCAATGAATATTCTAATTTTTTTTTTATCAGAACTACTTTTTTAGTTCATTTACATGTTCTCACCGAGTTTCAACTTTCTAGCATAAGCCGTTCAAAAGTTAGGACCCCCCCCCCCCCCCCGTACCATACTACCCCTAAAAAAAAAAGTTTTAATTACTTGCCTTTAACGGTATAGGAGATATAGATTTTAGAAAGTGTCGATCTCCACTTTTTTGCGTTTCGGACGCATTATTTCCCCCTCCACTCCCACACCCCCTCACCCAAATCATCAATTTTTTTGCAAATGGGTCCACTATCAAAGCTTTATAGAAATTCCAAGTTTCAGTCTCCTAACATAAGCGGTTGCTTAGATCTAGAAGCCTAAATTTTTCGTCTAAAACGCTTCCCCACCTTTCCCCTCACACCCTCACCCCTCAAAAAAATTTCACTTCAAGGGGTTCATCATGTCTATTCAGAAAAAAAATCAATTTAATAGCTCATAGGGTTTGGCAACTATAATTCCTCAAACGAGTTTGCGTACGGCGTACGGCACACAGACGGACTGAAATTTTGTTTTGCTTTTTTGGTGTTTATTAGTAATAAAACGTGTAAGAAAAAAATAGGTAGCAAATTTTTTTTTAAAAAAGATCGACAACAATAATTTATTATTAAAATAATAAAATAAAATCTTACGTAGTTTACTAGATAATGTTACTGTGAAGCTACAGTTAAAATTTCAAGTGGATACGTGCGATAGTCTCCGAGTACCATCGTCGCCCGATTAGAAAAATGCAGTTTCGAGAAAAACGCGTTTAAAGTTTTACGTTCTGAAAATTTTGTTATATGTACCTTTAGCTGACTGACCCACAAATACAGCATATTGATGAACTAGCACCTCCTAACGGCCTTTTTGGGAACCATTACGGCTATCAGGCCCCATTGGTACATTAGTGCAGAGGGTAAGAGTCATAAAAGGGGGAGAAAGGGAAGCGCGCCGCGGCAGGTATAAAATGCGCTCGTCGTCTTCGACACTACAGTGGATTAGACAGGGAAATTTTGTCTACTATTCAACCAATTGATTAAAGTTTTCAGGACCCTAAAGTGTACTTTAAGCCAAAAAAACAAAAAATCAATTTTTTGAAAATCCTAGACTGGCCTAACCCCTTAAGGCAACTAGGGTGACGGCTTTCGCGTTGAGTAGTCTTTAATTTGATATGATTAAGTTTGGATTAAAAATAAAGGCTCGCTGTGTTACTGAAATAGTTCACTGTACTCCTTTAGATTGCTTCCACACAAGATTCCTTAAATTAGGTGGGTGTATTGAAATTTTTCCACACTGTAATTTTAGATCTCAAATCAATTTCTTCGAATAACTACGAAACAGAACTCCTAAGAAAAATAGTGCTTTCACGTACAGTGGACTATTTTTAGGATTTTTTATGATAAATCTCTCCGGGTGAGGTGCTATAAATGAGTTCGTGGGAAGGTTATTTCGTGTCTTTTTTAATATTTATTTTTAGAGGGGCGAGGACAGGACGTCAAGAGTACACAGTCCTAACAGCATCATCAATGGATCCTAATCCGGGTCTAGTTAAAATTTATCGTATCTTATAGAAACAGTGCCCGGAACCCGCTATTCAATAGCTTCATATCTCACCAAAAACGAACCCAATTTCATCAACGCTTATATTGGCCATAGCCATGTTTGTTAATAGAGTCCTGCATAGCTTCTCGCTGAATCACTTCCTCTATAGGCTGGGTGGCACGGAGCAAGCAAGGACATCAGTTTTAATTTCTCAACGTCCCACATATATCCCGGGGGCAACATATAAGGCCCGTCCATTTCAGGTGGAGGGTGGGTAGTTCTAGAATAGAGGGCGAGTAATGAGCAGTCACCAGCAATACAAAAGCCAACAAGGTTGTAATTGAAATTGAAAACTTCCTCGGACCGAACAAAAAGGGAAGATAACGACCAAAGTAATTTGCGGAAATCGTTCGTCCTTGCTGGTGCTGCTTTTCCAACGTTTTTTGAATAGCTGCTGGATTTTGCGATGGTAGGCTGGTTCACTCGACTCCGACTACGGTAACAGGACCAGAAACCAGATAGAGACGTGGATCATCTAGGCCCGTATTTTTTTCCTTTATGGCTTAAAGGTCTCCCACCAATTTTCTACTTGTCGTCATCGTTATGCTTTTCAAATCATTTTTCTTTTTTTTCACATTTTCCTTACAAAGAAAAGCCTTGGTTCTGTCGTATACAAAACCTAGAAGGTCCTTTTTCGTATCTTTTCATGTGGTGAAATTTCCTGCTATGCTCGGCAGCTATCAACATCGTGAATTATGTTGTCCTTCAGAGGATCGTGAATTAAGTGAATTTTAATGTTCATCCCATTGCATTGTATTGGCGTCGTATAATTCAAGAACTTTAAATAACTTCACTGAATCTAACAACTGTCTAGTATGTGCCGGAGTTCGATCAAAATCAAAGTGAAAATTGAGATGGGTTAAGAAGTGGTGAATCATGCCTGAGTTATATCAGCTAAATATTTTTTGCAGATAGAACTTAATCTGTTAAGAGTTTGTTGTTCTTTCCAGTGTCAGTGGAGTGAAGCTCCAATACGAAATCCCCGACTGTTGATTGACCGTAGTACTTGACGAATTTTTGGAAAGAACTTTCACTGGAGAGGCCAGTTTATCATAAGATTTTGTGTTGGACTAGGTCCGAAGGAGCTGTTTCGTCATCCGAATGCAGAAGACTCTTCAGAGGGTGTATTCTAGCCAACTTCCGAAACACCCTGACAGCTGGTGGAATTGCTGAGGCAAATTCTATATAGCCACATCGTAATCCAAGTTCATTTCCACGAATAATGTAATCGGGAACTCGCCGGACATCTACCTTATACTAAAGGCGGGACGTATATGGCTATGAAATGGTTGTAACCTTGGATAACCATATGGCTATGAATCTTGAAAATCTGTTGTTAAGTCCGGGGCCCAGTGGGTCCAACGCAAAACTTATTTTTACCAATACTTTTATGTTACTAGTTTTTCATGGTCATGCTACCATTGAAGCTATTAAATGTTAAGAGTTTGTTGTTCTTTCCAGTGTCAGTGGAGTGAAGCTCCAATACGAAATCCCCGACTGTTGATTGACCGTAGTACTTGACGAATTTTTGGAAAGAACTTTCACTGGAGAGGCCAGTTTATCATAAGATTTTGTGTTGGACTAGGTCCGAAGGAGCTGTTTCGTCATCCGAATGCAGAAGACTCTTCAGAGGGTGTATTCTAGCCAACTTCCGAAACACCCTGACAGCTGGTGGAATTGCTGAGGCAAATTCTATATAGCCACATCGTAATCCAAGTTCATTTCCACGAATAATGTAATCGGGAACTCGCCGGACAGAGTCTTCTGCATTCCGATGACGAAACAGCTCCTTCGGACCTAGTCCAACACAAAATCTTATGATAAACTGGCCTCTCCAGTGAAAGTTCTTTCCAAAAATTCGTCAAGTACTACGGTCAATCAACAGTCGGGGATTTCGTATTGGAGCTTCACTCCACTGACACTGGAAAGAACAACAAACTCTTAACATTTAATAGCTTCAATGGTAGCATGACCATGAAAAACTAGTAACATAAAAGTATTGGTAAAAATAAGTTTTGCGTTGGACCCACTGGGCCCCGGACTTAACAACAGATTTTCAAGATTCATAGCCATATGGTTATCCAAGGTTACAACCATTTCATAGCCATATACGTCCCGCCTTTAGTATAAGGTAGATGTCCGGCGAGTTCCCGATTACATTATTCGTGGAAATGAACTTGGATTACGATGTGGCTATATAGAATTTGCCTCAGCAATTCCACCAGCTGTCAGGGTGTTTCGGAAGTTGGCTAGAATACACCCTCTGAAGAGTCTTCTGCATTCGGATGACGAAACAGCTCCTTCGGACCTAGTCCAACACAAAATCTTATGATAAACTGGCCTCTCCAGTGAAAGTTCTTTCCAAAAATTCGTCAAGTACTACGGTCAATCAACAGTCGGGGATTTCGTATTGGAGCTTCACTCCACTGACACTGGAAAGAACAACAAACTCTTAACATTTAATAGCTTCAATGGTAGCATGACCATGAAAAACTAGTAACATAGAACTTAATCTGTTCTGCACGAACCACTAAAGTCGTACGTCCCACACTCATATATTGATCACATCACGATTACGAGATAAGGAAAGTAGTGAATCATGCCTGAATGGTATGTAGTTACATCGGTGAATTTCGTTGAACTGCCAGAGATGTCATCTCTATTTTTCCCGGTGGGGTGAAGGCATATTTTAAACTGGCAAGAGCCTTGCCTAATCAGCCGACTTACTTCCATAACCGAGAACTTAGATCAGTGAGCTTCAAAAAGGCTAGCTCCTCCCGATATTTCGAGGAATTGATAGCTGAGTCTAAGACTTTAACTCCATGAATACTCAAAGACTTGGAAGATGTCTTCCATCTCGTAGTAAAGATGAGACCTTCAAGGAGTTATGTGGTGGTTGTGATTATTCCAAAACGGAAAGAGCTCTGTGGATGGCTTGGTCTTCTGAAGGCGATATGTTTCAAAGAGCATCATCAGATAGGAACGTATCGGTTCCACTACAGTTTGAGTTCTTATATTGTCTTGACTTGGAATAGCTATCCGTGTTTAAGAAGATCACCTTGGAGGTCGTGTTTGGGGAAACTAAACGACAACGTTGTTGGGTCCAATTCGTCAGGACCGAAAAAATCGTCGCCATTTTCTTTTTGAGTTCAGTTTGAATCAGCTGGGGATGTATCCTTGATAAAAATTTTAGCAGTATGACATTTAGATTCTTCTAGTCTAATTACATTATAATATCATTACGGAGATCTTTATGATGTGCTGATCAGAGTAGAGTGTATCTACACATCACTGATTTTAGTTTACAAGCATAGCAAGCTATGCGTGATTGCTCCACTACTCGTAGTTCTGTTTATTTTCCTGCCATTTCCCTCACGTCCCTGCTCTTTTCTGCAGTTTCCCGTAGTTAACGTTATAATTATATAGCTTTACGCTATACGAATGGCTTGAAGCATTTTTTTCCTGCAGTTTCCTGTAGTTTATAGTAGTTTCCCGTAATTTGCGGTGTATTTAGTATCCCACTAAAAGAATGGCTTGTAATGATGTTACAACGAAATTTTCGTCGAATATTTCCGAATCACTGAAATGTTGAACTGTTAACCTAGTTGTTTCCAACTTCTCTTATTGAACGAACCAATTCAGATTTTTTTAAATTTTTTTCGCACGTCACTAACTACCTCCATCAAGCACCCAGCATTTTTTCAATTATGTAATTCGAAAAATCCGGCCAATAATGAAAATTTGATTCGGCAGAATACCACAGATGAGTAAAGTAGCTTATTAGTGCAGCCTTCATTAGTTCGTACCACTCCAGCCTTCCAGCACCAACAGCATGTTCGCCTAATTGCCAAAAAATTTACATTTCATTCAACATAAAATATTTTCGCGATTGTTCATTGAGCAGAGCGGCCAGAAATTAACTGACTGCACAATTGAATTTTTCGCACGGATAGCGCCCAATGCAGGGTAGAATAAGCATTACATGGCTTAAGTCCAGTAGTTCCTGTCTATATGTAGGTCCTGTACAGGAAGGAGTACAGGTAAATTTCATCCGTAACGGCCTAATTAAACGTGTGGGTCAGTATAGTGGAAAACGTGTCGTGAACGTATTTACACACGTCTATAAGCTAGTGCCGTAGAGTAGGAGGGCATCCAGAAGTACGGTGTCCGAAATTGAATGTGAAGTCGGACAGTAGCCGCATAGTGGAAAACAGGACAATGAAGTCCCGATGACAGGAATTAATTGCATTACTGTGTTATCAGATGTATGTTTATGTCGGACCCCGTATTCAGAGACAGTTAAGGATAAGTACTGCTGGCTAGTGTCCAATTTATTTTACAATAATGGACAGTGTAAGCAGTCCGAAAAGTTGATACGTACGTTGATTTCCATTCAAAAGTCTTGTTGTTTTATAGTTTTAACTTACATATGTCTTGTGCATTGCATTTACCTCTCATTGAGGTGAACTATTTCAATGCCACGCATTGGTTTGTTGACTTAATAATAAATTACAGCTCGCTTTTGTGCTAAGCTTAACATTGTGCGTATTTATTCCATTTTGTTACATGCCACCCTGGTAACTCGTCCAACTTGATCAGTTTCCTGTGAGAAAAACAATAACCTCCCAACAACTGTGAAGTGGAGAAAAACATCCGACTGTCCACCTTGCTGCACCCAATGAGAAAGAGGTGCTAAAATCTTCAAAGCTCTGCATAGTTCACCATTTTTTCCGAACACTTTCCCACTCGATTATTCTTAACATTTCCCGAACACACCACCAAGTGTGCGAGAAAGCTCTCGACTCAACACGTGCAGTATAAAAGCTTTTCTACATATTCGGCGGTATGTGTGGACTGTTCGAGAGGGCTGTAGAAAAAGTCAGAAAGAAGAAGAATATTCGAGAAGATCACAGAAGTAGCAGAAATAGCGAGAGAAGAAACTTATTTTTTTTTAGATTGGTTCAACATAGTCAACTGTCATCAGATCTTAACGAGAAACTGAATCACTAGTAAAAGAACCTGAATCAAAAACTCGAAAAACAGTCAACGCACCATTGCCGGAACTGAATTGTACAACTAATTTGAAGCCAGTCGATGGCGTCGCAGGGCAGAAACCCCAGAGAAGAGCGGTTGTGGAAGAAGGTGAACGATTCAAAACAATCGTCTATGAGACTCAATTAGAAGCTGAATCGTTGGGGTGATTCGGAAAGAGAAACGCTTTAATACTGGTGCTGAGAGGTCCGCGCGCAAAGTACTTCAAAAAATTGCCATGTCTGGAAGACAGGGTGGCCACTTAAACCAACTAATCAACCAATCCCATACTAAAATCAAAGTTGTACAGCCAGATAGACAAACGAAATATATGTGCTGCTACCGACTACGAGAACAACTCTTCAGAACGAACAGGAACTAAGAAGGGTATAATGTTACATGCATACCGTGGGAACGCGAATCATTTACCAATGACATTCAGAGAAAAACCTACAATATCCAATTCGGAATAGCGCAGAAAGCTCTACACACGTGCCGCATGTTCTAGACACACAACTGAATAAGTCTAAGACCAACACCTGTCATATATAAGCGCAGCAGAACTAGTATACCATATCAGTTTTTACTCCGAACCTGAGTCTACGATAAAGAAAAGAAAAGTAGCGATATTCATTGATAACTGCGACCGTGTATCGAGTGATGCTCTGAAAGCGAACGTGTAGTCAAGGAAGTTGTGTCAAATAAAAAAAAAATGGAAAAAAGTTTTAGAACCATTCAATTAAATTCACTTTATTAACTTTCATTTCACCCTCACTCTTCGAAGAAAGCAGAACAAATGCTCACAACTACTTCACATTTCAAGATAAGCAGCCATGACAAAACTCCACACTTCTTTCACCTCAAATTGCTTAAATGTGAATATCGAGTCGTCCTGAGTAGCATAGTAGTAGTTTTGGTCCTAGTATCACACCTTCGCGTATCGATGTTAATTTGTATTCATGTCGAGCTTGAAGGAAGCAGCAGCCGACAATCCTTTTTCTTAAGACTTCTTCAACCTTATTTCCACTTTTTTCCTTGCTCCATTCCCTGTCTGTTTCTATCGCTTCAAAAGTGTGTGCACAGAAGCAACAACCCTTTCGCTAAGAAATGAATTTTCTTATCACTAGGACATTAAAGTAAGATGTTTCATTTAAATTAATTTTAGCGCCATCATCGTGAATACTAAGGAGTAAGGATTCTATGTCTGAAGTAGTGTTACGTCATAAGAATATAATAGATCGTTGGAGTTGAGTGTTGAGGGTGTGGAAGTGGTGTTTGAGGTGGTTTCTTAGTATTTTTCGCGCCGAAAGCGGTCTCTTGGTGGTGCTGATTTGTCTAGGATTTGAAGTAATTAAAAAGTGAGTGGATAAAGTGTTTTGAGACATCGTTAGGGAAAAGGGCAACGTAATTCCGAGTATTTATTAAATTTAGAGTCACCAAAAAACTTGTTGAGAAATTGTAAAAACCTCAATTATTTAATATGTAATTAAATAAAAAATATAGATTTATAGAAGGAATTAACTAATTTCTGTTGGAAGGATTTTTTGCATTAAAGTGTGTTCTGGGAGATGAACATGCAAATTTTTCTACAACTTTTGAATGGGGACTTTACAAATTACAGGTATATTCCGTTCAATAGCTGAAAATACTGTTAAATTTATGACGGAAAACTTGCAACGTTCCAAAGTTATAAGTACTTTTGGATTCTCTGTTCTCAACGAATCCGATTTAGCTATCTAAACAATACAAATTCGTAAAAAATTTCGACTTCGAGGATAACCAAGTTTACAGAGGATTTCTAAATAATAGGGCATATTGTAACATGCACACCCCGACAATCCAATATGCTTGAAGTCTCTCGAATCACACATGCTGTATTTAAGTGCAGCAGGGCTTGTACATGACTTTAGTTCTTCTACAACGAAAGCGAAACGATGGTCAGTTTTATTGGAAAGTAGATGTGTAACGTAATTTTTATTGTTAGCAGCAACTGAGCAGTGCGATTATAATAAAACGTTAATATTTGATTAATTTCATCGAACTGCGTTTTACTTTATTATTTTAATAATAAAGTAGGTATTGCTATCGATTTTAAAAAAACAAAATTTGGTACAGTCCGTCTGTTCGCTGCGCCGTCCGCCGTACGGAAAATAATGCGTCCGAAACGCAAAAAAGCCGATATTGACACATTCTAAAATCCATATCTCCTAAGCCGTTAATGGCAAGCAATTAAAACTTAACAAATATCTGTAGTTATACTAGGAGAGTAGATTGAAACAAAATTTTTGGGTGGGCGTAGTGGCGGACGGGGGTGGTGGTGAAAAACTTTAGATTACGATATCTCACAAACCGATTGCACCAGAAAAACGAAATTCGATTTCAGTATAAAGCTTGACAAATACAGATTGCTCAAAGTAAAATCTTTGAAGGGGGCGGGGGAACATAGTAATGGGGAGGGGTAAGAATTTTTCAAGAATTACACGTTTCATATCTCAATAACAATGTAAGATAGATGCTTAAAATTTTTACCAGAAGTAGGCTCAATAGAACCCTAGTAGGGAAAAAGAATTTGGAGGTAGGGGTGTAGAGGGTGAGGGTGAGGGTGGGGATGGGAAAGGGAAGGAAAAACTTCCGATGTTTATATCTTAAGAACCTATAATGATATAAAGCTGAAACTTGGTATTTAGATAGAGTTATAGAGCTATTAGGGGTATTATGGTACAGAGGTGGGGGGTATTTTTCCTAACTTTAGAATGGCTTATGCTAGAAATTTGAAACTCAGTACGTATATGTAAATTAACTAGAAAATTAATTCTGATGAAAAAAAAAACGATTGGCGTTCGGAAGGGGGGGGGGCAAAAAAAAAAATTATCACTGAAAATAGAATGCGTATATTTTTACGATTTTTGTCATATTTACTAGGTCTTTCCAAATATTGAATTACGGATTTTTCATATGAATATCTCGAAAGTGTTTTCAAGATTTTTTGAAATACAACCCGTAAGAGAGGTTCAGGAAACGACAGCTTCATTCTTCTTATATGGTCGGTATGTTCATGGTTATTAGCAGCATTCCTAGAATTAACGAATAAAATTCCTAATTACTGCAAGCAATAAAATTGATCAGTATGACTGCTTTTTGGTAATAATTGTCATTGGGTTGGATAAATATGTACATATCGACCGAAATTTTGGGTACCGCTCAACCGACGACAACCGGTGACGTGTGATCGTCAATTCTTCAACAATCGTCGATTGACGTTCTAACGACGTGTTTTGACATGACTTAATGAGTTTTGTTGAATTTTCATTCTGGGCACATGGTGGAAATCTTTGCAAATTTCTGATCTATTGATTTGCAATCTAGTTAAGGAACGAAGTCTTGTTCTTTTATGGTATTTCTTCCAACTATGTACTACTCGTCCATAATTGATCCACTTTTTCTCCGTCTCCATCATCTCATCATGCCTTGAAGTTGTTCCTTAAGGGTATGTTACTGGAAGAGAAGAAAAAAACCCAACAGAAGCTCCAACATCAATTACCCTTCTTTATAGCTAGGTCTACATTTTTCCCATGATTGCAGCAATCTGGATTTTATTGCATTAATTCCGTCCTTCCTTATACCCCGTCCGTCATCCAGACCATCCAGCGTTTTTCCTCGTCTTTTAAACCACGGCAAAAGTAATGGCAATGGAATATAGCTGCGGAGAAAGTACCTCTCTACAGAAAGAAATGCGCGGAAAAAAAACCTTAGCCTCTTGGTGCCCCGTGTTTCAGTAGAGATGCGAAGCCAAAGGAAGACTTCTGCAAATGAGAAATAAATGAGGAAACTAAGTGGTTTCCTCGAGATCACGATGCAGACCAACAGCTGTCAATGAGCGAAAACTATGGAGGCCATCACTGATGAAGCGGAATAAGAAGCGGCCATTCCGAATGATTCTATTCTCCGCTTCATGTCGGGACTTAAGTATCAGATGGTACCTTAATTTGATGGGCGAAACGAGTTCATCCTTCCTGTTCCGTCGTCTGCAAGGGAAAAACGAAAATTTAATTCGGTCTCATTTCCACCCCCTCCTCGCACCAAATGAGAACAATGGATTCGGGCCATGATTAATGGATTCGCTAATTTGTTAAATTATCTCGTTTATTAGGCACAAATTTATAGATACGTCTGTTTATGTCTGATTGGATATAAACGGAATTAGATTTCGGTAGGTAAATGAAAGGAAAGAAGAAAAGCACTTCGTTGAACTTGTCTTATACTAACTTTATCCGGAAGTACATATACATATGTATGTACAGCTTTGGACGATTCTGTAGCATCGCCGGAATCGAACTTTAGTTTGATGTCAATGAACGTTACTTTCGTTACGCCGTTTCTCCCACTACTCCATCCTCTATTCTCTATCCTTTATCCACCACCCTCCATCTTCTATTCACCACCCTCCATCCACTACCCTCCATCCACTACCCTCCATCTACTACCCTCCATCCAACATCCCCCGTTTTCCATCTTCCATCCTCCATCCACTATCCAACATCCATCGTACATACCATTTAGTAATGGGAACGCATAGCTACTACACCGAAAACGAACCGCTAAAATATATGTAAGTACAATCAAATGTTAAAATAATTCTCGTACCACCAATTGTAAAATTATTTTGTTAACGCAGAAAACTGGGCGTGCGCTCAATATAACAGTGAAGTTTCATCGCAATCGAATGAATGGTGTAGAAAAGGGTAAGGGACAAACAAACAAACAATTAAAGCACCAGGGTAATAAAATCGTGAAAAAATTTGAAAAAACCAATTGTTTGTCACAGGAACCATCCCGGGACTACTTTACATATTCTCTGAAAATTTTTATAAAAATCGGTTGAATGGTTTAGGAGTTAATAAGGAACATAGGCACATACACAGGCACGCATCTTTTTTTTATATACCTATAATAGATTTTATATCCTTATTTTCGAAGATCGTATATCTGTTTACCACTGTTTTATACCTTTGCACACTTTGGTCATTTTGGTTACTCCAGCGCCCCTTTGGTCATTTCGGTCACTTTCATGATTCGGTCGAAATAACCGACCGACCGACATACGAAAAATAACAAGTCGGTCGATCGGTCAGCGGTTACTAGATTCACTCGAGTTTTCGAGTCGGTCGGTCTTCGGTGGTCGCTGATGGCTAGTAGGTCTGTATTCGACCTTGCAATCGAAAGCAGTGTATGATTAGATTTTCGACACTTTAGGGAAATTTAACTTTTGAAATTTATAGAGAGTGTAGGTACGGTTAATTAATGAATTTGAATGTTCTTTGAATTTGTAAATTAAACTCAGAAAAATTGTTAGTTTCAATTTCGATTTTCTCTTGGAGCATTTTCCCCTAAAGTGTCTTCATTTGATATACCGTCGAGCACCGAGCACAGACAGACCGGCACAAAGAGAAGCCTTTGGCGTTGTACTGTACGGCTATCAACATCGAATACGATGTGAGACGTAGAATATTTTTTGTAGTGACGCATAGAACAAATTTTAGTTTGATTAACGCTCAAAGCTGGTCAGAGTTGCTTCACAGTGAGTCTTGATGTGAGGCCCGTCCAACTTGTATTAGCCCACGATATGGACTTTACGTTGATGGTATGCTTCTTCCGCTCAGAAATAGACCAGCACTTGATTCAATGCTCAGCCTTTTCTTGCGAAATTATCCACCATTTCGTTGCCATGAATCCGTCTAGTCTAGACCATCAGGAACCAAAAGTATGTGATGTTAAGGCGAGTGCATAATGCAAAATCTTTCCCTACATAGTCTTGCAATAATGGACTGAATTGAGTCTGAGTCAAGCATTTTAATCGCCGCTTAACTTTCCGTAAGGATAACAATGCAACCAGCTAGTCTGGATTCCAATCCACTATGCTAGAAAGTCTCGCTTAGAATTTTCAAGAGAAATTGAGCTGTGGGACTATGTAATCTGACCGGACAGGGTCAGTATGTAGCTGTCCTTATACTCTAAGAGCTGTCCCCAGACTCACAGGTCAGAGTTTCCAGTTCCCCTGACTCTTTCAGTCTAACAGCGCTTAAATATCCAGCGTCAATATAGACGAAGGACCATCTCAAGCCATGCTATTGGATTGGTGCGGAAAATGCGCCAGTTGCTTCCATGGAAGTCAGACGTTCAATGTTGTTGAGTTGGTTGCGATATGTGGATTTCCCAACGCTCGCCATCTCTCTATAATTTCGTAAGTTACGATCGGATGTATAGTATACGTTGTGCTCCATAACTGGCTGAACCAGGCGCGAACGCAGAAAAATATTTCGGGGGGGGGGGGGGGGGGGGGGGGTTTCATACAAATTTACTCGTTGAGCGCTAGTTACATTTAGTTTTGCGTATGTAACTACATCATTTGTTGGGGGGGGGGGGGGGTTGAACCCCCAAAACCACCCTCTGCGTTCGCAACTGGGCTGAACTCTCCACTTTTTTCCCGAACATTGTCAGCTTAGAGAGTTCTTAAGGCAATTCCTATCTTATTACGGGTTAGTTTTTGGTGAAGAACAAAACTCAAGTACTTAGCCTCATCTTTAAGCTAGAGCGTATTACCGCCTAGTTTGGGAAGGCTGAACTCCGGTTCTTATTCCTAGGAATGTTTTGGAAGCATTAGCCACTAATCTCCAGATACTTGCTCAGGTCTGCAATAACGTTCGCGCTCCTTTGACCATCTCGCTGATAATGGGTGGTCAGAAACCTTCCTAATGCCAAAATTGGTAAGGAGTCTGCTACTTTTGCCACCTGGTTTAAAAAGTTTCAACTCCGGCATTTTTCCTGTAAAAGCAAAGGAGAGGATCTGTCTTTGATGCGTTGGTCATCAATCTCCAGGTATTACTCAGGTCCCTAGTAACGTTAACGCTTCTTTGACCATTTCGCTGATAGTGGGTCGAACCCTTATTATTCCAGAATTGATAAGGAATCAGTGGATGAGAAACTACATTCGCTGCATTATGTGCAAACTTAGACCAAACCATGCTGACTACTATAGAAGTCACTGAAGTGGTAACACAACACCACAACTCCTTCAGAGGTCTTGGGCATAACTTATACAGCGTAGAGACGGTCTGAAAACTGTTTTGGTACTACGTGGAATGTAGTATTGTTTTTTAGATTCATTACAACACTTTATTATTAAAATGACAAACTCTGCCATTGATTTCTTACAAAGCGTGTTGGGTGTCATCTGAACAAAAACTTTGACAAAGCAAACAATGGCCAAACCCAATTTCCACTAATACATAATGGATGACGGGCTAAAGGAGCTCTTTGAGCAAAATTTCCATTTGATTGGATTTCCACCAATGGAGTCAGTGACCACCTCGGAAATACGCCAAAATCGGACAAAGTCAAAAGGCAGAATATTAAACCGCTGGATTTGCTTGAACTGAAAGGATAAATTCAAATGTGGACTTTGCGAACTGTTTAACGCCATGGGCAAGGATTATTTGGTGTAATAATAAAGAGAACCTGCAGTAGAGCATTTACAGAAAGCTGTAAAGCTCAATAGCCGCTGGATGTAATAGCAAATTTCCTACCAGAATATTGTTTTGCCCAAAATGTTGGGTACTATCCCAAACTAGTAGTATGGCGGTATTCCTTGCAATTAAAAAACGCAGAGGAAAATTTTCCCGAAAAGAAACCTGGACAAAGCGTTTACTGTCAACTCCAAGACTAGCGCCATTTTCCTATAGCCTGTAACTTTTCTTATTAACACTCCGGGTCATAATAAATATAAAATTTGCATAGTAACTCTGAAGGGAAATTTATTGCCAGCCAGGACGAGGGGGTCGGCTTCTTGTGTAATTATGGAGGCATCCTCCGAAAAATGTATAATTCAATTTGCTAGAAAGCTGCTCAGCAGGACTCTTAGTTTATTATTATTTTTCTTATGGAATGGACCATAAAATGATACCATACATGGGTGCGTATTTTAATTTAAGGAAGTGGCAAGCAAAATATTAGCCGCGTTTTTTTATGAATAGAAAACCGAATTAATATCAATTTAGGATATTAGTGAGTATTTAATTAGTCCTTTCAAAATTGGCATAGATTTCGGAAATTAAAAAAAAAAAAAAAAATTGAGTTCAAAATTAATTTTGAAAGGAAAGAAAAATTTCTAAGGAGATATATTCAATAGATGGGGAGGTAATTAAATTTTCTTTTCAGTTTTGAATTAAAGTTGAATTTGGCTTACTACATGCGTTTTTTTATATTTCCTATGCTGAGTTCATATTATAAAAAAATCATCAACATTGCGAGGCAGTAGTTGAGAATGAAGTGACTACTCGCTTGAAGTGACCAGTCTTCCTCATTCCTGGAATACCTACCACCGACTCTGTGAAAGTGGAAATATTTACATTTCTTTTACTAGACTGTATACACTATCGTCATCAATGGCGTGACAGCTCAAATCGGGCTAGTGCCTGCAGGATACATTGTCTAAAGTCATGTCTGTTCAGCGCCCGCATCTTCCAGTTTGTGTATCTAAGAAGCGATTTGCAATCTGCGGCTATAATATAATGGCCGCCAAATATTTGACGAAAATATTCGTTAAACTTTTTGCCGTCAAAATAGCTTAGAAAATGATTTTTCCAAAATTGATCAATTAGTAACACTATCTGCCTGCATTTGCCAGTCAAACAGTCAATAGTGAAATATTTGACATTGTGGGTTACAGTCTATAGCTGCCATGCTGTCAAATATTTGACGAACAATATTTGCTGAAAATATTAGTCAAATTTTTTTTTCTATCAAAAAAGCTCAGGAAATAAGTTTGCAAAAATTTACAGATAAATGTGAAATGGAGTTGCAAGCCTGAGTTAGTTAGGGCCTCGTCGGCTCTATTCCCGCTGTTGTTTGGAAAGAAATTAATTTTTCTGTCCATTCTGATTTTAAAATTTTATAAGACCAAATTCAAATTTGAGAAACTCATCCTTTAAGCCAATAAGAAATTTATAGAGAAAAGTAATGCTGAAATTCAACAACAGAGTTCGTCAATTCTGGGTTAGGAATTCGGTAGCACCTTTGGTAGCCTCTTAATTGATACTCTGGAGATAAGTTTCGGTAACCTAGTCCTACTTGTCCTACAACTAACCGTCGGATCGGAACGAACTAATTACCATCTTAAAATAAACTCATTGAAACATCCAGCCAAAGACAAGAAGAAGACTCTAAACTAAAGAATTTTGTTCATTAGACCACACTGAAGTTATTGCAATCGTAGCCCCAAAGTCAGTTGATTAATTGCATTTGGATGGTACTTACGAAACTCTTGTAACCTGCATCTAATTTGCACTTACTTTTTGGTACCTGAAATTCCTTTAACAAGTCGTCCTTGCACTAACTCACTTTTCAGCTCGATGAAAATCTAACAGAGGATAATACGATCGGAATTAATTTGTATCACAAGTTCAATTCTGCACGTGACTCTCACGACAAATGAATCAAGCAACTTGTTGCGATTTGCAGAGGTCCTGGATGGCAAGGACATTCTACGATTTCGTTGATTTTGGTAGTGGAGAAGCGAGGAAATGATATTAACGATAGTTCCCTGAGTTTTAGTTATTAGTCAGGAATTATCGGGATTATTTTTAATGAAAAGTGATGGTCATCTTTGGCAGGATAAACGATTGGGCCATAGATAGTGTGCTTAAAATTCAAGTAGGCACGCTCGAATAATAGTGAAAACTATAGACTTAGGCTGAATTGTACAGCACACATGTGCTTCGTGAACGGTCACCTTGAGATACCAGGCGATCTCTCATTGTATTAAGCCTTACCCCTGCACTTAGAAGAGTCAGTGCTACCATGCTTTGGGTCCATGTCACAGCAAAAAAGAGGTCCTACTAGCAAACAAATTTCGCATTTTGATTTTTCGGAGGCTATAACTTCGATAAGACTTTGGTAAGACTGTTGAGCGCAGATTGAACTTTCACAAGCAATAGCTTCGGTAATAAGCTCAGGCCTTATGGAAGTAAATACCAACGGTCTTACGGAGGTTTGTGTTTTGAACTTAAAGCATCCCGTAAGACTTGCGAACGGAGATTTGCGAGCGAGCTTCGCTCGACATGTCTACTTAGGACCGGTTTCACAGTACGAACTTAAGCTTTGGCTCAGTTGAACCTGAGCCAGTAACTTAAGCTTTAGCTCAAGACAATACTGTTTCACACTGCTTAATGCATTGTGTAGGCCACTGTTTTGAGAGTTATGTCAAAATCATATTAAAAATTTTAAAAATACCGTTAAAAACTAAAAAGCGATTACATATAAATTTGAGTCAACATTTTATGACTTTCGAGGTGAACATTCTCGTCAGTCTTGTATTGGAATATATATTAAAAATTGAATAAAAATTCCAACAGGAAAATTACACTTGCCATTTGACAATTCACCTGCTTGAAATTCGATTCAAACTTAAGCTCTCGTATCCACTGGCTTAAGTTGAGTTTCGAGTTGAACTCTACTCAAGCCTTAAAACACTACTGTGAAACAGTGCTTCCATTTGAGCAAAGGCTTAAGTTGAAATTGAAACTTAAGCTCGTACTGTGAAACCGGCCCTAAGTAATTCAGCTTCAACCCTATGACAATGTTTCAGATTGGACTAATGTGTGACGGGACCGTGGTTCGAAGAGTGTGCAAGGTGTAAGTAAAATCGATTCACATTTTTCAAACAAAAAATTATAATTTACAGGAAAATAAATTCGTAGTTGGAAGAAAAAATTATGAATATTATTTTTCGTTTTTTTTCCTTCCGTACTTCCGTACTTCCATACGGAAGCAAGAAAAGCATCGATAAGGCCTTATGCTTACTGTTGACGCTTGGCTTTTGCTGTTGCTTCCTGGGAAAATGTACACCAGATCAGTTCGGTAAGATCTTATCGAAGCTTTATCGAGGTTCGAAAATAGCTTCGATAAGCCAGTCAGGGAAAAAAGAAGGTGACTTAAAATTCACAAAACCAATGTCGTTCTGTGGAATCCCAACAACCGCGGCAAAGGGAAGAATAGCATCTAAGTTGACCTCTACTGGACAGTCTTGGAAGGTCTCTCTAAGAAATGAATCTCCAATTTGCTCAAAATGAGCCAGAATATTTGACACTGTAAGGTTAAAAAGCATCTGCATACGATTGGATTAATTTCAGACGATATTTGCAGATTGTATTAAGAAAAAGAAGAATCTGAAGAACACATTCTGTGCCACTGCAAAGAGCTCAAACATGGAAGAGTCCGACATCTGGGACATAACATCCTAACACTATGGGAACTCATATCCAAATCCAACTCACTCAAGAGCATATTAAAATTTATTGATACGTCCTAAGTGAGTTTTAACAAGGGAGGATAAACACAATAGGACCACTGGGGCCGGATTTTAGTCCGCAGATTCCCAGGGGCTCTCAAACCTTTAGCCTCCAATGTACGCAATCATGCAAACACTCGACTAGTTTCATCCAATCGAAAAATTAATCAAAACATTGTGGATTATATCAATTGCATCAATTTCCACTACAACTCCCCTATTGAGTGGATTATCAGCCCACCTGATTGTATTTATTAAAATATACACCGTCGGACTACCAGCAATTTATTAGGTTATGGATTTTAATTGTGTTGATTTTATTTAAATAATTTCCGGTTTGCTTGGTGCTTTTTTTTTGAGTGTATGTGATCGGGGGGGGGGGGGGGGGGGGAAGGGTGGTTGTGTATTTTTCACTCTCGATATAGGAAATTGCTAAATAAGTAAAGTCGGTAAATTTCAAGGGTTCAGTGCTAATAATGCATATATGAAAACCCCAACCCTGCACGAGCGAACATACACATACACAAAGATTGTTTTAAATGCTCCTCGAAATGAACCGTGTTAAATGGATTAAAGGACATTATAAACACCAGTGAGCTGAATACAGGGTGGTACATTATAGAAATAGTCTGCAGCCAACACACATTAGTGGTTACTTTTACAGAGACCGGTTTTGTTTAATTTTCAATATTTTCGGGACCAAGGTTGTAATAATGTTGCTTCCGATGGAACCGCTGAAAATGGAAATAAAAAAAGGATATTTTTTTATTCACATTATGCGACATAGATGTTCAAACCGCACATGGATTTTAGCACATCAAACGCAATCAGATAGAGTTTTATGTGATGGCTAATTAATTAATATTTATATGTACTATGTTAAAAGGCTACATAAGAACTCTTTAGCCGTCTATTGCTCTTGATTATATCATATTAAAAAAAAACGTTTGCTATAATCTCAAAATATCGTGAATGACACGGTTCGTAAGCCGGTTTCTTAGATCGTACTCGACTGTACTTGGAACTTTACAGATCACGGATTTGCACACTTATTTGACAGGGCTTAACCTAAATAGATGTGCATTTTTGTGCCGGTGAGTTGGTAGTCGATACTAATTTTGATTAATTAGCGCCATCTCTATGTCAAAATTTGAAAGAAGTACAGATATTTGGATTAAATTTGCATACATTTAGCCATAATGAATAAATGTTGATCCTCCGAGAATCCACTTTTGCTTTCCTCTCTTTTTCCGAGTTGTGATTACTGCTTAGTTCTAATTCTCTTAACAGTAGTTTATAAGGTAGTTTAATGTACATAGTTATAAGTTAGGCTAAGTTCCATAAGAACCCTTTTCCTTCAAATATTTATACATTCGAAATAATTTGCATGTAGCTAAATATATTAAACTTGGCTGTAAAGACGATTGTCTGACCTCCACTATTTTAAGAATAGCATAAGCATATTATATTACACTATGGGTAGCACAATAAAGAATTTGAATTTGAAGAATGGCAATAATGAAGAGCTCGATCCGCTGCAAACCCGACTACGTATATATTTTATTTTTAATCCAATTTTTACTTGAAATTTCCAGTAGGTATATCTCATTTTATCAACAATTACACATTTCAATTACCTTTACATGAAAGTACTGTTATTAGTAAATTATTTATGTACTTTTCAACTGAACCGTACAATTTACATGAAAAGGTTCGCAAAATTTCGTAACATCCTACGTAGCAAAACCATAATTGGTCGAGGGCTCGATTCCTACCTACCAACTAGCCAAAGGGTTTTATTCAGAGTAAGTAAGTAAGAAATAATATTAAAGTAGTAAAAATAAGTGCATCTTAAAGAGTGTTATTAAATACACTTATTTTAGGGTATTCAAGAAAATATTCCGTGAATTTGATGCTTTCGAATTTGAAATTTAAGCAGTATCTACCTAACTGCCGAAAATTTAAAATTACATTCAAATTGACTATTACGGACCAATGCAAAATTTACATGAAAATGTGTGGCATATTTTCCTTCTATACAAAAGATGTAAAATTCAATATGTTTTTCTTCTGTGTATGAATTAGTTTCGAGATTATGAGTACAACTATCAAGGACTAGAAGGTGATTTCGAATTGTGGTGGATTTTTTAGAATTAGATTTTTGAAAGAAATTTTACAAAAATTAAGTTGTATTGACTTATCAGTTGTATTGACTTATCAAGCCAACTAACTATCTGAAACACCCTCACTCATTTTCGTGTTGGTGTTTCAACAGACAAATTATAAAACTAGCTTCCAAGGTAATAAAGATTTAAAATGCTTAATCATTTTAACCCGATCATACTTAAAGCCTTTAGAAGTAGAAATTAATTTAATATCTCATTAGGCCTAAGAAATGTGTAGATCAAAATTCATGAAAAGGTACACAACCACATTACAGCCCCTTTGGATATCAACAAATTAAGAAAACAAATTCGAGGGTTTTATAAGGAGCACGTAGAAGTAAAATTAATTTGATAAATTCAGATGCCTAAAAGATAGAAAGGAGTTCGTGAAAATGTGGAAGAAAACCATCAAACTATAATAAAAAGACGAAATACTTACATAAATGAAAAGTTGAAAAGTTTTGCCCAAATTATTTCAAATTTCCGTTCAACATTAAAGTAGAGCTCGTCACATTTTCACATCGAATTCAAAATTAACAATGAATAACCCAGGTTTGCATTTATTTGCACAACATTCTACACATAATACAACTATTAAAAATATCGAAATTTGATTTATGCAATTTAAATTCGATTTTAAATGATTTTCACAGACCGCAGAGAATGCAACTAATTACACTTGCTCGTTAGTACGTTGGCCATTTTGCATTCACTTCCGGCATTTACAGAAATTTCCAGCTTTTCATATAGCAACATGCAGAAATATGTACATTCCACCGCAATGATTGCTATTTTAGATAAATTTTGGTATTTAATAAAATTTGAGGTAGTACCTAAAAAACACACGCGTTGAGTTTACAGCAGAACCAGGTGGGTGTAATTAATGTAATTAAAAACGTTCGAAAATGTTAATATTTATTTACATGAATTATAAATGAATTTATTGTTCCAAGTCGAACTCTAAAATTTTATACCCGTTTTCATAGCCTCCTCCCTAGAGAACCAACAGAAAAGTGACCAAAAAATATTGCCTCCGGTTCGACGTAGAATTTTTTTTTCTCTTTACCAAAAGCCACCTTTAAACTTTAGTTCTGAAGAATATTTCACTCCGATATAATTCCCGTAAAGAATTCCAAAATCTTAAATCACGTGATGGTCTTCCTTGCTCTCACGATGGAAGCACAGATAATTTTGAAGCAGTAGTTTTTTTTTTAAAAGTAAATTTCAACTTCAGCGTTATTGGACCTTCCTCTATTTCGTTCGAAGAGCTCGGTCGGTTTTTTTTATTAAACAAAACTTTTTACTCTGAGAAGTTACTGATACATAATAATATTGTTACATGCTACCCTGGAAACACGCAAAACTCGATAAGCTTCTAGTGGGAAATGCAAAAACCTTCCAATACCTAACTAGAGGGCGGAGAAAAGTAACCGATTGGGCAACTAGGAGTACTCAATGGGTGGGCCGTATAGAAATCTTCTCGAACACTCTTTTTCTAACTCATTTTCCAGCACTCCAGAACATTCCACAAACTAACGAATATACAGGAAAGCTTTCGGCTCAACACATGTAGTATAAAAGCATGACAGAGTTTGCAGCCGACACAGTTTTTGCTACGGCGAAAGGAAACGACGATTAGTTTCGACGTGGGATATTTGTAGAGCCATTTTAATTGGAGCAGCGATCGAGTATTGATCAAGTTGTATATAATATTGGAAAGTGTTGGAAGTAGTGCGATTATTGAATACTGGCAACACTTTCAGTTTTGAATTTTCCATCTCTGTTGATTAGATTCTCTTACAGCATCACTCTGTATTGCAAGGAAATATTAGGCGTGTTTTTGGCTCCTTTAACCAGTACAGAACGCATTAGCGACATTCGAAAACAACAGCAAAGCGTGAAGCGAGAAGAGCAACTACTCAAACAGTGGTGCAGCTATCCTGGCTCATGAAAAGTTTAAAGCTTAGAGGTCCTACTCTTCTCTAGAAGTCACAAAAAATATAAGTCGTTAGAAAGTAGTGTTCCGCATTGAAAAGTGAGTGGGCAGCTTTTAAGAGCTTTTATTATATTTCGTGATACTTCGATTTTACTAATTTAATTTAAAGCTCTTTTGTTGGAATCTATTCTTTCGATTCGAGTCTAAATGGAAGTACTGCAGTTACATATCACAAGAAAACATTTCTAAAGTTATAGCGCCATTTTAATTGTAGATGAAGAAAGGACGAAGTTACAGCTGTTTGTCCTTCATTTTTGGGTTATATAGTCTACAACTTTACTCTATTTCTGTTTAAAATTTGAATAATTTGTCGTCATCAAAAAATTAATTAATAAAAACTTATTTTCATACATTACCGTCCAGGGTTCATTTTAAACGGAAATTTTTTTTCAAACGCTTTCGCTTCCAAAGAGTTAACAAGAAAAAACACACTTTTGTAAAAAAAGGGATGTCTTTATTTAGACTTTGATTTCTCATGAGATCGCCACACTGCCGTGAATTTCAGAGAAGATGAAAATTCAGTAAAATTTCAAAAGGGTTTGAAAACAAAAGTAAATAAAAGAAATTCTGAAAAACTTCTCTCTAAAGTTATTGGAAAGGTTTTACTTTTGAATTAAATTTTTCCATGAGTTTATCCTTATTGCGTAGGGAAAAGAAAGTTGCCGGATGCGGTAAGATGTGTGTAAGTTATTAATGTGAATTACAATTACAAGCTATTTCTCGAGTACGATCTTTTTATTATTTCGTACATGCGCCTGCATTTGTCGCGTAAAGTAGCTCTGACTTTGGAAGGGAAGAAAATGGTGGCATCCTTTTAGCTTTAAATTCGAACATTTCTGTGGAACACTATTTTGGAACAAAAAAAAACAACATCAGTTGTTGCGCTTATTGTTTGGCTATATTTGTTTTACACCAAACAGAAGTATTGCCAAGAAAAACAGAATGAAGAAATGAATTAGCCACGAAAATTGTATTTCTACTTCTTTGTTTGTTACTTTTCTCGTCTTAGATACTACCAATTTGAAAAATGTAGTAAAATACAAAACAAAATATTTTTATCATCTTCAATTCGACAACCTGTCGTAGAAACGTGTGGCAGCACAACAATCGTGGTGGAATACTGAACACCTAGTTATATGGTTGTTAGGGAATATAGCCATTTCTAAGGATAGCTGTGCGATAGCTCCAAAAAGAAGAACAATTTGCTGGGGCCTTAAGAGAGATTTATGTTGTATGAATGCAACTATTGGATTACTTTTATAACAAATGTTTTATATTTATTATACAAAGGATTTGTCCACAAATTTGTGGGGATATTCATGGGTAGGCTATCCGCTGGATTAAAACACAAAATCCATCTTTTCGCCCACAATTGATTCATGTAAAAATTAAGGTACATAATACCATAAGACACTGCTGGTATTGATACAACAACATCGTCATTACCAGCTGTGTACCACTCAATACTAAGCATATACGATATAAACGAACTGATATATATCTAGTATTGAAACTTTTTCACGGTATAGAAATTCGATATTTTTACCTAGTATAGGTACTAATTAGAGATAGTCAAAGCAGTTCCTTTTAGTGAGTGAGTCAGAATTAACTCAGTCACTTATAAAGGCGTCGGTAACTTTTGTATGACAGATATACGAAGGACACATTTCATTTTCCTGAAACCCAAGCAAGTGAAGTAGCTCACAGATCTCCACACAGAAAAGACACAACTTAATTCTTCATAAAGTAACAGCTCTTCTCTCTTAGTTCGAGAAGAATATCATGACATTTTCTTATAAAAAAGAGTAGCTTTACATGGATAAGTCGCACTTTTTCATATGTCCCACCCCACAAGAACATCTGAACTAACTTTAAGCCGGGTGTAGTCCAGTGGTAGCGTACTAGGCCTGTAATTGCGATGTCGTGGGTTCAATTCCCACTCTATGCATAAATTACTTATAAGAATTTTTTCAGTTGCAATTGGCTTTGAAATTATTATATTAATATAAATAGTGAACAGTGCGGAATGTTTAATAGGATCACTACTAAAGGATTTAACACTGAGCAGATGAGTTCTGTTTACATTCTTATCAGATTCACTAACACCATCAGACAGTAGTTGATTTGTTATAGGCAACATTGCTGTTCTGGTAGATCACATCTCAAAGCCAAACAGCACTCAAAATTATTAACACCAACTAGTACACTGCCATACCCGGCCCAATTTCTGACCTCCCATCCCTAAGCTGACTGGATTGTACACTACAGTGTATTAAAGGCTAACCACCTAAGTCCAGATCAGTATCCTTAAAAAAAAAAAAAAAAAAAACTAACTGATTAGTAAATGGCGAATTGGAGAGAAGCCAACCCACACATCCCAGCCCAGCACGATTTTATAACTGACTGCGACTAGTGAACCTACTACTGGAATAGAGTAAGTGAACAGTGGAATTGAAGGTGTAGTGACTAGTGAAACTAGTGACAAGTGCACGACTTGCTAGATAAGAGAGGAGATTGCATGAACAGTTCAATTGAAGTACTTCTCTGAACTAACTCGTTAAAGTGACTGACTAGTTGTGAAGTACTTCATTCCAATGAACTGTTTTATGATCTCTATTTATATTCATTCGAACTTAGGACAACACAAGAAGAAGGGTGGTTCCGTCGGAGTGGCAACCATTCGAAAATTTTGTTCCATCCAACATAAGATTTCGATGCAGGCCCTTAGCTTTAATTTCAAAGTAATGGGATGAATGAATAGCTGTTGGAGCACTTCATAAGTATCTTTGACCTGCTTGATGGTACTTCCCATAATTGCGATAAGAGGACACTGTCCTACTACCTCTTAAGTTTCCAGGTATGATACAATGACTACACTATCGAGGAACTCTATATTCAACCCCTTTGGATTACAAATTCCATTCATTTGACAGAGCGTACCTATGGAATTTGACCCATCCATACTGATTCGTGTATACTGTGCACTACATAGAGAATCCCACCTTATTCCACCTGTACTATTACATTTTGTTATTTATTTTGCTAAGCCTCGAAATCCTGAAATACCGCTCGATTCGAAGGACACAATTGACCCGGCAATAGCACATAGATGGGACGATATAGCCCAAAGGAATGATAAAACAGACAATTACAATCACATACGACTGGACACTGATTGATTAACATCAGACGGAATCAGAAAGGACGCGAATAAAACTATTAGGGAGCTAAACTGACGCCAGCAACATATCGTCCATTTGCTTCTTTCATTTTCAACTCCGTCGTGTCCTCTGTCGGTCCGTTGTCGTGGCCGATGTGTCCTCTCTCCATGGACACATTCCTGAACTACATCACAGTAATGAATTCGACAAATAAAATAGACTCCCCCTTGCATACGTAGCGAAGGATTCTTGGGTCCCGTGTCCGACACCCGACGAAGCGATTCAACAACATAAACAAATGAAACCGATACCGGGTTGGGACATTGGTCGGACAAAATCCGATGGACAGAATAAAAGAGAAAACACCTTAACGCAGCCCCCATTCCTGAATGTCCTTGGGTAGGTTTTTATTAAACGGATTAACCCCGTTGGGCAATACACACCCCATGCAACATACACGCTATCGTCCATATTGTATGTAGGGATTTTTGTAGGTACATTGTGTCGATACGAAGGAACATATCGTCCTTGCTGGCACGTCGGGACAAAGTGCTCACCTATCACATACCACACATCCCGTACGTATGTTCCGTATGCGTATATAATGAATTATGGAAGGTGATTCTCGGGATTCAAGGATTAGCTCATGAACGATGAGTACGCTGATTGCTAGGATTACAACGTATTGGATACAGGACAACAAACAGTATAAAAAAACCAAAACACCGATCCCCGCACACTACGTACGAGTCATATAACACCCTTCTGACAATATGATCATCGCTGGGGGCCTAAGGTAATAAATTTGTTATCTACGGATTACTTAATGGTGCAAAGATGGTCACTTATATGAACTAAGCGAAGAGAGAGGATTGGATGTGCCTCGAGAGGATTGGGTCCCGGCTAGCCTCTAATGTCGTTTTTATAGACATAGCTGGTCCGGCATGTTTTCAGGATTAAGAAGGGGATTGTCCTGTTGGTTCTTTTTTCTCCGGAAAAGGTCATGTCGTTTGTGATTTACAGTGATTAATTGGAACAATGAATCTTCGATTGAGAAGTTGAGGGAGTTGTAGAAAGTAGTCGAGTTGCATTAGTCTTTTCTTGGCCGAGTCCTTGGAGACGATATTTTCAGTTGTGGTCGAACTTGACTAGCTCAGAACTTTTTAGAAGGGTGTTAGAAGGGTTAGGACTTCTACCCAAAAAAAAAAATTATAAAGTTGCGCTCAGACTGTTGGTAGATTTTCATTTCTGATCTATCGTATTTCTGATCTGAACGGGATTAATGATGATTTTTAATAATTGAAAATATTAAGGACCTTCGTCACGTACTGGAACTACTCCGGCTGACAGAAGCATTAATTCCTGAACTGATAAATAATAAAAACAAAAACACCTACAATACACGAAGCGGATTTGTCACGGGTGTTACACTAGTCCGTTAAGATAATATAATAACATATGAACCATGTCTTGTTTGTGTATGACAAAATAAGCAAACACCTCGTCATCGTCAGATAGTTGCTCCAAACAAAGGACACATCTAGCAGCAAGGTCCTTTCAATTGATTCGAAACATTCGAGTCAGAAGATATGTACCTATCCTTCACAGGTGAATTATTCTAAGTAATGTTAGAAATTCATGACACATACTGCAAGGTGTTACCTGAGAATACAATCTCCATCTATAGGTAGGCAAACAATGTTGGGGATTATAAGGCGCTGCTAGTACCACATGTAGGTACTACCGAAAACATCACCGCCCACTTAACTCCATTGAAAACATCTCACGAAAATGTCTCATCTTCGAGATTCAGTAGAGGGTAGCATTCATCATCCAGGCAGGGTCTTAATCTCCCTTATCCCGGAGCTACAGAACTGGACCCTCAAGGAGGATTTTGTGGCAGAAACTTCATAGGAGATGGTATCAAGCGATGCAAATATCTAATATGTGGGACATGTGAGATACTATGTGGGCCCCTTCTAAACAAATTGCTTATTTTCTTCAAAGGAGAGTAGAGGTTGCGACGGTTAGGATACCGCAAGTTGTTGACTTAATTTCTAGCCACTGATTCGAGAGCGGTGGAAGAAGTTTATGCCAAAATCCTAACATTCAGGAATTTGCAATTTTCGATTTAATAAACGAAGTTAATGCAAGGGTTCGCAAATTTTGAGTAAGTATAGGATTTTTGTGTAGATTGAAATTACGTAAAAAAAATGAAAAGGTTTTAACTACTTTTCACTAAATATTGTAAGCTCCCTAAACTCAAGGGATCACACCCTTTTAATCCATGCATTGTATAAATATTCCAAAGTTGATAATCTGCTCGAAATTAGTTTACCCCATCAACCGATTGAATCACTTACTTGATTACCGACTGCGCCACTTCAATAATATTATATTTATAAAAGGGCGCAGACGGTAGATGGTACTCAATTGTGGTTTTTATCATTGGATTCGAATTTTGTCTTCTGTTGGTTAGCATCGTATTCCCAGGAACATAATCTGGTTCGTAATAAATATAAAATTACAAAATGGACAAGCATTAAAGGGACCATTGTCCAGTTTCGGATTGGAACGTATAACGTACTGAACTATCGTGAAAGTGGCCTTCTAGGGTATACTTACTGCAAGGGAAAGTGCAATGCATTTCCCACTAAGAATCTTGTTCAGTTTATTGGGGTTGATTTTCGGTTGGTTGCCAGTTTACAACATCACCCACAATTGCTGAGTTGTGAATTCGCTGGTTGGCAAGGACAAAGTAAAATTGAATTTTGCACAATGGTTTTGACGATATCGCGTAAGGACGGGGATTTTTTTTCGGGTGCCATATTGTTCTGTGGACGAGTACCATAAAATTATACGATGATGATAGGATCTACTCGCAGTTGTCATCGTCAGCTTTGTAGAGTGGAAAGTTGTGGAAAGTCCGTGAGATTTTAGACCACGAATATGTTTGTTTTAATTAAACACTTGCAGGAAAATAATTAATTTGTGAAGTTCCTGCTGCTGTTCTGGAATTTTTGTTGGTCAATTGAAACGAGATTATTGCGATTTTATCGAATTGATCTGATAGAAGCTTTTTTTAAGAGGTAATCATATTTGATTTCGCGACAATTGGGGAATTGGTTCAGGTTAACCCTCCTATTCTGTGGAGGTTGTAAGACGCATTTTTTGTATTTAAACGTTTCAGGGCTAGTGAGCCCAAAGAAGCAAAAGAAAAGAGTTCGGAGTATGGAACCGCATTTGAACTAGAGATGGCGAAGAACACTTTGAAGTGAGTAAGTACTTAAAGTAACTCAGTCATTTTGCTGAATTGCAGTTCAATTCGGTAGTCTGCGTGGCTTAGTGACTAGACCACTTGCCTTCGGTGCACCTGGTACCAGGTTCGAATCTGCTTGGCAACAAGTAATTTTCGAGAATGGGATTGGTAGCCAGACTACGAGGTCATTCAGCTGTAAATGAGAACCTGAGTTAAAATCGAGATAATAATAACGGACAAGCATGTGGCTGATCACTTCACCTCCTAGTGTTCCGTTGGTCTCGTAATGAAATAATTCTAGCATTACTTCAAGGGCTTAACCCATTTTGGGCTGTTATGCTATTGATTATTAGTTCCATTCGAAAGGTGAATGAAAAAAAAAATAAAGGGCACGCAACGGGGTATAGAGTCAACTGACGAACACGATAAAATGTAAGACAAATAAACTACCAATTTTCTCATCGAAACACACCTGTGAGTGAAGAAGGCACAACTTAATTCTTCACAAAGTAACAGATCTTCTCCCTTAGTGCGAGAAGAATACCATGACATTTCGTATAAGAAAGAGTAGCTTTACAATTTCCAATTTCTGAATCCGCAAGCACAACTGAACTGCCCGACTATAGTGAATGAAGAAGAATAGAGAAGAAAACACGCCCACACCAGTGCAACTGAACTTCTGACTGACTAGTGTGTAACTACTGAATAGCTGGTTATAGAAGAGAATTGAGTAAGTGAACAGTTCAATTGAACGAGTGGTTACTAGTGACCATGACTACTGAACGGCGAGAAGAGAAGTGATGAAACACAGTTTAATTGAAGAAGTACTTCACGACCAGCAACGAGTGAGTCAGCACAAATGAAAGGAACAACTCAATTGAAGTACTTTACTGAACATACTCTTTAAAGTGAATTACTTCACAGAAATGAACTGTTTTGCTCATCTCAAGTTTGTATAATGAATTGATATTTTTTTTAGTGTGAATATTGGGTGGAAGCAATTAAACCAAATTTCAAGAGTTAGGGTGGAGTGGGGGTTGTTAGGTGGTGAACTTTTCTAGATGAAAAATATTGGTTTCTATCGCAGGAACCGCTTATGTTTGGAAGGTTAAACTTGGAATTTACATTGAGCTGAAATAGTAAAGGTATTTTCGACAAATTGTGGGTATTCGGATTAAGGGACGAGGAACAAAGGGAACGGGGCCTGGTGTCGTTTGGGATCAAAGATGGATATGATATATGGTATGAAAAGAAAATGAAATTTGGTTTGTGTATAAGGGCAGTATTCTGTATGTAACATGCTACCCGCGCAACTCGATCGGTTTCTAGTGGGAAAAGCAACAACCTCACACCATCATCAGTTTTCTCTCTTTCACGTCCTTTCTTTGAATATACCACTCACACTAACAAATATGGGGGACAGCTCTCGACTCAACGCATGCAGTACATAAGAAAGAAAGAGTTTGTAGCCAAGAACAGTTTTGTTCTATGGTGCGAAACGATATGACGATCGGTTTCGACGCGAACTATTTGGAAGCATATTGGCGATTTTTCATATTTTGGAAATGTTAGGAACTTGATAGGTAAGTAGATGTACAAAATCTATGCATTGGCGTACGGAGTTCAGTAAAAAAAATCTGTTAAAATAGGGTGTATAAACTTTTACGAATATCGTCGTATCTCTTAGGTCTTTTGAAATATTTGATTAATCTCATTTCTCTGAGTTCTTCAGAAAATATCTAGCATCCATTTTCATATTTTTTTAAAGTCAACCCCACCCAAAAAAACTGTTTTGACATTTTTTGCTATTTAACTCGAACGTGCAAAGCTGATGCCCACGTTTTCACAAATTCCGAAGTATCTTTTAGCTGATAGGATATCGAGTTGGTTTTTACTTCCACGGAATTTTTATGTAATCGATCAAAAACTGATTTCAATATTTTTTCGATATTAAACCCACAAGGGAGTATTTCCGATTAGCATACTTTTCACGAATTCCGTCAAATTTCAAATTTATCTGAAGATATATCGAATTCCTGTCCAATTTATAATACATAGAAGAAACATCAGTCTAAAGCTTAATTTTTGGGAAACTCATAGGTTTAATAGAAGTTCTGAAGAAGAAACAACCCTTAACCCACTATGACCAAGCATCTTGCCTGTCATTTCCACGCCACAATTGCTTCTGATTTCGTTTCATATCCGCCGTATTTTGCGACCTACCTCAAAGCAACTTGTTCACAATCTCTTGCAATTTTCACCACCCTAAGCACTAACCCATCGCACATATATCGGGGATGTTCTTTAGTGAACCCGTCGCCATACATGGGGTGTAAATGAAATCCTATTGTAGAAATTGCACAAAATTAGCTCAATTTGCATTTACCCCGAAACTTTGTTTCAAAGTACACACTCGGCCGCTAACTGGCTACCCCCAATGCAAACGAATACAAGCCTCGAGTGAGAATCATATCCCGGTATCGTCTAGCTATCGTTGGACTTGGGTGTCTCTATTCAGTCCAACCTGCTAAAGGACTCTCGGTTTTCAGTTTTATCGTTCATAGGACAACTAGTTGTGCAGCTTCTGTAAAGGACAATTGCGTCCAGTCATAAGTGTGCAAAATGAAATTTGCCATTCAAAAACGTTATATCCTTGGTGATAATTTTTTATGATATCCCGAACCGCACATATGAGCTCAATATGTGGAGTACAGAGTTCTCCAAAAGGACAAATATAGCTGGGAATTTTGCCTGTCAGGTGGCGTATTTATTCAAATAGAAAATGTTGAATGGAAATTGAAAACGCTTCTTAGGCATATCGAATAGAATCGAATGGTTGGAAATATGGCGACGATAAGTGATCAGGAATTGTTCAATTCGACAAATGCTAGAATGGTTTCGCGCAATTTTCAATTTAAATTGGGAAAATCTTGGTGAGAGCTGTTCTAGTTGCTTTGAATTTTCCGATAAAAAAAGTTTATGTTGTTTCGGAGAAATCGCTTTGATAGCTTTCGGCGTAAAATAAATTTTCCTTGGATGATTCATTTGAGATGATCCTTCTATGGTCATGAACAGTTAGTTATATACTTGGATCAAGGCTTTCTTATTTTCCGAACTTCAATCGCGATCTTATCCCAGCTGATTCTTATAAGAAATGCCGTCATTTTGCTTGGAACGAAGCCTGTTTTAGTTCATACAAAACCGGTGACTTGTCGTCTTCAGTACCTCTATGTCTATACACATGTATTTATGAACTGTTATTGTGACTAAAAAAAGATTCACATAATGTTCATAAAAGCGAATGTATGCCTCACTTTGGTGAACGTTATGCGTTATCATATTCGAACATTAACTATTATTGGCTCAAAAGAAAATAAATGGAATATATCGGTTTTTGCCAATTATACGTATTTAAAGACCCTGAAAAACCTTTGCACTGGGGATTGAATATCAAAAAATACTAAAATCAGTGTTTAGGCGATCACCCTAAAAGCCCATAGATTTATGAACCAATTTCTTACCTTATCAGACCGTAGAGATATGACAAAATTTGTGAGAACGTATACAAAACTATGAAATTGTTCTTTAGGTGATTACATGAAGTGGTCGTAAAAATAATTACCAATTTTACGTCGCATCAATCCCAAGAAATATGTCGAAAACTGCGAAAACGTATACAACCTCCTTACAATATCCCTTGGATCGAATATCAGAAAATTCTAAAATCAGTTTGCTGGCAATTACATAAAAAATTTGTGGAAGTTTAAGCCAATTTGATATTTCATCAAACCTAAGATAAGTATATGGCGAGAATTGTGAAAACGTATGGAACTTCCTTAACTCCTGGGGTTGAACATCCAAAAATGCTAATATCAGATTTTAGTGAAATATAAAGAAAGCTCTAAAAAGTAAAAAACAAATCGATCTATTATCACTCCTGAAAAAATGATTTCAACCCTTTTACACTCTTTTGGGGTTGAAATGGGCAAAATGTGGAAAGACAATTATAAAACATGCTTGTGGGAGTAAAAAGTTATTCGATATTTGCTCAGACCTGAGTGATATCGCTGAATTTGAGAAAACGTATTCAACCCCTTTACACTCCCTTAGGGGTCGAAATGAAGCCCTACTTTATAAACTTATTTCATGCCAAAAATCTTGTATCGTGCCTAACAAACATATCTTCAGAGATATAGAATGTTTTTGCGGAGGGATTAACGGCCCACGAGGTTGTGAAGGAATAAACTGAACTGAATTGTCCAACATGACCGAAAAATTTCCTAATCAATAAGATTTATGGCTGGTGTGGCACTACGAATAAGATAGTCTTCACCTAAAACACATCCACTCATTTGAGTTTGGGACAGCTGTGGTTGTATTAAGCTTGCGATAGGCGTATTGGTCCGTCGAGCCGGTTATTTTCTGGAAATTGAGACATCGAGATATAAGCGATTCAACGCGTTAAACCAGCCAAACGCGAGTTTCTTCTTTTTGATCGCGGAGACGCATGCAAGAAGATTCTTCAGAGATCGAGAAAATTATTGAGAATCAACAAATGATTGCTGAAGAAATTTAGTAACAAATCACCGAAAGAACGGTAGTTTCCGAAAAAACGGAAAAGCACAACGGTCTCTGGGAATCTAAAGCTCGCTTAATTAATTAAGCTTAATTTAATTATGACCATAGTAAGGCTTGTCCTAACCTATAGAATTTCGGTGCGGTTTGCTTCCACAGGACTGACCGGTGTGCTTAGCACCACGCCTACAGCGGCGTTAGAGATGATTACTTATCACTTTGTGCTGAATATTAATGGGAAGAGTGTGGCAGTATAAAGTTGATCAAACTGAAACCATTTTAAATGAATCACAAACGATTCGCCTCATCCAAGTGAATTCACTTACGATTCTCCAATCAATCACTGAGCGCACTATTTTGTTACACGTAAATGAATGAAGTAGGTGGACCCTTTTCCAACCCAATGGTTTGATACAACGAAACGGAAATTGTTCTTCTAAGTCCTTTGAGGTTAGTGAAATATGTTCAGCTTGGGATAAATAATTTCTGAAGTATGCCAACGAAATGCTCCGCTTGATTTACGTCCTATCGTCCCGTTTAACGAATTCACTAACAAAACTCTGTTCGGAAAAACTCGCTCTCATTACCTGACTGCTTAACTATGCAGACCAGGGTTTTGATAATTGTACGTTAAATGCTCATTTAAATATCACCTGGTGCCGTACATCCTGATAGCGTTAGGGATCCTTCTATACTTCATCATTTTGCAAAAAAAAAATATTTTTCTCTTTCATCTTAAGGAATTTAAAATTACCGTCCAGGTAGGGAATCACGTCGTTCCCACCGGTCGTCACGGGATAGATCTATTAATTTCTATCTGATTATAAATGCATGCTATGTCCTTAGAGTACGTCAGGATGCAAAAGCTGGTTCGCGGCCACTACCTTTTCAGTATAATGATTTTCCTGGTGTGGATGTATGTGTACATTGGTCGGTTCATACTACTGGAAAATTGTTGGTTGGACTGGAACAGGTGATAAGCAAAAGGACGAAATTAGTACCCTGCTTTTTGGTACACAAACGTCCTACGCTTAAGGACTCTCTGATGCAGTATATTACGTGGGGAATTGGGGGGGGGACTTGTTATGTCGTCATGCATTTTGTGGTCAGTCTTCCGTGCATTTGTGATATGCAAAGTAGGGTTTTTCAAAATAAAATACTTGCTTTAATTCGTAAAAGTGGAGCGTAAGGTGTATTTCGGCGGTTCGGTCTAGTTATATTACAAGGGAGGCTGGGCGACATAGTCGTGTGTTCTTGGTTTTGTGTACGGTCGAATTAAGCTCCGTCAAAAGGCAAACATATATTACCGTTTCAGTGAAGTTTGTTTCGAAACTGATCCGCTTTGCAATTAGTCAACCGACGACAAGAAATTAAATTTTAAGCGGAAAATTTTCGATGCTTCCGCAGTAACAAAATTGGTTTGTTTTTGCCCAATCTGAGCGCGTTACAGTATAAACTCATTTCTTCATACGGGTACAATTCGAATGACAAATTAAGAATTATAAAAGTAAAAAGATAGCTAAAGTAAAAACGACTCACCATCTTAATTCCATTGTTTTGCAAATTATTCTTGCACTTTTGTTGAGCTGGGGACACTCTGAATGAAACTAAATACACTTTGGGTAATGCAACACATTTTGGGAGACACTGAAGGTAGCTTGGACGACAGATTTCGATTAAGAGTGAAACTAAACCCTTTAGGCAACATAATACACTTTCTACAAAACTTAAAGACAGAAGGACGGGGCAATATTCTTAGTCTGACTTTGAAGATGCTAAAAGAACTTATAGTGTCACTTACGGGAAACACTTTGGGGTAAACTAAACCCTTTGAGCGATACACTTTGGGGAATTAAAAGGGAGAAAGGAGGTGGGATGATACTTTTAAACACATGTTGGGGACAATGAGAATAGTTTTGGGGGGTCATTAAAGACATTAAAGTTTTTGGGACAATTAAGAAACTATGAGATATACTGAATACTGGATGACGCAACACACTTTATGGGGGACACTGAAAACATATTTGGGGACAATGAACATATTTTTGTGGATACTTAAGACAATTTGGGCAGCACAGCTTTACTCTCTTGCTGGTAAAATTCCCTTTCCCTTTATTCTGTTGTTCTTAACATTTCCCAAACAGTGCAGACACCCTCAGAAAAGATCTAGACTCGACACAAGTAGTATATAAGCACGGACAAGTTTTCAGCCAAAGATTCTACAACGGTGAAGCGAGACGATGATTGGTTTCTACGAAAAAGTATTTGTAAAGCGATTGGAATTGAAAGCAGCTATCGTGGAATAATCAAGTAGTACATGGAATCGGTACAGTGTTGCCAATTATTTAAAGCGAGTAATAAATTATTAAATTTCTATTCATTTAAATGGAATTGGTTTTTACTTGAAATCCCGGTGAATAATAATTTTTTCAAGAGAAAAGAATAACTTATGAGTAAATATGAGTCTGGGTGGCTTAGTGGCTAGAGCACTTGCCTTCGGTGCACATGGTACCAGGTTCGAATCTACTTGGCGACAAGTAATTTTCGAAAACAGGATTGGGTGTCGAACTACCAGTTCACTCACAAAGTTTTAGTTTAGTGCCTTTATTTGAATTTAGCCATGAATCGATATTCAACTTAAATAAAACTAAAATTAAGAAAGCCAAAATGAATGAAATCTATCGAGTCACACAAGCAGTATGTGATTTTGGTTCGAGTCTTGGCTTTTACTAATTTTTCGACAACTGACAAAGTCAATGAAAAACTTTGAGAAGTAAATACTGATTGGTCTGAGGGACTAAAGAAATGCAATCGATGAAATATCATCACAGATGCCAAATCCCGATTTGAATTGTTGAGATATTGCAGATGAAAGCAATGATATGATAAACATGACGGATGAACGTAGATGAAGCTAACTATTGGAACAGGTCCATAGAACGTAATAAATTTTAAACTTTTTTTTATTTTACTACCCACAGAAGAAGTCATACATGAAGTGAAGGATCATGGGACTGGCTACTACAAGATGTAATGAAAACCAGGCGGAAAATTCAAGATAATTGGGCAGGGGAACCCTCCTAATTTTAAAGTGCTCTCAATATGAAAATATAGTCCTAGTCTCATAGGCACCTCTAAATGCCCAACACTAACGCCAAGCACACCAAGTCAATCCTGAAAGCCCTTTAAATTGGTTTTATAGTAGGCGTAGGGTTAGATTGGGTTCGTACACCACACCGCACCCCGGTCATTTTATTTCAATCCAACACCAGACATGGCCATTTTCCTTCAATCAAATTGTGCAGCTGCGAGTGTTTGTTTACCCGTGGAATTGTATTCCGACTGTTGATTTCGATTTTTCAATCAAACGAGAAATCACTCAATGTCACTATTGAAAAAGATAGCAGAACTGCTAACCATTCCCACCCCGGATAGGATCGGATCCTTGTTATGTCCGGATGGCCTCAAACCATAGATCGGGGGGAGATTAAACCGACCGATGGAAATAGGCGATAGTTGCAAACCGTCGGCAGTTTATTTTTTGTTGTATTTCGGTTACAAAAACTTGGAATTGTTTGTCGTGCGTTCATTTGTACGAATTTTAAAGGCTTCTATTGGGCTATCGGTGAATTCGTTGAATTAGAATCGTGTCAAAACAAATTAAGGCTGGTCCGGACAGTTGATTGAAGATAGTTTTTTGGTGCTAGATAATTCGATTTGATTCCAAAACACGTCGAAGGGATCACTTCAAATTTAAAATTAAATAAAACTTAAACCTGAAATAAACAAAATGCAGCTTTGTTGATTTTGCCGGGCGGGAATTGTTTGCGAACCTTTCACGCAGCCAAGGATGCGACAGTTTCAAATGCTGAATCATGTGCTGAGCGGGATTCAAGGAACGACCCCGGGATAAATGTTTACTTTTACAAAATAGAAACAACCAGGTGAATCATCGAACTAGGACTCAGTAATGGCTGTTGGCGTTAATCCCAAGCGTACGATAGAGAAGAAAAACTACACCACTCGCGCATATGACCATTCATCCACACAAGTAAAAGCACAAATCTACGACACTTTGACTTAATAGTCGAACAAACATTTACACACACCACAACAAAAGTCGGCCCTATAAAAGCCGACCAGCGACAATCAGCAGCACGCAGCAGCACGCAGCAGCACGCAGCAGCACGCAGCAGCACGCAGCAGCACGCAGCAGCACGCAGCAGCACGCAGCAGCACGCAGCAGCACGCAGCAGCACGTAGCAGCACGCAGCAGCACGCAGCAGCACGTTAACATTGAAATTTTTTTGCTGATCTACCGCCCACCTCTTTTATTATTATTCTGTTGATCTCGGTGTCAGTAGAATGAACTTCTCAACAGGAATCGACCGCTTCCCTAACTGCAGTCATTCGGGACGTGCCAGTTGAAAAACCTTCGCTGGAAGGGCCAGCTTGTAAACTTTGTTGGATCCGAACGAGCAGTTCCATCATTGGGTTATATTGACTAATTTGAGGGCTTACTATGCAATTCTGGTTAACTAGTATTTGTAGACGTCGGCAGAGCTCAAAAAGGAATCTTTGATAAGAAGGGATGCTGCGGCTTGGTCATTAGGATAGTCGCCCTAAGACGAGGATCGGGGCAGTGCCATTGCTGCCAGCGTTTCGGACATTCACAGAAGATTTGTCGTTCTCAGCACATATGTGTCAAGTGCGCCAAAAACCATTTAACGGCTGACTGCAGAAGTCGTCAGCAAGATGAATGAACTACCTTGTCCACACAGACAGAAGTCGTCGTACAGCGGAGAGACGGACCGCTTTTTTTCCCAGGTTCGAACGAGACGTAAACAAAATCAGCGAAGTATGCGCTTATTGAGTTTAATGTACATTTTCATCAACATTACGAAAGTTTGAACAAGATCATCAAAATGTATCGCAATACTTTGTCACACCTAATCCTTTAATTCCTCACCTTTCAAGAAATCACAAAAAACTATCAACCAAACAAATCTATTTAATAGCTCAAAGGTATAGTGAGATACGAGCTTTCAACATGATTTGTGTACGACGGACAGACGGATTGAATTTTTTATATTTTTGAGGTCCTAAACAAGAAAGTACAAAAAATCGGAGAAGTATGCGCTCAATGAGTTTAATGTACACTTTCATCAAAAGTTTCCACAAGATCATCAAAATATATCGCAATATCTTGCCAACCGTCGATGTGTTCATCACTGACACGTTCGTTGACACGTTTTGGAGAACATATTCATCAAAATGTTGACTGTGATTTTCAGCATCTTGCCTGAGAAAAGATGCATCATTTATATGAACGAATAAATATGATCAACTACTACATGTTAGTCAGTGATTTTGATTAGAATTTGTGCATAGTCCAATTGGTAAAATTTCTAAGAAAACTCATAATTAAATAAATTCGATTTGATGGTTTCGTTCATTAAACCAATGATTTTTACATATGACTAAAGAAAAATATCGAATGAAATGCATTCATTAATATTATTAAAAATCCAATTTAATTGAAGAAAATTCGTTTATCCATCAATCACCAAATAATAGAGGACCATAAGCAATTGCAATAGTACGCATTAAAATAGTATGTCCTCGTCGGCAATCAACACCGCCCTTTCCAATTACGTTATTAAAATTTGAAAACCCTCATTATCTTTGTTTTGACAAAATCCTTCGGGATATCATCTGATTACAAACATTGTCATATTATTCATACGTATGAAAATTGCGTATGTTGCACTGACCTGAAAATTAGATTGGAAAATTTGAATATGGACATTGGCAGGCGATACGATGATCCTGTGTCCAGGCTCCATATGATGCGGTGTTTTGGAAGGATATATGTAGGACGCTGCCCTGTCCTAACAGTCAAATTGACAAATGTTTGCATTCGAAATTGATTACTGTCAATATGATTAATGGATGAATATATGCAGCCTTTACTGTAGGTACTACCCTCCATACAAGGTTGTATATTGCCTATATAATGTAACTAAAATCTAGGTGAGATATGGAGTGATGCAGGAAACAGGTGTATATCGGAATTCATATCAATGTAAACGCTACAATACGGACCTTAGGCTAGATTGACCAGCCCACCCGCACCGGCCCGGTCACTATCTGTTCTAAGCCGATCTATCGTAAACTGCTACTGATTGAATGCAAACTAATTATGACGCATGTAAACATTAATTTATTATGTCAATCAAATGGCTAAATTGATGCCTGCATTATCAAAAGAGAGAATTAATGTTTTGCTTCCGGCCGTTGTTTTTGTTTGCCAGTGTAACATTCGAAATGTTAGAATTAGGTGTAATTAGCATTTGGGTAGGTGTTTTTGGGTTATATGTTGTTTTTCTGGAAAGAATTTTGACTTTGGTTGCATTTACTTTATATTCGATTAGGCGAGTGATGATGAGTAGGGCGCTTGATGAAATTTCTGATATAAATTCGCGTGGACCGCGTTATTGCATCACATTGTTGCGAGCTTTACAAAAACTTTCGCGTAGAAACGGAACGACGTCTCGCTTCACCTTATTAGGAACAGTGTTTGGCTGCAAACTTTTTCATGCTTACATATTACATGTGTTGGGTCTAAAAACTTCTCACACATTGAGTGAAGCTTTTCTCCGCCTTGCACTCGGGTATTAGGAGGGTGTGGTTTGTGTGGCTTCCGGGCTAGGGCCAAAAGGAACTTTCAAGATTGAATTTAACTTTGCAAAAGAAAATGAAAAAAAGTGCGTGTAAGAACTTTGATTGAGTAGAACTGGGAAATTGACGTCGACGTGCACTAAATTTTTCTGAGCTTATAGTAGGCATAGACAAAATGGGGCCACTTTATTATTTTTTGGGTAGAAGTCCGAAAAGTAATTGTGGGCTTAAGGACTGGGCAAGCCACAGACTCAAATTTGAAAAGACTACGCTTATCAGGTACATAAATGATCCCTGATGACGATAACTGTGAGCTGTATCAACTCTTCAAGGAGCCAGAAGGTTTAACGTTCATCAAACTACTTAAACTTCAGTGGGTTGGCCATGTAGTGCGGATGGAATACAGAAGAATCACCAAGCGTGCTCGTAAAGGCAAAGCGAGTGGTAAGATACCAGTAGACAAACCACGCAAGCGATAGGAAGACTCGTTTGATGTAGACAGCAAGGCCATCTAAAAACTTGGCAGTTGGAGGATAAGGTCCTTGGATCGAGACGACTGGAGGCGACGACTTCAAGTGGCCAGGGCCTGACTGGGGCTGTCGCGCCATTGATGATGAAATTACTCTATGACAGGCCTGTGCGAAGGATTGCATGAAGGTGTGGGTTTCGTAATAAATTATGAAGCTCCCACCATACTGAATGTGATGACCTAAAAAAAAAAAAAAGTTCTCACTTCCCACTGAAAATGGGCCAGTGGAGGGGGGGGGTCTGAACCCCCAAAACACCACTCGTGCGCACGGGCCTGTTCTATGATAAGAAAGAATCGGAGCAGGTGCATATGAATACAGATCAAGGATCGGCTACTACTCCAGCCTATGATAATCGAAAGAAAAAAGGTAGGAATCGATTATTATCCAAGCTGCTTTTCACTGGACAAGAGCAGCCGTTGCAGACAGTCTAACATTTTCTTAGAAGATCACTCCCAAGCTATCGAGCTTCTCAAAGTAATCCGAGTCAGATTTGGTGCATTACCGGACTACTTCAAAAACTTGTTAGTTGATAAACCACCGATACTATCGCACATGGGATTCGTAGATAAAGTGAAAAAGAAGTTGAAAGAGCAGAGCTCGTTCAATGCCATTGTGGATAGGTCGTACACAAAAGTTGTATTTAGTACTTCCTCACGTCAGCGGAACTGATATCCCACTCACCCTAAAGGAGGAAGAAAATTTAGTGCTAAAGTGTTCTTGGAGAACAATCACAGCGAATCAGAATTCAGACCGGCCTCAACAAATTACAATCTAACCAAAAGCTATACTGTCAAAAGCTGTTTGGATCAAGAATCCGTAAATGTATAAGATCGTAAAAATTCTTAATACTGTACATAACAAATAGTATTTTTATCAGATCTAATAAATATGGGGAAATTCGTCAAAGTGTACATATGCACTTTACCCACCCGTTTGAAAATCACAAAATGTTGGAAAAGATTTTTAGGTGATTATACAGAAAGTCCATTGAAATACAAAACAATTCAATATCTATTCAGACCTAAAAGATTTGTCGGTTTTCGTTAAAATGTACTCAATAATCTTACGCTCCCTTAGAAGTTCAATATGACAAGAGTTAGACGATTTTGTATAAAGTCCATAGAATTAGAAAATCAAATTAATATCTTTTGAAGCCTAAAAGATATTACGGAAATGACGAAAACGTGAATAACACCTTTACGACCGTTTGAACTATGGAAAGTCCTGGAATTTGTTTTTAGGCCATCAGAAAACGCTCGTAGATGTAAAAGCCAATTTGAAATTAAGGCCAATAGACTTAAGAGCTATTTTGGAATTCGTGAAAATATATGCAAAATCTTTCAAGCCACTTAGATCTCAGCAAATCCTGAAGGTAGTTTAAGGGCGCTTATATCAAAAGTCAGTAGAAGTAAAAAATAATTTAGTACTTTATCAGACCTAAGGAAAATGAAGAAATTCGTGAGCAAGTGCAAAATATATCTACAACATTAACAGCAAAAAGGATTGAAGATGGTTTTTAGGTGATTTTGTAAAAATCTCACGGTTCAGTTATCAGACCAACAAAATTTGGCGGAATTCGTGAAAATGCATACAACCCCTTCAAACCACCACAGAGGTTCAATTAAAAACTCCTGAAAAGGATGTCTCTGCATTTATTCGAATAACCCGTAGAAGTCGAATTCATTCAAAATTTCAAGAGATCCTGAGTGATATGACGAATTTCGTGAAAATATGCACCTTGTTTCCAATGACAAGTTTTTTGCCACAAAAACCACAAACAATGCCAGTTTCTAAGTTAAAAGGTAGGTTTAAGCTGTGATTATTGCGGACTGATTGTCAAAGATGGCGAGGGTTTTGAAAACCGTTGGGATTTTACTTGAATAATATTTTTGTGGTTTATCACCAGCTTTATTTTTAGGAAGGAGGGCTGAATTGAACTACGAAGCACACTAGTCACCAAAAACTGTGCTTAGCGATCACTTCGAAATCCTTTGAACAACGAATCGCTTTCCAAAATAACTAAAGACTTTCCTGAAAAACTTGATTGGCTTGTTAATACTTTTCGTCCTCATTGAAGATTATCATAACACCCTAAATAATTAAGAATATAAATAAAAAGAACATAAGGTCATCAAGAACACAATAACGTCATGTTATCATCTTTTTATAAAGAAATTTTAAAAATTTGTTTAATTTAATTCGTGTTAAGGCACTGCTCGCATGCAACCGGATTAAGTGTATAGGAATATTTTGTATAGCCAGTGTTTTTAAATGTGGTTTAGTTACATACATAATTGGCGATTTTTTTCGGGTTAGTGTTTAAATCAGGCATTGTCAAATTGCATTGAAATACGATTCCAACGATTTTGCTCCAAGGTTTGCTCATATCGATTTAATCTCGAGCTATTTTACTGTATTATTTATAATACAGTATTGTTATCGATTTTTTAAAAAAAAAAATTTGCTGCCCTCAAAATTTTTTTGTCCACGTTTCATGACTAGTAGACGCGAAAAAAGCAATAAAAATTTTCACTCCCTCTGTACGCCGTACCCCGTACGCCGTACGTCGACCGCCCCAAAATCTTTGAAGGCTCGTAGCTCTCAAACTAGTGAAGCTATTAAATTAAAATTTTTTCTAGGAATAGAATTGGTGGACCCCTTGAATTGACATTATTTTCAGGGGTGGGGATGTGAGGGGGAAGGTGGGGTAAGCGTTTTAGACGAAAAATTTAGGTTTCTAGATCTCAGGAACCGCTTGTGTTAGGAGGCTGAAACTTAGAATTTCTATAGAGCTTTGATAATGGACCCATTTGCAAAAAAAAAAAAAATATGGGTGAAGGGGTGTGGGAGTGGAGGGGGAAGCAATGCGTCCGAAACGCAAAAAAGTCGAGATCGACACATTCTAAAATCCATATCTCCTAAACCGTTAATAGCAAGCAATTAAAACTTAACAAATATCTGTAGTTATACTAGGAGAGTAGATTGAAACAAAATTTTTGGGTGGGGGTAGTGGCGTAGGGAGGTGGGGGGTGAAATACTTAACATCACGATATCTCCCAAACCAGAGGCACCAGAAAAACAAAATTCGGTTTGGATATAAAGCTTGATAAATAAAGATTTTTCAAAGTAAAATCTTTGAAGGGGGCGGGGGAGTACGTAAGTGGAGGTGATAAGAATTTTTCAAAAATAACACGTTTCATATCTCAATAACAGCGTAAGATGGATGATTCAAATTTTTACCAGAAGTAGGCCTAATAGAACCCTAGTAGGAAAAAAAAGTTTGGGGGTGTGGGTGTAGAGGGTGAGGGAGGGGAAGGGTGAGAAAGAAAAAGTTCCGATGCTTATATCTTGAGAATCTATAATGATAGGAAGCTGAAACTTAGTATTTAGATAGAGCTATAGCAGTGGCATGGTGGAAAAATAGAATTTTTTTTAGGGGTAGTATGGTACGGTGGTGGGGGGTGTTTTTCCTAATTTTAGAACGGCTTATGCTAAGAAGTTGAAACTCGGTACGTATATGTAAATTAACTAGAAAAGTAGTTCTGATAAAAAAAAATTTAAAAATTCATTGGCATTGGCATATCGGTTAATATAAAATGGATAAATTTTCACGATTTTCGTCATATCTACTAGGTCTTTCGAAATATAGAATTCATTTTTATTCTACGGATTCTTCATGTGAATACCTAGAATGTGTTTTGAAGATTTTTTGAAATTCGACCCCTAAGAGGGTGTAAACTGGTTGTATACTTTTTCATGAATTCCACCATGTTTCTCAGTTCTGATCAGATATCGAATATCTTTTCACTTCCCCAGGCTTGTTTAATAATCACCTATTTTTAAGTTTTGTTTTTTTCAACCTCTAGACCGCATCTCGGAATATGACCCAATTATTTAATACATATGTTACACCCTTTTCTGCCCGCTTCCCGAACTTTTTGTTAGGTTTTCAGTCACATAGTAACATACACCGCATCCCCGAATTGAACGCGTTCTGAACTTCTGCCGGAAAAATAATACAGTTGCGCCCAGACTGTTGGCAGATTTTTTTCCAAGCTTCGGCCGCAAGGTCACGCAGTAGTTTTTAATTTAACATTCTTCTCTGAATACACCTCCAACCTCTCTCTCCCTCTCTCTCTCTCTCTCTCTGAATTGCACCGAATCCAAAGAAGTTTCGCAAAGAAAATACCAGTCGCCAAACCCTTCCTTACAGTAGAAGTCATAAATAATACGACCAGTCGGAAAAAAAACCTCCGTAAATTAGCACTCTAGCGAAATTAATTTCGCCGTAGATAACTCTATCGTTATAAGTGGTCATGGAAATTGTAACCCAATATCGCTCTATCTAAAACAAAAAAAGACTATCGTCCTTTTTCGCGATAGATTGTACTGCCACATTGCTCTATATCTATGTGCACACTTTTCCTCTATGGCACTGGAAAATGGCAATTTCCCAGTAGCGTTTCCTGACGTTCGCGAAAATTCCAATAATAAATTATATGAAAAGCAAAAACTCATTCCAACAAATAATTCCTTCAGGAGTTTGGTGTTGTTTTTCGGGCGCTAGATGGCACAGTAATTCATTTGTCCTTCGTCTCGTCCTGCTCCTTCTGTTCGGTATTGCCAGAGCCTAGCAAAATATAGTCAAAGAGAAGGAGGATGGGGGTTGGAAGGTTGTTAACTTAACTGAGTACCATTCCGGGGAAAAATATTTCCGTATAGTAGTTGCACACGATATAATTATTTACCGAGAGTCGGAAGTAAATGTTTCAATTTACTAAAATGAAAATGTTTGCTGTAGATGCTCGCCGTATATGTGTGATATAAAAAGGGTTGCCATAGTAGAAGGGTGCGGGTGAAAAACGACAGACACGAGTAAAACAAAAAAATTAAAAACGAAATTGCAGTCCACTAGCGTAATTGCAATTTTGCGCGTATGAATTGTTGCAATACGAGAGAACTGCTAAAGGTAATTTGCTATGTTGGTACGGGGGTGTTTTTTTTATCCTCATACCCTTCTTCTGTTCGTTATTTGTCCAGTGCCACTCATTCCGAACAATCGAGTTGATTAAACGTGACAGGGTATATAAAATGCGATTTATTTTTCTGAAAATACTTTGCATCATTGTTTGTGTTCCGATGATATTTTCGTCGTGACCAGGTTGAGTGATAATTGGCATAGATCGTAAATATAGATACCAGTTAGTTCGGGGGTAGTTACGTAGTATCATTAACGGTTAAATCATATTTGAGATAAAACATAAGCTGATACACGATAGTTGACTACTTAATTAACTTTGTTGTAAGGGGGTAACAGGCCAGTAGGCAAACCACGTATGCTACAGGAGGACTCGGTTGATGAAGAAAGCAAAGCCATCTGAAAAATTAGCAGCTGAAGGACACGGTCTTTAGATCGATTGGATTGGAGGGTGCGACTTCAGGTGCCCAGGGCTTGATTTGGGCTGTCGCGCATTTGATGATGATGCAGACTATAGACTAACAACTAACTACATACATATTTGGAATGATGAATTGCTGATATCATCCCATTCGTGAATTTCTGGACCCAATTGTAAAGTATGGAAAGCACACCTATTTTGTTTCAAGTGGAGGTAGATGTCATTGATCTAAAGGAGTTGCAGAATTCTAGTTTCCAATGAAAAAAAGGACAGCCTCCCAATACCCGACTGGAAAGCAAGGAATAACACCCGATCCGGCCTGCTTGCAATACCCACAGAGAAAAGCGTGGAAGAATCTGGAAACATCAACATTTTCCGCACATACCACCAAATAAACGGGAAAACTCTGCAATGTTTGCAGCCAAACACAGTTCCTGCTAGGGTGAAGCGAGATGTGGATCAGTTTCTAAGCGAAAGTTTTTGTAAAGCGATTTGGTTTGGTAGCAACAATCGAGCAGTAATCAATGAGTATATGAAATTAAGTATCTATGCCAGTACTGCGGTTACTAGTACGGATACTGATCCCGAATAATAAAATGTGGTTACTCTTCATGGGGAGCGTTGATATTCAATCTCAGAACTTAGAATACTATTTGAATCAGAGAAAGGGCTTTTACTAGAAAGTTGAAAGTTAGTGCGCATATACTCGTATATATGAAGATACCGCAGAAGTTAATTAAGGAACAAAAAGGTGCAGATTTGTGTTGGCGCACAGAGGTAAAAAAAACTTTAGTCACGAATTTCGTCTTTTAGGCATGGTGAGGTGTCAAAATAATTTTACTTGTGCGTGCTCGTTTTATAAACACCTCGAAAGGGTTTTCTAACTATTTCATTACTAAACACCTAAGGTTGGGAAAATTGTTTGTGTACAATTTCACGAATTCCGAAATATTTCTTAGTTCTAAGAAGATATCAAATTGGAATAAAAGGAATAAAAATCAATCGGGAAAAAACTTATCGAAGTTTAACCCTTTAAAAGAGGTTTGGATCATGTATCACGAATTCCGTCAAATCTTTAGGTTTATTGAGATCGTATTCGCTTTAACTTCTATGAGCTTAAAATACATATAAAGATCTTAAACTTAATTTCCAGATGTTCAACCTTTTAAAGGATGTAAAGTGATTGTTTACGTTTTTACGAATTCCGACAGATCTCTTAGGTCTGATTAAATATCCAATTGTTTTTACCTTAAACCCTAGCGGGTTATGTTGGTATTTTATCCTTTATGACTCCCTAATATTGAAAAAGATAGGCCAATTGTATGGCCGCAACTTTATTATTTTTTGAGTAGAAGCTCGGAGCAGGTTTTATGGTGAGATGTTGTGTAGATTACCATGCGACAGACAATCTAAAAAAAGCTACAAGCTTAAATCCGAGCAAATGTAACTACAAACCTGAAAGTAACAACGATAAAAATCAGTTACAAATTCCATCAGGGACTAGTTTCTCCTTGTAATTAGTGTTTGCCAAACTCCTTCTTGGAGACCTCTCAAAAATGTCGATAAAATCTCATAAAATTCAAATTAAAACTTTGATCAAAGTCTCTTCTGATTGCTTGTTCTCGGACTAATAAACAGCGCATAAAAAAAAAGTTACTAAAATAGGAAAAATATTAAGTTGGGAAAAAGCATACAATACAAACTTGTTCATAGACGAATATAAGAGAGAAAAACATGAAAACTGTTTTCTTCCTTCGAATTTTTTTTTTTGACTTCTCGCAAAAGGCGATAATAATAAAACTTATCGATGAGTTTTCCACCCCCTGTGATGCGAACGCCCAAATGGGGTTAAGATTGCTAGTGATTCGAAACTAGGAGCGACTAGCGAAACTAAGAACGTTATACGCGATAATAATGCAAGATGATATTTTGTAATAGGCATCTTAGCCGTTGTAGCCTCGTCCTTTGAACCAACTTATATCCGGTTTTCTTCGACGAAAAGTTCCTGACTTTAGTCAGGTCTTTCAGTGAAGTTGTTATGAATTTCTGTTTATTTCTTTTTTGTGTTGTATGGTTTCAGTCACTTCGATTGAAAGGACCCCAAGGCTCAATATAATTGTATAAAAATCGATTTTTCTTTAACTTGACGCCTACTTTAAGGTGTCGTCGTTCTTCTGGGAAATAGTGAATTTTAGGAAGGAAATTTGAACAAGTTGTGTGCCACTTGTTTAAATTTTCAACCCTTTATCTGAAGGGAGATGGAGTTTATGGGCTTTATGAAAGTGGATTACTTGTTGATTAAGCTAAGGATATCGTTGAGAATTTTAATTAAGGTTGAGACCGAAACTAAGTTTTTGTTTTGCATATTGTTGATTTGGCTAGCAGAATTATTTGCATAATTCATGCTGTAGGGTACCAATTTTCTTGAATTTTATTTTCCAAGAATGCCCACCTATCTGGCTTCTGTTAAGTTTACATTTTGAAGGGTAGAGTTTCGCTGGTATTAATTTTATTCCATTTTGCATTGGACTGCAGTATGCAATGAGTATTCCTTGTGGAAGGAAATTTCCTTAAAATCTGAGGTTAGTAAGGAATGATAGGTTAAATATTTTCAGGATTTGTTGACTCCAATCGCGAAATTTTGATCTACGAGGATAATATGTTCTTCCCGGAAGTCATTAAATTGAACTAGTCTGCCAGTCAAATCACCGGCGAAGAACGTTACCGCCTCAAGGCCAGACTACGGCATGTGCAAAATACTTCCCTCGGCAACGCATTCACTTCAGCGCTCTCACACATCATGTCAAACTTTGGAGGACCACGCTACAGCAGGCGGTATTAGCCACGGTCAAGAGTTCCGTAATGCTATACGCTGCACCGATTTGCTGATTGCCTCAACTGTTACAATTGTTAGAGGCACTCTCGATGTTGGGGAAAGCCGTAAGAGTATTCTTTAAAAGACAGCGATTTTTCAATCTCAAGTACAACCTAGTGTAGTGCCGTTTCGGTCGATCTACCTCTGGTATAAGCATGTTATGAGTCCGTCAGATCAATAACTTCCGCTTTGTCACGGATACATAGCTCAACTTGCTTGGGATTTTAGAAAGGAGGAGGTCAAATTTATTTGTAAAAAGTCCTTTGCTAAAGGTCTCCCCACTTTCGGTAATAAAATAACTCGCGCCTCCCTCTATATGCCGGGAATGTTGCCAAGAGCTAGGCAACCCCTGAAAAACACCCGTATAGGCTGAGAGTAAACCAAAGTAGCGCATATTGCATCATAGCTGGGAAAACCCCGTCTACACCGGGTGATTTAAAATGTAGGAATTGCCCATCTTGTTTTCTTGGAGCTAACTATTGAGTAGCAAGATTCACACCCACGTACTCGTTCTTGGACCTGTCTATACTATCCTGTGGCAACCCGGAAATGCGTATTCATTACAACTTAAAGGTTTGGCTGCAGATGAACTCCGTCGGAGGGTCAAGTCTCGTAGATAGTTCGGTTCGGCTGGGTCCTTGGATAAAAATCTTCTCTAACTAGCTGCTCCGTTCGTCTCACTAAACGATTCACAGAAGCCTCCCCAAGATACACGCTTGGCCTGTTTGGTAGTCTTCTTTAAATCTCTGAAACTGTTTCTATACGGCGTCTAATCCTTCTGCATATTACTGTCCTTGGCTGAGTTGAACAATCTGCGGGAGATAGTTCTGTACAGTAGGCTTGCGCATTGTAGTTCACCTTAGTGACCGCGAACGAACTAGTTCCTTAGTCTTCGCGAACTAGTTCGTTGTTGTAGTTCATCGTTCACCAAAAAAAAAGGAACTAGTTCGTTTGAAGTTGGGATTGAATGTGAGGACCTAAAAAAAAAGGTCCCCAGCCCGGAAGGAACTAGTTCCTTTCAAGTTGGGATTGAATGTAAGGTCCGTCCCCAGGCCTAATAGTTCCTTTCAAGTTCGTATCACCTACAAAAACCAACTACTTTCAAACAAACGAACTAGGATCGGAAGTCACTGCGAACTAGTTCGTTCATTTCACTTCTGGGAGCGATCTTCCGAACTACTTCGTTCACGAACTACACAAGCCTACTGTATAGCCTAACGTGGCCATCCCAAGCGGATAGGCGAATATATCCTCCTTGGGGGCTTACTAATAGGACACGGCCGGTTAAAATCGTCGAACTACTTCACGTTTGTGCGTACAGAAAATGTTAAGGAAGAAAACCAGCTATGCAGTGTTTTCACGGAACGCTGCGAACCAACCACTCTAAGGTTTCTAGACTTGAAATGATGTATTTGTTCTGAAAGGATAGATGGCCGAAGGATTTGTTTACATAGTAGGTTACTGTTGTTCTCCAACTGTAAGATGTGACTTATTCCACTGAATTTAGTGAATATTTCATTGCTTCCAGGGAGTGGTACTACCTGCGCATCAATTTCTGAGCAAACTGAGCCAGTGATTCTTCCAATTCAAGAATAAAGAAAATGTCCAAGCCATGCACGTAGTCCCCCTCACTAAACTTTACCCTGCCACATCAATTTTTCATAAACCCCGTAAATTTTCACGATTGAAAAATAGCGATTGCGATTTTCTGACATATTTTATTAGAGCGTGTTTCATGTCGTATATTTATTGAAAATCGCATAATTTATAGTGCACTGCAGCGATTCATTTTCTTTCAAGCGAATTTCCATTCGATGGCCCACAATTTTCCGCTAGATTCGAACATTTGGGATAATTGACATGGAAAAAGGAAGCTGTCGTTAGTGTGTTTTTTCCTTCCCCGTTTTTTTTGTTGTATCAGTACGACTTTTCATATTTCGGCACAATTTGGCCCCTTTCAATTTCGAGTCGAATCAGATTTTTTTTCCGCGTGTTTTATCGCGTATATCAATTAAATGACAGGAAAAATTGCCGAGAGGAAATTCGCTTTTGCAGTTAATTTCATATAGCGGGTATTGAATTTATTTTGTGTGGTGGATAGGCAAAAAGGATTACACATTGAATGGCAGGCGGACTTTTAATGGATGCAATCAAATTAAAATGCTTTTAGGTTTTTTCTAAGAGGCGGCGATACTTGGGGATGATTCCGATGGAAATTAATAGAAAATGCTGTTCAAGTGCACCGATATCGATCTTCGGTAATCATTTATTGCACAACATACTCAACGGTGGAAGTGATTCACTTGAGGTAGAATTGGTGAAATACGTTTTGTAAATGGCTTGACGGTATACTAGTACCTCATTGAGGTGGTGTATAGCAAAACAAAGAGCTGGAAGGTGCTGGAGGAGAAGGAGCCTATGAGCAGAGTACTGCCTGACACTCGGAAAGGAGTTGCTATCGTACCCCTAATAGCAACTACATAAGAAATTGCCGAAGCTGTTTCCCTACCTCGTAGCCTCCTTGTGGAAGGTAGTTCGTTATTAGGGTACGGTATGTTAGATTTGATGAGGATCTTGGAATTCAACTTTCCGATGAAGCATTCCTGTATCATATTGAGATTGTTGCAATGGCAAGCACCGAGATGATTGATGGAGAGAGCTGTAAGATCTCCGAGATGAAGAAACTATCCAAAGAAGATGACCCTTTCCTCTTTCACGCGAATGGGGTTAGGATGATCAGAACGAAGGAAAAAATTGGAAGCCCTAAGATGTGTGAGTAACACCTAAAATGATGAGTGTAATATTGTTACATGTACACTACTTTGTGAGTGTAATATTGTTACATGTACACTCGAATTTCTAAATCAATTTCAGAACGACATTTCCAATTACCAGTTTTCTTACACCATATTTAGACTTAAGCTAATTTTTTTTTGTCAGCAGAGAATCCTGCTGTAAAGATACTATTCGTGGACTAAAGAGTACGTGAGGAAACTGGGAAGTTTTGAGCACTATTTTTTTGAACACGTTCATTATACCTACTTAAATGCGTTTAAAACGTATGGTCTGAACAGGGTAGAACAGGCGTATGCGAAATCGTTCTACATATCTCAGGTAATCATTCACTTTCATGAGTTTGGGTTTTGAGAAGCATTTTTTTTTTTGTATCCAGAAAACGGTATGGATTAGGAAGACCCGATGTGTTTATGGATAGAAACCTTAGAATCTATAGTAATGCCGCCATCCTAGCTATTGATGAAGCTTTTATGGTCAATCAAAACTCGATTTTCGCATTGTTCTAATATATTTTTGTATTTTACAAAGAATGATATAAATACGTGTAACAGCGTATCAACTTCATTTAAACTAAATTTTATATTTCACTCTTGCTTTGAAACAATAGGTGTAACAAATTTTGTCGATATTCCAAAATTGTTTGACACACAATTGTAAATTTTTTTGACATTGGGATAGGCAAGGTTTCTTTGGCAAGCAAGAAGCCGTCGATAAGGTCCTACGAATATATCTGGATTTCTTTTTGATATTCTTGAATACGTCATCTGCCCAATATCCAATTAGGCAACTGATAAAGTTGATTGCATTACCTTTAAATAAGTTGATTGTAAAAGGTGAAAATGTTTTCAAGAACAGGTGGAGATTGCCTCGGAAGCATTTCGGAAACAAAGGATATGTGAGTTAGTATTTTCAGGTACGACCTTTGGCATTAGTAAACCATTGAACTTGTTGGCTTTCGATCCCATTACAAGCTTCAACGACTTTAATGTGAATTGAAGCGCGACACCACAACATCCCCGAATTTCGGGAAGCACCAAGTTCCAGAAATGTGTACACATTTTCAAAAAGGCTATAAATTATTGCGCGAATTTTGGTCGACGATTATTATTATCGGCAATTTCGTTGCATCGAATGCAATTAAACCGCCTCCATTTAGTGACCATTTCGCTTTTAGGGTTTTCCAAAGTATTTCTGGGCAACAGTCGGCCACAGACGGTTCTTTTTCAACCCTCTCCACTAAACATCCAAGTGGCCTTTAGATTCGCATAGGACCTGCCCTTACTGGGGCGTAAATATCCCGAATAAAGGATATGTGTGGCTCGGGAATTTTCATTGAATGGATATCATACAGAGCACACTTTCCATGTAACATTCTGGTCCCATTGCTTCGTTTAGCCGCGATTGTATTTATGTTCTGGCCACAGATGGACCTAATGGGTTACATTCAGGCCCCGAACACTTGAACACACTACTGCCCCCCTCCACAATATATAACATATGCACTTGATATCTACATCTAGGATACATAGGGTGATCGGCCTTATTAACTTTGGTCGGATGGTAATTTGTGCACGGAATCGTTTTGCATGTTGAGAGTACTTGAACCGGATTGTATTGAAGGTTCCGCGAGAGGAAATGATTGTATTAGCTTTAAGGTTGGGGGAGGACTTGGTAGGTCAGTGTAAGTGTGCTGCTCTATCAACTCAACAGTTGATACGTTCCTACGCCTTTCCTTATACCCAGTTTTCCTTAGTTTTCAACAATTTCCATTCCCAATTTTCATTTCATACACCTTTTCTATGCTGGGGGTGAGTGTTAAGAGTTTCTTCTTTTAGAGAAAACCTCAGATCGCACTAAGAGACAAAAGTAATGTCCCAAATCCTATCGAAGAAAATTATTGAATAGGTCAAGATCCGATTCAGGCTGTCGCGCCATTGAAAAAGAAAATCGAGTGGACTTCTTGAAATGGTGACTTCTTTGATGAAGTGGGTGTGGTCGTTTTAGACGAAAAAGTTTTGTTTCATGAATAAAAAACAAAAATATCTTGATTCTTGAAATAATTTTTTGATAGGAGTAACACAGTGCGAGGGTTGGTTTAGGAACGGCTTATCCATGACAGAACTTTATTTTGTGCAATAAGTGCTAGAAAAGTAATTTGAGCATATTTTCAGATTTTCATTGGCGTAACGAGGTGCGGCAAAAAAATGATCAGTGAAACCAGGGTTCATATATTTCCACGAATATCGTCATATCTCTAAGCCCTCTGAGACATCATATTTTCAGAAGATTTTATTATTTAACCCCGGTGTTTAAAGGAGATGAGTTCTCTACGGTTGAATTCTTCGCGAATGCCAACATATCTTTTCGGTGTGATGAAATATTGAATTGATTTTTACTTTCAAATGCCTCTCATGTAAATACCCGCAGAGTGATTTTAGCCTTCTTTTATATTTAACCTCTTAGGGGTGTAAGCAGAATGCGTACCTTTTCATGAATTCCGCCATATCTCTTAAGTTTGTTCAGATATTAAATTGCCTTCTGCTTTCACGAGTTTTTGATACGTTTTCCTCTAAACTAATTTCATAATATTTTTACATTTAAAACCGATTTTAGAATTTTTTTATATAGAGACTCTCAAGGGAGTTAGAGGGTCCTCTACGTTTTCACGAATTCCGCCATATCTCTTATGTTTGATCAGATATTCAATAGAATTTTGCTTTCTTTTTCTTTCGCTATTTATAAGTTTGCGTCAAAACAGATTTCGAGATTTTTTCATGTTTACCTGTCATGAATTTAAGAGGGTTGTCTATATATTCACGAATTTCGCCATATCTCTTAGGTTTGATCAGACGTTGAATTAATTGCGGTTGCTGCCCAAAAATTTATCATTCTCTATGATAATTCCATAACAATTTGCGTTCGTTCTTTATTAATCAATTCACCTCACCCCCTAGTATCACCGTTCTGATTCGGATGAAATATAAATTTCTAAAACAACAAAATTTAATTTAATGCTAGTCCACACCTTTAGCTCCGCAATGAAGCTAATCAAATTCATTGCACTATGGGAGATGATCCCTTCTAGGACTTTTCCGATTCGGATACCAAGATAAGATTGTCTCCAAACAATTCCCACGTCTCGTAACTGACGTGACACTATCTTCACTGAATTCTATCTGCGATTCGAACACTAAAAGAGGATGAAATTTGCATATGTGAAAAGTCAGAGCTGGAAAACTGAAAAAGTCCCGGAATAGCCGTAAGCAGACTGTCTTTCGGCGAAGTAGTTTTACACTCGCATTCACACAACCTTTCGTTCACAGTAGGTCTGTCTATTTCTTACGGATTCAACGACGATACTCTCTTAGAGAATTTTCAATTCGAAATATGGGACATATTCCTTATAGCCTCGGTCTATTCCAATTCTCGTAAGAATTCTCCAGTGATGGCAAATCAAAAATTTAAAACTTTCCTAATAAGATTTGAAACAGAACAGAAAGCTTCGACGAACAAAAATGTGAAATCCTTGAAGATTTCGTTTAGTTGGACACACACCAGAACTGAGAACCTCACCTCCAGGGAAGGACTTCGTTTTTCTTCCCAACTTCAAGTTCTATCCTTAGTCCACATATCAACGACATCATCATCATCCACCATCGTTGGGTATGTCTCATAAGGACAACTGGATGAATAAAACGAAATTTGGACGAATCCTTGGATCTAGCTGGGCGGCGATTGAGGGTGAAAAAAGTTTTCCGGTGGTTGTGTCACTCGTGGCGAAACATCCTAACAAAGTTAAACTATGTTTTCAGTAAAATATTTTTATTAGTGTCATATTCCAAGCTGAGAGTTTTCGGGCTGAAGCGTTGACAATTTCAATGTCACTGGGAGTTGAGTTGATCCCTGAAAGCGATATATTCGTATAGTTGAAAACTGGCAATACCCACTCGTACGAAGACATGAACGTACTCCCACAATCTGACCGAACGACTTCTTGTCACACAAAATTTTGTTTGAGTTCTGGTAAATTTTAAAATTTCCCAAAGGACCAGTTCATGTCTTATAGAATTATTTACACTTATGGATTAAATTGACGTTTCGTACGTTAAAATGTGAAGCACTGAAAAGGATTTCGAGCAGCTGTTCGCTCGGAAAACCGCACGCAACCCCTTTTTAGATTAATCTTTTGCACGAACGATAGACGCATTCGAAGGACATATTCAACGCAACCGCCGAAGATTACGATCGTAACCCACTCTAAGTTTCAATCTTCGTAAAATCGGTAAAATACAATCACAACCTACATATCCACAGTACTTACTCAGTATATCGTACCTAACCACCATGACCGCCTTACGGTCCAACGTACAACGGAAGGGATAATAATCAACGTAGCCTGCACATCTCACGGACTCTAACTCCCTCATAGGGTATGTTCTGCATGTTCCACTGTGCAGACTGCACGTTTCTACCCTTCCATAGCCACCCTACCTACCCCGTTCATGGAGAGTATGTAGACAGAGAATGTTTTTTTTTGTATTTGCGAGTGGGTTACGAGGGTATAGCCTTTTTCGCCTATTAAAATACAAAATTACAGTGAACTAATAATTTTTTGTTTTTTTGATATCTGGTCCATATTACAAAGTAAACTACGCTTTCACTCGAATTACGTAGCAGAATTTCGCGTCATGCGTCTGTTACGTCATATTGTGACATGAGCCCCCGTTTTGGAATTTTGCTATAGTTTAACTAGCTAGCGCTCAGCTATGTCAAATTTTCTTCGTAATAAGCTCGGAGTCGTATAGGTAGATTCTACTTACCTCCTACATTTCAGAGCATAATATTGCCACTGCCCTAGCAACAACCTCCCAACCACCCCCAATAATTCTCCACTGTCTTTTCATTTGACCAAGTACACAACAAAATTTCATTTATAGCTTCTTCGATTTTTTTTGTACCTTTAGCATTTTTACGGTAAGTGTCCAATTAAGGGATGATATAAAGTAAATTTAATAGCGCTTTTGGGTGTTTCTTAAATTCAGAACATGATTCTGAAATAATGTCGGATGGTAGCGAAAAATTGAAGGGTAGCTCGAGTTCAATTTCGATAAGATGCCATTAATTTTATAACTTTGAAGGGATGCCATCTCGTTTGGTATTTTGCAATATTCTCGGATGGTGTAGTGTTCTGATTAATTAAGTCATCACTTTTAGTACGATTTAATGGACCTTAAAAGAATTTTCATTAATTTTCTATCCGATCGAGATAGTAGCAAACTTAAGGACTTTTCGAAACTATTGACTCGAATGTCCTTGGAGTTTCATTGTTCACTTGTTCGAATCCTACAAGTTTTTTTTATTTCCTGAAATTTTCATGGGCCGAATTAATAAAATACTTTTATATCGCCCGTCAAGGTTAACATTTTCTTTCAATGTCCTTTTGGAAAGCTGCCTTCAGCAAAGGTATTATACACAAACAATATCCGTCTTGATTTTTTTCCTTTTCTCCTTCCAATTTCTAATCTCATGACGCTCGTAATCCTGTTGGTAAGGCTATACCCTGAACCGACTACCAGAACATCAAATTCAGAGCGAAGGATGGTGGACCCTTAAATTAATCTCATTTAATAACAAATTACGAGGACCAAGGACCAGGTATCTAGCTAGTTCTCGGGCATAAGGTATATGTCCTTAAATATAGACGGTATCCAACCCCTCGGACACGGACGTCTGGGTTCATAGTCACTTTCTATCCAGGGCTCGTAACATAATTATGGCATTGATTTTTATGGACGTCCATAAAAATATTACACCTACCGGACCGAAAGCCGTAACGAAACCGAACTAGGGGATGAACGAAAAGGAGCAACAATCAGAAATATGGTATGGACGACGTCGTCATCCAATTCAAAAGGAACATAAAACGGATATTGAGAAATCACGGCACGTACGGGACAATAAATTTAATCACGATGAAACCCATATCCGGGCTTGTATCGTAATCCGTAATCCATGGCTGTATAAATGCTTTATTGTGATCAAAGGGGGTGGTGGTGCCAGGATCGAGAAGCATCGGGGTCCTTAACGTGATTTTCGATTCTCTGATATCAACTGGACCTTTTTCTGGACAGAGGTCCTTGCTGTTGCGTGTGGACCATACAGTGGGGCAGGTGGTTTGAATTTGATATACAGGGAGTTTCTCGTTTTTCGATATATTTTTTTTAATTTTAGTCCTGGAAGCAGGAGGATTTAAAGGGACGTTGTAATTCAGTAGAACAATTTTATTCTGTTGGCTTTTGTTCGGGCAAAGAACTCCGTATGGATATTGAATATGGATTTATTAAAGTAGTGAAAATATTTAATTTCTGGTGCGATTATGGTTTATGGGGATTAAAGGGACGAGGGCTTCCAGAAAGTTGCTTAGTTTTTATCGTGGCTCAACGAAAAGAACGAGGTTTGTTAGAAGAAGGATTAAACCACATTTCACAAAAAGTTCGTTGCGAATTAGCTATTTGCTGGTCTTAATTTTTGTGTTGTCTAGAATATTAACCAATTTCAAGAGTCAAGTCCCAATGTTTGCCTTTTTTCACCATACACGCTGCAAGCAAACATGGTGATGGCGAGGCCAGGCGAGATATTACGAAGCGATTGGAAATGTGTGATAGTGAATTAAGTCGAGCAGAGATGAGTAAAAGCGAGATGTGGTGAAGCGAGATGAGACGAAAGAAGATGAGGCAAAGCGAAATGGGGCGAAGAAAGTTGAGACGAAGCAAGTTGAGGCAAAGCGAGATAAGGCGAAGCGAGATAGGGCGAAGCGAGAGACAAAATGAGATGAATCAAAGCAGGATTACGCTATTAAGGGGCAACACCACTGTAACAGTCTAAAAAAATGCTCTTTTTCGACAATTTTTTTTAAATGGAAGGATAATATTTTGGGAAGTGAATAACCATATATTTAACCCCCTATTCAGGATCAGAGTCTCATATCAAAAAAGTCTCAATTAATTCAAAATTTATACAAAATTGAGACTCTCGGCCTACTTTGTGACTTGTGACTCGGTCCTGAATAGGGGGGTAAGTATAAAATAAAAAAAAAATTGGGTCAAAAATTTACAAAATGGCGGCACTAAAACCATTGTCCCGAGGCATGTTAATTTTTAGGCGCTCTGCGGCCTGCAGTTTAGCATGCGTAAATTTGAATGTAGCATAAAAAAAAATCACTGATTTTTAATGAGTATAGCTAAAGAATGACGTTCGGGAATTTAGAAATATTGAGTTTTGTGCGGTTGGCGAGTATTTGAATAATTTTTTTCAATTTTCGACCAAAAACAGGACAGTTATTTGCTAATAACTATTTTTCAAATCATCGTATCAAAAAATCCGTACGTGATTCTCTTAGGAATATTATTTTGAAGGTATGGTAAAAAATTCTAATGAAAATTGTTCGAGTTAAGTTGCAGGCCGATTTCGAAAATCGTGTTTCAAAGTTTTGAAATGTGTTACAGACATGAACAAGTAAATAATTGTAGTTTTAATTTTTTTACCATTAATCTGCAACTCCAGGACCATGAAGCTGTCCTTCTAAGTTCGAATATTCCTCTTCAATCCCTTTCCTCGACGATTTAATGGTGGAGCGCGCCTTTTTTGCAGCAACTGGATTCGCTTAGACGCCAATATCAACATTCAGAACCTTCGTAATCCGTAGTATATTAGTCAGTCCATCATTAAAATTGCATACAGCGATATCCGTTGCTATGTATATATAGGATTTTTACCTTTTTGTACATGAACTGGCGCTATATTAACGAACTTCTGTGGGAAAATACATCCAATGGAACACAGAAAATTTTTCGCGATATTTATTAGTATTATCCAGAAGCTTGAAACCAACTGGTAAATCATTAGGCAGTATCTTCTCAGATGGATGCCTGATGCGACACAGGTAGTCGTTTCGAAGCAGCATGACGAGCTCTTTAAGGAGCTCCAAATTCCAGGATAAAATTCACTTTCATGTTTTAAAATTTTTTCCCCATATTCTCCAAGGTTCAAAGAATTTTTTAATCAAATAAAAACAAATCGATTTTTCCAAATATTTACAGTGGTGTCGCGCCTTAAGCAAGATGAGATAAATCGAGGTGTGGTCAAGCAACTTGAGACCAGGCGAGGTCACACTAAGCAAACTAAGGCTAGTGAAGAGAAGTGATGAGGATAATCGCCGTAAAATGAAAGTAGATGAATCGAAGCGAGAAGAGTCGAAACGAAATGAGTCAGGGCGAGATGATGAGAATCATGATGAGGCAAATCGAAATAAAAACAGTTGATACGAGTCGAATCGAGGTTAGGTATAGAACCTTTCTCCGGGGACACCTCCAGCATAAGCCTCCTTGGAGAAAGGTTCTGATTTTACCTAAACATTAGAAAAATTAATTTAATTCGCATTGCCGATGAGGTAAAATAAAAATTGTAAATGAAAACGGGGTCGAATCCTGTCTTATGAACTTTGACATACATATGTATCTCTTAGGTCCGGTTTCACAGTCGAAGTTTAAACCAGAAATTTGGCTTAAACTTGGGAATTTGTTCGTAAAATTATCAGTTTAAACCAAATTTTTGGTTTAATCTTTGGCTGTGAATTCGGCCCTTAGTGTTTTTTATATAAACGTCCCGAATCAATTTTTTGGATTTTTCTATATTTAACCTCTAAAAGGTCTCCGACTCCGACAAATCAATTGGGTCTAATGATTAAATACATATAGTACATGGTATGAGTTTCCCCCAAAAATTAATTTCACAATTTTGCGCTATTACCTTCCATAGGGGGGGGGGGGGGGGTGTTCTTTCTTACGAATTCTGACAAATTATTCAGATCTGATGACAAATAGAATCGATAGGTTTAACGGGCTACCAATATTTAATCGCCTAAAACTGGTGTCAGAATTTTATGAAATTTTTTAATATTTTTCTCCAGCATTTTAGTGACGGCATATTGTCTACTGTCTGGGTGAAACTTTACCTATTTTTGAATAGAAAATCGGAACGCGTTTAAGGCTCAGATGCAGTCCAGGTTACTAAGTGCCTGCACCTGCACCGTATCTTAGCATTGCCAAGTTGGTCTTCACTGTTTTCCCAATCATCATCGAGACTTTTGGGGTAGTAAGTAGTAGTAAGTTCTTTTCACCAATGTGTCAAAGGTGTTTGATCGGACTCGTGTGCCCAATCGCACAGTCTTAGTTGTGGAAGATTGTAAATGAAATTCATGATCAAGTTTACTGTATTATTTTTTTAATATTCCTTATTTAATACTTAACAATTTATTTTGTTTTAAAAAAGAATTGAGTCAGACCTGAAATATAAAAAAATGCTGCCTTTCGCGTTTTAGTACTAAAGTCGAAGTCATTTACAAAGACTACACAGAAGAAAAAAATAATATAGCTTACACTGTTTATTTCATAGGCAATGTTTTTGATCCGTCGAACCGGATTTGAACCAATTTTTATAGTGAAAATTGCTAAATTGTTGAGTTGCATAACCGCGTCACGCGCATTGTTCTTTCTGCAAATCTGCATTTAAAGTCATTTCATGCCACCGAAAGAGAGAGTTAACCCTTCTGAAACCTTTTGTTTAAAGACGACCAAAAGGGGACCAAAAGGGGAAGATTTTAAAATTGTTGTACTTCCTAAAATGCAGGGTTCAACTACTATTTGAACTCAACTATTCTGTTGCAGTCTTAGATCTTTCAAATAGTAAAAATCAATTACAAAACAGAAAGTAAACGCATTGTTACATTTGTAGAAACTTTGTGTTCAACGTAGCTAACTTTTCCCACCATCTTGGTACAATTTTCCCTAATTTCAATTGTCAACAACAAACTCATATCGAATTTACATCACATTTATTTCGAATTCGCTTCAAAATTCTCCGTCATGTATAAAAGTTTGGTAACATATTAGAAACTTTGTTTCCATCTACACTTTGAGTGTATTTTATAGAAGAAATCCTTAAACTGAACTTTTCATTTGACTATCGAATAATCTTAACTTAGACGAGAATATTTCCTTGTTCGGTCTTTCCCTACGTTTCGTAAGTAATTTCATGAATGTAGAGTATTACGATAGTTGATGTAATAAAAGGGAAAAGTTTCCTTACGGTAACTTTCCGCCTCCAAAATCTACGTACGATGATGCATGGCCCTAAAATTAACGTAAGAATGGAATGTAGTCGATGTGTAGCTAGGTACTTGTAGGGAAGGTAACTTTTCTAGTTACCATGTCAGTAAAGTGAAGTAGAAAATAAGTAGGCACCTATACGGAAACAAAGTTTCTGATTTCTCAGTTCGGTTTTTCCCAGGTATTCTTCGTACTGGGCGTAATTTAGTTACGAATTAGGAAACATTTGGGTCTTGAGTTATACACTTGATGTTGGGGTGTCTTCAACGCCATTACCGGGATAAGGGCGTGCAGTCTCATATGCATGTCGTTTCTCTGTAGAACCTTAAATGTAGGACGAGGTATAGTGAGGAGCAGACACAATGTGTGTGTAATGTGTGTGAAGAGTTACTGAAGTGAACTGATAACAATGTTAAGAAGTTTCACTTGATTTTTCTTATTATCCTGTCATCCTCAGGGTAAATGTGTTGCACAATGGCTTCCATCTTGCCAAGTACCTAGACTACCTACTTGAATATGGAGGTGATGGTTTCAAGTGTAATCCAGGCACCTTGTCGCACTGTTGGTACGTACACGTTGGAAAGGAGGGTGCTTATCGAGATGAGATGAGTTTTAATCATTTGTATTTACTTTCCCTAAGCTTTGTCTCAGAAGTGCTGTAAGATTGATCTGAAAGAACAACAGCTAACTTGTTTCGTGTTATTGATGAAATCGTTACTGCATCTCAACGAACTCTGGACTGGACTTTCGGATCAACACGATTAAGCAGAAAAAAATTGTTTACATTTTCTGGACTCAGTGGCTTAGAATCACTTTGATGCTAGTTGAGCAACGTCTTCCTCTAATTAGATATTACTGCAGAACGTCATATCTACGCAAAATACAACCCTCCAATAATAGGAAAGAAATTTATAATGGTGGTAGGTACCTATGGAAAAATTTATATTCATGCAATTCTCCGAAAATATCGCAAAAAAATCATGGTTTTACTGATGTACATAATGAATTTTAGAATCGAAAGTACCTATGTGTGTACATTTCATGAGGACATCTGACGAATAAATTTGGAGCAAATTTTAGGTTTGTCTGGATGTTTGTTCCGCGTAGCTGCAAAGCCGCTTAATCACTTTTGATTTCATTGTTATCCTTAAGCCATAGCTTCTGTATTTGAGTGTAGATACATACTTCTAGACAGACAGACGGATGACGGAACGCCAGGCGGACAGATTTGCAGTTGGACAGACGTTCGGATAAACTTACTAAGAGACCAGTCTGACGAACAGACAAACGGCCAGATAGATGGACAAACGAATAGACGGACAGGCAGATAAATGGACATACACACGCAGAGACGAATAGACAGACAAACGGGCAAACGGACGGACAGATATACAGACAGGTAGGCAGACACACAAACGGATAGAAAGACTGACAAATGGACAGACGATCGGACAAATAGGCAGACACTCAAGAAGACAAAAAGATGAACAGACAGATATGGATGGAGGTAAAGACTGACAAATGATCGGACTCATACACTGAGATACAGACGATGTACAGAATTTTAATTCATTTGGGTCTTCATAAGCAAAATGTTTGGAAACTTATTTTTAATCGAAGCTTCATTTCATCCGATGTAGATATGTATACATTTTATTTCAATATTTATAAACAAATAATGTTCTTCAAAACAAATCAATATTTCATTCAACATTGAAGAGCTCCTGCACATGAAATCCAGTCATGACTTTCAATAAATTGCTTTTAAATAAACATTTCAGTGCAAATGGCAAGTCAAACAAAAGTTTCAGCAACTTCATTCGATTTCCTAGATATGAAACGTTCCCAAATAATGAAATATCTTTCATTAAAACTTTAAAAGTATTCGGTGTTTGGAAAGGCAAAATTTCAACAATTTGCGCACATATCCTAGATAATGTACATTTATGGGTACTTCTCTTAATTGGGGGCCCATCAGAATTTTTTACCAGAATATTCAATTTCATGGAGAATACCAAAATATGTAGGAATATTATTTACAAATTTTTTTCGGTAGTAACAAAATTGTTTTCTTTCTTAATTCAAGGCTTAAACATATTTTCAAATCATATTGAATTACCCATTAGTGAAGGAAAAAACATATCATATATTCTTTGTATGAATCGATTTCTGGAAATAAAATAAGAAAGATTGTTTTCTTTCTTAATTCAAGGCTTAAACATATTTTCAAATTGTTCAAGAATATTCTTTGATAACTTCAGAAAGGTTTAAGCTATGTATTTGATATTTTTTTTTTTTTTTTTTTTCCAATAGTTCGAGCTAAATGTATGATTATGAAGAAAATCATACTAATCCTTCATGTAGCTACCCTACAAATGTCCTGTCAAAATGTTTTCACTTAATTTACGGTACTCAATATAACTCAAATATTCATTTAGCTACGAATTCGGAATTTTGTATATCAAATTAGTTTTGAGTGAAAGCATAGTTCGAAGTTACTAGTCAGAGAAATCCTGTTACTCCTTCTGGTATCTTCCATACAAAATATTCTTAAGATACGTGTTCAACAATATTTCCTGTAACTTTTAGACGCTTCGCTTTTAAACATATTTTCAAATTGTTCAAGAATATTCTTTGATAACTTCAGAAAGGTTTAAGCTATGTATTTGATATTTTTTTTTTTTTTTTTTTTTTCCAATAGTTCGAGCTAAATGTATGATTATGAAGAAAATCATACTAATCCTTCATGTAGCTACCCTACAAATGTCCTGTCAAAATGTTTTCACTTAATTTACGGTACTCAATATAACTCAAATATTCATTTAGCTACGAATTCGGAATTTTGTATATCAAATTAGTTTTGAGTGAAAGCATAGTTCGAAGTTACTAGTCAGAGAAATCCTGTTACTCCTTCTGGTATCTTCCATACAAAATATTCTTAAGATACGTGTTCAACAATATTTCCTGTAACTTTTAGACGCTTCAAGCTACGAATTTTAAATTTTGTACACATTAATTTTTGAATGGTTCCAAGGAAAGGGATAAATATGTGAGAAATTAAGTGAGTCCTTCCTGCACCTTCCATGTGAAAGTCTTTCAAAAAAGACATTTTTTTTGGTGACTCATCCAGTTACAAAATATGGAATTAAACGCTGATTATTGTCTTTTAGGTTTGAGTAGTAATCAAATTGAGGTCATTAATAAAGGACATACAACTTGCACACACGCAATTCTATTAATTACCTTATCCCCAACTACAATATAAATCAGAGTTCTGTATTTCATCTAGAGTATCATTCTATTGTCTTGCAGCCGATCGTGACTGCGGTATGTTTTTTTTTTCAAAATTATTAAAAAAAAATTTTTGTTTAACCTTTCATACGATTTAAAATTTATTGCTCGATTTGAAACAGTCCTGAAGTACGTATAATACTTTTAAATTAAATTAATTTAGCAACTCTTGTTTTTAGACCAGTGTAACTGAAAAATAATATTCTGGTACTCTGGTTTTATTCCTCAGAGCATTTCTCTGAAAAAATATACTTTGTGTACATATTCATTACTGCTTCTAAACAGTCACACACTTAGGGGAAGAAGGGACACTTGGCTCTCTCCCTTTATTCCACCAATGAGAAATAGTACATATTACAGAAGTTATTTTCCAACCAAACGTGACCCAATTGGTTTGCAATTCAGATTCACTTCTATCATTCATATATCGTTAGCTTACATCCGGCTCGACGGATCAAAAAATGTTTTAATCCTTTAAAAAAAGGGGTACTTTATCATAATTATAGTAATGATGGCTCACGCTCAAGGAACTCTTTTCTTCAATCGGTACAATAGTCGTGCATAGTGATTAATTCCATAATTATAAATACTCTTTATTAAAAGAAAGAGTTACCGAAGTTTGGAAATGGTTTTAACTTATTGTAAATAACTTCCAGAGTGATTAAGGTAGCGCGATAAATTTACCATAAAATTAAAGATGAACAACTGGGAATTCTGGGGCAACAAAAAACAATAGGCAACGATAAAGTTCATCATTAATTGACAGTAAGCCACGTGATAAATCGAATGGAAAACAATAAAAAATAGTTTTTTACCAGCTCAGCTCTGCAGCTCTGTATTTCAGATTCTAGCAATGGCATCGCTGGATCAACCTAAAGAGTTTGCCGTCATATTGTTTAATCTTCGTTTCCTGTTTCTAGAAAAATAAGCTTGCACCACAAACTCGCTCTATAAATAAAAAAGTTATGGAACTCTTCAAAGACTTTTATGTTTATTAGTTAACTACTGAGCGGATATCCAATCAACCTTAAAACTCTCGCTTTAATGCGCTTCGTACTGTACTTTCAATTCATTAAAGTAAATTTACGGTCGACTCTGTTTTATGGATTTTGATGGGATCTCTTGGATCTTATAAATTAAATGCCAGTCCGTATAGCAATTTTTAAACACTTTGAGAGAATGAGTACTCCACCGATACTCAAACCAATCCCGAGTTTCCAGCCAGGAGTAATCTTGCATGGAGTACTTTTCACTCGCTGATTACACCATCCTGCGTACGTTTCAAGCCAAGAAGTACAGTGATGTGTAGTAATAACACAACACATAGCTCACTAAAATAAAATAACGACTTGGCACACTCATCTAGTCTCGCACGGAGTGGGGTGTGTGGCAGATCCTTGCGCAAGAAAAGCCACCCAAACATTAGCTTGTGTGTGATTAAGATCGGGATCATTAAATAAAAGTAAGTGCTTCGGTACGATTATTGTCCAATAAAAATGGTTGTGTTCCTTACTTACGTCCGACGAACGGATGAACCCTTTATTCCCTTGACGGTAGAAGGCATCGCTATACAATTGAACGTCTAATTAGTATTCACAGGGTGCTCGTAAAAATTCTTTTATATTACTCCGAAAAGAGTCGACGACATATTCCCGTTCTGAGTGAAAATGAAATTGTTCGCTATCATTGCCAGGCTGTTGTAATCGCAACGAACGCAGCTATGAAATCGTCAATTTGAATTAATCCCTGGCCGTACATGGGGTCGTAGCGCGTTGTAGTCGTTTTCATTTCGGAATATTAAGCTCGCGGAATTTCGAGTGTGGATTGGATTTTTAACCCCTTGGTGTTTTTTTTTTTCGGAGTATGAAAATTCGGAGTAGGAAATTCGGAGTATAGAGTTTCGGAGTATATTTCAATGCAGGGAGTCGCGTATCTATTATTTGAAAATCGTTGAGCCGTATCCCTTTCAATTATAAAAGTAGCACGTAGCATGGATTAAAGTTGCCGCCGGCGAGAAACCAAAAAAAGAAGCAAAAGTTTCATATTTCGCAGATATTTCATATCACGGATAGTATCTAGTAGTTCATAGTTCTGTTTCGGTGTATGATGTATCTGTAGCTGGGGATCATCAAGTTTCGCTAGATTGTAATTTAGCGAAAGGATTTAGGTCGCGGTGCCCGGCTGCTACTATAAGGACGTATTTATACCAGTCCGTGAATGAAAATTTCCACTTTTTTGTTGATGTAGTTTTTTCTGAGATTTTCCATTCGGAGTATTCGAAGCGAGAAATTTTCATTGCGAAATATTCCAAACGTAGATACTGTGTGTGCAGACGCATATCTGACTATGGCGCGTTTCGAGTATTATTGGTTGGATTTGCAAGGAAATCGATTCGGAACTTTTTAGTATATATTTCGGTATGTATATTTCGGAAATTGGGGCGGTGGGCCCATCAACGAGGAACAACAATCACAAAACGACTTCCTTAAAAGAGTATTGCTTTCGCTTTATGGAAATTTCTGAACAGGAATTTCTTTATTTTGAATTCCTTTCAAGCAATTTTCTATCCGGGCGGAAAAACACTTATATTTGATTTTTTTACGGACACTTGAAGCTTAAGCGAATACCTCGAAAATAGACAGGAAATTCATACGATTTTTCATTATTTTTGGCAGTATTTTTTCAGGCGTTCAGTTCGGAAATCGAAAATTTCTGAACGGACTTTTATCTTGTATACTACAACCTCCTAAATTAAGTTAATAAAGAAATTTTTCAAATTACTTACGCTTAGTTTATGCAATCTTAGGGGAATGATGAATTGGTATTTGTAGCGTTTCTGTTATGTGTTCATTAGCCTTACGAATGGTAATAATTTTTTGAATTTATCTTACACTATTCTTGAGATAGGAGACTTGAAGTTTTAGAAAAATTCATATACCCCCCACTTTCATGCTCCACCGCTCTATTAAAAAAAATTCATTTCAGCAGACTCCATTTATCAACCTTTACTCAAAAGCCAAATTTTATTTTTCTAGTGCAATTGGTTTGTGATATATCGTAATCTTAAATTTCAGGTCGATCATAATACTTTATTATTAAAAAATAATAAAGTAAAAGTCGGGTAATTGAAGAACTGGTTATTTTGACCCCACCTTTTTCAAAGGCAATGTGAAAATGACTGAAATTCATTGTGTGCTTGAAGTATGTTTATAAAAACATAGGTTTTCGCTATTACTCTTATTAGAAAAATAATTGTATACTTTAGAATGGTACTATTCTAAATTAAAGAGAAATTTTGCTACACCGCTCTACTATTTGTTCAAAACTTAAGAACATTTTAAAATTTAGCTTTTATATCTTAAAAACATTTATGAATAATTTTGAATTTGAGCGAAAAGAAGCCCATATTTTTGAAAAACATTTATATGGTCAGTTTTGGGCGATTACATAAAACGGCCATAGGATTAAAAAACAATTTGGCACCTCATCAGAATATTCGTTTGTGGTGTTAATATCACCGACGGGCTGAATTTTAAAAATAATTAAAACGGTTTTATTCGATTTTTCCTCGAAAGGCACGTCGAAGTAAAAGTCAATATGAGATATGTTGGAATTTGCGAACACGTTTGCAACCCCTTTAAAAAATTTTGATCTAAAGCTTTAGGCTTTTTCATAGAAAGTCCAAGGAAGTAAAACCCAATTCGATATCTTATCATACCTAAGAAAAATTACAGAGTTCCTGAAAACATATACAAACCTTTTACATTGTCGTAGGGGCAGAAAAGGAAGAAATCCTGAAAGCATTGATTCCCATTGATTTTCCAGACGACTACATGAAAAGTATTCAATATCAAATCAGACCTGATGTATGTGTATGACAAAATTCGTTAAAATGAATACAATACATTTACACCCACTTTGCGGTTGGCTTTGAATAAATACTGAAGACGGTTTCTGTACATTTATCTGATAAACACTTCCAAGTAACATTAATTGGATATTTAATATGAATTAAGAGATATGACGAAATTCGTGAAAATATAAGCACCACATGTTCCTGAAGCCCTTTTTGGTTGCAACACAATTACCCGCCAATGGAAATGCGAAGTTTTTTTTTAGCTAACTTACGTTAGGCTAGGTGGGTCACTATTTGTAGAGATAGCCAGCATATACAGCGGAGGTTTGTAAGCGTACGGGATACAAACGGACTAAACTTTGTTTTGCAGTTGTCAGGTCTACTACTACTAAATTGTAATAAGAAAGTAAATAAAACGCAGAGTGTACCTCTAAGAAATGCAGAACGCTCGTAAAGTGTTTCCTAAAATGAATATACAAATATTTGCAGGACTTTCGTATGGAGGGTTCATGAAGATTTTAATTGTTCATACCTTTTTTATTGCTCCGATTCATTTAAGTTAAATTGTTCTGCAAGATTAAAACGAAAGAACGTCTGTTTCTGATGACCTAACCAATGAAATGACCTATCTCCTATCCTTTGTTCTACCACCCGCATATATTTGATCTGAACGACGCTGAAACTTTAAACTATCGGTCAAAGGAAAACATCGAAAATCTATTAAAGACGCCGTAATCCATTCCGGATGCTTCTATGACAGAATCGAGATATGAACGTCCTTTACAAGTTCGGTGTTATATAAGTCGCGTCATCTCCACAGAGCGACAATTATTTTGATGAAATTTAATGAGCTTCAAGCTGGAAACTTTGCAGCTAGTCGGAATAGACATAATGGTGACAACTTTCCTTGTAGTAAGCTGCAAAGATTTGAAATTGAGTCAATAAACTCAAGGAGTTCAGCATTAGATAGTTGGCCCGAATTCGTTCTCGTAGAGGACCAAGAAGTTGGTATAGTTGCGTCTTGTTACAGTACTTGTGGATAGTTTGGAAGCATTTTTTTGTTGAAGCTATCTCGTATTTGACAAGGCATTCAAAATGCTTCTGTCTAATGCAAATATTTCTTGGTCGGCAATTAAACTTGAGATTGTCTTAATGAAGTTATCAGACTGAAACTTTCCGGAATACTTTGGGCCTGAAAATACGACCAAATGTTCGGTTCGCAGTCACGTCCTGGCTATAGCCTTTATAATTTTTTTGTTCCTTCTACGTATAACAGTCGAAGGCTGGAAGTCTTTAAGAAAATTTTGATTTAATTTCATGTATGAGGTCGACATATGTGGCGCGATATTCGGTTCATATCACGACTTATTCAGAGCCTTTTGGTGGTATTAAATGATAAAAACAGAGGATTTTCGTTTTTGTTGTGCACTTGAAAACGTGATGTGGATACGAAATTGGATCGGATCTGGATCTTAAGATGAAAAGTTGTTGGTTTCTGGTAGTTTCTTTGGGAAAGGGTCTGAGATATGTTTTGCGAAGGATTTGGTATGTTCAACTAGATTAAGTTGTTTCTTATATTGATTTAGTTTTATATTAAAATTTATGACGAAAAGGACAACGACTACGTAAAACCATTACTTTATTTACTCTTTATTTTTTGTGACGAACATTTAAAAGAACTTATATTCATAGTCTGAACCGAACCCAAGTTCATCTCTTGAAAAAGTTATATTTTTTTTAATAACTTCAATTAAAAGTTTTGCAGCTACCATAAAAAGGACTGGCTCGCCTCTTTTTCTAATTTATGAAATGAATTTGCAACATAATGTACTATGCCCGCAGTTCAAAGGCAAGCGTAATTAATATGCAACTTGTATAAGTGAGTTTTAAATTTTTTTTTTTAACTTTTGTCTATTATAAATTTTTGGTCGAAAAGTGCGACAAAAATTTCGTGTGAATGGTAAAAAAAAAGTTTACCATGTATTTTTTGAAGGATGAAGAAAAGACTTCACTTGACCATAAGTTTGAGCTTGTTAACGATGACTTTTGGTACATTCACTTAATTAATTAAATCATTTTTTTCTTAATTAGAAAGTATTGTGATCGACTTGAAATTTAGTTTTCTTGTTAGCTTTTGGTTAATTATTACTTTTACATAAATTCGTTGTTTTATTTATTTTTATTTTTAAGTAGATTGGCTGTTCCAGTTTGAGTAATTAGTTTAGTTTTTTGTCTTATTTTATATATATATCCAAAAGCAATATGTATTTCGCAACAGGCACTGTTAAGTCTGGACTCAAACCATAAAAATATGGGCTTGGTAACAATGTTTTTAAATAATTCAATTCCGGGAAATTTTCAATTGCAACAACCATGTTACAACATATCACTGGTCTTAATTACTGATTTTATGGTACAATTAAGTATTAAATACTTTGTTCTGCTGAAAATTAAAATGTTTAATCATAAATATTTATTTTTCTATTAACGCAATGCTTATGAAAATTAATTTGAATCGAACAACATATATACATACATGCAAATAACAAATAAACTACATATGGAATTAACCTTACAAACATTAGTATATAAAATAAACTACATATGGAATTAACCTTACAAACATTAGTATATATGTAGGTGCGCAAATTTGATTAACCAGAATAAATTCTAAAAACCGAAATCCTAAAATTGAGAAAAACGCAGAAAATTAAACCAAAACAGAAGAAATGCTGAAAACACGAAATTCCAAAAATTGAGGGAAAAAGATGTGAAAAACTAAACCAAACCAGAAAAATGCTAAAAACCCGAAGATCGAAGAAACAGGAATAAATACTAAAAATCCGAAATTTCTAACATTAAGTAAAACGCAGAAAACAAAACAAAATCAAAAGACATGTAAAAATTAAAAACAAAATCTGCGCCCAGACTGCCGATTCTTCTTTATTATTTTTGTAAGAAAATATTGTTATCGGTTTAAGAAAAAATGACATTTTTTATCCACGTTTCATGACTATTAGCAAAGACAGTAGAAACTATAAGATGTCGCAAACATGTCAATATCGATTTCGAAAGCTTTACGATTGGCAACCCAACTCCGGTGGCTATTTCCAAGTTTTAAAATTTATGACGTACTAACCCACTGTATGTTGGAGAAAGGTCGCCAACTAACAACAAATATGTGGATGTGCCATGAGCACGAATGTGGCGTTTCCACTATCGCCAAGACATTCGTGTTTATCGCACATGTCCAATGCGACAGTAGGGTGATAATCGTAAGGTTTCGCGATATTTTTTGTTCATTTTGTTACGGAATGAAAGAGGTTGGTAATACTTAATAGAGAAAAATGTAGTTTAGGTAACACTAAATAAGAAAATCATAGTTCGAGGTCGGAGGTTCGGATCTCCTGTGGCAGTTTGCTCTTGACAGCCGAGGAGACCAACCGATCGGTGAGTGCGCGTGCTTTGAGGGCGTAAGTCGCCATTGTGTGAAGGGTTAGTGATGTGGTGTGTGTGTTTAGTGAGAGTTTAGTTGGAAGATATTTGGACGTAGTCGTCTGCCATCGGTACGTGTTTGTCACTGCTTAAAGGTGTTGGTGACTGTGATGGCGTCTGTCGCCTGTGGTCTGCTGGTGTATGTCATCTGCATTGAGGTGTTTGTCACCATTTAGGCGCTGGTCTCTCTTGACCGCTATCCCTTGTAGTGTATGTGTGTGAGTGATCACTGAGTAAAGGTTTACTCACCTCTACTTTTATTTTTATTTGCAGAGTGAGGACCGACCGTTCCCGTGCGTCTCCCGAGTAACACTATATATCTACATATATCAGTGAATAAAGTTATTGCACGAATCTAAAATTAAGATTTAGTTTTTACTAGCCGCGTACCGTCGCTACGCTCACGATGTTCTATCGCTTCTGTTACTCCCGTCTTTCCCGTTCATCCCGTTTCTCCGGTCCGGTTGATCCATTGGTCCTGTTCCTCCCGTTGCTCCTGTTTTTCCCGATACTCCGATCTCCCCCGTTGCTTCCGTTACACCATCCTCTATCCACAATCTTCCATCCACCACCCTCCATCCTTCATCCTCCATCTCCCACCCCCTATCCGTCATCCTCCATCCACCATCCTCCATCTTCGATCCACCATCCTCTATCCTACATCCTCCATCTTCCATCTCCCATCCTCCATCCTCCATCTTCCATCTTCCATCCTCCATCCTCCATCCTCCATCCTCCATCCTCCATCCTCCATCCTCTATCCTCCATCCTCCATCCTCCATCCTCCATTCTCCATCCTCCATCCTCCATCTTCCATCCTCCATCCTTTATCCACCATCCTTTATCTTCAATCCTCCATTCTCTATCCACCATCCTTAATCCATTCCCCATCCACCATCCATCATCTACCATCCTCCATCCTCTATCCACCATCTTCCAACCTTCATCCATCCATACTTCATCCATTATCATCTATCCATCATCTACCAGCCTATATCTACCATCCACCATCCCCTTTCCAACATCCTCTGTCAACCATCCTCCATCCTCCATTCATCATTCTCCATCCTCCATCTTTCATCCACCATTCACCATCTTCTATCCAACATCCACCATTCACTAACATTCATCTTCATCCACCATCTAAAATCCTCCATTCTCCATCTACCATCCATCCATCATCCTCTACTCATCTTCTACTATCCTATATCCACCATCTCCATCCCCTATCCACCATCTCCATCCCCTATCCACCATCATCTATGAACCATCCTCCATTTTTCATCCTCCATCCTCTATCCACCATCCTCCATCCATCCATCCTCTATCATCATCCTCTATCCATCATCTACCATCCTATATCTACCATCCCACATCCTCTATCCACCATCCTCTATCCACCATCCACCATCCTCAATCTTTTATCCTCCGTCCTCTATTTACCATCCTCCACCCACCATCCCCCATCCGTCATCTTTCATCCACCACCGACCATCCTCTATCCACCATCCTTCATCTACCATCTACCATCCACCAACCTTCATCCTCTATCCAGCATTCTTCATCTTCCAGCCACTATCCTCTATCCACCATCCATCGTCCAATTTACCATTTAGTAATAGTAGGAATGAATAACTAATGCACCGAAAACGAACGAACTGCCGCTAAATCATTTGAAATACTCTTAAATGGTGAAATAACTCTCGTACCACCAATTGTAAAATTATTTTGTTAACGCAGAAACCTTCGCGGGCGTGTGCTCAATATATCAGCGAAGTTACATCGTAATCAGATGAATAGTATTGGAAAGCGCAAACAAACCATTAGAGCACCAGGGTACTAAAATCGTGAAAATTTTTTAAAAAGTGTTAAAAAAAACTTTTGTTTTTCATTCGATCTGGACCAAACTTCACAACAACCATCCCGGGACTACTCTACACATTCCCTGAAAATTTCATCAAAATCGGTTAAGCGGCAGTTCGTAGGGAACATACATACATACATACACACATACATACATACACACATCCTTTTTTATATATATAGATAGATAGATAGATAATTTCCTATAATGTTCTAGAAATTCTACAGCCGAATGAAAACAGTGTTTCTGTGAATATTTAATTTATTATATAAATTTCGAGAATAAATTGTTCTGCACGGCCTATGAAAACTTTGTGTTTATAGTATGTTTGTTCAATTGGTGCTAAAAACCCCAAATCTTCTATTATGAACGGACGAATTTAGAATCTGAATTTTTGGAAGAATTTGCAAGGCCAGTATTAATAACTTGAGAGTACGATATCTCCCAAACCAATTGCAATAGAAAAATAAAATTCGGTTTCTTTATAAAGATTGATAAATCTGCATCGTTTTGGCAAAAGTAGATATCGGTTTTTTAAAAAAAAAAAAAACTTTTTTAATATGTTTTTTAAGGCTTTCTGAACATGTTTGCAAAATATAATATGTCTGCGATAAGTGGAAGGTTGTTCTTGCTATCTAAAAATGGTATGTTCGAAAATATTTAATTTGTGGTACGCCAGATCAAGATATGTCCCATATCAATGCTTGCTTAACAGAACGAGACTTGGCAGAAGTTGATATGTTACATATCAGGTTTTGCCAAACTCGCACTGAGTGTTTGTAGGTTATATAAACACTGCTTTATCAAAGACACCACATGATATGTCGTCTTATCAGCTGTTATCTATTCAAAAATCAAGACCCGCAATTCATCTGGTGTGGCAGAACAAGATATGTCGAAAAACCTGGTATGGCAGAACTTGATACGTCGGGTAGTAGCGTGAAAATTATACATAAAATGCACTTTAAAAAGATCCGAACTCTATTATACCTCTTTAATTTCAATTATAAGATATTATAGTATCTGAAAAAATAGCACAGTCCCACATGAGCTAGCACGTATGTTTAATGGGGTTTCAAAACTTTGATTTGGCTTCCTGTAAAATCATGAAATTTGGACATATCAACTTTTGCCAAAACGGTGCAAGAATAAAGTTTGCTAAAAGTGAAATTTTATTAGGGGGCGGTGGAGCATGGAAGGTGAGGGGATAAAATGTTTTCTAAAAACTCTCACTTCTCATATCTTAAGAACAGGTAGATGCTTTAAATATTCACCACAAGTATGCCTAATAGGCCACTAGCAGGAAAAAGTTTTTTGGAACGAGAGAGGAGAGGGTGAGGGTATAGGTGGGCAAAAAAAAAGGTCCTATATTTGTAGAGAACCTATGGATAATGATATACAGTTTGAGTGTGGTATTTACAGAGAGCTACAATAGTGGCATGTTCAATTTTAGGGTTAGTATGGTACGGAGATGGGGGTGTTTTTCCTAACTATAGACCGGAAAGAAATCTACTAAAAAAGTAAGTTTGATTATACAAAAATCAAATATCCATTGGCGTTCGGAAGGAGGGGGCAAGAAAAAAATTATAACTTAAATAGAGTGCACATATTTTCACGATTGACTTCATATCTTCTAGATCTTTCCAAATATTGAATTGATTTTTATTCTACGTATTCTTCATATACCTAAATACCTAGAAAATGTTTTCAAGATTTTTTAAAAATCGACCCCTCAGGGGTGTGAAGTTGTTGTATGCTTTTTCACGAATTCTGCCATATCGCTCAGATCTGATCAGATATCGAATATATTTTCACTTCCACGAGCTTGTTTAGTAATCACCTATTTTTCATTTTTCAACCCCTAGACCGCATCCCAGAATATGACCCAATTCTATAATTCATATGTTATTAGTGGATGCGGCGTAAGTATTCTAGCGCGACTCTATTCTAACCTCTTCCCGAACTTTTTTTTAGGTTTTCGTTAACATAGAATTCTTTACCGCAACTTCGAATTGAACGCGTTTTGAACTCCTACCGAAAAAATAATAAAGTTGTGCGCAGACTGTTGGGCAATTTTTTTTAGTTGTTATTATGCTAGTAGCACATCTTCATATAAATACTAAGTTTCAACTTTCTAGCATTAGACGTTTCTGAATGAAAGACCACCCCCACCCCGTATCTTGCTTCCCCTATCAAACATTTTTTCTGGGTTGGTGAGATCTAGAAACCAAAATTCTTTAAATTAAGGGTGAAAAACGTAGAAACCAGGAAAAATGCTAAAATTCCTAGAATTTACTTCTAGTTTACAATTTGAAGACCATATTCTTAATACTTATGTGGAACTACAAGACGGCAGAGGTACTCTTTTTTGTATCAAAAGTAAAAAAAATTTAGTTTAAATTATTAACAAAAAACCTTATAACAAAACTTGAGAAAATGTTCATAGTTCAAAATTCATAGTACTTCTTGTTTTCCCCAGTAGACTCAGAACTTCATTAAGTTGATTCGCTACAAGGAGTATCTTTAAGTTTTATTAAAAAGAAGTTTTTCCATGAAAAGCGCCTATAACATGGATAACGTGAGAATTTCTAGGGATCAAGAAGTTTCTGGCCAGTATTAATATGCTCTAGGAGTAGAGCCTACTTGGAAGTTAAGACTGAAATAAATCTCAATCCATTACAACGCCCCTTCCCGTATAATATAATTAAGAAAGTCGTGAATAAGGCTCCGAATTATTCCAAATGAACAATAATAAAATTCCCAAAAGATTACCTTTCTGCGGTCATATTAGTTGTGGTCAAGAAGCCATCAATTCTTCCACGAATGCAATGAAATACCACAAAATTAGATGCCCGGGAAAAAATTAGAACTCGGTTCTTTGTCCATTATCCTTGAAGAGTGGATCCCAAAACAATTTATGTTCAGGTTTAGACGATGACGATGACGATGACAGTCGTCGAAATACCTGGAATCCTCTGACCAACTACAGACTGTAACTTTACCTGGGCTTTTCAATGTGATCCCGTCCCGATGGCCAATTCATCATTGTGTGCCAAGCCTCCTGTGCAATTATAACGTCTGACATGAAATTACTTTCTCGCATAAAGGTAAAAGGACTTGAAAAGGACACAGGCTTGACCGGGACTAGCAATCAATTCGTTAGTACAAGGTCCGTTATTTTCCAGAGACGTATATGAAAGATCCGTCTCAATTATCCGGGCCAGAAAATAATTCCTTAATTACAAGTGCCCGGAGCGGTTATGTGTCCGCATGGCATTTAACTTATTGAATCACTCACAGGACGCTAAGGATTGCTCCATGATGGTTATGGATCATAGGAAGGAGTTGTGGTCTTCATAAAGAAGAGAAAATCTAGCCTTTTCAAAGTTCAAGGTCACTGTGTAAGCAATCATTCCAGGGAGTCGCTTAACTCCCAAATCACTTCGCAAGTACATACTTCAAGTACCTGTCTTGTAAGACTACCTACCTAATTCCTTGGAATCCCTAAAGTAGTAATTAAAGATGTCTGCAATACGTTCGAGATAGCCACTGCTCGTTGTCTAGAGTAGTAGCTTCTACACCCGCCCAAGCTGACCACACTCCATAAATATTTTATTACGCCGACACTTTACTCTCGTTGGTGAAAATTATACGGGCACTAGTGCATAGAAAAGTTTTCATTCTAAGTGGTTCTTCTTGTGCTGAAATTACACATTCACCCAGGAAGGAAAACGAATCCTTGTACTGTATTTTTTTTCTCCCAGGAGCACGGTAGAATGAGCTCTTTACTACCTCGTTTATCCAGACGAGAATATGAGTCCGTTTTGTGCCACAGGTGCTTAAGGAAATTTTAACCTACTTAACTGCGCGACGTTTTGGACTTCCCTGCTATACTGTGAAGGCGATAAGGAAATCTTAGGGGATAGTAAGATGGTAGGAAAGTATTCGGTTTTCAGAACAATATTAATTAAACTTTATTTATGTTAATAGAGTATTGTGATCGGAATCAGAATTAAAAAAATATTCCTAACGTTAAATTTTTAATTACAAAAAATGTTTAAAAAAATTAACCTTCCACCATATTTACATATGCTTCACGAACCCCACTCAAAGATATGACCTCCAAAGCTCAAACAACCAAAATTAAAATAAATTCTTAATATTTTAAACTGTATTCCTTTTTGAGCTTTTTTAATAAGCTGGAATGTATATGGAAAGGGAGTTGAGGGGGAGGAGGTGATTGAAGCTTTAATCTCTCGTACGACTAATGATAGAAATTTTAAACTTTGTGGGTATATAGATGGAAGTGTTACTGCTACAAGAACAGAGTAAACACTCTCCAGTTTTTATTACTTTTCATGCAATTCTTCAACTGTTGAAATAGTTTTAGTCAAATGAAGATAACACCTGAACTGCTTGTACTAGCGCGATAAACTTAGATATTAAATTATATCAAATTAAGGGTGATAAAATGAGATTTAAAGCACTATAAGCAAGAAGAACAAATTAATCAACGAATCTTTTTTTTACACAAATATATTTACTCTGTACAGTAAAAAAGACGGGAATATTTCCACTCTATCTTTACATAAAATAGCAAAGAAAGTCATTTTATAAAAGTCAAAGTTAGTATTTCTTTAAGCTTGAAAAAAGTAATTTAAGTAGCCTTAAAATTTTTAATTCGACAACAAAAAAAACCCTGAGAAGTGTCATATACCTATTTCAAAAACGTTACAAAACGGGAATATATATGACGAATGTCTTACTCTACACAGGCTGGTCCAGGCTTTATAAAAGTACACCCTGTGTGGTTGGGTAAAAAAATAAATTTGTTAAAGGGTGTAGTGTCGTTTAGAGTTAGGAGGAGCGATGGACGTTTTGTTCATTTGAGTAAAGTACTTCACAATTTGTCTTTCACTTCAAAGCGTTAGTTCACTGAAGTATTTCAAATGAACTGTTCATTTCATCTTTTTTTCTTCTCTAACCAGTCGTTCAGTAGTCACTAGTCAATACTCCTTTAATTGAACTGTTCACTTACTCTCTATTCTCTTATCCAACGAAGCGTTCAGGAGTCAGTCGTTTTGTTGTACTGCTGTATGTGGGTTGATTTCTCTAAACTCTCTAAAGTTGAGTATTTGCTGTGTGTGTGTTTCTCAGTAGCAGGAATACCGACGAAACGTGAAGTTTGTTTATTTGTCTGTCACTCTTCTCATCGTGTTCGTACAGTTCACTCCGTTAGTCTTCGTTTTCCTCTTATCCGTTTTAATTTTTATACTCTAGATGAACATATAGAGTATTATAATTATACTCTAGATGAACATATAGAGTATTATAAGTTTAATCCAGCCCGAAAAGTTTGTAACGCATAGAACCGAGCCTCGGACGAAAAAAAGTTATATATTATTTTGTGTTTATTTTTGGTCAAAACCCCCAAATCCGTTTGCTGTCCGTCCGTCCGTCCGTCCGTCCGTCCGTCCGTCCGTCCGTCCGTCCGTCCGTCCGTCCGTCCGTCCGTCCGTCCGTCCGTCCGTCCGTCCGTCCGTCCGTTAGCACGATAACTCAAGAACGCGTTGACCTAGGAAGTTGAAATTTTGTCACAACTTGTAAAATGGAAAAAGTAAGGCTAAGTTCGTTAATGGGCGATATCCTTCCACTCCTTCGGGTACCTCCCATACAAGAGTCCTTGAAACACGTTTTCCCAGTTATTGCTCGAATGCTTCAAGTTAGGAACTTGAAATTTTGCATACGGATGGTTTAAAATGTTTGAATTGAATGTTCCGAATATGATGCAAATCGAATGAGTCCTTCGTGTAGCAGCCTAGAAAAGTCCTTCAAAAACGTATGCTTTTCACTGAATTCACTATAACTCCAGAACGAGTTAGAGCAGGAATTTAAAATTTTACAGGAATTAGTTTTATACCAAAACCAAGACGGAGTTCAATTATTAGCGCCATCGGTTGACTCCTTCGGGTAGCTGTCATACAAAAGTCCTTAATAAACATATTCACCAATATTGCACGATAAGTTTAGAAAGCTTTCATTTACGACTTTGAAATTTTACAAACATTAATTTTATAATAGTCGCAGCTGAAACTATTAATATGAAAAATATCCCATAAGTCCTTCATGTAGTTGCCATACAAAAATTCTGTAAAATGTCCTAACTTACTTTATGGAACTCACTAGAAATCAAAAAATCGACCACTACACAAAAGTTACTACCTGTAAGTAAAAGGTCATGTAATAATTGCTTGTGCACTCCTCATTCTTTTGATATATTTCCAACTAAAATATAAATCGGAGTTCAGTATTTCATCTAGAGTATCATACGATTGGCTTGCAGCCGATCGTGACTGCGTTATGTTTTTTATTCACCGTTCGAATTGAACTGCAGTTCACCAAAAGACTGAGGTACTTTACTTACTTACTCAATTCAATGAAGTATTCTTACAGAGTAGTTCACTCGCGAACGGTCCATCTCTGGTTGGAAGTTCTTTCCAAAATGTGCTGACTGAAAGTTTTAGTACTCAGTTTTTTTTTAAAATGTGCTCACTGGAAGTTTTGTCTCCAGGATGGGCGCTCTAAGGAAAAAATCTTTATTGGTTACCTGTTTATTTAAAAGGATAACTTTTATAAAGTGACCGGTTATTTCAGAGGTTTGCATAAAAAAGAGATTTTCCGGTTTTTTTTAAACATAAATTTTATGTAATATTAAATAAAGTTTAAATATGCGATGCTTGGAGTCGAGGATATCTACGTTCTACTAGCTCGAATTAGCCATGATCGAGTGATTAAGAGTTTTGTAATCTTCTAATATACAAGGAAAAAAAATCATTTGTCAGGTCATCACGTGCAGGTACTAAAAGCCGGTTACGGTTTAAAAACTAAGTGGTTAACTACCGGTTAATCTAATCGAAAAACCAGTTGATTGGATAACCGGTTATTTTTACCTTCATTTAATACTTGTAAAAGGGAATAATTAAAAACAATTTATTAAGGGAAGGGAGGGGTTGTTAGAAATGTCTATAAACAAGGTTTGAGAGGAGGCTGTGGGAGTAATTTTGGTGTAAATGTTGGTCTCATTGGGAAAAAAATGCTTGATGTGATTGTAGGAGGGACAAAAATAGTTCAAAAGGCTCGAAAACTGAGATCGAAAAATTCTAAGATTTATTATAGGAAGGCTTAAACTTTGCTATTGTTTTAAGGAGACTAAGAGCCTAAACAAGGATAATAGCCTGTACGGAACGTTATTAGGTTATAGCTCGCGTAGTAACCTACACCGCATCTCAGCATTAAACGTGCTTCGGACTTCTTCCCAAAAAGCAATAAGGTTGCTCCCAGACTGTTGCCATATTATTTGAATCACAAAATGAAATCTTACCTCAGATCCTGCAAAAGGATTCTGTACAGAGGTTTTTCTGCAATGAAGCGCTTTTGCTTTCTTTCGTTTGTTAAAAATTCTGATTTGAGTCTTTAGGATCGTATAACACATGGCGTGGAGAACATGACGCTGAGAACATAGCTCATGACATAGATCAGCTGTCTAAGATGTCACAAATCGTCAAAGCCTGTTGGATTGAGCAGTGGTGGCTCTTTTTCGGTCTCGCATGACCGACTGAGAATATTTCACCAATTCTTAAACCCGGGTAAGTGGGCGTTTAGTTTTTATAGCCACGTCCATGGTTTATCATCCGGAATGTGAACAACATACTCGCCGTATCTAGGAAAATACACCATTCCAGTTTGCATTTCAGACATCAATTTCGACGTGAATGAAAGTGGTTCACTGTTTTCCGATCCCGAAAACATGTGCTACCCAGTGATCCCACCCGACGAGAAAAAAGAGTAGCAGAATCAATCAAAAATAGTAGTAGATTTAAGCAACAAGGGAGTAGGCATATACATATGAAAGAAATTACGGCTTTTTACAATTTTATACTATAAATCAAATTGTTTGGCAAATAATGCAAGCAGGAAAATGACTGCTACCGTCTGTGTGAAGAATTAGAATGACGGCTGTATTGCCATGACAAGCGAATATGTTTTGTACCAAAATTTCAAACGGCAGAAAAAGGAGTATATTTTGCTTACTCCGGAGTAGATGATTTAGAGCACAGAAAAGGAGTAGATCTACTCCGATCGGAATAGCGTGAGATCACTGGTGCTACCTTGTGTGACTTTTTTAAGTCGAAATAACCTCTCCAAGGCCTTCGATCACAATTTAATTAGAAATGCAATAAACTTGCATGATTGTACTGTTGCCATCAGTAGTGAGCCAGAAATGGTTGCGCTTAATTGTTGGGCCATAGGCCTATGATTCACATAGTGGCAGACGCTGAATTGATTGATAAACAGTACTCGTATTTATTTTATTAACCTACAAGCGACAGTAGTGCCACAATCTCCCCTACTTGGAGTTGCATCCCATAGTATTTCTCTGGACGAACATGTAGATTCCAACACCAGTCCAACCATAATCCAACGGTAAGAACCAATTTACTCCACGTAGGACGTGTTCATAAAGTATGAAGCATGAATGCATGCATTACGTTTACGGTTATTTATGACGAAGCAGGCTTGGAATGAAACAGTATATCCTGGATATGCCACCCGTTGCTCTACGAAGTCTCCTTTCAGTTTCGCCTTAATACTAAAGCGAACTATACGTAACTTAGGTACATGACATACATTAGACTCCGAGCATTGTAATACAATTTCCATGTTATCGTACCAGTAACGAAGTAACTCTATATCCTGGCATATTCTTACAGGTATATTACAGTGCACCCTGTGTACCCTTGTACTGTGTAATACAATGAAAGTACGTCTTCTTATTCATTTTTGAACTCCTTGCGTTCCTGTATGGTTTTCCTGAAGTATTTCACGTGGCTACTTCGTAGTCCTTTTCTTGCAATGACGACTGGGTCCTGAGTCCTGAGTCCTAGATAATACTTTCGAGTAGTTTCCATATGTGTGTGCCATTTGCAAGGCTTTTATCACGTTACAAGGAACATAGGAAAAGACAGGACTACCGAAGACGCGAAAGATGTCCTTTTAACGATCCTGAAAAACAAGAAAAAGGAACAACCGCCATGATGACATAAAAATGTCATAAGGACCTAAGTGAAGAGAAAGGGTTCTCTAATACAAAGCATTTTTATTTTGATGGGGTTTATGCTTTGTATATGAAAGCCAGCAACAAATGACGTTCATATTCTCACTGCACTGTAATAGAAGAACTCCGTATCCATTCTTTAAGCTTTTTCTTCTTTTGTTGTACCGCACCTTAACACAACAGAAGTACGTACATACAGTGGCGTACTCCTTTCGTTATCCTAAAAAATAAAGAGATTTAATGGCTTCTTGCTTGAAGATGACGACGCGACTCGCACGGGCTAAGGATGCTTTCATGTGCGGATTTGCTTTTAAGGACATCCTTGCTAATGTTTCGTATTCTCACGGAAAGCAGTCTCCTATTTCGTCCTTATAATTCTAAAGTAGTGAAGACGTTATTTAGTATGGTTTATTTAATTCCATCCCCTAATGCTGAGAATGATGTGCGGTTTCACATCTTCTTCATTGTCGAGATTATCTAAGAGAAGTTTGATTCCTTTCTAATGCTATCATTTCAAAAGTGAAAAGTTGCACATATAATTTGGCGATAAAATTTCGGGAAGAATCAGGAAATATAGAGTGTGAATGAATACTACGAACACTAAGTAAGTTTTAACAGTTAGCCCATTTTATCACCTTTCATACAACAAACATATAATTTTGCTCTACTCTCAGCACTTTCGAAGTTATCATACTTTTATACAAATCATTTCGACAATTGTGCAATCCTTTTCTTTTAATAAGGTGCGCCTAAGATGAAAAAAGCCCCAAATCAGTTTCAATAAGACCTACAAGGTAAATTTTATAATATTTATGTGGTAAATAACTTCTAAAAATGTTACAGAATGTTTTTCAAATATGACAGCAAATGATAACTGACAACAAAAATCAAGACATATTTTTACAGACAAACTTTCCAAATAAAACAAAATTTTAAGTTTATCATCATTTCAAGAAAAAAAAACTATAATTTTTTATTTCCTCGTTATTATCATCGTGATAAAAATTGAGGTTAACGCATAAGTTAGTGCCTCCCGCTTAAAAAAAAACTTCATAAACGAAAACTTCGCAATAAAAAGTTAAATTGCTTACCATTTCACATCGCATATATGAAAAATCTCGCGGAAAATTCTCTGCATATGTGTTCCATGCGATATTTGCGCACTTTTCATATCATACCGAATCGACACAACCGAAAAAAAGAGAATGTTTCATGAAAAATTCAGGCCTTCAATATTACATATGCCTGGCAATTCCATTTCATTATACGTTGAATTTATCATTTTAATGGCGAGTCATTGGGGTCCATAGTTGATGGGCAAATTTTCTTCTTGATGCATGAGAGTTTTTAGCCAAGTTAATAACGTGCAATGATGGATGAAAACGAGGAAAACTGAAAACGAATTTTATGGCGCTTTTTTCATATTCCATTTTTTTCCAACGCAGAATAATATTGATGCCGTCATTATATAAAATTTGAGATGGAAAAATGACTCCGTAACCGAGAGAAAAAAATTAAGAATAAGTAAAATCGTGACCCAACTAAAATTTATGATAGTTGGGTTAAGTACCTCGATCTTGGTGCTTCATGAAAATGGGAAAATCTAGTAAAATTGTGGAAATTTAAGTGTTTAAGTTCTATAGTTGCCTCGAGGGCTTCCGATGAGATGGAGACTGAGTTAAGGAACCTATAATTAAATTGATGACAATGCCATTATTGTACTAGTAAGGCAAAGTTCTAAGGATGATGAGGAATTGGTCTATTAGACCTAAGAGTTGGTATTTAAAAATCATCCTATTGGCGACTCTCCCCGGTTTAGTTTACTACAAGATCGCCGTTATCAACGCAAATCACTTCAGCAATGAACTTTCGTGTATAACTGATCGTCATCTCACTCCAGCATAAAAAAAATGATCCCGTGTACACGTCCAGCTGCGTTTACGTACTGCATGTGTTGATTCGAGACGTTATCAGCATGTTCAGTTGAGTGTGTGGAACACGCGAGAAGTATCTAGAACATGAGAGAAGAGTCTAGATATTCTAGGGGAATATTGGAAAGTTGTTGCTTTCTGGAAACTTTTATGTGATTAAGGGCCGGTTTCACAGTCTAAGCTTAAACCAAAAATATTCGCTAAACTTATGCTGTTATGACACTGGCTATTTTTTGGCTATTTCTTAAGTGCAATAAAAGTACAATAACTGCCCGATCGTGCGACAAGGCGAACAACATTAAAAGAATGAGATACTACTCTTTCCGACGCTAGCGGCATCTAGTAAACGAAATTAACAACTGAATTGTTAAGAAAATACCGGTTTTAGCACGTTTTACAACATAACTTGGCACTTTCCACAACTTATACGTACAAAACTATTAAAAACAAGTCTGAAGCTGGTCAAATATCCACTGGTAGTAAGATTTTCCTAGGATTAAGTGCTGGAATGTTGCAAAACACTGCTCGAATGTTGCGAAACACTGCTCGAATGCGCTATTTTGTGGCTATGTTGCCGGCTATGTTGCGGCTAGTTTTTGACAGTACTGGATTTATACTACTCGGACTGTCTCTCTCACACCAAATTCTAAATTGTATGTTACATCTTCTATCCCTCTCCATTTGGATTTACTAGCCGCTTTAAAGCCGCAAAAATAGCGCAAAAATGCGTTTCACAGATGTTGTAAAGCACTTGTTTGTTCTTATGATAGGATTAAGCTAAACGGTAGAATTTCTTCCGTTTATAGCTGGGATTAATTTTTTTGACAATCAAGTGATTTTATCCTAATTAAAGTAGCCATGATTGTCAATAATTCAAATTTTTAATATTACAACAAAATAAAATGACAGAAAAGGCAGAGTATACCAATGTAAAAAAGTTTAATTCATTTGAATTAGTTCACAATCATTACGAATTTCAGATTAGTTAATCATAGGATATTTATTTACCGTGAAATCGAGTCAAGTTTAAAGTGCAGTTTATTCTTAAGTTTAAGTTTAACTAAACTTCAGATCAAATTTCAACTGTGAAACCGGCCCTAAGTCATTAGATGTAATTAAGATACTTGATTTGTTTGAGCCGCTAGGGCACGCATGTAATAATAACTTTCTAACTAATTACAACAGAAAGATAAAATTCGTTTTGCGTATATATACTTACAAAGTGCAGTCTATTAAATGTTAAAACTTTGAGGTAGAAGGTAAGGCACAGTAGTGTGAATAATTATTATATGTCAACAACTGCATCAAACATAGTTTTGAAAATGTAACAGAAGTCAGTGGATCTTTAGCGGAGTAACTAAAGTGGCAAATAGGTTACGAGTTTAAAATATGAAGGTGGGGAAAAAATTGTCCTTGATAAGACTTTTTTCATCATTTTCACGAATTTCGTCATATCTCTTAGGTTAAAATATTGAATTTATTTTTGCTCTGTATGTAAGTGTCTAGAAACCATTTACAGATTTTTATACATTTAACCCCTAAAGTGGTGTCACAAGGTTGTGCACGTTTTCAAGAATTTTGCCATCAGTATTTGTTAAGTAGAATGATATATTAAATTCACTTTGCCTTCTAAGGTGCTTAAATGCATTGTCAAAATACTAGTATGAACAATTTTTGTTATTGTGATGTAGTGATATATTGATACAGCTACTCAGATTCTCTGAGGGTGTGGTGTTGTTCATGAATTCCGAGAATTTCTTAGCTCTAATGAGATATCGAACTCATGTTTACTTCTATGGTCTTTATATATTGTTACTCAATTTACACCCAGCATTTTGTTTGCGACCTAATTTATTTAAAACGCATGCTGAATTCTTTGGCTTTCATTGGCTTTCATTGGCTTTCATTGGCTTAATGATTTAAAAAAAAGTACCAGTTTTCTGCGCTGTTTAAATGGGAGTGTAGAATCAACGAGTACGTTTTTAACATGGAGATATATGTAGTGGAGATGGCGTGCAGCAAATGTTTTGAAGCCGGAGGTTTTCTCTCAAAGGACCGGCGATATTCACTATGCTACCATCAGCATCTTACTCACATATATGTTAAACCCCGGTATTGAAAAGAAAAAAAGCCCAACCTTTAAATACTACGCTACTATTTGCATTTCACTGCCACCGGGCATAAAACTCTCCATACAAAAACGTTCGATTAAACTTCAAAATGCTTCAATGTGGTTTATACAGAAACGGAGTGTTGCCATCTCCGTCATTTATATCTCCATGGTTTTTACGAATTCCGATATATCTCTCAGGTATGATTAGAACTAAATTTTGTTTGTACTTTAACCTAGTTCCAATATAGTCGCATAAAAATTGGTTTCAGAATGTATGTATTTAATACATGACTGATATGTCAATATTTCACCCCACTCTTTTCGTAGAAATGGAGAAAAAAATAAGTAAAAGATCTATGAACAGTGTGGGCGGAAACTTATTGTTGTAGGAGAGAATGTACGATACAGGTTACTATGCGACTAAAGACCGAAAGAGTAACCTGGAGAGTACTTGGAATGCGTTTTTTGATACAATATGATGTGTAAAAAAATGATAAAAACCAAAAACTTAAACAAAATTTTGAAACTATAATTTAAAATGTTAAGTCAAACACAAAAAAATAAATAAAATAAAAAAGATTTCGCTCCCTTTTGTTTCTTTAAAAATTTCATTTTAATTATAATTTGCAATTCTCAACTAATTATAATTGAATTGGCAATGAAAACAAAAATAAATTGATTTTTGAAAATTACACGATATTTTTTCATGTAACTACCAACATATGAAAATTAGATGATATTTTCATGTAATTTTCAAATGTTTATTTGAAAGTTACATTTAAAAAAATCAATATTCTTTTGCTAGTACAATTGTGTGCTATTAGCCTCAAATCGAAAAAGGTTATTATTGAAGAAACGCTGGATTTTTTCGAAGAATAACGAATCCTTCCAAAATATTGGTTAACGGAATGTATTCATCAGTAGCTAGTTCGGCTCGTTCACCAGCTCCCAGGAGAATCGGGGTAGTATTTGTTTGAAATCCGGTAATTGATTTCGGTTTTCCGGCTTGCGCTACAGTATCAACGGCTATTCCAACGCGGACCGGAACTTGAATATGCCTCAATTTTTCATCGAATGTCATAAGGCAGCGTGGTTCGATAGCTGGTACGATTAAGTAGAGGAGATAGTGTGATGAGCCAAATAATACTGAAAGAAAATTTTTTGATCAAAATTTATTGTCTAGTTGTTCACTTTTGAATAGTAACAGCAGTGTATGACTAGAGGGTCACACAGAAAAGTTTGTAAGATATGTAAACATCGTTGGATATTATAAATGTTATAAATCTGTCCAATCAGCTTGCCCTATGAAATTGAGCGGCGCCCAAGCTTTAAACTGAGACGAAGTACAACTCAAATCCTGAGATTGAGTTCAAGTACAAACTCATTGAGTGATGATATTGATATTGTTCATTGAACTATATCATGTAGTTTTCAAAAACCCTGCACATAATCGAGAGAAATTCCCTAAATCCTTTTACTATCTCCAATGTGCCCGTAGAGGAAAGCTGTAAGGAGAACTGGCCCTCATACCAAAAATAACAAATATTATACAATAAAAAAAACTGATTTTTTTTCGCCAAATAATGCAATCTTTTTTCGGCTCGACGGACCAAAAATTTGAAGAAATTACACGAAATTACAGCACTTTGTGATCTACGGACAGGTGTTTATTCTTAAAATCAACAAAAGTATTGAAAGAACGTCACTACATAAATGAGTTGCTTGAGCAAGTAGTCTTTTCTGATGATTCGAACAAAGGAAAAAGATACAAAAGATAAAAAATAAATTTCATATTTACAATTCTTCGTATCCATAGCTACAAACAGGACCGCCAATATTGAAGCAACAGCTACCGGTTTCATGATCGTCTTGTCACTGTGATACGGACTCATTGACATAGTGCCCTTGCCCAAATGCGCCAATCCTTGGGCGATCCGTACCAAAAATAAATTATTCGGTTCCTTGGCATAATATTGGGCCAGTTGACGCAACAGCAGTGCCAACCTGGCGTTATTTGTACCAGCTCCTACCAAGCCCATGGCCAAAGTGGCTGCATATGCCACCTCTGGGTCATTATCGTGCGAGAATTTGTTCAGCATTTCCAGAATACCGAACTTGGGATTCGAAATATTCGTCAGGGCTATGGCAAGCGGTACACTGCGTCGAATATTCGGTTCGCCGTAACGCATCAAATGTCCGAATGATCGAAAGGCCATTTCGGAGCCCATATCTTCGCCCATCGAGATTAAAGCTAGGCCTAGGACTGCTACGCTTTGCGTATCGGATAAATCGATTCGTTTTGATTTGAAATCCGACTTTTCATCGTCGGATTTTTCCGATTTCTTCTTGGTTTTGCTGTGCTCCGAGCAAATGTGCAACAAATGTTGAATCTTAAGGACATTTCCACTTCCGGCATAAGCACACATTTCGACAAGTGTCTTAGCATAGGTTTGAAGCGGTTCGTCCAAGATTTTGAAGCTTTCGAGTAGGGTCTCGCACTTTGATTGCCGCCCCAAATATAGGAGACCCAAAGCAAGATATATGAAACGCACATAAGTACTTTGAGTCGTTCTTGTTGAGCACGTAATCACAAGCTGTTAAAGGAAGGAGAAAGGTTATTTATCCGGATCGACGGACCAATGTTCAAAACCATATATACAACCTGTAACAGTGCTTCAGTATCTTCTGGGTTACAAGTCCCGGCCCCTATAAGACCAATGCTAATTGCTGTGATGCCGAGGACCTCATCATCATCACAGCTCAAAATCGGTCGCAGTGAGCCCAACGCTAATGCGCTATTTGATCCGGAGTAGCCAATCCCAATACCAAGAATCGAGCATACTTTAAGTAATTGATTCGTGCTGTTTAAGTAGTCCGACAGTAGGGCATGCACCGGTTCAACCTCATTTCTAATTCCGCAATTCAAAATCCCACACGCCAATAGTGCACCGGATTTCACGTAGTCATCCAGGCTGTACAAGTACTTGTCAATAATCGCTAGGCCGCCATCGATGTCCCAGAGTCTTAAAAGTCCAATTGAAGCCGTTGCGCTAATAATTCCGTGATCCTTGTTCTTATAGAGCCACTTGTTACCAACATCAAGAAAGAGCTTGTCGATTCCAAACCCTGCATTAACCAATCCATTGACAAAACTTGCAGCCAGGTTATTCCGTGCTGAATCCGCTTGTTGCGGATACGTTCCTCTAATATGATCTAAATGGGATTTGTAGACATCCTCCGGGGTCTTTCCTTCCAAGATATCCAGTTCGCGGACCAGATTCATAAAGAACGTATTGAGACGCGAATTCATCAGCACTTCGGCAAGATCATCCGGAATATCACCACTTACTTGACTAATATCAAAACAACATCGCTGACGGCTGATCAAGAGGGCTAATTGAAGTTTCACCTGGCTATCGTCACACGAACCAAAGACTTTCTTAACAACCTGTAGGTCAAAATGGAGAAGTTAGTAAAGACAAGATCAGTATCCTTGCGAAACGGTACCTTCATGTCATTCAGAAAAAGCGCAACTCTCATCGCATCGTGATGTTTATTGAATCGGATAGCCAAGTTCAGAACCGCATTCAAAATGCCAACATTTTCCGGTTCCGGAACAAACGGAACACAGCTTTGCAGATAAAGTGAAACTTTTTTGTACGAGTCGCGATCGATAAACTCCTCCAGAAAGTGTAACTTATCGATTTCCATAAGAAGGTCACATGCTTCGGTCTCGGCGTTATGCGCAATCGTGTACGGAATAATCTGACGCACTAGGAAGACCAATCGTTCGCGGTAACTGCGATTCGCAGTTGGCCACGTTGACGCTATTTCCGACGATAGATGGCGTACGTACTCGTGACCCCAGTCGCTCACGTTAATGTTCGGATCGCCGTGAAACCGATAGAAGACGCATTCGTTTGCCGAACCCATTGTCATCGCCAGGACCGATATAATATCGGCGCAGCTTTGTCGCGTCTGTTTGTCCGGCAAAGCATTATAGACGCTCTTCATTTTGTCATAGTGCGGAACCATGTACTTAAGCGGTTTCGGAACGGACGTTATGCTCGTCGTGGACGACCGAATCAACTGGCGAATCGTCTCCAACGTTGGAAGATACATTTCCGGATGGGGCTCGTGTAGGCGCTCCACTAACATTTGGAGTTCCTCCTGAAGGCGCTCATCTTCGTCGCTCTAAAACGAAGTACTGTGAAATTCGGGGACACTTCCGAACTAATTTCACCGTATAGTTACCATATCCTTGCCGTCCTTTAAATCGACCGTTTTTGACTTTGTCGGCTCCTGTATTTCTCCTGAATTCATTTTCATTTTCAAAAGTTCTGCAGAAACCTTCAACACAATTTCACAAATTTTTGTTTCAAATTTCAACGGTCACTTGGGTCGGAAAATTTATCCTTTAAAAGCTGACCTTTTTTGTACAGGGAAATTACCGCGATGATGACTTGTGTGTTTACCAGCCAACTTGCACTTTTTATAGGTACGGATAATCTGCGCATGTGTGTGAAATTTTGAATCGCGATCTAGTGGTCGGAGCAGGAACTAAAGGTTGATTTTAGAAGCTAAGAAAATTCTCGTTAAAATTTTCCAACAAGAATTTACAAAACTAATCGGAATCCTTGCTCAAGAGAATTAGCGGTTAGAAGCCATGAATAGTAAAATTTCATAACAAAATAATTCGCGGAAGAAATCAAAAATAAAATTCAGCACATCACAATCTCGCTTAGAACAGTGGATTGACAGGGATTGTGCAGTTAAACACTGATTTGACCAGTGCAAGCCATATGCTAGCTGCAGTTCAAGTATACTTGATCATTTAAAACATGCTCATGAGCCAAATACAGTAGAGAAATATAAGTGTGCCCAATTTAAATGTTACCAAATTTTCTCAAACCGAAAAAACGAAAAAACGTAAAAATTTACTTTGTTATATTTAATTTAATATTATGTATAATACAATATCAACATGGATTAAAAATAAATTTTCAGATTCAAATTGCTGTATGTTTAATTCAAAGTTTATGATAGTTCAAATAAAAGAAGATTTGTTTGGATTAAAAGACATATTATTCGTTGATTCAAAGTTCTAAGCGTTTGATTCGAAATTTTTATCAGTTGAAATAAAGGAAAATATTTTTATTTTTGGATCAATACTAATGGTTAATTCAAACTTCTGAGCATTTGATTTAATTAAAATAGTATTTGAAATAACAAAAATTCACGTTTGAAAGAAATTGTTCGGAGTAAAAGCTTTTCCTATTTGAAATCAAACATTTTTACTATTGGCGCCTTTTTAAGCGTGAAATTCTTTAAGTCAACCAGCTTTTCATTTGTTCTAACTAGTATTTTTCTCTCCGTGCACACGACTTTATTTTAGCGATACTTTCAAAAGCAATAGAAAATAAGAAGTAGAAAATAAAGTGTAGCTAATCACTGCTAAGTTCCGTCTGATTTGAATTCATCTCAGCGTACTGTGGACGAAAAGCGACCCAATGTGCTGCTGATAGCTGAACGACCCCTGCACACTGTATGCTGTATGCCATACTGGCAAATGTTTGACTAAGAAAATTTAACAAAACTTCAATCAAACTTTTTCTGTCAAAATAGAGTAAAAGGTGTGTATGCTTCGTATCAACTGAATTCATCCCAGTGTTCTGGCTGCATAATATAGGCGAAAAGTGTGAGATGCAAGAGCTAAAGGACACCTGAACACTGTGCAATGCTGACAAATATTTGACAAAAAAAATTTGATGAAAAGTTCTGTCAAAACAAAGCAAGAGAAGAATAATATGTCACATATAAATTTGACGAATACACTATCTGTCTGTATTTGCCAGCAAAAATAGCCAAATATAATATTTGATATAATGGCATACAGTGTAAAACATGGTTTAGTTGGCTTCAGTCACATATCGAAATCTTGACGATGAAGTACTGGTTAAAGAAAATACCAAATAATAAAAAAGATTCAAAGATATGACGGAATTCTTGATATGACGGAACTCATGCTTTTTTCATCATCTGGTCGCTGAATAACGAAAAATCCAGTGTTTTAGGCATTTGTGAAAAGTTTCGCTGAAAAATAAAACAAATTAGACTATCAGTCTGGGCGCAACTTTATTATTTTTCGATAGAAGTTCGGAACGCGTTCCATTCTGACATGCTGTGTAGGTTACTATGTGATTGAAACTCAATAGGGTTACAATAGGGTCGTGCTAAAATACTTACGCCGGTGCCACAAATAACATATGAATTACATAATTGGGCTATATTCTGGTACCCGGTCTAGGGGTTGAAAAGGGAAAAAACTGAACAATTTGTGGTTATTAAACAAGCCCGTGCAAGTGAAAAGGTTTTCCATATCTGATCAGACCTGAAAGATATGGCAGAATTCATGAAAAAGTATACAATCACTTTACACCCCCCTTAGGGGTCGAATTTCAAAAAATCTTGAAAATACTTTCTAGGTATTCATATGAAGAATTTGTAGAATAAAAATGAATTCAATATTTTAGAAAACCTAGTAGATATGACAAAAAAAGTGAAAATATACATTCCACTTTCACTGATCATTTTTTGGCCGCCCTTCCGAACACCAATGGATATTCGATATTTTTTTTTCATCAAAATTCAGCCTCTAGTTGCTTTGCATATATCATACACACACCGAGCTTTAAGTTTCTAGCATAAGCCATTCTATAGTTAGGAAAAACACCCTCAACCCTGTACCATACTAACTCTATACAAAATTATATTTTTCCAACATGCTACTAATTAAATATAAAGTTTCAGTGCTATATCGTTATGGATTCTCTATATGTATATAAAAATTAGAGTTTTCTCCTTTTCACCCTCCCCCAAAGTAGCATTATTTTTAAAAAATCTTTAAAATTTTTAGCGATCTAATAAACTTGTTGAAGTGAGAAAAATTGCATAGATCATCTTGTTCAAAAGATATGGCGACATTCGTGAATATTGAAAAATGTCGACATTCAACAGCAACAGCAACATGAATCTTGTATCCGATCAGCCGCAAGAGATATGGGAAAATTCGTCAAAATATTTCAATGATATTATAGTCCCACGAAATTAAATGAATTTTGAACTTCTATTTCAACCGTCTCGCAGTCCGAGTCGTAGCCACTTGAAGAACATGAAGTAAAAATGAGATTTAGACCAGAAAGCCATTTTAAAGGCCTGCAGATATTTGCATGCAGTTAATTAAATTTATCGTTCATGAATACGAAATAAGACAAACTTTCAATTCGTCTCTAACTCTATAGAAAATAATCAGATGACAAACTTGATATATGATTTCCCTCATCTTCGTAACGCTCGAAAACATTCTAATGGCCTACACAAGAGGGAAAATTCCTTGGCATCGCATTTTCCACTGAAGAAATATAAATGGAAATTTGTGAGTACTGTGTGCATATCATACGGTCCTCTGAAATCTGGCAAGACTAACAGAGTACTTTGCTATGCCCTTTTGTACATTCCTCGAAACCAGCTTTCTCTAGCTCGCTATGCTGATAGGGTGGTTTTCTCATGTTAGTACACTTTACATATGATAATGCAATGCGAGTACTTTTAACTGAACAATTCCTCTATGCCGTCTATTATACAGAGCGAGTGTATTCCATTCAAGGGGCTATTATGTCAGTTTTCAAATCGCTCGAAACGCTCAGGGATGGTTTTCATGTTCGTATATGAAAGTCTGTGCCCTTTGTAGATACTAGGCAAGAAATTCATTATTCATTTTCGGAGCGAAATTATGACTTTGGATATTCAATTCAAACAAGGAACGAAATGAAATGTTAATAAGACGAACTGAGGCAACGCCAAGGAAAATAATTGCAGATGGGGTGTAATTAGAGCGTGTGTATAGTATAACACTTGCAGCATAGGAATCTGGACTATCTGAATCAATTTGCTCAGGCCTCATCAAACTTCCAATGTCGAATCGCTTCAAGCGTTGTGAATATTGAAGGATTCCAGGAACAATAGGAGTTCGAGTATTTGAACAATTTTAGAGGAAATAGTCAAGAGTCGAATGATTTGCATTACAATATTTGCGCCCGGAGTTAAAAAGAATATTAATTGAGAATAAACATTGTTAGAATAAAGTCACTATTTTGACTGAAAATAAGGAATAGAATCTTCTAGGTATATAATTTTAGTTATGCCACTTTGTGAAATTCTAGCAAATTATATTCTGTAGCAACAATCCGTTCAATATGGACATATTATCAAAAATAACCATCAAACTTTCGAATATTGTAGAATCCTTGTATACAAAAATTCCAAATTCGTTGAAGATAATCCATTCCTTTTGTTTTTTCCCGATAGGGCTGTAATGATGATATTTGTTTAACATTACATACTTCCTATTTTAATTTAATTTTGAAACTTGGAGAAAAACAAAAAATTAAAAGTGAAAATTTGATGAAGGTATTTGCACGATTTTTGTCATATCTCTTACGCCTTCTTAAATATTGAATTAATATTTAGTCTATGCAGTTTTCATATAAAAGTCTGGAAACCTCAACACTTGTACAATAATCGCTTAAGCCCGTTTTACAAATTTTTTTCTTTTCAACCCCTTATGGGATTTAAATGGGTTGAACACGTTTTCGAGAAAACAGTCACAATTCTTAAGGCTCGTGTACACTAGCAAGTAACTTGCGACATTTCTTGCTAGAGTAATTTGGTGCGAAGTGTACACTATCTGTCAAATTGCAGGAACTTTACTCTAGCAAGTAGCTCTACAATAATCATGCAAGTAAAACTTGCTCTTCCGTGTACACTTCATTATCAAAGTTTCGCTGAACTGTCAAAACGAAAAAGAAAAATACCACAACTCTGGATAAAGTTTCACATTGGTCATGAACCAAAACTTGTAATCGGAACTCCACTTAGATTTTCCGTTCATATTTCGCACATGCACTATATTCTATGACACCTACAACTGAACTTAACCTCACTTCCAATGCAACTGTACTGACTTGCTGAAAAATTTCGGAACCGATCGGAACTTTCTTGCGAGATTTCAACTCTCGCAAGTTAGCGTGTACATTCACAACTTGCTTAAAAAGGCATACATTTGCTGGCTAGAGCAAAAGCTTGTGCAAATGCGCTCTCGGAACCGTGTACATATGCAGCAATAAATGTCATAGAGTAACTCCAACAAGTTTTGCTTGCTAGTGTACACGAGCCTTTAGGACCGATAAGACTTTGGATGGGATTTTTACTAGGGGTTGTAAATGTTTTCACAAATTTCAACACACTTCTAAGATCTGATGCCGGGACGTCATTTGCGTAGGGCAGGGGAGGCAACTGGCAACTGAATTTTATGAAAACCTCAGGATTTTTTTTAATTGAATATGCTTTCAGTGACAGAATTTTAAGGATATAAATCGGAGCAAACTATTAAACCTATCGTTACAATTCATGCATTTTTGACTTTGTACACTAGCAAGCACTTTCGATGATTGCTGCAACCAAAGTTCTGCTTTCAGAACCTTGGTGCATGATTCACGCAACCTTACTTAATAATAACATGATTGGGTCAATCAAACAATTTATGTGACATGATTGCTGCAACCAAAGTTCTGCTTTCAGAACCTTGGTGTATGATTCACGCAACCCTATTTAATAATACAATGGTTGGATCGAACTTAAGATACATGTGACACTTAAAAATAATTCACAAAGAAAACACTTTCGATCATAGAAAAATGACTTGAATAACAATTAAACACTCTCGAACAAAGCACACATGAAATTGGAAAAAGCGAACTTACACCGCGAACGACACTTTTCGTACTGTGAGAGCCTCTCATTAGATAATTCCCACAACCATACCTCTCACTGAGAGGTTTGGTTTGGGAACTATCTTATCAAAATATAAGGTTCCACTGATCAAAGAATAGGGTTGTCGTGATTATAGTACACAATTACATCATGTAACGAGCATGATTGGTACAACCATATTAAATTTCAGCAGGGATATATGTTTGATGCAACCATACTATGTTTCTACGAATTATGTGCTATGGTTAGTACCATCATAGCCATGATCACTAGAATCACGTCAGTTTTACTATGGTTAGAAGAACCTTAATAAAGTCAATGCAACCTTGGAATAAACAAAGTTTTTCTTTCAGTGTAGGTTCTGCCACGATCTGTACGCTGTGGAGAACATCACCCCCATCTTGTTTAAATGCCCAGGGATCGCTAGAGGCGATTAAGCGTGCTTATTAGTATTTTCTTCGATAATATCGAGGAGTTGTGGTCATTGTGGTCAAAAAAAATTGACAAATTTATTTTCAAAATAGCACTGAATTAAAAAACATGAAAATTCAAAATCAGAAAAAATCCAATACAGAATAAAAAGCATTTATATTAACCCCATTTCTTAGGGGTTACCGTAAGAAATTCTATTTTGGTCTACTGAATTGAAGTTCGAACTGTTAATAAATTTAAAAAAAACGCGACTACCATCTTACTTTATTTTTGGAAAAACTTAGATGCATTTATGATTCTTAGAAATATTGCGCAAAGTTTTTTTTTTGTTAGTGAAAAGCTTGTAATAGAGACATTTGATCAAAAAGTGCCAATGACTGTAAGAGTGCCAACTACTAATATACATAGTTTACCCTATGTTTTAAAAAGCATTTTTTTCACGAAAAATAACATTTATTTTTGCACAAATCTACTACATTTCTACATTTCAAATTCATTGGAAATAATTTTGTTGAGTAAATTACTGATCTAAAAAGAAATTCACCAACCCAACAAATTTGCAAACAAACTTTTAAATAAATCGAATGAAATGTTCATTACCCGAAGCCTGGAACTTTTAAGTTTCCGGTTTTCGCTTTCATTGCTCGTGTTGCAAAATTTCGTCGATTTAAGCCTCTCCACCCACCATTGCCAACCTCAACTAAGCGGACTACTAAGAAAAGTATTTTCGGACTATTCGAAACTTTTTAATGTCCTTTCGTCGCGATACAATTTTGATATCATGTCGAAAGTGCTGTGTTCTTATTTTTTGAATCGTTGACAATTTTGGTGGCGGTTTTCACATTTTATTCGCTTCTTCCATCTTTGCTGTCTTCGCTGCTTCAAGTAGTTCGAAAAGTTGAAAAATTCTACCCTTACAATTGGCCACCCCCACAAGGAACTTTACTTTTCGAAACGAACGGATAACTTGAAACGACCGCACCCCATTAGATGACATCACTAAAACTTGGAGCTGCTGGAAACAAACAGACAATTACAGACCCCGTGGAAGAATAACTGTAGGATGGCAAGGCGATTGTCTTGTAAGGACACTGACTGCCACAGCTTCTTCTTCTTCTTCGCCTCGGAGGGTTTGTTTCGACGGTCTATCTATCGGGGGGTATGGACTCGATCTCTGCATTTCGTGACGATAACTTTATTCGGTTGCATAACTTTTATTTGGGGAAGTTCACGATGACGATGTCAACACATTGCACAAAAGTTTCCTACCCCATTTCCGAAAAGGAATCCGGGAACGAATAAAATTTCCTTTGAATTTTGTTGAGGATGTTGTGTGCGAGATTTCATCCCTATGATCAAAAGTGCGGGTATGTGTTGAGATTGTACGCGGCGGCACATTCCCTTAAGAAGTTCCACATTTTCTAGCTGAGTCTGGAGCGAAAGTTGTTAAGTAGTTTTGATTGTATTTGATTACATGGGCAAAAACGTGAAGCCAAAAAGGAACTCAGATTGTTGTAGTACTTGAAAACAAATTCCTTGGGTAAAATGGCAAAAAGGAATTCTTTTCTGTTCTCGTCGAGCGGGAACAACCGAGCAAAGGTATTTTGAGTAGAAAATTGTTAGTCGCATTGAGATGTTTATTGTCACTTAGGGGATGGTAGGTATGCGGAAATTTTAAGGTAATGGAATATGCTGAAGCAGAGCGAATTAGCTCTTATTGTTGCTGGAAATGAATCAAGCAAGTCTTTGCAATTTGCGGTTACTAGTGGCAACACTTTGGCAACCGGGGGTGGAAAGTTGCAATCTAGAAACTGTACAAAGAAAAACATCATGCGATATAAGTTCATTTGATTTCAGTTAAAGACTCTAGGGAGATGAATGATGGGTACTCGCCTTACTTGCCTTGACTTGAATCATGCTCATCACCTCTGCAGTTGCAAGAGTCTACCATTCTTCAACTTTTCTCCGACGCACGCTTCTACATATATGTGTACACACAGAATTAATAGTGGCAGCACACAACTCCCAGCTCATCGTAGTTCCAGCGTTTCGCACTTAGGGGCCGTAGACATACTACGTCACGCAAATTTTGACTATTTTGGAGCCCCCCCCCCTCTCCCCCGCTGTCACACTTTGTCGCAAAATGTAATCCTCCCCCCCTCCGCTGTGACGTCACAAGTTTAGTATGTTTCAAAAACAAACACACGAAGTTGATCTAATATTCATGTTTTATTAAAATAAATGAAAAAAAAAATTCATAAATAATAGGTGATTTTCTTTGCGAACTTATCTAGATCAGAGCAGGTTAGAAAATTTCCATACAAAATAACAACAACATTGCAGTTTTTATGCCTTTTTTGTAACTTTTTTTCATAGATAGTAGACTAAATTAGAGAATTTAACGCAAATAGCTAGTTAAGGATTCAATTAACTGCAAAAGGATAAAACAAAAGAATATTGGTTTGTCGTGAGATTTTGTTACATAAATATATGGTATATTGCAGGGTTGCCAGTAAATTATTATAATATTAATTTGAAAAGTTCCGTTCCGATTTTGTTACGTCACATCTTTCAGATGCCCCCTTCCCCTATGTTACACTTTGTCACATTTTTGCAACCACCCCCCCCCCCCCCCTACCTCTTTTCGTGTGACTTAGTATGTGAACGGTCCCTTATAGGAAACAATTATAAATAAAATTCTAAAATTTTACCTCAATTCCTTCAAATAAGGTTCATTCCGCATAGCATATGACCTACTCTAACTATCCGAAAATAGTTTATCCTCAATAGTGAATCCATCTAACCTACGTATACCTTCAGTTAAAATTTCAAGCTCATAGCTTTAACATGTTTTGAATTATGATACGCCGATCACGTTGGCGTACACCGTATACAATGTATAAAGGGTGAATAGGGTACACAAGGCCTAAATCTCGAAATTAAAAAAAATATGAAAACCGAGGTCGATCACAATACATAATTTTTAAAAAATTAATACAGTTCAAATATAAATAGAAAGGAACTTAACATTGAGCCCTTTGGAAGAATACCTTGCAGATGGCAGCGTTAATAAGATCCATTTGATTTCATCTATCCAAGGACTTGGAATTGCATGAAATTTGAACAAATAGAGCGAATCTTGAAGAAGTCATAGGAACGTGAAATGTCGGGGTTATGGTGGACTTATGCCATAATGCACGCACTCCAATACAACCAAATCCAATCAGTGAATCCTCATAAATCTCAATAACCTTAAATAATTTAAACTAATCCTAAATAATAATCCAAGCCGCTTGGACTTCTGCGTTTAAAAAGCGATAATTTAATTAATTTTTTTTTCTTTTAATTTCGAATAAGACATCATGAACTTATGCCACTACTAAGAACTCCAAGGACTCGATTGCACGAACAAAATTCCTTATCCTTATTCTCACAGTTTATTACAATTTTGTGACTTCATCGAAACTTCAAGCAGGAAAAAAATGGAGCCAGTCAACAACATCACGTTTTTAATTTTAAACTATCTGCACTGGAACACTATGCGATACTTCCAGCTATGTTCTCACTATAATGTTCACAGTCCGGCACCAGGTGTCCTTAGAAATGAAATGCTTCGTATATGCGACGGAAAATGGGATATTTTCATCGGGGAAAAAATAACATCAAGGATACTTCTGAAAATTCTAATAGAGTTGCAAAATTGTAAATTGGTGCACTAATTTTACTTTATTATTTTTTTTAATAGTAAATGAGTAACAATGAAGGTATTTGGGATTTTTTTTTTACATTTTCAATCATATAGTAGCCTACACCGCATTTCAGCATTAAACGGCGGACTTCTTCCCACAAAATAATAAGGTTGCACCCAGATTGCTGGCATATATTTTTTCTAATTGACTTTGTTCAATAAATGATTGAATAGAAATAAGAAAACGATCTCATTAGACCCTAACGAATTTCGGAATTTGTAATATCTTGAACTACACGTTAAACCGTCCCTCCCCTCCTCAAAAGGGTTTAGAATCGAGATATACTTAAATCGGGTTTTGTGAAGAGAGCAGTTATCCATAAAGGTATCATAGCAAGTTCTGATAAATCGCTCAAAGAGATTTTCAGTACTGAAAACCATCCGATTAGAAAGGAAATTTTTGAATATATATTTTATTCTTTTTGTAAGGATCAATTTCTTTATGAGAACTGAATTGTAATTTATCAGCAGCTAGCAAAACCAGCAGGTAATTTTGTTTTTCAGTACCGGAACAGAATTCTAAAAAGTGGTATAAATTTGTTTTGAGAAAACTGTACTGAATTTTGAATGAATTTTGGCATTTACGTGCGTGTTAACAGAAAGCAAAAAAATGAAATAAATTCCAAAAAATTAATTGAATCTTTTGAGTTTTTGAATTTTCAAAATTTGTGCGGTATCAAAACTGGAAATACAAGTTGCATGGCTACATACAATCGAATATGCAGATGAATATAACAATTTATCATACACCGAAAGAAATTCATTGGTGAAATCAAATACAAACCTTATTTGATTTTGCGTCAACTAATCAACGTTGTTAAATCAAACATGGTTAAATAGTTCATTATGGTTTCATAACATTACAACTATCATTATTTGATTCAAGAATGTCGTGGTCAGTTTTGACTTTAAATAATCATGTCAATCATGATCAATCGGTTCAATATTATATAGTCGATCAATTATGACGAAATATAACGACTGTTGCGACTCCTTTACAGTAGCTTTGTAGAATTTTCTTTTTCTGGATCCATCTACAGCTCACGTTGATTGTGATTTGAAGTCGTTCCAGCTCGCGATAAAACAATGTTGCTCGCTTGGGTACCAACAATGGAACTAAGAGCTCACCAAGACAAAAATTACTATTGAATACTAAATTGTGATAAATCGATGAGACTCCTGTAATATATTAAACCAGAAATGCACTCACCTTTAAACAACACAAAATTTTACACAAATTTTAATCAACAATTCAAAAGTAACTTCTTTTAATATATGTGGCATTTAGCATATGTTCAATGAATATTGCTTGGCCAATCATGGAAAACTGCCATTTTCAAGCATTTTTATATAAGTTAATATATTTCCTAATATCATGTGCTATGCTGTAGAGGCTTGTCGCTAGGAAAAGTATCGTCTTAAGAATGATGCGGTCCTCTGTTCAAATCCTAGTAGGTGTAAGTTCTTAACACATTTCTTACTCTACATTGTTATACTAGAACAAAAGCAATTTTGAATTAACAATACTGAAGAGGTATCTCCGTTCAGTACTAGGAATGTTCCTCTAGATTTGGTATGTTTCAGCATTGCCAGAGAGAAAAAGTTCCACTAGAATACCGGTAGAGTTCCGATGTGCCATGAGTTGATTTGTATGGCAGCTGCCAATGCTAGATTTAGTCTTCTATTAAACAAGAAGAAAGAAAATTTCTTGGGCCGATTAAATCCATTTACTGCCTCGAACCAAATACAAATACATACACTTAGTACTCAATTATCAACCTGTTTACGAAGGCCGGTGCCTTAGCCGTTCTCTGATTTAAAACAAGTATTCCATTACGTAACCTCACCGGTGCAAACTGCAGTTCATTTCCTCATATGTATGTATATGAGGCCAAAAACGAGCAGATCTTTTGAAATTGATATCTCCCCACATTTAAAATAAAGTAAAGTGGAGCAGTAAAAGCAAAACCCACCAGCCCTTGACTTTCAAATAATCGAAAAATTAACCTCATCGATTCGAATATTTCTGATTGCATGGTTATCAAAAATCACGTCAAAGCTGCGATGCTCTTCATAATAACGACCCAAAAAATAAGAAACAAAACCAAACTAATCCGCCAAATGAATTAGCAAATTATTCCCATTACATAAACAATCAAAAAAAACGCTAAGTTCAAAAAGAGCAACAACGACAAGCCACTCAATCAATTCAATGTTGTGCAAAAAGCCAAAAGAAAAAATTTGTTTCAAAATGTTTCCCATGTCTTTTTAATGAAAAATTTCAAATCGCGCGCGTAAGAAAAAAAGCAACACAACAGTCCAAACCACATCAATACCACGAATTAGTAAAGTTCAATAACTAACTGTAGCCGCAAATCTTAAAAAAAGCAAAGGTGCAACCGTTTGAAAACTTTCTTCATCGCGCAGCCTAAGATTTAGGAGGCTTTAGCCCAGTCATAACGCGGTATCAGTGGTCTTGCGTTCCGTCGGATCCAATCAATCAAAAATGAATCGCCATTACTAATCAATCATCGGATTATCACACATGTAAATGCCTGACAAGAAACAGTACAGGCCTTAATTGGGATTTTTGCGGTAAGCCACTCTCCGCTGTAAAAGTTGTACCGCAAGTGCTTGAATTGAAACTTACCTAACTCAATTTTTGGTACGTCCATTTGGTCCGGAGAGAAACAGCCAATTAATTTTTGATTTTTCGATTTTTAATCTCTTTCGTCGCAATCGGTTTTATTTGTTTGGTTTTAAATAAATAATAAAATTTTATACATCAGACTTAAAATTTAAGTTTTCCTAAAAGCACATTTTTGAATTTACCGCCACGGGGATTTTTTTACGCATCTTCTGTACGACGTGTGCCGCGTAAATTTAACCGTCGCCGATTAGCTCGATCACGTTGCAATAATTCATTTATGTTACGTGGACTGTTTCGTGCGCGCTTCCTACTGACCGGCTTCTGACCTTCAGTTGCTGTGTTGACGGGATCAGGTGCAGCGGTGCCACCAACTTGTCCGGCAGGTAAGCGGCCAAGGCCGTTGTTCTGGGCATCGGTTACGGCGCGTCGAATGTCACCGAGAAAATCGGCTTCATCAGCTGCTGGGCCGCTCACTTTTACGATACCGTCGAGTCCAATCGACTTGTCAACACCGTTCAGTTCGTTTTCTTGTTCATTGAATTGTGTACGTCCGCCGCCGGGTGATTGATTACTGAAGCCAAAACTGTCGAGCTCGTCGTCACTAGCGGGGCTTGTCAATTGAGCGATGTCGGAATCAGCTGAAGGTCGTTTCGATTGATCGCCACCTTGTGCGGATGGGAATGTTTGTCCCTGCTGTCCGAAGGGCCCAGTTGGACCAAAACCTTGAGCACCTTGATTTTGCTGAAAAGCTCCTTGTCCTTGAGGTAGACTTTGTGGTGGTTGATCTTGTAGTGCTCCTTGTCCTTGACCACCAAAACCTTGTGGTGGGCCTTGCGGTGGTCCTTGTTCTGGAGCTGTAGGTGCTCCTTGACTTTGACCGAATCCTTGTTCAACTCCTGGTCCAGTTGGTGGTCCTTGACCAAAACCCTGTGATGGTCTCTGTCCTTGTGGTGGTGCTTGACCTTGAGTATCGAAACCTTGTGGTGGTCCTTGCCCTGGTGGGAAACCTTGTGGAGGTCCTTGTCCTGGTGGAAAACCTTGTGGTCCGCCTAGAATGCCACCTTGCTGTGCATCTTGTCCTGGTTGCGATCCTTGTGGTGCTCCTTGACCTTGTTGTGGCGTTTGAGCTTGTGGTGGACCTTGTCCTGGTGGAAAACTTTGTGCTTCGCCTGGGAATCCACCCTGCTGTGCATCTTGTCCTGGCTGCGACCCTTGTGGTGCTCCTTGCCCTTGCGGTGCTTGACCTTGAGTATCGAAACCTTGTGGAGGTCCCTGTCCTGGTGGAAAACTTTGTGGAGGTCCTTGTCCTGGTGGAAAACCTTGTGAAGGTCCTTGTCCTGGTGGAAAACCTTGTGGTCCGCCTTGAATGGCACCTTGCTGTGCATCTTGTCCTGGCTGCGATCCTTGTGATGCTCCTTGCCCTTGTTGTGGCACTTGACCTTGAGTATCGAAACCTTGTGGTGATCCTTGTCCTGGTGGAAAACCTTGCGCACCACCTGGGAACCCACCTTGCTGTGCTCCTTGTCCTTGTGGTGGTGCTTGACCTTGAGGATTGAAACCTTGTGGTGGTCCTTGTCCTGGTCCAAATTGTTGTGGTCCACTCGGGAAGCTACCTGGTTGAGGTTGAGTTTGTCCTTGTTGTGCGAGTCCTTGAGCGTCGAAACCTTGAGGTGGTCCTTGTCCAGGTGGAAAACCTTGTGGTGGTGCTTGTCCTGGTCCAAAACCTTGTGGTGGGCCTTGTCCTGGTGCAAAACCTTGTGGTGGTCCTTGTCCTTGTCCGGCAAAACCTTGTGGTGGGCCTTGTCCTTGACCGCCAAAACCTTGTGGTGGTCCTTGACCTAGAGCGAAGCCCTGCGGTCCGTCTAATTGACCCTGACCTTGTTGTACGCCTTGGCCTTGTTGGTTGCCTTGACCACCGAATCCACCTGGTGGTCCTTGACCTTGAGCAGCACCTTGGCCTTGTCCACCTGGTGCACCTTGTCCGAAACCTTGACCCTGTGGAAATCCTTGACCGAAACCTTGTTCACTTCCCGGTCCACTTGGGGGTAATTGTCCTTGTCCACCTTGTTGGGGTGGGCCAGCTGCTGGATATCCGCCGAAGTTTTGCTGACCTCCTTGCTGACCTCCTTGCTGACCACCGAAACCTTGTGGTGGTCCATATTCACTGAATCCTTGTCCTTGAGGACCTTGTCCTGGAGGTCCTTGCTGTTGACCAGCCTGACCATCCTGTGATGCACCCGGTCCTTGCGGGCCACCTTGAACTTGACCACCAAAACCTTGAGGGTAACCACCAAAACCTTGCGGCCCACCTTGCGGTCCTTGTGGTGCACCTTGTCCTTGTGGACCTCCTTGACCTTGGCCCTGTTGACCGCCTTGTCCTTGCGCATTAAAATCTTGTGGATAATTATAAGAACCTTGTTGTACTTGTGGTGCGCCTTGCTGTCCTCCGAAACCTTCTGGCGCTCCCTGAGGTCCTTGTCCACCAAACCCTTGAGGATAGCCTGCGAAACCTTGTTGTTGTCCTTGACCGTCTTGTGCACCTTGTGGGTAGCCTCCGAAACCTTGTTGAGCTCCTTGAGGTGAGCCCTGCCCTTGTCCGCCAAAACCTTGTAGTGGTCCCTGACCTTGCGATCCGTCAGGTTGACCTTGGCCTGGTGGAGCCCCTTGCGGTCCTTGTGGTGCACTTTGCCCATCGAAACCTTGGGGCCCTGTAGGATTGCCTCCAAAACCTTGAGGTGCACCTTGTGGTCCTTGTGGTGCACCTTGTCCTTGTCCTTCAAAACCTTGAGGTCCTTGTGGATAACCACCGAAGCCCGGTGGTGCTCCTTGTGGTCCCTGCGGTGCTCCTTGTGGTCCTTGCGGTGCACCTTGTCCTTGACCTTCAAAACCTTGAGGTCCTTGAGGATTACCACCAAAACCTTGTGTTGCTCCTTGTGGTCCCTGTGGTGCACCTTGTCCTTGTCCATCAAAACCTTGTGGTCCTTGAGGGTAACCACCGAAACCCTGTGGCGCACCCTGAGGCGCTCCTTGTCCTTGTAGAGCACCTTGTCCTTGGCCGTCGAAACCTGTCGGGAAGCCTTGAGGGAAACCCTGTTGTTGTTGTTGACCATCGATACCTGGTTGCTGTCCCTCCGCACCTTGCACTGGCACTTGTCCATCTGGCTGTGGCATTTGTTCTCCTGCAGACTGGTCCCCCGTTTCTGAAGCAGGTTCTTCCACAGCTTGATCTACTGGCTCCTCCGCGGGTGTTTCTGCAGGTTCTTCTGCAGGTTCCGCGTCTGTTTCGCCATTATCTTGATCGGCATCTGCACTATCGTCGGCTCCATTCAAGGGTTCTACACTTGCACTGCTATCCTCGTTGGCCTCGGTCGTTGTTGAGGAGGTAGTTGTTCCGGACGTAATATATTGTTTCTCGACACGTACCGAATTACCGCTTACAGTTTTTTTAATCGTTAACTGAAATTCACTTGGTACCGAATTCACTGCACTAACACTTCCGGCTGGCCGTTTCGTAACGAAAGTTGGTAGCTTTGTGGTTGTTGTCCTCGTTGTTGGTTTTGTTGACACTGTTTTCGTTTTAGTCCATTGGAATCCACTGAATTGGGCCAATTTCGAGAGTAATCCGTCCGGATGGAACAGGAAAAACAGCGTTCGTTTCGGTCGAACTAACTCATTGGTACTGTCTTCCACAACTGCGAAAAGTTCGTTATTTTTTGATGAGCACTCAAATATAAATGACAATTTTTTTTTTTTTTTAAATTGCTTACCTGTAGTTGGGTCTAGATCGGTATTGTCGTATCCTTGGGGAAGGGAGTGAGCCGCTGCAACAGCACAGACCGCCACGAGGCACAGTCCTAATACTGTAATCGTCCTCATGACTTCTATGTAGAATGGTCAAAATGAATGTGATTGGAAATTAGCGTGTCATCAAAGCTTTTATACGTTCGCCAAAGGTGTTGCCATGCCCCGATTATAATTCAAGCGATTGATACCACACGCGTTTGATGACCGCCCAATAAAATTTTTTTCGTCAATCGATCGAGATGACTCTTTTACGACTCCAACCAGTTTGTTAAAATTTTCTCGCCGCTCAAGACTTTTGACCGTTTAAAATTGCGCGGCAAATTCAAATACACGATCGCCGGTTTCGAGCAAATTAATTGACGAAAGTACTCGCGAAATATCAAGAACAATTTGCTTCAAATAGCGTCTACTCACTAAGGTGAATTGCAAGCAAGTGATCTTAAAAAATTTTGTTTAGGGAAAAATTGTCTTCGACAAGAGATTGTACTATGAGTCCGCCAAAAAAAAAACCAGTAATGGATTGCGAAAGATTGGTAATGTGGAGGTCCGGCTAGTAGTTAGCAATTCATCACAACATGATGCTAAGCGATCTTAATGAATTCCGAAGCTGAACACGCGTGATTTTTTTTTTTTTTCATATGTTTACATAATACGCTATGCGGACTATGAAGATATGCATCGAATCTTACATCGATAGATAAAAAGAAACACCAAAAATTATCATGGGATTACTTAAGATCATAATATTTCACACTTTGTGGAATGATCGTGAAATTTTATCGATGAAATTTTGACAGTTTTTTTCGTTGGTTGAAAAAAATGATGCACTTCGAAGAAAACGATCGTCCAGAAAGTAGTGATCAAGGAGAACTACTTAGCAGTGATCTTGGACTGATCGTGTTCTTTCAGCAAGAGTGCGCATACAATTTAGAGCACTTTTTTCGACAAGGTCGATAGTTCGATTGAAGAATATTCGAAAACTTCACTAATAGGGACACCTTTGTAGCTTTCGATCAATTTGTGTATTTGATCAAATTTGCGGGTAAGTATACAAGAATCGTGTTACATATTAGTCTACTATGATCATATCTGGAAAAATATATTAATTTCAAATAATTTTTTAATAATCGTGAATCGTGCAAAAAAAAATACTTAGCTTTGATCGTTGATCGTGCCGGAAATAGTCTGCAATGTACTGAATTGATACTGTGTGGGTCGCAGTGAAAGTTTGACTTGAAAAAGATGGCATTTAAATTGCATTGCGCTCTAAGTACGATGGACCCATACTTTTAACGCTATGCAAAATCAAATAATCGAGCAGCAGGTACATGTTACTTGTACGAAAAAAATAACTAACCAGTCGGCACTGTAAGATTACTTAAGATCTTATAGAAGAAAATTATTAGTCAAATAAGGGGCCAAGTCTATTTACACTTTGTCCATTCAACTCAAATATTATGTACTTTCATTGTAGTCAAATATTATAGTCAAAAATTCAATTCTTTATACCTAATATTTCTTACAAATTCATACAAATGGTCGCATACATATGTAGGTCATTGGAAACACATTCTTAATATGTTGCCATTAAACTTTTAAGACAATCTGAAAAGCATTGATTTATTTTTTTTGTGACAGAGATGCGATTGTTACTGAATTTTGATTGAAATTTAATGACCATCTAATTGAGAGAGTATTCAACATTGTGTAGAAGTACGACAAGATGGAAATGCAGAAATATTAAAACGGAATAAAACCGCAAGTCACACAATTTGACTAAAATTATATAAAGTATTGTTAGCGATTACAAAAAAATTACTTCCCTGACCTTTTTTTTTCCACGGACTAATTGACTAATACCCGAAAGGATTGAAATTTGTTTTATCTGACGTTTGCCGTACCCAAGCGCATTTTAAGGCTTGTAGCCCCTAAATGCACTAATTTTAAGGCTTGTAGCTCCTAAATCCTTTTAGCTATTAAGTTAATAAAAATTTGGTAGGTAAACTAGGTTGAATCTATTCTTTGCGGATGGAGTTTTGAGGGGCGGAAGAGAACATTTTAACAAACAAACAAACAAATAAACAAATTTAGTTTCCATATTGTGACGTAATTTTTGGTTGAGTCTTATTCTAGAAAGCCGAAATTGGTCATGTCAAAAAAGGTAATTTAAGCAAAAATATTAAATTCATATTGATGTTCGGAGGTGTGGTAAAAATTATAGAGCAATGGAGGTTCACATATTTTTTAACAATTCCTTCATTTCTGTTCTAATTGTACTTCAACAAGCTCTTCAGAGGAGGGCATTGAAATTGATTTAAATTTTTTTTAATCAATCTGATGGCGTTTTAATTTTTCAATCTGATGGCGTTTTAATTTTTGTTTTCACGAATTTCGTCATATCTCATAGGTTTGATTAGATATCGCCTTGACTTATATATCCACCAACTTTTATGCATTTTTCCGAAAAAAAATTGTTTACAATTTTCTGATGGTCACTTTTAAAATGATGAAAATATGTGAAAAATGTGTTACCTACACGTTTTCACGAATTCCGCCATATTTCTTAGGTTTGCTTAGATTTTGTCTTGATTACTACTTCTACTGACATTTTATACATTTGTAAAAAAAAACAATTTTACATTTTTTGTGGGACACCCTTAAGATGATAGTGATGAACACATGCGCATGAATTCTGTCATATCTTTTAGGTTTGATTAGATATCGCCTTCACTCCACAGACCGCTTATATATTTAATCGTAAGATTTTTTTTAAAATTTTCTGACTAGTGATGAAAAGGTTTAGCAAACGTTTTCACGAATTTCACCATATCTTTTAGGTTTGATTAGATATTGCCTTGATTTTTAGTTCTACGGTGTTTTTATACATTTAGTTGGAAAAAAACTAGAATATTTTATGGTCACCTTTACGATGATGAAAGGGGGTTGTATATGTTTTCACGAATTTCACCATATCTCTTAGGTTTGATTAGATTTCTCGTTGATTTTTATTTCCACGGACTGTTCATAAATTAAATCGACTAAAGGTGCCTTTCCATCTCCGCCGTTTTGCGGCGCCGGCTAGATTCTCCATACATAAAAAACTAGGTCTGTGACGCGCCGAGGCAATAGTCGAGAGTTGACCCAACTTCAACTTTATCGGCGAGACCCGATACTAATGTGCCTTCGATAAAGGTTGATTTGTATCTAAACTACGTTCCTATGGTGACGGCCAAAATAATTAATATTAAAACATACTGCAGACACGATCGGCTGCAAGCCAATCGTATAATACTCTAGATACAGAACTCCGATGGATTTTGAATTTTGGGATGAAGAAGTATTACGTGTGTGCATGTTGTATGTCCTTCATTAAGGAGTCCCATTAAATTGCTACTCAAAACTAAAAGACAATATTCAGCGTTTAATTTCATATCTTGAACTGAAAAAAATATCCTTTTTGAAGGACTTTCATATGGGAGGCGGAGCAAGGACTCACTCGATGTCTTACATATTCATCCTTTTTCTTGGAACCATTCAAAAATTAATGTCAAAATTTCAAATTTGTAGTTTGAAGCGTTCAAAAGTTATCGAAAAATATTGTTAAACATGTGTCTTAAGGATTTTTTGTATAGAAGGTACCAGAAGGAGTAACAGGATTTCGCTGACTAGTAAACTCGAACTTTGTTTTCACTCAAAACTAATTTGTACAAAATTTTGAATTCATAGCTAAACGATTACTTGAGTTATAGTGAGTTTCGTGAATTGAATGAAGATATTTTAACAGAATTTTTGTATGGCAGCCACTCGAAGGACTAATAGGATTTTCTTCATAATCATACAGCTAGCTCCAACTCTTGGAAAAATAACACATGCGAAATTTCAAAGACCTAGGTTGAGCCCTTCTGAAGTTATCGACCAATATTCTTGAACACGTGTTTTAAGGACTCTTTGTATGGCAGCTACCCGAAGGAGTAGGACGATTTTGCCCGTTAACGAACTTAGCCTTACAAATTCAATCAAGCACCCAGATTCAAAGTTTCATGAACCTAGGTGAAGGCGTTCTTGAGTTATCGTGCTAACGGACAGACAGACGGACGGACGGACGGACGGATGGACGGACGTCAAGCGGATTTGAGGTTTGTGGCCACAAATAAACAAAAAATTATTTAAAACCTTTTTTTCGTCCGAGGCTTGGTTCTATGCGTTACATATTTTTCGGCTGGATCAAACTTATAATACTCTAAATGATTTCATCTAGAGTATAAAAATAATAAAGTCAATTAAAAGTCAAAACTGCACGACGAGCGACAAATCACCTAGGAAACTGACTGAAAACTTTTTAGCGACGCGTCAACCGTTTTGTCGCAGATGGAAACGACAGTATCAAAACTGTGACGGGACACCCAAGTCGGCGCCGCAAAACGACGGAGATGAAAACGCACCTTAAGAATCAATTTCAATTTTTTTTTCCGAAATTCAAACCAAATTTACCGTGAATTTAAAGGAGTTGTAACCGTCGCTATTACTTCCCGCTAGTGCTGCGACATCGACCTCAAAACATCGATGTTTTATAACATCGATGTTTGAAATAAACGACATCGATGTCGATAAAACATCGGTAAAAAACATCGGTGAAAAACATCGATGTTTCTAAACATCGATGTTTTTAGAATTTTAGGTAAGACATTAGAGAAGAAGCAAGAAAAATGTTTTTAGCTAAGAGATTGGTGTGAGAAAAAAGAACCTCGATGTTGCTCAAACATTGATGTATCACGGTAGGTAAAAGACACGATTGTTAACACAAAAAAATCTTATTAATTAAAAACAATCTTATTACATTTTTCATTATTATTTTGTATTTAATTTCAATATTATATTTCTAAAAATAGGAACAGGATCCTTAAAAGAAAATAATTTCATTTCTGCCACTAACAACAAATTCTACTTTTCAAATTTTATAGGTTGTGTTAACAAAATAAAAAAATCTGCCAACAATTTGGGCGTTACTTTATTATTTTTCCGGCAGAAGTTCGGAACGCGTTCAATTCTAAGATGCGGTGTAGGCAGGCCCGTGCGCACGGGGGTGGGGGGTTTAGGGTTCAAACCTACTATACTATAGCTCTATCTAAATACCAAATTTCAGCTTTTTATCATTATAGTTTCTTGCCTGAAACATCGATGTCGATGTTTTTATAAAACATCGATGTTTGAAAAACATCGATGTTTGAAAAACATCGAAGTAAAAACATCGATGTTAAAAGTACCCGATGTTTTAGAAACATCGATGTCGATGTCGCAGCACTACTTCCCGCACTTCTCGTAAGACCGTAAGATATCAAATTGATTTTTAACTCCACGGATTTTTTGTATAATCACCTTAAAATCGAAATCAGGTTTTTTTTATATTCAACCCCAACGCGAAAGTAAGGGGTTTGATATGTTTTCATGAATTCCGCTTTATCTTTTGATTTTGATGAGAATTCGAACTGGTTTTTAATTCCATAAACTTTTTTTCTAATCACTTAAAAGACAATTTAAGAATTTTTCTACATTCACAAATAGGATTCTACTTTTATATTTTTACTGTTTTTTGCTGATGAATGTTAAAAGTAGCTCCTTACAACATGGTTACTTTTCTCCTGTTCTCAAAACAGTTCTCAGTTCAGGACTTTGAATGCTTTCTGTACTATGAACTAAAATTGTAATTAGGGTTTTAAGAATGCCAGTAGAATTGACACTTCTGTTGTATCTCAACTTTAACCGCTTTTTGGACATGTTCAGAAAAATAATAGAGCTGCACCCAGATAATTGACTTTTTCTAAAAATTGTAAATTTTCACTTAATATTTCTTAATCGAAAAGAATTAAAAAATATTTTTTTTAAAATCTTACTTAAAAAAAAAATTTTCCTATTTTTTTTTCTGAGTGTGTGTGTTAAATATTTGCACAGCCAGACCTGAAGAACAATTAAATCAATTTTGATTGATGAAATCTAATTTAAAATAGAGGTTAGATTTTATCGCTCTGACTTCTGTCTTTGCGTTAGGAAATAGCTTCCATATAACCCATCATTAAGTGTCTTAATTCTTTTCAGAGCCACTGCGCAAAAATTTAAATTATTCATAATATGAAAACTTAATTGATATTATCATATAATGGGTAATTCTTTCTAATTTATTTGCGTTAGACTTGTAAGCATTGTTGAGTAAGAATTGAAGACACCAATAGTTCTTACCATTTACGGTAGAAATCATAGCCAAAGGTTCTTGAAAAAAGGGCGTAAGAGTAAAAGTAGTGTGGACATTTTGGTCTAAAACGAGTCTTTTATTACGTAAATTTTATACAGCAACATTTTCCGAAAAGAAATAAAACCTAAGCCATTTTTGGTGATCAGTGAAGGTAATGTGATCATCGGGAAGTAGAATTCAGAGTTCAATAAATTCACAGTTGTAAGGGTAAACTCTGTGAAATCTCTAAAACGTACTGAAAACTATTTTAACTTATTAAATAACCCTTTCTCTCTATCGTTCAACTTATCCGCTTCCAAAACTCATTAAAATTTTATTTAGGCCAACATGTATGAATTATTATTTGAACAAAGTTCCCAAACTTCCATCCATATAACAAGGAAGTGTTAACTTTTTACCAAGTGTAGGTCGACTAAGAAAATCATTTCCTTTTTGAGGCGTAAAGTCAAACCCCGTAGTACTACCCTACAACGAAAAAATAAACGTTGCAATTTTAGCCTAACATTTAAATTCTTTACTCGAACTTTTCAGGAAGCAAGCGATGGTATCAGAAAGAAAACGGTTCAGCAAAATGTTGAAGGAAAATTCTTCCAGGTACCTATTGCATATATTTATTGCAGGAAAGCAAAAAAAAACGCCAATTTTTTGAGAAAGGTAAAACTTTTCACCACAACATGAAAAATATTCACCCAAAAGTTTTTATATTGAAAGTGCTCATGTGATGCGGTGGCCCTTTTTTATGCAACAGAACAAGGAGCTAAGGGATTTTGCACAGATGCAACTCTTATAATTTTTTTTTGCTATGCAATTTTATGAAACAAAATAAAAATTACGATGAGAAAGTTTTGAGTGGTGACTTTACAGAAAAAAAAAAATGTTTTAATTTTAAAATGAAAGTTATGATCGTGAGAAAAGAGAAATTTCGATAAAAAATTACACGGACTCATACTTGAGGATTATCATTTTTATTATTAATTTTTCACTTTTATCTATCAGGCTGACAGCTCTATTAACACTTGAAAAAAAAAAACCTTTACACAGTAGACTTATATTCTGGGCCGATTTCTCGACTATTCTATCCTACAATGATTATTCCCTTCAAAATCACCAAAACCTGACTGCTCTGTATGCTACATATAGAAGACTAGACCCAGTTCAGTATCTTGCAACAAAAAAACATTTTTGCATTTCCATATAAAAGTTCTTAAATAATTAGTGCATTACATGGGTACTGAGCTCAAGAAGTAAGCTAAGAATTAATCATGAAAAAAATAGTACGTTAAATATTCTGTACTTTGTAAAGGTTAATTAAACAATATTTTTTGTTGTAAAAAAATTAACTCAGCCCCCTATTCAGGACCGAGTCACAAGTCACAAAGTAGGCCGAGAGTCTCAATTTGGTAAGAATTTTGAATTAATTGAGACTTTTACTGTATTATTTATAATACAGTATTGTTATCGATTTTTAAAAAAAAAAAATTTGCTGCCCTCAAAATTTTTTTTCCACGTTTCATGACTAGTAGACGCGAAAAAAGCAATAAAAATTTTCACTCCGTCTGTACGCCGTACCCCGTACGCCGTACGCCATACGCCGTACGCCGTACCCCGTACGCCGTACGTCGACCGCCCCAAAATCTTTGAAGGCTCGTAGCTCTCAAACCAGTGGAGCTATTAAATTAAAATTTTTTCTAAGAATAGACTTGGTAGACCCCTTGAATTGACATTATTTTCAGGGGAGGAGGTGTAAGGGGGAAGGCGGGGTAAGCGTTTTAGACGAAAAATTTAGGTTTCTAGATCTCAGGAACCGCTTGTGTTAGGAGGCTGAAACTTAGAATTTCTATAGAGCTTTGATAATGGACCCATTTGCAAAAAAAAACTGATATGGGTGAAGGGGTGTGGGAGTGGAGGGGGAAATAATGCGTTCGAAACGCAAAAATGCCAAGGTCGACAAATTCTAAAATCCATATCTCCTAAACCATTAATAGCAAGCAATTAAAACTTAACAAATATCTGTAGTTATACTAGGAGAGTAGATTCAATCAAAATTTTTGGGTGGGGGTAGTGGCGTACGGGGGTGGGGGGTGAAAAACTTTAGATTACGATATCTCACAAACCAATGGTACCAAAAAAACAAAATTTGGTTTGAGTATAAAGCTTGATAAATAAAGATTGCTCAAAGTAAAATATTTGAAGGGGGTGGAGGAGCACGGAAGTGAGAGGGATTAGAATTTTTCAAAAATAACACGTTTCATATCTCAATAAGATATCTCATAAAGATAGGTAAGATGAATGCTTCAAACTTTCACCAGAATTAGGCCTAATAAAACCCTAGTATGGAAAAAAGTTTGGGGGTGTGGGTGTCGAGGGTGAGGGTGGGGAGGGGTGAGAAAGAAAAAGTTCCGATGCTTATATCTTGAGAATCTATAATGATAGGAAGCTGAAACTTGGTATTTAGATAAAGCTATAGTAGTGGCATTGTGAAAAAATAATTTTTTTTTTAGGGGTAGTATGGTACGGTGGTGGGGGGTGTTTTTCCTAACTTCAGAACGGCTTATGCTAGGAAGTTGAAACTCGGTACGCATATGTTAATTAACTAGAAAAGTAATTCTGATAAAAAAAATTCAAATATTCATTGGCGTTCAGAAAGAGGGGGGGCAAAAAAATATCGGTTAATATAAAATGCATATATATTCACGATTTTCGTCATATCTACTAGGTCTTTCGAAATATTGAACTCATTTTTATTCTACGGATTCTTCATATGAATACCTAGAATGTGTTTTCAAGATTTTTTGAAATTCGACCCCTAAGAGGGTGTAAACTGGTTGTATACTTTTTCATGAATTCCACCATGTTTCTCAGGTCTGATCAGATATCGAATATCTTCTTACTTCCCCAGCTTTGTTTAATAATCACCTATTTTTAAGTTTTGTTTTTTCAACCTCTAGACCGCATCTCGGAATATGACCCAATTATTTAATACATATGTTACACCCTTTTCTGCCCGCTTCCCGAACTTTTTGTTAGGTTTTCAGTCACATAGTAACATACACCGCATCCCCGAATTGAACGCGTTCTGAACTTCTGCCGGAAAAATAATACAATCGCGCCCAGACTGTTGGCAGATTTTTTTGATATGAGACTCTGATCCTGAATAGGGGGGATAGTGGCTCCTTCAGTTGAAATTTTTTTTATAACACTAACATTGTTTTTAACGGGTATAAATGGACTACTTATGACATCTATGGCGCTCGCTGGTCGGCATTATAACTTAACCAAAAATAATTCAATTTTCAAAATTAAAAGAGAATCTTGTAAAATAATAATCTGTCGGAGGGAATTGTTTTTATTTCACTAACAAATATGTTACAGTATTTCAAACTTTAGTAATCAGTTTTTTAAGAAAAATTTGCGTTTTTTAAAATTTTTCTTTCACAAAAAAGTGCCCAAGCAAAAAATTAAAAAAAGCTCTCGATAGACAAAAGAGAAAACAGTTATCAAAATTTAAAAAAAAATAGTTGAAAAATAAGCCAAATACAAAGTTCCATTCATCTGACGTACAGGTGAAATGCATTTTAGAATGTTTCAATCTCAGCTTTTAACCGTGTTGGACGCATTGGTTTTCCCCAAGTCCACAGTTCACACCTCTCTCCACAATCGGCCATATACTTGCAAATGGGTCCGCTAAAATAGTACTACATAAGTTCCTACTTTCAGCCTCCTAGCATAAGTGGTTCCGGAGATCTAGGATCCAAAATTTTTATCTAAAACGCTATCCCCTCCTCCCACTCACACCGCAACCTTCCAAAAGACACCACTCGTAGGAGTTCTATCACCCATTCTACCTACCATACAAATTTCAAGTTAATATCTCAATAGGTTTGTCAGCTACACACCTTTAAACGGTTTTGCGTATGACGTTTACGGCGGACAGACAGACAATTTTTTTTTTTTGCTTTTTTGGAGTTAGTCCTAAAACGTATAAGCACAAAATTCAGGGTAGCACATTTTTTTGAAATTTCATGTCGATAACAATACTTTATTATTAAAAAATAATAAAGTGTAGGAAGTTTTCGACAATACCTTATTATTAGAATAATATTTTAAACTTAAGGTACTCTCCATCTAGTAGCTACCATTCATATGCTTACACAAAATTGGCATTTACATTCAAACAATGAGCAATGAAGTTTAAATTATATATGTTAATTTGTGGTGATTTCCAAGAGTTGTCGAGAAACCAAGATTTTTCAATTTTGCCCGAATTGTTCATCCCATTTGAAAATATTGGAAGTAAACTAGGAAAATCAAAGTATTTTATCGTGTTGCTACCATAGGAATTTTGTTAAAAAATAGCTGCTTATGCTTTCCGAATCGTATTGTTAAAATTGCATGAGATGAATAAAGGCGGCACTTGTAAATACTTTATTATACAAAGAAATTAAAGTCTCAAAAGCTACGATACTTTAAAGAAATTGGAGTGCAAGGCCACATAAAGAAATTGGTCTGAAAGGCCATATAAATTGCTGCGAAAGACGTAAGGTCTATATGAAGACATACTGCGATTAATATTGTAATGACTGCATTAGCATGTAGGTACATAAATTAAGCTTAAATAAGTTGGAGTCTGTCTGCAAGGTCGCAGAAATTGCAACGGAAGATGTGGTTCTAATTTTACGATGCATTAGCCTGAAGATATATGTACATAAATTAAGCCAAATACATAAAAGTATATTAAAGAAAAGGTAAAATACACATTAATAATAATAATAAACATTTTTTTATTTTGTGCACTACTGCATCATTCATCGTCGCTGGCACTCGAAGCGGCACCAGAATCATGGTAAGCGTCACATATAAGTTCGAAATAAACCCGCCGACAATGAAATGAAACGCGTTTAATTCATACGCAAGGCTAGTAAGAAAAATACGATCTAAAAATTTGCGGATGACTTTGTAAGTAGCTTGATGCTTTTTTTCGAATTTAATTTTGATCGTTCAAACCAACGTTCGGGTAATCTTCCAACCGAATATATGAAAAAAATTTACCAAGTTCAATACTCTCATCAACGGCGTAAATCCCCTTCCAAAATAGTATTTCAAAACGGGCCCCCTCCACAAAAAAATGCAATCTCGATGCTTTTATGTTGCATTTTTACAAACGATCTGGTAACCCACTGACGCACGATTAAATCAAAACCTGTTTCTAATTAAAATATTAAAATATTGGGCGGGAAAAAAAACTCAGTGATTTTTTTTTCGCGCGATTCAAAATTTGTTGCAGTGATGAGCGTACGGATTGCGTATTATGCGGATGGATCGCGATCAGGATTCCCAAAAAAAAACAGACTGCGGGATGGATGGGTAAAAAAAGACTAGTCCTCGATTAGGCCAATAACCAGTTCATCAAATCTTAAAACACGCGATAAAAATCCAAGATATTTTCAGGGGTACAGAAGGCTACTGATCTTGCCGTGATCTTTGATCACTTTCGATTTCTTTTACAGCCAGCTTAAGACGTTTGTTGCTGTGACGGCTTTTGATTACTAAGGAAGCGCTTCTGAATAGAATCGATTAGTGAGCAATTTAAACGCCTATTGCACGAGTACGTAGCCAATTTAGACCAGGTTCGCTTGTTATTTACACATTATCGGAAATTTGTGTTTTTGTCGGCTCTGTAATCATGGGGAGTGTGCTAATTTCGGAATTAATTTGTTTTAATTAACTTAGTTTTATGCTGTTTTTATGATTTTGATTTTTTTTTCGACCAAGATAAATGTCAACTACGATTATGGGTTTTGTATGGTAACAGGTTAGATTTTTGGTCATTTGACCAATTCCAAACATGAAACGAATTTCCATAAACATACTCATGTGTCGAGGGTATACGCTTTTGGAAAATTTATCGTAAAATTAAGGTAAGTAGTCAACTTTGAGTTCGGTAATTTTTTATCTGATTGTTTTTGGAAGTTAGGCTTATAGTCAAAGTGACCTTCACTTATCGTATCAACTTATCGTATCAACTGAAATTACGCAAGAAGTTTAGAAGAATTATTGGAATTTGGTATACCTACAGACTTATTGTCGTCAAGGTATTCACCAGGTTATACTTTTCAGATCGTCGGCGTCTCATTCCGGTACAGGTGTGGCGTTTCTAGCGTTAAGGCTCATGTACACTGGCAAGTAACTTGCGACATTTCTTGCTAGAGTAATTTGGTGCGATGTGTACACTATCTGTCAAATTGCAGCAATTATCTCTAGCAAGTAGCTCTACAAAAATCTTGCAAGTAAAACTTGCTCTTCCGTATACACTTCATCATCAAAGTTTCGTTGAACTGTCAAAACGAAAAAGAAAAATACCACAACTCTGGATAAAGTTCCACATTGGAAATGAGCAAAAACGTGTACTCGGAACACCACTTGGATTTTCCGTTCATATTTCGCACGTAAACTGTGGAACTACGACTCTTAAAGGTTCCCACACACTGACGCGATTTATTCGCTGACGCTGCGATTATTTGCGATTATTTTGCAGCGGTGCGGTCATTCTCATTAGTTACCATGTAAATAAATGAAGGCGAATGTACCGCTGCAAAATAATCGCAGCGTCAGCGAATAAATCGCGTCAGTGTGTGGGAACCTTTAAACTGAACTTAACCTCACATCCAATGCAATTGTACTGACTTGCTGAAAAATTTCGGAACCGATCGGAACTTTCTTGCGAGATCTCAACTCTCGCAAGTTAGCGTGTACATTCACAAGGCAAGGCAAGCGTTTGCTGGCAAGCGTATGCTGGCTAGAGCAAAAACTTGGGCAAATGCGCTCTCGGAACCGTGTACACATGCAGCAATAAATGTTATAGAGCAACTCTAACAAGTTTTGCTTGCCAGTGGACACGAGCCTTTACAAGTGGAAGAAAACTTCTTACCAGTTTTACAAAATCATTTCAATCTGTAGCACCACTCTGAAAATATTTGTTGATGAACTGTAATCAAAAGATGACAAGGCTTGATTAAGATTGAATCGTTTCTTTGATCTCATCTCCGAATTCCAAGACTGTTTATGGTCAACCACGACGGACCACAGATTGCCACAGTAATCATGACTTAGGACTAGACTTCAACTTTAACTGTGGACTTTAACTTTGGATTCCGTCGTTACACGTAAAAACCACCGGTTCCAAATGTGTACAGACTTATTCTAACCTGAAAAAGAGTCTATATACAGATGAGTGGCCGATTTCAGAAAGGTTACGAATATTTGAATTTGAGTATTAAAAAAAACATGAATAATAAAAAAAAAACCTATGGCAAAATTCTACTTCAGTTGGGAAGTTTATGTGGTTGCATTCACAAGATCTCTGACAACGTTCAATGAATTCCGTGGTTTCTTAAAATACCATGTGTGCACTGTACACCAATAGAAGTTTCTCAACTACCATGGTTGTACTGTAGAGAGTACAGTGTACACCCATGACAGCTCTACCACGGGGGAATGTACACCCATTGTACTTCCTCAACTGCCAAGGGTGTCTTTACATCATGGTAGTTCTTCAACTACTATGGGTGTACAGTAAACCCATGCGGAGCTCCTTAACTACCATGGATATGTCTCCACTGCCATGAGTGTACAGTACACACATGCGGGGCTCCTCAACTACCATGGGTGTTTCTCAACTACCATGGGTGTTTCTAAACTACCATGGGTGTTTCTCAACTACCATGGGTGTTTCTCAACTACCATGGATCTACACCCATGCGGGACGCCTTAACTGCCATGGGTGTACATTACACCTATGCGTGATTCCTTAACTACCATGAATGTTTGATTTATATTAGCAACACAATTTACATCGTGTGAAAAAAAAATTAATGTTAATTTTTATGTTTCTCTAATTATTAAGTGCGGCTGGTAAACCTGTGTTCCATAACAATCATGGACATTTTTCAAAATACCCATAAATACCATATAGGGGTAATAAGTTGAAGTTTAAGTTTAAGTTTATATTACCTATATGGTAGCAACATGCTCCAGTGGGTAAGTCGTATGGTTATCTATGATATCTAAAATAAGACACAGATAAATTTAAAATTTTTTAAACTTCTTAGAAATTTATCAGAATAGTGCAACAAGGAAGAGTTTTCGTTGAACATCAAATTAATTGTCTAATACCATGGATACACTGCTTGTATACAAATAACTTTATTGATATCATGATATGAGATAAAATATAGCATGATACTTTACCCATACATGTTCATGTGTCTATCAATCGTACATACAGCTTCGACTGCTAGCTCTTCGTGCCAGAGTAAATCACTTTCATTGTTAATAAAGAAATGTACAAGGTGGACCATCACATCCCACACAAAAATGAAAACACCCTCAAACAATTTTAACTGACGGAAGAATATAAGAATCCATAACTGTCATTCATTCAAATTATAGTTGCTGAGATATATGCAGGTATCAGCTAAAATTATAGAATTTATAACCAAGGAAACAAGTTCGATGTTACGTTGATATCAGGTCATTGACGTACTATATGTACATTGTTGGGTGATACGCCTATGGCATTGACGATATTATGGTTTGTATAGAAGCAGTGTATCCATGGTATTTTCAATTTTAACTTACAGTCAAAATTCTCAGCTTTACAAATTTTCATCTGATCGTGCAATGAATGCAAAATTTGTTGAATAACATTTGTATAAAGGTTTCATAAGCAGTCCATTGGATTCGGGCTATTGGTTAATCGTATAGAAAAGCCTGCATTATATATCAGCACCAAATGCGAAATAAAAAAGTTGCACCCAGACTGCGAATACGAATCCCATTAGAGCTCTACAGCTGTTCAGACCCAAAATATTTGTCAGAATTCGTGAAAACTGACACAATCACATCTAACTTCCGTTCGAGGTTTAAATATCGGAAATTCTTAAATTAGTTGGCAATTGTATTAGGCATTAGAAGTAAAAACAAGTTCGACATTTCGATAGATCTAAAAAATATGTCGGAATTCGTGAGAAAAAAATGTAAAAACAGCTTCTTGGCACTTGTGTAAGAATTGTTTAGAAGTTAAGTTAATTCGATACTTTGATAGACCTAAAAGACATTACGAAAATCGTGAAAATGTTTGAGCCCTATTTTGCTTTACTACAAAAACAAGAAAACTTTAAATTTAATGATGACGGATGCTGGTCCGTCAATCCAGATATGAACCAGTGACCTCTGGATATATGGACCACGATTACAGCAAATGATTCAGAAGTATTTTACTATTTGATTTTAAAAGTTATCAACCAAGAAGCTAATTAAACTGAACAATAATGTGATCTCATTAGAGTCTAAAATCTGCTGATACCTTGCTAGCTTCTTACATCATTTTTAAGACGACACCTTGGGACACGACGATGGGCATAAATTAAAGGTGTCATACTGTGCCAATAGCAGCAATGAAGCAGGAAATCTTTGTGCCAGCATTATTTAAAGCACAACATGCGTGAAGTTCGCAACACTCTCATTAATCTACAAAAAATTTCCCCCAGAGAAACGAACGACTTTAATTAGGATCAAAACAAAAACCATGAATTTGATAAGTGAACCGATGACTACAAAAATCAGGTATGCTAATTATCAACAAGATCATCTGACGGAAAAAAAATGAACAAAATTAATAGGCCCCTTCCACTTGTCGACCCTCAAATTAAATCTCGTGCAAATTTCTTTCATTTCCGATTAAATTTTCTCTGTATCGTCTCCACCTTTATTACAACTTTTTTTTTCGTTACGTTTGTTAGAAGCAACTCCATCAAAATACCTGCAAGGTTATCCACAAACTTAAAACAGTAAATGGTGTCGACAAAAAAAACATCAATAAGTTCATTTTTCGAACAATTTTTTACAATGTCCATTGTATGATTTTACAAAACGAAACATTTTTTTTTTAATAAAATCGTCTTAAATTCAAGCCATTTCCATAGTTGAAGTGAACGTTTCCCAAGCAAAGCTTTCATCGGACAAACCTATGGTGCAATCGAAATGATGCATTAGCAATAAAACTCCATGACATTCCTTAATTTGGATTTAACGAAAGAAAAAACCAAAATTGATATAAATAAAAACTTACAAAATACGAGAATGCAAGGTTGTTGCAAGACACTTGAATCGAACTCTATAGATCGACTTAGGCCCAACCTGTTCATTCAATAGAAAGTATCTTAACAATTTGCTCGCAACAATCGTGGAAAAATTGACTGTTGTATGGAAAAGTTTTTAATAGCACTTTTTTACGAATTTATGTTTTTCTTAGTTTCTCACTTGATTTTATTTCCAAAACAGTAAAAATTGCTATCATTGTGCACTTTGCTCGAAAGCCTTGGATAAAATCAAGCCTTGCGTTTGAGTCGAAAAGATCAAACCCTGCTTCAGCGCTTTTTACAATAGGAAGACGTACAGAAAATGCCAAAGACTATCAGAAACTAGTATCAATTGATCGGCCTTTTTTCCACACTCGGATAGGTAGATACTTAATTGTGATCAATTTCAGAATCGTTTGAACTAATCGTCTACAAGTTGTTCAATTTTTTCGGTAAATGACTTTGATCATGCACCTACTGAACTAAATGAACTAGTCGATCGGACTTGAAGAAACGCATAACCTAAAAAATGTAAGGTTCATTATTTCCGATCAATTGTAATAAATTTGTTATTTGGTAAGAAACGGCTGGTAACCAGTACCACGATCAAAGATCAGGAGATAATCATAAACTCAGGTATCTATCATAATTGAGCTACCAAAAAAAAATCAATCAAAGGTTAATGTTTGCAAAAAAAGTGAGAACTGCTAAATGGCAACAAAGTAATAACATTAATAATTTTTAGGTGCAGTTATGTATTTAAGTTGTGGTCAAGATCGGATAAATTTTGAAGCTTTGCACTATGTACTAAATATTTTACTCTTTAATTCATAATTAAAAGGGTAAACAACCAATTTATGGTGGATTTTTTTGATTAATTAGCATTTAACCGTTTGGGTAATGGACTCATAGCTGATGCAACTCAGACGCCTTGAGGATTGGTCCCGAACCGACCATTTTCAAATGATTTTGATAATATGGTTTTTGCGGGTCACTTTTTTATCAAAATCTCGTAAGTATGAAATCTTCAAATTTTTTAATTCCAAAATTTCTACAAAGTACAAAATACTGCAAGTACCTTCAAGTTCAATAGAAGAAACTTTATAAATTCCGTAAAATTCTGAATTTAAGTGAGTCCGGATCACGTCAGGGTCACCCAAAACTTTCAATTCCCTTAAGTCTTGTAATGTTGCACTGATTTTTAAACTGAGGCTCTTGCTGCCTTCGATTCAATGATTGCGATTCAATGTTTTACTTAATGTTCACGATATTAAACTTGGCTGGGTGAAAACCCGGAATTTATAGAAACTCCAAGTACAAAATCCCGAAATTCTGAAAATATAATAAAAACCCCGTAGGTTACGAAACTCGCAAATTTGTTAAATCTTGGATAGTGGATAGCATGGTAAAGCGGACCCCTTTAAAATTTCTAGTTTAAAATGGCGCTATCTCTTAGGACCGGTTTTACAGTCTAGGTTTAAACCAAAAATTTGTTTTAAACTTAGGAATTTGTTCGTGAGATCCTAAGTTTAAACCAAATTTTTGTTTTAAGCTTCGACTGTGAAACCGGCCCTTAGTAAAATAAAGTATACGATAAAGGTTCATAAATTGACCACAATTCACTTTAATTACATTTCCTTGAATTTTCTCATATTACGATTTTGTCACTATCTGAGAATGTTAGCGACTGAGAATTGTTTGGAACAGTATTTTTGAGATCACTTTGAAGTATGTATAGAAAGGAGAAAATATCTTTTTATCAGCAGAAGTAATATAATATGACTAACCTAACATCCTAAGCTATCGATTTTGCATGAAAAGGATTTAATAACTATTACCCATTTTACTGAATCTCGGTACAAACCTTACGGGGCCCACTTTGCCCCACCTTCCCCTACAAAGTCTTGCGGGTATAAAAATAACATAAAAACTCCTTAGCCACGAAAGCATGTAAATTTATAATTTTTATTGTGGTAACTACTCCAAATTTTACTTTTTTTAATGGGAAACAACGACGCTCACAAAAATAAACAAGTACTGAAGTACAGTACTGCAAACCCGAACTTAGCCAGAATTGCAAGCTTCGAAATTTGTCAGATAAAATCCAGCGAATTAGTACTGAAAATAAGATCTTAATACACAGAGTAATTATCTATATCCATTACAAATGCAATGAAACTCCAACCCATTACATCCGTAATGAAAACTATTGCATGAAATGAAATTCTGTAGCAAAGTGTGGTATAAATAATTACAAAGTATAGTAAATTTCATTACCAACTTTAGTGAAATTTATCACCATGTATAGTAAAATTCATAACTTTGTACAGTAAAATACATTACTTATTATACATAGTAAAGTTCAATAAGAAGAATGATTTCCAAGCGTAGTAGCACTTTTTTAATTTTACTCTACAACTTAATTCATACGTAATAAGCTACATTATGTATATTTTATTAAATAAAATACTCTATCAATTATTATTCAGTTTTTAATCACAAATGTAAAGAAATTTACAAGTAAATTATTGTAAAAGCAAAATTAATTTCTGCTTTATATATTCAAGTATATTATAAAAACTGAAAAGTATTGTATTATTATATTGATTATAAAATTGTTTAAATGTACATCATAATGAAGATCAACTTTTTCTGATATTATTAATACTCTACCTTCTTTTAAAATTATATCGCAGATTTTGTAAATAAATATATCATATCTTTGTGTAAATAGAATCCTATTTTTAACATGTTAGCTTAAAATTTAATAATAAAATAATTTTTTTTAACAAAAACGATCACAATCACTGAATTCAACTCAACAATAAGTAATGTGCAATCCATTGGCGTTGAGGAAATAGTGTCAACTTACCGCTTCTACAATCAAAAACACTAGCGCATTAGTCAAATTCAAATTACAACTTTAGTCAAATTTACTACATTCTGTAATTCAACAATTTTCTTTTCGTTTAATTACAATTGTATTAGTAAACTTTATTACCTTAGTAAGGTTACTACAATTTTAGAAAATTTGAATACATCATATAAAAAATGTTCGTTAATTTTACTACAATAGTATTCTGCACTTGTTCAAATTTGACCATATATGAAATAAATTTTATTGCAATGATGTTTTTTTTTGAATTCATTACACAGTTTTGTAGAATTTATTACAGATATTTTTCTCTGTGTATGTATTTAAATTAATTTCTTCTAATGTTTTGATATAGCTCTCATAATAAGGTTCTTATCTTTTTTTTCGAATGTTTGGCCATGCATATGCCTAACCTCACATCATAAATGTTAACAAAACGAAATAATTTTTTTCTTGATTTCTACTTACATACTGAATAACTTAACTTAAATATGTACATATATTTTATTTTATTAAATGTTTTTCAGTGTTTTAAATATATACGGTTAATAATTGATTTATAGAGAATTTTGAATCTTGGATTTGATCCAAGAGTATTCAGTTCTGCACCAGTACTGAACCTATTCTACTTTTCATAATCTAGTTCCAATTTGTTCGCACATCTAGGTAAAGATAAATAAAAAAAGTTAGGGAAGAGGCATATTATTTAAATTGGTGTTTTACTAATTTTTTGAGAAGTATAACAAATGTCCTTCATCTGCTCCTAATTTCATAACAATAAACGCTGCAGATATCCATCAAATAAATTTTACCAAACTTATGGTATACTTGCAGCAGACACGGTTCTTTTTTCTCTCAAACGATTTAATGCAATTAGTGAAACCAAATTGTGGTTAATTATGTAAGTGCAAATTCCAGTAATCTGTAGAAATTTTTCCTTTAAAGAAATATACCAATAACTAATTTATTACTTCTATTAAAAGAGTACACATTACGGCACCTAACCATGATTGACATATTGTGTATGCCGTCAGGGTCAGTTAACTTACTGCTGGCGCACTTACTAGTTACCTATCAAAAGTAATAAATAATTTTTGTAATCAATTTTTTGGGCTGAATTAAGGTAGTTAAGAAGGTAGACCTAATTGAATTTAATAAACGATTTTCAAAAATTTTGTTAAACGTTGTTTGTTTTATTTATTTTCTCCTAAGGCATGGAATCAATCAATTGCAAAACATTCCATGTACCTATTAAGGTCTTGTCTTGTGAGTCTTTATTTTAAAGTCATTCCCATTTCACACTTCGACCGAAATTAATTCCAAAGACGTTTTTCTTTATGAGCAAAATAATTTATAAAATTATTCATCATAATGCAACGCAGACAATTAATTTTGGTGTTTTATTGACTGTTAAATAATTACTGAAAAGTTTTATTTATTTTGAAGTATTTTTGCTTTGACCCTTGTTTGTACATTTATTATTCATCTAGGATGTGTCTAATTTTCGCTAACATTACCAATGCCAAAATTTGATATGAAAGGTCTAGTGCGCTTGTTGGTTTCGGTAAGATTTGAATTTGATCGTGGTCTTGAGAGTGCATTGTAAAATATCTTTCATTTTTTGCCAGCGAATTTTTTTGCAGTTTCGTAGAAATTAATTCACCGAATGGAACGAATTTTAAATTACGCTATAAATCGTTGATTTAATGGCAAGAAAAAATGATTCGCTTTCGGGTGATTACAAGGAGGATAATTGAATCTAAGTAAAAAATGTGTTTAATTAGTTTTTTTTAAATGGCCTCAAGCTAAGCATGCACATTAAAAAAACCATTGAATTTTACATCATTTGGATTGAAGATAAAAATACCACACCTTTTCAAGCAAATTTACATTGGAATGTAATACCTAGTCAAGTTGAATGTAATTTTAAATTTTCAGCCAGTAAAATTTCAGTTTGAAATGCAGCAAATTCACTGGATATTCTCTTGAATTAGCATTCCATGAAAATCTTATAATCAGCACTGCAAAATTCAAATAGTTAAGTAGAATTATATCTAAATATATATGTATATATATTTAATTTTATAGGAAATGTTGCGTAGATTTTTAACCTTTTCATGTAAATTGTTCAGTTCACTTCAAAAGTACACGAATAATTTACTAATACCAGTAATTTCATGTAAAACTGATTGTAATGTGTACCTACTTTTATTTGAAAAAGTTAAATGTAATGAAAAATCAAGTAAAAATTGGATTGGAAATTTAATTTTTTTGAAATAGTGTAAGAACCTTCAAACGCGTATGCAACCTTACTTTTTTTTCTTAACTTAAATCACTTTTGTAGTAAATCTAGATGCACCTACTCAGTTTCAATTTCTTAGCATAAGCCGTTCCTGAGATAGAAAAAAACCATAGTGGAACGAACTATCAATTAATTTTTCAATTATTTTCCTCAAAAGATAATTTCAATTAATGTCCACACTTTCTTCGATTGTTAGCATTAATTTATAATTTTATTGCACCGTAATTTCCGGCTCATTATCTACTAACATTTATGTTAGAGTAGATCTTTGTTAATACTCGTTTCTCTATAAAATACCTGTCCCGAAAAAAACTAATAAGATTAACACATCTTTTCGATACCTGCCCTGCTAATGACCGAATATTTTGCATTGGTTATTGTTGGTGCCATCGATTTACTACTTTTTCTTAATACGTTTTCGGGTTTTGTTTGTTTTGTTGCCTCTTCTTCATTTTGATGACAAATTTGAACAAATTTTTTATTATTTATTGAACTCGAGACGTGAAATTCAAAATGTGCTTTGTAGGATTAGGTACGGATGAGTAGAGTTGAGAGATGTATGTTTTTTTTTGTATGATGTAAGAAGGTCGCAGTATGCAAATATCACCCCCAATGAGTGTATACATACACATCAAACATACGTAAGTATTGAATATTATAAGCAGGTATTTGATAGCAAATTCGGAGTATAGATTTTAATGTTAATTTTTTTCTTCATGAATTGACCGTGTGAACGATATTTTATTATCGATTTTATTTTATTTTTTTTTAATATTATTTTTATGTAACAGTTGTACCTATATAATTTTTTTAAATTTCAGTTTCAAGGTAACCTAAACTGACTAATAAAATATAACTATAATTAGAGCATTTCAAAATTGATTTTAACTTTTATTGCCCTCGATCATTAACTTTCTAGTTTTGCAAAAATAATGATGTAAGCTTTTTGGAGCAGGTGGTGCTTGTTTCGTTTTGTTATTAGAAATGAGAAAAATTTTGATTGAGCTTTGGCTCTTCTATTCAGTAGAAAATTACAAAAGCAAACGTTATTGTAATAAGACTGAGTCCAAGACTGCTATGTGCAAGACCGAAGCTCTAGTTCAATCCACATTAAGCGTTTTATTTTAAATTAAAAATATAGTTAAAAAAAACCTAGTTCAAATTTTTACTTTATTATATTAATAATAAAGTATTGTTATCGATTTTTTTTTAAAAAAAAATTTGCTACCCTGAAATTTTTTTTTACACGATTTATTACTAATAAATGCCAAAAAATCAAAAAAAAATTCAGGATATCTGTGCGCCGTACGTCGCCGTACCCCGTACGCCGTCCGCGTTTTAGACGAAAAATTTTGGTTTCTAGATCTCAGCAACCGCTTATGGTAGAATGCTAAAACTTGGAATTTCTATAAAGCTTTGATAGTGTGCCCATTTGCAAAAAAAATGATGATATGAGTGAAAGGGTGTGGGAGTGGAGGGGGAGATAATGAGTTCGAAACGGAAAAAAGTGGAGATCGACACTTTATAAAATCTATATCCCCTAAACCGTTAATGGCAAGTAATTAAAACTTAACAAATATCTGTAGTTATACCAGGAGAGTAGATTGAAATAAAAATTTTCGGTAGGGGTAGAGGCGTACGGAAGTGGGGGGTGAAAAACTTTAAATTACGATATCTCACAAACCAATTGCACCAGAAAAACAAAATTTGGTTTGAGTAGATCAATAAAAAAAGATTTTCCAAAGTAAAATTTTTGAAGGGGGTTGGGGAGTATAGAAGTGGAGGGGATAAAATTTTTTCAAAAATCATATCTCAATAGCAGTGTAAGATAGATGATTAAATTTTTACCAGAAGTAGTTCTAATTAAACCCTAATAGGGGAAAAAAAATTGTGAGGGTGTAGAGGGTGAGGGTGGGGAAGGGTGAGAAGGAAAAAGTTCCGATATTTATATCTTAAGAACCTATAATGATAGGAAGCTGAAACTTGGTATTTAGATAGAACTATAGTAGTGACATGGTGAAAAAATAATTTTTTTTTAGGTGTTGTATGGTACGGGGGTGGGGAGTGTTTTTCATAACTCTTGAACGGCTTATGCTAGAAAGTAGAAACTCGGTACGTATATGTAAATCAACTAGGAAAGTAATTATGATAAAAAAAAATTCGAATACTCATTAGCGTTCGGAAGGGGGGGCAAAAAAAAACTATCAGTAAAAATAAAATGCATATATTTTCACGATTTTCGGCATATCTACTAGGTCTTTCCATATATTGAATTCATTTTTATTCTACGGATTCTTCATATGAATACCTAGAAAGTGTTTTCAAGATTTTTTGAAATTCCCCTAACCCATGTACGAAAAGCAGAACGGCACTGCACAGTCTTAGTACTGGTGTCAGAGTTGCCAGTACTGGCAAATGCTTCAGGTCCAGTATGTGCCCTAGAACCAAATCATTGCTGAGCCAATGTCGATTTGATCACACCGGTCCTACTCTTGGTGAAACTCTGGCCCAATGCTGGGGCGTCAGTAAAAAAATAAATTTAAAAAACTTTTTTTTTGTGTTTTTGTGGTTTTTTTTTTTGTGTGTGTGTTTTTTTTAACTACCTTTTTATTTCCCTGTAAATATTTTTTTTTTTTAAATGCGAATTGGTTTTTCTTACATGCACACTCTTGGATTCGAACCATGGTCCCGTCGCACATAAGTCCGCTACGCTACCCACTAGGCTAATCTGAAACATTCTCGTTGTAGTGTTAATCGAATCTAAATTGATTTTGAGAAACAAAAAATATTTTTTCCAAGATGTGCCCACAGTCGAGCCAATGCCGAAAGAGTTTAAACACCAATAATAAGCCAATTCTTGGCCCGACACTGGTCCGGTAGTTTGTCAGTACCAAAAGAATACCGATTCACAAGTCTTGGCGGACAATACGATGCCAATTCTGGGCAGTGGGCACAACTCCGTCGGACTTCGGCATTTCCACATGGGAAGTGGGTGTAAAGTTGTTGTATACTTTTTCATAAATTCCACTATATCTCTCAGGTCTGATCAGATATCGAATATCTTTTCACTTCCACGGGCTTGTTAAACACGGGATTATTAAATCACCTATTTTTAAGTTTTTTTCTTTTTCAACCTCTAGACCGCATCCCGGAATATGACCCAATTATACAATTCATATATTACACTCTATTCTAACCGTTTCCCGAATTTTTTGTTAGGTTTTCAGTCACATAGTAACATACACGTTCCGAACTTCTGCCGGAAAAATAATAAAGTTGCGCCCAGACTGTTGGCAGATTTTTTTTTAATATGGTACTATCATAGCAAATCCCTTTTTTTTTTATTTATATATTATTTGATCTAAAAAAAATTGGCACCTTAAATTTGGTAGACAAAAGGCAAGTACACGCGTTTGAAGGCTTTGAAAGCTTTGAAGGCTTCGAAGGCTTTGAAGGCTTTTAAACTATTAACTCATTTTTTTTTGGTGAGAAGACTGGGTGAAATGCTTAGAATAGGCAAATAAGATTCGATAGAGATACACTAGAACAACGCTGTTGGTACGGGGTTGGGGTGTTTCTTTTTACCTCAGTAACGGCTTATTATAGAAAGTTCGAGCTTTGTATGCATACCTATGTACATTTACTGGAAAAGTAATATGACATCAAAAATTCAGTTCTGTATTAACATAGGGAGGTGAAGTAATCCAAATCTCAATCAAAATAAGTTGCATATATTAACACGAATTGCGGCATATCCCTTAAGTCTGTCGAGATATCGAATTCATTTCATTTACGTCCTCTCCGTATAAACACATAGACCTTGGTTTCCAAATATTTCAATATCCAACCTTTAGGGAGGAAAAATGGTTGTGTTAATTTTCACGAATTCCGACATATTTCTTAGGGCTGGCAAGATACATGTAAAATGAGCTTTTAGTTCCAATGACTATAGTTATAAATGCCTAAAATTATAAGATACGACTAAATAATAAAATAAATAATAAAATTACAAATTCCGACATTTCGTTTAGGTCTGATTTGACCCTAAGGGGTTATGTCAGTATTTCACACCCTATGTTTTAATTGAAATTAAAATAAAGAAAATTAAAAAAAAAACTGGCTAAGTGAGACTATATTATTTTTTCGATAGAATTCCGAATCGTATTTAAGACTGACAATCGGTGCAGTGACATTAGCTGTGTTTTTCACTTTTCCAGATCAGAACAGATTAGAAAATTTATTTGCAAAACAACAACATTGCTGTTTTTACGATGTTTTTATAACTTAGAGGTAGAAAAAGAAAGGTAGAGATAGAGATAGAGAACGTAGAATAGGTAATGTAGTTGTGTAAGTAATGTAACTCAATGTTCAATAAGGGCGTAGTTCCCAGGTGGTAAAACGGTTAAAAAACAGTATTTATAAAATCCTGCGTGTTTGTGTCCGATTGATTTTAAATTTTTCTTATACCCAACATTCCATAATCTTAAGCAATATAATATTCACTAAAAAAAAATGTCGTTTTTTGCAAATTTCAGAGTAGTTTGGGACAATCAAAACGGAATTATATTATCAATCACATTTTGATTAATCATCTGATGAAAAATCAAACGGAAAAGTTAGTAGGAAGCCAAGATTTAAAAGAATACACAATGATTTTCACTTACATACGTAAGTTGCTCTCAATATTTCCCAATGAGAGTTCCCTATATATTTATATTTTTTAAAAGTGCAGTTCATAGTCAAGAAATTTCTTTTCCTTTAATTGATTTATTTCAAATTGCTTCAATCTAGTTTTTCTCAAAAATGTAAATAATCAGTTCCTTCACTTCGGGTTTATTAAGCAACCTACTTATCAATATTTTCTTATATAATTAGAGTCCTACGAAAAGAATAAATTACACACTACAAATTTCGATCGCTGAAACCGTAAATCGAATTTTTGAAACCGGCTATTACGTTGTTCAGTACCCTATTATTTTCACAAAACAATGGAATCGTAACAGGTAAATTTCTGAAAGGCCAAAAAAGTTAAATCTTTGCGAAATTTTTAACAAGCAAAAATCGATTAATAAAAAATCTACGCAACAAGTTTTACAAAGGGATGTATTTAGAGAACCTCATTACAATTTTACAAGCGCGCATAAACATCAAAACAAATTATCAATGCTGTAATTTATTTAAACTTTTGATACCATCGAAATCTGTAATCTGTAATTTAATATGTTTTTTTGACTGTAATTTTGCAATACTTGGCAATAATTTAATTTTATTAAATTGCCATAATTTAGACAGCAGGTCTAGGGCCATGAATGTACAATCTGTGTTGGCTAAGGCATGAACCCTTGTAATTAGATAGCTTGTACATTGCAACAAAATAAACTAAGTTTTTATCTTCTGATTTGATTAGCTTGTATTTGAAGATATTTAGTTACTCGTGGAAAGTTTTTATTTTAAAAAACAACTAAAAAAAAATACTCAAGGCGTTAAATACCTTACAAAAGTTAGCAATAATACCCAACGAATTTTATCTTATTTATTTTCTTAATTGAAGACAAGCTGAGATAGATAATTTATTTACATACCTACTTGATAACAGTAACAGTTGTGGCCCGCTTTTAAACCAATTACCACCAGACCTTAAATAAATTTGGACCAAAAATAAGAACAACCAAAACAACAAAAAAAGGTGTCTGAGGTAGAAACCTTCAATTTTATATCGATGCTAAAATCGGTTCTTCGTGTTATAAATGAAGATTACGGAAAAAAAAAAGTTTAATTGAATCAATTAAAAAAAATGTTGTCAATGTTAGTTAGGTGCGGAACGATTTCAACTTTAGTTTTGATTCATTGCTACTGAAATTGTCAGGTATGCCGCCTGGTGTGTATACCTTGAATTTTAATTAAACGATAAAATTTGTACCCAGAAATTGTTCCGATGTTTATCTTGTTCGGATTAATGATTTGGAATTTGAAATTTGGTGTCATCTCAAGAGGAAGATGATTAATTCAGGCGTGTACATATGCGTTAATCAGAGTTTTTGTAGAATGACCTAGAAGGATTTTCCATTGATATTGACGAACTGGAGTAATACTTCGCAAGATCACATGAGTTTCTACATACTGCTGTAATGAAATCGATTATAAAATTTCAGGTTTTCGAACAGGAAATTTGAGTACAATTTGAAAGCGGTTAGAACGGAATGCGTTTTTGCTGGTGAGGAACCACAGTCGCCCCTAAAATGTTTAAGAACTTTTGAAACTGTTAGCTGAAAACTCATCAAAAATATTGAATCAATTTTTGGAATCAACCTATTGCAAGGCAAATTACTGTCTTTATTGTGTCACGAAATAAAAGCCATGTGAAATTACGATTAATATTAAATCTATTTTTATATCTTTAAATATGTTTCAAAAAATGTTTGTTTCGTGATTTTGGGGCGGTGTTCGCGCGACAAAAACCTTTGGGGTTTTCAGCCGAATACAAATTGTAACGCTTTTAATTAATTCCTTCAACCGTTTTAGATATTTCTTATTCTTGAATACTTTTTACTTTAATATTAGATACATGTTTTGATTTATTGTAAATTTTCGTAAATGGTTTTCGATCGACCAGAAATTAATGTAAGAGTTTGCATTAAGGGTTTAAAGCGAATGAACTTTAAGAAGGTTGATAAAAAATAAGGAAAGTCAGTTTAAGTCTGTATTGAACCAGGTTCGCTGGAGCTGTTTCATCATTGGGTAGTATCATCGGCCTGAGTTTGATTTTCTGGACTATTCGATATTCAACTCCATATATATATGTTTTCACAAATTATCACATATTTTTTTAGGTCTACTGAAATCCACAGAGAGCCTTACATATAATCGCCTAAAAATGAGTTAAAGTATTTTTATTCAACCCAGAAAAGTGGGTGCAGCAATTGTGTAAAATTTCAGAAAATCTATCAACTCAATAAAATATCGAACTTTCGTTTCCTCCTATGGGTTTTAAATGTAATCACTTAAATATTTTGTGATATTTGAAGCCACCCCATTGGCTTGGTGCAAAATGATTGTGTATGTTTTACGAATTCTGTCATATCTGATAAGTCGGGTGAGCTATTGAATTTTTGTTTACAAGCTTTTCTGTATAAGCCCCTAAGAGTTGGTTTCAGATTTTTTTATACTTCACCTCAAAAAAGAATCTTTAATTAAATTTTATGTGATTAAAATACAATTCAATATTTTATATCTTTGTCCTAATTCGTGGAAATAATATGCCATTTTAGATCGCTTGGACGTTGAATATCACAAAATTCGTATTAAAACGTTTATGTATGAATCTCTTCCTAAACCTTATAAAATTAGTGGAAAATGCACTTTTGAAATCTCGATTGCTTGTGAGTTACGAGGCTCCACATTCGTTGGCACCTATACTGAGTACAACTTCTTTTTGCCTTTTATGTGTAACAGTCTTATAATAATAAAGGGTTTTCCAATAAGGACTTGACAGCTTTGAATTCAATTTGTGAACGCACCCTTTCACTAATCATCAAACTGTTACTGTCAATTTATTCAGTAAACCTAACATTTTTATCATGGTAAAGTACACGAAGGAACAACGTCTGCAAATTATATTATATTATTTTGAAAAAAAGTTGTCAAGTCCTTATTGGAAAACCCTGGGTTTTCCAATAGGGACTTGACAACTTTGAATTCAATTTGTGAACGCACCCTTTCACTAATCATCGAACTGTCACTGTCAATTTATTCAGTAAGCTTAACATTTTTATCATGGTAAAGTACACGAAGGAACAACGTCTGCAAATTATATTATATTATTTTGAAAAAAAGTTGTCAAGTCCTTATTGGAAAACCCTTTACTTAAATAAAATAAATGAATAAAGTAAAAGAAATCAGTCAGAAGGGTAGGTACTACTTGTCTTTTTATTGCCTAAGCTTTCGCTGCGGTTGAAACAGAGATACAAAAGAAAAATGCAAGCAAACTTTATCTTCAGAATTGAATTAAAATAAAAATTAAAGTCCTGAACATAAACAACACAAGCTTTTACGGTGTTTGGAGTACTTACGATTTTAAAAATTGTATCGTTATAATTTCGACTCTTACTACTTCCAACATGATGCCTCACATAGTAAGAACGAATGATGGGGAACTTGAAATCCATTCTGTTCAACCAATCCTCAGAATAGTAAATCTCTCTAATCAAATGTGATGAAATCAGTTTACGCATTTCATCTGGTTTCCAAAGATCGTTCAAATCCGGCTCGACAGACTAAATATTGTTCGATTCTTATGCAAGCAAAGATCTTTTATTATCACAATTTCTTCAAAAGAGAACCCACAGAAATTTTTTTTTTCGATTTACATGACTAATATTTTCAATAAAAAGTTAACTCTGATATCATACGAATTGAGCAAGTAATACTCGGATAATTGATAAGTGCAAGGGTTACAAGACAGTTGAAGATGCACATAGCTACTACTATTTTGTGTCTGAGCCCGTAGGTTGACTAAATGGGTGCACCTGATATTGTTCACGCTACAGAGTATACATAGATAAATAAAAAACATACTGCAGTCACGATCGGCTGCAAGCCAATCGTATAATACTCTAGATGATACTGAACTCCGATTTATATTATAGTTGGGGGTAAAGTAGAATTACGTATGTACATGTTGTATGTCCTTTATTAAGGACCTCCATTCAGTTGCTACTTGAAACTTTAAAACAATATCATCAATGTTTAAAATCATTTCTTGAACTGGGTGTGCTATCGGGAATAAAATGTCATTTTTGAAGGACATTCACATGTGAGGTGCAGGAAGGACTCACTCAATTTTGTATATATTTATCCCTTTCCTTGGAACCATCCACAAATTAATGTGTACAAAATTTCAAATTCGTAGTTTGACGCGTTCAAAAGTTATGGGAAAATATTGTTGAATACGTATCTTAAGGATTTTTTGTATGGAAGGTACCAGAAGGAGTGAAAGGGTTTCGCTAACCCATTTTCACTCAAAACTAATTTGTACAAAATTCTAAATTTACAGCCGAACGATTACTGGAGTAATAGTGAGTTCCATAAATTAAGTGAAGACATTTTGAAAGGATATTTGTATGGCTTTTACGCGAAGGACTAATAGGATTTTTTTCAAAGATATACATTTAACTTCAACTATTGGAAAACAAACGTATACAAAATTTTAAACAAACAGCTAAAATGGTTGTGAAGCCATAGACAAATTTTCTAGAACAAGGCGTTTTTTGTAAGGAAGCTACTCGAAGGAGTCAAGAAATTTCACTGACAAACGCAGTCTAACTTCCTTTTTGCTTAAATCTTGTTTGTACAAAATTTAAACTTCGTGGCTAAACGATTTCTTGAGTTAAAGTGAGTTTCGTGAATTAAATGAAGATATTTTAACAAGATATTTGCATGGCAGCCACTCGAAGGACTAATAGGATTTTCTTCATAACCATACATTTAGCTCCAACTATTGCAAAATTAGCACATACAAAATTTTAAAACCATAGCTTAAGCCTGTCTGAAGTTATCGGCCAATATTCTTGAACACATGTTTTAAGGACATTTTATATGGCAGGTACCAGAAGGAACAAAAGGATTTATCTGCCTAGTAAACTCAAACTTTGTTTTTACTCAAATCTAACTTGTGCACAATTTCGAATTCGTATCTAAAAGATAACTAGATTTATAGTGAGTTTCATAAATTATGTGAAGACATTTTGGTAGGATATTTGTATGGCGGCTACATGAAAGGCTAAAAGGACTTTTTTCACAATCATAGACTAACTTAGCTTCAACTATTGAAAAACCAACGTATACAAGATTTCAAAGTCGTTCCTTTAGGCATTCCGAAGTTATTGAACAATATTCTTAAACACTTGTTTTGATGACATTTTATATGAAAGGTACCAGAAGGAGTAAAATGATTTCGCTGATTAGTAAACTCGAACTTTGTATTCACTAAAAACTAATTTGTACAAAATTCTGAATTCATAGCTAAACGATTACTTGAGTTATAGTGAGTTTCGTGAATTGAATGAAGATATTTTAACAGAATTTTTGTATGGCAGCCACTCGAAGGACTAATAGGATTTTCTTCGTAATCATACATTTAGCTCCAAATATTTGAAAATTAACATATACAAATTTTCCAAGTCGCAGCTTAAACCCTTATGAAGTTATCGGCCAATATTCTTGAACGCGTGTTTTAAGGACATTTCGTATGGCAGCTACCCGAAGGAGTGGGACGATTTTGCCCGTTAACGAACTTAGCCTTACAAATTCAATCAAACACTCAAATTCAAAATTTCAAGATCCTAGGTGAAGGCGTCTTTGAGTTATCGTGTTCACGGACAGACAGACGGACGGACGGACGGACGGACGTCAAGTGGATTTGAGGTTTTTGGCCACAAATAAACAAAAAATACCATACAATTTTTTTAGTCCGAGGCTTGGTTCTATGAGTTACATAATTTTCGGCTGGATCAAACTTATAATACTCTATATGATTTCATCTAGAGTATAAAAACAGAGTGTGCAGCACCGTGCACATGATAGAAGTGAAACTTTTTGAAAAATAAAGATAAAGAATAAGAGAGATTTAACGTGAGAGACAGAGAGAGAGCATTTCAAAATAAATACAATAATACAAAATTAGCAATTTCTGAGTTTTTCAATGTTATTTAGGACGGGGTAGGGGGTTGAGAGGAGGGTTGGGGTAAGGGGATAGAGAAAATAGATGAGGGGGAACAGTATGTAGGGTGAAGGGTAGAATGACAAGGGTACACACAGTGTGAGGGTGAAGGGTTGAAGTTAGGAGAAAGGGGTGTAAGAAGAGAAGTAATGGGTGGAAGAGGGGTGAGGGAAATCAGTTGTTTAAAAAGGGATAGGTGAAGAGGGGGAAGAGATAGGAGTAGTATTTCAAATTCTGTGGGTGTAGTCAGAAGGGAATACCACTCTCTCGCAGTGTCGCTTTTTCGTTTCATCGTTTCATCGAGTTTCGTTTCATCGAGTTTCGTTTCATCGTTTTTTTTTTTTAAATGCCAACAACACGCGGTGTTCCCAAGCGGTCCTTCATCTAAGTACTAACCGCGCCCAATGCTGCTTGACTTTGGTGATCGGACGAGAACCGGTAGGTCCCCAGCATGGTATGGTAGTTTTGTCTCTACATAATATCTTTCTTCTCTATCATGTAACGAAATGTGCTAAAACGTGACGCGTCCTTGAATTTTTCACACTGAGCGTTCAAAATATCTTACATTCATAAAACCCATGCTACGCTGAATACTATCAAAACAAACTTACTATGAGGTGTTTTTAGTTGTTAAGGTCTACGATTGATTACTCAATTCAGGGTCCTGTTAAATTTAGCGCTCAGTTGTTGTAATTTCTATAGGTCGTTGGTTCAAATCCGGCTCGACGGACCAAAACATTTTAAAGAGTAAAAGCATTTTTGTTCGAGCAAGGACCCGATCTCCAGTTTCCGTGGTGACACACGAGAGATAACTAGTACTACGGTCAAGTGACATGGAGACGTAGAGATTTTCTTTGTACAGTGTGATGGAGGTATATGAAGGTTAGTAATTTTGTTTTAATTCCAAGTAAATTATTCACTGTGATATCATCATACCAAGGAGTTTCAAGAACAAATCCAATTATCTTATAATTTTTACGCCTTTTAACTTCACCTACCAGCCAGCATTCATAACATACTGAAGCTGTTTTAACCTTAAACATCACGAAATACTGTGATTACCGTAATGACAATAATTTTACTTGTCTTATCAGGACACTTGCAGAGAATTAGTACTTTGCCGATGGTATTCATGTCCTTTGAGTAGATTCGCTTCATTAATTTCTCGTCCCCGAACTCCATCTTGTACACCGCGTGATGAACGCCTCGTTAAAGTACTGTACTTAATATTAACGGCACTGCCAACATTAAGAAAATGCCGTGGGATAAGACTTGCCAGACATCACCTACTGGATTTAATCTAGAAAAAACGATGGATTCCGATCGAAAACTTATGAAACTTCTGGGAATTTCTCGAAACGGCGGAAGAAAAAATGAACTACAAACGAAAGGACGTGACAGAAATCGTGATGGAGTCCGCGTAATGTTTGTCATTGTCAATGTCCTCCCTTAAGAGCTATGAACATGGGCTTTCTTTTGAATTATTTTCAATTTATGTGACGCTTATTTATCAAATTTCTGAACACCGTTCCACTCGATTATTTGATAAAATACCCGAAATTTCGTGGACTGTTTAGTGTAGGCTGGGAATAAAAGGTATGCCAGATCTTGACAAAATCGTGAATGAAATAAATCAAAGAGCCAAGCTATTGGGAATTCGTTATTTGTTTGTGTTCGGGGGTTCTTTTTTGTTGAGGGGGCTACTTTGTGAATTGTTCAGCGTAATAATAGGTCGGGCTGGGAGTTGATTAACAGAAAGAAATGAGGAAATGTGAGGTTTGATATTTTTCGCATTCCATGATTTAAAATAGACCTTTTTTCAGGCTCAAGAAGTTTGCTGTTTTAATCTTTTCGAAAAAAAAATTCGGAGATAAAGCCTAAGGGTTCAAGAAATCGATCCATAAACACTAACCCTTTTGTGATTTTTACTGCACTTTCGGCCGGAAATTGGCTTGAAAGCGCAAAGCGGATGGAAACGGTTCAGAAATTTGCATAGAATAAGGGTAGTGATTGTATAATTTGATTTTAGTGATCAACTGTCGAAAGTGTTTATCGAAGTTATAGGAAGCAGAATTTATCTTCGAAGTATTTAAAACTACTTAAAATTAGTACAAGTTTTTGATCTTTTCAAGAAACTTTCAGGGTGAAGCCGTCGGAAAATAGTTCAAAGTTTTGTAAAAAATTAAACACCATCTCAAAAATGACGTTTATGAATAAAAGCAAAAAAAAAGTACACGTTCTCTTTTACCTAAGACTTCGTACAAAAAGCCTGGTTGTTACGACTTGAAATTGGTTCTTGTTCCCGACAGTCTGCCATCTAGCAGAGTGTTCTTGTATTAGCATCGAAGCGTACTGGAGTCCTTTATGAAAACTTTTCAACTTTAAGTCACCTGAGCAAGGTGTCGTTCGTTGGTCGTAGTTACTTTCTCGTCGAAATCGTGTGAAATGTTACACTCTCTCGTCTACTTCAGCTTTCATCAGACGAAACGATAAAGTGAAAGAATAGTAAAACGCTCGATTCATAGGGTAGTACATTGCCCTGGATACAAGCTACATAGTTTTTGCGTAACTTTTTGACCTACATGTTCGGGAATTTCGTAATCGAAACCATGCCGAGGCTCATGAAGAGTTTTTTAATTTATTTATCGGAAAATACTAAAAAAAATTAACATTCTTGTGCTTTCTACCCCTTTCACGGATAGATGTCGCTTATTCAGATACAGTTCTTTTAAGAATTGAGCGAAATTGAAACCGATTAGATTCTTTGAATAGTTAGAAATTAACAAGATGAGCAAAATACCGACTGGTTTTGTAGAAGTGTCTATGAAAGAATGAATATTGAATATTGGATTTTGAATTCATTTTGTTTGCAGGTACAAGTCTTAAAAAAAATTTCCTTTTTTCCAGTAATGGCTACAACTCGATTTATGCAATAATTCAATAAATTTTTAATGTCAGTAGGTATGTTTAATAAATCAATGCATATGTTCCCTAGCGCTCTTATCCAGACTGGCATGGAAAACAATTATAACAAAACAGGCAGAGGGCCACATTACTGACATGTGTGCTGTAAAAATACCATAGATTACTGATTTTTCAAACAAAAATTTAAATACCATAAGAAAATCGCAAAATGATTCCTACTCTATATCTAATCGAACTAAAGTATATGAAAAAGCTTGTGAAAACGCTGGGTTTGAGAAAGGTTTGAAAATCAGAGAAATTCAATATTTATTGGAGACTTGAAATTAATTTTTAGACGACTGCATGATAAAATCTAAATCATTTTCTAAACCTATGACATATGGCAGAATTCGTACAAACGTACACAATTGCTATATACATCCTTAGAGGCTGTATATCAAAATATTACAACAGCGATTGAAAATGAAATTAACACTATATTTCGGAACACATAAAAGAAGTGATGAAATTCGTGAAAATATATGATCCCACTTTTCACTGACCATTTTTTTTTTTGCTAATCTGACTAATTTCTTAACTACATTTTTTTTAGATATATTCAAGTTTCAACTGACCAGCATATGCCATTCTGCTGTTCTACCACTAAAAAAGAATTATATTTTTAGAACGTGACACCACTACTCATTAGTTCTATTTAAATGCCAAGTTTCAGCATTCAATATTTAGCGAACTAAAGATAGGTACATATTAATATCATCATCCTCAATTATCAACCGCCCTACACAAAATATTCTGTTAGTGATATTTTGCACCAATGTATCAGTGCCATCTGGATGTTAAAAGTAAAACTCGTCGCTTTCTCCAGTACTATTTTCTCTTATCTGCTGATCAAAATCTAGCAAATCGCAGTTTTTTTGCATTAAACTGCTTTTTTCCATATAAAAAATCATTTTGTTTGTGAATTTAAAAAGCCAGTATTGTACCGGCACTCGTATTAAATTATTGAGCCTTGGTGAATATCATTTTCATATTTCATCATAGTGAGTGAGTGAGTGAGTCCAACTATGTCATACTTTGTGACTACCTTCTTCCTGATTTTTGGATCACCTTTTTTGGGATCTGACATACTAGCTCTTAAAGGTGAGCATGTTTTTGAGTTTAGCAAAATTTCAGGCAAATGACCATACTTTCTTATTAAAAAATATATGGGCTAGTAATTTCGGATGAGTTGACATGTTAGAGGCCAGTATTTCATCTGGTCCTTAATGTAGCTGCCTTCCAAGGTACATAACGAACTATTGTTGGGCCTAATTCTACTAGTAACTCCAATTAAACCGCCATTAAAACATATGTCTATAAAATCAAACAACTCAACAAAGCATTTATATAAAATCACCTCTTCGCAAATATTTAATATTTCATTAAAAATCAAAAGAATTCAGAGTTCGCAAAATATAACAAATCCAAAAAAAAAAAATCGCAGTTAAACTAATTTACTCGCGAAATTTCCAACTCGAACTTTTCACCAAACATAAAAAGGAATTTTCATAATTCATACAATCATCCTGCACACTCACGACTACGTATACCAAAAAAGAAAATTCCTCAATAAGAGCCTTTATAAAAAAATTCTATTCCTGAAGAATTTGAAATTTACAAATTCATTGCAGACTACTGTACTGTACTTTACATCCCTTTTTCACCTTGTTTTCCTCCCTGCGATAATAATTCAATTTTTCTTTCCAATAAATTCCATCGCTTCGGAATGAAGTTGAAGTTATCTGATTTGCATGAAATCATTTTCCTTATTGGGGGTGAGGATGGGGCACTTTTAGACGGTCATTTTGTTGAATCACATCGTTCACTCACGGTACAGAAGACGTTTAAATTTGAAGAACTTCTTCTGTTTAAACAAAAAGTCACTCTTAAGTTTTTCCTTATTTGCAATTAGAGTCCATTGCGCGGATAAAAGTTTAAGCGTGCGGAAAAACCGGTCAGTTTTTTTTTTCTAAAATTAATTTTTCATACGGAAAGAAGAACTCCAATCAAATTTACCATACTATTGTTAAATGCGTACCCTGTCAAATGGAGCCGATAGTTTTAGTGAGAACTACAAACTTTTAGTGTAGAGTTAATAATAATAATTCATTATTGTGCTACCCTTAATATAATGAAACAAGCTTATGCCATACTAAAAATAATGGAGACCATACAGTCGTCTCCACAGCCAAGTAATGTAGAATTAGAATAGCGTAGAAAGCTCTACACACTTCTCGCATGTTCTACACACAATAACCAAACATGCACGCACTTGCTGTTCATATGGAAGTGTAGCACGGCTTTTACATGCGAATCAGATTTACTTTAAAAGAGAGAGGATCAGTTTTACTGAACAGCAGCTTCATACTTTTATAACATGGCATATATAGTATGTAGTATTTAACCAAGTATTGCTAAATGCGGTATTAGTTAAGCGACTTAGGTTTTTATTACTTTAATCGAACTGTATCGAATCTGTAGCTCACAGCACTGTTATATACTTGATGCCATTTCATAACTTCCTAAAATAAAGTTACTTGAAGGATTACTTTGCCAACGTATTTAACTATTATATGGAAGCTCGCATAAAAGGACTGCACTCTAGCTTCATACAAACTGTTACTAACATAATGCTCAACGTCAAGAAGTCGAACGAAGCCCAATTAGTGAGGAAAGCGCAGTTTGTTTCTGCAACTCACAGAACCTGGTCATTGACCAGGGCATGCATGTGTAAATACGGAGTTCTACAGTGACTCTTAGCTGGAATGGATCATCATATCCATCCGGAACTGTTCGAAACAAGAGCCATAATCTTATTTTTCTGAATCTCATTTAGTTTATCAAAGAAAGGTTTGCTTAATGTTCGAAATTTGGCACTCCTGCAAAGAAGATGGATAACAGTTTGCCCCTCAATTCAGCGTGTTGGTTGGGGATGAACCGTAAGGACCATCCACTTACTCCGTAGGAGTCTTACCTTCAAAATAAGGAGGGGAATACCAATACGCAATGATTGCTTAACGAATGAGTGTGTGGTTTCTAACTGGCAAACTAGATGAAAGTACTAAGAGTCGAGTGACTTTTAAATATATCAAGGACAGACTGCCAGAGGAGCCTTGGAGTTTGACTTCTGTTTGCAGCGCGGCTTCCTCCTTACCAACAATGCGGTCGTTCTGACGTTGCAAATAGTACTCTGTGTGGTGCCAACGTCGAAGACTGAAAGCTATGTCAAATCATTTGTTGAAAGACTATAAAGTCAGTCCCAGTGAAGTTTTTGGAGGGTGCGCACCCGAAAAGGACAGTCATCATTCCAGGGTTGCAAGTATCTCAAACATATGATAGTAGTGTTATTAAGCTACAAATAAGGAGTTTCTATTTCCATACTCGGGAGACGGACAGCACATGGAATGTTACTCCCACCTGCGATATTGGAGAAGCCCCTAGGAAAGCGTGCCCAATCAAGCAGAGGTCTTAGTAGGCTCAACCAAACGCCAGGACCCAGAGAGCAGCAGGGATTTTGAAAGGTCTCGCTATCATAACAATAACGTATAGGAGCTTGGGCGACTGTATTGCGTTTACTGTCGTCACAATCCATTGCCAGAGGAAGCTGTGTTTCAGACTCCTCGCCAGGTGCGCGCGCTAAACCCACACAAGACATTATGAACCTCAAGCAATGTTCATTTTATGAATAAAAGTCGGATACTTTGTGGACAAGTCTTATACGTCAGCTCACTATTACTTCTCGACTTCTATCGTACTTCAGTCCTAAAGACGACTCTACGACGAAGACATTATCACCACTAGAAATTAATTTACTTTACGAAAATCTGCACCCAAAACAGGAATTACCTAACTGACATCTTTCCAGGAAACAAATGCTGAAAAACTCCTTTCAAGTCTGGTATCCTGGTTCGTTTTAGTAGCCGAAGATCTCTAGGATTTCGTTCTCCTTTCCAAGGATCTTACTCCATAACCCAGAGAGTATGGAATTTCGGTGTCCTTCTTGATGGTAGCTCCGCTTACTTCTTCACGTCGTAGTCGACACTCTGAAATGCTCGAGGGATGGAGAAGGTGCCAAGTGATTTATCTGTCGGAAGGCAATTCATCTTGGCCCGGTTTTACCTACAAAGTTAAGCACGAGAATCCGGAAATCCTCGAAGCGTTTCACAATAAATTTCATGAACTTGTTGAATAATTTCACTATGGACCCCCAGCTCTCGTAGGGACAAACACTCTCAACAAAAATACAGCATTCTTCATTCGGAGAATTCGTTAGGTGGTTGGTGATAGTGGGCCTGTGGAAGGATAACCTTTGTCCTTACACTATCTTTAGATGGCGAGAATCACCAGAACAGAACATGTGTATGTATGTTATGAGATGGGACTAAATTGGATTGAAACGTTTATCTATCTCTGGGCTGGAATGGCATTCTTGTGGTGCTTTCCACAGGACAGAGATATACCCATTTTAATGGTGTATTAAAACTGTGTATTTTCTGGACAGTAGTAGGGACAGGTAAGTTGCGTTAAGAAAAAGTTGCTACTAGCAACCAAAGCCGATTAATTTCTCTTAAAGTTACAAGACCAACAAGCCTAACGTTCTACAATCCAATTAGCACGCTAGATCAGTTTCATTTCTGTTCAATATCAAAATTTCGTTGAAAATCTCTAACTTTATGAACACGTGTCGAACTTATTCCTTCAGGCATCATTTTCTCCGTAAATCTATAATGTCTGTCGCTATTCATAGCTCATATATGTAAGTAGCTATGGTACATGTCCGTAATGCGATTTATACCAGTAGCATACTTCCATCTCAGACGAATCAATCATAGCTCCTCAAAAAGACAGTAATATGAGAAAAATATAAATTTCCTAGAATCGTACATTGTGCACAATACGTTTGAGAAAAATGCCAAGGATATGTGTTTATGTCAAGACTAAAGTGGATTATTTTCCTACGAAGTACTGTTCATGCTTGCAAAGATCATGGAAAGTCAAGAGAAAGAAGATGGTAACTTTCCTATTTTATTGGCATTTGATTGACTTTCAAATGGAATTTTGATGGGACATTCTTATATTGGAAAATTTACTTCAAAAATTTTGTGAAAAATTAAAAAGATTTAGTTTTTAAATAAGCAATCGTTGCAGAATGGTTGTGGAGACTGTATTATTAGAGAGTTATAAGATATGTCCTAATACACTATATGTCATGCTGTCCTTAGAGGGTCAAGACGGGGCCCTTACTCTCACCTGAATTCCTCAAAAAACTCAAGTTCCAATCAAATTTGGTTCAAATATTTTGCAATTTACGTTCACTATTTATTTATTGCTCACCTCTTCTGGTCTGCATAAATCCAAAGTTCCAAAAAGGCTCGCCAGAATAAATACTTATTATTAAAAAATAATAAAGTAAAAATGTCCGATTCTTTCTCACAAAAAAATTTTATTAGTTATTCTTCGATAATTTAATTATCATTTTACTTCAAAAAAATGTCTGTCTGTACGCCGTACGTAAAATCGTTTGTAGGCGCGTAGCTCCCAAGCCCGTTGAGGTATTATCATGAAACTTTTATAAAGTCGAATGTTGCATATTGTTTTGTACAGAAATTCGATTTACTGAACTATTTCGTTATTTGAAGAATTTTTTTTTATAGTGTGTAATTAACATTAACATTAACTAGCAACATCAACTTATTAAACCAATACCGTTTATATCGATTTACTTAAATTTTGATCGATTGTCTTCCAAGAAATTCTGTCAGGACTCACTATTTGGGGCGCAGAGAAACAAATTTTGAAAATACTAGCACGAATTGAGGACATATCTTCTTAAAGTGCTGGTACACTTCCTTCAAAAGTCCTCCACTATCTTTTAATAAGACTTCTCCAGTGTGGGAGATGTTGATGTCCTTCAGAGTCTGTAGGCCGTTTTGATTTCCAGGCAATTCTATAATTGTTTTTTTTCCTAGTCCACATATCAACCCCTAACTATTACATTAATTTCTTCAAATCCTTGTCACATTCGGTTCCATTTGTTGTTACCTTCGGAACTAAAAAAAATTGCCGGTAAAAGAACCAACATCCAGCAAGGTACCACCAACAAGTCCTTTATTTGGCGAAAAAAGCGCACTGAAATAAACTCAATTTTCTCCAAAGGCTTTGTATCTCAGACTTCTCGTCTCTCTCCACTTCTCTCGCCATTTTGATGTTCTAGCCGCTGCAACCCCCTTACGATTACAGCAAACTTCAGAGCAGTCATAGTACCATCATAAAAACTAAAAATAAATTACGGTACGCCGGAATATTGGGTTGAGTTTGGAGGTGGCGAGAATATGTCAGCTGTGGTGGGTATGAAAGGCAGGTGGTGGCGTGTATGGAAGGTAGGTGGTGGTAGGTTTTGGAGTTGTAAGGTAAGAAAAGTGTGATAAGAATGGCTTTTGGTGTTCTTTTATCGCTTAATAGAAATGGCTTTAGTTGAAGTCGAGTGCAAAAGTTGCACTATATCAAAAGAACTAACCGGAATGAATGTCAAGCGAAATGAGAGGCAAGTCAAGCACTAACCTTTCGGCAATTTTCTTCTTATCCTTTTTTTCTCTTCAGAGAAAGATAAATAACTTGAAGTTTATTTTAAGTGCATTAGGAGATTGTACAGACAGAAATCAAGGAGACTTAGACCTACTGGTTTTTTAGTTTACTTTATGTCGCTTGCGGGTAAACACCGTAAGTGGATCTAGGGTTTTAAGTTTTGACAAGTAAAAAGATATGCGAATGGACTTAAACACATTTGAATAATATGAAAGTTATTCTTTATTTTATAAAGGATTCAACATAAAAATAAACAAATATCTTCTCTTGAAAGAGATGCTTAATAATCGAATTTAAATGGTTCTTCACATACATAAGAAACCACAATTGAAACAAAAATATCGATTAATCATAAAATCGATATTTAGGCTGCGTACAGTGGAAGTAGAAACCACTTTGATGCCTAATCAGACCTAAGAGATATGTCGGCATTCGCGAAAACTTATACAACAGCTTTACACCCTCGAAAATCCTGAAATTTGTTTTTACGCCATTGTATAAGAAGCGCGGGAAAGCAAAAATCAATTTGATACCTAATCAGACCTAACAGATATGTCGGCATTAATTAAAGGTTATACAACATCTTTACAGCATCTTGAAGGTTGCATATCAAAAAATTCTGAAATTTGTTTTTACGCCATTGTATAAGAAGCTTACAAAAGCATAAGACTATTGGTATCTAAGCAGACCTAGGAGATATGTCTAAATTCGTGAACCTAACGGTGTTGAGTATAAAAAAAATCATAGAAATTTATTTGAGATTAAATAAAAAGTCCGTGGAAGTAAAAACTTTTTTGATATCGAACCAGACCTGCATGTCCAATATTAAACATGGTAAGTCGCTACATGTTTAGACGAAATATGGTGGAGTACCCAAAGGATCGAAAGCCTGTTGGTCATTCGCGAAAGCGGTCCACACCTCCTTCTTCTGAAGATAATCGCCCAGTCGTTAATCCCATAGAAAAAGCAAATCTCCTGGTTTCGATTTTTGCGAGAAATTCCTCCCTTCTACATAGTCCAGTCCAGCCCAGTCCCCTCCAACTTTTTCATTTAGAAATAAAAAGCACCTTCACCAAATTTTGTACTCATATTATTTCGAAAATCCATCAATATATCAATATTAATAAATTAGCTGGTTCAACTGGCATACCTCCATGACGTTTGAGAAGCCTACTCTTTGGCTAAGACGCTTCGCAATCTTTTTTATCGTTTCTATTCTGCTGGAGAGTTTCCCTATTCTCCTTATTCATGGAAACTAGGTAATGTTCCGCCTATACCTCGAACCACGAAATTTCCTCCCAATAGTCAACTATCGCCCTATCAACTCCGACGTCCCTCAAGGCTCACTTTTATCACATGCTCTATTTCTAATTATAATTATCGACACTCTGTCGTCCATTTTCAATCCAATCAACAGCTTCGCAGATGAAAGTCCACTTGACAAGACCTACAGCTTCAAGCAACCCAAGCTTCGTACAATTAAAAATAAATGTGGAGCGCACTGTCTTCGTCAATCCTTTAACATGTAACATCCACCGACTATTTTTCTAAGATCTCTTCTACTCTTTAAAAAAAAATACCCAAGATTTACGGCGCAATTCTTGAAATTGTTTAGACGTTGAATTTAAATTTAAGTTCTTTAGACGTTGAATTTAAAAAATGTTTTAACAGTTTTTAGGCATTTATCTGTAGAACTCAGAGAAAATTACTGCGATATCTCAGAAGTCCTAACAAATATGACGGATTTCGTGAAAGTATAAGCATCTTGTTTTCCTGAACAGATTTGTTGGGTCATCTCCGTTCGCAAATGTATTTTAAATTTGAAAATACTTTCAAAATAAGGGGTAAAATACTCTTTATTTTAATTTTTTCGTGTGACGTTTCGGATTCGATTGAGTCCTTCATCAATTTGATGATTGATCACATATCAATTCATTAAAATATAGAGTTCCTACCGAAATTTATCGGGCCTTAAGTCTAGTGTGTGGTGAACAGCGAAGCAGTGGGCGGGGAATGCCCACCTTCCGTGAAGGTCGACGCACGACCTGGAAGGCCAAGAACATTAACCTATGAGCGAAGTATGAAGCTTGTGTCGAATTATATTTATGAAGATCTTGTTAATAGCGACACAAATATTAAATTTAGAAAAAAATTCCTTAAAAGAGAATTACTCTTTGAGAGGATATAACTTGGACGGAGGAACCATCCCATAATCAATCGTCAATTTCGTCCACGGCGTATATCTCAAAGCTGCAATTAAAACGCCCTAGGTTCTGTCCGTCACAGCCTTGTCTGAGATGTCGAGAAAATAGTAAATCGATTCCAGGTTCAAAGGACAAAATAGTCGTTCAAGTAACTTCAAGATACGAACGAAGTGTCTCGGATTTGGATAGATTTCTTGCTAAGGAGTAGGTACCATTGCGGCCCTATTGCCCCATCGGGCAGGAACTATGGATAGGTACATCCCAAAAAAAAGCTACTGTCCGCAAAACGACAACCCAGGATCCCAGAATAGTATCTAACTATCATCTAAATCCTCGGTCATCTATCAAAACTGGACATATCTCGAAGGCAGTTCCAACTAGAATACAATCCGCACTGTTCGCAATATTTCATAGAAATGTCCTAATAAAATCCTTAACTGATAATCCTGACTACGGTAAATCATCAATCGTGTCTCGTATTAGCTATAAGGAATTTCGATCTTTCGATTGTTTACACAGAAGCTACTAGACCGCAATGCAAACGAAATAGAGATAGCGAACGAATTTCCAGATACATTTGTCCAGAAAACCGAAAAAAAGTGAAGTTTCCAGGACCTTACAAAATATCAAATGGCCATTTGTCACTTTAATTGGCCAATTTACGGATTAGTTCAGTACTTGCGTGTATTATGTCCTTTTCGATTCGAATAGTATCGCTTCGAGTTATACGTAAGTTGTTTATTTTCCAAAGATGTTTTTCTTATGTTTGGTCATTTTGGTCATCGTATTGGTCACGGTTAATATCTTCGAGGCATCGACTTAGGCATGATTTTTTTTGAACAAGATTATTTATTGCCATGGAGCTTTTGTGTATAGCTCCAAAATGGTATTGAAATTTCGGATTTGTTTTCCATGGTGAAAAACTATGGATGACTATCTTATCAGCAAACTAATTAGGCAAGAACGATGGATTCTGAACACAAGTATTCAGGAGCAGTTTGTTCAATGTAAAATTGTTGTTGTTGTTGTAAAATTGTGTTTTGAAAAACACTAACGGTGTTTTTAACGAGAAATAAAAGCATCGAGAGCCTAAGTTAGTGCAGGAATTTTACCCCCGAATCATCTCCTCATTGGTATGGATGGATCCTCCCAGAACTACCACTATGCCTTTCGTTGAGAAGCCCTCCTTATGTTGCTGCTAAAACCGTCACTATATTACCTGCCTAGTTGGGGAAGATGTGGAGAGGTTCACGAATCTGGTTGACCTTGGAAGATAGGGACGCTCGTATGAATAAAGCTGCTCACTCCCTTCTGGAGGATCTAACATTAACACCGTTCTTAATATTGCGAATTGCTATTTCTACAGGCTTTCCTTTGATGGAGCAACTTATCTCAAATGGCATGTTAGTGTTTGAAGAAAAAAATCTTTCTATCACCTTTAAAATTCTAGCCTATTCTAAAGCTCACGAACGGTTTACTCTTGACAACTTGTTCTGCCAACAGTCTGGGCGCAACTTTATTATTTTTCCGGCAGCAGTTCGGAACGCGTTCAATTCGGGGATGCGGTGTATGTTATCATGTGACTGAAAACCTAACCAAAAGTTTGGGAAGCGGTTAGAATAGAGTGTAACATATGAATTATATAATTGGGTCATATTCCGGGATGCGGTCTAGAGGTTGAAAAGACAAAATTTAAAAATAGGTAATTATTAAACAAGCAAGTGTAAGTGAAAAGATATTCGATCTCTGATCAGACCTGAGAGATATGGTGGAATTCATGAAAAGTATACAACCACTTTACACCCTCTTAGGGGTCGAATTTCAAAAAATCTTGAAAACTTTTTCTAGGTATTCGTATGAAGAATACGTAGAATAAAAATGAATTCTATATTTGGAAAGACCTAGTAGATATGACCAAAATCGTAAAAATATATGGATTTTATATTTATTGATAATTTTTTTGCCCCCCCCCCCCTTCTGAACGCCAATGAATATTCTTTTTTTTATCAGAATTACTTTTCTAGTTGATTTACATATACGTACCGAGTTTCACCTTCCTAGCACAAGCCGTTATAAAGTTAAGAAAAACACCTCCCACCCCCGTACCATACTACACCTAAAAAAAATTTATTTTTTCAACATGCTACTACCATAGGTCTACCCAATTTCCAAGTTTCAGCTCTCTATCATTATAGGTTCTTTAGATATAAACATTGGAACTTCTTCCTTCTCACCCTTTCCCACCCTCACCCTCTACACCCTCATCCTCTACACCCACACCCCCAAAATTGTTTTCCCTACTAGGGTTCTATTAGGTCTACTTCTGGTAAGAATTTGAAGCATCTACCTTACACTGCTATTGAGATATGAAACGTGTTATTTTTGAAAAATTCTAATCCCTTCTACTTCCGTGCTCCTCCACCCTTTTCAAAGATTTTACTTTGATCAATCTTTATTTATCAAGCTTTATACTCAAACCAAATTTTGTTTTTCTGGTCCAATTTGTTTGTGAGATATCGTAATCTAAAGTTTTTCACCCCCACCCCCGTACGCCACTACCCCCACCCAAAAATTTTGATTCAATCTACTCTGCTAGTATAACTACAGATATTTGTTAAGTTTTAATTGCTTGCCATTAACGGTTTAGGAGATATGGATTTAAGAATGTGTCGATTTCGCCATTTTTGAGTTTCGGACGCATTATTTTCCCCTCCACTCCCACACCCCTTCACCCGTATCAGCAATTTATTTGCAAATGGGTCCACTATCAAAGCTCTATAGAAATTCCAAGTCTCAGTCTCCTAACATAAGCGGTTGCTGAGATCTAGAAACCAAAATTTTTCGTCTAAAACGCTTCCCCCAGCTTCCCCCTCACACCCCCACCCCTGAAAATAATGTCAATTCAAGGGGTCTACCCAGTCTATTCTTAGAAAATTTTTTAATTTAATAGTTCCACTGGCTTCAGAGCTACGAGCCTTCAAAGGATTTTGGGGCGGTCGACGGCGTACGGGGCGGACAGACGGAGTGAAAATTTTTATTGCTTTTTTCGTGTCTACTAGTCATGAAACGTGGACAAAAACATTTTGAGGGCTGCAAATTTTTTTTTTTTTTTAAATCAATAACAATACTGTATTATAAATAATAAAGTAAAATCATATATTTCTTTCGAGATAAACTGTCGCATTGATGATTATATCTGTTTGGACTATCGTTTAGTTAGATTGGAAGGGCGAATCAGGTGAAGCTCGGCGGGACTTCATCCAGGAGGTTCCTAGTCATAGTCTTTGTTGTTATCTCTTCTTGTATGTTCATTTTTGGGTCTATATTGATCGCGTGAAGGGAATAGTCACCCATGGTACCATGGGGAGCCCAGTTTAAACTAGAGGTCGCCCGGTATCTGCACTCTACCATTCGGGACTGAGCCCCTGAGGCATGGATTTCACTACGTGTTAATCTACAAATTGGTTTGTGAGTGACTGTAGGGTATTCACCTTCAAATCTTCAGCCAGCGAACTTGCATAATTAGCGTTTTTCGGTAAACTGCAATATGGAGGTTTCACAACTCGGTTACGTAGAACCTGCTATGGTGTCAGGATTGTTGTCCCGAAGCAGAACCGAACGTCTTCTTCCGATTTCCTGTTGGAACTAGATTCCTTCCAGCTGGAACCACTCTTCCTCAAATTCTCTAGTACTCGGTGGTTCTCATCTCCCTTATTTCACATCGCGAATTTCTTAATTACAAAACTTACCGTCTTAGAATTCCTTAGATTATCATTTAGTATAATCATTCCTCCACCTCCTCGCTGAATCCGAGGAAGCTTTTTACCAAAAAAATTGTGACCAACGGCTCCTGATTTCCAAAAAAGACTGAGATGAACAAAAGGCGACATATCACCGATTCAATTTCCTGTCTGAAATCAGGAGCATACGTAAAATTCAATTAACGCCACTTTGGCTATTTTTGGGCAATACCCTCAAAGACACTGAGCTCGTCCCAAGCTCGGATCCCATTTAATCCCAAAGACTTAGCATTAATTTCTAAATGATGTAACTCATGGACTAAAGTGACCGGTCGAACGGAAATTACTTGGCCCCAAAAAAGGATATTGTGGATACCTTTGAGTTAATCTCTTGGCTAATATCGGGCGATGCTTAATCGTCTTTGAATTGCTCCTGCTAAAATTTTTTTCCGAGTGACTTTATACGGATCTTACAAGGATACTCCATTGTAGTCCTTTTCGTAGCTCATCCGTATAATCAAATTGATAAAATCAAAACACTCAGGTGAGTTCCGAACGTGCTCAGGTGAGGTACACATAAAGCAGCAAATCCGTGCCCCATATCAACAAGATGATTCGAGAGGATTACCTTTGAAACGGACACTTGATTTTATTTTTGTTTGTATTTTTTTGAAAAATTGTTAAAATATATTCCGACTAAAGGATAAGCGATATGCGAAGGTAGTTTCAGAATCCTATAAACGATTTGAAATAAGTACCAAATTTGATTGTGAATAATACGACCCGGAAAATTACATCAGGATAATTATTTTTCCTATGGTTTTCTTTTTATTTTATTTTCGGGATTCTTGTCGTCCTGAATACAGGTCCTTTGGTAAACAAGCCATTCTACAGTTTATACCGAGAAGCGCTTTATGTTCTGCTCCGTTGGCCATTCAACAACTCTCGGTTCTACCATTACCACGAAGTGGGATCTATAGAAAATTCGGCAAAAAAAAAGGGAAATTTTCGAAAAATCTTCCTTAATTTCATTTATCCCGTGGATTTTGTGTTGTACTACCTAACGAACCGCACTAGATTACTGGCACGAATGACATGAATATGTTTATCCAGGATTAACGATGTACACACACATACCTTTATCAACCAAATCCTATTGCATCCAGCCCTGTAAAGTTGATCCTTGATCCTTTTTGGTTCTCAGTTGTCCGCAGAAAAAGTTTTAAATCGAGAGACTGGATAAAAAAAAGAACCGGAGGATTGAAAGACGAATCCTTTTAATTTGTTAACCCTCTCGGTTTAAATAGTTCTTCCTGATGATCATTGACAGAAGGTTGAATTTCAGTACGTTTCGAAAGGATTAATGTTGAAAACAATTTTTTTTGTCCTATTTTTATTTCATTTCATTTTTTTTCTCGTCCTCTCGTTGAATTTTATATTCGAGAAAAGTTTCCTTTTCTTGCCGACACAATGTCGAAAACATACTACTAAAGAGTTGGGTTCATTCTGGTTGAGGTTTTGTATGTCGGACTGTTTAAAATTGTTTTATAAAGGCTCGAATCAAGCAGAATGGACAAAATTCAGCTTAAATTAAGATTGGGTAGCCAGGCTTTTTTATTTACCGAATCCTTTGAATTTTGTTCGTAGCTACTTCCAAATAAATTAAGTTCAGGGCTAGATTTCGGAAAATTTGTTTCTTTTTATTTAAAAAAAAAGTTCCTGGAAGTTTCATCAGTTCTGTTTTTTGGGTCAAAACAGTTAAACAAAAACAAGTAATAAGCCTTCATAAAAAATGGTAAAATTTTTGTTAACCGTACTTGCGGATAACAAAAATTTTTTATAAAAAAATTATTGTTCTGTAAACAACTCCAGTTAAAGCTTATCAGACAATAGATATATTGTTACATATACCCTGGCAGCCTGTCCAACCCAATGACATCAGTATCCAGTAAGAACGCCACATCTCCAAAAATCCAATGGAGAAACTTTTGTAAACATCTCGAAAGCTCTTCGCGCTCTTTCCTCTCATACTCTCCAGCTCTTTCGAACTTTCTACACACACCACCCCTACTGAATATTCGGCTTTCTTACATCTCTGTAAAATGCTATGCCCCACAGTGGGCGCCAGTTTTTCTGTTCAAAACTGCCTTTATGGTGAAAACCATAGGTCCGTTTCGGCTAAAAAACACTTCTGGGTTTTCTAGTTATTCTTTTTGAAAAGAAGATTTTAAGCAAATGTAGTTATACTATTTTCTCGAAAATAATTAAAATATGTTACTTTTACTACTCTAATTGTGAGCTAAAATCTAAGGAAGCTCTGATGCGATGTCCCATGATAAGATCGGTTCAGCTCAGATACTCCTCTAGCTTGGCGGGTGCGTTGCAGCTTGTTCAAGGTGTATTCCAAGAATCAGCGAATAGTGATTAAAAACCTCATTGGAATTCCGCGTGAGCAGGTATATTGGCCATTATATGACCCATACTAATCTTTGCATCAGTGGTTTGGTGAACTATGTACATATGTCCGAGATTGCACACATTGGAGCTAGTCTCGCTAAACTACAAAGGACAGTCTGCATCGGTGATACAGGTGCTTTGCGCATCTCACTGGGTAGGGCACACGATGCACTTCTAAATCTGCCACCGCTTGACATTGTTGTTCAGGCAGAAGCAATGAGAGCAACGCACAGTCTAATGAGATTAAGCCTGTGGAGGAAAGAGCTTTGCACGGATTGTAGAGAAATTGCTCGAGGGTTGTCTGGGAACTTCATCTTCGATATGCATTCGGATGCGAGCAGGGAGGGGAGGGTAAACCAGTCCGCTCTGCCTAGCGGATTCACTGATATATTTTATATGGAGGGCTCAATGACTGAAGACGGGTCGGGAGCTGGAATGTTCCCGCAGACTGAAGATCTCAGGTACTCTTTCGCCCTTGGAAAACATTCTTCGGTATTTCAAACTGAAGTATATTATTATTATTATTATTATCAAATAATTAGGCTGGCAGCAAGCTGATTATGCCTAATATCACTTACAGTGTACAGTGTATAAATAATTTATAAATTGTAAAATGAAATTAAAAGTTTTAAGAGTAGGAAAAAAAAATTAAAATAAGAAAAAGAGTATAGTACTAACTTACAGAATAAAAAAATTAAAAATGAAATATAGTGCAAAATTTAAAGTATTATGTAGAAACTGATGAGAGAAAGTGATTATCTAGTCTGTTTTTGAAGTTGTTGATTGACGTTAAGCTGATGACCTCACTGGGTAAAGAGTTCCATGTGTCCACAACGATCCTTAAGGCAGCAGAATGGATTATAGACAGGGAAGATGGAGAGGCAGGATGATCTGCATTTGCAGCGACAGTCAGGCCGCTCTACAATCCCTACATAATCCAATCGTCTTTTCGAATATGGTACGTAAGTATAAAGAACGGTTGAATTCTGCTGGCAGATTCAATAACTTAAAGCTCATATGGGTTCCAGACCGCCAGGGTATAAATGGTAATGAAATAGCTGATGCAATAGGAAAGGCATGATCGGAGTCAGCCATGATCGAACCAGAACCAGTTTTCGGTATGCCGGTCGCCTCTGTTAGGGCTGCCATTGCTGAGGAGTGTGTTAATCACACATAGAAAGATGGCGACTTTTCAGGGAATGCGGCAGACCAGAAACCTTGTTGAGGGACCAAGTAAATGAACCGCTTCTTTTCACTCAAATTAAGCAGGAATGAATGTAGTAGTATGGTGTCCTCACAGGCCATAGCTCGTGTGACCAACATACACATGGTCAGATTGAGAATCATTGATGACCCCATGTACACTGCTTGCGTGGAGGATGACGACACGATAAAACATTTCCTTCTTGAGTGTCCAGCTTACTCTTTTGCGAGAGTGCACGTATACGCTGTCGATGTTATGAGGATGGAAGAACTCCGTTCTCGTTCCCTACCTGAAATGCGTAAGTTTGCCGATAGAAATGCATAAGTTTGCCAAACGTCTTCTGAATTTCCTCATTTTATTGATAAATTCCATCTTCGTCGCCATCGAGGAACAAGGTGTGAAGTGCATGCGTTATCGAAACATTTGCCGGATTCCATCTCAATTGTTCTCGAGCAGGACGGAGGCAACATTTGCGGAGTAACCAGATTTTACGTTACCGTTCAGCAAAGATACATGTATGCGATGTGTTAATCAATTTCTATGTAGTTTCGATATTTGGAAAGTCCCTAATTATGTAAAAAGCCCTCTCGTGACAACAGTGTGTCCCTGAATGTTATCTCATATACCTCTACGTTAACCTAAATCACAAAGTAAATATATAAAATATAAATTTTTGGAATATTTTGATTCCGCCATTGTGCCCAGCAGACATATTCTTTTTCCTCTTCCACTACCTCATCGCCCATTACTTCACGTATGCAAATGGCTCCAGTCTCACATTTGTATGAAAATTTTTAATACTCCGGTGTAAGGCTTCTAAATTTAAGTGTAAAAAATCACGCTAGTTCATTTAGTACTCGATGCTACCATACAAGTTCTTAAAAACAATTTTTTTTTTTCATCCAGCAGAGCAAGTGATGGCTCATTCAGACAATTAAAAAAACGATGAACCCGACATTCAAAAGTCCTGAGAACATTTGATCAAACCTATGGTACAGCATGATAACAGCACAGGCTTTAATAATTCAAAATCATCACATTTGACGTTGCTACGATAAACGAATATTCCGAACAATAGAATAATTTCGTCGAATTTGGATCATTGCGGACTGTCCAATGAATCCAATGAAGAAACTTTCCATCCGAGTTTTCAGGATCGGGATAGTAAACAAACTGAAATCTAGATGTGACAGAATTCCGTCATTTTAATTCCATGTATTTTCAATTTTGCAAAACAGCTCGTTGTAATAGACTTGCCTGCGAATAACCTGTTCCGCATCTCGACTACAACTCCATCTGACAATAATTTGTCAGGACAAAAGGTAGATAGGATCTGTAGAGATCCGACCATACTCAACTCTGTCCACCCTCGTTCAGCTTTTTCATAAAGAGGACCCGGGTATATGGTTGACGTTGGTCCCGTCCTTTAGTCGATGTTATTACAACTCGGTAGGATATCCTTTTGATTAGCATACAAATAGCATGGAACTGAAATAGCGATACTCCCTGCGTATGCAGGTACGACTTGTAGTCTTCCACCCGTAGAATCACCTGTAAGTATCTCGTCGGGATAATGTAGACAACAAGTAAGTAAATGCCAACAGGCTTGTATCAGTAGGCAGAGCTCTTGCTGTTTTGTATTATAAATAGATGGTCCGACCTACCCCACTATACTATTCAGGATCAGAAAAAAAAACTTTCCGAAACTAAGGGTAAATAGGGAGGTTTTGCGAATAGGATATTTCACTAGTGTTTATTCCGCTGCTTGATGGAACGTTTCAAAGGAATATTGAGGACAAATATAGTTGGAATGGTGCCTGGTCCATAGCATTATCCTTGTATAGAGTCGATGTTGTTCCAGGACAGCTCGATATACATGACACCACTAAAAGGGAACGCGAGCATAAATTTTTATGCAAAGTGATGTTTCAGTCTTGAAATGGGTACTTCCCCTTGATTGGATCATTCCTAACTAATGAAGAGGACACGCACTTCTTTTCTCGGTGTAGCCAGTTCCACTTTCGGAGTCAGCCTATCTAGGCAGATACTTGGTTCTTGAAATTGAATCTGGACTGAGTGGTATGGAGCCAAAGATAAAACTAGCGCAAGAAATTATTCTGACTTTTATGCTGAATAGTCAGAGCATCTTAAGAAAGATTCTAATTAAATGTAAGAAGGACTTCTTAAATATTTCTCTGTTTCTCAATGGCTCGAATATCACTTAGTCTAACTTCCTGATATCGAATATTACTGGTGACCCCAATTACCGAATTTAAAATCACCCTGGCTAAAAGACCGCCCTACTCTAATTCGTCAATTTTGTTTAGGACGTAAACTAGGTGGACTCCTTTAAAGCGAACACTTTTTGGTCGTTGTAGGGCGAAATATCGGAGAAATTTTTTTGGCGAAAAATATTGGTAGTAGAGAGTGATTGCTGCGGGTGTGAGAACGAGAACGAGAACAATTTTTGGAAAGGGGGAGGGGGATTAGAACATTTGATGTTAGGGAAAGCTAAAAATCGAATTATTCTGAGCAGCTAACGATGGAAAGCTAAAACATAATAGTTTCATAGAATCTTGTTCTAAAATATAACTATAGAAAGGGATAGCACGGCATGAAGGTAGAGGATATTTTGAAAGGCTTATGCTAGAAAGTTGAAAGTTATTTTGTATATGGAGAACCACTACAAACATAATTTAGCAAAATGAAAAGGAAATAAAATTTGAATTGGCATGCTGAGCTAGGTACGTTGAAGGAAATGCATACACCTACCTATGTACATCCATGCGCTTCGTTGTTTCTTGTATAACGTTTTAACTTACTTACTTCTTTATTTAATTATTACAGTTATTTTATGAAAAGGGAAAAAAAATTTTGTCCTTACAACTATATAGTGTAATATTTGTATTTCTTGATAAATTATGTTATTAACTAAAGTGATACTTCAACTAATGAAATTCTTTTTAAAAGCCTATTAATAAAAACTTAAAAATATTTTACACTACTCATAACGTTTTTGAGTCCTGCTCTTTCAGTACTGCATATGAATGAAATTCTGAAAATCCCAGAGTGAATACCATTAAACTGAATTCGGGCAAGAACTAAATTAACTTTAATTTTCATTACTAAAAACGAATTTTCGAACTAGTTTTTTTTTTTAGGATTACTTCTCAATAATTTTTTATTAATATTGCATCTGAATCGGGTCAATACTTTAAAGGTAGCTTTGAAGCAATTCTGAGTTTCAGTATTGCAAAAGATTTGAAAAGAGTAATTTTATTACTAGAGTAATCAGTAACGTGACGAGTATAATGGGCCATTGTGGCCTGAATGCTCAAGACTCGCCTTTCAGTGTGTCTTCCCCACCCCAAACAACAACAATCAGTAAAGAAACTAGACTATACAAATACTTCTTAATAAAATCCATAATTTTGCAAAGTGATTCTTAATAGTAGTCGAGATATACCTACAAATGTAAGGCATTATCTTGACATTTGTGATCCGAAGTTCAAATCAAACTATACAAAAACTGAAATTAATTAGTTCTTCATAGACCTGAGAACCGCAAAAAAAAAAATTGTTATAGTCAACAAAAAAAGTCAGGTTTAGAATTTTTTTTCTAAAGTATAAAATTAAAGTACAGTTACTCAATCTTAAGCTAATTCTGAATAATGGAATTCAGTCAGAATTCAGTACAGTAATCCAACTCAGCGCATTTGTGTTGGAAAGAAGAAAAATTATTTTCGACTTCCGATGCACCGCTATATGCGATTTAGGTCTTCTGATGTTGCTCTAGAGTTCATAATGCATTTTATTATCACGAAATCTTCGGATAAACGCCCAAAAATGGTTCTTTCGGGATTTTTTGATATGCAAACCCAAAGGAGGTGTAAAGAAATACGTTTTAATGAAATCTTTTGTTTTTATGTAATCGCCTCAATGTTGATTTTGGGATTCATGATATTCAGCAATTACGATCTTTAAGTGTTGTTTTCATTTTCTCGAATTACTGTGATATTTTTTACTTTATTATTTTAATAATAGAGTATTTTTAAGTATAGTGAGGTGTTTGCTTCTGCGGGCTGTCATTGACGCTAAAGGTGTTGAATACATTTTCACGAACTCCGCCATATTTCTTAGATCTGATGGAATATCGAACTGCCGCTTACCTTTACGGGCTTTTAACATAGTCGCATAAAAATTTATTTGAAGATCTTTCGATATTCAATTTCTAAGAGGTTTGCAATGGGATGAAAAAATTTCAAGAATTGCACATAGTTATCTCTTAGGTCATGACCTAGAAATCGTTGTTGAAATTTTTGATAGTCGTTTACTTGGTGTTACTAATTTAAAGATTAATAGATTAATAGAACAGTTTTTAGACATTTATTTGAAGAACTCGTAAGTGAAATAAATTCTAGATCTCAGAAGACCTAGGGTTATAAAGAAATTCATAAAAGTTTTGTATCTCATTTTCACTGAAAATTTTTCCATCCAACTTCGGTATGCCAATTCGTATATACAATTTTTGATTTAAATTATTTTAAGAGTATAGTTTTAGCAATATTCTTCTTTGTCTTGTAGATTGTTTGCACTGAGATGTTTAAGAAATTTCGGGGTAGTACTATTTTTCTAATTGAGCACAATACTTTTTTTTTATTAATATAATAAAGTAAAACATTAAATCAGAATAAGCCATTAAAATGTCTGCACAGTTTGTTTACTGTTCTGCAAAACCCTAAAATCGATGCCAGTTCCCACCCGGAAAACCTCCAAAATTACACACTACCGGACTACCTATGAGTTTGTACACTGAAAACGTTGAAAGTAATTTTTCATATTACACTTAAAATTTATGACAAAAGTTTAAATATTTGTCATGATTTTCACAGGTCCCATCAACTCTGGCAAAACTCCAATCTCGAAAAAAAAAACCAAATACAAAAAATCACTGCCCCATTTTCGAACGCCTTATCCAAGCCCCTTAACCAAGGCTGTGTTAAAGTCGACGACAAAGTTATCATCATAAATTTATTTAGTAAAATACAAACAGTACGCGTAACAAAAATAATAAAAATAGCAAAACCAACAACTCAGGGCGGAAAGAAAATCCGTTTGAAGGCCACTCTCCGTCGCTGAAGTTTGACTCCGGGTTACATAAATATGTTTTTCGCTTATCAATACTTTTATGCTTCTCCGGACATAAATCAAGACAGAAAGCGTTTAGGTTAACCCCTTAGGGATATGTCGGGCTTCAGTCTTAAGCTACCCGGACACATTTAGAGTCTCCGTCACTTCGCCGGGAACGTCATCTTGTTGCGATACGAGACTCCTTCTAGGACTAGAGTCTGTCGAGAAAGGGAAAGAAAAGGGAAAAATAGGACACAATAAAAATGAAAAAGGACAAAATTATGGTCAGTACATGACCAGAATTCGCAAGCAATCTCTAAGCTAAGAGCTGCAGAAATCACTTTGCCCTTCAGTTGATAGCGAAAATACACTTGATCCTTGTTCGCTAGAATGGCAGTGGAAGCAGTAGAAGCATTAATAAGGCATCGTGTCGAAGGACATGAAAATCGAGTAAGAATTTCGAAGAAAAGTTTATTAGCGCCTTCGTAATGGATGGTGTATCTGTGATGGGACACCGTGGAGTAGAAAACAATGTTAGGATTATTCTTCGTCCTTGAATTATTGAAGTTTCTTTTATCTAATTCCGGCGAGATATTCAATTGAAGAGTGAGAATTAGCGATCGGACAATAAGTTCAGTTCTAGCAAGTGACGCCGAAAAACAGTATCTTTTTATACCCAAGATAAATTTAGTTTTAACTTATTTATTTATTGTTTACTGTTGTAACCGAAAAGCCCATTCCGATTGCGGTTAGTCCACTGTCAAGATCTATTAGATATGGCGCAATGAGTGAAAGTGTTGTAAGTTTTAGTGGTTGAAACAGCAAACAAACTTTTTCTGCTTACTCACTAATTTAGTTAGTTCAAGGTTCATCTAAGACAAATGACGGAATTCGTGAAAATATTTTCGACCTCATTGTAACTTGAATATCCAAAAAATAAATACGTTTTATGCGATTATTCATATAAAAATCAAGTAGAATTTAAACGTAGTTCGATATCTCATTAGACCAAAGAAACATGGCGGAATTCGTGAGAGCGTACTGAACATTTTACTTCTGAAATACGGAATGTATTCAACAATGGATCATCCATTGAACCCCACTTTTAGTTGATCTAGTGTGCCCCTACATAATCTATAAACTCTTTACATTCACTGTAAAAAAAATTACACAACATTTACTAAACTAAACTGCCAGAAAAAGAAAAAGTTGTCTACTACCTCAGGCTAACATTTCAATACTAAGTAAAAACATTCCTTGGACAGACAAAACCAAATATCTTGAGGTCACTGATCTTTGGAAAGCACACTGCATTAATTAGAGATAAGATCAATGTAACGATTAGAGTTCTATTTCCCCTAATAAATCGCCGATCTGCGCTAAGCACTGAAAATAAAATTATTATTTCCAAGGTAATTTTTCAAATAATATTTCTGGGCCGCATCAGTTTGGCATGATATCTCAAATTGCCATATCAAAAAATTATATATTGCCCAAAATAAAATCCTCAAATTATTGATATTGGTATTTCTCCACGCGGAAACTTCATGAAACTGCAAATGTAAGGACAAGATCGACATCACACATTAAATTTGTTGAAGGAAGTTTGATATCGGACAATCCACTAACCGCAGGATTATATAGCGAATCAGTTCATATTTAAATCCTAAGTTAGTTCCGGTTTTAAGCACAGTCTTAAGTTGTACATAAAGGTTTTTTATTTTGCTTTATTTCCCTAATTATACCAAATATGGTATATACTAATCATATACTAATCACACTAACTCCCACGTCTCACGGCAAATAAATAAAAAACATTATGTACTTGAAATTCATACAGATACTCAATTGCTCTAATGTTACTTTATTAGAAACACCGAAAATGATATAGTTCATACATATATGTAGTTCACCTAATAGCCGAAATAAAGATGATTTTATTTTGTATTTAAAACATCATGTAGTTGTACACCAATATTCTAGCAACCACCAAACTAAAAACTCTGCAATATAACACAAGATCTACCGACAGTCTGGGCGCAACTTTATTACAATATTTTTTCGGCAGAAGTTCGGAACGCGATCAATTCTGAAACGCGATGTATGCTACTATGTAACTGAAAACCTAACAAAAAGATCGGGAAGCGGTTAGAATAAGGCGTACCATATGAATTACATAATTGGTTTATATTCCGGGATGCGGTCTAGGGGTTGAAAAAGGAAGAAAAAAAATGTAAATAGGTGATTATTAAACAAGCTTGTGGAAGTTAAAAGAGATTCGATATCTGATCAGACCTGAGAGATATTGCGGAATTCATGAAAAAGTATACAACCACTTTACACCGCCTTAGGGTCGAATTTCAAAAAATTTCAATTTCGTATACATATATTTCTTAGATATGGTTAGAAATCGAACTTATTTCCTTCTGTAAAATTTGAAAGAAAGACATCTCAGCATAAAAGGCGTTTCACACATCATTCCACCCATAATATTGGCAGATTTTTTACTTTCAAAACGCAATTATTTTATTGACGACCTTAACAATCAAAGACTCATCTTTTGGTTAATGACACATAGCATAGTTGAATTTATTACGACATCGTTTAAGGAATACGTCGTAAGAAAAATAGGACAAAAGAAGTCTCCCGTTTGAAGGTTTAATTGAACCAGACACCAAAACGCCTTTTCAAAGAAACACAATAAGATTATGTTCAAACTGAGATGTGTAATATGAACTAGACCAATTGAATGGTAGCTTAAGCCGAAGAAAAAGAACTTCACCTTTTAATTAAGTGAGAAAATCCTTGAAAGACTTCCAGCTAGCATTCTTGGAAGGAAACTTGGGGAGGCGATAGCTGTAGGCTCCAAAAGATACCATCAAAGGAACGCGACAAGCTGATTGCCTTGCTTCTCTTGGAAATAAAATAGGCTCTTTGCAAAATTATCACCGGTCTAATCTTCTTGTACAAGGCGCTTAATTATAAATAAAGGTAGCGTTGAAAAGATCCTGCAAGTTTCGTTGCCTTGTGGCTATGAGCGTTTTAGACTGCTAGCACTAAGGTTGTGGGTTCGAATCCCATCTAACTCTAGCCTTTTCATGAAAATTTTATTGGAAGCGGTTACAGCTCTGTTCTCCGAAGGGATCAAAAGGAACCTGAAGGAAAGCGTGAGACTCAGTTTGAAGGAACACTATCGCGTCCTATAAACCAACCCTCACGAAGCGCTGACGCCATGGGGATAGTTTTCGTCAACGACAGAAACAGAAGCTATTAAATTCGACTACATTTTTGGTGATCTGAATCTACAAGAGGCTCTAATGAAACTGCATGTTATTAAGAAAGCAGTCCCCATATCCCGTCGTACATGAAGAAATTTCAGCACAACCCCCGCATATATAGTTCGCTATACTCACCACTCTGTAATGTCCTTTAAATAGAACATGTTCGTCATTAATCAGTCGTCGCCTTTGGCCTGACACTTTTATTTGCTCCTCGGTATCACTTAATTCTTTTCTATTTGCTCCCGGAATGAAGATAAATTCGATAAGTGGTGAGCCTGAGGAAGGCTATATTCAGATTGATGGCCGGCCGGAATGGCCCATTAGAAACTTAATTTGATTTTATTCAGTCTTTTTATCTCTTAATACGAATCTACTATGTGTGTGCCTGTGTGTTTCTTTCAGTTTAACTTCTAGTTGCCTTTTTTGCATTTGCACAAAAAAACACGATAAAAAGGAAGAAATTGTTCTCGGAAAAGTCAAGAAAAAGTCACCAGAACAAACGCTTATTATAGCAAAAAGAAATTTATTGCACCAAAAGAAAAACGGAAGGAAGAGCGCTTTTCTTGAACCCTCGGTAGAGATTTTAAAGTTATTTGTTCATTGCGTTTCTGAGATTTAGTTTTTCGCTATATTTTCAAAATTTTTCATTTTGTGCCGCTTTAGTAAAAAACGGCACTTCATATTGTTACATGCAATCATTAGTTTCCAGTAAGAAAGTCACGCCTTCCAATATCCGTATTGTATAAAAAAACAAGAAATTTAAATTTTTCTACAGGAAGTACGATGGAATATTTGATTCAACGGAATTTTCATGCTTTAACCAAAACCCAGCCAAGTTTTTATTAATTTAATTTCCACTTTGGCTTTGATGTCAAAATCATGAAGTAAAAAACTGAGTTAAGTTTTTCTAAAATGTTCAAACTATAAAACAAGTTTTCGCCTATATTTGCAAAATTTAATTCATTTAATTCAACATATTTACAGCATAAAAATTAAAATTTTTATTCCGTTTTATGGAACAAAAAACATTTATGTCTACTCTCTAGTTGAATTCATCAGCTGTCTTAAATCTAGTCAAGCTGTGTTAAGGCACCAACAAAATTTTAACCACAATTTAAATTTTCTATGCTTGATGTCATAAACTTTTATAGCGAGCCCACAGGCAATTAATATCTCGATGGCAAATGCCATATCAGAAATTTCTGCCTAATTTTGAAGCTCAGCTCGCAAACGCTTGCCAGCTTGCGCATCTTGGGTTAATCTTTGCAAAATATAGTTAAAAAATTTAGGTTAGTAATCAGTGGCGTCCTTTTACTGTAATTTTAGTATTTTTATTGCACTATAAATAGTTTATTGCAAAATTGAAACTTATTTCAATCTCTACCAATTTGCATACATTTGATAAAATAATTGATGATCCCGAAAACGAAGCTAATTTAATTTTTGTTGTCCTTATTGAAAAGTTTACTGGCAATGAAGTGCTGAAAATATTAATAATAATGTGAACTACGCCAGAATGAATATTTTTCAGCTGAATTAAATTTTTTGTCAGTTAATATAAATTCTCAAAAATTTGACTGGTGGACAAAAATTTAACTGATTTAATGAATTTTTTTTATCGTTTTTCAAGAAGCAATTTGTTTTATTAGTAATATTGTAATGGCATCAGTATTTATCAGCTATGTTCGAACGAATTCTGTTTTCAGTACTGAAGCAGAGCTGTAACGCCTAGTACTAACTAGTAGAAGCGAAACGAAATTTTCAATACAAATTGTTCGTTCGAGTGAAAATTATTATTATTGTTTGACAGAAAATTGAGTTTTCGCTTCAAGTAAGTACTAGCCTTAAAAAGTAAGTATTTTTGCGAATTTGACATTAATAATATTTATAATATTTGTATGGTAAAATTTGCCAATGGTCTGGGCGAAACTTTATTATTTTTGGGTCAAAGTTTGGGAGCGGTCAAAGTCAGTTGTTTCTAGGAAAGTTAGTTTTGTCAAAGATATTTGAATCCCTTTATATAAGATGTCCCAACCATATTAAAAAAATTCAATAAAGCTGATGGGCGACCAATCTCCAGTGGCTAAGAGGTTTGTATGCTAAAATTTATAGTTCACTGTAACATCAATCTGAAAGCTCTGATTAGAAAGTCAATGTCACCAATTCCGAAATCGGTAAATTTGATTGATTTGTCATTATTGTCAATATTCGCATTTTTATTTATTTATTTTTTTCAGATTCATTTAAACGTCAGTGTGAGCTGATGTGCTCGAGTTGTGAGCGCAAATATTGGGAAATCCTAGCGATTCTAAAATATTATTTTGCACACACTGAATTCAGTGCGATACTTCATGTGCGGGTTTCAACCCCTGGTGGGCTGCTTTTTACTGTATTATTTATAATACAGTATTGTTATTGATTTTTTAAAAAAAAATTTGCTGCCCTCAAAATTTTTTTGTCCACGTTTCATGACTAGTAGACGCGAAAAAAGCAATAACAATTTTCACTCCGTCTGTACACCGTACGCCGTACATCGACCGCCCCCAAAATCTTTGAAGGCTCGTAGCTCTCAAAACTTTAGATTACGATATCTCACAAACTAATTGGACCAGAAAAACAAAGTTCGGTTTTATTATAAAGATTGATAAATAAAGATTGCTCAAAGTAAAGGTAGGTAGGAGTTAACAAGCAAGGTTTTTATTACTTAATTTTTCCTTGAATTGAATTAAAATAAAAAACAAAGAATCCATTTTAGTAAAAATCTAAATTGTAACTACAGATGCAAAGATATAAAATCTGATCACTGAAATTGTATAAAATTGTACGAACTATTTTTTTTAAAAATTGAAATAAATCTATCTATCTATCAAAGTAAAATATTTGAAGGGGGTGGAGGAGCACGGAAGTGGGAGGGATTAGAATTTTTCAAAAATAACACGATTCATATCTCAATAACAGTGTAAGTTAGATGCTTCAAATTCTTACCAGAAGTAGACCTAATAGAACCCTAGTAGGGAAAAAAAGTTTGGGGGTGTGGGTGTATAGGGTGAGGGTGGGGAAGGGTGAGAAAGAAAAAGTTCCGATGCTTATATCTTAAGAATCTATAATGATAGGAAGCTGAAACTTGGTATTTAGATAAAGCTATAGTAGTGGCATGGTGGAAAAATACATTTTTGTTTAGGGGTAGTATGGTACGGTGGTGAGGGGTGTTTTCCCTAACTTCAGAACGGCTTATGCTATGAAGTTAAAACTCGGTACGTATATGTAAATTACCTAGAAAAGTAATTCCGATAAAAAAAAATTCAAATATTCATTGGCGTTCAGAAGAGGGGGGGGCAAAAAAAAATATCGGTTAATATTAAATGCATATATTTTCACGATTTTCGTCATATCTACTAGGTCTTTCGAAATATTGAATTCATTTTTATTCTACGGATTCTTCATGGTTGTATACTTTTTCATGAATTCCACCATGTTTCTCAGGTCAGATCATATATCGAATATCTTTTCATTTCCCCAGGTTTGTTTAATAATCACCTATTTTTAAGTTTTGTTTTTTTCAACCTCTAGACCGCATCCCGGAATATGACCCAATTATTTAATTCATATGTTACACCCTTTTCTAACCGCTTCCCGAACTTTTTGTTAGGTTTTCAGTCACATAGTAACATACACCGCATCCCCGAATTGAACGCGTTCTGAACTTCTGCCGAAAAAATAATAAAGTTGCGCCCAGACTGTTGGCAGATTTTTAAATTTCAATTGCGATAGACGATTCAATCTAACTTACGATTTTGATTTAGTGCCAGACGTTCGCGGCTATTTCAGTGACTATAAACTATTAGTGGCTCATTCAGAAACCTAGTTTTGATACACAAGTATTTCCTTTCGTCTGCACCAGACGCTTAGGACAAAATACCATCACCAATCCATCCCAATTGCTGGATGCTCCACCGTGGCGGAACCTCCGACCCCTCTAATTCCGCTACCAATTCGCCCAAGAATAAGCGACAGTGCTCCTCTAAACCCTGCGCATCTTCTGCCTCTAATGAGTATTCCGCATAACCATCAGCACCCACTCCCAAGTTTGGGGTGGTCCAATCCACCACGGCTATCAAATCCCTACAGCAATTCACCATAATTGTCGTGTAGAAAAAGGAATAGATCAGATCGGAACTCTCTATGCTTCCTCCCTCAGGGACGGAAGTCTTCTTTTGCTTGCTTAAAACGAGAATACCGTCCAAAAATTTCGTAAATCTACTACTAACATATATGGTATCCCAATCAAATGCAACCTCTATGGCAAATTTAACACCTGCAAGGGGCTTGTACGAGTATATTCATCCTCAACGAGATTTCTCTCAGGAGGATATATTTGAAGGGTATCTATATACATACGTATGTACGTAGCTTAAAATTATGTGCCATTGACAATCCGATTAAAAAACCTGCCTTAAATTGATTATTTTTTGTTAGTTGGAGAGCGTTCTCCAACATACAGTGGGTTACATCAACAATTTTAAAACTTTACAATAGCTAGTGGAGTTAGGTCGCCCATCGAAGAGCTTTTGAAACTGATATTGATATGCTTGGGACATCTTATAGTTTCTATTATCTTTGGTTTTGTTCTTAAAAAAACATATTTAAAATCAATTTTTTAGCTGATTAAACATTGCACAAGCCCGTCTAGTATTCGAATTTCGGTATATTATTTACGCTAAAAGCCCATGGAAGTAAAAAACCTTATGAGAATTAAGAGATATAATTAATTGGGGTTTGAATTTCGTAAAAATTGTGAAAATCATAAGCAGCAACTTGATAAGTATATCTCATGAGACACGAGGGATTTTAAAATAATTGTGAAAACGTAAGCAAACCCTTCACACAGCCATGGTTTTTGGAATTCGAAATGAAAAACCAATTCAATTTATTTCACTTCTAAAAAACATGACGGAATTCGTGAAAAGTATTCAACCCTTTTATACACTCTTAGGGGTTGAACGAAAAAATTAAAAACAAGTTTAAGGCGATTATTATACAAGCCATTGAATGTGAAAAGTTAAGTCTATATCTGATCAGACCTGGGGATATGGCAGAATTTGTGAAAACTTATACAGCCCCCTTCCCACCCCCTTGGGGATTAATTTCAAAAAAATTCTGAAAACGCTTTCTAGATTCTTATATGAAGAAGAATAAAATAAAGAATATAGAATAAAAAACACTATCTGGAAAAAACCTAATAGATATGACGAAACTGTGAAAATATATGCATTCCATTCTTACTGACAATTTTGTTCACCGCCAATGGATATTTGACATTTCTGTTATCTAAATTACTTTCCTAGTTGATTTTCATATACATGCCAAGTTTCATCTTTCTAGCATAAGCTGTTATATACATTGTTAGGAGCAATACCCCCCCCCCCCCCCTCCGCACCATACTGTAAAAAATAATATTTTTCAGGTATGGTTCACGAGTAAAGATAAAGGCAGTATTGCATTAAATAGAAGTAGAAAACCACATGCAAGTATACCGATACGAAGAATTAAAGTGGAGGTAAATGGGTTTTAACTGACAAATCTGATTAATCGTAATTGGCGAAACTGAGCTACTAAGGGGGTAACTTTCAAATTTCTTTATGGGTAGTTCAATTGAAACATTTTCACATTTTGCAGCAATAACCTTGCTCAGAACCATCAAGGCCCACCCCATTTCTCAATCTATTTGGCCAAATTTTCGATCATAACTTGCACTTTATATAACCGAAATAAAGATTAGAAAATTATGGAAATATTACGCGCACCATTAGCACACGAACAAGTAAAAAGTACCGGCTGGAAAACTGCAATTATATCTGCTCTGAAACGATAATCTAACAAATTAAGCCACATAATGAAACGCTCAACTACGTATCCGACAACAACTATCAAAAGCAATTGCGATTCTACGAACGAATCCAGTGCCAATTCAGTACTGCGATCGTTCTACGAAAATTCCTTACTTTATTCTGTTTGCCTAAGAATTTTCCATCTTTAGCACTTCTTTTTGCGTGTCATTTAGCAATTAAACGAGATTAAGCTTAAAATTAATTTAACATGAAAAAGCGATTAAAATTAATGAAATGAAAGACAGGCAGAGACATCCGGCTGTAGTACGGACATAGAGTTGCTATATCAACGGCAATCAAAGGTATTTTTAGTAGGTACTTTTATCTATTAAAAAAGAAAATCAGTACAGAGTCTGTAGAAGGCGAATGTGACTTAACCACCTCTATGCAGCCACACCCCTACCAAAAACTTCATATCACATTTCAGTGATATCAATAGTTAAATAAATAAATTCGACAAATTTATATCACATTTCTGTGATTTCGGTAATAATATTTTCGTTAAACCAATTTAAACTCATTAGTTCCTTTGGCTTAATTTTTATTGATTTTTGCCCATTTTATTTATTTATTTTTTATTTGATTTAACGAAATTTATTCCATAATATTTTCAAAGTCTGCTCAAAGGTTTTTGTAATAATATTTATTGTAATTGCATACGAAATTAATTACGATGAACTCGTTATATGATTTATTTATTTTATTATATTGTATTTCAGTTTAAAAATTATTTGGGTTGGTGGTCAAATTGATAACAGCTCAAGTATTCAGAAGTGTAGCAGTAGAAGCTTGGAATCAAGTTTTATAGGAAATTTTATTTTGTTTGTTATTAAAACCATGCCAAAAATAGACAACAAAATTTTCTTATGACATTAGTATGGCAACTAGTCGCTGGGAAAGATTTAAGAAGCCTCAAAAAGAATAAAGCGTATGAAAGTGAATATCTTAATTTTTCAAATGTTTTGAACCAGTACCTGTAAGTTTTGTTTAAAATGAAGAAAATATGTAATTCTTGGTTTTCGACTCTATTCGTTGATCGTTCAAAAAAAGTGTTACAAACATTTGAAAGCCTTTTATATGCAATAGAGTTTTTTATTTATATATTTATTTAACGAAGCCTAAAGCCTGGTGAGAAAATTGCATTTCAAAAATCAGAGCAGCAGTAATTGCATAAGACCTCACACTATTTCCTTATGAAGGTATAACTAAAAAAAATGTTTTATTGACCTTTTGTTCAAGTTAACTTAATTCATTTGGCGTCGAAGTTTATAGTCCCCATTTGGCAATTATTGGCCTAAATTAAATAAAATTAGTTGGTATATCTACTAGTTTGGAGTATTCAAACCTAATTTAAAATGCGTGAATTTGATGCATGCAAATTTGGTTCATTTATTTCCGAAATTTGCATAAGCAGTTTCGCAAAGATATCAAATTAGCGCGTATAAAAACAATTTTGATGGTAATCAAAGACTAAGGAAGTCTGTAATTTATTAGAGTAGAAAAAAAGAAGACTGATTTGCCTAGGCATTTCTCAAGTTCGAGCAATTTTGTTATAATTTGGTTGAAAATGTCAAGTTCTTGTTAAGAAAGATTTTTATTTCTCCTTCTTCGCTAATAATTATTCGAAATTTTTTCATGTAGATCAGACTCTATGTCTCTGAATGAATTTATTGCTTATTGGATAGTTGCGAGGTTTGAATCTTTGGTTCAGTGCTAATACTGTACTAATTTCGGTTACTGAAAGAACATATAATGAAAAGGAAACTGCAAGGAAAATGGTTTTACTTAATATCTTTACATATAGTATGTTTGTTTTATTGTACATATTAAGTACCATAATAGACATACATATGAATAAAATACCAAATTCTAAAACGTTGTAGATTTTCAGATTCATTTAGTCCCGGTGCAGTACCTATTAACTTCTTAAAAAAGTTGTACCACTTAAAACAGTCAAAATACCAACAAAAATACGATCCAGAATTGAAATCACCAAATCAGTATTGAAAACTTATATTGACTAGCCAAACCCCAAATTTTTTTTTTTTTTTTTTTTGAGTACTTAAAATGCGGGATTTATGGTGGTTTTAATATCATTATTTTTTGATGATATCGTGATCGCTTGGGATCGCATACCACATATCCTAAGCTCCTTATTCTGAAAAGGTTCTATGTTTGTCGGTTAATTTATGTGATAATTTGGCGGACCTTAGCTAGGGATCTTAAAACACGACTACACTTTTCCCTCATACATCATAAAAAGGAGGTGGGTAAAATCCCTATTTCTTATGAAATACAATATTATTGGATGATTGTATATGCAAGACCAAAACTATGCTAGCTTAGACACTGCAGAGGTGTGAGAAATATTTAAACAATCTAATAAAATACTTTATTATTAAAATAATAAATTAAAAAAACAGCTAAGGTCAAGTTTTCGTATCTCCAAAAGTGGTGCAATCTTCGTATGGCGTAGGTGAGGTCGAGAGAATGTAGAAAGCATTCTAGCATTATTATTAACACTAAATTTAAAAAAAATTTCAAGGATCAATATTTAAAAAGATGAAAAGTTTTAAAGAAAACTACAAGAGTGGAAACGATGCTCAATCAAAATTTGCAGAAAAGAAGAAAAGGACATTTATTATAATTTGAAAAAATCGCGATGTAATAAGAGATTCTAAATTTAACATTAAAAAAAGTTCGTTAAGGAGAAACGAGCCCTAAATTCCAAATAAGATCAAAATCGTTAAGTAGGATGTGGTTCTAAAGTAAAAGTCGAAAAATGTTGTTCAAGAAGTAACAATAAAATCAAGATTTTATAATGGACAATGGACAATGAAATATGAATATATATAAAGTCCAGTTCTAAAATCAAAATTTGAAAGAAAAAAAAATTTAAAAATCTAATCGCTGAAGTTCGACCAAACTTAAAAAACAATAACAAAAAATCGCTACGGCACCCTATAATAAACATTTTAAGAAAGGTTCCAACGTAAAAAGAGTGTTAAGTTCAAAATTTATAAAAAAAATCACCAAAGACGAAGGGGTTCTAAACTAATAAAGCGAGTTTTCCCATCGCAATTTTGAAATGAAAAAATATTCGGCAGTAGTACGAAACTGAAAAAATAGGCGGAGTAGGTTTGATTCTGTCATCAAATCAATAGTAAGAAAATCTGCCAACAGTCTGGGCGCAACTTTATTATTTTTTCGACAGAAGTTCAGAGCGCGTTCAATTCGGGGATGCGGTGTATGTTACTATGTGACTGAAAACCTAACAAAAAGTTTGGGAAGCGGTTAGAAAAGGGTGTAACATATGAATTAAATAATTGGGTCACATTCCGGGATGCGGTCTAGAGGTTGAAAAAAACAAAACTTAAAAATAGGTGATTATTAAACAAGCCTGGGGAAGTGAAAAGATGTTCGATATCTAATCAGACCTGAGAAACATGGTGGAATTCATGAAAAAGTATACAACCAGTATACACCCTCTTAGGGGTCGAATTTCAAAAAATCTTGAAAACACATTCTAGGTATTCATATGAAGAATCCGTAGAATAAAAATGAATTCAATATTTCGAAAGACCTAGTAGATATGACGAAAATCGTGAAAATATATGCATTTTATATTAACTGATATGTTTTTTTGCCCCCCCCTTCTGAACGCCAATGAATATTCAAATTTTTTTTTTATCAGAATTACTTTTCTAGTTAATTTACATATACGTACCGAGTTTCAACTTCCTAGCATAAGCCGTTCTAAAGTTAGGAAAAACACCCCCCACCACCGTACCATACTACCCCTAAAAAAAATTATTTTTCCACCATGCCACTACTAAAGCTCTATCTAAATACCAAGTTTCAGCTTCCTATCATTATAGATTCTTAAGATATAAGCATCGAAACTTTTTCTTTCTCACCCTTCCCCACCCTCACCCTCTACACCCACACCCCAAACTTTTTTCCCCTACTAGGGTTCTATTAGGCCTACTTCTGGTAAAAATTTGAAGCGTCCATCTTACTCTGTTATTGAGATATGAACCGTGTTATTTTTGAAAAATTCTTATCCCCTCCACTTACGTACTGCCCCGCCTCCTTCAAAGATTTTACTTTGAGCAATCTTTATTTATCAAGCTTTATATCCAAACCGAATGTTGTTTTTCTGGTGCCACTGGTTTGGGAGATATCGTAATGTTAAGTATTTCAACCCCGACCCCCGTACTCCACTACCCCACCCAACAATTTTGTTTCAATCTACTCACCTAGTATAACTGCAGATATTTGTTAAGTTTGAATTGCTTGCTATTAACAGTTTAGGAGATATGAATTTTAGAATGTGTCAATCTCGACTTTTTTGCGTTTCGGACGCATTGCTTCCCCCTCTTCTCCCACATCATTTCACCTATATCATAAATTTTTTTGCAAATGGGTCCACTATTAAAGCTTTATAGAAATTCCAAGTTTCAGTCTCCTAACGTAAGCGGTTGCTGAGATCTAGAAACCAAAATTTTTCGTCTAAAACGCTTCCCCCACCTTCCCCTTCACACCCTCACCACTGAAAATAATTTCAATTCAAGTTTTTTTCTAGAAAAAAATTAAATTTAATAGCTCCACTGGTTTGAGAGCTACGAGCCTTCAAAGGATTTTGGCAGTCGACGTACGGGGTATGGCGTACGGCGGACAGACGGAGTGGACATTTTTATTGTTTTTTTCGTGTCTACTAGTCATGAAATGTACACAAAAAAATTTTGAGGGCAGCAAATTTTTTTTTTTTTTTTTGAAAATCAATAACAATACTGTATTATAAATAATAAAGTAAAATCGCTAATAAAGAAGCGTCCCTAAAAAAATAATTTTATTGTAAAATGGAATCTGATATGAAAATTAGACAAAAAATACAAATTGGTTCTAAAGAAAACAATTAAACAAAATTTCTGAAGTGGACTTCATTATAAAAATAACTTTAAATAATAAAGTAAAACATTTTCCACAAAAGGAAGGGATCTAATATCTAAACTGAAAAACAATTAAAGAAGATAATTCCCAAATCCATAAGATAAATAGTAATGTGCATAACTCCTAAATCAATAGGATAACTTAGGATTCCATTAGAGATCCTCTCACATACAGAGATATTTTCTGCAACAATATCATGCGACTATGCGGAAAACTATTTGGAACGTGAATTTTTAGGTTGTCAGTCATAGAGTAACCTTCACCGCATCACAGCGTTCAAAAAAAATTAAGTTGCGCCCATACTGTTGGCAGATTTTTAAATTTATTCTCACCTGAATTTTCAGTAATCTTTAATCTAATTTATTTCAATGCGAAATTTGCCCTGGGCATAGATATTTTAAGTTTCACTTACTGAAGTACGCCACAAACAACAACTTTGCAGTTTAGTATCTTAACATAAAAAAATTAAAAGCAAAACAGTCCCAAATTTATTTTATAATAATTGTTTGCGTACTTTTCAGCCTTGATTTTGTTGGTTTACCTGAGTTTTGCTTAGATTTTACGCTCTGTAGAATAAAAGGAGGCTTTCTCTTCTTACGTTACACTATCTAATCCCAAATATTTATCTAGTGTGAAGCGGATTATTCGATCCATGGCTTATTCGTTAATTCATGCATGGTTTAAATCTAGTCGATGATATATTGCCGTATGTAACTTCTACGAAAACGAACTGAATTATAACAACCCCCTGAATACAATTCCTATATAAACAAAGACACAACTACCTATAGCAATACCAGACCGTATTTCGGAAATCTTTTGAAATTATCTCGAAAACAATTCGAGATAATAAATTGATGGGGTGGGTGAGTAGAATCGTGCTGGTGGCTGGATGTAAAGCCCGATAGAAGCAACAGACTGAAATGATAAACTGACGCTAGCGAAGCTCTGGAATTTCGTTAAATTTACCATACCATACCTTACCTTACCTTGACTACCACCTGCTGTTCTTGTCCCTATTTCTTGTATATTACGATTCCATATTCTGTTTCTGACTAAAAACATTTTCGAATGCCCCACGGGCGTATTCAAATTACACAGCAGGAGACAAGAGAGGTTCCGATATGTTCTGCACTATGCACCCTCTCTGTAGGCTAGCGCTGCGGTATTTCGGCGGGGATGCATGTGTCGAAAAGTATTTTACATACTTAAGAATTCTTGGCAGGACTTCTTATTCGAAGGATGGAGCTATCATATGTACATACTATACATACATATGTTGTTCGGGGAGATCTGGTCAAGAAGGGGGTGGATTTTGATTTCGAGAGTTAGGTTGAAAGTTTTTCGGGCATGGAACTGTTTAGAATTTATTTCGGAAAGTTTTCAGGAAAATTGTGTTTTGTTTTGATCACAGTTTAAACAATTCTGGAAGATTTTGTAATAGAATAGTTGTTCTGCCTTTACTGTTTAGAAACTTTTTAAGATACTGTATAAACTTGTACCTTTGATATGTTCATCTTTTAATATTCTGTAGTACCTGTGCTTCATGAATACTTCATTGATGTTATTTGTATGGACTACAGCCTTCAGAGTTTTGGAAACAATGTCAACAGTCTACTACACTCTTAGTAATAATCAATGGCGCAACATCCCAAAATCGGGCCTAGGCCTTGAGGTAATACTAGAGTTACTTCGTTACGAAACCAACGAAACACTAGGAGGTGAAGTGGTCAGCCACACGCTTGTCCGTGATTGTTACCCCGATTTTAGCTCAGGTACTCATTTATAGCTTAATGAACTGGTTGTCCGGCACCCAATCCCTTTCTTGAAAATTATTTGTCGCCAAGCAGATTCGAACCAGGTGCACCGAAGGCAAGTGCTCTAGCCACTAAGCCACCCAGACACCCAGAGCCGAGACTACTACGGTAAATCTAAGTTACTTCCTTGAATTCTGCTTCACTTATTCCTCAAGTAATTAAAACCACCATGTCAGTATCGTAGCCAACATCCTCTCCCATTAAATTCACACTGCTAAAGATGTCCCAGTAGGTGCTTAATTAGAGGACCGGAACTCTGGATAACTTGTTTATGCAATTTGTACAATTGTCTGTGCAGAAGCAAAAATGAAGCAGAGTCACATTAAATTTTTCAACCGGGAATTGGGGATACTCCACTTCTGGGAGCCCCCAACTTCTCAGCAACGCCACTGTGTCTACCAAGTGCAGAAAAAATAAGATCCGTCGATCCGGAATTTTGCTTCACTTCACGTATCAAAAACTTTATTTGCAGAATGCGTTACTGAAGGTAGTGAAATAAAACCGCACAAACTTTCAATTATGCAACTAGTACTAGTTGCCTCTGATTTTTAAAAGACTTTTGTATGGCGTCTATATTAATAATCCAGGGTAGTCATAAGTGCAACATTTTGCATAGATAGGTAAAACTGTGGTCTGGAAGGTGAAGTTGTGTGATGAGTATTTCTGCAATCTAGGATAAAGGACAAAAAATTCAGTCGACTTACAGATTGAGATACTATTGTTAATTTCAAGACTAGACACCTGTCTAGAGATCGCGAAAATGTGTTGAATTTAGTACAATTTCTTCATTTTCCAACAAAAAAATTGACTTGTCTGTATTTACACTGAAACCTACTTATAGAAATCTAACATGCATTAACGAAGGTTATACTTTTAGAATTATTCATTAAAATAGCCAAAGTGCGCTTGCAATAACATCTTGAAAAAAAAAAATTTAAAAAACTTTTTGTTGACAAAAAAATCAAATATGTTTAGGTCTGTCGAGCCAGACGAGTACCCGCGTCCTATGGAAACTAAAAGAAGCAAGCAAGTTTTTTTTACAGTGAACTTGATTTATAACATTTGTTAGGAAAATCACAGTTTTTCTAGTTTTATTATTATATCTGTTATTTTTCAGATTGGTGAAATACTGGTGGGTGCAAGCACTCCTTCTTTCTCCACTTCAAGGGCGCCCTTGTAAGCAATTCATTCATTTTCTTTCTAATTTTCGAACGCTTGAAATATGAAAGGTGTTGTACCTATAACCTTTTTTTTTTTCAAGCGTTTGAAAATTATTGTTCAAATTTCATAAGCTATTCAATAATGAACTTTGTGTGGTAGGTACTCAAAGTTGACGGAAGAACACCAAACCTTTACGGGACGAAATTTTACGTTATTATTTATAATACAGTATTGTTATTAATTTTCAAAAAAAAAATTTGCAGCCCTCAAAAATTTTTTGTGTACATTTCATGACTAGTAGACACGAAAAAAGCAATAAAAATTTTCACTCCGTCTGTCCGCCGTACGCAGTACGTCGACCGCCAAAATCCTTTGAAGGCTCGTAACTCTCAAACCAGTGGAGCTATTCAATTAAATTTTTTTCTAGGAATAGACTGGGTAGACCCCTTGGATTGACATTATTTTCAGGGGTGGGGTGTGAGGGGGAAGGTGAGGGTGTGAGGGGGAAGGTGGGGGAAGCGTTTTAGACGAAAAACTTTGGTTTCTAGATCTCAGCAACCGCTTATGTTAGGAGACTGAAACTTGGAATTTCTATAGAGCTTTGATAGTGGACCCATTTGCAAAAAAAATGATGATATGGGTGAAGGGGTGTGGGAGTGAAGGGGGTGCAATGCGTCCGAAACGCGAGATCGACACATTCTAGAATCCATATCTCCTAAACCGTTAATAGCAAGCAATTTAAACTTAACAAATATCTTTTATGTTACTAGTTTTTCATGGTCATGCTACCATTGAAGCTATTAAATGTTAAGAGTTTGTTGTTCTTTCCAGTGTCAGTGGAGTGAAGCTCCAATACGAAATCCCCGACTGTTGATTGACCGTAGTACTTGACGAATTTTTGGAAAGAACTTTCACTGGAGAGGCCAGTTTATCATAAGATTTTGTGTTGGACTAGGTCCGAAGGAGCTGTTTCGTCATCGGAATGCAGAAGACTCTTCAGAGGGTGTATTCTAGCCAACTTCCGAAACACCCTGACAGCTGGTGGAATTGCTGAGGCAAATTCTATATAGCCACATCGTAATCCAAGTTCATTTCCACGAATAATGTAATCGGGAACTCGCCGGACATCTACCTTATACTAAAGGCGGGACGTATATGGCTATGAAATGGTTGTAACCTTGGATAACCATATGGCTATGAATCTTGAAAATCTGTTGTTAAGTCCGGGGCCCAGTGGGTCCAACGCAAAACTTATTTTTACCAATACTTTTATGTTACTAGTTTTTCATGGTCATGCTACCATTGAAGCTATTAAATGTTAAGAGTTTGTTGTTCTTTCCAGTGTCAGTGGAGTGAAGCTCCAATACGAAATCCCCGACTGTTGATTGACCGTAGTACTTGACGAATTTTTGGAAAGAACTTTCACTGGAGAGGCCAGTTTATCATAAGATTTTGTGTTGGACTAGGTCCGAAGGAGCTGTTTCGTCATCGGAATGCAGAAGACTCTTCAGAGGGTGTATTCTAGCCAACTTCCGAAACACCCTGACAGCTGGTGGAATTGCTGAGGCAAATTCTATATAGCCACATCGTAATCCAAGTTCATTTCCACGAATAATGTAATCGGGAACTCGCCGGACATCTACCTTATACTAAAGGCGGGACGTATATGGCTATGAAATGGTTGTAACCTTGGATAACCATATGGCTATGAATCTTGAAAATCTGTTGTTAAGTCCGGGGCCCAGTGGGTCCAACGCAAAACTTATTTTTACCAATACTTTTATGTTACTAGTTTTTCATGGTCATGCTACCATTGAAGCTATTAAATGTTAAGAGTTTGTTGTTCTTTCCAGTGTCAGTGGAGTGAAGCTCCAATACGAAATCCCCGACTGTTGATTGACCGTAGTACTTGACGAATTTTTGGAAAGAACTTTCACTGGAGAGGCCAGTTTATCATAAGATTTTGTGTTGGACTAGGTCCGAAGGAGCTGTTTCGTCATCGGAATGCAGAAGACTCTTCAGAGGGTGTATTCTAGCCAACTTCCGAAACACCCTGACAGCTGGTGGAATTGCTGAGGCAAATTCTATATAGCCACATCGTAATCCAAGTTCATTTCCACGAATAATGTAATCGGGAACTCGCCGGACATCTACCTTATACTAAAGGCGGGACGTATATGGCTATGAAATGGTTGTAACCTTGGATAACCATATGGCTATGAATCTTGAAAATCTGTTGTTAAGTCCGGGGCCCAGTGGGTCCAACGCAAAACTTATTTTTACCAATACTTTTATGTTACTAGTTTTTCATGGTCATGCTACCATTGAAGCTATTAAATGTTAAGAGTTTGTTGTTCTTTCCAGTGTCAGTGGAGTGAAGCTCCAATACGAAATCCCCGACTGTTGATTGACCGTAGTACTTGACGAATTTTTGGAAAGAACTTTCACTGGAGAGGCCAGTTTATCATAAGATTTTGTGTTGGACTAGGTCCGAAGGAGCTGTTTCGTCATCGGAATGCAGAAGACTCTTCAGAGGGTGTATTCTAGCCAACTTCCGAAACACCCTGACAGCTGGTGGAATTGCTGAGGCAAATTCTATATAGCCACATCGTAATCCAAGTTCATTTCCACGAATAATGTAATCGGGAACTCGCCGGACATCTACCTTATACTAAAGGCGGGACGTATATGGCTATGAAATGGTTGTAACCTTGGATAACCATATGGCTATGAATCTTGAAAATCTGTTGTTAAGTCCGGGGCCCAGTGGGTCCAACGCAAAACTTATTTTTACCAATACTTTTATGTTACTAGTTTTTCATGGTCATGCTACCATTGAAGCTATTAAATGTTAAGAGTTTGTTGTTCTTTCCAGTGTCAGTGGAGTGAAGCTCCAATACGAAATCCCCGACTGTTGATTGACCGTAGTACTTGACGAATTTTTGGAAAGAACTTTCACTGGAGAGGCCAGTTTATCACAAGATTTTGTGTTGGACTAGGTCCGAAGGAGCTGTTTCGTCATCGGAATGCAGAAGACTCTTCAGAGGGTGTATTCTAGCCAACTTCCGAAACACCCTGACAGCTGGTGGAATTGCTGAGGCAAATTCTATATAGCCACATCGTAATCCAAGTTCATTTCCACGAATAATGTAATCGGGAACTCGCCGGACATCTACCTTATACTAAAGGCGGGACGTATATGGCTATGAAATGGTTGTAACCTTGGATAACCATATGGCTATGAATCTTGAAAATCTGTTGTTAAGTCCGGGGCCCAGTGGGTCCAACGCAAAACTTATTTTTACCAATACTTTTATGTTACTAGTTTTTCATGGTCATGCTACCATTGAAGCTATTAAATGTTAAGAGTTTGTTGTTCTTTCCAGTGTCAGTGGAGTGAAGCTCCAATACGAAATCCCCGACTGTTGATTGACCGTAGTACTTGACGAATTTTTGGAAAGAACTTTCACTGGAGAGGCCAGTTTATCATAAGATTTTGTGTTGGACTAGGTCCGAAGGAGCTGTTTCGTCATCGGAATGCAGAAGACTCTTCAGAGGGTGTATTCTAGCCAACTTCCGAAACACCCTGACAGCTGGTGGAATTGCTGAGGCAAATTCTATATAGCCACATCGTAATCCAAGTTCATTTCCACGAATAATGTAATCGGGAACTCGCCGGACATCTACCTTATACTAAAGGCGGGACGTATATGGCTATGAAATGGTTGTAACCTTGGATAACCATATGGCTATGAATCTTGAAAATCTGTTGTTAAGTCCGGGGCCCAGTGGGTCCAACGCAAAACTTATTTTTACCAATACTTTTATGTTACTAGTTTTTCATGGTCATGCTACCATTGAAGCTATTAAATGTTAAGAGTTTGTTGTTCTTTCCAGTGTCAGTGGAGTGAAGCTCCAATACGAAATCCCCGACTGTTGATTGACCGTAGTACTTGACGAATTTTTGGAAAGAACTTTCACTGGAGAGGCCAGTTTATCATAAGATTTTGTGTTGGACTAGGTCCGAAGGAGCTGTTTCGTCATCGGAATGCAGAAGACTCTTCAGAGGGTGTATTCTAGCCAACTTCCGAAACACCCTGACAGCTGGTGGAATTGCTGAGGCAAATTCTATATAGCCACATCGTAATCCAAGTTCATTTCCACGAATAATGTAATCGGGAACTCGCCGGACATCTACCTTATACTAAAGGCGGGACGTATATGGCTATGAAATGGTTGTAACCTTGGATAACCATATGGCTATGAATCTTGAAAATCTGTTGTTAAGTCCGGGGCCCAGTGGGTCCAACGCAAAACTTATTTTTACCAATACTTTTATGTTACTAGTTTTTCATGGTCATGCTACCATTGAAGCTATTAAATGTTAAGAGTTTGTTGTTCTTTCCAGTGTCAGTGGAGTGAAGCTCCAATACGAAATCCCCGACTGTTGATTGACCGTAGTACTTGACGAATTTTTGGAAAGAACTTTCACTGGAGAGGCCAGTTTATCATAAGATTTTGTGTTGGACTAGGTCCGAAGGAGCTGTTTCGTCATCGGAATGCAGAAGACTCTTCAGAGGGTGTATTCTAGCCAACTTCCGAAACACCCTGACAGCTGGTGGAATTGCTGAGGCAAATTCTATATAGCCCCATCGTAATCCAAAAATTCGTCAAGTACTACGGTCAATCAACAGTCGGGGATTTCGTATTGGAGCTTCACTCCACTGACACTGGAAAGAACAACAAACTCTTAACATTTAACAAATATCTGTAGTTATACTAGGAGAGTAGATTGAAACAAAATTTTTGGGTGGGGTAGTGACGTACGGGGGTGGGGGTTGAAATACTTAACATTACGATATCTCCCAAACCAGAGGCACCAGAAAAACAAAATTCGGTTTGGATATAAAACTTGATAAATTAAGATTTTTCAAAGTAAAATCTTTGAAGGAGGCGGGGCAGTACGTAAGTGGAGGGAATACGAACTTTTCAAAAATAACACGTTTCATATCTCAATAACAGAGTAAGGTGGATGCTTCAAATTTTTACCAGAAGTAGGCCTAATAGAACCCTAGTAGGGAAAAAGTTTGGTGGTGTAGGTGTAGAGGGTGAGGGTGGGGAAGGGTGAGAAAGAAAAAATTTCGATGCTTATATCTTAAGAATCTATAATGATAGGAAGTTGAAACTTGGTATTTAGATAGAGCTATAGTAGTGGCATGGTGGAAAAATACATTTATTTTTAGGGGTAGTATGGTATGGTGGTGTGGTATGTTTTTCCTAACCTTAGAACGGCTTATGCTAGGAAGTTGAGACTCGGTACGTATATGTAAATTAACTAGAAAAGTAATTCCGATAAAAAAAAATTTGCATATTCATTGGCGTTCAGAAGGGCAAAAAAAAAAATATCAGTTTATATAAAATGCATATATTTTTACGATTTTCGTCATATCTACTAGGTCTTTCGAAATATTGAATTCATCAATTTTTAAGTACTGCAACTAAGTTTTTTTTTCTAATAAAACTGGAAGATATTTTTAGAGGTTGGGTTCCGGCTACCAGTAGCACCTACGTGCTAAATATTCGCCCATATAACTCGATGTGATAAAACTCCCAATTAAGGAGTCTTAGCGAATATATTTCTCTTTTTAAAATGTTCTAACCTCTAACCTGTTACACCTTTCGCTTAAGTTTCATGGAAAGGGTTCGTCTATTGAATCACTTAGTTAGTGCCCACAGAATTCCAAGCTAAAGGACAAAAACCCTTGCGGGTAGAACTTTTTTTCTTTCAAAAAAAGGTTATATTACCAAATATTGTTTGCAGAAGGGAGTAAACGATTTTTCTATCCGTAGGGCCGTCGATCTTTTTTGTGTTTTTCTACGCCTTAGATCAACAAACAGAACACTTGTAAAATCCAATCTAGAGCTGAAGGGGGCAACAGAAATCCTCTAATTTTTTGAAATTTCCAATCAAGTGACTCCAGCTTCACGAACCATACCATACCGAGCCTCCATTTATTTGTATTAAATTTTCAATAACTTTTGGATGGTGACCGCACGATGGACTGACTTCTATTTCTTAAAGTATTTTACCTGCCTAAAAACCAAATGGAAACGTTCAGAAGTTAAAACCAGATATGTTGAATCATTTCTAGGGGTTATTTTGCTCATTTCAAGGGGTTATTTTGCTCAATATCGAACTTAACTTAACAACGTCTACCTCAAAAAAATTGTTAAAAAATCATGAATTTCTATCTCAAAGATTTCTTCATTTACAGCGCGTTTTTGAGGATGGGAATCAATTTTTGTTAAAAACTTTTCAATAGAGTTACATGCACACATAGAGCTAGTGCTAGAGACGACAGCCACCGGTTTTGAACAAAGCTCTTTCAAGCCAAAAACACAGTGAAAAGTGAGACAAAACAGGTTCGTTATATCAAATTTATGTTGTTTTAGCGTGTGAGTGTGTGAGGCAAAACAGGAGCCTTATGTAAATTTGTTTTTGTTTTGCATGCAAGTGATTGCGACGACGTCCGCCTTCAACTGAATTCGCTGCTTGTCATCTTCTTTATATATATCTTCTGTATATACATATATCTATGCTTGCAAACCATCAAAATTGATGTATCCCAAATTTAAAACTGTTTGTTTAAACTGCTTTTTAAAAATTTTCGTAGCTCTCATACAAAAGTCATTAAAGAACGTGTACACGAATATTACTCAATAGCTTCAGATTAATTGAATTTCCAAATACAGATAAAGGTGAAAAAATGTACAGGTACAATTCGAAAAATCTTGTTAGGCTTTTTTCATTGAATTTATTGAATTCACTTTAGGTAAGGTTGTTAAGCCAGTAATTGAAATTTACACTAGAATTAGTTTAGAATTTTTTTCAAAATCACAATATTGAATAAAATCCTTCACTTCTTCGGGTAGCTTACTTTCAAGAGTCATTAAAAAATTCGTTCTCAAACATTAGCGAATAAAAAGAAATGGGTGCAAGTCAAAGATTTTAAATTCTGTACACATATCTATTTTATTTAGGGTTGCGGGAACGAAATTAAATTCGAAATATACGAGTATCACCGGTTGTGTCGATGAAACAATTAACTTCCCAAGTAACTTCCTAGTTAATTTTTGACGGTGAATTGGCCGGTCTTTCGAGACTAATGCAAACCATATCCCAAAGAAATATTTGAACATGACGACAATATCTTCAATTTAAAAATGTTCATCATTTTTCTTTATTATTCGAAAAAAAAGTAGAGTACCCAAATTCCAGCTTACAAGTACAGAAAGTCCTTGCTTTAAAATTTTCTCATTCGTAAATTTTTCCCATCTAAACCGGGTGAAACATCCGTTGAGTTGCTTGGGGGCGTTCATCACTCTTGTTCACGTTTCCTTCTAGAAATAGCCTAAGAATACCATCCCCAGGCTCCAAATTGAATACAGGAATTTTCGGTGCTGGCAAAAAGACAATCCTAAAAAAAGGATATACGGTTCCAGTCTAGGTTAAGGTTAAATTAGATTTCACTTCGACGGTCTGCTAAAATATTTACAACGGAGTACGAGTAGTAGTAGTTGAACCGAGTGATGATAGGGTAGTTCTGTAGACAGTCGGAAAAGAAGGAAAACCCTTTAATAACTTGGTTGCACTTTGTAAATCTTCTTCTTTGCTTTCGCGGCAAACTTTACAAAGTTGTAATCTCATCTTTTAATTACCCGCTGCAAGAGATTTCGCTCATTTCAACAAAATTTCCCTTGAATTTTCTTCTGCCTTTTTTCTCTGCCCTGGTTTTTCTTTTTCCACCTCGCCGAATGAATCCTTTCGACTAAGATGTTGCGAGGGTGAAAACGGAGAAAGGCAAGAGATAAGACATGCAGGGAAAGGCGTTAATTAAAATTCCTCGGTGGGAGTAAATTTATAACCGGAGCAATGTAAAAAGTTCATTTACACGATTTTAATTTTGCGATAAAGTTGTTCAGTAAAGTTTTCTCGACGTGTTTCTTCGTTTCGGAGGGTAGTCAAGTGTTTTCTATGTTGATGCTTTCTTTTTTCATACAGCAGTAAAAGAAAAACGCTGGGAAACCGGCCAACATTATCTTGAACCGGTCAGCAAGTAAGTCGTATATTGAAGTTTCTTAAAGGAGTTTTAATTCGGATTTAAAATCAGAACTTTTCTGAAGTACATAAAGTCAGTTGGAGATAGAAGGGAGAACGTCAACTGCAAGATGTTGGGTTTACTTTTAAATCAATTTGTTTTTCGTCTTGATCTAATTACGTAATAAATTTTTCTGAAAGAAGTTGCGGAAAGAACACAACTTTCAACGAATCGAATCTGAAACTTTACTTTTTCGTATTAAACTTGTTGAGAATTCTGAACCGTTTCCCATGATACTAATAGTTTGCTGGATTCTTGGGGCAGTAACTATGTACTTAATTTAATATTCTTACTGGTAAATTGTTGATTTAGAAGTCGAAATCAACATCAATCCCTGGGTTGTTTTTATATGTCTTCATATGTGTTCAGTGTTTAGTTTGAGGAAGGGGCGCAGCGTTGAGTCACCGCGACTTCACTATAGTCACCAAAAGAGCAATCCCTTCGGAGTCAGATAGGTTACTAATCATTCCCAACACAACCCAGTTGTACGCAGTTGAAGAATAAATGTTACACTCTTGCGAGACCAAGATCCATCTGATTGGTTGATTATATGGTGGAGATAGAGGTGCGCCTAAGGCGTTCAGTGTAAATCCACCATCAAGGTTTGACTTAAGGGTGAGTGTAAGTCAATCGTAATTAACGGCTTCGATGACAGGCTTCGATGACAAACTTGTTTATAGTTCAACATTCAACACTTTTACACACACACTCCCCCGCATATGCAGAAAAGCTCTCGAATCAACGCATGCAGTATATATCCACGGTAGAGTTTGCAGCCAAACACAGTTCATACTGCGATGAAGCGAGACGACAATCACTATCGAGGAGTGATCCAATAGCCAGGCTGCGATGCCAGCAGTGCGATTATTGAATTTGAATAACACTATATTTTTTATTTCTTCAAAAAAGTGATCATTGACGAATGTCGCTGAAAGCACTACATATTATAGAGATACAACATTTTAAAGAGTTCAGACTCAGAAATAGTTGAAGTCGTGTGCATCCCATACTCTGAACTTGCTTCCCTTCCTTCCCTTCCTTCCCTTCCTTCCCTTCCTTCCCTTCCTTCCCTTCCTTCCCTTCCTTCCCTTCCTTCCCTTCCTTCCCTTCCTTCCCTTCCTTCCCTTCCTTCCCTTCCTTCCCTTCCTTCCCTTCCTTCCCTTCCTTCCCTTCCTTCCCTTCCTTCCCTTCCTTCCCTTCCTTCCCTTCCTTCCCTTCCTTCCCTTCCTTCCCTTCCTTCCCTTCCTTCCCTTCCTTCCCTTCCTTCCCTTCCTTCCCTTCCTTCCCTTCCTTCCCTTCCTTCCCGTCCTTTCGAGTCCCGTAAGTTTTCCACTTTCGTTTGATAAAAATATTTTCGTAAATTTAAAGTAGATAGATTGTGGTGTCAGGATGTATTCCGTTTCTTCCCGTTGTTTCCCCACTACTTCGGTTTTATTCCTTTACGTTCGAGTCGGATTCACTTTGAATCGAACATTTCTTGCTATTTTCCGCTCCGACAAATAATCCTCCATTCACTTGGCTGAGTTTACTGCATTTAGTTGCTGTCTTAGCACACTCAATCGATTCCGAACGAGTTACTGTCAAAGGAAAAAAAATCCCACTAATGCTTAGCTACTGTAGCGAGAAAACCTCGTATCTCGCCCGGTTACTAAAGGATCGAGAAAATCGCATTTTCATGGAATTTTCACCGAACCGAAGGCGCCATGGTATACGCTTCGAAAGCCTTTGTTAGCACATCATTTGACTGATATATCAGACAACTGATTAATTCGTATAAGGATTTTATTCGATTAGGGAAAACGAGAGCTGATTGAATTCGGTGAGGAACATGGGTTTTCTCTTTATCATTTTCTCAAGATTTAAATTCTTCAATTGTTTAGCTGAAACTATTTGAAGAAAATCCAAATTTTTCAACTAAATCTCCACCCACGTAAGAAACTTTTTTTCTAGAGTTTCAACTGTCTACCACATTCTACTCCTTTCCATCAATTTAGAACTTGAATTCCGATAAATCGTCTAATTAATTTTTAATTGATTGCTAAGAAAGCCAATGGAAGTAAGCTTCAATTCGTGAAAATATTTTTCTTACATTTCCTGGAAATTATTCTTAGGCAATTGAAAAAAATTAAGTCAATATTCCATCAGATCTGAAAGATATATCGACTCACTTTTCTTTAACTGGAGAACATTTTTGAGTACTGCTTTGCAGCACTAAACATGAACAACATGAATAAGTTACAAATATCAGAATCAAATCCGTCAAACTCAAGGGATATTTATTTTCAGTACTGAATATGGTGGGAAATCTTTTTCTGTTTTGTAATTTTTTTTATCAGTACCGTGCTGGAACTGTATCAGCAAGTTGAAGTACTAAACATGAATTACATGATTTAATTTTCGAAAAATATCAGAAAACTCAATGGAAATCTATTGTCAGTATTGAATATCAATACTGTACCGAAATTATTGCAGAAAAAAACAGCTCTGATAGAATTCGGTAAATTAGTAGTGAACTAACAAAAAAATGTCACATCAATTTTATCAATTATTTTTTAAACATTTATAATAATGTTTTCATGATTTTATACAATAGAACTCAATTAAATTGATTTTCAGTTTCCAGTTCCCTTGAATTTTTTTTTTCATTTTTCAAATGATTTAAACTATAAAAAATAAGCAAGCATAAGCATTTATTATTTTAAACTGTTATCTTTCACACGCAAATGAAAAATGTTTGAAACTTACATATATATATACATATATACGAATTACGAGAATCAGTACTGTTTCCATATTGCTGTGTATCCTTGATGTCTCCTTTTGTATATGGTTCCAAATTCAAATCTGCGAAATCTCGAACAGTATATCCAAAGTTGACACAGGTAGAGTTTAAGTACTATAGACTCAAAATTAAAAAAAAACGTGTTAAAAAATTAGTTAGTTAATAACAAAAGCTTTAAAGTAATTTCTTGCTACAATTGCCACTTCTTGATAGCAGAATTCATGCAGTGCTAAAAATTGTTTTGTCAGAGCTCTACACGATACATAGCTCGACGGCGAAATAAGTTCTGCAGGAATTCCGATGGAGTACCGATGTGTTAAACAGGCAGAGCTAGAACATCAAAAAATACTGAAAACTGTTTACTGAAAATTTAATACAGAAGGGTTTGTTCAGGTGTACCTTCTTTTTGGAATGTTCAATATTATATCATATTTTGAACTACATGCGGTGTGCAGGAAATGCGAAATCCTTAAATTCCATAAATTTTCGTTATCTTTTTTTAATACAGACCAAAACTTCTAGATAACCAGATAAGCATTTTGATGCGGATAGGAATATTAAAAAAGTTACGCCTTAATCGAATTTTCGAATCCTTCTGCCTTTAGTTCGGATTAAATTTCAACTCGCAAATGTCATAGGCTGTGTCGAGAACTTCTGGATAATAAATTTTCGTCCAAAAATCAACTATTAACCCAGAGCTGCATGCTTCAATGGTGACTTTAATGAGTTTTCCTCTTTTATAATTAGGAAAAGTTGTTGTCCTCGTCCTTGGCCATCCTGCGGTCACTACAGTCTAGAAAGTTTTGTCCAAAATACGAATTTCAACCGGACAAAAGTCGATCCAAATAACTGAAATGTGCGCACATGAAATGAACTTTTCGACGCAAAATTGACTAGCAACATCCAGAAGTTGAATTATCAGTCCAATGTGTCTTAAAGTTTTTTGTTAGCTATTAGTTTGATTGCGGTCCTTGCTGCTAAACTGGATTTTTAAGAAAAAGTTTTAAAAAAACATCTCCTTCAGATGAAATGATGAGTAAGAGTTAAATGGCGAGGGTGAAAAAAGATCCGGTTAGCTGCATGAAATGCATTTTCAAAGAGCTTTTGCACTATTTTAATTTGAATTGCAAATTTAAGGGTTTTTTTCTGCGAATTCTTGCTGTATATTCTGGGATCTTTGGCAGTTTTCACAATGGTGGAATGAAAAAGGAGCTGGACAGTTTCCATATTCTACAGAGTTCTTTGGAAGTAAGTCGAGTATTAGTTGATACGACAGACCGTTGGATAACTTATTTTCCAATTGAATGGTCAAATGGGTTGGTGAAGAAAAAAAAGTGTTTGGTCGGAATTAATTGGAAAAATCTGGAAGAATTTGTTTAGTTTAATGACAATTTTTTTAAAAAAAAATTAGATTGGTGATTACAGTTTTCATTCTTCTCTGGAGGAAAAAGTTAATAATCAATTAATTTAAAATTAAAAGAAATATAGTTTCATCTTCTTCATCTATAAGTTTTTTTTAAAATATCATCAGTCAATCATTTGTTTCGAAAATGACAAAACAACGACTTCCAATTGGCCACAATGCACTAGTCAATAAGAAAGGTGTGGAAAGCCCTGTAAAGTTTACCATTCTTTTTTAACACTTTTCCCCTTTATGGTCGCTCTTAACTTTTTCAAATATTCCACATTCACTACCGAATATGCGAGAAAGCTCCCGACTCGACACATGCAGTATAAAACCGAATCTCAAAGCTTCAATGTAAAGCATAAAGCGAGACGACGTTCAGTTTAATGAGAAAAGATTTGGATCAGTAACTGCGATCGAGAAGTGATCGAGTAGTACATGAAATCGGGCAGCGTTGCCAGTAGTGCGATTATTGGATGCGAATATGCCTAAGTATTAGTACCCTTGCCAATCTTATGGTGGCAACTTTCATGTATCGTCACTTGCCAAATGTTTGTAAGTGAAGTTTCCAATTCAATCGTTTTCGAATCGAATCCTACAAACCCGTCGATTCGAAAATGATTCAACAGTGAAACATTTAGAGAACGTTTCACAGACGAAGGAGAGTGGAGGTTGTAGGATTAGGGATGGAGGATGGATAATGAAGGATGAATCATGGAAGATAGAGGATTGGGGATGGAGGATGGATGATGATGGATGAATCATGGAGGATGGAGGATTGAGGATGGAGGACGGATGATGAAGGTCGAATGATGGAGGACGGAGGATGGGGTATGGAGAATGGAGGACAGATGATGGGGTATGGAGAATGGAGGACTGAAGATTGAGGGTGAAGGTTGGAGAGTGGATGATGGTGAATGGAGGATGTAGGGTGGAGAATGGACGATGGAGAGGGGAGACTGGAGATTGGGGCATGACGAATGAAGGATTTAGGAGGATGGTGGTGGGATTGAGAATTCAGAATTGAAGATATAAGATTGAGGATAGAGAATACAACACAAAGTATAGAGGAATGACGACCATAGGAACAGTTTTCTACAAATCATGCTTCAGCGTCTACGGAAAATGCTAATAGAGAAATAAGCGTTTTGCATGAATTTGATCTAGAGCAAAATAAAAACGTAACACGAACAAATAATACTTCGGCTGGTATATGAGAACTTGCAAAATATTTAAACGGAAAACTTTTAAATAGAAAAAAAAATCCATTGCAGTGGTGAACTGAACGGAGAAAAATACACCCTCACCTTTACGAGTATATTTTGAAGAGGTTTATATCGTTGCCACTTCTGTGCCCTGTGGGCGTTTTTTCCAAGGAACAGGAAAATATCCGTTTTTTTATAATCTGACGATTTTCTTCTCATTTCTTAATACCAGAAAGTTAATTACCGGGAATTGAAGATCATTAATTTATGCCAGTACTCAGAAATTTATTTCTTCTGATTCCGTCATGGAGCAATAGCTACATATATAATTTGTTTGCTCAAAATATTGTCGTGGTCGTACCTAATATCCGTATTGAATTATTATACACTGCAATCGTTTACTAATGTTGTGTAGTACAATAGCGTTTCCAGAACTGAGGTGAAATTTTTGGTCATCACAATCTACGAACCTTTTTTATTGCTCATCACATTTACCGGAATCATGACTCAACTCACGCGAACTAGTGATCTAAAAGAACGAACTAGTTTGCGAGGGATCGGGATCTAGTTCGTTCGCGATCACTTTGGTGAAATGAGCAAGCCCAATTAACAGCATTAGATAGAAGGACATTTATGAAAATCGAAAAGGATTTATTCAAGATGACACAGCCTTAAGGGATACCATCACTTATTTCAAATCACCATTTCAACTTGTAATAGCTCAAAAATCTCTTAGACCAATGAGCATCATGCCACACTCTATCAAACGCTTTTGAAACTTGAAGAGTTGCCAACTGTGATTCACTATATGTTCTGGTAAATTTCTTCAGCCAAGACTTCTAATTTAACAATCTGACAATTCTAAGGTTTTGTCCAATTTCAGAAGTGATATTCAATGGTTCCAACTCTTCTTCATCTTCTTAAGGTGGAATTACAGTGAAAACGATGCGCGCTTCGCATGTATCTCGTAGAGTGCGATAACTATGGTATATCCCCCGAGTTTTTTACAAACTGAGCAAAGGATTTGTTCAGCTGCATTTTTCCAGGTCAGGTTAAGTTAGGTCCTCTGAAGCGATAATTTTTTCAACAATCTTCAGTTTTTTTACGGAACTAAGCTGATTACCTAAAGCGAAGATGCCATGAAAGCTGATTTTTTTATATTTAAATTATTCCACCTCTCATTATAGCCGTCAGCAATCCCGAGGGTTATGTAACCCTCGTATCACCCGTATAACAGTGTTGAGATTTTCGCCAACCCGCTTTAGTATTCATCACATACCCCCGACTCTGAAATTTTAGCACCGCATTTATCATAATCTCAGACACGACCATAGGGGGATGGATAGCTCCACTAATTCCCTGGGATTATAACCTGGACGAGATGGGGCTTATCTGCTGACATGTCGGAAGTCAAATGCCTCAGTTGGTTTCTCGGGGTCTGGAGCAATTCTGGTCGCCGTGGGTCACAATCGTCCCGACAAGAGAATTTTAATTCGGCCTAGATATCTGCGACACGTCTTTCACGCTATCCTCTACAATACACACGTATGTGAACATGACGAAGACCTGGTTTGGTGCGAAACCGAGGCATACATCCGGAATTCCCAATACATCCTGGAACGCTGATAAGACGTCGTCATATTACTACCTTCGGTCGGTACGTGAGCGGTTTACATAAAAGCCATCTCGAATCAGATGATTCAGAAAAACCGCTTAAACGAAGGCTTAACTATTCACAGGACGCGTCTCTCCACTGTGAACCGAAGATTGAAAGACCTGCAGGATCTTGGGAAATGATAAAAAAAAAAACTCTCCAGGATAAATGGATGTTTGGAGAAAAGAAATCCTTTCCATAGTTGGCGTGCAAGAAAACAACAAAATCGAGGAAAATCTCAAACTTCAGCTTTTCTTCACATAATGATTTCCCTCCGTGCTCGTTCTATTTCCTTCTTTAGAAAAGTGTTCAGAGCCTTCGAAGGATCTAAATGGCTTTGTTTGAGTGGTGGAAATGCGTTCAGTGTGTAAGCACCCGTAAATTATGCCCCGTTCGCAATGAATTGAACCAACACAATGTCATGTAGTTACCAACCAGTGACTACCGGAATACACTTAATGCGAAATCCCTACGAATCACACCCACCTAACAACCCTTCTTCTCTACGCATATTGTGATGTATCGTACGAATAACACTCGGCAGATATGAAGTGAGAATTGCAAGGCTCCTCAGCCGGGATATAGGCAAGATGAAGGACACAGAACTGATGGATCGGAATATTTTACCTTCAGGGTGTTTGGACTTCTTAATGGTACTTGAGTGGATAGTACATTTCAAGATATTCCAGAGATTATTCATGGGGGTGTATTTTGTGTGATTCGGAAAGAAATTAGGGAAGTGAGACGTGAGACTTGAGGTACGTAGTGCAGAAGAATCTCTGGGCATCAAGCGATTATCGGAAATGAGTTGTGAGATGTAAGTGTTGTTTCCCGTGATTGTTCGGTGATTCTGACAAGGATTCCACATCACCTGTAGATTGGCATTGACTATCAAACTTGTTACTTTACCGAAAAATTAGTATTCAATTAGGAGTAGTATTGTGGTAGATTTTAGAAACATTTCTCACTTAGAAACATTAATTTTTTTATTATAGGTAAAGTGTGAAAGGATCCCGAAAGAGCGCTTTAACTGCCGTACGGCCCAGAATATGTCAGAACCTGAAAATTACCCAAATATCACGTTCATCTGTGTACATAAGGTTGGTCAAACTCCAACCGAAAGATCCGCGGTGACTAATGATTCATCGAGATGAAGGTAGGTGCGTCTATTAGAGGTAGCGTTGTTTCTACTATTACGCGAACGACTCTTCGATAAAATCCCTGATCGTATTTTGGACAATTTGGTCGTCCCTTAGGCTAATCTCCTTTAAAGCTTCTTAACTAAGAGAGAGGTTGATAGCCCAACCCCAGACGAGGACAGGTGAGTGGGTATGAATTAATAATTGAGAATGTGGGTATTTTGAGAACTGTTATTGATAAAAGGTAAGGAAAATTGGGTATCAAAAAAGGTACAACTTCTGGCTTGATACACTAGCACACTCAGCCTAAGCTAACGAGACTGTCAGTAGCGATCGTGAGTTAGAACCCCTCAGTAATAAATAAGTAACTAAATTTCACTTTTTTTTAATAGTATCTATTATCAGCGAAAATTTGCTACCATGAAATTTTGTATTTTCACGTTTTTATGACTAGTAAATCCCAAGAAAGCAAACAAAAAATGTCCGTTGGCGGGATTCAATGTCACGCCATTACTGCTTCATAAATCCTAGCGAACAACCAAAAATTCCACCAAGTGGTTAAAATATTCGGTGATCTTCAGTGTTACCTGCCTTTAGTATAAGGAAACGATGGCAAGAAATTTCTCTTTATTATAATTTAGGATAATGAAATTGGTTTCAACATCGTCTATATGGAATATTCCTAAGCAATACCACCAGCAGTTATAGTATTTCGGATAGTAGGCATGATACACCCTCTGACGAGTTTATTCCATCCAATGACGAAACAGCTTCTTCGAACCCAGTCCAACACAGTCTTATGAAAACTGGCCTATCCAGTAAAGGTTTTCCAATTTTCATGTGTTCAAGGGCAGCGATTTATTCCACTGACGCCGGAAAACAAAAAAACATTTAATCAAATTTGCTTCTATGGTAGCTAACTATGAAAATTTATTAATAAAAAAATGTCCGTCTGTCCGTCGCTGCAAGTCTAACATGAATTCGATATAGATAAATTCTTCTTCGATGGCATGACGGCATATTATATGAATGTATATTGTTACATGTACCCTGAGAACCTACAATGACATTCGATTTCAGTCTCCCAACATCCAAGGGGTGAAATATTGAATTCTTCTTGAATAATCTTCTTCTCAAATATTCTCAAGCCTTTCGAAAATTCCACCTACACCACCGAATCTTCGGGAAAGATTCCGACTCAATACATGAATTATATAAGCATGATAGAGTTTTCAGCAAAACATAGTTCAAGCGTGTGACCGTGTGGATTGGTATCAACGATCGAACAGTGATCAAGTAGTATACAAAATCTCGCGGCATTGCCAGTGGTGCTATGATTTAAATGCGAATGATAACCCATCGTATAATAACTCACTGTTATTTCTATTGGTTTTAAACAAAGTAGCAACAGTACTTTTTCTATTTAGTGAGAGATTCAATTGTAAATGGAATGGTTTGCACGCCTGCTTCCAAATTGACATTTCTTTTCTGCAACGCAGACTGCATTATCAGCTTCTCAAACCAGCAGTTACCCGGTTGACATTAATTTCTCAGGATTTGACATAAACAGATGATATCTTTATAAATTAAAATCGTAGTGTGAAACAGAGCCATGACCAACTGGGACTTTTACTTAACTTTGTCGTTCTAATTTAGTTCACAGTCTCACGACTAGAGTGGCCTCTAATGCAAATTTTTCTCATGAAAAAACTCTCCAACTTACCATAAAACGACTAAAATGAAAATAATAATATCAAAACATTTTGGTTTTAACATGAAAAAATTCTTTATTATATTTTTTTTTTGTTTTTTATATTTATATCAATATCAATTTGATTCTTATCAGTTTTATTGTTATTTTTTCCGTCATTCTTAATTCTTCTATAGATGTATCAATATTTTATCTTTAACTTTATTATTTTTCAACAATAAAGTATTTTTAATTTCATTACATTACATTAAATTCTTTTTCATATATTATATATATATATTTATTTTCGTAATTTTAGCTAAATTTTACATATATATAATTTTTAATTATATATAATTTTCTGCTATCTGTCGTTCGGTAGTTAGTCATTATATTCATTTTTCATACATTCAGAGTTTATGCATAGTTTTTTTCTTTATTACTTTAGTTCTATCTTTTATTTATTTAGTTTTGTTCTTGTTTTCTTTTATCTTATAATCCATTTTTTGTCAGTTCATTATTTGATACTAATTATTTTTTTCTTTGTGTTTTTATTTTATAAACAAATAAAAAATTATTTTGATTCTCTATTAAAAAGTTTTTATATAGTGTGTCTGTGTTTATTTTTTTATTTAATTAAATAATTTTCATGTTTGGTCTCTGATATAATTTATTTTTGAATTTAATTTATTTGTTTCAATAACTTTTTTAGATTCCTTGTTTTTATTATTTTCAATAATTCTTTGAATTAATATTTGTCACGCAATCAACATCGATTTTATGATCTTTTTCTTAATAACATTCATTTTTAGGCTTCAATATTTACAAATGGTTTTTCGTTTAAATTTCACGCAACTTTCTTCCGTCTAATTTTGTATTATTTATAAAAATAAGGAATATAATCCACAATTCGTTTTAATTTTATACTAACCAGTTTTGTTGTTGTTTGTATCTAAAATTTATTCCCGATACCAACATGCAGCTGTTGTTCTTATTTATTTTTAAAGTGAAACTTCTTTAGCGGCGGTGAAATTTCAAGAACGTATCACGTTTTAGCACATTTCGTTACATGATAGAGAAGAAAGATATTATGTAGAGACAAAACTACCATACCATGCTGGGGACCTACCGGTTCTCGTCCGATCACCGAAGTCAAGCAGCATTGGGCGCGGTTAGTACTTAGATGGAGGACCGCTTGGGAACACAGCGTGTTGTTGGTATTTAAAAAAAAAAAAAAACATGAAACGAAACTCGATGAAACGAAAAAGCGACACTGCGAGAGAGTGGTATTCCCTTCTGACTACCCCCATAGAATTTGAAATACTACTCCTATCTCTTCCCCCTCTTCACCTATCCCTTTTTAAACCACTGATTTTCTTCACCCTTCTCTGACCCCTTACTTGTATTCTTACACCCCTTTCTCCTAACTTCAACCCTTCACCCTCCCACTGTATACCCCCTCTGTGTACCCTTATCATTCTACCCCTCACCTTACATATTGTTCCCTCTCATCTACTTTCTCTATCCCCCTACTCTCCATCCTTTTTTCTACTTCCTACCCCCTGCTACTACACATTGAAAAACTCAACAAATTTATTTGGAATACTTCTCCTATCTCTTCCCCCTCTTCACCTATCTCTTTTTAAACAACTGATTTCCCTCACCCCTCTCTTTACTTCAACCCTTCACCCCCTCCATTGTTTACCCCCCTCTGTGTACCGTTATCATTCTACCCCTCACCCTACGTATTGTTTCACCACATCTAATTTCTCTATCCCCCACGCCCACCCTCCTATCTACCCCCTACATCCTCCTACATAACATTGAAAAACTCAGAAAATGCAAATTTTGTATTATTGTATTTATTTTGAAATGCTCTCTCTCTGTCTCTCCCATTAAATCTCTCTTATTCTTTTTCTTTATTTTTCATGAAGTTTCACTTCTATCATGTGCACGGTGTTGCACACGCTGTTTTTTTAATAATCTTTTAATTTTAGAAGAGAAGGAGTTTAATCTATTAAGTTTAGGGTTTTGAAGGAATTCATTTCTTCTTTCCTATCTACAATATGTTTAACATTAATATCATTATTAATGTTAATAATTATTTTATACGAGACCAATAAGTTTAGTTAGTATTTCGTAATTATTATTTCTATATATATTCTGTGTGTTTTTGTCAATAATTCTTGTTTATTTTGTATAAAAACGAGGTCGTTGATTTTTTTCTTTAATTAAATTTATTACTTAAATTCCTTTTTTGCCCAGGTTAAGTATATTCAATTTTTTTAATAATAAACGTCGACAATTGTTGTGGATTTCTTTTAATCAGAACTTTTTAGCTGGTGTTGAAATTTTGTGGGAAGACCCATTGACAATATTGGAGTTGTATTGATTTAATATTGTATGATGAATGGGTTCATGGAGTTATAGCGATTGCAAATAAGAACTATACACTTGAGAGGAACTCAGCTTGTATGACATAACCAGTGAAAGTTTTTCACCTTTCATACACAAAATTGCTTAATTTCACTTTGAACAGCATTGGGTGAAATTCGTGTTCCTTTTCTTGTTGCGAATTAAGCTTGGTCTTCAGACTATAGTGATACTGAAACATTGGTAAAACAGTTTATAACAACTCTTGTTGGTGTATAAAGACCAAATGACTGAAATACTGTTTTGAAAGTTAGTTTTATGAAAGGGGGTTTTGGTCAATTGAATCGAAGCCTAATTTGTGGTAATCATTAACAAATTTTAACGTTTTTAAACAAGCTTAGTTATGAGAACCATAAGATTAAGTACGTTAGTCTCTTAAGCCGTAATCAAGAGATTACGGGATACACTAATTGGTACTTAAGTGGCATATGTTTGCCGTTGAACCTCGCTCCATTTATAACATAATTCAAGGTTGTCTCAATTTGTGTATATACTTTTTTCCCTATACTACAATTATAATATTTACATAATATAAATCCGTTTACTCATTAGGTTGTTCCTTTGCACTACGCGTTTAGTACACTTTAGTACAATTTAGTACAAACTTAGTACACTTTATGTTCTAAATATAGCTTTCTGCGCAATATTGCTTTACACCAAACAGTAGGCCGTGCAAGTTATTCTATTTTTCCAAGTAGTTACAAGTGGCACTTTTTTTCGCTATTTTTTCGATTCTGTTTATTAATTAGTTTTATTATAATTGTAAAAAATATCACTCAATTCTTTCACCGCAATGTTTTTCGATCTGCATATAATTTAGGTAAATGTAGTTTGGTAAAAATTAAAAAGTGACCGTAATTAAAAATTTAAATAAATTTAGCAGCAGTAAAATTTTTGGGGAGAGCGCTTTGAATCAAAAAGTATTTAATCGGAGGAGTATGGAAAAAGATTTCTACTTAATGCAGGTGGAGGATAGTGATTTTTTGGATCCTAAAAAATTAATCCATAGGTGCATTTTTAAACCATTTCCTCAAAGTGGTGTAATGAATAAAATTTACAGCAACAGCAATACGGTTTTCCTATTTTTAATACGACCATAAAGCCGAGTAAGTTAACTGGAGCTGCTATTCGCGATAAATTTTCCATTAGAACCTTCTATATTCCGATAAAAATTAAAAAAAAAAAAAACATACCACACGTTTACTTCCACTAACCTACTCTACTCTGATCTCAGAGGCTAATGTTTTAACGAAAAAAGTCTAAGATCGATCGAGTAATGACTGGAAAATTTTGTTTTTTAGGTGTTGTCAGCATTAGGTAATCTTTATTGAATCGAGATATTAGAACTTATCTAAACACCCAACTCTTTTAGAACCTTCAGTATAGTACAAGTCCAGAGGTTACTTACTAACAGTTACTCTCTTCTAATATCAAATAAACAACTAACTGAATAATGCACGATATAGTCCTTGACATCCTTGATAAAGTTACTTCAACTGGGTAGTACTCTGAAGAAGAATTGGGAATCAACTAAAAGAAATGAAATTTTTAAGACCAATTCTGTTTAGAAAACTGATTTAGATTGCTCTATCGAAGACCACTGCTCAGGTAAGCTCAGATACTACCGAGGTGTGAAAAGTATTTAGCAATCTCCGTAACTATAGAGCGACAACAATTCTATGGACCTTTGGTGTATTGCTATTCGCGACATTGCGGGATTGGGAAGGGACGACAAAAATTCGCCAACATATTTTAAAAATACAGTGATATGACTAAGCTCTGAAGGACGACACCCCGAGTGGAATTTGTCTGGAATATAGTACATTCGAATTGCAATCGTATTGAAGAATTTCCGTAGTGATAACAGTGCTTACTCCAATGCGAACAAGAGTGGACGTATTGAAACGAAGCACAGAATCGAATTAAAGAAGCATAAGGGTCAAATAAATTGAGCTTAGAGGTAAAGGGTGCGTTGACCATATTAATGAGAAGTACTTGATCTTCCCTATCATTCTGTCAGATACCCCAACAGATCACTAGTCGATCTCGACGCGATAGAAGCGCTAGCTTTCTAAGTAATCCAAGGGTGGATTAATAATAGTGTCAATTAGTTTAGAATACGGAAGTAGTGTCAATAGGTCAGATTCCACCAGTAGTGAGGTTATTAGTTTTCAGACCCCAAATTTTGGATCCGAAACTGTAAGCCATCGAACTCTATTAAAATCGTCACACCCAAAAATAAAAATTTCGAAACAATAATTTTTATAAAATATTTTATTCGCATTTTTTTCATATAGGTATATATTTTTTTTTCTTTAAATTGTTAAAAATCCACTAAATAAACAAAATAAAATTGGAAAATTATTTCAAAAAAAGAGCAGAAAAAATAAAAACAAACGCGAAAATTTTTGAGAAAATTGTTTAAAATAAAATAATTGTTCGGTCGGTAAAATCGAATAAATTTTCTTTATACAAAACGGTCCCCGGGTAGAAAATCAGATTGAATACTAATAAAAGAAAATACAACAAAAAAAAAGATTGGTAAGAGAAAAGAAAGGAGTAAGACTTAAGCACACCTAGCCCTACGTTTGGGTGTAAAGCGGCACCTCTTCGTCCGAATCGCCATCTTTACTATCACTAAACCGTTTCGAAATTACCTCACCGATCCGTTTCGATTTCGATTTGTCCCGGATAATTGGCTCGAATTCATCTCGCCTACTTCTCGCCAAGAACGTCCTTGGCACCTGATCATTGTTACTATCGCGTTTACCTGCCGACGATGACGCTGATATGCTTCGACTCGATAGTGGATTATCTATGCTAACGTTATCGTCATTACTACGCCGAGGGATGTTATCATCCCCCTTGTGTGTCCCATCGATAACATTTCCATGTTCCATGTATCGGTCCCGATTATCGCTCGTGCTGCCACCTTTTGGATTTCGTGTACGAGGTATGGCACCGCTACTAGCCCCATCTACCGACATTACTGCTTTGCTGTATCTGTTGTCGGTATTTTCGTATCCGAACTCGTGCTCAACGTCATCGTCATGATGTTGCTGCTGTCGTTCAACATTTTTGTCCTCATTATAGTAGTCGTCGTCCTCGTCGTCATCGTCCTCATCAACCTCATTCAAATTTATTTGGAGCGTCGTTGACGATGACGTTGACTTTTTGGATTTTGTGGGTAATTTGTTGTATCTAATGCCGGTGTGAGTACGTCGCAGAGCACCCTTCGTGCGATAGCTGTTTCGCTGTAGATGAGAAAAATGAAGGGATGTTATTATTACGGTTGGGAAAAAAAATTGAGCAACAAACTTAATAAATTTATGAAGAGTTTGGCGAAGTAAAAAAAAAACCAACGTTCAGGCGGGATGTAGTTATCTACGGGATAGCTCATAAGTTTTTATTATATTTGATAAGTTTTTAACTCGGTCTGGCAACGCTACAAACCCCACCGCTGACACTTAAAACTGACGAAGGACGACTGGTTCATACATAAAATACATTGCAAGCATATTGTGCACAAGCGAACACATTGTAAGGATACCCAGGGCCGGGATATGAAATGTGAAGCCCACTACCCTCCACCCCTTAAAAGGATCCTAGCCAGAGCTACCAGACGCAATTTGACTATGCCCCTCCCCATTAGCGTGTAATGGTCGCACTGTTTAGAAGACCAAAATTGGTAAAGTTTAAACGGGTGGCAGTCTATCGTTCAGACAGGGCTCTACTCACCCTTACTACCCCCATTCCAAATATTACGTATGAAAGTTGATTGCTAAGAGCTTCAGAGGATTACAGTTTTCTGCTATGAGAAACGAGTTAATAAAGCCCATGCCGCACATACCGCACAATATGGGCGCGGAAATGTGAAAAGCGGGAATTGATGGCGTATTATACGGGCCTTGAACGCTTTGACGAACGCGTACTAGTTTACGATTTTAGTTTTTCATAGAAACTCTGAAGCATCAGAAATAAATTGGAATTTCAAATTCAAGGAGATCAAGTGCCACGAAAAACCGATTATCGAGGAAAATCCATTGTTCATGAAGCGCGGTAAATTTCATCAAATGATGACAGAATATTTCCACGAGAGATTGGTATAAATCAAAACTAAATACCGTATATGTCGGCTATAGTGGACTTGATAGAATCAATACTCGTATTAGTTCACTGTAAGTGAGCGTCCATTTTGTGTGAAACTATTTAATATTGAGTCGAGATCTTCCAAACGGTCTATTAAAAACACCAGAGCTGATTCAAGGATCTATACGTCTATGTTCACGCCACACCTTATAAAGGGTTATCCAATTGGATAACCCTATACTAGTTTCGATAGCACTGAACTAGCTGATCCAAATCGAATAAAATAAGATAAAGTCTTTGTTAAAATGCCACACACTGGAAGGAAGCACTAAATCAAATTAAAGAATCATAAGGGTCAAATAAATTGAGCTTAAAAGTAAGGGATGATCTATGCTTTGACCATTTTAATGAGAAGTAGGTACTTGATCTTTACCATCGTCCTGTCAAAGACCAACAAATCACTAGTCGATCTCGACGCGATAGAGGCGAAGGCTTTCTAAGCATTCCATGATGCTTAGATTAATAACAGTGTCTATTAGTTTAGAGTACGGAAATAGTGTCAATAGGTCAGATTCCACTGACTTCCCTCTTTTGATATTTTCAAAGGTTTATTTTTTTCAGAACCAGTGGAATGTTGGGAAAAAACTGATGATGACTTCAAATGCCTTTGTTAAAATGCCACACAGGGACGAGTGGCGTGTAGAAAGCAACCTAGACATCAGGTGCACAATGGTATTTTCACAGGAACTCGATATTAACGAGTCCTTTAGGCTACCGGACCATGATAGTATATTTCAAGCAGAAATCTTGCAAAATTATCGAAGCAAAAGTGAATGAAACGAGAGACATCACTATTGGCAGCCCAGCGGCTATCAAAGGTTCAATCACAGCACGATCCAAACTAGTTAGACAATATCGCAGAGTTCTTAGCTTACGGCACAATATCACCCTCTGGATGCCAGACCACTGTCGAATCCAGCGGAACGAGCAAGCTGATGAACTCGCTCAAGCAGACTCCAGCCTTAGCTATCTAGTGTAAGAACAGCATGTTGCCGTTCTCATCGGATCCATAAAACAGTCTATCAACTCACTAAGCTTGCAGTGAGCAGGCAATAGATGGTCAAACCTAAATACATGCTCAATATCAAGAACTGTTTGTCCTGAATATGGTCACGTGAAAAGTAGGTATATTCTGAGCCTGAGCAAGAAACATGCTAGCACACTAATCGGCGTGTTCATAGGGCACTGCCTGATTGGTGGGCACGCTAGACGACTGGGTACCGAGGCAAATGTTCTTTGTCGTAGCTGCGGTGACCCAGAACCAGAAGAGTCAATCTTACACGTACTATGCGAGTGTCCGGCTTTATCGAGAGCGAGAAGACGGAACCTCGGCGTATGTTTCTTTGATGACCTCGGTGATATCGATACGGGAAAGCTATGTGACATAGCAAATTTCATTAAGACAATAAAAATACAAAAAAATGAAAATATCATACTCTAATGGGGAACACAACGGACAAACACTAATCTATGTGAAGGTGGATGACAACATCACCACCCAACACACCATACACAATACAAGATAAAGTCTATACTCTTATTGGCTTGGCCAGCTATCGTAAATCTAGTTAGCCTAAGCCAAGACGCCAACCAAAAATTCAATGGGACAGGAATTTGATAGGAATGACAGCATAACGTGCTACGACCGACGAGCTGAGCCGAGTTGGTGCTTTCATGACACATCACTTTCGCGGAATACACGCAATTATCACTATCTTTTATCATCTTTATTCATCGTTTCGAGTTTAAACCACAATTCGATTAAATTATGGTAATAAAATCAAAGATTGCATCGCACGTTCTCTCTCAATAGGTATGCGATACACGTCGTTGCAATCAACAAATATCGTTCCATCTCACTTTCGCAGTGGAACTGATCGGGTCTATATACGGACTGTGCATGTGTTGATTCGAGAGATTTCCAGCATATTCGGTAGAGTGTGTGGAACAGGCGGGAAGTGTGATATTCTAATTGGATGATAAGCAATTACTGGCAATAAGATTGGGTGTCTTATGCATGTAAAGTGGTATGTGTCTTTAAGTCTGTAGTAGTATCAAGTTCTAAAGATATAATTAGTACGGTACGAGAGTAGAGGATTTTTTTCTATCCCACACTAGGAAGTTAAAATTTGGTATGTTTCTGTAGATATATGGGAAAAGTAATTCAAGCAAAACTAGTTCATATTTGCTTGGGTGCTCAGAGATGGGACAAAAAAAACGAGATCCATAAATTTTCACTTCATATCTTAGATCTTCTGAGATGGAGAAATAATTTTACTTCCAGGAGATCTTAAGATAGGGACATAAATTTTCTTCATTCTTCAACCGTTTTGATGTAAATTTCCCATATATTATTGGTTTGATTGGACATCGAATTCCATATATTTCCACGAGCTTTCCATTTGATCGTCAAAAAATGTTTTCAGTCATTTAATTCAAAAATTGCGCTTAAATTTCAACGAATTCTGACATATTTCTTGGACGTTTTAATCAGATGTCGAATTGAACTTGACTTCCGTAGACTCTTTTTTAGAATCGGCTCAAAATTAATTTTTGAATATTTTTTAAGCTCAACACCAAAAGAGGAGTTAGGGTTTTTATTTCTTGACTTCACGAATTTCAGCATATAACTTAGGTCTAATCAGGTTTTGAATATAATTGTATATCATCGCGTAAAAATTAGTTTTTGCTATTCAACTTTAATAAAGAGGGTGTATGTAATTCTCACGAATTTCGCCACATCTCTTAGGTGTGGTGGAATATCGAATTGAATACTTGCACAGACTGTTTCTATTTATAATCGGTTAAAAGTAGTTTTCAAAAATTCAAACCTCAATGTGGCGTAACGTAAGGCTGTATACGTTTCTACGAATCCTATTACTTTCCTTATGTCTGCTAAAGCATGGAATTCGTAAGAAATCCAAGAGGATTTTAATATAGTGGCCTAAAAATCCGTTTCAGAACTTTTCGATATGCACAAGTTTTACTGTATTATTTATAAATCAGTATTGTTATTGATTACAAAAAAAAAAAAATGCCCTCAAAATTTGTTTGTCCTTGTTTTCATGACTAGTAGACACGAAAAAAGCAATAAAAATTTTCACTCCGTCTGTCCGCCGTATGACGTACGCCGTACGTCGACCGCTCCAAAATCGTTTGAAGGCTCGTAGCTCTCAAACCAGTGGAGCTATTAAACTAAAAATTTTTCTAAAAACAAACTTGGTAGACTTCTTGAATTGACATTATTTTCAGGGGAGGAGGTGTGAGGGGGGAAGGTGGGGGAAGCGTTTTAGACGAAAAATTTTGGTTTCTAGATCACAGCAACCGCTTATGTTAGGAGACTGAAACTTGGAATTTCTGTAGAGCTTTGATAGTGCACCCATTTGCAAATAAATTACTGATATGGGTGAAGGGGTGTGGGAGTGGAGGGGGAAATAATGCGTCCGAAACGCAAAAATGCCGAGATCTACAAATTCTAAAATCTATATCTCCTAAACCGTTAATGAAAAACAATTAAAACTTTACAAATATCTGTAGTTATACTAGCAGAGTAGATTGAAACAAAATTTTTGGGTGGGGGTGGTGGTGTACGGGGGTGGGGGTGAAAAACTTTAGATTACGATATCTCACAAACCAATTGGACCAGAAAAACAAAATTCGGTTTGATTATAAAGATTGATAAATAAAGATTGCTCAAAGTAAAATCTTTGAAGGGGGTGGAGGAGCACGGAAGTGGAGAAGCACGGAAGTGGAGGGGATTAGAATTTTTCAAAAATAACACGTTTCATATCTCAATAAGAGTGTAAGGTAGATGCTTCAAATTTTTATTAGAAGTAGACCTAATAGAACCTTAGTAGGAAAAAACTTTTTGGGGGTGTGGGTGTAGAGGGTGAGGGTGGGGAAGGGTGAGAAAGAAAAAGTTCCGATGTTTATATCTAAAGAACCTATAATGATAGAGAGCTGAAACTTCGAAATTAGATAGACCTATAGTAGTGGCATGTTGGAAAAATAAATTTTTTCTTAGGGGTAGTATGGTACGGGGGTGGGAGGTGTTTTTCTTAACTTTAGAACGGCTTGTGCTACGAAGTTGAAACTCGGTACGTATATGTAAATCGACTAAAAAAGTAATTCTGATAAAAAAAAAATTGAATATTCATTGGCGTTCAGAAGGGGGGCTAAAAAAATTGTCAGTAAATAAAAAATGCATATATTTTTACGATTTTCGTCATATCTACTAGGTGTTTCCAAATATAGAATTCATTTTTATTCTACGAATTCTTCATATGAATACCTAGAAATGTTATTCAAGATTTTTTGAAATTCGACCCTTAAGAGGGTGTAAAGTGGTTGTATACTTTTCATGAATTCCACCATATCTGTCAGGTCTGATCAGATATCGAATATTTTTTCACTTACACGGGCTTGTTTAATAATCATTTATTTTTAAGTTTTTTATTTTTCAAACTCTAGACCGCATCACGGAATATGACCCAATTATATAATTCATATGTTACACTCTGCTTCCCGAACTTTTTGTTAGGTTTTCAGTGACATGATAACATACACCGCATCCCCGAATTGAACGCGTTCCGAACTTCCTCCGGAAAAATAATAAAGTTGCGCCCAGACTGTTGGCAGATTTTTTTCTAAATCCCAGCTCACCCACTTAAGTAGAGGTTGAATATTTTTATGGGGAAAAATTACACTTAAATTTTATAAATTTTCTTAATTAAACCTTAGAAACAAAATGCAACGAATGGAGTAAAGTTAAGAAAAATCTGAAAATAGTCTGGGCGCAGCATTGTTACTTTTTGGATAAAAATCCGGAAGACGTTTAATGCTCTTAGAACAGGTGCGACTGAAGACCTAAAAAAACGTTTCGAATAGTCTCCTGTAGATTGTTAGTCACCACCTTGTTATCGCTGTATGAATCTTTCGCTTTTCCGAAAGTATTGCGTTTTCGGTGCATTGAATTCAATTTTACATTTTCGACGTCGATCAAACAGTTCTCTGAAACCAACTTAATTTGCATTTGGTATGATAAGCCACTGCGGTCAACTATGGTAAGCAATGTATTGGCGGGTTGAACCTAGTACAAAGGTAAATTGTCGCAATTAAACTCTGTGGTGATGGACAATGTTTCCACTTTCCAATTGCATAAATCACCAATTTCACTGTAAATATTCGAATTTACTCCGACTCCAAAATCAAATGCATAACACATTCCGCGTGAAAACAGGCGTGTATGAAAACATGTGGCTTTTGTATTTACTACCTACTACCTGTGCAATCTGAGCCTTTAATATCCTGGCACTAATTTCCATACCTGCATTTATGTCGTTCGAATTCAATTAGCTTAAATAATTTACAGTTCAGGTAATTCGAGTAAAATTTTGGAACATCGATTACACACTAGTCGAACAAAATGACCTAAGCCCTTGCTGTGACAATAATTTCGACAAAAACAATTTACTAATTGCAGAGATGATTTCGAAGCTTAAATCAACCCTCGAGGGCGGTAGTGGTGGATTCTCGAATCACAGCCAGGTGAATCGCCAACCTGGTGTTTGCCTTCCGGATTGAATTCGCGGTTTGATTTTCGGGTGACGAACACAAACAGTATTAGCCCCATCTAACCTCCAGTCGGCCTCCAAATTGAGTTCGCAACTCACCTACTTCCGCTAAATTTTAATGGAATTGCCTTGGCGCTTTTAATTATTATGGCTAATTAGACATTTTACATCAGGACGTGTTAAATTATACCCATGAGGGTGTCCTTGCCGGGCTTTGGGAATGACATTTTGTTGCTCGGGGGCATTGAAATTATTGAAACTGTGCTGTATGTTGGGATGTTCTTTCGAAACGAACTGGAGCATAAATGGCTTTTGTCCAAATGTCTGGTATTAGGACACTGTGTCTACTATTTTCGCTCACTAAAAAAAATCCTTTGAAGCGAATCCTGTTTAACTAAGGATGACCCATTCGATTCCCTTAGACCAGTGTGAAGGCTGTTGTTTGAAACACTGTTTGATGCTCCAGGCGAATGCCATTATCCGGTCGTTGGTTGGTGTCTGCATTGTCTGATGGACTAGAGATGTCCAACAGAAAATAGGTTCCTCCCTATCCAGTACTGAAGCTGTATGATACCTTCACTTAAAAAATCGAGAATCCTTTGAGAACGTGTTCTGTTTTACATCACATCACCACTTCGATCGAGTAGAAGTGTTAGTTACTTGAATGAAGCTGGATAGTGAAATGGCTGGTTGATGACTCCATTGTTTGGTGTAGACGTACTTTTACATTAAAATGACAAAGTCGAAAAGTCTCCACTATTCGAGGACACTATGTAACCAGGGTTTGAGAAATATTTTCCTATACAAAGCTGAATATCCTTTGAGTGTCCTCTTTACAGAATAGTGACCCATTCGATTCCCTAAGGACTGTCTAGATGGTAGCCATATTCCTAGATTCAAATTACTAATCTAACAGGGGAAACCCCTAACAAATATTATGTCCTGTGAAATTGAAAAAAAAAAAACTTCCTAAGGAAGCAACATGGGGGGGTTCCTTCCTTAGGGCAGGACAAAAAATTCAAAATATTTAATGATAAATGCCATCAGTATTTTAGTAATTAAGTGACGACGAGGGCAATATATTTCTGTCCAATTGGTTGTTGTTGGGCAAATTAACCAACTAAAGTTTTTTTTTACGTCAAAGTAATTCATGACATTTCCACAACTCCGAAAAAAAATAGCCACCCAGGAACTGACAGAAACAACTAATGGAACATTAATAGCTGGTTGATGGCATAGTCCCGGACTTTGGACGGACAAAATGAAGATATACCGCAATCGTACCGGGCACGCAATGTAATTTCCGTCCGCAAATGTACATTTCGGGCAATTAATATTTTTACGACTGAGTACTTAAGGAGAATGTAATTATATAGGGAAAGGAAGCAGAAGGTGGAGCGGTCAGTGGGAGGACTACTGTCGGGAAATTGATGAATTGTAGAGCTATTTGTCCGAAGCTAAATGATAAATCATTAAACCATAAAAAAAGTGACCGTGGTCAACAGTAAATGCCCTTGATATAGCTAAGTCTATCTCCTAGCATTCTCGAGCCTAGAATGTAACGCTGCAACAAGTATCGGCAGTCATGCAAAACATATTCCAGTATCAAGTGGTAGTAGTAGCAACCGAAGCTTGTAATGCGTAAATAACTGCAGCAGAATACACAACACCAACTAATCAATTGGATACCTTGAGAAAGAATGTAAGAAAAAGATTTGTCATATATAGGTACCTACGTGACCAACTACTCCTTCAGTTACCTATTCAACGATGTGATACCTTTCTAGTCGCACAAATCCCATGAGAGTCTTCTAAAACCCATGGAAGTAAACCTGAACTCATATTAACTCATATTTATGGGTGTTTCGAGAAACACCCGTAGTTTTCGTAAGAACACCCGTGGTTGTCGTAAGAGCACCCATGGGAATTTCATAAGAACACCCATGTTTGCTGCATGAAACAGCCATAACTACAAACGTCATTCTCCACAAGTTTTTGCGCTGCACCCATGGCTGTACACTGACCACCTATGATAGCTGAGAAAGTCCCATGGCTGTACACATCTACTTATAGTTGGAGAGTTCCCGTTGGTGTACACCTATGATAGGTACAGAACTCGAATGAGATTTTCCATAAAACTGCAATGGGTGTACACCTTTTTAGCACACCCATGGGATTCGTTGCACTAGGATTGTCACTGATACTTTGGCGGACATGATACTGAAAACTGATACATACCCAATGATAAGTAATTCTTCAAGCAAAACTGTAGCAATTGTATGCTGAAGTGCTGCATTTCTTGTAATATTCTCGACCAAAGACTGTTGCAACAAGTTTAGACAGTAATAGAAAACATCCACTAAACGAATTTTTTTTCGCATCAAATGATGTTAGTAGCATCACCTATTCGTATAACTGCAGCACAACTCACCACTTAGGTATGGATATGGTAGTAGTAAAGTCTGATACTGATACTTTGGAGTACTTACTACTCAGAACTGAGACCGAATGTATCAGATACTTTTCACGTCAGTAACGAGATTGGCGAGAGATTGAAGAACATTTTTAGATCTAATCAAATTGTGGATATTCTTGAGTATGTTATGTGGTATGGCGCTACACCCAAAAAAGGTGTATAGGAACTCAATAATATTCTTCTAATCGTAGTACATGGTTCCTTCACTCAATGGAGTATTTTCTATTGCAAATCTGTTGCTTTCTGGGGATAAGGTTGTAGCATATTGTTCAACCCACGACGAACGCGAATGAAAGGTCATCTGCAAATGTTGTTGTTTTATTGAAATTATTATTGTCGAAAAGCAAGGGAAACGTATGCAATGTGTTCACTCTAGACTAGCGAGTGAATTTAGTTTAGTGCAAATTGTGGGACGTGCATATGATATCGACGTATCAGTGTGAGGGTTAATTTTTACTAAAACTACGTTACCTCTCCTCGATCGGTCTCGTGCACATCTGTAAAGTTTAAAAAAAACCGCGTAGAATGAACAATCATGAGCCCAATTTTTAAAATATAAAAACATAAAGCTTAAACCGTGAATATTAAGCTCTCAAATCAAGAAAAAAGCAACAAAAAGCAAAACACTCGAAAGATAAAATCCCAAGTTTATTTTTTGTCTTGTTTAGGTCATCAGAGTTGAGACACCTGGTATTTGTCAGGTACCGAAAAATGTCAAGCATCAAGTGGACTTGATATAGTCAATCCGCTACCACAACCTGTATGTAAGGTGCACCCACATATCGACCGAAATTACATTCGCCGCTTAACCGGTTAGCGTGAGAAAGTAGGATATGAATTGGATTATGATTCGGAAGAAACGAAGAACCGAAATCGCGCTTTTGTGATAAAATCCGGAAATTGAAGGTCACAGAATTAACCTTTATCTTTTTTTCCTTTTCTCTACGTACGAGCGTACGTAGCAGAAGCTGGACCTTGTTGAGAAGGACCGCGCTACCTTCATGATTAAAGAAAATGTTCTCACAACTGAAAGTATTCATTAGTATGAAACAGTTGTAAAATTATAATGGAGGTGCACTTTTTAGGAATTAGGGCGATCGCTAAGAATACAGGTTGTGCTCCGACATCACGAAACAGCTGTTTTCGAAAGAAATTACCCAAAACATTCAAATTGGAGTTTGAATTGAAACTTTTCATCTGTCATCTCATTGATAGGACCTAGTTAGTAGAGTGTTCTTTTCCAGGCGTGGACAGTTTGTGTGGTGACTCCTTTGGGACCGCAAACACAAACCAATCTCATTAAAGTTAACTTCTATAGCAGCTCTATCATAACAATATATTCTTGTAGATATTTCGTAGTTTTAGCTTTATTTTTATTTCAAAAGAAATTTGACAAAATACTTTAAGAGCTGTTAGCAAATTTCAACCACTGAGTGGATAAATAAGTTAAAATAATTTGAATTAACTCGTAAATTGATTCGGTTCCCTTTATCCAAAAGGATCGACATTTCTCCTAAATTTTAACTGAAAAAAGAAAAGAAAATGAAAAGTTAGGTGAAAGGGGCGAACCCTTTGTTGTTCAATAAATGTAAAAATAACACAAAAATTAAAGTTGTTATAACGACTGGTTAGACATCGATATTCATTTAAGTCTTAGGCGAAATAAGCTTTTGGTGTCCTTTTGAAGTACACTCTTTTATAATAATGTGATCCTTGGGATATTGGCTACCGTTAGGTTCTTGAAGAATGATCCCTTCTGCGGGAATCACTGCTCGGTTTTACTTAAGAGGGCTATTCAACTTTACTAAGAAAGGTGAAAGCTGGTAGAAGCTGCAATATCGTATTTAAGATATTCGACCCCAGATGAGTGATTAAAAATCAGTATCTTGTCAATCCGGTTAGTTTCCTTAGCAATAAAGCATACACTCAATGCACAATATTTCAAAAAGTCATAAGTTTTATGCAAAGTGGCAGCCCGAATTAATAAATCGATTATCAAAATAGCAGGAGGATCTACAACTTTTCAATATCCATACACCATCGAATGTACTTGAAATCTTTCAACACCACACCTTTAAGTTAAAAGCACAGCACGGACTTATATACTAGATCAATTTCTGAAAAAAATGATATCCAAGTGCGTGAGAAGAGAGCGAGCCTGAAGAACCGTGAAGCATTGCCAGATGTAATAATTAAACTATGCGATTTGTTAGTCAGTGATCCTACAGTGCCAAAAATAGAGAATTAACGCTCACTGCGGAAGTTAGTTATTTTTCCTCGAAACAAATTTGTGTAGATGTCCGACTTCCTAGATGAACAATTTCTTGAGCTATATAGCGGCATGCAACAGATGAATGTCAAACTATTCAAGACCTTCTGTGTGGAAACTATACCAAGGAGAAAATTTTTGCCCTACGTCATCGAACTAAGCCTTACAGATATCCTTTGATAAAACTTTTTATAAGCTGATGGTAGTGCTTGTGGTAGGGGTAGTGCTTAAGAATAACTGTGTGTATTTATATACCTTTTATTAAAATATAATATCGTATTAATAAAATCATAATACAAATCACGATAGGCAGGAGTTAATCATGTAATATTCTAGATGAAATACCGAACTATAATTTGTATTTAGTTGGGGCACTAAGAAAGTATTAGGGGCTCCCGTATTTTGTAGCGTCGTTCGATAGAATATACGTCTGCCAAATGAAATAAATAAGCAATGATTTATTTTATTTAACTACAATTAATTAATAATTGTATTTTCATTCCAATTTTTACTTGAAATTTTTAGTATATTTCCGGTGTTAGTAAATTATCAATGTTCTTTTCAACTGAACCGTACAATTTACATGAAAAATCCCACAAAATTACGTAACATTTCGTGTAAAATTTAATATAATTACATATGAATTGAATATTATGTTCATTTTCGTGTAATTCAACAAGAAATCTATTTGAGTTCTACGACGAAAAATATGTAATATATGAAACTACAAGGTTAGACGATTAGTTCAATTTTGTTTTCTACTGAAATGAAAATGAAACGTCTTCAGTGGCGTAGTCGCTACGTATGCCTATCTTACGCAGTAAGTAAGCAAGAAATAATATTATATAAATATATATATATTAGTGTCTTTTAAATAATTATAATTTTAAAGAAATTTTCTGATTTCGAAGTTAAAATTTACTAATTGCAAATTTACTAACGACAATTTAAAATTACATTAAAATTGACTATTACATCTCAATGTAAATTTACTTGAAAAGGTGTGGTATATTTTCCTACTTAAAGCCTAGTATCCAGATCGAGTGAAATCAAAAAATACATACAAAAAAAACCGAACGAAATGCAAGTGAACAATTTTTTCGCTTTCATTTCGCTTGCTAGTATCCAGTTCAAAAGAAATTTTTTTTGCTTGCAGTTTTCAAACAGATGGCGCTGATCAAAGATTCCGCAGCGAAATGAGTGTGTATCGTAGTTTCACGGTGAAATTTTAACGTTTTGTCTCGTTTTGGAATATTATTGCATGAAAATATTATTACATGGCCTACTGCATTACGAAATCCCTTATAGATTTTTTTATTTTGATGGACGTTCAGTGTTGATTTCCAATAACGAATTAATTATATAATGCAATTCGAAATTATTTCTCTGCATTCATTCTCGATAACTTTACCCTTGTTATCCAATTCATCAGCATAATTCGGTGGGAAATATTCGATGTAGTTTTCCGACATAAAAAAACTATGGAGAAAACATACACAGTAACAATGTTTTGTGCCCTGTCTGATCAACAAAACATTGTCCTTTTCATGTATTGCCAAATGGAACACATTATTCCGAAAGAAAATATTGATTATTTCTTATTTGAAATAAATTGATTTTTAATTTAAAATAAATTGTTGGTTTTTTGTGTTTTATCAAACGACATTTTTCGGTAACGTTCACGAACTAAATTCACAACGGAATGAGCGCAGTGAGAAGTAAGCGAAATTTCACTCGATCTGGATAATAGGCTTAAAGATGTGAAATTCAATGGATTTGTTTTACTGTGTAGTTCTTAGCCCACGCGAGAAGAGTATCCATGAGTTGCAGCGTTCGCTAGTAGTTCAATATTAGTTAAAACAAAAGCGAATATATCAAGAAGCTCCAGTATGTAAGCAATTAGCGAAACAAAACCACAACCTTGCGCCCATCTTCACAAATAATCACAAATTTGACCAATTAGTCCTGAAAGCAAGCAGAAAAACTCACCTGAAGTACGGCGAATATGACAACAAATATGGTAACAATCATCAGGCATCCAGCAACCGCAATGGCCGTAATTGTCGTTAGTGGAGATCCAACCTGCGATAGTACACCTGTTGGTTCGTCATCAGCCATTCCGTTCCCGTAGCCGGTGCCATCGTTGCTTCCAAATTGCTGTTCAGCTCCGATTGCAATCCGCCTCTTTCCGGCCGGCGAAGCATTTATGCATCGACCTAGAAGTACCAAGATACGTGGTTAATGTTTTCGATGGTATGGCATATGCTGCCGACATTCATAACGACCCGGAAACAGGACGAAAATATAATGAAATTGTACGGGAACCGAAAGGACTTACCGGTATCCTTATCGCAATGACAGCAGGACTGATCGTCGGGCAATGCATCCGTTGGACAACAAGGCACACATTGGTTATTAAGACGGTCCAGATGAAGCGGGAAGGCGCACGTCTGACACGAGTACTGACCCGGTCCGGTACATGACCGACAGGATTCGTGACATGTCTTGCATTTCTGTGTTGGTGAATCGTAGTACTGCGAGCCAAGACACTCCATGCAGAGGCCACCATCAAGCATGAAATGGGAAGGACATGAAGTGCAGGCTAGTGGTCCAGCTCCTGAAAATACAAATAGAAATACTAGATTAGAACAACATAGATCATACCTACTTAAAAACTGTTTCAGACCAAGAGTTCATTCATTTCAAATATCACAAGGACTATCCAATCAGTGCTTCATCATCAAATTTTTTTCCCAAGGATGCAATAAGAAAGTAAACCCTTCAGTCGTTGGTGAAGAGCTTGCTTATTGAAATGAGCTCATTAGGTTACCCTTCGCGCTTAAGAGCCATTCCAAGGACTTGCTTATAATGCAGAACCAATACCATTAGGATCTTTCATTTTTCCGATATCTCGCTGACGACAATATCATGCATCCTGATAACAGAAAGTATCCTGACGATGGTTGCAATTTCTTGAGTGAATCCTTTCTGGAAGGGATTTTTTTTCCTAATCAACTCCATCCAGGAACAAGCGACAGGATCACTCAGCATTATTTAGTGGAGAGTCTGGAGCGGGTACTTGATGGTTTACTTTCTTCAAGTGGATAGGATAAAATAAGTACTTAACAAGTTAAAATGTTTTAACAAGGCTAGGCTACAGTAAACGGATGAGCACGGAAAATTCTAAGATGATGTGGAGTGTAAAATTTAAGGACTTTTCCACCATCACGTTGAAACAGGGAGAGATAAATCGGGAAAAAAACGAGATAATAATAATTTCGAAAATTACATTTTTCTTTATTCATGCCGTGGCAGGATGAGGGCGGCTTTTAACGAGGGCTACATTTTTCAGGACAAATTTAAGAAGGTGTTTTTAATGCTTTCTTTAAATAATTTTAAATAATAATTTAAGTTCGACTGTTGCAAATTTTAAAACAACGAAAGCTTGTTTACTAATTTTTGAAGCTTGTAGAGCACCCAATTGGCGCCATACTGAATTGCGATTTAAAGTGCGTTCTTAAAAGGTATCAGAAGAAGGAGCTCTGTTAATTATTATCATAGAAAAATAAAATAGGACATATTTTAAAGAGGAAGGTTGTCGCAAAATAATAAAAATACCAACCAAATTTATCCTTAAAATGTTTTTCCAAGGATAACGATTTTATCCTTGAATATTTCAAAAAGCCAACATTTTTTTTTCTTTTTTTTTATACTGTTTTTCAAAACATATCAAAAAATCCACTTGGGATCTTAATGGGATCGGGGTCAAAAAAATCTAAGAACATTAGTACATTAGTATAATTCAATAATTCTAATTTTTCTACTAAATCGTTATCCTTGAAAAAAAACTTAAGGATAAATTCGATTGGTATTTTTATTATTTTGCGACAGCCTTCCTCTTTAAAATAAGTCCTATTTTATTATTCTATGATAAAAATTAACAGAGATATGAATTTTCAAAGAGGACTTGGACACCATTTTTGCTAAATTTATAACATACTTTATCTAACAAAAAAAATGAGATAGAAAAAAAACTATTAATTCATCAAGTACACAAATTTTCAAAGGAATCGGCGATGGTAAGGTCACAAAATTTGTCTTTTTTATTGCGATTTTTGATGGAATGACTACTGATAATCCTATCCGATTTTATGTACAACTTGTTCACTGTTCGATTGGTGTTCGCTATCCAAAGCGCTTTACAAATACTTTCGCGATAAAACTGACCGTCATATCGCTTCACCATAGTAAAAACTGTACTAGACTGTAAATTCTGTCGTGCTTATATATGCACGTACACTGCACGTGTTGAGCCGAGAGCTTTTCCGATTATTCGGTGCCATATGTGAAATGTTCAAGACCTTGCAAAATTTTCCACGCCTTTCTAATTTGGTATTGCTGGAAAACCAATCGGATGGCCTCCACTTGCCTGTTGGGTACTGCGAGGTTATTGCTTTTCTCACTGAAAAGTGATTGAGTTGTGTGGATTGCCAGAGTAGTATTCCTGGTTAATTTCATATACTATATATTCAAGAAGTTCCAACTTTCTAGCACAAGCTATTTGTTAAATGAAAAGGATCTGGTCCACTAAACAATTTTATTTTGAAATCATGCGAATCAAATAGCTTTGTGGCATTATCAGGTTAATAAAAGGTTCAAAGGTGTCAAATAGCTTTGTGTCATTACCAGGTTAAGGTTTTATGTTGTAAACAGAAAAATATATATAAATATAAAATATAACACAAAATATTTAGTAAACCAACATTGTTTGTCCCACTTAAGCCCCAACTCCTAACGCCTAAGTCGATAAATTTGCTCCTTTTTATGGCTTAAATCTAAAACATGAAATTTCAGGTTTATGAAAATGGAGTAACATTCCGACTACTGGCTGAGTTTTTGCTTGAATGAAACCAAGGTTTTGGTTACTACAAAGTTTTAACTTTCTAGCACTGAAATAACGAGATTCTCTGATCGAGAGAGCACTGTGCTATTGTAGAATGCTGCATTAAAAAAAATAGATATAGACACTAACTTTCAACTTTCCAGGATAAGCCGTTTTTCCTTCTTTTGAATGGTGAAAAAACAGGCTGCTCTAATATTTTTAAAAAATATTTACATATCAGCAAGGAGCAATAATCTAAGATTTAGTATAAATACTGTATTATTAAAATAATAAAGTAAAAAAAATTGCTCTAAAATTGCAGAGGTTGAAAGATAGTGCCACATTATTCAAAACGTCGAGTATGTCCTTAACCGATTATGTGATAAGACATTGATCCTAAAATAATACTTGTATTTATCTTTTTACCCTGCACTGAAAACCTTTTGAATGTTTCAACTTAAATACCTAAAAGGGGTTGAATTTTATAAAAGCCACAAGGAAAATACATGAAGACATTCCACCTTCCTCTGGAAACGGATAAGTGGCACTGGAATACTATTATTAATGGTGTTCTTTTCAATTTCGAAATATAAACACAGGGTGAAAAGTTGTCGACCTTTATGAGGGTATAAGCTGAAAGAGTTCTGCAAATGACTCATTCATAGCGACGAAGTAAAGACAGTGCGCAAAAATTACGCGAACCTAACCAACCCTTGTTCATTTTTCAAGTCGGTTTAAGCATCGCCCATTATCGAGGTCATGATCTTTTCAATTCAGCATCAATAATTCTACTTATTGCTGACCCACTTTCAAATCCTGCATCGTTTCTATATCCTCCGTGAAAAATATATCAAAACTCAGGTAGCTCCATTTTTCTTTCATCCGGTAAGGAACAGTAGGTACCGCATCGCATAAAAAAATCACCACAATGTACTTATAGTTCACTAAGCAATTTATCGTATTAATAAAAGCTCACTGATCCTTTTCTTACATCAGTTTCAAGACCCCCCTGGTCGGGGGGGTTAGTCCTTTCAGGACCCATATCATTTTTAGAGAAAGATACCGATAAAATAGTTCACCGTAATGCTCGTGCTCTCCTTTTATCAGGAAAAGGATTGGTCGACAAAAGAACTCAATTATGGTTTTGATGATAATATCCTGCAAGTCCATGTATCATCGTACAGTTTTTCTTTTCGTCCTTAAGAACAGTTGGTATTGTTGGTGGTGATAGTCGTTCCTCGAGTATATGGAAGCATAAATTCGTTCTGTACGAGTTAGTATAAGAGCCGGAATAAGGATTGAACCCAAAAAGGGCGGACGGTCAGATGGAATAGCACACGTATTCGAAATACAATAAGGATTCATAGGAAGGAGGCTATTTTTGTCATCACAGTTTTCTCGAAGGACGACCGAAAGGAATGGCTATGGTGCATGGATAAGGAGAGTGGTAATTGTACGTATACTTTGACTACACCAAGTAATAAACGACTGTTTCAAATTGTTTCGTCCTTTTTTCCTGTAGCACCTTAAGAGATTGCGGTCATTCATTTTGATCCTGGAGTTAAGACAATAGGTACGAAAGGTGGATTGCAATACTCTTGAAACCATACCAGACACAATCACTATCAGACTGGAAGTAGCTGAAAATAAAAAACACTTTGATCACGTAACAAGTGGTTACAATTTGCCCTTAAGATTTCCATTTGTTTCTTTCTTTTGGTTTAAATTTCGAATACTTTCAAAGATTTGATTGGATATTTGCGTTTCGGTTGCTATTTGTTTCCAATAAAAGTGAAGAATTTTTTTCTGCTTTTAAAATAGGTGAAATTTAATTCAATTGCCCTATGCGCTGCCAAAAAAAATCAAAATATTTTGAGAAGTCCCACATACACACATTGTTATGGTGTGAACATACAAAATTGAAAGAACAAGAAAAATAGTAGCAATTAAGAGTTGAAGAGTACATCACACCTGCCCACCTGGCTTTACCCAACACTTCGGTTCATCGTCGGAAAAAAATATATTCTTTTTTTATATTTTTCCTGTGGTCTGTGGTCGAGGATTTCTGCCAAATACCGGAAGCTTTAGATAAACATTATTTATGCTAACAAAAGTTTCGAGTGACAAGTGGTCTATAAATGGATAACCTCTAAAAAACCAGATATCGTAGGGGTTTCTAAAGACAAAACTACTGAGTCAATACAGTTATATGCAACCCAAACCCAGTTATGGTCCGCTAACATGAATTTGAGCATGAAAACCGAATAGTACATGTAACACCGCTAATATGAGTTCCTCATTTCGTCGCACATATCTGATCCGTCGAGCCGGATAGATCGTGCAATTCGTTGTATAGGCTTTTTCTCTATGTCAGCATTTTTTATAGATATTTGCATTGTCATAATGGTTCCATTTTTAAAGATGTGATGTCGAGAGATAGAAAGAGAAATAGAGAGAGATATAGAGCTAGAGAGTATATGAAAGTGGTTAAGGATTCTAAGAGCACGGCGTAGTAACGATTAGTACACATCATCTACCTGTAGCGGCAAAATTCACATATCATAACCAAGAGAACGATCAAATTCGTTTAATACCATAACTAAAAGACATTTCACTTACCGTCACATGTTTTACAGTAATGATGACACTTCTGACAACCAAACTGCGACTTATAAAATCCTTCCGGACATTCAGGATGGCATTCGCCACCAGCCAGTTGCCAATCCTTGGGGCATGCAACACACTGGTCACGTCGTGGTCCACTGCACGTATGGCAGCTTAGATAGCACTTTGCACACGTTCCCCGATCGCTGTAATACCTGTCCGACGAGACACAAAAAAAATTTCAAAAATTACCAACACTTTAATTCTATATACGACACGAAGCCTTTCAACTCTACACCACACATAGCCGCCATTTTTGAACAATCAAGACGCCATCTTGAAGTTAATTGCAACGATTATGTCAGTGTTCGGATTGAGGACATGTGAGAGATTTAAAGCAAAATAAATGAAGACAGAAAAAACTCTGTCCGGTCCAGACGGAAATAATTTCAAGTAAACGAAGAAAATAGAAAAATAAAATGAAAAATAAGGAAAAAAATTCAATTACCCATCCGCACACGTAGTGCGACATTCGCCACTTTGTAATTGAAGACCTTTGGCACATGCTGTGCAATTCATACGTGACACGCATTGTGTACACGTATGTAGGCATTTGGCACATACTCCAGCTTCCATATAATATCCTTCATCGCAGGTGCTTACACATCGGTTCGATTGTAGCAAGAGACTCGGTTGACATTTCAGGCAATTAGTTTCCGTTGGTCCGTCACACGTTTCGCATGTCGAATGACACGAATGACAGTGGCCGTTGTCAAAGTATTCGGCTGAAAGTAGAATTAAAAAGAAAAGTTTAAGAAAAATTTAAGATGGTCTGCTGTAAGTAAATGTAAATTGGGATTGGCCGGCGCGTATAAGATCCTGGAAGCAAAGGCGTTGTATCTTGTAAAAGGGAGTAACCAAAATATGGACAATTCCGAACTGAAGGAAAGCTGTCACAGTTATTTAAGTTTGACACCAAAACAAAAGAATGATCTGTGAAAATACCGTGGTCATAGGTGCCCATACATCATTTTGAAAGGAGGGAAAGAAAAATGTGCATGTTTTGAGATTCCGTGTATAACTTCAGAAAAAGTCCTTAAAATACGCAGTCCAAGAGAATTTTTGAAGGACATCAGAGAACCCTAATTGATCGATATGCCAAAAGCATGGGCACCGATACAACATTTTGTAAGGAAGAGCAAAGTTAGCAGCTTTTACGAGAGATTTAAATTTTGAGAAAGCTTGTACAACATGCTGTCAAATATTTGACGAAAAAAGGATCACGAAAAGTTTAGTCAAATTTTTTCCGTCAAAATAGACTTTGTGTAGAGCAAACATAAGAATGTGGAAAACATAAATTGAGTGAGTCGAATAAAGGCTGAACTGTTTTGTGACGAATATACTTATATTAGGTGCGCAAATAAGTTCGTAAGATTTTCCTATAGATGCCGCTAATGCAAAATACTGGGAAAAAATGGCGGATCAAGCTCGTCATATGACAAATGGACAAGGTCAGACATATTGCAACAATTTCCCATAGTTACATTTGTAAGATTTTATCGGCGCCGGTTACTTATGAGTCTGTAAACATGTCGGAGTTCGAGCCAAATAATTTCCATTTCCGAGAAGTTTTACTTTTTTGTTTTGATTCAAAGAAATCTGCGACTAAGGCGTGTCGAGTAATTACAGCAACGTGTGGTGAGTCTTCTATTAGTAAACCAATGTGTCGCGTATGGTTTCGTCGCTTCAAAGTAGGTGATTTTGAGGTGGAAGAAAAAATTTCGAAGACGCGGCATTGGAGGCAATTCTGGACGAAGATTCATGCCAAACACAACAATGTCTTGCGGTTTCATTGGATGTGACGCAACAAGAAAGCCCTGAGAACGGTGTAAAGATAGGTATTTGGGGGCCGTATGAATTTATGCCAAGAGACGTCAAACTGCGTTTTTCCCCGTGCTGCTCCAACGGCAGAAGAAAGGTTTTTTGCATCGAACTGTGACAGGCGATGAAAGTTATAGCCCGAAACGTCAAAAATCGTGGGTATATCCTAGCTATGCATCAATATGGACGGCAAAGCCAAAAATTCATGGTTCCAAGTTCATCAATATTTTTGGTGGGACCAACTCGGCGTGATGTATTTCGAGTTGCTGCAACCGCGTCAAACCATCACAGGACCTCTTTACCGAAGACAACTTATGCGTTTGAGCCGCGCATAGAAAGAAAAACGGCCAGTACACGACAACGCTCGGCCACATATTGCTCAGTTGTGAAAACGTACCTGAAAACACTGAAATGGGACGTCCTACCCCACCCACTGTATAGTATTCACCAGACATCACACCTTCCGACTGCCACATATTCCGATCGATGGCGCATGGCTTGTCTGAGCAGCGCTTTCGTTCTTTTGAAGATGTCAAGAATTGGCTCGACTCAAGGATCGCCTCAAAGGACGAGGAGTTTTGTCGAAGCGGAATTCATATGCTGCCAGAAAGATGGAAAAAGGTTGTGGCTAGCGATGGACAATATTTTCAATCATAACTATAGGTGCGTTTTTTCAACTGGATCAGATCAAATTGAAAAAAACGCAGTGGATCATACCAAAAGCGACTTAAGCAGGGTTAGCAATGCTGTTTGTAAATACCTCGGATAAACTGTCAGCTGCCCTGGCGGCAAAGTTTCGCATACTATACGACGAAACGGCACTGTACAAAGGTCATACAAACAAAGACTTTTTCAATAATTTTCTACATTCTTTCTCTATCTTACACATGGACTTGCATTTCCGTACAAAATGTATTGAGTTACAGCGACTTTTCATTAGCATATTCTGCCTGTTGGGTGCAAATACCTGCTACAAATTGAATTTAGTGCTAAATCGCATGGCGCCATTTGTGACATTTTTAAAATAGTTGCCAATTAAATAAGCTTTAAAAGCACAAAATTGATCCATCAATGATCCCATTTTGATTTTGGATCATCTCTTTGTTGCTGTTTTCAATCTAAAACGAATGATCTTGATCTTGATCCAGTTGAAAAAAACGCACCTTATATGTAACCAATTTTCCACAATAAAGGCTCAAAATTTAAAAAAAAACGATACTAACTTATTTGTACACCTAATATAATTAATTTTGTTGAAGAGTTAGTAGGTACACCTCTATAGTCGCACCTAGAAACTTTTACAGAAAGCTTCCAATTTAAAAAAAATATTATTTTCGTTTCACCAACTTCTTCGAATGCCGCCATTCAAAAGTCCTTGAAACCAGTGCTTAAAAATATTTTTTGGGATTTTTACAAAGAACCCACAGACAGGATATGAAAAGAAAAATCGCCATCGAATAGTAAGATAAATTATGATAATCAGTCGAGTTATACAATCATACGAGAGTACTTCAGAAAAGTTTTACCTTTTTTCTCCTTGAAATTCTTGTGATAAATTCGACAGGGAATGAAAGAGAGTAAGGACGGTCGGCGTATTAATTAGTCAAATTTTTGTTTACCTTGTGGAGGCTCCCAAATAAAAGTCGTAGTTTTATTGAGCACCATTGAAAGTATACGAACGAGAAAAGGGGTAATCTTTCCTGTAGCTACTATATGCAATCGTCTTTAAAAAAAAATTGGTTACATGCGTCTACTTGAGTGAAGTTAAGGACTCAGAAATAGTAGTAGCCGCAAATAGTAGTAACTCCATGAATACTAGGGTAGTGGAAAAGCATTCGACAGCTGCTAAAAGTTGAGTTTCTGAAATATCGTCTAAAATTTTATTACTTTGGAAAAGTTAAATAATTATTTCTAAATTTCCCACGTAAAACCACTTTCTTGAAAATGAATTTTCTTATATAAATTCGATTTTCTGAATTCAAGGAACTGATCAGTGATAACCAGTAGATCGATATATCTTCGTCCTTCTAACGAACTACCTTCCATAAGGCCTTGCCGAAGCTATTTTCTCTGCCTCGTAGCCTCGAAGACGCCTTATGGGAGGCAGTTTGTTAGCAGGGTGAGCTATTCTCCCAGAAAGCATCAGCACAATTAGTTTTGCGAAAAAAGGATGCTTCCTTCATTAGCCAATTTTACCATTCCCGATTGTTTGCGTTACTCCTTGCTGCCAAAATTCCGGTTAATTTCCTCAAAGTGGTGCGAAATTGAATTCAAACTTTCTCGCGTATTCAAATCAAGCCAAACCTTGATCTCAATAAAGACATGAAAACATAAAATCAGAAGTGAGAGAAGAAGACATAAGACGCGATGAAATCGCAATTGCCTTCCTAAATTTGCAGGAAAACAGCCCTAAACACACATGCACCCCAACAATTTCTCCAGAAAAATTAGAAACTCAACTCACAAGCGTTTCTTCGTAATGTCAGGAGATGGGGATGAAATCTCCCTGCAAATCTCAGCCAGACATCAATGGAACATTCAATTTGTAATTAGTGTAGTCATTAACTTGTTGGCAGACGTAAAAAAACGAGAAGTTTCTTTCCCAAGTACCAGTCGTTATTCTGGGAAAAAATTCACCCATCTTTCGATGTGTCTTTGCTTACACTCTTCAAACTTTACCCCGCCTTTACAGAATGCCGTCTATTTTAATTAGAGTATTAAATCCAACTGCGTGCTAACATTTCGCCGACTCTAAAAAGACTTTTAGATGGAGCCGCCTCCCGCAAGGACCACAACAATAATCCCGACCAGAAAGTCAAAAAGGACTCGAACGGAAAACATACAGACCAAGAGAGAGATAGAGAGAGGGAAAAAAAGGATAAGTCATTTGTCACGGCCATTTGTTCGCCATTAAGAGTACAGTGAAACGCACAAGGCTTACTCTCAAGGCTTCACTATTCATTCTGGTATCTTTGGCCTCGCATATCCTTTCAGGCCCGAAACATACTCACAATCGACCATAAAAGTCGTATGCTTCAGAAAATATAAGTGCTTCCTCTCGACCACTAGCTATGGGTCATATAATAATTGTCCATTCCAAGTTCCATATCCTTCGGATCAATAAATGGACCGAGAACTGATTGCTCCCCAGGCTCAACTTTTCTAGCCATCAGGACCGACATTTTACCCCCCAACAACCACCAAAACTACTCGTCCCCCGAGGACGAAACTAACTCCAGCCAGTCGTAATGCTGATGACAAAAATCACTTACAGTCGTCACAAGCATCGCTTCCTTTCACGATACATTTATTTTTCTTGTTCGGCACCCAATTGTCCTTGCACGACAGACAGAATCCATTACTGCTACATGTTGCACATCCGATCGGACAAGCCACACATTCCTGGCGTTTTTTGTCACCGTAAAAACCGGCCGGACAGCTGTTCAGGCATTTTCCATCCAGGGCAAAACGGCCGGATCGACAGGTGATACATTGCGATTCAGACGAACCGTTGCACGTTGAACAGGACGAATGACACAGGGCACATCTGTAAGGAAAACAAAAATAAAATAAAAGATTAGATACATTAAGTTTGGTCATATTTTAATTATAAGCTACGCCCGGAAGAGATGCTCTTCAACGGAAAAAAGGACTATCTCCCTAGGTAGGGTATATCCCAAGTTACAAATACCGGATTCGTCACCAATTCGTTACTTCATTGATAGTTTTTTTTTGCTCTGATTCGTAAAATGTGATTAAGTTTAGTTAGTCTTATGTTGTTTTCTGTCGTGTGTAGAACAAGCTATTTTTTTTTTCGTCATGAGAACAGTACTCCATATATGATATTTCAGGAGTGGTACAGTGGCGAACTGGTAGTGAAGTGTCTTAGAATGTACCATCCTGCAATTCCACCAAAGACTGCGTTCTTAACCAATTACCACATAAATCACCCTACATAACGGTTGCTTGGACACAACCATTTCGAGTGAAAGTAAAATCTCCTAAATCTGCTGTTACATATATTGACAAAGTGTTCGATAGCGATTAGACCCACAATCAGGTATTTCAATTGACCGAATAAATTCCATTTTGAAGGATAAACTACACATGCAAATAGTTTGAGCGACGTGGAGCTGCGTTTGCTCATTTTTAAATCAGAAGAAATTGTCAAGAAGAAAGTACTTGCGACCTTTGGAATAACTGACCAAACTTGGATAGACACCCATCACTACCAACAAAAAATAGCAATAAATTTGAAAATTGTTCATTCCAGACTCTCATACCAGCCCCAAAGTAAATTGTTCTCTGCTAGTAGTCTAATACTATGGATACACTGCTGGAATTGACATCATAATATCGCCAATACCAGCAGTGTATCACCCAATACTAAGGGTATATGAGATAAATGGACTGGTATATATACCTGGTATTGAACCTGTTTCATGGCATACAGATTCGATAATTTTACCTAGTATACTATGCATTTTACTGCTAGTTGTGCCATTCTCAATTGTGTGGCGAGTATCGTAACTAAATCTTTTTGTTTACTTATACCAGATACAGCAGATACTGCAGCTAGTTTTAATACTAAGATTTGAATACTTTGTATACAAGCTGTGTATCCATGGTATAACTCCCCAGACATAAAAAAACTCTCGCCGGAAACATATTCCCATGCAGTGTCCGTCCTTACACCCGAACCTTCCAAAATGTTGGTTTACACAACCAAACAAAAAATTTAAGCTTAGAAGGATTTGTGAGCTACAAACATTGAAGTGCATTTTGGTACGGCGTATACGGCGGGCAGACGGACATTGTTACCTCTAATCTACTAGTCCTCTACTTGTATATTCAAGTATAAAAGCTGGGGGTAGTAAATTTTTTTTTAATTTCAGGGTAATCGAAAATTGTCTATAAAGGTTGGAAATGATGAAAAGGAAAGGTACTGCGAATCCCGCTTCTAATGCCACCAAGGAAGATCACTCTAAGAAGCGAAGAAACGGTAATTTTTGTCGTCCAAACAGCCCCCCTCAACATTTCCGAACATGCTAATCTCGTTAAACACGAGCCACCATAAACTCACCACACATCAGTCTCCAAATTTCAAATTTTCAACTACTCCCCCAAAATACCGAGATCCTTAACATTGCATAAACTGTCCACTCCGAAAATGCACTTTTAAAGTCCTTCCGTTGCGCGTAATTTTCGAATCGTTAAAATTTAGTTCATTGGTATTTTCGGTGGTAGATTGGGGGATGCAGGCATCAACCCCGTTCAATTATCCTTGCACAGGGTTATTGGTGCTGAAGCGGAATGTGATAGCGGTTTTTCAGCTATTGATTTTATGGCATTTTGATGGTGCCAAACGCATTGCGCGATGGTTGATATTTGCGGTTGCATGCATTGGCACTTTTAACAGATGAGCCTTTTCAGAGTTGCGTTTTTTTGCGCGAATCCTCCCCGCTCAATCGAAGGGTGTGGAATTTAATTGTTTGGGTTTTTTTTCCAGCGAATTGATTGAATGGTGTATTTAAAAAAACGGCTTTGTGAAATTCAGTAGTTAATTTTAGCGAGAGGAGCTCGCGAAGGTTCAGCATTGAAGGATAAAAGGGTCCAGGAATTTTTGAATTACGCGCAATGTACCGTCGCAGAGCAGCATTAGTTGTTGCGAATCTTTGCATTCAATAATCGCACTACTTTTATATAACATGATACTTGATCACTACTCTATCGCTGCTATCAACGCAAATTGCTTTACAAATACTGTCGCGTAGAACTGAGCATCGTCTCTCGTCACCATGGGGTAAAAAGTGTTTTCATGCATTCTTTGAGACAAGCTTTTATACTGCATGTGTTGAGTCGAGAGCTTTCTTGCATGTTCGGAGATGCACGTGAAATTTTCGGGAAATGTTAAGAACAACTGGACAAGGTTTGGAAGTTTATGGCAATGTATGAATACAAACGAACTATAACCGGGACTTCACTGCGAACTAATTCCTTCACTTCACTTGGAACTACACGCTACTTCATGAATACAAACGAACTAGGAGCGAAAAATACTGCGAAGTAGTTCGCTCGTTTCACTTATGGGATCGCTTTTTCGAACTAGTTCGTTCGCAAACTACACAAGCGTATTGTTAACCCCAAGCCCCGTACTTACTAGAACCGCTGTATATGAAATTTTTTTCCTGTTTGCAAGCCCGAAGATACCATTGAAAGGGTCGTGATTTGACTTAACTGATGAAATTTAAGAAAAATCACAGAAAAGCTATCATTCGATTATTCTAGGTCTTTCTAGCAGTGGAAACGGCGGAAAAACCGTATATCTTTCCAAGGACAGTACTTTAAATGGAACAATGTTCAACAACTTATTTAATCAACTAAAAAAAATAAAAAACGATAGCGGAAGACCCCTTCATCCTCGTAATAGTTTCCTTAAAACCATAACTGACACTTCTTGTCCTATTAACCAGTCCAATACTGATCTCTTCCTGCGAGCCAGTACTTCATTTTAGCTCGATTAATATCTGAGCAACGTAAAGATGACATGATGTCATTCCGTGCTGCTACAGTTTTATACTGCAAATTACAATATCGATTAGCAGGGCGAAAATTGATGGGCTTCACTTAGTTCAGTGAAAGCGTAGACCTTATAAAAAGGACTTTCAGTGCTCCCAAGCTATTAAATGTAATTAGTAAGAATATTTCGCAACTACCTAAACTAATAAAATTGTTCAAGTAAACTTTTCATTTTTTCGCAACTTTCTCGAAAAACTTTACGTTCTAATGCATACGTTTAATATTCACATATTTATTCTGCAACAAAATGCACATAATACTCGTACCTTGTCTACATCTACTCCCTGTCACATAACTATGTAATTAAAAATAGTAGCAGTACTGACAACTTTTACCATCAATGTAAGGAGATATTCTAGTTCTAGTAAAATTTCAAAATGAGCAAAAAATTACATGCTCATGAATTTTCCGAGGAAAATTCTTTCCGTCGGCTACAATACAAGGAATAGTGAACGGGGCAGAGAAAAATGTAACGTATGTGATCTCATTTATAAAAACATTTTTAACTTTTCTCGACCGTTGTTTTCCGTACTAAATGAAAAATTGCACACGTTAATAACGTTAAGTCCTTGAGTCGAGATAGACAATTTCGAATCTCTAGTCTTTTACGTGAACAAAATGAATTTTACATGGTAGGAAAACGTAGCTAAAGTAATTTTAAATATAATTAAATTTCGGTGGAGTTGAGCACAAAATTGTAAAGAGTCTCTGGTCTTTTTTACAAGGACCTGCAGTTTTACGTATCTCAAATTGCATTACAGTAAAGGACATACCCTTAACCAGGGCAACTAAAACCCATAAAACTGCACACACAATTTACTTCAGTCGGATCGTAAAATAAAGTTGTAAGTTGTTTTTCGCCTGGAAGAAAAAGGGCACAAGGACATAACTTTTTATCGAAAAATGTTCGGGAGTTTTCGAATTGGCAGTGATGTCGCCATGACATTGCTACTATCAGACACAACTAATGCTTCGGGGAAGTCCCTTTCTTTCAGAATGATGATAATAAATGACATAATTCCCATCAGGACATCCAGAAATTCTGTAAGCAAAAGCCGGTAACTATATGGCGCTGACGGTTCCAATACGTACAAGTCCTGTTTGAAAAATGAACCTGAAAATCTTCTGCCATAGTCCATCCATTTATTAAACTGAAAACTTCATTTCCGGCCGATAGTTTGCAATTATGGAAAAAGGAACAACCGTTTTTTAATTTTATCGTATAAAATTGGCGCAGCCGGTAGAACTTCAATCAGTTTTTCCCCGTGCAAACCATTCAGCTAAAATGGACGTGATCGGCTTGGAACTGGTCTTAATCCCTTTTCTTCTTAGTTTTATTAAAATTAATACAAATTTTTCGTATCGTTCTTTGGAAAAGCCGAGCCAAAGAGTCGACAGATTTTCTTTCCGCCTTTCAGAAGTTGCCAAGTCGAAAGAATGAAGAAAAACCTTCCGTACCAAGTCGAGTGGAAAAAAGTTGAATGGATTATGCTTAGGATGGTTTTTTATGTTTAAAACTTATGTGGAAATTTTTCCCAGGATTTTAATGACACTATTATCCTCATTCCATAGCCGTGATGATAAAGAAAATTCCGTACGAAGCAATTTTTTTCGGGGGATGAATGGTGGTAGCGATGTTATAAAGATCCCAAGAAGAATAAAGTATTTTGTATTGTGTATGTGTGTGATGGTAAGAATATGGTTTCCAGGGGGCGCTCTGAAACGAAGATGACAAAAAGGACGAAATTTAGGAGTAAAGACGTGACATAATTCCTGAATGCGTGGGTAGTCTGCTCGGGAGTAATAAAGGATCATAATTTCGGTTCAGATAAATTTGTTGGACGTTGAAATCGTATTTGTTAAGCTTAGAGTATTATATGGCGGTCATTATTCGTAGTTTAGTCCATTTAACAGTTTTTCTATGGACACGGATTATGAATTGTAATAAAATGAGGCTATGGTGTTATCGTGGTAACTAAATCGCACCTGGCAATGATCAAATGGGGGATTATTCGGAGTTACTGAAAATAAAGCTGCCAGTTTGTTGTGAGCTCAGCGAGATAAAACACCAAGAGATTAAATCATTAAAACTAAATTTTACTTAATTTTCATAACTTTAGGTACTAAGCACCAAAATTTTTCACATTCTATGTACGTACTACTAGACGTAAAATTTACCTCCAAAACACTTTTAGAATAATGTGGTTCCTAGTGCGAGTTATAATGATTACAGAATCAAGGAAATGGCTACCTATTGTCTCCAGAATAATTTCATTATTCCCGCATAGGGTATCGATGCTCCGCCAATATTCCAGCGGACCTTCCATCCTAGTTCTGAGATGTGCAGATCACAGACGGAATATTTCATCTAAATTGAATTTTCGCAGTACTGAAAATAAGTACTTCTTAGGTATTACAGAATTCTTCTTGGCCGATTTATAATAACTTGCAAGGACAACGCTGTGGAGAATTACTCTCACCATAAAGAAGAGCAACATTTGGAATCAATAGATAAGGGTTCGCTTTTTCTACGCGGGAAACACATTGGATCCTTAGTGATCTCTCGTGATGGGCTGTGGTACACTGCACAGTGATACAGTTCACTCCTCTAAACCCAACCGAACCTAGGTATTACAGATTGAGTACTGTAGGGATAGATACTTTATAGATACATTCATGGAGTTCATTCGAGTTCTGAAACAATTACTGTTAACAAAACCTGTTCAGTACTACTGAGAGTTTCTGATACGTAATAATACATTTTTTTTTAAATGTTTGAAGGTTATTTTCTATAATAGTAATATGTTCGACATTGTTTTTTTTAAAGCTGTACATCATGTTTACAATTTAATGGTTTATAATACGACTAAATATAATTTAAGCTCAGGACAACCACTCCAACTAATGGGCTTCTTAGCGCTGTATCGTATGACTTCCAAAAAATATATTTTCTTATCTATATATATTTTTTAATTCAGTACTGATACAATACTGATTTTAAGAATTCGCTTACGGCAAGAAAACAGAAGTCTCATTTGTTTATTTATATTCATCATTTATAAATTTTGCCAGCTTATATTTACTAGAGTAATACTTTCAATGAAGAAAAACCTTATTTTGACCATATGCAAGTATTCCGATTAGAATAGATTGACGTAATCAAGGAAACATAGGCATTTTTATAAGTTCTGATCCTGAAATTAATTCTATTAATTCGCGTATTAATAAAAGAATAGCAATAATTAAATTATTTATGTATTTGTTTTTTTTTTGGGGCTTTTACAAAACACTGTAACAGTGGAATGGGAATAGTGACTTTAGAACAGAACAGAGTTCAAGAAGCTGATGAGGTATTAGTATCAAATCTGTTCGCTTAAATTTAATCTTTTCGAAAATGTATGGGTAATTGACAGAATATGACTATACGTTGAAGAAAGAGATTTACAGTAGTCAAACAGTTTAATAGATTTCCAGGAAATTATAATGCCACCAAACAAGAAGAAGTACATAGTATATCAATCAACTAGTATTATTCTACCATTTGAAAAATACTTGTGTGTCAATGATATTCAGTACTGATACAATACCGCTGCAGCTCTTATTTTTCGAGGAAACTATTATATTTAAAATTTAAACAGCTGTACTGAGGTACTGGAAAACAAAATTCTTTTGGCTGTTCTGAACTTTCAGTATGCCTTGAATGCTGCAATTCCAATTCTTGGTATTCTTTCCGAACTGAAAAGACGAATTATCAGTACTGATACAGTTTTGGTGCAGTATTTTCCCGAGAAAACACTAAAACAAATTAAATAAATATAAATTAAATTAGTTCGACAACCCCTTTCCTTTCAAATGGGGATGTCCTGAATCGACTACAGTTCAAATGAGTAAAATCAGTCTTCTTGTTCTTAGAAACCCGTTGAAATATTATTATTAAAAACTTTTTTTGCTGGGTAAAATTGTTGAATTTGTGATCGTGTGAGTGTTTAAGACGAATAAATCCTAGAAGCTACTTATGCTAAGAAGTTGAAACTTGAAACTTTTATAGAGCCATTTCCAAAACAAATGTCGATTTTCGTGAAGGGGTATAGAAATTGGGGAAAAAAAAGCAATGTGTTCGAGCGCGATTGAGATATTTATATCCCCTGAACGGATGCCGCAAAATTTAAGTTTAATTGTTGCTTCTAGGTATACTCGGAGAAAAAACGGGACAGTGTCGAAATTCGTGATAAAGAGCACAATCCGTTTACACATTGCATTAGGGGTGGAGAATCGCAAAATCCTTACACCCACTTGTAATTGAAAGTTTGAAGGGGATAATATTAATATTTCGTGAAAAGAACCTAAGAAACTTGTCGAAATTAGTGAAAACGGTTAGAATCTTTTTTGACCATTTCTGGGGTTGAATGGGAAAAAATATCTTGAAAACCCATTTTAAAGCAATTTTTTAGAAAGCCAGTGAGACTAAATTTTTTTTCGATATATAAGCAAACCTAATAAATATGGTGGAGTTTGTAAAAAACATTAAGTTTATTTTATTTCTATTTTCTGGAAAGTATTTAAACAAATAGTCCAGAAACAAGTACATTTCTTCGGAAGATTTCGACCATCTTACTTAAATATTAAATACAAAAACATATTACAGATCTGCCCTGCCCTGCCCTGCCCCGGGTTGATTTCGATGGCAAGTCCAAGCAGAGGATTGCTGAACACCACCACCCCTTTGTGGATAGCCTCTGTGTATCCAAACTACTTGCATTTAATTGCATGCCCATTTGCATATACTACAGTCATATCGCTCTGTTATTTCCTAAGACAAGAAATAATTAAATTTCGTCTCGTCTTTATACCATAAATTTCTTGTTTGGCTCCGTTTCCTACAGCAATCTAGGCGAGTGGAGGCAATACGAGGCGTGGGTAATATTGAAACTAAATTCCGAGGCCGGGCAACAAACAAATATAACAACATGCAAACATTCGTAATAGCCTTATCCTTAGTGGTTCTATAGAAAATTCGAATGCTATACTCACTTGTAGTCTTCCGTTTCGAAGGTATGCAAAGGACATGCCGAGTAGCACTTGTGTTCATGCATAACTAAGTGATGGTCACAGCTTGCACAATAATCAGGACGATCTTGACACGAAGCACAATTGGCTTCGCATGGTACACAGGTTTTGTTGTCGTAATCTGGAAGATGAAGGACGTCCGGTGAAGAATGCAAAAGCAAGGACATTAATTAATTAATGAGAAAAAAATGGGGAAAAAAACAGGCTACTACTCACTTTCATAGTATCCATCCGGGCATACTTGCAAACAAACGGCCAAATCGGTAACATGCAAATGAGCAGGTGCACATGTTAGACAACTGTCTTGTCCGGCACCGGCACACGTTTCACAGGATTCGTGACACGGCCAACACACACCTCCTTGGTTGGGAAAACTCCGTGGTGGACATCGACTTACACATGTACTGTAAACGGTCATTAAAGGGTCAGTGTCGGTTTGGACAATGTAAGACGACATTCGAATACTTACTTATCCAATCGATAGTGCTTACATGCCACACATTGGGTAGGTCCACGCCCGTAACATCCTTGAGAGTCGCACTCTGGGTCGCAATCGTGCAGGACAATTTTATTATTCGAATCGGCCATAACATTTTGTCGTTGTGGTGTCGGGATATTGTGACCATCGACGGTTGCAACAGACTTCTCTGGATTGCTTCCAGCTCCGGTGAACAGATTCTGATAGTTCAAGTAGCCAGCATACGGGTCAGGATTGTAGTAGACGCCACCTGATTGTTGTCCCAAGTCAGCATCTGTCGGATATACAAATGGATTGAGTCCGGTCACACGTCGCAAGCTGGACTGATCCTGGACCTCGTTCTTTAGCCGAACCGGATTCACTTGAGTTCCGTAGAAGATTAGCTGCCATTTTGATAGAATTCCGGGTTGATTAACGCGACGTCGTCCGCCATTGATAATTTGCAGGGTCCATCGTCCCTCAGCCTTTTCGCCCCAGAAATGCACACTCAGGAATGGCCAATCATCGAAATTCGACTTGACAATATCACGCGGTCGTTCGAAAAGTAATGTGCTAGTAGTGCCCATCGGAGAAGTCAGAAGGATTCGAAGATTGCCTCGCGGGAAGAATCTCAGGGTGATCTTGCACTGAACATGTTCCAAGTAGCGGACCTCATTGATAGTTCCAGCGCATCCGTTAACGTCCATATGAATCTGAAGTGTGTATCCGTAGGTTCCTTCGATTTGACGATCTTCGTTATTCTCGCGTGACTTGCAAATATGTTGAGGCGGTACGGTTGTCCACTGTTCCGCCAAACTGACCATTGCTCCAGCATCCATCAGACCGTATCCAAACTTGTGACTGTACTTCCTCTTAACACCATTCAGAATCCAACCAGCTTCCTTGTCGAGTGGTTCTGGACGCGATGTCATCACTACCAAATACTGCATATCGCGCCACGTCAGGAAGGGGTTGGCTTCCAATGCCAGAGCGCATATTCCTGCGGCCAAGGGTGCCGAAGCAGAGGTTCCAGTGTGTTCGACGGTACAAATGTGATCGGGACGAAGACGGGCGTCCATGTCAACGGTAGCAACACTCTTATCATGACCAGGTGTTCCCGAACTGTAGGTGGTTGCTAGAGTTGAGGAGCATTCTTCCAAGTACCATGGTTTGAAGCTGTTTGGAAGAGATAAAAAGAACTTGTAAGTACAACGATTTTGAAAAATATAAGCCAAATTCCCAACTTAGACCAAGACAGAATCCCAACTTAATCTAAAGCAAACCAGCTGGAGCACTTCAACTTGCTTCAGGATCTTGTTGTATTAGCAGCAAAACTTGTCAGATGAGCCTCTTTACATTATATCTACTACAGCAGCTTTTGAAGAACACCGTACCGAAGAGTTTCTAAATATCGTTAAAGCCTGATTTAGAATTACAACGATATTGAGTAGGAGCAGTTGGATCGTGAGATCCTACAGATTTGTGAAGGGAAATAACTAGTACTCTATTCGAAATTCCATAGCACTCTGTCATATCACAACTGATCTGATTCAGCCAGATTCTAAAAAGACTAAGTTCCATCTAGAACATGAGGAGTGAGGACCATGGATGGACATTGGCGTTGAATTGTTGACGCCTTCCGTCCAAGAAAGGCAGAGATCATTGGTCTGGCCGTGATGTGAGAGTTATGATAAGAAACGATGACGATTAAACGAAGAAGTATTACGCTCACTTTTGAGTCATAAATATGGATTCAGTCAAGAAGTGAATTTTATAAGAAATCGGACCAATAAGGACAGCATTCTAAAATTTGGGCTTTGAATCGCTTGTAAAGATCTGCTCTTGGAGGCAAACTGAGCAAGCTTTAATCCGTCTTTCAGGTGCTTCGCTACCAAGAACATAGAACGCCAACGGGTCCGTTGTGATCCCACATTCACGGGAAAAAAGAAACCCGTGTGCCCAAGAAAGCAACTTAGGAAAACTACCCCGCCTGCCAGACAAACTGCAACAGCTTGTCCAGCTTAATGCTTGCGAATTCACCCAAGTCTATGGCGAAACGCGTACCTAAGGTACGTTCGCGCCTCCAGGCCATTCGCAAAGCAAATGGAAAATACTTTCCTCGGCATCGGATTCACCACAGCTGCGGCACAGATCCGTCAGTACACTAATTAGGATACGAAGAGTATTCCTATCTCCGAGTAGGATAAACTTTGTCCTGCTCGCATTTAGAGTCGGCCAGAGCTGCCTGGCCACAAGACACGATGTGAGAATATCTTAGCAATATTTTAAAGACAGAAACTTTCTGAAAGATTTTCTTGAAACCTTCGTAGTAACGTTGAAATCAGTTGGACTCAATTCATGTTGAAGTGAAGGATGGAATCCTATTCATAGCTTGTAATAAATCCTTCGCAAATCAACTCCCAGCACACTACAACTACCCCCGCCACAAACTCGATAATGAAATTTCCAATGAACATGGTATCCCCTAAAAAACGAGCCTCGAAATTGCCAGTTTCACATTACACCGAACTCATGAAAATTGGTTTTTGTTATTTTTTTCTCGTATATTTTCTGTCGAAATTACAACCCCCTCGTTCCTCGCTCCAGCCTTGGTGATGTCAGGACTTTCGAGTCTCAACTTCAGATAATAGAAAACCAGATCAATACTAATCCAATAAAAAAAATCGTCAACTCAATTTACCACCCAATTTCGCTTGTACCTTATATGGAAGCTGTCGATCAAGGCTACATACATCAAGGATATCCTCGGAAAAAACATCTCCTGACTTCATAAAGAGGAACTAGGAGTAGGTGTTGGGAGTGGAAGGGGGCTGAAGGCACGAATTTATATATCATTCCACAGGATGTTGGCCAATTGGACAAAGGCCAAAATCTCGTTATCAAAAATAGTCAATCGAAAATTTAATTAGTAAACCGAATGGAGTTTCGAGTGTATGCCCGTAGGAGTGAAAATCTATGATAACTTGTGACGGGGGGTCCATGGTCCCATTTGAAATAGGAGCCGGCAATGAAGAGCACTTTTAATTCCTTCGTTTTTTCAGCTATTAAGACTTGTGCCTTTTGTATCCCTGCACAAGTAGGAAATGTCTATGTTAGCTCCACTCCTACATTTTGGTTGGTATCGATTACGACTTCATTCAAATTTAAGCTCCTTGAAAAAAAGAAGGGTTGAATACGATGGAATCATTATCCACCAATTGACACCTGCATTCTGCTTATTTCCGTAAAAAATCAATAAAAGCTGATAACCACTACATCAAAAGATACTCACCCTCCTTGTGTCGCGCTCGATATCGATAGAGTGAAAATCGAATTTGTGTATCCATCGCAATTGCACGAATCGGTGTAGCGTCCTCCGTTGCCGGATGCCCAAACAAAAATTGATCCTTTACCTTGTCGACCGCTTGTCACGCCGTAAATGAAGGCACGTCTGGCCAATGGACCCGGTCCGTCAACCGTCGATCCGTCGTCCTCAGGACCCCACGAGGCACTATAAATGTCAATATGTTGTGGATTCAGGCTTAACGCTTTCGCCTCGACCGCATCGTTAACACTTCCGTCCAACATACGGACACCTAATTGGATACAAAATGAAAAGGATATACAGAAAATAGTAACAACAGATAGCAACAAATTAGAGCACTACTAAAAACATTGTTCATTCCATAAAATAATGAACGATGAAATAAAGGACGATAATAACACATACGGACTACGACCTATAGATGGGCATTTCGGCCATTTACCAAGGATCTGGACCAGAACTTCGTCGAACGATGGATAAATAATTTCATTAAGAGCGGAATAATTTTAAGCCTCTGGCATGAACATGATTCCCTGTGATGTAATTTTAAATTTATTAACTCGTTCATAGGGGCTTAAGGACTACGGCGGCCAATACCCTGCATTCACTATCACTCCAGGCTTTTTCGAGAACGATGCCGAAGGGAAGGATGCCAAAAATTATCGGCAGATCACATATCCTCGTGTGGCTAGACCAATCTACGGTATAGTAATCCACATCATTTAGTATTTTTTCTTTTGAGCATTCCGACCATGAGGCAAACCTAGCAACTAGTGGAGATACCAAAGATTCATAAATATCGTTGTCTTTTTTAATCTTCGTCTATTAATTAGACAGGACACTAGGATCTTGGACCATGTGTGGAAACGACAGGGTGAAGTGAGAAACCTGTAATACTCGTCTGGTTTGAAATTTCAATGGCTGCAGGATATCGATAAGATTGGATTTAAGAAGGTGGCTAAGAATATTGCGGCCTTAAATAGAAGAGAATACTTCAAAGCCAGGTTTAGAAATGATACGACAGTAGAATGGCACTAAAAACTAAATTTCTTGGGATAATTGTTTTTTGCGCAATCGTCAATTACAGGTTGTTATGGATGATCTCTGAAAATTTGAGATCCAATATGATGTCCCTATAGGCTGCGTAATCTCGTCTGCAATTTTTTTTAAATTTTTGTCATTGATCATATATCTGCTTAGTTTCGCATTGACGACAGTACCCATTATTTTCCATATTCCTATAGATCTATCACTACTGAAGTACTACTATGCTCGACATACTTAACGACAAATAAAATTCTTAACTGGTGCAGTGTAATTTGACTTCTGATATCAGTTAAGTGTATGATAGATGTCAATTTGTATTATCGGTACTTTATCAGTACTGATACAAAAAAATTAAATTAAAACTAACTACATCCTTGCACACATAGAACTGCATCCTTCCACAAGATGCTATGAAAATACATAAATTGAATTCTCCAATCGTAAGCAGGTGTAGTGAAAGTAGCAAATCCGCAGTGAAAACGAAGAAGAGTTGCTAAGAAAACTGATCCAGTACTGATTCGAAACTGAACTGTATAAGAGCAAAATTTATTCAGTAGTGTTGATGAAATAAAAATTATGATGCCATATTGCGTTACCCTCGTAATCACAACTACTAAAAATCTGAACTCGATCGGACTAAATACAGAATTCGAACTCTCCACTGTGCTGTGATTATCAGTACTGATTTCTTGGACTATATCTTACAATTGTCGGAAATTTCAATCGTAATTAATTCCGATTTTTAGAAACTTCTGTCAGTATCAGCTAATGTTAAGCAGGTAGAGTCGAATTCAAAAATGCTAACCTGTATTTCTAGTGGATCCTAAACTCAGAAAAAAAAACCTGACTAGAATTTTCGAGAAAAGTAAACTGTAACTTGTAGCACTTCCTCTAATTTTGCATCATCGGGATGCATCAGAGGGTGCATTATGCAAATATACAAATCACCCTTGCAACGGCTAGTCTTGCCAAGGATTCCGAACAGATATTCATTACTGCGAATTATAATAATGCTAAGTTTTTCATAGTATCTTGATGATTCAATTACGTATACTGAAACCAATTTTATTTGAGGCGAAATAATTGTTATAATTCGCAGTAAAGAATTTTGGTTCTCGAACGTACAAATTGGTAAAGCCTCGCCCATCCCTCATTATTCAATATACCAAGCAGCAATGGTATTTCGGACAATTGCATACACATTCTGACTCTATCGAACCTCCGAAACAGTTATCAAACTGGCCTTATCTATAAGATTTTTTTTAGCTGTCATTACCTCAATTGAAATAGCCAGGATAGCGATCAATTTCAGTTGGGATATTGCATGTCGAGTTTTACGCAAGCTCCCCTGGCACCGAGAAATGAACGGACAATTCTTAACATTTACTTTGTACCTACCAAAGCTGCACTTTTGGAAATAGTGTAAAAAAATGACGCAGTCTTGCAATAATTAAATTCTCGAAGAAAAATCAATAGAACCAAATTTGTTTAGTCCGTCGAGCCGGATATATGCGAACGACCGTATGAAAGCCAGAGGAATAGAAATGATTCTGTACTAAGGTGGATTATTTTTTAAAAAGGTTGGGAGGTATTTTTCTAAAACAGGAGCAATAATAATGCTGGAAATTTCTAATAGAACGTACGAATATGTAACACATAATACAATACTCGCATGGTCTACTTGAAAAGTAATTTAAGATTTTCAGATACGTACGGAGGTGGGACGGGAAAACATGTCGACGAAAGAGGGTGCCACATATTTTTACATTTTTTATCATATTAAGTCATCCGGGATATCGAATTAATCTTACTTTAACAAGTGCAAGACACAGAAACAGTGTTTCTGATAATGCGTAACCTTTTATATGAGTACCCGAAAAACTACCTAAAGTAAAAATGCAATTTGATACCTTATCAAACCAATAAGATATGTAAGAAAAGAGATACAAAGCTATTACCCTCCCCCCCCTTTTCACGAATTCCGGCATATCTCGAAAGTTTGAGGCGAGGTAAAGAACCATGTACCTCAGCTGCTGTTCAACTCAATGATCAAAAAATTAATTTTGAGATTTTCTTAAAGTGGTTCAGTAGGTGACGAATTTCGCAATATTTCTCAAGTCTAATGATATATCGACAGTTTTTTTTTCCTCCACAAGCTATTTATGTATTTCGCTAACAACTAATTTCAAGATTTTTGGATATTCAACCCTAAGGGGGTGGAAGGAGGTTTTAACCGTTTCCGTGAATTAGATATCGAATTGATTTTCATTTCTCCGATTACATGTTTCAGAAAATAATTTCAGTATTTCCCACTTTCAGGGGTGCTTTTTTTATGTTGTCATGACTTTCTTTATCTGAGATAAAGAATTGATTTTTACTTTCACGGGCTTTTGGTAAGCGCATAAAAACCGAGTTCTGAATTTTTTCATATACAACACCTAAGAGAGTTTAAAAATTTGTACACGTTTTCAAGATTTTTGCCTTATGTCTGAGTCCGAGATATCGAACTTGGATTTGCCAGCTTTCCAGAAAATAGATTGAAAATCAGTTTCAGGATTTTTTGATATTTAACTCCTAAGGAGGAGTTAGGGAAGTGTTTACGGCTTTACGAATCTTGCCATATGTTTTAGGTCTTAGTTAGTTGGTTTAAAATTGATTTGTTCTTCGTCGGTCAAACAAGCATGAAGAACTACTGAAAAATATTGTAAGTTGTATCTTAGAAGGAGCAATCCAAATCCCTAATGACTTAATTTATTTTGCGAATAACATTCTTGTCACGAATCAACTAGCGCTTTATTTCGACTTTGAATCGTGTTGTTTAGCGAGTGGTTACAGAAGAAAAGTACGTCATTTGCTTGACATTATCTTGCAATTTTCTCCGAAAAGTCGAATAAATTTTCGAATTTAAAACTTCCTCGCTAAATCATACAACACCTGACTAGAGAGCACTATCCCAAATCTTGTACCGTACAATCAATTCGAATTGTAAAAGGCCATCTGTCGAAATGATGCATGACCGTCATATTCTCAGAATATCCGCGCAAATAATAACGTTAAAAACGAAACAACAACGAAAAAAGGCATAAAGCGCCATATTCAAATTTCGAATATCAAAGCCAGCCAGTTCCATTACATTACCGTGTACGAGATCTTTGCGTATGTCGCATTAGGAGAATAAGGCGGCACAATACTTACTTCGAGTAACAGACTTTTTAGAAAGAAATATCTCACAAGATGCTGTCGTGGGTGTAAGGGATGAAAACCGATGTTCCCTTATTTTAACCCTCCATTGTGCTCTTCAAAAAACAATAGCCGGGAACAGATGTAGAATTCAACTGACACCTGATATATCGACGTTATCAACAGCGTAGTACAGAAAAGCACTGCGAAACATGCTATAAATTGCATGCCATAAAAAGACTAAGTAGCGGCGATATGTGTGGGAGGTACTAGAGCAAACAAATATATAATATAAAATATTACCCATAAATACAGCCAAAAATAAATGGAAAGCACACAGTCCTGTCGAATAAAAAATTCCTTTCTATCGCTTCTGCATGGATTCGAGATGTGGTACCAATAAATAACCGCCTTCTGACACATCTTTTCCCATCATTTTCGAACACTTGGAACAACAGAAAAGAGCCCCCGGTTTAAAAATGGGGATGGGCGAAGTGCTCCCAAAGAGGACCACTTCTCTTCTTTGTCAGGCGGATGAAAATGTATTTTAATGGTACCTAGGTTCTAGCTGATGTTTTAGAGCACCTGGAAAAAAACCGAAGAAGAAAAAGGAAGGTCCTGAATTTCTTTTCATACACTTTTAAAGGTATCCCCTGATAGACATAATAGCCGAAATATATCCTGGAGACAAACAACCCCAGACCATCTCACCTCACGCTCATATTCACCTGAAAGGTTGTTTTTAGCACGGAAATATGTAAATTTTCATTTGTATTTCGAACAACAAAAAACAATATTGGGGATGGAGTCGAAATATATTTGACGGGTAGAATGTGATTTAAGTTATCCCTGATTGTAAATAATGAAAGAAAGGTCAGCGGCAGGAACAGCTTCTTATTGAAATGCCACCCGTATAAATTCAAAATAGTCGAGACACATTTAATGAAACTTTTTTGTGTCCAGGATGGGGTGGTTGAGGATAGCCGACGCAATCAATCTTGGGATTGATATAGCTTGATTCTGTGAAGAAAAAAATTGTTGTGAATTTAATTGGAATTAAGCGGTGAAAAAGGAATTTAATAGTCGTGGCGCCCCAGGAAGAAATCACATTCCATTGGCCACAACATAAGGAAGAACTGCAGTGTATGTTTCCTGTAAAGTTCCTGTTTTCTTCATTTGTCAAACCCAAGATTCGCATGTGCAAGACCAAGATCAAAGTCAGAAAAAAAATTATAATAAATAAATAAATTAAAAATATTTATTCCTAAGGTTACGAAATTCATTTATCAACTGAAATACATTGATTCAGTGTAAAATTCTTGATTTTGTTTAACCTTCCTTTGATTAAATGAATGGACGTCCATTAACTCATTGGCCAAGTTGGTCCGATGTAAATTTTTAAAGATCAGAAAATTTTGGAGTAATAATCTTCAATTCTGAACCCAGAAATTATAGTAAGCATATACCAGCCTATGAATGCGTTATACAAAGGGATCCATCAACTTTTTTAAAGACCGTTGTATCGAGAAACATCAAGCAGTTGGGTAGATTTCCTCCATAATTAGCAATAATAAGGTAGTTCGCGAAATGGGATCGGTTTGGTTCCCTCTGTCATTTAAGCTTCCATTGGGCTTCTTGGGATTTCCTCTTGGATTATTTAGAATTCCACATCGATTCCTGCGCTTTCAATGAAGCTTAGTATTTTTCGTAGAGGAATAGCCAGGAATGCCGATGATTCCAAGAAGGGATGTCGTCTTTCGTCGGGAGTTGGCATGTTGTTTTACGCACTGACTCATCTTTCGAGTTCAACAGTTTTTATATAGTGAACCTTGCTTCTTTCCAAGTGTAGTGGTGTGGGGTTAACAATCACCTCTAACGAATCCTTGGGAGTGGTGCGTATTACCCAAATGATACCCAAGCAAAGCAAGTCCTTGTAATTAGTCAGCTTAAGCTGAGCAGTTTTCTCATTTGTCCTTCCAACAGACAGATGTCGCGTTATAACCCAGGAACGATGCTATTCATCGAGTAAGTTAGTTTCGAGCTTAGACTCCAGTTCATAAGAGTGATTCTGGCCACTTTAGGAACCTTGTCCAAATCAGCGTTCAAAGGTAGTTTTTTAGCCAGGAACTTCACCCAGCTAACTTACTCTAGAGATTCTCCAAAATGAGTAGACCTAGTTATCTTGTCCTTACACCTCCTTTTGAGGGATGCAATAATTCTGCTTATCTTTGGGTAGATAGCCAAACTTTCTCTACACCAGGTTGCGAATTGGCTTAGGGCATTTTATAGTAGCTCTGTGACCATTTCTTTAAGCTTGCTTAGAACGAGGATAGCATGGTCTTGATTCTAGCTGTGGTTAGATCCTGGAGAAGGTTCTCCAGTACTAAGCACCGCAGAATGGGTGATAGTACTCCGCCCTGTGGACAGCCCTTCGTAACATAGAAAATATTTGTGCTACACTGTGGTTAAGACCTAGCACGACGGAGCTTTGTATGATAGTTACTTGAAGTAGTATACCTGGACTTACTTTACTGTAATCAAGCCGAAGGGTAACGAGGTGTCTTAAGAATCTTGGGGACCAGCTAGCTGCTAGGACATAGTTCACACCGTTCAAATCAAAATATCCTTGTTACCTTGTTACACTTACCTCCAATACTTGCATTGTAAGCGACACCAACCCCGCAATAACTATTAAAGGCGACAGCAGCGACCTCTCCGGCACACCGAGTTCCATGTTTATTGTCGCCATTATCCTGCGGCATTGGATCCGAATCGTTTCCGTTGATATCATACGATGCGTCGGGATCCTGCAAAACAGAAATATAATTAACATGATTGAGTAGATATTAGAGTGCACGAAATGAAGCGTCCTTATTATTAATTTAGTTCCGAAATGTATTAAAGTATCTACAAAGAAAGGACTCATTCTGGATTTTGTTATTATATTCTAGGAACATTTTTGTTACTTCTTCTTCTTCAGAAAAATGTAGACTTTCGAGGGATGGGCCTGTCCAAAGTGAAGATACCGCCATATCTTTGAAAGTATCTAAGAATATTATTTGCCGGTATTTTAGCAACAAGTACACCAGAGTGCAGACATTACAAAATGAAATATTATAATGGTAATGGCGCCTTGGGTTTCCCCCCTACAGCGCCGAATACCAAAAAATCTTGGAGCTTGAATCCAGTACATGTTTACAATACGCAGAATAAGTTTCAGGGTAGCATCCCTTGAATGGTGTTAATAGGTTTTCTTTTCGCAAGATGCCATGAAAACAACCGACCAGAATAGATACAATACCACAGAAACAGAGAACTGAACGTTCTTAAATATTTCCCAATCGGGGAATACTTTAATACTCTTGAACTTTTTCGCTTTTGGAAGAAGTTAGAAAGAGCGTTAATATTCTAAAGAACGTGTGATAAGTAGCTTTTCGTTTTGCTTTTCATAAAATTGTTCACCAAATTATTTTCGGAGTGAATCGAGGATATAAAATTTGGAAATTTTTGTTGGTAGGATGCTCTGAATTTTTCAAGTGATTCGAGACTTTAGGAAAAGACTTTGGAAAGTTTATAGCAAGGCCAAATATAAAAAAAATCGTATAAGTCGCGTAGAAAAAGGACGACTGCAGTAAGTACCCTGAATATCGTGAAAGAAAAGTAGCCATCCTTTAGAAAATATACTAGTCTGTAGAACTGGCCGAACAGATCCATTTTTCACGTTAATGTTTTGACGGAGATACAATCAACAGCCCGAAGAACAATAAGTCTAAATACAGTAAACGAAATAGTGAGATAAATTTAAATTGTAGCTAGGAATGATAATGTTACATACTACCCTGGCAACCCGAGCTACACGATCAATTTCCAGAGAAAAATTCACGCCTCCAACATCCAACGAGAATACTTCGGCATATTTCTCGAATACTCCTTTTTTCACTCTTTCAGCACTCGAATACTTCACACACATTACAGAAGAATCGAGAAAGCTCTCGAATCCCCACATGTAATTTATAAGTACGTCAAAGTTGGCAGCCAAAGACAGCATTAACTACGCAAGGAGATTACGATCAGTTTCTACACTGAAAGAAAAACTATGTTTATTCCAAGGTTGCATTGACCATATTAAGGTTCTTCTAACTATTGTAAAACTGACATGTTTCCAGTGACCATGGCTATGATGGTACGAGCCATAGCATATAATTCATAAAAACATAATATGGTTGCATTAAACATATATCCCTACTGAAATTTAATATGGTTCTACCAATCATTCTCGTTACATGATGTAATTGTGTATTATAATTACGACAACAATATTCTATGATCAGTGGAATCATATAATTTGATAAAATAATTCCCACAACCATACCTCTCACAGTACGAAAAGGATCGTTCGCGGTGTAAGTTCGCTTCTTCCAATTTCATGTGTGCTTTGTTCGAGAGTATTTAATTGTTGTTCAAGTTATTTATTTATGATGGAAAGAGTTTTCTTAGTGAATTATTTCAGCGTCACATGTATCTTATGATTGACCTAACCATCATATTATAAAAGAAGGTTGCGTGAATCATACACCAAGGATCTGAAATCAGAACTATGATTCAAGCAACCATGTCACATAAATTTTATGATTGACCCAACCATTATATTATTAAAGAAGGTTGCGTGAATCATACACCAAGGTTCTGAATTCAGAACTGTGATTCAAGCAACCATGTCACATAAATTTTGGGATTGACCCAACCATTATATTATTAAAGAAGGTTGTGTGAATCATACACCAAGATTCTGAAATCAGAACTATGATTCAAGCAACCATGTCACATAATTTTATGATTGACCCAACCATTATAATATTAAAGAAGGTTGCGTGAATCATACACCAAGGTTTCCACAATCATAATTTTGTTTGAGCTAAACATGTAACATGTTGTAACGTAGTTGTGGCAACTATAACCTCAATCATAGTAAGGTTCTCCAATATTTTTTCTTTGAGTGTACAACTCTATCATTTGTATGGCTGCTACCTCGTTAGGAAAAGTCGGAAGCTATTCCTTACAAGAATGCAGGATCGAATTCTTCGGTTGTGCTTGCAATAGCAGATATTAAGACCGCCGCCTCTTCAGTCCGTCGATCTGGTCCTGGTCCATGGTTCTAAAATTAGAGCGATGTCAATTTGCTCATTGAAGAGCTCTAGTAGATAGGCCGCTTTGCTGTGGTTGAAATTAATTTGTGCTATCTACATCACCAAGCCACTATATGTATTTCCGGGAAACTTATGGGCCAGGATTCTGATTTGGGGTCTCCTCATCACCAAAGGAAGTTTGGTTGAGGAGGGCCATCATCCATGACCTTCTCTACCTCAGACCACTGCTTTCTATCGATGATTTTAACCTTAACTCTTCCGAGACTGAAGGATACTTGGTCCGAGTGGTCCTTGATATATCGGACTGCGGCCGCGCTTAGGTGGAGGATATTCAGTAGTAAAATCCTGAAAATGTTTCAACTAAAACGAAGTATCTATTAAAAAATCCCTTTTTTCAGTTCTATGCAATCATAAATCCTTGATTCCGAGACCTTTTTAATAGCAAAAAACGCCACACATTTAAAAGCAGTCACCTTGATTTTGAACTGCAATAAAATTCGATTCACAAAATTCAGGTCTATATGTCCTTATCCATACAGGAGCAGGTATATGGCACGTTAACGTAACGTTATCACAGGATATAATCCATTGCAGCCGCCGTACATAACAGGGACGAAATAAAAAGGATCATCAAGACTATCGGAAATTTATAGTCGATACGATTCTATGACCCGAGACCCATCCACATTCGCTGATTTCAAATTCTATTACACCTTCTAAAATATTTATATCCGGGACGCTATGTATGCGATAGGTTTGTGCCTGGGATGAAGAACTTTCGGCCTGGAAAAGGACCTTTTCGGGTCAAACGGAATAACGACTGTTGGTAAATTAGTGAAAACATTAAATGAACATTGCGAGGAGGTCGGTCTGCGGTATATCGAGGATCTGAAAGCGATGGGAATCGTTTAGAAAGTCGTTATTCGATTGTGCAGTTATCGGGTGGATTGTGGTAACGAATTCTGCCGGTAATTTGAAAGGATAATGGACGGATTTCGTATGTATCTTATTGTTGTAGTTGAATTAAACGGAATGTACGGTAGCTTTGTAGGGTGGACTATTAAAGGTGTTGCAATGAAAGGGTTACTTTCTTCCATTTTCATAGGATTTTCGTAGCTTATACCATAGACACGCGGTTACCAAAACTGACATTTACTAGTTTCCAATTAAACTTACGTCTCTCACAACTGAACTGAAACAGCAGTCTTGTGGACTTCATAAGGAGCTCTCAACATTCCAACTAGGTGCTCACCATTTTTCAGAATGACCTTTTAAAACGAACCAAGGAACTCGTCATGTTCCAGAAAAAACAGCCCAAACTCAACAAAAACAACCCTTAATTTAGAACTCCACAATCAGCAAGGCATTCTACATAAGTATAAGGAACTCTTCACACTCAATAATAAACTCTTCACACACAGCTTAATTCCTCAACAGGAAAAATACCGTAAAGCTGTGAATCACGGCGGGTTGCCTCCATGCAAACCTGCAATCAATTTGACTGATAACCTACCAACTGATAAAAGAACAAGCAAATAGACCTAATAAAAGTGAAGTGATATATTGTTAATAAATGTATACCCTGGCAATCCAACCCAATAACATTGAAGTTTTCCGACAAAACTACAACCTTCCAATAACCAACTAGAATAGCATAAAAAGCTCTACATACCTATCGCATGCTCTACACACTTCATGCATGTTTCACGCACAGCACCGAATATAGTGCAAATCTTTAGATTTAATGCACTCAGTATTAAGCGCAGCAGAACTTTTATACGAACTCATTTTTCTACTGCGAATGCGGGACTTCTGGAGCACCTTATAGTAGTGCCGCCTTTAAAATTATGATTTATTCCAATGTTGCTGTCTTAAAAAATAACAAGAAACACCCGTCCTAACCAGATGCAAATTACTTGGAATCAGAACTCAACCCATTCATTAGACATACAAGAACCAAACCATCTCACCACCACATGATGTGTGATGAAGTTTTCCATTTTTCTTTCACACCTGAGCGATGCATAGAAAATTTTCCGCCACAATATGTTTGTGAGTTTTTGGCATAATACCAAATTTGATGTGGCGTACCACACACGATGGAGATTTTGTTTTACATTTTCAGCCCGTACCACCCAAAATTCGGTTCATTAACTTTTAAATCAGTTGGCGCGTAATTCGCCTTGGCTTTGCTGGTTTGATTTCCTCCGGTTTTCACATTTTCCGGAATGCAATGTTTTTGACATTTTGAAGGACGGCAGGATGAAGGATTTCATCTGACGAAACATATTCGGGTTGATGGCACTTTCAATTCCATTCATGACATTCGCCTGGATGTTGGAAAATGCTAGACGGCTTTTTTCGGAATTTTCTCAATTTTTTTTGTTGGAAAATCTCACGGTCATACTTTGATGATTTTTCTTTTGCGTGTAGAGCTGAAAGTGAGTGGTGAATGATTTTTAGTGGGTGATAAATTTCTCACTCTCCAAAAGGCATAACGATTTTAAGGCCATTTGGAACCAAAAGAATGGTCCTTAATTTTTTTCAAAGGTTTGCAGGAGAAATACTAAGCTTCATTGAAGGCGCAGGGATCGAAAGGGAATCATATAGTAAATCCGGAGAACGTCACTTTAGGCCCAACTGTGAGTTCAGTGACAGAAGTTAAAAGACCAACCTCTTTTACCAATCTATCAAATCTTGTAGTAGAAAACACAAAACCTACCCACACCAAAATTTATATTATTACATGTACACCGGCAACATGCACAACCCAAAGACAGTTAGAAAACTACGAATACCAAAATCGAACGAGGAAACTTCTGTTTACTTCTCAAATACTTTTCTTCCCGCTCTTTCCTCGTTCTCTCGATCTCTCTAGCATTTCGCACACACCACCGAATATTCAGGAAAGCTCTCTACGCAACAAATGCTGTATATAAGATCGATGTTTGCTGACAAAGAAAGTTTACTACGGTGAAGCGAGATGACGAGAAATTGGAAAGTTCCTTGTAGAGTGTGTAGAGTGACTTATAAAGTGTGTCCTATGCTGAGTGCGGAGAATTTCGTAAAGAAGTTGAAAAGTTCCTTCTACTCGCTCCACGCATTGTAGACTGCTAAGAGTGACTTGTAGGGTGTTGAGTGTACATAATTGTAAGTAATTCTTTATTGAGTTTGGAGAGTTCCTTCCACACTCCTCCTCCACCCTCCTTCAAAGCGGTACTTCTAAAGAAATTAATAATAATCAATGGCGCAACAGTCCAAATCGGGCCTAGGCCTTAAAGAAATGCTAGAGTTACTTCATTACGAGACCAACGGAACATTGGTGGTGAAGTGGTCCGTTATTATTACCCCGATTTTAACTCATTTACAGCTGAGTGAACTGGTAGTCCGGCACCCAATACCATGTTCGAAAATTACTTGTCGCCAAGCAGATTCGAACCAGGTACCAGGTGCACCGAAGGCAAGTGCTCTAACCACTAAGCCACCCAGACTACAGACTACTCTAAAGAAATTACAGCGACAAATTTTCACGTCAAATTTTAAAGTCATATCGATGTTTTTGAGATTATGAGTAAATTGTTACTATGATTAATGACGATCTCACCAACGTTAGATTTTGAATATCAAATTAATTTCGTATTTGTGAAGAATGTTGATTCAGTTTAAAGAATTCTTTTTCTTGGATCCAACGTCCCTGAAAATTCTAAAATCAAACAATTTACTGAGTAACGGTCTACCTGTCCAACGTATTATAAAAATTACATTCTCATATCACAAAAGTTTTAATATTATGAGTAAATTCTTATCAAAATAAATTGCCAACACACCAGCAAGGAGTCGAGAGCTCCTTGTAGATTATGGAGAATTCCTTGTATAGTGTGAAAAGTAGCTTGTAAAGTATGGAGAGTTCTTTGTATAGTGTGGAGAGTTGCTAGTAGAGTGTGGAGAGTTCCTTATATAGTGTGAAGAGTTACTAGTAGAGTGTGGAGAGCTACTTGCAGGGTGTGAAGAGTAGCTTGTATAGTGTAAAGAAGTACCGATAATTCTTTAATAAGTTTGGTGAGTTCTTTCAGCTCATGCAGCCCTCCTTCAAATTCATATTTAAAAAAAAAATTAATACTTATAGTTGACCTGTTCGATGAAATAGTCAAATTTCGAAATTTTTGAGACTCTGGAAAAAGTAAAAATTATAACCCTACAAATTAGAGAGTTCCTTATACTTTGACGACCCCCTGAGTGTTTATAGCTCTATGTTAAGTGTGGAGAGTTTTGAGTTTGAAAGGTTCTCCGCCTTATATTCAGTCCCATTACTTCACGGCTTTGATAAATCCGTACCACGAGCTGTAAGCCACTATAAAAACCAAGTATTTCAAAGAGCCTAGAAGCTATCAAAGGCTGTTGTTATGCGCGGAATAAATGCACAATTTTCGTCTTGCTTCGTAAATTTTAAGGTACCATTTTAGCTTTAAGTCAATTCTTCAACTTCACTAATTTTAAAACTCTTTGCAGTATCATCGAAACGAAAATTCGACGATTTTGTTTTTAACCGGTTGTTCGGTAGTCAGGGATCTGATGACTTGAAAGCTTTGAAGGCTTGAAGGCTTGAAGGCTTTGAAGGCTTGAAGGCTTTGAAGGCTTGAAGGTTAAGCAACATAATTATTTTATCCAACTGCGATGATTGCAAGAACATATAAGAAGATGTATGGTCCGGTTTAAAGAAAAGACTATTAAACAGAACAAATCTTATTTAATCCTATCGGTAGCACCACTAAAACCATGTCCAAACTACGTAACATTTTACAGTCTATTTCTGTCGAGAACTTCCTAAGAAAACTTCGTCGAAGAAGTTCACTTCCTTACAGTTGTTAGGTGCCAGGCACGGTTATTACAGCTGAACAGAGGTGTACAAACTTTTTAAATCGTTTATAATCGCCGCTTTTCGAACACTAGTCACCAGGTAAAGTTTTTTTCTTCAAAACTTAAAACATGATTTCCCATAGCCTAGATCCCAGACTCGCTCGCATCCTGCAACATCCTCTCGAGGATTCGATCAAATTTTTATTTTCATTCTTCGAAATCCGATTGATTTTTATCCCAGGAGATTGGAACTTTCTCCGATCTCTTGAATCGGGAGGATTTTTTTACTTTTACTGTGTATTTATACATCGGTGTTATAATTTTTGTTTTTCCTACTTGAACGGAAAATCCGAAAGAAAATTTCTCATTGGAAAATAATTTAAAAAAAAAAAAAAAATAGAAATGAAAGTTGAAAGTCGTCGATTCGTTGTTTGAACCCCTGCTGGTTACTATTTCATTTCCGTTCGGATTTTATTTTGAAACCAAGACAGGAAAAACAGACGGAAAACAAAGCGACTTCAAAATTCAGTTCAATCAGTTTCTTTTTACTCGGGATGGTTCGAATGTCTCTGGAGAATCTTAAAAATTTATCGAAACAATATTTGCCAGGATATGCCACCAGCAGGTATATTACTCCTGTTACGTTTATTTCATTTTTTTTTCCTTCTCATCCTGTTCCGGGAAGTCCCTTATGCCCCGGTTGTATGTTATCCGGGAGTATCGGCCTTAATAATTGCAGAACGAGGTATTTAGGTCGCTCAGGAGTTTCGTTTCTAACGTAACTGGATGGCATACCTATGTATATTAATGCTTTGGTGGATTTTAATTAATACCTGGAGTCGGCTTGACAATATAGCGTAATATCAATCATTTCTGTGAAATCGCGATAGCAACAATGTTAATAATAAACACTGTAATTGGTGGAAAACATTTTTGATGTATCACTTCTGGGCCTTCCTGATCGATGAATAGTGTGCCAGGACTGTGTGAAAGGTCGCACCCAAAGGCTTTTACTCACAACAACTTTGGGTTCTTTGATAGAATAATAGTACCAATGGAGAATAATTTAAAGTGATACCGTAGAAATACTCCACTTACCCCCTTGATATTTATTTGAAGTGATTTTCTATTAATTTTCGGTACATGGAAATACTCGTTACTTTACCAAAAATAATCGCTACTTTCGATACGAATACTCGGTTAAAAACGATGGCTGCTACAGTGGAACATTAGGATTGCTTGACAACTTGGTAAGAATGAGATAAGAGCTGTTGGCTGGCCTTAACATCAAGATAATCTCGTACACCTTTCAAAGTTAAGCCAAAAGCATATTTTTAACCAAAAAGATTTGTGAGTCGTTTAAGATGGATCAATCTGTTCAGTTATGACACTGCAAATCCCACTCTAATAATAGCAGCATTCTTAGTCTACTTTTGATACCCGTAGTTAATCGTTAGATACTTTAACTGAAATACTCATTACTTTTGTCACGAGTACTCGAATAGTCAATTGTAGCAAGTGGTCGTGATATCGTGCAGCGATTAAGTTTAATGGCATTCGAAACCCTCAAAGAATCGATCTGTTACGTTGCCTTAATTTACAACATTTTTGTGCAATAACGTGATTAGCTATGATTAAAAACGTTTAAAAACAATTTATTTTGAATTTGCACAAAATTCTGAGCCAATTTAGAAGTTTAACTAAAAGATAATTACAAAGCGTTTTAAAAAAAATTATGTACAAAGTGTAATGGAATTTTTGTGAGTTTTGATGTTCGATTTTTCGTATGAAGTACGAGAAGTGTCCTCTATAAAAACTAATATTATCGCTATACCGACAATTTCCGCTTAGATTGCGTTATAACAAAGGCATTGAGGCGGTAAAAAAACCCAGCCGTCTTTCCTGAAAACTTTTCCCATTTATCAACTTAATAATAGACGTTTTCTCTCATTTTCAAGACCATTTACATTTACATGACTACTTTATGACCAAACTTACAACCGATCGACCAAAACTTGCAATACTAAATGACCTAATTTGCAACAGTTAAACTATTCTTGAAAACTTTCACCGCCCTAAAAGAGAAAAAAGGGGGCATTACCACATTAAACTGCCAAAAATCATAATACGAAAGGAAGAAATCTCGAAATTATGCTGAACCATTTTTATTATTATTTTTGTTCTTTTTCGGAAAATTTTCCAGCACGTGAAATGATTCGTGTTTTTCGAAAATCATACAAGTTCTTGAATGTAAAAATAGTTGGAAACGATAAAGTCACATATTATTGAGTTTGTGCTCCGATAAGGACAAAAGTCGGGTTGAAAATCGATGATGAAAGGAAACCGACCAAAAGTCGTCATATAACGAGAGCAAGGACACGTATGAAAAGTTTCCCTAGGCAAATGGATGGAAACTTGAGGGGGTTGGGCCGGAGGCGGGGTGGATATCAAATTTTCCTTTTTATGTTGACAGTTTTAGTGTTTCCATAAATTCCCATAAAATTGTAGTTTTGTTTGTTATGCTACACACGACACACACTAGCCGCTAGTGTGTCGTTATGGCCGCAGTATCCTGTCGCTTGTGTGACTATCACGAACGACTATTCGTCCGCAAATCATTCGTCGAAACCGAAACCTCCATCATACCGAAGACAATTCAATTTTTATGCCAACTTAACATCCTTTTCGTATATTCTACCCGGCGTAGAGCCATTGAGGGCTATTGGGCCCCGATTTCGGGGAATTCCAAAATCGTTATTCTGGATGCGATCCATTGCACAACTTTTTCACTTTTGCGGTAGCGGAGAGACGAGTGAGAAACGACCTTTTCGCTACGATTATGGCGGCCACATAAAATATACGTTAAGTTTGTCGTCTTGAAATTTTATTGGTCTCGATATCGACATCGCGTCGCTCCGAAAGTCTCGAATAAATATCGCTATAAGATTGGTTTTATTTCTGTTTATTATTCCGACATGATTTCTAGTCGCTAGAGCAGTTTCTAAGATGGCTTTTCATCTGCAATTGTCTTAAGATTGCGTTACGAAATTTTCATGTCATTCTAGCGAATGTCTAGTGTCTTTTCGAAATACTTTCAGAGTAAGGGACAGTACCGTCGATGGGAAGGAATTTAGAGTAGACTATGCATAAATTATGATCTGGTTTTCTACTAGTTTTCATCTTTGATCATTGCATCATCTAACCATCGTCCAATGCTTCTTCGAGCCGAGGCTACTATAATATTACCGAAGTTACAAGTACACTATCAAAGTTTATGCCATTCGAGGCTGTTACTACGCTATAAAATCAATCAGATGCCGATTGCGCCACATATGACCGATGACGATAGCGACCAATAATAATAATAATAGTAATAATAATGGAGAGTCTAGGGGTTGTTTTAGTGGCATATAGCCCGGCTCAATATTAGAATACCAAATGAGAAAGGTCCTTATCCGGAGCGTAATGGGGTATTTTTTCTTTGGAGGCATCATCGATGTCATGAACATTTTCACCCTGAAGTAGGCCGCAATCTTATTCGGGATTTTCTCATGTTATTTACTTACTCGTACTTGGTTCGGTCTAACAAACATTTTTTTCTCCTGCCTATCAAAAAGTTATTATCGCAATTTCAAGGATTTATGTTCATATAAATGAATTATTTTGTGTATATCGCTGATATGGTTATTGGATTTTTTTTTGGTTTGATTGGATTGAAGTAATAGACTTTTTGTTGACAGAGGGAGTTGAGTTGTAATCATTGCAAGGGTATTAAACGAAAATTTTGATATAAGGAACGAATCGGGAATGAGAATTAACAGGATTCAGGAATGAAAGTTAGTGGTTCGTCCTACATTATTCATAAGGCCCATAGAAGAAAAAGCGAATTCGATCGCAATAAACCTTAAAGATTTTCCTTGAACAAATTTTACACCTCTCCTAAGGAAATATTATCAAAAAATGCTTAAATTGGTTTTTTCCGACTACATATAGTGTCTTAAGTGGAAAGCGGATTCGATATCTAACATACACAAACCATTCAAGCTTTTGGCATAAGTTGTTTTTTGAGATAAAAAAACTTGCTCTCACACTCGTATCACCCCCAAAAACCACCGCGTATCTATTGCGGTTTCAAGAAATAAAAATAAGTTTTTTTTTTTGGTAAGTAGATTGGGGGTGGCGTCTGGGAGTGAAGGTCAGAAAGAGTAGTGTAGCTATGCTTAGGCCCGTTCCTACAATCGTCAGAAACGTTCTAACTGAAACTTTAACTGACAGATGCTCATACGAAACTTACAGTCAAAGTTCTGGTTAAATTTTAACTGAAGGTCGTAATAACGGCCCTTAATTTAATATTTTTGGGTGGTAGTGAAATGGTGCTAACAAATTACTGATGAAATCAAGTCTTTGATTAAATGAACCTTTCAGATATGATTTCCGAATTTATATAGTTGCCAGTCTAGATTCTAAATAGAAAAAATATATATTTGGGTCAGAGGTCTTCGGAATGTAGATCAAAAACCGATAAGAGTTTTAGTTTATGTGGTAAGCATTATACCCCATCTGTACTTCAGGAGGGGTATATACCAACAAGTTTCAACATGGAGATGTACTGCAAACGTAATTTAAGCAACAAACAAATTAAAGGTTTACATAGCTGTGTACGGAGGTAGAGCAAATAGAATGAGCATTAAAAGAGTTTTTCAATATGTTCACGAATTTTGTCGTGCGTGCTCTTTATATATAAGCGCCTAGAAACCGTTTTCCATATTTTTACGAAAACTTAATCCCTACGGGGGTGTTGATCGGTTGCTTATGTTTTCACGAATTCCGACATATCTCCAAAGTCTAATGAGGTATCGAATTAGCTTCTAAAGCGTGTATTACACTGTTTGACCAAGTGGTCAAATTGCAGTAATATCCAATGCGAAGTAGGCGAATATAAATAAATCTCACAGTATTCATTCGGTCAAATTCACTATCTTGCATTGCTTACTACTGCAATTTGACAGCCTTTCAGTGACAGCTGAGTTTTCTATTTCGAATAGTTTCCATATAAATGTCTTGGAAAAAACTGGAGCATCACATGTTGAACATGTTGACGTATCTCCATTGAATATGATGTGAAACGACAAAATAACAAATTGAAAAAATCACTTTCCCACTTCATAATGACAGATAAATTTTATTTTGATCAGTTAGTATCCTGGAAATGTAGCTAATCATTGGATGGACTATCATACAAATGTTCTTTGAAATTTGGAACATTAAGTCATCTGAAGGTTAGGTTAGGTTTGGAGTGGTAAATTGTAGCTCTGTATCACAGTCCATCACGAGAGATCCCTAAGGATCAATTGTCAATCGACCGACAAAGTAGGGTATATTCTCAGTTCTGATTGAAATTGTGATATAACATTTAGAATGGATGGACTTTTAAAGAGAAAAAAGTGTAACTTCCGTACAGTGTTTTCTCCTGATGCAAAATAGTGAAAATTAGCCTTACTACTTAATTAGGTATTTTTCATACCAAAGTGATTTCATGACTTAGAATACAATCTGTAGAATTACAGCACAAATTTTTCAAGGACATTCCTATGGGAACTAATGAAGAACTCGATTTTTCGGCACTGGAACTATAGAAATATTTAATTCTAGCTTAAAAAAAACTAAATCTTCAAATCAAAATTCCCGAACGATTGCTCAAGAAGACCTTTCCGTAACGATTTTATCACTAAACAAGCACTGTTTCCACTTTGCATAATTGTAAACCAGCTTTTAAATGCACTTATTCGCAAATGACCTGAACTTATCCCTTGAATTTCCTAGTAGGTACAATGTGCTGGATTGCCCTCGTGATTTAACCAGGTCAACCACACTTGCTGTCATTTCAAAAGGACATTATAGTCGAAACCATCAGGAAGGAAAGGCAGTTGATGGCTTGTTGCTCCAATAGGTAAACTTATGAATAAGGAGCAAGAGCATGCAGTCAAGCATAAAACTGATGTATTAAACAAACGGGCAGGAGTATGAATGTTTTTAAAAAGGACTTGTAGCGAGAAAATGGAGTTATTCGAAAGGAAAACTACAATCCTGGTCTAGATGTTATTGTAATACTCCACGTCGATCAGCAACATGGTCGCGTCACGCGTATTGTCTTGATGTGGATGGTTCGCAAGGACCTCGGCAAAACATTGCAAATGGGAAATATGCAGTGAAATAAATATCTATGACGAGGATCAACAATACCACGAATTTCAGAACGACATCGAAAGGATTTTCTTCCCTCTTATTTCGCAGACAATAACAAGCCTGGCCCCAACTGGGAACAAGGAACATTAGCATTTCTTTAGACATATTACAAAAATACTGAAAAGATCCTTTTCAGAGCTATAAAATCGCATTTCCAAGTTGTTTTTTAACTATTCGCATTAAAAACTTTTCTAAGGACTCTCATCTCCTTAATGCTTTCCATTCATTATTACTACTATCTACTTACTATTATTATTATTATTTTATTATAATATACTTACATAATTCTGTGCTAAATCAGGATGATTCGTCTGGATACCATCATCAAGGATGGATACGACAACGCCTTTTCCTGTGTATCCTTTTTGCCAGGCTGGTCCAATGTTCATATCGAGACCGTCTTTGGCGCCACCATTCTGTTGAATTTCAGTCCAATTTTCGCATTCATTTTCATTTCCAGGACACATAGAAATTTTGCCATTTCGTGCGTAACCAATGAGCAAGGACAACATGAAAATAGAGAAAATTTGGGGAGGAAAAAGGACAAAGGGAAAAAAATTGGATAAGTAAGATAGTTCCTTTATTGTATAAGATTTTGGCAAAAAAAAAATAAAGAAGCATTCGATTGAGCGAAGACTTATAAGCGCAATTAGAGATTCAGCAGAATTAGTTCGGAAATAAAAAGGAGATTTTAGTTATATTCCTGCATCCTCACTCGAAAGGGATTCATTCGTAGATATCATGGTTCTGAGTTATCCATACACTCCCATCTATCCACCGACAAACTAATCACGCTCTAGAAAAGTCTAGGAAAGTTGTAGCTAGTAGAGCAAAATAAAAGTGGATTAGTCTCCTAGAAACGGAGCATTACTTTCCAAAAAAAAAGGATTACGCAGAAATTTCTAGCATATAACATTCATAGCACAAATCAAACTTTCTTCTTTTTTCACAAACTTATTCTTCCTGTTAATTCAATAGAACCAGTCGAAACCGCACTGACGAACACACCAAAGGATACGATAATATCCTGAAATTCTATTTTCCATCACATGAGCCATACCCGGATATCAATCCTACCACCCTCAACCACATACAGCGAAACTAAGCCAAACGACAAACTTTTACAATCGATGATTTACTAACAATATAACCAACCCCCATTCCGCCCCCATTTCATCCCTAATCATTGGATCACGTGGGGCTAAAATAAAACAGCTTGGAAAAAACGACAATGCTTTTTTGCTAAGCCGTAGGATGAGATGATGTATTCAATTTCGTTAATTTCATATAGGACTTCTTTTATCCACCTGCACAAAGATTAGACAAACAGGATTTGGGTAAGCACGCTTTTTTCCGGAACTTAGATACTCAGTGTAATGTTAATTCTCGGAAGAGTAGCCACACCTAGATTGTCTAATTTTACGTAAACAAAAAAAATTTGTCGGACTACCGTATACGCCGTACGCAAACTGCTTCGCCATGCCACATCTCGAGACCCCTGATGACATGTTCTTAAGATTTTTAAAAACGACAGACTGAGTAGCCCCATCTCAAGAACCGCTCATGCTAGAAAGTTGAAACTTGGAATTTATATATATCATATACCTCGTAGAGCTATGGCACGTGCAGTGTGGAAGGGTTATATCATATGATCAAAAAATCATAAGACAAAATCAATACATAGCTGAAACTCAGTAATTACATAACAGTACGCCCCAATAATAAAATTTTGTAATAGGGGTAATAGAATAAAAAAGTTGGGAGTGATGACCAAGACGCATTGCGCGATTCCTGCAACTGCCAAATAATATTTTTTTTACTATTACTCTTATTTAATGTAATCATTAATATTTCTATTTTTGTAGACGTTTGAGTCCATTTTTCTAAAAGAAGTTCAAAAAACAATTTACGCAAGTGTTAAAATCGACTCGAAGTAGTTTGTAAGAAATTGATTGAAGTGACGCGATTGGAGCGATACGATTTTCATATAACTCAATACACTCCCCAAATTATTAATTGTCATCGCGACGCATCGCTTCACGTTCTCATGTTGCTTTCTCTATAACTTTAACTTTGGACCTAAAAAGGTATGCAAATTGTTTGGAAACTACGTTTTACGAATTTCATGATATTTCTTGGGGATGATAAGATATTCAAATTGCACAAATAATTGTGCCATTACATTTTTAAAGTATGTAAATTTAGTGGACTGCTTTAAGTGGACACTTCAGACACTTTAAGTGGACTTTCAGGGCGGAGAATGGATTTTTTCCGTCTTACTGCCGCACTCCCAAGCCCTTTGAGCTGGTCAGAAAAATATTTCTATTTCTGTAAATTGGGGTGAACTGTTTTAATTGCAGAAATTTTGAGAGACGGGGAGGAGGAGGATGGAGAGCGTTTCAATAAATAATTATTGTTTATATGCTTTAGGAACCACTTAAGGTGCAAAGTTGAAACTTGGAATTCAAATAAAACTATGACAGTGGATCCAAAAAATTTATGAGTTGACTAAGGACTTGGACTAAGAAAAAAATCTGCCAACAGTCTGGGCGCAACTTTATTATTTTTCCGGCAGAAGTTCAGAACGCGTTCAATCCGGGGATGCGGCGTAGGCTACTATGTGACTGAAAACCTAAAAAAAAGTTCGGGAAGCGGTTAGAACAGGGTGTAACATATGAATTATATAATTGGGTCATATTCCGGGATGCGGTCTAGAGGTTGAAAAAGAAAAAAACCTTAACTTAGGTGATTATTAAACAACCCTGTGGAAGTGAAAAGATATTCGATATCTGATCAGACATGAGAGATATGGTGGAATTCATGAAAAAGTATACAACCACTTCACACCCTCTTAGGGGTCGAATTTCAAAAAATCTTGAAAACACATTCTAGGTATTCATATGAAGAATCCATAAACAAAAATAATTGGTGATTGTTAAACAAGCCCGTGGATGTGATATCTGATCAGACCTGAGAGATATTCCGGAATTCATAAAAAAGTATACCACCACTTAACACCCCCTTAGGGGTCGAATTTCAAAAAATCTTGAAAACACATACTAAGCATTTATATGAAGAATCCGTAAAATAAAAATGAATTCAATATTTGGAAAGACCTAGTTGATATGACGAAAACCGTGAAAATATGGGCATTTTATTTTCACACACCATTTTTGTTAACCACCCACCAACAACTTTACACCCTCTTAGGGGTCGAATTTCAAAAATTCTTGAAAACACATTCTAGGTATTCATATGAAGAATCCATAACAAAAAATAATTGGTGATTGTTAAACAAGCCCGTGGATGTGATATCTGATCAAACCTGAGAGATATTCCGGAATTCATAAAAAAGTATACAACCACTTAACACCCCCTTAGGCGTCGAATTTCAAAAAATTTTGAAAACTCATTCTAGGTATTCATATTAAGAATCCGTAAAATAAAAATAAATTCCATATTTGGAAAGACCTAGTAGAAATAACGAAAATCGTGAAAATGTAGGCATTTTATTTTCACATACCATTTTTTTAACCCCCCATTCCGAACGCCAATGGATATTTGCATTTCACTGTATTATTTATATTACAGTATTGTTACCGATTTTTAAAAAAAAAAAATTTGCTGCCCTCAAAATTTTTTTTTCCACGTTTCATGACTAGTAGACACGAAAAAAGCAATAAAAATTTTTACTCCGTCTGTACGCCGTACGCCGTACCCCGTACGCCGTACCCCGTACGTCGTACCCCGTACGCCGTACGTCGACCGCCCCAAAATCTTTGAAGGCTCGTAGCTCTCAAACCAGTGGAGCTATAAATTTAAAATTTTTTCTAAGAATAGTCTTGGTGGACCCCTTGAATTTACATTATTTTCAGGGCAGGAGGTGTAGAGGGGAAGGCGGGGTAAGCGTTTTAGACGAAAAATTTAGGTTTCTAGATCTCAGGAACTGCTTGTGTTAGGAGGCTGAAACTTAGAATTTCTATGGAGCTTTGATAATGGACCTATTTGCAAAAAAAAAAACAGATATGGGTGAAGAGGTGTGGGAGTGGAGGGGGAAATAATGCGTCCGAAACGCAAAAATGCCAAAATCGATAAATTCTAAAATCTATATCTCCTAAACCATTATTAGCAAGCAATTAAAACTTAACAAATATCTGTAGTTATACTAGGAGAGTAGATTGAAACAAAATTGTTGGGTGGTGGTAGTGGCGTACGGGGGTGGGGGGGGGGGGTGAAAGACTTTAGATTACGATATCTCACAAACTAATTGGGCCAGAAAAACAAAATTCGGTTTTATTATAAAGATTGATAAATAAAGATTGCTCAAAGTAAAATATTTGAAGGGGGTGGAGGAGCACGGAAGTGGGAGGGATTAGAATTTTTCAAAAATAACACGATTCATATCTCAATAACAGTGTAAGATGGATGTTTCAAATTTTTACCAGAAGTAGGCCTAATAGAACCCTAGTAGAGAAAAAAAGTTTGGGGGTGTGGGTGTAGAGGGTGAGGGTGGGGAAGGGTGAGAAAGAAAAAGTTCCGATGCTTATATCTTAAGAATCTATAATGATAGGAAGCTGAAACTTGGTATTTAGATAAAGCTATAGTAGTGGCATGGTGGAAAAAAATTTTTTTTTAGGGGTAGTATGGTACGGTGGTGGGGGTGTTTTCCCTAACTTCAGAACGGCTTATGCTAGGAAGTTGAAACTCGGTTCGTATATGTAAATTAACTAGGAAAGTAATTCTGATGAAAAAAAAATTTAAATATTCATTGGCGTTCAGAAGGGGGGGCAAAAAAAATATCGGTTAATATAAAATGCATATATTTTCACGGTTTTCGTCATATCTACTAGGTCTTTCGAAATACTGAATTCATTTTTATTCTACGGATTCTTTATGTAAATACCTAGAATGTGTTTTCAAGATTTTTTGAAATTCGACTCCTAAGAGGGTGTAAACTGGTTGTATACTTTTTCATGAATTCCACCATGTTTCTCAGGTCTGATCAGATATCGAATATCTTTTCACTTCCCCAGGCTTGTTTAATAATCACCTAGTTTTACGTTTTGTTTTTTTCAACCTCTAGACCGCATCCCGGAATATGACCCAATTATATAATTCATATGTTACACCCTTTTCTAACCGCTTCCCGAACTTTTTGTTAGGTTTTCAGTCACATAGTAACATACACCGCATTTCCGAATTGAACGCGTTCTGAACTTCTGCCGGAAAAATAATACAGTTGCGCCCAGACTGTTGGCAGATTTTTTTTTTATCGGAGTTACTTTTCTAGTTGATTTAAATATACGTACCGAGTTTCAACTTTCTAGCATAAGCCGTTCTAAAGTTAGGAAAAACACCTCCCACCCCCGTACCATACTATCCCTTAAAAAAAAATATTTTTCCACCATATTATCTAATTGTCAAGTTTCAGCTTTCTATCATTATAGGTTCTTTGTATATAAGCATCGGAACTTTTTCTTTCTCACCCTTCCCCACCCTCACCCTCAACACCCACAACCCCAAATTCTCTTCTTCCCCTACTAGGATTCTATTACGCTTACTTCTGGTAAAAACTTGAAGCATCTACCTTACACCGTTATTGCGATATGAAACGTGTTTTTTTTGAAAAATTCTTATCCTCTCCACTTCTGTGCTCCCCCGCCCCCTTCAAATATTTTACTTTGAGCAATCTTTATTTATTAATCTTATAATAAAACCGAATTTTGTTTTTCTGGTGCCATTAGTTTGTAATATATCATAATCTTAAGATTTTCGCCCCCCACCCCCGTACGCTACTACCCCCACCAAAAAATTTTGTTTCAATCTACTCTCCTAGTATAACTACAGATATTTGTTAAGTTTTAATTGATTGCCATTAACGGCTTAGGAGATATGGATTTTAGAATGTGTCGATCTCGGCATTTTTGCGTTTCGGACGCATTATTTCCCCCTTCACTCCCACACACCTTCACCCATATCAGTAATTTTTTTGCAAATGGGTCCACTATCAAAGCTCTATAGAAATTCAAAGTTTCAGCCTCCTAACATAAGCGGTTGCTGAGATCTAGAAACCAAAATTTTTCGTATAAACGCTTCCCCCTCACACCCCTGAAAATAATGTAAATTCATGGGGTCTACCCAGTCTACTCTTAGAAAAAATTTTAATTTAATAGGTCCACTGGTTTGAGAGCTACGAGCCTTCAAAGGATTTTGCTTGGGGCGTGGGGCGGTCGACGTACGGCCTACGGCGTACAGACGGAGTGAAAATTTTTATTGCTTTTTTCGTGTCTACTAGTCATGAAACGTGGGAAAAAAAATTTTGAGAGTAGCAAATTTTTTTTTTAAAAAAATCGATAACAATACTGTATTATTAATAATAAAGTAAAACCAACCCTGTATTTAATCTATATCTCATACGCTGTAGTAGTTTCGGTAACACTGAGTGGTTATTGGTCGGGTCCAATAGGACTGATGGATTGGTCACCCTGGGGATGGAACTCTGCGGACAGGACAAGAAAATAGAGCAAGTGGCTGCCTTATTTGAAAACTCGAGGTAGGACTTCGCCTGTTAGAGAACAGTGTAGCATTTTGGTTCGTATTTTTCTGTGACCTCATGTGGCTGACAGGGAAAAATCTGAAACATCTAAAATAATTCCCCGAACTCACGAACATATGATTGTGCGACACACATAGTGCACAATTGATTGCGGCGAATGATAGTATCACGGCAAATCCAAAAGATTCAACTAATCCTTATCATGGGCAAATTAATTACAAATTAATTTTTATAACAAATTATTTTCTTGATCTTTCTACGGTCTTTTGCAACGAAATTCGATAAGAATTAGTAATTTTCCAGATAATCCATATCGTCAGGTCATTTATTTAGTGCTTAGTTGGAATTAATCTTAATCTCTTAGCCTTTGCTCTAAAATCGTGACGAAGATATGAGCACAATGACTCAAAGATTTTTGAATAATATTTTGAAATGTTTTCGAGCGAAATGGTGGAAATATGGGGGAAAACCCACGAAATTGCTTATCAAAACTTCAAAGGAAGGCCGTCCTCGTGAAAGACTCAGCTGATAAGAAGTTAAGCAGTATTACAGCATCCAAGTCTATGGCTAGGAATTCTAGACGAGAATCGAGCACAAAAGTCAAATTAGTAGAAACTCTGAGAAATTTAAGCTAACGACCTACGTGAAGTAATAAAACGTTAGTGGAAACATAGCACGAAACAGTTAGATTTTTGACGCACATATACATATGTTGTTCACGGGTAGCTTCCTGATAATACATCGGTTGTTCCTTGGTAGTAGGACGTTGGTCCCTCATCATTTAGCATAGGTGAGTCGTTAATGATTCACTAGCGATGCTTTCAGTTTGCTAGGTATTGGCTATGTATCTCATTGTAAAGGTAGCCTTTGCTATGACCCACCGTGTATCTCTGGACATGTTACCCACCAGCAAACATTTTAGCCAAGCTTCATCAACGATGAAGACAATTTCAATTATGTAAAAAAGATCTGAGCTCACTAAAGATGAAAAGAAAACCTATAACACAATGAAAATTAATTTTTTCACTAAAATTCTTCTAATTCTTTCATTCACTTGAGAATCGGTTCAGTAGCTACATGTGAAGCAAAAATGAATTGTTTAATATTCACCAAAGTGAGTATAAATCGCCTGATCCAGGTGCGAACGCAGCGGGGTTTGGGGTTCAAACATTAATAATGGGCCTAACTTCTGCACAAGAACCATATAGTACGGGAGGTAGCGTATCATTTTTTCGAGGAATTATATACCGAATAAATTTCATTTAAAACAGTTGATTAATATTTAATAGTCAGCGAAATGAGCGTCAGTTGCCGCACCCGTGGTGGAATCTAAGGTGACAGCATGTGAAAGGGGTAAAAAACAACCGTGTCAAACATCAATTTTCTAGCACCAGTTTCTTTTCAACGGTAAGATAAAATCTAGGTTAAGGTTGTGGTTGAAGATATCTGAAATTGGAAAATGGAGCTTGAACTGAAAATTAACGCATAAACGCACTAAAACGAAAAAGGACACTAGCCGAAAAAAGGACGGAAAGAAAAGAATAGTGAAGGAATGGTGAGAAATCGGACAAACTCCTAAATGCTAAGTGTTAAACGCATTGATGGCAGGTCGAAAGCTTCGGAAAAATTTAAGATACTCGTATGTCTAATAACTTACCTAACAGCTTTGATAGAGAGAGAATGTACTACGCAAAGAGAATATGATCTCCAAAAATTAAGGAATTAAGACTTGGATCCTTCTGTGCAGATGAGCCTTAATTAGAAATCTCGTCAATCAATGATAAACCAAAGAAATGGGGAAAGTTAGTGGAACAGTCAATATTTTATGAAGCCTTTAGATCCCCGAGGACAAAGAAAGACCAACATAAATATAGCCAAAGTGCGCTTTTTTTTGGAATGAGACAAACCTGCAAAAGGGAACTAAGGGAGTGTAGGCAGCCTTTAGGCTTACTATGAAGGAGGTTAGAAGCCTAGAACGCCTTCAGTCGTACTAATTGTAGGATAGAAAGAGAACTGCAGTAGGTCCGATTGAATTTCACTATTTTCAAATCCATTAACCATCACCGTCATCATTCGTTACCCTCTGCTTTTATGATGTACGACCTGTATAATGTAAGCCATTAACAAACCATCAGTACTCCTATCGCACTGTTTCCACAAACCAAAGGATCACCGATTATTCACAACTCCTTGCTGCTAAAATAATGCTCCTGCATTCGGTTCGCTATTGTTTAAAAATCTACCACATCCTCTAGAAGACGGGCGGTGACAACAACAACGTTCGTCTCCGGCAAGGACTTTGAAGCGGATTATTCGTACAACGAAAGGACAAAGATATTAGTTATCGTCTTCTTCCTAGGACTTAAACACACTTAAACTATTATTATAGCTCTTGCCACATAAATCCGTTTACTTGCTGCTATATCTAAGAGCCTTAGAGTCAACTTTGTCCCCACCTTTCGTTCACATCTCCGTCTACTTTTCCAGCGTTTCGTCCTTGCGGCAATATTTCGTCCTTGCGACTCGCAACCCCTAGTAGTGGGAAGCAGCCAGAACACTATCTCACCTTCTTCGATAAAACGTACAGAAGTCTTCAAGGAGCTTCTTTAGAGGTAGTGCGCGCTACTACCTTGTTAAGTCTAGAACGAAAATCGATGTCCTTCATGTCCTTTCTCTGCACTGTATGCGAACAGACAGTTTAGTTACGGATTGTGGTGGCAGCCTTGTGCAAATAATGTTGCAGTTATATAATGCCATAACCATGAATTTTAGTTTGATGATGACAAGCAGATGATGCGCTAACTATTCGTCTTTGATGACGTTCCTTTTGAGTTTCTGGGCATAATCTTCTCAGTCACATGTCCTAATCCTTGTAAATTAGAGGGAAGTTTGCATGGTAATGCAGAGAAGCAATTCGTGGTAGTGTTATGCTGGAGGAAATTAAAAGAACCATTGATTAATGTTATGCGATCATAAGGTTCAGATCCTTACAGACAAAGGTATGCTCTTTACACACTAAGTCGATTTTCAATGGAGTAGACCCACAACTTCCAATAAACAATTAAAACAGTGTAGAAACATCTACCTTCTTCAAGTTTCTTCTACACATCCATCGATTGTACTCAAAAGATCTAGAAGTTTTATTGAAATTTGGCGGCTCGAAGGTGCCTCGAAAGGAGTGAAGCGGCAATTATGTGCCCCGTAGCGATCCTACATGATCTGAACATTGGCCTTACCACCCCTTAGTTAGAACACACTTTTGGTAATGTTTGCATAGTCAGGACAGGTGTAAGTTCGTACAATGTGATATAGTTAATCCAATTTTATGAATAAATGAACTTGCAAAAAACATTGCCTTTTTAGTTAGTAATAAAAAGGACGTAAAATATACTGCCTTCCGGTGCCTTAATAACACGCTCCACATGGCCACAATGTCCAAAAAAGAAATTTATCACCTCTTCTCACTTCACCACCATTTAATATCACCTTCGTCACAACCACCCACTGTCCAATATGAAGCAAATGAAACATGAAATACCCGCTTTCTAATTCATCCTTACGAATATGACTTGTATGAAAAAAACCAACGTATTATATACTCTCCCGGTTCCTTCAACCCCTATCACATGTTCGTCCTTGTTATAATGCCATTACGTACAGATTTGATAAAAGTGTCATAACAAGTCCGCAATATGATGAATTAGAAACAAGTCAGTGTGCTACCTGGCTCCTGTTAAACAGAGAAAATGTTTCCCTAATCAGTTTCACCTGTGTCATTGCTCGAAACACCTACCTGCTGCCCGGCCGTATAGGGAGCAATATGTGTAATAAAGAAGGCTGTAACACGCACACGTAAGCTGGACAAAGAATCCTTACATATTTCGTGACACCATGGTACCGGAGTAATTTATCTTCATGTCCGAATTGAGGGATGAAATTCGAGACGCCCCCTATTGAATAAGTAAATAAATTCGCACGATCTCATACACACACGTCACACCTTCGTCCTTCAAAGATCCTTGCGTTCCAGCCGTCACCAATATTCATTCTGCTTATTCCAACCCGAACACCTCTTACAGTGAAAAAAGTGGAAAATTGAAGACGAACACATACTCTACTCACCAGGTACCATTGCTCCTTGAAAAGCGGATCCGGAAAAATCGTATGTGGCGAAGCGTCGCGATATTCTAAGCGGGTCTGTGGCGCAATACCCTTGAGCAGATTCCCGAGACCCAAGCCGGTTGTCGGACTCTGAACAAATGGCAATCCCGGAAATCGTACGTCCGGACTATAGTCACGTTTCTTCCGAACCTTTTCGTGTTGCTGTTGCATCCATCGAACCTGCAAGACAATAAAAGAAACATTATTAAAAAGGACGAACGTAGAAAAAATTAAGTTAAAAAGATAAGAACCAAATCCGACTACAAGCTTAACTGGTAGTAAACGACCTTAACTTTATTAAATTGTCCCGAAGCCGAATCATCCTTGGCGGTAGTAGTTCTGCCGTTTCGAGGGATATACACTACACATAGAAAGTACTACCAAGGAATTAAAAGGATACCTACAGAAAGGACGAACTGTTGAACGATTTAATAAGAGGACAACAAATTTGTCGACAGGAAGTAGCAACGGAGAACTGAACCGTTGAGCTTCCTTCCTGAGTTTGTTGTCCTGTCGATAGGATCGCAGAATTATGTTTGGTTTAAGTAGGAAACGAGGTCATAAAGGAGATAGGAAAGGAGACTGGAAGGCCACAAGGATTTACAGGGAAAAAAAGCCCGGCGGTTATTGGGTTAGTTTTCGAGCTTTAGAAGTCCTTCGAGGGTAGTTTTTGCATTTTTTTCGGTTCTCCAGTCACTGAGTTTTGTGCTCGGATGTCTCTTTTTGTGCAGGACCCATTGAATTATCTTGGATCGCTACCAAGGCTTAGTAAAAAATCCGTTAAGAGTCTATCTCAGGGTTTTAATTCGTGTCGCCCTAGGGCAGACAAGGGAATCTGGTCGCATCTTAGAGCCTAATAAACAGAAAAGATGTTTTAGATTTTAAGATAGAATTTTATATCACAAATTCGTTTAAATTTGAGTTCCATAATGAAAACTCTAAGGTTGCGTGCTCGATGATGAGCTGAAAAAACGTATTTTCAGTACCCATCCATCTAAAATAGTTTTTTTGTAGGCCATTGACTATCTACCAATTTCATTACAAACATTTTTCATGTACGAATAGCCAAAAACCAAGATCAACAAAGTTCACTCACAGTTCACTCAGCTGTAAATGAGTACCTGAGTTGAAATCGGGGTTATAGTCACGGACGAGCGTGTGGCTGACTACTTCACCTCCCAGTGTTCCGTTGTTCTGGTAATGAAGTAACTCTAGCATTACTTCAAGGCCTAGGCCCGATTTGGGCTGTTGCGCCATTGATTATTATTATTAAGATCAACAAAAACTGCACTGAAAAAAGTTTAATATCCTCCAAATTTGAACAAAACTACACTATTTTAAAAAATTTAATTTCCATATCATTTTTTACTTGAAATTTTCAGTATGTCTCATTTTTCAAGTAAAATTACATATTTCAATCATTTTTACACGAAATTACCAGTATTAACAAATTATTCATTTATATTTCAACTGAACCGTACAATTTAAATGAATAGGCTCACAAAATTACACAGCTATTCGTGTAAAATTAATTACATTTAGGAATTGAAAATTACGTAAATTACGTATTTGAATTTTACGAAGATAAACATGTAATATATGAAACCACTAATTTGAAAGATTCATTCGATTGAAACGCCTTCAGAGCCACAATGGCTACTCGCGCAAAACCTACACAGCAAAACCAGAATTGATCGCGGATTCGATTGCTACCTATAGCCAATGGTTTTTTAAAAAGAGTAAGTAAGTAAGAAATAATATTAGAAGTAGGAGAAATAAGATCTTAAAGAGTACAAATCTTACACGCTTTTTTAAAGTTGAAATTCAAAGGAGTATCTGATTGAATATCTGATTACAAATTAAAATTTACTTACCGAAAACTGAAAATTACATTCAAATTGACTACTAATTCCCAATGTAAATTTACTTTAAAAGGTGTGGTATATTTGCCTACTATCCAAAAGATGTAAAATTCAAGGTTTTCTTACTGTGTAGTTTTGCTCTTAAGGTTCCATGTGCACGTCAAATGCGATTTTGATGAGTTATGACTGTTTTCTTGCCAATATTTAACGTTAATGGCAACAAAAAACAAAATCAAACTACACCACTTTATTAGCTGGTATGTATACTAGGTCGTATATGGAGAAAAAATTAAAAATTGTATTTTGAAAAAATGCTATTAGAAGAACAACCCTTGAAAATTTTTTAAAATGCGTAAATTCGAGATTTTAAAACGCATATTATCTACCTTTTTCATGAATAATTTACATGTCATTTTCATTAATATAGTGATAGAAAAAATCTTAAAGAAGGTCCGTATAGATGAAATTTTAAATTTTTTTCATTTCTATTAATAATATATGAAGTCAAACTGAAGCAAATTTTCACGATTTTCATGGCAAGAATTACATAAGAAGACCGCATTTCATTGAAAAGTATCATAGATAGTATAACTAATTGGTATTTCTAGAAGATAAATCAATGAAAAATTATTGATTTTTAATACTTATGCGTTTAAAATAATTTGAAAACCTAAAACACTATTTTTTTCTGTAAAATAAAATTAGTTCGCTGATAGACAGCGAACGATGCAGACGTATTGTCCACGCCAAATTACACGAACCAAAAACGATTTCAATCGATTAAATCCCTCAAAAAAAAGACAAATCAAACTGGGATGAAATTAAATACGTTTTGAACTTCTACCCGTAAAATAATAAAGTTGCACCCAGACTGTTGAACTGTTCTTAGTTTTAATTACTCTAGTAGCACATTTATATATAGCCTCTAAGTTCCAACTTTCTAGCCTAAGCTGTTTCTAAGATATGAAAAACCACCACCATTCGCCGTACCTACCACAGACCGTTTCTTTTTTTTATTTTAAGGTTTACTAGTCCTAAAACGTGAAAATTCAAAAAAATCAGGGTAGCAAATTTTTTTTAAACTTTAGGTCGATCACATCACAGTACTTTATTATTAAAAAATAATAAAGTAAAACTGATCCTGTGTACAAGCCCTCTGAGCTTATATACTGCTTTTGTTAATTCAGAGATTTCCGGCATACTCCATGATACGTGTATAACATGCGGCAAGTGTGTAGAGCTTTCTACGCTATTATCATTGAATTTTCTATGTCATTAATAACTAGTTCGGGTTACCAGCATATGTACGTATTGCAATAGAAACGAAAAGAAAAGGCTGTAGCTTTCGCAATGATTGAAGAATCGACAAAGTGACCCTAGAGTCTTCAACCCTCTCTGCAATTAACATCAATTTGACATTTCTGCAACTCTGAACCCGCCTAAGCGTTTCGCAACGATATCAAAAGTTCCGTAAATCGACGTTTTCAACTCCATGCAATTGATTCATCAAATCCTAATTGCACTTCAAAACGCAGCATTGTTTTTATTGGACGGAATCGAAGTACCGACATTTCTCCTCGATCGGGCAACACTTTTCAAAAACGAGTATTGATTATTGCAATTGAAGGAAATTGTTTTCGAACAGGACGACTTTTCCATCCTGCGATGCCTTCGTTTTTTTTCGCTTGTAACTTTGTCCTCATTTAGGAAGGACGTTTCTTTATATTCGAGATCGTTAAAGTTCATGTCTGTCTGCCTTTCATAGTATTCTGGAATTGTTCTGTCGCGGAAAAGATGTCGAATACTGAAAAGTCCTTCCGAAGCACAATTTTAGGACGATTTGGGTACTGGCAAAAAACAAGAATGATGGATTTTTTTTTCGCATGGGAACTATGACGACAATAGCCATCAATGGTAGTGATGAGTCCTGAATGTAGTGCAACTGAGTAAGAAGCTTCATGCTATGTTTGAAGTGGACCTTGGAGGTTCCCCACGGGATCCGGGAAATGCGTCCAGCGAACTCTTCAGCCGTGAGTACTGCTGGATTGGGTGATGAGGTGTCCAGTTAGGACAAACCCTACTCTATGCCCGTAACTTGCTTTTAGGACTCTTGCCTTTTGAACTAGACCGTCAAGGGCTTTATATTAATTAAATTCTTCTTTTTTCTTGTTCTCGAATGTCCTTTTTGCTTCCAATGAAATTGTGTTTTTTTCCGCTATGGGTCCGGCCAGCCATATACCAAAAGAAGGATGGATACAATCTACCTCGTCATGGCTACACAAATTAAGTTTTTCCGGGTACACCAACGAGCCGAGTACAACGCTCCTTCCACCCTTAAAGAGTCACAGCGGACGTGAAAAACGAGGAGAAAATTGGTTTTTCCGAAGAATCTACCCGTCGCGTCGTGGAGGAGTGGTTGGTGGCTTTCATTAAAAGGCCTGCCTCTGACGAAATGCGTTGCCATTTTTCAGTATTTACTTGGGTATGCGAATGAAGGAATAGCCTAGTCCTACTCCCTAGTCCTAGTGGAGTACAAAGGAAGCTAATAGTATGCCGGTCCTTACCGGGTTCGGTGTATTAGATTGAATGCGTCAAATATAAATTATGTTCGCTGGCAGGACTGAAAACCTCCCTTGTTATATTCTGGGAACAGTGAAATATGGTGATGCCAGCATTTGTCAATGCTTTTTTGTATTCCGCTCTTGTTTTCGTGCTCGGTTTTAGTGTGCTTTTATTGGGGAAAAAATACCAAATCAAATGTACACACGAGATGTTTACATTTAATTTGGGTACGTGCGTAATCCGTGGGAGTACTGGGGTTGAATATGGAGGTGCTTTAAGGGAAATTATTGGCTTTTAAGATGCTGGAAGAATTTACGCGGTGTCACTTAATCAGAACGGAAAGCAATTCAATTTTTCAGAGTCAATTTCAAATGGAATGTGGGAGTTGAATAAGGTTGTGGTTGAACGTTTTCCATTTGGTTGTTGTTCTTTTTTTGTATTAAAAAAAGCCGAATGATTAGCCTCTAAAATGACAGGGTGTGACAGTAAGAGCTATCAAACTCACGTACATATATATTTTCATCCGATTTTTTTATACACTTCAAGTAAGATTTTAGTTCCAGTTCAGTTCAGTTCCTTGTTGCAATCTTATGACAAATTTAACTCCCATTTCCGATTCACTCATTCTCTAGTTGAGCCGATTCATTCAGACCTAGAAGACGATCCCAGTTTAATCAATTGCCACACTTTCGATCGCAATCATTAGTACTGATCGAATTAGTGGGCTATACCTTTAACACAGACTCATGCAGATTGAGAGTGCATCCCTTATGCTGTTTCAGTCGCTACCACACAAAAGTCCTTCAAAAATACGTCGACCAAATTCGCATCACTTTGCTAACGTATTGAACACTGCCACAGAAACTTTGTATTGGTAACTTCAGATCAAGAAAGACGTTGAGTGTATTTATGACAATAGTCTTTCAACTCCTTTTAATAGCTTACATACAAAAATTCCAAAAAGCAGTGCTTACTACCAATGCCTCGAGTATTAGAAAACACACAAGTCAAGTATTTTCGAAGCAACTAGAATAATGCATGGGTTAAAAAAGAGCGAAAACAAAAATTAAAGGGTACAACGAAATATTTCTTTGGGTAACTACCAAACTAATGTCATTTTTTAAACTGTGGATACCTCCAGCAGTTGGAAAGTCCCGATTAATTTTCTTTCAGAGACCCGTCCAAGCTGGTTCGTCTCCAGTCATTTGGTTCGTTTATCTATGCAGCGGCATCTTGTCCAAACCAATTTTAGATTCACACGGTAACCGACCTGGAAAACCTACCATTTGTAAGATTGACCATTTTATGCCTTCAAATGGAACTCTTGATAGTAACAACCGGGTGCAGACAATGCTTCACACTGTCTAGTATTCAAAAAAGGTATCAGAAGGTGGCAGGTTTATAAGGACTTCCTAGACTGACGTCGGTGCCGTTTTTCCAGGAGTTGGAGTTGGAATTACTTTGGGTACTAACTGCCGACTATCAGACAACAGCCCCATATATCAATGTCGGACTGACAACACTTATGTAAGTCCAGTACGCTATATTAAGTACACTATACTTAAGATATTACGACATCGTCAGAAAATCCCAATAGCTGTCCTGATCCCACAGTCTAAATGTTTTTTTTAATGTTAGCCTTGTTCATGTCCAGAGATTTAACCTCAGATGTGGCCCCACACTTCAGGTAATTTTCTCCTTCTGGTGAACATCATCTCAGTTTTTTTTTGGATTTACTGAAAGTCCATTGCTCTAACTTACCATAATACTTAAAGTCCTGGTCATCGGATCACAAACGTAGAGAGCGCTGGAACGGTGGAACTGTGTAGTGTGGAAAGGACAACTTCTCTTCGCGAGTTCCCTTGCGCACTTTACTTGCAAAACATCCTTTCCATGCTCAGTACCAGTAGGTCAACCCTTTTGACATTGATTCAACCAGTCTATCGCAGTCTTCCATCAATTAACTCAAACGTAGGACTACCAGAATCTGCTTTTAAAATCAAAGATAACTAACTGAAAATGTGTAGTACTTGTGGTCCAAAGGATTTCGAACATTCACTCAACACCGTTCTGATTTGTACGGAGAAAAAGCTGAAAAAACACACCCTCAATGACGATTCTAGTAGCGTCCATGGGGATACAAGGCTTCCCTGCTCTATCGCTGTGCGCATTTTCAACCACAATAAGAAAGCATCCAGGAAAATGAGTTCGTATCAGCAGTTTCAGACTTTTTTCATTTGACGATAATCCTTTTCTAGGACATTCACTCCAGCGTAAGGATCGCCAATACCATGGATCACAGTTTCACGTCAATCTTCCTTATGGAACATTCTCCAAGCCTCATATATAGTCCGTAAGATTTCTCTGCACCTGCACTGCTTTTTCCCTAATACCTCCTTTTCTTGACAGGCCAGGAAGCTTGGAAGCTTGGATTGCGTTCATTAAATCTGTTACTCTTTGGGTGCTGTTCAAATCCGTTCCATTAGGAAATTTAACATTTTTCTTCCAGATTAGATCCATCACCAATCAAAGGCTTTGTACCCTCTGGTCCAAACTACTCAATTCTGCAGTTTCGAAGCTTTTCAATGACACAAACTTTCGTCCTACAAAAACTTACGAAAATCGATTCAGATGATTCGGAACCCTGGTGAGGCCTTGCTATCTCGGAATGGTGTCAGAACTCTCGAAGATCTCGTTACGTGCGAAATTCGTAAAGCCCTACAAACTTCCTTAAAGAGCCAACTATCCGGTTAGCATTTCTTACATTTTGTGACTTGTATACTATCATACAGAAGAAACCTTGTATTGCTCTCCTTACAGTAGCGATATTTAAAATTTCAGTCGGACTTTATTAAAGCAACGGCTCTCAAGTCTTATCATTATGTCTCGACTATCAGGCTTCTAATTAAGGTGAACTCCCACCCGAAAACGCGAAAAGTATCCTTTAAGATACTTCCAAAATCTATCCGAACTGGATTGAATCCTCGACACAGCCCCCATTCCCTTTATCACAAATCCCATCAAAAAGTTTCGTAACACTTTTCCATAATAATTTTGATTCCCGCAGCGCCCAAAATTTTCGCATCCTTGGGCTAACCTTTTCTGCATTTCTTTAGATTAGAGACGATGATAAATAAGATGCTCGTATTTTCTTCGAGTTTATGCAAAAGGATAACACCGGAAACATGGGCTGGAAACGAAATTATATAGCGCCGACCATTTTGCGGGATCTGCCATAAACCTTTTACGGAAAATTTCAAAGGATTAGAAAACGAAATTGAGAAAAATCTCATACACCCGGACGAAGGCTGTATCCTTGCGCTGAATTTTTATTCTCTGCGATTTTTTTTTCGCTGGAAGATAGATAAATTATCTGCGATTATATTTCTTCAATTACCGAAATGAGAAATTAGGGAAATTGAAGTCAGTTTCTGAATGGCAAAAGATATTCTAACTAAAGGACGAGACAAGGATAAATGCGATAGTATCAACAATAGATAAGTGTCCTTGTCCTGGGGGTAGGGGGATGATAGATAGCGAGCCGACCAGGGAACAGAATCGTTAGCAATCGGTAGTCCCAGCTAATACCCGTCTTAATCATCGCCAGGATTACTACAGTGTAATTATTATGGACGGATGTCCTTGAAAAAACTTCGCATTTTGAACACATTTCGGAAGGAAATTCAAAAATGAGTTTCAAACTTTTCTTCGGTCGGATTTTTTCAAGCTTCTTACGCACTCCACACGTTGACGATTTTCTTTAAATTTTCCACCCGGAAAAAAAAGGAAATTCTCGGGCTTTCTCACTTTTTTTCTCGATTTAAAATTCGACACGAAATTGAGCTAAAATGGGTCCGGAACTTTTCCGTCCCGGAGTAGATTCATGAACTGCTTTTGTTCTTTATTCTAATCAGAGAGAGCTGGATGAAAATGGATTAGAGGAGCTAAATTCAAGCAGCTCGAAAACGAAAAGTTACTTAAAATTCTTATGAAACAGGAAAAACTTGTAAAGGTACTTACCTCAGGCTCTGAATTTAAGGCGCTATGGTGAGGATCGCTTATGCTTAGCGAACGTTTTGATACATGCCGGTGATGGAATAGATAGTAGTCACTTAAAGCTCCAATCTGTAAGAAAAGAAAATTCAGGGAGAAAATAAGAAAAACGTTTTCAAAGCTAGAAGGAAGGAAGCGAAGTTTCCCGAATTATTTAAATAAATTGATGGGGAGTTATTAAAGAAAATGGCCAAGAACTTCAAGATTAGGGAGGAATTGAAGGGGATTTTTTTCGACGTAAAGTTTCGATTCGAATCTGTTTTCCGAATTGGATTTTCTGTAGAACGAGGACTATTTTCTGTAATCCGGTTGTACTTTAAAACAAGATTTTTAATGTTAGAAAATTGTCAAAACGCAAAAGACAGTAAAAAAAGCGGAGTAAAAATCCTACTTCTGAAACGCAATCTTATTATATAAATATTATAATTTAAGGGAGGTGCAAAGACTAGGAAGAGAGGCGGAAGTAAGGAGAGGTCGAATGGAAGAGATGAGAAGAGCAGGAGAGGAGGAGAGGAGTGAAGTAGAGAAGAAGAAAATAGGAGTAGAGGAAGAGAGAAGGAGTGGAGTACAGGTAGACAAGAGCAGTAGAGGAGAGGAGTATAGGAAGGTGAAGGGGATAGGAGGAGTAGTGAGGAAGAGCAATGCAGGAGTATTGGAGGAAAGAAGAAAACTTGGTGAGCAGACAGAATAAGAGAAGGAATAGGAGAGGACAATAAGACAGGAAAGTCACTCAGCTGTAAATGAGTACCTGCGTTAAAATCAGGGTAATAATCACGGACGAGCGTGTAGCTGACCACTACACCTCCTAGTGTTCCGTTGGTCTCGCAATGAAGTAACTCTAGCATTACTTCAAGGCCTATGCCCGATTTGGGCTGTTGCGCCATTGATTATAATCATTATTATTATTAATAATAAGACAGGAAAAGGGAGGGGGAGAGCAGAAGATAAGCAGGAAAGAAAAGGAGAGCAGAAGATAAGGAGTAGGGAAACGGAGAGGAGAAGAGTAAGAGTAGATAGAGGAAGAAAAATAGATAAAGAGAGGCAGAGGAGAAATACAGAAGAGGAAGAGAAAGAAAGCAAATAAAGAAAGGAGAAGAATCCAGGAAGAAAGAATGAAAAGAGGAAGAATTCATCGAAGATCCTTTTGTAGCAATGATGAGACCAACATATTCATTTGAATGAACAATGAAATCCAACTAATAGTGGAGAGTCGCTCATTCATTTCCTCCGCGACGGTTAGAGCCCATGATCGAGGCTTAGAGCACAAGAGTGAGCACTAGGGACTAGGCAAACCCTTCTACGGCGAGGGAGATTTCGAAGTGGAAAATTGGAGAGATGTGCACACAGTGGATATAACGGACCAATTTTTCTCACACACATCTTTTAAATTCACCAGTTGCAACAACCTCTAAGCCAACGAAACCTTTAGGTTTAAAAAAAAATCAAATTTCTTCGATTTCTGCAAGTAACAGCACAAATGAATAGAATACCAAAAGTGATCCTACATTTAAGAATCATCAGTACTTTTTAATTCTTAGACTTCGTTACTAATGAAACGCCTAGTACGGTCGTACAAAAACCAGTCAAGTCGAACAAGTCTCACGTACTCTTGCAACCACGTGAAACTTTTTCGACGTTAAAATTTCTGCACTCAAAAGAGGAGAGGTTCGTTTATTCCAATTAGTCAAAACAGCAACAAAGAAAATGAAGGATTGCTTTCAAAGTTTAATATTTAGAGTGCACCGTTTAACCGATTACTATTCAAGAAACTATCGAAACCCGATTTAACACAAAATTTTCAAGCTTTAAGATTTCAGAACAGAGTAAGCATTATTGACACAGCTTTACGTTTTAGCATTGAGTGTATCACAGGTCAAACAAATAAGACAAGGCTATAAGCCACGAACAAACCTCTGTAAAGACAAGGAAGGAAATATCCTTAGTGATGCAGAACAAATTAAACAAAGATGGGTTGAATACTTTAAAAAGCTGCTGAACCCTAACAGAGTGACGACCACCGACCCAATTATAACATCAAGTGCACCATCGGATGAGCAGACATCAACTACGGTACCCACTATCGGAGAAGTGGAAGCAGCCCTGCGCGACCAAAAAATACATAAATCACCCGGAGTTGATGCAATACCAGCAGAGCTCCTAAAGGGAGGCGGTCCATACCTCGCCAATCTAGTACACAAAATCGTGACAAAAATTTGGATTGAAGAAAAAATACCCGACGACTGGCACCAGAGCATTATATGTCCAATCTACAAGAAAGGAGATAAACTGCGATGTGAAAATTACAGAGGCATATCATTGTTGTGTACGTCCTACAAAATACTGACGAAAGTAATTCATAATCGATTAAAGCCTTATACAGAAAGTATTATCGGCGAATACCAAGGTGGTTTCAGAACCGGACGATCTACTATTGACCAGCTATTCTTAGTCAAACAAGTGCTAGAAAAATGCTGGCAGTATAACATTGACGTGCACCAGATCTTCGTGGACTTCAAACAGGCATACGATAGTATAGATCGTAATGTACTATATAAAATAATGCTCGACTTTGGAATCCCATCAAAACTCGCCCGATTAACAAAAATGACCATGACTGACACTGAATTCCAAGTAAGGATACAAAACCAGCTAACCCAAAACTTCCGAACAGAATCCGGCCTGAAGCAGGGAGATGGACTTGCTCCCATGCTCTTCAACCTTGCCCCGGAATATATCATCAGAAAGGTACCCGTTGATACCAGAAGTACCCTACTAATCAAGTCCACTCAACTAGTAGTTTACGCGGATGACGTAAACATCATGGCCAGATCTGTTCCAGACGCAAAGGAAGTCTTCCATTGTCTAGACTCAGCAGCAAAGGATGTCGGGTTAAGGGTCAATGAGAATAAGACCAAGTTCATGACCCAAACAAGAAGAAGCGCGCCAACTAGACAAAATATGACCTTGGGAGACTATAACCTGGAGAATGTGGATCATATCTCATACTTGGGATCACACCTTGTAAGAGACAGCAACGAACGGGACGAAGTAAATCAACGGATCACACTAGCAAATAAGGCATATTTCACGGTTCTCCCGATCTTAAAATCGAAAAAAGTGCACAGGCTGAGCAAACTTCGCATATACAAGATAATAAGACCTGTGCTAAGTGAAACGTGGACTCTCACCCAAGCGTCTGAAAAATCAATAGACGCTTTTGAACGACGAATTCTTCGAAGAATTTTGGGACCAGTAAGAAAAGGCACTGAATGGCGTATTCGGTACAACAACGAGTTGTATAACATCTATGACGACCCAGCCGCATCGACTCTTATAAAATTCCGTAAGCTGCAATGGGCAGGTCATGTGGAGCGAATGGATGACGGAAGAATTCCCAAGCGCACATTGAAAGGTAGAGCTCATGGCAAGCGACCGGTGGGAAAACCGCGAAAAAGATACGAGGATTCAGTTGACGCAGATTGCAAATCGCTTCTTAGATGCACAAACTGGAGGACGCGGGCGCTGAACCGAGATGACTTCAGATTATGTATCCTGCAGGCCCTGGCCCGATTTGGGCTGTCGCGCCTATGATGATGATGGTATCACAGGTAAAGGAGCGATGGTGGAACAAGTTGCACGTAATTTCGTAGCTACATGACACTCGTTCGACGTAATAAAACTGTTCCAGAATAATTTCTAGTCTCTAATGAACCGGTATAACCGACTTATATCGTAGAATAAACTCGTTTCTCTGATAATTAATTGTCTTGTTCCAACTACTAAGTGTATTACCGGTGAACGTGGATTTTTGAGCGGTTTAAACTATTACAATCATCTATTAATAACGCAATTATTATTTGTACAATTTTTTCCGTCTATAACTTACAGTGTTTATCGGTGATACACAGTTCAAAAAAATATATTTAACAAGATGGCTAGAAATAATTGACCATATTTGACAATTGGTACAGCATCCTAAATGCTTTACATCAGTCGTTACTTTTCACCAACCAATCCGCTATTCAGCTTCACCAGCTCCAAAATCCTGAACAACCACGCGAAGAGCACTTAAAATTGATACTCCATCATGATCTTTTTGACTTGACACAAAGTGATGTAAACTTTCTTGGCAAAAGAACATCATAAAGATCCACTATCCAGGGCACAGGAGAGTCAAGTCTTTCGGGTAAAATTACGGGCCAGCTTCGTAGTCATTAGGTTTTAGAACTGGGCCAAGGAAACCTCATAAACTCTCCATTACAAGTAATTGCGATGAAATTCGCAAACAGATGTTACCTCATAGAGAGTACATAGTCCTGTTTCCTATCGTTCTCGGGTCCCTCCCATCATCAGGGCAAACCTATGCCAGCTATAAAAGCTTGGGATGAATAGCGACAGAGTGTACCTTTTCCGGACATAATTTTCTCGAATTCGATAGAATATGGTCCGGGATGGGTATCTATATCGTCCTGTCGAAAGAAATATGGAGGGAGGGGGAAAAACTAGAACCCTGTCTATCCACCCAAAAACTCCTCACATTCACCCTTGGATCATCCTAAAAAGTTGCCATTTTGCTTCAGGCGGCAGTTAAGAAAATGGCAAGGACAACGAAGAAGAAAAGGACCGCGCTGCTATAGCTACTCAACTTCCTGGTCCTTAAGACATTAGAACGAAGGAAAATTTTCTGCTTGATCAAACTTCTTCGGAAAGTTTGTTGGATGTCGGCCTTGTCTTCGTCCTAGTCGTGTAGTCGTCGTCGTCTTTTCGGTGTAATTAACTCGAACTTGTTTTTGCTTTTGTTGTCGCTGTTAGTTTCCCTTTTTCAGTTGATTGCTCATGTATGAACGATTGGCTGTGAAAAACAGCTCGTCCTTTCAAGGATCCTATAGCCGTAGGTCCTATCATCGCGAGGGTAAGTTTTCCTCAGCATATTGCTTACGATTATTCATGTGTGTAAATCAACCAAACATTTTCAATAATTACTTAATGAGAAAGTAGCAAAGTTACCAAGCTAAGGGATGAAGTAGGGTTATTATTTACGTCTAATGAAAATAATTTCCATTAATAGTCCTTAATTAGTCCGATGCAAGACGCTTGCTTATACAGTTAATGATGAAGACTATTTGGAATGTGAAGGGATCGCTATGTTAATTACAACTACTGCGACTTTCTGATTATATTAGCGAAAAAAAAACACTATGTATCCTGTGATCATTCACTGAGGTGCTTTTCCCCCTACTTCTTGATAAGAAAACCAACAGTACCAAACTATCTTTAAAGGAATATCTTTCAGTTTCTAGTGAGAAAAGCAACAACCTCCCAATAACTTACTGAAAAACGGAGAAAAACATTTGAAAATACCCAATGAGAAAAGTTTGAAAAAATCTGCAAGTTTCTGTATTCTTCTCTTCTTATCACTTTTCTCCAGCCCTTTTGAACATTCCACATACACCACCGAACATGTAGGAAAGCCCTCAACTCAACACATGCAGTATTTAAGCACGGCGAAGTTTGCAGCCAGGAACAGTTTCTACTACGATGGTACGACAGTCAGTTATCAAAACGCTAAAAATTCAGCATGTAATGCCGGTGAACAATTCAAAAAATAAAGTGCATACCGATGACTGTGATAATTTTTGCCTTTTAGATACTAGTTGGTCGGGTCGTTAGTAAGTGGAGAAGAGTCTTTTGGACCAAAAATATGGATTTCTAAACCCTTGCTGCTGGCCACTGAACAGGGTCCACCCAATCTACATCCATAAGACATTTGAAGTTAATAGCTTAATTGGTGAGGAGTCATTAAACACGTTTGTGTACGCGGACTACGATCGGATGAATGTTGATTTTTGCATTGTGGTCAATCTGATGTTTTTCTTCGGTTTACAGCTAAGTGTTTAGAGTAGGCTTGTGTAGTTCGTGACCGATCTAGTTCGGAAAAGCGTTCCCATAAATGAAATGAACAAACTAGTTCACAGTGAATTCTGATCCTAGTTCGTTTGTAGGAAGTAGTTCGTCATCGGGAGCTAGTTGGTTCGCGATCACTAAGGAGAATAGAATGAATGCGCAAGCCTAATAATTGGGAGGTTATTGTTTTTTCACATACTGATATAGTTGTGCTGGCTGCCAGAGTAGCATGTAATAATATTGTCGAAGTAGTATCTTTCATATTTTAAGAAAAAAAAAATAAAAATCTTAAGTAAATCCGAGATTTTCGAAAAAAAATTTGATGGTTTAAATTTTTTTTTATAATTTCACAAACAATTCAACGACTCAAAAACAACACGGAGTAACTCGATTCCGAACGATGACTCAAAAATAATAAGGAATATCTCATAGTATGACACCATTTCCGGAAACTGTATATATTTGTCATATACCTACTGTCACCCTGTTTAACAAAATAACTCGAAAAAGGAACGACGTTGGAGACTGAAAATAGTTGCATTGCATGAAGTGCTCAACTTTCCGCAATATCCAATACCAGAACCCGGATTTTTCCGCAACTAGTACGATTTAAGTATCTGCCACGAAAGGACGAATTTTTTTCTTTGTTTAGCCTGTAGTCGCATATCCTTCTCTACTAATTGCACATTTCAGAGCAATTTCAATATAAAGTTGCATACTACTCCGAAAATTGCACGATTTCCAGGAATTATTGTAATGCGATTCCGGCGAAGTTTGAAGAGAAGTAGGTGGAAAGGTCGATCGGTTCAGGTGGAAAAGCTCGTGCATTTCTAAGTGATAGGTATGTAATTTAATTTCCATTAAGAAAATTAAAAATTACGAAATGATCCAGGTAGGTAGTTCCCCGTTGGGAAGCATGAATTCAAAATTCTCATACAAAGTTTAGATTACGTAGGAAGGAGTAGACTCTGTCGAGATTTATTTCAACAAGTTGGTTTATTAACCAGTAATCCTTCATAAGTCCACAAACAAGTCCTTTCCATGAATTGAAAAGAAGTACTGAAATTCTCATTAATCCTCGAATAAATCCTGCACTCTCATCATGACGTAGCGTCAATTCATGTAGGACTGAACTGAAAGTAGTTCAAATTAGGGCAGAAGGTTTTTCTGGGAAAAAAATAAGCAAAGTGTTAGTGAAAGGCGATTATCGATTACAATTTTTTTTTAAGATGCCTTTCAGGTTAAGAAAATTCATAACAAATACAGGAAACTATTTTGTGGCAACTAAAATATTCTTGAGTCCATCCGTCGGTCTCTTCGAACGCAATTTGTTCTCGGAAAATTTTGCTAAACTAAATTTTTGAAACTTTTTTATCCTTCATATACATTCCACATAACGAACCCATTCATACTATAAGTATATCTCCCATACAAGAGTTCCAATAACTTCAGAACTCTACAACCTAAAAAAATTGACACAACTATACTACAAGTTAAATTGCAAATAGTTGAACAAGGAAACGAATGCGAAGAAAATCAAAAATTAGACTGGTATAGCTTTCATACAAAAGTAGTTGAAAACTTTGTAGATTCTTGTTTCAGAAATTCGTACAACTGAAATAAAGAAATTACCCCTTGAAGTTATTTTCAAGTATAGTTTAAGGTCGAAAAAAAAAGTGCGTCCGTACAAAAGTCGCATTGAGCGATTTCTTCAGAATACTTCCTACAATGTATTTAAAACTTATTACACGTTTTTTCCAGTAATTGTTGCTAAAGCTTGTAGTACACTCTTTGACCAAATCATCAAACTGACAGTAATAAACAATGCGAAATAGCGAATTTGACCGAGCGGATATTGCCAAAATAAGTGGAGTTCGCTATTTCGCATTGCTTCTTACTTTAATTTGACCACATAGTCGAGTAGTGTAATAATGCTTAACTCGTTGAACAAGGTTTGCAATTCAGGACCCATTACAATTATTAACAAAAACGTCAAAACTCAAAATGTCATACAAATTTATTTGGTCACAATAGAACAATGTGACAGTGACCCAAACTGCCTCCTTCATCTCATTGCAAGCTTGGAAGAAAAGCCTTGATTGAAATTATTAGAGAGAGATCTGAGAGGTATTGGAAAATTATGAATTACAAATTTTAAGCTAAATTTAAAAGTAAGAGAAGAGAAAGGTAAAAACAAAAACAAGATATTCTTTCGAGTACCCACCATGCAAAGGTCCTCACTTAATACGATTTTGTGTTTGCCCACAGTAATGACTTTCATCCTTAAAGTAATTCGCAATTTAGCAAAAGGAATTTCCCAAGAAACCTGAAGCTTACCATAAAAAATATATCTCTGTGGAGGTCCATCTCCCAGTATGCGGCATTAGACATTGGAGTTCAGTATTTCGTCTAGAATATACTAATGGTTTCAACCTATCGACTCCAATATGAATGGTAAAAAAATGAATAATTTGAATAACTTCCATACAAAGGTATTTAAAAATAAAAATACTTTACTATTAAAATAACAAAGTATAATTGTGTATTTATCTCGAAAAAGCCAAAACAGTCTAAGACTCAAAAAAAGAATTTAAGCTTTGTACTAACAACTAAGATTGAAGGCTGCCTGATACCCTCATCTCTTCGGATTGGTCGCATTATATACATAAAATTCTGCATGAACCGATTTTCCAAGGACTTTTTGAACAACTGGAAAACCCTAAATGCAAGGAATTTTAATTTTAATTTTAATTTTTGCAGAGTATATTGCTGTGTAATCTTCAATAAGCTTCATCTTGCATGTCTTCATGGTGTACTTTAAAATTAATCATCCAGCTTACACCAAACTTATTTAGAACTAAATATTTTTTCAAATATTAAAGAAAATCATTGTTGTTAAAAATGATTGAATAATTCTTTAACATCACAACTGCAAATCCAGTTCACTACATAATGGCTTTAGCCACAGAATTGGTCACAGTTTCAAAGTCCCCAATTAAAAACAGGTAAAATGATGCGAGTAGCTTCCTCACACATGCCACTAAAAACACTGTAATTTCCATTTGAGTGTTGCGGTTGTGTGATTTCTTTTGACGCCAAAATTTAAAATAATTATATGTAAGCCAAAAATTAATGTTTGGTTGCATAAGACAGGTGCACTTCGTTGAGTAGCCTCCATACAAATCTCCTAAGAAAACTTGGTAACATTTATTGAACAATTGATACGCAAAGAACTCGCTTGTTAAAAAAGTTAATTACCTAAAACTTGCAACCTTTTTTCAAAAAAAAATTTGTAAAATAATTGAAACAGGTAAGAATGAACTCAACAATTATATTCAATCGATCATAAAAAAAAATTGATATGATACTTTTTCTCTTTCCTCAAAACTTAAAACTTTTACCTCTAGATCCATGATTTTTTTTCACCATTTTTGTAATATTTAAAAACTTTAAAATTTAAAAACTTGTTTTAAAATTCAAAAAAAAAAAATGTACAGCTGAATCTTTTTGTTTTTACGTATCAAGGCTAGAAAAACCCAAAACGGTCCACTTTAAATAAAAGTCTGGCTGTCCGCCGCACGTAAAAGCGGTTAAAGGTACGTATCTCGCAAATCCTTTAAGCTATTGAAATTAGAGCCGCTAAGTATAAGAATTCCAAGCTGGTTTCTGGATTGCAAACTGTAGGGCCATTCCCAAAAAAATTGATTTTGATAAAGTCAGGTACGAAGAAAGGAGTGCATGTACAGGAATTTTGTTATATCTTTTGGGTCTTCCTAGGTGTAGAATAAATTTTACAGCACGTGTACTTCGAAACACATAGAAACTGTTTTCGTGATTTTTCGAAATTCAATCTCTGCGGAACAGTTTCGCGAATTCCAACATATCTCTTAATTCTAATAAGAATACTTTCACACGAATTTTATTACTTCTGTTAGTTCTGTTGAGATAAGGAATATATTTTACTTCAACGAGTACTTAAAAGCACATAGAAACTGTAAATACCTTCCCAATATTCAACCAACAATAGAATTAAACGTTTTTGGCTATATTTTCACGAATTCCGACGGATTTGTTAGTTCTAATGAGATATTGAATAGGTGTTAACTTCTACAATTTTTTATTATATATCATCGTAAAACCAATTTTAGGAGTTTTTTTTATGTCAGAGAAGTATATGAAGACAATGAACATAATCCACGACTGGAGAAAGTGAGACTCGGCTTGTAAAAAGCGAATACAAGCCGATAAACTGTGTGAAGGCCTGTTCAAAATGACTTAATTCAGAAGTAGAGTCTTACATAAATAATAAATTATTAGTTTTTAAAAATTTACCATTTGGATAGAAGGGGATCTTGTAAATTTGGCAGATATCTCATAACCTATAAGTCCAAACCAAATTGATAAATAAAGTGCAGAGGTCTCAAACATAAATTTCTTTCGCCGTATGAATTGAATACTAAGAAGTAATTCTTACTTTTATTTCGACTGAGCCAGACATCTGCTTGCAGATAAAAGACATTAAGATTCCATTCAATCAATTGGTAAAAACAAAAATGAATTGTTAATGTTCGAGACATAGAAATTGAAATATTCACAGCACGACCGAAAAATGGCCTCCCATATATTTTTCACTGTAAAAACAAACGGCATAAATAGAGTTGCCAAAGTGGTGCAAAATGAAAATGAAAATGGGTGAAAAAAACGACATTCAATTTGAGTAAAATGGAAATTTGTTGAAATATTGACGTTCCTCCGCTTGGGTTAATCCATTAAAATAATGCCGATGATATTCCGCAAACAAGAACTATGGAATGATGGTAAATAAATTCGACTACCTCCCCCAAAGACACCTATGGGAGCAATACCTTGTCAGAGTTTCGCACGCAACTGGCAATCAATTTCACATATGTAGGTACACGATATATTCATTCGCGAATATTCTTGAGAGTAGAAAAACGCACATTTAACTCGAATATTTAATTTCGATGGCCATTTTGTCGGATGCCATTTGGGAAATAATCGAAATTTTCAATCCATAGAGACTAGGGGCGATAAATCGAAATGAAATATTAGAAGAGAGCATTTTTTTATAAATTTAAAAAATGGAGATGATTACTTTTAGTAGGTCTTTAGGGAGCAAAGAATTTTTATTGTTTGCACCTCTTTTAGTGAAACTACGGAAAAGGAGTTTGGAAATTGTAATTTAAGTCTGATATATTCACATAGAATCGATTTGAATGTCTATAACTTTTTTGAAAACGGTGTTAAATTCACAAAATTGTATTTATTAATAAATTTTACTTCTTAATTTTGTTATAATAAAGTATTGCTATTATTCTGACACAAAAAATGACTTGAAGTTGCGTAAGGAAAGTTAGTGTAACCTAGGGTGATAAATTTTCACGAATTTCTTCATATCTCTTAGGTCTGTCGAAATATCAACAAATAATTAAGTGCATACGGTTCAATTTCAAAATGTAACGGTGCCAAAGTCCCAAGGGGATGAAGAATTTGTGTTAATTTTCACGATTTCCGACATATTTCTTAGGTCTTGTCTAATTAAATATCAAACTAGCATTTACTTGTAAGAGCTTATAATATACCTAAACAATTTATGTAAGTATTTTTCGATTATCAACCACTATTACCACCTTGAGAAAATTTTCACGAATTCCGACAAATCCTTTAGTTTGGAGCCTCCTCATTCACGTTCCCTAAAAGGTTTCTTGAGCTATGGACCGCAAACAATTAACGGTCATTTTTCGATCGTTCACAAAACATATCTGTAATAAGTTTTCAATAAGAAGTTGGAACGTTTTCCGAAATCAGCACCTGTGTTTCCTTGTCACGATCAATCTACCGGACATCATTAAAATGCCTACAGGACACTTCACAGACTATTTTTCCGTCCGGATCCTTATTGAAACAGTGCCCTGTATACACAATCCGTTCCGAGTTAATGGTACAATGAAAACATTGTCATGATAACGTATAACCCATGTGAATCATGTCCATTGAATACCGATGACATAAACCATTCCATTCTCCAGCTTGAAATAGTTTTTCTCTCATCATCAGAAAAATACACAAAAGCCACAAACAGCTCATCCTTGTTTTACTCTTTCATGGTTTTTTTCTCGCTAAAACATAAAATCTCCTTAAAGTTCATCATTTATCCATGGCACGTATCATTTCGGCTAATGATTTGTGCTGTTGGCAAGCCATTTAAAATTCAGTACGCAAACCATACATTCAAACAATTCACAACTAGATAGCAGCACTGCTGCCAGAATTCTGGATTGAGGAGTCAGAAGAGTGTTATTCAGTGCCAGCTATGAAAGATATCCTTAATCTTTACTACATAGAAGAAAAAAAAACCTAAAGGAAAATAAAACCACTCTGGACTCTATCCTTGAATGATGTTAAGGTTTGTGAATGCACTCAGCTCGTTTTAAGAAAAACCCGAAGAAAAGAAGAGCGCTCCTCGGGAAAAAACAGGCCAAGAAAATCAAGTGAAACTTTGAGCTCTATTGACCGAACAAATCAGAACTAATTTCCGGGATTCAGTTGCAATCATGGGCCGACGTCGAGAAGTTGATCTCATCGTTTTTGCGCTGAAGGACCTGGACTTTTGTTCCTCTTTCGAACAGCCAATAAATCAAAATGCCATTTGGGACGGATGCGAGACTAGAGTATCCTTTGTTTCATCCAACGATTTAAGTGATGGCCAACTTTAACAAATTTGACGTCTTTGCTAAAAGTTTCACAAGCCGGTAAGGACGATCCATTAATCCCGAGATATAGGCCGTTGTTTCATTAGTCCACTCGGGATTATTTTCAGCTTGAATACTTTCGGCGGTAGCGCGATACTTTACGCTTGCCGAACAAATTTTGCGTTTTGAGGCCTCGGAAGTTCGGCAGGATTTTCCTTTATCGTACAGCGCGCTATTTTTCATGTCTAATTAAAAAAAAAATTTTTTCTTCTCCGGGATAAGGACTAACAGCTGAGAGCGTTTGCTGACAAAAAGCCCCGAATTTCGTTATAAAATCGAAACGATGGAAGGAATTTCCATGATAAATTATGGCTTGGCTCCTGTATTTTCTTGGTATTTTTCCAAACAATCGAAGGACTCCATTCCGCTGGTATACGATCTCTTATCGTGTCCAATTAATTTCAGTTTTAATCTTGTAGCGCCTGGTAGTAGATAATAGAATTATGCGAAAATTACGACCCAGAGCAATTGGAAAATTAGGAAGAAATTTTGGTTATTCCGGCGCTATCATGAGCGGCATCACGTTGTCAGGGAAATAAGTTAATTTTGGACGTTGATTCAAAAATTAATTTATGGCCGTTGAAGATGCTGGACTGAATTTCATTCGCTAAATAATTAAACAAGAATTTGAGTTTTCCACTTCCATTAACACATTTTCGTTGGGCATTTTCATTCCGATATCTGTCTGATCGGAACTGAAAGATATGGCGGAATTTTTAAAAAAATATTTAATAAAATTGGTGAAGGGATGAAACCTTCGGAAGCTAATTTATGCTTGTATTTTATTTAATTGAAATAACTTCAATTAAGTTGAAACTTCGAAACAAAAATTTATAAAAAAATCTGCCAACAGTCTGGGCGCAACTGTATTATTTTTCCGGCAGAAGTTCAGAACGCGTTCAATTCGGGGATGCGGTGTATGTTACTATGTGACTGAAAACCTAACAAAAAGTTCGGGAAGCGGTTAGAAAAGGGTGTAACATATGAATTAAATAATTGGGTCATATTCCGGGATGCGGTCTAGAGGTTGAAAAAAAACAAAGCTTAAAAGTAGGTGACTATTAAACAAGCCTGGGGAAGTGAAAAGATATTCGATATCTGATCAGACCTGAGAAACATGGTGGAATTCATGAAAAAGTATACAACCAGTTTACACCCTCTTAGGGGTCGAATTTCAAAAAATCTTGAAAACACTTTCTAGGTATTCACATGAAGAATCCGTAGAAAAAAAATGAACTCAATATTTCGAAAGACCTAGTAGATATGACGAAAATCGTGAAAATATATGCATTTTATACTAACCGATATTTTTTTTTGCCCCCCCCCCCTTCTGAACGCCAATGAATATTCAAATTTTTTTTTATCAGAATTACTTTTCTAGTTAATTTACATATACGTACCGAGTTTCAACTTAACAGCATAAGCCGTTCTAAAGTTAGGAAAAACAACCCCCACCACCATACTACCCCTAAAAAAAATTTTATTTTTCCACCATGCCACTACTATAGCTCTATCTAAATACCAAGTTTCAGCTTCCTATTATCATAGATTCTTAAGATATAAGCATCGGAACTTTTTCTTTCTCACCCTTCCCCACCCTCACCCTCTACACCCGCACCCCCAAACTTTTTTTCCCTACTAGGGTTCTATTAGGCCTACTTCAGGTAAAAATTTGAAGCAACCATCTTACACTGTTATTGAGATATGAAACGTGTTATTTTTGAAAAATTCTTATCCCCTCCACTTACGTACTCCCCCGCCCCCTTCAAAGATTTTACTTTGAGCAATCTTTATTTATCAAGCTTTGTATCCAAACCGAATTTTGTTTTTCTGGTGCCACTGGTTTGGGAGATATTGTAATGTTAAGTATTTCAACCCCCACCCCCGTACGTCACTTCCCCCACCCAAAAATTTTATTACAATCTTTTCTCCTAGTATAACTACAGATATTTGTTAAGTTTTAATTGCTTGCTATTAACGAATTAGGAGATATGGATTTTAGAATGTGTCGATCTCGACTTTTTTGCGTTTCGGACGCATTGCTTCCCCCTCCACTCCCACACCCCTTCACCCATATCTGTTTTTTTTTTGCAAATGGGTCCATTATCAAAGCTCTATAGAAATTCTAAGTTTCAGCCTCCTAATACAAGCGGTTCCTGAGATCTAGAAACCTAAATTTTTCGTCTAAAACGCTTACCCCGCCTTCCCCCTTACACCTCCTCCCCTGAAAATAATGTCAATTCAAAGGGTCCACCAAGTCTATTCTTAGAAAAAATTTTAATTTAATAGCTCCACTGGTTTGAGAGCTACGAGCCTTCAAAGATTTTGGGGCGGTCGACGTACGGCGTACGGGGTACGGCGTACAGACGGAGTGAAAATTTTTATTGCTTTTTTCGCGTCTACTAGTCATGAAACGTGGACAAAAAAATTTTGAGGGCAGCAAATTTTTTTTTTTTAAAAATCGATAACAATAATGTATTATAAATAATACAGTAAAATCGGTAAATTTCCAAAATAAAGTGATATATAATCATGTAAATACCGCAACATGATCTAAAGAACTCTCAGAGATGACGTCAATCAAACGTTAACTCCACGATCAGACCACACTAGTTACAGTTCTAATGGTGTAAGGAAGTAATCTTGTCCTAGAAGTCTGAGACTTCTGTGTTCGAGTTCCGCACAATGGCGCAGAAGGTGGTCTGGAGTTTCCTGATCTTCATTCCCATTATTCTTTCTCAGCCAGCTGTAGGTTCAGAACCATGGGCAGCTGCTTCTTCTCTAGACTCGGGGACATAGCTGGAGCACGAATTGATGAACTACAAAATTCATTCGCACCAGTAGCAATGCTAAGACAACCTTACATGGGACTTCATCAAGGTGTCGCGGGTGTGGTAATGTATAGAATAATAATGGACCAACCGAAAGGTCAAAGTGGATCGATCCATAGTTGAGATGATTGCCACCTAACCTAACATAACCTAACCTTCCTCATCTTCTTTACATAATCTGCACATATCGTCTGAAACCAGTTCAATCGTATGCAGATGCTTCTTGTGCTTACAGTGTCCTGTAATTAGAGCGATCAAGTGCCGTACCTGATTCTGACTCAATTTGAGCAAATCGGAAGTCACCTTCTAAAAATCACCTTCTAAAAATAGTTTGGACTGTCTACATACCACCGTCCCAGTCCGATGGAGGTCAGATAGAATGTTAATCCAGTCCAACAGTCATTCTTTGGTCACAGTTGCTGGCATTTCACAGAAAGGCACTGGTTCTGTGAATTTTAAGTCAGCTCCTTTTCTATCTAACTGGTCCGTAGACTCGTTGCCTACAATATCATTATGTCCGTGAACCCATTCCAGTATGACTGTATTTGATTTTGCTAGTTTTTTAAGCTCTATTGTAAGCAATCACACACTAAGTGGGATCTAAAGTAAGTAATGCTGTTCTGCTGTCAGAGAGAATGTAGATCTTGGGAGTTTCCTGATGCATAGTTCAATTAAATGAATTTCTGCTTGGAAGATCGTCTTTGACTTGTCGAGGCTGGCATATATCTCGACCTTTTGTCTGTGTCCATATACCCCTGCTCTAACGCCTTTATCCGGCTTGGAACCATCTGTATACCAGATAAGTGACCCATTTCCAAATTTAGGCGTTTGAATGGTATTTCAAAGTTAAATCTAGGTATGATATCATCCGAAATCGGAGTGCCGAGAATAAGGTTGCTTCCTTGTCGTCAAAAGTTAGAAGATGGTACGTCATGAGCTTGGCTTCTTTTTGTATAGGCGAAAGATTTAGAAACACCTCCAGTCATCCTACTGCAAGGAGTGGTTCGCATTGCTCCAGAGGCTGTACAGGCCAACCTTTACAATATCCTCAGCTGGGTCTGTGCAGTTATCTATAATGTTTTGCGTCATCATACAGATGAAGCATAGATGAACACTAGTCTGACTACTGCCCTATGCGCCTTCTATTGGGTCTTTCCATATATTAAATTCATTTTTATTTTACGGATTTTTCCTATATAAGCCTAGAATGTGTTTTTAGGAATTTTGAAAATTCCAGCCCCAAGGGGGTGTAATGGTGTTGTGTATATTTTCAAAAATTCAGCAGTATCACTCAGGTTTGTTTAGATATTGAAAAACTTTTCACTTCAACAGGCTTGTTTAATTATGATCTAAGCTCGTTTTCCAGTTTTTTTCTTTTCGACCTCTAATTGGGAATAAAAGGGTTGAAAACGTTTTTACGAATTCCGTCATATCTCTTAGGAGTGATAAGACATCGGAATGGTTTTCACTTCCTCGCTCTTTCTTTACATGCATCTTTTTAGAATTCATTTCAGGACTTTTGGTTATTCAACCCCAAAGTGGCTGCAAGGGGGTTGCACATGTTTTCACAAATTCTATACATTTTTTAGTTCTGATGATATATCGTATTCAGTTTTACTTCCTAAAGCCCGAAACACAATGCACACGTTCCGTTCCGTTCCGTCACGAAAAGTGAAGTTATGTGATCCGTAAAAGTTGAATTTAGGTGAACTCGTCCGATCCGTTCCGTTACGACCATTGTGTGCATTTACATGGCCAGCCCATAAGGTCTACTTTGACAGCTGAACGTGAGCATTGTGTTTTAGGCTTAAGGCTTTCTACGTAATAGTCAAAAAGTTGACTGCCGTATTTTAAGATTATCAACTCCAAGGGGACGTAAGGCTTTCCTAATATCTCTAGGGTTTAATGAGATATCAAATTGACTTTCACTTTAACAGACTTAATGTATTGATATAATTTCCTACAACCGCGTTTCCGATATCACGCAATGTCCCAAACAAATCACGAAAAACCTCCCAATCATGTAACAACTGATATTATACTACGACTTAGACCTAGTCCCGGAGTATGATCCGATTATGTAATGCACATGTTATATGTGGCAGCGGTATAAGGATTCTAGCGCGACCTCATTCTAACCGCGTCCCGAACTTTTTTAGGTCAGGTTTAGTTACATAGTGACCTACATCAGAATTAAGCGCCTTCCGAACTTTTACCAGAAAAACAATAAAGTTGCACCCGGACGTTTCTAGACTGTTGGCAGATATATTTTTACAAGCGATCTCCACTTATAGAATTTCCGAATGGATAGTTTAACAATTAAAACAGCGCCCAACGTGGGGTCGAAATAAAATGAGGCGCTCAAGTGTGGGTTTATTCTTCGAGGAAAAAATGCACAGTGCTTCCGATACCAGTTTGAAATCTTACGTCAGACTGGGAAATGTAGCTCCTGAAGTAAAAAACAGTATTACGACATTGTCACATAACGACATCCGAGTGACAATAAGCCACACTTAAAAATCATTGACACCCCGTAAGAGCCACGTTTCTTGCTTATTACAGCGACACCAAGAAAACAACAAACCCCGTAAATTACCTTTATCATTTCATTGCCGCGTTGCATTAAACCATGTCAGGTACATTAGTTCATTTAATTAGCGTCCATTTATCACGAACCGCTAGTTCTTACGTAGTCAACGCCGTTGGTATTGTTATGGGGCAAAACTTATCAACTGTCAGCGTCATCTTATTTATCGCTAGACGAAAACTTGAAACGGAAAGCACACTGACGGCCTGTCTATTAAACGAGTGCAGTAATCAGGTGTACCGGGCGGGGGCCCTCTTTCAAAGAGTTTCACTTTTCATCAAGATCCAGTTTTTTTTTTATAGGTAAACCGCTGGAGCACGCAAGATACCTGAATAAATTTTACTTTCATCTTATGGGGTATCTCGGTGTCTTTGGCTTTTATTGTAATTTGGCGATGTGTCCGGAACGGACAAGCCTTCCCGCATTTGATGTTTTGCTTACTCGTTCCAAAAATGTCCTAAATGACGTCAAGGTGTTCAGATTTTAATTACATACCTGTGAGATTCTTGAAGGGGGGTTTTAAAACCGGTCAGCAATTAAACAGGTTAGAAAATGAATTTTAAATTGTTTTTTAATGTTAATTTATTTACCTTTAATGTATTCAATTTTTTTTAAGACGAATTTAAAAAAAATCTGAACAGCTGTAGGGGAAATATGTTTTTTATGTCTCATATCTTGTAATAACGTCTCGAAATCGATAAATTCTCATTAATTATGATTTTGGCATTTTCAGACTAGTCAAATGATAAAAAACTGACCATTCAACTGAACCTCACTCACCTTGAAACATTTCATCTTAGAAAAAATGAGACACACTCACATCAATTAAATGGCTTAGAAGAATTTCCGATTTTGTAACACAAAAGTCGTGATAATTTTCGCCATTTGATTTGAAATCGTGCCTGGTTTTTCGCTCAAGCATTGTGCATAAAGTCGCACTTGAACGCGTTAAGCGAAAAGTCGAGTGGTATTTCGAGCAGAAATAGTGAAAATGAGCTCAATTCTGTAATAGAGTTGTTAATTTTTTTAATTGTTGCAAGATAATTAAAGCGCATGAGTTTTCGTTACGTAACAACCCATAGACGCTAATAGGCCCGAACAATTTCCACTTAAAAAGCCGAGCGATTGATAGGACAAGTTCTAGTATTTCCGGAGTTTTTCAAGCGTTGATGAAGGCTGAACGCTACGTAGCCTTCGGGTTTAATTTTAATTATTTTAAATAAATTCATTTTGTAAAATGTTCCGCTTTAATCGAGAGAAAAAATGTTTCGAGTAAAATTGAGAACAATGAAATTAAGAGGGCTGAATTCCAAAGAGAATAATTTCACAGAGATAGAATCAAAAAAAAATAAAAAAAAATAGGTACTTTATTATTAAAAAATAATAACAAAATTATTAAAAAATAATAAAGTAAAATTCAATAAGAAATCTGATAATCCAAAAAAAATAACTCAAAAGTAAAACAACCGGAAATATAAAAATCTAAAAATTTTATGGTTTAAATTCAAAACTCTCTGAACATAATTTGTATATTCCGAAAATTGGTTCCGAAGCTCCGACGCTACTGACACCCTAAAAACATCAATTAAAATTTTTGATCATAATGCAAGATGCAGTCAAAGTCGAAATGTAAGAGCACTGTTTTAGCTTAGGGACATAGAGATTATATGGAAAGTTAATTTTCTCAATAGAACAACTTTGAACATTAGTGGTTCTTTTACAAAGAAAACTCATATGGATGTAAAAATCTATTCAATATCAAACTTAAAATATATGTATGACGAAATTCGTGAAAAAAATATATAACCACTATAATTATTCTTACGCGTAAGGATAGAGTGATAAGTTTCTTGATATCTAATCACACCCACGAAATATGCCAGAATTCGTAAAAATTTATTCTTAGGGAAATTTCGACTTTCGGCGTTTATTAAAACGCTTGTGAGACAAAAAAAGAATTCGCGATTTTATCAAAACTAATCCAGCGGAACTCATGAAAACGTATACAATTGACTTTCATCCTCTTATGGATTGAATACAACCATGCAATTATTTTACAAAGAGGTTACAAAAGTAAAAAACGGCCCAAAGTCTGGGTGCAACTTTATTATTTTATGAATTGAAGTCCGAGACGTGTTTAATTCTGAGATACTAGCTATTCCTTACGCGTAGTCTGGGTGGCTTAGTGGCTAAAACACTTCGGTGCACCTGGTATCAGGTATCAGGTTTGAATCTGCTTGGCTACAAGTAATTTTCGACAATGGGATTGGGTGCCGGACTGCCAGTTCGATCAGCTGTAAAAGAGTATCTGAGTTAAAATCGGAGTAATAATCATGGACGAGCGTATGGCTGACCACTTCACCTCCTAGTGTTCCGTTGGTCTAGTAATGAAGTAACTCTTGCATTACTCCAAGTGCTAGGACCGATTTCGGCTATTGCGCCATTGATTAGTATTCCTTAGGTTGTCAGTCTCATAGTCACACCCACCGCCTCTCAGAATTAAAGACGATTTGCATTTCCAGACTCCAGCGGTAATTCTATATGCAGAAACTAAATGTTGTCTTACTGGCACAATTGAGTCGGAAGATATTGTAATAAAAAGTTTTTCACCCTCAACCAGCATACCCCGTCTTCCCTTTTAAATATGTTAACTCTGTTGTAGTCTTCAAGTATCCCTTAAGACAACTACAAAGTTTCACCTATCTGACATTAATCGTACAGGAGCTAGGAATTTTAGAATGCTTCAATGCCAGCCTTCACGCCTTTTGGCTTCATTGTTGTCTATCTTACTTGCACACCCATCAACCCGTATCAACCATTTTTTGCAAATGAGTCCACGGTTATACTACTACATAAATTTCAACTTACAGCCTAATAGCATAAGCTGGTTGATGAGATCTAGAAACCAAAATTGTTCATCTAAAACGCTCCTCCCTCTTCCTCCGTACAGCCCCACCAATCCAAAAGGTACCACTCGTAGGGGTTCACCCATTCTAACTATGATACAAATTTCAGCGTAATATCTCAAGGGGTTTGTGAGCTACGTACCATCAAACGGTTTTGCGTTCGGCGTTTACGGCGGACAGACGAACACTTTTTCTAGCTTTTTTATGGTCTACTAGTCGTAAAACATGAAAATACAATATTTCAGGGTAGCAAATTTTTTGGAAATTTCAGGTCGATAGCAATACTATCTACAAAAATAATAAATTTAGATTAGTTACTTCATCACACCTATATGACAGAATTCGTGAAAATGTATACAACCAATATTAAAAAGAACTAACAGTTGATAGTTATATTGAGCCACCATAGGGGAAAACTAGATAAAATATTTAAAAATTTTGATAGGAGTACCAAACTGCGGAGTGAGGGGTGTTTTTTGTGTTTCAGGAAACAAACTTGAAACTACCACAGACATTTTAGCACCACAAATTTCTAACTTTCATCGGTGTGCGGAGATAAGACCTACAATTTTTTCGTGAAAATAGGTGTATTTACATTTTCACGAATTCCGTGATATCTGTTAGATCTCTTCAGATAACAAATTTATTTAATTTCTCATCATCAATAGCGTAACAGTCCAAATCGGGCCAGGGCCTGCAGGGAATTTCATTTCTGCGTATCTTGAATTAATTTTACAGATTGATTAATGTTGTACCCCTAAGACCCTGTATTTCCATGTAGAGTTAACTTGTAAGTCCAGTATGTATTTCAATAAAAAGTTAACTCAAGTGGTTTTGATTAACTGACAACTTACAAGTTAACTCTACATTGGAATACCGGACCTAAGGAGTGCAAAGTACTTGCGAACGTTTCGTTTTTGGATCATTGTCTGGAACGTTGAAATGAAACATTAGTTGTGTCAGGATTCAATGGGCCTAATTTTGGTGGAATTATCTCTTTTGTTATATCAACGGATGAGTCTAGTATCAACGCGATTGTAAGACATACATATAGTAGGATTTATTGAACTTTATCACAAAAATTCTGAAATTAATTAGCAAAAGGATGAAAACTCTAAGAGTTCTTACAGCAACTTCAACTCTAGCTCCAAGAAATAAGCCTCGCATGTATCCACTTAATCAAATTCAAATGCACGTTATCCTGCCTCGATTTGCAACAAACAACGCCATCACTGGAATAAAATTACGCGTTCATTGTCACTGACAGTCCTGCCAGATAAGAGTCTCTTACCCTTAATCCAAGCCCGTACACTTTTAAGCGCAATGAGCGTAATCAGCGAGGCGTAATTAACCCCGAACTCAATAATTTTCCGAGTTTCCTATCTGAACGAAATTGTCTGTCATACCGCCCGCGATACGATAATCAAAACGCAATTACACTGTACTTGTCTTTTCGAACTTCTAATCAATCCCCCACGTAACAACTCCTACATACTCCACTTAAGTCTCGTCCCCCAAGTGCGACAAACTTTCACACAAACATGCAAACATTCAATTTAGATTTCGATCTTCTCGACAAAGTGGTGAGTAGAACGATGTCAACTAATTAGCGTTATCAAAAGAAATTGACATGCTAATGAGCCTGTACACATCTTGGAATCACAAATAGAACTAACTACTCGTATGTTATGCAATCGGAAACGGGAGGCAGAGCCTAGGGTAGTAAGGTGATGAGGTGCTTCACCACCGTAAGTAGTAACATTGCCGAAAAGGGATGAAGAATTCGATTTGGATGAGTGATTTTTATTGGTAGCCAGTTGAAGGGGAACGATATTGTTCTGGATCCGATGGAACACTTAACGAATTGGGTTTGATGTCGTCACAGAAGGGTTAACAGGGTTCGAATTTTCTTAAGGAAAAAAACCAGGGAAAATCGTTTTTATTCTCAATTTGATCAAGTAGAACGGTAAATCGTCCGTTCTATTGAACAATCGGAGGTGGTCGAGTTACGGTGAATGGTATGAACCATTTTCATGAGAGAGTATCTACAGTTACCTTCCTCTTTTCTTTCACAGATTGCAGGTGAATATTTGTTTCTTGAAATGTTCGAGTTTTTCTTACAAAAGGATTCAATTAATTGAAGTTCCCTTAAAGATTGTGATTAAAATTGTAATTATGGTAGAAGTTACATTTGTAGGAAATAATTGTTTCCGTCCAATATAGTAGTCGCAATCGCCATTAATACACCAATCAATATTATAAACGCCTATTTTCACCTTTCATACGAGGGTCATTTGTTCCTCTACCTTTAGCACTTTCGAAGCTATTCCCCCTTCAAACGAGAGCTATTTTACGAATTCGTCAATTATTTTTTTTACAAAGTGCAACATGTATGCCAAACGGATTAAGTGCTTTTGTTCAAAAGTGGCAAACAAAAAAGTTATTTTTCTAGTATGTAGTATGGTAAGGGGATGGAGTGTGTGATTTGTAGGGACTACGTAAAAAACATAAAATTTGATTATTATTTATAAATGTACAAGGAAAGTAATTTAGTGAAAAAAATATCATGTTTCCATTCGCGTACAGAGAAAGCAGGCTAATTAATAAATAAACCCTTACGAATTTCGTTACATTAGGTACTCTGAAAAATTAACTTAATTTCAAGTGTTCTCCAGATGAATACCTAAAAATCGTTTTCTGAATTATTTAAAATTCAACTCCGTAGAGAGATGAAATTTTATGAATTCTGCCATGTTCCTTGGCTCTGATTATATATCGACTAAGTTTCTACTTCCACGGTCTCACCAAAATTAATCACCAAAAAAATATTTTTAGTTATTTTAAGAGGGTATAAAAAGGAAACGAATATTTCTGGACGAATTCCGTCATATCTCTTAGGTTTGATAAGATATCGAATTGATTTTTACTCCTAAATCGCCCAAAAATTAGCTGTAGAATTTTTTATATCCAACATTCGAGAAGCTGTGAATGGATTACATACGTTTTCACGAATTCTGACATATCTCTAATTGATTTTGATTTCAACGATATAGTCTATTTCCTTAGTTTTTTGATATTTGACCCTCGTGTGGTGTAAAGGAGGACGATATACATTTCTACAAATTTTGCCATACGTCTTAGGACTGATGAGGTAGAAAATTAGATTCAGACTGGCCTTCACCACATAAAAAAGAAATGAATTAATTCATTGACGATAAAAGCTTTTTTTTATTTAATAAAAAAATTATAGATTATTTTCAGACTATTTTTAGACTATTAATTTGAATTTGGTATTTTAAATATGCAGCTGCTGCAGGTTTCTTTTAATGCAGCACTGCTCGCTGCCGCTCTCTTTCTTGATTGTCAATCACACTACATGCGAACGTACTACATTGTCAAGTAACGCTTAAAACTAGTTTTCATTTTTACCTTTTAATTCAAAATTTTCTCTAACAACACATTAAATGCGGCCACTGCATTTAATGCATGTTTTTACCGCATTGATTGGAGCATGCGTGCTGAAAATGTCTTTAAATTATGTTTAATCATCGACGCCCACGTTAAGTCGCAATTAAATCATGTGTAGTTTTACAACTACGGAAATCTACCTGTTAATTTCAATAAAAAAAACTAACCAATTGTATACCTGTCTAGACCTTACAGAAATACCACTCTAACAAAAACCCGATCACTTTAATAAATTGATTGATGACTATCAAGACAAAAAAAAAACCTAACAAAAATCCAACCACATACGATTACAATATGGTGGAATAAAAAAAAACAAATTTGGGTCATCTACTTACATCACAATATTTAACGACTTTGACATTCAAATTATAGCGTACATTTTTATTTTGTCCGTCTCAATACCGCGTAATGTGCTTGGCATTTTTTTTTTTGTATTACCATAAAAATATCACGATTTTTTTTTAATTTTCCTTCTAACAAAGTATAAACTTGAAAAATGCTCAACCGGCTAAACAATTATGCAATAGGTTAATTGTTACGCAATTTGTTGATAAAATATAAAAACAACCTACCTACTACATGCGATAGGTCTACGATAAATTTAGTTGGCAATTTGTAAAATTTTATCAGGTGTTCAATTTGCATTCTTTTCAATTATTCAGAATTTCATAGACTACGTAGTTGTTAATTGTTCTTAACATGCTTCAAGTTGAGTCAGTACATACTTAATTTATGGGGAAGACAGAAACGAAGTGCGAAATAAGCTATTTGAATTAATATTGTTACATGCCACCCTGGCAAGCCTCGCAACTCGATCAGTTTTTATTGAGAACAAAAAAACAACCTTCCGATACATCTGATTGGCTACCTTGCAATAACCAATGAGAAAGGCACCTGCAAACTTCGACAAAAGTTTGATAGTTCGGGAGAATAAATAAATAAAAAGCTCTTGACTCCACATATGCAGTATATCAGCACGGAAAAGCTTGCAGCGAAACACAGCGAAAGGACGTCTACTTTCTACGGGAAAGATTTGTAAAGAGATTTGGATTGGTACATGGCACGATGCTTTTGTGTGAATTGATTCTTTAAGTATAAATTTGCTAATTGCCCTGGTTAAATTCTCCGTGCAATTTAGTATCAGGAGAATTAATAGATATCCAAGTGGCAAACTGATCATAAGAGAAAGCGTGTTCTGGGGTAACAGACTAAGGGCCGTATTATTCACGTCGGGTTATTTATAAAGTCTGGGTAATTCCAGTTTTCCCCGAGATTTGGTATTATTCACGTCGGGTTATAGTTTTTCGCTGAGTTTATAATCAAGTGATCACAGTTACCCAGGGAAAAATTTAACTTGTCAACAACTTCCAGTTTTCTACAATATCCAGGGATTTAAACGACGATTTGACAAATTTTGTATTATTCACGATTGAAGTTATGACAAAAACTCATTTGTGGGAAAATTGGAGTGATTCTGAGGAAGATGACGACAAAATAGAAAATGGAACAACGAATCGACAGCAACATATGAGACGACAAATACAGTTGCTGCTGTTTCCAACTTAAAAAGCCAATTGAATTGTTTCCTTTACACCGTTTTACACCCTCACCCCTTACACACACTCCCTACAATTTTCAGCTAGGTCAAACTCAAGTATTAATTGTAAGATCCTATGTTATACAGTTCTTGAGATATGAGATATGATTTTTAGGAGAAAAATGGTTATCCATTGTCTTGCTGAAAAATACTTTCAGTCAAGTCCTATTTTCCATCTTTAAACATAAAACACTTTTGCTGTTTCTGGTTTAATTAGTTTGTGAGACATTGCAATGCAAAGTTTTTTACGCATAGTTCCTAGTCTAGCATGCTTCAAGTTACAACTTTGTAATATTACCCGCTCAGGAGATATGATTCTAGAATTTTTCGACCTAAGCTTTCAAGCGTTCCGAACACATTGTTTTTCTCAGAACTTCCAAATCATTTAATTTGTAAAAAAATTAAGCGAGCAAGTGGATACATTATCATAGATCTATGTAAGTTCCGAATTTCAGGTACCCAGCATAAGTGGTTCCTGAAATATTAAAACCAAAGTCTTTTTTTCTAACATTCCACCCACCCCCTTCACCCCTTCATTAGAAACTTATCAGTTGAAGGGATCCACTTAATCTACCATACCAATAAACTTAAATGCAATAGCTCTAAGGATTTGGTAGATGCAAGCCTTCAATCGACTGCTCGCACTGCCGAAATCCAATCACTCGGTAGCACACAATCAGAAAACTATCAGGATCAAATGGGATGGTTCTCGTTGAACGTGTAAGCCGTGCACCACATATAGTGTTTGTACTGCTCCCAGGTCCGCAACCACGAAAAAATTGCAGCCAATAATTGATATTTTTCCTGAAATACACAAATTTTTATATTCAAAAAAAGAAATTTGTCACATTCTGTAAATAATTAATACAATTTTTGACGTTTGATTGGAAAAATAATGGAAAAATGGAAAACCAGCCGATAAAATTAACCGGTCTACTAAATTGCTAACTAGAGGTGATGAATAATACGGCCCTAAGGGCCCACCTCGGATTATTTTCGCCTTATCTAGCTGATAACTTATCTGGGGTATTAAATTAAATCACTGATTAATTTCTCTGGGTGAAAAATGGTATTATTCACCTCTGGTTAGCAATTTAATAGGTTGGATAATCTTATCGGCTGGTTTTCCATTTTTCCATTATTTTTCCAATCAAACGTCAAAAATTTTATTAATTATTAACAGAATGTGACAAATTTCTTTTTTTGAATATAAAAAATTTGTGTATTTCAGGAAATTTATCAGTTATTGGCTGCAATTTTTTCATGGTTGCGGACCTGGGAGCAGTACAAACACTATATGTGGTGCACGGCTTACACGTTCAACGAGAACCATCCCATTTGATCCCGATAGTTTTCTGAGTGTGCGCTACCGAGTAATTGGATTTCGGCAGTGCGAGCAGTCGATTGAAGGCTTGCATCTACCAAATCCTTAGAGCTATTGCATTTAAGTTTATTGGTATGGTAGATTGAGTGGACCCCGTCAACTGATAAGTTTCTAATGGAGTGGTGAAGGGGCTGGGTGGAATGAATGTTAGAATAAAAACTTTGGTTTTAATATTTCAGGAACCACTTATGCTGGATACCTGAAATTCGGAACTTACATAGATCTATGATAATGTATCCACTTGCTCGCTTAATTTGTTTACAAATTAAATGATTTGGAAGTTCTGAGAAAAACAATGTGTTCGGAACGCTTGAAAGCTTAGGTCGAAAAATTCTAGAATCATATCTCCTGAGCGGGTAATATTACAAAGTTGTAACTTGAAGCATGCTAGACTAGGAACTATGCGTAAAAAACTTTGCATTGCAATGTCTCACAAACTAATTAAACCAGAAACAGCAAAAGTGTTTTATGTTTAAAGATGGAAAATAGGACTTGACTGAAAGTATTTTTCAGCAAGACAATGGATAACCATTTTTCTCCTAAAAATCATATCTCATATCTCAAGAACTGTATAAGATAGGGTCTTACAATTAATACGAGAGTTTGACCTGTTAAATACCTAGCTGAAAATTGTAGGGAGCGTGTGTAAGGGGTGAGGGTGTAAAATGGTGTAAAGGAAACAATTCAATTGGCTTTGTACATTGGAAACAACAGCAACTGTATTTGTCGTCCCATATGTCGCTGTCGATTCGTTGTTCCATTTTCTATTTTGTCGTAATCTTCCTCAGAATCAATCCAATTTTCCCACAAATGAGTTTTTGCCATAACTTCAATCTTGAATAATACAAAATTTGTCAAATCGTCGTTTAAATCCCTGGATATCGTAGAAAACTGGAAGTTGTTGACAAGTTAAATTTTTCCCTGGGTAACTGTGATCACTTGATTATAAACTCAGCGAAAAACTATAACCCGACGTGAATAATACCAAATCTCGGGGAAAACTGGAATTACCCAGACTTTATAAATAACCCGACGTGAATAATACGGCCCTAAAGCTTGAACTAGACTGCATGCTATGATGTCAAATATTTCAATTATTTGACAATAAGGACAGTAAAATTTTGTTTAGATAAAATAAAAAAATAAGTTTGTTGCAGCAAAAATTTGACGGTTTCTTCTCAAGGTAAAAGGGTGGGTAAGTGAAACTACTTTGTCACTAAAGCCGTCTACAGACTTCTCCTGCTTTTCTTGTTTTTCACATTTCGTGAGTTTTTCGTTTTGTTTCACGAAACACATGAAACTCGCAAGAAAGTCACGAAAGAATCGCCTTGCACATTTTTCGTAACTGTGTCATTAAGCAAAACCCTTTGATGTCGTCAAAAAACCGCCTCCAGTAGAGAAAACTAACGAATCGCGAAACGCAAATAACGAAACGCAGGAAACTCACGAAAAACCTCTACACACTATTCACGAGAAAGACGCGAATAATGTGAAATAGGCGAAACGTGATAAGTTTGTAGCCGGCTTAATAGTACAACGCTGTAAATGCACCAAATTGAAGACCAACTCATCCCTACTACTTTGTGTTCTATTGAACAATCAAAAATTCATGAAATAAACGCCAAGTACAATATAGAATTTTGTAGTTCTTTTGCTATTGAAGAAGACAGTCACAGATGAATGTAATTTTGCTTGGATGAGTAATTGCATCTTGACATGAAGTTTCTACTCGTTGTACACCATACAGCAACATCGATGAAATTAAAGTAGGCTAAACATATTGCATCTCCTATTGATTTCAAGAAGCAACGCCATCTTGTTGAGTTCCTACCAATCCAAACTACTGTTGTATGCCTTACAACAGTGAATATAAAATAAATGTGCGTTGTTTCGTTCTGGTATGCTGCTGTTTCCACTTTCCATTTTTTGCGTCAATATGCAAAAATTGTATTTAGTAAAATAGTAAGACTACTTATTTGAAAACTGAGTTTAAACAGGGAACAAGTTTCACAACTTTCAGGTCCGTTCAAATTAACAAAAATTGATTATTGTTATGGTTTTTTTGCCATTTTACATAAATCCATAAATCAGTAAATTTGGCGAAGAAGAAACAGGCAATGTAAAATTGATTTATGAATATTTTTAATTTTAACATCACGATTTCTTTAGTTAATTGAATCAAATTTTTAGGTGGAACTTTTGTCTATTGTTTAATTTTTCGAAGTTTTACAAATCTTTAGATAAATAAATTTTTGAAAATATTTCTTTAAATTGCATGATAATTTTTTCAAAAATTAATAAACAAAATTTTTAAAAAAAAGGCAGTCCCCATAAATTGGTAATTCGAATTAATTGAAAAAGTAAGATATAAGGAAAAATGATGATGAAAAAGTTATAACTTAATTCAGCAGCTACAATTACTAAAGTCGTTACAATAAAAATTATTGCGCCAATTTCGCGTTAAATAAATAATAGAGTTTGGTTAAAAAAAAACGTAAAATTAATTTTTTCATCACTTGTCAAGAATATTTTTCTCACTTCCTATCAGTGAAATGGGACAAAAACAAAGCTTTTCTGAGCAAGATCCAAAATTTAGACCAAGGAACACAAGTTTAGTTATACCAAAATATCGACACAAAAAACATTAGTCGTCTCCGTAGCGTCGGAACGACATCGTATAGACTACGTAGTGCTGACTAAAGAGTTAAGGGTCATCTCAAAGTAACCATGTTACGATCCAAAATACAATCGCTGTCCAACTCCGACTCCCCTTCTAGCAAACTACCTCCCATAAGCTATTTTCCTGGCTCGTAGCCACGATAAGGCCTTATGGAAGGTAGTTTTTTAGTCGTCATATCAAAAGACAAGGTGTTACCTATATCTATATCCATAAGTTAATGAATCATAACATAATAAAACAATTTCAGAATCTCTACAAAACGGTAACATTTTTTATAAAATAAAAACTCTTATAAGAATAGAATTTTTTAAATTTTTTGTTGTTTTCCGGTTTTAGTAAAGATTCTGGTGTGAAACTCTAACATGAAATCCCCGATTGTTGATTACTCACTGTCCCTGAGGACATGACAGTTGGAAAGTTTAACTTCTATTCGTCCGAGGCTTGATTCTAGGCGTTACAAGCTTTTGGGCTGGATTAAACTTATTATCCTCTATATGATTTCATCTAGATTCTAGAGTATAAAAACTTACGCATACCTACATGATTAGGACCAAACAGACGACCAGAAATATTCTCTCACATATTTTTAGAATTTTACTGACATAGAGACACATTTCGTAGCAAAGAAGTGGTACAAATTATTTTTCAGTCATTTTTGTAAACGAAATTTGATCATCATGAGAAGATTCGAGGTTTTTCCTGATGGTTTTCATTAGTTGATGCCGTTCCAGTCCCAGTCATGTCCCTATTTTCATATACAAATAGTCTGGGGATGAAAAATAACTAAAACGGTTGATTTTAGTCATTTTATGACCTGCACTTATTTTTGGTCAATACGAGGTTACGTTCGCGACTAAAAACCTAAGATATATAATATATATATATTATAATAATATAACTTAGACGTCGTACCGACGTCGTCTCAACTAAGCATTTATAAAAAAAAGGAATTGTTTTATTGCGCGAATGCGGCAGTTATTCAGTGTCAATGAGAATTTGGTGACAAGGGTGAGTACTAAGTGGTGAAAAATAGATAAAAAATGTTCGTATAAAATTATCAAAAGAAAAAAAATTTACGTACCTGTCCCATATTTGTAAATCCATATTTTGATGCAATACTATCAGCCGTTGGTACTCCGGCCGGTATATAAACGGCAAATTCATTTAAATAAACCGCTGCCTTCCGTATACTATTCGAACTATTTTTATTATTAGCATAATAGTAATAACTACTACTACTACTACTGCTGTTGCTACTATCATCAACATTATTAAATACCACATCATTTAAATCACTCACGTAATTTTCTACATCGTAAACGTGCGCTGGCAGCACTTTTTTCGGTAAAATTTTGTCGTTTTTATTCGCCGTACTGTTACGATTTAGTGTTGCCACCGTTACATTGACATCATTTAATAATTGATCATTGAAATAATCGGCACACTGAACACTAGTAAATTGATAACCACTGAATAAAGTTACTAATAGAAAAATATCGTAAATTTTTGATTTACGTGCAATTCGGACTGATCGATTGCTTGATTTTGTCCGAAAAGTTTTGAAATTCGGAATTATTTGATTTTGACACGTGGTCGACATTTTTTCTGATAATGTCGATGTTGATGATGTTGCTGATGCTGATGATGATGAAGTTGATGATCTGGTTGTTGTTTTTTCATTACATCCCACGTCATTTCCGCGCGAACATTTCCGTAAATTCATTATCACGTTTTCGGAGTAATTTTGAGCGATTTTTTTCGGAGTGGATTGTTTTTGTTCGATTAAGTTGGAAACGAGTTGAAAATTAAAACTTTAAAAATTGAAATTAAATTGAAATTAGTTTTTCGAATATTATACATCCGGGTGATTTATTTTTTTCCCAGTAATTTCTTTAGCGTAGTTGTTAAAACATTTAGATTATTATTTTCGGAGTATTAATATATGCATACAATTTTTTTTTAATTATGTTTAGAATTTTATTCGAACGGATCTACACGACACGATATCACATAAAATTTTTACTATATTTACACTAAGTGAATATAAATAAAAATCGGAGTATGCGAACACTTACTCCGAAATTCGGAGTCACGTTAGCAATAGCACCACACTTGCCCACCGCAATTCTAATCTGAAATGAAGGAGAAATAGTCAAGAATTAATAAGACAGCTTGAACAAACTAGAAAAATATTGTTTTTTTTTTGTGTTGGCAAATGTTAATTAGATACAATACCTTAATATCGAACTAAGACCAGATACGAAACCCACTGTTAAGCATCTTGTCGGTTATCAGTTCGCGTTAATACTGCACGAGCTAAAGAAAGCTTCGATCTATGATCCGGTTTTGATCGTTACTCAATCGATCGCATCAAAACGATCTACATAAAAAGCTCGAAAATTACTTCGGACTTATCTGGGAAGAGTTAGACTTCAATTAGCAACAAAAAACCGATAGATGAATACCAACTCCGAAAATTCGAATTAAATCCGAAAATATTTTTTGGAGTCGGAGCAGGTGGAGGTGTAATTGTCCGAATCGGTATAACCGGGGTACATTCATCATAATACAGAAATCTACATAATATTTTGTCACTTTTCCTTTCATTTAAGATATCTGAGAGATTTTTCTCAACATTTGAGAGTGAGATTGATCTTTTTTTTTTAGAAAGTATTTCTTAAGATATCGTTCGGTTTTTTTTTTTGCTGAAACCTGAGGACCGTAAGAGGAAACTCCATTGAAGCGTGGTGCGTGTGATGTGTTATCTTTTTTTTGTGCGGTTTTTTTCCCGTAAGAGATATAATTTAAATAAAGTTTTGCATGATGAAATGGTAATGACGATGCTGATGATGATGTTGATTGTGGTTGATGGCGTACAAAAGAAAAGGAAATGTCATAACAGAATTTTGATTTAGAAAAGTCATAAGCATAAAATAGAAATAAATAGGAGAGACGGAGAAAAAAATAAGATAATGGACTCTAAGAAAATATGATGATGGCCATGGTATTATTTCGTTTAATCTACATCGCACTTAAGACGAGCAATTTTGATTCTACGCGGCTATGAAGTAGAAATGCTAGTTGCGGCATAAAATGAATTTGTTAGATTCCATTTCGTTTTCATTATGTGGAAATTAAATTAGTTTTGAAATTTATACAGCCGTCGAGTATGTAGCCTTTTCTTGAAGCGAATAACTTTTTAAAGGTCGTTTACTTTTTAGCTACTCTTTTTTTTAACGAAGTGGTGTTCCTGAACGTTTCGTATCTGAAAAAGTGGCGCAGTTTCAATAGTGAGAAACCAAATGTACCATAATCTACAAGGACATTTATGAAATTGGTGATAGAAAATGTGAAGAGAAGTCAATTTTTTCAAGTACTTTTGTATGGTGACTGCTCGAAGGAGATCGCTATAATTTTCAATTACGAACCAGGAACTTCGGAAAAAAATGTTCCAGCAAATTTGGGCGAAACTACTTGTATATTATTACTGTTTTCGTCAAAGGCTGAAAAGCGGTTAAAGTCGGTCGGAAATGATATAATCAATTTGGTATCCCATCAGCGCTTAGAGATATTGCAAAATCGGTGGAAAAATGCGCAACGCCCTTACAATTCCTTGGGCTTACACCCACGATTATAAAACAATCACTCATAATTACGACCTGACCTAAAGGATATAGCGGTATTACTCCCTTTAGGGGAAAATAGGATATTTAGAAAAAATCCTGACAATATTTGTAGCCATATATCTGAAGAACTCGTAGAAATGTAATTAATTCAATGTTTTAAAACAACTAATATATATGACAAAATTTGAGAAAATATAAGAATCCAATTATTACTGCACTTTTCTATCTGCCTCACCTTAGTGTGGCAATGGATATGCGAATTTTTGTTAGCTAAATTACTTTTCTAATGCATTGATCAAATACCGTACCCCTGCTCCATGAGATATGAAAATATTCTTTTCGACTAAAACACTCCATCTCACAACCCCTAAAAGTGTATATGTGAATTGGTTCACTCAATCCACCCACCAACAAATTTAATTTTATTGCTTAAAGATTTTGGGAGAAATAATTAAGTGAGTTTGGGCATGGAGTTTACGGCGGGCAGAAGGACTTTTCGTAGACGTTAAAAAAAATTGTTTCACATATTTCAGATTTTAAAAATAATAATAATAATAATTTTAGTTCCCAGATCGAATTAATTCTTATTTTTTTAAGTCACAGTTTAGGGTATTATAATAATAATAATAATCAATGGCACAACAGCCCAAATCGGGCCTAGGCCTTGAAGTAATGCTAGAGTTACTTCATTGCGAAACCAACGGAACACTAGGAGGTGAAGTGGTCAGCTACACGCTCGTCCGTGATTATTACCCCGATCTTGACTCAGGTACTCATTTACAGCTGAGTGAACTGGAAGTCCGGCACCCAATCCCATTTTCGAAAATTACTTGTCGCCAAGCAGATTCGGACCTGGTACCAGGTGCACCGGAGGCAAGTTCTCTAGCCACTAAGCCACCCAGACAAAGACAACTTATGGTATTATATATTAAATTAAATATCATTTCTGTTAAAATTTTAAAGTAAAATTGATTTTACAGCTTCACCTTTTCGAATTATTAAAGTCAATAGTGCGACAGTATATGTATGTATGTATGTATGGTATAGTATGTACCTACATGCAAGTGCAGTTTTTTTCCACTAAGAGATTCGATGCTCTTCCAAGGTGTGAGGTCTTACCAACATATGTAAACGTTCTCAAGTTTGAATATAAGAAGCCTTGATCGAAAGTAAACGTCTGAACTTCTCATAGACTTTAAATTGATGAAATTCTATGAAAACAACAAATAAATTAATTACACCTGTGTCGCATAAATAGAGAAAGCCAATAAAATATTGTAAAAAAATCGGTACTGTTTAGGTACTCCAACGTTTTTTTCTTAACACAATCTTCAGTGCAGGTGGAGTACCGCCTTGCGGTCTTATGGTATATTACTTCTTGATGCCAGAATTTAATCAGTGGTGGAGTACCGCCTTGCGGTCTTATGGTATATCACTTCTTGATGCCAGAATTTAATCAGTGTTCACAGTTTTGACTATTGAAAGAAGTACGGAGTACGACTTGAATTTCGATGCAGTACCGATGTGCTGTACAGTCAGGAACTGTAGAAATGCATTTGATCGAAATCACTCTGTATACGCAACCTTAAGCAGGATAAAATACATTCAAGTAAAAAAGATGTTGTTTTCATTCAAAGACACGCTCGAGAGTGCGTCAAAGAAACGATTTAGCACTAACCATAAAAACACGATTTGCCATATAATTACGGAGCTTAACAATTTTTATTCCTGTGGAAAAAAGGGGAAAAACAAAAAATAGTTCCTTACAAAAGTAAATACCAGGCACACACATCCTCGTATATTTTCACGTCCACGAAAAGTTGTGCAAAGCCCGGGAGTGTTTCTGGGAAAAAAAACATTTTCGTGTGTGGAAAAAGGATTAAAGTTTCTACTAGAGCGAGTTTCATGACAATTAAGCTGATTACAAAGAGTACTCCTGGGCCTATTAAGTAAATTCACCAGAAGAGTGTAGCTGAAACCCCAGGCTCCTTTCTAACCCCGTATACTCATACGAGTATGCACCCCATCCCGCAAAGGAGTCAAACCACCCTGCTAGCGCTTACCATTAATGCACAATTAACGTGAGCGCATTATACTTGTACAGTCGCATATAGGGGTTCATTCAAGAAATTACTCTTCCACTTGACTATTTTGAAAGTGCAGACTACACAGAGTCCACATTGGGCATTTGTTTAAAATACAATGGGCCACCCCCGGCATCATCCCCAGCCAGCCTTCTGTAAATTCAGTACTGAAAATTTTCAGGAAAAAAGGAGATATGCAAAACGGGTAGCTACTCGTACTACAGTATGTTATAAGCGTATGCCCTTTTTTTTCAAAAAATGTTCTTTATATAGGTCAAGGAATAGAAGAGTGGCTGCCATGGGTGAAGGAGGGCGGTGATGGATGAATGGGAAAATTTAAAAAAAGAGAAATGCTTTTAAATGCGAAAAGGGATATTACATGCAGCATTTCACCGTATAGATATTGGGACAACCTTTTTTGGAGTGGGTGAGCAAAGAGTTTATACTTTACAGCGTGAAAAATAAACACCGGTTGTTTTTAGATTTTGTGCATAATATGCTCCAGAATGCACATGTGCTACCCCTAACTTAGCTAACGAAAACTACAACAAAAGACAAATAGGTAGTATGCTGCTGGGTTGCTGACGAATAGAAACAACAAATTTAACAAGGTTGCTTGTCCGCTCGTACGGAACAAGCAAAATCTAAGTCGACATAAATATCTCAACTTTTTTAATAGGATAATGTTAGGTCTGTGCATTGTACGTTACTTCCATTTCGTGCTACATCAACAAAATTATAAAATATTTATTCTTTGCATACCAACGTTTCTAAAAAGTGGAGCTTCCTTCTAGAGATATTACAAGAACTTACGAACTTACTTCTAGAAAAAAGACACTACAAGTAGTTTGTTTGCAAAAAGTATTGAAATTGACCTATTCAGTCTACATAATGTTCTCTTTGGTATTTGCATTTAGTTCATGTTACTCTTCTTATAGACTATTACGCTACTATTCAAGCACTGCGACATTCAATTGGAGCCGTCACTAAGCAGACCCTATATACAACGTGGTTAGTGAAGTAGTCATAGCTATCGGGTATATTCACTGGTAGTTTAGCAGTTAACTATCAAGTATCATTAACGAGGTGTGCAGAAGACAACAATATCGAATTAAGGACGTAGAGAACTACAAGAGTGTGCATCGATACGAAGAAGTGAATTATGTATCAAGGTGATTATGATTTAAGTGAAAGATTAATCGCAGCTGAGATGATGGAGCAACAACGGAGCTAACGGGTAAGGTTCTTGACTGGATTTTCATACAATTCCTCTGCCTGTCATCCCCTCTTAAATACAGAAAAAACTCCAAGCTACAGCTTGAACCTGCCTCACCCTCTTCCGGGTCAGCCCATACAACAAAGAATGGGTAGTATTTTTATACTAAATGATTCCGGGAGATACGATGAGGTATAGGTCATAGCCAACATAGTGTGGCAACGACCCAAGAATTTGGACAAAACTTCAAATGGCGAAAATTTTTTTATTTCTGTTTTTTCGAGGGTGCTGAATACAGTCCTTCACTAAAAATTTTCATGTTTTCATTTCAAATTTAAATGTGGTCATAAAATTTCAAAGTATTTAGATATGAATTTAGGGTAATTAAAAATGTGTGAGGTTTTCAGAAACGCTATATTCAAATAAATGCACAAAATTCAAAAGTTCAAAACGACAATCAATTGTTTGTAGATAAGATCCCAAAGTCAAAAGAGAACTGAGATGCATTCTTCAGAAACGCGAGTCTCTTTTTTTAAGTGTACCATCAGTGTCCTGGGTCGATTCCTAGCAATTTGAACTCTAGATTAGTCATGCTGGACGCCCAGTTCCTGTTTTCTGCCAAAGAGGAACTAAATACATAATATCAGTAATATCTCTTTCTATGGCGTAATCCCAAATTTAAAAAGCACATTGAATTACAAGTTACAGACACTGAAAATAAGATCTCTGTAAACTGTAAGCTAAAAATAATCAATATTAATACTCTCATAATATAACTCTTGTAATAAGAGTTTAGATTATTAGTTTCATCTAATAAAAACTAGTACTTGAAATTGCTGCGAGCTTAGAAGTTCTTGTTACACTTAGGCCTGTCGATCCTCAGATACCTACGATTGTCAGCTACGTTCTAACTGGAACGTTAACTGACAGATTTTCATACAAAACTTTCAGTTAAAGCTCCGGTTAAAATTTAACTGACGATCGTAGGAAGAAATAAAGAATTTGGTTTGGAGGTGGGTGGATGAAATTACCTTACTAGTTTCTACAAAATTTCAATTACCTGTTTAAATGATTCCCTGAGTTTTGAGCCCCGAAAAACTTTTTATGATAACTTTAGTTAATTTTTGTTCAACTAATTATACTGGAAAATTATAAGAAGTCAAATTTCAAACGAAGCTATTTTCTAGTGTTCGTAAATTCGTGCGTTACGGTCTTTTGTACGGGAGGAATTCAACTACATTTGCTAGTGAAATAGTAGATAAAGAATTGCAACCGTTTAGTTCATTCTTTGCGCTATTTAATTCTTAAACTCCCTACAGAGTTCTTGTGATCTATGCAAGTTTTAACATGAGAGTACTGCTCTCATGAACGGAAAAAAATGTATGCTCTCATAAGTGCATGTTAAGGTATCGTCAGGGTGAAGCTCTGAGAAGAGCATGTTAAGGTTTTGTAAGTATAACACTCTCATAAAACCATGTTAAGGTTTTGTAAGGATAACGCTCTCATAAAAGCTTGTCACGGTCTTATAAGAGTAAAGCACTCCGCACATACAAGCATGTTACGGTCTTGTAAGGATAACGCTCTAATAAGAGCTTATTAAGTATTGTAAGAAAAAAGCACTCATAAGAGCATGTTATGAGCGTTATCCTTACAAGGATAACGCTCCAATAAAAGCAATTTAAAATCTTGCAATCTCATAAGATCATATTACGGTCTTGTAAGTATAACGCTCTCATAAGAGCATGATAAGGTCTTGTAAGGGTAAAGCTGTTAGTTGAACGATATTGTGGACAACTCCTCCTTCAGATGCATATCTTGACTTATGTTTTACAGACAATGCAGTTGCAATTACTTGGATTGGACTAAATAGTACCAAACTTCCTTCCAACAATTTGCACAAAGTAAAATTCTATTCCGCACCTATGAAAGTTTCTTTAAATCCCAATTATCAATTGCAAGAAATAATTGACTGCTTCCCAATTAGCGTAAATCAGACGGAGTAATTTGTTCCGGTAATAAAACAGAGGCGCCAATCTTCTACGTGTAACGTGTAATTCCTTCCTTCCTTCCGATACACAGGATATAACAGGACGGTTGGGGGGAGTGGGTAGGTTCAACTCGCATTACTAATCCCTTCACAAAACACATGCGTTTCCTCCTCGACCGTGTATTTACATATCCTCTTCCTAATTTTATATAGAAGTCAACATATTGGGGTTTTAGTCACCCAATTCGCTAATTAGTGACAAACTGTTTTAATTTCATTTCACTACACTCACACACTACATATACTAAATATGAAGTGCTAAAGCCGAAAGCGAGTCGGAAAGGTTAAAATGGTGGGTGGGGCCTTCAACATCCTTCCCAAGTGGATTGTGCTTAAATACTACCATGAAAAAGGGTTTAAGCCCTCGACATTCTCGATAAATTTGAATTACCTCGAAGAACAACACCCCCCTTCCCCCCCCTTTCGTAGTACTGATAACAAGCTCGCAACAAGCAGGAAGGAAGTGAAACACGCGTTTTGATGTTGATCCCTCTCGTTCTGTAGGGTGAAAAGCTGTCAGCGATTACATACCCTTCTTCGAATAGCTTGGTGGTTTCTACGTATACCTTGCCCATACTTCCTTACCAGTAGGTACGGATTTTGCTTTTCCTTCTAAAACTGCTATTTGAGCCGGCATCAAAACAAAACCATAAAGCTGTAAAACTAATTTCAAAGTGCCGATGTTGCACTCGAACTACAGCAAACAATCATAATCCGACATACGTTGCACTAATGAAATATTCGGGGAATTGGTCCAGGTAAGATACACATATGGGGATTCCCGGGGGCACTCATTAAGCAATTTTGCTCGTTCTGCTTGAAAAATAAAGTTGAACCACATTTACATCTACTTTCCGTCCCTGGTATTCAGCTACGTCTCAAACAGAGCGAAATTGGGTCAGACTAATAGCGTAGGCAAGTAGTTTTGGAACTTGTATGGTAGGAACCCGATAACTATTCCACAAGGATTCACTAATGGATTAACTACCAGCTATTTAATAGTAAGCTGTATGATTGCGTAAGATTGCGTGCTACAATATCGCAAGTGGTCACGATTTGGATGCACTTTGATCGAAATATTGCAAAAGTTCGAATCCTTGGATTTGAACAGTGAAATCGAAAAGCTGGTACCAGTTCCTTCTGCCGTTCTACCCGAAAACATCCTTTCATCGAAAAACCGCATCGCTAAGCAAAAATCACGAAATTTTTTATCGAATACCCGAAACCATTTGGCACGTCTTTTTCTATCGGGGAAAACTCCTCCAGGATGAAAATGCAAGGCGGTTACCGGGTAAGGGAACCAGCCGGACAAGACGAAGGTATCCTCCATTTACTTCGAATTTATCGAATTACGAGATTCTAGCATTTGTGGAACTCCTTCCACCCATCCTTGTTCAGTTTAGGAAAACAGAAATTTTCCGTTCGTTGATCCGTTCTTTCTTCCCCGAATCCAGTTGCCTGTTTTTCCTTCGTATCCTCGAGGTAGGTCTGCTCCGTACATATGTGAAATTCGGAATCCCTTATTTCGATTCGTCGAACTTTTACTCGTCGATGGTCATTTGAATATATCGAAGGAAAATGGTCATTGGTGGTGCCATGTTGTTTTTGGGGTTTTCGTCCCTTTTTTTATCCGGCTAAGGATTATCAAAGGTTTTCGAAGTAGAGGAGATTCAGATGGGGGCGGGTTGTAGGTGGGGAGATGGGGTAAAATTAAATGGAACATAAATCGAAAATGGATTAAAGACTTTGGGATGAATTATTGAAGATTTGTAATCCTGGTTCTATAAATTAGCTAAACGACGGTGTAACATGGTTTCTGATTGATTTGAAAATTGCAGAACCAAATGAAATGCTGAACTAAAAATTAAGAAAAAAAGTGGGGAGAGAATTCTGTATAGTCGCGAGTAGTTTTAACTTCATAGTTTAACGTCTTCTCAAGTTATCGCTAGTTCAAAGGACATTTACATGATGGCTACACAAAATACCAAAGTGAGTTCAACAGTTTTGAGGCTACTTCGTAGTCGGACAATACTATAAATATATACCATTGTTTCAATAACTTTTTTAGCGCCTATGATTCTGGACAAAGCCCGGTTGAGAAAGGAGGAGGGAGCATCGAGGTAACCTGAACCGCCAGTAACACCAGTGCGTCTCAGGAAGTAGGAAAAAGTATGACCTAGTTGGTCTCGCAGCCCGGCTGGGAGGACTCCAACATGTCATATGCCACTCTTTTGTCATACTAAATTTTAACTTTACCGAATCGATAACTACTTTCAGTACTAAATATTTACCGTCAAAGAAAACCTAATATTCCGAAATTTGTGTCGGAATTGACTCAGTTAACATGCAAATAGGGTCTGATTCATGCATGATTCAGTGCTGAAAGAGGAATAGAGTTTCTCGAGAGATACTGACAGATATATTGATGGTTATGGTCATGGCATGCAAATGACAAAAGATTGTACGTTAAAGCTTGGTAGCCAGCACTGGCCCAGCCGTGGTACACAGCTGGCACGCAAGACTCGGCAAAATTTCGCTAGCCAACGCTGGTGGCCAACGATGGCCCAGAAATTAACCAGTGATGGCCCAAGCAATGGCACTGTAGTAAGTGCTGGGGAAACCTATAAGGGTACTAAGCAGTGAACTAGTTCTGGGAAAAGCTTATGGTTCTACCTTTAAATTGAGGTAGCAATTCAGCCGTATGTAATGTAATGGATGAAAATTTCAGTGCAATTCGGTCTACTGTAACTGAATTAATTTCAATCGACCCTGTAATATTACAGTGTACTTAGATGGCTGTACAAGAAGCCTATTCAGCAAATTCTGACCAATTGTTCGATTCTGCCTATCCGGGTCTCATAAAAACCACACTTTTGCCATGAGGTTTGAATTTTCCGAATCCGATTAGCTTAAATCTTTTAGAAAACACACAATTGGATTATGAACTTACCTAAGCCGGCCAATTCGAAATTGAATTACGCCGATCGCGGCTTCACCTGCCAACCATTAAGCCTACCTCCTAAGTCGAGAGACCGATTGCACTTGACTAATTTAGCATTGACCTGGTTTTAAACAAATATCACTCATACACCTAGGTGGTTTTTCCACAGCCATAAATCGAATGAATGTCTTGTTTGAGCTCAATTACTGCCGTGGCGAGTGTTGGCTTATGTGTCAACAAACAAGCGTAGAGAAGATGCTAATTGAGTAATGTACAGGTATCTTGCTATTTATCCGCAACAAGTATCTGAGTTTGGTTAACATTGAAAAATGCGGGTTTCGAATGCAAGGCAGGAGGTTTGCAGCAATGAAAGTTGCAGTTTAGCTGGAATCGCTGCAGAAAATAAGCTGGAAGTGATCCGAAAGCGATTGTCCTCATTTGAGTGCATCCTGTAGAAGTCGAATCTCAAAGCGCACTAAAAATTCCATGTGACATCAAATCGAACTGAAAACTAGTCAAATTTTCCCATCTCTGGAAGTGATTTTTCAATATCAAGCTCGATCAGTCGGGCATTCCTTTAGAATGGAACTGAGTCTTGTGGTGAATCGATCACACAATCCAAAAGAATTTTAGGTCAACTTTAACAGTCGTCCCCATGAGACTTGGTTCTTCTTTTAGATCTTGGATAGTACGAAAATGTGGTCAGTTGCTGATTGCTTATCAATCTATGCCTTCAAGTGTTCGCGAAAATGGTGTGACTAATTTTTTTTTAACTAGTAGAACAAGTCTACTCAGGATGCACTTAAGTTTTAATCTTCAGTCCAATTTGCACCAATAACTTCTTGTCAAAGAATTGAAGAAAATCAGTTGATGAATGTTGTTTAAGACCGGGGCTTCAGTATAGTACTCTTAAGACCTTGTTGGACCTTTCTTTTTTCCTGGAGGGTTTGTACGTTTCACACTAACTAATGTGGTCTGGGTGGCTTAGTGGCTAGAGCACTTGCCATCGGTGCACCTGGTACCAGATTCGAATCTGCTTGGCGACAAGTAATTTTCGAAAATGGGATTGGGTGCCGGACTACCAGAAAACTCAGCTCTGAATGAGTACCTGAGTTAAAATCGGGGTAATAATCACGGACGAGTGAGTAGCTGACCACTTCACCTCCTAGTGTTCCGTCGGTCTCACAATAAAGTAACTCTGGCATTACTTCAAGGCCTAGGCCCGATTTGGGCTGTTGCGCCATTGATTATTATTACACTAACTAATGTGGTACTAACAGATCAATTTTGACTAAAATTCGATACGTTTCGATTATAATTCGGTCAGTTGTGACTATAGTGAACGATATTGGTATATCATATTAATAAATTTTTTCACTAAATCAATGTAAACTTTCGTCAATTTCGGTCCAATGAATGCTTGCATTTATATGATGAAATCCTATTCATCAAATGATGAACATACTCGTCTACTGATAATTTTTTCTTCATATTAATGAACAAATTTTGATGGATATGAACGTTATCTGATGCATTTGTCTTCATACTGACGAATAGCTATAACTAAATATTGATAAATACTTTCATCTTTTGATGAATTTTTCGTCATAATAACGGATGACTACAACTGAAGGTTTATGAACACTTGCATCGTTTTATGAACGTTTCTTCATACTGACAATTACAAATTTCAACAACAAATTTTATTATTGTATGATTTTTTTTTCGCATTAATGACTTTACATCGATTAACGCGTGCATCGTTTTATGATTGGTTTCTTCGTTATTTCTTCACCTGAAAATTAATAACCGTGTAAGCAATCGATGAAACTTACATCATACTATTGAGTAGACGAAAGTCTTTTATTTAAAAGTTTTGTTTGAAAATATTGGTCAGAATTATAAAAAAGAACGTAATCTTCATTGATCCGCCGTTAGGAAATTCATTTGAAGGTTCGCAGCTCGCAATCCTTTTGAGCTATTGAGTTCATACTTCTATAGTGACATCCTTGGGTCGGCTCCGTAGGAGCGGGTGTGAGGAGAGAAGTTTATTATTGTTTATTGTTTAGGAAAGTATGTATACAATGAGACGGTAAGTCTCTACAATTTGTTTACATAGAAAATTTCAAGTAAGTATGAATGAATAATGAATGAATGAATTGGATTAGAATGAATTGAAATAAATAAAAAGAATATATAAAAAAAAGGAAAAGAAAAAAGTTAAGTTTAAGAAAAGAATGAAAAAAATTAAAAATGGTAACAAGCAATTAATGAAGTAGGTAAAGTGTAGCTAGTAATATGAGAAAATTAAAGTATTAAAAGAAAGAAAATACTTACATATGTATGTATATAAGAATTCGAATTTTCGATAGTTACATACGTATACACAAAAAGAGAAACAACAAAAGAGTTAAGCCTCAGTCCAATCTCGCAAAATGCTCAAAACAATGCTCACAGAAATTGGCGTACGCAGTAATACGCCTAAGAGAGGACGGAAGCGAATTCCATAGCGAAACTATCCTAACGAAGAATGATAGATGACGAAGAAGTGGGAAGATGTTAAAAAATCGATCGCAATACTTAATTATTAAAATAATAAAGTAAAAGTCCGTTCGACCTATTTGGGCAACACTTGAACCTCTTTAGAAACCAATTATAACCAGAATTTGACTAAAATTGGCATTGATCGCACATGAAGAGTTATTTAAGTCTGAAACAAATTCCATTTGAGTACTTCAAAACTGATTCCTGATTTTGATTTGTTTTCTTGTAGTTTGAACAAAAAAAAAAACAATAAAACATCAAAAAACATTGACGCCAGATAAATTCGAAGTTGAACTAATTCAAAAACTGCACGGCTAAGACTCTTAGAACTTACACGAACAACAAAGTAAATAAATAAAATCTCGACCCAGTTTTCGATCAATTCCAGAAAAAATGCCTGAATTTTATTCGAATTTATTCGCGAATCTCGAAATAAATTTCAAAGATATTCAAACTTCGCTAAAAGTCCTCACATCGAACCCAACTTCCATCTTCGATGTCTGTAGAATAATTCAACCTCATTTTCCTTTTGTCCATCAAAAGTCTACTGCTCAAGAATCCTTACGTCTTTCCCGAATTGTTGCTTCGAACCCCCCCCCCCCCTACCCCCTTAGCACTCCCTCAAAATCTTCCGATTCTTAGTTTAAAAGTCGACTCGCACGCCTTAAGAACGAACAAAAGTTTTTCATTTCTTGGTGCACATATAGGCAAAAAGTCATGTCCTTCGGTATTAACATTTTAAGCGAAGGATGTGGGAGCCGAAGTGGCTACGATTGGCGGTAAAGTTAAAGGACTTTTCATTCTTATTCCTCCGGAAGAAAAACTTTCCCATAAAGTTTATTTCTTTCATATCGAAAAGGTAAGTGGGAAGAAAACTTTGTTTCCGTTTTTTTTTCCTTCATATTATGCATCACGTGGGATTTTCAAAAGAAAGTTGTTTCGCTACAGCGGGAAGAACAAGCGGGCGCAGGATGCGACAGCAAATGTCTAAAATACGAAAATTTTGAAGTCACATCCTTACAGGGGCGAGAAAAAAAGCAAAATATTACGATGTATGGAAAAGGATCGTATTTCAGACGAATGTGAATGTGAACAGGAGCGAAAAGGACGAAAAGTTTTCCCAGGCACAAGTCAGTTTTTCTATAAAATTCTCTTGGTGGAAGGATGTGGCTTTCAAAGTTTAACATTTTATGAAATTTACTAAGTGCTCTGTGCTAAATTCTGCCATAAATTGCAGTATTTTATGAATAATAAATAGGGACGCAGACGTTTAGCTGTTGTCCTGGAAGGATCAAGAGCTACATCTGAAATTCTAAAGGAAAAGGTTACTTTAAAAAATGTTTGAAAACATTAAGATAGAGAGAGCTCTGTCCAGATAGATGCTAGCTGCAAGTAGCCCATTAGACTGATAGAAGACAACACACCAAATCTGTAAGAAATAGGCACTACGTAAAGACCAAGGTAAAAGCTGGGTAATTTCACCCTGTAATATCCCTTGGGCTGAGAGCCACTTTAATATTAGGCATTAAAATCTTCCAGCTTTTTAATTCGTCTAAGCACTTCCTCTAAGCATCAATAGAAGTCCATTATTTCACAATTTCGATTGTGAATTAGGAAATAAATACCGAAAAATGTGCAAAAACTCATCAAAGCAACCGGGGTATTGATCAAAAGAGCAACAGGCAAGATCATCAAAAAAGTATTCAGATACGCCTAGTACACAGTGCAACTTTCACAAATTTCATTCTTAGAGCACAGTCCCAACTCATCTGGCTCATTTTTGGCTTAAAGCTATTTACAATCAATTTTTTGGACTAATCCGGCGAATGCACAACTTTTTTCCAAAGATTTCTGTTTGGAAACACCTCAAAGGACAAATTAGGTAAATTAGTTATGACCTTTGAGGCAAAGATTTCTGTGTGTATGGTTTTCACGAATTCCGTCATATCATATAAATTTCTGCAGGTTCTCTTCAATGTGGTGAATTTGAGTTAAATCTATTTTCACGAATTCCAAGATATTAAATCGGTTTTAGCGCTTAAAAATTATGTTCTAGATTTTCTGATATTCAACGCCTCAGAGGCGGAAAGAAATGGAAAACGTTATCACGAACTCCGCCATTTCTCCTGGGTCTGATGAAATATAACTTTTGATTCTACTGTTTTTAATATCGCCTAAAAAATGATATCAGCTTTTTTTTGCTTTTCAATGCATATGAGGATGAATTTCGTGTCATTACGTTTTCACGAATACCGCCATATCTTTTAGGTCTGCTAAGATATTAATTTTTTTTTTTGTACTTCTATTGGCGCTTTTTTTGAATTTATTGTTGGTAGCTCCTAGCTACTACAATTAAAGACTCTTAAATTTTTTATTATGTATACCGAATTTAGCCTTTAGTACACTGTAGTACACAGTCTGCTTAAGGATGGAAGGTCAGTAATCGGGCCGGGTATGGCAGTGTACTAGTAGGTGTTAATAATTTTGTTTAGTCCTGTTTGTGGTTGTGATATGATCTACCAGACCAACATTGTTGCCTATAAAAATCAACTGATGGTGATGGTGTTAGTGAATCTGATAAGAATGTAAACATAACTCATCTGCTCAGTGTTAAATCCCTTAATAGTGATCCTATTAAACATTCCGCACTGTTATTATTCATATTAATAATTTCAAAGTCCATAGCAACTGAAAAGTTCTTATAAATAATTTATGCGTTCAGTGGGAATTGAACCCACGACATCGCTGACGCAATGTTTACAAGACCTAGTACACTACCACTGGACTGCACCTAGCCTAATAGTTATTAAACAAAAATAATTACTATGGTTTTAGTTATATATAATAATATCTAAAGTAGTTCAGCCAGTGCGATAAGCTTACTTCGAAACTACAGGTTTCAACATCATTTTTAGTAATTTTAAGAAAACAAATGAAGTCGATAATCCAATTTTTTAAAAATTTGAAAAAATTGATGCCACAAATTTATCCCAAATTTTTACTATTCACTGCTAGTAAAGTTCAAAATAGTAAAAATATTGTCTGTCCGCTGCTTATGTCGTCCACCATACGTAAAAGCCTTTGAAATCTCACAGCTCCTAATTATTAAGTTAAATTTTAGTGGTTGAACTGTGTAGTATCCATTCATTGGCATCATCTTGGAGGGTTAGGTGGTTGTGCTAACGGGGAGTCATTTTAGTCGAAAAATATTTTTGTCTTTTCTCAGGAAAATTGAGATAAAGAACTTTAACTTGTAAGGAAAAAAATGTACTCTCAAAAAGTAGAGTAGAGCCTAAAAGAGCAAATAAAAGTCCGTCAGTCCATCGTACAAAAATACTTCTAAAGGGCTTGCAGTTTGTTTCCAAACCCTTACTCTCATAGAAAGCTAAGAATTGATGCTAACCAGAGATACTAAGACCTGCAGGCCCTGGCCCGATTTGGGCTGTCGCGCCATTGATGATGATGATGATGAGAGATACTAAGGAGCATCATAAAAATAATTTCACAGGGTTACCTCGATAAGGTGATTGGGTGTTTTTAGTATGTCCAGAACGGCTTGTGATAGAAAGTTTGTATGTAGATTAAGTAAAAAAAAAAGTAATTTAAGCAAAACATGGTCGTTTGTTTTCAGCGGCCACCCACCTTACGTAACCGAAAGCAACATCCAATTGCCAGATACGCAAACTTCTCAATAAGAGCATAAATTTTCAAGAATTTCGTCATATCTCTTAGGTCAGTGAAATTATCGAAATAGTTTTAATTCTTCTGACTCTTGACAAACACGCCTGGAATTCGTTTTCTAAATTTTTAGCCCCCATATAGAATGTAGAATCTACTCAGAACTCATTTCAGTATTTTTCAATATTTAATTCAATGGTCGTGTAAGTTTTTACGAATTTCGACATATCCCTTAGGTCTGATCAAATATCGAATTGATTTTCACTTTAAGAGGCTTTTGGCCTTCTTTGAATTGTTGGAAACGTTGTAGGCCTAACTAAAAACGTTTTTGTTTTTGTTATTATGTTTGGGGGAGTAAGGTAGAGTCTTAAAACTTAATTTCAATTCAGTGAAGAGGATAAATTCTTCGAATTTCACTTGTACTACGGCTAATGGTATCTAGCGCATGTTTCTGATAACTCAAAAGATCTAATTACTGCTGGAACCTATCGCAATTTTCACAACAAACAATAAAACAGTCTTATACATTATACTGTCGACTTTGTTTAGCTGCCAAGAACACTCCCCCACCCAACAATTGCCTTTTACGACAAAAATATAGGCAAAATCATAATAGAGAACAAGAGTCCTTTTACAGCAATTCCACAACGTCCCGGAAGTAAACAATTTTTCTTCTTCAATTTTATCTTTAATAAAACTTATTTTTCCACCGTACTCTCAAGAAAATTTTCTTCATGCCCCGACCATTTTCTCTGTCGGTTTTGTCTCGGTTGAACGGAAAAGCCAGAAAACTTTTATTTTCCCCCGTCCTGTAGGTTCGTATTGAAAACGGAGAATGCTTTGTGACCGAGCGGTCTGCTCGACGAAAAAACCATTATCCATGATCAAATATTTTGTAATCCACTATTGCAATTTATGTACGGAGGGCTTACATAGTCGACTAGGTCCTAGCTGGAGGTAGGACTCCTTTTCGAGTACTCTGTGTATGGTTTCAAGAAATTTCTATTGAAACCTGTTTGTGTACTAAAAGTCCTGGTTGCTCCCTTTCTTTCAACCCTCTTCCCCAACCACCCCAACAAAAAAAAATACTGGTCGTTCGAACAATGCCAACTCAAGGCACTATATTCGCCATCGTTGTGAGAAACATGTTTTCTTTTTTGCGGGGGAGTTTTTAGGGTGCTGGAAAACCAGGCAACGTTTTAGAAATGAAGGAAAACCATCAGCAAGAAGATGAAAATTTAGTGCTTTCCTTCGTATGTTCGGGAGAAAATTGTTACCCTCGAACGTACTCGTATGTTACATACTCCGGGCATAACATTTTTATCTACGACTATTGCTTTCAGAGACAAGTAACGAACGTATCTATAGTTCGATAGATCTTTGCTTGTAGACGTATGGATGGATTGTTGGATAGGTTGGTCGGTTAGTTTACAACCGACCGACATAAATATGTTCGGAGAGATTCATTATATTTGCCTTTTCCCTCGAGCGGTATCATATGCATTCGTCGACGGGAAAATGCATAAGGAAACTGAATATGAGACTTTCGAACTGTATTATGGTTGCACAAATGCAACGCTATAGACAGCTCGGAAAATTCACTTTGACGATTTTAGTTGGCTTTGTCGAAATGCAAATTGATATGTTGCATCATTCATGGATTCGGATTGTGCTTATTGCAAGGAAACTTTTAATTTGCGAACGACATTAAATCGCCAGACATGATGCAAATCGAAGGAATTTCGAATTATTTTAATGAGATCGAATCTGATATACCGCATCCTGTTCGTCTAGAATGAAATCGTAGAGTGCAGATAAGCTAGATTAGCAATTGAAAAGTTTTGTTAATCCGGATATGTCCTGCAATTTATACAGTATCTATTCACTTTGTCTATAATTTGTAACAATATTAATTCCTTACTAATAGTCGGTTACTTCGCCCTGCCAAGCATCTCAGCAGTTTGACGAACAACAATGGAGAAGAATAACAGAACGGAGTAACATCAGCCATCAAAGACACCAATCAGCATCACTAGCTTAGACTAAAATTGTTGGTAGTTGTTACAACTATTTGACGATCTATTTTTTTCAATTTCTTCTTCGATGGATTCTTCTACGACCAAATGTTGTGAAGATCAAGCTTGTGTGATTTTCAAGCAATCAATACGATATGACCACTATTCGTGAATCAGTTTCTTGTGGTTCAATTCGTTTACACGCTTATACAAATTCAATATTTACAAAAGTTCGATTCACATTACTTGCTTACATAATATTTTAGGAAACTGATGGTGATTTCTTTTCTGAAAAAAATGTGACCCATTTAGATGCAAAATTATTGCAGTTCTGCCCTCTTTTTTGACAGTTCCGTCCGACAGGTCAATTGAGAATAGAACGCTTTCAGGTCAAAAAGCTATTATGAAAATTTAAATATATTTACACTACACTTCGTATGATTTCTAATTACTGTATAACTCGTTTGACAGTTTAATTTATGCTTTTAAATCGGTTGCCACTGTTGTCATAGGATATTTTTTTCTTTTGTTGTCTCACATTTGAGGTTAAAGGAGTTGCACCGCCGAAATTTTCGGGACAAGAAATGCGAGTTTTCAAAGCAATTTTAGCCACGGACTCAAACCCCTTTTTCTAGCAGGTCAAAATCTTTTCCACAATAGAACGGCGGAACTGCTAGAAAAAAATTGAGGGCAGAAACGGGTCACATTTTTTTCCAGAAAAGAAATCACTATGAGACACAGTCGAAGTGGATGCTCGGTCAGCCACTTCGGGCTAGTGGTCTTTTATAGTCGAGCCCTCTAAGTTGTGTGCATGTGTTATTCGTCTGTGAGCGGTGGGAGTGTGACGTGCTGAAGAAAATACAATATTTGGAGAATATGGAGGAAAAAATATGTATCACTGCCTTGAAAAAAGAATAATTTTTCGATTTAGTCCCATCAAAAATCAAAAAATTGAAGAAAAAAAAACGTTCCCACTTAGCTTTTATTTTTCTACCAGTACTGTTGTACTGTTTAGCAGTGACGCCTTGACTTGAATGGAGGGGCGTTAGTAATTTTGTTCAAGATTCATTAACTCACCATAAAGTGGACGATATCCGCGTAGAGTTGGATGAGCCAGCCGATCAAATGGCAGGACAAACGTTGAGATGAGCAAGCCTAGCAGAGCAAAAACAAGCCAAGCAGAGCAAGCCTCGACGTGCAGAGCAACCTACGGGGCGAACAGAGACACGACGTGCAGAACAAACTATGGCGAGCAGAGTCACGACGAGCAAGCAAGCAGAGGTAGGCAGGGCAGAGCAAAGACGAACAGAGCAGACACATCGCGACGAGACGAATACAGGTATGGATAACATGCAGAGATAGAAATGAGTCAAGGCGTGTCAGGATGTCAAGCCAATACAGGCCAATACCATGGATACATTGCTGGTATATGTACGTACCATGGTATCGTGAATACCATAAATGTATCGCACGATATCACGCTTTTACTAGATAAATAACCTAGTTTAATCGTGGTTTTGACGTCACTTCGTAGTATGCAGATGCGATAATTTTATCTGGTATACCACGTTAGCAGCGTCACTTTCCAGCCTGTGGATGTTCTGCTAAATAAATCTTCCAACAAATGAAATGAACATAACCACCAGAATGACAGATAAAGAGCTGATGTCAATGCATACTACCTATTGTTGATGTATCACCGTATCTAGTTTTCTATATTATGATCATACCACAATGGAAAGTATACCACCAGTGTATCAATGGTATAAGACAAGCCACGACTATCCTAAACCTGGCCGAGCAGAACAGACAATAGAGACCACACGGTGAGAGGAAAACAGAGAGAGAGCGAGTCATACCAGAAGAGTGAAATTCTGTTAAGCTGAGGCTACAAGCAGGATGAAGTAAAGGCGAGTAGAGCAGATGAGCTGAGGCGTGATAAGACCAAAACACGGAAACGGCATGGAGAAAACCAAATAAAATCAAATTTAAATGTCACCAATTGGAATTCATTAGAACAGTGAAGTCAAAAATTTAACAAGTATTTTGAAACGACTCCTGCTGGCACCCGCTAACCCCAGCTAAGATTTGAGTTCCTACAACCTACAATTAAGGACCATGTAGCTGGAAAACAATCTGACCAGTTTCTTGAAAAGGTTCTCCAATAATCTGGTACGAATGGAAATGGAAGAATGGAAAATTTTAGGTGTGTTCTTTTTTGTTTTTATACAGAGCAGAGCAAGTTAGAAGGTTAACTCCAGCATAGCCGGTCCCAAGCCCGGTTGAGATAGGAGGAGGGAACATGGAGTTAACCTAAATGGCGAGTAACACCTGTACGTCTCAGAAAGTAGGCAAAGACTACGACATAGTTGAACTCGCAGTATATGTAGCTGGAAGAACTTCAACATGTAATAGTTAGCTGGAAACTCTCATCCTTTTTCTACCGAAGTGGTGTAATAAGTAAGTAGGACTGGCCTCCCAAGTCGCGGATTGGCGAGACTCCGACAACACATTACCGGAAAAAATATCTTTGTCCAGAAACCTGGCAGGAGGACAGGACCCGACTTGGGCTGTTGCGGCAATGACGATGATGAGAGCAGGTTAGCGACATGGGGGTCAAAGTTTAGAGGACGCTTGTAATCAACGTCATGAATAAAAACAGATGTTGTAATAAAATGTTTTCAGTGGCATTGGAAAACAAACCCTAATGACCAAATCTTAGCTTAAATAGGTAAAAGGTTACGTTAACAAGTTTTTTTGTTATACTCAATTGCTTGTAATCGCTTGTATGCAAGTCGAATAAGGTTCGTATTCAGTCGAAGTACGCGTGCAGTGATAGGGGTTTGAAAACTCATTTTCATGTCGTAAAATCAAAACCTAGAAAAACTCTTATTCTTTCTTCTAGTTGTATCCTTGGACACAGATTTATGAGTTATAGGATGCGAGGGACTTTCTTCTACTCAGTAATTTTTTTACCTCTGGTTGCCGACGAGCAGGTAGGTGCTAGCCAACTTTCAGGTAACGTCACCTATTCTTTCAAGCCAGATTGACTATGAGCGGTTCATGTCTTAGGTAGAATGAAAGGAGTACAATGAGCATGCGAGAAATTTAATAAATTCCAAATATATGGTATACATCCTTCTTCTATGATGATCCATCCTAAACTCAGCCTTGGGCTTTTCTTTTGCAAATCATATATCGAAGTTTAAATATCGCAGATGTTCCAGGGATAGGTTGTTAGACAATAGCCCAACCATTGTATATATGTAGATGGGTAGCATATAACCCTACCATCAGGGATAGGATGTTAGTCCAGAGTCCAACCATCGGTGATAAGTTGTTAGAATGTCGAAAAATTAAGAGGATGAGGTTTAGAAGGCTAATGGAGACTGGCATTATTGGAAATGGATAGTGAGATTCAAATTCATGAAACTACGGCGGTGTCGAGCGTTTGGTTATAGCTTCAGGTGCTCTTAGCAAAGCAAAGTCTCAGCAGGAATACAAAAGGAAGACATGTAGAGCAGGTCACAAAAATATAAACAACAGCAGACCGATTCAAGGAGGGACATCAGAACATGACACCATTGTTGGCCACATTGAAACTGAACGGGAAGACAGCTGCATCCGCATTAGTGCGATCATAAGCAAGAAAAAAACTTCACTTGCAATTATATGCAATTGAACTTCTTCAAAGAGAAAATAATGAAGACGCTAATTTTGCACCTGGAGAAGCCTTCAGCAGCCACCTGCTGCTTTCAAGTGGCATTCGAAAGAAAGTCGACCTCCCCCTTCCATGAGGCTCACAAACAAGAAGTTGTCTAGCAAGACTGCTCTCGACCGACCAAAAAAAAAAAAAACAAACGCCTACATCATCATCTTCACCACCTCATCTTAACTCTACCGCTTTTGAAATATACAAAACAAGCTGTAAACAAACTTTTTTTTCTTCTCTTCTTTGCATCACCTCTCTAAAGTCTTAACAACCTGAGAATTAAACACAAGGGCGGGGGGGGGATAAACAACCACCCCCACCCACTTCTGTGTTTATCCACCGTGTTTTGCTGACGAGTTTACACCTTGCAATCAAACGATTATTTGTCGTCGGAGTTTGTGTCTTGTATTACGTAAGGTGCCGTCGTCGAGCAGGTAGGTATATCTACCTTGGTGGCTTCCAACGACCTTTGCCAAATAAATATTTGCATTTGCGGCATTTTTATGTGTTTTTTTTTGGCGAAAATGATGAAGGGGACGGGGGGCATTGAAGGGGATGTGACTTGTACAACTCATCGAGAAATAAATTTCACTTTAAATGTGACAAAATTTACGGGCAAAAATACAAAAATAGGCAACTCTACAGAGAACAGTACTCCACTGTATTCGCCGTAGTAAGTGATGATATAATTCACCGGTCATTTGTTAGCAACTTTGGATAATTCATTTTTTGTTTTCGTTATTTGCCCGAAACTTTTATGTTAATTTCTCGTGCAATTATTTAATTTTCTGGTAGACAAACGGAAAAAAACACGAATAAATAGAGAAAAGCCACAATGCTGACTCTATCCAAGGCAGGTCATGGGCGAAACTTTTGTGGGGGCTTATTATACATTTTTTTTTCCTGTTTTCCAGTACTTTAGCTGCTATTCCCAGATACAACACCTCAACCACAACTTCATTTTCCCACCCTCCAAACGCCACAAAAATATAAAGGACTCTTCATTTTCATTTGGCCAACCAAAATACCCAAATTATCCGTAACAGCGACAGGAACAAAAAAAAAATAACGCCGGGTAATTCTCATTTATTCTTGGTCTTTTATTAATGGAAATAGCCCTGGCATGGCGGGACCGAAAAAGTTTTAATTAGTAAAAATGGTAAATTATGTTACATAAATTAGTTCTGAGAATTTTTTGCGGTTTTTTTTTGCTGTGGTGAATTCATGAAATGCAAATGGTCATAAAAATTAATATAATAAATTGCAATTGTTATTAATATTTGTTGGCAACCCTTCCATGTCAGTAGATTTTATGTTATTACATGCACCCTAGCAACCTGCACGACTCAATCAGTTTACAGTAAGAAACTTATGCCTCCCAATATCCAAATAGAATACGAGGTAGCTACCATTCTATATCATATTAAGAGATGCTTCGTTTTATTTTTGAATCTGGTAGTTTTCATATTATTACATGTACTCTGGCAACCTGCACAACTCAATGACATCAGTTTCCAGTACGAAAGCCTCGCTTCCCAATATCCAAGTGGAATACAGGAAAACTTTTGTACTCGTATACTCCACGAATACTCTTCTTCTTACTCGTTGTCCAAGCCTTTTAGAATATTCGACACGGCCTAGCGAATATTCTGGGAAGCTCTTGACCCTACACATGCAATATATAAGCACGGCAAAGTTTTGCAGCAAACCCTAGTTTTTACTACACAGCGAGACGACGACAATTTTCTACTCGAAAGCATTGGTAGCACCAATTGAGCAGTGATCAAGTTGTAATAAAATCGGGCAGCGTTGCCAGTAGTGTGATATTGATTTTAAACGAATTGTTTATTACATGAAATGCCGCCCAACCCTCCAGTTCGCAACATAAAAACGTAACAGTATTAACTTTGATGAAAAAAAACAGACACACGGAGAGCGCCTCCGTCGCAATTGTATATTTTTCTTGAAGAATAAACAGTTCTCGCCAGAAAACAACGAAAATTTCTTAAAAATTTGCTTCTATGACCTTACCATGAAAACATTTTATAAATAAAAAATTGGGGAAAAAATCAAATTGCTGTTGGCGGGATTCGATCTACAGCTCTTAACGTTGAACTTTATATATCCTAGCGAGCAACCAAAAATTAAACCAAATTAGTTGAAATATTAGGAGATATTCAGTGCCACTTACATTTAGTATAAGGATGCGATGGCAAGAACTTTGCTCGAATATAATTCGCAGATAATAAAATAGGTTTCGATTTCGCTATACTATGGAATAATCTTTAGCAATACCACCAGCTGCTGTTAGGGTGTTTCGAATAGTAGGCATGATACAGACTCTGACGAGAAACAGCTCCTTCGGACCTAGTTCAATACAGTTTTATAAACTGGCCTATCCAGTGACGGTTTGCAGCCTAGCATATTCTCAAAAGACAGCGATTAATCAACAGTAGGGGATTTCGTGTTGGGTTTTCACACCAGAAACTCCACTGACACCGGAAAACAACTACAAAAAAATTTCTTCATATTAATAGTACATTAAGCTTCAGCAAAATACACATCAATAGAAAGAATAGTTTTTAAAAAAATTCAATTACTTAAGACAATGGAAGCGTTGTTCCAACATGGTTTGACTTTTTTCCTGAAGCCATTAAACTACTAGTCACAGAACTTTGATGAATAACAAAGTGATACCGGGTACCTCGAGTTTGAAAAAGCTTTTTACTTCTTTCAATATCTACAGACGTCCATCAGGGCACCTACAATTCTCTACTACTGAATCTTATGAGACTTATGACAATTCGTAGCCATGTATTCAACTTCCTTGGGAGTTGAACTTCTAAAAGATCTTGAATTAAATTATATGCGTTTATATAAAAAGTCCGTGGAAATAACAACTAAATTAATAACTTGTGAAACCTAAGAGATATGACGGAATCCGTGAAAACATATTCAACCCTTTCATACCCTCCTGCGAGTTAAATAACTATAGAAAATTAAGTAATTAGATTTTACGTATTTACATACTTCCTCTAAATGATCATGAAATTTCAGTTTATGAGAACTGATAGATATGTCGGAATTCGTGAAAACGTAGTCACCTTCAAGGAGTTCAATATCCAAAAAATTATGAAATTAGGTTTTTGGCGCATTATTAATTCGATAAGTTAGGATGTCTAAGAGATAAGCGATGATTTAAAAAGTCCGTGAAAGAAAAACCTAATTTGATAACTTTTAGTACCTAATAGAAGTGAGGAAATTCGTTACAGTCTACAACTCTCCAAAGTTAAAGGTTAAAGTTAAGACTTATTAAAGCTTCTTAAGGGGCCATGGGTTCGGTACAACCATTTTTTGTCCCTGTTTAATTTTTCTTTCTTGAGAGGATTTTAATCGTTTGAAATCGTTTTTCGTTAGTGTAATTTGGCGTGGACAATATGCCTGCATCTTTCGCTGTCTATCAGCGAACTAATTTTGATTTTACAGAAAAAAATAGTTTTATATGTTTTCAAATTATTTCAAAGGCATAACTATTAAAAATCAATAATATTTTCATTGATTTATCTTCTAGAAATACCAATTAATTATACTATCTATGATACTTTTCAATGAAATGCGGTCTTCTTATGTAATTCTTGCCATGAAAATCGTTAAAAATTATTTGAAAGTATCTTAAAATGTTTTTTTTATACAAGTCATTCTTTAACGTTTTTTCTAGCATTATATTAAAGAAAATGACATGCTATTTATTCAAGAAATAGGAAATATCAGTTCAAAAAATTCGAATTTATGCATTTTAAAAAATGTTCAAGGGTTGTTGTTCTAATAGCATTTTTTCCAAATGCAGTTTTGATTTTTTTTTTATACATGTACTAGTTTATGGTACATACCAGCTAATAAAGTGGTGTAATTTTATTTTGTTTTTTTGTTGCCATTAACGTGAAATATTCGTAAGAAAACAGTCATAAATCATCAAAATTGGTCGTACCGGACTCCTGACGCCTTAAGGGTTTTGGACTTGTTAAAATGCGTAAAAAAAACATCATCAGTTTTAATAAAACAAATTACAAATTCTTCACGACATAGTGATAAAACCATTTAAAATTATAAAATAATATTTTAAAAGGTTTGAAAACTTTTGAGAAATACTATACTATACTATTTTCCCAAATAATGCATTTTACTGCCATTCACGGCTGAATATTATCAGATCTAATAAAAGTGACGGAATTCGTAAACATGTTTACAATACATTTACATCCTTATAGCCGGCAAGTAAAAGATGCTTGAAGAGGTTAAATTAAAAAAAAAAATTAAAAGTTTTTTAGGTATATTAAGAACTAGTGTGGAAGAAAGTGCTTTCAATATTTCATAATACCTAAAGGCTAGTTTACATGACGAATGGAAACATTTTTTACTGAGACTGTGAGGGAGAAGGAAAGTCTCTAATGAGAAACTGATCAGGAGTGAAACAGATACTATATTCAACAAAAAATATTGACGATATTTCCGTGAATTTTATTTTTGTAGTGGTTGCATCCTACTCCATTGAAGATTCGATAAGCTAGCTCCCTCACGATCTCAGTAAAAATTGTTTGCAACCAGCCTTAAGGGATATGAGAAAATAAGCGGTACCTTTTCACTGAAAATTTTTTTCGATTTTTTTCTCTATCTAAGTTACTTCTCTAGTATGTACACCCACTTTTAAGTTTATAGAAGAAATTGGTTCAGAGATATTAAAAGTTCCCTGAAACTCCCGTATCATACTACCACTATCAAAAACTATATCTTTGGACGGTGACAACACTGTATCTCTAAATAAACTCAAATTTTCAGGTATCTATCATTAGTCCCTCCAAAAATCATCACTTTAAGAGGTTCAAATATTCTTCAAACTAATTTTGATACAAATATACTGAAAATAGCTTTATGCGAAATTGATTTAAAAATGAATCACCAAAGCGAATGAACTCTATGAAAAATATTTCACCAGTCAACTAAAAAATGAATCAATAGTAGTAATTCTTTTAAGTCAATATTTACATCGCTGTAGACTTCTCGACTTCTCGACTTCTCGGTTAAACCAAATGCACATTCGCCGGCAAATTGAATGTGTAGAAATGGCTTATACAGGTCATGGTAACTTGCTATTCCATTCCTTGGTTAAGTTATTTATACATCAAAGATTTTGTATATTCCCGACGAATGTACTTTTGATCCATTGGAAACGTTACTTGTGAACATTTCGCAAATTTGACTGCGAAGGAATTAGCCACCGGAAGGTTTTAACGAATTAAATGGTCTGCTGATTTCAGTAGCTTTCATTTTAATTTCTGGATTGAGTGATATTAGACGATGTTACCTGAAGTAAAAGACTACATTTCTACTACCGCGTAATTAAGGAGGAAGAAAATGGAAGTACAGTAATCCCTTGACTTACGTCTCCCTTGTTATACGTTTTTCGACTTACGTCGTTCACTACTTTGAGGCCAAACCCTTGAAATTACGTCATCCGTCCCTTGACTTACGTCACCGTTTTCATAGAACAGATGTTTGTTTATATGAAAACTTTTGCTCTGGTAAAAGGGAATTCCCAAAATAGTTGTTTAAAAAAATGAATTATGTATTCTTCTACCCTTGAGTTACGTCGTTTTCGACTTACGTCGCAAATTCTCGGAACAACTTCGACGTAAGTCGAGGGATTACTGTGCGCAACATGGTTACCGATAAAATCGTAAACGAACTCGAACTCGAAATTAATTTACAACACTCAAATAAAAGTACTGACTGCTTCGTCTATATTTTTTTCCGATTAAAGTTCAATTGAATTTGCCTATATTTCACCAAAGTGAATAAATATTGAAAACTAGAAAATCTTTACCAAATAAAAAAAACTTCACCAAAAGCTCGCAAGAGGCAATCATTCAGTACGTGGTTTGCGCAAAATGGACTCTGTCGGTGCTTACGTAAAATACACCTAGTACTTATAAATTTTTAATACAATTCAAAACATCTTCACGCCTCCTCTTGTATGCAACATGCTCACTTCAGTGAACATTAAGCGAATCATTTCTGATTCACGTTAACGCTTTACAGATTAGTGTGCACTGAAAACTGTTTGAGAACCGAATTTTAGTGACCGGCGAAAACTCTTAACAAGGACTAGTTAAACTCATCCAGATAGTTGGAAGAGTTTTCATTTATTGATATTAGAAAACTTAATCGCCTCCTACTATTTAATAATTACTATAATAATTAGCAATACTACGATCAGTCTCTAAGCTAAATAATTGTGAAGCGATTTTGAACGTTCGAGTGTGATCGAGTCGTACATAAAATCGGATAGCGTTGCCATTTAGTGCGCTTATATTTAAAGCGAATAATAAATCATTGTTTCTATAGATTAAAATGAATTGTGTTTTACTTGCAACTCCGTCGAACCCCTAGCTCGCAACAGTTTTTGTTCCTGGCCTATACTAGTCCAAATGCTTATACCATATTTCTTCTTGCTTCTTGCTTTCAAAGGATAAAAACAATATGGCAAGATAATTATCCTGTTTCCTTGTTATCTTATTTTCTAAAAGTTTCTCCATCCCCTAGTCAGTGATAAAACCCGGGGTCAATTATGAACCTAAATTGCAGTAACTCCTGAATAAAATAAAATAAATCAACCCTTGGTGTCCCAAACTGCTTTTAACCGTCATAATATCAGCGACCGCCATTAAACCGAAACCCTTCACAAAAACCCCAACTCATCCCCCTACAGAAAAATAAATATGTGATGTAATACACCATAATTATAAATCCTTTTGTATTCAAACCATAACTTCCCCCATAAAGAGCTTAAGGACCTCCACAAAAAAAGACCGCAATCCAACCCCCCTTTCTATACTCGCAAACAGATGAAAAGATAATGGCCCAAAAGAAAATCCAATACAACAGGACTTTAAACTAAGCACCTTTCACTTGCCAGGCAAAAAGGAAAAGCCCCCCAAGAAGAAAAACTTCACTTTATTTTACGACAATTTCCTCCACCTCCCTTCTTTTTCAACCATCAAGAAAAACCATCATCCATTTAAGAAAAAAAAAAATGTCCGCACCATCCCTTAACACTCCGCGTACCGGAACTAGCCAAAAATTGTATCTTTGTTGGTAGAAAATACTGTGGAAAAAAGGACATGGTGTGGCCACCACAATGCCCGGTAATTGTACCAACAGAACGAAAAAGTTTTCGTCCGTGCCGCCGCGCACATACTGTAGACATTTCGGCGACAATTCCAACGAAGAACGCTTCCTCAAACGGAAAATAAAATATTCCAGGACGAGCGGAATGAAGAAAAAAATTAGAACTTTAAAACGACGGTGGGCCCATCCTCTGCTGTTTACCTGGCAGAGATACGTACAGAGTGACGACGATCACGGACGAAGGAAGAAGCGTCCACAAAATTGTCCTGTTCCACTTTTTCGACAATTTTCATAAAAGGTTCTAGACGCATTAGGAGTAAAGAAACGTAAATCCGAAGACATTTTTACCGCATCCTTAGACCAGTTCCTTTCTCAGCATTTCTTGGTACCGCTGCGTTGGTTGACGGCCAGAACCAACATATTATTCTCACTCCATATCAAACTTCTGACACCATTTCATAGTTGATGGTCCATACAATACAAGTTATGACAAGGATAAAATCGTCCTGTGACCTCGACTATGGGGGGGATTAATGTTTATGGCTCGTATTGTATTTGAGCTTACATTAAAATTTCACTGTACCTAAACAGCTTTACAGGTCTTTAATTTAAGGCTTTACTCCCCCACAGGACGAAATGCTTACTGTGAATGGCTTTGGTCTTTCTTTATTTCTTTTCGTTATGTTTTACGTGCATTGATTTTGGACGAATTCTTGGGATCTGTTTTTATCTCGTTCTGGACATAATTTTCGAGCGGAGGGAAGTTATCACGACAACTTTCGAAACTGGGAACGCCAACACTTCCATACGACCGTATGAATCAGGACTTATGCCGGAAAGGTAGGAGTCAGGTGAAATCGAAATCTTGAGATAGCAGAAGAAATAAAATTTATTTGAAGAAAGTTACAAGGACATAAGGACAAATCTATTCAATAAGGACCCACCGTATTTTCAGAATTATTGAGATAATTAGAAACAACGTGATTTTGAGAATTTTATTCGTAAAACTCCCGGACGATGAATTATTCATTATTGGATCGGCGGAAAGTTGATAAAAATTTGAATCACGGAGTGTGCTTTGATATTAGCAACATTGTTAGTTACAGAATTTAATAGGAATTCGAATTATTTAATGCTGACTCTGTAGGGGGTTGATATTGTAACATCAGTTTATTTAACGGTTATGGACATTGCATTGGAGCAACAGATAAAATACTGAAACTCGATTTATATATAAAATAAATTGATTTTCCCAGGACTTTTTATGAAAGCTATCGGACACAGAACAGTGATTTCCTTTATTCTCTTAGTACCGAATTTACAGTCAAAGCTTAAACCAAAAATTTGGTTTAAAATAAGGATCTTACTAACAAGTTCCTGAGTTTAAACCAAATGCTTGGTTTAAACTTCGACTGTGAAACCGGCCCTTAGTTGATCAAAATTTTTGAACACTTTTGTGAAGAAGAATTCACAATAACGAAAGCATATGGACTCGACCTAAGAGATATAACAAAATTCGTTAAGATATTTATGAATAATTTTCTTCACCGTTGGGGACTAATATGACAAATTCCTGAAATTAGTTTCTATGTGTTTCTATTATATTTTGGAAATAGAAATTAAGTCTTTATCTGATCAGACTTAAGAAAAGTGGCGGAATTCGTGAAAAAAACTCAATTTCATATCCCATTAAACACGGGAAATATGGCGGAATTCATGAAAAAAATCGACTTCATTTCACCATCCATTTTTAGGCACACCCCATCCTGACGCATCATATCCGCAATTCATCGATATCTCGGCTGAGTTTCTGAATCGGTTATTATTGAAAAATGTAAATAAAGAAAATTTCAAGTAGCTACTGACTAAATTTTGCGAAACCGAATTAATTCAGTACTGAACTGATATACGGCTACAGTACTACGAACTCTGTAGTGCTTCGAATAAATGTTTTCTATGTATGCATCGACGTAGACCAATAACACCTAACCCAATCCTGCTAACCGAGAACCAACTTAATCTTAAAAATATACTGAACCACCGAGACAATATTTTATTTCAAAGTTAATCATTTTTTTTTTTATAATTTATTTTATTTTTTTTTCAGTTAACGAGAAAGCAATCCAACAATTATTTTTATTTTTAACGAAGCGCAGAAGCAATATGTTAGATGTTATTAGGAAATTATGCAAATAAAGTCTGTTTCTGTAGTTGGTATCGATACAGTACTGACCCAGTACCGTGAAACTCCTTAACTTTGTGAGAGGCTCCCAACCTTGGGTTTTGGGCACACAGAGCACAGAGCACTCTAACCACTCTGGTGATTAGGTAATCTTAAGGTTTATTTCGGATTTATTGTGGACTTAATTCGAACCTTAAGAGTAATTAATGTGCCCAAAACAAAAGTGTCACAATGCTGGGATCCTGTCACAAAGTTAGGGAGATTTACGGTACTAATTACTTATCAGAAACGTCAAGAAGACACGAGATAGATAAAAAAACAAGAAATATGCTAGGTATTCCTTTCAGTTCCAATTGAATTTTCGTGTACATATTTTTTTTGTACACTACTATTAAATATCATCTCTAGTTTAATTACAATGTTATTACAAAAATTTCAATAAATTCCAAGCTGAAGGTCCTAGTCACTAGCGCTGTTAATAATAATAATTTTTGTATATTTATATATTTTTAGTTATTTTTGAAAATAAAAAAATAAATATATTAAATTCTTTAATGTCACGAACTCCAAGATTCCTGTTATAGTATTGCTTTCTGAAGATATTAAATTGGTTGCACTTTTTACAATTCTGCTTCAGTACTGAAAACGGTATTAATTCAAAATTGAAAAACTTAAAAAAAAAATTATAGTACAAACAATTTACATTGACTCTACACGAAGTCTTAAGCACGTAGAAATCATTTATTAAATAATTTAATATTGAACACATTTATGGGGTTATATACGTTTTTACGAATTCTGTTCTATCTATTAGATCTTCCAAGATCTCGAACTAATTTCCACTTCAGTGTACTAGGCTCAAATAAATGTCATTATTTTTGATTTTAAACCATTCAGAGGGAGTAAACTTCTTACGTTTTCACGAATTTCGCCATATATCTTAAGTGTGAGAAGATAATGAAATTAGTTGCCAACGCGCTTCATATGTAGGTAATCGTATAAAAATAAATTGGATATTTTTTTAAATTTAATTTCACGAATTCTACAATATCTTTCAGCTCTGATTAGATTTCGAATTGATTTTTACTTCCACGGACTTTTCATACAAACGCCTAAAACCTAATTTCAAGGAGGCTGGTATGGTTTTACGAATTTCGTCATATGTTTTAGGTTTTTTTATGTAATTGCATAAAAATAATTCAAAAGCATTCTACTTGGCTAGTACTATTCAAAGGTATGACAGGTGAAATACATTTGTGAAAAAAGTCAGTTTCCTTCCGCGTAAGCTTGTAATTTTTTTTAGTCCAATAAAATTTGAAATTAATTCAAAAATACCTTTCTTATTTAAAATTTTCAGCTCGTTCTGGTAAACCTGAAATTAGAAAAGAAAAAAAGAAATTAGTCAGAGAAGATTATTGCATACTTTCGTTAATTATTTCAACATCGCTACGTAATAGATAATCTGTTTAAACAATATACAAACGTCGTTCAACCTACCCTTGTTCCACCCTAAATGGCAAAATTTACAACGAATCAAGCAAAAAAAAGGTGGGATATAAATATCGCATTCCAGTTAAGTCGTACATATCCTTTGGGCCATAAATTGCCGACAGGAGCAAGAATACGCTCGAAGATAACATGTGTGCGGTTTCAGAAGGCATAATTTAATCGCACCACCACCCCCATAACACATGCTAGCAATTTTCTTTTCTTCTACCGTGAATTTTCTCTGTGCGAAAATTTTGACACATTAACGCTACCATGCAAATTCTGAAATTCTCATGAATATGTGAAAATTAATGATATCAAATTGTGTAAGATCCGTGTGTGTAGAAAGCGCTTCACCTTCATCTGTAGCAACTCGTAGATTACTTCATCCCTTTTCGCAGATTCAAACCCACATATGTGGAGACAATAAAACCGATGTTGCGACAATTTCCTCTGTTTTTCCCGGACTCAGATCCTGCAAATATTGGATAATCAGATCGGTATGTGTTCGAAGAAAATCTTCAAGCTTAAATTTTCCGACTCCTAAGTGCTATATGGTATATCTTACACCGCACGGCCTTGCCTTTAAAGGAACCGGGGGCGGTAAGAAAAAACCCCCAAGGAAATTTCATGGTCTATTAGGGCAATACAAACAATGAAGGATATGAGAAAATCCCGATATACTTCTCGCTGGAACCATTAGGATTTTGATTAAAGCCTCTGACAAACTCGTCGCTATTCGAGGAGTCGGGCGTTCTCTTTCCGTTTATCCTTTCAAGGGTTGAAACCAGCTCCGTCCGGATTCAAATGGAGCCTTCCTAGTCTGGAATACCGAGGATGGAATTGAAAAGTGTTAACATGGTTTGATATCGAAGAGGTTTTATTTTTAATGCTCGATAGATTGTTGCGATAGGTAACCGAGATCCAGGATTCTGGATACTAGTATACCCTTATACACATGTGAGCAGGTTGAGGCTCATGTGGGGTTCAGCTAGAGCAGTTTTAAATCAGGCGAAGGAACAAATGCTTTGAAGGTAGAAGCTCCAAGAATCCTGTGATTTGTGGGACAGATTTTCAGGTCGATTGTTATGGCTAAAAAGTGTTTTCTTCGTCGTGGATTTTTTTTCTTTCTTTCGTCCTTTTTCTATTGCGATAGATGTGGTTTAATAGCTGACAGTTAAACGGAATTTAGTCGGGGATTTATTGGACAGATTTCGTTTAAGGAAAGACGATTAGTGTTTTGTTGTTTTTTTTTTCTTCGGAGAACGACAAGGATTAAAGATTGATATCCGTTTTATATTGTTTTTCAAGATTCCCCAATGAAAACCAGACTTTCGGGAAATGGGTGAGTTTCCTATCGTCCCAATTCCAATCCGTCATTTTGCACACAATAATTCAATCGTATTGCTTCAAAATATTTTCATTTTCACTTTATGTTCCACCAGCAACATATCGCTATCACGTGGAAAAAACCACCTACCAACAAGAAATGAAAAAAAAAATACCCCGAACAGGGGTAGGCACTTGATGAACTTCAATTTAAGTACCTGCCGGTTACTGCCTTCTACGCTTAAAATATTCAACATAGGCCGCTTTTTCGGCCTACATTTTTCTTTTCCATTTTTTTTATTTTTCCCCATGTCCTTTTTTCCTTCGAATTTTCAAATTAAAGTGAAAAGTTGACGCATATGTTGAGTGAAAGACACGGAGATAATTTAGTTAAAATTTCCTTCGGACTTTAAGCTTTCCTTTAAATTTGACGTGAATAGAAAATTCTTACTGAAGGAATTTTCCAAATTGATTTCAACTGAAATGTGGAGTTAGACGTGAGTATCTTTTTCGTCGTTAAATTAAATATTGTCTGGACCATTCTCGATTTTAGGAGAATTTTCTATTTTTAGAACACCTTACCATTTTTTGCTCAGATCTACTTACATTTAAGAAAAACATTGAGTGAACTGAAATATGTAGATCCTTGTTAGAAACAACTTTTAGCAGTCTTCAGTTGATTTACAAATAAATATCACGTGAAAACCAATTCGATATCTCATGTAGGTCAGTTCTGTAATTTTTAGTGAGAAATGAATCGGCTATGACGTACACAGTAAAAAATTTTTACTACTTTAAAAGTAGGCAATGGGACGCCAACTTTAATTATAGTAAAATTACACTGCATTGTGTACGCTACACAATAGTGTGTAAACTTTAATTACATGCTGATTCTGTATACTTTACATACTAGTGAGTAAAAAAAAACAATTTTAAAAATTTGTTTGTTTTTCCTGCTTGCTTGCTACGAATTTATTTTCCTTTAAATTATTTTTTTTTTGTTTGAAAAATTAGAATGCACACTCTCGGATTCGAACCATGGACCCGTCGCACATAAGTCCGATACGCTACCACACGGCCACCTGAGCGTTTCTGAGACATGCTTAAATCATCAACAATAGCCAAGAATGACGTAAATTAACCCTACTACTACATAAGAAATAGTACTTTCACATAAATTCGCTTACTGTGTACACAACGCTATTGAATTCTGCACAACGTACGTACTTTTATGTAATTTTTACAGAAATTACACAATTTACACATTTTATAGCAAATAAGCATATTAGTTCTTTACATTTACGTTCTAATTGTAAAATTACATTGGCCCAACAGTAAAAATTACTATACAAAAAATAGTACTTTTTCTGAAATTTTTTACTGTGTAGTGCAAAATTCTCACACGTACTTCTCACCTGAAAACCGTTTCTGTAATCACACATGAGAACAATGCCCTCTGATGAATGAAATAAACAAATTGATTTTTTTTCATATGTTTTGCCTTATATGATGGGATTTTCTGCACCAGAACTGGCAGGAAAATGGATAAAGTGATAAAACTCTTTATTATTATGGCTTTATTTTATTGGCAGATTTTCTCTTTGAAATTCATAAAAAATGGATATTGAACTCTTTCATCAGTTCCTGCTACAAAACGGAGTGAATGCCGATACTTCGGAAATTATCAAGAGTTAGAATTAATAAAATTTGTAGCTATCAATTTAAGTCACCAAAAAAAATTGTATGATAGACCATTATCAAACTCGAAAGTAGATTTAAATCTGTCAAGAATTTTTTATTTTATTTTTTTTATATACATACATATGTATGTAAGCGGGTTTCTTAATCGATTGAATTTAAAAATTACAATAAGTTCTCAAAGTACCCGACTTCCCCAATTTAATACAGTGTAAGACAATATATTATATAATAATGATATGAAAAATATATAATTTTGGATTTTTGGAAAACTTTTTGCTTACATATTTAGTTACGCCCTTTCTGCATTGAAGCAGCGTTTAAACTTTTCTATATTAACTATCTACTCAGCTTCGTTTGCTAGATTACCAGTGTTTGCTAGATTACCAGTGAGCTACAGAGCAAAGAGATATGGCGAAGTTCGTGAAAACCACTTACACCCCCTTACCGGTGGATATGTCAGAATTCGTGGGTATGACAGAATCCGTGAAAATACACACAAGTCCTTAACACCCATTTAAGGCTGAATATCGAAAAATCCTTAATTAAATTTTAAGGCGACTATGTAAAAAACCGTGGTATGTTAAATTCGAACCAAGAAAAATAACAAAATTCGTGAAATCGTACCCTCTACTACATCTTGGATGGTTGGTTGGTATACGTCGTGGCACACCAGTCCAGACATTACTTCCTCTTAGTATCAATATCAAAAAAAAGCTGCAATTGATATTTAGGGTGTTACATGAAAACCGGTTAAAGAAAAAATAATTCTATACCTAAGCATACCTAAAAGAGAAAATGTTCTCAACCGTTTTTCGCCTGGGGTTGAATATCAAAAAAATCCCAAGAGATATTATTAGTAGGCTTGTGTAGTTCGTGAACGAACTAGTTCGGAAGAGCGTCCCTATAAGTAAAATGATGTAACAAGTTCGCATTGAAGTCCGGTCCTACTTCGTTTGTAGGAAGTACCTAGTTCGTCATGTCATTTGCGTACACCACGTATCATTCCATTGTCGCGAACTTCGAACTTAAAAAAAGGAACTACGTCTACATATCGACAAAAATTCAATTCATCGCTTAGCCGATTATCAAATAAAGATCGAACTAACTGAGTGAGAGCACAAATTTAAAAGCTCACGATATTTTCAAAAAATTTCTTTTGTTTAGGCATACGGTCGATTGTTGAAACATGTGGTTAGGCTTTTCGCTTGATTACGTCTAGACTTTCTTAAAGATACCGCCAAACTACTAATCACTTACAACAGAATAATCAACAACACAGAAATTCTCTCATCCATCTAATGCCATTAAAATCTAATTTCTCAACCGCACAAAGTTAATGCTAAATCTTTTCCTCTTCGTTAAACCTCCTTGGAGAATCCTTTTTGAAGATAAGCATTTATCGTACCTTTTGTTAATAATTCCACTAGAATTTCGTTAATATTTCACCGATGTTTAAACGCTGAAACGAAAAGAGTCCTTCGTTAAGGCAGTCTAAGTCAACGCATCCAATCAATAGGCAAACAAGGCTCTATTATACCTAAAAAAAACTCGTGAAACCGATAAAGAAAGAGGACAAAATGTTTTAAATTGATCAAAATTCGAAAAAACCATCTAATTGTCCTAAAAGGATTGGTTCCAAGGAGCTAGTCCGTCCGTTGAATTTCCATTTTTATTAGGTCGGACCAACTGTCTGAATTTCGTAGTCGGTAATTTTCGAAAATTGCTACTAACCACTAAACCATTACAACTTGAGTCGTTGTAAGGACATAGACTAGTTTTAGTCTAATAGTACGGCTACCACTAACGGTCTCATTAAATGATTTTTTTTTTGCACAACCCTAACCCCTTTAAGCCTTTGAAAATTTTCGTAATAATGCAGCCAGTGATAAATTCAATTTACTAAACCAACTCTCGCATTCTGAGCTAAGGGAGCAATGGAGGCGGCCGTTCTGACCACGTTTCGGGCGGTTTTATTTCATACAGACCATGTATGATAAATGGACATAAATGACCCTTCCTAAAGTCCCTACCCTATACGAAAATTTGCACACTGTACTTATGGCCCTTAGTACGTTCGGCTCCTTCTGTTTTCTGAAATATTCGAAAAAGGATGGTCAAGGGATGGTCAAGGAGTGGAAATTTTCTAGCTGGTGGTCTGAAGGGAACTTAGTCTGGTGTATAATAAAACTACTGTGGATTGGTGATTGGATCGCCACCCCCTACTGCTCGTAGCCAGTACTGAAAGTTGTTATGACTAGAAGCGTATTATTCAAATTGAGCATAATGAAGGCAAAAATAGAGCACTTGTTTCGTAGGGAATCAGAACAGACGAACCATTTCGTTCATTTTATGGATGCTTCCAGCAAACCAAATACACAGATATCAATTTTATTAGGACAAAATCCCATATTGTGTACGGTATAATACTGAAATCAGAAACGTTATCAGTATACATTTGATGGCAACGATTTACATAACATGAAAAATTTATTTCAAGTAATTGGAACAACAGGGAGTGGATGCAATTACAGTGTTTATTGATGCAATGTTTCATGTTTCTACTGTCAGCCTTCGAATCTACCATCCAACAGTTTCTGGACGTTGGTATCTATGCCGTCGCGACGTCACGCCAACTAAGTTGGACAACGTCGGCATAACTCTGCATCAATCCAGTTTCGAACCTTAAATCATGCCAATCAATCCCTAAATCAAAATAATAACTTTTTCTACAACTATGGAATCCATTTTCCCTAAATTCAAATGTGAGAAAGTTACCTGAACAACTACCTTAAAAACACAAGGTTTTCCGATGAATACTGTTAAATTTATTTTGTGTGACGTTTCGGGCTCGACTGAATCCTCTATCAAACTGATAAAGGACTCAGTTTATCAGTTTGTTGCTTCAAGTCGAACTCATTTCTTGTCCTTGTTTGTCTGCACCTTTCTACCCTTATGTGTATTTATCGCAAGTAGACGGCATTGCCAGTAATAAAAATCAATCTGAACAGAAATGGGTACAGTGCAGAGTTACTCCACAGGACACTTACTTTGGAAATCCACTTGTCGAAAATATTTGTCTCAAAAGGTTCCTTCCACCTTGACAGTGAGGTTTCATACGTTTGCTTGACGAATTAACAAAGGCGTAGCAGCCATGGCATCATTAACTCCTCATAAAGCCAAACTCTGCCATGAAATGAACGTATTTAGTGTCACGGCGGCAGTTGATAATCTCAAAGGATTTCGTGTACGTTAGTAATTAGAAGTAATTTGAGAAAATTTCCAAGGATACACTAGAAGCAGGTAAAGGTGAACGAATGAAAGGACCGGTGCAAGGTAATGTAATATTCAGGGATTGAAGTTTTACTACAATGGCAATTTGTTGTTCCAAAGAAACAGATGTGAGCCTAATGAAAAGGACGAAGTACAGATTGAGAGGGTTGCATAAAAGTGTCAACGTTTAGGGATGCTAGCTGGATTGATTAAATTTTTAATTGGAATCAGATTTTTATACTCCTACGACCTGTATAAATATGTTTTGTTGGCAAGTTTGAAAATTGCGTAAGCTGGATATGAATTTATGGTGTGGGTATGCCTGAATAACTTACGGACGACTGGTAATGATTACAGAATCGATTTAGTAATCGGAATTTATCATTGATTAACGTAAATGTAGGTATCTCTAGTCTCAGCCTTGATGAGTTATTCGACTTTAACATTTATTCTGAAGAAGGGCGAAGCGCTAAGCCATCGCGCACTTTAGGTATCGAAATAGGAACCATAGCGATTCCTTTGGAGCCTCGTAGCGCACTAAAAATCCCCGAAACAACCCGGATCCCTAAAGAACTTAACCAGTTTGTCATGCACTATCGACCTCAGGCAACCAAATTGTAAAAGGAAAGAACTCAGTCGCGTCCTTCCAACCAACTGACATTTACACAAAATATAAGTGACGTCCTTTTCAGCATATCTGATCTTCACAGTAAGCATTTAATTCACGTCCAAAAAATATATGTACTAGCATCGCAAGAGAGTGGGCAGCATCAGCTAAGGCGCTTTTTACTAGGTCGCCTGTTTTGATATCGTATGGAATGAAACATTCAGAAGAAAAACATGTCATTAGCCCATACCTTACCTTTTGCCCCACCTCTCCATTAATAATAATCAATGGCGCAGCAGTCCGAATTGAGCCTAGGCCTTGGAGTAATGCTAGAGTTACTTTATTACCAGACCAACGGAACACTAGGGGGTGAAGTGGTCAGCTACACTCTCGTTCGTGATTATTACCCCGATTTTAACTCAGGTACTCATTTATAACTGAGTGAACTAGTATTCTGGCACCGAATCCCATTCTCGAAAATTACTTGTCGCCAAGGAGATTCAAACTCGACTACTCACTGCATCCATTACATTACGCATTACATCAAAATACGACAAACCTAATAAAACATTTCTATTGAAACAAACCAATGTTCTCACGATTTTCGTCAAATCTCTTAGGTCTCCTGATATATTGAACAAATTTTTATTCCATAGATTCTTGTATGACTTCTTGAAATTCGACCCCAAAGCGGGTTGAATACATCATCAAGAATTGAAGCACATCCCTCAGGTCTCCTTAGACATCAAATAACTTTTCATTTCCCCCTAAGGGGGTATAAAAGGGCCGAGGTTTTCACGAACTGCCTTAGGAGTGATAAAGGGATTGAATTAGTTTTTACTTCCTTGCACTTTGTTCACATTTACCTAAAAACAGTTTTCAGGTTTTTTGGATTTTCAACCAAAAAGGGGTATACCCCCGTGGTTGTACCGGTATAACAATTTTCAGCATACCTCTTAAATTGGCTTTAGTCTTAGCAGGGTTTAAAATAATACCTACAAACCGATTTTAAGATTTTCTGATATCCAACCCCAAGGTTGTGTAAAGGGGTTGGACACATTTGCACATATTCCTTCATGTTTCTTAGGTCTGATTCGATATCGAATTGATTTTTACTTTCTTAGGCGTCATATAAAATTTCCAATAAGTTAGGAGTTGTACATTTCTTTACAGACACATTTTTTAGGTTTAATGCGATACCAGATATGTTTTTACTTCTTCAGACTTTTTAGATGGTATAATCGCGTACAAAACCCATGTCATGATTTTTTGATATTCAACCCCCAAGGAGTGTGAACGGGTTGTAATACGTTTTCACAATTTGTGACATCCCTCTGATGAGATAAGCAATTGGTTATTAATTCTGCGGGCATTTCACGTAACGGCTTAAAAAACCATTTTACGATTTTTCGAAATTCAACTCGCAAGGGGGTGTGACGAGGTTATTAAGAACTCTACTGCAATCCCATTGAACCGCTTCCCGATCTGTAACCCCACAAATTATAAAGCTTCGCCCAAACTTTTGGCAGATTTTGTTATTGGCAGTTATGGGCACATCTAATTCTAAGGGGGTTCGCAGAATTTTCTAGGGCTACCTTGGTCAAAAAAAATCCGTGACTGGATTAATGGGTGTTTCGAGAAACACCCACACTTTTCGCAAGAACACCTTTGGGTATTGCCTGGAGCAACACTAACGGGTGTAAACACTGCTCCTATCGATGGTGACGTTCTTATTTTCAACGCAAAACTATAACTAAAACTATTTTGGATAGCTAATTCTTTTCTTCATTCTTTTTCTTGTCGAAAAAAAATCAATAGTCGAATTTACTGCGATGTGAAAACGAGTATCATACAAACAAGGTTCATGGATATGTTTTTATGGATAAATGCAAACTATGTACTAGTTTTTGAGCTGTGGTTAACCCCGAATGCTTCCCTTCCCGAACTACATAAATCATGGCAACAAATCCTGAACAACATCGAAATCTTGAAAAGGAAAATGAATCCCTTATTCTCCGAGTATTCACCCCCGAAATAAGAATAAAAGCTGGGGCTCAACTCGCTTGTAATTAATGTCTATTTATTAAAGCCTATCGAAATAGTTTCGTCATTTCAACTGAGCTGGCCAGACATACACACTAAATAACTGTAGAAAGGTGGAACCAGCGAAGATTCTAATTGGAGAATTTTTGGCGGTTAGGGGGTGGATTTTAGGCAAAACGCTAACTAGTAATCCTATTCATGAACCCTCATTATCCGCAGTAATCTGCCCATCCGATTCCCATTAACGAACAATGTAAGGAAAATTGTTGTTTAATTATGCGCAAAAACCGCTCAATACGCCCGGGTCTTGGCCGGGAGTTTCGAAACATAATTCCAGCGGCAACATTATCGGCTTTTGATCGATCCGATTACATAATGTTGCGTCTTTTGCGAGAGTTTTCCTCGACGCCTGAAAGGGCCTCATTACACCATGACATTTTCATTTTGATAGAAAATCATCCCCGAAAAGACTTCCTGTAATTTTCTATCGCGAACCCATCACAATATTTACACAATGTACCCCCTAATTGACTTATTACCAACTCCTTGTCGAAGGGTGTCCCATAATACGGTTATAATTGCCCGAATAAAAGTACCATTGAGTTTATGAAAAATCAGCCACCCCCGCCCCATACCACTCAACCGCCAGTAATGCTAATTTTCATACGTTAAGAACCGGACATCAATGGCAACACCAGGCCATAATTTCAATCAAGTTCAATATGCAACAATCAGAGGGTTGGAAGGGGTTCTTTGTTTCGCGACAAAAGTCGCAGTACCGTAAAAATGGCGTGGTATTCAAATTACTGGTGCAATTTTTTCCCCAGCTATTTTGTCGGCACTCCAACAAAGAGTTAAAACATACGGAAAAGGGTTAATTATGGACAATTAAGCGGGAATAAAAGGAATTAATTACGCCCGAGAAGACCGCGAGAGAAGTTCATTTAATCGTCCTTGCATGTTCCCCACGGGGGGGGGGGAGACCCCACCCCTTTCCCGATTGCTCCAAGTGTATTAGGCCTCGGAAAACGTCCAAATTTCCCGTAGGGGTGGTGGTGAAAACAAAAAATTGGATAAACTGTCGAAAAGTAGTCACTTGCACGTATGAAATACTGTCGAGAATTTTCCGGGAATTATCCAAGCGGGGAAAGGGGTGGGGCTCTCACTCAAATCGAATTGCGCCAGATAAAAATGATTTTTCTCGCTTTGTGCCTTTGCGAGGCGATGGTGTGGGTGGTGAGCGCTACAAGGTTCAGGTCCTCGCTATCAGGTCTCCACTTTCAGGTCCTCGTATTTTATTCAGCTTTATTCAGGCTCGTTCTGAGCAAGAGGCGGCTGAGTAGCTGCCAATTATTTTCGCGTGCTGTGCTGCCAAACTCAGTCGCGATGCTTTTGAAATAAAATACCACGCGAAATACACTCCACGAGGCAAATTAAAATACCAGAAAATTAATTACGAAAAAAATGTAAAAAAAAATGACTGAAATTGCTTGTACATGCAAAGGATTGGAGTTCGGGGTAGGTTTGGGTGCCAATTCGAGTCTATATGGCAACATTGTACAACGTATATCACCTATGAAAATGAATATCCTTGCCCGAGTTATTGCATTTTCAAGTGGAATGTGATCTGGAATATTTTTTTGTTCGTAGACGAGCAGGGTATCAAATTGGAACTTTTGATGTCCTGCATGTGATAGGGATATTTTTTCCGTGCCGTGCTCCTAAATTGAATTTATTCTCGTCTACTAGTCGAGGTAAATAATAAATTAAGAGGGCGCAGGATTTTATTTGTTTTTTTTTTTTCAGGGAGAATCACAAGGGTGGATAGTTTTTTTTTTCATTTAGTTTAGTTTGAAAGTGGCATGATTTCGGAGGTGGATGGGTAGTGAACGTATCAACATGGTAATGGAGTGTATCCGACCGTAGGGAACTTTATTTTGGAATGAATTTATTCATAGATCTTTTGTGGAAACTGTTTTTTTTTATGAAATTCTAGATTGATTGCAATAGATTCGATTTTATTGAGAGTAATGAAAGACAAGGGGCTTAGGTCAAATAAAAATGTAATTTAGTTGATTGCAGTTATTAGTTTAGGGTACACGAGCAAACTAGGAGAAACAGGTGATAAATCGATTTTTCATCAATGTTTTTTTCGCTAAAGGAGTCCATTTATCCAAGAAAACTCCCATAGCCATCCAATTGAAGAACTGTGCGTAGGTTAACTGATATGGAATGAACCTAACGGACACGGTCTGATAGGCTTTCATGCTATAATCCTTGCAATGTGTGAGTCTCCTCTGTTCAAGCTTCTTTGTAAACTCGTTTACCACAGGTTAGACGCACTTCCTAATTCTTGGAAAACAATGAATGTTCAGCCAATTTCAAAGAAACCAGATCCTGGGCACCCTAAGTGAAGGAACCCTTAAAAATATTCATTTGGTTTCAGTTGATGTTATAAAGACTTTTGGCTGGGTTGACATACTGCTATTCTAACTAAGTAAAACATATATTTCGTATGTCTGGCCTTATTGCAACTAGATGTACCAATTCATCTCTCATTTCACTGACAATGGTGTGCCTCAAGGCTCGGTTCTTTCTCCTGCTTTTCTTTAAATCTTTACTAATAGTTTCCTCTCACTTTCAATCCTATTTTCATTTTTTCTGATGATAGTTCCCTCTTGAGCGAAACACTTTAAACCCCCCGGAACACCTCATCATCACCAATGGCGCAATAGCCCAAAACGGGCTCTGGCCTTCTGATCTGCACAAATCCAACAATATCATTTGCAAAAGGAAATATGTCAAACTTTGATGCTCGATGTTGACTTATCTGAATCTCTGTGTTGGAAGTACCACAAAAAGCTCGCCATTATAATTTGACCACAATATGTACACATATTTACCTGTCATACTCGTAGTATAGTACACGCTCAAAAACCACTTTATTTGGCGATTTAATTTTGTAGCGAGCTAGGAGGGATTTCAATCCGATTAAAATTAATAAAAATTACAACGTTTTAATTATTCGTATTCAAATATCGCTCTATAAAGATCTGGCTATAAATTTTGCATTCACAGTAGAAAATTTACTTGGTCCAGAAGCTCTGCAACGCTTACATTCTGCATGGGCTGAAAACAAAACGTTCTAGTATATTTGATGGTGTGAGTAGAATATTCGGGAAGTATGAAGGGGAAAGAGCGGGTGACAAGTATGTAGAGGCTTGAAGAGTATTCTACTTATTTTTATTGGATATTCCATTTTCTCTCTCTTGTTCAATGAGTTCAGGTTGCCAGGATAATTTCCAATTTAACTAAAATTGGCAATTTTAAAGATGCTTACATACATATGTACGTCCATTCCACTAATGATCAAGAAGAAGACAGTTTCGAAATATGTGTACATATAGTTTATGAAATGTTTTCTTGCCATTTTTCAAGTAAAAGAAGTTCATTATTTGCCGTTCAAGAGATTCGTTTTCTTACGCTCATATCGGCTTGACGGTAACATTTTTTGTTTTGTTAATAAATAAAAATCTGTAAAAACCTCGTGGTCACGATAAGGAATACATTTCTTCTTCTGTCGCTACATGAAAACTGTCAGTCCTTTTCATTCAATTTTTTGCAGAGGGCGCTCACGACGGCAAGTGGTAGGATTAATAAATTTTACAGGGTGCTCAATTTTCTATTTGGTATTTCATACAATTAAAACTGAAACGAAATGGTTTTCCTTATTTCTGAAACTGGCCAGTGAAACAGTCAAGTTGGATCATCACGCGAAAGGGGCGGGGCGTAAGCTTCGCCTTAATATTATGAAGTACATGACCTGCATTGAAAATTTTAATTAAAAAAAAAACTCAAAATTGATTACTCCCCGTTCACATCGCTTGAGTTAAATGAAGTAATTTCCCTTTCTTTCAACTACTTTAACTTTGAAACAAAATTAAAACATACCACGAAAACGGAACCTCGTAACTTAAACTATTTTCTAATTATATCCGCGTAATTATCTCAAAATCGTAGTTTCACATGCAATTGCACGCTTTCAATTTCAATTACATTCGAAAAATACCTGGTAAAGTGCTCTGCCAAAGCGAATAAAAAAACAACAAGATAGGTACAAAAGTATAATATAAAATCCACCTTGCTCCGCATTTAATCTGTTTGCTTTCTTTTGGTTCATTCCGAACCGAAATGTAAACTTCTCATTAAACATTTAAATTACGACAGGTGTACAGTTTACCTGCCTGAGGTATTATTTTCACCCCGGTGTCGTCACCAGCGACCGCCACCCAAGTTCTACACGTTATCTGCCACGGTTTCTATAGGCTTAATCAAACCGAAATAAATTCGTGGATCCTTTTTTCCGGTTGACTTTTAAATGAGTTACGAGTTAAGTTCGTTGAAAGTCGGCCCATCATTATCCGCCCGTATGCCAACCCGCACCCTTAGTCCTTCTACGACACGTTACTTGAACGACACACGTTTGACGATGAAACCCCCCAACCCCAAGTCCTACTACAATTAAGGTAAACAGAACAGCCCCCCTGGCAGTATGCGTGCCGGGCTACCATAAAAGGTGTATCACCCCAGCGATGAATAGGTGCAATAAAAATGTGATCCACATTTAACGGGGGAACCCCCAATCTTTAATGTTTGACCATAAAATTACAATGGGCACATTTCTATGAGTGAATAACTGTGTTAACATGAATATATCGTTTCCCATTTGTTTCAAACAAATAAAAATCAGTGCGGCAATGAAATGAAAAAGAAATCGCTTAAGGGGTGGAAGCAAGTCAGTCGTTGTGATCTGACCTTAAAGGTGGCCCATCCGAACTTAAAGCTAGCTGGCACCCTCTTGGGAAATGGTGTAGATCGCGAAACCTCACCCCCGACAATTCGCCCGTCATAAATCTTTTGCAGTCACCTGGAAAATGTGTGGCTGACTAGCTCGACCTCCCCGAGTATGTTTCCTGTCAGGTCTTCGGAACAGGACGATGAGGTCCTTGCTTACCAGTGAAATTAGAGCGGTTCGGATGAAATATGACTAGAAATATGCATACAACTAACCCCACCGCCCACAAACCGCTACACTATAGTAAAATAAAGTCTCGAACTACCCTCCTCCTTCCTACACGCTATTTAGTGATTAATGAGCCGACTGGAATGATATCTGCTCGTATGTGTTTCCGTTTTTCGCCGTCGACTTTTTCAGTAGCCTATGGGGGAAAAAAGCCATCTATGGGAATTTTTTACAAGCTGCATGTTTGTAGGTTATCACTTTATATATTATTAACATTTGGTGTGCGTGTGGCTTTTTATGCGAAACGGAAAACATGCCACACATGTTTCAGGGTGTTATTCATAATTGGCAGTCGTTAAATTAAAACTATGATGAGGAAATGAGATGGAGGCATATGAGTCGGTATTAAGGATCCTTTCTTTGAAGTAAAACATCTGGCACATTAACCTTTCACAGGTACTTCTTTCCTGAACTTTATGTGAACCAATGGTTATGTCGTTAAATCGTGGTGCCGGAACCTATCGCTAGGGAGAGAGAGATAGCGAGAGATAGCAGGAGAGATAGCATACATTTTCACGAATTTCACCATATATCCCTTAGGTCTGATTATAAATAGAATAAATTTTTACTTGTTCGAACTATTTATATGATCACTTAAAACCGTATTCAGGGCTTTCTGCATTTTAACAACTTAGGCGATTTAGAAGAATTGCACACGTTTTCACGAATTTCGTCACATCTCTTAGGTTAGGTATCCAATTGGGAGGCTTATAATGATTTTACGAATTTTGCCATTTCCCTTACGTCTGATTGAATATTGAATAATAGAAAATTTTTTTCAACTGTCATGTCCTCAAGGACAGCGATTAATTAACCGTCTGCGTTTTCGTGTTGGGGTTTCACACCAGAAACTCTACTGCCGCCGGAAACAACTAAGATTTAACAATTACTTCTTCTAATCACTTAAAAGCCGTTTTCAGAGTTTTGCGGTTTTCAACCCATAGGAGAGTGCAAAGTAGCTTGATATGTTTTCACGAATTCCGTCATATATCTTAGGTTTAAATAAGTATCGATTTGGTTTCTACTTCGACTACTTTTTTGTATAATCGCATACAAACTAGAGATGGGTCGTTCACGAGTGAAGTGTTCTAAAAGAAAACACTTCATTGAAGTGAGTGAGTGAAGGAACATACTCCTATCGGTGAACTGCAGTTCCATTGGACACACGACAAAAAACTTTACCAACCTTTTTCTTACTTTACTGAACTCGTGAGTGACTCGGAGTACTTCACTGAATGGAACTGATCTGACCATCTCTAATACAAACTGATTTCAGATTTATTTTGATATGCAACGACTTAGGTGGTGTTAAGGGGTTGTATCTAAGATCTGTTTGGATATCGAATTGGTTTTCTCCTCCTCAGGCTTTCGATATAATCGCCTAAAATAAATTTCAGGATTTTTGGATATTCATTACAGGGGGTGTTACACAATTATCGCCATATCTTTTAGGTCTCATTAGATATAAAATTGGTTTTGACTTCTACGGGGTTTTTATGTAATCGCCCAAAATCTGATTTCAGAATTTTTTTATATTCAGCCTCTAAGAAAATTTTGGAGTAGACAAATTAAAAAAAAATGAACAAGTCTTGCATACAACTAGTTCAAAGGACTTGAAGAGTAACCTATCGACATTTTCATGTAATTTATGAATTAATCCAAAAGAAGCTCGCTTGGTGAAGAAACAATAATTCAAAGTGAATAATTATCCTTACCTGGTGAACAGCATCCATTAATAACCTGACTGCTCACCTGTCCAAGCCAAATTTCACCTTCATTCAATTATTTCGCTATGATTCCTGATCTTAATTGAACTTCTTTTCTCTCTTGTTTCAAGCTCAATAATTTATTGCTTATATTTACGTTCAACTTAATCAAAGGAATAAATTTTCCGGGACGCTCTCTTGTTTGGGCCCCGTTCGAGCATAAGTTAGCCTCGTACAAGGGAAACTTACTGGGCCGAATAAGAAAAAGAAAATTTGACCAAATCGAGCTAACCTTCCAGGTAAATTGTGGTAAATTGACCTTATGGTGACCAGTCATGCTCAACTCGGCCCTCATCAAAGGACTCTTCTACTTTGGAGTTATACCCCAAGGAATTTTTGTCCTGGTTCTGGTATGGGCTCAAGCCTCTACTCGTCGTCGTCGTCTGGAAGAAGTGATAAATTACTCCTCCAGTCCTAGCTAGTCAACTGTCACGTAAAACTGCTTTGATGGATTACCTTTCACCTTCACCTGTCATCGCAAAACCACGAAAAACTATGGTTGCGGCTACCTTGTGCACCGCACACCCATCCAGGTAACATTTGTTTCAATATTCCAAAGACTTCGCGCACCATCGTCACAAAACCTTCCGTTTCCGTCCCGAGTTATCTGAAGGAATAACGTTTTTTGACAAGTGGTGACGTTCCACTTGTCTTCTTCCTTCAGCTTTTGTCTGCAAATCGTTTTACCCTTAAATACGTCCCGATGTGCGATGCAGGTAACGACTGGCGAAGACGAGCACTATAACAGCTTGAACAACACTACGAAGCAGGATGACATCGTCGAAAATGCACCGCCATCCAAGAAAAGTGTAAATTTGATTTAGGGGATTCCCAGGGATTTAGTTTGACATGTGTTTCGGACTGTCATATTTCATTTCGAAAGGATTTCCGGAATATGGAAGAGCAGTACGATGACGACTAGGGGGTTGGGATTTTAATGCTGCATTGCAGCTGGGTCACGTTGGAATTCAACTCGAAAGAAGTTATATTTGGTTTGGATGAAACTTCCGGATCCTTGGAGAACAAGTGGTCAACTCAAGATAAGTGTGGAAATTAAAAGACGGATGAAATGGATCGCTGATAGCTTAAGGAAGACTAGATTAGAGTCTGCAAGGACGGCGAGTGAAGTTCGCACTAAGATGATTAGTATAGAGAAGGCAATTCTAGAAAGAAGGAAAATCCAGGATTATGTACGGTGGAGTGTTGCACCACGCGGGAGTCACACGTGATGAAACTCTTCAATAGAACTACTAGAACATTATTAGATTCGTCCTTATGTTAGACATTAAGAACCATAGCTTGTCCAGCAGTTACTCGATTTAGACCCAGTCCAGTTCGATGTCCTTCTACTTCTACCACTAATCATTCTCCTTGTTTTCAATATGGAGCCATTCTCCAAATTCTGTCCTTCAGAATCCTTAGAAAAAGACACGAAAAACACGGGAAAGAGTGAGAAAATCTTTCTAAATGCTCTTACTACTAATCCTTTCAAGGGGACAGTACCGGAGTATCGAATCCCCTAAGGTGCACTTTTCAGATGATTTGTCCCCAAGCCCGGTACCACATCTGAATCGTGATGTAGATAGCTTTTCCAGTACTTTATGATGCAGAACGCTATGTAGCATGAAAGGGTAAATATCTCTTCCGAAATCCAGCCATAATTGAAAGATCCGACGATGAGATAGGTGGAACATCGATTTGTACGTGGAAGCTAACAAAAATTGGGCAAATGACCTTAAAAACAGACGTTCCAATCGGATAGGTTCTCTAGCTCGAATTTTAGGGGCAGGTAAGGTCACCTTGAAGATATTGCGAAAAAATTAAAAAATTCAGTTCAACATCAAATGAGCAGTCTTAATCGGTACACTCCTTCATACCAGATTTCGATAGTCTCATAACTTAGATTAGATTGAATTTCATCGGAGGCGGAGGGATTCCTTCAAGCACCGTGACCAGTGGTCTATTGAACTATACCTCATAGATCTTTCCCCAGTTTCAATATAGAGGCCCTCACTCAGCTTTATTTCTCTTAGGAATTTATCTAGTTGGTGTAGGCTTATTTTGCAGTACTGGCTTTTCAGTACCATTTCGTATTGTACGGGTCCAGCCACTTTTTTTGTTCGAAGAAATAAAAAGTGAGAATTTACTACAGAACTGAAATATATGTACATAATTAGGAGTTAGTTATTCTTTCCGGTGTCAGTGGAGTGAAACTCCAACACGAAGTCCCCGACTGTGGACTAACCGCTATCCCTGAGGATATGCCAAATTTGGAAAGAAACTTCACTGGAGAAGCCAGTTCATCATAAGATTATGTTGGACTAGGTCCGAAGGAGCTGTTTCGCCATCGGAGGGCATAGACTCTTCAGAAGGTGTATTCTTGCCTACTAACCGAAACACCTTGACAGCTGGTGGGATCGCTGAGGTAAATTCTATATAGCCACATCCCATTCCAAATTTATTACCGAGAAGAATTTAATGGTCAAGAAAAGCGTCCTCTACCTTAGGCTAAAGGCGTGTATTTTGAGAAGCTTTTTTTTCCCTTGATTTTTTCGGCTATTCTCTGGTTGTAACTCTGGATATGGTCAGCGCTTCATGGCTGTGAAATTTAATTTTGGAATGGGATGTGGCTATATAGAATTTACCTCAGCGATCCCACCAGCTGTCAAGGTGTTTCGGTTAGTAGGCAAGAATACACCTTCTGAAGAGTCTATGCCCTCCGATGACGAAACAGCTCCTTTGGACCTAGTCCAACACAATCTTATGATGAACTGGCTTCTCCAGTGAAGTTTCTTTCCAAATTTGTCATATCCTCAGGGATAGCGGTTAGTCCACAGTCGGAGACTTCGTGTTGGAGTTTCACTCCACTGACACCGGAAAGAATAACTAACTCCTAATCATAATAGCTTCTTTGGTAGCTTACCACGAAAAATCTAATAACAACATATATGTACATAATTCGGCGTTGCTAAACCTCTTAGCAATGAATTCTGAAAATCTTAAAACTCTACGATCAACTTCAAGATTTTTAAATCCATCCTTAGTTCTTATCGTATGTCTGTGTGAGTGACATGCTGGTCAGTAGTCATTTGCAAGCAATTCTGGCTAAGTACCTATTCGCAGTACTGCTTTTCAGTACCAGTATGTGTTGAACGGGTTCTTTTTGGATGGAGAAGTGAAGAGGGAAGGCGAATATTGGGATATCGTCTATTTCGCGTCCTCGAAAAAACCAGGATACACCCTCTGAAGAGTCTATTCCATCCGATAACGAAACAGCTCCTTCGGACCTAGTCCAATACAGTCTTATAGAAAACTGGCCTCTACATACAGTGAAGGCTTTCCAATTGTCATGTCCTCTAGGATAGCGAATTATCAACAGTCGGGGATTTCGTGTTGGGGTTTCAATCCACTGACACTGGAAAGCAATAAACTTTGAAAAAATTAAGAGATCCGATATTAATATCGCAAGGCAAGAAAGAAAGGAAAGACTAGATCTAATGAAATTAATAACCACCAGGACAAAACAAAACTTTCTGAACTCATCCCAGCATAACATCAGACCTTCATTGTTCAATTTTTTATCAAGTTCTAAAATTACTGATACAGATGATGTGAAGTATTCCGAGCCATAGTTAAACTCTACAACGACGAAATAAAGCCCACTGAGACCGACTAGTCTGAACGAATTCATACAAAATTTCTCAAAAAAGAAAATTGGACAAGAAAATAATTTGGAAGAAATGACATTCCGCTACAGGACTTTTGATATAATTCTAAATTTCGTCCTTTTGTCGCTTCTCCCCATAGACACGCTCTTGAACACCATCTGACTCTAATCATCCTGCAAAACAGATTTATTCGAAATATATTCAAAATAATGTCGGGCGTTATTTCGTTTCTGTGTCGTCAAGCATTACTCATACCGCTTCCTTCGCATCGATAGAACTAGGGCGATTAACCGGCCTAAAGTTCATTCCGGCGAATATTGAGATTTCGTCTATTTCGCGTCCTCCAAAAACCCAGGACGAGCTCAGCTACGATTGAAATTACTTTCAAAATTATCCGTGATTCGAACCATTTGTTTTCATTAGTACGATAAGAAGGATGCCGTTCGACACGAAAAAGGATCAAAACCGGCAAAATCAATGTTTACGTTCAACGTATAAATCACGACGGAATTTCTCCGTCGGACTACTTATCAGATATTGTCGTGTAATGGGTGATGTCCTTTTACGGGGTTCGTTGGCATTCCGTTCAGGTTGGAAGCGTAACGGAAGTCCTTTTTTTTCCTGGCCGACCCTCACCCCATCTTCTGTGTTCACAATTTTCCTGGAAAATTCACTTTGGATTTATTCGAAGCGATTGACTGGAGGAGTATCATCGACAGAACGAAAGAAAATGAATGGAAAGGGTCAGTAGGACAAATAAAGAATAATGATGACCTGTAAAAGTCGATCGAATTGTTTTCAGCTACGTCCACCCCAGATAAGGACGAAGAAAAAAGGATATCGCCTGAATGAAGATAAATTCACTCACGTTTTATCTCTACCGGCGAATCGATGCGATTAGATTCCAAAGAAAGATTCCGATGATTCTCTAAGACGATTTTTTTTCATCCTGGGCCGTATCCTGTTTGCCAGGACTCGACTAAAATACAATAAAACTTTTTTAATTTTACGAAATGATTTCTTTGTTTTTCCTTTTTCAGACATTTTCTAACGTGATTTCTTTGCTGATCCTACGATCGAACGGGGCACGAAAAAACAGACTCTCTTTAAGAAAAGAAAAAGGATCCTTGAAGTGAGTAAAAAAATTAAGGAGAATTTCTAACAGGAGTGGAAAAACTTTTATTTTTCACCATTCTACGAAATTTTTTTCCGCCGAAAATTGTCACCACCTTTAATAGGGATGAAGGATAAGGGACACGATTTAGTACGGACGTAGGGAGGGTTACCTGATAATGCCGCAAGTAAATTCATTTTCAATGTAATTAAGATTAAAATTTATTGGAAAAGTTTTCAAGAGTTTTATTGATTACGGCAAACGTGAAGCGACAGATTGAGATCGAGTTACACCAACGTCGATGAAGAAGGGAGTCGTTTCAATTTAGGGGTAGTGTTTTAAATTGTTGTGAATCATGTGATTTAAGAAGGAAGCGTGGTTTCGTTTTGCTACTGCCTGCGAGAGGACTGAAGAGTCAGTCTTTTTGGTATTTTATTTTACAAATGAGGACAATGTTTGTCAATTGAATTAACTTTTCAGGGGGTGGTTCGGTTCGGGGTATGAAATTTAAAAAAAAAATTAGCTAACCTTGTTTTGTTTTTTTGCAGGTCACTGGATGCAAGATGTGTAAATCCAAATCTGTAAGAAGGACAAAAAAATAATGTTACTTAAAAAACTCTTATGATTTTATATGTACTGAGAAAATTGATATATAATCGTAATCACACTCCCTCCGAGACTAAGTGAGAGACATGGCGCTCGTCTCACCTCGGATAAAGGAGGTACTAGCTTCTACCACCGATAAATTACTACTCAAACGTCCATAAATCAAACTAACAATTATTTCCATTCTTCTCCTGGCTTACTTCGTTGGTTCAAATCCGGTTCGACGGGCTTAAAATTTTTCGGTTACTTTTCCAACAAAAAACAACTCAATAGCTTATTGCTTTTTACTTAACTATGGGGTGGCACTTTTTTATTTATTTGACCATGGGGAAACGGTTGCAAGAACTTCGAATTACCAGAATTTACTTCACACTCACATAATTCCATGGCAAAAACTTACCGAAAGCAAAACTGATTGAAATCAATATTGATTTCAATTTTAAATTATAACCATTTGGTCACAAATTGGTTGCAAATAAAAATAGCCACAACAATATTTACCTTTATATTTTCGCCTTGGCTGATTCATTGTATTACTCAAATGATTGATTGTGATTTTTTTGAAATGAGGTGGTCGCTATTTGGTCATTTCATCATGTGCATACGCGCTAGTGTGCATCGCGCAATGCACATCAAGGCACATGTGGAAACGCGGCATAAGATCTTCATTATATTTCTCAAACTTGAGTAGTTTTCTTAATGATCTTAGTTACACGATGGTCGCTATTCGGTCACAAATTAAAAATAACATTTTTCATTCGGACGCATGTGTCTACTCTCATCAAGACAGTGGGCTGGTCACGTAGAGCGAATGACATAAGAATACCCAAAAGTGTACATAAGGGACAGATGGAGGGAAAGAGGCCAGCCGAACAACCAAGAAAACGCTGAGAGGATGGAATTGACGGCACACGGTCATTGGATCGTTAAAATACAGACTGCCAAGGCCTGACTTGTAGCCCCACTGATGAACTCCACAAATCGACTTGAAGGTATCATTATACCAAAACTGTGAGATGAATTATGTTTGAATCAATTCCTGAAAGTCACCAGTTGGTCGGAAAATGGTCGCAATTCAAAACTCCATACAATTCACTATAGCTCACAGTACCAAAAACCAACCAGTTATTGGATAGTTGATAATGTATGTCGTGATTCGGGAATATGACCAAGTAGTCGTAAGAGGTCACTGGTTGGTCGCAACTCAGTTTTCCTTAAATAACATAGTGACAAACACAGTAATTATAATCCTATGCATAGACTCGAATTATTATCATACATATTTAAGCGTGCCCGGTGTTCTGACTCACCCTATTTGAAATTGTATGAAATTCTCGAAGTCATAGGGAATAATTTGAAATTTGTGTATCAAATTCATTAACCGTTTTGATTTCCGCGCTTATAATTCATGGCAAAATTCCGATCAAATCTATCAACCGAAAAATGCTCTTTATATTCAAACTAACTTTAATATGATTGCGGACCTTAAATCATCCTAAAACCGCACTGTAAGCGGTCGGTACGAAGAGCGGTAGTGAAGCTCCACGGAAACCAAGTATCCCGAGGATATAGTATTATTCTATTTGAAATTTACCGCCCTTGATTTGCATATCATCGGATATTCCCATAACCTTACATTCTATTGAGAAATATATTCGCACACCCCACCACGACCAACCCTCCCCACCATGTGAAGGACGATTTGGGCACTAAATACGCTCCCGTCGACATACACACAGGGCGTGCAATAGTACAACCGAAAATTCATATTGTAGATGGAATTTATTTGAAAAGGAATCCCACAGAATCACGTATCTGACGTTGGTGGTTTCGGGGGATGAATAATATTTAGTATAGTTGTTAGCCCCTATCCAGAACATCCGACTACAAATCACCGAAGCCCCAATGTGAATTCTATCCCGGGCGTTCAGAGATTGTATACGAGGGTATTTTGTATGGTTATTACCGCCTAATTTCAAATTCCGTACCCGTTTTCTGGGCAATTCTGTCCGGGGCTACTACTACTCGAAAAACACCCTCTCTACCACCTTCTAATTTATTTATACATCGCGCGTTGATTTAGCGCATACGTGCAATATGCGTACAATTACCGCAATCGAACGCTTTCGAAAAACATCGAATATCGATATCAATTTTGCAATAAATCGAAGATCGGTGCGTGGTTCAGTTGTTCCTTGCATTTTCCAACAAGGGCAGGAACTCTCTGAACCGGAGGGTAGTTGAATCGAAAGTGGACGGGGTCAGACGTACGAAGACTTGCATTTTAACGCCCAATTATTTATCGTACGTGTTTATGTTTTCGTTTCAAAAACGATATTGATGTGCAGCCGAAGGGGGTTAAAAACAAGCCTTATTCCTAGGGGTCGATTCAACCCTCGAAGGACTACGGTCGTACCTTTTGGTTTGCTCTCGATTAAATACCGGGAAAAAATTCCTCGAATTTATTACACATGTTCACCCAAAATTTATGCGCTCTATTGAAATTATGTATTTTTCATGTTTCCAATAAATGGAAAGGGATGATTGTGGTGTTGCGAGGGGGGTTCGGACAACCTTTGCTCATTTGTATAATTAGTAAAGCATTGACGCTAAATCTGTTCGGATAGATAATTTTAATTCATTTATGCGGATGATTGGGGGAGGAGGTTGCGAGCCTTTGTGTGAATCGACAGAAAACCTGATTGGTTGTGGAATAATTGCTTTTAGGTCTTAGTGGGGCAATTATCATTACGGAGTAGGGGTGGCAATAAATTCAAATATTTCGTTTCGTTTCATTTCGTAACTAATAAATCGTAGAACGGTATTTAATTTACCAAATCAAATTTGCAAAATTTCACGGTTTATTTAAGCTACAAACGGATTGGTCGAATGACCATTTGGTCATTGCCAGGACATGGTCTTTTTTGGATCGAAATTGTTTGTTCGACTCAACTATTACTTATATAAGGTGTGATTTTTTTTAGATTTATCCGGCTTTGTTACCGTTTGGTCGCAAAAAAGCAGCAATAGATAGTTACGTCTATCTGAACTTGGACAACTTCCAATTCCTAAAAAATAATCCTGAATTCTATGCAAGACAAAACTCGATTTCAGCCCAAAACCAAATGGTCACAGAATAGTCGTAAGTGAACACCATACAATCTACAAGTTAAACTATTGTCGGTGATTCTAGATATAACCAAGTGGTTGTTAATAGTTGTAAATCGGTTGTATTTAATTGCGTCGGACTTTAACCGAGTTCCATGGCAAAAATACCAAAAAAATCTTGCGGGCTTCATTAGACCTGATGAAATTCATTGAGACTGAAACCACATTCGATTAGGAAGACAACCATCTTATTCGTCTTTCTCTCCGAAATATCCCAAAGGTATGGCGGCTTGGCAATCAACCGGCATGTTGAAAAATCAACCACGATAATACTCCGAAATATTTCGTACGCGTTTTGAGAAGGTTGAGGCAGAGGTTATGCAATTCTGCAGAGAATCAGTTCGCTATGTTAGAAGAAAACTACCCTTGGCATTGCTTGTTAGACAAACGGCACAAGGGCATCTCCTCTGGACATAGAATCACAATGAAATGCTTCGTTGTCTGGAGTTCCAGCAGGACTGCCGTACATGCTTTAATCAAACAAAACTCGCACTCTGAAATGAAATGTAATTTCATTTAATCTAGTTCCCCTGAAGCTAAACGCTTTCCATCAGTCACTTTGATTGAAGTTGCTCCTGCATTGCTACTTCATGGCCTCACGAAACAGTTCTGAAATATCACCTCCACCACCAGCCTGTATATAGCAGAAGGGCTTCTGCATCACACATCGGAAGCTAGGAAGCAATACGGGTAGAGTGTTATGCTTATGGGCCTTGACTATATATGTACCATAAATCCCTTGGAGACATATTTCCTTAACAAGAAAAAGGTCGCACATGGATGTTTTCTCGACAGCTCAAGTTTTGCCCAGCTTTTCCAGCCTTTTATCTGGGTTATTGCAGTTCGTGTATCAGCCTCGAAAATAAACCGATTTTAAGGGTAGTTTGTCGGAAGAAGCTGGCGGAACATAAAATGCATGATTCAATCAATTTAAGTGCACATAATCTTTTTGGAACTTTCTCTCTTATGACCAGTTTGTTACCACTCTGCGACCAGTTTGGTCAAAATGAAACACTTGAAGGTCTTAAAAAATCTCTTGGTTATTGATTTGCAAGTTGGGATAGTTGATTTTTAGCCCTTTTTAAAACAATGCGGAGAAACAATTTTGGTTCACACTCATTTGTCTAAAAAACTGACGGTTAACTAATAGTTTTTTCTTGTGCCATTGAATCCTATTTTGTCAGCACAAGATTCTATAGACCATACTACCTCGTGTAGGGCTGTGCCTACAGATTCCCCTCCCAAGTAAGCATGTAAGCATGCTGTGCACCTGCCAAAAATCCTGTTCCCACAAATACTCCGAATGTAGGTTTCCAGAAGCCTCTCCAGTATTTTGGGCATTGAGGACGAAAGACTGATGGGTCGAAAATCATTGGTTGTCGCGTGACTGGATTTTACCCACTTAAAGTAACTCCACCAACGGGTAGCTCCTATAAAAGTACTCACCCAGCTACGAATTGTCACAGGCTCTCCTACAACACGATCGGACTGACGCCATCTGGTCCTGGTGCTTTGAACGATTCAAAATTGCCTATACCCCAACTGATCCGTTCCTCACTCAGTAGTTCCAACATCCCTAGAGGAGCAGTCCTATGAGTTCCAAGTATGTGGTACTGGTACATGTACTCACACTGAAGTCCGAATTCAGTTTGGCGGTATTTATTCTGGTGTTTAACGGAGCTCAATCTCTGTACAATTAAAATTTTCACCAGTACTGAAAAAATGTTATACAGGGACTGGCGATCCCACTGAATGTTGATCGCGGATTTGGTTTTGCATGCAACCCTACGAGATCTGAAGAGTATGAAGCAGTAGATTGTGGCATCCATGTGATTTTTCAAGACGGTTCTTGGTACAATTTTCGAAAAATCACAAAGAAAGACCGTTGAGAATGGTGGCGAAAATAGTGGGAATCTGTTAGGAAACTTTTTGATGGTGCAAAGCCGGACTGAAACTGCACTCGGAGAGAAGTGCAAAAGGCAGAAGTTGAAATTTTCAGAAGTATTTCTTCGTTGCAATCAGCGTCTCAAAGGCTGTGCGCGAAGAAGACTTAGACGATCTAGTGATACAGAAAACTGTAGTTCAACCGACTGAACTGTACAGAGTGATCTGGCAATTCATACCAGTCCTTATTGTATCAGACGATACCCGTCCTTTAAGCATTGTGGCCGAACGACTTTGCGAGGAAGCACGACGACGTACAGGAAATGAAGCAAGGAGTCAGCAGCACTACGGAAGTTGGGGCGAGCCAGTTCAGTGTGTAGTTCGTGGAGGAATCGCGCAAAGTCGAGCACGTAGTGCGTGGGTTATACTGAGCTGGGGCAAGTGTATTCAGCTGGAGCTAGAATGGAGCCAGAACTAGATTTCTCGTCAAGGGGGTCAATTCTGGTTCCGTGAAATGATAAAATGATAAAATGATAAAATGAAAGAATTATTTTCATTTTCGATTCTTGTTCTTATTGTGAAAACATTTGCTGAATCAAATGCTGAATAACAATTTGCATTTGCTAGTGCTAACTTTTTTGTGAAATGAAAACAGTTTGACAGTTTTTTTCGTTTTTTCATTGTACTAGAATCTTTTCACACGGGTTTTCACGGAACTAGAATTGACCGCCATTACACTTAAAAAATGTATCATAAATTGATGTCACGTTGGAGAGCTCATACCTTCCGCAAATTTGATCAAACTCCAGACCTAGCCAAAAGTTCTGCACACAATTTCGACCCATAAAACAACTAGACATTTGTGTTTTTTTTTCAATCACACTAACTACCCCTAAATTCAATATCGAGCCACCCGAACACACCAATGATAAATTCACCAATTTGAAAAGTCATAGGGCATAATTTAAAGTGCCAAAAGAAAAAAATGGCAGAACAACAACATAGTAACGAAAAATCGAGTAATGGAAAAGAAAAGGACCCTTTGGAAAATTGATATTCCTTCGGAAAAGAAAAAAAAACAGAACAGTGTGATGAAAAGCTTGTAGTCCGTAAACATATACAGAAAATGTAGTGCGTCCTTCTAGTTTGCTTCGGGGGGGTTGATTCAGAGAAGGCTCACAAATTTCATTTTATTTTTTTATTTTCCCGGGAGTAGTTTTTTCACTTCTATTTGTCGCCTGTCATTGGACCCAGTGACTAATGCGTTAATCCACAGATTTGCTCGAATGTGTGTCGGCCGAATTAGGGGATGATATTAGTATTGTGAGGCCCTGTGGATATCGGACGGACGCGAGGGGCCACCAACAAACGATGACTGGGCTAATTGAGTTTGCATAAGTCAATCTGTATGGAGATTATCTTGAGATATAGACCCCTTCGAACAATATTGAACTTAAGGAGCACACGACTCGTAGTTCTTTAGCCCCCCCCCCCCATCCAACCGACGGGGTCTTTCGAGAAAAGTGGATTCAATATTAGACAAGGATCCATTTCATAAATTAGGCCTCTTGGGACAATAGTGTTAGCTTAGATGATTGTTTTCTTTTTTTTTGTGCTTTCCGGGTTGTAGCCTCTATTTTGGCAGGAGGAGTGACTGACTGTAGGAGTTAGAAGGATGCGAACTGATGCTAAAGAAATATTGACTCGGTGTATTGAAGGAAAGTTTATCGTGCAACTAGGGAATGGGAAACGATAGAGTTGGTGATGATACGGCAAATTGGATATTTCAGAAATAACAAATAAGATTTTAGCCATCCCCATTGACTGTTGGCCATTTGGTGCCCGGGAAGAGTGGGATTATACTTGGAAGTATTTAAAAAAAAAATTGATAATAGTTTGGAAGTAACTTCCCATTGTTTATCTCTAAGAACATAAGTGTTGTGGTCTGAATAATGTGCAATACTTTATAGTCTATCGAACTCAACTCATAATATTTTTAAATACTGGTCTTTCAGTACTGAAAACTAAGTCTTCTGTCCTGCCGGCCGATCTGGTAATGATCAGTACACTAATTAACATACGAAGGGAATTCCTATCTTCGAGTATGTAGGGTCAGCTAGAGCTGCTTGTTCACGAGACACGATGTGAGGTCCGACCCTGGGGAATAAATACCGATTTTCTGTAGGTACTGAATATATTGTTGGAAAGAACCAAAACATTAATTTTTTAAATTTTTTATCAGTAATCGGAATTGAATTAGTAAGTCTTGTGGGGAGTTCGAAAACAGTTCAGCATTTCAGTACTGAAAAAAAACATTACTTAAGAAATACTTGTTAATCGTAGCCATAACTAATGGAGATCGCAAAGCGCCGTTTCTGTATAAAGCATTTTGATGCAAAATTGAACATTTTTGTATGGAGCGAATAGTAGGGAAGTTTTTAAAGGTTGGGCTTTTTTTCTTTGCAATACCGGAGTATAACATACATGTGAGTAAGATGCTGATAGTAGCATAGTGAATATCGCCGGTCCTTTGCGAGAAAACCTCCGGCTTCAAAAAAGTCGCTATGATCCTAGCAAATCCAAAAAATCTTATGAACCACCCATCGAATCACAAAGGTATGACATCGTCTCACATAAGTTTGTTTATATATATTTATATACAAATAAACTACGCAAACTGCAGTGTGTTGGTCATGTACAGCGAATGGAAGAGAGAAGAATCTACAACCGTGCTCTTACAGGCAAATCGAATCGCAACAGATCAGTAGGCAAACCACGCAAGCGATAGGAAGAATACAGCAAAGCTATCTAAAAAAACATAACGCAGTCACGATCGGCTGCAAGCCAATCGTATGATACTCTAGATGAAATACTGAACTCCGATTTATATTTAAGTTGGAAATATATCAAAAGAATGAGGAGAGCACAAGCAATTATTACATGACCTTTTACTTACAGGTAAAAATGATTGTATAGTGGCTACTCGATTTTTTTAATAATATTGAGTTCCATAAAGTAAGTAAAAGGACATTTTACAGAATTTTTGTATGGCAACTACATGAAAGACTTATAAGATATTTTTCATATTAATAGTTTCAGCTGCGACTATTATAAAACTAATGTGTATAAAATTTCAAAGTCGTAACTTAAAGCGTTCTAAAGTTATCGTTCAATATTGGTAAAAATGTTTATTAAGGACTTTTGTATGACAGCTACCCGAAGGAGTCAACAGATGGCGCTAATTAATGAACTCCGTTTTGGTTTTGGTATAAAACTAATTCCTGTAAAATTTTAAATTCCTGCTTTAACTCGTTCTGGAGTTATAGTGGATTCAGTAGCAAGCATACATTTTTGAAGGACTTTTCTGGGCTGCTACACGAAGGACTCATCCGATTTGCATGATATTCGGAACTTTCGATTCAAACATTGTAAACCTTAAGTATGCAAAATTTCAAGTTTCTAACTTGAAGCATTCGAGCAATAATTGTGAAAACGTGTTTTAAGGACTCTTGTATGGGAGGTACCCGAAGGAGTGGAAGGATATCGCCCATTAACGAACTTAGCCTTACTTTTTCTATTTTACAAGTTGTGACAAAATTTCAACTTTCTAGGTCAACGCGTTCTTGAGTTATCGTGCTAACGGACGGACGGACGGACGGACAGCAAACGGATTTGGGGGTTTTGGCCAAAAATAAACACAAAATAATATATAACTTTTTTTCGTCCGAGGCTCGGTTCTATGCGTTACAAACTTTTCGGGCTGGATTAAACTTATAATACTCTATATGTTCATCTAGAGTATAATTAGCCTACTGAATATCCTGGACGAATAAATCCCATGGGTGTGCTGAAAAGGTGTACACGCATGGTAGTTTTTTGGATATGGCCATGGGTATACACTACGGCAGTTCTTCAACTACTGGCATTAACACCCATGGATATAGCACAGGTGTTTCACGAAACACTCATGAGTGTTTCATAGAACACCACGGGAGTGGTTTTTGACATCCATGGGTTTTTCTTGAAGCACCCATGGGTGTTCTTGTCAACATCCATAAAAAATGGTTGTACTACCATGGGTGGTAGCAAATACCTCTGAAATTGGTTCGATCAGGGTATAGTTAGACTCGTAGAGAAGATAAAGAACCTCCTCCTACTTATTATCCATGCAGATTAATTATCGTCTATGGTGCTATAGCCTAGTGGACTTTGGCCACTTTCATGATATTTCTCCGATCAACTCATTACGGTTGTATGTTTATCCGACCCGAGTTTTTCTCACGAAGTTGCTCAACGTCGTTTTTTCTGGATTAGTCCTATAATAAAAACCACGCTTAAGAGAGGGTACGAAAGGATTGGATTCGGATTCTTGGTTGGTTATTGTTGGAAAGTACGGAAAAGCAAGAAACCCCATATCACGATATTTTCTTTTTTAAGGATACCGAACCAGACTTAAAAGGTGTAAGCCTTTAATACACTGTAGTGCACAGTCCAGTCAGCTTAGGGATGAAAGGTCAGAAACCGTGCTGGTATGGCAGTGTACTAATAGTACTTCGTTTACAACGCTTACACCAGACTACCGAAGGTTTTACAGAAGTCTTTACCAAAAAGGCTAATTGATTTAGCATTTTGGTCCAAAAGAGAATTCTCGTCATACAGAGAGTGTACTCCCCTTTTTGAGCAAAAGCAGCCTATTACAGCGGGTGTAGGTATATGTCAACCAGCCAGTCACCAAAAAATTACGTTCAAAAACTTCAAGGTACACCTCGGGTGAGATGGAATCAGACAGTGACCTATTTGGAATGAAGTGCTGGGCTGCTCCCTCTCAATTTATTTAAAACGGAAAATCTTGTTGGTGTTGTATAACATTCTTGTTACAGGTGAGCCATCTTATTCAAGAGAATACTTAATACCTTTAAATTCGAAAAGACATCAAAGGCTTCTCGCTCCTCGATATTCGAGGTCAGTTGGTGAGAACTCCTACCTTGTTCAGTCGATTAGGCTGTGGAATAATCTTCCTGTGAATGTTCAGCGCGTGGGCAGTTCTGGTGCTTTCAGGAATCTATTATACAATTCTTATAATAATTAATTATAGTTGTTTGGCTCTGTATTATTATTACATATCCAGTTTATCAAGTTCATTTTTTTTTATTTTTCTCTCTCTTATTGTAATTTTTCTTTACTACTATTTCCTTATTTTTAACTATATTTTCTTTTCTTTCTTCTTGCATTGATTTTTATAACTTCGTACTATTTTTGTTGAACTCTTGTTAAATTTATATAAGATATAAATCTTATAGTACTATTTGTATATAAATAAACTTAAACAATAAACTTAAACTAGTTGGAACTACAGAGCCATAAAAGATAAGGGTGTCGAAAAAAACAGACGTTGTAAGGATTAGAAAGCAATCCCAATACGTCTTCAAGAGCACTTTACCTTTAATTGACCAAATGATTTGATTTGCTATTAAGACAAGTAATTGTACTTTTCGGAATACTTCAGTCATCCTTCACGACGAACATTACAAGTACACTTGTTGACTGTTTCCTAAACGACTCCTTCAGAACATCTCCGGAATATTCTGAACGATAAAAGGACATCCCATTCTTCGTTACAACGGCATCGTTTCATTGTAAAAAGCACGTAACTATGGGAACGATCCTTACGAGATTATATTTTGCAAAGGTGTTATTAATTCGTAACTGATAGCCCTTTTTGTCCTTCCATACGTCAAGAACTTACATGTTCTTGACATTCGTCCTGCAACGTCTCAACAATATTGTTTATTATTAAAGAAAGAACTGAATCAGGACGAGTAGAGAGCACCGAAAGACTTGGATACAGGACCTTGAAAAGAAGCGCCGTAGAATGCCTGCAAGGTTCAAATGAGACACCTGTTATGAAAAACAAAGCGCTCGAGAAAAAAAGGACATAGAACACGTCGCGACGTAGCTGAATCTCATCAGGTAAATCTACCCAAACGCTAGCAACAGGACAAAGCTATATTTAGGCCCGAGGAGAAAAGCCGACTCGGTACGACTTTGATATTAAATTGGGATTGGTTAACATTTTTACCTATTATCGAGGTCTGGTTACTCCTGTTCTTCTTCTAAGGATACAGAACAATAAAGCATACATTGTTGACGCACTGTAAGGTGGAAAAAAAGGATACTAAAAACTCTCAAGAGTGCTCTGCTCCTTTTTGACATGTACACACATCTATAAAATGTAAAAACGTGCGGCACTCTTGGGCCACGACCACTCTTATCCTTTTCACATAGAGAAAATTGCCGAGTTTAAAACAAAACAAACTCCTCGATAGAAAGGAGTCACAGTCGAAAGAATAATGCCAGGATTCGTCTTAGCCAGTGACGTCCTCGAAAAAGAAATTCCCTATGTATACGAAAGAGACGTGATCGAATTTTCAATTGGCATCAAATGTTGTTTGTCATTGTCACTCGTCCGTTAAAAAGGACTCTTTTCATTTCGAGCGTCGTTGTCCTTTGCTCCGACCTAGGAGGTCCTTTTTTTCTTCTGTCTTATTCCTTTTTTTAGATTTGACATAAATATATCCACAACATGCAAGGCTGATGAAAAAGGGAACTGAGTGGAGGAGCCAGTCGTTTGTTGTGGTACAGAATGGGGATCACGGTAGTCGTGTGAGGGACTAAAAGTGGCAAAAGGAAGCCTTTCAGCATTGATCAAATTATTTCGAATCCTCCAGAGACATCACATACCGCCAGGATTCTGTTTTACTTTACCGGGACGAGAGGAGGACAATGTTGTCGTTGAAACAAAACAGAGTACATCCCGAAAGATGTTGTCCCTCATTCCCCGTGCAAGAAGAGCCTGCCAGGATACTCTTCGGTTGGCACATAGAACTTCTGTGAAACAAGAAAAAAACGTTTTTTTTTTCAGGACATAAAATAAAGGACTTCATCGCCTCTACGTAATTTTATTGATGGCTTTTTTATGTATATGAGTGGGAGGAAGTGTGAAAGGACGTCAATCTCTTGGCGAAAAAAAGAACGTCTTCCAACATATCTTAAATGCATACCACATGGCAAAGTGGCAGAAAATGTGTCCTTTTAGTCCCTCTCCGGGCGTATCGTTCAGTACGGAGCCGTTCGAAGATGATGACCTAGCCGAAAATGGCGCCCGTTTATTTTGATCCTGTTTCCGCCAATACTTTCCCCGTTCAGCTCGAATTTCGCCAGGACATGTATACTTTAAGGATCAACAAGCTGAACGAACAGGCAATGGAACAAATGCTGTATGAACCGATGAAAATTTCAATAGGACCGGAAAACTGTGTGAATTAAGGAGAAAATAAAATGGTGAATAGAACGAAGAACAAATCAATTCCTGAATTATTCATGTGTCTTGTAGTGGTCCTGGTTGTAACTTTTTTCGAGACAGTCCGAAAAGATGAAGAATTTTTGGAAAAAGATTTATTCCATTTCGCCAGGCATAGAAAGATTTCCGAGAATTTAATGTCGGTCTCAATGAGAATGCTGATGAGTCGAGAAGTTTGAGGAATAAATTTAAATGTGAATAGATGTGTCAAATTAGTTCGGGTTTTTTTGGAATTTTACTTTATTGGCAGAGCAATAGGAAATTTCCAGGATTTGGCGCAATCGGTACCATTCAAAAGTAATCATGCATTGAGTAGAATTTTAACATAGGTTTGCGCCAACATTAGTCTTAGCGCATACACCGGCGAGCATGTTGGCGAGCCTCACTTGCTTATTGGATTCCGCCATGGAAACAACTTGTGCTTGTTTGGTTTTATTTCTACTCGCACACATGATATGCCTTGTTGTTAATTTTTTTTAATTGCACAGTGCTTGTACATATTAGTGCTGCGACATCGACCTCAAAACATCGATGTTATATTACATCGATGTTTGAAATAAACGACATCGATGTCGATAAAACATCGGTGAAAAACATCGATGTTTCTCAACATCGATGTTTTTAGAATTTTATGTGAGACATTATTATTAAGTTCAGTAGAGCCTATAGAAGCCTTACTGCTTCTCGAACCACGACCTGAGAGGTCGTTTGTTCCTGGCTCTAAACTACTCCCTAGGGCACTCAGGGGAGTCTTCGACAGGTCTTCATAGGTGAGGGTGAATCCACCGAGAATCTGCATCCTTGATCTGGCCACTGCATCACAATCACACAGAATGTTTGCCGTAGTTTCAGATGTGATATCACAGAATGGACATGCATCTAGTGATACCTCACCGATGATCTTATGATGATAATTAAGGAAATAATGTCCTGAAAAATATCCCATTATAACCCGTGCGTTATACCTACTTAAGGAAAGGAATTCCGAAGCTCTCCTAATTGAGAAGGTTAGGCATTTGTTTGACTGTATAAGTCCTGAAAGGGAGTTTCAATAATCCTCCCCCTGAAGATTTACCCACTTTATAATGCCATCCTTAATGAAGCCTTTACCTACTCCACAGAATGGTTCCGGGCCTATCGATGGCGAGTTGGCTCCCCACTTGGCTAGCTGGTCAGCCGATTCGTTACCCGGAATACCCTCATGTCCTGGCACCCACATCAGGGTTAGACTTTTATGATGTGCCAGCTCTTTAAGAAGAGTATGACAGTCCCACACAAGCTTAGAGCGGAAACAATAAAATTTCAGCGCTAGTAGTGCCGCCTGGCTGTCAGATAAAATAATAACTGTAGCGCCTTTTGGTTTATTCTGTAGAAGTTTACCTGCGCACAGCTCTATGGTATGTACCTCAGCTTGAAATACAGTGGCTGTTTGTCCCATTGCCATCCATATTTTACAATTGGGTCCAAATACGCCCGCTCAAGTTCCACTATTGGTCTTAGAGCCGTCCTTGTACCAGACTGAAGCACCTTCCGCAAAAGCTAGTAGAACAGATTGCCGTGATACACGATCTCCCAGAGTCACAATATATGGTCTCTCAAAATCATATTTTATACCTTTGGCATGTTATCGGTTACTGAGTCGGTCAGGTCCTTCTGATCAAATTCCTGTAGAATTTTAAAGTGACCGACAAGGTCTCCTGCTTTGAACTTATTGTACTGCTGTAGCCTTATGGCCTCTCTCAGAGCCTTCTTCTTTATCTCTAAGTGTAATGGGGCCAAGTTTGTCATGGCTTCCAGTGCAGCAGTGGGTCATGATTTAAGTCTCCCAGTAATGCTAAGAACAACAAATTCTACTTTTCTAATGTAAGGAAAATCCAATAAATTTTCGACACACATCTATGTAGGTATCACAGTACGTAATAAAAGGATATCATCTACGTAGCCAAACAAATGCAAGAAGCAAGAAAATTTTAAAGCATCAAGTCTAATAAAATTGATTGCGACACATACGAATTTCATCACATGTATTTTCAGAAACTTTGTCTGCTGAATAGTTTCGTTTCATTTGGTCCCATCGATATTTTACCACTTTCTTTTACCTTTTTCTTACAAAGTCCGATGCTTTTATAAAACCTCGGTAGAATTTATGCTACGAGATTGGTGTGAGAAGCAAAAAAAAAAATTTTCGATGTGCCTGAAACATCGATGTCGATGTTTTTAAGAAACATCGATGTTTGAAAAACATCGAAGTAAAAACATCGATGTTAAAAGTACCCGATGTTTTTGAAAAACATCGATGTTTTAGAAACATCGATGTCGATGTCGCAGCACTAGTACATATATCTCGTATTTTACTCGCCATGTTTCAGGCTTACTCTACCCAAAACTCCGATTCTATAAATCGTGACATTATTCCGATTTGACGTCTTCCAACGACTGCCGTTGAACAACTGAGCACTGAAGTTTGCGCAAACATCACCATACACGTGAGAACATACGCCAACGCCAACATGTTGGCGCTGAAAAATCAAAATATTTTGATTTTTGCGGGACATGTTTGTGCAAACGACCAACAATGCCATACACGAGCGATTTGGCTTGCGCAAACCCATGTTAGCGCCAACATGCTCGCCTGCATGTGGGCCACTTAAGACATGAGTGCCGCTACGTTAAGGTTGTGCTTCCATCCTAGTCCACGTAAAACCCAAACTGCACACATTAAAATAAAGCTGCGAGTTAGTACCCTGTCTCGTTACAAATCAATCATTAGCCTTCCCTAATACGATTTGGCTAATAGAGTTTTCTAATTTTATGATTCCATCATGAAAGTCTCGATGGTTCTAATTCAACTACATAAGTACATATATCACCTACCATATAAATGTCGTTAAAAAAAATTGTCGTTTACTCTGAGACCTGTAGCTCAGTTCTATAACTTATGAATTAGGAATGAGAAATTTCTCACCAAAAAGTCAAAATGAGGACGAATTGATACAATTTTCTCTCTGTATTCTCACCAGCAGAAATTTGATAAGAGAAACGTGTAGAAATTAATTTATCGGAATTTTTCTTTTGTTGTAGGACCTCTGTGAACTTAGCACCCCACTTTAACCAAATTGAATAAAAAAATTGTTTTCGGGTGGAGCTTTGTTTGTACTTGATTGTACCGAAAAAAAATTCGTTTGTACCTCCAAGGGAACGGAGAAAAAAATGCTCCGTGTGAACTTAGCACCCGACTTGCACTAAATTAACTGAAATTTTTTATTCAGATAGTACCCCTTCTGTAAATGATTGTTCCGAAAAAAAAAAAGTACGGCAAACTATTGTAAATTGGTTCTATTTGATTGTACCTTCAATCGATTTTAAAATACTTTAAAATTTACATCAAAAACTAGCTATCAAAACCAACCAATCCTTCACACAAAGAGTAAAATAATTAGAACGACAACACTTTATAAATCGATGACCGGAGTATGATCGATTTTCAAAATTCAAAAAAACCAAAGATGCAAATATATGCTATAGATACCGTTATTGATTGTACCTCCAAGAAATTTTAGGAAATATTAATTTTTCTATCGAAACATAACAATATAAATCAGCCAATAACTCACACTCAGAGAAAAATAATTCTAAAGACGATCACACAACGACAACACATTATAGTTAAACAGTTTTAAACAGTTGGAGGAACAGTGCAGAGCTGTAATTTCGTTTTCGCGCTTTTCATTTTGTCTGCTGGAAAGAAAAACTGCAAACTGACTAACCATCCGCTTATTTTTCAAGTAACTTATGGCTCAACATTCATAATATTAACAAATATCACGGAGAACGTGAGGCGGCTCTTTTGTTTCGTTAAGGTATGGGAGTGGAAAAGATGGCTCCCATAAATTAATTATTAATTTTTTTTAAAAAAAATCCAACAACTCCCAATTTAAGACGTTGAGTTTGTTTTACTTCAAAGTTAAAATTTTTTTACCAGAGTGTCCCCAATCGAGATCTGGACCGAAGTTAAGCTATCAGCTGCCTTTTAAGGAATTCGTTTAATAAATTAATAGTTTCTCAAACTGTATCTGTTTCTCAAACTGAAAGTATTTCTCAATTTCCGTGATGGTGCTGGGCTTTTACGGAAAAATTGAACTCAACATTGAACTCAACGAGACTAGAAAACAAATTGATGGATCCATAGGGGCAAATAGTAGGCCGATAGGTGGGCTGGGGTACTGTGTGTCTCAGGATGAGTTTGGAATTTAAAAAAAATTAACTAGTATTCGGATATCTAAAATTACCTGATGGCAGGAAACCCTTAAGCAGGGACATTCTCCTTTTCTTCTGATTAATAATAATAATAATCAATGGCGCAACAGCCCAAATCGGGCCTAGGCCTTGAAGTAATGCTAGAGTTACTTCATTGCGAGACCAACGGAACACTAGGAGGTGAAATGGTCAGCCACACGCTCGTTCATGATTTTTACCCCGATTTTAACTCAGGTACTCATTTACAGCTGAGTGAACTGGTAGTCTGGCACCCAATCCCATTTTCGAAAATTACTTGTCGCCAAGCAGATTCGAACCTGGTACCAGGTGCACCGAAGGCAAGTGCTGTAGCCACTAAGCCACCCAGACTACTTTTGATTGAATGTTGATAAATAAGTTATACGTCTCAGGAGCGCTCAAACAGTCTGACTCCTCATTAATTAACAGTTTGAAGAGTTTATTTGTGATCTTAATACAAGGGTTTTCAATAGGTGCGCTCCAACTGTTTTCCAATAGAGACGGCGAACGACGGCATTTTTTTTCATTTTTTTGACATTTATAAACTTCATTAGTATACATTTTATCATGGACCGATACACACTTGAAGAGCGTTTGCAAATTATCCAAATTTCCTATCTAAATAATCGTTGGAGCGCCCTTATTGAAAAACTTTTTATATCATGATCTCAGTACGAATATCGATTGATTGGTTGGTTTTCGCCAACGGTATTAAAAGTGTCCTTTATTTATTTTAAAAAAAAGATGCGATGGTCTCAAAAAAGCCTAAAAAAGTGGTTAGACCTTTTTTAAAATTCTAATCTTCAAAATCTTACTTTGTTATTTTCTAATAGTAAAGTTCTTTTAAATGGATATTTCTCAATGCATCAAAATCCAATTATCGGATACTGACATATGAAAAAGTACCGACTTAGCCCATTCACCTCTATATATATGTAGGTAGTGGTTTTGTAAAGAATTCATTTGTCCTTTATTTCAAAAGTATTTGTCCATATGTAGTTTAAATTTTAATGTCCTAGTAGGAGAAATATTTTAGGTAGTAAGAGTGAAGCTTTTGGCGCAGCCGGTATCATTCGAAAAAAATTATACGAAGTATGTGCGCGGTAATTCACGTCAATTGCACAATTTGACAGCCTTCTAATTTACTCACAATTTTTTTACTGAGACGCAGGTTTCGCAATTAACGTATTTCAAGTGCTTGAGGGATGTAATTAAAAATAAATTGAATTGTACTTGCCATGACTGATGGCATCGGAAACTTCATCAAATTTTCAATTCACACATGCCACTTACAGACCTTCCCTCTGTCAACGTAGTATCATCTATTTAAATAATTTCTGGCCCCAAAAAAAAAGACTACCCTTAAAAATTTCTTATTCAAATTCACACTAAGCTTCTGATCTGAAAAATAAACTTTGTTCGAAACAATGCCGCTGTATCTCACTTACATTTCGGTCTAAGTAGAATCGAAATTAGCTCAACTTAATTTATGCCCCATATGTTCTTACCTGCTACCCCCAAACTCCCATTCCATCACCACCCTCACAATCACCTTTCGAGGCAAAAACAAAGCAGCACGCCCCGAAAGTTACTTCTTTAATCTCTCAATCATGACAGAAAAGTTTTTTTTTCGGGGGATTGGGGAATGATATCGCTCTTTGGAAACCACCTTTATTCTGCCGTCACCGTATAACGTACAATGAACAGGGTTCCTTCGTATAAGTTAACGTGATCCGTATGTGTTATATTGCGGGTAATTAGAATGCCATCTGACATTCAACAAACCTGACATTTAGTTACTCAACCGGATTAACTTCGTAATAAAGTTAATGAAGGTCTCGGTAAAATTGACAAAAGCAACCCGGGTATCTATCGCAGTTTTATTATCACGCTCGATAAGTCCAGGGGTCGAAAATCGATAAATTAGATATTTGCTAAGACCTAAAAACGCCTTCGATTTATTCTTGACTGAAATAAGCTAAAAGAACGTCACCTTTTTCAACAAAAGGTGAAGACAATCGAACTGATGGGTCCTACATGAGGGTCTGAATAATTGCGGCAAGAGAGAGTTCCGTATTTTGACCGATAAACTCTACGGCAACCTTAAAGTATATATTTAACAACATACGGGCGAGATTATGCAAGAACAGCACGACTCCTAAGTTGGCGACCAATTTACCTGTTTACACGGTAGTAAAACAATAAACCTAGCAATATTTCTACAGTAGGAAATAAAAACAATACGATAAACAAACAGAGCAGAATGTTTGAATGTTGTGCATTCGCATCACAATGATATTGTGCGAATTTTGCTACAAAAAAAGTGAAAGTCTTTTTGTTTTGTTGCTACGTCGAAAAAACATATCTGGAAAAAAAAGGTGTTAAGATCCAGGTTAAAATTTGTGGGAATCTGTTGATCAAACAAACCCCTAAGGCGGTGTAGCTGTGAACGTTTTCACGAATTCCGCCATATATTTTAGGTCTGATAAGACATCAAATTTGATCTTACTGCCATTGTGCATATATTGAATCGTAAATGCAAATTTTAAAATTTTTCGATATTAAACACCATGTGGGTTGCAAGCTGTCATATTCGCACTTTCACGAATTCCGTCATATCTTTTAGGTCTGATAAGATATCGAATTTGATTTCACTTCCATGCGGTTATATTCAATCGTAGGTACAAATGCCAATTTTAAAATTTATCGTTATTAAGCCCCATGTCGATGGCAAATGGTTATGTTAATTTTCACGAATTCCGCCATATCTTTTAGATCTTATAAGATATCGAATTTGATTTTACTTTCATGGGGTTTATCGAATTCACTTTTACACTTATGCAAATGCCAATTTTAACATTTTTCGATAGTGAACCCCATGTGGCTAAGTTCGCTTTCACGAATTCTGACAAATATTTTAGGTTACTTTATATGGTAAATTGTATTGGCTTATACTTCAATGTGCCTGCCATATATTAGACATGTTTGCCTTAAAATGAATTTTAAGATTTTATTGAACCCCTTGGGGAGTGTAAGAGGCTAGCAACATATTTACGAATTCCGTCATATGTATATCTTAGGTCTAATGACAGACTCAATCGTTGTTGCAGTGATTGGCCACAAAAAAAGAAAATCAAGAAAGAAACTCTGTTGGAAGAACGTTTTAAGATTTGTTCCGAGCAAGATTGGGTATGTCAAAGGAAACTTCCTAGAAACACATTTTATGGAGTTAAAGGCGTTTTTCACTTTACCAGTATAGCTACTAAAGCCCCTTTAACATCGTATTACACCCCCACAATTGTAGTGGTTCTATTTTTATTAAATTTGTTGTTTAGCTTCTAATTAAAATCGCGCCTAGTCCAACTTATCGGAAAATTTCAGATAGAATTACTCGAAACCTAGTTAAAAACCAACAACAGCATTTCACAACCCGATTAAAATTCTCGTCTGTCCCCACATTTATTACAGTAAAATTGAAAACTTGCCTGATCAATTTGAAATGTTGTAACTGTGCAACTACCTCGCTCAGGTACATTCGTAATTGCACATTTATATACCTGTACAGAATCCGTGTACTCGACGTTATTGTCCGAGTTTCGTAAGACAAAACAGTGAAAAACGAGATAAATAAAATGAAAATCCGGTTGAAAACGACACGCTAAATTGTCTCCAGCTGTAGGAAACTTAAATTCAGCCTTCTACAAAAAAAAATGCTCCGGAAAAATTGCTTGAAAAATTCAACAAATATCGTGCATGGCGACAAATTTGTTCGTTTTATTCAAGCAGATTTCTATAATGAAAAATACTTTACTTGATTGCAATCGATGCAGATGTAATGCAAGAAGGATGCAACGGATTACAGACGAAAAGTTTTGTGTAAGTCGGCGGAGGAGTGCCTTTTGATATTGAATGAAATCTACCCAGTGGAAAATTTGAGAGGTGACGACTTCTTCAGCGATGAAATTCGAGAAATTGGCAAGTGATTACCGGTAATGCATACGGTTATGATAAGGTACTGTTTGTGTCCAGGTGGAAGCTGAGTTTCAAATTCAATACTCCCAAGCTCAAACTGGCTGTGTAAAAAATGGAATGCTATTAGCGATTACTGGTAATGCCAAGAGTAAGTACTTACCAAAGCTGAGTTTTTATTACAACTATTAAACCGGCGGGAAGAAAACTGAAACCGAATGGAAAGATTGCGCTATGACTGTACACGTTTTCTACACTACAATATTTCACTTTATACAACTAGTTAACACAATAAGTAGCTATAGAGTTGCTACCATACAAATGACATTAAAAAAATTGTACTTGCAATCGCGCAAATTCCCTATACATCGAAAACACGTTCAGCTATGAACCTCCAATTTCATACGAATTCAATTTAAGATTGAAAGGAAGGTCAGCTTTAAGTGTGTTATAGCAAACATTTTGCTATGTCTACCATACAAAAGTTTTTGGGACTCGTGCAGCACTAATTGAACCTCAAACCAAGGAAATTAAAATTTTGCTCAATGCAAATAAAGTCAAGTAAAATAAATTTTTTTCTATCACAAATTCAATGGAATTGAACGATTAATTTTTTTTATTGATATTTGTATGGTAATAGCTACCATACATGCGTTAGGCTACGAACCTGAAATTCTATATGATCGAAGTTTGGGCTAGGTACGCTGGATGGTTTCCTCATTTCAGTTTGGCTTCCATACAAAAGGCCCGAAAGTACGTGGTTAAACTTTTGAACCAGAAGAAGAGTGGAGAATATAGAAGTTATTTAAAATAATGCTCACAATGACCACTTGGTACTAAGATAAAGGCGTTACTTCGAGTTTCTTTCAGATGTTTTAAAAAATATGCACCCAAAACCTCCTTCTATTACACTCCAAAAACGTTCAGAACTTTATCGGGCGTATCATTAGCTTCGATATGTTTTAGGCTATGTACCAAGTTTCATCAAGACACGAGTAAACGATCGAAGCAATAATATTAAGTACTCCAAGTCACATGACTTTCGTAATCCCAAGTAGACTGACTTCTTATCGATAGCAGTGACTGTGCCGCCACAACCGTATCAGTCTGTATTCAGGCCAATTCTAGCAACAATTGCAATTCCAACTGGTTAATAACTCCACCAACTGCAGCAATTAGACATTGACCAAACCTAATGCACTTTTTTCTCTCATATTATGCAGATTGTTCGAATTTAGAAGCTTGCGCTTATGTTGCATACCTGGCTACGCTATTGGTTTGCTCCCAGTGTTATGCTGATTTTTTTTCTCCAATTCCAACAGAATTTAATGTGTGGCTGTGGATTTTTGTGCGCTCATTAGTTACCTGGTGGCCGAGGTAATTACAAGCAAAGCACGAGTTAAGGTAAATGCGGAAACAGCAATTACCGGTAATGGACGGACGACTAGTGGAAAAAAAATAGAAATTCTTGGATTATCGTTGCGAACAATCTGCCGGTGACCCTGCGCTACTCTTAGTAGCGTTTTAATAAGTAGAAACATTTTTTTTTATGCCGAAGTATTCAGGCCTTTAATTGCTTCCTTTCCGAAATGATTTTTCTCACTTATGCTTCGGCTATGAAATAATCTGTAGATTACCTTTTTTTTGCCCGGCCGGACTTTTTGAACTCGAATTTGAAAAGTTAGATTCATAATTGATTTCACCTTGCACAGGAGGCTAACAAAATGGCATGCGAGGTTTCTAACTAGTTTAACAATCGACTAGCCAAAAAACAGCTCAATTAGAAGGTATCAGACTTCTATAAAGTTCACTGAAGCTGGGCTTTCATCTTAATTCGTTTCTTTTAAAGTTTTGAATATATTTCTTTTCCAATTTATAATTTCCCAAAGGCTACTTGTATGATGTCTGCATAGCAGAATCCTTGATAGCAAAAAAATTCAGACAATTCTCCTGACATTGAAAATTTCCGCAATTTTGTTTTAATGCAGTAGTTTACCTTTTGCCAGCTAGTCAAGGCCGGGCAATAAAACCTTATTTGCATATTTAAATCTTTAAAAAAAATTACGAAAATTCAACTATCTATTCTCGAATCGCAAGTATAAGAGTGTCGTCACGTTTCAATTTGGCATTCCACCTGCCCAATCTGTCGAAACGTTTTAATTATGCCCGAAACTCTTGCGAACTCTGTAGGCCAGCCGAAAAGGTGAACGAAGAAATTGTCACCTTTTGTCATCGATTACTTGTAAATCTCGACACGTCGCCACGATATTGAACGAAAAAAAATCACATATAGATGTCGTTAGATGTAATCGATTCTGTATGCATTACCCGAATAGCTTACCAGTTCGCCTTCAGTTGGTCGTTCAGACGTTGAACACAAAACCGGTGCACGGGACAGAAGCTTCTTCTATAGCAGAAATACCTTGGCTATGGATGATGAGGGCGGAAGGTCATGCATACGACCTGATAGCAAATTGAGAAATCCCATTTTCACTTCAAATTAGTGCACAGACTGATCGCTAGAATCGTGATGCTCTAGTTTGAAATTAGGTTTCAAATTTACATGCTAATCACGACTGCCTTTTTGATTCTTCTCGATTTTATTTAACCTTGTTCGAATTTAAAAGTTGAGAGTCATTTACTGGAAGCCGATTTAATCGGTAATTCACGTCGAATACTGAAGCGGATTTTTCGTGGAAATTTGCATTTATTGGGTGTCGAGATGAACTACCGCAAGAGACCTTTTAATATTGTACAAAATTAGGTCAGGTAACCCACCCTTTCTGTAAGGAAGACAAAACCCACGTTTCAAGTCCTGGCGTCTGCATATTATAATAAAAAAGGCTTAAGACTTTAATTAAAACTCAGCTAGTAGTGCGATACTAGATTAGATGGAACACCGAATGTACCTATAAGCAGACTTACCTAGGCGTCAAAATTCAACTCACTAAATATTTTCTGTGAAGCATTTGTCGTCAAAACTCTGGGAACTTTATATCGACGTGCACTAAATTTACTTAGGGATTTGACGCAGGCCTATGTGATGCATTTGATATCATATTGGCTAAGGTCGTAGGTCCCACCTAACCATGGACCTATGCCGTGCAAGGAAGTGTCATATAGGAACTGAAGTTCGATAGTACGACCAAAAAATACGCTAAATTGTTGAATTATTTGGCTGCTGGAAGAGAGAGATAGTACAGAATCACATCGAAATCTCCATTGAAGCACAAACGTATTGAATCAATGGTTTTGCTATTAGAAGACATCAATGAAGTTTTGGAAATAGAAAAAAAACTAACAAAGGTTCGGGAAGCGGTTAAAATGGGGTGGCGCTAATACACTTACGACGCTGCCACATATAACATCATACTCCGGGAAGCAGTCTATGTCGTAGTATAGTATCAGTTGTTACGTGATGAGAAAACGATTGTATAACAAGTATGTGTCAGTGCAAACCAATCTACTATCTCATCAATCAGCGAATACCGGTAATAGTAAAATTTTCCAACAACATTAGTTTGGAAGCTGGTTTAAGAAGTAGGTAAATATTTTTTTTATGATTTTAAACACTTTATAAGTAGCTCCGACCGTGGACAAGTTAAGTTGAATTTTTACCATGTTTCGATAGATTCGATAGCCACAAATAATAACTCTTTTAAATAATTTAAAATCTAAAAGTTTTAATTTTTATAATGTTAAATTTGAAAGCAATAAATTTGCTTCAATGAAATCACAAGATTGTCTATCATTGGAATAGTTCCTTTTCTTGAACAACTTTAAAGAAGGAGATACTTGCCGTTTAAAGTCTATAAGCTCGGAAGAATAATAAAGTAGGTACTCACCTGCAATGAAAGAAGAAAAATGATTATAATTATGAAGTTAATTAGTTGTTTGAATCAGTTTCGTACATAAATAAAACATTTATAGGAAGTAAAATAGTATTTACTTGCATTGATATTATCACTTAAATAAAGTTCTCGGTCAACGGTACTGTTCTTCATTAGAAAAAAGAAAATACATTTAAGACTAGTTTTTGAGAGTTTCTAGTAAGAATAGCTCAAGAATAGGTTTCGAGAGTAGCTTTCAAAACTCGCTCTCGAGAGTATCTATCAAGGCTAGCTCTCGAGAGTAGCTATAGAGTGTACCTTCCAATAGTACTTCTCGAATATTATTTGTTTGTGTACAGGTTTGTTCGATAGACTGAAGGCTGAGTAGTTTTTAGTTTTTGCGAAAAAAAAATTCAGACATATACGCGTAAAGGTTCTTAATACCGAGCCATTCTCGAAAGTAGCGCAAGATGACATTGTTCTGTAAGTGTTCGTGGACGAAGTCAGTAACCTCAAGAGCAACTATTGCACACATTTAATTATAAACAAAAAACATAGTGAGCGCTTGAAAAGATTACTCTCTCGACGATTTAAGCTCTGACTCTCAATCAGAAATAGCAAGAACAATCAAAACGTACTCTCAGATTCGGATAAACTGAAAGTAACTTTCGACATAATACTCTCAGCTGATCTCACATATAGAAACAAATAATTTATGTTTTTTCCCTTGCAGAAAGAAAATAGATAGGTAAGGATCTGCGAATGAATTTAATTCCGAATCGAATCCAACAACTGTTTCCTATTTTACTCCAAGTTTTTTTTTTATAATTTTCTAATGTGCACAGAAAGCTTCATGAAACGAGTTTCCAATTAAATTTTTCTTCAATTTCCATCTACTAGTAAAATTTAATCCGGTTCGTGATATTATGGACGTAATAAAATCGCGAAATGTACTTTATAAGCATCAATAAATTGCATACCTTATATAATATCAGATTAAAATGTTTTATGCATTTAGCTATCCCGTCGATTATTGGCATTTGTTTGTCCTATCGATCAAATAGTTCACTAATTAAACATTTCGTCAATTATTCCACATTAATTACTTAATTTGTGGCTAAGTTGAACACCGGGATTTAATTAATTTTTCATAGACAAATCTAGCGATTATTCACGCGTAGAAGAGAGTAAATAATTGCTGAATGTTTTCCAATAAAATAATTCTAATTACCGCAGTTATGATAGACAGGAGTTAATTACAGTAAACTCTTAGTTAAATATTGAATTTCAGGATTTATACAAAAAAAGTGTAATATGTTTAGGGACTCTTCTATGAAGCTACTCGAAAGAGTACTATGATATGCGAACTACAAGTTCTCATGTGTTATTAACCACTTATTTCTATGACTTCCTTATGGAAAACGAGTAGTCCAAATTCTCATTCTGTTCTGAATTGAATTATAAAACATTTTAACGCCGTAGGTTATCACGTTAAGGAATTATCATGAATTGACTAAGGCAAGCGCTCGTTTTTTGAGACCATTTCTACTGTAGGACTCCAATAGTGCGGATACTTTAAAACTTAGCCAAGTCCTCTACAAATTTAATTCAAAGTTTTTGTATGAAAGCTATCAAAAGATTGTGTCGATTTTGTTTCCTAACAAACTTAATTTTGCTTCTAGCTCGAAACATCAATTCGTTTCCTTACAACTCTTGAATAAATAACTTGGTCGAATAGATTAAGCCGATCTGAAACATGAAAAGCATATAGTTTATAGTTGATGCGATGAAATCATATTAAGATTTTCCTGATATTTAAACGTTGATTTGTGTTTTTTGTTTCCAAGAAAGTAGAACTGTACGCCATTTGGATAGTAATCCAGTCGTTAGAACGCATAAATGATTGCAGTTCCAATGCCTTGATGGGCTTTTTATTGATAGGTAATCAAGACCACCCTTAATACATTGACTGGCATGGCTACTATTTTCGATTGCCAGTGATTTTGACCATTTCAGTAGCATTGTCAAATTTTTTGTCAAAAGGTTTGGCATTCAAAGTGTTAAGCAACTCCAAATGCATTTCGAGATATCAACCTCTATCCTAGATGCAGTACAGAAAAATTCTGGCTAATTCGAGGAAAATATCAAAACTTGTTGAAACCAGGGAGAAAGTTTCTACTAATAAGAAGGTATATGCGGTATCAAAAAGGTGAGTTATATACTCCTTCTGTAGTCACACAGACAAAATTTCAGTAAATATCGGAAATAAATGGAAGGCGAAATGTTTTAAAGTAGTTAGGTTCCAATGATGGAGTAGAATAGGGAATCACAGTTTTAAAATTTGATATGGCGGGTGCTCGAAATTTAGAATTTTCTGTTTTGTCGATTTGTAGCAGTATTTTGCATTTTTTTTTTACCGTGCTCCCGCTCGTGATTCGGTCGTCGTACGAAAAACTGGTTTATACGAAACTTGTAGAGAATTTAGTCCTCCATAACTTCGCTTTTTAAATATGTCACCTATGGTTAATGGTCAAAAAGTTTAAAAAACTGGAACAATCTCCTAATTTTTTGCACTTTACGCTGAATTTAATTTTGAATTTAATTCTCTATAAATTTGGTTCCTACCATTTTTAGCGAGAAATGCAAATTACGGCTACAAATCGACAAAACAAAAAATTAAAAATTTCGGGCTCACGCCATATCAAATTTTGGTCTGAAACTGTGATTCCCTATATTCTCCTCCGTCATTGGAACTTAACTACATCAAAACATTTCGCGTTCCATTTTTCTTTAAGAATTCCTAGATTTACTGAACTAAAAGGACTGAAGAAGGGAAGGAAACAAGTAGTCAAACAACAATAATTGAATAAATGCAGGAACAAAAGGCGAGAAATTCTTTTATTGTAACAATTAAAACCTTTTTATTTACTCTTTCATCCCGATTGTTCGTCCTCAATACTACGAAATATATCACCGAGTGTGTATATTAAAATTAACAATTTATTAAATAAAATTGCAATTGATTGTATGATTTTGTGCTGCGCTTGAAAAAAGAGTTTATAGTTCCCGCAAATATCAATTCATGCATTCACTGGCGTACCAAAAGAAAATAAAATATATATTCAGAAAATTTAAATATGAAACGTCCGTAAAAACTTTACATCTCTGTATTTTTTGTCAGCTTTTTCATAAACTTTTTTTTTTGTTTTTGTTAATTTTAATTAAATAATTTGCCGTGAATTTATTTAATTCGGTGTATTTTCGATTGGAGCGATATGAAAACTGAATGAATTGGTCGTAAAAAATTAAAAGCTTTGCTGAATATGTTTCCGGCATTGTTGTAGCCCTGTATTGTTTTTAATTTGTAATTGTATTTTCGCTTTTTATGACAACCAGAAAAACAGAACAAATATTAAACGAAATAAAATCGCACCTTTTCTCTATAGCGCACTGGTTTCGCAGGTTTTCTCTTTCAAGGGGATTAAAAAATTAATAATGCATATTAATTGGCATTTTAATATGAAGTTAAGGTAATTAGGGTAAGTAATTAAAATATGATACTGTAATTTTATGGACAAAAATGTGAAAATTCTCGAAAAAGAAGAAGGCTTCCAGGTTTTGAAGTTTTTAACAATATTAATTTCCTTCACGCATCGTTATTTTTAATTATTGTTTTATTTTTTTGTTTTTGAGAGGCGAACCTTTAGCGGTTTGTGTTTTTTTCTTTAATTTTAAAATTTTGCGTGTACCCCTCATTAGTGTACAGTCCTTCAGAACATATCCAATAAATTGTTATCGAGTCTCAAAAATTAGCTAGACAAAACTATAATTCGAAAGGCACTAAAATTTTTCATTTATCTAAAGTAAACTAAACCGGACCAATGAAAAACTGTTCTATTATTCTCCGTAGTACTAAGGCCTTGCTCGAGAGATTTGGCTTTTCCTACGCCGTCTACTTGATATTTCTGTTGCAACCTTTGTCTCCTTCAAGTAGATTCTCACAGGTTTAGATTAAGATTCCTTCCTTTAACGCAGCTAATCTACACCTAGTAGGATTCACATGATGGTCCAAAATTTAAATTCCCACACTTTCGCAGATCACTACTCTGCTATCCCCAAAAGTTTCACCAGGATGTCCAAAAATCCGTTTGGTCCAAAATCATGTCCTGGAGCACAGTTGCTAGCAGACTTGAAATAGGAACCTGCTTATTTTGTGGCCTCCTCCTGGAGAATCCTTACAGATCTTAGTAACCAATGTTCGCTGTATGTAGGTGAAGTAGGCTTCTATAAGAACTTTGCAGGTGTGGGAAGTTAGGAAAGTGAATAAAGTGTAAAATTTGTCAGAAGATGACAGTTGCGTACGGATGTAGGGATGGTACTAACTAGTACAAGGCTCAAAATTAAGACCATCCAATTTCCACCATGTAGGACGGAGTAATGAGTCAAGCAGGACGGAGTAACCAAGTGTGATGTAGTTGGCGATATAGGGTAGTCTATCGATTCGTGAGGACTTTGGAATGTTAATTCGGGCTAATGTATTTCATCTTTTTGTGACGTATATCATTGATGTGTATTTAAAGATAACCAAAACTATTTCCCCAGTTCCATTCCAGCCTCTCTGTGTGTTCATTTAAATTTAAGTTCGTCTTAGGTGAGAAGATAAACAGGAGGGATATGGTCCTTAAGAATTTGTTTAAAATCTGGAATTAGTCGAAAAGGATACTATTGACTGTAGATCCACTAGGTAAATCTTTTTTAGGGTTGAACCATAGTATAAGAATGAGTGAAAACCACTCTTAATATCTATAGATCATTAAAAATTAAAAAACTGGCACTCGTATTCTAAATCCAAACTCGATATAACCACACTTATCTCAAAAAACCCCCCAAAAAACCCACGTCAATCCTCTTTTATTACCATCTGCACCATTCTGCCTCATATACGACGTAATATATTTCACATATCCTTCGCAACACAGGACACCATCAAATGTTCATATTAATATCTAATCCTTCCTGAAAACTTTTGATTACCATAATCATATTAATCACCCTACATAAAATATGATTTTCTTCTTTACGCGTCAACTTCATAAAAATATCGTTGTAGAAGTTCCAGTGGCGAGGGGGGGGGGAGTTTTACACACATGGCCCGAATGTAACATGTGGCGTCACATGTCCTAACATATCCTTCATTTAGTTGGGCTATGCATGTGACCTGACTTTGGCGATAGGATGACGATTTGATGATAAGTAATGAGAGTCGACATCATAAAGAGAGTAGGAATGGTGTGTAATGGGGGGAGTTGGGTCATTGGGGGTGTTTACGATGAAAGCTGGCTTTAAATTGCATGTTTTATGGAGCTAATGAGATTGGAATAGGATGGCACTGTGTGTCGTCTTCGTGAGACAATGGAAAGAGTTTGATGGTTGTTCGGCGACTGGAGTCATATCTGTATGTCATATGTGGAAAATTGACTGGTAACTTGACCTCAAACGCAATTAACTAATTTTCGTGTTGCTCCTGCTAGCAATTTACACGTACATAGATTTTGTTACTAATAACAGACGTAATATAATTTGCGATGTGGTGTCTAGTTCTATCTTTTGCCACGGTATAATTGCTCATAAATTTGGTATTACAGTAATATGTATGGAAGGCAGTATTCTTGGCAAGCAGATACTACGCCAGAAATAGCAATGCCCTATTATATGTTGGAGCCTTCGTGTCACAGGAAAACCGGGCCTTTAAATTTATAATTTTAATTTCATAGCTCAACTCATTATTGAGTTATCGGAATTTCGAACAAACTGAAACCATTTTTTTTAAATACATTTATATAGTAGGTACTCATATGAGTCCTTTTTATGCTTTAGATGAAATCTGTAAATTATTATGAGTTCAATCTGGCGCAGAAATTTGGAACACATAGAACGAAGATGGAACCGACAAAAACTTCTACAATGTTTTTTTCAGTTAGGTCAAAACTTAAAATCCGTTTATGTGGTAATAAATATAATAAAATGCTTTCTAAGATTTAGTACAGTTCGAAAAAAATATGCACACATTTTTCAATGACTTTCGTATGGAGGATTCCGGAAATACTCTTTCGATATTGATTTTTTTATTTACAGGTGTTTACAAACTATAGCGGAGAGACAAATGGACAGATTGAGCGACAAACAGATGGAGCGACGGACAGACAGACGGAAAGACGGACAGGCAGACAGCGGGATAGACCGACATATGAAGAAACGGACAAAAAGATAGACAAATAATATGACACGTAAACGATAGTAAGTGATAGCCACGAATACTTAGGCTATCACTGAAATAAAATTTAGATTAGATTTTGTGCGTTACAAACATTTGGGGTAGACTTGTGCAATTCAATTACTTCTTGGGATAAACGTACTGGACTGGGCTTACGTTGTCCTAGCAAAAACCTTCTGGTTGATCATTATTAGTTGACAACCGCGTAAGAAGTTGTCAGACATGTTTAGTTTATGAAACGCCAAGTATATGTAAAAAGAATCCGTCGATCTCGAAGCGGATAGCTGCAACCATAGATAATATGTAGGAGGTGATTAGCAGCAACTGTTTTGAAGCCGGACGATCCGTCAGAAAGCACCAACAATAATCATTATGCTACTATTAGCATCTTACTCACATCAATGTAATAATCCGGTCTTGAAAACTAAAAAAGCGAAACCCTTGAATACTAGGATACTATTTGCATTTCACTGCCACCTGGCATCAGACACTCCAAACAAAGACGTTCAATTTTGCATCAAAATGCTTCAAAGTGCTTCATACGACAACGGCATCTTGTCGTCTCCAGTATTCATATTTCTATGACTACAACTCCAGCCAAAGTGATGACTTTGCATCCTTCTGGGTTATCGACCGCTGATAGTTCCTTGCTGGAATCCTATTGCACGTCTACTGCGAGTTCTAGCCACAAGTTCGGATATAAAGGAAACTAGGTAAACATTTTGTTTAGCTTGATTTTATATATTTTTCAACATTTACGTATTTTTATATAATATTGGATTAAAAGAAATGGCGCCCAACGTAAGGTTACAACTACAAAACTTGAAATTAAGGTAGACGTGCTCTCATCCATTTCCTTGTTTGTCCCTTGCTCCCACAAGTTGGTTATAATAAATATTTTCAGCATTTAAATGGCGCCCAATGTTGGGCTATGAACCTTGACATAAGGGTGGATGTGCTCTGATCCATCATCTTGTTCTTTCCCTTGCTCCCATAGATTAATTATGACAGACATCTGCAGGTTTGACGTATAAGGCCCCAAATGGAGCTCACCAAGGACTAACTACCGCCTTTCATTCACACAATGAACATTTAAGTCCTTAAGAAAAATATACTTATCAAGTGGCGTATCATTTGATGGGCGCACTGAATTTCGCTTGGACAGGCAGATGATGCCACCCGAAATAGATTACCAGACTCCTTCCGAAGATGCACGAAGGTGCTTCTCTGAAGAGTACAGTAAAAGTCTTACTTCAGGAGTTTCCTTGCAGTCCAAAGAACCCGCGACTTCAAGATGGTGTTCAGCCGTTACTGAACCAGTGCAGGAAAAAACTTTTCTGAAATGAAACTAAAAACTTAAAATTGTAACACTATGATTTTCGATCTATGAGATTGTAGTGTCATTGCAGTACCCAGAATTTACCCTAGTAATGGATTTTTAACTGGTAGTACCGGTAATTTAGCCCACATCAACAATATTTACCCAAAAGGTTTTTTTATTTCACAGCCATTGCGGCGTTATCAATTTTCAAAACCAGACCTTTTGGAGCGATTTCGATTTCATTGAAATGACACTTTTGATTGAAAATTCCAAAAAATTCCAGAGCTGTGCAGAATTTAGTGATGAGATTCGGTCAAAGCTGTTTAAGCCCTAGTCAGAGACTTATCAACCGCGGTCTGAGAAGGGATTATTTAGGATCCATTTTATCCTAGAAGATTATGTGAATAACATCGAGCTGAAACAAAAACATGATGTATCGAAATGGTGTCAGTACAAAGGACATTCATCTTCTTGAACGTTGACAACGTACCATATACGTATGAAAGAGGATGATAGCATCATACCCCATATACCATACCATGTCATGCCTTCTCAATCGCGACTATCATAATATTGTCTCAATTTCCTACGACACAATTAGTTTCGGACATTTCTCTATGCCGTTGTGTAACTTAAGATATGACTTGAATTATGACCATTTAGTCATAGTGTGTCCTCTCTAGTTGTAATCAATCCAAGGATTGATTTTCATCTTTGCTTGTATGAGGGGGGATGAATGAATATGGCTTGTATCTTGTTAGTGGGATCCGGAACACAAGGACAATGTTCCTCGCAGCATGTAAAGCACTAATCTGCAACAACATAACATAAAAATCGTCTCACTGTCTCCATAAGGAACATAAATCCTCATTTATGTAATTATGTTCCAAATTTGCTTTAGCTGAGGGCGTACCATAGCTGGCGTTGTACTAGTTTTTCTGAAACATTTTTTTTCTTCTCTGTGTATAGAGTTTCTAGTAGAGCGAGTGAGATACTCTTTTAGAACAAGGAAGACTACAGCAGACCCAGTTTTAGACGTGAACTAAGACGTGATAGTTGTAGTAGCCCAGACTCGATTCTCGACTCCATTCCTTGCTAGTATTTATCGACTTTTTGTCCAGCGAAAATTCCCTTAACTTAACTTTCGAACTTTCTTATTTACAGCTCAAAGAGTTTTGCTTGCAGTTTTTGCAGGCACTCTACTTTCCTGGGAGCCATCCGAATATAGTACACTCTGTTACAAGTTTAAAGTTGGATACAGTTTTGACTGTTGTCATTAAAAAGCTTTAAGGCCCCCTGGACACTGTACCCCGGGGGGAAAAATTGCTTTGTAAATTTTTGAACTGAATTACACAGTTAAACTAGATTTCGGGACTAACTTATGTAATCCACTTAAGGCGGACGAAGTAGATTTTCTGTATCTCGTCTATCCCGCTGAAATTGAGTTCCAAACTGAACGAGGATGCCACTTTGATTGTCGAGGTCGCACTATTTGGAAGTGGAACCAAGCAATTGATCACACTTCTGACATCAATTTTAATGCATCTCCAGCAAGTTTCTCGGTCATTCTACTAAATCAGAATGCGCTCGAGCATACAAACTTAATAGGTAGGTACAGAAATGCAATTAGTGTCAAAAGTGAGGTTAAATGCCGACAAAGTAAATGATTCCACTTTTGATACAGTTTACCAACAGTCTAAATGGTTTGACGAGTAGGACTGGATTCAATGATTCTCGAGTAGCACAACTGTCCTTTTTATAATCTAAATGAAATCATAAAAAGTATTATAAGTTTAATCCAGCCCGAAAAGTTTGTAACGCATAGAACCGAGCCTGGGACGAAAAAAAGTTAGATATTATTTTGTTTTTATTTGGGGCCAAAACCCCCAAATCCGTTTGCTGTTCGTCCGTCTGTTTGCACGATAGCTCAAGAACGCGTTATAGTAGGAAGTTGAAATATGGTCACCACCTGTAAAATAGAAAAAGTAAGGCTAAGTTCGTTAATGGGCAATATCCTTCCACTCCTTCGGATACCTCTCAAACAAGAGTCCTCAAAACACGTTTTCACAATTATTGCTCGTATGATTCAAGTAAGGAACTTCATATTTTCTATACTTAAAGTTTACAATGTTTGAAGCGAATATGATGCAAATCGAATGAGTCCTTCGTGTAGCAGCCTAGAAAAGTCCTTCAAAAATGTATGCAAATTACAGAATCCACTATAACTCCAGTACGATTTAAAGCAGGGATTCAAAAGTTTACAGAAATTAGTTTTATATCAAAACCAAGACTGAGCTCATTAATTGGCGCCATCCGTAGACTCCTTCGAGTAGCTGACATACAAAAGTCCTTAAAATACGTATCGCCAACATTGAACGATAACTTGAGAACGCTTTAAGTTACGACTTTGAAATTTTTTATACATACGTTGATTTTATAATAGTCGCAACTGAAACTTTTAATATGAAAAATATAATATAAGTCCTTCATTGTTAGTTACATACATACATACAAAAATTCTGTAAAATGTCCTAACTTAATTTATAAAAATCACTATAACTCAAGAAATCGAGTAGCCACTATACAATGGTTTCAACCTGTAAGTAAAATGTCATGTAATAATTGTTTGTGCACTCCTCATTCTTTTGATATATTTCCAACTATAATATAAATCGGAGTTCATAGTATTTCATCTAGATTCTAGAGTATCATACGATTGGCTTGCAGCCGATCGTGACTGCGTTATATTTTTGGCTTTAGTGTGTCCGTGTTATCACAGGAAGCTACACGTACCTACCCCTACCTATTATTCAAATGCAATTAGTATCAGAGGTGGGAAAGAAACTATATATCTATCTTATAAGTTCGTGGCATCCCACAAGATTGTAATCAGTTCGTAAGTGGGATCGATTTTGACACCTGTAACACTAATTTGGCACTCCACTAAATTGACACCACAAATTTCACACTCCACTAGTTTACATCACTAATTTGACCCTTCATTACGTTTCTCTTTCTATCTTGTGAGATTTCAACGATTATTAATTTTGGAATAAAACAGGAAAAAAAAGGGAATTTAGTTTTGGAATAACAGCCGAAATCTGACTATAGGCTCTTTGATGATATTTTGGTGGTCAAATTTTGAAATCACTTCATACAATATGATCTTCCTTTCTTTTGAAGAACATAAACATAGGCAGGTTTTGTGTAATCCGCTTAGGTTAGTGGCAAACTATGGCAGAGGGAAGCATAAAACACAATTAGGCCCGTTCGTTCCTACGATTGTCAGTTAAATTAATCAAAATCTGTCAGTTAAAGTTCCAGTTAGAACGTAATTGACGATCGTGGGAACGGGCCTTAGTGTGGGAATTGGGATAAAACTCGAACCAAGTATTCAATCACACTTCTGATACCAATTTCAGTACAACTCCAGGTAGTTACACGCTGTTCATATTTTCAAGTTCTTTCAAAATCGGCCACACTCAAAACTGCAATTGGTGTCAAAAGTGGGTTTATAAAGAGGACTTCGTAATGCATCTCCAGCCATTTGCTCAGATTCCCTAAGATCGAGGACTAATTCGCTCCTGTGAAATTGGTGTCAGTAGAGGGACCAAATGCAAACCAAACAATCGATCCCACTTCTGACCAACTTTCTCGGGTCTTTTCTATCGTGCAAGATCGCGGAATAATTCGCGAAAAAGATTTATTGCGCACACACACATAAAACTTACATATGAATAATATAATGATTAATGAGATAGAGATATGGCGAATGTGACTTGGCATTATTCTTCGTACTTCCTAATGTTACGACACAATCATAGAGCTAAAAGTTAACTGGATACACGAAGATGCTGTAGGTATAGATTTGTATCTTAATCGCTACGAAACAACTTAGTTATAAGAATAGATAAACTATGAGTAGAATATTCCGGATGAAATTTATTATGGTAATGAAGGTAGAGATTAATGTTTTCGGTGATAAATTTATGTTTTTACGAGTTATAGAAAGGCGACATTGTTTCTGTTTCTGGTTGTAAAGTATGAATGTATGCGCGGTTTAGCGAGGCGGATCGAAAGTTTGCACAGAACAATCCGTAGGAAAAGGAAGAAAATAAAACTTAGATTGATATTACTAATTAATGAATCTAACAGACAACCAAAAGCCTTGAATCTTTAACTCGTTTTTGTTCTTCTTTCGGTACTTTCCGAATGATGTAAGTCTTTTGACGGCAAAAAAGGGAACAAGTTGTCTCAGCTTTAAATGGAATAATATTTCAATATTTATACAGCCTGCATAGCCATGGAGGAAAGTTCCTGCAAATTATATTACGCTCCCAGAAAAAGTTTGTTTTCTTTTCTTTTGACTTGATCAAAGGCTTTTTGACCTTTCGGAAAAGTGTTCGCAAGAAGTTTGTACGATGAACAAACAAAAAAGAAAGAATGGAAAGAGATGGTCTTATTCGTAATTTTGTAGAAATAGATTCTTAACTATTTGGGAATTTAAGAATCTAGATACCAGAAAAATTTTTCTAGTAATGAGACTTGGAAAGTCTTGTAAACTTTGTCCCGTATTGCTCCAACGCTCTGTCACTTTACAGTCCAAATTTTTCACTGCCTTGCACTGTACTGCATTGCTAACTCAAAAGTTATTCTTGAGGTTTCACACAATTCAGCACACTATTCAGCAACAAATCGACGTAATGTTGAGGCTTTTCCATCCCTGTACATTCACGAATTTCGTCATATCTATTAGTTCGGACGCATTATCGAATTCATCTTATTCTGAGCTCTTCATATAAATGCCTGGAATTCGCATTCCGAATTTTCGATATTCAGTCTACAAGGGCGGTGTTAGGTAGTTGTGCTAGTTTTCACGAACTCCGCCAAATCTTTTGGGTGTAACGAAATATCGAATTCACTTTAATTATAATAATATAAATGGCACTTCAATCCTTTTTCCATATTCAACATTCAAAATTGTGTACTGTTTGAATTTTCCACGAATGTGGACATATTTCTTAGGTGTGATACCGAACTACCTATTATTTAAGGAGTGTTACAGTAAGTCGTTCCGAAGTTAAATCAAAATTAAAAACAAGTAGATGACGGAGCTAACGAAATTTTTATAAAAAATAAATATTTGGTCCATGACAATGGAACAAATAGGTATCACTGAAAGGCTCGCCAGGGTTCATACGGCATACCTCGACCCGTTTGACCAAATTTTACAAATTCTGCGATAGATAATCTATCCATGACCAACAATATGCCAAAGATTGAACAACTAAAATGTCAAAGTAGATGTCAAAAATTATTTGACTTTCAAGCATGGTGCACAATAATCTTCAAAACCAGTTATTGTAACAACGATTATAAATCACCTAAGAAGTAGTCTACGCATTTATCGATATTCCTCCATCAAGGGCAGCTTTAACGAAAAAAAATTAAAGTGCTTTTACCTTCAACCTATTACCTAAAAATTAATTTCATGATTTTGGGATATTCAGGCCCGAAGGGGTGAAAAGCAATTTACGAATTCCGACATATCTCTTAGGTCTGATAAAAAATTCAATCATTTTTTCATTAAAAGGTTCTATCCAATTGCCTAAGACTCGATATTTAATCTAAGCGATTTTTCAGTCCTTATAGTTTTATTGAAAAATAAAAAATAATGCACATCTTTGATAGAATTTACCAAATATAATCCAAGTTTAAAAGGAAATCGCATAGAAAAAGCTATTTCGGTTATACCTATTTATAGAAGAAAAATTAAAACTTGTTTTCCTTTTTTATTCAATAAAAAAAATGTTGGGTTTACGCTCTCCTATGTGCTTCGTCAGCCGTTTTAAAACAAGCCAAGACACCAACCAAAATTTAGTTGGGACAGTAACCTTTCAGCCAAGTCACAGATCATACAGTTTGTTCTGCATTTAAAAGAGGTAGCGTTTGCAACGGATCTATGAAGTTGAGATAAAAAGGGAAAAGATGAAAAAAAAAAAATGTTTCTTGGTAAGGACACGTAAAAGACAATCTCCTTCAAAAAGTCAAATATGCCTGTCGTGGCGTCTCTGGAGAGGATAGGGGGGGGGGGGGTCTAGTTTCTACCTTCCCTATTGAGTTGAATTTGCCATTAAGCCTAAACGATGTGCTTACACTTTTCTTAGAAAAACACATCGATAAGACGAAGGAAGGAATGAGTACAGTGGTACACACATCAAATATGATGTCGCAGATTAGTGTTGTGACAGTACCTCTTATTTTTTTTCTTATTTTTTGACAAGGACTCTTGAGACACATTCTGGCAGATTATTTAAGGAAGCTTTGGGGGATTATCGGATTTCTTACGACTCGTTTTATGTTTTTCGCCGAAGAGTTAGAGAAGGGACGGAAGGTTCAAGAACTGAAGGATCAATTCTCTCAATTCGCCGTATATTGTCATGAAGACATTACGAAAAGAATCTTAAAATCATTATTTGACACGTGAAATGATTACGGCAAGGGCATTAAGTATGCATGAGAGAAGGAGTACTTGTATATATTCGATTAGGAGTGGTTTTATTTTGAGACCTGACTACATCATTACTACCTTCGACTGGAGGTGAGTTTGCCGTTTTTCCCTAGATTGATTTGTGGCACTTTATTTGGTTTGAGTAATTTTCCGGCACATAGACTGTCGATATCTTTGGGTACTTTTTAAGTATTTATAAGGAAGTATGAACTAGAAGCAATTTCGGTTTTGTAGATTTCATTTTAGGTCTGGAATTCGGGCGGATTCATTGAGAATATTGTCCAATGAAAAGCATTAGATATTTAGAATGGCTGGTATTGTTTTCATCCCCTAAAACAATGAGGTTTTATATTCCGAAACAACGTCACTTCTTTTACGATACAACCGATATGTCGAGTTTGATGAATCGCTCAATAATAAATCATTTTTTGAAGAGGGTTTGCATGTCACAAAATTTTAATGCAATCAACGTAAAATGAAGACTTTAGAAATATATTTCTAAATATTTCCACAACAAATAAATTTTTAATTAATTTTCCTCTCCACAGCGTTAAGCTGGCAGCACTTTCCTTTGAATTGAACCGACTAAAGCTTCACATTATACAAAAATACAATAATTAAATTCCTGGACAAAAATTCATGGTTTTGTTGGAAAAGAACTGAACATTTTTTGGCCCGTCGAGCCGAACTTGAAATAATGACCGTTGAAAGTTACAAAAAATAAACAAAAGTTGTATAGCGAACCTGAAATACAAAAAATATACTTCCTTTAATTTCTTATTTTATGATATATGTATTTTCTATACGCACATTGTCCCCCATTATTGCCCTAACTCCGAAGCGCGCCTTTGGTCATAGTTTTGGACGTGGTTAAACTCGATATAATAGTGACGTTTCGAGACATTAAGGTTATTTGAAATTTTCATACAAAAATTTTAGGTAATTCAAATAAAAATGGAGTAAAAATTAGCAGATCATGGTTCATTGGTTTATGTGCCGGCCCTGTCCTTTGCAGCTCATGGAAAAGTAGAACAATATCAAAAGGTTCTGAAATAGATTTCTATCCGATTTTATTTAAAGCCCGTGGAAGAATACGACATAATTTGATGCTTCATCACATTTAAGATATAAGGCGAGATTTGAGAAAACATATCAAACCCTGGTGGTATTAAAAAATCATAAAGTGATTATTTTGGACATGACAAAAATAAAAAGCCCCTGTAAGAAAAAACTAATTCGATGTTTCATCAGATCCAAGAGAATTGTCAGAATTCGTGAAATTCACGAAGGGTTTAAATATAAAAAACTCTAGTCAGTTATAAGCGATTCGATAAGAGGTACATATGTTAAAATAAAATTCAATTCTAAATCCAATTAGGCCAATGAGATGTCGGAATTCGTGAAAATTTATTGCAATGTTCACTTTATGATTGTCCGAATAACGCTAAAAATAATTATTATACTTTTGTGCTTCACCGTTGCCCTTCTCGCATGCAGAAAATATTTCTGGCAGTTCCACACACACCATGGAATATTCGGGAAAGCTGTGGACTCAACACATAGTACAGTATTAAAGCACGACATAGTTTACACCTAATGGTATACTTTTGTATACGGTGAACCTAGGCGGCGATCAGTTCAACGCGACATTTTTAAAGCAATTTTGTTGAAACATATGATCGACCAGTGTATCCTGGCATTGCAACGAAATTACATCGATTTCCAGCAAGAAAGCTACGCCTCCACTATCCAACAGATAAACTTCTGTATTCTACGCGAATACTCTTCTTCTCACATGCAAAAGATACTTCTGGCGAACTCCACAGACACCACCGATTATTCGGCAAAACTCTCAACTCAACACATACAATATTCAAGCACGACAGCGCTTACAGTCAACGAGAGTTTTTACTACGGTGAGCCAAGGCGACAATCAGTTCAACACGACAGTATTTGCCAAGCAGTTTGGATTGGTAGCAGCGATCAAGCTTTATACATATAAAACTGGACAGCGTTGCCAGTAGTGCAATTCCTTAATGCGAATAAAAAATTATTATTATTTCTATTGATTTTAGTCCCGGCGAACCCCTAGCTTGGAAGAGTATGAATCGAGCTGAATTTGACTTCTAGAAGTAAGGGACTGAGTCTTAAAATGAAGCCAAGCGTTTGAAAGAAGCTCTTCCTCGTCAAATCCAATTAGTTTCGATTGGTAATTAGAGTATGGTTTTATACACACGTGTTAATTGAACTTAACGTTTTAAATAACTCAAATAAACTTTCAGCATTTAGGGTAAGGCCTGAAAACGATGAAAATGCATAACATGAAAGCTTATTCTACTTAGTCATGTAATTAGCAATTAAATGGTGAAAAATTTATATCACGTTGGTAAAATAAATTAAAAAAGAAAACCAAAAAAAATTTGATTACACCTCATAACCGCGCTCATCAGAATATACGGCATCATCACACACTCGAAACTTCAAAAGACTTGAAATTAGCGTGCGGCAGAGTAATTAGTAAAATTTCTACACGAGCAAAATTATCAAAAGATTCAAATTAGAATTCAACCCCGTACTCAAACAAAATTAATATAAAAATAAATCACATATCGAATAAGTGTGGAAAATTCCATGTAGAAACCATAAAAACACCGATTTTTTATAAATTAATTCCAACGAGGAGGTTAACGTATCCAGCAGGATATACGTTACTGACGTCACGCCTTGATTTGTATAAAATCTAATTTAAATTTATGTTCTTGAAGAAATGGGCAACTTTTTTTGCTCACCAAACTTACCTTGATTTCATAATTTAAGCATTTTAGAAGTGGTTAGGATAACGAAAAAAAATTACCCGATAAATAAACACCGAGAATAAAAACCAAATTATTTGGAATTTAAATGAAAGCATCTCTCACTGCTAGAATAACACAAGAATAATTTTGTTTATATTTAAAAAAAAAAACCAAATGGTTTCTTACTTTTCACAGTGGCTTCAAGGCAATTAATTTTTTTTACCGATTTTGATTACAATATTCGCGCCATTGTGCCGACAGTGAGATTAATCAAGCGTGCTTATTGGCAAATTGCTGTTAAAGTACTTATTCTAATAAATTAAATTATAAAAACAATTTTTGGTCTAATTGTCTTAAAAAATTGTTTTTTAGAGCAGGTGGCACAAAAGGTGTGAGCAGATTTGGTGTTCTTGTAACGTTGAGTATGTGAAAGAGATTAAATTTTTTTTAGGTCTCTGAAGTTTGAGACCCGGCGAATCCTTAAAACGGCGCAAGCTATAGAGGTAAAAACACTAATCATAATTTCACTTTATAAAATCAACCAGTTTTCCCTATTGATAATACAAAGTTGTTAGCAATCCTGCGTACCATATCGATATCGATATACCGGTACTCCAGCGACTCTCTAACAGTACATACTCCAGCGGTACTCTTTTATGCACCTTGTATTGACTAAAGTTTGTTAAAATTTATTCAAACAGTTACAAAGAGATTAAATTTGCTATACTACATTCTATTTGCAGCAAATGATTGAAGAATAAATAAATACAAATTTCTTTCAACCATTTTTCTGTTCTGTTATGTCGAGCTTTTTACAATATTAAATTTTGCAAAATTCAATTTCAAAACTCTTAAATACGTTCCTATTTCTCGCATGAACAAAATTTCAATTCGCTTGAACACAAAAATGTTTTTCCCCTAGACAAAATAATTTGGTTTTTGAATAAAACTTAAAATGATTTTAAGAATTTCGTCAAATCAAGCTTGATAGACTGATAAGGAAAATTCGTATGAATGCTTTCTCAACTCCCATAATTTCTTAAGAAATAAAACCCAATTGTTTTTTTTAACATTTTTGAATCTCTAACAAAAATAATTCATGTTTTATTTCCTACAAAGAAAAATAGATTCACAATGTGCTATTCGAAACTTTTTTAACGCAAGTATCACTTTGGAACGAGACGACATAATGTTTAAACAAGTGTTTTTTTTTCACTCTATTAAACTTCTATTCAATTATATTTTTCTGTTTACAGACTGTGACATCTTTTACTTTGTAAAAACATTTCATCAATTTCCTCGAAGTTGAAAAGTTTACATAAGGTATGATCTTTCCAGGAGTCAATAATATAAAGCTTCTCCATTCTTCAAAAAGGCAATTATTCCT